>CM042697.1:440250664-450250664 GCA_023614405.1 Avena insularis | reverse complement strand
TCTAGCTGCACAACTACAGCATCAAGACAACATAGATACATCAAATGTTCTCCTGGGCAAAAAAAATTCGCCAATGTTACAGACACTCCAAATAGTTCACATGTTGGTATTTGAATCTTTTAGTCCCTGTAAATTTTTATGGCAAAAATGCTCCAAGTCATTTACATGTGCGAGATTTATAATGACTCCTATAATAGTCGCTAGGCTACCTCCATCCTGGCGCACCACATCTCTTTCAACCATTGGACATATATAAACAGTAGCTTTCTCACCCTGCAATTGACTGCAGCAGTTTGATTTACCTTTTTTTTTCACTTCGGCAACTTGTGCAAATGACCATGACACCTTGGTCCTTTTCAATTGGGAAAACATGTGTGAGACTAAGAGTTCTTTGGTCCACGTCACTTGTTTTCCTATACACGTGAGGCATCGCTGGAAACCGGGTGAAAACCCGGGGAGCGCGTCAAGATTCCCCTCATCTCCCCTGTAGAGCCTCCTTCCCCTCATCGTTGTCGGACGTTTTCTTCTCTCCCTCCTTTCACTCATCACCCCTAGCTTCCCGCAGCTTAGCCGCCGCTTCCACTACTTCACGGGTTACCACTCGTGCCTCAACCCCCTGTTGGGCTCTCCAACCTCTCATTCTCCATGCGGAGGTACATGTGTATACTCACGGAGGTAGGGATCTCCGTGCTCGACTAGAACACGGAGCACGTGGCGGTGAATGCACTTAGCTGCGGCGAGAGAACACAAGATGGATGTAGATCCGGCCAGACCGGTGGGGCGTGATGTCATATTGCCCACTAGCGCGGGATATTTCCTCTAGTGAAGATCTTGTGGACGACGGTGAGCTGCACGACACTCCTGTATGTGGTGAGGACATGCTAGAGCATGTCTCTATCTCTATAGATTAATCCACTTCCGAACCACCCTTCCATCATACACATGTTCCATTTAAAGAGTGGCTGATATTGGGGACCTAGCTGTTAGTCTGAAAGGCTGCTGCATCGAGCAATGTTATCAATTTCAAAACAAGGAGGCGCGGCCAAAAAATCCATGATACACTCATCTCTTTTAAAGAGATGCTGACATCGGGTACCCAGTAGCTAGACTAAATGGTTACTACATCAAACGATGTTATCAAGTTTAAAATAGGGAGGCACGACCAAAAAATAAGTCCACCATACACATATTTATTTTAAAGAGAGATTGGCACTTGGACCCAACAGATAGCTCGACTAAACGGCTATGGCATCAAACAATGTTATCAAGTTTAAATAGGAAGACACTTCCAAAAAAAAGTCCACTAGAGACACTAACATCGTGCCCCACAAGTTTTGAAATACAATGATGGCATCAATCACAGTCATAATGGCACGAGGAACCAAAAACCTAACATGTACCGCGTGTCGGCAGAGCTTTTTCCATATTTTCTAAAATTTCGTGACAGAAGAGGACAGGAAAAACGAAAAAAAGGTATTTCCATCTACCACAAGAAAAAACGAAGTTGTGGTATAAGGTGGGCCTTTTACAACGCTCGACGAACCAAATCATTGTGGATGAAAATTTATCTTATAGTGAGTGGTTAAAGCGCTGGCGGTGGGACAATATGGCAGTGACGTCGGTGGATGCCCCGACAAAAGCTACCCGACCAAGATATATGCCTGTTTGGGCCCGATATGGGAATGTCGGGCCTTAACCAGTGCTGGCGCCTAGAATACCTACCCATAGGGTGGTGGCGGAGACCTTGGCGCCGTAGCATGGCAGTAGATCTAGCCAGTCCTGATCTTCCCAAAATAGGGCCTGGCCGACAATGATGTTGCATCCGGTAGGCGACCTCCTTTGGTGGTAGAGGATGGAAAATCTCCTCCTACTACTGGTAGGCGATCTCCTTTGGTGGTAGAAGAGAGCTGATCTCGTCTGACTCGATGATCTCACGGTGCCATGCTGCCATGGGCTCGAGGTTGTGGACGTCGGGCGGTGGCCCTGGAAGGTGTAATGCGCAGACGACTCTTCGGGAGCGACGTGGCGGTTGTTGTGGCCTTGTTATTTAATCATTTGGATGGCGAGGAGCGGATGGTGGGAGATCCTGGAGTTTATAGTGGTACCAGTTTCTCCCAAATCGTGTTATGTAGCATGTGCTCGGGGCCAATGGACGGTCTGAGTTATGAAGCATGTGCATGGGTTTTCCGGTGAAAGCTCAACATTTCAACGCCAACAATGGCGATGTCTACGGGTGTCGTAACCCTCTTGGGGAGAACCATTGTAGTTACCCTCGCCATGCTAGGGCTCCAGGTAAAAACTCTTGACCTTGTGGTTTGGCGCATGAGTCGTTAGCCTCGTCATGCTAGGGTTCCGAGTGAAAACTCTTGACCTAGTGGTCTCGAGACGGTGCCACTTACGTTGTTACCCTCTTGCGGGCATAGTCGTGGAGCTCCGATCCCCTCGGTCTTCAGTGACAAGTCTTGGCTCTATATTTATGTTTCCATTTTCGAAGGTGGCTATTCGGCTCACAGGTGAATTTACACCCAGGGGCGCAGGCAAGGAGAGGCTAGCAGGGGCTAGACCCCCCTAATGGTTGGGCCCCCTTAACTATTTTCAATAGGAATAGTAGTGATAAACTAGTAGTATATACATTTGCTAATAGCCGGAGTTAATCACTTAATTAGCCTATTACTAGTTAATTAGTTTATTGCACACGGAAGTAACAAGCCCAAATATCCAACTGCCCATGTACATGTATAAATCACGCCTTGGTGCAGCTTCAGTTGTTCCCAATGTCACGATCCATGGATCGAGGCTGCAGCGTGCCGGCTGCCGCATTTCTCTTCTAGGGGCTGTTTGGTTAGGTTTATTTATGGCTTTTTATTTTTGGATTATAAGCCATAAAAGCATCTAAATAGGTGCTTTTCATTTTGGATTTTGCTTATACTCTCTCTGTTTTAAAATATAAAATGTTTTAGATTTGTGAAGAAAATATATCTAGACTTTTTTTAGTGTTTAGATTTACTCCACACCTGAGTGAACCTATATACTAAAAGTAGTCTAGATACATTTACTTCACAAAACTAAAGCATCTTATATTTTGAAACGAAGGAAGTACCATCATACTACTACGTTCAGTTAAAAGATAAAAGCCAAGCCAAAAGCACATATTTCGATGCTTTTATGACTTATAAGCCAAACTTTAAAAACTAGATTTAAGCCCAACCAAATAGGCCCTTAGTCTAGCTGCAAGGGACGTGGTGCGCTTGACATTGCCGCCGCTCACAATGCAAGTTTAGCCGGTCGCTATCAAATTCCACCTCTCCGTCGATCCGGCGATATACCAACTATACTTTTGTGTTCCAGCTTAATTGTTTATTGATTGATTTTCGATGCCCGTCTTTGCCGATCTAGGGCTATCGTCAAAATTTCCCGGAAGACCGGACCTTCAGATGCTTCCTCAAACATCAGTGATTAGAAAATGGCGATGGCTGTCTCGTGCGTCTGCCGCCACCGACTAGCCGATCTCCTTCAACATAGCTAAATCCAACATTTTAGTTAAAAACGAATAATTTTATTAGTCTATTTTATACTTTTCATATGATATGCTTCATGGCAAGTATTTTGTTACATATAACACAATAATTTGATTACCAACGTAGACATGGCAAACATATGAATTTGTTCACCATTATTAGGTATGCTATGTACCCTTGCAATTGTTTCCTATGTAGGGAAACATGTCAAGAAACTTATTACATAGTTTGGGGAGACGATTTTTTTGCTCCATTTCTTCCTCGCCCTCTATACCTAAATCCTGGCTCCGCACCTGTTTACACCCATTATGAGAAAATATATTTTAAAATGTCAACAAATTTGAAAAAAATATGTATATATATATATATACATTCAAACATTTTATGTTCGTTCATAAGTTTTCGGGATAAAAAAACATTCTACTTTCTATGCAAAAAAAAACAAAAAATATATCCTGCGATTAGTCCTATTCACATGACATTTTTTCTTTTTACACATGACACATAAAATATTTTTTTATTCTGAAAACTTGTAAATAAACATAAAATATTCAAATGTATATGTAGATATATTTTTTCGAATTTTTTGATGCACCCCGTACGCCAAAAAGGGATTTCCATTTCTGTTGACCTATTTTGTAAGAGATTCTCGTCGATGTATCGGTTTGTCTGTGTGTATGACTTTATTTGTAAAGCCGGCCGTGACAACTGCAGCCCATCTGTGTATCATGTGGCCTGGGCCCTGACAGTCGCGATTACAAGATGTGGACTGGATGAGTCCATCGGGAGCTACTCATTCTTCGCGGACTAGCTCCCTCCGTGCATCCCAGAGCTTCCTTGTTTTCTTCTTCTCAATCTTGACTTGAAATTCGTAGCTAGTATATCAGTTTTTGGGCACTGCACAGTTCTGCATGCCCGCTGAAAGTGCAGAAATTTCGTACTACTGAATTTTCTAAATCGAAATTTCGTTGAACAGCGTTTGTAGAGCTACGCCGTGAAATGCAGCAAGAAAGACGAGTTTTGTGTCGAGATGAGCATCCAAGCATCAACGCGAGCATGCTTAGCTAGCTAGTTCGTTATAGTACATACTTACTGTACATACACGCACAAACGTCCGCCTTCGATCTGAAACACGGAAAATATCTTGCGTACGTGTACGTACGAGGAGAAACGCTAGCTCTTACACGATTTCAGCACACAGGGCACAAAGCTTCATGAAACATACATTACGTTACGTTACTCGGAGTACAAGCTAGCTAGGCTTCTTCTACATGCACGCGCGCAGTCTGTACATTATTCAAGTTGCTACAAACAAACATGGTCGACCAGCAGACAGACAGCCTAGCTAACTCTACATCAGGAGCTGGACGGAGCACGTCCCTACTTGGCCCCGGCGCCGGCGCCGGCGCCGTGGAGGCTCTGGAAGAAGCCCTGTGGGTTGGCCTCGAACCCAGCGCGGGAGATGCAAGCGCCGCCGCCGCCCGGCGCCTTCATCATTCCCGCACCGCATCCGCCGCCTGCCTTGGCCGGGGCGCCGCCACCTCCCTTCGCCGCGGCTCCGCCACCTCCCTTCGCTCCTCCTCCTCCTCCTCCGGACCCCCCGCCACCCTTGGCTCCACCGCCTCCACCGCCCTTGCCTCCTCCTCCGCCACCTTTGCCGCCACCGCCACTGCCTCCACCTCCTCCTTTGCCACCCCCGCCTCCACCACCCTTTCCACCCATGGTTCTCGCTCTGCGAAGAAGCTAGCTGCTCTGTTTCGTGCTGCGATGCTGCGTACGCACAAGGGTCGGATGCTCTTTTATAGAGGGAGATCGGCGCACATAAGTACGTTCACCGTAGAGCGGCGGGGCCACCGTCAAAAACAACATGCACCGTGACGCATGGCGGGACACGTTCGAGGGCTGCATGCCCGTGCACGGAGATATGCCTGACTTCCACTGACGACCCGGCCGCCGGTGCCGGCCAGCCCAGCTCCGGAGAGCTCGCCTCGAATTCTGTGAGCATGCATATCCACGCGATTTGCTGGTTCTGCTCCTTCGTTGAGCACGTTCGAATTCTCGTTGTTTTTATTTTGAGGAGCCCTACGCCTTCACGGGGGATAACTTCTCTGGATTCCCAGCTCCTCTAGCCACCACGTGTTCACTAAGACAGACTGAAAAATCCTGGTTTTGTTATAAAACGATCTTTTTTTGTTATATAAATTGAGTCTTTTCTACATGTAGCAAAAAAAAGTTAGTTCTCACAGTATGTACGCACAGGGTACGGAACAACTGATCAACCCAAGCAAAATGCTACATACTATTTGGAGAATCTTGTGACCAGGCGACTAGAGAAGAGGTGAAATGAGCTCTGCAAGTAACACAAGAAAGCTTTGAAGCAAAATATCTAGGCCTCCCCACCACGGAGGGAAGAATGAGTAAAAGCAAATTCAAGAGAGCCTGCAAACAAAACTTCTCAAACGGTTGTTACAAAGAGGGGGGGAGGGGGGGAATTTATCTCTCACTTGGTGGCAAAGAGGTACTGATCAAAGCAGTAGCCATGGCTATCCCGGTGTATATTATGGGCATTTTTAACCTTCCATTCGGCCTACTCGATGAGCTTACTAAGATGATACGCGACTTCTGGTGGAGCTCAGAGAACGGTAAGAGGAAGACACACTAGATTTCTTGGGATAGTATGCTACGATCAAAGGATCAAGGTGGCCTGGGATTTAAAGATATGCGCCTCTTCAACCAGGCCCTTCTAGCCCGCCAAGCGTGGCGTCTACTGAAGCAGCCTAACACTTTGTGTGCCCGTGTACTGAAAGCTAAGTACTTCCTGCAGGGTCTCTTGACTGACACAGTCTTCAATGGAAATGAATCCTCCACGTGGCGTGCGCTTGAGTACGTCCTAAAACTCGTCAAGAAGGGGATCATTTGGAGGATTGACAATAGCACAAGCATGCGTGCCTGGCGCGAGCCATGGATCCCCGTGAGTTGTACCTTAAACCATATACAAGGTGGATCGTTGATTTCTTAAACTCCAATGGCACATGGAATTCTGCCCTAGTCCAGCGTTGGTTCCTGCCAATGGATGCACAAGAAATACCTAAAATCCGTACGTCAAAACGAAGCGAAGCAGACTTCATAGCATGGAATCCAGAATGCACTGGCGTTACTAGTAGAAAAAAGGCTATCCGTTCGTGCCTCCTAACAGCATTAGTCCTGGTTCCGCCACGAACCGGGACTAATGCTAGCACGTGTCCCGGTTCGAGCGGGCACAGGGCCCGGAGGCATGCATCCCGGTTGGTAGGGGGCATACGTCCCGGAAACCGGGACTAAAGGTTGGGCGTCAACCATCTTTAGTCCCGGTTTGTGTTACAAACCGGAACATATGCTCCCGCCCTCTATAAATGCAACGCCCCAGCCCTCTGCCTCCACTCTGTTTTTTCTTGGTGGAAGGTGTGAGGGGTGTGCTAGTTTTTTTCCCCTATGCATGCATTCAAGGTGTTTGATGAAATGTTTGAGTGAATGATACCGTTTAATTTCTCATAGAACAAAAATATAGAAGATGTCCGAGACGCACTTGAGCTTTCTCCTCTTTATTTTCCTCGATCGAGGTTAGCAATCTTATATTTTCTCTGTCATTGATATAATGCATGTGTCGATGTGAATTGGTCATTTCACTATTTATGATGTCCTGTTTTTGATAAACTTACTTATATGATGCAGATGAACGGTCGGGAATGGATGTACGGTGACCGGCGTGTACCCGGGTATATGAAAGACGTGGATAAATTTATCGATGTGGCTACGGCAAACAAAGAGAATGGTTTTATACGTTGTCCATGTGTTCAATGTCGGAACAACAAGGAGTACTCTTCCTCAAAAATCATTCGTGGCCACCTGATTATGAAAGGTTTCATGCCCAACTATAATTGCTGGACCAGACACGGGGAAAGAGGGGTTATGATGGAAGATGGTGAAGAAGAATATGATGATAACAACTATCATCATATGTTTCCTGAATACAGTGATACTGCAATGGAAGACAATGGAGAGGAAGGAGGTGAAGAACGGGCATCATATGAGCCGGCTGATGAACTTGGTAGGGTCATTTATGATGCAAAGCGAGACTGTGAAACAGAAAATGAGAAGTTGAAGTTAGAGGGCATGTTAGAAGATCACAAGAAATTGTTGTACCCAAATTGTGAAGATGGCAGCACAAAGCTCGGTACCACCTTTGGAATTGTTGCGATGGAAGGCGAGTGTGGTCTAACTGACTCCTCATTTGAAAAGATGCTGAAAATAATGAAGCGAAGTTTCCAAAACATAACGAACTTCGAGAGTACCTCTGAAGCAAAGAAGACTCTCGTCCTCTAGGATTAGATGTGCAAAAGATACATGCATGTATTCATGATCGCATCCTCTACCCATGAAGGAGTATGAGAATTTAGATAAATGCCCGGTATGCAATGCATTGCGGTTAAAGATCGAGAGATGACCACTGGTGATGTTGAGGAGAGCCCCTCTCGGAAGAGGGTTCCTGCTAAGGTTATGTGGTATGCTCCTATAATACCAAGGTTGAAACGCATGTTCAGAAACAAAGAGCATGCCAGGTTGTTGCGATGGCACAAAGAAGACCGTAAGAAAGATGGGAAGTTGAGACACCTGCGATGGGTCACGGTGGAGAAAAATCGAGTGACTTCCGGACTTTGCGGTGGCGCAAGGAACTTATGGTTTGGTCTAAGTACGGATGGCATGAATCCTTTTGGGGAGAAGAGCTGCAGTCACAGCACCTGGCCCGTGACTCTATGTATCTACAACCTGCCTCCTTGGTTGTGCATGAAGCGTAAGTTCATTATGATGCCAGTGCTCATCCAAGGCCCGAAGAAACCGGGCAACGACATTGATGTGTTCCTTAGGCTATTAATTGAAGAACTCTTACAGTTATGGGGCAAACCAGGTGTACGTGCGTGGAATGAAAACAAACAGGAGCCATTTGATCTACGAGGGTTGCTATTCGTAACCATCAATGATTGGCCTGCTCTTAGTAACCTTCGTGATGCGGACAAACAAGGGATATAAGGCATGCACACACTGTTTAGATAAGACTGAAGGTACATATTTGCATAAATGCAAGAAGGTTGTGTACCTGGCGAATCGACGATTTGTTCCGACCAATCATCCCGTAATAAAGAAAGGAAATCATTTCAAAGGTGAGGCAGATCACCGGAAGAAGCCTGAACTCCCTGCTGGTGATGATGTATTTGGTATGGTCAAGGACATAGAAGTAATCTTTGGAAAGGGTCCCGTCGGTAAATCAGTTCCGAACGACGTGGCTACAAGACACGCACCCATGTGGAAGAAGAAATCTATATTTTGGGAGCTGCCATATTGGAAAGTCCTGCGTGTCCGCTCTTCAATCGACGTGATGCACGTGACGAAGAATCTTTGCGTGAACCTGCTAGGATTCCTAGGCGTGTATGGGAAGACAAAAGATACACCAGAAGAACGGGAGGACCAACAAATTATGAAAGACCCAAAGAACATGCATACACAGAACAAGACGGATAAAGGGCGTCACTTAAGTCGTGCCAGCTATGCTCTTACCAAAGCAGAGAAGGAAATCTTTTTTGAAGTCCTTTACAGTATCAAGGTGTCGTCTGGCTTCTCATCTAATATAAAGGGGATAATAAATATGGCAGAGAAAAAGTTCCAAAACCTAAAGTCTCATGACTGTCACGTGATTATGACGCAGTTGCTTCCGATTGCATTGAGGGGGCTTCTACCGGAAAATGTTCGAGTACCCATTGTGAAGCTATGTGCATTCCTCAATGCAATATCTCAGAAGGTAATCAATCCAGATATTCTGCCAAGGTTACAGAAGGATGTGGTACAATGTCTTGTTAGTTTTGAGTTGGTGTTCCCACCATCCTTCTTCAATATTATGACGCATATCCTGGTTCACCTAGTGGAAGAGATTGCCATTCTCGGTCCGGTATTTCTGCACAATATGTTCCCCTTTGAGAGGTTCATGGGAGTCTTAAAGAAATATGTTCATAACCGTGCTAGACCAAAATGAAGCATCTCCAAGGGATATGGAACAGAGGGGGTCATTGAGTTTTGTGTGTGACTTTATTCCTGACCTTAAGCCCATTGGTGTTTTTGACTCGCAACATGAGGGAAGACTAAGTGGAAAAGGCACGCTGGGAAAGAAAGTAATGATATGTAGGGACGGAGATTCTTTCACTAAAGCACACTACACAGTTCTACATAATTCCACCTTGGTAACTCCGTATATCGAGGAACACAATAATATTGTACGCTCCAAAAACCCGGGGAAGCCTGAATCATGGATTACATATGAACACATGAAGTCTTTTGGTGGTTGGATGCGGACACATCTCTTGAATGACACCACTGTTGGAGATCAGCTATACTTGTTGGCCGCGTCGCCATCTTCTACTGTATTGAATTTCCAAGGGTACGAAATAAATGGGAATACATTCTACACGGTCGCCCAAGATAAAAAGAGCACCAACCAAAATAGTGGTGTCCGCTTTGATGCAATAGACGAGAATAGACAAAAGGACACATACTATGGTTACATAGAGGAGATATGGGAACTAGACTATGGAGTCTCTTTTAAGGTCCCTTTGTTTCGCTCCAAATTGGTCAACCTGAATGGGAAAGGGGTAAAGATAGACCAGTTGTACGGAATGACAATAGTGGATCTCAACAATCTTGGTTATAGAGATGAACCATTCGTCCTAGCCAATGATGTGTCTCAGGTTTTCTATGTGAAGGACATGTCCTCCAGACCAAAAAAAGAAAAAATATGCAAACGAATACATCATATGATGAGCCAAAGCATCACATAGTTCTTTCAGGGAAAAGAAACATCGTGGGAATCGAGGACAAGACTGACATGTCAGAAGATTATAATAAGTTTGATGAAATTCCGCCCTTCACAGTGAAAACTGACCCAAGCATTCCGTTAAGTAAAGAAGATGCTCCATGGTTACGTCTGAAGCAATCATAAGGAAGTACATATGCCAAGAAGTTCATGCTCATATTATGTAACTCTAGTTCATGTCTTTCGCGGTTTGTGGCTTCACCGAAGGATATCATTCGCGGTTTGTGGCTTGACCGGGACTATATATAGGGGGGACTTTAGTCCCGGTTTTGTAGTCTCAGTTTTTAATATTAATAAATGTCTTGAGTGTTAGTCCCGTTTTGTGGTTGGACTGGGACTATGAAGAAGTTGTCCCGATTCGTACTTACCATTAAGATCTGATCTCCAAAGCAGCAGTCACATATTAGGAGTGCCTCTATGACCGATTTCTTGGAGATCTGGGAGGCCGAGATCGTGGCATCTCCCCAACTGGTCGTAGTGGTGTCCCTGCTCTCGAAAACCATCTTGCAGCTTGTAATTTCTCTAACTAGATCAATATACCTGGGAGCTAACTAATTTCACATATTAGGGAGTGCCTCTATGACCAGTTTCTTGGAGATGCCGCAGGACTGGGATCCGGCGGCATCTCCCTGAAACTGGTCGTAGTGGTGTCCCTGCTCTCAAAAACAATATTGGAGATGCCTCAATCTGGCTGGAGGACTGGACTCACAAGGATGCCTATTATTAGTGCTGACTCGTGTTTTGTCCCGGTTGGTGTCTCTAACCGGGACTAAAGGTTCATCTTTAGTCCCGGTTGGTGACACCATCCGGGACAAGGTATACGCCGCACAACATAATGTCGACACTCACCCCTATCATTTAGTGCTGCCTGGCCCAGCCTGCCTAAATCCCTCCAACCGGGACTAAAGATGAACCTTTAGTATATTGAAAATCCGAATATTGAAAATTCTTCGCGTGGTGTCATATTATGTGACATAGTTGAAAGGAAAAATACCAGACTTGGCATATTATGTGGCATAGTTTGTGATGTTGTGCCCATATTATGCATGCATGTGGACATTGGTATGGAGAACAATGTTGCAGGCGGAAGCTTTCCTTTTTGTCGCACGGAAAAGCCCTTTTCCATTTTCTGAACGCAAAAAACAGGTCGTTTTGTAAAGTAATCACCAAAATGCTGTTTCAGAATGCTACCGTACCATTTTCGTAAAATACTAGACCACCTTACATGGACTATCTCCCAACCGGGACATCTCAAACCTTTTCGTCCATCTCGGGTAAAAAGGACAAATGTCTGCTGAATCGGCAGGAAGTGGGTCCGGTTTGTACTACAGGTACATGATCTATCGCCCATGATTTTTTGAAAAAATCATTTTTAGACTCGCAATATGTGGTTTCTTCAGAGATCCAATGCAAGTTCTAACGATGCTCATCCCCTATCTTCATGTACGCCGGTTCGACCATAGTTAGAAATTCAGAAAATTCAAAACGGGCATAATAAATTCAAAAAAATCCGAACAATGAAAATCCTTCGCGTGGTGTCATATTATGTGAAATAGTTGAAAGGAAAAATACCAGACTTGGTATATTGATCATGTCTCGAAAAAACCTTCACAAAATGACCTATCATGTTCGAGGTTTCATGGCTTTCGGTCAAAATGACCGATGTTATGTGCTGAATCACGGCATAGTTTGTGATGTTGTGTCCATATTATGCATGAATTTGTACATTGGTATGGAGAACAATGTTGCAGGAGGAAGTTTTCATTTTTGTCGCACGAAAAAGCCCTTTTCCATTTTCCGAGCGCAAAAAACGGGTCGGTTTGTGAAGTAACCACCAAAATGATGTTTCAGAATGCTACCATCCCATTTTACTAAAATACTAGACCACCTTACATGGACTATCTCCCAACCGGGACATCTCAAACCTTTTCGTCCATCCCGGGTAAAAAGGACAAATGTTTGCCGAATCGGTAGGAAGTGGGTCCGGTTTGTACTACAGGTACATGATCTATCGCCCGTGATTTTTTGAAAAAATCATTTTTAGACTCGCAATATGTGGTTTCTTCAGAGATCCAATGCAAGTTCTAACGATGCTCGTCCCCTATCTTCATGCACGCCGGTTCGACCATAGTTAGAAATTCAGAAAATTCAAAACGAGCATAATAAATTCAAAAAAATCTGAACAATGAAAATCCTTCGTGTGGTGTCATATTATGTGAAATAGTTGAAAGAAAAAAATACCAGACTTGGTATATTGATCATGTCTCGAAAAAACATTCACAAAATGACATATCATGTTCGAGGTTTCATGACTTTCGGTCCAAATGACCGATGTTATGTGCTGAATCATGGCATAGTTTGTGATGTTGTGTCCATATTATGCATGCATGTGTACATTGGTATGAAGAACAATGTTGCAGGAGGAAGTTTTCCTTTTTGTCGCACGGAAAAGCCCTTTTTCATTTTCCGAGCGCAAAAAGGGTCGTTTTGTGAAGTAACCACCAAAATGCTGTTTCAGAATGCTACCGTTCCATTTTCCTAAAATACTAAACCACCTTACATGGACTATCTCCCAACCGGGACATCTCAAACCTTTTCGTCCATTCCGGGTAAAAAGGACAAATGTCTGCCGAATCGGTAGGAAGTGGGTCCGGTTTGTACTACAGGTACATGATCTATCGCCCGTGATTTTTTGAAAAAATCATTTTTAGACTCGCAATATGTGGTTTCTTCAGAGATCCAATGCAAGTTCTAATAGGCTCGTCTCCTATCTTCATGGACGCCGGTTCGACCATAGTTAGAAATTCAGAAAATTCAAAACGGGCATAATAAATTCAAAAAAAATCCGAACAATAAAAATCCTTCGCGTGGTGTCATATTATGTGACATAGTTGAAAGGAAAAATACCAGACTTGGTATATTGATCATGTATCGAAAAAAACCTTCACAAAATGACCTATCATGTTCGAGGTTTCATGACTTTCGGTCCAAATGACCGATGTTATGTGCTGAATCACGGCATAGTTTGTGATGCTGTTCCCATATTATTCATGCCTGTGGACATTGGTATGGAGAACAATGTTGCAGGAGGAAGTTTTCCTTTTTGTCGCACGGAAAAGCCCTTTTTCATTTTCCGAGCGCAAAAAACGGGTCGTTTTGTGAAGTAACCACCAAAGTGCTGTTTCAGAATGCTACCATCCTATTTTCCTAAAATACTAGACCACCTTACATGGACTATCTCCCAACCGGGACATCTCAAACCTTTTCGTCTATCCTGGGTAAAAAGGACAAATGTCTGCCGAATCGGCAGGAAGTGGGTCCTGTTTGTACTGCATGTACATGATCTATCGCGCGTGATTTTTTGAAAAATCATTTTTAGACTCGCAATATGTGGTTTATTCAGAGATCCAATGCAAGTTCTAAATGAACCATTTTTCTTCCCGCGATTTTTCTTCCCGCTATTTTTCTTCCCGCCATTTTTCCCGGCATTTCTCTTGCCAGTTCTTCCCTCCAGTTATCTTCCTGCCATTTCTCACTATATATATGTAGGGTTGGCCTCCATTGTCATTGCACATCTCTAGACTCATATCTGCAACCTCATCACTCTTTCCCATGACTTTCACCGTAGCACTAACTCCCTAGGAGGCGGAGGCGCTTTGCGCCTCGAACTACCTCGCCACTGACTCGTGTCCCCGGCTAGATCTTTGGCCTTGAGGCGTGCAGTTCCTCCTGTCCCTCTAGGTGTGGCGCGTCGGATGGCCATCACGAACCACTACTACTTCAAGCTCACGCTAGAGCAGCGGAGGAATCCCAGATAGCATCCCGACTATTTCCCGACTTGGGAAGCCTTCTTCGTGGATCGGCGTGAGAGGGCACTCGCCAGGCACGAGGAGGACGGCCCACGTCCTCCGAATTTCAACGAGGCCGGCCGTCGGTTGTGGTGGCGCGGTCGGACTCTCCAGAGCGTCATGGCCTACGACACGGCCGCCGACTCTAGCCCCCGTCTGCGCTACCCTCAAGTCCAGCCCACTCATACTCAGCCTTCAAGGTTCAACTACGGCGACCCTGACGACGACAGCGACGACGGACGAAGCGAGTACGACGACTACAGTGGCGAGTATTACAGGTGTAGGCAGGAGCATGACTAAATCACTCCAACATTGCAAAACAAGTTCGGCCGATTGTGGCTTAATCTGGCCATGTATCTTAATTTTCAGTTCTTCTATGTAACTTTCTGTTAGTTGCGTTATGTACTTTAATTCCAATTCTATCCTAATAAAATTTTCTTTCCGCCCATTATTTCCCGTCCTTTTTTTCCCGCCCATTAATATATAAAAAATATAAGTTAATTCAAATCCAAATTAAAAACACAAAATGGTTTTGAATTAATTATTCAAATCCAAACACTTTTTATGTTTAAAGTTTTTCTAAATTCCAAATTAATATTCAAAAAATATAAGTTAATTCATTTTAAATTTTAAATGGTTCATAGTTTAAATGGTTACATTAATTATTTTTTAAAAATAGAAAATGGTTTTGAATTAGCTATTCAAATCCAAACACTTTTTATGTTTAAAGTTTTTCTAAATTCCAAATTAATATTCAAAAAATATAAGTTAATTCATTTTAAATTTTAAATAGTTCATAGTTTAAATGGTTACATTAATTATTTTTAAAAACAGAAAATGGTTTTGAATTATTTATTCAAATCCAAAAAAAAATTGTGTTTAAAGTTTTTCCAAATTCCAAATTAATATTCAAAAAATATAAGTTAATTCATTTTTAATTTTAAATGGTTCATAGTTTAAATGGTTACATTAATTATTTTTAAAAACAGAAAATGGTTTTGAATTAGTTATTCAAATTCAAACACTTTTTATGTTTAAAGTTTTTCTAAATTCCAAAGTAATTATCATTTAAAAAATTACAAATTTAAACCCCAAAATAAAAAATAAGGCGGGAACAGATAGAAAATTCCTGAATTTTTTTGAAAACAGGGTCATATGTCCCCAGTTGGTGGCTCCAACCGGGACGTATGATCCTTTAGTCCCGGTTGGAGCCACCAACCGGGACGTATACTCCCCTCTTTATAACTTGCGCGTCTCTTCTTCTTCCCCATCTCACTTCTCTGCTTTCATCGACGACGCCGTCAGGCTGTCCGCGCCCACCGTCGTCATCAGCGCCGCCGCCTCTGCCTCCGTCTCCGGCCGCGCGCCCTCGGCCGTCTCCGTCATCCTCGCCACAAGCGCTCCGGCCGCCACAAGGCTCCGGCCATCGCCCGTGTCGGCCAGCGCCCTCGCCGCGTCCTTACTGACAGCGTCCTTTCCCCGACAGCCAGAGAGTCCTTCCCACGGCCGCCTTTGTCTCCTCTTCCTCGTCCTGCCGCGTGCCGCGTCCAGCTGCTGGTATACCACCCGAGAGATGTGTATATACTGTGTATATAGATTTTTTCGACATGTGTATATACTTTGTATTTTTTTTGACATGTGTAGATGTATTTAGATTTTAGGTGTGTGTATGCATATATTATTTTATTAGGTGTATGTATATATTATTTTAGGTGTATGTATATATTATTTAGATTTTAGGTGTATAGTTGTTAGATGATTTAGGTGTGTATTTAGATGATGTAGATCCCGACGCGCGCGCACTAGTGATGATATTTAGTTGATGATTATTTTAGTTGATTTGATCCTGACGCGCGCGCACATGGAGACGTCGCCGGCTGCCCCGCCGTCACCTCTGTCCGCCGCCGTGCATCGTCGTGCATTCTCTCCCTCTCTGGCCAAACCCTAGCCGGCCGTCGTGGTGAGCTGTTGGTTCTCGTGGACCCTATCTCTCGCCCCCTCTCGCTCTTGTTCCTCCTCCCCGTCGACCACCTGCCACCACCGCCGCTCACCGTCGTCGTGCTCCCCACTCCGGTGACCTTTTCGAGGCGGCGTCGCTACTCTTTGGCTCGCCTCAACCTCCTCTCTCTAGCACGCACACGCACACGGCCTAGCTTGCGCTCCACCGCCGTCCCCTTTGTCGTTCTGAGGCTCACCGGCGTCAATGCGACATCACGGTGACGTCACCCTGGCGTCAGCACGTGGTCAACCCCCGGTCAACCTGGCCTGGGTCCCACCCTGCCCATGTGGAGGATGAGTTGGCCTCGGGCCCAACTGTCTGTCTCTCTGGCTAGCTGTAGCCCGGGTGTAAAAAGTATATAAGTTGGTTTTAATAATTCCAGAAAATGATTTAATATTATAAAATCAATAACTTATTCTTTATAAGTCAGAAAAATACAAATAATATATCAAATTGTTCAGAAAAATAAAACCTATCTATTTAACCTATAATCATGCATTGTTCAACAACTTAAATGACAAGTATAATTAGAAGAACAAATGCACCCCTCTCATATGTTCTGAAGTTTCCCCGAGTTAGGGTTTTCACCCCTCGGAACCCCGATTAAATCGTCGAGCATGTCTTAGGGTTACATTCCAATGCAAATTAACTTGTCATATCATCATACTTGCTTGAGCATTGCATCGATGCCATGTGTTGATTGTTTCCCTTTCTTTCCGGTGTTTGGTTCTTCCCGGTAGAATACATTCCAATTCATTTTTATTATTGTGTATGTATATATTAGGGTTTCGCTGAATTAGGGTTTATATCTCTCAACACCGTACCTAACATTCTCCCTTAGCCGCTTTGACTTATCCGTTTTTCCACCTATGCAGAAAATATGGACCCACACGACAGAGACGAAGAAAAGGAAGAGTTGATCCAAGGTGTGATCCGCGGGGATGTATCGACATTTCTGAACAACTCCGGTGAGGGTGATACTCTTTTTGCCGGAATAGACGACTTGTTTGAGGTTGAAGGTGATGCCTTACGCGAGGGACAAGGCGATGCCTTGTGTAATCGAGAAGACGACCACGCTGGCGAGGTGCATGTAATATAATTAATTCAATAATTAATCATCTTCTATCTATATAGTAATAGTAACGACGAGCTTTATTCTTTTAGCCCTCCGGATCGAACAAATCTACTGAAAAGAGCGGACGAGGCCCAACCAAAAAGTTGAAAGACCATGAGAGGTTCAGGATCGAAGATATCGCTGAAGACGACAAACCGACGGCTCCCAAAGTTGTCGCAATCAAATTTGTGGCATAATGCGGAGTAATCGTTAGGGACTTAATCCCGATCACCATTAAAATTGGAATAGGCCTGCTGATGCGGAAGAAGAGGGAACATGTTTGTTTGTCCCTAACAAGGCCAAAGATTTACTGTGGAAGAGGCTCATGCTTAATTTCAAACTACCGAAGATAGAGCTGGATCCAAATGCGGAGGATCCAGTTGAGGACGCCTTAGAACATGGGAGAGCCATGGAGGCTAAGGTCAGGGAGTGGGCTTTGAAGAAGATGGCCCAGTGTTTCACCAACTGGAAGAAAAGATTGCACCTTGACTATGTCGTGAAAGAGAAGACTCCGAAATTGAAGAATATTCAGTTTGAGAAGATAAAACCATTCTGGGCTGAGTTTGTGAAATACAAAACATCAGAAAAAGCTAAGAAAATGTCTGCAACGAATAAGCTGAATGCTGCTAACAAGAAGTATCACCATACTATGGGGCAAGGTGGCTACAGGGCTGGCATTCCTAAGTGGGAGAAACTTGAGAATGAACTGCGTGCTAAAAAGATCACCCCAAAGACAGACGATTGGGTAGAACGTGCAAGGAATTGGTTTTACGGGCATGGGGCATGTTGGACTCAGAAGGGATGTGTATATATAACATACGACATAAAGAAGACCCCTTGCCAATCGAGAATATGAGAAAAACAGTAAAGGCTGTTAAAGATGGGGACTTCATTCCCGATAGAGAGAATGATGAGCTCACACTTGCCCCTGGAAATAAGGAACATGATGGACGAACACGAGGCACAAGCGGCTCCAAGCCATGGAGGACTGGGTTTCCCGAAGAGAGGAAGAAATATCCTGATAGAAGCCGTCAGAGGAGAAAGGACAAGGCAGAAGTTGAAGCAGATATTTAGAAAGAGCGAATGCGTATAATTGCAGAACGAATAAAGCAACAACAAGATGAAATTAATGCACTTAAAGAGCAAAGTACTACCAGCCCATCTCAACAGCACACTGCATTCGATGCTACCGGCCTATCGAATAATCAAAAAAGCAGTGTGGCTTCCACCGAGGTCCCGGGTGATGACAATGACGATGACAATGGTGCACCGACGATGGCTCCTGTTGGCTACCTAGTGGATGATATCACACAGATGACACACTGCGAGCTACATGTCAAAGTTGTGAACATATCAATGAAGGTGGCGATCGGCTATGCCTTACCAATTGGACCCACACCAACTTACCACTGTCGTCCGGTTCCACAGGGCTACATTGTTGTCGGGGTGGATGAAATCATGCCCACCTTTGAAGTTTTGAAGCTTGACTACCCTGCAGGTGAAGGGGATGTGAACCGGGAGAGACGCAACAAACGTCACCATTCTATGGCCAAAGGAATGTATCGTGCTTCAAATCACACGCCAAGGCCATCTTCGCCGCCGCCCACCGTCTCCAGCGGTAAATCGCCGCCCGCAGCCGTCTTCGTCGCCTCACCCGGCTCCATCGCCTCACCAATCTCCGGCGCAGCAATTGCCGCGGGAGCCATCGCCGGCGCCTCAGGATAAAAAAGCGTAAGCGTACCGCTACTCTGCGTCGTGGTAAGCGATCGCCGAAACGTAAACAAGAGCCTCTTCCAAAAGTACCAAAGGTTCCTCCCAAGAGAGCTTATGACTGTACTGAAGAGGAGACTACGGCGATCGTTGATGCGGAAACGACATCGTTTTTCGCTAAGCTGAGGCGGCCGAAAGAGCCAGAGTTCCCCAACACCAAAGAAGAAAAAGCCAGAGTGTTGAAAATGCTAAAGACTCTTCATCAACCCGAGCCAAAGCTGTCATCAGACTATGAGCGTTCTATTCTCAAGTCACATGCGGCACAACAAGCCTCGAAGACAGTACTGATGCAAGCGAGAAATCTGTTGCTCAGCTCGGAGAACAAGCAAAACAGTCTTGCGCCCCTCTCAAGGTGATTTCCCATACCAATGTGGGGTCGAGCAAATATGGGGCCGAAGAGCAGTATGATTCAGAGGTAGTTGCACAATACGAATAAGTTGCCGCTGCTCAAGGTATGAGTATTGCCCAGTACTTATCCCAGTTAGAGTATTTCCCCGTGAGTGAAGTAGCATACAAATACCAGTACGGCAAACCTCTCGTCAAACCTGAGGAGGTAAATAATCTTCCAACAAAAATGTGAAGATTGCGTAACTGGTACATGCATGCCACAAAGTCCGGGGCTAACTGGATAGTGCTGAAGGTTACAAAAAAGCATTATGGGAAAGAAATAGATGACATGATATCCATTGAATTTGATGAACTATTTCAATTATTCAATCAAGACGCCTTGGACAAATCGATCATCAGTGCCTATTGTCTGTAAGTACTGATTCTGTAATTAATTTAGTCTCCAGCTATCTCACCTTGTTTATTGCATGTATATAATCATACTGTAATACGCAGAATGAAGATTCTCGAATGCAGCAGAGGACAAATCTATGACATTGGCTTCATTGACACATATTGGATTCATCAAGCTAATCTAAAAAAAAGCCCCAGGATACGAAGGATAATATAGTACATGCGTTAAGGTTTCAAGAAACCAGAAGGGAAATACTTTTTACTTACAACTTCGAGTGAGTGTTATTGTCTTGTATACACTTTCTATTTCGCTTACTCAATGTTAAGTATATAATTAATTAGTTATGCATTTGCAGCTTCCACTATATTTTGTTAATCATTCAACTTGACAAAGGGCGTGTACTAGTCATGGACTCGAAACATAAACCCCTTGAGCAGTGGAAGGACATGCAGATGCTTCTCCAGCGGTAATTCTAATTATTGCGACACTATATCGGCAACGTTCGTGAATTTTATGATATCAAGTAATTAATAACTTATTTTATTCGTTTTCTTCGCCGGGCAGCGCTTGGAAACGGTTCACCAACAAGGCTAGGGGTGTTTGGAAAGCGGAGCTTACATTTGAAACACTAGATGTAAGCACCACTAGCTATATCCGCGCACATCTTTGATTCTAGTTTTGATACAGTTATTATCATGCTTGATTATTATTTTGATTGAACTATATTCTAGTAAAGTGCCTGACGCAGGGACCAGGTAACAATCTATGTGGATACTATGTTTGCGAGTTCATCCGGCAGACGTGCGATGAGAAGGGCAGAAATTTAGAGCAACTCCACGTACGTAAACAATTTCTATAGTTTTTAATTACAATTAAATTGTGTTTAGTTTCATTCATATAGGCTGACTCCTTTTTTAAATCAGATCGAACGTCTACGGGGCGGTCTTCTGCCAAAGGATCGCGTACGAGTAATTCAGGAGGAATTGGCGGGATTTTTGGATGCAGAAGTCTTAAACCCAAAAGGGGAATACTATTCGGCTGTGTATAAACAATAGAGATTGTACAAAGAGCAACTTTTGTATGTAGTGCATGAACTCGATCGTGTATCGAATGTAATATTGTCATGATGATCTTGTGTTATAATGGTTCCTTCATTGATAAGTGCAAAACACTAAATAAACAATAAAACAACATAAATGAATTCTCTGCTGCGGCACAAAAAGTGGACAAAATGCTGCCGTGGCAACAAAAGTTGCCAAACTGAATTCTCTGCCGCGGCAGAGAAATGTGTCAAATCTCTGCCGCGGCAGAAGGTTATTTGTCCCGGTTCGTGTTACGAACCGGGACGGTTGCTCCTCCCCCCTCGCACGGATCAGCGGCCACGTGTACGCTCTTTTGTCCCGGTTGGTGGGGCAACCGGGACTAAAGGTTGGGGCTTTAGTCTCGATTGCCCTGTCCCGGGACTAAAGGCCCTTACCAACCGGGACATATGGGCCGTTCTGCACTAGTGCGTGTTCACAGTAAGAAGCGTGTACCGCCTTGCCTACGAGGAGCAGCTGCGAGCCGCAGGCTGGGAAGCAACAAGTAGCCGGCCGCTTGGCACAAACCCAGAGTGGAAGATGATTTGGCAGTGTCAAGTCCCGCCGAAGGTCCGAACCTTTGCATGGAAGTTCGCCAAAAACTCTCTGGCCACCCAAGTAAACAAGGCAAAACGAGGTATGGCTGTGCACGACACCTGTGTAATCTGCGGAATGGAAGCGGAAACTACCTTCCATGCAATGGTTAAGTTCCCTCATGCACGTGGCTTATGGAAACTGATGAGACAGTGTTGGGATCTGCCAATAGAGGATGTGCTGTTTGAGAATAATGAGGAGTAGTTCTTGCATGCTATTCAGAAAACGAAAGCTCCGAAGCATGCACCGTTCCTCATGCTCTTGTGGAGGATCTGGCATGTGTATAATAAGCTCACACAACAGAAGACACCAACACATGCCATGACGTCGAGGAAATTCTTAGAAAGCTACCTGCAAGGCTGCAATCGCTACTGTTGGTTGACCAACATCCGGAGGTGGACATTGTTAAAGGGAAACAGGTGCTTGACGAGGCGCAATGCCCGCAAAAAAGGAGTCAGGCGGATGAGAGGCCACAGGTGAAATATAAATGGAAACCTCCAGATGCTGGTGTGATGAAGTTGAACATCGACGGTGCATATACCCAGGATGGGTGGGCGGGCGCAGGAATGATACTCCGGGACTCTAATGGCAGTGTTATCTTTGCAGCATGCAGGTGGCTCCAAACCTGTTGGGAACCTCTGGAAGTTGAGCTCTCTGCCATGGAGGAAGGGATGAAGCTTGCTCTTCACTGGACACAAACAAAAATAATCCTAGAGTCGGACTGCGGGAAGGCGATCAAGATGATCCAAGCTAGAAATCCCAACCTGTCCCGTCATGCGATGCGGTTAGTGCTATTCGAGAGAGGATGAGGGAAAGAGAGACAGTAGTAGTCAAGGCTAACCGTGAGGCAAACTGTGCTAGCCACGGTCTAGCTGCAATAGGGAGAGCACAAGGAAGAACTGTTGTTTGATTGCGTAATTCACCACCAGAGATTCAAAATGTGATCCTGGCGGATTGTACTCCCGTCTGATTAATAAAACCTTTTTTTTTCGGAAAAAAAAGGTTCGCCCACGAGACAAAAAATTAAAAAGACAGATCTTGTCGGAGTTTCATCGGAGACCTCACAACTCGTCGGACACTTTGTAGTAATGTAGCAAAATTAACTTCGCCGGATACTTTCGTCAGGAGACCTTATAGCAGAAATTTTACACTCTTTTAGCAAAATCGCACAATGATGGTAGCAAAAAAAATGTGATAGTGTAGCAAAAAGAAGACCTCGCTGGAGACTTCCGCCGGACACCTCATAGCAGGGTCCCACACCCATGGTAGCAAACGATGTTGCCTCTTGTAGCAAAGTGAAGTCTCCATTGTAGCAAGCACCGCCGCCATGTGTAGCAAAACTGATATGGCCATAGTAGCAAGCGCTGCTGCCGGCCAGCATGTAGCACCACCACTCGCTGTACGTAGCACCGTCGCCGCCCTGTGATAGCAAATCCTAAACACTGATGTAGCAAATCCCTGACGGGCTTGTAGCAAAGCGCCACACCGTTGTGCAAGCTTCGCTGCCGCTGTAGCAAAGCTCCGCCACCGTTGTAGCAAGCACCGCCATTGTGACAATGAGCGAGAAATTAACGACCCATTATACAATTTATCTTTATTGTCTTCTTTAAATTATCTTGAGGGTTAAGAAAAGAACCACCTTTTGTACTACGTATTGTACATGCCCTTAGATACGTGTGGCTAGCTGCCAAGGCGTCAGATAAACCTGTACCGATCCTTGGCCATCAGATAAATCATCAGCATTGTTCGAGATCCTTCAATCGTACGGATCTAGATTTATTCGAGAAAAACGTGATAGATCGAGCACGATCGATAGACATTGCTGCGAATTAGGGGAACACACGACTCATTAAACACGAATGATCGAACGATCGACTTGGATTAATAGCAGGCAGCTTTGGAAAGGTTACATTATTGAGAGGCCAATGCATAAGCACGCATATAGTATGGCCGAAGATGCTGATGAGCAGCTAGCTAGCTAGCCTGACTAACGCTTGATAGCACTCCGACTCTCCGAGTCTACTTGCCTCCGGCGCCATGGAGGCCCTGGAAGTAGCCCTGCGGGTTGGACTCGAACCCGGGTCGGGAGATGCTGGCGCCGCCGCCGCCGGGAGCCTTCATCATGCCGTTGCCCCCACCGCTGGAGCCGCCGCCGCCCGCAGACTTCCCTACGCCTCCGCCACCGCCAGACCCCTTCGCTCCGCCCCCTCCGCCCCCTCCGCCGCTCCTGCTGCCTCCTCCACCGCCACCACCCTTGGCGCCTCCACCTCCGCCCCCGCCCCCGCCGCCGCCTTTTCCTCCCCCTCCACCGCCGCCCTTGCCACCCATATCGCTAGCCTTGTTCTGTCCAAGCAGAAGCTTCTCGTTGCGTACTGTGGATTGCGGTAGTGCTGCGAAGAGGAGTGCAGTACTGCTCTTTTTATAGAGGAATTGAGACTCGTGGATAGGCTGGCAGCACGCCGGGAAGCGGGAACAGTCCATTAAAGCCGGCCATGCGCGCGCGGAAGGCATGCACAGCACCGCGACCCCTCGCGCCGCCCGTTAGACCCCAGCATGCCAATGCATGTCTGTGGATAATACTCGGCGAGAAGGAAAGAATTACTCCGGCCAAAGTCCCAAGAGTACTTGAGCATGCGCATCCGTGCGATTTAAGCTGAGTTTGACTCTTTTTTTTTCCAAGAATCTGCTGGAGTTTGAGGAGTGCTTTTGACCGTTGCGGTCCAGCCCGCTGTCTCGCAAAGATTGAACAAGCACGTCAGCCCGCATAGGACGGCCCGTTTCTGTACTAGCCCGCTCGTTTCTTTGGGCCCGTAAGACCATGTGAGACTCCGTTCAGCTTTGCTCTCTCGCATAGGCTCTCTTTGAAAGAGAGAAAATATTCTTACACAAACTTGTCAAAGGACGTGTATTTTCATACACAAACTTGGACATTCGGGTGCAGTTTTGGTCCATTTAGTCCGAAACCATCTGTTGGGTGTCATGATGGACATGTTGGGCTATGTTTTCTTGTGGAAACACCCCTGGTACTCATTACTATCACATGTTTTCTCCTTTTTCCTCTGAGATCGTGAGAAATAGCAAAAGCAAAACTTAGGGGTATCAGCAAAATGATGGCATAATGGTGCATGCCACTTACCGAAGTGGAATACACGTGTAGGCACAGCAGAGCTCAGATGGACCGATTCGACACTCTATAGTCAAGTTTGTGTGCTCTCGTACCCCAGATTGCAAGTTTATGTATGAAAATGCACATCCAGAACAAGGTTGTGTATTCCAGATGTTATTAACTAAAAAAACCGGTGGATTTTCTAGTGGCGTAGATAGCTCCCGGTATGCTTTCAACACATGTTTGTAGTTCCTTGTTTCACAGATATATAAGATTTGGTCTCCCCATTTTCTATCTAGTTTTTCTTACATAGGGCCCACCCAGGTAACAGTGTCTACACCAATACAATACAGATAGAGGTGGGCAAAAAATTGTTTGATGGGTCAAAAGTCAGAGATGCTGTTTAGAGAGGGTGAATATACGAGTTAAACTAGTTACGATTTTTGATCTACCAAATATGGAATAAAACCTACTATTTAATATATATCACGCGTAAAACCTAAAAATACTAGGTTCAACTAAGTGCATCAACAACTTATGCTAAGCGAGACATTCAACAAGATGATAGCAATATATATTACTTCAACCTCGAAGGCTATCATAATGTAAATTGTATAATTAAAGAGCTCGGTATAGAAGTAACTGGGACATGCGGAGACGGAGATTTTATCCTAAAGTTCATTTTCAAAAAAGTTAATCTCCATTGGAGAGGTGCAGCAACGTAATGTTCTCTGAACGCCAGAAAGGGCTCACATTGAGGTGTGGTGGCTCGATGCACACCAAAAGCCACACAAGGCCTCACCCCAAGAAATATGCCCTAGAGAAAAATAATAATATTTATTATTAGCATATTTTATAAAGTTTATAATTAAGTTTTATGTCATCTATAACTGTATTGAAAGGAAACGTCAATATACGTGTGATATACAACAAACAGTAGTTCCTAGTGAAACTAGTCACTGTTTCATTGGTCAACGAATGATCAAGGTTTTTTGATCATGTTGGTGCCTCGGTAGCAATTGACAATGGATTTATCTCGTTGGAGAATGAGATGGTGAACATATCCTATCTACAACATCGTATCGCGATTATGTCACAAAGTTTCAGTTACGATGATTAGGAAACGTAGTGACCCATTCCTTAGACCGTGAGACCATATCTAATCACTATCTCCCGATAATACTTTAATGACACCTAACGTCACTTGGTGGAACAGTGATCATAAGGGTGACACTGGATATTTGAAGGAACAGGTAGAGGCCTATGCGTCAAAAGCGGGATTTGTCCATCCACGTGACGGAAGATACTCTGGACCCACTCGGATAAGTCATTCCATAAGCTGCGCAGCGTGTGACTAGGTCACGAGAGATATCACTTAACAGATCGAGTGAAGTAGTTATTGTCGATAACAAGGTTGAACCTTACATGGTATTTCATTGATCAAACCTTGGACAATACAACTATCATAGAGACAAAAGGAATAATACACATCATTTACGGTTCAACGACAAGTTTTGTGGAATGCACAAATGGTCATCATGGACATCCAGGTCCCGTTGTTGATCATTGGTTAGAGAGGAGTCTTGACCATGTCTAGAGTGTTCCCGAACCGTTGGTTAGCACGCTTAAGGGCTTGACGAAGCTTAGAGATCATTAATGGCTAATTTGAAATCACTGAAGTAAAGAGAAGACATAAACCGGAAATGTTCTGGAGAGATCCGAAGGTGTTCGGAGAAAGAATAGAGGAAAAGGGACCGAAAGGGGTTTTGGATAAATGCTGATTTAAATATACATTTATTATATGTTAATTGTGAATTAATATATTATAAATAAATATTTAAACAGAGATTTATAGAGGAATCGTTCTTATTAGGCGAAAACCCCGGAGGGATTTTATCTAAAAAGTAAGGGCAAGAAAAAGGAAAAAAAGGCAAATTTGCCACCCACATGGGTGACAGATAGTTGGCCTTTGGCGTGCTTGTGGAGGAGCAGCGGCTCACCCGAGCGCCAGAGCAACCGGGCCCGGGGAGCAGTTGGTTCAACACCCGGATTTTTCAATCCTAGATGCCTGTTATGCCATACATCGCAATCCCAGGATTACCATTTTTGCGAGACATAACAGAATTGGATACCATAGTACATCATCCATTACAAACGATACATAAGTTCTTACACAAATAGGGATCTCATGATCCAGTTCTTAATACAACATCAAGCAGCGGAATACGTAATAATAACGGTAGCGTAGGCGAAGCTCTATCCCCCCGGTCACAGGCAATGCTGACGATGGGAGATGATCCTAGTTGTCGTAACCTTCCTGGGGTCCATCCTCCAGGTACTCCTCTTCATAGTCTGGCCATGGGAATAGCCAGGGACAAAGCCATGAGTACTCTTTAAGTACTCGCAAACTAATACTAACAGGTAAAAGGGGTTTTTGGATAATAGGACACTAGGCTCTAGGGTTGTTTTGCAAAAGCCAGATTTATCTCTACGAAGTTTAGAAACTACGAATGCTAGTTGAAAGTTTTTAACACCTAAGTGGGAACTTGTATTTCATAGCACAACCCTGTTGTGGTCAAGTCAAAGTCTCAATTCATTTCACAAGTCATTTTGAAAAGTCTGACGGGGGAATAGTATGGCCACTCCAACTGTCCATAACCGCGGACACGGCTATTCGAATAGTTTGACACTCTGCAGAGATTGTACACTTTCACCACAACATTCGATATATCCGTCAGGAACAAATCCTGAATTCACCATACTCAGTATGCGGATAATCAATCCTAACCTTTCAATTACACGCCCTAGTATAAGCACCTCTCCTGTGAGTTTGGCCTCCCAACCATGACCAACTATCATCTTGGATACTGCACAGGTGGACAATCTTCACAAGGTAGCCTCAGCTCAGACCTTGGCCGTGAGGAAACTAATACTAAGGTATATAAGTTTCCAGTCAAGCCCTACCCAATCTTCGGGTATTGTGGTTGTACGATAAAATTGGAATGGTATCGCATCTAGACAACCATCAGTTTTAGAAAGGGCTAAGGCTCATGCCTCAACATTTTCATCACCAAAATCATCAGGTGTTCGGAAACACATGTCCAAAACATTTCAATAGAATGATCCATCATTCCAAGGTTTTCATAACCATTTTTCCACCAAGTATTCCCAAAGTTGATCAAGTTTTATGCTTAGCACTAGCATCTACAGGTGGGGGTAAACACTAATGAGGGGTAGTAGACTAGTGGAGTTTCAACTAAGCTCAATCTCATGCCTTGGGATGACATCAAGATTATCTAGCTTAGGCCAAATTTTATGCTCTTTATGCAACCTTCACATATTTTTCTAGTATCTACCATTCACTTAAGTAAGCTCTAAGTACTAGCTTTGATAAAGAAATAAAGTAATCAAGCTTGCAAGTAAAACAAGGATTGGTTTATCAAGTGGATATGATCATATATGCTTAGGGCATATAGTAGTCATAGTAACAAGTAGGGGTTTGTTGCATTAGTTGGGTATTCTGCAAGAGTTAACTTGCATCAATATCAGTATAAGCTTGCATAGGTATAGCATCAGCTTGCCTTGTGCAGAGCAGTGGTTGAAGTTCTCCTCGGCTTCTTCTTCGCAGAATCCTCCTTCCTCCTCGTATCCTTGGTCGGTACTATCGTCTATAAATAAATACGAGGTACACAATCACCAAACAATACTTAACTACTTGCAATCATCACACACAAGGGTCCTATAGATGATCTAGCATCATCTCTAACATTACAAGATTAAAGCTTGGTTTAATTCCTTTTATTTTTAGAAAAGTAATTTCTACTCATTGAAAAACTACTTAAGATTTAATATTCTCCAAACCAAACATGGGATCATGTTGACACATGTCATCACCACATATTGTAGTCCAAGGGAATGTGATTTAAAGTAGTGTCACAATTTAATAAGGTTTTACCCTTTTATTTTAATTAATTAAAGTGGCTAGAAATGCTTATGTATCATTCTTTTATTACTTGAACATTATTCCTGCAAGTAAACCTATATATTTTTATATATTCTGAAAGGTATGGTTAAATGTGATTTTTGAGAGTTGGAATCAACTCAAAAGCTAACATGGTTTTAATTTGAAAAATGTTTGAATAAAGAAAAGCTTCTGCCTTGTTATTTTTACCATGGGTGATCTATAGATCCAAATGACTTGAATCCAACGGGCTTGGATTCAGCATTCCCAGACCTTTCTAACAAAATTGGTTTCATTCAATTTGGTGGACTGAATCGATTTGGGTTGAATTTTGAAGTTGGGTACAGAAGTGAGTTTGAAATAAAATAGAAAAGATTTAATTTGAATAACTGGGTTCTTGTGGAAAAAGTTAGCAGCCGGCCTGCTAAGCAGTGCTCCATGGCTGCTTAAGTGGGTGTCCCCACTCGTCAGTGAGACAGGGAGGGGCGAAGCGGTACGGGGCAACGTGGGTCGTTTGATCTGATTCTAATCCAACAGCTGGGAGTCATCGTCGACGCGAGACAAAGCCGGCGAGAAAGAAACCTAGGGCGACCAGTGAGGGGTGCTGGGGGCTCACCGGGGTGCAGGCGAGGGTCGGCGAGGCGGGCGAACGACGAAGTCGACGACGGTGAACTCAGAGATGGTCGCGGCAGCTCCTGGGGTGGACGGAATCGATGGAGCCCTTCTTCTCCAGAGGCGGCGGGCTCCGGTGAAATTCCGGCGAGGTGGTGCTCGCCTTGCTCCGGGAATGGTGTGCCACGATCCATGAGAAGAGGGGAGTGAGGTGGTGTGAAGAAATCGACTGGGGGTGACCTCTATTTATAGTCGAGCGAGGGGACCGACGGGGCGCAAGGTGAGCTCGTCGGGGGCGATGTTACAGGTGGCTAATAGCATGGGTGATGGTAGGGGACGGTGCGGTGCTCCCTGGTGATGCTCAACGACATAGTTTTGAGGCATGGGGCGGTGTGGCTTGGTCTGGAACATGCGACGCTCTGCGCGGCAGAGGCGGCGTCTTCGACGGCGATGTAGGGTTTCGTAGCATGGAAAACAAAAAATTTCTACCGCATACAAACAAACAAGCCAAGATCTATCTACTAGATTGAAGAAACGAGTCGATAGAATAACTCACCCTCGAAGATTCCAAAGTGTTTAACGAGAGCGGATTCTCGTGGGTGATGTAGTCGTACTCTTTCCGATCTCAAGATCGCGTAGACGATCCTTCCGGCGCTGCGTTCGGCAGCGCTCCCGTAGTCGGTCACACGTTCGGTACTCGACGAAGACCTTCCTCTCCCTTGTTCCAGCAGGCGGAGGTTGTAGCACTCTCCTCGCGATTCCGGCAAACTGGCGTGGTACCGGAAGTAGAGGGAGATCTCATGAGGCTTCGCCTTAAGCGGGCGAGTATGGTGGAGTATGAGAGTCCTCGGTGTTCTAGGGTTTAGACACACCAAGGAGGGCAAGCCGCGGCTAGGGATTAGCTAGAGGCGGCTAGGGTTTGCCCTAGGGCCGGTGGCGGCTATGGAGGCGGCGCTTGGGGCTAGGGTTTGGAGGAGGATCTTGTGTGTCTCTGGAGGAGCCGCCCCTCCTTATATAGGTGGAGGGCCGGCCGGCCAAGGGAGGGAGAGGAGTCCCTCCCAACTCGGCTGGTGGTGCGCCGGTTGGAGGAGGGAACTCCTCCCCAACTCGGTTTCCCACTCCTCCTCTTTCCAAAAACTGCCGTTTGACTTTCAAACTAGCCGTTTGACTTTTCAAACTAGGATTTGAATAAACCCTCTATTTTGATCAGCGATGACACCGAGTACATGATGCAATCATATCAACTTGATATAACACATTCATGTACCCTTCCCCCCGGAGTGCCGGACATTCCGGAACCTTCTAGAACATTCCCGATGAAAACACCGGAACCATTCCCCAACTCAAGCAGGACTTTCCTTATATGAATCTTATTCTCGGACCATTCGGATATCCTCGTGATATCCCGAATCCTATTCGAGACTCGAACAACATTTGGTCTCTTTCATCATTCCATAACTACTCAAATAACGTCGAATCCTTAAGTGTGTCTCCTACGGTTCGTGAATTATGCCGACATGATCGAGACACTTCTCGAACAATAACCAATAGAGGAATCTGGAAATTCATATGGCTCCCACATATTTCTACGATTACTTCGTGATCGAATGAACCACTTTACATACGATACCAATTTCCTTTTGTCTCACGATAGTTTACTTATCCGAGGTTATGATCGTCGGTATCTCTGCATACCTAGTTCAACCTCGTTACCGATAAGTACTCTTTTCTCGTTCCCGTGATATGTGATCCCTTGTGAGCAGTCACATGCTTGCAAGCTAATTGGATGACATTTCACCGAGAGGGCCAGTATATCTATCCGTCATATGGATGGACAAATCCACTCTTGATCCATGTGTTTCAACCAATACTTTCCGAACACTCAATGCCACCTTTATAACCACCCCACGGTGTGGTGTTTGATGTCATCAAAGCATCCATCCGGTAAAGGTGATATGCATGATCTCATGGTCGAAGGAATTAGGTTACTATGTATCAGAAAGCATATAGCAATTGAACTATTAAAATGACTTGATCTTTATGCTACGCTTATCTATAGGAGTATGTCCATCATATCATTCTCCTAACAATATGATCTTGTTGTTAATAACATCTCAATGTTCATGATAGGGAAACCACTATCATCTTATTAACCAACAAGCTAGTATTAGATAGAGGCTTTTACCAGGGACTTCAAGTTAAGTTTATAAATCACACAAGTATCAATGTTTCCTTGTTAATACTATTATAGCATGAATGTAAACATTTATCATAAACACAAAGATATAATAATAACTACATTTATTATTGCCTCTAGGGCATATCTCCAACAGGCGAGCGGTGGCTGTGCGTCACGAGGCGGCGAACGGGGATGTCTGGCGGTCTCCTGGGTCGGTGGGGATTGTGTGTGCACGCGGTGAGGGAGGCACGCGGTCTGTGGGCGCTGGTCGAGGGTGGCGCTCTGGCGCACGCTCGGCATGGTTGCTGGCGAGGTTGGCATGGTTCGTGCGTGTGGTCCAGGGATTGGCAACGCTCGCGGCTGGGACAGGGTGTGGCGGTGGACGGTGCGCTGCCTCCCAGACATGCTGGCTAGGCTTGCTTCTCTTCCTAGCTTGCTGTCGACATGGGGGTGACAAGGTTGGCTTCGGCTGTTCACCATTGATGGTAATGCCAAGCTCACAGTGGTGCTAGTGTTTAGTTAATCTTGCTAGATGATCTAGTGAGCTGGTTGTGAGCTAGAGAGGGAACAAGTTAGGCTTCAATCACTGCTCACTATAGTGTTTAGGATTTTGATGATTTGTGTCTGCAACCTGTTTGATGAAATGGCCGCATGAAATCAAGTTTTGAATTTTGAAAAGATTTTTGGTGGGTTTGCTAGATTGGTGCTGGTGAGTCTGTAGATGCTTGGGTTTTGAAAGATGAGCTTGTTTGAGTGGTTTTTGAAAAAGTGGGATCTTCCCATATGATAAAGATTCAATTTTGAATTGTCATTTAAACTATGCATTTGAAAGTTTCTGGATGATCACAAAGTGGGCCTTGATACCTTGTTATGCGTACAATCGAGGGGTGCAAAGATCCAGAAAAGTTTCTGTTAGGTTCTGAAAGTTTGAGACAGCCAAAGTAGGCATGGGAGTTAAATTGGTCAAAATGACCATTCCTTTATTTTATTGGTTTTGATTAATTTGTCTTTAGGAAAAGTTTGGGAAATGTTTAGATGATGTTTATTTCACCTAAGAAACATTTTACAAGCAAGGAAACACAAAAACAAGGTGGTTCAAAAGAATTTCAAATTTAATGCATACTCATATGCATGTATTCATAATTTTATTTAACAAAGTTTTTGTCAACCCTAATTTTGATGCTTAGAAATTGATGATCCAAATTTAGTATTTTTGGGATGTTACAAACCTTCCCCCCTTAAACAAAATCTCGTCCCGAGATTTGAAAAAGGACGAAAAGATTACCTAGGATTTGAAGAGATCGGGAAACTCCGTCCTGATGTGATCTTCGCGTTCCCGGGTGGCTTCCTCTTCTGTGTGGTTGCTCCACTGAATCTTGAGAAACTTGATGCCTCAGGTTCGGGTAGTTCGAAAAGCTTCTTCCAAAATAAGGATGGGTACTTCGGGATAGGTCAGGTCATCGTTGATCTCTATGGTCCGGTGATCGATATTTTTGAACACTTTAGTCTTCTCGGGGACTTCGAGACACTTGCGAAGTAACGAGATATGGAACACATTGTGCACGGCTGACATTTCTTTAGGTAGTTCCAATTGATATGATACTTCTCCTCGACGGTTTAGAATCTTGAAAGGTCCGGTATATCTGGGGGCTAACTTTCCTTTGAGTTGGAAACGCTGCATTCCCTTCAATGGCGACACTTTCAGATAAATAAAATCTCCTATGTTGAAGGCGAGGTCTCTACGTCTCTTGTCGGCATAACTCTTCTGTCTGGATTGGGCGGTCTTGAGGTGCTCACGAATCTTGTGAACCTTCTCTTCTGCTTCCTGTAGGATGTCGGGTCCAAAAATCTGACTCTCTCCTACTTCCGACCAGTTCAAAGGGGTGCGACACTTCCTTCCGTACATAAATTCAAATGGGGCCATTTGCAAACTGGCTTGATAACTGTTGTTGTATGAAAATTCTGCAAACGGCAGACAGTCTTCCCACTTGGATCCATATTCTAACACGCATGCTCTCAGCATATCTTCGAGTATTTGATTTACTCGCTCCGTTAAATCCATCGATGCGAGGGTGATATGCGGTGCTGAAATCTAGATGGGTTCCTAAACCTTCTTGGACTTTCTTCCAGAATCTCGAGGTAAACTGAGTTCCTCGATCCGATACTATGTTCTTGGGGACTCCATGCAAACTAACGATTCTAGCGATGTACAACTCCGCTAGATTCGAACTCTGGTATGTGGTCTTGACGGGTAAGAAATGGGCGACTTTGGACAATCTATCCACTATGACCCAGATAGAGTCATTTCCCCTACTAGAAGTAGGCAGTCCAGTGATAAAGTCCATTCCAACGGAATCCCATTTCCATTCCGGAATCTGCAAGGGTTGCAACAATCCAGCGGGTCTTTGATGTCCGGCCTTGACTCGCTGACAAATATCACACTTGGCGATATAGCTTCCGATTTCTCTCTTCATCTTATGCCACCAAAATTGCTCTTTTAAATCTTGATACATCTTAGTTCCTCCGGGATGGATAGAATAAAGAATATCATGAGCCTCCTTCAAAATAACTTCTTTCAACTCGGAATCTGCTGGTACACAAAGGCGTCCTTTGTACCACAGAACTCCTTCTTCGTCCTCGGTGAATCCAGGTACTTTGCCTGTACCGATACGACGCTTAATTCCTTCAATACTAGCATTTCCCTTCTGCGCCTCTTTAATCTGACTGATCAAAGTGGGCTGGAGTTCTATGCTAGCCAAAAATCCTTCACTTACTAATTCCATTCGAAAATCTTCCATCTCTGGTGCAAACTTGGTTGCTCCTTCAAAATCATGGAGTTCAAGCGGCACGGAAATCTGCTAAGGGCATCTGGTACTACGTTGGCTTTACCTGGGTGATAGTGAATGTCCAGGTCGTAATCCTTGATTAGCTCGATCCATCTTCTCTGCCTCATATTCATCTCCTTCTGAGTGAATAGATACTTCAGGCTCTTGTGATCCGAATAAATCTCACAACGGTTTCCCATCAGGTAATGTCTCCATGTTTTCAGGGCTAGAACTATAGCTACGAGTTCGAGGTCATGGGTTGGGTAGTTTTTCTCATGTTGCTTCAGTTTTCGCGATAGATAAGATATAACTTTGCCTTCTTGCATTAGCACACATCCGAGACCAATCTTGGATGTATCACAATACACATCGAAGGGCTTCGTGATATCTGGCATGATCAAGATTGGGGATGAAATCAATCTCCTCTTGAGTTCTTGAAAACTCGCTTCACATTTGTCGGTCCATTAAAACGTTTTGTCCTTCTTCAGCAATTGGGTCATGGGTCTGGCGATACTAGAGAATCCTTCTACGAATTTGCGGTAATATCCCACCAATCCGAGAAATGCACGGACTTGGGTTTGAGTGGTTGGGGCTTGCCAATCTTCTACATCTTTCACTTTGGCAGGGTCAACAGCAATTCCTCTGGCTGATACGATGTGACCGAGGAATCCTACCTCCTGTAACCAGAATTCACATTTGCTAAACTTTGCATATAACTGATGCTCTTTAAGGGTCCCAAGAATGGTCCTTAGGTGTAGCTCATGTTCTTCTTATGATTTGGAATAAATCAGAATGTCATCGATGAAAACAACGACAAACTTATCCAGGAAGTCCATAAAAATCTTATTCATGAGATTCATGAAATAAGCGGGGGCATTGGTTAATCCGAAAGACATGACCGTATACTCATACAATCCATATCTGGTGGTAAAGGCAGTCTTTGGAATATCCTCTGTACGAATTTTGAGTTGATGATAGCCAGTTCTAAGATCAATCTTAGAAAATACTTTGGCACCGGTCAACTGATCAAACAAATATTCTATCTTGGGCAATGGGTACTTGTTCTTGATGGTGACATCGTTCAACTTCCGATAATCTGTACACAAACGGTTACCTCCATCCTTCTTGTCCACAAACAAGGCGACATTGATCTCCATGGTGGCACTTGGTTGAATTAATCCTATTTCCAACATGGAATCCGGTTGCTTCTTCAATTACGCTAGCTCAAGCGGGTTCATACTATAGGGTCTACGGGCTATTGTTCGGTTTGAGGATTAGTTCGATGATAAACTCGATATCCGATCTGGGGCATACCGGGCAAAACATCTGGAAATACATCGGTATTCACGGACTATCCGGACTTGGTCAATGGTAGGTTGGGCTATACTCTTGTTACACTTGAATTGGCGAGGTAAGGTTTTGGATATATGCTCATCGATATTCCAGCGATCTGGTCATGGTTATGGCTTTCTTGGCACAGTCAATTAATCCTTTATGTTTGGACATCCAATCCATTCCTAGTACTACTTCCAATCCTTTAGTTCCGAGTACTATCAGATTTGCATAACAATCTATGCCATGGATTCGGATAGGGATGGCTTTGCAAATTTGCCTAGCCTTGGTGGTTGATCCGGGAATTTGAACAATCATGACATGCTTCAGTTTGGTTGGTTGAATTTTACTAGTGCATGCAAATTCTTCGGTGACAAATGAATGCGATGCACCAAAATCAAACAACACTCTTGCAAGTACTGAATTAACAAAAAACATACCCAGCACGACGTCTGGCGCTTCCTGAGCTTCTTCAGCATGCATGAGAAAAAGATGGCCGTTGCGGTTGAGCGAATTCCCTGGGGCAAATCTTCTTCCTGGCTGAACACGACGCTGCTGCTGAGCTGGGACATTGGCATTGGGGGCTGTAGCATTCTTCTTGTTGGGGCACTCGTTGGAAGGGTGGCCTTTATTTCCACAGTCATAACAGGTCACTTGCGACTTGTCCTTGGCTGCTACAGGCACATCATTGCTTCCAGTCCTCGGGGCAGTGTTGGTGTTGGCGGTAGCATTGTTGTTGTTGAACTTGGGTGGGGCATGATTGAAATTGCTAGAGTGGCCGGGGTTGTTGTGATTTCCTCCGGGTCTAGGGTTTCCACGGTTGGGATAGGTGGGACGGGTCATCGGGGGTCTGTTGGTCCTTGGGGCAAATCCTGGAGATGGGTTAGGGCGATACTTTGGGGTCTGATGGGTTCCTGGTTGATGCATCATTCAGCGCTTGCGGTTCTCATTGGCTTGGTTGATCTTTCCTTCCATCTGGATAGCAAAGGGAATATTTACTAACACCGTCTGCATCTCATCATGCAGACCATTCAGGAATCTTTCTTTCTTCTTGGCTTTAGTGTCTATTTCATCCGGGGCATACCTAGCTAATGACAAAAATTTGTCACGGTATTCCACTACAATCATCCTTCCTTGCTTCAGCTCTACCTAACTCTCATTCTCTTGATCAAACCTGGTGGTACATGGGTTCTGCTAAACTTGACCTTGAATTCCTCCCAGGTCATCATCTGGCCTCCGGTCATTGCGCGAACACTCTTCCACCATGCTCGGGCATCTCCGGCTAGATAGTGGGTGGCGAATAGGACTTTCTCGTTGGCTTCCTCTCCTGCTACTTCTAAGTTATTTTCCATGGTTTGCAGCCAATCATCGGCGTCTAGGGGTTCCTCTGACTTGGTGAAAACAGGTGGGTTGGTATTTTGGAAATTCTTGAGCTTAGATCCATGGTGGTCCTGATTTCCATGGCCTTGGTTGTTATGGGCTAGCTGGGCTATCTGCTGAAGGGTGGCTAGGTTGGCTTGACGTTCCGCTCTTTCAGCTTCATGGTCAGAAGTCAACATTTGCAGTATCTGCAACATCGGGTCCGGGGTTGAACCACTTCCTCCACGTGGCATCTGAAGATTGAGGTAGATCATGAGAAAAGAGGGAAATTTCTAAAGTTTTGGGTTTTTGAAAAGCTTTTAAAGTTGACTCAGATTTTCTAGCAACTTGTTTTTCATTCATTCATTCATTCATAGCTCCCGATACAACACACACCACAACAAAGAAAAACAGATGGTTTTAAGAACCATTCTGAAAACTATGATACAGTGGGACCAAATACTACTCACTACGCTAGTGCTCAAGTGGTACTACTCCTTGGAATCGGTGGCTTCATTGTCCTCATCATCATTGATGAAGGCGAAATCGTCCTCATCGGTGAAGAAATCCATAGCCTGATCTTCCAGAAAATCATCGTCATCGCTGAGATAGGAGTAGGGGTCTCCACGAAGATCTTCTCCGACATTCTCCCTTTCCTCCAACTGCATGTCCCTCTCGTGGATGGTCTCCTCCAGAGATGAGATGCGGTGGAGAAGACGGGCAATGATGCGCTCCTTCTTGTCGAGCTGACGGCAGCGAGACTTGCGATCCTTGGCTAGCATGGCGATGGTTTGGTCCTTCTTCTTGATGATGGCAGACTTGTGGTTGCAGTAGTCACGGCAGTTGTCTAACTCCTGCTGACGATCGTACATCATGAAGCTGAGGTGGTACAATTGGGTCTTCAGTTCGGGGTGGTATGGGGCTTCCAGTGGTTGTCCATTTGCATCACGCCTTGGGAAAAACTCAAAGCGAGTACCCTTGATCTGATTGATGCTCTGCCCACACAGACGGGAAAGAGCTTCTTTCATGGCTCTGGCAAGTACATCGAGCCAGCTGTTTTCTCTCAAGGTAAACTGAATTCCCTCCGCAGTGGGAGGTTCAATCTTTCCTCGGAGACTTGCAACAATTAGCCACTGCAGATCTTCTCCTCCTTGATCATTGAGCTGAGCTCCGAAGAACTTCGAAGTGCAGACGCTCTAAGTTCAAGCTGGTCCAGATCCCTCTCAAAGATCAGGTCTCCTCCATTCCCCAATTGATAAAACTTGATGTACTTCACGTCCATCTATAAGAATATAGGATGAGTAAGTTAGTAGAGTGATTAAGTGTGCCAAAATTTTATGTAGTTTGCAAGAGTTTTTTTAGGAACATGAATTTTTAGGAAAGAATCAAAGGGATAAGAATGAGAATAGTTTTTTGTAAATATTTGTTTTTCTTTGGTTTTGGAAAATAAGTTTTTGGTTTAAATGTCCATTCTAACTAGGGTCTCCTATGGTTAGGATGGCTCTAATACCAACTTGTCAACACCCGGATTTTTCAATCCTAGATGCCTGTTATGCCATACATCGCTATCCCAGGATTACCATTTTTGCGAGACATAACAGAATTGGATACCATAGTACATCATCCATTACAAACGATACATAAGTTCTTACACAAATAGGGATCTCATGATCCAGTTCTTAATACAACATCAAGCAACAGAATACGTAATAATAACGGTAGTAGTGAAGCTCCATCTTGAGGTCACGCAATCTTGACGATGGGAGATGATCCTAGTTGTCGTAACCTTCCTGGGGTCCATCCTCCAGGTACTCCTCTTCATAGTCTGGCCATGGGAATAGCCAGGGACAAAGCCATGAGTACTCTTTAAGTACTCGCAAACTAATACTAACAGGTAAAAGGGGTTTTTGGATAATAGGACACTAGGATCTAGGGTTGTTTTGCAAAAGCCAGATTTATCTCTACGAAGTTTAGAAACAACGAATGCTAGTTGAAAGTTTTTAACACCTAAGTGGGAACTTGTATTTCATAGCACAACCTGTTGTAGTCAAGTCAAAGTCTCAATTCATTTCACAAGTCATTTTGAAAAGTCTGACGGAGGAACAGTATGGCCACTCCAACTGTCCATAACCGCGGACGCGGCTATTCGAATAGTTTGACACTCTGCAGAGATTGTACACTTTCACCACAACATTCGATACATCCGTCAGGAACAAATCCTGAATTCACCATACTCAATATGTGGATAATCAATCCTAACCTTTCAATTACACGCCCTAGTATAAGCACCTCTCCTGTGAGTTTGGCCTCCCAACCATGACCAACTATCATCTTGGGTACTGCACAGGTGGACAATCTTCACAAGGTAGCCTCAGCTCAGACCTTGGCCGTGAGGGAACTAATACTAAGGTATATAAGTTTCCAGTCAAGCCCTACCCAATCTTCGGGTATCGTGGTTGTACGATAAAATTGGAATGGTATCGCATCCAGACAACCATCAGTTTTAAAAAGGGATAAGGCTCATGCCTCAACATTTTCATCACCAAAATCATCAGGTGTTCGGAAACACATGTCCAAAACATTTCAATAGAATGATCCATCATTCCAAGGTTTTCATAATCATTTTTCCACCAAGTATTCCCATCTAAAGTTGATCAAGTTTTATGCTTAGCACTAGCATCTACAGGTGGGGGTAAACACTAATGAGGGGTAGTAGACTAGTGGAGTTTCAACTAAGCTCAATCTCATGCCTTGGGATGACATCAAGATTATCTAGCTTAGGCCAAATTTTATGCTCTTTATGCAACCTTCACATATCTTTCTAGTATCTACCATTCACTTAAGTAAGCTCTAAGTACTAGCTTTGATAAAGAAATAAAGTAATCAAGCTTGCAAGTAAAACTAGGATTGGTTTATCAAGTGGATATGATCATATATGCTTAGGGCATATAGTAGTCATAGTAACAAGTAGGGGTTTGTTGCATCAGTTGGGTATTCTGCAAGAGTTAACTTGCATCAATATCAGTATAAGCTTGCATAGGTATAGCATCAGCTTGCCTTGTGCAGAGCAGTGGTTGAAGTTCTCCTCGGCTTCTTCATCGTAGAATCCTCCTTCCTCCTCGTATCCTTGGTCGGTACTATCGTCTATAAATAAATATGAGGTACACAATCACCAAACAATACTTAACTACTTGCAATCATCACACACAAGGGTCCTATAGATGATCTAGCATCATCTCTAACATTACAAGATTAAAGCTTGGTTTAATTCCTTTTATTTTTAGAAAAGTAATTTCTACTCATTGAAAAACTACTTAAGATTTAATATTCTCCAAACCAAACATGGGATCATGTTGACACATGTCATCACCACATATTGTAGTCCAAGGGAATGTGATTTAAAGTAGTGTCACAATTTAATAAGGTTTTACCCTTTTATTTTAATTAATTAAAGTGGCTAGAAATGCTTATGTAGCATTCTTTTATTACTTGAACATTATTCCTGCAAGTAAACCTATATATTTTTATATATTCTGAAAGGTATGGTTAAATGTGATTTTTGAGAGTTGGAATCAACTCAAAAGCTAACATGGTTTTAATTTGAAAAATGTTTGAATGCAGAAAATCTTCTGCCTTGTTATTTTTACCATGGGTGATCTATAGACCCAAATGACTTGAATCCAACGGGCTTGGATTCAGCATTCCCAGACCTTTCTAACAAAATTGGTTTTATTCAATTTGGTGCACTGAATCGATATGGGTTGAATTTTGAAGTTGGGTACAGAAGTGAGTTTGAAATAAAATAGAAAAGGTTTAATTTGAATAACTGGGCTACGCGGGAAAAGTTAACGGGCCGGCCTGCTAAGCGCAGTGCTCCCGCGGGCTGCTTAAGTGGGTGTCCTCACTCGTCAGTGAGACAGGAAGGGGCAAAGAGGTACGGGGCAACGTGGGTCGTTTGATCTGATTCTAATCCAACGGCTGGAAGTCATCGTCGACGCGAGACAACGCCAGCGAGAAAGAAACCTAGCGCGGCCAGTGAGGGGTGCTGGGGGCTCACCGGGGTGCAGGCGAGGGTCGGCGAGGCGGGCGACAGCAATCGGCGACAGCGAACTTCAGGTGGTCGCCGCAGCTCCTGGGGTGGACGAAATAGATGGCGCCCTTCTTCTCCAGAGGCGGCGGGCTCCGGTGAAATTCCGGCGAGGTGGTGCTCGCCTTGCTCCGAGAACGGTGTGGCACGATCAGTGAGAAGAGGGGAGTGAGGTGGTGTGAAGAAATCGACTGGGGGTGACCTCTATTTATAGTCGAGCGAGGGACCACGGCGCAGGTGAGCTTCGTCGAAGCGATGTTACTGATGACTCTTGGCATGGGCGATGGTAGGGGCGGTGCGGTGCTCCTGGCGATGATCAACGACATGGTTTTGAGGCATGGGGCGGTGTGGCTTGTGCGGAACATCTGCGGCTCTGCAGCGAAACGCAACGTCTTGACGGCGGTGGCTGTGGCGTCACGAGGCGTGACGGGATGTCTGGCGGTCTCTGGGTCGGTGGGGATTGTGTGTGCAGCGGTGAGGGCGGCGATACGTGGGCGCTGGTCGAGGTGGCGCTCTGGCGCACGCCGCACTGATTCTTGGCGAGGTTGGCATGGTTCGTGCGTGTGGTCGAGGCTTGGCAGCTCATGGCAGGGGACAGGTGGCGGTGGGCGGTGGGCTGCCTCGGACATCTTGGCTAGGCTTGCTTCTCTTCCTAGCTTCTTGTCGACATGAGGGTGACAAGGTTGGCCAGTGTTCACCATTGATGGTAATGCCAAGCTCATAGTGGTGCTAGTGTTTAGTTAATCTTGCTAGATGATCTACTGAGCTGGTTGTGAGCTAGAGAGGGAACAAGTTAGGCTTCAATCACTGCTCACTATAGTGTTTAGGATTTTGATGATTTGTGTCTGCAACCTGTTTGATGAAATGGCCGCATGAAATCAAGTTTTGAATTTTGAAAAGATTTTTGGTGGGTTTGCTAGATTAGTGCTGGTGAGTCTGTAGATGCTTGGGTTTTGAAAGTTGAGCTTGTTTGAGTGGTTTTTGAAAAAGTGGGATCTTCCCATATGATAAAGATTCAATTTTGAATTGTCATTTAAACTATGCATTTGAAAGTTTCTGGATGATCACAAAGTGGGCCTTGATACCTTGTTATGAGTAAAATCAAGGGGTGAAAGATCTAGAAAAGTTTCTGTTAGGTTCTGAAAGTTTGAGACAGCCAAAGTAGGCACGGGAGTTAAATTGGTCAAAATGACCATTCCTTTATTTTATTGGTTTTGATTTATTTGTCTTTAGGAAAAGTTTGGGAAATGTTTAGATGATGTTTATTTCACCTATGAAACATTTTACAAGCAAGGAAACACACAAACAAGGTGGTTCAAAAGAATTTCAAATTTAATGCATACTCATATGCATGCATTCATAATTTTATTTAACAAAGTTTTTGTTAACCCTAATTTTGATGCTTAGAAATTGATGATCCAAGTTTAGTATTTTTGGGATGTTACATGGCCCCCCGGGCGCCATCCGCGTCACCGCCTGGGGCACTGGGCCACGAGGTGGGTAGGCGGCCCACCCCGGCCAACAGCCACCGCCTCAAGCCGACACCACCTCCCACCGCTTGGGCCGGCGCTGGGTGGCCCATATGGCTTGCTTTGGGGCCCAGTCGGGCTGGGAGCTCGGGATTTGCCCTTTTCCCTATGTTTTTTTAGTCTCACATGGGGCACCTAAGGTGGAGGGAGCCCCTCCTTCCGCCATATAAAGAGGTGTCCATAGGAAGATTAAGATACACCAGAAAATAAATAAATGGCATGTGTATCCTATCTCTTCTCTCTCTTGCGACCGTGGCTCCCTTGTCAAGGTTGTACGAGTGAGGAGTTATTCACCACGGAGCGCCGTCGCGCTGCGGGATTCGGAGACGGGAGATCTACTTCTGCAATCTTGGCTGGATTGGGGAGAAGCGAGAGTCGTCAAGCATCGTACGTGTGTGGCTCCCTCGGGCGGCGCCGTACTTTCGGCGCTAGGAGTTGTCGGGGCCATTGGACTTCGTGACCTCGAGGTCAGCGTCAAAACGACTTCTTCAACCATGTTCCTCACGGTACGTTAACCGCTCTCGGTCTTTAAAGGTATGAATATCATATCTCCTCCCGTTACTATATTAATAGTAGATAGATCCTGGCATTAGGGTTTTGTTCATAAGATTTTTTTTGTTTTCTTCCTATGAAACCCAACAAAGATACGGAGGCACATCACTCACCAACACCACAAAGTCTTAGCTTATTCTATAGTATGCGCACACAATCCATTATGGGACACTTTCCTCATTCCTTCATACATCTTCTTAGCATCATCCCAAATCGTGTGACGACCCTTAACTTGAAATGCTGGTTGCATTGAGCCAATCCATGGCTGAAGGTAAGGATCTTCGAACTTTAGAAATGGGATGTCAGCATGGATACAAAACTTTACCATAAGCTCACGATAGACTTTTGGATCGAACACAAACAAGGCTTCGGATGCTTTGATGGTTTTCATGGTTGCCAGAAACCTATTCCTGCAGGCATCATCAATTGATTGACAAGATTCCGCAATACGGGATCTCAAACTGCTAGTCCCAAACTTAGCCTGAAGTTCCGCTTCACAATATTTGCACACTGCTTTCAGATCACCATCCACGTCAACCAGATCCTTTTGATAGTGCTCCCATACCTTGGACCTTCTAGCACGTGGTACTTGAGTTCTATCCTCATCCATGAAATCATGACTCTCTGAAGTAGCCATGTTTCCTGAAATTAAGACACCACTACACAAATAAATACATGTGGAAAAATTACAATTAGAAAAGGAACTATTGCTCAAAGAAATACGAACAGAAACAGATTAGTAAGTGCCACACTAAAACAAAATAGTTGACTTCAGTGTCCATGTAGTGAGACAAAAATCTTTCATATGTTTGGTCACAGAGTGCAAAGTTATAACATTGCAATTATTTTGGTTTGCCACAATTACTGATTGGTTTCACAGATTGTCCTTTACCTAGACAAAATGTTTCACTCAAAAGCATCAGTTAGTTTAGCATGGATGGTGTACATAACTGTATTGAATTAAGAGTGCGAGGACAGCAAGATTTGTATACTAGGAAGCTAGGATGGTGTAGACAAAGAAAGCCTAGGAGCTGATACACCGCATTGACAAGGAATCCATGCATTTTTTGTCATGTCCACAAAACTAGTATTACTATTTTCTTCGTTGAGAGAGCAGCTAGAAAGATAATCAGATCTACCAACCCGTCGTTCTCATAAAGCAAAAAAAATCAGGAGATATTAAAGAACAGTCATTTGACATCTAGGTTGGCAAAATCCTGTGCATTTTACATGGATGGAGTAATTTTGTGGAGGTCGTATAGTCGTGCCCGTATAATCAGCTGAATAAGTGTCATCAGACGTACGGTAATTAGACCTGGACCAAAATCAGCTGAATCATTCCATGCGGCCTGTTAGAAATAAGCACGTGAGATGCCGGCACGGCATCGTGCGCTCCGGCCTATACGAATATGAGTCGTATATGTCTAAGTTTCTAGTAGAATACGGATGTGTGTTTGAGTCCGAGTCGAATACTATACATGCATGTAGTTAGGACTCCTAGCTAGAGTCGGTTAGCTATAGGTCCTTGCATATATATACGTGTGTATCTGGTACTTGTAAACTACACCGTGAGCGATTGAGTAATAAAAAGACAGGCTCGACACGAGCCTTTGGCAACCAGGCGTTTCCGCGTACACGTATCTGCTAGTTTGCTACTTGATCTGCTACGTATTGCTACTTGATCTGCTATGTACCTGACAAAGTAGCTTGGCTGAAAGAACTAGCCGAGGCTAGCTTGTACGTAGAGATTAATATTGGCTAATTAGCTGCTAGTACTTGTGTGCATCTCGCCGGAGATTCTTCGTGTTGTTCGTCGGAAAGTACTCGACGGTCTACGGAGATTGTTGCAGGTCGTCTCGTCATAACGTTCCGGTGAAAGTACTGCCGGATTTGGTCCAACAATTGGTATCAGAGCCAAGGTCGTCGTCCGTGATCTGCTGAAAGTACTAGGAGGTCATGGCGATGGTGAAGTTTGGCGAGCTTCGGCATACGGTGACAGAGACGGTGGGGGCGGCTTTGTATCCGCGCCTCGATCGCAAGGACTACGGGCTATGGGCTCTCAACATGGAGGTGGCCATGGAGGCTCAGGAGGTTTGGGAGGCCGTCGATCCAAGAGGCGACAAGTACGTCAAGGGAGGTGCGAAGTACCAGAAGGATCGCCAAGTGTTAACGGCGCTCTATTCCGTCGTGCCGAAGGACGTGATGCAGCACCTCGTCGGAAAGAAATCGGCGAAGGATGCATGGGAGACGATCAAGATCTTGCACCAAGGTCATGCCCGCGTGAAGGAAGCGCATCTTCAAACTTTGACAAAAAGCTATGAAGATCTGAAGATGGAGGAGAGCGAGACGGTTGATCAGTTTGCCGCCCGTTTCGTTACCCTTATCCAGCATAATCGGGGATATGGCGAAATTGGATGAGATCAAACGTCGAAGGTTCCTGCGTTTGGCGCCGGCGCGCTACATGCAGATCGTTACATCGATCGAACAATGTCTCGACCTTAATACATTGACGGTTGAGGATCTCGTCGGAAGATTCAAGGCACACGATGAGAGAATCCGGATCAGCTTCGGTGTTCCAGAACAGGTTGAGCACCTGATGCTCACAAAGCAGCAGTGGATGACTCTTTCAAAAGAAAAGCAAGGAGGCTCCACGAGCGGCAAGGAGAAACAACGCCCAGCGAAAAAGTATATCGCGGGGCAGGAGGATGAAGATGACGCCCCGCCGTGGAGGAAGTTTGACATAAAGAAAGTAAGGTGTCATAACTGCGGCGAGCTCGGTCACTTCAAGGCTGATTGCCGGAAATCACCAAAGGAAAAGGAGAGGGCTCTCATCGCCCAGGAAGGAGATGATGGACCGATGATGCTGATGCTTTCGAGTAATGGCGAGTTGAAGGATGAGGAGGATCCTCCATCACCGGCTACGGAGATTGTGGCGCAAGTGGATCATGATCTACCGTGTGTGCATTATGAGGAACAGAGTGCCCCGTTCCCATGTGAAGCCACGTTTGAGGCAAGTGAAGCCTCGGAACTTGTTCATGGCGATCTATGCGTTGGAATCTCACCCGCAACTCCGTCTGGCAATAAGTTCTTCATGCTTGTGGTGGATGATCATAGTAAATACATGTGGATTGTGTTGCTGAAAAGTAAGGATCAAGCTCAACAAGCATTCGAGAAGATCAAGGAAGCCGAAGAGTTCAAGGTGGAGGCAAAGATAAGAGCTCTACGCATTGATGAGGGGGTGAGCTACATCAAACCGTGTTGACCATGGCGCAGAGCATGATGAAGTGTAAAGGCTTGCCAGGAAAATTCTGGGGTGAGGCAGTCAATACGGCTGTGTATTTGCTGAACATGGAATCTACTGAGAGTGGAGTTGGTATAACACCGTACGAAGCATGAATGCGGATGGAAGCCCTCGATTGATCATCTTCGTACTTTTGGATGTGTGGCGCATGTAAAAGGCGGAATTGGCGAACAACGTATTCCAATGATCATGACAGGCTATGAAGGCTCAAACACATACCGCTTGTGCAATCCTTATACCAATAAGGTGGTTTTCAAGGCGTAATCTTTGAGGAAGGCAAGTCATGGAATTGGGGCTACGAACCGGAATATTCAACTTTTCACGTCACGTGGGATCTTGAGTATGAAGAAAATATGGATCAATCGAGCTTATCCTTGTCGACAAGTTCGGCCCGAAGACATTGAAGGCCTAGGGGCAGCTCCAAGCGTGGACACCAGGCCAGAAGCACTAGGGATTCTCCCAGAAGACAAAGAGTTTGAAGAAAAGGCTAGTCCATGGCCAGAAGATACGGAACTGGAAGGGTGGGCAGATGCATGCGCAGCGATACCTACACTTGTTTGCCCAGCAATTATAAGAGAAGGAGGGGGAGCTGAAGCGAGCCCAGCAAACAGGCCAGCAAGGCCAGAAGGTGATGGTCCAAGAGTGTGGACTGGTGGCCAGACAGATAAAGGAGAACCAACAATAGGGGATGCAGATCCATCAAGAGGCTTTTCACGTGGTATAGAGAAGCTAGAATAAAACCAATTTGAACTACCTCCTACATATTTGTTCTATTGCATCCAAGAGCACCGGCAAGCGGTAGATCAAATATGCGAGGCATCGATGAGAAAGTACTTCATTGAACCAAGTATAATGTCTCAAGGCGCGGACAAAAAGGACGGTCGGCGTGAAGGCATGGAGAAGGGCGCGGACAAAAAAGGTTATCGGCGTGAAGTCATGGAGAAGCCGACAAAAGCAAAGTCGGTGACATGGGTGCTGAGGAAGGGAGCGGCAAAAGCAATGTCGTGGATGACGCCCTTGAGGAAGCGGTGGCGTTTGGGACCTAGGTGGAAGCGACGCGCACATCGTGCTTAGGGGGGTGATTGTTAGAAATAAGCACGTGAGATGCCGGCACGGCATCGTGCGCTCCGGCGTATACGAATTGTTGGAGATATGCCCTAGATGCAATAATAAATGTAGTTATTATTATATCTTTGTGTTTATGATAAATGTTTACATTCATGCTATAATAGTATTAACAAGGAAACATTAATACTTGTGTGATTTGTAAACTTAAATTGAAGTCCCTAGTAAAGCCTCTATATGATACTACCTTGTTGGTTAATAAATGATTGTGGTTTCCCTATCATGAACATTGAGATGTTATTAACAACAAGATCATATCGTTAGGAGAATGATATGGTGGACATACTCCTATAGATAAGCGTAGCATAAAGATCAAGTCATTTTAATAGTTCAATTGCTATATGCTTTCTCATACATAGTAACCTAATTCCTTCGACCATGAGATCATGCATATCACCTTTACCGGATGTATGCTTTGATGACATCAAACACCACCGTGGCGGGTGGCTATAAAGGTGGCATTGAGTGTTCAGAAAGTATTGGTTGAGACACATGGATCAAGAGTGGGATTTGTCCATCCATATGACAGATAGATATACTCTGGGCCCTCTCGGTGAAATGTCATCCAATTATCTTGCAAGCATGTGACTCGCTCACAAGGGATCACATATCACGGGAACGAGAAAAGAGTACTTATCGATGTGAGGTTGAACTAGGTATGCGCGAGAATAAGCGATCATAACCTCGGATAAGTAAACTATCGTGAGACAAAGGGAAATTGGTATCGTATGTAAGTGGTTCATTCGATCGCAAAGTAATCATAGAAATATGCGGGAGCCATATGAATTTCCAGATTCCTCTATTGGTTATTGTTTGGAGAAGTGTCTCGATCATGTCCGCATAATTCACGAACCGTAGGGAGACACACTTAAGTATTCGAGGTTGTTTGAGTAGTTATGGAATGATGAGTAAGAGACCGAATGTTGTTCGGAGTCTCGGATGGGATCCAGGATATCACGAGGAGATCCGGAATGGTCCGGAGAATAAGATTAATATAAGGAAATTCCTGTTTCGGAGTTGGGGAATGGTTCCGGTGTTTTCATCGGGAATGTTCTAGAAGGTTCCGGAATGTCCGGCACTCCGGAGGGGAAGGGTACATGAATGTGTCATACCAAGTTGGAATGATTGCATCATGTACTAGGTGTCATCGCTGAACAAAATAAAGGGTTTAATCAAATCCTAGTTTGAAAAGTCAAACGCCAATTTGAAAAGTCAAACGGCTATTTTGGAAGGTGGAGGGGAAGTAGGAAACCTACTTGGGGAGGTTCCTCCTCCACCAAATCCACTTGGGATCCGATTTGGGGAGGACTCCCTCCTTGGCCAGCGCCTCCACCTATAAGAGGAGGGCAGCGCCTCCTAACACAAGTTGCCCCTAACCCTAAACCCTAGCCGCCCACCATAGCCGCCTGGGTTTCTCCCCTAACGACTTGGGCACCTCCAAGCCCTAGCCGCCGGCCCTAGCACCTCCTCCTTGGTGAGTCTAAACCCTAGATCGCCAAGGAACTCTCTCATAGTCCACCATACTCGCTCCGGCTTAAGGCGAAGCCCTGCGAGATCTCCCCTCTACTTTACCACGCCCGTTGTCTTTCTTAGGAATCGCGAGAGTGCTACAACCTCCGCTGCCTGCTGGAACAAGGAGAGGAAGGTCTTCTTGATACCAAGCGTGTGACCTTGGGGGGCGCCTTAGGAGCAGCGTCGGAAGGATCGTCTCTGTGATCTTGAGATCGGAAAAGGAATCTACATCACCCACGAGAATCCGCTCTCGTTAAACACTTTGGAATCTTTGAGGGTGAGTTATTCCATCAACTCGTTGCTACAATCTAGTAGATAGATCTTGGCTTGTTTGTTTGTATGCGAGAGAAATTTTTTGTTTTCCATGCTACGAAACCCTACAGTGGTATCAGAGTCGTGTCTATATGTAGATCTGTTGCACGAGTAGAACACAATGGTCATTGTGGGCGTTGATGCTTTTATTGTCGATTGCTTCTTGTGTACTTTGCATCTTGCGGGATGTTGGGATGAAGCGGCCCGGGCTAACCTTACATGACATCGTTCATGAGACTTGCTCCACGCTTGACATGCAACTTGTATTGCATAAGTGGCTTTCTTTTACTGTTTCTCCCAGCATAGTTAAGATTCAATTTACAACGGGTGATTGTCAATACTAGTATCAATGTTGTGGTTCTTGTTCGTAAGTTAGAACAACACTTATTGAAAGCCCCAAACCACGTAAAACATGCAAAGAAAGTAGAGGCGTCTAAATTTGTTTTGCGGGGTGTCTTTGTGATGTGATATGGCCATGATTGTGATTATATTTGATGTATGCAATGTTCCTTATTGTAAGTTGGCAACCGGAAGGAGCCATATGGTTGTCTTTAATTTTGTTAAGACCCACGAGTCTATTCAAAGTAGTTGTAATAGTTGAAGTCGGTGGACGACAAACATGGAGAAGCGTCATTGACCTTTTTTTTAGGGGACAGCGTCATTGACCTTGATGCAGTGCCGGTGATGATGGAGATCATGTTCGTGCTTAAAGATGGAGATCGGAAGCACAAAGAAGAAAGGCCATATCATATCACATATTATGAATTGCATGTGATGTTAATCCTTTATGCATCTTGTATTGCTTAGTTAACAACGGTAGCATTATAAGATGATCCCTCATGCACATGAATTTCAAGTCATAAAGTGTTCACCCTTAGTTAGCACCGTTGCTAAAGCTTGTTGTTTCGAAGCACCACGTGATGATCGGGTGTGTTAGATTCCGCAAGTGTATACAACGTGAGCAAGCCAGATTTGCTCATGCGGAAGCTAAGGTTTGATCTGTTGGAGATATGCCCTACAGGCAATAATAAATGTAGTTATTATTATATCTTTGTGTTTATGATAAATGTTTACATTCATGCTATAATAGTATTAACAAGGAAACATTGATACTTGTGTGATTTGTAAACTTAATTTGAAGTCCCTAGTAAAGCCTCTATATAATACTAGCTTGTTGGTTAATAGATGATTGTGGTTTCCCTATCATGAACATTGAGATGTTATTAACAGCAAGATCATATCGTTAGGAGAATGATATGATGGACATACTCCTATAGATAAGCGTAGCATAAAGATCAAGTCATTTTAATAGTTCAATTGCTATATGCTTTCTGATACATAGTAATCTAATTCCTTCGACCATGAGATCATGCATATCACCTTTACTGGATGGATGCTTTGATGACATCAAACACCACCGTGGCGGGTGGCTATAAAGGTGGCATTGAGTGTTTGGAAAGTATTGGTTGAAACACATGGATCAAGAGTGGGATTTGTCCATCCATATGACGGATAGATATACTCTAGGCCCTCTCGGTGAAATGTCATCCAATTAGCTTGCAAGCATGTGACTCGCTCACAAGGGATCACATATCACGGGAACGAGAAAAGAGTACTTATCGGTAGCGAGGTTGAACTAGGTATGCGGAGATCAAGCGATCATAACCTCGGATAAGTAAACTATCGTGAGACAAAGGGAAATTGATATCGTATGTAAGTGGTTCATTCGATGCAAAGTAATCGTAGAAATATGTGGGAGCCATATGAATTTCCAGATTCCTCTATTGGTTATTGTTGGAGAAGTGTCTCGATCATGTCGCATAATTCACGAACCGTAGGGAGACACATAAGGATTCGACGTTGTTTTGAGTAGTTATGGAATGATGAAAGAGACCGAATGTTGTTGAGTCCGGATGGGATCCAGGATATCACTAGGAGATCCGGAATGGTCCGAGAATAAGATTCATATAAGGAAAGTCCGTTTGGAGTTGGGGAATGGTTGTGTTTTCATCGGGAATGTTCTAGAATGTTCGAATGTCCGGCACTCCGGAGGGGAAGGGTACATGAATGTGTTGTATAAAGTTGGTATGATTGCATCATGAACTAAGTGTCATCGCTGAACCAAATAAAGGATTAATTCAAATCCTAGTTTGAAAAGTCAAACAGCTAGTTTGAAAAGTCAAACGGCTAAATTTGGAAGAGGAAAAGAGGAGGTGGGAAGCAGTTGGAGGAGGTTCCTCCTCCAACCGCAGCGCCACCCAAGCCGAGTTGGGGAGGACTCCTCCTCCCTTGGCCGGCCCCCCTCCACCTATATAAGGAGAGGCAGGGCTCCCTCCTGACACACAAGATCCTCTCCTCAAACCCTAGCCCCAAGCCGTCAGCCTCCATAGCCGCCGGCCCCTAGGGCAAACCCTAGCCGCCGTCTAGCTAATCCCTAGCCGCTTTGCCCCTCCTGGTGTGTCTAAACCCTAGAACACCGAGGAATCTCTCATACTCCACCATACTCGCTCAGGCTTAAGGCAAAGCCTGAGATCTCCCTCTACTTCGGTACCACGCCGTTGTCTTTTGGAATCGCGAGAGAGTGCTACAACCTCCGCTGCCTGCTAGAACAAGGAGAGGAAGGTCTTCATCAGTACGAATGTGTGACCATTGCGGGAGCGTTGCGGAGCCTTAGCCTTGGGAAGGATCGTCTGCGATCTTGAGATCGGGAAGAAATGCGACTACATCACCCACGAGAATCCGCTCTCGTTAAACACTTTGGAATCTTCGAGGTGAGTTATTCTATCGACTCGTTGCTACAATCTAGTAGATAGATCTTGGATTGTTTGTATGCGGTAGAAATTTTTGTTTTCCATGCTCTGAAACCCTACGTGGTATCGAGCCGTGTCTATATGTAGATCTGTTTGAGTAGAACACAATGGTCATTGTGGGGCGTTGATGCTTTTATTGTCGATTGCTTCTTGTGTACTTTGCATCTTGGGATGTTGGGATGAAGCGGCCGGGCTAACCTTACATGACATCGTTCATGAGACTTGCTCCACGCTTGACATGCAACTTGTATTGCATAAGTGGCTTTATGGGTGCTGTTTCTCCTAGCATAGTTAAGATACAATTTACAACGGGTGATTAACAATACTAGTATCAATGTTGTGGTTCTTGTTAAGTAAGTTATAACGACACTTATTGAAAGCCCCAAACCACGTAAAACATGCAAAGAAAGTAGAGGCGTCTAACTTTGTTTTGCGGTGTCTTGATGTGATATGGCCATGATTGTGATTATATTTGATGTATGCAATGTTCCTTATTGTAAGTTGGCAACGGCGGAATATATGGTTGTCTTTAATTTATGTTAAGACCGTGTCTATTCATAGTAGTTGTAATAGTTGAAGCGGTGGGCGACAACCATGGAGAAGCTTCATTGACCTTGATGCAATGCCGATGATGATGGAGATCATGTTCGTGCTAGAAGATGGAGACGGAAGCACAAAGAAGAAAGGCCATATCATATCACATATTATGAATTGCATGTGATGTTAATCCTTTATGCATCTTGTATTGCTTAGTAGACAACGGTAGCATTATAAGATGATCCCTCATGCATGAATTTCAAGTCATAAAGTGTTCACCCTTAGTTGGCACCGTTGCTAAAGCTTGTTGTTTGAAGCACCACGTGATGATGGTGTGTTAGATTACGCAAGTGCATACAACGTGAGCAAGCCAGTTGCTCATCATGCGGAAACTAAGGTTTGATCTTGTGAGCCTAGCATGTATGGACATGGTCTCGGAACACGGATCACCGAAAGGTAAAGCATGAATCATATAGTAGATATGATGAACATGTCGATTGTTAGCCATTGAAACTATATCAACTCTCGTGATGATCGGTGTTGATGTGGTGGATTTGGTTGATGTGATCACTAAAACAATGTGAGGGATATTGTTTTGGTGGGAGTTCACCTAGATTAAAATTATTAATTTGAACTCAATTTGTCATAAACTTAGTCTAAACTATTGCAAATATGTTGTAGATCAATGGCAGCCCTACCATCAATTTTAATGTGTTCCTAGAAAGAAAAGTTGAAAAACAATGGAAGCAACTTGGATTGGTTCCGCAATTTGAGATTGTCCTCACTGGTAATTTGACCTATGTGCTGGATGCACATTGGTAACCCACTGCGCTCACTACCGATGAAGTAAAGAATGTTTACCTCACCTCGGAAGACTCGATACTCCACAGTTCGATTGTGCTATCTTGTATCGTTTAGAATCGGAGCTTTAGAAAAGGTTTGAGAATTCAGACCCATATGATATTGTCGAGGATCTCAAATTGATCTTTGAGACTCATGCGGCAATTGAAAGCTATGAGGCTTACGAAAAGTTCTTTAAGCGCAAGATGGAAGAGGGCACTCCGTCGTGACATGTGCTTAAGATGTGCAGACGCATGAAACAAACTTCAAAGCTTGGGTATTGTGATTCCTAATGCTTTGGGGATTTACCGTGTCCTCAATCACTACCACCAAGTTACAAGAACTTTGTGATCAACTACAACATGCAAAACATGAACAAGGCGTTGCGAACTCTTTGCCATGTTGAAGTCTGCAGTGGAGATCAGAAAGAGCACCAAGTGTTGTTGGTCAATAAGACCACCAAATTCAAGAAAGGCAAGTCTAAGCGGAAGGGACACTTCAAGAAGGGTGGTAAGAAAGTTACCACACCGACGAAGAAGACCAAAGGCTGAACCTAAGCCCGATCTTGAGTGCTTTTCTTGCAAGGGAGAAGGTCACTTTGGGCGGAATTGCCCAAAGTACTTGGTGGATTTGAAGAGCGGCAACATCAAGAAGAAAGGTATATCGATATACATGTTATTGATGTGTATCTCACTAGTACTAAGTAGTAGTGCACAGGTATTTGATACTGGTTCGGTTGCTCATATTTGTAACTCAAACAGTCTTGCTGCGAATCAAGAGTAGCGAAGAACGAGGTGACGATCGCGTTGGAAGCGGATCAAAGGTTGATGTGATCACGGTCGACACGCTACCCTTCATCTACCATCGGGATTAGTTTTATACTTAAATAATTGTTATTTGGTGCCTGCGTTAAGCATGAACATTATATCGGGATCTTGTTTATTGCGAGACGGTTACTTGTTTAAGTCCGAGAATAATGGTTGTTCGATTTATATGAGTAATATGTTTTATGCACATGCACCTTTGATAGATGGTCTATTCTTATTGAATCTCGATAGTGCAAATACACATATTAATAACATTGAGGCTAAACGTTTGAAATGGAGCGATAACTCGACCTATATGTGGCACTGTCGTCTTGGTCACATTGAAGTGAAGCGTATGAAGAAACTCCATTCCGATGGACTTCTTGAATCACTTGATAGATGCGAAGCATGTCTGATGGGTAAAATGACTAAGACTCCATTTTCTGGTATGATGGAGCGAGCTACGGACTTGTTGGAAATCATACATACCGATGTGTGTGGTCCAATGAGTGTAGCATCGCGTGGTGGTTATCGTTATGTTCTTACCTTCACGGATGACTTGAGTAGACATGGGTATATCTATTTCATGAAACATAAGTCCGAAACTTTCGATAAGTTTAAAGAATTTCAAAGTGAGGTAGAGAATCAACGTAACAAGAAGATTAAATTTCTATGTTCTGATCGTGGAGGTGAATATCTAAGTTACGAGTTTGGCGAGCATTTGAAGAAACGCGGAATACTTTCACAATTGACACCGCCGGGAACACCACAACGTAATGGTGTGTCCGAACGTCGTAATCGAACTCTCTTAGATATGGTTCGTTCTATGATGTCACTTACAGATTTACCGCTATCATTTTGGGGTTATGCATTAGAAACAGCCGCATTCACTTTAAATAGGGCACCGTCTAAATCCGTTGAAACGACACCGTATGAATTATGGTTTGGGAAGAAACCTAGATTGTCGTTCCTTAAAGTTTGGGGGTGCGAAGCCTATGTAAAGAAGTTACAGCCGGACAAGCTTGAACCCAAAGCGGAAAAATGCGTCTTCATAGGATACCCGAAGGAAACTATTGGGTATACCTTCTATCATAGATCCGAAGGCAAAATCTTCGTTGCCAAGAATGGATCCTTTCTAGAGAAGGAATTTCTCTCGAAAGAAGTGACTGGAAGGAAAGTAGAACTTGACGAGGTTGTTGAACCTTCTCTCGAAATTGCGAGTAGCGCAGCACCGGAAGAAGTTCCTGTGGTGCCTGCACCAATAAGAGAGGAAGCTAATGATGATGATCATGAAACTTCGGTTGAAGTTGCTACAGAGCCTCACAGGTCAACGAGAACTCGTACCACTCCACATTGGTATGACCCCGTTATGAGTGTCATGTTGGTGGACAACACCGATGACCCTGAGACATATGAGGAAGCGATGATGAGCCCAGATTCCAATAAATGGCAAGAAGCCATGAAATCCGAGATTGGATCCATGTATGAAAACCAAGTATGGACTTTGGTGGACTTACCGGATGGCCGAAAGGCTGTCAAGAACAAATGGATCTTCAAGAAGAAAACAGATGTTGATGGTAATGTTACTGTCTATAAAGCTCGACTTGTCGCAAAAGGGTTTCGACAAATTCAAGGAGTTGACTACGATGAGACTTTCTCACCAGTAGTGAAGCTAAAGTCTGTGAGGATTATGTTAGCAATCGCTGCATATTACGATTATGAGATATGGCAGATGGATGTCAAAACAGCATTCCTCAATGGAGACATTGATGAAGAGTTGTATATGATGCAACCCAAAGGTTTTGTTGATCCTAAAGATGCTAACAAGGTATGCAAACTTCAACGGTCCATCTATGGATTGAAGCAAGCATCCCGAAGTTGGAATCAACGTTTTGATAAGGTGATCAAAAGTTTTGGTTTTATACAAACTTATGGAGAAGCTTGTATTTACAAGAAAGTGAGTGGGAGCTCTGTAGCATTCTTAATACTATATGTAGATGACATATTGTTGATTGGGAATGATGTAGACCTTCTTAATAGTGTCAAGGAATATTTGAATAATAGTTTTTCAATAAAGGATCTTGGCGAAGCAACTTACATATTAGGCATAAAGATTTATAGAGATAGATCGAGACACCTAATATCATTGTCAGAAAGTACATATTTGGACAAAGTTCTAAAGAGGTTTGGAATGGAAGATAGAAGAAAGGGTTCTTGCCCATGTTGCCCAATACGACCTTGAGTAAAACTCAAAATCCGACAACGACAGAAGATAGAGAAAAGATGAGTAAGACTCCCTATGCGTCAGCCATAGGATCTCTAATGTATGCCATGCTATGTACTAGACCCGACATTGCATATGCTGTTAGTTTAACTAGCAGATATCAAAGTGATCCAGGAGTGGATCATTGGACAGCGGTCAAAAACATCCTTAAGTACTTGAGAAGAACGAAGGATATGGTTCTTTATTATGGAGGTGATGAACAGCTCGTTGTTAATGGTTACACCGATGCTAGTTGGAACACCGATCTGGATGGTTCTAAATCACAATCTGGATACGTATTTATTTTGAATGGTGCAGCAGTTAGCTGGAGGAGTGCAAAGCAAAGCGTTGTTGCGAGATCTTCAACTGAATCAGAATACATGGCTGCTTCGGAGGCTTCACAAGAAGCGATATGGATGAAAGAGTTCATTACAGAGCTAGGTGTGGTTCCTAGTGCGCTGGACCCAATGTCTATCTACTATGATAACATGGGCGCCATAGCCAATGTGCAAGAACCAAGGTCACACAAGAAGCTGAAGCACATCAAGCTACGTTTTCACGCTATTCGAGAACATATCCAAGATGGGGATATAAAGATTTGCAAAGTACACACAGATCTGAATGTGGCGGATCCGTTGACTAAACCTCTCCCGAGGGCAAAACATGACCAGCACCAAACTGCCATGGGTGTTCGGTATATTACCATGTAATCTAGATTAGATGACTCTAGTGCAAGTGGGAGACTGTTGGAGATATGCCCTAGAGGCAATAATAAATGTAGTTATTATTATATCTTTGTGTTTATGATAAATGTTTACATTCATGCTATAATAGTATTAACAAGGAAACATTGATACTTGTGTGATTTGTAAACTTAATTTGAAGTCCCTAGTAAAGCCTCTATATAATACTAGCTTGTTGGTTAATAGATGATTGTGGTTTCCCTATCATGAACATTGAGATGTTATTAACAGCAAGATCATATCATTAGGAGAATGATATGATGGACATACTCCTATAGATAAGCGTAGCATAAAGATCAAGTCATTTTAATAGTTCAATTGCTATATGCTTTCTGATACATAGTAATCTAATTCCTTCGACCATGAGATCATGCATATCACCTTTACCGGATGGATACTTTGATGACATCAAACACCACACCGTAACTGGGTGGCTATAAAGGTGGCATTGAGTGTTTGGAAAGTATTGGTTGAAACACATGGATCAAGAGTGGTATTTGTCCATCCATATGATGGATAGATATACTCTGCGCCCTCTCGGTGAAATGTCATCCAATTAGCTTGCAAGCATGTGACTGGCTCACAAGGGATCACATATCACGGGAACGAGAAAAGAGTACTTATGAACGAGGTTGAACTAGGTATGCAGAGATACCGACGATCATAACCTCGGATAAGTAAACTATCGTGAGACAAAGGGAAATTGATATCGTATGTAAGTGATTCATTCGATCGCAAAGTAATCGTAGAAATATGTGGGAGCCATATGAATTTCCAGATTCCTCTATTGGTTATTGTTCGGAGAAGTGTCTCGATCATGTCCACATAATTCACGAACCGTAGGGAGACACACTTAAGGATTCAATGTTGTTTTGAGTAGTTATGGAATGATGAGAAAGAGACCGAATGTTGTTCGGAGTCCCGGATGGGATCCGGGATATCACGAGGAGATCCGGGGAATAAGATTCATATAAGGAAAGTCCCGTTTCGGAGTTGGGGAATGGTTCCGGTGTTTTCATCAGGAATGTTCTAGAATGTTCCGGAATGTCCGGCACTCCGGAGGGGAAGGGTACATGAATGTGTTGTATCAAGTTGGTATGATTGCATCATGAACTAAGTGTCATCGCTGAACCAAATAAAGGATTAATTCAAATCCTAGTTTGAAAAGTCAAACAGCTAGTTTGAAAAGTCAAACGGCTAAATTTGGAAAGAGGAAAAGAGGAGGAGTGGGAAACCGAGTTGGGGAGGAGTTCCCTCCTCCAACCGGCGGCGCCCACCCAAGCCAAGTTGGGGAGGGACTCCTCTCCCTCCCCTTGGCCGGCCGGCCCCGTCCACCTATATAAGGAGGGGCAGGGCTCCCCTCCTTGACACACAAGATCCTCTCCTCCAAACCCTAGCCCCAAGCCGCCTCCATAGCCGCCGCCGGCCCTAGGGCAAACCCTAGCCGCCGTCTAGCTAATCCCTAGCCGCCGGCTTGCCCCCTCCTTGGTGTGTCTAAACCCTAGAACACCGAGGGAATCTCTCATACTCCACCATACTCGCTCCGGCTTAAGGCGAAGCCCTGCGAGATCTCCCCTCTACTTCCGGTACCACGTCGTTGTGCTGCCGGAATCGCGAGGAGAGTGCTACAACCTCCGCTTCCTGCTGGAACAAGGGAGAGGAAGGTCTTCATCGAGTACCGAACGTGTGACCGACTGCGGGAGCGCTGCCGGAACGCAGCGCCGGAAGGATCGTCTACGCGATCTTGAGATCGGGAAGAGTACGACTACATCACCCACGAGAATCCGCTCTCGTTAAACACTTTGGAATCTTCGAGGGTGAGTTATTCTATCGACTCGTTGCTACAATCTAGTAGATAGATCTTGGCTTGTTTGTTTGTATGCGGTAGAAATTTTTTGTTTTCCATGCTACGAAACCCTACATGATCTTGACGAGCCTAGCATGTACAGACATGGTCTCGGAACACGGATCACCGAAAGGTAAAGCATGAATCATATAGTAGATATGATGAACATGTCGATTGTTCGCCATTGAAACTATATCAACTCTCGTGATGATCGGTGTTGATGTGGTGGATTTGGTTCGTGTGATCAGTAAAACAATGTGAGGGATATTGTTTTGAGTGGGAGTTCACCTAGATTAATTTAACTATTAATTAGAACTCAATTTATCATAAACTTAGTCTAAACTATTGCAAATATGTTGTAGATCAATGGCGGCCCCTACCATCAATTTTAATGCGTTCCTAGAGAAAGAAAAGTTGAAAAACAATGGAAGCAACTTCGCGGATTGGTTCCGCAATTTGAGGATTGTCCTCACAGCTGGTAATTTGACCTATGTGCTGGATGCACCGCTGGGTAACCCACCTGCAGCTACTGCTACCGATGAAGTAAAGAATGTTTACCTCGCCCAGAAGACTCAGTACTCCACAGTTCAGTGTGCTATCTTGTATGGTTTAGAATCGGAGCTTCAGAAAAGGTTTGAGAATTCAGACCCACGTGATATTGTCCGTGATCTCAAATTGATTTTTGAGACTCACGCGGCAATTGAAAGCTATGAGGCTTCTGAAAAGTTCTTTAACTGCAAGATGGAAGAGGGCAGCTCTGTCAGTGAGCATGTGCTTAAGATGTCTGGGCACGCAAACAAACTTCAAAGCTTGGGTATAGTGATTCCAATGCTTTGGGGATTTACCGTGTCCTCCAATCACTACCACCAAGTTACAAGAACTTTGTGATGAACTACAATATGCAAAACATGAACAAGCAGTTGCCAGAACTCTTTGCCATGTTGAAATCTGCAGAAGTGGAGATCAAGAAAGAGCACCAAGTGTTGATGGTCAATAAGACCACCAAATTCAAGAAAGGCAAGTCTAAGCAAAAGGGACACTTCAAGAAGGGTGGTAAGAAAGTTACCACGCCGACGAAGAAGACCAAGGATGGACCTAAGCCTGATACTGAGTGCTTTTACTGCAAGGAGAAGGTCCTTTGGAAGCGGAATTGCCCAAACTACTTGGCGGATTTGAAGAACGGCAACATCAAGAAGAAAGGTATATCCGATATACATGTTATTGATGTGTATCTCACTAGTACTGTAGTAGTGCGGGTATTTGATCTTGGTTCGGTTGCTCATATTTGTAACTCGAAACAGTCTTTGCGAATAAACGGAAGCTAGCGAAGAACGAGGTGACGATGCGCGTGGGAAATGGATCAAAGGTTGATGTGATCGCGGTCGGCACGCTACCCCTTCATCTACCATCGGGATTAGTTTTATACTTAAATAATTGTTATTTGGTGCCTGCGTTAAGCATGAACATTATATCGGGATCTTGTTTATTGCGAGACGGTTACTTGTTTAAGTCCGAGAATAATGGTTGTTCGATTTATATGAGTAATATGTTTTATGCACATGCACCTTTGATAGATGGTCTATTCTTATTGAATCTCGATAGTGGAAATACACATATTAATAACATTGAGGCTAAACGTTTGAAATCGAGCGATAACTCGACCTATATGTGGCACTGTCGTCTTGGTCACATTGGAGTGAAGCGTATGAAGAAACTCCATTCCAATGGACTTCTTGAATCACTTGATTTCGAATCACTTGAAAGATGCGAAGCATGTCTGATGGGAAAAATGACTAAGACTCCATTTTCTGGTATGATGAAGTGAGCTACGGACTTATTGGAAATCATACATACCGATGTGTGTGGTCCAATGAGTGTAGCATCGCTGATGGTTATCGTTATGTTCTTACCTTCACGGATGACTTGAGTAGATATGGGTATATCTATTTCATGAAACATAAGTCCGAAACTTTCGAGAAGTTTAAGGAATTTCAAAGTGAGGTAGAGAATCAACGTAACAAGAAGATTAAATTTCTACGTTCTGATCGTGGAGGTGAATATCTAAATTCTGAGTTTGGCGAGCATTTGAAGAAATGCGGAATACTTTCTAATTGACACCGCCGAACTCCACAACAGTAATGGTGTGTCCGAACGTCGTAATCGAACTCTCTTAGATATGGTTCGTTCTATGATGTCACTTATAGATTTACCGCTATCATTTTGGGGTTATGCATTAGAAACAGCCGCATTCACTTTAAATAGGGCACCATCTAAATCCGTTGAAACGACACCGTATGAATTATGGTTTGGGAAGAAACCTAAATTGTCGTTCCTTAAAGTTTGGGGTTGTGAAGCCTATGTAAATAAGTTACAGCCGGACAAGCTTGAACCCAAAGCGGAAAAATGCGTCTTCATAGGATACCCGAAGGAAACTATTGGGTATACCTTCTATCATAGATCCGAAGGCAAAATCTTCGTTGCTAAGAATGGATCCTTTCTAGAGAAGGAATTTCTCTCGAAAGAAGTGACTGGAAGGAAAGTAGAACTCGACGAGGTTGTCGAACCTTCTCTCGAAATTGCGAGTAGTGCAGCACCGGAAGAAGTTCCTGTGGTGCCTGCACCAATAAGAGAGGAAGCTAATGATGATGATCATGAAGATTCGGTTGTAGTTGCTATAGAGCCTCGCAGGTCAACGAGAACTCGTACCACTCCTGATTGGTATGATCCCGTTATGAATGTCATGTTGGTGGACAACACCGATGACCCTGTGACGTATGAGGAAGCGATGATGAGCCCAGATTCCAATAAATGGCAAGAAGCCATGAAATCCGAGATTGGATCCATGTACGAAAACCAAGTATGGCTTTGCTGGACTTTCCGGATGGCCAGAAGCCTGTCGAGAACAAATGGATTTTCAAGAAGAAAACAGATGCTGATGGTAATGTTACTGTCTATAAAGCTTGACTTGTCGCAAAAGGGTTTCGACAAATTCAAGGAGTTGACTACGATGAGACTTTCTCACCGGTAGCAAAGCTAAAGTCTGTGAGGATTATGTTAGCAATCGCTGCATATTATGATTATGAGATATGGCAGATGGATGTCAAAACAGCATTCCTCAATGGAGACATTGATGAAGAGTTGTATATGATGCAACCCAAAGGTTTTGTCGATCCTAAAGATGCTAACAAGATATGCAAACTTCAACGGTCCATCTATGGATTGAAGCAAGCATCCCGAAGTTGGAATCAATGTTTTGATAAGGTGATCAAAAGTTTTGGTTTTATACAAACTTATGGAGAAGCTTGTATTTACAAGAAAGTGAGTGGGAGCTCTGTAGCATTCTTAATACTATATGTAGATGACATATTGTTGATTGGGAATGATGTAGACCTTCTTAATAGTGTCAAGGAATATTTGAATAATAGTTTTTCAATAAAGGATCTTGGCGAAGCAACTTACATATTAGGCATAAAGATTTATAGAGATAGATCGAGACACCTAATATCATTGTCAGAAAGTACATATTTGGACAAAGTTCTAAAGAGGTTTGGAATGGAAGATAGAAGAAAGGGTTCTTGCCCATGTTGCCCAATACGACCTTGAGTAAAACTCAAAGTCCGACAACGACAGAAGATAGAGAAAAGATGAGTAAGACTCCCTATGCGTCAGCCATAGGATCTCTAATGTATGCCATGCTATGTACTAGACCCGACATTGCATATGCTGTTAGTTTAACTAGCAGATATCAAAGTGATCCAGGAGTGGATCATTGGACAGCGGTCAAAAACATCCTTAAGTACTTGAGAAGAACGAAGGATATGGTTCTTTATTATGGAGGTGATGAACAGCTCGTTGTTAATGGTTACACCGATGCTAGTTGGAACACCGATCTGGATGATTCTAAATCACAATCTGGATACATATTTACTTTGAATGGTGCAGCAGTTAGCTGGAGGAGTGCAAAGCAAAGCGTTGTGGCGAGATCTTCAACTGAATCGGAATACATGGCTGCTTCGGAGGCTTCACAAGAAGCGATATGGATGAAAGAGTTCATTACAGAGCTGGGTGTGGTTCCTAGTGCGCTGGACCCAATGTCTATCTACTGTGATAACATGGGCGCCATAGCCAATGCGCAAGAACCAAGGTCACACAAGAAGCTGAAGCACATCAAGCTACGTTTTCACGCTATTCGAGAACATGTCCAAGATGGGGACATAAAGATTTGCAAAGTACACACAGATCTGAATGTGGCGGATCCGTTGACTAAACCTCTCCCGAGGGCAAAACATGACCAACACCAAACTGCCATGGGTGTTCTGTATATTACCATGTAATCTAGATTAGATGACTCTAGTGCAAGTGGGAGATTGTTGGAGATATGCCCTAGAGGCAATAATAAATGTAGTTATTATTATATCTTTGTGTTTTGTATAAATGTTTACATTCATGCTATAATAGTATTAACAAGGAAACATTAATACTTGTGTGATTTGTAAACTTAAATTGAAGTCCCTAGTAAAGCCTCTATATAATACTAGCTTGTTGGTTAATAAATGATTATGGTTTCCCTATCATGAACATTGAGATGTTATTAACAACAAGATCATATCGTTAGGAGAATGATATGGTGGACATACTCCTATAGATAAGCGTAGCATAAAGATCAAGTCATTTTAATAGTTCAATTGCTATATGCTTTCTCATACATAGTAACCTAATTCCTTCGACCATGAGATCATGCATATCACCTTTACCGGATGGATGCTTTGATGACATCAAACACCACACCGTAACTAGGTGGCTATAAAGGTGGCATTGAGTGTTCGGAAAGTATTGGTTGAGACACATGGATCAAGTGGGATTTGTCCATCCATATGACGGATAGATATACTCTGGGCCCTCTCGGTGAAATGTCATCCAATTAGCTTGCAAGCATGTGACTGGCTCACAAGGGATCACATATCACGGGAACGAGAAAAGAGTACTTATCAGTAACGAGGTTGAACTAGGTATGCAGAGATACCGACGATCATAACCTCGGATAAGTAAACTATCGTGAGACAAAGGGAAATTGGTGTCGTATGTAAGTGGTCATTCGATCGCAAAGTAATCGTAGAAATATGTGGGAGCCATATGAATTTCCAGATTCCTCTATTGGTTATTGTTCGGGGAAGTGTCTCGATCATGTCCGCATAATTCACGAACCGTAGGGAGACACACTTAAGGATTCGACGTTGTTTGAGTAGTTATGGAATGATGAGTAAGAGACCGAATGTTGTTCGGAGTCTCGGATGGGATCCGGGATATCACGAGGAGATCCGGAATGGTCTGGAGAATAAGATTCATATAAGGAAAGTCCTGTTTCGGAGTTGGGGAATGGTTCCGGTGTTTTCATCGGGAATGTTCTAGAAGGTTCCGGAATGTCCGGCACTCCGGAGGGGAAGGGTACATGAATGTGTCATACCAAGTTGGAATGATTGTATCATGTACTAGGTGTCATCGCTGAACAAAATAAAGGGTTTAGTCAAATCCTAGTTTGAAAAGTCAAACGCCAATTTGAAAAGTCAAACGGCTATTTTGGAAGGTGGAGGGGAAGTAGGAAACCTACTTGGGGAGGAGTTCCTCCCCTCCATCGCCGGCCCACTTGGGATCCGAGTTGGGAAGGGACTCCCCTCCCCTTGGTCGGCGCCTCCCACCTATAAGAGGAGGGGCAGGGCTGCCCCTCCTAGCACACAAGTTGCCCCCTATAAACCTAAACCCTAGCCACCGCCGCCCACCATAGCCACCGCCGCCTAGGGTTTCTCCCCTAGCCGCCGACTTGGGCACCTCCAAGCCCTAGCCGCCGGCCCTAGCACCTCCTCCTTGGTGAGTCTAAACCCTAGATCGCCGAGGAGCTCTCTCATAGTCCACCATACTGCCCGCTTAAGGCGAAGCCTGCGAGATCTCCCCTCTACTCGTACCACTGCCAGTCCGGAATCGCGAGGAGAGTTCTACAACCTCCGTTACTGCTGGAAAAAGGAGAGGAAGGTCTTACGAAAATCGAACGTGTGACCGATGGGAGCGCCAGAACGCAGCGCCGGAAGGATCGTCTACGCGATCTTGAGATTGGGAAGAGTACGACTACATCACCCACGAGAATCCGCTGTCGTTAAACACTTTGGAATCTTCGAGGGTGAGTTATTCCATCAACTCGTTGCTACAATCTAGTAGATAGATCTTGGCTTGTTTGTTTGTATGCGATAGAAATTTTTTGTTTTTCATGCTACGAAACCCTACACGAATATGAGTCGTATACGTCTAGGTTTCTACTAGAACGCGGATGTGTGTTTGAGTCCGAGGCGAATACTATACATGCATGTATCAGGTTAGGACTCCTAGCTAGAGTCGGTTAGCTATAGGTCCTTGCATATATATACGTGTGTATCTGGTACTTGTAAACTACACCGTGAGCGATTGAGTAATAAAAAGACAGGCTCGACACGAGCCTTTGGCAACCAGGCGTTTCCGCGTACACGTATCTGCTAGTTTGCTACTTGATCTGCTACGTACCTGACAAAGTAGCTTGGCTGAAAGAACTAGCTGAGGCTAGCTTGTACGTAGAGATTAATATTGGCTAATTAGCTGCTAGTACTTGTGTGCATCTCGCCGGAGATTCTTCGTGTTGTTCGTCGAAAAGTACTCGACGGTCTACGAAGATTGTTGCAGGTCGTCTCGTCATAACGTTTCGGTGAAAGTACTGCCGGATTTGGTCCGATAATCCTAGGGACTGGGGTTTCAGTTTGATGGGTTCAAAGATTAGTTAACCTACATGGCCATGCCTAGGAAATCTCTCGCACAGACCACACTAATTTCAGAGGCGGCAGACAAAGAAAAAGTAGGTCAGGAAGGAAGCTTGGCGAACACAGACGAGCTCTCGCTCCTTGAGAAATCTCCTCCGGTGCAGCCACCGGTGCTGTCAAGTCCCTCTCCCCGCCGGCCGAACAACTCCTCCTACGGCATCATGAAGTCCCCGAGGATAAACATGCCGAGGATCTCCTCGTAGTCGCCCGCGCTGAACTGCAGTAGACAATGGAGACGGGCAGCAGGTTGAGGACTCGAGGTAGGGGACGGAGTAGGCGGCGGCCACCTCGTCGAGCGATAGGAAGGGGACGGGGCCTCGCAGACCCAGAACCAATTTGAGGAACCGATTATGAAACCATAGTTTAGGCCTGTTTGGACCTATAACCATTAGACCTATACCCCAACCACAACCAAACCAGGTTTTGGAGGACCCGAACTGAACCAATGCGTTTCTGAAGCCAGCCTGTTAGAACCCGAACTAAATAAGCCCATATGAAAAACCAGCCCATTACACCCAGTTTTTTTAAAACCATTCTCAGATTTATCTGCAGCCCTACCACCCCGTCTACCGAGATGGGAAAACAAGAGGTGCATTCTGTGCCGTCGTTATGGTGGACACGGTGGTCTCCCAACTTTTGTTTCGAGCCCCATCAATGGCCTCCGTCAATGCTCCTTCGCCATCGCTGACGCCCGGCTTCCGGTCACCTTGTCGTGGCCATCATTTGTCCAACGCACAAGGAGAATCCGCGTCGATTCGAGTACGGCCTTCAGCGGCTATATGCTGAATTTGAATAACCAAGCGGCTGCTGCTGCTGCTGCTAGACGTTCGGTTTCGTCAGTAAGACGTTTTCTTGTTCAGTTAGACAGTCAGAGTGTCCGCTAAAATACAGTTAGCCGCTCAGTCGATCGCGTCTCACGCCTCCGTCGATGCTCCTTCGCCATCGCTCAGCACGCGAGAACCTATATACTTATATAGGCGTGAGACGCGACCGGTCGAAAGCTGAGCCAGCAACATTGCTGTTGCTTCAGTCTGGCCACAACACCGACCTTGCAGGCACCAGGCAGCCAGCACCAGCAGGTTTGCATCGGAAGCAAACATTATGCATTCTCTTGGGCGCAGTACCAATTATCTCAACAGGGACCCCTGGAGCAACAACATCAACAAGCAGGAAAGCAAAGCAAAGAGAGGTCCTGGCCGGGGCCGGGAGCGAGTCTAATGGTTCCCTGGCACTGCCTGCATCCTGGTCCATGCAATGGAACAACCCGCCTCCCTTCTGATATCACCTCGTCGCAAACAGTGATCTCATCCCTAGTATTGGTGCGCGCGTGCGTGTCTTGGGGATGTTCGCACACTGCGTTCTACTGAACTACTGACTCATCGAGCATACATGATGCAGCTGGTTCCTTTCTTTCAACTCCAATATCAAGATTAAAAAGGAGAACGACGGGACAGCTAGCAGCTAGCTAGCTGCTACTCAGGTCAGGTGTACTAGACCAAGATGAGACCATCCTTCTCCCCACTCGTCTCAAAATTCTGATGGAACATGGCTTCCTTTCTTGTAGCTAGCTTTCTGTCCCGTTATCATTACAACTTGTGTGTGTTCCTGCTGTTGGGCTCCGTACAGGCTGCGGCCTGAGATGTCAAAGCTGCCTGCCTGCCGGCGGCATTATTGTGAATAATGGTTTACTCGAGACTTCAATAACAAACGAAGAAAAAGATGATTCGACCTGCTAGTATGTAAGTCAATCATGTTGGGTCGAGTTAGGTTTCGGCAATTGCAAGGTACTAGCGACGTCAATTCTAAAGGGCTTTTGCTGGGCGAACACACATCACGTGCGCCGTGTGTGAGTGCACCACGGACGCCGCAATCACGCGCACCACGACCTGCGTGCATGCCCAACATTCCGTAAGTCAAAATAGTCAATTTCAAACCGTAAACTCGTGGTATTTAGACGGATCGAACATGAAGTCAAAATCCACATGGTCTGCAGCCTAATGAAGTATTGGATCCCAGCCTAATTTAAACATCGGAGCAGTTTGGTGCACCAGGAAATCAAACCATCCATACCATGATTATAGGGCTACTCCCACTAACAATGGAGCCCAGGTGTCAATTGCCATATTCATTTTCTCCCCCAGCATCTCTCGTGCCCAAACCCCAACACAGCCCCGTTTTTCCATTTTATTCCCGTCCGTCATGGTCCCTGTGCCTACGGTACGGTAGTCGACCGGTCGGCGAGCCGCACTGCCGTATCGTGGGCACTCTACAGTGGAGGACGTGCGAGATGTGAGCCACAGCTGATCAAGCCAGTTGGCTAGGACCGTGCTTGGAATTTAATCAAGATTAAAAATTATGGTATTCATGTCTAATGGTTGTGTGCATCCTAGTTGGTATAGAGGTCGAGGAAGTGAAAGTCTCTCTCATTCAAACGAGTCTCTCTCTCTCTCTCTCTCTCTCTCTCTCTCTCCCGAGTCGCTTCTCTCTCGAGCGCCTCCCTCAAACCTAAACCTCCCACCTCCCTCATCCCTGTCCTCATGGACGTCGCTGCTGCCGACACCGGTGACGGTGGTGGCGCCCATCTTGTCGATCTGACTGTGTGAAGGGGGGGTGTCCGAGGCGACGTTGCATGGGAAAAGGCGGGGCGCCGACGGAGGGCATTGGGCGGCATGGCCGGGAGGCGGTAGCGTGATCCGGGCCTAGGTGACCATGATCTGGTCTGTTTGGGCCACGATCTAGGTCGATCGGTCGAGCGAGGTCTTCGGCCGCAGGTTCTGGCCGTAACCTTGGTCACGTCGGTGACTTGAAGACAACCCCTTGTCGGCCTCTCCTATGTTGTCCTCTCCTGTTGGATAATGAGTGGTGCCATAGGGGTTGCGAGTCTTGCGAATAAAGGCGGTGGTCCTCGGGTTCCTACTGCGCCAAGACGAAGATCTACTTGCTACTTGCCTCCGTTAAACTGGCCTAGACCAGCGTGTTCTAGAAGGCTCCGCCGGTAAACTTTCATGGGCGACTATGACTAGAGATTTCTAGATCGGAAGTAATTCGGTCATGCACCCCCATGTTTTTCTGACAGTTTTGTTTCAAAGGAAGCGCTGCGAAGTTCTCCTATCTGAGATGAATAGCATGTCAAGAAAGCAGGGACATGAGGGCTAGCAATGGTGGTTTGAGTCTTTTTGGCGTGAAGGAGCTGGCTTGGTGATTTGTGACCGTTAGTGGGGGACGGCAGCACAAGAAAAGTACACGGTCTTACCTTGCATGGTAAAAATCCAAAGTCTTACCTTAATTATTGGTTATGATTGTTTTGTGAGCGAGGACTTTCTCCAGAGTGAAAACTTATGATTTTTGTGGCGACGACAGAGCTTATGCACTGTTTCTTTTTTAAAGACGTTGATTTTGAAGAGGTTGGACTTGTGGTGTTGTTTTGGTGGTCTTAGTATCTTGCTACATTTTTTTAAGGAACTGAGATCACCGTGGCTGGAAACACACTTGTATACTCCCTCCATCCCAAGGCTTAAGGCATATAATTATTTTAAAAAGTCAAGCCATGTAAAGTTTGACCAAACTTTCAGAAAAATTTATTAAGAACTATTATATTATATAGATATCATGTGAAAATATGTTTCATGATGTATGTAAGGGTATGAATTACATAGTGTAAATATTAATATTTTTCTCTAAAAACTTAGTCAAACTTTAGTTGGTTTGACTTTTGAAAAAATCTATATGCCTTAAGCCTTGGGACAGAGGTAGCAGATGGCAGAATCAGAAGGATGCAGAGGCACTCAGACCTGATTCTGGCGATGGCAACCACTGGCGAGCGAGGAGGAGTAGGGGAGGAGGGCGGAGGATGTTTTGTGCTCTCCGTGGAGCCAACAGATGAGAGCAGCTCCAGGATGGCTGGTGTGGCTCTCGCGTCCGTGCGCGGAGCGGCGTGAGCGCCCGGCCGCCGCCGGCCGGATCTCCTCGCTCTAGCCACCCCCGCCTCCGCCGTGAGCAGATCCGGCTTCTGCACTGCTCCCTCTTCCACCCCCGCGCATCAGTTTGGTGTGGGATGTGAGCTCCAGCGAGACCGTGCCGGCTGCTCCATCTCCATCGGCCTCCTCTGCGGTGCAGGGTCCTGTGGCTGGCGGCGCCTCCCGCAGGTCGAAAGCTGCTGTTTGTGGACGGTTCATGGTAGGCGGCTCCATGGACGCGATGTAGTCCTTTCCAGCAACGCCGACCGCGGCTCCCCTCGCCAACCTGCTCCCGTCCACCGGGGTGCTCGCAGGCAGCGGGCTCAACGACGTGGCCATGACCGCTCTGCCTCCGGAGCCCGCGGCCGTGCTTCCTGCGGCTGCCCTCTCTCGCCGCAGGTCAAGTCCTGCCTTGGGTGGACAGATGGGTCGCTTCCGGAAGCCCGGGATGGCCTATTCCGCAGTTCCGCGCCCTCCCGAGGGACAGCTGCAGAGCGACTCTGCTGTGGTTGTTGAGGGGCTCGGGTCCCTGTCGCTGCTTCCAGCTGCCTTGGATGGCGCTGTGTCCGATATGCCTCTTTCTGATGGTGTAGCGCCGCCGGCTCCAAGCTTGCTTTGGGTTGCTTCTTTGAGCTCCGATGAGGACGGCAATGATGAGGTGTTGGCTCCGCAGATGCCATCGGCCTCTGCCAAAGATGATGTCCTCGACACCGATGATGTGCAGGTGCCACCAGGGGCTTGTGGCGGCCTCTTTGCTGCTGCTACCACTCTAGAAGACAAAGAAGGCTGGGTGCAGGTGGGTCGAGGCGGCCGTCATGGTCGCGAGCCATCGGTCTTTGCTTGGAAAAGAAGGTCTTGAGCGTAGTCTCGCCTTTAAACGTTGGGCTCAAGGGAGGTGCTTTTGGTGCCTCGAGCATGGACACCAGGTCCGCGTGTGCCGTGGGCCCTATAGATGCATTCGCTGTCATCGTCCTGGTCATCGAGAGCGTTTCTGTCGTGCACTCTTTCCTGTTGCTCGCTCTTGCTCTCCGGACACTCGGGCTCGTTCTCCTTGCCAACAGAGTTGCTCTCGGCCTCGTCATTCCTCGACGTCTCGGAGTTGGGCTGAGGTCGTGTGCCACTCGTCGTTTCGTGAAGCTGCGCCGCCAGGACTCTCTCCTAGTGACATTGAACCTCATGAAGAGTTGGATAGGCATAAACGACATTGAACCTCAACAATGGCAAGGTGCGGGCCTTTCAATCAAGACTTGGTGGAGCATGATAACGGATGGAGTAATCCCCAACCGAAAAGCGTTGGCTTCCCTAACCTTACTTATCACGTGGGAGTTATGAAACGAGAGGAACGCACGGGTCTTCCGCAACAAGCACGCACCGCCTTTTGTTGTGTTAGATAGAATTAAGAATGAGGTTCGCTTGTGGGTTATTGCGGGCGCCAAACATTTGGGCGAAATAATGCCGGGAGAGTAGGTTTATTGTAATATTCACCTTTCTTTTCTTCGTTCTGTTCGTCAAACTCTTTCTTAATTAATAGATTGGGACAAAGCTTTTGCCCCCGTTTCAAAAAAAATGTCAACGCTAGTTTGGACTCTCTCGTTCAGTCCCATGTTGCATTGATGCACATGCAACTTCTTTAGTTGGTCAACGTCCGCGTGGAGGAGGCTTCTCGCCCCCTTCATGAAGAGGTGGCAGCTCAAGTCATTATTGGCGCGTCTTCACGATTCCTTGGAGCCGACTGAGGCATGTACTTTTGGTGGCATAGGGATTGCCCTCGCACAGGATTCTCTTCCGCTTGACTCCATTGAGCAGAAGTCTTCTGTGGTTGAGGAAGAACATCTCCATGGTTGTTTCTCTCCTCGTGGCTATCCTTGCACGTCCCTGCAACCTGCCTCTGAGAGCGATGGCATGGCTGAGATCTTGGCTCCGCTGCTGCAGATCACACCAGGAGCTTAATGTCTTGTGTGGGGAACCTTCTTTGGTGGTGGTGTGCACGACACCCTCACCACCGCCGTCTGAGCCTTGCCAGACGCTCGCCCATGTGGATAGTGGAGGTTTGGATGCTCCAGACTCCCTCCCGTCCATGGACATTGGGCATGTGGTGCCTTTGAGTGATGAGATTGCTGAGATAGGTGTGTTAGCACCTAACTCCGAGGCTCTCTTTGCAAAAAAGTTGTCCGACTTACTCATCAGTTTAGAGGCTGTTAGTCCTGGATATGGCATGGAGATTGCTTGCGTCTTATCGGGGAAGGCATCTGAGGACATGATAAGAAAGGTGGAGAAGTCTCTCAGGAGCAAAAGAAAGAAGAGGGTCGTCTCCTGGAAGTTTCCACAGCTGCTTGATTGATGGTCCCCATTCGAGTTGGCGGGTTATTTTAGTTGGTTTTCTTTGCGATGTGGTGCTTTTTGTGTCGTCATTTTTGTGGTTGTTGTAGATTGAGAGCGCTTGTTGGTTGTCTTTGTTGGTCGGAGCTTTCGATGTTGTTTGTGTTGTTGTTGTATCGGTTTTCGCCCAGTTTTCCATTAATTAACTGGTCAATTCCTTTCTTCTTAATTATTAGATTGGAGCAAAACTTTCGCCCCCGTTTCAAAAAAAAAACAGATGAGAGCACCAGTGGGAATGGACCGTGCAGGAGGGAGGCTCTCCGCGCGGCTGAAGTGAGGAATATTTTGCTCACCGAAGTAGCGGCCGCCTATTTTTGAGAGTTGCCGAGGCCAATTCCTAGATAAATTGATGATCTAAAGAGGAAGTGAATTCGGCTAGGTACGGGGATCTTTTGCTTATCTGTCAAAACCGTTAGTCGTTACGAGCACCGCAGCCCGATTCTGCGCCGGCATTACTAATACCGTTGACATGGTGATCCCCCACCTTCATTTTCAAGCCCCATGCATCAAAGACCTCCGTCGATCCCGTGCTTCGAACGCTGAAACAAAACAGCAACATTGCTGTTGCTTCAGTTTGGCCACAGCAAACAGCACCAGCAAGTTTGCAACGGAAGCAAACATTATGAAATTCTCGGAAGCCGTATTGATTATTCAACAAGGACCCCCCGGCCCGGAGGCTGGAGCAACAACAAGCATGAAAGCAAAGTAGAGAGAGTCGCAGTCTGGTCCATACAAGCCGCTGCTTCCCTACGATTTCACATCGTCGCAGACAAGTGAACATTTAGCCATCCTATCTAAGGCTCCGGTCCAGGGACCAAGATGGTAGTACGAGTACAAGTGAAGAATCCAGTCCAGGTGCGTGCGTGCGTGGCTTGGGAATGCATTTTTCGGCTTTATTATTACATACAGCTGGATCCTTTCTTTCAACTTCAATCAAGATAAAAAAAGAGAGCGACGGCAGAGCTAGCTTGGTACTACTCCAGCTGCTACTCAGGTCAGGGCTACTAGAATCTAGATGAGACGACCATCCTTCTCCTCCTCCTCATTTCAAAATTTTGATGGAACATGGCTTCGTTTCTTGTACGGAGTAGCTAGCTTTCTGTCCCGTTATCATTACGGCTTGCGAGGTAGGAGTACTACTTCAGTGGATATGGAGATGTGTGTGTGCCCCTGCCTGCCGGCGTTATGTGATGGACATACTGCACAAGTTACTCAAGACTCTTTAGAAACGAAGAAAAAAGAATTCGACTTAAGTCAATCATGTTCGGTTGGGTTTCGGCAATTGCAAGGTAGCGACGCCCAATTTTAAAGGGCTCTTGCTTGCTGGCGAACACGGCACGTGCGCCGCGAGTGAGCGCACGGAACGCCGCCGCGATCACGCGCACGAACGACCTGCGCGCCCAACATTTTCAGTTATTAGTCTTTGTTTGGTGAAACTGAATCTTTATTCCTGTGCAGCTCGATTTTCTTCTATGCTTCGCATGAAAACAATCAGTCACCCTAGCTAATGAGTGAGAGACCTAGATCGTCTCAAGACTCTGAACGCATGCAGTGTGACCTCCTGTGACACGCCGGCCCCTCGCAGCCAGACCAGGTCGTCGATCTGCTGCACGCGGTTCTGGGAGAGTATATTTGGACCATACAGTAGAATACAAGAACAATAGTACAAGACTACCTGTAACCAAAACAAACACCCAACATCGCAATTCACCAGCCATAAGTAAGCGGTACCACAATCGGGCGGCACAGCCCTCTTCCTTGCTCGTTACTTCGTTAGCATCCACCGTTCGAAGTTTACTACTAGTAGTAGTATATAAGCTAAGAATCCAAGTGCTCTGTCTCGTCGCGAACATTGCTGTTTTCTTATATCCGGCGTGATCGACAGTTTGATGGGATCGTTTGATCGGAGTGCAGTGTGTTTCACAGGACACGGAAACGTGCATTGCGTTGCGTGTCGGCCATACGCGGCTCGTTTCCTCGCACCTTCAAGATATAGTAGGATAAAAAGTGGCCTGACGGTGACTCTCAGATGTAGATCTCGATTTTTTCTTTTAAAATAAAGAGGTGTAGATCCACGAGATCATAGCCTTTTTTTTTTCTGTGTCTTCTCAATGTGAGATGCGAAGGAAGGAACCGCGCGCGCAGTTTCTTTCATTATCTAATGTTTTAATATCGTCTCGGCCCAATCCTTCGGCGACGGACATCGCTTCACTCGTCAGAAGTTGGCCTATACTTTGTAAAATTTGGATCAACATATAACAAATTTTACCTTGAGACAAATTTCTCCTTGCAGCATCAACAACAACCATCTCCCTGAACAAACAAAGCAAATATTTTCGGCGCCAATAACCACTTGGGCTAATCAGTTAAACTAACTAAGTTCGAGCAAAACTCAAACTTAGCAACAGGAACAGGTTTAGTCATCATATCAGCAGGATTATCATGAGTGCTGATCTTGCATACCTTTAATTTACCTTAAGCAACAATGTCTCTAACAAAATGGTACTTGACATCAATGTGCTTAGTTCTCTCATGAAACATCTGATCTTTTGTAAGGTATATGGCACTTTAACTGTCACAAAACAAAGTAATACAAGAATCATCTCCACAAAGCTCAGCAAACAAACCTTTCAACCAAACAGATTCTTTGCAAGCTTCAACAATAGCCATGTATTCAGCTTCAGTAGTAGATTGTGCAACAACAGCCTGCAATGTAGCCTTCCAGCTAACAGCACAACCACCAACATTAAAAACATAACCTGTGAGGGATCTCCTCTTATCCAAATCGGCAACAAAATCTAAATCCACATAGCAACGAGTCCCTCACCGGTCCAGCCAAACTTCAAACAAGCATTGGAAGTGCCAAGAAGGTACTTGAAAACCCACTGAATAACCTTCCAATGTTTTTACCAGGATTAGCCATGTATCTGCTTATCAAACTCATAGCATATGATAAATCAGGACGAGAACAAACCATGGCATACATCAAAGAACCAACAGCACTAGAATATGGCACCTTTGACATGTACTCAAACTCTTCATCAGTAGTAGGACATTGAGAAACTGACAATTTAAAATGAGAAGCAATAGGAGTACTAACTGAGTTGGCACCATCCATATTAAAACGATGAAAAACTTTCTTAATATAATTTTGCTGACTAAGAAATAACAAACCAGATTTTCTATCTCGGGTAATCTCCATACCTAAGATCTTCTTAGCAGCACCAAGATCCTTCATCTCAAACTCACTACTTAGGTGTGCCTTCAAAGTAGTGATTTCTTTCATGCCCTTGGCAGCAATTAACATATCATCAACATATAGCAGCAAGTATATAGGTGACCCATCAACAAACTTGATATACACACAACTATCATATTTAGACCTCTCAAAACCATGTGAGATCATAAATGAATCAAACCTTTTATACCACTGTCTTGGAGATTGCTTTAAGCCATAAAGAGACTTCTTTAATTTGCACACAAAATCCTCTGTACCAGGCACTATGAACCCTTCTGGTTGGTCCATGTATATTTCCTCATCAAGCTCTCCATGCAGAAAAGCAGTCTTGACATCTAACTGCTCAAGCTCAAGATCACGCATAGCCACAATACTAAAGAAAGTACGAATGGAACTATGCTTCACAACTGGAGAGAACACATCATTGTAATCAATACCTAGAATATGGCTGAACCCTTTTGCTACTAACCTTGCCTTGTACCTTGAAGGCTCTTTGGGAGACAGACCTTCCTTTTTCTTGAAGATCCACTTGCAGCGGACCGCCTTCTTTTGTTTAGGCAAGCGCACAACATCCCATGTGCCATTTTTCTCAAGTGATTGCATCTCTTCTTGCATAGCAGAAACCCACTTCTCGCGGTCAACAGATGCAATGGCTTCATTATATGTACCAGGTTCATAATCGTTCTCCACCTGTTCAGCACAACTCAAAGCATAATGAACAAGATTACACTCTTCAATTAAACGAGGACCAGGACCACAGTTACGCCTCGGTCTCCCAGCAGCAATGGACTCATGTGGCTGCTGCAAAACAGTAGGTGAGTGCTGAACAACAATATCATCAATATTTTCCTCATGTGTATCTTCGACGATAGCATCATTATCAACAGTTTTCTGCGGGTTCTCCACCGCACTAACTCCCTCCTCTCCAACAGAAGGAGAGGTATGTCGATAACAAGCTATCATGATACATAACGGACTCATTGAAAACAACGTTTCTACTTAGCAAAATCTTTTTTGTTTCAGGATTTCATAGTTTATATGTTTTAACTCCTGAACCATAACCAAGGAATATGCACTTAACAGCCCTAGGCTCTAACTTTCCATTATCAACATGAGCATATGCAGTACAGCCAAAAACTCTCAACTGTGAATAATCAGCAGGTGAACCTGACCATACCTCAATGAGAGTTTTCTTCTCAAGTAGAATAGAAGGTGACCTGTTGATGAGGTAACACGCTGTGTTGGCTGCTTCAGCCCAGAAACGCCTATGCATATCTGCATTAGACAACATACAACGAGCCATCGAGATGATGGTTCTGTTCATGCGCTCTGCCACACCATTCTGCTGAGGAGTATATGGGATGGTGTGATGCCTGATCATGCCATCATTACTGCAAAACTCCTCAAACTCATTAGAACAGAATTCCATACCATTATCAGTACGTAGTACCTTTACCTTCTTCTCAGTTTGCTTTTCAACCATAACTTTTCACTTCTTAAAAGCATCAAAAACATCAGATTTATGCTTTAGATAATAAGGCCACACTTTTCTTGAGTAATCATCAATAATAGTAGGCATGTAATTAGCACCACCAATAGAAGTCTTACGGGATGGACCCCATACATCAGCATGCACATAATCTAATATGCCTTTGATGGTATGAACGGAAGCATTGAATTTAACTCTTTTATGCTTATCAAAAATGCAGTGCTCACAGAACTCAAACTTACTCAAGTTGCAACCATCAATCAGCTCTCTCTTGACCAACTCTGCCATGCCTTGTTTGCTCATATGTCCAAGACGCATATGCCATAGATGTGTTTTACCACAATCATCAGAATCATTAGAAGTAACAACAACATCAATATCAGGCAAAGTGCTACCTCTAAGAACATATAATTTAGTAGAATTCATATCACCTATCATGTGAATAAGAGAACCTTTTGATACCTTCAGAACTCGATGCCCACCAGCATACTTGTATCCATCAACGTTCATGGTACTCAGGGAGATCAAATTTCTGGCCATGCTTGGTATGTGCTTCATCTCACTCAACGTGCGTGTCACGCCATCATGTGTCCGGATCTTAACAGATCCAACACCAACAATATGGCATGGGTTATCATTCCCCACACGCACAAAATCTCCAGTCTGCACAGACTCATATGAACTGAACCAATCTTTGTTACAGCAAATATGAAATGAACATGCAGTATCAAGTATCCATTCATCATCACGAGAATCACAAGCAGCAAAAACAACTAAGCATTCACCATCAGAACTATCAGAAACAACAGCAGCCTTACCAGTACCTTCGGACCTATCTTTCGGTTGGTAAGTTCCGTTTCTTTTCTCCTTATTCTGCAACTTCCAACAATCGTCAATAACATGATTAGATTTCTTACAATACCTGCAGAATTTATCCTTTTCCTTGGACTTTGAACGACTTCTACCGTCCTTGCTCTTATCTCTATTGCCATAGTTGTTGTATCTCTGCTCGGTCCTGCCACAAACCTGCAGAGCCTCAGCCTTGAATGGCGTCCCATCTGACCCTACCATAGTTTTCATCTTTTCCCTCTGTTTGAGGGCGTCATGTACTTCGGCAAGGGTTAGTTCATCACGTCTCAACAATATTGTATCACGAAAATGTGTATAGGAACTAGGCAACGAGCATAAGAGTAGAAGAGCTAAATCCTCATCATCATATTTTACCTCCATAGACTGCAAGTCTGAAACAATCTCTTTAAAAACAGATATGTGATTCATTACCGATCCACCTTCTTGCAGCCTGTGCGAGAACAACTTCATCTTCACGTTCATCTTACTGGTTAGATCCTTTGACACACAGATCGTTTCCAGTTTTTCCCATAGGGCAGCAGCAGATTTCATCTCCAGTACTTCCTGCAAAATATTATTGGACAGATGAAGTTGAATCAAAGACAAAGCCTTACGGTCCTTTCTCTTCGGCGGACCAGGTCTTAGCATCCTTTTCACCGAATCCATCCAGCGCTTCATCCAGATCAGAAGTTTGGGCGAGAATCGCCCGCATCTTCACCTGCCACAAGAAAAATCTTGTGGTGTAGTCCAGCTGTGGTAGATCGAACTTCAATGACGACATATCGCAAACCCTAGATTAGAACCTGGGGCTCTGATACCACTTGTTACAATTGCAACAAGAAGATAACGAAGAACGAAAACGAAAAATACAGCAAGGGGACACAGATTTAACGTGGAAAAACCTCTCCAACAAAGAGAGGAAAAAACAACGGGCGCCAGCCAGCGAAACTTCACCATATCGAGGAGTGTTTACAAACGCCGGGGATTTCACAGATGCAACTCCTCCCAAACGGCGGCTTACAAGGGGTTTATATATCGGTGGAAACCTAGGTTTTCAACAATCCGTACCGTACCACGGGGGGCTACACTCGGCCCAAGCCTCCGGCGGCGGGCCTCGCTCCACTCGTCAGAAGTTGGCCTATACTTTGTAGAATTTGGATCAACATATAACAGGCCGGACGGTGCAATCACGCGCACAACGACCCGCCGACGTATTTAGTTCGGTGTCGTGTGAGTGTGACAACGTCATCTGGTTTTTATTTTGAGAAATAACAGCGTACTCCCTCCGTTTTAAAATATAAGATGTTTTAGGTTTGTAAAGAAAATGTATCTAGACTTCTTTTTGTGTCTAGGTTCATTGAGGTTTGGAGTGAACCTACAACTTATTTTATCGTAAGATATTATTGTCATTCTAATTTAGTTCTCCATACTCTTCAAAACGGCTCGCAGTAGTAAATGATGATGACAAACTCACTATATTTGAAACCCAAACAACACACAGGAACCTTGAGAGGAAACGACGACTCCAACCACGCATCATTAGGGCTCTAACGAACGAAACCTAACCGTCGTCTCCCTTGTTCCCTCCCCACTGCCTGGTTGGATGCGAACCCAGTCCCTCGAGTGTGGTCATTTGGATCAGTGGTTCCGACAATTTTTCGATTAGGGTTAATACACTACCACATTTATGGCTTACTTTAGGCTATATCCGTGGAGGGCATCAATCGTTGTTTCATGTGGCCTGGAGTATTGGATGACACTTTTCTCGAAAGATTCTACTCACAAGATGGTGACCGAAACACATGTCCAGGTGAAAATCATTGATCCGGTTTCTACTGGTTGGACACAGTTGTATTTTTACCTTGTTTTTATGTGATTTTTTTGTGTGACAAATGCATCTGTGTAAACTTTGCCGTTGGGGGTTTATTAATTTAAAACCAAGCCTTTTGAGCCTTTAATAATTAAAGACAAGACAAATGTTAACCAAAAAACAAACCCAACATCACAACCATCGCGACCGGTGTGTCATGCCAGGCTGAAGCAACATACGCACAATCCGCAATTACCAATTAGGCCGCGTTGTCCCTCTTCCCTACTCGTTTGCTTCGTTAGCACCCATCATCGTTGTTTCATGTGGCCTGGAGTAGTAATAAGCGAAGAATCCAAGTGATTTGTCTCGTCGCGAATAATAATGCTGGTTTTTTATTGGGCGTGATGGGGGATCGTTTGATCGAAGTGTAGTGTGCTTCACCTTCACAGGACACGGAAACGTGCATTGCGTGTCAACCATGCATAGTACGGCTCGTTTCCTCTCACCTTCGTGATAGGATAAAACGTGACCTGACGGCTAGCCTTTTCATGTCGTCTCAAAACTACTACTAGTAGAGAACAGCTTCTTTCATTATTATTCTTTTCTTTATTGTTACTCTTGCGCGGTAGTAGTACTTCAGGGCAGCTGCGCGATCGGCTTTTCTTTTTTTTGCTGCCGTGGAGCTCCGTACGAACATGTAGCTCCCTCGATTAATATGTCCAAGATGCCCTGCAGCACGATCATGTGATGTCCATGATCGCTCGAGGCTTTAAACAACGGAAAGAAAATGAAGTTCGCGACCAGAGTCAATCCCCGTTGGGCGTTCGGTCGGTTGGGTAGTTGGGTTTTGCAGCCAATAATCCTACACTCACCCTTTGCTGAAAAAAATGGATCTCGGTTTGCGATCCTGCCCCTTCCTTGCTCGTTACTTTTCGTTACCATCCACCGCTCAAAGTTTACTAGTAGTAGCACTGGTAGTGGTAGTATAAGCGAAGAGAATCCAAGCGCTTTGTCCCGTCGCGAATATTGCTGTTTTTTTAATGTAGGGCCATGATCGGGCAATTGATGGGATCGTTTGATCGGAGTGCAGTGTGTTTCACAGGACACGGAAACGTGCATTGCCTTGCGTGTCAGCCATACGCGACACCGTTCCAGGAAAGGATAAAAAGTGACACGGCGGCCGGCGACTCTGGTGTAGATCCATGTTTTCTCAAAGAAAAAAGGAGAGGTGTTAGATCATAGCCTTTTTCTTTTGTGTCGTCTCAATGTGAGATCGATGGAACCGCGCGCGCAGTTTCGTCTTTCATTCTCCAATGTTTATTTACGCTTGTTGGGTAGTACTACTTCCCTGCGGCTGCTGCGTTCGATAGTAGTACTGCTTTAGGATGAGCTCCGTACAAACAACATAGGTCGGTCGAGATCAATATAGGAGCGTTTTAGTCCCACATCTTATAAAGTGATCAACACTAGTCCCGCAACTTGTATCCTGAAAACATTTTAATCCAATTTGACCAAAATTTATTGAGTTTAAACATATTTTGATCAAATTAGTCAAACTATGGCATCATAATTTTTTTAAATAAATCTCTGTGTATTTTTCTATGACACTTGTGTCCTTTGACCAACATGTTGGCCTACATACAAAATAGATAAAATACTAGCAAGGAATGGAATCAAACTCTTGACCTTTCCATAGCTAATTACCTACTCAAGCCACCACGTGAAGAGCTCCTAATTGTATTACAATAAAGGATGAGAACTCTATTTATACAATATAAGTGAGTACACGCGTAAAAATGCTCACATCCACTGATTGTTAATGCAAATGGGACAACTAGTGACCTTTATTGATTAAATGTGTATACCGGACATCTTGCAAAGTGATCAACACAAGTTCCGTAACTTGCATGATGACTCGAGACTTAAAACAGAGGTAGAAGAAAATGAAGCTCACGACCAGAGTAAATGAAGTTCGACCCGAGTCAATCCCGTTCGTTCGGTTGGGTTTCGGCGATTGCAAGCTATCTAGGAGCAACGCCAATGCTGCTGGCAAACACAACAACACACGTGCCTGAGGCACGGCCGGACGGCGCAATCACGCGCATAACGACCTGCCAACATTCAGTTTGGTGTGTGTCAAACAACCTTCATTTGTTTGTTTTTTTGTGAGAAACAACAGCGTAGGTTTACAGCAAACGGCTGATCCAAATCTATTGACTCAGATTAGATGTATCCATAACTAAAATATATGTAGATACATTTGAATTTCTCGAAACAGGCTTTACGTCCAGCTTTATAAATAAAGCAACGACCATCCAGAGTACAATAAAGTCACCAACGTCCAGGCGTCATAAGAAAAGAAAAAAGGTCCGCTGGGGCCACAACACAATATGCCCAAAAAAGGAAGAAAAGAGGGAGAGCGGGGGGGGGCGAAGAGGGCAGCCTCTGAGCCGGACGAACTAGCAGGAGCCCGAAGAGCCTGCAAGATGTCGTCCACCCGCTCCCGGTCACGCTGCCTGGAGAGAGGGTACCACTGCTAAAGGTGGGCAAGCAAAGAGAAAACAGAGTCAGAAGCCCTGCAGGGAAAGATCCTCTCAATCACCATCTTATTTCTAATCTTCCAAAGGGTCCAGGTTAAAGCCGCAAACACCAGCCAGAAGAGGTGGCGCCTTCCTCCGGTGCGGTTAGCCTCCGTCTCTAAGAATTCGCCGAGGTCCTGGGCCTGCCAGGCAGGCCCCAGAGCTTCCCGGATGAAGTTCCATGGCCGGCAGACACGTGAACATTATGTGGGTACACGATTCTGGGACCCCACATAACGGACACAACCCATTGCTTGGACCGCAACGCTTCGAGACCTCAGTCCCCGAGGGGAGGCAGTCCCGGAGCAATTGCCAAAGGAAGATACGGATACTCAGAGGGAGGGGGGACTTCCACAAGTGGGATGTCCAAGGGATCTCCGGGCCCTGGAAGAGGGCCCTAGTGACAAGCATTAAGCACAACAAGTTGCAACAAAGTCAAATAGCACTAATAGAGATATTAGGCACCATGCCCAACAATCTTATTTGATTACATGATAGAACTCATCCAATCCCTACCATCCCCATAGCCTACAGCGGGAGATTACTCACTCATGGATAAGGGAAACATGGATGGTTGATGGAGAGGCGTTGGTGATGACGATAGCGATGATCCTCCCCAAATTTCTCGTCCCATCAGGGTGCCAGAACGGAGTTTCTGGATCCGAATCGCGACTTTTGGTGGTGGCGGCGCAGTGGAACTCTTTCTGTAAAAATGACGAAACCTCCTCGGTTTTTAGGTCAAGAGGTAACTTATAGGCGAAGAGGGAGCCCGAGGGAGTGCCTGGGGTGGCCGTACCCCCCTAGGCGCTGCCAGGCCTGGCCCGCGCCTGGCAGGGGTGTGGGCCCCTAGGCCTCCACTCTGTCTCGTCTTCTGGCTCCGTGAGTCTTCTGGTGAAATAGGATTTTTGGCGTATTTTTCGGGATTTTTCCTGATAGTTGATTTTCTGCACAAAAACTAGATACCAAGGTAATTCTGCTGAAAACAACGTTAGTCTGTGTTAGTTATATCCAAATCACACAAGTTTAGAGGAGAAACAGTAGCAAAAGTGTTCCAGAAAGTAGATACGTTTTGGACGTATCACCCTCCCTCTCATAAATAGAGGGGATGGGGTGCCCCAAGGAGACACAACACCAACCCCTCCACACCTAGCCGTTGCGTCGCCGCCGCCCCCCAGCGCCGCCGCCGCTAGCCGTCGCCTATTGTTGTCGCCGCCCTAGCCGCTGTCGGCCACGCCTCCTCCTCTCCGGCCCTCTAAACCCTAGATCGCTGGAAACCCTAGATCCACCATAACCTGCTCCGGCTTAAGCGAAGCCCTGTAGGATCTTCCCTCTACTTCCGACACCACGTCGTCGTGCTGCCGGAATCGTGAGGGGAGAACTATAACCTGTGCTGCCTGCTAGAACAAGGGAGAGGAATGTGTTCATCGAGTACCGAACGTGTGACCGACTGTGGAAGCGCTGCCGGAACGCAGCGCCGGAAGGATCGTCTACGCGATCTTGAGATCGACAAGTGTACGACTACATCACCCACGAGAATCTGCTCTCGTTAACCGCTTTAGAATCTTCGAGTGTGAGTACTCTAATCGACTTGTTGCTACAATCTAGTAGATAGATCTTAGCTTGTTTGTGTTCATGCGATAGAATTTTTTTTGGTTTTCCATGCTACGAACCCCTACAACTAAGGGGGGGCGGAGGCGGCCACACCCCCTCCAGGCGCGTCCAGGCCCAGCCCACGGCAGGGAGTGTGGGCCCCTCAGAGCCCCACTCCGTCTCGTATTCTGGCACCGTGAGACTTCTGGTGAAATAGAATTTTTGGCATATTTTTCGGGATTTTTCCTGATAGTTGATTTTCTGCACAAAAACTAGACACCAAGGTAATTCTGCTGAAAACAGTGTCAGCGTGTTAGTTGTATCCAAATCACACAAGTTTAGAAGAGAAACAATACCAAAGGTGTTCGGGAAAGTAGATACGTTTTGGACGTATCAGCAGACCGCTAGGAATTCTCAAAGAAGAAGCGACTGGACTTTGGGCGCTTCGGATCTCCCGTGTCCAGAAGCAGGGGGGTATGATCCGAGCCAATACTCGATTCCGCCCTGAGCAAACACAGGAGGAACTTGGTTTCCCACTCCAGGGAGACCAGTATCCTATCAAGCACGTAGCGGTCATGGTTAGATTGGTGGTTCGACCAGGTGAAGCGAGCCCCGAACGAACCAACTCCTGCAGATGAAGCCTCGCAATGCACTCATTGAACAGGTTAACACGGGGCCAATCAATATTACGGTTATTCTTATCGGCTGGGCCCCTGATTAAGTTAAATTCACCCATTATCACCACTGGATAGTTGGATGCCGACACAAAAGATTTGAGTTCCACCAAGAACCTCTAAGAATGGGTGTGATCCGCAAGGCCATAGACCCTGACGAAGTTGAAGATGAAATTTGAGGCTCTATGAAGAAGGGAAGCGCTAAGAAAAAACTCGCCCTGGTTTATCGCGCCCACTTTGAAAATGGAATCCCTAAATCTCAGGAGCAGGCCCCCAGATCTGCCAGATGCGGGTAGCCACGACCAAAAGAATTTATCCCCCAGTTCCAGGCTCTCTGGTTCCTGGGGAAAAAAACTCCTGGCACATTGTTTCCTGAAGAAAAATAACATCTGTTATATTTTTGCACAGGTACTCTCTAAGTTGATTCCAGCGACCTCTGCGTCGGAAACTGCAGATGTTCCAGCCCAAGGCTCTCATCTAGCCCATTTGTTAGCAGCTCTTGCTTGGCGAGCTGGAGTTATCCGCAGGTTGGAGTTTGGTCCTACAAGGCTAGCGAGGGAGCACCCACGCTTCTTATTAGCCACTTTCCATGGGTTGGGTTGAGCAAGTGCAGCCACCGAAGAGGCGTCGGGGCATAGGGTGCTAGATGGTTCCTCTTGGACCAGACTGGTGCAAGCAGGGACCGATGTCAGGCTGGTAGGATGCGCGACGGGGGGTTCCCCCGCCTGCTGAATCTCGCGGGGAGCCGCTTGCGCCAACTCCTTGGCGCGGTAAGAGACAACAATGATGAGGGAGAACATGAAGAATTGAAAGAAAAACCAGAATCGAGGGCCACCTCCAAAATATGATCATCAGTCAGAGCAGAAAGAGGCAGGAAAGACGGGTCCACATGTGGAGGGGAGGGGGAGGTAAAATACCTGACAGGTTCTTTTCCGCCGTCACCCGGATTGCCTTGGCCAGCATCGATTCTGCTTCATTGTCCTTGCGCCTCAAGCTACGTCTAGAAGAGGAGGAGGGAGTAGCCTGGGCCGTCCGTGCCGCAGAAGTCTTGGAGGTCCTTGTAGAGGTGGAAGTAGATTTGGACGGCGTCGCCACCACCATCTCCAGCGCCACAAGAACAGATCGCTTGCCCTTTGCAAAGTTGGTTGCAGCTTCCATAGAGAGGACCACTACAGTAAGGGGAGGGTACGCCTTGGCCGCCTTCAGCTTCTTGGTTCAATCTACCATGGTTTCATTCTCGAACTCCTACTCATCCGGGGTCTACCAGCCAATCTCCCTGCGGTCCCCTTTAGACAAGCGTTGCATCTTCCCATGAGTGAAAGACGGGATGTGGACTCGCTCTCCATCATCCGAGGATTCCTCCAACGACACAAACGGAACTGGTGAGGCAGGAGCGTTCTTGGAGGAGGGCAGCGAGGAGGGTGGGAGCGAGGAGATCGCATCAGATAGTTTTTCCGCAAAACGAGAGGTGGGAGGCATACTGGTCCAGCTTCTGGGAAGGGAGCGCCGGAGGGGCCGAGGTAGGAAAAGAGCCCACTGAACCCTTTGTAGCATGGTCTGGTGCACTACCAGATATAGCGCCATTGGTCAGGTTGCCTGCCGCGTGCTTGGCTCGCCTCAGTCCCTCCCGGACGGGTCCTTTCCCAGAGGCCCGCGATGGATGCACAACGTTTTTCCCTTTGGCGGCAGCCGACAGGGACTTCCCCCCGCCAGCGCCTCGTTGGTGCTTCTAGTGGTGGTCGTGGAAGGTGCGCTCCTCCAGGTCGTCGTCGTTGTCGTCCGGGTCCCTATCATCCGCCGTTTTCCGTGGGAGGAGGAGTAGGGCTGGGCACTAGCTCCGCCAGGCTTCCTGCAACACCTCAATCTTGAATCCCTCGCCCTCGACAAAGATTACAAAGGGAAAAGCCAGCTTCTCAGGGACCGGGGTCAGAAATTTCATCAGCACCGCCTTGGGCTCCTTCAACATGGAAATGGCGTCCACATGCACGGGTTTGCCAACTGGGATCATGGCCGCCATTAGAGCTCCTCCACCAGGAGGGCTCACATTCGTTTGGAGCTAAGAAATAAACATGCATGAGTAATGATCGTTTATTATGCGTTACTATTCAGGAATTTGATTTTGAAACTGAAGTTTGCATTTTTTTTTAAATGTAATTCTTAGTACTCCATCCGCTTCATAGCTTGGAGGGACTAGATTTTTTTAGATATGGTTTTCACCGTTTCCACACGTTTCACATGCTTGCACCGCTAGCTAGATCAATCCCCACCGCGGCTTATTTGCATTTACTTGAATGATGCTATAAATCTCCATTGGTGAGCAAAGGGTCATGTCATGTGTATAGGTGACTGCAACGGCCGAACGTTGGCACCGTTCGTCCTCCCGCCAATCGACGGCGACGACGACGACGACGAAGGAGGGCAGCGGGTCGTTAGTCTCTCTGGCAGTGGACCCGTACTTACTGTACTAGGAGTAGCATAATCGCAGCAGCAGCCAGCCGTAGTGGTTGCCGGGTCCCTCAGGCCAAGCAAGCGAGCGAGCGAACCACCCACCACACCACGGCCGGCCGGCGCGCCCACGCACGGCCCACCAACCAACCTCCTCCTCCGCGCGCCCCATCGCCATCGCCTCCACCAACCCCTCCTTTAATACCCTTGCTCCGCACAGCTCCCGCGCCCCCCAGTGCTGGCTTGCTTCGCGTCCGGACAAGACACAAGCCACCGCAGAGCCGGGCCGGGCCGGGCAGGGCGCGCGTGGACGGCGGCGGCCATGAAGCAGCACAGGTCGCGGCAGGAGCCGCGGCGGATGGGCAACTCCGCCATGGTCATCACCATGCTGCTCTCCCTCTGCGTCCTCACCTTCATCAAGGCCCGCTACTGCACCACCCCATACCGTACGTCCCCGTTGGTTCCCCATTCCCCATTCTCGATGCTCTGCTTTCTAGATACTACATAGTGAGCCTGACGCCAATTGGTGGCTAATTGCAGCCAACAAGCCGGCGCCGTTGCTGGAGGTGGAGATCGACGACGACTACGACGGGAGCCGGTACAAGATCTCGGGCCCGATCGGGGAGGAGGACTTCGACCCGAGCCGCCCCACCTGCTACAACACGAGCAAGCGGTCCGAGCGGTGCGCGGCGGTGGGGGACATCCGCGTGGACGGCAACCACTCCAAGGTCTACATCAGCCCGCTGGACAAGGAGTGGCGCACCAAGCCTTACGCGCGGCGGCACGACCAGGTGGCCATGGACGACGTCCGCGAGTTCGCGCTGCTCCCCTTCGGCGCCTCCAACGCCACGACCGTCCCGCCGCTCTGCACCCGGAACCACTCCGTCCCGGCCTTCCTCTTCTCCAGCGGCGGGTTCGCGGGGAACCTGTACCACGACTACACCGACGTGCTGGTCCCGCTCTTCACCAGCACGCACCACTTCGGCGGCGAGGTGCAGTTCCTGCTGGCGGACATCAAGGACTGGTGGCTGGACAAGTTCACCCCCTTGTTCCGCCACCTCTCCAACTACGACGTGATCGACGTGCACAACGACCAGGAGGTGCACTGCTTCCCTCGGATCGTCATCGGGTCCACCTTCCACCGCGCCATGGGCATCGACGCCACGAGGTCCCCGGGCGGCGAGACAGTCGCGGACTTCAAGCGCCTCCTGCGCCGCGCCTTCCACCTGAAGCGCGACGTCGCCTCCCGCGAGAAGCCCAGGCTCCTCATCATCTCCCGCAAATCCTCCCGGCGCTTCCTGAACGAGCGCGCCATGGCGCACGCGGCGGCGCTGGCCCAGTTCGACGTGCGCATCGCGGAGCCGGACAACCACACGGACATGCCCAACTTCGCGCGGCTGGTGAACTCGGCGGACGTGATGATGGGGGTGCACGGCGCCGGGCTGACCAACATGGTGTTCCTGCCGAGCCGCGCCGTGCTGGTGCAGGTGGTGCCGTTCGGCGGGCTGGAGTGGCTGTCCCGGGTGACCTTCAAGGACCCGGCCAAGGACATGGACGTCACCTACATGGAGTACAACGTGTCGCTGGAGGAGAGCTCGCTGAAGGACCTGTACCCCAAGGACCACTTCTACCTGCAGCACCCCTACGACGTGCACAAGAAGGGCTGGGACGCCATCAAGACCGTGTACCTCGACAAGCAGAGCGTCACGCTCAACCTCACCAAGTTCGCCGACGCGCTCGAGCACGCAAGGAGCCTCCTGCCATGACACTTGCTTGCTTGACAGAGTTCGTTGTGCTAGATTAGGCCTTCTTCTTCTTCCTCCCGATGCTTGGTTCCCTTCTGTCCTCTTCCTGATTTGTTCTTCTTGTGATGGCAAGATTCATTTCTTTCATTGTTTTTTTTTTTGTTTTTTTGGGTAAAGGAGGAGACGAACAAGTTGGTGTCAGGCATAGGGCAAACAAGTGTGCAAAGCTTAATTAATCACACACTTTGTAAATCGATTGATTATACAAGGCCACAACATGAGAGAAAAGTAAAAGGTAGTAATTATTTGTCCACATGTGGAATGAGTGAGTGATCGCTTTACTACTGTCGTCAGAGACAGGGCATGTGAAGAATTGTTGTTTTCCTGGTCCAAACTTGGCTGGCTTTGCATCGTGCGATCTGCGATGCATGCCCCCCTCATTCTCAACAGCGCTAGTTTCAAGCATGTTCAGACAAATGACCAGTTTAGGAGGCCACGACTATAGTTCGTTGGACCAGTTTAGTAGTAGTAGGCTTCAACTTTTATAAGTATAAGCATTTTGGATCAGTTTAGGAGGCCTCGAACTAGGGTATGTGGACCAGTTTAGGCGGCTCCAACCTTAGCTCGAAGCACCTAGCTAGCTAGATTCTCGTGAGTAGTACTAGTGACAACATCATGTCGTTAGAGAGATCAAAGTAGCTAAGCTTGTAGTAGGCAGTAGGACTATGGAAGCCCCTTGGCCTTATCTCTAGTACAGTACTCCAGAGCAGCCCTGATCTGGTTTTGTTTATCTGACGGAGGAGGTGCAACAAAAATTGTCAATGCAGGGAAAGTGCACACGCACGCAACGCACGCAAGCAAGCACCGGAGAGAAAAAGGTCTTAAAAACTAGAGGAGAAGGCACGGCGAGGCCAGCGAGGTGTAAGGTGGTGTAGTGGTTGTTGCTCTGTTCTCCACACACACACACACACGAAAAAAGACGAAAGATGGGTCAGTGCAGCACGTACGACAGCGTACCAACCGAAAGTTAGCCATGTGGAGTAGTAGTAGTATAACAGTATTGTTCTGAGCCAAGTTAACCAAACACATTGCCTGCGCGAAACGTGATCATTAGATTCCATCCGTCAGCTAGTGAGAACGCCCGTACAACCGACGATCCTTCAGATAATAGCATCTTACTTCACTAGTTGAGCCATTCGCATGACAAATTTTGCTCTGGATGGAGCTAAATTTATCCGGATGGACAAATTCTTTTGCCCTGCTAAATTTATCCGGATGGACAAATTTATCAGAGGGAGGCGGCGCGCTTGCTGCTTCTGCTGCTGCGTCGCCGGCCGCGAGCTCCTCCGGCCGCGCCGCGCTCTCGCCTCGCCGGATGCTCATCTCCCAGCGCCAGCGTTTTTCCGCATCTGCTGATGTCCTTCGGCCGCGCCGCACGCATCTGCTGCTAGCGAGGGAGTGGACAGCGCCTTACAACTGGCGTTCCAGGTCTCGGGATCGGCCTGGAAACCCCGAACGTATTTGGAGTAAAAAAAATGGCATGAGAATGCCTCCTAGTAACGTTACTGGACTGTTTTATGTAAATTCGGATGAAAAAACACCCTCAAAATGATCACCCGAAAATGCTAGTGGAAAAGATCTAAGAACCGTTTAACCTTTGCTTCAGTTTTGCCGCTCGGTTCCTCCCACGCGGTTAGCATAGTGTAGCTAGGTGGAGGAAACAGCCCGGCTTCCACTCCACCACGATTGGATCCATCGCCGGCCACTTGGTTCACTGGGAGCCACCAGATTTCCGTTGCCTTCCACGATTACTACAAACCGTCTCCACGAACGTAAGCAAAGCGTACGTCCGCGGCTTCTTTCGTGTATGTGCGTGTGTCCTCGGAACCGTAAGATCATATCCAACGGCACACCCGTTGTCTATTAATGACGCGTCCTGACCCGGTTCTTCCATGCCCGCGTGAGCGTTGGATGAGCAATTTTTATTTCAAACTGAGGGCTACGTCTATCTTGATTTTACATCGTTTCTAGGAAATTTACTTGCTGCAAAGTCATACAAAGGAGGTAACAAAACATAGTAGATAATCTAGAGACCCTAGCATCTTCGTCTAGCCTAGTTGTCGGAGTCGGAGTGGTAGTATCGACGGTATAAGGTATGATAAGACGCTAACGGTGAGCATGGCGTTGCTGTCGTACTTGAAGACGAGGAAGTGCCCGGCCTCAATGCCTGCATTGATGAAGGTCGGCGTACACATCGGGCGACGCGAGCACCGCAGACGTAGGGTGGTGTGGTGAACTTTGCTAAAAAAAATTTAAATAATACATTTTTTTTATTGAATTGCACAAATAATACACAAAACGGACAAATTGCAAATCTGTTGGTCGGTCGGCCGTTCGATAGACGACAGACTCGTTTCGTCCGTTCAACGGACGACACGCTGCCTTCATCCGTTCAACGGACGACACACCCTGCTGTCGGCTGGAGGGGTTTGCAAGGTGTGTCGTCCGTTGAACGGACGAAGGCAACGGACGAAGGCAGTCTATTGAACGGCCGACCGATCAACAGATTTACAATTTGCCCGTTTTGTGTATTATTTGTGAAATTGAATAAAAAAATGTATTATTTTAAAAAAATTAGCGTGAACTTTGGCGTCGGCGAGAAACAAGAGAGGGCGTCACAGGCGGTTCCACGGCCGCCATCAATGAGACAGGTCTGGGTCGCTGGCATGTGGCCTAGGGACAGAAGAGGAGGACGTTTGTGTTGTCCTCGCGGACTCGCGCGAGCGCAAACGCTGTCCAGATTTGTGCCACAAACCGGGCCCAGTGGACGGTTTACTCTCCATCTAGTTGGGTGCAGTTTTTTTTCAATTCAACAGTGAAAAAGATAGGGAAAGGGCATTATGACTGCGCCGTTGGGTATGCTCTAAGAACGTTTTTGGGTTCACCTGCAATTCGCTCTCCACACTGTCCACTGGATTCCAAGGCTGAAACTTCATTGTTTCCCATCTGAATTTGTGAAGGGTGGATGGTACCATTACTGGGATGACAGCTCAGATGCTCGCTGTTTTCCAACAGGAAATGGCAGGTGCGTTTTCATCCAGTCTTTGAATTTGAGGAAAGCACCAGGACGTACGTACGGGTACGGCCGGGAAGCAGTTGGTTTTCAGTGGTCCGCTAGCCGAGAGACCTTTGAGCACCGGGCATGTTGTGCCGCCGAGCCGAGTGCGCCTTGCTGGCTATGTTAGGCTTGGCAGAAAAGGCGAGCCATGATGGACGTCGTGCATCCAGAAGCTCTTCTAACCCGGGTTAGTCAGTTGATGCTTTGTTTGTAGAATGCTTTACGTGCTGGAGACTTCTGGTCCAGCAGGAGAGCGACACATCACGCACGCGTCGCGTGGGCCTAATGGTTATCGTATTTATCTCGTCTCAGCGACATGATTAACACTAAACGGTTAACCAGTCTCTGTTCGCGTACGGGGAAGTTTCATCAAATTTTCTCGGCCTATATGCTCGATCTTATCTCTAAGTAGGAAAAGCACGTTTGCGTGGTTTATTTTTATTTCATTGAGCTGCTAAAACTAGATTCGGCTTTTGTCTTAGCTAACTGAATTTAATTTGCAGGAGCTGAAGCACGTTGGAGTGTAACATCGGATACTTGAAAGGCCTCTCCTTTAAGATGTACGCTAGCTACACTAGCTTTGAGTAGGACGAAGGAATTAGGTAGAGCACTGCATCGTATTGGTAATTTAATGATTATATAGTCCTGCTTGTCTTGAACCGTAGCAATCCGATCCGGTGAAGCAGGGGAAACTCTACAACACAGATGTGGTAGTAGGACTAGTGCCAATTGTTGGCCACTTGGCCTGTCTTTCTGTGGCTTCAATGTATGTTTCTGATGGTTCTGTGTCGCCTAACTGGAGCAAATATGTGAAACTGTGCAGCATCTCATAGTAAGAGATGGTTTTTTTTTTTCAAGCGACCCCCGAAAACAAGGCCGGGTTCCACTATCTCAGAGATAGCGGAACAAAACATTTGAAACTTGAAAGTCCTAGAGTTGTTCAAAAGCTATTGTGTTATGCAGTTATCTTACTCCATAACTGGAGCCAATATGTGCCGGTTACAATTGAAACACGAACAAATACTAGCATAATGACTCCTCATTGTCGATTTTTGGCATCGGTTGCATCTCTTTCTCCTTGCACATTGGTATTTTCTCATCTCCACACTGTCCACATAGCATAGCAATTTTTTTGCAGCACCAAAAGGCATAGTACAGCCGTTAGAGACCATTTTTTTTTTTGGCCCGAGCTGCCCTATAAATCAGTTTTTAGGAGGGCACCGTTAGAGATGCCACAATTTGCCCATCTCCACACTGTCTACTGGATTCCAAGGCTGAAACTTCATTGTTTGCCAGCTGAATTTGTAAAAAGGGTGGATGGTATCATTACTAGGATGGTAGCTCAGATGCTTGCTGTTTTCCAATAGGGAATGGCAGGTGCGTTCCAGTCTTTGAATTTGAGGAAAACACCAAGACGTACGGCCGGGAGCAGTTGGTTCTCAGTGGTCAGCTAGGCAAGACCTGTGTATGAGTCTGCTTTTGTCCGGCTCGGCCCGCTGACCTCGACGGATCACGGGCCTAAACCGGCAGAGAAGATGTAGCTTTCGGATGCCATCAGCGACTAGGGTGCTTTGAGCTTCGGACATGTCAGGCCTCTAAGAGCATTCCACCTCGTTGGCCGTTTCCTGCCAAAATCCATAAATATGGCCGGACAAAACACATTTTTAGTCTGAAAATGCCAAATTTTTCACTTACGTTTTTAGGCCGTATTTTTCCGTCTAAATTTGGCTTAAATTCGTCGGCTAAATTCGGCTCAAATTCGGCTCAAATTCATCTAGTTTTTGGCATAGTTCGCATAATATGAATACAGAGCATTGTTTGGCTTAGTTCAGCATAAAAAAACCTAGTTTGGCGTATAATGAAAATACAACATATTTCGGTCTAATTCGGCCAGTTTATGCTCGACATCTACGTACAGCCGGTCGAGGGAGGCGAGGATCTGCATATGCTCTGCATCTTCGGCGACAGTGGCGTTCTCCTCCCCCAGCAACACGATGAATATCTCCTTGTCGTTGGAGTCAATGGCCGAACGGCGAAGTTTGGGCGATAAAAGCGGCGGTGATAGGAGTGGCGACTACGACGAGCCTATCTAGAGGCATGGATACGGCTCGGCATGATGGAGCTTCGCCGGCAAAGTCATGGTGACAGAGGCAATTGGGAGCTCTTCGCCGCAGTCTGGGCGAGTTGGTGTGGGGAAATGAGACTGTCTCGTCGACGGAGCTGGTCCACCGCTGTTTTTGATTCGTCCGGCGTTTCTAGCAACCTGGAAATGGTCTAAGAAGTCCGGACCAAAGTTGGTCTAAATCTAAACAAAACCGGGGTTCTAAAAACACGGTTGTGCCAAATGCAACCTGAGATCGGGCATCCTCAGAAACCAAGTAGAGATGCTCTAAAGTGCGTCTGGCTGGCCATGTATGTCTGTCTGTTTGACTTGGCAAAAAAAGGCAAGCGATGATGGGTGTGCACGTGCATCCAAGAGCTCTTATAACCGGGTCAGTTAGGGTGTGTTTGGTATTTCGGTTGGCTTATCTCATCTCATACCAGCTGAGTCTAACTATGTCCACTACATACAAGTATATTTTATTCGTTGTGTTTGATAGGTTGTATGAGCTGAGATGTGCTCAAATGAGATCCTGTTTGGTAGGTTGTACAAGCTGAGATGTGCCAAAAAAAAATAAAAAAGCAATCAGATCCCTAAATATAAAACAAAAAAGCAATCAGGTCCCTGTGAGGTCCGGCTCGGACTCCGGCGCCGTCGTCGGCGAGAGGAGCCGCCGCCACGCTCCCTTCCTCCGCGAGCCGCAGCTCCAATGTCATCGGCCACGTACTGGACGAGCGTCGCATCGGCCAGGTGAGCCCCGCGTCGAGGGCGACCTCCGCGTCCTGGATGCATCTGCGGCTCGAACACCGCATCACCTCTGCACGAGCACCGCTTCACCTCCGTATGAGCACCGAGTTTCTTGATAACATCAAACGTCACACCGTAACAGGGTGATTATAAAGATGGATTCAGAACTAATAAAGTGTTATGTTGAGGCTCATGGATCGAGAGTGGAATTTGTTCATCCCGATGACAGATAGATATACTTTGGGCCCTCTCGGTGATATCACATTGATTAGCTTGCAAGCAAGTGATTTGATCACTAGAATGTTATATCACGGAACGAAAAGAGTGCATGTCGTAACGAGATCAAACTAGGTATGGAGATACCGATGATCGAATCTCGGACATGTAATATATCGTGAAACAAAGGATTAAGATACTAGCATAAAAGGTTCCGCGATCACAAGAAAGTCATCGTTGAATGTGTGGAGTCGGTATGGGTCTCGGATCCCGCTTCGATTATTGATCCGAGAGGGGTCTCGATCATATCCGCATTATTCACGAACCGTAGGGTGACACACTTAAGAGACACCGACATCCAACTGGAGCAAAAGTTTCATGCCGAAAGAATAAACAAGCGCAGGAATTTATTTCACTAGATACCAAACAGTTTTGGGTGAAATTGCATAAAGTGGTTATGCATGTGAAATGGAATTCTAGCAAGGGGTTATTTGTGACTGTTTGTCATTAAAGTAATTGACAAAATTCTGAATAAAATAAAAGTTTTATTTAATGAGCGTTTGCATTAAATTTGGTGGAAATTTAATGGGAATTTGAGTGGACTTTTGAGTGGAGGAAATTTAAAGGGCATTTTGTGAGTGGAGTGTCCACCACATGAATGAAGGAGGGAGGGGCAGCCCCATGGCGCGGCCACCCCTTGGTTCCCCCTCCTCCTATAAAGGAGCCCTCCTCACTTGTCGCTCACACCTCCTCGTGAAGGATCTCTCCCTCTAGAATTTATCCCCATGGTCTCGGACTAGCGAGATACATGTTCCGGTGGCTATTCGGCAAGAAAGAGCTTCCGCTGCATCGCTGGAGCGAGGAGGCGGAGGTTGCTCGGTGCCTCGAACGTGTGTGCGAGCACGGATGCGCTGCTGATTTGCGGCGCTAGGACTTTCTCTCGATCTTGAGATCGGCAAGAGATCGTCTACATCAACCACGAGTTGAACTCGTTAAGCTTTGTCGGTCTTCAAGGATATGTTCTCTACGGATATACATCCGCCCGTTGTTTGTATCTAGTAGATAGATCTTGGATGTAGTTCCCATCATAGGAAATTTTTGTTTTCTATGCTCGAACCCTCTGATGGTATCGAGAGCCGGATCTATGCGTAGATACTTTACACGGTAGTACACATATGAGTATGTGGGCGATGATGATCATGTTGTTGCTCCTTTGTTGTAATTTTGGATATTGGTGGCATAGTGGGATGAAGCGGCCCGGACAAACTTTACATGTCCTCGCACATGAGACCTGTTCCACGCTTGACATGCAACTAGTTTGCATAAGTGGCTAGCGAGTGTCTGTCTCTCCTACTATAGTCAATATCTATTTTGCAAGCGAGTTGTCAACAATTTGATTATCCTTGTTGTGGTTCATGTTCGTAGGTAAGAACGGTTCTATCTCGAAAGCCCTAAGCCACGTAAAACTTGCAATGGATAAATTAGAGGCGTCTAGTTTAGATTGTTGCTGGGCTAGTGTTATGATATGATAGTGTTGTAAGTAGAAGTATGAGATGATACTCTTACAACACATAGCGTAAACTCCATAGACCTTGGATTTACACATATAGGTATGATAGTGATCATACCACGATGCACATGATAGAGATCATCTGCGGGAACCATATCATTTCACTAATAAACATGTGATGTTTGATAGCATCTTATATTGCTTGTTTAGCGCTTTGTTAGCATAATAAGATGATCCCTCATTTAAACATCAAGATAAGAATGTGTTCTTCCTTTAGTATGCACCGATTATGTTTTCGTCGCTCCAAGACATCACGTGATGATCAGGTGTTCTTGGATCCACGACCATATTTCGGATGTAAAACAGTTACACACGCGAATACTAAGGTTCTAACTTGGCGAGCCTAGCATGTACAGACATGGCCTCGGAACACGGACCGAAAGGTTAAGCATGAGTCATATAGTTGATATGATGCCCATTTGATGCTCGCCTTTGAAGCTACACCGACTCACGTGATGATCGGACTTGGTGTAGTGGATCTGGTTCATGTAATCACCAAAAAGGCACGAGGGATGTCGTTTTTGAGTGGGAGTTCATTCATAATATGGATTAGTTGAACTCAATCTATCATACACTTAGTCTAAACTTTACAAATTCTGTTGTAGATGGCACCACCTGCTTTTAATTTCAATGTGTTCATGGAGAAAGAGAAACTAGCAACGAACGGTAGCAACTTTACCGAATGGGCCATGAATTTGAGGATTCTCCTCTCATGCATAAAAGCAATATGTGCTAGAAGCGTAGGCCCCACCTTTAGATGATGCCCCTGACGAGGAGAAGAATGTCTATCAGACTCGTCAGGAGGACCACAACTTAGTTCATTGCGGCATATTGTATGGGCTAGAGCCGGAACTTCGAAAGCATTTCGAAAACGGCAATGCATTTGATACAATGGGTGAGTTGAAAATGATTTTCGACACACATGCTGTGAGAGCTACAATGCTGTAAAAGTTCTTTAGCTGCATGATGGAAGAGCATGACTCGTTAGTGAGCATGTACTCAAGATGTCGGATTACGCGATAAGCTTGTGTCCTTGGGAATATCGATTCCCATTGACTTAGGCATCCATCGTGTTCTCGGTCTCGCCACCTAGCTATAAGAGCTTCGTGATGAACTATAACATGCAAGGCATGAAGAAGTCTCCCCGAGCTTACGTCAATGGTTAAAACTGCGAAGTGGAGATCAAAAGGAACATCAAGTGTTGATGATCAATAGGAACACTGGTTTCAAGAAAGACAAGAAGGGAAAACGGAAGGAAGTAAGGCGGCAAGCTTTGCCGTGCCTGAAAAGAAACCCCGAGTTGGACCTAAGTCCGATACCGAAAAGTGCTACTATTGTAAGGGGATCGCCATCGGAAGCGCTGTCCCAAGTTTTTGGCAGACAAGAAAGCCGGCAAGGCAAACAAAGGTATATATGATATACATGTTATTGATGTGTACTTGACTAGTGCTCGCAGTAGCACCTGGGTATTTGATACCGGTTCAGTTGCTAATATTTGTAACTCGAATCAGGGGCTGCAGAACAAGCGACCGCTAGCAAGGGGTGAGGTCAAGATGCGTGTCGGCAATGGATCAAGCGTTGATGTGATCGCCGTCGGAACGCTGCCTCTCCACTTGCCGTCGGGATTAGTTATAAACTTGAATAATTGTTATCTGGTGCCTGCACTGAGCATGAACATTGTATCTGGATCGTGTTTGATGCGAAGTGGTTATTCATTTAAATCCGAGAACAATGGTTGTTCCATTTATATGAATGAAATCTTTTATGGTCATGCACCGATGATGAATGGTTTATTTCTTTTGGATCTTGATAATAATGTTACACATATTCATAATGTTGATGCTAAAAGGATTAAACTAAATGATGATATATCCGCATATATGTGGCACTGCCGTCTAGGTCATATTGGCGTTAAACGCATGAAGAAGCTCCATTCGGATGGACTTTTGGAATCACTTGATTATGAATCATTTGATACATGTGAGCCATGCCTTATGGGCAAGATGACTAGAACGCCGTTTTCCGGTTCAATGGAACGGGCGACAGATTTATTAGAAATCATACATTCTGATGTATGTGGTCCAATGAGTGTGTCGGCGCGAGGTGGATATCGTTATTTTGTTACTTTCACGGATGATTTGAGTAGATACGGTTATATCTACTTGATGAAACACAAGTCTGAAACCTTTGAAAAGTTCAAGGAATTTCAGAATGAAGTGGAAAATCATCGTAATAGAAAGATCAAATTTCTACGGTCCAGGCCGTGGAGGTGAGTATCTAAGTTACTGAGTTTAGCACTCACATGAAAGAGTGTGGAATTGTTTCACAACTCACGCTTCTTAGGAATACCACAATAAAATGGTGTGTAACGGAATAATCGTACTTTATTAGATATGGTTCGATCTATGATGTCTCTGACGGACTTGTCGTTGTCATTTTGGGGTTATGCACTAGAAACCGCTGCATTCACTTTAAATCGGGCACCATCTAAATCCGTTGAAAAGACACCGTATGAATTGTGGTTTGGAAACAAACCTAAGCTGTCATTTCTTAAATGTTGGGGATGCGATGTTTATGTGAAGAAACTTCAACCGGATAAACTCGAACCCAAAGCAGAAAAATGCGTCTTCATAGGATACCCTAAGGAAACTATTGGGTATTCCTTCTATCACAGATCCGAGGGCAAGGTTTTTGTTGCCAAGAATGGATCCTTTCTAGAGAAAGAGTTTCTCGTGAAAGGTGTGAGTAGTCGGAAGGTAGAACTCGAAGAGGTTATTGAACCATCTCTTCAAAGTATGGCGAGTAGCGCAGCGCCGGAAGTTGTTCCGGAGTTGGCTCCACATTGAAGAGGAACTAATGATAATGATCATGAAACTCCGAAGAGAGTACTACCGAACCTCGCAGAGTCAACGCAGCGTCACGGCTCCCGGTCATGACGGAAATCCTGTCATGAATTTCATGGTTGATGAAAATGATGACGCTGCGACGTATGAAGAAGCGATGATGAGCCCGAATTCCAACAAATGGTTAGAAGCCATGAAATCCGAGATGGAATCCATGTATGAAAATCAAGTTTGGAACTTGGTGGACTTACCTCACGACCAAAAGGCCATGGAGAACAAATGGATTTTCAAAAGGAAAACTGATGCTGATGGTAATGTGACCGTCTATAAAGCTTGACTTGTCGCAAAGGGGTTTCGACAAATTCAAGGAGTTGACTACGATGAGACATTCTCTCCCGTAGTGATGCTAAAGTCAGTTAGGATTATGTTAGCAATTGCTGCATATTTCGATTATGAGATATGGCAGATGGATGTAAAAACCGCGTTTCTCAATGGTAATATTGAGGAAGAGTTGTATATGATACAACCAAAGGGTTTTGTCGATCCTAAGGATGCTAACAAGGTGTGCAAGCTTCAGCGATCCATCTATGGATTGAAGCAAGCATCACGAAGTTGGAATCTCCGCTTTGATGAGGTGATCAAAGAGTTTGGATTTGTCCAAACATATGGAGAAGCTTGTATTTACAAGAAAGTGAGTGGGAGCAATGTGGCATTTCTGATATTATATGTGGATGACATATTATTGATCGAAAATGATATAGATCTTTTAAACAGTGTTAAAAGTTATCTAAACAGCAAATTTTCAATGAAGGACCTAGGTGAAGCGTCATACATATTAGGCATAAAGATCTAGGCGCCTAATAGGGCTATCGCAAAGTACATACCTTGATAAGATTTTAAAGAAGTTTAAAATGGACGGAAGTAAGAAGGGGTTCTTACCTATGTTGCAAGGCAAGACATTGAGTAAGACTCAAAGTCCAACTTGAAGAAAGAGAGAGATAATGGACAAAGTCCCTATGCTTCAGCCATAGGCTCTATAATGTACGCCATGCTATGTACAATCTGGGATGTGGCACATGCTATTAGTTTGACTAGTAGGTACCAATCGGATCCGAGTTCTAACACTGGATAGCGGTCAAGAATATCCTTAAGTACTTACGAAGAACTAAGGATATGTTTCTTGTATACGGAGGTGAAGAAGAGCTCGTCGCTAAGTGTTATGTTAACGCTAGCTTTGACACCGATCTGGATGACTCTAAGTCTCAATCCGGATACGTATTTCTCATGAATGGCGGAGCGGTTAGTTGGAGGAGCTCCAAACAACCTGTGGTAGCGGGATCAACAACGGAGGCCGAATATGTTGCTGCTTCAGAAGTGGCTCAGGAAACAGTTTGGATGGAGTTCATATCCGAACTAGGAGTGGTGGCAAACGCGTTGGACCCAATGGTGATCTATTGTGACAACAATGGTGCCATTTCCAATGCCAAAGAGCCAAGGTCTCACAAGCATTCCAAGCATATTAAGCGCCGGTTTCACTCCATCCGCGAGCATGTCAAGGATGGAGATATAAAGATTTGTAAAGTACATACGGATCTCAATGTAGCAGATCCGTTGACTAAAACTCTCCCTAGAGCAAAACATGATAAACACCAGAACTCAATGAGTGTTAGATTTATCACTATGTAACTAGATTATTGTCTCTAGTGCAAGTGGGAGACTGAAGGGAATATGCCCTGAGAGGCAATAATAAAGTGTTTATTATGTGTATTCCAAGTATATGATAGACATTTATTTTGCATGCTATAATTGTATTAATACGGAAATGTTAATACATGTGTGTTTAATAAACAAACAGAAAGTTCCTAGTTATGCCTCTCTCATAAACTAGCTCGTTGATTAACAAGATGATCAAGGTTTCCTGATCATGGACATTGGATGTTGTTAATAACGGGATCACAACATTAGTGTAATGGTGTGATGAAAATTCATCCGAAGTATAGCATTACGATCAAAGTCATTGAGTTTATATTGCTATAACAACTTACGAAGTGATCCTAATCCTTAGACCATGAGATCATGTCAATCACTAACACCGGAAGAGTTTCTTGATAACATCAAACGTCACACCGTAACAGGGTGATTATAAAGATGGATTCAGAACTAATAAAGTGTTATGTTGAGGCTCATGGATCGAGAGTGGAATTTGTTCATCCCGATGACGGATAGATATACTCTAGGCCCTCTCGGTGATATCACATTGATTATCTTGCAAGCAAGTGATTTGATCACTAGAATGTTATATCACGGGAACGAGAAAAGAGTGCATGACGGTAACGAGATCAAACTAGGTATGGAGATACCGATGATCGAATCTCGGACATGTAATATATCGTGAAACAAAGGGATGAAGATACTAGCGTAATAGGTTACGACGATCACAAGAAAGTAATCGTTGAAAGTTTGGGAGTCAGTATGGGTCTCAAGATCCCGATTCAGATTATAGAATAGAGAGGGGTCTCGATCATATCCGCATTATTCACGAACCGTAGGGTGACACACTTAAGAGACACCGACATCCAACTGGAGCAAAAGTTTCATGCCGAAAGAATAAACAAGCGCAGGAATTTATTTCACTAGATACCGAAACAGGTTTTCGGGTGAAATTGCATAAAGTGGTTATGCATGTGAAATGGAATTCTAGCAAGGGGTTATTTGTGAATGTTTGTCATTAAAGTAATTGACAAAATTCTGAATAAAATAAAAAAGTTTTATTTAATGAGAGTTTGCATTAAATTTGGTGGAAATTTAATGGGAATTTGAGTGGACTTTTGAGTGGAGGAAATTTAAAGGGCATTTTGTGAGTGGAGTGTCCACCCACATGAATGAAGGAGGGGAGGGGGCAGCCCCATGGCCGGCGGCCACCCCTTGGGTTCCCCCCTCCTCCTATAAAAGGAGCCCCCTCCTCACTTGTCGCACACCTCCTCGTGAAGGATCTCTCTCCCTCTAGAATTTATCCCCATGGTCTCGGACTAGCGAGATACATGTTCCGGTGGCTATTCGGCAAGAAAGAGTTGTGCTTCGCTGCATCGCTGGAGCGAGGAGGCGGAGGTTGCTCGGTGCCTCGAGCGAGCATGGATGCGCTGCTGATTTGCGGCGCTAGGACTTCCTCTCGATCTTGAGATCGGCAAGAGATCTTCTACATCAACCACGAGTTGAACTCGTTAAGCTTTGTCGGTCTTCAAGGGTATGTTCTCTACGGATATACATCCGCCCGTTGTTTGTATCTAATAGATAGATCTTGGTACGTAGTTCCCATCGTAGGAATTTTTTTTGTTTTCTATGCTGCAAACCCTACAGGCAGGGCCGAGGGGCTCTTTTCGTATGAGGTGAGCACTGCTCAACAAAACCGAACCGATCTAACAAACAACAAATGATAGGTTGAGTTGGGAATTTCTGGGTTCACCCAACCTACCAAACACGCCCTTAGACTATCATTTATCAGTACCATGCTTTACGTGCTGGAGACTTCTAGTCTAGCATAATAAGCATGGTCGTCAGGAAAGCTTGGTCACTGTTGAAAATATGCCCTAAGACAACAATAAAGATTGTTATTATTATGTTTTCTAGTTTATGATAAACGCTTATTCTTCATGCTATAACTGTATTACCTGGAAACTGAATACATGTGTGGATATATAAACAATACCGTGTCCCTAATAAGCCTCTACTAGACTAGCTCATTGATTAAACGATGGTTAAGGTTTTCTAACCATAGACATATGTTGTCATTTAATAATAAGATCATATCATTAGCAGAATGGTGTGATGGACATACCCAAAATCAAGCATAACATTTGATTGTAACTAAGTTTTAATAGCTATAGCTTTCTCTATGTCAAGTACCACTTTCTTAGACCATGAGATCATGTCGGTCCCTAGTATCGGAAGAATACATTGTCGGTTAAACTAGTTATGCTAATAACAACAATCGAATCTCGGGAAAGTAACATATCACAAGACAAAAGGAATTGAAAATGGGATTGCTTGAATCCTCGACATCGTGGTTCAACTAATGAAAGATTTTTGTAGAATATGTGGGAACCATTATGAGCATCCATGGTTCCGCTATTGGTTATTGACTGGAGAGGTCGTCTCGATCATGTCCACATGTCGCTAGGGTTTTTATGAGATATTATAATGGTGTAATCCAATTATGATTCAGAGTCTCATACGAGATCCTATATATCACGAGGAGCTTCAGAATGGTTCGGAGATAAAGAAAAGTATATGGGAAGATGTCTTTAGTGTTTCGTAAAATGTTTGAAATATATCTGGAATTGTACCAGAATGTTCTAGAAGGTTTCGGAGGTCCTTCGATGGGGTCAACACCTGTCCGAAGGGACCACATGGGCAAGTGAGGGGGCACCCTGACCTACTTGGTCCAGGGAGCCATAATCCCCCACTAGGCCCATGCGCCTCCCATAGGGCAAACCCTAGTCACATGGGGGAAACCCTGGCTTGGGGGGAGGGGCTCCCCCTTTGGCCGACATCCCCCTTATTGGAGGGGGGCAGGCTCTGCTGGTCGACCAACACACCTATATAAGTGAAGGGTTTCGCAGCATAGTAAATCAAAAAAATTCTACGAATGCGAACGGGAAAGCCAAGATCTAATCTAGGAGATGCAATCAACGAGAGGGATAGATGAGATCTTCATACCCTTGAAGAAATCGCACAGCAGAAACGTTCAACAGAACGTGGTTGGTGTAGTCGTACTCGCCTTCTCCTCCTCGCGATCCGATCCAACGCTGCAAGTGGCGGCGCCTCTAAGAGATGCACACGTACGGTGCCGCGACGTCTCCTCCTTCCTCGGTCTAGCAAGTGGGGTGGAGAGATAGATTGGATCTACAACACGACGGCGTGGTGCTATGGTGGAGAGTTTCTGCAGCAGGGCTTCACCTACACGCAGTCGGGAGAGAGAGAGATAGGTAGGGCAGCAGCTGGCGGCTAGGGTTTGGGGTGAGAGGAGGGTGTGCCCCCTGCCCACCTTATATAGGGGGCTGGCCGGCCCCCTTGCCCCCTCCTCCAAGCCCTAGGGCGGCGGCCCCAAGGGTGGAGTGGGGGGCAAGTCTTCCCCCCCTTCTAGAAGGTTTCCTAGGGTTTCCCCTAGGGTTTTGGCTGGCTGGGCCTATGGGGCCTTGTGACCCTGGCCCAAAGCGAACAGGGCACTCCCTCGTAGGCCCACACACCCCTCCGACAAGTGGGGCCACGTTGGTCCCACTCCGGAAGCTTTTAGAACCTTCCGGTACAATACCGAATACTCCGAAACGATTCCAAAATCCAAAAACTGCTTTCCTTTATATGAATCTTATTCTCCGGACCATTCCAGAACCTCTCATGATGTCCTGGATCTCATCCGAGACTCTGAACAAAAACTCATAAACCAATTATCCATTCTATCCTAGCGTCAAGACACGTTAAGTGTGTGACCCTACGGGTTCGAGAATATGCAGACATGATCTTCTATCAATAATCAACAACGGGATCTGGAAACCCATATTGACTCCCACATATTCATCGATGATCATATTGGATGAACCACGATGCCAGGATTCAATTAATCCCATATATTCCCTTAAATCGCGATATTTTACTTGCGAGATTCGATCGTTGGTATCGGTATACCTAGTTCAATCTGGTTCACGCAAATACTTTACTCATTCCGTAATCCGATATCACTTTGTGATTAACTCCTTAACCACGTGCTTGCAAGCGGTGTTGATATCGACACGAGTGGGCCCGAAGTATATCTCTCCGACTCGGGAGGGACAAATTCCATCTCGATACATACAATCCAACAAGTACTTTCCGATCACCTGAGAGACACCTTTATGATCACCCTCACATAGGATGACGTTTGATGACCTCAAAGCTTTCTTACGATACCAGGGAGTTGCATTATCTCATGGTCTAAGGAATACAATATTTCACATAGGAAAAAGCTTCACAAAGATGAACAGGATGACACGATCTAATTGCTCTGCTTGATTTGGGTATGTCCATCATATCATTCTCCTAATGACATGACCTCATTATTAATCGACAACTCATGTATATGGTTAGGAAACCTTAACCATCATTAATCAATGAGCTAGTCCATAGAGGCATACTAGGGACACGGTGTTGTTCATAAACCACACAAGTATCAAAGTTTCCGTTTAATACAATTCTGGCATGGAATATAAACTTTATCATGAACAAGAATTATAACAATAACATCTTTATTATTGCCTCTAGGGCATAATTCCAACAGTATCCCACTTGCACTAGAGTCAATAATCTAGTTTACATCTGGCAACAATCTAACACCCATGGAATTAAGGTGCTGATCATGTTTTGCTCGTGGAAGAGGTTTAGTCAACGGATCTGCGACATTCAGATCCGTATGTACTTTGCTAATCTTTAGATCTCCATCTGTTATATAATCTCGAATTATGTGAAACCGGCGGTTGATGTGCTTGGTCTTTGGATGATATCTTGGTTCCTTAGCCAGTGCTATGGCGCCAGTGTTGTCGCACAATATCTCCAGTGGGTCCAAGGCACTTGAAACCACACCAAGCTCAGTGATGAAGTTCCTGATCCAAACTCCTTCACTTGGCCTTCTGCGGCAGCCATGTATTCGATTCTCTTGTAGATCCCGCGATCACGCTTTGCTTGCAGCTTCTCCGACTCACGGCTCCTCCATCCAAATATAAGCGTATCATCGAGATTTATAATCATCCGGTTGATTCGAAACTAAGCGTCGACGTAACCTTTCTGACGAGCTGCTCATCACCTCCATAGACCAAGAACATTTCTTTAGTCCTATTTAAATACTTTAGGATGTTCTTTACGGCTGTCGATGTTCCACTCTGGATCACTTTGGTATCTCGTCACAAACTAAGAGCATTGGACACATCCGGTCTAGTACACAACATGGCATACATGATAGAACCTATGGCCGAGGCATAAGGCACTTTGCTCATAGTTTCTCTATCGTTTACCATAGCTAGACACTGAGCCTTTCTCAATATCTTACCTGACAATATGGGCAATGAACCTTTCTTTGCTTTATCCATTCTGAACCTTTTCAGAACTTTGTCTAGGTATGTACTTTGGCTTAAAGCTATTAGGCGTCTTTGTCTATCTCTATAGATTTTTATGCCTAATATATAAGCAGCTTCTCCTAGGTCTTTCATTGAAAAACATTTATTCAAATAACTCTTCACATTGTTAAGCCTACCAATATCATTTCTAATAATCAATATGTCATCCACATATAGTACTAGAAATTTCACTGAGCTCTCACTTTCTTGTAGATACAAGCTTCGTAGCAATTTGGAACAAATCCAAAGCTCTTGATCACTTGATCAAAACGAAGGTTCCAACTCCGAGATGCTTGCTTCAGTCCATAAATGGAACGCTGAAGTTTGCACACCTTATCAGCATCCTTAGGATCGACAAAACCTTCGGGCTGCATCATATACAACTCTTCATCAATGTTGCCATTGAGGAACGCAATCTTGACATCCATCTGCCATATTTCATAATCATGAAATGCAGCAATTGCTAATAAAATCCGAATGGACTTAAACATCGCTACGGAAGATAAAGTCTCATCGTAGTCAACACCTTGAACTTGCGGAAACCCTTTTGCGACAAGCCGTGCTTTATAGACAGTAACATTACCATCCGCGTCCGTTTTCTTATTGAAAATCCATTTGCACTCAACGGCCTTACGGTCACTAGGAGGGTCCACCAAAGTCCATACTTGGTTTTCGCTCATGGATCCCAATTCAGATTTCATGGCCTCTAGCCATTTCTCCGAGTCTGGGCTCATCATTGCTTCCTCATAGTTCGCAGGTTCATTGTTGTCTACCAACAAGACGGTTAAGACAGGGTTGCCGTACCATTCAGGACTGACACGTGACCTTGTCGACCTGCGACGTTCAGTAGTAGCATAGTTCGAAGTTTCATGATCATCATCATTAGCTTCCTCTCTTGTTGGTTGTAACACCCTCAGAATCGGCCCTATGCAAGTTTTAACGATTCCCGCCAAACCCGCATAGAAACGATTCAAAGGTGCCCACCAGGAACTTTCGTGCGGGTGGAAAACGAAGTAATATCATTACACAATAGTCCACGATGGAACCCACAGAATAGATATATACAACAACGACTCCATGAGTCAAGAATCTGAGATACAAGACAAAGATCCAAATCACCTTGAAAATGATACAGCGTCCGACTACGAACAAGATGCAAATGGGGCTAAGAGCCCTGAAGAATAACCAATGGCGTCCATAACCCTGCCAGACAAGCCGGAAGGTAACCACGCTAACGACGTCGATCTCAAAACCTGCTTAAACAAAAGGTGCCGAAAGGGCAAAGGAAAAGAAGCGGTCGATCGAGGCGACACGGCGAGACTAGAATTGGCGGTCCTCGCCTACATAGGTATGGTGGATCAAGCGGCAGCCAGAGCGATAAACAACCTATAGAGACTCAATACAGTTGGCGACTATCAGATAGGGATAAGAAAGACCTATTCGGATCCAACCTGAAACTATCACCAAGCATACCCATCCTGGTGTTTCCCCCTCGAGACCAAACGAGGAAGTCAACCGAGGAACTCACTCAGTTGGCAGTTTTTATTCATTCTGTTATAGTTGCGGCAATTACTAGTCAAATATAGATAGCATGAGTCATCCTGATATAATAAGCAGTGGGCAGTTTTAGTTAACCATTCTGTTGTAGTTGTAGTACTTATTAGTCAGATACATATAGCATGAGGCATCCCAAAACCCAGCAGTTGATGGTACTTTTATTTAGCCATTCTGTTGTAGTTGCAATACTTACTAGTCAGATACAATGGTAACAGGTGACAACCCAAGCCAGCAATTGTTGGCACTTTTATTTAACCATTCCATTATAGTGAAGCTGATTACTAGTCATTATAAAGTCAAATTTATAGCACTACTTTAGTTATAGTTGTCTATGATCGAGATACTGTGCTCCAAGTCATCCATAACCGCGGACACGGCTTCTCGAAAAGATTTAACCCTGCAGGGGTGCACCAAAGTTTCCACACGCACCTACACCCTTGTTGTCAGATCAGGTAGGTACAAGATCACAAAACATACACCCAACGGTATGTCGACGGGGTTTCGGACACGACGTTTCCTAGACCCAAAGAAAGCACATGGGGGCCACCCCACTAAGCTACCCGTAACGAAGTCGGTCGGTCTCCGAGATGGACCCAGGGTTTGTGACGACGGCTGTAAACGACTGGGAACCCGAAAGTGTGACTGGGCTTGTCGATACATGAAGCACGTGTACGGGGTTCCAAAAACAGAACAGCGCTCCGCGCAATAGTAAATAAAGCGATAAATCATGGCATAAGTACAGGATAGTAATAAAGCCCCAAACTACTTTGTGGCCCCAGACGATGCTGAAATCAGGTACTAATCGATGGGGTGCCCACACACCCCACGTGGTTAGGCGCTCGATCTCGAGCAGTGTCAAGAACTCGAGGGTCCCACGGACACCGGTGTGATTAAAACCAAATATTGTCTATTACCCACCGGTGCCTCTGCATTTACCTACTTCAATTTTAGTTATTAAACGATAATTAAAGCCATGATCATCTCCAACATTAAACATACGGCAATACTCCAACAACTGTGGTACTTGACGACACGCATAACACTTGAGCAAGCGACTACGACACGCAAGTCCAACTATCTACCAAACAACAGGTAATAGGATGTGTCCAAGGCAATATAAGGCTGCAAGGGATATCCCGGGTACGAAAACTAGAGCATCGCAACACAGATAGCAATAGATCAACAGGAGGAAATAAAAACTATAAAAGTAAAATAGGTAGAAAGGGGGAGAATGCTCGCCTGAAAAATATTGTCGAAGGTTTATCCGAAGGTCGGGTCGACACTCGCATCAACTCATCGGCCTAATCCGTGAAGAAGCAAAGCACTAGCACAAACACCGGATGCACTATTTAATACTACGTAAGAAGATTGGGCATGAAGCATGCATGATGTATGACATGGCAAAGGTGCGATGCAATTAGGTCATATTAAGCGGAACCGAGGCCCCGACAATTAATTAATAGGTTCATGTTGTTTAGATACACCGCAATTTAAATGTTGTCTTAACAAGTCAAATAGTGGCACCGGTTCGCTACACAAATTTAAATAGAGTCAATAATAGACTAGATTCACCTGTATATGGACTCCATATTTAATTATGAGGTGAATCGGCATAATGCCCCCAACCCACATAATATGTATGCAAGCATGTACAATTTGATATGCAACAATTCACATATATATATATATCAATTTATAAAATAGGGCTCGAGAGAAAGGGTCACACATGGGTTCGGTGAACTTGGGTCTCGGGAGGTTCGACGGGGTTCAGTGTTCCGTGTCGAAGGCCTTGGCGTTTCACCTCCTCATGATGGTCTCGGGGCATCGAATCCCGGTAGGAGGACTTGGCGCGGCGCCAGGTTTGGGATCGGTCTTCTTCGGTTGATTTGTCGACGGATGTGGAATCACATGACGGAGATCTTGTGGACACAGGCAACACACCACATCACATTGGCGTTGGGTTTTTGAGCAGCAGCACCTCTGCAACACACTAACGCAGCGGAACTACTCTTGACAGAGCAAAACCAACAGTTGTTGTGGCCCTTGACGTACTTGGCTTCGGGAGGCCACAGCGAGGTCGCGGAATACGTAGCGGTGGCCGAAGATGGGCACTGGCTAGAGGGCAGAGGTGAAGGGCGCCCATAGCAGCGCGGATTGAGGACGTCGACGAAGACCTGCGCACGGAGGATGGCGACAGGCTCACAGGCGTTGACGTAGGCGACGGGGACAGGGGCACCGGTCTACAAGGGGAGGTCGCGGAGGCCGATGAGGACGAGCACAGACGACGCCCCTCCGGCGGGCTCGCTATGGGGAAGGGCCCGGTGGCGACATGGCAGAGAGGGGAGTAGGAGGGTGGCCGGAGCGGTGAGGTGCAGGGACGGTAGAGGAGCACCGGAGGACGACGAGGAGGTGGCCGCGGGGGTGAGGACGAGCAGGAGGGCGATGGCGACGGGCTGGCTCCTTGACAGCCGTGGGCGCGAGGATACATAGGAGAAGGCGCGGACACCAGCACTGCAGAGGAGAACCGACGGCGACAGAGGAGTTTGGGCAGAAGCGGCGAGGTTCCGCGATGGTGGAGGAAGCTCGGTAGGGCCACGTCGACCGGTGGTGGAGGAAGCACAGGTCGGGGATGGAGGATGGCGGCGCGAGGCATCTGGTCGCATCTGGGGAGGGAGGAGGCGGCTGCGCTCGGGCTACGCTCGAGAGGAGGGAGATGCGGGGAAACAGGGCGGGGATTGAGGGAGGAGCGTCGGTCGGGGTGGGACCAAGTGAGGGAGCGGGGGTCACGCTTTGTGGGTGGGGCCAAGGTGGTGTTTGGCTGAGGGAGTGGCGGCGGGTGGAGGGAGTGGGGTGCGGGGTGTGGTGGGGAATTAGGGTTAGGGTGTAAGGGGTACTCTAGGGTTTGGTAGTCCAGCCTTTGGGCTTGTTGGGCTGAGTGAAACTTTAGGTCTAGGGTTGATTTATTTTATTTATTTAAAACCCTTTTTTTATTGAAACATTTGTAAATAGTTTTACATCAATAAAATGTAAGAAGGACTATGGTTTTTATTTATTTGAATATAAGGGGGACAAAATTAGCAAACAAAATAGGGTTTAATAAAATACTTTCAGAGTCAAAACCATGCATGATTATGAACGATGATGTGAATAATAAAATAACACGCACTTTTCTAGTTTGGAAATTCCCGGGGTGCTACATTGGTCAGACGGCACTGGAACAATTTCAGGTGCTGCGCTACTCTCCAACTCGAGAGAAGGTTCAATAACTTCGTCTAGCTCTACCTTCCTCCCACTCACTTCTTTCGAGAGAAACTCCTTCTCAAGAAAGGATCCGTTCTTTGCAACAAACACTTTGCCTTTGGATCTATGGTAGAAGGTATACCCAATCGTTTCCTTAGGGTATCCAATGAAGACGCATTTCTCCGCTTTGGGTTCGATCTTGTCCGGCATCAACTTCTTGACGTAAGCTTCACATCCCCAAACTTTAAGAAACGACAACTTAGGTTTAGCACCAAACCATAGTTCATACGGTTTAGTCTCAACGGATTTAGATGGTGCCCTATTTAAAGTGAATGCAGTGGTTTCTAATGCATAACCCCTAAATGATAACGGCAAATCTGTAAGAGACATCATCGATCGCACCATATCTAATAGAGTTCGATTCCGGCGTTCAGACACACCATTGCGCTGTGGTGTTCCGGGTGGCGTGAGTTGCGAAACGATTCCGCTTGCTTTAAGATGCGTGAGAAAATCATAACTCAAATATTCACCTCCACGATCGGATTGTAAAAATTTAATTTTCCCGTTACGATGGTTTTCTACTTTGTTCTGAAATTCTTTGAACTTTTCAAACGTTTCAGATTTATGTTTCATTAAATAGATATACCCATATCTACTTAAGTCATCAGTAAAAGTGAGAAAATAGCGATATCCACCGCGCGTCGAAACACTCATTGGTCCGCATACATCAGTATGTATGATTTCCAACAAGTCCGTTGCTCGCTCCATTATTCCGGAGAATGGGGTTTTGATCATATTGCCCATGAGGCACGGCTCGCACGTGTCAAATGGTTCAAAATCAAGAGACTCCAAAAGTCCATCAGAATGGAGTTTCTTCATGCGTTTTACACCAATATGACCTGAGCGGCGATTACCACAAATAAGTCGAATTATCACTATCTACTTTGCATCTCTTAGCCTCAATGTTATGGATGTGTGTTTCATTGCTTTTGAGATTCAGAAGAAATAAACCATTCATAGCAGGTGCATGACCATAAAATATGTTACTCATATAAATAGAACAACCATTATTCTCCGATTTAAATGAATAACCGTCTTGCAATAAACACGATCCTGATATAATGTTCATGCTCAACGCAGGCACATAATAACACTTATTAAGGTTTAAAACTAATCCCGGGTAAAACTAAGGAGAGCGTGCCGACGACCATCACATCAACTCTTGATACATTGCCAACGCGCATCGTCACCTCATCCCTTGCTAGACGCCGTTTATTCCGTAGCTCCTGTTTCGAGTTACAAATATTAGCAACTGAACCAGTATCAAATACCCAGGCACTACAACAAGCGCTAGTAAGGTAAACATCAATAACATGTATATCAAATATACCTTTAATGGTGCCAGCCTTCTTGTCCGCTAAGTACTTCAGACAGTTGCGCTTCCAGTGACCCTTGTCCTTGCAATAGAAGCACTCAGTGTCCGGCTTAGGTCCAGACTTACCGCTGCCTTTCTTGAAGGATTTCTTTGCACCCTTACCTTTCTTGAAGCTAGGGGTCTTGTTGACCATCAACACATGATTATATTTCTTGATATCCACCTCCGCAGCTTTCAGCTTAGCGAAGAGCTCAGTGATCGTATTAGTGGAACCAATCTGATTGTAACTACAAAACCTTTGTAGCTAGGAGGGAGTGATTGCAGAACTCTGTCAATCTTGAGATCTTCTGGAATCTTGCAGTCCAGTTGCTCAAGAGGTTGAGTGTAGCCCGACATCTTAATGGCGTGCTCACTAACGGAACTCCCTTCCTCCATCTTGCAGTTAAAGAACTTCTCAGAGATCTCATATCTCTCAGAACGGGCCTGAGTCTGAAACATGGTTTTCAGTTCCTCAAGTATCTCAAAGGGCCCGACGAACTCCTCAAAACGATTTTGAAGGTCCGATTCCATAGCAAACAACATGGTACTCTTAATCACTCCATAATCATCTTTGCACGACTGATAAACAGCTTTTCATCAGCCGACGCATCTATAGCAGGGGCGTCACCTAGCGCTTTCTCAAGGACATAGTCCTTTTGTCCGCCAGCGAGAATGATTCTCAGTTAGAACCGATTGGTGAAGTTGGACCCATTGTTCTTAAGCTTTTCTTTCTCAGCAAAATCGTTGAAGTTGAAGTTGGACTTAGCCATTTGATCTACAAAATTTGCAAGTACAATTTAGACTATGTTCATGATAACTAGTTCAACTTAATCAAATTACTAGATGAACTCCCACTAAATTCAACATCACTCAAGTGGTTTAGTGAACACGATCCAAATTCACCACAACTAATCCGATCTTGACGAGAAGAGATGTGGTTTCACTGGTGGACAACAAAGTGTCGATCATATCATTCATATGACTCATGCTTAACCTTTCGGTTCGTGTGTTCCCAGGCCATGTCTGTACATGCTAGGCTCGTCAAGTTAAACCCAAGTATTTCCGCGTGTATAAAACTGGCTTGCACCCGTTGTATGTGAACGTAGAGTTTATAGCACCCGATCATCATGAGGTGCTTGAACACGACGAACTTTCGCAACGGTGCATACATGGGGAGAACACAATTTTATCTTGATCTTTAAGTGAGAAATCATCTTATAATGCTACCGTCGCGATCTAAGCATAATAAGATACATAAAAGGATAAACATCACATGCATATAATTTTATGTGACATGGCATAGCCAATCTTCGCGCAATGATCTCCATCTTGTGCGCGCCCGCATGATCTCCATCACTCCACCATGATTGCCTCCACCACGAATAGCAACTACAACTATTGCTAACTACTTAGCGATAAAGTGAAGCTATTACATGGCGTATAAAAAGTTGACACACAGGTCATACACAATTATAAAGACAACCATATGTCTCCTGCTGGTTGTGTACTCATCGATATGCAAGTCGTGAAATATTACAAAACATGATCATTGCATACAACATACACATCACATCTTGGGCCATACCATATCACAAAACACTCCCTGCAAGAACAAGTTAGACGCCTCTACTTTGTTGTTGCATGTTTTACGTAGCTTATGGGAGTAACAAGCTAAGAACGATTCTTACCTACGAAAAGCCACAACGGTGATATTATGGTTGCCAATATCCGGTGTAATTCCCATGACAACTATAGTGAGAGAAACAGGCATCCACCAGCCGCATGTATGGAACAAGCCACATGTCAAGTGCGGAGCCGGTCTCGCGAACGAGGTCGCGTAAAGTTGGCCTAGACCACTTCGATCTCACTATCTCGCGTCATAAGAAGTACACAACAAGAGGCTTGCAAAAGAAAACATCAACGCCCGCAACAAGCATGTTGTGTTCTACTCGTGAAACACATCTACGCATAGATCTAGCTCTGATACCACTGAAGGGTTTCGCAGCATAGTAAATCAAAATATTTCTACGGATGCGAATGGGAAAACCAAGATCTAATCTAGGAGATGCAATCAACGAGAGGGATAGATGAGATCTTCATACCCTTGAAGAAATCGCACAGCAGAAACGTTCAACAGAACGTGGTTGGTGTAGTCGTACTCGCCTTCTCCTCCTCGCGATCCGATCCGATCCAACGCCACAAGTAACGGCGCCTCCGAGAGATGCACACGTACGGTGCCACGACGTCTCCTCCTTCCTCGGCCCAGCAAGTGGGGTGGAGAGATAGATTGGATCTACAACACGACGGCGTGGTGCTATGGTGGAGAGTTTCTGCAGCAGGGCTTCGCCTACACGCAGTCGGGAGAGAGAGAGAGAGAGAGAGAGAGAGAGAGAGAGAGAGAGAGAGAGAGAGAGGTAGGGCAGCAGCTGGCGGCTAGGGTTTGGGGTGAGAGGAGGGTGTGCCCCCTGCCCACCTTATATAGGGGGCTGGCCGGCCCCCTTGCCCGCTCCTCCAAGCCCTAGGGCGGCGGCCCCAAGGGTGGAGTGGGGGCAAGTCTTCCCCCCCTTCTAGAAGGTTTCCTAGGGTTCCCCCTAGGGTTTTGGCTGGCTGGGCCTATGGGTGTTGGAGATATGCCCAAGAGGCAATAATAAAGTGGTTATTATCATATCTTCATACTTATGATAAATGTTTACATACCATGCTATAATTGTATTAACAGGAAACATTAATACTTGTGTGATTTGTAAACATAAAAGAGTCCCTAGTAAAGCCTCTTGTAAAACTAGCTTGTTGGTTAATATATGATCATGGTTTCCTGATCATGAACATAGAGATGTTATTAACAACAGGATCATATCATTAGGATAATGATGTGATGGACATACTCCTATAGTTAAGCGTAGCATAAAGATCAAGTAGTTCATTTGCTATAAGCTTTCAGATACATAGTAACCTAATTCCTTCGACCATGAGATCATGTTAATCACCATCACGGGAAGGATGCTTTGATGACATCAAACACCACACCGTAACTGGGTGGCTATAAAGGTGGCATTGAGTGTTCGGAAAGTATGTGTTGAGGCACATGGATCAAGAGTGGGATTTGTCCATCCATATGACAGATAGATATACTCTGGGCCCTCTCGGTGGAATGTCATCCAATTAGCTTGCAAGCATGTGACTGGCTCACAAGGGATCACATATCAGGAGCGAGAAAAAGTACTTATCGATGCGAGGTTGAACTAGGTATGCGAGATCTAAGCGATCATAACCTCGGATAAGTAAACTATCGTGAGACAAAGGGAAATTGGTATCGTATGTAAGTGGTTCATTCGATCGCAAAGTAATCGTAGAAATATGTAGAGCCATATGAATTTCAGATTCCTCTATTGGTTATTGATCGAGAAGTGTCTCGATCATGTCGCATAATTCACGAACCGTGGGGAGACACATAAGGATTCGATGTTGTTGAGTAGTTTTGGAATGATGAGTAAGAGACGAATGTTGTTGAGTCTCGGATGGGATCGGGATATCACGAGGAGATCCGGAATGGTCGGAGAATAAGATTCATATAAGGAAAGTCTGTTTGGGGTTGGAGAATGGTTAGGTGTTTTCATCGGGAATTTTCTAGAATGTTCCTTAATGTCCGGCACTCCGAAGGGGAAGGGTACATGAATGTGTCATACAAAGTTGGAATGATTGCATCATGTACTAGGTGTCATCGCTGAACAAAATAAAAGGTTTAATCAAATCCTAGTTTGAAAAGTCAAACGCCAATTTGAAAAGTCAAACGGCTATTTTGGGAAGTGGAAGGGAGAAGTGAACCGAGTTGGGAGGAGTTCCTCCTCCACGCCCGCCCACTTGGGATCCGAGTTGGGAGGGACTCCTGGCCTTGGCGCCTCCACCTATAAAGGAAGGCGTGCCCTCCAAGCACGCAAGATTGCCCCTCTAAACCTAAACCCTAGCCGCCGCCCACCATAGCCGCCGCCTAGGGTTTCTCCCCTAGCCGCCGACTTGGGCACCTCCAAGCCCTAGCCTCCGGCCCAAGCACCTCCTCCTTGGTGTGTCTAAACCCTAGATCGCCGAGGATCTCTCTCATAGTCCACCATACTCGCTCCGGCTTAAGGCGAAGCCCTGCGAGATCTCCCCTCCACTTCCGGTACCACCGTCGTCTTTGCCGAATCGCGAGAGAGTGCTACAACCTCCGCTGCCTCTTTGGAACAAGGAGAGGAAGGTCTTCGTCGATCACGTAGACGATGTGATCCATTGCCAAGCGGCTTAACGCAGCATGGCCGGAAGGATCGTCTACGCGATCTTGAGATCGGAAGTGTACGACTATATCATCCACGAGAATCTGCTCACGTTAACCGCTTTGGATCTTCGAGGGTTAGTACTCTATCGACTCGTTGCTGCAATCTAGTAGATATATCTTGGCTTGTGTGTGTTCATGCGATAGAAATTTTTTGTTTTCCATGCTATGAACCCCTACAATGGGGCCTTATGCCCCTGGAACAAAGCGACCAGGGCACTCCCTCGTAGGCCCACGCACCCCTCCGACAAGTGGGGCCACGTTGGTCCCACTCTGGAAGCTTCTAGAACCTTCTGGTACAATACCGAATACTCCGAAACGATTCCAAAATCCAAAAACTGCTTTCCTTTATATGAATCTTATTCTCCGGACCATTCCGAAACCTCTCGTGATATCCTGGATCTTACCCGAGACTCCGAACAAAAACTAAACCAATTATCCATTCTATCCTAGCGTCAAGACCCGTTAAGTGTGTGACCCTACGGGTTCGAGAATATGCAGACATGATCTTCTATCAATAATCAACAGCAGGATCTGGAAACCCATATTGACTCCCACATATTCATCGATGATCATATCGGATGAACCACGATGCCAATATTCAATTAATCTCATATATATATTCCCTTCGTCACGCGATATTTTACTTGCCCGAGATTCGATCGTTGGTATCGGTATACCTAGTTCAATCTCGTTCCACGTAAGTACTTTACTGGAATTAGTAATCCGATATCACTTTGTGATTAACTCCTTAACCACGTGCTTGCAAGCGGTGTTGATATCGATTACCGAGTGGGCCTGAAGTATATCTCTCTGACTCGGGAGGGACAAATTCCATCTCGATACATACAACCCAACAAGTACTTTCCGATCACCTGAGAGACACCTTTATGATCAACCTCACATAGGATGATGTTTGATGACCTGAAAGCTTTCTTACGATACCAGGGAGTTGCATTATCTCATGGTCTAAGGAATACAATATTTGACATAGGAAAAAGCTTCGCAAAGATGAACAGGATGACACGATCTAATTGCTCTGCTTGATTTGGGTCTGTCCATCATATCATTCTCCTAATGACATGATCTCATTATTAATCGACAACTCATGTCTATGGTTAGGAAACCTTAACCATCATTAATGAATGAGCTAGTCCATAGAGGCATACTAGAGACACGGTGTTGTTCATAAACCACACAAGTATCAAAGTTTCCGTTTAATACAATTCTGGCATGGAATATAAACTTTATCATGAACAAGAATTATAACAATGACATCTTTATTATTGCCTCTAGGGCATAATTCCAACAATAAGGAGGGGCAGGTTCTGAGGTGCAGCTTATCCTTTCACTTGGCACTGCCTCCCCTCTCCCTCTTCCTCTCCCTCTCCCATATACTCCTCCCCTCCAGCAGTTTTCTAGCGAAGCTCTGCGAATTCCACCAAAGTTCTGCCACTAACCGTCATGCCGTCAGGATCGATCTCATCCACCTCTCATCCTCGCTTGCTGCAGCAAGAAGGAGGATATGATGTCGAGCCGTATGTGTGGATAACTTGGAGGTACCGTTCGTGCGGTGCTCGGATCGGATCGAATAGCGAAGAGTACGACTACATAATCCCACGATCTCTCGATCATTAAAAAGGGTATGCAGATCTATTCCCACTCATTACCTACATCTAGTAGATTGGATCTTGGTTTTGTTCTCACTCTAGAAAAAATATTTTCTATGCTACGAATCCCAACAGTCACTACCCGTGGGAACTGGATCCTTGTCGGTGGATCCACCAACTGGATTGTAATGAATTTCAAATTCTTGTCATTCCATCGACATTCCAGAAGGGCCCAAAGGACTGGATCGGGATCCCACTGCCCCACGTTGCGTCGGTGTCTGCCTGTACCGGTGCAACGAATGAGTGCGGGTGGACTACTTCGGCACTCATGTGGTGCTGAACAAGAATTGGACGGAGATTGGGCACAAGTATGACCTAGAGTAGGATGGTGTCAGTGAGTTCAAGATTCAGGCCTTCTTCTTGAGGATGGTGATCTACAAGTCCACCTCCTCTAATGCCAGGAAGTACACCTTCCCTAACTATGGCTAGACGGTGTCCTAGTGTTATGTGATCACATGTGTTAAGTTATGTAAGTAGTAGTAGTGTGATGATGAACAACTAAACTTGTGATGGATTTTGATCATGGGTTAAACCCCTAGTGGTTCAGGGGCATGAATTGCCCCTATTGATGTTGCTTTTGACCAGGGTGTTAGTAAGAACCCCTGATTATGGCGTGCATGTGTTCTTTAACCTGCTAAGTACCATGGTTATGAAACGTGTTAGTAAATCTTATTGTATCTTGTGTTCTGATGTGTGTTGTGTGCAGTGCACAATGCGGTAGTAAGATCACCAAATTCGAAACAGGTAAGAATAAAGGAGATAAAAGGTGCAAAGCACAACACAAAACAACTAGTTGCATCAACGTGGAAATAAATCATAAATGCATATTTAAAATAAACATTTGGTTGAAATTGCACCCCAAAAAAATGTGGGCAACGAGAGGAGATGTCAAAGTTCACTCAAACCCATTCTGGACGGACACAACAGGTGAGCCAAATGGCAAAAAAGAAAAGGACAAGACTAAGACACGGTGCCACACGAAATCGATCCGTGTGTGGCGGCAGACAGTTAAAGCAGCGGCTCTCCCCGCTTTTGACTTTTCTTCATGCTTAGAACTATATGGCATGTTGTTTTCTCTAGTAGTACCATGGCAGGTCGACTTTCTCTAGTACGATGCATCCTGCATGCATAAAGTACTCTCTCCTGCGTAATATTATTACCATCCTTTTAAATTCAACTCAATCGACTAATTGTCAGATTGCTAATACATGCTTGTCATTTACGTATACTTAGTATCTGATTATTTCATGATGACCATCAGGTTATTCTAGGACAACCACCAGATTATTCTACGATAGTCACCAGATTATTCTAGATATCAGATTCCTTCGTACTAAATCACTCATTCAAATTATTCCATTAGCAATTACCAGATTTAATACTCACGGCTAACAGATTATTCTATGAAGGTTACCGAATTAATCTAGGCATCAAATTTTCCTTACCAGATTGTTCAACAAAATAGCAGCTACCGATTTAATTAGTCATGGCTACCAGATTAGTTAATCATAATTATCTGATTGTCGGACTACAAAATTATCAAGCTATCCTACATGCTGCAAGATTACCGCAATTACCAGATTATCCTAACGACAACTATCAGATTAATTAGTCACAACTACCAGGTTTTATATGTGATTAATTACCTCGTCTAGCACAACGACCTCAACACTCTCGGCCACAGAAAGCATAGGGAGCAACAGCACAAGCGACTCGCATAAAGCAGCAACAAGCACGTTTCATCAGTAAGCACCAAACACGCATGCATCAGCAACAACCGCGCGAAATTCATCGCAAGCTCTCCATGCCGCCTTCGTGTCCAGGCTCAGCGTCGCCTTTTCCTCGCCAGTTCATGGTTCGCCACTAGGCGCAAGATGTCCTCGAAGCGGAACAACAGGGCGATGTACGAGAAGACCATCACCATGAAGACGTGAAGCTACCACCGGCGCCTGTAGTCTGCGACGCGCCCAACGCGCAAAGGAGCACGGCCTCGAGGTGTTCAAGCGCGCGGCAGGAGAGAGCCCACAGCGAAGACGGCGACGCGGGAGCACATAGAGGCGCGAGCACATCGTCGGCGTCCCGACGCTAGCGACGGACGCCTCCTGCTCCCGTCCTCCTCGCCGCGGGCTCGTTGGCAACAGCCTCTGTGCTACGTGCTCGGCGGCGGAGTCCCAGCTCCGCGCTGCGTGCTTGGCAGCGGCGTCCCCGCGGCTACCGACATGCGCCTCCTCCTCACGCTCAGCAGCGGCGGCGACCTCCTCTCTGACGCCTCTCCGTGCGGCGCTCCTTGGAGAGAGAGAGAGAGAGAGAGAGAGAGAAGTGAAAATGTGTGGTTCGTGGAAGGATAAGGGAGTAGGAGCGGTTTGTGGCAGCGCGTGATGCTTTTTCCGAATTATAGCGCGCTGCATGGAGAGAAGCTGGTGCGGCGCCTATCGATAGATTTTTTCAAAAGAAAAATAAGGGCCTAGTTAACAAACGCGCCCAAGCAAAGCGTACATCCCAGCTTCTTCTGTACGCGTGCGGAGACATAAAACCATCACTTTCTCGTCGAATATTTGATTTACCACCATTTTTAACACTTTAGTATAAAATGTGATCATTTTTCTGCAAGTTTTTTATAATGTGCACTAAAATAAAATTGATGACAAATTAAGAGCGTTCTGACAAATAGGACCTATTTGTCAAAGCCAACATGATGAGGTGTACACAGCCCCACTGGTCAGCTCCAATTATGAAAATCAAAATATATAAAGAAAAGAAAACGAATAGAAATCTGGAAAAAGAAAATGGAGATTGCCTCCACGGCACCATCACCGGCCGACCCCCACCACCGCCGTACTCCAGCGAGATCATGGCCGAGTTCCCGCCTCCTCTCCTGCTCGCGGACGAGCGCCGCCACGCCCCCAGCTCGGCCGCCGTCTACCCCTCTGCGCACCCGCCCTCCACGCCCCCACCCACCGCCGTCGTACTCCGGCGAGATCGCGGCCGAGGTCACGCCGCCCCTTCTGCTCGTGGGCCGAGCTCGCGGAAGAGCGTCGCCATGCCCCCGGCCGCCGGCCTACCCCTGCTGCGCGCCCGCGCCCACTGTCCACCGGCCTCCCCCAGCTGCACGTCCGCCCGTCGGCCTACCCCTGTTGTGCACCCGCCGCAGCTGCGCGAGGTGCTGCAGAATGGTGTCCCCGCGAGCGCGCAACTCCGCGACGAGCTTCAGTGCGTGCTCCGTGGAGTCGGGGGTGGCCTCCCTGGAGTACGCGAAGGAGTGGAGGAGGTAGACCTAGCAGGCGAGGATGGCGACGGACGGGAACGGCTGGTGGTGGCTGCTGTGCACGAGGGAGACGACCTCCCCTTCTCTTTTTTTGATTTTTTATATTCTTTGATAATATCTAGAATATTTTAACCGGACTGACAAGTGGGGCTCCATCCACCTCGCTAAATTCGCTCTGATCAATGGGTCCCACATGTCAGTAACACTGTCAATTTGTTTTAAAATCAGTTTTAGTGCACATTGCAAAAAAACTTATAGAAAAGTAGTCATATTTTGTACGAAAGCATCAAAGTGATGGTAAATTAAATATTCAGCAAAAAAAAAATGGTGGTTTTATTCTAACAACTCGCGTGCGAACCATAGCTCGGTCCTTCCCGCCGTCACGGCGTCAACCCACCCGTCTCCTTTGTGTCCACGGAAGAACAGGAAACGATTTATCCAATCTTGGTTTCAGCTGCAGCTCACTCTCCACGTACGTGCAGTAGTTGTTTCGAACTGTAATTCTGTCTGTCGAACCCCAAGGCAAGGCTGAAACTTCATTATTTCAGTGCTGAATCCGGAAAAAGAAAAAAGGATGATAGCATCATTGTCGAGTTCTTCGTTCTCACAAGCAGATGCTCGCGCGCTGTTTTCTCCAACAGGGAATGGCGGGTGCATCCAGTCTTTGAAAAAACCCACCAGGCAGGACGAGAAGCAGCCGAGACCTCTGTAGTACTCCCTCTGTTCGGGATTATAGGTCCTACGCGCATACCTAGGTTGTTAATTTGACCAACAAAATATAACTTATATATTACAAAAATTATACCGTTAGAAAATATAATCTCTAAAATTTCTAATGATATAATTTTTATACTATATTATTTATATTTTTATGTTCAAATTAGCGGCTGAATTATCCGTGTGAATTTATAATCACGAAAGGAAAGAGACATCTCTTTGTCCGGCTCGGATCTGAGGCAGAGAAGACGTAGCTTTATTTCGGATGCCATCAACGACTAGGGTCCTCTGACCTTTGAGCTTCGGGCATGTTGTGCCGCTAAGTGTACGCCTTGCTGGCCATGTATCTGTGTGTTAGGATTGGCAAAAAGGGCAAGCGATGATTGGTCATGGACTCATGGGTGTGCATCTTCTAACCTAACCCGGGTCAGTCAGACGATGCTTTATTAGTAGAGTGCTTTACGTGCTGCAGACTTCTGGTCCAGCAGGAGAGCGACGACAACCATGGTTAACACTAAACAGTTAACCAGTCTCTGTTGGAGTATGTGGAAGTTTCATCCAGTTTTCTTGGCCTATATCTACTCGTCTCTCTTCAAAAAAAAAAACATAGGAAAAATTGCATTGCCATTACTTGGGTTATTCCAACCGAGCTGCTAAGACAGGTTCTTGTCTTGGTTAACCAATTTTTAAGTTACAGGACAGAGTAATGTACTGTGTGTATAGCCAGAGGGAGGCCGTACCCAACAGCTGAAGCACGTTGGAGTGTAACATCGGATACTTGAAAGGCCTCTCCTTTAAGATGTACACGCCACACTAGCTTTGAGTAGCTCGACGAAAGGACAGAGGAGAATTAGGTACAGCAGTGCATCGTATTGGTAATTTAATGATTATGTATAGTCCTGCTTGTCTTGAACCGTAGCAATCCGATCCGGTGAAGCAGGGAAACTCTACACAGATGTGGTAGTGGGACTAGTACCGATTTGTATGTTGTTTCTGATGGTTTGGTAACACCTAACTGGCTAACTGGTGTGGAACTGTGTAGTATTTCGTTCACAGATCAAATGTTCACCGCGTCGTATCATATACTCCCTCCGTTCAGAAAAAATAAACACATTTTAGCTTTTGTTAAATGAATGTATCTAGACGTCTTTTATTATATAGATTCATTCCGAACCTTTATTTTTTTCTGAAATGGGGATTTACCCCGGCCTCTGCATCTGCACACAGCCATCTTTATTAAAAGTTCGGAATCCAGATAAGTTTCATTACAAAGCTCGTATCAGCTACGGTTGATACACAAACCAACCATCTGAATAAAAACTCAAACCCAGGCTATATATTCGCCAGTCGACTAGAATGACGTCACGAAGCCTGGCTGAAAAAACCCGTAGTAACCTCCACAAGACGGATGCACCCAGAAACCATGGGTTGCCGCATATGCTCCGGAAGTAGGAGAGCCCATAATTGGATCCAATGCGCCACCATATAGATAACCTGCAAAAAAGATGGAGCTTTTGCCTTGTTAAAGATACAATTATTGCGACATTTCCAAATGGACCAGCATAATGCCGAAATACCAATACGGATTATGCTTTTATCCATCTTTTCCACACCGATTAAGCCAATTACCAAACATATTAGGAACATTGGTTGGGGGTGGTAGGTTATATGTGCAAAATATCATTTGCCAAAGAATTCTCGCAAATGATATCTATATACGTTCGATTCACAAAGATAAAACGTCTTATATTTTTGAAAGGAGGAAGTACACAACAAACAGGTGTCTGAAGCTCGACGCTATGTACGAACCATGTAGTTCTATAGAGCATCTACCTTAGTTGTGGCATAATCAGATATGATGACATTCCGCTCTCTCATAATTCATAAGGGCATCTATTCTATTATCTATTATATACTAAAAGCAATATAAGGGTGTTTTTCGTGGCACCAGGTTGATCCACATCATCTAAATTATTTTAATGGTCAGATCTAAAATCTATGAGTAGAAGTTAAATCACAGCCATAAAATCTATGTAACATTTTTGATACGCATATTTCAGTTAGCACAATGCCTTAAGTCCAACACATCACGTTACTTCCGTCCCGGTATATCTGGTTTCAGGAGAGTCACTGCTGGGTGCATAGAAGTGTGGGGCCACACAACAGGGAATTGAGGATTGGACTGGCTGGGATTCAATTAGGTCCACACTTACGGGTCATGGCTTCTTTTAAAATAAGGCACCATATACATAATCGTTTGTCATCCATAAAGTCCAGGTTATCTAAACCAAATTCAAAGTTTAACGCTTATATAATCATATATAGGAAGAAGACGTGATTCGTTAGTTAATAGACCTAAACCATAGGTGATAGGTCCAAATGTTGATGATAGTTAGCAATTTAGGATTCGCGTTGCTGCAATAAATCTGCATGCAGAATAAAAAAAAGGTACACATGGTGCAATAATTTCTAGAACTTTGGAATAGCAAGCAGTTTATCTATGTTTTGAGGACTAAAGACATATGTCCAAAAAGATAGAGGAAATATGTGATTTTCTAAAATATGCCAAGTTTTCTAATTATCAACGCTCCAATATTGTATTTCTCTATTGACACATAGAACCATCAATGACATTGCGATTTGTATAGGATGTATTTTATTTAATTTAGGAAGACATAATGCATATTTGCCCTCCAGGATATAAAATGATTATAACATAGTTATTTTCTATATATTTGGATTTTATATATAGCTATCTCATAAGAAACAAAGGAAGGATCTGCAAGAGATTCCACTACATTTTGTTGGAAATATAAGCAATAATCCATATGATTTAATCCGAATAATAAACTGATAAATATGATCATACAGACAGTAGTAAAATCAATCATGCATATCAACAAAGTAGATGAACAGATTACATCTATAGGAGATAAACCTATCACATCTACATCAAACACTAGAACAAAGAACTCTAGCATAATCTGAAAAAGACAGTTGAATATCACGTACAGCGTAGACTAAATAGCAGCCGCAGCAGCGTCGCCCATATTGAGGTTGTCGAAGAGATTGGTGACGTCCGGGAAGAAGTCATCGTCAGGGAACTCGTCGTCGGACGACGTCGTGCTTGCCAGTAGTCGCGCTGAGCGCTCCCCAAAAACATGATCGCCCCTCACCAGTACAGGTTCACGAGAGGCGGGGTTCCGGAGGCCTACTGTCCCGATCTGCGGTGCACGCCGCAAGCCGGGATGGAGAAGACGAAAGCGGCGGCGCAAGGTTCTGGAGAGTAGGCGCGTGTGTGGATTAATTCCGTGTGCCGATTAGGTTTAGCCCGGACGCTTATATAGTGCAGGTTAGGAGAATCATGGGCTCAGCCCACGTCCGAGTTGGTAACAGCCACGTTCATAAAAACTGGAAACGGCTGTAATTAACGCGTCCGTTAATGACTCATAATCAATTTTCCCAACCAGCAAAATAAAGCTCGGCTCGGCGAGATTCCCGCAACTTCATGCGGCAGCGTCGTGACGGCGTGGCGAAGGCGGTAGTGGCGTCGAGAAGGAGTCTTGCGAGGGCTACTTTTCTTGTCACACCTTAGTGAGTGGTGCAACACTCTACTATATAAGGTGGTCCAACTCCCCTTCAACTAGCAATGTGGGACTAAACTTTAGCACCACTAGCACAGCCATATGCTGCCATATACAAGTGGGCCAAAGAGAATTTCAGAATTTGTCTAATGGGCCAACAGCCCAAAACTCACCAAATTCCAACAATCCCCCACAAAGTCTCATTGGCACATCACAACACTTTTCTTCCAGAACATTGTTTTATATACCGGTGTGTAGTGGAGACTGTTAAGTTGAACTTCCACATTAAACTTCATGTTACACTAGCTAGCAACTTGAATAGTGGACTATGCCTTGAACTACAAGTTTTCTGCGTGCTAGTTTCACACAAAATCTAGACCGATACAGGGCTACCGTCGGCTTCCCCGCGGTTTGGAGCTTATGCGTCATACTCCAGGGCCTTTCATGAGTTTATTAGAGAGCACCCAACTCTCACGGACTGCGACGTTTGACAGTCAGACTCATATATGTGTGTTCCTCAAGAGATGTTCTGCAGGACAACATCTCCGCTTATAAGAAGCCACTTGGAACACATTAAGATAAATATCAACCTGCCATGCAGATTAAGAGAGTATTGCATCTTTATGGAGATGTAAATATAATATGGGGATACTCTCCTCTCAGCTGATCAACAGCTTGTGTTCCAGCTCTAATTCACGGGATCTCCGATCACATAGAGTGGGTTGCCACTGGGATCAACTCATAGCGTGGGTCTCAAACCCATCTCCCTCGATGCATTATCTATCACATTACGTGATAGTCCCTTTGTGAAAGGATCTGCCAGGTTCTTAGATGTTTGGATATAATTCAATGCAATAACTCCGGAGTTTCTCAGTTTCCTGACAGATTTCAATCTCCTCTTCACATGCCTTGATGACTTCATATTATCCTTAGAACTGTTTACTTTGACGATCACAGTTTTATTATCATAGTTCATCGGGATGGCGGGTATTGGTTTTTCAACCACGTAAGTCCATCAAGAGCTCACGGCCACTTTGCTTTAATAGTGGCTGTCTAATCTTGAGTTCTGCTTCCATTGTTGACCTCGTTAAGATGGTCTCTTGCAAGACTTCCAGAAAGCGCCACCACCAAGTGTAAACAAATAACCACTTGTGGCCTTAATCTCATCAGCATCAGATATCCAGTTTGAATCACTATAACCTTCAAGTACCCGTGGATACCCAGTATAGTGAATACCATAACTCGCAGTGCCTTTCAAATAGCGCAGAACTCTTTCAAGACCATGCCAATGATCATCTCCAGGATTTGACACAAATCGACTCAGTTTGCTTACAGCAAAGGAGATGTCAGGTCTAGTAGCGCTGGATAAATACATGAGCGAGCCAATAATTTGAGAATATCTCAATTGATCTTTAGCAATCCTTCGATTCTTTCGAAGTAGCACACTCGGATCATAAGGCGTTGGAGAAGAATTGCAGTCGCTATACCCGAAGCGACTCAATATCCTTTCCACATAGTGAGACTGAAGCAGTGTAATCCCACCATTGTCATCCTTTAGTAGCTTGATGTTTAAAATTACATCAGCCACTCCCAAGTCCTTCATCTCAAAGCAGCGAGATAGGAACTCTTTGACCTCCTCGATAACAGCGAGGTTGGTCCCGAATATCAATATGTCATCAACATAGAGACACATAATAACTCCCTCGCCCCCACCATGGCGATAGTACACACATTTGTCAGCCTCGTTTACAACAAAGCCTTCAGCAGTTAAAGTTCTTTCAAACTTCTTGTGCCACTGTTTAGGAGCTTGCTTAAGACTATATAAAGACTTCACTAACTTACACACCTTTCCTTCATGACCATCTACTACAAATCCATTAGGCTGCTCCATATATATTTCCTCATCTAGCTCTCCATTTAGAAAAGTTGTCTTAACGTCCATTTGATGACCGAGAAGACCATGTGAGGCAGCCAAGGAAAGTAGTACTCGAATAGTGGTCAATCTGGCTACAGGTGAGTAGGTATCGAAAAAGTCTTCACCTTCCTTTTGGGTATAACCCTTAGCCATAAGACGTGCCTTGTACTTTTCAATAGTACCATCAGGTCTAAGTTTTTTCTTGAACACCCACTTACATCCTACAGGTTTGCACCCATAAGGACGATCAGTGATTTCCCAAGTACCATTAGCTAAGATGGAGTCCATCTCGCTTCGGACAGCTTCCTTCCAGTAGTCAGCATCTTGAGATGCATAGGCTTCTGAAATAGAAGTGGGAGTATCATCCACAAGGTACACAATGAAATCATCACCAAATGACTTTGCAGTCCTTTGTCTCTTGCTCCTTTTGGGAGCTTCATTGTCATCCTCCACAGGATCATCAGAGTGTTCTATCAGCATAGTGGGTTCAGGAATTATAAAAAATTCCTGACTAGATGAACTAGTCATCTCCTGATTTGATGAGCTAGACATGCCTTTCATAGGAAAGATGTCCTCAAAGAAAGTCGCATCATTTGATTCCATAATTGCACCAACATGCATGTCGGATACCTCAGATTTTACTATCAAAAATCTATAGGCAATGCTATGAAAAGCATATCCCAAAAAAACACAATCAACGGTTTTTGGTCCAAGCTTTCGCTTCTTGGGTATTGGAATATTGACTTTCGCCAAAGAACCCCAAGTTCGTAAGTAAGAGAGTTTAAGCCTTTTCTTTTCCCATTCCTCAAATGGAGTCATGGTTTTATCCTTTACAGGAACATGGTTTAGGACATGACACTCAGTCATTAGCGCCTCCCCTACCATTCCTTGGAAAGACCCGATGTATCTAACATGGCGTTAACCAAATCATTTAGAGTGCGGTTCTTTCTTTCGGCCACCCCATTTGACTGAGGTGAGTAGGGAGGCGTCCTCTCATGTATAATACCGTGTTCCATACAGAATAAATCAAATTCGTTTGAAAAATACTCTTCACCACGATCCGACCTTAGCCGCTTGATTTTAAGATCAAGTTGGTTTTCTGCCTCAGCTTTATAGATTTTGAAGTAGTTCAAAGCTTCATCTTTAGATTTCAGAAGATAAACATAGCAGTATCTAGTGGAGTCATCAATCAACGTCATAAAGTATCTTTTTCCACCTTTTGTCAACACACCATTCATCTCACAAAGATCTGAATGTATAAGTTCTAGCGGTGCTAAGTTTCTCGGTTCCATAGTCGTATGAGACTTGCGGGGTTGCTTTGCTTGCACACAAACTTGACACTTAGAACCTTTGACAGTGGTAAATTTCAAAATTAAACTCATATTGGCTAGCCGTGTCATGCAACCAAAGTTAATATGACAGAGTCGTGAATGCCAAACATTGGACTCATTATCATTGCAAACATGATTAATAACTTTAGTACATGAGTCTGACGGAGACAAGCGGAACAGACCTCCGCACTCATAACCTTTTCCAACAAATTGTACATACTTAGAAATTACAACTTTATTGGACTCAAAAACCAACTTAAAGCCATCTCAACATAAAAGCGATCTGCTGATGAGATTTTTATTGATGGAGGGAACGTGCTACACATTCTTCAGCTGTACGGTCTTCCCTGAAGTAAACTTCAGATTTACCGTACCAACACCATGAACAGAAGCACGTGAGCCATTTCCCATCAGCACGGAAGAGGTCCTTGAGACCTGATAAGAGGAAAACATGGAGATATCAGAACACACATGTGTATTAGCACCCGTGTCTATCCACCAATCAGAAGAATGACATACTGAAAGGATAGTAGGTAAAATACCATACCCAGCATCCTTCATCTCAGTATCACTAATAACGACATTAGCGGCATTGCCGCTGTTCCCATGTTGACGCTTGTCAAAGCGATTAGGGCAGCTAGGAGCCCAATGACCAGGATCACCACAGACGTGGCAAGAGCCTTTCCTCTTATCATTTTTCTTCTTGAAGTTGGTTGAGTGTGTGGCCTTGTTCTTGACATCAAACTTTCCCTTTCCTTCAGTTTTGTTCTTATTCTTAAACTTGTGGGATTGAAAGTTTTCCTCTACACTAAATTGGCAGTAGAACTGTTGGAATTATGCCCTAGAGGCAATAATAAAGCTGTTATTATTATAATTCTTGTTCATGATAATGTTTATATTCCATGCTAGAATTGTATTAAGCGGAAACTTTAATACTTGTGTGGTTTGTGAATAACATCGTGTCCCTAGTACGCCTCTATGGACTAGCTCATTGATCAATGATGGTTAAGGTTTTCTAACCATAAACATGAGTTGTCAATTGATAATGAGATCATATCATTGGGAGAATGATATGATGGACAGACCCAAACTAAGCGAAGCAATTAGATCGTGTCATCATGTTCGTCTTTGCGAAGCTTTTTCTTATGTCAAATATTGTATTCCTTAGACCATGAGATAATACAACTCCCTGGTATCGGAAGAAAGCTTTGAGGTTATCAAACGTCATCCTATGAGAGGGTGATCATAAAGATGTCTCTCAGGTGATCGGAAAGTATCTGTTGGGTTGTATGTATCGAGATGGGATTTGTCCCTCCCAAGTCGGAGAGATATACTTCGGGCCCACTCGGTAATCAATATCAACACCGCTTGCAAGCATGTGGTTAAGGAGTTAATCACAAAGTGATATCGGATTACTGAGCAGTAAAGTACTTCTTTGAACGAGATTGAACTAGGTATGACGATGCTGACGATCGAATCTCGGCAAGTAAAATATCGCGAGACGAAGGGAATATATATATGGGATTGATTGAATCCTGGCATCGTGGTTCATCCGATATGATCATCGGCGAATGTGGGAGTCAATATGGGTTTCTGCACCCGCTGTTGATTATTGATAGAAGATCATGTCGCATATTCTCGAACTCCGGGTCACACACTTAACGTGTCTCGATGCTAGGATAGATTGGATAATTGGTTTATGAGTTTTGTTCGAGTCTCGGATGGGATCCGGACATCACGAGAGGTTCGGAGTGGTCGGAGAATAAGATTCATATAAGGCAAGGCAGTTTTGGAGTTCGAATTGTTTGGTTAATCGGTATTGTACCGGAAGCTTCTAGAACCTTCCGGAAGGGGACCAACGTGGCCCCACCTTCCGGGAGGGGGCATGGGCCTATGAGGGAGTGCCCTGGCCGCATTGGGCCAGGGGAACAAGGCCCCATAGGGCCCAGCCGGCCAAGAGAGGTTTAAACTCTAGATAGAGCTTCTAGAAGGGGGGTTTCCTTGCCCCCACTCTTCCTCCTTGGGGCCGCCGGCCTTGGCTTGGGGGAGGAGCTAGGGCTGCGCCCACCCCTCTATATATAGAGGGCTGGGGGCGCACCACCCCCACCTTCCCTCCAACCCTAGCGCCTGCGCCTCTCTCCCTCCCGACTGCTTGTAGGTGAAGCCCTGCTGCAGAAATTCTCCACCAATTGCACCGCGCCGTCGTGTTGTAGATCCAACCCATCTCTCCATCATACTTGCTGGACCAAGGAAGGAGGAGACGTCGAGGTGCTGCACGTGTGCATCTCACGGAGGCACCGCCACTTGTGGTGCTAGATCGGATCGGATAGCGAGGAGGAGAAGCGAGTACGACTACATCACCCATGTTCCGAACGTTCATTGCATGTAATCTTCAAGGGTATGAAGATCTAATCCAATCTCTCTCGTTGTTTGCATCTCCTAGATTAGATCTTGGCTTTCCCTCTGTTCGCATCCGTAGAAAATTTTGATTTACTATGCCGCGAAACCCTTCAGTGGTATCAGAGCTAGATCTATGCGTAGATGTGTTTCACGAGTAGAACGCAACATGGTTGTTGCGGGCGTTGATATTTTCTGTTGCAAGTCTCTTGTTTGTGTTCTTCTTATAACGCGGGATAGTGAGATTGAAGCGGTCCAGGCCAACCTTACGCGACGTCGTTCGCGAGACCGGCTCCGCACTTGACGTGTGGCTTGTTCCACACATGCGGCTGGTGGATGTCAGTTTCTCTCACTATAGTTGTCATGGGATTAACACCGGAGTTTGGCAACCATAATATCACCGCTGTGGCTTTTCAGGTAAGAATCGTTCTTAGCATCTACTCCCATAAGCCACGTAAAAATGCAACAACAAAGTAGAGGCGTCTAACTTGTTTTTTGCAGAGTGTTCTGTGATATGGTATGGCCCAAGATGTGATGTGTATATTGTATGCGATGATCATGTTTTGTAATGTTTCACGACTTGCATGTCGATGAGTACACAACCGGCAGGAGCCATATGGTTGTCTTTATAATTGTGTATGACCTGCGAGTCAACTTCTTCTACGCCATGTAATAGCTTTACTTTATCGCTAAGTAGTTAGCAATAGTTGTAGTTGCTATTCGTGGTGGAGGCAATCATGGTGGAGTGATGGAGATCATGCCTAAACGCACAAGACGGAGATCATTGCGCGAAGATTGGCTATACCATGTCACATAAAGTTATATGCATGTGATGTTTATCCTTTTATGTATCTTATTATGCTTAGATCGCGACGGTAGCATTATAAGATGATTCCTCACTTAAAGATCAAGATAAAACTGTTCTCCCAAGTATGCACCGTTGCGAAAGTTCGTCGTGTCCAAGCATCACGTGATGATCGGGTGCTATAGACTCTACGCTCACATACAACGGGTGCAAGCCAGTTTTGCACACGCGGAAATACTTGGGTCTAACTTGACGAGCCTAGCATGTACAGACATGGCCTCGGAACACAAGAACCTAAAGGTTAAGCATGAGTCATATGAATGATATGATCGACACTTCGTTGTCCACCATTGAAACCACATCTCTTCTCGTGATGATCGGATTAGGTGTGGTGAATTTGGATCGTGTTCACTAAACAACTTGAGGGATGTTGAATTTAGTGGGAGTTCATCTAGTAATTTGATTAAAAGTTGAACTAGTTATCATGAACATAGTCTAATTTGTACTTGCAAATACTGTAGATCACATGGCCAAGTCCAACTTCAACTTCAACGTTTTTGCTGACAAGGAAAAGCTTAGAAACAATGGGTCTAACTTCACCAATTGGTTCCACAATCTAAGAATCATTCTCTCTGGCGGTCAAAAGGACTATGTCCTTGGAAAAGCGTTAGGTGACCCTAACAAGCTGCGCGGTGATGAGAAAGCTGTCTATCATCACAGAAAGATGATTATGGTGTGATTAAGAGCACCATGTTGTTTGCTATGGAACCGAACTTCAAAATCGTTTTGAAAACTATCCCGGCCCTTTGAGATTCTCGAGCTGAAAACCATGTTTTGACTCAGCCCGCTCGAGAGATATGAGATCTCCGAGAAGTCCTTTAACTACAAGATGGAGGAAGGAGTTCCGTTAGTGAGCACGCCATTAAGATGATGACGGGCTACACTCAACGCTTGAGCAAGCTGGAATGCACGATTCGCAGGGAGCTCAAGATTGATAGGGTTCTGCAATCACTCCTCCCATCTACAAAAGTTTTGTAGTGACTCATAATCAGATTGGTTCCATCGATACGATCACCGAGCTCTTCGCAAAGTCAAGGCCGTGGAAGTGGACATAAAAGGATAATCATGTGTTGATGGTCAACAAGCCCACCTTTAAGAAAGGTAAGGGAGCAAAGAAGCCCTTCAAGAAGGGCGGCGGTAAGCCGCCTCGCTGAGAAGAAGCTCAAGTCTGGTCCTAAGGGACCTTTGAGTGCTTCTATTGCAAGGACAAGGGTCCTTTGGGCAACTGTCCAAGTACTTACCGGACAAGAAGGTGGCACCATCAAAGGTATATTTGATATACATGTTATTGATGTTTTCCTTACTAGCCCTCGTTGTAGTGCACAGGTATTTGATACCGTTCGGTTGCTAATATTTGTAACTCGAAGCAGAGCTACGGAATAGAGCGGCGGCTTGCGAGGATAAGGTGACGATGCGTTGGCAACGGATCAAGAGTTGATGTGATGGCCGTCAACGCTCTCCTTAGTTTTACCTTCGGATTAGTTTTAAACCTTAATAAGTGTTATTATGTGCCTGCGTTGAGCATGAACATTATTTGGATCTTGTTTATTGCAAGACGGTTATTCATTTAAATCGGAGAATAATGGTTGTTCTATTTATATGAGTAACATCTTTTATGGTCATGCACCTATTGTGAATGGTTTATTTCTTCTAAATCTCGAAAGGGATGAAACACACATCCATAACATTGAGGCTAAGAGATGCAAAGTAGATAGTGATAATACTACTTATTTGTGGCATTGTCGTCTAGGTCATATTGGTGTAAAGCGCATGAAGAAACTCCATTCTGATGGACTTTTGGAGTCTTTTGATTTTGAATCATTTGACACATGCGAACCATGCCTCATGGGCAAGATGATCAAAACCCCGTTCTCGGTATGATGGAGCGAACAACGGACTTGTTGGAAATCATACATACCGATGTATGCGGACCGATGAGTGTTTCGACGCATGGTGGATATCGCTATTTTCTCACTTTTACCGATGACTTAAGTAGATATGGGTATATCTATTTAATGAAACATAAATCTGAAACGTTTGAAAAGTTCAAAGAATTTCAGAATGAAGTAGAGAACCATCATAACAGAAAGATTAAGTTTCTACGATCCGATCGTGGAGGTGAATATTTGAGTTATGATTTTCTCACGCATCTTAAAGCAAGTGGAATCGTTTCACAACTCACGCCACCCGAACACCACAGTAGCAATGGTGTGTCCAACGCATTAATCGAACCCTATTAGATATGGTCCAATCAATGATGTCTCTTACTGATTTGCCGTTATCATTTTGGGGTTATGCATTAGAAACCGCTGCATTCACTTTAAATAGGTCTCCATCTAAATCCGTTGAGACGACACCGTATGAACTATGGTTTGGTGCTAAACCTAAGTTGTCGTTTCTTAAAGTTTGGGGATCAAGCTTCGTCGAAGTTGATGCGAACAAGCTCGAACCCAAAGCGGAGAAATGCGTCTTCATAGGATACCCTAAGGAAACTATTGGGTATACCTTCTATCACAGAACCGAAGGCAAAGTGTTTTATGCAAGAACGGTTCCTTTCTTGAGAAGGAGTTTCTCTCGAAAGAAGTGAGTGGGAGGAAAGTAGAGCTAGACGAGGTTATTGAACCTTCTCTTGACTTGGAGAGTAGCGCGGACCTGAAATTGTTCGAGGCCTTTGCACTAACAATAGAGAAGCTAATGATAAGGATCATGAAGCTTGGACGATCTGCTCTTGAACGTCGCAGTCGACAAGGTCACGTGCCCCTCTGAGTGGTACGGCAACCTGTCTTATTGTCTTGTTAGTAGAAGACGGTGAACCTCGAACTATGAGGAAGCGATGATGAGCCCGGACTACGAGAAATGGCTAGAAGCCATGAAATCCAATTGGGATCCATGAGCGAAAACCAAGTATGGACTTTGGTGGACCCTCCTAGCGTAGAAAGGCCATTGAGTGCAAATGGATCTTCAAGAAAAGCGGACGCGGATGGTAATGTTACCGTCTATAAAGCACGGCTTGTTGCGAAAGGTTTTCGACAAGTTCAAGGTGTTGACTACGATGAGACTTTCTCTCCCGTAGCGATGTTAAGTCCATTCGGATTTTATTAGCAATTGCTGCGTTTCATGATTATGAAATATGGCGATGGATGTCAAGATCGCTTTCCTCAATGGCAACATTGATGAAGAGTTGTATATGATGCAACCCAAGGTTTTGTCAATCCTAAGGATGTGATAAAGTATGCAAACTTCAGCGTTCCATTTATGGACTGAAGCAAGCATCTCGGAGTTGGAACCTTCGTTTTGATCAAGTGATCAAGAGCTTTGGATTTGTTCCAAATTGCTATGAAGCTTGTATCTACAAGAAAGTGAGTGGGAGCTCGGTGACGTTTCTGGTACTATATGTGGATGACATATTGATTATCGGAAATAACATCAACATGCTTAACGATGTGAAGAGTTATTTGAACAAGTGTTTTTCAATGAAAGACCTAGGTGAAGCTGCTTATATATTGGGCATCAAAATCTATAGAGATGGACAAAGACGCTGATAGCTTTAAGCGGTACATACCTAGACAAAGTTCAAAAGGTTCGTAATGGATAAGGCAAAGAAAGGTTCAAAGGCCTATGTTGTCGTAAGATATTGAGCAAGGCTCTGTCCAGCACGGTAAATGATAGGGAAGCTATGAGCAAAGTGCCTTATGCCTCGCCATAGGTTCTATCATGTATGCCATGTGTACTAGACCGGATGTGTCCAATGCTCTTAGTTTGACGAAGGATATCAAAGTGATCCAGAGTGGAACATCGACCCGTGAAGAACATCCTAAAGTACCTAAATAGGACTAAAGAAATGTTCTTATTCTATGGGGTGATGAACAGCTCGTCAGAAAAGGTTACGTCGACGCTAGTTTCGACATCGACAAGGATGATTCTAAATCTTTATGTGATACGTGTATATTTTGAATGGAGGAGCCGTGAGTGGAGAAGCTGCAAGCAAAGCGTGATCGCGGATCTACAAGAGAAGCGGAATACATGGCTGCCGCAGGTTGGCCAAGTGAAGGAGTTTGGATCAGAACTTCATCATCGAGCTTGGTGGTTCCAAGTGCATTGGCCCCACGGAGATATTGTGTGACAACATCGGCGCCCATAGCACTCGCTAAGGAACCAAGATATTATCCAAAGACCAAGCATATCAATCAAGTTTCATATAATCCGAGATTATATAGCGATGGAGATCAAGATTAGCAAAGTACATACAGATCTGAATGTCGCAGATCCATTGACTAAACCTCTTCCACGTGTAAAACATGATCAGCACCTCAGTGCCATGGGTGTGAGATTGTTGCCAGATGTAAACTAGATTATTGACTCTATTGCAAGTGGGAGACTGTTAGAATTATGCCCTAGAGGCAATAATAAAGCTGTTATTATTATAATTCTTGTTCATGATAATGTTTATATTCCATGCTAGAATTGTATTAAGCGGAAACTTTAATACTTGTGTGGTTTGTGAACAACACCGTGTCCCTAGTACGCCTCTATGGACTAGCTCATTGATCAATGATGGTTAAGGTTTCCTAACCATAGACATGAGTTGTCAATTGATAATGAGATCATATCATTGGGAGAATGATATGATGGACATCCAAACTAAGCAATTAGATCGTGTCATCGTGTTCGTCTTTGCGAAGCTTTTTCTTATGTCAAATATTGTATTCCTTAGACCATGAGATAATACAACTCCCTGGTATCGGAATAAAGCTTTGAGGTCATCAAACGTCATCCTATGAGAGGGCGATCATAAAGGTGTCTCTCAGGTGATCGGAAAGTATCTGTTGGGTTGTATGTATCGAGATGGGATTTGTCCTCCCAAGTCGAGAGATATACTTGGCCCACTCGGTAATCAATATCAACACCGCTTGCAAGCATGTGGTTAAGGAGTTAATCACAAAGTGATATCGGATTACGAACGAGTAAAGTACTTTGTGAACGAGATTGAACTAGGTATTACGGTATCGACGATCGAATCTCGCAAGTAAAATATCGCGAGACGAAGGGAATATATATATGGGATTGATTGAATCACGGCATCGTGGTTCATCCGATATGATCGTAGATGAATGTGTGGAGTCAATATGGGTTTCCGCACCCATTGTTGATTATTGATAGAAGATCATGTCTGCATATTCTCGAACCCGCAGTGTCACACACTTAACGTGTCTCGGCGCTAGGATAGATTGGATAATTGGTTTATGAGTTTTTGTTCGGAGTCTCGGATGGGATCCGGGACATCACTAGAGGTTCCGGAGTGGTTCGGAGAATAAGATTCATATAAGGCAAAGGCAGTTTTTGGAGTTCGAATTGTTCCGTTAATCGGTATTGTACCTAAGCTTCTAGAACCTTCCGAAGGGGACCAACGTGGCCCCACCTTCCGGAGGGGGCATGGGCCTATGAGGGAGTGCCCTGGCAATAGGGTACAAGGCCCCATAGGGCCCAGCCGCCAAGAGAGGTTTAAACTCTAGATAGAACTTCTAGAAGGGGTTTCTTGCCCCACTCTTCCTCCTTGGGGCTGCCTTGGCTTGGGAGGGGCTAGGCTACGCCCACCCCTCTATATATAGAGGGCTGGGGCGCACCACCCCCTACACCTTCCCTCCAACCCTAGCCGCCTGCCTCCCTCTCTCTCCTCCCGACGGCTTGTAGGCGAAGCCCTGCTGCAGAAATTCTCCACCAACATGCCGCGTTGTAGATCCAACCCATCTCTCCACCATACTTGCTGGACCAAGGAAGGAGGAGACGTCGAGGTGCTGCACGTGTGCATCTCACGGAGGCACCGCCACTTGTGGTGCTAGATCGGATCGGATCGCGAGGAGGAGAAGCGAGTACGACTACATCACCCACGTTCCGATTTAACGCTCATTCGTAGTAATCTTCAAGGGTATGAAGATCTAATCCAATCTATCTCGTTGTTTGCATCTCCTAGATTAAATCTTGGCTTTCCCTCTGTTCGCATTCGTAGAAAATTTTGATTTACTATGCCGCGAAACCCTTCAAGAACATCCCTCAAGTCCTCGAGCAGTTTTGTCCTTTGCTCTCGTCTTATCTTCCACATGAAGAGACCCAATGAGATCCGTAACAGAAAAATCTTGTCTCTTATGTTTTAGAGAAGTAGCAAAGTTCCTCCACGAAGGAGGAAGCTTGGCAATAATGCCACCAGCCACAAATTTGTTCGGTAAGGAACACTTGAACTGCTTAAGTTCTTTGGCAAGTGATTGTATCTCATGAGCTTGCTCAACGACGGAGCGCTCATCAACCATCCTATAGTCATAGAATTGCTCCATGACATACAGCTCAGTGCCAGCGTCCGAGACCCCAAACTTGGCCTCGAGCGCTTCCCACGCGTCCTTGCCATTATCAAATGACATATAAGGGTCAACAATGTTGTCCCCAAGAACACTGAACAAAGCCGCCATAAACATGGTATCGGCTTTCTTAAAGTTCGCTCGCCAATGAAAGATCTCCTTCAGGCTTGCCAAGAGTGGCGCTATAACAGTTTAGGTTTTCAAACCAGACAACTGCTCTCTTGCGCCATCTCTTATAGTGCATGCCATCAAAAGGAGGCGGCCTAGTAGCCGCGGCTACACCAGTGGAATTTAGTTGCCTATAATCAGGTTTTTGGATTGTTGGAAATATAAGCAATAATCCATATGATTTAATCCGAATAATAAACTGATAAATCATGATCATACAGACAGTAGTAAAACCAATAATGCAGATCAACAAAGTAGATGAACAGATTACATCTATAGGAGATAAACCTATCACATCTACACCAAACGCTAGAACAAAGAATTCTAGCATAATCTAAAAAAGACAGTTGAATATCACGTACAACGTAGACTGAATAGCAGCCGCAGCGGTCGCAGCAGCGTCGCCCATATTGAGGTTGTCGAAGAGATTGGTGAGGTCCGGGAAGAAGTCGTCGTCAGGGAACTCGTCGTCGGACGACGTCGTGGTTGCCAGTAGTCGCGCTGAGCGCTCCCCAAAAACCTGATCGCCCCTCACCCGTACAGGTTCACGAGAGGCGGGGTTCCGGAGGCCTACTATCCCGATCTGCGGTGCACGCCGCAAGCCGGGATGGAGAAGACGAAAGCGGCGGCGCAAGGTTCTGGAGGGTAGGCGCGTGTGTGGATTGATTCCGTGCATATAGTGCAGGTTAGGAAAATCGTGGGCTCAGCCCACGTCCGAGTCGGTAACAGCCACGTCCGTTTTCTCAACCAGCAAAATAAAGCTCGGCTCGGCGAGATTCCCGTAACCCGCGGCGCGCGCGCGCGTCGTGGCGAGGCGAGGCGGGCGGCGTCCGAGGAGGAGTGCGCGATGGCTACTCTTCTTGTCACACCTTAGTGAGTGGTGCAACACTCTACTATATAAGGTGATCCAACTCCCCTTCAACTAGCAATTTGGGACTAAACTTTAGCACCACTAGCACAGCCATATGCTGCCATATACAAATGGGCCAAAGAGAATTTCAGAATTTGTCTAATGGGCCAACAGCCTAAAACTCACCAAATTCCAACACATTTCAAGGCCCCATGGTAAAGTTCAAAAGATTGAGATGCGGTTTCGGCTCCTATAAGAAGAAGTGTTTTTCATTCTGGCGCTGCATTCTACGTAAACTAATCGATAGAATCTTAGATATTATTAATACTATGAATAGGTGATATTCTACTAATCGATAGAAGAGGAGATATGATAGGAAAAGCACGAGATCAAAGAGGGGATTTCGTCCCATCTCTTGTATGCCCCTACCTTGACTTGCCATAATGGCTACACCCATTTCATAAATTGGAGTAGACAGTGTTGGTTTCACTTGATTTCATGGAGAAAGCGGATAACGCGAGATAGCTAGGCGCAGCCGTCTCGTAATGGTTGCACGAGACATCTTCATCCAGTCGTGCTGGCGGCATACTAGTCGTTTACAAGATGTTTAGCGATCATTTGTCGCGTATGTTTCGCTGGTTGGTGCATGTATCAACCTTATCCGATCCTTGAATTGTAAAACTTTTGGATGTTAAACTCGTAATAAAAGGCTATGTGCATCGACTGATGCAGAGGCCGGGGTTTTACTCCCCTTTTCGAAAAAAAGCTAGGTCCACTAGAGTCTACATATTATAGGATCAACGCGTATACGAGATCCGAGTTCGCATATCTCTATCACCTCTTTCCTTTGATTCAACAACGCTAATCTGATACAACAATTCCTTGAAGGTTCTTTTTTTAATCGAGTAACAATATTATTTTCCACTAGGTTAGATTTTTTTACAAAACATTGATTTTTTTATAGATATCCATGAACAAAATTGTAAAATGGACTAAAAGGAAAATTAGCATGCATTACTTATAGATTGAAATAGAGCTCAGATTGAATAAGGAAAGGGGTGGAAAGAGTTTCCATGCAAATCAAGTGTGCGGTGGAAAATCTTAGGATTAATCAGAAAATAATTATGTTGTTAGATAATTACTTTGGCCGTGTTTGCATGCTGATGATCTGCTATTCATACAGAACATGCCATTACTTGGGTTATTCCAGCCGAGCTGCCATTACAGGTTCTTGTCTCAGTTAACCAATTTTTAAGTTACAGGACAGTGTAATGTATTGTATAGCCGAGGAGAGGCCGTACCCAACAGCTGAAGCACGTTGGAGTGTAACATCGGATACTCGAAAGGCCTTTTTTTAAAGATGTACGCCACGAGCTAGCTTTGAGTAGCTCGACGAAAGGACAGAGGAATTAGGTCGAGCAGTTCATCGTATTGGTAATTTAATGATTGTATAGTTCTGCTTGTCTTGAACCGTAGCAATCCGATCCGGTGAAGCAGGGAAACTATACACAGATGTGGTAGTGGGACTAGTACCGATTTGTTGGCCTGCTTTCTTCGGGCTTCAATGTATTTTTTTTAAAGGAGAGCGCTACCTGTGTCCCCTGGGATAACTTCCCCCGATTCCCCCATGTGATATGTGTCTTTTTTGTTTAGATTCCCACAATTTGCTACAAATTATCCTGATTAACTATAAAATGTTTTGTTTTTGCTACACGTAGCAAAAAATAGTTCAGTCTAAAAAATAGAAAAACAGACTAGGCCTCGCCGGAGATTTCGCCGGAGACCTCATCGGCGACCGTGTAGCAAAAAAGTTGTACTAATGTAGCAAACCCGACCTCGTCGGAGACTTTCGCCGGTAGACCTAGCCAGAGACCTCGTAGCAAAAGAATTACGTTATTGTAGCAAAACCATAAAACAGATGTAGCAAAACATTTTTTCTAATGTAGCAAAACACACATCGCCGGAGACATCACCGGAGACATCACCGGAGACTCTCGCCGGAGACCTCGTAGCAAAACCGTAGAAATTAATTGTAGCAAAAAAATGACACGAAAGTAGCAAAAAAAAATATAAATACATAGCAAAAAATATGTGCTAAGGTAGCAAAACGTTCGTAGCAACGACTGACATAAAAGTAGTAACACCGACTAACTAAATTAGCACACGCTCTAAACTATGGTAGCAAAGCCGAAGACTGTTTGTAGCATCCCAGTTGTCTAACAATTGTAATGCTACTTGGTCTAGTAATATAATGGCTACTTCCTACATATAATTGTTGCATCATAATTATATCATGCTCATGTCATCATGCCACCTTGCATTTGAGCATCATATAAAACCTTTTTGTTTTGGATCTTCCCTCATATGCATTGTAAATTGTATTTGCCTCTTGATATTGTATTTGGTTCTTGATATATTGTTTAAATGCCCAAGTTGAGTTGGGGGCATATCTTTTATTCAACTCCATCACCTTTCTCTGTCACCACCTTATAATTTCACCATCCAACTAAATATGAGCTTTGCACCTTATTGGGTTTTACCTCTAGCTCATGTGGGTTGGGATGGATCCAATTCTAATTCCACATGCTCTCATATTAGCATCATGTTGTTTTCACATTATTTGATATGTGGAGCCACCTTTGCATGCATTATGAGTAGTGCTTCTTTTTCACATCTTTCATATGGATTATTATGGATTTATGCTCATGTTGGGATATTTTTGGGACTATCAAACATCTAGTGGAATATACACACTAGCAAGTCCTAATTATAATCAAATATGATCATCTCCATCTACTCCATTTGAAACTTTCATTTAATTTCTTTTGCTTGGCCTTACTCCACATTTTTTGGGTAATGCATAGGAATAATGCCATGTTAATAATATTGTTTTCACAAGAAGAAGCATGGCATTATTTATTTTTGCATGGGCCATGCAAGTACCACCACATTCTAGTCTTTTGGATTTTTATTTGAATTTTTGAGTGGATCATCTCCCATCTCTCTCTCTACCCTCTTCTTGCTTGATCTTGTTTGGATTATGTTAAAAACCTCACACCACCTCATCTCCTCTCTCTCTTCCTCCTTTTGGCCTGGTCTTGTTTGATCTTGCTTAAACCCTATCACCACATCAACCTCTCTCTAATCCTCACCACCCTCCACCTAGCCCTCTCTCTCTCTATCTCTCTCTACCATGAGCATCATCTAACCTAACCCGAGCCCCCTCTCTAGCTAACCCTAGTTCCCACCCTCTCTCTCGGCCTCTCTCCTCTCTCCACCTTGCAGGCCCCACCAAGCCACCCCACTTCCCCTGGCCGAGCTACCTATCTCCCCCTCTCACCTCACCTCTTCTCTCATCAACCCGAGCTACCCTACCCGACCCTAGTACAAACCCTAACCCGAGCCTACCCCCTCCCTCTCTCTAGCTCTCTCTGCCTTGCATGCCCCACCCGAGCCTGCCTCCTTGGACGCTCCCTGGTCCCACCTGCAGCCTCCCCGCGACCTGCCTGCCCTGCCCTGCCCGAGCAAGCACGTGAGGAGGAGAGGAAAAAGGTGGCACCGAGCCACCCTCATCTACCCCTGCCACGGCTCCTCCTCCCTCCCTCCTTTTTCCTCCACCACACGGCTCTCCTCTGCTCGCCCAGATCTGTCCTGAGCCAGCCCTCCCCTCCTCCTTCCTCCTCTCCGACCACCAGCAGCCGACGCCGATCACCGCCAGCACCGTGTCGTCCCCGTCGATCCAGCCGTTTCGCACGTCGGGGTGGAGATCGAGGAGACCGTGGACCTGCCCCTGCGTCGCCCCATACCCGCCAGCGAGGAGGAGAAGCCCCAGGAGCGCCGGTACCAGCGCCGCCCGAAGCCAAACCCTAGATCCTCCGGCCGTCTGCATCATCGCCGATCGCCAGCTCCTCTGCCCGATCCGACACCGCCAGCAAACTCGCGGTGAGCTCCTATACCTCCTGGACACGCTCTGCCTCACCGTACCGTCCTAGCCTCGCCGGACTTTTCGTCGAACGGCCTCTGCGCGCCGGTGTGCGCTGGCGTCTGCACGCTCCCGCGTCGCGCCTGCCTCTTCTAGCTTAAGGCCCACCTCCGGCACCAACCTAGCCGCGCGAGCTGCCGCTCAAGACGCCAGGTCCTGAGTTCGATCCCCCGCGCCGCACCTGCGTCGGTCGCGCACCGACCCGTCCGCAGCGCAGAGAAGATCCACAGTACGGGCGCCCTTTTTGCAGTTACCCCCTTTTTGTTTTCTCGCCTCAACCCGCGCTCCTAGAGGTCCCACTAGTCAGCCGCCGTGGCCTTCACCCAAAAAACCCCCTGGCCTCTTTTAATCTCAACCCGCGCTCCAGCTCGGCCCCGCCTGGCAGTCCCTGCGCGCTCGTTCGCTGACACGTGGGCCCGTGGCCGCCGGCCCCACCTGTCATTCGCAGGGGCTAGGTTAAGCCGCGGTGAGGAAGCCCTTTCCTGGACGCGTGTGTCCTAGTCAGCCTTGACCCCACTTGTTTGTGACTGTGGCTAGGACTGGGCTGAGTAACAAAAGACTTTCTGTTTTAATTCAAACTTTTCAAAATTAATTTAAATTCAAATTTCAAATCTGTTTTCAAATAACTTTTAAAATATAAATCCAAATTAAACGTGTAATATATGTTTTGAAATCATAAAAATGTGAGGAATTCAAATATGCCATTCAAAATGTATTTTGAACATTTAAAATTTCAAGTTGATTAAAATTACAATAAATGCCCCTTTGCTTATTTAATTAATAACTTTTGTTTTATAACTCCAAATTTGACAAATGATATGTCTAAAATGATTAGCTCGACGAGACCTTTCTGTTTATGCAGTCCATGTTCTGTTTTGCAGCATGCATCATATAAATATAATGTATACAACAACTTAATTGAGGTTAAAATGTGATTAAAACTCAATAAAATGATTATTTCTTGTATTCCACATCTCACCCATGCCATGCTACTTTATTGCCATGCAAATTGTGCATCATTCATCATGGCATGATTGTTTGCTTGTCGCATTTTATTCAGATGCTTGTGCACTTTATTTATGTTGGCCCTTGTTTGTTTGGTTCTTCTTCGAATAGACGGCCGAAAGGTGGGATTTATCAAGATACCGTGAGCACTACCTGACATGTTTCTCGCTTCAACTGAGCTGCCATGCAAGCACTACCACATGATTGCATACATATAGTACCTATTGCCTCTATCTTATTCGTGCATCATTGAGTCACGATTGTATTAAACTGAATCCCAAGTATTGCATAGCCTTTACTTTTAAACCCCACCGAAGCTTGTTCCTCCATTCCATGAGCCATTACTACAGGAGTTGTTTGAGCCATGCGAGTCGTAGAACAGCATGTGTAGGGTATGTGAGTGTCTGATGGACAACGAGGTACCTAAACAACTTAACCTGAGTAGTAATGGGATAACTAATGAAAGTGGCACCGGTGAGCAATATCTGCTATTTGATTTTTCATGCTCATTTGTGTCCCGTAGGACCCCGAGTACTTGATTCCTGTTCCTTGAATATTCGCGCTATCCACATCCGGGAGGCTTATGAACCCCCCTGAGCCAGAGCTTGATTCATTCTTATTTCTTGGGGCCACAAACTAGTTTGAGGTTTTATTACTATCCTGTACTTATGCCATGCTTTACTGCTTAATTTAAGATTGTGCGTGGAACACCTGTACTGTTTTGGAAAGCGGAGTGTTTTCGCGGTATCGACAAGCCCAGTCACACTTTCGGGTTCCCAGTCGTTTACAGCCACTGACGCAAACCTTGAGTCCGTCTCGGAGTCGGCTAACTTCATTGCGGGTAGCTTAATGGGGTGACCCCCTGAAATATTTCTGAATCCTGTGATCGCTTTGTCGTGAATGCCTCGTTGGGTTTTGATTTGGTTTTTCCGAGGTTGATCGAGTGTGTGTTGCTATTTGTGCACCCCTGCAGAGTAAAACTTTCTGAAAGCCGTGTCCGCGGTTATGGACGACTTGGAGCACAGTTTCTCGATCATAGACAAGAATAACTAAAGTACCGCTTTTAACTTGACTAAGTACCTGACTAGTAAATAGTGCAACACTCATGGAATGGATAATAAAACTGCCAACGGATGGGAGGGTTGTTCGTCCGCTTCCTCGTTGGTAAGCGAGGAGGAGGATGGATCTGTGGATATTACTGTTATAACTGTTGTTATTAATTCACGGACATCCGTCTATCTATGGTTAGGCGGATGTTTAGCGAGTATCTATAGAATTGTTAGGTATTATCTTTTGCTGCAATTGCGTCACCCCAGGTTGTGTCCCCTTTAGAGGCATAAAGACTTGCTGAGTACCCCTAGGGTCTCACACGATAAATTGTTTGATTGAGATGAACAGTAAACTTCAAGATGGATCTTGGGTGGAGGAGACAGACGATGTGGGTAACGATCATTCGGTGTAGAGATTCCGGGACGGGATCCGTGAGATCTGTGGGCGGGATGAGTTTATTTATGGGGCATCTTATGCCGATTTGCTTCTTATCCGTACTCGATCTTGTTTTCGCTTCCGATACTGATGTTTGATGTATGAGGAGATATCCTAAACTATTATATCTATCTAGGATATTTGGATCTTGCCGTATGGCGTCGCAATATTTCTATTTCTTTTAGATGGAATGGCTCTGAGAACTATTGTATGGTGGCTTGCATACATACTCATTTGTGTATGTAGTTGATCCCTTCGCCTGCCGATTACGCCGCCCGTTCTTGTCCCGATGTTTGGAAATGGTTAGGACGGCCGAAAGGTCTACCTGTGAGTGGCATTTGGGCCCCACCGTACTATTTTAACCATTTCCGCTCATCCAGGCTTGTAACTAGGAGCGTAATTCACCGAGATAGTTACACTGTTCGTAGCATTGTCGTCACCAAGGGCTATGACTGTGTGTTTCCGCGTTGCAGCACGACAAAGTCCATCTGAGGCGACAACACGGAGCACCACCGTCGTCCTCCCTTCCGTCGGACGCCTCTGTCCATCGCAGCACGCGTGAAAGGGGACGTGGTGACCATGGCAAACGGTCGCAGAAGTAAAAGCCCGCCCATAGGTAGCTCCTCTCACTGGAGCACCTCCACCCCATATGGACTCCATCTCCGGCAAAGGGAGGCGACACAGATGAGGACGAGCGGCGGCAGGGGTGCGGAGGAGCTGCGGCGGCGCGGTTGCAGAGGAGTAGCGGCGTGCAGGCGGAGGAGCAGCTGCAGCGGCGCAGTTGCGGAGGAGCTGCCGCGCGCAACTCTGGTGGGGTAATGGTAGCGATGGCGTGACCTGCTAGTGGCGCGGGCGCGCGACCTCGAGGCGGGCGTGGTTGCAACTCGCAGAGAGTGCGTGACGCGGGTTGTTCAGGCTGCGCGGGTTGCGGGATACAGCGGTTCCGTGCCTGAAAGAAGAAAAGAAGAGAAAGCTGGTGGGGCCAACTGCGCGCGCGTGAAGGGAGCGACCCGGGGTATCGAAAGGCGCGATCCCCAGGGGTATGGTATCATTTTCCTTATTAAAGGGATTTACGTTGTTTCTGATGATTTGGTATCACCAAACTGGTGCGAAACTGTGTAGTATTTCATTCACAGATCAAGTGTTCAGAATATCAGCTATATAGGAAAAGATCTGCTAAAAAATGTTCGGTCACTGGGTCAAACCAAAGTACCAAACACACAACAAACAGGTGTCCGACGCTCGGCGCTATGAACCATGCAGTACTATAGAGCATCTATCTTAGTTGTGGCATAATCAGAAACGATGACATTCAGTTCTCTTGTAATTCTCCCACCTAAGTCCGGCAGGCTTGTGGTTTCCATAAGTGAGGAGTGTTGACTCCTGTGCCAGAAGGTATAGTCGTCATAGAGATTTACAATTTTTTCGCCATCTTGGCTACTGCCTAACTTGGATTCAACAAATCCATTGGGTGTAAAGTTAAATCCATGAGAGGTGCTGCTAGGCAAAGATCAAACTTTAGGAAGAGAAATCAAGCAAGGAGAGGGGTGCTATAGGAAATGCATTTGCAGTTGCTTGATTGATGCTCCCTTTGTCCTATCATGTCCTTGTCGGCACGGTGTAAGGTATCGTGTGATGTATTCGTTCGTGTGGCTCTGTGGGTCTTGTCATAGGCTTGGCTGTTGGTGTGTGTGGCGTTGACATTCTGTTGTTGATGTTTGTATGGGCTTTGGCCCTATTGTTGTAGCTTTTCGCCCTATTTTCTTATAAAAAACGGGCATCTTCTTCTTAATTAATGGATAAGACATAGTTTTTATCTCTATTTCAAAAAAGTAGTGATTTGACCAAAAAGAAACCACCGCATTTGGCAATTGGCATACCGGCACTTAATTTGTATAGGCCTAAAACTGAAGGAGGTTTGCATGTACAAAATGAATGCCCTCCACCTCCAACACATTCATAATTTTTTCCAATCAGCAAGAGCTTCATGGCGCTCAGTTGGTTATATTGGATAAGTCTACTTTCGACTATCAGTCAACTTTTCCCCTTGCTTAATACAATGATCGCTTCTTTTTGGTGAAGAGGCTGTCTTAAGCTGCATCGCAAATTCAAGTTGATGGCTAGTTGCAGGTCACAGAATTGACAGTCTATCATGATGTGGGGGGGACAAGTGGTCTGATCATGACCTGAAACCGAAATTCCAGGACACGCACTCATTTTCGTTCACACGACCATCAGAACAGACGAAGAAATTAGGTACAGCAGTGCGTCGTATTGGTAATTTAACGACGAGTCCTGCTTGTCTCGAACCGTAGCAATCCGATCCGGTGAAGCAGGGAAACTCTACACAGATGTGGTAGCAGGACTAGTACCAATTGTTGGCCTGCTTTCTTGTGGCTTTAATGTGTGTTTCTGATGGTTTGGTATCGCCTAACTGGTGTGAAACTGTGTAGTATTTCACACGGATCAAGTGTTTATGACATCAGCTATATAAGAAAAGATATGCTTAAAAATGTTCAGTCACCGGGTCGTATCACGTGTTCATAGGGTGGGTGTTTGCTCACGACCGAAAATTAGGTCTCTGTATTCTGGTTTGTTTTAAATTAAATGAAGACTGAAATAACTTGACAGTTTTACTACCTGACAAATTTGGGTATCGGATAATTCGAACTCGGGTTCGGTCATTAACGAATAGTGTGGTAAAAGCTAAATCATCGTCGCTGTGCTCATTTTTACAACTTCTAGGGTTACCGCCGGTTAGCACGTAGAAAGTTAGAGCAAGCTATCCACTAATTATTTTGATGATGATAACATATGTGCAACTTACTAATAACAAGTAACGACTTAGTACATGTCTACAACCACCGGCCTTTTAAATTTTGGAAGGGATAAGCCGTGAACCACCAAACTTAACCTGACCTGTTAGATCTGCTTAGAAGTAAAGGTTACTTGTGACTTTTCTAGGTTGTTTCTTGTAACGGACTTAGAGAATTATTCATTGTCAAACTATATTATCATAATGCAGTAAACCAACTAGGTCGTGGAGAGTGGAGTTTGGCTGATCTCGCATAAAGTTCGGTTAATTCGGTGTGCTTAGAAGTAGAGGTTACTTGTGACTTCTCTAGGTTGTTTTTTGTAACGGACTTATAGAATTATTCATTGTCAAACTATATTATCATAATGAAGTAAGCCAGCTAGGTCATGGAGAGCTTATTTTGGCTTCTCTCATATAAAGTTCAATTTATTCGGTCTTTAAAAGTTTCTACCCAAATTTCTGATTGGACTTTCAGCCTGGGTTTTTTCGGTTTTGGTCTTGGTCTTTTTAGTTTCCGCTTCTGGTCATCGGTTTTTCTTCCCACCACCCCTAAGTACAATAAATAGGTGTCTGATGCTCACCGCTGTTTACCACGTAGTACTATAGAGCATCTACCTTAGTTGCGGCATAATCAGAAATAATGACATTCAGCTCTCCCATAATTCATAAAGGGTATTGTTGAGAAAATTTACGAATACAGAAGGCATCATCGCGTATGGAGATGAGGTGTTTTGACCAAAAAGAACTCCCCTTTGGTAGACTGGCACTTAGTTTGTAAGACTAAACTGAAGGAGGTTTGCATGTCCAAAATGAATGCCCTCTAGCATTAACACATTCATAATTTTTTTTAGCAAGAGCTTCATTGCGCTCAGTTGGTTATATTGGGGAAGTAAACTATCAGTCAAGTTTTCCCCTTGCTTAATACATTGATTGCTTTTTTTTGGTGGAGATACTTCCTTAAGCTGCATCACAAATTCATGGAGAGTCGCAGTTTGTAGGACTACCCATCTTGGTGTCTTGTATCGTTGAAAAAGATCTTGGTGGCTTGGGGATTTTACACCTTGAGAAATTTGCTAGAGCTCTTTGGTTGCGATGGCCTTGGTATGAGTGGCAAGATCTCTCTAAGTTATGGGTAGTATGGGCTCCCCTTGTGAATCGGTGGGCATGATCCTCTTCTATGCTGCCACCACCGTTACTATTGACGATGGGGAAATTGCTCCGTTTTGGGGCTCCCCTTGGCTCAATGGGAAGATGCCCAAAGTTATCGCCCCTCTCATCTAGTGTGTTTTTACAAGAAAGAAATTGAGCATCAAGCAAGGCATGCACAATAATGCTTGAATCTCAAAAATCGCGATGGACACAAACTTGACCATTCCACACATTCAAGAATACATTTGGCTCTGGGTGGATCTCAATAGCATCCAACTCCAAGAGGAGATCGAATGCAAAATTTGTTGGAACCTCACGATTAGTTAATGGAAAGTACTCTTCGTCTTCAACATACACTGCACAATTCTTTAGAGCCATCTCTACAACCATGAAGATGCTAATTTGAAAAGCTTGGGCACCCCTAATTTTTTTAAAAAAAATCACGTGATTGGCCATCCAAAATAGGTTTTGTATGGTGGATCGTCTTGAGAGGAGAGATTGGACCCTCTTTTCAAGCAAACCCAAGAGAGGGTGGCGCGCCTCTTCTCCCAATGCTGCTATATCAAGAGGTTTGGGGGGTTGGTGAAATATTGGCTTGGGCTTCCAAACATTCGAACCCAAGATTGGACGAACGACCTCTCCATCAAGTCATGGTGGACCAAAATGGCATACAAGACAACCCGGACCATAAGGAAATGGATTTTATCACCATACTTGTAAGTTGGACGGTTTGAAAAGAGCGGAACACGAGGGTCTTGCACAAGAAGTCCGCACCGCCACCTATTCTTCTCGAGATCATTAAGTGCGAGGCTAGCATTTGGACCACCGCGGGTGCCAAACATCTGAGTTTTGTAAGGTTGGGAGAGTAATCAGTCGTGATACCTTTTTATTTTTCTTGTAAAGACTATTCTCCTTAGCTAATGGATAGAGGCAAATCTTTAGCCTCTGTTTCAGAAAAAAAAATCATGGTGATGGCTAGTTGCAGGTCTCAGAATGGGCAGTCTATCATGATGTGGGAGGACAAGTGGTCTGATCATGACCTGAAACTCAGATTCCCTGATACGCACTCATTTTCCAAGCTTGCATTCATCTCTCTCAGCAAGTCTCTGAGCGGGATTGAGCTGCATGATCCCCTTCATCTCCCATTGTCTGAAGAAGCACACTCTGAATTTCAAGCACCGCGGGAGCTTTTGGGAGATATTCAGCTTGGCAATAGTCAGGACATCTAGACTTACGTACCCTTGGGGATATGCAACCTTCTCGGCCTCAAGAAATATTTCTTGCCTTTAATTGGGTATGGAATTTATACTGCAAGAGAAACACTTCTCCATAACAGGCTCAACAGTCACCACCTGAGAGATGCTTCAGAGGAAGACCTTCATTCAACCAAGGTGCGGCCTACTATTGAATAAATGATCATCTATTTTTTCACCGCCCATTTGCGGTGCCTTGTTAAGCTATATCCTTCCCAACAACAAAGTTCAAGCATATCGGCCCTAGGTTTTCAATCTTTCTTCAGAAACAATTTTTTGTAGAGGTCTTTATATTGGTCACATGTGTCATCTCGGCCTGAAAATGAACCCTGACTTTTGACAGCAATGTGAGTAGTTTTGTTTTTGTACATAATGAAATTATCCGCCATATGAAAAACTGTATTTTCCATGTTATTCTTTCGGATGGAACTTCTTGGAACGATTTACATTTTAAACTACTACTACTTTAGTTCAAACAGTGAGATAACCCGCAAAAAAAAACAGTGAGATAACCCGTCGACAGTAGTACATGTACATGGTATAGTTGGAGCTTGCCCTCCATACATCATCAGTCACGACACTCACCGGCGCAGCGAAGCGCGCCACTCCCTCTGGCTTCTCTACGCAGTTTCGTACGCCGATGGGAGCAGCCTAGGCACCGGGTGAACCATCAGCGGCACGGCCCGCTGCAGCAGCAGAGAGAAGGCCTCCTCCATGTTCAGCTTATCCGGCGTCTGGCCCGCCGGCAGCTCCCAGTCGAACGACTGCACCAGCGTCGCGGTCGTAACGGTGACCATCCGCAGGCCCCAGCTGAGGCCCGCGCAAATCCTCCGGCCCGCCCCGAACGGTATCAGCCCGAAATCGCCTCCCTTGACGTCCACATTCTCGTGCGACCCTCCGGGGAGGAAGCGGGCGGGCCGGTACTCGAGCGGGTCGGGCCACAGGGCCGGGTCACGGGCGATGCCCCACACGTTGACGAGCAGCTCGGTGCCCTTGGGGACGCGGTAGCCGGCCACCTCGCACTCCTCGGAGGCCATCCGGGGCAGCGAGAGCGGCGTCGACGGGTGCAGCCTGAACGTCTCCTTGATGACGGCGTTGAGGAAGGTGAGCTGCGGCAGGTCGGCCTCCGAGACGAGCCTGCCGCGGCCCACCACGGCGTCCAGCTCCTCCTGGGCCCGCTTCAGGACGTCCGGGTGCCGGATCAGCTCCGCTATCGCCCACTCCACTATGCTCGACGTCGTCTCCGTTCCCGCCACAAACAAGTTCTGCAGATAGCAAAGTAGAATAAAAGTACATTCTGTGTTTGCCATGTTTTAAGGTAGTAACTCTGATCGATGATGACGCCAACAATGTTGTTACCAGCACAAGCGCCTTGACGTCCGTGTCGGTGATCTTGTCCTCCTCGCCGCCGGTGAGAGACCTGTCCTCCTGCACCATGGAAAGCAGCAAGCCCAGGAGGTCCTTACCGTCTTCCTCCTCCTCCTCCTCCCCGGCCGTCTTAACCGCTCCGCTCCTTCTCTCGGCGATTATCCCGTTCATCATGTCGTCGAACCGGCGGTGCAGTTTCTTCATCTTAGCGACGACCCCCTGCGGGTCGAGCCACCGGAGCGCCGGCACGAAGTCCCCGACGTTCAGCACCCCGCCCACCTCCATCACCTCCAGCACGATCTCCTTGAAGTCCCTGGCGCCGTCGCTCCCGAACACCCGGAGCCCCACGGCGGCCCGCGACAGGGCGTTGGTCGTGCACACGTTCGCCGCCTTGCCGAGCGCCACCACGGCCCCGGCCTTGGCGGCGTCCGCGAGGGACCTCACCATGAGCCTGGCCTCCCGCTCGCGGAACCCGCGGAGGTCGTCGAGCGCGCGGGCCGAGAAGAGGTTCACGGCGCACACCTTGCGCATGGCGCGCCACCGGGGACCGTAGGGCGCGAACACCACGTCCTGGTAGTTGTACGCCATGTGCTCGCCGCCCGAGTTGGGCGGCCGGCTGCTGAACTTGGCGTCGTGGGTGCGGAGGAACTGCTCGGCCACGGCGGCGGAACCAGCCACCACCACCACGGAGCTGCCGAACCGGAGCCGGAGCACGGGCCCGTACACCTTGGTCAGCTCGTGCAGGGTCTGGTGCGTCTTGCCGCCCAGCTGCGGGAGGTTCCCCAGCACCGGCCAGCCTCTCGGGCCTGGCGGCAGCGGCGCGCCACGCCCCTTGCCGGCGCGGAAGAAGACATACCATACCGTCACGCAGATGGCCAGAGTGGAGAAAAGCACCGGGAGAGGGATATCCATGCCGGCGAGGTGCATGGTTCTGCTCGCTACACACACACGCACGGCAAGTGTTCGATCGAGTGTGCACGTATGTATGCATGGGATTCATGACAAAAAGGGGGGTAGGTGGATGCACTGGTCAGGTGATATGTCTCATCCGGCAAAGCTCAGCCACATCTTTCCACTTACCAACTACTATAATATTGGTATCTTGCAACTTTCAGTTACCTAATAGTAGTAGTATGTGTGGGCCGTCTCTGATGGTTTAGTGTCGCCTACCACTCCAATCGGAGCAATAACTCTAGAAACTGGGAGATGGAAATGTGCTCAACATTTCATCAGAGTTGAACGCGGCGATTCATACCGGCGCCACATCCACCCTACAATGACTGCTTTGAGATTGGTGAACTTTTGGATATTTGTCTAATACAGAACTAACAATTGAAACATAAGTAAAACTTTTATGAAACCAAATTGAAACATGGGTAAAATTGTGAAACATTTTGGCAAAAAAAGTGAAACTTCTGAAACAGGATTGGGAAGTCTCAGAAATGTTTCACAAAAAAAATCGTGTTTCAATTATGGTTCTGTTTTGTTTCATAAACTTGTGAAGGAATTGGGTAGCACATGGCTGACGTCACTGCGGTATGTACCGTAGCCCATAGAAACAAGTTTTCGAGTTCAAGTGTCTATGGCATCAGCTACATAGGAAAAGTTATAAAAATGATCAGTCACTTGAGCATAGTAAATTTACATCGAACAGATATGCGGCACTCGACAAAGCATCTATACCTAGCTTATTGACGGTATAACGGGAAATGATGACATTCAGGCCAATGGTATGACAACATCTGATTCCTGAACTCTACTTCTAGCCCAGGCAAGTTCAGCCTACATAGGAAACAAAAGATTAAATAGATACTGCCAAATTACATTGCTTGAGAGCACGCATATACAGTACATACCTCTTTATCCCAGTTGGTACGAAGCATCATCACAAGCAGCGCTAATATTTGCACCACCATTGCACATATGATTCCCAACCAAAGCCCCTGCCGCGCAGAAAAGAGACTACACATTAGAATCCAGGCACAATATATCCTCCCAGAAATGCACAAAACATACTTGAACTTACCTTACCACCGATCTTCAAAACAAATGCAAATATAACAGCTGATGGGATACCGACAGCATAGTAAGCACATAGGTTGATGAAGGAACAGACTTTTTGCCAGCCAAAACCTCTGGCAGCACCTTCGGAGCAATGAACAGATGAATTCAGCAAATGCTACCGATCAGAAGGATAGATCATTTATTCTTTGATGCAAACTAGGAAGATCTCTCCTTTTGCATTAATATAGGGGAAAAAACTGTACAATGGCAACAGCCAGGGAGGGAACCAAAAGAAAAGAAAAGAAAAACAGGAAAAGAGAGCCAAAAGACTACTCTCTGAAAGCTACTGCCAAATCGGCCACTCTCTAATCTGAACCAGAACTCCAGAAGTCCTTCAGGTGAACAGCTGCAGTCCTCAAAAACCCTGCAATTTCTTTCTTTCCATAGATAGATGCCACACAATGTACAACACCGTTGCAACTCCTTCATGTTTATTTTTGTTCTTTCTAAACCTAGAGATTTTCTTCCACCAAGCACTGATAGAAGTCGAGCGACAGGCAATATTGGCCATAGATCATTTGTCATATGAGGAAAATATAATACTGAAGGGCTAGCCATTTAAAGAACATTAAAGAAAATCCCAAACCTACTGATGTTTCCAAAGAGCTACAAGGAACAATCATTTCTTATATGAGGAAAATATTAAAGGTGTTGCCATTTCAAGCGTACTATAAAAGACCAAGCCTACTAATGTTTAAGAGGAAGGAGCTACACAGGGGCCCATGGCCCATGCTGGCACTGTTCAAGGGCTAAAACTGACTAATGTTTCAGAGGAGAGAGCCCATGTTAGCACTGTGCAGGAGATCCTACTATCTGAGTATCAAACTGTGCTAAGAAATTGATGATCAATTTGTGATTACACATTTCAAGTCACTATTCAGGTTTTACATGTGCTGAAAAAAGACCATGTTTTAGAGCTCCCGCGTATGAGGTTTATACATGTGATGTCATGTGCCGTGTATATGAGGTTTATACATGTGATGTCATGTGCCGTGTATGCATATGAGATCATGTGGGGAGGTGATAGTGATCCACATGTACAAGCTTTCCGTTTGGGATTCCGTGTTTGTTGATGTGATCAGACACAGATGGTCGTCCTCCTGTGCAAGCAAGTGCAGTGCATTTCTAATGTGGCAAAGTGCCAACCGAAATACAGGAAGTAGATTAAAAATAGTCTGCCATCCAATTGGTTGCAGCAAGCAAAGAAACGTACGTAGCAACCCATATTTTTTCCTTCCTATTTCTGTTAAAGTCACCGCATTCTGTCCCGGTAGTTTACAGTAAAGCTGTTACCTTCACTCCCTTCAGCTCTGCAGCCTGTACTTACCCAATTCTTTGGCTTTTTTTACTTTTTACTTCTTTTTTTCGAACCATGCAAGAACCTTGCATGTGTGATATTAGAAGAGGGAAAGCTACAGAAATGGCTAAAACTTTTTTACTTTTAGTCCTGGTCGAACTGTTTCGAAGATATTGCATACACATACGAAAAAAAATGATATGTCTAGGTGCAGGCAAGTAACCATCATACAGGAAGCTACTTCAGGCAACTTGAGCACCTGAATCACAAAAAGATCGCTTCTACTGTCTCAGTGGCTTACAGCAGCAGCCACCAAGAAAGCTTGCACACAATCTAAAATGCTTCCAGTATGTATGGCGGCTGGTAAAGGACAGAGATGACGATATACACCGTTGGACTGCTACAGTGATGTGGAGTGCAAGAGTTGGTCACAAAAGAATACACCGTGGAACTGCCACAGCCTCAGGATCAGGACATATGGGGGGCCCTGGTATCCAGGGGTGTCAGGGAGTGGCAAACTTAAGGCTTAAGCTGCACGAGTACAAGACACAGCACAAGATTTTATCAGTTATAAGGTGCTTGTATATAAAGCCTGAGCAGAGGTACATTTTAAGCCAAGGCAGGTGGTAGTGCAATTGCCAATTGGTCACCTGGATAAGAGGCAAACAGTGCCTCTCTCGAAGCATAAAGAATTTGGAGATAGATGATATTTGGGGGCCTTCAAGAATCAATGTCTGCATCCAAAGGTGAACATCAAACTTTTCTAAATGAGCTCCTTTTCTGTATTCTTTGACCATGTATACCGTTTTTCTGCTGGGAAGCTTTTAAGGTTTCTCTTTCCAAAACAGTTCGATGAAACGCATTTCTGTTAAATTTATGGTTTGCACACTGAAAATTTATGTGTTCTGTTGCAGGTATGGAAATGCCGACAGGCGTGCAAGATGGCCTGAACATAGAGGAAAAGTATGTCAGCATGCTGCGCACAGAGTCTAACATGCGCTTCTTATCAAACAAGGAAGAAATGGAAGCCCTTCTTCAGCCTCAGCAAGATCTCATCCTTCCAATGCTTCACAATATGACGCAGAAAATGAAATCTACTGAAATTGAGCTTGCAATGGCTAGTTACTTTGATGCCAGTGCTGATGCCTCAGAGATCTGCAAGCAGCTACTGAGGAACATCAAGAACACCCAAAGCAACTACCAATCAATGGATAGCTACCTTGCAAGCATTTTGGGATGTACTACTGCCACTAGTAGTACTTCCCTTGCACTGGAAACATTCTCTGCTAGAAGCAACCCTTTCAGCACCACCACAAGAAGCAATTTCAGACAGATTCATGACAAGTACTCTTCCGTACTCCAGACCATCAAATCAAGCCACAAGAAAGTGGCAAGGAAGCTCAAGATAGTGAAAACAATCAAGAAGCTTTCAAGGACTTGCCTTATCATGGCCTGTGGTGCGGTTGTCATTGGCACAGCAGCACACCTGATGTTGTTTAGTCTTCTTGTTGGGTCTGCACTTATGGGGCTCTGCCCTATTGCGCTCAAGAGGAGAATCACGAGGCTGAAACTCTCCAAGACAAAGTCTTTGCAGCGGTTGCAGGAGCAACTCGATACTGCTGCGAAGGGCACGTATGTTCTTGGTAGGGACTTCGACACAGTGAGCCACCTTGCAGTGCGCCTCTCTGACGGTATTGAGCGGGAGAATTCAATGGCGACATATTGCATGGCGATGGTGGATGCAAAGTTTCCAGTGCAGGAGATGGTGATGGAGCTGAGGAGGAGCTGTTGTAACTCTAGGAGACTGGCAGAGGACCTAGAAGAGCATGTGGGCATGTGCCTTGCTACAATCAATAGGGCTAGAGTTTTGGTGATCGAAGAGATCGCCAGGCAAGCATGAATGCAGCCGCAAGTGTGTATAGTGTGGACATTCATGTTTAGGAGTACTTTACAGATGATTTTTTAGATTGCGCTAGGAATCTTCACATCAATACATACATAAAGTTAAAAATTAGGACAATTACAGCTTCGAAAAAGAAAGAAAATGAAGAAACAAAAATACACGGTTGGTCGGTGAGAGTTTCAGCAAAGCTAGAAATATCAACTGCCATTTCTTGCGGGAATATTGGAAGATGATTTCTTCTACTATCAGTGTATACATGAAAACATTCTGAGATTATGTATGAAATAGTAGATGCACTTCAATAAACTTCCACCTCTCCTCAAAAGGATCCCGTTTCTAAACATTTGTTAGCAATTTATGATCTGAAAGTTAATATTCATTAATAGTTTAAGTTCAGTCTGATGGCTACGATTCAAAGCTAACGTGCTTGAGGCAAACCAAACAGCTCTAATATTGACAGAAAATGTGTTAAGCAACTATGCAATATGATATTCTGTTTACACATGTGACTTCCTCATAAGTCATTACGGAGAAAATTACTGTATGCCAGATGTATAAAAGTAATATTCGGATGTGTATCTATACCATACCTGATAGCGTGCATTGTAGGCCATCCATGAAGTTAGAAGTAGCAAGAATTGGCATCATTATGGATACATAATTTGCGACCTCTTCTTCGTTGCTGTACAAGTAACCCCAGACATCTCGTACACAAATTGTGATGATAACTACAAGAAGGCCTTCTGCTAGGCACATAATTCCTGAAATAAGAATTGATAGCCGTGCTGCTTGTGGATTGCCCGCGCCTAATTCATTGGAGACTCTAATACTGCGTAGAAACATTAATCATGAATTCAAACTGGTCAAGTACAAGTTTGATATGTGTCTCCAAAAATGAAAGGAAATGAGTGGAATTCTGAACTTTGTGTTGCCCTGACCTTATTGCACTGCTGAGTCCGCTTGGAATTGTATAAACCATCCACATTGTGTTTAAGCTGGAAAAGTGAAGTAAGGTTAGTTCACAAAACCAAGCATCTGAAATCCTAATATGTCAAGCTAGCTAACTTTTGTTGTCCATGATTATTGTGAGAAATAGAAAGGGGAAGGTGTGTAACAGGTAACTAGTTTTGTTATAGAGCAACAATGTTGGATCTAACAGAATTCATCTTCTTATTAGTAATTCTGAGTACATCAATGTGCTGTTTGCTTACCTGATGGACAAAATTGAGGTTTCTAATTTTGGATTTGGAAGAAATCCTGCAAGGAGAACCACCATCTCGAATGCCCAGTACTCCAAGCTGAGCTATATTGCAAGTCATACAGCATCCATGAACAAAGAAGGTGGTAAACCACAAATCACTTTTCGCCCAATTGTGAAGACATGCTATTACCGAGATGCTTATATTAATTAACAATACGTTGTTCTTTGGAGGTTGCTCATACCAGGCTTACCAAGTCATAAATGTGGACGGAATGGCCAGACTCAAATACATGTTCACATCCTTTAACACCGCTCTTGACCATCCATGCCAACTCCTTCCACCAGCTTCAGAGAATTTCACATACATTGCTAGCAATATCACATTGAAGCAGTAAGATACTGAGGTTGCCAAAGCTGCACCTCTGTTGCCAAAACCGGAACTCTGAACCAGGAACCAGCACAGGAGAATGTGGAACATCAGCGTCACTCCAGAACAAACAACCAGTGGGTGGACAATATTTTGGGCTTGCAGAAACTTGGTAAGGCACTGAAGCAAGCCATATGCGAAAAGACCTGGGATCAACAGCCGGGCGTAGATCCCAGCCTCATATGATATCTCTGGATTTTGACCAAGAGCAACAAGAATTTGGCCGGTGAAGGCCAAAACAAAGGCCAGAGGAACGCTTGCAAGCATAAGAACGAAGATAGCCCTCTGAGCATGTGTCCCGAGCATATCGTACTGTTTTGCCCCATATGACTGCCCACACAGCGTATCCAGCGCGCTTCCCATTCCCAGCTGGCACGTTGCATTGGAACAAACATGTACAATTTTCATTAATTATACTCCTACTTGAAATTTAAAGTAGCCATCATCAAGTAGAGAATTAGATGAAAACTTTGAAATGCAGAATTGCAGACTGTTGCTACTTGCTAGTCACATAATTGAGCACATTACAAGCATGTGGAAAACCATCTGCGTGGATGCTATGTAGGTCCGTAGAAATTTCTGCTAATTTTGCTCATATTGCTTTAAAAACAGTCTCCTAGATGCTCACATTGCATTTCTCGAACAATTCGATCTTCCTTCAAACTCTGGAAACAGTATTTATTTCCTCTGGAAACAATTTGTTCATGCTTCACTACTAGTAGTACGAGACAACGAGGCTTACAAGGACGCTGAAGCCGGTGACGTTCGCGAAAGAGGAGGCGACGGAGGCGCCGGAAAGGGAGAGCTCGCCGAGGTGGCCGGCGAACATGACGGAGACCACCTGCAGGCTGTACTGCAGCAGGCTGCACGCCACCAGCGGCGCCGCGAGCCCCACCTGCCGCCGTACCTCTTCCTGCACAGACGGCGCCGGCGCGGGGGCGCGAGGTAAGAGGAGGGGCGAGAAGGCCGTCATGGCCGCCGCGCTCGCTTCCGGCACGTCGCTTCGTGCGACCATTCCACCCACACAGGCCTTTGACGAACTGAATGAAAATGACAGGGAACACGCTGACGTGCGCGTTCGTTGCTGACGCGCGGCGGCGCAGGTGAAAGGGGAACAGAAATATGGGCCACACCAGAGTGTGAAAGCCCAGTTTGAAGATATTGGGCTAGTTGGATTAGGGCGGCAAACCCTACTCATGTCGCCACAAACAGAAAATAAAGCAAGTGTTGCATTCCAAGCTAGTGTTAAAGATTATAAATTGATTTACTACATCCGGAGTATGAATTTCTAGGTCCCGGGATTTCTTACCATCAAGTTGGTAAAAAGCCTCAATCTATTGACAATTGCTAGAATTATCTATGATCTATATTCGAAATCCTTTTTGTTTAGACTTTTTTTTGTGTACAAAATGTCTGGAATTCCTCATTTCTATCTCACTCCGCTCGAAGCGGGAGGGTCTCCGTCCCGCTCACGCGCGGAGTAAAGCGGGGCAGGGCCATTTAATGCGTTTTATGTTTCGTAGGCGTTTTTCTTGGTTTATCATCCATTTTTTTCGGTTTTTAGTTATTTTTTCTATTTCTCTTCTTTTATACAAATATGAATATTTTAAAATTTGAACAATTTCTAATTTGATTTTTTTGAATTCGAACCTTTTCGAAATATGAACATTTTTCAAATCCGACCAACTTTCAAATTTGAATATTTTATAAATTTGAACATTTTTAATTTTGAATATTTTAAATTTGAACAATCTTCAACTTTGGATATTTTTCAAATTTGAACATTTGTCAAATTCTAGACATTTTATTACCTAAAAAGAAAAGAAAAAATATAAACATAAAAGGAAAAATAATGTACATTTTATTGGGTCGGATCGGACCGGCCTAGTCTCCCGCTTAGAGCAAAGCAAAAAGTACCCCAACTAGGTTCTTGAGTATACTTATGAGAATATGCTGAAATGTTTGTTACAGTTAAAGTAGAGACTAGTGGACATGCCCGTTTACTTAGGAGATGTTTGAGTCAGCCACACATAACTTGGACTCCAATTCGAGTGGAGTGCCAATTGCCAACTACACTGTCATGGAGATCCTCCTCGACGGTGGAAGCTCGTAGATATCTTGTACATTGGCGTAAACTTGGAGCCATCTCTTTACCTCATTAAGTACTTTCAATCCAAGAGGTCATCCAACTACTCTGATGTATTGAACTTCTCATCAAGGGCGGACGCACCTTCCCTTCGGCCCGAGCAGTCGCCCAGTCTTGCAGACAGACGATGTCTTGTAATTTTGACTTTTTGTAGTGATTTTGTTCAAAAAAAGGCGTTTTAGACATGTTTGCCTAGGCTTTCGAAATCTTCTGGATCCGCCACTGCTTCTCATGATCTTTATGAGTTAGAGAAATCACGGAGAAAATCTCAACTTCGCCTATACAAGGATCGCTTTACAACTAGGGTTCTATCACATGGAAACAAACCTTTATGTTTTGTTTAAGTGTTCATGTTTGTTTGTTATTGTGTTTGGTGATTTGTTGTTGTATGATGTCCATTACAACTATTTATAGCTAACAATTTGCCTTGGCCGATATTCAGTTCCACTATAAATACTACCATATATGCCAGTCTTCGTTAGTTCACCGATATGGTTCTATATGATGTATGTCCCTTCCCTGCAGCGCCGGCCCTGGGCCAGTGCAGCCAGTGCAGTGGCACAGGGCCCCAGATTGCTGGGGGGCCCACCAAAAACGCACATACACTCATATTAGATTAGAGAAAGGAAATAGATTTACATATCAGTTCAATTGCTACTTGTTAGCAGCTCACCATTCAGCCCCTGTACGCAAGCATGAATGTATCGTTAACGAAGAAGATTGCTATGTCCCTCGTCAAATCGATTTCTCCTATTTTTGGTTTCTACCGCCGACGTTGGGCACCCTCTCCCCTTGAGTAATAGAGTTGATTTTCCTACTCTTTCTTCATGTAGAAATAACTGATTTAAGTTTGTCTAGATTCGTATGCATCTAGACGCATTTAGTATATAGATATATGTGAATTTAGACAAATACAAGTCAATTATTTTTGGACGGAGAGTATAAATATAATATATATTGAAAAAAAAAACCCGTTTTGAGGTTATTAATGGAGGAGTGATTTTCCTATAAATACTTCCTCAGTCTGCAATTGTCAGTAGAATTCTCGGCTTCTTCAGGTGCCTTTTAATAAAACAATTTAAGTATTTTTGTTTAATATAAATATTATAGATGATTTTGTTTAATACACAAAGTCGAATAGGCAAACGCCTCTATAATTGCTTATGTACAGGGCCTAAAAAAAAATCTTGCACCGGGCCCCTGGCATGTCAGGGCCGGCCCTGCTCCCCTGCTTCCATTTTATGTATTAACGGAAGATTCATATGCATCATATTCAACATATTTAGCTGGAGCATGAAAACTATCCGCACGTGTGAACATCTCTCCTAAGTTTTTGTTGGAGGAGGAGGCGAAGGTCAAGACAGAGGTGATGTGGAGGCCATCATGTCGCCGGGCCTCTCCAACGCCCCCTGTTGGAGTTGAGCTGATGTTCAGTCTGTGTATTTCTATTTCTCGGATAATCTTGGCCTCCAAGCCGAAAACAAAACGTACATACCGAATATATAGCTGGTCCAAAAGAACAAGGCCCTTTTTGGACGCCCGCGGCTGCTACGTAATGCGCGGTCGTGGCCTTGTAGGTCCAGCTGATTTATATTTATTCAATACCACGAAGGGCAGTGCTTGTGTGGGCACTACACGCATTTATTTATTTGTTTATTTATTTTTAGAAATGAGCGTATGTTAATATCAGATACCAATTAGAATCAGCATCTGTAATAACGTATACTCTATTGGTATCAAGGATCCACACAACTGAAAAAACATTCGAAAAAACACGCATATATATAGAGCGAAAAAAGTCACTTTGTGCAGTTTATTTGATAGGTTGTATGTAGATTTTTTTCAGAGGACCAAAACAGAAACGCAGTGTTTGGACTGCACTTATTTGACTGCCGCATTAACATGCATACCTAAACAGTTTTAGCAGCGATCTTGTTCTTTACTCGCGGGGTGCTACAGCTGTTGGCGCCACACCTGCTATGGTTGCACCGGAGAAGAAGGGCGGCAAGGCACCAATTGTGGCTGCGCTAGAGACGAAGGGCGGGGTTATACCTGTTGCGGTTGCATCGGCAATGGAGGGCGACGCCAAAGAAAATAAACACTATCGATGCGCCCTGACGCTTATAAATGTCGAGACACACACCTAATCACTGGGCACAGATTTGCTGACTTTATAGGACTCCAAGTCAGCTAACTTTGAGTCACTGACAGGTGGACCCCATCATATGCAGGGTCCACATGTCAGTGACTCAAAGTCAGCCACCACAAAGTCAGCTAATCCTGGGGGCTAATCACCATGCTCGCGCTGACGCGGCAAAAAAAGCCGCCAGGGATAACTGCATCGGAAAAAAAATCCATATGCGGCAATTTTTTGGCTCGGCACATCGTCATCTGTGGAGCTGCACTTCAGCGACACCAAACGTGGATGTGCTTTGGTACACTAGATAGCGGCACATTATATTAGTGTTGTGAAAAAAACAATATTTTATTGTGTTTGGTATACCATTCGATGGTAAATTAATGCTAATCACAATCAGTATAAACGATTAGTTTGTTTATAACATTCAACTCGACACTTCTACGAAAATATGAGATAATTGTATTTCTAGTAAGATCTAAGCCCCTCTCTATTTTCATTACAACTCAAAAAAGAGAAAATTAAAACTAATGAGGATAAGTTAAGAAACTTATCCATGTGTCCTTTTGTCTCAGCTAAGGGACAAGAGATATCATAAGTTTCTTCACCGGTCTTACCACACATTCTTGAGCGCCCCTCTGTTCTGCTCGCGAGGTTTTGTGAGCATCGCGACGACATGCCAGCCATCGAAATGACGTGCCCACCATCCTCAATGCCCAGAACTTTGATAGCCGTAGCGACGAGCCTGCCATCCCGTGAGTCCAGTACTGTGACAACCGTAGCGGCGAGCCCCACCATCCTTAGCGCCTGGTATTGTGACCGCCGCAGCGATGAACCCGCCATCCCGCAAGCCTGGTACTATGATGGCCGTAGCGGGCGACCCCGCCATCCTGTAAGCTCGCCATCCCACCACGGTGATGAACAAGATCGATTAGACAGCAGATCGGTGATACATCGTAAACATATCTATAATTTTTGATGTTTCATGCTTGTTTAGTATCTACTTTGCTTTGCTTTGTCTTCCCTTTGAGGTATTTTTATATGTTTTCTAGGACTAACCTATTAACAAGATGTCATAGTGCCAGTTGCCTGTTTTCTGTTGTTTTTTGGTTTCAGAAAAGCCAGAAAATGAATATTCTCGGAATTGGACGGGACAAAAGCCAAAGTCAATATTTTACCCTGGCGAACACGGAGCCAGAAGACGATACGGAGGAGGGCCTCGAGGGGGGCACACCCCCTGGCCGCGTGGCCTAGCCTGGCCTGCGCCTGAGAGGGGTGCAGCCGCCTCAGGTACCCCCTCGGCCTCCCTCTTCGCCTATAAGAAGCCCCTGATACCTAAACCCTAAGTACCCGATCAATCTTCCACGAAATAGTCCGTAGCCGCCGCCACCATCATCCCTAGATCGGGGGATCTAAAGCTCTTCCCGGCACCCTGCCGGAGGGGAGAGATCATCCCGGAGGCCTTCTTCATCACCATGCCAGCCTCCGATATGAAGTGTGAGTAGTTCCACCTTGGACTACTGGTCCATGTAGTAGCTAGATGGTTGTTTCTCCTCCTTTGTGCTATCATGTTTAGATCTTGTGAGCTCCGTTCATGATCAAGATCATCTATTTGTAATCATGCATGTTGTTTTTGCGGGGATCCGATGGATATTGAGATTACTATGTCAGATTGGTTAATGATTCTATCTTACTGATTCTATCATGTCTGTGTTGTTTGAGATCTTGCATGCTCTCTGTTTCTAGTAGCTATCTTGGCCGAGTAGATGCTAGTGACTCCAAGAGGGAGTATTTATGCTCGATAGTGGGTTCATGCCTCTATTTAATCTGGGAAGTGACAGAAATCTCTAAGGTTGTAGATGTGTTGTTGGATGGCGGTCTATGTATGTTGTTGTAATGCCCAATCAAATATCATAGGATCATGAATGTCTAGTATTGCATTGTTATGCCTTGCTCTGTCCTGTCAATTGCCCCGTTGTAATTTTTTTACCCAGTATGTTATGTTGTTTATCTTAAGGAGAACACCTCTAGTGAACTATGGACCCTGGTCCAATCTTTACCATAGATACATCTTCCATTGTTATTGTTTACTTTATGCAAGCCACCATTATCTTCCACACCATACAATTAATCCTTTGTTTTTAGCAAACCGATGAGATTGACAACCTCACTGTTCGTTGGGGCAAAGTCTTGAGTTTGTGTTGTGCAGGTTTCCAAGTTGCTAGCAAGATCTTTGGGTCGTTTCCTTCCTCCTACTGGTTCGATAACCTTGGTTTCTACTGAGAGAAAACTTGTTGTTGTGCTCATCATACCTTCCTCTTGGGGTTTCCCAATGAAGCTCTACAGGGATCTGAGCTACACATCATCAAGATATTTCTGGCGCCGTTGCAGGGGAGGCTAAGGACGGATTCACAAGGGGAGTCCTTAACAACCTTTATCTTTACTTTGTTTTTGTTTTTCTTAGTTTCTTTTGCCTTGTTTTTATTGCCTCTTTTTTATCAAAAATCACAAAAAAATCAGTTTGGTTTGGTTTGCTTTCTCTTATAAAAAACCACAAAAAAAATTAGTTCCTACTTTAGTTGTTGGTCTGTTAGTGCCTTGCTTTGTCATGCTTTCTATCAATGATTGATTTCTTTGAAACTAGTTCTTATTAGCAAGGTGGGTTCACGGAAGAACAAAAGTAGTATTATAAGGAACACCGCTTGTCGCAAAAAGGGAAACACTTATGGGAACAAATTGATAAATTGAATACTATTGCTAGAGACGTGTGCTCTACTTATAATGTTACTTATTGCTTTGATAAATCTTGTTGCTGTAGGAGGTATAAACACCTTCCTTTTCAATGTGAGTATAATGATAATGTTATCATATCTTGTTATGTTAAAGGGAATTATGACTTTTATGATGTGGAACAAATTGAAGAATTTATTGCTTGGAAGGGTGCATTTGAACTTGCTAGTTTGCTTGAAAATACTGATGATGCACCTTATATATATGAGGTTTATGACATACTTAAATTTTGCTTTGATAATTACAAGGAAGAAAATGGCTATATTCTTGAATATTTTAATAGGTGCTTTCCACAAACAGAAGAGACTGATGCCTTGCAGGAGCTTATGGAACAAGAAATTGCTGAAACAGGAAGGTCATTAGATGAAAAAGAGGAGGATAGTGATGAACAAAAGGAGGAAGAATGTACCCATGCCTACCTTCTAATGAGAGTAACTCTTTATCCCTTACACTATTTGATTGTCCCCCATGCTTATCAAAGGAGGATGAATGTTATGTTCATGTAGATCCTTTTGAAATATCTACTTTGGGTAAAACCTATGATAATAGTTGTACTCCTGTTGTCTATGATAATCCATGATATTTTGATAAATCTTATGATAATTCTTTATTTGCGCCTAATTTCAAAATGCATGGTACTAAAGAGTTTTGCTTAGAAAATGTTTATGATAAAGCTCTAGATGATGGTCCTATGTTGGTTGTAAATATTAATTGTGCTAATATTAAAAATGGGATTGGAGAGGTCTTGAATTTATCTTGGAACCCCATACCTTTTGAGAAAGATCATTCATCTTGTTATAAAATTGTTAAAAGTGGGTTTGAAGGTTTTAATCCCACTATTTTTTAGCTTGATAAAAATTATGTGTTTGTAGATCATGAGAAACATACTTTATGTGATAGTTATATTGTTGAGATTATTCATGAGTCTACTTAAAATTATTATGATAGAGTAAAATATGGCTGTAGAAGTTTTCATGATACTGAAACACCTCTCTATGTGGTGAAAGTTTTGAAGTTGCTCTTGTTTTATCTACCCATTCCTGTTACTTTGTGCTTCTTTGATTTATTTTCTTATAAGATTCCTATGCATAGGAAGTGGTTTAGACTTAAGTGTGTTTTGAATTTCCTTCTTGATGCTCTCTTTTACTTCAATTCATATTTCTTATGTGAGAATCTTCTCAAACTATCAAGCCTAACTTAAATGCGTTAAAAAAAGTACTTCTTGGAAGATAACCCAATAATTTTATTGAGTCTTGGAAGTTATTACATCTGTAATAACCTTCCCTTATCATTTTTGTTTTATTTTTGTGCCAATAATAACCTCTAATGAGAGGGAAGTAAGATTTGGGGAAGTGTTGTCCCAAAACAGATTTTTGTGCTCCACTGTAAAAATTCGTGTAAAATCTCTGTAAGTCAGATTGAGCTGTAATTTTTGAATAAATCCCCCAGGTTGTTAGCTAACTTTAGTTAGTTTAACACTTTTTGATTTGAGCAACAAAAGGTCTTCGAAAAAATCAGTTTTCACCTACTGGTCTGTTTTGACAGATTTCTGCCATTATTTGCATTTGCTTCTTTTTGATTCCTTTTTGGGTTCTTTTTGGGAAATTGAGATTTTTGAGGGAATTGCTACAGTAGCTTGTGTCTTTAGTGAAAGTTTTTCTGTTTTGAAACTAAACCCCGAGGTCTATTATCTTTTGAATACACTAATGTTGCTAATGAAGATTGTGTGAAGTTTTATATGAAGGAAAATTTTCAGGTGTAAGGAAAGAATGATGTAATGAGATGAAGAATGGACAAAAGCTCAAGCTTGGGGATGCCACCCCGTGTCACCCCAAGAAATATTTAAGAGGTACAAGCATCAAAGCTTGCCTTCTTCATCAATAAAAAATCTCAGGTCTTTCTAGACACTTCGTTTTTATTATTTGATGCACTGTTGTGTTGTTCTTGGAGTGTCTTAGTTTTTTTTGGTTTGTTTAGTTTGCTTTAATAAAGTAGTTGGACCCTCGTTCTCGCTGTGTTGTTTCAAATAAGTTGATTGGTGTTGGAAAGGAGTAGGAAGTTCTTGCTTTAGTAGTACAAGAGGAGCTTGCTTTGAATGTGACTTAGACTTTATCATGTCATGCTAGATGTTCTTTTGACCTTATGCTTAGTGATTATTGTTGTAGCATGACTTGTTCCAAAAAATTAGGATTGCTTAATGTTCCTTGAAAGAATCATGCGTTGTTTTAGCATACAAAAGCATATTATTGTGGTATTCTCCTTTGATGCTTTGTTTGGGTTGACTTGGCACATGCTCACACCATGTTATGGCTATGAACAAGTCACCTTAGCCTGTACGATCATTTAGTTTTTGACTTGTGGTACCACTTTATGCTTTGATTAGTAATGTTTTGTCGCTCTGCATGATTATCACCATTATTGCTCTCTTAGTTGGCCACTCTCAGTCTTTTGCTAGCCTCCACTTGTATGAGTAAGCTCTACTCATGCATACAACTCCCAAGAAACCAAGTTATTCGAAAATGTCCACTATAAATTCCCATGCATGGTGTGTTACACCATTCCAAGTATATTCTTGTTTTATCTATCTTCCAAATTAAACTTGTTATGTGAAACTTAGTGATTAAAGCTCTCACAAACTTGATGACACACTTTATTTTCTTGCCCCTAATAAACTTGAACCATTGTGTCATCTATATTGTATATGCTTGCACTTATACGTTGGAATTAGCAGAACCATGCTGTCATGGGGAACGCTTTCAACATTGCACTTGTACATTATACCTAGTTGATATAATGTTCTTTTGTTTGCGTATGTCGTCGGTGTGAAATAAAAGGGGAGCTTGTAAGTCCATGGAGTTATGTATGTGTGTTAGAGAAACGCCTAGGCCGCTAGCCTAAGACATGCCTAATCATGGTGGAAACTTGCAGCAACACCATAGTGAGCAATCTATGAAGCTTTCTTCTTATATAAAAATAAAAGAAAAGAGAGACATATTGAAAAGAGGAAAGAGAGAAAAAAGCACCATTTTCCCATGGTAAATAAGAAGATTGTTGAGATGCTCATTGTCTGCTTGCCTTTGTCATTTTGATATGGGATAGCTCATGTATCATGTGCAAGGGGTACCCCGTTGACGGTTCTCTATAATACACATGTACTTACTATGACAAGAACTTACCGGTGACTAAAGTTGAGTAGCATGAGGAGCGGCCCTCGTACTCAAGGGACATGAGATTGCCAACTTATACTTTGTCAAGCATATGCTCCATAGTTTGTTCACTTTAACCTTAATCACTTCAAGATGCTTATGATAGGGGCAATGAGAGCTTAAAGCTAACAAGTACCATAATTTTTGGAAGCTCTTTATGAGACTTGAAAACCCTGCTTTCCTTTATGAAGGGCCTTTTTTCCACTATTATATTGAGTCTCCACCTTCTATCCTTAGGCACCAATTAAGAGAGCATAGTTGCCATTCTTAGTTCTATGTGCATTGTCCCAAAACTTATTGATTGATTCATATTGTTGATATTGCTTGCTCTTAAACTATTTGTATCTAGTCACCCTTATGAACTTTGAAGGTGTCCTATGCATTTATTGCTACTCCATGAGGGACAAGCTAAATGCCACTATACTATATTTTCTATATGTAAAACAAATAAATGTATTTCAATGCATTGTTATTCATGATCTTTGTTTGTAACCTTTCATTTTGCATGCATAGTTACCTTGTCTTACTGTTAGAACTTCTTATTTCATGCTCATGTTTAGAGTACTTTAATCCTAGCTATCCATGCTTTGCAAATGGTTTGATCTTTATTTTGATGGTGCATGTCACCTAAAAAATTATTCTTTTTATCACTTACCTACTCGAGGACGAGCAGGAGTTAAGCTTGAGGATGCTTGATACGTCGTAAATGTATCTATAATTTTTGATGTTCCATGCTTGTTTAGTATCTACTTTGCTTTGCTTTGTATCCTTTTTGAGGTATTTTTATATGTTTTCCTGTACTAACCTATTAACAAGATGCCACAGTGCCATTTGCCCGTTTTCTATTGTTTTTGGTTACAGAAAAACCAGAAAATGAATATTATCGGAATTGGACGGGACAAAAGCCAAAGTCAATATTTTACCATGGGGAACACGGATCCAGAAGACGAGATGGAGGAGGGCCTCGAGGGGGCCACACCCCCTGGCTACGCGGCCTGTCCTGGCCCGTGCCTGCGAGAGTGCAGCCGCCTCGGGCACCTCCTTGTCCTCCCTCTTCGCCTATAAGAAGCCCCCGATATATAAACCCTAAGTACACGATCAATCTTCCATGAAACAGTCTATAGCCGCCGCCACCATCGTCCCTAGATTGGGGGGATCTGAAGCTCTTCCCAGCACCCTGCCGGAGGGGAGAGATTACCCCGGAGGCCTTTTTCATCACCATGCCAGCCTCTACCTTGGACTACTGGTCCATGTAGTATATAGATGGTTGTTTCTCCTCCTTTGTGATACCATGTTTAGATCTTGTGAGCTCCGTTCATGATCAAGATCATCTATTTGTAATCATGCATGTTGTGTTTGCGGGGATCCGATGGATATTGAGATTACTATGTCAGATTGGTTAATGATTCAATCTTATTGATTCTATCATGTCTGTGTTGTTTGAGATATTGCATGCTCTCCGTTTCTAGTAGCTATCTTGGCCAAGTAGATGCTAGTGACTCCAAGAGGGAGTATTTATGCTCGATAGTGGGTTCATGCCTCTATTTAATCTGGGGAAGCGACAGAAATCTCTAAGGTTGTCGATGTGTTGTTGCTACTAGGGAGAAAACAACGATCTCTTGTTCATGGAACAAGTGGATTGTTTACCTTACACACTTTGCTTAAAGCAGTTATCCGTTGCTTGCAACTTAATACTGGAGGGGGGTCGTATGATAACCTGAAGGTGGATTACTAGTCATAGATGCAGTTGGATGGTGGTCTATGTATCTTGTTGTATCGCCCAATCAAATCTCATAGGATCATGAATGTCTAGTATTGCATTGTTATGCCTTGCTCTGTCATGTCAATTGCCCCGCTGTAATTTGTTTACCTAGCATGCCATGTTGTTTATCTTAAGGAGAACACCTCAAGTAAACTATGGACCCCGGTCCAATCTTTACCATTGATACATCTTCCACTGTTATTGTTTACTTTCTGCAAACCATCATTACCTTCCACACCATACAGTTAATTCTTTGTTTTCAGCAAACCGGTGAGATTGATAACCTCACTGTTCGTTGGGGAAAAGTCTTGAGTTTGTGTTGTGCAGGTTTCCAAGTTGCTAGCAACACCTTTGGGTCGTTTCCTTCCTCCTCCTGATTCGATAACCTTGGTTTTTACTGAGAGAAAACTTGCTGCTGTGCTCATCATACCTTCCTCTTGGGGTTTCCCAATGAACCTCTACAGTGATCTGAGCTGCACATCATCAATCGGCTTGTAGATGTGATGAGCAAGGTGAAGATGCTTTACACCGGGAGGACTCCTGCGCGGAGGCTGCGCCTTGTCAGAAGTTAGTCTCCTTAATAAATTTGTAACAAACTTGGACACATGAGCGATGCATAATAGGTATGTTCGAGGGATGTTAGTCATCAACGGTAAAATATCGTGACACATTTCCGTTCTCTTTATTCATGTGTGTTTCTTGTCCATAAAAAAATGCAATTGTGAAATTGTCGGAGACTAACGATGGCAACATGGTTAGGGCATCTCCCCTCAGACCCCAGGAGGCGTTTTTAGCTATGGAGGACGAAAATCGCCCCAGTCGTGCCCTCAACATCTCGTTTTCATCGGATCTGGCCTATTTTTCATCTGCCAAACACAGGCTGAACTCAGCACGCGGGGTTCGTTTGGGGCTCCGAGTGTATTTGCATACAAAAAAGGTTGAGTGTCAGACCCTATCAGCGTTTTCTCTCCTCCTTTTCTTCCCCATCCATCAGCCCTCTCCCCTCTCATTTCTCGCTACCAACCGCCCGCCTCTCTCTTCTCAAGCACGCACGAGAGTCCTCCCAGGACAAAATAGCCCCCGATTTGGATGAATTTTTACGGCACAAACGAGTGAAGATTCTCTTATGTAACAATATTGTTAGGACTTGTTTTAAATTTTGCAGATTGAGAAACAAATTCATCTTAGCATGCAATGCTTCATAAGGCGTGTTACCCATGTTTGAATTTACCATACTTGTCCGTTGAGACTGAAAATAAAAAATGAAGTCCATACATATATAAAAATAAGATGCCTATTAGAGACTCTAGAGTGTTTATCAAAGACCTGGCTCCCTTGGTCGCCCGAGTACGCTCCAAGGCTGAACCCTGGCGTGCACGGCTCACGACAAAACGGAGTAAGACGGTTTTGATCAACTCATGCATGTCTAGCATAGCCATGTATCAGATGGGGCTGTACCTTCTACCCGAAGGAACCCACGCGGACTTCGATAAGGAGTTGTCCAGGTTGTTTTGGGTGACGAGGTATGGCCACCAGAAGTACCACATGGTGAAATGGGCAGACATTTGCACCCCCAAGATCTTAGGAGGCCTGGGGATTTTAGATTCATGTCGCTTTAATGTGGCACTGCTACTCAAATGGGTATGGCGCATTCTCCAGGATGAGGGAGGTCTGTGGCTTCAGCTCATCAAGGCCAAGTATCTCAAGGGTAGACCCATGTTGGCCTGTGAGCGTAGGGAGGGATCCTAGTTTTGGCGAGCCATCCAGGAAATTAACCCCCTTATCAGAAAGGGGGTCCGCTTTGCCGTGGGCGATGGCCGTGCGACCTTGTTTTGGTTGGACCCTTGGCTCCAGGAGTCCCCTCTTAGCCAACTTTTTCCGACTTTGTTTGCTATTTGCGCAGACCCTCAGGTGTTAGTGGCAGAGGCGGCACAAGGGGGTAGCTGGAACATCCCGTTCTGGCGAGCCCTTAGTGACGCTGAAGTGGCTGACTTGGGGGTCCTGCAGGGCGCTCTTCCCCTGTCGCTGTCACTTGGCAGGGACGGGATGTCGTGGCGCCAGTCTCCCTCGGGTGCTTTTTCTGTCAGCTCGGCCTATAGGACCCTTTTTCATGGTCTGGAGCTACCATGGACGTCCCATCTTTGGAAAGCCCCCCGTCCCCCTGAGCCATAGGATATTCGTGTGGCAACTGCTGCGAGACCGTTTTCCTTCTGGGGTGGAGGTTACGAAGCGAAACGGACCCGACAATGGGCTGTGTCCGTTATGTGGGATATCGGAGACCTGTGCCCACATAATATTCACGTGTCCTACCGCTCAGTTTCTGTGGAGCTTTGTACGAGAAGCCCTGGGCCCTGCCTGGCCGACCCAGGATCTTGGTGAGTTCCTAGAGACAGAGGCCAACCGGCCGAGAGGGAGGCGCCACCTCTTCTGGCTCGTGTTCGCGGCTCTTACTTGGACCCTCTAGAATGTTCGTAATAAAATGGTGATTGAGAAGATCTTCCATCGCCGAGTTTCTGACTCTGTTTTTGCTTTTCTTGCCTATCTTCAGCAGTGGTACCCGTTGTCTAGGCAGAGGGATAGGGGGCAGCTGGGCGGATCTCTGGAGGCGCTGAGGGCGGTGGCGCGTCGCTTTGCGGTGGCGGGCTCTGAGGTGCAGCCATAGTGGTCATCTTCCTGCGTTGCGTCCGTCCTTTTTTTCTCTCTTTTTTGGGCGGTCTTGTGCTGTAGCCCCAGCGGTCGAGACTTTGTTTTTCTTTTATTTAATTGCGGCACGCTGATGCCAGGATATTGTCATACTTTGTATTGGTTGCAACTTTATTTATAAAACGGGGCGAAAGTTTGTTTCAAGAAAAATAAGATAGGCGATCCTCTCTAGTTACTCAACGATCACATTCCCAACCATCGATCCTAGACAGACCCCCCTCTCGCAGAATAGGCTTCACTTCCATTTGTCCAGCAGTCGGTGACTAGCTAAATACAGACCGTCCCATAATACAATACGCGTGGCTAAACATTCTCCGTTATACACCTGCATTATACTATATACTAGTGACCAACGATATTTCCTCCCCTTTTCTTGTAGGGACCAAAGGAATACTTCCCAAGTTATAAAATGCCACCATATCTGCTTGAGAATTGAAATCGACGTGGCCAGCAATACACACTGGCCAATCAATTAATCGTGCATACACACTGGCCACCGTATTCAGTGGCGCCGATGCACGTCGGTCCGGCCGGAGCGGCGCAAGTTGCAAAGGTCAGCGGGGGGTGGCAGCTCACGAATGGCGATGGGATCATGGACGAGATCAAGCTGACAGTCTGACACCAGATTCTAGTCAAAAGGGTACATGCTAATTTTGAAATGTTTTCTGTGGTCAACCATATGATACATTTTGTTATCGGGGACATGTGTGTCCCGACTTAAAAAAAAATCTGCTCTTTAGCTAGGTTGGTGCATGCACAGGCGCCGGCCGGCTTGATTGATGCCATGTTCTTCCTCTACTTTTGGAGCACCGACGCTCCATGACTTTGTACTCAGCCAGCTTGTATCGTGGGTAGAAAGTTTTTTAGCTGCTGTTTGCAATTGTTTGCTTGTCACGGCGAGACAGCTAAAAGATGGAGCTTCGAGTCATTGTATATGCAGCCAAATGTGCAACTGGAATGTGAGGGTTCCAAACATCTCAACTTCGTGCCAACAGTCCTCGTCGACTAGATCAAGAACAAACAAAAACCCTATGGAGTATCGCAGGTCACCGGTCAGTACGATCGTGCAAACCACTCACTACGATCGATAATGCAACCTTGTGATACATTATCGCGGGTGAGAACAATCGGGTGGTATTATGTTGTGATAATAGATTTTTGTATACCAGGCTTTTTTTAGGCTCACTCCTTTATTTCTTAAATAAGACGCCTTCAACTCCGTTTTACAAAAAATGCAAAGTTTCATCTAAAAATATTTCTGTGTTCTAGCTACTCCCTCCATTTCAAAATATAAAATGTTTTAGGTTTCTAAAGATAATGTATCTAGACGTCTTTTAGTGTGTAGGTTCGGAGTCTCCGATCATGCAGAGCAGTCACCATGATCATGCAAAATACATAATCAAGAACAAAACAACCTTGCCGGAATATCGCGGGTGCGGACATTTGAGTGTTATTATACTGCGAGAGTAGACTTTTGTATTCGGGACATTTTTTGGGGCTTATAGGTAATGTTGTTCAAAATCAATAAGCTTCTATCTCGACGAGACCAATGCCAATTTGTACTACCAGTTATCACACCTCATGTTCTCTTTCCTGCCCCCTCCTTTAAGAGCCTCAGTGCCGCTCCCGGCTCCTCTCCCCCTCTTCCCTGGCGGCCTAGACGTTCGGAGGAGGGGTGGGAGGGGAGAAGTGGCGGACCCAGCCATCAGTGACAGCCTAGGCCACCTTCATATGCACAGTGAAAATAGTGCAGAAGAGTGCTGCTACAATGCTCACACAAGCCTAAACCGCCGTCGCTCAACCCGGGGCCATGGCCCTGGTTGCTTGGGGCCTAGATCCACCCCTAGAGAGGAGGCCGGTATGAGATTCTGACGCATGGTTTAATAGGATTTATAGGATACACATACCAACAAGGTGTAAGTTCTTTTCTAAAAACTCATCTGAGAAGAAATCAGAGGTTAAGCGTGCTTGGCCTAGAGCGATTTGAGGATGGAAGACCGATCGAAAATTTGTTCCCGGGTGCGCACGAGTAAGAACAAAGTGCGCAGAAAAGACTAATGTTGATCTGTGGAGCTAGTGTAGAGATCCTTGAGAGATGCCAGGGGTGATAGCCGTCGGTCCTAGCATGGCCGGGGTGTTACAGCTGGCCTCCTCTTGTAGATTATAGTAGTAGTAGTGTTAGGGTTAGGCCTCTAGGCTGGTATTTGTGATGCCATTGGGGTGTGAGTTGTCGGTGCTTATGAGTGCGTCTGGCGCTTGTGGGAGGTGGTGCTGCTGCTTGCGACGCTCCTGATGATGGAGCCAAAGTCGAGGAGCGATGCCTCCTGCAGGGCCACTTCAATAAAGGTCAAGGGTGAAGCGTCTATTCAGCGAGATTTGGAGTCCTCCTTCTCATTCTCCAGCAATCATGGTGATTTGTAGGAAGAAGAGGTGATTGCTGCTCCTTGGTTAGAAGTTCCGCAAGATCTAGGAGTGCACGCGACCATGTGTGCTTCAGAAGCTTCTTCATCAGGTGGAGTTCTTTAAAGCCAGCAGTATCATGTCATGGTTATCTTTGGCAAAAGGAGCCACTCCATGCCTGGAAGTGACGAGCTTCCATGGATTTGCTTCCTCTTGGCTTTCAGGCCTCAGTGGAGTATCTTCATTGCCTTTAGCACGAGATTCATCGCTAGCGTTGCCCCAAGTGGCAAGTTCCTCGGTGACGAGGCGGGTGCCCGGAGCTGGAGGTTCTCTGGTTGTGGTGGCAAGAACCAAGGACCTAACCATGTTTCTCTATTTAGTTTAAGGGCTCTTTATGTAAAAGTGGAGGTCTATATTGTATTTCCATATGTTATTAAGGGCCTCTATGCAAATATGCACTAACCGCTTGACTAATGAAGCTTCCAAGGCCTTTCCCGTTAAAATATAATAATAATTCTCCACAAATACTAGTATTTTAGTTACTGCACTGATAGTGCAGAGCAGTCGGTACGATTATGCAAAATATATAATCAACAACAGATTATTGATCAGTACTGCTACAGAAGGAGCAAGCTGCCACTTTTACATAAAGTACACAGTACAAAATATTAGTATAGTATCATTTAGCTAGACCGATAATTCTGGATGAAAATGGGTCGGGTCGATCCAGCGGGTCTATGGCCCGACCCAGAAAAAACAAGGCTATATGGGGTCAGCAGGGCCGACCCACCTGTGAGGCTGGGACTCCATCGATTAGCTCTAACGGACGATTCTATGGTTATTTGTACCGTGTAGTTAGTTTTGGCAAGTACTATCGCGTAGCACCAGATCGATTACGTCTCTAGCTAGCTTAGCAGTAACGCGTCAGCTAGCTAGCTTTGTACACGTACTTGAGTGGAATCAGATCGCTACCATCCATCAGCAAGCTCAGTACATGTACCAAAATGAATCAGCTAGCTAGCTTGCTTGCTTTTTACGTATACCGGAACGTATCAGATCGCTAAGGTTGTAAAATAGATACGGAAAGAGAGTACAGAATAAAGAATTTGGGTCGACCCAAATTACCCCTAGGGTCTTCTTAAAAATAGGTCGACCCGTGGCCTCACAAATTGGCCCTGAGGCTGACAGGGCCAGGGCCGGGTCGGCCCATTCCCATCCCGGCCGATAATGCAGAGTAACATAATGTGCAAAACACATACGGAGTAGAGTTAATAGCATAGAACTACCAGTTTCTGGGCAAAATTTTGAAAATCTACCAGTTTACGATTTCGCAGCAAAAATCTGCCATATTTTGCGTCCGTTTTCGCAAATAGCACTAAACGTCCGCTGAACGCGAATTGACACCAGAACTGACAAGGCTGGCCCACCCGTCAGGCTGACGTGGCAGCGCAGGACTGTGTGCTGTCTGCCATTTTGCATGCAGGTCCTCTAGTGTTGACAGAAAATTGCGCAGAAGTCCCTAGCACTATTAAAACCTTCATAACTTTTAAATACGAATTTAAATGAAAAAAGTTTAAATACGAAAAGTGCTCAGAATTGTTTGAATCTTTTTTTACAAACTTTATTTATTATTTTATATAATTTAAATATATAAAATATTTTTTTAATTATACAAAAACTTTGGAAATTCATAACTTTAACTATATAACTCCAAATAATATAAATAATATGTCTAAATTTATTAATAAAATCCAAGGAATCCATTTCTTATATTTATAATCCATTCAATTTATTGTTTGATGCGTCTACGTAAGCTAATTTGTTCACGTGGTGTATTATACTCTCTGGCGAACGTCAAACGCGCGCAGAACCGTACGTGCTGTTCATAATTTTCGGCTCCTCCTTAGAACCATATTATATATACGTGGTTGTTGTTGCATATATGTCCGCTCTGCGTTGCCCTTGAACGGTGCGCGACCGTGTCAGCATTGCCGCTTTTCCAGACACACCTTGCAGCATACTCCACGCCGTGCCGTGCTGCTGCTAAACCTGGCAATGGTTGAGGAACTCAACCATAACCAACCTGAACCCATGCGACGACTCGAGGAAAACCAAACCAAACTGACCCACCAAAATGTCTACTGCCACCCAAACTAAACTAAACCACCCCGTATCTCCAACCAAACCGAACTAAACCATTGGAGGACCCCTGGTTTTAACTTGTGGTTTGAGTTCAGTTAACCATCGTGATGCTAGCTGACCAAAGTGGTTCATGCCTGTGCACGCCACCGCGGAGAAGCGGGACGTTTTGGTGCAGACCGCGCCAAAGGCGCGGCGGCGGTGCCTATGTAGGTACATCCCAAGAAGCTATAGCGCGCTGGCAGCCACGACGATCGGCCAGACTGGCGATGCGAGGAAAAGCGCGGTGGCGGGCGGCGGCGCGCGGCCGGACGGGCGATGCGAGGGAAGGCGCGTGGCGGTGTCGAGCGGCCGTATAGGCCATTTGAAGGGAGGTGTGATGGAGGCGGTGAGCGGCCGAAAGGCCGATGTGAGGGGAGGCGCGCTGGTGGCAGCGAACGGCCGGACGAGCCATGTGAGGCACGCTGGCGGCGGCGAGCGGAAATACGGGCGATGTGAGGGGAGGCGCGTTGGCGGCGGCGAGCTGCTGGACGGGCCATGTGAGGGGAGGCGCGATGGCGAAGCGAGGCGGCAATGACCGACGATGCGATGTGAGGCGCCTGGCGGCGGCGAGCGGTCGAACGGGCGACATGAGCCGCCTACCCAGCTTGCGCCATCGGAACTCCCCAACTTCTCTACAAAGCTGCGGCCGCCATGTCCAACCTCGCGAGCACCACCGAGCCTCGACAGCCAAGCGGTGGAAAAAGATAGGGCCGGAGGCGTGACGACGCAGATCACGGCGACAGCGAACTGAGTCTGCTAAGTGATTTACCTGCATTATAAATATAAAAAATGGATTACTTGGATTTTATTAATAAATTTAGACATATTATTTATATTATTTGGAGTTATATAGTTAAAGTTATGAATTTTCAAAGTTTTTGTATAATTAAAAAAATATTTTTTATATTTAAATTATATAAAATAATAAATAAAGTTTGTAAAAAAAGATTCAAACAATTCTTAGCACTTTTCGTATTTAAACTTTTTCCATTTGAATTCGTATTCAAAAGTTATGAAGGTTTTAATAGTGTCAGGGACTTCTGCGCAATTTTCTGTCAACACTAGAGGACCTGCATGCAAAATGGCAGACAGCACACAGTCCTGCGCTGCCACGTCAGCCTGACGGGTGGGCCAGCCTTGTCAGTTCTGGTGTCAATTCGCGTTCAGCGGACGTTTAGTGCTATTTGCGAAAACGGACGCAAAATGTGGCAGATTTTTGCTGCGAAATCGTAAACTGATAGATTTTCAGAATTTTGCTCAGAAACTAGTAGGTCTATGCTATTAACTCTACGGAGTACTAACTAACATCTGCCTGATCAGTTCCGATTTCTGAATGAGCAAGCTGCTACTGATAGTACTTTTCACATAAAGTGCATATTTCAGGACCAAAAAGACGGAGGAATTATATAGTAGTAAAGTAGTATACTACTACTGCATACTTGCAGCTAGCCTGGACAGACAATCCCCCCATGCATGCCATTCTGCTGTTGCGTTCGCTCTGCGATTCTCCATGTGCCCGCGGCTCCCAAACAATTCCGTTTGCCGGAGCAGCAAGAAATGCCAAACCCATAGATCTGAGGAGCACTAGCACGCTCGCTTCCTTGCGATTCAAAGCTAGATTTAAGCTTCTTGTAAAAATCAGACGTTGGCACATGATAACCCATTGACTTCCCAAAATTTCCGCCGATTCACCGCGAGCGATCTCGACGACGACGATGAGGATTAGAAGCTCCGGCTGAGATCTGCCTCCTCGTGAGAAGCTTCTGAAAAGTGTAATTAAGAGCAAGAGTTCTCGTGAAACAAAAGGGAAAAAAACTCAAAAAGGAGTCGGAGAAACGTGGTTAGCGTGAGATGCCAGTCCTGCCAGCCAAGCCAGCCCAGCCCAGCCCCTGCTCGTTCCTTCTACCGACCAGAACCGATTAGTTTAATCCCCTGATCAACAGCGATCGCTTTCCAAGTTAATCATGGAGTACTAAGTTGTATCCTTCTCCTCGGCCGCTTGCATTGCCTGCCTCGCTGTGCTGTGTGTGTGTGTGTGTGTGTGTGTGTGCGCGCGCCTATCTATCGATCGGGCCGTTGATTATCGTATCCATTTCTTAATTCCTCCCTGGGGGTAAACTAATCAATCATCGGCGCACCATTATGTATTTGAGGAATGCGTTGCGACCGATATTAGTAGCGCCGTAGAGGAGCTAGCTCTTTCTGTGTGCTTTTGTGAGGTTGTAAAGCTGCAGAGATGAAGGTGCCTGTGCCGGTGAGGAGCAGGAGCTTCAAGAAGAGCAGGGGGCCGTCGTGCAGCCTCCCCTTGCTGCTGCTCATTGCCGGGGTTCAGTTCTTGGTCATCGGTATGTGTGTTCGATTCCATCTGCTGCTCATTGCAATGCAATTGCATTGCATTTTTCTGTCAGAGATATGTGTATTCTGTTGCTGCTGAATTCATGGATTGCATCCCAATGCTCACCGGTTCTTGCAACGGAAATGGGGATTTGACATTGGGTTTTTTCGTCTGCAGGCAAGCCTTTCCCGTCGCTCTTGTTGGATAGCAGGAATTTCTTCAATCTGGCAGGTAAGTGTACCATCAACAGGCAGTCAATCTTATAACACAATGTGGTTGATTAGTTCCTTGATTTCCGATGTGGGATTTGTGCAATGCAGAGGAGGAGTTCATCCCGGAGCCACAGGTGAGTTGCGACTTCAACGGCACGAGGTCCGACTTCTGCGAGCTGGCCGGCGCGATCCGCGTCCGGGGCAGCACGTCGGAGGTCTTCATCGTGACCCCGCGCCGCGGCACCACGGCGGGGGACGTCTTCGTCGGCGGCGCCGCGAACGCCACCTGGGTCGCCGCGGACGCGACGAGCTGGAAGATGAAGCCGTACACGCGCAAGGGGGAGTCCCGCATCATGAACGGCATCACGGAGTTCACGGTGCGGCTGGCCTCCGCCGGCGAGGCGCCCGGGTGCGACGTGATGCACGAGGACGTGCCCGCCGTGGTGTACTCCAACGGCGGATACTGCGGCAACTACTACCACGACTTCAACGACAACATCATCCCGCTGTTCGTGACGACGCGGCACCTGGCCCGCGAGGTGCAGCTGCTGGTGGCGCAGAAGCAGGCGTGGTGGTTCGGCAAGTACGGGGAGATCGTGGAGGGGCTGACGAGGCACGAGGCGGTGGACCTCGACGGGGACGGCCGGGTGCACTGCTACCGGCGCGTGACGGTCGGGCTGCGGAGCCTCAAGGACATGAGCATCGACCCGCGCCGGTCGCCCAACAACGTGTCCATGGTGGACTTCAAGCGCTTCCTCATGTGGCGGTACGCGCTGCCCCGGGAGCACGCGATCCGGACGACGGAGGAGGAGGAGGACGGATTGGAGGATCAGAGGAGGCGGCGTCCGAGGCTGCTGATCATCACGCGGCGGGCCCGGCGGAGGTTCGTGAACCTGGATGAGATCGTGCGCGCGGCCGAGGAGGTCGGGTTCGAGGTGACGGCGTCGGACCTGATGACGCCGCCCAAGAAGCAGCAGCAGCAGCAAGAGGGTGAGGAGGCGGCGGCGGCGGCGAAGGACGACGGCGGGCAGGCGCGGATGGCGGACGCGTCGGCGACGGTGAACTCGTTCGACGCGATGCTGGCGGTGCACGGGTCCGGGCTGACGAACCTGCTGTTCCTGCCGATGAACGCGGTGGTGGTGCAGGTGGTGCCGCTGGGGCGGATGGAGAAGCTGGCCATGGACGAGTACGGGGTGCCGCCGCGGGACATGAACATGAGGTACATACAGTACAACATCACGGCGGAGGAGAGCACGCTGTCGGACCTGTACCCGAAGACCCACCCGGTGTTCCTGGACCCGAGCCCCATCCACAAGCAGAGCTGGACGCTGGTCAAGGACATCTACCTCAGCAAGCAGGACGTCCGGCTCAACATCGCCCGGTTCAGGCCCGTCCTCCAGAAGGCCATCGACCTCCTCCGGTGACCCTGAGCGACGGTTGTGAGTTGTGACACTGACATGACAACCGGCGACCACGACGACGACGGCGACCGTGCAATCGAATCGAGTCGACGACGACAAGTACATGACACAAACATACATAAGACAACCTTTTTTTTGTTCTTCTTCTTGTTCTTTTTTTGGGGTCGGAGAAATGAGTGGTGTACAATACAGACAGTTGATCATAGTAGTTTTTTTTGGCCGTTGTATATGCAACGTGTGGGCTGCAGAATGGTGACGGTTTTTGCATGATAGTTTAGTCATTGTTTCAGAACCGGCCGTGACAACAAGCGTACCTGTCTGGCTTTTGCTTCTGGCAGGCAGCTAAGCCCCCAACAACAACAGGAAGAAAACAACATCATGTGAGGCATCAAATTGTACTCTGTATTTTTTTAGACGGACCGACACGGCGAGGAAAGAGGAATGAAGCATCAACCATCGTGCTCCAATCAGCCTACGCCAAAAAGATTCCACAGGTGTTGCCGGTGGGAGAGAAATATACGTCGGCTCCTCAAGGGTGCCGCGTGCGCCGTTTCTTACGTTGCGCCGGCAAGTGGCATCATACCGTGGAGGAGAGCGTTAGAAGATCTCCCGACAATGTTTCTTACTTTCTTCGGTGGGAAAAACGTCTCTGTCCCTTCCCTCCCCCATTCCTAAAAATAGAGCCACTCCCTCTCCCTACCCAAGTGAGACAGGCTCTCTCCCATCTTCGGCCGTCTTTCCCCCACCTCCAGCCCTCCCTCCGTCGCTGCCGCCGGCAGGGGTCACCCGGCTTGCCGGTGCACCTCGAGAGGCGATGGTCTGGCGCGACCGGGTGGTTGCTGCCAGTGGGGTCGGCGCGACGGGGCTCCATGGTTGCATAAGCTTCATCGGTGGTTGTTCCGGCCCAGATCTAGGCACCCTGGGCGGGCCGTGCACTACGGCTGTTGTGCTCGATGAAGGTGGAGGGGACGACTGTGCTAGACTGGGGACATCGGCATTGTGGCTCGCCTGTTGCAGCAGGACGGTCGGGGCTTTACGAGCCTGTCTAGACTTGATGAATCAGATGCATTCACTGGAACTATATGGGTGTGTTTGGTAGACTGGGGCAACCCAGATATTCTCCCCTCATCCTTCATTTTGTTGTTTGGTAGACCGGGTCGTCTCTATTGGGCAGTGCTGACCTCGTACAAAAATAGCCCCGGGAACTGCTCAGTTGCGAAGCTCAAATCGAGCTTCACAAATCGGCAGTGCCGAGTCGATCCCACGAGCGTGACGTGGCTTCTCCAGCCCGATAGGGGTCGAGGCCCTGCACCCGCACTTCTCTCTGCCCGCGACACCACATCCTCCGTCTCCTCCCCGTCGCTCACCACCGGCTCCGTCTTTGTCGAAGGCCACCGCCACCGTCCCCGTCCAAGGACACCATCTACATCCCCGTCGAGCTCACCACAGCCCCCATCCCCGTCCTCTTCCCTCCTCCTCCTCGGCGCAACCCCTGTCCTCTGAGCTCTGGTTAGACCGAACTTCGGCTAGATCGTGGCATGCGGAGCGGAATAGCCCTCCTGGGGGTGGCGCGTGGTGACGGTGGAGCACCGGAGGCGTCCTGGCGGCGGCCTGTAGCGCGTGGCGGCAGAGGCTCCTCTGAGGTGTCCTGGCGGCGGCTCATGGCGGTGGCGCGTGGACGCGGAGGAGCACTGGAGGCGTCCTGGAGGCGGCTCGACATGGCAGCGCCCGACGGAGGCCTCTCACCGGCGTCGGCGTCGGAGCCCAAGCTCCCAGGGACTTGATTGCGTTTCTATTCTATAATTAGGGACCTGGTTGCTATTTGATAAAGTCCTGGCATGGCTCAACTCATACTACGTACCAAACAAGATCTCAGCTGAGCACCGCCGAACTCGTACGACCTACCAAACGAAACAAATAAAATGTACTTGTACGTGTTCAACACAGCTGGACTCAGCTGGTATGGGCTGAGATAGTCCCCCGGGCTACCAAATACACCCTATATCTCTTATATCGTTCCGGGATCGGTACATAGTTTGGGTTCCTATCACACCTTCGAAATGGATATCATTTCTACATGAGTACAAATATAGTTGTGCAATGTCATGCATGGAGCAACAATCATCTTCTAGGTCTCAATGGAGTACTTTGGCATCTTGAGCAGAGTTTGCCATTTTATGGTCAAAATTCCGAAGCATCTCTCTACGCCATTGCGCTTTGAGTAATGGATCTTGTTGAACTTCTCCTCAGGAGTGTTTGACGCCACACCCCTATGTAAGACGGGTACATGATGTCTTTCTCCTTTGTATGGTGCGAGATATCCGTATCTGTTAGGATATCCTGCATCTACAAGGTAGTACTTCCGTAAACAACAAACGAATGGTGCATTAGAACACATGTAGGATGATATAGCACATGTAAAATGGAAATTAATTGCACCAATGCAATCTTTAAGATGTGGATATGCCCTTCTATCATTCTTAATCCTAGGATGCACATTACGAAAATTTGGGTCCTTGGGTTTGATATAGTGAGCTGACATCTTGTGTAGTACCTTACGGAATTTGCGGTGGATAGTATACGGTGAATGTTTAAAACATTTGCGATTTCTTATATTTGATTCATAGCCACCTAGTGTCCACAAGAACATAGCCAAAGACTCATAACTACTAAGAAATGGAGAGTGCTTGAGTCCATACCGTTCCACCATGTCATGAAAATCAAAGAATACCCTTGCACTCATTCTCAACATTCTATATGTCTCTCCAGGTGTTTCAATAGTCTCTTGCAACCATCCAAATCCACTCAAGATAGATGTCCTAGGATCAGCCTTTATCACCCAACTATTAAATACTTCCCAATAATGGTTGATGCACTAGAAAACATGTTGGGCATGTTGTGTACATGGTGGAAAACCAATCTTCTCTTCATTTCATAAGAGTTGTCATCCTCCCTTTCACTTTCAAATGACATCTGCACATACATAAGGAATGGTTAATCGAACATTGTTAGCATCATACACATGTGATTCGATAATGGTTAAATAAAAACAATTTGACAAATATTATCCAAGAAATTATTACAACCCAAGTAGCAAGCATAAGTTCAACAAAGTGCACAAATAGTTCAATAATCAAAATAGTACATAAAAAATCTAGTTCGGATACTTGTTCTCGTACTTCCTCGTGAGCCAACCAAGTCAATACCCAACACTCATGTGCATAAAAATTTGCCTATTGTCTCTCTTGGCACCACATTCTAGAATCGCATCCATAGCAGTTTTGGCAGATATGTTATCATCACTCCTCATGAAAGACTCAAATGAGGATTGGGACCTCTTTGCAATGTCACCAATCCTTGTAATCTGCTCCTGCATCACTAGTGTGGTCCTTGATTTTGTGTTCCCATCCTGAACAAGAACTTACTACTCTTGCACTTCAAGCAAGAACTTACTACTCATTTTCAACACCAAGCAACTTATTTGCAAAACAACACAGCGAGAACGGGGGTCCAAACTACTTTATTCAAGCAAACTAAACAACCTAAGCAAAGAAAACGAAAACTAAGACGCTCCAAGAACAACACAACTGTGCATGAAACAATAAAAACGAAGTGTCTAGACAGACTTGAGCTTTTTATTTATGAAGAAGGGGATGCCTTGGGGATGCCGCTTTGACGCTTGTACCTCTTGGATATTTCTTAGGGTGACACTATGGTGGCATACCCAAGCTTGAGCTTTTGTCCATTCTTGATCTCATTACATCATTCTCTCTCTACACCTGAAATTTTTCTTTCATACAAAACTTCACACAATCTTCATTAGCAACATTAGTGTATTCAAAAGATATTAGACCTCTAGAAAAGCTTTGGAACAGCAAGACTTTTCTTTAAAAACACAAGCTACTGTAGTAACTCCTTCAAAAAGCTCAATTCCCCAAAAAAGAACTCAAAAAGAAATCAATAAGAAGCAAATGTAAATAATGGCAGAAATCTGTCAAAACAGACCAGGAGGAAGAAACCATTTTTTCGAAAATCTTCTGTTGCTCAAATCAAAAAGTGTTTAACTAACGAAAGTTATCTAACATACTGGGGGATTTATTCGTAAATTTTGAGCTCAATATGAGTTATAGAGACTCCTCACGAATTTTTATAGTGGAGGACAGAAATCTGTTTCGGGACAACAACTCCCCAAATCTTACTTCCCTCTCATTAGAGGTCATTCTTGGCACAAAACGCAAACAAAAGGGATAAGGAGAGGTAATTACTGAAGTAATAACTTCCAAGACTCAAGGAAACTCTTGGGTTATCTCCCAACAAGTACTTTTCTTTAACGCTTTTAAGTTAGTCATTAATAATTTGAGAAGATGCTCACATAAGAACTATGAGTTGAAGTAAAAGAGAGCATCAAGAAGCAAATTCAAAACACATAGAAGTATAACCCACTTCCTATTCATAGGAATCTTATAATAAAATAAATCAAAGAAGCACATAGCAACAAGAATGGATAGATAAAACAAGAGCAACTTCAAAACTTTTAGCACATAGAGAGGTGTTTCAGCACCATGAAAACTTCTACAATCATAATTTCCTCTCTTATAATAATTTTTAGTAGCCTCACGAATAAACTCAACAATATAAATATCACATAAAGCATGATTTTCATGATCTAAAAATACATTATTTTTATCAAGCTCAAAAATAGTGAGATTAAAACCTTCAAACCTACTTTTAACAATTTTATAACAAGAAGACTGATCATTCAATATAGGACCATCATCTAGAGCTTTATCATAAACATTTGCTAATAAAAACTCTTTAGTACCATGCATTTCGAAGTTAGGCACAAATATAGGATTATCATAGATAACAGGAGCATAACTATTATCACAAGTTTTACCCATAGCAGATATTTCAAAAGAACCCACAGGAACATAACATTCATCCTCCTTTGGTAAGCATGGGGGACAATCAAATAATGTAAGAGGTAAAGAGTTACTCTCATTAGAAGGTAAACATGGGTAGATCCATTCTTCCTCCTCTTGACCATCACTCTCCTCCTCTTTTTCATCTAATGAGCTTTCAGTTTCAGCAATTTCTTCTTCCATAGGCTCCTGCAAGGCATTAGTCTCTTCCATTTATGGAAAACACCTATTAAAATATTCAAGAATATAGCCATTTTCTTCCTTATAATTATCAAAGAAAAATTTAAGTATCTCATAAATCTCATATTCATAAGGTGCATCATCAGTATTTTCAAGCAAGCTGGCAAGTTCAAATGCACCCTTGAAAGCAATGAATTCTTCAATTTGTTCCACATCATAAAAGTCATATTTTACTTTAATATAAGAAGATATGGTAACATTATCATTATACTCACATTGAAAAGGCAGGTGTTTACACCGCCTACAGCAACAAGATTTATCAAAGCAATAAGTTACATTATAAGTAGAGCACACCTCTCTAGCAATAGTATTCAATTTATCAATTTGATCCCATAAGTGTTTCCCTTTTTGTGACAAACGGTGTTCCTTATAATAATACTTTTCTTCTTCCGTGAACCCACCTTGCCAATAAGAACTAGTTTCAAAGAAACCATCCATTGATAGAAAACATGACAAAACAGGGCAATAACAGACCAGCAACTAGAGTGAGAACTAATTTTTGTGTGTTTTTGAATAAAGAAAGCAAACCAAACTAAACTAATTTTTTTTGGGTTTTTTTGGAAAGAGGCAAACAAAACCAAGCAAAAGAAACAAAGCAAACTTAAAACAAAGCAAAGAGAAAGGAAGTGAAGGACTCCCCTTGTGAAGACGTCCTTAGCCTCCCCGGCAACGGCGCCAGCAAATTTGTTGATGGCGCCTTCTTGATGTGGGAGCGCTTCGTCGGAAACCCCAAGAGCAAGGTGTTATGAGCACAGCAGCAAGTCTTCCCTTAGTAGAGACCGAGGTTATTGAACCAGAAGGAGGAAGGAAACGTCTCAAAGGTGTTTCAAGCAATGTGGAAACCTGCACAACACAAACTCAAGACTTTGCCCCAATGAATCAGTGAGGTTGTGAAGCTCACCGGTTTGCTGTAACAAAGGATTAAACGTATGGTGTGGAAGGTAATGGTTTGCAGCAAGTAAACAAGTAACAGTGGAAGATGTATCAATGGTAAAGATTGGACCGGGGTCCATAGTTCACTAGAGGTGCTCTCCTTAGATAAACAACATGGCATGAAGGGTAAACAAATTACAACAGGGCAATTGACAGGAACTGAGCAAGGCATAACAATGCAATTACCAGTCAGAAAGATCCTATGAGATTCGAGTGGGCAATACAACAAGATACATAGACTGCCATCCAACTGCATCTATGACTAGAAGTCCACCTTCAGGTTATCATTCGAACCCCCTCCAGTATTAAGTTGCAAGCAACAGACAAATACTTTAAGCAAAGTGTGTAAGGTAAACAGTCCACATGTTCCATGAACAAGAGACCGTTGTTTTCTCCCTAGTATCAACAACACATCTACAACCGAAGAGATTATTGTCACTTCCCTTGGAAACTAGAGGCATGAACCCACTATCGAGCATAAATACCCCCTCTTGGAGTCACTAGAAACTACTTGGCCAAGATAGCTACTAACAACAGAGAGCATGCAAGATCACAAACAACACAAACATGATAGAATCATAAAGACAAAACCATTAATCAAACCAACATAATAATCTCAATATCCATCGGATCCCCGCAAACACAACATGCATGATTACAAATAGATTAGATCTTGATCATGAACGGAGCTCACAAGATCTATACATGAAAGCACAAGGAGGAGATACAACCATATAGATACTACATGGACCCATAGTCCAAGGTGGAACTACTCACGCATCATACCGGAGAGAAGGCCTCCGGGATGATCTCCTCGGCAGGTGCCGGAAGAACTTCGACCCCGATCTAGGGATGATGGTGGCGGGCCATGCATTTGCTTTCATGGAGATTTGATTGGGTTCTTAGGGTTTCTGCATCGAGGGCTTATTATAGGCGAAGGGGGAGGCCGAGGAGGCGACCAGGGGCCCCACAACCCTCCCAGGCGCGGGCCCACCCCTGGTCGCGCCTAGGGGGGGTCTGGGTGCCCTGGCCCGCTTCCTCGTCTCCCCTCTGGACTTCTTGTTCCCCACGGAAAGTAATTGACTTTGACGTTTGTCCCGTCCAATTCCAAGAATATTTCTTTACTAACTTTTCTGAAACCAAAAACAACAGAAAACATGCAACTGGCACTGTGGCAACTTGTTAATAGGTTAGTACCACAAAACATGTAAAAATCACCTCAAAGTGTAGACAAAGCAAAGCAAAGTAGATACTAACAAGCATGGAACATCAAAAATTATAGATACATTTCCGACGTATCAGCTGTATGTGAGGGATTTTGTCACATCCCAAGATTTTCCAAATCTTGTAATGTGAAAAATAAATAAACAAAATAAATCTTTGTTGAAAATCAGGGTGAAAAGAAACTTTTGTTTCTAAAAGAAAACTTTAAAATCCCATCTCGAACAAACTTTGGTTAAAGTTTGAATTCAACAAAAATCCAAATCAAGGGAAATGCATTCCTCAATGAATGTATCTGGAAATTTAAACATTTGGAAAATAAATCCAAATCCTAAAACCCTAATGGAAGGAAATCATTTTCCAAAGTATCTCCAAATCTATGGATTTGATCCATACCAAATTTGATCAACAAATAATCCTAAAGGGATTTATAAAGATAAACAATTATCAAAGGAAAATAAATTGTTTTGGAAACACTAATTTAGATCTTTTAATAAAAGACTTTGGTTTCAAGTGAAAAGGTGAGCCAAATTAATTTTGGCCAAGCTTTTGTAATAAAATATTTTGTTTTGATAAAATGAGTAAAGGTTTATTTAAATAAAATAATAAGGATTTAAATATCCAATTTTATTTAAGTAAAGGCTTTTCCATTTTAAATGAACACCAAGTATTTATTACTACCTTGAAATCTTTTATTAAAAGGTTTTGCTTTGATTAAAATGAGAAAAGGATTATTTAAATAAAATAATAAGGATTTAAATATCCAATTTTATTTAAGTAAAGGCTTTCCCATTTTAATTAAACACCAAAACTTATTTATTTATTTAAAGAAGTTTCCAAGTATTCTTTTATTTTTCAAATAAAACCTTCTGGTTTGGTTTTGAAAATAATTGGAATTCAAATGGAAATTTTATTAAATAAATCAAACACTATTAATAAACTAAAGATCCATTTTATTTAATTATGAAATGGATCCTAAAATAAATAAAAATATTATTTCATTTTGAGATTTGGATTATGTCTTAAACAGAACCAAATTCAAAGTGAAAGGTTTGCTGTTTGTTTGAATTGTTTTGAACCTTGTTTGATTGTTTGAATAATTGTTTGAAATTGAAAACAGAAAAAGATTTAGAAAAAGAAAAAGGTTTTATGCAGAATAAAAATAGTGAAAACAGACCCAACCCAATTTGGCCCAACAGCAGCCCAATCCAGCCCAACCTTTCACTGCCCGAAGACGACTATTCGTACCAAATAACAGACCCACTGAGTCAATGACAATCAGGACCCACTCCTCCTCTCTCTCACTCGCTGACGAGAAGACCCCACCTATCTCTCCCACGCTCTGAACCGTTTTTCTTCACCGCAAAACAAACCCGCGCGGAGTATGACTGGTGGACCTCGTTCCTTCTCCCTTTCCCACTGACGACTGGACCCTACACCTCCTGTTCTTCTTCCCCACCCGCTGACCACGCCTTCCCCCTCGCTGCCGTTGCTGCCTTCAAACCGCGGATTCAATTCGCCTTAACGCGACCGCCATTACTCGAGTTGATCACGCAGATGGAAACGCCCGTGTCTCCTCTATAATTCCCCTCTGACACCCCGCGCTGGCACGCCTTAGACCGCCCCCAATTCCTCCCCGAACGCCCTCTGCTCCGACGACCTTCCTCGCCGATTCCGATGAAACCCCACCGCCCCTTGCATCCCTAAGCACCCCAGCAGCTTCTCCACCTCCAAGCGCACCTGCTAGTGCATCCAGTTCACTCGCGCGAGCCTCACAGCGTCGGCAAGGACAAGCTCAACTCGCCACCGCCGTCGGCCTCGACTCCGGCAAGCTTCCCCAGTGAGCACAGACTTCCCCTCGCCCCCTTTTTGATGCTCCCTTACTCGCGACCCTCGTGCGCACCTAACCGTGCCTCTCCTTTGCCTTAGCACGGTCCCAAGCGACGCCAACGACGACAACCCGAGAGCACCGCCGCTAGAACGAGCTCCGGCGAGCAATCGCAGCTGCGTTCGAGCGCCTTGACCAACATGAAGTACGCCGAAGCCGCCGTGATCCTCGAGCCCGGTGAGCAACCTCCTTCTCCTCACCTCATGTAGCGTCGCCTCCGCTGACCGACCGCTCACGCCAAGAATGGCCAGTAGCCGCTGCGTCGTGGTCGAGCACCCCGCAGCCGTTCGATATGGATCGGACGCACTAGATAGAATCACTTAGTCGCGAAGAGGTATGTCCTCTGGACCGCTCGATCTAACTAGATCCAACGCCCTACAGCCGCGATCCACCCGAACCGGTATGGACCAATAGGAAAGCGACGCGTGGCACTAGATCTGTTTAAAAGAAATTTGAAAACAGATTTATTTGCAAACTTCAAACCCTTGTATCTTTTGATCCACACGTCCAAAAATTACAAATTTGATATCGTTGAATTCAGGAGAGCAAGCTCTAACCAACCCTACCCTTAGTTTAGCAAATAGTATCTGTTAGCTTGCTTGTTTTTGCAGATACTTTTGTGTGCTTGCTAACATTAGAAAAATGGTTTAAAAATGTTTTTAAGGTTAAAAACCTTTGCAAATTGGTTTGTTGTGACCTTACTGACCCTAGGAACCAACCTAAGTTTTGGAAATTGATTTTGGAAAAGTTTAGAATGGATTAATTAGTTTAGTCCATTTCTAGCTAATTAAAAACCATTGTTTTGTTTATGAAAATGCTTTCATAAAGAAAACTTTGAGAAAATTATTTTGAACCAAACCTACTGACCCAAACACCAAGTTTTGCAATAGCAACTCATTTGGTGAAACAAAATAAGGAGTCTTTAATTTAAAAACCATTTCTAGTCAAATAGAAATGTGGTTTTTATCAAAAATGATTTTGGAAGAAAACCTTTGGAAAATGATTTGTTTCAAACTCACTAACCCCAAACCCCAAGTTTTGTGATAGAAAACATACTTGGTGAACCCTATAGGTTAATGCCTTAGTGAAACCTTTTGCAAATGACTTTGCCATTTTGGTAAATGACCAAATTTGGAACTTACAAAGTTTAGAAGCCTAGTGAAGACCATCCTTACAAATGAACCAACCTGTGCATGCTTATGCATGACTTAGATGTACCCAAATGTCTATGACCCACTAGGAACCACTTTTTCAAACAAAACAAAGCTTGGTATGCTTGCATGCATTACTTTGACTTTGTTATTTTATGTGTGTTGTTTTGCTTGATTGGTAGATTGAGTTGTGCCTTGCTTGATTGAATTGTAGTGACTTGAAGAGTGTGAGTGTTGCAAGGACAAGGAGTGAACCTATACCCTCTACCAAAAAGGCAAGTGATGCTTCATATCTTTTGACCCATTATTTTCACTATGCATTAGTGATTTTTGCTAAGTAAAACTTGCATGGATTTTATTTTGCTAAGTATAGATCTTGCTATAGGAAAATCTATTAGATGAATCCTTAGTAGGATTTTCCTAAGTTAAGAATCCCATTACTATCAAGCTTAGCCTAGCTAATAGAAAACATGGGTGGAATATATAATCACACTATGAAAAATCTCTAAGTCTGAGGACTTATGTTTTTGTTTAATAAAACAACTAAGATTAATGAATCACCTGGGTGGAATGGGACTTGCTTTGTGGTTTTTGGTTGAGTGGTTCACAAGGCCATGGTCTTGGCTTGTGTATCTCACTTGTGGATGGCCACCCAGGAAACAAAGAGATTTGAGATGTCAAATGTTGAGAAGCTTCAAGTGCAACCACTTGGCAATATGGGCTCTGCCATGATCATATAGGTTGCAAGAACTTAGCCACATGGACAGTGGGTGGTAGTGTTTGATAGGTTGGAACGCGTCCATGTTGGTCTAAGGGAAGGCTTCTGAAAGATTTTGTCTTGGGAAACCAAGTCTTGTGGGGAAAGTGCACCACCTCTGCAGAGTGTAAAACCTAAGTACTTAGCCATGTCCCTGGTAAAGGACAATTTGAGCATCAAGACATGGAAGCAATCAAGAATCTCATCATTCCAATTTCTAAATAAAACTTGTGGGTGAACAAGGGTTGTGTGAAATTCTTCAATCTTTGATGGAGAGATGGCTTGGTACAAGGATCTCAAAATCTTAGATTGGGAAAAATTGTTTTTGCCAAGCAAATCTTCAGTCTTTGATTGGTAGATGCCCTGAGTGGATCTTCAGTCTTTGATTGGTAGATGCCTTGGAAAGTTTTTGCCAAACAAAACTTAGTATTTTCAAAATGATAGGGAAAATCTATTTTGAGCAATGCAAGCCTCAACTCCACTTAGCCAAAATGCATATAGATGATAGATTCCACTATACTACCAAAGTATCACTTGCCAATACAATTCAAATGTATTGACCCTTGTGGCTGTAACTTGTAATGTTGCAGGTTTGATTGTTTAGAAAAGATTGTACGTGTAGGATTACAAAGTCTACAACCAACATGTCTGCCTGTGGCACTTTGAAGATGAAGGACCCATGACTATAGTTATTCCGCTGCAATGTAATGTAATAGCCAAATGAGCTATGTATTGATGTAATAAAATTATGTTATTCCTGGTTATAAAGTTGTATTATGACCTTTGTTTCTTGATATTACATCTGAACTGTGGATGCTAGCTTTTGATCCAGGGACTAGCATTGTAAACACAGTGGGCTCAATCTTATTAAAGGTTGGGGACCTTATAGATGGTATCAGAGCATTGTGTTGCCTGTAGGATTTGTAACCCTAGGATTGGACAAAAACCCTTAGAAAAATAGGAGTTGTATTTTGTTCCAAAAACTATTTACAAACAATCTTGTAAACTCTTTCCTCAACCATTTTGGTTTCAACTCTACTTCTCATCTATTTCAACTTGATGGAAAAACCTACCCCATGACCAAAGACTTCACCATGTGCAAAGGACTTCTTCAACTTCGTCAACTTTAATGACTTCAACATCTTCAACATGTTCACCAAGGACTTCCAACTTGGATATCACTAAGGACTACAAGTGAGACAAGGACATCTTGCTCAAGACTTGAAGACTAAGGAGAAACAACTTAGAAAGAACCATCATCACCTTTGAAGTTGTGACCAAGACACAAGAATTCCCCCAAGAATACAATGATCTCATTCAAGAAGAATCAACCAAGAAGGATGGAAAGATCACAAGTGAACCATATAGATGGACCACCATATTTAGTTTAAGTCAAACACACCAACTTATGTGGTGTAACCAAAAATATTTTGTTGCCTAAAAATGTGCTTAGACTTTGTTGTTTGAGTGAAATGTTTGGTTTGTGATTGCTTGCACTTTGCTTGTGTGAATTGTGATGTGTGTGATTAGAACTCTCCTAGAAATCTTTTGCCTATTCTAATCTCCCTCCAACTCAAACAGATGACTACTCCAAGAAACTCCAACATCAAGGATGGTGACAACATCAACAACAATCAAGAGGACAACATGAGAGAACTCATAGCAACCCAACATCAATTGAGCCAACTGACAGCTCAGTTCATAGCCAACAATAATGATAAAGACCCTACCTTGCAAAAGTTTTTGGAAGAACAATCCCAACTGATGCTTAAGGTGACTAATCAAATGATCAGCATGGAAGAAAGCTATCCCAAAGGAGTGTTTGACAACAAGGATGACAAGAATGTTATGCTAGATGGAGCACCATCTTGCAATATTTGTGGAGACAAGGATCATACTTCCAAAGAGCACGAAGATCAATGCCCCAATTGTGAAGAGGAACATCCAAATGACCAATGTCCTACCTCTCAAGCTACTTGCTACCTATGTGAAGGAAACAATCATGTCCCTATCCAATGCCCCATCTATGCCATTGTTGAACAAAGGAAACAAGAAGGATCCAAGTATGCCAAGAATGTAGAGGACAAAGGAAAAGGACCACTCATACCTCCAAACAAGACAACCCAATTCAAAGGACTAAAGAAACCTAAGCAAGACATGAGCCTTGTGCAATGTCGTAAATGTAAGGAAATGGGACACTACCCCAGTCGATGCCCAGAGACCATGAAGAATAAAAGGATGGACCAAGTGGTGTGCAACAACTGCAAAGAACCAGGCCATTATGTAGCAACCTGTCCACAAGAGCAACGTAAAGAACTCCAAGATATCCATTGTTTCAATTGCAAAGAACCAGGACACTATGCAAGCAACTGTCCAGAAAAGATGAAGAACAAGTTGAACAAGCCTATGAAGGATCTCAACCTTGGCCCATGAGTCAAGTAGGAAAACAAGGGCACTATGCAGAAGTTTTCCAAGAAGAAGTTTTCCAAGATTTCAAGCAAGCCAAGATGTAGTTTAGTTGGAAATTTTTTAAGGGTGGTAGTACCCTAGTTGTTTTGAACCTGCTTGTAACCCCTAGCCTCCCCAAATCTCGGGACGAGATTTCTTTTAAGGTGAAATGTCACATCCCAAGATTTTCCAAATCTTGTAATGTGAAAAATAAATAAACAAAATAAATCTTTGTTGAAAATCAGGGTGAAAAGAAACTTTTGTTTCTAAAAGAAAACTTTAAAATACCATCTTGAACAAACTTTGGTTAAAGTTTGAATTCAACAAAAATCCAAATCAAGGGAAATGCATTCCTCAATGAATGTATCTGGAAATTTAAACATTTGGAAAATAAATCCAAATCCTAAAACCCTAATGGAAGGAAATCATTTTCCAAAGTATCTCCAAATCTATGGATTTGATCCATACCAAATTTGATCAACAAATAATCCTAAAGGGATTTATAAAGATAAACAATTATCAAAGGAAAATAAATTGTTTTGGAAACACTAATTTAGATCTTTTAATAAAAGACTTTGGTTTCAAGTGAATAGGTGAGCCAAATTAATTTTGGCCAAGCTTTTGTAATAAAATATTTTGTTTTGATAAAATGAGTAAAGGTTTATTTAAATAAAATAATAAGGATTTAAATATCCAATTTTATTTAAGTAAAGGCTTTTCCATTTTAAATGAACACCAAGTATTTATTACTACCTTGAAATCTTTTATTAAAAGGTTTTGCTTTGATTAAAATGAGAAAAGGATTATTTAAATAAAATAATAAGGATTTAAATATCCAATTTTATTTAAGTAAAGGCTTTCCCATTTTAATTAAACACCAAAACTTATTTATTTATTTAAAGAAGTTTCCAAGTATTCTTTTATTTTTCAAATAAAACCTTCTGGTTTGGTTTTGAAAATAATTAGAATTCAAATGGAAATTTTATTAAATAAATCAAACACTATTAATAAACTAAAGATCCATTTTATTTAATTATGAAATGGATCCTAAAATAAATAAAAATATTATTTCATTTTGAGATTTGGATTATGTCTTAAACAGAACCAAATTCAAAGTGAAAGGTTTGCTGTTTGTTTGAATTGTTTTGAACCTTGTTTGATTGTTTGAATAATTGTTTGAAATTGAAAACAGAAAAAGATTTAGAAAAAGAAAAAGGTTTTAGGCAGAATAAAAATAGTGAAAACAGACCCAACCCAATTTGGCCCAACAGCAGCCCAATCCAGCCCAACCTTTCACTGCCTGAAGACGACTATTCGTACCAAATAACAGACCCACTAAGTCAATGACAATCAGGACCCACTCCTCCTCTCTCTCACTCGCTGACGAGAAGACCCCACCTCTCTCTCCCACGCTCTGAACCGTTTTTCTTCACCGCAAAACAAATCCGCGCGGAGTATGACTGGTGGACCTCGTTCCTTCTCCCTTTCCCACTGACGACTGGACCCTACACCTCCTGTTCTTCTTCCCCACCCGCTGACCACGCCTTCCCCCTCGCTGCCGTTGCTGCCTTCAAACCGTGGATTCAATTCGCCTTAACGCGACCGCCGTTACTCGAGTTGATCACGCAGATGAAAACGCCCGTGTCTCCTCTATAATTTCCCTCTGACACCCCGCGCTGGCACGCCTTAGACCGCCCCCAATTCCTCCCCGAACGCCCTCTGCTCCGATGACCTTCCTCGCCGATTCCGACGAAACCCCACCGCCCCTTGCATCCCTAAGCACCCCAGCAGCTTCTCCACCTCCAGGCGCACCTGCTAGTGCATCCAGTTCACTCGCGCGAGCCTCACAGCGTCGACAAGGACAAGCTCAACTCACCACCGCCGTCGGCCTCGACTCTGGCAAGCTTCCCTAGTGAGCACAGACTTCCCCTCGCCCCCTTTTTGATGCTCCCTTACTCGCGACCCTCGTGCGCACCTAACTGTGCCTCTCCTTTGCCTTAGCGCGGTCCCAAGCGACGCCAACGACGACAACCCGAGAGCACCGCCGCTAGAACGAGCTCCGGCGAGCAATCGCAGCCGTGCCCGAGCGCCCCTTGACCAACCGCGAGTACGTCGAGCTTCGCCGTGATCCCCTGAGCCCGGTGAGCAACCCCTCCTTCTCCCTCACCTCATGTAGCGTCGCCTCCGTCGTTGACCGATCGCTCCGCCGCCCGGCTGACCGCCCGCTTCGTCGTGTGTCGAAAGCACCCGCAACCGTTCGATGATCTGGATCGGACGCACTAGATAGAATCACTTAGTCGCGAAGAGGTATGTCCTCTGGACCGCTCGATCTAACTAGATCCAACGCCCTACAGCCGCGATCCACCCGAACCGGTATGGACCAATAGGAAAGCGACGCGTGGCACTAGATCTGTTTAAAAGAAATTTGAAAACAGATTTATTTGCAAACTTCAAACCCTTGTATCTTTTGATCCACACGTCCAAAAATTACAAATTTGATATCGTTGAATTCAGGAGAGCAAGCTCTAACCAACCCTACCCTTAGTTTAGCAAATAGTATATGTTAGCTTGCTTGTTTTGCAGATACTTTTGTGTGCTTGCTAACATTAGAAAAATGGTTTAAAAATGTTTTTAAGGTTAAAAACCTTTGCAAATTGGTTTGTTGTGACCTTACTGACCCTAGGAACCAACCTAACTTTTGGAAATTGATTTTGGAAAAGTTTAGAATGGATTAATTAGTTTAGTCCATTTCTAGCTAATTAAAAACCATTGTTTTGTTTATGAAAATGCTTTCATAAAGAAAACTTTGAGAAAATGTTTTTGAACCAAACATACTGACCCAAACACCAAGTTTTGCAATAGCAACTCATTTGGTGAAACAAAATAAGGAGTCTTTGATTTAAAAACCATTTCTAGTCAAATAGAAATGTGGTTTTTATCAAAAATGATTTTGGAAGAAAACCTTTGGAAAATGATTTGTTTTAAACTCACTAACCCCAAACCCCAAGTTTTGTGATAGAAAACACACTTGGTGAACCCTATAGGTTAATGCCTTAGTGAAACCTTTTGCAAATGACTTTGCCATTTTGGTAAATGACCAAATTTGGAACTTACAAAGTTTAGAAGCCTAGTGAAGACCATCCTTACAAATGAACCAACCTTTGCATGCTTATGCATGACTTAGATGTACCCAAATGTCTATGACCCACTAGGAACCACTTTTTCAAACAAAACAAAGCTTGGTATGCTTGCATGCATTACTTTGACTTTGTTATTTTATGTGTGTTGTTTTGCTTGATTGGTAGATTGAGTTGTGCCTTGCTTGATTGAATTGTAGTGACTTGAAGAGTGTGAGTGTTGCAAGGACAAGGAGTGAACCTATACCCTCTACCAAAAAAGGCAAGTGATGCTTCATATCTTTTGACCCATTATTTTCACTATGCATTAGTGATTTTTGCTAAGTAAAACTTGCATGGATTTTATTTTGCTAAGTATAGATCTTGCTATAGGAAAATCTATTAGATGAATCCTTAGTAGGATTTTCCTAAGTTAAGAATCCCATTACTATCAAGCTTAGCCTAGCTAATAGAAAACATGGGTGGAATATATAATCACACTATGAAAAATCTCTAAGTCTGAGGACTTATGTTTTTGTTTAATAAAACAACTAAGATTAATGAATCACCTGGGTGGAATGGGACTTGCTTCGTGGTTTTTGGTTGAGTGGTTCACAAGGCCATGGTCTTGGCTTGTGTATCTCACTTGTGGATGGCCACCCAGGAAACAAAGAGATTTGAGATGTCAAATGTTGAGAAGCTTCAAGTGCAACCACTTGGCAATATGGGCTCTGCCATGATCATATAGGTTGCAAGAACTTAGCCACATGGACAGTGGGTGGTAGTGTTTGATAGGTTGGGAACGTCCATGTTGGTCTAAGGAAGGCTTCAAAGATTTTGTCTTGGGAAACCAAGTCTTGTGGGGAAAGTGCACCACCTCTGCAGAGTGTAAAACCTAAGTACTTAGCCATGTCCCTGGTAAAGGACAATTTGAGCATCAAGACATGGAAGCAATCAAGAATCTCATCATTCCAATTTCTAAATAAAACTTGTGGGTGAACAAGGGTTGTGTGAAATTCTTCAATCTTTGATGGAGAGATGGCTTGGTACAAGGATCTCAAAATCTTAGATTGGGAAAAATTGTTTTTGCCAAGCAAATCTTCAGTCTTTGATTGGTAGATGCCCTGAGTGGATCTTCAGTCTTTGATTGGTAGATGCCTTGGAAAGTTTTTGCCAAACAAAACTTAGTATTTTCAAAATGATAGGGAAAATCTATTTTGAGCAATGCAAGCCTCAACTCCACTTAGCCAAAATGCATATAGATGATAGATTCCACTATACTACCAAAGTATCACTTGCCAATACAATTCAAATGTATTGACCCTTGTGGCTGTAACTTGTAATGTTGCAGGTTTGATTGTTTAGAAAAGATTGTACGTGTAGGATTACAAAGTCTACAACCAACATGTCTGCCTGTGGCACTTTGAAGATGAAGGACCCATGACTATAGTTATTTCGCTGCAATGTAATGTAATAGCCAAATGAGCTATGTATTGATGTAATAAAATTATGTTATTCCTGGTTATAAAGTTGTATTATGACCTTTGTTTCTTGATATTACATCTGAACTGTGGATGCTAGCTTTTGATCCAGGGACTAGCATTGTAAACACAGTGGGCTCAATCTTATTAAAGGTTGGGGACCTTACAGATTTACTTGGGGTTAACGGTGATATCACTATGCATATCATTAGTTCTCTTTCTTCTATGGATGAGACTAGTAGGTTATTGCTATAAGCGGTTTCGGAGGCAATAGAAATTATGGATGCACTGCCCACATATAATTATCTTGCTCTAACAATTACATTCATACTTTATTATTATCTTTTATTTCCATCAGATGTTTTGCACAGCTACTGGTGAAACCTAAAGCCCCATGCCCTCTCACTCCATCATTGAAAACAACAAAAGATCACAAACTCTTGGTCCGATAAAACACAAAAGGATTCTAAAAATCCCGATGGTCTGTTAAAGTAACCTTACTATGCTTTCTGCTTCCCGAGGATTCGATAAACCTAGGTCTACTAGGGAAAAATAACTATACTACATCCGTAATCCGGATCGAAGGTATCAACTGGCGCCTGGAAATTTCTCCCCAATTACTTGGACATGTGGGTTTCCTCTAATTCCTTCATTATGACTCTTGATTCGCATTAAAACCCTTGATTTCCTGCACAACACAATTCAAGGAAAGTCTTTGCAAATCTTTGCAATTATTAGTCATTAATGGCAAGTATTGAGAGTTTTTGTCAATTGGTTGACTAAAAAAATATTTAAACGCAGAGAAAGATGACAAATTTTAGAGCCATCAGAGAACACACCCAATAGTGTCAGAAAAAATGCTAGCTTGAAGAGGAACACGCCGCAGAGGTCCGAAAATTATGCCGGTGTGAAGGATAACACACACAATAGTGGCAGCAAAAGGGCTAATTTGAAGAGGAACACGCCACAGAGGTTAGACAATGATGTCGGCACGCAGGGAGCCAACACCCATGAGGAGAAGCGGGAAGGAGATCACACCGAGGAGTAGCAGCAAAAATGCTAGTTCGATGAGGAATGCAATGCAGAGGTTAAGCCATAATGGGGCTACCCTCACGAATGATACCATCGGGAAGGAGGATGTACACAAGAAGAGCAAGAGGGTTCTGTATAGTCGAGATGAAATAGAATCTGATTACTGTTTGTCTGCTGACGAACAAGTGATGCATGACCGTGTAAAATCACCCCCTGTAGTTGCAGCATCACCAATAGAGCGTCTGGGAGAAAATATAGTTGCCAAGGAGGTAGATTGGGCCAATGTTCCGGTCCATGTAGGTGCAAATGATGGTGCAGCCCCACCCATGTGAGTCAATACGATGTGTGCAGTACTAGGCATTGGTGAGTGTGGTGAAGATTCTGAATCAGTTGTAGAAGATGGCACTATGGAGGATGAAGAATCTGGTGATGATGAGATATACAAGACACTTAAGGATGGGGCTGGCATTCTAGTTGATGACTTGGGTCCCGACATAGAAGAGATGATACATGACCACGAGGATCCTATACTTTCGGTTGGCATCGAGTTCAACATCATGCATGAGTTTAGGATGTCGTTCCGGCATTTTTGTATCAAGGGGGAGTTTGATATTCATAGACTTAAGAACACTACCTAGAGGTATGAGGCTGTTTGTAGGTTATAGTGGAAGAATGGACAGGTGGTGATACCTTGTCCGTGGAGGATCGTAGCCAGAGCCCTACCCGTGTCAAAGGCAATTAGGGTATTTGGGCAATGAGATCAACTTTATCATTTTCACTCTATAATATAAGTAAAGTTGATGTAAAAGATCTATCTGGCAACTCTGCTTATGCTATAAATTAATCTGTGCTGCAGGTGAACAAATTGCCCCCTCCCCCACATGTGTGCGACAGGGAGCATGCTGAAATCCTCGATGGTTGATATGGAGTGGGTGGATTTACAAGCTATGTCCATACTAAAGGATAACCCTAAGGAGACCGCGGAGAATAATCAAAATAAACTTGTTGCTAAGTACAACATTGTCCTACCATATTACATGGTTTGGAAAGATAAAGAGAAAGCTCTAAACTCTTGCATGGGGATTGGACTAATAGCTTCAGGATGTTGTACAAATTCAAGGCTGAGGTATAAGCTAGGTGTACAAGGAGTGTTGTGGAGATCGACCTATATCAGAAGGTGGTAAAATTTATTTCAACATATTTTTCATGGCGCTTAAACCTTGCATCTAGGGATTCAAGGACGGCTGTAGGCCATATCTGAGTGTAGAAAGTATTGTCCTAATTAGCAAATGGAAAGGCTGCCTGGCATCTGTGATAACATTGGATGGTCACAACTGGATGTTCCTAGTGGTATTCGGGATGTTCGATATAGAGACCAAGGAAAACTGGGTCTGGTTTATGTCACATCCCAAGATTTTAGAAATTGGGACTAGAAAAAAAGTTGTTTTTACATGTCATTCATGAGCATTGCATTGCATCTGTGCAAAATTTTGCAAGAATTCAGATTCAAATATTAAATAGAACCCTAAAAGGCCAATGTGCTACCTTATTCCTATAGGGAATTAAATAGGATTTATAAAACTCATTATCACTAAGACAACAACTATTTCTAAATACTATATTAATATGATCTACTTGATTTTAGAAAAAAATGAGAACAAGTTTCACCTCTTTTGGAGTTTAAATGGGGAAGTTATGGCCAAAAGAAATAAAAGGAATAAGAAAAAGCAAATGAACAAAAAAACAGATAATTTAGCCGGCCCAGCCCACCTAACTCAGCCCCTACCTCCCGCCGCATTCCCCAGCGCGCGCTCATCCCTAGCGCACGCACGCGCAGCAGCCCAGCCGGCCCAAGCAAGCGTAGTCGCCAGCGCCAGCCCACATGCCATCTTCTCTCTAACGCCGACAGGCGGGACCCACTGCGTCGTCCCCTACCTGCCGACGGAGACGAACCTCCCCACGGATCGAAACCGAACCAAAAATCCCATCAAATCCGTTTGATTGTTCGACGTTTTCCCCTCTCTGCATACCACTCTCGTTTATTTATAGTCCCCTCCTTCGCCCTGTTTCGTTTTTTTGCTCTAATCGAAACCCTAGCCGCCTCCCCTGTCTCGCTGGAGCTCGCGCCGCCGCTGCCATTGGAGCTCGCAGATCAACCTTGAGGACGAGCTTCCATCATGCCCGAGACTCCTTTTCCCCTCTATCCGAACCCCCTCTTTGAAACGTTTCACCCCGCCCTATTTCCTTCGCCACAGGGGCACCGCAGAGCCAATACGCCACCGCCGGAGTCCTCGCACCACCCGTCGTCTCTAGCCGTTCGTCATCTCCGCCCTAGGAAGCAATGCAGAACACCAATGCCACCAAGACTCTCCCCGAGACCGCCCGCATCCCTTCGACCGCCTATACATCGCCGGAGACCACCGGAGTCACCACCACCGTCGCCGTTTGCACCTCCCGTCGCCGCCAGCTGGACTCGCCGGTGAGAACCAAGCCGCTACTCCCCCAGCCGTCGGATTTGTAACTAGTGGCCCAGATCGGCTATTGACCCTGTGATGGATCACTGACCAGTCAAACGACACAGTCAGCGCAATGTCAGCCTTGACCCCAGTCAGCGCGACATATTAACAGGGAATATTCCCTTTGAATTGAAATTTAATAGAAATTACTAAAAATGCACTAATCTTGTAAAATTCATATAAAAATATCTACATGTCCAAAAATTGTATATAATATATAAATGGATTCAGGAAATTGATTATAATACTAATATCTATTTGGTTCTAACTTTACGGTACATATTTACTATAATAAATTAAATAATTTAATAGTCAATTTAGACAAAATAAATCATAGTAAAATATCTGTAGATCAGAAAAATACAAAGAAGATATATATGCGGATTCATAATTTCATATACAACATTAATATACTGTGGGATCCAACTTTTATAGTGCAGAAATTACTGTAGTAATTTAAATAGTTTTAATAGCCTTTTTGACTATAAAATTCATAGTAAATAATTTATAGATCGAAAAATTATGAATAATATGTCTCTGAAATCACAATCCCGTGAATATTATGGATCTGATTTTATTTTGATTTTTAGACAACAGAAAGTATTTAAATTAATTAAAACCCATTAAACACTATTTAAATCATAAGAAAAGATCTATAACTCCGTTTAGGGTGAATCCAATTGCTAATGGTTCGTAATAACATCCCCTATCCAGTACACCACATAATCAAATTTAATATGACAAATAGAATAGAAGTTTTAACAGAACCATTAAAACTCCTATATTGGCAATCAAGATTAATAATAACTACCCTATTGCATTAAATGATCTCCTGCATGCATCATGTATTCTAATATTGTTTAGAAAACTAATTACAACCATTGTGACATATTAAATCATCATGCATGCATTTGTTTATCATTGTTTTGTTGTATGTGCATAATTGCATTGTTTTGAATGGTGTGTTTGTTGTGCACTTGTTTTGATCGATAGATTGCGAGGAGTGCAACGATTGCAATTGTGAGGATTTTTCGAATGACTACATCAACTAAAGGCAAGTGGCACTATCATAAATGTCCTATTATTTTTCCTATGCATTGTAGTTGTTTTTAGTAGAAGTGCATATGTAGGAATATTTTTTCACAATGTGCTATGATATGCTATGCTATGTCCTATAGGATATCATTTTATATATTTCTTAGTGGAAACATCGTAGTAGTATGCTTAGCCCTGCTATAGATTCGGGGTGGAATATCATGTCATGAGTATTATGAGGTATTGGAAAATCTATGTTTTATATAATAAAACAAGTAATTAATGAATCACCTGGATGGAATATTGTTGTTGTTGAGTTTGGAAGAAGTGGCAACGGAGAGGACCGTATCTTTGGCTACCTCTCTCGTGTGTGCACTAGAAGAAGACCACCTAGGCATCATAGAGATTGACATGTTTCTCGTACAGTATCTTCCGTATACAGCCACATGCTAATATGGGCTCTGGCTTGGTTAATTACATAGCGGAAGACCCTTTACATTGGTATGTCTCCAGGTTAACTAGAATTGTGTATTGGAGGTTATATCCTTGCATTGGTGCCTGTTAGACGTGCTAGTATTATGTATTGGGAGGACTTCTATGGAAAGACTTCGTCACATTCTCGATCTGCCGGTATACCGATTGGTGTGTACTAAACCAGCGGCCACTGGTGGCGACAAGGCGAGATTGTGTCGTGTGGGTAAAGTGTACAACTTCTACAGAATATTTAAATCTAATCGATTAGGCGTGTCCCCGGTTATGGACAATATTGAGCAACTAAGGCTTGAAGCTTATGTATGATTCGACATTCTAATCTATTAATAAAATTTGATGGTTTAACAAGGGAGTAGGAGCACTTGGTGTTGGCCAATGTGTTGAGACATTTTTTCAGAAAGGATTAAAAACTATTTGGAAATGTTAGGATAAAAGTATTGCTTTATGCAAATGAGCCTGAAACTCCACTTAGCCAAATATGCATGCAATTGATAGGTTACATTCATAACCACATAGTAGTGACACTTGCCGATACATTCAAAGTATTGACCATTCGTGGCTGCAACCTTTCATGTTGCAGGTTCTATCGTTTCTAAGTGATCGTTATAGGTCGCGAGACTCCACTCAACGATTGTTCGCCTGTGTCACATTTGAAGGATGGAGATCTACCTTGTATTCGTTTTCCGCGGTGTACTTCTGTGATATAATGTAAATTCTGGATCATATTCGTTGTATTTATGATGCACAGTTATATTTGGTATTCATTTTGTACTGTGTGTGCCAGTGAACCGATCCAGGGATTGGCACTATACACATGAACTCAGCCTTATCAGGCGAGGGTGTTAAAGTTTATGAGGCAGCTCAGGAGATCCATAGGACAAATGGATCCACTGGCTATATCCACAGACGCATGCAAAGGGCCGATGAATGCAGTGAAAGAGGTGTTCCCACAAGCTGAGGGTAGAGAATACCATGACCACCTGATGCTTAACCTATACAAGCACTACACATGCAACATATTTGGTTACATGTTTGCTGCTGCTAGATCTTACAGAGCTGGGCGCTGCGAATAATTCATGAGCAAGATTTTTGCGGAAGCCCCAGATCTTCGGTAGTACTTGGCGCACATCATTCACTACTATGGAAGAGGAGTCAGTTCAATCCTGACATCAAAGTTGATGTTGGGAAGGTGACCCCGGATAGGGTCAAGACAGGGGAAAGACGAAAGGAATCTCCCTTGTCGTGAGCCGAATTACTGATTGTGTCGACCGAATCATGTAAGAGTCGGCCGAGATAAGCAGGGCCATGACAAATATAGAATGAGTAACGCCTTATCCGGCCGACATATGAGTTAAGTCAGCCGGATAACTCTGACTAATACAAATACAGTTGAAGGCCAAGCCGAGTTATGCGAGACAAGGCCGAATAACGCGAAGCTTGTAGGAGAAGGAGGTGCCTATAGTCAAACCCTAGTCACTGGCTAGGAGGAATCTAGACAGAGCCAAGCACAAAGGACAAGGAGCAGAGCAACAGAAGGGCAGAGAAACGTCATGGAGGTGACAGTCAGGGAGCCCGAGGCACGCATGTGAAGGTTTCTGGAACATTGCCGCCGATAGAAGGGGGACACGGAAAGGAGGCCGCCGAGTTACCATATTGGGACAAGCATATTCCAAGAATATGCTTGCCACGTCAGCCCTAGAAGGAACCAAGGCACCCCTTTATAAGGGGAGGCGCGGGCTCCTGAGAGGGGATTGATTCATTCTACACCATTAGGCTCGTGTATTAGTTTTCTTCCTCTCTATGATCCAGCTCTAGGAGCACTTGTATCCATTGAGAAGAGGAATAGAGAGTTACTTGTAGAACTGTTGAGTGTAGAAATCACTACATCTTCCCTCCCCGGATCCTTCTAGCATCCATTGGCCCCATACTTTAGCCTACCCATGGCATCTGCCATGCCACCACCATGACAGTTGATTACATAAAAAAACAACCTAGCTAAATGCCTGAATAACTGGGTGAAGAACATAAAAGTCCTTCTTGTTCATATGTTGAAGGATGGCATACGGGGTATGATCATGAAGCTGTTAAATATAAGGAGAGAGAGATCAGTCGGAGACTTAGAGGCCATATGATATCGCCTGTTGTACAACAACTACATAAGAGAAGCCGAGGACTTGGTCATCTTAGTGTTGTCCCGTCAAACAACATCAACTATGAGGTGGTGGATATGTCCAAAAATGGCCATAGGGATGTTGTGAACATCGAGCGGCAGGAATGCACCTGCTTAGAGTGGCAGCATACCGGGAAACCATGCAACCAAGCATTGGTCTTCTTGTTGAAGAAAAGAACTCTACCTCATTTGGATCAATATTTTTCTGACTACTTCTCTCTAGAAAAGTTCAGAGTTGTGTACGCTGGTTCTGTCGAGCCCTGTACAAACCCATCTCAGTGGCCTCAAGTCCAACTAAGTTTTGAGCTATGCTAGCCAGTAACAAAAAGGGGAAGAGGAAGACCACAGATGAAGAGGTTTAAGGATTTTCTAGAGAGGGCAGGTTCGGGTTTTAGTGGTAGCAAGAAGGACAAAAACAGATGCAAGACCTGCCGTCTTATTGGCCATAGAGCAGCAGGGTGTCCTCTTAATTCTCCCAAACCTAGGTATGAGATGGTACCTATACAAAGATTTTTGGTCATACTCTGTAGATATTAGGTGCTTAACCGTGTCTTTTTTTTGACAGGAAGCGCAAGGTAAGAAACATGACTGTGGACTCAGTGATTTTGCCGCGGGAAGAAAATCAGAACAAGCGGAGTGATGATGCTGAACATGATTCTGATGCTGATTAGACTGACTTCCCTCGACATAGAGATGCAGAGTACATGAAGGTAAGAAAGTGGCACCCAGGAAGAGGATGAAGGCAGGCAATGAAGAAGATAGAGGACATCGAGGCAAATAAGTTGACACCCAGGAAGGGTAAGATGGCTGACAAAGAAGAATCATAATAATGTATTCATATCGAACCTGTCTACGTATTTGGTTAAATTCTGGAGCTGTGTTCGTGGGAATTGTTAGGCGAAACAAGCTTGTAGTGGTGTCTAAGATAATATGAGTTATTTCACATTCTTGTACTTCTCCATTCATTGACTATGTGATCCCGCTCTCGTAGTGAAATGTACCGCGACTTGAAGTTTGGTTATGGCTGAAGTCACTTTTTGAAGCCGAAATTGTGAATGTGCCACTACTATCTATACAATCGTAGCATCGGAGCCGAGGGGGATTGCTTCTCCAGTTCGATGGATGGTAGTGGCAAAAACATAATTTACATTAGCGCTTACTGGTTGCGCTAGTCGGATTAAATCCTTTCTTTTAGCATTACACTTATTAAAAGGTTCTGAGCTAAAAAATAAGTTCAAAGCTGCTACAATCCCACGAAGAAGTAATTTATTTTAGCTGCTGGAAAACTCCATGGTAACATAAACAACAAAGGTAACAGATAATTCCCACATAATGAGGAAATTGTTTACACTTTTTGGCCTAATCTTGAGCTTGTCTATCTCACCAGCTTGCTTCCGTAACTTATCCTGCATGCATCCTCCCTGCTCTTGCCTCCCCTTCATCTGGTGAAGCTCCCGGATCTCTCGCTCCAGCGCATGAATCTCCTCTTTCTTGTCCCACACAACATCATGAAGATCCTGAACAAGCTCTTTGTGAAAACCTATAAGGGGCTTTTCGATCCACACAAAATTGTCACATCCCGGTCCCCTCCATTATTGCAAACAATCAAAGCAAACAAACACAAAATTACATAACGCTTCCCAGATCGGGGTTACCAATTGCGCATAGCATATGAGGTTACCGCTCTGATGCCATAGTTGCTGAATTTTCCTGTAGTATTTTCGTCGGTCCAAGAAATCCATCTCGGCATCTTCTCACCGCACAAACACAACATCTCGGGGTAGTAATCATAGGGTGTATTCCAGTATGTGATGGGGGCACTCGAGGGAGGCGCTGAGTCGACCCTGATTTCGCCCGAGACGAAGTGCATGAGCTGCGAGCCATGGGATAGGGGAGGGCAGAGGAAAGAGGGGACGACGGAGGAGCCTCGGATGTCAGAGTAGGGGATTGGTGTAGCGTGATTTATCCCGCCCAGTAACTCGAGGATATTCCTATCGTCCACATTGGGATGACGGGTGGGGCACCTAACGTGCCAGCTTATCACCCAAAGCTTGGGGTGGGGCTCCAAAAAAGCTCGCGCCTTCGTTGTTCAAAGGACTTTTCACGCACATTGACCGATTTTTTTGCCTCATGCCTGCCTGCATATCGCTGGGAGGCCTTGCTGAGTATCCGGACATGCCTAGCCCAACAATCTTGCACCCTCCCCATACACCCGCTATCCGAAAAAATCTGCCTGAACTTTTCATGGCTCGCGGTGACAGATCAATCCACTCCAGCGCTCACGGTCGGGATCGCCGTGGCGGATCCACCCCTAGATCCTACTGTCACAATATAAAATGGCCTTGGTTTCTTGAGTCGAATGGTTGTGCTGCATCTCCGAGCTCCGCCTCTCCTATCTGCAGAAGGACTGCTGCGGCATCGAGCTCGAGCAGGAGCCGCCAGACGCGACGGGGCTCGATCATTGCCACCCCGTCCCCTTCATCATTATTGATTCTGACCAGGAGGAGGACGGTGACAAAGCAATGGAGGCCGCCATTGAAGCCTCCTTGGCGAAGGGAAAGCCGTGGGCGTGAGTGGATGTCACTGGGAAGGGCATGTCAGGGTCACCAATCGAGGTGGACTCCGACGACAGTGGCATGATATGGATCTAGATGTTGTTTAGGTTGGTTGCAATTTCTGTTCTATTTAGTGCGAGTACAATTATTGTAATTTGTTTGGCAAGCTACAATGGGAGTTATGGATAGCTGTGTTCAGTCGCAATAACAGGTGTTCGTGCTTCCACAATAGAAATTGTGTATGTGCCCTTTGCATGCGGCAGAATCCACATATATTTCACAAGTCAGATTATAACCATCGGAAAAAATGAAGAAAGAAATGCATAAGATAGATGAACAAACACCTAATTTGTTCCTAGCAGACCTACTAGTTTAGACTTCAGACCACTTGGTCAACAAATACTATTACATTTTGTTCTGAGCATTCCCACACACAACTCAAAATACACGGACATGCTACATCTTGGGCTCCTATTATTTCAGACTTCAGACCACTTGGTCGACAAATACTATTACAATTAACAGTAAGGAGTTCAATCTAAACAAACCTAGTTTTCACACATATCCATTATCTTCCTAACCATAGTCGCTGCCCTTCATTCTGCTACTCTAGGGTTTCAATTGTCAGTGCCATATTTTTGGCATCCTCCTTGCACTTGGTCAGTTCTTTCTTTGCCTTGAACCTCACGAACCTGGCCATATTGGTAGTTGTGAGATAGTGGAATTTCTTCTCATGCAATTCAATTCTTGATGCAGTTAGGTCTTTCTGTGCTTTAGCCTTCAGGGCCAGCGCCACGTCCCTCTCCTTCACGACTTTACTAACATAGTTTTGCCACCTCGGATATCACGGAGAAGGATTGATGTGTCATCAAGGACTATTAAACTCATCTCAGCACTCTCAAGGAGTGAGCTGACTAAGGCTTCTTTCAACTCAGTATTCTTCTCCCATAGTTTATCTAGTGATTTTTGCATAGACAATGGCCACTCCAGATCTACCCTTTTGGCAACGCCGCAACTTTTGGTTGGCCATGCTTCACCCTTCTCTTAACACCCTAAAAACCTCATGCATGTGTTGCGTCCCTCGAATGCTACAAATTTAGCAGCCACAAGCTAATGTTTTTTACAACGGGGAGGACTCTCACCCTCCGCTAAACCATGATAGTCGGAGTCATACAACATCACGACGGCCTAGCACACCAGACGTACATGAGTAATCAAAGTAGATCTAGCTCAAAATAAATAAATCCCCATAAAATGTAAGGTATGAGACGACTCACATTGCTTTCACCGTCTCTATGATCTCCCCACGAAGCAATGACGAAAAGAAGGTGGAGGAGTGGGGTGGCAGTAGGAGAGGTCGCTGGTGGGAGGCACGCCACCTGCTAGCGGCTAAGGGAGTATAGTGGAGTGGAGTGAGGACAGTGGCTTCGAGGGGAAGGAAGAGAATTAATGAACCCAACAAAATCCAATGGCTGTTATAACACGAACACATCTAATGTCTTCTATACGAGGCACACGGAAGGCGTGACACTAGCAGGTGGGAGCACGCACGATTATTAAGGAATATTATAGAACTGCGACTACCATACATTCGCCCTATAAGTATGCTCTCCATATCGGAGTAGTATTGATTACGGCTTACATTTAAGAACAACATAAGTTCTACAACCCCCTGTCAGGCTTCTCGATGTGAATGCAGAAATTGATCTACTTGGCCGGTCTAGCATTGATAAAGTACTTGGATGGCACAAAAAGGACCAACCTCAGGTCCGTAAACTCCACCTCGCCCGGCGTCGGGCAGCTCGGTGCCACGAATGTGACATGCATTGCATCAGATGAGGGTAGCTGGGCGTGTGACCACATCCTCACCGTGTACATCGGCCAGGCGCATGAGATAGACCTGACACATATCGCAGACACGATGGTGGGCCCAGCGATGGTTCCTAGAACACCAGCGGTGATGGTCACGAAAAAAATAGAGCCCCCCTGCAAAAAGAGCCGGCGGCGTGCCGACTCAGGGAACGACACCTTCTCTTGGAGAAGAATGGCGTAGCCATCACTACTAGGAAAATAGCTATAGATAGACAGAACATCTGTGGCGCATGGGGCTGGCCATGCATCACAAAACAAGTCCAGTGGCGCATAGGAGATAATGCGCCAAAGAACCTTCAAGCTTCTGTGGCGCATGGACTTTAACAGTGCGCCACAGAAGTAAGGTGGGACCCACACCCGGGGTTGGGCTTACACTTTTGTGGCACATGCGACCATATGCGCCATAGAAGTAGTACGTGGGACCCACGGCAGGATCGCTTTGACCGAGCTCTGACCAAGCTTCTGTGGCACATAAGCTGAGATGCGCCACATAAGTTTATGTCTTCTGTGGCGCATGTACTGATATGCGCCACAGAACATGGATGTGGGTCCCAGAACCTTGCATGTTTGACCGCCCTATGACCAAGCTTCTGTGGCGCATATGGTGATATGTGCCACAGAAGATCACACTTATGTGGCGCATATCTACCATATGCACCATAGAAATCTGCGTCCATATCTGCATAAAGGTGGCAGCTTTGCAACCCTCTACCTACCACCACCCATTTCACATCCTTCTTCCCCCTCCTCCCAGCTCGTCTTCCTCCTCTCTCCCACCCCATTGTGCCCATAATTTTCTCCATTTTGTTGTATTTAAACCTACTATAGCTGATATATTGGTTAGGGAAAGCCTTTCTCCAACTTGTAGATCTAAAACACACTTACTTTTCATCCACATCTCTATTTGTCTACCACTATCTCTCCATAGATCTATTGGTCCACACTCTCTCACTTCGCGGTCTCGACTCGGTATTCAATCTACTAGGTGAGTAATTGGCCATGAATATGCATGTTTTGTAGGTGAAGCTTTTTGCGCGGGCGGTGTGCGATGGCGCCAAGATGATGTTTGTACATGAAGCTTGTGTAGTGCATGAATGTTTGCATGGGAAGAAGTTTCTTGTTGTTGCTTTTCTGCCCCCAGTGTGGTGCATGGATGTTTGCCAAAATTTTGATTCATTTCCATTTCGGCAAATTTTTGCACCACCCATATGTCCTACTTTTAGGAAAGTTCATGCCAAATTTTTCCGGCGACCATGCATGTGTGTGTGTATAAGGTGTGGTTTCTAATTAACCCACTCTCTCTTTTGCTCTATACAGGCAAGCATGGTCGTCACGATGATCGAAGGTCGAGTTACTAGGTATAATAAAGACGCGAAGGTGGACATGATTCGGAACAACAAGACCCAGATAAGATGTCCATGTCAAACATGCAAACTCCAGTGCTGGATCAACCCTGATTCTGGACAATTGGAGGATCACCTACTCAGGCACGACTTCATCCTTAACTTTGATGAGGAGCCGACAGCAAATGGTGGTGGTCATCATGAAGACGAGGGCAGGCGAGAAGATGAAGAGTCTCCCGATGGGCATGGTCATCATGACGAAGAATATACCGGCGGACATGATCATCATGACGAAGAAGGAGATGTCGGCGGGCATCACCATCATGAAGAAGGAGAAGACGCGAACACCTAGACGCTGCTAACTTTGGCATTGCAGGACCCTCATGTTCAAGAACTGCTCCTCAAGGAGATGAGCAACACCAAAGCTGTAGCCAGAGAGAAAGCCAAGTTGGCGCAAATGGAGATAGACGGGATGAATTCATTGTATCTTGGGTGTCGGCCCGAGGATACACGCCTGAGTGTAACACTCAAGGATCTAGAGATGAAGGCGGAACACAAATGGACCGACGTGAGCTTCAATGCTAACATGGAATTCTGGTGCGATCGTCTTCATAAGGGGAACACATTGCCAACAATTATCGAGGAGGCCAAGAAAATCGTGTGCCCTCTCGACCTACCGCACGTTAAATACCACGCATGCATCAATGATTGCGCACTTTATCGTAACGATTATGCGGGGAGAACCACATGTCCAGTGTGCGGCCATGGACAGTACAAGAGAGGGAACAAGAAAGTTCCTCGAAAAGTGGTATGGTACTTTCCTATCACTCCCCGTCTATAGCGATATTTTGTAGATCCTAAGAAAGCAAAGCTAATGCAATGGCATGCGGAAAGGGAGAAACCCGAAGATGATCCGGAGAAAGGCAAGATCCTTACACACCCTTGAGACGCTAGCCAGTGGAATGCATTGGACATCGAGTTCAAAGAGTTCGGGGGCGATGCAAGTAACGTCAGGCTAGGTATGAGCACCGATGGACTCAATCCTTTTGGTAACCAGAGTAGCACGTGTAGCACCTGGCCCGTGTTTGTATGACCGTACAACATCCTCCCGTGGCTCTGCACAAAGCAAAGGTATGTACACATGAGCATTCTTATTCAGGGGCCGAAACAGCCAGGTATTGATATGCATATTTATCTTGGGCTGTTGAAAGAGGAGTTATCCATGTTGTGGGAGACGCCAACCCATACGTAGGACTGCTACACTAAATAATATTTCCCTCTGAGAGCCGCATTGTTCACGATGGTGCAGGAATATCCTGGTTACGCATATGTGTTGGCCTAGGTGAACCACAGACACAATGCATGTGTCAAGTGCATGGATAAGACCCCACATCTACAGCTACCAAAGGATCCAGGGTCTTAGAAAACTGTGTTCCAAGGGACTCGAAAGTGGCTTTGCATGGATCACCCGTGGAGAAAACGCGGTGACTTGTTCAATGGTTAAGATGAGATCAAAAGAGCCCCACGTCCGAGGAGCAGGAAGAAATCGAGGAGCTTCTGAATAATCAGGAAGATTGCCCTGCGCCAGGAAAGAAGCGACTGAGGACAAAGCCGCTTTTGGGTGTATGGAAAGCGAGGTCTATTTTCTAGGACCTGCCATACTGGAAGGTCCTCCACACGCCCCATAGCCTTGATGTAATGCACATCACGAAGAACGTTACCGAGAACTGCTTGGCACTCTGCTCAACATGCTGAACATGACCAAGGATGGGCCGAAAGTAAGAGTTGACCTAAAATTTCTTGGCATCAAGAAGGAGCTTCAGTACCCTGATAGTGATGATGATGACGATCAGACGGAAGGGACTCAAGGTCGCCACAAAAGGGTTAAGAAGAATGAGGTGGTTGTGTTTCGTGCTACCTGCTTCACTCCGTGTCAGGTGCCTCCTAGGAGTCAAAGTTCCTCACAGTTACTCGGGAAAGATAAGAAGATATCTCGACGTAGCAAAGAAGAGGTTCAGCGGTATGAAGTCCAATGAATGTCACGTGCTGATGACACAGATACTTCCTGATGCCATGATGCGGCTCAGATCACTTTAGAGCTTCATTGGGAAACCCCAAGAGGAAGGTATGATGAGTACAGCAGCAATTTTTTCCCTCAGTAAGAAACCAAGGTTATCGAACCAGTAGGAGGAAGGAAACAACTCAAAGGTGTTGCTAGCAACTGGAAACCTGCACAACACAAACTCAAGACTTTGCCCCAACGAACAGTGAGGTTGTCAATCTCACCGGTTTGCTAAAAACAAAGGATTAACTATATGGTGTGGAAGTTAATGATGGTTTGCAGAAAGTAAACAATAACAGTGGAAGATGTATCAATGGTAAATATTGGACCGGGGTCCATAGTTCACTAGAGGTGTTCTCCTTAAGATAAACAACATGGCATGCTGGGTAAACAAATTACAGCGGGGCAATTGACAGGACAGAGCAAGGCATAACAATGCAATACTAAACATTCATGATCCTATGCGATTTGATTGGGCAATACAACAAGATACATAGACCGCCATCCAACTGCATCTATGAGTAGTAATCCACCTTCAGGTTATCATCCGAACCCCCTCCAGTATTAAGTTGCAAAAAACGGATAACTGCTTTAAGCAAAGTGTTTAAGATAAACAATCCACTTGTTCCATGAACAAGAGATGTTGTTTTATCCCTAGTAGCAACAACACATCTACAACCTTATAGATTTCTGTCACTTTCCCAGATTAAACAGAGGCATGAACCCTCTATCGAGCATAAATACTCCCTCTTGGAGTCACTAGCATCTACTTGTCCAAGATAGCTACTAGAGACGGAGAGCATGCAAGATCACAAACAGAACAAACATGATAGAATCAATAAGATAAAATCATTAACCAATCTGACATAGTAATATTAATATCCATTGGATCCCCGCAAACACAACATGCATGATTACAATAGATGATCTTGATCATGAACGGAGCTCACAAGATCTAAACAATGGTAGCACAAAGGAGGAGAAATAGCCATCTAGCTACTACATGAACCTGTATTCCAAGGTGGAACTACTCACGCATCATACCGGAGGCTGGCATGGTGATGAAGAAGGCCTCCAGGATGATCTCTCCCCTCTGGCAGGGTACCGGGAAGAGCTTCAGATCCCCCGATCTAGGGACGATGGTGGCGGCAGCTACGGACTGTCTCGTGGAAGATTGATTGGGCCCCTAGGGTTTAGGTATAAGAGGCTTCTTATAGGTGAAGAGGGAGGCCAAGTGGCTGCCTGAGGCGGCTGCACCCCCCAAGCGCGGGCCAGGCCTGGCTGCGCGTCCAGGGGGTGTGGCCCCCTCGAGGCCCTTCTACATCTCGTCTTCTGGCTCCGTGTCCCCCACGGTAAAATATTGACTTTGGCTTTTGTCCCGTCCAATTTCGAGAATATTGATTTTCTGCCTTTTCTGGAACCAAAAACAAAAGAAAACAGGCAACTGGCGCTGTGGCATATTGTTAATAGGTTAGTCCCAGAAAACATATAAAAATACCTCAAAGTGTAGACAAATCAAAGCAAAGTAGATACTAAACAAGCATGGAACATCAAAAATTATAGATACATTTATGACGTATCAAGCATCCCCAAGCTTAACTCCTGCTCGTCCTCGAGTAGGTAAGTGATAAAAAAATATTTTTTGAGGTGACATGCACCATCAAAATCAAGATCAAACCATTTGCAAGCATTGAAAGCTGGGATCAAAGTACTCTAAACATGAGCATGAAAGAAGAAGTTCTAACAGTAAGACAAAGTAACTATGCATGCAACATGAAAGGTTACAAACAAAGATCATGAATAACAATGCATTGAAAGACGTTTGTTGTTTCACATATATAAAACATAGCATAGTGGCATTCATCTTGTCCCTCATGGAGTAGCAATAAATGCATAGGACACCTTCGAAGTTCATAAGAGTGAGTAGATACAAATAGTTCATGAGCAAGTAATATCAACAATATGAATTAATCAATAAGTTTTGGGACAATGCACATAGAACTAAGAATGGAAACTATGCTCTCTTAATTGGTGCCTAAGGATAGAAGGTGGAGACTCATTATAATGGTGGAAGAAAGGCCCTTCATAAAAGGGAAGGGATTTCAAGTCTCATAAAGAGCTTCCAAAAATTATGGTACTTGTTAGCTTTCAGCTCTCATTGCCCCTATCATAAGCATCTTGAAGTGATTAAGGTTAAAGTGAACAAACCATGGAGTATATGCTTGACAAAGAATAAGTTGGCAATCTCATATCCCTTGAATACGAGGGCCGCTACTCATGCTACTCAAGTCTAGTTAATTGCAAGTTCTTGTCATAGTAAGTACATGTGTATCATAGAGAACCGCCAACGGGGTACCCCTTGCACATGATACATGAGCTATCCCATAATCAAAATGACAAGGCAAGCAGACAATGAGCATCTCAGCAATCTTCTTATTTACCATGGGAAAATGGTGCTTTTTCTCTCTTTCCTCTTTTCTCTTTTTTTCTTTTTCTCAATATCTTTTTATATCTCTTTTTTTATAAGAAGAATGCTTCATAGATTGCTCACTATGGTGATGCTGCAAGTTTCCACCATGATTAGGCATGGCTTAGGCTAGCGGCCCAGGCGTTTCTCTAACACATATACATAACTCCATGGACTTACAAGCTCCCCTTTCATTTCACATCGACGACATCCATAAACAAAAGAGCATGATATCAACTGTGTACAATGTACAAGTGCAATGTTGAAAGCGTTCCCCATGACAGCATGGTTCTGCTAATTCGAACGTATAAGTGCTAGCATATATAACATAGTCGACACAATGGTTCAAGTTTATTAGGGGCAAGAAAAATAAAGTGTGCCATCAAGTTCGTGAGAGATTTAATCACTAAGTTTTCACATAACGAAATACTTTTTAATTGGAAGATAGATGAAAACAAGAATATACTTGGAATGGTGTAACACACCATGCATAGGAATTTATAGTGGACACTTTGGAATAACTTGGTTTCTTGGGAGTTGGATGCATAAGTAGAGCTTAATCATACAAGTGTAGGCTAGCAAAAGACTGGGAGCGAGCAACTAAGAGAACAATAATGTCCATAATCATGCAGAGAGACAAAACATTACTAATAAAAGCATAAAGTGGTACTACAAGTCAAGGACTAAATGATCATAGAGGCTATGGTGACTGTTTCATAATCATAACATGGTGTGAGCATGTGCCAAGTTAACACAAACAAAACATCAAAGGAGAATACCACACTACTATGCTTTTGTATGCTAAAACAATGCATGATTCCTTCAAGGCACATTAAGCAATCCTCTTTGTTTGTAACAAGTCATTCTACAGCAATAATCACTAAGCATAAGATCAAAATAACATCTAGCATGGAATGATAAAGTCTAAGTCACAGTCAAAGCAAGCTCCTTGTACTATTCAAGCAAGAACTTTCTACTCCTCTCCAACACTAATCAACTTATTTGAAACAACACAGCGAGAACGCGGGTCCAAACTACTCTATTCAAGCAAACTAAGCAAAAAAAACTTGTACCTATTGAATATTTCTTGGGGTGACACGGGGTGTCATTCCCAAGCTTGAGCTTTTGTCCATTCTTCTTCTCATTACATCATTCTTACTCTACACCTGCAAATTTTCCTTCATACAAAACTTCACACAATCTTCATTAGCAACATTAGTGTATTCAAAAGATAATAGACCCTTGGGGTTTAGTTTTAAAACAGAAAAACTTTCACTAAAAACACAAGATACTATAGCAATTCCCTAAAAAAGATTAATTTCCCAAAAAGAACCCAAAAAGGAATCAATAAGAAGCAAATGCAAATAATGGCAGAAATCTATCAAAACAGACCAGCAGGTAGAAACCGATTTTTTCGAAGACCTTCTATTGCTCAAATCAAAAAGTGTTGAACTAACGAAAGTTATCTAACAACCTGGGGGATTTATTCAAAAAATTACAGATCAATCCGACTTACAGATATTTTACCCAAAGTTTTACAGTTGAGCACAAAAATCTGTTTCGGGACAGCAACTCTCCAAATCTTACTTCCCTCTCATTAGAGGTTATTCTTGGCACAAAAAAGCAAATAAAAAGGATAAGGAGAGGTAATTACTGAGGTAATAACTTCCAAGACTCAAGAAATTTTTTGGGTTATCTCTGTAACATCCCAGCATTAGAGCTTAGAAATAAGCTGAACTCAGATGTGTGCATTGCATTCATGCATAGAAAATCCGAATAATTTTCGCGCTTTTGAACAAAACTTGTCAAAGTGATTGAAGCTTCTCTTAACTTGATGGAATTGAAGTAGATCATCAAGTTGACTGCGATAAGTGTCAATATGACCTTTGGTAAAACCTTATTTTGGGTAAACATGATTTGATCTAAGGGTAGATCAAATATAATAAAATTAAACCCTAATACATTAGTTAATAATTTATGTTTGATCCTTACGTGATCATATCATAGTATGCATTACACAACTCATGAATACCAAATTATGAATATAACTTAAGTAATAGGATTATAACAACTAAATCTTAAATCTCATCTACTTATACATTGAGTATCATGGTAAATACCTAACTTTAACTCTTTAGTAAGATCAAGTAGGAAGGAAATCAAGTCAAGATCATTCACCATATATATTTTTTTCCATGTTAATCCTTATGGAATCCTATCTCAATATCTGTTGTTCATCAATGTTGAGTAATCAACTATTGATTCGCCAATTCTTCATCTATCAATTCTTGATCTATCAACTCTTATCCTTATCATAGAATTCACTTAAAGTCCTATAGAGAAAGAAGTAAGAAGAGGTAGGTGGTAATGCTAGATTTAAATATCATCTATAGGATGGGAGAGTTGGAAGAAAATGAAATCAATGTGATAGTTGATGGAGTTAACTCACTCCTGAATGGATAGAAGAGTTATCTGGAAGATATAATTATATGTGGTAACAAAGAGGATTATAAGGATGAATCCTGAAGATAGTTACCAAGGAGTAATCTTATTGGATCAAGTAGGTATAGTCAATGAATAACATATCTTAGTCCAATAGAGATAATTATAATACAACTGTAATGTTGTATTGATGAGACCTTGATTTGCCAACTGGAAACCTAAACCATAAAGGATCAAAGGATTATAATGATCATGCTTCAGTCACCAAGATTGAATGCTTATATCATGTATAAGTGACATTGGTGGATAGAACATGATTGAACCCTAGTATAGATATGTATCCTAAGTCAACCATGATAAGTCACCATGATAGGATGTGAAGTTTGAATACAAGCTACTGGGTTAAAGTAGATATAAGATAGTATGACTAAGCTAAAGCCAGAGTAGCATGGAGTTATTGAAGTAGTGTTATTCCTCTTAAAGAATAGTAAGCTTCTGAGCAAAGTAGTTTGATATATACATCTACTGGAGTAATATTAGTGATGGATGATTAAGAAAGAGTATGAATGGAGATAGAAGTATCTACTTGTTGGATTGGAGATTATCAGCAGTAGAGTAATTGATATAACCAAGTATGGATATGAGAAGCTTATGTAAGCTTCAGTGTCAAGCTCATTGGATTTATAAATGATTTAGAAGAATAAAAAGATGGATAAGAATGTTCTTGTGAGGTTAAGCTCATCATGTTAGCACATGATGATGGTTATGAAAGAGTAGTATATCTAGGAAAGGAATTCTTTAAGTAGAAGTAAAGAGTTATGAAATATGGAAGGCATGAGTTCTTGGTAAACATGCAAACCTAATTCTATAACCAAATCTAATATCCATATCAAATGATTGATCTATCATCTCATTTCTACAATGTCTTACAGGAATATTTTCCTATAGCAAATCACTTAAGCACATCTTTCTCATTTCCAATTATCATAACCATATTTGCTTAGGAGTTATATTTATCAATTCCTTTCCATAAGACATACCAGATAATAACTTTCTATTTTAAATGGTGATATCATTAAAGATCACAAACATAAATACAATATGTTTAGTCATTAATCTTTATTCACATCAACAAAAGAATATAAATATAGTAAGTACCCTAAAACCTAGGGTAAGCAATTACAATTCAAACCCTAACTTCTATGTTAGTTATAATAAAATTTATACATTGTTATCTCCTAAATTTATGAGAATAATATTAACCATATTAATTACTCAAAGCCTTATGTATCATATAATAATGAAGGATCAATATATATATAAAAGTTTCTTTAATATCATAAATCAATAAAAATCAAACTCATGGATTAATTGTAATGCATTCTATAATAAATTTATGGATATTAGCTCAATTAAATGCATATCAAAAGCCCTTACAAATAATAATAGGAAAAGTATATATATAAAGAAAATAAAGAAACTATAACACTATATAATAAAAACTCACAAAAGGGAATTTAAATACACTTCATTTTTGCTGCAGTTATTTAACAAGTAAATTCTCAAAAGAAGTGTAAACAAATGTGGAAATATAAATATGAAAAGAAAAACAGAAAACTGATAAGGAAAACAGAAAGAAAAGAAAAAGGGAACCTGGCCCGAGCAGCAGGCCGACCCAGATTTTCTCCTCCCCTAATTACCACCCATCAGCAACACCTTTCCTCCTCCACTCACTTCGCCACGGCCCAATAGAAGCCCGGCCCAGATAACGTTTTGTCCCTCCTATCCGTCGTCTTCTACCTTGAGCAAGCAGCTTGGTGGCAGCTTCGCCGCTGCTCGCCGATGCTGCGATACACGCTGCACGCCAAGATGAGCGCCACCGCTCTGCGTTGTCTATATAATCCCAGCGCCGCCGCCGGAGAACCCTAATCCCCTTCCTCCTCTCAAATTTCTTGCGGTCACTGAAACCATAACCACCACCGTCGTCAGTAGAATTCACCCCGGAGGCCGCGGAGTGGTCGAGGAGAAGCGCCTGCGTGCGTAGATCATCTGTGAGGAACGCAGCACCAAGGGAAGCTTGGTGACGATCGAATTTTGTCGTTCCCCTCCATGGTGGTTCATCGGAAATCTTATCAGACAGCACATCTCCGACCACGCCTGTCATCATCAACCACTTTGCTGCAATCGCGGTGAGCTTGTGATGCTCGGGCACCGGTTAATTTGCTCGCTCTCATCCCAATTCGTTTCACTGACGACCATCTGCCATCACCGCCGTCGCCCACCATCGTGCACCGTGCTCCGACGACCAAAAACTAGCCGCGCCGCCACTATTAGGCTCGCCTTTGCAGCCTCTTTCCAGCAAGCCCAGCCTCGGCCGCGCGCGTGAACTCAATCACCCGATCGTCGATTGATCTGAGAGGATCAGTTCCAGGTGATGTCAGCATGACATCGTGCTGATGTCATAACACCTCATATTGATTTATTTAATTGAACTGTAATGACGTGGCATAGGCCCCACTGGTCAGTGACTTGGGTAGGTTTAGTTCAGGTGTGAAAAAAGTTATGTATCTGTTTAGTAAGTTGATAAAACAATATTAATTCAAATATAAACATTCCAGAAATTTAAATAAAGTAATTAAATCTTGTAAAATTAATATCTTTAGTTTTGTAATTAAGAAAAATACATGTAATATATGAATTTTTTTAGAAAAATAAAATCTATAACTTAAAACCATTATCAAACATTATTACGTTAACAATTTAAATAATTATTATTTAATAAAGATTTTAAAAGTAATCAAAATTTGACAATTCATATTTTAATAATGGTAAATGCTAAAAATATAAATAAAATACCAAAAATCTTAGATAAATAAGAACTATAATTTAAATGTATAATCATGCATTATTATTTCACTTAACTAAATATTTATTATTTATTAAGTATTTATAAATAATAAATCTTATAAAAATCATATCTTATTATTTATAAATCACAAAAATAAATGTAATATATCAAAATGATCACAAAAATAATATATACATGATAAAAATATAATATTCCACTTTTGAGTTAAATAAAAATTTAAATACTTTAATAACTTGAATTTAAACTTATTTCCTTAATTGATAATTCACATTAGGGTAAATAAAAATCGCTAATAATTCTAAAAATTCGCTAATTGAGTCTAATTAATAGCATTAGTCTTAAATATTGATAATATGAAGTCAAAATGGTTCAAAACATTTTAAATACAATTTTATTGAATTATCCTTCAACCATAAGTGTAGAATATTTTCTAAAAAGATTCTTATCCAATATAAAATCTTCAAGGATAATTTGTGACTAAATAAAATATTTTACCATTGTTTCACGCACAAATTTATAATGGACTCAATCCAAAGATAATTCATAAGTAGTAAATTATATTATTTACTTATTCACAAACCATAATCACACCCTTATAGGGAGATAAATCCTTTTATACATTTATAATGTAAAGAAACCACTACCAAATAAAAGTATAAACATTCCTAAGTGACTTTAAGGAAACATTATAGAATACACAAGGTACAAATAACATAAGAATTACCCCTTAAATCCATCCATGTTCTTAAAGTTAACTTTAGACTACAAGACTTTAAATATAATGCTAAAACCTTGTTATGTGTTTTATAATTAACTTTGGTATGTTATAACTAAGTTATAAAGCATATCGAGTCCAAACTATTCAAGCAAGCACAAACAACATCAATCACATTTGATTAACCACAAGGATTGTTTAAACTTTAGTAAAGAAATCTTTTCTTTTAAATGTTATACCTTTTGCCACTTCAATCAACAGATCACAACTAATCACAATCACATTACTTTATCCTTTACTTGTATACTTTGGATAGATAACACTTAAGTTCTTTATAAGTGACATTGCTTGTAAAGTAAAATTTGAAGATAAACAATTATAGAGTAAGTAATCTTGAGTAGCATTTCACAATTGTGTGTATCTCATTGTTTTATGATATTATAATTACATGTTGTTTCACACACACTCACAAGCCTTAATAAGAAGCACAAGTATGAAACTTATCTAGAAGGACAACACAGTCTAAAGAAACCATTTCTAGTTTCAAAACCCTAGATCAACGTTATCCCCAGGATTCGAGTTTACGAAATTGCATTACATTACTTATGCATAATAGCATCTTGCTTATTTAAACATTAGTCCTTACTGGACCAATGATGCTGATTTCAAATATTGGATCTTATATTGTCTCGAAGACCGTGAGTGCATAATCTTGCAATCACAAAAGGCAAGTTCACACTTGCTCATGTCCTTTGATTATTTTCTGTAAAGTATTTTGCAAATCCAGTGTTTTCATCACCTGCATTTGAAAAAGGTCAGAAAACACTATTTTCCTAATAATTTGATTATAGGTTATTTACCATGAGGTAATAACCTACTATGAAAGTTCCGGTGGTAAAGGAACATATTATCTAGGACCTAACAACCAATGTCGCTAGTGATTCTTGCGCCGTATATTACGCATTAACCATGAGATTTGGAATGGGACAGAGAAGTTAGCTGTATCCTTTTCCCTTTGTATGGAGGCACGACTATCATAATGTGATGTTGTGATTCCTTGTGTGGATCCAACATATGGGTGGGCACCCTTAGGCCCCGCGTTTTTGATGTCTAGATTATCTATGAGTGGCTGCCAGGGGTTTAGCCAGACCTATAAGGTACTTACCTAGGCATCACCAGCTCATAGAGTCTTCGGGACTCATCAGGGTTTTAGCCCGCCCGAAAGGGGGCTTAACGGAGGTGAGCCAGCCCCAAAGGATCGTGTAGACATATGGGGTCGCGGAGAGTGCAGTGATTAGCTTGGATCTTAGGCTGGGCCTCAAACCAAAAAAGTTTGAACGGGGACATACTCCCGGCCATGCAACAAAGCTTAAGATCTCTCATGGGTAAAGTGACGCACCTCTGTAGAGTGTAAGAACTGTAACTTGTTACTCCCTGTTCCAGGAAGGAGCTGCGAACGCTGCAGGAAAGGAACTCCATGAAAGTTCTGGTAAACCCGTGAAGGCTGGCAGACATAGCTTTTTAGAATAAAAGCAACCTTTGAAGAAATGTTTACGAAAACCTGCATTGCCTACGACCTATGGTCTGTGGCTGTAGATATAGTGCATAAAACACTCATTTTCTAGTGAACTTGCTGAGTACGCTCGTACTCAAAGTATCTTCTTAACCCTTGCTAGATTCTGAAGCCAGTACAGACGACGTCTACATCAAGTATGCTCCAGAAATCATCATCAAAAGCTCAAGCTATTCAATGAAGTAAAGGAAGTCAGTATATACATCAACTAAAGTGAAGACGAAGTTGCTGATTAGATAGAAATATAATCTCTAGCCATAGAACCTAATTCTGTAGAGTATTGCAATAGAAGCAATGCAAGCCGGGTAGTTCAGATACTAGTCTTATTAGTATGATAGTTTTTGAGTTGTTTATTTCTGATTCTTCTTTGTAAGAAGTTTCTTTCTCTCTCTTTAACCTAGAGTGTTCTCTGGATCTTGTGTAAAGAGTTGAGTTGTAAACTATAGTCATGTCTTGGACCTGCTGTGTTTCTGTTGTACCACTCTGAGGGATGTAATACTAGTGAACGGTGTTTCATTGGTGTTATGTCTACGACTATAGTATACTACATCATGCAGTGGTATGATGGGTCACCGCAATCTCCCAATAAGTACTTTTGTTTAACGCCTTTAATTTAGGCACAAGAAGCAAGTATTTTCAAATGAAGAAGCATTAACATCAACTTTGTTCCTCCTACCTTTCTTACCTCTCTTCTTCTCTTTAGGGAATATATGATTGCTTATTGGAGAAGAAAATGCAGAATGCCTTTTCCCACATCTATTATTGCTCCAAGGTGCTTCGGCAGGTATCTTCCAAGTGTAATTTGTCCTTTTCCTACACATTCAATAACAAGATAATCAGTAGACACCACTTTCCCTGAGATTTTTGTAAACACACCTTCAGCTATGCCAATGGGTAATAAAGTTTCATTATTGGTAAGAGATACTTCTTATCCTCCTTTAGAAAGTCCCCAAAGATTCAAAGATTCATAGATATCTTTAGGCATAAGGCAAAATTCAGACATGATATCACAACGAGCATCAAAAGTTTCACTATTTATAGCAACTTTTATTGTAGGAAACCATTTTGAAGGCACATAATTTATTGGAACATAATCATGGTGATCTCTAAGCATGTTATAGCAATCTTTCAAAGCAACTGTACTGGTCTCAAGAGTGTTCAACCTAGCATAGATGTTTATAAAGGAAGAATCAGACTTGCTAGGCATATTATAAATTATAATCAACTTCTTTATGGCATACAAAGCTTCATTCTCAGTACATCGAAAAATATCTTTCCCAGCTACAACATCCAAAGCATATCTATAACAAAGAGCAAGACTATGGTAGAAACTGCTAGTACCTAGGCCTAGACACATTTTAGGCTCAGTTTTTCCTTGTAAATCAGAGATTATAGACCAAGCTTCTTTGAAACTCTCTTCACTTCCTTGTTTAAAAGTAAAGATCCTTTCCATAGGTGACACAGTGATTGGAACAACACCAGACATGGTAGCAACTAGAGTAGGAAATAATTTTTTTATGTTTTTGATAAGAGAAAGCAAACCAAACGAAACTACTTTTTTGGAGTTTTTGATAAAAAAGAGGCAAACAAAACCAAGCAAAAGAAACTAAGCAAAACAAAAAAAAGTAAAGAGAAAGGTTGTGAAGGACCCCCCTTGTGAAGACGTCCTTAGCCTCCCCGGCAACGGCGCCAGAAAATCTTGATGCTGGCTTAGTTGATTATTGAGCTTCGATGGGAGTCCCCAAGAGGAAGGTGTGATGAGCACAACATCAAGTTTTCCCTCAGTAAGAAACCAAGGTTATTGAACCAGTAGGAGGAAGGAAATGACTCAAAGGTGTTGCTAGCAACTTGGAAACCTGCACAACACAAACTCAAGACTTTGCCCCAACGAATAGTGAGGTTGTCAATCTCACCGGTTTGCTGAAAACAAAGGGTTAACTGTATGGTGTGGAAAGTAATAGTGGTTTGCAGAAAGTAAACAGTAACAGTGGAAGATGTATCAATGGTAAAGATTGGACCGGGGTCCATAGTTCACTAGAGGTGTTCTCCTTAAGATAAACAAACATTGCATGTTGGGTAAACAAATTACAGCAGGGCAATTGACATGACTGAGCAAGGCATAACAATGCAATACTAGACATTCATGATCCTATGAGATTTGATTGGGCAATACAACAAGATACATAGACCGCCATCCAACTGCGTCTATCACTAGTAATCCACCTTCAGGTTATCATCCAAACCCCCTCTAGTATTAAGTTGCAAGCAACGGATAACTGCTTTAAGCAAAGTGTGTAAGGTAAAAAATCCACTTGTTCCATGAACAAGAGACCGTTGTTTTCCCACTAGTAGCAACAACACATCTACAACCTTAGATATTTCTGTCACTTCCCTTAGATTAAATACAGGCATGAACCTACTATCGAGCATAAATACTCCCTCTTGGAGTCACTAGCATCTACTTGGCCAAGATAGGTACTAGAAATGGAGAGCATGCAAGATCACAAACAACACAAACATGATAGAATCAAGAAGACAAAACCATTAATCAATCTGACATAGTAATCTCAATATCCATCGGATCCCCACAAAGACAACATGCATGATTACAAATAGATGATCTTGATCATGAACGTAGCTCACATGATCTAAACATGGTAGCACTAAGGAGGAGATACAACCATCTAGTTACTACATCGACCCGTAGTACAAGGTGGAAATACTCACGCTCCATACTGGAGGCTGGCATGGTGATGAAGAAGGCCTCCGGGATGATCTCCCCTTCGGCAGGGTGCCGGGAAGAGCTTCAGATCCCCCTGATCTAGGGACGATGGTGGGGCGGCTATAGACTGTTTCATGGAAGATTGATCGGGTACTTAGGGTTTTGGTATCAGGGGCTTCTTATAGGCGAAGAGGCAAGGCAGGGGGCACCCAGGGTGGCAGAACCCACCCCCCAGGCGCGACCAAGCATGGCTGCGCGGCCAGGGGGTGTGGCCCCCTGGTGGCTCTCCTCCGTCTTGTATTTTGGCTTTGTGTTCCCCATGGTAAAATATTGACTTTGGCTTTTGTCCCGTCCAATTCCAAGAATATTGATTTTCTGCCTTTTCTGGAACTAAAAATAGAAGAAAACATGCAAGTGGCACTGTGGCATCTTGTTAATAGGTTAGTCCAGAAAAACATATAAAAACACCTTAAAGTGTAGACAAAGCAAAGCAAAGTAGATACTAAACAATCATGGAACATCAAAAATTATAGATACGTTTACGACGTATCATGCCATACGAGGGATAATGGACGAGCACGTCCGTGAGATGCTGTTTGGCCTGTGCAACTTTTTCAACGTCATCTCTAGGAAGTCCATCGGCATGAAGCAGCTCGACAGGCTATAAGAAGAGATTGTGGTGATACTATGTGATATCGAGATTTAATTCCCGCCCGCATTCTTCGACATCATGGTGCATCTGCATGTCCATGTCGTGGATGACATCATCTAGCTCAGGCCGACATTCCTGCATAATATGATGCCGTTTGAAAGGCTGAACAGTGTCATCAAAGGGTTCGTTCGCAATAGGTCTCGTCCAGATGGAAGCATAGCCAAGGGCTTTCTGATCTACAAGTGCATCTCCTTCTGCCATAACTATCTAACCACCGGGAACGAGGATGTTGGAATACCCACCAAGAAGCACCTCGGCAGGCTCGCTGGGTATGGTCACCACGAGGGCCACCGCTCACTGCATGTTGGCATTGCTAATCGACGTGCCGACTTTGGCAGGGCACACCGAGTCACGCTACAACACATTGAATTTGTCAGCCCTTGGGTGGAAGAGCACAAAAGCTTGATCGAGCAGGAATACATGGACCGGGACGGACCGAGGAAGAAAGGAGACATAACAAGAGAGCACAACTCCAGCTTCACGGGTTGGTTCAATAAAAGGCTGTAGGACAATACCCTGCAGACGCCTTCTACGGAAGATCAAAAAATCATATTCTCCTTGTCACAGGGCCCAGCGCATAATGTAAAGTCCTATCAGTTATACGACATCAACGGTTACAGATTCTACACCGAGGAAAAGGACATGAATAGTGAATATCAAAACTCAGGAGTAACTATGATGTCCTTCGCCGATAATGAGACTAATATCATGGAAAGATTCTACGGAAGGATTGAGGAGATATGTGAGCTCAACTACTGTGGAGAGACGGTACCGATGTTTCGTGTTAGATGGGCCAAGAATGTCAAAAAATAAGGCGGTATTTCATCACCTGCGTTATACCCGATGCCAAGTTGGCAAAGAACGCCTCCGCAAAAAATGAGCCGTGGATACTCGCTAGCCAAGTTGATCAATGTTTATTTATTACCGACCTGTCAAAGCCCAGCCGTGTTGTAGTGAGGAGGGGCAAGAGGAGCATCATCAGAATGGAAGGATCCGCCAACGAGCAAGACTTTGACAAGAACGATGATCTGAAAATCGAAGAGGAATTCGACAAGTACTTTAACATGCCTACTACTACACTAAGAAGGAATACCACACTACCTACTAAAGGTTGTCCTTTCACGAGAAGAAATCTCAAAGTGCCCAGGAAAAAGTATTCAACCGCGAAGAAAAAGGGCAAGAAGATTGTGAAGAGAGGCTAGCTCCAAAAAACATATGACGACGTGTGATCTTTTTTGTGTATTAGTTAGAGACTAAAACATATATCGTGATATTCGTGTGGCTATATATATGCATGTGTATGTTCTTGGTTTTAAATATATTTGTAACAAATATATATTTGTTGTTTCTTTATTGGATGTTTAAATATAACATAATTAAATATATTTGTCACATGTAATTAAAAATATTTTTTAATAAGGAAAAAAGTCTAAGATAGCCAGGATTCGATGCTAGGCTGCCCAGGTTTAGATCCAGGACATGTGACCACTAGGCTAGGTGAGTGTTTGATGCAAACTACAACACCGCGCTGCTTTTGGACCAAGCGCACATATTCTATGGTGCATTCCTATAGTACGCGCCACAGAAGTTGGAAATTCTGTGGCGCATATTGTAGGAATGCGCCACAGAATTTTCACACAGCGAAAATATGGTTCGGCCTTCCCCTTCCCCACTTCCAACCTTTCCCCAAATCGACATTTCCCTGCTCCCGTGCCCCAGAACCCTAGTGTCGCCCGATGAACCCTAGCACCGCCCGCACGCACCGGAGGAGGAGGAGGCCAGCCAGCCGTCGCCGTTGTTGGAGCCTGTGGAGGAGGAGCCTGTGAGGGAGGGAGATAACTGTCGCCACCGTCGGAGCCCGTGGAGGAGGAGCCCGTCCCGCGCGCGACCTAAGAGGAGAAGGCCAGTCCCGCGCCCGTCCCGCAGAAGGAGCACCGCCGCCACCTCGTCGACGACCACCTCCCCATCCTGCGCCATCTCGCCACCGCAGGTACATCTCTGAATTTCGTCAGTCAAGCGCGTCTCATCAGTCAAGACGATTAAGGATGCGCGTGCACCGATTAGGGATGCACTACGCTCGGTGCAGATTAGCATGCACTGATTAGGGTTCCTGGGCATGCTCTGGCTAGTTTGATTGTGCATATCGTGGTTTCCCCCTTTTTATGTTCTGTAGTTTGATTGTAGCAGAGAGGAGTATGAATCCATGGTCAACATCATCCTCCATCTTGGAAGATCTACACAGACACCCCTGTCAAGTTAGCCGGTGAAAGAGCTCAGTAGTTCAGTCAAGTTTCAAGTAGCTCCATAGTGACAACGTTCACTGGCTGTTTCTCTAGAAAATGCATATCGCCGTCTTTTACTATTGTGTGTCATATTCCTCTTGTGTTGTTGTCAGCTGTGTGCACGGTCAGGCTTATTTCATGAACTCGTAGCTTTAGCCTGGAGAGAGCAAAAGATAACTTCCACCAGAGAAATCTTTAGTCATGGATTATCATATCACCAAGGACTTGTTACCTTATTGAGAATTGGTAGTGGCTGTTACCTACAACCGTTTGACTCTCCGTGTGTTGTAAGCTTGGCCCATATGACTAAATCCTAGCACATCTTGGAGTCAGTTACTGATCGCTGCCGCTGTCGCTGTATGGGTGTACACATTTTTATTTTGCATTTTTCTATCACCTTCCCTTTATGAAGTATGAAATGATGTTGAAGTAAAGGTTCTCAGCATGATCTTTTATTTGGCCATATATTATTTTTTACAACATTGTCTCTAAGTACTATACAAATTATTGATAGATTTAAAAAAATTGACAGATTTGAGTATATCAGAAACCAAGTAGGAAATATAACAAGTTTAACTTGCCAGTACACAATATATGTAACTTGGCTAACACACAAGCTTCACTTGGTAGTAAAGTCTAAATTTTGTGAGTGTTAATTGAATTTTTGTGAGTGTTAAATGAATTTTGTGAGTGTTAACTGAATTCATAGTGGATTTTGGTTGAGTTGGTTTAGATAGCTGGGTGTTTGGCCTCCTTTTTTCAACTCAACATGCACTTTTCTAGCTCAATATTGTGTACTGCATCTGCTAAGAACTCTAGCAGTATAACTCTAGTAGATTGTAACAAGTACCAAGTGCATATGCAACTTACAAATACTACCAATTATCTGTTGGTTAGGTTTTTATTAACCCTTGTGATGCAATGCTAAGAACCTATTCTGCAAACCATTATTCAGCAAACAAACATTGCAGCTGTGTTTATCCCCAAAAACTGATGGCATGCCTCATGATTTGAGTTATACTACTGTAGTATGTTTGATGAGGCAAAATCCCTGTGTTAACACTGATATATAGTAACACTGATACAAAACCATTATTACTTGATTTTCCTCATGGTCGTTTGGATTTGACTCATACGTAGTTGTCTGCACCAATATTATGGATTTTCATACAAACATTAGTTTATCACTGATGTGGAGCAATGCTTTAAATATATGAGTTAATTTCCTTCACTTACTATAGGCAGACCAATATACTTCTAGTTTGTAGAAACCTAACCAGTCCTAATAAAAGTTTAGTTTGCACCAGTCCAAACTTAACCAACTGATATTCAGGTGCATCTACTTGAGCTATAGCTAGGTCCCAACATTTCTGCTGTTACTGCCTATAGCTACTATTACTGTTGTTACTACCTATAGTGGTGGTTAAAATTTTATATGATGATGCTGTTATATATATGGTGCTGCTGTTATATGGTGATGTTGTTATATGAGTGAAATGGTGTTGTTATACGGTAATGGTGTGCTGCTATGCTCATGTGCTTATTATATTTTGGCTATGAAATGGTGCTGCTGTAAAATGGTGTTGCTACTGATACAGGGATGTGCTACTAGTGCTAGTAGCAGATTGATGATTTGGTTTGTCAATGGGGCTGGGGTGTTTTTTCTTGCAGGGATTTAAATTGAGTTGCCAGTTTCTCCCGAAGTGTCGTTTCACTTCCGTTCCGGTTAAGAAATGGGCATTCGTAGGTACAAAAATTAGCAAAGGTCATGCCGAATTTTCTAGTCGATATTTGTGTTAACTTTTTGCCTCTTTTTTTATAAATTGTAAACATGTCCGCCGACGACGAGGCCAGACCTTCTAAGCACATGAGCATCGAGGATCTAGCCCGAGAGGCCAACAAGTTGTTTTGGGGGGCGTCCCGAGAGCATGAGGAGGCGGAGGAGGAGATGAGAATGACACCACCACCGGCAACCGCCGTCGGAGGTGCTAGGGGCAATGAGGGAGATACCGATAACGAGGGGGACAATGACGACTACGACAGAACTAGTGAAGACGGGGAGGAGGGTGTCACCACCACCGATGGCGGTACCGGCAACCCGACCGCTATACAGAAGAAGCAGAAGGAGATTAAGGATCGGAAGCCGCAAGTGCTCGCCAACGTCTGTGATGAGTTCACCGAGGTCACAGAAAGTGGCTAACCCATTGCATTTGCGTCGATTGCCAAATGGTACGACATGAAATTCGGGTGCATCATCCGGGAAAGCATGTTGATCAACACGAAGTATATCCAAAGTGTTGCCAATCAGGATTTGGTTGAGAACCTCCTTAAGAAGGTTCACAAACGATACACATTCCTAGAGCAGTTCAGAAACCTGGAGAGAAAGAACCCAGTGAACAAACTAGCATTGACAAAGATGAGCAACGCCTTGAGCAGCTGGAAAACCCGGGTAAATAACAACATTGACAAAGGTGAAAGCTGGGAGATTATAAGTAGGAAAAATCCGATGCTCGACAAAGAAGAGTTCAAGATATTCAAGGCGGAGTTAGCTACCTCTAACTCTAAAGCATGGACTATGTGGGGAAAGAATATACGAGATCATAACATAGGTAACCAGCAGCTTGGAAGCGGCAGATATGGAGGGAACATCCCATTTGGGACAAGGAGGATGTCGAGCTTGAACGCCTGGGTAAAGACAACCCATGGCATAAAATGACGAACCTGCAGCTAAGGAACTTTGTCCGGGCCCGCTACTACCTAGACCCGAATACAGGGGAGTTCATCACCGACGATTCGGAGGTGAAGGCCTTTGAGGACGAGCTGGTAAGGAATTTACCATGGATCTCTCAAGAGTTTCTAATTAAAATAATGAATCCAAGAATCTAAATGCATGGGTTCATCTCTCCTTGTCTCTCTGCAGGAAAAGGAATTGAACGCTACTGGTGACTCGTCGTCCGAGGATTCGACGGTGGAGCCATGGGACATGGTTTTCAAGAGGGCGATGAACACTTACAAGAAGAGGGACAAGAAATTGCTGCCAAAATCAGCTGGCCGTGTGTCCGGCTTCGGTACGAGCATAAAGTTTGCCGAGTACTACAAAGAGGACGGAAAGAAGAGAAGGGAGAGGAATAACCAGTCGGTGGCTCAAGATAAAGCCGAGGTTGAAGAGCTGAAGTTGAAGGTGAAGTCATTATAGGAAAAAGTTGACAAGAAAATAGTGGAAAGGTTAGTGGAAGAGAAGATCCGCACGATCATGCCCCCTGGGTTGTTTGAGGGGTTGGCTGCGTGGAATGCGGCAGGTCGACAGGGGCCGATACAGCTGCCCAGCTTCAGTGGCAGCAACTTGAGCATCAACGTTAACGCGTCATCGGACTTGTTTACCCTGCCGGCCACTATCCCCGCGGCACAGCCGCAAGAGCTGGTCGCCCAGCTGCCCTTGCAGCTCCCGCCAAAAATACCAAGCCGCAGCCTGCGGTGCTTCATAATGCACCACTGCGGAGAATGCTGATGATAGGCCTACCGCCGGCACCGGCTGTGTCTCGACATTAGACGAGCTCAACTCCCTCACCAAGGTAACTAATTAGTTACTCCGCTTCATCTCCTTTATGCGCCTTTGATGACTGCCACCTCATGATGCCCAACTTATATGTTTTGACTCATGATGCTACTTGTGTACTACTCCACAAAGTTGCCGGAGGTGAGTTGAAGGATGTTGCCAAGGGCACTATCATACAACCGGCGAACCGCACGATGCACAACAATCCAATAGACGATGCCGTGATGATGGTCCGGATTGCTCGGGTGTTGCCAGGGTGCGATGACATGGACCCCCTTTCAACATCCGGGAGTCGACAAGACAAGACTCTTGTAGAATGCCACGGCTGGACCTAGACATGGCCGAAGACCCAGATTCTTCTTGTGGGGCGCACCGGCACCACCTCAATCGTCCGACCACCACCTCAGAAGCCAGCTGTGATCGTTGCCACCACCGCCACCAACAACTGATGGGAGCGTGTGAGCCGCCCCAAGGCAAAGCCGTCGCACCGCAACCGCCATCGACCCCGCCACCACCACATGGTGGCAACAACGAAGATGATGACGTATTTGTCAATGTTGATGACTTCATCAACACTGGCTCCGACAAATGATTGTACATGCCTTCTATGGATGAAGAACCCTTCATCACTCATGAAAGTAGAGGTGGAGGTCCCACTACATGCACGCAACGCCTAGTCTTCCGTGGTTTTTCTAAAGAGACGCCTCCAGCCGCCAATCTATAGGAGAAACCTCGATTCTTCTTTAGCCCTGCACACTCCAAAAGGCAGCCATTGAGCACTTAGCATCCCCAGTGGAGGAGCCTTCTTATAATACAAAGAAGCATAAGAAGAGAGGTAAGAAAGCCTGAAGGGAATATGCCCCGAGAGGCAATAATAAAGTGTTTATTATGTGTATTCCAAGTATATGATAGATGTTTATTTTGCATGCTATAATTGTATTAATACGGAAACGTTAATACATGTGTGTTTAAAAAACAAACAGAAAGTTCCTAGTTATGCCTCTCTCATAAACTAGCTCACTGATTAACAAGATGATCACAGTTTCCTAATCATAGACATTGGATGTTGTTAATAACGAGATCACAACATTAGTGTAATGATGTGATGAACATTCATCCTAAATATAGCATTACGGTCAAATTCATTGAGTTTATATTGCTATAACAACTTACGAAGTGATCCTAATCCTTAGACCACGAGATCATGTCAATCACTAACACCGGAAGAGTTTCTTGATGACATCCAACGTCACACCGTATCTGGGTGATTATAAAGATGGCTTCAGAACTACTAAAGTGTTATGTTAAGGCTCATGGATCAAGAGTGGAATTTGTTCATCCCGATGACGGATAGATATACTCTGCGCCCTCTCGGTGATATCACATTGGTTAGCTTGCAAGCAAGTGATTTGATCACTAGAATGTTATATTACGAGAATGAGAAAAGAGTGCATGTCGGTAACGAGATCAAACTAGGTATGGAGATACCTATGATCGAATCTAGGACATGTAATATATCGTGAAACAAAGGGATTAAGATACTAGCGTAAAAGGTTCCGACGATCACAGGAAAGTCATCGTTGAATGTGTGGGAGTCAGTATGGATCTCCAGGTCCCGCTTCTGATTATCGATCCGAGAAGGGTCTCGATCATGTCCGCAGTATGCGCGAACCGTAGGGTGGCACACTTAAGGGACACTAACATCCAAGTGGAGAAAATTTTTTCATGCCGGAAAGAATAACAAGCGCAGGAATTTATTTCACTAGATACCAAAACAGGTTTTCGAGTGAAATTGCAGAAAGTGTTTTTGCATGTGAAATGGAATACTAGCAAGGGGTTATATGTGAATTTTTGTCATTAAAGTAATTGACAAAATTCTGAATAAATAAAAGGAGTTTTATTGAATGAGAGTTTGCATTAAATTTGGTGGAAATTTAATAGCAATTTTGAGTGGGATTTTGAGTGGAGGGAACTGAAGAGATTTTTGTGAGTGGAGTGTCCACCCACATGAATGATGGAGGGGAGGGAGCATCCCCATGGCCAGCGGCCACCCCCTTGGGTGCCCCCCTCCTCCTATAAAAGGCACCCCTCCTCACTTCTCACTCACACCTCCTCGTGAAGGATCTCTCTCCCCCTCTAGAATTTATCCCCCATGGTCTCGGAATAGCGAGATATATGTTCCCGGTGGCTATTCAGCAAGAAAGAGTTGTGCTTCCGCTGCATCGCTAGAGCGAGGAGGAGGAGGAGGTTGCTCGGTGTCTTGTATGTGTGTGCAAGCACGGATGCGCTGCTGTTTTGCGGCGCTAGGACTTCGTCTCGATCTTGAGATCGGCAAGAGATCGTCTACATCAACCACGAGTTTAACTCATTAAGCTTTGTCGGTCTTCAAGGGTATGTTCTCTACATCCGCTAGTTGTTTGTATCTAGTAGATAGATCTTGGTACATAGTTCCCATCGTAGGATTTTTTTTCTATGCTGCAAACCGTACAGTGGTATCAGAGTCGGATCTATGCATAGATGCTTTACACGGGTAGTACACATATGAGTATGTGGTCGATGATGATCATGTTATTGCTTCTTAGTTGTATTTTAGATATTGGTGGCATAGTGGGATGAAGCGGCCCGGACAAACTTTACATGTCCTCGCACATGAGACCTGTTCCACGCTTGACATGCAACTAGTTTGCATAAGTGGCTAGCGGGTGTCTGTCTCTCCTACTATAGTCAATATCTAATTTGCAACGAGTTGTCAACAATTTGGTTATCCTCGTTGTGGTTCATGTTCGTAGGTATGAACGGTTCTACCTTCGAAAGCCCTAAGCCACGTAAAACTTGGAATGGATAAATTAGATGCGTCTAGTTTAGATTGTTGCTGGGCTAATGTTATGATATGGTAATGTTGTAAGTAGAAGTATGATATGATACTCTTACAACACACATAACGTGTAAGATCCATAGACCTTGACCTTACACATAGAGGTATGATAGTGATCATATCACAATGCACATGATGGAGATCATATGCGGAAACCATATCATTCCACTTATAAACATTTGATGTTTGATAGCATCTTATATTGCTTGTTTGGCGTCTTATTAGCATAACAAGATGATCCCTCATTTAAATATCAAGATAATAATGTGTTCTTCTTTTAGTATGCACCAATTATGTTTTCGTCGCTCCAAGACATCACGTGATGATCGGGTGTTCTTGGATCCACGACCATATTTCGGGTGTAAGACAGTTACACACACGGATACTAAGGTTCTAACTTGGCGAGCCTAGCATGTACATACATGGCCTTGGGACACTGACTGAAAGGTTAAGCATGAGTCATATAATAGATATGATGCCCATTTGATGCTCGCCTTTGAAGCTACACCGATTCACGTGATGATCGGACTTGGTGTAGTTGATTTGGTTCATGTAATCACCAAAAAGGCATGAGGGATGTCATTTTGAGTGGGAGTTCATTTGTAATGTGGATTAGTTGAACTCAATCTATCATAAACTTAGTCTAAACTTTACAAATTTTGTTGTAGATGGCACCACCTGCTTTTAATTTCAATGTGTTCATGGAGAAAGAGAAACTTGCAACGAACGGTAGCAACTTTACCGAATGGGCCATGAATTTGAGGATTCTCCTCTCTGCTGCACAAAAGAAATATGTGCTAGAAGCGCAGCTAGGACCCCCACCTTTCGATGATGCCCCTGACGAGGAGAAGAATGTCTATCAGACTCGTCAGGAGGACCACAACTTAGTTCATTGCGGCATATTGTATGGGCTAGAGCCGGAACTTCGAAAGCGTTTCGAAAACGGCAATGCATTTGATACAATGGGTGAGTTGAAAATGATTTTCGACACACATGGTGTTGTAGAGAGCTACAATGCTTCAGAAAAGTTCTTTAGCTGCATGATGGAAGAGCACAGCTCCGTAAGTGAGCATGTACTCAATATGTCGGGTTACGCCGATAAGCTTGTGTCCTTAGGAACATCGATTCCCATTGACTTAGGCATCCATCGTGTTATGCAATCTCTGCCACCTAGCTATAAGAGCTTCGTGATGAACTATAATATGCAAGGCATGAAGAAGTCTCTCCCCGAGCTTCTGTCAATGCTTAAAACTGCAGAAGTGGAGATCAAGAAGGAACATCAAGTGTTGATGATCAATAAGAACATTGGTTTCAAGAAAGACAAGAAGGGAAAACGGAAGGGAAGTAAGGGCGGAAAGCAGGTTGCCGTGCCTGAAAAGAAACCCGAGTTGGACCTAAGTCTGATACCGAGTGCTACTATTGTAAGGGGACTGGCCACTGGAAGCGCAACTGCCCCAAGTATTTGGCAGACAAGAAGGCCAGCAAGGCAAACGAAGGTATATATTATATACATGTTATTGATGTGTACTTGACTAGTGCTCACAGTAGCACCTGGGTATTTGATACCGGTTCAGTTGCTAATATTTGTAACTCGAATCAGGGGCTGCGGAACAAGCGACCGCTAGCAAGGGGTGAGGTCAAGATGCGTGTCGGCAATGGATCAAGCATTGATGTGATCGCCGTTGGAATGCTGCCTCTCCATTTTCCATCGGGATTAGTAATAAACTTCAATAATTGTTATCTGGTGCCAGCACTGAGCATGAACATTGTATATGGATCATGTTTGAAGCAAAGTGGTTATTCATTTAAATCCGAGAACAATAGTTGTTCTATTTATATGAATGAAATCTTTTATGGTCATGCACCGATGATGAATGGTTTATTTCTTTTGGATCTCGATAATATTGTTACACATATTCATAATGTTGATGCTAAAAGGATTAAACTTAATGATGATATATCCACATATATGTGGCACTGCCGTCTAGGTCATATTGGCGTTAAACGCATGAAGAAGCTCCATTCGAATGGACTTTTGGAATCTCTTGATTTTGAATCATTTGATACATGTGAGCCATGCCTTATGGGCAAGATGACTAGAACGTCGTTTTCCGGTTCAATGGAACGGGCGACAGATTTATTGGAAATCATACATTCTGATGTATGTGGTCCAATGAGTGTGTCGGCGCGAGGTGGATATCGTTATTTTGTTACTTTCACGGATGATTTAAGTAGATACGGTTATATCTACTTGATTAAACACAAGTCTGAAACCTTTGAAAAGTTCAAGGAATTTCAGAATGAAGTGGAAAATCATCATGATAGAAAGATCAAATTTGTACGGTCCGACCATGGAGGTGAGTATCTAAGTTACGAGTTTAGCACTCACATGAAAGAGTGTGGAACTGTTTCACAACTCACACCTGCCGGAACACCACAGCGAAATGGTGTGTCGGAACATCGTAATCGTACTTTATTGGATATGGTTCAATCTATGATGTCTCTCACGGACTTGCCGTTGTCATTTTGGGGTTATGCACTAGAAACTGTTGCATTCACTTTAAATCGGGCACCATCTAAATCTGTTGAAAAGACACCGTATGAATTATGGTTTGGAAACAAACCTAAGCTGTCATTTCTTAAAGTTTGGAAATGCGATGTTTATGTGAAGAAACTTCAACCGGATAAACTCGAAACCAAAGCGGAAAAATGCGTCTTCATAGGATACCCTAAGGAAACTATTGGGTATTACTTCTATCACAGATCCGAGGGCAAGGTTTTTGTTGCCAAGAATGGATCCTTTCTAGAGAAAGAGTTTCTCGCGAAAGGTGTGAGTAGTCGGAAGGTAGAACTCGAAGAGGTTATTGAACCTTCTCTTCAAAGTATGGCGAGTAGCGCAGCGCCGGAAGTCTTTCCGGAGTTGGCTTCACCAGTTGAAGAGGGAACTAATGATAATGATCATGAAACTCCGAAAGGGAGTAATACCGAACCTCGCAGGTCTAGCAGGACGCGTGCAGCTCCCGAGCTGTACGGAAATCCTGTCATGAATTTCATGGTTGATGAAAATGATGACCCTGTGTCGTATGAAGAAGCAATGATGAGCCCGGATTCCAACAAATGGTTAGAAGCCATGAAATTCGAGATGGAATCCATGTATGAAAATCAAGTTTGGAACTTGGTGGACTTACCTCACGACCGAAAGGCCGTGGAGAAGAAATGGATTTTCAAAAGAAAACTGATGCTGATGGTAATGTGACCGTCTATAAAGCTCGACTTGTCGCAAAGGGGTTTCGACAAATTCAAGGAGTTGACTACGATGAGACATTCTCTCCCGTACCAATGGCAAAATTAGTTAGGATTATGTTAGCAATTGCTGCATATTTCGATTATGAAATATGGCAGATGGATGTCAAAACCGCGTTTGTCAATGGTAATATTGAAGAAGAGTTGTATATGATACAACCAAAGGGTTTTGTCGATCCTAAGGATGCTAACAAGGTGTGCAAGCTTCAGCGATCCATCTATGGATTGAAGCAAGCATCACAAAGTTGGAATATCCGCTTTGATGAGGTGATCAAAGAGTTTAGATTTGTCCAAACTTATGGAGAATCTTGTATTTACAAGAAAATGAGTGGGAGCAATGTGGTATTTCTGATACTATATGTGGATGACATATTATTGATCAGAAATGATATAGATCTTTTAAACAGTGTTAAAAGTTATCTAAACAGCAAATTTTCAATGAAGGACATAGGTGAAGCGTCATACATATTAGGCATAAAGATCTATAGACATAGATCTAGGCACCTAATAGGGCTATCACAAAGTACATACCTTGATAAGATTTTAAAGAATTTTAAAATGGACGAAAGTAAGAAGGGGTTCTTACCTATGTTGCAAGGCACGACATTGAGTAAGACTCAAAGTCTGGCTATGGCGGAAGAAAAAGAGATAATGGACAAAGTCCCCTATGTTTCAGCCATAGGCTCTATAATGTACGCCATGCTATGTACAAGACCGGATGTGTCACATGCTATTAGTTTGACTAGTAGGTACCAATCGGATCCGAGTTGAACAACTGAAAGCGGTCAAGAATATCCTTAAGTACTTGCGAAGAACTAAGGATATGTTTCTTGTATACGGAGGTGAAGAAGAGCTCGTCGCTAAGTGTTATGTTGACGCTAGCTTTGACACCGATTCGGATGACTCTAAGTCTCAATCTGGATACGTATTTATCATGAATAGCGGAGCGGTTAGTTGGAGGAGCTCCAAACAACCTGTGGTGGCGGGATCAACAGCGGAGGCCGAATATGTTCTTTGCTTGAGCGGCTCGAAGCGATTTGGATGAAGGAGTTCATATCCGAACTAGGTGTGGTTGCAAGCACGTTGGACCCAATGGTGATCTATTGCGACAACAATGGTGCCATTGCCAATGCCAAAGAACCAAGGTCTCACAAGCATTCCAAGCATATTAAGCGTCGGTTTCACTCCATCCGCGAGCATGTCAAGGATGGAGATATAAAGATTTGTAAAGTACATACGGATCTCAATGTAGCAAATCCGTTGACTAAAACTCTCCCTAGAGAAAAAACATGATCTACACCAGAACTCCATGGGTGTTAGATACATCACTATGTAACTAGATTATTGTCTCTAGTGCAAGTGGGAGACTGAAGGGAATATGCTCTTAGTGGCAATAATAAAGTGTTTATTATGTGTATTCCAAGTATATGATAGATGTTTATTTTGCATGCTATAATTGTATTAATACGGAAACGTTAATACATGTGTGTTTAATAAACAAACAGAAAGTTCCTAGTTATGCCTCTCTCATAAACTAGCTCGTTGATTAACAAGATGATCACAGTTTCCTGATCATAGACATTGAATGTTGTTAATAACGAGATCACAACATTAGTGTAATGATGTGACGAACATTCATCCGAAGTATAACATTACGATCAAAGTCATTGATTTTATATTGCTATAACAACTTACGAAGTGATCCTAATCCTTAGACCATGAGATCATGTCAATCACTAACACCGGAAGAGTTTCTTGATGACATCAAACATCACACCGTAACTGGGTGATTATAAAGATGGCTTCAGAACTACTAAAGTGTTATGTTGAGGCTCATGGATCAAGAGTGGAATTTGTTCATCCCGATGACGGTAGATATACTCTAGGCCCTCTCGGTGATATCACATTGGTTAGCTTGCAAGCAAGTGATTTGATCACTAGAATGTTATACCACGGGAACAAGAAAAGAGTGCATGTCGGTAACGATATCAAACTAGGTATGGAGATACCGATGATCGAATCTCGGACATGTAATATATCGTGAAAGAAAGGGATTAAGATACTAGCGTAAAAGGTTCCTACGATCACAGGAAATTCATCGTTGAATGTGTGGGAGTCAGTATGGATCTCCAGGTCCCGCTTCTGATTATTGATCAGAGAAGGGTCTCGATCATGTCCGCATTATTCGTGAACCGTAGGGTGGCACACTTAAGGGACACTGACATCCAATTGGAGCAGAAGTTTCATGCCGGAAAGAATAACAAGCGCAGGAATTTATTTCACTAGATACCGAAACAGGTTTTGGGTGAAATTGCAGAAAGTGTTTTTGCATGTGAAATGGAATACTAGCAAGGGGTTATATGTGAATGTTTGTCATTAAAGTAATTGACAAAATTCTGAATAAATAAAAGGAATTTTATTTAATGAGAGTTTGCATTAAATTTGGTGGAAATTTAATAGCAATTTTGAGTGGGATTTTGAGTGGAGGGAATTGAAGAGATTTTTGTGAGTGGAGTGTCCACCCACATGAATGAAGGGGGTGAGGGAGCAGCCCCATGGCCGGCGGACACCCCCTTGGGTGCCCCCCTCCTCCTATAAAAGGCACCCCTCCTCACTTCTCACTCACACCTCCTCGTGAAGGATCTCTCTCCCTCTCTAGAATTTATCCCCCATGGTCTCGGAATAGCGAGATACATGTTCCCGGTGGCTATTCGGCAAGAAAGAGTTGTGCTTCTGCTGCATCGCTGGAGCGAGGAGGCAGAGGTTGCTCGGTGTCTTATATGTGCGTGCGAGCACGGATGCGCTGCTGTTTTGCGGCGGTAGGACTTCCTCTCGATCTTGAGATCGGCAAGAGATCGTCTACATCAACCACGAGTTTAACTCGTTAAGCTTTGTCGGTCTTCAAGGGTATGTTCTCTACGGATATACATACGCCCGTTGTTTGTATCTAGTAGATAGATCTTGGTACATAGTTCCCATCGTAGGAAATTTTTTGTTTTCTATGCTGCAAACCCTACAAAGCCGAGAGCCAACCTTGTCCGAAGAGGATCCGGGCTAAGGAAGACATCGTACCAGCCCGCGAGGATGGCTTGCCCTGAATGCATGTAGCCGATGAAGCGATAGTGACTCCGAAGCTACTTCACCTCGCTCGTGGAAATATGCTCGCTTTGAGTGATGGTATCAAGACACTAGAGGGCATCCTTCTTAAAGACAAATATCAAAATTACCCAGTTTTCACTTTCAAGGTGCCATCAGACGTGGACTTCGTCCATTGAGCCCCCGTGGACGTGTTCTTCATAGCATAGGAGGACGTCTTCAAGCTATTTCTCTCGAAACGGCTAGACTATAACCTGGTCCGCCTATTCGCGCTCAATCTGGCGATGAAGATCAAGTGAGAGCAAACCCCATACATCGCAATAGTTGATCCCTACTACATGTGTGATACCAGTTGAAGGAAGGATTAGAGACACGTGCCATGGCAACGGCGTACCTCAAAAATTTCATGGTGGACCACAAGAGGACGAACACACTTCTTTTGCCTTTCTTTCCCGAGTAAGTACACACACCCGCTAGCCGTTGTAACTTAGGCTTTCTTAAAGATTTCTTCCTTTGCCCTTTTCCAACATCTCATTTTAATCTTGTTGTGTAGAGACAAATATTGCACACTCATCATAATTTTCACGAAGTACTCGCTAGCAACGTATTTCGACTCGGGGAGTAAGAAGAAGAAAGAAAACACCAGAATAAGGGGTGTTCTGAATGAGGCTCTCGAGGGCTATGCTAGAAAGGGATGCCCCTTCGTCAACAAGGGGGAATGTATCAACAATGGCAAACACGTGTTCAAGCACGTGCTCGAGTTACCCTGTGTCAAGGAGCTGACTACTAGTGGTAGCGCCAAGGAGGCCTTCTACGTCATGCATCACCTTAAAGGGTTTGTCTAGGATTGCATGAACCTAACTCTGCCATCTAGTCTCCGAGCATGGGCCGAAAATTTGGTGCAATCCAACGATGATGCTCTTAGAGAAGACTTCCATCGCATCCAGGTTAAGTTGTCGGAAATCATCGTGGAAGATGTCAACACAAGGGGAGGGGTCCTAATACACAACAGAGGGTTGAATAAGAGGGAGATCGAAGATATTCTTCGTAAGCAGGGTGACAACAGGACATGGATGACGAAGGATGGCTATCTAACGTTCCCAATGCCAAGCGTTAGAAGTTGTCAATGATCGATGTGTGCGCCTAGCATTATCATAGATGTATGCTGTAGTGTTGTGTCACAAACTTTACTACTGTGGTCGTATGTCGTAAACTTCACTATTGTGGTCGTTGTCGTCGAACTTCTATGATTGTGATCGATGTGCTCTCTTTTATGTTTAAGGATCTTTTGCTTTAGTTTATGTGAACATATATGCATGTGAACCAATTTAGTTCTTTCCGTTGCATGATTTACTAATATGTCTTCTCTATAGAGATGACGAAGTGGTACGTGGTGTACAAGGGTTGTGTTCCAGGAGTCTACGATGAGTGGGAGGACTGTCAGAAACAGGTGAACAAGTTCAGCAGCAACAACTACAAAGGATACGTGACTTAAGAGGAGGCGGTACCCAAGTGGAGGAACCACCAGTGGAAGGAGAACCGGATGAAGATATTGCTAGTGCTCTTGATCTTTCTCACCGCCATCACAGATGTACTCTATTTGATTCTAGTGTAGGCGGTGACCACTTCATTTGTAATGTGAGATGGTGAACTTTGTACCAACACTTGTCTAAATATTCGCCACTTGTCACTTGTATTGTAATATGATGAACATTTGTGTACCCTGATCAGGCTCTAAGTAGTCCAATGACACTATATTCATGTTTGTATTATGTTTGTTTTAATATACCAAGTGAAATATACCGTTTCTACTGCTATGTGTATAATACATGTATAATACCTGATTCTGGACCAGTACTATTTTTTAATACCATAGTTTCACACTTGTGGCGCATGTATATATACTTCTGTGGTGCATATGCTAAAATGAGCCACTGAACCATGCCATGTGGCGCACAGAGAGGAATGCGCCACATAAGTATCATGACTTATGTGGCGCATTTCGGAATGCGCCACAGAAGTTCTCTTTAGTGGCAACGTATCAGTGGCGCATCTGATATGCGCCACAGAATGGCAAAATCAGTGCGCCACTGATGACGGTTTTCCTAGTAGTGCATAAGAAAGCCTAATCACTTCGATCGGGTGATCCGTTGCAAGGTGGACCACGAGCTTTGTCGACGGGTCGGTGTAGTTGCAGCCGCACGCGCCATGCCGGCATGCGAGATCGTGCCCTGGGAGCATGTAGTAGGGGTAACGACGAAAGCATCCAGGGTGGGAGCACACGATTGGTACGTCACTAGGATGTTGCATGTGAGGATCACCTCCAGATTCAAGGGCTGGCGATCTGAGTACTCCTTGCTGCGCGGCTCCCAGATCTGAAGTTTGTCGAGAAATCAGAGAAAAGATGTGTAGTTAGTTAAGTCGACAACAGGTATTTGTAAGATAAATTCAAATGATAGTCAAATGATATCCTACCTTAAGGTTCAAGTCAGTTGCTGTCGTTCGGGAACAGCGCGCGAAAGAGGGTGGCGTCGTCCGACATGGCGAGTTGGGGTGGAGGAGGGGTGTCGTCAGTCATGAGCTCTATTGATATAGGGTAGATGGAAGTGCAAATAGTAATATATTTGAATATTAAGTGTGGCGATCATATCGCAGAATAGCCTACTCACGGATCGGCCCTACAAAGAAACATCCTAACATCCACGTGTCCCGATCGAACGGTCTGTAACCATCGAGATGCAGAACTAGCGTCCCGGGGAGGGGCAAGGGGCAGGGTCTTCTAGAAGACATGATCTAACGGCTGACATTGGCCACTAGGGTTATGATACGGTGGTTGCTATTGGTCATTAGGGTTAGGTTAGATTGTACCCTACAAATTCAAGCCAATCAACGGGGTTATCCTCTGTTTGACCATATTTCAAATAACCATTACTCGTTTAAAAAAATACAAACCTCCCGGGAATTGCCATCTGCCACGAGTTAGCATCGTGTAAATTGCCTCGGGGCCTAGAGCACACTCAATTATTGCACCTCCTTTGCAAAACCACTATTTTTCGGAGTCGGTAAATGGAAACTCTAGATTTCTTCACGAAACCCTGAAATCTCTAGTTGGAGAAGTTGCTTTGAAAGACGAGAGGGAGCTAGGTGTCGGGTTTGGGCTCAATCCGCATAGTGGATCCATGTTCTGGGCAGTGAGGGGTAGTTCTAGGGTTGAAAGCCATGTTAACTTCTACTCGATAGCCATCCGGGGGATGCACCGTGTGCCAAAAGTCCTGGTTTGTCTTTTTTATGATTTTATAATGGTAGTGGGTGACATACAAGGGCTACTTGAGCTGGTTTCATATTTGTTTTATTTTTCCTAAATTTCCTATTGTCGGGGTTAGGGAGGTGGTTAAAATCGGCAAACCCGCCGGCGCATGCAGGAACGAGAGGGCTAGTGCAACCTTGAACCTAGGCACGTACCCATCCTAGGTACCCCATGGGGCATGCCAAAACATTTTTTCCCGAAAATTTAGGGTGTTTTCTAAGGTATCTACAGTTAGAAACCTCTATTACCGGGGCGTAACTCAGTAAAAATACAGTATATGCTTGCACCACGAGATAAATACCAACCTCCCGAGAATGTCCATCCGCCACGATGTAGCATGCATTTAAATTGCCTCAGGGCCTAGGGTGCGCTCAATTATTGCACCTCCTTTGCAAAATCGTCGGTTTTTCAGAGTCGAGAAATGGAAACTCTGTATTTCTTCATGGAACCCTAAAATCTCTAGTTGGAGAAGTTGCTTAGAATGCCGATAGGGAGCTAGGTGCCGAATTTGGGCTCAATCCGCATAGTTGATCCATGTTCTGGGCAGTGAGGGGGAGGAGTAGGGTTGAAAGTCCCGGTTTGTCTTGTTTATGATTTTATGATGGTTGTGGGTGACATACAATAGTTAACTCCTACTCGATAGCCATCCGGGGGTGCACCGTGTGCCAAAAGTCCCGGTTTGTCTTGTTTATGATTTTATGATGGTAGTGGGTGACATACAAGGGTTACTCGAGCTGGTTTCGTTTTTTATATTTTTCCTGAATTTCCTATTGCTGGAGTTCGGGAGGTGGGCAAAATCGGGAAACCCGCCGGCGTGCACAGGGATGCGAGGGCCAGTGCAACCTTGAACCTAGGCATGTACCCAGATAGGTACCCCATGTGGCACCCCAACACATTTTTTCCTGAAAATTGAGGGTGTTTTATAGGGTACCTACACTTAGAAACCGCCATTACCGGGGCGTAACTTAGGAAAAATACATTATATGCTTGCACCATGAGATAAATACCAACCTCCTGGGAATGACAATCTGCCATGATGTAGCATGCGTGAAAATTTCCTCGGGGCCTAGGACGCTCTCAATTCTTGCACCTCCTTTGCAAAATCGCCGTTTTTTCAAAGTTGGTAAGTGGAAACTCTGGATTTCTTTATGGAACCCTAAAATCTCTAGTTGGAGAAGTTTCTTAGAATGCCAAGAGGGATCTAGGTGTCGGGTTTGGGCTCAATCCGCATAGTGGATCCATGTTCTGGGCAGTGAGGGGGGGGATCTAGGGTTAAAAGCCATGCTAACTCCTTCTCGATAGCCATTCGGGGGGTGCACCATCTACCAAAATTCACGGTTTGTCTTTTTTATGATTTTATGATGGTAATAGGTGACATACAAGGGCTACTCGAGATGGTTTAATATTTTTTTTGATTTTTCCTAAATTTCCTATTGTCGGGGTTTGGGAGGTGGGCAAAATCGGCAAACCTGCCGGCGCGCGCAGGGATGCGAGGGACAGTGTAACCTTGAACCTAGGCATGTAACCATCCTAGGTACTGCATGGGGCTCCACAAAACATTTTTTCCTAAAAATCGAGGGTGTTTTCTAAGGTATCTATAGTTAGAAACTGCCATTACCGGTCCGTAACTCAGGAAAAATATAGTATATGCTTGCACCACGAGATAAATACCAACCTTACAGGAATGGCCTCTGCCACGATGTAGCATGCATGTAAATTTCCTTAGGGCCTAGGGCACGCTCAATTCTTGCAGCTGCTTTGCAAAATCCCAGGTTTTTCGGAGTCGGTAAATGGAAATTCTAGATTTCTTCATGGAACCCTAAAATCTCTAGTTGGAGAAGTTGCTTAGAATGCCGAGAGGGAGATAGGTGCCAGGTTTGGGATCAATCCGCATAGTGGATCCATGTTCTGGGCAGTGAGGGGAGGTCTAGAGTTGAAAGCCATGTTAACTCCTACTCGATAGCCATCCGGGGGTGCACCATGTGCTAAAAGTCTTGGTTTGTCTTGTTTATGATTTTATGATGGTAATGGGTGAAATACAAGGGCTACTCTATCTGGTTTCATATTTTATGTTTATTCATGAATTTCCTATTGCCGAGGGTTCCCCATTTCTAACCAAGTTTTTTAGACCATTTCCAAATCACCCCAAAAATTCAACAATGAACCTTTTCTACCTATATAGTATGATTACCATGTCTCACACTTTTTTATATAATTTTATATTATTTATTTAATTTTAAAAAATCATGCTTTAATAGAAAATCATGAAAAACAAGTTTGATATTTTCCCTCACAACTATGTCACATAATATGTCACCATGCGAAGGTTTTGTATTTTTCTGATTTTTTTAATTAGTTATGCACATTTGAATGTTTAGTCAAACTTTGTGAAGGATTTTCATGAATATTCTTAGGTTGGTGCTAAGGCTCACTAAACTTGCATTGGATCTTTGATGAAATAGCATATTGTGAACCTAAAAGTGATTTTTTTGAAAAATCATGGGCATCATATCATGTACCTGTAGTTCATATCTGACCCACTTCCAGCCGATTCAGCAGGAATTTGTTTTTTCACCATGGATGGACTGAAAGGTTTGAGATACCCCAGTTGGGACATTGTCCATGCAAGGTGGTATAGTATTTTTGAAAAATAGGATGTTACCATTTTGAAACTTCAATTTGGTGGTTGCTTCACAAAACCCCCCCTTTCGGCACTCAGAAAATGGAAAATGGCTTTTTTGTGCGACGAAAAGGAAAACTTCCTGCTGCAACATTGTTAGTCATCCCATTATACACATGCATGCACAATATGGGCACATTATCACAAAATATGCCTTGATTCTAGCCATATCATTGGTCATTTGATGTCACATCCCAAGATTTTCCAAATCTTGTAATGTAAAAAATAAAAGAATAAAATAAAACTTTGTTGATTTTCAGGGTGAGAGGAAACTTTTTGAATCCATTTGGAAACTTTGAAAACCTATTTGGGTCAAATAAAATCCTAAAGGGATTTAAAAAGTTAAATAAACAATAAACTTAAAAATATTTAAAATTACTATCTTGGATCTTTTAATAAAAGATTTGGTTTTCAAAAGAAAAGGTAGATTTATAAATAAGGAACCTTGGCCAAGATTTTGAAACAAAATGTTTTGTTTTGATTAAAGGAGTAAAAGTTTATTTAAACAAAATAATGGGGATTTATTAAATACCCAATTTTATTTAAGTAAAGGCTTTTCCCACTTTAAATAAACACTAAAACTTAATTATTTATTTTAAATAAGTTTCCAAGTATTTTATATTCTCAAATAAAACCTACTGAAGTGTTTTGGTGTTATTTTAGATTTCAAAATAAAATTTTTAATAAAACAAATCCTATTTGATTTAATAACTAAGGTCCATTTTATTTAATTATTAATGGACCCTAAAATAAAAATGTTATTTTATTTTAAACAAGTTTTCCAAGTATCTTATATTTTCAAATAAAACCTACTGATTTGGTTTTGATAATATTTGGATTTCAAATGGAGATTTTATTAAATAAATCAAAACCTATTTGAATTAATAATTAAGGTCTATTTTTATTTAATTATTAAATAGATCCTAAAAGAATAAAATTAATATTTTTTTATTTGGGATTTGGTTTATGTTGTTAAACAGAACCAAAACTCATTACAAGTGTGGTGAATGTTTGAATTGTTTGAATGTTTGTTTTGTTGTTTGAATTGTTGGTTGAAATTCAAAACAGAAAATCAATTAGAAAAAGAAAAAGATTACTAAATAAAAAAAAGAGGAGAAACAAGCCAGCCCAGCCGGCCAGCCCAACAGCCCATTCCAGCCCACCTATTCCCCTCTGCCGAAACATTTTTCTCACTCAGACCGCACCCATTAATCAATCGGTGGACCCAACTCCCCTCTCCTCTCTCTCACTGACCAGCTGACCCCACCCCCTCCTATTCATCGTCTTCACCCGCGCGCAAACATCGCCGGCGGTTTATGCCGATTAAAGCTCGCGTCAATACTCGTTACAGCCGCGTTGATTCAGTCCAGCAACCACGCTGTATTAAACGCCATGCTCCTCTCTCCCTTTCCCCCAAACCAGAACCACCAGAGAGCCACCAGGCTGCTTGAATCGACTCCAAACCGCCACTGACTCCGACGAGGTCCGGTGCAAATTCCGGCCGTGTCCGGCCACCCCTCGCCTCCTTGACCACACTCACATACTCTCCTAGCCCTGGCGCTTCTCCCGGCGCTTTCCATTCACCCGCGGGCACACCAGAACATCGGCAACAACAACCGCCGCCGCCACCGTCTGGTTCTTCTCCGACGACCTCCCTCTGGTAAACCAGACCACCCTGACCCCTCTCAATCACGCACACACCATCGCCGTGTCTTTGCGCGTCTGACCATGCATTTCGTTTGTCTCCTAGTGATCCATAGCACCGTCCTCGGCATTGAAGGCGTGGCGGCGCAGCTCCACTCCGGCGAGCGATTAAGCCCGCTCCAGTGCGCCCCTCGCCAAGACGGCACCACCTTGAGCTTCCCCAGGCTTCTGCGAACGCGGTGAGCATCTCCCCAGACACTCTAGCTTCCTGTATCACCGGCACCGCCACCATCTGGCCGCTCCGCCGCCAGCCACCGCCGTAGCGCCGCTCGTTTTAGGTCAAGCTCGCAACAGCCGTCCGATCTCGATCTAGTGGATAGGATAGAACCACTTAAAGCGAAGGGGTAAGCAATCTGGTCCGTGCGATTTAATTAGATCCAACGCGCCAGAGCAGCCGATCCAGGCGAAACGGTATGGATGAATAGAATTAAGACGCGTGGCACTAGCTGATTTAAAACAGAATTTGAAATCAGATTTAGATGCAGATTTGAAACCCTTGTAACTTTTGATCCACACGTCCAAAAATTACAAACTTTATATCAATGGAACCAGTGGAACAAGCCCTAGCCAACCATGCCATTTGTTTAGTAAAAAGCCTCTGGTAAAATGTATGTTTTTACAGAAACATTTGTATGCTTGTTTAGATTGTAAAAATTGTTCAAAAATGATTTTGGGGATAAAATCTTTGGAAAATGGTGTGATTTGAACCTACTGACCATAGGAATCACTTTGTGGTTTCAAAAATGTATTTAGTGATGCAAAAGAATGATTCTTTGATTTAAAACCATTTCTAGTCAAATAAAAATATAGTTTTTTATTAAAAATGGTTTTGGAAGAAAACCTTTGGGAAATGTTTTATTTTAAACTCTATGACCCCAAACACCAAGTTTTATGGTTAGAAAACATATTTGGTGAACCCTATAGGTTAATGCCTTAGTAAACTATTTCTACACCACATAAAATGATACCTTGTTTTGAAAATGGTTTATGAAATGAAAACCTTTTGCAAATGACTTTGCCACTTTGCAAAATGACCATTAGGTGTTTTCAAATGTTTATGACCCATTAGGAACCACTTTTTCAAATAAAACAAAGCTTGGCATGTTTGCATGCATTACCTTGACTTTGTTATTTTATGTGATGAATTGCTTGATTGGTAGATTGAACTTGTGCTTGCTTGACTGAATTGTAGTGACTTGAAGAGTGTGATTGTAGAAAGGACAAGGAGTGAACTTATACTCTACCAAAAAGGCAAGTGATGCTTCATACTTTGTCCCATTACTTTCACTATGCATTAGTGATTTTTCTAAGTAAAACTTGCATGGATTTTTGCTAAGTATAAACCTTGCTATAGGAAAATCTAGTAGATGAAACCTTAGTAGAAATTTTCCTAAGTTAAGATTCCTACTACTATCAAGCTTAGCTTAGCCAACAGAAAACAAGGGTGGAAAATATATTCACTATGGAAAAATTTCTAAGTCTGAGGACTTGTGTTTTTGTTTAATAAAACAACTAAGTTAATGAATCACCTGGGTGGAATGGTAATTGAATGGTGGTTTTTGGTTGAGTGGTTCACAAGGCCCATGTTTATGGTTGACCTTGTGTATCTCACTTGTGGATGGCCACCCAGGAACAAAGAGATTTGAGATGTCAAATGTTGAGAAGCTTCAAGTGCAGCCACTTGGCATTATGGGCTCTGCCTGGATCATATAGGTTGCAAGAACTTAGCCATATGGACAGTTGGTGGTAGAGTTTGATAGGTTGGAACGCATCGATTTTGGTCTAAGGGAAGGCTTCTGAAAGATCTTGTCTTGGGAAACCAAGTCTTGTGGGGAAAGTGCACCACCTCTGCAGAGTGTAAAATCTAAGTACTTAGCCATGTCCCTGGTAAAGGACAATTTGAGCATCAAGACATGGAAGCAATCAAGAATCTCATCATTCAAATTTCTAAGTTAAAAACTTGTGGTTGAACAAGGGTTAAAGGATCTTCAATCTTTTGATTGAGAAAAATGATTTTGTCAAGCAAAAACTTAGTGTTTTCAAAATGATAAGGAAAATCTATTTTGAGCAATGCAAGCCTCAACTCCACTTAGCCAAAAGCCTATAGTTGATAGACTCCACTATACTACCATAGTATCACTTGCCAATACAATTCAAATGTATTGACCCTTGTGGCTGTAACTTGTTATGTTGCAGGTTTGTTTGATATAGTGAAGTTGATTGATTAGGATTACAAAGTCTACAACCAACATGTCTGCCTGTGGCACTTTGAAGATGAAGGACCCCATGCTTATAGATATTCTGCTGCAATGTAATGTAATAGCCAAATGAGCTATGAAAGATGTAATAGATTATTTTATTCCTGGTTATAAAGTTGTATTATGACCTTTGTTTCTTGATATTACATCTTAACTGTGGATGCTAGCTATTGATCCAGGGACTAGCATTGTAAACACAAGGGACTCTACCTTATTTAAAGGTTGGGACCCTTACAGATGGTATCAGAACATTGTGTTGCCTGTAGGATTTGTAAACCTAGGATTGGAAAAAAAAACTTAGAAAAATAGGAGTTGTATATGTTCCAAAACTTATTTACAAACAATCTTGTAAAATCCTTCCTCAACCATTTTGATTTCAACTCTACATCTCTTCTATTTCAACTTGATGGAAAAACCTACCCCATGACCAAAGACTATACCATGTGCAAAGGACTCCATCAACTCTAATGACTTCAACATCTTCAACTCTAATGACTTCAACATCTTCAGCATATTCACTAAGGACTTCAACCTTGGATATCACTAAGGACAAGTGAGATAAGAAATCTTGCTCAAGATTTGGAGACTAAGGAAAAACAAGTTAGAAGGAGCCCACATCATTTGAAGTATTTGTGACCAAGAGTTTTCCCAAGGAAACCATGATCTCATGCAAGATGAAACAACCAAAAAGGAGGATGGAAAGATCACAAGTGAACCATATAGATGGACCACCATATTTAGTTTAAGTCAAACACACCAACTTATGTTGTGTAACAAAAATATTTTTGGTTGCCTAAAAATATGCTTGAACTTTGTTGTTTGAGTGGAATGTTTGTTTGTGATTGCTTGCACAATGCTTGTGTGAATTGTGATGTGTGTGATTAGAACCCTTACTTAGAAATATTTTGTCTATTCTAATCCCCATTCAACCCAAACAGATGACTACTCCAAGAGACTTCAACTCCAAGGTTGATGACACCAACAACAACCAAGAGGACAACATGAGAGAACTTATAGCAAACCAAAACCAGTTGAGCCAAGAGACAACTCAGCTTTTAGCCAACAACAATGGACTAGACCCAGCCATACAAAGGATTTTGAAACTTGAATCCCAATTATTGCAAGGATTGGTTACTCAAGTGATCAACATGGGAGAAAACTTTTCCCAAGGAGCTAATGACAACAAGGATGACAAAGATGTTATTTTAGAAAGAACTCAAGCTTGCAATATTTGTGGAGACAAGGATCATACATGCAGAAAGCATGAAGATCAATGCCCTAATTGTGAAAAAGAAAGTCATATCTTTAGTAACTGCCTCAAGAAGAGAGAAAGATTTCCCACCTTTGAGGAGCATGAACTAAAAGAACTCCTAGTTTTGGAGAGACCCAAAAAGAAGAAGAAAGATATTACTCAAGTGCAATGTTACAATTGCAAAGAGAAGGGACACTATGCCAGTGACTGCCTAGAAAAGAGGAAGAACCAAGGAAACAAACAAGAGGAAATGATACCAAAGGAAAAGAAAGATATTAGCCAAGTGTGGTGCAACAACTGCAAAGAGCTAGGACATTATGCAAGCAACTGTCCAGAAAAGATGAAACACAAGATAAACCAGCCTATGAAGGATCTCAGCCTTGTCACATGTTTCAAGTGTGAAAACAAAGGACACTATGCAAATGTTTGCTTGGAGAAGTTTTCCCAGGATCCCAAGAAGGCCAATATGTAATTTAGTTGGAAAATTTTTAAGGGTGGTAGTACCCTAGTTGCTTTTGAGCCAATTTGTAACCCCTAGCCTTCCCAAATCTCGGGACGAGATTTATTTTAAGGGTGGTAGCCTGTCACATCCCAAGATTTTCCAAATCTTGTAATGTGAAAAATAAAAGAATAAAATAAAACTTTGTTGATTTTCAGGGTGAGAGGAAACTTTTTGAATCCATTTGGAAACTTTGAAAACCTATTTGGGTCAAATAAAATCCTAAAGGGATTTAAAAAGTTAAATAAACAATAAACTTAAAAATATTTAAAATTACTATTTCTTGGATCTTTTAATAAAAGATTTGGTTTTCAAAAGAAAAGGTAGATTTATAAATAAGGATTATTTATAAAGCCAAATTAAAACCTTGGCCAAGATTTTGAAACAAAATGTTTTGTTTTGATTAAAGGAGTAAAAGTTTATTTAAACAAAATAATGGGGATTTATTAAATACCCAATTTTATTTAAGTAAAGGCTTTTCCCATTTTAAATAAACATTAAAACTTAATTATTTATTTTAAATAAGTTTCCAAGTATTTTATATTCTCAAATAAAACCTACTGAAGTGTTTTGGTGTTATTTTAGATTTCAAAATAAAACTTTTAATAAAACAAATCCTATTTGATTTAATAACTAAGGTCCATTTTATTTAATTATTAATGGACCCTAAAATAAAAATGTTATTTTATTTTAAACAAGTTTTCCAAGTATCTTACATTTTCAAATAAAACCTACTGATTTGGTTTTGATAATATTTGGATTTCAAATGGAGATTTTATTAAATAAATCAAAACCTATTTGAATTAATAATTAAGGTCTATTTTTATTTAATTATTAAATAGATCCTAAAAGAATAAAATTAATATATTTTTTTATTTGGGATTTGGTTTATGTTGTTAAACAGAACCAAAACTCATTACAAGTGTGGTGAATGTTTGAATTGTTTGAATGTTTGTTTTGTTGTTTGAATTGTTGGTTGAAATTCAAAACAGAAAATCAATTAGAAAAAGAAAAAGATTACTAAATAAAAAAAGAGGAGAAACAAGCCAGCCCAGCCGGCCAGCCCAACAGCCCAGTCCAGCCCACCTATTCCCCTCTGCCGAAACGTTTTTCTCACTCAGACCCGCACCCGCGCAATCGCTGACTGGTGGACCCAACTCCCCTCTCCTCTCTCTCACTGACCAGCCGACCCCACCCCCTCCTATTCATCGTCTTCACCCGCGCGAAACATCGCCGGCGGTTTCTGCCGATTAAAGCTCGCGTCAATACTCGTTACTTCCGGTTGATTCAGTCCAGCAACCACGCTGTATTAAACGCCATGCTCCTCTCTCCCTTTCCCCCAAACCAGAACCACTAGAGAGCCACCAGGCTGCTCGAATCGACTTCAAACCGCCACTGACTCCGACGAGGTCCGGTGCAAATTCCGGCCGTGTCCGGCCACCCCTTGCCTCCTTGACCACACTCACATACTCTCCTAGCCCCGGCGCTTCTCCCGGCGCTTTCCATTCACCCGCGGGCACACCAGAACGTCGGCAACAACAACCGCCGCCGCCACCGTCTGGTTCTTCTCCGACGACCCCCCTCTGGTAAACCAGACCACCCTGACCCCTCTCAATCACGCACACACCATCGCCGTGTCTTTGCGCGTCTGACCATGCGTTTCGTTTGTCTCCTAGTGATCCATAGCACCGTCCTCGACGACGACTGAGCGTGGCCGAGGCGCAGCTCCACTCCGGCGAGCGATTAAGCCCGCTCCAGTGCGCCCCTCGCCAAGACGGCACCACCTTGAGCTTCCCCAGGCTTCTGCGAACGCGGTGAGCATCTCCCTAGACACTCTAGCTTCCTGTATCGCCAGCACCGCCACCATCTGGCCGCTCGCCATGCCCGGCCGCCAGCTTGCTTTTAGGTCAAGCTCGCAGCAGCCGTCCGATCTCGATCTAGTGGATAGGATAGAACCACTTAAAGCGAAGGGGTAAGCAATCTGGTCCGTGCGATTTAATTATATCCAACGCGCCAGAGCAGCCGATCCAGGCGAAACGGTATGGACGAATAGAATTAAGACGCGTGGCACTAGCTGATTTAAAACAGAATTTGAAATCAGATTTAGATGCAGATTTGAAACCCTTGTAACTTTTGATCCACACATCCAAAAATTACATACTTTATATCAATGGAACCAGTGGAACAAGCCCTAGCCAACCATGCCATTTGTTTAGTAAAAAGCCTCTGGTACAATGTTTGTTTTTACAGAAACATTTGTATGCTTGTTTAGATTGTAAAAATTGTTCAAAAATGATTTTGGGGATAAAATCTTTGGCAAATGGTGTGATTTGAACCTACTGACCATAGGAATCACTTTGTGGTTTCAAAAATGTATTTGGTGATGCAAAAGAATGATTCTTTGATTTAAAACCATTTCTAGTCAAATAAAAATATAGTTTATTTATTAAAAATGGTTTTGGAAGAAAACCTTTGGGAAATGTTTTATTTTAAACTCTCTGACCCCAAACACCAAGTTTTATGGTTCGAAAACATATTTGGTGAACCCTATAGGTTAATGCCTTAGTAAAATATTTCTACACCACATAAAATGATACCTTGTTTTGAAAATGGTTTATGAAATGAAACCTTTGGCAAATGACTTTGCCACTTTGCAAAATGACCATTAGGTGTTTTCAAATGTTTATGACCCATTAGGAACCACCTTTTCAAATAAAACAAAGCTTGGCATGTTTGCATGCATTACCTTGACTTTGTTATTTTATGTGATGAATTGCTTGATTGGTAGATTGAACTTGTGCTTGCTTGATTGAATTGCAGTGACTTGAAGAGTGTGATTGTAGCAAGGACAAGGAGTGAACTTATTGTTGGAATTATGCCCTAGAGGCAATAATAAATATGTTATTATTATAATTCTTGTTCATGATAAAGTTTATATTCCATGCTAGAATTGTATTAAGCGGAAACATTAATACTTGTGTGGTTTGTGAACAACACCGTGTCCCTAGTACGCCTCTATGGACTAGCTCATTGATCAATGATGGTTAAGGTTTCCTAACCATAGACATGAGTTGTCAATTAATAATGAGATCATATCATTGGGAGAATGATATGGTGGACAGACCCAAACTAAGCGAAGCAATTAGATCGTGTCATCGTGTTCGTCTTTGCGAAGCTTTTCTTATGTAAAATATTGTATTCCTTAGACCATGAGATAATGCAACTCCCTTGTATCGGAAGAAAGCTTTGAGGTCATCAAACGTCATCCTATGAGAGGGTGATCATAAAGGTGTCTCTCAGGTGATCGGAAAGTATCTCATTGGGTTGTATGTATCAAGATGGGATTTGTCCCTCCCAAGTCTGAGAGATATACTTCGGCCCACTCGTAATCGATATCAACACCGCTTGCAAGCATGTGGTTAAGGAGTTAATCACAAAGTGATATTGGATTACGGAACGAGTAAAGTACTTTGTGAACGAGATTGAACTAGGTATGACGATACCGACGATCGAATCTCGCAAGTAAAATATCGCGAGACGAAGGGAATATATATATGGGATTGATTGAATCTGGCATCGTGGTTCATCCGATATGATCATCGATGAATGTGGGAGTCAATATGGGTGCCTGACCCGCTGTTGATTATTGATAGAAGATCATGTCGCATATTCTCGAACCCGCAGGTCACACACTTAAAGTGTCTCGGCGCTAGGATAGATTGGATACTTGGTTTATGAATTTTGTTGAGTCTCGGATGGGATCCGGGACATCATGAGAGGTTCCGAATGGTCCGAGAATAAGATTCATATAAGGCGGGCAGTTTTGGAGTTCGGAATTGTTCCGGATTAATCGGTATTGTATCTAAGCTTCTAGAACCTTCCTAAGGGGCCAACGTGGTCCCACCTTCCGGAGGGGCATGGGCCTATGAGGGAGTGTCCTGGCTGCATTGGGCCAGGGGCACAAGGCCCCATAGGGCCCAGCCGATTCTAGAGAGATTTAACTCGTTTAAATCTCCGGATAGAATTTCTAGAAGAGGGAGAGTTTAAATTGTTTAAACTAGAGATAGAACCCTATCCCCCACTCCTTCCCTCCCTTGGCCGCCGGCCCAAGGCTTGGAGGAGGGGCTAGGGTTGGCCGCCCCCTCCCCCTCTATATATAGAGGGCTAGGGCGCCCCCTCTCTCACACACCTTCCTCCAAACCCTAGTTGCCGTGCTGCCCTCCTCTCTCCCTCCCGACTGTTTGTAGGCGAAGCCCTGCTGCAGAAATTCTCCACCATATACACCACGCCGTCGTGTTGTAGATCCAATCCATCTCTCCACCATACTTGCTGGTCCGAGGAAGGAGGAGACGTCGAGGTGCTGCACGTGTGCATCTCACGGAGGCACCGCCACTTGTGGTGCTAGATCGGATCGGATCGCGAGGAGGAGAAGCGAGTACGACTACATCACCCACGTTCCGATTTAACGTTCATTGGCGAATCTTCAAGGGTATGAAGATCTAATCCAATCTCTCGTTGTTTGCATCTCCTAGATTAGATCTTGGCTTTCCTCTGTTCGCTCAGAGAAAATTTTGATTTACTATGCCGCGAAACCCTTCGGGTATCGAGCTAGATCTATGCGTAGATGTGTTTCACGAGTAGAACACAACATGGTTGTTGCGGGCGTTGATGTTTTCTGTTGCAAGCATCTTGTTTGTGTTCTTCTTATGACGCGGGATAGTGAGATTGAAGCGGTCCAGCCAACCTTACGCGACGTCGTCATGAGACCGGCTCGCACTTGACGCGTGTGGCTTGTACCACACATGCTGGTGGATGTCGTTTCTCACTATAGTTGTCATGAGATTAACACCGAGTTTGGCAACCATAATATCACCGTTGTGGCTTTCCGTAGGTAAGAATCGTTCTTAGCATCTACTCCCACGTAAAACATGCAACAACAAAGTAGAGGCGTCTAACTTGTTTTTGCAAGGAGTGTTTTCTGTGATATGGTATGGCCCAAGATGTGATGTGTATAATGTATGCGATGATCATGTTTTGTAATGTTTCACGACTTGCATGTCGATGAGTACATAACCGGCAGGAGCCATATGGTTGCCTTTATAATTGTGTATGACCTGAGTCAACTTCTTATCGCCATGTAATAGCTTTACTTTATCGCTAAGTAGTTAGCAATAGTTGTAGTTGCTATTCGTGGTGGAGGCAATCATGGTGGAGTGATGGAGATCATGCGGAACGCACAAGATGGAGATCATTCTTGCGAAGATTGGCTATACCATGTCACATAAAGTTATATGCATGTGATGTTTATCCTTTTATGTATCTTATTATGCTTAGATCGCGGTAGCATTATAAGATGATTCCTCATAAAGATCAAGCTAAAACTGTGTTCTCCCCAAGTATGCACCGTTGCGAAAGTTCGTCGTGTCCAAGCATCACGTGATGATCGGGTGCTATAGACTCTCGCTCACATACACGGGTGCAAGCCAGTTTTGCACACGCGGAAATACTTGGGTCTAGCTTGACGAGCCTAGCATGTACAGACATGGCCTCGGAACACAAGAACCGAAAGGTTAAGCATGAGTCATATGAATGATATGATCGACACTTCGTTTTCCACCATTGAAACCACATCTCTTCTCGTGAAGATCGGATTAGGTGTGGTGAATTTGGATCGTGTTCACTAAACAACTTGAGGGATGTTGAATTTAGTGGGAGTTCATCTAGTAATTTGATTAAGTTGAACTAGTTATCATGAACATAGTCTAAATTGTACTTGCAAATACTGTAGATCACATGGCCAAGTCCAACTTCAACTTCAACGTTTTTGCTGAGAAAGAAAAGCTTAGAAACAATGGGTCTAACTTCACCAACTGGTTCCGCAATCTAAGAATCATTCTGTCTGGCGGACAAAAGGACTATGTCCTTGAGAAAGCGTTAGGTAACCCCCCTGCTGCAACTGCGCCGGCTGATGAGAAAGCTATCTATCAGTCACGCAAAGATGATTATGGTGTGATTAAGAGCACCATGTTGTTTGCTATGGAACCGGAACTTCAAAATCATTTTGAAAACTATCCCGGGCCCTTGGAGATTCTCGAGGAGCTGAAAACCATGTTTCAGACTTAGGCCCGTTCTGAGATATATGAGATCTCTGAGAAGTTCTTTAACTGCAAGATGGAGGAAGGGAGTTCCGTTAGTGAGCACGCCATTAAGATGTCGGGCTACACTCAACGCATTGAGCAACTGGACTGCAAGATTCCAGAGGAGCTCAAGATTGACAGGGTTCTGCAATCACTCCCTCCCAGCTACAAAAGTTTTGTAGTCACTCATAATCAGATTGGTTCCATCGTCGATCACCGAGCTCTTCGCAAAGCTGAAGGCTGCGGAGGTGGACATCAAGAAGGATAATCATGTGTTGATGGTCAACAAGCCCTCCTTTAAGAAAGGTAAAGGTGCAAAGAAGCCCTTCAAGAAAGGCGACGGCAAGCGCGTTGCCCCTGCTGAGAAGAAGCTCAAGTCTGGTCCCAAGCCGGACACTGAGTGCTTCTATTGCAAGGACAAGGGTCCTTTGGCGCAATCGTCCAAGTACTTAGCGGACAAGAAGGCTGGCACCATCAAAGGTATATTTGATATACATGTTATTGATGTTTTCCTTACTAGCCCTCGTTGTAGTGCCTGGGTATTTGATACGGTTCGATTTGCTAACATTTGTAACTCAAACAGAGCTACGGAATGACGCGGCTTGCGAGGATGAGGTGACGATGCGCGTTGGCAACGGATCAAGAGTTGATGTGATGGCCGTCGGCACGCTCTCCTTAGTTTTACCTTCGGGATTAGTTTTAAACCTTAATAAATGTTATTATGTGCCTGCGTTGAGCATGAACATTATTTCTGGATCGTGTTTATTGCAAGACGGTTATTCATTTAAATCGGAGAATAATGGTTGTTCTATTTATATGAGTAACATCTTTTATGGTCATGCACCTCTTGTGAATGGTTTATTTCTTCTAAATCTCGAAAGGGATGAAACACACATCCATAACATTGAGGCTAAGAGATGCAAAGTAGATAGTGATAATACTACTTATTTGTGGCCTTTGTCGTCTAGGTCATATTGGTGTAAAGCGCATGAAGAAACTCCATTCGATGGACTTTTGGAGTCTCTTGATTTTGAATCATTTGACACATGCGAACCATGCCTCATGGGCAAGATGATCAAAACCCGTTCTCGGCATGATGGAGCGAGCAACGGGCTTGTTGGAAATCATACATACCGATGTATGCGGACGATGAGTGTTTTTGCCGGTGGATATCGCTATTTTCTCACTTTACCGATGACTTAAGTAGATATGGGTATATCTATTTAATGAAACATAAATCTGAAACGTTTGAAAAGTTCAAAGAATTTCAGAATGAAGTGGAGAACCATCGTAATGTAAAGATTAAGTTTCTACGATCCGATCGTGAGGCGAATATTTGAGTTATGATTTTCTCACGCATCTCAAAGCAAGTGGAATCGTTTCACAACTCACGCCACCGGAACACCACAAGCAATGGTGTGTCTAATACGAGCAGAATCGAACCCTATTAGATATGGTCCGATCGATGATGTCTCTTACTGATTTGCCGTTATCATTTTGGGGTTATGCATTAGAAACCGCTGCATTCACTTTAAATAGGGCTCCATCTAAATCCGTTGAGACGACACCGTATGAACTGTGGTTTGGTGCTAAACCTAAGTTGTCGTTTCTTAAAGTTTGGGGATCTGAGCTTACGTCAAGAAGTTGATGCGGACAAGCTCGAACCCAAAGCGGAGAAATGCGTCTTCATAGGATACCCTAAGGAAACTATTGGGTATACCTTCTATCACAGAACCGAAGGCAAAGTGTTTGTCATGAACAGTTCCTTTCTTGAGAAGGAGTTTCTCTCGAAAGAAGGGAGTGGGAGGAAAGTAGAGCTAGACGAGGTTATTAAACCTTCTCTTGAATTGGAGAGTAGCGCAGCACCGGAACTTGTTCCAAAGGTCGCTTTGCACCAACAATAGAGGAAGCTAATGACAAGGATCATGAAGCTTGGACGATCTTTGCTCTTGAACGTCGCAGTCGACAAGGTCGCGTGCCCCTCTGAGTGGTACGCAACCACTGTCTTGACTGTCTTGTTAGTAGAAGACGGTGAACCTACGAACTATGAGGAAGCGATGATGAGCCGGACTCGAGAAATGGCTAGAAGCCATGAAATCCGAATTGGGATCCATGAGCGAAAACCAAGTATGGACTTTGGTGGACCCTCCTAGCGGCCGAAGGCCGTTGAGTGCAAATGGATCTTCAAGAAGAAAAGCGGACGCGGATGGTAATGTTACCGTCTATAAAGCACGGCTTGTTGCGAAAGGTTTCGACAAGTTCAAGGTGTTGACTACGATGAGACTTTCTCTCCGTAGCGATGTTTAAGTCCATTCGGATTTTATTAGCAATTGCTGCGTTTCATGATTATGAAATATGGCAAATGGATGTCAAGAATGCTATCCTCAATGGCAACATTGATGAAGAGTTGTATATGATGCAACCCGAAGGTTTTGTCGATCCTAAGGATGCTGATAAAGTATGCAAACTTCAGCATTCCATTTATGGACTGAAGGAAGCATCTCGGAGTTGGAACCTTCGTTTTGATCAAGTGATCAAGAGCTTTGGATTTGTTCCAAATTGCTACGAAGCTTGCATCTACAAGAAAGTGAGTGGGAGCTCGGTGACGGTTCTGGTACTATATGTGGATGACATATTGATTGGAAATGACATCAACATGCTTAACGATGTGAAGAGTTATTTGAACAAGTGTTTTTCAATGAAAGACCTAGGTGAAGCTGCTTATATATTGGGCATCAAAATCTATAGAGATAGACAAAGACGCTGATAGCTTTAAGCGTAGTACATACCTAGACAAAGTTCTGAAAAGGTTCAGAATGGATAAGGCATTGAAAGGTTCAGTACCTATGTTGTTAGGTAAGATATTGAGCAAGGCTCAGTGTCCAGCTACGGTAAATGATAGGGAAGCTATGAGCAAAGTGCCTTATGCCTCGGCCATAGGTTCCATCATGTATGCCATCAGGTACTAGACCGGATGTGTCCAATGCTCTTAGTTTTGACGAGATATCAAAGTGATCCAGAGTGGAACACCGACAGCCGTGAAGAACATCCTAAGGTACCTAAATAGGACTAAAGAAATGTTCTTAGTCTATGGGGGTGATGAACAGCTCGTCGTAAAAGGTTATGTCGATGCTAGTTTCGACACCGACAAGGATGATTCTAAATCTCAGACAGGATACGTGTATATTTTGAATGGAGGAGCTGTGAGCTGGAGAAGCTGCAAGCAAAGCGTGATCGCGGGATCTACAGTTGAAGCGGAATACATGGCTGCTGCAGAAGCGTCAAGTGAAGGAGTTTGGATCGAAACTTCATCCGAGCTTGGCGTGGTTCCAAGTGCATTGGACCCAATTGGAGATATTGTGTGACAACACTGGCGCCATAGCACTCGCTAAGGAACCAAGATATCATCCGAAGACCAAGCATATCAACCGCAAGTTTCATATAATCCGAGATTATATAGCAGATGGAGATCTGAAGATCAGCAAAGTACATACAGATCTGAATGTCGCAGATCCATTGACTAAACCTCTTCCACGTGTAAAACATGATCAGCACCTCAGTGCCATGGGTGTGAGATTGTTGCCAAATGTAAACTAGATTATTGACTCTAGTGCAAGTGGGAGACTGTTGGAATTATGCCCTAGAGGCAATAATAAAGATGTTATTATTATAATTCTTGCTCATGATAAAGTTTATATTCCATGCTAGAATTGTATTAAGCGGAAACATTAATACTTGTGTGGTTTGTGAACAACACCGTGTCCCTAGTACGCCTCTATGGACTAGCTCATTGATCAATGATGGTTAAGCTTTCCTAACCATAGACATGAGTTGTCAATTGATAATGAGATCATATCATTGGGAGAATGATATGGTGGACAGACCCAAACTAAGCGAAGCAATTAGATCGTGTCATCGTGTTCGTCTTTGCGAAGCTTTTCTTATGTCAAATATTGTATTCCTTAGACCATGAGATAATGCAACTCCCTGGTATCGGAAGGAAGCTTTGAGGTCATCAAACGTCATCCTATGAGAGGGTGATCATAAAGGTGTCTCTCAGGTGATCGGAAAGAAATGTCATTGGGTTGTATGTATCAAGATGGGATTTGTCCCTCCCAAGTCGGAGAGATATACTTGGGCCCACTTTCGGTGTCGATATCAACACGCTTGCAAGCATGTGGTTAAGGAGTTAATCACAAAGTGATATTGGATTACGTAACGAGTAAAGTACTTCTTGTGAGCAGATTGAACTAGGTATGGCGATACCGACGATCGAATCTCGGCAGGTAAAATATCGCGAGAAGGGAATATATATATGGGATTGATTGAATCCGGCATCGTGGTTCAACCGATATGATCATCGATGAATGTGTGGAGTCAATATGGGTGCCCAGACCCGCTGTTGATTATTGATAGAAGATCATGTGCGCATATTCTCGAACCCGCAGGTCACACACTTAAAGTGTCTCGGCGCTAGGATAGATTGGATACTTGGTTTATGAATTTTTGTTCGAGTCTCGGATGGGATCTGGGACATCACGAGAGGTTCCGAATGGTCCGAGAATAAGATTCATATAAGGCGGGCAGTTTTGGAGTTCGAATTGTTCCGGATTAATCGGTATTATGCAGGAAGCTTCTAGAACCTTCCGGAAGGGGGCAACGTGGTCCCACCTTCCGGGAGGGGGCATGGGCCTATGAGGGAGTGTCCTGGCCGCATTGGGCCAGGGGCACAAGGCCCCATAGGGCCCAGCCGATTCTAGAGAGATTTAACTCGTTTAAATCTCCGGATAGAATTTCTAGAAGAGGGAGAGTTTAAATTGTTTAAACTAGAGATAGAACCCTATCCCCCACTCCTTCCCTCCCTTGGCCGCCGGCCCAAGGCTTGGAGGAGGGGCTAGGGTTGGCCGCCCCCTCCCCCTCTATATATAGAGGGCTAGGGCGCCCCCTCTCTCACACACCTTCCTCCAAACCCTAGTTGCCCTGCGCCTCTCTCTCTCCTCCCGACTGTTTGTAGGCCTGCTGCAGAAATTCTCCACCATATACACCACGCCGTGTTGTAGATCCAATCCATCTCTCCACCATACTTGCTGGTCCGAGGAAGGAGGAGGCGTCGAGGTCTTTGCAGTGTGCATCTCACGGAGGCACCGCCACTTGTGGTGCTAGATCGGATCGGATCGCGAGGAGGAGAAGCGAGTACGACTACATCACCCACGTTCAAATGAGCGTTCACTTGTAATCTTCAAGGGTATGAAGATCTAATCCAATCTCTCTCGTTGTTTGCATCTCCTAGATTAGATCTTGGCTTTCCCTCTGTTCGCTTCCGTAGAAAATTTTGATTTACTATGCTACGAAACCCTTCACTTATACTCTACCAAAAAGGCAAGTGATGCTTCATACTTTGTCCCATTACTTTCACTATGCATTAGTGATTTTTCTAAGTAAAACTTGCATGGATTTTTGCTAAGTATAAACCTTGCTATAGGAAAATCTAGTAGATGAAACCTTAGTAGAAATTTTCCTAAGTTAAGATTCCTACTACTATCAAGCTTAGCTTAGCCAATAGAAAACAAGGGTGGAAAATATATTCACTATGGAAAAAATTTTAAGTCTGAGGACTTGTGTTTTTGTTTAATAAAACAACTAAGTTAATGAATCACCTGGGTGGAATGGTAATTGAATGGTGGTTTTTGGTTGAGTGGTTCACAAGGCCCATGTTTATGGTTGACCTTGTGTATCTCACTTGTGGATGGCCACCCAGGAACAAAGAGATTTGAGATGTCAAATGTTGAGAAGCTTCAAGTGCAGCCACTTGGCATTATGGGCTCTGCCTGGATCATATAGGTTGCAAGAACTTAGCCATATGGACAGTTGGTGGTAGAGTTTGATAGGATGGAACGCGTCCATTTTGGTCTAAGGGAAGGCTTCTGAAAGATCTTGTCTTGGGAAACCAAGTCTTGTGGGGAAAGTGCACCACCTCTGCAGAGTGTAAAATCTAAGTACTTAGCCATGTCCCTGGTAAAGGACAATTTGAGCATCAAGACATGGAAGCAATCAAGAATCTCATCATTCAAATTTCTAAGTTAAAAACTTGTGGTTGAACAAGGGTTAAAGGATCTTCAATCTTTTGATTGAGAAAAATGATTTTGTCAAGCAAAAACTTAGTGTTTTCAAAATGATAAGGAAAATCTATTTTGAGCAATGCAAGCCTCAACTCCACTTAGCCAAAAGCATATAGTTTATAGACTCCACTATACTACCATAGTATCACTTGCCAATACAATTCAAATGTATTGACCCTTGTGGCTGTAACTTGTTATGTTGCAGGTTTGTTTGATATAGTGAAGTTGATTGATTAGGATTACAAAGTCTACAACCAACATGTCTGCCTGTGGCACTTTGAAGATGAAGGACCCCATGCTTATAGATATTCTGCTGCAATGTAATGTAATAGCCAAATGAGCTATGAAAGATGTAATAGATTATTTTATTCCTGGTTATAAAGTTGTATTATGACCTTTGTTTCTTGATATTACATCTTAACTGTGGATGCTAGCTATTGATCCAGGGACTAGCATTGTAAACACATGGGACTCTACCTTATTTAAAGGTTGGGACCCTTACAGATGGTATCAGAGCATTGTGTTGCCTGTAGGATTTGTAAACCTAGGATTGGAAAAAAAACCTTAGAAAAATAGGAGTTGTATATGTTCCAAAACTTATTTACAAACAATCTTGTAAACTCCTTCCTCAACCATTTTGATTTCAACTCTACATCTCTTCTATTTCAACTTGATGGAAAAACCTACCCCATGACCAAAGACTATACCATATGCAAAGGACTCCATCAACTCTAATGACTTCAACATCTTCAACTCTAATGACTTCAACATCTTCAGCATATTCACTAAGGACTTCAACCTTGGATATCACTAAGGACAAGTGAGACAAGAAATCTTGCTCAAGATTTGGAGACTAAGGAAAAACAAGTTAGAAGGAGCCCACATCATTTGAAGTATTTGTGACCAAGAGTTTTCCCAAGGAAACCATGATCTCATGCAAGATGAAACAACCAAAAAGGAGGATGGAAAGATCACAAGTGAACCATATAGATGGACCACCATATTTAGTTTAAGTCAAACACACCAACTTATGTGGTGTAACAAAAATATTTTTGGTTGCCTAAAAATATGCTTGAACTTTGTTGTTTGAGTGGAATGTTTGTTTGTGATTGCTTGCACAATGCTTGTGTGAATTGTGATGTGTGTGATTAGAACCCTTACTTAGAAATATTTTGTCTATTCTAATCCCCATTCAACCCAAACAGATGACTACTCCAAGAGACTTCAACTCCAAGGTTGATGACACCAACAACAACCAAGAGGACAACATGAGAGAACTTATAGCAAACCAAAACCAGTTGAGCCAAGAGACAACTCAGCTTTTAGCCAACAACAATGGACTAGACCCAGCCATACAAAGGATATTGAAACTTCAATCCCAATTGTTGCAAGGATTGGTTACTCAAGTGATCAACATGGGAGAAAACTTTTCCCAAGGAGCTAATGACAACAAGGATGACAAAGATGTTATTTTAGAAAGAACTCAAGCTTGCAATATTTGTGGAGACAAGGATCATACATGCAGAAAGCATGAAGATCAATGCCCTAATTGTGAAAAAGAAAGTCATATCTTTAGTAACTGCCCGAAGAAGAGAGAAAGATTTCCCACCTTTGAGGAGCATGAACTAAAAGAACTCCTAGCTTTGGAGAGACCCAAAAAGAAGAAGAAATATATTACTCAAGTGCAATGTTACAATTGCAAAGAGAAGGGAAACTATGCCAGTGACTGCCCAGAAAAGAGGAAGAACCAAGGAAACAAACAAGAGGAAATGATACCAAAGGAAAAGAAAGATATGAGCCAAGTGTGGTGCAACAACTGCAAAGAGCTAGGACATTATGCAAGCAACTGTCCAGAAAAGATGAAACACAAGATAAACCAGCCTATGAAGGATCTCAGCCTTGTCACATGTTTCAAGTGTGAAAACAAAGGACACTATGCAAATGTTTGCTTGGAGAAGTTTTCCCAGGATCCCAAGAAGGCCAATATGTAATTTAGTTGGAAATTTTTTAAGGGTGGTAGTACCCTAGTTGCTTTTGAGCCAATTTGTAACCCCTAGCCTTCCCAAATCTCGGGACGAGATTTATTTTAAGGGTAGTAGCCTATCACATCCCAAGATTTTCCAAATATTGTAATGTGAAAAATAAAAGAATAAAATAAAACTTTGTTGATTTTCAGGGTGAGAGGAAACTTTTTGAATCCATTTGGAAACTTTGAAAACCTATTTGGGTCAAATAAAATCCTAAAGGGATTTAAAAAGTTAAATAAACAATAAACTTAAAAATATTTAAAATTACTATCTTGGATCTTTTAATAAAAGATTTGGTTTTCAAAAGAAAAGGTAGATTTATAAATAAGGATTATTTATAAAGCCAAATTAAAACCTTGGCCAAGATTTTGAAACAAAATGTTTTGTTTTGATTAAAGGAGTAAAAGTTTATTTAAACAAAATAATGGGGATTTATTAAATACCCAATTTTATTTAAGTAAAGGCTTTTCCCATTTTAAATAAACACTAAAACTTAATTATTTATTTTAAATAAGTTTCCAAGTATTTTATATTCTCAAATAAAACCTACTGAAGTGTTTTGGTGTTATTTTAGATTTCAAAATAAAAAATTTAATAAAACAAATCCTATTTGATTTAATAACTAAGGTCCATTTTATTTAATTATTAATGGACCCTAAAATAAAAATGTTATTTTATTTTGAACAAGTTTTCCAAGTATCTTACATTTTCAAATAAAACCTACTGATTTGGTTTTGATAATATTTGGATTTCAAATGGAGATTTTATTAAATAAATCAAAACCTATTTGAATTAATAATTAAGGTCTATTTTTATTTAATTATTAAATAGATCCTAAAAGAATAAAATTAATATTTTTTATTTGGGATTTGGTTTATGTTGTTAAACAGAACCAAAACTCATTACAAGTGTGGTGAATGTTTGAATTGTTTGAATGTTTGTTTTGTTGTTTGAATTGTTGGTTGAAATTCAAAACAGAAAATCAATTAGAAAAAGAAAAAGATTACTGAATAAAAAAAGAGGAGAAACAAGCCAGCCCAGTCCAGCCCACCTATTCCCCTATGCCGAAACATTTTTCTCACTCAGACCCGCACCTGCGCAATCGCTGACTGGTGGAACCAACTCCCCTCTCCTCTCTCTCACTGACCAGCTGACCCCACCCCCTCCTATTCATCGTCTTCACCCGCGCGCAAACATCGCCGGCGGTTTCTGCCGATTAAAGCTCGCGTCAATACTCATTACTGCCGCATTGATTCAGTCCAGCAACCATGCTGTATTAAACGCCATGCTCCTCTCTCCCTTTCCCCCAAACCAGAACCACCAGAGAGCCACCAGGCTGCTCGAATCGACTCTAAACCGCCACTGACTCCGACGAGGTCCGGTGCAAATTCCGGCCGTGTCCGGCCACCCCTCGCCTCCTTGACCACACTCACATACTCTCCTAGCCCTGGCGCTTCTCCCGGCTCTTTCCATTCACCCGCGGGCATACCAGAACATCGGCAACAACAACCGCCGCCGCCACCGTCTGGTTCTTCTCCGACGACCTCCCTCTGGTAAACCAGACCACCCTGACCCCTCTCAATCATGCACACACCATCCCCGTGTCTTTGCGCGTCTGACCATGCGTTTCGTTTGTCTCCTAGTGATCCATAGCACCGTCCTCGACGACGACTGAGCGTGGCCGAGGCGCAGCTCCACTCCGGCGAGCGATTAAGCCCGCTCTAGTGTGCCCCTCGCCAAGACGGCACCACCTTGAGCTTCCCCAGGCTTCTGCGAACGCGGTGAGCATCTCCCCAGACACTCTAGCTTCCTGTATCGCTAGCACCGCCACCATCTGGCCGCTCCGCCGCCAGCCACAGCCGCAGCGCCGCTCGTTTTAGGTCAAGCTCGCAGCAGCCGTCCGATCTCGATCTAGTGGATAGGATAGAACCACTTAAAGCGAAGGGGTAAGCAATCTGGTCCGTGCGATTTAATTAGATCCAACGCGCCAGAGCAGCCGATCCAGGCGAAACGGTATGGACGAATAGAATTAAGACGCGTGGCACTAGCTGATTTAAAACAGAATTTGAAATCAGATTTAGATGCAGATTTGAAACCCTTGTAACTTTTGATCCACACGTCCAAAAATTACAAACTTTATATCAATGGAACCACTGGAACAAGCCCTAGCCAACGATGCCATTTGTTTAGTAAAAAGCCTCTGGTAAAATGTTTGTTTTTACAGAAACATTTGTATGCTTGTTTAGATTGTAAAAATTGTTCAAAAATGATTTTGGGGATAAAATCTTTGGCAAATGGTGTGATTTGAACCTACTGACCATAGGAATCACTTTGTGGTTTCAAAAATGTATTTAGTGATGCAAAAGAATGATTCTTTGATTTAAAACCATTTCTAGTCAAATAAAAATATAGTTTATTTATTAAAAATGGTTTTGGAAGAAAACCTTTGGGAAATGTTTTATTTTAAACTCTCTGACCCCAAACACCAAGTTTTATGGTTCGAAAACATATTTGGTGAACCCTATAGGTTAATGCCTTAGTAAAATATTTCTACACCACATAAAATGATACCTTGTTTTGAAAATGGTTTATGAAATGAAAACCTTTTGCAAATGACTTTGCCACTTTGCAAAATGACCATTAGGTGTTTTCAAATGTTTATGACCCATTAGGAACCACTTTTTCAAATAAAACAAAGCTTGGCATGTTTGCATGCATTACCTTGACTTTGTTATTTTATGTGATGAATTGCTTGATTGGTAGATTGAACTTGTGCTTGCTTGATTGAATTGTAGTGACTTGAAGAGTGTGATTGTAGCAAGGACAAGGAGTGAAATTATACTCTACCAAAAAGGCAAGTGATGCTTCATACTTTGTCCCATTACTTTCACTATGCATTAGTGATTTTTCTAAGTAAAACTTGCATGGATTTTTGCTAAGTATAAACCTTGCTATAGGAAAATCTAGTAGATGAAACCTTAGTAGAAATTTTCCTAAGTTAGATTCCTACTACTATCAAGCTTAGCTTAGCCAATAGAAAACAAGGGTGGAAAATATATTCACTATGAAAAATTTCTAAGTCTGAGGACTTGTGTTTTTGTTTAATAAAACAACTAAGTTAATGAATCACCTGGGTGGAATGGTAATTGAATGGTGGTTTTTGGTTGAGTGGTTCACAAGGCCCATGTTTATGGTTGACCTTGTGTATCTCACTTGTGGATGGCCACCCAGGAACAAAGAGATTTGAGATGTCAAATGTTGAGAAGCTTCAAGTGCAGCCACTTGGCATTATGGGCTCTGCCTGGATCATATAGGTTGCAAGAACTTAGCCATATGGACAGTTGGTGGTAGAGTTTGATAGGTTGGAACGCATCCATTTTGGTCTAAGGGAAGGCTTCTAAAAGATCTTGTCTTGGGAAACCAAGTCTTGTGGGGAAAGTGCACCACCTCTGCAGAGTGTAAAATCTAAGTACTTAGCCATGTCCCTGGTAAAGGACAATTTGAGCATCAAGACATGGAAACAATTAAGAATCTCATCATTCAAATTTCTAAGTTAAAAACTTGTGGTTGAACAAGGGTTAAAGGATCTTCAATCTTTTGATTGAGAAAAATGATTTTGTCAAGCAAAAACTTAGTGTTTTCAAAATGATAAGGAAAATCTATTTTGAGCAATGCAAGCCTCAACTCCACTTAGCCAAAAGCATATAGTTGATAGACTCCACTATACTACCATAGTATCACTTGCCAATACAATTCAAATGTATTGACCCTTGTGGCTGTAACTTGTTATGTTGCAGGTTTGTTTGATATAGTGAAGTTGATTGATTAGGATTACAAAGTCTACAACCAACATGTCTGCATGTGGCACTTTGAAGATGAAGGACCCCATTCTTATAGGTATTCTGTTGTAATGTAATGTAATAGCCAAATGAGCTATGAAAGATGTAATAGATTATTTTATTCCTGGTTATAAAGTTGTATTATGACCTTTGTTTCTTGATATTACATCTTAACTGTGGATGCTAGCTATTGATCCAGGGACTAGCATTGTAAACACAGGGGACTCTACCTTATTTAAAGGTTGGGACCCTTACATTTGACCTGAAAGCCACAAAACCTCGGATGATATAGGACATTTTGTGAAGTTTTTTTTTGAGAAATGATCAATATACCAAGTTTGATTTTGTCCTCACAACTATGTCACATAATATGACACTATGCGAAGGTTTTGTATTTTTCTGATTTATTTTGAATTAGTTATGCACATTTGAATGTTTGATCAAACTTTGTGACGGATTTTCATGAAGATTCTTAGGTTCGGGCTGAGGCTCACTAAACTTGCATGGGATCTCTGCTGAAATAGCATATTGTGAACCTAAAAGTTATTTTTGTGAAAAAACATGGGCATCATATCATGTACCTATAGTTCATATCTGACCCACTTCCACCCGATTTGGCAGGAATTTGCCTTTTTCACTAGGGATGGACTACAAGGTTTGATATACTCCAGTTGGGACATTTTCCATGCAAGGTGGTCTCATATTTTTCAAAAATAGGATGTTACCATTTAGAAACTTCAATTTGGTGGTTGCTTCACAAAACCCCCATTTTCGGCACTCAGAAAATGGAAAATGGATTTTTTGTGCGACAAAAAGGAAAACTTCCTCCTGCAACATTGTTAGTCATCCCATTATACACATGCATGCACAATATGGGCACATTATCACAAACTATGCCTTGATTCTAGCCATATCATTTGCCATTTGACCCGAAATTTAGAAAACCTCGGATGAGATAGGTCATTTTGTGAAGGGTTTTTGAGAGATGATCAATATACCAAGTTTGATATTTTTCCTCACAACTATGTCACATAATATGACACCATGCGAGGGTTTTGTATTTTTCTGATTTTTTTAATTAGTTATGAACATTTGAATGTTTGGTCACACTTGTGAAAACCTTGTTGACTGCTTAAACCCAGCTAACCCTAAGGACAAATGAGGAAAGTCGATCTAACCCTAGCGTGGTACTGTGGACGTCCGATCTCGTCTTCTATAAGGATTCCACGGGTGGCTCTGGGCGATCCGTGTGAGGGCTTGTTCTCCAACCTGATTGGTTGGCGTCTCTTAGAAGGATTTTGCGGCTAGCTCTCGGCAATCAGTGGGAGCAATGGTTTTGCAACCTTATTGGCTCACGTCATTTTTTTCCAAGAATAGATACGGTACAGCGTGGGTACACTCCATTGACCATTGGACCGAGCGTGGCATGCATTAATGCATACGAGAGCGCTGGGCGGGGCAGGCTACACGCGACGGAACCATGGATGCATGCCATGCAGGAGCCTCACATCACAGTCTAGCTATTTTGCGCGCATTGACACAGACGCTTTTCGTAAAGCCAGCGACTCAGCGACGCTGCAGCCAATCAACACATCGCGTAAGAGTGATTTTATCTCATGGAAGCAGACATGTCGATCGGTGCATCTCACACGCGTCTAAACGCTTTGCAGTTTCATGCACGGAACAGAACCGTCACGCGGTGATGCAAATCAATGTGCCGCTTTGGATGCTCTGCCGCATTAATCCATCGACTTGTCTTCCTCGCTGCACCACGGTGATGCAGCGCTAGTCCAAGTGGGAGCACCTCGTCGGGAAACCCCAAGAGCAAGGTGTCAAGCAGCACAACAACAAGTTTTTCCTTAGTAAGAAACCGAGGTTATCGAACCAGTAGGAGAAAGGAAACATCACACATGTGTTGCAAACAATGCGGAGACCTGCACAACACAAACTCAAGACTTTGCCCCAACGAATCAGTGAGGTTGACAAGCTCACTGGTTTGCTGTAACAAAGGATTAAACGTATGGTGTGGAAGGTAATGGTTTGCATCAAGTAAACAAGTAACAATGTAATATGTATTGATGGTAAAGATTGGACCGGGGTCCATAGTTCACTAGAGGTGCTCTCCTTAGATAAACAACATGGCATGAAGGGTATACAAATTACAACAGGGAAATTGACAGGAACTGAGCAAGGCATAACAATGCAATTACTAGTCAGAAAGATCCTATGAGATTCGACTAGGCAATACAAAAAAATACATAGACCACCATCCAACTGCATCTATGACTAGAAGTCCACCTTCAGGTTATCATCCGAACCCCCTCCAGTATTGAGTTGCAAGCAACAGACAACTGCTTTAAGCAAAGTGTGTAAGGTAAACAGTCCACATGTTCCATGAACAAGAGACCGTTGTTTTATCCCTAGTAGCAACAACGCATCTACAACCGAATAGATTATTGTCACTTCCCTTGGAAACTAGAGGCATGAACCCACTATCGAGCATAAATACTCCCTCTTGGAGCCACTAGCAACTACTTGGCCAAGATAACCACTAGCAACAGAGAGCATGCAAGATCACAAACAACACAGACATGATAGAATCATAAAGACAAAACCATTAATCAAACCAACATAATAATCTCAATATCCATCGGATCCCCAGAAACACAACATGCATGATTACAAATAGATTAGATCTTGATCATGAACGGAGCTCACAAGATCTATAGATGAAAGCAAAAAGGAGGAGATACAACCATCTAGATACTACATGGACTCATAGTCCAAGGTGGAACTACTCATGCATCATACCGGAGAGAAGGCCTCCGGGATGATCTCCCCTCCGGCAGGGTGCCAGGAAGAGCTTCAGACCCCCCCCCCCCCCGATATAGGGACGATGGTGGCGGCGGCTACAGACGGTTTCGTGGATATTTGATTGGGTGCTCAGGGTTTCTGCATCAGGGGCTTCTTATAGGCGAAGGGGGAGGCAGAGGGGCTGGCCAGGGGAACCAAACCCTAGCCAGGCGCGGGCCCACCTATGGCCGCACCTGGGGGTGTGGCCCCTCTGGCTCGCCTCCCTGGCTCCCCTTCCCCACGGAAAGTAATTGACTTTGACGTTTGTCCCTTCCAATTCCGATAATATTTATTTACTAACTTCTCTGAAACCAAAAACAGCAGAAAACATGCATCTGGCACTGTTGCAACTTGTTAGTAGGTTAGTTGCAGAAAACATGTAAAAAGCATCTCAAAGTGTAGACAAGTAAAGCAAAGTAGATACTAAACAAGCATGGAGCATCAAAAATTATAGATACGTTTCCGACGTATCAACATCCCCAAGCTTAACTCCTGCTCATCATCGATTAGGTAAGTGATGAACAGAATAATTTTTGAGGTAACATGCACCCTCATAATAAAGATCCAACCATTTGCAAGCATTGAAAGCTGGGATCAAAGAACTCTAAACTTGTGCATGAAAGAATGGAGTTCTAACAGTAGGACATAGTAACTATGCATGCAGCATGGCAATCTACAAACAAAGATCATGAATAACATGCATTGAAAAACGTTTGTTTGTTTCACATACAGAAAACATAGCATAGTGGCAATCAGCTTGTCCCTCATAGAGTAGCAATATAGATGCATAGGACACCTGCAAAGTTCACAAGGGTGACTAGAAACAAGTAGCACAAGAACAAGTAATATCACAATATGCATCAATTAATAAGCTTTGGAACACTGCACACAGAATGACAACTATGCTCTCTTAATGGTACCTAAAGGTAGAAGGTGGAGGCTCAATAGTGGTGGAAGAAAGTCCTTTTTGTAAAGGAATCAGGGATTACAAGTTTCAAAAAGAGCTTCCAAAAATTATGGTACTTATTAGCTTTCAGCCCTCATTGCCCCTATCATAAGCATCTTGAAGTGGTTAAGGTTAAAGTGGCAAAGCTAGAGTATATGCTTGATGAAGTATAAGTTGGAAATCTCAATTCCCTTAAATATGAGGGCCACACCTCATGGATACTCAACATTGGGCCCAGGCAAGTTATTTTCACTGTAAGTATTTGCATATCATTGAGAACTGCCAACGGGGTACCGCTTGCACATGGTACAGGAGTTTTCCCATAACCAAAATGACAAGGCAAGTAGACAATGAGCATCTTAGCAATCTTTTTATTTACCATATGCATAGCTTTTTATTGAGGATGCTTCATAGATAGCTCACTATGGTGATGCTGCAAGTTTCCACCATGATTAGGCATGGCTTAGGCTAGCGGCCCAGGCGTTTCTCTAACACAGAATACAAACTCCATGGACTTACAAGTTCCCACTTCATTTCACACCGGTGACATCCATAGACAAAAGAGCAAGATATCAACGAAGTACAAAAGTACAAGTGCAATGTTGAAAACGTTCCCCGTGACAACACGGTTCTGCTAATCCCAACTTATAAGTGCAAGAATATACAACAAATTTGTCACAATGGTTCAAGTTTATTAGGGGCAAATAATAAAATGTGCCATCAAGTTCGTGAGGGCTTTAATCACTAAGTTTTCACGTAACAAAACAGTTTTTAATTGGAAGATAGTTGAAAACAAGAATATACTTGGAATGGTGTAACACACCATGCATAGGAGTTTATAGTGGACACTTTGGGATAACTTGGTTTCTTGGGAGTTGGAATCATGAGTAGAACTTACTCATACAAGTGGAGGCTAGCAAAAGACTGGGAGCAACCAACTAAGAGAGCATAATGGCCATAATCATGCAATGCAACAAAGCATACTAATCAAAGCAAAGAGTGGTGTTGGGAATATGACCTAGAGGCAATCATGTATGATGATATTTCCCATTGTATTCATAAAGATACTAAGTTGTCCTTGTATAAACATCTGATGTGTATCATTGAATATGTGATTCAGTTGTGGAACTATACATTCATGTTGTTTGTACTAAATATCCTTGGTCATTGAGGTTGTGCTGGACACACAACTTAGACCAATGTGTAAGTTGGCTTGATGACTCGGTTCCACTTGTCATGGGCATGGAGATGCTATTCCAACTTACACAGATTCGGCTAAAGAGTTTAGCGAGTCGGATTGACCCATATTGAGGTACAACGAACAAGTTGTCATTTGTATATCTCAATCAATGTAATCCTTAGACCTGAGGTTATTGCATAGTCCAAGTTGAGGATCACCGACTTAGGTTCTGTCAAACGTTGATCCGTAACTAGGCAGTTATAAAGGCAGAGTTCGGGTCGACTAAGAATCAAGCTGCGTGATGTGAATAACCAAGATGGGATTTTGCCCCTCCACTCGGAGAGATATTCTCTGGGCCCTCTCGTGAGATATGATTCGGAAAGCATGGCCATGCACGACTCGGTTAAGTGTTAACCGAGACGATCGACTAAGAGTTAGTCGGGTGAATCACTTATCTCGGATCGAGAAGAGAGTCGAACTATTTAAGGGATGACAAATATTCGCCTATAGTCTGACAGGACATATCATGAGGCAAACAGGACTTAGACGTAAGTCGCATAGGAAAGGCAAGTCGTCATGACTCTTTGGGACTTGGGAGTCGGCACGTTCTGCTAGGGGCCGCTACCGACTGATCAGTTGAGAGTCGGACTCTAATCATGTCCAAGTAGCCATGAGCCTGTGGGGTCACACACTTAAGAGCAGGAGCAAGTTCGGATTGGATCTGAACTAGAAATCTGGTTGGGTTGGACCCGAGCCGGATTTGGACTGAGTCAGTGAGTCGGACTCACGGGGACTAATATTATATGGGCTTTAGTGAATGGGCCGCGTGAGTGGAGCCCACAATCACTCCCTATATATAGTGGAGCACAGTAACACTAAAAGGTTAATCGTTGTTCGGTTAGGTTATTCCATGTGTTGGAAACCCTAGCTCCACAGCAGTCCTACCGCCGTAACGAATCTAGCAGTTCGCCGCCGGTGCTCCTCCTTGTACGTGTGGATACCAGCTGAGGTGTTGTACGATCAGCACCAGGACGATCAGATCGCAAAGGACTGCACTGCATCAACTGACGCGCTACATTAGTAATCCGCAACTGTGCGTCTAGTGGTAAACCTCGTGGCCTTCTACCTCGGCTAGATCTTGGGATCACCACGTTAGAGGGAAAAGTTTTGTTTTATCTCTGCGTGGCCCAACAGTGGTATCAGAGCGATAGCTTCCGGTTTTAGGCTCGAGATCTCGCATATGTGATATGCGGTTGGCTGTAGATGAGATCTAAGTGTTGTTTTGGTGGTCGATCTATGAGATAGATCGGTTTTGTACAAGGTTGATTGGATCAACTGTACTCGGGGAATGGTAGATCTGATTTCCGTGATCATACTGCTGAGGTCGTGGAACGACATACCCCTACCGGTCGGCTTCCGCCATGAGGGTAGACTGTGACACGTAAATCCAGATGCGGTGATCGAAGATCAAAGGGTTTGATCGAATCAGAATAATGGTCGGAATCCATGTCCGGATCGTAGATGAGATCTACGTGTCTGGACCGCCGGCTTCGCCCTGTCGTAGCATGTTAGACGTCCTTGCGAGTTTCACAACACCGGTAGATATTGTTTCTATGCATAACTTGTTTTTTGCAGGAAGTTGTGAATGGTATGGTTCATGTGCATATGATGTATGTGTGTAATCCATACGTGATCTGTGAATCACGGTTTTTGTCAGCCGGCTGGAGCCTAGGTGCTGTCATTTTATTGTATAACGACCTGCATGTCGGATTCTCCATGTAATTTACTTTACTAAGCTAGTGTAGCTGTTTGGACAACCCGGATGGCATGCAAGGCGATATACATGTCGGCGACATGGAGTAAGACGACAAGTGGCAAGAGTTGGCACGAGTCAGATTACAGGCTTTGTGGAGATGGAGATCGCCATGAAGAGAGTCATACCATTTCACATTATAATTGCTTTATTCTGTGTTATTGTTATGTCTCTATTTTACCTATATTAGATAGTCGGTAAAATTTAATCCCTCAAAGAAGGTCTAGTCGGTTTTCCTGCCAGTGTTTGCACCATCACAACTCAGACATTTTTGGTAGTGGGCTCATAAAATTGAGGTGCTACGAATTCTTTCCGACTAGGTGGGTTCGAGTCGGACTCTTACTGCGGAAACACTCGGTAAGCTAGACGGGTCTATCACAATGGTTGTGGGGCTCGGGGAAAGTTGGACGGGAGTCGGGGCATGTGATGCCACCCATCCAATAGGAGTCGTATGAGATGCGATTGACAAGGAGTTGTCTACCTAGATCACTTGGCGTCTAGCGGTGATGCTAAAGCTCACTAGCCGACTTGCTTATTTAGGATCCTGAATCACTAAGTAACCATCGGAGGGGTGTTGGTTCTAGTGGGAGCATAAAATATTAATGTGTTTAATATGCTTGCTCTTTTATGAATACATGTCTTAAGTGTTTTGCATATTTTCTATTGTAGATCTTGGCACCAAGTAGCAGTCACTCTCAGATATCCGGTTTTGCATTGAGAACTATCCTTGAGAAGATAAACTAAACGACACTAATTTTACCAACTGGTATCGAAATCTGAGAATAGTTTCAAACAAGAAAAGAAGGACCATGTCCTAGACAACCCACTTCCAGATGAGCTGAATGAAATGCGACTGTCACTGCCACCAATGCCTACCGTCGGGCTAAGGATGAGTCCACGGATATTAGCTGTCTTATGCTTGATCACATGGAACCGGACTTGCAAAAGCAGTTCGAGCATGTTGAGGCCTACGATATGATCGAAAGCCTCAAAAGTATGTTCTAGGCTCAAAGCGAAGACCGAGGTATCAAGTCTCTCAGGCTTTGCTGAGTTGCAAGCTTAAGAATGGTTATCCACTGAGTCCGCATGTGATCAAAATGGTTGGTTATGTGCAGTCTCTGGAGAGGCTTGGCTACCCCATTAGCGAAGAGTTCGCTACGGATATAATTCTGAACTCTCTTCCTAGTGCATATGGACAGTTCATTTCGAACTACCACATGCATGGTATGGATAATAATCTCACTGAATTACATGGGATGCTTAAGCAGACAGAGGCGAATCTCAAGAAGGGCGCTAGTCAAGTGTTGATGGTGCAAAATAAGGCTAAGTTCAAGAAGAGTTATTGGACTAAGAAGAAGGCTAAGTCAGGAGGAAAGCAAGCTCAGGACCCAGTCCCAAGCGCTTCCTCAGGGACTAAGCCATCTCCTTCAACCGGATCCACTTGCTTCTACTGCAAGGCGAATGGCCACTGGAAGAGGAACTACAACAAGTATTTGGCTGATAAAGCCAAGAGTGGAGGTATGACATCCGACTCAGGTACACTTGTTTGCAATGTTATAGACATATATATTGCTGATGCACCTAATAGTTCTTGGGTATATGATACCGGATCAGTTATTCACATCTACAACTCATTCCGTGACTGGTAAGAACTAGGAGCGTAGCAAGAGGCGAGGTTGATATTCGAGTCGGCAACAAAGCAAGAGTTGTTGCGTTGGAAGTCGGCACGATGCAACTTCATTTACCTTCCGGATTCATTATGGAACTGAATAATTGTTATTATGTTCCAGTGCTCAGTTGAAACATTATTTCTGCTTCATGTTTGATGAGGCAAGGCTATGAGTTGAATATCAAGAATAATGGTTGTTCTTTGTGTTTGAATGATATGTTTCACATCTTTGCACCCGTCCAGGACGGGTTATTTATTTTGAATCTTGATGGTGAGTCGGTTTATAACATAAATGTTAAAAAGTTGAAACCAAATGATCTGAATATGACTTACTTTTGGCACTGTCGGCTTGGTCATATAAGTTGGAAACGCATGAAGAAGCTCCATGATGATGGACTCCTAATTTCGTTCGACTTGGAGTCGTTCGAGACATGCGAATCTTGCCTACTCGGCAAAATGACCAAGACACCTTTTGCAAAGAGTTGCGAAAGGGCATCCGACTTGTTGGGACTAGTACATAGTGATGTATGTGGACCAATGAGAACGACAGCCAGGGGTGGTTATGAGTACTTCATTACCTTCACTGATGATTTGAGTAGGTATGGATATATCTACTTGATGAAACATAAGTTGGAAGCCTTTGAAAAGTTCAAAGAATTCCAGAATGAAGCACATAATCAACTCGGCAAGAAAATAAAGTTTCTTCGGTCGGACCGAGGAGGCGAGTACATGAGCCATGATTTTGATGACCATCTGAAAAGTGGTAGAATAGTTCCTCAATTTACTCCGCCAAGAACGCCGCAAAGGAACGGTGTTTCAGAGAGGCGGAATCGGACCTTGTTGGACATGGTACGATCAATGTTGAGTCGGATAGATCTGCCTTTATCATTTTGGGCTTATTGTTTAGAAAAAGCGGCGTTCACACTAAACAGAGTACCATCAAAGTCAGTAGAGAAGACACCGCATGAGATGTGGACAGGCAAAAAGCCGAGTTTGTCTTTTCTTAATATTTGGGGTTGTGAAGCTTTCGTCAAGCGACTTCAGTCGGACAAGCTTATGGCCAAGTCGGATAAGTGTATTTTCGTGGGGTATCCGAGGGAAACCTTGAGTTAATACTTCTACAAGCGAGAAGAGGGCAAAGTGTTTGTCGCTCGGAATGGTGTCTTCCTTGAGAAAGAGTTTCTTAGTGGGGTAGTAAGTGGGAGCACGGTGCAGCTTGAAGAAATTCGAGAGGAACCGGCTAGTAGCGAGTCGGAAAAAACCTTGGAGGTTGAGCCGGTCGTGGTAGCTGAGCTGGCAGCAACACCTGTACTATGAAGATCGGCAAGATTATGAAGTGTTCGTGATGTATTACTGTTAGACGGTGATGAGCCGGGAAATTATTCGGAAGCGATGGTGGGATCTGATTCCGAGTCATGGCTTGGAGCCATGAGATACGAGTTAAAGTCCATGGATGAAAATCAAGTTTGGAACTTGGTTGATCTGCCAGACGGTGCAACACCCGTCGAGTGCAAATGGGTCTTTAAGAAGAAAAATGATATGGATGGAAATGTTTCTGTCTATAAAGCACGTCTTGTCACGAAGGGGTTCCGACAAGTTCAAGGAGTTGATTACGACAAGACTTTCTCGCCCGTAGCGATGCTTAAATCAATTCAGATCATGTTAGCTATATCGGCCTATTTTGACTATGAGATATGGCAGATGGATGTCAAAACGGCTTTCCTTAACGGAAATTTAACCAAGGACGTGTATATGTACAGCCCAATGGTTTGTCGATCCGACTAATGCTGACAAAGTGTGCAAACTTCAGAAATCCATTTATGGGTTGAAGCAAGCATCTCGGAGTTGGAATATTCGCTTTGATGAGGTAGTGAAATCGTTTGGCTTCATCAAGAGTGATCATGATTCTTGTTTATACAAGAAGTTTAGTGGGAACAAAGTAATCTTTCTAATCTTATATGTGGATGACATATTATTGATTGGAAATGATGTCCAGATGTTGCAAGAAACCAAGGAATCATTGGAAAGGAGTTTCTCAATGAAAGACTTGGGTGAGGCAACATATATTCTCGGAATCATGATCTATAGAGATAGATCAAGAAGGCTCATTGGATTGAGTCAGAGCACTTATTTGGACAAAGTGTTGAAGAAGTTCAACATGGAATCGTCTAATAAGGGGTTCTTACCAATGTCCCATGGTGTAAAACTTAACAAGACTCAGTTTCCTTCGACAACTGATGAGCAAAGTCGGATGAGTGCGATTCCGTATGCTTTTGCAGTCGGATCCATCATGTATGCCATGATTTGTACTAGGCCGGATGTTTCGTATGCTCTAAGTGTTGTGAGCAGATACCAGGCTGATCCTAGAGAAATCCACTGGACAGCGGCTAAAAATATCCTAAAGTACTTGAGAAGGACTAAGGATATGTTCTTGGTTTATGGTGGTGAAGATGAACTTAGTGTAAAGGGTTACACGGATGCGAGTTATCTTACCGACTCTGATGATTCTCGTTCGCAATCCGGATACGTGTTTATTATAAACGGAGGTGCTGTGAGCTGGAAGAGTTCCAAGCAAGAGACCGTGTCTTCATCTACAACAGAGGCTGAGTATATTGCCGCCTCGGAGGCAACAAAGAAAGTTGTTTGGATGAGGAATTTCCTCATGGATCTTGGTGTGGTTCAGGGATCGTCCAATCCGTTAGACGTGTATTGTGACAACAATGGTGCTATTGCACAAGCCAAGGAACCTAGACAACACCAGAAGAACAAGCACCTACTCATGCGGTACCACCTGATTCGCCAATTCGTGGATCAGGGTGATATCAAGTTATGCAAGGTACACACGGATGCAAATATTGCGGATCCGTTGACAAAGCCGTTACCACATCCAAAGCATGAGGCGCACCTGAGAGCCATGGGCATTAGATGCTTAGACATGTGATGTCGAAAGATTGACTCTAGTGCAAGTGGGAGACTGTTGGGAATATGCCCTAGAGGCAATCATGTATGATGAGATTTCTCATTGTATTCATAAAGATATTAAGTTGTCCTTGTATAAACATCTGATGTGTATCATTGAATATGTGATTCAGTTGTGGAACTATACATTCATGTTGTTTGTACTATCATTGAGGTTGTGCTGGACACACAACTTAGACCAATGTGAAAGTTGGCTTGATGACTCAGTTCCACTTGTCATGGGCATGGAGATGTTATTCCAACTTACACAGATTCGGCTAAAGAATTTAGCGAGTCGGATTGACCCATATTGAGGTACAACGAACAAGTTGTCATTTGTATATCTCAATCAATGTAATCCTTAGACCTGAGGTTATTGCATAGTCCGAGTTGAGGATCACCGACTTAGGTTCTGTCAAACGTTGATCCGTAACTGGGAAGTTATAAAGGCAGAGTTCGGGTCGACTGAGAATCAAGCTGCATGATGTGAATAACCAAGATGGGATTTTGCCCCTCCATTCGGAGAGATATTCTCTAGGCCCTCTCATGAGATATGATTCGGAAAGCATGGCCATGCACGACTCAGTTAAGTGTTAACCGAGGCGATCGACTAAGAGTTAGTCGGGTGAATCACTTATCTTTGATCAAGAAGAGAGTCGGACTATTTAAGGGATGACAAATATTCGCCTATAGTCTAACAAGGCATATCATGAGGCAAAAGGGACTCAGACGTAAGTCGCATTGGAAAGGCAAGTCCTCATGACTCTTTGGTACTTGGGAGTCGGCACGTTCTGCTAGGAGCCCCTACCGACTGATCGATTGAGAGTCGGACTCTAATCGTGTCCAAGTAGCCATGAGCCTGCGGGGTCACACACTTAAGAGCGGGAGCAAGTTCGGATTGGATTTGAACTGGAAATCTGGTTGGGTTGGACCCGAGCCGGATTTAGACCGAGTCAGTGAGTCGGACTCACAAGGACTAATATTATATGGGATTTAGTGAATGGACCGCGTGAGTGGAGCCCACATTCACTCCCTATATATATTGGAGCACAGTAACCCTAAAAGGTTAATCGTTGTTTGGTTAGGTCATTCCATGTGTTGGAAACCCTAGCTCCACAGCAGTCATGCCGCCGTAACGAATCTAGCAGTTCGCTGCCGGCGCTCCTCCTTGTACGTGTGGATACCAGCAGAGGTGCTATACGATCAGCACCAGGATGATCGGATCACAAAGGACTGCACTGCATCAACTGACGTGCTACATCAGTAATCCGCAACTGCGCGTCTAGTGGTAAACCTCGTGGCCTTCTACCTCGGCTAGATCTTGGGATCACCACGTTAGAGGGAAAAGTTTTGTTTTATCTCTGTGTGGCCCAACAAGTGCTACTACAAGTCAAGGACTAAATGATCATAGAGGCTAATGGTGACTTGTCATAGTCATAACATGGTGTAAGCATGTGCCAAGTCAACCCAAGCAAAACATCAAAGGAGAATACCACAATACTATGCTTTTGCATGCTAAAACAGCTCATAATTTCTTCAAGGCACATCAATCCCAATTTTTTGGAACAAGACATGCTACAGCAATAATCACTAAGCATAATGCTAAAACAACACCTAGCATGTCATGCTAAAGTCTAAGTCATAGTCAATGCAAGCTCCTCTTGCACTTCAAGCAAGAACTTACTACTCATTTCCAACACCAAGCAAACTTATTTGCAAAACAACACAGCGAGAACGGGGGTCCAAACTTAATTTATTCAAGCAAACTAAACAACCTAAGCAAAGCAAATAAAAACTAAGACACTCCAAGAACAACACAACTTGTGCATTAAACAATAAAAACGAAGTGTCTAGACAGACCTGAGCTTTTTATTGATGAAAAAGGGGATGCCTTGGGCATCCCCAAGCTTTGATGCTTGTACCTCTTGGATATTTCTTGGGATGAAACTGGTGGCATCCCCAAGCTTGAGCTTTTGTCCATTCTTCATCTCATTGCATCAGTCTTTCTCTATACCTGAAATTTTTCCTTCATACAAAACTTCACACAATCTTCATTAGCAACATTAGTGTATTCAAAAGATATTAGACCACTGGCAAAGCTTTGGAACAGCAAGGCTTTTCACTAAAAACACAAGCTACTGTAGAAACTCCTTCAAAAAGCTCAATTTACCTGAAGAGAACTCAAAAAGGAATCAATAAGAAGCAAATGCAAATAATGGCAGAAATCTGTCAAAACAGACCAGCAGGTAGAAACCAATTTTTTTCGAACATCTTCTGTTGCTCAAATTAAAAAGTGTTTAACTAAATAAAGTTGTCTAACATAATGGGGGATTTATTCGTAAATTTTGAGCTCAATCCGAGTTACAGAGACTCCTCACGTATTTTTTTGGTGGAGGACAGAAATCTGTTTCGGGACAGAAACTCCCCAAATCTTACTTCCCTCTCATTAGAGGTCATTCTTGGCACAAAAAGCAAACAAAAAGGATAAGGAGATGTCATAACTGAAGTAATAACTTCCAAGACTCGAGGAAACTCTTGGGCTATCTCCCAACAAGTACTTTTCTTAACGCCTTTAAGTTAGGCACAAGAAGCAAGAAGAATCAAGTATTTTCAAATGAGGAAGCATTAACATCAAATCTTGCTTTCAAAGGAGGATCAAAAAGCAAATTCTCTCTCCTCATAGGGAAGTGTTCAATACCTTTCTTGAATAGAAATTGATATTTGATGGTGCCTTCTTTCATATCAATGATGGCACCAACTGTTCTAAGAAAAGGTCTTTCCAAAGTAATAGGAGAAGAAGCATTGTATTCAACATCCAAAACATAGAAATCAACAGGGACATAAGCATTATTAACCATAATGAGAATATCATTAATACTCCCATGAGTTTCTTTTTAGCATTATCATTTAGTGGGACATCCAAATAACATTCTTCTAATGGTGGCAAATCAAGCATTTCATAAATCTTCCTAGGCATAATAGAGATACTAGAACCAAGATCACATGAAGCTTTGAGATCAAAGTCATTCACTTGCATATTAATAATGGGTTCCCAACTATATTCTACTTTCCTAGGAATAGAAGCTTTGTGTTTTAGCTTCTCTTCCTTAATCTTAACAAGAGCATCTGTAATGTGTTTGGTAAAGGCAACATGCATATCACTAGCATCAGGACTTCTAGAAAGCTTTTGTAGGAACATAATCACTTCAGAAATATTGCGACCATCAATATCAAAGTCAAATTTAGCATCACTAGTAGTAGGATCAATAGGCTTAGGCATAGTAGGAGGAGGAATAGGGACTACTTGTGGTTTAGTGGTGATGGTGCACACACTATTGTTTCTATCAATTTCAGCTTCCCTTTCCCACTTAGCATGAAGTTGAGCTAACAGCCTAACATTTTCATCAATAGTAACTTGTATGGCATGATCAGTAGCAAAGGTGTTTTCCATAGTTTCAGGTTTAGCAGCCATTTTATTAATCAAGGAAGACCGAGCTTCAGACAAAGAGGATATATTTTTCTCAGCACTCAAAAATTTTGACTGTAAACTAGGAATTTCTCTATTCAAACTCTCAAGCTGATGACTGATGTTTTTCAAGATAATAGATTGCTCCTCCATAGTTTTAGTGGAAATCTTATTTTGCTCATATTGCATTTGCATAAAATTCTTAGTGGATCTCTCTACTTCTAGAATCCTTTCTTCACTAGGCATTCCAGATCTACCATGATAAGCATTTCCACTAGGAGGATAAGGCCTATCATAAGAATTATTGTTGAAATTGTTATTTCTAATGAAGTTAACATCAACTTGCTCTTCTTGAGCAACCAAAGAGGCTAAGGGAACACTATTAGGATCTAGATGACCTTTCCCATTAACAAGCATAGCCATAATAACATCAATCTTTTCACTCAAAGAGGAAGTTTCCTCAACAGAATTTACCTTCTTACCATGTGGAGCTCTCTCAACATGCCATTCAGAGTAGTTTAGCATCATATTGTCAAGGAGTCTTGTTACAGCACCCAAGGTGAGGCCCATGAAAGTACCTCCAGCAGCTGAATCCAGCAGGTTCCTTGAAGAGTAGTTCAAACCTGCATAAAAAGTCTGGATAATCATCCAAGCAGTGAGTCCATGAGTGGGACAATTCTTAACCAAATTTTCATTCTTTCCCAAGATTGAGCAACATGTTCATTATCAAGTTGTTTAAATTTCATAATATCACTTCTCATAGCAATAATCTTAGCAGGAGGATAGTACTTTCCAATAAAAGCATCTTTGCACTTAGTCCAAGAATCAATACTATTTTTAGGCAAAGAAAGCAACCATTCTTTAGCTTTTTCTCTCAAGGAGAAAGGAAAAAAGCTTGAGCTTAATAATATCTCCATCTACATCCTTATACTTTTGCATTTCACAGAGTTCAACAAAGCTATTGAGATGGGCAGCAAGATCATCAGAACTAGCACCAAAAATTGCTCTCTCATCATAAGATTCAACAAAGCAGGCTTAATTTCATAAAAGGTAGCATCAGGAGCAGGTGGAGCAATAGGTGTGATAAGGAAATCATTGTTGTTGGTGTTAGTGAGGTCACACAACTTGGTGTTCTCAGCAGAGTTCATTTTGGCAAAGGTGGGCAAGCCAAAAACAATAGCAGCAGCTAGAGCAGGAACTAATTTTTTTGTGTTTTTGAATAAAGAAAGCAAACCAAACTAGACTAATTTTTTTTGGGTTTTTTGGAAAGAGGCAAACAAAACCAAGCAAGAAAAACAAAGCAAACTAAAAAAAAGTAAAGAGAAAGGAAGTGAAGGACTCTCCTTGTGAAGACGTCCTTAGCCTCCCCGGCAACGGCGCTAGAAAAAAGCTTGATGCAGCGCTAGTCCAAGTGGGAGCGCCTCGTCAGGAAACCCCAAGAGCAAGGTGTGAAGCAGCACAGCAGCAAGTTTTCCCCCAGTAAGAAACCGAGGTTATCGAACCAGTTTGAGGAAGGAAACGTCACGCAGGTGTTGCAAGAAACGGGGAGACCTGCACCACACAAACTCAAGACTTTGCCCCAACGAATCAGTGTGGTTGTCAAGCTCACTGGTTTGCTGTAACAAAGGATTAAACATATGGTGTGGAAGGTAATGGTTTGCAGCAAATAAACAAGTAACAATGGAAGATGTATTGATGGTAAAGATTGGACCGGGGTCCATAGTTCACTAGAGGTGCTCTCCTTAGATAAACAACATGGCATGAAGGGTAAACAAATTACAGCAGGGCAATTGACAGGAACTGAGCAAGGCATAACAATGCAATTACTAGTCAGAAAGATCCTATGAGATTCGATTGGGCAATACAACAAGATACATAGACCGCCATCCAACTGCATCTATGACTATAAGTCCACCTTTAGGTTATAATCCTAACCCCCTCCAGTATTACGTTGCAAGCAACAGACAACTGCTTTAAGCAAAGTGTGCAAGGTAAACAGTCCACATGTTCCATGAACAAGAGACCGTTGTTTTCTCCTAGTAGCAACATCACATCTACAACCGAAGAGATTTTTGTCACTTCCCTTGGAAACTAGAGGCATGAACCCACTATCGAGCATAAATACTCCCTCTTGGAGTCACTAGCAACTACTTGGCCAAGATAACCACTAGCAACGGAGAGCATGCAAGATCACAAACAACACAGACATGATAGAATCATAAAGACAAAACCATTAATCAAACCAACATAATAATCTCAATATCCATCAGATCCCCGCAAACACAACATGCATGATTACAAATAGATTAGATCTTGATCATGAACGGAGCTCACAAGATCTATACATGAAAGCAAAAAGGAGGAGATACAACCATCTAGCTACTACATGGACCTATAGTCCAAGGTGGAACTACTCACGCATCATACCGGAGAGAAGGCCTCCGGGATGATCTCCCCTCCGGCAGGGTGCTGGGAAGAGCTTCAGATCCCCCCGATCTAGGGACGATGGCGGCGGCTACAGACAGTTTCGTGGATATTTGATCGGGTTCTCAGGGTTTCTGCATCTGGGGCTTCTTATAAGCGAAGGGGGAGGCAGAGGGGCCGGCCAGGGGCACCAAACCCTATCCAGGTGCGAGCCCACCTGTGGCTGCGCCTAGGGGTGGCCCCTCTAGCTCGCCTCCCCGGCTCCCCTCTGATCTTCTTGTTCCCCACGGAAAGTAATTGACTTTGACGTTTGTCCCGTCCAATTTCGAGAATATTTCTTTACTAACTTTTTTGAAACCAAAAACAGCAGAAAACAGGCATCTGGCACTGTTGCAACTTGTTAGTAGGTTAGTACCAGAAAACATGTAAAAATCACCTCAAAGTGTAGACAAGTAAAGCAAAGTAGATACTAAACAAGCATGGAGCATCAAAAATTATAGATACGTTTCCGATGTATCACGCGGCCATATAAGGGCACGCCATTGCCTCACTCCTCCCACACACTCAGCTGTGCAGCCCCATCTCTAAGCCATTTCCGCCACCTATTCTTCTTCACGAGCCGCCACCACCCCAACAACCATGCAGTTCAATGGTCTTACTTACCGTCGCCCTGCCACCGTCCCCAGGAGGCAGTGGCCGGCCGGCCACGTCGTCGAAAACCAGCAACGGGTTTAGGCCTTCTCAAGGTGGAGGGGCTCGAGGGAGTTGGCTCACTTCTTCCTGCGGGCTGGCTACCGCCACCTCCCTGCGGGCCCTCCGCCCATGTTTTAGCTCCAGGAACACTACGACGGCGCCAAAGGCAACAACAAGTTTGTCATCAGGTTTTACATCAACTTCACCAACCCCTATGATGCTTACCACCTCCTCGGCCACGTGTTCTGGTGTGGATGCGAGTTTATCGCATTCAGTACCTATAACATCTTCATGAACTTCCACAACATCTTCTCCACCCCGGATGGCATGCACACTCTCCCCTACATCATGTCGGAGGATGATGAGTGAGGGGCCAAGGATGTCCGACGTCAAGGAGGAGCCAAGGGGGAGGAGTGGCCGTGTTGGTGGTAGAGTCTTGGAGCTTGTGGCCTTTTAATTAATTAGTTTCCTTTATGTTTTTATGCACTATATGTTGTAAGGGGATATACCCCTCTATATGTTGTAAGGGGATGCTATATTACCCCTCTCTATGTTTCTTCCTTATAATATAATATATTAATCTATGTATCCGTGTATACTATGTGGTCGAGTTGTTTTATTGTATTTTATTGTATTGTCAATCCACTAAAAAAGAGCCAAGGTTAAACTTTGGCACACTCTGCATGTCATTGCACCAAAATTAGACTAAACTTTGCAAGTAAAATCCACTAAAAAGGACCAATGGTAAACTTTGGCACACTCTAGATGAGCGAAATAACATAAGCAGAAATGAAAATTCTATGTCAACGACCCATGTGCACTTTTTTTGCCAACGTATACTTCTTTTATGAACGGGCCTGGCTATGTTGTATTTTGCCCATGCTACATTGTATTTGGGCCTGCCCCATCCCTAACCCTACAGTCGCCAGCCACCTGTTCCCCCAAATCGGCCTCCAAAATTCCCCATCCGTGCCCACCCAAACCCTAGATCGAGCGCTCCTGGCCTCGCCCGCCTCATCCTCGCCGATGAGTCGCCACCGCCGGTTCCCGGAGGAGTTGTTCCGTGCAGGCGAGCCGGACCTCCGCCCGGAGCAACGGTGGATTCTTCTCCGGCACACGCCCATGGTGCTGAATCTGGAGGCCAAGTGGCACAGCCGCGCGTTAGAGGCGACTATTGGAGGCTGTCGTCCTCCTTTGTCGCCGGAGGTCGTGCTGGCGGTGTTGATTGGACGTTGTGGAGTGACTCCCCGTCACATCAAGGTCGACGTAAGTGCACCGCCGATTGAATTTTTCATTCGGTTCTGGTCGAGGAGGAGTGCACCGTCATGCTCCACATGTCCGGCCAAGCGTACGCGAGAGAAGCGCCGCTGAGCTTTTCCTTTTGGTGGCGCGGTCGGGGTGCGGAGCCCTCTGAGCTCATGTACGAGACGAAGCTCACATTCAAGCGCTTCCCACGGGAGGCACGGGAGCCCGACGTCGTTGGCCGATTCGTCAACGAGCTGTGCGGTCACCTGGTGGAGATGTTGGAGCTAGAGGACAGCTAGTTCCTCTCTGTCAAGGCATGGATGAAGCAACCATCACATGTGCCCAATAAATTCCTTGTTGAGGTGCCGGAGCCAGAGATCCTGCCACATTACGACCCCGACGACCCAGACACTCCTCCGGCGCCAAGCTCACCAAGGTCAAAGATGATAGTGGTGCACACTATCCTCATCCATGTCTCCGAAGTGGTTGATCATGGCTCGGTCATCATGGACATACCGCTCAAGTACCAGGACGACATCGGCGACACCACATGCACGCACAAGTTCAGTTTCTTCGGCGGCATCATCGACGGAAGTGGCCCTCCCTAGGTGAGAGATGGTGGGCACTGCTTCGGAGGGCACAACTGCAGTGGATCTGCTGGAGGGGAATGACTGAAGGTCCCGAAAAAATTCGGACTTCGTGTTTTTGCTAGTATTAACAGGTGTAATGTCATGTATGGATTGTACTGAATTGTGCCTTTGTTGGCTTATTGTCATGTATTGTTTGTACTGAATTCTAATGTAATATCATGTGTTTGTGCTAGATGTTTTGGCTTGTTTCCTTTGTTTGCTTGTTGGCTTATTGTCATGAACCTGATGGTAAACTGAATTCAACTGTAATGCAACATAACTGCGAAAGATTAAACATATTCCATTATTCATCCTTACTACAACCCACTTGCTACTCCACACACCTAATAGAACACCTAGAAGAAACACAATGGCACAGAGAGCATACAACACAACATTGTCATTCTACATATTATGTTTCCTAACTTTCTTAAGCTTGTTCTTAGCTGGACCAGCCTTCTCTTTATACTCACTAAGTAAGTCAGCTCTCTGCAATTTAATTGGCATCCTCGCATCCACAGCCTTTTCCTTCTCCTCCAATGTCTTCCTCAATAGTTCTTCACTTGCTTCCTTTTCAAGCTTACATTGCTCAAACATGAACCAAACCTGCAACAGACATTTCTTTAATGTTGTAGGCCACTCACGATCTTCAAAATGGACATAACTATAGTTATCACCTTCCGAAAACAAAACGGGCAAACAAAACACTTGTTCATCAAACAAAATTCAGCAAGTTACACCAAATTTCAAGAAATATGTAGAAATTACTCACAACTCCACATCCTAGGAACTTTCTACCCGTATCCGTGCCTGCAAATGCTACCATTCTAATCAGTCATTGCCGATGGTAACATACATTCTTTGCATCTTCATCATTGCCGCAAAAATCCGAATCATATAGCGAATCAGGACACTTCAAGTATGCAAGCAACACTAGTGGAAAAAGGCACATCCGTTCGCGACTCCTCGGAGCATTAGTCTCGGTTGCGCCACCAACCGGGACTAATGCTGGCACGCGTCCCGGTTCGAGCGAGCTTGGGGCCAGGGGGCATGCATCCCGGTTGGTAAGGGGGAATACGTCCCGGTTGGAGCCACCAACCGGGACTAAAGGTTTGGCCACAGCCACGTGGCGTGGCACGCACCTTTAGTCCCGGTTGCTGGCTCCAACCGGGACGTATTCTCCCGCCCTCTATAAATGCAACGCCCCAGCCCCCTCTGCCTCCACTCTATTTTTTCGAATGGTGGAAGGTGTGAGGTGTGTGCTAGTTTTTTCTCTTGTATGCATGCATTGAAGGTGTTTGATGAAATGTTTGAGTGAATAATCCCGTTGAATTTCTCATAGAACAAAAATATAGAAGGTGTCCGAGACGCACTTGAGCTTTCTCCTCTTTATTTCCCTCGATCGAGGTTAGCAATCTTATCTTTTCTAGGTCATTGATACAATTCATGTGTCGATGTGAATTGGTTATTTCACTATTTATGATGTCATGTTTTTTGATAAACTTACTTATATGATGCAGATGAACGGTCGAGAATGGATGTACGGTGACCGGCGCATAGCCGGGTATATGAAAGGCGTGGATAAATTTATCGATGTGGCTACAGCAAACAAAGAGAATGGATTTATACGTTGTCCATGTGTTCAATGTCGGAACAACAAGGAGTACTCATCCTCAAAAATCATTCGCGGCCACCTGATTATGAAAGGTTTCATGCCCAACTATAATTGCTGGACCAAGCACGGGGAAAGAGGGGTTATGATGGAAGATGGTGAAGAAGAAGATGATGATAACAACTATCATCATATGTTTCCTGAATACAGTGATACTGCAATGGAAGACAATGGAGAGGAAAGAGGTGAAGAACGGGCATCACATGAGCCGGCTGATGAACTTGGTAGGGTCATTTCTGATGCAAAGCGAGACTGTGAAACGGAAAATGAGAAGTTGAAGTTAGAGGGCATGTTAGAAGATCACAAGAAATTGTTGTACCCAAATTGTGAAGATGGCAGCACAAAGCTCGGTACCACACTGGAATAGTTGCGATTGAAGGCAGAGTGTGGTCTAACTGACTCCTCATTTGAAAAGATGCTGAAAATAATGAAGCCGAAGTTTCCAAAGCATAACGAACTTCCCGAGAGTACCTACGAAGCAAAGAAGACTCTCTGTCCTCTGGGATTAGATGTGCAAAATATACATGCATGCATTAATGACTGCATCCTCTACCGCGGTAAGGAGTATGAGAATTTAGATAAATGCCCGGTATGCAACGTTGCGGTATAAGATCAGACGAGATGACCCTGGTGATGTTGAGGGAGAGCCCCTCCGAAAGAGGGTTCCTGCTAAGGTTATGTGGTATGCTCCTATAATAACAAGGTTGAAACGCATGTTCAGAAACAAAGAGCATGCCAGGTTGTTGCGATGGCACAAAGAAGACCATAAGAAAGACGGGAAGTTGAGACACCCTGCTGATGGGTCACAGTGGATAAAAATCGAGAGAGACTTCCCAGACTTTGCAGGTGACGCAAGGAACTTATGGTTTGGTCTAAGTACGGATGGCATGAATCCTTTTGGGGAGCAGAGCTGCGATCACAAAGACTGGCCCGTGACTCTATGTATCTACAACCTGCCTCCTTGGTTGTGCATGAAGCGTAAGTTCATTATGATGCCGGTGCTCATCCAAGGCTCAAGCAACCGGCAACGACATTGATGTGTACCTTAGGCCATTAGTTGAAGAACTCTTACAGGTTGTGGGGCAAACCAGGTGTACGTGTGGGATGAGAACAAACAGGAGCCATTTGATCTACTGAGGGTTGTTATTCGTAACCATCAATGATTGGCCTGCTCTTAGTAACCTTCGTGACAGACAAACAAGGGATATAAGGCATGCACCCACTGTTTAGATAAGACTGAAGGTACATATTTGCATAAATGCAAGAAGGTTGTGTACCTGGCGAATCGACGATTTCTTCCGACCAATCATCCCGTAAGAAAGAAAGGCAAGCATTTCAAAGGTGAGGCAGATCACCGGAAGAAGCCTGAACTCCCTGCTAGTGATGATGTATTTGGTATGGTCAAGGACACAGAAGTAATCTTTGGAAAGGGTCCCAGTGGTCAATCAGTTCCGAACGACGTCGCTACAGGACACGCACCCATGTGGAAGAAGAAATCTATATTTTGGGAGCTGCCATATCGGAAAGTCCTGGTTCCGCTCTTCAATCGACGTGATGCACGTGACGAAGAATCTCTGCGTGAACCTGCTAGGATTCCTAGGCATGTATGGGAAGACAAAAGATACACCAGAAGCACGGGAGGACCAACAAATTATGAAAGACCCAAAGAACATGCATACACATAACAAGACGGATAAAGGGCGTCACTTAAGTCGTGCCAGCTATGCTCTTACCAAAGCAGAGAAGGAAATCTTTTTTGAAGTCCTTTACAGTATCAAGGTGCCGTCGGGCTTCTCATCTAATATAAAGGGGATAATAAATATGGCAGAGAAAAAGTTCCAAAACCTGAAGTCTCATGACTGTCACGTGATTATGACGCAGTTGCTTCCGATTGCATTGAGGGGGCTTCTACCGGAAAATGTTCGAGTACCCATTGTGAAGCTGTGTGCATTCCTCAATGCAATATCTCAGAAGGTAATCAATCCAGATATTTTGCCAAGGTTACAGAAGGATGTGGTACAATGTCTTGTTAGTTTTGAATTGGTGTTCCCACCATCCTTCTTCAATATTATGACGCATCTCCTGGTTCATCTAGTGGAAGAGATTGCCATTCTTGGTCCGGTATTTCTGCACAATATGTTCCCCTTTGAGAGGTTCATGGGAGTCATAAAGAAATATGTTCATAACCGTGCTAGACCAGAAGGAAGCATCTCCAAGGGATATGGAACAGAGGAGGTCATTGAGTTTTGTGTTGACTTTATTCCTGACCTTAAGCCGATTGGTGTTTCTCGACATGCATGAGGGAAGACTAAGTGGAAAAGGCACTGGGAAAGAAAGCAATGATATGTAGGGACGGGATTCTTTCACTAAAGCACACTACACGCTTCTACATAATTCCACCTTGGCAGCTCCAGATATCGAGGAACACAAGAATATTGTACGCCCAAAACCCGGGAAGCTGAATCATGGATTCTGAGATGAACACATGAAGTCTTCGGTGGTTGGATGCGGACACATCTCTTGAATGACACCACCGTTGGAGATCAGCTATACTTGTTGGCGCGTCACCATCTTCTCATATTGAATTTCCAAGTGAAATAAATGGGAATACATTCTACACGATCGCCCAAGATAAAGAGCACCAACCAAAATAGTGGTGTCCGCTTTGATGCAATAGACGAGAATAGACAAAAGGACACATATTATGGTTACATAGAGGAGATATGGGAACTAGACTATGGAGTCTCTTTAAGGTCCCTTTGTTTATTTGCAAATGGGTCAACCTGAATGGGGAAGGGTAAAGATAGACCATTGTTATGGAATGACAACAAAGGATCTCAACAATCTTGGTTATAGAGATGAACCATTCGTCCTAGCCAATGATGTGTCTCAGGTTTTCTATGTGAAGGACATGTCCTCCGCATCGAAAAAGAAAAAATATGCAAACGAATACATCATATGATGAGCCAAAGCGTCACATAGTTCTTTCAGGGGAAAAGAAACATCGTGGGAATCGAGGACAAGACACACATGTCAGGAGATTATAATAAGTTTGATGAAATTCCGCCCTTCACAGTGAAAACTGACCCAAGCATTCCGTTAAGTAAAGAAGATGCTCCATGGTTACGTCTGAAGCGATCATAAGGAAGGACATATGCCAAGAAGTTCATGCTCATATTATGTAACTCTAGTTCATGTCTTTCGCGGTTTGTGGCTTGACCGAAGGATATCTTTCGCGGTTTGTGACCTTTAGTCCCGGTTTTGTAGTATCAGTTTTTAATATTAATAAATGTCTTGAGTGTTAGTCCCGTTTTATGGCTGGACCGGGACTATGAAGAAGTTGTCCCGATTCGTACTTACCATTAAGATCTTATCTCCAAACGCGCGCAATCACATATTAGGGAGTGCCTCTATGACCAGTTTCTTGGAGATGCTTGGGAGGATCGGATCTCCCCGAACTCTCCCAAATCGAGTGGTGTCCTCGCTCGAAACCATCTTGCAGCTTGTAACTTCTCTAACTAGATCAATACGCCTCAGAGCTAACTAATTTCACATATTAGGGAGTGCCTCTATGACCAGTTTCTCGGAGATGCCGGAGGACTGGGCTCCGTCGGCATCTCCCTGAAACTAGCCACAGTGGTGTCCCTGCTCTCGAAAACCATCTTACAGCTTGTAACTTCTCTAACTAGATCAATACGCCTCGGAGCTAACTGATTTCACATATTAGGGAGTGCCTCTATGACCAGTTTCTCGGAGATGCCAGAGGACAGTGGCGAGTATTACAGGTGTAGGCAGGAGCATGACTGAATTATTCCAACATTGCAAAACAAGTTCGGCCGATTGTGGCTTAATCTGGCCATGTATCTTAATTTTTAGTTCTTCTATGTAACTTTATGTTAGTTGCGTTATGTACTTTAATTCCAGTTCTATCCTAATCAAATTTTCTTTCCGCCCATTATTAATTACTTATTCAAATCCAAACACCTTTTATGTTTGAAGTTTTTCTAAATTCCAAATTGATATTAAAAAAATATAAGTTAATTCATTTTTAATTATAAATGGTTCATATTTTAAATGGTTACATTAATTATTTTTTAAAACAGAAAATGGTTTTGAATTATTTATTCAAATCCAAACACTTTTTATGTTTAAAGTTTTTCTAAATTCCAAATTAATATTCAAAAAATATAAGTTAATTCATTTTTAATTTTAAATGGTTACATTAATTATTTTTTAAAAATAGAAAATGGTTTCGGATTATTTTTTCAAATCCATACACTTTTTATGTTTAAAGTTTTTCTAAATTCCAAATTGATATTAAAAAAATATAAGTTAATTCATTTTTAATTTTAAATGGTTCATATTTTAAATGGTTACATTAATTATTTTTTAAAACAAAAAATGGTTTTGAATTATTTATTCAAATCCAAACACTTTTTATGTTTAAAGTTTTTCTAAATTCCAAATTAATATTCAAAAAATATAAGTTAATTCATTTTTAATTTTAAATGGTTACATTAATTATTTTTTAAAAATAGAAAATGGTTTTGGATTATTTATTCAAATCCTTACACTTTTTATGTTTAAAGTTTTTCTAAATTCCAAATTGATATTAAAAAACTATAAGTTAATTCATTTTTAATTTTAAATGGTTCATACTTTAAATGGTTACATTAATTATTTTTTAAAACAGAAAATGGTTTTGAATTATTTATTCAAATCCAAACACTTTTTATGTTTAAAGTTTTTCTAAATTCCAAATTAATTATCATTTAAAAAACAATACAAATTTAAACCCCAAAATAAAAAATAAGGCGGGAACAGAGAGAAAATACCTGAAAATTTTTGAAAATCGAATATGCCCCGGTTGGAGCCACCACCCGGGACTAAAGACCCTCACAGGCCTTCATGCTGAAAATTGAGTATAGGTCCGGTTGAGGCTCCAACCGGACGATGTCTTTAGTCCCGGTTGGAGCCACCAACCGGACGATACTCCTCCCTTTATAACTTCTCTTCTTCTCCATCTCACTCTTCTCTGCTTCTCTGTTTCATCGACGACGCCCAGGCTGCCCGCGCCCTTCCCCGATGACCGCGCCGCCCTGCCTCCGCCTCCGGCCGCCACCACCGCCCGCATCTCCTTCCCTGACGACCGCGTCGCCCGCGTCCCAGCCCCGCGCCCCCACGCACCCCGCTTCATCGCCTCGCCGCCTCCCGCCCCCTCCCCCTCTGCCCTCCCTCTGCTGGTGGCGGGCGTTACAGCGTCTGGCAGGGAAGAGAGAGATGGCCTCGGCCAGGAAAGCTTTGCCCTGTTTGAAAAAAGGTTGTGCATCATCGCATCTAGGGATGGCACCCGCCGGGTTTGGGGTCGGGTCCGGTCCCCCCATACCCGCCCCATTTAAGTTGTCGGGTTTCATTTCTTACCATACCCGTGACCCGGCCGGGTTCGGGGGCCCGACGGGTACCTACCAGCGCATGAGACGGGAGCGACGCTGACGCATGCGGGAAGAAAACAATGGGATAGTAGGATGGGTTTGGTGAAAATGGGCCGCGATGCGTGCGTGTCCCCTTCAGACTCCATATTCCAGCGTGTGCATGTGATGTGTTGTCTGCGTGCATGGCCCGTGGACGTGTGGTTAGTCATATGATTATTAGGGATAGGATTAAGGCTTAGAGCGGTCTGGGTCAGCGGGTATGGGTTTGCCACCCCATAATACCGCCCCATTAAACTTGGAGGGTCTAACTTTTTACCAAACCCTCCCCATTTAAGGCGGGTATCCATCGGGTTTGTGGGTTTCGGGGCCCCATTGCCATCCCTAATCGCATCCTTATCATCGTACGATCCTCGTTTGCTATAGGAGTATCACATTTACTCAATGATAGATTTATACTCCCTCATGTCGGGTTTGTAAGGCTCGGGAAAAGGGGATGTCGGTGGCCGGTTTCGCAGGACATGGGAGGCGTGCAGGGACGCGTGGGGCGGGTGTATTGTGGCAAGAGAGAGGCAGAGGTGAGGAGAGGAGAGGAGGAGGCGGCGCCGATGGGAGTTCCCATGTTCGTTCACGCGTGGGCGAGACATGGGCGAAGGGGTCGCGCGGTCAAAACCATTGCGAGATATGGTATTTTGTTAGTATCTAGTGTTACCTATCTGCTAGATAGTTTCCCTTTTGTAGCCTTATACTCATGTTTAGGGATGTAAACGGCATCCCGTTTAGTGCCACTTATTTGCTGTTAGTTATAGATTTATGATTGTAGAAATTAATCCGGAAGAAAATAAGCCTATGATAAGATTATATGGCGATATGTGGCGCCGCTGGCGCGCCGTTTGACATCCCTACTCATGTTCCCCTCTCATATACATCCGAGGTTTCTCCGAACTAGGTTTTACACCCCTCGGAACTCCGAAATATTGATTTTAGTTGATTTTAGCTAGAGTTACCTATCTACTACACGGTTTCCTTTTTGTAGCTAGGTTTAGGGTTTAGGGTTTCTCTTCATTTTTATTATTGTGTATGTATACTGAATTAGGGTTTATATCTCTCAACACCGTACCTAACTTTCTCCATTAGCCGCTTTGACTTATTCGTTTTTCCACCTATGTAGAAAATATGGACCCACACGTCAGAGACGAAGAAAAGGAAGAGTTGATCCAAGGTGTGATCCGTGGGGAAGAAAATTTAGACGTATCAACGTTTCTGAACAACTCCGGTGAGGGTGATCCTCTTTTTACCGGAATAGACGACTTGTTTGAGGTTGAAGGTGTTGCCTTCCGCGAGGGAGAAGGCGATGTCTTGTGTAATCGAGAAGACGACCGCTCCGGCGAGGTGCATGTAATATAATCAATTACTTAATTAATCATCTGCTATCTATATAGAAATAGTAACGACGATCTTTCTTCTTTTAGCCCTCCGGATCGAAGGAATCTACTGAAAAGAGCAGACGAGGCCCAACCAAAAAGTTGCAAGACCATGAGAGGTTCAGGATCGAAGATGTCGCTGAAGACGGCAAACCAACGGCTCCCGAAGTTGTCGCAACCAAATTTGTGGCACAATGCAGAGTAATCGTTAGGGACTTAATCCCGATCACCATTAGAAATTGGAATAGGCCTGCTAATGCGGATGATGAGGGAACATGTTTATTTGTCCCTAACCACGCCAAAGATTTACTGTGGAAGAGGCTCATGGTTAATTTCAAACTACCGAAGATAGAGCTGGATCCAAATGCGGAGGATCCAGTTGAGGCGCCTTACAACATGGGAGAGCCATGGAGGCTAAGGTCAGGGAGTGGGCTTTGAAGAAGTTGGCCCAGTGTTTCACCAACTGGAAGAAAAGATTGCACCTTGACTATGTCGTGAAAAAGAAGACTCCCGATTTCAAGAATATTCAGTTTGAGAAGATAAAACCATTCTGGGCTGAGTTTGTGGAATACAAGAAATCAGAAAAAGCTAAGAAAATGTCTGAAAGGAATAAGCTAAATGCTGCTAACAAGAAGTATCAGGCAAGGTGGCTACAGGGCTGGCATTCCTAAGTGGGAGAAACTTGAGAATGAACTACGTGATAAAAAGATCACCCTAGAGACAGACGATTGGGTAGAACGTGCAAGGAATTGGTTTTACAGGCATGGGGGCACGTTGGACTCGGAAGGGAGGTATATATATAACATACGACATAAAGAAGAACCCTTGCCAATCGAAAGGATGAGAAAAGCAGTAAAGGCTGTTAAAGATGGGGACTTCATTCCCGATAGAGAGAATGATGAGCTCACACTCGCCCTTGGAAATAAGGAACATGATGGACGAACACGAGGCACAAGAGGCTCCCAACCATGGAGGACTGGGTTTCCCGAAGAGAGGAAGAAATATCCTGATAGAAGCCATCAGAGGAGAAAGGATAGGGCGGAAGTTGAAGCAGATACTCAGAAAGAGCGAATGCGTTTAATTGAAGAACGATTAAAGCAACAACAAGATGAAATTAACGCACTTAAAGAGCAAAGTACTACCGGCCCATCTCAGTAGCACACCGCATTCGATGCTACCGGCCTATCGAATAATCGAAAAAGCAGTGTGGCTTCCACCGAGGTCCTGGGTGATGACAATGGAGATGACGATGGTGCACCGACGATGGCTCCTGTTGGCTACCCAGTGGATGATATCACAGAGATGACACACTGCGAGCTACATGTCAAAGTTGTGAACCTATCAATGAAGGTGGCGGTCGGCTATGCCTTACCAATTGGACCCACACCAACTTACCACTGTCGTCCGGTTCTAGAGGGCTACGTTGTTGTTGGGGTGGATGAAATCATGCCCACCTTTGAAGTTTTGGATCTTCACTACCCTGCAGGTGAAGGGGATGTGACTGTACTGGGAGACGCAAAAAACGTCACCATTCTATGGCCGAAGGAATGTATCGTGCTTCGAAATCACACGCCAAGGCCATCTTCGCCGCCTCACCCGTCTCCAGCGAGGTCGCCGCCGCAGCCGTCTTCGTCGCCTCACCAATCTCCGGCGCAGCCATCGCCGCGGGAGCCATCGCCGGCGCCTCAGGATAAAAAGCGTAAGCGTACCGCTAATGTGCGTCGTGGTAAGCGATCGCCGAAACGTAAACAAGAGCCTCTTCCAAAAGTACCAAAGGTTCCTCCCAAGAGAGCTTATGACTGTACTGAAGAGGAGACTGCGGCGATCGTTGATGCGGAAACGACAACGTTTTTCGCTAAGCTGAGGCGGCCGAAAGATCCAGAGTTCCCCAGCACCAAAGAAGAAAAAGCCAAAGTGTTGAAAATGCTAAAGACTCTTCATCAACCCGAGCCAAAGCTGTCATCAGACTATGAGCGTTCTATTCTCAAGTCACATGCGGCACAAAAAGCCTCAAAGAGCGATCTTGATGCAAGCGAAATCTGTTGCCCTGCTCGGATAACAAGAAAAACAGTCTTGCGCACCTCTCAAGGTGATTTCCCAAACCAATGTGGGGTCGAGCAAATATGGGGCCGAAGATCAGTATGATCTAGAGGTAGTTGCACAATACGGAGAAGCTGCCGCTGCTCAAGGTATGAGTATTGCCCAGTACTTATCCCAGTTAGAGTTCTTCCCCGTGAGTGAAGTAGCATACAAATACCAGTACGGCAAACCTCTCGTCAAACCTAAGGAGGTAAACAATCTTCCAACAAAAATGCGAAGATTGCATAACTGGTACATGCATGCCACAAAGGCCGGGGCTAACTGGATAGTGCTAAGGGTTACAAAAAAGCATCATGGGAAAGAAAAGGATGACATGATATCCATTGAATTTGATGAACTATTTCAATTATTCAATCAAGACGCCTTGGACAAATTGATCATCAGTGACTATTGTCTGTAAGTACTAATTCTGTAATTAATTTAGTCTCCAGCTATCTCACTTTGTTTATTGCATGTATATAATCATACTATAATATGCAGAATGAAGATTCTCGAATGCAACAGAGGACAAATCTATGACATTGGCTTCATTGACCCATATTGGGTTCATGAAGCTAATCTCAAAATAAGCCCCAAGGATACGGAGGATAATATAGTACACGCGTTAAGGTTTCAAGAAACCAGAAGGGAAATACTTTTTCCTTACAACTTCGAGTGAGTGTTATTGTCTTGTATACACTTTCTATTTCGCTTACTCGATGTTAAGTATATAATTGATTAGTTATGCATTTGCAGCTTCCACTATATTCTGTTAATCATTCAACTTGACAAAGGGCGTGTACTAGTCATGGACTCAAAACATAAACCCCTTGAGACGTGGAAGGACATGCAGATGCTTCTCCAGCGGTAATTCTAATCATTACGACACTATATCGGCAACGTTCGTGAATTTTATGATATCAAGTAATTAATAACTTCTTTTATTCGCTTTTGGAAACGGTTCACCAACAAGGCTAGGGGTGTTTGAAAAGGGGAGCTTACATTTCAACCACTAAATGTAAGCACCACTAGCTATATCCGCGCATCTCTTTGATTCTAGATTTGATACAGTTATTATCATGCTTGATTATTATTTTGATTAAACTCTATTCTCGTAAAGTGCCTGACGCAGGGACCAGGTAACAATCTATGTGGATACTATGTTTGCGAGTTCATCCGGCAGACGTGCGATGAGAAGGGCAGAAATTTAGAGAAACTCCACGTACGTAAACAATTTCTATAGTTTTTAATTACAAACAAATTGTGTTTAGTTTTATTCATATAGACTGACTCCTTTTTTAAATCAGATTGAACGTCTACGGGACGGTCTTCTGCCAAAGGATCGCGTACGAGCAATTCAGGAGGAATTGGCGGGATTCTTGGATGCAGAAATCCTAAACCCAAAAGGGGAATACTATTCGGCTGTGTATAGACAATATGGATTGTAAAAATAGCAACTTTGAAGGAATTCGCCGGTAGCATCGAATAGCAACTTTTGTATGTAGTGCATGAACTCGATCCGTTTATTGAATGTAATATTGTCATGATGATCTTGTGTAATATAAGGTTCCTTCATTGATAAGTGCAAAACACTAAATAAACAATAAAACAACATAAATGAATTCTCTGTCGCGGCACAAAAAGTGGCGAAAATGCTGCCGCGGCAACAAAATATGCCAAAATGAATTCTCGCGCCGCGAGAAATGGCCAAATCTACGCATGGCGAAAGGTTATTAGTCCCGGTTCGTGTTACGAACCGGGACTAATGCTCTGCCGCCCTCGCCCTCTGCCGCTGCCAGGTGTGCACTCTTTTGTCCCGGTTGGTGGGGCAACCGGGACTAAAGGTTAGGGCTTTAGTCCCGATTGCCCCGTACCAACCGGGACCAATAACCCCGTTTCCACCAGTGCAAGCAAAAAAAATCTCAATTTCATGTATTAAGCGAGAAAAATTCCCAAATTATACTACTAAAATCAATGATCCGAATCGGAATTTGGCCTCAGATTCAAGGAAGAAAGGTACACTGTTCTCGCTTGATGCGCTCCGGCCGCTCCTGCCAACCATGTCGACTGCGGTGACTGTGATTATTCAGCGGAGACGGCGCCCTCCAAGCTTGCTGGTTGTCCGCCGACGACGGGGAAGAGGGCGATAAATGGGGGCACGAGGGCTCGACGTGGCGGACCGATCGGAACGCTCGTTGACAACAAGAGTGGCCACATAAGCTTAAGGTGGGGCCCGAAGTTGTTCAGACCGTGCACGTCCAAGTCAGCATGCCATGGACCCACTTGTCAGTTCATGTCACAATGGTCATATGTTTGGGACCACCTCACATAATCCTAATGATTACAAATAGTATTACTTTATTTTGATGCTTAAAGCCTAAAGACAAATGGGTTGGGCCTTGGCTATTTGGGCCACCAAAATCGTCGCAGGCGAGCTATTTCTTTGAACGATGACGCTCATAGACAGTTCACCTCAACGACGTCGCACATGAGCTAATAGCCCGAGAAATATACATTTTTGCACGTACAAAAGCAAGTTGGAGTGTTGCCGATTGAAAAGTTAACAACATAAAATAGAACAAAACAATATATATCCATAATTTTATTTGATATTTTTATGTTTGTATAGACCGTGGCAAGCACGGAGGCTCCATGGATTAATTGATGCATCGTTCGTGACCATATTCCCTTTTCGAAAAACAAATCAGTATTCGGAGAGAAGTAATAATATTTGACGCCCACATGAGTCCTACATTGATTCAGATTGCACGAGTAGGATTCCAGATTTGTTCGTCTAGACATGCATAACCACAAGCAAGATGTCAGGCTGATCGAACTTACTCGTTAGACAAGCCCGATCGAGTCGAGTTGGTCGACTACAAGTCTAATAGTATTGGAGATAATTGATTAGCAGATCATTGTAGATCCTGAGCGATGGCTTCATACAAAGAAGCTGACACAAGGATTGAAGATCTTCCAGAGGTACCTACGTCCTCCGTATGATATTCTCTCTTTTCTTTTCTCTGATCCATGCTGCATGATGCCACTAATTAAGAATAAATTACATTTAACGAAGTCGCTCGCTCGCCGGCATACGTGAAGGATGTTGTGTGCAGGATATTTTCATGGCTGAATATGAGGGACGTGGCTCGCGCGTCCGCGTCGTGCTCCGCCTTCCTGCGGGCCTGGGGCAGGTATCCCCGTCTAAGTTTCGACGGAGATACGCTCGGCCTGCAACGACCACCGTCCACAGCAGAGAAACAGGATGTCGACCTTGTGCTGCGGCGCCGAGACGAGCTCGCGAGTCGCTTTGTTCAACACGTAGACAACATTATCGCGTCGCGCCGCCGCCGCAGCAGCGACGGCGACGGCGGCACGGCGTTGGATGCGCTGATCGTCAAGTTCGCGTACCTGCGGGAGCGCGACGCCGGCTGCGTGGACCGCTGGGTTCGCCTCGCCCTCGCGTCCACGACCACCTGCAGGCTCCTCAGGCTGGACTTCCAGCCCCACGGCTGCTACAATCCCGACAGGCTCATATACGACCTGCCCTGCTCGCTCCTCTCCGGCGGGACCCCAGCGGCCGCCGCGCTGGAGCACCTCTACCTCCGGCAGGGGAGCTTACGTCTGCAGACCTGCAAGCCGCCGGGGCTAACCAACCTGGCCACCCTGGTTCTATTCATGGTGCGCGTCACCAGCGAGGACCTAGAGCGCTTGCTCTCCTCCTGCCATAAGCTGCAGAGCCTCAAGCTCAAGAGATGCGAGGACCTCGAGTACGTCAAGGTGCCGCCGCCGCACGATCGTCTGAGACGTCTCGTCGTGAAACACTGCTGGTCGATGAGGAGGATCGACGTGTCCGGCTCCGCCGTCGAGTCGCTGCGATTCGATGGACGGAACCTGCCAGCCTGCCTGCTTCGAGCGCCGACGTCGTCGTCGGTGCTGCCCGCTCTCAAGGCGACGAGTGCCGACTTTGACCTCGAGTACACCAAGCCTGACACTGCCACGGACTCGTCGCGACTCGAACTGTTAAGCCTGGCACGCCTTCTGCCAGGCCTGGAAACCTTATCGCTGAATTTGGTAAGGTATGTCAAGGTTAGTACTAGCAGTACTGCTCTCCCAATTTAGATACTACCTGCACCACCAAATTTCGTCACCTCTATCTGATTTATTACTCCCACACCACACGGTATATATATGTTATTGGTCCAAATTGAATTGCATGCACTAATCGTACCCCTTCAGCTGGGAGATCGGGTGCACGTTTATAGGATAGGGAAAAGCTCGCTATGTGACATAACAGAGTCTGTATAGTATATGTTCGAAGTACTAATCTGTATCGTATATACGTACATATTACATCTCTAACATACTCCCTCTGTTTCAATTTAGTGTGCGCGGTGCTATAGTGCACGCGAAACGAGGTAAGCGATTTCTCTCTTATTTTTTACATTTTTGCTTCTCGGTTTTTTGGTATGTGTAGCTCCGTGTTTACTCTACCTATTCCAAAAATTATAAAAAAAATTTGGTAAAAAATAAGAGAGAAATGGACCGCCTTGTTTTTGAACAGTAACGCGCGGAGTAATATGAAACAGAGGGAGTACGTTACTATCGCGCTTCTTGTAGGTAGTGATGACTTCCCCGCACGGCGACAACGGATTATTCCGTCACCTGAAGCGTGTGCACCTTGGAATCTACATGCCGGTGCGACACGGGAGAGATGATTTTCTCTTTCTATACCCCTTTCTCGACGCAGCGCCGGCGCTACAAGCGCTTTCGTTGGATGTACGTACCTCATCTAGATACATCACTGACTGACTGACTGACTGACTGACTGACTGAGTACAAGTAATGCATGAATGCAGTCGACTCGCTACGCGCACGCTTTCAACCGAATAGTTCAGCCCGGCGAATTAGAAGATGGCTACTTCAGGAACCACCAAGGGCGCACCCACCATAGCCTCACGGCCGTCGACATCACCGGTTTCGACGCGGACATTGCTTCCCTGGAGCTCGCGCGCCACATCCTGGGCAAGGCGCGCGCGCTGCGGCGCATGTCGCTGGACCCGATTTGGAAGAGCGGTGACGACGACGGGGAAGTCCTCCACGCAACGACTCTGAGGAAGATACGCCGTATTCAGCAGGCCATCTCGAGGTACGTCGCGCCGGCGGTGCCGTCGGGCTCTCGCGTAGTGCTACACCTCAAGTGAAGTGACCAAGTCCACTGACCGACGACGTTGCAAAGGCTTTTCTTCGCTCTTCTACTTATTATCTCCCGGATATGATGCTCTTTTGCAAACTTGTTCGGTCTTGAACCTTATTACTGTCTACCTAGCGATAATGATCATCTTATCACCCTTCTACAGTTCTTTTGATGTGTGTTTCTTCTTCGTACTCGTGGTATCTGCCTATTTATACCGAGAGCCGTAGTATGATTTAACATTGAAACTGGTGGAAGCACCAAAAGGTAGTAAATATTTTCTGGATGGATATTCGACTGAGTAGGAGTTGTAATAGACTATGATTCTAGCTTTCTTGTACTCCAAGTCTATTCCCTCTTATGTACTAAAGCAGCGATTCTAGCGTGCATGGTATATACCGTGCATGCCCCACCTTCTCTCTCCTATTATTTTTTATATAGTTTGTGTCCGTCACTCTCTCCCCTTTCTTACTTTTTGGATTTAGCTCTTAAACTTGAAATTTTTGTAGCTCTTAAACTAAAAGTCCAATTTAAAAACGGTTTGAATATTTGGATTACTACAGTAGAGAGTTTTATAACAAGACCAATATTGAATATATTTTGACAATATTTGAAAATCGAATCCTAAAACATAATAAAACTTTGAAAAACATTATGAAACCTGAAAAAAATATTTGTGGAAATAATTTGTTTCACCGCATTTTAAACTTGGTTAACCAGAGTTAGAAAAAAATGGTAATTAACTCTGAGTTCTAAGCATAAATTATGTTGACGACAAACAAGATCAACAAGTTTTATTGGATTTCAATATTAATCATAACGCTTTATTATGTTTTGAAATTCAGGTTTTTAAATTTTATTAATTTTGGGCTTGTTTAAAAGAACTTACCAAAATAAATACATAGATTCAAATAGAATGTTATTTGCATAATTATTCTGATATATACAGCCTTTTGAAATTTAGACTTGAAAATAAAAAAATGGATTACTGGATGAAAGAGAGAGTACAAGATGTCAAATGAGAGATAGTGTGGGGTATCATATGCATGCAAAGATTTCTTTTTATCCAAATCTTAAAGCATATCAAAGAAATTGAATGGTGCATACATGCACGCTATCTAGCATGCATGCTAGAAAGACATTTCTGTCTCATGTATCCATAAATACCCCTCGAGGGTCAGATTAATTACACAACAAATATTAGGGTTTTATATTTTTCACGTGGTATCAGAGCGGTTAGCCTTACGGCGCCGATCCTATACATTTCACCACTTCGCGCACTACCCCGGGGGAGATGAATCTCTTCTTCTCGGGATACGGCACCTGGTCTCGTCAAAGATCGGATATGGTTCTTTAGATATTTTTAGTTCTTAGATTAGATCTAATTTTCGAAATTCCAATCATCTAGTATAGATTCAATTAGCCAAAATAAATTCCTACACCACCGATCCTCAAACATCCGGCGGATACAGTGCAGAAATCGGCTGCTTGTGTACAAGCATCTATAGCGGCGGCGTGCGGAAGCCAGCAGATCGCAAGGTCGCCCGTGTCTACATGAAGGGCGAATCAAGGGACACACGCGCACCGCACAAGGACTTCAGCGCGGTTCCACATGCGCGTGGCAGCCACCGGGAGGAAAATACACCACCACGTCGTACATTCTTCTGCACGAGAGGCCAAGCATCGATGGTGCAATGCACTACGAGGCATGGACAACACATGCAAGATCCCAATGGTGCCTCAAGATCTTCACCGAGCTGGCTCACGGCAACCAACCCCTCTCGGACGCGATCTCCATAGAGCCGAATTCATCGACTACATCACGCACCCGCGTGCTGTCTACATCGACATACCGATCTGCACTGCATCGAGTCAGATTATAATGACTCGAACATCTATGTCAAGCTATACGACTATGCCAGGCTACAAGCCAAGATCTTCGTCGGGCACATCCACCGAGAAGCGACATCGACATCATCCACACGTCAGGTCAGTGTGGAACACTACTACGCCGACTTCTCTGACATCAAGGTTTTGACATCGTCGCCGTCCCAAGGGACGCGTTCGAGCGACGATCATCGCCGACACGCATACTCCTTCATCGCCGACACATCATCGCCAAGGTTTACATCAACGCGGTCTTCATCAACATCTTTGTCGACACATCGCCGCCACCGCTATACCCGTCCACATGATGGACATATAACTACGACGCCCTCTGACAGTACAACTGCAAGGCAGGACGACGGCATAGCCGCGTCCACGACCTCGACGACTGCATCAACAAACCGGCATCATAATTGTGACGCCCATACGACCGCACATAGGCAAAACCGTGTGTGCTCGGTGACTTCCTCCAGTCCTGGCAAAACTGATGGTCTCACCTATGATCGCGTCCAAGAGACGCCCCGACGGTATTTCTACAAGGTGCAACACGTCCACAACTGCAGCTGCAGCAGCAAGCTCCTTCTCGCGATCCGCAGACTCCTTCCGCAGACGCTCTTGAGCCTCAGCAATGGCGGCCACCTCCTTCTCCAGGCGCTCCTTCGCCTCAGCAGCATCCGCAGCCTTCTTCTCCGCTCGACCGAGGCTCTTGTTGAGAGCATCCAGGCGACGAAGGGCTGCATTATTTTCCTCTGCAAAACAACAAGAACACACATGAGCAACACAAGCATTATTCACGTGATAGACGAAATAGACAAGAAAAGTTAAAACACATACCTCGAAGCTGCCGCATGCTGGCCTCCAGCGCCAGATACTGCTGAATAAGAAGATTCGCGCTGTGCACAAAGGGCTGCGTGAAGTAACAAAAGCAAACGATCAAAGAAAGCATCAGAAAATGGGCTTGGGAGATGCGCCCCGAAAAGAGCAAACCATTCAAACAAAGCAACCTGAAAAGGGCGCGGGGGCTCCCCCAGGACGATAAAAGAGAACAACTTACGTGCTTAGATGGAGACTCTGAAGGTCCACAAGGGGTCTTCTGAGTAACGACCACTCGAGCCTCTCGCGAAGAGGGATTCAGAGCGTCATCCTCAGAGTCGGCTACCATCTGAGAGGGAGCAGCCCTCGGCTTCGACTCCCCTACATCCTCTTGAGTGCCCTCACCAAGAGAACCCTCCGAGGAGTTGCTGCAAGAAATTTTTTGATCAAGACAAGAGGAAACATTGCACACGCAAAAAAAAGAACAAAACGCATCAGAAGATACTTACGAGTCAATGTCACTCAAATTGAAGACGGGCGGCGCCTTCTCCTTCTTCCTATTCTTGGCCGGCGGCTGTGGCGCCATCGCCCGAACGGGCACAGCCGGGAACGGTGCGGAAGAAGCACCATCATCCACGCCGTGGCGCTTGAGGAAGGATGGACCCCTAGGCGTCGGCGGGGTCGAGGTATCTGAAGACTCGCTCAGACTCCGTGCACGCTTGTGGGTCTGCCCCTCGCTCGCCTCGGGGGCTTCATGGATTGGAGATTGCGCTGGCGAAAGCTCGGACTCAGAGTCCACAACCTAGTTATCTGGCGCAACCGGAAAGTTCTCAGGCGGTGGCGGTATCATGCCAGCTACCTTCAGCTCCTGCACACAAATACAAAATTCGTGATTAGCAACAATATCACAGCCTTCGAACAATAATAGGGCGCAACGCGCATAACGCAATTCTACACCTGAGGGGATGGCTTTGAAGCACTGAAGGGGGCAGTCAGTGACTTCCGCGAGAGATGTTCATCACCCTTGTACTTCAGCAGCGGCCGAAGAACTCTATCAAGGTCGCCCCTGGAGAGCTCTTCAGCCGAAACACTCGTCGGGTCGTGGCGTCCAGCATAAAGAAACATCGGATGCGCCCTCGCTTGAAGCGGCTGCACCCGACGTTTGAGGAAGGTACGGATAATATTCACACCATTTACCTCCTTCTCAGCATGTTGGAGATATGCCCTAGAGGCAATAATAAACGTGGTTATTAATATATCTTTGTGTTTATGATTTTTTACATTCATACTATAATAGTATTAACCGGAAACATTAATACTTGTGTGATTTGTAAACTAAATTAGAGTCCCTAGTAAATCCTTTTTGTAATATTAGCTTGTTGGTTAATAGATGATCGTGGTTTCCCAATCATGAACATTGAGATGTTATTAACAACAAGATCATATCATTAGGAGAATGGTGTGATGGACATACTCCTATAGATAAGCGTAGCATAAAGATCAAGTCATTTCAATAGTTCGTTTGCTATAAGCTTTCTGATACATAGTAACCTAATTCCTTCGACCATGAGATCATGCTAATCACCATCACCGGAAGGATGCTTTGATGACATCAAACACCACACCGTAACTGGGTGGCTATAAATGTGGCATTGAGTGTTCGGAAAGTATGTGTTGAGGCACATGGATCAAGAGTAGGATTTGTCCATCCATATGACGGATAGATATACTCTAGGCCCTCTCGGTGGAATGTCATCCAATTAGCTTGCAAGCATGTGACTTACTCACAAGGGATCACATATCACGAGAACAAGAAAAGAGTACTTATCGGTAACGAGGTTGAACTAGGTATGCAGAGATACCGACAACCAAACCTCGGATAAGTAAACTATCACGAGACAAAGGGAAATTGGTATCATATGTAAGTGGTTCATTTGATTGCAAAGTAATCGTAGAAATATGTGGGAGCCATATGAATTTCCAGATTCCTCCATTGGTTATTGATCGGAGAAGTGTCTCGGTCATGTCCGCATAATTCACGAACCGTAGGGAGACACACTTAAGGATTCGATGTTGTTTAGTAGATATGGAATGTAAGTAGGGATACCGAATGTTTTCGGAGTCTCGGATGGGATCCAGGATATCACGAGGAGATCCAGAATGGTCCAGAGAATAAGATTCATATAAAGAAAGTCCGATCTCTGGAGTTCGGGAATGATTTCGATGTTTTCATCGGAGAGGTTCTAGAAGGGTCTAGAAGGTTCACCGGACCGGAAGGAGAATGGTTCATGAATGTGTCATGGTTAAGTGGAATGATAGGATCATGTCCTAGGTCACTTGGTTGGGCATTTGCGAGAGAGAAATAAAGCTCTAAATTGAAAGTCAAAAGACAGGTTTGAAAAGTTAAATTGGAACAATGGTTTCCTAGTGGAAGAAGGAAAGAGTCCTTCTTTCTCTCCAACTTGGGTTTGGGGAAGGATTCAAACTCCCCTCTCCCAAGCTGCCCTCCCTCTCATAAATAGAGGGCAGGGGCTGCCCCAAAGCAACACAACCAGCCCTCCCCACCTTGCGTCGCTGCCGCCGGCTCGTCGCCGTCGCCCTAGCCGCCGCCGACTCCACCTTATCCTCTCCGGCCTTCTAAACCTAGATCCACCATAAACCGCACCGGCTTAGGTGAAGCCCTACGGGACTTCCCTCTACTTCCAACAGCACAACATCGTGCTGCCAGAATCGCGAGGGGAGAACTACAACCTCCGCTGCCTGCTGGAACAAGGGAGAGGAAGGTCTTCATCGAGTACCGAACATGTGATCGACTGCGGAAGCGCTGCCAGAACACAGCGCCGGAAGGATCGTCTACACGATCTTGAGATCGGCAAGTGTACGACTACATCACCCACGAGAATCTACTCTCGTTAACCGCTTTGGAATCTTCGAGGGTGAGTACTCTAATCGACTCATTGCTACAATCTAGTAGATAGATCTTGGCTTGTTTGTGTGCATGCGGTAGAATTTTTTTGTTTTCCATGCTACGAAATCCGACACAGCAACCATCTGGAGAGCCTCCACCCGACGGTAGAGCTCCTCCACCTCCTCTTCCTCGCCCTTCAGGACGTGGTTCTTCCAGGACCTCTTTGGAACAATTTCCTGGGAGGAGTCGAAGGGAGCGAGGCCAAATTCTTGCCCGTCCACTGTGGAGTCGCGGATGTAAAACCACTTCTTCCGCCAGTATTGGACAGACTCGCACATAGAAAAGGAAAAGAAGAGAACAGTAGATCGGATGGAAATGACGCCGCCGCCGAGTGGATAGACTCCGCCGGTGCCGGACTGCCTCTTCACGGAATAGAGCTTCCGGAAGAGGCCAAAGTGTGGCTCGATACCGAGCCAACACTCGCAAAAAGTGATGAAACAGGCGATGTGGAGAAGAGAATTGGGCAAAAGATGATGAAGTTGGATGCCGTAGAAAAAGAGGAGCCCACGATAATTTTCGCACGGAAACCAAGGAGACGCCATAATTTTCGCCACGTCGTGCATGACTAGTCAACTTCAAGTCAGAAAGTGGGACCCACGTTCGTCCTGTTACGTCACCTCTGGCGCTGTAGACGTTTGAGGTCATCGATCATCAGCATTGACGTCATGAAGTAGTCTAGCAACGGCTGGAATTCCTCGACTAATAAAACAAGTACTTCCTTGAATCTACAATTCGAAACAACTACTCTGGGGCTACTCCTATTTGGAGCACTGACCGTGCACCTGAGAAATGATTGAAGAACTATAACTCTCGACTATCTTCGAGACCCACATCGAGTTTACGACTCCACTACGGACTCGTGGGCTACTCCCATAGGGAGGATTGATCAAGCATCCAAAAAAATTGTGTCCTACGGACCCGAAGCTAAAAACAACTGAATTAAAAGCCTTTGCTCGAGTCTACGACTCGAACAGACACTTAGGGGCTACTCCCATAGGGAGCACTGGTCGCGCACCTTATGAATTCTTCAAGTGCGATCCTTTGGATCAAGATGCAAAAAACTTTCTGGCAACTTTTCCCAAACAAATGCTAAGTGGGAAACATTTTCCTTAGCCACCCGAAACACCTCCACGGTGATAACATTTTGGATGCTGTGTCTATGACACAAAGATAAGATCTACAGATATCATCTGATGGCCTGGTAACGCACCTGACTGCGCTCTGCCAGTAAAATGCCATATCAACAGACATGATGAAAAATCCCGACGGACGCGTTGGGTACAACACTCGAACACTACTGGGATTCGACTCCTGTAAGACCTCAGCGGCCTGAGTCGAATTACACCAGCATTCATTCCAGATTCGAGTCTAGGGACTCGAGTCTAAAAAAGATCGTGTTGTTTTTTCCTAAGACAGTTAACTGGCCCTGATCCGTCAGGAGAGTCAGGCACACGCATCAACAATCCCTACAAACTAAAATCATTCTTTCTCTTATAAACATGATCAACTCATCCGAAAGATTGAAGAGTCCTCGGTCGAATCTACGATTCGACTGAACACTCGGGGGCTACTGACATGGTTATACCCTACGGGTACACAATATTAGTATACCTAGTCCAGTACAAGGAAGGCACACAAGAACATACGCGGCCTGCGGAGACTTTTCGGGTGGCCCAATCCCATGACGCCTTCGGATCCTTGGAGAACAAGACTAGAGTAGATATAATTTTAAAGGGGCAAACCCTAATTTGTAACCGACTCGACCTGATGCCTTAGACCTGCCTATCTATATAATGGCTAGGAGGGCACGACGAGGAGGGCACCTCAACTCACCACATACACACCTCATGCCATATTGCATCTGCGCACCCCTGTATTTTTCGGTTCCGCCGTAATCAAGAGTAGACAATCAGGAGTAGGGTTTTCCCTCCGGGGCCCTGAACCTGGGTAAACTTTGTGTCCCCGCATTGCTTGTTTGCTAACCGTTCCGTGATCTCCAGCATCCCCATCTTCTCCAAAACCCAAGTCCATAACAATGGGCATTGACGAGATCGAACCTCGTCGCCGTCAACAACAACAACAACAAACACGCAATTTTTTGCGCCTCCGGCACTGGCGGACACTTCACTGCGATGACTATGACATTGACACACCTACATCGACTACGGCTACATCACGAACGACTACCTCAATATCGACATCAACAACAAGGTCTACAGCTACACATCGACAACAACTCTATTCCACTATAAGGAATATGGCTATATATGACCATCTATTTTCGTCACAGAATCGTCACAATAGTCTGTTTATGACGATTCTATGACGATTTTGAGATCGTCGAAAGTTGAGCGTCGCAAATAAACTATAACGACGTTCTTTGAAAAATAGGCATAACCGTCTATGACGATATTGGATCATCATAACCATTATGACGATCCAATATCGTCACGGGAAAACTGGCCTCGCCAGGTCAGATCCTATGTGGCATAGCCTACGTGGCACAAAATCAGCCTGGTCCATTTCAATAGTTTATATGGGCCAGGCCCAAAATTCAGTCCACTAATTTCTTCTTCACAAATCTCGTTTGCTGCTTGGGCCAAGCCCAATGTTTTGGCCTTTTTATTTTTGTGGGCAGGGCCTTTTTAGCTCCTAGTTTACTTTTATTTCAACAATTTTGGTGAAATATAGCTCGCTGCTCTAGTCCAATATTTTTTAGGCCATGGCCTTTTTAGAGCCCAACTAACATTTGGTTCATTTCTAAAGTACCGACATTAAATAATCAATATTTCAGTAAGCACAGCCAAAATCACATTCAGTATATTACAATCAGAGATAACCCAGGAATACATTACAATAATGGCTGTCAGTTGGGACCTTACAATAACAGACTAATGTACAGAGTTTACAACAGAATCTGCTGCTAATATGAGACCTTACAATAACAGACTAATATGAGACCTTACAAAACAGATAACTTCATACATACAGAATCCTGCTGCTAATATGAGACCTTACAATAACAGACTAGGAAGACCGAGTCTTCTTCAACATCCTCTCCTCGGCCTTTGAATTCACCTGCATGGAATGGAAACTTGCCTCTCCTTCTAAAACTACAGTTTCCATTTCTCAGCTTCAATCTCCTACAGCATGCATGCTCCTTGAGTGCCCAAAGCGAGATAGCAAGCTTGACTGGATTAATTTTGGTGCACAATGGAATATAAAGCTTGTCTAATTTATTTTAAGCGAATATTCTATAGATAGATAGGTCAAAGTGCAACAGACTTGCCAACGAAGTTTAGATTGGTCAGTAAACATCATGGTTATCACCACTGCTATTGACATGTCATAATAGTGAGTAAATAGAACCCAATGTTGAATTTGCAATTCTTGAGAGCTAGATGTGCATTAGTAGCAATTGGGAGTAACTAAATTGGCTTAGCAAACAAGAAATAGTTAGGTCAATATACCCTACATAGTGGTATTCAAGCAGGTCCAGACATTTCATATCCCTAGATTGTAGTAAGCATACATGCAATATTAGCATAATGTACAATTCTACAGTACATAGTCAGATATGAAGGACCAATACAAACATATTCAGATATAAACCAATTACTCGGATAGTAACGCTTACATCATCGCTGCATATTCTGCTAATGGTATGGGTAGTTGACTAGGTTAGCCAAATACTTTCCTACTAAGAACTCCAGAAAAATAACACCATTGCATGTTGAATATATGCAGAATATTAAAACACAACTTCTCCGTAGGAATCAAAAAGAGGGGCAAACAATTGATCTAAAACTCAATCCATGGACGATAACTACAACCTATACGCGACCCTGCTCCCTCCAATTTCTCCTAACAGTACATGAGGGTATGGCGGGGGACCAAATGCACGATCTGCTAGACAAACCCACTAGTGCCCGAGACCGCACCTGCTTAGTTACCCATATACCGAATCACAAACAGATCGAGTTCTGATTTTGAGATCTCACAAACAGTAAAGTTTATAAGTTAAGCCTTTATTAAACAAATAGCATGCCTGAAACAAGTTCTTGTAGATGAAACTATACTAGGACAAACAAACTACATCTAAAACTGATTATACTTTCAAGCTTATATCAGGCATACAAGCAAGAGCTAATGTCCAGATGAATTAACAACCCAGGAAAAAGCATGTGATCTTCCTTTCCATCAAAGAATGAAATCAATTTCAGCAGTCCATGCTACAAATAGGGAGCTTGTTTATTTCTACAGGATACAACATAATATGTATATACTAAGGTCAAATTATCTGCGAAATCAAAGTAAATGAAGCAACAAATATACCAATGCAAGTAGATGTATGTTCCTACCCCACTAGAAAATATATAACTGCACTTTGTTGAATGTAAAGACTGACACGCATTGACGAATGTAATATCAGGCATTTATCTCAAGACCGACACAGTTGAGAATGGATGTAAGTAAGGGAATGAAAGTATTCTATATATAATGAAAATTAGGGGAAATCACAAGTTATTGTAAGATATTGCCTTCATGAAAATATTCTACATAGAATGCAAAAAAAAATAATGGCAGAAACGACAGGGTAAACCATTATTCTATTATCACCCATGATGAGAAACTAAACCATCCAACCCAAATAAACTCAAACCATTCTCGGATTTACCTGTATAGCCTATGAGCAGCTAGCATCTAGGAGCTAACAGTCCTAATTTAGGTATCATATCAGACAATGATACATACATGAATTCAACTCAAATTTATAACACATGAATACACCTATTAATTTAGCATATGATCCATAACCCGATGTATGTTCAATTCCAGTACACCGAGATTATTGTCACTCGCATCAGAGCCCAAATACAAAGGAACAAGTACAGCAGTGGCCTATCAACCAAGTAACAAAGGACAAGAAGAGGTTAAATCAAAGACTTATCTAATCCAGAGAAGGAAGCACCTCTTCAGTTGCAGCGTGGTGAACTCGACGATATGAACGCGGTACCATGGCCAGGGTTGGTGCGCTCTAGGTGACTCCTCTGGTTCAAGAAGGCACATCACCACACATTTGGGTCTGCGAATAAATAATAACTTGTAAGCAAGATAATTTAATAAAATACAGCTGTGTATTGGATACAACAAAGGTGGAAAAATTGTTTTGGCAATATAAAATAAGCCATTTCCCAAAACTCTTAAAAATGAAACTTAGTAGGATTGGCATACATATTGACTCAAGGTTTTCAAAAATATTAAGTTGATGCATTACTCTAGCATAACCAAAATAGAAGCATCACTTTATTGTTCCATATTATTCAGTGCCTAACATATTATGAGATATATCATTTGATGTAACTCTATGCAATATCTAGGATAAAGTTTATATTGCAGCATTATAATGATTACTGTTTCAGATTACCATCATATTATTTACTATATAAAATTGAGCTGTCAAGGCTAATGCACTGTCCGAATTAGTGGGATCCATCATTTGCAAACACGCAAACAGATAATGAAGGCGTGTATTATCTTACAGTAATCTAGAAACAAAGGTATCAGGAAAAAGGATAAGCAACAAAGTTCATGAAATTTCTCACATTCTTGCTATATAAGAAGTGGAGCTCCCAAGTAGAGTCCATTGTTGCACAACTCAGCTTCATGATCATCTAGCCCCACGAAGGGGGCAGATATTGCAATTTACAACACATGCTTGGTCTGTCTTGAGTGATTGCCTAAACCAAAGAAATAATAGGTTACTCCATAGTGTTTATAGAACAGATAAAAACTGAAGGCAATAGCTGCACACATTAAGATTAGAGAAGAATTCCTTATCTCCACACATTTAGCAAACAATGATTAACAGTGGTATCAAATCATATGAGTTTTTTTTTGGCAATCACAGATCCACAATAAGTAATAACAAGAACATGATTGCTTGTATTCCCTTTCTACCTATTTCATCATGGATATCCCATTCCCAAACATTCAACAAGAACTAATCTAATAACCTAGAGCATCACCATACTAGTAAAATAGACAGGGCCTCAAATTTCCAGTGAGACGGCCATGCTTGTTTGGTCTGGAAGGCTATGGACTCCTGGGAAGCGGATCTGATGCCCCTTGCCCTTGTCGTCCTTCTTGGGAGCAACGTGGTGTGGATACTAGGCGGGGAGAACAAAACGAGGGGAGAGGAGATGGGGTTTACCTCCGCGGCGAGGTACTTGAGGATGGCGGTTTGGTAGATGTTGTCTAAACGATGTGAGCGGATGGTGAGCTTGGGGTGGCTTGTGTCGATGCGGAACTGGGGCAGCTGGATCAGCAGCTTGCTGGCGCTTTCCACCCAACCCCACCCTCGGGCCCGTCGTCGCCCGACAGCAGGGTGAGCTTCTGCGACATGGATAGCCCATCCCCATATTCTCCTCCCCTTCTTCCTCTCAACCGCCCTGCGAATCACTTCTCCTGCCGGAACCACCGCTCCTAGATCCCATGTTGTTGCCGTCCAATCCACCACCGTCGAGCTCGGTCTCCTTGGCCGCGACTGCCGCGATGAGGCGGGTGCTGGGGGTACCAGAGCGGAGCGAGAGGAGGGCAGGGGCACGAGGGCCACGCAGGTAGAGGAGGAAGCACTGGGAGGCAGAGATCTGCGCCGAGGAGAGGGCGAGAGGCGCCAATAGTGGGATCGTGGCGAGGGATGGGGTTTTGTTAGGGGGTCAAACCATCACCGTCGCCGTCCGCCTCGGCGAGTCATCGTCGGTGGCCTTGTGGAAGAGGCTCTCGAATAGAGGATAGTAGTGGCACAATCTAGAGTTAGGGAGGAGGGCGGCGGCAGCGTGCAGATCTCGCTGGAGAAGGAGGGGCGGCGGCGATAGGATTAGGGTTGGGGGGGGTAGGTTTCGCTGGGAGGGGCGGGAAGTGGCAATTTTGGCTTGACTGGCACGCGCGCGATATGTCCTATGAAAATATTTGGTGTCTGCGCGCGGGATGGTACCTTGCCATGTCATCGATCCATGTCAAGTTCCCTCATATTAGCATCCTACCCGTCCATCTTGTTCGCGTCCAACTATCCATGTTGCTATCCTCTATATTTATATCTGCCTACTTATTATGATGATTTAATTTAAAGAAATTACGATGTTTTTAGCAAAATCGTCATAGTTCACTAAGGCTTTGGCCCTCCCAAGCAGCTTGAGACCATCCGGTGCGGAATCTTCATAAATCTAAGACGATTTTGTAGATGGTCACTACCAAAACATCATAAGTTGACACATTTCTTGTAGTGGTCAACAGCGTCCGTGTCATCATCTGCGCCCACGACACTCCCGTTGTGACCGCGGGAGGGAAGAGAGGCACCAGAAGGGGCCACATTCACTACCCCTAGGTGTTGGGATAACAAGGAGAAGACGGCAGACTTCAAATCCAGTCGCAATCGTCCACTTCACTACTGCTACGACTGAGGAGGGATGTTAGGATATATATACGTATACAACTAAAGATAGACTAGAACTTTAGGTTCTATATTTTCCACAACAAATTCTTGCCAAGGAAATTAAACGGACGGAGACTAAGGTCCATTTCTCTTGGGCTTAGCAATCTTATGGGTTTTGGAGGGGATAAGAAGCATGCGGTAGAGAGAAGCTCCTAGGGCTGGGCATATTTTCTCGAGGTAATGAAGGCCCTAGGCTTCGGACAATCCTGACGTGACTGGGTTTGCCTCTCCATGGCCTTGGCCACTTCTAGGGTTCTCCTGAACGGCGATCCTGGAGTTCTGGCACACCAGGGGACTAAGACAGGGAGACCCGCTCTCCCCAATGCTGTTCATCCTCGCTATCGATCCCCTGCAGTGCATCATTTCCCTCGCACTAGCCTCGGAATCCTCAATCCGATCAGAACTCGTACGACGCGCTACAGAATATCCCTCTATGCCAATGATACCGGAATTTTCGTGAACCCAGTTAAAGAGGAGTTGCAAGCCATCGCTGCCATCCTCGACTGTTTTGGGAAAGCCAGCAGTCTGATAACAAACATGAGCAAAACTGAAGTCTTCCCTGTCAGGTGGGCTGACATAGACCTCTCGGATGTCCTGGCGTCCTTCCCTGCGAAGATTGCAACTTTTCCTGGAAATTTCCTAAGCCTACCTCTCCATTTCAGAGGCCTTCGGAAGGTGAACCTACAGCCGCACATTGACAAGATCGCCGGGAAACTGCCAGGTTGGATGGGGAAGAATCTAGCGCATCCTAGCAGGGTCTCCCTTGCAAGGTCTGTGCTCATGGCCATCAATGTCTACCACGCCTCTGTCATCCCACTTTCAAAGTGGGCTCGTGACATGATCACCTGTGTGGCTAGGAATTTCGTCTGGGCCGGAGATGAGGGTGAGCATGCGGCTAAAGGGAAAGCTCTGGTGAGCTGTACAACACTCTCAGACCAAAAGATTCAGGTGGACTTGGGAGGCCTGACCTCCCTAGGACCGGTCATTCCCTTAGACTACGATGGACTTGGCTTCAATGGATGGACCCGCAACGCACTTGCGTGGGCTCCAAGATGCCATGTAATGATGCTGACATGGCCCTCTTTCGTGCCTCCACCAAGATCACTCTTGGAGATGGTAAGACGGCTTCTTTCTGGCACGAAAACGGGTCTCATCAGGGCCCTACCCGTCTCTTCGCCCTGGATCTTTTCGAAATTGCCATGAGAAAAAACCCGAAGTGTGGCTCTAAAGAGCTATCCAACGGCAACTAGATACGATAAATCACCCAGTTGAGCACGCCTGCACAACTATCTCAATACCTCCTGGTCTGGGACGTGGTGGAAAGCACACAACTAGTGCCTAGACAAGCCGACGCCATTGCCTGGACTTTGACTACGGACGGAACCTACAGTGCCAGCTCATCCTGCCATGCGCAATTTCATAGTAGTCGTCCCAAATTCACTTCCAAGAAAATTTGGACTGCCCACACCGAGCCAAAGTGCAACATTTTTACATGGCTTGCCATGCACGGCAAGGTGCTGACGTCTGACAATCTTGCCACGAGGGGATGGACGCATGACCCCATCTACGCATTTTGTCGCGGAGCCCCCGAAACGGCTGACCACTTATGCAAAGACTGCCCCTTCACGTCAACATTATGGAACCAAACTCAACTATATATGAAATGATGTCAGAGCTGGACCACCAGGGAGTGGGTTTCCCTCCATATCGGATAGGTGGGATAATCTTATTGCCGGAAGGCCCAACAAACGAGCAAAGGAGAATCAGGGGTCGCCTGTATGTCCTATGGAACGCTTGGAAGGAAATAAACAGAAGAATTTTCACTAATCAACGCCTTACCGTTGTCGAGGTTTCCGAGATTTCCAGGGAGGACATGTGCGCGCGCTTTCGCGGCCTACGTGCCTGCTATTCCGGTAGAACCAGACTAGATTATTCCTTTTTATGTGTCATGGACCGTGTTTTTCGGCATGTTTACACTATAATCAAAACATGCCTGACCTATGCTGAATGTTTGGTTTTCCCTCCTTTCTAATTAAAAAGAAAAAGCTCCTGCCGGTTGCTTCAAAAAAATAACAAACACATGGCATGGAGTTGATCTTATTACTCCCAATACGATAAATATCATCACGGCCATAATGGTACGCCCTGATAGCAGAAAATTAAGTTTATAACTTTGACACTGCGTTCTTAATTACCTGGAGAATTACTACTTCTAAAAATTAATTAAGGCATGGAAGGCAGAATCATAGAATCATAGAGCAGACATCGGTAGAAAACATAGTGTCAATCAATTCACAACTAAAACTATTACCTCTGCTCCCTCTTTCCATATCAGAAATGGTAGACTCGGTCCTCCTATATCTCATTTACTGTTTGCAGATGATAGCATTTTCTTTTCTCGGAGTGACAATAGGAGTGTGGAGTCCCTAAAACTTACCTTGGAGACATATTGTCGAGGTTCTGGACAGAAAATTAATTTGGATAAATCTTCAGTCTTCTTTGGTAGTCATTGCAATGATCAGATTAAGGAACATGTGAAGGAAAGTCTAGGTGTGCAAAGTGAGATCCTCAATGACTTTTATTTAGGCATGCCTACATCAGTGGGGCGTTCACCTACGTCTACCTTCAATTTTTGTTTATGACATGATCTGGAAACGTATTAATGGAGTGGTGGATCGGCCCATGTCTAGGGCGGGGAAGGAAACTTTCTTAAAGGCGGTAATCCATGCCATACCAACATACGTCATGAGTTGTTTCCAAATCCCTCTCACCAATTGTGATAGAATAAAATCCACTATAGCAAATCAGTGGTGGGGTGTGGAAGATGGAAAGAAAAAGGTACATTGGAGATCTTGGGAGTGGCTGTCGTCACCTAAAACTGTTGGAGGTATGGGTTTCCTTGACTTATCTTTATTCAATCAAGCTATGCTTGGTAAGCAAGGGTGGCGTTTGCTAACTGAACATGTCGCTATGCGCAGGGGTTCTGAAAGGAAGGTATTTCCCACACTCTGATTTTTGGAATGCTCCCAAACCAAGGTCGGCTTCATACACTTGGAGAAGTATTCTCTTTGGTCGTGACCTTCTTCTAAGGGGCGTTCAGTGGGGTATTGGGGATGGCAAGTCTGTGAAGATCACTTCGGACCATTGGATCCCAGATTTACCACCATATATGCTGAAGCCATTGAAACCAATCCCTGACATTGCTACAGTCAGTTGTCTAATTGATGAAGCAATGAGCTGTTGGATTCCTGAGACAGTCAGTGCTTTTTTTATTAGGAGACTGCGGACAAGATATTCCAGATTCAAATTTGTAGGCATGGAGGGGAGGACTTTGTCCGATGGCCACATGACAAGCATGGAATCTATACTGTACGTTCAGCATATAACCTTGCTCGGTCCGATCACTTCTTTATCAATCGCAGCATCCGTGGAAGAGGTATGTCCTTAAATTCAGTATGCGAAGCGAAGCATTGGAAGGCTATTTGGAAGATTAAAGCTCCAGGGAAGATGTTGATTCATCTATGGAGATTTGCACAGGATTGTCTCCCAAGTGGAGTAAAAATGCAGCGACACCATATTCATGTAAGTGATGCATGTATCTTCTGTGGTACGGAGGAAAATATTCAGCATAGCCTGCTGTCATGTCCGTTTGCGAGTGAGGTATGGCGGTCGATCAAGGGCTCCTTCAATATCCAGCTGCACCGACGTGACCTTGTGTCACCGAAACAGTGCCTTTTTTATTTCCTTTTTCAAGCTACAGATGTGGAGGTTACTGTATTGGCGGTGGTTTGCTGGCATATTTGGGAGGCTAGAAACGATGTGAGAAATAATCGAGGTCAGTCTGATCGCAAACGTACTAGTGCGCGATAAATCAGAATCAGGCAATAGGCGAGAGTCCAGTACACCTTTGAGATGGTCTCCGCCGCCTCGTGGGGTGGTTTTGGTTAATGTCGACGCAACGCCGTTTGCTGATCATCGGCGGATGGCTATGGGAGCAGTGATCCGTGATCATAATGGAGGATGCTTAGCGCAGCCAATGCACCGCTCCAAGGTTTTAGCTCACCGGAGATGGCTGAGGTGCTGGAACTTCGCAGCGCGGTGATGATCACATGCGATAAAGGCTTTGACAAGGCAATCTTCGCTTCTGACTGCTTGTCCTTGGTTCAACGTCTTACTTCTTCAGCTCCATATCGCTCGTCGGTGGGCTCGGTGGTTCAGGACATCAAGGCTCTAGTGGCGAGCTTTGTATCAGTGTCTTTCCGACATGTTAGGCGTTCTTTAAACAAAGCGGCACACATTCTTGCTAGATCTTGTGATCTTGCCAGTTCAGGATTTATTTCAAATTTTGCACCAGATTGTATTTGGAAGACTCTTTGTATTGATGTTATGTAATCAATAAAGTGCCCTATTTGTGTCAAAAAATAAGTATACTTTTAGCTTTTGTCTTTGATCAAAATTTAAAACTTTGATCAATTTTATAGACAAAGGACATAGCTACGCAACGATCGTTCTAGTAAATTTGAAACCTGACGGATCGGACAACGATAGGGACGTGCTGCTTGGCCGCGGTTGCCTACCATATCACCACTAGTGGAAACGAGGCCTTTGGTTGAGCCTGAAAATGGGCTTTAACACCGGTTCTTCTACGAACCGGTGTTAAAGGGGGTGCCCGTACCAGCGTAGCCCGTGTAACAAAAAGGAGCCCCCCTTTAACACCGGTTCATGGCACGAATCGGTGTTAAAGGCCCTGAACCGGTGTTAAAGGGGGGGCTATATAACACACCGCAGCTCACACCCCTCTCTTCCATTTTTTCACTCTCTCATTTTGGAGCCTAGCAAGAGGGTGAGAGGTGTGCTAGTTTGTGTTTTTTTCCTATGCACAAGAGGTGTTCAGTGAAATGCCCGAGAGCTCAAAATAAGTTTTCTCGTTGCTCTTTCCTTCTCGGTCGAGGTCGGCAACTATCCTTTCATGTGTCATTGATGTACTATATATAAATGGTCATCTCCCTATTAATTTTTGATATATACTATATATTAATGCAGATGAACCGGCAATGGATGTACGGTGACCGACGCACTTCCGAGTACATTACGGGCCTCCAAAATTTCATCGTTGTGGCTAATGCAAACCGTGGTCACAATGGTTTTATGTGCTGTCCGTGTATTCACTGTCAGAACAAGAAAGACTACTCAAATACCAGAACCATTCACGCCCACCTGCTTCGATACGGTTTCATGCCCAGCTATAATTGTTGGACCAAGCACGGAGAAAAAGAGGTTGTGATGGAAGACAACGAAGAAGAAGAGGATGATGACAACTATCATAATATGTATCCTGAATATGATGATACTGCAACAGGGGTAGATAATGAAGATCAAGAGGCATCAGATGGGCCCGCTGATGACGATCTTGGTCGGGCCATTACTGGTGCAAAGGAAGAATGTGAAACTGAAAAGGAGAAGGAGAAGCTGGAGCAGATGTTAAAGGATCACAAAACATTGTTGTACCCAACTTGCGAAGATGGCCACAAAAAGCTAGGTACCATACTGGATTTGCTGCAATGGAAGGCAGAGAACGGTGTGACTGACAGCGCATTTTCAAAGTTGTTGGTAAAAATGAAGAATCTTCTTCCAAGAAATAATGAGTTGCCCGACAGTATATACCAAGCAAAGAAGGTTGTCTACCCTCTAGGATTAGACGTGCAGAAGATACATGCCTGCATTAATGACTGCATCCTCTACCGCAGTGAGAAGTACGAAAATTTGGATGCATGCCCGGTATGCACTGCACTGCGGTATAAGATCAGACGAGACGATCCTGGCGATGTTGAGGGCGAGGCCCCTAGGAAGAAGGTTCCTTCCAAGGTTATGTGGTATGCTCCTATAATACCACGGTTAAAACGTCTCTTCAGAAATAAAGAGCATGCCAAGTTGTTGCGATGGCACATGGAAGGCCGTAAGAAAGACGCGATGTTGAGACACCCCGCTGATGGGTCACAGTGGAGAAAAGTCGAGCGATAGTACCCGGACTTCGCATGTGACGCAAGGAACTTAAGGTTTGGTATAAGTACAGATGGCATAAATCCTTTTGGTGAGCAGAGCTGCAGTCACAGCACATGGCCTGTGACTCTATGTATCTATAACCTTCCTCCTTGGTTGTGCATGAAGAGGAAGTTCATTATAATGTCAGTGCTCATCCAAGGCCCGAGGCAACCCGGCAACGACATTGATGTGTACCTAAGGCCATTAGTTGAAGAACTTTTACAGCTATGGGCCAAACCAGGTGTACGTATGTGGGATGAGCACAAAGGGGAGTCATTTGACCTACGAGCGTTGCTTTTCATAACCATCAATGGTTGGCCTGCTCTTAGTAACATTTCAGGGCAGACAAACAAGGGATACAATGCATGCACACACTGTTTAGATGAGACTGAAAGTGTATATTTGGATAAATGTAAGAAGGTTGTGTACCTAGGGTATCGTTGATTTCTTCCGAACTTGCATCCAGTAAGAAAGAAAGGCAAGAATTTCAAACGTCTGGCAGAACCCCGGAGGAAGCCTGTCCTCTGTACCGGTGAGGAGGTATTTGGTATGGTCCAGGACCTAGAAGTAATCTTTGGAAAAAGGTCCTGGCAGTCTATCTGTTCCGAATGACGATGCCGGACACGCGCCCATGTGGAAGAAGCAATCTATATTTTGGGACCTACCCTATTGGAAAGTCTTAGAGGTCCGCTCTTCAATCGACGTGATGCACGTGACGAAGAATGTTTGTGTGAACCTGCTAGGCTTCCTAGGAGTGTATGGGAAGACAAAATATACACCGGAAGCACGGCAGGACCAGCAACGTCTGAAAGACCCTGAAGAGCCTATGCATCCTGAGAACGAGAAGGGTAAATGATGCCACTTAACTCCTGCCAGCTATGCTCTTACCAAAGCAGAGAAGGAAATCTTTTTTGAATGCCTAAGCAGTATCAAGGTCCCGTCTGGCTTCTCGTCGAATATAAAGGGAATAATAAATATGGGAGAGAAAAAATTCCAAAACCTGAAGTCTCATGACTACCACGTGATTATGACACAATTGCTTCCGATTGCATTGATGGGGCTTATACCTGAAAATTTTCAAGTACCCATTGTGAAGTTATGTGCATTCCTCAATGCAATATCTATGAAGGTAATCGATCCAGAAAGCCTACCAGGATTACAGACAGATGTGGCCCAATGTCTTGTCAGCTTTGAGTTGGTGTTCCCACCATCCTTCTTCAATATTATGACGCATCTCCTGGTTCACCTAGTAGAAGAGATTGTCATTCTCGGTCCTGTATTTCTACACAATATGTTCCCCTTTGAGAGGTACATGGGAGTCTTAAAGAAATATGTTCATAACCGTGCTAGGCCAGAAGGAAGCATCTCCAAGGGCTATGTAAGAGAGGAGGTCATTGAGTTCTGTGTTGATTTTATTCCTGACCTTAAGGCGATTGGTGTTCCAGAATCACGACATGAGGGGAGACTGCATGGAAAAGGCACCCTAGGATGTAAAGCAATTATATGTAGGGACAGGCATTCTTTCAATCAAGCACACTACACGGTTTTACAAAGATCTATCTTGGTTGTCTCGTATATCAATGAACACAAGAATTTAATACGCCTCAAACACCCGGGACAGTCTGATGAATGGATTATAAGTGAACACATGGAGAGTTTTGGCGGATGGCTGCAAAGACTTCTCACGAATAACACCACTGTTGGGGATCAGCTGTAATTGTTGGCCAGGACACCATCTTCGACTGTATGTACTTTCCAAGGGTACGAGATAAATGGGAATACATTTTACACGATAGGCCAAGAATGGTGTCCGCTTCGATGCAGCAGAAGACAATGGGCAAAAGACCACGTATTATGGGTTCATAGAGGAGATATGGGAACTTCACTATGGACCTAATTTTAAGGTCCCCCTTGTTTTGATGCAAATGGGTCAAGCTAACAGGAGGAGGGGTTGAGGTAGACAAGAAGTACGGAATGACAACAGTGGATCTCAACAATCTTATGAAGGTAGACAAGAACTTAGACGAACCATTCGTCTTAGCCAATGATGTGTCTCAGGTTTTCTATGTGAAGGACATGTCTACCAAACCGAAAAAAAAAGAAAAAAATAAGCAGACAGATACATCACACGATCAGCCAAAGCGTCACATAGTTCTTTCAGGGAAAAGAAACATCGTGGGAGTGGAGGACAAGACAGACATATCAGAAGATTATAATAAATTTGATGAAATTCCGCCCTTCAGAGTGAAGACTGACCCAACCATCCTGTTAAACAGTGCTGATACTCCATGGTTACGGCCGACGTGATCATAAGATTGACTATATGTATTAATTGAGCCATTTTTGGCACACATATGTATCTCAACATGAAAATCAATGTCATATTTCTTCTCTTAACAGTATATGTATTAAATGAGCGATTTTTCTTCATGCCATTTCTTCCCGCCATTTTTCTTCCCGCCAGTTTTTCCCGCCAGTTCTTCCCGCCAGTTTTTCCCGCCAGTTCTCACTATATATATATATATGTAGGGTTGGCCTCCATTGTCATTGCACATCTCTAGACTCATATCTGCAACCTCATCACTCTTTCCCATGGCTTCCACCATAGCACTAACCCCTGGAGGCGGGCGCTGCGCCGAACTCACCTGCCGTCGCCATCTTGTGTCCCCGACGGCTGGATGCTGAGCGCCGGAGGCGTGCCGGTACCTCCTGTCCCTCTAGGTGTGGCGCGCCGGATGGCCATCACGAACCACTACTACTTCGAGCTCACGCCGGAGCAGCGGAGGAATCTCAGATGGCATCCCGACTATTTCCCTACTTGGGAAGCCTTCTTCGGGGATCGGCGTGAGAGGGCGCTCGCCAAGCACGAGGAAGACGGCCCACCTCCTCCGAACTTCAACGAGGCCGGCCGTCGGCTATGGTGGCGCGGTCGGACTCTCTAGAGCGTCATGGCCTACGCCACTGCCACCGACTCTAACCCTTGTCTACGCTATCCTAAAGTCCAGCCCACATGTACTCCTCAGCCTTCAAGGTTCAATTACGGCGACCCCGACGACGACAGCGATGACGGCCGCGGCGAGTATGACGACTAAAGTGGCGAGTATTACAGGTGTAGGCAGGAGCATGACTGAATCACTCCAACATTCCGAAACAAGTTCGGCCGATTGTGACTTAATCTGACCATGTATCTTAATTTTCAGTTCTTTTATGTATCTTAATTTTCAGTCGTGCTTTATGTAACTTACTGTTAGTTGCATTATGTACTTTAATTCCAGTTCTATCATAATAAAAATATCAAACTTGGGATGGCAAACAATGTTGCAAGACGAAGTTTTCCTTTTTGTCGCACCAAAAAGGCATTTTCAAAAATATGCTATTTTATCAAAAATCCAATGCAAGTTGAGCGAGGCTTGGTCCCGAGCTAAGAATCTTCATGCCCGTTGTTCGACAAAGTTTGACGATAGTTTAAAACGGGGATAAAAAATTAAAAAACGATCGAAACAATGTGAAACCTTCGCGTGGTGTTATATTATGTGACATAGTTAGAAGGAAAAATATCAAACTTGTTATATGATTATGTCTCAAAAAACCTTCACAAAATGACCTATCTCATTCGAGGTTTCTTGGCTTTCGGGTCAAATGACCAATGTTATGGCTAGAATCAAGGCATAGTTTGTGATAATGTGGCCATATTGTGCATACATGTGCATCATGGCATGGCAAACAATGTTGCAAGAGGAAGTTTTCCTTTTTGTCGCACCAAAAAGGCATTTTCTATTTTCCGAGCATAAAAAACTGACGGTTTTGTGAAGCAACCACCAAATGGATAATTCAAAAAACTACCACCACATTTTACAAAAATACTAGACTACCTTATATGGACAATGTACCAACAGGGGGATCTGAAACCTTTCCATCCACCTCGGGTGAAAAAGACAAATTCCTGCCGAATCGGTAAGAAGTGGGTCAGATATGAACTACAGGTACATGATACGATGCTCATGATTTTTTACAAAAATCATTTTTAGGTTCACAATATGCTATTTTATCAAAAATCTAATGCAAGTTGAGAGAGGCTTGGCCCCGAGCTAAGAATCTTCATGCCCGTTGTTCGACAAAGTTTGACGATAGTTTAAAACAGGGATAAAAAATTAAAAAACGATCGAAACAATGTGAAACCTTCGTGTGGTGTTATATTATGTGACATAGTTAGAAGGAAAAATATCAAACTTGGTATATTGATTATGTCTCAAAAAAACCTTCACAAAATGACCTATCTCATTCGAGGTTTCTTGGCTTTCGGTTCAAATGACCAATGTTATGGCTAGAATCAAGGCATAGTTTGTGATAATGTGGCTATATTGTGCATACATGTGCATTATGGCATGGAAAACAATGTTGCAAGAGGAAGTTTTCCTTTTTGTCGCACCAAAAAGGCATTTTCCATTTTCCGAGCATAAAAAACGGACGATTTTGTGAAGCAACCACCAAATGGCTAATTCAAAAAACTACCACCACATTTTACAAAAATACAAGACCACCTTATATGGACAATATACCAACAGGGGGATCTGAAACCTTTCCGTCCACCTCTGGTGAAAAAGACAAATTCCTGCCGAATCGGTAGGAAGTGGGTCAGATATGAGCTACAAGTACATGATAAGATGCTCATGATTTTTTACAAAAATTATTTTGAGGTTCACAATATGCTATTTTATAAAAAATCCAATGCAAGTTGAGCGAGGTTTTGTCAGATTCCAAAGTATACAAAAGATGCGACATTTAAATATCCAAACAATTCAAAAATGTTAATACAAAATAAAATATGATTTGCTTTAATAAAATAGGGTTAGATTCCTTTTTAGATGCTTAATATTTCTTATGTTCAAAGTTTTAGGGTTTGACTATTTTATTTTTGTTTGAATTGAATAATCAAAATTTATATGTAATTGTTTTAATCATTTTGAAAAATTTCATCTAAAGTAAATATAAAATGTTTTTGCATGAATGGATAGATATTATTTTTCTGAAAATTATGATATATTCTTCATATTTTTCTGAGTTGAAATGAAAAAGATATGAATTTTCTAAATTCTATCATATTTTTTGAATTAAAAATGCCCCCACCCCTTTAATGCACGAAATAAATGCCCCCCTTTAACAGCCAGGAACCGGTGTTAAAGGGAGGGAATTCTTTTCGCGCCCGCACCCCCCCTTTAACACCGGTTCCAGCCAAGAACCCCCCTTTAACACCGGTTCCAGCCACGAACCGGTGTTAAAGGGGGGGTATAACGCGTGCCTTCCCCTTCCTTCTTCCCCCCAGCCAGAACGAAAGAGAGCGCGCGCACAGAAAAGCAGAGGAGAGCCGGCGTCGTCCAGCCCTCGCCGTCGCCATCCCGCGGGAGCGCTTGCCGCCGCTGGGCGAGCCGTCAGCCGTCATAGCCGACGCCTGGCCTTGCCAAAGACTGGCCATCACAAGGCTGCGTCCCGCCACCTCGCCGCCGCTTGATCCGCCGCGCGCCAACACCGAAGCCTCCGCCAACTCGGAGCCGCCGCCGCCAACCCCGTCCACGCCCGCTGCCGCCGACCCCGTTCGAGTTTGCCGCCACCGGCGGTGAGCTCTCTGTTTGTGTGTTGGATATTGTATTTGGATATTGGAGATAAATGTTATTTGTGTGCATATTGGATAAATGTTGCATATATGTATATATATTGTTGTGTATGAATAATTTTATTTGTGTGTAATTGCATATATGTATATATATTGGATTGAATAATTTTATTTGTGTGTGTATGAACAAAAACAAGGATTATTAGGAAAGTGTATGTATATGTATATATAAGAAAGTATATGTATATATATTGTTGCGTATGAACAAAAATAAAGGGTATGTATATTTTTTGTATGAACAAAAGAAAGGATTATTATGAAAGTGTATGTATTGTAGTGTTTGTATACATAAGAAAGTGTATGTATTATAGTTTCTTTATTTTATTTATATAGGTGCTTTTCCTATTAAAATTTTGTAGAGGCTTTTGTTATGAATTTGATTTACCTATATAAACAAAACTTATTAAAGGATGTATTACTATTAATACATGAGATTTGATTCTTAATTAATAACTTATAATATTAAAGAAATTTTTATATGGTGATCCTTCATTATTATATGACACATAAAGTTCTGAGGAATTAAGATGGTTAATATTATTCCCATGAGCTTAATTGATATCAAGATAAATGGTTTGTTATAACTTGCATAGAAGTTAGGGTTTAAAATTATAAATGTCTACCATGATCTTACTCTAGAATATTTATTATGAATCCAAGTCCACTTGAATGTTTACTCTCTTACTCTAGATAATATTATTGTTTTAGAAACTATGGATCCACTCAGTAGAAACCTTGAAGAAGAAGAAATAATGGAGAATATGATCCATGAGGACACCTCACAATATCTGAACTTGGAGGGACATGATGACAGCTCAAGTAGTCATGGAGAAGATGAAGAATCCGGTGAACGCAATTTAGTGATTACAAAGTCTGGCGAGGTATATGCATTGATTAAGCCTCTGCTGACTTCCACCGATTGATTTGTATATATGTACATGTATTAATTAACGCTTCTTTCTTCTTTTAGCCCTATGGATCGACCAGCCAGCAACAATCTTCTTCTACGAAAAAGAGCAAGCGAGGCGCGAGCCATCGGTTGAAAGATCGTGCAAAGTTCACGATTGAAGTAGTCCGTGTTGATGGCAGGCCGATGGATTCCAAGAAGGCCGCAGACAAATTTGTACGTCAGGCTGGAGTTCTTGTTAGGGACCAAATCCCAATCATAATTGAATATTGGAATAAGCCAAAGAAGGGCGACGGTACCTTTGTCGATGAAAGATCCAAAGAAACACTTTGGAATTCGCTGTTGTTAAATTTTACGCTTCTACCAGAGGAGGATAAAAACAAACCGGTTATAAAGGAAAAGGTCAAAGAGTGGACTCTAAAGAAGATGGCTGACGCTTTCCGCAACTGGAAGACAAAATTGAACAAATTTGTCAAAGCTCGCGAGACTCTAGATTTCGAAGACGCATATTATGTGAAGATAAGACCTCACTGGCCCGAATTTGTGGCATACAAGGAAGGTGATATAGCTACAAAGAGGTCAGAAACCAATACGCTAAATGCCCAGAAGAAGTAATATCCCCAGAGGACGGGGCCAGGTGGCTACATATCTCAGAGGCCTAAGTGGGAGGAAGCTGAGAAGGCCCTGCGCGATAGAGGGATCACACCCCAGACACATGGGTGGGACCTACGTGCAAAGACTTGGTTCTACGGAATCGGGGCAAGGTTGGACCCAGAAACGGGATTGTGTATCTTCCCAACCCTCCTTGCCAAACTCGTCACTGAACTCATCACGGCATACGAGGAAACAGCCGCCAGGACCTTCCATCCCGACAGAGAGAATGACCAGCTCACACGCGACATCGGTAAAAAAGAACACCCTGGACTTGCACGAGGGACAGGGGGTATGACAGTGGGGCGACTCTTACAGATGGCGTGGCAGAAAAGAAAAAGAGCGTATAGAGCGGATCACACAGATAGAACATGCACTTGTGGCGCTGCAGGCGCAAGTGAATGCACAAAAGAGCCAGCAAGCTACCGGCCCATCTCAGCGGCACGAAGAGCCTGCATTGAAGTCGTCTGCCCGCATCACATGCGGAAAAGCAGCGTGGCTTCCACGGAGAACATGCAGTCCACGCTTGAAATGGCGGGTCCTCGATACCCCGTGGATGAGATCATGGAGAGCGAACACGCCGAGCTGCATGTGAGATTAATGGGCTTATCCATTAAGGTGGCGGTCGGCTATGCCTTACCTCCTGTAGCTGGTGGAACTTACCACTGCCGACCGATTCCAGATGGCTATGCTATTGTCGGGGTGGATGAGGTTGTGAAGGAATATGAGGAAGCACGGCTTGACCATGCTACAGGTGAAGGGGAAACTCAACTCAAATTTGCAGTGAAAACAACCATTATTTGGAACAAGGAACACATCGTGCTTCCAAATTGGAGGCCACGGGCACCCCCGCCGTCTCTGCAGCGTCAGCAGTATGAGCCGCCTCAGCCGTCTCCAAGTCATCAGAATACTCCCATGTCGTCTCCGGCGCTTCAGCCATCTCCTGCGCGGCAGCCATCTCCGGCGCGCCAGCCATCTCCTACGCGTCAGCCATCTCCGGCGCGCCAGCCATCTCCTGCGCGTCAGCCATCTCCTCAGCGTAAGCGGAAGAGCACTGCCACGAAGAGCATCACTAGCACTGCCACGAAGAAATCCGCAGGAAACCGTACGCCAAAGAGTTCAAGAAACTACGTCCCGCAGCCTTCCACCAAGCCATTGCCGGTTTTACCATGGAATCGCAGCGACGAGGAGACCAATAGGATCTCGGCAGAAGATGTCAAGAAATTCTTTGCACCTAGACGGGCCGAGCCAAAGGAGAAACTAGATCCGGCGGTGGTGGAGAAGTTTTACAATAATCTTTTGAAACCTGAAACCCCAATTGTGCCGGACTACGGGCGCTAGATTTTGAAGGGGGGTGCAAGGCGTAGGGATACTGAAAGTAGCAGTCGTGCGGCACCCCAGAAAACAGTTCCCATGCTCGGAGAGCAGGAAAACCAATCATGCGCCCCGCTCTAAGTGTTCGACACACAGGACACTCCTCCCGTAAATGATTACGAGGCAGAGCTACAAAGAAAGGCCAATGAGATAGGGATGACTTACATTGCATACTTGAACATCATGGGAGATAACTTGCCCAAAGGCTATGCCAACCCCATACAGCCATGGAAGTATGGGAAGAATCTCGTCAAGAAAGAGAAGCTCAAGAATCTACCAACAAAGATGCGAAGATTGCACAAGTGGTACCTTGATTTCTGCAAGACGAGAAAGGAAGAATGGATCACGACGCATATAAGAGATCAGATTTTCTTGTACGGATACGACGAGATCAGCTTCAACATTCAAGACTTGCATTTTCTATTCAATCAGAAGGAACTCGACAAAGCTGCCATCAGCCTTTATTGTGTGTAAGTACTATTTCTTTAATTTCTATCTCATCTCATTCAATTCATTAATTGCATGTATATATATATGCTCACCATATATGTATATTTATACTATTATGCAGGAAAAAGGTTATGGAATGCATGAAAGGAGACCTTTTTGACATTGGGTTTGTTGACCCAAATAGAGTTCATGAACAAGTGGTAAGAGACAAACCCGGGCAAACACAAGATTTCTTGCTAAGGTCTTTACTGAGACAACAAACCAAAAGGGAAATACTATTGCCTTACAACTTCTCGTGAGTACGGTTACCCTCTCTTGTACACATTATGTTTCGGCTTACTCGATGTTAAGTTTAACTGATGATGAGTTATGCGTGCGTAGGTTCCACTTTATTCTACTAGTCATTCAACCTGACTCAGGAAAAGTACTTGTCATGGACTCGTTACGAAAAGAAAAAGAGTTATGGGCAGACTTTAGAGAGATGCTTCAGAGGTAATTTCAATCATATTATCGCACTAGATCGGTAACTTTCGTGACAAAAAATAATTAATTACTCCTTTATCCATTTTCTTTGCCGGACAGGGTTTGAAAAAGGTTCACGGGCAGGGCCGTGGGTGAATGGTTAGAAGAACTAAAATTTGTAGACCAAAATGTAAGTAATACTAGCTAGCTAAGTCTGCGTATCTCTTTGATTTTTCTTCTAATTCCATTATATCATGCTTTATTGATTATTATTTTGATTGAACTCTCTATTCTCGTAAAGTGCGCGCATAAGGGACCCGACAATAACTTATGTGGATACTATGTTTGCGAGTTCATTCGCAACACGGTATGTGCGATGGGCCAAGCCGCACTAGAACAACTTAGAGTAAGTAAACAAAGTACACAATATTATTTTATTACCATAAATTGTGTTGAGTTTTATTCTTATATATATATTGACCCCATTCTTCATATATATTCAGATCGAACGGATGCGGGACCAACTCCTACCATTTGAACGCATACGAGCCATTCAAGAGGAATTGGCGGGGTTCATACTTGATGAGGTCGTCACGCCTGACGGAGAACTCTTTAGATATCCACCAAAATGAACGTTGTATATATGCTTGAACGTGTTTGTCTTGTACTTGATGCTTCAACGTTTACGGAGAATACCAAACAATGACGATGTTTGTGTATAATAATAGTTGCTTAATTATTCATGTACTCGTATGTACCGACGATGATGTATGTGTATACCGCTCCCGATCAATTCCCCCTCCCCGTCCCCGTCGCACCGCAGAAATACGCCCAGAACGGGGCGGCGGCAGAACTCTGTCGCGGCAGAGATTTATGCCGTTTTCCTGCCGCGGCAGAGATTTAGGCCGTTTTCCTGTCGCGGCAGAGATTTATCTCTTTTTACTGCCGCGGCACAGAACCTTTAACACCGGTTCATGTTAAGAACCGGTGTTAAAGGGGGGCTGAGCGCTGCGGCAGTCCCACGTGCGCCATCCTTTAACATCGGTTCGTATAAGGACCGCTGTTAAAGGGGGGCCTCTAACACCGAACCCCCAACAGCGGTTCCAGAACCACTGTTAGAGGGCCTTATGAACCGGTGTTAGAGGCCACCGTGCACGTTAGGAGCCAAAACAGCATACATTTAGCACCGAAAGCGAGAGCCGTCTCGTGTGCACGTGGAATCGGAACTAAATGAGATTATAGTTGGCTAAATTCAAATCCAAAAATAAAAAATATACTATAGATCAAATCGTTTGTCCGATTTAGAATCCGGTTTCACGTCACGGCAGATCTTCGAAACTAGATCACATGTTTATATATTTTAACGAATTTTTTTGGATTCAAAAGTTATCTACTCGTAACACGTGAGTTATCCAGATTGTAGTATGTAAAAGTGAATCTAAACAACTTTTCAGTTTGCAGATGCATCGACACGAACAGGTATTGAATTACGAAATTGAACTTATGAAAATTCAAACAGCGCTGCCTTCACGGTAAAATTAAACATGCACACGGTCAGATCAAACTTCAGATCATCACATGCAGTCGATCATATATACATTGGATCGTCCTAAAAGAAGCCGCAACCCTAACCCTAACCAAAACGCGACACTGGGTATTCTCACTAGAGCCTGCGAGTTGCATCGGCGACACGGTCTGTGGTCACTCAGAGTCGGGCACGATGTTGACAATCTCCAGCTTAACGCGGCATGTCGCGAGCTCCTTCTCGCTAGCCTGATGCGCCAAAACTGCCATGATCGCCTTGTGCCACTCCGCTTCTTCGCATGTCAGCTCCGACCTTGGAATAGAGGCCCGCTCGGCGTCGTCGTCATATTATTACTAAATTGACATTCTATTATTTCTATCTAAATTCCTGACATGTTGCATATTTTGGTTGTATAGTGGAGACACCATGGATATCGATCTTAATGCCGAACCAGACCAAGAAGTAGAAGAGGAGGCACATGCTGATGTTTCGCATACAAATACTATTGTGAAAGTTATGAATGAAGACATGATGTTCATATACAATCGGAGATAGGAAATCACACATAGGGGTTATAATCATCAAGTTATTCACCATTTTATACAGCAATTATGCATGCATATGAGTACAAGTTATCCAGCAGCTAACACAACAGTTATTCAGGAATATAAATACAAGTTATCCACCAGCTAAGGCTATAGTTATCCATGCTTATATGTAAAAGTTACCCCATAAATCATCGCTAGACATATATCCAGTAGTGTCGTGTGTGACCTGATTTGTCTGATTTAGTCTGTTTGCGGGTGGCGCGGACAAAATCCGGTCGGGTGTCCGACCCAGTTTGACACATTCCCCTAATGGTGTTTGTCCCACAAATGGACATAACGAAATGGGCGGTGGCGCTGGAGCTCTAGGCGGAGGTCATAGCGCGGGCGGCATGCGCGATCTCGAACCGAAGGGTGTGGGGCAATGGTGCCGAAGGGCGCCACCGGCGCGAGCTGGAGGCAAAGGCGTGGGATGGGGCGGTGTGTCGGAGCTTGAGTCGTCGCGGCGCGCAGGAGCGGCCTACAGGTCACCGTGGCCAAAGCCACCGCTGCAGGGGTGCGGCCAAGGGAATGCGGGAGCGACGCAGTCGCCGTGTGCGGAGATGCGGATCATGGGGCAGCAGTGGCAGGACGGAGCGTCCTCGTGTGCTCGTCCCGGAGCTCGCGTGTAAAGCCGTGCCGGGGCTCGTGTGCAGGGCACGAGGGGCGACGGCGGCCGGCGTGCGATCGCAGGGGAGGAGGGCGACGGCGTGCACGCACAGGGGACGAGGGCGCCCGACGTGTGCTCATGGGAGGAGGCGCTCGCAGGGAGGAGGGGCGGTACAGGGAGACGATGAGCTCGCAGGGGAGGAAAGGTGGCGGTGGCCGGCGTGCGCTCGCAGTGGAGGAGGACAGCGGTGGTCGGCATGCGCTCGTAGGGTAGGCATGGCCGGCCAGGGGAGGAGGCTCGCCGGCGTTGAGTACGCTTGACTAGTACTGTTTTTCTTCCAATCGTCTAGGATGTACACTTATTTAAGGACGGGGGGAGAACTGGTGTACAATCTTCCTGGAGATCGCTCCCTGACGGATGCGCACTTGAGTGAGCTTATAGACTAGCAGTCAGCACAAACATTAACATCAGAAAAGGGAACGGGAAATGTCAACATTGGCGAAGCGGGCCAAATCTTGGCTATATGTGCTAGCTCATTGGCGAGGCACGGGCGACCTGCTGGAACGCCTGACGACATGCTGGCAAGTCGCGGCCGAGCTCCATGGTGAGGCGAGCAAGATCCCGCTGGCGGCGGTGAACCATCGAGCGCACCGCCGCTCCCTTGCTGTCTCGACCGCCATCGAAGAGCTCCCATCGCTCAACTGTGACAACCCCGGTATCGGGGCTAAACAAATCCTAGACCTCCATCTGACATAAGCTTAACCTTGAGCTCGAGGATATCCAGTGAAGAATCGGTAACACTTCAGTGACCCTACGACACAAAAATTATTACAACAAGCTCATAACTGAGCGAAGAGCCAAATTAGTACAAGCAGAGGTCACTGACCACAAACATCAAACAACGGAAGGAAAATTATGCTATTAAATATAGCAAACTTAACAAATGGCCTAAGAGGTCTGAAGCATAACGATGACGCCCTAGCCCATAGATTCCAGGCTGCCGGCCGGGAACCCCAAGCTACTCGTCGGTGTCGATGTAGTACAAAACTGATCTTCAGGAAACACTTACTCTGCCAAAAGTATCAACAAAGCAAGGGTGAGTACAGGGTGTACTCCGCAAGACTTATGGCTGGTAGAGTTGTTTTGCGTAAAGCCACTTTTGTTTATAAAACAAGAGAGAGAAGAAGCTCGTCTAGTCAGAGTATTTTAAAAGGGGATAAGAGAGCAACATCTCTGAAATATTGATCATCATATTTTGATATCCACCAAATCATCATCATATGAACCCTATCTAGGATCACCCCCCCGTACCCATGAGTAAGCATCCTTAAGCACACGTTGATCTACCAAGTTTTCCAATTAGGTTATAGTTCTCTATGATCTTAGAATCTGGTCATCAAGAGTTCATAACTGTGAACACGGCTTTTCAAAAAGATTATTACCCTGCAGGGGTGTACAACTTTACCCACACGTACCAACCGACTCTTAATGCCAAGCTATTAGCTCACTTCCTTGGAAGGATGGCAGAGGATGGTTAGCCACGACCTTTACCTTGCTTTCATCGAGACCATGAGTCACGCAATAAGGATGGTTTTGCCGTAACGGGTCAAATCCCGAAGCCGGTCCTTAAAGATGTGAGGCGAGGTTGGTTTACCAGGGGATCCATTGACCCCAAGCAACCCAGTCCATGCTTCTCTACCTGTTACGAATGCACCTTCACCCGCCAAATATTTCAAAAGGTTTTCTATGCATATGTCGAATGGAACGCTGAACTATGTGACTCATGGAATCTACTAGGCAAGTTAATCAGGCAAGGGGTTCCCAAGCCCCGTGTGGTTGTACGCTCATCTCGGTTCCAAAGGCAAGAACTCAGGTCCTAGTGGTGGCGAGCATGGGACTAGAAAAACCACATCCCACCGTGGACTCCCATACAAACCTTAGCAAGTTTAACTTATATCACCTCTGATATCATCTCATCACGATCTCCTGTCATACTAGGTTCTCTGCATCTGATACATCATCTGGATGAACCAGACTCAACAGCTATGCATGGCTAAGCAGGACACCAATATAAGCTCTAGCAGTGCACATAAGCCAAACCTAGTTATGCTAGGAGCAGTGGATCAGGTAATATAAGCTCAAGGGAGTAATGCAACAGATAGGATACTCTATCTATCAATAAAAGACCACAGTAGAATCGTATGCACCATGGCAGGAATTGAAATATTTTTGAAATCATAGGATTATATCATGGTGGGGATATGTTTGCCTTTGCCTGTTGATAACCAATAAGCAGATCTTCGGAAGCCTTGTACTTGACTTGGTTAGAGTTGGTTAAGTATTGTTCGTTGATCTTCAATGGTCTTGATCTCTGTCTTCGATCTCGATATCGTATTCTACCGGAAAGAAAGGGAAACAATCAACTCATGGCATCGATGCAATGATCAAACAAGGATGATATGATAAGTTAATTTGTATTGAAATGTAACCCTAGGACATGCTCGGCAGTTTAATCGAGGTTCCGAGGGGTACAACCCTAACTCGGGAAAAATCTAGGAACATATGAGAGGGGTTACTATGTTTTTCTAATTAAACTTGCTATGAAAGTTGTTAAACAATGCATGATTATAGGTCAAATAAATAGTTCTCATTTTTCTGAACATTTTGATATATTATTTGTATTTTTTTACTTAATATGAATTAGTTATTGAATTTACAATATTATCAATTTTTGGAATTATTTAAAACCTTTTATTACACTTTTCTGGAAATAAAAGAAACTGGAAAACGTTTTACACCGCGGGATGGGCTAGCCACAATGACTGACCGATGGGCCCTGGGCCACATCGGCAGCCACGTGAGCAAAAGGGGCCCACTACAGGTTTGACTGGGTCAGCCCGCACCTGCTGATGCATGGGTGACGTCATCACGACATCACGCTGGCGGTGGTTCTCAGGACGGTGGCAGGGGTGGCGGAGCACAGCGAACAGGGCAGCACGGAGGGGTAAGTTCGAACGAGCTCGACGGGACGGACCTAAAAATGGCGGCGCCACCCTATTTGGGTCATCGGAGCTTCGCCGGCAGCCACGTGCAGCTGCGGTGCACGGAAAGCTACAGCGCGGTCAAGACATAGAGCAAGAGAGAGGGTTCGGATGGGTGCCTAAGCACCGTATGCTCACCCTGGTGCTGATGGACGGCTCGGGGAGGACATGCAAGGTCGGGAGCGACGAAGATGTCGACGGCGGCACTCGGACAGAGGCGGAAGGGGCGGTCGGTGACATCGATTCGAGGCTCCACTCCTCGATTCCTTTGGCAGGGAGGTAGTGGGAATCAAGGTGGTTCTTCCAGTGTCCTTGGCTAGACACGGGGAGGCCTAGAATGACGGCGACGGCCGGCTACTGGGGGCTAGGGTTTTGGCCTAACTGGAGAAGAGAGGAAGAGAGCACAAGAGTGGATGAGTGGATAAGGTTGAGGAGGGAACGGCTCAGCGGCGATCTTATCCTTCCTGGAGCTCAGGACAGCGGCGAGGAAGCGGCGCGGATCGACAGCGTCGGCGTTGCTAGCGAGGAGCTTACCGCTCGGGAGGAAGACAACAGGAGCGGGGACAAATGGGTATGGGACGGCTGCGGGCTTCGCTTGGGCCAAGGTGGGCTGCGGTTTGCTGCACAGGGCGGCAGTCAGAGAAGGGGAGAGGGAGAGGGGCAAACTGGCCTGGCCTGGTTAACGGTTGCTGCTATTTTTTTCTATTTATGTTTGTATTTTTCTCTTGTAATTTCATTTCCAAATCTGTTTTGGATATTTTCAAAAATACTAGAGGATTTGTAAGATACGGAAAATATTCAAGAGCCCTCATATTCAATTTGGGCCCATAATATTTTTGATTTCAAAATTCAAAACCTCTTTGAATTGCTTTCAAGGAGAGGGGGAAACTAGGGTTTAGGGTTTTGCATTAGTTCTTAATTCTTGCATGCATTTTTAAAATATGATTCTCATGAATGCGCAATCAAAACCCTAATATATAATTAACTAAAACTGGGGTGTCACATCAACCTAGTTGCCTTCACCGCCATGTGATATGTCATAAACGTATCTATAATTTTTTATGTTTCGTACTTGTTTAGTATCAACTTTGCTTTGCTTTGTCTACACTTTGAGGTATTTTTATACATTTTGTGGAACTAACCTATTAACAAGATGCCACAGTGCCAGTTGCTTGTTTTCTGCTGTTTTTGGTTTTAGAAAATCTAAAAAATAAATACTCTTGGAATGGGATGGGATAAAAGCCAAAGTTACTATTTTTCCTGGAACGATACGGAAAATCGAAGCAGAAACGGAGTAGGGCACCAGGGTGGGCACACCCTAGGGTGGCGCGGGCCCACCTAGGCCATGCCACCAAGGGGTGTGGCCCCCCTGGCTACCTCCTCGCCTTGCCCCTTCGCCTATAAGAATACCCTGGGGAGAAAACCCTAGATCGTCAATCATACACCCACGAAAAGATCCACGGTATCGCCGTCACCGAAGGGGAGGTTCGAGGGACAGAAGTCTCTGTTCCGGCACTCTGCCGGGACGGGGAATTGCCGCTGGAGGCATCTCCGTCGCCATCTCCATCACCATTGTTGATTCCCATGATGAGGAGGGAGTAGTTATTACTCGAGGCTAAGAGTTCTACCGGTAGCTATGTGTTCATCTCTCTCTCTATGCATGGTCTTATTGTGATCATAAGCTTTGTAATCAAGTAGATCTACTTTGGTACTCAAGTGCTTTAATTGATCTCCGGATCTCCCCACGTGTGTGAAAGTGACAACATGCATACCGTGGTGGCACTTAGGCTATAGTTTACATAAATACTCAAGTGCTACAATAGATCTCTGCTCTCCCCACGTGTGTGAAAGTGACAGCATGCACGCCGTGGTGGAACTTAGGCTAGAGTTCATAAATACTTATCATGAGTATATTTTGATTTGGTTGTCTTTATGAAATTGTGGTGTTTGTCAGATCCATATAGCGCTCAAGGTGACAGTGTGGGGTTATCTAGATGGGGAAGCGAACTTTGAGGTCTGATGTTATAGCCCTACCTTGGATTAGAGTGTCCAACTGGAGAGTATTTCAGGGTAGTATCATGAAGAGAATATATTTATTGAGTGTTCACTAGTGAAAGTATGATCCCTAGGCCTTGTTTCTAAACATTGAAACACCGTTTACAACTAGATCTGTTGCATGTTTGCTTGCTTCCATCTTTTTGCCTTTAGTCTTTTTCTCCCCGTCAGAAGCTCTTTTCTGGCACCGTTACCACTTATAATCATCCATACCACTTGTATTTCACTATCTCTTCGCTGGACTAGTGCACCTATACACCTGAAAAGTATATTGGGTGTGTTGGGGACACAAGAGACTTCTTGTATCTTGATTGTGGGGTTGCTTGAGAGGGATACCTTTAAACACTTCCTCCCTGAGTTCGATAAACCTTGGGTAATCCACTTAAGGAAAACTTATGGTTGTTCTACAAACCTCTAAACTTGGAGGCCCAACAAATGTCTACAAGAATAGAAGTGCGTAGACATCAAGCTCTCTTCTGGCGCCGTTGCCGGGGAAGTAAGGTAAAAGGTACTCACATCCTCTGGTGTGTGAGTGCTCGAAGTTATTTCCTTCAGATTCTGCAATTTTGTATTTTTGTTTCTTGTTTTCACTAGTTAGGCTTAATGGAAAAAAATAGAGAGCTTTATAGTATTTATCTTGAGCTAGGACATGAAGTATTTGAAGAGAAAATTAAAGAACCTATGGAACTTTATTTGCATGCTAATAGTAATCTTATTAATATGAATTCTTTGGACACCATTATTGCTAATGCTATGGAAACGTCTAAGCTTGGGAAGCTAGTTTTGATGAAAATGATAGTTCCCCAGCTTTGGAAGATAGCTATTCTATTGCTTATGATGATACCAAACCTCCAATATATGATGATTACAATGATGAATATGATATTTTCAGTCCACCTACTATTGAGGACAAAATTAATTATGATTACAATATGCCTCCTATATTTGATGATTATGGTGATGAGAATAATAATGATAGCTATTTTGTTGAATTTGCTCCCACTATGATTAATAAGAATGACTATGCCTATGTGGAGAGTAATAATTATTTTATGCATGTGGCTCATGATAAGAATGTTTTATGTGATAGTTATATTGTTAATTTTATTCATGATGCTACTGAAAGTTATTATGAGAGAAGGAAACATGTTTTTATGCATCTTAAAAATATTAAGTTTCCCCTTTTTATGTTGAAAATCTTGAAGTTGCACTTATTTTGCTTTCCTATGCTTGTTGCTTTGTGATTTCATGACTTGTTTCTTTACAAGATTCCTATGCATAGGAAGTGGTTTAGACTTAAATGTGTTTTGAATTTTCTTCTTGATGCTCTCTTTTACTTCAATTCATATTTTTTATGGGAGCATCTTCTCAAACTTTCTATGCCTAACTTAAAGGCGTTAAAGAAAAGTACAGCTTAGGAGATTACCCAATAGTTTTCTTGAGTCTTGAAAGTTATTACTTCTGTAATAACCTCTCCTTATCCTTTTTATTTGATTTTTGTGCCAAGAATAACCTCTAATGAGAGGGAAGTAAGATTTGGGGAAGTTGTTGTCCCGAAACAGATTTTTGTGCTTCACCGTAAATATTCGTGTCAAATATCTGTATGTCGGGTTGAGCTGTAATTTTTTGATTAAATCCCCCAGGTTGTTAGATAACTTTAGTTAGTTCAACACTTTCTTATTTGAGCAACATAAGGTCTTCAAAAAAATAGATTTCTACCTGTTGGTCTGTTTTGACAGATTTCTGCCATTATTTGCATTTTCTTCTTATTAATTACTTTTTGGGTTCTCTTTGGGAAATTGAACTTTTTGAGGAAATTGCTACAGTAGATTGTGTTTTTAATGAAAGTTTTGCTGTTTTAAAACTAAACTCAAAGGTCTTTTATCTTTTGAATGGACTAATGTTGCTAATGAAGATTGTGTGAAGTTTTGTATGAAGGAAAATTTTCAGGTGTAAGGAAAGAATGATGTAAGAGATGAATAATGGACAAAAGCTCAAGCTTGGGGATGCCACCCCATGTCACCCCAAGAAATATTCAAGATTTACAAGCGTCAAAGCTTGGGGATGCCCAAGGCATCCCCTTCTTCATCAATAAAAATCTCAGGTCTTTCTAGACACTTCGTTTTTATTGTTTCATGCATTGTGTGTTGTTCTTGGAGCGTCTTTGTTTTTTATTTTAGTTTTGTTTTGCTTGGTTTGCTGCAATAAGTTGGTTGGATCCCTGCACACTTCTTTTGGAGAGAGACACGCTCTGTTTTTATTGCCTAGAACACTCTAGTTTTCATTCTTATTATTTGTGAGTGTTCTCTTTTGCTAGCACTGCATTTAGCCTTAGTTTTCTTGTGCTTTCATCTTAGAACTTTTTAGTTCTTCTTTGTGAATTTGTGAGACAAGCTCACTGATCTTTATTGATTATTATCTTTGTGAGTTGTTTCAAATAAGTTGATTGGTGTTGGAAAGGAGTAGGAAGTTCATGCTTATAGTGGTACAAAAGAGAGCTTAATGTGCCTTGATAGAATCATGTGTTGTTTTAGCATACAAAAGCATAGTATTATGGTATTCTCCTTTGATGCTTTGTTTGGGTTGACTTGGCACATGCTTACACCATGTTGTGGCTATGAACCAGTCACCTTAGCCTCTATGATCATTTAATTTTGACTTGTGATACCATTTTATGCTTTGATTAGTAATGTTTGTCGCTCTACATGATTATGGCTATTATTGCTCTCTTAGTTGGTCGCTCCTAGTATTTTGCTAGCCTCTACTTGTATTGAGTAAGCTCTACTCATGTATCCAACTCCCAAGAAACCAAGTTATTCCAAAGTGTCCACTATAAATTCCTATGCATGGTGTGTTCCACCATTCTAAGTATATTTGTGTTTTATCTATCTTCCAAATTAAACTTGTTATGTGAAAATTAGTGATTAAAGCTCTCACAAACTTGATGGAACACTTTATTTTTCTTGCCCTAATAAACTTGAACCATTGTGTCATCTATGTTGTATATGCTTGCACTTATACATTGGGAATTAGCAGAACTGTGCTGTCATGGGGAACGCTTTCAACACTTGTAAATATCTATCCAGTTGATATCATGATCTTTTGTTTATGGATGTCGTCGGTGTGAAATAAAAGGGGAGCTTGTAAGTCCATGGAGTTATGTATATGTGTTAGAAAAATGCCTGGGCCGCTAGCCTAAGCCATGCCTAATCATGGTGGAAACTTGCAGCATCACCATAGTGGGCAATCTATGAAGCATTCTTTTTATAAAAAAGGATAGGAAAAAAAGATTGAGAAAAAGAAAAAAAGATGAGAAAAGAGGAAAGAGAGAAAAGATTAAAAAATAAGAAGATTGCTGAGATACTCATTCTCTGCTTGCCTTGTCATTTTGTTATGGGATAGCTCCTGTATCATTGGGAAAGGGGTACCCCGTTGGCGGTTCTCTATGATACACATGTACTTACTATGACAAGAACTTACCGGTAACTAATACTGAGTAGCATGAGGAGCGGCCCTCGTACTCAAGGGACATGAGATTGCCAACTTATACTTTGTCAAGCATATACTCCATCTTTGTTCACTTTAACCTTAATCACTTAAATATTCTTCTGATAGGGGCAATGAGAGCTGAAAGATAACAAGTGCCATAATATTTGGAAGCTCTTTATGAAACTTGAAATCCCTGTTTCCCTTTTGAATGGCCTTTCTTTCCACTTTTATATTGAGTCTCCACCTTCTATTCTTAGGCACCAATTAAGAGAGCCTAGTTGTTATTCTTAGTTCTATGTGCATTGTCCCAAAACTTATTGATTGATTCATAATATTGATATTGCTTGTTCTTAAACTATTTGTATTTAGTCACCCTTATGAACTTTGAAGGTGTCATATGCATTTATGTTTTGCTACTCCATGAGGGAAAAGTTGAATGCCACTATGCTATGTTTTCTTTATGTGAAACAAACAAACGTCCTTCAATGCATTGTTATTCAAGAATCTTTATTTGTAACCTTTCATGTTGCATGCATAGTTACTTTGTCTTACTGTTAGAACTTCTTCTTTCATGCTCATGTTTAGAGTACTTTGATCCCAGCTTTTAATGCTTGCAAATGGTTTGATCTTGATTTTGATGGTGCATGTCACCTTAAAAATTATTCTTTTTATCACGTACCTACTCGAGGACGAGCAAGGGTTAAGCTTGGGGATGCTTGATACATCATAAACGTATCTATAATTTTTGACGTTCCATGCTTGTTTAGTATCAACTTTGCTTTGCTTTGTCTACAATTTGAGGTATTTTTATACATTTTCTAAAACTAACCTATTAACAAGATGCCACAGTGCCAGTTGTCTGTTTTCTGCTATTTTTGGTTTCAAAAAAGCTAAAAATGAATATTTTCAAAATTGGATGGAACAAAAGCCAAAGTTACTATTTTTCCTGGAACGATACAGAAAATTGAAGCAGAGACAGAGTAGGGAACCAGGGTGGGCACACCCTAGGGTGGCGTGGGCCCACCTAGGACGCGCCACCAGGGGGTGTGGCCCTCCTGGCTGCCTCCACGCATTGCCCCTTCGCCTATAAGAAGCCCCCGGGGAGAAAACCCTAGATCGTCAATCATACACCCACGAAAAGTTCCGCAGCGCCGCCGCCACCAAAGGGGAGATTCGGGGGACATAAGTCTCTATTCCGGCACCCTACCGGGACGGGGAAGTGCCCCCGGAGCCATCTCCATCGATCTCCATCGCCATATCCATCACCATTGTTGATTCCTATGATGAGGAGGGAGTAGTTTTTCCTCGAGGCTAAGGGCTCTACCGAAGCTACGTGTTTATCTCTCTCTCTATGAATGATCTTATTGTGATCATGAGCTTTGTAATTAAGTAGATCTACTTTGCTACTCAAGTGCTTTAATAGATCTCCGGCTCTCACCACGTGTGTGAAAGTGACAACGTGCATACCATGGTGGCACTTAGGCTAGAGTTTACATAAATACGCAAAGGCTTCAATAGATCTCTGCTCTCCCCACGTGTGTGAAAGTGACAGCATGCACGCCGTGGTGGCACTTAGGCTAGAGTTCATAAATACTTATCATGAGTATATTTTGAGTTGGTTGTCTTTATAAAATTGTGGTGTTTGTCGGAACTATCTAGCGCTCAAGGTGACAGTGTGGGGTTATCTAGATGGGGAAGCGAACTTTGAGGTGTGTTGTTATAGCCCTACCTTGGATTAGAGTGTCCAACCGAAGAGTACTTTAGGATAGTATCATGAAGAGAATATATTTATTGAGAGTGTTCACTAGTGAAAGTATGATCCCTCGGCCTTGTTTCTAAGCATTGAAATGTCGTTTGCAACTAGATCTGTTTCATGTTTGCTAGCTTCCATATTTTTGCCTTTAATCTTTTCCTCCCCGTAAGAAGCTCTTTTCTGGCACCGTTACCGTTTATAATCATCCATACCACTTGTATTTTACTATATCTTCGCCGAACTAGTACACCTATACACCTGAAAGTGTATTGGGTGTGTTGGGGACAAAAGAGACTTCTTGTATCTTTATTACAGGGTTGCTTGAGAGGGATACCTTTGACCACTTTCTCCCTGAGTTCGATAAACCTTGGGTAATCCACTTAAGGGAAACTTGCTGCTGTTCTATAAACCTCTGCACTTGGAGGCCCAACAACTGTCTACAAGAATAGAAGTGCGTAGACATCACCATGTCGGACGGCCAGCACCAAGCCAGGGTCCATACCGGCAGGCGGCAGTAGGGCAAGTCAAGGGCGCCTGCTGATCCAAGTGTGCGTCGTTGTTCTTCTGCGGAGAGGCTGGGTGTGGCGTGGGGTAGAGAGGCGTGGGGAGGAGGGCCCAGATTTGGTGTTGGAGGAGAGGAAGGGGATGGTGGACTGTTTCTCTGCATATTCGTGAAGTTTAGTTCGGGGAATGGCATGGCGGCAGCCATGCTCTATCGGGAGGCCGCGACATTCCGCTCAGCTTCTTGCCGCCATGCCTCCGGCCATGTTGCGCGTCCTCACACTTTGTCGGCTAGCCACGGACGCTATTCGTGCAGGGTCGTCGTGCGTCTTGGCTTGGAGCGTCGTGAGGCGTGAGGGCCAGCAACGCCCCGCAGAAGCTCCCGTACGCATCGGTAGGCATAGGAAGTCGTGGATGAGGTCGATGACGACGGACGGCCTCGACTTGGCGTCTTCATCTGCGCCGCCGCGGACCAGCGTATCGAGGATGAAAGGCATGATGTGCGGGAGCTACAAGCTCGGCGGGTGAACAGGGACGGGAAGAGAAGAGAGGCAGAGAGAACTACGTGGGTGAGACTGACAAGTGGGTCCCACTGCTCGGTGACCACTGGTCCAAATCTTTAGTCTTTTGTCTGGGATAGAAAAATAGATTTTAGGGACGTTTTTGCAAATGAAATACAGCTCGAGGCTGACCCTGGGTCCCTAGATTGCCCCGTCGTCAAATACATCTCTATGCCGCCCATGGTGACCACGAGTGACGCTCCGACGCGTCTTCAGTGACCGTAACGATTTTGTTAAACAAGTTTAGTGATTAAACATGGATTTAACTCTTATTCAGATTCAGCGTAACCGCTGAAGGTCGTACCCGAATCGACGTGATGCCTTGTTGCGCGTTGGATAGACGATGAGACGATGGAGGTGGCGGAAGAAGGAGCATCGACGGAGGTCCGTTGGTGGGGCACGGAACGAAGGTCGGGAGACCACCACGTCCATGGTAACGACGGCACGGAATCTAGGGCCGCTTGCGGTGCTACGTACACCTCACATTTTTCGCATTTTGGTAGATGGGGTGTGGTAATATATGAGCACGGGCAATTCATGCAGTTTCTAGGAGTAGACTGTTGTAATTCATGGAGGCTTGTACTAGGTGAGACCGATCAGACAACATGCGAATTTCTCCGCGCTCCTATCATGCATCTGGCCGCAGCTTCCGTCCCCACCGGCCGACGACCTAATGCCAACGAAGCTCGACCGAGACACACCTTCTCCTGCCGGAGCCCAGCACCTCGTCCCTGCTGGCGCCCATGTGGCCCCGGTGAATAGCCCATGCAGGCATGCAGAAGCCAGCTCCGGGCTGGAGCCCAGCAATCAAGAGTGGTGAGTGGCGGAGCCAGGAATAGAGCAAGGCTCCGAGCCAAAATCTAGGCGTATTTTTTTATTAAAAAAACATTTATAATGGCTTAATTTTTTGGATATATTTTAAAATCCATCGTTAAATTCAAGAATGTAAATAAGAGATGACTAAAAGGCTAAAAATAGTAATACATAATGCAAAAGATAGTACCAAAATCACCGGTTTGGTTTATCTAAGCCTTCTATAATCTCATCAATAGTAGAAGAACAACCAATACTTTGAAAAGGAGACCTCTTATATTTTTTTGTCAAATTCAAACAATTGTTAAGCCATACTTATTCTTATTTATCCTCTATTTGTATATTCTATTCCCACATCCCTATGTCTATTTCTAAACAAAATTAACTAATTCAAGTAACCAACAATCAGCAAGAACTACTATGGAATCAGCAAATTAAGGAATACCAGCCGAGGAGGGAGGCTTGCGTCGCCATCACCGGACAGGGGCAGCCGGCAGGCGGGAAGGGGCACATGGCTTGGTTACATGCGCGGTGAGGCAGAGGCAAGGCCACAGGGGGACGAAGGGGCACCGGGCGACCAGGGCGTGAAGTCCTAGGGCCGTGCTCGCTTCTCCGGTGGGGCGGTGGCGCTGGCGGCCTCCCTGGCGCAGTGCCGCTGGCGGCGTTGGCGCGTGGCCGCGGCTGCAGCTGCAGGCACAAGAACAGCGAGCGAGGGCTCGAGAGGAATGAACGATAGGAGGGTTTGCGATCACGACCCTGGCCATATTTGTTTTTTCAGAAATAATTGGTAAGGAAACTTTGCACGACCTAGGCCACGTCCCATGTTGCCCTGGGCGTGTCTCCGCCCCACTGTGGTGCTATGCTTTCAACAAACTGAGATTCAGAATCTAACGATCCATTTCTGCTTACTATACTAGTTAGTTCCTCCATTTTATAATATAAGATTTTTTTATTTTATGAAAAGAGTGTATCTAGACATCTTTTAGTGTATAAATTCACTCCGAACCTACACACTAAAAGATCACTTTTGCTTCGGTGTCCTCTTCCCCTCTCTTCAAACTTTAACAAACAAAAACTCGATACCAATCATTTCGAAGACCGTATGAACCCACCCGAATCACGTATTGTCCTCTTAGACGTATACTCACCATAAACGAATAATCACGTGCCTGCGGGAGGCGAAAATCGTTAGTTATATAGTATCGGCAACAATATTTCAAAATATGGCATGTAAATACGTAGATCGCAATGACGGAAGGTGGGATCAGCTGGTCGAAACATGAAGTATACCTAACTCGACGAAGTACACCTATACAGACATATATATGGCCTAAATATGTGTCTCGACGGGTCAAAACAAAAACTGACCCATGCAAACTTAAGTTTGGGGGGGGGGGGGGGGGACACCGAAGCACATCTCCTAGTGACCAAAGCAAAAGTATGATGATTACAAGATATGCTAAAAATAAATGTCCTCGAGCTATGACAGATCTATTTAAAGATCATGCTGTCATTCATGTCGGGAAAAAATATCCCTCGCCGTGTCCTCCAGTCGCATACATCCCTCCACAAATAAATCACGAAACTCTATATGTTGGAGAATAGTCCATGATCGAATGATAGTCGTGGATCGATAGATAACCTGCAGGGGAGAAGACACAATGTTATTAACAATCTTGTCTTTTCTATATAGCCAAAGCGACTAAATAATGACAAGCGCTCACATCCTAAACAAAGTCCCGTATTTATCCACAATCTCATTCAACCAGTTGCCAAATACATTGGCTACCGAACATGGAGTTGATAAACCAGATGCTACTTGGATGATTGACCATATAGCACGAGTAAATTTACATTGAAAGAATAAATGCCGGATTGTCTCATTATGGTGACAAAAAACGCATTGTGTACTTTTATGCCAATTTCTCTTAACAAGATTATCTTTCGTAAAAATTACACCTTTACGGAGATACCAAGCGAATATCTTCGTTTTAAGGGGTATTTTCATCTTCGAAATTTTAATATTATCATCGACTGGAATATTAGGTTGGATCAAATCTCTATACATTGAATCAACGGAAAAGTTACCAATTTTTAGTAATTTCCATTTGAATTCATCCTTACCCTCAGACATGATTGTTCCAAGATACCAGAAAGGCACATTAGGAGGATTGGATTCCATTACTTTGGATAATGTATCCCCTTTGTGTCTAACAATCGAGTATAGAGTTGGATATTGTTCACGAAGAGAAGTTTGACCAAGTCATTTATCTTTCCAAAACCTAATATGCGATCCATCCTTAATATTAAAAGCATCAAAACAAAAGAAATGTTTTTTGGATGCCATTAGTCCAGCCCAAAAGTGTGAGTCATCGGGTTTCTAAACCACTTGAGACACAACTTTGTAGCCAACATACTTCCTCCATAGAATGGTTTGTCAAACACCCTCTTTTGTAAGCAGTTTGAAAATCCATTTACCGAGAATGAAGCGCGATGTTTTTGATTTCCAAATCATGTATGCCTAGTCCATCGTATTCTTTCGGTTGGCAAACCACATTCTATCTGGCCAGTCGATATTTCTTTTTCTCACTATCCCCTTGCCAAAAGAATCTTGATCGAAAATAATCTACTTTCTTCAAGACAACTTTTGGTAGCTGGAAAAACAAGATCATATACAGTACCAAGTTGGTGAGTACTGGATTTATAAGTACAAGTCTTCCATCAAGGGATAGCAATTTTCCTTTCCAACTATTAAGACGTTTTTAAAGTCTTTTCTCAACGAATTTCCATTCAGCAATCATGAGACACCAATAGTGGATCGGTATTCCCATATAGTTGATTGGAAATTGTCCCTGTCCACGGCCGAATAGTTCAGCATATAGGTGGGCCTCGTTTTTATCCTCGCCAAAACAATACAAATCACTCATGGAAGTTAATTTTCAATCTAGAGAGTTGCTCAAATGCTGATAATATTAATTTCAAATTTTTAGCTTTCTTCAGATCATGTTCCATAAATAAGATTGTATCGTCAGCGTATTGAAGAATAGAAATACCACCATCAACCAGATGGGACACTAATCCTTCAATTTGGCCATCAGCCTTGACTCTCTCAATAAGAATAGCCAACATATCAGCCACTATGTTAAATAGTACAAACGATAGTGGATCCCCTTGCCTCAACCCTTTTTTGGTTTGAAAATATTTGCTAGTGTCATCGTTTACATTTATAGCAACACTACCATCAGACACAAAAGACTGTATGAGAGCACGTCACTTCTCCGAAAAGCCTTTCATACGGAATGTTTTCTGGAAAAAAAAGACCAATTAACTTTATCATAAGCCTTCACAAAGTCAATCTTGAATACCATACCATTTAATTTCTTTGTGTACAGTTCATGGATCATTTCGTGCAAGATTATTACACCATTTAGGATGTTTCTTTCTTGCATAAAAGCAGTTTGAGATGGGCAAACAACATGATCAGCTATCGAATTTAGTTTAATTGTAGCAACTTTTGTAAATATTTTAAAACTAACGTTAAAAAGGCAGATTGGACGATACTATTTTATACGTTCTGTATTATTAACCTTAGGAAGTAATACTATGTTGCCAAAATTCAGTCTAAAAAGGTCTAGCTGACCAGCTTGCAGAAACTCAAACAAATGCATCAGGTCCACCTTGATAACTTCCCAGAACTTTTGATAAAATTCAGCTGAAAAGCCATCCGGTCCTAACGTTTTGTTATGTTCCATTTGGAAAACAACTTTCTTGACCTCCTCCGTATAAGGAGCGGTTAGAAATTTGTTTTCCTCATTAGAAACCTGAGAAATATCCATTGTCTAGGCCTCATCCAATGAAAAAGAATTTCCTGGCGGTGCCCCAAACAAGGATTTTAGTAACTTGAAATATAAGATTTTAGTTGCTCCTGACCCTCAATCATACCTTCATCCTGAATTAAAGAGTGAATAAGTTTCTTCTTATGCAGTGTAGTGCTCGGTGGGTGGGACACCATCCCGCAGGAGCTCAGGTCATGGAATTGACGCCCTTGGGGCATCAGCTACAAACGAGGACTCTCTGGGCAAGGCCATGCGCAGAAAGGCGGAGAAGAATCTTAACTCGCAAGGTATAGTGAAATCTTCAAAGTCCTTTCTTTCTTTTTTTCGATCTCTCTATCATTGATAAACTAGCAAATGTTGGTGTAAACTTGGGTAGATCTGTAAAAGAAGTTAATTTTTCTAGTTATGTTTTGAGACATATGGAGGTTGACCGTCTAATAGTTACTTCTAAGGTTTCTGTTGCTCCTGATTCCTCGCCGATGGAGGAGGAGTTACATGCCACAATAGATGGTCAACTCTTTTCTCACTTAGTTGGTGAAATGTCAGAGCTGAGCTTTGATGAGAGTGGGCTGGGTTCATTATTTGAGCTAACAACGTCTGGTCGAAAATCAAAAAACCAAAAATCTCGCAAGAGGTCTCGTGTATCCAAATCTCCTATTGTTTCTCGATGAATGGCATGTTCTTAAATAGAAGAGGTTTTCATGAATTGGCTAAACATTCGTTCTTTGCCGATTGTGTGAGAGATCATAAGCTGGATTTTGTATTTATGAGACTGGTAGACGTGATTTCTCACAAGCTCAACGCAATCGTCTTTCTGGTGGAGCAGACTTTAGGTGGTTATCATGTCCGCCGCGTGGGAGATCCGGGGGAATCCTGTTAGGCTTTAGAGATGAGACTATGGAAGTCTTAGAAAGTTCGATCGGAGATTTTCTTATTAAACTCTATATCCATAACAAGGCTAATGATTTCATATGGTCTCTAGTCGCTGTCTACGGGGCTGTCCAGAATGTTTATAAATCTGACTTTTTATTAAACATATTGTTATAGATTTACTCTGAACCTACACACTAAAAGATGTTCAGATACATTCCTTTTACAAAGCTAAAACATCTCATATAATGAAACAGAGAGAGTACTACTTAATATGTTCCATAGTTTTGCTACAGTGTTCAACCTTACAAACGAAGGCGGTAATTTCGCCTCTGAATTGATTGACACTATGTTTTGTACTTATATTTGCTCTATCATTCTTCCTTCCATACCTTAATTAATATTCATACTTAGTTTTTCAAATATTCCACATTATGAAATGGAGGTACTCCCTTCATCCCAAAATATAAGACTTCTAAGATTAGTCAAAGACAAATCATATTAATATTGATCAAATTTTTAGACAACAAATATCAACATCTATAATATTGAATGGACACATTGAGAAAATATACACTAGGTGAATTTATCGATATTTCTTCGTACCCATTAGAACAACCTAGAAATGGAACCCGGGGGTTTCCAATACCTAGGACAATGCATCCGGGCCAACATATTTTTGTTTAAAAAGATTTTTCTATACCCCATCTTCAGTAAGTAACTTAAAGAACCATTACCAAGAAGAGCCATATTCTTGACCTCAAGAGCATGAATACATATACTCGAGAAGTTTCAATATATTTCATTAGCTAACCATACATTACGCGCCTCCATTAAGATATTTTTGCCATATGCTTTGAAATCTATACCAATATGTTTAATAAAATTTAAAATATAGAAAAACATTTAAGAAATAATATAAATATACACTATGTAATTCACTAATAGTAAAAACAATCAAGAAGGCACGTGTTTTTTTGTTTTCACATATGAAGTGGTTATGTATCTTGTTAAGAGCATGTCGTAGAAAGGAAAAATATGTTTGCACAACTCAAATATATTTTTAATGATTGCAAATGAAAGTACAAAGGAAGTCGCCTAGAGGGGGGTGAATAGGCTTTTGAAATTATTACGGTTTAGGCTCAAGTAAATGCGGAATAAAACTAACGTTTAATTTATTGAGCACAAAACCTAGCCACTAAGTTCACCTAGGTGCACCAACAACCTATACTAAGCAATACAAGCAACAAGGTGATAGCAAGGTATAAATACTTCAAGCACGATGGCTATCACAATATAAAGGCATAAGTAAAGGGTTCGGTTGAGAGATAACCGATGGACGCAGAGACGAAGATTTGTTTCCCGAAGTTCACTTCCAAAGAAGCTACGTCTCCGTTGGAGAGGTGCGATGGCGCAATGCTCTCCGAACGCCACAAATGGCTCACCTCGAGGTGTGGTGGCTCGATGCTCACCCAACGCCACACAAGACCTCACCCCGGATGCGGAAGCACGCAACTCACCGACGCCACAAAAGGCTCACCCTATTCTCCCAAGTGCGCACCACAAAAGGCGAGCACTTGCTCCACTATGGGACGCTTGAGGGCGGTCACCGAACCCGTACAAGATTGGGGCTAACTCCACAACTCAATTGGAGGCTCCCAACAACAAAGCCACAACAGGCCAACAATGCCACAAAAGGCCAACAACACCACAAAAGGCTACAAGACCACAAAAGGTCAACAAGACCACAAAAGGTCAACAATCCAACCACACAACCGTCTAGGGTTCCAAGGAACCCAAGAGAAACAAGCTCACAAGCTTGAACTCGCCGAATCTCCGAGGAGAACTCAAACCTATGCACCAAATGCAAGGGCAAGTCCTTCTCTTCCAAATTCCAACAAAGCTACAAAAGCTATTGGGGGAATAAGGGAGGAAGAACACAAGAGGAGAACACAAAACTCTCCAAGATCTAGATCCCAATGATTCCTTCACAAAGAAGGGATTTGACTTGGGGGGTAGATCTAGATCTCCTCTCTCAAATCCCTCAAAAAGATGCAAGAATCATAGGAGGGGAAAGGGAGAGGGAAAGCTTCTTCAAGGTTGACAATGGAGGAGAGAGAGAAAGCCAAGAACCAAGAAGAAAAGCTAGTGCCCACGAAGGGGAAGAGGAGCCCCTTTTAAAGGGCTCCCAGATCTGCCCGTTATGGGCATTCGCGACACCTGGCCGGAACTTCCGGTGGGAGGCCGGAACTTCCGGTGGCACCTAGCCAACGGACGAAAAATCGCGGAGCGAAACTGAAAAAGCGAATCATGGCGGAACTTCCGACATCGGGCGGAAGTTCACCAGCTCGCTCCAACGGTCATCAGACCGTTGACGCCCGCTCCAGAAGCGCAACCGGAAGTTCCGGTCAAAACAGACCGGAAGTTCCGGTGAACTTCCGAGCAAGTTCCGACAAAGTTCCGGCAAATAGAACGCTTCAAACAAGGTTACCGGCGTGAGCGAAGAAGACCCGGAACTTCCACCGAACTTTCGGCGGCAAAGATGCCCTAAGCGGAACTTCCGGTGGGAAGCGGAACTTCCGTCAGGAAATTCCAGAAACCAGAAAACCAGAAACGCAATAACTTTTGCATCCGAACTCCAAACGGGATGAAACCAATTTTGTTGGAAAGATAACGACGAATAGAATCCAACAAATATTGGGTATCACCTTGGAAGAAAATATCATGAATATATATGTGATCTATCCCCCAAGGTGTGGAGCCGGAAAACTCGCAAGATCAAAAACCGCAATAAGATATGCAAGTGAAATCCTTAGATGATGAGCTAGAGCTTGTTATGATGGTGACCACAAGCTCTAGATCCTCTCATGGACAAGAACCAAATAATAACCAAGAAAGATGATGATATGAATGCAAAGGTTTGAGCTCTCTCCGAACGATGCAAACGAGACACCCGCTTGAGAGCCCCTCTTGATAGTACGGCTATCTATCCTAAACCCGGTCTCCCAACTAACAACACGAGACCGGCAAAAGAGAAGCCCTATCAACATACCTTTGCCTTGAGCGTCCCACTTGAACTTGATGTAGACCGTCTTGTTCTTCTATAGTGGGAACACCTTTCTTGTTTGCTCTTGCTCGCTCTTGCTTGATGAAGACTTGCAAAATGCTTCCCCATATTCCATGGGGAAACCTCTTCTTTGAACTTGTCTTCATCATTCCATGAGCACGAGGATGGCAAGCTTCAAGCATGAGATCTTCTCGAGATGGCGCATCTTGAGCTCGTCCTTCTTCATCCTTACTTGAGGTTGATCCATCTTGATGCAACTCTTTGCACATGCCTTGATCGACCTTCAAGCTCCTTCTTTCTTCATGATTCCAATGGGCACAAAGCCCTTGGACATTTCTTCATCTTCCAACCTTGAGACCAACACATGGCCCAAGCGATGCCAATGGACAAACCTACAAGTAAAACTCAATTTACACATTAGTCCATAGAGATTGTCATTAATTACCAAAACCACACATGGGGGCATACATGCCCTTTCAGCAAATATATAACGAAAAACACGATATCAATTATTGAGGAACATTACTGTTTGGTTAACAATCCTAACTAAGTAATATACAACACATATTTGTTAAAACCAATATATATGTAAAAAATATTGAAATTAGCATAAAAAATTAGTATAAATATACAATACATAAATTGTTTGCGCGTCCCAAGTTTGTTGCTTCATAATTTTTATGTTGCCCATGTAGCTCAATTGAAACATTCCCTCGTATCGGAGCCCAGCACCTTCTCTCTCGAGCACCTAGCACCTCATCCCCGCAAGTGCTCATCTGGCCTGATGAACATGCCCATGTGGGCAAGAAGAAGGCTAGAGCCTAGCGCTCATCAAAAGTGGTGCTATGCTTTCGGCAAGATTGAGATTTAGAGTGTAATAATCTATTTTCTGCTAGTATTAGTTACTACTTAATCGGTTCTATACGTAGTTTGCTAAAACGTTCTACATTATGAACGGAGGTAGTAATTTCGGCTGTGAATTGATTGTCACTATGTTTTGTACCCATGTCTGCTCTATGATTCTTTCTCATGCCATACTTAATTTTGAGACTTAGCTTGCCAAAATATTCTACTTCCTCCGTTCCAAAATTGATGTCTCAGATTTGTTAAAATTTGGATAAATCTAGACACTATTTAGTATATAGATTCATCTAAATTTTGATAATCTAAGACATCTATTTTAGAACAGAGGAATTACATTATAAAAATGGAGGTAGTTTGTTTAGTTTGCGCAGGTTTTGTCCCTGGTATTTTTTTATGTGAACCATAGAAGAAAATCGAGTTGCACAAGAATAAAGCTTCAGTTTCTCTAAACAAAGACTAACTGAATGTTGGACACGCAGGTCGTGGTGCGCGTGATTGCGGCGTCTGTGCACTCACACACTGCGCATATGCTGTGTTGGCCAGCAAAAGCTCTTTAAAATTGGAGTCGCTACCTTGCAATTGCCGGGCATGTTTGACTTACTTAAGGATGGCAATTTTATCAATGAATCCGGGTATCCACGAATATTCGACCTGATGGATAAGGGTATAGAGTCCTAATTACATCCACGGATTTCATGGGGCGGATATCCGCTAATTCATGGGGCGGGCATGGTTAGTAGTTTCGTTTCATGGATATCCAACGGATACCCGGCTGACACGTGTCCCACATGTCAATGAGATTATTTTTTTATGTATGCAATATTTACTAAATAAATGACCTCATATTTCATGGTCTCGAGCAGAAGACTAATTAGTCCACATCGTAGTCGACTTGCAATAAAAATATCAGAAGCTCTCATGTGTATGCAATCATGGTCTCGAGCGGACATGTTAGGTAATTTATTTATACATTTCCACCTTTGTTTCTAACTTCTCTTGTGAAATATGAAATCTAAGTTGTTCTTATTTTTGGCAATTGCATTAGGTGATATTTATGGTAATCCTCTTGCTGTACAAAATGTTCTTGAAGATGAACAAGAAGAAATGGTACTATTTCTATAGTCATTTACTTACTTCCATTATTCATTCTTGTGATGTGTAACTTTGATAAGCTTTAGTGTTTCTTTAATTGTAGGATGCCAATGAATCCATTATCACTGAGGAATGAGACTCTAATCATCTAAGTTTCAACTCAACATTTCTACTATGCATTGCTATATCTATTGAATGTATGAGATGTTGTATTAGAAACTTGTAATAAAAAGCATTCTCTAAGACTGTTATGGGACATCTATGTACTTTGTGATGTTACCGTGTGATATTTTAAGTACTATGTGGTTAAAATATTATTGCTTTGATATTCCTACGTATTATCCATATAATATTTGTTGAAATGCTGCTGAAATGCTGTTGGAAATTGCTATTATATTATAGTTATGCTGAATGTTAGTACGATTATTGTATATAGTGTGTAAACCAATGGATATCCATGGATACTGTATATCCGGCGGGTTTGGATCTGGAGCGATATTCATGCCCATGAATATCTTCGTGGACGGGCTAGAGTGAGTTTCATCGATTTGGATTTGGATTTGGATTTGGTTTTGCTATATCCATTGTCATCCCTAGACTTACTCAATTTTTTAAGTCACTTACTCAAGTCGCACATTCAATTCGGCACATTGGTGCAAATGTATTTATTATAAGAAAATATATTTTGAAATATTAAAAAAATTAAAAATAAATACATTAGAACATTTTATGTTGGTTTACGAGTTTTTGGGATGAAAGAATATTTTATGTAGCGTGTATAAAAAGACAAAATATCATAAGACTACGACTGTTCACACGATATTTTTTGTCCTTTTTATACACAACACATAAAATATTTTTTCATCCTGAAAACTTGTGAACCAACATAAAATGTTCGTATGTATATGTAAATTTCTTTTTCAAAATTTTTGATATTTCAAAATATGTTTCCTCATAATGGGTGTATTTGCATCTATGAGCCGAATTGCCGCCTACTCAAGTCAATTTTTTTCTTTGTTTCTGAAGTCTCGGGGCGACTCATGCCGTGTGTCCATCACATAGGCCAACTCCAACGGCCCCCGCAAATTGTCCATCTAAAATGTCCTGTTCGGTCTGTTTGAGGGGCGAGTGGACGTAAAAATAGACACATGTCCCGCCCAATTTGGTAGGTACCCAATGGTGTCTCCTTACGTGTTCGGACAGAGTAAATTGGGTCCATATGTCATAGAACAAATTGGGCCAACGACGGCCACCGGTGGCCTTCGTGCTTGTCAGAACTCGCCTCGCTGGAGCCGTCCTCGCCGGAGCTCGCCTCACCTTGGTGGAGCTCATCCTCGCAGGAGCTCGCCTCGCCACCGTGCTCGTCTCATCAAAGGTCTTTTATTAAAACACTTTAATTCAATTTGTTTAATGCCACTCAATTTAATGAACATATTAACATTTTATCCCCTTGTAATATTTCGATACACCGAAACAGAACAATTCTTGTGGTGTCTAGTATTTTCTCCGGTGTTCTCTATCCACTCAAATGCGTCGACTACCCTAAAGTGTGTCTCCCTATAGGTTCGATAACTATGTGGACATGATCGAGACTCTCTCAGATCAATAATCATTAGCATGACCTAAAGATCCATAATGACTTCCACTAGTTCAATGATAAACCAGTGGTCGTGTGAACCTTTTTCTAGTAACCAATTCCTTTTGTCTCGTGATATTTTACTTGTCCGAGATCCGATAATTTGGTATCATCCATACCTAGTTTGATCTTGTTACCGACAAGTACTCTTTTTTATTCTCGTGATATAACATTCTTAGTGATCTTATCGCTTGCTTGTAAGCTACGTTAATGTGATATCATTGAGATGGCCCTGAGTGTATCTCTCCGTCATCGGGATGGACAAAATCTCACTCTTGATTCACGAGTCTCAACTAACACTTTCTAAGTACCCGACGACATCTTTATAATCACTCTGTTACGATGTGACGTTTGATGGAATCAAAGTACTCTTCCAGTGTGACGTGATCTCATGGTCTAAGGAGTTGAGTTACTTCGAATGAGATAGCAATATAAACTTGAGGACATGATCGTATTGCTAAATCTACTACGGTGAATGTTCATCGTATCATTCTTTAATAACATGACCTTGTTTTTACCAACAACCAATGTTTATGATCAGGAAGCCTTGATCATCAGTTAATCAACAAGGTAGTATGATGAGAGGTACTACAAACCATTTCTTTGTTTATTAAACACACATGTATTAACGTTTCCGGTTAACACAATTATAGCATGATAAATAAACATTTATCATGGAATAAGATAATAACCACTTTATTATTTCCTCTCGGGCATATTCCTATCACAGTGGCATGGTCATATTGTCTTGACCACCCGCCGGCCAAGAGTTTCCCCGGTCGCCTCCACCCACCACCAACCACCCAAACCAGCACCCAACTCCATAGAAACCAGATCTGGAGGGCGGGCGAGCAAAACCAGGGCATGGGGCATCGTCTTCATCAGATCTTGAGCAGAGGTCGGCAAGACAGCCTCGGTGTCATGACCACGCCCACCGCCACCTCTCTGCTCGGGTGGCCAAGGTGACGACCAACAAGCACCGACAGTTGCGACCCACCGCAAGGTCGACACCGCCAACACCATCCAAGGCCACAACCCTGGCTTCCAGGGTCCCTGTTAGGGTTACGACGGATAGCACCCTAGCCATCGGCCACCATTGCCCAGCATCTACGTGGACAAGCTGGAGAGGGGGACGGGAGGGAGGAGGGTCGCCGAGCAGCTCCCGGCGATAGAGACCAGCACGCCGCATGACATCCTGCCTCCATACAGCCACACTAGGGGCCCCTGGGAGCAGTCCCCGCTGCTCCAATCACCAATGCCATGGGGCTTCACAAATAGCAGCCTCAGGGGATGGCGAGAGGGGGATGGCAGTAGCGGGAGGCAGTGGCGGGGTGGGGGTGGGTAGGGTTTCACTTTCACCCCCTCGGTCGCATAGAGGAGACGACATGAGGGGGCCACGTCCTGTTCCAGGGTGGAGCCCTTCTGTGGTACTTCGAAATGAAAGATTGGATAAATTAATAGAAGTATCAGTATTATTATCCTCTTTGAGAAACTAATTTTCACTAGATGTTTGAATAGTACTTCCCTCTTTTCCTTGTTAACACGATCGTTTATTCTTCATTGTGTTGTCGGTATATCATGTACTCTCTCGGTACTAAAAAGGGATATTGCAAATTTTTCTAAATTTAAATTAATCTAGACACATTTTAGTGTGTGGATACATTCAAAATTTAATAAATCTAAGACATTTTTTTAGGACGAAGGGAGTATATGAGCCTCGAGTATATGTAGAGGAGGTCGAATCCTGCTAAAAGTTCAAAATCCTATACACGAACATGTCATTTCAAATGCTCTATGCTGCCACGAGAGGGGTCATCCTCTGTCGGCATCTGACAACATTCTTCAGACGAACTATTCAGTCGGCGCACGACGGGAAGACCCAGACCGGCGGCGGCCATTTCCAGAGCAGGTCGCGCGCCGCCCCTCGCGGCAGCCTGTAGCTTCCGTCTGCGAGGTCGAGCACGCCGACGTCCGGCGCCACCTCGCGGCACCTGTCATGCGACCACGGCCCGTCGTCGGTGAAGTACACGCAGTTGCCCTTCAGCTCAGGCATGCAGCCGTCCACCCGCACGCACAGCGACGCGTTCTTCCCCAGGAACAGCGCGCGGCCGGCCAGGACGCCGGCATTCTTTCCGTCCACAGGAGTCCACCGGCCACCATCCGTCCACTCGAAGAGCTCGGCATGGACGGTCGTGTACTCGACGCGCTCCGGCCGGGGCTCGCACCTGTACCGCGCGTGCGCCGCCTCCCTGAGCCGGTGCACCTGGAGCAGGCGACCCGGCGAGAGTTCCACGAGGTACCTGCTGCATGTCCCCGACAAGGAGCACGCGCGCCCCGAGCAGCAGAAACACGCCGGCGCGACCGCTACCCGCGTTGGCGTCGTGGCGTCCACGTCCCACGCCTCGACGCGTCCCCCGGAGTCCAAAGCGTACACCAGTTGCCGGCTGCCAGCGCCGACCGAGGACGAGGCGCGCACGGCGTCCACCCAGCGGCGAGAAGGCGTGTCGAGCAGTGTCCACCTCGTGTCGCCGGCTCGGGCGATGGCGAAGCGGGACAGAGGCTGGCAGATGAGCATGACGGCGTAGCCGTCCCAGGTCTGCCTCTTCCTCGGCGCGGACACGACTATGGCCTTCACGTAGAGCTCGAACCGTAGCCTGTCCGGCGCGAAGGACTCCGACGGGACGACCACGGCCGCGTCGCCATCGTCTCCGTTGCCATCGTCGTTGAAGCAGCACTGTATTGAATAGCTCACGACACGGCCGTCCGCGGCGTGGCTGGCGTGGACAAAGGGGAGCGTGGTTGGCGGCGGGAGCTGGATGTGCGCGTGGGTGAGCGGGTTGAGGAGGTGAAGCTCGGAGGCGGCGTCGGCGGCGACGAGCCATCCGTCTGGCGACGAGCCAACGTAGAGGCGGTCGGACACCGCCGGCGCCGGCTGCGGGATGTCGTACGTCCTGCCGTCGTACAGGCCCAGGAACCGTGCCTCCGAGCACGTGCTGTCGCTGACGTCGCGCCTCTGCCCGCGCGCGGTCGGGTTAAATGGGAGCATCAGCCACGGGGATGGCACGTCCACGGCCTGGACGCGCGCGGCGCTGGCGGCGGCAGCCGACCTCCACGCGGTGCAGACGGCCGGGAAGCGGAGGCGGTCCGGCACGGGGAGGCGGCCGAGGACGGACTCGAGGAGGTCGCCCGGTAGGTCCGACCAGCCCGGTCCCTGCGTCCTCCCGGCGGCGCCGACAAGCTCTCCCATCACCGCCATTGGCACAGAACTTACTAGGACTAGTTACTTGCAAATTGGAGTGGGACTCGATCGTACGAGGAGAGGAAGAGTTGAAAGCGATTGGGTTCTTGGGATAACCGAACACGAGGCGATCGGCAACTTATTAGCAACGCCATGGGACGTAGGTCAGAAACTGGCGGTCCTGCCTGACCGGTTTGGCGGCAGTCGCATGGGAGAACGGCGAACCGAAATCCGTGCACGGCGGCGACGGCGACGGCGCGGACACGGTGGGCGCTAGTGGTAAGGTCTAGCCGGGGCGGTCAGAGATTAGAATACTGTTTTCGCAGGAGATTGTTTCTCTCTTTCATAGCGAAAAGACGTTTTAGCAAGCTTTTCCTAAAAACGGAACTTGAAAATCATATACTCGTATCTATAAATTTCAAAAAAAATCCGATTGAGAAAATGGATATAGTGAACAAGGTTATCCTACAAGAATGCAAAATCTCAATATAAAATTCACTATACTCATATGCTCAATATAAAATCCGACAAATTATATAGTTTTAAAATGTGCACAATTCACTATACTCATATGCTCACTATTCCACATTAAGTGTCGTTGATATAGTACACAATTATACTACTCAATTAGCGACACTTAATATGGAACAGAGGGAGTACTTTTATAATTTTTGTGTAGTTTGGCATACAAAGTATTTTGTATTAAGGTTGTGCACACTTGTGCATCCAGGTATTTCTTCAAGAAAAAATATAACTATAAAATGTGATTTTTAAATAAAACTTTAAAATGTGATTTTGGAATTTCAGAAGTAAAGAGCTCCCTAAATACTACTCCAACTTAGGGAGCAACGTCAATTACTCCCTTAGACTAGCTTTCCTGGGTCGAGTTGCATGGCGTGAATGTTGGTCCACTTTCGGACTTCTAAATAAGACCTTTTCTATTAATGAATGGAAACACAAAGTTTTTTGCATTTCGCGAAAAAAAGGTCCCTGAAGTTTGACCTCTATTTGTGGTAGCCCTCTTTGGTCGGCAACACAAAGCTAATGTTTTGTTGTGCAGCACAAAAGATTAGGATTCTTCTAAGAGATTGTACCCTTTTGGAACGTCATTGTGATGATTGTAACAAAGAAAAAGATTCATCACATAGACTCAATGGAAAATTGCCACCAGAAAAAAAGACTCGATGGAAATAAATTGTCACTTGAAGTAACAAAAATTCTTTGGTCAGCACGACTGTTTTTAAAAAAGCAAATGTTTGGTTATGCCGCACAAAAAATTATAGGGATTTTTCTGAAAGATTGGCCCTTTTCAGATCATTGTTATGGTTGAAAAACAAAGAAAATATTCATTACATTATACGCACTGGAAAATTTCTTTGGAAATGCTGTCAAGTAGGAGTATATTGAAGAAGATTATGAGTAAAAATCCTAAGGAATATAATCGAAAAAATTCAATGGAATTCTTTTGAACCAAAGAGGCCCCACAAATTGTCACGCGTGAGGCGTGATAAGCAAATCCCAACCCAACAAAAAAAAGATGTCATGAAATTCCTAAATTTCATCTGCAAACTATAAAATTGAGAGAGATAGAGAGAGCACGGTAGTGATGAACTTTGGACCCTACTGCTCCATCATTCGGAAAAAGAAAATCTGTAAACTACAACTTCTGGAAGGAACTGACATACATACAGAATTACGGGTCATAAAGCATCACAGAAGATAGTAAACATTAGGAAACAAAAGCCAATTAAACAAACAGGTTTAACCAGAGTCACGAAGCACTGGATATATAAGTCTAAACATTTGGAAACAAAAGCCAATTAAACAAACAGGTTTAACCAGAGTCACGAAGCACTGGATACAAGTCTGCATACAACAACATATGCTTTGCCTGAGCACAGTTATCTGCAGCTCTCCCTTATTTCTCCCGGGGTTTCCTCCCCAGCAACTCTTATTACTACTATCCATCATTTCTTATTATTATACCACCACCAATTATTCGGTAACCTCTCTTCCTGGACTAGAACGGGCATGCCATAGTTCGTTCGTCACCTGCAAACTAAGGGCGCCAGACCTGCACATCATCAATGCTAAACTCAGGATCATGCGCCAGAGCAGCACCACCACCGGTGGGTTCTTGAGCAGCAGCAGCAGCAGCAGCAGGCGCATCGCCCCTTTGAGCCACGGGAGCATCGTCTGCGTTCGCCTGCTGAAGCGCCTGGTTCCAAGCATCGTCTACCTGTAGCAGGTCGTCTGGTCCAAAGCCTTGCTGCTGTAGTCCTTCCAGATGGCCCATCCAAAATGCCTCCACTTCTTCCCAGCTACTAAAAGGATCAGACGGCGTCCTCTCTGCAGTGGAGCGGTTATTGCCTGTACCACCAAGCAGGACCTTGCCCCCTAGATCCACCACAACACCAGAGACCATGGATGCAGTGTGCGCCCCACTCATGGCGTTTCCGCGCAGAGCAACTGCAGTGTGCGCCTGGTTCATAGCATCTTTTTGCAGAGGAGCACTCTCCAGGTTAGCATTGTTGCCTGCAGCTTCAGTACGACTGGTCTCTTTCAGTTGCTGAAGCAGGCTTGGCATCATGTTGTCTGAGCCAGAGCTCTCCAGGTCTATGCAAGCTAGAGCACCATAACCCGTTTCACCGTCAAAAGTTGGGGATATATCTGCTATGCCTCCATATTCATCAATAGCTTTGCTCTTCACAGGCAGCAACTTCCGTGGGTATGTCATGGAAAGCCCTTCCGACGGGTTCTCGTCGCTGCACTGCAGGCTCTCCTCGTACTTGTCCCACAGAGACTTGGCGCAACGCTTAGGAACTGCAGATGTGCACGCGTTAGTCTTGAGAACTCCTGCTTCGGCTGAACTTTCCTCCACTGGTGCCCACAGCTTTCCAGGATACTTATCCTGGGCAGCAGAGGAAACCCCATGTGTGATCCGCATCTCTGTGGTTATTAGACGATTAATGGGTTTAGGAGTGGTTGCATTCTGCACTGATGTAATCAGGCCAGATAATTTTTTCATGCTGGCACGCTTTTGGTACACCTCCTCTACGTGCTTTGACCTCTGCTCTCGTAGCCGGTGTTTCTGTATCACAACACAGAACAGAACATTTAAGATTGGGATCACACATCATAGTATAGAAAGTGTGAAACTAATGCAGAAATTATGAATAGCACCTTAGCATAACGATGTTGCAACTTAAATGAACTTAGAACTTGTTGACTACTATACGTATTGCTACGAGATTACACGAGACCCCAGGCCCAGTTTAATATTACAGTCACAATAATAAGCCCCAATTTTACTGGTGAAGGCAAGAAATTCCGAGAAACATGAAAAAATATATTAGTAGTCCGTCTAATTGGTAAACCAGGTCTGTTTGGATAGTCTGCTTTAGGAGTTAGGACAACTAGCTAACATGCAAAGGCAGATGGTTTCAAATTGTGATGGTTCTGCAACAAACTCTACTCCTGAAGCTGCATGCATTAGAAATTGGAAATCTGATCTAGCAAAACATACAAATTTAATCTCCATGGCATGCAGAGGAAGAGAGTACTGAGTACTGACGAGCGCATGAGACATCCATGTACATGTGTTTGATATGGAAAACAACAGAATAACAAGGGAGACACGGCAGAGAGCATCAGCGTGTAAACATTCTTTTCCCTCCAAGTTTATCCTGTTAAAATGGAATCTTGAACGTTGTATTTAGCATAAGTTTGTCGTAACTGTTTGAACTTTTACTGGCGTGTGAATTAAAAGATCCAACATTAAATACAGTTTTATGTAGATCAGCTTTAAGTAAAGCAGGAACATTGTCTTCCTATTTGTTTCGTCGACTGCGTGCTCATATATAGTTCTTCATGAACTTGGGCAATTTGTTGCCATAGAGAATGACCCTATTGATGAAACAATGCAGCATAAATAGTATACACAAAATAAATACATAGAAAGGAAATGTTTTATTCTCCCACTAAGATTGAACCAATAATAAAAAGTTTACTACTATGTTTTTGTCGCTATTCCGTTTGGTGCCTTTTTTTGGTCACTCCGCATCCGTATCGGCCTCTGCATGTTATTTATCATGGCCAAAATATCTTGTTGAATCAGAACCAAATCTGATCCAGATTCCGAGACTGCCCCTTTGTTCGAGCAGCACTGCTGCTGGTACTTAACTTGCCAAATATATAACAGTGACAAGGTGTGAGAGAGGTGGCATACAGCTGCAACTTCATGAATCTTGTAATGATGACTGCAGGAGCAAATCTCTTGCAATTAGCTGGTTCTGCTAGATTAGTTAGGCAAGTCACAACCACTATGTTGGTTGATCAATGTATATTAAAGTAGGTAGTAGCTTCCATCTAAACCAAATATTCGCGCAGGGGGCATCAGGTTGGCATCGGCAATCGATGGTTATTGGCCACGGAAGGGGGATTGTCTGCTGTAGGGGTGGGAACCAATGACTGCACAGACCGATGGCAATGCCATCAAACTAATTAAAGGCTATGGCAGCCACACGTGCTTCCACATGCATTAGTCAGAGATTATGATCCTATTGGGAAGAAACTAATAATTAACAGGCAGTCGAAAAGCTTTGACCTAGCATATACTCACATAAATGGTCAACATTACAATAGCAGAATGAAAATATCATAGTAGTTACTCCCAAAAGTTACAGCTTCCTTAGGGAAACTGCATGTGATGAAAGAAAAATGGAAGGCTCAAACACCAAAAGTTCAATCAGCATAAACTAACTAGCACATGCGCAACAGAGCAAGTGCAGTCGTATAAAAAAACAGCGCAAGTGCACAGGTTGTCAGCTTGTACTACTCCTCCGTTTCAAATTATAAGATGTTTTAGCCTTTTTTCTGAAACACATGTATCTAGACGCCTTTCACTGTGTAGGTTCGGACAAAACTGAGTGAACCTACACACTAAAAGATGTCTAGATATATGTGTTTCAGAAAAAGGCTAAAACATCTTATATTTTGGAACGGAGGGAATACTTATGATCGTCTAATTAACAAACCAAAGTTAACAAAGTACTCCTTCTGTTCCTATTTATAAGACGTTTTGGCAAGCTAAATAGAACAGAGGAAGTACTGCATACTGCAATTGTAAATGTACTAAATCAATCACCCACCTGGAGATGGCTTGATATGTGGTCCAAGGTCAAAATTGAACTCTTGACATTCATGTGCCGATGAATGTTTCCAGCAGTAGCAGCTGTTAGCCAAAACAAAACACTATAAGGTCATATTTTTGAGCTGTTAAAGATAACAAATGACTGATTTATGCCAAGTGCAGATAGCCTTACATTCTCCAAGCACTTCAACAGCCCGCAAGAACTTTTCATGGAGCCGCCTACTCCATGTGAACCGACGCGGCTTCTTTGAACGGCCATGTGCTTTGAACACATCATCCTCCTTAGTTTTAGACCCGTGATTTTTAGTAGATGATGAATCCATTCTACCTTGGGTTTCCTTTAGAATGCTCGATCCCTCAGGTAGCACCCTTTTAGATTTGTGTTGCAGTGCTTTGTGCAACAGAATGTTGACGGTTTCAGTGCCGAACGGCTTAAGCACATTGAAGCATGATCCTAGGGTCGTACGTTCAGAGACTGCCTCTATATCATCATAAGCACACATTGCTGCAGCCAAGGAACAATACTCCTAAATTGATAAATTTGGATGGCAGAAATTTTCTTAAAACAATGCAGCTGCGCATATAAATACTTACTGACAAAAGGAACTTCAAGTGAATCCAGGATGTGGTGAAACACCACAAAAGTGTCCATCGCTGTATTGGCAAGGTGTACTTCCACTACCACCAAATCAAGCTCATCACCATTAACAACCCCCCTTTCAAGGGAATCAAGGGCTTCTGCTGCTGTTTGGAAACGCAGAACTATGGAACAGTGGAAGTTAGACTCAATTCTTTGAATAGTAAAAAGAAAAAAATGTGTTACCATGTTTAAATATTGCTCATTACAATCCTAACGTGCACTTGTACTATTAATATAAGTATCTTATAAGGACTAATATAGCTACTTGATATCTGGGCACATGCTTTTCTCATTTCACCTCATACTCCAACACTTCAGTAATCTAATAGCACTTGGACGGGCGACCCAGTGACTATCAGTTTACCACTGTAGCAGTTACATGCTGCCTTTCTGTTTAAACTATATAAAGTTCATTCGATACATGTAAGATAATCTAATGGTACTTGCAAGGGTAACAGAGTAACACTATATCCTATACGGAACTGCATCTGCTTCCTTCCTGTTCAAAAATGTCATATACCAACGGAAATGCTCCACATATGATGATGGTTTTACAATCCGCATATGATTTAGAGAACAGATTCGCTACTATGTGGGCCATAACTTGCCGAGACTGCGTGCTGAGAAGGCTCAATATTCATGCATGCAAGCCATACAACCACTAGTTAGTGGTCCAGATGAAGGTGGATCAAAATATAAAAGTTCCCACTGGGCGACCGTACACCCAAACTTCCCGCCAAACAGCCGTACACAGGCAGTACGAAAACATGAAATGTCTGAAATTAAATCAGATGCGCCTGTGCAGATGGAAGACGCCAACGGTCATCAAATCATGTATTTTATAGTAATAACCCGTGAATAGAATGTATCAGGTGTCCATTGATTGGAAGGCAGAAGAACCTCAGTTCCTCCTCTTACTCAATGAAACAAAACCTAAAGCCTTTAAAATAGCTTCATGAATATATTTTAACTTAATACTTGCCAACTCAGCCAGCCAACTTGAGCACGCAAAAAATGAAAAACAATAACATTTATATAAAGTTTATTTAAGAGTAACTAGCAGTTAATATAATGTATAAATTCCTCCATGTCTGTAAAAAAGAACTTGAATTTCTTGAAACACAATTTAGATGCCCTAAATTGGATTCTGACCACTCACAAGTGCGATTCGTGGATACAACGGAAAAAATTCCTGTGTACAAAAGAAGTCCACTGTTCTAAACAAAAGAAGGGAATTGCTCAATTTACAACAGAGATCTGTCCAGAAATAGAAGAACGCAAAACAAAACCATGATAATCTTAAACTGGTATTTTTTTTCAACAATCATAGCAGATCCAAATGATAATTTTTATAAAATACACAAAAGCTTGCTCATCTGTGTATTAGATCCAAATGTGTGCCTATTATCTTTCATTATCCCAAGCTCTTTTTACATAGAAGGGGAAAAGAATACAAAGTGGAGACGCTTAGGAATTGAAATGCGCACCTTTGAAGTTGAATTTGGCAAGCGTATCGGAGATGGACAAGAGGGATACAGGATCATGATCAAGAACTAAAACTGAGAAATTTTCCATTGCAGGTCAGTGTGACCCTATGGTAAGCAAAGGAAGGCTCTAATGAGGGCAAAAGACAGGGCATTATATAGCAAATAAGTTAGAAAAGGACAAGATTTTAAGGATTAGAGTCCAGCCTTATTCAAAGTTGACTTCTACTTGGACGTTTAAAGAAAAAGTTGAACAAAGATATAGTGACTTAAGAAATACATGTGAACCACATCATTATTTTGTCCTCTTGTGCTTCGGTTTCCAATGTAAAAAACATGTAAGGACGTGAATCCTTATAATCCCGACCTCATGCTATCTGCTGTTTGATCATACTTGCTGTTTTGCACACCCTTTGATTTGAGTCGATCTGCACTTCGAACAGTCTATGCGAAAAAAGAATTAATTAATCCACAGGCAATATTCACCCCTATGGCCATAGAACAGTTCAGTAATAACCATTTTAATGTGCACTGACATTTACCAAAAGAGTAGTATGCCAACCTAAGTTTTCCAGAGTCCTTGATACTTAATTGTGTTGCTGTACTGGTATTGGATGCTGTACAAGATTCGGATACTTGTCGTATAGAAATTTTGAAATAGTTTCCTCTTAAAATAATTTTAAAAAACGACATGATAAACTTCTTGGTTCTTATACCATAGGCAAAAAAAACCACTAACAAATCCATCATCAACCATAATTGTTCCTTGCCACAGACAGTCAACAAAGGCATGCCCCCGCAGCCTCACACCCACGGCACAAGCATGCCTCCCATATCGACTAATGTTGCAGCCTGAAACTGCATACCATCTAGCCACGACGTTCTTGCTGTTGGGAAATTTGCATCAACGTATCCCTATCGCTGTTCGGCCCGATTTGTGATAACCAGATAGATATCGACCTGCCACGTCTTGAATAAACCTAAGCATTTCTAAAGTCATCACGAGCGCAACAGGCTTGGCCCAAAACTAACTCATCTTGGGGGCAAAGCCAGGGTTATGAAACGAGATCGATGACAAATCAGGTTAGGGAGAGACCAAACTTATTGTTCGTACATGATTTTCTAAACAGGTTATCACCATTTTATCTTCATTCAGTACCTAGTATTCATCTGAAAGAAACAAAGCAGGCAGGCCGTTCACCTATTAATAATTGGCAAACATATTGATACTTCAGTTACAACCATTAGAACTTCCTAGTCATATAGGGACTCGACTTTGGAATGTCAAAATATACCAATGGTGTCAGTGAAGTAATGTGCTGTTCTAAGATAATTCCTCAGGCAAAATTCTGGAAGGTAAATAAGGTAACCCTTGGCCAGCGACACTGGTTTATAGCATACTGTATGCATAACAAGAATTCTACTACTAGGAGTCATTCTGTACACAAGTGCCATGGAGATATCTCCTATAATCAATGCAAGCTGGTGAAATTGATCTCACGGTGGTGCATGAGACATAGCTCGGTATGTTGCAACTTGCAATCCTACATCATGCATGCATGAGCACTAATTGCCACCCTGTAGAAATAATTCCAAAACAGACAAAAAACACCTCCACTAGCCACAATTGCATCACAATGGTAATGCTGAAACAGACACTCACTCTAGCCAGAATTGCATCACGACATCTGCTTGTCTTTTAGGCATCAAAGATCAAACATCTACATCTGGATCTATCTGCATGAAACTGTACCAACAAAAATACTGCAATATGCAGTTGATTTCGATATAAAAAAAGAAGAAGGAAGATATATGCATGATAGTAAATATTGATCACTTCCAGAAACAGTGGCGGAAGCCGGGATTTATGTGTTTTTTGAAGGGATTAATTACACATATATTATTTTGAAGGAACTAGTTGGCTGTGCCATGGTCCTTTTCACTAAGCGAATAAACGATTTATGACGCCAGCTATTGTGTATGCAAGTCTACAACCCATATGTAAGATGTAAATCACTAAATTGTAATCAGAAATTGGCATGTAGTGATGTGGGTGCTGGATGGCTTCACTACAGATATAGGATGACATAGTTGAAAAATTGGAAGTGTGTAAACATATAATATATATTAATTCGTTGCCAATCTGCTGATTTACAAAGGCACTTGCTACTGATCCGTAATTCCCCGGGCTCGCTGGTTCACAGTACAATGCACCATTTGTTACACAAAGGGAGAGGTAGATTCAGATGTCCCAACCCCGCCCAACTGGAATCTGTAAAAGCCACATAGTATAGTCAAATTCGCTAAGAAACAATCAAAGCCTGCACTGTTAAGAAGATCTAACCAGACCAAACATATTACTAGGACAATTATAACTGACAAACAGTAGGCACCGTAGACGCTGAGGGCGGCGCAGAGTATACGCTCGATCGGGAACGGACGGTGCGCTCACTGGGAGAGGAAAAGGCCAGCGCCGAGGGCGCCGGCTCACTGCGAGGCGTAGGATGAGGTGTCGCGGGTCCCGACAAGCTAGCCGACCTCCATACCCCTCCAATCTCTCTATCTCTCTCTTGCCGGCCGGCCGTCGCCACCTCGCCGCCGTGCGCCGCCGGCGAGTTCGCACAGGGACTCGAGGCGAAAACAGATCGGATTCCCCAGCGAATGCGCTTAGCTACTCATGGGCTCCAAATGCTCCAACAAAATGGGCTGGAAAGGAAAGAAGAATGTGGCTTTTACCCTGTCAATGGGCCTAATTACTTTCTTTCGGAGCCGCTGAGGCGGTTGAGAAATATGAACGGGTAAATTGGGCCCAACTGAAGTAACGGCTTCGCCGGCTTTCGGTTTCAGCATGTCCCACTCCTTATTATTACCCACTGAAAAAACCCTCAAAAAATAGTTTCTCTACAAAGGTAAATTAGTTCTGTCTGTCAAAAACAAAGTACTGCAAATTGGTAAAAAAAGTTACCACTATGCATGTCAAAAAAAATTACCACTATAAGTAACAGCAATTGTATTGATACTTTTATTGTTCTTTAATTAATACTCCTTCCAATCTATAATAAGTGTCGTTGATTTAGTACTTCCTCCGATTTAATACTCCTTTTTGGCAGTAGCTTTTACGTATATTTTATTTAATGAGCATATATTTTTAATGGAAAATCTGATACTCCCGATGTAGATCTATAATAAATGTTGCTGATTCTGTACAATATACTCTTCGTTCATATATTTCCTTCGATCCATAATAATAAATGAACAGAGAGTATATCGTATAATATATGAACGGAGAAAATCTAATACTGGCGATGTAGATCTATAATAAATGTTGCTGATTTTGTACAATATACTCCGAGAGTATATTGTACAGAATCAGCAACATTTATTATAGATCTACACCGGGAGTATTAGATTTCCCATTAAAAATATATACGCTCAATAAATAAAATATATACTCATCGTAAAAGCTACAGCCAAAAAAGGTTGCTTGGAATGAGAGGAAGCACTATGCATGCTGAGTTCACCTGTACTAATCAATGAACGTGGTGGCTTCTGGCTTGTTGCTATGCAGTGGAATACGGCATCACCCGTCACTCTATCTTCGAGCCGCGATCCGATCGCACGCGACGAGGGGGGCGGCGCCGCACGCACGAGGGAACGGTCACCGCCCAGGGGTCCCTACGGTGGGCCCCACGGCCCCACTCACTGGAGACGCGGCGGTGGTTGGACGGACGCGGGGACGGTGGCCCGCGGCCCCGAGGCGAGCCACGTCGACCCCACGGGACGGCGCGTGCCGGATTATTCCGCAACGTCAATTATTGCATGCAGATGCATTTCTGACGCAGAGCGTACCTGCGTGGCGTGGTGATGATCTGGAGATCTGACCACCGCCGCCCGCAACCACCCCGATCTTCTGGCTATAGTGTTTTGTTTTGTTTTCTGAGAAAATCTTCTCTCCGTCATGCAAAAAAAAAATCACGTTATTTTTAATATGATCTCCGGTTTAATTTAATTGTTGATCAGCTGGAGTATGCGATGCTATTTAGGACCCTTGCTTAGATATGTGGTAATTAAACCGGATTGGAGGGAGCAGTGATTTTGCTCGTGCCGTTTCGGTTATATTCAGACCATTTTCACCGTAAAATCATATATAACTTAATAATTACTTTTAGGTGATACCGGTCTTTGCATCAAAATGATGCATATGGCTTTCTTTATTATTATTTAATAAAAACTTATAAAGAGAACATATAGATCAACCCGAAGTCATCTCGCTAACGATAAGGGTCGCAACACTTACGAGCTTTTTTTTTTAATACATTTTTATTAAATTTTATAAAAATAATACTGCCTCGCTTTGGCCCAAGCCAACAGCACTAATCAGTTTGGTGGGCCAAGCGGATCGGTACTAGTTGGTTTGGCCCAAACCAATTAGTATGCCAACTCGAAGCAGCCTTGATTTTATAATTTTTATAAGTTTGTATATCATTTTTAAACTGTAAAAAAATGTATTATTTAACAATTAGCCAATCTTGATAAAGGGGTGGTCATGTTAGAATCAGCGCTTGGGTGGGCATAAAAATCCGAACACTGAACACCAACTAAAGGGAAACAAGACCGAGTTTGCCGTAACCGAATGAACCAAAGGAAATTTGGGTGCGTAAATGTGATAAATAGAATTCTAATTACTTCCTCCGGTTCATATTAATAAAATTAATTTTATTTAGCTTTGTATTAGTATCTAGTTGTGTTAGACTAAATAAACAAAGTTGAGTTTACTAATATGGACCAGAGAAAACAGTAAATTCGGTTTTCACCATAATTAAAACAGAACAAACCGTGATACATGAGTAAAGCCGAACAGTCACCGGTTTCAGCGTCGAGTGTTGTACTGATTTCTAGCCCAAGCGACAAAAGCCCACTAGGCCAGCCTCATGCACGCATTTTTTTTTTTTTGGACATAAACTCATGCACGCATTCTATCGAATGTCTCGTAATTCTTTGACTCCTATAAGCCCATTTACGTACACGTTTCTACACCTAATTTCTGTTGCTTAGATGCTCGACAAAAGAAAAGCTAGCCATGTACTACTTCATTACTGCATGTACGTACGATTTTTTTTTAAGTCTAAGACAAACCTTGAATTCATTGACGAAAGCTAAATATAACTATGAACTTGTAATCCTTAAAATTGACATAGTACTAAAGTCTTGATCCCAGTCTATTTTAATCCTTGGGACGCTTCAAGCTGGGATTTGCTAACATGGCAAGTGAAACTACTTTTATTTTTGTGGTGTTGATCCCACATCCCCCATCTTGGCCGACCACCTACGGCGAAGAAGGAGGCTGCCACTGCCATGCCTAGGGCTGCTGTCCTAAGCGTCCATGTGATGCATTACTGATGCAGGTAAAATGCATATATAAATTTGAAGAGTTACGTACAGAAAACCAGCATGCCTAGGGCTGCAAAAAAAATGTTTGTTTAAAGTTTTTTAAGCAACTAAAGTGGCCCAGCGTATGCCTTACGCGGGTTTTGACGGGAGCTAGCTCCTATCAATTAGAGTAAGTACAATAAGTCATAGTCAGCTGGCTATAAGAATTAAACTAGTATTATTTTATTTAGTTGGATGAGAGAGAAGAGAGGTGGGCTCTTATGCAATAGACAGCTCTTGTGCATGCTCCTAGGCACGTTGTGAGTATGTGAGTGGGGTCATTCACTTATAAAGTATACTCTTTAAAGCTAACTATTATACTACATAACTATAAGCTGACTATAAATAACCTTATAGCCAGCAAACCGACTGTATTATTAGAATTGCTCTAAAACGACACCGTAGGTTCCCGTAGCCTGCACCCGCTACTAAATAGGTTATGTTGGTCATGACCCATTTAGACAGGTAAGCTTCGGAAATCCATGTAGGTGTAGGTGCATTCATTGTTAAAAAATATATTTCAAAGTGTTAAAAATTTCTAAAAATATATTCAGGTGTACCAGGTTAATATTCTATGTTCGTACACCAAGTTTTATGAAAAAGATATTTTATGTGGATCGTGTAAAAAAGACGATTTCTGGTGATGCAAAATAGTTTTTCACATGACATGTTTTTGTCTTTTTATACCGATCTGAAAAAATATCTTCTCACTGCAAAACTTTGCGTAAAGACATAGTATGTCTGGATGCACACCCGAGATTTTTTTCCAAATATTTTAACATTTTGAAATTTATATAAAATGCATTTTTTTATAATAGATGCATTTACACGTGGGAGCCAAATCGACATGCCCGGTAAGCGTTTCCTTTTTATTTAGTGTTTTATTTTTCTTTTTATTTCTTTTTTACTTTCCTATGTTCTTTATATATGAATAATTTTCGCAACAAACTTTTTGAAAATGTAAACAATTTTGAATTCTAGGAATTTTTAATTAAAATATTTTCAAAAAACATACATTTTTGAAATATAAATATTTTTCAAAATCTGAACATTTTTAACATCGAGCATTTTTAAGATATGAACTTTTTCTAAATCCATGCTTTTTGAAATCTAAACATTTTTTAAATCTAAATAATTTTTAAACTTAAACATTACAAGTAAAAGAAAAATAGAAAATAATAACTAGAAAACAAACAAAAGGGAAAAATAAATATAGAAAAGAAAACGAAAACAGAAAATGGAAAAGGAAAAAAGAAACAGGAAAATTTTAAAAACAAGAGAAAACCGCAATAGAAACCTGCAAAAACCGAATAAAGCGTGGAAGGCTCTAGTAGTTTCCAAACCGGATGGTGAAAACCCTGCGTGGGCCGGCCATTTAACCCGATAGGGTCGGGGTGTATGTGGCATGCCTAGGTACACATCGCTATGAGCGGTGTACATAAATTCCCGATTTTGACCTTGCAAAACATTTTCGAAAATCCTAAAAAGAGGCCGACCTTCTCAAAGGTCCGTTAGGGCGCGTCGTCGTCGCGCCAAATGGCATCTTTTAGTTCGCGCGGTCCTCCTAATGAGGCTCTGCATGCTTGCCAAGTATCGCAACAAGAAGCAACGTCGGATTAGGATGAGATCATGAGAGAGAGGGGATACAGAGGGTAAGAGTACAGATTTTTTTATTTTTTAAATTCGATGATTCAAAACGAAATATCTTGAGAACCGTTTTCAGTTTTGAGCTTTTCGTGCTGAAATCTTTAAAACTAGATCCCATGTTGATAGGTTTTGAATAACTTTTTTTTTTATTTTCAAAACCACCGTGTTCGTACTTTAGATTGCTTCGGTTATGTACTTTTGTACTTTGGGTTCTTAGTGTACTTTGTACTCAGATTACTACACACTTATACTTTACGTATACTTTTCCTAGGACAGTAGTACTTTCGCGTACTTGGCTCTAAGTACAGTTGTACTTTGATTTCTACTAAGATTGTACTTTGACGTACTTAGCTCTAAGTATGGCCGTACTTTGTGTACTTAGTCTAAGTATAGTTGTAATTTCGTGTACTTTGACGATAAGTACACTTGTACTTTTCTATACTTCGGCTCTAAGTACGTTGTACTTTTGTATACCTTGGCTCTAAGTACTGTTATATTTTTATGTACTCAGTTTTTTGTAAGTACAATTATACTTTTGTATATAGTTGTATAGTTATATTTATATCATTAACTACTTTATTTCCACGGGGCATCAGCAGCGCGCCACGTGTCAAACACGGAGCAACTCCAGGCTAGCGAGTAGACCTTTACAAAGGTTGGTCTTTTTTTAACGATACCTAAACATTTTGTGTGCACTTTGCGGGCATCACTGTACACTTCATTTTGCTTTATGTCTAAAAGAGATCCTTTGGTTTAGAGCATCTCCACTGGTGGCCTCCAGAATATTTTCCAACACTATTTAGCGCTGGATGGGGGGAACTTTTGGTCTGGAGGCGCCAAGTACTAGTCAAGCTCCCAAGTTTCGGTCCTCAGCTTACTAGATTCCGGCGATAATTTTAAATGATGTCTTTTCCGCCACCAAAAACACGCAAATCCTCGTCCAAACATCACAATTCAGCGATCAAAAGCTAGAGTTCGGCGATCAAACGCCACAGTTCTACGATCAAATTATTACATAGACTAAGGGATCAAATGACAGGTTCCTCCATCGTGGAAGCTGCCATGGTGGACGGCGGATCCTCCGCGGATGTGGTAGAACTCGGCGACGCCATGGAAGAGGAAGCTGAGGCAGAGCTCAACGAGGCCGCGGGAGATGAAACTGGGGTAGAGCTCGGTGTCAATGTTGGTGTGGCCATCGTCGGTAGCTTGTTCAGGAGCGTCTCACGCTCAGCATGTACCACACCTTCACTTGGTCATCCATTATCGCTGTGTTGGCCCCCATCAGAAGCGCTAGATCGGTGTTCCGCTTCTTCGCCACAACATTGGTCTTGAGCATGTCGATCTTGACGCCCTGGTTCTGCAGCACCACCTTCCACCTCTCATCGAAATTCTCTTCCTTCTATGCGGCATGAGACTCCGCGTCATCCACGCACATCTCGATCGATGCTTGTATCCTTTCCGTGGGGAGGAGGGTCCCATGGCCTTCAACGCCTTGACTTTCTTTTGGCCGAGCTTCGGCCATCCTTCTATATCAGCTAGTGCCAGCATGTCCAGGGTGTAGCCGATGTCTTTGTTTTTTGAGTGACAGGCGAACATCCCTCCACTTCTCGCACGTCTCGATCCTTGAGTAGACGTGGAGTAACTTGAAGTCAAGGCCTTTGTTTTCATCGCCCGAGCGCGTGGGACATCTGCAGAAGACCGGAGCAAGGCGGAAACTTGAGGAAATCTCGGCGAAGAACCATCTTACCTTGCGCTCGAAGTCGGTGCCACTCTCTGCGCCTCTTCCTATGCTAGCGCCAGCGCCTCTTACTTGGCCTTGAGCTTGATCTCCCTCTCTCGACGACCCTTAGTTTCGCCCACCGTGCTACACGTCCTTCAACCACTAGGCGTTGGTCAAGCCTGGCGGCCTTTCCTACGGCTTCCTCAGCTTCCTCTGCTTCGACGGCTCTTCGTCGGTGGGCCGTGGTCCATTTAATTTCTTTGGCAGCATGGTGTGCAGATCTGGGCGAACGAATTGGCAGGAGCTCGCGAGGGAGAAGGGGAAGAGGGGAAGAAAAGGAGCGAAATCGGCTTCTGCCACCGACATGAGCTGGCCCACCCTCATTTTCGTTTCATCCAGCGGCTATAGGCAAACCACAGCACGCTGAGTTCAGCTTGTGTTTCGCCGCCAGATGGGTTTTTGGCCCAGTTCAACAAAAAAGACTCATGAAAGTGTGAGTGAGAAAATTTCATCCATCCAACGATAAAAAAAGAGGGTCCAAAGGCCTTCTGGGGCTGAGTGGAGACGCTCTTACCTCCGTCCACTCTAGATGGAACAGCATGTGATTAGTCAAATCAACTCATATGTCCATGTCAGTATGTGATGATAAAAATCATGTCAGTATGTGATGATAAAAATCAACTCATATGGTCCATGTCAGTATGCCACTGCCTTTGACCGATGCATTAGTTTGAATTTTCGGGACATGGATAAAAGTATGAAACTTAGACGTCTCTTATTACTGTTTATTCAGAATTTTATCATTTTTGACTAATCTACATAGTTTCGAGTTTAGAATTCAGGCATGGGTTGGACAGCGCTACAAGGGATATTGAATTTAGAATTTGTCGATGATCCTATTGATTGAGCCGTATTTATATTTTGACATGACAGGTATGTAGAATACGTATCCTAAAAGAAAAGACAGACAGAGTATGTTTAACTGAATCAACTGTATCCACTCTAGCTATTTTTATGGTACTCAAAAAAGATGTCGCTTTTTTTCCCCCTAAATTCCAATGTATTTAGACTATATTTTATATAAGATATACTCCCTCCATCTCAGAATAGATGTCTTAGATTTGATTTGGACGAATCTAGACATTATTTATCATATAAATTTATCTAATTTTTAAAAAATCTAAGACAACAATTTTAAGACGGAGGGAGTATTTAAATTTAGATAAATTTGCGACTTTTTTTTCAAGACGAAGGAAGTATCAAAGCTTATGCTGTGTGGACAACGTCACATTTCTGTCAATGTCTACGTCGCAAACTCCCAATCCTCCCATCGCATGGTGCTTGCCGGTGACCTAAAAAACAGAGTACGTATTTTAGTTCTTCCATGCCATCTTTTCCTTTGCCAAGAATGAACTCCAAGAGTGGATCACCCGGAAGGATGGTTGTTTATGCAGCTGCACTACCAAGGTTTGCCAAAGTTTTGGTACGCTTTTTCTTGTTTTTGTCTTTCCACATCGTCGATAGTTCTTCTCAGCATAACCTTGTTAAATCATCTTTAGCAGATACCGCATAAGACAGTATCACAAAATACGGATTCGGTTTCTGCGAATCGCATATTCGGGTTAGAAATCACGTTGGCAGATTAGAAATCCAGCCTATGTGAAGAAATTTGCCACTACTCTCGGTTTCGCTGAATGTTGAAGAAGGTCTATTGTGCTTTCAGAACTTAATTTTATTTTCTGGGAACCTGTAGGTGGCCATGGTATGAAACAAAAGAAAACTTATGCTTTAGTCGCTCGGATGGCACCACTTTATCTTTGCTATCATTTTCCATAGTTGAGTTTTTGCATGGTTAGTGACCTACTTTTGGTAGGACACAGAGATTATCCACTACTGCTTGCAAAGTGTTTGCTCCCCCTACAGCCTGGTGTGAAGATTTTTTTCTCTGTGATTTTTTATTGCTTCTTCCTTAGGCCTTCTAACAAAGAGACTTCAATGGCCCCAAGGTTGGTTAAATCCCGGCTCCCCATTGTTTATGAAAGTGATGTATTTAATAACATGCATTTTTTTTGGAATAACATGCATATATCTCCTATTGTAAGGACTTACGCCATATATCTTTCTTATAGAAATCAACTGTTCTTATAGATAGATCCATGTGTACATGCTTGATGCCCAAAAGATGAGCATATCTAGCGATGCAATTGTGGCTAAAGTGAGTGTATGTTGCAACATTAACATGGTGATGAAATTACGGCTAGATAAAGTTTTTTTGTTTGTCGTGAAATAATTTTGTACATTGATGCAATAAGTGCTCATGTATGCATGATATATGTAGGATGGCAAGTCAGTGCATTGAGCCATGCGTCATGCACCTTTAGAGTAAGTACAATAAATACTACTCAGCAGGCTATAAGCAAATCCATGTCAGCAAAATCTTAGGTGGAGCTGAGAGAAAAGAGAGAGAAATAAGTTGACGCTTGGTATATCGCCGGGCTATACCACAGAAAACGAAGTGCTACCGCCCACTTGCAGCCTTCTGCCGGTGCTAGAGCAGGCGCATGCCTTATTTTTGCACTCCTATCTAGCTTTTTTTTTGAAACATCATATATTAAGCATGCAAGCCGCCTCATTAAAACCTTTCAGTCCCCTTAGGTAACCTGGTAAGGAAAAAGAGTGTGTCTGAAACTTGCAGCTCCTCAAACAATAGTTACATCGTTTATGAGTTTACTAAGAATAAAGCTAGGGGATCATCGTCCCAATTACAAGAGATATTATCAGAAAAACACTGTCTAGCTAATTCATGGGCCACCTCATTTGCCTCCCTCAAAATATGTTTGAATGTAACACTTCCAATCGTAGAGGCCAAGTCCACACAGTCCGCATAGATTGCCGAGGATTCTTCCCACCACATTTGTTCACCCGAGCATGCTTCAATTACTTCAGTTGAATCCGATTCCATGATGACATTACTACACCCCAGCCTGATTGCCAACGATAAACCCTCTCTCATAGCAAGAGCATCCGCTGCTGCAGGTGAAGAAATATTAGGCAAATACAATACAGAAGCAGATAAAAATCTTCCTTTAAAATCATGTGCCACTACCCCAACAACCGATCCTGCATGTTCATCATAGTGGAATGAACCATCCACATTAATCTTTACTTGCCTAGGGTCTGTCCTGGTCCAGCGTTGCTTAACAATATTAGTAACCGTAGAAACCTGGCAGGCATTAGCAGTAATAGAGAGGACAGACATCATGCATGGCTTCATCGGGGGTACAGTCTCATCATGAGTGACCTGACGCCGCATCCACCATAGATACCAGCAAGCAACAACTATAGTTTCCTTCAGCTCAATATTAGGCATACTTGGGAAGGTGTTGTCGTCACGCCTAATCAGGCCTTCCAGAACAGCAGACCCAGATCGGTCAGTATGGAGAGCATCATCAATGATCGTTGATATACCCAAAGCATTCCACATCGCCCGTGCAGTAGGGCACTGAAATAACAAGTGGCTCACATCTTCAGCATGTATATGGCATATTGGGCACTCACCGCTTAAACCCACGTGCCGATTCACCAAAATAGTTTTCAGTGGTATGATTCCATGCAGAGCTCGCCATATAATTTTTTAATCTTGCTGGGCACCTTTAATTTCCATAGTATTTTCCACACCGGGTTAGTAGCAGAGGACCCGGGCAAAGCAAGAGCAGCTTCCCGTTGTCCAAACAAGTGTCGCCATTGCAGGTAATATCCAGACCTAATCGTATATCTGCCATGTTTTATAAACTGCCATGCAATGAAGTCCTCAAACCCATTATTATTTAAGGGAATGCAAAGGATACGATTCACATCAACAGGGCTGAACAAATCACGAATCAATACCTCATCCCACTGTCCTGTAATGGGGTCAATCAGCTCAGACACTTTGGAGAACACCACACCACCTCTTGGTGATATAATTTTGCGGTCTGGACTAGCAGGTATCCAGGGGTCATCGTAAATTTTGATACTCTCCCCATTGCCAACTCTCCAAATATATCCTCTCTTAAACGTTGTCAGGCCAACAAGAAGACTTTGTCAAGTAAAAGAAGAGCCACTTTTGGGGCCTGCCTTTAAGATATCCCCATGAGGGTAGTACTTGGCCTTCAAAACCGTGGAGCATAGAGAATCTGGAATATTAATCAGTCTCCATATTTTTTTAGCAAGCATAGCTAAGTTTAAAGAATGAAAGTCTTTAAAGCCCATCCCAGCTTCATTCTTAGGGTATCACAACTTCCACCAAGCCAGCCAGTGCATTTTATTACTATTATCATCATCACCCCACCAAAAACTCGATATAGCATCCATCATCCTCTTACAAACTCCTTTTGGAATTAGGAAGACAGACATAGCATAAATGGGAATTGCTTGAGCAACAGCCTTTAAAAGAATCTCTTTACCTCCAATAGATAAGAACTTTTCCTTCCATCCGTTTATCCGTTGAATGATCCTCTCAATAAAGTGGACAAAGCAATCACTTCTATCAGCCCCTACCAGTGCAGGGAGACCAAGATATTTTTCTTAAAGAGCTTTTGTATCGATATGCAATGTCTCACAAATTGCTGCTCTCAAAAATACATGGGCTTTGGGAGAGAAGAATATGCTTGACTTTGCCAGACTCACCAATTGCCCCGAATTTGCACAATAAGTATCTAGAGCTCGTTGTAAGGAAGTTGCATTATTCATATCTGCCTTCATGAGAATAAGGGAATCATCAGCAAAAAGTAAATGTGAGACTGACGGTGCATTTCTGCACACACCCTTACCCCATGGATACCACCAACTTCTTCTTCATACAACAATAAACTAGATAAACCTTCTACACACAATAGGAACAAATATGGAGAGAGAGGGTCCACCTGACAAAGACCCCTAGTAGGACTGAACATCTCGGTTTCTTCAGAATTAAGAGAAATCCATCTCTCATGAAATCCCAATCTGCACATCATATTCTCCAAAAAGATCCACTCCACACGATCATAAGCCTTGTGCATATCCAGCTTTACTGCACAAGCCCCATTAACGACAGACCTCTTCTTCTTTATAGCATGCACCGACTCATAGGCTACCAACACATTGTCGGTAATCAGTCGTCCAGGAACAAAAGCACTTCGCATAGGGGAAATAACTTTAGGTAAAACACCTTTCAACCGAAGCGCCAACATTTTAGAAATGATCTTATAAATAACATTGCACATGCTAATTGGGCGGAATTGGGTGACATGCTGCAGTGACCCAGCATACCACTGCATGTGTAGTATACTATAGTCGTTGACATGACATCCACAGAATACCGTTCCGTAAATATCACATCCCTCATAGTGGTACAACAGAAACATTACGGGTCCATATTACAAACATTCACATATTATTATTACAATACCAGAAGTTCAAGTCTTCAAAAGGTTTCAACTTACAAACCAAAATATGAAGTGTTTCAGCGGAATTTAAAAGTAGCAACTCCGACTAGGAGTTGAGCTCAGCAGCTTATTCTATAGAGTTCATGCTGCTCGGCTCCGTTGGTTACTACTAACTAGGATACTTAGTTGGACTCGTTATCATTAACACCATAGCGGATTTCGTAATCCACTCCTTCAACACCTCCTGAGAGGTCAGGCTCCTCGTAGAACACATCTTCTTGGCATTCAGATGCATACATTGGCACGTCTTCGGGATCCTCAGAGTCTAAGCAAGGGATCAAAGGAAAGGATGAGTAACAGCGTTACCCAACAAGTTCATTATATGCAAGGTGGGAAGTTTGATGCTCTAACTACCACCTCGGACTATAAGTACTTGGCACTATGCAGTTTTTGTAAATCTTTCTTCAAAGATTGATTTTATTATAAAAATCTATGACCATCAGCCTTCACAGGTTAACCAGAACTTTCATGGAGTTCCTTTCCTGCCGCGTTCGTAGCTCCTTCCCGGAACAGGGAGTAACAAGTTACAATTCTTACACTCTGCAGAGGTGGGTCACTTTACCCATGAGAGATAAACTCCTTGTTGCACAACCGGGCGTACTTTCCCGTCCACAATTCCATGATGTGGGGCCCAGTAGTTGGTCCAAGCCAATCACTGCCCCCTTTGCGACCTCGCATGCCTCCTTGGTGTACACCATGCCCACATAATGAATTATGACAATGGTTTGTACAAACCGTTAGATGCCAGAACTATCGTGGGACGATGAGGGTTCCCACCCATATACTGCATATCCTCTACGAATTACCAATTAATATGCATGCTATGAGGATAATAGCCACGACCTACACATTCGGCTTCATGCGAGAGGAAGAATATATAGCTGACTTCTCTGACCCATTCCAAATCTCATGGCTAACGCGTAATATACGGTGCTAGAATCACTAGTGTCAGGGGTTATTAAGTCCCTAATTTATCATCATTGTTGCAAATAGGACCCTAAGTTCTATTGCTCCATTATATCATCACTTAGGATGATATCTATGATTTCTTTATTTGTGAAAATAATATTTTCTTTCTTTAGAGTATATATGATAACACACTATTTGCAAATACTTTGATAAAGACTCTTCAAAGGATATGAGCAAGTGATGAACTTGCCTTGTGATGGCAAGGTAGTGAACTCTAATGCTTGCACTGGACCTTGAGCTTCTATGTCTACAAAAACATCATTATTGCCCACTAAGGACAATATTTCAAGAAGCAAAATGATTATGCAAAGTAATGTAATGCATCATTTAACTTGATATGCATTCTCCCCATTAATATAAAAATTCTTTTTAATAATAAAGGATTTATAAATATTACTTTTTAATATTTATAATATATATTGTATTTTTTATTTTATTTCCCTTTTATTTGACTTTTATTGATTTAATAATTCTTTAAGAATTATCACTTAAATATCAAAAATTGTTATGAAATATTTGTTTACTATTTTTCAAAAATACTACAATATTAATATATAATGAAAGTGATTTTTTTTTATTTTTATCATCTTTCAATAATTTTGTAAAATTCCATAAGGAATATTTAATTACAAAATTCTTAATAAAATTTATATGTCTAAAATTTTATATCTTAATTTATTTGGATAGTTTGGATTATTGTGAATCCAAAAATATTTTATTTATAATTTTTGGACTTTTATTTTATTTTCTAGAATTTAATTAAGTTTAGGGGCATTTTGGTCTTTTCCTATTTATTAAAACAGATTCTAAATGAATTGGGGTGGCCATTTGGGTTTATTGGGCTCTTGTGGCCCAATAGGGCAGGGTCAAAACAACCACCCCGAAGGGTTTTTGGCCTACCCAGCCCAACTCACCCGCTGTCTCCTCTCTCGAGCTCACCCCTTTCCTTCTCCTTCCCCGACCCCGTGGTTAGTGGTGTCGTCGCCCGCGATTTCCGCTGTCGTGGACCGCCCTGGCAGCCGCCGTGGTGCAGGAAGAGGTTGTCGACTCCGCTCTTCCCTCCTATCCAACTGGATTTGGACATGGAGCTCTCCTGCGACAGATCGATGTCGTCCCGAACCCTAGGGTTTGGGGTAGGCGTTGATCTTGGCGCCGCCGCTACTATCGTGCACCATGGTGATGCTTCTCGCCCCTAGGCATGGCTATGGTCACCATCGTGGCGCTGTATGGGTCGCAGCGCCCCTCCTGGGGTGCTCCCCGTGCCGCCATGGTCGTCGGCCACCTCTGCTTCCTCTTCTAATCTCCAGCGAGGACCTTTGGTAAGTCATTCTTCTACACTCGTACTCTTTGTACTAGGTCATCATATGCTAAATGTTGGTGGTGACCTTCCTGGTTACTGTCTTGTCCTGATTAGGGTTCTTGGTTCTGCTTAGGGTTCATACCCTGTTGTGGATTAGATATTGATGAATTGGATCATGTGTTGATGGTCCCTAAGCATGCTAAATGATTGTTAGTTGTGGTTTGCTGCTTAAGATGAACTGTGGTGGTGCTAGTGGCTTATCAGATGATTCTATGAATTAATTTTGATGTGGTTAAATGATAAAGTTTCTATAGAAGCAATACTTGGGAATCTTGTGGTTTACTGTTTCACCACTGTCATTACTTGGTTTATGACAATGAGTGTTGTGTGATTAAATCACTATATTAACACTTGTTGGCTTAAGAATTCAGATGTAGTTTGAGCTCACATGGTTTCAAACAGTGAAGATATACATAGGGATTTTCTTAATTATGATTCCTGTGATGATAGGAAAATGATTTACAATTGGTTAGTTGAATCTGTGAAGATTGAATGCTTAACCTAATTAATGTAGAAGTATTCTTGTGACACCATCTTTGTATGTCACACAATATTAGATTCTATATCATTGTTTGGATTGGTTAAAGCTTAAGATGAGTTTGTCTTTAAAGATAAATAGAAATTTTCCTTTCTTAAATCCCTAAGACCAATGATGTTGGTCTGAGGTTTAGGGATTTAGACCTCTATCTGGTTGATTCACATGAATTGATTCTGATAGTGATACCAGCTACTATTGTTTGAATCAAGGTTGGGAAAAGATGTTTGTAAGCTTGATAACTTATATAGATCCATAAGATTAAATTCTAAGGTGCTACTCTTGTCTTAGAGATGTGCCTAGAAGTTTAAATCTTAGCTATGTTCATTCTTGAATTGAAATATAGCTTGATAGCTAAATCAATGATGTTGTTCTGAGATTTAGTTGGATCCTTATGCTTTTCTATTTTCTTTTAGAGTTTAAAACCTCAGTGTTGGATTCACCCCACTTGGGTGTTTTCTGAGAGTTTGAAAAAGAGACAGATCATGTATGCTTGTCTAATCTTAGACAGATAGATCATTTGATGGTCTATTTACTCACCACTGTCACTTGGTGTTGTGGTTGCTAGTGGTTGATCTTGTGGTAGCTTGATCTGGTGCTCCCGTGGTATTTCCAGCTCCTGGCTTGTCCTTGATCTAGCCCATCATCTCCTAATCCTGGTGGCTTGATCTTGGTCTTGGTATCCTCCTGATCTTCCCTCTCCTTATGTCACCATCTTGGTGATGTGATCCTAGGCTTTGGTTGGTTTGATCTAGCTTAGCTTTGGCTTGGTTTAGTCACCGGTCAGTGCTTGGTGTGTAAAAGCAATGGAATGGTGTGGGATTGATTTCCACTACCGTGTTGATAGTTTTGTTTGGTCAGTGTCATTGTAGGTTGACAAGACACACCATGCAGTTTGGTGTGTGTTGCTTGTGTGCTTGTTTACGATGTGGATATGTTTAGAATTTTTGTAAGTTACTTTCATCTTGTTACTTCTACCTGGCTGGTGAAACTTTCCCCTTTTTACTGTTATTTGACTTATGGCTTGAATTTATGAAACACACATTCTTTCATATTGGTGAAACTTGCCCCTTTTTATAAGATTACTCAATGATGAACCTTGATCAGTGCACTTCACTGACAAGTCTGAGAGTAATACTATTTTAACCTTAACTTTCTTTATTTTTGTTTGTGTTTGTTTTGCAGGTACCAGACTTGGAAATTCAAGATTTTAGTTTAGGTTTTCTTCTTTATTTATAAAATAGTCAAATGTAATATTCTTTATTATTTTGTAATTTTAGTTCTATCCTTTTGTAATCTTTATTTTATTATTGTGTAATAAATATTATACTATTATCAATTGAAGGAATATTATTCTTTATTTATTTACTATTGTAAAAATTGTGGATGATTTTCATAAGTTACATTTTTGTAACTTATGTATTGAATGAAATTATGAAATGGAGATTCTTATTCTTAATTACTTTCTTTATACAAAGTTTGAGTTATTATTGGTTAACTCTTAATTAAACCAAATACTCAAACTGTTGGAGATATGCCCTAGAGGCAATAATAAATGTAGTTATTATTATATCTTTGTGTTTATGATAAATGTTTACATTCATGCTATAATAGTATTAACCAGGAAACATTAATACTTGTGTGATTTGTAAACTAAATTAGAGTCCCTAGTAAAGCCTCTTCATAATACTAGCTTGTTGGTTAATAGATGATTGTGGTTTCCCTATCATGAACATTGAGATGTTGTTAACAACAAGATCATATCATTAGGAGAATGGTATGATGGACATACTCCTATAGATAAGCGTAGCATAAAGATCAAATCATTTTAATAGTTCAATTTCTATAAGCTTTCTCATACATAGTAACCTAATTCCTTCGACCATGAGATCATGCTAATCACCATCACCGGAAGGATGCTTTGATGACATCAAACACCACACCGTAACTGGGTGGCTATAAAGGTGGCATTGAGTGTTCGGAAAGTATGGGTTGAGGAACATGGATAAAGAGTGGGATTTGTCCATCCATATGACGGATAGATATACTCTGGGCCCTCTCGGCGGAATGTCATCCAATTGGCTTGCAAGCATGTGACTGGCTCACAAGGGATCACATACCACGGGAACGAGAAAAGAGTACTTATCAGTAATGAGGTTGAACTAGGTATGCAGAGATACCGACGATCAAAACCTCGGATAAGTAAACTATCATGAGACAAAGGGAAATTCGTATCGTATGTAAGTGGTTCATTCGATCGCAAAGTAATCATAGAAATATGTGGGAGCCATATGAATTTACAGATTCCTCTATTGGTTATTGATCGGAGAAGTGTCTCGATCATGTACGCATAATTCACGAACCGTAGGGAGACACACTTAAGGATTCGATGTTGTTGAGTAGTTACGGAATGATGAGTAAGATACCGAATATTGTTCAGAGTCTCGGATATGATCCGGGATATCACGAGGAGATCCGGAATGGTCCGGAGAATAAGATTCATATAAGGAAAGTCCTGTTTCGGAGTTGGGGAATGATTCTGGTGTTTTCACCGGGAATGTTCTAGAAGGGTCCGGAAGGTCCGACACTCCGGAGGGGAAGGGTACATGAATGTGTCATGACAATGTGTAATGGTTGCATCATGTACTAGGTATCATGGCTGGGCAAAATAAAGGGAGAAATCAAATCCTAGTTTGAAAGTCAAATGCCAATTTGAAAAAGTCAAACGGCAAGTTTGCTTGGTGGAGGGAGAGTAGGAAACCTACTTGGGGAGGAAGTCCTCCTCCCTCCACCCGCCGGCCAAGGAGGCCGACTTAGGGGAGGACTCCCTCCTCCCAAGCCGCGCCCTCCCACCTATATAAGGAGGGGCAGGGCTGCCCCTCTTCCCTACAACCAACACACCCCAAACCCTAACCCTAGCCGTCGGCCTCCTCCAAGTCGCCGCGCCCCTAGGGTTTCTCCTAGCCGCCGACTTGGGGCTTCCCCAAGCCCTAGCCACTGGCCAATCTCCACCCCTTGGTGCCCTCTAAACCCTAGATTGCCAAGGCCTCTCTCATAGTCCACCATACTCTCTCCGGCTTAAGGCGAAGCTCATGAGATCTCCTCTACTTCCCATTCACGCCATCGTCACTTTAATCGCGAGGAGAGTGCTACAACCTCTGCTGCTAGAACTAGGGAGAGGAAGGTATTCATCGAAAATTAACGTAGACCGATCATGAAGCGCCGCTAAATACGGAAGGATCGTCACACGATCTTGAGATCGGCAAGAGTACGACTACATCACCCACGAGAATCTGCTCTCGTTAACTGCTTTGGAATCTTCGAGGGTGAGTTCCTCTATCGACTCGTTGCTACAATCTAGTAGATAGATCTTGGCTTGTTTGTTTGCATGCGGTAGAAATTTTTTGTTTTCCATGCTATGAACCCCTACAGTGGTATCAGAGCTGTGTCTATATGTAGATCTGTTGCACGAGTAGAACACAATGGTCATTATGGACGGTGGTGCTTTTATTATCAATTGCTTTTTGTGTACTTTGCATCTTGCGGTATGATGGGATGAAGCGCCTGCTAACCTTACATGACATCATTCATGAGACTTGCTCCACGCTCAACATGCAACTTGTATTGCATAAGTGTCTATGGGTGTCTCTCTCCCATTATAGTATAGATCCAATTTACAACGGGCACTTGATAGTTCAAACATCAACGTTGTGGTTCTTGTTCGTAAGTTAGATCGACACTTATTGAAAGCCCCAAACCACGTAAAATATGCAAAGAAAATTAGAGGCGTCTAACTTTGTTTTGCAGGGGTGTGCCGTGATGTGATATGGCCATGATTGTGATTATATTTGATGTATGCAATGTTCCTTATTGTAAGTTGGCAACCGGCAGGAGCCATATGGTTGTCTTTAAATTCCGTTAAGACCCGCGTGTCTATTAGTTGTAATAGTTGAAGCTGGTGGACGACAACCATGAAACGGCGCCATTGACCTTAACGCTATACCGGTGATGATGGAGATCATATTCGTGCTTGAAGAGATCGGAAGCACAAGAAGAAAGGCCATATCATATCACATATTATGAATTGCATGTGATGTTAATCCTTTATGCATCTTGTATTGCTTAGTTAACGACGGTAGCATTATAAGATGATCCCTCAAGCACACAAATTTCAAGTTTTAAAGTGTTCATCCTTAGTAAGCACCGTTGCTAAATCTCGTTGTTTCGAAGCACCACGTGATGATCGGGTGTGTTAGATTCTGCGGGTGTATACAACGTGAGCAAGCCAAATTTGCTCATGCGGAAGCTAAGGTTTGATCTTGACGAGCCTAGCATGTACAGACATGGTCTCGGAACACAGATCACCAAAAGGTAAAGCATGAGTCATATAGTAGATATGATGAACATGTTGATTGTTCGCCATTGAAGCTACATCAATTCTCGTGATGATCGGTTTTGATGTGGTGGATTTGGTTCGTGTGATCACTAAAACAATGTGAGGGATATTGTTTTGAGTGGGAGTTCTTCTAGATTAATTTAACTATTAATTAGAACTCAATTTGTCATAAACTTAGTCTAAACTATTGCAAATATGTTGTAGATCAATGGCAGCCCCTACCATCAATTTTAATGCGTTCCTAGAGAAAGAAAAGTTGAAAAACAATGGAAGCAACTTCGCGGATTGGTTCCGCAATTTGAGGATTGTCCTCAATGCTGGTAATTTGACCTATGTGCTGGATGCACCGCTAGGTGAACCACCTACAGCTACTGCTACCGATGAAGTAAAGAATATTTACCTCACTCTAAGAATCAAGACTCACGCTCAGTGTGCTATCTTGTATGGTTTGGAATCGGAGCTTCAGAAAAGGTTTGAGAACCAAGACCCATATGATATTGTTCGTGAACTCAAAATTATTTTTGAGACTCACGCGGCAGTTGAGAGTTATGAGGCTTCTGAAAAGTTCTTTAACTGCAAGATGCAAGAAGGCGGCTCCGCCAGTGAGCCTGTGCTTAAGATGTCTGGGCACGCAAACAAACTCCAAAGTTTGGGTATAGTGATTCCTAATGCTTTGGGGATTTAGCGTGTCCTCCAATCACTGCCACCAAGTTACAAGAACTTTGTGATGAACTACAATATGCAAAACATGAACAAGACGTTGCCAGAACTCTTCTCCATGTTGAAATCTGCAGAAGTGGAGATCAAGAAAGAGCATCAAGTGTTTTTGGTCAATAAGAGCACCAAATTCAAGAAAGGCAAGTCTAAGCAAAAGGGAAACTTCAAGAAGGGTGGTAAGAAAGTTACCACACCGACGAAGAAGACCAAGGCCTAAGCCCGACATCGAGTGCTTTACCGCAAGGGAGAAGGTCATCGAAGAATTGCCCAAAGTACTTGGCGGATTTGAAGAACGGCAACATCAAGAAGAAAGGTATATCCGATATACATGTTATTGATGTGTATCTCACTAGTACTCGTAGTAGTGCCTGGGTATATGATATTGGTTCGGTTGCTCATATTTGTAACTCAAAACAGGTACTGCAGAATAAACGGAAGCTAGCGAAGAACGAGGTGACGATGTGCGTTGGAAATGGATCAAAGGTTGATGTGATTGCGTTCGGAACGCTACCTCTTCATCTACCATCGGGATTAGTTTTATACTTAAATAATTGTTATTTGGTGCCTGCGTTGAGCATGAACATTATATCTGGATCATGTTTGTTGCGAGATGGTTACTTGTTTAAGTTCGAGAATAATGGTTGTTCGATTTATATGAGTAATATGTTTTATGCACATGCACCTTTGATAGATGGTCTATTCTTATTGAATCTCGATAGTGGAAATACACATATTAATAACATTGAAGCTAAGCGTTTGAAATTGAGCGATAACTCGACCTATATGTGGTAATCGCTGCCTTGGTCATATTGGAGTGAAGCGTATGAAGAAACTCCATTCCGATGGACTTCTTGAATCGCTTGATTTTGAATCACTTGAAAGATGCGAAGCATGTCTGATGGGTAAAATGACTAAGACTCCATTTTCTGGGATGATGGAGCGAGCTACAGACTTATTGGAAATCATACATACCGATGTGTGTGTACCAATGAGTGTAGCATCGCGTGGTGATTATCGTTATGTTCTTACCTTCACGGATGACTTGAGTAGATATGGGTATATCTATTTCATGAAACATAAGTCTGAAACTTTCGAGAAGTTTAAGGAATTTCAAAGTGAGGTAGAGAATCAACGTAACAAGAAGACTAAATTTCTACGTTATGATCGTGGATGTGAATATCTAAGTTACGAGTTTGGCGAGCATTTAAAGAAATGCGGAATACTTTCACAATTTACACCATCGGGAACACCCCAGCGTAATGGTGTGTCCGAACGTCGTAATCGAACTCTCTTAGATATGGTTCGTTCTATGATGTCACTTACAGATTTACCGCTATCATTTTGGGTTTATGCATTAGAAACGGCCACATTCACTTTAAATAGGGCACCATCTAAATCCGTTGAAACGACACCGTATGAATTATGGTTTGGGAAGAAACCTAAATTGTCGTTCCTTAAAGTTTGGGGTTGCGAAGCCTATGTAAAGAAGTTACAGCCGGACAAGCTTGAACCCAAAGCGGAAAAATGCGTCTTCATAGTATACTCGAAGGAAACTATTGGGTATACCTTATATCATAGATCCGAAGGCAAAATCTTCGTTGCTAAGAATGGATCCTTTCTAGAGAAGGAATTTCTCTCGAAAGAAGTGACTAGAAGGAAAGTAGAACTCGACGAGGTTGTTGAACCTTCTCTCGAACTTGCGAGTAGCGCAGCACCGGAAGTAGTTCATGTGGCGCCTACACCAATAAGAGAGGAAGCTAATGATGATGATCATGAAACTTCGGTTGAAGTTGCTACAGAGCCTCGCATGTCAACGAGAACTCGTACCACTCCTGATTGGTATGATCCCGTTATGAGTGTCATGTTGGTGGACAACACCGATGACCCTGCGACATATGAGGAAGCGATGATGAGCCCAGATTCCAATAAATGACAATATGCCATGAAATCCGAGATTGGATCCATGTTCGAAAACCAAGTATGGACTTTGGTGGACTTACCGGATGGCCGAAAGGCTGTCGAGAGCAAATGGATTTTCAAGAAGAAAACAGATGCTGATGGTAATGTTACTATCTATAAAGCTCGACTTGTCGCAAAAGGGTTTCGACAAATTCAAGGAGTTGACTACGATGAGACTTTCTCACCAGTAGCGAAGCTAAAGTCTGTGAGGATTATGTTAGCAATCGCTGCATATTACGATTATGAGATATGGCAGATGGATGTTAAAACGGCGTTCCTCAATGGAAACATTGATGAAGAGTTGTATATGATGCAACCCAAAGGTTTTGTCGATCCTAAAGATGCTGACAAGGTATGCAAACTTCAACGGTCCATATATGGATTGAAGCAAGCATCCCGAAGTTGGAATCAACGTTTTGATAAGGTAATCAAAAGTTTTGGTTTTATACAAACTTACGGAGAAGCTTGTATTTACAAGAAAGTGAGTGGGATCTCTGTAGCATTCTAATACTATATGTAGATGACATATTGTTGATTGGGAATGATGTAGACCTTCTTAATAGTGTCAAAGAATATTTGAATAATAGTTTTTCAATGAAAGATCTTGGCGAAGCAGCTTACATATTAGGCATAAAGATTTATAGAGATAGATCGAGACGCCTAATATCATTGTCACAAAGTACATATTTGGACAAAGTTCTAAAGAGGTTTGGAATGGAAGATAGCAAGAAAGGGTTCTTGCCCATGTTTCCTAATACGACCTTGAGTAAAACTCAAAGTCCAGCAACGGCAGAAGATAGAGAAAGGATGAGTAAGACTCCGTGCCTCAGCCATAGGATCTCTAATGTATGGCATGCTATGTACTAGGCCCGACATTGCATATGTTGTTAGTTTGACTAGCAGATATCAAAGTGATCCAGGAGTGGACATTGGACAGCGGTCAAAAACATCCTTAAGTACTTGAGAAGAACTAAGGATATGGTTCTTTCTTATGGAGGTGATGAACAGCTCGTTGTTAATGGTTACACCGATGCTAGTTGGAACACCGGTCCGGATGATTCTAAATCTCAATCCAGATACGTATTTACTTTGAATGGTGCAGCAGTTAGCTGAGGAGTGCAAAGCAAAGCGTTGTGGCAAGATCTTCAACTGAATCGGAATACATAGCTGCTTCGGAGGCTTCACAAGAAGCGATATGGATGAAGGAGTTCATAACATAGCTCGGTGTGGTTCCAAGTGCGCTGGACCCAATGTCTATCTACTGTGATAACATGGGCGCCATAGCCAATGCGCAAGAACCAAGGTCACACAAGAAGCTGAAGCACATCAAGATACGTTTTCACGCTATTCGAGAACATGTCCAAGATGGTGACATAAATATTTGCAAAGTACACACAGATCTGAATGTGGTGGATCCGTTGACTAAACCTCTCCCGAGGGCAAAACATGACCAGCACCAAACCGCCATGGGTGTTCGGTATATTACCATGTAATCTAGATTAGTTGACTCTAGTGCAAGTGGAAGACTGTTGGAGATATGCCCTAGAGGCAATAATTAATGTAGTTATTATTATATCTTTGTGTTTATGATAAATGTTTACATTCATGCTATAATAGTATTAACCAGGAAACATTAATACTTGTGTGATTTGTAAACTAAATTAGAGTCCCTAGTAAAGCCTCTTCATAATAATAGCTTGTTGGTTAATAGATGATTGTGGTTTCCCTATCATGAACATTGAGATGTTGTTAACAACAAGATCATATCATTAGGAGAATGGTATGATGGACATACTCCTATAGATAAGCGTAGCATAAAGATCAAATCAGTTTAATAGTTCAATTGCTATAAGCTTTCTGATACATAGTAACCTAATTCCTTCGACCATGAGATCATGCTAATCACCATCACCGGAAGGATGCTTTGATGACATCAAACACCACACCGTAACTGGGTGGCTATAAAGGTGGCATTGAGTGTTCGGAAAGTATGGGTTGAGGAACATGGATCAAGAGTGGGATTTATCCATCCATATGACAGATAGATATACTCTGGGCCCTCTCGGTGGAATGTCATCAAATTGGCTTGCAAGCATGTGACTGGCTCACAAGGGATCACATACCACGGGAACGAGAAAAGAGTACTTATCAGTAACAAGGTTGAACTAGGTATGCAGAGATACTGACGATCAAAACCTCGGATAAGTAAACTATCGTGAGACAAAGGGAAATTGGTATCGTATGTAAGTGGTTCATTTGATCGCAAACTAATCGTAGAAATATGTGGGAGCCATATGAATTTCTAGATTCCTCTATTGGTTATTGATCGGAGAAGTGTCTCGATCATGTCCGCATAATTCACGAACCATAGGGAGACACACTTAAGAATTCAATGTTGTTGAGTAGTTATGGAATGATGAGTAAGAGACCAAATATTGTTCGAAGTCTCGGATGGGATCCGGGATATCACGAGGAGATCCGGAATGGTCCGGAGAATAAGATTCATATAAGGAAAGTCCTGTTTCGGAGTTGGGGAATGATTCCGGTGTTTTCACCGGGAATGTTCTAGAAGGGTCCAAGGTCCCAGACCGGAGGGAAGGGTACATGAATGTGTCATGACAATGTGGAATGGTTGCATCATGTACTAGGTATCATGGCTGGGCAAAATAAAGGGAGAAATCAAATCCTAGTTTGAAAGTCAAACGCCAATTTGAAAAAGTCAAGCGCAAGTTTGTTGGTGGAGGAGAGAAACCTACTTGGGGAGGAAGTCCTCCTCCCTCCACCCGCCGGCCAAGGAGGCCGACTTGGGGGAGGACTCCCTCCTCCCAAGCCGTGCCCTCCCACCTATATAAGGAGGGGCAGGGCTGCCCCTCTTCCCTACACCTAACACACCCCAAACCCTAACCCTAGCCGCCGGCCTCCTCCAAGTCGCCGCCGCCCCTAGGGTTTCTCCTAGCCGCCGACTTGGGGCTTCCCCAAGCCCTACCGCTGGCCAAACTCTGCCCCTTGGTGCCCTCTAAACCCTAGATCGCCAAGGACTCTCTCATAGTCCACCATACTCGCTTTGGCTTAAGTCATGAGATCTCCTCTACTTCCTGCCCACTGTCAGTCTTCTTGGGAATCGCGAGGAGAGTGCTACAACCTCTGCTGCCTGCTGGAACAAGGGAGAGGAAGGTCTTCATCGAGTACCGAACGTGTGATCGACTACGGAAGCGCTGCCGGAACGCAGCGCCGGAAGGATCGTCTACACGATCTTGAGATCGGCAAGAGTACGACTACATCACCCACGAGAATCTGCTCTCGTTAACCGCTTTGGAATCTTCGAGGGTGAGTTCCTCTATCGACTCGTTGCTACAATCTAGTAGATAGATCTTGGCTTGTTTGTTTGCATGCGGTAGAATTTTTTTGTTTTCCATGCTACAAACATCATTCAAAAATCCTTTTGAATTAGAATTCAAACACTCAAGTTTTTAAATTCAAATTTCATTTCCCAAAACACATAAATCCACAAAGATCATATCAAAGTCTATAACAATCATCCTTCAAGACTATACCAAATCTCAAAGTATGAAAGAAACTTTGATCACTTTAGATTTTTTATTTGGCGAAAAATTTACCCACATTTTCATAGATGAATGCATGCAACATCTTAAATTCCTAAATCTAACCTTCGTTAGTTCCTAAATGTTGGAATGTTACAGACTTCCCCCCTGAAATTAAACTTCGTCCCAAAGTTTGTTGAGATGTACCTAAGTAGTTCTGGATAGGTTTTTCTTAAATCCCCTTCTTTCTCCCAAGTGGCTTCCCTTTCAGGGTGGTGTTGCCACTGTACCTTGCAATATTTGATTGCTCTATTCCTTAACCCTTTCCAGTTTTCTTCCAATATTTTACAGGGCTTTTCAACATAGGTCAAGTCTGCTTGTAGTTCTATCTCTTGATGTGTGATTGCATCATCAGGAACTTTCAAACATTTGCGAAGTTGTGACACATGGAAAACATTGTGCACTTGAGCCAATCTTGATGGTAACTCTAAAGCATAAGCTATAGTTCTGTCCTGACTCAATATCTTGAATGGTCCGATGTATCTTGGACTCATTTTTCCTTTAACTCCGAACCTTTTCACCCCTTTCATTGGACTTACTTTCAAGTATACCATGTCTCCCACTTCTGGATGCCATGATCTTCGACTTTGATCAGCATAACTTTTCTGCCTACTTTGGGCTATTTTTAGTCTATCTCTGATCTTATCAATGATATCTTGTCTTTCCTTGATATAGTCTGGCGCAAATTCTTTGCTGCTACCAGGCTCATACCACCATATTGGTGATCTACACTTCCTTCCATACAGAACTTGGTATGGAGCTGCCTTCAGACTACGCTGATAGCTATTATTGTAGGAAAATTCTGCCAATGGTAGATGATCTTCCCAAGTACCTCCAAAATCTAATGCATAAGCTCTTAACATGTCTTCTAGTATCTGATTTGTTCTCTCTGTTCGACCTCCTGTCTCAGGATGATAGGCTGTGCTGAAATCTAACTTTGAACCAAGTGCTTCATGTAATTGTTTCCAAAATGCTGAAGTAAACACTGATCTCCTATCAGTTACGATCTTTTTGGGTACTCCATGCTTACTTACTATCTCTTTGACGTAAACTTCAACTAACTTCTCGCACTATCTTTCTGATTTTCCGGAATAAAATGTGCACTCTTAGTGAGTCTATCCACAATTACCCATATCATATCCTTCCGTTTAGGTGTCATGGGTAATCATGTGATAAAATCCATACCTATTTCTTCCCACTTCCATTCGGGAATTTCCAAAGGTTGTAATGGTCCTGCTGGAATTTGATGTTTAGCCTTCACCCTTTGGCAAGTATGACATTCTGATACATATTTAGCAATGTCCCTTTTCATGTTATTCCACCAGAATAGTTCTTTCAAATCCATATACATCTTAGTACTTCCTGGATGTATAGAATATGGTGTTTCATGTGCTTCTCTGAGTATGACATCTCTAATCTCAGTCACATCTGGAACACAAAGACGGTCTTGAAACCATAAGGACTCATAATCTCCAAGGCGAAAAACTGATTTTTGCCCTTGAGATATCCTCCGAATTTCCTCAGCAATAAAAGGATCTTCTGCTTGATGTCTAAAACTTTTGTGCTTAAGATCACTGTCCTGCTCTGCAACTACCTGCATAGTAGCTAATCCTCCAAGAACCTCTGTTCTAATGAATTGAAGCTCTAATCTTTCCAAGTCCATTTGTAACTCTTTTGGTAGCTCCCGATTGCTAGGCTGAATATCTGCACTCTTTCTGCTTAAAGCATCAGCTACAACATTTGCTTTCCCTGGAGTATAGTTGATTGTTAAATCATAATCTTTGATTAGTTCCAACCAATGCTTCTGTCTCACATTCAATTCATTTTGAGTGAAGAAATATTTGAGACTTTTATGGTCAGTGTATAACTCACATCTAGATCCATATAGAAAATGCCTCCATCCTTTTAGCGCAAAAACTACTGCTGCTAACTCTAAATCATGAGTTGGATAGTTGACTTCATGTGGTTTCAGTTGTCTTGAACCATAAGCAATGACTTTCCGATCTTGCATTAACACACAACCCAAGCCTTCTTTAGATGCGTCACAATATACTGTGAAGTCCTTCCCTGTTTCAGGAACTGCTAAGATTGGTGTTGTGGTTAACCTGGTCTTTAACTCCTGCAAACTTGCTTCACACTTCTCGTCCCAATTGAATGGTGTATTCTTTCTTAGCAATTTGGTCATTTGTCTAGCTATTTTGGAGAAACCTTCAATGAACCTCCGATAATAACCGGCCATTCCTAAGAAACCTCGAATCTGTTTCACATTAGTTGGTGCAGTCCATTCTAATACTGACTGAACTTTAGATGGATTAACAGCAATTCCATCCTTACTGATCACATGACCAAGGAATTCTACCTCATCTAGCAAAAATTCACACTTACTGAACTTAGCATAGAGTTTATGTTCCCTTAGTGTCTGCAATGCTATTCTCAAATGATCAGCATGTTCTTCCTTATCCTTGGAATATATTAGAATATCATCAATAAAAACTATGACGAACTTATCCAAATATGGCATGAAGATTTTGTTCATCAGATTCATGAATATTGCTGGTGCATTGGTCAAACCAAATGGTACTACCAGATACTCATGGTGTCCATATCTTGAGACAAATGTTGTCTTTGGAACATCTTTTGGTTTGATTTTGATTTGATGGTATCCAGATCTTAAATCAATCTTTGAAAATACTCCTGCTCCTTTCACTTGATCAAACAAATCTTGGATTCTTGGTAAAGGATACTTATTCTTGATAGTAACGTTGTCCGGATTTCTATAATATCCACACATCCTTCTTCCACCATCTCTCTTATCCACAAAGATTAGTGGTGTTCCCCATGGAGATACACTTTCCTGAATAAATCCTTTTCTAGCTAACTCATCAATTTGTTCTTTGAGTTCTTTTAACTCTTTGGGTCCCATATTATATGGTGCTTGAGCTATTGGTGCTGTACCAGGAATTAGGTCAATAGTGAACTCTATCTCTCGGTCTGGTGGCATTCCCGGTAGCTCTGCTGGAAAAACATCTTGAAATTCATTTACTATAGGAATATCTTCCAATTTGACCTCTTTCATCGTGTTCAACTATAGATCCACCATAATATGACTGTGTTTATCTGCTTGGTAAACTATCCTTGCTCCACTTGGAGTTTTGATTGAGACAGTTTTCTCCTCACAATTTATCTGAGCTCCATGCTCCATCATCCAGTCCATCCCCAGCACTACTGTAATTCCCTTCAAAGGAATCACATAAAGGTCTGCGAAGTAGGTACAACCACAGATCGAGATAACCTGATCTTGTTTTATGTGGCGTACAATCACATTTCCCCCTGCCGTAACTACGGTCATAGGGCTTTCTAACTTGCCCTTTTAATCCCAAATTTATCACAGAATTCTTCAGAAATGAATGATGTAGTTGCACCAGTATCAAATAGAACTTTGCCAGGATTGGTAAGGATATTGAGTGTACCTATCACCGCATGCTCTGAATTATCCACCTCCTCAAGGGTTGCACAGTTCAGTTTCCCGGTGGGTCTGTTCCTCTTGCCATTGTTGTTCTTGCCATTATTTATTCCTTTATTGGGATGTCCATTTCCTCCACTAGCTTGTCCTCCTCCCTTGGTAGGCCAACCTCCTGGTGGTTTGCTCGGACAATCGGGCTTGATATGCCCCTTCTGACCACAACCATAACAGATCACTATAGGCTTTTTGCATTCCCTCTGGAAATGCCTTGGAATTCCACAATTGTTACAAATAACATTCCTTCTCGGATTGGATTGATTTCCACCACTGCCCTTGTTATTGTTATTGTTATTGTTTCCATAGTTCCTGTTCCGAGGTTTGAACTCTAGGTTGGGTTTAGGTTTGCTTGCCTGAATTCTCTTGGTTTCCTTCTTGGCTCTCTTCCTCCTATCCTCTTGGACATTCTTATAATCATCTTCGAAAGTAATGGTTGCATCCAGCAAATGCTGATAAGTTTGCTTATTAGCTAACCTTAGCTGCATTTTCACAAATGGGTTTAATCCACGCAGGAAACGCTTCTTCCGCTTCTCTTCAGTGTTAACATCCTCCTCAGCATAGCGAGACAATTGACTAAACTCCAAGATATACTTCATGACACTAGTATATCCCTGCTGAAGCTCCTCAAATTCTCTCCGCTTCAACTCCATAACACTTTCCGGAACATGATATTCACAAAATCTCTGCTTGAACTCCTCCCAGGTGAACTCCCTTCCTGGTTGTTGCATAGCCAACTGATTCTCCCACCATGATGTCAGCAGTCCGGGAAGATGAGTTGCATACCTCAATTTCTCCTCATCATTGCAACCTACAGTTTTCAGCTTCCTTTCTGTATCTGCTAGCCAATCTTCTGCATCCATTGGTTCAGGAGCTGATGCAAAAGGTAACGGCCTTGAATTCTGTAAGTCAGATAGACTCACTCCTCCACCATCAGGTGCCCTCTGATTTGCTCGTCCCAACAACTCTTCCATGAACTTGTTCTAGGTCTCTTGCATCATTTGCATGCACTGCATAAAGTTATGCTCCATTAACGGCCTCATTGGTGGTGGTGGTGGCAATGCTCCCTGATTTGCTACATCTGCATCGGCCTTCTCCTTGGCCTCTCGCTCCATCCGCTGCTGCTCAGTTTTGATTTATACACCCGTATCCATGACCCTCTAGTCCAGCAACATAAAGCGAATACTCATAATTACATCATGCACATGTGTTCTGAGCTCGAATTTACGCACATAACTAGTCACACAATGAAGATCCAAAGAAATCCAAATATGCATTTCACATATTATACATAATATCATAATGATACAAAGTCATTACAACATATACCATATAGGTATAATCACAAAACTACCTTATTCATCTAACTATTTTATTTCTTGGAGTACAATACATGGTACTTGATACCTCTAGATATCTGCCTACTTCTAGTAGTAACTACGTTCATCATACATGCCTGATGTCCAACCGTGATGACGTGTTGTTCGTCACATAGTTTGTGGAACAAATGGCCTTCTAGAAGGAACATACTCTGTATCTGAAGTGTTAGGACTTGAGTTATTACTCAATTTGAGCGCATTGACTCCCTCCAGCTCAGCTGAAAAGTCTTCAGAAACATAGTCAATATTATCTCCCGCTTGCATCTCCTAAGTTTCATTACTTCAGTTGTCAACAGGATACGCAGATCCTGCTGCTTCCCAGGTGCTCCTTTGGGCAACATAGTTAAACACTGGATAATGTATATTCCCTGGGTTTTAAGAAGATGTTGATGATTCAAACACTCTCTCCTCGGGATCTTCTTCTTCATCCTGATTATCTATCGACATGGCATTTCTACTACTGTTACTAGGGTTAATCGTTGCACCCATCCAGCTAGATTGTCCAACATTTCTATGAGAACCATCTGTGGACATCTGATGTTCATGAGATCCTTCATATGATCCCCTTCTCCAACCATCAGAATTCTCAATAGGAAGTTCTGAGTCAAAACCATCCTCTGAGCCCTGTGGTACTGCATACCTCATATCCATAGTAGGATCATGTATAGGTTCAGGACTTGGTGAATAAGGATATGGTACAAAAGATTTAGGATCTATAGGTATATCCTTAAAGATAGGTGTTGCACTACTACCTGCTTCCTTCTCTAACTGGAATGCTAACTGCTTCCTCCTTTCCGGATCAGTTAGGTCCTCTAACATGTCATTTTTATCTTCAACAATCACTTGATGTGTCTTGTAAAAAGACGCAACGAGTGTTCTGTAACTATCCATAGACTTGGAAGCTAACTTAGGATGCTTATTAACCAAAGTAAGATGATTCGGTATAGGCTCCGAGTCTATAGAATCATGAGGTATCACAGAGAATGTGCTACCTTCTAACTCCTTGGCTTTATGCTCCCGGATATTAGCTATCGCCTCCACAACAGCAACATGATATGCTGCTAAATGACTCCTACCTTCACCTATAGGTAGATCGTGATATAATCCAGGCTCCTCTAGAAGTTGGATACTCACACGATACTTGGATAACATCCAGCCATCAAGGTAAGTGATAGTATTCACTGGAATTCTAGTTGGACAACTAAAGATCTTTAAAAGTTGACGAAGTTGGTCTGTGAATGATCCTTGATAATCATCAAGAGTCTCCTCTTTCCTTACCAAAGTCTGTTTTGGAAACTTTGGTGACATAGCTCTGTATATCAGAAAAATAATTTTGATTAGTAACCAATAATATATTGCATCATAACAAAGAATTATCGCACTAAAACATATAATGGAATATTATCATTTGAATACCCATTATGTTACTTTTAGAGAATTCTTTATCGTTGCTAAACTTTCCTACAGGTAATACCCTTTACTAGGTTTCCAACCTAAGGTCAAAGCAATTTGCTCTAATACCAACTGCGGTGACCCAGCATACCACTGCATGTGTAGTATAATATAGTCGTTGACATGACACCCACAGAACACTGTTCCGTAAATATCACATCCCTCAGAGTGGTACAACAGAAACATTGTGGGTCCATATTACAAACATTCACACATTATTATTAATACAATACCAGAAGTTCAAGACTTCAAAAGGTTTCAACTTACAAACCAAAATATAAAGCGTTTCAGCGGAATTTAAAACTAGCAACTCCGACTAGGAGTTGAGCTCAGCAGCTTATTCTATAGAGTTCATGCTGCTTGGCTCCGTTGGTTACTACTAACTAGGATACTTAGTTGGACTCATTATCATAAAAACCATAGCGGATTTCGTAATCCACTCCTTCAACACCTCCTGACAGGTCAGGCTCCTCGTAGAACACATCTTCTTGGCATTCAGCTGCATACATTGGCACGTCTTCGGGATCCTCAGAGTCTAAGCAAGGGATCAAAGGAAAGGATGAGTAACAGCGTTACCCGACAAGTTCATTATATGCAAGGTGGGAAGTTTGATGCTCTAACTACCACCTCGGACTATAAGTCCTTAGCACTATGCAGTTTTTGTAAATCTTTCTTCAAAGATTGATTTTATTATAAAAATCTATGACCATCAGCCTTCACAGGTTGACCAGAACTTTCATGGAGTTCATTTCCTGCCGCATTCGTAGCTCCTTCCCGGAACAGGGAGTAACAAGTTACAATTCTTACACTTTGCAGAGGTGCGTTACCTTACCCATGAGAGATCAACTCCTTGTTTCACAACCGGGCGTACTTTCTCGTCCACAATTCCATGATGTGGGGCCCAGTAGTTGGTCCAAGCCAATCACTACCCCCTTCGCGACCTCGCAAGCCTCCTTGGTGTACATCATGCCCACATAATGAATTACGGCAATGGTTTGTACAAACCGTTAGATGCCAGAACTATCGTGGGACGATGAGGGTTCCCACCCATATGTTGCATATCCTCTACGAATTACCAATTAATATGCACGCTACGAACTTGGATCTCTGCTGTCCAGACACGCGGATAAAGCCGGCGGATTTGCAGTGATCTTCCACCTTTATATCCTGCACGGGGGCGGTTTGGGTGGGTCTTGAATTTTCCCGATCTTTGCCGGCAAACTCCGAGGAGAGACCCGACATCGATCCTTCCGCGAACGTATCCTGCCCGTAGGCGGTCCGTGCGGGTCTTGATGCTTTCTGATCTTTGCCGGCAAACTCCAAAGAGAGATCCGACATTGATCCTTCCGCAAACGTATCCTGCCCGTAGGCGGTCCGTGCGGGTCTTGACGCTCCTCCGACTTCCAGGGAACTAGTGCCCGAGTCGGTTTCGCCGATGAAGAGGTGGATGTCTCCGATAGGAACGATCGAACACCGCGTAGGGTTCGTCTTCGCCGGGATCCAGAACTCGTCAGGGAGGACGATCGGAACGTTGCCGGAGAAGATAAAACGGCCGATGGCTACGGTTTCGCCGATTCCCGTGAAGATCTTGGTCCTCGCCCGCTGAAGAGCCAAAAGCGCCTCTTGCCCCACGATGGGCACCAACTGTCGTGGTATTGCCGACGAGTACGCCATGGAGGGGTCCTCGCAGTGCGTGTTTAGAGACGTGGGGTAAGGCAAACGGTTGACGGGTACGAGGTAACACAGCTTACCCAGGTTCAGATCCCACGACGGTGGCGGAATCCTACTCCTGCTATAAATCACTATAAGGGCAATACACCGAGTTACAGAGATAGGTTCGCTGTGCGAGTTGTATGAATCGATACTAAGTTGTGTGTGCCCTAAAGGCTCCCATAGGCCCGACTTATATAGTCGCCAGGTCCTAGGGTTACAGGGAAAAGTCCTAGCCGGACAGGTTACAGAGTCCTACACCGTCTATCACTAGTCTTGTGTATCTTGCACTCCAAGGCTCCGGGTACGCTGGTGACTCCATCGTAGCCTTCCTTTATCCGGCATGGGCCTCCTTCCGATCCACCTAATCGTCCCGAGCAGGCCATGCTACCGACTATGGGCCACCCGGGTTAGTCGGATAAGAGACATGCTATGAGGATACCCATATAGCATATCCCCAACAGTACTCTTTGTACTAGGTCATCATATGCTAAATGTTGGTGGTGACCTTCCTGGTTACTGTCATGTCCTGATTAGGGTTCTTGGTTCTGCTTAGGGTCATACCCTGCTGTGGATTAGATACTGATGAATTGGATCATGTGTTGATGGTCCCTAAGCATGCTAAATGATTGTTAGTTGTGGTTTGCTGCTTAAGATGAACTGTGGTGGTGCTAGTGGCTTATCAGATGATTCTATGAATTAATTTTGATGTGGTCAAATGATAAAGTTGCTATAGAAGCAATACTTGGGAATCTTGTGGTTTACTGTTTCACCACTGTCATTACTTGGTTTATGACAATGAGTGTTGTGTGATTAAATCACTGTATTAACACTTGTTGGCTTAAGAATTCAGATGTAGTTTGAGCTCACATGGTTTCAAACAGTGAAGATATACATAGGGATTTTCTTAATTATGATTCCTGTGATGATAGGAAAATGATTTACAATTGGTTAGTTGAATCTGTGAAGATTGAATGCTTAACCTAATTAATGTAGAAGTATTCTTGTGACACCATCTTTGTATGTCACACAATATTAGATTCTATATCATTGTTTGGATTGGTTAAAGCTTAAGATGAGTTTGTCTTTAAAGATAAATAGAAATTTTCCTTTCTTAAATCCCTAAGACCAATGATGTTGGTCTGAGGTTTAGGGATTTAGACCTCTATCTGGATGATTCACATGAATTGATTCTGATAGTGATACCAGCTACTATTGTTTGAATCAAGGTTGGGAAAAGATGTTTGTAAGCTTGATAACTTATATAGATCCATAAGATTAAATTCTAAGGTGCTACTCTTGTCTTAGAGATGTGCCTAGAAGTTTAAATCTTAGCTATGTTCATTCTTTAATTGAAATATAGCTTGATAGATAAATCAATGATGTTGTTCTGAGATTTAGTTGGATCCTTATGCTTTTCTATTTTATTTTAGAGTTTAAAACCTCAGTGTTGGATTCACCCCACTTGGGTGTTTTCTGAGAGTTTGAAAAAGAGACAGATCATGTATGCTTGTCTAATCTTAGACAGATAGATCATTTGATGGTCTATTTACTCACCACTGTCACTTGGTGTTGTGGTTGCTAGTGGTTGATCTTGTGGTAGCTTGATCTGGTGCTCCCGTGGTATTTCCAGCTCCTGGCTTGTCCTTGATCTAGCCCATCATCTCCTGATCCTGGTGGCTTGATCTTGGTCTTGGTATCCTCCTGATCTTCCCTCTCCTTATGTCACCATCTTGGTGATGTGATCCTAGGCTTTGGTTGGTTTGATCTAGCTTAGCTTTGGCTTGGTGTAGCTGCTGGCTGCTGTGCTTGGTTTAGCTGGTGGCTGCTGTGCTTGGTGTGTAAAAGCAATGGAATGGTGTGGGGATTGATTTCCCACGGCTGTGTTGATAGTTTTGTTTGGTTGTGCTGTCATTGTGGTGAAAAGACACACCATGCAGTTTGGTGTGTGTGTTGCTTGTGTGCTTGCTGCACAGATGTGGATATGTTTAGAATTTTTGAAAGTTACTTTCATCTTGTTACTTCTACCTGGCTGGTGAAACTTGCCCCTTTTTACTGTTATTTGACTTATGGCTTGAATTTATGAAAGATATATTCTTTCATATTTGTGAAACTTGCCCCTTTTTATAAGATTACTCAATGATGAACCTTGATCAGTGCACTTCACTGACAAGTCTGAGAGTAATACTATTTTAACCTTAACTTTCTTTATTTTTGTTTGTGTTTGTTTTGCAGGTACCAGACTTGGAAATTCAGGATTTTAGTTTAGGTTTTCTTCTTTATTTATAGAATAGTCAAATGTAATATTCTTTATTCTTTTGTAATTTTAGTTCTATACTTTTGTAATCTTTATTTTATTATTGTGTAATAAATATTTAACTATTATCAATTAAAGGAATATTATTCTTTATTTATTTACTATTCTAAAAATTGTGGATGATTTTCATAAGTTACATTTTTGTAACTTATGTATTGAATGAAATTATGAAATGGAGATTCTTATTCTTAATTACTTTCTTTATGCAAAGTTTGAGTTATTATTGGTTAACTCTTAAATAAATCAAATACTCAAACATCATTCAAAAATCCTTTTGAATTATAATTCAAACACTCAAGTTTTTAAATTCAAATTTCATTTCCTAAAACACATAAGTCCACAAAGATCATATCGAAGTCTATAACAATCATCCTTCAAGACTATACCAAATCTCAAAGTATGAAAGAAACTTTGATCACTTTAGGTTTTTTATTTGGCAAAAAATTTACCCACATTTTCCCAGATGAATGCATGCAACATCTTAAATTCCTAAATCTACCCTTCGTTAGTTCCTAAATGCTGGGATGTTACACATGCTCAGGATTTTCAACCTTTGGAATAAGAACAACAGTGGTATCATTCCACCCCTCCGGTATCACTCCTATATTCAAAGCTTGCAAAATCTCCTGAGTAATATCCGCCCCAATAAGGTCCCATAATTTCTTATAGAAAACAGCATATAGGCCATCGGGCCCTGGGGCCTTAAAATCTCCAATGCTAAAAGCAGCCTTTTTTGACTTCCTCTGGAGTGAAAGGGCCAAGCAACTTATCATTCATACTACTCGAAACCTTCGGCTGAATTTTGTCCAGGAATTCCGGATCTACTTCCTGCACCTCATATGTAAATTTTTTTGAGAAATATTGATAAATGAGAGGTTTAAGCATTTCAGTACCTTCCACCCACTCATTGTTCTCATCCCGAAGTTTTTTAATCATGTTTTTCTTTCTCCGAGCTGATGCAAAATGATGGAAAATGCAGTATTCCTATCTCCTTGCCTCAACTAATTAGCACGAGCAAGCTGTAGCCAATGGATCTCCTCCTGATGCAAGAGCATTTCGACCAGCTCTGCCATCTCCTTTGCTTTTGCGTTATTTTCACCATTCATAGGACCATTCATGGCTTTCTCTAGCTCGCGTTGGGCCTTCCTAATACGCTTTTTAGGGTGCTTCAGGAACCTACTATCCCAATCGTGCAAGTTACCATGCAAGTGACTAAGCTTGGCCAAAACTCCACCATCATTCACTTCATTGTTTGCTTTTTCCCAAGCGTTCTGTACAACTTCACAGAATTTCTCCTCTTGCAACCATTTGGCCTCAAACCGCTTTTGTTTATTTTGATTCAATATAGGCACCACTGGTTCAGTATCCAAGATAATCGTCCTATGGTCCGATCTTGCAAATTCCATGTGTTGGAGAATCGCATTAGGGTGCATCGCCTCTCCAACTTTGATTTACCACCACACGGTCCAACCGTTCTCTGATCTACCCTCTCTTCCAAGTGAAAGGATCGCCGGTATATCCCAGCAGTGGCGGAGCTCAGTACAAGTCAGAGCGGGCCACGGTCTCCTAGACTTGGAACAATCAATGAAGAAAAAAATATTTCAAGGGCTTAGATGGGAATTTTTTGAGTGATTTGCCCCCTCCCCTCCAAACATTCCAATATTACCATTCCCCCACCCATTCTGGGCTAGCTCCGCCACTATATCCCAGGTCGGTTAGACTGCAGTCCGACAGTGCATCCCGAAAATCCTGCATATACACCTGAGGTCTAGCATTCCCACCTTCCTTTTCATGAGACCAAAGAATCTCATTAAAGTCACCTATAATCGCCCACTGCAAATCATATTGGCCATTGAGCTCTCATTCAATCTCCAAATCTTACCTGGGCTTTCCACAATCCGAACATCAATATATTTTGGTGCTGGAAAAATTTGCTGGACACTAACCTCTTTTTTCAAAAATAAGATCACTTCACCACTGCATCCATTACTGGGATTTACAATTTTGAAGTCCAAATTTAACCTCCTTCTAAGACAGTCTACCAGATAGCTATCTAAGTGTGTCTCCGACAAAAACAACACATCAGGATTGTAACGCCTCTGGACATCCAGAAGCGATCGAACTGCCGGGTCATTCCCCAAACCCCGGCAGTTCAGGCCTAATGTCCTCATTGATCCCGGCGGTATCCCTCGAGGGAGCCCGCCGATCCTGTGTTTTTAGTAGTAATAGCATCACCTCCAGTGCGAGGTCTTTTTTGGTCTCGAATTTGAATTGGGCTTGGTGGCGCTGCAGGTTCGAGTGCAAGAACTATCTCACTGACCTTTCCCGAGACTGTAGTAATCATCTGCACATCATTCTTCGCAATCGTCTGAACAATTGCCTTGTTTTTATTCAGCTTCGTCTCATCAACAGACATATTATCTTTGTCATCCCCATCAGATTGTTCCTTATGTTCAGTACTACCACGCTCATTGAAGCCACGACCAGAGGAGAAGCCCCCGCTTCCATAACCACGTCCTCTTCCTCTACCACGAGCAAGTCTACCTCCTGCACGCATGGCCCAACTTGCACGGAGGTCTTTAAAAACCAGATCATCAGGTGAGTGCATACCATCTCCATGGTCTTTAAATTCATGCCCTACACCAATTGGGGATATTTTCATACTTGACCAGAAATAATTCTCTTCTTCCGGCTCGAATCATGGAAACAACAACTTTCAAGGGTTTCCTCACATCCAATCTAACTCTTGGACGATAGAAGTTGCCTTCAAAATCGTTTGAAGCTTTTTCATAAGCAACCCATTCCCCCACTTTAGAGGAAGGAGATTTGAGCATCGGCGCGTACCCCACAGGCAAATCTTGAATTTGAATCCATACATCAAAGTGAAACAACTCGATCGACGTTGGCTTTGTGAAGCCATCGTAAGGGGCAATCAGAACGGGATTGCCACGGAATTGCCATGGACCTCCTTGCATAACCCTCTTCCAATCTCCAAGACATGAAAATTGGAAGGTATGAAGATTGCCTTCTAATGTTTTAGTTTTCACCTCCTGTGCAAGATCCCAAGCAGATCGCATGTTTTTATAGAACCAAAAGCTTGAGTAATCACCCTCCATGAACACCTTGGCTATGGCCAACCACCTAGTCGCAGCGGCCGGCGGCGGCCCCTCCTCCTCAAAAACCACGTCGTCCAGGTCTTCCTCCCGGATACCAAACCTTTTCATCATCCCAGAAATCTCGTCGCTCGAAGAACCAGACGATCCCTCAGCCATGGCGGCAATAGATCTCACCGCAAAACGCTTGCCCAAAACCCTAGGCGTACGAACCTGTGGGTCAAGGCTGGGAGGTGACACCAGGGTCGCCCCAGGATCAGCCCTAACACATCAGGTGCGGACGGGGATAGACGATCGGGAAGCAGGACCTCAACGCCGGCAGAGCGCCGCGAGGGAAAAAACCCTAGCAAGAGGGAAAACACATTTCTAACAGATGGACACAAGAGCGCCACCCATGCCCGATCACGTGAGGGATCTAGGGTTTCCGCCGGAGAGCCCGGGCGGAAGAGCAAGAAACATCCGCTTCGACGATGACTTCAAGAAGGTTGCGGCACCCACGGGCATCACCGTCGTTGGTCCCGGCCAACCACCAGGACAAGGCTTTCACCCAACGCAAAGTCCCAAAACCTCCCGCCCGCCCAACAAGGACCGACACAACCACCACACCTCCCCTCCCCTGCCAAGCTCCCGACGATCATCAAAGCATCCCTTCCGCCGCCACGCCTAGGCTCCCCGTCGCTGCGATGAAAGCCGTCGTCCGGATCATCACCGCTGCCTGCGAGATAGTTTCCGAAAAACAACCAGAGAGAACCCGGGCAGCCGCCACCGTGAAAGGGACCGAAGATCAACGCCACCATAGCACCTCCCTCCCAGATGGACACCGCAGTGCCGCCGGCCCACACTCCACTGGCCCACACACCTCCTGTGCAGCAGCAGGGCCACCGTCGCACATGAGCTGCCACATCCACCACCATCAGATCGTAGAGCCCTGCGGGCGCCACCACCACCCGCACCACGCGGAGGTGAGGAGCGGAGCTGCATCCTGCCACCGGCCAAGCACACCATCCACCGAACACCACGGGCATCGCCAAACGCCACAGAGAGGGGGCGCCGACCACCGCCGACAAGGGGCTTTGGTGCGGGACCGACCGTTGCAGGACTTGGGCCCCAGATCCGTTCGCCGTGTCACCCTCACGGCCACAGCAGCCACCGTCGTCGTCGGAAGCCCAGGGCCGCCGCCCCGGTGTCCAGACTCCGCCGGAAGTGCCACCTCATCCAGGGCTGCCACGCCACGCCAGCCGGATCAGGGAAAGATAAAAGGTTTGATTCATGTAAGAAAGATATAAGACTAATCCCTTATAAAGGAACATATAGGTTTGCTATTAAATAGTGATAATTCTTATAAAAACATTGGCGAAGCACAGGTTTAACCAAGGTCGGGCCCATTGCAGTCTATGAATGGGAAGGGAAATTAAAACATAGAAAGAAACATCCGGTGCGGAGCTTAATATAAAGCTTCTAAAGAGGACATATATGTTTATTTCTTCTTCTATTTCGGGGTCTTCTATAATATTATACGCCTTCACTATTTGTGACTAATATAAAGCTTCTCGGCCCTTCGGCTCTTCTCATTAAAAAAAAAATCGACACCACGAGCAGACACCCTGGTTCCATGGTTTGCCACCAAACATATTGGCCTGCAACCAGTAACTTTTGCAGCTACCGGTGCGTGTTGATATTTTTCCTTGCCACTAAAATGGATTGCTTATGACCATTTCTCTGCTCAACAATGTTGGCCAGTTCGTGGGTTCTGATCTTGCAAACGTTTTGCGTGCACTTCGTGGACATTCCTTGCAAACCACGTGATTAATCAACTCAACCCATTTGTCGATGTCAGTATGTGATGATAAAATAGAAATTCGATAATATAAGCCTTTCTAGTTGTGTAAATTCAGAACAGGTTCCGTCAGAAAAAAAACCTTCTCGCGCCCCCCGTGTTGTCTCCCCGAGGGAGACGGCCGGGGGCACCTTCTGGCCCTCCAGTGAGCCCTCCCCCAGCCCTAGCCCCCTCCCGCCGCCGCCGGCCCATGCCACAGGGCCTTCCCCGCGTGGTGTCGGCGGCGGCGGCCCGACTTCTCCCTACGCGTGGTGCCCCTTCTCGGGTGGTGGCGGTTGTGGTGCGTTTTGGCAGGCGACGGTTCCGGCTGGTGGCGACTAGTGGCGGCAGAGTGCCGACCCAAGGCGCTATCTTCGCGGCGGCGGCGCCCCTTGGCGGCGCAGGGATCGCTGCATCTTCTTGCTAGCTACTGGTGACCTAACGGCCCAGATCTGGGCCCTCTGGGCCTGATCTGGGTCCGGACGGGCCTGCCGGCGAGCAAGGCGGCGGTTTCGCCTGGAGATGGGGATAGAGAGAATGGCGACCGTGTGGTGGTGATGGATCTGTCATGCAGCAGCGTGGTGGCAGAGCTTAACGGGCCCGATTTCGGTTCGGCCGAGCTGATGTCGATGAACAAGAGGGTAGCAGCGGCGCCCTACGTGCTACAGCATGGCAGCGGGGACTTTACGGACCCGGCCTGGGTTCGGCCGGGCTACTCAGCCTGGTGTGTTCCTGCCGCTGTGTCCGGTCGGCACCCGCCTTTGGCGGTGGAGGATGTACTCCAGATGGTTGTGCTGATGCCGCCCTTTGTTTCTAGTGTTGGTCTGGTGTGCTCCTTCCGCCACGTCCGGTCGGAGACCGCGACAGCGGTGCATGCAGTTCCCTCCCGTCGGCTACAACGCTAGCGTCTCCGAAACCTGTTGTCTCTGTTTTTCATTCCTAGGCCTCGCATTGGTTCACAATAAGACGATGGTGGTGGCATCAAGACCGTGGTGGCTCATGCAGGTGGGCGGCTCCGATAGGTGGAGGCCTTCGAATCATTTGGGGTAGTGGTTTTGGGGGTCGGGAGAAATCCTTGTCGGTCTCACGACATCGACGGGGCGACGCCAATGGGTTCCGTTATTCCTTCTTGAAGGGCGTCGGGAGTTCCCCTTCCCCACTCACTCCCGCGTACAGGGAAACCCTAGGACGTGTCCGAGCATCAGCGTCGTCATCGTCGCAGTCCTTCTTAAAGGTGGTGCTTAGTACGTGACCGTTCGAAGCTCTAGGAGCGTGGTAGGACATCTTCGGTGGGCGCAGCAGTGGCGAGCTTTCATCTTTTTGGTCGAGCTGCCATTGTCGGCATTCGTTTCTTTCTTGTTTCTCTTCTTTTCTTGTCTAGGCTTGTCTGTGTTGTGACCCCATCAGTTGTATCGGTTCATTGCTATAATTAATATAGCGGGACGAAAGCCTGGTTCGAAGAAGCAGTGTAAATTGAACTGTTAAAAATGCTTATAATTTGGACGGAGATAGTACTCCCTTTGTTTCAAAATAGATGTCCTAAATTTGTCAAAATTTGGATAAATTTAGACACTATTTATATATAGATTCGTCTAAATTTTGAAAAACCTAAGACATCTATTTTAAGATCGAAAGGAGTATTATTTTCCCTTGCCACGCACTAAAATGGATTGCTTATGACCATTTCTCTACCCAACAATGTTTGGACTGTTATGCAGGCTCTGCGCTCCTTTAAGACACGCGCCTTGCAAAGATTTCTTTCCCTGGCCAAATTTAGCTCCCTAGTGTCTCTTTGAAGTTCTTTGAGCAACCAAACCGGTCCAACATACGGCCTCCGCGGGTTCTGATCTTGCAAACGTTTTGCGTGCACTTCGTGGACATCCCTTGCAAACAACCCACGCGATTAATCAACTCAACCCATATGTCGATGTCAGTATGTGATGATAAAATAGAAATTCGAACCAGGTTGTCGCCCTGTGCTCAAGTCGATCGATCATGTGCACCGCGTTTGACCGGGTGCAATATAATGGGGTTGGGCAGCGCTACAAGTCTATACCTAGCCTTGGTCATGGGCCGTGAGATATTGAATTTAGAATTTGTCCATGATCCGATTGATTTGAGCCGTATTTATATACCTTGACATGACAGGTACGTAGAATTACATATCCTAAAAGAAAAGACAGGCAGATTACGGTATAGATAACTGAATCAACTGTGTCCACTCTAGCTATTTTCATACTGCGTAGTTTTTTTTAAAAAATAGACGCATATATTAACGAAAACGTTTAATGTTTACTAGTAAAATGACCGTGCGTTGCTACGGACAATATATACATACATAATTCAGGATGCCCGTGCGTTGCTACGGGCAATATGTACATACATAATTTAGGGCCTTTGCATAATTAGGATAGACACGACAATCATACTATGTGGTTCTTATCAAAACTTATCCTGTGTGGACGGCGTCACATTTCCGTCAATGTCTACATCGCAAACCCCCGATCCTCCCATCTCAGGGCCGAGCTAAAAAGTGCCCGCAGGTGACCTAATAAACAGATTACGTATTTGGTTCTTCCATGCCATCTTCTCCTTTGCCAAGAATGAACTCCCGAGAGTGAGTCGCCTTGAAGGATGGATGTTTATGCAGCATATTTATTTGTCCGTTTTCTCCCACCATGTTCCGGAAAGCAACATGGACCACAGTAAAGAATTGTACTACCTAGGTTTGCCAAAGTTTTGGTACGCTTTGCCTTGTTTTTTCTCTTTCCACGTCGTCGATAGCTCTTCTTGACACACAAGAGCATCTCCGTCACATACCGCATATGGCGGTACCGCAAAATGTGGATGTGATTTTCCGTAATCCGCATAAACCACGTCGGTAGAATAGAAATGTCAAATAAAACTGTAATTTTTTTTAATAAAAAAAGCATTGTCACCACAAATTTAACTAGCTGTTCAAGTTCATACGGAGGGGATCATCAACCATATTTACAAGCAAAATCAAATGCACAATTGATATTGACATTTTTCGCAAAACCTAGATCTAACCCTACATGCGCGCCGGGGCTTCTAACCATCAAAGCGCACAATAACCGTCACATCCTCGCCGCTGGAGAGCGATGTCAGAATAACAAGCCACTATACACATCTAGCCAACACCGTAAGCTTGAAGCCTCACCCGAAGACATTAGATCCCTTTTGCATCGACATAGCATGCACTCTCACGCGTTTTAGAAGGGTTGTAATTCCAAAAACAACACCTCCAAGGCGGAAGAGGCGTTGAAGACGTTGACGTTGTATGATCCGACAAGCTAGATATCAGCTTTCACCCTGAGATAGTGATCCCAAGAGACGGGCGTGTGGAGCTTCATTGTGAAGCATCCCAAGAACAAAAACGACGTACCAACTCCACTTGAGATACAATCTCCACCACACCACAATGAAAATTGAATCCCCTCTCTTTCTCCATCTCTCGCGCCACCATCCACCGATGAGGGCTTTGCATGTCGACATCCTACATCGGTGGCGGTGGCGGAGGGAAGGATGGGGAAGGAGGAAGGGAGGGGTGGAGAAGGGTTGAGAGAAGGAGGGGGTTTCGACACTTGAGCCGCCAGTGAGCGACCGAGCAATAGTTGTGTATGGCGAACATCACACTTTCGCCAATAACCTTTATATCATGGGCTCCCAGTCATCATCTTATCACAAAGGTCAGTTACACAATGCTCGCCGGTGACCTAACAAAGGTGGTACATTTCTAGTTTCTCCATGCCATGTTTTCCATAGCCAACAGTGGACTCTGCCGGTTCATCCATCCAGAAACCAGAAGGATAACCGTGTCCGTGCAGCACATACCTGACTGTCGCCTACAGCTGTAATGTCTCTCCCAAGCAGTTCCACGCACCCGAGTTCCGGTACCACCACCCCACCACTGCCCTGGCGCCGCGATCTTTCCCAGTAACGGCAAGCCGATCAGTCCATTTCCCTCTCCAGATTCTTTTTCTGCCGTGTGAGCGTCAGAGCGAGAGCGCCGTGTGAATCGCGAGCGCCTGTCGCCTATACACGGCAAAAAGAAAAACAGCGACGAAATCGGAAAGAAAATCATCCGCCCAGATATCCGCCCCCGATTATAAGAGCAGTAGACCCCGTCGTTTCCCCCCACCACAGCGCCGACGACGCCGCCGGGGACAGCGCGACGCAGCGAAAGAGAGCATCGGAGGAGTCCTCGGGCCGGTGAAGGCGGCGGCGGCGGCGGGCGGCAGGGGCAGGAAGAGGAGGAGCCGTTGCCGGAGGAGTCCGCTAGGCAGCCAATGCCGCGCCGGGCCCGGTGGTGGTAGGGAGGGGGGACACACATATGGTGGGAGGGAACGGCATCGTCGACGGGTTCCGCCGCCTGTTCCACCGCCGCACGCCCTCGGGCTCCGTGCCCGGCTCCTCCAACCAGTCCTCCGCCGGCGAGGACGTCTCCTCCTCCGACATCGAGGCCGTCGACGACCTGGATCTTGTCGGCCTCCGCGCCATCCGCGTCCCCAAGCGCAAGATGCCGCTCCCCGTCGAGACCCACAAGAAGGTGAGACCGTCTCCCCGTCGACTACTCTGTTCCTGCTATGTTCCATGCTTGCTTGCTCGGCGTCCAGTTTGGGGTGCAGAAGGTGATTCGTCGTCACGAGAAATCCTTAGCCAAGATCGGATCTTTGCGGCAGTTGCGTAAGCTTAGATACTCCACGGCCGTACGGTACTACTAGCTCGTATTTCTTTTCTTTCCGTCGGTACGGCTGCTGGAGCTTGCGTCTTTGATCCGGTTTCCTATCTTCCGCTCGATATGGCGGTAGGTGACCATGTCTGTGATCGGATCATTATCATTATACTATACTTATTACTGTTCGACCTCTTGCTTGGCTGATCTGGGAAAATATATTATTATGCTAAACTGAATGCTGTTTGTTTCTTCAGAGATGTGTAGTTGGAGCATCTGCTCCATGAAGCTCGTGCCCTTTTTGGGGGTTCTCTTAGGTCTTCGCACTTGTAGTTGAATTTTCAATTACTAGGATTGCTTTCGGTCTTCAAACTCGTAATTGAATTTTCAATTACCACGATTGCTTTCATCGTCCCTGTTGAACCTATCCGAAGAAGCTGTTCTTGTCCAAGTGGTTCCACTTGGGTGCCACATTGACTGAATGTGCTATTCGTTAGTACAGTAGTAGATTGACTTGGTCTGTACCTGTAGCTCCTGTCCACATCAGTCTTGCACCATGGTGTCTGCTTCCTTAGTTCCAGACTGAACCTACCATATCTCTGATTGTTGCTGAGAATAGTCCCACACCTACCCGGCTAGTCTTTTCATATGACATTTGCTTCCTGTTGAACTGCTTTCACTGATTTCACTACTCAGTACTTAAATTTGTTTCTCATTTCATTCTTCAGTTTCTTCAATTGAAAATGGTATGCATTCGTAGTTGGCTTTAATTTGTTATTGCCAATTGTGATCTTGTAGAATGCACTGGAAAAAGAATTCTTCACCGAGTATGGAGAGGCGAGCCAGTACCAAATCCAAGAAGTCATTGGCAAGGGGAGTTATGGAGTAGTTGCTGCTGCAGTAGATACCCGCACCGGTGAGCGGGTTGCGATCAAGAAGATCAATGATGTGTTTGAGCACGTATCGGATGCCACACGCATTCTGCGTGAGGTCAAGCTCCTCCGGCTGCTCCGTCATCCGGACGTAGTAGAGATCAAGCACATAATGCTCCCTCCCTCTCGGAGGGAGTTCCAAGATATATATGTTGTTTTCGAGCTCATGGAGTCGGATCTCCATCAGGTCATCAGAGCGAATGATGACCTCACAGCGGAGCATTACCAGTTTTTCCTTTACCAACTTCTCCGTGCTCTCAAGTACATCCATGCTGGTAAGTCGGTGAACTATCACTGAGCTCCATGAACCTGCTTACCCATTTATGTAGCACAACCCTCGAGTTGTTCTATCAAACTATCATTGGACTTGTATTCGTTCTTCTCACAATAAATCTTGGCACAGGTAATGTATTCCATCGCGATCTAAAGCCCAAGAATATTCTGGCCAACTCGGACTGCAAACTGAAAATTTGTGACTTTGGACTTGCACGTGTATCATTTAATGATGCTCCTTCAGCTATATTTTGGACGGTAAGGTACTTGTCATTGTATGTACTATTTCACATTCTCCTATATTTTCTTATTTTTTGGCATTGTTTTTCCTTGCAAAGGATTATGTGGCAACAAGGTGGTACAGAGCACCTGAATTATGTGGCTCCTTTTTCTCGAAAGTAAGTTCTTCGAATTCTTAAACTCATAAAGTCTCATACAAGCAAGATGAATGCTTTTAGAGCACTATATGTATATGCATATGCTGTCTTGATATTTGTGTAATTCATGAAGTAGGTAACGTCCTTTTCGAAAAAAATGAAGTAGGTAACATGTTATATATTTGCGTTGCTGTTTTCTTTATCCTTTTCTTTTACTTTAAAATATTCTGGAATCCACAGCTTGTACTAAGTTAAGTGTACAAAATTAAGGATTAAACAGTATGAAGAGATTTTTCTAGTCGTTTATCATTGTAACCTTTCAGAACACGCTGGAAACTCACTTAATCAGATGAAAATTGTAGTATTAAGTAGAATTCATTGACTGATTATTCAAAAACTCTCTTTGCAAGTGTCAGATTCTTCCCATCTTCCTGACAAGTGTCAATTTGTACGCAGTACACTCCTGCTGTTGATATTTGGAGTATTGGATGCATATTCGCTGAGCTTCTCACTGGACGACCACTTTTTCCTGGGAAGAATGTTGTCCACCAGTTAGATATAATAACAGATCTTCTTGGAACTCCGTCATCAGAAACCTTATCTCGGGTATGTTTGTTTCACGCCCCTTATTTTTGCTTCAATCACAAACAAGGTAATATCGGAGGAGATACGGTTCACTAACAAGATGACACAATGCATCTACAAAATATCATTCATGTTGCACTCTTTGGTAAGTTACATTGCAAGCCAGTAGAGCGGTCCCCCCCAGAGCCCATCTAGTTATATATTTTTGATTTATATGTTGGTCTTTTGTCTGCATATTTTGCAATGGTACATTAGGTTTACAGGAGTAATCACTTGTTGCATATGATCTTTGCAGATTCGAAATGAGAAGGCCAGGAGATACTTAAGCTGCATGCGGAAGAAAAATCCTGTCCCCTTGACTCAGAAATTTCCTAATGCTGATCCGTTGGCGGTTCGCCTACTAGGGCGTTTACTTGCATTTGATCCTAAAGACCGGCCTTCAGCTGAAGAGGTAACACAAGAGTATTCTCTTCTACATTTGTTTTAACAATTTCACAACACATATGTTGATATGCTATAATTTTGTTGTCTTAATTCTTCAGGCTTTGGCCGATCCATATTTTGCAACTCTTGCTAATGTGGAACGTGAACCTGCAAGAAATCCGATTTCGAAACTTGAGTTTGAGTTTGAGAGACGAAAGGTGACAAAAGATGATGTTAGAGAATTAATTTACCGAGAGGTAGAGTGGCATAGCCCGTTTCCTGTTTTTTGTTCATAATATATTTATCGCTTGAGAAGTTAATTATTTCATGAATGCAAACAGATCTTGGAGTATCATCCACAGATGCTACAGGAGTACATGAAAGGTGGAGAACAGCTTAGCTTCCTCTATCCAAGGTGCAAATGCAGACTTGTTTTAATTTTGATGCAAGAAGTTACTGGACTTGATAAAATATGTAATTAACATATCTTTATATGGCTATTTTGATGCTGCAGTGGGGTTGATCGCTTTAAGCGACAGTTTGCACACCTAGAGGAGCATTACAGCAAAGGGGAACGAGGTTCTCCACTGCAAAGAAAGCATGCCTCCTTACCAAGGTATATACCCTGACTGTCAGAAATTAGAAGTGCCAAGCTTGTTAGTACTTCGGTCTCATTCATGTGTGCTAAGTTCTGCATTGACTCGCGTGAACAGGCAGAGAGTAGGTGCATCAAATGATGGTAATAATGAACAACATGCTAGTGATCAGGAGATTGGTGCAGATCCTGATGTCCATGCTACTGAAAGCCCTCCAAAGTCACAAGGCCCAGGGCAGCAGCATCCATCCGGTGGCCAGAATGGTGTGAGTCCCCGGAGCTACCAGAAGAGCGCGAGCATTAGTGCTTCCAAATGTGTCGTTGTCAATCCGAATAAAAAGCCAGAGGTACTAATGCTGTACTACCTGAATTCTCCATTGATTATTGCATTTTTTTGGGAGAAATTGATTGTTGCAATTAGGGAAGCCATATCTTTGCATGATCACAGTCGAATTTTTTTCTTTTGCTTTGGAGCTCAAGCCGTGACTCCATTTCCATTCTTTGTTCTATTATTCTTTAGTATGATGAAGAAATCTCTGAGGAAACAGAAGAGGCCATCGATGAACTGTCTGAAAAGATCTCCAAGATGGACCCCTAGTATAGCAACAACAATAAGGACGGCGAAATGGACGTCGGCACTGCATTTCTGTCAGGTACACCAGATGCTGATAATACGTCGTAGGAACACGGAACACTGCACTGCAAGTTGGAGATGTTTTAGCCCTTTCTTATGTGAGTGCATGTTCCTGCCGTGCATATGCAGGAGGTGGCCCTGCGTGTATAATTGTATTTTTTACACTCAAGATCAGATGTAAGCTTGAGTTTAGTTTATAGAGGAATGCAGTGAGGTCTTTATTTTCCTATGGGACCTATCATCTATGCATGATTGTAACCAACAGAACCTCAATCTGAACATTGTCATGTTTTCCTCTGGAGAGACATTAATAGATCAAGAAACTTTACTGCTCTGCATCTACTCAGTCTGGTGCCTGAGTTATGTTTTCTTTCATGCTTTTGGGTTAAATTATCAGTTAACTGAAACCTGTGTTTTATTTCATATAAGTGGACCAAACATTTCGTGTTTCTAAGTTGACCATCCTCGGTGCGTATTCATCTAATGGAAATAATGAGTTACTTCATGTTTAGAAGTATGCAGAGTACCACACTTCTACATCTGAAATTACTCAAAAAAATTGTGCATCATGTGCTTTCTGATGTAAAAACTGACTTAAAAACAACACTACAGATGCAACATTTCGAGTCTGATGTCGATGGATGAACAAATGCCATATGGTTCGATAGTTTAGATCGTCTCCTTGTGTTGTACTGCTAGGCAACTATCTTGTTCTACTGTTGAGAGATGTACCATTATCTTTAATGTTAATATATCTAGCTTTGTTAAAAAAAACAGCCCCCCAGCCTGAGTGACTAATAACAAATCACTACTTTGTGTTCATAATTTTGTGAGCTGGAAATATTTCCATAACCAACCATGTTTCGATCTCAAGAGCATAATGAGCTACCATACATCATGACACAATACAAACATACAATAGTGGCTGCCGTCCGTGGCAAGGTCTATCTAACATAACGTTTCAATTTCCATAGGAACAGGAAAGAATTCTGTTGCTCAACTAATGTACACATCTTTGCATACACTACATGGACTCGTCAGAAAATATCTCCATCTGCCTACACCCTTGGATTGTTGCGGCACACCTGTCATCTCATCCTCCAGCATCTTCAGAAAGGGCTTACCCTCCCAGCGAGCTTCAGCATGAATTCAGGAACAAGACGCCGTGCGACGGGCACAGCGAGGGCCTGGGTTGACTCCTTTGGGTCGTCCTTGTGTATCATGGCAACAATCTCTTCTAGCATCTTATCTCTACCGCCCCGAAGAGGGTCCTTTTTACGCAATATTTACCACATAAAAAGGGATCAGACATGAGAACAACGGCTATTCAAATTTCAAACCGCTGAGTACAGAGGTAATAAAATAATGTTAGAACAGTAATAAGACTCAAGCTACATAGAAATGGCACGAAGAATTACTCTCTAGAAACAGAAAAACGACAGTTTTATCCAGTGGAAATCACTTTGCTATACTAAGCCAACATAATGCTTAGTGATTTAAGAGCAATCCAGTGCAAGAAACAACAAAGCAAGGGTTATACTAAGAGGTCAAAACTGAGCACCAGATATATTTCTTCCCATGGAAACCAGAGAATCATGTACTTTCTATTTTAAAAGGGAGAAAATAAAGCACTCCAAAATATTTACTAAGGTCAAAATGTCTAAACAAAGAAATCCTTCCAAATAGCATCAGTGCCACAGCTCACAATGATTACCTGAAGAAATAAATCAGTATGTGTCTTTCCTTGATATAAGAACAGATCCACTTTAGCACCACGCTGTTGTAAAGTGTCAAGGAAAGCTTCACTGCAATTTTCGATTGAGTCAATTCATACCAACATCCAGAATACAGGTAAAGTCTCATGAAGGGAGCAACTTGGAAAATCCAATAAGATCAACTGTCTCACTTTAACCCACCTTTCAGCATGCGGTATTGAACAGTCGCTTGTCCCATGGAAAAGGATGATATGAGGCAACAGAGAAACTACAGATCCAACAGCTACGTCCTTAACCAACACTTGTGGAGAAAATTTCCTCAATGACTCCTCACCTTCCATAATGCTGAAACATATGGTTGCAATGGCGTTATAGTTTGAGTGTTTGACGGTAGAGGGAAAAAAATTGTCGGATGTTTTTTTAAGGGAAAATGGGAGCTGGTGCCGAAACATGAATAAATACTACCGGTCAAAGATAAATACCTGAGAAAGAGAGATCGGTACAGACCACGCCTATGGAAATGATCAACCAAGTTGAGAAGATTATAACTGCAGAAATCAAAGTCACATGTTAAGGCCAATACACCTATTCTGAGACATTCTTATGTATGTGAATCAGTAGTGTCCTACAAATGTGATGAGTCCTGCAATTAAATGTTGGAAAAGGAAGTACAGGGATCCAAAAATAGCATTGGCTTCCCAGACCTGATTCCTATAATATACTATAGCAGGAGCCTGCAACTTACAAGCTAAATAGCTAATATTGCTTAACAGACAAAATTCCTCTCTCTAAATTTAGAGCAATCATATTACCATTCTGCCTGAACAAGAAGCATAGTAGACTCAACTGAGCAGGAGATAAACTCTACTGGGATGTACTGACCATGTCTGACGATGCAAAAAACTGTACTGGTGATAGCACATGCAAATTTTCACAGAAAAGGGAACGTCTACAAATTTGTGCTAGTCATATGCTTACCCGCCAGAAATACCGAAGAAAGCTTTTAGTTGCCCAACACTCCAATTGGAAGTATCTCCTTCACCACATTCTTTAATAGCCCGCTTTACGAGAGTACATGCAGCAATATGCGCACCAGCAGATTGTCCAACAAGATAAATCCTGTTAGCACGGCGTACGTAGAACATATAAGAATAAATGACTATGTATATATGTCATTTCAAGATAGTACTTCGTGATTCATTTACAACTTTAGGATATAGTGCATCAAATAATCTTTTGGAATTGAAACATATGTTCTTGTTGAAGTTACACCATTATAGTCCTACAAAAGATGAATACCCAAACTAACCATTGTCCTCAAACACATTCTACCTCACCTTCCACACTAATGGATTCCTAAAGCATGCATATTTATCATATGTGTGCATGTGCAGGTCACACATGGGAAGGGACAACATCAATATTGCAATAGCCAACCTTTAAATTTAGATAAGGTATAAGCTATCAACCTTTCAGGGTCACCTCCATATCTAGCTATATTGTTGCAGACAAATGAGACTCCTTGGGATACATCTTCTACCATGTCACCAATAGTCCCCTGAGGAAAGTTTCTGCAAACAAACCCTTGTGATGCTCCATGAGTGTGATATAAGAAGCTTGATGCTTTACATATTTGGAATTTACTCTGAGTACCTGTAATCAAGGCATGCAACTAAGATGCCCCTTTCTGCCAATCGTCTACCTAAAAGGGCACCCCATCCTTTGTACCTGATATATATAATTCGCTTCACATGAAGTCAAGATAAAATCTAAAACTTACTGGAGCTCTAGAATGGTAAAGAGAGAGAGAAAAGAACTTGAGGTCCAAGATAGTACATACTTGTACTCACCCTATGGTCCATGCTCCACCAGTGACGAATACCACGACTGGCTTCAACCCTGTTGAGCCAGCTGGTATATAGAAATCCAATCTGCAGAAATAAATAGCATGGTACAGATATCAATAACCGCACTAACTTACGAATATAAAGAAATAGGTTTACTGAATAGAGATATTAGTTTCATGGTAGTAAACTTGTAGAAAATGAACAAACTACCTGTTTCTTGGCTGTTCTCCGTATACAACACTCCTATGAACTTGGCTTGAGAAGAAGTAATAATACAGAACTGGAGGAAGGCAGTAACAAAAGGTCAAGCCTACTGTGTGAGATATACTATATCTCATCGACATGCTCTGGGGGCAATCATGTATGAATAACAAATGAAGTGGTTTAAAAACACCAACCTTGAATAAAACCAGGCATGAGCAATAGAGCATAACAACAGAGGGCTAGGAACTGACGGATCCATTTGTAGCCTATCCTGCGCAAATCAGACAAGTTATTGGAACAAACTCAACTGCCCCCCCTGCGATCTAGACTTTTCTCCTCGTTTCCTTTTCCTCTTCCACCTCCCTTTTTTTTCTCGAACCCGGATCACGCCATTTCCCATTAATTGCATAACGGACAGCACAAGTTCACCAGGAAAAAAAAGGAAAATGGAGGCAGAGTTCAACGCATTGTGAGGGAATCCGCTAGCTAAACTTGTTTCCGACTTAACTTAAGGTACGGAAACCACTACGCCTCTCTTCTGAAGTCTAAACCGCTTCACTATGGTTATGTACTCTGTAGCTCCTAAGGTTGGCAGCTTTCCTGCTATCAAATTCACTGAAGCACCATGTCAAATAGTTTCAAGCTTTAGCATCAGATCTCAGTGAAGTTCAGTTAGCTTAAATGCTGATAATATGGTACGATACACCAACGCTCAAAAAATAAAGCCACAATATGCTACGGAATCATAGCCAGAGCACAAGCAGATAGTACAGATCACCAAGTGGAATAGGTAGTAGTAACAGAACTAGTAATAAAAGCTCAAGTAGCAAGCAGGGGAATGGAAGCGGTGGGGTACCCGAGGTAGCGGAGGAGGGTGAACGCGAGCCGGGTGAGGAGGAAGGTCTCGGCGGCCGCGTGGCCGACGTCCCGGCGGAAGGAGACGGTGCGCTGGGCGAGCCGCTCTCTCATCGCGCGCCGCCGCACGACCCCGTCGCCCGGGAGGAGCGAGGCGTCCTCCGCGGGCGACGCGGCGGCGACGCCGGCGGCCGGGGAGGGCGGCGGCGTCTCCTTCTCCTTGGCTGGCGGGGAGGCGGCGCGGGCACGGAGCTCGGCCTCCATCGTGGCAGCCCGGCCCGGCCCGAGGCGGCGCGAGATTCCCGAGGTCGCGGGGAACGTGGCTGCTCTGTCACGGAGAACGATGCGAATGTTGTTCCCCGGACCGGACCTGGCAAAAGTTTGAAAACCGATGGCCATTTTTTTATTTGCAAAGGTCTCGGCAATGACAAAGACGATGCGAAGGACGACCGAGATCGATCCGGCGAGAGGAGATGATCTCGTGACCGGGACTCTGGCTGGTGGGTTCTCCGTCAGCAGCCTACGCCCACATGTCAGAGACCGATAATCCTACATCTACGGACAGACTGCTTACGAACTAAACTTACGGATAAACGTGGCATTGTGCTGTTGGATGGATGTGTCGCTGTGTAAATCCTCACCTGGATCCACAACCGCCTGCCAACTCAGTCCGTAAATCTTTTCCGTAAGAAATCTCTCCGTAAGTGTAGCATTACTCGTCAGAGACTAATACCCATGTCGATAAGAGGCGCTTGAACCTTTTTTGTTGTGCCATCTCGATCAAACCATGATCATGATCCTGATTCCCTCAACAACAACAGAAAGATCATGATTTTGACCGTTTGCTTGTGCGGCCGGATCTCTCTTAGTTGCGAGATAAAAAGTACTGTTCTTAGCGTGGGCTGCCTTCGTCGTGCCCAATAAAGCGAGCACACATGTGGCGCTCAACCGTCCCTAAACATTTCTCCCTTCGTTCCCCACCCAAGAATTCTAAAGTTTGAGTATGACACAATTCTCCACATTTCTCCCTTCATTTCTTTTCATGCTAAAAGTTCTCCAAAATTCTAAAAAAAAATTCAGCCACCTAAGAAATCAGTACATTGACACAATATACATATGCTATGTCACAAAAATTATTTATAAAGTCAAGTCACATCACGTAGAACACAAAGAAGACGAATCATACTGACAGCAACCTGGAACAAGGACCATCAAAATCAATTCGGATGGAGCACTGTCGGCTGAGGAAAGAGTTGCAGGCGGAGGGGGTGTTGCACGGGAAAACAACCAGTTCTTAGGATCTTGGTGCAAGTTTTATCTAGGGCTTTCTGACCCCCTTACCATCGAAGCTTTAGCCCTACGAGATGCTGTGGCGTTTGCGGTGGACAATTTTTTCAATGCGTGGTGTTTGAGGTAGATTGCGCCGAACTAGTGCGCCTTTGGAAGGAAGGAAGGAGAGATCGTTCTATTCTCTCTCCTATTCTAGATGATATTCGCGAGCTATGTTTGTCGTTTGAAGTTTTTAGCTTTAGCTTAGTCCACCGAACCGCAAACCATGCGCTCACAATTGTGCTAAATTTGCATGTAATAGTGTGATGTCGCAAGTGTGGTTGGGGAATGTCCTCAATTTTTAGTTCACAGCCTAGTGGATGATTGTAATTCCATGTCTTTGATTTAATAAAGCTCACGAATGTTCTCCAAAAAAAAATACTTTGAATATTAGTTAATTTATTTATAAATTGGTCTAGAATTTGGCCCATTAACAATACCACATGGGATTTGTTAGTATTTTCGTGTCTCCAGCTGCGAGCTGAAATTATAAGTGAACATTTTGTGGCATGTTGAGTGTATGTTATGACTAAATATAATCTCAATTATTTTCAAAATTCTGTATAACTCAAAACATTGATTTTGGCCCACCGGATATGTTTAGGCCGCCTGGGCCTTGGGCTGAGTTAACTTTGTGACACGAGGGTTCCCGTTTCACTGCTATTTTTTAGACTAAAAAAATAGAGTTGCCCGTTTCCACGGGAAAGAGAGCGGAGGGCCAAAAAAGAGAGCGGAGGGCCGAGGCAAACGTCCCGGCGGCGGAGCTCAGGCGAGCGGCGGCCGGCATTGTTTCGCGACCCGCCACGGTCAAAACCATCAGAAACTCCTCGTCGACTCCGCGAGAACAGTCTCCATCTCCCTCCTCGCATCCCTCCATGCCGTCCCCGTCCCCGTCCCCGTCCTCCTCCTCCTCCTCCTCCTCCTCCTCCTCCTCCTCCTCCTCCCCTCACCGGAAGCTCCTCCACTCCGTAAGCCTCCCCCCTCACCTCAAACCCCACCCCACCCCGATTCTGCCACGCACCATCTGCGCCCCTTCCTCACACCTCGTTTCTCGTCTCCGTTTCAGTTGATTTACTGGGCGGTGCAGCGATGCCGGATGTCGGACTCGCCGTGCCGGCTCACGGTCTCCCTCAAGACCCCCTCGGAACCCGCCGCCTCCTCGCCCCTGCGCGTCTCCGGTAACTCTTTCCTTTCTCCCGCTTGCATTCTGTTCGGGTCTCCAACTGTGTGAAACTGTTGCAGTTTCGGACACTGGAGTTGGGAGCAAGCTGGAGGAGTTCCTGGAGCTGGACGCCTTGGCGCGAGAGACCCCCGTGGAGAAATGGGGTATGTGATCACCTGTTCGTGCACATGAATTTTGTTAATCCTCGCCAGCATCTGCACGGAAGCTCGGTTTCTGATGTATTAGAAATGTCCCTAGTTAGAAACACTGTCAGTAAGTTCCATCCACAGTCCAATCTCCACTATTCAATTATAGTCTATTAGAGGTGATCATGGCATCAGCATTTGCTAAGGTCACCACCGCTGAAATGAAGATGGCAGCCATAGTATTTCACTTTCAAGTCAGCATTCAGATGGAGTACCAACTGGGATGCGACAACGCTACTTCTCTTAGATATTCATCTGATTCAGTAATTGGCATTATTTCTTGTTCTTAGCTTCATCTTTCTCAGCCTGACACAGCTTTTCTTTATCTGCAGATGGCACCCTCTTAATCACAACTACTGGTACGCTTTCTGTTTCCTCCATTTATTACAGTTTTAAAATGCTGGCTGTATACATACTAAATTGGGGGTCCAAAACAGAACGGAAAGAGCATAAGTATATTTTGCAAAAAAAATGTTTTATCTGGTTAATGATATTGTGGTTTCAGGAAGGCCATTGATTGTCTTGCCTTGTTCCCTTTTATAGGAATCAATGACAAAGCTATTTATCATTATCAATTTAATCTTCAAGAAGACACATCTTCAAGTGCAAGATTCAGCAAGCTAGCTACCACATACAAGAATTATGCAACTTTCAGGCAGGTCATCTCTTGTCAGTTTGATGCCACCCGTTGTGGACTGGGGTTACTTGAGTCATATAGGCCTTTCTTAGTGCAGTGGAACTGAAGTATGCATATGTCTTTCAAATGAAGCTGATCTTGATGACTTCATACTATGGCTAACTGGCTTTGTCCGTAAGGTCTGTCTTACTAAACATATATTTTCTCTTTTTTCACCACATTTATGCTCAAGCTTAGCAAACAGCTTACCGCTGTAATATGTAATCCCTGTCAATATGGAATTCCTGGTAATGATTTTATAATAGAAACTTTCTGAACAGAAAGTACTCAAATATGACATAATCATTAATTTTACATGGCTAATCATTTATTTCTATGTTGATGGCTCATATACTTTCTGACCCTTTTCATTATTGACCTATGCAGATATTTGTGCTAAGAGCAGCTGTGAGTATTGCTGAACTTGCTATATCATGATATGCAATCTAAACATTTCATATGATTTTCTTGCCACTATTCTTTTTCAGCCTGTCATAATCACCTCTCAGTTTTCTACCTCCTTTAACCCCTTAAATCTTAAGTGATTGCATCCTCAACTCAAAATTCTCAGTGCCTATACATCACAATGACTATACATAATACATTGATATATTAGCAGTAATAATGGTGTTTATTATGGGCATGTTATGTTAATTTTAGTCTTACTTGTTCAAAGGATAATGGTACTTACATTGCTTTGCCTTCTAGTTTACGAGTCCCGTGTGGCCTTTTATTCGATGGAATAGCAAAGCTAATAATTTGTAAAGTCTAGTGTTTACATTTTAATATGATTTTGCACATGGTGCACGGCATAAACTGTGTGCCATTTACATGGAGGCTGATCTCTTCGTATATGATGCAAATCCAAATACGTATCCATGTATTTGTATAGCTAGAAATTACAAATATACAAATATTGCGCTCCATCAGTCTCTGTGATACAGTGAAAAACAATGATAGTTCAGAACCCTACATTAGGAGGTTCTTGTATGTATCCGTTAAAACATTCTTGACAGCCTTTTATCTGATGAAAAAATATGGATACATTTGCCAAAATTCAGATGTCTTCGATGTTGGTAATGACAGATATAATCAATTAAAAATGGATTAACTGCAAACAGATTTCTAGTATGTGTATACTACTGTCCATGCTTTCAAAATATGTGGTAGCTGTTAGGCTGCTAGAAAATGTAGATTTATACTGATTTCCCCACAGAAACGAAAATTCCTGCTGATTCAGTCGATATATACTTATACCATTACTCTGGCAACAATTCCAAAAAACATTATAATTATATTCCTTCTCATTTAATTGAAGAATAAGTATATTAGTATATAAGCATATGTGATGTCTTCAGATGCAGCAATTTTTCTGCCCGCTCTGAGCTGATAACTGAATGAAAATGTTGATGATCACTTTGAGTAATCGGTCATATTACATTGCGCTTAACTTATCTATTTCACTTTGTCGTGGTATATCTTCAGTTTTTGCTGTTGAACATCAAGTAGGCATAAAATTGTAGCATACCTCTGATCTTGCTTCCTTCTTTTCTTAGCCTGACCTCTTTAGTGGTTGTTCTGTTATCTTATGTTGTGTCTACTCAGAACTTAGCAATTGAGCTCACCACTGAGCAAACAGGAACTGCTGGATCAAGAAATGTTTGTCTGACACATGATTCTGATGATGCCTATCTGTCTATTGCCACACCAAGTATTGAGAGACTAGTTTCTGGTCTTAAAGATTATGCACTCTCACATGGAAACACTTGTGAAAAGTGTGATGCATGTTGTATGAATAGGTAAAATTTTCATTGGTCAATTTGAAGTGGCTGCTGTGCATATTTTCAGTTAGGCTGCTAACATGGTTTTGATCAATTTGCTTAGACATCTTCCACAGTATTTGTTCTGTAGCTGGCTTACTAATACCTAAAGACAACTAGATAGGGATTTTGCTAATTTTATGCTGCCTTTGCTCCTGAAAAGAGCATGCAACAGTGATATTCTGTTTATACTAACTTTAAGACTCCTTATCCATTTTTTTCATATTTCCTATGTATGTGTTATCTTCCAGATTCTGACTTTCAGTGGTACTGGTTTATCATTAGAATTAGAATTCATCATTGAGCTTTTCTCCTTGAAAAATTGCGTGTAGGACGGAATGATATCCCTGGCGAGTTTTCTTTTGCATTCTATCAGATTTCCTAGTTGATTCACCCTGTTAAGTAGATCACTTTATCTGTTCTCATTTATAGTTTGAGAAAACACAGTTAAATGCTTAAATGTTTCTCTTCATTGAAGTAGATTCTTGTTCACTTACATTGTTTTTTCAGTGTCAGGTAGAGATAGGGAAAACTAATGAGAATTAATACTAAAAACTATCTTGCATTCATTGATTCTTAGATGTATCTGTCAAAGATATTTACTGTTGAAGGCATCCGTATATTTTACAGTTGAAGTTGTTGCAACTTTGCTCTTGAGCCATATTTACTGATTCTTATAATTTTCTTGAGTTAAACAAACTAGGAAACCATGAGAAAAAACTGTTTATGTACGCCAACAACATCCGGTGCTGGACTGTACTACTACACTCATTCCCTAGCAGCCAACCTCGATCACTTTCAGGCTTCAGCTTCTCAGTTATGCTTGTACTTTAGTTCCTATTTCCTAACCGTGATGTTGCCTAGTCTGCAGTCATTTATGCTCAACCATTCCCATAGTAATGGATAACACATGCATTATCATGAACTCTTCAGATTACTGTTCTGACATATTAGACGTAATCTATAATTTATCCTTCTGCTTTCTGATTCTTATTTCAGAGATCGTTTGAAGATTGGAACTGGATCAGCCAAGATTGTAGATAGAAGAAGAGACAAAGGGCTACTTGTCGAACTAGTCATAATGATTGCCAATACGGCAACTGATTTGACTTGTTGGATGGCTAACTGTTCATCCTCTCAGGTTTACACCAAACCGTTATGTTACACAATCTGATTTTGCAGTTACATACTTTCATTTGACTACTTATTGAGTGAGCTTACAGAATTAGAAACATCATGCCATATCAGTCTGTATGGTGCTAGCTTGATTTGACTGAGAGCTTCTGATTGATGGTGAACGGCTTAATTGCAGGTTTTGCATTTCGAAGACTTCATACCCTGTCCCATATCACAGTCATCCTTCAATGTTCTCATGAGCATGGACTGGCAAAGCTACGGTTTCAAGCTAAAAGGAGGTTTCATGGATGATGAAGGAAATGCTGTGCTTGAGTGGGATAACCTGACATTTGCTCGTGTTGATATTGCCATTCACACTTACCATGGAGTATATCCAGTTTCCATTCCATGCATACTTTCTTTTTATAGTGATTGTTTGGGCCTGGATATTCTCTATTGGATTCTCTCTAGTGTTTTGTCTGGTTATCCTTGACTTGCTGTAGCTACAGTGCAAGAATGGCAGAGATCTGAACCAGATAAATATCTTGTGAGGAAGGCACTTAAGTCTGCACTGTTTCACTTGAAAGAAAATCATGCAGGAGACTTTCTCAGCTGTCATGGAAAGAAAGTATGTGCCTTACTTATTCCATATTTCTGTTAACTAACGTGTTCGTGAAGGCTTTCATTTCTCATGTGTTTTCAGTCTGTTATAACTTTTTTAACTGAAGAAATATTATGGTTCGTTGAATGAGAGCTGATACAATACTGCTATCAATAGACTTAGGTGCAAGTTGTCTCATTCTGGGCAAATAACAGTGCAAACCAAATCCATTTTCTTTTAGAGGAGCAAACTGATCTTGCTGTTTTTGACAGAAACAAGGAATCTAATAAGCATTATATATTCATATGTTACATGGTCTGGAAAACTGCAGAACCATAAGCTTTGCTGATGTTCTCCAACATGTTCCATTGCAATTATTCAGCTACATGCTACTATACTCCCTCAGTTCCAAATTATAAGATGTTTTAGCATTTTTCTAAAATGCATGTATCTAGATGCCTATTAGTGTGTAGGTTTGGAGAAAAATGAGTGAACATACACACTAAAAGGCATCTAGATACATGTGTTTCAGAAAAAAGCTAAAACATCTTATATTTTGGAACGGAGGGAGTACTATACCTTCAGCACTACACTTTTCCATGTTTACATGTCATATCATATGAAGCAGATCTTCTAGGTTTGTGGAATAGCACTGTTGATTGCTAACTTCATTTTGAATGACCTCACTTTCCTTCATTACCATATTGTCTGTTAAACGAAGATTAAACACCATCCTGGTTCATCTTGATAATGAGATCTATAACATAGAGTTACATTCCACAACTTATCAGTATGCTCCTGGCTACTCCTGCTAGTAGTTATCACCAGGACCCAGTTGGAACTTTGGTTGATTTACAGTGGCAGCTAAGTAGCTAACTATACTTCCCTTCATACAGATATATTGCTTTTATCAAATAGTGCACACAGTTCGGTTTATATTTATAATGTGCAAGCAGGGGCCATGGCCCCCCCATGGTAAAATAATGTTCAGAACCCCCAGACATCACGTGGAATCAAACTAACTTCTGCTGTATGGTCCTGGCAGTACCTCACACATGGGTCGTGTTTGAATGGCCTTGTAGAAGAAATTTCCTATCCCTGTTTCTGGTTACAGGCTACACCTTCCTAGTATTATGTCCAGTAATGTTGCTAGTAGCTATTACCCAGACACAATTAGAGCATTGGTTGGTTGCACGTTGCAACTGCCAAAATGCATGACCTTGAAAATATGTAAACTGCCAGGTCAAGTGTTCTTCCTTCCGCTACCTTAACTGATGACCAGTAACTTAAGATGCTGATTATGTCATTCCAGATTCGCGAATATGTTCCTGATCTTGCAGAATCGATCGCCGGTCTAATCTCTTCGTCCAATGACCAAGAGTTCCAAGATGAATGTGTCGCGCTTCTTGGGATGGGCTCTGATCAAGACATCTCTGAAGGGGCAATCAGATCCTGCATCAGCGACAAGATGGCCCGGATCATAGAGACGAACGACACCAAGGACAAGGAGCATGTTGTGGAGAACACTCCTTATTTGTTCGAGTGCGAGAAGTTGGATGAGGGTAGCCAGCAGCTGGATGAGGAAGATGTAGATGAGGATATGGTTTCCGATTACTAGCAGTGTGTTGCCAATTTAGCAGAAAGTATGAACTGTCTTGTTCACCCGCTCCACATTGAGCAACACCTTGTTTAGAAAAATTCAAGATAAAAAAAATGAAGAGTTGTTTTTGTTCTAAGCCACTTGAGATTGCTTTGCTCAAAACCTGCACCGTGCCATGATGTGAAATGGTAGTTGACTCCAGGAAGACGAGGGCTAACTCCAGGAATTTGATTTTTTTTACTAGGTGGAACTTGCAAGATCTGTTTATATCTACAATTGAAAACATGCTTTAGTTTGAAAATGATGAACATGTGAACATAAGTTTTTCACTTGGGAAGGTGAGGATAGGTTGTGATAGATTTTTTTTTCATAGATTATGAAAAAAGAAATGTTACAGGTTTTTACCTGGGAAGGTGAGGAGTACAAAAAAAAAGTGAGATGGACTTTGCTGGTTTTGAAAAAGGTGGAAAAAATGTTTACTCGGTGGGAATTGCAAGGTTTGTTTATATCTACAATTGAAAACATGCTTTAGTGTGAAAATGTTGAACATGTGAACATACTTTCTCTGTCCGCAACGCAAATAAGTGTACTTACAGCTTTTGCTTAAGTCAAACTTTATTAAATTTGACTAATTTTATAGATAAATATAGCAATATATATTATATCAAATTAATATATTATAAAACTAAATTTAAAAACATATTTACGGTTACCAATTTAGATTCATAAATATTGCTACGTTTTCCTATAAAGTTAGTCAAACTTTAGTAACTTTGAATTAGACAAGGCTAGAAGTACACTTATTTGCGAACTGAGGGGTTAAGGTTTTCACTTGCTGATTTTGAAAAAGGCAGAAAATAATGTTTTTAATCGATCATGGAAAGTACGACTTTTAACAACTTATTATTTTGAAAAGGTTTCACATTTCATTCGATAACCTATGTGTCTCTGATTTGTGGGCCCGCACTGAAAAGAAACGAACTAGGACCAACCCAATTCAAATCAAAGAAGAAAAAAGGAATCAAATAGGGCCAGGTGCCCAGGTCGGAGGGGAGAAACGTCGCACCGCCGCTTCGATTTCCCTCATCCCAAAGCCTGCGATTTTGGGCCTTGGCCCAGTTTGTTGACGCACTTGCCTTCTTTCTTCTTCGCAGTCTCAAACGATCGGCCGCCGCCGCCGCCGCCGTCGCCGTTCCCCACCGTCAGCACGAGATGGAGAGCGATGCCATCATCTTCCGCCGTCGCATGATGTCCACTGGCGTCGACTGCGACGGCGCCACAGGCAACCAGTCGGCGGCGCTGGATCACATCCACGGTTACTACAAGAAAGCGCTCCGTCGACTGCCGCCGGAGCTGATCCCGAGCCTCCTTGAGGCCGGCTTCTGCTTCGGTTTCCTCGACCCCGTCTCCAACATCATCGCCAACACCGTCTCCCACTATCACGGCAAGAGGGAGAATAAGAAGAGATCACGGGCTGGCAGCGAAAAGAAGGGGGAATCGAGGCGCACGGCCATCTCCAAGATCATCACAGAGTCGAGCAAAAGCATCTGCCTCGTACCCCTGGCCTCGGACAGAAGCAACACCCTACTCCGGAACAGCAGCATTGCTGCCCGATCGCTTCGCGGCCTCGTCACCTTCCTCACCTCCTACTTCCGCCACCTCACCACCTGGGATGCCCTCCACTACCTCAGCCTGTCTAACGCTGACCTTCTCGTCGCCGTGCATCTCATCCAGGAAGTCCGCGGCTCGCACACCTTCACCATCCAAGACGATACTGCAAGAACAGCTCTGGGCTGTGCTGCCATCTCTGCCCTGCATCCCGCACTCGAAGTGGCCACATTGGTGTCTTGGTCTTTCTTGGTGGCTTCCCGTGTCGACGAGACACAGAGCCGCATCGGCGCTTCCACTTTAGAGGCACTCACTGAGTTACTCATCCCCACCAGGGATATGACTAACCGAGGGACTCCTATGCAGCAGGCCATTACAAGGCTGCAACACAGGAAAATGAAGGGCATTACAAGGCTGCAGCAAAGGAAAATGGAACTTCCGGTTGGATTTGGGCTACAGATCTCTCTCGAGATGGTGCTTCTTGATAAACTCCATCTGTTATACCTCCAGGCGATTTCCTGCATACCAAAGGGTGAATTATGCTCGCGCATCCACCGTGGGCTCCTCAAGGCTGGCCACTGCTACGGTCCTTCTGATCCTGTCACCAACATCATCCTCAACACCATTTGGTATGACACCATGTTTCCTTCAGAGAAACATTTTGAGGTTGCAATGGTCTGCACAAAGAGCCTCGCTAGCATCGAGTTCCTCTCCCTCTGTGGCCTTGTTGCCTACATCTGCGTCCGTTTCCCTGCCTTTTCTGTATATGAAGCTATGAGACGCCTGCTTATCTGCAATGCCAGACTTGATAGTGTCATTGAAATGGCAAAAAAAGAAGGTTATGATGAAGGCATCCCCTTTTCTGAATCTGTTGCCTATGAAGCTGCGTCTCGTGCTGCAAATCATCCCAGCCCTGCTGCGCTTGCAGAGTTTGCAACGACAGTGATGCCAGAGGCGGGGAGAACCCTTGCGTCGGTTAGGCAGGTGCTCTCTTCCAGTGATGTTCATACCATATCTGAAATTTTGTTGCAAAATTCGCCACCTTGCAAATCTTTGAAGGTCAGGAAATTGAGCAGTCGTGCCACCAATATTATCTCAGCAAACCATGACGAATTTAAGGCTTGTCAGGGTACAATTGTCAAAATGGTTGAAGCTGCATTACACAGATATGCAAAACAATCGGCAAGTTCAATATGTATCCTGTAACTTATTGTCAAATACTAGCACTTGCTTTGTTGGACCCATTTGCTGACTTTATCCTTCTTTATATGATAATAGGGACAGAAATATGAGCTTCTTTTTATCTGTGATGTGAATTCTACAATACCTAAGGATGGTGAATGTTACTGCCCGCACAGCTACAGTTACCCATTTTCTCACATGAACATCTGGGCGAGACTAAGAGGTTCCCAGAATGATGACGCTGATCAAGTTCCCACACTCTTATTCATCCAGTGTAGCAATAGTGACAAAGACGCACAAGACATGGAATTTTTGTGCTGTCCTATATCTGATCTATCAAAACATGCTGGTATGTTCTGTCATAAGGTCATATCTGGATATATATTAGTTTTCCTTGCACGACTCTGTAATAGGGGTATCAACATTCCCCTTGACATACTTATCATAATCTTTTAATGATGTTTACAGCATCCACCTAACTTCCACAGTATGTGAACCAAGCTTTGTAGGTGTTTATCTTAAAGCACATAATCATTGTAGGACCAGTTTCATGGATCCAGTTATGGAGTGTAGTGTAACATACTTTCAAGCTGCATTCAATTTGGACATACAATTAGCATGGAGTATCTGCTATGTAGAATACTGTTTCTTGGACACCTAACATGGTGGGTTTTCAAGGAGTTCAGATCTTAAGTTTTACTTCCTCAAGTGATGCATAAAAGAAGACCACATTTTCTTACCTGGGTAAAACTATGAGTTTGCGTTTTTTTTCTTTTTATTATGCAAATGCTTCATTGTAAATGTGTTGTTGTTACATGAATCATACAATATCCTCTGATTGTTTTGGCCACATACATAGCTTGTTTTCTGGAACATCATCATTTTCCTAGTCAACAGTGATCATCCCCTGACCCATTTGATGTTCTCCATTAGTCTATTTCCTCTTTGGCTCTTTTATCTCTTCTTCCACTTCTCTATTATTGATAAATCACTGCCATAAACCTGCATGGATTAAAAAAGAAGTAACGGAATCAAGACCTTTTCCGAAGTTGTCTGAACTGCTCTGCTCTGTTTTTGGTATCCTTTAGGTTTATTCCTTGAAGGATTGTAAGGAATGTCTGGCCCATGTTGCACCCCACATCTGACATGTGTCAAGGATGCAAACTGAGATATGCATCCCTGTACAACTAGTTGAAGTTCCCGCAATCATCATTTGCATCTGCATCTGTGTTAGGTGTCTTCGTATTCAAAGAGCAACAATGGTCCTACCTGCCAATTAATCCGCAATGGAATATTAGAACAAATGGTTCCATTGATCAACCTCGTTTGTCTCACTTTAATAGTAGGCCAACGCAAGATGCTAGTTATTGTGCATGCATGGCCTCCGTTCTTACATACTGGCATATTCTGATACAAAGTTTTGTTGAGCTGAAGTTTCTTATGGTTGTTACTTGTTAGCTTTGTTATTGATGTCTATGTCAATCTGATGATCATTTATTTTGCTGTTTTGCTTTTGAGAAAAGGTCGCTGCTATCATTGTGAATATAATGGGATAAAGATTATCCATCCATCTTCAAAATCATACCTTGGGCGTTGCACGGAGTTTCAAGATATGGCTCGTGGAGAAAGCGAAGTGGACGTCCAAGAACTTGTTGAACTCGGGCAGACGAATACTCTGTTTGATGGTACATTGGAATATGAAGACTCTGTCTATTTTGATCCTGTCTGGGACACTGATTTTAGTAGGTTCATCGATAAGACTGCTAGGGATCATGCCAGGCAAGAAAAATTGAGTAAGGTCGTTTCAAAAAGAAAATCGAGGAAGGAAGAACATCCAGAGAGCATGGGCAATTCTTGGATAGAAAAATTGGTGTACAAGGAGTCCTTGGCTTGGAGCGCAGAGCTGCTTTAGTTCTTTTACTTCAATTCAACTTGGGTTACGATTTGTGCCTTTCTTAGTGTATATGTATTTAAGAAGCCTACTGAAGGTGTTAGCAGAGAAAACCATATACACCTGATGGCCCTTTTCTATTAGTACTGGTTTGCTGGAACTAAGTTAACTGTGATGTTTGTCAAACTTGATTATGTTTGGACGAATTATTAATATTGTGTTTTGCATTTGCGAAGGTGGCTACTTGGGTTTAGGCTTTCCGAGCCCTTCATCTTTAAGAGATTGAAGAGATTAGTCTTCCAAAAATGTAAACAAAGTATACAGTAAACGACATGCGTAACTGCATTCATTTTGTGCACCTGTTTTAATTTCTATCTCTACTGTGCTACTCATGCGTTTGAACGGAAGAGTAAACGACATGTTAAGATATTACTCGAATGGTCCATTTCAGAATGAGTGGAGCTTTAGAGTAGATTTTTAGAATGAAAGTGCACTATAAAATCCCCGGGTCTGTAGCCGTACGATGTGAGTAGCGGTCGGAATCATCCAACACGGGTTAACCCTCCTTGACCATCCCATACAGAAAAAATGCCAACAAGGGGATCTGACACCGTCATCGGCCGATGGTCCATCCACCGTGGTGTCGCCGGGAGAACTCTGAAGTGTTGTCGCCGGAGAACCCCCGCTATGGTATAGCCGATGCTGCATCCCTCCTCCCGTTGCACATATTTCTCAACACACCGCCTCCCCTATCTATGCACGCCGGCGATCCTAACACAGCGTCGCCAATGCTGCAGCTGGTAGCAGCTCCGATCTGCCTTGGGAGCAATGCCAGCAACCGCAAGTAGCAACATAGCCGTGCTGTGGGAGCAATGCAGACAGCTCCATGTAGCAACCCCGGCCGTCAATTGTAGCAACGTTGGCGCCCCTTGTAGCAAGGCCAATCGCCAATTGTAGCAGGGTCGACTGCACCTTGTAAGAATACTGGTCGCCAATTGTAGCAGGGCTAGCAAGGCCGGTCACCAGTTGTAGCAGGGCCGACCGCCTCTGGTAGCAACGTCGGTCTCCAATTGCAATAGGGCCAGCCGCCCCTTGTAGCAAGGCCGGCTGCCATTGGCAACGAGTCTGGTCGCCGCTGATAGCTCTATTTTATATAGAGATTTTTTGGGGAATTTCATGGGTTTTCATTTAGTTTCGATGGTTTTTCACCTTCCGACTAACGCTAATATCTACTACCTTCGTTTGAAAATATAAGATGTTTTAGGTTTGTGAACGAGATGTATCTAGACATATTTTAATGTTTAGATTCATTTGAACCTATACACTAAAAGATGTCTAGATACATCTACTTTACAAACCTAAAACATCTTATATTTCTAAACGAAAGGAGTAGAAGACAAAGAAAGCTTGTCTTCCTACGTGTCTTTCAAGTACCGAACACTTTAGGAAGGTTTTGAGCCATAAATGAGTTTATTTGAGAAAATCAAGTAATTCAATAATTGGAGGAAATTCAATCAGTCACAAATAAACTTAACGACCATTGTACGGTCATCCTGACTGTTCGGTGTGACAGTACCAGGTACCAGTATCACCGCCTCCGCCTCTTCAAAACGAGCAACTTTTGTGAAGGCACCGGAGATGAAAAACATACACAACTGCTGCCCTCCACATCAGAACGGAGAGAGAAGAGATCCGAAGAACCTGTAACATCCCAATTTTCAAATTTGTGCATCATCGTGCATTTCATGAATATATCATCATGCATGCATATTTCTAAAATTAAAATCTAAAAAACAATAGGAACTATTTTTCAAAAATGGTTTACGCACTATAAAGTGTAATAAACCTATTTTTAATTTCAGATTTTTCTAGAATTTTTAAAAGTGGTTTTGAGCTATTTTGTGTCCATTGAAAATATGTTAATTGAAAAAAGTTTTTAAAGAGAAAAATTGTGGAATTCGCAAACGGGTCTACCCAGCTAAATCAGCCTGTAGCCCACCTCTCTACCGAACCGGCACAGATAAATAGGGGTCGTCTGTTTCCCCTTAGATCCAACGCCTCGCACTTATTCTCCCCTTCTCTCTCTTACACACGACCCCAGTTATTGGACCATCCCCAACCCTCATCTAATTACAGCGGATACGCTCACCCACGTCCTACACGAGCTCCCCCGTCCCCACTCATATCGACGTCCAATGGCACCCTTCGCCTGACCTATAAATACCCTGACCCCTCCTCCGTTTCACCCCATCTCAAGCGCACCGCCAGCAGGCTACTAAAATTTTGAGCCCCCTCTTTGCCTCTGGCGCTGCCATCCTACATCGATTCCGGTGAGACCGAGACTCCCCCTCTCCTTCCTTTATGTCCCTTTCTACTTTTCATGACAATGCGCATCACCTGAACCTCTTGGTTTTTCTTAGGGAGTACTGAGCGACTGTTGGGAATATGCCCTAGAGGCAATCATGTATGATGTAATTTTCATTGTACTCATAAATTCATTAAGTTTCCTTGTATGAATATCTGATGTACATCATTGAATATGTGATTAAGTTGTGGAACTATATATTCATGTTGTTTATACTAAATAACCTTGATCATTGAGGTTGTGCTAGATACACAACTTAGACTAATGTGAAAGTCGGCTGATGAATCGGTTCCACTTGTCATGGGCATGATGATACTATTCCGACTTACACGGATTCGGCTATAGAGTTTAGCGAGTCGGATTGACCCATATTGAGCTACAACGAACAAGTCGTTATTTGTATGTATAAATCAAAATTTAATCCTTACCTGAGGTTGTCACACAATCCGAGTTATTGATCACCGACTTAGGTTCTATCAAACGATGTACCGTCACAGGGCAGTTATAAAGGCAGAGTTCGAATCGACTGAGGATCAAGCCGCGTGATGTGGATAACCAAGATGGGATTTTCCCCCTCCAACTGGAGAGATATTCTAGAGTTGCCTTTCCCTTCCTCTTGTCCTGTGAAACATTGACACCTAGTGTGTGCAAAGCCTTTAGCTTACCAATCCCTCTAGGAAGTTCAGCACCATCCACCTGAATATAGCAGAGGGAAATATTTGTTGATAGACAGGCCCTACCAAATTGGTATAGGTTGAGTATATCATGTCTGTTCAAACCATCATCTAGAACCTGTGGTCTCAAGCAAAGAGGAGCTGCAGACAACAAAAGCAAACATGACTCACATATGAAAATATTACCAGTGTAACTGCCATACTTCTTAAGTAGTTCATCCTCTTTCCTGACATATCTTTTCATCCGACAACTAGTTGTACGAAGGTGTTGTAGCTTCCGAAGCTTGGTGATTGTTGTTGGCAACTCAACTATATGTATTCGTATAACATCTAGTGTTTGGAGATGCCTCAACTTCCCCAAACAATTAGGCAGGCAGAAAATGTTGCGACATCCCCGTATGGAGAGATAACTAAGGTGAAGGAGCTTCCCTATTTGGTCTAGATGGTGATCTCTTAACCCCAGTGTGTCTTCCAAATCAAGCACCCGAAGGAACCTCATATCACTAGACATAAAAAATGGTCTCCACTCTCCAAACACAGTTAATGAGCGTACTCGTGACAAGTCCAACATGCTCTCCAAGACATATTTATCCCTTTTCCAGTTGCTGTCTATAACAAGATGGCGTATTGCACCTTGTGTACTGCTCAAACAACATCCTTCCTCCAGTGTGAAAACAAGGTTTTCCTCCATTGCCTTTGAGATGCATATTTCACGGATGATATCATGAACTTGGCGAAAGTTGATTTTCCCCTTGTAATGATGTACCTATTCCCTTGGAAGGATCATACTCCTATCCAAAATTTCATCGAAGTACTTGCGACCAAGTTCCTCTGCAGTCATGCCATGCATATCCCTTGAGTAACCCACTGCAATCCACCGCCTCACCAAGCGATCCCACCTAATCCCGTGGTCTTCTGGAAATATGGACAGGTATAAGAAAGACGTCTTGAGATGGTAAGGCAAACCATCATAGCTCCTAATAAGGACTGTCTTTATGTTCCTAAGATCTTGCACTCTTAACATCCATTTGTTGCAGCTTGAAATTATGATGAGTGGCATAATCAAGAAGCATACAAATGGACTCAAGGCGAGCAACGAGGGCATACGTCTCACCGTAGTTGATGCCCTCAACTTGTGAGTATCCTTGGGCAACTAACCTTTCCTTGTTGTGAACGACTATCCCATTGGCATCGCGCTTGTTCTTGAATATCCACTTGGTCCCAATGACATTTTGACAATCTTTAGGCCACTCCACCAAGGTCCATACTTTGTTTCTCTTGAAGTTGTGAAGTTATTCATTCATTGCGGCAAGCCAATCATCATCTTTAAGGGCCTCGAAGACTTTCTGTGGTTTAACATGAGAGATGAAAGCATGGTGAGAGCTAAAGGAGGCTAATTGTCTCCTAGTAGTAGAACCCCTATTGAAATCTCCATGAACGTTATCAAGGATATGGCCATATTTGATGAGCATGGCGAGGTGATATGCTTGACGGCGGGCTTGGGTCTCAAGACGAGATTCTTGAGAAACCACTTGGTCATTTTACCACCATTTGGGTCCCGACCTTGACTATAAGCACGAACTAGAGGATTATCTTAATTAATATCGACCAAGTGAGAATCTTCATCCTCATTTGGAGAGGACTAGTGATGTAGGCTTAGTTACTATAGAGCCTATTGGGAAACCCCAAGAGCAAGGTGTGATGATCATAGCAGCAAGTTTCCCCTTCAGTTGTGAAACCAAGGTTATCAAACCAGTAAGAGAAAGGAAACAGCTCCCAAGGTGTTGCTAACAACGTGGAACCTGCACAACACAACCACAATACTTTGTCCCAACTTATAGTGAGGTTGTCAAGCTCACCGGTTTGCTAAAAACAAATGATTAAACGTATAGTGTGGAAGAAAATAATTGCTTGTAGGAATTGCAGAAAGTAAATAGTAGGCAGTAGATTGAATATAAGTGGGAAGGAATGGACCGGAGTCCACAGTTCACTAGAGGTGTTTCTCCATAAGATAAATAGCATGTTGGGTGAACAAATTACCGTTGGGCAATTGACAGATTGAGAATGCATAACAATGCATCTACATGGCAAGATGATTTCTATGAGATTCGTTTGGGCATTACAACATAATACATAGACCATAATCCAACTGCATCTATGACTAATAATACACCTTCAGGTTATCATTCGAACCCCTTCTAGTATTAATTTGCAAGCAATAGATAATTGCATTAAGCAAAGTGTGTAAAGTAATAATACAATTGCCTTGGACAAAGGATTGTTGTTTTCTCCCTAGTAGCAACAGCACATCTACAACCTTAGATATTTCTATCACTTCTCCAGATTACTAGAGGCATGAACCTACTATCGAGCATAAATACTCCCTCTTGGAGTCACAAGCAAATACTTGGCCAAATTAACCACTAGCAACGGAGAGCATGCAAGATCACAAATAACATAGACATGATAGAATAAATAATCAATCTTGAACATAGTACTCAATATCCATCGGATCCCAACAAACACAACATGTAGGATTACATAAAGATAATCTTGATCATGAACAAAGCTCACAAGATCTAAACATGGTAGCACAAAGGAGGAGAAACAACCATCTAGCTACTTCTATGGACCCATAGTCCAAGGATGAACTACTCACGCATCACTCCGGAGGCTGGCATGGTGATGAAGAAGGCCTCGATACGTCGGAAACGTATCTATAATTTTTGATGCTCCATGCTTGTTTAGTATCCACTTTGCTTTGCTTTGTCTACACTTTGAGGTATTTTTATATATTTTCTGGAACTAACCTATTAACAAGTTTCCATAGTGCAAGTTGCCTATTTTCTTCTGTTTTTGGTTCCAGAAAGGCAGAAAATCAATATTCTCGGAATTGGACGGGACAAAAGCCAAAGTCAACATTTTACCGTGAGGGACACGAAGCGAGAAGACGAGACGAAGAAGCGAACCAGGGCGGACAGACCCCCCTAGGCGCGGGTGGTCCCACCCCGCGCTTGGGTAGGGTGTGGGGCCCCTGGCCGCCTCCCAGCCTCACCTCTTCGCCTATAAGAAGCCCCCGATGCAGAAACCCTAGGCACCCGATCAAAACTCCATAAAACCTTCTGTAGCCGTCGCTAGTGTCGTCCCTAGATCGGGAGGATCTGAAGTTCTTCCCGGCACCCTGCCGGAGGGGAGATTATCCTGGAGGCCTTCTCTCCGGTATGAAGCGTGAGTAGTTCCACCTTGGACTATGGGTCCATGTAGTAGCTAGATGGTTGTATCTCCTCCTTGTGCTTTCATGTATAGATCTTGTGAGCTCCATTCATGATCAAGATCTAATCTATTTGTAATCATGCATGTTGTTTTGCGGGGATCCGATGGATATTGAGATTACTATGTCAGATTGATTATTGGTTTTGTCTATTTGATACTATCATGTCTGTGTTGTTTGTGATCTTGCATGCTCTCCGTTGTTAGTAGCTATCTTGGCTAAGTAGTTGCTAGTGACTCCAAGAGGGGGTATTTATGCTCGATAGTGGGTTCATGCCTCTAGTTTCCAAGGAAAGTGACAGAAATCTCTTTGGTTGTAGATGTCATGTTGCCACTAGGGAAAAAACAACGGTCTCTTGTTCATAGAACAAGTGGATTGTTTACCTTACACACTTTGCTTAAAGCAGTTGTCTGTTGCTTGCAACTTAATACTGGAGGGGGTTCGGATGATAACTTGAAGGTGGTCTTCTAGTCATAGATGCAGTTGGATGGCGGTCTATGTATATTGTTGTATTGCCCAATCGAATCTCAGAGGATCTTTTTGTCTGGTATTGCATTGTTATGCCTTGCTCAGTTCCTGTCAATTGCCCTACTATAATTTGTTTACCCTTCATGCCATGTTGTTTATCTAAGGAGAGCACATCTAATGAACTATGAACCCCGGTCCAATCTTTACCATTGATACATCTTCCATTGTTACTTGTTTACTTGTTGCAAACCATTACCTTCCACACCATACGTTTAATCCTTTGTTACAGCAACCGGTGAGATTGAAAATCTCACTGTTAGTTGGGGCAAAGTCTTGAGTTTGTGTTGTGCAGGTCTCCGCGTTGCTTGCAACACCTGTGTGACGTTTCCTTACTCCTACTGGTTCGATAACCTCGGTTTCTTACTGAGGGAAGACTTGCTAATGTGCTGCTTCACACCTTTCTTTTGGGGTTCCCAATAGGTGTTGGAGATATGCCCAAGAGGCAATAATAAAGTGGTTATTATCATATCTTCATGCTTATGATAAATGTTTACATACCATGCTATAATTGTATTAACTAGAAACATTAATACTTGTGTGATTTTTAAACATAAAAGAGTCCCTAGTAAAGCCTCTTGTTAAACTAGCTTGTTGGTTAATATATGATCATGGTTTCCTGATCATGAACATAGAGATGTTATTAACAACAGGGTCATATCATTAGGAGAATGATGTGATGGACATATTCCTATAGTTAAGCGTAGCATAAAGATCAAGTCATTAAATATAGTTCATTTGCTATAAGCTTTCTGATACATAGTAACCTAATTCCTTCGACCATGAGATCATGCTAATCACCATCACCGGAAGGATGCTTTGTTGACATCAAACACCACACCGTAACTGGGTGGATATAAAGGTGGCATTGAGTGTTCGGAAAGTATGTGTTGAGGCACATGTATCAAGAGTGGGATTTGTCCATCCATATGACAGATAGATATACTCTGGGCCCTCTCGGTGGAATGTCATCCAATTAGCTTGCAAGCATGTGACTGGCTCACAAAGGGATCACATATCACGGGAACGAGAAAAGAGTACTTATCGGTAACGAGGTTGAACTAGGTATGCAGAGACACCGACGATCAGACCTCGGATAAGTAAACTATCGCGAGACAAAGGGAAATTGGTATCATATGTAAATGGTTCTTTCGATAACAAAGTAATCGTAGAAATATGTGGGAGCCATATGAATTTCCAGATTCCTCTATTGGTTATTGATTGGAGAAGAGTCTCGGTCATGTCTGCATAATTCACGAACCGTAGGGAGACACGCTTAAGGATTCAATGTTGTTTAGTAGATATGGAATGTAAGTAGGAATACCGAATGTTGTTCAGAGTCTCGGATGGGACCCTTGATATCACGAGGAGATCCGGAATGGTCCGGAGAATAAGATTCATATAAGGAAAGTCCGATTCTGGAGTTCGGGAAAGATTTCGATGTTTTCATCGGAGATGTTCTAGAAGGTTCTAGAAGGTTCATCGGACCGGAAGGGGAATGGAACATGAATGTGTCATGGGTAAGTGGAATGATTGGATCATATCCTAGGTCACTTGGTTTGGGAATTTGCAAGAGAGAATTAAAGCTCTAAATTGAAAGTCAAACTGGAACAATGGTTTCCTAGTGGAAGAAGGAAAGAGTCCTTCTCTCAATCCAACTTGGATTTGGGTTTGGATTCAAACCCACCCCTCCCAAGGCTGCCCCCTCTCATAAATAGAGGGGGAGGGCTGCCCCAAACACCACCAAGCCAGTCCTCTCCACACCCGTGCCATGCCGCCGCCGACACCTCCTCCTCCTCCCGGCCTTCTAAACCCTAGATCACCGAGAAACCCTAGATTCACCATAACTCGCACCGGCTTAGGCGAAGCCCTGCAGGATCTTCCCTCTACTTCCGACACCACGCCGTCGTCCTGTCGGAATCGCGAGGGGAGAACTACAACCTCCGCTGCCTGCTGGAACAAGGGAGAGGAAGGTCTTCATCGAGTACCGAACGTGTGCCCGACTGCGGAAGGGTTGCCAGAACGCAGCGCCGGAAGGATCGTCGACGTGATCTTGAGATCGGCAAGTGTACGACTACATCACCCACGAGAATCTGCTCTCGTTAACCGCTTTGGAATCTTCGAGGGTGAGTGCTTCTATCGACTCGTTGCTACAATCTAGTAGATAGATCTTGGCTTGTTTGTGTGCATGCGGTAGATTTTTTTTGTTTTCCATGCTACGAACCCCTACAGTGGTATCAGAGCCGTGTCTATATGTAGATCAGTTGCACGAGTAGAACACAATGGTCATTGTGGGCGTTGATGCTTTTGTTGTTGATTGCTTCTTGTGTACTTTGCATCTTGCGGGATGGTGGGATGAAGCGGCTCGGGCTAACCTTACATGACATCGTTCATGAGACTTGCTCCACGCTTGACATGCAACTTGTATTACATAAGTGGCTTTATGGGTGCCTGTTTCTCCCAACATAGTTAAGATCCAATTTACAACGGGTGATTAACAATACTAGTATCAACGTTGTGGTTCTTGTTCGTAAGTTAGAACGAAACTTATTGAAAGCCCCAAACCACGTAAAACATGCAAAGAAAATTAGAGGCGTCTAACTTTGTTTTGCAGGGGTGTGCTATGATGTGATATGGCCATGATTGTGATTATATATTATGTATGCAATGTTCCTTATTATAAGTCGGCAACCGGCAGGAGCCATATGGTTGTCTTTTAATTTCGTCTAGACCTGCGTGTTTATTATTCAAAGTAGTTGTAATAGTTGATGCTGGTGGACGAAAACCATGGAGCGGCGTCATTGACCTTGACGCCACGTCGGTGATGATGGAGATCATGTTCGTGCTTAAAGATGGAGATCGGAAGCACAAGAAGAAAGGCCATATCATATCACATATTTTGAATTGCATGTGATGTTAATCCTTTTATCCATCTTGTATTGCTTAGTTCGCGACGGTAGCATTATAAGATGATCCCTCTCAAAAAAATATCAGGTTATAGAGTGTTCGTCCTTAGTAGGCACCGTTGCCAAAGCTCGTTGTTTCGAAGCACCACGTGATGATCGGATGTGTTAGATTCTGCGAGTGTATACAATGGGAGCAAGCCAGATTTGCTCATGCGGAAGCTAAGGTTTGATCTTGACGAGCCTAGAATGTACAGACATAGTCTCGGAACACGGAATGCCGAAAGGTAAAGCATGAGCCATATAGATGATATGATGAACATGATGATTGTTCGCCTTTGAAACTATATCATGTCATGTGATGATCAGACTTGGTGTAGTGAATTTGGTTCGTGTGATCACTAAAACAATGTGAGGGATATTCTTTTGAGTGGGAGTTCAATAGCAATATGATTAAAAGTTGAACACTATTTATCATAAATTAAATCAAAGTAAATTTGCATAGTTGTTGTAGTCATTGGCATCCGTTTACCACCTTGCGCTTAGTTATAATTGAGATAATAGAACTATAGAATTTTGGTTAGTTACTTTGCGAACTGGTATCGTATTGTTTTGAAGTGTTAATCTAAAGTTTAAAAGTCCTATTGCAAACTTTCAATAAGTTCCGGTTACTCCGTGAAGTTTAATAATTGGTATTAAATCAAGAGTGACAATTCCAGTGTTAGTATATAAGTATCATGTTTGTCTCCATTATTCTTAATATTCAAAAGATTGTTTTAATATCAAGGTTATCTAGGATCTGAAAGATTTGTTTCAGAAACCATGATGTGTGAAAGATATTACGAGATCTGAAATAATGTTTTGGTTGCAACATGAGAGAGTATAATATGGAAAAAGTTTATGTTCTCATATTTGATGAGAATTTGAAAAAGGTTGGAGACGCTTGTCGTCCTAATCCTCCAAAAGGTTTTGGAGAGCAACATTATACTCGTGATTCACCGTTATAAGCTAAAAGTAGCTTGATCATGAATAGTTCCATGATAAGGGTGAATATTTGATAAAATGTTTACTACACTAAAAGATTACTAAAGAATGGAATTTGAAAGAACACCAAGTATTTGATCTACTTCAAAGTGCAAGTCCAAAGACATTGGTATTTAACTATACATGCTTTGGACTATGTGTCATGTGTATGGCTCCACTATTGATGTTGATATATTCTTATATGGCAGAAAAGAAAAGATTAGAATTGTTCAGCTTAGGTATATAGAGGATATACATGTTATGGATATATTCTTTGCTTATTAAACAACGTGGTTCTTAAGTATTGGATACTGAATTTGTTTGTGTGAATCGTCATACGAAACAACACAATTCATGAACTACAATGGCCTAAGTAACTAGCTAAAGAATATGTGATGATGTTCATCGAGAACAAATAAAGGGTTGTTGTGTTACTCGTTAACATCAAAGCTTGCCTTCAAGATTTGTTTTATTAGGTATTATGAGAACAAAAGGGTTGTTCAAATAATTGCCGTAATCCATAAAAGATGGATGATTTACAAATCTCGTTGGATAAATCACATCCATAAAAATATTGCTAAAAATGTCGAAAGACAATTGATAAGAAAAGATCACTTAGGAAGTGACATCGCTGTTTAAATTATATTGGAAAGAAAACATGAAGAAACTCCATGTGGATGGATTTTTGGAGTCTTTTGATTTTTGATCAAATGATGCTTGTGAAATTTTCCTAGAGATAATTAAAACTCCACTCATAGGCCAAAAGGAACGGATGACTAGCTTATTGGAACTTGTACATATTGTTGTATGAAGTCCATTATGTGTAGTCAAGAGCGATAGATTTCAACTTCATATGCTTTCTCCGAAAATTTGAGTGAATATATGAATATTTACTTAATAAGGATGATGTGTGAAACATTTGAAAAGTTTAAAGACTTTCAAGATGAAGTGCAAAATCAATGTAACAAGAAAATAAAGAATTTATGATAGGATCATAAAGGAAGATATTTGAGTTATAAAGTTTAGCATAACACCTAAGATTTGAGGAATCGTTCCATGGATTTGAGTTTCCCGAAACACCATATGAGTATGGAATAATCGAGATATGTAATGAAACCTTGTTTGACATGGTAAGATCAAAGGTGTAATTGATAAAACTGCCATTATATTTTAAAGATTAAAGCTTTAGAGACTAGCATTTTTTCACTAAAAAGAGCTCCATCATAATCCGTTGAAATGACACCATATAAAGTTATGGTTTGGGATAAAACCAAAGTTGTCCTTTTTTAAACATTGGTATGCTATGCATAAGAAAGATGTTTGCAACCAAAGTCGGATGAACATATCTTTGTATGTTATTTTGAATAATCGTTGAGTATTCCTCCATAACACCAAAGACAAAAATGTTTGTCGCTTAGAACGTCAAGTTTCTTTGAGAAAGGAATTTTCCGTGAAAAGTTAAGTGGGAGGACAATAGAACTTTGATAAGGTTAAAAGAACCTTAGCTATATGTGCAAAGTTGCACAGCGCTGAAAAGTGTTTTGAAGGTAGCAACAATGCTCATGGCTCACGTGCCTCAAAGGTTGTGGTCACGGAGGTCTAAGTTCCTATTGAAATAAGTAGGTCGGGTAACCAATCAAATACCAAGATTTGAGAGTTAAATCATTATTTGACAATAATGATCTGACTACATGGAAAGAAGCGATGATGGGCCCTGACTCCGTCAAATGGTTTGAAGCCATAAAATCTGTGATAGTTCCATATACGAGAGATCAAGCTTTGAACTTGAAAGACCCTCTGAAAAGGTGCAAGACCTTACAGTCGTATGTGGATCTATAAAGAAATAGACATGGATGTTTCACATCTATGAAATTATCGACATGTCGGGAAAGAGTTCACGACAATGTTCAAAGAGTTGACTATGACAAGATCTGATCTTTCATTAAGCGATATTTAGTCTAGACGGATTAATGTAGCAACCACTACATATAATTTTGTTATGTGGTAGTTGAATAAACAAAAAAAGTTCTTCTAATAGAATGGTTACCTAGGACATGTGCATGACACGGTCCAAAGGGTTTTGTTAATTCAAAGGATGCTAAAAGCATATGCAAACTTCAGTGGTTAAAGTAAGCATCGCGGAGTTGGAATCTTCACTATGATGAAACTGTTAGAAGAGTTTAATTTCATCGAAGACGATGAAGATGCTTGCATTTGCAAGAAATTAAGTGGGAGCGCTAATACATGTTTCTAATACATTATGTGGAAGACATATTGTTTATTGGAAATTATGTATCTTTTTATTGACACAGGTTAAGAATTTCATCTCGATGAAAGGCTTAGGCAGAACCCGGATATTTGACATTAATGTCTATATGGATAAATTGAGATGCTAATATGGTTGTGCCAGAAGTACATAGATGAGATATTGAATGAGCTCAATATAGAAACTACAAGAAAGGTTCTTGTTGCATAGGAAGGATTGAATAAAAATTCAAGTATTTTTATACTTGATATATAAAATCACAAAGAGTACTTTATCAATCATGTTGTGATGTGTACATATCCAGATATGTCCTATGCTCTAAATGTTATGAGCGTATACCAGAATGATTCATAAGATGATTATTGGACGATAGTAAAGATATTCTTATGATCTTCTAGAAGAACTAAGAATATATTATTTTGTAGAAGTGACAAATAGATGGTTAGTTCATTGTAAAAGTATTACATTGATACTAGTTTTGTCACAAAGTACAAATTAAGTTTATCTCTATCTAAACTAAGGGTGGCACAATATGATGGAAAGTAAGTTCCATAATGGATTTAGATGAGTTCCAAAGTTAAGACATTATGACAGATACTACAACAAAAGGCTACGTACATGACTGCTATAATAGTAGCAAAAGAGGGCATTTGTGTCAAGTAGTTTGTTATCAAACTAGGTGTGGTTCACAGCAGGATAGTACTATGAAGATATATTGTACGACAATATTATCAACATGTTTTAACCCCAAGGAACTAAAGGTCTCACCAAAGTACCAAATTTATACAAAGCCATCTCGTTAGAGAATGAGTGATGCGTAGAGACGCAAAGACATGCGGTTACACACGGACCTGAAAGTGTCGGATCCGGAGATCAGTTGACCACTAGCAATCGTGTAAATACAACACCGAGGTGTTGAATGCACAAAGGTTTGAAACTAGATTATTGACTCTAGTGCAAGTGGGAGACTGTTGGAGATATGCCCAAGAGGCAATAATAAAGTGGTTATTATCATATCTTCATGCTTATGATAAATTTTTACATACCATGCTATAATTGTATTAACCGGAAACATTAATACTTGTGTGATTTGTAAACATAAAAGAGTCCCTAGTAAAGCCTCTTGTTAAACTAGCTTGTTGGTTAATATATGATCATGGTTTCCTGATCATGAACTGTAACATCCCTAAAATCATGTTTTCAAAGATTTCATATCATGCATGCATATCATTTAGGGATCAAATTCAAACTCATTTGATAGAAACAGAAACTTGAGAGCTATGATTTTATGTGATCAAACACTAATCAAATGCCACTCTTATATGAGAATATAATTGTTTTAAAACCAAGCCTTGTTGCTCTCAGATTGTTTTGCTTGAATGCTAGTGCTTAGACAAAAATTTACAAAACAAATATAGTTTTAAAACCATTTTTAAAACTTATTCAAATCAAGTGCTATGTCACTGTATATTTTGTTTAAATCAAAGGACCAAGCTAGTACAGAGAGACCACATGTTTTTATGCCCAGAAATATGAGTGTTACACTCTACAAAACTCTAGAAAAGATTTGAATTCAAATGGCTTTTGAAATCATTTGAAAATGTTTTCTGGAAATTCAAACAGAAAAAGAAAAAGAATAAAGAAATAAGAAAAGGCCGGCACCAGACTTTTGGCCCACCAGCAAACGCAGCCCACAAGCCCACCCGGGACGTTTCCCTCTCTCCCCTCGTTTCCTACCCCGCACACGCGTACCCACTCGCTGACAACTGGGCCCTCACTGCCATGTCACCCCTTCGTCCTCAATCAACGCCGACGACCACCTCGCCGCTGCCGTTTCCCCCACTGATGCCGCGCTTAATTGCATTGATTCGGCGAGTGATTTCTGCCCCCGCTCTGGCTACATAAACCCCTCCCCCTCGCGGCCATTTCCCCCAACAGAGCTAGCCAGAAGTGCCACCAGGCTGCCCACAATTTTGCTTGCACCGCCGCAGTATAGAGCCACTCCGGCGGACGATTCCGGTAAGCCCCGTCCACCCCACTCAGTCTCGTTCATGCTAGCATGCTTCCTTCGACCATGCAACTCACGTCATGCATTTTCCTTGTCTTCTCGTGGCCTAGATCGACGGATTCGACAACCACCGCAAGTGCCCGACACCTTCCTCAACTTCGGTGAGAAACCACGGTACGAATCGAGCGCCCCTTGATCTCTCCTTGAAACCATCTTGCTCACTGTGACTTTGCGCACCCCCTGATGTGTTTTATTCGTGCAAGGACGGCGCAGAGCCTCGGCAAGGTCGATGTCTGCAACCACCCGACTCCGCGCACGACTCCGACGAGCTCCAGCGACCACCTCTGCGCACCCCTTCGCCAACGAAGCCTACCTTGAGCATCAGCAGCACACGGCGAGCACAGTAAGCCCCTTCTCCCTCTCCCGCGTGACCTAGAACATCGGCAACGACTCTGACAGAGCCGCCGCCGCCAGTCGCCGCCGCTAGCGCTGCCCGTCTGTGGTTAATAGAACTGTGGCCGTAGGATTTAGATCCAACGTATAAGATTAGATCTGTGATGAAGAGGTAAGGAGCAGATCTGGCCGCACATTTTAGTTAGATCTAACGGTTCGGAAGCGTGATCCTGAGTGAAGCGGTACCCTCCAATCAGGAAGCGCGGCGTGGCATGAGTTTTGTTTTAAATTTCTGAATTAGATTTATTAGATGTTTAAATTTGATTAATTCATAACTTTTGATTCCCACGTCCAAATTTGACAAATCTTATATCAATGGAATCAGGAGAGAAAATCCTTTCCATCTATGCAATGTTTTTAAAGTTTTGCCTCTGTTAAAATGGTTGTTTTTGCATAAACATGTGTAGGCCTATTTTGTGTATAATAATTATTTGGAAAATGTTTTGCTATGCAAATAAAGTTTATTTGGCTTATTTTGCACTTGTTTATGTTTCAGTACTGTGCACTTGTCTTGTTTGGTGTAGAAAATCATCACATGGCATTATGCATGCATCCATATATTTTTGCTTGTATTTATTTTGTATGTGATTTTGGTGCTATCATTTTATGTGTAGATTTTGGTGCAAATAGTGATTGTGATTGTGAGGATTGTAGCTACTCTCCAAACTAACAAGGCAAGTGGTGCTTCATGATTTTATTCCTATGTTTTTCAAATATGCATTAGAAATATTTTGCTAGACTTGCATGGATATTTTTGATCTATATGCTATGCTTGGGAAATCCTAGTAGTTGTAGAATTGTTAGAAATATTTCTAAGTCTTATCAATGCCATGCTTAGCTTAGCTAGTAGCAACCAAGGGTGGTTATATTCATGCTATGAATAAATATTTCTAAGTCTTTGGACTATGTTTTTGCTTAATAAAACAACTAAGTGAATGAAACACCTGGGTGGAATGGAAAGAATGGGTTATGTTGAGTGGTTACACAAGGCCCATTTCTATGGTTTACCCTGTGTATCTCACTTGTGGAAAGCCACCCAGAAACAAAGGGATTTGAGAGGCCAAATGTTAAGAAGCTTCTAGTGCAGCCACTTGGCAATATGGGCTCTGCCTGGATCACATAGGTTGCAATAACTTAGCCATTTGGACAGTTGGTGGTAGTGGGATGATAGGTTGGAACGCGTCCATTTGGTCTAAGGGAAGGCTTCTGAAAGGTCCTGTCTTGGTGAAAATCAAGTCTTGTGGGGAAAGTGCACAACCTCTGCAGATGAAAGAATCTAAGTACTTAGCCATGTCCCTGGTATTGGACAACTTGAGCATCAAGACATGGAAGCTATCAAGAATCTCCTCATCCTAATTTCTAAGTAAAAACTTGTGGTTGAACAAGGGTGAAGGACCCCAATGTCTATTGGTGGTTTCTTGGGAAAGATTTTGACAAAGAAAACTTAGTGTTTTCAACTAATAGGTAAAACCTATTTTGAGCAAAGCAAGCCTAAGCTACACTTAGCCAAAATGCATATAGTATCTAGTCCACCAATATTCTACTAAGGTATCACTTGCCAATACTATTCCAATGTATTGACCCACTGTGGCTGTAACTTGTGATGTTGCAGGATATTCTGATGAGGATTAGGAGTCATGAGTCTACACTCAACATGTTTGCCTGTGGCACATGAATATGAAGACTTTTATTTATTTACTTATTCAAACTCTTGTACTAGGCCTGTGTCCTTGGAGTTGTAAATACTATGTTTGTCTCTGGAATGACTATAATAATGACCTTTGTTTCTGTGTACTTCATCTTAAACTGTGGATGCTAGCATTGATCCAGGGACTAGCATTGCAATCACAGGGATCCTTTCCTTTACAAAGGAGGGATCTTACAGATGGTATCAGAGCACTGTGTTGCCTGTAGGATTATGACCCTAGGATTGGAAACCACTAAGGAAAAAAATTTAAAACAACTTCCACACTTGTCTTTTCTTCTCGTAAACTTTTCTAATCTTCTTCCCCATCTCTATTTGTAGATGAACTCCATCAACGAAGCCGTGAAGAAGGGACCACTCATGACTATGACTTTGGAATGTGATACAGAATTCCCCAAGGCTCTCAAGGACCTCATGGTTGCCATGGGAATACATGGTGCAGCTGTGTACAAAGGTTTTCCTGTGATGGATGAAGGAGTTGAGTACTGGTGGGTGCAGCTTCACTTGTATAAAAACAAGGAAGACAACCACAAGACTCAGGATTCTGCATGGTCACCAACTCAGTGATGCACACCATATTCTTTGATTCAGCAAGGGGTGCAGCTTGGAAAGCCATCAAAGAGCTTGGTGATAGAATCAAGTGCAGAATGCTCAACACCCAGAATGATCTTAAGGAAGAAAAGAAGCATACCCAAGAGTTAGAGGCTACCAACCAAAGTTTAAGGAAGGACATCATAGACTTAGCAATGGAGTCACGTGATCTAGATAAACAGATTGCCTCTAGGGATGCCCTGTTAGCCAACTTGGCAAGTGAGATGGGATTGTAAACGTACTTCGTTAGTTGGACCACCACACTTATAATTTTATTTCCCAAATGTTGTTTAAAATAAGTTGAACCTTGGTAGTTTGTAATGGATCCATGTATGCCATGACTTGTGTGTTTGATTTCCAAAGTTATGCATGTGATGCCTTGTCTTGTAATTTTTCTTAAATTGTGTTGATTCTAATTTTTTCTATCTTATTAAATAGATGCCTAATGTTACTATCAGCACGGCTGAAGAGTTCAAGGGAACTCGTTTTGGCACTCGTATTATTGAGCTCACTAGTCTGCTCAATCTCCCTCTTCCTACTATCATGATGCTTCCCCTCACCAAGTTTGAGAGGAAAGACCTTTGGGGCTTCAAGGTTAATCGACCAGGACGCCAGACTGAGCCAGTCACGAAGGCCATCATCTTCAAGCTCATGCATGATGACAAGGAGAGAGGCCTAGAGGTAGTCATGCAGGATTTGCTTGGACGTTTGCTAGGGAGACACTCTCGAGAGGTTAGAGGTACTCACTTCCACACCTTCGGTAGACGTGATGAGGATGGTGAGGCCATTGACTTTGAGGATACTTCGAGAGAGACGGCAGAGCCGATTCGTCTATACCTCCAGGACTTAGAGGTTCTTCTTAGGCACCTAGACACTAATAGGACCAACGTCATGCTTAGCAATGACGAACTCCAGGTGCAGCTTCGTGAGAAGGACAAGCTCTTCGCGGAGCAAGATGAGATAGTCAAGGAGATGGAGGCCAAGTTTGAGAGTCAGGATAGAAAGTTCAAGAGTTAAGAGAAGCGAGTCCAAGATAGGAACAAGAGGATTCGAGACATGACTGCAGAACTAGAGGCCAAGGACTTCGAGCTCGAGCATCAGAAGATTGTGATTGAGAGGCTTCATTCACAGAAGAGGGCTCTCAAAGCCAAAGTAGAGACCTTGACCACCAATGTCGAGGAATACAAGACCGCAATGGAGAATGCGGGTCTTACATTTGTTGATGAGGAGGTTGATGCAGAGGAGTAGTGATGACTACTCATTTACCTTTATTTATGATGTCTTTGATTATTGAGTCGCAATGACCATCCAACATGTGGATGGCTTGCTATTTGGTGTGTTTACTTTTCCAAAAACTTGTTGTTTGTGTTGTTGAACCTTTACTACTATGATGCATGACTGTGATTGTTATGTGATGTATTGTGCATGTTAGCATCTATGGGTATCTCATTCTTATCCTTATTGAAAACCACAGATGCCTCCCCGACGTGCCAATCCCAACCCCAACAACAACAACATCACCCTTGAGATGCAACAGATGATGACAGCTCAGACTCAGTTGATGCAAATGATGACCACATTCATCCATAATCATAACAACAACAACAACAACAACAACAACAATAATAATAATAATAATAATAATAACAACAACAATCAGAACAACCCACCGGGTTTTGACATGCTTACCAGGTTCTTAAGGATAAGGCCAGCAAAGTTCTCAGGAACTACTGATCCTATGGTGGCCAATGATTGGCTATGCTCTGTGAACAAGGACTTGGTAACTGTTGGCTGTACTGATGAAGAGAAAGTCAGATTTGCAGCTCACTTGTTGGAAGGACCAGCAACCACTTGGTGGGATAACTTCCAGATCACCACTCCCATTGAGGATGTGACATGGGCTATCTTTGAAGATGGTTTTCGTACTGCTCACATCTCATCCGGAGTGATGAGTTTGAAGAAGAAAGAGTTCCATAACTTGAAGCAGCGCCACCGCAGCGTGGCTGAATATATTGAGGAGTTCAACAATCTGGCGCGATATGCACCGGATGAAGTTGACACTGATGCTAAGAGGAAGGAGAAGTTCCTTGAAGGGATGAATGATGAATTGAACCTGCAGTTAGCTGTGGCCTATGTTCCCACATACCAGTCTCTTTGTGACAAGGCTGCCATCTTGGAGAGCAAGATGAAATAGGTTGAAAGCAGGAAGAGAAAGCACTCTGACAAGCACAGCTCGGGATCGTCTCACAAGCGTTCCCATTATGATGACAGTGGGAGTTCTGGATCCCACAAGCATGGGAAATTCAACAAGCACCACAACCACAACCGTTATCATGACAACAAACACCACCGTAGTCATGACAATGATAAGTACAAGAATCACAAGGGTGGATATAAGAGCCACCACAATGGAAGTGGAAGTGGCAGTGGAAGCCAGCCTGTCAAGAAGGATCTTAGTCAGGTTGAATGTTTCAAGTGCAAGAAGATGGGGCATTATGCAAATGAATGCCCAGAAAAGAAAGTTGAAGGACCCAACAAGCCCAACTCTTTTCAAAAGGGACAAGTGAACCACATCAATGTGGAGGAAATTTATGAGGAACCTGATGCTGTTGCTGGTAAGTTCAAACTCAATTCTATTCCAGCATTTTTTCTCTTTGATACTGGTGCATCTCATTCATTCATATCAAGAGAATTTGTTGAAAGAAATGAACTACCGGTAGAAACTATTGGGTGTCCTATAAAAGTAAGTTCTCCTGGCGGATAAATGATAGTGAATTCGGGATGTCATGATCTAGTCATAGAGTTTGGGAAGTATAAGTTTCCCATTAACCTGATAATCCTAAACTCCCAAGGATTGGATGTTATTTTGGGAATGGACTGGATGACTAAGCACAAGGGAGTGATAGATTGTGCCAACCATACTGTCTCACTCACAACTCCAGCAAACAAAAGGATCAGATTCAAGACCAACTTTGAAGCAAAAAGGAGTAAGCTAAATTCTCTTAAGGGGGTTAGCATAGACAGTGTGCCAATTGTGAGTGAATATCCGGATGTTTTTCCGGAAGAATTGTCGGGAATGCCACCAGATAGAGATGTGGAGTTTCTTATTGATTTGCTACCAGGATCTGGACCAATAGCAAAAAGACCGTACAAGATGTCAGTGGATGAGTTGAAAGAACTCAAGAAGCAACTTGGAGAACGGTTGCAGAAAGGTGTTATCCAACCAAGTTCTTCATCTTGGGGAGCACCAGTTTTTTTTGTGGAAAAGAAAGATAGAAGTCAAAGGTTATGCATAGATTACCGTTAACTCAATGAGGTGACTATCAAGAACAAATACCCTTTGCCAAGAATCAATGACTTGTTTGATCAGTTAGAAGGAGCTTGTGTGTTATCAAATATTGATCTCCGGTCAGGTTATTTCCAGCTCAAGATAAGGGAACAAGACATACCTAAGACAGCTTTCACCACTAGGTATGGATTGTATGAGTATACTGTGATGCCATTTGGTTTGACCAATGCACCAGCATACTTCATGAACATGATGAACAAGGTGTTCATGTAATTTCTTGATAAGTTTGTTGTCGTTTTCATCAATGACATTTTGATCTACTCCAAGAGCAAAGAAGAGCATGAAGGACATTTACGTTTGATACTTGAGAAGCTTAGAGAGCATAAGCTGTATGCCAAATTCAGCAAGTGTGAATTTTGGTTAAATGAAGTTGGTTTTCTTGGACACGTTGTGTCAGGAGATGGTGTAGCAGTTGATCCTGCTAAAGTTTCAGCTGTAACTGAATGGGAATCTCCCAAGTCAGTGAAAGAGGTTCGTAGTTTCCTTGGCTTAGCAAGTTACTACAAAAGGTTCATTGAGAATTTCTCCAAGGTAGCTAAGCCTATGACAGAATTGCTAAAGGAAGACAAGAAATTTGCTTGGTCTAAAGGTTGTGAACTCAGCTTTCAAGAATTGAAGAAGAGACTAGTGACAACACCAGTCTTATGTTTGCCAGATTTGGAGAAAGATTTCCAAGTATATTGTGATGCGTCTCATCATGGATTAGGTGCAGTACTTATGCAAGAAGGGAAAGTTGTGGCTTATGCCTCGAGACAACTCAAAGCTCATGAGGTAAACTACCCTACTCATTATTTAGAGTTAGCCTCTGTTGTCCATGCACTCAAAACATGGAGACATTATCTTTTGGGAAAGCATTGTGAAGTGTTCACAGATCACAAGAGTTTGAAGTATATCTTCACCCAGAAAGAAATTAACATGAGACAAAGAAGATGGCTAGAACTCATCAAGGACTATGACTTGAGTTTGCAATACCACCCCGGTAAAGCAAATGTTGTAGCGGATGCTCTAAGCCATAAGGTTTTTGTGAATGGCCTTACTAAGCGAGAATTGCCAGATGATCTATGTGCCCAATTTAGAGATCTCAGATTGGAGATTGTGCCTGAAGGACATCTCATGTACTTGGACGTTCAACCCACTTTGTTGGACAAGATCAAAGAAGCCCAAAAGACAGATATGGAAATTGAAGAGATTAAGGAAAAGATTGGCAAGGGGAAAGCCAAAGGATTCCATGAAGACGAACAGGGTACTTTATGGCATGGAAAACGTATCTGTGTTCCACAAGGTCCGGAACTTCGGAAACTGATATTACAAGAAGCACATAACTCATCGTATTCCATCCATCCGGGTAACACCAAAATGTACATGGATATGAAAGAAAGATTTTGGTGGAATAATCTCAAGAAGGACATCGCCGAACATATTGCTTTGTGTGATGTATGTGGCAGAGTGAAAGCGGAACATCAGAAACCAGCAGGATTGTTACAACCACTACCTATTCCTGATTGGAAATGGGACAAGATTGGTATGGATTTCATCACCGGATTGCCAAGGACCAGGTCAGGATATGATTCTATTTGGGTAGTAGTGGATGGCCTAACTAAAGTGGCTCATTTCATACCCGTGAAGACAACCTATACAAGTGCTAAGTTAGCCAAGATCTATATGAGCAGAATTGTATGTCTACATGGAGTACCCAAGAGTATTGTGTCTGATAGGGGAACTCAATTCACTTCTCATTTTTGGAGGCAACTACATGAGTCATTGGGAACGAGGTTGGAATTCAGCACTGCTTTTCATCCTCAGACTGATGGATGCATGTAAAGGACTAATCAGATTCTTGAAGATATGTTGAGAGCATGTGCTCTAGACTATGGAGCCAGCTAGATGAAAGTCTGCCCACGCAGAATTCTCTTACAATAACAGCTATCAAGCCAGTATTGAGATGGCACCATTTGAGTTTCTCTATGGGAGAAAGTGTACCACCCCATTACTATGGAATGGTGTGGGAGAAAGAAGTCTATTTGGACCAGAACTAATCAAAGAGGCTGAAGAGAAAGTCAAGATGGTTAAGGACAGGTTGAAGATTGCACAGTCCCGACAAAAGAGCTACGCAGATCCTAAGCGTAGAGAAGTCACCTATGAAGTGGGTGATAGAGCTTATCTTAGAGTGTCACCACTTCGTGGAGTAAAGAGATTTGGTGTCAAAGGTAAATTAGCCCCACGATATGTTGGACCATTCAAGATTCTGAGTCGTAAAGGAGAAGTAGCTTATGAGATTGAATTGCCAGAGTCTTTGTCAGCTCTTCATAATGTGTTTCATGTGAGTCAGCTTAAGAAATGCCATCCAGAAATGGAAGAGACTTCTTTGAAGGATACTATACCTTTGGAAGAGGTCCAATTGGAAAGTGATCTCACTTATGAGGAGAAGCCTATCAAGATTCTTGAGACTGCAGAAAGATTTACTCGGACTAAGACTATCAAATTCTGCAAAGTTCAATGGAATCACCATTCCGAAGAAGAAGCAACATGGGAAAGAGAAGATGATCTTCGGAAAGACCACCCTCACCTATTTGCTAGCCAACCCGAATCTCGAGGGCGAGATTCACCTTAAGGGGGTTAGATTTGTAACATCCCTAAAATCATGTTTTCAAAGATTTCATATCATGCATGCATGCATATCATTTAGGGATCAAATTCAAACTCATTTGATAGAAACAGAAACTTGAGAGCTATGATTTTATGTGATCAAACACTAATCAAATGCCACTCTTATATGAGAATATAATTGTTTTAAAACCAAGCCTTGTTGCTCTTAGATTGTTTTGCTTGAATGCTAGTGCTTAGACAAAAATTTACAAAACAAATATAGTTTTAAAACCATTTTTAAAACTTATTCAAATCAAGTGCTATGTCACTGTATATTTTGTTTAAATCAAAGGACCAAGCTAGTACAGAGAGACCACATGTTTTTATGCCCAGAAATATGAGTGTTACACTCTACAAAAATCCAGAAAAGATTTGAATTCAAATGGCTTTTGAAATCATTTGAAAATGTTTCCTGGAAATTCAAACAAAAAAAGAAAAAGAATAAAGAAATAAGAAAAGGCCGGCGCCAGACTTTTGGCCCAGCAGCAAACGCAGCCCACAAGCCCACCCGGGACGTTTCCCTCTCTCCCCTCGTTTCCTACCCCGCACACGCATACCCACTCGCTGACAACTGGGCCCTCACTGCCATGTCACCCCTTCATCCTCAATCAACGCCGACGACCACCTCGCCGCTGCCGTTTCCCCCCACTGATGTCGCGCTTAATTGCATTGATTCGGCGAGTGATTTCTGCCCCCGCTCTGGCTACATAAACCCCTCGCCCTCGCGGCCATTTCCCCCAACAGAGCTAGCCAGAAGCGCCACCAGGCTGCCCGCAATTTTTCTCGCACCACCGCAGTACAGAGCCACTCCGGCGGACGATTCCGGTAAGCCCCGTCCACCCCACTCAGTCTTGTTCATGCTAGCATGCTTCCTTCGACCATGCGACTCACGTCATGCGTTTTCCTTGTCTGCTCGTGGCCTAGATCGACGGATTCGACAACCACCGCAAGTGCCCGACGCCTTCCTCAACTCCGGTGAGAAATCACGGTACGAATCGAGCGCCCCTTGATCTCTCCTTGAAACCATCTTGCTCACTGTGACTTTGCGCACCCCCTGATGCGTTTTATTCGTGCAAGGACGCGCAGCTCCTAAGGTCAACGTCAACGCCGCAACCACCCGACGCCGACGAGCTCCAGCGACCACCTTCAAGCGCTTCTTCGCCAACGAAGTTCACTCTCGAGCATCGCAGCAGACACAAATGAGCACAGTAAGCCCCTTCTCCCTCTCCCGCGCGACCTAGAACGTCGGCAACGACTCTGACAGAGCCGCTGCCGCTAGCGCCGCCCGTCTGTGGTTAATAGAACTGTGGCCGTAGGATTTAGATCCAACGTATAAGATTAGATCTGTGACGAAGAGGTAAGGAGCAGATTTGGCAGCGCGTTTTAGTTAGATCTAACGGTTCGGAAGCGTGATCCTGAGCGAAGCGGTACCCTCCAATCAGGAAGCGCCGCGTGGCATGAGTTTTGTTTTAAATTTCTGAATTAGATCTATTAGATGTTTAAATTTGATTAATTCATAACTTTTGATCCCCACGTCCAAATTTGACAAATTTTATATTAATGGAATCAGGAGAGAAAATCATTTCCATCTATGCAATGTGTTTAAAGTTTTGCCTCTGTTAAAATGGTTGTTTTTGCATAAACATGTGTAGGCCTATTTTGTGTATAATAATTATTTGGAAAATGTTTTGCTATGCAAATAAAGTTTATTTGGCTTATTTTGCACTTGTTTATGTTTCAGTACTGTGCACTTGTCTTGTTTAGTGTAGAAAATCATCACATGGCATTATGCATGCATCCATATATTTTTGCTTGTATTTATTTTGTATGTGATTTTGGTGCTATCATTTTATGTGTAGATTTTGGTGCAAATAGTGATTGTGATTGTGAGGATTGTAGCTACTCTCCAAACTATCAAGTCAAGTGGTGCTTCATGATTTTATTCCTATGTTTTTCAAATATGCATTAGAAATATTTTGCTAGACTTGCATGGATATTTTTGATCTATATGCTATGCTTGGGAAATCCTAGTAGTTGTAGAATTGCTAGAAATATTTCTAAGTCTTATCAATGCCATGCTTAGCCTAGCTAGTAGCAACCAAGGGTGGTTATATTCATGCTATGAATAAATATTTCTAAGTCTTTGGACTATGTTTTTGCTTAATAAAACAACTAAGTGAATGAAACACCTGGGTGGAATGGAAAGAATGGGTTATGTTGAGTGGTTACACAAGGCCCATTTCTATGGTTTACCTTGTGTATGTCACTTGTGGAAAGCCACCCAGAAACAAAGGGATTTGAGAGGCCAAATGTTAAGAAGCTTCTAGTGCAGCCACTTGGCAATATGGGCTCTGCCTGGAATACATAGGTTGCAATAACTTAGCCATTTAGACAGTTGGTGGTAGTGGGATGATAGGTTGGAACGCGTCCATTTGGTCTAAGGGAAGGCTTCTGAAAGGTCCTGTCTTGGTGAAAATCAAGTCTTGTGGGGAAAGTGCACAACCTCTGCAGATGGAAGAATCTAAGTACTTAGCCATGTCCCTAGTATTGGACAACTTGAGCATCAAGACATGGAAGCTATCAAGAATATCCTCATCCCAATTTCTAAGTAAAAACGTGTGGTTGAACAAGGTTGAAGGACCCCAATGTCTATTGGTGGTTTCTTGGGAAAGATTTTGACAAAGAAAACTTAGTGTTTTCAACTAATAGGTAAAACCTATTTTGAGCAAAGCAAGCCTAAGATACACTTAGCCAAAATGCATATAGTATCTAGTCCACCAATATTCTACTAAGGTATCACTTGCCAATACTATTCCAATGTATTGACCCACTGTGGCTGTAACTTGTGTTGTTGCAGGATATTCTGATGATGATTAGGAGTCATGAGTCTACACTCAACATGCTTGCCTGTGGCACGTGAAGATGAAGACTTATTTATCTTATTACATATTTGAGCTCTTGTACTAGGCCTATGGCCATGGAGTTTGTAAAAGACTATGTTTGTCTCTGGAATGACTTGTAATAATGACCTTTGTTTCTGTGTACTTCATCTTAAACTATGGATGCTAGCATTGATCCAGGGACTAGCATTGCAATCACAGGGATCCTTTCCTTTACAAAGGAGGGATCTTACATGAACATAGAGATGTTATTAACAACAGGGTCATATCATTAGGAGAATGATGTGATGGACATACTCCTATAGTTAAGCGTAGCATAAAGATCAAGTCATTTAATATACATTTGCTATAAGCTTTCTGATACATAGTAACCTAATTCCTTCGACCATGAGATCATGCTAATCACCATCACCGGAAGGATGCTTTGATGACATCAAACACCACACCGTAACTGGGTGTCTATGAAGGTGGCATTTAGTGTTCGGAAAGTATGTGTTGAGGAACATGGATCAAGAGTGGGATTTGTCCATCCATATGACGGATATATATACTCTAGGCCCTCTCGGTGGAATGTCATCCAATTGGCTTGCAAGCATGTGACTGGCTCACAAGGGATCACATATCATGGGAACGAGAAAAGAGTACTTATCAGTAACGAGGTTGAACTAGGTATGCAGAGATACCGACGATCAAAACCTCGGATAAGTAAACTATCATGAGACAAAGGGAAATTGTTATCGTATGTAAGTGGTTCATTCAATCGCAAAGTAATCGTAGGAGTATGTGGGAGCCATATGAATTTCCAGATTCCTCTATTGGTTATTGATTTGAGAAGTGTCTCGGTCATGTCCGCATAATTCACGAACCGTAGGGAGACACACTTAAGGATTCGATGTTGTTTAGTAGATATGGAATGTAAGTAGGAATACCGAATGTTGTTCGGAGTCTTGGATGGGACCCTTGATATCACGAGGAGATCCGGAATGGTCCGGAGAATAAGATTCATATAAGGAAAGTCTGATTCCGGAGTTCGGGAAAGATTCCGGAGTTCGGGAAAGATTCCGATGTTTTCATCGGAGATGTTCTAGAAGGTTCTAGAAGTTTCACCGGACCGGAAGGGGGATGAAACATGAATGTGTCATGGGTAAGTGGAATAATTGGATCATATCCTAGGTCACTTGGTTTGGGCATTTGCAAGAGAGAATTAAAGCTCTAAAACGAAAGTCAAACGGGAAGTTTGAAAAGTCAAACTGGAACAATGGTTTCCTAGTGGAAGAAGGAAAGAGTCCTCTCAATCCAACTTGGGTTTGAGTTTGCATTCAAACCCACCCCTCCCAAGGCTACCCCCCTCTCATAAATAGAGGGGGAGGGCTGCCCCAAACACCACCAAGCCAGCCTCCCACACACACAAGGCCGCCGCCATTCGTCATTGCCGCCCTAGCCATGACACCTCCTCCTCCTCCCGGCCTTCTAAACCCTAGATCGCCGGGAAATGCTAGATTCACCATAACTCGCACCGGCTTAGGTGAAGCCCTACGGGATCTTCCCTCTACTTCCGACACCGCGCCGTCGTGCTATCGAAATCGCGAGGGGAGAACTACAACCTCCGCTGCCTGCTGGAACAAGGGAGAGGAAGGTCTTCATCGAGTACCGAACGTGTGACCGACTGCGTAAGCGCTGCCGGAACGCAGCGCCGGAAGGATCGTCTACGTGATCTTGAGATCGGCAAGTGTACGACTACATCACCCAGGAGAATCTGCTCTCATTAACCGCGTTGGAATCTTCAAGGGTGAGTGCTTCTATCGACTCGTTGCTACAATCTAGTAGATAGATCTTGGCTTGTTTGTGTGCATGCGGTAGAATTTTTTTGTTTTCCATGCTACGAACCCCTACAATAGGCTCCACATCAACTGAGCCATCAACAAGTTTTTTGGCGCCATTGCCGGGGAGGCTAAGGACGTCTTCACAAGGGGAGTCCTCCACTTCCTTTCTCTTTACTTTGTTTTTAGTTTGCTTAGTTTCTTTTGCTTGGTTTTGTTTGCCTCTTTTCAAAACTCCAAAAAAAATAGTTTAGTTTGGTTTGCTTTCTTTATTCAAAAACTCAAAAAAATTAGTTCCTACCCTAGTTGCTACCATGTCTGGTTTTGGACCAATATTTATTTCACCTATTGAAGAGATCTCCACTTTTAAACAAAAAGTCAAGAGAGTTTTAAAGAAGCTTAGTCTAGAATCTCCGCTTTACAGGGGAAACTGAGCCTAAGATGAGTCTTAGCTTGGTTATTGATAGTTTCTACCGCGATATTGCTCTTCGTTATAGATATGCTTTGGATGCTGTGGCTAAAAAGATATTTTGCTATGTACTGAGGATGAAGCTTTTGATGCAATAAAGAAATTGATTATAATTTATGGTACACCTGGCAAGTCTGATTCCTCCTTCACAAATATTTTTGCTAGGTTGAACACTCTTGAGACCAGTATTGCTGCTATGAATAGTTGCTATCACACGCTTAGGGCTTACTATGATTATGTTCCCATAAATTCCGAGCCTTCAAAGTGGTTTCCCACAATCAAAGTATCTACAAATACTACACTTTTTGATGCTCGCTGTGATATCATGTGAATTTTGCCTCATGCCTGATATTTATGATTCTTTGAGTCTTTGGGGGCTTTCTGAAGGAGGAGAGGAAATCTCTCTTACTAATAATGCCACTTTATTACCCATTGGAATAGTTGAAGGTGTGTTCAAAAAAATCTTAGGGAGAATGGTGTCTACTAATTATCTTGTTATTGAATGTGTAGGCAAAGGACAAATTACACTTGGGAGATCCCTACTGAAACACCTTGGAGCAGTAATAGATGTGGGAAAAGGCATTATGCATTTTTCTCCTCTGGTAAGCAATCATATCTTCCCTAAAGAGAAGAAGAAAGGTAAGAAAGTAAAGAACAGGAGGGTTAATGCTTCCTCATTTGAAAATACTTGATTCTTCTTGCTTCTTGTGCCTAACTTAAAGGGGTTAAAGAAAAGTACTTGTTGGGAGATAACCCAAGAGTTTCCTTGAGTCTTGGAAGTTATTACTTCATTAATGACCTCTATTTATCCTTTTTGTTTGCTTTTTGTGCCAATAATGACCTATAATGAGAGGGAAGTAAGATTTGGGGAGTTGCTGTCCCGAAACAGATATCTGTCCTCCACCAAAAAAATTCGTGAGGAGTCTCTGTAACTCTGATTGAGATGAAAATTTACGAATAAATCCCCCAGTATTAGCTAACTTTAGTTAGTTCAATAATTTTTGATTTGAGCAATAGAAGATGTTCGAAAAAAATCGGTTTCTACCTACTGGTCTGTTTTGACAGATTTCTGCCATTATTTGCATTTTGCTTCTTATTGATTCCTTTTTGAGTTCTCTTTAGGGGAATTGAGCTTTTTAAAGGAGTTGCTACAGTACCATGTGTTTTTAGTGAAAAAAAATTCTGTTCCAAAGCTTTACCTAAGGGTCTATTATCTTTTGAATACACTAATGTTGCTAATGAAGATTGTGTGAAGTTTTGTATGAAGGAAAAATTTCAGTGTAGAGAGGGAATGATGTAATGAGATGAAGAGTGGACAAAAGATCAATATTGGGGATGCCACCCCGGTGTCACCCCAAGAAATATCCAAGAGGTACAAGCGTCAAATCTTGGGGATGCCCAAGGCATCCCCTTCTTCATCAATAAAAAGCTCAGGTCTGTCTAGACACTTCGTTTTTATTGTTTCATGCACAAGTTGTGTTGTTCTTGGAGCGTCTTAGTTTTTGTTCGCTTTGTTTAGTTGTTTAGTTTGCTTGAATAAAGTATTTTGGACCCCCGTTCTCGCTGTGTTGTTTCAAATAAGTTGCTTGGTGTTGGAAATGAGTAGTAAGTTCTTGCTTGAAAGTGCAAGAGGAGCTTGCATTGGCTGTGACTTAGACTTTAGCATGACATTCTAGGTGTTGTTTTGACCTTATGCTTAGTGATTATTGATGTAGCATGTCTTGTTCCAAACAATTGGGATTGCTTAGTGTGCCAAGAAATTATGCGTTGTTTTAGCATGCAAAAGCATAGTATTGTGGTATTCTCCTTTGATGCTTTGTTTGGGTTGACTTGGCACATGCTCACACCATGTTATGACTATGAAAAGTCACCATAGCCTCTCTGATCATTTAGTCCTTGACTTGTAGTACCACTCTATGCTTTGATTAGTAATGCTTTGTTGCTCTGCATGATTATGGCCATTATTGCTCTCTTAGTTGGTTGCTCCCAGTCTTTTGCTAGCCTCCACTTGTATGAGTAAGTTCTACTCATGCTTCCAACTCCCAAGAAACCAAGTATTCCAAAGTGTCCACTATAAACTCCTATGCATGGTGTGTTACACCATTCCAAGTATATTCTTGTTTTCAGCTATCTTCCAATTAAAAATTGTTTTGTTATGTGAAAACTTAGTGATTAAAACCCTCACAAACTTGATGACACACTTTATATTCTTTGCCCCTAATAAACTTGAACCATTGTGTCATCTATGTTGTATATTCTTGCACTTATACGTTGGAATTAGCAGAACCGTGCTGTCACAGGGAACGTTTTCAACATTGCACTTGTACTTTGTACTCAGTTGATATCAACCTCTTTTGTCTATGGATGTCACCGGTGTGAAATAAAGAGAGAACTTGTAAGTCCATGGAGTATGTATTTTGTGTTAGAGAAACGCCTGGGCCGCTAGCCTAAGCTATGCCTAATCATGGTGGAAACTTGCAGCATCACCATAGTGAGCTATCTATGAAGCATCCTCAATAAAAAGCTATGCATATAGTAAATAAAAAAATCGCTGATATGCTCATTGTCTGCTTGCCTTGTCATTTTGGTTATGGGATAGCTCCTGTACCATGTGCAAGGGGTACCCTATTGGCGGTTCTCTATGATATGCATGTACTTACAATGACAAGAACTTATAGGTGACTAAAGTTGAGTATCATGAGGTGTGGCCCTCGTATTCAAGGGACTTGAGATTGCCAACTTATACTTTGTCAAGCATATACTCCATCTGTGTTCACTTTAACCTTAATCACTTCAAGATTCTTATGATAGGGGCAATGAGGGCTGAAAGCTAACAAGTACCATAATTTTTGGAAGCTCTTTTTGAAACTTGAAATCCCTTCTTCCTTTATGAAAGGCCTTTCTTCCACTATCATATTGAGTCTCCACCTTCTACCTTTAGGCACCATTAAGAGAGCATAGTTGTCATCCTATGTGCAGTGTCCCAAAACTTATTGATTGATGCATATTGTGATATTACTTGTTCATGTGCTACTTGTTTCTAGTCACCCTTGTGAACTTTTGTAGAGGGTCCCAACCTTTAATAAGGTAGAGTCCCCTGTGTTTACATGCTAGTCCCTAGATCAATATCTAGCATCCACAGTTAAGATGTAATATCAAGAAACAAAGGTCATAATATAACTTTATAACCAGGAATAACATAATTTTATTACATCTTACATAGCTCATTTGGCTATTACATTAATTGCAGCGGAATAACTATAAGTATGGGTCCTTCATCTTCAAGGTGCCACAGGCAGACATGTTGGTTGTAGACTTTGTAATCCTAATCATCAAACTTTACTAACATCAATCAAACCTGCAACATAACAAGTTACAGCCACAAGAGTCAATACATTTGAATTGTATTGGCAAGTGATACTATGGTGGTATAGTGGAGTCTATCATCTATATGCATTTGGCTAAGTGGAGTTGAGGCTTGCATTGCTCAAAATAGATTTTTCCTTAACATTTGAAAACACTAAGTTTTTGCTTGACAAAAACACTCTTCTCAAACAAGATTGAAGATCCTTTAACCCTTGTTCAACCACAAGTTTTTAACTTAGAAATTTGGATGAGTGAGATTCTTGATAGCTTCCATGTCTTGATGCTCAAATTGTCCTTTACCAGGGACATGGCTAAGTACTTAGATTTTACACTCTGCAGAGGTGGTGCACTTTCCCCACAAGACTTGGTTTCCCAAGACAAGATCTTTCAGAAGCCTTCCCTTAGACCAAAATGGACGCGTTCCAACCTATCAAAAACTACCACCAACTGTCCATATGGCTAAGTTCTTGCAACCTATATGATCTAGGCAGAGCCCATAATGCCAAGTGGCTGCACTTGAAGCTTCTCAACATTTGACATCTCCAATCTCTTTGTTCCTGGGTGGCCATCCACAAGTGAGATACACAAGGTAAACCATAGACATGGGCCTTGTGAACCACTCAACCAAAATCCACCAAGCAATTACCATTCCACCCAGGTGATTCATTAACTTAGTTGTTTTATTAAACAAAACACAAGTCCTCAGACTTAGGAATTTTTCCATAGTGTGAATATATAGTCCACCCATGTTTTCTATTAGCTAGGCTAAGCTTGATAGTAGTAGGAATCTTAACTTAGGAATTTTCTACTAAGGTTCCATCTACTAGGTTTTCCTATAGTAAGGTTTATACTTAGCAAAATAAATCCATGCAAGTTTTACTTAGAGAAATCACTTAATGCATAGTGAAAGTAATGGGACAAAAGTATGAAGCATCACTTGCCTTTTTGGTAGAGGGTATAGGTTCACTCCTTGTCCTTGCAACAATCACACCCTTCAAGTCACTACAAATCAATCAAGCAAGGCACAATCTCAATCTACCAATCTAGCAAAACAACACATAAAATCATAGACCCAAGATAATGCATGCAATCATGCCAAGGGTTGTTTTATTTGAAAAAGTGGTTCCTAATGGGACATAAACATTTGAAAACACCTAATGGTCATTTTTTAAGGTGGCAAAGTCATTTGCAAAAAGAGTTTCACTTTATAAACCATTTTCAAAACAAGGTATCATTTTATGTGGTGTAGAAAATATTTTTTACTAGGGCATTAATCTATAGGGTTCACCAAATATGTTTTTAAACCACAAAACTTGGTGTTTAGGGTCAGGGTGTTTAAAACAAAACATTTCCCAAAAGTTTTCTTCCAAAACCATTCTTAATAAAATAAACCACATTTCTATTTGACTAGAAATGGTTTTAAATCAAAGAATCATTCTTTTGTTTCACCAAATACATTTTTGAAACCACAAAGTGTTTCCTAGGGTCAGTAGGTTCAAATCAACTCATTTTCCAAAGATTTTATCCCAAAAATCATTTTTGAACAATTTTCACAACCTTAACAAGCATACACATGTTTCTGTAAAAACAAACATTTTAACAGAAGATTTTTGCTAAAAAAAGGGCATGGTTGGCTAGGGCTTGTCTCACTGATTCCATTGGTATAAAATTTGTAATTTTTGGACGTGTGGATCAAAAGTTACAGTGGTTTCAAGATGGCATTGAAATCTGATTTCAAAATCTGTTTTAAACAGAAACTGGCCACGCGTCGCGCCGTGATTTGTCGGTACCGCTTCGTGCGGATCGCACAGCTGCAGCCGTTGGATCTAAACAGATCGTGTGGCCCAGAACGCATACCCCTTCGCTGTTAAGTGATTCTATCCTATCCACCAGATCGGGATCGGACGGCTGCTGTGAGCTCGACCCTAAACGAGCGGCGAAGGCGCCGGTGGCGGCAAGTGCGGAAGCGACGATGGCGGGCGACGATACAGGAAGCGAGGGTGGCTGGGAAGGTACTCAGCTGCTCGCAGAGACTGGGAAGCTCAAAGGCGTGCCGCTTTGTCGGGGCGCGAGCGGGCTTGATTGCTCGCGGAGTTCCTTCTGGCGCTTCGGGTTCGTCAAGGCCGTCGGAGACGGGGCTACGATGCATGCTAGGACAAATGGGAGACAGGGTCAGACGCGCAAAGCTATGGCACCGATGTGTGCGTGAAGGAGGGGGCGCGGGGTGGTCGGAAACTACCTGTGGGGCTCGTCGGAGATGAACCAGACACGGCGGCGGCAGTTGTTGTCGCTGTCGATGCTCAGGGGCGCGTGCGAGTGAGCTGCGGCTGCAGAAAGGTCAGCTGGGGGATGCTGATCACAGCTGCGTACTCGAGGAGGCAAGAGGTGGCGTGTGCTGGCCGGAATCCTCGCCGGAGCATCGTCGGACAGTGGCGGTGTTTGAGCAGAATTTGGCAGCCTGGGGGCGTGTCGAGGTGGGGCGACAAAGGGGAAGTGGAGAGGAGGGGCAGGCGCTTTAACTTGCTTGGTCAAGGGGCTGATTAACGGCGTGGTTAACGCCAGTTTAAACACGCTGGTACGGCGAGGGGGAGGGCGTAGTCCGCGAGTGGGGAAGAAGGGGAACGTGGCGGTGGGGTCCTCTCGCAGCGAGAGAAGGAAGAGGAAACGAGGTCCACCAGTCATTGGCATAGTGGGTGTGAGTTCGAGTGGAAAAGAAAACGCTTCGGGGAGGGGAAGCTGGGCTGGAATGGGCTGTTGTGTTGGAGCTGGGCCAGATGGTTGGGCTTCTCTATTTTTTCTGTCTGAAACCTTTTTCTTTTTCCAAAACAATTTCTGTTTTGAATTTCAATCAACTATTCAAACATTCAAACAATTCATACATTCACCACACTTGTAATGAGTTTTTGGTTCTGTTTATCAACATAAACCAAATCCCAAAATAAAATAATATTTTTATTATTTTTAGGATCCATTCATTAATTAAATAAAATGGACCTTTAGTTAGTTAATCAAATAGGGTTTGATTTATTTAATAAAATCTCCATTTTGAAAACCAAATAATAGCAAACCCAAATCAGTAGGTTTTATTTGAAAATAAAAGATACTTGGAAAACTTGGTTAAAACAAAATAACATTTTTACTTTAGGGTCCATTAATAATTAAATAAAATGGGCCTTAGTTATTAAATCAAATAGGATTTGTTTATTTAAAATCTTTATTTTGAAATCTAAAATAAAACCAAAACACTTCAGTAGGTTTTATTTGAGAATACAAAATACTTGGAAAACTTATTTAAAATAAAATAAAATAAATAAGTTTTGGTGTTTATTTAAAATGGGAAAAGCCTTTACTTAAATAAAATTGGATATTAAATCCTTATTATTTTATTTAAATAAACCCTTACTATTTTTAATCAAAACAAAACATTTTATTTCAAAAACTTGGCCAAGGTTTAATTTGGCTCTATAAAATAATCCTTATTTATAAATCTATCTTTTCTTTTGAAAACCAAATCTTTTATTGAAAGATCCAAAATAGTAATTTTAAATATTTTGAAATCTATTGTTTATTTAACCTTTTAAATCCCTTTAGGATTTTATTTGATCCAAATAGGTTTTGAAAGTTTCCAAATGGATTCAAAAAGTTTCTTCTTACCCTGAAAATCAACAAAGTTTTATTTTATTCATTTATTTTTCACATTACAAGATTTGGAAAATCTTGGGATGTGACAACTTTGAAGGTGTCCTATGCATTTATTTGCTACTCTATGAGGGACAAGCTGATTGCCACCATGCCATGTTTTCTGTCTGTGAAACAAACAAATGTTTTTCAATGCATGTTATTCATGATCTTTGTTTGTAGACTTTCATGTTGCATGCGTAGTTACTATGTCCTATTGTTAGAACTCCATCTTTCATGCACATGTTTAGAGTTCTTTGATCCCAGCTTTCAATGCTTGCAAATGGTTTGATCTTGGTTTTGATGGTGCATGTCACCTTAAAAATTATTATTTTTATCACTTACCTACTCGAGGACGAGCAGGAGTTAAGCTTGGGGATGCTTGATATGTCGGAAACATATCTATAATTTTTGATGATCCATGCTTGTTTAGTACCTACTTTACTTTGCTTTGTCTACATTTTGAGGTGTTTTTATATCTTTTCTGGAACTAACCTATTAACAAGTTTCCACAGTGCCACTTGCCTGTTTTCTTCTGTTTTTGGTTCCAGAAAGGCAGAAAATCAATATTCTCGAAATTGGACGGGACAAAAGCCAAAGTCAACATTTTACCGTGAGGGACACGAAGCCAGAAGATGAGACGAAGAAGCGAACCAAGGCGGCCAGACCCCCTAGGCGCGAGTGGGCCCACCCCGCGCCTGGGTAGGGTGTGGGGACCCTGGCCGCCTCCCAGCCTCTCCTCTTCGCCTATAAGAAGCCCTCGATGCAGAAACCCTAGGCACCTGATCAAAACTCCACGAAACCTTCAGAGAGCCGCCACCGCCGTCTCCCTAGATCGGGGGATCAAGTTCTTCTCAAAGACTGCCGGAGGGGAGATCATCCCGGAGGCCTTCTCTCCGGTATGAAGCGTGAGTAGCTCCGCCTTGGACTATGGGTACATGTAGTAGCTAGATGGTTGTATCTCCTCCTTATGCTTTCATGTATAGATATTGTGAGCTCCGTTCATGATAAAGATCTAATCTATTTGTAATCATGCATGTTGTGTTTGCGGGGATCCGATGGATATTGAGATTACTATGTCAGATTGATTAATGGTTTTGTCTATTTGATACTATCATGTCTGTGTTGTTTGTGATCTTGCATGATCTCCGTTGTTAGTAGCTATCTTGGCCAAGTAGTTGCTAGTGACTCCAAGAGGGGGTATTTATGCTCCATAGTGGGTTCATGCCTCTAGTTTCCAAGGGAAGTGATAGAAATCTCTTCGGTTGTAGATGTGTTGTTGCCACTAGGGAGAAAACAACGGTTTCTTGTTCATATAACAAGTGGATTGTTTACCTTACACACTTTGCTTAAAGTAGTTGTATGTTGCTTGCAACTTAATACTGGAGGGGGTTCGGATGATAACCTGAAGGTGGACTTCTAGTCATAGATGCAGTTGGATAGCGGTCTATGTATATTGTTGTATTGCCCAATCGAATCTCATGGGATCTTTTTGTCTGGTATTGCATTGTTATGCCTTGCTAAGTTCCTGTCAACTGCCCTGCTGTAATTTGTTTACCCTTCATGCCATGTTGTTTATCTAAGGAGAGCACCTCTAGAACTATGGACCCCGGTCCAATCTTTACCATTGATACATCTTCCACTTTTATTTGTTTACTTGTTGCAAACCATTACCTTCCACAACATACGTTTAATCCTTTGTTACAGGAACCAGTGAGATTGACAACCTCACTGTTAGTTGGGGCAAAGTCTTGAGTTTGTGTTGTGCAGGTCTCCGCATTGCTTGCAACACCTGTGTGACGTTTCCTTCCTCCTACTGGTTCGATAACATCGGTTTCTTACTAAGGGAAGACTTGATGCTATGCTGCTTCACACCTTGCTCTTGGGGTTCCCAATAGGCTCCACATCAACTGAACCATCAGGCCTCCGGGATGATCTTCCCCTCTTGCAGGGTGTCGGGAAGAGCTTCGGATCCCTCCCGATCTAGGGATGATGGTGGCAGCGGCTACAGACTATTTTGTGGATTTCTGATCGGGTACTTAGAGTTTTCTCCTCGGGGTGTTTATATAGGAGAAAGGGCAAGGTCGGTTGAGGGCCAGGGGCCCACACCATGCCCTGGCGCGGCCTAGGGTAGACCCGCACCAGGGGGTGGTGTGACCGCCTTGTGGAGCCTCTTTGTCCCCCCTCTGGACTCCGTCTTTGTTCCGGTAAAATATTGACTTCGGCTTTTGTTTCGTCCAATTCCGAGAATATTTCCTTACTAGATTTTCTGAAACCAAAAACAGCACAAAACAGGAACTGGCACTGCGGCATCTTGTTAATAGATTAGTCCTAGAAAATGTATAAAAATTCCATAAAGTTTAAACAAAACATAAATCAATTGATGAAAAACAAGCATGGAACATCAAAAATTATAGATACGTTTGCAACATATCAACACCCCCAAGCTTTACTCCTACTCGTCATCGAGTAGGTAAGTGATAAAAAGAATAATTTTTGAGGTGACATGCACCATCACAATCTTGATCAAGGTATTTATAAGGTATTGATAGCTGGGATCAAAGTACTCTAACATAAGCATGAAAGATATAGTTCTAACAATAAGACAAAGCAACTATGTTGCAACATGAAAGGCAACATAACAAAAGATCATGAATAACAATGCATTGAAAGGCATTTGTTTGTTTCACATATAGAAAACATAGCAAGAGTGGTATTCATCTTGTCCTTCATGGAATAACAAAACATAAAATGCATAGGACACCTTCAAAGTTCATAAGGGTGACTAGATACAAATAATTTAAGAACAAGCAATACCATAATTATGAATCAATCAACAAGTTTTGGGACAATGCACATTGAACTAAGAATGACAACTATGCTCTCTTAATTGGTGCACAAAGATAGAAGATGGAGACTCAACAAAAAGTAAAAGAAAGGCCCTTCGCAGAGGGAAGTAGGGATCTCAAGTTTCATAAAGAGCTTCCAAAAATTATGGTACTTACTAGCTTGGAGCTCTCATTGCCCCTATCATAAGCATCTTGAAGTGGTTAATGTTAAAGTGAGACAAATATGAGGTATATGATTGACAGGTCATAGGTTGAAAATCTCATTTCCCTTGAGTACGAGGGCCGTTCTTTATGCTACTCAACTTTAGTCACAAGCAAGTTCTTGTCATTGTAAGTATATGTGTATCATAGAGAACCGCCAATAGGGTACCCCTTGCCCCATGACACATGAGCTATCCCATATCAAAATGACAAGGCAACAGACAATGGGCATCTCAGTGATCTTTTTAGTTACCATGAGCATGGTGCTTTTTTCTATATTTTTTCTGAAGATGCTTCATAGATTTCTCACTATGGTTATGCTGCAAGTTTCCACCATGATTAGGCATGGCTTAGGCTATCCGCCCAGGAATTTCTATAACACATATACAATACTCCATGGACTTACAAGCTCCCCTTTTATTTCACACCGCCGACATCCATAAACAAAAGATCATGATATCAATTGGATAGATATGTACAGGTGTTGAAAGCTTTCCCCATGATAGCATGGTTCTGCTAACTCCCAACTTATAATTTGCAAGCATATAAGCAACATAGATGGCACAATGGTTCAAGGTTATTAAGTGCAAGGAAATGAAGTGTGCCATCAAGTTCGTGAGAGCTTTAATCACTAATTTTCACATAACAAAAGTTTAATTTGGAAGATAGATAAAAACATGAATGTACTTAGAATGGTGTAACACACCATGCATAGGAATTTATAGTGGACTCTTTGGAATAACTTGGTTTCTTGGGAGTTGGATGCACGAGTAGATTTCATACTCAGTACAAGTGGAGGCTAGCAAAAGACTGGGAGCGACCAACTAAGAGAGCAGTAATGGCCATAATCATGCAAAGCGGCAAACCATTATTAATTAAAGCATAAAGTGATATCACAAGTCAAAAACTAAATTATCATAGAGGCTAAGGTGAATGGTTCATAGTATTAACATGGTGTAAGCATGTGCCAAGTCAACCCAAACAAAGCATCAAAGGATAATACCACAATATTATGCTTTTATATGCTAAAACAACACATGATTCTTTCAAGGCACATTAAGCAATATCAATTGTTTGAAACAAGTCATGCTACAACAATAATTACTAAGCATATGGTCAAAGAAACATCTAACATGACATGATAAAGTCTAAGTCATAGTCAAAACAAGCTTCCTTTTGTACCACTATAAGCATGAAACACTATACTCTCTTCCAACACCAATCGACTTATTTGAAACAACTCACAAAGATAATAATCAATAAAGATCAGAGAGATTGTCTCACATAACTACAAAGAAGAACTAAAAAGTTCTAAGCAAAAAGCACAAGAAAACTAAAGCTAAACGCAGTGCTAGCATGTAACATCCCTAAAATCATGTTTTCAAAGATTTCATATCAGGCATGCATGCATATCATTTAGGGATCAAATTCAAACTCATTTTGAAAGAAAACAGAACTTGGGAGATTATTTGTTTCAAAACCAAACCTTGTTGCTCTCAGATTGTTTTGATTGAATGCTAGTGCTTAAACCAAAATTTACAAAACAAATATGGATTTAAAACCATTTTCAAAACTTGTTCAAATCAAGTGCTATGTCACTGTTTGATCAAAAGGACCAAGCTAATACAGAGAGACCACATGATTTTATGCCCAGAAATATGAGTATTACACTCTACAAAAATCCAGAAAAGGTTTGAATTCAAATAGCTTTTGAAATCATATGAAAATGTTTCCTGGAAATTCAAACAGAAAAAGAAAAGGAATAAAGAAATATGAAAAGGCCGGCGCCAGACTTTTGGCCCAACAGCGAAACCATCCTAGCAACTAGCCCACCCGGGTTTCCCCTCTCCCTCTGTTTCTCACCGCATTCGCGCATACCCACTCACTGACAAGTGGAACCTACAGTCACGTCACTCCGTCGTCCCCAAAATCCCGCCCGCAGACCACGTCGCCGCTGCCGTTGATGCCGATAATGTCGCGACGTAATTAGCCTTGATTCTATGAGTGTTTCCTGTCGCGCTGCTGCCTGCTTAAACCCCTCCCCTCGCGACCATTTCCCCCAACAAAGCTAGCCAAGAGCGCCACCAGGCTGCCAGTATTTGCTCCTACACCGCCGCAGACAGAGCCAACTCCGGCGAGGTATTCCGGTAAGCCTAGTGCTCGTGCCTACTCCTTGTTCACCCTGGAATGATCATCTGATCTTTGCGCACCTCCTGATCCTCTTTGTTCATCCGCTTGTGATCCAGAGCGTCGACTTCGACGAGTACCGTGGGCATCCGACGCCGTCTCCAACTCCGGCGAGAGATTGAGGTAAAAGTCGACCGCCCCGCGCCTTCTACTTGACCATGTCAGGTTCGCCTGAGTGTTGTGCACTCGCTGATACCCTTGGTTTGTGCTAGAGTGGCCATTAACGTCGCCTTCGTCGCCGACCGAGCAAACCCGACGCTGCCTCCAACTCCGACGAGCCCCAGCAGCCTCTGCAGCACACCCCCGCCCACACCAGTAACACCTTGAGCTTCATCGTGATTCCGCGAGTTCGGTAAGCCACTGCTCGACCCTTAGCCCCCTCTAGAATCATCGGTGCGGCGCTGGCAGAAGCGCCGCCGCCGCTAGGGATGTCACATCCCAAGATTTTCCGAATCTTGTAATGTGAAAATAAATGAATAAAATAAAACTTTGTTTGATTTTCAAGGCCAGAAGAAACTTTTTGAATTCAATTGGGACTTTAAACCAGTTGGATCAAATAAAATCCTAAAGGGATTTATAAAGATAAACATTTAATAAAGGCAAATAAAATGTTTTGGAATTACTATTTTGGATCTTTAAATAAAGAGTTTGGGTTTTCAAAAGCAAAGAATTTATAAATAAAGATTATTTTATAAAGCCAAATTAAACCTTGGGCAAGACTTTGAAACAAAAGGTTTTGCTTTGATTAAAAATAGTAGAGGTTTATTTAAAATAAAATAAAAAGGATTTAAATATCCAAGTTTTATTAATAAAGGTTTTACTATTTCCAAAACATCAAAACTTATTTATTTATTTAAAATAAGTTTCCAAGTATTTTGTTTTCTCAAATAAAACCTACTAAAGTGTTTTGGTTTTATTTTAGATTTCAAAATAAAGTTTTTAAATAAACAAATCCTATTTGAATTATTAACTAAGGTCCATTATATTTAATTATTAATGGAACCTAAATTAAAAGGTTATTTTGTTTTAAAACAAGTTTCCAAGTATTCTTTATTTCCAAATAAAACCTACTAATTTGGTTTTGAAAATATTTGGATTTCAAATGGAAATTTTATTAAATAAATCAACCCCTATTTGATTAAATAACTAAAGGGCTATTTTATTTAAATATTAAATAGATCCTAAAAGAATAAAAAATTATTTTGTTTTGGACTTTGTTTTGTGTTATTAAACAGAACCAAAAACTCATTGTAAGTTTGAATTGTTTGATTGGATTTGAATATTGTTTGTTTGTTTGAAATTTCAAAACAGAATTGGAAAATGGAAAAAGAATTCAGACAGAAAAAAATAGTGCAAAGGACCCAGCCCAACTAGCCCAACAGGCCCAGGAACCAGCCCAGTTTCCTCACCCCGAAGAAAACGTCTGCACCAACTAATTTACCCACACAGAGTATGACCAGTGGACCTCCCCCTCCTTTCTTTTCCCAATCGACCGTGGACCCACCTCTCATCGCTCATCGTCCACACCACGAATTTCTTCTTCCTCCTTCGACGCCGTTATTTCGCCAGATTCCGCTGATTCAATTCGCCTTAATACCGCCTTTACCGCCTTTGATCACGCTGGTTGAAACGCCCATGTCTCCCTATATTTCCTCCGACACTTCGCTACCGGCACGCCTTAGACCTCCCCAATTTCCTCCCCGAACACCCTCTGTTCCAACGAAGTCCGGTGCCGATTCCGGCGACTCGACGCCACCCCCTGCCTTTCCGAGCACACGAGCACGTTCACCACTCCCAGACGCATCTGCCGGTACCCTCCGTTGACTCGCGGGCGTTCCTGAACGTCGACTTCGACCAACTCTGACAGCGCCGCTGTTTGCAACTTCTCCGACGACGTCTCCCAGGTGAACCAGACCGCCCCTTCACTTCTCGTTCACGCACACAACTTTGTTATGATACTGCGCGTCTAACCGCGTCATCATTTTGTCTCGAGGTGATCCACAGCACTGTCCCCAACCACAACCAGAGCACGCCGTCGCCAGAACGAACTCCGGCGAGCAATTACTCCTACGACCGTGCGCCCTTGCCCCGTCGACCACACGACGAGCTTCCCCAACCTCTTGCGATTCTGGTGAGCATCTCCTTATTCTCCCTCGCTACCTGCATCATCGACAACCTCGCCGACAGAGCGTCGCCGCCGCACAGCCGCCAGCGCCGCTGCTATTTGGCCAGGCAATGGGAACTGTTAGATGCAGATCCATTGGCTAGGATAGAGTCACTTATCGAAGGGGTATGAGAGCATCTACGCCGTAAGATTTAATTTAGATCCAGCGGCCCACGTTGCCGATCCGGCCGAACCGGTACCCGCGAATAGCGAAGCGCCGCGTGTCACTGTTCTGTTTAAAAACAGATTTGAAAACAGAATATTTTGTGAATTTCAAACCCTTATAACTTTGAATCCACACGTCCAAAAATTACAAAATTTATGTCGTTGGATTCAGGAGAGCAAGACCTAGCCAACCATGCCCTTGGTTTAGCAAATAGTATCTGTTAGATTGTTGTTTTTGCAGATTCTTTTGTGTGCTAGTTTAGCTTAGAAAAATTGTTTAAAAATGATTTTTGAGTTAAAACCTTTGCAAATTGGTTTATTGTGACCTTACTGACCCTAGGAACCAACCCATAGTTTGGAAAATGGATTTGGTAAAGTTAGGATGGAAAACTTGATTTAGCCCATTTTTAGCCAAATGGAAATAAAGATTTTGGTTATGAAAATACTTTTATAAAGAAAACTTTGAGAAAATATTTTGGACCAAACCTACTGACCCTAGGAAACACTTTGTGGACTCAAAAATGTATTGGGTGAAATAAAAATATGATTCTTTGATCTAAAACCATTTCTAGTCAAATAGAAATGTGGTTTATTTATTAAAAATGGTTTTGGAAGAAAACCTTTGGAAAATGTTTTGTTTTAAACTCTCTGACCACAAACACCAAGTTTTATAGTTTGAAAACATATTTGGTGAACCCTATAGATTAATGCCTTGGTAAAAATATTTCTACACCACATAAAATAATACTTTGTTTTGAAAATGGTTTAAGGATAAAACACATTTGCAAATGACTTTGCCATTTTGGTAAATGACCAATTTGGAACTTACAAAGTTTAGAAGCCTAGTGGAGACCATCCTTACAATAGAACCAACCTTTGCATGCTTATGCATGACTTAGATTCCATTACTTTGTGTGTGTGAAAATTGTATGTTTGACTTTGGTTTGGAATGTGAATTGAATTTGTGTTTGCTTGATTGACTTGTAGTGAAGTGTGAAACTAGCAACATCAAGGAGTGAACCACCATTCCCTACCAAAAAGGCAAGTTACACTATCATCCAAAGTCCTACTATTTTCATTATACTTAGTGGATTTTGAAAACATGCATGAAAACAATTTTATACTTATGCTATGCTAAATCCTAATAGGATTACCTTACATCACTTAGTGAAAACCTTGTAGTTGTACATGCTTAGCCATGCTATATTTCGAAAAGAGATATATGTTGAGATTTTACAAAGTTGAGAAAAGGACTTGTGTTTTATATAATAAAACAAGGACTCAATGAACCACCTAGGTGGAGGATACTTTAAGTTTTGGAGAAGGTGGCAACAAAAGGAACCATGACTATGGTAATCTCTTTGTGTTGTGCTCCAAAAGAAAACCCACCTAGGAAACTTAGAGATTGAACATGTTTCTCGTACAGTGGCTTCCGTGTGCAACCACATGCTATTATGGCTCTGGCTTAGTCAACTACATTGGGAAGACCCATGCATTGTCTTCAGGCTACAGAAAAATGGGGACCTGGAATCCTACATTGTTACTGATGACAAGCTAGCAATGATGTATGGGAGGACCTTTTGGAAAGACTTCGTCACATTCTCGATCTGCCGGTACTCCATTTTGGTGAGTACTTATCCAGCGGCCTCTGGTGGCGTCAAGACGAGATTGTGTCATGTGGGTAAACTGTACAACTTCTGCAGAAGATAAATAAATCTAAGTACTTAGCCGTGTCCCCGGTTATGGACAATACTGAGCAACTAAGGCCTGAAGCTATGGAAGATCTCGACATTCTAATTTCAAAAAGAAAACTTTTTAAGTGATAACAAAAGACTTGCAGCACTTGGGGGTTCCAAGAGGCTCAAGAGATTTGATAAAAACTTGAAGAACTTGGAGGTACCAAGAAGTTCAAGAGACTTTGATAAAAACTTGAAGTACTTGGGGCACCAAGGATCTCAAGAGATTTTGACAAAGACACTTGGTGGATTCCAAGGTGTTCAGAAAAGATTTGACAAAAGATCAAAACCATTTTGAAAAGATAGGATAAACTATTGCTTTCTGCAAATAAGCCTAAAACTCTACTTAGCCAAATATGCATGTAATGATAGGATCCACTCATCTTATATATATAAGTGAAGCTTGCCAATACAATTCAAATGTATTGACCCTTGTGGCTGTAACTTGTAATGTTGCAGGTTTGATTGATTTTAGTGAAGATTGTTTGATTAGGATTACAAAGTCTACAACCAACATCTGCCTGTGGCACTTTGAAGATGAAGGACCCCATGCTTATAGTTTTTCCGCTGCAATGTAATGTAATAGCCAAATGAGCTATGTATGATGTAATAAAATTATGTTATTCCTGGTTATAAAGTTATGTTATGACCTTTGTTTCTTGATATTACATCTTAACTATGGATGCTAGCTATTGATCCAGGGACTAGCATTGTAAACACAGGGGGCTCTATCTTATTAAAGATTGGTAACCCTACAAGCGACCATTCGCCATTCTTACTCCTTGGTCAAAGCATCTACCGTTAGATCTCAGATCGTAGGGTGTAGATTAGATCGGGAGCAAACCGTTTTCTTTAGATCTGGCGCGTTGGATCTAACTTGATTCGATGGTGCGGAAGCGTGATCCTGAGTGAAGCGGTATTGTCCAATTAGGAGACGCCGCGTGGCTAGGATTTAAATTTAAAAGTCTGGATTAGATATATTAGATGTTAAAACTTGTTTAATTCATAACTTTTGATTCCCACGTCCAAATTTGACAAATTTTATATCAATGGAATCAGGAGAGAAAGCCCTTTCCATTTATGCAATGTGTTTAAGGTTTTGCTTTTGTTTAAATGGGTGTTTTTGCAGAAAAAATTGTAGGCATAATTTGGGTATAATAATTATTTGAAAAATGTTTTAATGTTTAAATAGAGTTTATTTAGCTTGTTTTTGTACTTGTTTATGATTCAGTACCATGCACTTATCTTGTTTGGTGTAGAAAATCATCACATGGCATTATGCATGCATCCATATATTTTTGCTTGTATTTATTTTGTATGTGATTTTGGTGCTATTATTTTATGTGTAGATTTTGGTGCAAATAGTGATTGTGATTGTGAGGATTTTAGCTACTCTCCAAACTACCAAGGCAAGTGGTGCTTCATGATTTTATTCCTAAGTTTTTCAACTTTGTATTAGAAATATTTTGCTAGTCTTGCATGGTTATTTTGATCTATATGCTATGCTTGGGAAATCCTAGTAGTTGTAGAATTGCTAGAAATATTTCTAAGTCTTATCAATGCCATGCTTAGCCTAGCTAGTAGCAACCAAGGGTGGTTATATTCATGCTATGAATAAATATTTCTAAGTCTTTGGACTATGTTTTTGTTTAATAAAACAACTAAATGAATGAAACACCTGGGTGGAATGGAAGGAATGGGTTATGTTGAGTGGTTACACAAGGCCCATTTCTATGGTTTACCTTGTGTATCTCACTTGTGGAAAGCCACCCAGGAACAAAGGGATTTGAGATGCCATATGTTAATAAGCTTCTAGTGCAGCCACTTGACAATATGGGCTCTGCCTGGATCATATAGGTTGCAATAACTTAGCCATTTGGACAGTTGGTGGTAGTGGGATGATAGGTTGGAGCGCGTCCATTTGGTCTAAGGGAAGGCTTCTAAAAGGTCCTGTCTTGGTGGAAATAAAGTCTTGTGGGGAAAGTGCACAACCTCTGCAGATGGAAGAATCTAAGTACTTAGCCATGTCCCTGGTATTGGACAACTTGAGCATCAAGACATGGAAGCTATCAAGAAATCTCCTCATCCCAATTTCTAAGTAAAAACTTGTGGTTGAACAAGGGTGAAGGACCCCAATGTCTATTGGTGGTTCCTTGGGAAAGATTTTATCAAAGAAAAACTTAGTGATTTCAACTAATAGGCAAAACCTATTTTGAGCAAAGCAAGCCTAAGCTACACTTAGCCAAAATGCATATAGTATCTAGTCCACCAATATTCTACTAAGGTATTACTTGCCAATACTATTCCAATGTATTGACCCACTGTGGCTGTAACTTGTGATGTTGCAGGATATTCTGATGATGATTAGGAGTCATGAGTCTACACTCAACATGCTTGCCTGTGGCACATGAAGATGAAGACTTATTTATCTTATTATATATTTGAACTCTTGTATTAGGCATGTGGCCATGGAGTTGTAAAAGACTATGTTTGTCTCTGGAATGATATGTAATAATGACCTTTGTTTCTATGTACTTCATCTTAAACTGTGGATGCTAGCATTGATCCAGGGACTATCATTGCATTGATCTTACATAGCAAAATAGAACACTCACAGAACAATAAGAGTGAAAACTAGAGTGTTCTAGACAATGAAGAACTAGGTGTGTTGGGGTCCAACCAACTTATTAAATCAAAAAAACAAAAGAAAACTAAAAACAAAAACAAAGACACTCCAAGAAAAACATAATAGTGCATGAAGAAAAAATAAAGTGTCTTGAAAGAAGACCTGAGATTTTTATTGATGAAGATGGGGATGCCTTGGGCATCCCCAAGCTTTGACGCTTGTACCTCTTGAATATTTCTTGGGGTGACACGGGTGGCATCCCCAAGCTTGAGATTTTATCCATACTTCATCTCATCACATCATTCTCTCCCTACACTTGAAAACTTCCTTCATACAAAACTTCACACAATCTTCATTAGCAACATTAGTGTATTCAAGATAATAAGCCTTTGGGTTTAGTTTCAACTCAAGTAAAACTTCCATTAAAACATATGATACTGTAGGAACTCCTTTTAAAATCTCAAGTGATCAAAGAGAACTAAAAAATAAACCGATTAAGAGGCAAATGCAAATAATGGCGTAAATCACAAAAGCATCAAGAGGTAAAGACCGATTTTTTCGAAAATCTTATGTTGCTCAAATGGAAAAGTGCAAAACTAACGAAAGTTGGGTGAATAATAGGGGCATTCACACAATTTTTTTAAGTCAATCTGACATACTTGGATTTTCACGATTTTTTACAGAGAAGCACAGAAATCTGTTTCGGGACAACAACTTCCCCAAATCTTACTTCCCTCTCATTAAAGGTTATTCTTGGCACAAAAACAAAACAAAAAGGATAAGGAGAGGTTATTATAGAGGCAATAACTTCCAAGACTCGAAAAAATAAAAACTTACTGAAATAAAAAATTAGGTTATCTCCCAAGAGTTCTTTCTTTATAGCCATTAAGATAGGCATGATAATTTCGATGATGTTCACATAAGAAATATGAATTGAAGTAAAAGAGAGCATAAAGAAGCAAATATAAAACAAGTTTAAGTGTAACCCACTTCCTATGCATAGGAATCTTGTACGCAAATAAATTCACAAAGAACAAACTGACAGGCATAGGAAGATAAAACAAGAGTAACCTCAAAACTTTCAGCATATAGAGATGTGTTTCAGTACTAAGAAAACTTCTATAACCATATTTTCCTCTCTAATAATAATTTTATGTACCCTCATGAATAAACTCAACAATATAACTATCACATAAAGTATGCTTTTCATGATCTACAAATACATAATTTTTATCAAGCTCAAAAATAGTGGGATTAAAACTTTCAAACCCAGTTTTAACAATTTTATAACAAGATGACTGATCATTATCAAGAGGTATGGGGTTCCAAGATAAAGTCCAGACCTCTCCAATCTCATTTTCAATAGTAGTACAATTAATATTATTGACCAATATAGGACCATCATCTAGAGTTTTATCATAAACATTTTCTAAGCAAAACTCTTTAGTCCCATGCATTTCGAAGTTAGGCACAAATAAAGTATTATCATAATATTTATCAAAATAGCATGGATTATCATAGATAACAGGAGCATAATTATTATCACAAGTTTTACCCATAGTAGGTATTTCAAAAGAATCCACGGGAACATAACATTCATCCTCCTTTGGTAAGCATGGGCGACAATCAAACAATGTATTAGTTAAAGAGTTACTCTTATTGGGAGGTAGACATGGGTAGCTCCATTCTTCCTCCTCTTTTTCATCCAATGAGCTTCCAGTTTCAGCAATTTGTTCTTCCATAGGCTCCTGCAAGGCATTAGTCTCTTCCGTTGGTGGAGAGCATCTATTAAGATATTTAAGAATATAGCCATTTTCTTCCTTCTAATTATCAAAGAAAAATTTAAGTATATCATAAACCTCATATTTATAAGGTGCATCATCAGTATTTTCAAGCAAATAAGCAAGTTCGAATGCACCCATAAAAGTCGTAATTTCCCTTAACATAAGAAGATATGGTAACATTATCATTATACTCACATTGAAAAGGGAGGTATTTATACCTCCTACAGCAACAAGATTTATCAAAGCAAGAACCTGAAACTTAGGCACACAATTAAACCACAAGTGGGATTGTCATCAACACCAAAATACTTAGGGAAAACAATGTTCTTTTACTCTGATTTGTGGGCCCACATTTAAAGGAACAAACTATGATATTTTTTAAAATAATATGAAATATTTAATAAATTGTATGAATAATACACAAATTTGAGAATTCTCAAATATAGCGCGGCCTCGGGGCCTGAATTCCTGACTAGAGCCTGTCGGGGGGACAAACTGCTGAGCAGTCTTGTCGGGGGACAAAGTCCCGACCGTAGTGGAAAGAGGGACTGGCCTAGCCGGGCTGTTAGCCGATAGAGGAGGAGCGGGTATCCGTCGGGAGTTGAGAACTAGACCGGTCGGTCAGGATTTGAAATCCCAAGCAGGCTTCCCTTCTTATCCGCGTGCGTCGTCGGCCAGCCCCGCGGCCTCTCTGTTCTTCTTCTTCCTTTCTCCTTCCTTCTTCCTCTTGTTTCTAGCCACATCTCCACCAATTTTGTCCCCATTTGTACTCCAATTTTCACCCAAACTTGGTGCTAATATACATTAGGAATCTAGGAAAGGTCCGATCTATTGATGGGATAGCTTGGTGAAGTGATTTGGGGCTTTTTTGTGGAGGAAGTTGGTGGTGTTCTTGGGGAGCAATGACTATGGTGGAGGCTGGGGCTGTAACTTGAGGAAGATGCATGGTGGAGGTGCCAATCCAGTGACTAGAGGCTGCTGCATGGCACGACTTCGCACGATTCAAGGGTAAACCCTAATTTCTCGCTAACGACAGTCATTTGTGTATGTTTATTGGTAGACTTGGTTGTGGTCTGTTAGTTGTAAGATTATTCGGCTAGAGGATTAGAAGTATATTTGTAGACTATAATGTGCCATGGTACCGGTATTTGACGTGTTTCGGTATTTTTAAGGTCGAAAGTTATGTCAGATAATGTACTATTTAGGTTTTACTATGGTAATGATGTCGTCGGAACAAACGAGCACAAAGTTGATTTGAGCGAGTTTCGGTGGATTCGTAAAGAGCTCCATGCTCCTGAAACATGGTCCATTAGTGAGTTGAAGGATTGGTTATCTACATCTTTAGGGCTCCCTCCAACCCATATTGTCGGTGTGCATGCATTATGGACTAAGTCAAGGACTACCCCTTTTTTTATTTGAGACCGATAGAAGTACAATCTAAATGGGGTCAAATGGATGCAAGCTTGCCATAAAAGGAAAGTTAACCCCATGGCCTTAGTGCTTCATGTGGTGAAATATGGCGGGTACGATCATGGCGAGAGTAGTCAGACCCAACATGTTGGTGCTGGTTATGATCATGGCCAGGTCAGTCAAGCCCAATACGGATGTGGTGGTGGCTACTATCATGGCCAAAGCAGTCAAGGACAAGATGTTGGTGGTGGTTATGAATATGGTTTTACTATGGTAGCGATGTCGTCATAACAAACGAGCACGGTTATGAATCTGGTTAGAGTAGTTCTGCACACACTTGGGGTGGTGGTTATGAATCAACTGATGATAGTCATGGGACAGGAGAAGACATTTCCAGTGGTGAGGCTGATGAGGATGAGATGTACAAAGGTTTGTTGCAAAATCAGATGGAAGCCGAAGATTTAGTGATACCACTGATGAGTTGAGTCTGATGAAGAAGAGATCATCTGACCTATTCCGGCATCATGGAATAATGACAACACAGTAACAATGGATGTGAACGATGGGCATGATTCCGTCTGGCACTATCACGCGAACAACATATCCCAGGGTGCATTATATCCTAGCAAGAGACATTGGCAGGAAGCAATAGTTGAGTGGGCATTGTCTTCGCAAAGGATCTTCAAAACAAAGGTGTCATCCCAATAATATTTGACATTGGTTTGCGAGATAGCCGGATGTCGGGCAAGGATGCATGCCTATCGCCCTAAGTATGACACCAACTGGAAGGTTAGAGACATTGTGTTGCACACTTGTCAACTTCCCAGAGTCCTTTAGGACCATCGTAACCTCACCTTAACCCTCATGTCTAGACTGTTATACACCGAGATAGTCGAGAGCAAAGCCATGGAGGTGAAAGCTATCATCAAAAAAGTTGCTGTCAGATTTCGCTACAAGATTTCTTATGGAAAGGCTTTGAGGACTAAGCAAAGGGCACCGGAGGAAAGATTTGGTTCGTTTCAATATGGATATGATTGTCTTGTTTGGATGCTCGAGACACTGCAGGCTAGGAATCCAGACACCTATGTTTACATCCAACACTTTACGTTGCCAGAGGAACCAAATTTGAGGGTGCTACATCGAATGTTTTTCTCATTTGCTATATGCATAGAATATTTCACTCACTATCGACCAGTCATTTGTGTGGATGGTACATTTCTCACTAACAAGTACAAGGGTCATATCTTGACTTCCATAGGTCAACACGGGAATAATCAAGTTGTTCCACTTGCATTTGCTTTAGCGGAGAGAGAGAACACCGAGAGTTGGGTATGGTTTTTTAGGCAGCTGAAGATAGCAATTGTGAAGGATACACCGAATGCATGCGTCCTTCATAACAGGCATCCTAGTATACTCAGCGCGATAATTAAGCTAACACATCGTTCCCCTGATGAAGTAACTCCATGGCATGACATGGAGAGCCGTTGGTGCATGCGGCATCTAGGGGCCAACTTTTTCTCACAGTTTAGGATGTGATCTCTGTAGGGGTTCGTAGCATGGAAAACAAAAAAATTCTACCGCATGCATACAAACAAGCCAAGATCTATCTACTAGATTGTAGCAACGAGTCGATAGAAGCACCCACCCTCGAAGATTCCAAAGCGGTTAACGAGAGCAGATTCTCGTGGGTGATGTAGTCGTACACTTGCCGATCTCAAGATCGCGTAGACGATCCTTCCGGCCAAGGTTCGGCTACAGCCCGCAATGGTCACACATTCGGTACTCGATGAAGACCTTCCTCTCCCTTGTTCCAGCAGGCAGCGGAGGTTGTAGCACTCTCCTCGTGATTCCGGCAGCACGACAGCGTGGTGTCGGAAGTAGAGGGAAGATCCCGCAGGTCTTCGCCTAAGCCGGAGCGAGTATGGTGGAGTAAGAGAGGGCCTTGGTGATCTATGGATTAGAGGTACCAAGGGGAGTTGGCTTGGCCGGTGGCTAGGGTTTGGGGAAACCCTAATTCGGCGGCTAGAGGAGCCCTAGGTGGCGGCAGCACTTGGAGGGGTGGTGGCGCTTAGAGCTAGGGTTTGGGTGTGAGGGGTAGGGGTGCGCCCTACCCCTCCTTATATAGGTGGGGAGAGGCGGTTTGGGGAGGAGGGAGTCCTCCCCCAACTCCTCTTCATGGCCGGCGGGTGGAGGGAGTGGGATTCCTACCCTAGGTAGGTTTCCTACTCTCCCTCCACCAAGTAATGTTCGGATTTGACTTTTTCAAATTGGCGTTTGACTTTCAAACTTGAATTTGATTTCTCTCTTCATATTGCCCAGCCAAGTGTCCTAGTACATGATGCAACCATTCCACATTGTCATGACACATCCATGTACCCTTCCCCTTCCAGATCGGTGAACCTTCTAGGCCCTTCTAGAACATTCCGATGAAAACACCGAAATCATTTCCGAACTCCGAAACAGGACTTTCCTTATATGAATATTATACTCTGGACCATTCCGGATATCCTCGTGATATCCCGGATCCCATCCGAGACTCCGAACAACATTCGGTCTCTTTACTAACTTTCCATATCTACTAAACAACATCGAATCCTTAAGTGTGTCTCCCTACGGTTCGTGAATTATGCGGACATGACCAAGACACTTCTCCGATCAATAACCAATAGAGGAATCTGGAAATTCATATGGCTCCCACATATTTCTACGATTACTTTGCGATCGAATGAACCACTTACATACGATACCAATTTCCCTTTGTCTCACGATAGTTTACTTATCCGAGGTTTTGATCGCTTATCTCGCATACCTAGTTCAACCTCACATCGATAAGTACTCTTTTCTTGTTCCCGTGATATGTGATCCCTTGTGAGCCAGTCACATGCTTGCAAGCCAATTGGATGACATTCCACCGAGAGGGCCCAGATTATATCTATCCATCATATGGATGGGCAAATCTCATTCTTGATCCATGTGCCTCAACACATACTTTCCGAACACTCAATGCCACCTTTATAGCCACCCAGTTATGGTGTGGTGTTTGATGTCATCAAAGCATCCTTCTGGTAATGGTGATTAGCATGATCTCATGGTCAAAGGAATTAGGTTACTATGTATCAGAAAGCATATAGCAAATGAACTATATTAAATGACTTAATCTTTATGCTACTCTTAACTATAGGAGTATGTCCATCATATCATTCATCTATTGATATGACCCTGTTGTTAATAACATCTCTATGTTCATGATCAGGAAACCATGATCATATATTAACCAACAAGATAGTTTAACAAGAGGCTTTACTAGGGACTCTATTATGTTTACAAATCACACAAGTATTAATGTTTCCATTTAATACAATTATAGCATGGTATGTAAACATTTACCATAAGCATGAAGATATGATAATAACCATTTTATTATTGCCTCTTGGGCATATATCCAATAGTCTCCCACTTGCACTAGAGTCAATAATCTAGTTTCAAACCTTTGTGCATTCAATCACCTATGGCTTTCCAGTGCTGAATTTACATGATTGCTAGTGGTCAACTAATCTCCGGTTCTAACACTTCCAGGTCCTGTGTAATTGCATGTCTTTGCGTCTCTATGCATCACACATTCTCTAATGAGATGGCTTTGTATAAATTTGGTCCTTTGGTGAGACCTTTAGTTCTTTGGGGTTAAAACATGTTGATAATATTGTCGTACAATATATCTTCATAGTACTATCCCGCTGTGAACCACACCTAGTTTGATAACAAACTACTTGACACAAATGCCCTCTTTTGCTGCTATTATAGCAGTCATATACTTAGCCTTTTGTTGTAGTATCTGTCATAATGTATTAACTTTGGAACTCATCAAAATCCATTAAGGAACTTACTTTCCATTATATCGTGCCACCCTTAGTTTAGATTGAGATAAACCTAATTTGTACTTTGTGACAAAACTAGTATCAATGTAGTACTTTTACAATGAACTAACCATCTATTTGTCACTTCTACAAAATAATATATTCTTAGTTCTTCCAAAAATCATAAGAATATCCTTACTATCGTCTAATGGTCATCTTATGAATCATTCTGGTATATGCTCATAACATTTAGAGCATAGGACACATATGGATTTGTACATATCACAGTATGATTGATATAAATACTCTTTGTGATTTCATACATCAAGTATCAATCTATACTTGAATCTTTGTTTCACTTACCAAGTGTCAATACACTTGAATATATCATCAATATTGAACTCATTCAATCCTTTATGTGCGAAAAGAACCTTTCTTGTAGTTTCTATATTGAACTCATTCAATACATCATCTATGTACTTTTGGCACAACCATATTAGTGTCTATTGATGCCAAATATTTGGGTTTTGCCTAAGTCTTTCATCGGGATGAAATTCTTAATATGTGTTAATAAAAGATACATCATTTCCAATCAACAATATGTCCTCCACATAATGTATTAGAAATATGTCTTAGCGCTCCCACTTAATTTCTTGCAAATGCAAGCATCTTCATCATCTCTGATGAATTTAAACTCTTTTAACAATTTCATCATGGTGAAGATTCCAACTCCGCGATGCTCACTTCAACCATTGTAGTTTGCATACGTTTTTAGCATCCTTTGAATTAACAAAACCCTATGGACCGTGTTATGCACACGTCATATGTAACAATTCTATTAGAAGAACTTGTTTTGTTTATTCAACTACCACATAACAAAATTATATGTAGTGGTTGCTACATTAATCCGTCTCGACTAAATATCGCTATGAAAGATCAAATCTTGTCATATACAACCTTTGAACATTGTTGTGAACTCTTTCCCAACATGTCGACTATTTCATAGATGTGAAACATCCATGTCTATTTCTTTATAGATCCAAACACGACTATAAGGTCGTACACCCAAAGCTTGATTTCTCGTGTATGGAACTATCACGGATTTTATGGCTTCAAGCCATTTGCGGAGTTAGGGCTCTGTAAGGTTCCCAACCTTTAATAAGGTAGAGATCCCTGTGTTTACAATGCTAGTCCCTGGATCAATAGCTAGCATCCACAGTTAATATGTAATATCAAGAAACAAAGGTCATAATACAACTTTATAACCAGGAATAAAATAATTTATTACATCTTACATAGCTCATTTGGCTATATCATTACAATGTAGCAGAATATAACAATAGCATGGGGTCCTTCATCTTCAAAGTGCCACAGGCAAACATGTTGGTTGTAGACTTGTAATCCTAATCAATAAACTTCATTAACATCAAACAAACCTGCAACATAACAAGTTACAGCCACAAGGGTCAATACATTTGAATTGTATTGGCAAGTGATACTATGGTAGTATAGTGGAGTCTATCATCTATATGCATTTGGCTAAGTGGAGCTTAGGCTTGCATTGCTCAAAATAGATTTTCCTTATCATTTGAAAACACTAAGTTTTTGCTTGACAAAAATCACCCAAGGCATCTCCCAATAGAAATTGGTGATCCTTCAACCCTTGTTCAACCACTAAGTTTTTAACTTAGAAATTGGGATGAGGAGATTCTTGATAGCTTCCATGTCTTGATGCTCAAATTGTCCTTTGCCAGGGACATGGCTAAGTACTTAGATTTTACACTCTTTAGAGGTGGTGCACTCTCCCCACAAGACTTGGTTTCCCAAGACAAGATCTTTCAGAAGCCTTCCCTTAGACCAGAATGGACGCGTTCCAACCTATCATTCCCCTACCACCAACTATCCATTTGGCTAAGTTATTGCAACCTATATGATCCAGGCAGAGCCCATAATGCCAAGTGGCTGCACAAGTCCTTCCATTCCACCCAGGTGATTCATTCACTTAGTTGTTTTATTAAACAAAATACAAGTCCTTGACTTAGAAATATTCTATAGCATGAAATATAATCCACCCTTGTTTTCTACTAGCTAAGCTAAGCATGATAGTAGTAGGAATCTTAACTTAGGAAAATTCTACTAAGGTTTCATCTACTAGGATTTCCCATGGCATAGTTTACACTTAGCAAAATTCCATGCAAGTCCTACTTAGAAATATCACTAATGCATAGTGAAAATAATGGGACAAAAGTATGAAGCATCACTTGCCTTTTTGGTAGAGAATATAAGTTCACTCCTTGTCTTTGCAATGATCACACTCTTCAAATCACTACAATTCAATCAAGCAAGGGCACAATTTCAATCTACCATTCAAGCAACATCACATAAATTAATAGAATCAAAATAATGCATCCAAGCATGCCAAACTTTGTTTTATTTACAAAAGTGGTTTATAATAGGTTATAAACATTCTAAAACACTTATTGGTTATTTTATAAAGAGGCAAAACTATTTGCAAAAGATTTTACCTATAAACCATTTTTAAACCAAATCATTATTTTATGTGGTTGAAAATGTCTTTAGCAAAGCAATAATTTTTATAGGGTTCACCAAATACATTTTCAAATCATAAAACTTGGTGTTTGGGGTCAGAGAGTTTAAATCAAAACATTTCTCAAAGGTTGTCCTCCAAAATCATTTTTGAACCATAATCAACATTTTTATTTGGCTAGAAATGTTTTTAAATCAAAGATTCATTCTTTTGCTTCACCAAATACATTTTTGAAACCACCAATTGATTTCTATGGTCAGTAGGTTCAAAACAAACCATTTGCCCAAAGATTTCATCTCAAAATTCATTTTAGAATAAATTTTATATTCTAAACATGCATACACAAGTTTCTGCAAAATCAATCAATTTAACAGAATCATTTTACTAAACAAAGTGCATGGTCAGAAGGTACTTGTTTTTCTGAATCCATTGATATAAAATTTGCAAAATTTGGACGTGTGGTTTGAAAGTTATGAATTTTTCAAATTGGAACATCAAATAGACAAGTTTCTGGTTTTTATAAACAGGCAGGGCCACGTGGCGTGTTTTTATTCGTCGGTACCACTTTGCTTGGATCGATCGCTGTGGAGTGTTGGATCTAAGTTTAATCGTGCGGCTCAGAGGCACTACTTACCCCTTCGGGTTAGTTCTAATCTTAGTCGTCAGATCAAGATCCTACGGACCTCACTGCTTTGACCATGAAGCAGCGGCGCTGGCGGCGACGTGTGGTGGCGCGCAGTCAGACGGTGGCGGTGCTGGTGATGCAGGAAGCAAGAGAGGGTGGGGAGAAGCTCACCAGGTTCACGGCGTGACGCTGAAGCTCAACGTGGTCTCGGCAGGGTCAGGGGTGCACGGGGTCACTGGCGATTCCTCGCCGGAGTTCTCTCTGGTGACGGTTGCCCTCTGTTGAAGACGAAGGTGACGCTACGGTGCATGCCAGGGCAAGTAAAGGATGCAGTCAGATGCGCAAGATCGCGGTGAGCACGCGTGTGTGAAAGAGAAGGAGAGGCGCGGTCAAAATTTACCTCGAATGCTCGTCGGAGATATGGCAGACCACGGCGGCGCTCAGACGTGGATGAAGTCAAAGTTTTGGGGCGCGCGCGACCAAGCGGGCGATACTGGGAGATGCAATGAACGATGGGGAGCACGCTCGTTTGCTGCAGCGAGCAAGGGGTGGTGTAGACTAGCCGGAATCATTGTCGGAAGGTCGTCGGAGACAGTGGCTTGTCGCAAAGAATTGGCGCAGCCTGGGGGTAGAGAGGGAGGGGCGAGTGAGGGGAAATGGGGAGGAGAGGCAGGCGTTTAATTGAGCGTGGTCGCAGCGAGATTTAAGCGAGGCATTGACACGTATTGATGTGATTTTAAACCAGCAGAAACGGCCGGCGAGGTTGGCGCCGGTGGGGAAGATGATGATGTGGCGTGGGGCCTGGCGTCAGCGAGAGAGAGGAGGAGGTGGGGTCCAACCGTCATAGACTCAGCGGGTGAGTTTGCGCGTGAGGAAAAACGTTTCGGGGGAGAGGGGTTAGTTGGGCTGCTGGGCCTGGACTGGGCTTCCGAGCTGGGCTGAGTCCTTTTCATTTTTTTTGTTCAGATTGTTTTTCCTTTTTCATTTCTAATATTCTGTTTTGATTTTATTTAATCAATTCAAGCATCCATTTGAATTCAAATCTTTGTCAAATTTTGTGTGGCTTCAAACACTGATTAATAAAACATTCTGAATTCAATTTTTGAATAAATCTTTTATTCTTTTTAGTGTCTTTTAATTATTTAAAATAGGCTCTAGTATTAATTAAATAACATTTATTAATATTTTTCAATCTCCATTTGAATTCAAATCACCACCAAACTTTGGGTGAATCCTAATTCTGTTTATCAACATATTTCAAAGTTCAAAATAGAATAATGCTTTTATTCTTTTAGTATCTATTAATAATTAAAAAATAGTCCATAGTCTTTAATTCAAATAGGTTTTAATTTATTTTAAAAACTCTTTTTGAAATCTAAATAATATCAAAATCTTTTTAGTAGGTTTCATTTGAAAAACTAAAACACTTGGAAATTACTTATTCAAAATACTTTAATAAGTTTTAGTGTTTATTTAAAAAGGAAAAGCCTTTACTTAAATAAACTTGGATATTAATAAATCCTTATTATTTTATTTAAATAAACCTTTACTCTTTTTATCAAATAGAAATATTTTATTTCAAAAGCTTGGCCAAGATTTAATTTGGCTCTATAAAATAATCCTTATTTATATTTCTACCTTTGCTTTATAAAAACCATATCTTTTTATTTAAAGATACAAAAATAGTGGTTCCAACTATTATAATTGTATTTATTATTTGTTTACCTTTTAATTCCTTTAGGATTATTTGCTCACCATGTGATTTGGATTTCTAGATGGTTGTATTATTAGCTTTGGAAATTACTTTTCCTTACCTTATTAAATTCATATGATTTTATTCATGGCTCCAAAGTAAGTGATTCCAATTCATATGGTTCTATAATATTTCTATTTGTCATTCTTGATCATTTTGAAATGTTTGCTTGACAACTTTTATATGGATCAAATCCATGGTCTTAGAGATAACTTGAAAATGATTTCTTCCATTAGGGTTTTTTGGGTTTTGGTTTATTTCTCAAGTGTTTAAATTTCTAGATGCATTTAAAGAGAAATGCATTCCACTTGATTTGAATTTTTTTGGTTTCAAACATTAACCAAAGTTTGTTCAAGATGGGATTTTAAGTTTCCATTTAGAAACAAAAGTTTCTTTTCACCCTAAAAATCAACAATAACTTATTTTGTTTATTTATTTTCACATTACAAGATTTGGAAAATCTTGGGATGTGACAGGCTCATCATTACTTCTTTGTATGTAGTCCATTCATTATTCTCAAATAATGATTCAACCCTCAAATCTTGGTATTTGATTGTTTACCCAACCTACTTGGTTCAATAGAAACTTTGACCTTCGTAACCACAACCTTTGAGGAACGTGAGCCATGAGCATTGTTGCTGCCTCCGGAACACTTTTCGGCGCTGCGCAACTTGGCACATATAGCTAAGGTTCTTTTAACCTTATCAAAGTTCTATTGTCCTCCCACTTATCTTTTCACGAAAAATTCCTTCTCAAAGAAACTTGACGTTCTATGCGACAAACACTTTTGTCTCTGATGTTATGGAGGAATACTTAACAGTTATTCGAAATAACATACAAAGACAGGTTCATCCGACTTTGGTTGCAAACTTCTTTCTTATGCATAGCATACCAATGTTTAAGAAAGGACAACTTGGGTTTTATCCCAAACCATAACTTTATATGGTGTCATTTCAACGGATTATGATGGAGCTCTTTTCAGTGGAAAAGCGGTAGTCTCTAAAGCTTTTAATCTTTAAAATATAATGGCAGTTTTATGAATCACACCTTTGATCTTACCATGTCAAACAAGGTTTAATTACATATCTCGAACGCTCCATACTCTTATGGTGTTTTGTGAAATGCAAATCCACGAAACGATTCCTTAAATCTTAGGTATTATGCTAAATTTGTAACTCAAATATCTTCCTTTATGATCTTATCATAAACTATTTATATTCTTGTTACAATGATTTTGCACTTCATATTGAAAGTCTTTGAACTTTTCGAATGTTTCATACTTCATCCTTATTAAGTAAATATTCATATATTCACTCAAATTTTCGGAGAAAGCATATGAAGTTGAAATCCATCGCTCTTGACTACACATAATGGACTTCATACAACAATATGTAGAAGTTCCAATAAGCTAGTCATTCGTTCCCTTTTGGCCTATGAACAAAGTTTTAATTATCTCTAGGAAAGTTTCACAAGCGTCATTTGATCAAAAATCAAAAGACTCCAAAATTTCATCCACATGGAGTTTCTTCATGTTTCCTTTCCAATATAATTTAAACGGCGATGCCACTTCCTAAGTGATCTTTCAATCAATTTATCTTTCGACATTTTTAGCATTAGTTTTATGGATGTGATTTCTCCAACGAGATTTGTAAATCATCCATCTTTTATGGATTACGACAATTATTTGAGCAATCCTTTTGTTCTCATAATACCTGATAAAACAAATCTTGAAGGCAAGCTTTGATGTTAACGAGCAACACAATAACCCTTTATTTGTTCTTGATGAACATCATCACATATTCTTTTGCTAGTTACTTAGGTCTTTGTAGTTCATGAATTCTGTTGTTTGTATGACGATTCATACCAATGAATTCAATATCCAATACTTAAGAACCACATTATTTAACAAGCAAAGAATATAGCCATAACACGTATATCCTCTATATACTTAAGCTAAACAATTCTAGTCTTTTCTTTTCTGCCATATATTTATGATATTCTCTTTCATTATTTCCTTTTTCTGTTTGAAAGAATCTATCAACATCAGTAGTGGAGCCATATACATGACACATAGTCCAAAGCATGTATAGTTAAATACCTATGTCTTTGGACTTGCACTTTGAAGTAGATCACCATCATCAAATGTTTGGTGTTCTTTCAAATTCCATTCTTTAGTAATCTCTTGGTGTAGTAAAAAATTTACCTACATCAAATATTCACCCTTATCATGAAATTATTCATGATCAAGCTACTTTTAGCTTATAACGGTGAATCGTGAGTATAATGTTGCTCTCCAAAGCCTTTTGGAGGATTAGGACAACTAGTGTCTCCAACCTTTTGTAAATTCTCATCAAATATGAGAACATAAACTTTTCCATATTATACTCTATCATGTTGTAACCAAAACATCATTTCAGATATCGCAATATCTTCCATACATGACGGTTTCTGAAACAACTCTTTCAACTCCCAGATTACCTTGATATTGAAACTATCTTTCGAATATCAAGAATCATGGAGATAAACATGATACTTATATACTAACACTGGAATTGTTACTCTTGATTTAATACCAACTATTAAACTTCACGGAGTAATCGAAACTTACTGAAAGTTTGCAATGGGACTTTTAAACTTTAGATTAACACTTCAAAACAATACGATACCAGTTCGTAAAGTAACTAATCAGAATTCTATAGTTCTATCATCTCAATTAAAACTAAGCACAAGGTGGTAAACGGATGCCAGTGACTACAACAACTATGCAAATTCACTTTGATTTAATTTATGATAAATAGTGTTCAACTCTTAATCATATTGTTGTTGAACTCCCACTCAAAACAACATCCCTCACATTGTTTTAGTGATCACACGAACCAAATCCACCACATCAAAACCGATCATCACGAGAGTTGATGTAGCTTCAATGGCGAACAATCAACATGTTCATCATATCTACTATATGACTCATGCTTTACCTTTCGGTGATCCGTGTTCCGAGACCATGTCTGTACATGCTAGGCTCGTCACGATCAAACCTTAGCTTCCGCATGAGCAAATCTGGCTTGCTCACGTTGTATACACTCGCAGAATCTAACACACCCGATCATCACGTGATGCTTCGAAACAACGAGTTTTAGCAATGGTGCTTACTAAGGATGAACACTTTAAAACTTGAAATTGTGTGCTTGAGGGATCATCTTATAATGGTACCGTCGTGAACAAAGCAATACAAGATACATAAAAGGATTAACATCACATGCAATTCATAATATGTGATATGATATGGCCTTTCTTCTTGTGCTTCCGATCTCCATCTTCAAGCATGAACATGATCTCCATCATCACCGGTGTGGCGTCAAGGTCAATGGCGCCGCTTCATGGTTGTCTTCCACCAACATCAACTATTACAACTACTTTGAATAATAGATACGTAGGTCTTAACGGATTTAAAATACAACCATATGGCTCCTGCCGGATGCCGACTTACAATAAGGAACATTGCATACATCATATATAATCACAATCATGGCCATATCACATCACATCACACCCCTGCAAAACAAATTTAGACGCCTCTAATTTTCTTTGCATGTTTTACGTGGTTTGGGGCTTTCAAAAAGTGTCATTCTAACTTACGAACAAGAACCACAACGTTGATACTAGTATTGTCAATCACACGTTGTAAATTGAATCTTAGCTATGTTGGGAGAAACAGGCACCCGCAAAGCCACTTATGCAATACAAGTTGCATGTCAAGCGTGGAGCAAGTCTCATGAACGATGTCATGTAAGGTTAGCCCGGGACGCTTCATCCCACCATCCCGCAAGATGCAAAGTACACAAGAAGCAATCGACAACAAAAGCATCAACGACCACAATGACCATTGTGTTCTACTCGTGCAACAGATCTACATATAAACCTGGCTCTGATACCACTGTAGGGGTTCGTAGCATGGAAAACAAAAAAATTCTACCGCATGCATACAAACAAGCCAATATCTATCTACTAGATTGTAGCAACGAGTCGATAGAAGCACTCACCCTCGAAGATTCCAAAGCGGTTAACGAGAGCAGATTCTCGTGGGTGATGTAGTCATACACTTGCCGATCTCAAGATCACGTAGACGATCCTTCATCCTTCCTGGCCAGGTTCCAGCGCCCGTAGTCGGTCACACGTTCGGTACTCGATGAAGACCTTCCTCTCCCTTATTCTAGCAGGCAGCGGAGGTTGTAGCACTCTCCTCGTGATTCCGGCAGCACGACGGCGTGGTGTCGGAAGTAGAGGGAAGATCCCGCAGGGCTTCGCCTAAGCCGGAGCGGGTATGGTGGAGTAAGAGAGGGCCTTGGCGATCTACGGATTAGAGGCACCAAGGGGAGTTGGCTTGGCCGGCGGCTAGGGTTTGGGGAAACCCTAATTTGGTGGCTAGAGGAGCCCTAGGTGGCGGCAACACTTGGAGGGGTGGTGGCGCCTAGAGCTAGGGTTTGGGTGTGAGGGGTAGGGGTGTGGCCTACCCCTCCTTATATAGGTGGGGAGAGGCGGTTTGGGGCGGAGGGAGTCCTCCCCCAACTCCTCTTCATGGCCGGCGGGTGGAGGGAGTGGGATTCCTACCCTAGGTAGGTTTCCTACTCTCCCTCCACCAAGCAATGTTCGGATTTGACTTTTCAAATTGGCGTTTGACTTTCAAACTTGAATTTGATTTCTCTCTTCATATTGCCCAGCCAAGTGTCCTAGTATATGATGCAACCATTCCACATTGTCATGACACATCCATGTACCCTTCCCCTTCCGGATCGGTGAACCTTCTAGACCCTTCTAGAATATTCCAATGAAAACACCGAAATCATTTCCGAACTCGGAAACAGGACTTTCCTTATATGAATATTATTCTCCGGACCATTCCGGATCTCCTCGTGATATCCTGGATCCCATCCGAGACTCCGAACAACATTCGATCTCTTTACTCACTTTCCATATCTACTAAACAACATCGAATCCTTAAGTGTGTCTCCCTACGGTTCGTGAATTATGCGGACATGACCGAGACACTTCTCCGATCAATAACCAATAGAGGAATCTGGAAATTCATATGGCTCCCACATATTTCTACGATTACTTTGCGATCGAATGAACCACTTACATACGATACCAATTTCCCTTTGTTTCACGATAGTTTACTTATCTTTTGATCGTCGGTATCTCTGCATACCTAGTTCAACCTCGTTACTGATAAGTACTCTTTTCTTGTTCCCATGATATGTGATCCCTTGTGAGCCAGTCACATGCTTGCAAGCCAATTGGATGACATTCCACCGAGAGGGCCTAGAGTATATCTATCTGTCATATGGATGGACAAATCCCATTCTTGATCCATGTGCCTCAACACATACTTTCCGAACACTCAATGCCACCTTTATAGCCACCCAGTTACGGTGTGGTGTTTGATGTCATCAAAGCATCCTTCCGGTAATGGTGATTAGCATGATCTCATGGTCGAAGGAATTAGGTTATTATGTATCAGAAAGCATATAGCAAATGAACTATATTAAATGACTTGATCTTTATGCTACGCTTAACTATAGGAGTATGTCCATCATATCATTCATCTATTGATATGACTCTGTTGTTAATAACATCTCTATGTTCATGATCAGGAAACCATGATCATATATTAACCAACAAGCTAGTTTAACAAGAGGCTTTACTAGGGACTCTATTATGTTTACAAATCACACAAGTATTAATGTTTCCGTTTAATACAATTATAGCATGGTATGTAAACATTTATCATAAGCATGAAGATATGATAATAACCATTTTATTATTGCCTCTTGGGCATATCTCCAACAATCTCGTTTGTGTCTCCTTATTTTCTTAAGGAGTCGGTGATCGATACATGGACTGGCGAGATGATGGGTCATAGGGACACCCATTATCACATATTCGGGACTGGAGGAGCGGCTCCTTGTGGACGTGGCAGGCGAGGAAGAAGAGGCAAAGGAAGAAATTAGAATTTGTAATATGTATGGAATCATGTTTTATGTTTGTATTATGTACGGAACTATGTTTTAAATTTGTAATGTGTATGGAACCATGTTTTAAGTTTGTAATATATATGGAACTATATTCAAAAATTTTAATATGTATCGAAGTATGTTTTATAATTTGATATGTGCAGATGGTAGAATCTTTGCTTAACGCTGACATAGATTGAAATCACCGGTTGGAGTTATTGGATGTTAATCTAGGGAACTTGAAGACCTAGTGAATCGCACTCCCTGATAGGTTTCACAGCATAGTAAATCAAAAAAATTCCTACGGATGCAAACAAGAAAGCCAAGATCTAATCTAGGAGATGTAATCAACGAGAGAGATCGATGAGATCTTCATACCCTTAAAGAAATCACACAGCAGAAACATTCAACAGAACGTGGTTGACGTAGTCGTACTCGCCGTCTCCTCCTCGCGATCCGATCCGATCCTACGCCGCAAGTGGCGGCGCCTCCGAGAGATGCACACGTACGATGCATCGACGTCTCCTCCTTTCCTTGGTCCAGCAAGTATGGTGGAGAGATAGATTGGATCTGCAGCACAACGGCGTGGTGCTTATGGTGGAGAGCTTGTGTGGCAGGGCTTCGCCTACGCGCAGTCGGGAGAGAGAGAGAGAGAGAGAGAGAGAGAGAGAGAGAGAGAGAGAGAGAGAGAGAGAGAGAGAGAGAGAGAGAGAGAGAGAGAGGTGGAGGGGCAGCAGTTGGACGGCGGCTAGGGTTGGAGTGGGGGGAGGCTGCGCCCCTGCCCACCTTATATAGGGGGCTGGCCAGCCCCTTGACCCCTCCTCCAAGCCCTAGGGCGGCGGCCCAAGGGGTGGAGTGGGGGGCAAGTCTTTCCCCCCCTTCTTCGGGAAGGTTCCCTTAGGGTTTCCCCTAAGGGCTGGACGACTAGGCCTTAGGGGCCTTGTGCCCCCTCACCCAAAGTGGCCAGGGCACTTCCCCTTAGGCCCACGCAGGACTCCGACAAGTGGGCCCATGTTGGTCCCACTCCGGAACCTTCTAGAACCTTCCAGTACAATACCGATAAACTCCGAAACGATTCCGAAATCCAAAAAATGCTTTCCTTTATATGAATCTTATTCTCCAGACCATTCCGGAACCTCTCGTGATGTCCTGGGTCTCATCAGAGACTCCGAACAAAAACTCATAAATCAATTATCCATTCTATCCTAGCGTTGATGCACGTTAAGTGTGTGACCCTATGGGTTCGAGAATATGCATACATGATCTTCTATCAATAATCAACAGCGGGATCTGGAAACCCATATTGACTCCCACATATTCATCAACGATCATATCGGATGAACCACGATGCCAGGATTCAATTAATCCCATATATGTATTCCCTTCGTCATGCGATATTTTACTTGCCCGAGATTTGATCGTTGGTATCGGCATACCTAGTTCAATCTCATTCACAGCAAGTACTTTACTCGTTCCGTAATCCGATATCACTTTGTGATTAACTCCTTAACCACGTGCTTGGAAGCGGTGTTGATATCAATTACCGAGTGGGCCCGATGTATATCTCTCCGACTCGGGAGGGACAAATTCCATCTCGATACATACAACCCAACAAGTAATTTCCGATCACCTGAGAGACACCTTTATGATCACCCTCACATAGGATGACGTTTGATGACCTCAAAACTTTCTTCCGATACCAGGGAGTTGTATTATCTCATGGTCTAAGGAATACAATACTTGACATAGAAAAAAGCTTTGCAAAGATGAATACGATGTAATTGCTCTGCTTAATTTGGGTCTGTCCATCATATCATTTTCCTAATGACATGATCTCATTATTAATCGACAACTCATGTATGTGGTTAGGAAACCTTAACCATCATTAATCAATGAGCTAGTCCATAGAGGTGTACTATGGACACGGTGTTGTTCATAAACCACACAAGTATCAAAGTTTCTGCTTAATACAATTCTAGCATGGAATATAAACTTTATCATGAACAAGAGTTATAATAATAACATCTTTATTATTGCCTCTAGGGCATAATTCCAACAGTCTCCCACTTGCACTAGAGTCAATAATCTAGTTTACATCTGGCAACATTCTAACACCCATGGCATTAAGGTGTTGATCATGTTTTGCTCGTGGAAGAGGTTTAGTCAACGGATCTGCGACATTCAGATCCGTATGTACTTTGCTAATCTTCATATCTCCATCTGCTATATAATCTCGAATTATATGAAAACGGCGGTTGATGTTCTTGGTCTTTGGATGATATCTTGGTTCCTTAGCTAGTGCTATGGCGTCAGTGTTGCCGCACAATATCTCCAGTGGGTCCAAGGCACTTGGAACCACACGAAGCTCAGTGATGAAGTTCCTGATCCAAACTCCTTCACTTGACGCTTCTGAAGCAGCCATGTATTTCGCTTCTGTTGTAGATCCCGCGATCACGCTTTGCTTGCAGCTTCTCCAGCTCACAGCTCCACCATTCAAAATATAAACATATCCTGTCTGAGATTTAGAATCATCCGGGTCGGTGTCGAAACTAGCGTCGACGTAACCTTTTACGACGAGCTTCTCATCACCTCCATAGACCAAGAACATTTCTTTAGTCCTATTTAAATACTTTAGGATGTTCTTTACGGTTGTCCAGTGTTCCACTCCTGGATCACTTTGGTATCTGCTCGTCAAACTAAGAGCATTGGACACATCTGGTCTAGTACATAGCATGGCATACATGATAGAACCTATGGCCGAGGCATATGGCACTTTGCTCATAGTATCTCTATCTTTTACCGCAGCTGGACACTGAGCCTTGCTCAATATCTTACCTGACAACATGGGCAATGAACCTTTCTTTGCTTTATCCATTCTGCACCTTTTCAGAACTTTGTCTAGATATGTACTTTGGCTTAAAGCTATTAGGCGTCTTTGTCTATCTCTATTGATTTTGATGCCTAATATATAAACAGCTTCTCCTAGGTCTTTCATTGAAAAACATTTATTCAAATAACTCTTCACATTGTTAAGCATACCAATGTTATTTCCAATAATCAATATGTCATCCACATATAGTACTAAAAATGTCACCGAGCTCCCACTCACTTTGTTGTAGATACAAGCTTCGTAGCAATTTGGAACAAATCCAAAACTCTTGATCACTTGATCAAAACGAAGGTTCCAACTCCGAGATGCTAGCTTCAGTCCATAAATGGAACGCTGAAGTTTGCACACCTTATTAGCATCCTTAGGATCGACAAAACCTTCGGGCTGCATCATATACAACTCTTCATCAATGTTGCCATTGAGGAACGCAGTCTTGACATTCATCTGCCATATTTCATAAGCATGAAATGCAGCAATTTCTAATAAAATCCGAATGGACTTAAACATCGCTACGAGAGAGAAAGTCTCGTCGTAGTCAACACCTTGAACTTGCCGAAACCCTTTTGCAACAAGCCGAGCTTTATAGACAGTAACATTACCATCCGCGTCCGTTTTCTTCTTGAAAATCCATTTGCACTCAACGGCCTTACGGTCACTAGGAGGGTCCACCAAAGTCCATACTTGGTTTTTGCTCATGGATCCCAATTCGGATTTCATGGCCTCTAGCCATTTCTCAAAGTCTGGGCTCATCATTGCTTCCTCATAATTCGCAGGTTCACTGTTGTCTAACAACAAGACGGGTTAAGACAGGGTTTCCGTACCATTCAGGAGTGGCACGTGACCTTGTCGACCTGCGAAGTTCAGTAGTAGCATCATTCGAAGTTTCATGATCCTCGTCATTAGCTTCCTCTCTTGTTGGTGCAGACGGCACTGGAACAATTTTAGGTGTTGCGCTACTCTCCAACTCGAGAGAAGGTTCAATAACCTCGTCCAGCTCTACCTTCCTCCCACTCACTTCTTTCGGTAGAAACTCCTTCTCAAGAAAGGATCCGTTCTTTGCAACAAACACTTTGCCTTCGGATCTGTGGTAGAAGGTATACCCAATTGTTTCCTTAGGGTATCCTATGAAGACGCATTTCTCCGCTTTGGGTTCGAGCTTGTCCGGCATCAACTTCTTGACGTAAGCTTCGTATCCCCAAACTTTAAGAAACGACAACTTAGGTTTAGCACCAAACCATAGTTCATACGGTGTCATCTCAACGGATTTAGATGGTGCCCTATTTAAAGTGAATGCAGCAGTTTCTAATGCATAACCCCAAAATGATAACGGCAAATCTGTAAGAGACATCATTGATCGTACCATATCTAATAGAGTTCGATTTCGGTGTTCAGACACACCATTGCGTTGTGGTGTTCTGGGTGGCGTGAGTTGCGAAAGGATTCCGCTTGCTTTAAGATGCATGAGAAAATCATAACTCAAATATTCACCTCCACGATCGGATCATAGAAATTTAATTTTCCTGTTACGATGGTTTTCCACTTCGTTCTGAAATTCTTTGAACTTTTCAAACATTTAAGATTTATGTTTTATTAAATAGATATACCCATATCTACTTAAGTCATCAGTAAAAGTGAGAAAATAGCGATATCCACCGCGCGTCAAAACACTCATTGGTCCGCATACATCGGTATGTATGATTTCCAATAAGTCCGTTGCTCGCTCCATTATTCCGGAGAACGGGGTTTTGATCATCTTTCCCATGAGGCATGGCTCGCACGTGTCAAATGATTCAAAATCAAGAGACTCCAAAAGTCCATTAGAATGGAGTTTCTTCATGCGGTTTACACCAATATGACCTAGACGGCAGTGCCACAAATAAGTTGGATTATCACTATCTACTTTGCATCTCTTAGCCTCAATGTTATGGATGTGCGTTTCATTGCTTTTGAGATTCAGAAGAAATAAACCATTCACAACAGGTGCATGACCATAAAAGATGTTATTCATATAAATAGAACAACCATTATTCTCTAATTTAAATGAATAACCGTCTTGCAATAAACACGATCCAGATATAATGTTCATGCTCAACGCAGGCACATAATAACACTTATTAAGGTTTAAAACTAATCCCGAAGGTAAAACTAAGGAGAGCGTGCCGACGGCCATCACATCAACTTTTGATCCATTGCCAACACGCATTGTCACCTCATCCCTTGCTAGCCTCTGTCTATTCCGTAGCTCCTGTTTCGAGTTACAAATATTAGCAACTAAACTAGTATCATATACCCAGGCACTACAACGAGCGGTAGTGAGGTAAACATCCATACCATGTATATCAAATATACCTTTAATGGTGCCAGCCTTCTTGTCCGCTAAGTACTTCGAACAGTTGTGCTTCCAGTGACCCTTGTCCTTGCAATAGAAGCACTCAATGTCCGGCTTAGGTCCAGACTTGAGCTTCTTCTCAGCAGGGGCAACGCGCTTGCCGCTGCCTTTCTTGAAGGATTTCTTTGCACCCTTAGCTTTCTTAAAGCTAGTGGTCTTGTTGACCATCAACACATGATTATCTTTCTTGATATCCACCTCCGTAGCTTTCAGCTTAGCAAAGAGCTCAGTGATCGTATCTGTGGAACCAATTTGATTGTGAGTAACTACAAAACCTTTTTAGCTAGGAGGGAGTGATTGCATAACTCTGTCAATCTTGAGCTCTTCTGGAATCTTGCAGTCCAGTTGCTCAAGACGTTGAGTGTAGCACGACATCTTAATGGCGTGCTCACTAACGGAACTCCCTTCCTCCATCTTGCAGTTAAAGAACTTCTCAGAGATCTCATATCTCTCAGAACGGCCCGAGTCCAAACATGGTTTTCAGTTCCTCAAGTATCTCAAAGGGCCCGTCGAACTCCTCAAAATGATTTTGAAGTTCCGGTTCCATAGCAAACAACATGGTACTCTTAATCACTCCATAATCATCTTTGCGTGACTGATAAACAACTTTTTCATCAGCCGGCGCATCAGTAGCAGGGGCGTCACCTAGCGCTTTCTCAAGTACATAGGCTTTTTGTCCGCCAGCGAGAATGATTCTCGATTATGGAACCTTGGTGAAGTTAGACCCATTGTTCTTAAGCTTTTCTTTCTCAGCAAAAACATTGAAGTTGAAGTTGGACTTAGCCATTTGATCTACAAAATTTGCAAATACAATTTAGACTATGTTCATGATAACTAGTTCAACTTAATCAAATTACTAGATGAACTCCCACTAAATTCAACATCCCTCAAGTTTTTTAGAGAAGACGATCCAAATTCACCACACCTAATCCGATCTTCACGAGAAGAGATGTGGTTTCAATGGTGGACAACAAAGTGTCGATCATATCATTCATATGACTCATGTTTAACCTTTCGGTTCGTGTGTTCCGGGGCCATGTATGTACATGCTAGGCTTGTCAAGTCAAACCCAAGTATTTCCGCGTGTGCAAAACTGGCTTGCACCCGTTGTATGTGAACGTAGAGTTTATAGCACCCGATCATCACGAGGTGCTTGAAAAGCATTTAACTTTAGAACGGTGCATACATGGGGAGAACACAATTTTATCTTAATCTTTAAGTGAGGAATCATCTTATAATGATACCGTTGCGATCTAAGCATAATAAGATACATAAAAGGATAAACATCACATGCATATAATTTTATGTGACATGGTATAGCCAATCTCCGCGCAATGATCTCCATCTTTTGCGCGCCAGCATGATCTCCATCACTCCACCATGATTGCCTCCACCACGAATAGCAACTACTTAGCGATAAAGTAAAGCTATTACATGGCGTATAAGAAGTTGACATGCAGGTCATATTCAATTATAAAGACAACCATACGGCTTCTGCCGGTTGTGAACTCATCGACATGCAAGTCGTGAAATATTACAAAACATGATCATTGCATACATCTCAATTCATACACATCATGTCTTGGGCCATACCATATCACAAAACACTCCCTGCAAAAACAAGTTAGACGCCTCTACTTTGTTGTTGCATGTTTTACGTGGCTTATGGGAGTAACAAGCTAAGAACGATTCTTACCTACGAAAAGCCACAACGGTGATATTATGGTTTCTAACATCCGCTGTGAATCCCATGACTACTATAGTGAGAGAAACTGGCATCCACCAGCCGCATGTGTGGAACAAGCCACACGTCAAGTGCAGAGTCGGTCTCGAGAACGAGGTCGCGTAAAGTTGGCCTAGACTGCTTCGATCTCACTATGCCGCGCCATAAGAAATACACAACAAGAGGTTTGAAACGGAAAATATCAATGCCCGCAACAAGCATGTTGCGTTCTACTCGTGAAACACATCTACGCATAGATCTAGCTCTGATACCACTGATAGGTTTCGCAGCATAGTAAATCAAAAAATTTCCTACGGATGCGAACAAGAAAGCCAAGATCTAATCTAAGAGATGTAATCAACGAGAGATATTGATGAGATCTTCATACCCTTGAAGAAACCGCACAGCGGAAACGTTCAACAGAACGTGGTTGACGTAGTCGTACTCGCCGTCTCCTCCTCGCGATCCGATTCGATCCTACGCTGCAAGTGGCGGCGCCTCCGAGAGATGCACATGTATGGTGCAGCGACGTCTCCTCCTTTCCTTAGTCCATCAAGTATGGTGGAGAGATAGATTGGATCTACAGCACGACGGCGTGGTGCTTATGGTGGAGAGCTTATGCGGCAGGGCTTCGCCTACACGCAGTCGGGAGAGAGAGAGAGGTGGAGGGGCAGCAGTTGGACGGCAGCTAGGGTTGGAGTGGGGGGAGGCTGCGCCCCTGCCCCCCTTATATAGGGGGCTGGCCGGCCCCTTGACCCCTCCTCCAAGCCCTAGGGCGGCGGCCCAAGGGGTGGAGTGGGGGGCAAGTCATCCCCCTTCTTCTGGAAGGTTCCCTTAGGGTTTCCCCTAAGGGCTGGCCGGCTGGGCCTTAGGGGCCTTGTGCCCCCTCGCCCAAAGTGGCCAGGGCAATTCCCCTTAGGCCCACAAGGGCCTCCAACAAGTGGGCCCATGTTGGTCCCACTCCGGAACCTTCTAGAACCTTCCGGTACAATACCGATAAACTCCGAAACGATTCTGAAATCCAAAAACTGCTTTCCTTTATATGAATCTTATTCTCCAGACCATTCCAGAACTTTTCGTGATGTCCTGGGTCTCATCCGAGACTCCGAACAAAAACTTATAAACCAATTATCCATTCTATCCTAGCATCGATGCACGTTAAGTGTGTGACCCTACGGGTTCGAGAATATGCAGACATGATCTTCTATCAATAATCAACAGCGGGATCTGGAAACCCATATTGACTCCCACATATTCATCGACGATCATATCGGATGAACCACGATGCCAGGATTCAATTAATCCCATATATGTATTCCCTTCGTCACGCGATATTTTACTTGATCGAGATTCGATCATTGGTATCGGCATACCTAGTTCAATCTCGTTCACAGCAAGTACTTTACTCGTTACGTAATCCGATATCACTTTGTGATTAACTCCTTAACCACGTGCTTGCAAGCGGTGTTGATATCAATTACCGAGTGGGCCCGAAGTATATCTCTCCGACTTGGGAGGGACAAATTCCATCTCGATACATACAACCCAACAAGTATTTTCCGATCACCTGAGAGACACCTTTATGATCACCCTGACATAGGATGACGTTTGATGACCTCAAAGCTTTCTTCCGATACCAGGGAGTTGTATTATCTCATGGTCTAAGGAATACAATACTTGACATAGGAAAAAGCTTCACAAAGATGAATAAGATGTAATTGCTCTGCTTAATTTGGGTCTGTCCATCATATCATTTTCCTAATGACATGATCTCATTATTAATCGACAACTCATGTCTATGGTTAGGAAACCTTAACCATCATTAATCAATGAGCTAGTCCATAGAGGCGTACTAGGGACACGGTGTTGTTCATAAACCACACAAGTATCAAAGTTTCCAATTAATACAATTCTAGCATGGAATATAAACTTTATCATGAACAAGAGTTATAATAATAACATCTTTATTATTGCCTCTAGGGCATAATTCCAACAGTCTCCCACTTGCACTAGAGTCAATAATCTAGTTTACATCTGGCAACAATCTAACACCCATGGCATTAAGGTGGTGATCATGTTTTGCTCGTGGAAGAGGTTTAGTCAACGGATCTGCGACATTCAGATCCGTATGTACTTTGCTAATCTTCAGATCTCCATCTGCTATATAATATCGAATTATATGAAAACGGCGGTTGATGTGCTTGGTCTTTGGATGATATCTTGGTTCCTTAGCTAGTGCTATGGCGCCAGTGTTGTCGCACAATATCTCGAGTGGGTCCAACGCACTTTGAACCACACCAAGCTCAGTGATGAAGTTCCTGATCCAAACTCCTTCACTTGACGCTTCTGAAGTAGCCATGTATTCTGCTTCTGTTGTAGATCCCGCGATCACGCTTTGCTTGCAACTTCTCCAGCTCATAGCTCCACCATTCAAAATATAAACGTATCCTGTTTGAGATTTAGAATCATCCGGGTCGGTGTCGAAACTAGCGTCGATGTAACCTTTTACGACGAGCTGCTCATCACCTCCATAGACCAAGAACATTTCTTTAGTCCTATTTAAATACTTTAGGATGTTCTTTACGGTTGTCCAGTGTTCCACTCCTGGATCACTTGAAGGGTTTCGCAACATAGTAAATCAAAATTTTCTACGGATGCGAACGGGAAAAGCCAAGATCTAATCTAGGAGATTCAAACAACGAGAGGGATAGATGAGATCTTCATACCCTTGAAGAAATCACACAGCGGAACGTTCGACGGAACGTGGTTGATGTAGTCGTACTCGCTTCTCCTCCTCGCGATCCGATCCGATCCGATCCAACACCGCAAGTGGCGATGCCTCCGAGAGATGCACACGAACGGCACCTCGACGTCTCCTCCTTCCTCGGTCCAGAAAGTGGGGTGGAGAGATAGGTTGGATCTACAACACGACTGCGTGGTGCAAACGGTGGAGAGTTTCTGCGGTAGGGCTTCGCCTACGCGCAGTCGGGAGGGAGAGAGAGAGGAGGGCAGCAGGGCGGCTAGGGCTTGAGGAGGTGTGTGGAAGGGTGCACCCCTAGCCCTCTTTATATAGAGGGGTGGGCGAATGCCCCTTGCCCCTCCTCCAAGCCTAGGGCCGGCGGCCAAGGGGAGGAGTGGGGGACAAGTTCCCCCCTCCTTCTAGAAGCTCTCCCTAGGGTTTCCCCTAGGGCTTGGTCGGCTAGGCCTATGGGGCCTTGTGCCCCTGGACCAATGCAGCCAGGGCACTCCCTAGTAGGCCCACTCCCCCTCCCGACAAGTGGGGCCACATTGGTCCCACTCCGGAAGGTTCTAGAAGCATCCGGTACAATACCGAACAATCCGAGAACACTTCCGAACCCCAAAAACTGCTTTGCCTTATATGAATCTTATTCTCCGGACCATTCCAGAACCTCTCATGGTGTCCCGGATCCCATTCGAGACTCCGAACAAAAACTCATAAACCAATTATCCATTCTATCCTAGCGTCGAGACACGTTAAGTGTGACCTCAAGGGTTCGAGAATATGCGCATGATCTTCTATCAATAATCAACAGCGGGGTCTGGAAACCCATATTGACTCCCACATACTCATCGATGATCATATCGGATGAACCACGATGCCAGGATTCAATTAATCCCATATACATATTCCCTTCGTCACGCGATATTTTACTTGCCGAGATTCGATCGTCGGCATCGGCATACCTAGTTCAATCTCGTTCACAGCAAGTACTTTACTCATTCCATAATTCGATATCACTTCGTGATTAACTCCTTAACCACGTGCTTGCAAGAGGTGTTGATATCGATTACCGAGTGGGCCCGAAGTATATCTCTCCGACTTGGGAGGGACGAATCCCATCTCGATACATACAACCCAACAAGTACTTTCCGATCACCTGAGAGACACCTTTATGATCACCCTCTCATAGGATGATGTTTGATGACCTCAAAGCTTTCTTCCGATACCAGGGAGTTGCATTATCTCATGGTCTAAGGAATACAATATTTGACATAAGAAAAAGCTTCGCAAAGATGAACACGATGACACGATCTAATTGCTCTGCTTGATTTGTGTCTGTCCATCATACCATTCTCCCAATGATGTGATCTCATTATTAATCGACAACTCATGTCTATGGTTAGGAAACCTTAACCATCATTAATCAATGAGCTAGTCCATAGAGGCGTACTAGGGACACGGTGTTGTTCATAAACCACACAAGTATTAAAGTTTTCGCTTAATACAATTCTAGCATGGAATATAAACTTTATCATGAACAAGAATTATAATAATAACATCTTTACTATTGCCTCTAGGGAATAATTCCAACAGTCTCCCACTTGCACTAGAGTCAATAATCTAGTTTACATCTGGCAACAATCTAACACCCATGGCACTAAGGTGCTGATCATGTTTTGCTCGTTGTATCATCCCTAAAATCATGTTTTAAACTCATGCATATCATCCATGCATCCATGATCATATAAGTTTCATTTAAAACAAATCATTTCAAAACAGAAGCATATATGCTATCATTTCATGTAAGTTGCTCTAGCCTTAGTGCCATCTTCCAATGAGAAGAGTACTTGTTTTGATTCAGTCACCATCAAAAGTTTGAACAAAGTTTCAAAACAAAATAAGTAAATAAAACCAATATTATGCCTATTGTATATATCACATAAAGGCTTGGCTTTATTTTTATTTTTATTTTCATTTGATCAAAGTGTTTTGAATAAACAGTAGTGTTTGACATACATTTGAGTGCAAGGTTTGCAGTATAAAAACCTAGAGATGATTTGAATTCAAACTCATTTGATTTGAAGTTGAAAATCATTTCAGAAAATCAAATTGAAAAAGAAAAGGAGAAAAGATATAGAAAAAGGTCAGCGCTACCTATCTGGCCCAACTGCGAATCCAGCCCAATAAGCCCACCCGGGTTCCCACTCTCTCTTTCTCACTCGCAGACAAACCCACTAAGTGACTGACGCCAGGACCCCACCTCCTCTCTGTTTTATTCGCTGACAAGTGGACCCTGCGACCACGTCGTCGTCATTGCCAATCACGCTGCTGCGGACGCTCATCCGCCATATTTCGCAGCCATCGCGGGCTTAATTGCCCTTGATTCCGCGCTTAACGCCGCCCTCCTTCTGCCTACATAAACCCCTCTGCACCGCGGCCATTTCCCCTCACCTAGCGCCACCTCTACGCCCCCAGGCTGCCCGCAATTGCCCTTGCGCCGCCGCAGACAGAGCAACTCCGGCGATGAATCTCGGTGAGTACAGATCGCCCCTCTGCCTCTAGTTCAAACCACTGTGACCAGCATGACCTTGCGCGTTCGCTAATGCCCTCCGTTTGCTTTCTCATGACCCAGAGCGACGTCTTCGTTCTCACCCGCGAGCACCTGAGCCGCCGCTCGACTCCGACGTGCGATTCAGGTAAAACGAGACCGCCCCTTGCCTCCTCTTTGATACAGACTTGATCGCCAGACCCTTGCGCATCTCCTAAACCCTCTGGCTCTTGCTAGGTCGACGTAGAACCTCGGTAACAACTTCGACAGCAAGCAACTAACGCCGCCCGCAACTCCGACGAGCTCCAGCGACCATCTCCGTGCGCCCCTTGCCAAACCACCGCCACCTTGAGCATCATCAGCACACGGCGAGTCTGGTAAGCCCCTTCCCCCTCTCCCGCGTGACCTAGAACGCCGGTAGCATATCTGATAGAGGCGCCACCGCCTGTCGCCGCCGCCAGCGCCACCACTGGATGGTCAAAGTGCTGAGCGCCGTTAGATCTAGATCCTGCGGATACGATAGAACGTGAGCGAAGCGGTAAGATTTGGATCTGAGCCGTGCGATTAAGTTAGATCCAGCGGCTCAGAAGCATGATCCAACGCGAAACGGTACCGGCCAATCAGAATAAGACGCGTGGCAGCAGTTTAGATTTAAAAACAGGATTTGAATCTATTAGATGTTTGATTTTGTTTTAGCTATAACTTTTGATTCCCACGTTAGAATTTGACAAATTTTATATCATTGGAATCAGGAGAACAAGCCCTTTCTAAATATGCAATGTGTTTAATGTTTTTGCTTCTATTAAAATGGTTTTATTTACAGAAACATGTGTAGGGCTAATTTGAGTATATGAATTGTTTGAAAAATGATTTAAGGTTTAAATAATTGTTGTTTGGCAAGTTTTGAACTTGTTTATGAACCAGTACTATACACTTGCTTTGTTGAGTTTTAAAAATCATCACATATCATATTTCATGCATTCATATATTTTTGTTTGTATATGTTTTGTATGTGATTTGTGGCTATGATTCTTTGTGTAGATTTTGGTGCTAGTGATTGTGATTGTGAGGAGTGTAGCTACTCTCCAAACTACCAAGTCAAGTGGTGCTTCATGATATTTTTATCCCTATGTTTTCTACTAAGCATTAGAAATATTTTGCTAGTCTTGCATGCTATATTTTGCTTATATGCCATGTTGGGAAATCCTAGTAGTTGTAGAATTGCTAGGAAATTTCTAAGTTAAGAATGCTTATCTATGCCATGCTTAGCCTAGCTAGTAGCAACCAAGGGTGGTGAAATATACATGCTATGATGAAAATATTTCTAAGTCTTTGGACTTGTGTTTTGACTAGTAAAACAACTAAGTAAATGAAACACCTAGGTGGAATGGAAGGAATGGTTTATGTTGAGTGGTTACACAAGGCCCATTTCTATGGTTTACCTTGTGTATCTCACTTGTGGAAAGCCACCCAGGAACAAAGAGATTTTAGAGGCCAAATGTTAAGAAGCTTCTAGTGCAGCCACTTGGCAATATGGGCTCTGCCAGGATCACATAGGTTGCTAGAACTTAGCCATTTGGACAGTTGGTGGTAGTGGGATGATAGGTTGGAACACGTCCATTTGGTCTAAGGGAAGGCTTCTGAAAGGTCCTGTCTTGGTGAAAATCAAGGCTTGTGGGGAAAGTGCACCACCTCTGCAGATGGAAGAATCTAAGTACTTAGCCATGTCCCTGGAAAAGGACAACTTGAGCATCAAGACATGGAAGCTATCAAGAATCTCCTCATCCCAATTTCTAAGTAAAAACTTGTGGGTGTACAAGGGTGAAGGACCTCAATGTCTATTGGTGGTTCCTTGGTAAAAGTTTTAACAAAGAAAAACTTAGTGATTTCAACTAATAGGCAAAATTTATTTTGAGCAAAGCAAGCCAAGCTACACTTAGCCAAATTGCATATAGTATCTAGTCCACCTAAATTATACTAAGGTATCACTTGCCAATACTATTCCAATGTATTGACCCACTGTGGCTGTAACTTGTGATGTTGCAGGTTACTCTGATGAGGATTAGGAGTCATGAGTCTACACTCAACATGTTTGCCTGTGGCACATGAATATGAAGACTTTTATTTATTTACTTATTCAAACTCTTGTACTAGGCCTGTGGCCTTGGAGTTGTAAAGACTATGTTTGTCTCTGGAATGACTATAATAATGACCTTTGTTTCTGTGTACTTTATCTTAAACTGTGGATGCTAGCAATGATCCAGGGACTAGCATTGCAATCACAAGGACCCTTTTCCTTTATAAAGGAGGGATCTTACACTCGTGGAAGAGGTTTAGTCAATGGTTCTACGACATTCAGATCCGTATGTACTTTGTTAATCTTCAGATCTCCATCTGTTAAATAATCTCGGATTATATGAAACTTGCGGTTGATATGCTTGGTCATTGAATGATATCTTGGTTGCTTAGCCAGTGCTATGGCGCCAGTGTTGTCACACAATATCTCCAGTGGGTCCAAGGCACTTGGAACCACACCAAGCTCAGTGATGAAGTTCCTGATCCAAACTCCTTCACTTGACGCTTCAAAGAGCTATGTATTCTCGCTTTCATCGTAGATCATGCGATCACGCTTTGCTTGCAGCTTCTCCAGCTCACAGCTCTTCCATTCAAAATATAAACGTATCCTGTCTGAGATTAAGAATCATCCTTGTCGGTGTCAAAACTAGCATCGACGTAACCTTTTATGACGAGCTGTTCATCACCTCCATAGACTAAGAACATTTCTTTAGTCCTATTTAAGTACTTTAGGATGTTCTTCACGGCTGTCCAGTGTTCCACTCCTGGATCACTTTGGTATCTGCTCGTCAAACTAAGAGCATTGGACACATCCGGTCTAGTACACAACATGGCATACATGTAGAACCTATGGCCGAGGCATAAGGCACTTTGCTCATAGCTTCTCTATCGTTTACCTTAGCTGGACACTGAGCCTTGCTCAATATCTTACCTGACAACATAGGCACTGAACCTTTCTTTGCCTTATCCATTCTGAACCTTTTCAGAACTTTGTCTAGGTATGTACTTTGGCTTAAAGCTATCAGGCGTCTTTGTCTATCTCTATAGATTTTGATGCCCAATATATAAGCAGCTTCACCTAGGTCTTTCATTGAAAAACATTTATTCAAATAACTCTTCACATCGTTAAGCATGTCAATGTCATTTCCAATAATCAATATGTCATCCACATATAGTACTAGGAATGTCACTGAGCTCCCACTCACTTTCTTGTAGATACAAGCTTCATAGCAATTTGGAACAAATCCAAAGCTCTTGATCACTTGATCAAAACGAAGGTTCCAACTCCGAGATGCTTGCTTCAGTCCATAAATGCGCTAAAGTTTGCACACTTTATCAGCATCCTTAGGATTGACAAAACCTTCGGGTTGCATCATATACAACTCTTCATCAATGTTGCCATTGAGGAACACAGTCTTGACATCCATCTGCCATATTTCATAATCATGAAACGCAGCAATTGCTAATAAAATCCGAATGGACTTAAACATCGCTACGGGAGAGAAAGTCTCATCGTAGTCAACACCTTGAACTTGTCGAAAACCTTTCGCGACAAGCCATGCTTTATAGACAGTAACATTACCATTCGCGTCCGTTTTCTTCTTGAAAATCCATTTGCACTCAACGGCCTTTCGGTCACTAGGAGGGTCCACAAAAGTCCATACTTGGTTTTCGCTCATGGATCCCAATTCGGATTTCATGGCCTCTAGCCATTTCTCAGAGTCTGGGCTCATCATTGCTTCCTCATAGTTCGCAGGTTCACTGTTGTCTACTAACAAGATAGTTAAGACAGGGTTGCCGTACCACTCAGGAGGGGCATGCAACCTTGTCGACCTACGACGTTCAGTAGTAGCATCGTCCGAAGCTTCATGATCCTTGTCATTAGCTTCCTCTATTGTTGGTGCAGACGGCATTGGAAAAATTTCAGGTGTTGCGCTACTCTCCAACTCAAGAGAAGGTTCAATAACCTCGTCTAGCTCTACTTTCCTCCCACTCACTTCTTTCGAGAGAAACTCCTTCTCAAGAAAGGATCCGTTCTTTGCGACAAACACTTTGCCTTCGGATCTGTGATAGAAGGTATACCCAATAGTTTCCTTAGGGTATCCTATGAAGACGCATTTCTCCGCTTTGGGTTCGAGCTTGTCCGGCATCAACTTCTTGACGTAAGCTTCGCATCCCCAAACTTTACGAAACGACAACTTAGGTTTAGCACCAAACCACAGTTCATACAGTGTCGTCTCAACGGATTTAGATGGTGCCCTATTTAAAGTGAATGCAGCGGTTTCTAATGCATAACCCCAAAATGATAACGGCAAATCCGTAAGAGACATCATTGATCGCATCATATCTAATAGAGTTCGATTCTAGCGTTCAGACACACCATTGCGCTATGGTGTTTTGGGTGGCGTGAGTTGTGAAACTATTCCGCTTGCTTTAAGATGCGTGAGAAAATCATAACTCAAATATTCACCTCCATGATCATATCGTAGAAATTTAATTTTTCTGTTACGATGGTTTTCCACTTCATTCTGAAATTCTTTGAACTTTTTCAAACGTTTCAGATTTATGTTTCATTAAATAGATATACCCATATCTACTTAAGTCATCAGTAAAAGTGAGAAAATAGCGATATCCAACGCGCGTCGAAACACTCATTGGTCCGCATACATCGGTATGTATGATTTCCAACAAGTCCGTTGCTTGCTCCATCATTCCGGAGAACGGGGTTTTGATCATCTTGCCCATGAGGCATGGCTCGCACGTGTCAAATGATTCAAAATCAAGAGACTCCCAAAGTCCATCAGAATGGAGTTTCTTCATGCGTTTTACACCAATATGACCTAGACGGCAGTGCCACAAATAAGTAGTATTATCACTATCTACCTTGCATCTCTTAGCCTCAATGTTATGGATGTGTGTTTCATTGCTTTCGAGATTCAGAAGAAATAAACCATTCACAGCAGGTGCATGACCATAAAAGATGTTACTCATATAAATAGAAAAACCAGTATTCTCCGATTTAAATGAATAACCGTCTTGCAATAAACACGATCCAGATATGATGTTCATGCTCAACGCAGGCACATAATAACATTTATTAAGGTTTAAAACTAATCCCGAATGTAAAACTAAGGAGAGTGTGCCGACGGCCATCACATCAACTCTTGATCCGTTGCCAACGCGCATCGTCACCTCATCCCTCACTAGCCGCCATCTATTCCGTAGCTCCTGTTTCGAGTTACAAATATTAGCAATTGAACCAGTATCAAATACCCAGGCACTACAACGAGGGCTAGTAAGGAAAACATCAATAACATGTATATCAAATATACCTTTGATGGTGCCAGCCTTCTTGTCCGCTAAGTACTTCTTGACAGCTTCCAGTGACCCTTGTCCTTTCAATAGAAGCACTCAGTGTCCGGCTTAGGTCCAGACTTGAGCTTCTTCTCTGCAGGGGCAACACGCTTGCCGCTGCCCTTCTTGAAGGTCTTCTTTGCACCCTTACCTTTCTTAAAGCTGGGGGGCTTGTTGACCATCAACAAATGATTATCTTTCTTGATGTCCACCTCCGCAGCTTTCAGCTTAGCGAAGAGCTCAGTGATCGTATCAGTGGAACCAATCTGATTATGAGTAACTACAAAACCTTTGTAGCTCAGAGGGAGTGATTGCAGAACTCTGTCAATCTTGAGCTCCACTGGAATCTTGCAGTCCAGTTGCTCAAGGCGTTGAGTGTTTCCTGACATCTTAATGACGTGCTCACTAATGGAACTCCCTTCCTCCATCTTGCAGTTAAAGAATTTCTCAGAGATCTCATATCTCTCAGAACGGGCCTGGGTCTGAAACATAGTTTTCAGTTCCTCAAGGATCTCAAAGGGCCCGGGGAAATCTTCAAAATGATTTTGAAGGTCCGATTCCATAGCAAACAACATGGTGCTCTTAATCACACCATAATCATCTTTGCGCGATTGATAAACAGCTTTCTCATCACATCTACTGAGGCGTCACCTTGCGCTTTCTCAAGGACATAGTCCTTTTGTCCGCCAGAGAGAATGATTCTCAGATTGCGGAACCAGTTGGTGAAGTTAGACCCATTGTTCTTATGCTTTTCTTTCTCAGCAAAAACGTTGAAGTTGAAGTTGGACTTAGCCATTTGATCTACAAAATTTGCAAGTACAATTTAGACTATGTTCATGATAACTAGTTCAACTTAATCATATTACTAGATGAACTCCCACTAAATTCAACATCCCTCAAGTTGTTTAGTGAACATGGTCCAAATTCACCACACCTAATCCGATCTTCACGAGAAGAGATGTGGTTTCAATGGTGGACAACAAAGTGTCGATCATATCATTCATATGACTCATGCTTAACCTTTAGGTTCGTGTGTTCCGAGGCCATGTTTTTACATGCTGGGCTCATCAAGTCAAACCCAAGTATTTCCGCGTGTGCAAAACTGGCTTGCACCCGTTGTATGTGAACGTAGAGTTTATAGCACCCGATCATCACGTGATGCTTGAACATGACGAACTTTCGCAACGGTGCATACATGGGGAGAACACAGTTTTATCTAGATCTTTAAGTGAGGAATCATCTTATAATGCTACCGTCGCGATCTAAGCATAATAAGATACATAAAAGGATAAACATCACATGCATATAATTTTATGTGGCATGCTATAGCCAATCTCCGCGCAATGATCTCCATCTTGTGCGTGCCAGCATGATCTCCATCACTCCACCATGATTGCCTCCACCACGAATAGAAACTACAACTATTGCTAACTACTTAGCGATAAAGTAAAGCTATTACATGGCGTATAAGAAGTTGACACACAGGTCATACACAATTATAAAGACAACCATATGGCTCCTGCCGGTTGTGTACTCATCGACATGCAAGTCGTAAAACATTACAAAACATGATCATTGCATACAACATACACATCACATCTTGGGCCATACCATATCACAGAAACACTCCCTGCAAAAACAAGTTAGACGCCTCTACTTTGTCGTTGCATGTTTTACGTGGCTTATGGGAGTAACAAGCTAAGAACGGTTCTTACCTACGGAAAGCCACAATGGTGATATTATGGTTGCCAAACTCCGGTGTAAATCCCATGACAACTATAGTGAGAGAAACTGGCATCCACCAGCCGCATGTGTGGAACAAGCCACACGTCAAGTGCGGAGCCGGTCTCGCGAACGAGGTCACATAAAGTTGGCCTGTACCGCTTCGATCTCACTATCCCGCGTCATAAGAAGTACACAAACAAGAGGCTTGCAACTGAAAACATCAACGCCCGCAACAAGCATGTTGCGTTCTACTCGTGAAACACATCTACGCATAGATCTAGCTCTGATACCGCTGAAGGGTTTCGCAGCATAGTAAATCAAAATTTTCCGGGAAAAGCCAAGATCTAATCTAGGAGATGCAAACAACGAGAGGGGTAGATGATATATTCATACCCTTGAATAAATCACACAGCGGAACGTTCGACGGAACGTGGTTGATGTAGTCGTACTCGCTTCTCCTCCTCGCGATCCGATCCGATCCAACACCGCAAGTGGCGATGCCTCCGAGAGATGCACACATATGGCACCTCGAAGTCTCCTCCTTCCTCGGTCCAGCAAGTGGGGTGGAGAGATAGGTTGGATCTACAACACGACGGCGTGGTGCAAACGGTGGAGAGTTTCTGCGGCAGGGCTTCGCCTACGCGCAGTCGGGAGGAAGAGAGAGAAGAGGGCAGCAGGGCGGCTAGGGCTTGAGGAGGTGTGTGGAAGGGTGCACCCCCAGCCCTCTGTATATAGAGGGGTGTACGGATGCCCCTTGCCCCTCCTCCAAGCCTAGGGCCGGCGGCCAAGGGGAGGAGTGGGGGGCAAGTTTCCCCCCCTCCTTCTAGAAGCTCTCCCTAGGGTTTCCCCAAGGGCCTGACCAGCTGGGCCTATGGGGCCTTGTGCCCCTGGCCCAATGCAGCCAGGGCACTCCCTCGTAGGCCCATGCCCCCTCCCGACAAGTGGGGCCACGTTGGTCCCATTCCGAAAGGTTCTAGAAGCTTCCGGTACAATACCGAACAATCCGAAAACACTTCTGAACTCCAAAAACTGCTTTGCCTTATATGAATCTTATTCTCCGGACCATTCTGGAACCTCTCGTGATGTCCCGGATCCCATCCGAGACTCCAAACAAAAACTCATAAACCAATTATCCATTCTATCCTAGCGTCGAGACACGTTAAGTGTGTGACCCTGCGGGTTCGAGAATATGCAGACATGATCTGTTGGAATTATGCCCTAGAGGCAATAATAAAGATGTTATTATTATAATTCTTGTTCATGATAAAGTTTATATTCCATGCTAGAATTATATTAAGCGGAAACTTTAATACTTGTGTGGTTTGTGAACAACATCGTGTCCCTAGTATGCCTCTATGGACTAGCTCATTGATTAATGATGGTTAAGGTTTACTAACCATAGACATGAGTTGTCGATTAATAATGAGATAATATCATTGGGAGAATGATGTGATGGACAGACCCAAACTAAGAGGAGCAATTAGATCGTGTCATCATGTTCATCTTTGCGAAGCTTTTCTTATGTCAAATATTGTATTCCTTAGACCATGAGATAATACAACTCCTTGGTATCGGAAGAAAGCTTTGAGGTCATCAAACGTCATCCTATGAGAGGGTGATCATAAAGGTGTCTCTCGGGTGATCGGAAAGTACCTGTTGGGTTGTATGTATCGAGATGGGATTTGTCCCTCCCAAGTCGGAGAGATATACTTCGTGCCCACTCGTTAATCGATATCAACATCGCTTGCAAGCATGTGGTTAAGGAGTTAATCACAAAGTGATATCGGATTACGGAACGAGTAAAGTACTTGCTGTGAACGAGATTGAACTAGGTATGACGATACCGACGATCAAATCTCGGGAAAGTAAAATATCGCGAGACGAAGGGAATATATATATGGGATTGATTGAATCCTGGCATCGTGGTTCATCCGATATGATCATCGATGAATGTGTGGGAGTCAATATGGGTTTCCAGACCCCGCTCTTGATTATTGATAGAAGATCATGTCTGCATATTCTCGAACCCGAAGGGTCACACACTTAACATGTCTCGACGCTAGGATAGATTGGATAATTGGTTTATGAGTTTTTGTTCGGAGTCTCGGATGAGATCCAAGACGTCACGAGAGGTTCCGGAATGGTCCGGAGAATAAGATTCATATAAGGCAATGCAGTTTTTGGAGTTCGGAATTGTTTCTGGTTAATCGGTATTGTACCGGAAGCTTCTAGAACCTTCCAGAGGGGGACCAACATGGCCCCACATGCCGGGAGGGGGCATGGGCCTATGAGGGAGTGTCCTGGCCGCATTGGGCCAGGGGCACAAGCCCCATAGGGCCCAGCCGGCCAAGCCTAGGGCAAAACCCTAGGGGAGCTTCTAGAAGGGGGGAAACTTGCCCCCCACTCCTCCCTCCTTGGCCGCTGGCCCTAGGGCTTGGGGGAGGGGCCAGGGCCAGCCGCCCACCCCTCTATATAAAGAGTGATAGGGGCGCACCCTCCCCACACCTCCTCCTCAAGCCCTAGCGCCCTGCTGCCCTCCTCTCTCTCTCCCTCCCGACTGCACGTAGGCGAAGCTCTGCTGCAGAAACTCTCCACCACTTGCACCACGCCGTCGTGTTGTAGATCCAATCCGTCTCTCCACCCCACTTGCTGGACCGAGGAAGGAGGATACGAGGTGCCGCACGTGTGCATCTCTCTGAGGCATCGCCACTTCATGTGTTAGATCGGATCGATAGCTTATGAGGAGAAGCAGTACGACTACATCACCCACGCTCGCTGAAAGTTCACTGCTAATCTTCAAGGGTATGAAGATCTCATCTATTCCCCCTCATTGTTTGCATCTCCTAGATTAGATCTTGGCTTTCCCCATTTGCATCCGTAGAAATTTTTGATTTACTATGCTGCAAAACCCTTCAGTGGTATCAGAGCTAGATCTATGTGTAGATGTGTTTCACGAGTAGAACACAACATGGTTGTTGCGGGCGTTGATGTTTTCTGTTGCAAGCCTCTTGTTTGTGTACTTCTTATGACGCGATAGTGAGATCGGCTGTCCAGCCAACCTTACGTGACCTCGCTCATGAGACCGCTCTACACTTGACGGTGGCTTATTCCACACATGCCGGTGGATGCCGCTCTCACTATAGTTGTCATGGGATTTACACCGAGTTTGGCAACCATAATATCACCGCTGTGGCTTTCCGTAGGTAAGAATTGTTCTTAGCTTACTCCCATAAGCCACGAAACATGCAACAACAAAGTAGAGGCGCCTAACTTGTTTTTGCAGAATGTTTTCCGTGATATGGTATGGCCCAAGATGTGATGTATGTTGTATGCGATGATCATGTTTTGTAATGTTTCACGACTTGCATGTCGATGAGTACACAACCGACAGGAGCCATATGGTTGTCTTTATAATTGTGTATGACCTGTGTGTCAACTTCTTATACGCCATGTAATAGCTTTACTTTAACTCTAAGTAGTTAGCAATAGTTGTAGTTGCTATTTGTGGTGGAGGCAATCATGGTGGAGTGATGGAGATCATGTCGGCACGCACAAGATGGAGATCATTGCGCGAATATTGGCTATACCATGTCACATAAAGTTAAAGGCATGTGATGTTTATCCTTTTATGTATCTTATTATGCTTAGATCGCGATTTTAGCATTATAAGATGATTCCTCACTTAAAGATCAAGATAAAACTGTGTTCTCCCCATGTATGCACCATTGCGAAAGTTCATCGTGTTCAAGCATCACGTGATGATCGGGTGCTATAAACTCTACGTTCACATACAACGGGTGTAAGCCAGTTTTGCACACGCGGAAATACTTGGGTTTGACTTGACGAGCCTAGCATGTACAGACATGGCCTCGGAACACATGAACCGAAAGGTTAAACATGAGTCATATGAATGATATGATCGACACTTCGTCGTCCACCATTGAAACCACATCTCTTCTCGTGAAGATCGGATTAGGTGTGGTGAATTTGGATCATGTTCACTAAACAACTTGAGGGATGTTGAATTTAGTGGGAGTTCATCTAGTAATTTGATTAAGTTGAACTAGTTATCATGAAGATAGTCTAATTTGTACTTGCAAATATTGTAGATCAAATGGCTAAGTCCAACTTCAACTTCAACGTTTTTGCTGAGAAAGAAAAGCTTAAGAACAATGGGTCTAACTTCACCAACTGGTTCCGCAATCTGAGAATCATTCTTTCTGGCGGACAAAAGGACTATGTCCTTGAGAATGCGCTAGGTGACGCCCTTGTAGATGCTACTGTGATGAGAAAGCTGTTTATCAGTCGCGCAAAGATGATTATGGTGTAATTAAGAGCACCATGTTGTTTGCTATGGAATCGGACCTTCAAAATCGTTTTGAAGATTATCCTGGGCCCTTTGAGATTCTTGAGGAGCTGAAAACTATGTTTTAGACTCAGGCCCGTTCTGAGAGATATGAGATCTCTCAGAAATTCTTTAACTACAAGATGGAGGAAGGGAGTTCCGTTAGTGAGCACGCCATAAAGATGTCGGGCTACACTCAATGCCTTGAGCAAATGGACTACAAGATTCCAGAGGAGCTCAAGATTGACAGGGTTCTGCAATCACTCCCTCCCAGCTACAAAAGTTTTGTAGTGACTCATAATCAGATTGGTTCCACTGATACAATCACCGAGCTCTTCGCTAAGCTGAAGGCTACGGAGGTGGACATCAAAAAGGATAATCATGTGTTGATTGTCAACAAGCCCCCCAGCTTTAAGAAAGGTAAGGATGCAAAGAAGCCCTTCAAGAAAGGCGTGACAAGCGCTGTTCTCGCTGGGAAGAAGCTCAAGTCTGGACCTAAGCCGGACACTGAGTGCTTCTATTGCAAGGACAAGGGTCACTAGAAGTGCAACTGTCCGAAGTACTTAGCGGACAAGAAGGCTGGCACCATCAAAGGTATATTTGATATACATGTTATTGATGTTTTCCTTACTAGCCCTCGTTATAGTGCCTGGGTATTTGATACTGGTTCAGTTGCTAATATTTGTAACTCGAAACAAGAGCTACGGAATAGATGGCGGCTTGCGAGGGATGAGGTGATGTAGAGGTCCCAACCTTTAATAAGGTAGAGATCCCTGTGTTTACAATGCTAGTCCCTGGATCAATAGCTAGCATCCACAGTTAAGATGTAATATCAAGAAACAAAGGTCATAATACAACTTTATAACCAGGAATAAAATAATTCATTACATCTTACATAGCTCAATTGGCTATCACATTACAATGCAGCAGAATATCTATAAAGCATGGAGTCCTTCATCTTCAAAGTGTCACAGGCAATCATGTTGGTTGTAGACTTGTAATCCTATTCAACACACTTCACTAACATTCAAACAAACCTGCAACATAATAAGTTGGAGCCACAAGGGTCAATACATTTGAATTGTATTGGAAAGTTTCACTACTATGTAGAAATAAGTGGATCCTATCATTATATGCATATTTGGCTCAGTAGGGTTTAGGCTCATTTGCAGAAAGCAATATAGTTTTGTCCTATCTTTTCAAAATAGTTTTGATCTTTTGTCAAATCTTTCTGAACTTCTTGGAAAACTCCAAGTGCTTCAAATCCCTTGTTGTCACCATCAAATTTTACTTTGAGAAATTGGAATGTCGAGATCTTCCATAGCTTCAGGCCTTAGTTGCTCAGTATTGTCCGTTACCGGGGACACGGCTAAGTACTTAGAATTTGATCTTCTGCAGAAGTTGTACACTTTACCCACATGACACAATCTCGTCTTGACGCCACCAGTGGCCGCTGGATAAGTACTCACCAAAATGGAGTACCGGCAGATCAAGAATGTGACAAAGTCTTTCCATAGAAGTCCTTCCAATACACAATGCTATCTTGTCAACCAGGCGACAATTTAGGGATAAATTTCCCTTACACAATTCTAGTTAACCTGAAGATGCCAATTCTAGTTAACCTGAAGCCACTGTACGAGAAACATGTTCAATCTCTAAGTCCCTGGGTGGTTTTCTTCTAGTGCACATACAAAAAGAGATAGCCATATAAACATGGTTCCTTTTGTTGCCACCTTGTCCAATCTTGAGTATCCTTGTCCACCCAGGTGGTTCATTGAGTACTTATTTTATTATATAAAACTTATATCTTTTCAACTCTTCATATAATCATAACATGTATCCCATCCCAAATATATATCCGGGCTAAGCATACTATAACTACAATGTTTTCACTAAGGAATATATAAGGGTATCCTATTAGGATTTAGCATAGCATAAAATATAGTAGACCTTATCATGCATGTTAAAAAATCCACTAAGTGTAATAAAAATAGTAGGACATGGACGATAGTGTCACTTTCCTTTTAGTAGAGAATGTTGGTTCACTTCTTGATCTTGCAATATCACAATCTTATAATTACACTACAATTCAATCAAGCAAACACAAATTCAACTAGCCTTCCAACCAATTTATCACACATAAAATAATAGAAACAAGGTCATGCATACAAGCATTCAAAAGATAGTTTTATTTACAAAAGTGGTTTCTACTAGGCTCTAAACATTATAAAGTTCAAAGTGGACATTTATCAAAGTGGTAAAACCATTTGCAAAAGGTTTTATCTATAAACCATTTTTAAATCAAATCAATATTTTATGTGGTTGAAAAATGCTTTTAGCAAAGCAATATTCTTTAAAGAGTTCACCAAATATATTTTAATTCTCAAAACTTGGTGTTTAGGGTCAGAAGGTTTGAATCAAAACATTTCCCAAAGGCTTTACTCAAAGAATCTTTTCTAAACCATAAATAATATTTTTATTTGACTAGAAATGCTCTAACTCAATTAATTATTCCCTAACTCCACAAAATACATTTTTAAATCCATAAGTTGGTTACTATGGTCAGTAGGTTCACAACAAATCATTTTGCAAAGATTTCATCTCAAAAATATATCTAGAACAATTTTTATATTCAAAATAAGCCTACACAAGTTTCTGCAATTTCAACCAATTTCCCAGAAGCAAAACATTAAACAAAATGCATGATTGGGTAGGATTTGTCTTGCTGATTCCATTGATATAAAATTTGCAAAATTTGGACGTGTAGAACTAAAGTTATGAATTTTACAAGTTTGCAATTCTAATAGAACATTTTCTGTTTTTAAATCGAAACCAGTGCCACGCGGCGTGGACGGCACCGCTTCGTGCGGATCAGCCTCTCTGGACCGCAGGATTTAAGTGAGATCGTGCGGCACAGAGCACACGATACCCCTTCGCTTGAGTCTAATCCTAGCCAGACGATTCACATCTTACGGCTCACAGCAGCTCGACCAGTAACTGGCGGCGCTAGCGGCTGCTGGCGGTGGCGCACGCTCGGGCGGTGGCGTCGCGGCGATTACAGGAAGCAGGGGAAGAAGGGAAGCATCTCACCGTGCTCGCAGGGAGATGCTGAAGCTCAACGCGTGGTCGGCTTGGCGAGGGGCGCTCAGGAACGGAGGGGATTTCTCGCTGGAGTCGGTGGCGGCGTCGGCTTGCTCAGTTGTCAACGGGGGCGAATCTTCAGGTCGCCCTAAGGCAAACGGGAGGGGGCGTTAGATGCGGGCGAACGTGGGGAGTATGGAAGCATCATTGAGAGGGCTTGGGGTGGTCGATGCTTACCAGGGAACTTCGTCGGAGCGACAGCAGACGACGGCGCACGCTCAGGTGATGATGAAGCTGAGGCTATGGGGCACGCACGGGCGAGTGCGAGGTACTGGCAGGTGCGCCTGGTGCTGGCGAGCAAGGTTGCGTGCAGTGGTAGGCGAGGGACGGTTGGTCGGCGCTGGAATTGGCCGAGAACGCTGTCGGAGACAGAGGTGGTCGAGCTGGAAATTCACCCAGCCTGGGGGCAGAGAGGGAGAGGCAAGCGAGGGGAAAGAGAGAGGAGGCGTGGGCGTTTATGTGTGCGTGGTCACCGGAGGAATTAAGCCTGCCAATTAAGCGAATTGATCGCCACCATCAAGGCAGCAACGGCGAGGGAGATGTGGTCGCGAGGGAGACGATGCTGAGGTGGCGTGGGGTCCGTCTTTCAGCGAGGTGGAGGAAGAGGGAGTGGGGCCGAGCGTTCAGTGACTTCGCGGGTGCGCACGTGGGTGAAAAACGATTCGCTGAGGGGGGGAAGTTGGGCTGCGAGTGGGCTTGCTGGGCCTGATGGGCTGGGTCTGTTTGTTTCACTTTTTTATCCTGAAAGCTTTTTCTTTTTCCAATATGAATTTCTGTTTTGATTTTCAAACAAATAATTCAAACAACAAATCAATTCAAATCACCACCAAACTTTGTATTGATTTTAATTCATGTTTAACATCATAATCCAAAGTCCAAAATAAAATAATTTTTTATTCTTTTTAGGATCCATTAATAATTAAATATATAGACCTTAGTCATTAATTCAAATAGGATTTAATTTATTTAAAAACTCTATTTGAAATCTAAAATAATACCAAAATAATTTCAGTAGGTTTTATTTGAAAATATAAAACACTTGGAAATATTTATTTAAAATAAATTAACAAGTTTTTAGTGTTTATTTAAAATGGAAAAGCCTTTACTTTAATAAAATTGGATATAATTAATCCTCATTATTTTATTTAAATAAACATTTACTCTTTTTATCAAATAGAAATATTTTATTTCAAAAGCTTGGTCAAGATTTTAATTTGACTCTATAAAATAATCCTTATTTATATTTCTACCTTTGCTTTTGAAAACCAAATCTTTTTATTAAAAGATCTAAAAATAGTGATTCCAACTATTATAATTTTATTTATTAATTGTTTATCTTTTTAAATCCCTTTAGGATTTTATTTGATCAAAATAGGTTTTGATGTTTCCAATTGGAATCAAAAAGTTTCTTCTCACCCTAAAAATCAACAATTGTTTATTTTGTTTATTTTTTTTTCACATTTCAAAATTTGGAAAATTTTGGGATGTGACAGGCTACAACCCTTAAAAGAAATCTCGTCCCGGGATTTGGGAAGGCTAGGGTTACAAATTGGCTTCAAGGCAACTAGGGTACTACTACCCTTAAAATAAAGTCTCATAGGGTTACATTGATGGTTCACTTGACTATGAGTTCAACACTTTATATCCTGACAAGGAATCCTTATTTGACTCAACTGAGTTAACTAGTTTCTGACATCCACTTCTTCTATCTCTTCAAAGTTTCCATCCATGTCAATGTGGTTCACATGTCCTTTCTGGGTCACATTGGAGTCATTTCCATTGAATTTTCTAGCATCCTTTTTCTTTTTCTTCTCAGGACAGTCTGATGCATAGTGTCCAAGCTCCTTACAATTATAGCACTGCAACTGGATAATATCTTTCTTCCTGAAAGTGTCATGTTGGTTCTGACCAAGGTCATCTCCATTGTCAGTATCATTTCCATTATTCTCACTTCCATTGTTGTTGTGGTGATACTGATGTGGTTCAGAATCTTCATTGCTCTTTTTGAATGAATGCTTCTTTTTTGATGATCCTGAGTGATACTTGAGTTTATGCTTCCTCTTTCTGTTCTCAACTTGATTCATCTTGTTTTACAATATATTGGCTTTGTCACAGAGTGATTGATAAGTTGGGACATAGGCAACAGCTAGCTGCAAGTTCAACTCATCATTAAGTTCTTCAAGAAATTTCTCCTTTCTCTTAGCATCTGTGTCAACTTCATCCGGTGCATATCGTGCTAGATTGTTGAATTCTTCAATATACTCAGCCACACTGAGGTGACGCTGTTTCAGGTTGTGAAACTCCTTTTTCTTCAAGTACATCACTCCAGGTGAGATGTGAGTTGTACGGAAACCATCCTCAAAAATAGCCCATGTCACATCTTCAAGGGGAGTGGTGATCTGAAAGTGGTCCCACCATGTTGCTGCTGGTCCTTCAAGTAGAAATGCTACAAACCTAACTTTTTCTTCATCGGTGCAACCAACAGTCACTAAGTCCTTATTCACTGAATGTAACCAGTCATTGGCTTCCATTGGATCAGTTGTTCCAGAGAACCTTGCAGGCCTAAGTTTCAAAAACTTGGTGAGCATATCAAGTGCTAGAGGATTATTCTGATTGTTGTTGTTGTTGTTGTTCTGATTCTATATGAATGTGGTCATCTCCTGCATCAGTTGTGTCTGAGCTGTCATCATCTACTGCATCTCAGGAGTGATGTTGTTGTTTTGGTTGGGGTTGGCACGACGGGGAGGCATCTGTTGGTTTGATAGGGATGAGTAATGATGGATAGGTTTTTAAGAAGTTCTAACACACAACTCAAAACATCCAAGTTCAATCAAACAATCAATCAAGCAACAAGCAACTATCCACTTAACAACTTATGAGCTTAACTCATGAGTTGAAGGAAACAACAGGTTTTTCTTGAAATAATCAACTTAGTATAGTCATACCTCATAGGTCAATATGATCCATACTCTAACTTGATATCAATGTCTTTGGTAGGAGTCTAATATCTCTTGGTTCTCACTTGTAGTCCTTAGTGATGTCTAGGTTGGAATCTTTGGTGGAACTAAAGTTGAAGTCATTGGTCATGGTGAAGGCTTTGTCCATCAAGTTGAAAAGGAAGAGATATAGAATCAAAATTAAAAAGGTTGAGGAAAGAGTTTACAAGATTGTTTGTAAATAAGTTTTGGAACAAAACAACTCTTATTTTTTTCTAAGGGGTTTTGTCCAATCCTAGGGTTAAAATCCTACAGGCAACACAGTGCTCTGATACCATCTGTAGAGGTCCCAACCTTTAATAAGGTAGAGATCCCTGTGCTTACAATGCTAGTCCCTGGATCAATAGCTAGCATCCACAGTTAAGATGTAATATCAAGAAACAAAGGTCATAATACAACTTTATAACCAGGAATAAAATAATTCATTACATCTTACATAGCTCAATTGGCTATCACATTACAATGCAGCAGAATATCTATAAAGCATGGAGTCCTTCATCTTCAAAGTGTCACAGGCAATCATGTTGGTTGTAGACTTGTAATCCTATTCAACACACTTCACTAACATTCAAACAAACCTGCAACATAATAAGTTGGAGCCACAAGGGTCAATACATTTGAATTGTATTGGCAAGTTTCACTACTATGTAGAAATAAGTGGATCCTATCATTATATGCATATTTGGCTCAGTAGGGTTTAGGCTCATTTGCAGAAAGCAATATAGTTTTGTCCTATCTTTTCAAAATAGTTTTGATCTTTTGTCAAATCTTTCTGAACTTCTTGGAAAACTCCAAGTGCTTCAAATCCCTTGTTGTCACCATCAAATTTTACTTTGAGAAATCAGAATGTCGAGATCTTCCATAGCTTCAGGCCTTAGTTGCTCAGTATTGTCCGTAACCGGGGACACGGCTAAGTACTTAGAATTTGATCTTCTGCAGAAGTTGTACACTTTACCCACATGACACAATCTCGTCTTGACGCCACCAGTGGCCGCTGGATAAGTACTCACCAAAATGGAGTACCGGCAGATCGAGAATGTGACAAAGTCTTTCCATAGAAGTACTCCCAATACACAATGCTAGCTTGTCAACCAGGCACCAATGTAGGGATAAATTTCCCTTACACAATTCTAGTTAACCTGAAGATGCCAATGCATGGGTCTTCCACTATGTAGTTGACTAAGCCAGAGCCCATTTAGCATGTGGTCGCACCACGGAAGCCACCATGACGAGAAACATGTTCAATCTCTAAGTCCCTGGGTGGTTTTCTTCTAGTGCACATACAAAAAGAGATAGCCATATAAACATGGTTCCTTTTGTTGCCACCTTGTCCAATCCTGAGTATCCTTGTCCACCCAGGTGGTTCATTGAGTACTTGTTTTATTATATAAAACTTATATCTTTTCAACTCTTCATATAATCATAACATGTATCCCATCCCAAATATATAGCTGGGCTAAGCATACTATAACTACAATGTTTTCACTAAGGAATATATAAGGGTATCCTATTAGGATTTAGCATAGCATAAAATATAGTAGTCCTTATCATGCATGTTACAAAATCCACTAAGTGTAATGAAAATAGTAGGACATGGATGATAGTGTCACTTTCCTTTAGTAGAGAATGTTGGTTCACTTCTTGATCTTGCAATATCACACTCTTATAATTACACTACAATTCAATCAAGCAAACACAAATTCAACTAGCATTCCAACCAATTTATCACACATAAAATAATAGAAACAAGGTCATGCATACAAGCATGCAAAAGATAGTTTTATTTGCAAAAGTGGTTTCTACTAGGCTCTAAACATTATAAAGTTCAAAGTGGACATTTATCAAAGTGGTAAAACCATTTGCAAAAGGTTTTATCTATAAACCATTTTTAAATCAAATCAATATTTTATGTGGTTGAAAAATGCTTTTAGCAAAGCAATATTCTTTAAAGAGTTCACCAAATATATTTTAATTCTCAAAACTTGGTGTTTAGGGTCAGAAGGTTTGAATCAAAACATTTCCCAAAGGCTTTACTCAAAGAATCTTTTCTAAACCATAAATAATATTTTTATTTGACTAGAAATGCTCTAACTCAATTAATTATTCCCTAACTCCACAAAATACATTTTTAAATCCATAAGTTGGTTACTATGGTCACTAGGTTCACAACAAATCATTTTGCAAAGATTTCATCTCAAAAATATATCTAGAACAATTTTTATATTCAAAATAAGCCTACACAAGTTTCTGCAATTTCAACCAATTTCCCAGAAGCAAAACATTAAACAAAATGCATGATTGGGTAGGATTTGTCTTGCTGATTCCATTGATATAAAATTTTCAAAATTTGTACGTGTAGAACTAAAGTTATGAATTTTACAAGTTTGCAATTCTAATAGAACATTTTCTGTTTTTAAATCGAAACCAGTGCCACGCGGCGTGTTTCTATTGGACGGTACCGCTTCATGCGGATCAGCCTCTCTGGACCGCAGGATTTAAGTGAGATCGTGCAGCACAGAGCACACGATACCCATTCGCTTGAATCTAATGCTAGCCAGACGATTCATATCTTACGGCTCACAGCAGCTCGACCAGTAACTGGCGGCGCTAGCGGCTGCAGGCGGCGCCGCACGCTCGGGCGGTGGCGTCGTGGAGATTAAAGGAAGCAAGGGAAGAAGGGAAGCAGCTCACCGTGCTCGCAGGGAGATGCTGAAGCTCAACGCGTGGTCGGCTTGGCGAGGGGCGCTCAGGAACGGAGGGGATTTCTCGCTGGAGTCGGTGGCGGCGTCGGCTTGCTCAGTTGTCAACGGGGGCGAAGCTTCAGGTCGCCCTAAGGCAAACGGGAGGGGGCGTTAGATGCGGGCGAATGTGGGGAGTACGGGAGCATCATTGAGAGGGCTCGGGGTGGTCGGTGCTTACCAGCGAACTTCGTCGGAGCGACAGCAGACGACGGCGCACGCTGAGGTGATGATGAAGCCGAGGCTACGGGGCACATGCGGGTGAGTGCGAGGTACTGCAGGTGCGCCTGGTGCTGGCGAGCAAGGTTGTATGCAGTGGGAGGCGAGGGGCGGCTGGTCGGTGCCGGAATTGGCCGGGAACGCTGTCGGAGACAGAGGTGGTCGAGCTCGAAATTCACCCAGCCTGGGGACAGAGAGGGAGAGGCAAGCGAGGGGAAAGAGAGAGGAGGCGTGGGCGTTTATGTGTGCATGTCACAGGAGGAATTAAGCCTGCCAATTAAGCGAATTGATCGCTGCCATCAAGGCAGCAACGGCGAGGGAGACGTGGTCGCGAGGGAGACGATGCTGAGGTGGCGTGGGGTCCGTCTTTCAGCGAGGTGGAGGAAGAGGGAGTGGGGCGGCGTTCGGTATGAGCGCGTGGGTGAAAAACGATTCACGAGGGGGAAGTTAATGCGAGTGGGCTTGCTGGCCTGATGGGTCTGTTTGTTTCACTTTTTTATCCTGAAAGCTTTTTCTTTTTCCAATATGAATTTCTGTTTTGATTTTCAAACAAATAATTCAAACAACAAATCAATTCAAATCACCACCAAACTTTGTATTGATTTTAATTCTATTTAACATCATAATCCAAAGTCCAAAATAAAATAATTTTTTATTCTTTTTAGGATCCATTAATAATTAAATAAATAGACCTTAGTCATTAATTCAAATAGGATTTAATTTATTTAAAAACTCTATTTGAAATATAAAATAATACCAAAATCATTTCAGTAGGTTTTATTTGAAAATATAAAACACTTGGAAATCTTTATTTAAAATAAATTAACAAGTTTTTAGTGTTTATTTAAAATGGAAAAGCCTTTACTTTAATAAAATTGGATATAATTAATGAAAGGATCGTATGGGCACCTAGAGGGGGGGTGAATAGGTGCTACTTCAAATTTTATTCTTTTTCAAATTAAGGTTTGACAATAAGGTAAATTCTCTAGATAATGCAACTATGGTGAATTTACCTATATGACAATTATGCAAGGGCTACCACAACACAAAAGTAGTAACAAGTAAGTAAGGTGCGGTGAAGGATAGAAGTAACCGAAAAGTGGATACGGAGACACAAGTATTTGTTTCCCGTAGTTCCTTCCTTTTGAGGGGAAGTACGTCTATGTTTGGAGAGGGGGTGGTTTCAAACCACCAACGCCACGAGAGGCCTCCCTTGTTCTCCGATGAATCTCACCCCAACGGGATCGATTCACCTTCCACTATACCGGCAACCTTCAAGGTGGAAGCCGGCACCATTACAAGTTTGGGGCACACATCCACAACTTAATCGGAGGCTCCCAAATACAAGCAAGCTGTCAAAGCAACCAAAGACAAGCTTGTAAGAACCAAAACAAGAACTAGGGTTTCCAAGAAAACACTAGAGCAAAGTGTCCCTCAATGGAATGAGGGGGAAATGAAGATCTCTTTTGGTGAAGTAGTAGATCGGGGACTCCTCCTTTGATTCCCCAAAGATCAAGGACTTTGGATGGTGGGATGAGGAGATCTTGAAGATTTGGGTGGCTCCAATGGACTCCAATGGTGGTCTTTGACTTTAATGAACTGAGCAATTTGTCCCAAGGTACCCTCCACGAAATATGGCCATTGGAGCATTTAATGTACCGGTAGTACCGGTACTCAGTACAATTGCCAAGCCAGACTACGGTCAAGTACCGGACCAGCGGAGGAGCTCGGATCTTCAGCATTCTTCAGTTTTGGTATCGCTTTGCATTACCCCAAGCGGTAGTACCGATCGTAGGAAGCGCTACTACCGGTTAGGGCGGTAGTACCGGTCCCAAGTACCGCTTGGTACTGACCAAAGCGGAGAGGAGTGAGTGCTAGTCAGTATGCCGATGATCGCCGAAGCATTTACCGTCTCAAGCGGTAGTATGCTTGTAAAGCGGTACTACCGGTTGGACCCAGAGTGCCATCTGCTACCGGGGTACTGACTAGTACACACCTTCATCAGCTTGGTCAACCGCATCGAACCGGTAGAGTACCGGTGTCAAGCGGTAGTACCGGTCATAGTTCCGGTACTACCGGTTGACACAGAGGTTTTTGCAAGGGGAATTGATATGCCATTATTTGTGCCACCTCTTATCAAACCTGTGATAAACTTAACACACAGTTAAACCGATAAGTGTGTTGTTATCAAACATCAAAATCAGAGGGATAGGAAAATGCTCTTTCAATCTCCCCCTTTTTGGTGTTTGATGACAATACACTTCTGCAAGATGATTTTAATAGTAAGCATATGATATTTGTAAAATAGAGACGGGACTCCCCCTAGATGTGTAGAAACAAACCTCCCCCTCTATTTTACAAACCCAACATGGGTGCACAAATATGGATACTAGCATTTGAACATACCTTTGCACAAAACATGTGATGAGGAATATATAGACAATAGATACCGCATAACATCACAAGATGGATCCAATGAAATAAACCACATAGTCTCATAAGATGGATCCAACCACATAGTCTCACACGACATAAACACATAGTCTCACACATAAATAGAGGGAAATCGAAGTTCACAAGCAATAAAAGGATCAAAGAGAAAAACGAGCTTGTGACTTCCCATGCAACACCCGTGCCTAAAGTGCAACTTCTCCCCCTTTGGCATCAAGACGCCAAAAAGGGACAAGTGCAAAGCTACCGTCCCAAAGGTCAATCATCCTCCTCCTCATCCTCAAGGTCCTCCTCATCCTCGTAAGTGGGTGGGGCGCGGTGCGAGGAAGAGACATCATCGTCCCAACGGCTGTGCTGAGAGATCCACTGATCTTCTGGAGTGATGTTGTTCTCGGATCCCTCGGAGATGGTCAAACCCTGAGCAGACATCATTTCCTTCTGTCAAGCACAGGCTTTCTTTGCATACACATGTGCCTCATACATGCGCTTCTAGTTGTCAACCTGGAAGCAGAAGATCTTCTTGAGCTTGACCTCCATCCTTTTGGCCCAAGAGGGCTTGGCATTCTTGCGACGAGAGACAACATAATCAGTTTCATGACCACTGTCAGCATCCTCAGAGTCATCCTCATCCTCCTCACCTGCCGCAATGCGAGGTTTAGCATGTGTCTTGATCTTGAGTGCCTTTGGCCTGTGCACAATGAGAGAGCGAGTGGAGAGAGTCCTAGCAATGACGGGGCACTTTGACACAATGAGGGCCATAATATAAGGAGCAAATGGTGGAACCCTCCGAGTGTGTGCAGCAGCAACCATTTCATTCCATATGAAGTCTGTCATATCAAGAGGATTGTCTGATTCTCGGTTGAGGAAGGTGTTGAACAGCAAGTCAACGGAGAACCCATGTATCTCATCCTTGTTGCCCGCACGAGGAGCAATAGTCTCACGGAAAATGCGATGGAGAATGTCATATGTGGGGAGTAGATCCTTGATCTTGCCAGCAACCCCACGGACTCGAATATACAAAGGTGTAAGAACATCCTTTTTGGAGGGATGCTCTCGCATGTGACAACGAAAACCACAAGGAACGTCCCGGCCGGGATCTTCATACCCCAAGATTGCAGCAAACTCCGCAAGTGTAGCTTCCTTGACAGCACCTTGAGTCATCCAGGTAATCTTCCGAAAAGGCCATGTGGAAATGTGCAGTGGCATAAAACTGGCAGATAAGGAGGGGATCATAGTCGTACTGAAACTCCATAATGGGGAACAAGCCAAGGTGAGAGCAGATTTCCTTAGCTTCAGCAAAGTAGTCAAGGTTCTTGTCAATGTGTCCCATGTCAATCCACTGCTGAGGCACCACCATCTGGATGCTGGTCAAAAGAACCTCATGATAAACACGCTCTTGGAAATCATCATAGAAGAGACTGTCTTCCCTTGCTTCGCTCCGGTTGCGGGAGTATGCATTTTCAATCCGGAGAGCCCTAAACTCTGACTCAGAGATATTTGACAGTTTCTTTGGCCCAGATGGCCTAGAGCTGAGACTTTTGGTACGCCCAGTGGAAGGGGGGCGAGAGGGAGGGGCGCTGCCACGCCCAGCAGAGCGCTTGGTAACCCCTTCACGACCCCCACGACCAGCTCGAGTGGCAGGCAGCTTGGAACGGTGTCTTGGCTGTGGCATAACCTCTTCCTCAGACTCCGTCTCTTCCTCAACAATCTCACGGTTAGACTTGGAGCGCTTGTGTGCACCCTGACAACCACCTGCATCTGTGAAAGCACGAGGGAGGATAGCAAGGAGATAAGGGCACAAGAATCAAAAAGGAGCAAACGAGAGAATCTACAATTGAGGCAAAAAAATGTGGTCAGAGTGGACCGGTACTACCGGACCTGATGACCGGTAGTACCGTTTGCAAGCGGTAGTACCGGAAAAAGTTCCGGTACTACCGGTTGAGTGGCACACAAGCGTCAGATCTGATGGAAACGGCCAAACATGACGGCATAAAACTGCAAAATCGAAGATTCTACTCGGTAACAAGGAATCATATGGCAGTACAACCTTGAAAATAGTCAATTTCTCCACAAATCTAAGCCAAAACCTAGATCTAATGGGGAAATCAAACGGGGAGAGAAAGGGCGGTTGTACCGGGATCCATGGCGGTGGAAAGGAGTGGGAGCCCGCCAAGAGGCTGAATCCAAGGAGAATCCGGAGAGAGGAGGGCGCGGTAGGGCTCCGGTGGCTTCAAGATCTCCGGTGGCGACGCAGGTTTAAGTGGAGGGCGTGGGGAATAATGAGGCACTAAGAGGTGCCTCTCCCCACGTGTCCAATATATACTGAAACCGTCAATCCAGTAGTACTGTTGTTGAGCAGACTACCATACATGTAGTACCGGTTCCACAACCGGTAGTACCAGGACCGTAGGACGGACATGTGGGCGGTAGTACAGTTCCTGGAGCAGTTCTTCCAGGAGACGACCTGGGAACTTCCCAGGTCCGGTAGTACCGCTCGCACATCCGGTAGTACCGGTCCCATCTGATTCCAAATCCAGGGATCAAGGATGATTCTTGTGCGGATAGAGAGAGGGTTTTTGTGAGGGAGTACGGAGGCTTGGGTTAAGACAAGTGAGCTGAGAAGCACATGCACTCAAAAAATTGAAGAAACAAATAAATACCAAACTAGAGTGCATGAGACTAAGAACGATAAAGACAATTCAAATAGATGACAATCATGAGTGAAAACCAATTCAACTAGGTGACAAACACGAGTAAGCACGTCAACCTCTCTATTGAGGGGCGGCCTAGGCCACCATATTTGAGTATACTTGGCACCACGAAGATATATCTTGGGTCCATTACCGAAACTCATCATTGAGCTCACATATCACAAAATGATATTAAGAGGAATGATTTTGTTTACTTTGCGCATAATGGGGGGAGGGATAGTCCAATCAATTAGGACCGCACTCCCCCTATGTCCATGCCTACACCTAAACCAAACATGGGTCGAGTATTAGGTCAGAGTGCAAGATAATCAAGTCAAACTCCTTGAATCTACGATATTTAGTTCATTCCTCAAGTAGCAAAACCTTGCTTCATCAAGTGGCTTCGTGAAGATATCGGCAAGTTGATCTTTGGTTGATACATAGGATAGATCAATATCACCTCTAGCAACATGATCTCTAATGAAGTGATGTCGAATCTCAATATGCTTTATCCTTGTGTGATCCACCGGGTTGTATGCAATCTTGATGGCACTTTCATTGTCACATAGAAGAGGCACTTTGTCACAATGGACAACGTATTCCTTTAAAGTTTGCCTCATCCATAGCAATTGGGTGCAAGCACTAGCGACAGCAACATACTCGGCTTCGGCGGTGGAGAGAGATATATAATTTTGCTTCTTAGAAGACCAACATACCAAGGACCTACCAAGGAATTGGCAAGCCCCGGATGTTGATTTTCTATCATCCTTGTCTCCGGCCCAATCCGAATCCGTGTATCCACAAAGAGCGAATGTTGAGCCTTGAGGGTACCAAAGACCATAGAATGGGGTATGAACTAAATATCGAAAGATCCTCTTGACCACCATTAAATGGCTTTCCTTAGGAGCCGCTTGATATCTTGCACACACACCTACACTCAACACAATATCGGGTCTAGATGCACAAAGGTAAAGCAAAGAACCAATCATAGACCGGTATACCTTTTGATCCACATCTTTACCATTTGGGTTTTGTTCTAGATGAGTCTTTGTAGCCATGGGAGTTGGAGCTCCATTCAAATCTTGCATTTTGAATCTCTTGAGCATATTTGGCTTGATTGAAGAATGTTCCTCCTCTAACTTGCTTGATCTCAAAGCCAAGGAATACTTTCAATTCTCCCATCAAAGACATCCGGAACCTACTAGTCATAAGCTTTGAGAATTCATCATTAAAAGCTTTGTTAGATGAGCCAAAGATAATATCATCAACATATATTTGGCATACAAAGAGCTCCCCATTGACCCTCTTAGTAAAAAGAGTGGGATCGATTTTCCCAACCTCGAAGCCACGGTCAAACAATAACTCTCTAAGGTGCTCATACCACGTGTGTGGGGCTTGCTTGAGCCCATAGAGCGCCTTATCAAGTTTGTAGACATGGTTTGGGAAGTTGGGGTCCTCAAATCCCGGGGTTGCTTGACATATACCAATTCATTTAAAGGACCATAAAGGAATGCACTTTCTACATCCATTTGTTGCAACTTAAATTTATGATGTGCCGCATAAGCAAGAAGGATACGAATGGACTCAAGGAGAGCCACGGGTGCATAAGTCTCTCCATAATCAATGCCTTCAATTTGAGAATACCCTTGTGCAACCAATCTAGCCTTGTTCCTCACTATAATTCCATGCTCATCTTGCTTGTTCTTGAATATCCACTTTGTTCCAATAACATTGCGGCATTCCTTTGGCTTCTCAACTAACTTCCACACTTTGTTTCTCTCAAAGTTGTTGAGCTCTTTGTGCATAGCTTCTAACCAATCCGAATCTTCAAGTGCTTCCCACACTTTCTTTGGTTCAATCATGGAGATGTGTGCTTGGTGTTCACTGAACCTCTTCAAGTGTGCTCTTGTGGAAATTCCTTTCCTTAGATCTCCAACAACATTTTGGAGGGTGTGGTCTCTTATTTCCAACATTCTTTCCATTCTAGCTTCGTGACGAGCGTGGATCTCTTCATTGTTTCTTGGGGGACCCTATTCATCATTTTGATCCTCGTCTTGACCATCAACTTGACCTTGATCATCATTGGAGTCATCCTCTATATTGGGAGGCAAGGATTGTCCTTGGTCTTGATCAAGTGCTCTTCTAGCCTCAATTTGAGCTCGTCTCAAAACAGTTTGGATGGATCTTCCTTGACAAATTGACTTGGCACCACTTGACAACCCATCGAATGGACCAAGCACCCTTTGACTAGAATTCACACATTGATCACTATGTTGAGGGTCCACATCTTGTCTTTGGCTTGAGACAATGTCCTCTTTGGTAGATGGAGCATGTTGAGGTTGTGAAGACGAGGGCTCCACTCGAGTGGAGCATAGTTCTTCTCGATCCACCATAAGGGGTTCCTCAATGGGGCGGATATAACCCACACCCATTCTTCCTATGGCATCCTGAGGCATTTCATCATCTGCATCACAAACATCAACACGCCCCCCTTGGGGACCATCATATTCTTCGAAGGTCACACTACAAGATTCTATGACGGCTCCGGAGAGCTTGTCATAGATTCTATAAGTGTGATATTCGAGACCATAGCCAACAAAAATACCCTCTAATGCTTTAGACTCGAATTTAGACAAACGAACACCTTTGATAAGATAGAAACACTTACAACCGAACACCCGGAAATAAGGTATGTTGGGCTTGTTACCGGTAAGTATCTCATATGGAGTTTTGTTGATTTTCTTGCGGAGGTAGAGTCGGTTTGAGGCATGGCAAGCGGTGGAGATGGATTTGGCCCAGAAGTTGTATGGAGATTTGAACTCCGCCAACATGGTCCTAGCCATCTCAATAAGAGTCTGGTTCTTCCTTTCGGCCACACCATTTTGTTGAGGGGTGTATGCAGCGGAATATTGATGTTTAATTCCCTCAACACCAAGGAAATCATTCAAGGTGTAGTTCTTGAACTCGATGCCATTGTCACTTCTTATAATCAATACGGGAACATTGTGTTGCCGTTGAACCAAGTTGATGAAGTCGATAAAAGTCCTTTGAGTTTCACTCTTCAACTTGAAGAAATAAACCCAAGAGTATCTTGAAAAGTCATTGACAATCACCAAACAATATTTCTTCCCTCCAAGACTTGCATGAGATGGAGGACCAAATAGGTCCACATGAAGAAGTTCCAAGATCCTGTTAGACTTGATTTGGTTTATGGGCTTGTGTGGAGCGTCATGCATCTTCCCTAGAACACATGCCCTGCAAACACGATCTTTGGCAAAGGAAACATTTTCTTTTAGTCCAACTATATGGCCCTCTTTACAGAGACTTTGCAAAGTTCTCATATTGACATGGGCTAGTCGGCGGTGCCATAGCCAACCCACATCGGCCTTTCCGTATAAGCACATCGGACCTGCAGTGGCTTGCCCCGAAAAGTCCACCACATACAAGTCATTTTCGACGTACCCAACAAAAGCGACCTTGAGAGACTTGCTCCACATGAGGACCACAATATCATCATCAATAAATACGGCAAAGCCCATCTTTCCAAGAGCACGGACTGAAAGTAAATTGTATCCAAGGGTTTCAACAAGCATGACATTCACGAGTGTAATGTCATGAGCCACCACAACATTGCTGAAACCCATTACCTTAGACTTTGACTTGTTGGCATATGTGATGGTGAATTGATCTTCATTTGGCACCAAGTCCTTGACAATAGACGAGCTTCCGGTCATATGACTTATGCAACCACTATCGATCACCCATTTTGACCCTCTGGAAGCATAAGTCTATAAAAGATCAAGCTAGTTTTTAGGTACCCATTTTTCAATGGGTCCTCTTTTGTTAGTAACAAGGGTCTTGGGAACCCAAATAGACCAAGCAATATAACCATCATAAGGACCAACATATTGTGCATACACATCACCATAATAATCACGCATTAAAACATAGTGAGGGTTAGCACTTCCCGCAAAATCATCATGAGACATAGTTTTACCATTTGTGGTCTTACTCTCCACAATGGTCTTGTTGGTCTCTTGTGCGGGCATGTCCTTCTTCTTGTTGTTGTTCTTCTTCTTTGTTTTGGAGACAAAACCAATGCCCCCTTTATCACCACTACGCCTTTGCTTGCTCAAAAGATCATCAACAGACTTGTTGCCTTGTGGAAATGTGGCCTTAGCAAGCTCCCCCTTCAACCTAGCATTCTCTTCAAGAATAGTTGTGCTACTAGATGGAATGAAGTTACTAGGCAAAGGAATATTACCAATTGAGTTTGAAGCGTTCCATGGGACTTTGTGAGTGACAAGAGTTCACTCTCCAAGGCCTTGTGGGCCTTGTTAAGCAAGCTAAAGTCCTCGGCAAGTTTTTCATGAACCACACCAAACTCAATCTTGTCCTTTTTAGCTCTTTTATATTTAGCAATAGCATGATCACGCTCTTTGATGAGTTTGTTAACAATAATGTCATTGGCCTCATCAAGCCCTTCAAGTTTTAATTCAAGTGACAACCTAGTTTCTTGTTCTTCTTCTAGAGCATTGTTTAGGGCCTCTAGCTCAATCATATGTTCATGCCCAAGTTTACATCTTACATCTAGAAGCTCTTGAGTATGTGATAGTTGATCTAAGATGTTTCCAAAATGTAGCTTAGCATCACCTTCTAGGTTAGTCATAAACTCATCAAAGGCAATTAATTCCTTTTTAACATCAAGAGACATCTCATCATCAATTTCATCATTATCTAAGTGAGTAGAGCGGGATGATGAAGATACCTTAGTTCCTCTTGCCATAAGGCAAGTGGCGTTCTTGGTGGAGGAGTTCTCATTTGGATAATCGAAGAGTGAGAATGTCGGAGTAGAGGTGGTGGCAAGAGCAGCTACACCATGAGAAGTTTCCTCTTCGTCGTCTTCATCATCTTCATTGTCAGAGGAGTACTCTTCATGAGTGATCAAGACAATTTCTCCCGGCTTCTTGTTGATGGGATTCTTTTTGATGAAAGGTTTCTTGTACGGTCCCTTGAGAGTCTTCTTCAACACAAGCTTTCCACCATGATCTTCTCTCTTCTCATAGGGGCAACTAGCCACAAAGTGGTAGTGGTCACCACAATTGAAGCAAGTTCTCAATCTTGTGGTATTCTCTCTTTTCCCATTTGGATTGCTTCTCCGTTCCATTTCCATCTTGGCCTTGGCAGGGTTCTTCCAAAAGTTCTTTGCATAGAAAGCCATATATTGACCATGAGCAATCTTCACTTCATCGGGGTGGTCCATGGAAAGCCCTTCATCACTATCATCTTCATCCCCATGGTCCACAACTTTGGCCTTCAAAGCAACATTGACAACATTACTCATACCAAGGGCACGAGCACGGGCATCTTTGGCATTCTTGGCAGCAACCTTGAAATCAGCCATCTCTTGCATAACTTCATTTGAGGTCATGAGATGGTAGTTGTGTCTTCCTTGTTGGCTCTTCAAGTCGGTGGGCTCAAAAGGCATGAGTGCACTCACATATTTCCTTTTTATCCATGCATCATCCACATGTGAGGCACCCACATTCCTAAAAGCAGTGGCGGTGCTCTTGAGCCTTCGGTACATGTCTTCGTGATCTTCACCTTCTTTCATGTAGAAGCCTTCGGCTTCATTGCTTAGAGCATCATATCGGTTCCTCCTCATACTCTCATTTCCAATAAACAACACAGTGAGAGCATCCCAAGCTTCCTTGGCAATGCTAAAGTGCTCAATGTGTGGATAATCCTTTGTCCCCAAACCTTGTTGAATCATATGCAGAGCAGTGGCATTGAGTTGACTATTAACAATCTCTCTTCTTGTCAAGTTGTTTGGATCCCCAATAAAGAGTCCATGCTCGATGATGTTCCATAGTTCAATGCAAGAGCTGCACATATGAGTTCTCATTAGTGATTGCCATTGAGCAAAAGTAGCGGATTCTTCAAGCTTAGGTGGGTCACCTCTATTGTATACATGAGGGTGAGGGATTGGAGGGTCGGGAGAGTACCATGAGTCACGGTGCTCACCCTTCCCACCATTATTGTGTGTGGAGGAATTAGCGTTGTCTGGTTTACCCCCTACCAATGCACCCTCGAGGGATACTGACGTATTCCCCTTAGGTAAAATGGATGGTTGATCCTCTTGAGGAGATGGGGGTGGTGAGCCTTCTTTGTCTTTAAGAAGTTGCTCAAGCATCTTCTTGACTTCGTTGACCAAGGAAGAGCTCAATCTTGTTTCCAAGTTTTTGAGATCTTCCATGGTCACCGTGGTCGGCTCACCATCCCCTTCGCGGCTACCCATATTCTCTTAGGCGGTAAATCCCAAATAAAGAGCCGAGGCTCTGATACCAATTGAAAGGATCATATGGGCACCTAGAGAGGGGGTGAATAGGTGCTACTTCAAATTTTATTCTTTTTCAAATTAAGTTTGACAATAAGGTAAATTCTCTAGATAATGCAACTATGGTGAATTTACCTATATGACAATTATGCAAGGGCTACCACAACACAAAAGTAGTAACAAGTAAGTAAGGTGCAGTAAAGGATAGAAGTAACCTAAAGTGGACGCGGAGACACAAGGATTTGTTTCCCGTAGTTCTTCCTTTTGAGGGGAAGTACGTCTACGTTTGGAGAGGGGGTGGTTTCAAACCACAAACGCCATGAGAGGCCTCCCTTGTTCTCCGATGAATCTCACCCCAACGGGATCGATTCACCTTCCACTATATCGGCAACCTTCAAGGTGGAAGCCGGCACCGTTACAAGTTTGGGGCACACATCCACAACTTAATCGGAGGCTCCCAAATACAAGCAAGTTGTCAAAGCAACCAAAGACAAGCTTGTAAGAACCAAAACAAGAACTAGGGTTTCCAAGAAAACACTAGAGCAAAGGGGCCCTCAATGGAATGAGGGGGAAATGAAGATCTCTTTTGGTGAAGTAGTAGATCAGGGACTCCTCCTTCGATTCCCCAAAGATCAAGGACTTTGGGTGGTGGGATGAGGAGATCTTGAAGATTTGGGTGGCTCCAATGGACTCCAATGGTGGTCTTTGACTTTAATGAACTGAGCAATTTGTCCCAAGGTAGGTGGAGGGGTATTTATACCCCTCCACGAAATATGGCCGTTGGAGCATTTAATGTAGTCTGGTACTCAAGCTGATAATCTGGACCAGGTACGGACCGCAATCGGAGGTGCTCCAGATCTTCAGCATTCTTCAGTTTTGGGAGGTATCGCCCTTGCGGTACTACCCCCAAGCGGTAGTACCGGTCGTAGGAAGCGGTACTACCGGTTAGGGCGGTAGTACCGGTCCCAAGTACCGCTTGGTACTAACCAAAACAGAGAGGAGTGAGTGCTAGTCAGTATGCCCCGATACTGCCGAGCGGTACGACCGTCTCAAGCGGTAGTACCGCTTGGTACAAGCGGTACTACCGGTTGGACCGAAGTCATTCAGAGTACCCGGGGTACCGACTACTAGTACACCTTCATCACTTTTGGTGCCAACCGTGCATCGAACCGTAGTACCGGTGTCAAGCGGTAGTACCGGTCATAGTTCCAGTACTACCGGTTGACACAAAGGTTTTTGCAAGGGGAATTGATATGCCATTATTTGTGCCACCTCTTATCAAACCTGTGATAAACTTAACACACAGTTAAACCGATAAGTGTGTTGTTATCAAACATCAAAATCAGAGGGATAGGAAAATGCTCTTTCAATTAATCCTCATTATTTTATTTAAATAAACCTTTACTCTTTTTATCAAATAGAAATATTTTATTTCAAAAGCTTGGTCAATATTTTAATTTGACTCTATAAAATAATCCTTATTTATATTTCTACCTTTGCTTTTGAAAACCAAATCTTTTTATTAAAAGATCTAAAAATAGTGATTCCAACTATTATAATTTTTATTTATTAATTGTTTATCTTTTTAAATCCCTTTAGGATTTTATTTGATCAAAATAGGTTTTGATGTTTCCAATTGGAATCAAAAAGTTTCTTCTCAGCCTAAAAATCAACAATTGTTTATTTTGTTTATTTATTTTTCACATTTCAAAATTTGGAAAATTTTGGGATGTGACAGGTGACGATGTGCGTTGGCAACGGATCAAGAGTTGATGTGATGGCCGTCGGCACGCTCTCCTTAGTTTTAGCTTCGGGATTAGTTTTAAACCTTAATAAATGTTATTCATGCGTTGAGCATGAACATCATATCAGGATCGTGTTTATTGCAAGACGGTTATTCATTTAAATATGAGAATAATGGTTGTTCTATTTATATGAGTAACATATTTTATGGCCATGCACCTGCTGTGAATGGTTTATTTCTTCTGAATCTCGAAAGGGATGAAACACACATCCATAACATTGAGGCTAAGAGATGCAAGGTAGATAGTGATAATACTACTTATTTGTGGCACTGTTGTCTAGGTCATATTAGTGTAAAACGCATGAAGAAACTCCATTCTGATGGACTTTTGGAGTCTCTTGATTTTGAATTATTTGACACATGCGAACCATGCCTCATGGGCAAGATGATCAAAACCCCGTTCTCCGGAATGATGGAGCGAGCAACAGACTTGTTGGAAATCATACATACCGATGTATGCGGACCGATGAGTGTTTCGACGCGCGGTGGATATCGCTATTTTCTCACTTTTACCGATGACTTAAGTAGATATGGGTATATCTATTTAATGAAACATAAATCTGAAACATTTGAAAAGTTCAAAGAATTTCAGAATGAAGTGGAGAACCATCGTAACAGAAAGATTAAGTTTCTACGATCCGATCGTGGAGGTGAATATTTGAGTTATGATTTTCTCACGCATCTTAAAGCAAGCGGAATCGTTTCGCAACTCACGCCACCCGGAACACCACAGCGCAATGGTGTGTCTCGAGCATGAATCGAACTCTATTAGATATGGTCCGATCAATGATGTCTCTTACTGATTTGCCGTTATCATTTTGGGGTTATGCATTAGAAACCGCTGCATTCACTTTAAATAGGGCACCATCTAAATCCGTTGAGAGGACACCGTATGAACTGTGGTTTGGTGCTAAACCTAAGTTGTCGTTTCTTAAAATTTGGGGATGCGAAGCTTACGTCAAGAAGTTGATGCCGAACAAGCTCGAACCCAAAGCGGAGAAATGCGTCTTCATAGGATACCCTAAGGAAACTATTGGGTATACCTTCTATCACAGAACCGAAGGCAAAGTGTTTGTGAAGAACGGATCCTTTCTTGAGAAGGAGTTTCTCTCGAAAGAAGTGAGTGGGAGGAAAGTAGAGCTAGACGAGGTTGTTGAACCTTCTCTTGAATTGGAGAGTAGCGACACCTGAAATTGTTCCAAAGGTCACCGCACCAACAATAGAGGAAGCTAATGACAAGGATCATGAAGCTTGGACGATGCTACTCTTGAACGTCAGGGTCAACAAGGTCGCGTGCCCTCCCGAGTGGTAATGCACAACCCTGTTAACTGTCTTGTTACTAGACGACAGTGAACCTGCGAACTATGAGGAAGCGATGATGAGCCCGACTCTGAGAAATGGCTAGAGGCCATGAAATCCGAATTGGGATCCATGAGCGAAAACCAAGTATGGACTTTGGTGGACCCTCCTAGCGACCGAAAGGTCGTTGAAGTGCAAATGGATCTTCAAGAAGAAAACGTATGCAGATGGTAATGTTACCGTCTATAAAGCACGACTTGTCGCGAAAGGTTTTCGACAAGTTCAAGGTGTTGACTATGATGAGACTTTCTCTCCCGTAGCGATGTTTAAGTCCATTCGGATTTTATTAGCAATTGCTGCGTTTTATGATTATGAAATATGGCAGATGGATGTCAAGACTACATTCCTCAATGGCAACATTGATGAAGAGTTGTATATGATGCAACCCGAAGGTTTTGTCAATCCTAAGGATGCTGATAAAGTGTGCAAACTTCAGCGTCCCATTTATGGACTGAAGCAAGCATCTCGGAGTTGGAACCTTCGTTTTGATCAAGTGATCAAGAGCTTTGGATTTGTTCCAAATTGCTACGAGGCTTGTATCTACAAGAAAGTGAGTGGGAGCTCAGTGACATTTCTGGTACTATATGTGGATGACATATTGATTATTGGAAATGACATTAACATGCTTAACGATGTGAAGAGTTATTTGAACAAGTGTTTTTCAATGAAAGACCTAGGTGAAGCTGCTTATATATTGGGCATCAAAATCTATAGAGATAGACAAGACGCTCGATAGCTTTAAGCCGAGTACATACTAGACAAAGTTCGAAAAGGTTCGTAATGGATATGGCAAAGAAAGGTTCGGTGCCTATGTTGTCGTGTAAGATATTGAGCAAGGCTCTGTCCAGCTACGAAATGATAGAGAAGCTATGAGCAAAGTGCCTTATGCCTCGCCATAGGTTCTATCATGTATGCCATCTTGTGTACTAGACCGGATGTGTCCAATGCTCTTAGTTTGACGAAAGATACCAAAGTGATCCGAGGAACATCGATAGCCGTGAAGAACATTCTTAAGTACCTAAATAGGACTAAAGAAATGTTCTTAGTCTATGGAGGTGATGAACAGCTGTCAGTAAAGGTTACGTCGATGCTAGTTTCGACAATCGACAAGGATGATTCTAAATCTCGAACGTGATACGTTTATATTTTGAATGGAGGAGCTGTGGAGAAGCTGCAAGCAAAGCGTGATCGCGGGATCTACAGAGAAGCGGAATACATGGTCTGCAGAAGTGTCAAGTGAAGGAGTTTGGATCAGAACTTCATCATCGAAGCTTGGCGTGGTTCCAAGTGCCTTGGACCCATTGGAGATATTGTGACAACACTGGCGCCCATAGCACTCGCTAAGGAACCAAGATATCATCCAAAGACTAAGCATATCAACATAAGTTTCATATAATCCGAGATTATATAGCAGATGGAGATCTGAAGATTAGCAAAGTACATACATATCTGAATGTCGCAGATCCATTGACTAAACCTCTTCCACGTGCAAAACATGATCAGCACCTTAGTGCCATGGGTGTTAGATTGTTGCCAGATGTAAACTAGATTATTGACTCTAGTGCAAGTGGGAGACTGTTGGAATTATTCCCTAGAGGCAATAATAAAGATGTTATTATTATAATTCTTGTTCATGATAAAGTTTATATTCCATGCTAGAATTGTATTAAGCGGAAACTTTAATACTTGTGTGGTTTATGAACAACACCGTGTCCCTAGTATGCCTCTATGGACTAGCTCATTGATTAATGATGGTTAAGGTTTCCTAACCATAGAAATGAGTTTTCGATTAATAATGAGATCATATCATTGGGAGAATGATGTGATGGACAGACCCAAACTAAGCGGAGCAATTAGATCGTGTCATCGTGTTCATCTTTGCGAAGCTTTTCTTATGTCAAATATTGTATTCCTTAGACCATGAGATAATACAACTCCCTGGTATCGGAAGAAAGCTTTGAGGTCATCCAACGTCATCCTATGAGAGGGTGATCATAAAGGTGTCTCTCAAGTGATCGGAAAGTACCTGTTGGGTTGTATGTATCGAGATGGGATTTGTCCCTCCCAAGTCGGAGAGATATACTTCGGTCCCACTCGGTAATCGATATCAACACCGCTTGTAAGCATGTGGTTAAGGAGTTAATCACAAAGTGATATCGGATTACGGAACGAGTAGTATCACGTGTACTTCTGAAGATTGAACTAGGTATGACTTGCACCGACGATCAAATCTCGGCAAGTAAAATATCACGAGGCGAAGGGAATATATATATATATGGGATTGATTGAATCTGGCATCGTGGTTCATCCGATATGATCATCGATGAATATGTGGAGTCAATATGGGTTTCGGACACTGTTGATTATTGATAGAAGATCATGTCTGCATATTCTCGAACCCGAAGGGTCACACACTTAACGTGTCTCGACGCTAGGATAGATTGGATAATTGGTTTATGAGTTTTTGTTCGGAGTCTCAGATGAGATCCAGGACGTCACAAGAGGTTCCGGAATGGTGCGGAGAATAAGATTCATATAAGGCAATGCAGTTTTTGGAGTTCGGAATTGTTTCGGGTTAATCGGTATTGTACCGGAAGCTTCTAGAACCTTCCGGAGGGGGCCAACGTGGCCCCACCTGCCGGGAGGGGGCATGGGCCTATGAGGGAGTGTCCTGGCCGCATTGGGCCAGGGGCACAAGCCCCATAGGGCCCAGACGGCCAAGCCTAGGGCAAAACCCTAGGGGAGCTTCTAGAAGGGGGGAAACTTGCCCCCCACTCCTCCCTCCTTGGTCGCCGGCCCTAGGGCTTGGGGGAGGGGCAAGGGCCAGCCGCCCACCCCTCTATATAAATAGGGCTGGGGGCGCACCCTCCCCACACCTCCTCCTCAAGCCCTAGCCGCCCTGCTGCCCTCCTCTCTCTCCCTCCCGACTGCACGTAGGCGAAGCTCTGCTGCAGAAACTCTCCACCACTTGCACCACGCCGTCGTGTTGTAGATCCAATCCGTCTCTCCACCCCACTTGCTGGACCGAGGAAGGAGGATACGTCGAGGTGCCGCACGTGTGCATCTCTCGGAGGCATCGCCACTTGCGGTGTTAGATCGGATCGGATCGCGAGGAGGAGAAGCGAGTACGACTACATCACCCACGTTAACGTCACCGTGCTCATCTTCAAGGGTATGAAGATCTCATCTATTCCCCCTCGTTGTTTGCATCTCCTAGATTAGATCTTGGCTTTCCCCGTTCGCATCCGTAGAAAATTTTGATTTACTATGCTGCGAAACCCTTCATGATCTTCTCTCAATAATCAACAGCGGGGTCTGGAAACCCATATTGACTCCCACATACTCATTGATGATCATATCAGATGAACCACGATGCCAGGATTCAATTAATCCCATATACATATTCCCTTCGTCACGCGATATTTTACTTGCCCGAGATTCGATCGTCGGTATCGGCATACCTAGTTCAATCTCGTTCACAGCAAGTACTTACTCGTTCCGTAATCCAATATCACTTTGTGATTAACTCCTTAACCACGTCCTTGCAAGCGGGGTTGATATCGATTACCGAGTGGGCCCGAAGTATATCTCTCCGACTTGGGAGGGACAAATCCCGTCTTGATACATACAACCCAACAAGTACTTTCCAATCACCTGAGAGACACCTTTATGATCACCCTCTCATAGTATGACATTTGATGACCTCAAAGCTTTCTTCCGATACCAGGGAGTTGCATTATCTCATGGTCTAAGGAATACAATATTTGACATAAGAAAAAGCTTCGCAAAGATGAACACGATGACACGATCTAATTGCTCTGCTTGATTTGGGTCTGTCCATCATACCATTCTCCCAATGATGTGATCTCATTATTAATCGACAACTCATGTCTATGGTTAGGAAACCTTAACCATCATTAATCAATGAGCTACTCCATAGAGGCGTACTAGGGACACAGTGTTGTTCATAAACCACACAAGTATTAAAGTTTCCGCTTAATACAATTCTAGCATGGAATATAAACTTTATCATGAACAAGAATTATAATAATAACATCTTTACTATTGCCTCTAGGGCATTCCAACATCACTTTGGTATCTGCTCGTCAAACTAAGAGCATTGGACACATCCAGTCTAGTACATAGCATGGCATACATGATAGAACCTATGGCCGAGGCATATGGCACTTTGCTCATAGTATCTCTATCTTTTACCGTAGCTGGACACTGAGCCTTGATCAATATCTTACCTGATAACATGGGCAATGACCTTTCTTTGCTTTATCCATTCTGAACCTTTTCAGAACTTTGTATAGATATGTACTTTGGCTTAAAGCTATTAGGCGTCTTTGTCTATCTCTATAGATTTTGATGCCTAATATATAAGCAGCTTCTCCTAGGTCTTTCATTGAAAAACATTTATTCAAATAACTCTTCACATCTTTAAGCATACCAATGTTATTTCCAATAATCAATATGTCATCCACATATAGTACTAAAAATGTCACCGAGCTCCCACTCACTTTCTTGTAGATACAAGCTTCGTAGCAATTTGGAACAAATCCAAAACTCTTGATCACTTGATCAAAACGAAGGTTCCAACTCCGAGATGCTTGCTTCAGTCCATAAATGGAACGCTGAAGTCTGGGATCATCATTGCTTCCTCATAATTCGAAGGTTCACTATTGTCTAACAACAAGACGGTTAAGACAGGGTTGCCGTACCATTCAGGAGTGGCATGTGACCTTATCGACCTGCGAAGTTTAGTAGTAGCATCGTTAGAAGTTTCATGATCCTCGTCATTAGCTTCCTCTCTTGTCAAAGGCAGACCTTTGGAACAATTTCAGGTGCTGCGCTACTCTCCAACTCGAGAGAAGGTTCAATAACCTCGTCCAGCTCTACCTTCCTCCCACTCACTTCTTTCGAGAGAAACTCCTTCTCAAGAAAGGATCCATTCTTTGCAACAAACACTTTGCCTTCGGATCTGTGGTAGAAGGTATACCCAATCGTTTCCTTAGGGTATCCTATGAAGACGCATTTCTCCGCTTTGGGTTCGAGCTTGTCCGGCATCAACTTCTTGATGTAAGCTTCGCATCCCCAAACTTTAAGAAATGACAACTTAGGTTTAGCACCAAACCATAGTTCACACGGTGTCCTCTCAACGGATTTAGATGGTGCCCTATTTAAAGTGAATACAGAATCGAGGCGCGCGGCCATCTCCAGTATCATCACAGGGTCGAGCAAAACCATCCGCCTCATAACCTGGGCCGGGGATATCAGGAACACCCTGCTCCGGGACAGCAGCATTGCTGCCCGATCTCTTCGCGGCCTCGTCACCTTCCTCACCTCCTACTTCTGCTACCTTACCACCTGGGATGCCTTGCGCTACCTCAACCTGTCCAACGCTGACCTTCTCCTCGCCGTGCATCTCATCCAGGAAGTTCGTGGCACGCACACCTTCACCATCCATGACCCTACTGCAAGAATAGCGCTGCGATGTGCCGCCATCTCCGCCTTGCATCCCGCAGACGCGGTCGCCGCATTGGTGTCCCGATCTTTCTCGCTGGCTTCCCGTGTCGACGAGGCTTCCAACCTCCTCAAGGCACAGAGCCGCATCAGCCATTCCACTATAGAGAGACTCTTTGAGTTACTCACCTCCACCAACGATATGCCAAATAGTGGGACTCCTATGCAGTAGGGCATTACAAGGATGCAACACAGGAAAATGAAGGCCACTACAAGGCTGCAACAGAGGAAAATGGAAACTTTCGGGCTACGAATCTCTCTCGAGATGGTGCTGCTGGATAAAATCCATCTGCTATTCCTCGAGGCGATTTCCCGCATACCGAAGGACGAATTGTGCTCGCGCCACCACCGTGGGCTCCTTAAGGCTGGCCACTGCTACGGCCCTTCTGATCCTGTCACCAACATCATCCTCAACACCATTTGGTACGACACCATGTTCCCCCCAAAGCAACATTTTGAGGTTGTAATGGTCTGCACAAAGAGCCTTGCGCGCGTCGAGGTCCTCTCCCTCCGTGGCCTTGATGCCTACATCCGCGTCTGTTTCCCTGCCTTTTCTATATATGAGGCTATGAGACGCCTGCTTATCTGCAATGCCAGACTTGATATGTCATTGAAATGGCTAAAAAATAAGGCCATGATGAAGACATCCTCTTTTCTGAATCTGTCGCATATGATGCCGCTTCTCGTGCTGCACATCATCCCAGCCCTGCGGCGCTTGTGGAATTTGCAACGACAGTGATGCCACAGCTGGGGAGAACCCTTTGGTCAACACCTGAGGTTAAGCGGGTGCTCTCTTCCAGTGACTAGGTCCACCGACTCCTCCTTGACGACGATGTCGTCATCCTCATTGTCGTCGTTGCTGCCAAGCTCGTCGTCGCTGCTGAGCTCGTCGTCGGAGTGGTTGAAGGCACCGTCATCATCGGAGTCGATGGCGGGGACGTCGTAGACCTGCCACGATTGCAAGTTGCCGTGGAAGGTAGTGGAGGAACTCTTTTCATAAGTCCTCGATCTCCCACCACATTGCTGACGAGAGGTTGCGAATGCGGCGACAGATCTCCTCCTCTAGCCATTTGCCTTACTTGGGAACATGCAACACTGAGACCCGCCCCCGGCTGAGGTGTTACTCCGTGGGGAGGGAGACATCGTGGTGGTTGACGCCCACACCCTCCCTCCATTGGCGCTCGCACTCCGCAAATCGGAAGTACCGGCGGTGGTGTCGGGTAGCCGCTGTCCCGCACGGGACGGTGGGTGAAGTCCTCTGGACGCGACGGAGGTGGCACACCACAACTGCGAAGGAAGGCCGGCATGCCATTGCGCTGGCGGCCAGAGCCGGATCTGGTCGCCATGTGGTCGTTCTTGCCCTTTTTGAACCATCCTGACGTCTTCATCGTTGGCGGCGGGGCTGCTACGGTTGTAAATGGCGATGGTGAGAGGTGGGAAGTGCGGCACCGATGGGCGCAGGGTTAAATAGCCCCTTCGCCCGTGAACACGCGCAGTTTCCCGCTCCTTCCCATCAATGCCGGCGCGGGAACGTCATCGCGTCAGTCAGGGTGCCGTCCCTTCGACATTGATGGAGCAGGCTGCCGCCAGTCAGCCTTCCGCCCACGCCTCTGAATCGCTATCGCGCTAAGCGGTGACTGATGGGTAGACCAGTGGCACGCGCAGACAGAACACCTATCAGTCCGCCCATATCCAAACCGACACGACCGTTGTTTAAATTTGGTGCACGGATAAGTTGAGTCGGACGAGTGTCAATCTGGCCTAATGCATAGGTCCATTCATTTTTTTATCCCAGTGTGAAACAGAGCTGCGATTTTGGGCCTGGCCCAGTTTGTTGACGCGACACACATCGTATCCATCACGACATCGAACCGCTCAGAGAAAAGGAAAACAACATAAAAATACCCACCCCCGCGAAACCCTAAGGCGACTTGCCTTTTCTTCTTCCCAGTCTCAAACTCGAGGCCGCCGCCGCCGCCGTTCCCCACCATCAGCACGAGATGGATAGCGATGCCGTCATCTTCCGCCGTCGCATGATGACCGGTGGCGTCGACTGCGATGGCGCCACCGGCACCCAGTCTGTGGTGCTGGATCACATCCACGGTTACTACAAGATGGCGCTCCATCGACTGCCGCCGGAGCTGATTCCGAGCCTCCTCGAGGCCGGCTTCTGCTTCGGTTTCCTCGACCCCGTCTCCAACATCATCGCCAACACCGTCTCCCACGACAAGGGGAGGGAGACTAAGAAGAGATCACGGTCCGGCAACAAAAAGAAGGGGGAATCGATGCGCGCGGCCATATCCAAGATCATCACAGAGTCGAGCAAAACCATCCGCCTCATACCCTGGGCCGGGGACAGCAGCAACACTCTACTCCGGAACAGCAGCATCGCTGCCCGATCGCTTCGCGGCCTCGTCACCTTCCTCACCTCCTACTTCCGCTACCTTACCACCTGGGATGCCCTGCGCTACCTCATCCTGTCCAACGCTGACCTTCTCGTCACCGTGCATCTCATCCAGGAAGTTCGTGGCACGCACACCTTCACCATCCAAGACCCTACTGCAAAAATAGCGCTGGGATGTGCTGCCATCTCCGCCTTGCATCCTGCTGACGCAGTCGACACATTGGTGTCTCGGTCTTTCTTGCTGGCTTCCTGTGACGAGGCTTCCAACCTCCTCAAGGCAGAGAGCCGCATCAGCGATTCCACTATAGAGAGACTCTCTGAGTTACTCACCGCCACCGGGGATATGATAAACCGAGGGAGTGCTATGCAGCAGGCCATTACAAGGCTGGAACACATGAAAATGAAGGCCATTACAAGGCTACAACAGAGGAAAATGGAAACTTTTCCGGTTGGGGCTGGGCTACAAATCTCAATCGAGATGGTGCTTCTGGATAAAATCCATCTCTTATACCTCGAGGCGATTTCCCGCATACCAAAGGATGAATTGCGCTCGCGCCACCACCGTGGGCTCCTCAAGGCTGGCCACTGCTACGGTCCTTCTGATCCTGTCACCAACATCATCCTAAACACCATTTGGTACGACACCATGTTTCCTCCAGAGCAACATTTTGAGGTTGCAATGATCTGCACAAAGAGCCTTGCGCGCATCGAGTTCCTCTCCCTCTGTGGCCTTGTTGCCTACATCTGTGTCTGTTTCCCTGCCTTTTCTGTATATGAAGCTATGAGACGCCTGCTTATCTGCAATGCCAGACTTGATAGTGTCATTGAAATGGCAAAAAAAGAAGGTCATGATGAAGGCATCCCCTTTTCTGAATCAGTTGCCTATGAAGCTGCGTCTCGTGCTGCACATCATCCCAGCCCTGCTGCGCTTGTAGAGTTTGCAACGACAGTGATGCCGGAGGTGGGGAGAACCCCTGTGCTGGTTAGGCAGGTGCTCTCTTCCAGTGATGTTCATACCATATCTGAAATTTTGTTGCAAAATTCGCCACCTTGCATATCTTTGAAGGTTAGGAAATTGAGCAGTCGTGCCACCAAGATTATCTCAGCAAACCGTGACGAATTTAAGGCTTGTCAGGGTACAATTGTCAAAATGGTTGAAGCTGCATTACACAGATATGCTGAACAACAGGCAAGTTAAATTTGTGGCCTATACCTTATTGTTGCATACTAGCACTTGCTCTGTTGAACCCATTTGCTGATCTTGTCCTTTATATTATTATAGGGGCAGGAATATGAGCTTCATGTTATTTGTGATGTGAATTCTAAAATACCTGAGTATGGTGTAATCTACGGTAAACCATTTTCTCACATGAACATCTGGGTGAGGCGAAGAGGTTCCTGGAATGATGACACTGATCAAGTTCCCATACTCTTCTTCATCCAGTGTAGCTATAGTGACAAAGACATGCAGCACACGGATTTTTTGTGCTGTCCTATATTTGATCTATCAAAAGATGCCGGTATGCTGTGTCATAAACTCATATCGTGATATATCAGTTTTCCTCGCATGGCTACGTTGTAGGGGTATCAACTTTCCCCTTGACATATTTATCATAGTCTTTTAAATGGTTGTTTACAGCATCAACCTTACTTCCACAGTATCTGAACCGAGTTCTGTAGGTGTTTATCTTAAAGCACATGTCACTATAGAACCAGTTTGATGGATCCAGTTATGCAGTGTAGTGCGAACATACTTTTAAGTTGCATTGAATGTTGGACATACAATTAGCATGGAATCCGATATGTAGAATATCTTTTCTTGGACATCTAACATGGTGAATTTTCAGGTTCAGATCTTAAGTTCTACTTTTCAAATGATGCATAAAATTAAACCACATTTTCTTACCCAGAATAGAACTATGAGTTTGCCTTTTTTCTTTTTATGCAAATACTTCATTGTAGATTTGTTGTTGTTACAGGATATTATACAATATCCTGTGATTGCTTTGGCCACCTACATAGATTGTTTTCTTGAACGTCATCATTTCCTAGTCAACAGTGAGCATGCCCTGGCCCATTTGATGTTTTCCATTTCCTATTTGGCTCTTTCATCTCTTCCACTTCTCCATTGTTGATAAATTACCGCCATAAACCTGCACGGATTAAAAAAGAAGTAACGGAAACAGGACCTTTCCTGAATTTGTCTGAACTGTGCTCTGCTTTGTTTTTGGTATTTTTCGGGTTTATACGTTGAAGGATTGTCAGGAATGTCTGGCCCATGTTGCGCCCCGCATCTGACATGTGTCAAGGATGCAAAACCGAGATGTGCATCCCAGTACCACTAGTTGATGTTCCCGCAATCATGATTCGTATTTGCATTAGGTATCTTCCTATTAAAAGAGCAACAATGGTCGTACTTGCCAATTAATCCCCAAGGGAATATACAGACATAGTTCCATTGATCAACCTTGTTCGTCTTACTTCAGTAATCTGCCTCCGTTCTTACATACTGGCATATTCTGATACAAAGTTTTGTTCAGCTGGTGTTTCTTATTGGTATTGTTGCTTGTCACCAGCCTACCCCAACTTGCTTCGGACAAAAGGCTTGGTTGTTGTTGTTGTTGTATGGTTGCTTGTCACCTTTCTTACATACTGGCATATTCTGATACAAAGTTTTGTTCAGCTGGTTTTTCTTATTGGTATTGTTGCTTGTTAGCTTTGATGTTGATGTCTATGTCAAGCTGATGATAATTTCTTTTTCCTTCTTTTCTTTTGAGAAAAGGTCGCTGCTATCATTGTGAGTATCATGGCATCAAGATTATTCATCCATCTTCAGAATCATACTTTGGGCATTGCAAGAATTTTGAAGACATGGCTCGTGGAGAAAGTTCAATGAACATCCAAAGACTTGTTGGACACGGGCAGAACATGGCTCTGTTTGATGGTACATTGGAATATGAAGACTCTATCTATTTTGATCCTGTATGGGACGTTGAATTTAGTAATTTCATCAATCAGACTGCTAGGGATCAAGCGAGGCAGGAAAAATTGAGGAAGGAACTGCGTCCAGGGAGCTTGGACTATTCTCGGATATGGAAATTGGTGTACCAGAGTCCTCAGGCTCGCAGAGCAGAGCTGATTTAGTTTTTTATTTAACTTGGGTTGCGATTTGTGCCTTTCATTACGTATGTGTGAAGCCTACTGAAGGGTTAGCAAAGAAAACCATATATGCACCTGATGGCCCTTTCTACTAGTACTGGTTTGCTGGAACTAAGTTTACTGTGATGTTTGTTGAACATGATTATATTTGTTTGAATTATTAGAAGTGTGTTTTGTATGTGCGAAGCTGGCCAATGTAACTGCATTCATTTTGTGTACCTGTTCTAATACTCCCTCCGGCCTGAAATACCTGTTGCAATGGCCATTTTACAGAAACGCACTCAGTGAATTCCTGACACAACACCTAGTCCAACGCCGCCCAACTTGCTCAGCTAGCTCGCATGGCCAACACCACCCCACAGCTAGCTTGCACGCTGCTGCAGTCCCCATGCCTTGTTCCCTCGCTGTCGAGATCCCTCGTGTTGCAGCCGACCCGACCAGGAAGACACCACCGCGCAAGATTTGATTTTTCTGTCCAAGATACCGCCGCCGCCTTTCTTTCCAGTGCCGCCTTGCTGTATATGCAAGCAGAGTGCTCGATCTGCTCTCCTACGACGAGGAGAGGCTCCTGGTCTCCGACGGTGAGCCAAGATGAGGATCCCGTTGATTTCAATCCCTTGAGGGAGCAACGCGAGCTCAACGACCAGGAGCTTCTCCTCGTCCTAGGGAGGAGCTCGGCGACCACGACCATGAGGTTATCTGTCTCTATCATGTTGGACCAAAACCATGAAAGAATCAACTGCTTAACTTGGATGGTTGCTTTCGTGCACAAGTTTAGTTGGGAGTATATTAAAATCACATCGATAGCAAAATCAATTGTTAATCTGCAAGTTATGTGCAATTCATGGCGGAAAAAAGTCCCTATTCCTTGATACCCAATTTCAGGTGGCAGCATCTATGCGAAAGGAGGCAGATGTACATATTCCAAGCTATCCAAATCTTCCATCAAAGCTGATATGCATATCCACGGTGTCACCATGCAGGTAATCCTAGCCACTTTCATCAAAGAGGATTTTCCCTCGTCTTGTAAGCATAGTTTACTTCTCACATAAAAAAGAAGAGTTCATTGTGTCTCAATCTGTTCTGATTTGTTCGAGCTGTACTATGTGTAGGATTTCTCATTGCAACCTCCTGCTCAAGAACTTCAGGCATGGGATTTGCATGATATTGTTTGGACATTCCGTCATATATTTAGAGGCAAGTCAAATGACTGAAATTGACCGAATCATACCATTGATTTGGAACTTATCTGTCTAGTGTAGCTATTGTTAGTAAGACACTCTATACTCACTGTATGCACTTACATTTTCAAAGGGACCTTATGAAACAAAATCATGGAGGCAACTTTGTTTGAATATTACTAGTATACAGTAAATTTTGTGTATATATTACTGCTCAAATATCTCTACTGTATATATCTGAAAATATCTCTACTGTATTGCCAAAAGCAATAATTCTGTGTTTTTTTGCTTAGAACATGGACAAGATCTTCCTTTTATGGATATCTCTGTATATAAATTGTGTAATGGATGCACAGAACATGGGAAATATTGCTTCTAAAATGGATGTTTTTTTCTGAACTTTTCTCTACCTGAATTATTTTATACTCCTTTAAGTTGGAAACAACACAAAAAGGGAAATGGGAATAAAGATAAGCAAACAACAGACATCTTACAATCATGTTGCTTAGATGCTTGAGCTCGAACAACACACTTACATACAACACAATTACAATCAACCATTAACAATTATTGTACTGACCAACTATAATCTCCTTTTATGACTAATCCTGTACATTTGTTTTCTTCTCCTTTACTAACCACCACCTATAATCTCCAATGATTTTCGATACAATTCTCCATCACATGGCAGGGCCATAGGTAGCAACCCCTCCCTCTGCAACTTATATTTGCCCATGCGCGGTGGGTCGAATGTGTTTTCTCCTTCTGCCCTCATAACCTAAAGCAAGACAGATTGTAGGGTTACAAACACTTTTGCCAGTTTCTTCACGTCATACGCATCGTAAGCTTGTTCAGCTGTTTCTATAAGTTCTTTAATAGTGTTTGGTACACTCTCAAGTGCCAAAGACTAGATGATACTGAAGAAACAAAGATCTAGGACGTTCATTTCCGGTGAATTTGGAGGTTGCTGCATGATCCTGATATCAAGTCATATTTCTTTCACGACAGCTAAAAAACCTGGATCATCCGGAGGAACGTGTGTTCGGGCATTATCTTGTTGGATGAAGATTGTGCCCTCATAGCCATCATCGGGCCACTGTTCTACAATTGTTGGTATTACCTTTTTACAAAGGTATTCCCGCATGACAATCCTAGTAACTACGACTGAATTTAGCTCCATCGTTTGTTTGGTCCTGTTCTTGGAGTTCTTTTTGTCCACGGTTTCTTCGACAAACGCCCAGACTCCTATCTTTTCGTCAAATTCTACATGTCCAGCCTCGTCTATTCTTGGTTTGGCAACCGCACTCAAGAACATTACCTTGTTTCTTGTTGTGAACAGTGCGCCTAGGATTTGTTTCTTCTTGCTCAAGGTAGTATGTTCTTTTTTCTCTTCGTCGTATCAAACCAATTTTCATCTATATGAACAATGTTTTGCATGTTTTTGAAGGAATGTGTTTCATTTGCTAATGTTGTTTAATCGAGCATTGAAATGCAAAATTTGAGTCTTGAAATCTTGTTTTCTTGTTTGAGTGTTGGCTTGATACTGCTGGTGTGTTGCCTTATCTTGCCCCATTTCAACCTTCTTTGCAATATAGCATATGGGGTATCAAGAGCCCTTGCCAGTGTCCTTAAGGTCTGCCTTTTGTTGAGAGCAATCAAGTGTGTCCTTGAGAGTTCCAAGTTTTTCCTCTTTCGACCACACCCCTTCCTTTTATTTGAAAATCTCACCTCTTCATTATTTTTCTCTTGTTGTTTCGCATGTCTCCATATCCTTTCCACACTTATAACACTTGTTTTGATAAGTATAGCTACAAGTTGCTTGTCTTTCATGTCAATTTTTCTGCCATGGACGAGCATGAGTGCTTTCAAGGCAATATATGCTGCATATTTATGTGTCTCGGGCAGATCTGCATGGCTAGGCCGATCACCACCTATATGTACATATTCTTCATCATCTTCTGGTATATCGTGATCGTCCGGTGGTCTCATGTTTGTATCACGTACACCGTCAACATCTTGTTCATCCGGGGCTCTCATGTTTGTGTCAGGGACAACATCAACATCTTGATCATCCGGTTGTCTCATATTTAGGTCAGGTACACGATTTACATCCTGATCATCCGGTGCTCTGATGTTTGCATCAGGTACATCATTGACATCCTGATCATCTTGTAAACTCATGTTTAGATCAGGTACACCATTGACATATTCATCTTCTGGTGCTCTCATGTTTGCATGATGTACACCATCGGCATATTGATCATCCGGTGCTCTCACGTTTAGATCAGGTACACCATCGACATCCATTGATCATGTAGTCTGTTGTTTTCTTTCCTAAAATTAAATCACCAACTCAGTGATACACTTGGAGTAGATTTTATTTTAATGCATACAAAACCTATATTATGCATTATGGAAATGATATGACAACGAAAATGATATGCCTATGAAACCTATATTTGAGGGAAGTTGGTACAGCCTGTGTGATCACATCTAGGAGGGTCCTCACCATGAATCTTTCCAGTTTACTGATTTCAACCAGTATCTGAACTGTAAACACTGATAATGAAGCTTGCGTTGTATGCATGTTTCATTAGCCTGGAAGTTCACAACTATTGTGGTGTTGTTTGGTAACTAAATGATAGTGACAAGATTTATGTCCAGGTCTAAATGGAGCATTATTTGTTCTGCCACCATGCTAGTGTGCTACAAGGCTCTCAGTTTTCCTGAATGTTCATAATGTGATTCTCATACAAAATATTTTGTATTCTCAATAGAATACATATTCATGAAGTGATGTTCAACAGAAACCCAGCGAAAATCATGGAATTAATCTTGGGTTCAGAGGTCTGCAAGGATGATGAGGGTGTCCAGGCGAAACTCAAGGAATTAATCATGGAAACTAATCACAGAAACCCATTGAAAATCAGAAAATTAATTACAAAAACTCAGGTATCTAAGGAATCTAATCACCATTGTCTTTTTGTGAAACACCATGAGGTGCCTAAGGAAACTAATCACACCCGATCATGTCATTGGGGAACTAATCACGGATTGGTTTGTGACTTAATTAGGCACAAACCTTCTCGCGGAGGAGCCGGACATGGGCGAGGCAGCAGCAGCAGCCGTCTTCCTCCTTGACGACGCACCCGTCGGAGCCACAACGGTGGCGAACGACAACGTCGAGGAGATGGAGATGGATGGATCGACGAGGTGGACCAGGGGAGAGCCGCCGCCGGAGCGAGAAAAGGAGCACCGCGGCCTTGCTCCACCGCACCAGTGTTGGCCCTCTATCGGCGTGTCCTGGCTCGATCCCTTGGTCGCCGGGCAGAGCTACAATCATAGGAGCTAGCTCCGCACGCGCGGGAGATGGGCGACCCCGTGGGAGTCCTGTGACAACGAGCAGGGTCATGTGGGAAGACCCCTGTGGGAGGCCTTGGACGGCAAGCGGAGTGATGGCAGACTGCCGATGAACGGAGGACGGCGAGGAGGATATGAAGTTGCTGATTTGAAATTTCGAATTTCAGGCCAAATCTATAAGATTTAAACGTGTACATGATTTTCTTGCAAAATGTATTTTATTCTATGTGTGTGACAAGTATTATGGGCCAAAGGGAGTAACTCCATATTTGAGAATTCTGAGGATAAGGCCATCTCAATTACTTCATCGTGATAATTTCACAGAATAGATATATCTTGAATTTCATAGTGATAGATCCATAGATAAATCCATGACAATAACCTTAGTCTCACAACCAAACGACATAGTCTCATGATACAAACCAAATAGCAAATAAAAGTTCAACGTTAAATGGGCACAAGCAAGGAAATAAAACGAGAGAAAATGGCAAATATGCTTGTACCTGACCCTTGCAAATCCCCTCGACAACCTAATAAAACTACTTCTACCTCTTTGGCCTCGAAATGCCAAAAAGAGAAAAGAGCGTAGCTAACGGCCCGAGATATCACGTGTCCTCGTCATCGTCGTACTCGCCCTCTTCATCGTCCTCGTACTCCTCATCCGCCCTCATCATCAGCAGACAGAGGAGGTGTGGGATCTCTCGCTGGGGAAGGGAACGGGTAACGCTCCATCTCATAGATTTTGAAATTCTTGTTAATCCTATATCTACCTTATCTTAAAGGTCCTTGATATCTTTCGCCAATTTTCATAAATGCCCTATTATCATATAGGTTAAGACTAGAATAACTTGTTTGTAATTACAATGTGAATTATAAAAGAAATTATTCATAGAAAAAAGAACAACGGATTGTAACTTATTAATATGAGTAATCGTCTTGCAATAAGAAAGACACACTAATACGTTTCACAAACTTAATTACAAATCCTTTATTCAAATATTCTAATCCTAATAATAAATTTCGAGGGAAGGAGTGTCGTCATCCATGAACCAGATTTCTACCGTCATCACACCATCAGCGCCTCGTTCTATTCCGCAATTCTCACGCAGAGGGTTCTATTTTCAATAAAACAAGATTAAGTATCCAATACTTAAAAACTGCATAAGTGTTTCATGGAAACATTCATTACTTGTATATCAACATATACCTTCTCCGTTGACGATGATCCCAGCTTTGGGTTCGACCTTGGTAGTCCTCAGCTTTGCTATGAACTCATGAAAGTTATACGATATTCCTTTCATAACATAGTCAGTGACAATGTCTTTGTAGCTAGGAGGAAGCGTATGCAATACCCCATCTATCGCAAAATCATTGGCCAACCAGTCATCCATAAAATCCACAAGGCGTTCATGGATCTCTAACATGTTATCCAGGTGGATTTCCAATCTAGATTTTCTTCCATCTTGATAGAATTAAACTCGTCCATGTACTCATATCGCATACGCCTGATCTGTTCTAGGAACAAGCTCTTCAATCCATCGAGCATATCAAATGCATCGATTTCATGGAAGTACACCCTCAAGCCAGATTCCATGGCGTGGATAATGGTGTATTTGATGGTCATGAATTTATCATGGAGCTCACGAAGAGTCGTATCTTCTCCACTGTCGGATTCATCAAGGAAATCTTCCAAGGGTTCACAAAGGACATAGAGGAGATGGCTTTCTATGAGGTTCCTTGTGAGGCGTCCATACCTTTTGATGAAATTCGACCCATCTAACTTAAGTTTCTCCCCCTTCATGAATGGACCAAAGATGTCCTGAACTCTAGGGATGGCCATAATTTACAAGAAATTTGCAAAGGGACTTAGACTAAGTTCATAATTGGAGTTCAAATTTGCAATCATATTAACAAATGATCTCCTACTTAAACTATCATTCCTAAAGACAATTTAGTGATTAGACAGCCCCTTTACACCACATCATCCCTGATCATCACGGCCTTTGGTGCGGCTGCCAGGGTGGACTATATCCGTCGATCACATCATCCATGTGAATTCGTACTTGATCTTTCGATCTCCATGTTCCAAGGCCATGTCTATACATGCTAGGCTCGCCAACTCAACCATAGTGTATTTGTTGTGCATACATGGCTTGCACCCACTATATGCCAACGTCGATGTGTTTGCACCCGATCATCACGGCCTACTCCACAATGACAGACTTTCTTGGTGGTTGTGCACTAATGGGAGAACACTTTCGTTGGTATTAGGATCATCTTATTTAAATCCTACCGTTGTATATCTTAATACTAGCACTCGAACAAGATGCACATAAAGATTAAATCATATATAATCTAAATGTGACGTGACATGGTTGTCTTCGCGCTTCATGATCTCTATCAGGTGCTCCGGCATAATCTCCATCTGGCGCCAGTTTGATGCCAAGTCCATGACGCCACCGTTCTTGTTGTTCATCATTGCGAAGACTACTACTATACAACTTAGTAATAGGAAATCAAACTACCTTACCTTCACGACTCTAACCATATCACATCATAAAGCCTTCCTTACAACATAAAGTTAGATGCCTCTACTTTATCTATTGCAGTTTTTATGTGGTTGTTAGGATTTCGCAATAGAACCGTTTCTACCTATAAACTTCCAACCACAACATGGATCCAATAGTTTTCTCTACTACACCCCTTTCGGGGCCTTCCGTTATAGATGCTATATCAACTAGTGTGAGAGAGACAGACACCCGCTAGCCACTTATAAGGTACAAGCCGTATGTCATGCGTTGAACCATTATCGCGTAAGATTATGCGTAAGGTCGGTCCGGGCCGCTTCGTCATAGTGTCATGATATAAACAAATACACATGAGATGGTAACAACTACGGGATCAATGCTGACACTCTACATGTGTCTATCCGTACTAGCATATTATGCATAGATCGGCTATGATACCACTGAAAGGGTTCCGCAACAGAAAAAAAATTCTACTATATTGGAATGCTCGAAAGCCTAGGATCTATCAAAGAAGTAATGCAGTAACCGAAGAATACAACACTAACATATCCTTGAAGACTGATAGAGCATTACGCTTATGCAGGAGCGTGGATGATGTAGTCGTATCCGTCCAATCTCAAGGTCGCACTGTTCCTCGCACGTCACCTCTTGTCCAAGTCCTTGCACGACGGTTAAGTCAATACTATTGGTATCTCCCCCCGAGTTATCGCACACATACGATGCAAGAAAACGACTCCCGAACTCTGATCCCTGCAGAGGTTGCAGAAGTAGAACTCCTGGCCGGAATCCTTGCAGCACAACGGCATGCCGAAGCGGTGTTGATTTTGTGTGTATAGTCCTTCTCCGGGACCGTGCCACTGCAAATGCAACTGAGAGAGAGGGAGATTTTCTGTAAGAAAAAATGCCTTAGAGAATATCTTAATTGGTTGATTTAATTTCTCTCTTGGACAACCCTTTATATAGGTGGACGAGGGGTACTCCCACCCAAATGTTAGCCATGTGGGACCAAATTAGACAAAAGAAATAAAGGCAAAACAAGGGCCATCTGGCTAGGCCTAAGGCCGTGCACCCGGGTGGGCCACTAGCCCCGCGGCTGAGCACAACAAGCAGCAGCAGGTGCTGGCCAGGCGACCCGGGCGAGCTGGAATGCCCTCCTGTGTCCCAGATGGCTTGCGGTGGCAGCGGTGGCAGCGGTGGCCAGCGTTGTCCGGGTGGTCTGACAACCCGCGCCTGCAGCCCGCCATGTAGCGGCAGCAGCGCAGCGCCAACCCGAATGGGCCGGCCTCCTGCTTGCTCGCCCGTGGCCCGCTTGGCGCGCAATGTTGTCAGCGGCCCGGTGTCTACTTGCGTGGACCATGGCCAGGTGGGCTGCCGGCCCGTGCGGCAGCTAGTATCTGCCGATTGCCCATGTGGGCTGGTCAAACCATCCCAGTGTTGTTTGTTGTTTGCTGTTTTTATGCCCTTTTCTGCCGGCTTTCTCTTGGGCCTATTCGTTTTGGCCTAATGAGTAAGTTTCCCCCAAATATTAATTTAAATATTTATTTAGCATAACTTAATTCATAATTAACATATAATAAATGCATATTATAAATAGTCATTTATCCGAAACACCTTTTGGTCATTTTCTTTTTTTTTCTCCGAACAACTTCGAATCTCTCCTGGAACGATTCTGTTTTTCTCTCTTCTATGGTTCCAACTTACAGGAAGATCTCTAAGCGTCATAGTGCCCTTAAGTGTGTTATCCCACGGTTCAGAAATGTCATAGACATGATCTCAATCAATGATGAATAGTGGGACCGGGTTGCCCATATTGACTCCTATTCACTCCATGAATCACCTTCGTGTCGAACATTAAAAGATATACCCAATTCCCTTTGTTATTCGATACTAGACTTATCCGAGATTTGATCATCAGTATCATGATACCTTGTTCAATCTCGTTTCCACCAAGTACTGTTTTCCTCGTTCATGTAAAATTTCCATCACCATGACCTAGTCATACGCTCCATAGCTTATGGATGTAAGTCACCGAGTGGGCCTAGTGTATCTTCCCATCACACAGGAGAAGAAATCTCGATCTTGATGCATAGGCCTCAACATGCCCCTTCGCAATACCCAACATGCACTTTTATAGTCACCCAGTTATGGTCATGATGGTTGATGTAGTCAAAACAATCCCCAGGTAATAGTGATTAATATTATCTCACGGTCTAAGGATTATAACACTCCATTTTTTACAATTGCAACTGCGAACTATGTGACATGATCGTGTTGCAACAATCCTTGGTGGGAAATTTTCATCATATCATCTCCAGATGATATGACTTCATTGTCAGTTGGCTATAGAAGTGAAAGGAATATGTCCTGCGAGGCAATAATAAAGTTGTTATTATATGTACTAGATTTAGGGGTGCATCTTGGCGCACGACCCCGTGGCTATAGCACATATTTCTATTTTGTATAACACTAATAAAAACAGGTCGAAAAATAGTATTTTGGGCCACAATCTTGCCTGCACAAACTGTCATGTATTAATGAATTTGTGTATATGTTTGATGACTAACATGCTATTGGATTGCGGGAGTTTCAAAAGCAGTGATTTGGAACATTTGTTAGAAGTAAGATGGGTTAAAAAATATACTTAAGAGGATAATGATATTTAGATTGAATTATAGGGTACACTGGACTAAGTTAGACGTCACATTTTTTCAGGGATACGACAGCGTTACATGGGCTAATTTTTTTTAAATAATATATTTTTTTATTGAATTTCACAAATAATACAAAAAAAGAGAAAATTGTAAATCTGACGGTCGGTCGGCCATTCGAAAGACGACCGAGATGGTTCGTCTTTTCAAAAAACGACCGACATGTCTTCTTTTATTCAAAAGACGACCGAGTTGTCTTCTTTTATTCAAAAGACGACATGTTTTGTCGAGCTGTCGGGTGACAGGGGTACGCCTAGGTCGTCTGTTGAACGGACGAAGGACGCTTCGTCCTTTGAACGGACGACGCCCCCCAGCATATATCTCACCCGCCGCGCCTGCCCGTGCTTGCCCGTCGTCGTCCTCCCCTCCTCTCTCTCTGGCTGTTCTTCCTCTCTCTCGCTTGCTCTTATTTTCTCAGCTTCTGCACCGATTTGTAGCCTAGATTTTTACCCAAACTCGCTGCTCTAACACATTAGCAAGCTAGTAGAGTCCCGATCTACTAATGGAATAGCCTGGTGTAGTGATTTGAATCGTTTTGATGGAGGGATCTGGTGGTGTTCTTGTTGAGCAATGACCATGGTGGAGGCTGGTGCTGGGACTTGAGGAAGGTGCATGGTGGAGGTGCTGATTCGTTGACCTGAGGCAGCTGCACGGCAGGACTTCGCATGCTTCAAGGGTAAACCCTAATTTCTTGCTAATTGCAGTCATGTGTGTATGTTTATAGGTAGCCTTTGATCGGGTCTGTTAGATGCAAGATATTTGTAGAGTATTATGTGTCAATGTACCTGTTTTTGACTATTTTCGGTATTTTTTAGGTCGAAAATCATGTCAAATAATGTAGTGTTTAGGTTCTTGTATGGTCCTGGTTTCGTCAGAACAAACCAGCACGGAGTTAATTTGAGCGAGTTTAATTTTATGGATGAAGTGCTTTAATCACAAAAGCAGTGCCGTTACTCAGTTGAAGGATTGGTTATGTGTCCGTTTAGGGCTCCCTCCTACCCATACTGTCGGTGTGCATGCTTTATGGACTAAGTCAAGGCAAACCCCTAATTTTTATTTAAGGCCAATAGAAGCGCAACATAAATGGGTCAAATTTGTGCAAGCTTGTCAGAAAAGAGAAGTTAACCCTAGTCTCTTAGTGTTACCTGTGGCGAAAGAGGCTGGGTATGATCATGGTCGGAGTAGTCAGACCGGTCATGCTGGAGGTAGTTATGATCATGGCCAGAGTAGTCAGGGCCAAGAGGGTGGCGGCGGTTATGAATCAGATCACAGTAGCTATGCACACACCGGGGGTGATGGTTATGTATCAGAGGACGGTGGTGAAGGATTAGGGGAAGACATATTCAGTGGCGAAGCTAATGAGGACGAGATATATGATGGTTTGTTGCAACATCAAATGGAAGCCGGAGACTCGAAAGGCAACAGTGATACGGCTGATGATTCTGGCGAGTCTGATCAAGAAGAGATCGGCCAACCTATTCCGGCATCATGGAATAATGACAACACAACAGCAATAACCTCGCCGTGATGTGATGCCACCCCACAGATATGGATGGAGTACACCGAGGCCTCCGCCACCTCGTCGTCGACACCAGTGATATCTACTTATGTATCAGGCATTTATCTATCTATGTATGAGACATATATCTACTTATGTATCAGACATTTATCTATCTATGTATGAGACATCATTCTATTATTTCATGATTTTATTCGACAAACTACTCAACATAGCTTGCAACACAGTTCAACATAACTTGCGGTACATAAATAAGAGTCCTATCTATCCCTAGCATGATGCCTTTCCCTTTCCCTTCGGTGATGCCTCGCCCTTTCCCTTTGACGATCCCTCGCACTTGCTCTTCTTGGCCTACGCTTTCTTCTTCTCCTGCCTCTTGTCCCACTCAGCTCTCGCCTTGCTTCCAAAGGGTGGCGGCATGAAGATATCATCCTCATCTTCGCTCTCTTCTATCCAGGTCCTAGGTGCCACAACCTGCTCCGTCATGTCAGCTTGACTCTTCTTGGCGTGCGCTTTATTCTTCTCCTGCCTCTTGTCCCACTCAGCTCTTGCCTTGCTTCCAACGGGTGGCGGCATGAAGATATCATCCTCATCTTCGCTCTCTTCTATCCAGGACCAAGGTGCATCAGCCCGCTCCATCATACGAGCTTCACTCTTGAAGGTGAGCTTGTCCCACCTTGCCTGGATCCTAAGAAGCTCTGCTCGTACCTGATTTGGGGTCTTCAGTTTCCACCCTCTCCGATGAAGTGACTTACCAAGCATAACGAGAGCATCATGGTTCGTTACCAACGTCTCCCAGTGGGCTGGTTCATCGCCTATCATAACACTTCTCGCTATTTGGAGAAGCCCAATGGACATATCTAGCGGCCAGGGAAACACGCCGGTCATAGTGGAGAGGAAAATGCGAGAGCAAGAGGAGAGGAGGGAAATTAATTACAGAGTAAGAGGAGGAAGAGATGAACTGGGTGAAAAGATACATCTCGTTGCCCGCATTTATAGAGGCACCGAACCGAATAGACGGGGAAAAAGGGCGGGAAGGACTGGCGGGAAAAAAGGACGGGAAGGACTGGCGGGAAAATCGGCGGGAAGAGACGGCGGGAGAAATCGGCGGGAAGGAGTGGCGAGAAAATCGGTAAGGAAGAGACGAAGGAGAAACGCGAAACAATGGTCTGAAACCTAAAACTTATTTGGAACCTGAGCCCTTGCATGATCAATGCACCCTTCGTCTTTCCAACAGACGAACAGTACGTTCGTCTTTCCAACAGCCGACCATCTAGGGCCGTCGTCCTCCCAAAAGACAAATCATTGGGTCGTCTTTTGAAAAGACGAACCATCTCGGTCGTCTTTCGAACGGCCGACCGACCGTTAGATTTGCAATTTGCCCGTTTTGTGTATTATTTGTGAAATTCAATAAAAAAATGTATTATTTAAAAAAATTAGCACATATTTCTATTTTGTATAACACTAATAAAAACAGGTCCAAAAATAGTATTTTGGGCCACAAGCTTGCCGCACAAACTGTCATGTATTAATGAATTTGTGTATATGTTTGATGACTAACATGGTATTGGATTGCGGGAGTTTCAAAAGCAGTGATTTGGAACATTTGTTAGAAGTAAGATGGGTTAAACAATATACTTAAGAGGATAATAATATTTAGATTGGATTACAGGGTACACTGGACTAAGCCAGACGGCACATTTTTTCAGAGATACGACAGCGTTACATGGTCTAACCTAAATATGTTGTGGGGAAAATCCTTTGAAAGAAAAATTAAAAACAACAAATATGTTTCCCTGGTACCGGGGAAGAAACATATTTATTTTGATCAAAATTGTCTTGAATTTCCCCAAAAAAAAACAAATATGTTCATTATTTTTGGATGGCGGCCCACTAAGCTGATATGGGACCATTTTGTTGATTGAGTTGATCAAAAAGCAGTGCTAGCGGGCTGGGAACCATCCTTATCATCTTGGTTTGCACAATTTTATTTCATTTGAGCGATCTCTCCATGTTCTGTCGAGTACACATTTTTTAACAGCGGTAAAAGTACATTCGACCATCTGACCAAAATGATTAAAAGAAGGGTGTACAAGGTGAAAACAGCCCCAGGGGAAAGATTAGCAAAGTGTAAAGCGGAACAAAAAAAAAGGAGCTATGCTCTGTTGGAGCGCCAGCTAGAGGAGATATAATCCTATAGAGCACAAGTAAAATTCCGGAGGAAGGAGAAGTTCCCATTCTGACAGGGCACCTCATCGCTGGCCGAGATGCGGTTCTTCGTGGCCATCAATTTTATCGATGAGCTCACAGAAGAAGGGGGAAGGGGAGCTGGTATGTCTGCCACAATTGCTTTCGGCGGGCGGGGATCAGAGGTGACGGATCTAGCTGATATGTAACTATTTGGTAGGGGACGGATCTAGCTGATATGTAACTATTTGGTATGTTCCTCTCTCCTTGGTGACCGAAAGTTAGTTTTTCTGCTGTGCTATTTGGTTGGGCTAGCTATCTCTAAATTTCTCTTTCCCACTATCAGTGAAAGAAAGAAGATCGTACCACATTTAGCTTCATCATTAGTCTACAAAACACACTCGAAATTGTTCTTTGTGCTCGTTTCAAATGAACTGAAACTGAAGAAAAAGGTTTAAAAAATTAAGCATAGACACCATATTGCGACTATGTAGTGCTGGAGATCATATTTTGCCAGTGTAAAGTGGTTAGAACAGCAAGAGTGAATACAAAATTAGATAAAACTAACGACGGTCTTTAGTGTATTGATTATAGGTACTCCCTCCGACCCATATTAGTTAGCTCAAATTTATCTAGATTTGAATGAATCTAGACACTATTTAGTATATAGGTTCATCCAAATTTTGACAAATCCAAATCAACTAATATGGGTCGAAGGGAGTACATCGAACAGTATAATACTTAAACCCTAAACTTTATATCTAGTTTACTTTGTGAACTGAAGTACTCTCCATAGGAGGTACAAAAATCACATCCCATCCTTTTCTCACATGCACATGTATAGACGGACAACACACGCACGGGACAACAGTCATAATGCTCACCGCTCTGACAGATACTATTTGATTCCCTTCACTCTTTCCCGTGAAGAGGTTGCCACCATTTGTCGTCCTCAATTATGACCGTCAGAGTATAAAATGCTCCACTTGGCTTACACCGCCGATTCCTACCACTCGCATGTGCATGCGCACTCCAGTCCATGAGCGCTTGGCTATCCTGTAGACATTGCTTGGGTAAATCGGTCACCACATAGCGGAGCCGGGAACCAGTAGAATATGAAGGTCCGCCCGGCAACTGCAGATCGGATGAAGGGAACACACCTGTTGTTGGAATTTTGGCCAAAATAGCCTAGCCCATTGTCCATTCCAATAATTCAATTCTAGAGGGCCATGTGGCTCATTCATGCATGTCAAGAGGTGGGACAAATGTTTAGTACCACATTGCTAGTTGAAGGAGGTTTGCACCAGCTTATAAGGGAGTCTCTCCTACCACTTGGTAAAAAGGATGAAAAGGAGAAGGAGAGAGTCCCACACGCGCGCTCCTCCTCCGCCACTCGCCTCATCACGACGCGCGCCGCGGGTTGCAGGAATCTCGCCGAGCCGAGTTCTTTTTTGCCACGCATGACTGGTATACAAACGGGTGTGCGGAATTTGAAAAGTTCTGCTAATGGGTTTTAAATACGACTCAGTGGAGGTTTAATTACGACTCAGTGGAGGTTTAATTCGAGCTTAGTGGAGGTTGTTTGGCTTCGGTCGCTGCCTGTTCGTTTCCTCTTCCGACGTCGCCTGTTCGCCTGTCTACCCGTGCCTATAAGAGCGGAAGGTCGCTCCTTTCCTCAGGCATCTATCAGAACCATCGCATCCAAGTTCTAGAGCACTGAGCTGCCAACAGTTCTTCCCCATCCCGTCTTGTGGCGTGTACCGCGAGCCGGGACCGTAGGCCTTCGGAACCCCGCCTCTTCAAGTCCTGTACGGGAGAAGGGCGATAAGGTTTTTGGGGAGCGCTATCGGCGCGACTACTGGCTTCATCACAGACTCCTCCACCGACGCCAACGCCATCTTCCCCAACGATGACTTCTTTCCTGCCATCGAGAACCTCTTCCTAGACGACATGGGTGATAACTCCAACTTCGGCACACTGCTGTATGTTTTCTTTCTTCATCTTGTTCAGCTTATTTCGATCTATCTGCAACTCTCTTGACACTTTCTGTCAGATGACTTGGCTAGTTTATTTTCGATCATTCTAGTCATGTTTTACCTACTGTTTATCTCGGATAAATCACTTGATAAATTGCTCATGTTTCCAACAATCCAAAAACCTTATTATAGGCAATTTACTCCAAGTGGTTTTGTGGCATCTGTGAAGCCACTTGTGTTTGAGGGTACGCACTATAAGAGATGGCGTGTGAGAGCAGTTCTTTGGTTTGAGAACATGAACTGCTATGACGCCACTCTTGGCAGGCCTGAGGGAGAGCTTACTCCTGCCCAGGAGCAAGTTTTCTAGAAATCTGACAAACTGTTCAGGGCTGCTCTGTTGTCTGTGCTTGGGGAGAACATTATTGAACCCTATATGTCATTTGATAATGGCAAGAATATGTGGGCTGCTCTCGAGGCCAGGTTTGGGGTCTTGGACGCTGGCAGTGAACTGTATATCATGGAGCAATTCTATGACTTCAAGATGTCTGATGATCGCTCAATCGTTGAGCAGGCTCATGAGATACAGGAACTGACCAAGGAGCTTGAGTACTTCTCATGTGTGTTACCGGACAAGTTCGTTGCCGGGGGCATTATTGTAGGGGTTCGTAGCATGGAAAACAAAAAAATTCTACCGCATGCACACAAACAAGCCAAGATCTATCTACTAGATTGTAGCAACGAGTCAATAGAAGCACTCACCCTCGAAGATTCCAAAGCGGTTAACGAGAGCAGATTCTCGTGGGTGATGTAGTCATACACTTGCCGATCTCAAGATCGCGTAGACCATCCTTCCGGCAGCGCTTCCGTAGTCGGTCACACGTTCGATACTCGATGAAGACCTTCCTCTCCCTTGTTCCAGCAGACAGTGGAGGTTGTAGTTCTCCCCTCGTGATTCCGGCAGCACGACGGCGTGGTGTCGGAAGTAGAGGGAAGATCCCGTAGGGTTTCGCCTAAGCCGGATGCGAGTTATGGTGGATTAGGGTTTCCCGGAGATCTAGGGTTTAGATGACCAGGTGGAGGAGGAGGTGTCGGTGGCTAGGCGGGCATTTAACCCGGGGACACGAGGCGGCATGCTGGCCACAAGGCTGGTGTGGGGAGGGCTTGGCTCTTGTGTGCTTTGGGGCAGCCCCTCCCCTCTATTTATGAGAGGGAGGGAGGGGTGGGTTTGAATCCAAACCCAAACCCAAGTTGGATTGAGAGAAGGACTTGTTTCTTCTCCCACTAGAAAACCATTGTTCCAGTTTGACTTTTCAAACTCCCGTTTGACTTTCAATTTAGAGCTTTAATTCTCTCTTATAAATGCACACACCATGTGACCTAGGACATGATCCAATCATTCCACTTACCCATGAAACATTCATGGACCATTCCCCTTCCGGACCGGTGAACCTTCTAGACCCTTCTAGAACCTCTCCGATGAAAACATCGGAAACTTTCCCGAACTCCGAAATTGGACTTTCCTTATACGAATCTTATTCTCCGGACCATTCCGGATCTCCTCGTGATATCCCGGATCCCATCCGAGACTCCAAACAACATTCAGTATCCCTACTAACATTCCATATCTACTAAACAATATCGAATCCTTAAGTGTGTCTCCCTACGGTTCGTGAATTATGCGGACATGACCGAGACACTTATCCGATCAATAACCAATAGAGCAATTTGGAAATTCATATGGCTCCCACATATTTCTACGATTACTTTGCGATCGAATGAACCACTCACATACGATACCAATTTCCCTTTGTCTCCTGATAGTTTACTTATCCGAGGTTTTGATCGTCGGTATCTCTGCATACCTAGTTCAACCTCGTTACTGATAAGTACTCTTTTCTCGTTCCCGTGATATGTGATCCCTTGTGAGCCAGTCACATGCTTGCAAGCTAATTGGATGACATTCCACCGAGAGGGCCTAGAGTATATCTATCCATCATATGGATGGACAAATCCCATTCTTGATCCATGTGTCTCAACCCATACTTTCCGAACACTCAATGCCACCTTTATAGCCACCCAGTTACGGTGTGGTGTTTGATGTCATCAAAGCATCCTTCCGGTGATGGTGATTAACATGATATCATGGTCGAAGGAATCAGGTTACTATGTATCAGAAAGCTTATAGCAAACGAACTACTGAAATGACTTGATCTTAATGCTACGCTTATCTATAGGAGTATGTCCATCATACCATTCTCCTAATGATATGATCTTGTTATTAATAACATCTCAATGTTCATGATCGAGAAACCACGATCATCTATTAATCAACAAGCTAGTATTATAAAGAGGCTTTACCAGGGACTCTAATTTATTTTACAAATCACACAAGTATTAATGTTTCCGGTTAATACTATTATAGCATGAATGTAAACATTTATCATAAACACAAAGATATAATAATAACCACTTTTATTATTGCCTCTAGGGCATATCTCCAACAGTCTCCCACTTGCACTAGAGTCAACTAATCTAGATTACATGGTAATATACCGAACACCCATGGCGGTTTGGTGCTGGTCATGTTTTGCCCCCGGGAGAGGTTTAGTCAACGGATCCGCCACATTTAGATCTGTGTGTACTTTGCAAATCTTTATGTCACCATCTTGGACATGATCTCGAATAGCGTGAAAACGTAGCTTGATGTGCTTCAGCTTCTTGTGTGACCTTGGTTCTTGCGCATTGGCTATGGCGCCCATGTTATCACAGTAGATAGACATTGGGTCCAGCGCACTTGGAACCACACCGAGCTCTGTAATGAACTCCTTCATCCATATCACCTCTTGTGAAGCCTCCGAAGCAGCTATGTCTTCTGATTCAGTTGAAGATCTCGCCACAACGCTTTGCTTTGCACTCCTCCAGCTAACTGCTGCACCATTCAAAGTAAATACATATCCAGATTGAGATTTAGAATCATCCGGATCGGTGTTCCAACTAGCATCGTTGTAACCATTAACAACGAGCTGTTCATCACCTCCATAAGAAAGAACCATATCCTTAGTTCTTCTCAAGTACTTAAGGATGTTTTTGACCGCTGTCCAATGATCCACTCCTGGATCACTTTGATATTTGCTAGTCAAACTAACAGCATATGCAATGTCGGGTCTAGTACATAGCATGGCATACATTAGAGATCCTATGGCTGAGGCATAGGGAGTCTTACTCATCCTTTCTCTATCTTCTGCCGCTTTGGACTTTGAGTTTTACTCAAGGTCGTTAAGGACATGGGCAAGAACCCTTTCTTGCTATCTTCCATTCCAAACCTCTTTAGAACTTTGTCCAAATATGTACTCTGTGACAATTATATTAGGCGTCTCGATCTATCTCTATAAATATTTATGCCTAATATGTAAGCTGCTTCGCCAAGATCTTTCATTGAAAAACTATTATTCAAATAATCCTTGACACTATTAAGAAGGTCTACATCATTCCCAATCAACAATATGTCATCTACATATAGTATTAAGAATGCTACAGAGCTCCCACTCACTTTCTTGTAAATACAAGCTTCTCCATAAGTTTGTATAAAACCAAAACTTTTGATTACCTTATCAAAACGTTGATTCCAACTTCGGGATGATTGCTTCAATCCATATATGGACCGTTTAAGTTTGCACACCTTGTTAGCATCTTTAGGATCAACAAAACCTTTGGGTTGCATCATATACAACTCTTCATCAATGTCTCCATTGAGGAACGCCGTTTTGACATCCATCTTCCATATCTCATAATCATAATATGCAACGATTGCTAACATAATCCTCACAGACTTTAGCTTCGCTACTGGTGAGAAATTCTCATCGTAGTCAACTCCTTGAATTTGTCGAAACCCTTTTGCGACAAGTCGAGCTTTATAGACAGTAACATTACCATCAGCATCTGTTTTCTTCTTGAAGATCCATTTGTTCTCGACAGCCTTCCGGCCATCCGGTAAGTCCACCAAAGTCCATACTTGGTTTTTGTACATGGATCCAATCTCGGATTTCATGTCTTCTTGCCATTTATTGGAATCTGGGCTCATCATCGCTTCCTCATATGTCGCAGGGTCATCGGTGCTGTCCACCAACATGACACTCATAACGGGATCATACCAATCAGGAGTGGTACGAGTTCTCGTTGACCTGTGAGGTTTCGTAGTAACTTCAACCGAAGTTTCATGATCAACATCATTAGCTTCCTCTCTTATTGGTGTAGGCGCCACAGGAACCACTTCTGGTGCTGCGCTACTAGCAAGTTCGAGAGAAGGTTCAACAACCTCGTCGAGTTCTACTTTCCTTCCAGTCACTTCTTTCGAGAGAAACTCCTTCTCTAGAACGGATCCATTCTTGGCAACAAAGATTTTGCCCTCGGATCTATGATAGAAGGTATACCCAATAGTTTCCTTCGGGTATCCTACGAAGACGTATTTTTCCGCTTTGGGTTCAAGCTTGTCTGGCTGTAACTTCTTTACATAAGCTTCGTAACCCCAAACTTTAAGGAACGACAATTTAGGTTTCTTACCAAATCATAATTCATATGGTGTCGTTTCAACGGATTTAGATGGTGCCCTATTTAAAGTGAATGCGGTTGTTTCTAATGCATAAGCCCAAAACGATAGCGGTAAATTTGTAAGTGACATCATAGAATGAACACTATCTAAGAGAGTTCGATTACGACGTTCGGACACACCATTACGCTGTGGCGTTCTCGGTGGTGTCAATTGTGAAAGTATTCCGCATTTTTTCAAATGCTCGCCAAACTCGTAACTTAGATATTCACCTCCACGATCAGATCGTAGAAATTTAATCTTCTTGTTACGTTGATTCTCTACCTCACTTTGAAATTCCTTAAACTTCTCGAAAGTTTTGGACTTATGTTTCATGAAATAGATATACCCATATCTACTCAAGTCATCCATGAAGGTAAGAACATAACGATAACCACCGCGCGATGCTACACTCATTGGGCCACACACATAGGTATGTATGATCTCCAATAAGTCCGTAGCTCGCTCCATCATACCAGAAAATGGAGTCTTAGTCATTTTACCCATCAGACATGCTTCGCATCTTTCAAGTGATTCGAAATCAAGTGATTCAAGCAGTCCATCGGAATAGAGTTTCTTCATACGCTTCACTCCAATATGACCAAGACGACAGTGCCACATATAGGACGAGTTATCGCTCAATTTAAAACGTTTAGCTTCAATGTTATTAATGTGTGTATTTCCACAATCGAGATTCAATAATAATAGACCATCTATCAAAGGTGCATGTGCATAAAACATATTACTCATATAAATCGAACATAAATTATTCTCGGACTTAAACAAGTAACTGCCTCGCAATAAACATGATGCAGATATAATGTTCATGCTCAACGCAGGCACCAAATAACAATTATTTAAGTATAAAACTAATCCCGATGGTAGATGAAGAGGTAGCGTGCCGACCGCGATCACATCAACCTTTGATCCATTTCCAACGCGCATCGTCACCTCGTTCTTCGCTAGCTTCCGTTTATTCTGCAGTACCTGTTTCGAGTTACAAATATGAGAAACCGAACCAGTATCAAATACCCAGGCACTACTACGAGTACTAGTGAGATACACATCAATAACCTGCATATCGGATATACCTTTCTTCTTGATGTTGCCATTCTTCCAATCCGCCAAGTACTTTGGTCAATTCCGCTTCCAGTGACCTTCTCCCTTGCAGTAAAAGCACTCAGTATCAGGCTTAGGCCCAGCCTTGGTCTTCTTCGCCGGCACGGTAACTTTCTTACCGCCCTTCTTGAAGTTTCCCTTTTTCTTAGACTTGCCTTGCTTCTTGAATTTGGTGGTCTTATTGACCAACAACACTTGGTGCTCTTTCTTGATCTCCACTTCTGCAGATTTCAACATGGGGAAGAGTTCTGGCAACAACTTGTCCATGTTTTGCATATTGTAGTTCATCACAAAGTTCTTGTAACTTGGTGGTAGTGATTGGAGGACACGGTGAATCCCCAAAGCATTAGGAATCACTATACCCAAGCTTCGAAGCTTACTTGCGTGCCCAGACACCTTAAGCACGTGCTCATTGACGGAGCTGCCCTCTTCCATCTTGCAGTTAAAGAACTTTTCATAAGCCTCATAACTCTCAACTGCCGCGTGAGCCTCAAATATCATTTTGAGTTCACGGACAATATCATGTGGGTCATGGTTCTCAAACCTTTTCTGAAGCTCCGATTCCAAACCATACAAGATAGCACACTGAATTGTGGAGTATTGATTCTTCTGAGCGAGGAAAACATTCTTTACCTCATCGGTAGCATTAGCTGCATGCGGGTCACCCAGTGGTGCATCCAGCACATAGGTCAAATTACCAACATTGAGGACAATCCTCAAATTGCGGAACCAATCCGCGAAGTTGCTTCCATTGTTTTTCAACTTTTCTTTCTCTAGGAACGCATTAACATTGATGGTAGGGGCCACCATTGATCTACAACATATTTGCAATAGTTTAGACTAAGTTTATGACAAATTGAGTTCTAATTAATAGTTAAATTAATCTAGGTGAACTCCCACTCAAAACAATATCCCTCAAATTGTTTTAGTGATCACACGAACCAAATCCACCACATCAAAACCGATCATCATGAGAGTTGATGTAGCTTCAATGGCGAATAATCAACATGTTCATCATATCTACTATATGACTCATGCTTTACCTTTCGGTGATCCGTGTTCCAAGACCATGTCTGTACATGCTAGGCTCATCAAGATCAAACCTTAGCTTCCGCATGAGCAAATCTGGCTTGCTCACGTTGTATACACTCGCAGAATCTAACACACCCGATCATCACGTGGTGCTTCGAAACAACGAGCTTGAGGGATCATCTTATAATGCTACCGTCGCAAACTAAGCAATACAAGATGCATAAAGGATTAACATCACATGCAATTCATAATATGTGATATGATATGGCCTTTCTTATTGTGCTTCCGATCTCCATCTTCAAGCACGAACATGATCTCCATCATCACCGGTATTGGCGTCAAGGTCAATGGCACCGTTTTCATGGTTGTCGTCCACCAGCTTCAACTATTACAACTACTTTGAATAGACACGCAGGTCTTAACGGAATTTAAAAGACAACCATATGGCTCCTACCGGTTGCCAACTTACAATAAGGAACATTGCATACATCATATATATAATCACAATCATGGCCATATCACATCACAGCACACCCCTGCAAAACAAAGTTAGACGCCTCTAATTTTCTTTGCATATTTTACGTGGTTTGGGGCTTTCAATAAGTGTCGATCTAACTTACGAACAAGAACCACAACGTTGATGTTTAAACTATCAAGTGCCCATTGTAAATTGAATCTATACTATGATGGAAGAGACAAACACCCACAAAGCCACTTATGCAATACAAGTTGCGTGTTGAGCATGGAGCAAGTCTCATGAACGATGTCATGTAAGGTTAGCACTGGCCGCTTAATCCCATCATACTGCAAGATGCAAAGTACATAAAAAAGCAATTGATAATAAAAGCATCACCGCCCACAATGACCATTGTGTTCTACTCGTGCAACAGATCTACATATAGACACGGCTCTGATACCACTGTAGGGGTTCGTAGCATGGAAAACAAAAAAATTCTACCGCATGCACACAAACAAGCCAAGATCTATCTACTAGATTGTAGCAACGAGTCGATAGAAGCACTCACCCTCGAAGATTCCAAAGCAGTTAACGAGAGCATATTCTCGTGGATGATGTAGTCGTACACTTGACGATCTCAAGATCGCGTATACGATCCTTCCGGCGCTGCATTCCGGCAGCGCTTCCGTAGTCGGTCACACGTTCGGTACTCGATGAAGACCTTCCTCTCCGATGACCCTGCGATATATGAGGAAGCGATGATGAGTCCAGATTCCAATAAATGGCAAGAGGCCATGAAATCCGAGATTGGATCCTTGTACGAAAACCAAGTATGGACTTTGGTGGACTTACCGGATGGCCGAAAGGCTGTCGAGAACAAATGGATTTTCAAGAAGAAAACAGATGCTGATGGTAATGTTACTGTCTATAAAGCTCGACTTGTCGCAAAAGGGTTTCGACAAATTCAAGGAGTTGACTACGATGAGACTTTCTTACCAGTAGCGAAGCTAAAGTCTATGAGGATTATGTTAGCAATCGCTGCATATTATGATTATGAGATATGGCAGATGGATGTCAAAACAACGTTCCTCAATGGAGACATTGATGAAGAGTTGTATATGATGCAACCCAAAGGTTTTGTCGATCCTAAATATGCTAACAAGGTATGCAAACTTCAACGATCCATATATGGATTGAAGCAAGCATCCCGAAGTTGGAATCAACGTTTTGATAAGGTAATCAAAATCTTTTGTTTTATACAAACTTATGGAGAAGCTTGTATTTACAAGAAAGTGAGTGGGAGCTCTATAGCATTCTTAATACTATATGTAGATGACATATTGTTGATTGGGAATGATATAGACCTTCTTAATAGTGTCAAGGATTATTTGAATAATAGTTTTTCAATGAAAGATCTTGGCGAAGCAGCTTACATATTAGGCATAAAGATTTATAGAGATAGATCAAGGCTCCTAATATCATTGTCACAGAGTACATATTTGGACAAAGTTCTAAAGAGGTTTGGAATGGAAGATAGCAAGAAAGGGTTCTTGCCCATGTTGCCCAATACGACCTTGAGTAAAACTCAAAGTCCTCAAGAACGGCAGAAGATAGAGAAAGGATGAGTAAGACTCATGCCCCAGCCATAGGATCTCTAATGTATGCCATGCTATGTACTAGACCCGACATTGCATATCTTTGTTAGTCCGACTAGCAGATATCAAAGTGATCCAGAGTGGATCATTGACAATGATCAAAAACATCCTTAAGTACTTGAGAAGAACTAAGGATATGGTTCTTTCTTATGGAGGTGATGAACAACTTGTTGTTAATGGTTACACCGATGCTAGTTGGAACACCGATCTAGATGATTCTAAATCTCAATCTGGATACGTATTTACTTTGAATGGTGCAGCATTTAGCTAGAGGAGTGCAAAGCAAAGCGTTGTGGCGAGATCTTCAACTGAATCGGGATACATAGCTGCTTCGGAGGCTTCACAATAGGCGATATGGATGAAGGAGTTCATTACAGAGCTCGGTGTGGTTCCAAGTGCGCTGGACCCAATGTCTATCTACTGTGATAACATGGGCGCCATAGCCAATGCACAAGAACCAAGGTCACACAAGAAGCTGAAGCACATCAAGCTACGTTTTCACACTATTCGAGAGCATTTCCAAAATGGTGACATAAAGATTTTCAAAGTACACACATATCTTAATATGGTGGATCCGTTGACTAAACTTCTCCCGAGGGCAAAACATGACCAACACCAAACTGCCATGGGTGTTCGGTATATTACCATGTAATCTAGATTAGTTGACTCTAGTGCAAGTGGGAGACTGTTGGAGATATGCCCTAGAGGCAATAATAAAAGTGGCTATTATTATATCTTTGTGTTTATGATAAATGTTTACATTCATGCTATAATAGTATTAACCAGAAACATTAATACTTGTGTGATTTGTAAACTAAATTAGAGTCCCTAGTAAAGCCTCTTTATAATACTAGCTTGTTGATTAATAGATGATCGTAGTTTCTCGATCATGAACATTGAGATGTTATTAATAACAAGATCATATCATTGGGAGAATGGTGTGATGGACATACTCCTATAGATAAGCGTAGCTTTAAGCTCAAGTCATTTTAATAGTTCGTTTGCTATAAGCTTTCTGATACATAGTAACCTAATTCCTTCTACCATGAGATCATGCTAATCACCATCACTGAAAGGATGCTTTGATGACATCAAACACCACACCGTAATTGGGTGGCTATAAAGGTGGCATTGAGTGTTCGGAAAGTATGGGTTGAGGCACATGGATCAAGAGTGGGATTTGTCCATCGATATGACGGATAGATATACTCTGGGCCCTCTCGGTGGAATGTCATCCAATTAGCTTGCAAGCATGTGACTGGCTCACAAGGGATCACATATCACAGGAACAAGAAAAGAGTACTTATCGGTAACGAGGTTGAACTAGGTATGCAGAGATACCGACGATCAAAACCTCGGATAAGTAAACTATCGGGAGACAAAGGGAAATTGGTATCTTATGTGAGTGGTTCATTCGATCGCAAAGTAATCGTAGAAATATGTGGGAGCCATATGAATTTCCAGATTCCTCTATTCGTTATTGATCGGAGAAGTGTCTCGGTCATGTCCGCATAATTCACGAACCGTAGGGAGACACACTTAAGGATTAGATGTTGTTGTGTAGTTATGGAATGATGAGTAAGAGACGGAATTTTGTTTCAGGTCTCTGATGGGATCCGGGATATCATGAGGAGATCCGGAATGGTCCGGAGGATAAGATTCATATAAGGAAAGTCCTGTTTCGGAGTTCGGAAATAATTTCGGTGTTTTCACCGGGAATGCTCTAGAAGGGTCTGGAAGGTCCGACATTCTGGAAGGGGAAGGGTACATGGATGTGTCATGACAATGTGGAATGATTGCATCATGTACTAGGTCATTTGGCTGGGCAATATGAAGAGAGAAATCAAATTCAAGTTTGAAATTCAAACGCCGATTTGAAAAGTCAAATCCGAACATTGCTTGGTAGAGGGAGAGTAGGAAACCTACCTAGGGTAGGAGTCCCACTCCCTCCACCCGCCGGCCAAGGAGGAGGAGTTGGAGGAGGACTCCCTCCTCCCAAACCGCCTCCCCCCACCTATATAAGGAGGGGTAGGGCGCACCCCTACCCCTCACACCCAAACCCTAGCTCCTAGGCGCCACCACCTCCAAGTGCTGTCGCCGCCGCCAGGGCCTCCTCCAAGTCGCCGACTTGGGCTTCCCCAAGCCCTAGCCACCGGCCACACCACCTCCCCTTGGTGCCTCTATTCCATAGATCGCCAAGGCCCTCTCTTACTCCACCATACTCGCTCCGGCTTAGGCGAAGCCCTGCGGGATATTCCCTCTACTTCCGACACCATGCCATCGTGCTGCCGGAATCACGAGGAGAGTGCTACAACGTCCGCTGCCTGCTGGAACAAGGGATAGGAAGGTCTTCATCGAGTACCGAACGTGTGACCGACTGCGGAAGCGTTGCCGGAACGCAGCGCCGGAAGGATCGTCTATGCGATCTTGAGATCGGCAAGTGTACGACTACATCCCCACGAGAATCTGCTCTCGTTAACTACTTTGGAATCTTCGAGGGTGAGTGCTTCTATCGACTCGTTGCTACAATCTAGTAGATAGATCTTGGCTTGTTTGTGTGCATGCGGTAGAATTTTTTTGTTTTCCATGCTACGAACCCCTACAGTGGTATCAGAGCCGTGTCTATATGTAGATATGTTGCACAAGTAGAACATAATGGTCATTATGGGCGGTGGTGCTTTTATTATCAATTGATTTTTGTGTACTTTGCATCTTGCGGTATGATGGGATGAAGCGGCCCGGGCTAACCTTACATGACATCGTTCATGAGACTTGCTCCATGCTCAATGTTGGGGATATGCTATATGGGTATCCTTATAGCATGTCTCTTATCCGGCTAACCCGGGTGGCCCATAGTCGGTAGCATAGCCTATGGCCTGCTGGGTGGCCCAGTTAGATGGATCCAGAAGGGAGGCCCATGCCGGATAAAGGAAGTGTATGGTGGAGTCACCAGCGTACCCAGAGCCTTGGAGTACAAGATACACAAGACTAGTAATAGACAGTGTAGGACTCTGTAACCTGTCCGGCTAGGACTTTCCCTGTAACCCTAGGACCTGGCGACTATATAAGTCGGGCCTATGGGAGCCTTTAGGGCACAATCTCAGACGATAACTTAGACTCTCTAGTCACCTCGCACAGCGAACCAATCCCTGTAACTCGTGTGCCCTTTATAGTGATTTATAGCAGGAGTAGGATTCCGTCACCGCTGGGATCTGAACCAGGTAAGCTGTGTTACCTCGTGCCGTCAACCGCTCGCCTTACCCCACGTCTCTAAACACGCACCGTGAGGACCCTCCATGGCATACTCGCGGCAATACCACGCTTACGCCTCCGTGGGGCAAGAGGCGCTTCAGGCTCTTCAGCGGGCGAGGACCAAGATCTTCGCGAGAATCGGCGAAACCGTAGCCATCGGTCGCGTTCTCTTCTTCGGCAACGTTCCGATCGTCCCTCCTGACAAGTTCTGGATCCCGGCAAAGACGAACCCTACGTGGTGTTTGATCGTTCCTATCGGAGACATCCACCTCTTCATAGGCGAAACCGACTCGGGCACTAGTTCCCTGGGAGTCGGAGGAGCATCAAGGCCCGCACGGACCGCCTACTGGCAGGATACGTTCGCGGAAAGATCAATGTCGGATCTCTCCTCGGAGTCTGCCGGCAAAGATCGGAAAAATTGAAGGCCCGCACAGACCGCCTACGGGCAGGATACGTTCGCGGAAGGATCAATGTCGTATCTCTCCTCGGAGTTTGCCGGCAAAGATCGGAAAAATTCAAGGCCCACCCAAACCGCCCTTGTGCAAGATATAAAGGTGGAAGATCACTGCAAATCCGCCGGCATCGTCCGTGCGTCTGGACAACAGAGATCCAAGTTCGTCGGCGTGGTTACCATCTTCGATCTGGCGCGCTGCGTTCAGAGAGAGGGCGAAAAGCCCCGCGATTACCTGGCCAGGTGGCTACGCATACGAGCCGATCTGGCCCACTACCCCAATGAAGATGCTACGTATCACTTTGTGGAAGGACTGAACCATGGCACGCTTCTCCGACATTCTCTAAGACGACAACAGGCGTTAGGACGCCTTACCTTCGAAGGCATGGTGAACACCGTCAACAACTACGCGGAGGCCGAAGCGGCAGCTCAGACAGCGCTTGCGCTCATTGACGGAGCCCCTCCGATTCAGCCACCGCCACCACCGCCTCCGGCCGCCATCGTCGCAGAAGCACCACCATCTCCAGTCATCGTCGAGCCTATTACACCTCCACCGCCCGTCATCGAGGAAGTCATGGCACCCTCCGACTCTGTCATTGACGCGCTTTATGCTGATTTCAGTGTAGATTCAGAGGAGATAGACTTCAGTCGAGAAGAGGTAGACTCCGCTATGCAGAAGATGGAGGAGGAGTACACGCGCGACGAGCAAGCCAACAATGCCGTCACGTCCCGAGAAGTGGTCGTCACCATCGGGACGACGATGGAGGAAGATCAACCCGGACGAGCTCCGCCTACGGCGCTAGAAAAGGGGAAGGGGCCACTAATTGCTGCTACGATGATCGCACAAAGGTCATGTCTCCTCCGCCTAACCCAGCGCAGCAGCCGCAGGAAGTCGGCACTGGCCCGAGCAACAACAACACAAACTTGTCGCCTTTAGCATCTACGTCGACGGCAACCCAAGTTACTCCAGCTGATAGAGTGATGTACAGAAATCTCCTTGTCGAGCCACTAACCGTTGCTCATATCGGAACGTGACCCAGCTTGACGAGAAGCGCCAGCAGTTGCTGGAGGAAGCACATGCCATCGCGGAGCAAGGCGCTAAACTAGATCGAGATCTGGTCAACGCGCAGAAGTCCATAGAGAAAGCTAGAGCAATGGAGGCCTAGTACAAGACCTTGCTGCAGCAGCAGAAGGCTAAGAAAGCCCCAGCTCGCGTCATCAACAATCCTGGTGTACGACGCAACCTAGGATGGGCTCCCTCGAGGCCGGCACAGGCCAAGCCATACATTGACAGTGAAGGCAAGTAGGTGATGCCCACCCCACTTCTTAACCTCGCCGTCGCCAAGACCCTTCTGGAGCAGGATAGATCGCCTGAGGCAGTGGAACAAGTCTATGACCTAGTGGCCAAGGCGGTGAAGCGGCAGGAAAAGGCCACCTCTCAGAGGCTTGAGTCTGACCCAGTGCTCTGCCAATCTAGCCAGTACAAGCCGCCAAGGGACAGATCTCCTCTTGATGTCGGGTCCCAGACGGGTTCATCAGAACAAAGACAGAGGGATGCGCGCAACAGGAAGGATGCCATCCCCATATCCTCCGACCATGGAGAAAAGGCCCAACCTCGTCGCCCTTCGCCACCGCCCCGATCTCCCCGACATCAAGAAGACTACAAGGCTCACCATCGTATGGCTATGCCCCCACCAAAGCAGTGCGACATCGTTATCCGCGACAACACGGAGCAGACCCGTCATGACAGAGAGCGCAACCAAGGACACAAGAGCAGGTCACGCCATGACCCTCCGCGTCCGACAAGCAACCGTGACAGGTGTGAGGCATCGCAGGAGGGTAACAGCAAAAAGGCTAACCCACCGCCACCTCCGTCTCCGTCACCACCAAGCAGTCACCATGGCAGAGGGGGCCCGCGTCGTTCACGCAACCCATCCCCTGTTGACAAAAGGAAGAAGAACTCGGAGCCATACGATGCACGTTCGCGGATCGATAAGATCCACGAGGTTCGGGAAGGACCATACATGGGACCACGTTGCTTTGGACCTGCAATACGGTCCGCAACTTACCCCAAAGGTTTCCGGATTGACAAGACCATCAAGCCTTATGAAGGCACCGCCAAACCATCCACATGGTTGCAGGACTACGGCAACGCGGTGGAGATTGCCGGAGGCAACCCCAACGTCGCCGTCAAGTACCTCCCATTAATGTTGGCAGGCATGACCCGTCAATGGATCGACGACTTGCTGGAGAAATCTATCTACAACTGGCTGGACATGCAAGAAGCATTCACCAAGAACTTTGAGGGTACATACAAGCGTCCTTGCACTGTGGGTGATCTACAGCGGTGCGTGCAAGAGAAAGACAAGACATCTCGCGCCTACCTCTCCCGCTGGCTGGATATGAAGAATTCCTGCGCAGGAGTGCACGCTCAGACCGCCATGGCCGCCTTCATCGATGGGTTGGAAAGGGGCACGCTGCTCCGACATAAGATGAAGCGCTTGCAGGACAATCACCAGCTTGACTTGAACCAGATGATTCAGTTGGCTAGTGAGTTCCCAGCTGCCGCCGACGACGCTCGTGGCTCCTTGCCGGCAACGGCCGTTCCAACTCAAGCTCAGAGGAACAACAGTACAAAGGGGAAAACCGCTCCAGAAGAAAAGCAATCTACCGACATGGTCGCTATGACTTTTGCAGGACGAGGCGAAGGCGGACAACGTGACCGAGGAAGGGGAGCTGGTCGTGGGCAGCAACGAGGAAGTGAAACCAGCTCGGCGTCGCTCCGTGTTCCCCAAACTTACGAGGAGTACCGCGATATGCCGTGCCTCGTACACCTCGATGCCAACGGCAAGGCCACCCATACCAATCGACACTTCAAGTTCGTCAACGACCTCAAGGAAGACCCGGAGTCCGGCTACAAGCAAAGTCGGAAGAACAGACCACGAGGCAAGGGCAAAGGGAAGAAGGAGGAGGAGTCCAAGGATTCAAGTGACATGGACGAAGACGTTGACCCCAAGCACGCCGCCAAGAGCGACGACAAGGTCAAGAACCCCTTCGCAAAGAAGGATCCAGTCTACCACACTTTCCTTGGCACCCCCACCATCCGACAACAGAAGACCTCTCTGAGGATCCTGATGGCCACTCTCCCCCCAGTCCCCCAGTATTTACGCTGGTCGGAAGTTCCAATAACTTGGGACAGGACGGACCACCCAGACCTTGTGCCCACGGACAACCAGTACGCCATGGTCATCAACCCCTTGATTGACGGCGTGGAGTTCACCAAGTGCATGGTGGATAGTGGAAGCAGCATCAACATCATGTACATGGATACACTGTAGAAGATGAACTTGATGGAGGCAAACCTAAGGCGGACCAACACCATCTTCCATGGCATAGTTCCTGGTCGAGAGGCTCGGTCCCTTGGGTGCATTACACTTCAGGTTGCCTTTGGCGACGTTAATAATTACCGCCAAGAGCGCATGACCTTTGAGGTGGTCCCCTTCAAGAGCGTGTACCACGTCATATTCGGCCGCGACATATTCCACACGTTCATGGCCAAGCCATGCTTCTTCTACAACAAACTCAAGATACCCGGACCAAACGGTGTTATCACAATATCCGGAAGCTTTACCAAGGCAAGGGACTGCGAGATCAATGAAGCAACCGTTGCAGAAGCTGTCCTCTACAGCGAAGAATTCAAAGAGATCTAGAGCAAGGCCGATGACTCAGAGATGCCCGCGTCGAAGAAGCAGATCTCCGACTCCGCTCCTGCGTTAAAGGCCGCCATCGAGACCAAGCCGGTGGAACTTGTGGTAGGCGATGCCTCCAAGACCGTCGCCATTGGGACGAACCTGGATCCCAAATAGGAAATCGCGCTCGTCGAGTTCCTCCGTGAGAATAGGGACATCTTTGCCTGGCAACCTGCCGACATGAAAGGTGTACCTAGGGAACTTGCCGAGCACAGCTTAAACATTGATCAAAAATGCAAACCAGTGAAACAACCTCTACGACACTTTGGAGATGAGAAGAGACGCGCCATTTGCAAAGAGATAGCTAGGTTACTTAAGGCTAGATTTATCGGAGAAGTCCTTCACACCCAATGGGTGGCCAATCCTGTACTTGTCCCCAAAAAGGGAACCAATGAATTAAGAATGTGCGTTGATTACACCGGCTTGAACAAAGCATGTCCCAAAGATCCGTTTGCTTCGCCTCGCATTGACCAAGTCATTGACTCGACGGCTGGCTCGGAAATTTTGTGTTTTCTCGATGCATACTCAGGATACCACCAGATCAAGATGAGGAAGTCGAACCAATTGACCACTTCGTTCACTACCCCATGCGGCACGTTTTGCTATGTCACGATGCCCTCTGGGCTAGAAAATGCAGGTGCTACCTACCAGCGGACAATGCAATGTTGCCTTCATGCCCAAATTGGTTGGAACGTTCACGCCTATGTGGACGATATCGCGGTGATGTCTAAAAAGTCAAACGACTTAATCTCTGACTTAAAAGAAACCTTTGATAATCTCCGGAAATACAACATGATGCTCAACCCTAAGAAGTGCGTCTTCGGGGTTCCAACCGGCAAATTGTTGGGCTTTATCGTTTTCCAACGTGGAATCGAGGTTAACCCGGAGAAAATCAAGGCCATCCTAAACATAAACCGTCCGACATACCTAAAGGACATTCAACGACTAACAGGTTGTGTTGCAGTAGTTAGTCGGTTCGTCAGCCGGCTTGGAGAGAAGGCTCTGCCGCTGTAAAAGATGCTGAAGAAGGCAGACAAATTCACGTGGACGAACGAAGCAGACGCAACATTGAAGCAGCTCAAGGAGACTCTTTCCTCAGCGCCCATCCTTGCAGCACTCGAGCCTGGAGAGCCCCTGTTAATTTACATGGCGGCAACCAACCGGGTTATCAGCATCGTCGTCGTGGTAGAGCGGAAGGAACCAGGATATGAGCACGGAGTTCAATGACCAGTTTACTACGTGAGCGAGGTCTTGACGGAGTCCAAGCAGCATTACCCGCACTACCAAAAGATAGCTTATGGAGTATTACTTGCTTCTCGGAAGCTGAGGCATTACTTTCAGGAGCACCCAATCACAGTGGTGAGCAAGACTCCACTGTCCGACATTATCAATAACAGTGACACTACAGGAAGGGTCACGAAGTGGGGCATTGGACTTGTCGCCTTCGAGATCACCTACAAGAGACGCGACGCTATCAAGTCACAAGCCTTGGCGGATTTTGTTGCAGATTGGACGGAGATGCCAGACGCTACTCCGTTGCCAGAACCAGAGTACTGGGTGATGCACTTTGACGGATCAAAGATGCTCAACGGCTCGAGGGCTGGTGTATTGCTACAGTCACCAACAGGAGACAAGCTACACTACGTTCTGCAGATCCACTTCGAGGCTACAAACAACATGGCGGAGTATGAAGCACTCATTCACGGACTACATGTAGCCAAGGATATTGGCATCAAGCGCATAGTTTGCTGTGGAGATTCCGACTTGGTTGCCCAGCAGGTGGCTGGCACCTGGAATGCGCAGAACCCTATGATGGCGGCATATCGAGACGAAGTGGACGAGATAACCAAGAGCTTCTTGGGCTACGAAGTCAAGTATGTACCTAGGGAACAAAACGAGGCGGCTGATCTGCTGTCTAAGCTTGGATCAGGGCACAAGAAAATTCTGCCAGGAGTCTTCCAAGAGCACCTGCGCAAACCATCCGTGAAGGGATCCTATATCAATAACCCGGATAGAGCTGACTCTTTCGTCAACATGGTGACCAAGGTCCCTCCGGCTTGGACAAAACCGTTCATGGAATACCTCGAACACGGAACTTTGCCCGACGACGAAGTCGAAAGACGGCAAATAGTACGACGAGCAAAGGGTTATACCATCATCAATGGGCAACTCTATAAAAGGAGCACTACTGGTGTGTACCTAAAGTGTGTTTCCCAACTAGAAGGTATGGAAATCCTACGCGAAATCCATCTCAGAGATTGCGGGCATCACGCCGCTCCTCGGTCGTTGGTTGCGAAAGCCTTCCGGCAAGGATTCTACTGGCTGACCGCGAAGGCGGACGCCGACAAGCTGGTTGAGACCTGCATGGGCTGCCAGTATTATGCCTGACAACCACATGTTCCTGCTGAAGAATTGCAAACAATACCAATAACTTGGCCGTTTGCAGTCTGGGGGCTAGACATGGTGGGACCGTTACAGACGGCACCTTGTGGGTTTACGCATCTGCTTGTAGAAGTTGACAAATTCACTAAATGGATAGAAGCTAAACCCATTAGAAAGCTTGATGGGGCAACTGCCCTCAGGTTCGTCCGAGATCTAGTGGTGAGATTTGGTCTCCCACATAGCATTATCACCGACAACGGCAGCAATTTATCACTCGGAGAAGTGGAGGCATATTGCTAGGAGAAAGGCATCCGACTTGACCTTGCATCTGTGGCACACCCACAATCCAATGGTCAGATTGAGCGAGCCAATGGATTAATTCTGCAGGAAATCAAGCCACGTCTTGAGGCACCGCTACATAGAGCAGCTGGAGCCTGGGCGGAAGAATTGCCATCTGTGTTGTGGAGTTTACAAACTACACCCAACAGATCCACCGGCTACACCCCTTATTTCATGGTATATGGAGCAGAAGCCATCCTGCCTTCCGACATCCTCCACGATGCACCAAGAGTTGCCGCCTACGACGAGGATGACGCTGAAGAATCCAGACGCCTAGATGTGGACCTTCTTGAGGAGGAGCGCGTTTTGGCATGCCAAAGATCCGCTATCTACCAGCAGAAGCTACGCAGCTACCATAGTCGCCGCGTTTGGCATCGCTCGTTTAAAGAGGGGGATTTGGTGCTCCGACTTAAGCAGAAGAAGTCACACAAATTATCCCTGCCATGGGAAGGACCGTTCATCATAAGCAAGGCGTTGCTCAATGGGTCTTACTACCTTGTTGACAATCGTGAACTAAAGGATAGACCCAACGAGGATCATAAGCGTAAGCGACGTGACCCGGGTGATGACTACCCGGAGCTTGATCGGCCATGGAACATAGCACAGCTACGTCCTTTTTACACTTAGCATTTTTATCTAATTGTGTACCTCTTATATGATCAATGAAATAAAGCTCTCTGGTTCACTCATATTTCTGAGTCTTTTACCTCCTTTAGTGTTCATTTTTGGATCATGTAAAACCTTTATGCACAAGCTTGCGTTTGCACTTGTGAAAATTCCGCCTACGGGCGTTAGCTTAAGTTTTCTGGTCTACACGTTCTTTGTTGTTTTTATGTGGATTCTGGAGTAGTGACTTTTGGCACTTATTGTCGGCGATTTTGTGCTTAGGTTATTGACGGTGCCATTGGGCATCATCACCTAAGTGCATGGTTCCGACAACGAGTCTTCCGACTCACGAAAAGTCAAGCATAAGAACCAAAGTAATGGATAAGCCAGCACTTGCTTAAAAAATATATACATGCTGGAAACTAGTTCTTAAGTAGCAGGAAATAACAACCATTGTTTTCCGCCTTAAGTTACATCATCAAGTTTTTTCCGCGCATACACCAAAGATGAAACAAATATTACAAAGTTGTTTTTCATTCCTTTGGCGTGGGAGACTTGGAAGCAGCATCGTCACCAGCCAGAGAATCACCCTCAACGTCGGCACTGTGGTGGGACTCGGAGGAGTCTTGGTTGACGCTGCCGATGGTGTTCATGGGAACGAAGATGTCGATGCCCACCAACTCGGCAACTCTGGTGTCATAACCCGCGAGTGACGACAAAATGGCTTCGTGATCAATATCTTTGCCGTCATCGTCAATGTCGGGGATACCAGAGGTTACTGTATCGATGTCGGCATCTTTGTAGTGTGCCTTCACCATTGATAGCGCCATCCTTGCGCCAGCCCGTGCACATGAAGCTTTCCATCTTGTGATATGCTCGGGGGCTCAGCGCAAAATCTCCGAGTACTTCGTCACGGAGTCCGAGGCCTTGATGTGTATCTGGAGGGGCTTGGCAATCTCTTTGGCTTGGGTGATGGCAGTGTTGATGAAATTGCCGGCAAGAACCATGCATTCCTTGGCTGGAGGAGGCGATCTGGTTAAACCCATAGGAGCTGCAAATTCCGACAAGAAACGCATGAGTTCAACAATTCAAAGTATCCAGACTATAGAAATACAAGGCGGAGAAATCTTACTGAAAATGCTGGCCTCAGCTTGGCAGAGGGTGTCCGCCAAGGATTGTTTCTCTTGTTGGAGGAGCTTGTACGCCTCGCCATGGCGGTGATTCTGCTCATCGGCAGCACACTTTTGATCTTTCAAGATCACGATCTCCTCCTTCAAGCGGTTTATTTCCTCGGCGACAGAGTCCTGCAAGGCCTTCATTGATTCTTCATGCATTTTCAGCATGTCTTCTCTCTCCCTTTTAAGGATCTTGTTCTCGCTGTCCAGCTGCTGGATGTGCTTGGACTGCTCGACAATGTCCTTGGCCTTAGCAACATGTTCTGCAAAGTCGGAGAAAACAAAGTACACAGTAAGTACTCGGAGAATGAAGGCACAAAACCAAGACGGAATGCGCAAAAAATAAAACAGACTCTTGTTTTTGATGATCTGTTCCTTCAAGATGGCAGTTTTACCCTTTTCGGCTTCAAGATCTGCGCGCATCTTCTGGTACTTGTCATTGGCCATGCCCCTCCGAGCATTCTCGTTCTTTGGAAAAAAGGAAAAAAGTTAAACCATTGTTTAGTCTACTTGGAGCATCTAGTCGGAATCTTTCCACCTAGACGCTCGGGGGCTACAGCGAGAGTTTTTTACTTAGCAATATGCTTAGCTTTTCTTTAATCATCTATTCGGAGCTAATTCAGTTATCGATTAGAAGCTTGGGGGCTAAAGTATAAAGTTTTTAACTCGGAAAATGCTTAGCTTTTCTTTAAGCATCTAGTCGGAACTAATTCAGTTACAACTAGAGGCTTGGGGGCTACAGTATTGAAAATTATAAACACTGCGTATGCTACTCTTAAAGCATATAGTCGGAATAGTTCATTCCATCTAAATGCTTGGGGGATACAGTGAGAGTTTTTTCTAACTTAGTCACTCTTAGAGCATATAGATGCAAAGCCTATGGTTTTCCGTCTACATCCTCGGGGGCTACAGTGGGATACTCATATGAAATGCAAAAGGCAAAGTAAACTTACAAGTGCGATGATCTTGAGGTTTGTAGTGCTCTCGTCTAGCAGCTTGCCAAAGGAAACGCTATTTCCTCGCAATATTTCTGCTTGTCGGAGGATCTCCTCAAGACCGCATGTCAGAGATGACGGTACTCCTCCAGGAACCAGAGTTGTGTTACTCGGCATAAGCGCCGGGTAGACTATCTTTGGGAACTCGAAGGGTTTCTGGGGAGCAAGGGCACCGCCTTCGGCAGAAGTACCACCTTCCACCACCGCCTTGCCGCCACCGATGGCACCCTTAGCCGGAGCTTCAGCCATTTGTTGAGCGGTGCTCTCCTGCGTCGCCTGCTCGTTGACAACAGCAAGCTCGGTAGAGGCGCCAGAATCCACTTCCATGACGGAAGGACCTGGTGCCTCCTTAGCTTGTGAGCTTGTTGGGGCGGACGAGGGCTTGACGGCAGGAGTAGCAGGGGCGATGGCGGGGGAGGCGTCGTGATGCAGCATATCCTTGATATTTTGAGAAGCCCTCGAAGTTTTGGAGGTATTCTTGAGGCTGGTCGTGGCTTTCTTTCTGAAACGTGCAAATGCATAAGTACAGGAACAAGACAGACAGATAGACAATGTCAGAGAATGAGAAGCTTACACTAGGGGGGGGTTCTTTGGCAAAAATCCCGGTGGCTTTTCTCTTTTCCGCCTCCAGGGCGGCGGTAGTCTTTTTGGAGGCTCCACCCTCTGTATTCTTCTTCTTGCCTCCATCGGCAGCATCAGAGGTGGAGCTCTTCCGCTTTCGCGCCAACGGGACATCGTCGTCGAACACGACCGTGACTTCCTTCATCTTTGGATCGTAGATTTGGGAAGCCAGGTTGTCCTCCTCTAGATCGCTAAGCTGTTAAGTAAGAAGTCACTGTGTTAGACAAAATAACATTTGCAAGACGAAAGAATTGGAGTATATGTCATACACGGAAAATAAAAACCTACCTTTGGGCACTTGCCGTCTACGAACATGTCGTAGGTGATGGTGAAGCCACGCTTCTTATCCTTCACCTTGACAATGTCCTTAAGGCGGAGCTTGACGGAGTCGCTCGAGAAGTTATCCACGGAGATGCAGAGGCTATCCCTTCTGTCGGTGGTATACTCGTGCATGTACTTCGCGTGGTGCTGTAGAGGTTGGATTCGCCTGATGAACCAGCACATGGCTAGGTCCAAGCCGGTCAAACCCGTCTCTACAAACCATTCGATCCGCCTTATAGCGCGAGAAGCGTCGAGGTCGGAGGGAAGGGAGGCTTGGGATCTCCATGTGGAAACTTCAGCGGCGGCTCCATCCGTGAAGTCCGGGTACGTCACTTATCGGCCCGCCAGAGGAATGTCTGGGCCGTAGAAGTACGTCCGCTGCCAATTCTTGCAGGACTCGTGGCCGACAATCTCGGGGAACCGCCGTCCAGGTCGAATCTTGAAGCTTATGGTGCCACAGTTCCTAAGCTCCTCCTTACTATGTCCAGCTTCACGTTTGACGGTGAAGAAGTACATGAACAAGTATAACCTAGGCCTTATCCCTAGATAACCCTCGCAAAGTGACGCGAAGTTGCTAAGCACTAAGATACTATTGAGGGAGAGGTTATGGGGCTGGACCTTGTAGTGGTTTAAGACGGAGAGGAAGAAATGGGAGATGGGCAGGGAAACACCGCGTACCAGCTGAGCTTTGAGGTACACCTTTTCTCCGGCTTGGGGAGAAGGTGTCACCTCGCCGGCCGACGCCGCCCGCCAGGCAAGCCCCTCCGTCGCGGGGAGGTAGCCTTCGGCGACCATCTCCAGATGTCATGATCGGTGATGTCTGAGCTGGCACGCCTCATGCGACTGCTCTTCCTCCAGTGGCTCTAACGCCGCCAGATTTTGGTCGCCGCCGGTGGACTCGATCACCGTGTAGGGGTTCGTAGCATGGAAAACAAAAAAAAATTCTACCGCATACAAACAAACAAGCCAAGATCTATCTACTAGATTGTAGCAACAAGTCGATGGAATAACTTACCCTCGAAGATTCCAAAGTGTTTAACGAGAGCAGATTCTCGTGGGTGATGTAGTCGTACTCTTGCTGATCTCAAGATCGCGTAGATGATCCTTCCGTGTTGTGTTACAGCGCTTCATGATCGGTCACACGTTAAATTTTCGGACGAAGACCTTCCTCTCCCTTGTTCCAGCAGGCAGCGGAGGTTGTAGCACTCTCCTCGCGATTCCGACAGCACGACGACGTGGTACCGGAAGTAGAGGGGAGATCTCGCAGGGCTTCGCCTTAAGCCGGAGCGAGTATGGTGGAGTATGAGAGAGACTTGGCGATCTAGGGTTTAGAGGCACAAAGTAGAGGGGTCTAGGCCGGCATCTAGGGGAAGGAAATTGCCCCAAGTCGGCGGCTTGGGCAAACCCTAGGAGGTGGCGGCTAGGGTTAGGGTTTAGGTTTAGAGGGGCAAGGTATTGTGTGCTTGGAGGGGCAGCCCTGCCCCTCCTTATATAGGTTGAGGGGGCGGCCAAGGGGAGGGGAGTCCCTCCCCAACTCGGCCTCCAAGTGGGCCGGCGGTGGAGGGAGGGAACACCTCCCCAAGTAGGTTTCCTACTCTCCCTCCACCAAACAAAATAGCCGTTTGACTTTTCAAATTGGCGTTTGACTTTTTCAAACTAGGATTTGATTTATCCCTTTATTTTGTACAGCGATGACACCTAGTACATGATGCAATAATTCCAACTTGTTATGACACATTCATGTACCCTTCCCTCCGGAGTGCCGGACATTCCGGAACCTTCTAGAACATTACCGATGAAAACACCGAAACCATTCTCCAACCCCGAAACAGGACTTTCCTTATACGAATCTTATTCTCCGGACCATTCCGGATCTCCTCGTGATATCCCGGATCCTATCCAAGACTCTGAACAACATTCGGTCTCTTACTCATCATTCCATAACTACTAAACAACGTCGATTCCTTAAGTGTGTCTCCCTACGGTTCGTGAATTATGCGGACATGATCGAGACACTTCTCCGAACAATAACCAATAGAGGAATCTGGAAATTCATATGCCTCCCACATATTTCTATGATTACTTTGCGATCGAATGAACCACTTACATACGGTACCAATTTCCCTTTGTCTCATGATAGTTTACTTATCCGAGGTTTTGATCGTCGGTATCTCTGCATACCTAGTTCAACCTCGTTACTGATAAGTACTCTTTTCTCGTTCCCGTGATATGTGATCCCTTGTGAGCCAGTCACATGCTTGCAAGCTAATTGGATGACATTCCACTGAGAGGGCCCAGAGTATATCTATCTGTCATATGGATGGACAAATCCCACTCTTGATCCATGTGTCTCAACCCATACTTTCCGAACACTCAATGCCACCTTTATAGCCACCCGATTCGGTGTGGTGTTTGATGTCATCAAAGCATCCTTCCGGTGATGGTGATAAGCATGATCTCATGGTCGAAGGAATTAGGTTACTATGTATCAGAAAGCATATAGCAATTAAACTTTTAAAATGACTTTGATCTTTATGCTACGCTTATCTATAGGAGTATGTCCATCATATCATTCTCCTAACGATATGATCTTGTTGTTAATAACATCTCAATGTTCATGATAGGGAAACCACAATCATTTATTAACCAACAAGCTAGTATTTATGAAGAGGCTTTACTAGGGACTTTAAATTAAGTTTACAAATCACACAAGTATTAATGTTTCCTTGTTAATACTATTATAGCATGAATGTAAACATTTATCATAAACACAAAGATATAATAATAACTACATTTATTATTGCCTCTAGGGCATATCTCCAACACACCGCCGATGCGGGGATGACCAAGCCCTCTGGGGGCACGACGATGGAGCTCTCCGGCTTCGCCGCGGCTTCGCTCGACGCCGCCATGGATGGGGAGGTGCTGCTGCTTGCCATGGAGAGAAGGTTGGAAGCAACTGGTGCGGAGGGAAGCTAGGGTTTTTTCGAGGCTTCTCGCGGAGAGCTCGAGGAGACGCGCGGCTGGAGGAAGAAGATGACGCGAGAAGAATGAGGTAAAAAGTGGAGATTTCCCCACAGTTACTATTTATCATCCTCGGCGTCAAGATTCGTGCAGCTTAATCGGACGGTTGCCGCGTAGACGACGTGTTCATGACGTGGAAATTTCACCACGTCTCCAACCGTCGCCGCCAACGGTTCGTATCGCTCGCACGGGAAAATCGGATATGATTGTGTTCTCTGCATGTGTGAGTTACGAGGCGTCGCTGACCTAAGCCTATGTCGTCCTAGCTGACATGGGTAGATGAGCCGTCACATCGAAGATTCCGACATGATGATTCAATCTGACTACGGAAGAGTACGATGGAAGATTCAGCATTTCTCCGACTTACAAATCAAAGACGGAGAAAGCCTTGCAGGGTTCTTGGGAGGACTACAAGATGTTGCTTGATGATTTGCCGACACCCATCTAGACGGAGAATTCCACATAAAGAGGCAAGGCGGCGCAAGATCTCGGAGTTCTCCGGGGGCTACTGTTGGGGATATGCTATATGGGTATCCTTATAGCATGTCTCTTATCCGGCTAACCCGGGTGGCCCATAGTCGGTAGCATGGCCTATGGCCTGCTGGGCGGCCCAGTTAGATCGATCCATAAGGGAGGCCCATGCCGGATAAAGGAAGGCTATGGTGGAGTCACCAGCGTACCCGGAGCCTTGGAGTACAAGATACACAAGACTAGTAATAGACAGTGTAGGACACTGTAACCTGTCCGGCTAGGACTTTTCCCTGTAACCCTAGGACCTGACGACTATATAAGTCGGGCCTATGGGAGCCTTTAGGGCACAATCTTAGACAATAACTTAGACTCCCTAGTCACCTCATGACAATCCAATCCTGTAACTCGGCGTATTGCCCTTATAGTGATTTATAGCAGGAGTAGGATTCCGCCACCGTTGTGGGATCTGAACCTGGGTAAGCTGTGTTACCTCATACCCGTCAACCGTCCGCCTTACCCCATGTCTCTAAACACGCACTGTGAGGACCCCTCCATGGCGTACTCGTTGGCAATACCACGACACTCAACATGCAACTTGTATTGCATAAGTGGCTTTGCGGGTGTCTGTCTCTCCCATTATATTATAGATTCAATTTACAACGGGCACTTGATAGTTCAAACATCAACGTTGTGGTTCTTGTTAAATAAGTTAGAGCGACACTTATTGAAATCCCCAAACCACGTAAAATATGCAAAGAAAATTAGAGGCGTCTAACTTTGTTTTGCGGTGTCTTGTGATGTGATATGGCCATGATTGTGATTATATATGATGTATGCAATGTTCCTTATTGTAAGTTGGCAACCGCGAGAACCATATGGTTGTCTTTTAAATTCCGTTAAGACCTGCGTGTCTATTCAAAGTAGTTGTAATAGTTGAAGCTGGTGGACGACAACCATGAAACGGCGCTATTGACCTTGACGCCATACCGGTGATGATGGAGATCATGTTCGTGCTTGAAGATGGAGATCGGAAGCACAAGAAGAAAGACCATATCATATCACATATTATGAATTGCATGTGATGTTAATCCTTTATGCATCTTGTATTGCTTAGTTTGCGACGGTAGCATTATAAGATGATCCCTCAAGCACACAATTTCAAGTTTTAAAGTGTTCATCCTTAGTAAGCACCGTTGCTAAAGCTCGTCATTTCAAAGCACCACATGATGATCGGGTGTGTTAGATTCTGCGAGTGTATACAACGTGAGCAAGCCAGATTTGCTCATGCGGAAGCTAAGGTTTGATCTTGACGAGCCTAACATGTACAGACATGGTCTCGGAACATGGATCACCGAAAGGTAAAGCATGAGTCATATAGTAGATATGATGAACATGTTGATTGTTCACCATTGAAGCTACATCAACTCTCGTGATGATCGGTTTTGATGTGGTGGATTTGGTTCGTGTGATCACTAAAACAATTTGAGGGATATTGTTTTGAGTGGGAGTTCACCTAGATTAATTTAACCATTAATTAGAACTCAATTTGTCATAAACTTAGTCTAAACTATTGCAAATATGTTGTAGATCAATGGTGGCCCCTACCATCAATTTTAATGCGTTCCTAGAGAAAGAAAAGTTGAAAAACAATGGAAGCAACTTCGCGGATTGGTTCCGCAATTTGAGGATTGTTCTCAATGCTGGTAATTTGACCTATGTGCTAGATGCACCGTTGGGTGACCCGCCTGCAGCTACTGCTACCGATGAGGTAAAGAATGTTTTCCTCGCACAAATATTAATGTTTCCTTGTTAATACTATTATAGCATGAATGTAAACATTTATCATAAACACAAAGATATAATAATAACTACATTTATTATTGCCTCTAGGGCATATCTCCAATAGTCTCCCACTTGCACTAGAGTCAACTAATCTAGATTACATGGTAATATACCGAACACCCATGGCAGTTTGGTGTTGGTCATGTTTTGCCCTCGGGAGAGGTTTAGTCAACGGATCCGCCACATTCAGATCTGTGTGTACTTTGCAAATCTTTATGTCACCATCTTGGACATGTTCTCGAATAGCGTGAAAACGTAGCTTGATATGCTTCAGCTTCTTGTGTGACCTTGGTTCTTGCGCATTTGGCTATGACACCCATGTTATCACAGTAGATAAACATTGGGTCCAGCGCACTTGGAACCACACCGAGCTCTGTAATGAACTCCTTCATCCATATCGCTTCTTGTGAAGCCTCCGAAGCAGCTATGTATTCCGATTCAGTTGAAGATCTTGCCACAACGTTTTGCTTTGCACTCCTCCAGCTAACTGCTGCACCATTCAAAATAAATACGTATCCAGATTGAGATTTAGAATCGTCTGGATCGGTGTTCCAACTAGCATCGGTGTAACCATTAACAACGAGTTGTTCATCACCTCCATAAGAAAGAACCATATCCCTAGTTCTTCTCAAGTACTTAAGCATGTTTTTGACCGCTGTCCAATGATCCACTCCTGGATCACTTTGATATCTGCTAGTCAAACTAACAGCATATGCAATGTCGGGTCTAGTACATAGCATGGCATACATTAGAGATCCTATGGCTGAGGCATAGGGAGTCTTACTCATCCTTTCTCTATCTTCTGTCGTTGCTGGACTTTGAGTTTTACTCAAGGTCGTATTGGGCAACATGGGCAAGAACCCTTTCTTGCTTTCTTCCATTCCAAACTTCTTTAGAACTTTGTCCAAATATGTACTTTGTGACAATGATATTAGGCGTCTCGATCTATCTCTATAAATCTTTATGCCTAATATGTAAGCTGTTTCGCCAAGATCTTTCATTGAAAAACTATTATTCAAATATTCCTTGACACTATTAAGAAGGTCTATATCATTCCCAATCAACAATATGTCATCTACATATAGTATTAAGAATGCTACAGAGCTCCCACTCACTTTCTTGTAAATACAAGCTTCTCCATAAGTTTGTATAAAACCAAAATTTTTGATCACCTTATCAAAACGTTGATTCCAACTTCGGGATGCTTGCTTCAATCCATATATGGACCACTGAAGTTTGCATACCTTGTTAGCATCTTTAGGATCCACAAAACCTTTGGGTTGCATCATATACAACTCTTCATCAATGTCACCATTGAGGAACGCTGTTTTGACATCCATCTGCCATATCTCATAATCATAATATGCAGCGATTGCTAACATAACCCTCATAGACTTTAGCTTCGCTACTGGTGAGAAAGTCTCATCGTAGTCAACTCCTTGAATTTGTCGAAACCCTTTTGCGACAAGTCGAGCTTTATAGACAGTAACATTACCATCAGCATCTATTTTCTTCTTGAAAATCCATTTGTTCTCGACAGCCTTCCGGGCATCCGGTAAGTCCACCAAAGTCCATACTTGGTTTTTGTACATGGATCCAATCTCGGATTTCATGGATTCTTTCCATTTATTGGAATCTGGGCTCATCATCGCTTCTTCATATGTTGCAGGGTCATCGGTGTTGTCCACCAACATGACACTCATAACGGGATCATACCAATCAGGAGTGGTACGAGTTCTCGTTGACCTGCGAGGTTCTGTAGTAACTTCAACCGAAGTTTCATGATCATCATCATTAGCTTCCTCTCTTATTGGTGCAGGCACCACAGGAACTTCTTCCGGTGCTGCGCTACTCGCAAGTTCGAGAGAAGGTTCGACAACCTCGTCGAGTTCTACTTTCCTTCCAGTCACTTCTTTCGAGAGAAATTCCTTCTCTAGAAAGGATCCATTCTTAACCGAAGATTTTGCCTTCGGATCTATGATAGAAGGTATACCCAATAGTTTCCTTCGGGTATCCTATGAAGACGCATTTTTCCGCTTTGGGTTCAAGCTTGTCCGGTTGTAACTTCTTTACATAGGCTTCGCAACCCCAAACTTTAAGGAACGACAATTTAGGTTTCTTCCCAAACCATAATTCATACGGTGTCGTTTCAACGGATTTAGATGGTGCCCTATTTAAAGTGAATGCGGCTGTTTCTAATGCATAACCCGAAAATGATAGCGGTAAATCTGTAAGTGACATCATAGAACGAACCATATCTAAGAGAGTTCGATTACGATGTTCGGACACACCATTACGTTGTGGTGTTCCCGGTGGTGTCAATTGTGAAAGTATTCCACATTTCTTCAAATGCCCGCCAAACTCGTAACTTCGATATTCACCTCCATGATCAGAACGTAGAAATTTAATCTTCTTGTTACATTGATTCTCCACCTCACTTTGAAATTCGTTAAACTTCTCGAAAGTTTTGGACTTATGTTTCATGAAATAGATATACCCATATCTACTCAAGTCATCCGTGAAGGTGAGAACATAACGATAACCACCGCGCGATGATACACTCATTGGACCACACACATCGGTATGTATGATTTCCAATAAGTCCATAGCTCGCTCCATCATACCAGAAAATGGAGTTTTAGTCATTTTTCCCATTAGACATGCTTCGCATCTTTCAAGTGATTCAAAATCAAGTGATTCAAGAAGTCCATCGGAATGGAGTTTCTTCATACGCTTCACTCCAATGTGACCAAGGCAGCGATTACATATAGGTCGAGTTATCGCTCGATTTCAAACGTTTAGCTTCAATGTTATTAATATGTGTATTTCCACTATCGAGATTCAATAAGAATAGACCATCTATCAAAGGTGCATGTGCATAAAACATATTACTCATATAAATCGAACAACCATTATTCTCGGACTTAAACAAGTAACCGTCTCGCAATAAACAAGATCCCGATATAATGTTCATGCTTAACGCAGGCACCAAATAACAATTATTTAAGTATAAAACTAATCCCGATGGTAGATGAAGAGGTAGTGTGCCGACCGCGATCACATCAACCTTTGATCTGTTTCCAACGCGCATCGTCACCTCGTTCTTCGCTAGCTTCCGTTTATTCTGCAGCACCTTTTTCGAGTTACAAATATGAGCAACCGAACCAGTATCAAATACCCAGGCACTACTACGAGTACTAGTGAGATACACATCAATAACATGTATATCGAATATACCTTTCTTCTTGATGTTGCCGTTCTTCAAATCCGCCAAGTACTTTGGGCAATTCCGCTTCCAGTGACCTTCTCCCTTGCAGTAAAAGCACTCTGTATTAGGCTTCGGTCCAGCCTTGGTCTTCTTCGTCAGCGTGGTAACTTTCTTACCACCCTTCTTGAAGTGTCCCTTTTGCTTAGACTTGCCTTTCTTGAATTTGGTGGTCTTATTGACCATCAACACTTGGTGCTCTTTCTTGATCTCCACTTCTGCAGATTTTAACATGGAGAAGAGTTAAGCAACTGCTTGTTCATGCTTTGCATATTGTAGTTCATCACAAAGTTCTTGTAACTTGGTGGCAGTGATTGGAGGACACGGTAAATCCCCAAAGCATTAGGAATCACTATACCCAAGCTTTGGAGTTTGTCTGCGTGCCCAGACATCTTAAGCACATGCTCACTGACGGAGCTGCCCTCTTCCATGTTGCAGTTAAAGAACTTTTCAGAAGCCTCATAGCTCTCAATTGCGGCGTGAGTCTCAAAGATCAATTTGAGATCACGGACAATATCATGTGGGTCTGAATGCTCAAACCTTTTCTGAAGCTCCGATTCTAAACCATACAAGATAGCACCTGAATGCGTAGATCGAGTCTTCCGAGCGAGGTAAACATTCTTTACTTCATCGGTAGCGATGGCTGCGGGTCACCAATGGTGCATCCAGCACATAGGTCAAATTACCGACATTGAGGACAATCCTCAAATTGCGGAACCAATCCATGAGTTGCTTCCGTTGTTTTCAACTTTTCTTTCTCTAGGAACGCATTAAAATTGATGGTAGGGGCTGCCATTGATCTACAACATATTTGCAATAGTTTAGACTAAGTTTATGACAAATTGAGTTCTAATTAATAGTTAAATTAATCTAGGTGAAGTCCCACTCAAAACAATATCCCTCACATTGTTTTAGTGATCACACGAACCAAATCCACCACATCAAAACCGATCATCACGAGAGTTGATGTAGCTTCAACGGCGAACAATCGACATGTTCATCATATCTACTATATGATTCATGCTTTACCTTTCGGTGATCCGTGTTCCGAGACCATGTCTGTACATGCTAGGCTCGTCAAGATCAAACCTTAGCTTCCGCATGAGCAAATCTGGCTTGCCCACGTTGTATACACTTGCAGAATCTAACACACCCGATCATCACGTGGTGCTTCGAAACAACAAGCTTTAGCAACGGTGCTTACTAAGGATGAACACTTTCGAACTTGAAATTTATGTGCATGAGGGATCATCTTATAATGCTACCGTCGTTAACTAAGCAATACAAGATGCATAAAGGATTAACATCACATGCAATTCATAATTTGTGATATGATATGGCCTATCTTCTTTGTGCTTCCGATCTCCATCTTCAAGCACGAACATGATCTCCATCATCACCGGCATTGCATCAAGGTCAATGATGCTGCTCCATGATTGTCGTCCACCAGCTTCAACTATTACAACTACTTTGAATAGACACGCAAGTCTTAATGGAATTTAAAGACAAGCATATGGCTCCTGCCGGTTGCCAACTTACAATAAGGAACATTGCATACATCAAATATAATCACAATCATGGCCATATCACATCATAGCACACCCCTGCAAAACAAAGTTAGACGCCTCTAATTTCTTTGCATATTTTACGTGGTTTGGGGCTTTCAATAAGTGTCGATCTAACTTACGAACAAGAACCACAACATTGATGTTTGAACTATCAAGTGCCCGTTGTAGATTGGATCTATACTATGATGGGAGAGACAGACACCCGCAAAGCCACTTATGCAATACAAGTTGCATGTTGAGCGTGGAGAAAGTCTCATGAACGATGTCATGTAAGGTTAGCCCGGGCCGCTTCATCCCATCATACCGCAAGATGCAAAGTACACAAGAAGCAATTGATAATAAAAGCACCACCGCCCATAATGACCATTGTGTTCTACTCGTGCAACAGATCTACATATAGACACGGCTCTGATACCACTGTAGGGGTTCGTAGCATGGAAAACAAAAAAAATTCTACAGCATACAAACAAACAAGCCAAGATCTATCTACTAGATTGTAGCAACGAGTCGATGGAATAACTTACCCTCGAAGATTCCAAAGTGTTTAACGAGAGCAGATTCTCGTGGGTGATGTAGTCGTACTCTTGCCGATCTCGAGATCGCGTAGACGATCCTTCCGGCGCTGCGTTCCGGCAGCGCTTCCGCAGTCGGTCACACGTTCGGTACTCGACGAAGACCTTACTCTCCCTTGTTCTAGCAGGCAGCGGAGGTTGTAGCACTCTCCTCACGATTCCGGCAGCACGGCGGCGTGGTACCGGAAGTAGAGGGGAGATCTCGCAGGGCTTCGCCTTAAGCCGGAGCGAGTATGGTGGAGTATGAGAGAGACTTGGTGATCTAGGGTTTAGAGATACCAAGTAGAGGGGTCTAGGCCGGCGGCTAGGGCAAGGAAATTGCCCCAAGTCGGCGGCTTGGGCAAACCCTAGGAGGTGGCGGCTAGGGTTAGGGTTTAGGTTTAGAGGGGCAAGGTATTGTGTGCTTGGAGGGGCAGCCCTGCCCCTCCTTATATAGGTGGAGGGGGCGGCCAAGGGGAGGGGAGTCCCTCCCCAACTCGGCCTCCAAGTGGGCCGGCGGTGGAGGGAGGGAACACCTCCCCAAGTAGGTTTCCTACTCTCCCTCCACCAAACAAAATAGCAGTTTGACTTTTCAAATTGGCGTTTGACTTATTCAAACTAGGATTTGATTTATCCCTTTATTTTGTACAGTGATGACACCTAGTACATGATGCAATAATTCCAACTTGTTATGACACATTCATGTACCCTTCCCTCCGGAGTGTCGGACATTCCGGAACCTTCTAGAACATTACCGATGAAAACACCGAAACCATTCTCCAACCCCGAAACAGGACTTTCCTTATACGAATCTTATTCTCCGGACCATTCCGGATCTCCTCGTGATATCCTGGATCCTATCCAAGACTCTGAACAACATTCGGTCTCTTACTCATCATTCCATAACTACTAAACAACGTCGATTCCTTAAGTGTGTCTCCCTACGGTTCGTGAATTATGCGGACATGATCGAGACACTTCTCCGAACAATAACCAATAGAGGAATCTGGAAATTCATATGCCTCCCACATATTTCTATGATTACTTTGCGATCGAATGAACCACTTACATACGGTACCAATTTCCCTTTGTCTCATGATAGTTTACTTATCCGAGGTTTTGATCGTCGGTATCTCTGCATACCTAGTTCAACCTCGTTACTGATAAGTACTCTTTTCTCGTTCCCGTGATATGTGATCCCTTGTGAGCCAGTCACATGCTTGCAAGCTAATTGGATGACATTCCACTGAGAGGGCCCAGAGTATATCTATCTGTCATATGGATGGACAAATCCCACTCTTGATCCATGTGTCTCAACCCATACTTTCCGAACACTCAATGCCACCTTTATAGCCACCCAGTTACGGTGTGGTGTTTGATGTCATCAAAGCATCCTTCCGGTGATGGTGATAAGCATGATCTCATGGTCGAAGGAATTAGGTTACTATGTATCAGAAAGCATATAGCAATTGAACTTTTAAAATGACTTTGATCTTTATGCTACGCTTATCTATAGGAGTATGTCCATCATATCATTCTCCTAACGATATGATCTTGTTGTTAATAACATCTCAATGTTCATGATAGGGAAACCACAATCATTTATTAACCAACAAGCTAGTATTTATGAAGAGGCTTTACTAGGGACTTTAAATTAAGTTTACAAATCACACAAGTATTAATGTTTCCTTGTTAATACTATTATAGCATGAATGTAAACATTTATCATAAACACAAAGATATAATAATAACTACATTTATTATTGCCTCTAGGGCATATCTCCAACACACCGCCGATGCGGGGATGACCAAGCCCTCTGGGGGCACGACGATGGAGCTCTCCGGCTTCGCCGCGGCTTCGCTCGACGCCGCCATGGATGGGGAGGTGCTGCTGCTTGCCATGGAGAGAAGGTTGGAAGCAAGCAGTGCGGAGGAGCTAGGGTTTTCGAGGCTTCTCGGAGAGCTCGAGGAGACGCAGCTGGTGGAGGAAGAAGATGACGCGAGAAGAATGAGGTAAAAAGTGGAGATTTCCCCACAGTTACTATTTATCATCCTCGGCGTCAAGATTCGTGCAGCTTAATCGGACGGTTGCCGCGTAGACGACGTGTTCGCGAACGTGCGTGGAAATTTCACCACGTCTCCAACCGTCGCCGCCAACGGTTCGTATCGCTCGCACGGGAAAATCGGATATGATTGTGTTCTCTGCATGTGTGAGTTACGAGGCGTCGCTGACCTAAGCCTATGTCGTCCTAGCTGACATGGGTAGATGAGCCGTCACATCGAAGATTCCGACATAGACAGATTCAATCTGACTACGGAAGAGTACGATGGAAGATTCAGCATTTCTCCGACTTACAAATCAAAGACGGAGAAAGCCTTGCAGGGTTCTTGGGAGGACTACAAGATGTTGCTTGATGATTTGCCGACACCCATCTAGACGGAGAATTCCACATAAAGAGGCAAGGCGGCGCAAGATCTCGGAGTTCTCCGGGGGCTACTGTTGGGGATATGCTATATGGGTATCCTTATAGCATGTCTCTTATCCGGCTAACCCGGGTGGCCCATAGTCGGTAGCATGGCCTATGGCTTTGGCGGCCCGATTAGATCGATCCATAAGGGAGGCCCATGCCGGATAAAGGAAGGCTATGGTGGAGTCACCAGCGTACCCGGAGCCTTGGAGTACAAGATACACAAGACTAGTAATAGACAGTGTAGGACACTGTAACCTGTCCGGCTAGGACTTTTCCCTGTAACCCTAGGACCTGACGACTATATAAGTCGGGCCTATGGGAGCCTTTAGGGCACAATCTTAGACAATAACTTAGACTCCCTAGTCACCTCGCACAGCACCAATCCCTGTAACTCGGCGTATTGCCCTTATAGTGATTTATAGCAGGAGTAGGATTCCGCCACCGTTGTGGGATCTGAACCTGGGTAAGCTGTGTTACCTCATACCCGTCAACCGTCCGCCTTACCCCATGTCTCTAAACACGCACTGTGAGGACCCCTCCATGGCGTACTCGTTGGCAATACCACGACACTCAACATGCAACTTGTATTGCATAAGTGGCTTTGCGGGTGTCTGTCTCTCCCATTATATTATAGATTCAATTTACAACGGGCACTTGATAGTTCAAACATCAACGTTGTGGTTCTTGTTCGTAAGTTAGAACGACACTTATTGAAATCCCCAAACCACGTAAAATATGCAAAGAAAATTAGAGGCGTCTAACTTTGTTTTGCAGGGGTGTGCTGTGATGTGATATGGCCATGATTGTGATTATATATGATGTATGCAATGTTCCTTATTGTAAGTTGGCAACCGGCAGGAACCATATGGTTGTCTTTTAAATTCCGTTAAGACCTGCGTGTCTATTCAAAGTAGTTGTAATAGTTGAAGCTGGTGGACGACAACCATGAAACGGCGCTATTGACCTTGACGCCATACCGGTGATGATGGAGATCATGTTCGTGCTTGAAGATGGAGATCGGAAGCACAAGAAGAAAGACCATATCATATCACATATTATGAATTGCATGTGATGTTAATCCTTTATGCATCTTGTATTGCTTAGTTTGCGACGGTAGCATTATAAGATGATCCCTCAAGCACACAATTTCAAGTTTTAAAGTGTTCATCCTTAGTAAGCACCGTTGCTAAAGCTCGTCATTTCAAAGCACCACATGATGATCGGGTGTGTTAGATTCTGCGAGTGTATACAACGTGAGCAAGCCAGATTTGCTCATGCGGAAGCTAAGGTTTGATCTTGACGAGCCTAACATGTACAGACATGGTCTCGGAACATGGATCACCGAAAGGTAAAGCATGAGTCATATAGTAGATATGATGAACATGTTGATTGTTCACCATTGAAGCTACATCAACTCTCGTGATGATCGGTTTTGATGTGGTGGATTTGGTTCGTGTGATCACTAAAACAATTTGAGGGATATTGTTTTGAGTGGGAGTTCACCTAGATTAATTTAACCATTAATTAGAACTCAATTTGTCATAAACTTAGTCTAAACTATTGCAAATATGTTGTAGATCAATGGTGGCCCCTACCATCAATTTTAATGCGTTCCTAGAGAAAGAAAAGTTGAAAAACAATGGAAGCAACTTCGCGGATTGGTTCCGCAATTTGAGGATTGTTCTCAATGCTGGTAATTTGACCTATGTGCTAGATGCACCGTTGGGTGACCCGCCTGCAGCTACTGCTACCGATGAGGTAAAGAATGTTTTCCTCGCTCAGAAGAATCAGTACTCCACAGTTTAGTGTGCTATCTTGTATCATAAAAGGTTTGAGAACCATGACCCACATGATATTGTCCGTGAACTCAAAATGATATTTGAGGCTCACGTGGCAGTTGAGAGTTATGAGGCTTATGAAAAGTTCTTTAACTGCAAGATGGAAGAGGGCAGCTCCGTCAGTGAGCACGTGCTTAAGGTGTCTGGGCACGCAAGTAAGCTTCAAAGCTTGGGTATAGTGATTCCTAATGCTTTGGGGATTCACCGTGTCCTCCAATCACTACCACCAAGTTACAAGAACTTTGTGATGAACTAAAATATGCAAAACATGGACAAGTCGTTGCCAGAACTCTTCTCCATGTTGAAATCTGCAGAAGTGGAGATCAAGAAAGAGCACCAAGTGTTCTTGGTCAATAAGACCACCAAATTCAAGAAGCAAGGCAAGTCTAAGAAAAAGGGAAACTTCAAGAAGGGCGGTAAGATAGTTGTCGCGTCGGCGAAGAAGACCAAGGCTGGGCCTAAGCCTGATACTGAGTGCTTTTACTATAAGGGAGAAGGTCACTGGAAGCGGAATTGCCCAAAGTACTTGGTGGATTTGAAGAACGGCAACATCAAGAAGAAAGGTATATCCGATATAAATGTTATTGATGTGTATCTCACTAGTACTCGTAGTAGTGCCTGGGTATTTGATACTGGTTCGGTTGCTCATATTTGTAACTCGAAACAGGTATTGCAGAATAAACGGAAGCTAGCGAAGAACTAGGTGACGATGTGCGTTGGAAATGGATCAAAGGTTGATGTGAACGCGGTCGGCATGCTACCTCTTCATCTACCATCGTGATTAGTTTTATACTTAAATAATTGTTATTTAGTGCCTGCGTTGAGCATGAACATTATATCTGGATCATGTTTATTGCGAGACGGTTACTTGTTTAAGTTCGAGAATAATGGTTGTTCGATTTATATGAGTAATATGTTTTATGCACATGCACCTTTGATAGATGGTCTATTCTTATTGAATCTCGATTGTGGAAATACACACATTAATAACATTGAAGCTAAACGTTTAAAATCGAGCGATAACTCGACCTACATGTGGCACTGTCGTCTTGGTCACATTGGAGTGAAGCGTATGAAGAAACTCCATTCCGATGGACTTCTTGAATCACTTGATTTTGAATCACTTGAAAGATGCAAAGCATGTCTGATGGGTAAAATGACTAAGACTCCATTTTCTGGTATGATGGAGCGAGCTACGGACTTATTGGAAATCATACATACCGATGTGTGTGGCCCAATGAGTGTAGCATCGCGCAGTGGTTATCGTTATGATCTTACCTTCACAGATGACTTGAGTAGATATGGGTATATCTATTTCATGAAACATAAGTCCGAAACTTTCGAGAAGTTTAAGGAATTTCAAAGTGAGGTAGAGAATCAACATAACAAGAAGGTTAAATTTCTACGATCTGATCGTGGAGGTGAATATCTAAGTTACGAGTTTGGCGAGCATTTGAAGAAATGCGGAATACTTTCACAATTGACACTGTCGGGAACACCACAACGTAATGGTGTGTCCTAACGTCGTAATCGAACTCTCTTAGATATGGTTCATTCTATGATGTCACTTACAGATTTACCGCTATCGTTTTGGGGTTATGCATTAGAAACAGCCGCATTCACTTTAAATAGGGCACCATCTAAATCCGTTGAGACGACACCGTATGAATTATGGTTTGGGAAGAAACCTAAATTGTCGTTCCTTAAAGTTTGGGGTTGCGAAGCCTATGTAAAGAAGTTACAACCGTACAAGCTTGAACCCAAAGCGGAAAAATGCGTCTTCATAGGATACCCGAAGGAAACTATTGGGTATACCTTCTATCATAGATCCGATGGCAAAATCTTCGTTGCCAAGAATGGATCCTTTCTAGAGAAGGAGTTTCTCTCGAAAGAAGTGACTGGAAGGAAAGTAGAACTCGACGAGGTTGTTGAACCTTCTCTCGAACTTGCGAGTAGCGCAGCACCGAAAGTAGTTCATGTGGCGCCTACACCAATAAGAGAGGAAGATAATGATGTTGATCATGAAACTTCGGTTGAAGTTACTACGGAACCTCGCAGGTCAACGAGAACTCGTACCACTCCTGATTGGTATGATCCCGTTATGAGTGTCATGTTGGTAGACAACACCGATGACCCTGCGACATATGAGGAAGCGATGATGAGCCCAGATTCCAATAAATGGCAAGAGGCCATGAAATCCGAGGTTGGATCCATGTACGAAAACTAAGTATGGACTTTGGTGGACTTACCGGATGGCCGAAAGGCTGTCGAGAACAAATGGATTTTCAAGAAGAAAACATATGCTGATGGTAATGTTACTGTCTATAAAGCTCGACTTGTCGCAAAAGGGTTTCAACAAATTCAAGGAGTTGAATACGATGAGACTTTCTCACCAGTAGCGAAGCTAAAGTCTGTGAGGATTATGTTAGCAATCGCTCCATATTATGATTATGAGATATGGCAGATGGATGTCAAAACGGCGTTCCTCAATGGCGACATTGATGAAGAGTTGTATATGATGCAACCCAAAGGTTTTGTCGATCCTAAAGATGCTAACAAGGTATGCAAACTTCAACGATCCATATATGGATTGAAGAAAGCATCCCGAAGTTGGAATCAACATTTTGATAAGGTAATCAAAATCTTTGGTTTTATACAAACTTATGGAGAAGCTTGTATTTACAAGAAAGTGAGTGGGAGCTCCATAGCATTCTTAATACTATATGTAGATGACATATTGTTGATTGGGAATGATGTAGACCTTCTTAATAGTGTCAAGGATTATTTGAATAATAGTCTTTCAATGAAAGATCTTGGCGAAGCAGCTTACATATTAGGCATAAAGATTTATAGAGATAGATCGAGGCGCCTAATATCATTGTCACAGAGTACATATTTGGACAAAGTTCTAGAGGTTTGGAATGGAAGATAGCAAGAAAGGGTTCTTGCCCATGTTGCCCAATATGACCTTGAGTAACACTCAAAGTCCTGCAACGGCGGAAGATAGAGAAAGGATGAGTAAGACTCCCTATGCCTCAGCCATAGGATCTCTAATGTATGTCATGCTATGTACTAGACCCGACATTGCATATGTTGTTAGTCTAACTAGCAGATATCAAAGTGATCCAGGAGTGGATCATTGGACAGCGGTCAAAAACATCCTTAGGTACTTGAGAAGAACTAAGGATATGGTTCTTTCTTATGGAGGTGATGAACAGCTCGTTGTTAATGGTTACACCGATGCTAGTTGGAACACCGATCCGGATGATTCTAAATCTCAATCTGAATACGTATTTACTTTGAATGGTGCAGCATTTAGCTGGAGGAGTGCAAAGCAAAGCATTGTGGCGAGATCTTCAACTGAATCGGAATACATAGCTTCTTCGGAGGCTTCACAAGAGGCGATATGGATGAAGGAGTTCATTACAGATCTCGGTGTGGTTCCAAGTGCGCTGGAGCCAATGTCTATCTACTGTGATAACATGGGTGCCATAGCCAATGCGCAAGAACCAAGGTCACACAAGAAGCTGAAGCACATCAAGCTACGTTTTCACGCTATTCGAGAGCATGTCCAAGATGGTGACATAAAGATTTGCAAAGTACACATAGATCTGAATATGGCGGATCCGTTGACTAAACCTCTCCCGAGGGCAAAACATGACCAACACCAAACTGCCATGGGTGTTCGGTATATTATCATGTAATCTAGATTAGTTGACTCTAGTGCAAGTGGGAGACTGTTGGAGATATGCCCTAGAGGCAATAATAAAAGTGGTTATTATTATATCTTTGTGTTTATGATAAATGTTTACATTCATGTTATAATAGTATTAACAAGGAAACATTAATACTTGTGTGATTTGTAAACTAAATTAGAGTCCCTAGTAAAGCCTCTCTATAATACTAGCTTGTTGATTAATAGATGATCGTAGTTTCTCGATCATGAACATTGAGTTGTTATTAATAATAAGATCATATCCTTGGGAGAATGGTGTGATGTACATACTCATATAGATAAGCGTAGCTTTAAGATCAAGTCATTTTAATAGTTCGTTTGCTATAAGCTTTCTGATACATAGTAACTTAATTCCTTCGACCATGAGATCATGCTAATCACCGTCACCGGAAGGATGCTTTGATGACATCAAACACCACACCGTAACTGGGTGGCTATAAAGGTGGCATTGAGTGTTCGGAAAGTATGGGTTGAGACACATGGATCAAGAATGAGATTTGTCCATCCATATGACGGATAGATATACTCTGGGCCCTCTCGGTGGAATGTCATCCAATTAGCTTGCAAGCATGTGACTGGCTCACAAGGGATCACATATCACGGGAACGAGAAAAGAGTACTTATCGATGTGAGGTTGAACTAGGTATGCAGAGATACCGACGATCAAAACCTCGAATAAGTAAACTATCGTGAGAAAAAGGGAAATTGGTATCGTATGTAAGTGGTTCATTCGATCACAAAGTAATCATAGAAATATGTGGGAGCCATATGAATTTCCAAATTCCTCTATTGGTTATTGATCGGAGAAGTGTCTCGGTCATGTCCGCATAATTCACGAACCGTAGGGAGACACACTTAAGGATTAGATGTTGTTGTGTAGTTATGGAATGATGAGTAAGAGACCGAATGTTGTTCGGGGTCTTGGATGGGATCCGGGATATCATGAGGAGATCCGGAATGGTCCGGAGAATAAGATTCATATAAGGAAAGTCCTGTTCCGGAGTTCGGAAATAATTTCGGTGTTTTCACCGGGAATGTTCTAGAAGGGTCTAGAAGGTCCGGCACTCCGGAAGGGGAAGGGTACATGGATGTGTCATAACAATGTGGAATGATTTCATGATGTACTAGGTCATTTGGCTAGGCAATATGAAGAGAGAAATCAAATTCAAGTTTGAAAGTCAAACGCCAATTTGGAAAGTCAAATCCGAACATTGCTTGGTGGAGGGAGAGTAGGAAACCTACCTAGGGTAGGAGTCCCACTCCCTCCACCCGCCGGCCAAGGAGGAGGAGTTGGAGGAGGACTCCCTCCTCCCAAACCGCCTCCCCCTACCTATATAAGGAGGGGTAGGGCGCACCCCTACCCCTCACACCCAAACCCTAGCTCCTAGGCGCCACCACCCCCAAGTGCTACCCCCGCTGCCAGGGCCTCCTCCAAGTCGCTAACTTGGGCTTCCCCAAGCCCTAGCCGCCGGCCACACCACCTCCCCTTGGTGCCTCTATTCCGTAGATCGCCAAGGCCCTCTCTTACTCCACCATACTCGCTCCGGCTTAGGCGAAGCCCTGCGGGATCTTCCCTCTACTTCCGACACCACGCCTTGGTGAATCACGAGGAAGAGTGATACAACCTCCACTCTTTGGAACAAGGGTGAGGAAGGTCTTCATCGAGTACGAACATATGACCACATTGAGCGCTAAGCACTTGGCGCCGGAAGGATCGTCTACGCGATCTTGAGATCGGCAAGTGTACGACTACATCACCCACGAGAATCTGCTCTCGTTAACCGCTTTGGAATCTTCGAGGGTGGGTGCTTCTATCGACTCGTTGCTACAATCTAGTATATAGATCTTGGCTTGTTTGTGTGCAGGCGGTAGAATTTTTTTGTTTTCCATGCTACGAACCCCTACAACAATCATGTCAATCACTAACACCGGAAGGGTATCTTGATAACATCAAACGTCACACTGTAATAGGGTGATTATAAAGATGGGTTCAGTACTACGAAGGTGTTATGTTGAGGCTCATGGATCAAGAGTGGAATTTGTCCATCCCGATGACAGAGAGATATACTCTGGGCCCTCTCGGTGATATCACATTAGTTAGTTTGCAAGCAAGTGATTTGATCACTAGAATGTTATATCACAGGAACAAGAAAAGAGTACATGTCGGTAACGAGATTAAAATAGGTATGGAGATACCGATGATCAAATCTCGGACATGTAATATATCGCGAGACAAAGGGATTGAGTTACATGCGTATAAGGTTCACATGATCACAGAAGTCATCGTTGAATGTGTGGGAGTCAGTACTGATCTCTAGGTCCCGCTGCTGATTATTGATCGGAGAGGGTCTCGGTCATGTCTACATTATTCGCGAACCATAGGGTGACACACTTAAGGGATACCAACACCATTTAGAGCAAATGATATGCCAGAGAAAGAAAAAGGAAAGCGCATGAATTTATTTCACTAGACATCGGAACTGTTTCAGTTGAAATTGCTGAAACTGGTTCTGCATGTGAAATTGAAATGTTGTAAGGGGTTTTATGTGAATGTTTGTTAATTCAAGTAATTAACAAAATTCTAAATAAATAAATAAATAAGTTTTATTTAATGAGAGATTGCATTAAATTTGGTGGAAATTTAATGGGATTTGAGTGGGATTTTGAGTGGAGGAAATGGAGGGGCATTTGTGTGAGTGGGAGCTCCACTCACATGAATGGAGGAAGATGTGGGGGCACCACCTTGGACACCGGCCATGGCTGGTGGGCTTCTCCCCTCCTCCTATAAAAGGAGCCACTCCTCTCACTTCTCACTTACACCTCCTCGTGAAGGATCTCTCTCCCCCCTTTAGAATTTCCCCATGGTCTCGGATCAACGAGATACATGTTCCCGGTGGCTTTTTCTGAAAGAATTTGTTGCTTCCGCTGCTTCGTTGGAGCGAGGGCACGGAGGTTGTCGGGGTACCCGAACGTGTGTGCGATCACGGATGCACCACTGCTTTGCGGTGCTGAACTTGATGGTGCTGGACCGGCTGGACCAGATGGACTTCATCACGATCTTGAGATCGGCAAGCGTTTGACTACATCATCCACGATTACAACCTTGATAACGCTATTCGGTCTTCGAGGATATGTATTCTATGGATGTATATCCACCCGTTGCTTGTATCTAGTAGATAGATCTTGGTACTTAGTTGTTCCCATCGTAGGAATTTTTTTGTTTTTTATGTTGCGAACCCTACACCCTCTCTCTCACACACCTCCTCATGAAGGAATTATTCCTCCATGGTCTCGGACTAGCGAGATACATGTTCCCGGTGGCTTTTTGTCTGGAAGGAGTTGCTGCTTCCGTTGCATCGCTGGAGTGAGGAGGCGGAGGTTGTTCGGTGGCTTGAATGTGTGTGCAATCACGGATGTGCTGCTGATTTGCGGCGCTGGACTCCTTCTCGATCTTGAGATCGGCAAGCGTTCGACTACATCGTCCACGAGTACAACCTCGTTAAAATTTGTCGGTCTATAAGGGTATATTCTCTATGGATGTATATCCATCCGTTGCTTGTATCTAGTAGATAGATCTTGGTTCTTAGTAGTTTCCATCGTAGATTTTTTTGTTTTCTATGCTGCGAACCCAACAAGAAGCACCATGATCAGAAAACCTTGATCATCAACTGTCCAATGAACTAGTTGAATAGAGGCTACTAGGGACCTGAGTTTGTTTATATACCACACATGTATTAATGTTTCCGCTTGATACAGTTATAGCACGATATAAAAGTATTATGAACTAATGAGATATGATAATAAATCCCTTTATTATTTGCCTCTACGGCATATCTCCTTCAGTTATTCCTGCGGATATGTATCATTTCCCAAAGAGAAAATGGGTTCTAAAAGCGCCGACCCCACCCTAGAACACATTACTAACTATAAGAGCATATCCACTCGGGGGCCCTAAAGCCCTCCTAAAGGGCTATCGGGGGGGGGGTGCCGACGCTCAAAAGCGTGCCCAACCGCCCCTAATTTTTTTTGCGCTGGCGTGGCCCGTTTTGTCATCCGGCGCCCCCGAACCCAACACACGGGGGCTAGCGGGGATGCCAGATAGAGCTAAAAACGACGCGGACTAGCCCTAGCAGTGATATCGTCGTCCCATCTTTGGCCACGTGGCGACGAAATTGCTCGCCAACGCGTTCTCCCACCATGCCCTTTCCACCTTTTCCACCGCTTCCCGTCCGGGCTTTCCGCCCTTTTCTCGCTATATGTAGGTGCGGCGACCATTGCAGATCTACATCTACACCATGCCCACACCCGCCAGTATTCACAGAACCCTCCCGCAATCTTTACCGTCGAAACCGTAGTCGAATCCCCGCCACTGATGGAGCATTTTCTAGAAGATTAGTCCTCCGTCAACGGCTATGGGCGACAATGCCTACGCGCCCAGGAGGCGCAAGCGCTCTGGGACACCCAGTACCTAGTCCCTCCGGACACTCGGTTGCCGAGGGGATGGGTGCTCAACGCTGGTGGTCTACTGGTACCTCCAGTGTCGGCCGGTGCAGCCCTACCTGCTGCCATCTTCGTCCACTTCTGGTATGGCCTCACGCCGGAGGAGAGGGACGAACCCCAGTGTCCCGACAATCACCAGGGTGGACGATCTTCTTTGAACAGCAGCGCGCAGGCCGCATCATCGCCTACGATGGCGTCGGCCCGCAACCCAATAACAATAATTTTGACTGCCGCTGGCGATTGTGGAGCGCACCAGGGCGGTTGACTGGGTTCTCAACTATATCGCCGCCCAGAACAACCCACGCCTGGATTAAAAGTCTCTAGGTTTGCGCTCGACGCCGAAATCGACCTTTTCCTCGCCCATCTAGTTGTGGCCCCCTAGTAGTTCCGTCTTTTTTTCTCTTGGTTATCTATAAAATCGATGCTAATTTTGTATTTGACAGTTATTTGAATATTTGAAATTTTTATATGAAGCACGGTCTCAAAGCCACTCCAAATCTATGAACAAATCTACGATCTATTTAGCGGCCTTCCATACAGGCGAAAAGCCCACGCCGGACCCGTATTGAGAGGACCGAGTGGAGATTCATAGCCTACCCGGACTCCTAGGAGCTCCCCACGCGCGTGCTTCTCATCCATTCGATCGTGGTAGACAGTATATTGATTTTGGATTTGGTAAATCTTTCTTGGACCCTGCTACTACGCGAAGCCGCATATTTATCTATTCATACGACGGCAGCTGAACTCTCTCCCGCTAGCTCATAGTGAGCGTGCAAATCCTGGTCCCCGGCCCCTACCGAGACAAGCATGCAGCAGCTAGCCCCTGCCCCGAGCGAGCAAGCATGCAACAGTTGGCCCCATACCCACTAGCTCAAAACGAGCTCACATGCAGAGCTATGCTGCTGTAGTCTGCAACACGTATATACTTATGCTAGTTTATCAATTTGCAAATTTTGCACTAGCTCTATGTGATCTAACCCAGCTGCTCTATGTGATCTGGGCACACACTCAGCCAAGTTAATTATCTTACTAACAATTACCGGGTTATCACTTAGCAAATACCAGATTATCACTTAACACTTATCAGATTATCATTTAGCAATTAGCAGGTTATCACTTAGCAAATGTCAACTAGACATCAACTCTTTCAGGTTAATTATCCAGGTAACAGCTACCAGATTATCACCTAATAACTACCAAATTAACATTTGGCCATTGCCAAATTATTACTTAGAAAAAACAAAATCAGGATATAGATTCCTCCATGTTAATTAACTTTAGTACCACTGATTATCACCTAGTAACTACCAGTTAACACTTAGCCATTGCCAAATTATCACTTAGAAAAAACAAAATAAAGATATAGATTCTTCCATGTTAATTATCACAATGACTACGGATTATCACCTAGTAACTGCCAGATTAACACTTAGCCATTGCCAAATTATCACTTAGAAAAAAACAAAATCAAGATATAGATTTCTCCATGTTAATTATCCTGGTAACAGCTATCAGATTATCATCTATTAACTGCCAGGTTATTCAATAAACAACTGCCAAATTAACAAAAGAAATTGAAGACACAAAACTGAACTCCGCACGTGAAAGAGCAGGTGCATCACATCACGCAAGCTATCAATTTCAACAGGCATAAACTGAAGAAACTTGAACAGCATCAATACACCACCTCTGCTACTTGCATCAGAAAAATCAACAGATCGACATGGAGGGGGAGAAGAAAAACCCAATCAATCACGCCAGCTGCCGGCCTCGTCGTCGCGTGCACACCTCCATTTGCTCGTCGGCGCCAGCTGCCGGCCTAGGGCTCATTGGAGGCGGCGGCCTGGAGGAGCCCTCACCGCGTCACGCCAAGCTCGCCCGGGGTGGCCAGGAGAAGCCCAACCCGCGCCGCCCCGCGCTCGTCGGCGGGAGCAGCCTTCCCCACATCGCGCCACGCTCATCAGAGGTGTCGGACTAGCGGAGCTCTCCCGGTGTCGCGCCAAGCTCGCCGGCGGCGGCCAGGAGTAGCCCTCCCCATGTCGATCGCGCTCGTCGGTAGTGGCCTGGTGTAGCCACACGCATGGCGCCCGGCGGCGGCGCGGTGATCTGACTCCCGCGCTTCGTCGTGCTCGTCGGTCGCTGATTTGAGAGAGAGAGATATGAGAGAGAGAGATATGAGTGGTTAGGACTCAACCCGTGAGGAAAAGATGGAAGCGATAAGGACAAGCGCTTCCACCACGTACGATGCTTTCGCGAATCACGACGCACCGCCGCACGCAGGAGCGAACCGTACTCAGCCTCTTCTTAGATTTTTCCATCTTTCTTTCATTTTTTTAATCATAAATCTTTCTTTCACTTGGTACCCTGCTGAACGCCTCCATGACATATGGGTCCGTGAGGGTGCATGGCCCAAACTTCAGGTAGTAAGACCGTCTGATCCATGTGCCTTCTTTTCGCTCTCTATATCCTCACGTCCTCCCGCGGTCAACCCTAGCCGTCCCCCGCCCCCAGCGGCACCCCGGAACCGTCGAGGCCTAAACCCTCGCCGCCCGAACCGATCAACCCGCCGCCCCCCACCCTCACCACCGAATCCCTCCATCGCTGTCTCCGTCGCGCTACCTACCCCCTTTCTCCACCGCCGGTGCAAGGATTAGGACTCCGAATCCCTCGCCATCTCCGTCGCGCTATCTCCCCCTTTCTCCACCGCCGGCGCAAGAATTAGGTCGTCATGGGGCGCAAATCTCAACAGAACGCCCGGAGGAAGCATGCCAAGAGGAGGGCGGCGGCGGCGGTGCCAGCGACAAGCAAGAAGCGGAAAACTGATATCGTGGAGGATCGTACGCCTTCCCCGTCATCAGTCCACAAACCTCCTCCATTTGCTCCCCAACCCCGTTCCGTCAAGCTGATATTAGGAGAGAGGTCAAGTTCTGACCGAGACGTGGATTCGTTGACATGGACCTGTGGGAGCTGTAATAACGAGAACCTTCCACGCCGCGGATTGATTGCAGATTATCCTGTATTGAAGTGCCAGTGTGGAGAGACGGTATCCTCTGTTCTCTCTCGTCATATTATTTTCTGTGTTTTAACGGAAACTCGATGCATTGTACAAGCCGAAGCTGTGTCTTAGTTAGTCTGATTATCACTAATGTTTATGTTTTCGATTGCAGTGTGAGATTGAATTTGACTTTTCCCTTGCTAATGTAACCATCAATAAGCAAAAACCAGTTATCCAAGAACACGTGAAATTCCAGGAGGAGGGTATGTCACTTATGAATACCCAATGTATGTTTTTCCCTGTAAAATTAGTACTAATAATCATTCAGTTTTTTGGCTAGATGATTGCACATTATGTGCAACAACCACGGCAATGGAAATTACGCTTAATGTGCGCAACATCTTGGCTGGCGAAGAAGTGGAAGGTGCGCCAATGCTGGATATGAAAGACCTCCACATGGTCTATGAAAAATCAAGATTTCTCCCCAGTATCCACAAGGAGTGTAAATGGGACCGTGACACAATTTTTGCTCTGGCTCTTATTGCTAAGGTATTTGGAGTGAAGGATCAGGTATGTTTGCTATTAAATACACACTGTATCTTGTTTTTGGTTTTGCTTGCTGGATTCTGGAGGTTATACGAACTACATTACACTAATCTATTCCAGTATAACATATATAAATTGATGCATGTTACATTGGTAGTACTCGTTTTAACAATGGCTGCATGCTGGTTTGTATAAATGTAGTTGCTAGCTGGTCATTGAATACGTCCGTGGGGTACTTGTGCGAATATTCAGCACTTACTGCTTATTTGTAGATTCTGATAACTAAGTGAAATTCGGTGTGCATCTACATCGTGTACCGATTTTACAGTTTTTTTGCTACTTAGCTGCCAATTCTGTATGGAAGTCCTCAATTCTTGACACTTTCAAAAGGTGGAACTACTTTGATTCAATTCCTTGTATTGATGTTTTCTGGTGATCCTAGTTCCAAATCCTGATGAATCATCAGTCTCTGGTCAGTGGTCACATAAAGTCTTGCTATAGGTATCTTATGTTAGCATGAAGGTTTGATCACGGCATGTGATATTGGTTGTGGATGCCTAACTAGATTACGTTAAGGTAGGAAGTTAAACAGTTGTCAACTAGATGTATTTAAACCTAGATGCAATGAAAGATTCAACACATCAGATAACAGATGCCGTGTGACTTTTAGCTAGGAGGTATCAACAAGTGTGTTCTCTAGTGACCATAGGACAACCCATAGTGGAGTTATCAGCAATTTGTATATGACAATTTGTACTTCTTTCATCTATCATTCGAATTTCCGCTCCATGCTGGTTGATTAACTTTTGCTGTCCTTGTAAATGTTACGTGTGTCCTTGCTAAAACTGCATTGTATATTCTGTGAGTTGTGAAGTACTACTAGTAAAACATCTCTTGTTTTGATGTATGTTTGTTGTTCTACTTGTTCAGTTACAGTATGCGTAGAGTACTTGTGACTGCTAAATATGTACAGCTGCTTGCGTTAAGTACTCATGTTCTTTGTTAACTAAAGTTTTTTCCTTGGGCTATATATAGTCCTGTATTCTTGGGGATGAATTTGCACTCTTATTGAGCTACACGAAAGTGTGCATGTCTTTTAGCCTCCTTCTGTTAGCTCTTGCAGTTAGTGTGCTTTCTTGTCATTGACTATGCAGCAACTCTAAGATGGTATTATTTCGTGAGTTAATGCTGCACTTTCATGTACTGACTTCATTCACTGCTTGATCCATTGATCCCTACTTTTGTTGCTTGTTTGTTTTTATCTTCCTAACTGTCCAAGCTGCATTATCGCATACCTTACCTAGCACATTTAATTATTATTGCTACTTCCCTTGTAGGGACAGGATTCCAAACTACACAAGATTCCTGATTTTGTGGAAGTTGAAAATACTTTCTATGATATTGTTCGTGTTTTAGCCGATGGTCACCCCCTGACAACGGCTATCATCCCTGGTAAGAACTTTGAAAAGTTGAAGCCGGGTCAAATCTATAAGGCTCCCCATGAAGAAAATCTGATCGACGGTCAACATAGCAAAACCAGACATGCTATTGTTTTAATTGGTGCTGGGAGGAGGGGCCACACAAATTATTATCATTTCATTAACTCTTGGGGAAAGTTGTTCTGCCTGGAAGAAGATAGGTACGGTTTCGGCATGATAAGAGCGAGCGACATCAAAATCGAACCACTAAAATTCATCCGATTTAAAGAGGTAAATGTTGTGTATAGGTTTGTACCTATCTTGTTTTTTTGTTTTTATTGTTGCTGACATGTATTGTCATCTCATGTAGGAGGTCTGTTATCACAGAAGTCTAGCCTCAACAGCTTGAAATCTATAGGCAAAGTAAGACAGCGGGTTTTGGAAGTAATTGATTGCTATGTATATCAATGGATATGGTTTGACAGCTATTAATTATTCTTTGATTGATCTATTTTCAGCCATGCCACGGGTTCAGTACAAGGAGTTTGTCAACGGTTGGCCAAGTAGTCATGAAGGTAATTCTGGGGTTGGTTTGAGAGCAGCAATGCTACTCTTGAGTTTTGAATTTTGATCAGAAAGGTCAGGTCCTGGGTTGGGATGATTATTGATGTACTTCTGCTACTCTGGACAGAGCTGTGTATTGCAAATCTACTTAATGCAAGGCTGATACGACATCATGAATATCATAGGAGTTGCTCTTGCTTTTGGTAGTCGTCTCTGTTGCCTACTAGCTTTGCAGCCACTTGGATTCACGTGCTCTGTGTTTCATGCTGATCTTGGATAGTGATTGTAGATGATCAAATGTGGTAGTAGTATTCCTATGGTTCTTTACCGACTTCATGATATATATCCTTTTATGCTTTGCAATGCAGCTTACGAATTCTCTGATAGTTTTATGTCTGGCCACCATTTTCTGCTATTAGGCAGGATACTCATGAATTGTACTAATGGAGCTTACCTCAATCTCGTTTAGTTTATATGTAGTCAAAGAATGCAGTACACATAAGCCGTGCGTGCAACCTTTTGTGAGTGTTCCAGTTATCTGCCTATTGGACGTCCGCTGTGGACAGTTGGCCATACTTTTAGGTTTGCGGATGGCTCAGATAGATTAATACTCCCTCCGTTTCAAAAAATATAAGATGTTTTAGCTTTGTGAAAGGAGTGTATCTAAACCCTTTTTAGTGTTTATGTTCGGAGTTAGCATACACACTAAAAGATACACTCCTTTCACAAAGATAAAACATCTTATATTTTGAAACCGAGGGAGTACTATTTAGATTTCTTCTTTGTCTTTTTTGACCTGGTCGATTTGGATTGGTGTACACAATTAGATTAGTTGGGTTTTGGTTTTGAGTTGTCACATCAAGCGCCAACGTGTCTTGCTTGTTTGTAACTCCAGTTTCGATACGAAGTGGATACAAAACAATAGATTTTAGAAAGCACATACACTGTATTAAGATGTAAGGAGAACTTACAAAGAGGAGAACGAATACATTTGTATACAACTTTTCTACAAACATAATCCCTCTGTCCACAAATAACTGGCTTAGTTTTGTCTAGATACATTTGAATCTAGATAAAACCAAATTAGTTTCCGTCCACAAATAATTGACTTGATTTTGTTTAGATTTGAATATATGCGTCTAGATAGATACCACCACGAAACCAGAGGAAGTAGAAATAAGGTTTGGGTGGCAGGGGAGAGCTCACGTTGCGTAATATGCAGTGCATATCCAATAGACCTGATGTATCCATATGCAACAGGAGTACATGCGTTTATTAGATGAATCCTCCTCCGGCAGAGGTTATCAACCTCTCAATGCCCTTGAGGCCTCGTTTGGCAGGTCGGGTTTCACAGGTTTTTTGGTGCAATTTTACCTTGCCTAATCATATACACGCTGATGCTTCCGGTGCCTCGAGGGAGATGCTTCCGGTGCCTCGAGCGTGACCACCAGGTCAGCGCTTGCCGCGAGCCCTTCAGATGCATCCGCTGTCGTCGTCCTGGTCATCAGGAGCGTTTCTGTCGTGCTCGCTTTCCGGCTGCTCTTGGAGACGAGGTGGTCACCCGTGCTCCTTCTCCGGTCGCTCGTGCTCCTTGCCAGCAGAGTCGTTCTCCGTCTTCTCAGCCTCGTCGTCCCTCGTCATCCCGGAGTTGGGCTGAGGTTGTGGGCCACTTGTCGGTGATTGCTGTGGTGCCTCCAAGTCCCTCTACTAGGTGTTGCGAGAATTTTAGGTCAACGCCGCTTTAGACTCTCTCTTCCAGTCCCAGGTTATCTTGATGCGCTTGGAGCTCCTTCAGCTGGTTGACGTTCGCATCGAGGAGGTGTGTCGCCCCCTTTGTGAAGAGGTGGCAGCTCTCAAGTTGTTGGTGCGTGGTGCTGGTTCTCTGGAGCCGATGGAGGCATGCCCTTCTGATGGTCTAGTGCACGCTAAAGCGCAGGATTCGACTGTGCTTGATTCCTCCGAGCAGAAATCGTTTGTGGTTGAGGAAGAGCAACTCTACAGTTGTTTCTCTCCTCGTGGTCCGTTGTCGCAACCTGTTCTGTCGGCTGCATCTGAGTGTGAGGGCATGGGTTTGATCATGGCTGAGGAGCTTGACTTCGAGGAGAGTGGTGATGTCGATGCTGCAGTCCCTCTCTTGCCTGAGTCTGGGAGGCTTATGGTTTTCACAGGTGATGGGGCTGCTAAGTCAGGAGTGGTGACTCATGTGCCTGGAGCTGTTGTCGCTAGAGAGATTTGTGATTTTCTCGCTACTTTGGTCGCTGCCTATCCTGGAACCGACAAATCGATTGGATGTAAGGTTAAGTCCATGAGAGGTGGTTCTAGGCCAAGATCGGTCTTTGGGAAGAAAAAATTAAGCAAAAGAGGGGTGCTACAGGAATTGCATCTGTAGTTGCTTGATGGATGCACCTTTTTCCTAGCATGTCCATTGTCGGTGCGATGTAGGAGGGTTGTGCTTGGTGCTTCGTTCGCGTGGCTCTCTAAGTGTTCTATTTGGCTGTGGGTGTTGTCCCTTCTATTAGGCTGTGAGTGTTGTCCCTGTGTTGTAGTGTATGGGTGAACTTGTCCTGTTATTGTAGGTTTTCGTCCGGTTTTCTTTAAAAAAACTGGGCACATTCTTCTTAATTAATAGATGGGCAAAGCTTTTGCTTCCGTTTCAAAAAAAAAATACACGCTGAAACACTGGATGGATGCACCATTTGGTATCCTTGTTTTGGACGGGCCGATCCCCCATCAACCCGTTCAATACTCAGTCGGATCGAAGGGTATGAGAGATACCCCACCCACGTCGCGTTTTTTCCTCGCTCGATTGTAGCAGAACAAGAGGAAGAGCGGGTTGGTGAGTCTTGCTTCGGTTTCACAGTTTTCTTTGAGTTTCTTGCGATTTCTTCCTTGGCTAGGAATAGGATCCCTGCTTACCAAACAGAACTTTTTAAGAGAGGAGTTGTAGTGGATTAGGATGTAAGTGGTTTTGGGGGGGATTGGGTGATGGAAGTGTTTTCACCCAAAACACTCCTGACAAAACTCTGAAATACACGTTAATCCACGCCTACCAAACAAGGCCTGAGGTGTTCGACGAACATGATGCCACTGCAGAACTGATCACGAGGGCAATTTGATGTCTTTCTTATGTATGCTTTTGGATGGTTCTTGACGGAAGTTTTTGTTTGGTGCAATTCGAGATATGGAGTAGCCAGCCTGATACAAAAAATCACTGATATGATATCAGTCCCAATACATGAGGACATCCAAAGGTTTTATGCAGGCGTGGATTTTTTTTTTTGGAAACATTAGGAGACAAGAATATCTGAGCAACAGTGAATACGTGATCCACCAACTATTTTGCACCCACTTGAACAAATGAAAAGACAACTTTGGTCACAGCAACTCACAATCTCAGCCAAGTAGCGACATTGGTTAATCTAACCCATGGATTAATAGCACTAAAACTTGCTTACTTAATATGAGGAGAGGCACATTTCACCAACATCAGATTGAAGGTAGAAACGAATCAAAGAAGGAGAAGAAGGCTGAGCCGGTTGAAATTAGAAACGAATCAGGGAAGGAGAAGAACGCTGAGCAGAGCCGTGGGCACTGACCTGCCCTCCGTCCGCCCGAGAGCCGGCTGCTGCTGCTGGTCGGCCTGGCGGCGAGGCGTGCATCAGTGCATGCCTATCTTCTCCCTCATGTCTTTACAGCTTTTGTATGAGTTATTAGAACAACTCTAGTCGCATCCGTCAAATCGTTTCTCAAGCCCTTCGAGGCGCGCCGGAAACATAGCCACGTGCCTAGCCGCGAGCCCGTGAGTCTCAGAGGCCTCTGTCAGGTGCCCCAAGGCAATCCTGGCTACACAAGGCTCCTTGCGGGGGGCGGAAACAGAGGCACGCACACGCCTCTGTTCGCTCTCTCGTGGCCATGGCGCTGAGCCGCCGAAACCATCCAGGACGGCGCCAATGCCGTGGGTACGATGGGCGTGAAGGCGACAAAGCTAGCCGGTCCGAAGGGCGCGAAGGTGCCATTCAACAAGCCGCGCAAGAGACGACGCCCCACCTAGAAAGACGCACCGTGGAGAGCCCCGTCCCCTCCCTCCCTTTGAGAGTCGGCCCCCAACCACTTCTGCCGCCCCTCTCCTCCCTCCCCTTTGGTAGCCATGGCGGCCGGCGTGGAGATGGAGCTGGTGACTGGCCTCTTTCTTCTCTAGCTTTAGATCTAGGTGTTTTTCTTCTTGTGATTTGTCCCCTGGTGGTGTCTGAGGGTCGGGTAGCAGATCTCAGCAGCCAGATCTGCTGCATCTCGTCCTTCCTCCTCTCCGATGAATCTCGCTGGTGGCAGGCGGTGGTTCAAAGGAGTTGGCAGAAGACGGGCATCCCTCTAAATAAGGCTTGCACTGGGTGCTTCGAGCTGGAGGCGCTGGATATCCTCTGGCTCGATGTGGTCGTTCTTCTCTTCGCAGTGGTGCTCTCATGGGGAGAGTCGGAGGCTGCGGCGGAGAATACCACCACTCACCCCTCCAATAAGATCCAACCCTCTGCCCCGGTTCGTCGCCATCGCCATCTTCTCCGTTCGCCTCCCCAGGTCCATGGCAGGTTCCTTGGTGCTGATGGTGAGCCGCTTCACCTGTTGCGGTGGTGGCGTGCCTTTGCTACTCTGTCTCTTCTTGCTCTGTCTCCTCTCTTCCTCTCGATCCCCATGGTGGGGATGACGGAAAGTGATGGTGGAGTCAAGGCGACGCCGGAGTGGCTCGGGAGTGCAAGAGCCTATTGGTCCTGGAGCATCCTCTCGCCGTCCACGAGGACGCGAATCTTCATCAAGCCGGTGAGCTCCGGCACATCATCAACCTCCATTGGGAGGCCCTTCTCGAGGTTGGGCTCTGAGGGCTTCGTTGGGCCGGCGACAAGTGGTTGCGTCCCTGCCGTCGTTCTCGGCTGTAGCGCTCGCCTCGCTTTGCTCCGCGGTGGGGAAGAGATAGGTCCCGGATGTAATTGCAATCTTATAGCAGGGTCCTATCTGCAAATGTCAGGGACCCATGTTTTAATTTTTTGCCTTTATGGGGTTCTCTGTACTATTACTGTACACCCACTGTTATTATAAATGCCAGGCTCTAGCCCCTTCTGGGGCTCTCTATTGTTCAAAAGAAACAAGCCGCGCAAGGTGTCGCCGCCAAAGGTCAACCTGGATGCGACATCACTAGAGGAGTGGGAAGAAGTCGCTGTCCATAGCTGGTTCGCGCGGAGGAGTGTAGGGATCGACTCGTAAAGGCCAACATCAAGAAAGTGGTGTCCGTCAATGCAGTGCACATTGGCGCGTTGACCGCGACCGTTGCCGTCGCCCACGGTGGGAGCCAAGGGAGTGCCATGATCGGGCCACGCCCGGGGAGCGCATCACCGTCTTTCCCGCACTTCTTCCATGAAAGCCAAATTCCTACAAGCCCCGCCATGAGCACGCCGTTGTCGATGTCAAGGCTATACCGTGTCCCGCATGGAGGATTCGATCCCAAGACCCCCGACCTGTTTTCCCCGACGTTCAACGACCGGGGGCAACAACTCCCCGACGTTGACCTCAACCATACCTACATAGGCACGCCATCGCTGCAGCTTCGAAGAGGCCCGCTCGTTTTGATAACACCGACAACAACGTGTTTGACAGAATGGGTGGGGGAAGCGAGCATGATGGTACTGGTGGTACACAACAATGGGGTGCCTAGGAAGATGACGATGAGGAGGAAGTGACGTGGGGTCTCCACGACAATGCCATTGGTTTATGGACTTGGGTTTACCGGGAAGGAGATGTGTGCTAGAGACTTTATCAGTTAATAGACAAACAATAGGGACGTGAGTTTACCTAGGTTCAGGCCTACGGAGAGAAAACTCTACTCCTGATTGTCTGTTCTTGATTGAGTAATTGAAGGTTACAAGTTGTCCAAATGAATGTGTTTCGTGCAGATTGGATCTGGCGTGTTTGTGGTGAGGGTTTTTGATGCCCTCCTTGGCGGCCCCTCATAACCCTTATATGGGTAGGATAGGTCTCGGGTAAGCTTTCCTAATTTAAAAGCCTCTTATTGCTTGCCACGCCAGGAGTCGGTGTCCTCATGGGCTTCGTATCACTCGAATCTTCATGGGCTTCAAGGATCTTAGCAGATTGTCTCGTGGGCCTCCAATTGGGCTGAACCGGATAGGCCAAGGGTGAGTGCCAGGTTGGGCATACCCATGTCAGTAGTCCTCAAGTGTCCAACCAAACCACAGATTTGGGTGGAGACTTATATGTCTTGAGTCTTGTATTATGGGAGTCGACAATTGCATAAGGTGCAAGGTACTGACCCGGAAGTTCATCGGGCCAGACAAAGTTGTAATAGTTCATAGGGATGTCAGTTAACGTTCCTGGCGTTCTTGATGGATTGGGACTAGTTAATTCCTCTAGGACAAAAACAACGCTACCTACTCAAATTCGAGTCTTCGAATTCGAATCCGGCATAAGCTAGGGCAATTTGACTCATGTCGCGAAGGTCTTACTGAGATGAATTCTAGTCAATAATTTTGTACCCAACGCGAATAAAGGGGGGGCGGTCCAAGGGTTTCTCCCGCACCAAGATGAAGATTTTCTTACTGTATGCCCTTGTTGATCTGTCCTGGAGCGGCATGTTCGGAAAGGCTCCACCGGCAAACTCCCATGGACGCCTTATGCCTAGAGATTGCTGGATCAGATGGAATTCGGTCGAGCCCACCCATGTTTTTTCTGACCGTTTGGTTTTAGAAAGACCGTTGCGAAGCTCTACTGTCTGTTACCATCACATATATGTCTCTAACGTTCTATGTTAAAGTTAGATACAAAGATTGTTAGGAAAGCCCGGATATGAGGACTAGAATGGTTGTTTGAGTTTTTGTGGCGATGAGAAACTGACTCGTTGTTTTGTGACTTGGAGCCGCGGTATGGTACGTGGGGGCGATAACATAGAAAAAGTTCAGAGTCTTATTTTGCAATGTGAAAATCTAAGGTCTAGTTTTATTTGGTTGTGCTTGACAGTGGACCCGCTCAAAGCATTGTTTTGTGAGTAAGAATTTTTTTCCAGGGTAAAAACTGTTACGAGAACATGGAAAACACGACAAAGAGTAGAAAAGAATATCCAGAATATATGGACATCACCGACCACCAAACACGTGCCTCGAGGCTACCACGTGGCATCTAGATGCAATACTGCAAAACACCATTTTCTGAACAAATAAGGCCACGAAGGGCCCAACAGTTTCATTCCGGTGGTGGGTGATCAATTACAAGGAGGTCCAACAAGAGAAGAGAAATTACAACTTGACCCCTACATTTTGCAGGAACCACCCTAACCGAGATTGCAGAAACGTAATCGGGACCAAAGCAGCCGCCGCTGACGAACAGTGGCGAGGCAGCGCCACCTCTGCACCAGCTGGGGACAAAACCACTTGGCTGGACGAGGGGCATTAGTGCTACTCCACCGCTGGAGAAAATCCTCCCGAAGAGGATAGAAGAGCTCGCGCAATCGATGCCGAGCACGGCGTGACCACCCATCTGGCCATGGATAGCGGTGGCGGTCCGTCACTGTCGCTTGGAGAATGCCGCGGGGAGAAGAAACTCCGGAAGCTCCCCAGCAATCCGCACAGCAGAAGCAGTCCACCACTTGCTTGCGTCCACTTCATCGCCGCCATGACAGTCCAGGTGTTCTCGAGCAGTAGGAGAGCCGCTAACATCAACGCGATGGCCGCACGTGATGCAATGGGAGTTGGTCGTCCGCCTTCTCCTTCTCTTCTTGATCTCCTCGCCGCCACGACCTGCCAGAAAAAGAAGAGAAGCATCTGGCACGAACCACCGCTTGACGGCGTCGCGCGCATAAACCAGCAAGGAGAAACTCCCGCCATTCCCCAAACCGCATTTCTACGTGCTCTCCACCTCCATCCCCCCGCCTCCAAGGTAGGCCAGATGGATATCCCAAGCCCTCCTTCCCTCCAACGACGAAGCCTCCCGCGCTGTAAGGAGGATCGAGTGGCTCGTAGACACTGGTATGACCGGGTTGGACCTAGCCATGTGCTGGTTCATCAGGCAGATTCAGCCTCTGCAGCACCGCGTGAAGCTGATGCATGAGTACTCCAAGGATAGGAAGGATAGCCTCCACATCTCTGAGGACAACTTCTCGAGTGACTCCATCAAGCTCCGCCTCAAAGACATCGTCAAGGTGAAGGACAGGAAGCGTGGCTTCACCATCACCTACGACATGTTTGAGGGTGACACATGCCTAGAGGTACCTGTTTATTTTCCGTGTATGACATATACTCCAGTTTTCCCGTCTAGCCATTACCATTGCATCTAACACTTCGGGATTCAGTTAACAGCTAAAGAGTCTAGACGAAGATAGCATGGCTGTCCAAGTTTACAACCCCAAGATGAAGGATGTCACCGTCGTGTCCGACGATGATGTCCCGCTGTCGCGTAAGCGGAAGAGCTCCACCTCTGACGCTGCCGATGGAGGATAGAAGAAGAAGACGGAGGGTGGAGCCTCCAAGAGATCCACCAACCATTCTAGAAGAAGAAGACGGAGGGCGGATAAAATAAGAACGATTGGTATTCCGTTAACTAAGGCACCAACCATTCTGTAAGCTTCTTGACATCCGACACTGTCCCTTACTCATCTTGTTCCTGTACTTATACTTTTGCATGTTTCAGGAAGAAGGCCAGTATGAGTTTGAAGAATACCTCCAAAACATCGGGGGCTTCTAAAAACATAAAAGAAATGTTTCACCAAGCATCCCCCGCCATCGCCCCTCCAACTCCGAGCGTCTAGCCTGCTACCGCACCGACAAGCTCTCTAGCAAAGGTAACGTCTGAACCTTCCGCTAGTAAGTACCATAATCTTTTGAAATCTCTTTATGAACTTGAAATCCCTGCTTCCCTCTGTGAAGGGCCTTTCTTTTACTTCTAAGTTGAGTCACTAAACCTATTCCTCTCTACCTCCAGCAAGCATTTGAGTTGTTGTGTTTCAATCATTCATATGATGATTTATTACTTTGAAAGCCATCATTGTGAAAAGCCTTTTATGTTTGAGCAAAGAGTACTCCTGTTATAAACTTCCTTACAAAAAGCTTTGCTTGAAAACTGTTTGTCAACTGTTCTCTGACCAAGAACAAAGTTTGCCATTCCCAATTATGATTTATCTTTGTGCATCTTTATTATGACTTCCATACTCGTTGCAAGTTAAGTTAATGGTGATTTGCTTTCTACTATGAGTTGTGTATTGGTAAGTGTGATGCTTCTTGTCAGTATTCTTTTTGTCGACACTTCACTCCATAAACCTATCGACATGTTTACTGAGCTCAGTTTTCGCTTGGGGACAAGCAAGGTCTAAGCTTGGGGGGAGTTGATACGTCCAATTTGCATCACCATTCTTTATCATAATTTGCTGCTATTCATTTATATATTTCATATTAAGAGGTGATACTTATGTTATTCCATATATTTTTGCATGTTGGATGATTCTTGGAGGATGAACTGCCGAAGTCATGATTCTGATAGAAAGAGCGGTGTTTTGATGCAATTTCGTGAAGATCAGAAAAATACTAGAAAATATATGGAAAATTATATTTTTCCAGAAGACAAAGGAAGCCAGAAGGGGAGGCGGAGTTGGGCCACGGTCCCCACCCCAGCGAGGCCACCTTGGGTCGCGCCACCGAGGTGTGGGCCACCACCTGCCCACCTCCGCTCCGCCTTCGCCTATTTCTTCCTCCCGAAACCCTAAAGTTCGGGGAGAGACCACAGAAAGATTCCGCCGCCTCTGCGGGGCGGAAACTACAGAGAGAGAAAAAGCTCTCCGGCAGACAGATTTCTGCGGGGAAATTCTTTCCCGGAGAGGGGAGATCGTCGCCATCAACACCGTCATCAAGCTAGACTTCATCAAGATCATCATCATCATCCACACCACCATCTCCACCAGCACCATCATCACCACTCCATCCCACTATAACAATTGTGTTGAATCTTGCATAGTTCTTAGGGAAACTTTCCCAGTGTTGATTACTTTTGTAGTTGATGCTTGTGAGTGGAACCACTGAATTATTATTTATGTTCAGATTGTTATTCATCATCATATCATATCTGATCTTGATCCATATGATGTCTCGTGAGTAGTTCGTTTAGTTCTCGAGGACATGGGATAAGTCATGTTGTTAGTAGTGGAATTGTGTTTAGGTGTTATTCAATGGTTTAATATTTAAGTTGTGGTGCTATTCTTCTAGTGGTGTCATGTGAATGTCGACTACATGATACTTCACCATTTATGGGCCTAGGGTAATGCATTGTGTATTTGGCTACTAATTGTGGGGTTGCCGGAGTGACAAAAACCTGAACCCCCGTTAGGAAACCTTTGCACAAGGGAGTGTAGGATCTCAGAGTTTAAGGATGTGGTTATGTTTTTATCTTAATTACTTTCTTGTAGTTGCGGATGCTTGCAAGGGGTTTAATCACAAGTATGTATTAGTCCAAGTAAGGTCGGTACATTAGCACAGGTTCACCCACACAACACTTATAAAACCAAAGAAGATTAATAGACTATATGAAACGAAAGCACTTGACAGTATTCCCATATGTCCTTGAGAACGTTTGGTCCTCATAAGTATTACCACTGGCTTGTCCTTTGCTAAGAAAGGATTGGGCCACTTGCTGCAGTTATTTGCCGTCTTTATTTACGTGCACGTTATTTCCTTGCTTTATCAAAAACCCCTAAAAATCTATTTGCTAAGTATTTACAGAGATTTCCTACTCCAAACCGCTAGTCAACACCTTTTGCTCCTCGTTGGGATTGACACTCCTATTTATTGAAAGTACTATGATACACCCCCTATACTTGTGGGTCATCGCATATCAATCCTTATCATCTCTAGTGAACCTTATTCTAATATCTATTGATTATCAATGTTGAGTAATTAACTATTGATTCATCAATTCTTAACCTATCAATTCCTGATCATCAACTCTTGTCCTTGTCATAGCATTCACTTTAAAGCCTTTAGAGAAAGAAGTAAGAAGAGATAATTAGGAATGCTAGTCTTAGATATCATCTATAGGATGGTAGTGTTTTAAGAAAATCAAATCAATATGATGATTAGTGGAGTTAAGCCACTCCTGAATGGAATAGTATAGTTATCTGAATACATATTTATATGGTAACAAAGAAGATTATAAGGATGAATTCTGAAGATAGTTACCAAGGAGTAATCCTATTGGATCAAGTAGGCATAGTCAATGAATAGTATCTCCTAGTCAAATAGAGATACTAAGAAGATAATTATAATACAACTATAATGTTGTATTGATGAAAGCTTTGATTAGCCAACTGGAAACCTCAGCCATAAATGATCAAAGGATTATAATGATCATGCTTAAGTCACTAAGAGTGATTGGTAATATGATGTATAAGTGATATTGGTGGATAAAACATGATTAAACCCTAGTATAGATATGTTATCCTAGGATAGTCATGACAAGTCACCTTGATATAATGTAAAGTTGGAATATAAGTTACTGGAGATAAGTTGAGATAAGATAGTATGATTAAGCTGATGCTAGAACAACATTGAGTTATTGGAGTAGTAATATTCTTCTTAAAGAATTGTAAGCACTTGAGGACAGTTGAATTTGATATATACATCCATTGGATAAATATTAGTGATGGATGATAAAGGAAGAGTATGAGTGGGAGTTAATCGTAACCACTTGTTGGATTGACGGTTACCATTAGTAGATTGATATAACCAAGTATAAATATAAGAAGATTATGAAAAGCTTCAGTGAAAAGCTTCTGAAATTTATAAGTAAGATTACTAAGTAAATTGTGAAGTAAGAGAGTAAACATTCAAGTGGATTGGAATTTATTAGAAGTATTCTAGAAGTAGGAAGTTATCTCTATGAGGAAATCATATTGAGCTTTAATGTCAAGCTCATTGGATTTACAAATGGATTTAGGAGTAAACATTATTAGTAAGAGTATAAGTAGTAAAGCTCATCATCTCAATACATGACAATAGATGTGAAGTAGTAGTTGACGCGGCTCAGTTATAGAGCTTTGTTGGGAGACCCCAAGAGGAAGGTATGATGATCACAGCGGCAAATTTTCCCTCAATTATGAAACCAAGGTTATCGAACCAGTAGGAGCAAGGAAACAACTCCAAGGTGTTGCTAGCAACTTGGAATATTGCACAACACAAACTCAAGACTTTGCCCTAACTTATAGAGAGATTGTCAATCTCACTGGTTTGCTGAAAACAAAGGATTAAACGTATAGTGTGGAAGTAAATGATTGCTTGCAGAAAGTAAATGATAATAGTTGATGATGTAACAATGGTAAAGATTGGACCGGGGTCCACAGTTCACTAGAGGTGTTCTGCTTAAGATAAATAACATAAAATGCTGGGTGAACAAATTACAGCGGGGCAATTGACAGGAATTGAGTAAGGCATAACAATGCAAATACTAGACATTCATGATTCCTATGAGATTTGATTGGGCATTACAACAATATACATAGACCGCCATCCAACTACATCTATGACTAATAATCCACCTTCATGTTATCGTTCGAACCCCCTCCAATATTAAGTTGCAAGCAATGGATAATTGCATTAAGCAATGTGTGTAAAGTAAACAATACAATTGTTCCACGAACAAAAGATTTTTGTTTCCTCCCTAGTAGCAACAACACACCTATAACCTTAGAGAGATTTTTGTCACTTCCCCAGATTCAATAGAGGCATGAACTGATGACCCACAAGTATAGGGGGTGTATCGTAGTACTTTTGATAAATAGGAGTGTCGATCCCAACGAGGAGCAGAAGGTGTTTACTAGTGGCAAGGAGCAGGAAATCTCTGTAAATACTTAGCAAACAGATTTTTAGGGATTTTCTGATAAAGCAAGGAAATAAACTACAAGTAAATAATACATCAAACAATTGTAGCAAGTGGCCCAATACTTTCTTAGCAAAGGACAAGCCGGTGAAAATACTAATGAGGACCAAACGTTCTCGAGGACACATGGTAATACTATCAAGTGCTTTCGCTTCATATAGCCGATTAATATTATTTGGTTTTATAAGTGTTGTGTGGGTGAACCTGTGCTAATGTACCGACCTTACTTGGACTAATACATACTTGTGATTAAACCCCTTGCAAGAATCCGCAACTACAAGAAAGCAATTAAGATATAAACCTAACCACAACCTTAAACTCTAATCATACGCTCCCTTGTGCAATGGTTTCCTTACGGGGGTTCAGGTTTCTGTCACTCTGGCAACCCCACAATTAGTAGCCAAATACACAATGCATTCCCTAGGCCCATAAATGGTGAAGTATCATGGAGTCGACGTTCACATGACACCACTCGAAGAATAGCACCACAACTTAAATATTAAACCATTGAATAATTCTTCAACACAATTCCACTACTAACAACATGAATTCTCCCATGTCCTCAAGAACTAAACGAACTACTCATGAGATATCATATGGATCAATATCAAAGATGATATGGTAATGGATAACAATTTGAACATAAACAATAATTCAATGGTTCTACTCACAAGCATCAACTACAATGGTAATCAACACTAGGAGTTTCCCCTAAGAACTATGCAAGATTCAACGCAATTGTTACAGCGGGATGGAGTGGTGATGATGGTGCTGGTGGAGATGATGGTGTGGATGATGATGATCCCGATGAAGTCTATCTTGATGATGGTGTTGATGGCGATGATCTCCCCCCTCTGGGAAGGAATTTCCCCGGCAATAATCTGTCTGCCGGAGAGCTCTTTCTCTCTCGGTGTTTTCCGCCCCGCGGAGGCGATGGAATCTTTCTGTGGTGGCTCCCCCGTGTATTAGGGTTTCGAGGAGAAGATATAGGCAAGAGGGCGGATCTAGAGGTGGGCCAGGGTGGAAACACCCCCTGTAGGCGTGGCCTAGGGTGGCCTGCGCCTGGGTGTGTGTGTGTGGCCCCCCTGTGGCCCAACTTCGCCTCCCCTTCTGGCTTCCTTCATCTTCTGGGAAAATAGGATTTTCCGTAGTTTTTCTGGTATTTTTCTGATTTTCATGAAATTGCATCAAAACACCGCTTTTTTCCATGAGAATCCTGACTCCGGCAGTTCATCCTCCAAGAATCATCCAACATGCAAAAACAGATGAAAAGACATAAGTAACACCTCTTAATATAAAATATATCAATGAATAGAGGCAAATTATTATATAGAATGGTGATGCAAATTGGACGTATCAACTCCCGCAAGCTTAGACCTTCGCTTGTCCCCAAGCGAAAACTGAGCTCAGTAAACATGTCCACAAGTTTATGGAGTGAAGTGTCGATAAAAAGAATACGGACAAGAAGCATCACACTTACCAATACACAACTCATAGAAGAAAGAAAATCACCATTATATAACTTAGCTTGCAACAAGTGCAGGAGTCACAATAGAGATGCATAAAGATAAATCATAACTGAGATTGGCAAACTTTGCTCTTGGTCAGAGAACAGTTGGCAAACAGTTTTCAAACAAAGCTTTTGTAAAGAAGTTTTATAACAGGAGTACTCCTTGCTCAAACATAAAAGGTTTTTCACAATGATGGCTTCCAAAGTAATACTAATTTAGATAAGAGTTTTGTGCAAACAAGAAATATAAAGAACATGATTTAATAAATCATCGTATTAATGCTTGAAACACAACAACTCAAATGCTTGCTGGAGATAGAGGGGAATAGGTTTACTGACTCAACTTAGAGGTAGGAGAAAGGGCCCTTTATAGAGGGAAGAGGGGATTTGCAGTTCATAAAGAGCTTTCAAAAGGTTATGGTACTTACTAGCTTTGAGCTCTCATTGCCCCTATCATAAGCACCTTGAGGTGATTAAGGTTAAAGTGAACAAAGATGGAGTATATGCTTGATGAAATATAAGTTGGAAATCTCATGTCCCTTGAGTATGAGGGCCGCTCCTCATGCTACTCAAATTTAGTTACCGGTAAGTTCTTGTCATAGTAAGTACATGTGTATCATAGAGAACCGCCAACGGGTACCCCTTGCACATGATACAGGAGCTATCCCATAATCAAAATGACAAGGCAAGCAGACAGTGAGCATCTCAGCGATCTTTTTATTTGCTATTTGCATATGTTTTTATTGAGGATGCTTCACAGATTGCTCACTGCGGTTATGCTGCAAGTTTCCACCATGATTAGGCATGGCTTAGGCTAGCGGCCCAGGCGTTTCTATAACACATATACATAACTCCATGGACTTACAAGCTCCCCTTTTATTTCACACCGACGACATCCACAAACAAAAGAGCATGATATCAACTGCGTAAAATATATAGGTGCAATGTTGAAAGCGTTCCCCATGACATCACGGTTCTGCTAATTCCAACGTATAGGTGCAATTATATACAACTTCGATGACACAATGGTTCAAGTTTACTAGGGGCAAGAAAATAAGGTGTGCCATCAAGTTCGTGAGAGCTTTACTAACTAGTTTTCACATAACAAAATAATTTTTAATTCGAAAGATAGATGAAGCTTGAGAATTTACTTGGAATAGCAATAATGCTAATAGGTAGATATGATGGACACAAATGGCACATGTGTTGGTTTAAAGGGGTTGGATGCATGAGAAGTATGCCTTCTCTAAACAGGTTTTTGGCTAGCAAGGCTAGGTAGCAAGCAAAATAGTTGAAAGAAAGAAGCAAACATACAAGTAATAAAGCCAAACATGCAATCTTCCTTGAAGACACAAAAGATCTTAAATAAAGAATACTAAGCTTATGAGCCAATCAAGAAATAAAATAGATGATACAAAATACCTATAAGCGTTTTCTCTTTTCCTTTCAAACCTCAAAAAGTTGTTGCTATTGACCAAAGCTCGGTTTGCCAAAACCAATTTAGATGTACTTGATGCTCCCAAAGTGATACCAATACTGATCAACAAGATCAATCATATAATAGAGACTGCAAACTAAAATAAGAAGTGCAAAAAGTAAAAGATGAGACTTCTCATTAATATTCCATAAGGGCACTCACACCAAGGGATACATAGGTAACCAACTAAAGGAGAAATACTTCCACACTGCAAACCAACCTATAAGATAACTTCTCTACCCAAGATATAACTCTACTAAAAAGGTAAAAGATAAAATATAATGTTGTGATACCGAGGCACTCCCCTAAGCTTGGAACAAGCCAAGGGGATGCCAAACCTGATGATGAATTACTCCTTCGGTGGTGGTGGTGTTCCCTTGTCATTGTCAGACTTCCAAGGTAAAGGCTCTCCATCCACAAAGGATGTCTTGGTCTCAAATATCCTGAAACTAGCAGCAGAGCTTTTATGTTTAAATCTAGCCTCATACTCACACTTTTGATTTTGTATGTCGTAGAGCTGTGCTTGTAATTGGTTGGTGGTCAGATGGAGTGATAGGATTTCGTCTCGAAGCTTAGCAATGTAAGACCCTACCATTTAAGGTAAAGGCCCCTGTGATTGCAATGCTAGTCCCTGGATCGAATTGCTAGCATCCATTGTTTAAGATGAAGTACACGGATACAAAGGTCATTATTACATCGTCATTCCAGAGATAACATAGTCTTTACAACTCATTAGCCCAAGGCTAATACATAGAGTTCATAACATAAAGTAAATAAATAGAAGTGTTCATCTTCACGTGCCACCAGGCAAATATGTTGGGTGTAGACTCATAACCCTAGTCTCCATCAGAGTAACCTGCAACATCATAAGTTATAGCCACAGAGGGTCAATACATTTGGAATTGTATTGGCAAGTGATACCATTGTAGTATAGAAACATCTAATAACTATATGAATTTTTCTAAGTGTAGTTTAGGCTGGCTTTGCTCAAAAATAAGGTTTTTCTTATTAGTTGAAAACACTAAGTTTTTGTTTGACAAAAACACCCAAGGAACCACCAATAGACATTGGTGAACCTTTACCCTTGTTCAACCACAAGTTTTAACTTAGAGAAATTGGGATGAGGAGATTCTTGATCACTTCAATGTATTTGATGCTCAATTTGTCCGTTGCCGCGGACACCGCTAAGTACTTAGGTTTTACCCTCTCGAGAGGTGGTGCACTTTCCCCACAAGACTCGACATGCATCGAGACGAGACTTTTTAGAAGCATTCCCTTAGACCACCATGGACGCGTTCCATCCTATCAACCCTACCACCAACTGTCCATCTGGCTAAGTTCTTGCAACCTAGTTGGTCAAGGCAGAGCCCATATGCCATGTGGTTTCACTAGAAGCTTCTCAACACTAAATGTCTCAAATCCCTTTGTTCCTTGGTGGCCATCCACAAGTGTGATACACAAGGTAAACCATAGACATGAGCCTTGTGCAACCACTCAACACAAACCAATCCTTCCATTCCACCCAGGTGATTCATTCACATGTTGTTTTATTATTCAAAAACAAATTCATAGATTTTGCATGACAACATAGTATGAATATTCCACCCTTGTTTTCTACTAGCTAGGCTAAGCATACTAGTATAGCAAGTTTCTTATCTTAGGGAGAACTACTAAGACAACATATATAGGATTTCCCATGGCATAGCATATACTTAGAAAAGTCTCCATGCAAATCCTACTCAAAATATCACTAATGCATAGAAAAATAGTAGGACAAAATACAAAGCATCACTTGCCTTGGTTGGGGAATAGGAACAATCCTCACAATCACAATCACCAAAATCACAAAAATCTACACATAAAATCATAACACTAAATTCACATTCAATATTCAAACAAAAATACATATGAATGCATGCAAATGCAATGGAATGATTTTCTACACTAAACAATTCAAACTGAACAGTACTGAACACAAAGTAAACTTTCTAAAGTTTAAATAAACCAAAATTTACTCTAAAACAATTTTCCAAATGAATTTTATATGCAAAATAGGCCTAGAAATGCTTCTGCAATAAATCCTAATTTTTCAGAAGAAAATGACTAATTCAAGGCCATATTTGCAAAGAGCTCATTTTTATGAATCCATTGATATAAAATTGTAATTTTTGGACAAACAGATCAAAAGTTATTGAATTTGCAAGTTTGAATATATAATAGATCTAATTTCTGATTTTAAATCGAATCCAGTGACACGCGACGCTTCCTGATTGGTGCGTACCGGTTCACTCAGGATCATGCTTCCGCGCCATTTGATTAAGTTAGATATAACGTTCCAAATCTAATCATACCTGTTCAGTAAGTGATCTAATCTAAACCGTAGGATACAGATCTAAAGGCCTAGATCTACTCAACCATAGATGGGCGACGCACATGGCACTGGCGGAGGCAATGGCTCTGCCGGTGACACGCCGGTGAGTCTAGGGGTACAGGGGGTGGTTCCAAGGCTTACCAGAGTCGCGTGGTCACGGTGAAGCTCAACGTGCACTTGGTTTTGACAGGGGCGCACAAACACGGGCGTAGGAGCTCGTCGGAGATCTCACTGGCGTCGGGTGCTTGCTGGCGGAGACGAAGGCGACGGCCTAGGTCACCAAAAGGGAACGCCGGGCATTAGCAGGTGCACAAGGCACGACAAACACGATGGATTGAAGCGGAGGGCATGGGGCGCTCGGGAATTACCTAGATTGCTCGTCGGAGTCGAGCGGCGCGTCTGGTGCTTGCAGTGCTTGATGGGGCCGACAAACTGGGGCGATTTGGGAAAAAACAAAGGCATGGTTAGACGCGCAAGAGCCATGCAAACAAGTTCGTATGAACGAGGGGTAGAGGGGAGCATGGAGCTCACCAGAATGTGTCGCCGGAGCAGCTCGGGTCTGCGGTGGTGCGAGTGAAAATTGCAAGAGCCTGGCGGCGCTTAGTGTGGGCTAGGTGAGGGGAAATGGCCATAGAGAGGTGGGGATTAAGTAGCCGGAGAAGGGGCGAGAATCACATGAGCAATAAATGCAATTTAATCAAAATCAAACCGCGGCAGTGAAGGGGGGAAAGAAATGGCAGAGGGCCTGGTCGTGGGCGGGGTTTGGGGATGACGATGCTGAGGTGGCGAAGGGCCCAGTGGCAGTGGGAGAGGAGGTGCGCGCGCGGGTGTGAGAGAGAGGGGGGAGGGGAAACCCGAGTGGGCTTGCTGGGCCGCGAGTAGGGTTGGGCCAGATCGGTAGCGCCAGTTATTTTTTTCTCCTTTTCTCTTTTCTTTTTCTGTTTTGATTTTTCTAGGATAGATTTGAATGGCTATTTCAAATCTGTTTGAATTCAAATTTTCACCAGACTTTTGTATGGTTATTCTAGCATTCAAATGTGTGTCAAACACATAAATCCACTCAACGAAACAGTTTGAGGTCATAAAATAAATACAAACCATGCCCCATACATATATATAAAAGGGTATAAAAATGGTTCTACTAAGGTTTATACTTTTGAATTTTTTATGCAAGATCAAAATGCCATGATGATATGGATGCAATAATATGATTTTGCATTTGATGAAATTTGGGATGTTATAAATCTAACCCCCTTAAGATGAATCTCTCCCTCGAGATTCGGATTGGCTAGCAAATAGGTGAGGGTGATATTTCCGACGGTCATCTTCTCTTTCCCAAGTTGCTTCTTCTTCCGTATGATGATTCCACTCTACTTTGCAGAATTTGATAGTCTTAGTGCGAGTAACTCTTTCTGCAGTCTCGAGAATCTTGATAGGTTTCTCCTCGTAGGTGAGATCACTCTCCAACTGAACCTCTTCCAAAGGTATAGTGCCCTTCAGTGAAGTTTCTTCCATCTACGGATGGCACTTCTTCAACTGACTCACATGAAATACATTTTGAACTGCAGATATTGATTCAAGCAATTCTATCTCATAAGCCACTTCTCCTTTGCGGCTCAAAAGCTTGAATGGTCCAACATATCGAGGTGCCAAGTTTCCTTTGACCCCAAATCTCTTCACACCACGAAGTGGTGAGGCTCTAAGATAGGCTCTATCACCTACGTCATAGGTGACTTCCCTACATTTTGGGTCTACATAGCTTTTCTGCCGGGATTGGGCTATCTTTAATCTGTCCTTTACCATTCTGAATTTCTCTTCAGCTTCCTTGATCAATTCTGGTCCGAATAAATTCCTTTCACCTAATCCACTCCATAGTAATGGCATAGTACATTTCCTTCCATAAAGGAATTCAAACGGAGCCATCTCTATGCTTGATTGATAGCTGTTATTGTAAGAGAACTCTGCGTAAGGCAGACTTTCATCCCAACTAGCACCATAGTCTAGTGCACAAGCTCTCAACATGTCTTCCAAAATCTGATTGGTCCTTTCAGTTTGTCCATCCGTCTGAGGATGAAAAGCCATGCTGAACTCTAATCTTGTTCTTAATGATTCATGCAATTGTCGCCAAAAATGTGAAGTAAGCTGAGTTCCTCTATCAGATACAATACTTTTAGGTACTCCGTGTAAACACATGATTCTGTTCATATAGATTTTGGCTAACTTAACACTTGTATAGGTTGTCTTCACTGGTATGAAATGAGCCACTTTAGTTAGGCGATCCACAACAACCCATATGGATCTGGTCCTTGGCAGTCCGGTGATAAAATCCATACCAATTTTATCCCACTTCCAATCACGTATAGGTAGTGGTTGCAATAACCCTGCCGGTTTCTGATGTTCCGCCTTCAGTCGACTACACACATCACACAAAGCAATATGTCTGCGATGTCCTTCTTGAGATTGTTCCACCAAAACCTTTCTTTCACATCCATGTACATTTTGGTGTTACCCAGATGAATAGAATATGGTGAATTGTGTGCTTCTTGCAGAATCAACTTCTGAAGGTCAGAATCTTGTGGAATGCAGATATGCTTTCCATACCATAAAGTTCCTTGTTCATCTTCATGGAATCCTTTCGCCTTTCCTTTGGTAATTTTACCTTTAATATCCTCTATTTCCTTGTCCAACTTTTGGGCTTCTTTGATCCTATCCAACAGTGTTAGCTGCACTTCCATTGACATGAGATATCCTTCAGGCACTATCTCCAATCTTAGATCTTTGAATTGGGCACACAAATCATCTGGCAATTCTCCTTTAGTGAGACCATTCACATAAACCTTGCGGATTAAAGAATCCGCTACAACATTTGCTTTATCGGGATGGTATTGCAAACTCAAGTCATAGTCTTTGATGAGATCTAGCCACCTTCTTTGTCTCATATTGAGTTCCTTCTGAGTGAAGATATATTTCAAACTCTTGTGATCCGTGAACATTTCACATCGCTTTCCCAAAAGGTAGTGTCTCCATGTTTTGAGTGCATGGACAACAGAGGCTAACTCTAAGTCATGAGTAGGATAATTTAATTCATGAGTTTTGAGTTGTCTCGAGGCATAAGCCACAACTTTCCCTTTTTGCATCAATACTCCACCCAATCCTTGGTGAGATGCATCACAATATACTTGAAAGTCCTTCTCTAAATCTGGTAGACATAAGACTGGTGCTGACACTAGTCTCTTCTTCAATTCTTGGAAACTGATTTCACATCCTTCAGTCCAATCAAAGTTCTTCTCTTTCTTAAGTAACTTCATCATTGGCTTAGCTATTTTTGAGAAATTCTCAATGAACCTTCTATAGTATCCTGCCAAGCCTAGGAAACTACGAACTTCCTTAAATGACTTGGGATATTCCCACTCAGTTACATCTGACACCTTTGCGGGATCAACAACTATACCATCTCCTGACATAATATGTCTAAGAAATCCAACTTCATTCAACCAAAATTAACACTTACTAAACTTGGCATACAACTTATGCTCCCTGAGTTTCTCAAGAATCAAACACAAATGTTCTTCATGCCCTTCTTTGCTCTTGGAATAGATCAAAATGTCATCAATGAATACGACAACAAACTTTTCAAGAAACTCCATGAACACCTTGTTCATCATGTTCATGAAATAAGCTGGTGCATTTTTTAGTCCAAATGGCATTACAGTATACTCATACAATCCATACCTAGTGGTAAAATCAGTCTTAGGTATGTCTTTCTCTCTAATCTTTAGCTGAAAGTAGCCTGATCGGAGATCAATTTTTGAGAACACTCGGGCTCCTTCTAGATGATCAAATAGATCATTGATTATGGGCAAAGGGTACTTGTTCTTTATAGTCACCTCATTGAGTGAACGATAATCTATGCATAGTCTTTGACTTTTGTCCTTCTTCTCAACAAACAGAACTGGTGCACCCCAAGACGAAGAACTTGGTTGGATAAATCCTTTCTGCAACTGTTCTCCAAGCTGTTTCTTGAGTTCTTTCAACTCATCAACTGACATATTGTAGGGTCTCTTTGCTATTGGTCCAGATCCTGGCAGTAAGTCAATCAAAAAGTCTACATCTTGATGTCTACGCACTTCTATTCTTGTAGACAGTTGTTGGGCCCCCAAGTGCAGAGGTTTGTAGAACAGCAGCAAGTTTCCCTTAAGTGGATTACCCAAGGTTTATCAAACTCAGAAAGGAAGTGGTCAAAGGTATCCCTCTCAAGCAACCCTGCAATCAAGATACAAGAATTCTCTTGTGTCCCAACACACCTAATACACTTGTCAGGTGTATAGGTGCACTAGTCCGGCGAAGAGATAGTGAAATACAAGTGGTAATGGTGCCAGAAAATAGCTTGACGGTGAGGTAAAGTAAAAGGACGAAAACCTCCCCGGCAAACATGCAACAGATCTAGAAGTGAATGGTGTTTCAATGTTTAGAAACAAGTCCTAGGTATCATACTTTCACCAGTGAACACTCTCTCATATAAATATATTCTCTTCATGATACTACTCTTAACTACTCTCCGGTTGGACACTCTAATCCATGGTAGGGCTATAACAACACACCTCAAAGTCCGCCTTTCCCAATCTAGATAACCCCACACTTTCACCTTGAGTGCTAGATGGTTCCAACAAACACCACAATTTCATAGAGACATCCAACTCCAAATATACTCATGATAAAGATTTATGAACTCTAGCCTAAGTGCCACCACGGCATGCACGCTGTCACTTTCACATAGGTGGGGAGAGCAGAGATCTATTAAAGAACTTGAGTAGAAGGTAGATCTACTTGATTACAAAGCTCATGACCACAACAAGATCATGCATAGAGAGAGATGAACACATAGCTACTGGTAGAGCCCTTAGCCTTGAGGAAGAACTACTCCCTCCTCATCATGGGAATCATCAACGGCGATGGAGATGGTGATGGAGATCGATGGAGATGGTTCCGGGGGCACTTTCCTGTCCCGACAGGGTGCCGGAACAGAGACTTTCTGTCCCCCAAAATCTCCCCTTTGGTGGCGGCAACGCTGCGGAACTTTTTGTGGATTTTTGGTCGATTCTTTAGGGTTTCTGAGTTGGGGGCTTCTTATAGGCAAAGGAGGCAAGGTTGATTGAGGGCCAGGGGGCCCACACACCCTGTGGGCGCCACCAGAGCTAGCCCGCGCGCACCTAGGGTGTGGCCACCCTAGTGCCCTCCTCCTTCTCGTCTTCAATTTTCCGTATCGTTCAGGAAAAAACACGAACTTTGTCTTTTGTCCCGTCCAATTCTGAGAAAATTCATTTTTAGCTTTCTGAAACCAAAAATAGCAGAAAACAGGCAACTGGCACTGTGGCATCTTGTCAATAGGTTAGTTCTAGAAAGTGTATAAAAATACCTCAAAGTGTAGACAAAACATAGCAAAGTGGATACTAAACAAGCATGGGACATCAAAAATTATAGATACGTTTACGCAGTATCACATCTCTATCTGGTGGCATTCCTGGTAATTCCTCCGGAAACACATCCGGATACTCCTTCACAACTGGTACACTGTCTATTCTAACCCCCTTAAGAGAATTTAGCTTACTCACTTTGGATTCAAAGTTAGACTTGAACCTAATCCGTTTCTTATCTGGGGTTGTGAGTGTAACAGTATGATTGGCACAATCTATTACTCCTTCATACTTAGTCATCCAATCCATGCCCAAAATTACATCCAATCCTTGGGAATCTAGGATTATCAGACTAACGGGAAACTTATACTTTCCAAATTCTATCACTAGATCATGACATCCAAAATTTACTATCATCTCTCCACCCGGAGAGCTTACTTTAATAGGACATCCAATAGTTTCAGTTGGAAGTCCATTTTTATCAACAAATGCTCTTGATATGAATGAATGTGATGCGCCGGTATCAAATAGAACAAGTGTTGGAAAAGAGTTAAGCTTGAACTTACCAACCACAACATCAGATTCCTCATAGATTTCCTCCACATTGATGTGGTTCACTTGACCCTTCTTAAAAGGGTTTGGCTTGTTGGCTCCATCAGCCTTCTTTTCTAGGCATTCATTTGCATAGTGCCCAGTTTTCTTGCACTTGAAGCATTTAACCTGACTGATGTCTTTCTTAGCAGGCTGACTTCCATTGCCATTCCCACGGTGATGGCTCTTGTGTCCACTCTTGTGGTTCTTATATCCACCATTATCATGACTATGGTGGTTCGTGTTATCATGGTGACATTTACTGTTGTGGTGGCTATTATACTTCCCGTCCTTGTGGGATCCAGAACCTCCTCACCATGGAAATGCTTATGAGATGATCTCGATCCATGCTTATCAAAGTGGTGCTTCCTCTTCCTACTTCCCACCTGCTTCATCTTGCTTTCCAAGATGGTGGCTTTATCACATAGTGATTGATAAGTTGGAACATATGCAACAGATAGCTGCATGCACATCTCATCGTTCAGCCCTTCAAGGAATTTTTCCTTCCTCTTAGCATCAGTGTCAACATCATCTGGTGCATAGCGTGCCAGATTGTTGAACTCCTCAATATATTCTGCCGCACTGCAGTGACGTTGCTTAAGGTTGTGGAACTCTTTATTTTTCAAACTCATCACTCCTGATGATATATGAGCAGTGCGGAATCCATCCTCAAATATTGCCCAAGTCACATCTTCAATAGGAGTGGTGATTTGGAAATTATCCCACCATGTGGCTGCTGGTCCTTCTAGCAGATGTGCTGCAAATCTGACCTTTCCCTCATCAGTGCAGCCCATAGTGACCAAGTCCTTGTTCACAGAATGTAGCCAGTCATTGGCTACCATGGGATTAGTGGTTCCCGAGAACTTTGCAGGCCTCAACCTCGGAACCCTTGTAAGCATATCAAAGGCTGGTGGGTTATTTTGATTGATTGATTGATTGTTGTTGTTGTTATTGTTTTGTTGTTGTTGTTGTTGTTGTTGTTCTGATTCGCCATGAACTAGGTCATCATTTGCATCAACTGAGTCTAGGCTGTCATCAGCTGTTGCATCTCATTGCCATTGCTGTTATTGTTGTTAGTGTTGGGATTGGCATGACGGGGAGGCATCTGTGGTTTCAATAAGGATAAGTAATGATATATAACCCATATATACTAACATGCACAATACATCACATAGAAACAATCACAAATATTCAAGCACAAGATAAACTTAGAGTTTAAACAACGTGAACAACAAGTTTTGGAAAAGTAAACACACTAGCAAAGCCATCCACATGTTGGATGATCATTGCGACTTGATAAAAATAAGGATGATAAATAGATAGGTAGCTGTAACATCCCTAAAATCATGTTTTCAAAGATTGCATATCATCCATGCATGCATATCATTTCGGGATCAAATATCAAACTCATTTCAAGAAATCAGAAGCACTTAGTGCTATTATTTTATGTGAGCAAACACTAATCAAATGCCACTCTCAAATGAGAGTGTAAATGTTTTAAACCAAGCTTTGTTTGCTCCCTTATTATTTTGGTTGAATGTTAGAGTTTGGACAAAGATTTACAAAACAAATATGGTTTTAAAACCATCTTCAAAACATATTCAAATCAAGTGCTATGGCACTGTTTACTTTGGTTATTCAAAGGGACCAAGCAAGTACAGAGAGACCACTTGGTTTTATGCCCAAAAGTATGAAGGTTACACTTTAAAAAAAATCCAGAAAAGATTTGAATTCAATTGCTTTTGAATTTGTTTAAAAATGTTTCCTGAAAATCAACTTAGAAAAAGAAAAAGAAGTAGAAAACCCAACTGGGTCAGGCGCCAGCATTTCAGCCCAGTAAGCAAAACAACCCACCCGGGTTCCCCCTTTCCCCTCTGTTTCTCACTGCACCCGCACACACCCCCTCACGCTGACCACTGGGCCCGTCCACGTCACCATCGTCTTCCCCAAATCTCGCGAAGAACACGTCGCCACTGGCCGTTGCTGGCGTTGATCGCGCGACGTAATTGCCCTTGATTCCACAGGCGTTTCCTGTCGAGCCCCTGCCTACTTAAATCCCTCCCCTCTCTGCTCATTTCCCCTCACACAGCGCACCATTTCCACCACCAGGCTGCCCACAATCTTGCTTACACCGCCGCTGTACCGAGCCACTCCGGAGACCTATTCCGGTGAACCCCGTGCTCCCCTTCACCTCTCATTCATTCGAGCTTGTCTGTCTGGCCCGTGCGCATCTTCTCACACTTTTTGTTTGCTCTATATCGCCCCAGGTCGTCGTCTTTGTTCATGGCCGCAACCACCAGAGCCGCCGCTCAACTCCGTCGAGCAATAGCGGTAAGGATCGTGCGCCCCTTGTCTTCTACTTGAAACCATCTTGCTCACTGTGACCTTGCGCACTCCCTAATGCCACTGACTCATTCTAGGACGACGCAAGACCTCGGCAACATCGTCATCTGCAACCACCCAACGCCGCGCACGACTCCGACGAGCTCCAGCGACCACCTCTGCGTGCACCTTCACCAACGAAGCCTACCTTGAGCATCAGCAGCACACGGCGAGCTCGGTAAGCCACTCCACCCTCTCCCGCGCGACCTAAATCGTCGGCAACGTCTCTGACAGAGCCGCCACCGCTAGCGCCGCCAGGCTTTGGTCGTTTGTTCGCGAACAGTTGGATCTAGATCCAGCGTGTAGAATTAGATCACTTAACGAAAGGGTAAGGAGAAGATCTGACCGTGCGATTTAAATTAGATCTGGCGTTCCATGTTAGCCGATCCGTGCGAAATGGTATCGACGAATTAGAACACGCCGCGTGTCTGTAGGTTTGAGTTAAAATCAGAATTTAGATCTATTAGATGTTTAAACTTGAAAAATTCATAACTTTTGATTCCCATGTCCAAATTTGACAAATTTTATATCATTGGAATCAGAAGATAAAATCCTTTCCATTTATGCTATGTGTTTAATGTTTTGCCTCTGTAAAATTGGTTGTTTTTGCAGAAACAAATGTAGGCATAAATTGTGTATAGTAATTATTTAAATATTGTTATGTTGTTCAAAAAAGTTTTATTTGGGCAAGTTTTGAACTTGTTTAAGATTCAGTACTGTGCACTTGTCTTGTTTGGTGTAGAAAATCATCACATGGCATTTTGCATGCATTCATATATTTTTGCTTGTTTATATTTTGTATGTGATTTGGTGCCATTATTTTATGTGTATATTTTGGTGCAAATAGTGATTGTGATTGTGAAGATTGTTGCTACTCCCCAAACTACCAAGGCAAGTGGTGCTTCATGATTTTATTCCTATGTTTTTCAACTATGCACTAGAAATATTTTGCTAGACTTGCATGAATATTTTTGATCTATATGCTATGCTTGGGAAATCCTAGTAGTTGTAGAATTGCTAGAAATTTCTAAGTTAAGATACTTATCAATGCCATGCTTAGCCTAGCTAGTAGCAACCAAGGGTGGTTATATATTCATGCTATGAGAAAATATTTCTATGTCTTTGGACTTGTGTTTTGTTTAATAAAACAACTAAGTGAATGAAACACCTGGGTGGAATGGAAAGAATGGTTTGTGTTGAGTGGTTACACAAGGCCCATTTCTATGGTTTACCTTGTGTATATCACTTGTGTAAAGCCACCCAGGAACAAAGGGATTTGAGATGTCATATGTTAAGAAGCTTCTAGTGCAGCCACATGGCAATATGGGCTCTGCCTGGATCACATAGGTTGCAATAACTTAGCCATTTGGACAGTTGGTGGTAGTGGGATGATAGGTTGGAGCGCGTCCATTTGGTATAAGGGAAGGCTTCTGAAAGGTCCCATCTTGGTGAAAATCAAGTCTTGTGGGGAAAGTGCACAACCTCTGCAGATGGAAGAATCTAAGTACTTAGCCATGTCCCTGGTATTGGAAAACTTGAGCATCAATACATGGAAGCTATCAAGAATCTCCTCATCCCAATTTCTAAGTAAAAACTTGTGGTTGAACAAGGGTGAAGGTACACCAATTTCTATTGGTGTTTCCTTGGGAAAGTTTTTGTCAAAGAAAAACTTAGTGTTTTCAACTAATAGGCAAAACCTATTTTGAGCAAAGCAAGCCTAAGCTACACTTAGCCAAATGCATATAGTATATAGTTGCCAATATTATACTAAGGTATCACTTGCCAATACTATTCCAATGTATTGACCCACTATGGCTGTAACTTGTGATGTTGCAGGTTATTCTGATGATGATTAGGGGTTATGAGTCTACACTCAACATGCTTGCCTGTGGCACATGAAGATGAAGACTTATTTATCTTATTACATATTTGAACTCTTGTACTAGGCCTGTGGCCATGGAGTTTGTAAAAGACTATGTTTGTCTATGGAATGACTTGTAATAATGACCTTTGTTTCTGTGTACTTCATCTTAAACTGTGGATGCTAGCATTGATCCAGGGACTAGCATTACAATCACAGGGATCTTTTCCTTTATAAAGGAGGGATCTTACAGTAGCCAAGTATTCAACACTACTCCACCATGTCGACCTCCTCGTCTACTAGAGCAAGTCCTGCTATCTTCATTGCTGTCTTGTACTCCTCCACGCTGGTGGTCAAAGCATCGACCTTTGCCCAGAGGGCTCTCTTCTGCGAGCATAGCCTCTCTATCACTCCCTGCTGTGTCTCTAGCTCAAGATCCTTGAGCTCTATCTCATCCTTCATCTCATTGATCCTCTTGTTCCTATCCTGCACTCTCTTCTCTTGGTTCTTGAACCTCTTGTCCTGCTTCTCGAACCTAGCCTCCATCTCCTTGATGATCTCATCCTGCTCCACGAAGGCCTTGTCCTTCTCCCTCAACTGAACTTGTAGCTCGTCATTACTAAGCATGACATTGGTCCTATCAGTGTCGAGGTGTCTAACGAGGCTCTCTAGGTCCTGAAGATACAGATGCACTGGCTCAATAGTCTCTCTAGTGGCATCGTCATACACTATAGCCTCTCCTCCTCGTCACGTCTCCCAAATGGGTGGAAGTAGAGCCCCTAAGATAGATGGAGTGACGTCCACATAGGCGTCCAAGTATCTCCTGCATGACAACGTCGAGTCCCTTCTCCTTGTCATCATGCATCAACTTGAAGGCAATCTCCTTGGTGGGTGGCTCCGTCTGGCGTCCTGCCTGCGAGACTCTAAATCCCCATAGATCCTTCCTCTCGAACTTCGTAAGCTGAAGTCCCTTAATATTAGGGAGAGGGAGATTGAGCACACTAGTGAGCTCCACAATACGAGAACCAAAACGGGTTCCCTTGAACTCCTCGGCGGTGCTGATAACAAAGCTAGGCATCTATTGCATGGATAGAGAAAAATTATAAACAACACAAGTAAGGAGAAAAACATAAGATAATGAAACAAAAGCCAAAAGCATACATTCAACAATGAAACACACAAGTCACAACATACAATAATCTGTCACAAGCACTAAGGTTCAAACATAACTTAGACAAAAACTTGCCATACCACATAGGTTGGTATGATCAAATAATTAACGCGAGAAAACGACAAGTGTGGTGGTCCAACTATTGGTATACGCAAAATTCTCACTCATATGCTAAGTCTATGATATCTTCCCTTAGAGGTTTTATGGCGGTCTCTAAGTCTTGGGTATACTTCTTCTCCTCTCTAAGGTCATTTTGAGTGTTGATCATTCTACACTTGAGTCTTTCACCAAGTTCCTTGATAGCATTCCAAGCTGCATTCCTTGAGGAGTCAAAGAATGACATATGCATTTCAGAGTTGGTGACCATGCAGAATCCCGACTCTTTGTGGTTGTCCTCCTTGTTTTTGTACAAGTGGAGCTGTACCCACCAATATTCTTATCCTTCATCCATCACTGGAAATCAATTGTACACGGCTTCACCATGTATTCTGAAGCTAACCATGAGGTTTTTAAGTGCCTTGGGAAACTCCGTCTCACATTCTAAGGTCATGGTCATGAGTGGTCCCTTCTTGACGGCTTCGTTGATGGCGGCCATCTACAAATAAAGATGAGAAAGAAAATTAGGAGAGGTTTACGAGAAGAAAAGAGATAAGTGTGGAATTTGCAAAGAGTTGCATTTTTCCTAGTGGTTTCCTTAGTCTAATCCATCTTAGGGTCATAATCCTACAGGAAACACAGTGCTCTGATACCATCTGTAAGACCCCACAATTTAAGGTAAAGGCCCCTGTGATTGCAATGCTAGTCCCTGGATCGAATTGCTAGCATCCATAGTTTAAGATGAAGTACATAGATACAAAGGTCATTATTACATCATCATTCTAGAGATAACATAGTATTTTCAACTCTCTAGCCCAAGTCTAATACATAGAGTTCATAACGTAAAGTAAATAAATAGAAGTCTTCATCTTCATGTGCCACCAGGCAAACATGTTGAGTGTAGACTCATAACCCTAGTATCCATTAGAGTAACCTGCAACATCATAAGTTTCAGCCACAGAGGGTCAATACATTTGGAATTGTATTGGAAAGTGATACCATTGTAGTATAGAAACATCTAATAACTATATGAATTTGGCTAAGTGTAGTTCAGGATGGCTTTGCTCAAAAATAAGGTTTTTATTATTAGTTGAAAACACCAAGTTTTTGTTTGACAAAAACACCCAAGGAACCACCAATAGACATTGGTGAACCTTTACCCTTGTTCAACCACAAGTTTTAACTTAGAGAAATTGGGATGAGGAGATTCTTGATCACTTCAATGTCTTTGATGCTCAATTTGTCCGTTGCCGGGGACACGGCTAAGTACTTAGGTTTTACCCTCTCGAGAGGTGGTGCACTTTCCCCACAAGACTCAACATGCATCGAGATGAGACTTTTAAGAAGCATTCCCTTAGACCACCATGGACGCGTTCCATCCTATCAACCCTACCACCAACTGTCCATCTGGCTAAGTTCTTGCAACCTAGTTGGTCAAGGCAGAGCCCATATGCCATGTGGTTGCACTAGAAGCTTCTCAACACTAAATGTATCAAATCCCTTTGTTCCTGGGTGGCCATCCACAAGTGTGATACACAAGGTAAACCATAGACATGGGCCTTGTGCAACCACTCAACACAAACCAATCCTTCCATTCCACCCAGGTGATTCATTCACATGTTGTTTTATTATTCAAAAACAAAGTCATAGCTTTTGCATAACAACATAGTATGAATATTCCACCCTTGTTTTCTACTAGCTAGGCTAAGCATACTAGTATAGAAAGTTTCTTATCTTAGGGAGAACTACTAAGACAACATATATAGGATTTCCCATGGCATAGCATATACTTAGAAAAATCTCCATGCAAATCCTACTCAAAATATCACTAATGCATAGATAAAATAGTAGGACAAAATATGAAGCATCACTTGCCTTGGTAGTTGGGGGAATAGGAACAATCCTCACAATCACCAAAATCTACACATAAAATCATAAAACCAAATTCACATTCAATATTCAAACAAAAATACATATGAAGGCCTGAAAATGCAATGGAATGATTTTGTACACTAAACAATTCAAACTAAATATTACTAAACACAAAGTAAACTTTCTAAAGTTTAAATAAACCAAAATTTACTCTAAAGCAATTTTCCAAATGAATTTTATATGCAAATAGGCCTACAAATGCTTCTACAATAAATCCTAATTTTTCAGAAGAAAATGACTAATTAAAGGACATAGTTGCAAATAGATCATTTTTCTGAATCCATTGATATAAAATTTGTAATTTTTGGACAAACAGATCAAAAGTTATTGAATTTGCAAGTTTGAATATCTAAAGATATAATTTCTGATTTTAAATCGAATCAAGTGACACGTGACACTTCCTGATTGGTGCGTACCGGTTCACTCAGGATCGTGCCTCCGCGCTGTTAGATTAAGTTAGATCTAATCATACCTGTTTAGTAAGTGATCTAATCTGAACCGCAAGATACAGATCTGAAGGCCTAGATCTACTCGACCATAGATGGGCAGCGCGCATGGCACTGGCGGCGGCGATGGCTCTGTCGGTGACACGTCGGCGAGTCTAGGGGATAGGGGGTGGTGCCGAGGCTTACCAAAGTCGCGTGGTCACGGTGAAGCTCAACGTGCACTTGGTTTTGATAGGGGCACCCGAACACGGGCATAGGAGCTCGTCGGAGATCTCACTGGCGTCAGGTACTTGCTGACGGAGACGAAGGTGACAACCTAGGTCACCAAAAGGCAAACTCCGGGCATTAGTAGGTGCACAAGGTCACGACGAACACGATGGCTTGAAGCAGAGGGCATGGGGCGCTCGGGAATTACCTAGATTGCTCGTCGGAGTCAAGCGGCGCATCTGGTGCTTCCAGTGCTTGACGGGGCCGACGACCTAGTGCGATTTGGGACAAAACAAAGGCATGGTTAGACGCGCAAGAGCCAGGCGAACAAGTTTGTAAGAATGAGGGGCAGAGGGGAGTACGGAGCTCACCGGAATGTTTCACCGGAGCTACTCGGGTCTGCGGCGGTGCGAGTGAAAATTGTAATAGCCTGTCGGCGCTTAGTGTGGGCTAGGTGAGGGGAAATGGTCGCAGAGAGGTGGGGATTAAGTAGCCGGAGTAGGGGCGAGAATCACGCGAGAAATCAACGCAATTTAGTCGAAATCAAACTGCGGTAGTGAAGGGGGGAAGAAATGGCGGAGGGCCTGGTCGTGGGCGGGGTTTGGGGACAACGATGCTGAGGTGGAGAAGGGCCCAGTGGCAGTGGGAGAGGGGGTGCGCGTGGGTGAGAGTGAGAGAGGGGGAGGGGGAACCCGGGTGGGCTTGCTAGGCCGCGAGTAGGGTTGGGCCAGATAGGTAACGCCGGTTATTTTTTCTCCTTTTCTCTTTTCTTTTTCTGTTTTGATTTTTCTAGGATAGATTTGAATGTCTATTTCAAATCTGTTTGAATTCAAATTTTCACCAGACTTTTGTATGGTGATTCAAGCATTCAAATGTGTGTCAAACACATAAATCCACTCAACAAAACAATTTGAGGTCATAAAATAAATACAAACCATGCCCCATACATATATATAAAAGGGTATACAAATGGTTCTATTAGGGTTTATACTTTGTAAAATTTTATGCATGATCAAAATGCCATGATGATATGGATGCAATGATATGATTTTTCATTTGATGAAATTTGGGATGTTACAATCAACCTCCTCCTTGTGCTTAGAAATGAGTTCTGAACTTATTTTATGGATAATATCCACTTCACGTTCCACCATCTTCTTGTACCTGAAAACTTCCTGCTCCAATGCTTCCATCCTGTCTTCCAGACCGCCTTCTCCTTTAGGGCCTTGAACTTCTTTGATCTGCACCTTCCCATCCTTGAGAATCAACTCCTTGGGATGAATCTTCAACTCATACATGTACGGGTTGATGGCATCCGCGGAGGAATCCTCCATGGGAGATCCAGATGAAGACATTGTGGCTCCAAAACTAAGAATCTGCCTGACAGAAACAGATCAAAACAAAAACACGACGAGAACACAATATACGAACCTTAGGGGATTCGGGGGGGGGGGGTATATATTATGAAGTTTCAATGCATAAGGAAGGTACTGTGTGAAAACAAGGCGGAGACGAACTCCAGGGGGCTCACACCCCCAATAGGCGTGGCCAGCTGGGGCCCACGCCTAGGGTGGGTGTGGCCTACCTAGCATCCGTTTGCTCCTCTGTTTCTTCTCGTAACCTTCCGTATGTAATAACAACATCAAAAATATAAAAAGATAGGGTTTCCACGAACCTTCAGTTTGCAACACTTTTACCTACTCAAAGACAAACTCTGCAGGTTCTGGAGTTTGGTTTCTAATAAATTCTTCCGGAGTCACCATTTGAATAATATCAACATCTTCATTGTAAGAATCTCCAGAAATATAATGTTTAAGCCTTTTACCATTCACCACCTGTGTAGTGTTGTCCTTCAAAGAAGATATTTTAATATCCCCCGAACTATACACTTCCTCAATAACAAAAGGTCCTTCCCATTTTGAAAGTAGTTTCCCTGCAAAAAATCTGAGACAAGACCTATACAAAAGAACTTTCTCACCAACATGGAATTCCCTTTTTGAGAATCCTCCTATCATGCCATCTTTTTACTTTTTCCTTAAAGAGTCTAGCATTTTCATAAGCTTCACTTCTCCACTCATCTAAGGTACTCAAGTCGAGCAATCTTTTCTCACCAGCAAGTTTAAAATCTTTATTTAGTTCTTTCACTGCCTAATAAGCTTTGTGTTCTAATTCTAGTTTTGTAAGGAGACATTCCCATAGGATTTTTATAAGCAGTTCTATAAGCCCATAAAGCGTCATTCAACTTTTTAGCCCAATTCTTCCTAGATCTATTAACATTCTTCTGCAAGATAGATTTAATTTCCCTACTGGAAAGTTCTACTTGCCCACTGGTTTGGGGGTGATAAGCTGAAGCAATTCTATGGTTAACATCATATTTAGCAAGAGTCTTCCTAAAACCACCACGAATAAAATGAGAACCTCCATCAGTCATGAGATATCTAGGCACACCAAACCTAGGAAAAATAACATCTTTAAGCATTTTTAAAGAGGTCTTACCATCGGTGTTGTTTGTAGGTATGGCTTATACCCACTTTGTAACATAGTCAACAACAATAAGAATTTGAGTATACCCTTTTGAACGAGGAAAATGACCCATAGAGTCAAATCCCCAACAATCAAAAGGTTCAATAACAAGAGAATAATTCATAGGCATTTCCTTACGTCTAGAAATGTTACCAACTCTTTGACATTCATCACATGATAAAATAAACTTCCTTGCATCCTTGAAAAGAGTAGACCAATAAAATCCAGATTGTAAAACTTTTTGCGCAGTTTTATCCCCAACATGATGTCCTCCATAAGCACTGCCATGACACTTTCTCAATATCTCTTGTTTTTCATACTCTAGAACACATCTTCGCATAATACCATCTACTCCTTATTTATATAAATTGGGTCATCCCAAAAGTAATGCCTCAGATCATAAAAGAATTTTCTTCTTTGCTGGGCTATAAAGGTTGGAGGCAAATACTTCGAAACAATAAAGTTAGCATAATCATCATACCAAGGACTCTCATGCGGGCTTACCCTTATTGCAGCCAACTGTTCATTTGGAAAACTATCATTAATAGGCAAAGGGTCAAAAGAAATGTTTTCCAAACGAGATAAATTATCAACAACAGGATTTTTGGCACCTTTCCTATCTACAATAGCAGATCAAACTCTTGTAAAAGCAACACCCATCTAATAAGCCTAGGCTTAGCGTCTTTCTTTGTCATAAGGTACTTAATAGCAGCATGATCAGTATGAATAGTAACTTTTGAATCAACAATATAGGGTCTAAACTTATCATAGGAAAATATTACAGCTAAGAACTCCTTTTCAGTAGTAGCATAATTCTTTTGAGCAACATCTAGAGTGAATAACAGCATAGTGAATAACATAGTGAATAACATTCAACTTTTTATCAACACGTTGCCCAAGAACAACACCCACAGCAAAATCACTAGCATCCACATAATTTCAAATGGTAAATTCCAATCAGGTGGTTGAACAATAGGAGCAGTAGTCAAAGCTTTCTTCAAAGTTTCAAAAGCTTCCTTACAATCATCATCAAAAACAAAAGGTACATATTTTTGAAGAAGATTAGTAAGGGGCTTTGAAATTTTGGAGAAATCTTTAATAAACCTCCTATAGAAACCAACATGACCAAGGATACTACGAATACCTTTTATATCCCTAGGGCAAGGCATCTTCTTAATTGCTTCAATTTTGGCTCTGTCTACTTCAATACCTCTTTTAGAAATTTTGTGTCCAAGAACAATCCCTTCATTAACCATGAAATGGCATTTCTCCCAATTAAGAACAAGGTTAGTTTCTTCACATCTCTACAAAACTTTATCAAGGTGGTGCAAACAATTATCAAAAGAAGTTCCATAGACGGAGAAATCGCCCATGAAAACCTCCACAATTTCTTCACAAAAACCATGAAAGTTAGCAGACATACATCTCTGAAAGGTAGAAGGAGCATTACATAAACCAAAAGGCATACACCTATAAGCATAAGTTCCATAAGGACAAGTGAAGGTAGTGTTCTCTTGGTCTTGAGCTCTCACAGCAATTTGAGAGAACCCAGAATACCCATCAAGAAAACAAAAGTGAGTCTTTTTAGACAATCTTTCTAGCATTTGATCAATAAAAGGCAGAGGATAATGATCTTTCTTAGTAACTTTATTAACCTTTCTAAAATCAATGCACATCCTATAACCAACCACTACTCTTTGGGGAATAAGCTCATTATTTTCATTAGGCATAACAGTAATTCCCCCTTTCTTTGGGACACAGTGAACAGGGCTGACCCATTGACTATCAGCAATAGGGTAAATAATACCAGCATCAAGGAGTTTTAATACCTCATTTCTTACCACATCCTTCATCTTAGGATTTAAACGGTGTTGGTGTTCAACAACTGGTTTTGCATCAGGTTCTATATTAATAGCATGCTGACATATAGTAGGAGAAATCCCTTTTAAATCATCAAGAGTATACCCCATAGCTCCTCGGTGTTTCTTCAATATTTCCAATAACCTTTCCTCTTCCTTTCCTGAAAGTTTAGAACTAATAATAACAGGATATAGTTTCTTATCATCTAGATAAGCATATTTAAGATCATCTAGTAGAGGTTTTAATTCGAAAACAGGGTCCCCTTTAGGTGGTAGTGTGGTACCCAAATCTTCCACAGGTAGATTATTCTTAAGTAACTCAGGTTGACGAAGGAAAACCTCGTCAATTTCATTTGTTTCCTTCATGAAGACCTTGCTTTCATGATCTTCCATAAACTGCTGCAAGGCATTGTTTGGAGCAAGAGAAATAGCAGAAAGTTTTTCAACCCTGAAATCCTCATTAGGTAATTCGTTTTCATAAAGAGTTTAAGCAAATTTGGAAAAATTAAACTCATACGATTCTCCATCAAAATTAGTCAAAAATTTCTCCTTCCTACAATCTATAATAGCCCCACAAGTATTCAAGAAAGGTCTACCAAAGATAATAGGACAGGTTTTACTAGCTTCAGAACCAAGCACTAGAAAAGCAGCAGGATATTCAATCTTACCACAAAGAACCTCCACATCTCTTACAATGCCAATTGGACAGACTGTCTCTATTAGCAAGGTGAATAACCACATCAATATCCTCAAGCTCACAAGGACCAATTTCATGCATAATTTCTCTATAAAGCTCATAAGGAATAGCACTAGAACTAGCACCAATATCACATAAACCATAATAGCAATGATCACCAATTCTAACAGAAAGCACAAGGACACTAGTTTTCCTAGCTTTACTAGGATAAGAGACAATATTATAAGCGTCTTCACAGAAGACAATGTGCTCATCCTCTATATTTTTAGTGACAAGATCTTTCACAATGGCTACTACATGTTCAATATTTATTTGTTCATCAGGTTCCACAGTTTTCTTTGCACTTTTGCTAACCACATTAGCTATGATAGAATGTTCCTTTACCTTAGCTGGGAAAGGGATTCTCTCAACATAAGGTTCAGGCAAAATAGGATTAATAGTACAAACTTCGGTATTTCTAGCAGGAACATGATTAACAACTTCTTTATAAGGTGCATGGTACTTATTCCACTTATTTTTAGGAATTACTATGTAAGAGGCAAAAGCCTTAAAACAATTGGCAATACTTTGGGAATCGAGACCATACTAAGTACTAATATCACGGAAGTCATCAGTTCCCATAAAGGATTTAATGCATTCATAATCATAATTTATACCTGACTTTCTTCCTTTGTCATTCTCCCATGCTTTAGTGTTCTCTTGAATACGGTCTAGGAGATCCCATTTAGCTTCTTCCTTCATACGTGTGAATGATCCAACACAAGAAGCATCTAGTAAATCTCTATCATGAAGAGAAAGCCTTGCATAAAAGTTATTGATAATAATATTGGTAGGGAGTTCATGAATAGGACATTAAGCATTAGTAACTTCAATCTCCCCCAAGCTTGAGCTGTAATTTCTCCATCACGAGGTGAAAAGTTATATATTAGATTCCTATCCTTATGAATCTCACTGGGAGGATAGAATTTAGAATAAAAGAGAGGTACTATTTCCTCCCATTCCATGGATTATCCATTCTTCAGCATCTTATACCATTCTTCATCTCTTCCTTTCAATGATATAGAGAGTAACTTCTTCTTCACCTGTTCAGTTGTGATACCTGCACACTTAAACAACCCACATAATTCATGGATAAAAAGCAAGTGATCACCAGGATGGACAGTTCCATCCCCTAAATAATAATTATCCATAACACGATCAACAATACTTGTAGGTATCTTAAAAGGATCTATCTCAACAGGTGGTGGTTCATCTACTACCCTAACAGTGGTAGTAGTTTTCCCAAACATAAAACCAAGTGGGTTATCCATATTGGAAAAAAAGTAACAAACAGAAATAAAAAACAATACTCATAGTAGAAGTTTCCTTTACCAGTTCCACTCTTCAATAACGCTTCACTCCCCGGCAACGGCGCTAGAAAATAGTCTTTATGACCCACAAGTATAGGGGGTGTATCGTAGTAATTTTGATAAATAGGAGTGTCGATCCCAACGAGGAGCATAAGGTGTTGAGTAGTGGTAAGGAGCAGGAAATCTCTGTAAATACTTAGCAAATGGATTTTTAGGGGTTTTCTGATAAAGGAAGGAAATAAAGTGCAAGTACATAAGATAGTAAACAATTGCAGCAAGTGGCCCAACCCTTTCTTAGAAAAGGACAAGCCGGTGGAAATACTAATGAGGACCAAACATTCTCGAAGACACATGGGAATACTGTCAAGTGTTTTCGCTTCATATAGCTGATTAATCTTCTTTGGTTTTATATGTGTTGTGTGGGTAAACCTTGTTAGATCCCTCCTTTGTAAAGTAAAAAGGATCCCTGTGATTGCAATGATAGTCCCTGGATCAATGCTAGCATCCACAGTTTAAGATGAAGTACACAGATACAAAGGTCATTTATTACATCCATTCCAGAGATAAAACATAGTCTCTTACAATTCAAGGCCACAGGCCTAATACAAGAGTTTTGGTATAAGTAAATAACGCAAGTCTTCATCTTCATGTGCCACAAGCAAGCATGTTGAGTGTAGACTCATGACACCTAATCATCATCTGAATAACCTGCAACATCACAAGTTACAACCACAGTGGGTCAATACTTTGGAATTGTATTGGCAAGTGATACCTTAGTAATTTTAAGTGGACTATATTACTATATGCAATTTGGCTGAGTGTAGCTTGGATTGCTTTGCTTCAAAATAGGTTTTTCCTATTAGTTGAAATCACTAAGTTTTCTTTGATAAAACTTTTCCCAAGAAACCATCAATAGACATTGAGGTCCTTCACCCTTGTTCACCCACAAGTTTTACTTAGAAGTTGGAGTGATGAGATTCTTGATAGCTTCCATGTCTTGATGCTCAAGTTGTCCATTGCCATGGACTTGGCTAAGTACTTAGATTTTCCATCTGTAGAGGTTGTGCACTTTCCCCACCAGACTTGGTTTCCCAAGACAGGACCTTTCAGAAGCCTTCCCTTAGCCAAATGGACGTGTTCCAACCTATCATTCCCACTACCACCAACTGTCCAAATGACTAAGTTCTAGCAACCTATATGATCAAGGCAGAGCCCATTTTGCCAAGTGGCTGCACTATAAGCTTCTCAACACTTGGCCTCCAAAATCCCTTTGTGCCTGGGTGGCATACCACAAGTGAGATACACAAGCCAAATCCATGGCCTTGTGTAACCACTCAACCAAAAACCACCAATTCAAGTCCCATTCCACCCAGGAGATTTATTGACTTAGTTGTTTTATTAAGAAAACATAAGTCTCATGACTTAGTAATATTTTCAACATAGCATGTGTAGATTTTACCAACCCTTGTTTGCTACTAGCTAGGCTAAGCATGGTATAGTAATCTTAACTTAGGAATTTTCCTAGCATTACTAACAATTCTACATCTACATAGGATTTCCCAACAAAGCATTTGGCAAAAGTAGCATGCAAGACCTAGCAAAATATTTCTAATGCTATACAAAATATATAGGGATGGAAAACCATGAAGTACCACTTGCCTTGGTAATGGGGAGAGTAGCACTCTTCACAATCACAGTCACTAGCAAAATCTACACAAAATTTGTAGCACAAAGTTACACACAATTCATATACAAACAAAAATATGAATGCATGCATGCAAGAAAATGCTAAGTGATGATTTTTGAAAACTCCACCAAGCAAGTGCATTATACAGGAACATAACCAAGTCAAAAACTTGCTAACTAAACTTATTTAGCACTAAAACAATTTACTAAACCAAATCTATACTCAAAAATAGCCCTAAACACGTTTCTGCATAAAAAATCATTTTAATAGAAACTTTTTGTTAAACACATTGCATATTCAGAAAGGCCTTGACTCACTGATTCCAACGGTATAAAGTTTGCAAAAATCTAACGTAGGAATCAAAAGTTATAGCCATTTGAAAGTTGGATCTAAATCTGATTTGAAATCTGTTTTTGCACTGAACTGGTGACACGCGTCGTGTTTTGGTTGGTCGGTACCGATTCGTTCGGATCGACAGACGCAGACCGTAGGATCTAACTTAGATCTAGCGGCGCAGAGGCATACAATACCTCTTCGATTATAATCTATCCTAGCCATACGATTTTGATCCAACGGACGCAATCAACAGGCCACTAACTGGCGGCGCTCAACGGCTGCGCGCGGCGGTGACGGTCAGACGGTGGCGGCGCCGGTGAAATAGGAAGTGAGGGAGGATGGGGAGGTTCTTACTGCGTCCGTGGCGTCGTGCTGGTTCTCAACATGTGGTTCGTTTGTCGAGGGGCGCTCAGGGACAACAACAATTCCTCGCCGGAGTCGTCGTTGGCGTCAGGTGGTCCTGGACGTGCTCGGAGACGGTGCTGTGGTTAACCCTGAGGAAAAAGGAGAACGCAGTTAGATGCGCAAGACGAGGCTAGTCACGTGAGTGTCAACGAGAGGGAAAGGGGCGGTCGGAGATTACCACTGGAGGTTGTCGGAGTTGAGGCCGAAGACGGTGGCGCTCAGTCGTTTGCGTTGCCGACGTTCTGGGTCACGCGCGGGCGAGCTAGTGGTACTGGGAGGTGCGCGAGGTTGAATGGAGCCTGCTCGTGTGAACCAGAAGCAGAGGGGTGGTCGGGGTTGGCCGGAATTGTGGCTGCAGTTCGTCGGAGACAACGAGGTTGCGGTGAGCAATTCTCGCAGCCTGGGGGCGCTCTGGGCTTGGGGTTTGGGGGAGAATGGAGAGGGGGCAGAGGGGGTTTTAGTAACCAGGATACGAGCGAGATTTACTCGTGCATTTACGCGAATTGAAGCTGCGAAAATCAACAGGAAACACCCGGCGTCAATTGGGGAAGAACCAGTCATGGGTGGAGACGACCAGATCCGTGGGGCATGCGGTTGTCGTGAGAGAGGAGGAGAGGGAGTGGGACCTGCCAGTCAGCCAGCTGGTGGGAGCGGCGCCGAGTGGAAGAAAACGATTCGCTGGGGGGAGGACTGGCTAGCTAATGGGCCGAGTTATAATGGGTTGGCCAGATTGGCTGGTTGTCTATTTTTTTCCTCTTTTCTCCTTTTCTTTTTCTGATTGATTTTCTAGAAATGGTTTTTCAAACTCTATTTCAAATAAGTTTGAATTCAAACCTCCTCTAGCTTTTTGTACAGTGTTCCTTGCACCCAAATAAGTGTCAAACACCTCTGTTCACTCAGACCTACTTGGGTTATTTGAAAATAATAAAATAAAACCAAGCCTTTTAGGAGATATAATAATAGGCATGAATTTGGTTTTATTTTATACTTTGTTTTGAAACTTTGCTCAAGCTTTTGAAATCACTTAAGTTTGAACTCAAAATATTCTGAATGGATAATAGCACCTTTCTCATTAGCATGTAGCACAAAGGCTAGAGTTTTCATACATAAAATAATGAGCAACATATGCTCCTGTTTTTGAAATGATTTTGAGATGAAACCCTAAATGATGATGGATGCAAGGATGATATGCATGAATTTTGAAACATGATTTTAGGGATGTTACAAACCTGTGCTAATGTACCGACCTTACTTGGACTAATACATACTTGTGATTAAACCACTTGCAAGCATCCACAATTACAAGAAATAAATTAAGATATAAACCTAACCACAACCTTAAACTCAGAGATCCTACGCTCCCTTGTGCAATGGTTTTCTAACGGGGGTTCAGGTTTCTGTCACTCCGGCAACCCCACAATTAGTAGCCAAATACACAATGCATTCCCCTAGGCCCATAAATGGTGAAGTATCATGTAGTCGACGTTCACATGACACCACTAGAAGAATAGCACCACAACTTAAATATTAAACCATTGAATAATTCCTCAACACAATTCCACTACTAACAACATGACTTCTCCCATGTCCTCAAGAACTAAACGAACTACTCATGAGACATCATATGGATCAAGATCAAAGATGATATGGTAATGGATAATAATCTAAACATAAACAATAATTCAATGGTTCCACTCACAAGCATCAACTACAATAGTAATCAACACTGGGAAAGTTTCCCCTAAGAACTATGCAAGACTCAACACAATTGTTACAGCGGGATGGAGTGGTGATGATGGTGCTGGTGGAGATGATGGTGTGGATGATGATGATGATCGTGATGAAGTATAGCTTGATGATGGTGTTTATGGCAATGATCTTACCTCTCCGGGAAGGAATTTCCCCGGCAGAAATCTGTCTGTCGGAGAGCTCTTTCTCTCTCGGTGTTTTCCGCCCCGCAGAGGTGACGGAATCTTTCTGTGGTTGCTCCCCCATGTATTAGGGTTTAGAGGAGAAGATATAGGTGATAGGGCGGAGCCAGAGGTGGGACAGGGTGGCCACACCCCCTATAGGCGCGGCGTAGGGTGGCCGCGCCTGGGGGGGGGGGTGTAGCCCCCTGTGGCCCAACTCTACCTCCCCTTCTAGCTTCCTTCGTCTTCTAGGAAAATAGGATTTTCCGTAGTTTTTCTGGTATTTTTCTGATCTTCGCGAAATTACATCAAAACACCGTTTTTTCCATCAGAATCCTGACTCCGGCAGTTCATCCTCCAAGAATCATCCAACATGCAAAAACAAATGAAAAAACATAAGTAACACCTCTTAATATGAAATATAACAATGAATAGAGGCAAATTATATTATAGAATGTGATGCAAATTGGACGTATCAGCCACCACTGCTAGGCTCCTCGCGTCGACCTCTTTCCAACGAGCCTAACCGCAGCCCCGCGGGTGCACCAAATCGACAGATCGATCATCTCTGGCCACGTCAACAAGTTTGACTTTCCCGTGCCCATGTGGCATTTGACGTGTCCTTGACCCCACGGGTCAGTGACCTAGGATAGGTTAAGTCCGGGTATAAAAATTAATTCCCCATTTACAATATAATTTAGGAAATTAATGAATTTTATAAATTCAATGTCTTTTGTTTGATAATTCAGAAAAATGTGTTTAATATATGATTTTTTAGAAAAATAAAATCTATTATTTAAGACTATACCAAAATTATTAGAAAAATAAGAACTATAATTTAATACTGTAATCATGTATATTATTTCACTTAATTAAATATCTATTATTTATTAAGTGTTTATAAAGTAATCAATCTTATAAAAATCATATTTTAATATTTAAAAATCATAAAATACATATAATATACCAAAATGACCACAAAAATAATATCTACATATTAAAATTATAATCATTCACTTGTGAAGTAAATAAAAATTTAATACTCTAATAACATGAATTTAAACCTATTTCGTTAATGGATAAATCATATAAAAATAAATACAAATTGTTAATATTTCTAATATTATACATCTAAAGACTAATGATAGTATTTGTCTTAAGTATTGATATCACGTCCAAGTAGTCCCAAAACATTTTAATTACAATTTTTGATAAACTATCATTCATAAATAAGTGTAGCATTTTCCAAAAGGAGTTTCACAAATATAAAATCCTCAAGAATAATATTTTTGACTTAATAAAACCTTTTACCATTACTTCACCCACAGGTTTATAAACATACTAAATCCAAAGATACTTCATAAGTAGTTAAATATTATTGTTACCTTGTTTACAAATCATAACCACTCATTCCTAAGGAGATAAATGATTCTATTTAAACATAAAATTAAGAAACCACTACTCAAGTAGAAGTAATACCACTCTTGATTAACCTCAAAGAAACATTATGAAGTGGACAAACTATAATACCATCTAATGACCAAGATAGATAAGTGTCAACTAGTAGTGTGGTCATTATTCAAATGAAGTAATTCTTTCTTTCTTGAGAACTATAGTTAGTAAGAAACCTATAAATGTTAACTTAAAGTTTAAATACTTTTGTTTAGTTAAGTAATCTTTTCTTCAAAAGTTATTCTTTAAAGTATCTTATAAAGTAAGACATAAGCATTCCTATGAAAGCTCTAAATGATAAACAACCTTAAATACACAGTCTTTGGATACATTCCACCCTTGAGTATTCTATTTTTTGTATGTACTTTATTATACTTATATGTTGTTTCACACACACTCACAAGCCTTAATAATAAGCACAAGTGTGAAACTAAATCTAAAATTGCAACACATTCCAAAGAAATCATTTCCAGTATCCAAACCCTAGAACAACGTTATTCCGGGGATTCGAGTTTATAAAATTGCATTACATTACTTATGCATAATAGCATCTTGCTTCTTTAAACATTAGTCCTTACCAGACCAATGATGCTGATTTCAGATATTGGATCTTATATTGTCTCAAAGACCGTGAGTGCATAATCTTGCAATCACAAAAGGAAAGTTCACACTTGCTCATGTCCTTTGATTATTTTATGTAAAGTATTTTGCAAATCCAGTGTTATCATCACCTGCATTTCAAAAAGGTCAGAAAACACTATTTTCATAATATATGATTATAGGTTATTTACCAAGAGGTAATAACCTACTATGAAAGTTCCGGTGGTAATGGAACATATTATCTAGGACTTAACAACCAATTCGCCAGTGATTCTTGTGTCGTATATCACGCGTTGACCATGAGATTTGGAATGGGAGGGAGAAGTCAGCTGTATCCTTTCCCTTTTGCATGAAGGCAAGCCGACCTTAACGTGACGTTGTGTTTCCTTGCGAGGATCCAGCATGTGGGTGGGCACCCTTAGGCCCCATGATTTTGGTGTCTAGATTATCTATGAATGGCTGCCAGAGGTATAGTCGGACCTATATGGAGCTTGCCAGGGGCATCACCAGCTCATAGATTTTTAGAGAACTCATCAGGGTTGTAGCTTGCCCGGAAGGGGGCTTAACGGAGATGTAGTCAGCCCCGAAGGATCATGCAGCCATGCGGGGTCGCTGAGAGGGCTGTGATTGGCTTGGATCTTAGGTTGGGCCTCAAAACATGGAAGTTTGAATGGGGACATACTCCCGGCCATGCAACAAAGCTTAAGATCTCTAATGGGAAAAGTAATGCACCTCTACAGAGTGTAAGAACTGTAACTTGTTACTCCCTATTCTGGGAAGGAGCTACAAACACGGCAGGAAAGGAACTCCATGAAAGTTCTGGTAAACCTATGAAGGCTGACGGACATAGCTTTTCAGAATAAAAGCAACCTTTGAGGAAATGTTTATGAAAACCTGCATTGCCTACGACCTATGGTTTTTGGCTGTAGATATAGTGCATCAAACACTCCTTTTTAGTGAACTTGCTGAGTACGCTCATACTCAACATATCTTCTTAACCCTTGCTAGATTCTGAAGCCAATACAGACGACGTCTACATCAACTTATGTTCCAGGAATCATCACCAAAAGCGCAAGTCCTTCAATGAAGTCAAGGAAGTCAATAGATACATCAACTAAAGTGAAGACAAAGTTGCTGATTAGATAGGATTATACTCTCTAGCCATAGAACCCACTTCTATAGAATATTGCAATAGCAGCAATGCAATTCCAATAGTTTAGATATTAGTTTATTAGCATGATAAGTTAAGAGTTGTTATTTTTGATTCTTCTTTGTAAGAAGTTTCTTTCTCTCTCTTTAACCTAGAGTGTTCTATAAATCTTTTGTAAAGAGTCGAGTTGTAACCTATAGTCATGTCTTGGACATGCTATGTTTCTGTTGTACCACTCTGAGGGGTGTAATACTAGTGAACATCGTTTCATTGGCGTTATGTCAATGACTATAGTGTACTACATCATGCAGTGGTATGCTGGGTCACCACAGCTGGTATCAGAGCACATGCTTTGACCTTAGGATTAAAACCCTTTTAGGAAGATCTATAGGTTGGATAGTGACTATAGGAAGCCATATTATCTAAACCAAATATTTTTATGGCTTGTGATGAGTATCCACTTGAGGATAACTTTGTCACCAGATGCTTAAATCATCTTTCTTAGGAGTAGTTATCCATGTTCCCTCAGTGAAGTGCTATTTAGTGTCTTCTGAAGGAGATATAAGCCACCAAGATACTTTAGGAAAGCCAATTGGTCGCAATAGAGTGGGATCAAGTTTAGTATCTCAACTAAAGTAATACAAATGGTGTAGCCTAACTATAGAATTTAAGTAAGACAGTAAAATCTTATTGTTAGTTGATAACAAAAGACAACATGATGGATATCATTAGGATAAAATGTTGTTGTAATGGGTAGTAAATCATGTGGGATTCATTTGAGAATTCTACGTGAAAGAGTGAAATTTTGTTAAGAATCAATAATAACAATATAAGAAGTAAAGTCATCATGATGAGATCAGGTCCTTAAACATGATGAATAAGTAGAACATAACAAGATCATGGTGAGATTAGCTCTGAAACCATGATGTAGGTGTAAATATGACAAGTAATTAGTAAATTATCCTGAAGCAGAAGTAAGATAATAGCATGGTAGAACTATGAAAGAAGACAAAAGTGTATAAATCTCTAATGATCACTAGTTTAAAGTAGTAAACAGAATATTGTTAGTCTTTTCGAGAGATCATGTGAGGTTAGTTTACTAAATAAAGAAATATTGGTTATAGTTAGTCATTCAAAAAGTGAGACAAAAAGTAAGTCAAGACCAAATTGAGACCATTTTGTTTAGAATTATCCTGTTGCAATTGAGCAATTTGGGTAAATGTCGAGACAAAGAATAGTTTGAACCCTAAGTGCTAAGTATCATGATGTAAACCTATATTAGGAGGTGTCATATACTACACAACTAAGCCCGAATTCTAGAGATATTGTACTCAACTACTATATTACAGGCTTAGAATATTGTGTGTGATAAGTACCACATTTGGATTTATTGGTTTTTCTTGGATCTTCTTGATTGACTAGATCTGTACATGAAGTTTGACTTGGTGTGCAAATGCATGTTGCAACATACAATTACTACTTGATGTTATAGACCTATATAGAAAAAAGGAATTCGTGTAAGGGAGTGACGAGTTCCAAAGATCAAGATGAAGACTTATAAGAAGAATGAAGCCAATTATAAAGAGTATCAACACAATTCGATGGATGGATTAAGTTCAGATCATTACTAGCCAGTAATACAAGAAGGAAGATTAGTGTAGAACATGTATGGAGCAACAAGAAATGATGAACTTAAGTTCACCCAAAGTGGGTGATGTTGCTAAGAAGTTAATGAAGTAGTTGTACTCAGTTCATGGAAGTATCATGAATAAGTGCAAAGAAGAAGAAGCTTTGGAACAAAATGGTATTCAAGATCTGACAATTCAGAGAGAATGCCAAAAGTATGTCAAAAAACCGTAGGGTAATACATACACCCTAGGATGGTTCGCAGCTGGTATTTGGTCTATAGCTGGTATTTGGTTGACTTAGTTAACCAGATCATCTTAAGTATGTCATAAAGAGCATAAAACTTGGCCTAAGATAAGAAATACATAAAGGAGTATGAAATTAAAGCGACCGTCTTTCGAGATGCTTCGCGAAATTAGACTACCAAAGAGAGATTGTCCAAATAGTAAGTAAGAAAAATAATGTCAGAAGATTCACTTCGGAGATCCACAATTGTGTGGGTATACCATAAGTTCTTTCATGAGACCTTAAATAGGTAGAGTATAAGCTAGACAAATACCAACATCCTAGTTATAAAGCCAATGGTTACTATATAAACAATTTAGAGACTATTAGAAATCCCCAAGGGGGAGAGTAAATAGTAAATGGAAGTACTGTTATCTGAATTTCCGAGTAAAGGTTGGAGAACAAGTACTAAACTATGGCAACATTAATCCTTATTTTCATAAGGTTAAAAGAAGACATCATTTTAAATGTACTTTCAGAAGTATGTTTGGGTAAAAGATCGAAGTTTACTTCAAGATAGTAGTGCTTAGAACTTAAGGTAATTAATAAATGGAAGTTGAAGAAGTACTTAAGGTGATAATAAAAGCTTTATCTAAAGCTTTCTAAGATAAAATCTTGAAAGTGATAAAATAGATTAATCCTAATAGACCAATTTTAGAGGAAAAACCTCTTAAGTGATCCTTAAGAGGTATTAGAGCACATCCAATTGGACATGTGTAGAGAAACAAGAAATTTTGATGGGTATGGACTAAATGTGTTCAAAACCAATCTTCGGAAGGACTACCAGTATAAACCATACAATAATAAACCAAAAGTTTAGTCTTTTGGATACAACTATTGTCTAATACAATTTAAAACCCTATTTTAGTGAGACTTCCTAGATCTTACATGGTATAGTAAGGAAGCTCGATGATCAAGTAAAGGAGTTGGATTAGGATACCTAATCGGAGAAATGAACTAAAGAAGAGACCCCAAATTAAGGATTTTATAATAAGGACATATCCCTAAGGGATGATAGTAAAAGAAACTTTGGGGTATTAAAGACAACAAGTTGGAGATTGCCAAGTATGACGATAATTCAAGGAAAAGATCTGGATATGGGATACTACAATTATTCCCATTTTAGGATACCATGGAGTTGAGAAATTTCGTAACCAATACAAGTCAATTCCTCATTCTGTAACGTGGGAGTATACAAACTTCGAGGACGAATTTTATTTTAAGGGGGAGAGTCTGTAACATCCCAACATTAGAGGTTAGAAATAAGCTGAACTCAGATGTGTGCATTCCATTCATGCATAGAAAATCCGAATAATTTTTGCACTTTTGAATAAAACTTGTCAAAATGATTGAAGCTTCTGTTAACTTGATGGAATTGAAGTAGATCATCAAGTTTACGGTGATAAGTTTCAATATAACCTTTGCTAAAATCTTATTTTGGGTAAAGATGATTTGATCTAAAGGTAGATCAAATGTAATGAAACTAAACCACCACACATTTCTTAATGATTAATATCAGATCCTTAAGAGATCATATCATAGTATTCATTACAATAACTCATGAATACCAAGTTAAGTATATAACTCAAGTAACAAGAATTAGGGATATGCTGGTGAACAGTGTTTCAATGGTTTTATGCCAACGACTATAGTGCACTACATCATGAAGTGGTATGCTGGGTCACCGCAAGGATAGTGATCTTTCCTAGTCTCCTTATTAAATTTCCTAAAATATATGCACATCCTATGTCCAACAATAGTTCTAGTAGGTAGCAATTCATTGTTTTCATTAGGAACAATAGTAAAGCCGCATTTCTATAACACCCTCGCCTGATAAGGCTAAGTTTATGTGTATAGTGCCAATCCCTGGATCGATTCACTGGCACACACAGTATAGATGAATACCAAAGAATTTAATAGTGCATCATAAATAACAAATTGATCCAGAATTTGCAATCATTACAATAATGCTTAGCATGTAGGCTAGCTCAAATAGTTCAATAGCAAACGGAAGCATAAACAATTGATAGGCTCCATATTCAATTGTGCCACAGGCGATCAACTGTTGAGTGGAGTATCGCGACCTATTCGATCACTCAGAATCAGAATAATAACATGCAACATAAAACGTAGAAGCCCCGAAGGGTCAATACATGGAATGTATGGCAAGTAGAGCTATTAAAGGAGACAATAAACCTAGCATCTACATGCTTATTTGGCAAGTGGAGCTATGGATAGCTTGCATTTGCAAATACCTTTATCCTACTTTCATAAACAATTTTTGACTTTCTTTGAAAAGATCCCAAATAGATTAACCAAACAACATTAAAGCAATTAGGAAATTAGAATGAGCGAGAAACATATCATGAACTCAATATGAAGCAACTCAGATGTCCATAACCGGGGACACGGCTAATCAATTAGATTATACACCCTGCAGGGGTTAGTACACTTTACCCATGTGACTTGGCCAGCCCAGATCGTACCACCACTCTCATATTGGCTTATGATAGGGATAAGTACAAGAAGGGACCATTCGATAAGTAGCTTCTCAAACCTGACACGTACCGTACCAACCTACCAAAATTCTATATCTCTGGCTACGTGGGTTCGAGTTGTCACAACCTACTAAGTCCAAACAACCGCCCATTTCATTATTGACACATGGTTGTACACGTAAGCTACCAAATAAAGATCCCAATCATTTTCTCTTGATACCTAGGTGTCTTTCCACAATGATACCACCAAAAATTATGAATCCCATCACACCCAGGAGGTTCATTGATTAAGTTGTTTTTAGTTTTGCAAACCAACACTTTTAGAAACAACTTCTAGTGATGTAACCCAGCCCTTGTTCATCATAGCATGGCTAAGCACATATACCAATGGTGGCTCAACTACAAGAGATCCCTTCCACATAACAGGATATTGCATAGCGATAGTAACCCCTAACATGCAACTACAAATTACACCACAATGCATTAAAAATAGTAGGACAATAATCATGATCAAATTAACATCTACTTGCCTTGGCTGCAGCAGTCAAAGGAACAATCCTCACACGAGCAAGCGTTGCACTCGTCACAATCTACATGATACAATTGCAACACATAAACAATCCAAACACAATCATAGATAAATGCACAAATACATGCATGGCATGTAAATGCAAGTCTTAGTAGCATATAGGTGTTCTTTGTTATATATGACTACTGATGATATGTAAGAAATAATTTTGATGCATTGAAAAATATTGATAAGAAAATAGTGATCCAAATAGTGGATTCTAAGGCAAATAATAAGCCCAGGTTGTGTGCTGTGTGGTAAAATCTGGGATAAATGCCCACTGCATAGGCAAGCTAATTTGTGACCAGGGCCAACTGGAATCACTTAAAAGGGACTTACAAAACCTTCTGAATAATTAAAATACTCTAGAAAGCCTTTTAATTGTTTCTGCAACTTCCAGTACTGTAAGGCTACCTTTTTAATTCATAAACAGACTCTAATTGCTCTGCTGATTCTATAGACATATTATTTGTAATTTTCTGAGCACTACTCGATTTACTATGATTTTATTACTCTAAATAAGGCATTAATCTGTTTAATTATTCACGGAAAAATCTTGCTGCAAAATTCTAAACTAACTACACAGCAATGTTCTACATGAAAATATGAATCCAACGATACCTCATTTGCAATATTTGGACATGTAGATTATTTGCTATCGATTTTACAAGTTTTAATCAGTTTCTGCAAATTTATCCTATTTAATTAAACGAAAAAGGGAGCTAACTGGTCAAATGCTGACTCAGCGCTGACTGTGCAGTTTGACCAGTCCACGGCCAGTGGTCAACAAACGATCTAGGCTGTTTGTCGCGGATCCAGCGGCAGAGGGAGGTCGCGAGGGGGAGGGCTCACCGGCGACGGCATCGGTGGTTGGCGGTGCGGCGGCTCCGGCGATCTCCGACGACGGCGGGGTGGTCTACGGCGTGCAGGGGACAGCAGAGGTCCTCGGGGTGGCGTCAGCGGTGCTCCTCGCATCCTTGAGGTGCAGTAGCAGTGGGCTGGAGGCACGGTGGCGTCGTCAATCTCGGGCGAGGTGCTCCGGGCTTTGTGCGGGACGGGAATCAAAACGAGGTGAGCCAGTCGAGCATGGGGAAGTCGCTTAGGGGAAAAGGGGGCGAGGGGGTGTCCGGTCATAGCGAGGTAGATTCTCGCCATGGCAATGGCGGCGGCGGCGGTATCCAAGTCCGGTGAGCAATTGCCGATCTTTGGCGGCTCGAGAGGCTAGGGTTCCAAGGGGGTTTTGGTAGAGGGGTTCAAAGCCTATATGGCGATGCAAAAGGGGGCTCGAGGCGCGTCCGATTCTGCGAGAAACACAGCCTCGGCATTTGTGCTCGACGCTACGACGGACGCAGATGATGTGGGGCCCATGGCTGGTGCGTGGTCGGCTGCGGGCTGCTGGCTGCGGCTGGGACGCAGGATGGCACGCGCGCTAGCGTTTCCTTTTGTTTCTTTTTCTCAGATGAACAGTTAACTAAATTTTGCAGAGAAGACTGTCTGTCTGTCAAACCTGAATCTGAATTTTCTCAAAACTTCAACAGGCCATAACTTTTGATCAACACATCCAAATGAGGTGATTCAAAGTGCTACATGTTCATGTTGGAACCCTCTATGCATCTGTGCCTTCCAATTGTCCAAACCACAACTTTTCAGCAGATGCAAGGTAAAAACCAAGCTAGTTTGTGTATGTGACAAAAGGCAAATGCAAGTGATGTTTTTGGCAAAAGCTTTCAAAACTGATTTTTTGCAAGTATGACTATGATGCAATGACATGTATGATATGCAGTACTAATTCTAAAAATTGGGATGTGACACTTTCTTAGGACCACAATGAACATGACTTACCCATTCACTTTCTTTTACAAGGTAAATTATACCCGCATCAAGTAGGCATACTATTTATTTCCTTACCACTTCCTTCATTTTAGGATTTAGTATTCTATTAAATTCTGCAACTGGTTTAGCACCTTTCTCCATAAATATTCGATGGGAGGATATCATGGGACTAATACCTTTTAAGTCATCCATTGAGTACCCAAAGGACTTGCGGTGCTCTTTTAGTACCTTCATGAGTTCTTCTTCTTCTTCCCCTGAAAGTTTAGCACTAATAATAATAGGAAATTTATTAGTATCATCTAAGAATTTATACTTAAGATTATCTCGTAGAGTTTTTAATTCTGGGGGTGGTAATTCTTCATCCCCTCTCTTTTCTGGCTCTTCAAAAGCTTCATCAGTTGGAGGTTCTTCAAAGGGAAATGATTCAAATTCACTTTCTAATTATTCTAAAGTTTTGTCCTCCATAATTATTTCTTCACAATTTGGGTCTTCATTTATTTATTCATCTTGATTATTTAAGAAAACAGCTGCCATATCCTCGATAGATCTTCTCTTTCTATTCTTCTTGTATATATAAAGGTTTGTCTTTAAATTTGCAAAAGTTGAATTCTTTTTCCGCTTTCCCAAGCTTAAGGGATACAACCTCATTTTTTAAGTCGGCTGTGGCACCTATATCTCTCAAAATATTTCTTCCAAATATGATTGGGCAAAGAGTGTCACCTGGCATATCAACAACTATAAAATCAATAGGGAATTTTTTATTTCCAATTGTGATAGTTGCATCTTCAACTACTCCCATTGGAATTCTAAGATTTTTATTGGCTAACATGATTGTCATATCAGTATTTTATATTGTAGCCGGTGCTATCTCTTCTTTTATTTCTAAATAAAAGTCATAGGATATAACATTCACTTCGGTGCCAAGATCACATAAACCGTAATGCGAGGTTTCTTCAAATATGCAGGGAAGAATAGGCTTACCCACATCTTTTACCTTAATTTTACCTTCAACCAATATAGAAGTCTCTTCATCAAGTTTAACTATGTTACAATGTGCATACATAGCCATGATTGCTTCCTTGGTTACCTCTTCATCTTTGATTTCATCCAGATGTTCTTCAATTATTGGCACACTTTCCTCTTATTTCTCCTCATGTACTGCCTTGACCTGTTCATATTCCAAAATATGCTTCTGTGTAGTGTTAGGGAAAGGTATCTCATACATTGGTTCTAGGGAGGCCAATGTTGTTTTAACTTCTCTTTTCTTCTCAGGTTCGGGTGGTGGATCATACTTGGTCGAACCCTCTTTTGGAGCTTTGATGTGTTCTATAAAAGCTTTAACAACTTGCAACACAAGATCTGAATCTAAATAAATCTCTTTAGATAATTCATTAACATGGCCTTTTTTATTATAGTCGTGAATACACTCATGATCTATTTCTGTGCCTCCTTCACTTCCTAGATCAAAATTCCCTGAAACTCTATGATCACGAATTCTATTAAGTAAAGCCTAAGCTTTAGTTATAGGTAAATCCATAAAAGCTCCTCTCGCATAAGAGTATAGTTCAATTTTATTAGGTTCAATTAAACCACCATAAAAGATATGCAATAAATACCATTCAGGCAAATCATTGTGAGGACATTGACTAAGTAAATTTTTAAATCTTATATAAGCTCTTACTAGTCCTTCATTAGGACGGTTCCTCCAAGTCATTATAAGACGCCTGATTTCAAAGGATTTTGATAATGGGTAATATTTAGATAGGAATTCGCAAGCTAAATTATCCCAAGTAGTAGTGTCTTTTGAGGGTAGAGATCTATATCATGATAGAGCTGTACTGGTCAAAGTTTGACTAAAAAGTTTAACCCTTACCTCATCGGCTGTACACCCCGTTAATTGGAACGTGCCACATATAGCTTTGAAACATGCATTATGCTCATATGGATCAGGATCTTCTTCATCTCCAGTAAATTGTTTCTTGTGTAAATTACTAAGTAATAGAGAATTTATTTCAAACCCCCTCGTCTTCTCGTTGGAGTTGTCTCTTTTATAAATATCATAGGGCTTCCCAAAGTGCTTGAGTGGGTTAGCACTAGTCATATGCTCAAACTCTATCATGTTGGTGGAAACCTATAACTCAAACAAAACTTAACAAAACCAAAGTAAATAATCAAAAAATAAAAGACCTACAATGCTTAGCTCCCCGGCAACAGCACCAGAAAATAGCTTGATGACTGCAAGTGCATAGATCGGTTGTAGCTAGTTTCAAAATAAAGATATCGATCCCACAGGGAGAAGGAGTCTGAAGTCTAAGAATTCTTGAAATAAATACTGAAACTAGAAATGCTAAATAAAGTTCTAAGTGACAAGATAAAATGCGAGTATTGCGTAAAAAGGTGTTTTGGGGTTTTTTTGGTATAAGAGAACAATGCGTAAATTAATAAAACTGAATATAGAAAATAAGTATCGTGTATGTAAAAGAGATTTGAAACTTCAGTGGGAAAAAGCGTACTCAGGGATTAGCGAATTCACCACTAGCATTATAAAGGGCTAAGGTAAAGATTATTATCATGAACATTCACAACTATGTATGTGTGTGAGAAACTCCGTATTTGGACAAAGAGGCAGCAACCACTACTCAACTCATCCTCATAACCACAACAAATAGCAATCAACATCAATTGAATTACTGCGCTATTAAGGGACATAATCCTACATGACATATCTCATGGCATGGATAGTGTTTTGTGAGTTTCCTCGATTCCCAAGTTGATACATAAGGAGTGCCAACAGCTTAATAGTCACTATAAGTGCTTACATCCCTCCGTCTACCAACAAGTAGTTTCCTACGTCAAGTCCCACAAGAGGCAAATATTGAGAGCTAGACTTCTCCCAATATCAAGATCTAGACAATCTAACACATGGTCACAACGATGAATATCATAATAAACTTTATCTTATTTCAATCTCATGATACGGATGTAGTATAGCTCTTTTTACCTAGTAAACCTAGGTTTATCGAATCCTCATGAAGCAGAAAGCAAAATGAGATTACTTAAACAAACCTTTGAGAGTTCTAGAATTCCTGTTGCGTTTTCACCGGACCAAGAGTTTGTGATCTTGTTATTGTTGTTGTTGATGATGATGATGATGGAGAGAGATGGCCTAGGGTCTTCGGTTTTCACTAGTAGGTGCGCAAAACATCTGATGGGAATAATAGATAATAATAAAGTATTCATGTAACTGTTAGAGCAAGATAATTATATGTGGGCAGTGCATCCATAATTTTTATCGCCTCCGCAACCGCAACCGCTTATAGCAATAACCTATTAGTCTCATCCATGTAAGAAAGAGAACTAATGATAAGCATCGTGATGTCACCGTTAATCCCAAGTAAATTCCTCACATACAACCGTGCTACCCTTTCTGTCACTGGGGTTCCTATCCTGCAGATCAGTCATTACTCACACTCTCTTTACGTGGATCAATCCTCAGGGTCTTGGGTACCTGACAAGTCCTTAGATTGAGGCAAGAGAGGGTACTACAATCATCATGTCATACAAACTAATACATGATCCCATCTATGATAAATAACATGCACAAAAGCTACATGGCTTGGACGAAACCCTTAGCCCAAGGAAAATTACTCACAGATAGAGATGAAATCGATAATCATAAACATTGTAATAGAGATCATAGAGTTGATAGAAAATAGTCTTACAATGTCACCAATTGGAGATGAGATCTACTATTACAAGTGGTGGAAGATGTCTATGATGGTGGAGAAGGGTTTAGAGGTTTAGATCTAGATCTATTCCTCTGGCGTAGCGGCAGGGGGAGTTTAGGGTGAAAGAAGCGAGATTGTGGGGTCGGGGGGCTTGTTTCTCGTCACATGAAGCCTCTTTATATAGGGGTCCCTTCACGAAAGTTGTTCTGTTTGACCTAATAAAGTCGGTGCAAACCATACGGCGACAACTATATGGCGGAGGCCTGTATAGTTGGTCGTTAAGTCTTCTGGATCCACTTCACGGCTCCTGGTTTCTTTGGCGTGTTGGAAATCTCGTATCTTTGGAATTTATGTAGTGATTCCCATCATCATACGGTCATTATCTGCGTAGGGAAAATTAGCAAGAAAGGATTGCATACCCCTTTGATCATTAGGCATTAGTGGCAGGTTTTCGAGAGATATTTCATTAAATATATGAATAATATCCAGTTTAAATGCGGACGTGGATGGCTATATTTCATAGCCATCAGCCTCCTGGATCTATGTAGGGCAAAGATGGATCCTCGGTGGATGAGTTCCCCCTCCAGATGCCTTCTGAAGGGTTTCGCAGCATAGTAAATCAAAATTTTCTACGGAAGCAAACAGAGGGAAAGCCAAGATCCAATCTAGGAGATGCAAACAACGAGAGAGATTGGATTAGATCTTCATACCCTTGAAGATTCAGCAGCGGAACGCTCGTTTAACGTGGGTGATGTAGTCGCACTCGCTTCTCCTCGCGATCCGATCCGATCTAGCACCACAAGTGGCGGTGCCTCCGTGAGATGCACACGTGCAGCACCTCGACGTATCCTCCTTCCTCGGACCAGCAAGTATGGTGGAGAGATGGATTGGATCTACAACACGACGGCGTGGTGTATATGGTGGAGAATTTCTGCAGCAGGGCTTCGCCTACAAACAGTCGGGAGGGAGAGTGGAAGGGCAGCAGGGCAACTAGGGTTTGGAGGAGGGTGTAGGTGTGTGGGAGGGGGCGCACCAGACCTCTATATATAGAGGGGGGGGTGCGGCCAGCCCTTGCCCATCCTCCAAGCCTATCTCCAGTTTAAACGATTTAAACTCTCCCTTCTAGACCCTATCTTATCTCTAGTTTAAACGATTTTAAACTTATCTAGGATCGGCTGGGCCCTATGGGGCCTTGTGCCCCTGGCCCAATGAGGCCAGGACACTCCCTCATAGGCCCATGCCCCCTCCCGGAAGGTGGGACCACGTTGGCCCCCTTCCGGAAGGTTCTAGAAGCTTCCGGTACAATACCGATTAATCCGGAACAATTCCGAACTCCAAAAACTGCACTGCCTTATATGAATCTTATTCTCTGGACCATTCCGGAACCTCTCGTGATATCCTGGATCCCATCCGAGACTCCGAACAAAAATTCATAAACCAAGTATCCAATCTATCCTAGCGTCGATACACGTTAAGTGTGTGACCCTGCGGGTTCGAGAATATGCAGACATGATCTTCTATCAATAATCAACAGTGGGTCAGGCACCCATATTGACTCCACACATTCATCGATGATCATATCGGATGAACCACGATGCCAGGATTCAATCAATCCCATATATATATTCCCTTCGTCTCGCGATATTTTACTTGCCCGAGATTCGATCGTGCAGTCATACCTAGCTCAATCTCGTTCACGTGAAGTACTTTACTGTTCGTAATCCGATATCACCTTGTGATTAACTCCTTAACCACATGCTTGAAAGCGGTGTTGATATCGATTACCGAGTGGGCCCGACGTATATCTCTCCGACTTGGGAGGGACAAATCCCATCTCGATACATACAACCCAACAAATACTTTCCGATCACCTGAGAGACACCTTTATGATCACCCTCTCATAGGATGACGTTTGATGACCTCAAAGCTTTCTTCCGATACCAGGGAGTTGTATTATCTCATGGTCTAAGGAATACAATATTTGACATAGGAAAAGCTTCGCAAAGACGAACACAAAGACACGATCTAATTGCTTCGCTTAGTTTGGGTCTGTCCACCATATCATTCTCCCAATGATATGATCTCATTATCAATTGACAACTCATGTCTATGGTCAGGAAACCTTAACCATCATTGATCAATGAGCTAGTCCATAGAGGCGTACTAGGGACACGGTGTTGTTCATAAACCACACAAGTATTAATGTTTCCGCTTAATACAATTCTAGCATGGAATATAAACTTTATCATGAACAAGAATTATAATAATAACATCTTTATTATTGCCTCTAGGGCATAATTCCAACACCTTCCGGAGGTTAGGTTTTGGAGATTTCTGGGTGTTATGTATGTCGTCTCTCCGATCCAGTTGCACGGGGTGAAACTATTTGAGGAGGCTGTGTCGGTGCCAACTATACGGCGGGAACTATACGTCCGGAAATGTTCTCCCGTTGTATAGTTGGTCATTAAACCTTTTGTATGCCTCAATTGCTTTGGATTTTCTTCTGGTGTTATTAATAATTCCCAAATGAGGAATTTACGTAGTTTTTGGTTCCTTTTCACTCCAATATAACTAGTCCAAGAATCATGTTCATCGGATCCATCATCTGTCCTAATCCTGGTGAAAATAAACATAAAAAGTGTGTGTGAACGCTGTAAAATATCAAGAGCCTACATATACAATGCAAAATAATAATCTAAATCATGATGCAAATATGCACTCATCACTCACCACGGGGATGATGCCTCTGGTGCGTAAGCAACAGATGAGGATTCCGTGGTCAAGGCGATGTGTCGTAAGGCTGAGAACAACTTAGTTTCGCCTGGTATAATGAGTTCTTCTAAATCCTTTCTTTCATTTTCCACCCATGTTATTACTTGTAAGTTGGCCAATGTCGGTGTTAGCTTGGGTAGATCTATACAGGTGGTTCTTTTTTCTTCTAATGTTTTGCGACACATGGAGGTTCACCGTCTAACGGTTACTCCTAAGTTCGATGTTGTTCCTAATTCTTTACCAATGGAGGAGGAGGAGTTGCATGCCACAGTATATGGTTAACTTGTAGGGGTTCATAGCATGGAAAACAAAAAAATTCTACCGCATGCACACAAACAAGCCAAGATCTATCTACCAGATTGTAGCAACGAGTCGATAGAAGCACTCACCCTCGAAGATTCCAAAGCGGTTAACGAGAGCAGATTCTCGTGGGTGATGTAGTCGTACACTTTCCGATCTCAAGATCGCGTAGACGATCCTTCCGGCGCTGTGTTCCGGCAGCGCTTCTGCAGTCGGTCACATGTTCGGTACTCGATGAAGACCTTCCTCTCCCTTGTTCCAGTAGGCAGCGGAGGTTGTAGTTCTCCCCTCGCGATTCTGGCAGCACGATGGCGTGGTGTCGGAAGTAGAGGGAAGATCCCGCAGGGCTTCGCCTAAGCCAGTGCGAGTTATGGTGGATTAGGGTATCCCGGAGATCTAGGGTTTAGAAGTACGGGAGGAGGAGGTGTCGGCGGCGGGTCGGCGGCTTGGGTGGAGAGGGGCTAGGGCTTATGTGTTGGGGCAGCCCTCCCCCTCTATTTATGAGAGGGGGTAGCCTTGGGAGGGGTGGGTTTGAATCCAAACCCAAACCCAAGTTGGATTGAGAGAAGGACTTGTTTCTTCTCCCACTAGGAAACCATTGTTCCAGTTTGACTTTTCAAACTTCCCGTTTGACTTTCAATTTAGAGCTTTAATTCTCTCTTGCAAATGCCCACACCAAGTGACCTAGGATATGATCCAATCATTCCACTTACCCATGACACATTCATGGACCATTCTCCTTCCGGATCGGTGAACCTTCTAGAACCTCTCCAATGAAAACATCGGAATCTTTCCCGATCTCCGGAATCAGACTTTCCTTATATGAATCTTATTCTCCGGACCATTCCAGATCTCCTCGTGATATCCCGGATCCCATCCGAGACTCCGAATAACATTCGGTATCCCTACTAACATTCCATATCTACTAAACAACATCGAATCCTTAAGTGTGTCTCCCTGCGGTTCGTGAATTATGTGGACATGACCGAGACACTTCTCCAATCAATAACCAATAGAGGAATCTAGAAATTCATATGGCTCCCACATATTTCTATGGTTATTTTGTGATCGAATAAACCACTTACATACGATACCAATTTCCCTTTGTCTCACGATAGTTCACTTATCCGAGGTTTTGATCGTCGGTATCTCTGCATACCTAGTTCAACCTCGTTACTGATAAGTACTCTTTTCTCGTTCCCGTGATATGTGATCCCTTGTGAGACAGTCACATGTTTGCAAGCCAATTGGATGACATTCCACCGAGAGGGCCCAGAGTATATCTATCCGTCATATGGATGGACAAATCCCACTCTTGATCCATGTGCCTCAACACATACTTTCTGAACACTCAATGCCACCTTTATAGCCACCCAGTTACGGTGTGGTGTTTAATGTCATTAAAGCATCCTTCCGGTGATGGTGATTAGCATGATCTCATGGTCGAAGGAATTAGGTTACTATGTATCAGAAAGCTTATAGCAAACGAACTATTAAAATGACTTGATCTTTATGCTACGCTTATCTATAGGAGTATGTCCATCATACCATTCTCCTAATGATATGATCTTGTTGTTAACAACATCTCAATGCTCATGATCGGGAAACCACGATCATCTATTAACCAACAATCTAGTATTACAAAGAGGCTTTACTAGGGACTCTAATTTAGTTTACAAATCACACAAGTATTAATGTTTCCTGTTTAATACTGTTATAGCATGAATGTAAACATTTATCATAAACACAAAGATATAATAATAACCACTTTTATTATTGCCTCTAGGGAATATCTCCAACATAACTCCTTTGTCACTTAGTTGGTGAAGTGTCGGAAGTGGACTTTGATGAGACTGGGCTTACCTCTGTGTATGAGATAAAATCATATGGTCGAAAATCAAAGAGCCCGAAGTCTCGCAAGTGGTCCCGTGTATCCAAAATTTCTATAATTTATCAATGAATGGAATGTTTTCAAATAGTCTTCGGGACTTGGCTAAAACATTTGTTCTTTGCCGATTGTGTGAGAGATTATAAGTTGGATTTTCTGGGTATTTCTGAGACTAGTAGACGTGATTTTTCATAAGCCCTACTCAATCGCCTATCTGGTGGTGTGGACTTTATGTGGATATCACTTCCGCCTCGTGGTCGTTCTGGGGGATCCTGTTAGGCGTGTGTGATGAGACCATGGAAGTTTTAGCTAGTTCGGTTGGAGATTTTTTCATCAAACTCCATATACGGAACAAGGCTGATAATTTCACATGGTCTCTTGTCGTTGTTTATTGTAACATCCCAGCATTAGAGACTAGAAATAAGTTAAACCCCAATGTGTGCATTGCATTCATGCATAGAAAATCCGAATAATTTCCGCGCTTTTGAATAAAACCTGTCAAAGTGATTGAAGCTTCTCTTAACTTGATGGAATTGAAGTAGATCATCAAATTGACTGCAATAAGTTTCAATATGACCTTTGCTAAACCTTATTTTGGGTACGGGAGATTTGATCTAAGGGAAGATCAAATATAATAAAAGTTAAACCCTAATACATTATAATTTATATTTGATCCCTAGGTGATCATATCATAATATTAATTATAATCACTCATGAGTACCAAGTTAAGGATATAACACAAACAATAAGAATGTAACAACTATATCTTAATATCATCTGTTTATACCATGAGTATCATGGTAATACCTAACCCTACTTCTTAAGTAAGATTGAGTAGGAAAGAAACTAAGTTTAGATCATTCACCATATATCTTCTTTCCATATCAATCCTTATCATCTCTATTGAGTTATATTCCAATATCTGTTGATCATCAATGTTGAAAAATCAACTATTGATTCACCAATTTTCAATCTATCAACTCTTGACCAGAACATAGCTTACATTTAAGTGTCTATAAAGAAACAACTAAGAAGAGGAGAATAGTTAATGCTAGTTTTAGATATCATTTATAGAATGGGAGTGATTGAGAAAGGATAAAACCATTGTGTTAAATTGATGGAGTTAAACTCACTCCTGGATGGATAGAAGAGTTATTTGAAATAAGATGGGTGGTAGTAAAGAAGAGTTACAAGGATCATGCCTTGCTCACCAGGGTTGAATACTTATATCAAATATAAGTGACATTGGTGGGTAGAACATGATTGAAACCCTAGAATAGGTAAGTTATCCTAGAGTAGTTATCAAAGGTCACATTAATATAATGTGAGGCTGGAGTATTAGTTATTATAGTAAATATAAGAAAGTATTATTCAATTCAAGCTAGTATGTCATAGAGTTATGGAAGTAAGGTTATTCATCTTAAAGGATAGTAAGCTTTAGAGAAATGTAGTTGGATGTATACATCTAATGGAGAAATATTAGTGATAGATAATTAAGGAAGATTATGAGTGGAGTTTGAAAGAACTACTTGTTAGATTGAAGATTATCAACAGTAGAGGAGGGGGTATAACTAAGCAAGGATATGAGAAAACTATGAAATGCTTTAGTATCAAACTCATTGGATTCATCCATGAGATTAGAAGAATAATAGGTGAATAAGAATATTATTGTGAAGTAAAGCTCGTCATGTTAACCATGATGATAGATAGGAAAAGTAGTATATCTAGGAAAGGAATTCCTTAATTAGAAATTCAGGATTGTGAATTATGGAAAATAGACATTCTTGGAAAACACCCAACTCTAAATCTTAAACCAAACATAATAAAGATTTCAAGTTATTGATCCATCATCTTATATCTATATCACTTTATAGGAATATTTTCCTATAACAAATCACATAAGCACATCTCTGTCAATTCTAATTATCATAATTATATGTGCTTAAGAGTATCTTTATCAATTCCTTTCTATAAAACATTCTAAATATAACTTTCTATTTTAAAAAGGTGATGTCATCAAATATCACAAACAGAAGCCAATATGCTTAGTTATTAAATCTTTACTCACAGCAACAAAAGAAATATAAGTAAATTAAGAACCCTAAATTTCTATGTTTACCATAATAAATATATACAATACCATTTTCTATATTAATGAAAGTAGTATTAAACATATTAATTTCTTTTATATTTCATGCATCAAATAATGATATAGGATCATTATACATATAAAAATTTCTATTCAAACTATGAGCCAACTAGAGTTAAGTTTTATAAACCAATAAGGAAATATCATTTAATAAATCCATGGTTAATAGTGGAAAGAAAAATAACAAGAAAAGCTTCTACAAAATATTAAAAAGGGTTCATATAAAGAAAATAAAAGAAATATAAAAACATTTATCTTAAAGATTCACAAAAGGAATCACAATAAATACAAATTGTTGCTGTAAGTATTCAACAAATAAACTTTATTAGAAAAGTTCAAAATATAGATTAAATTCAAATCTAAAAAGTAAAGCAGATAATAGAAAAAGGAAAACAAATAAAACACAAAATCCTGGCTGTGGTCCAACTCCTCTCTACTTACCTGTCGCCCCGGTGCAGCCCACAAAATCCCAACAGCCAGCCCAAATCACTCTCTTCTATGACTGACCTGAGGGACCAGGGAGGGACTGTAGGTTGAGCTTGAAGAAGTGCCAGGGGGTTATCCGCAAAACAACACGTCGTCGTCTTCCTCTAGCTGGAAGCATCTCGGTGGCGATGCCGAGGCCATCCGCCGTCGTCCTTGCGCCAAGATCCACGCCGTCGTCGCTAGGAGAGGATAAGGAGGCCACCGCGATGTCCCCATTCGTCCTCATCCCCATTTTCCCCCTCTAAAACTCTCCCTGCCTCATTCCCAACCATGCCGAAACCCTAGCTCGGAGGTGAGCCGGTGCTAACGATTCCGTGCTCGCCTCGACGAGATAAGACCACGGTGGAGACCGTCGTGCTCTTCTCGTTCGATTGCCCCAACTCGCACTAGCGGAGGAGGCGCGAGTTAACCCAATCGCACCCTCGGTTCCCGGCGTTGTTCGCGACCTCACCATCGTCTCCGACCTCGCCTCGTCGTATCGACCACACCATCGCGTTCCTGGTGAGTCACTGAGTCTCCTCGTATGTGTAGATGCTTTGTTTGCTTCCTAAATCCACGCCACCATGATCAACCGCAAGCACCGCCGCGTGATCTCATCGCCGGTTGTCCTCCGGTGACCAAAAAAGGGTGGCGCCACCACTCCTAGACTCCTCACATCATTCTCTTTCCAACGCACCTAGTCAGCCCTGCGCGCGCACTAGATAGATCGGTCGATCCTCAACCAGTGAGGATCAACTCGTGTGACATCATGCCTGCGTCGAGTTCTATCCACGTCAGCTATCTTGACCAGTCCTTGCTAACGTGGCGTATGACGTGGCCTAGGGCCCATATGTCATTATCTAGGGGTAGCAAGCCAGTCGGTAACAAATGCATTTTTTTAACTTGTGAGTTGAGGTGGTCACTGGCCCACTGGTCAGTAACTAGGGTTAGGTGTGGGTGCGGTGTAAAAAGTTATTTCCTGTTTAAGAAATAAATAAAATGTTATAAGCTAAATTATTAATATTCCAAAAAAATCAAATAAATGATTAAATCTTGTTTAATTAATAACTTTTGATTTATAATTCAGAAAAATGTGTATAATATATAAAAATTTGTAGAAAAATAAAATATACAATTTAAAATTATTATCAAATATTATTATGATGATTATTTAAATAAATATTATTTAATAAAGGTTTTATAAGTAAATAAATAAAACTTTGATAATTCAAATTTTAATAATGGTAAAAGTTAAAAATATAAATAGAATACCAAAAATCTTAGAAAAATAAGAATTATAATTTAAAATTATAATCATGCGTTAGAATTCCACTTAATTAAATATTGGTTATTTATTAAGTCTTTATAAAGTAATAAGTATTATAAAAATCATATCTTATTATTTTTAAATCACAAAAATAAGTGTAATATACCAAAATGATCACAAAAATAATACCTATATGTTAAAAATATAATATTTCACTTTTGAGTTAAATAAAAAAATCAAATATTTTAATAACTCAAATTTAAACTTATTAACTTAATTAATGATTCCTATAAGGGTAAATAAAAATTGTTAATATTTCTAAAAATTAGTCCATTAAGTCTAATAAATAGTATTAGTATTCATATTATGAAGTCATAATAGTGCAAAACATTATAAATACAATTTTGATAAATTATCCTTCAACCAAAGGAGTAATTATTTCTAAAAAGGTCCTAAACAATTATAAAACCCCAAGAATAATTGTAACTAAATCCAATCTTTTCCATATACTCCAGCCATCAGTTTACAAAACTATCACAACACTATGGTGAATCCATAAGAGGTTAAGTAATATTATTTTCTTGTTTACAAAATATAACCACTCATCCTTAAAAAGGTAATGATACTATCTCGTTATAAAATCAAGAAAACCACTACAACAAGTAAAAATATAACCATTCTTAAAGGAACCTTAAGGCAACATTACCAAGTATACCAGGTACAAATGTTATAAGCATTATACTTTCAAACTATCTATGTTTTAAAGTTAACTTTAGTCTACAAGAATCTAAATATAATACTATAAACATTGTTATATGTTTTATAATTAACGTTGGTCTGATATAGTTAAGACATAAAGCATCTCAAGCCCAAACTATTCAAGCAAGCACAAATAACATCGACCAGACTCAACTAACCACAAAGATTGATTAAACCTCAGAAAAGAAATCTTTTCTTCAAATGTTATTCTTTTTGCCACTTCAAAACAACAATTCTTATATAAGCAATCTTGACTAGAATTTCACCTTTTATATATATCCCCTTTATTTTATGATATTGTAATTTTATGATTGTCTCACACACACTCACAAGCCCTAATAAAAAGTACAAGTATTAAACCCATCTAAAAGTACAACACATTTCAAAGACATCATTTCTAGTATCCAAACCCTAGAACAATGTTATTCCCAGGATTCGCGTTTATAACGTGCATCACATTACTTCTGCATAAGAGCATATTACTTCTTTAAACATTAGTCCTTACCAGACCAATGATGATGATTTCAGATTTTGGATCTTATATTGTCTTGAAGACCGTGAGTGCATAATCTTGCAATCACAAAAGGCAAGTTCACACTTGCTCATGTCCTTTGGTTATTTTCTGTAAAGTATTTTACAAATCCAGTGTTGTCATCACCTGCATTTGAAAAAGGCCAGAAAACACTATTTTCGATAATAATGTGAACTATTGGTTACTGATCCAGGGTGATCAGCTAATCTATTAAATCTGACAGTTGGAATACCACTGTTCAGAACTATATCACCTAGGACTTAACAACCAATGTCGCCAGTGATTCTTGCGCCGTATATTATGCATTGACCATGAGATTTGGAATGGGACGGAGAAGTCAGTTGTATCTTCTTCCTCTCGCATGAAGCCGGATGTGCGTGTGTCGTATTATCCTCGTAGCATGCATAATAATTGGTAATTCGTAGAGGATATGCAGCATATGGGTGGGAACCCTCATTGTCCCACGATAGTTCTGGCATCTAACGGTTTGTACAAACAATTGCCGTAATTCTTTATGTGGGCATGGTGTACACCAAGGAGGCATGTGAGGTCGCGAAGGGGGCAGTGATTGGCTTGGATCATCTTATGGGACCCACATCATGGAATTGTGGACGGGAATAAGCTACCCGGTTGTGCAACAAAGAGTTGATCTCTCATAGGTAAAGTAACGCACCTCTGCAGAGTGTAAGAACTATAAATTGTTACTCCCTGTTTCGGGAAGGAGCTGCGAACGCGGCAGGAAAGGAACTCCATGAAAGTTCTGGTAAACCCGTGAAGGCTGATGGACATAGCTTTTCAGAATAAAAGCAACCTTTGAAGAATTGTTTACGAAAACTTGCATTGCCTATGGCATATGGTCTATGGCTGTAGATATAGTGCATCAAACACTCCTTTTCTAGTGAACTTGCTGAGTGCACTCGTAATCAACATATCTTCTTAACCCTTGCTATATTCTAAAGTCATTAAGACGATGTCTACACCAAGTTATGCTCCAGGAATCATCATCCAAAGCTAAAGCTCTTCGACAAAGACAAGGAAGTCAACAAATACCTTAACTCAAGTGAAGACGAAGTTACTGATTAAATAGGAATATACTCTCTAACCAAAGAACCTAATTCTGTAGTGTGCTGCAATCGTAGCAATGCCAACCTCTTAGTTAAAATACTAGACTTAAAAGTATAATAGTCGGTGCATTATTTATCTTTGATTCTTCTTTGTAAGAAGTTCCTTCTCTCTCTTTAACGTTCTTTGGATCTTGTGTAAAGAGTGAGTTGTAACCGTTAGCATGTATTGGACCCGCTGTGTTTCTGTTATGCCATTCTAAGGGATGTAATACTAGTGAACGGTGTTTCATTGGTGTTATGTCAACGACTATAGTATACTACATCATGCAGTGGTATGCTGGGTCACCGCATTTATGGTGCCACCCAGGATGTATATAAATCCGACTTCTTACGTGAGCTGGTGAATCTGGCAAAGGATAATCCATGTCCTATTAACTCCATATACGAAACAAGACTGATAATTTCACATGGTCTCTAGTCGTTGTTTATGGTGCCACCCAGGATGTATATAAATCGGACTTCTTATGTGAGCTGGTGAATCTGGCAAAGGATAATCCATGTCCTATTCTTATAGGTGGCGATTTTAATTTGCTAAGATTTCCTCACGAGAAAAGTGGGGGCTGTTTTCATGAACAGTGGCCTTTCTTGTTCAATGATTTCATAGACAGGCTGGACTTAATAGAGGTTATAATGTTAGGAAGGCAATCTACCTAGGCTAATAGTCTTCTAAAGCCAACATACGAAAAACTAGATAGAATGCTTATGGATACCGAGCGGGAAGAGAAGTTCCGTATGGTAACTGTTCGCGCTCTGTAGCATATTAAGGCTTTGTCGGATCATTCTCCTTTACTTCTATTTGTTGGATCAGTGCCACAAAAGTCTACGAATGAGTTCAAATTTGAATTCGTATGGATGATTCGTGATGGTTTCTACGAGATGGTCAAGGATATTTGGGAGAAACCTATTAATGGTGAAACGCCTATACTGCGATGGAATAATAAAATGTGTGTTTTATGTAAGTTCCTTCGTGGCTGGGCTAGACACACTGCTTTTATTCTTAAAAAAATAAAAATACGCCTATCATCTATCATTGATGACTTATAAGCTTCTGCGAAAGTCAGGTCGTTATCTTCATAAGAAATTGAGCTTAAAAGCGAATTGAATACTGAGATAGTCCGACTACTGCATGAAGAGAAACTCAAATGGTACCAACACTCTAAAGAAAAATAAGAAGAAATTTATTCACTCTCTAAATCAGAAAGAAGGTATGATTGAGGGATAAGAGCAACTGGAGTCTTATATAACAGCTTATTTATAAATCCTTGTTTGGGGCTCGATCAAAAAACTCATTTTCTATGGATGAGTCCCAGACGGCGGATATCCCATAGGTTTATGTTGAGGAAAACAACTTCCTAAGTGCCTCTTATACCAAGAAGGAGGTTAAAAAAGTTGTTTTCCAAATGGAACATAACAAAGTGTCAGGGAGATGGTTTTCCAATGGAATTTTACCAAACGTTATGGGACGTCATCAAGGAGGACCTGATGAATTTGTTTGGGTTTTTATAGGTCGGTCAATTGGATCTTTTTAGACTAAATTTTGGTAACATAATTTTACTATCTAAAGTTAATAATGCAGAATGTATACAACAGTATCGTCCAGCCTGCCTTCTTAACATTAGTTTTAAAATTTTCACAAAAGTTACCACGATTAGACTAATTCAGTAGCTGACCATGTTGTCGGCCCTTCTCAAACTGCGTTCATGCAAGGGAGAAACATCCTAGATGGTGTAGTAATCCTGCATGAAATAATCCATAAACTACACTCAAATAAAAAAATGGTGTATTGTTTAAGATTGGCTTTGAAAAGGCGTATGATAAAGTTAATTGGTCTTTTATCGAGCAAACACTCCGTATGAAAGGTTTTTCTAAGAAGTGGCGCGCTCTCATACAGTCTTTTGTGTCTCGAGTTAGTGTTGGCATTAAAGTAAACGATGATACTAACAATTACTTTTAGACCAAGAAGGGACTAAGATAGGGAGACCCACTATCGCCTATACTATTTAATATAGTGGCTGATATGTTGGCTATCCTCATTGAGAGAGCCAATGTTGATGGCAAAATTGAAGGAATAGTTCCACATCTTTTTGATGGCAGACTCTCTATTCTTCAATACGCTGACAACATAATCTTATTTGTGGAAAACGATTTGGAGAAAGCTAAGAATCTGAAATTAATATTATTAGCATTTGAACAAATATCTGGTCTGAAAATAAACTTCCATACGAGTTATTTGTATTGTTTTGGCGAGGCTCAAAATGATGCCCACCTATATGCTGAACTTTCCAGCTATGGTCAGGGGCAATTTTCAATCAACTATCTAGGAATACCGATTCACTATCGGCGTCTCACAATTGCTGAATGAAAACTTGTTGAGGAAAGACTCCAAAAACGTCTAAATAGTTGGAAAGGAATATTTCTATCCCTTGGGGGAAGACTTGTACTCATAAATTCAATACTCACCAACATGGTACCGTATATGATCTCATTTTTTCAGTTACCAAAAGGTGTCTTGAATAAACTGGATTATTTCTGATCAAGATTCTTTTGGCAGGGGATAGTGAAAAAAATATCGACTGGCTAGATGGAAGCTGGTTTGCAGACCGAAATAATATGGTGGACTTGGCATACATGATTTGCAAGTCAAAAATACCGGACTTCTAGGTAAATGGATTTTCAAACTACTGACTGAAGATGGTGTCTAGCAAACCATTTTATGAAGGAAATATGTGGGTTTCAAAGGTGTGTCTCAAGTGGTTTGGAAACCCGGTGACTCACATTTTTGGGCGGGACTAATGGCATCAAAAAAACATTTCTTCCACTTTGGTGCCTTTAATATTAAAGACGGATCATAGATTAGATTCCAAGAAGATAAGTGGCTTGGCCAAATTTCTCTTTGCGAATAATATCCAGATCTATATTAGATTGTTAGGCACAAAGGGGATACAATTTCCATAGTAATGGAATCTACTCCTCCTAATGTGTCTTTCAGAAAAAGTATCATAGGTCCTTGACTTGTATCTTGGAACAATCTTTTATTATGAGTAGCCATGATACAGTTGTCGGACGATATGGACGAGTTCAAATGGAAATTATTAGAAAGTGGTAAATTTTCAATTGACTCATTGTCTAGAGCATTGATTCAACCTGATATTCATGTCAATGATAATAGTAAAATTTGGAAAATGAAAATACCCCTAAAGACGGAGATATTCGCTTGCCGTAAGGATGTAATTCTTACAAAAGATAATCTGATAAAGAGGAATTGGTATAGAAGTACACAATGCGTTTTTTGTCATCATGATGAGACAACCCGTCATTTATTCTTTCATTGTAAATTTGCTCGTTCTATATGGTCATTCATCTAAATAGCCTCTGGTTTATCCCTCCATGTTCAGTGGCCAATGTTTTTGTAACTGGTTGCATATGATAGATGATAAATACAAAACTTTGTTTAGGGTGAGAGCGCTTGCTATTATTTGGTCGCTATGGATATATAGAAATGACAAAATTTTTAATAACATTGTGTCTTCTCCCCTGTAGGTTATATATCGGGTCATGGCTATCCTCCGATTATGGACTATTCTCTAACGCATGGAGTTTCACGACTTGTTTGTAAAGGGATGTACGCGATTGGAGGACAAGGCGAGGGATATTTTCTCCCGACATGGATGGCAGCGTGATTTGCGGATTGATCTGTCATAGCTCAAGTCCGTTTATTTTAATTGCGATATTTGTAATTTTAGTCTACTTTCTTTATTCTTGAGTGTGTGATTTTGTGCGAGTATGTATATCTTATCTTAGCTATACAGAGGTCGGGCGTAAACGTTACTCAAAGTAATAGAAACCCCCATTTAAAAAAAAAAGAGTACCCCTGATTCGGGAGGGGGAACAGAAACGAAGAACCTGAAACTTCTTTCTCTCCCATCTGTCTTCCCCCTCTGGTCTAGATCGTCTCCTTCAGATACGGTTGCTACCACAAGCATCCAAGGTATGGTGCTACCATAAGCCACCTTGTATCCCCGTGTATCGATCTCAGGCCTGATCTTCACCGGCGGCAACCGGACGTGATAGTTTCGTATCTGAGCCATAAAAATTCCCCAAAAAAATTCCTACAAAATTCTGTTCCAATCACTCCGATCTGCCACCAAATTTCGTTTCCCTTTGTTCGTTCTCCAACTAGGTCGCATCTCTGGTCAATCCACCACAAATTTTGGAGAAATCTCCAACAGCTTCCACCATCTCACGTTGCTCATCACCTGTTCGACAGAAATCTCTAGCAGGGCATCACTTCCCACTGCCACTATGTTGTCCGTCATGTCATACCGACCGTCGATGCAGCCGACGACTATGCCTTCATCACCCTAGGTCATCATGTATGACCGTGCAGCTGCTACCGCTGCAACAACCATCACCAACAATTTTTCCCCCCTCAACAACAAGGATGTGGTTGCTATACGAGCTGCACCTGGAAACTCATCCTCTTGCAAGACCCTGGCCACCATGGCGCTTGAAACCAACCCCGACACCTCGATTAGTGTCGGGAACAACACACTGCAAGGTATAATTAGGTCTGGCGCCAACACTCCTGCTGGTTGTTTGGCCCATGTCTTCTCCTGCCCGCCGAATGATCTTGGTGCACGTGCTCTGGAAGCCGACACTGATATGCCTGCTGAGGTGATGACCCTTGTTGGAGGCTTGTCACTTTTTATGCAAATTGATTGGGATTTCACGGAGGAGATACTCAATGATAATTATCTCAAGGGCTTAGTTTGGGATGAAGGCACTCCTGATGAGGTACTCAGACAGATCGGTGGCTTGTCATTGTTCCAAGATCCCGGAACATGTAAGAGCAGTGAGAAGTTAAAGCTGACATGGCCACTTTCCTCCCAATTAAATAGTACAAGCCATCAACTAGGCCTTGGGTATGTACCTTCATTTTGGTGTGATATGTTGCTTGGGAAGCATTGGGAGCATTTGCTAGAAGGGGGACAATCCTGGAATCTCATTGGTGTTAAGAAATTTGGCACAAAGAGTACGTGTTCTATTTTTGACAAGGTGTCCGCATGGAGAAAAATTCTTTTAGTCCTGGAAATACTGAGCAACATGAAATGGTGGATGTATTCCATTACGATGATATCCCTCTCTATGTTTTGGATTTGCTCGCTAGGATAATTCATGCACAGCTATTTGCACAATGGGATCCAGGGAAACAAACTGGATGTTGGTTAATTTTTTTAGTTAAAAGGCTATAGTCTGGCTTTATAAGGAGTCTAAAACATCACAAACACAAGCCGGGAAGACAACAACACCAAAAACAGGAAACACAGGAACCTTCTCGAGAGAAAGGGATGCAACACTGAGAGGGGGAGCAAGCGCATCAGGGGTCGTGCAGCGGGGAAGCCACCAGAGTCCACTACTCCAAGGCTCACAGGAGCTCCGAGATCTTGATCTTGACGGCATCAATGAGGGAAGAGATTGCGTCCTTCTCCAAAGGGCGGCACAATGGCGTCCACAACTTCAAATAGACAACAAGTTTGAACAATCCCTCAACATGTAAAGATATGAAACGGCCCTCGGTGAGGGCTTTATTTCTAATATTCCAAAGGGCCCAAGACATGGACGCGAAGGTGAGCCAAATCATACGCCTAGAAAGGCCAGAGATGCCCTGAATAAGCGCAAAGAAATGGCAAAACAAGGTCGATGCCCAACTGCACCCAAGAGCCTCCCGAAAGGAAGCCTAGAACAGCCTCACCAAGCTGCAATTGAAGATGATGTGATCCTAGTCCTCTTGTTGGCGTCAAAGTGGGAACAACCCATCGCCGGGAACACGCCTTTTTTGGACCTGGTCACCACTAGGCAACCTGCCACACAAAGTGTTTGATTTTGAGGGGCATACGAATCTTCCAAATTTCTCTAAACCTACAGACCGACGCACCAGCGTGCAAAGCTTTGTACATGGATCTAGTCGAGAACTATCCTGAAGGCTCGAGAGTCCAAGTCATACAGTCCTCCTCATTGCTAAGGTTGACAGAGTGCAAGTCATCATGGGGCATTCTCCATTCCTCACACTCAGCAGGACCAAAAGTCCTTCTAAACCTAGGGAACCCGAACTCATAGTTAATAACCTGAGACACAAGAGTATTAGGGTTGTTGCAAATGCGAAATAGGCGCGGGTACTTGCTAGCCGGCGTCTTAGGTTGGACCCATCTGTCCAGCCAGAAGGCCGTTTCCAGACCATTACCAATCACATGTCGGCCTCTAATGCGCAACAACTGCTTAGATTTCAGGATTGCTTTCCACAACTGAGACCCACACTTGGATCTGACAGTAGCCGGGGAGGAGCCTTGTAAATATTTATTCTTCATAATCTAGAGCCACATGCCACCTAGACCATTAAACAACTTCCAAGCCCACTTGGCCATGAGGCATTGGTTCATCAGCTTGGTGTTCGTGAAATCTAAGCCCCCATTATCTTTAGGGGAGCACATGGCAGCCCATTTCACCATATGGTACTTTTGTTTGGTTTTGTCCTTGGCACAGTAAAATCTACATCTGACTTTGTCAAAGAAAACGTGCACCCCATCCTGCAACGGATAGAAGTTCATGCAGTAGTAGGGGAGGGAGGTTAGGCATGATTGTATCAGCACCCCTCTTCCCCCCGAAGAGTGATATACCTTCCAAGGGTCAACTTTCTTTGCCACTCTAGCTTTAAGGGGAGCAAAGGCCTCAATTGTGGATGCATCCATCGGCATCCCGAGGTAAGTCATAGGAAACTTTCCCAGCTTACAATTGAGCATGAAGGCAGTGCGAAGCTGTTCTTCATCGCCAGACCCAAGCACAAACGCTTTAGACTTTGCAAAGTTCACTTTGAGGCCAGACACCGATTCGAAATAGAGCAACAGAAACTTGAGATTCATCAGGTCAAGAGGGTCATTTCTGATCAGGATCAGGGTGTCGTCCGTGTAACTGCAAGTGGGATATGCCACCATCCACCATCTGGTGAGAAACCCTATGGATATGCCCTTCCCTACATGCTCCATCTAGCATAAAGGCCAGAGCCTCAACCACAAAATTGAATAAGGTTGGAGACAACGGGTCTCCCTGTCTAACTCCCCGAGTGTTGGGGAAGAAAGGTCCTTGGTCCCCATTAATATTGATCGCCGTGTGGCCACCTCTGACAAGCTACATCACCCAGCTAACCCACTAAGGGGCGAACCATTTTTGTAAAGCACTTCTTCAAGAAAGTCCCAACTCACTTTGTCGTATGCCTTTTCGAAATCAAGCTTAAGGATCACCATCTTTTCCTTAGAGCATTTTGCCTCATCAAGGACTTCATGGAGCACAGAAATTCCGTCGAGAATGCTCCTACCCTTGATGAAAGTAGTCTGGTTTTGGTGGATAGAACGCTGAGCTACCGGGGACAGGCGGAGAGCAAGGGTCTTAGAAATGAACTTGGGGCGTGTTTGGTAGGGTGGGGCCCTATTTCTTGCATGGCATCAGAAAAATAAGGATGTTTAGTTGGTCACGGAGGGAAAATATCTTGCATCCACAGGGAAGGGTACAACTTTTAAAGCACGCAAAAACAGGCTCCGTGGAAACGCCAAAATCGAGTGTTTCCACCGGGATAGGCCCTGGCGAGTGCAAGGGTAGGAACGACATGCACGGACAGGTAGCATGGAGATGGAGGGAGCCAAAATCTTTGTAGCGGCATATGGCGTGAAAAGTAGGATCACCTCCCTCTTATGCTACCACCTCTTGCTGGAAGACAAATCCCTTCCTATTTTCCTCTTGTGCGACAGCTTTGGTGGCAGGCGATTTAGATCTCCGGCAACAGATGCTAAGCACACTCCGGCACCGGAGGGCGTCTTCTGCCCGACTCCGGCATCTGCTGGCTCACAGATCTGCGGCGCCGACTTCTCCCCTGTTTTCTTCTCCGCCTGCGGCAGGTCCTCGACGGCCACCGACATGAAGGTAACAACCATGACTCCTCTCCATCTTTTTTACCAAGGTAGTTAGCTCGACATTAGGGTAGTATGTACACCGTGCTTACGCAATGCCACTCCATTTAGGGCCAACAACTGAAGGTTATTGATACGTTGGAAACGTATCTATAATTTTTGATGTTTCATGCTTGTTTAGTATCTACTTTGCTTTCCTTTTTCCACACTTTGAGGTGCTTTTCTTATGTTTTCAGGTACTAACCTATTAACAAGTTGCCACAATGTCAGTTGCCTGTTTTTTGCTGTTTTTGGTTCCAGAAAAAGCTAGTAAGGAAATATTCTCGGAATTGGACGGGACAAAAGCCAAAGTCAATATTTCACCGAGGAGAACACGGAGTCCAGATGAGAGACGGAGGGGCTCCATAGGGTGGCCACACACCCCTAGGCGCGGCCTAGGGTGGGCACGTGCCTGGGCAGGGTGTGGGCCCCCTGGCCGCCTCCCAGCCTCGCCTCTTCGCCTATAAGAAGCCCCCGACACCTAAACCCTAAGTATCCGATCAAAATTCTACGAAACCGTCTGTATCCGCCGCCAATGTCATCCCTAGACCGGGGGAATTTGAAGCTCTTCCCGGCACCCTGCTAGAGGGAAGATCATCCCGGAGGCCTTCTTCTTCATCATGCCATCCTCCGGTATGAAGCGTGAGTTGCTCCACCTTGGAATACGGTCCATGTAGTAGCTAGATGGTTGTATATCCTCCTTGTGCTTTCATGTCTAGATATTGTGAGCTTCGTTCATGGTCAAGATCTCATCTATTTGTAATCATGCATGTTGTGTTTGCGGGGATCCGATGGATATTGAGATTACTATGTGAGATTGATTAATGGTTTTGTTTTATTGATTCTATCATTTCTGTGTTGTTTGTGATCTTGCATGCTCTCCGTTGTTAGTAGCTATCTTGGCCAAGTAGTTGCTAGTGACTCCAAGAGTGGGTATTTATGCTCGATAGTGGGTTCATGCCTCTACTTAATCAAGGGAAGTGACAGAAATCTCTACTATTGTAGTTGTGTTGTTGCCACTAGGGAGAAAACAACAGTCTCTTGTTCATGGAACAAGTGGATTGTTTACCTTACACACTTTGCTTAAAGCAATGCTTGTTATGCATTGCGACTTAATACTGGAGGGGGTTCGGATGATAACCCAAAGGTGGACTTCTAGTCATAAATGCAGTTGGATGGAGGTCTATGTATATTGTTGTATTGCCCAATTGAATCTCATAGGATCTTTTTGTCTAGTATTGCATTGTTATGCCTTGCTCAGTCATGTCAATTGCCCTACTGTAATTTGTTTACCCAGCATGCCATGTTTGTTTATCTAAGGAGAGCACTTCTAGTGAACTATGGACCCTGGTCCAGTATTTACCATTGATACATCTTCCATTGTTACTGTTTACTTGCTGCAAACCATCATCACCTTCGACACCATACAGTTAATCCTTTGTTACAGCAACCGGTGAGTTTGACAACCTCACTGTTAGTTGGGGCAAAGTCTTGAGTTTGTGTTGTGCAAGTTTCCACGTTGCTTTCAACACCTTTGGGAAGTTTCCTTCCTCCTACTGGTTCGATAACCTTGGTTTCTTACTAAGGGAAAACTTGTTGTTGTACCGCATCATACCTTCCTCTTGGGGTCTCCCAACGAAGTGCTGCTGCACGCATCAAGACTTTTTCTAGCGCCATTGCCGGGGAGGCTAAGGACGTCTTCACAAGGGGAGTCCTCCTCAACCTTTCTCTTTACTTTGTTTTTAGTTTTCTTAGTTTCTTTTGCTTGGTTTTGTTTGCTTCTTTTTATCAAAAAAACAAAAAAATAGTTTAGTTTGGTTTGCTTTCTCTTATCAAAAACACAAAAAAATTAGTTCCTTCCCTAGTTGCTACCATGTATGGTTTTGGTCCAATCTCCGTGACACCTATGGAAAAGATCTTTACTTTTAAGCAAAAAAGTGAAGAGAGTTTCAAAGAAGCTTGATCTAGAATCTCTGCTTTACAAAGGGAAACTGAGCCTAAGATGAGTCTTAGCTTGGTTATTAATAGTTTCTACCATGGTATTGATCTTTGTTATAGATATGCTTTGGATGCTGTGGCTGAGAAAGATATTTTTCAATGTACTGAGGATGAAGCTTTTGATGCCATACAGAAATTGATTATAATTTATAATATGCCTGGCAAGTCTGATTCCTCTTTCATAGATATTTTTGCTAGGTTGAACACTCTTGAGTCCAGTACTGCTGCTTTGAACAGTTGCTATCACACACTTAGGGAGTACCATAATTATGTTCCAGTGAATTCTCAGCCTTCAAAGTGGTTTCCCACAATCAAAGTCTCTATAAATAGTGCAACTTTTGATGCTCGATGTGATATCATGTCTGTGAAGGGTTTCGCAGCATAATAAATCAAAATTTTCTACGGAAGCGAACAGAAGGAAAGCCAAGATCTAATCTAGGAGATGCAAACAACGAGAGAGATTGGATTAGATCTTCATACCCTTGAAGATTCAAGACAATGAACGCTCTTTAACGTGGGTGATGTAGTCGTACTCGCTTCTCCTCCTCGCGATCCTATCCGATCTAGCACCACAAGTGGCGGTGCCTCCGTGAGATGCACACGTGTAGCACCTCGACGTCTCCTCCTTCCTCGGACCAGCAAGTATGGTGGAGAGATGGATTGGATCTACAACACGACGGCGTGGTGTATATGGTGGAGAATTTCTGCAGCAGGGCTTCGCCTACAAACAGTCGGGAGGGAGAGAGGAAGGCAGCAGGGCTACTAGGGTTTGGAGGAAGGTGTGTAGGGGAGGGGGCGCACCAGCCCTCTATATATAGAGGGGGGGCGGCCAGCCCTTGCCCCTCCTCCAAGCCTATCTCTAGTTTAAACGATTTAAACTCTCCCCTTATCTAGAAATTCTATCCCTAGATTTAAACGAGTTTAAATCTATCTAGAATCGGCTGGGCCCTATGGGGCCTTGTGCCCCTGGCCCAATGCGGCCAGGACACTACCTCATAGGCCCATGCCCCCTCCCGGAAGGTGGGACCACGTTGGCCCCCTTCCGGAAGGTTCTAGAAGCTTCCGGTACAATACCGATTAATCCGGAACAATTCCGAACTCCAAAAACTGCACTGCCTTATATGAATCTTATTCTCCGGACCATTCCGGAACCTCTCGTGATATCCCGGATCCCATCCGAGACTCCGAACAAAAATTCATAAACCAATTATCCAATCTATCCTAGCGTCGAGACACGTTAAGTGTGTGACCTCGGGTTCGAGAATATGCGTACATGATCTTCTATCAATAATCAACAGCGGGTGCAGGCACCCATATTGACTCCACACATTCATCGATGATCATATCGGATGAACCACGATGCCAGATTCAATCAATCCCATATATATATTCCCTTCGTCTCGCGATATTTTACTTGCGAGATTCGATCGTCGGCACCGTCATACCTAGCTCAATCTTGTTCACGAAGTACTTTACTCGTTCGTAATCCGATATCACCTTGTGATTAACTCCTTAACCACATGCTTGCAAGCGGTGTTGATATCGATTAAGTGGGCCCAAGTATATCTCTCCGACTTGGGAGGGACAAATCCCATCTTGATACATACAACCCAATGATACTTTCCGATCACCGAGAGACACCTTTATGATCACCCTCTCATAGGATGACGTTTGATGACCTCAAAGCTTTCTTCCGATACCAGGGAGTTGTATTATCTCATGGTCTAAGGAATACAATATTTGACATAGGAAAAGCTTCGCAAAGATGAACACAAAGACACGATCTAATTGCTTCGCTTAGTTTGGGTCTATCCACCATATCATTCTCCCAATGATATGATCTCATTATCAATTGACAACTCATGTCTATGGTCGGAAACCTTAACCATCATTGATCAATGAGCTAGTCCATAGAGGCGTACTAGGGACACGGTGTTGTTCACAAACCACACAAGTATTAATGTTTCCGCTTAATACAATTCTAGCATGGAATATAAACTTTATCATGAACAAGAATTATAATAATAACATTTTATTATTGCCTCTAGGGCATAATTCCAACAGTCTCCCACTTGCACTAGAGTCAATAATCTAGTTTACATTTGGCAACTATCTCACACCCCTGGCACTGAGGTGCTGATCATGTTTACACGTGGAAGAGGTTTAGTCAATGGATCTGCGACATTCAGATCTGTATGTACTTTGCTGATCTTCGATCTCCATCTGCTATATAATCTCGGATTATATGAAACTTTGTTGATATGCTTGGTCTTTGGATGATATCTTGGTTCCTTAGCGAGTGCTATTGCGCCGGTGTTGTCACACAATATCTCCAGTGGGTCCAATGCACTTGGAACCACGCCAAGCTCGATGATGAAGTTTCTGATCCAAACTCCTTCACTTGGCCTTCTGCGGCAGCCATGTATTCCGCTTCTCATCAGATCCCGCGATCACGCTTTGCTTGCAGCTTCTCGACTCCACTCCTCCATTCAAAATATACACGTATCCTGTCGAGATTTAGAATCATCCTTGTCGATTGTCGAAACTAGAATCGACGCAACCTTTTCTGACGAGCTGTTCATCACCCCATAGACTAAGAACATTTCTTTAGTCCTATTTAGGTACCTTAGGATGTTCTTCACGGCTGTCCAAAGGTTCCACTCTGGATCACTTTGATATCTGCTCGTCAAACTAAGAGCATTGGACACATCCGGTCTAGTACACATAAGATGCATACATGATGGAACCTATGGCCGAGGCATAAGGCACTTTGCTCATAGCTTCCCTATCATTTACCGTAGTGGACACCGAGCCTTGCTCAATATCTTACGACAACATAGGCCTTTGAACCTTTCAATGCCTTATCCATTCTGAACCTTTTCAGAACTTTGTCTAAGTATGTACTCGGCTTAAAGCTATCAGCGTCTTTGTCTATCTCTATAGATTTTGATGCCCAATATATAAGCTTCACCTAGGTCTTTCATTGAAAACACTTGTTCAAATAACTCTTCACATCGTTAAGCATGTTGATGTCATTTCCAATAATCAATATGTCATCCACATATAGTACCAGAAACGTCACCGAGCTCCCACTCACTTTCTTGTAGATGCAAGCTTCGTAGCAATTTGGAACAAATCCAAAGCTCTTGATCACTTGATCAAAACGAAGGTTCCAACTCCGAGATGCTTGCTTCATCCATAAATGGAAGCTGAAGTTTGCATACTTTATCAAGATCCTTAGGATCGACAAAACCTTCGGGTTGCATCATATACAACTCTTCATCAATGTTGCCATTGAGGAACGCGATCTTGACATCCATCGCCATATTTCATAATCATGAAGCAGCAATTGCTAATAAAATCGAATGGACTTAAACATCGCTACGGGAGAGAAAGTCTCATCGTAGTCAACACCTTGAACTTGTCGAAAACCTTTCGCAACAAGCCGTGCTTTATAGACAGTAACATTACCATCTGCGTCCGTTTTCTTCTTGAAGATCCATTTGCACTCAACGGCCTTTCGGTCGCTAGGAGGGTCCACCAAAGTCCATACTTGGTTTTCGCTCATGGATCCCAATTCGGATTTCATGGCTTATAGCCATTTCTCAGAGTCTGGGGTCATCATTGCTTCCTCATAGTTCGTAGGTTCACTGTCTTCTACTAACAAGACAGTCAAGACAGGGTTGCCGTACCACTCAGGAGGGGCACGCGACCTTGTCGACCTGCGACGTTCAGTAGCAGCATCGTCCGAAGCTTCATGATCCTTGTCATTAGCTTCCTCTATTGTTGGTGCAGGCGGCACTGGAACAATTTCAGGTGCTGCACTACTCTCCAATTCAAGAGAAGGTTCAATAACCTCGTCTAGCTCTACTTTCCTCCCACTCACTTCTTTCGAGAGAAACTCCTTCTCAAGAAAGGAACCATTCTTTGCGACAAACACTTTGCCTTCGGTTCTGTGATAGAAGGTATACCCAATAGTTTCCTTAGGGTATCCTATGAAGACGCATTTCTCCGCTTTGGGTTCGAGCTTGTCCGGCATCAACTTCTTGACGTAAGCTTCGCATCCCCAAACTTTAAGAAACGATAACTTAGGTTTAGCACCAAACCACAGTTCATATGGTGTCATCTCAACGGATTTAGATGGAGCCCTATTTAAAGTGAATGCAGCGGTTTCTAATGCATAACCCCAAAATGATAACGGCAAATCAGTAAGAGACATCATCGATCGGACCATATCTAATAGGGTTCGATTCCGGCGTTCAGACACACCATTCTTGTTGTGGTGTTCCGGGTGGCGTGAGTTGTGAAACGATTCCACTTGCTTTGAGATGCGTGAGAAAATCATAACTCAAATATTCGCCCCCACGATCGGATCGTAGAAACTTAATCTTTCTGTTATGATGGTTCTCCACTTCATTCTGAAATTCTTTGAACTTTTCAAACGTTTCAGATTTATGTTTCATTAAATAGATATACCCATATCTACTTAAGTCATCGGTAAAAGTGAGAAAATAGCGATATCCACCGCGCGTCGAAACACTCATCGGTCCGCATACATCGGTATGTATGATTTCCAACAAGTCCGTTGCTCGCTCCATCATACCGGAGAACGGGGTTTTGATCATCTTGCCCATGAGGCATGGTTCGCATGTGTCAAATGATTCAAAATCAAGAGACTCCAAAAGTCCATCAGAATGGAGTTTCTTCATGCGCTTTACACCAATATGACCCAGACGCATGATTGCCACAAATAAGTAGTATTATCACTATCTACTTTGCATCTCTTAGCCTCAATGTTATGGATGTGTGTTTCATCCCTTTCGAGATTTAGAAGAAATAAACCATTCACAAGAGGTGCATGACCATAAAAGATGTTACTCATATAAATAGAACAACCATTATTCTCCGATTTAAATGAATAACCGTCTTGCAATAAACACGATCCAGAAATAATGTTCATGCTCAACACAGGCACATAATAACATTTATTAAGGTTTAAAACTAATCCTGAAGGTAAAACTAAGGAGAGCGTGCCGACGGCCATCACATCAACTCTTGATCCGTTGCCAACGCGCATCGTCACCTCATCCCTCGCAAGCCACCGTCTATTTCGTAGCTCCTGTTTCGAGTTACAAATATTAGCAACTGAACCAGTATCAAATACCCAGGCACTACAACGAGGGCTAGTAAGGAAAACATCAATAACATGTATATCAAATATACCTTTGATGGTGCCAGCCTTCTTGTCCGCTAAGTACTTCGGACAGTTCGCCCAAAGGACCCTTGTCCTTGCAATAGAAGCACTCGAAGGTCCGGCTTGGGACCAGACTTGAGCTTCTTCTCGGCGGGCAACGCGCTTGCCGCCTTTCTTGAAGGGCTTCTTTGCACCTTTACCTTTCTTAAAGGAGGGCTTGTTGACCATCAACACATGATTATCCTTCTTTATGTCCACCTCGCAGCCTTCACTTTGCGAAGAGCTCGGTGATCGTATCGATGGAACCAATCTGATTATGAGTCACTACAAAACTTTTGTAGCTGGGAGGAGTGATTGCAGAACCTCAATCTTGAGCTCCTCTGGAATCTTGCAGTCCGATTGCTCAAAGGCGTTGAGTGTAGCCCGACATCTTAATGGCGTGCTCACTACGGAACTCCCTTCCTCCATCTTGCGTTAAAGAACTTCTCGAGATCTCATATCTCTCGGAGCGGGCTGAGTCGAAACATGGTTTTCAGCTCCTCGAGAATCTCAAAGGGCCGGATAGTTTTCAAAACGATTTTGAAGTTCCAGTTCCATAGCAAACAACATGGTGCTCTTAATCACACCATAATCATCTTTGTGTGATAGATAGCTTTCTCATCACCATAGCTTGCGCTGAGGGGTTACCTAACGCTTTCTCAAGGACATAGTCCTTTTGTCCATGCCAGATGTAATGATTCTTAGATTGCGTAACCGATTGGTGAAGTTAGACCCATTGTTCTTAAGCTTTTCTTTCTCAAAGAAAACGTTGAAGTTGAAGTTGGACTTGGCCATGTGATCTACGGATTTGCAAGTACAATTTAGACTATGTTCATGATAAATGGTTCAACTTAATCAAATTACTAGATGAACTCCCACTAAATTCAACATCCCTCAAGTTGTTTAGTGAACACGATCCAAATTCACCACACCTAATCCGATCATCACGAGAAGATATGTGGTTTCAATGGTGGACAACGAAGTGTCGATCATATCATTCATATGACTCATGCTTAACCTTTCGGTTCTTGTGTTCCGAGGCCATGTCTGTACATGCTAGGCTCGCCAAGCTAGACCCAAGCATTTCCGCGTGTGCAAAACTGGCTTGCACCCGTTGTATGTGAGCGTAGAGTCTATAGCACCCGATCATCACGTGATGCTTGGACACGACGAACTTTCACAACGGTGCATACTTGGGGAGAACACAGTTTTATCTTGATCTTTAAGTGAGGAATCATCTTATAATGCTACCGTCGCGATCTAAGCATAATAAGATACATAAAAGGATAAACATCACATGCATATAACTTTATGTGACATGGTATAGCCAATCTTCGCGCAATGATCTCCATCTTGTGCGTTCCGGCATGATCTCCATCACTCCACCATGATTGCCTCCACCACGAATAGCAACTACAACTATTGCTAACTACTTAGCGATAAAGTAAAGCTATTACATGGCGTATAAGAAGTTGACTCGCAGGTCATACACAATTATAAAGACAACCATATGGCTCCTGCCGATTGTGTACTCATCGACATGCAAGTCGTGAAACATTACAAAACATGATCATCGCATACATTATACACATCACATCTTGGGCCATACCATATCACAGAAAACACTCCCTGCAAAAACAAGTTAGACGCCTCTACTTTGTTGTTGCATGTTTTACGTGGCTTATGGGAGTAGATGCTAAGAACGATTCTTACCTACGGAAAGCCACAACGGTGATATTATGGTTGCCAAACTCCGGTGTTAATCCCATGATCACTATAGTGAGAAAGCGACATCCACCAGCCGCATGTGTGGAACAAGCCACACGTCAAGTCGGAGAGTCGGTCATGACGACGTCGCGTAAGGTTGGCCTGGACCGCTTCAATCTCACTATGTCGCGTCATAAGAAGAACACAAACAAGAGGCTTGCAACAGAAAACATCAATGCCCGCAACAACCATGTTGCGTTCTACTCGTGAATCACATCTACGCATAGATCTAGCTCTGATACCACTGAAGGGTTTCGCAGCATAGTAAATCAAAATTTTCTACGGAAGCGAACAGAAGGAAAGCCAAGATCTAATCTAGGAGATGCAAACAACGAGAGAGATTGGATTAGATCTTCATACCCTTGAAGATTACGCCGTGAGCGTTAAATCCGGAGCGTGGGTGATGTAGTATCGCTTCTCCTCCTCGCGATCCGATCCGATCTAGCACCACAAGTGGCGGTGCCTCCGTGAGATGCACACGTGCAGCACCTCGACGTCTCCTCCTTCCTCGGACCAGCAAGTATGGTGGAGAGATGGATTGGATCTACAACACGACGGCGTGGTGTATATGGTGGAGAATTTCTGCGAGGCTTCGCCTACAAGCGATGGAGGGAGAGAGGAAGGCGGCGGGGCTACTAGGGTTTGGAGGAAGGTGTGTGGGGAGGCGCAGCCCTCTATATATAGAGGGGGTGGCGGCGGCCAGCCCTGGCCCCTCCTCCAAGCCTATCTCTAGTTTAAACGATTTAAACTCTCCCCTTATCTAGAAATTCTATCCCTAGATTTAAACGAGTTTAAATCTATCTAGAATCGGCTGGGCCCTATGGGGCCTTGTGCCCCTGGCCCAATGCGGCCAGGACACTCCCTCATAGGCCCATGCCCCCTCCCGGAAGGTGGGACCACGTTGGCCCCCTTCCGGAAGGTTCTAGAAGCTTCCGGTACAATACCGATTAATCCGGAACAATTCCGAACTCCAAAAACTGCACTGCCTTATATGAATCTTATTCTCCGGACCATTCCGGAACCTCTCGTGATATCCCGGATCCCATCCGAGACTCCGAACAAAAATTCATAAACCAATTATCCAATCTATCCTAGCGTCGAGACACGTTAAGTGTGTGACCTGAGTTCGAGAATATGCGACATGATCTTCTATCAATAATCAACAGTGCAGGCACCCATATTGACTCCCACACATTCATCGATGATCATATCGGATGAACCACGATGCCAGGATTAAATCAATCCCATATATATTCCCTTCGTCTCGCGATATTTTACTTGCCCGAGATTCGATCGTCGGTACCGTCATACCTAGCTCAATCTCGTTCACAGCAAGTACTTTACTCGTTCCGTAATCCGATATCACCTTGTGATTAACTCCTTAACCACATGCTTGCAAGCGGTGTTGATATCGATTACCGAGTGGGCCCGAAGTATATCTCTCCGACTTGGGAGGGACAAATCCCATCTCGATACATACAACCCAACAGATACTTTCCGATCACGTGAGAGACACCTTTATGATCACCCTCTCATAGGATGACGTTTGATGACCTCAAAGCTTTCTTCCGATACCAGGGAGTTGTATTATCTCATGGTCTAAGGAATACAATATTTGACATAGGAAAAGCTTCGCAAAGATGAACACAAAGACACGATCTAATTGCTTCGCTTAGTTTGGGTCTGTCCACCATATCATTCTCCCAATGATATGATCTCATTATCAATTGACAACTCATGTCTATGGTCAGGAAACCTTAACCATCATTGATCAATGAGCTAGTCCATAGAGGCGTACTAGGGACACGGTGTTGTTCACAAACCACACAAGTATTAATGTTTCCGCTTAATACAATTCTAGCATGGAATATAAACTTTATCATGAACAAGAATTATAATAATAACATTTTTATTATTGCCTCTAGGGCATAATTCCAACAGTCTGAATTTTGCCTTATGCCCAAAGATATTTATGAGTCTTTGAGTCTTTGGGGACTTTCTAAAGGAGGAGAAGAAATATCTCTTACTAATAATGCCACTTTATTACCCACTGAAATAGCTGAAGGTGTGTTTACAAAAATCTCAGGGAAAATGGTGTCTACTGATTATCTTGTTATTGAATGTGTATGCAAAGGACATATTACACTTGGAAGATTCCTATTGAAACACCTTGGAGCAATAATAGATGTGGGAAAAGGCATTATGCATTTTGCTCATCCAGTAAGCAATCATATATTCCCTAAAGATAAGAATAAAGGTAAGAAAGGTAGGAACAAGAGAGTTGATGTTAATGCTTCTTCATTTGAAAATACTTGATTTATTGCTTCTTGTGCCTAACTTAAAGGCGTTAAAGAAAAGTACTTGTTGGGAGATAACCCAAGAGTTTCCTTGAGTCTTGGAAGTTATTACTTCAGTAATAACCTCTCCTTATCATTTTTGTTTGCTTTTTGTGCCAAGAATGACCTCTAATGAGAGGTAAGTAAGATTTGAGGAGTTGCTGTCCCAAACCAGATTTCTGTCCTCCATCATAAATATTCGTGAGGAGTCTATGTAAGTCGGATTGAGATGACAATTTATGAATAAATCCCCCAGTATGTTAGCTAACTTTCTTTAGTTCAACAATTTTTATTTGAGCAACAGAAGGTCTTCGAAAAAATTGGTTTCTACCTGCTGGTCTGTTTTGACAGATTTCTGCCATTATTTGCATTTGCTTCTTATTGATTCCTTTTTGGGTTCTTTTTGGGAAATTGAGATTTTTGAAGGAGTTGCTACAATAGTTGTGTTTTTAATGAAAATTTTTGCTGTTCTAAAGCTAAACCCAAAGGTCTATTATCTTTTTAATACACTAATATTGCTTATGAAGATTGTATGAAGGAAAATTTCAGGTGTAGAGAGAGAATGATGTAATGAGATAAGAATGGACAAAAGCTCAAGATTGGGGATGCCACCCCGGTGTCACCCCAAGAAATATCCAAGAGGTACAAGCGTCAAAGCTTGGGGATGCCCAAGGCATCCCCTTCTTCATCAATAAAAAGCTCAGGTCTTTCTATACACTTCGTTTTTATTGTTTTATGCATTGTTGTGTTGTTCTTGGAGCATCTTAGTTTTTGTTTGCTTTGCTTAGTTTGTTTAGTTTGCTTGAATAAAGTAGTTTGGAACCCCGTTCTCGCTATGTTGTTTCAAATAAGTTGATTGGTGTTGGAAAGGAGTAGAAAGTTCTTGCTTGAAAGTGCAAGAGGAGCTTGCATTGAATGTGACTTAGACTTTAGCATGACATGCTAGGTGTTGTTTTGACCTTATGCTTAGTGATTATTATTGTAGCATGTCTTGTTTCAAACAATTGGGATTGCTTAGTGTGCCTTGAAGGAATCATCCGTTGTTTTAGCATACAAAATCATAGTATTGTGGTATTCTCCTTTGATGCTTTGTTTGGGTCGACTTGGCACATGCTCATTTTTTTTGTTTTGGAAAAGAGTATATATTAATATCACAAGGACACCAATTACACCCAGCCTCTGCAACAACGCATGCCCTATCGGCTCTACGGATGCACACAGCTCAGAAAAAAGAAAGAGAAATTACAAAAAAGAAAAGTCCCGCTACAGAGAACTAATCCTCAAAGAAACGACAGTGATACCATCAGAACAACACCAGTAGTCCTCCACTCCAATAACAACGCCTTCAAGAAGGAAACAGTGCCCAAGCGCCGTCGTTGCCCGACCAAAGGTCATAGGTTTTCACCCTAGAGAAAGTCCTTACTCACAAAACAATGCCTTCAACAAGGTCATTGCCAGGCACAACCAGCTAAGGCCAGAACTTGGATTTTCACCCTGTAAGATAAGACTAGGGACTCCCCTGTGTTGTCTTCTCGCACCAACAGTGGCTGCAATGGGTCCCAGATCACGCAGCCAAATCTCCGTCGCCACAAGAACAAAAATCACCATTGCTACCCTCAAATTTCCGCTTTCCTGACATTCTCCGCATCTGACATCACCATGGCTCAAAGCATGTCACTTGGTGGGAACAAACAACAGAGCTTCGCAACGCTCCCGCTGAAACCAAACGGCCAGAAAAACAAGGTGGGCGCGACCGAATACCTTCTGATCCAGCAATCTCCAGGCATGAAACGCCCATGGGAGTTTGTCGGCAGAGCCTTCCGAAACCCGCCTCTCCAGACCAGATCAAGGAGGGCAGACATCAAGCAGATCTTCGTCTTCGTGCGAAAGAAATCAAATGACCACCTCCTTTATTAGATCCGACACAACGATCCCCACACCGCCGGCCGGATACCGGAGAACAGATCGAGAAGGCAATTAGGGTTAGAGAACCGATCTAGGTCTTCCAGCGGAATCCCATCACCTGCACCTCCTCCACCAGATCGCCACCACAAGGAACCGCTGCCTCCACCCTGACCAAGGGACGCCACCCAGGTCCTCGCTTCAGCCTCCGCCACCGCCTCAGCAAGCTCCGCCTGGCCCACACACAATCATACCATGTTATGACTATGAACAAGTCACCATAGCCTCTATGATCATCTAGTCTCGACTTGTAGTACCACTCTATGCTTTGATTAGTAATGTTTTGTCGCTTTGCATGATTATGGCCATTATTGCTCTCTTAGTTGGTTGCTCCCAGTCTTTTGCTAGCCTCCACTTGTATGAGTAAGATCTACTCATGCTTCCAACTCCCAAGAAACCAAGTTATTCTAAATTGTCCACTATAAAATCCTATGAATGGTGTGTTACACCATTCCAAGTATATTCTTGTTTTCAGCTATCTTCCAATTAAAAAGTATTTTGTTATGTGAAAACTTAGTGATTAAATCCCTCACGAACTTGATGGCACACTTTATATTCCTTGCCCCTAATAAACTTGAACCATTGTGTCATCTATGTTGTATATGCTTGCACTTATACGCTGGAATTAACAGAACCATGTTTTCATGGGTAACGTTTTCAACATTGCACTTGTACTTTGTACACAGTTGATATCATGCTCTTTTGTCTATGGATGTCGCCGGTGTGAAATAAAAAGGGATCTTATAAGTCCATGGAGTTATGTATTTTGTGTTAGAGAAACGCCTGGGCCGCTAGCCTAAGCCATGCCTAATCATGGTGAAAACTTGCAGCATCACCATAATGAGCAATCTGTGAAGCATTCTCAATAAAAAGCTATGAAAATAGTAAATAAAAAGATCATTGAGATGCTCATTGTCTGCTTGCCTTGTCATTTTGGTTATGGGAAAGCTCATGTACCATGTGCAAGGGGTACCCCGTTGGCGGTTCTCTATGATACGCATGTACTTACTATGACCAGAACTTATAGGTGACCAAAGTTGAGTAGCATGAGGTGCGGCCCTCGTATTCAAGGTACATGAGATTGCCAACTTATACTTTGTCAAGCATATACTCCATAGTTTGTTCACTTTAACCTTAATCACTTCTAGATGCTTATGATAGGGGCAATGATGGCTGAAAGCTAACAAGTACCATAATTTTTGGAAGCTCTTTTTGAAACTTGAAATCCCTGCTTCCCTTTATGAAGGGCCTTTCTTCCACTATTATATTGAGTCTCCACCTTCTACTTTTAGGCACTAGTTAAGAGAGCATAGTTGCCATTCTTAGTTCTATGTGCAGTGTCCCAAAACTTATTGATTGATTCATATTGTTGATATTGCTTGTTCTTGTGCTATTTGTATCTAGTCACTCTTATGAACTTTGAAGGTGCCCTATGCATCTATTTGCTACTCTATGAGGGACAAGCTAAATGCCACTATGCCATGTTTTCTGTATGTGAAACAAACAAACTTTTTTCAATGCATGTTATTCATGATATTTGCTTGTAGACTTTCATATTGCATGCATACTTACTTTATCTTATTGTTAGAACTCCATCTTTCATCACATGTTTAGAGTTCTTTGATCCTAGCTTTCAATTCTTGCAAATGGTTTGATCTTGGTTTTGATGGTGCATGTCACCTCAAAAATTATTCTTTTATCACTTACCTACTCGAGGAAAAGCAGGAGTTAAGCTTGGGGATGCTTGATACGTCGAAAATGTATCTATACTCTTTTATGTTCCATGCTTGTTTAGTATCTACTTTGATTTTCTTTGTCCACACTTCGAGGTTCTTTTCTTATGTTTTCTGGTACTAACCTATTAACAAGTTGCCATAGTGCCAGTTGCCTGTTTTCTGCTGTTTTTGGTTCCAGAAAAAGCTAGTAAGGAAATATTCTCGGAATTGGACGGGACAAAAGCCAAAGTCAATATTTCACCGAGGAGAACACAGAATCCATAGGAGATACGGAGGGGCGCCATGATGGTGCCCAGCACTTGTCGTGGAACGCTTCGTTGGAAACCCCAAGAGCAAGGTGTGAAGCAGCACAGCAGCAAGTTTCCCTCAGTAAGAAATCGAGGTTATCGAACCAGTAGGAGGAAGGAAACATCGCACAGGTGTTGCAAGCAACATGGAGACCTGCACAACACAAACTCAAGACTTTGGTCCAACGAATCAGTGTGGTTGTCAAGCTCACCGGTTTGCTGTAACAAAGGATTAAACGTATGGTGTGCAAGGTAATGGTTTGCAGCAAGTAAACAAGTAACAGTGGAAGATGTATCAATGGTAAAGATTGGACTGGGGTCCATAGTTCACTAGAGGTGCTCTCCTTAGATAAACAACATGGCATGAAGGGTAAACAAATTATAGCAGGGCAATTGACAGGAACTGAGCAAGGCATAACAATGCAATTACCAATCAGAAAGATCCTATGAGATTTGTTTGGGCAATACAGCAAGATACATATACTGCCATCCAAATGCATCTATGACTAGAAGTCCACCTTCAGGTTATCATCCGAACCCCTCCAAGATAAGTTGCAAGCAATGCAAGCTTTAAGCAAAGTGTGTAAGGTAAACAGTCCACATGTTCCATAAACAACAGACCGTTGTTTTCTCCCTAGTAGCAACAACACATCTACAACTGAAGAGATTATTGTCACTTCCCTTGAAAAATAGAGGCATGAACCCACTATCGAGCATAAATACCCCCTCTTGGAGTCACTAGCAACTACTTGGCCAAGATAGCTACTAACAACGGAGAGCATGCAAGATCACAAACAACACAGACATGATAGAATCATAAAGACAAAACCATTAATCAAACCAACATAATAATCTCAATATAAATCGGATCCCCGCAAACACAACTTGCATGATTACAAATAGATTATATATTGATCATGAACGGAGCTCACAAGATCTATACATGAAAGCACAAAGGAGGAGATACAACCATCTAGCAACTACATGGACCCATAGTCCAAGGTGGAACTACTCACGCATCATACCAGAGAGAAGGCCTCCGGCATGATCTCCCCTTCGGCAGGGTGCCGGGAAGAACTTCAGATCCCCCCGATTTAGGGACGACGGTGGTGGCGGCTATAGAAGGTTTCATGGAGATTTGATCGGGTACTTAGGGTTTCTGCATCGGGGGCTTCTTATAGGCGAAGGGGGAGGCCGAGGAGGCGGCCAAGGGCACCACACCCCTCCCAGGCGCGGGGCAGGGCCCACCCACGCCTAGGGTGGGTCTGGCCCCCCTAGCTGGCCTCTCCGGCTCTCCTCTGGACTTCTTGTTCCCCACGGAAAGTAATTGACTTTGAAGTTTGTCCCGTCCAATTCCGAGAATATTTCTTTACTAGATTTTCTGAAACCAAAAACAGCAGAAAATAGGCAACTGGCACTGTGGCAACTTGTTAATAGGTTTGTACCAGAAAACATGTAAAAAGTACCTCAAAGTATAGACAAAAAGCAAAGCAAAGTAGATACTAAACAAGCATGGAGCATCAAAAATTATAGATACGTTTCCGACGTATCACGCCACAGGGTGGCCACACCCCCAAGGTGCAACCTAGGGTGGGCCCACGCCTGGGTAGGGTGTGGGCCTCCTGGTCGCCTCCTAGCCTCGCCTCTTCGCCTATAAGAAGCCCCCGACGCCTAAACCCTAAGTACCCGATCAAAATTCCACGAAACCTTCTGTAGCCGCTGCCACCATCGTCCCTAGATCGGAGGGATCTGAAGCTCTTCCTGGCACCCTGCCGGAGGGGATATCATCCCGGAGGCCTTCTTCTTCATCATGCCAGCCTCCAGTATGAAGCGTGAGTAGTTCCACCTTGGACTACGGGTCCATGTAGTAGCTAGATGGTTGTATCTCCTCCTTGTGCTTTCATGTCTAAATCTTGTGAGCTCCGTTCACGATCAAGATCTCCTCTATTTGTAATCATGCATGTTGTGTTTGTAGGGATCCGATGGATATTGAGATTACTATGTCAGATTGATTAATGGTTTTGTCTTATTGATTCTATCATGTCTGTGTTGTTTGTGATCTTGTATGCTATTTGTTGTTAGTAGCTATCTTGGCCAAGTAGTTGCTAGTGAATCCAAGAGGGGGTATTTATGCTCGATAGTGGGTTCATGCCTCTACTTAATCAAGGGAAGTGACAGAAATCTCTACGGTTGTAGATGTGTTGTTGCCACTGGGGATAAAACAACGGTCTCTTGTTCATGTAACAAGTTGATTGTTTACCTTACACACTTTGCTTAAAGCAGTTGTTTGTTGCTTGCAACTTAATACTAGAGGGGGTTCGGATGATAACCCAAAGGTGGACTTCTAGTCATAGATGCAGTTGGATGGCGGTCTATGTATATTGTTGTATTGCCCAATCAAATCTCATAGGATCGTTTTGTCTAGTATTGCATTGTTATGCCTTGCTCAGTCCTGTCAATTGCCCTGCTGTAATTTGTTTACCCAGCATGCCATGTTTGTTTATCTAAGGAGAGAACCTCTAGTGAACTATGGACCCCGGTCCAATCTTTACCGTTGATACATCTTCCATTGTTACCGTTTACTTGCTGCAAACCATCATCACCTTCCACACCATACAGTTAATCCTTTGTTACAGCAACCAGTGAGATTGTCAACCTCACTGTTAGTTGGGGCAAAGCCTTGAGTTTGTTTTGTGAAGGTTTCCATGTTGCTTGCAACACCTTTGGGACGTTTCCTTCCTCCTACTGGTTCGATAACCTTGGTTTCTTACTGAGGGAAAACTTGCTGCTGTATCGCATCATATCTTCCTCTTGGGGTATCCCAACGAAGTGCTGCTTCACGCATCAGTTATCATTCAGGCAGCTGTTCTAGTCGTTATGATTTATGCATGGATGTTCCTGATCTACAGAAGAGCGGCTGCTAGACATAATAGGTCAGTCGTGAAGTATGGTCCCCTGATGCAGCGCGAAAGAGAGAGGATGGCAAATCTAAACTACATATACAACAACAACGATGTGGAGGATATCGCCATGCTCAGGATGAGAAGAGCCCCGTTTAACCATCTTGTGCAGACTTTCAGGTCTAGGGGGCTGCTCAAGGATAACATTAACTGCTACATCAAAGAACAGGTGGCTCTGTTTCTTCATGTTCTAGTCCATAACCAGAGATTCCGAGTGATCAAAAACACATGGAGGAGATCAACCGAGACAATTTTACTGGTATTTTCATCAGGTGTTGTATGTTGTTGGAGAACTCGGAGAGGAGATGATCAAGCCACCATCTAGTCAAATCCTCGTGAAGATGCATGGCAATTGTAGAGGCATGAACCCAATAAGGTACAAGTCCCTATGTTTACAGTGCTAGTCCCTGGATCGAATAGCTAGCACCCACAGTTTAAGATGTAATATCAAGAAACAAAAGTCATATTACAACTTATAACCAGGAATAAAATAATTCATTACAACTTACATAGCTCATATGGCTATCTTATTACAAAGCAGAAGATATAACTATAAAGCATGGAGTCCTTCATCTTCATGTGCCACAGGCAAACATGTTGGTTGCAGACTTGTAATCCCTACTCAACAAACTTCACTAACATCAAACAAACCTACAACATGATAAGTTACAGCCACAAGGGTCAATACATTTTAATTGTATTGGCAAGTGATATCATATTGATATGGAGAATCTAACATCTACATGAATATATGGCTAAGTGGAGTTTTGGCTGGCCTTTGCATAAAATAAGTTTTCCTATCCTTTGCAAAATAATTTTTCTCTTTTTGAAAAGCACTTTATCAAACAATGGCACACTGGATTCACACCAGGTGCTTCCCTTGTTCACCCAACAAGTTTTAACTTAGAGAAATTGGGATGAGGAGATTCTTGATCATTTGAATGTCTTTGATGCTCAAAATGTCCATTACCGGGGACACGGCTAAGTACTTAGTTTATACCCTCTCGAGAGGTGGTGCACTTTCCCCACAAGACTTGACATGCATCGAGACGAGACTTTTCAGAAGCAATCCCTCAGATCACCACAGATGTGTTCCATCCTATCATCACTACCACCTTCTGTCTGTCCGTCTGAGTTCTTGCAACCTAGTTGGTCAAGGCAGAGCCCATATGCCATGTGGTTGCACTGGAAGTTTCTCAATACTAAACATCTCAATATCTTTGTTCCTGGATGGCCATCCACAAGTGAGATAGACCAGGGTAAACCATAAAAATGGGCCCTGAGTAACCACTCAACACAAACCAATCTTCCCATTCCACCCAGGTGATTCATTCACATGTTGTTTTATTAATCAAAAACATAGTCATAGATTTTGCATAATACCATAACATGAATATTCCACCCTTGCATTCTATTAGCTAGGCTAATCATACTAGCATAACATGTCTCTTAACTTTGGAAAAATCCTACCAAGATATATTCTATAGGATCTACCATAGCATAGCATTATACAAAATAGTCCTATCATGCATACTACAAAAATATCACCAATGCAATATTGAAAAGATAGGTCTTTTGATGACCAAAGTATCACTTGCCTTTTTAGTATAAAAACTAGGTACTCTCCTTGATCTTGCAATTTTCACACTCCTCAAAGTTCACTACATCACAATCAAGCAAAGCATACATTCAAAACTAGCACACAAAATAACAAAACAAAACAAGAAAACAAGGAAATGCATGCAAGCATGCAAAAGGTTATTTTATTGAAAAAGTTGTTTTTAACAAAGTTCTAAACATTTAAAAACACCTACTGGTCTTTTATAAAGGTGGAATTCATTTGAAAACAAGTTAGTGAAAATAAGCCATTTAAATCATTTTTCTTAGGTTAGAAAAGCTTTTATTCAAAGGAATATTTTCTAGTGCTAACAAAATATATTTTTAATTTTCAAATTTTAGTGTTTATGGTCAGAGGGTTCAAAAAAACCATTTGCAAAAGGTTTCACTCAAAAATAAATTTTAGAACATTTTTTATACTCAATAGTCCTAAACAAGTCTCTGCATAAAACTCTAATTTTTCATAAACAAATGACCAAAGTAAGGCCATAGGTGCAAAGGTTTCATTTTTATGAATCCATTGATATAAAATTTGTAATTTTTTGATTTAAAAATCAAAAGTTATTGATTTTACAAGTTTAAACATCTATTAGATCAAATTCTGGATTTAAAACAAACTCACAGACACGTGGTGTAATATGATTGGTCAATACCTCTTCGGTTGGACCGAGCGTTGCGGGCCGTTAGATCTTAGTGTAATGCGCGGCTCACATGGATTGATACCCCTTCGTTTAAGTGATCTATCATAGCCTCTAGATCTAGATCCTACGAATCAGAATGCTCTGACCAGAGATGGGCGGCACTACTGGCGATTGCGGCGGCGGCGCATCGGGTGGCATTGGTCTGGCGGTTCTAGGGGATAAGAAAGGGGGTGCAGAGGCTCACCAGGGTCAGAGGGACGTGGCGATGCTCAACGTGGTCATGGGCGAGGCCGGGGATCATGGGTGCGGCAGTGATTCCTCCTGGAGTTGCTGCAAACATCGGGAGCGCTCAGTCAACCACGGGGACGACGTTCTAGGGCACACGAGGACAAAAGGCAGGCATCATGATAAGCGCAAGAAGCAGGCAAGTATCCTCGTTTGAACCAGAGGTAGAGGGGCGCACGGGCTTCACCTAATTTCATCGCCGGAGTTTGCACGCTCTGTCGGTGATTGCAGAGGTTGACGGGGACGAGCCTACAGAGCGTCCGCTAACATGGTTATACCCCGCGGGTACATGATCTCAGCATATCTGGTCCAGCCCAAGGAAGGCCCACGGCAAATATACGCCGGCCCATGAAGACTTTCGGGTGGCCAAGCCCCATGACGCCTTCGGATCCTTGGAGGGCAAGACTAGACTAGATAGGAAATTCAAAGGGGTAAACCCTAAAACACAGAATCGACTAGGTGCATGCACAGGACCTACCTAAGTCTATATAAAGGCCAGGAGGGCACGACCTAGATCTCTCGACTCATACTTTCGCATACATACCTCCACGCCAGATTGCATCTGCGCACCCCTGTAATCACCGGTTCCACCATAATCAAGAGCAGACAAGCAGGAGTAGGGTTTTCCCTCCGGGGGCCTGAACCTGGGTAAACCTCGTGTCCCGTGTTGCTTGTTTGTTAACCGTTCCGCGATCTCCAGCATCCCCATCTTCTCCAAAACCCAAGTCCATAACAATGGGCATTGACGAGATTAAACCTCGTCAATTGGCGCCGTCTGTGGGAACTGGGGACGTTGATTGTGCGATCGTGACGGTCCCAACCCGAGCGATCTACAACTCCGCGGCGACGGAGAGTCACCTCCTCTTCGGTGCTTTCGACTTCACCGCCCACTCACCAGCCACCATGAAGGACTTCGAGCCTGTAGGCGACAGACTCGAGATCCTATTCGGGAGCTTCTGCTTCCAGGTGGGGCAAACCGGCACTCTCCAACTCCCAGAGCGGGTGCCCCTGCCATCGATCAGGCCCGCTTCATGGGCCCCACACCCTGTGCTACGCACATCATCATCAACAGATGAATCCTACGACAGCAGCAGCTGCAATTCCGATGTGTGCGATCCGCCATCGGACGAGGGGACCTACGGTTCCGGATCCGAAAGCTGCGGCAGCAGCGGACCAATCTACGAGCGCTACCAATGCGCTGTAGTCATCCAGAGCGACGTGGATCAGCGAGCGCCCAACCCACCGCCAAACCCGCCACCTAACCCGCAGAACAGAAACACTGAGAACAGAAGAAGTCAGTCCCCCCCCCACCCGAAGGGAACGACCCCGGCCAGGTCATCCGCCTTAGCAAAGAAGGATGGGCCTAGGCACGCACCGCCGTGGCGGGTAACACGATCCTGCCTGCAGATGCCTCATGGGACCTGCTGATGGCATACCACTTACTCCTCATCGAGGAGCACAAGAAGCAGGTCAAGATGCAAGAGGTGCTTGACAAACGCAAGCAAGCAGCCTCGGAGTCCAGCGCGCGACGAGTTGCGCTCTCCGCCATGGGCATCGGCTCCAGCTCGAACGGCAACCACGGCAACAAGCACCGCTCCCGAACGGAGAACATGGACCCCAAGGAGCGTCGTGAGGTGACCCGAACCCTCCACGCATCCTTCATGGAGATGGACACCGACGGCAACATCATCCCGAAAATGCCGCAAGCTGCGATCATGGCAGCCACCGCGTACCTCGCGTCCCACCCACCTCCAGAGGGGACCCGAAAAGAGCCATGCACAAGTCCGCGCTTACCGGACTCGGACTCGTCGGAGCCGCGCTCCATTAGGAAGCTCCTACGGAGCCAAAGAAGAAAGCTACGATCAGGTTCGACCGCAGCCCCACTCCTTCATCCGAAGAAGAGGACCATGACCTTCCTCGAAGGCACAAGAGCTCGCGCCATCGCAACCGCAATTACGACGCCAGAGACGCGCTCACACAGCGCAAAATTGACAAAGCGCGAGCCAAGCGCGCATGCTCGTCTGAATCCGAGATGGACGAAGACGAAGGAGAACTCTGCGTGGCCCAGTGCTTCAGCAGATCTGTTCGACGAACACGGATGCCGCGAAATTTCAAGCTTCCTTCGGATACTCCGAAGTTCGACGGAACACAAGACCCCAAGGCATGGCTCAATGACCACCTATCGTCCATCAAGCTGCACGGCGGAAACAAGGAAATCGCCATGCAATGCCTTCAGCTGCAGCTGATAGGCGCAACTCGGATTTGGCTTAGCAGCCTATCTTCAGGATCCATCTGAATCTGGGAGGAGCTGGCTTACAGCTTCTTCTGAAACTTCAAAGGCACCAGCAAGAGACCCGCCTCGATCGACGAGTTGCGGGCCTCCACTCAACAAACGGGTGAATCCATTCGCTCGTACATACTACGCTGGTCCAACACCAAGAACTCCACGGCGCACATCTCCAAAGAAAGGGCCATCGACGCCTTCAAGGAAGGCGTCAAGCGCCAAGACTTCAAGGAGGAACTTGGGCGCGTCAAGCCCAAGACACTCGACCACCTCATGGACATAGCCAACAGGTGGGACGACGGCGAAGATTCCATCCACCGGGCGCACTCGGAGGAAGAAGACGACTACAGCCAACAACGGGAGCACCGTAGCAAGAGGAGATCACGCGTCTACGACGATCGCGATGGACCCGACATGGTCGCGGCCGGCTACGCCGATCGCCGCAACGACGCCAACCGCAACAGCGGAGGATACCGCAGAGGGAATTTCCGCGATGGAGGACGCCAAAGGCCTGATCGTGGCGATCGCGATCGATAACGGACCCTCGGCATAAAACTGTGTCCATGCACCATCCACTTCTACATCGACAAACAGGATGGCAAGAAGAAGGCAAGCCACATGCTCAAGGACTGCCGCGAGTTCCAGAAGCTCAGCGAAAACATGGTTCAGATGAGGCAGCAAGCTCCACCCCCCGGATTTGGGAACGCACCCGCACCAGGTGAAATAGCGCATGGAGCTCCTCCACCGCCACCTGTAGGAGGCCCGAACCAACCAGTCGCACCAGCACAGAACAACGCCGGGCACGGGTATCCCCCGCCGAAAGGAGCACAGATGATACAGAAGGAACGCCCAACGAATAGGGTGCAGAAGAAAATCACCCGTCAAATCAACCTAGCCGTGACAGCTCCACCCGCCATCCCTGAGTACCTCAGTGGATCGGAGTCCTGTATCACTTTCAGCCGTTCGGATCACCCTTGCCAGGTCCCTCGCCCAAGTCATGCTGCCCTGGTGCTCTAGGCGCAGATCGGAGGTTTCAAGATGAGCCGCGTCTTCATGGACGGCGGCAGCGGCATCAACCTGATGTTCGCAAGCACCCTAGCAGCAATGCGGATCCCGCTGTGCAGCCTGGAATAGTTAGACGCAACGTTCCACGGCATCGTTCCAGGAAAGGGCATATTCCCCCTAGGAAAGATATGGCTCGACGTCATCTTCGGCAAGCCGGACAACTTCCGATGCGAGCGGCTCGAGTTCGAAGTGGTGGACTGGCCATCACAATACCACGCCATCCTCGGTGTAGCATTATAAGATTCTGGCAGTACCACACTACGCGTACCTGCTACTCAAGATGCCAGGACCCAGAGGCGTCATCAAAGTCCACGGGAGCTTCACCCGATTGGACCACTACGACAAGGACTTCAACAGAATCTACCAGTCATTCGGCATGCAAGAGGAGCTCGTAAGGCTCCGTGAGGTGACGGACAATGGGGCACCCCTAGTCGCACGACAAAATGCACCTGACATGTCTTTCGACTTCACGGTCAACACAAAGAAGGTGCAGGTCCACCCGACGGATGCCTCCAAGACGGCGCTGATCGCCAACGACCTCAGCCCCGCATAGGAAAGTGCGCTCGTCGAATTCCTCCATGAGCGCTGGGAAATCTTTGCCTGGTGTCCTGCGGACATGCCAGGAGTGAAGGGTTTCGCAGCATAGTAAATCAAAAAAATTCTACGGATGCGAACGGAAAAGCCAAGATCTAATCTAGGAGATGCAAACAACGAGGGGGAATAGATGAGATCTTCATACCCTTGAAGATTCGACATGGAACGCTCGACGAACGTGGGTGATGTAGTCGTATCGCTTCTCCTCCTCGCGATCCGATCCGATCTAACACTGCAAGTGGCGATGCCTCCGAGAGATGCACACGCGGCACCTGACGCCTCCTCCTTCCTCGGTCCAGAAAGTGGGGTGGAGAGATGGATTGGATCTAAAACGCACGGGCGGTGCAAGCGGTGGAGAGTTTCAGGCAGGCTTCGCCACACGCAATGGGAGAGAGAGAGAGAGGAGGGGCAGCAGGGCGGCTAGGGTTGAGGAGGAGGTGTAGGGGAGGGGTGCGCCCCCAGCCCTCTTTATATAGAGGGTTCAGAGGCCAGCCCTAGCCCCTCCCCCAATCCCTAGGCCGGCGGCCAAGGAGGGAGGAGTGGGGGGCAAGTTTCCCCCTCCCTTCTAGAAGCTCCCCTAGGGTTTCCTAGGTGTTTGGCCGGCTGGGCCCTATGGGGCCTTGTGCCCCTGGCCCAATGCGTCCAGGTCACTCCCTCATAGGCCCATGCCCCCTCCCGGCAGGTGGGGCCACGTTGGTCCCCCTCCGGAAGGTTCTAGAAGCTTCCGGTACAATACCGATTAACCCGAAACAATTCCGAACTCCAAAAACTGCATTGCCTTATATGAATCTTATTCTCCGGACCATTCCGGAACCTCTCGTGATGTCCCGGATCCCATCCGAGACTCCGAACAAAAACTCATAAACCGATTATCCAATCTATCCTAGCGTCGAGACACGTTAAGTGTGTAACCCTTCGGGTTCGAGAATATACAGACATGATCTTATATTAATAATCAACAGCGGGGTCTGGAAACCCATATTGACTCCCACACATTCATCGATGATCATATCGGATGAACCACGATGCCAGGATTCAATCAATCCCATATATATATATTCCCTTCGTCTCGCGATATTTTACTTGCCCGAGATTTGATCGTCGGTACCGTCATACCTAGTTCAATCTCGTTCACAGCAAGTACTTTACTCGTTCCGTAATCCGATATCACTTTGTGATTAACTCCTTAACCACATGGTTGCAAGCGGTGTTGATATCGACACGAGTGGGCAAGTATATCTCTCCGACTTGGGAGGGACAAATCCCATCTCGATACATACAACCCAAGGTACTTTCCGATCACCGAGAGACACCTTTATGATCACCCTCTCATAGGATGACGCTTGATGACCTCAAAGCTTTCTTCCGATACTGTGGAGTTGTATTATCTCATGGTCTAAGGAATACAATATTTGACATAAGAAAAGCTTCGCAAAGATGAACACGATGACACGATCTAATTGTTCGCTTAGTTTGGTCCATCCATCATATCATTCTCCCAATGATATGATCTCATTATTAATCAACAACTCATGTCTATGGTTAGGAAACCTTAACCATCATTAATCAATGAGCTAGTCCATAGAGGCATACTAGGGACACGGTGTTGTTCACAAACCACACAACTATTAAAGGTTCCGCTTAATACAATTCTAGCATGGAATATAAACTTTATCATGAACAAGAATTATAATAATAACATCTTTATTATTGCCTCTAGGGCATAATTATTACAGTCTCCCACTTGCACTAGAGTCAATAATCTAGTTTACATCTGGCAATAATCTAACACCCATGGCACTAAGGTGCTGATCATGTTTTGCACGTGGAAGAGGTTTAGTCAATGGATCTGCGACATTCAGATATGTATGTACTTTGCTAATCTTTAGATCTCCATCTGCTATATAATCTAGGATTATATGAAACTTGCGGTTGATATGCATGGTCTTTGGATGATATCTTGGTTCCTTAGCTAGTGCTATGGCGCCAGTGTTGTCACACAATATCTCCAGTGGGTCCAAGGCACTTGGAACCACACCAAGCTCAGTGATGAAGTTCCTGATCCAAACTCCTTCACTTGACGCTTCTGCAGCAGCCATGTATTCCGCTTCTACTGTAGATCATGCGATCACGCTTTGCTTGCAGCTTCTCCAGCTCACAGCTCCTCCATTCAAAATATAAACGTATCCTGTCTGAGATTTAGAATCATCCTTGTCGGTGTCGAAACTAGCATCGACGTTACCCTTTACGACAAGTTGTTCATCACCTCCATAGACTAAGAACATTTCTTTAGTTCTATTTAAATACTTTAGGATGTTCTTCATGGCTGTCCAGTGTTCCACTCCTGGATCACTCTGGTATCTGCTCATCAAACTAAGAGCATTGGACACATCCGGTCTAGTACACAACATGGCATACATGATAGAATCTATGGCCGAGGCATAAGGCACTTTGCTCATAGCTTCTCTATCATTTACCATAGCTGGACAGTGAGCCTTGCTCAATATCTTACCTGACAACATAGGCACTGAACCTTTATTTGCCTTATCCATTCTGAACCTTTTCAGAACTTTGTCTAGGTATGTACTCTGGCTTAAAGCTATCAGGCGTCTTTGTCTATCTCTATAGATTTTGATGCCCAATATATAAGCAGCTTCCCCTAGGTCTTTCATTGAAAAACATTTGTTTAAATAACTCTTCACATCGTTAAGCATGTTAATGTTATTTCCAATAATCAATATGTCATCCACATACAGTACCAGAAATGTCACCGAGCTCCCACTCACTTTCTTGTAGATACAAGCTTCGTAGCAATTTGGAACAAATCCAAAGCTCTTGATCACTTGATCAAAACGAAGGTTCCAACTCCGAGATGCTTGCTTCAGTCCATAAATGGAACGCTGAAGTTTGCATACTTTATCAGCATCCTTAGGATCGACAAAACCTTCGGGTTGCATCATATACAACTCTTCATCAATGTTGCCATTGAGGAACGCAGTCTTGACATCCATCTGCCATATTTCATAATCATGAAACGCAGCAATTGCTAATAAAAATCCGAATGGACTTAAACATCGCTAGGGAGAGAAAGTCTCATCGTAGTCAACACCTTGAACTTATCGAAAACCTTTCGCGACAAGTCGTGCTTTATAGACGGTAACATTACCATCCGCGTCCATTTTCTTCTTGAAAATCCATTTGCACTCAACGGCCATTCGGTCGCTAGGAGGGTCCACCAAAGTCCATACTTGGTTTTCGCTCATGGATCCCAATTCGGATTTCATGGCCTCTAGCCATTTCTCAGAGTCTGGGCTCATCATCGCTTCCTCATAGTTCGCAGGTTCACTGTCGTCTACTAACAAGACAGTTAAGACAGGGTTGCCATACCACTCAGGAGGGGCACGCGACCTTGTCGACCTGCGACGGTCAGTGGCAGCATCGTCCGAAGCTTCATGATCCTTGTCATTAGCTTCCTCTATTGTTGGTGCATGCGGCACTGGAGCAATTTCATGTGTTGCGCTACTCTCCAATTCAAGAGAAGGTTCAACAACCTTGTCTAGCTCTACTTTCCTCCCACTCACTTCTTTCGAGAGAAACTCCTTCTCAAGAAAGGATCCATTCTTTGCGACAAACACTTTGCCTTCGGTTCTGTGATAGAAGGTATACCCAATAGTTTCCTTAGGGTATCCTATGAAGACGCATTTCTCCGCTTTGGGTTCGAGCTTGTCCGGCATCAACTTCTTGACGTAAGCTTCGCATCCCCAAACTTTAAGAAACGACAGCTTAGGTTTAGCACCAAACCATAGTTCATACGGTGTCGTCTCAACGGATTTAGATGGTGCCCTATTTAAAGTGAATGCAACGGTTTCTAGTGCATAACCCCAAAATGATAACGGCAAATCAGTAAGAGACATCATTGATCGGACCATATCTAATAGAGTTCGATTCCGGCGTTCAGACACACCATTGCGTTGTGGTGTTCCGGGTGGCGTGAGTTGCGAAACGATTCCGCTTGCTTTAAGATGCGTGAGAAAATCATAACTCAAATATTCACCTCCACGGTCGGATCGTAGAAACTTAATCTTTCTGTTACGATGGTTTTCCACTTCATTCTGAAATTCTTTGAACTTTTCAAATGTTTCAGATTTATGTTTCATTAAATAGATATACCCATATCTACTTAAGTCATCGGTAAAAGTGAGAAAATAGCGATATCCACCGCAAGGCCGAAACACTCATCGGTCCGCATACATCGGTATGTATGATTTCCAACAAGTCCGTTGCTCGCTCCATCATTCCGGAGAACGGGGTTTTGATCATCTTGCCCATGAGGCATGGTTAGCATGTGTCAAATGATTCAAAATCAAGAGACTCCAAAAGTCCATCAGAATGAAGTTTCTTCATGCGTTTTACACCAATATGACCTAGATGACAGTGCCACAAATAAGTAGTATTATCACTATCTACCTTGCATCTCTTAGCCTCAATGTTATGGATGTGTGTTTCGTCCCTTTCGAGATTCGAAGAAATAAACCATTCACGAGGTGCATGACCATAAAAGATGTTACTCATATAAATAGAACAACCATTATTCTCCGATTTAAATGAATAACCGTCTTGCAATAAACACGATCCAAATAATGTTCATGCTCAACGCAGCACATAATAACATTTATTAAGGTTTAAAACTAATCCCAAGGTAAAACTAAGGAGAGCGTGCCGACGGCCATCACATCAACTCTTGATCCGTTGCAACGCCAAGATCGTCACCTCATCCCTCGCAAGCCACCGTCTATTCCGTAGCTCTGCTTTGAGTTACAAATATTAGCAACGAACCAAGATCAAATACCGGGCACTACAACGAGGGCTAGTAAGGAAAACATCAATAACATGTATATCAAATATACCTTTGATGGTGCCAGCCTTCTTGTCCGCTAAGTACTTGGACATTCATGCTTCCAAAGGACCCTTGTCCTTGCAATAGAAGCACTCAGTGTCTGGCTTAGGTCCAGACTTGAGCTTCTTCTTAGCAGGGCAACACGCTTGACGCCGCCTTTCTTGAAGGGATTCTTTGCACCCTTACCTTTCTTAAAGCTGGGGGGCTTGTTGACCATCAACACATGATTATCCTTCTTGATGTCCACCTCCACAGCTTTCAGCTTAGCGAAGAGCTCGGTGATCGTATCAGTGGAACCAATCTGATTACGAGTAACTACAAAACTTTTGTAGCTAGGAGGGAGTGATTGCAGAACCCTGTCAATCTTGAGCTCCTCTGGAATCTTGCAGTCTAGTTGCTCAAGGCGTTGAGTGTAGCCCGACATCTTTATGGCGTGCTCACTAACGGAACTCCCTTCCTCCATCTTGCAGTTAAAGAATTTCTCAGAGATCTCATATCTCTCAGAACGGGCCTGAGTCTGGAACATAGTTTTCAGCTCCTCAAGAATCTCAAAGGGCCCGGGGTAATCTTCAAAACGATTTTGAAGGTCCGATTCCATAGCAAACAACATGGTGCTCTTAATCACACCATAATCATCTTTGCGCGATTGATGAACAACTTTCTCATCAGCCGACGCATCTACAGCAGGGGCGTCACCTAGCGCATCCTCAAGGACATAGTCCTTTTGTCCGCCAGCGAGAATGATTCTCAGATTGCGGAACCAGTTGGTGAAGTTAGACCCATTGTTTCTAAGCTTTTCTTTCTCAGCAAAAACGTTGAAGTTGAAGTAGGACTTAGCCATTTGATCTACAATATTTGCAAGTACAAATTAGACTATGTTCATGATAACTAGTTCAACTTAATCAAATTACTAGATGAACTCCCACTAAATTCAACATCCCTCAAGTTGTTTTAGTGAACATGATCCAAATTCACCACACCTAATCCGATCTTCACGAGAAGAGATGTGGTTTCAATAGTGGACAACGAAGTGTCGATCATATCATTCATATGACTCATGCTTAACCTTTCGGTTCATGTGTTCCGAGGCCATGTATGTACATGCTAGGCTCGTCAAGTCAAACCCAAGTATTTCCGTGTGTGCAAAACTGGCTTGCGCCCGTTGTATGTGAACGTAGAGTTTATAGCACCCGATCATCACGTGATGCTTGAACACGACGAACTTTAGCAACGGTGCATACATGGGGAGAACACAGTTTTATCTTGATCTTTAAGTGAGGAATCATCTTATAATGCTACCGTCGTGATCTAAGAATAATAAGATACATAAAATGATAAACATCACATGCATATAACTTTATGTGACATGGTATAGCCAATCTTCGCGCAATGATCTCCATCTTGTGCATGCCGGCATGATCTCCATCACTCCACCATGATTGCCTCCACCACGAATAGCAACTACAACTATTGCTAACTACTTAGCAATAAAGTAAAACTATTACATGGTGTATAAGAAGTTGACACGCAGGTCATACACAATTATAAAGACAACCATATGGCTCCTGTCGGTTGTGTACTCATCGACATGCAAGTCGTGAAACATTACAAAACATGATCATCGCATACAACATACACATCACATCTTGGGACATACCATATCACAGAAAACACTCCCTGCAAAAACAAGTTAGACGCCTCTACTTTGTTGTTGCATGTTTTATGTGGCTTATGGGAGTAGCAAGCTAAGAACGATTGTTACCTACGGAAAGCTACAACGGTGATATTATGGTTGACAAACTCCGGTGTAAATCCCATGACAACTATAGTGAGAGAAACTGGCATCCACCAGCCGCATGTGTGGAACAAGCCACACGTCAAGTGCGGAGCCGGTCTCGCGAACGAGGTCGCGTAAGGTTGGCCTAGACCGCTTCGATCTCACTATCCCGCGTCATAAGAAGTACACAAACAAGAGGCTTGCAATAGAAAACATCAACGCCCGCAACAACCGTGTTGCGTTCTACTCGTGAAACACATCTACGCATAGATCTAGCTCTAATACCACTGAAGGGTTTCGCAGCATAGTAAATCAAAAATTTCTACGGATGCGAACAGAAAAGCTAAGATCTAATCTAGGAGATGCAAACAACGAGGGGGAATAGATGAGATCTTCATACCCTTGAAGATTCGCACAGCGAACGCTCGTTAAATGGCGTGGGTGATGTAGTCGTACTCGCTTCTCCTCCTCGCGATCCGATCCGATCTAACACCGCAAGTGGCGATGCCTCCGAGAGATGCACACGTGCGGCACCTCAACGTCTCCTCCTTCCTCGGTCCAGCAAGTGGGGTGGAGAGATGGATTGGATCTACAACGCGACGGCGCGGTGCAAGCGGTGGAGAGTTTCTGCAGCAGGGCTTCGCCTACGTGCAATGGGAGGAGAGAGAGAGAGGAGGGCAGCAGGCCTAGGGTTGAGGAGGAGGTGTAGGGGAGGGGTGCGTCCCCCAAGCCCTCTTTATATAGAGGGGTGGGCGGCCCACCCTAGCCCCTCCCCCAAGCCCTAGGCCGGCGGCCAAGGAGGGAGGAGTGGGGGGAAAGTTCCCCCCCTCTCTTCTAGAAGCTCCCCTAGGGTTTCCTAGGTGTTTGGCCGACTGGGCCCTATGGGGCCTTGTGCCCCTGGCCCAATGCGGCCAGGGCACTCCCTCATAGGCCCATGCCCCCTCCCAGCAGGTGGGGCCACGTTGGTCCCCCTCCAGAAGGTTCTAGAAGCTTCCGGTACAATACCGATTAACCCGAAACAATTCCGAACTACAAAAACCACATTGCCTTATATGAATCTTATTCTCCGGACCATTCCGGAATCTCTAGTAACGTCCCGGATCCCATACGAGACTCTGAACAAAAACTCATAAACCGATTATCCAATCTATCCTAGCGTCGAGACACGTTAAGTGTGTAACCCTTCGGGTTCGAGAATATGCAGACATGATCTTATATCAATAATCAACAGCGGGGTCTGTAAACCCATATTGACTCCCACACATTCATCGATGATCATATCGGATGAACCACGATGCCAGGATTCAATCAATCCCATATATATATATATATTCCCTTCGTCTTGCGATATTTTACTTGTCCGAGATTTGATCGTTGGTACCGTCATACCTAGTTCAATCTCGTTCACAGCAAGTAATTTACTCGTTCCGTAATCCGATATCACTTTGTGATTAAATCCTTAACCACATGCTTGCAAGCGGTGTTGATATCGATTACGAAAGGGGCCCAAGTATATCTCTCCGACTTGGGAGGGACAAATCCCATCTCGATACATACAACCCAACAGGTGCTTTCCGATCACCTGAGAGACACCTTTATGATCACCCTCTCATAGGATGACGTTTGATGACCTCAAAGCTTTCTTCTGATACCAGGGAGTTGTATTATCTCATGGTCTAAGGAATACAATATTTGACATAAGAAAAGCTTCGCAAAGATGAACACGATGACACGATCTAATTGCTCCGCTTAGTTTGGGTCTGTCCATCATATCATTCTCCCAATGATATGATCTCATTATTAATCGACAACTCATGTCTATGGTTAGAAAACCTTAACCATCATTAATCAATGAGCTAGTCCATAGAGGCATACTAGGGACACGGTGTTGTTCACAAACCACACAAGTATTAAAGTTTCCGCTTAATACAATTCTAGCATGGAATATAAACTTTATCATGAACAAGAATTATAATAATAACATCTTTATTATTGCCTCTAGGGTATAATTCCAGCAAGGAGTTCCCAGGGAATTCGCCGAGCACGCACTCAACGTCTTTCCAAACACCAAGCCCGTCAAGCAGTCCATCCGGAGACTGTCCGAGCCGCGGGCCGAAGCCATCGGGATGGAAATCAACAGACTACTCGCTGCAGACTTCATCAGGGAGATTAAAGAAAGCGAGTGGCTCGCAAATACAGTGATGGTCCCCAAAAAGGACACGGACATCCTGCGGATGTGCGTGGACTTCACGTCGCTGAACAGGCACTGCCCAAAGGACCACTTCCCTCATCCTCGGATCGATCAGATCATCGATTCGACTGCAGGATGCAAGAAACTCTCCTTCCTCGATGCCTACTCAGGCTACAACCAGATTCGACTCAAGGTCGAAGATCAAGAGAAAACGACGTTTATCACGCCGTTCAGAGTGTTCTGCTACAACACAATTCCCTTCGGGCTAAAGAATGCAGGTGCCACGTACCAGCGATGCATGCAGGCATGCCTGAAAGACCAGATCGGTCGCAACGTCCAAGTATATGTCGACGACATAGTCATCAAAACCAGGGAGGCGAGAACGCTCATCGACGATCTCCGCGAGACGTTCGATAATCTCGACTGCTACAGATCAAGCTCAATCCCGAAAAGTGCACCTTCGGCGTCCCATCGGGTCAGCTGCTAGGCTACTTCATCTCCCAGCGAGGGATCGAGGCGAACCCGAAGAAAATCCGGGCCATCATGGCCATGGAGAAGCCGAAGAATCTCAAAGGCGTCTAGCAGCTCGTAGGACGAATAGCGGCATTGAGCAGGTTTATCAGCCGCATGGGCGAGAAAACCCTGCCATTCTACCAGCTGCTACGCAAGGCCGACAAATTCGAGTGGACGCCCGAGGCGGACGACGCGTTCGAAGACCTAAAGCGGCTACTCTCCACCTCGCACGTCTTGGTTACGCCAAAGGAGCGAGAGCCCCTACTACTGTACATAGCAGCCACACACCAGGTGGTAAGCACCGTGCTGGTGGTCGAGCGACCCGAAGAAGGCAAGACCCATGGGGTCCAACGCCCAATCTACTACCTCAGCGAGGTATTGACGCCAACAAAACAGAGGTACCCTCACTACCAAAAACTCGCCTACGGCGTGTTCATGACGGCTCGTCGGTTGAGCCACTACTTCCAGGAGCACCAGGTGATGGTCGTCAATGAGGCACCCCTGAACAACATCCTGAACAACCCAGAGGCCACAGGACGCGTGGCACTGTGGGGCATCGAGCTATCACCCCTTGACATCATCTACGAGAAGCGCCACTCGATCAAGTCTCAAGTCCTCCCGGACTTCCTTCTACCCTGGATGGAGCTACAGCTGCCAGACACCCCCAGACATGATGCAGTCATGGACGATGCACTTCGACGGCTCCAAGCGTGAAGCCGGAGCAGGAGCCGGGGTCATACTGACCTCCCCGCAGGGAGATAAGATGAAGTACGTCCTCCGGATGAAGTTTCGAGCCTCCAACAACGAGGCAGAATACGAGGCCCTCATCCACGGCATGAGGATGGAAAAATCTGTGGTGCAACGCGCCTGGTCATCTACGGTGACTCCAACCTCGTCGTCCAACAGACGATGAATGGGTGTGACGCACACGCCGAAAACATGATCGCGTACCGCGCGCTCTACAACGCACTCGAAGGAGGCTTCGACGGCTGCGAGTTACGGCACATTGGAAGAGAAAGCAACGAGGAGGCCGACAGACTCGCCAACATCGGCTCCACCTGCGCAACGGTGCCACCAGGTGTGTTCCTCGAACAGATCTGCGTGCCATCCATAAAGCAGAAATTTCCCAAGGGATCACCCGAAGAAGCAAAACACTCGGGGGCCACGCTACCCAAAGGTCATGAAGGACCCGAAAAACTGGACACAGAGGTCGCCGTGGTCAATCTAATGCAGGTCATGGCAGTCGAAGAAACCTAGACACGGCCGTACCTCCAGTACTTGATAGACGGAGAACTGCCTGATAGCCCGACGGATGCCCGGCGCATATCTCACCGGTCAAAAGCCTTCACCATCATCAATGGCGAGATGTACAAGCGCAGCATTACGGGTGTACTACAAAGGTGCGTCACCATCGGTGACGGAAAACCATACTCCAAGACATCCATGAGGGCATCTGCGGCCATCACGCAGGCAGCCGCTCCCTTGTCGCCAAAGCTCTACGAGCTAGATTCTACTGGCCAATGGCCATGAACGACGCAAAGGACATCGTCTGAAGATGCAAGGGGTGCCAAAGGTTCGCCGACAAACCACACGCACCCGGGTCAGAGCTCAGGCCCATACCTTTGGCCTGGCCCTTCACCCAATGGGGCCTCGACATGATCGGCAAACTTCCAAGGTCCTCGAAAGGGGGGAACGTCTACCTCCTGGTCGCAGTCGACAAATTCACCAAGTAGATCGAGGCCATGTCGGTCACTAACCAAAAGGGCAAGACTGCCGTCAAGTTCTTTGAATCCATTGTCTACAGGTTCGGCGTGCTGCATAGCATCATCACCGACAATGGATCGAACTTCATCTCCAAAGAATTCCAAGACTTCTGCGAAGGCCTCGGAATCAACATCACATACTCCTCCGTGGCACCCGCAAACAAACGGGCAGGTGGAAAAGGTCAACGGCCTAATCGGCGATGGCATCAAGAAGCGCCTCATGAGCCCACTCGAGCGACTCGCCGGAGCCTGGATTAAAGAGCTACCCTCCGTCCTATGGAGCCTGCGCACCACGCCAAATAGCTCAACCGGCTACACACCGTTCTTCATGGTGCCGAGCCGGGAGCAAGCCGTCAAGTACGCCACCAGGCCCCCCGGGTCGTCGCTTATAGCGAAGCTGAATCCACGGCTGCACTCGAAGACGCCGTCGACACACTCGACGAGGCAAGAGACATAGCAGCAGCTCGATCAGCGGTGTACCAGCAGAGTCTCCGCAACTACCACAGCCGACGGCTGCGCCCAAGGTCCTTCGTCGAAGGAGACCTCGTCTTGCGACTCAAGCAAGAGCGACCGAAGAAATTCGATTCACCATGGGAAGGACCCTACCTCATCACCGAAGTCATCCCAGGTGGCGCCTATCGCCTCAAGCATGTGGAGTTTGGAGTCGCATACTCCAATCCATGGAACATCGCATAGCTGCGACGATTCTACCCCTAGCTACCTCCCCCTTTACTTTCAATAAGGCTATTCAGCCAAGGCTACTCAGCCGAACAATGTACCTCCTTTATTACGATATAAATAAAGCTAAGTGTCTCGCCCCAAAAAAATTTTTTCTATTCGCACTTTACTGCATGCTACAAACGCACTCGGGGGCTCCCCCCACCTCACGATTTCGTCGACTGAGGACAACACGTGTACACCTGAGTAGCTGACCACGTCAGGCTAACGAAAAGGACACGTATGCGAACAAAGCACTACGTGCTCAAACAACAACCAAACCTTTATAACAAGGGGCAAAACACGCCCAGACAAATATATACAAATTTTACATCTGTCCTTTTTACAGGTACTACCTATTCTGAAGAATAACTTGAGCACGCTGCTCAAAAAGATCTACGACCTGCTCGGCATACTGCCTGACAGCCGCATAATGCGGACGCATATCCCACTCGCCACCATCTGGCCGAAGAGGCAGCCCAGCCGCAACAATAGACATATCTAAGTCAGGGCGATGTAGCCTCACAAGGGACAGCGCAGCCTTCACCCCTACGACGAGTTGATGCCGCACCAATTCCTTGACATGATGCACGTTCCGAAACTTCGACAGAAGACCAGAGAGGGTTGATGGCGCAGCATCTAGCGGAAACATCACATGCAGAACCGACGCGAGTGAAGTCTGCACCTGACGAAGCACCCGCGATACTTGGTGAACGCGATCTTGCACCGTCTCCAGGACCATGGCACGGTCACGATCCATCCAGAAGAACCCAACGGCTTCCATGTCCTATTGAGTCAAGCAATTGACCCGAACAGCAACACGCTCCTTCTCCTCCCTTGGAGCAAGGTTAGCACCTGCAATACTTGCACAAAAGTAAGATGCAATGCCAGCAGGCGCATCCGAAGAAATGAGCAACAACTCGAAAAACTTACACTGAAGCTGCTCGGATAATCGAAGCAATTCCGCCATCAAGTACTCCTCTCTGGTAGCACCTCGATCCGCCTTGGACTTCCAAACGTCGGCATGGCCACGCACCCCAAGCAACTCTTTATCGAGACTATGAACACGGTCTCGAAGAAACGCAAGCTGCGACGAATCATCCAAGGATGGCCGCAGCCGCGCTGCAGGCGAGGTGTCAACGAGATCACCACCCGGAGGACCCTAGATCAATAGAAAGGCAAAGACATGAACACGCAGACGAAGGAGAACATAACTCAACAAATTCATTAAGTGCATCAAAAGCCACTACGTGGCACAAGGATTTGTTCATCAATATAATTACAACAAAAGAGACTACAACTATCCTACAGCTACAGCGCCTAAAACGCGGCACCGTAAGTAGCCTCGGAGCCGGATTGCCTCGCCTTGGCTTCCCCCTGCTGCCGTAGCGCGTACTCAGCCAGCAGATCAATCAGCTTCGGCCTATAACGCGTACAGCGAGCAGCATAGGTAGCAAAGGCTGCCTCGGACCCATCAACAGTCGTTGGCATCCGGGAAGTAACCTGGGGAAGATCCAGCTCCGCTCCAGCCGCCAAGGCCATCGCCAGCACAACGGATGCGCCGATGCCCTTCGCTATGCCAGACGCGTGGGTGCTTGCCGACAAAGGCCTCCGCCAGAGCATCAACATCATCAAGGGTCGCACCCTTGGGGACAAGCTCCTTGTAGAAGCGCCCAAGGACCTCCTTGGCCTTGGCAAGCGAATTGACAACGGTGCTACAGCGATCTTTGACCGCCGCAGTAGCATCATCCAGAGCACTCCCGTGCTCCAGAGCACCGCAATCAAACTCGATGCCCGCGGCATCTGATACAATAAAGACGAAGAATGAACGAAAGCACCGCAAAAGAAAGATAAGGGAATCAACAAGATGAAGGTGAAGATACCAACCCGAAACAGCCTTGGCAGCCGCCATAAGCTTGCCGGCCACCTCTCTTTCGTGCGCAGCAGCAGCGATGGCGAGCTGCTCCTCACGATCCGTAGCCTCCTGCTGCAGGCGCTCTTTCGCCTCGGCCGCATGAGCCAACTCCAGCTCGAGGCGCTCCCTGGCACCAATGGCGACTTCGGATTTCTTCTCTGCTTGACCGAGGCCCTTTTTGAGAGCATCAATCTCACGAAGAGAGGTGTTGTGATCCTCTGCAATAAACCAATACAAGTGTCGGATAACAGGACAGGAATACAAGAAGAAACAAACACCAAGGCATAAAAAGTACCTTGCAATTTGTTTGGCCTCAGCCAAAAGTCCGCAGACCGATCGACAGCATCTTGCACAAAAGGCTGCAGAAATAAGAACTACTAGTCAAAAGAAGGGCTCGGGGGCTACGCCCAAAAAGAACGAGCAGAAGCAAGTCACACATGCGAAAGTGCTCGGGGGCTCCCCTCGAGACTCTAAAGAAAAACGACAAAGCAAACTACCCTACAGATGCCCGGGGGCTCCCCCCGAGGTAAGGACAAAAGAGATAATCACAAGATCATCCAAAAAAGGCTCGGGGGCTCCCCCGTGGCAGGAAGCATGGTTACTTACATGATTAGACGGCGACTCTGAAGGTCCGCTTGCAGCCTTCTGAGGCGCAACCACCCGAACCTCCTGCGGAGATGGGTCTGGAGCAGCGCCTTCAGAGGTGGCCACCGTCTGAGGAGGAGGAAGCACGACTTTCGACTCCCCCATCATCTCCCGAGCACCATCACTGGAAGAATCGTTGGAAGAGTGGCTGCACAAAGACAAATTAGCACAAGTACAAAGGAAACAAGCGAAAAAGACAATACAGGACTAAAGAAACTTACGATTCAAGCTCGCTCAAGTCAAAGACGGGAGGGGTCCTCCGGACCTTCTTCTCCTCTTTCTTCTCTTCCTTCTTCTCTTCCTTCTTCTGCTTCGTCGGCGGGTGCGGCGCCATAGCCCGCACAAGAACAGCAGGAATCGGAGAGGAAGAGCCCCCATGCCCATCACTATGACGGTCAAGGCACAGTGGGTTCCTAGGATTTGGAGGAGTCGAGGCATCCGAAGACTCGCTGGAGCTCCGTGTCCGCTTGCGAGTGTGGTCCTCGCTCGACTCGTTGGCCTCTTCAGCCGGAGATCGCGTCGACGGCAGCTCGGACACGGAATCCACTACCTCATTATCCGGTGCAGCCGGAAACAATTCGGGAAGCGGTGGTGACATGCCCGGCACCTTGAACTCCTGCACAGAAGAAGAAAATTTGTTAGCAAACAAATACAAAAACAATGCAGTTGAAAATAGCGCTACGCGCATGACTCGGATCTACACCTGTGGAACAGGACACGAAGCAGAGAACGGAGAAGTCAGTGACTTCCCCGGGATATCCTCTCCGGCCTTGAACTTCAGCAGCGAGCGAAGGACACCGTCGAGATCTCCCCTGGAGAATTCTTCAGCCGAAACCCTCGTCGGGTCACGACGCCCAGCGTAAAGGAACATCGGGTGCGCCCTAGCCTGAAGCGGTTGCACCCGACGTTTCAGGATGGTGCGGATGATATCCACACCGTTCACCTCCTTATCAGGAATCAGCTGGAGATCCTCCACCCGACGATAGAGAGACTCTATCTCCGCTACCTCGCCATCCAAGATCTGGTTTTTCCAGGACCTCTTCGGCTTGATCTTTTGGGAGGGGTCGAAAGGAGCAAGACCAAAATCTTGCCCAGCCACCGTGGAGTCGCGGATGTAAAACCATCGCCTCCGCCAGTACTGGACAAATTCGGACATGGAAAAAGAGAAGAAAAGCAGATTGGGTTTGAGGGAGATGATGCAACCCCCAATGGGATAAACATCATCCAAACCAGATTGCCTCTTCACGGAATAAAGTTTCCGTAAGAGGCCAAAGTGCGGCTCGATACCGATCCAGCACTCGCAGAAAGTGATGAAACAGGCAATGTGTAGAAGGGAATTGGGGGAAAGATGGTGCAGCTGGATGCCATAAAGAAAAAGCAGTCCACAAAGGAAGTCGTGGACTGGGAAGGAGAAGCCCCAAAGAACAAAGGCAACGAACATAACCCGAAACCCAACGGGGGATTACCTCGTTGCCTAGGAGTTGGACGGCCTCCCTATCCCGCGGGATCAAGCCTCGCTCACGAAGCTTGCGGAGATCACTCTCCCGCGTCTCCGATCACCGCCAGCCACCGTCGGTGACACGGGTAGCGGCAGCACTCTTCTTCCCTCCAGCAGCGCTGGTACCAACCACAGAAGAAGACTTCTTCGACTTCCCCATTGCGGTACGGCGGCGCCGGTGACAAGAACGTAGGATGGAAGAAGGAAATGTCCGAGGATATTCCAGCGCGCAACAAGAACTCTCAGAAGAACAAGGGAGCAGTGAAACGAGAATAGCTGCGGTGAAAACAAACTAATGTTTTCCCCCAATGATTATAAAGGCGAAGACGATGCACGACAATCGTCCATCAAGAAGACCTAGCGCCAACGGCAGGATCTGGCCATACACGTGTCAGCATCGCAATGAACCGTCGCTAACACGTCGTCCACTACGCGCGGAAATCGAGGCGACGCCGTAATTATCTCCACGCCGCGCGTGACCGGTCAATTCAATGTCAGAAAGTGGGACCCATGTTCGTCCAGTCAAGTCATCTCTGGCGCAGCAGACGCTTGAGGTCATCGATCGTCAGCACTGACGTCATCAAAAGCCATACTAGCAACATTCACAATTTCTTCGGCTTCAAAGCTAAGAGTACTCACTCGAATCTATGATTCGACTAACTACTCAGGGGCTACTCCTATCAGGAGCGCTGGCGCAGCACCGAAAATGAACAAGACATTACAAAGACTGAATCGCTTTTCGAGTCCTACGTCAAGTCTGCGACTCCACTACAGACTCGGGGGCTACTCCCATAGGGAGGACGGATTCAAGCATCCAAAAAATTTATGTCCTACGGACCTGACGCTGAACAACGACTGAATAAAAGTCTCTGCTCGAGTCTACGACTCGAACAGACACTCAGGGGCTACTCCCATAGGGAGCGCTGGTCGCGCACCCTATGAATTCTTCGACTGCGATCCTTCGGATCAGTATGCAACATTTTTTCGGCAACTTTGCCCTAATTAAATGCTAAGTGAGCATTATTCTCCTTGGCCACCCGAAACACCTCCGTGGTGATAGAAATTCGGATGATGTGTCTGCGACGTAAAGATAAGACCTATAGATAACATCTGATGGCCTGGTAACGCACATGACTGCGCTCTGCTAGTATAAATCTGTGCCAACAGGCGCGATGAAAAATTCTGACGGACGCGTTGGGTACATCAATTAAATTCACTGGAATTCCACTCCTGTAAGTCCTCCACGGCCTGAGTCGAATTACGCCAGCATATGTTCCGGGTTCGAGTTGAGGGACTCGAACCTAAAGAAGATCGTGTTGTTTCGTCCTAAGACAGTTAACTGGCCCTGATCCGTCAGGTGAGTCAGGCACATGCATCAACAATCCCTACACATGTACTCTTGAAAGACAGAGCTGCACCCGAAGGATTGAAGAGTCCTCAGCCGAATCTGCGATTCGACTGATCACTCGGGGGCTACTGACATGGTTATACCCCGCGGGTACATGATCTCAGCATATCTGGTCCAGCCCAAGGAAGGCCCACGGCAAATATACGCCGGCCCATGAAGACTTTCGGGTGGACAAGGCCCATGACGCCTTCGGATCCTTGGAGAGCAAGACTAGACTAGATAGGAAATTCAAAGGGGTAAACCCTAAAACCTGTAACCGACTAGGTCTATGCCTAGGACCTACCTAAGTCTATATAAAGGCCAGGAAGGCACGACCTAGATCTCTCGACTCATACTTTCGCATACATACCTCCACGCCAGATTGCATTTGCGCACCCCTGTAATCACCGGTTCCACCGTAATCAAGAGCAGACAAGCAGGAGTAGGGTTTTCCCTCCGGGGGCCTGAACCTGGGTAAACCTCATGTACCGTGTTGCTTGTTTGTTAACCGTTCCGCGATCTCCAGCATCCCCATATTCTCCAAAACCCAAGTCCATAACAATGGGCATTGACGAGATTAAACCTCGTCATCCACGGACAAACAGAGAGTATCAGGAGAAGCGCGAGGTGATGGAGATCAAGGACGTGTGAACCAGAGAGCAAGGGGAGCTCAGGGCTCACCGAATTTCTCACCGGAGACCGTCGATGCTGCGGCGACGCGAGTCAAATTGCTAGCAGCCTAGGGGCTCTCGGTGTGTGGAACTTGAGGAGAAACAGAGAGGAGGGAGGAGAATAACATAGCGTGGTCAGGGGAGAGGATTAATCGCGCAGTCAATCGAATTTACGCGAACCAATTCTATGCAGAAACGGCAGAGAGAGATGGACGTGTTCAACGCGCTAGAGACGACGAGGTAGGTAGGTTAGTTTCTATTTTTTCTTCCTTTGTCTTTTTCTTTTTTCTTTTTCTGTTTTATGTTTTTAATTCAAACTAATTCATTTCAATTCCAAATTGAGTCAAATCTTCACTAAACCTTTCAGTAGCTTTTATACCAAAATAAGTGTTGATTAATTAGTCCTCTTTGGAGGATTTCAAATATTTTCTTATGATCTAATATTCATTAAGTGAGGCATTTTGTCTTTATTTAAATAAAATTTAATATGGATCATAAGCCCGTATAATTTTATTTTAATGAACTTTTGTTCTTTTATATTATTTAATAAACTTTTATTCCATTTACTTATGGATTTTAACCAAAGTTTAAACTGTCTTTGCAATAATTCTTATTTATTTATTTCTTTCTTTGTCTTATAAAATTCATATTTTTTAATTATAGTTCCAAAATTAGTGATTCCAATTTGTATAATTTTATTTAATAATTATTTATATTTTTAAATCCTTTTAAGATTACTTTGTTCACAATTTGGTATTGATTTTAGCTAGGAGCTTTATTAGCCTTGGAATACTTTCTTTTATCTTATAAAAATCATAAGGTTTTATCTATGACTGAGTAAAATAAATTCCCATGGTTTTATAATATTTTTGTTTACCATTATTGGTCAATTAGGAATAATTGTTGCTAAATTTTTATATGAAACAAAGCCATAGTCTTGGAGTGATCTTGAAGATGATTTCTTTCATTAGGGTTTAGGGTTTTTGGTTTAACTTTTCCAAGTGTTAAATTCAAGATACATTCTATGCTTGAATGCATTTGATTAGTTTCAAAATTTGTTTGTTGCTTTTTCATTCAATTTTTTATTCAAGTAAGGTTTTTGATGTTTCCATTTAGAAGCAAAAAGTTTCTTTTCACTCTAAATTTCAACATTTATTTCTTTTGTTTGTTTATTTTTCACATTTCAAAATTTGGAAAATTTTGGGATGTGACACCAACGGTCGATGGTTCCCCTTTTTCAAGGTGAGCAACTCTATCATGTTCTTCTTTGGATGATTGTATTGGACAGCCGGCTAACATTCTTGTAATGCTAGGATTGTATTGGAGCAATTGATGGTACTCATGTGATGGCTAGAGTGCCGAAATCTAAGCATGCTGCATATAGGGGGAGGAAGCACTACACCAGTCAGAATGTGCTTGTTGTCGTTGATTTCGACATGAAGTTCACATATGTGCTTGCCGGGTGGGAAGGATCTTCCCACGATGCGATGATTCTGGCAGACAGCCTTAGCAGACCTGGTGGCATGAAGCTCCCTAACGGAAAATTCTACCTTGCAGATGTCGGGTATGCCTACTGGTCTGGAATTCTCCCAACCTTCAGATCAACAAGGTACCATCTCAACGAGTTCTCTGCTAGGAACTACCCTAGGACTCCGGAAGAACAGGTGGCTCTGTTTCTTCATGTTCTAGGTCATAACCAGAGATTCTGAGTCATGGTTGAGAGGGTCTTCGCTGCTCTGAAGAACAGGTTTAAGATCCTCGATCAGAAGCCTTTCCACTCTTTTCCACCCAAGTTAAGCTTGTTCTTGCCTGTTACATTTTGCATAACTGGATCCTACAATTTGGTGCCTATGAGTACTTTCCGGAGGAGGAAGATGTAGTTCCTGACGACAATGACACTGACGGTGGTCATGGTGTTGCCCATAATGATTGTGCTGCTTAGAAGAGCAGGAGACAACAGTGGGCACTCGATATGTGGGCGAGAGAGGCAACTACATGATCTGAAGAAGATGGTTTGTTGATCAAGTGTTGCCCTTGTGTTCCATGAACAACCCCTGATGTGGGTGTAAAACATTCATTCGTAGTAGCTAGGTAATATTATGGTGAACTGTTATTTGCTAGTAGCTAGGTAACATTCTCGTGAACTCATATTTGCTAGTAGCTAGGGTGGTAGTTGGGTACTGCGAGTTTAATTTGCCGCTTGCTTGAAACTACTAATTCAGTTTGCTGCCTATTTGGTGTTACGTGGTAACATCACCAGCTTTGAGAAGTGGTGAGCACATCACTATGGCATGAGCAACCGAACATGCAAAAATTTGTATCAAACGACACAAAATTAGTTATCTTGGAAACCAAATAATTTGCCAAAACTGTAGAAAGACTAGATATGAGCAACCAAACGAACTGTCTAACTTGATCCAAGCCCAATCTCTCTCCATGCAGCACCCACCGAGCCAAGTAAAAAAAACGAGAAATTTGGACCCGACCAACCAAGCATGCCCATAAACACTACATTGCTCAGCGCAATCGGTCTGTGCTGAGTGATTTGATCTGCACCTTGCATTTTCGGGATGTTGGTTGATGCTGTCCGAGTACTATAGTGACTACTTGCAGTCAATTCTATGTCTAGAAGTTTGTGGAAATACATTGAATAATTGTCATTTGTTGGAGGTGACGACTCTTTGTAACGAGTCGGGTCAGCATGGTTTTTTTCAACATGGTTCAATGGTTGATGTGAAGGTAGATGCAAAGAAGTTTGGGGTTTACGATCATTCCTGGACAAAAGATGCTACTGCAGAATATTGGGATCCGGGAGCCTTGAGACTTATCCTGGAGGCAACATTACAACATCTGACTCCTAATTTCTTATACAGAGTGCATGGTGTTTCGGTGGTAGATGGCCTAAGTATGTACTGTCATGTATACAAGCATTTTCCAACTTCCCCTTTGGTGATCTTTTGTCATGGAGCTTCAGAAACGTGGGGTCTTCTATAACCCGCATTTGGTGCACTCGGTGCGCGCACCCTATATATGCAAAAAAATATAGAAATTAGAAAATATGTCAAAAAATTTGGGGTCAAAGATAATCATGGATTGTAGTTGTGTAAAATATTTGACCAAAAAATGACTCATATACAAAACCAGGCAAAAAAGTGAAATTTCTGACGTATATAGCGTGTGTGTAATGTTAATATAGTGTTGTTTTTGGAAAATCCTTCATCCAGGTTGGAATAAAGGTCGTTTGTTGGCAAAAAAAATATACAGGTACAATACTGAAACCGAAAACCCTACTGAAAGTTTTGAAATTTTTTGAACCTTTTCTAATTACTATTTTTTTTTTTGCATTATAGGGTGCACGCACCCGGGTTCACCGCTATATTTTCGGGGTCTTCTAGTCCTTTCTCCAAGTGTACTGGTCACAGTGATCCTCGTTAGCAATCTGGAGATGGGAAGGTACATCCCGGTGGAGGAAAACATCCCAGTTATTCTCTATGATGTACTGGCTTTCACAAGTACAACAAGAGCCGTACATGTGTTGTGGGTTCTGTCCCTGGAGACAAGTGGCATGCAAGCTTCAGTTCAACCAATGGGATCCCGGTGTCTTCGATATTGGTTACAGAATTGAAAAATATGCACATATTAAGGACAAGGAAGATGTGCCGTTGGACTCCATGGTCAAGAAGAAGATACATATGCAGACAAGACATGGTATGTTGCGACCTGCGCCAGCCATTGCTTGGGTGCAAGGAATGTTTATTGGGGGCAGTAATATCGCATCCGTACTCAATGCCATATCATTCTTAATGAACCTGGGCTGTGGGCCAACCAGATTGGGCTTCTACCATGCTGCAGATCCTATAAGAAAGGAGCAGCACTGAAAGGAGCAGTACTTGAAAAATTGTAGAAAGAATAGATATGAGCAACCAAACGAACTGTCTAACTTGATCCAAGCCCAATCTCTCTCCATGCAGCACCCACCGAGCCAAGTAAAAAAAACAAGAAATTTGGACCCGACCAACCAAGCATGCCCATAAACACTACGTTGCTCAGCGCAATCGGTCTGTACTGAGTGATTTGGTCCGAGTACTATAGTGACTACTTGCAGTCAATTCTATGTCTAGAAGTTTGTGGAAATACATTGAATAATTGTCATTTGTTGGAGGTGACGACTCTTTGTAACGAGTCGGGTCAGCATCCAATTTCAGGGGGGACAAAAACGAAGAACCTGAAATTGCTAGCATCCAAGGTCTGGTGCTACCATAAGCCACCTTGTATCCCCATGTATCGATCCCACGCCCCGATCTTCACCGGCGGCAACGGGACATGACACGACGACGCATCACATGCGACCAGAAGGGAACGTGGGGTTGTGCCCATGCGTGAGGGGGAGGTTGCGTAGCCTCTCCGGCGGGCGGCGGCGGTGGATATTACCAGCGGAGCCGGAGCGGCAGGTGAAAGTGGCGGCGGCGTGTCTTCCATGTGTATGTGCGCGTGTCTGTGTTAGTTCCGATCGGAACCAGTGTTCGTGTGTGTGCCTCTGATTTGGTCAACGGGTCCGGTTGAATTTTTTTGATTATGTTTAGGGTAAAAGAAAGGATAAAAAGAAATAAAAAGAATAACTAGAACGAGAGGCTCTAAGTTTGAAACTATAATACCCCGAAGGATCATTTTGCAAAATGCGCATGCCATGTAAGCCTGACAATGCACCCGTCCTATCAGAAACGGTGTCAAACAACATAAGATGACCGGTTACGCAGAACTGGTAGTTTTTTCTTCAACGGTTGGGCTTTGATGTGGCAGTTTTTTGAAATTTTGCTGAATTGTGGTAGTTTTTTGAAAACCTAGCCTCAATTGTGGTAGCAAAATACAATTTTCTCTCACCCGCATGTATGTCATCGCGGTAAAGCTGCGAGAGTTCACGACAGAGGAGGCGCCTTGCCTGGCAACAACAATGAACACATCGCCATAAAAGCACATAGAGAGCAAGAGGGCACGAGGAAAGAGGTTGGCTGGGCATGTTTGGAAGAACTGAGACATAGGTCTCATCTTTTTGTTAGGTTAGCTAGTGGTGATGCTTCGACTTTCAGCTACATCGTCAATGGCCATGGTTACACAACAGGCTATTATCTCGCCGACGTCATCTATCATTCATGGTCAATATTTGTGAAGACCATCCAAACCCTAACAACAAGGAAACAATATGTTTTTGACATGGCTCAAGAGGCATACCAAAAGAACATTGAGAGAGCTTTCATTGTTTTACAAACTCCGTTTGCTATTGTTCTTGGTCATGCATGTTTCTAGAACAATAAAACCCTCACAACATCATGACGACATGTGTGGTTCTCCGCAACATGATTATCTAGGATGAGAGGGATTTAAACTTCTAGTTCTTATATGATAATCTTGGTAGCGGTGTTAAGCCAACAAAAAAATCAGAATCATATCCAAGCATTTGTTGAGACGTACCGGCAATTTGAAGACTCTGGCACACATATACCCAACTTCAGCATTATCTCATTCATGACCACTGGCATTTGCATGGGCAATAGGCTGGCACTTTTATTAATTTGATTTCACATTCATTCATGTGTGATTCGAACCATTATTCATATTTTGGACCATTCATTATTTGTTTAATTATTTGAATTTGAACTATTGATGTAATTTCAATTATTGTTGTATTATGTGATATTTAAAACATTGGTAATTTAGTTTATATTGATGTCATAATTATATTTTGTTATCCTAAATCCCACATATGTGAAATACCCAAAAACCATTTGTTTTTGCTGGATCTGTTCGGGCGGAGACTGCATGAGACTTTAAACCAATTTTACCGCACTCTTTATATGCGTTTCAAAGTGCGGCGTTTTAAAGGATTCGCTAGTGTTGCTCTTCGATTTAGCCTAGCGAGCCATCAGGGCACCTAGACCATGATCCCAAACGCCAGCGTCAATATAAAAGACCACGTACCCAAGTTTTCGTTTTGGCATTCGCAATTTTTTTTTGGAGTGGGTTTATTTTGTGCTAAATATTTTTGTGTCATTGTCAAAATTATGTTTTTTTAGTAAAAGAGGCCGCAGCCTAAGCTAGCAGCAGTTTGGACGCCGTCCAGTTCAAAAGACAGCCACACCGGTGAAAGGACCATTGCCTTTCAAATTCAATCAAGAAAATATCCACCCACGTGAACGTCTGTTCGAGTAAAGTAGAGATAATGTACTTCGGTCAACTAAATGGCACATGAATCCCTGGCCAATGCCATGTGAACTGTGAACCGCAAAAAGCTCAAACCAGACGACAAGCATATTATAAAGGACCGGGGTTCTCTACCGTGCCGGCAGTATTTCCACCACTTGCCTAGCGTCTTCTCATCTCAAGTAAAGAAAGGTACCAATAGAGCAGCAAGAGGATGGGGCGCAAAGGAGAAGGATCGGGTGGAGGCGGAGGAGGCCGTAGACAGTTAGAAGGAGAGGAGATCAAGGGAAAAAAGAAGTCTAACGAAGGTAGGCACCAATGTATTGTTTATTCTAGGATCTTCATTTTCATACCGTTATATTATATATATATATATATATATATATATATATATATATAATAGTATACTAGTTTGGCTTTCATTGTCTAGCTGTAGAAACTTTCTCCAATCTTTTTTAAGATTTCATGAAAATATTATATGTACATGCCATATATCCGTGTATGTTATGCATTATTGTCAAATATACTTGTGGACATCACTAAAACCTAATTGACACAGCTGAGGATGGAGCAAAACAGGAGGAAGAGGAGGAGAAGAAGAACAAGAAGAAAGAGAAGAAGGAAGTCAAGGCACTAACCATCAACGTCAAAGCCACAAGACAGACCTACTATGACTCGGAAGGGTCTCTGGAATCCGACGACCCCAGGGACGTGACCCCACCAAAGAGGTCCTAACTCGATTAGAGGCAGGCATTATCTCCACCTGTGTACTCAATGCTGTGCCAAGTTAACGATTGCATGTATTAGATTTAGATTTAGAGGTGATCCCGTGGAATTCTTGTTGCAGAACGGTGATTTAAAACCTCATGCATATTTGTACCGAGCATGATTTCAGAACGTTGTATTGTCAATCTAGTTATGTATGGAAAATGTCTGTTAGGTTATGGTGGCATTGGAAGCTTCTGTAAAACCATGGTTTTAGTTAAGCATAGTTCAGTTAATGGTTATGTCTTCAATCTATCTGTATTTGCAGTGGGGCCTTAGTAGATTTCTCGAGTTTGTGTTTTTTGACCATATGACTATAGCATCTTTAATTTAGCTATATTATGATTTGCTGGTAAATATTGTCCTGGTGCAGAGGAAGGTCTTCTTAATCCAGTCATCAGACACACGGGTAATGCCTAGCAATGGTTCATGGTAGCATGCATGCACAACTCGTGTGAGCATAGACTGTTTGTCGTGTTGCTGCCTACCAAACATAGGACGATATACTACAACACTTTGAAATAAGTAGTTCTCAATCATCAATGGATAAACATGTACAAGAGTACCAGCTGTCCGTGATTTATTACACAGAACCTCGGGCGGAGCAATTTACAATGAAATCCGCTCCCTCGCGGCGCCTCCTCTAGGCGACCAGGGGGCGAAGCCCTAGATTTCGCACCGTTGAGCCCTCCCCCTCCCCCTCCCCATCCCCATCCCAGCCCTCATCGCCCCCAGAGGCTGCCGCCGGACAAGGCCGCGCAGCGCCGGTGAAGAGGGCGACGGGGATTTGCTTGTGAAGGAAGGCTGCTCGGTTGTGGATCTCTAGTCGTCGTCATTGGTATGCACCTGCTCCGTGACGGCCCTTCGGCCGCTTCCACTTCGCGTGTGGCTTCTCCTAGAGCTCCGCCATCGCCAGCTTCCCCCTATGGGTCAGCGCCGTCAAATGCTGCGTTCCTGGCTCCGTGCAGATACGGTCGGGTCGTCGAGTCTAGCGCGCCCTAGGATGCCGCAAGCCTACCTATGTGCCAGGGCGGTGTGGGTGGCAGCCAGGTTGTGGTCGTCAAGGTGCGGCGTGTGCGGTCAGCTAGATGCAGGGCAGCTTTGGTTGGCACAGCCTGGTGGTTGCACATCCGGTGGTGGTTGGTCGAGCGATGCACTTCAGGTATGACAGCGTGCGGGTGGTTCTCGTTCCACATGATCCGGTCTTGGTGAATCATGTGTGGATGCTAGTGACGGCCTCGGGGTCTATCGGTTGTGCGTATTGAGGAGGGTGGCTTGGCGGCGTGTCCCTGGGTTGTGCTCCATCGGCGTCATGCTGCTGATGTGTGAGGCTGAGGTTGCCTGGGATTTGTGCACGCGTGGGCAGGGTGATCCACAATGTCGTTCGTGCCGGAGGAGTGGTCTCTCGGTTTCCCCTACTTGTGAGACCCTGGCACATGGCTCGATAGGATTGATAGAAAACCCATACCAACAAGTTGCAACTTCTTTTCCGAAAGCTCATTCGAAAAGAACTCTAAGGTTAAGCGTACTTGACCTAGAGCAATTTTAGGATGGTTAGTTATGTCATGCCTTTGATGCTTGTATCTTTGATATCCTTACTTCTAGTCTTCACTTGAACTTCAGAGGTGTCTTAGCATTTATATTGTGATCTACAAACAAAGGAAAGCGAGATACCACTCTATCATACCTTACTATGAGCATTGCAATGTTGCTTATGTTTATGTTTATGTTTCATGCTACTTATTATTATTGAGTTGGTTTCTCTTCATAGCTTGCAATGACTATTGAGTAGACTTAGTTGCATACTCTTTATTATGAATGGTTTAAGCATCTACTCCTATGCTGAGAATATATACATCATATGAAGCAAATGTGTTTGTGAAAGTTCTCTTATCGCACTCAGTTTTCAACTGAATTGCTTGAGGACAAGCAATAAGCTAAGCTTGGGGGAGTTGATACGTCCAAAACGTATCTACTTTCCTGAACACTTTTGCTATTGGTTCTCCTCTAAACTTGTGTGATTTGGATACAACTAACACGGACTGATGTTGTTTTCAGCAAAATTACCTTGGTGTCTAGTTTTTGTGCAGAAAATTAACTATCAGAAAAAATCCTGAAAAATATGCCAAAATTATATTTCACCAGAAGATCCACGGAGCTAGAAGACGAAATGGAGTGGAGGCCTAGGGGACCCACACCTCTGCCAGGCGCGGGTAGGCCCTGCCCCGTGCCTAGGGGGTGCGGCCACCCCAGGCACCCCCTCGGGCTCCCTCAACGCCTATAAGTTGCCCCTTGACCTAAAAACCGAGGGGGGTTCGACGTTTTTCAGAGAAGAGTTTCGCTCCGTCGCCACCATCAGAAACCAAGATTCGGATCCAGAAACTCCGTTCTAGCACCCTGCCAGGATGGGGAATTTGGACAGGATCATCGCCATCGTCATCACCAACGCCTCTCCATCAACCATCGATGTTTCCCTCATCCATGAGTGAGTAATCCCCCATTGTAGGCTCGGGGATGGTAGGGATTGGATGAGTTCTATCATGTAATCGAATAAGATTGTTAGGGCATAGTGCCTAGTATCTCTATTAGTGCTATTTGACTTTGTTACAACTTGTTGTGCTTAATGCTTGTTACTAGGGCATGAGTGCCATGATCTCAGATTTGAACTTATTATTGAATCATTATGATAGTATTGTTTACAATCTTATCTGCAAGTTGTGTACACATATCATTGTCCGGATCCAAAGGTCCCGGAGGATGACATATGTTCATGGAGTGTTAATGCTTTGCTTCGGTGCTCTATTAAAAGTAGCACCTTAATTGCCAATAGTAGAGGCTCCGTTGCCACGGGCTGGCTGGACAAAAGATGATGTGCAAGTTCTCACTGCGATCACGTATAACTATATATGGATCACATGCCTAGGATTGTTTAGTACTTGGATGATTGTTATTATTTATCTGCAATGCCCTAGATCTTGAAGTTATATGTTTAGACTCGTCCATGCAACGCCCGTCCATCCATCCCTGTGGCTACCGCACTCGAATCCTACTGTTACTGTTACTATTACTATTACTCTTGTTTTGCTGCTGTTGTTGCTTTGCTGTTGCTACTATCAAATTGTTGCTACTGATAAACTTCTGTGAGCAAGAACTATTTTCAGGTGCAGCTGAATTGTCAACTTAGTTGTTAAGACTTGCAGTATTTTTTGGCTCCCCTTGTGTCGAATCAATAAATTGGGTAATACTATCCGCGAAGACTGTTGCGATCCCCTATACTTGTGGGTCATCAAGCGCTGAAAGGATCGTCTACGCGATCTTGAGATCGGCAAGTGTACGATTACATCACCTACGAGAATCTGCTCTCGTTAACCGCTTTAAATCTTCGAGGGTGAGTACTCTAATCGACTCGTTGCTATAATTTAGTAGATAGATCTTGGCTTGTTTGTGTTCATGCGGTAGAATTTTTTATTTTCCATGTTACGAACCCCTACATTCTCATCGTAGAGAACAAACCGATCTTCTCCTCCGGCCTCCCTCCTCGCCGTCCCAGCGACCATGGTGTCTGTTGGTGATCGTACGGCCGGTGGAGAGGAACTATAGTTTCCCGGAATCCCGTCCCCCGTCCCTTGTCCCCTCCGGAGAAACCATAATGACACTGCCCAAATCAAAACCATAATACCAGTGCTATAGCGGGAGATCCCTAATTCCCCACGATGGCCGAGGCTCCGGCGTCGAGCCGCAAAGTGGAGGAGGATAGGAGACCACGTCGTGCGGATGAGAAGATGGAGGAGGAGGAGGAGGCCCTAGGTGACCGGAGGTTCCATCTCCGCTCAAGCCCATTGTTACAATTGCGACAAGAAGATAACGAAGAACGAAAACGAAAAACACAGCAAGGGGACACAGATTTAACGTGGAAAACCTCTCCAACAAAGAGAGGAAAAAAACCACGGACGCCAGCCAGCGAAACTTCACTATATCGAGGAGTGTTTATAAACGCCGGGGATTTTACAGATGCAACTCATCCCAACCGGCGGCTTACAAGGGGTTTATATATCGGCCCAAGCCTCCCGGCGACGGGCCTCGCTCCACTCGTCAGAAGTTGGCCTATACTTTGTAGAATTTGGATCAACGTATAACACCCATTTCTGAACACGACTGCAACCATTACCGTGTCTCTCTGCAGCAGCACCCTTACGGAACACTCAGGAAGCGTGTTCGGTCGAGCTCATCATTCGAGTGCTGCAGTTGGAGTTGGCCTAAGTGAGGAACGAGAGAGTAGTCCCTGGCGGCGCCACGGTGGAGAGGGCGCACGTGAAGGAGAGGAGCCCAACCTCGTGGGAGTTGAAGGGGAAAGCCACCACGGCGACGTCCAGCGGCGCCCGTGGTTGCCGCTCGATGCTTCTTGCATGTTGCGGCTCTCCCCGTTTTCTCTGTTTCCCCATCTGCGCGAAAGCATGCAACAATGTCATGATTTTCTACAATCTGTTTCCCCATCGGATTGGCTGGCATACGACGGTGTCGCTCACGCAGCAGAGGTTACACGCGATGCGGAGAGCAGTTAGTAGTTTGGCATCAGCAGCCTGACCGATGAGGACCAGTAAATAACAAGTCTATGTAACTGTGATTGTGAGACTGTTGACATTGACGCATACCACATGGCTGACGGCGCGGCCATCCACTGCACCCCGTGCGTCTGGCACCACCCCTGCCTATCCCTGCGTGAATACCATGTTACTCTGAAGATGAACCGGACTCTGCAGCATGACAACTCCTCTTGGGCAGGGTCACCTTGTGTGGCCTCAAACTAGATACATACTTTGCTAATTTCAGTGGTGACCAAGAACGGAATACCATTTTGTTTAATATATTCAGTGGTAATTGCCAGTAGGATTCGTAATGCAGACATTTCATTGCAGGTACTTGTGAATAATTCAGGGATACATGCTCATGTTCAATTTAAAGAGATTGTTTATTCGGTGAATTTACATGCCAGTTGTGAGATGAAGTTTCTAGGAAGTAGGAAATACTATTTTTCCTACACAAAATTTGCACATCAATAGCGTTGCTAAATTTGATACTAGCAGAATTGAGACAATACACACCTAGCGGATATGTAAATGTCAATTTTTCAATAAATTACTTTCTTCGTTTTAAAATATAAGATATTCTAGCTTTGTGAAGCAAATGTATCTAGACTACTTTTAATATGTAGGTTTAATAGTTTATTCTAATTATGATGACAAAAGATGACAATGTCATCGTTTCATACTCCGTAGCAACACACCAGCATTATGCTAGTATCATGTATCTATCTATCTACTAATTTACACAAAGGTAGGTTCGTCTGCCTACAATTTTGGTTCCGATTTTTGTCTTTCAATTTTGCCCTGCCACCAAAATACATATTACGTACGACTGCCACTAAACCGGTAAGTTTGTTATTTTCTCCCTGACCCAAAGAACCTGATTGATCCCCTCCTCTGCTGCAGAGGAGCGGCATGCCGTCACGGAGTTTACATGGCACTGCTGCCACCGCCAAGTACCACCGTGGCATCCGTGGGCATGGTCGATCTCCATCCCTTCCTCCTCTCGAGCCGGCCGCCGTGACCATGGCCGGCCGCGCCGCCGTCTGCTCGAGGTCTCCGAAGCTTCTCCAGAGCTCTTCCCGAGCCCCAAGCTTCAATCCCCACCGCCTCTGCACCGCTGGGCCGCCGCCGGCCGCTGTGACCATGGCCGGCCGCGCCGCCGTCCGCTCGATGCCTCCGAAGCTTCTCCGGAGCTCTTCTCGAGCCCCAAGCTTCAATCCCCGCTGATGCAGCGCTAGGCCGCCGCCGGCCTCTCGAGGCCTCGCCTATGCCGCCTCCCCAAGCTTCAATCCCCGCCGCCTCTCTCCCTCCCAGTGGAGAAGGCGGCCGACTTCAGCGACATGCGTAACTTCGATGGCAGGAGAAGAAGGCGGCGTCGGGGCAGGAGCTGAGGCACGATGCAGAGGAGGCGAGATTCGAGGAAGGGGACTGAGTGTTGTGGCCAGAGACCGGGTCAAGGAGAGAGGCGGCGTGACTTTCGGCTCTGCCGGTCCATCCGATGATGCTGCTGGCCGCCTGCACGCCCGAGAATCCCTACCGCCGACACTGAGATCATTAATTGGGTTATTAAGTGAAAAATGTCCTACGTCCACATGGAGGAGAAGTACTCATCATGCCGGGCTTAGCCAAGGCCAGCTCAGCACCCCTCCTTCAGTAGTCAGCAGAGCGTTTCAGGTTCACGACTAGCAAAGGATTTGTTGTACAGTATGAGAAGATTGTAGGGGTTCGTAGCATGGAAAACAAAAATTTTCTATCGCATACAAACAAACAAGCCAAGATCTATCTACTAGATTGTAGCAACGAGTCGATGGAATAACTCACCCTCGAAGATTCCAAAGTGTTTAACGAGAGCAGATTCTCGTGGGTGATGTAGTCGCATTTCTTCCGATCTCAAGATCGTGAGCGATCCTTCCGCCATAGCGCAGCGTTCAATTGGTCACACGCTCGGTACTGACGAAGACCTTCCTCTCCTTGTTCCAAAGAGTAGCGGAGGTTGTAGCACTCTCCTCGCGATTCCCAAGACAACGGCGTGGTACCGGAGGTAGAGGGGAGATCCCGCAAGGCTTCGCCTTAAGCCGGTGCGAGTATGGTGGAGCTTATGAGAGAGGCTATTAGTGGTCTAGTAATTAGACACACCAATTAGAGGGCTCTAAACCAATTAGAAGGCTCTAAACCGAATAGCTCTAAACCGGGGTCTAGATCTAGGGTTTAGTTTAGAGGATAGGAAACTTGTAGTGTGTAGGAGGGGAGCCCTGCCCCTCCTTATATAGGTTGGAGGGCTGGACGGCCAAGGGAGGAGTTCCTCCCAACTCGGCCTAGGGAGGTGCGCCGCCAAGGGAGGAACCCTCCTCCAACTCGGCCTCCACCTCTCCTCCTCTTTTCCCACTTCCCAAAACTGCCGTTTGACTTTCAAACTAGCCGTTTGACTTTTCAATTTAGGATTTAAATAAATCCTTTATTTGAGACAGCAAGAATACTTAGTACATGATGCAATCATTCCAATATGTAATGACACACTCATGTACCCTTCCCCCTCCGGAGTGCCGGACATTCCGGGACCTTCTAGAATGTTCCCGATGAAAACACCTAATCATTCCGCCATCTCAAATGGGACTTTCCTTATATGAATCTTATTCTCCGGACCATTCCGGATCACCTCGTGATATCCCGGATCCCATCCGAGACCAACAACATTCGGTCTCTTTCTCATAATACCATAACTACTCAAACAACGTCAATCCTTAAGTGTGTCTCCCTACGGTTCGTGAATTATGCGACATGATCGAGACACTTCTCCTAACAATAACCAATAGAGGAATCTGGAAATTCATATGGCTCTACATATTTCTACGATTACTTTGATCGAATGAACCACTTACATACGATACCAATTTCCCTTTGTCTCACGATATGTTACTTATCCGAGGTTATGATCGCTTGTATCTCGCATACCTAGTTCATCCTCGTTCATCGATAAGTACTCTTTTCGCTCCCGTGATATGTGATCCCTTGTGACCCAGTCACATGCTTGCAAGCTAATTGGATGACATTTCACCGAGAGGGCCCAGAATATCTATCCGTCATGTGGATGGACAAATCCCACTCTTGATCCATGTGTTTCAACCAATACTTTCCGAACACTCAATGCCACCTTTATAGCCACCTGCATTGTGTGGTGTTTGATGACATCAAAGCATCCATCCAAAGAAAGGCAATATGCATGATCTCATGGTCGAAGGAATTAGGTTACTATGTATCGTAAAGCATATAGCAATTGAACTATTGAAATGACTTGATCTTTATGCTACGCTTGTCTATAGGAGTATGTCCACCATATCATTCTCCTAACGATATGATCTTGTTGTTGATAACATCTCAATGTTCATGATAGGGAAACCACAATCATCAATCAACCAACAAGCTAGTGAAGTATAGAGGCTATACTGGACTTCAAATTAAGTTTACAAATCACACAAGTATTAATGGTTTCCTTGTTAATACTATTATAGCATGAATGTAAACATTTATCATAAACACAAAGATATATAATAATAACTATATTTATTATTGCCTCTAGGGCATATCTCCAATCTCCCACTTGCACTAGAGTCATCCAATCTAGATTACATGGTAATATACCGAACACCCATGGCAGTTTGGTGTTGGTCATGTTTTGCCCTGGAGAGGTTTAGTCAACGGATCCGCCACATTCAGATCTGTGTACTTTGCAAATCTTTATATCCCCATCCTGGATATGTTCTCGAATAGCGTGAAAACGCAGCTTGATATGCTTCACTTCTTGTGTGACCTTGGTTCTTGCGCATTGGCTATGGCGCCCATGTTATCACAAAGAGATAGACATTGGGTCTAGCGCACTTGGAACCACACCCAGCTCTGAATGAACTCTTTCATCCATATCGCTTCTTGTGAAGCCTCCGGCGACCATGTATTCCGATTCAGTTGAAGATCTCGCCACAACGCTTTGCTTTTGCACTCCTCCAGCTAATCGCTGCACCATTCAAAATAAATATTATCCAGATTGTGATTTAGAATCATCCGGATCGGTGTTCCAACTAGCATCGGTGTAACCATTAACAACGAGCTGTTCATCACCTCCATAAGAAAGAACCATATCCTTAGTTCTTCTCAAGTACTTAAGGATGTTTTTGATCATTGTCCAATGATCCACTCGATCACTTTGATATCTGCTAGTTAAACTAAAGATATGCAATGTCGGGTCTAGTACATAGCATGGCATACATTAGAGATCCTATGGCTGAGGCATAGGAGTCTTACTCATTCTTTCTCTATCTTACCGATGTCGGACTTTGAGTTTTACTCAAGGTCGATTAGCAACATGGGCAAGAACCCTTTCTTGCTATCTTCCATTCCAAACCTCTTTAGAACTTTGTCCAAATATGTACTTTGTGACAATGATATTTGGCTTCGATCTATCTCTATAAATCTTTATGCCTAATATGTAAGTCGCTGCCAAGATCCTTCATTGAAAAACTATTATTCAAATACTCTTTGACACTATTAAGAAGGTCTACATCATTCCCAATCAACAATATGTCATCCACATACAAGATTAAGAATGCTACAGAGCTCCCACTCACTTTCTTGTAAACACAAGCTTCTCCATAAGTTTGTATAAAACCAAAACTTTTGATTACCTTATCAAAACGTTGATTCCAACTTCGGATGCTTGCTTCAATCCATAGATGGACCGTTGAAGCTTGCATACCTTGTTAGCATCTTTAGGATCGACAAAACCTTTGGGTTGCATCATATACAACTCTTCATCAATGTCTCCATTGAGGAATGCTGTTTTGACATCCATCTGCCATATCTCATAATCATAATATGCAGCGATTGCTAACATAATCCTCACAGATTTTAGCTTCGCTCGTGAGAAAGTCTCATCGTAGTCAACTCCTTGAATTTGTCGAAACCCTTTGCACAAGTCGAGCTTTATAGATGAACATTACCATCAAGATCTGCTTTTCTTCTTGAAAATCCATTTGTTCTCGACAGCCTTCCGCCATCCGTAAGTCCACCAAAGTCCATACTTGGTTTTCGTACATGGATTCAATCTCGGATTTCATGGCTTCTTGCCATTTATTGGACTCTGGGCTCATCATCGCTTACTCATATGTCTAGGGGTCATCGGTGTTGTCCACCAACATGACATTCATAACGGAATCATACCAACTGGAGTGGTACGATTTCGTTGACCTCCGAGGCTCAGAGCAACTTCAACCAAGTTTCATGATCACTATCATTAGCTTCCTCTCTTATTGGTGCAAGCACCACAGAACTTCTTCCGGTCGCCGCATGCAATTTCGAGAGAAGGTTCGACAACCTCGCCGAGTTCTACTTTCCTTCCACTTCTTCTTCGAGAGAAATTTCTTCTCTAGAAAGGATCCATTCTTGGCAACGAAGATTTTGCCTTCGGATCTATGATAGAAGGTATACCCAATAGTTTCCTTCGTATCCTATGAAGACGATTTTTCCGCTTTGGGTTCAAGCTTGTCCGCTGTAACTTCTTTACATAGGCTTCAGATCCCCAAACTTTAAGGAACTACTTTTTAGGTTTTTTCCCAAACCATAATTCATACGGTGTCGTTTCAACGGATTTAGACGGTGCCCTATTTAAAGTGACTGCGGCTGTTTCTAATGCATAACCCCAAAATGATAGTGGTAAATCTGTAAGAGACATCATAGAACGAACCATATCTAAGAGAGTTCGACATTTACGCTCGAGACACACCATTACCGTGGTGTTCCCGGTGTCAATCATGAAAGTATCCCACATTTCTTCAAATGCTCGCCAAACTCGTAACTTAGATATTCACCTCCACGATCAGAATGTAGAAACTTAATCTTTTTGTTACGTTGATTCTCTACCTCACTTTGAAACTCCTTAAACTTCTCGAAAGTTTCGGACTTATGTTTCATGAAATAGATATACCCATATCTACTCAAATCATCCGTGAAGGTAAGAACATAACGATAACCATCACATGATGCTACACTCATTGGACCACATACATCGGTATGTATGATTTCCAATAAGTCCGTAGCTCGCCCATCATACCGTAAAATGGAGTCTTAGTCATTTTACCCATCAGACATGCTTCGCATCTTTCTAGTGATTCAAAATCAAGTGATTCAAGAAGTCCATCGGAATGGAGTTTCTTCATACGCTTCACTCCAATGTGACCAAGACGACAGTGCCACATATAGGTCGAGTTATCGCTTGATTTCAAACGTTTAGCTTCAATGTTATTAATATGTGTATTTCCACTATCGAGATTCAATATGAATAGACCATCTATCAAAGGTGCATGTGCATGAAACATGTTACTCATATAAATCGAACAACCATTATTCTCGGATTTAAACAAGTAACCGCCTCGCAATAAACAAGATCCCGATATAATGTTCATGCTTAACGCAGCACCAAATAACAATTATTTAAGTATAAAACTAATCCCGATGGTAGATGAAGAGGTAGCGTGTCAATCGCGATCACATCAACCTTTGATCCGCTTCACGCCGCATCGTCACCTCGCTCTTCGCTAGCTTCCGCTTATTCGCAGCTCTGCTTTGAGTTACAAATATGAGCAACCGAACCAGATCAAATACCCGAGCACTACTACGAATACTAGTGAGATACACATCAATAACATGTATATCGAGATATACCTTTCTTCTTGATGTTGCCGTTCTTCAAATCCGCCAAGTACCTTGGGCAATTCCGCTTCCAAAGGACCTTCTCCCTTGCAAGAAAAGCATTCAGTTTCAGGCTTAGGTCCAGCCTTGGTCTTCTTCGTCAAGTGGCTTTCTTACCACCCTTCTTGAAGTGTCCCTTTGCTTAGACTTGCCTTTCTTGAATTTGGTGGTCTTATTGACCATCAACACTTGGTGCTCTTTCTTGATCTCCACTTCGCAGATTTTAACATAGCAAATAGTTCGCAACTCTTTGTTCATGTTCTCGCATGTTGTAGTTCATCACAAAGTTCTTGTAACTTGGTGGTAGTGATTGAGGATGCGGTAAACTCCCAAAGTATTAGGAATCACTATACCCAAACTTTGAAGTTTATTTGCGTGCCCGCACATCTTAAGCACATGCTCACCGACGGAGCTACCCTCTTCCATCTTGCGCTTAAAGAACTTTTCGTAAGCTTCATAACTTTCAATTGCCGCATGAGTCTCAAAGATTAATTTGAGATCCTCGACAATGTCATATGGATCGACTCTTCAAACCTTTTCTCAAGCTCCGATTCTAAACCATACAAGATAGCACATCGAACTATGGAGTACCGATTCTTCCGAGGTAAACATTCTTTACTTCATCGGTAGCATCACCGCAGTGGGTCACCTAGCGGTGCATCCAAAGACATAGGTCAAATTACCACTGTGAGGACAATCCTCAAATTATGGAACCAATCCGCCAAGTTGCTTCCATTGTTTTTCAACTTTTCTTTCTAGGAACGCATTAAAATTGATGGTAGGCTGCCATTGATCTACAACATATTTGCAATAGTTTAGACTAAGTTTATGACAAATTGAGTTCAAATTAATTAATGAAATTAAACTAGGTGAACTCCCACCAAAACAACATCCCTCACATTGTTTTAGTGATCACACGAACCAAATCCACTACATCAACACCGATCATCACGAGAGCTGATATAGTTTTAATGGCGAACAATCATCATGTTCATCATATCTACTATATGATTCATGCTTTGCCTTTCGATCCGTGTTCCCGAGGCCATGTCGTACATGCTAGGCTCACAAGATCAAACCTTAGCTTCCGCATAAGCAAATCTGGCTTGCTTACGTTGTATTCACCATGAATCAAAGACACCCGATCATCACGTGGTGCTTCAAGCGTTAAGCTTTGGCAACGGTGCATACTAAGGGTGAACACTTTAGAACTTGAAATTTATGTGTATGAGGGATCATCTTATAATGCTACCGCCGCCTACTAAGCAATACAAGATGCATAAAGGATTAACATCACATGCAATTCATAATATGTGATATGATATGGCCTTTCTTCTTGTGCTTCCGATCTCCATCTTCAAGCACGAACATGATCTCCATCATCACCGCATAGCATCAAGGTCAATGACGCTTCTTCATGGTTGTCGCCCGCCAGCTTCAACTATTACAACTATTTTGAATAGACACGCAGTCTTAATGTAAATTAAAGACAACCATATATTTCACGCCGGCCAACTTACAATAAGGAACATTGCATACATCAAATATAATCACAATCATGGCCATATCACATCATCAGACACCCTGCAAAACAAAGTTAGACGCCTACTTTCTTTGCATATTTTACGTGGTTTGGGGCTTTCAATAAGTGTCGTTCTAACTTACGAACAAGAACCACAACATTGATACTAGCATTGTTGATCACCCGTTGTAAATTGGATCTTTACTATGCTAGGAGAAACAGCACCAAGCAGCCACTTATGCAAAACGAGTTGCATGTCAAGCGTGGAGCAAGTCTCATGAACGATGTCATGTAAGGTTAGCCGGCCGCTTCATCCCAACATACCGCAAGATGCAAAGTACACAAAGCAATCTACAATAAAGCATCAACGCCCACAATGACCATTGTGTTCTACTGCAATGATCTACATATAGACACGGCTCGATACCATCAGGGGTTCGTAGCATGGAAAACAAAAATTTTCTATCGCATACAAACAAACAAGCCAAGATCTATCTACTAGATTGTAGCAACGAGTCGATGGAATAACTCACCGAAGATTCCAAAGTGTTTAACGAGAGCAGATTCTCGTGGGTGATGTAGTCGATTTCTTCCGATCTCAAGATCGCGTAGACGATCCTTCCGGCGCTGCTCAAGAGCGCTCCAGATCGGTCACACGTTAGATTGACGAAGACCTTCCTCTCCTTGTTCCAAAGAAAATGGAGGTTGTAGCACTCTCCGCGATTCCTAAGAAGACAACCTGGTACCGAGGTAGAGGGAGATCCGCAGGCTTCGCTTAAGCGGTCACAGTATGGTGGAGCTTATGAGAGAGGCTATTAGTGGTCTAGTAATTAGACACACCAATTAGAGGGCTCTAAACCAATTAGAAGGCTCTAAACCGAATAGCTCTAAACCGGGGTCTAGATCTAGGGTTTAGTTTAGAGGATAGGAAACTTGTAGTGTGTAGGAGGGGAGCCCTGCCCCTCCTTATATAGGTTGGAGGGCTGGCCGGCCAAGGGGAGGAGTTCCTCCCCAACTCGGCCTAGGGAGGTGCGCCGGCCAAGGGGAGGAACCCTCCTCCAACTCGGCCTCCACCTCTCCTCTTTTCCCACTTCCCAAAACTGCCGTTTGACTTTCAAACTAGCCGTTTGACTTTTCAATTTAGGATTTAAATAAATCCTTTATTTGAGACAGCAAGAATACTTAGTACATGATGCAATCATTCCAATATGTAATGACACACTCATGTACCCTTCCCCCTCCGGAGTGCCGGACATTCCGGGACCTTCTAGAATGTTCCCGATGAAAACACCGGAATCATTCCGCTACTCCGAAATGGGACTTTCCTTATATGAATCTTATTCTCCGGACCATTCCGGATCACCTCGTGATATCCCGGATCCCATCCGAGACTCCGAACAACATTCGGTCTCTTTCTCATAATACCATAACTACTCAAACAACGTCAATCCTTATGTGTCTCCCTACGTTCGTGAATTATGCGGACATGATCGAGACACTTCTCCTAACAATAACCAATAGAGGAATCTGGAAATTCATATGGCTCCCACATATTTCTACGATTACTTATGATCGAATGAACCACTTACATACGATACCAATTTCCCTTTGTCTCACGATATGTTACTTATCCGAGGTTATGATCGCTTGTATCTCGCATACCTAGTTCATCCTCGCATCGATAAGTACTCTTTTCTCGCTCCTGATATGTGATCCCTTGTGACCAAGTCACATGCTTGCAAGCTAATTGGATGACATTTCACCGAGAGGGCCCAGAGAATATCTATCCGTCATGTGGATGGACAAATCCCACTCTTGATCCATGTGTTTCAACCAATACTTTCCGAACACTCAATGCCACCTTTATAGCCACCCTGTTACGGTGTGGTGTTTGATGACATCAAAGCATCCATCCAGTAAAGGCAATATGCATGATCTCATGGTCGAAGGAATTAGGTTACTATGTATCAGAAAGCATATAGCAATTGAACTATTGAAATGACTTGATCTTTATGCTACGCTTGTCTATAGGAGTATGTCCACCATATCATTCTCCTAACGATATGATCTTGTTGTTGATAACATCTCAATGTTCATGATAGGGAAACCACAATCATCAATCAACCAACAAGCTAGTGAAGTATAGAGGCTATACCAGGGACTTCAAATTAAGTTTACAAATCACACAAGTATTAATGGTTTCCTTGTTAATACTATTATAGCATGAATGTAAACATTTATCATAAACACAAAGATATATAATAATAACTATATTTATTATTGCCTCTAGGGCATATCTCCAACAAAGATCCACCTTGTGTATGAGAAGATCAGCGTATGTAACGACGGTAAGGAGAAATCCATTTTCATGCGCTTCACCTGCTCGATCAAATGCCTACAGAAAAATTAGTCGTGGATTGTTTCGTGCTTTTTTCACCTCTTATCCAACTAAAATTCTAAACATTTACTGGTAAAGCTGATCAACACGCAACTTAAGGGCAGCACGAAGGGGCGGACACCAAAGACATGGAGCTCGCCATGGACTTCATCGTGGTTCTGGAGGTGAAGGACACTATCCTGGGTAGTAGATGTCGACGTCTAAATGAGCATATCAGCGGTCATAGTTTTGGTTGCTTCGATTGAAATTTAACTTTTGTTATGCTTTCATATTCTTACTCGTGAAGGGTGGTTGATATTTCAGAGGAGAACGACTGGCGTGTGCTGTCATTAGAGTAAGCTCCAACGTTAGTAGTACCGTCTATGCTGCCATGCCAAATTCAGTCGTACGAGTATAGCTTGGGGTTGCGCGGCTGAAGTAAGTCTGCAATGTGACCGATCATGGTTAGCCACGCCAACTTCCCTTCACTCCATGTTTCATCAGCTCTTACTACTTGGCAAGCCAAACTCTGCAATAGAAGTGAACGTCTATTGTTTACATATGCTGATGCTTCACAATGATTATTCTGTCAGACCCACTTATTTTTTATAATCTCCGCATTTTAATTATAGTATTGTGGTTATATTTATAGCTTAAACTATTGCACAATGTCTGGCTACCATCAACTATCTCTTGCATTTTTTTGCATCTAGATTCATCGTAGCTTTTAGTAAGTGATCTAGGAAATCCAACTTAAGTTTTAGCTTGTTAAGGATAGCAAGCTCAACATTCCAATTCTTAACGATTTCGAGTCTTAAAGAGCCAAGATGTTTCACTAATCTAACACTAGCTAGGAAGCTATCTTCTCGGATGTGGTTGCCTTCAAAGACAACATCACCTAGCACGCACAAGGTCGCCATGGTCGTGGACAGAGTGCACGACGTCACCTTCACTAATTTGGACATGGCGCACGAGATTCATGATATTGAAGTGTCTTCCATGTCACGCATAAATCCATTGTTGGTTATGTCGTCCCGTAACAACGCACGGACATTCAGCTCTATGTGTAAAAAGAAGAGGCGTGGGGGTTGAACATTTGTGAATTGGCTCTGATTTCCTCTGCTTAACCAATAGACAAACGTTTATAAATTAGTATGTATTCGATCTTTTTATAGGTTAAATTAAACTAGATGGACTAGCAGAAAACACCTAGCGGGCCCACATGCTTCACAGATCAAACTTGTTGCCGTAACGCCCGCCTCCGCCAGACCGGCGCCGGCCACAAGCGCAAGACGCGTGCCGGCATAAGATTGAGCTAACGGACCGCTGGCCGTGCCAGGCCCGGCGTGTGGCGTGCCCGGCCGGCCCGTTGGCCAGGTCTGTCCGAGACCGCGGGCGAACGCGCGCGACCGGAAATCCTCTTTAGCTTTACAGCACGTGAAGGCTCCGCTCGCGCTTGACCGGTCCTCCTCCTCCTCTCCCCCCACTCGTCACACGCAAGACGGAACCCAGCCCACCCCACCGACCGACTCGCCCTCCCCCCAAAAATCCCCAAGCGGCGACCACCACATCACCAATGGAACCCCTCGGCGCCGGCAACGGGGGCGGCTCGTCCTCGGCGGCGGAGCGGTGGCGCGCGGAGGCGTCCCGGACGTTCCAGCACTACCTGGACCGGGCGGCGCCGCACACGGCGGGGCGGTGGGCGGGCACGCTGCTGGCCGCGGCCGTGTACGCGCTGCGGGTCTACTACGTGCAGGGCTTCTACGTCGTCTCCTACGGCCTCGGAATCTACCTCCTCAACCTCCTCATCGGCTTCCTCTCCCCCATGGTCGACCCGGAGCTGGAGGCGCTCGACGGTGCCGGGCCCGCGCTCCCCACCCGCGGCAACGACGAGTTCAAGCCATTCATCCGACGCCTCCCCGAGTTCAAGTTCTGGTAATACGCCCCTTCTCTGGTGTGCTCTCTCCCGCTCCTCGAGTCTCGCTCACTACGCCGTCTGATTATGTGAATTTAATGCTGAATTCGAGATCAGATGCGATACGCTGTCCCAGTGCCAGATTCGATTGAACCAACCAACCTTGCTCATTTAGAAAACTAGTCAAGATTCAGTTCACCTAGCAGCAGAATGGGTCTGTCTGTCTGGCCGATTAACCCATGGAACGAAAAATAATAAAAGCGACAGGCTTTTCGCTACTGTAACTACATATTCTTGCTAGATTCCTATGCGTTTCCACTTCCTGTAAGAAACGCGATACGCCCCCAGTCTGTTGCCCTGCTTGGCGGGTTTCCTCTCATATTCGAAGCTACTGCTGCGTATTGCAACGACTTGAGTTAGCATAGTCTGGAAAAGGGTATATGTTTGCATTTTCTTCTAGGCGAGCTGTTGCGCTTTTGTCTTGTGCAACTGAAGTTTTGTACAAGCACAATGACTTAACTTTGCATAGACTGGAAAGGATTTGCTGCATTTTATAGGTGAGCTCTTGCACTTTTGTCTTGTGCAATTAATGTTTTATAGTGCAATGACTTCAATGTTGTATAGTCTGGAGAGGATATGTTGCATTTTCTAGGTGAGCTCTCGCACTTCTGTGTTCTTTACGTCTTTTGAACTGGTACTTCTCTAGCGAGGAGTTGTTGATCTTATCAATCTCTTTCTGTTTTTTCAAGTAGTATGTGTTAAGTTAGTTCATCAACTGTTTCTGTAGCACTGAATTTCCCCATGAAGTTCAACGAAAAGATGGATTTGCTGCTTTTGGTGCAGAGAGCCAGAGAGTAGTATTTTTCATGGCAGATAAATTATATTATCCTTCTGAGATATCATATGGAATATGTACTAGTAAATTCAAGATTTTGTTTTCCGGTGCAGCCTATGGGCTCAGTGGCCTTTGTTTGTCTGTTATGCCTTGTGCAGCTCAAATGTACAGAAACTACACTAACCAGCTACTACTCTTTTCAGGTATGCCATCACAAAAGCCTTTTGTGTTGCTTTTGTCATGACATTCTTCTCGGTGTTTGATGTTCCCGTCTTCTGGCCAATACTGCTCTGCTACTGGATCGTGCTCTTTGTCCTGACAATGAAGCGACAGATTCTACACATGATCAAGTACAAGTATGTCCCGTTCAGCATGGGAAAACAGGTGAGAGCTCTGCTGTTGGCTCAAAGTTACTTAGTTCCTTCCAGCTGCTCGAAACTTGATTGTACTGTGCTTTCTGCAAGATGTCTTGAAAAATTGCTAGTCACTCATAACATTGTTAATGCTGATTGTCACTTGTCACTTGTACCACTTGGCGCCTTGAGACGGTCAGAACATAGAATCTTGTTAAGTCATCCTGATTGAACTTTCCATCAACTGTTATCTAGGGTAAACTGTATTGTGTAGATTTCCAGAGCGACCACATGCGATTCTTGGCTCCCTATAAGATAAATATATTGGTCCACCATGTATTAGCAATCTTTTTCGTTATGAGGCCAACTGTTTAACGATATCCTCAGTAGGACCAGCCAAAGCAATCGATCCGCACTTCATAACATGTTTAATTTACGATATTTCTGTCTATAACTAACCTGGTTCGCAACCCCCATTGCAGAAGTACGGAGGAAAGAAAGGCCCGGGAGCCAGTTCATCCAAGGACTGAAGGAACCTGGAGGATCAAATCCCTGTCCCGCTCTCCTGCGACGTGGCGACAGTGATATTTATATGCTGGCATGGTGGTTTTTATTAGCACAACCTACTGACAGTGAATGTACAACTCGGGACTTTGCCATTGTTTGAATGGTGGGTGGTGGTTCTTTGTTTTCATAGCGATAGCTTCTGTAAAATTACCGCGTGTCGGTTGTTGTATTGTACTAGTACTATGATGAAGTATGGACATGTTGGATTGTGTGCGATGCGTATCAGGACCGTAGCGGCTTGTGCAACAATGGTTGGTATACTTCTCTATCTCGTAGTCTCCTAGACGATCTCTAGTTCTCTACTATTGTATTTGCATCTGCGAATACTTGACTGTAATGACTACTCTTGTTGTAAAATTCCAAGGCTGTGTTGTTCAACTGCTCTCTGTCTTTTTTTTGGCTCAATAATATTAAAGACAATTTTTGCTTGCTGGCTTTTCATCAGAGGAAGGGGATGGACTGCAGATAGATTGAACAAACGTGGCTTGCCACACAATGATAAATGTATGTTCTGTAATGCAGCGAGGGAGAATCGTCAACACCTATTTATGGGGTGTGCCGTGGTAAACATAATATAGGGATTGGTTCTATCTTGTGCAGGGTTCCCTTTACTTACGGTGGCAACTTGCAACAGAAAACTTTCAGAACTCCAATAAAACTTTCAGAACTTGCAACTTGCAACTCTGATCATGCTGGCCGCCTGGATGATCTGGAAGGAAAGAAATTGTGGTGTGTTTGAAAAGAGGTTCAAAACCATCCAGCAGATCGTTACAGAAATCAAGGTCAAGGCTAGACAATGGGCCCTAGCAAGTGCTGGTCGTTTCCAGTTAACTGAAGTTTAGAAAGAGTACTTCGGCTTTTGAGTTAGAGAGGATTGTGTCTAGTTTTTTAGGTCACGGTTTTCAGGTTGTATTTTTATTTCTTGCTGAACTTTGTTCTATATCTTATACCCTTTCAATGGACAATCTTTTCTTAATTTAACACATGCAGTTCTCCTGCATGATTCGAAAATAAAAATAAAAAAGACCATAGTTTTGGAGTAAAAGAAAAGAAAAATAGATGTTCATCAACACAAAGGACAAGTGGTTGGTTAGACACGCGTTACACGCCTACTCACTGCCATGATGGAGTTGCAGCAAATCTCAGATGTTCAATTCCATTAGCCGTGCAATCGGCGGAAAGTTTCTTTGGCTCCGATGCTCCTTTCTTTTTTCAAACAAATATCATATTTACAACTTAAAAAAATAAAAAATAATTCTAGACGTAGACAATGTTGTATCCCATGAGCATGCAAAATCACAACACGAATCTTTGTACTGTGGCCTTTATAGAGATGACAAAATCTGATAAAATTTGGGGATTTGCAAAATGTGTAGCTTAAAATACAAAGTATTTGAACTTGATATTTTGCATGTTTGTGCAAAAAATCATTGGCTATGTCCGGATTTTTAAAAAAATAAACTCATAAATCTGATTTTTGATTTTTGCTCGAGAGCCAAAAATCTCCATTCGCGATGTGCATTTTCAATTCCATTCCATTAATCGCAGAATTTCTGGTTAACCTGAACTGAAAAAGCTTATACTACGAAGCAAGGCAGTCCGATCCGACGAGTGCGGTCGGGGGAGTAGCAGCTAGCGAGAGCACAAGTCTGACAGCTGGGCCCAATCTTCCAGCCGACCCCACCACCACACGACCCGCTCTGTTTATCTCGCCCGTGGACTCTCTGGGAGACTGCACAGAGCGCAGTGGAACGAGCAAGCAGATCTGTTTTCTCTCGTCGATCCGATCACACGAGATCCGAGATGGCGATGAGGGCGTGGAGGAGGACCGCGGCGAGGGCCACGTCGCGCCCGGCGTCGGTGTGCCTGTGGCTCGCGCTCATCGCGGCCACCTTGGCGCTCGCCCAGGTGCTCTTCTACCTCGTCCGTCTCCTGCGAACCCTTCCCCATCTCCAGTACTTTCCCCCTCTCGCTCTCCGTGTGCCGTCGTGTTCTCCGACGTGATTGCTGCTCTGATACGATCACTCGTTACTCGCGATAATATCATGATCCGTTCGCTCCGGATCCGGACGCCTCAGATGTGTTCGGATTCGCTGGTTTTGTTAGGGTTCGGTGTGGTAGTATATTTTAGTAATAATGGAATGCGTCCTTACAGTTTTGTTTTCCTGGTTGTCAGGCGAAGAAGCCCAGCGCGGACCTGTCGAAGGTGACGCACAAGGTCTTCTTCGACATCGAGATCGATGGCAAGCCCGCAGGTTTGTCGCTGTCCTTAATTTTCAGATCGATGCGATATTACCGTCTTCAGGGGCAAGCAAATAAGAATTATATTGCCTTAACCTGACTGTTGTCCTAGTCTACTCGCCTAGTTACACATACTGTGATTCCTTTTGACTACGATTGTTGAGATTTACATCTACTTGAAGCTGAATATATCCTACCAAAAAATTTGGTTGGTTGGCAAGGAAAATGAACTAGAGTCGGCAAATTGTATAGATATACCAAAAGGTCATTCACCATCCAAGGACTAAAAATTTGGCCATGATTCTGTAATGGATGGTTTTGGACACCAACATAACTCATGCTATGCATTTTCTTCTATTGTTTTTCTGTCCATCATTTGATTGGTTTATTGGCACTTATAAATTACTTCTAAATTGTCACAGGTCGGGTTGTCATGGGACTTTTTGGGAACGCTGTTCCTAAAACTGCAGGTATTATCACCTTACTATTCAAGTACTACGTCTTCTTAATGTATGAACATGGAATGCTAACTGCTCGTTATCTTTTGTCCTACAGAGAACTTCCGAGCACTCTGCACAGGTATGCTTTACCACTTATGTTTTCTCGTATATGATAAAAGTGTTTCCCTGTCTTCTTGTTAAAATATGATTTGCTACAAGTTTCCAGATGATTGATTTAGTGTCAAGGCTGGCTGTTAAAATAGGAATTGCTCTATCCAATCACAGTTGCTTTGTCACTGTGAGATAAATTATTTGATAATCTAATACACAATTTGGTCACATCTTCAAGTAGTTCAGCCAATCAAACAGAGGTGCCTTACTATGCTTGTAGCATAGAGTAGTTGCTTTCCAAAATTACCATTCTAATCACAACAGCTCAGGGATACTAGCATAGCTTGTCTGCCATCAAATTTTGGGAGGGACTGTCAAACCACATGCTCCCTCAACCGTGATTGAAGGGTTTTAAGTTTGCTACAGTCTAGGTTTTAAGTACCCTTACTCTCCCATCCATCACACACCATATGAATGCCAATAGGAAAAATAGAATAAAATAAGTAACTGGTCTAATATGTCACAGCACATATACTTCAGGAGAAAAAGATGGAAACATAAACATTAGCTATTGTCTCATTCTTCATATTCCACAGTAGAGTAGAGTAATAGGAAAGCCTGTCGTATTTATTACCCAGAGGGATCCTGAATGCTTTCTGTAGGATGTGTGCCAGTGGTTACTGATCATGCCCAAGTCGCGTGTTTGATGTGGTCTCATATAGCTCTCTTAATTTTACAGGAGAGAAAGGAGTTGGAAAGAGTGGCAAACCTCTCCACTACAAGGGAAGTTCATTCCACAGGATTATCCCCAGCTTCATGATCCAAGGAGGTGACTTCACACATGGCAATGGAATGGGCGGTGAATCTATCTATGGCACAAAGTTTGCTGATGAGAACTTCAAGCTCAAGCACACTGGACCAGGTAATGAACCTTGTTTCTTGAAATTTCTACCTGCATATGGAGATTCTTCGTTAGAGTAATAGCCCATTAAGACCTCCTGTTTGATTGGCTGGCAGGCTACCTTTCCATGGCCAATGCTGGGAAAAACACGAACGGATCCCAGTTTTTCATCACCACTGTAACTACGAGCTGGTAAATCTTCACTCGATATTCTTTGTAATTGGGGGCTCTGCTTCAACCGAAATTTTTGTCCTGTTGGAGCCGTTTATATTTACCGATGGTCTACATTTTGTATACTAGGTTGGATGGCAAGCATGTTGTGTTTGGAAAGGTCATCTCTGGAATGGATGTGGTCTACAAGGTTGAAGCCGAAGGCAAGCAGGACGGGACACCAAGGAGCAAAGTTGTCGTTGCGGACAGCGGAGAGCTGCCGCTGTGATGAGATGAAACGATCTTTGATGAAAAGCTACCATTCCTGGTTGTAGAACTGTTACTAGTTGGTCCGTTTCCGCTGCTTCTACTGTGTTACGTGATTTTAGACGAGCAGGTTTCTCTTGACTATTATGAAGTATAACGACTTGCTTATATAAAAAACTTTTATTCACGACTTGTTTTTTAGGGTAATGTGGCGAATGGCCTGGCACTCGGTACAGTGTTTGGTTTATCCTTACTTTCCATAGGTTCAGATATGGTGTTATTTGTTTCTAAATCGGACGATTGATGATGGGCAACATATATTTTCTCACTTAGTACTGCAACATTAACAGCTGATGCATACCCCATCTCTGTTCCTTCTTAGGAATCTTGTGGCATGTTCACATGAAGCAGTTGAAGCTACATCCTAGTAACAATCACATTTTAGGTTCGTTTTGCATCGGTGGTGCAAATGAGTACTACTATATGACCATCATGAACTCATGACACCCAATAAGCTGCTATTATAAATTTAAGTTTTTGCCAGATGTCTGATTTTTGAAGTTTTAAAATCCTTGAGCCCAAGGAATCTCCACCACCACCCGTAGAGGATCTCCAACAGAGCTCCACGGCCGCAAGGTATTCTCCTTCGCAGAAAAAGGAATCTGTTCTTTTTTTCTAGGTATAGAAATCTTATCCCGTACTAGGCCGTAGAAACTGGATCAACACGAATACGAACAGGGAAAAGAGAGTCCATTATCGTTTCAAAAACAGGGAAAAGCATTTTAAAAATAAAAAATAAAAAAGGAGTCCTGCAAAAACCGGAAGGCGAGCAACCCTAGCCGCCGCATCTTTCAAACAAACCTGTGTGCGCAATCAGAAAGCAGAATCTTACACGCGGCATCCGGGCCGTCGGTTCCAGATCGGACGGCGGATCGGGCAAGGCCGCGCTCCCCAGGGCCCTAATAATTGGCGTCCATCCCCCCTTGCCTACCCCTCCGCACCATAGTCTCCCCCACCCGTCCCATCACCAAACCAAAAAAGAGGACAAACACAAATAGGGTTAGGAGGCGGTCGCGGCGGCGGCGGCGGCGGAAAGCGAGCTAGGAGGCGGGGGACGCGAGGTCGTCGGAGATGACGGGGAAGGCGAAGCCGAAGAAGCACACGGCGAAGGAGATAGCGGCGAAGATCGACGCGGCGTTGACCAACCGCGGCGGCGGCAAGGCGGGGCAGAAGGACCGGCTCGGGCAGGAGAAGGGCGGCCACGCCAAGATGGAGTGCCCGCTCTGCAAGGTCACCGCGCCCGACGTCAAGTCCATGCAGATCCACCACGAGGCGCGCCACCCCAAGGTGCCCTTCGACCCGGAGAAGATCAACAACCTCCACGGCTCCACCGCCGCCGCCTCCTCCGCGCCCGAGGCAGCCGCCTCCAGCTCCAAGGTCAAGCCGGGCATCCGCGGCAGCCTCAAGAAGACGGGGTAAATCTCCTCGCCATCCAACACACCCCCACCTCAAAATCCGATCTGATATGGTCGGTCTGATACTTCGATCAATCAAACTGCTGTGTGTTCTGCCTGCTACTAGTTTTAAGTCTGCTACCGCTGCTGCTGCTGCCTGCCGCTCTACGATAGAGCTGCTGCTGTTGCTGCTACATGTCGTCGTGTGTCGTGTGCCATGTGATAGACGCGTTAATTTTTATTCCTGTATACAATTTGAGGCCATGTCCTCGTTGCCATGTTGAATTACTTTTTATCAGTACTAGTGGTTAATGTCCTACTAGTGGTGCTCAAGCGATCTGAAAAGATTCCACTCGCCCAATTTCCTCCGCTGGCAGCTTATAAGTGCACGAATTGGAGAGTTGCACGTGTGTTTCTTATCCACAATGCTTCATAAGAAGTATTTTAGCTGTACAGTTGGTTATTGCTCTGCGTGATGTTCTATGGTGCTACTCTAAGATGATGGCAAACTGTTTGCTATTTTTAATGTCCAGTGGCGTGCACGAAAATCTGAATAAAATTCTAGTTGTTTGGTTTACTCTGCTTGCAAGTGCACGAATTGGAGAGTAGCACCTGTGTTTCTTATCCACAATGCTTCAGAAGTACTTTAGCTTGTTGATGGTTTGCTTTGGCTACTCTATGATGCTGATGTTAATGTCTAGTCGTGCTTAAGAACGTTTGTACTCGTTCACTTTCCTCTATCTAAGTGCATGAATTGGGGAGTTGCACTTGGGTTTCTAATCCTCAGCGTACTGTAAGAAGTAATTTAGTTTGTCGATTTTCTTATCCGCACAGCTGTTGTATAAATCCAGGCCTGACTTGTCGAATTTTCTCTTTTAGAAAGGGAGCAATATAAGTTTCATAAATTGCTGCAATACAATACTCCTCTCCTTTCTCTTCAATCCCTAGTTGTATAGTTGTTCAATGCAGTTCTTATGTCATACTGATAAGTCTGCATCATCAATCGGTCAGAATTGGTCTCTCGGTCATCTGGCAGCCCTGTGCTCTCATTTGACGATAAGTTTGTCATTGCAGCGATGAACAGAAATGAGGCCTGCATAGCTTCAAGCGCCTCTTCTAAGTCTCTGTTTGCCATCGCAGTGGATTATGACTCCCGTGTTAAGATATTTGGTTGTCTGGCTTGTTTCTTTCAATCAAGTTGTAATCGGATATATTATGTGTTCCAGAACTCTAAACTGAGCCTAAATAACTGGTTGCTGTCAATTTGTTTGTTACCTTGAGTGGCAAACTACTATTGGGTCTAAACAACCATAACTGATCGTCGTATTATATAGCAGTCAATAGTTTGTGTTTGCAATGCACTTCTGTTATGATATTGCCCACTAGAGAGCCATAGCAATGATGTGATATTTATGATAATGAAGCGTGGTGAAGGGCTTTAAGAATCTTTGATGCTTGAAGTAATGGTGAGAATTGCTTTCATCATTCTTTTGATGGCATGGAATTGATGCTAAATTGATGATAGTCTAGTGAGAGCTCTGTCCTTTAAACAAGCCTAGTGTTTTGTCCAGATCGCCACTGCGTCATAGCTTCCAAAATAAGTGACTTGGATTTGTTCAGATTTTATGTAAATCTGATTAGTTCTTCCTATTTATAAATATCTTTTGCTGAATCGTCCTTTCTAACAATAATTGGCCATTTGAATCCTAATATTTAGTGACGCTTCATATGTATCCCTGCTTCGTCATCATATTTGATGGACTATAAAAATGAATTGTTTGCTATTTAAAGAGCATATATGGAGCTGTAACCTGTAAGACTGCAGTCTACCTATTTTTTTAATTATCTTTATTTATTTTGTGCTTCACCTTAGATCATCCTCTATGATAGACACCTGTCTTTCAGCCCTTTGCTTTATCCTCAGGACATGTACAATGCTAGAGAAGGCAATGCATTATCTTTTATTGCTATCTCTAGCAATTAATAGAATTAACTATTTTTAGTAAAAAATTGGTTGACTAAGAGAAGGCATATGGTACAATGAAGAAAAATAGTCTTATCTTATTGCCAAGAGATCATCCCTTAGCTAAGAGAAGACAACCCTCTCTCTTATTTCTCTCTCCTCCAACTAAGCAAAAATCCAACGTGGTGACTATAAGGGAAGGCTGACGTCACCGCATTGTACGTGCCCTCAGATGCAAAATCATCTTAGGATAAATAAAAATAAACTGGATTAATCCACGAACGATCCACTCTTCATTTCTCTGCACCGGAATTTATTGAGCTGGCCAAAAAAGGACATTACTTTTACTTTGAATTATGCCACAGTTGATAAAATATCCGTATTATAATTTACATACATTGGCAACATTTCTATCTGGAATCCCTTGCTCTATTACTGGAATTTAGGATGGTCTAGGTAGGACGATGAGTCTCTGATGGCTTTTTCTTTGCAGTGCTCTTTATTGATATTTCAAGCCATGGTCTTCCTGCAATATTAGACGCATAAATCTACCTACTACCTTAATTTGTTTGAATTTGTGGGGTTAACGGGCAGAAAAACAATGGGAATCTCGGCGTCCTTACATGAAAGGGACGAACGGCGTCAGACTAGTTTATCTGTTTATTATGTAATGTTTTACCATATGTTCCACATGTTGTCCCAAACAACTGCACACCATTATTACTAGGCCGTGTTATTCATCATGTTGACACCCCTACCATGCACATGTTGTTGTACTACACATGTCTCCTTTGCATGGGTATGTCTCTACCTCCCTCGGAGGATTTCTAACCCTCACACACCAAGCTTGCTTCACGGTTAGTCCTGTGCCTTTGCAGTTACTCCTGCAGGTCACTAAGCAGAACTCGTCGTTGCATGTAATCTCCTTCAAACGGTTCTTCTGGCACTGCTCCGTATGTAGTAGAGAAGATAATATCAGTAGAACAATATTCTATATTCTAATTATTTACAGTCTTGGAAGTTGAACATGATTTTTCTACTCCCTCCGAACCCAAATTAGTTAAACATGATTTTTCTACTATATATATTCAAAATGCACAAACAGCCTCGGATAAAACTTATCTAACTCATAGTTGAGAGGATGCAAAGCAAAAAAAAAAGGTGAAGGATGGGACAGTACCAGCATGAGTAGTAGTGCGGCGGAATGGACGAAAATAACCTAAAAAAATAATAATTTCACGAAATGAACTCTGGCCAGAAGAAATTCACGGAACTAACCCTTTTTGCAACACCATACAACGTGACGCCGCACCTTGAAGAGCGGCGCCGCGCACCTGCCAGCGTGGCGCCTCGCGGGCCCGTTCCCGCTAGTGTGGCGCCTTGTAGCATGGCGCCGCATTGTGTAGTGCAGCGCCGTTGCGCCTGGCGCCGCACTTAGGTCTTGTACCAAGGGCGGCCAGCCTCCCTCCTCCAGCCCATTCTTTCTCACCCACACACGAGCTGCAGCGGCGGCGGCTCTTCTCCCTCCTCCACCTTCTCCCTCCTAGTGTCCAAATCGGAAGCCTCTCTCCGTGGAGTTCGATCCCCCCAAGTGCCTTGAGGTATTCTTCCCCTTCATCTTTGATTTGACCCATTAATTTCTTGTTTTGGTCCATATCTTGCAAACCCTAGTTTGTTTTGTAAGATGCATTGTAGAATGTTGTTGTATTGGCATATGGGTTGGTATTGTGTTAATGTTAGCATGGGTATCTATTGAGTGTGTTGACCATGATATTTTTGTTGTGATTATGTTAGGCATGGCAAGAATTGTTCATGTTCACCATGTAGACAAGGATGCTTTTTTGAGAGGTAACATAGAACCGGACCCGAACGAGCTCGATTTGGTGTTTGAGCATACTCCAACATATGCCGAGGTCTTGGAGCAATTGAGGATTGAATTGAAATGGATGGACCCAAAGGATGATATTGAGTTGGAGGGAAGACATAATGTTGGCTTGGGAATGCATGTCCGTTGGAAGACCATGCGTATCTTCTCCGAGGCCCGTTGGCTTGCATACAAGGAGGTGGTGGCCGAATCACTAGACAAGGCTCTTGAGCTATTTGCCACCAAGAAAGTTGGTAGTTCATTGTCTTTGGACTTAAACCGTATGGCATCCCCATTGCGTACTATGAGTCCTCCACCCGTAGACCAAGAGCTAAGGCGTGAACCTCCCTTGACCCAAACATTGAGCCCGATTTCAAGACACCAAGATGATGATTGTGGGGGTGAAGATGAAGATGACAATGATGATGTTGAACTCCACGACAACAATATTGGAGATTTAGATAAATATATCACACAAGATGACATGGACCATGACCTCCCGTATTCTCGAGGCTATGCATCGGACTCGGATGATGATGGTCCCGAAGAAGAAGTTGGCGAGAAGGGGTTCACGGCTAGAGAGGCCGAAATCCACCGTACCGTATTGGGTCGGGACCATCAGGTGCCTTTGTTTCGTGATCTCAGTCTCGCGGACGAAGCCAAGGTTGATGGTGTCAAAGGCATTGCGCTCGGACCAAGGACAAGTTCTTACCGGGATGGCAATGAAGTGAATAGTGGCTTTTGCAAAGGATCAAGGTTCAGGACCTTGTTGGAATTTAAGCAATGGATAAAGGACTTCTCGGTGAAGCATCATCGTCCTTACCGCGGTGCACTCGGACATCAAGAAGCGTTACACGGTGAAGTGCGAGGAGGAAGGATGTCCTTGGATAGTGCGTGCAAGACCATTCAAGGGAGGTCCCGATTGGCACATATCTAGTTGTGTATCAACTCACATGTGCCGAGGCCCGGTGTTGGATGGGAAGGATGCGAAGAACGAGCACCGGAAACTCACCTCCGAGTTCCTCGCTTATAGGCTTTCCAATGACATCGCGTCGTTTCCAATAATGACCATCAAGAAGGTCATAGAGTTTGTGAAAGCCCTCTTTCACTACGAGGTGAAGTACGGGAAGGCATGGAAGGCTAAGCAAGCCGCATTCAAGATGTTGTACGGTGATTGGGAGGAATCTTATAACCAAATCCCAAGGTTGTTGTTAGCGATGGCCAATGCTAACCCCGGCATGGTTCATGTGGTTGAACCTTATGGGAACAAGACAAGGGTTGTAAACGGGAAAACCGTGCGAGTATTTGGCCGTGCATTTTGGGGTTTTGAGCAATGTGTCCGGGCTTTTGAACATTGTAGACCGGTCATCTCTGTTGATGGCACCTTTATGACCGGACAATTCAAAGGCACTATATTGATTGCAATAGCCAATGACGCGAACAATCGGTTGATTCCTTTGGCGTTTGCTTTGGTGGAGGCAGAAAGCAATGATAATTGGGAGTGGTTCTTCTATCTTTTGAGAACCAAGATATTAACCCCTCAAAGGGAGATATGTGTCATCTCTGACCGTCATCAAGGAATTCTCTGACCGTCATCAAGGAATTCTCAAACTTCTATAGGGCATGCAAGAGCAAGGATTTGTCCGATGATCTACAAGATTGTTGCCTCGCTTTCACGGAACGTCATTTCTCTAACTTGTACAACAAATTGCTAGTCAACAAAGAACTCAATGCCGGTGGTCGCGAGTGTCTCAATAGGAACATTGAACATATGGGAAAGTGGGCACGAGCTTTTGATGATGGTGGCCGGAGGTATGGCCAAATGACAAGCAACATGGCAGAGGCATTAACAAGTTGCTAAAAGGTGTCTGTGCATTGCCCGTCACGGCAATAGTCCGATATACATTCGACATGATGAATGGGTATTTTCTGAAATACTCACATGAAACGGACCGACATATTGCGGGGGACAACAAGTACAAATACAAGTTCCCTCTGAAGGTTGACGATTGGATGCAATTTTAGACAAGGAAGAGGAAGAGCGGAAGAGGAGGGCCAATGCTAGGCCACCTTGCGCCGATCAAGAGGAAAGGCCACGGAGGGCGTTTCGTACTAACGAGGCCCATGGGAAGGAGGTTCCTATTTGTTGGTGTGGAACCGATTGCACTGTTAAGGAGTCCCTAGACTACTATTCCGATAGTTGGGGAAAGAAGTTCTTCATGTGTGCCAACTACAATCGCTCTCCCGTGCGTAGCCGCAACCCATACGACACTCCACCGGTATGCACAAAGCTTTTTAGTTCTTCATGTGTCCCAAATATTCCATATCATAGCCTCTAACATGCACTATTTTCTTGTAGTCTCCCCCTCCGGTATGCAGGTACTATACTTGGATAGATATCGAGCAACCTCAATCCAACAAGGCTATCCAAGAGATCGATTGGGCCATAAAAAGAAGGCGCTACTACGAAGCACAGCGTGACGAGGAGATGGCGAAGAAGCACAAGGAACGTAATGACGAGTTCCGCAAGAAAGAGGAGGAAGAGAATCGCCGTGCTAAGGAGTCTCGGGATGCCGAGAGGGAAAGGCTGCGTCAAGCGGCATGGCATTCCATGAAGAGGAAGAGAAGAAGAGGAAGGGCAAAGGGCCTATGTTCTAGATTTTGAGTATGTAACCGGGAGTCATGGACTTGTATGTGTCAAGATTTGCTCGAGAACCTCTTGTTATTTCATGAACTCGTGTTATTTCATGAACTTGTATGTTCTAGACTTTAAGGGCAAGAAACTCGTGTTATTTCGTATGTGTCAACAAACATTCCCCCCCCCCTCAAAGCTTTTTCCCTCGATGTGTGATCATTTTCCCTCGAAACAACCGCTGAAAGCTGGCTGTAGCAGCATCTTCACAGTGCGGCGCCACGCTGGAAGCTTGGGCCAATCCTTCTCCTTCCTCTGCTTCTTCCTGTCCAAGCTGCACACAACAACAACAAGTCAAAAAAGCGTTATTTGGCGAATGATAAGCACATCACATGGTAAGGCAGTTAATATCTTACCTATGGAGCCCTAAGTCCGTGTCCTTCCACTCAAGCGGGACAATCTGAAATAACCCAAACTGGGTCATGACACGGTGAGGCTGGTGATACTCAACAGCCCACATGCACACCATGGGGCAACGCATTAGCCACAGACGAGATTCTCTGAGGCAAATAGGGTTAAGGCGATAGTCCTCCGGAACACCAAAGCGGTCCCCTCGACCGTATGGCTCCCACGTCACCTGCATCATACCACACTCATGTCGGGGTCAAAGATTACAAGTTCAAGACATATAATTGACCGCACCCGCGGAAATTACCTGATCCATGGTGATCGTGTCAAACTCGTTGGTGTACCTCTTGTACGCCTCCAGTGGGTCCGTTGGCGGTTCGCAGACCACATCCCACTTGTAAGCCCACGTGGGGAGAAGGTAGTTGTTGTTATCAATGTAAGGATTGAATGACAACAATCTTGGCCGTCCAATGGAGAAGCGTTCCCAGCTCCACACCAAAAGAAGGAGCAAACAACCACCAATCTCTGAATCGGCAGCGCTCCTAAGGCAAGCGTCATCCAACTGCAGATGAAGTGAACAACCATTTGGTAAGAACAATTTTTTGAGATAGTGCAGAAATATACAACAATATTTGTAAACAACTCATTACCTGACGGTACAACCAGGCCAACACCGCAGAACCCCAACTGAAGGTAGAGTCGAAAAAACCCAGCAACTTGAGCCAATGCCACTGAGCACGATCCCCACTGCTGTCAGGAAACAGAGTCCTCGTGATAATGTAACACACATACACACGAGTGTATGTCTTGATCGTCTCCTCATCGGCATCCTCGGGGCAAATCTTGAAATTCTGGATGATCCAAGTAAAAGTAGCCCCGGCAGCGTCCCTCAGTCTTTCCCCCTTCGAGTTTATAGCCTCGGGTGGATCCTTCTCTATAAGGGAGACCATCTTCTCACGCCACCCGTCTGAATCCGAGGACATGCACACAGGGTTTCCCTCGATTGGGAGTGCCAGGATCATGCTCATGTCCTGCAAAGTGACCGTAGTCTCACCGGTCCTAAGATGAAATGTGTGCGTCTCCGGCCTCCATCGGTCCACAAGCGCGGTGATCGCAGCAGGGTTGAAGGCCGGTGTGGACCGAGTGACCATGTGGATAAAGGGGAGGAGTCCTAGATGCTGGATGTACGGAGTGTACCGTGCATCATAAGGCATCTTGCCGGACGAGACCTTGTGGTACCTAAGTCGAAGGGGTTGAATCTCCTGCAAACATACAATGGCAAAATGTTAGATTTCCATCTAAACAAACATGGCATCTTGTTCGACTTGCATTGAAGTTTTTAGTACCTGTCTCTTCTCCGACATCTTGTAGGCACGGTGTTGAACATCATAGTGAGCATTGTTTAGAAGGGGGTTTAGAGACATCCTACATATTCTGAAAGAACATGTTGGGCCCCCATGTGTGGTTTTGGTAATTAATGACAATCTTTATGGACTAATGTGTGTATTAAGTTATACTTATAGGATTTGTCCATTGGCATCGCTTGGAGCATGTGTTGGCTTCAAGGTCGATGAAATGCAAAGAAGATTTGTTGGGCAAGCTCAATATGCGAGGTCGATGATGAGGAATTAAGAAAGGCGTTCCATCTTGAGAAGGGCAAGACTGTCTACATCGAGCTCAAGTGGATTTCTCAAGGCAAAGGTATAATCTTGATAGGTTTTTCCCTTTTGCCAGTCTCTTGTTGTGTGTAGGAGACCGGGTTTAGGATAGATAACCGTACTATCAAGAGGGGCTCTCGTATGAGTAATTCGGTCACATCGTTCGGATAGAGCTCAAACCTTTGCATACTTGCATCATCATATTTGGTTGTTATTTGGTCTTATCCATGTGAGGATATAGAGCTTGTGGTAATCTCCATAACAAGCTCTTGTTCATCAAAATCGGATCTCCCATATATATCTTGTTGCGATTTTGATTTATGCGGCTTTTCGGCTTCTCACCAAGTGAGATATCTCACATTATTATACTTGATACTTTCTCACTTGGTGATAATCAATATTTCCACCTTTTATTTAGAAGCCCTTGTTGTCCTCTATCCAACGCAATTGGAATCGGGTCAATCGGAGCTACCGTTTAAAAGTTACGACTGTTTGAATATTTGCCGTTTTAAATGAAAAAAAAAAAAAAGCTGGGCGGCAGTACTACCGCCTTGATCCGCTTCTGGCCCGCGCGTAGCCCATTTCTGTCTGCCCGGTACACGCACCGGCCGTACCGGTCTGGCCCGGTATCGCCGGGTGGGCGGTACTACCGGTCGGCCGTTATTTTCCCAGTTAGATCGTCGACCGCTCGCGCCCGCCTCTGCGTTGACCGCCACTGTACACCACCCGCTCACGAATCCCGTCGCTGGCCCCACCTCATGCTGTCGCTGCACCGCTGCATGCGCTCGCCTGCTCTCACTCTGCAGCACAGATCTACCCGCCTCGCTCCGTGTCATTGCCTGCACGCCGCCCCAGCGCCACATTTGTGTTGCTACATTCTGCCCACATGCCACTGCTTCTTCGGCCCCACATGCTGCTGCTCTCATGCAGCGCTGCCCTGCCCGCCTGCTGGCCCCACTCTGCTCTTTGTGCTGCTGCTTCATTTTTCCTGGCATTCGCTGGTTTGGTCCGGTACTACCGGTAAATTCCGGTACTACCGGACCGTTCAGGAAAAATACCCCAACGGGCAGATTTTGCCTAGCCCTTTAAATAGCCTTGCCCCTTTGTCTTTTAGGGTTACTTCTTCCTCCTTTTCTTGCCCAAGCTTTGCCCCCATTTGCTCTACTCTTTAAGCTTGATTTCTACACACCCCTCCATTGATTCTTGCAAATATTTGAGGGGTTGTTGGAGGAGACCTAGATCTACGTTTTGACCAAACCAAAACATATCTTTGTGAGTGTATCTTTGGGGATCTAGATTTTGGGGGATTTTGTGTCTCTCTTTGATTCCTCCTCTCTTGTTCCCCCAATAGCTTTAGTAGCTTTGTTGGAACTTGAGAGTGAGGGATTTGAGCATCTTTGTGGTGTTCTTGCCATTTGCATTTGTTGCATCGGTTTGAGTTCTCCTCGGAGGATTTGGTTTGAATTGCTCATTGGAGCTTGTCCCTCTTGGGTTCTTGGAACCCTAGACGGTTTTGTGGCCTTGGTGGCATTGTAGTCTTGGTGGCATTTGTTGAGGCCTTTTGTGGCGTTTGTTGGGAGCCTCCAATTAAGTTGTGGAGTTGTGCCCCAACCTTGTGAGAGGTTCCGGTTGCCACCGACAAGTGCATCGATAGTGGAAGCGTGGATCGATCCCATTGGGGTGAGATTCACCGGAGAATAAGGGAGGCCTTTTGTGGCGTTGGTGGTTTGATACCACCTCCTCTCCAAACGAGACGTACTCCATGTTGGGAGGAACTCGGTAAAATATCGGTGTCCCCGCGTACCTCGGTTATCTCTATACCCGAGCTCTTTACTTATGCACTTTACATTGTGATAGCCTTCGTGCTTGAAGTAATATATATCTTGCTATCACTTTGTTGCTTGTATTGCTTAGCATAAGTTGTTGGTGCACATAGGTAAACCTTAGTTGTTTCTAGGTTGTGCTTTACAAAGTAAACACTAGTTTTATTCCGCCTTTGTTAAGCCACTCTAGGAAAAGTTTTAATCGCTTATTCACCCCCCTCTAGGCGACATATGTATCCTTTCAATTGGTATCAGAGCCCGGTCTCTCATCTTAGGCTTCACCGCCTTAAGAGTAAAGATGTCGGCTAGAGGATTTGTGCATAATGACATGTTCACATTCGATGGCACAAATTATGATATATGGAAAAATCGTATGCTCATTCATTTTCGGGACATGGACCCAAATTTGGAGCGTATTGTAGATATAGGTTTTTCTCCTCCAATGGATTTCAAAAATCTATCTAGTGAGGATGAGAAAAACTTATATCTCGATGCTCAAGCTTCTAATGTGCTTGTTAATGCTTTGAGCTATGTAGTTACTTCTTCAATCATTCCTTTTTGGAGCGCTCATGAGTTATGGACAAAACTTCAAGATAAATATGTTGTGTCCAACATTATTGAGGATGATTGTGTTGCTTCCACTTCTGGTCGAGATGAGTTCTCATCCTCTACCACTTCACCAACATGTGACTTTTCACAAGGTAATGATATGGTGAGTGGTGATAGTGTGCTTACTATTTGTAATCCCTCATCCCTATCGAGTTGCAATGATCTATCTTTGGACTTTAACACTTCTAGCACTACAAACTCCTTATATGCTTGTGTTAATAGTCCTTGCATATCATGTAGAAATGACTTGAATAAATCTCATGATGATATGCTTGTGTTGTCTTGTTGCCATGATAAAAATGCTTCCATTTCCTCTAGTGCTTGTGTTGCTAATCATGTAGAGGAAACCGAAGATTCTATGGGCCAAGACATGGTTTTGAATGAAGCCACAAATGCAATCTCATCTTCAACTTCTTCCGGTACCCACCTATGCCTTATGGCTAGGGATTCTAAGGTAACTCCTACTTTGGAACCCATTACCTCTTGTGATGAGGAGGATGAGGATAATGTGGAAGAAGAGCTTGATATTGATGATTTATATGAGAAGGGTGAGATTGTTTATCGTGCCCTTGTTAAAAAGGATATTGCTTGTTCTAACTTTGTTGAAGTCTTGGACTTTGCTATTAAGAGCAAAGAACATATTGATAAGTTAGAAACACAAATTGAGGTGCATGATAACAACGTTGATAAAATGTGTAGTCTTGAGCATGAGTATGCTAATATAATTGCAAACCTAAATAAAGCTCTTGAAGAGGAACAAACCACCAAGGAATCTCTTGAGGAGACCTTTGATTTAGAGCTATCTAGAGTAAAGGAATCTCATGATAGAGATCTTGAGGTGGCAAGTGATCTCAAACATAAAAATGACGAGATTCAAGTTGCTTATGCTAAACTCCTTGAGGATTTTGAGCACCTAAAAATGGCTCTAGGGTCATAAAGGGTGAGCTCATCAAACTCACCGAGTCACATGAGCAACTTAAAGCCTCATATTCAAAAGAGCTTGACAAGTTGCCCTCACCTCTTGCAAATAGTGATGATGCTTGTGCTACTAACTCTATTTCTTGTGAAGCATCTATTTTGAAGGAGAATGTTGAGCTAAAGGCTCAACTTGCTTTGCCAACTAGCAACTATGGGAAATTAGAAGAAAGTCATGTTAAGCTCTCGACCTCGCATGAGGATCTTCTAGTCTCCCATGGTAGGCTAAAGTTAGCTCATGTGGCCATCGTGTCAAAGGTAACATCTAGTGGGCCTCATGTGGACATTAGCACTACATCTACTTCAAATGTTATATTGCCATGTGCTAGTCCTTGTAATTCATCCTCTCACAACCATGCTATATCTCGTGATGAATTATATTCCATGCCTTGTTGCTCTAACAATGTAGCATCTACTTCCTCTAGTACTTTTGTTGAAACTAACCATGTAGAGGAAATCAAAGAGCTCAAGGCCCAAGTCACTTCTTTGAAGAATGACTTGAAAAAGGGTCATCAAGGGAAGGCCGCACTCAACAAAATCTTGAGTGTGCAAAAATCCCCCAATGACAAGAGTGGGCTTGGATTCAACTCCAATGCCAAGAACAAGTCCACTATCAAGTTGAAGCACAAGGATAACAAGAAGAATGGCCAAGATCAAGTCAAGAATCCGGCCAACATTGTTTGCTTCAAGTGCAAGGAAGAAGGGCATCATGTCAAACATTTCCCATTAAAGAAGAAGTCCCTTGGTAAGAAGCAACAAGGGAAGCGGCCTCAAGCTCTACATCTTGTTAGAGATGGGCCTCCTCCCAAGAAGACTCAAGCTCTTCCTCAAGTTGTTTCTTCATCCAAAAAGAAAGATAGCAAGAGTAGAACTTGCTACATATGCCGTGAGAAGGGGCACATTTCTTCCGCATGCACTATTGGTAAATCCTCATCCCATCCTATCTTGATTGATGATTCTTATTCTCTTTGTAAGGATGAGGTTGGCAATGTGTTTGCCAAATTTTTTGGTGCCCAACGTGGTGTCAAGAAAAGAACCATTTGGGTTGCCAAGCCTATTGTGACTAACCTCTTAGGACCCAACTTGGTTGGGGACCAACAAGCCAAAACTTGATCAATAGGTATTATTGGAGGGCATTGGAGACTTGGCTACATCATGAAGAATTAAGGGATCTTCATTATTATTTTTGTCAAGCCAAGTCATGTGGATTATATTGCTCCTATTATATTTCCAATGTTCCTCCTTGCGGTAACATATGCTTCACTCATTTCATTGAAAGTTACTTGCCCCCTTGTGCATGTGTTGGTTTTGTATCTTCCATGATTTTGTACATGTTGCGCTTTCCACTTAATTATCTTGAGGTATCAAGCATATTTTTGTATGATTAGGTGGCACACCATGTATGTGTGTTTCTTTTGTTTGAGCCTTACTTGGTTATATTTGGTATCTTATTTGGCTCTTTTGAGAGATTAATGTATTATCCCATTTTGGGGGAGTGTTATGCTTAGGCATTCCACAATCCTAAAATTGTGTGTACATGAGAATACCTCCTAGTATTTATATTGGTTTATTGTCTAGTCTCTATGTGGTATAATTCTCATGAGAAATTTAAGTTTTATAATGTCCATTAATTATCTCTATTTGTATTCTTTTGCCTCATGTTGGTTTATGATAGTATCACATTATGGGGGAGTCATATGCTTAGTGCATACTACAATCCTAGAAAATGTGAATATTCGAGGTTGTGTCACTTAGAATTGATATTGATAATTATCTAGCGCCTATGTGACACATTTGCTCATACAAGTTCCTATTCGCTTGAATGTTGTTGTTGATCATATTTGGATCTTGTATATGAGAATGGTTCTTGGTATGTGTTTCCTCATATTTAGATATATATATCCTCGTGGAAACCATTTGCTTCAAGTTACTTCAATCACTAGTGATTGTGTGACTATTGGAAGCTACCAAGAATCTTGCTCGAAGTATCATGCTTAATTTCTTATATTTCATTATATTCTTCGTGTTGTGAATATGATCTTGGATATCCATGCAAGCTACCTTGGGAAATTTATTCCCAATATTTCTTGTCCTTGGACAATGAGTACTAAATTATGGTAGAATTTATTGATCATATTCACTTTGTCCTTTGCTTAAATATTCTCCTATCTTTGGCCAAGTAAATGTATTGTGTGCTCCCATGTATTCCTTGCTTTTTTTTTGGATCTTCTTATTTTATTGGTATCTTATTGTGTTTTATTTAATGTAGGTAGTAGTGATGATCCCATATGTGTGCATTTTGCATTCAAAAGGAAAATCCTACATAATGCACTATCCATGGGGGAACTATCCTATATTATTTAGAACACTCACATTTATGCTTCTTTGTTTGATCCATATCGGGTGCTATGTGCTTGGAACCTCAATCTTTTCGTTTTGGTATTTTGTGCCATCATGTGAAGTTTGGGGAGTTTGGTTTCTTGTTGGAACCTTGCTCTTTTTAGGAGTTGGTTTTGTCTCATTCCTTGTTTCTTGATTTGACCATTTTAGAATGAGACAAATCCTTGAGCATTTTTTTTATTTTCTATCTATTTTTGCTCTTTTGTCCTTAGCCTAGTTCATTTGTTGAACTTGTGATCATTCATGTGTTGAATTGGTTCTTTGATACAATTTGGACACCGCTTGTCTTGTCACACTCTTGTGTGTGCCATATCGGTTTACTTGGTGTTTTTGTTCAAATGGTATCTCCTTTTTGGTTCTTGAAATCTTTATGCATGCATATTTACTATATGTTTATATTAAGGCATGCTTTCTTTCTTTGATCCAATATATAGGGGAAACTCCACCAATTCCCATCGGCTAAGTTGTGCATGAAATTCAATTTCATATCAATGTGCACATAATTATGTGGAGTCTATCCTATGTATTGTAGGTTCTCTAACTACTTTGGACCCAATAAGTTTGGGGACCATTTTGTACTTAAATGTGTTTTAGGTACATTGGAGATATATTGGACGCTTGTCTCTCAATTTTGAAGAAGTGATGCTTAGAAGAAAATTTGAGGCAAGCTATAGGATGATCAATGAATTCATATCCTCTACATCCTACCTCGGTAACAAGTATCTCTTTCTCATGCTCACATATCTTGATTCCAACCGTTTGTCGGTTGCCTTCTAGCATGAATTAATGTATTTGTAATTGTTGTAGTTCTAGCCATGGTTTTAAGAGGACTCTCTAGTGTATATGTGTTTAAGTTGAGATGAGTACATGTAGTTGGGACTATACAAAGTCATGCACATGATCCTCCAATCCCAAATATGTCAATCTAGCAATTTATTGCCTATCTTTTCCTCAACTTCTCTCATATGCAATAGTGAGATTTTGCTAGTCTATTTTCTATTATGATACTTGTTGCCTTTCTTCATATATTTCAACTTTCTCCTTTTCCCTTGGTGATAGTTGTAATATATGTAGTGTGTTTTTGGTTGAAGTCCATTATGTACAATAAGACATATGTGAGCCTTTGGCCATGCTTTGAAGCAAAAATCTTATTGATATATGTTATGACTTCATTTTTGCCTTTCATGTGCTTTCTTGTATAATCTTCTTTATGTGTGCATTTTTCTTCTTTGGAATATGTCTTTGTGATATTTTCCACTTAGAGACATATACACATATGAGAAGATAATTTTAGTTGATTTTTAATCCTTGAAGACCACCTTTTTATTCCTTTTGATTCTTCGGTGGCTTCCAAATTTATTTGCCTACGAGTGCTTGTTCCTCTTGTTTGCATCCTCGGGCACTCATACTTTTTCTCTCATGCCTTGTATTGTTAAATAAATTTGGATGAGTGAGGATTCCATGATTATGCACCTTGTTCCCAAATATAATTATCATAATTAGTGCATTATTTTTGGGGAGCTCATTTAATTCATTTGATAATGCTCATTTGTCTCCTATCTCATTTGTTGTGTTTTAAATGCTTATGGGGGAGCAAGGATTCCATATTTGTGCATTATGTATTCCAATACATTTATTTTGAATTATGCACAAACCTTGGGGACTTCTCTATTTGTTATTTAAAACACTCTTTTGCTCATATCATAATATCTTGTTGTTTCCATTTGGACTCATTTGTTGTTTTCAAATTGGTTTGTTGGACCTTGTAGTTGCTTGCATCATTTGACTTTATTTTTTTTCAATCTTCCGGTCCTCGATATAGTTCTACTCCCTCCCAAGTATTCATCATTGGATATGTGCGAAGGCACACCTTTGGAGGAATTATTACTATATTTGCCTTCTAGAACTTGTCACCCATTTCGGCAATCGATGCCAATGGGGGAGAAGTTTTAGAGGGTTTAAGGGAAGTTGGTTTATGCATTGAGTTTGTTCTTGTGCATTTGCTTCTCATGCTCTTGCATCTTTGTTGTTGCTTAGCATGTGGTATATATAGAGGAAACTCCACCAATGAGAATGATTGGCAATATATGCAATGAAATTCAAGTTCATCACACATGCATAGATTGTGGGGGAGTTTGCTCTATATATTGTGGTGGTACCAATATCACATACTTTTGTAGTATTTGATATTGGTATTACCATTTTATTCATTAATATTCCTTATATAAACCCTCTTAAAGGGATTGTCATCAATTACCAAAATGGGGGAGATTGAAAGAACATGTTAGGCCCCCATGTGTGGTTTTGGTAATTAATGACAATCTTTATGGACTAATGTGTGTATTAAGTTATACTTATAGGATTTGTCCATTGGCATTGCTTGGAGCATGTGTTGGCTTCAAGGTCGATGAAATGCAAAGAAGATTTGTTGGGCAAGCTCAATATGCGAGATCGATGATGAGGAATTAAGAAAGGCGTTCCATCTTGAGAAGGGCAAGACCGTCTACATCGAGCTCAAGTGGATTTCTCAAGGCAAAGATATAATCTTGATAGGTTTTTCCCTTTTGCCGGTCTCTTTTTATGTGTAGGAGACCGGGTTTAGGATAGATAACCGTACTATCAAGAGGGCTCTCGTATGAGTAATTCGGTCACATCGTTCGGATAGAGCTCAAACCTTTGCATACTTGCATCATCATATTTGGTTGTTATTTGGTCTTATCCATGTGAGGATATAGAGCTTGTGGTAATCTCCATAACAAGCTCTTGTTCATCAAAATCAGATCTCCCATATATATCTTGTTGCGATTTTGATTTATGCGACTTTTTGGCTTCTCACCAAGTGAGATATCTCACATTATTCTACTTGATACTTTCTCACTTGGTGATAATCAATATTTCCACCTTTTATTGAGAAGCCCTTGTTGTCCTCTATCCAACGCAATTGGAATCGGGTCAATCGGAGCTACCGTTTAAAAGTTATGACTGTTTAAATATTTGCCGTTTTAAATGAAAAAATAAAAAGAAAAACTGGGCCGAGCGGTACTACCGCAGCCCAGATACGCTTCAGCCTGGTCTTGCAGCCCATTTTTCTGTCGGCCACGCACCGGCTATACGGTCTGGCCCGGTAGTACCCGGGGTGGGCGGTACTACCGGTCGGCCCGTTATTTTTCTAGATTTAGATCGTCATGACCGCCCAGCTACCGCCAGGCCACCGCTCGCCCGAATCCGTCGCTGGCCCTACCTCACTGCTGCCGTGCTGCACCGCTGCATGCGTGCTCGCCCTGCACTCTCATGCGCGCGGATCTACCCGCCTCGCTCCCGCGTCGCTGCACGCTGGGCCCCGCCGCGCCGCTGTGTTGCTAGCTGCTGCATGCCACGCTGGCCGCTGCCCACCAGCCTCTCTTGCTTGCCACATGCCATTCTTCTTTGCCCCCTGCAGACCCGCTTTTGCACTGCTCTTGTCTTTTGCTCTCATGCCACCTGCTTGCCTACGCTCTGGCCCCTCTTTTCTTTGTCTTTTTCTGCTTCATTTTTCCTGGCATTCGCTGGTTTGGTCAGGACTACCCGAAATTCTTCACTACTACGGACCGTCTCAGAAAATACCCCAGCGGATAGAGTAAATCAGAAAAAGACCCCGGACGATTCATTTGCCTAGCCCTTTAAATAGCCTTGCCCCTTTGTCTTTTAGGGTTACTTCTTCCTCCTTTTCTTGCCCAAGCTTTGCCCCCATTTGCTCTACTCTTTAAGCTTGATTTCTACACACCCCTCCATTGATTCTTGCAAATATTTGAGGGGTTGTTGGAGGAGATCTAGATCTACGTTTTGACCAAACCAAAACATATCTTTGTGAGTGTATCTTTGGGGATCTAGATTGTTGGGGATTTTGTGTCTCTTTGATTCCTCCTCTCTTGTTCCCCCAATAGCTTTAGTAGCTTTGTTGGAACTTGAGAGTGAGGGATTTGAGCATCTTTGTGGTGTTCTTGCCATTTGCATTTGTTGCATCGGTTTGAGTTCTCCTCGGAGGATTTGGTTTGAATTGCTTATTGGAGCTTGTCCCTCTTGGGTTCTTGGAACCCTAGACGGTTTTGTGGCCTTGGTGGCATTGTAGTCTTGGTGGCATTTGTTGAGGCCTTTTGTGGCGTTTGTTGGGAGCCTCCAATTAAGTTGTGGAGTTGTGCCCCAACCTTGTGAGAGGTTCCGGTTGCCACCGACAAGTGCATCGATAGTGGAAGCGTGGATCGATCCTATTGGGGTGAGATTCACCGGAGAATAAGGGAGGCCTTTTGTGGCGTTGGTGGTTTGATACCACCCCCTCTCCAAACGAGACGTACTCCATGTTGGGAGGAACTCGGTAAAATATCGGTGTCCCCGCGTACCTCGGTTATCTCTATACCTGAGCTCTTTACTTATGCACTTTACATTGTGATAGCCTTCGTGCTTGAAGTAATATATATCTTGCTATCACTTTGTTGCTTGTATTGCTTAGCATAAGTTGTTGGTGCACATAGGTAAACCTTAGTTGTTTCTAGGTTGTGCTTTACAAAGTAAACACTAGTTTTATTCCGCCTTTGTTAAGCCACTCTAGGAAAAGTTTTAATCGCCTATTCACCCCCCCTCTAGGCGACATCTGTATCCTTTCATATTCAAAACAATAGAGAGAATAAGAACAATTACAAAATGTCCATCTTATAGTTCTAGCATCTAGAATTGCAAGCTAAATCAACCATCTTATAGTTCTAGCATATAGTTCTAGCTTTTGTCCATCTTATAGAGACATCCTACATATTCATCCTACTCTACCTATAGTTCTAGCATCTAGAATTGCAAGCTAAATCAACCAACTAGAGTTCTACCATATAATTGTAAGATAAATCAAAACACCAACTAGAGTTCTACCATATCTCCATCTTACTCTAGCCATATGGAATTGCTAATATGAAAAAGCACCTAACATATACTTCAAAGATAAATAGACCAACTAGAGTTCTACCAAAGAGTACTATGCCATATCTAAACCTAAATATCAAATAAGCATTGCAATGGTTCATCTCAATCTCTACATCTAATTGAACCTAGGGTTTCACCGAAATTTGAACAAAAGGGGAAATTAGCAAGAAATGTTTGGACAAATAGCAAGGGATTTGAGAGGAGATACCTGGGGAAGGGATTGGGAGCAAGATCCTTGGACAAATCCAGCAAATCTTGGGTTTTTGGAGAGGGGAATCACCGGGGCCGAGAAACCCTAGCCGCCATGCGCTCGTGTGTGTCTGAGAGGAATGAGATGGGTCTGGGGAGGGCTGGTGCCGCGCGGATACAAAACCTAAAGTGCGGCGCCAGGCGCAACGGCGCTGCACTACATAGTGCGGCGCCATGCTACAAGACGCCGCACTAGCGGGACCGGGGCCCCAGCGTTAGCGCCTGGCCAGCGTGGCGCCGCTCTTAAGGGTGCGGCGCCACATAGTATGGCGTTGCAAAAAGGGTCAGTTCCGTAAATTTCTTCTGACCAGAGTTTATTTGTGAAATTATTATTTTTTAGGTTATTTTCGTCCATTCTGGCGTAGCAGTGCAACTTCCAAGAAGCACAAGCACCATGAGGAGGCAAAAAGTAGTTCTCATCTCCACGTGTCGCAGGGTATATAAATTCTAGGCTATCTGTTCCTGCTTGTGCTCTTTGTTTTTCTCCTTCTGATTTGGCGTCAGGTCGTAGGATAAGCTGTATATATATTTTTATATAATATGTAAGGCCTTGTGCAACGAGGCCACACCGAAGATTTTCCATAATGGTAACTAATACTCGTTCTTTTCAAAATATAAGATGTTTTAGGTCTAAGAAGAAAATATATCTAAATTTATTTTAGTGTGTAAGATTTATTCTAGACATGCGTGAACTTATATAAAGTTCTACATTTGCTTCATAAAGCTAAAACATCTTATATTTTGAAATAGAAGGAGTAAATGCTAATTAAGCGGGAGTACTATATACTTCCTCCGGTCTGGTTTATTAGGTGCACACGTAGTTTAAGAATAATTTTGATTAATAATTTTGGTCAACAAATTTTACATAATATTTCATATAAATTATATCATTGAATTCATCCTCAAAAGTAGTTTTCAATGGTATATTTTTTGAAATATATATTGCATATTTTATTGATCAATAAACTACGTGCGTGCCTAATAAACTAGACCAGAGGGAGTATATACAATTAATTGGGTGAATAAATAGCGCATGTCTCTCACCTCCCGCTATTTTTTTTCACGGTGGTTCACTTTGGGATCAAACATTGGACACATGATGACTGTTGAACAAACTTACTCCCTTCAATTCATATTATTTGTTGTTGAAATGGATATATCTAGCACTAAAACATGTCTAAATATATCCATTTTAGTGACAAGTAATATGGATCAGAGTGAGTAGGAAAAATTGATTATGTCCAGCAATTAAGGATCACCACAATCGAAAACTGGTACGAGGCACAGGGAGAGGCGCGCTTCAAAGGTGGTGGCTAAAACCCTTCTAGGGTTCTTTCCCTTCGCTGGCAACGCCACTGGTTCGTACTACCTCCGGCAATCTTAGGGCCTTACAGGCGTGTCGGACCATGGCTCCTCGCCGGCGGGAGGTCTCGTGTTTTGTTTAGACTGTTTTCAATGTCTTTTTTAGAATTAGAATATTAAGGCGACGACTATGTCCTAAAGACAGAATAAAGTCCTCATGTTCTATCCTTGTTTTGGTGGTGTGTCTAGCATCAGTGGAGGGCGCGTGGACTATCTATGTCATCTTCAGCGATTGTTGCTGCTCTGGTACGATCCTTTAGAGTCTTATCACAACAACTCCCCGTCCGTCTATACCTTGACATGTTTAAGAAATTTTGTTATTCAAGAGCTGTTCTTGTTTTTTTTGAAAGAAGCATATATGAATATCAGACGATACCAATTACACCCAGCCTCTGCAACAACGCATTGCCCTAGCGGACACACGGATGCACACGGCCAAAAAAAGAAAGAGGAATTACAAAAAAGAAAAGTTCCGCTATAGTGACTTATTCATTGAAACAGCAGTACTACCACCATTAAGACAGCACCAGAAGTCCATCTTCTCTAAAAACGACGCCTCCAAGAAGGGAACAATGCACAAACACTGCCATCGTCCGATCAAAGATCTAGATTTTCACCCCGAAGAAAGTCCGTGCTCTCAAAACAATACCTTCAACAAGGCCATTGCCAGGCACAACCAATTAAGGTCATATCATGGGTTTTCACCTTGAGAGGTAGGACCATAAACCTCTCCTGTGCAGTCGTCCCCACTTGCATGCCACTGCTCCAATTCACAAGTCACTTAGCCAATTCTTCATCACCGCCCAGACTCGAACCACCATTGTCTGTCCTCAGATCTCGGTCTCTATGACTTTTTCCATCAGCACCATGAAACGAGAACATGCCCCATGATAATAACAGCCAAGAAAGCTTCGAAGCACACCATCTGAAACCAAACGGTCAGGGTAAAACATGGGTGCGTATGACCAAATTCAATCCTTCCAGCGAACTCACGGCATGATAGCACTTATGGAGTTCGTCGGCGGAGTCTTCCGAAACACGACACAAAAACCAGATCAATAAAGACCAACATCCGGCAGATCATCGTCTTGGCTTGAGAGGGATCCAGAACCACCTCCTCTATTGAAACCGAGTCAGCAGCCCCACGCCACCCGCCGAAAACTAGCAGGATCTGCTGCAAGATACATGTACAAGTTACAACAGTGAATCGAGGGCACTCGCTGCAGTGTTCGTTTTTTTTTTTACTAAAGCTTCGCTGGAAGTATCAGCTTACATGGGATTTAGGATTGCATTTATCTTATGAATTGAGCTTTCATAAAATCCATCTGGGTTGCATGCAATCAAATCACCAGCACTTACCTTTGTGTTTTATGTTCGCTTACATTTGGGGGTTTGTGAGTTTACGAGACAAAGGAATACTGATAGCTTCCCCCTTCAATCGCTGAATGTACTAACCAAAAAAATTCAAGTGAACAATACTGATTAGTCTATCATACCCAGGGATGAACAGTCTGATGCTACCGATAACCTTTGATATTGAAATAAGCTGCAACATATCACATGCCTTATGCCTGCCGGTAAGTTCGGGAAAATGTGAGTTAAGATATATCCATACCAACGCATGGACATTTAGCTATACATACAAGCTGGGGAGTTTTATCTAACTCTGTAGTTTACACAGTAAATTCCTTAAGAAATTATCCCTACCGTCCTTGTAATGTGACGCTGGGTAATTCCAAAAAAATGACTCATGTAACTCTCATAAAATCACCAGCACTTACCTTTGTGTTTTATGTTCGCTTCTATTGAATTTTCTCTCACAAACCTTCTTTCATTTGAGGGTTTGTTAGTTTAGGAGACACAGGAATACCATCAGGATAGCTTCCCTCTTCAATTGCTAAATGTACCGATAAGCAATTTCTTTGAACTGAACGGTACTGATTAGTCCATCATACCCAGGGATGATGGTGTGGTGGCCTTAACAGTCTGGCGCTACCAATAACAGTTCGGGAGAATGTTAGTTAAGATATATCTGTAGCAACACATGGACATTTAGCTAGTACACTTGAACACACAAGCCGGGGAGTTTTATCTAACTTTGTAGTTTACACAATAAATTCCCTCAATAAATTATACCTAGCGTCCTGTCCTTGTAATGTTACGCTGGGTAATCCCAAAAAATGACTCATGTAACAATTTACACACACAGCATAGGTAGTATTAGAAAAGAGAATACAATAAAACAGCCATACAAACACCCCACAACCCTACTGTGCGTGCCAAAATCATTGGATTTCGGAGTGATCTTTTGATCTTGTCCACTAATGTGAAGACGGAAGTTGGAAATCATCAAAGGAAAACAGTTGTCTCGACGGTATAGAAGCAGCTGTTGCAGTGTCAATTCCAAGGCCTAAAGAAAATAAGATACAAGTGAACAACAACAATCTTAGCTACTCCATGATAACCACTAGATTAGGAAGAGACAGATGATATGCAGGTAATAGAGAAAGGTGAAAGTAATGACCTTTGATTACTGAAGCTCTTCCTCCTGCTGCTAGCTGTTAACCTGTGAAGATAACTGTTGAAGCTGGACGATCACTCTTCTGTGCTTGCGTAGAAAACGATGACTACGAGTTTCAGCTTATGTTCAGGTATCTTGTATATAAGTTCAGAGTCATGCACATGTTTCTGATAATGGAACTTAATCCAATGATAGAAATGGTAACTACAAGCTTTCTAACAAGAATGTCCAACACTAATACACGAAGCAATTCTGCTTCTGCTGTTCTGAAAAGAACGGGTTTGACGCGCCCTCGAGGCCTAGGGGTTATTGGACTCATCGGAGAAACTTCCCCCTGCCTTGCGAGCTGGTGTATCCCCTTCCTCCACTAGAAGAGGACTCAGATAACTACTGCCCATTAGTAGTCTTTGTGCTTCTTTGTAACGAATCCATGTCACCAGGTATAGACCAGCAATGATGAGGACGCCGCCAATGAGGCTGCAAGGATTACAAGATGACTGTATTTAGTTCTGCATAAATTCGTCGACATTCTATAGCTTTAAGTGAGGTAAACTAATCAAACAACATTAAATATCAACCATCACGTCAAAAAAAATATCAACCATTGTATCTACAAGAAACAATCTGTTTTGCACCAACCTTCCGAGATAAACCGGGGTACCAAGGAAAATAGTTGAGAGGATGGTAGAACATGCTGGTTGGAGTGGATTGTAGAGGGCAACCAGGGAAGGTCCAAGTATTTTGTTGGCCCAAGTCATGATCGCGTAGTTCAGACAAGATGCGACAATTCCCTGAGGAGCAAGCAAGATTTTCCGTTAGAACCACATGCCAGGATAGGTTTTAATATGGCCGGCCGTTCAAGTCCTATGGATATCCAATCTAATCCTAGTGGCACATAAATATTGGTGAGGTACTCACAGCATATAGAATGGCTACTATCTCTGTCCCTGTCAGTGCCCACTCGTGGAGCCCATTGGTTGCAAAGGCCCCAGTCAACACCATGAAGATGGTGGCGAATGAGTAGGAGTAGGCCGTCAAGGATAAGCTCGCAGGATATTTTATCAGAACAGGGGCCTGCAATCCGCCACATGAGAGAAAGACAGAAAATCAGATATTTTTATTGATGGCAAAATGATGAAGATGTCGTGGTGCTAGCAGGAACAAGGTTGTGCAAATGCAGCCCAATTTGGTATTACCTGGATGACAAGATAAGCCCCCATCAGGAAACAATTGCCGATGAGGCACAGAACACCGATGTTCCAGGTTCCTAAGCTGAATTGGAGCATGCCTGGTGTGATCCACTGAGCAGGATAGGTGCTGCTGCTCCACGACAGCGCGTTGCCAGTGGCGGCATTGGTGCCGGCGATGCCGATCAAGGAGGGGCCTCGGTAGAAGACCATGAGGACGGCGCCGAAGACGCACACCAACGTGCCGAGAACCTTGAACATGCCGTCTTTGGTGAAGACGTTGAACACTTCAACGCTGGAACATTTTGTAATATGAATTTGATTATGGTTTGGCCTGGCATTTGCAGTAACCAAGACAATGCCAGAAATGCAGTACTATATGCGTGTCCGTTGACAGAATTTGGTTATTGCGTTACCCGACAATCGCGGCCAAGAGGAATGTGAAGACGGGTATGGCGGGCTGGAACGCGGCGGCGTAGGAGGCGTTGGTGAAGCTGAGGCCGAGCAGGAAGAGGAGCTGGTTGGCGAAGATCCTGCACAGGGGGTGGTGGTAGAAGAGACGAAGCGGTAGTCAGAATGTGATGCGTGCAGGAGGAGACTGAAAGTCTGAAGAGTTCTTGTTGCTCCGTCAGGCATCATCAGCAGCAGCAGACGCAGAAGCAGAAGCAGAAGCAGAAGCAGAAGCAGAAATAGGATTTTACCCAGTGAAGCCGAGAAGCGCGAATGACCCGAGGAGCTGCCGGGTGACCGGCCGCCGCACCCTCCTGCCAAAGTGCAAAATCCAGTGAGCAATTGGATGCGAATTCGTCTAAAATCGGAATGAGGGGCAGAGGGAGAGGGGTCGCTTTCGGTTCTTGTTGCTGCAGAGCAAGGGGGGAAGAGTTGGGTCTTCTAGCAAGCAAGCAAGCAATTAGCAGGTAGTAGTAGTAGTACCAAGCCAACCAACCTCTCCCTGAAGAAGGCGACGGGGGCGAGGATGGCGAGGGCGACGAGGTCGCGGTAGACGCAGAAGACGATCTGGTTCATGCCGACGTTGAGGACGGACTTGGTGAGGACGTGGTAGCCGCCGTATGCGAGCTGGACGAAGGCCATGGCGGCGTGCGCCCGCCACGCCTTGTCCTCCCACAGCCGCAGCCGGCCGCTCCCGGTCATGCCGCCCCACACCGACGACCCCCACCGCTGCAGCATCGTCGGCGTCTCCCCCATCTCTGCCCGGGCTGCTGCTACCGCCACCTAGGACTAGGAGGAGAGAGGGAGGAGATTTCTCCTCTATGCTGGTGTGGTGGTCTGTGCCGCCGTGGCGGATTTATTGGGGAATAGTCTGTCTGTCTCTCCCTTTCTGGGTCCGAGCCATTCCACGCACGCAACCGCCACATTTGCGTTTGGTACAGGAATGTACATGACCCCGTTGGAACGGGGAGTCAAAGCAGGAGGCTTTCCTCCCTGTTACCAAAGGACTAGCAGCCGCCCTTTGTTTATATATTACATAAACACGTTTCCTTCAAAAAAACAAAGCAGCAGTATCTATTTTTTCTTCTTTTGAGTAAAATGCAAACTTGCCAAATAGGTTCACTTTATTCCCTGCACTTAAAAATGATAAAACCGTCGTACCCAGTCGCACACGTTTCAACGCTAACATTGACAGCTGATTTGACTATTTGTTACAGACTACGATAACACTAGATTCGTATTCAAACGAAGTTTCGAATGATACAATTTCTATAACAAATATCTATAATGTATTAAACCACCGAAAACGAGGATGCCATGTAAGTAGGGATAGAAGAAGTATTGAACTCCGACATACAAGGGTTTCTTTTAGTCCAAAATAACACATATTTGTTGGAAATTGACGTGCATTTGGCACGATTTGAAAATATGGCATGGCAGTCACTGTCATGGAATGAAAGGTACACGATAACATATAGTGACACACTTCTCACGCCCCACCCCTACCGTGACGGTGTCTCTGCTTGTGAGAATCACACAACACGGGTTGAGGGTTGAGACAGTGTCTCACCTAGGGCGAGAAGTTCTCAAAATGATAGTAGCAAGTCAACAACAATTTCTTTTGTGAAAAAAAGGGGCTAGCCACCAAAATCTCCTCCCACTATCATCAAACATGGGATACACTAGTTCTTCTCTCCTTGTTACAGATTTTGGATGACAATAACAAGCTATCGAGCACAACAACAAGAAATTGTAACAATCTCATGAAAGACAGGTGAAATCACGGCTTCAAGGAGATAAGATAGTAAATCTGGGCTTGATAAACTTGTTGAGAACACCCGATGCTTGATCTCAACCGTCTTGCTTCAGTTTGCCTCATGTCATTTTCTCTTATTTATTTTTCTTCTCCAAGAAGGCTAACTTGAGACTTTTGTCACTCTACCATGGTGATGGCTCGTGGCTTGACATTTCCTTTTCTAATGTGTAATTTAATGTCTCTATGGCATCACCCTCATAGGTGATGGATTCTTACAACTGTTTTACTGTGTGAAAGGCTTTTTCTTAAAAGAGAGTCTATATTAATATCACAAAGATACCAAAGTTTCTGGCGACAACACATACCCTAGCGATTTTACGGATGCACACAGTCTATAAAAAAGAAGAAAAAATACAAAAAAAATATCCTGCTAAAGTGATCTACTCCTTGTTGCGGCGGACCATATTGCCCATACACTCTCATCCCAAATTGGTGAGGACCCTAAAATTAGAATGAACCCAGCTTTAGGGTGGAACACCTTTAGGCAACGTTTGGACGAGAAAAAAAAATAATCTTTGGGACCAATTGTGCCAGGAGATCATGCCAATCAGCCCTAGCACTCAGAACCTTCTGGCCGGTTCCTAGTTGCCTCCTTACAACGTAGAATTTCGCAGGGATTGCCATCTCTACACGCGCCACTGATTTGGAGAGGCAAGATACCATAAAAATAAAAATCTTCACCTAGCAGTTAGCTAGAGGAAGATTACCTACAAGGGAGCAGATTAACAAACCGACATGGACCCTCTAACGGCAATTGCGCTTTATGTGGGCAGTGTGAGACGGTTTTACACATTTTTTTTCGAGTTATATGGAGTGTCTTCGTTCGATGTTGGGAGTTCAGCGGAACCCAACCTCGTCTGTTCGTTTCTTCACCATCTTAAACTCGGTGTCAGCCAATGCCAGACGATGGATTTGGACTCTGTTTGCCGCTCAAAGCTAGGCTATTTGGAATACTCGTAACGGGTTTATAATCGAGGCTAAATTTATTACTGAACCTTGTGAACCTAATTGATTTATTTATTAATATAAAATTAGTCAGAAATGCCTTTTATTTAGAAGGTAGAATATCCCAACAACATTGACCAAATCTTGCATCGACAGCACGATGCTGCCTCGACGTATGGTTTGTTTGAAAATTGTTGGAGGCAATGAAGTCCCACCTACGGGCGAGTGCCCGTGACACGACGTCAGGCCTAACTTACTTACTAATCCATGGGTCATCCTTCAATCTGAATCTCCGTGGTTCCCAGCCACTAGCCACTTCAGCCACCAGCCAGTAGGCGTGCTTACTGTACTTGGTGTTTCTAAAATAGAAAAATAATATTCGATGAACGCCGGCGACAGCAGCTGCTGTTCCTTATTTGATTAGTTGTCGGCTGGGAGCCACAGGCAACGATGCCGCTGTGGCCGGCCATCAGAACCGGCTGTCGCCCATTTTTGTCTTTTGCTTCTCCGATCTCTATGGCACTCTATGCTCGATCCTATCCGGCTCGAAGATATCCTTGTTTTTTCTTTTTGAATCCAGCATTGATTTGTTAGATTTGTCCTAGGCATGCAGATGTATAATAAGATAGATAATGCTACTACCACATTTTTCACCGATCCACTAAACAATGTCAATTGTACGAAATATCTACTCCCTCGGTCCTGAAAAGCATGTTGCAAATTTATTAAAGTTTGAATGTATCTATGCAAAATAGCCAGTTAACTAGGGGATAAGTGGCTAATTTTTTTTAAATAATATTTTTTTTTATTGAATTGCACAAATAATATACAAAATGGACAAATTGCAAATCTGTTGGTCGGTCGGCCGTTCGACAGACGACAGACTCGTTTCATCCGTTGCCTTCGTCCGTTCAATGGACGACACACAACCTTCGTCCGTTTAACGATCGGCTGTTTGGTAAAGGAGGGGTTTGCAGGGTGTGTCTGCTGAATTGAGCGAACAGCTATGTTCGTCGTTGAGCAGACGAAGTCGATGTTTAAATGCATTGAGCGGCCCGACCGACCAACAGATTTGCAATTTGCCCGTTTTGTATATTATTTATGAAATTCAATAAAAAAATGTATTATTTAAAAAAATTTAGTGGATAGGTGTGCACACCCCATGCACCATAGGATCACATAGTTTCTGATAAAGGGTGCAAATGGAACCTCCACGCCTACTAACACCTTCCTAACCGAGTGCATTTCCAGGTCGACTTCTGTTGACAAACGGTGCCCTATTCGTTGGTTTATTTCTTCACAAACTTTTAGTGCTGCATGCACACGGCGTCTACAACTACATGTGTTTTGATTATTTTGCATGCAAAATTATTTACCATGCTATCAATAATTTTGTGTGCATCTGCAAAAATATAACCTTTGCAGTACCATAATATCAATATTTTTTGCAGAGCTACGTGATAGAATTTTAAAGAGGTATATGTTCCACCGAATTGTTTTTTACCGCGAGCAAAATAGAAAATGTCGGTGATGTTGTTATATCTTTGTACATGCTTCGCATAATCCACATCTCCAAACGACCGAAAAGAAAAATATTCTTGGACAGACAACTAACACGTTATTATTTTATATCCTCGTATCTCGCTATCTGGGAGCAAGTCTTGCTCCCTTGTATCCAACAATAGCTAGCCTATGTGCAACTATCACCCAAGTTACCAAGTGTTCGGTCCGTGGACCAAGTGGAACGGAATAGAATGGTTCCATCCTTGTGTTCGGTTTGGATAAAAAAGAAGAATAGAATGGTTCTATTTTTTGTTTGGTTGGAGGAATTGAAGATCAGAATAGAACAAGATTTTTTTTTTTGTCTCAACACCGTAATTAACTGTGGCAAACGGCCGCTAATCAATTAGCAGTGGCAAATGGAAAATACCCATGACATGAAGATATGTCATGGACCTAATGAACAATCTATCCTATACCAGCATAAAAATAAAATGGCTAGGGCATGATCAATCTATCTCTACCGCTAATCACATTTTCATCTTAACCCTGCTTGCCTGTCGTGGTAATCACGTAGCAGCCCGTGTGGGCAAGGGCACTCACGGATGTGCGCCTCCTCGTCGCGGGACGCCTGGCGCCGTGGCTCTACACATCCTTCCTCCATCCCGCGAAACCTCTTCGCCGCCGCTACTGCGCCCGACCGTCGTCACGGGCGCCACGGACTGCATTGGCCGCACGCTCGCCCTCGAGCTGGTCGCCGCGGGGCTTGGCGTGGTCCTCGTCGGCCGCAACCAAGACAGGTCGCCGCGGAGGTCAGGGACAGGCTCCCCACGACCACGAACACGCCGCCAGAACGGGAGGTCAGGGCACCGCGAGATGATTAGCAGCAGGGAGAGGATAGGATTTGGAGTGGGGTGGGTCAGAGGGTCTAATCCCAGCAATTAAGACCGTAGGATGCAAATATCCAAGGCCTGGAAATTAGCCCGTCTTTATCGGCTCATCACGCGAGCGGACAATCCCGCATCTCCTCGCGAACCACTTTATCCCCGACGCGGTTGCAAGCCAGGATACCACCGCAACAGCCGCCCCGCCTCCGCCATCTCGCTTCTGGCCCCACCGCGCAAGCCTCCGTCGCCACTCCTCCGTCCCCGCCGCGCACGACGCCACCGTCGCCCCCCTACGGCGAGACCGCCCCCGCTGCGCAAGCCACCTCCTATTCCCCCGCCGTGCACGACACCACCACCGCCCCTGCCCCCGCCTCCGCCTCCGCCCGCGCCGCACACGACGCCAACCGCGGGCACGTGCGGCCGTACTTCGCGCCGAGACGAGATGCCGCTGTGACAACAGTGCGCCCGCTGCAATTTCTTCAGGTTATACTTCTTCATGTGATTATCTTCCTGTGCTTATTAACCCGCATTGGAACAGATAATTTCTTTATGAAAGATGGTCCAACACACAGGAAGGTTATACTTTCTTCAAAACCAGGTCCAACGCACAGGAAGATAATTTCTTCAGGTTATACTTTCTTTCAGCACGGTCCAACGTAGAGGAAGGAGCTGATCCTAACAACACCCAATTACATATTTTCACACGACTAAATCTTGCTACTTCATGAGCCACTCTATTATCTTCTCTACTAATCTTCCTGAACTTTATTTCTTCGAAAATAATACATAGGTGTTGGATATCAGAAACGAGACTTGTAGCGTGAGATTGATCATCTTCACACCTAGCTAGCTTTACAACTAGGTTGGTACATTTACATTCCACAACCAATTTGGAGTTGGTCACTATCAGAGCATGTTTTATACCCTCCCAGCACGCCATAGCTTCTACAGTTTCTGCTTAGCATAATTTTAAATTAACGCCCATGCAGTAGATATTACCTTGCCTTATTCATATCAGATGATAGCACCTCAGGAAGCTTCTTCCGTATTTTGGACACAGCTAGCGCCTACATTAAGACACTATCAACCTATGTCTGGAGACTTCCATTCATATGGTTTAACTAACTACTATTTTTTCTCCTGAACTAACTATTTTTTCTCTAAGGCTAATATAGGAAGAAGACACTAGGTGAGTGATCTCATCATGGCGTTCTAACAACCCAGGGAGCCGTGGAAGAAGCGTTTTAACTCGGTGCTCTCAACTATACTGTACAAGCGCAAGGCCATCGCGAGCAGTTCAAAACCTACGGAGGAATAGCTTGAGTGTGCTTGGAAGAGGCTGGAGAAGAAGCGCACAGCACAGAAGAGTGTAAATTATACATCCCTTGACATGCAGGTTAGGCTATCTTCTGCTCTTCACTAAATGTTTCATGTGGTGCTTACAAGCTTAAAATAAGATCCCAGTTTTGAGAGAAATGTGGAGTGGTCGACGGGTTTCGGTTGGAATTCTTTTGGTAGCTTTGTTTGAAGATCTACAAGAGTGTCTCATTCACATGAATGGAACCCACAACATCCTGGTAGGCTTAATATGGCCTAAATAAAATACTCGGTTGTTGATTGCCATTTTTTAGAAGGTTAGTTCACATGCCAACCTGAAATAGCTTGTATTTGCATATGGCTGATTGCTTTCTGAATTTGATACTTCACATACTTTGATACTTCAGATTTAATCATTATTTACTAAGTACATGTTTTTGTTGGTCATTGCAAATATTTCAGGTTATGCTCGGAGTTTCTGAACCATATATGTAAGAGTACTGTTTTGGAGAAATGGAAAGAGCTGCCTTGTCTACATTGATATATGGTTGCAGCCCGCTAGCATGCTATAGCTGAAGCTCTATTGAAGACAAGGTAAACTAGATATACAACTGAACTTAAAGCAGTTCATCTAGGTTGCATATCAACATTTGTACGCTACTTTTGATTTGAGTTCTTGAGGAGTCACTTTTATTAAGCCTGTTCGTGTAAATACAAAACTTTGTTTATTTTTTGGGAGGCGGAAACATAGGATATCGTTTTAGGATAGCTCTATGCAGAATTTCAAATAAGGTGAATGTGCCTGGATTTAGATTACTACCTTCTTCAAAAAGTACATCTGTTTACACTACAGGAATAGGAAGCTACGCCGACGGCCAAACGTCGGGGCCGTCGGCGTAGCCATCGTCTAGGCCAGCCCCGCCAAGCAGCCGTCGGCGTAGAATTGCCCTCGACATATCCTATGCTACGCCGACGGCTGCACTCGGCGTAGCTATTTTTTATTTTACCTCATTAAACTTTGAAAAATCATAACTAAATCATTCTAATTCAGAAAAATACAAATAATATATCAAAATTTGCAAAAAAATAAGATCTATCTATCTACACTCAAATATGAGACATTTGTAAATAAAAATTAAGCGAAACATAAAACATTATATATAGTTTAAAACGGGCATAAAAAATTCAAAAACGATCGAAACAATACGAAACCTTCACGTGGTGTTATATTATGTGACATAGTTAGAAGGAAAAATATCAAACTTGGTATATTAATTATGTCTCAAAAAACCTTCACAAAATGACCTAACTCATTCGAGGTTTCTTGGCTTTAGGGTCAAATGACCAATGTTATAGCTAGAATCAAGTCACAGTTTGTGATAATGTGCCCATATTGTGCATACGCATGCATCATGGGATGGCGAACAATGTTGCAGGAGGAAGTTTTCCTTTTCGTCGCACCAAAAAGCCATTTTCCATTTTCCGAGCACAAAAAATGGACGGTTTTGTGAACCAACCACCAAATGGCTAATTCAAAATACTACCACCACATTTTAGAAAAATTCTAGACCACCTTATTGTAGGGTTCGCAGCATAGAAAACAAAATTTTTCCTACGATGGGAACTACGTACCAAGATCTATCTACTAGATACAAACAACGGGCGGATGTATATCCGTAGAGAACACACCCTTGAAGACCGACAAAGCTTAACGAGTTCAACTTGTGGTTGATGTAGACGATCTCTTGACGATCTCAAGATCGAGAGGAAGTCCTAGCGCCGCAAATCAGCAGCATCCGTGCTCGCACACACGTTCGAGGCACCGAGCAACCTCCGTCTCCTCGCTCCAGCGATGCAGCGGAAGCACAACTCTTTCTTGCCGAATAGCAACCGGGAACATGTATCTCGCTAGTCCGAGACCATGGAGGATAAATTCTAGAGGGGGAGAGAGATCCTTCACGAGGAGGTGTGAGAGACAAGTGAGGAGGGGGGCTCCTTTTATAGGAGGAGGGGGGCACCCAAGGGGGTGGCCGCCGGCCATGGGGGGTGCCCCCTCCCCTCCTTCATTCATATGGATGGACACTCCACTCACAAAATGCCCTTTAAATTTCCTCCACTCAAATATCCACTCAAATTCTCATTAAATTTCCACCAAATTTAATGCAAACTCTCATTAAATAAAACTCTTTTATTTTATTCAGAATTTTGTCAATTACTTTAATGAAAAACATTCACAAATAACCCCTTGCTAGAATTCCATTTCACATGCATAACCACTTTATGCAATTTCACCCGAAAACCTGTTTCGGTATCTAGTGAAATAAATTCCTGCGCTTGTTTATTCTTTCGGCATGAAACTTTTGCTCCAGTTGGATGTCGGTGTCTCTTAAGTGTCTCACCCTACGGTTCGTGAATAATGCAGACATGATCGAGACCCTTCTCGGATCAATAATCAGAAGCGGGATCTGGAGAGCCATACTGACTCCCACACATTCAACGATGACTTTCTTGTGATCGTCGGAACCTTTTACGCTAGTATCTTAATCCCTTTGTTTCACGATATATTACATGTCCGAGATTCGATCATCGGTATCTCCATACCTAGTTTGATCTCGTTCAGCATGCACTCTTTTCTCGTTCCGTGATATAACATTCTAGTGATCAAATCACTTGCTTTAAGCTAATCAATGTGATATCACCAAGAGGGCCCAGTATATCTATCCATCGGGATAAACAAATTCCACTCTCGATCCATGAGCCTCAACATAACACTTTATTAGTTCTCAATCCATCTTTATAATCACCACATTACGGTGTGACGTTTGATGTTATCAAGAAACTCTTCCGGTGTTAGTGATTGACATGATCTCATGGTCTAAGGATTAGGATCACTTCGTAAGTTGTTATAGCAATATAAACTCAATGACTTTGATCGTAATGCTATACTTCGGATGAATGTTCATCACACCATTACACTAATGTTGTGATCCCGTTAGTAACAACATCCAATGTCCATGATCAGGAAACCTTGATCATCTTGTTAATCAACGAGCTAGTTTATGAGAGAGGCATAACTAGGAACTTTCATTTGTTTATTAAACACACATGTATTAACGTTTCCGTATTAATACAATTATAGCATGCAAAATAAACATCTATCATATACTTGGAATACACATAATAAACACTTTATTATTGCCTCTCAGGGCATATTCCCTTTAGTCTCCCACTTGCACTAGAGACAATAATCTAGTTACATAGTGATAAATCTAACACCCATTGAGTTCTGGTGTTGATCATGTTTTGCTCTAGGGAGAGTTTTAGTCAACGGATATGCTACATTGAGATCCGTATGTACTTTACAAATCTTTATATCTCCATCCTTGACATGCTCGCGGATGGAGTGAAACCGGCCCTTAATATGCTTGGAATGCTTGTGAGACCTTGGCTCTTTGGCATTGGCAATGGCACCATTGTTGTCACAATAGATCACCATTGGGTCCAACGCGTTTGCCACCACTCCTAGTTCGGATATGAACTCCTTCATTCAAACTGCTTCCTGAGCCGCTTCAAGCGACAACATATTCGGCCTCCGTTGTTGATCCCGCTACCACAGGTTGTTTGGAGCTCCTCCAACTAACCGCTCCGCCATTCATGATAAATACGTATCCGGATTGAGACTTAGAGTCATCCGGATCTGTGTCAAAGCTAGCATCGACATAACACTTAGCGATGAGCTCTTCTTCACCTCCGTATACAAGAAACATATCCTTAGTTCTTCGCAAGTACTTAAGGATATTCTTGACCGCTATCCGATGTTACGAACACGGATCCGATTGGTACCTACTAGTCAAACTAATAGCATGTGCCACATCCGGTCTTGTACATAGCATGGCGTACATTATAGAGCCTATGGCTGAAGCATAGGGGACTTTGTCCATTATCTCTCTTTCTTCCGCCGAAGCCGGACTTTGAGTCCTACTCAATGTCTTGCCTTGCAACATAGGTAAGAACCCCTTCTTACTTCCGTCCATTTTAAACTTCTTTAAAATCTTATCAAGGTATGTACTTTGTGATAGCCCTATTAGGCGCCTAGATCTATCTCTATAGATCTTTATGCCTAATATGTATGACGCTTCACCTAGGTCCTTCATTGAAAATTTGCTGTTTAGATAATTTTTAACACTGTTTAAAAGATCTATATCATTTCCGATCAATAATATGTCGTCCACATATAATATCAGAAATGCCACATTGCTCCCACTCACTTTCTTGTAAATACAAGCTTCTCCATAAGTTTGGACAAATCCAAACTCTTTGATCACCTCATCAAAGCGGAGATTCCAACTTCGTGATGCTTGCTTCAATCCATAGATGGATCGCTGAAGCTTGCACACCTTGTTAGCATCCTTAGGATCGACAAAACCCTTTGGTTGTATCATATACAACTCTTCCTCAATATTACCATTGAGAAACACGGTTTTTTGCATCCATCTGCCATATCTCATAATTGAAATATGCAGCAATTGCTAACATAATCCTAACTGACTTTAGCATCGCTACGGGAGAGAATGTCTCATCGTAGTCAACTCCTTGAATTTGTCGAAACCCCTTTGCGACAAGTCGAGCTTTACAGACGGTCACATTACCATCAGCATCAGTTTTCCTCTTGTAAATCCATTTGTTCTCCACGGCCTTTCGGTTGTGAGGTAATTCCACCAAGTTCCAAACTTGATTTTCATACATGGATTCCATCTCGGATTTCATGACTTCTAACCATTTGTTGGAATCCGGGCTCATCATCGCTTCTTCATACGTCGCAGGGTCATCATTTTCATCAACCATGAAATTCATGACAGGATTTCCGTCTGACGGGGCTGCACGCGTCTGTTTGACCTGCGAGGTTCTAGAGTACTCTCTTTTGGAGTTTCATGATCATTATCATTAGTTCCCTCTTCAAGCGGTGGAGCCAACTCCGAACAACTTCCGATTGCGCTACTCGCCATACTTTGAAGAGAAGGTTCAATAACCTCTTCGAGTTCTACCTTCTGACTACTCACACCTTTCGCGAGAAACTCTTTCTCTAGAAAGGATCCATTCTTGGCAACAAAAACCTTGCCCTCGGATCTGTGATAGAAGGAATACCCAATAGTTTCCTTAGGATATCCTATGAAGACGCATTTTTCCGCTTTGGGTTCGAGTTTATCCGGTTGAAGTTTCTTCACATAAACATCGCATCCCCAAACTTTAAGAAATGACAGCTTAGGTTTGTTTTCAAACTACAATTCATACGGTGTCTTTTCAACGGATTTAGATGGTGCCCGATTTAAAGTGAATGCAACAGTTTCTAGTGCATAACCCCAAAATGACAACGGCAAGTCCGTTAGAGACATCATAGATCGAACCATATCTAATAAAGTACGATTACGACGTTCCGACACACCATTTCGCTGTGGTGTTCCGGCAGGTGTGAGTTGTGAAACAATTCCACACTCTTTCATGTGAGTGCTAAACTCGTATCTTAGATACTCACCTCCACGGTCGGACCGTAGAAATTTGATCTTTCTATTACGATGATTTTTCATTTCATTCTGAAATTCCTTGAACTTTTCAAAGGTTTCAGACTTGTGTTTCATCAAGTAGATATAACCGTATCTACTCAAATCATCCGTGAAAGTAACAAAATAACGATATCCATCTCATGAAACACACTCATTGGACCACATACATCAGAATGTATAATTTCCAATAAATCTGTCGCCCGTTTCATTGAACCGGAAAACGGCGTTCTAGTCATCTTGCCCATAAGGCATGGCTCATATGTATCAAATGATTCAAAATCAAGTGATTCCAAAAGTCCATCCGAATGGAGCTTCTTCATGCGTTTAACGCCAATATGACCTAGACGGCAGTGCCACATATATGCAGATATATCATCATTTAGTTTAATCCTTTTAGCATCAACATTATGAATATGTGTAACATTATCATCGAGATCTAATAGAAATAAACCATTCATCATCGGTGCATGACCATAAAAGATTTTATTCATATAAATGGAACAACCATTGTTCTCGGATTTAAATGAATAACCACTTCGCATCAAACACGATCCAGATACAATGTTCATGCTCAGTGCAGGCACCAGATAACATTTATTCAAGTTTATAACTAATCCCGACGGCAATTGGAGAGGCAGCGTTCGGGCGATCACATCAACGCTTGATCCATTGTTGACACGCATCTTGACCTCATCCCTTGCTAGCGGTCGCTTGTTCGCATGACCCACGATTTGAGTTACAAATATTAGCAACCTGAACGGTATCAAATACCCGGTGCTACTACGAGCACTAGTCAAGTACACATCAATAACATGTATATCATATATACCTTTGTTTGCCTTGCCGGCCTTCTTATGCGCGAGATACTTGGGGCGATTAAGCTTCGATGGCGGTCCCTTACAATAGTAGCACTTTCGAATCAGACTTAGGTCCAACTCGGGGTTTCTTTTGGTAGCGACAGCAGGCTTGCCGCCCTTACTTCCTTCCGCTTTCTCTTCTTGTCTTTCTTGAAACCGGTGTTCCTATTGATCATCAACACTTGATGTTCCTTTTGATCTCCACTTGCGGTTTTAAGCATTGTGAAGCTCGGGGAGAGACTTCTTCATGCCTTGCATGTTATAGTTCATCACGAAGCTCTTATAGCTAGGTGGCGGACCGCGAACACGATGGATGCCTAAGTCAATGGGAATCGATATTCACAAGGACACAAGCTTATCGGCGTAACCCGACATCTTGAGTACATGCTCACTAACGGAGCTGTGCTCTTCCATCATGCAGCTAAAGAACTTTTCTGAAGCGTTGTAGCTCAGGCCGGGCACAAAAAACGAAACCGAAGACCGAAACCGAAAAAACCGGGACCGAAACCGAATTTTCAGGTAATTCGGTCTTCGGTTAGTTCATCGGTCCTGGAAATCAGATGACCGAATTAATTACGGGTTGTTCGGTCTTTGACAGCTGGAGACCGAAGAGACCGGAATTTTCACAATGCATTGAATAGAATTCGTCCAGCGCATCCCATAGAGGCCCGGCCCTCTTGCTTCCCCATTTTCCTCGTGACCTCCTGACCTCGTTCAGCACAGACCTAGACTATAGTCGCTCCCGAGTCCCTTTGGCCTGCCGCCGCCACAGAGAGACTTCGGCGACAGGCGTTATGCCTACTCCTCACCGCATCTCCGACCGCCGACCCCGCGCATCTCCACCAACATCGCTGCATCTCCGCCATCCCCACTGCATCTCCGACCATGGGACTCTACGCCACAACCACATCTCGACCCCCCGCCACCGCGTGCCGCTTCAAGTCTGTTTCCCGCACATGTCCAACACCAGGGCACCGCCGGTCGCTACATCTCCGACCCCAACGCCAAGGTAAAATCATTCCCCTATTGTTTATATTTTCTTACTCTCCTAGACTCATGTTCTGTTAGTATATTGTGACAGAACACCCGAATTGGTAAACAATACTTGAGCGCAAACAGGGAATCGTCAAAGTATAGCCTATGCTTCATATAGCACGTAGTATTAGTATTTCTTCGAGTAGCTTTTCCATCCCCGCACACACCCAATGGTGTGTTTATTTTGGGGATTTCTCGTTTTGTTTTAAGCAGAGGAGGTCGTCCAAGGAGGGCAAGAGAAAATTCTGTGCATTTGCTCTGATATAAACGTTCTGCTAGTGTATACACACTCTGATGTATACGTTCTTCTAGTACACAGGAGTTCTGCTAATATATCTATTTGTCGTTGAATCACAGAATAATTGAATTGTTTCTTCTTTTTTGTAGATGCCATCCGAATCTGAGGAAGAAATGAACCATTTTGTACTTGAGGATGAGCTGAATACACAAGAACTTGCCATTGTGGATGAACGGGAACTTGCCCTTGCGAATGCAGAGAGATGATGAACGAAGCTATAGCTCTTTGGATTGCAAGCCATAGTTAAGACTGGTGATACAGAGGCTGGGGTTATTTATTTTGTGCTGCCACCGTATGGTGTTGCCTTCATGCCATTTGTGTTGATTCTAGTTGTTGTATACTTATAGTCATATGATTGCTGTCATTTTGTGCTGCCACCACATTATATATACACATGTGTTGGCGGGCGGTGTTGCCATTTTGTCTGCATGTGCTGGCATTTTATATATTCGGTCTATATGGTCATGACCGAAGACCGGACCAAAAAGACCGAAGACCGAATACAGAAAGACCGAAGGTAATTCGGGTAGCATTTTTGGATGATCGAAATTTTCAATGACCGAATAGACCGGACCGAGCAAACCGAACAGACCGAACGCCCGACCAGAGTTGTAGCTCTCTACAGCAGCATGTGTGTCGAAAATCATTTTCAACTCACCCATTGTATCAAAAGCATTGCCATTTTCGAAACGCTTTCCAAGTTCTGGCTCTAGCCCATACAATATGCCGCAATGAACTAAGTTGTGGTCCTCCTGACGAGTCAGATAGACATTCTTCTCCTCGTCAGGGGCATCATCTAAAGGTGGGGGGCCTAACGGTGCTTCTAGCACGTATTGCTTTTGTGCAGCAGAGAGGAGAATCCTCAAATTCATGGCCCATTCGGTAAAGTTGCTACCGTTCGTTGCTAGTTTCTCTTTCTCCATGAACACATTGAAATTAAAAGCAGGTGGTGCCATCTACAACAGAATTTGTAAAGTTTAGACTAAGTGTATGATAGATTGAGTTCAACTAATCCATATTATGAATGAACTCCCACTCAAAAACGACATCTCGCGTGCTTTTTTGATGATTACATGAACCAAATCCACTATACCAAGTCCGATCATCACGTGAGTCGGTATAGCTTCAAAGGCGAGCATCAAATGGGCATCATATCAACTATATGACTCATGCTTAACCTTTCGGTCCGTGTTTCGAGGCCATGTCTGTACATGCTAGGCTCGCCAAGTAAGAACCTTAGTATTCGCGTGTGTAACTGTTTTACACCTGAAATATGGTCGTGGATCCAAGAACACCCGATCATCACGTGATGTCTTGAAGCGACAAAAACATAATCGGTGCATACTAAAGGAAGAACACATTCTTATCTTGATATTTAAATGAGGGATCACCTTATTATGCTAACAAAGCGCTAAACAAGCAATATAAGATGCTATCAAACATCATATGTTTATTAGTGAAATGATATGGTTCCCGCAGATGATCTCTATCATGTGCACCGTGGTATGATCACTATCATACCTATATGTGTAAATCCAAGGTCTATGGAGTTTACGCTATGTGTTGTAAGAGTATCATCTCATGCTTCTACTTACAACACTACCATATCATAACACTAGCCTAGCAACAATCTAAACTAGACGCCTCTAATTTATCCATTGCAAGTTTTACGTGGCTTAGGGCTTTCGAGATAGAACCGTTCTTACCTATGAACATGAACCACAACGAGGATAATCAAATTGTTGACAACTCGCTTGCAAAATAGATATTGACTATAGTAGGAGAGACAGACACCCGCTAGCCACTTATGCAAACTGGTTGCATGTCAAGCGTGGAACAAGTCTCATGTGCGAGGACATGTAAAGTTTGTCCGGGCCGCTTCATCCCACTATGCCACCAATATCCAAAATTATAACAAAGGATCAACAACATGATCATCATCGCCCACATACTCATATGTGTACTACGCGTGTAAAGTATCTACGCATAGATCCGCTCGATACCCTTTGTAGGGTTCGCAGCATAGAAAACAAAAATTTTCCTACGATGGGAACTACGTACCAAGATCTATCTACTAGATACAAACAACGGGCGGATGTATATCCGTAGAGAACATACCCTTGAAGACCGACAAAGCTTAACGAGTTCAACTCGTGGTTGATGTAGACGATCTCTTGCCGATCTCAAGATCGAGAGGAAGTCCTAAGCGCCGCAAAACACCAGCGCATCCGTGCTCGCACACACTGGCGAGGCACCCAGCAACCTCCGCCTCCGCGCGCCAGCGATGCGGCGGAAGAACAACTCGTTCTTGCCGAATAGCCACAGGAACATGTATCTCGCTAGTCCGAGACCATGGGGATAAATTCTAGAGGAGGGAGAGATCCTTCACGAGGAGGTGTGAGAGACAAGTGAGGAGGGGCTCCTTTTATAGGAGGGGGCACCCAAGGGGATGGTCACGCCATGGGGTGCCCTCCCTCCTTCATTCATGTGGGTGGACACTCCACTCACAAAATGCCCTTTAAATTTCCTCCACTCAAAAGTCCACTCAAATTCCCATTAAATTTCCACCAAATTTAATGCAAACTCTCATTAAATAAAACTCTTTTATTTTATTCAGAATTTTGTCAATTACTTTAATGAAAAACATTCACAAATAACCCCTTGCTAGAATTCCATTTCACATGCATAACCACTTTATGCAATTTCACCCGAAAACCCGTTTCGGTATCTAGTGAAATAAATTCCCGCGCTTGTTTATTCTTTCGGCATGAAACTTTTGCTCCAGTTGGATGTCGGTGTCTCTTAAGTGTCTCACCCTACGGTTCGTGAATAATGCGGACATGATCGAGACCTTTCTCGGATCAATAATCAGAAGCGGGATCCGGAGACCCATACTGACTCCCACACATTCAACGATGACTTTCTTGTGATCGTCGGAACCTTTTATGCTAGTATCTTAATCCCTTTGTTTCACGATATATTACATGTCCGAGATTCGATCATCGGTATCTCCATACCTAGTTTGATCTCGTTACCGACATGCACTCTTTTCTCGTTCCCGTGATATAACATTCTAGTGATCAAATCACTTGCTTGCAAGCTAATCAATGTGATATCACCGAGAGGGCCCAGAGTATATCTATCCGTCATCGGGATGAACAAATTCCACTCTCGATCCATGAGCCTCAACATAACACTTTATTAGTTCTGCATCTTTATAATCACCCTGTTACGGTGTGACGTTTGATGTTATCAAGAAACTCTTCCGGTGTTAGTGATTGACATGATCTCATGGTCTAAGGATTAGGATCACTTCGTAAGTTGTTATAGCAATATAAACTCAATGACTTTGATCGTAATTCTATACTTCGGATGAATGTTCATCACACCATTACACTAATGTTGTGATCCCGTTAATAACAACATCCAATGTCCATGATCAGGAAACCTTGATCATCTTGTTAATCAACGAGCTAGTTTATGAGAGAGGCATAACTAGGAACTTTCTGTTTGTTTATTAAACACACATGTATTAACGTTTCCGTATTAATACAATTATAGCATGCAAAATAAACATCTATCATATACTTGGAATACACATAATAAACACTTTATTATTGCCTCTCAGGGCATATTCCCTTCACTTATGGACAATGTCCCTGTAGGGTTCGCAGCATAGAAAACAAAAAAATTCCTACGATGGGAACGACTATGTACCAAGATCTATCTACTAGATAGAAACAACAGATGGATGTATATCCGTAGATAACATATCCTTGAAGACCGACAAAGCTTAACGAGTCCAAACTCGTGGTTGATGTAGACGATCTCTTGCCGATCTCAAGATCGAGAGGAAGTCCTAGCGCCGCAAAACAGCAGCGCATCTGTGCTCGCACACACGTTCGAGGCACCGAGAAACCTCCGCCTCCTCGCTCCAGCGATGCAGCGGAAGCACAACTCTTTCTTGCCGAAAAGCCACCGGGAACATGTATCTCGCTAGTCCGAGACCATGGGGGATAAATTCTAGAGGGGGAGAGAGATCCTTCACGAGGAGGTGTGAGTGAGAGAGAGAAGGAGGGGGGCTCCTTTTATAGGGAGAGGTGGGGCACCCAAGGGGCCATGCGCCCAGCCATGGGGCTGCCCCCACCTCTTCCACATTCATGTGGGTGGACACTCCACTCAGTCAAATGCCTTTCAATTCCCTCCACTCAAAAAACCCACTCAAATTCCCATTAAATTTCCACCAAATTTAATGCAAACTCTCATTAAATAAAACTCCTTTTATTTATTCAGAATTTTGTCAATTACTTTAATGACAAACATTCACATATAACCCCTTGCTAGTATTTCATTTCACATGCAGAAACACTTTCTGCAATTTCACCCGAAAACCCGTTTCGGTATCTAGTGAAATAAATTCCTGCGCTTGTTATTCTTTTCGGCATGAAACTTTTGCTCCAAATGGATGTCGGTGTCTCTTAAGTGTGTCACCCTACGGTTCGCGAATAATGTGGACATGATCGAGACCCCTCTCGGATCAATAATCAGAAGCGGGATCTGGAGACCCATACTAACTCCCACACATTCAACGATGACTTTCTTGTGATCGTCGGAACCTTTTACGCTAGTATCTTAATCCTTTTTTTCGTGATATATTACATGTCCGAGATTCGATCATCGGTATCTCCATACCTAGTTTGATTTCGTTACTGACATGCACTCTTTTCTCGTTCCCGTGATATAACATTCTAGTGATCAAATCACTTGCTTGCAAGCTAATCAATGTGATATCACCGGGAGGGCCCAGAGTATATCTATCCGTCATCGAGATGAACAAATTCCACTCTCGATCCATGGGCCTCAACATAACACTTTAGTAGTTCTGAACTCATCTTTATAATCACCCTGTTACGGTGTGACGTTTGATGTTATCAAGAAACTCTTCCGGTGTTAGTGATTGACATGATCTCATGGTCTAAGGATTAGGATCACTTCATAAGTTGTTATAGCAATATAAACTCAATGACTTTGATCGTAATGCTATACTTCCGATGAATGTTCATCACACCATTACACTAATGTTCTGACCTCGTTATTAACAACATCCAATGTCCATGATCAGGAAACCTTTGATCATCTTGTTAATCAACGAGCTAGTTTATAAGAGAGGCATAACTAGGAACTTCCTTTTTGTTTGTTAAACACACATGTATTAACATTTCCGTATTAATACAATTATAGCATGTAAAATAAACATTTATCATAAATAAGGAATACGATAATAACCACTTTATTATTGCCTCTCGGGCATATTCCTTGATCTCCCACTTGCACTAGAGACAATAATCTAGTTTGAAAACTTTGCGTATTGAACACCTATGGCTTTACGGTGTTCCAAATAATGAATCTAAATGGTTAACATAATCTACGGATCTGACACTTTTAGGTCCGTGTGTATTTGTATGTCTTTGCGTCTTCACGCATCACTCATTCTCCAATGAGATGGCATTGTATAAATTTGGTCTTTCGATGAGACCTTTAGTTCCTTGGGGTTAAAACACATCGATACTATTGTCATACAATATATCTTTAGTGTTAGCCCATTGCGAACCACATCTTAGTTTGATAACAAACTACTTGACACAAATTCCCTCCTTTGCCGCTACTATAGCAGTCATATACTTAGCCTTTTGTTGTAGTATTCGTCACAATGTATCTTAACTTTGGAACTCTTCCAAATCCATCATGGAATCTCCTTTCCATTACATTGTGCCACCCATAGTTTAAATTGAGATAAACTTAATTTGTATCTTGTGACAAAACTAGTATCAATGTAACTCTTTACAATAAACTATTTGTAATTGTTTGTCACCTCTATACAAATATATTCTTAGTTCTTTCCAAAAGATCATAAGAATATCCTTACTATCGTCCAATGATCATTTTATGATTCATTCTGGTATTTGCTCATAACACTTAGAGCATAGGACATATCTGGATGTGTACATATCATGGTATGATTGATCAAATCATTCTTGTGATTTTACTCATTAGGTGTCAAAGCACTTGAATCTTGTTTCACTTATCAAGTGTCGATACACTTGAATCTTGATTCAATTACTTTCCATGCGACAAGAATTGTTTCTTGTCGTTTCTATATTGAACTCCTTCAATATCTCATATATGTACATTTGGCACAACCATATTGGCGTCACAGTCTATCCACTATAGACATTCACGCTAAATATTCGGGTTTTGTCTAAGTCTTTCATCGAAATGAAATTTTTAACCTTTGTCAATAAAATATACATCATTTCTAATCAACAAGATGTCCTCCACATAATGTATTAGAAATATGTCTCAGCGCTCCCACTTAATTCTTGCAAATGCAAGCATCTTCATCGTCTCCTGATGAAAACTCCTTTTCATTAAGGTGAAGATTCCAACTCCGCGATGCTTACTTCAACCATTGAAGTTTGCATGCCCTTTTTAGCATCATTTGAATTAACAAAACCCTTTGGATCATGTCATGTACACGTCCTAGGTAATCATTCTATTAGAAGAATTTTGTTTTTTTATTCATCTACCATATACCAAATTATATGTAGTGGTTGCTACTTTAATCCGTCCAGACTAAATATCGCTATGAAAGATCAAATCTTGTCATAGTCAACTCCTTGAACATTGTCGTAAAATACTTTACGACATGTCGATTCTTTCATAGATGTGAAACATCCATGTCTGTTTCTTTATAGATCCAAATACGACCGATAGGTTTTTACACCTTTCCGGAGGGTCTTCCAAGTTTAAAACTTGATTTCTCGTGTATGGAACTATCACGGATTTTATGGCTTCAAGCCATTTAACGGAGTCAGGGCCCATCATCGCTTCTTTGCATGTAGTCGGTTCATCATTGTGAAACAATAATGATTTACTCTCAAATCTTAGCATTTGATTGTTTATCCGACCGACTTGGTTTAATAAGAACTTAGATCTCCGTGACCACAACCTTTGAGGCACATAAGCTATGAGAATTATGGAAGCCTCTCGAACGATTTCCGGTGCTGCGCAACTCAACACATTTAGCTAAGGTTCGTTAACCTTATCAAAGTTCTATTGTCCTTCCACTTAACTTTTATAAAAAATTCCTTTTTCAAGAAACTTCACGTTTCAAGCGACAAACCCTTTTGTCCTTGGTGTTATGGATGAATAACCAATTGTTATTCAAAATAACCTACAAAGACATGCTCATCCGACTTTGGTTGTAAACATCTTACTTATGCTTAGCATACCAAAATTTAAGAAAGGACAACTTGGGTTTTACCCCAAACCATAACTCATATGGTGTCATTTCAACGGATCAAGATGGTGCTCTTTTCAGTGCAAAAGCGGTAGTCTCTAAAGTTTTAATCTTTTAAAACATAATGGCAGTTTTATAAATAACACCTTTGATCCAACCATATCAGACAAGGTTTTATTACAAATCTCAAACACTCCATACTCGTATGGTGTTTCAGGAGATGTAAATCTAGGTGTTTTGCTAAACTTGCAACTCAAATAAATACCTTTATGATAAAATCATATTCATTTATTTTCTTGTTACACTTGTAACTCAAATAAATCCCTTTATGATCAAATCATAAATCATTTATTTTCTTGTTACAATGATTTTGCACTTCATCTTGAAAGTCTTTGAACATTTTCAAATATTTCACACTTCTTTCTCATTAAGTGAATATTCACTCAAATTTCCGGAGAAAGTATATGAAGTTGAAACCCATCGCTTACGACTACACATAATGGACTACATACATCGATATGTATAAATTCCAATATTTTAGTCGTTCGTTCTTCTTTGGCCTTTGAACGAAGTTTTAATTATCCCGAGGAAAGTCTCTGGCGTCACTTGATCAAATCAAAGACTCCAAAAATCCATGAAAATGGAGTTTCTTCATGTTTTCTTTCCAATATAATTTAAACGGTGATGTCACTTCGTAAGTGATCTTCCAATCATTTGTCTTGTGACATTTTAGCATTAGGCTTTATGGATGTGATTTCTCCAACTAGATTTGTAAATCATCCATCTTATATGGAATACGGTAATTATTTGAACAACCTTTGTTCTCATAATACCTGATTTAAATAACAATTATTAAAACAAATCTTGAAGTCAAGCTTTGATGTCAAGAAATACAAACAACGGTTTGTTTGTTTTGATGAACATCATCACATATTCTCTTGCTAGTTACTTAGGCCATTGTGGTTCATGAATTGCGTTCGTATGAAATTTCATACCAACCAATTCGGTATCCAATACCCAAGAACCACATTGTTTAACAAGCAAAGAATACAACCATAACATGTATATCATCTATATACCTAAATTGGATATTTCCAATCTTTTCTTTTCTGCCAAATATATTTTATAGATTCTCTTTCAGCATTTCATTTTCCTTTTAAAAGAATTTATCAACATCAACAGTGGCGCCATATACAACATAGTCCAAAGCGTGTATATTCAAATAATAATACCTTTGGACATGCACTTTAGTAGATCACCATCATCAAAATGATCGATTCTTTCAAAATCCATTCTTTAGTAATCTTTTAGTGTAGTAAACACTTTACATACATCTTCTATTCATCCTTATCATGACGACTTTGATGATCAAGCTACTGTAGCTTATAAAGGTGAATCGTGAGTATAATATTACTTTCCAAAACCCTTTTGGATGATTAGGATGTCTAGCATCTCCAACCTTCATAAATTCTCATCCAATATGAGAACATATATTATACTCTATCATATTGCAACCAAAACATTGTTTTAGATATCGTTATATCTGCCACACATGATAGTTCCTGGAAACAATTCTTTCAGCTCCTAGATAAACTTGATATTAAAACAATCAAGAATCATAGAGGCAAACATGATACTTAAGATACTAACACTGGAATTGTTACTCTCGATTTAATACCAACTATTAAATTTCACGGAGTAAATAGAGTTTGCTGAAAGTTTGCAATAGGACTTTAAACTTTGAATTGACACTCAACACAATATGATACCAGTTCGTAAAGTATATATCCAGAATTCTATAGTTCTATTATCTCAATTACAACTATGCATAAGGTGGTGAACGAATGCCAATGACTACAACAAATTATGCAAATTCACTTTGATTTAATTTATGATAAATTGAGTTCTACTAATCCAAATTAGAAATGAACTCCCACTCAAAAACGACATCCCTCGTGTCTTTTTGGTGATTAAATGAACCAAATCCACTACACCAAGTCCGATCATCACGTGAGTCGGTGTAGCTTCAAAGGCGAGCATCCATATGGTCATCATATCAAAAACATATGACTCATGCTTAACCTTTCGGTCCGTGTTCCGAGGCCATGTCTGTACATGCTAGGCTCGCCAAGTAAGAACCTTAGTATTCGCGTGTTTAACTGTCTTACACCCAAGATATGCTCTTGGATTCAAGTACACCCGATCATCACGTGATGTCTTGAAGCGACGAAACATTGTCGGTGCATACTTATGGAAGAACACATTCTTATCTTGATATCTAAATGAGGGATCATCTTATTATGCTAATAAAATGCCAAACAAGCAATATAAGATGCAATCAAAACATCACATGTTTATTAGTGAAATGATATGGTTCCCGCATATGATCTCCATCATGTGCACCGTGGTATGATCACTATCATACCTATATGTGTTTGTCCAAGGTATATGGAGATTACACGTTATGTATGTTGTAAGAGTATCATCTCATACTTCTACTTACAACATCACCATATCATAACACTAGCCCAGCAACAATCTAAACTAGACGCCTCTAATTTATCCATTGCAAGTTTTACGTGGCTTAGGGCTTTCGAAGATAGAACCGTTCTTACCTACGAACATGAACCACAACGAGGATAACCAAATTGTTGACAACTCGTTGCAAATTAGATATTGACTATAGTAGGAGAGACAGACACCCGCTAGCCACTTATGCAAAACTAGTTGCATGTCAAGCGTGGAACAGGTCTCATGTGCGAGGACATGTAAAGTTTGTCCGGGCCGCTTCATCCCACTATGCCACCAATATCCAAAGTACAACTAAGAAGCAATAAAATGATCATCATCGCCCACATACTCATATGTGTACTACCCGTGCAAAGTATCTACGCATAGATCCGGCTCTGATACCACTATAGGGTTCGCATCATAGAAAACAAAAATTTTCCTACGATGGGAACGACTATGTACCAAGATCTATCTACTAGATACAAACAACGGGCGGATGTATATCCGTAGAGAACATACCCTTGAAGACCGACAAAGCTTAACGAGTCCAAACTCGTGGTTGATGTAGACGATCTCTTGCCGATCTCAAGATCGAGAGGAAGTCCTAGCGCCGCAAAACAGCAGCGCATCCGTGCTCGCACACACGTTCGAGGCACCGAGAAACCTCCGCCTCCTCGCTCCAGCGATGCAGCGGAAGCACAACTCTTTCTTGCCGAAAAGCCACCAGGAACATGTATCTCGCTAGTCCGAGACCATGGGGGATAAATTCTAGAGGGGGAGAGAGATCCTTCACGAGGAGGTGTGAGTGAGAGAGAGGGAGGGGGCTCCTTTTATAGGGAGAGGGGGGCACCCAAGGGGCCATGCGCCCAGCCATGGGGCTGCCCCCACCTCTTCCACATTCATGTGGGTGGACACTCCACTCACTCAAATGCCTTTCAATTCCCTCCACTCAAAAACCCACTCAAATTCCCATTAAATTTCCACCAAATTTAATGCAAACTCTCATTAAATAAAACTCCTTTTATTTATTCAGAATTTTGTCAATTACTTTAATGACAAACATTCACATATAACCCCTTGCTAGTATTTCATTTCACATGCAGAAACACTTTCTGCAATTTCACCCGAAAACCCGTTTCGGTATCTAGTGAAATAAATTCCTCCGCTTGTTATTCTTTTCGGCATGAAACTTTTGCTCGAAATGGATGTCGGTGTCTCTTAAGTGTGTCACCCTACGGTTCGCGAATAATGCGGACATGATCGAGACCCCTCTCGGATCAATAATCAGAAGCGGGATCTGGAGACCCATACTGACTCCCACACATTCAACGATGACTTTCTTGTGATCGTCGGAACCTTTTACGCTAGTATCTTAATCCTTTTGTTTCGCGATATATTACATGTCCGAGATTCGATCATCGGTATCTCCATACCTAGTTTGATTTCGTTACTGACATGTACTCTTTTCTCGTTCCCGTGATATAACATTCTAGTGATCAAATCACTTGCTTGCAAGCTAATCAATGTGATATCACCGGGAGGGCCCAGAGTATATCTATCCGTCATCGGGATGAAAAAATTCCACTCTCGATCCATGGGCCTCAACATAACACTTTAGTAGTTCTGAACTCATCTTTATAATCACCCTGTTACGGTGTGACGTTTGATGTTATCAAGAAACTCTTCCGGTGTTAGTGTAGAGAGAATAGGAAATATTTTCTTATTTCTTATTTTTCTTAATTTTCTCAATATTTTGAGCTCGCAAGATTTTGAACCTCGCCATGACGCCTTCAATCGCTCGGCCATCTCTCCTAAAATAATCTTATTATGGAAAATAAACTGAGTGAATAGCGAGTTTTCTTATTCCTGCAGTACAGGTACAACCGCAACCGCTCGGAGGCTGACATCTTATCCTCGTAGTTTAAAATTCTCAAATCGAATCAATATCCCTATTGGTAACCCTTTTTTTTGGCCACTACCGCCAAAGCAAACCCTGACATGATCTCATGGTCTAAGGATTAGGATCACTTCATAAGTTGTTATAGCAATATAAACTCAATGACTTTGATCGTAATGCTATACTTCGGATGAATGTTCATCACACCATTACACTAATGTTCTGACCTCGTTATTAACAACATCCAATGTCCATGATCAGGAAACCTTTGATCATCTTGTTAATCAACGAGCTAGTTTATAAGAGAGGCATAACTAGGAACTTCCTTTTTGTTTGTTCAACACACATGTATTAACGTTTCCGTATTAATACAATTATAGCATGTAAAATAAACATTTATCATAAATAAGGAATACGATAATAACCACTTTATTATTGCCTCTCGGGCATATTCCCTTCAGTCTCCCACTTGCACTAGAGACAATAATCTAGTTTGAAAACTTTTCGTATTGAACACCTATGGCTTTCTGGTGTTCTAAATACGTAACTGCAAGTGGTTAACATAATCTACGGATCTGACACTTTTAGGTCCGTGTGTATTTGCATGTCTTTGCGTCTTCACGCATCACTCATTCTCCAATGAGATGGCATTGTATAAATTTGGTCTTTCGATGAGACCTTTAGTTCCTTGGGGTTAAAACACGTCGATACTATTGTCATACAATATATCTTTAGTGTTAGCCCATTGCGAACCACATCTTAGTTTGATAACAAACTACTTGACACAAATTCCCTCCTTTGCCACTACTATAGCAGTCATATACTTAGCCTTTTGTTGTAGTATTCGTCACAATGTATCTTAACTTTGGAACTCTTCCAAATCCATCATGGAATCTCCTTTCCATTACATTGTGCCACCCATAGTTTAAATTGAGATAAACTTAATTTGTATCTTGTGACAAAACTAGTATCAATGTAACTCTTTACAATAAACTATTTGTAATTGTTTGTCACCTCTATACAAATATATTCTTAGTTCTTTCCAAAAGATCATAAGAATATCCTTACTATCGTCCAATGATCATTTTATGATTCATTCTGGTATTTGCTCATAACACTTAGAGCATAGTACATATCTGGATGTGTACATATCATGGTATGATTGATCAAATCATTCTTGTGATTTTACTCATTAGGTGTCAAAGCACTTGAATCTTGTTTCACTTATCAAGTGTCGATACACTTGAATCTTGATTCAATTACTTTCCATGCGACAAGAATTGTTTCTTGTCGTTTCTATATTGAACTCCTTCAATATCTCATATATGTACGTTTGGCACAACCATATTGGCGTCACAGTCTATCCACTATAGACATTCACGCTAAATATTCGGGTTTTGTCTAAGTCTTTCATCGAAATGAAAATTTTAACCTTTGTCAATAAAATATACATCATTTCTAATCAACAAGATGTCCTCCACATAATGTATTAGAAATATGTCTCAGCGCTCCCACTTAATTTCTTGCAAATGCAAGCATCTTCATCGTCTCCTGATGAAAACTCCTTTTCATTAAGGTGAAGATTCCAACTCCGCGATGCTTACTTCAACCATTGAAGTTTGCATGCCCTTTTTAGCATCCTTTGAATTAACAAAACCCTTTGGATCGTGTCATGTACACGTCCTAGGTAACCATTCTATTAGAAGAATTTTGTTTTGTTTATTCATCTACCATATACCAAATTATATGTAGTGGTTGCTACTTTAATCCGTCCAGACTAAATATCGCTATGAAAGATCAAATCTTGTCATAGTCAACTCCTTGAACATTGTCGTAAAATACTTTACGACATGTCGATTATTTCATAAATGTGAAACATCCATGTCTGTTTCTTTATAGATCCAAATACGACCGATAGATTTTTACACCTTTCCGGAGGGTCTTCCAAGTTTAAAACTTGATTTCTCGTGTATGGAACTATCACGGATTTTGTGGCTTCAAGCCATTTGACAGAGTCAGGGCCCATCATCGCTTCTTTGCATGTAGTCGGTTCATCATTGTCAAACAATAATGATTTACTCTCAAATCTTAGTATTTGATTGTTTATCCAAACTATTTGGTTCAATAGGAACTTAGATCTCCGTGACCACAACCTTTGAGGCACATAAGCTATGAGCATTATGGCAGCCTCCAGAACCATTTCCAGCGCTGCGCAACTCAGCACATTTAGCTAAGGTTCGTTAACCTTATCAAAGTTCTATTGTCCTCCCACTTAACTTTTATGAAAACTTCCTTCTTCATGAAACTTCACATTTCAAGCGACAAACCCTTTTGTCCTCGGTGTTATCGAGGAATAACCAATTGTTATTAGAAATAACCTACAAATACATGCTCATCCGACTTTGGTTGTAAACATCTTACTTATGTTTAGCATACCAAAATTTAAGAAATGACAACTTGGGTTTTACCCCAAACCATAACTCATATGGTTCATTTCAATGGATCAAGATGGAGCTCTTTTCAGTGTAAAAGCAGAAGTCTCTAAAGCTTTAATCTTTTAAAACATAATGGCCGTTTTATAAATAACACCTTTGATCCAACCATGTCAAACAAGGTTTCATTACAAATCTCAAACATTCCATATTCCTATGGTGTTTCGGGATATGTAAATCTAGGTGTTTTGCTAAACTTGCAACTCAAATAAATACCTTTATGATAAAATCATAATTCATTTATTTTCTTATTACACTTGTAACTCAAATAAATCCCTTTATGATCAAATCATAAATCATTTATTTTCTTGTTACAATGATTTTGCACTTCATCTTGAAAGTCTTTGAACATTTTCAAATATTTCACACTTCTTTCTCATTAAGTGAATATTCACTCAAATTTCTGGAGAAAGTATATGAAGTTGAAACCCATCGCTTACGACTACACATAATGGACTACATACATCGATATGTATAAATTCCAATATTTTAGTCGTTCGTTCTTCTTTGGCCTTTGAACGAAGTTTTAATTATCCCGAGGAAAGTCTCACAAGCGTCACTTGATCAAATCAAAGACTCCAAAAATCCATGAAAATGGAGTTTCTTCATGTTTTCTTTCCAATATAATTTAAACGGCGATGTCACTTCGTAAGTGATCTTCCAATCATTTGTCTTGCGACATTTTAGCATTAGGCTTTATGGATGTGATTTCTCCAACTAGATTTGTAAATCATCCATCTTATATGGAATACGGTAATTATTTGAACAACCTTTGTTCTCATAATACCTGATTTAAATAACAATTATTAAAACAAATCTTGAAGTCACGCTTTGATGTCAACGAGAAATACAAACAACGGTTTGTTTGTTTTCGATGAACATCATCACATATTCTCTTGCTAGTTACTTAGGCCATTGTGGTTCATGAATTGCGTCGTTCCGTATGAAATTTCATACCAACCAATTCGTATCAATACCCAAGAACCACATTGTTTAACAAGCAAAGAATACAACCATAACATGTATATCATCTATATACCTAAATTGGATATTTCCAATCTTTTCTTTTCTGCCAAATATATTTTATAGATTCTCTTTCAGCATTTCATTTTCCTTTTAAAAGAATTTATCAACATCAACAGTGGCGCCATATACAACATAGTCCAAAGCGTGTATATTCAAATAATAATACCTTTGGACTTGCACTTTGAAGTAGATCACCATCATCAAAATGATCGGTATTCTTTCAAAATCCATTCTTTAGTAATCTTTTAGTGTAGTAAACACTTTACATACATCTTCTATTCATCCTTATCATGACGACTTTGATGATCAAGCTACTGTAGCTTATAAAGGTGAATCGTGAGTATAATATTACTTTCCAAAACCCTTTTGGATGATTAGGATGTCTAGCATCTCCAACCTTCGTAAATTCTCATCCAATATGAGAACATATATTATACTCTATCATATTGCAACCAAAACATTGTTTCAGATATCGTTATATCTGCCACACATGATAGTTCCTGGAAACAATTCTTTCAGCTCCTAGATAAACTTGATATTAAAACAATCAAGAATCATAGAGGCAAACATGATACTTAAGATACTAACACTGGAATTGTTACTCTCGATTTAATACCAACTATTAAATTTCACGGAGTAAATAGAGTTTGCTGAAAGTTTGCAATAGGACTTTAAACTTTGAATTGACACTCAACACAATATGATACCAGTTCGTAAAGTATATATCCAGAATTCTATAGTTCTATTATCTCAATTACAACTATGCATAAGGTGGTAACCAATGCCAATGACTACAACAAATTATGGAAATTCACTTTGATTTAATTTATGATAAATTGAGTTCTACTAATCCAAATTAGAAATGAACTCCCACTCAAAAACGACATCCCTCGTGTCTTTTTGGTGATTAAATGAACCAAATCCACTACACCAAGTCCGATCATCACGTGAGTCGGTGTAGCTTCAAAGGCGAGCATCCATATGGTCATCATATCAAAAACATATGACTCATGCTTAACCTTTCGGTCCGTGTTCCGAGGCCATGTCTGTACATGCTAGGCTCGCCAAGTAAGAACCTTAGTATTCGCGTGTGTAACTGTCTTACACCCAAGATATGCTCATGGATTCAAGTACACCCGATCATCACGTGATGTCTTGAAGCGACGAAACATTGTCGGTGCATACTTATGGAAGAACACATTCTTATCTTGATATCTAAATGAGGGATCATCTTATTATGCTAATAAAATGCCAAACAAGCAGTATAAGATGCAATCAAAACATCACATGTTTATTAGTGAAATGATATGGTTCCCGCATATGATCTCCATCATGTGCACCGTGGTATGATCACTATCATACCTATATGTGTTTGTCCAAGGTCTATGGAGATTACACGTTATGTATGTTGTAAGAGTATCATCTCATACTTCTACTTACAACATCACCATATCATAACACTAGCCCAGCAACAATCTAAACTAGACGCCTTTAATTTATCCATTGCAAGTTTTACGTGGCTTAGGGCTTTTGAAGATAGAACCGTTCTTACCTACGAACATGAACCACAACGAGGATAACCAAATTGTTGACAACTCGTTGCAAATTAGATATTGACTATAGTAGGAGAGACAGACACCCGCTAGCCACTTATGCAAAACTAGTTGCATGTCAAGCGTGGAACAGGTCTCATGTGCGAGGACATGTAAAGTTTGTCCGGGCCGCTTCATCCCACTATGCCACCAATATCCAAAGTACAACTAAGAAGCAATAAAATGATCATCATCGCCCACATACTCATATGTGTACTACCCGTGCAAAGTATCTACGCATAGATCCGGCTCTGATACCACTATAGGGTTCGCATCATAGAAAACAAAAATTTTCCTACGATGGGAACGACTATGTACCAAGATCTATCTACTAGATACAAACAACGGGCGGATGTATATCCGTAGATAACATACCCTTGAAGACCGACAAAGCTTAACGAGTCCAAACTCGTGGTTGATGTAGACGATCTCTTGCCGATTTCAAGATCGAGAGGAAGTCCTAGCGCCGCAAAACAGCAGCGCATCCGTGCTCGCACACACGTTCGAGGCACCGAGAAACCTCCGCCTCCTCGCTCCAGCGATGCAGCGGAAGCACAACTCTTTCTTGCCGAAAAGCCACCGGGAACATGTATCTCGCTAGTCCGAGACCATGGGGGATAAATTCTAGAGAGGGAGAGAGATCCTTCACGAGGAGGTGTGAGTGAGAGAGAGGGAGGGGGCTCCTTTTATAGGGAGAGGGGAGGCACCCAAGGGGCCATGCGCCCAACCATGGGGCTTCCCCCACCTCTTCCACATTCATGTGGGTGGACACTCCACTCTCTCAAATGCCTTTCAATTCCCTCCACTCAAAAAACCCACTCAAATTCCCATTAAATTTCCACCAAATTTAATGCAAACTCTCATTAAATAAAACTCCTTTTATTTATTCAGAATTTTGTCAATTACTTTAATGACAAACATTCACATATAACCCCTTGCTAGTATTTCATTTCACATGAAACACTTCGCAATTTCACGAAACCCGTTTGGTATCTAGTGAAATAAATTCCTCGCTTGTTATTCTTTTCGCATGAAACTTTTGCTCCAAATGGATGTCGGTGTCACTTAAGTGTGTCACCCTATGGTTCATGAATAATGCGGACATGATCGAGACCCCTCTCGGATCAATAATCGAAGCGGGATCCTGAGACCCATAGCTCCCACACATTCAACGATGACTTTCTTGTGATCGTCGGAACCTTTTACGCTAGTATCTTAATCCTTTTGTTTCGCGATATATTACATGTCCGAGATTCGATCATCGGTATCTCCATACCTAGTTTGATCTCGTTACTGACATGTACTCTTTTCTCGTTCCTGTGATATAACATTCTAGTGATCAAATCACTTGCTTGCAAGCTAATCAATATGATATCACCGAGAGGGCCCAGAGTATATCTATCCGTCATCGGGATGAACAAATTCCACTCTCGATCCATGGGCCTCAACATAACACTTTAGTAGTTCTGAACTCATCTTTATAATCACCCTGTTACGGTGTGACGTTTGATGTTATCAAGAAACTTTTCCGGTGTTAGTGATTGACATGATCTCATGGTCTAAGATTAGGATCACTTCGTAAGTTGTTATAGCAATATAAACTCAATGACTTTGATCGTAATGCTATACTTCGGATGAATGTTCATCACACCATTACACTAATGTTCTGACCTCGTTATTAACAATATCCAATGTCCATGATCAGGAAACCTTTGATCATCTTGTTAATCAACGAGCTAGTTTATAAGAGAGGCATAACTAGGAAGTTCCTTTTTGTTTATTAAACACACATGTATTAACGTTTCCGTATTAATACAATTATAGCATGTAAATTAAACATTTATCATAAATAAGGAATATGATAATAAGCACTTTATATTGCCTCTCGGGCATATTCCCTTCAGTCCCAACAGGGGGATCTGAAACCTTTCCATCTACCTCTGGTGAAAAAGACAAATTCCTGCCGAATCGGTAGGAAGTGGGTCAGATATGAACTACAGGTACATGATCCGATGCCCATGTTTTTTTACAAAAATCATTTTTAGTTTCACAATATGCTATTTTATCAAAGATCCAATGCAAGTTTAGCGAGGCTCGGCCCCGAGCTAAGAATCTTCATGTCCATCGTTCGAAAAAGTTTGGCGATAGTTTAAAATGGGCATAAAAATTCAAAAACAATTGAAACAATGCGAAATCTTCGCGTTGTGTCATATTATGTGACATAGTTAGAAGGAAAAATATCAAACTTGGTATATTGATTATGTCTCAAAAAACCTTCACAAAATGACCTATCTCATTCGAGGTTTCTTGGTTTTCGGTTCAAATGACCAATGTTATAGCTAGAATGAAGGCATAGTTTGTGATAATGTGTCCATATTGTGAATACACATGCATCATGAAATGAAGAACAATGTTGCTGGAGGAAGTTTTCCTTTTCGTCGCACCAAAAAGCCATTTTCTATTTTCCGAGCACAAAAAGCAGACTGTTTTGTGAAGCTCCCACCAAATGGCTAATTCAAAATACTATCACCACATTTTATAAAAATACTAGACCACCTTATATGGACAATGTCCCAACAGGGGATCTGAAACCTTTATGTCCACCTCTGGTGAAAAAGACAAATTTCTGCCGAATCGGTAGGAAGTGAGTCAGATATGAACTATAGGTACATGATCCGATGCCCATGTTTTTTTACAAAAATCATTTTTAGGTTCACAATATGCTATTTTATCAAATATCCAATGCAATTTTAGCGAGGCTTGGCCCCGAGCTAAGAATCTTCATGCCCGTCGTTCGCGATAGTTTAAAACGGGCATAAAAAATTCAAAAACGATCAAAATAATGCGAAACCTTCGCGTGGTGTCATATTATGTGACATAGTTAGAAGGAAAAATATTAAACTTGGTATATTGATTATGTTTCAAAAAAACCTTCACAAAATGACCTATCTCATTCGAGGTTTCTTGGCTTTCGGATCAAATGACCAATGTTATAGCTATAATCAAAACATAGTTTGTGATAATGTGCCCATATTGTGCATATACATGCATCATGGGATGGCGAAAAATATTGCAGGAGAAAGTTTTCCTTTTCGTCGCACCAAAAAGCCATTTTTCATTTTCCGAGCACAAAAAACAGATGGTTTTGTGAAGCAACCACCAAATGGCTAATTTGAAATGCTACCACCATATTTTACAAAAATACTAGACCACCTTATATGGACAATGTCCCAACAGGGGAATCTGAAACCTTTCCGTCCACCTTTGGTAAAAAAGACAAATTCCTCCCGAATCGAGAGGAAGTGGGTTAGATATGAACTACATGTACATGATCCGATGCCCATATTTTTTTATAAAAATCATTTTTAGGTTCACAATATGCTATTTTATCAAATATCCAATGCAAGTTTAGCGAGACTCGTCCCCGAGCTAAGAATCTTCATGCCCGTCGTTCGAAAAAGTTTGACAATTGTTTAAAATGTGTATAAAAAATTCAAAAACGATCAAAACAATGCGAAACCTTCGCGTGGTGTCATATTATGTGACATAGTTATAAGGAAAAATATCAAACTTAGTATATTGATTATGTTTGAAAAAACCTTCACAAAATGACCTATCTCATTCGAGGTTTCTTGGCTTTCGGGTCAAATGACCAATGTTATGGATAGAATTAAGGCATAGTTTATGATAATGTACCCATATTCTGCATAGATATGCATCATGGGATGACGAACAATGTTGCAGGAGGAAGTTTTCCTTTTCGTCGCACCAAAAAACCATTTTTCATTTTCCGAGCACAAAAAATGGACGGTTTTGTGAAGCAACCACCAAATGTCTAATTCAAAATGCTACCACCATATTTTACGAAAATAGTAGACCACCATATATGGACAATCTCCCAACAGGTGGATCCGAAACCTTTCTGTCCAACTTTGGTAAAAAAGATAAATTCCTGACGAATCGGTAGGAAGTGGGTCAGATATGAACTACAAGTACATGATCCGATGCTTATGTTTTTTTACAAAAATCATTTTTAGGTTCACAATATGCTATTTTATCAAAGATCCAATGCAAGTTTTCCTTTTCATCGCACACAAAAGCCATTTTTTGTTTTCCAAGCGCAAAAAAGGGGGATTTTCTGAAGCAACCACCAAGTAACTAATTCAAAAAACAGAGGATTTGTGATTAGTTGATATGGGTATCATATTTGGATTCCTCTCATTTTTCTGATCAATTTAGATATATTATTTATCGAATTACGATTTACGGATTTAAAGATATTAATTATTCCATATTAAATAGAAAAATACAAAAAAGTAAAATTATTATATTTTTATTTGAATTCAATAATATTTTTACTTATTCATTAATGTTTACTTAAATAATTGTTTGTAATTTCAAAAAATACAAACATGTGACATGATGATATAAGAGTTAATATGATTGATATCATAGTATTGACAATAATGTATGAATTACTTTGCGGAAACAGATTCTAAAGGAACAAGAAAGTTAAGCATGCTGAAGCTGGAGTAATATTAGGACGGGTGACCGGTCGGGAAGTTTGACCAAGGCTGCAATTTAATCAAATATTAAGTGTAATTAGTGTTATAAATATTCAAAGTGAAAGATTAATGAGTCAAACAATTCAAATATTAAAAAATTTGAGAAAAAAATTATTTTTTTTAAAAGAAATATTTTTGCAACCTGCCGATAGGCTATGCCGATGGCCGCTACGCCGAGCCGTCAGCGTAGCGTACGCCGATGACATTTGGATACGCCGACGGCTTGTGTGTGCTCCGCCGAGGGAGCCCTTTGCCGAGGAGGCTACGCCAAGGGCGTTTTGGTCTACGCCGATGGCGTTTTGCCCTCGACGTAGCGCGCACGTCCTGTAGTGTTACCAATTTCAGCGAATTCTAAAAAGTTCATTAAACTCTGTAGATTACTCATCTCTCTCACCCTTGCTTTAAAAGTTATCCTACGGGTTTGCATAGAAGACCGAATGATGAATGGTTTTTTAGGCTCAAATTTTAACTTTTCAAGTTAAATAGACGTAGAAGAATGAAATCTTTGAAGTGCAACTCACTGAGGAGGGGCGGGATTCAAAAGGCTTGCAAATAAAGACAGTATAATACTACACCCATTTTTTATTACATGCAAGATTTTCAAGATTACCGAGATTCTCAAAATTACACGTGCAGTGTTATGATATACGTATATAACGTGCACAATTACTAGTTTTTTAGGGGTGAGAGAGAGGGATTAGCGGTGTGGAACGAGGCGGTTCCACCGATTTGGCGGAACAGGGTCATTCCACATCTTCAGCGAATATTCTGTTTCGAGTAACGAGTCCATTCCATTCTACTATCTAACCGAACACAAGGATGACTGCTAGTTATGGAACCGTCCCATTAGTCCCATTACGTTCTATTCGGTGACACCAACTGAACACACCCTTAGACAATCCGGTCGATGTATCTATATACATAATATATAGTTCTTAGATACATCTGAATTTAGATATATCCGCAACATCCTTTTAACAGTGAAAGTAATTTCCTCCCTCCAGAAAAATATGTAGCATATTTATTATATTTATAAACTAAAACACGTCTATATGTGAATGTAGAGAAATTTGCAATATCTTTATCTCGGATAGAGGCAGTACTACTAGATCGTGTATGAAAAAAGAAGGAAAATCAAACTTAAATCCGGCAGGCTGGTTAGCGAGTGAGACAGAGAATGTGGCAGGGCACCATGATCTGTGGTTAAGAGCATCTTTAGCAGACACCGTAAAAGGGCGGAACAGAAAAAAGAACCGTTATTTTTCGATTTCGTGTAAAAAAAGTGGTAAGAATAGACGCCTCAAAATCGACCGAACTGTTTTTTTAGGTCCCCCCGAGAAAACACCCCCGGAATCGAGAAAACCCAGTTTCGAGCCCGACCTGGACGCGAACCATATCCCCATTTTTGTTGGCGGGAGGAAAGTTTCAGCCGCGCCATTCGCGTCGCCGCCACGCTCGATCTGTCGTCCCCGCCCCTCCCACATCCATCAAGCCTCACGAAAGGTCGCCATGGACGTCCAGCAGCCGCCGCTGAGCTCCAGCGAGGTCGCGCCGGCGCAGGCAACCCCTCCGACGGGTCTGCCAGATCTGGTAGCTACCACCGTCGTCTCCATCCCCGTCGCTGGTCCCCCAGCCGGGGCTGCTGCTGCTGTTGTGATGAAGCAGAAGGGCTCCGTCCTCATCCAGGATGGCACCATGGGTGCTCCGGCCTCTCTCATCGGTCCCGCTGCTCCCCACGCTCAAGTGAGTGCCGCCGCCACCTCCAAGTCGAAGCCGGCGTCGGGCAAGGTGAAGAGAGCGATCGTGAAGCGGAAGGCAGGCGCCGGGAAACCATTCGCCGCCACGAAATCTGCCAAAACGGCCTCGGCTAGCCGACCTAGGTATGAACAATTCCCTTCCCCCATCCGCCGCAGCCGCCACCGACCTAGGTATGAACAATCGATTCGAATTGGCGCTTTATACACAGCGATTTGCATGAGGTTCCGACCTCCTACGTCGATTTGTTGAATGACAATGCGGTGGACATCGACAAGGCTCCGCTCGACGGCTATGAGGATGAGTTGGGTGGGTCACAAATTTACAACAAGGCGGATGGTGGTGTCGACGGTGCAGGTGAAGACGAGGAGGTGGAGGTGGAGGAGGTCGATGGATCGCAAGTGCCTACCCGCACCCGAGCGAAGAATTTCACGCAAGTTGAAGGCATGACTTTGATCAAGGCTTGGGAGGCTGTCTCTCTCGATGTCGTGACCGACACCGACCAAACATGGAAGCGTTATTGGTAGAGGATCGAGGAAAAGTTCTACCAATGCTTGCCTTCCCTTCCAAGGACGATTGCACGAACTTATCGATCACTTCAAGGCCGTTGAGATTACATCAAAAACACTTGTGCTCGCTATAGTGAATGCTTGGAGCAAGTTCGAGCAGCACCACCAAGTGGTTCGGTTGAGGGTGACTATGTGAGTGCTAGCATAATCTCCAATTGTTTGTTTGCACCACCAAGTGCTAGCATTTTTTGCAACTCATTGTTTGTTTGCATTTTGTAGGAGAAAAATTGCAAAAGAGAGGTTCTTGGAGATGGAGGCTTTGAAGGGTAAGGCATTCAACCTCGAGCATTATTGGCTTTTGCTCCAAAGAAGTGAGAAATGGAAGTTGAGGGAGCAAGAAGCACCACCCAAAAGAGGCTCACTCATACAATTGGATGATGAGGATGATGATGAACTTCCACCGGGAGGGAGGAACAAGAACAAGCCCGATGGAAAAGGAGAAAATTAAGAAGCTAGCCGAGAATTCAAGCTTGAGAGATAAGATTGATCTCATGGTTGTCTCAAATGAGAAAATGGTGGCCAAGACTTTGGAAGCAAAACTTGCTTTGGCCGAGAAGAAAACAATTGAGAAGCAAGCAAGGTGGGAAGCACTCCGGCAAGATGGTTTGCGCAAGATAGCCGTGGGGGAGAGGAAGGCGGCAGCCGAGGAAACCAAGGCCATGTCAAAGTTCTATGCCGAAGAAAACACCATCATGACCATGGACCGGAGCAACATGGACGAGCTCACCTTGGCGTGGCATGATCAAGCAGGGCAGGACATCTTGGAGAGAAGGAGGTCAGCGACGCTGGCAAGAGGCAATGCTCGGGCTAGAGATGGTGGTGAACATGGTGCTCCGGCAAGTGATGGTGGCCATGGTGGTGCTTCGGCAAGTGGTGGTGGCGGTGATGCTTCTATTAGCCTTGATGCTTGATCATCATCATGGGTTGTGGTGATGATTCATATTTTGAGTGATATTCTTGTAGGATTTGCAGCATAGAAAACAAAAATTCCTACGATTGGAACAACTATGTACCAAGATCTATCTACTAGATACAAGCAACAGGTGGATATACATCCATAGAATACATACCCTCGAAGACCGAATAGTGTTAACGAGGTTGTACTCGTGGATGATGTAGACGAACGCTTGCTGATCTCAAGATCGTGATGAAGTCCATCTGGTCCAGCACCACAAAGCAGTGGTGAATCCGTGATCGCACACACGTCCGGGTACCCCGACAACCTCCGCGTCCTCGCTCCAGCAAAGCAGTGGAAGCAACAAATCCTTCCAGAAAAAGCCACCAGAACATGTATCTCACAGATCCGAGACCATGGGGAAATTCTAAAGGGGGGAGAGAGATCCTTCGCGAGGAGGTGTGAGATGGGAGAAGGGAGTGGGGTGCCTTTTATAGGGAGAGGGGGGGGGCAGTCCCCTCCCATGGCGTGGCAGCCATGGAGGTGCCCCCACCTCTTTCACATTCATGTGGGTGGAGCTCCCACTCACATAAATAGCCACCCACTCAAAATTCCACTCACCTCCATTAAATTTCCACCAAATCTAATGTAATCTCTCATTAAATAAAACTCTTTTATTTATTTATTTACAATTTTTTTAATTACTTTAATTAACAAACATTCTCATAAAACTCCTTACAACATTTCAATTTCACATGCACAACCAGTTTTAGCAATTTCAACCGAAACAGTTTCGGTGTCTAGTGAAATAACTTCCCGTGCTTTCCTTTTTTTTATCTGGCATATTATTTGCTCCAAATGGTGTCGGTATCCCTTAAGTGTGTCACCCTACGGTTCGCGAATAAAGTAGAAATGATCGAGACCCCTCTCCAATCAATAATCAGCAGCGGGACCTGGAGATCCGTACTGACTCCCAGATATTCAACGATGACTTCTATGATCGTGTGAACCTTATACGCATGTAACTCAATCCCTTTGTCTCGCGATATATTACATGCCCGAGATTCGATCATCGGTATCTCCATACCTAGTTTGATCTCGTTACCGACATGTACTCTTTTCTCGTTCCCGTGATATAACATTCTAGTGATCAAATCACTTGCTTGCAAGCTAACTAATGTGATATCACCGAGAGGGCCCAGAGTATATCTATCCGTCATCGGGATGGACAAATTCCACTCTTGATCCATGAGCCTCAACATAACACCTTCATAGCACTGAACCCATCTTTATAATCACCCTGTTACGGCGTGACGTTTGATGTTATCAAGATACTCTTTCGGTGTTAGTGATTGACATGATATTATGGTCTAAGGACTAAGATTACTTCGTATGATGTTATAGCAATATAAACACAATGTACTTGATCGTAATGCTATACTTCGGATGAATGTTCATCACACCATTCCATTAATATTGTGACCTCGTTATTAACAACATCCAATGTCCATGATTAGGAAACCTTTGATCATCTTGTTAATCAACGAGCTAGTTTATAAGAGAGGCATAACTAGGAACTTCCTTTTTGTTTATTAAACACACATGTATTAACGTTTCCGTATTAATACAATTATAGCATGCAAAATAAACATTTATCATAAATAAGGAATACGATAATAACCACTTTATTATTGCCTCTCGAGCATATTACTTTTAGTCTACCACTTGCACTAGAGACAATAATCTAGTTTAGAAACTTTGCGTATTGAACACCTATGGCTTTCTGGTATTCCATATACGCAATTGCAAATGGTTAACATAATCTACGGATCTGACGCTTTCAGGTCCGTATGTATTTGCATGTCTTTGCGTCTCCACGCATCACTCATTCTCCAATGAGATGGCATTGTATAAATTTGGTATTTTGGTGAGACCTTTAGTTCCTTGGGGTTAAATCATGTTGATACTATTGTCGTACAATATATCTTTAGTGTTAGCCCGTTGCGAACCACACCTTAGTTTGATAACAAACTACTTGACACAAATTCCCTCCATATACTTAGCCTTTTGTTATAGTATTCGTCACAATGTCTTAACTTTGGAACTATTCCAAATTCATCATGGAAACTTTCTTTCCATTTCATTGTGCCACCCATAGTTTAAATTGAGATAAATTTAATTTGTATCTTGTGACAAAACTAGTACCAATGTAACGCTTTACAATGAACTATTTGTAATTGTTTATCACTTGTACACAAATATATTCTTAGTTCTTCCAAAAGATCATAAGAATATCCTCACTATCGTCCAATGATCATTTTATGATTCATTCTGGTATATGCTCATAACACTTAGAGCATAGGACATATCTGGTTGTGTACATATCATGATATGATTGATCAAAACATCCTTGTGATTTCACTCATCAAGTGTCAAAGCACTTGAATCTTGTTTCACTTATCAAGTGTCGATACACTTGAATCTTGATTCAATTCTTTTCCATGCGACAAGAACCGTTTCTTGTTGTTTCTATATTGAACTCCTTCAATATCATATATGTATGTTTGGCACAACCATATTAGCGTCACAGTCTATCCACTATAGACATTGATGCTAAATATTCGAGTTTTACCTAAGTTTTTTATCGAAATGAAATTGTTAACCTTTTTCAATAAAAGATACATCATTACCAATCAACAAGATGTCCTCCACATAATGTATTAAAAATATGTCTTAGCGCTCCCACTTAATTTCTTGCAAATGCAAGAATCTTCATCGTCTCCTGATGAAAAACTCATTTTTCATCATAGTGAAGATTCCAACTCCGCGATGCTTACTTCAACCATTGAAGTTTGGATGCCCCTTTTAGCATCCTTTGAATTAACAAAACCCTTTGGATCGTGTCATGTACACGTTCTAGGTAACCATTCTATTAGAAGAACGTTGTTTTGTTTATTCATCTATCATATACCAAATTATATGTAGTGGTTGCTATTTTAATCCATCTAGACTAAATATCGCTATGAAAGAATAAATCTTGTCATAGTCAAATCCTTGAACATTGTCGTAAAAACTTTACTGACATGTCGACTATTTCATAGATGTGAAACATCCATGTCTGTTTCTTTATAGATCCAAATACGACCGATAGGTTTTTACACCTTTTCGGAGGTCTTCCAAGTTCAAATCTTGATTTTTCGTGTATGGAACTATCACGGATTTTATGGCTTCAAGCCATTTAACGGAGTCAGGGCCCATCATCGCTTCTTTGCATGTAGTCGGTTCATCATTGTGAAACAATAATGATTTACTCTCAAATCTTAGCATTTGATTGTTTATCCGACCGACTTGGTTTAATAAGAACTTAGATCTCTGTGACCACAACCTTTGAGGCACATAAGCTATGAGAATTATGGAAGCCTCCCGAACGATTTCCGGTGCTGCGCAACTCAACACATTTAGCTAAGGTTCGTTAACCTTATCAAAGTTCTATTGTCCTTCCACTTAACTTTTATAAAAAATTCCTTTTTCAAGAAACTTCACGTTTCAAGCGACAAACCCTTTTGTCCTTGGTGTTATGGATGAATAACCAATTGTTATTCAAAATAACCTACAAAGACATGCTCATCCGACTTTGGTTGTAAACATCTTACTTATGCTTAGCATACCAAAATTTAAGAAAGGACAACTTGGGTTTTACCCCAAACCATAACTCATATGGTGTCATTTCAACGGATCAAGATGGTGCTCTTTTCAGTGCAAAAGCGGTAGTCTCTAAAGTTTTAATCTTTTAAAACATAATGGCAGTTTTATAAATAACACCTTTGATCCAACCATATCAGACAAGGTTTTATTACAAATCTCAAACACTCCATACTCGTATGGTGTTTCAGGAGATGTAAATCTAGGTGCTTTTGCTAAACTTGCAACTCAAATAAATCCCTTTATGATAAAATCATTATTCATTTATTTTCTTGTTACACTTGTAACTCAAATAAATCCCTTTATGATAAAATCATAAATCATTTATTTTCTTGTTACAATGATTTTCCACTTCATCTTGAAAGTCTTTGAACGTTTTTAAATATTTCATACTTCTTTCTCATTAAGTGAATATTCATTTAAATTTCCGGAGAAAGCATATGAAGCTGAAGTCCATCGCTTACGACTATACATAATGGACTACATACATCGATATGTATAAATTCCAATATTTTAGTCGTTCGTTCTTCTTTGGCCTTTGAACGAAGTTTTAATTATCCCGAGGAAAGTCTCACAAGCGTCACTTGATCAAATCAAAGACTCAAAAAATCTATGAAAATAGTTTCTTCATGTTTTTTTCCCAATATAATTTAAACGGCAATGTCACTTTGTAAGTGATCTTTCAATCATTTGTCTTGCGACATTTTAGCATTAGTTTTTATGGATGTAATTTTTCCAACTAGATTTGTAAATAATCCATCTTATATGGAATACGGTAATTATTTGAACAACCTTTGTTCTCATAATACCTGATTTAAATATCTATTATTAAAACAAATCTTGAAGGCAAGCTTTTGATGTCAATGAGAAATACAAACAACGGTTTGTTTGTTTTCGATGAACATCACCACATATTCTCTTACTAGTTACTTAGGTCATTGTAGTTCATTAATTGCGTCGTTCTGTATGAAATTTCATACCAACCAATTTGGTATCCAATACCCAAGAACCACATTGTCTAACAAGCAAACAATACAACCATAACATGTATATCATCCATATACCTAAATTGGATATTTCCAATATTTTTTTCTGCCAAATATATTTTATAGATTCTCTTTCAGCATTTCCTTTTCTTTTTAAAAAATCTATCAACATCAAAAGTGGCGCCATATACATGACACATAGTTCAAATCGTGTATATTCAAATAATAATACCTTTGGACTTGCACTTTGAAGTAGATCACCATCATCAAAATGATCGACATTCTTTCAAAATCCAGTCTTTAGTAATCTTTTAGTGTAGTAAACACTTTACATACATCTTATATTCATCCTTATCATGACGACTTTCATGATCAAGATAATGTAGCTTATAAAGACGAATCGTGAGTATAACGTTACTTTCCAAAACCCTTTTGGATGATTAGGACGTCTAGCATCTCCAACCTTTGTAAATTCTCATCCAATATAAGAACATATATTATACTCTATCATATTGCAACCAAAAATTTGTTTCAGATATCGTTATATCCGCCACACATGATGGTTTCTGAAACAATTCTTTCAGCTCCTAGATAAACTTGATATTAAAACAATCAAGAATCATGGAGGCAAACATGATACTTAAGATACTAACACTGAAATTGTTACTCTCGATTTAATACTAATTATCAAATTTCACGGAGTAAACAAAGTTTGCTAAAAGTTTGCAATAGGACTTTAAACTTTGATTGACACTCAACACAATACGATACCAGTTCGTAAAGTAAATATCCAGAATTCTATAGTTCTATTATCTCAATTACAACTAAGCATAAAGTGGTGAACGAATGCCAAATGACTACAACAAATTATGCAAATTCACTTTGATTTAATTTATGATAAATCGAGTTCTACTAATCCAAATTAGAAATGAACTCCCATTCAAAAACGTCATCCCTCGTGTCTTTTTGGTGATTACATGAACCAAATCCACTACACCAAGTCCGATCATCACGTGAGTCGGTGTAGCTTCAAAGGCGAGCATCCATATGGTCATCATATCAAAACATATGACTCATGCTTAACCTTTCGGTCCGTGTTCCGAGGCCATGTCTGTACATGCTAGGCTCGCCAAGTAAGAACCTTAGTATTCGCTTGTGTAACTGTCTTACACCTGAGATATGCTCGTGGATTCAAGTACACCCGATCATCACGTGATGTCTTGAAGCGACGAAACATTGTCGGTGCATACTTAAGGAAGGACACATTTTTATATTGATATCTAAATGAGGGATCATCTTATTATGCTAATAAAACGCCAAACAAGCAATATAAGATGCAATCAAACATCACATGTTAATAAGTGAAATGATATGGTTCTTGCACTTGATCTCCATCATGTGCATCATGGTATGATCGCCATCATACCTCTATGTGTAAGGCCAAGGTCTATGGAACTTACACGTTATGTGTGTTGTAAGAGTATCAACTTATACTTTTACTTACAACATCACCATATCATTACACTAGCCCAACAACAATCTAAACTAGACGCCTCTAATTTATCCATTGCAAGTTTTACGTGGCTTAGGGCTTTCAATGATAGAACCGTTCTTACCTACAGACATGAACCACAACAAGGATAACCAAATTGTTGACAACTTGTTGCAAATTAGATATTTACTATAGTAGGAGAGATAGACACCCGCTAGAAACTTATGCAAAACTAGTTGCATGTCAAGCGTGGAACAGGTCTCATGTGCGAGGACATGTAAAATTTGTCCGGGCCGCTTCATCCCACTATGCCACCAATATCCAAAGTACAACTAAGAGGCAATAAAATGATCATCATCGCCCACATACACATATGTGTACTACCCGGGCAAAGCATCTACGCGTAGATCCGGCTCTGATACCACTGTAGGGTTTACAGCATAGAAAACAAAAAATTTCCTACGATGGGAATAACTATGTACCAAGATCTATCTACTAGATACAAGCAATGGGTGGATATACATCCATAGAATACATACCCTCAAAGACCGAATAGTGTTAACGAGGTTGTACTCGTAGATGATGTAGACGAACGCTTGCCGATCTCAAGATCGTGATGAAGTCCATCTGGTCCAGCCGGTCCAGCACCATCAAGTCTAGCACCGCAAAGCAGTGGTGCATCCGTGATCGCACATATGTCCGGGTACCCCGACAACCTCCGCGCCCTCGCTCCAGCAAAGCAGCGGAAGCAACAAATCCTTTCATAAAAAGCCACCGGAAACATGTATCTCGCTGATCCGAGACCATGGGGAAATTCTAAAGGAAGAGAGAGATCCTTCGCGAGGAGGTGTGAGATGAGAGGAGGGAGTGGGGTGCCTTTTATAGGGAGAGGGGGGCAGCCCCCTCCCATGGCGTGGCAGCCTTGGAGGTGCCCCCATCTCTTCCACATTCATGTGGGTGGAGCTCCCACTCACATAAATAGCCACCCACTCAAAATTCCACTCACCTCCATTAAATTTCCACCACTTTTAATGTAATCTCTCATTAAATAAAATTATTTTATTTATTTATTCAGAATTTTTTAATTACTTTAATTAACAAACATTCTCATAAAACCCCTAACAACATTTCAATTTCACACGCAAAACCAGTTTCAACAATTTCAACCGAAATAGTTTCGGTGTCTAGTGAAATAAATTCCTGCGCTTTTCTTTTTTTATCTGGCATATTATTTGCTCCAAATGGTGTCGGTATCCCTTAAGTGTGTCACCCTATGGTTCGCGAATAAGGTACACATGATCGAGACCCCTCTCCGATCAATAATCAGCAGCGGGACCTGTAGATCCGTACCGACTCCCACATATTCAACGATGACTTCTGTGATCGTGTGAACCTTATACACATGTAACTCAATCCCTTTGTCTCGCGATATATTACATGTCCGAGATTCGATCATCGGTATCTCCATACCTAGTTTGATCTCGTTACCGACATGTACTCTTTTATCGTTCCCGTGATATAACATTCTAGTGATCAAATCACTTGCTTGCAAGCTGACTAATGTGATATCACCGAGAGGGCCTAGAGTATATCTATCCGTTATCGGGATGGACAAATTCTACTCTTGATCCATGAGCCTCAACATAACATCTTCATAGCACTGAACCCATCTTTATAATCACCCTGTTACGGTGTGACGTTTGATGTTATCAAGATACTCTTCCGGTGTTAGTGGTTGACATGATCTTATTGTCTAAGAACTAAGATTACTTCGTATGATGTTATAGCAATATAAACACAATGACCTTGATCGTAATGCTATACTTCGCATGAATGTTCATCACACCATTCCATTAATGTTGTGACCTCGTTATTAACAACATCCAATGTCCATGATCAGGAAACCTTTAATCATCTTGTTAATCAACGAGCTAGTTTATAAGAGAGGCATAACTAGAAACTTCCTTTTTGTTTATTAAACACATATGTATTTCCGTATTAATACAATTATAGCATGCAAAATAAACATTTATCATAAATAAGAAATACGATAATAACCACTTTATTATTGCCTCTCGGGCATATTCCTTTCAATTCCGCGACATGGTAGCAAGATACTTTGTTAAATTTGGTTCAAACTTGATGGTTGTTGCGGTTAAACGATCGAATTTGTTTCAATTCTGTTATTTGTGGTTTAGTTTTACGATTTCGTATCGTTTTTATCCTGGCAGAAACCATACGCGTGAAACTGTAAAAAGAGAATATTTTCTTTTCTGGTTCGATTTTGAGGGTTGTTCCTTCTGTCGCTCGCTGAAAAAACTTACAAAACATGACGTAGAACACGTTTTTCAATTCGTCATTTCACAGTGTATGCTAGAGATGCTGTAAGGGCGGTCCTCTGGGTCGCGCTTACCTAGAAACGCCAATGACCTTTCCTTTTCGCCATCATTTGGTGTTCCGTTTTTCAGAATCAGAGATAAACGAGCGGAGAAGGACATGATAGTTTGGTTTGCTTTCCCCGTCGTCGTCGCATGCATGGTATTATTCCTGTTCCTGATAGTACCCCCCTTGGAATATTCCGCGTGTGCGTCGCAGTTAGCCAATTAATACTAATTGGCTCACGATGATTGGTCCACGAGGCTCTCACACTATTAGAAAAAAGTCTGAGAAGCGGTGTTCCAAAAAGAAGGTTAATATCATTTAAGTATTATTTTAAATCATGTTACTAACTTTAAAGCATCACCAGCGGATGCGTCAAAATAGCGCAGCCCTAAAATAACTGTTTTTATCGCGCGCGCTGCAAACCTCTCCCGCAGATGCGCTAAAATCCCACGCGCAGCAAATTTTTAGCGCGGCGCTGCATTTTGCGCTATTCGGAGCGCAATATATCCGGCTCCGCTACGGCGCGCGCTATCGCTGACGACGCGCGGGAAGAACCAACCGCTCGGAAAAAATCCCCCGCGTGCGCGACCTCTCCCCTCCGCCTTCTCCTCCGCGTGACGCCGGCGCAACTCCAGCGATGGACGGCTCCTCCAGCACCCCTTCCACCCCTCCCTACTCCGTCCCGCCCGTCGCCGGTGCCGGCGCAATCCCGCTAGCGATGGGGCCAAACCCTAGCGGTGGTGCCGCCGCGGGGTCGGCCGCCACTCGCGCCCTCGTCGTGCCGCCGCGGACAAGCAACGACGCAGCGTTGCCGCCTATCGGGCCTCCACCGAGGGAAAAGACCACCACGAAGCGCGGCGCGGCAGCGGCGGCGGGGGCGGGTAAACCGAAGGCACCTTCTTTGTGATGGTTGCACCTTCTTTGTGATGATTTTAGAGCCATTTATGCATGAATTTTTTGGTCCATTTTGATCTTCTTTGTGATGTTTGCAATTGTGTTTTTGGTTTGGGCCTGTAGCGCACGCTGTATTTTGCAGCGCCTGGCGGATTCACAAAATTCGCCAAAACAGCGCGCGCTGCATTTTAGCGTCTCCGGTGGAGGTCGCGCGATTTTGCAGTGCTCAAACACGATAGCGCGCGCTTGATACAAGATTTCCAGCGCTGTAAAATTGGGCGCCTGCTGGAGATGCTCTTACATTATTGCTAGATCTTAGTGGTGGCGTCTCCACTAAACACCACCAGTAAATTACCGTGAATGATGTGGATCAAACGCCAGCGGAAGAGTGGCTATTGGTGACGTTTTCCCTAAGCGCCGCCACTATATATCCTGGTCGTGGCATGTGGATCAAACGCCAGTGGAAGAGTGGCTATTGGTGGCGTTTTTCCTAAGCCCCACCACTATATATCCTGGTGGTGGCGTTTGTTTATTTCAAAGTCGCAAGTGTATCATCAAAAATTAAAAAACATCTGTTGCATCTAATTGAAAATTCATAGCAATATATATTTAGAAATAGTAAAAACAATGTCCACAAGAAATTTACAGAAATAATAACACATTATTAAAGTCAATCAACTAGCTAGCTAATGAACTAGAGTATGCATAGTAGTACTAGTTATTAGCTACTCCTCCTCATGCCCATCATCCTTGTACCTATTCTCATCTGACAAGTTAGGATCAATATAATCAAAATAAGTGATGTGATACACATGGTCGAGGGTGAAGATGATAAGATCCCCGGTATTCATCCCGTGGTGACTGACTAGTTGTGCCTTGATAGCTCTACTGAAATAGGTAACGGTCGGATCGTTGGTGAGGTCAATAAGGCTTCTTAAGACGAGACTCAGACAGTGCTCAACTAGCGGGAAACTATGGTTTGTATTTTTTTCAACTACCTGTATCCCATGTAAGTTTTCAAAAATAAGGTGCGGGCGACAATACAATCATCACTACAGGATTCACGCGATACGCCGATGGCTAAAAAATCCCCGGCATATGCTACGTCGATGGCTGCCTTCGGCGTAGGCTCCTCGGCAAAGATCTCTCTCGGGAAACACACGGAGGCCGTCGGCGTATTGAAATGCCGTTGGCATACGCTACACCGACGGCTTCCCTTGGCGCAGCGGCCGTCGGCATAGCCTACCGGCCAGTTGCAAAAAAAAAAAATATTTTTAAAAAATATCATTATATTATATTTTAAAAAAAATCTCAATTTTTTAAATCTTCAAATTGTTTGACACGTTAATCTCTCACTTTAAACATTTTTAACACTAATTACACTTAATCTTTGATCAAATTGCAGTTTTGGTCAAACTCCCGGGTCGGTCACCCATCCTCACTACTCCAGCTTCGGCATGATTAACTTTAATTCCTTCAGAATCTGTTTTCGCAAAACAATTTATACATTGTTATCAATACTATGATATCAATCCTATTAACTCTTATATCATTATGTCACATGTTTGTATTTTTTGAAATTACAAAAAATTATTTAAGTAAACAATGATGAATAAGTAAAAATATTATTGAATTCAAATAAAAATATAATGATTTTATTTTTTTGTATTTTTGTATTTAATATGGAATAATTAATATCTTTAAATCCGTAAATCAGAATTCGACAAATAATATGTCTAAATTGATCAGAAAAATGAGAGAAATCCAAATATTATATCAATATCAACTTATCACAAACTATGCCGTGATTATAGCCATAATTGTATTTGCCTGTTTAAAATGGCTTTTTGGCAATCCGAATGAGATATGTCATTTTGTGAAGGTTTTCTTGAGACATAATCAATATACCAAGTTTGATATTTTTCCTTCTAACTATGTCACATAATATGACACCACGCGAAGGTTTCGTATTGTTTGGATCGTTTTTGAATTTCTTATGCCCGTTTTAAACTATCGTCAAAATTTGTCGAATGACGGGCATGAAGATTCTTAGCTCGGGGCTGAGCCTCGATAAAATTGAAGTGGATCTCTGATGAAATAGCATATTGTGAACCTAAGAATAAGTTTTGTAAAAAATCATGAGCATCAGATCATATACCTATAGTTTATATTTGACCCACTTCCTACCGATTCGGCAGGAATTTGTCTTTTTTCACGAAAGATAGATGGGAAGGTTTAAGATACCCCTGTTAGGATATTGTCCATATAAGGTGGTCTAGTATTTTTAGAAAATGTGGTGAAAGCATTTTGAATTAGGCATTTGGTGGTTGCTTCACAAAACTGTTGGAGATATGCCCAAGGCAATAATAAAGTAGGTTATTATCATATCTTCATACTTATGATAAATGTTTACATACCATGCTATAATTGTATTAACAGGAAACATTAATACTTGTGTGATTTGTAAACATAAAAGAGTCCCTAGTAAAGCCTCTTGTTAAACTAGCTTGTTGGTTAATACATGATCATGGTTTCCTGATCATGAACATAGAGATGTTATTAACAACAGCATCATATCATTAGAAGAATGATGTGATGGACATACTCCTATAGTTAAGCATAGCATAAAGATCAAGTCATTTAATATAGTTCATTTTCTATAAGCTTTCTGATCCATAGTAACCTAATTCCTTCGACCATGAGATCATGTTAATCACCATCATCGGAAGGATGCTTTGATGACATCAAACACCATACCATAACTGGGTGGCTATAAAGGTGGCATTGAGTGTTCGGAAAGTATGGGTTGAGGCACATGGATCAAGAGTGGGATTTGTCTATCCATATGCCGGATAGATATACTCTGGGCCCTCTCGGTGGAATATCATCCAATTAGCTTGCAAGCATGTGACTAGTTCACAAGGGATCACATACCGCGGGAACGAGAAAAGAGTACTTATCAGTAACGAGGTTGAACTAGGTATGCAGATATACCGACAATCAAAACCTCGGATAAGTAAACTATCGTGAGACAAAGGGAAATTGGTATCGTATGTAAGTGGTTCATTCGATCGCAAAGTAATCGTAGAAATATGTGGGAGCCATATGAATTTCCAGATTACTCTATTGGTTATTGATCGGAGAAGTGTCTCGGTCATGTCCGCATAATTCACGAACCGTAGGGAGACACACTTAAAGATTCGATGTTGTTGAGTAGTTATGGAATGATGAGTAAGAGACCGAATGTTGTTCGGAGTCTCGGATGGGATCCGGGATATCACAAGGAGATCCGGAATGGTCCGGAGAATAAGATTAACATAAGGAAAGTTCTGTTTCGGAGTTCGGGAATGATTCCGGTGTTTTCATCAGGAATGTTCTAGAAGGTTTCGGAAGGTCCGGCACTCCGGAGGGGAAGGGTACATGAATGTGTCATGACAATGTGGAATGGTTGCATCATGTACTAGGTATCATGGCTGGGCAAAATAAAGGGAGAAATCAAATCCTAGTTTGAAAAGTCAAACGCCAATTTGAAAAGTCAAACGACAAGTTTGCTTGGTGGAGGGAGAGTAGGAAACCTACTTGGGGAGGAAGTCCTCCTCCCTCCACCCGCCGGCGAAGGAGGCCGAGTTGGGGGAGGACTCCCTCCTCCCAACCGGCGCCCTCCCACCTATAAAAGAAGGGGCAGGGGTGCCCCTCTTCCCTACACCCAAAACCCTAGCCTCCTAGCCGCCAGCCTCCTTCAAGTCGCCGCCGCCTAGGGCTCCTCTAACTCGGCGAGTTAGGGTTTCCCCAAACTCTAGCCGCAGGCCAAGCCCTCCCCTTGGTGCTCTCTAAACCCTAGATCACCAAGGCCTCTCTCATACTCCACCATACTCGCTCCGGCTTAAGGCGAAGCCCTGCGAGATCTCCCCTCTACTTCCGACACCACGCCGTCGTGCTGCCAGAATCGCGAGGAGAGTGCTACAACCTCCGCTGCCTGCTGGAACAAGGGAGAGGAAGGTCTTCATCAATCTGCGACGTGTGACCGATTGTGGAAGCGCTGCGGCAGCGCCGGAAGGATCGTCTACGCGATCTTGAGATCGGAAGTGTACGACTACATCATCCACGAGAATCTGCTCTCGTTAACCGCTTTGGATCTTCGAGGGTTAGTACTCTATTAACTCATTGCTACAATCTAGTAGATAGATCTTGGCTTATGTGTGTTCATGCGATAGATTTTTTTTGTTTTCCATGCTACGAACCCCTTCAGTGGTATCAGAGCCGTGTCTATATGTAGATCTGTTGCACGAGTAGAACACAATGGTCATTGTGGGCATTGATGCTTTTGTTGTCGATTGCTTCTTGTGTACTTTGCATCTTGTGGGGTGGTGGGATGAAGCGGCCCGGGTTAACCTTACATGACATCGTTCATGAGACTTGCTCCATGCTTGACATGCAACTTGTATTGCATAAGTGGCTTTGCGGGTGCCTGTTTCTCCCAACATAGTTAAGATTCAATTTACAACGGGTGATTGACAATACTAGTATCAATGTTGTGGTTCTTGTTCGTAAGTTAGAACAACACTTATAGAAAGCCCCAAACCACGTAAAACATGCAAAAAAAATTAGAGGCGTCTAACTTTGTTTTGCAGGGGTGTGCTATGATGTGATATGGCCATGATTGTGATTATATATGATGTATGCAATGTTCCTTATTGTAAGTTGGCAACTGGCAGGAGCCATATGGTTGTTTCCATTAAGTCCTACGTATCTATTATTCAAAGTAGTTGTAATTGTTGATGCTGGTGGAAGACAACCATGAAGCGGCGCCATTGACCTTGACGCCACGCTAGTGATGATGGAGATAATGTTCGTGCTTGAAGATGGAGATCGGAAGCACAAGAAGAAAGGCCATATCATGTAAGGTTCCAAACCTTTAATAAGGTAGAGATCCCTGTGTTTACAATTCTAGTCCCTGGATCAATAGCTAGCATCCACAGTTAAGATGTAATATCAAGAAACAAAGGTCATAATACAACTTTATAACCAGGAATAAAATAAATTATTACATCTTACATAGCTCATTTGGCTATCTCATTACAATGCAACAGAATATAACAATAGCATGGGGTCCTTCATCTTCAAAGTGCCACAGGCAGACATGTTGGTTGTAGACTTGTAATCCTATTCATTAACTTCACTAATATCAAACAAACCTGCAACATAACAAGTTACAGCCACAAGGGTCAATACATTTGAATTGTATTGACAAGTGATACTATGGTAGTATAGTAGAGTTTACCATCTATATGCATTTGGCTAAGTGGAGCTTAGGCTTGCTTTGATCAAAATAGATTTTCCTTATCTTTTGAACACACTAAGTTTTTGCTTGACAAAATCTTTCCCAAGGCATCTCCCAATAGAAATTGGTGATCCTTCAATCCCTTGTTCACCCACAAGATTTTAACTTAGAAATTGGGATGAGGAGATTCTTGATAGCTTCCATGTCTTGATGCTCAAATTGTCCTTTTCCAGGGACATGGCTAAGTACTTAGATTTTTCACTCTGCAGAGGTTGTGCACTTTCCCCACAAGACTTGGTTTCACCAAGACAAGATCTTTCAGAAGCCTTCCCTTAGACCAGAATGGACGCGCTCCAACCTATCATACCCCTACCACCAACTGTCCATTTGGCTAAGTTATTGCAACCTATATGATCCAGGCAGAGCCCATAATGCCAAGTGGCTGCACTTGAAGCTTCTCAACATTTGACATCTCAAATCTCTTTGTTCCTAGGTGGCCATCCACAAGTGAGATACACAAGGTAAACCATAGAAATGGGCCTTGTGAACCACTCAACACAAACCATTCCTTCCATTCCACCCAGGTGATTCATTCACTTAGTTGTTTTATTAAACAAAACACAAGTCCTCAGACTTAGAAATTTTTCCATAGCATGGATATATATTCCACCCTTGTTTTCTACTAGCTAAGCTAAGCATGATAGTAGTAGGAATCTTAACTTAGGAAATTTCTACTAAGGTTTCATCTACTAGGATTTCCCATGGCATAGTTTACACTTAGCAAAATTCCATGCAAGTCCTACTTAGAAATATCACTAATGCATAGTGAAAATAATGGGACAAAGTATGAAGCATCACTTGCATTTTTTGGTAGAGAGTATAAGTTCACTCCTTGATCTTTGCAATGTTCACTCACTTCAAATCACTACAATTCAATCAAGCAAACAATATTTCAATCTACCATTCAAGCAATTCATCACATAAAATGATAGAAACAAAACAATGCATGCAAGCATGCTAAAGATTGTTTTATTTGTAAAAGTGGTTTCTAAGGGGTCATAAACATTTGAAAACACCTAATGGTCATTTTATAAAGTGGCAAAACTATTTGCAAAAGGTTTTACTTCATAAACCATTTTTAAACCAAATCATTATTTTATGTGGTGAAGAAATGTTTTTAATAAGGCAACATTCTATAGGTTTCACAAAATATGTTTTCAAACCACAAAACCTTGTGTTTAGAGAGTTTATTTCCAAAACATTTCTCAAAGGTTTTCTTCCAAAACCATTTTTAATAATTAAACCATATTTTTATTTGACTAGAAATGTTTTAAATCAAAGATTCATTCTTTTGTTTCACCAAATACATTTTTGAAATCACCAATTGATTCTTAGGGTCAGTAGGTTCAAAACAAACCATTTGCCAAAGATTTTATCCCCAAAATCATTTTAGAACAAATTTTATATCCTAAACATGCATACATAAGTTTCTGTAAAAACAAACAATTTAACAGAAGCAATTTACTAAACAAAGTGCATGGTTGGCTAGGGCTTGTCTTGCTGAATCCATTGATATAAAATTTGCAAAATTTGGACGTGTGGTTTGGAAGTTATGAATTTACAAAATTGAACATCTAATAGGAAAGTTTCTGGTTTTAAAATGCATGAGGCCACGTGTCATGTTCTTATTCGCTGGTACCGCTTCGGTTGGATCGACAGACAACAGCCATTGGATCTAAGTTAAATCACGCGGCTCATATCACTCGATACCCCTTCGGGTTAGATTCTATCCTAATCGTCAAATCAAGATCGGACGGTGCTCAGCACACTTGCCAGAGATAGGCGGCGCTAGCGGCGGCAGGTGGCGGCGGCGTGTCTGGCTACGACGTCGCGGCGGTTACAGGAAGCGAGGGAGAGAAAGGTGTGGCTCACCAGGTTCGCCGTGGCGTGGGGAAGCTCAAGGTGGTGTTATCTCGTCGAGGGGCGCACGGTGATGACGGCAATCGCTCGCCGGAGCTGCGCTGCGCCTCGGGCTCATCTGATGCGTCGGCGAAGCGAGTTCCTGTGGCATGATAAGGCAGGGAAAATAGTCAGGAAGGTGCACACACTTGCAGGGGTTGCGATGGTACTCACCAGAACACGAGGGGTGCACTGGTTTGGCGTCAGTAGCTCGCCGGAGAGGTAGCAGGCGACGGCGTTTGCTCAGCGATGATGTTGTCGATGATTCACATCACGCGCGGATGAACGGGCAACACTGGGAGGTGCGCCAGGAGGTGGGGAGTATGTGAGCTTGGTTGAGGAGGCAAGGGGCGGCAGAGTTCGGTCGGAATTGTTGCCGGAGTGTCGTCGGACAGAGGAGCTTCGAGGGAGAAATTTGTGCAGCCTGGTGGCTCCCGTGGGGTGTGGTCTGGGGGAGAAGGGAGAGGGAAGCCTGGCGTTTATTACTGCATGGTCACGGCGAGGGATTAACGCGGCATTAAGGCATATTGATGTCGGCGTTTAACGGCAGAAACTGCAAGGAGGAAAGGGGGGCGTGGTCACCGCGGGGGAGGAAGAAGGTGAGGTGGCAGTGGGGTCCGGCGTCAGTGAAAGAGTGAGTGGGGATATGGGGTCCATCTGTCAGCGACGCTGCGGGTGTGTGTTTGAGTGAGAAGGAAAACGGTTCGGGAAAGGGAGATGGGCTGCCGATGGGCTTAGTGGGCTAGACTAGTTGGGTTGCCTCGTTTCATATTTTTTTTTCTTCTCTTGTTATTTTTCTTTTTCCAATTTGATTTTCTGTTTTGATTTTGTTTGGTCAATTCAAACATCCATTTGAATTCAAAACTTTGCCAAAATTTGTGTAGGTTTAAATATTGATTAGTAATATAGTCTGAAGTCAATTTTGAAATAAAAATTTATTCTTTTGGGGTATTTTAATTATTTAGTTAGGCCCTTGTTTTAAATCAATTAAGATTAAATAATATTTTCAAACACCATTTAAATTCTTTTAAACTTTCCAAATCCTTTTAGTAGGTTTTTATTTGATTAATAGGGTGTCAAAATATTCATCTTGGATTAGTTGGAAAGTATTTATTATGATTCATAAATCATTTGAATTGGGTATTTGTTTTATTTCCAATGATATTAAATATATTTTTAATTCCCTAAAGTTTATTTGGAAGGTTTCTTTAATCTTATTTAAGTTGGATTAAACCACTTTTATTTCATTTGGGTAAATTCCAAAATACTATTTTCTCATGAATTATATAATAATTCTTATTAGAGATTTGTCTTTATTAAAATAGGGATAGAATGGTTAATGCCATTTTATTTTATTTTGGAAAATTCTTTATCCTTTTATTTTATTTGGTTTTTGGATTATATTCATTCCATTTGTTTATGGCATAGGCCAAGGTTTGATTTGTGTTGGGAATATGCCCTAGAGGCAATCATGTATGATGAGATTTCCCACTGTATTCATAAAGATATTAAGTAGTCCTTGTATAAACATCTGATGTGTATCATTGAATATGTGATTCGGTTGTGGAACTATGCATTCATGTTGTTTGTACTAAATATCCTTGGTCATTGAGGTTGTGCTGGACACACAACTTAGACCAATGTGAAAGTTAGCTTGATGACTCGGTTCCACTTGTCATGGGCATGGAGATGCTATTCCAACTTACACAAATTCGACTAAAGAGTTTTGCGAGTCGGATTGACCCATATTGAGGTACAACGAACAAGTTGTCATTTGTATATCTCAATCAATGTAATCCTTAGACCTGAGGTTGTTGCATAGTCCGAGTTGAGGATCACCGACTTAGGTTCTGTCAAATGCTGATCCGTGAATCGCGCTTATAAAAGCGGTGGTTGAATGACCGGAATCAAGCTGCGTGATGTGAATAACCAAGATGGGATTTTGCCCCTCCACTTGGAGAGATATTCTCTGGGCCCTCTTGTGAGATATGATTCGGAAAGCATGGCCATGCACGACTCGGTTAAGTGTTAACCGAGGCGATCGACTAAGAGTTAGTCGGGTGAATCACTTATCTCGGATCGAGAAGAGAGTCGGACTATTTAAGGGATGACATATATTCACCTATAGTCTGACAAGGTATATCGTGAGGCAAAAGGGACTCGGACGTAAGTCACATTGGAAAGGCAAGTCGTCATGACTCTTTGGTACTTGGGAGTCGGCACGTTCTGCTAGGAGCCGCTACCGACTGATGGATTGAGAGTCGGACTCCTATCGTGTCCAAGTAGCCATGAGCCTGCGGGGTCACACACTTAAGAGCGGGAGCAAGTTCGGATTGGATCTGAAGATATAATCTGGTTGGGTTGGACCTAAACCTGATTAGGACTGAGTTAGTGAGTTGGACTCACGGTGACTAGTTTTATATGGGCTTTAGTGAATGGGTCGCGCGAGCGGAGCCCACGTTCACTCCCTATATATAGTGGAGCACCTTAACCCAGAAAGGTTAATCGTTGTTCGGTTAGGTCATTCCATGTGTTGGAAACCCTAGCTCCACAGCAGTCCAGCCGCCGTTACGAACCTAGCAGTTCGCCGCCGGCGCTCCTCCTTGTACATGTGGATACCAGCAGAGGTGCTATGCGATCAGCACAAGGACGATCGGATCGTTAGGACTGCACTGCATCAACTGACGCGCTTCATCAGTAATCCGCAACCGCGCGTCTAGTGGTAAACCTAGTGGCCTTCTACCTCAGCTAGATCTTGGGATCACCACGTTAGAGAAAAAAGTTTTGTTTTATCTCTGCGTGTCCCAACAATTTGGTCTTTAAATAATCCTTATTTAATATTTCTTTCTTCATCTTATAAAATCCATATCTTTTTATTTAGAGATCCAAACTTGGTGATTCTAATTTTGTAAAATCTTGTTTCATAATTGTTTATCCTTTTAAATCTCTTTAGGATTATTTGCTCACCATTTCGTGTGGATTTATAGATAGATTCTTTATTAGCTTTGGAAATTACTTTTCCTTTATCTTATTAAATTCATAAGATTTTATCTATGGCTCCAAATTAAGTGAAACCAATTTATATGGCTTTATATTATTTCTATTTGTCATTCATGATCATTCGTAAATGTTTGTTGTCAAAATTTTTATATAGATCAAATCCATAGGCTTGGAGATAACTTGGAAATGATTTTATTCTATTAGGGTTTAGGGTTTTGGATTTATTTTCCAAGTGTTTAAATTGCCAGATGCATTTTATGAGGAATGCATTTTATTTTATTTGAATTTTAGTTGGATTCAAAATTAACCAAAGTTTGTTCCAGATGGGATTTTAATTTCCATTTAGAAACAAAGTTTCTTTTCACCCTAAAATTCAACAATAATTTATTTTGTTTATTTTATTTTTCACATTACAAGATTTGGAAAATCTTGGGATGTGACATATCATATCACATATTATGAATTGCATGTGATGTTAATCCTTTTATGCATCTTGTATTGCTTAGTTCACGACGGTAGCATTATAAGATGATCCCTCAAGCACACAATTTCAAGTTTTAAAGTGTTCATCCTTAGTAAGCACCTTTGCTAAAGCTCGTTGTTTCGAAGCATCACGTGATGATCGGGTGTGTTAGATTTTGCGAGTGTATACAACTTGAGCAAGCCAGATTTTCTCATGCGGAAGCTAAGGTTTGATCTTGACGAGCCTAGCATGTACAGACATGGTCTCGGAACACGGATCACCGAAAGGTAAAGCATGAGTCATATAGTAGATATGATAAACATGTTGATTGTTCGCCATTGAATCTACATCAACTCTCGTGATGATCGGTTTTGATGTGGTGGATTTGGTTTGTGTGATCACTAAAACAATGTGAGGGATATTGTTTTGAGTGGGAGTTCAACGGCAATATGATTAAAAGTTGAACACTATTTATCATAAATTAAATCAAAGTGAATTTGCATAATTGTTGTAGTCATTGGCATCCGTTTACCACCTTGCGCTTAGTTATAATTGAGATGATAGAACTATAGAATTCTGGTTAGTTACTTTACGAACTGGTATCGTATTGCTTTGAAGTGTTAATCTAAAGTTTAACAGTCCCATTGCAAACTTGCAGTAAGTTTCGATTACTCCGTGAAATTTAATAGTTGGTATTAAATCAAGAGTAACAATTCCAGTGTTAGTATATAAGTATCATGTTTATCTCCATGATTCTTGATATTCGAAAGATAGTTTCAATATCAAGGTAATCTAGGAGTTGAAAGAATTGTTTCAGAAACCATCATGTATGGAAGATATTGCGATATCTGAAATGATGTTTTGGTTACAACATGATAGAGTATAATATGGCAAAGTTTATGTTCTCATATTTGATGAGAATTTACAAAAGGTTGGAGACACTAGTTGTCCTAATCCTCCAAAAGGTTTTGGAGAGAAACATTATACTCGCGATTCACCGTTATAAGCTAAAAGTAGCTTGATCATAGATAATTCCATGATAAGGGTAAATATTTGATGTAGGTAAAATGTTTACTACACCAAGAGATTACTAAAGAAAGAAATTTGAAAGAACACCAAACATTTGATGATGGTGATCTACTTCAAAGTGCAAGTCCAAAGACATTGGTATTTTACTATACACGCTTTGGACTATGTGTCATGTGTATGGCTCCACTATTGATGTTGATAGATTCTTTCAAACAGAAAAAGAAATACTAAAAGAGAATCTCATAAATATATGGCAGAAAAGAAAAGACTAGAATTGTTCAGCTTAGGTATATAGAGGATATACGTGTTATGGCTGTATTCTTTGCTTGTTAAATAATGTGGTTCTTAAGTATTGGATACTGAATTTGTTGGTATGAATCGTCATACAAAACAACAGAATTCATGAACTACAATGGCCTAAGTAACAAGCAAAAGAATATGTGATGATGTTCATCGAGAACAAATAAAAGGTTATTGTGTTGCTCGTTAAACATCAAAGCTTGCCTTTAAGATTTGTTTTATCAGGTATTATGAGAACAAAAGGGTTGTTCAAATAATTGCCGTAATCCATAAAAGATGGATAATTTACAAATCGCGTTGGATAAATCACATCCATAAAACTAGTGCTAAAAATGTCGAAAGACAAATTCATTGAAAGATCACTTAGGAAGTGACATCGCTGTTTAAATTATATTGGAAAGAAAACATGAAGAAACTCCATGTGGATGGAATTTTGGATTCTTTTGATTTTTGATCAAATGGCGCTTGTAAAACTTTCCTAGAGATAATTAAAACTTCGTTCATAGGCCAAAAGAGAACGAATGACTAGCTTATTGGAACTTGTACATATTGTTGTATGAAGTCCATTATGTGTAGTCAAGAGCGATGGATTTCAACTTCATATGCTTTTGTCACATCCCAAAATTTTCCAAATTTTGAAATGTGAAAAAATTAAACAAACAAAACAATACTTTGTTGAACCGAAACCAGTTTCAACAATTTCAACCGAAACAGTTTCTGTGTCTAGTGAAATAAATTCCTGCGCTTTCCTTTTTTTATCTGGCATATTATTTGCTCCAAATGGTGTCGGTATCCCTTAAGTGTGTCACCCTACGGTTCGCGAATAAGGTACACATGATCGAGACGCCTCTTCGATCAATAATCAACAGCGGGACCTGTAGATCCGTACTGACTCCCACATATTCAACGATGACTTCTGTGATCGTGTGAACCTTATACGCATGTAACTCAATCCCTTTGACTCGCGATATATTACATGTCCGAGATTCGATCATCGGTATCTCCATACCTAGTTTGATCTCGTTACCGACATGTACTCTTTTATCGTTCCCGTGATATAACATTCTAGTGATCAAATCACTTGCTTGCAAGCTAACTAATGTGATATCACCGAGAGGGCCTAGAGTATATCTATCCGTTATCGGGATGGACAAATTCCACTCTTGATCCATGAGCCTCAACATAACATCTTCATAGCACTGAACCCATCTTTATAATCACCCTGTTACGGTGTGACGTTTGATGTTATCAAGATACTCTTCCGGTGTTAGTGGTTGACATGATCTTATTGTCTAAGGAATAAGATTACTTCGTATGATGTTATAGCAATATAAACACAATGACCTTGATCGTAATGCTATACTTCGCATGAATGTCCATCACACCATTCTATTAATGTTGTGACCTCGTTATTAACAACATCCAATGTCCATGATCAGGAAACCTTTAATCATCTTGTTAATCAACGAGCTAGTTTATAAGAGAGGCATAACTAGGAACTTCTTTTTTGTTTATTAAACACACATGTATTTCCGTATTAATACAATTATAGCATGCAAAATAAACATTTATCATAAATAAGAAATACGATAATAACCACTTTATTATTGCCTCTCGGACATATTCCTTTCAATTCTGCGACATGGTAGCAAGATACTTTGTTAAATTTGGTTCAAACTTGATGGTTGTTGCGGTTGAACGATCGAATTTGTTTCAATTCTGTTATTTGTGGTTTAGTTTTATGATTTCGTATCGTTTTTATCCTGACAGAAACCATGCGCGCGAAACTGTAAAAAAAGAATATTTTCTTTTCTGGTTTGGTTTTGAGGGTTGTTCCTTCTGTCGCTCGCTGAAAAAACATACAAAACATGACGTAGAACACGTTTTTCAATTCGTCATTTCACAGTGTATGCTAGAGATGCTGTAAGGGCGGTCCTCTGGGTCGCGCTTACCTAGAAACGCCAATGATCTTTCCTTTTCGCCATCATTTGGTGTTCCGTTTTTCAGAATCAGAGATAAACGAGCGGAGAAGGACATGATAGTTTGGTTTGCTTTCCCCGTCGTCGTCGCATGCATGGTATTATTCCTGTTCCTGATAGTACCCCCCTTGGAATATTCCGCGTGTGCGTCGCAGTTAGCCAATTAATACTAATTGGCTCACGATGATTGGTCCACGAGGCTCTCACACTATTAGAAAAAAGTCTGAGAAGCGGTATTCCAAAAAGAAGGTTAATATCATTTAAGTATTATTTTAAATCATGTTACTAACTTTAAAGCATCACCAGCGGATGCGTCAAAATAGCGCAGCCCTAAAATAACTGTTTTTATCGCGCGTGCTGCAAACCTCCCCCGCAGATGCGCTAAAATCCCACGCGCTGTAAATTTTTAGCACGGCGCTGCATTTTGCGCTATTCGGAGCGCAATATATCCGGCTCCGCTATCGCTGACGACGCGCGGGAAGAACCAACCGCTCGGAAAAAATCCCCCGCGTGCGCGACCTCTCCCCTTCGCCTTCTCCTCCGCGTGACGCCGGCGCAACTCCAGCGATGGACGGCTCCTCCAGCACCCCTTCCACCCCTCCCTACTCCGTCCCGCCCGTCGCCGGCGCCGGTGCCAGCGCAATCCCGCCAGCGATGGGGCCAAACCCTAGCGGTGGTGCTGCCGCGGGGTCGGCCGCCACTCGCGCCCTCGTCGTGCCGCCGCGGACAAGCAACGACGCAGCGTTGCCGCCTATCAGGCCTCCACCGAGGGGAAAGACCACCACGAAGCGCGGCGCGGCAGCGGCGGCGGGGGCGGGTAAACGGCAGGGACCTTCTTTGTGATGGTTGCACCTTCTTTGTGATGATTTTAGAGCCATTTATGCATGAATTTTTTGGTCCATTTTGATCTTCTTTGTGATGTTTGCAATTGTGTTTTTGGTTTGGGCCTGTAGCGCACGCTGTATTTTGCAGCGCCTGGCGGAGGCACAAAATTCGCCAAAACAGCGCGCGCTGCATTTTAGCGCCTCCGGTGAAGGTCGCGCGATTTTGCAGTGCTCAAACACGATAGCGCGCGCTTGATACAAAATTTCCAGCGCTGTAAAATTGGGCGCCTGCTGGAGATGCTCTTACATTATTGCTAGATCTTAGTGGTGGCGTCTCCACTAAACACCACCAGTAAATTACCGTAGTCGTGATGTGTGGATCAAACGCCAGCGGAAGAGTGGCTATTGGTGACGTTTTCCCTAAGCGCCGCCACTATATATCCTGGTCGTGGCATGTGGATCAAACGCCAGTGGAAGAGTGGCTATTGGTGGCGTTTTTCCTAAGCCCCACCACTATATATCCTGGTGGTGGCGTTTGTTTATTTCAAAGTCGCAAGTGTATCATCAAAAATTAAAAAACATCTGTTGCATCTAATTGAAAATTCATAGCAATATATATTTAGAAATAGTAAAAACAATGTCCACAAGAAATTTACAGAAATAATAACACATTATTAAAGTCAATCAACTAGCTAGCTAATGAACTAGAGTATGCATAGTAGTACTAGTTATTAGCTACTCCTCCTCATGCCCATCATCCTTGTACCTATTCTCATCTGACAAGTTAGGATCAATATAATCAAAATAAGTGATGTGATACACATGGTCGAGGGTGAAGATGATAAGATCCCCGGTATTCATCCCGTGGTGACTGACTAGTTGTGCCTTGATAGCTCTACTGAAATAGGTAACGGTCGGATCGTTGGTGAGGTCAATAAGGCTTCTTAAGACGAGACTCAGACAGTGCTCAACTAGCGGGAAACTATGGTTTGTATTTTTTTCAACTACCTGTATCCCATGTAAGTTTTCAAAAATAAGGTGCGGGCGACAATACAATCATCACTACAGGATTCACGCGATACGCCGATGGCTAAAAAATCCCAGGCATATGCTACGTCGATGGCTGCCTTCGGCGTAGACTCCTCGGCAAAGATCTCCCTCAGAAAACACACGGAGGCCGTCGGCGTATTGAAATGCCGTTGGCATACGCTACACCGATGGCTTCCCTTGGCGCAGCGGCCGTCGGCATAGCCTACCGGCTAGTTGTAAATATATATATATTTTTAAAAAATATTATTATATTATATTTTAAAATAAAATCTCAAATTTTTAATCTTCAAATTGTTTGACTCGTTAATCTCTCACTTTAAACATTTTTAACACTAATTACACTTAATCTTTGATCAAATTGTAGTTTTGGTCAAACTCCCCGGTCGGTCACCCATCCTCACTACTCCAGCTTCGGCATGATTAACTTTAGTTCCTTCAGAATTTGTTTTCGCAAAACAATTTATACATTGTTGTCAATACTATGATATCAATCCTATTAACTCTTATATCATTATGTCACATGTTTGTATTTTTTGAAATTAAAAAAAATTATTTAAGTAAACAATGATGAATAAGTAAAAATATTATTGAATTCAAATAAAAATATAATGATTTTATTTTTTGTATTTTTGTATTTAATATGGAATAATTAATATCTTTAAATCCGTAAATCAGAATTTGACAAATTATTTGTCTAAATTGATCAGAAAAATGAGAGAAATCCAAATATGATATCAATATCAACTTATCACAAACTATGCCGTGATTCTAGCCATAATTGTATTTGCCTGTTTAAAATGGCTTTTTGGCAATCCGAATGAGATATGTCATTTTGTGAAGGTTTTCTTGAGACGTAATCAATATACCAAGTTTGATATTTTTCCTTCTAACTATGTCACATAATATGACACCACGCAAAGGTTTCGTATTGTTTGGATCGTTTTTGAATTTCTTATGCCCGTTTTAAACTATCGTCAAAATTTGTCGAATGACGGGCATGAAGATTCTTAGCTCGGGGCTGAGCCTCGATAAAATTGAAGTGGATCTCTGATGAAATAGCATATTGTGAACCTAAGAATAAGTTTTGTAAAAAATCATGAGCATCAGATCATGTACCTATAGTTCATATTTGACCCACTTCCTACCGATTCGGCAGGAATTTGTCTTTTTTCACCAAAGATAGATGAGAAGGTTTAAGATACCCCTGTTAGGATATTGTCCATGTAAGGTGGTCTAGTATTTTTAGAAAATGTGGTGAAAGCATTTTGAATTAGGCATTTGGTGGTTGCTTCACAAAACTGTTGGAGATATGCCCAAGAGGCAATAATAAAGTAGGTTATTATCATATCTTCATACTTATGATAAATGTTTACATACCATACTATAATTGTATTAACAGGAAACATTAATACTTGTGTGATTTGTAAACATAAAAGAGTCCCTAGTAAAGCCTCTTGTTAAACTAGCTTGTTGGTTAATATAATATCATGGTTTCCTGATCATGAACATAGAGATGTTATTAACAACAGGGTCATATCATTAGGAGAATGATGTGATGGACATACTCCTATAGTTAAGCGTAGCATAAAGATCAAGTCATTTAATATAGTTCATTTGCTATAAGCTTTCTGATACATAGTAACCTAATTCCTTCGACCATGAGATCATGTTAATCACCATCACCGGAAGGATGCTTTGATGACATCAAACACCACACCGTAACTGGGTGGCTATAAAGGTGGCATTGAGTATTCGGAAAGTATGGGTTGAGGCACATGGATCAAGAGTGGGATTTGTCCATCCATATGCTGGATAGATATACTCTGGGCCCTCTCGGTGGAATGTCATCCAATTAGCTTGCAAGCATGTGACTAGTTCACAAGGGATCACATACCGCGGGAACGAGAAAAGAGTACTTATCAGTAACGAGGTTGAACTAGGTATACCGACAATCAAAACCTCGAATAAGTAAACTATTGTGAGACAAAGGGAAATTGGTATCGTATGTAAGTGGTTCATTCGATCGCAAAGTAATCGTAGAAATATGTGGGAGCCATATGAATTTCCAGATTCCTCTATTGGTTATTGATCGGAGAAGTGTCTCGGTCATGTCCGCATAATTCACGAACCGTAGGGAGACACACTTAAAGATTTGATGTTGTTGAGTAGTTATGGAATGATGAGTAAGAGACCGAATGTTGTTCGGAGTCTCGGATGGGATCCGGGATATCACAAGGAGATCCGGAATGGGCCGGAGAATAAGATTCATATAAGGAAAGTTCTGTTTTGGAGTTCGGGAATGATTCCGGTGTTTTCATCGGGAATGTTCTAGAAGGTTTCGGAAGGTCCGGCACTCCGGAGGGGAAGGGTACATGAATGTGTCATGACAATGTGGAATGGTTGCATCATGTACTAGGTATCATGGCTGGGCAAAATAAAGGGAGAAATCAAATCCTAGTTTGAAAAGTCAAACGCCAATTTGAAAAGTCAAACGGCAAGTTTGCTTGGTGGAGGAAGAGTAGGAAACCTACTTGGGGAGGAAGTCCTCCTCCCTCCACCCGCCGGCGAAGGAGGCCGAGTTGGGGGAGGACTCCCTCCTCCCAACCGGCGCCCTCCCACCTATAAAAGAAGGGGCAGGGGTGCCCCTCTTCCCTACACCCAAAACCCTAGCCTCCTAGCCGCCAGCCTCCTCCAAGTCGCCGCCGCCTAGGGCTCCTCTAACTCGGCGAGTTAGGGTTTCCCCAAACCCTAGCCGCAGGCCAAGCCCTCCCCTTGGTGCTCTCTAAACCCTAGATCACCAAGGCCTCTCTCATACTCCACCATACTCGCCCCGGCTTAAGGCGAAGCCCTGCGAGATCTCCCCTCTACTTCCGACACCACGCCGTCGTGCTGCCATAATCACGAGGAGAGTGCTACAAAGTCCGCTGCCTGCTGGAACAAGGGAGAGGAAGGTATTCATCCAGTACCGAACGTGTGACCGACTGCGGAAGCGCTGCCGGAACGCAGCGCCGGAAGGATCGTCTACGCGATCTTGAGATCGAAAGTGTACGACTACATCATCCACGAGAATCTGCTCTCGTTAACCGCTTTGGATCTTCGAGGGTTAGTACTCTATTAACTCGTTGCTACAATCTAGTAGATAGATCTTGGCTTATGTGTGTTCATGCGATAGAATTTTTTTGTTTTCCATGCTACGAACCCTTCAGTGGTATCAGAGCCGTGTCTATATGTAGATCTGTTGCACGAGTAGAACACAATGGTCATTGTGGGCATTGATGCTTTTGTTGTCGATTGCTTCTTGTGTACTTTGCATCTTGCGGGATGGTGGGATGAAGCGTCCCAGGTTAACCTTACATGACATCGTTCATGAGACTTGCTCCACGCTTGACATGCAACTTGTATTGCATAAGTGGCTTTGCGGGTGCCTGTTTCTCCCAACATAGTTAAGATTCAATTTACAACGGGTGATTGACAATACTAGTATCAATGTTGTGGTTCTTGTTCGTAAGTTAGAACAACACTTATAGAAAGCCCCAAACCACGTAAAACATGCAAAGAAAATTAGAGGCGTCTAAGTTTGTTTTGCAGGGGTGTGCTGTGATGTGATATGGCCATGATTGTGATTATATATGATGTATGCAATGTTCCTTATTGTAAGTTGGCAACCGGCAGGAGCCATATGGTTGTTTCCATTAAGTCCTACGTATCTATTATTCAAAGTAGTTGTAATTGTTGATGCTGGTGGAAGACAACCATGAAGCGGCGCCATTGACCTTGATGCCACACTGGTGATGATGGAGATAATGTTCGTGCTTGAAGATGGAGATCGGAAGCACAAGAATAAAGGCCATATCATGTAAGGTTCCCAACCTTTAATAAGGTAGAGATCCCTGTGTTTACAATGCTAGTCCCTGGATCAATAGCTAGCATCCACAGTTAAGATGTAATATCAAGAAACAAAGGTCATAATACAACTTTATAACCAGGAATAAAATAAATTATTACATCTTACATAGCTCATTTGGCTATCTCATTACAATGCAACAGAATATAACAATAGCATGGGGTCCTTCATCTTCAAAGTGCCACAGGCAGACATGTTGGTTGTAGACTTGTAATCCTATTCATTAACTTCATTAATATCAAACAAACCTGCAACATAACAAGTTATAGCCACAAGGGTCAATACATTTGAATTGTATTGACAAGTGATACTATGGTAGTATAGTGGAGTCTATCATCTATATGCATTTGGCTAAGTGGAGCTTAGGCTTGCTTTGATCAAAATAGATTTTCCTTATCTTTTGAACACACTAAGTTTTTGCTTGACAAAATCTTTCCCAAGGCATCTCCCAATAGAAATTGGTGATCCTTCAATCCCTTGTTCACCCACAAGATTTTAACTTGGCATAGTTTACACTTAGCAAAATTCCATGCAAGTCCTACTTAGAAATATCACTAATGCATAGTGAAAATAATGGGACAAAGTATGAAGCATCACTTGCCTTTTTTGGTAGAGAGTATAAGTTCACTCCTTGATCTTTGCAATGTTCACTCACTTCAAATCACTACAATTCAATCAAGCAAACAATATTTCAATCTACCATTCAAGCAATTCATCACATAAAATGATAGAAACAAAACAATGCATGCAAGCATGCTAAAGATTGTTTTATTTGTAAAAGTGGTTTCTAAGGGGTCATAAACATTTTAAAACACCTAATGGTCATTTTATAAAGTGGCAACACTATTTGCAAAAGGTTTTACTTCATAAACCATTTTTAAACCAAATCATTATTTTATGTGGTGAAGAAATGTTTTTAATAAGGCAACATTCTATAGGTTTCACAGAATATGTTTTCAAACCACAAAACCTTGTGTTTAGAGAGTTTATTTCCAAAACATTTCTCAAAGGTTTTCTTCCAAAACCATTTTAATAATTAAACTATATTTTTATTTGACTAGAAATGTTTTAAATCAAAGATTCATTCTTTTGTTTCACCAAATACACTTTTGAAATCACCAATTGATTCTTAGGGTCAGTAGGTTCAAAACAAACCAGTTGCCAAAGATTTTATCCCCAAAATCATTTTAGAACAAATTTTATATCCTAAACATGCATACATAAGTTTCTGTAAAAACAAACAATTTAACAGAAGGAATTTACTAAACAAAGTGCATGGTTGGCTAGGGCTTGTCTTGCTGAATCCATTGATATAAAATTTGCAAAATTTGGACATGTGGTTTGGAAGTTATGAATTTACAAAATTGAACATCTAATAGGAAAGTTTCTGGTTTTTAAAACAGACAGAGGCCACGTGTCATGTTCTTATTCGCTGGTACCTCTTCGGTTGGATCGACAGACAACAGCCGTTGGATCTAAGTTAAATCACGCGGCTCATATCACTCGATACCCCTTCGGGTTAGATTCTATCCTAATCGTCAAATCAAGATCGGACGGCGCTTTCGACACTTGCGAAGATGGGCGGCGCTAAGCGGCGCAGCGGTGGCGGCGTGTCAGCTATGGCATCATGGCGCGATTCTGAGAAGCGAGGGAGAGAAAGGTGTGGCTCACCAGGTTCGCCGTGGCGTGGGGAAGCTCAAGGTGGTGTTATCTCGTCGAGGGGCGCACGGTGATGACGGCAATCGCTCGCCGGAGCTGCGCTGCGCCTCGGGCTCGTATGGTCGTCGACGGGGGCGAGTTCCTGTGGCATGATAAGGCAGGGAAAATAGTCTGGAAGGTGCGCACGCTTGCAGGGGTTGCGATGGTACTCACCAGAACACGAGGGGCGCACTGGTGTGGCGTCAGTAGCTCGCCGGAGAGGTAGCAGGCGGCGGCGTTTGCTCAGCGATGATGTTGTCGACGATTCAAAGCACGCGCAGATGAACGAGTAACACTGGGAGGTGCGCCAGGAGGTGGGGAGTATGTGAGCTTGGTCGAGGAGGCAAGGGGCGACAGAGTTCGGTCGGAATTGTTGCCGGAGTGTCGTTGGACAGAGGAGCTTCGAGGGAGAAATTTGTGCAGCCTGGTGGCTCCCGTGGGGTGTGGTCTGGGGGAGAAGGGAGAGGGAAGCCTGGCGTTTATTACTGCGTGTTCACGGCGAGGGATTAACGCGACATTAAGGCATATTGACGTCGACGTTTAACGGCAGAAACTGCAAGGAGGAAAGGGGGGCGTGATCACCGCGGGGGAGGAAGAAGGTGAGGTGGCAGTGGGGTCCGTCGTCAGTGAAAGATTGAGTGGGGAGATGGGGTCCATCAGTCAGCGACGCTGCGGGTGTGTGTTTGAGTGAGAAGGAAAACGGTTCGGGAAAGGGAGATGGGCTGCCGATGGGCTTAGTGGGCTAGGCTAGTTCGGTTGCCTCGTTTCATATTTTTTTTCTTCTCCTGTTATTTTTCTTTTTCCAATTTGATTTTCTGTTTTGATTTTGTTTGGTCAATTCAAACATCCATTTAAATACAAAACTTTGCCAAAATTTGTGTAGGTTTAAATATTGATTAGTAATATAGTCTGAAGTCAATTTTGAAATAAAAATTTATTCTTTTTGGGGTCTTTTAATTATTTAGTTAGGCCCTTGTTTTAAATCAATTAAGATTAAATAATATTTTCAAACACCATTTAAATTCTTTTAAACTTTCCAAATCCTTTCAGTAGGTTTTTATTTGATTAATAGGGTGTCAAAATATTCATCTTGGATTAGTTGGAAAGTATTTATTATGATTCATAAATCATTTGAATTGGGTATTTGTTTTATTTCCAATGATATTAAATATATTTTTAATTCCCTAAAGTTTATTTGGAAGGTTTCTTTAATCTTATTTAAGTTGGATTAAACCACTTTTATTTCATTTGGGTAAATTCCAAAATACTATTTTCTCATGAATTATATAATAATTCTTATTAGAGATTTGTCTTTATTAAAATAGGGATAGAATGGTTAATGCCATTTTATTTTATTTTGGAAAATTCTTTATCCTTTTATTTTATTTGGGTTTTGGATTATATTCATTCCATTTGTTTATGGCTTAGGCCAAGGTTTGATTTGTGTTGGGAATATGCCCTAGAGGCAATCATGTATGATGAGATTTCCCACTGTATTCATAAAGATATTAAGTAGTCCTTGTATAAACATCTGATGTGTATCATTGAATATGTGATTCGGTTGTGGAACTATGCATTCATGTTGTTTGTACTAAATATCCTTGGTCATTAAGGTTGTGCTGGACACACAACTTAGACCAATGTGAAAGTTAGCTTGATGACTCAGTTCCACTTGTCATGGGCATGGAGATGCTATTCCAACTTACACAAATTCGACTAAAGAGTTTTGCGAGTCGGATTGACCCATATTGAGGTACAACGAACAAGTTGTCATTTGTATATCTCAATCAATGTAATCCTTAGACCTGAGGTTGTTGCATAGTCCGAGTTGAGGATCACCGACTTAGGTTACATCAACGCTGATCCGTGGCGGGCAATTATAAAGGCAGGGTTCGGGTCGACTGGGAATCAAGCTGCGTGATGTGAATAACCAAGATGGGATTTTTCCCCTCCACTTGGAGAGATATTCTCTGGGCCCTCTTGTGAGATATGATTCGGAAAGCATGGCCATGCACGACTCGGTTAAGTGTTAACCGAGGCGATCGACTAAGAGTTAGTCGGGTGAATCACTTATCTCGGATCGAGAAGAGAGTCGGACTATTTAAGGGATGGCATATATTCACCTATAGTCTGACAAGGTATATCGTGAGGCAAAAGGGACTCAGACGTAAGTCACATTGGAAAGGAAAGTCGTCAAGACTCTTTGGTACTTGGGAGTCGGCACGTTCTGCTAGGAGCCGCTACCGATTGATCGATTGAGAGTCGGACTCCTATCGTGTCCAAGTAGCCATGAGCCTGCGGGGTCACACACTTAAGAGCAGGAGCAAGTTCGAGCTGGTCCCGGGCGACTCCAGCCAGACGGTGACGATCGGGACGGGCATGAGCCCAGCCTAGGAAGGCGCGCTCATCGAGATCCTCCGTGAGAATAGGGTCATCTTTGCATGGAAGCCCTCTGACATGCCTGGTGTCCCTAGGGAGCTCGCTGAGCACAAGCTAAACGCCGACCCCAAAGTGCGACCCGTCAAGCAGTCGCTGCGACCCTTCAATGAAGAGCGCCGTCGAGCCATCGCTGAGGAGGTGCAGCGTCTACTCGCTGCAGGCTTCATCCGGCCAATCAAGTCTTCCAAGTGGCTGGCAAACCCAGTCCTGGTCGAGAAGAAGAACGGGACTTGGAGGATGTGTATCGACTACACAAACTTGAACAGCGCCTGCCCAAAGGAGCAGTTCGTCCTCCCGCGGATCGACCAAATAATCGACTCCACCGCGGGCTCGGAGTCGCTACGCTTCCTCGACGCCTACTCTGGATACAACCAGATCAAAATGGCCATCGAGGACGAGGAGAAGACGGCGTTCATCACGCCATTCGGAGCCTTCTGCTACACCGCCATGACCTTCGGCCTCAAGAACGCCGGGGCGACCTACCAGCGGTGCATGCAGGAGTGCGCGCAAGCCAAATTGGCCGCAACATCCACGTCTATATCGACGACGTGGTCGTAAAATCCGCTCGCCAGGGTGATCTCCTCGCCAACCTGGCGGAAGCGTTCGCCAACTTGCGAAAATACAAGATAAAGCTTAACCCAGGCAAATGCACCTTCGGTGTACCAGCAGGGCAACTACTGGGTTACGTCGTCTCCAAGCGCGGGATCGAGGCGAACCCCACCAAGGTCGACACGATCGCCCGACTCGGCAAACCGAGTGCCTCCGGCGTCGAAGCTGGCGGGCGATAGCGGCTCTCGTCGCTTCATCCCCGCTGGCGAAAGGCGATGCCCCTATACCGTCTGATGCGCAAGAACCCCACCTTCCAGTGGGACAAGGAGGCGGACGACGCACTCCGCGACCTCAAGAAGGTGCTACTCGCCGCACCGCTACTCGCCGCCCCTGCCGACAAAGAACCCATGCTGGTCTATGTCGCGGCTTCCGAGCGCATCGTCAGCGCCGTCATGGTCGTCGAACGGCCGGAGGAAGGAAATGAGCGCCCCGTACAGCGACTGGTGTACTACATCAGCGAGGTCCTCACCGAGTCGCGCCAGCGATACCCGCAGTACCAGAAACTGGTATATGCGGTCTTCAGAGCGTAGCGGCGCCTGCCGCACTACTTCCAGGAGCACCCGATCACGGTCGTCTCCTCAGCACCATTGCAGGACATCATCCGCAACCGTGAGGCGACCGGGCGAGTCGCTAAGTGGGCCCTCGAGATCGGCGTCCACAATATCAAGTATGAGCCACGAAAAGCGATCAAGTCGCAAGCTCTAGCGGACTTCATCGCCGACTGGGAGCAGGCCCAGCAGCCAGAGAAGCTGCCATACCTCCATTCGGAGCTCTGCACTTGACGGCTCCAAGAATGCGACGGCAACGAGTAGGGATCGTGTTGACTTCACCGAAGGCGACAAGCTCCGCTCGTCCCTGCCTCGACTTCACCCTGCACCAACAACAGGGCCGAGTACGAGGCCTTACTCCACGGCATGCGAGCTGCCAGGGAGATGAATGTCAACCGCCTACGCTGCTACGGAGACTCCGACCTCGTCGCTGGGCAAGTCGCTGGCACCTGCGACACCGTCTCCCCCACCATGGCGGCTTACCCCCAAGCAGTGGACAAGCTGGGCGGACACTTCGCAGGCTACTCCGTCGAGTGGATCAACAGGCGGAAGAACGAGGAGGCCGACGCACTCTCTCGCATTGGGTCGGCTTGACTCGCACCACCCGCCGGTGTCTTCCTCGACACGATCACCAAGCCAGTCTCTCCCGAGGAGATCGACATCGAGTCCTGTTACAACCGGAGGCAGCCTGGTCGCTTTTCGTCAACGAGCCGGCTGGACCAAGCCCTCGTCGCCTACGGAGACGGCACCTTGCGGCGAGCAGACGCCGGATGATCGCATCGCTGATGCAAGTCCTGCACCATTATCGACGGCGAAGCTCCTGGCGCGGCGTCACCGGCGTATTCAACGCTGCGTCCAACCCCGCGAAGGGCGCAAGATCCTCCACGACATCCACTCCGGCATTGCGGCCACCACGCCAGCTTCGCTCTCTGTCGCCAAGGCTATGCGGCATGGGTTCTCTTGGCCTACCGCTGCGCCGATCTCGACATCGTTCAGCGGTGCGCCGGGTGCCAGAAGTACGCCAACCAGACGCACGTGCCGAGCTCAGTGCTGAAGACAATCCCCATCACCTGGCCATTCGCCGTATGGGGCATGGACATGGTAGGCCCCTTCAAAAAGGCTCCCTCCGGCTACACCCACCTCCTGGTCGTGGTTGACAAATTCACAAAGTGGGTGGAGGCCATGCCAGTCCGGAAGTGCGACGGGAAGACCGTGACCAAATTCCTACACGAGCTCATATATCGCTACGGGTTCTCAAACAGCATCATCACGGACAACGGCACCAACTTCGCCAAAGGAGCCATGGCCGAATTCTGCGAAGAGCACCACATCCGGCTCGACCTCGCGTCGGTCGCCCACCCGGAATCCAACGGCCAGGCGGAACGGGCCAATCAAAGCATCCTCCACGGCCTGAAGCCGCGACTCCAAGTACCACTCGAGCGTACCACCGGGTGTTGGGTCGAGGAGCTGCCCTTCGTCATCTGGGGGATCCGCACCTCGGTCAACAGGTCGACAGGATTCACCCCCTTCTTCATGGTGTACGGCGCCGAGGCAGTCATGCCCACCGACCTCGAGCACGACTCGCCGCGGGTCGTCCACTACACGGAGGCTGCAAACGAACTCGCCCGCTAGGACGGAGTCGATCAACTGACGAGGCACGTGACCTCGCTCGGTCACGCACCACCATCTACCAGCAGGGACTCCGCCGCTACCACAGCCGGCGGGTGAAAACTCGCACCTTCCAAGAAGGCGACCTGGTGTTGCGCCTCATCCAGGACAAGAAGGGCATGCACAAGCTCTCCCCTCCGTGGGAGGGACCATTCGCCATCGGGCGAGTACTCGGCAACGACGCCTACTACCTCATCGACATCCGCGGGGACGGCGAACTCGACGTCAAGCGACCATGGAATGTAAACCTCCTACGGAAGTTCTACCCCTAGAACCCCACATATGTACTCTCCAGTCGCTATGAAATAAAAAGAATTGGTTACCGCAAATTGCGCCTACTCTCCGTATCTTGTGCCACTCGCACTCGTAGTAACAGCGTCAAGCTAACCGCAGAAGTCAACCTTTGGTACAGCGATCGGCACGGCTAAGTAGTGTGGTGCAAGAGCACTGAGTCACCTCAGGTCTTGCACCGTCCACGAAAAACGCCTACCCGGAGCCCCATTGGAGTCGCCCAGCCCGACTGGCTCTACGAGCCAAGACAACTGCCTTCGCTTCTTACAGCGACCATGATCCTCCGCATCCTCGACATAGCGACTCGAACGGCCAAGTACCACGCTCGGGGACTGACGACCAGTTCAGCACGAGCGGCTCGGGAAAACGCTAAGTATGAGAGCATGTCCAGGACTCGCCACGCGACTGACCCAACGGGCCAGGCTGGAGTGACGCGCCAGAACCAACGCGCCAAGTCCTCACCCACCCTCGAGTCGCGCCTAGAACAACCAAGTACCACGCTCGGGGACTCGGCCACCCGACCCCGTTCGCGCAAGGGAAAACGGTGAAGTACAGAGCGTTCAAGGGAGTCGCCCTGCGACTGGCTCTTCGAGTCCGGGCGAGTAGACCACAATAATAAAACATTCAAAAACCACAAACAAATCACACACGAGGTAAACCCCACAAAAAAAGGCGGGCCTTTCGGGGACTCGTTCAAACCTCAATCACAAAACACATGTCAAATCCCAAAAGCAGACCACGGCGTCTCATTCAATAGCATGTAGCATTGTCTCAAATTACAAAATATGCCTAAATAGCGGACCTGCTACTAACGCCCAGGGCAAACTATCCTATTCTGCGAGGCTTCGGCGACGACTTCGACCGGCGATTGCGGATGAATGGTGTGTATGGGTTTGACGGGTACGTCGTCAGTTCACCCGCCATCGTCACGCGGAAGGGCTGCTCGACCTTGAAGTCCCGATGTTGCGGCTCGGGGTCGTTGGGCGTGATGACCGTCTCCTGGTACGGAAGGAGGTCGCCCATTGCCCAGACACGCTCGGAGTACATCGCGGCGCGGTCCGTCAACTTGAGCACCTCGGACAGCTCCACTGCGCCAGTCGATGACGGGTAGCCACTCGTCACGTCGTCGATGTCGAAATCCTCCGGGAAGTGAGCAAGTCCAAGGCTGGTAGCGCCGCTGCTCCGGCGCCGATCGCGTCATGAACTCAACGACCGAGGGTGCCTTCTCCAAGTACTTCCACACCTCGACGAGGTCGCTCGGAATTACTTCCGTGGGTGATATCTCTTGGAGGTAGGCTCGGATGCACGTCGCCGACAACGTCGCCGAGTCAACGAGCGTGGACACACACTGCCGCGCGTCGAACGAGCTCGCCTCTTTCGCGCTATCAAGGATGCGACCTGCGAATGGAAGCTAACAATGAGTACACCGGGCACCACAACAGAACACATGTTATTGGCAGAGGCAGATACACTCACCAATCAAGGGGCAGGAGAGATCCGTGATGAAGCATTGAAGCGAAGTATAGTCGTCCTGAAGCCCAGCAACAAGGGCGTCGGACACTTTACGATCCTCTGCGGCGGCGGTAATAGCGGCCTTGGCTCGCCCATCCGCCGAGGTCGCTTCCTCCTTTGCCTCCCTCAGCTCGTGCTCGAGTTCGGCGATCCGCTTCTCAGCCGAGCTCAGTGCTGATTGAGCCATCGCCAACTCACCCGCTGGGACAAGCCCCTGGCGAGCTTCCTCCGCCGACAACCGCTGAAGCCCCTTGTTAGCCTCACGGGCGGTGGCGTTCCTTCTCCGCGGTAACCGCTTGCGCTAAGCGGTCAGTTGATTCACGTTGTAGACCCTGCACATCATTCAAATAGTGAATCAAAGCAACATCCTAAAGTGCCCACCCGCTGAAATTCAGCGAGTGCGCACTCGGGGACTGGCAATCAAAAACTCCTAAGTGCCCACCCGCTGAAATTCAGCGAGTGCGCACTCGGGGACTGGAAATCAAAAAACTCCTAAATGCCCACCCGCTGAAATTCAGCGAGTGCGCACTCGGGGACCGGCAATCAAAAAACTCCTAAGTGCCCACCCGCTGAATTTCAGCGAGTGCGCACTCGGGGACTGGACGCGAAAAATAACAACTATACACTAAAAGAATCAGACCGCTGCACCACACCGACCTGATCCTCGGGGACTGGACATACCTGGATGGCTGCGCCAAGCATGCCATGAAGTTGTATCGCGTCCACGGACGCGAGGAGAGATGGCGTGTGCCCACGACGCTGCTCGACTTCCGCATCGGCGACCCCAGGTGCACGACTCGAGGGCGAAATTCCACTCGCTGTGGCCGCTTTGGCCATGAAGCACAGGAATGTCGCGATGGAGGCACCCGCACCAAAGGAGGTCGGCTCGGCCGCTCCAGGCAAGGGAGCGCCCTCCTTCGTGTATGTGGCCGCCTCTGGTACGGGTTCGGTCGGTGCGACCGCCGTGTCGTCAGAGATCGTGATGACATCGTCGCCCTTGGCCTTCTTGCCACCATCCGCAGGGACGACGACCTCGTCCACCTTCCTCTTACGGGAAGGATCCTCCTCGCTGACGACGGATGGCACCTTAGCCACGGTCGGGTGGCCCATCTTCTTCACTCCGGTACTGTAAATCAATCACGTAAGCAAGATAATTCAAACTGCTATGGAAGAGAAGGGTAGGTGAGCAAACTCACTTGGCGACTGGAATGAAGCGCAGCCCCGTGCGGAGGCCGGCCGGCTTCTCCAGTTCAGGGCCCAGTCGGCGGCTAAGCCCCATCTCCAGGACGTCGCGTGCCCAAGACATGGACGGCTTATTCGTCGTCGAGGCCGCAACGGGAGCCTCTGGGACATCGTTGGTAGGAGCTTCCCTGCGGAGCATCCCCAGCCCGAAAGATCAGAGGCGAATAAGCGGGGCATCGAAGCTAGTGGCACCTCGACAGTGGCTGTGTCCAGCGCGGCTGCCGTCGGTGGCACCTCGTCCTTGGCCGAGCTGGGGGCGTCGGAGCTGCTCGCCGAGTGCGGTGGCGAGGCCGGCCTCATCGGCTTCGTCTTCTTCTTCGGAGGGGCCTTCGCCTCCTTCTCTTTCTTCTTCTTCTTCTTCGACAGAGTAGCTTGGCGGCGCGAGGTGGTCTCCGGAAGTTCTTCATCGTCATCATGACGCTCGAGGCTTTTGCTCGCCTCAAGCTCGCGTTGACGTTGCCCGCGGGTCTTGCGGACCAGCGGGGCGACCTCCTCCTCGGACTCGTCATCGCTGTTACTTTCGTCGCTCTCGGCGTCGCCCTTGGCGGGAGGCTACTCGCCCATGTCCTGGACGGACGAGCTTGAATTCTCGTCGTCCAAAGTCGGGAGCCACCCTTCCACCACTTGGAATAGCTGCAATGAAGGCAAGATGAAATTAGAATGACCGCGACTGCAAAAACTGCGACTGCGAATGATGCGAGGTGATTACTGTTGGGGCTGGACGCTTTGCGGTGTAGGGGGCGACCCCAGCCTGTGCATCCAGGTACATCGCCTGGGTGATCTTCTTCAGTGCTGCGGTGTAGTCCTCGAGCTTCCACTCGGCTAGGCTGGACTTCGTCGAGTCCTCCCGGCCCATGTATTGGTACATGTAGTGGTCGCGCCGAGCCAGAGGGACGAGCCGCCGCCCGAGCTGCAGTTATATTGGTTGATCGTTTGGAGGCCCTTCTTCTTCAAACCACGGATGGTTTGGAGCATTTCGTCCACGACCATCTGCTGGTCGCTGGGGAGCTTGCCGACTTGAAGACGGCGCGGCTCGTACCGGTTGGCGGAGTACCGTGGGATCGCCGTCTCGCCCTTCGGGGTCGCCTCGGCAACATAGAACCAAGACTTCTTCTAGTCGCTCGCTGCCTTGGCGGGCAGCATCAAGTCAAAGAATGAAGCCTTCGACTTTAGTTGGAAGGTTAAGCCATTGGCGAGCATTGGGTCGCTTCTCGCTGGCTGATCCGTCTATGGAAGATCTTGCCACAGAGGGAAGTAGGGCCGGCAAGTAGCACTTCGCGAACGCCACGAAGATGGCGAGCTGCTCGATCTGTGAGGACCCGGTCCGACGGCTGGATCCGTAGTAGGCGAAGCGCCCGAAGAACAAGGGCGTGGGAATCCTGGCCCTGCCTGTGGCTGGTGAAGCAGATGAATTCCCCCTCGCGCGGGTTCGGGATCACATCTCCGGCCGCGGGGATGCGCCAACAACCGGCGCGCAGGATCCCGGCCTCCTCGAAGGACGCCAGATGCGCCCTCGTACACTTAGATCTACCCAAGGCTCGGTGGAGAGGGCCATGGCGGAAGGATTTGTGGGGGGTCGGAAGATTTTGGGTCGGCTGGATCGCGATGCGAAGGACGGCGAGAGTGCGTGCAATCGGAGAAAATGGCGAGAAGGTGGTTGTCTTATTTAAGTTGGATTAAACCACTTTTATTTCATTTGGGTAAATTCCAAAATACTATTTTCTCATGAATTATATAATAATTCTTATTAGAGATTTGTCTTTATTAAAATAGGGATAGAATGGTTAATGCCATTTTATTTTATTTTGGAAAATTCTTTATCCTTTTATTTTATTTGGGTTTTGGATTATATTCATTCCATTTGTTTATGGCTTAGGCCAAGGTTTGATTTGTGTTGGGAATATGCCCTAGAGGCAATCATGTATGATGAGATTTCCCACTGTATTCATAAAGATATTAAGTAGTCCTTGTATAAACATCTGATGTGTATCATTGAATATGTGATTCGGTTGTGGAACTATGCATTCACGTTGTTTGTACTAAATATCCTTGGTCATTGAGGTTGTGCTGGACACACAACTTAGACCAATGTGAAAGTTCGCTTGATGACTCGGTTCCACTTGTCATGGGCATGGAGATGCTATTCCAACTTACACAAATTCGACTAAAGAGTTTTGCGAGTCGGATTGACCCATATTGAGGTACAACGAACAAGTTGTCATTTGTATATCTCAATCAATGTAATCCTTAGACCTGAGGTTGTTGCATAGTCCGAGTTGAGGATCACCGACTTAGGTTCTGTCAAACGCTGATCCGTAACTGGGCAGTTATAAAGGCAGGGTTCGGGTCGACTGGGAATCAAGCTGCGTGATGTGAATAACCAAGATGGGATTTTGCCCCTCCACTTGGAGAGATATTCTCTGGGCCCTCTTGTGAGATATGATTCGGAAAGCATGGCCATGCACGACTCGGTTAAGTGTTAACCGAGGCGATCGACTAAGAGTTAGTCGGATGAATCACTTATCTCAGATCGAGAAGAGAGTCGGACTATTTAAGGGATGAAATATATTCACCTATAGTCTGACAAGGTATATCGTGAGGCAAAAGGGACTCAGACGTAAGTCACATTGGAAAGGCAAGTCATCATGACTCTTTGGTACTTGGGAGTCGGCACGTTCTGCTAGGAGCCGCTACCGATTGATGGATTGAGAGTCGGACTCCTATCGTGTCCAAGTAGCCATGAGCCTGCGGGGTCACACACTTAAGAGCGGGAGCAAGTTCGGATTGGATCTGAACATATAATCTGGTTGGGTTGGACCTAAACCTAATTAGGACTGAGTTAGTGAGTTGGACTCACGGTGACTAGTTTTATATGGGCTTTAGTGAATGGGTCGCGTGAGCGGAGCCCACGTTCACTCCCTATATATAGTGGAGCACCTTAACCCAGAAATGTTAATCGTTGTTCGGTTAGGTCATCCCATGTGTTGGAAACCCTAGCTCCACAACAGTCCAGCCGCCGTTATGAACCTAGCAGTTCGCCGCCGGCGCTCCTCCTTGTACATGTGGATACCAGCAGAGGTGCTATGCGATCAGCACCAGGACGATCGGATCGTTAGGACTGCACTACATCAACTGACGCGCTTCATCAGTAATCCGCAACCGCGCGTCTAGTGGTAAACCTCGTGGCCTTCTACCTCAGCTAGATCTTGGGATCACCACGTTAGATGAAAAAGTTTTGTTTTATCTCTGCATGGCCCAACAGTGGTATCAGAGCGATAGCTTCTGGTTTTAGGCTCGAGATCTCGCATATGTGATATGCGGTAGGCTGTAGATGAGATCTATGTGCTGTTTTGGTGGTTGATCTATGAGATAGATCGGTTTTGTACGAAGTTGATTGGATCAACTGTACTCGGGGAATGGTAGATCTGATTTCCATGATCATACTGCTAAGGTCGTGGAACGACATACCCCTACCGGTCGGCTTCCGCCATCGGGGTAGACTGTGACACGTAAATCTAGAAGCGGTGATCGAAGATCAAAGAGTTTGATCGACTCGGAACGATGGTCGGAATCCATGTTCGGATCGTAGATGAGATCTATGTTTTAGGAAAAATAGATGAGATCTATGTTTTCGGAACGATGGTCGGAATCCATGTTTGGATCATAGATGAGATCCATGACCGCCGCTTCTACCGTCAGAATGGCGCCTTAGATGTCGCTATGAGTTTCACAATGCGGTAGATATTGTATCTATGCATAACTTGTTTTTGCAGGAAGTTGTGAATGGTATGGTTCATGTGCATGTGATGTATGTGTAATCCATACATAATTTGCGAATCATGGTTTTTTGTCGGCATTTGGAGCCTAGGTGCTGTCATTTTTATTGTATAATGACCTGCGTGTCGGATTCTCTATGTAATTTACTTTACTAAGCTAGTGTAGCTGTTTGGAGAACCCGGAAGGCATGCAAGGCGTTGTACATGTCGGCGACATGGAGTAATACGGCAAGTGACAAGAGTTGGCACGAGTCGGATTACAGGCTTTGTGGAGATGGAGATCGCCATGAAGAGAGCCATACCATTTCATATTATAATTGCTTTATTTTGTGTTATTGTTATGTCTCTGTTTTACCTCTATTAGATAGTCGGTAAAATTTAATCCCTCAAAGAAGGTCTAGTCGGTTTTCCCGCCAGTGTTTGCACCATCACAAGTCGGACATTTTTGGTAGTGGGCTCATAAAATTGAGGTGCTACCAATTCTTTCCGACTAGGTGGGTTCGAGTCGGACTCTTACTGCAGAAACACTCGGTAAGCTAGACGGGTCTATCCTAGCAGTTGTGGGACTCGGGGAAAAGTCGGGGGAGCCGGGCATGTGATGCCACCCGTCAACAGAGTCGCATGAGATGCGATTGACAAGGAGTTGTCTACCTAGATCACTTGGCGGCTAGCGGTGATGCTAAAGCTCACTAGCCGACTTGCTTATTTAGGATCCTGAATCACTAAGCAACCATCGGAGGGGTGTTGGTTCTAGTGGGAGCATAAAATATTAAAATGTTTAATATGCTTGCTCTTTTATGAATACATATCTTAAGTGTTTTGCATATTTTCTGTTGTAGATCATGGCACCAAGTAGCAGTCACTCTCAGATATCCGGTTTTGCGTTGAGAACTATCCTTGAGAAAGATAAACTGAACGACACTAATTTTACCAACTGGTATCAAAATCTGAGAATTGTTCTCAAACAAGAAAAGAAGGACCATGTCCTAGACAACCCACTTCCAGATGAGCCGAATGAGAATGCGACTGTCGCAGCCACCAATGCCTACCGTCGGGCTAAGGACGAGTCCACGGATATTAGCTGTCTTATGCTTGCTCACATGGAACCAGACTTGCAAAAGCAGTTCGAGCATGTTGAGGCCTATGATATGATCGAAAGCCTCAAAAGTATGTTCGTGCTCGGCGACTGAGAGGTATCAAGTCTCTCAGGCTTTGCTGAGTTGCAAGCTTAAGGATGGTGATCCACTGAGTCCGCATGTGATCAAAATGGTTGGTTACGTGCAGTCTCTGGAGAGGCTTGGCTACCCCATTAGTGAAGAGTTCGCTACGGATATAATTCTGAACTCTCTTCCTAGTGCATATGGGCAGTTCATTTCGAACTACCACATGCATGGTATGGATAAGAAGCTCACTGAATTGCATGGGATGCTCAAGCAGGCAGAGGCGGATCTCAAGAAGGGCACCAGTCAAGTGTTGATGGTGCAGAATAAGGGTAAGTTCAAGAAGAGTTCTTGGACTAAGAAGAAGGCTAAGTCAGAAGGAAAGCAGGCTCAGGACCCGGTCCCAAGCGCTTCCTCAGGGTCTAAACCATCTCCTTCAGCTGGATCCACTTGCTTCTACTGCAAGGCGGATGGCCACTGGAAGAGGAACTGCAGCAAGTACTTGGCCGACAAATCCAAGAGTGGAGGTATGACTTCCGACTCAGGTACACTTGTTTGCAATGTTATAGACATATATCTTGCTGATGCACCTAATAGTTCTTGGGTATATGATAACGGATCAGTTATTCACATCTGCAACTCGTTGCAGGGACTGGTAAGAACTAGGAGCGTAGCAAGAGGCGAGGTTGATATTCGAGTCGGCAACAAAGCAAGAGTTGCTGCGTTGGAAGTCGGCACGATGCAACTTCATTTACCTTGCGGATTCATTATGGAACTAAATAATTGTTATTATGTTCCAGTGCTCAGTCGAAACATTATTTCTGCTTCATGTTTGATGAGGCAAGGCTATGAGTCGAATATCAAGAATAATGGTTGTTCTTTGTATTTGAATGATATGTTTCACGGCTTTGCACCCGTCCAGGACGGGTTATTTATTTTGAATCTTGATGGTGAGTCGGTTTATAACATAAATGTCAAAAGGTTGAAACCAAATGATCTGAATATGACTTACTTTTGGCACTGTCAGCTTGGTCATATAAGTTGGAAACGCATGAAGAAGCTCCATGATGATGGACTCCTAACTTCGTTCGACCTTGAGTCGTTCGAGACATGCGAATCTTGCCTACTCGGCAAAATGACCAAGACACCTTTTGCAAAGAGTTGCGAAAGGGCGTCCGACTTGTTGGGACTAGTACATAGTGATGTATGTGGACCAATGAGAACGGCAGCCAGGGGTGGTTATGAGTACTTCATTACCTTCACTGATGATTTGAGTAGGTATGGATATATCTACTTGATGAAACATAAGTCGGAAGCCTTTGAAAAGTTCAAAGAATTCCAGAATGAAGCACAGAATCAACTCGGCAAGAAAATAAAGTTTCTTCGATTCGAGGAGGCGAGTACATGAGCCATGAGTTTGATGACCATCTGAAAAGTTGTGGAATAGTTCCTCAACTTACTCCGCCAGGAATGCCGCAAAGGAACGGTGTTTCGGAAAGGCAGAATCGGACCTTGTTAGACATGGTACGATCAATGATGAGTCGGACAGATCTTCCTTTATCATTTTGGGGTTATTGTCTAGAAACAGCGACGTTCACACTAAACAGAGTACCATCAAAATCGGTAGAGAAGACACCGCATGAGATGTGGACAGGCGAAAAGCCAAGTTTGTCTTTTCTTAAGATTTGGGGTTGTGAAGCTTTCATCAAGCGACTCCAGTCGGACAAGCTTACAGCCAAGTCGGATAAGTGTATTTTCGTGGGGTATCCGAGGGAAACCTTGGGTTACTACTTCTAAAACCGAGAAGTGGGCATAGTGTTTGTCGCTCGGAACGGTGTCTTCCTTGAGAAAGAGTTTCTTAGTCGGGGAGTAAGTGGGAGCACGGTGCAACTCGAAGAAATTCGAGAGGAACCGGCTAGTAGCGAGTCGGCAAAAACCTTGGAGGTTGAGCCAGTCGTGGTAGCTGAGCCCGCAGCAACACCTGTACTACGAAGATCGGCAAGATTACGAAGTGTTTGTGATGTGTTACTGTTAGACAGTGATGAGCCGGCAAATTTTTCGAAAGCGATGGTAGGATCTGATTCCGAGTCATGGCTTGGAGCCATGACATCTGAGATAAAGTCCATGGATGAAAATGAAGTTTGGAACTTGGTTGATCTGGTAGACGGTGCAAGACCCGTCGAGTGCAAATGGGTCTTTAAGAACAAAAATGATATGGATGGAAATGTTTCAATCTATAAAGCACGCCTTGTCGCGAAGGGGTTCCGACAAGTTCAAGGAGTTGATTACGACGAGACTTTCTTGCCCGTAGCGATGCTTAAATCAATTCGGATCATGTTAGCTATAGCGGCCTATTTCGACTACGAGATATGGCAGATGGATGTCAAAACGGCTTTCCTTAACGGAAATTTAACCGAGGACGTGTATATGATACAGCCCGAGGGTTTTGTCGATCCGGCTAATGCTGACAAGGTGTGCAAACTTCAGAAATCCATTTATGGGTTGAAGCATGCATCTCGGAGTTTGAATATTCGCTTTGATGAGGTAGTCAAATCGTTTGGCTTCATCAAGAGTGATCATGATTCTTGTTTGTACAAGAAGTTTAGTGGGAACAAAGTAAATTTTCTAATCTTATATGTGGATGACATATTACTGATTGGAAATGATGTCCAGATGTTGCAAGAAACCAAGGAATCATTGGAAAGGAGTTTCTCAATGAAAGACTTGGGTGAGGCAACATACATCCTCGGAATCCGGATCTATAGAGATAGATCAAGGAGGCTCATTGGATTGAGTCAGAGTACTTATTTGGACAAAGTGTTGAAGAAGTTCAACATGGAATCGTCTAAGAAGGGGTTCTTACTGATGTCCCATGGTGTAAAACTTAGCAAGACTCAGTGTCCTTCGACAACTGATGAGCAAAGTCGGATGAGTGCGATTCCATATGCTTCTGCATTCGGATCCATCATGTACGCCATGATTTGTACTAGGCCGGATGTTTCCTATGCTCTAAGTGTTGTGAGCAGATACCAGGCTGATCCTGGAGAGATCCACTGGACAACGGCTAAAAATATCCTAAAGTACTTGAGAAGGACTAAGGATATGTTCTTGGTTTATGGTGGTGAAGATGAACTCAGTGTAAAGGGTTACACGGATGCGAGTTATCTTACCGACTCTACTGATTCTCGTTCGCAATCCAGATACGTGTTTATTTTAAACGGAGGTGCTGTGAGCTGGAAGAGTTCCAAGCAAGAGACTGTGTCAGTGTCTACAACAGAGGCTGAGTATATTGCCGCCTCGGAGGCAGCAAAGGAAGCTGTTTGGATGAGGAATTTCCTCATGGATCTTGGTGTGGTTCAGGGCTCGTCCAATCCGTTGGACGTGTATTGTGACAACAATGGTGCTATTGCACAAGCCAAGGAACCTAGACAGCACCAGAAGAACAAGCACATACTCATGCGGTACCACCTGATTCGCCAGTTCATGGATCAGGGTGATATCAAGTTATGCAAGGTACACACGGATGCAAATATTGCGGATCCATTGACAAAGCCGTTACCCCAGCCGAAGCATGAGGCACACCTGAGAGCCATGGGCATTAGATGCTTAGACATGTGATGTCGAAAGATTGACTCTAGTGCAAATGGGAGACTGTTGGGAATATGCCCTAGAGGCAATCATGTATGATGAGATTTCCCATTGTATTCATAAAGATATTAAGTAGTCCTTGTATAAACATCTGATGTGTATCATTGAATATGTGATTCGGTTGTGGAACTATGCATTCATGTTGTTTGTACTAAATATCCTTGGTCATTGAGGTTGTGCTGGACACACAACTTAGACCAATGTGAAAGTTGGCTTGATGACTCGGTTCCACTTGTCATGGGCATGGAAATGCTATTCCAACTTACACAGATTCGACTAAATAGTTTAGCGAGTCGGATTGACCCATATTGAGGTACAACGAACAAGTTGTCATTTGTATATCTCAATCAATGTAATCCTTAGACCTGAGGTTGTTGCATAGTTCGAGTTGAGGATCACTGACTTAGGTTCTGTCAAACGCTGATCCGTAACTGGGCAGTTATAAAGGCAGGGTTCGGGTCGACTGGGAATCAAGTTGGGTGATGTGAATAACCAAGATGGGATTTTGCCCCTCCACTTGGAGAGATATTCTCTGGGCCCTCTTGTGAGATATGATTCGGATAGCATGGCCATGCACGACTCTGTTAAGTGTTAACCGAGGCGATCGACTAAGAGTTAGTCGGGTGAATCACTTATCTCGGATCGAGAAGAGAGTCGGACTATTTAAGGGATGACATATATTTGCCTATAGTCTGACAAGGTATATCGTGAGGCAAAAGGGACTCAGACGTAAGTCACATTGGAAAGGCAAGTCGTCATGACTCTTTGGTACTTGGGAGTCGGCACGTTCTACTAGGAGCCGCTACCGACTGATCGATTGAGAGTCGGACTCCTATCGTGTCCAAGTAGCCATGAGCCTGCGGGGTCACACACTTAAGAGCGGGAGCAAGTTCGGATTGGATCTGAACATATAATCTGGTTGGGTTGGACCTAAACCTGATTAGGACTGAGTTAGTGAGTTGGACTCACGGTGACTAGTTTTATATGGGCTTTAGTGAATGGGTCCATGAGGAGCCCACGCTCACTCCCCTATATATAGTGGAGCACCTTAACCCGTAAAGGTTAATCGTTGTTCGGTTAGGTCATTTCATGTGTTGGAAACCCTAGCTCCACAGATCCAGCCGCCATTCTGAACCTAGCGATTCGGCGCCTCCTCCTTGTACATGTGGATACCAGCAGAGGTGCTGTGCGATCAGCACCAGGACGATCGGATCGTTAGGACTGCGCTGCATCAACTGACGCGCTTCATCAGTAATCCACAACCGCGCGTCTAGTGGTAAACCTCGTGGCCTTATACCTCAGCTAGATCTTGGGATCACCACGTTAGAGGAAAAAGTTTTCTTTTATCTCTGCGTGTCCCAACAATTTGGTCTTTAAATAATCCTTATTTAATATTTCTTTCTTCATCTTATAAAATCCATATATTTTTATTTAGAGATCCAAACTTGGTGATTCTAATTTTGTAAAATCTTGTTTCATAATTGTTTATCCTTTTAAATCTCTTTAGGATTATTTGCTCACCATTTGGTATGGATTTATAGATAGATTCTTTATTAGCTTTGGAAATTACTTTTCCTTTATCTTATTAAATTCATAAGATTTTATCTATGGCTCCAAATTAAGTGAAACCAATTTATATGGCTTTATATTATTTCTATTTGTCATTCATGATCATTTGTAAATGTTTGTTGTCAAATTTTTTATATAGATCAAATCCATAGGCTTGGAGATAACTTGGAAATGATTTTATTCTATTAGGGTTTAGGGTTTTGGATTTATTTTCCAAGTGTTTAAATTGCCAGATGCATTTTATGAGGAATGCATTTTATTTGATTTGAATTTTAGTTGGATTCAAAATTAACCAAAGTTTGTTCCAGATGGGATTTTAATTTCCATTTAGAAACAAAGTTTCTTTTCACCCTGAAATTCAACAATAATTTATTTTGTTTATTTTATTTTTCACATTACAAGATTTGGAAAATCTTGGGATGTGACATATCATATCACATATTATGAATTGCATGTGATGTTAATCCTTTTATGCTTCTTGTATTGCTTAGTTCATGACGGTAGCATTATAAGATGCCTCAAGCACACAATTTCAAGTTTTAAAGTGTTCATCCTTAGTAAGCACCGTTGCTAAAGCTCGTTGTTTCAAAGCATCACGTGATGATCGGGTGTGTTAGATTCTGCGAGTGTATACAACTTGAGCAAGCCAGATTTGCTCATGCGAAAGCTAAGGTTTGATCTTGACGAGCCTAGCATGTACAGACATGGTCTCGGAACACGGATCACCGAAAGGTAAAGCATGAGTCATATAGTAGATATGATGAACATGTTGATTGTTCGCCATTGAAGCTACATCAACTCTCGTGATGATCGGTTTTGATGTGGTGGATTTGGTTTGTGTGATCACTAAAACAATGTGAGGGATATTGTTTTGAGTGGGAGTTCAATGGCAATATGATTAAAAGTTGAACACTATTTATCATAAATTAAATCAAAGTGAATTTGCATAATTGTTGTAGTCATTGGCATCCGTTTACCACCTTGCGCTTAGTTATAATTGAGATGCTAGAACTATAGAATTCTGGTTAGTTACTTTACGAACTGGTATCGTATTGCTTTGAAGTGTTAATCTAAAGTTTAACAGTCCCATTGCAAACTTGCGAAAGTTTAATTACTCCGTGAAATTTAATAGTTGGTATTAAATCAAGAGTAACAATTCCAGTGTTAGTATATAAGTATCATGTTTATCTCCATGATTCTTGATATTCGAAAGATAGTTTCAATATCAAGGTAATCTAGGAGTTGAAAGAATTGTTTCAGAAACCATCATGTATGGAAGATATTGCGATATCTGAAATGATGTTTTGGTTACAACATGATAGAGTATAATATGGCAAAGTTTATGTTCTCATATTTGATGAGAATTTACAAAAGGTTGGAGACACTAGTTGTCCTAATCCTCCAAAAGGTTTTGGAGAGAAACATTATACTCGAGATTCACCGTTATAAGCTAAAAGTAGCTTGATCATAGATAATTCCATGATAAGGGTAAATATTTGATGTAGGTAAAATGTTTACTACACCAAGAGATTACTAAAGAAAGGAATTTGAAAGAACACCAAACATTTGATGATGGTGATCTACTTCAAAGTGCAAGTCCAAAGACATTGGTATTTTACTATACACGCTTTGGACTATGTGTCATGTGTATGGCTTCACTATTGATGTTGATAGATTATTTCAAACAGAAAAAGAAATACTGAAAGAGAATCTCATAAATATATGGCAGAAAAGAAAAGACTAGAATTGTTCAGCTTAGGTATATAGAGGATATACGTGTTATGGCTGTATTCTTTGCTTGTTAAATAATGTGGTTCTTAAGTATTGGATACTGAAATTGTTGGTATGAATCGTCATACAAAACAACAGAATTCATGAACTACAATGGCCTAAGTAACAAGCAAAAGAATATGTGATGATGTTCATCGAGAACAAATAAAAGGTTATTGTGTTGCTCGTTAAACATCAAAACTTGCCTTCAAGATTTGTTTTATCAGGTATTATGAGAACAAAAGGGTTGTTCAAATAATTGCCGTAATCCATAAAAGATGGATAATTTACAAATCGCGTTGGATAAATCACATCCATAAAACTAGTGCTAAAAATGTCGAAAGACAAATTGATTGAAAGATCACTTAGGAAGTGGCATCGCTGTTTAAATTATATTGGAAAGAAAACATGAAGAAACTCCATGTGGATGGAATTTTGTAGTCTTTTGATTTTTGATCAAATGGCGCTTGTAAAACTTTCCTAGAGATAATTAAAACTTCGTTCATAGGCCAAAAGGGAACGAATGACTAGCTTATTGGAACTTGTATATATTGTTGTATGAAGTCCATTATGTGTAGTCAAGAGCGATGGATTTCAACTTCATATGCTTTTGTCACATCCCAAAATTTTCCAAATTTTGAAATGTGAAAAAAATTAAATAAACAAAACAAAACTTTGTTGAACCGAAACCAGTTTCAACAATTTCAACCGAAACAGTTTCGGTGTCTAGTGAAATAAATTCCTGCGCTTTCCTTTTTTTATCTGGCATATTATTTGCTCCAAATGGTGTCGGTATCCCTTAAGTGTGTCACCCTACGGTTCGCGAATAAGGTACACATGATCGAGACGCCTCTCCTATCAATAATCAGCAGCGGGACCTGTAGATCCGTACTGACTCCCACATATTCAACGATGACTTCTGTGATCGTGTGAACCTTATACGCATGTAACTCAATCCCTTTGACTCGCGATATATTACATGTCCGAGATTCGATCATCGGTATCTCCATACCTAGTTTGATCTCGTTACCGACATGTACTCTTTTATCGTTCCCGTGATATAACATTCTAGTGATCAAATCACTTGCTTGCAAGCTAACTAATGTGATATCACCGAGAGGGCCTAGAGTATATCTATCCGTTATCGGGATGGACAAATTCCACTCTTGATCCATGAGCCTCAACATAACATCTTCATAGCACTGAACCCATCTTTATAATCACCCTATTACGGTGTGACGTTTGATGTTATCAAGATACTCTTCCGGTGTTAGTGGTTGACATGATCTTATTGTCTAAGGACTAAGATTACTTCGTATGATGTTATAGCAATATAAACACAATGACCTTGATCGTAATGCTATACTTCGCATAAATGTTCATCACACCATTCCATTAATGTTGTGACCTCGTTATTAACAACATCCAATGTCCATGATCAGGAAACCTTTAATCATCTTGTTAATCAACGAGCTAGTTTATAAGAGAGGCATAACTAGGAACTTCCTTTTTGTTTATTAAACACACATGTATTTCCGTATTAATACAATTATAGCATGCAAAATAAACATTTATCATAAATAAGAAATACGATAATAACCACTTTATTATTGCCTCTCGGGCATATTCCTTTCAATTCTGCGACATGGTAGCAAGATACTTTGTTAAATTTGGTTCAAACTTGATGGTTGTTGCGGTTGAACAATCGAATTTGTTTCAATTCTGTTATTTGTGGTTTAGTTTTACGGTTTCGTATCGTTTTTATCCTGGTAGAAACCATGCACGCGAAACTGTAAAAAGAGATTTTTTTTTTCTGGTTCGGTTTTGAGGGTTGTTCCTTCTGTCGCTCGCCCAAAAAACTTACAAAACATGACGTAGAACACGTTTTTCAATTCGTCATTTCACAGTGTATGCTAGAGATGCTGTAAGGGCGGTCCTCTGGGTCGCGCTTACCTAGAAACGCCAATGACCTTTCCTTTTCGCCATCATTTGGTGTTCCGTTTTTCAGAATCAGAGATAAACGAGCGGAGAAGGACATGATAGTTTGGTTTGCTTTCCCCGTCGTCGTCGCATGCATGGTATTATTCCTGTTCCTGATAGTACCCCCTTGGAATATTCCGCGTGTGCGTCGCAGTTAGCCAATTAATACTAATTGGCTCACGATGATTGGTCCACGAGGCTCTCACACTATTAGAAAAAAGTCTGAGAAGCGGTGTTCCAAAAAGAAGGTTAATAGCATTTAAGTATTATTTTAAATCATGTTACTAACTTTAAAGCATCACCAGCGGATGCGTCAAAATAGCGCAGCCCTAAAATAACTGTTTTTATCGCGCGCGCTGCAAACCTCCCCCGCAGATGCGCTAAAATCCCACGCGCTGCAAATTTTTAGCGCGGCGCTGCATTTTGCGCTATTCGGAGCGCAATATATCCGGCTCCGCTACGGCGCGCGCTATCGCTGACGACGCGCGGGAAGAACCAACCGCCGAAAAAATCCCAGCGTCGCGACCTACCACGCCTTCTCCTCCGCGTGACGCCGGCGCAACTCCAGCGATGAACGGCTCCTCCAGCACCCCTTCCACCCCTCCCTACTCCGTCCCGCCCGTCGCCGGCGCCGGTGCCGGCGCAATCCCGCCAGCGATGGGGCCAAACCCTAGCGGTGGTGTCGCCGCGGGGTCGGCCGCCACTCGCGCCCTCGTCGTGCCGCCGCGGACAAGCAACGACGCAGCGTTGCCGCCTATCGGGCCTCCACCGAGGGGAAAGACCACCACGAAGCGCGGCGCGGCTGCGGCGGCGGGGGCGGGTAAACCGAAGGCACCTTCTTTGTGATGATTTTTGAGCCATTTATGCATGAATTTTTTGGTCTATTTTGATCTTCTTTGTGATGTTTGCAATGGTGTTTTTGGTTTGGGCCTGTAGCGCACGCTGTATTTTGCAGCGCCTGGCGGATTCACAAAATTCGCCAAAACAGCGCGCGCTGCATTTTAGAGTCTCCGGTGGAGGTCGCGCGATTTTGCAGTGTTCAAACACGATAGCGCGCGCTTGATACAAGATTTCCAGCGCTGTAAAATTGGGCGCCTACTGGAGATGCTCTTACATTATTGCTAGATCTTAGTGGTGGCGTCTCCACTAAACACCACCAGTAAATTACCGTAGTCGTGACGTGTGGATCAAACGCCAGCGGAAGACTGGCTATTGGTGACGTTTTCCCTAAGCGCCGCCACTATATATCCTGGTCGTGGCATGTGGATCAAACGCCAGTGGAAGAGTGGCTATTGGTGGCGTTTTTCCTAAGCCCCACCACTATATATCCTGGTGGTGGCGTTTGTTTATTTCAAAGTCGCAAGTGTATCTTCAAAAATTAAAAAACATCTGTTGCATCTAATTGAAAATTCATAGCAATATATATTTAGAAATAGTAAAAACAATGTTCACAAGAAATTTACAGAAATAATAACACATTATTAAATATTAGCTACTCCTCATGCCCATCATCCTTGAACCTATTCTCATCTGACAAGTTAGGATCAATATAATCAAAATAGTGATGTGATACACATGGTCGAGGGTGAAGATGATAAGATCCCCGGTATTCATCCCGTGGTGACTGACTAGTTGTGCCTTGATAGCTCTACTGAAATAGGTAACAGTCGGATCGTTGGTGAGGTCAATAAGGCTTCTTAAGACGAGACTCAGACAGTGCTCAACTAGCGGGAAACTATGGTTTGTATTTTTTTCAACTACCTGTATCCCATGTAAGTTTTCAAAAATAAGGTGCGGGCGACAATACAATCATCACTACAGGATTCACGCGATACGCCGATGGCTAAAAAATCCCCGGCATATGCTACGTCGATGGCTGCCTTCGGCGTAGACTCCTCGGCAAAGATCTCCCTCGGGAAACACACGGAGGCCGTCGGCGTATTGAAATACCGTTGGCATACGCTACACCGACGGCTTCCCTTGGCGCAGCGGCCGTCGGCATAGCCTACCGGCTAGTTGCAAAAATATATATATTTTTAAAAAATATTATTATATTATATTTTAAAAAAAATCTCAAATTTTTAATCTTCAAATTGTTTGACTCGTTAATCTCTCACTTTAAACATTTTTAACACTAATTACACTTAATCTTTGATCAAATTGCAGTTTTGGTCAAACTCCCCGGTCGGTCACCCATCCTCACTACTCCAGCTTCGGCATGATTAACTTTAGTTCCTTCAGAATCTGTTTTCGCAAAACAATTTATACATTGTTGTCAATACTATGATATCAATCCTATTAACTCTTATATCATTATGTCACATGTTTGTATTTTTTAAAATTAAAAAAAATTATTTAAGTAAACAATGATGAATAAGTAAAAATATTATTGAATTCAAATAAAGATATAATGATTTTATTTTTTGTATTTTTGTATTTAATATGGAATAATTAATATCTTTAAATCCGTAAATCGGAATTCGACAAATAATATGTCTAAATTGATCAGAAAAATGAGAGAAATCCAAATATGATATCAATATCAACTTATCACAAACTATGCCGTGATTCTAGCCATAATTGTATTTGCCTGTTTAAAATGGCTTTTTGGCAATCCGAATGAGATATGTCATTTTGTGAAGGTTTTCTTGAGACATAATCAATATACCAAGTTTGATATTTTCCCTTCTAACTATGTCACATAATATGACACCACGCGAAGGTTTCGTATTGTTTGGATCGTTTTTGAATTTCTTATGCCCGTTTTAATCTATCGTCAAAATTTGTCGAATGACGGGCATGAAGATTCTTAGCTTGGGGCCGAGCCTCGATAAAATTGAAGTGGATCTCTGATGAAATAGCATATTGTGAACTTAAGAATAAGTTTTGTAAAAAATCATGAGCATCAGATCATGTACCTATAGTTCATATTTGACCCACTTCCTACCGATTCGGCAGGAATTTGTCTTTTTTCACCAAAGATAGATGAGAAGGTTTAAGATACCCCTGTTAGGATATTGTCCATGTAAGGTGGTCTAGTATTTTTAGAAAATGTGGTGAAAGCATTTTCAATTAGGCATTTGGTGGTTGCTTCATAAAACTGTTGGAGATATGCCCAAGAGGCAATAATAAAGTAGGTTATTATCATATCTTCATACTTATGATAAATGTTCACATACCATGCTATAATTGTATTAACAGGAAACATTAATACTTGTGTGATTTGTAAACATAAAAGAGTCCCTAGTAAAGCTTCTTATTAAACTAGCTTGTTGGTTAATATATGATCATGGTTTCCTAATCATGAACATAGAGATGTTATTAACAACAGGATCATATCATTAGGAGAATGATGTGATGGACATACTCCTATAGTTAAGCGTAGCATAAAGATCAAGTCATTTAATATAGTTCATTTGCTATAAGCTTTCTGATACATAGTAACCTAATTCCTTCGACCATGAGATCATGTTAATCACCATCACCGGAAGGATGCTTTGATGACATCAAACACCACACCGTAACTGGGTGGCTATAAAGGTGGCATTGAGTGTTCGGAAAGTATGGGTTGAGGCACATGGATCAAGAGTGGGATTTGTCCATCCATATGCCGGATAGATATACTCTGGGCCCTCTCGGTGGAATGTCATCCAATTAGCTTGCAAGCATGTGACTAGTTCACAAGGGATCACATACCGCGAGAACGAGAAAAGAGTACTTATCAGTAACGAGGTTGAACTAGGTATGCAGAGATACCGACAATCAAAACCTCGGATAAGTAGACTATTGTGAGACAAAGGGAAATTGGTATCGTATGTAAGTGGTTCATTCGATCGCAAAGTAATCGTAGAAATATGTGGGAGCCATATGAATTTCCAGATTCCTCTATTGGTTATTGATCGGAGAAGTGTCTCGGTCATGTCCGCATAATTCACGAACCGTAGGGAGACACACTTAAAGATTCGATGTTGTTGAGTAGTTATGGAATGATGAGTAAGAGACCGAATGTTGTTCGGAGTCTCGGATGGGATCCGGGATATCACAAGGAGATCCGGAATGGTCCGGAGAATAAGATTCATATAAGGAAAGTTCTGTTTCGGAGTTCGGGAATGATTCCGGTGTTTTCATCGGGAATGTTCTAGAAGGTTTCGGAAGGTCCGGCACTCCGGAGGGGAAGGGTACATGAATGTGTCATGATAATGTGGAATGGTTGCATCATGTACTAGGTATCATGGCTGGGCAAAATAAAGGGAGAAATCAAATCCTAGTTTGAAAAGTCAAACGCCAATTTGAAAAGTCAAACGACAAGTTCGCTTGGTGGAGGAAGAGTAGGAAACCTACTTGGGGAGGAAGTCCTCCTCCCTCCACCCGCCGGCGAAGGAGGCCGAGTTGGGGGAGGACTCCCTCCTCCCAACCGGCGCCCTCCCACCTATAAAAGAAGGGGCAGGGGTGCCCCTCTTCCCTACACCCAAAACCCTAGCCTCCTAGCCGCCAGCCTCCTCCAAGTCGCCGCCGCCTAGGGCTCCTCTAACTCGGCGAGTTAGGGTTTCCCCAAACCCTAGACGCAGGCCAAGCCCTCCCCTTGGTGCTCTCTAAACCCTAGATCACCAAGGCCTCTCTCATACTCCACCATACTCGCCTCGGTTTAAGGCGAAGCCCTGCGAGATCTCCCCTCTACTTCCGACACCACGCCGTCGTGCTGCCATAATCGCGAGGAGAGTGCTACAACCTCCGCTGCCTGCTGGAACAAGGGAGAGGAAGGTCTTCATCCAGTACCGAACGTGTGACATTGAAGCGCCGGCCGAAACGCAGCGCCGGAAGGATCGTCTACGCGATCTTGAGATCGGAAGTGTACGACTACATCATCCACGAGAAACTGCTCTCGTTAACCGCTTTGGATCTTCGAGGGTTAGTACTCTATTAACTCGTTGCTACAATCTAGTAGATAGATCTTGGCTTATGTGTGTTCATGTGATAGATTTTTTTTGTTTTCCATGCTACGAACCCTTCAGTGGTATCAGAGCCGTGTCTATATGTAGATCTGTTGCATGAGTAGAACACAATGGTCATTGTGGGCATTGATGCTTTTGTTGTCGATTGCTTCTTGTGTACTTTGCATCTTGCGGGATGGTGGGATGAAGCGGCCCGGGTTAACCTTACATGACATCGTTCATGAGACTTGCTCCACGCTTGACATGCAACTTGTATTGCATAAGTGGCTTTGCGGGTGCCTGTTTCTCCCAACATAGTTAAGATTCAATTTACAACGGGTGATTGACAATACTAGTATCAATGTTGTGGTTCTTGTTCGTAAGTTAGAACAACACTTATAGAAAGCCCCAAACCACGTAAAACATGCAAAGAAAATTAGAGGCGTCTAAGTTTGTTTTGCAGGGGTGTGCTGTGATGTGATATGGCCATGATTGTGATTATATATGATGTATGCAATGTTCCTTATTGTAAGTTGGCAGCCGACAGGAGCCATATGGTTGTTTCCATTAAGTCCTACGTATCTATTATTCAAAGTAGTTGTAATTGTTGATGCTGGTGGAAGACAACCATGAAGCGGCGCCATTGACCTTGACGCCACACTGGTGATGATGGAGATAATGTTCGTGCTTGAAGATGGAGATCGGAAGCACAAGAAGAAAGGCCATATCATGTAAGGTTCCCAACCTTTAATAAGGTAGAGATCCCTGTGTTTACAATGCTAGTCCCTGGATCAATAGCTAGCATCCACAGTTAAGATGTAATATCAAGAAACAAAGGTCATAATACAACTTTATAACCAGGAATAAAATAAATTATTACATCTTACATAGCTCATTTGGCTATCTCATTACAATGCAACAGAATATAACAATAGCATGGGGTCCTTCATCTTCAAAGTGCCACAGGCAGACATGTTGGTTGTAGACTTGTAATCCTATTCATTAACTTCACTAATATCAAACAAACCTGCAACATAACAAGTTACAGCCACAAGGGTCAATACATTTGAATTGTATTGACAAGTGATACTATGGTAGTATAGTGGAGTCTATCATCTATATGCATTTGGCTAAGTGGAGCTTAGGCTTGCTTTGATCAAAATAGATTTTCCTTATCTTTTGAACACACTAAGTTTTTGCTTGACAAAATCTTTCCCAAGGCATCTCCCAATAGAAATTGGTGATCCTTCAATCCCTTGTTCACCCACAAGATTTTAACTTAGAAATTGGGATGAGGAGATTCTTGATAGCTTCCATGTCTTGATGCTCAAATTGTCCTTTTCCAGGGACATGGCTAAGTACTTAGATTTTTCACTCTGCAGAGGTTGTGCACTTTCCCCACAAGACTTGGTTTCACCAAGACAAGATCTTTCAGAAGCCTTCCCTTAGACCAGAATGGACGCGCTCCAACCTATCATACCCCTACCACCAACTGTCCATTTGGCTAAGTTATTGCAACCTATATGATCTAGGCAGAGCCCATAATGCCAAGTGGCTGCACTTGAAGCTTCTCAACATTTGACATCTCAAATCTCTTTGTTCCTGGGTGGCCATCCACAAGTGAGATACACAAGGTAAACCATAGAAATGGGCCTTGTGAACCACTCAACACAAACCATTCCTTCCATTCCACCCAGGTGATTCATTTACTTAGTTGTTTTATTAAACAAAACACAAGTCCTCAGACTTAGAAATTTTTCCATAGCATGGATATATATTCCACCCTTGTTTTCTACTAGCTAAGCTAAGCATGATAGTAGTAGGAATCTTAACTTAGGAAATTTCTACTAAGGTTTCATCTACTAGGATTTCCCATGTCATAGTTTACACTTAGCAAAATTCCATGCAAGTCCTACTTAGAAATATCACTAATGCATAGTGAAAATAATGGGACAAAGTATGAAGCACCACTTGCCTTTTTTGGTAGAGAGTATAAGTTCACTCCTTGATCTTTGCAATGTTCACTCACTTCAAATCACTACAATTCAATCAAGCAAACAATATTTCAATCTACCATTCAAGCAATTCATCACATAAAATGATAGAAACAAAACAATGCATGCAAGCATGCTAAAGATTGTTTTATTTGTAAAAGTGGTTTCTAAGGGGTCATAAACATTTGAAAACACCTAATGGTCATTTTATAAAGTGGAAAAACTATTTGCAAAAGGTTTTACTTCATAAACCATTTTTAAACCAAATCATTATTTTATGTGGTGAAGAAATGTTTTTAATAAGGCAACATTCTATAGGTTTCACAAAATATGTTTTCAAACAACAAAACCTTGTGTTTAGAGAGTTTATTTCCAAAACATTTCTCAAAGGTTTTCTTCCAAAACCATTTTTAATAATTAAACCATATTTTTATTTGACTAGAAATGTTTTAAATCAAAAATTCATTCTTTTGTTTCACCAAATACATTTTTGAAATCACCAATTGATTCTTAGGGTCAGTAGGTTCAAAACAAACCATTTGCCAAAGATTTTATCCCCAAAATCATTTTAGAACAAATTTTATATCCTAAACACGCATACATAAGTTTCTGTAAAAACAAACAATTTAACAGAAGCAATTTACTAAACAAAGTGCATGGTTGGCTGGGCTTGTCTTGCTGAATCCATTGATATAAAATTTGCAAAATTTGGACGTGTGGTTTGGAAGTTATGAATTTACAAAATTGAACATCTAATAGGAAAGTTTCTGGTTTTTAAAACAGACAGAGGCCACGTGTCATGTTCTTATTCGCTGGTACCGCTTCGGTTGGATCGACAGACAACAGCCGTTGGATCTAAGTTAAATCACGCGGCTCATATCACTCGATACCCCTTCGGGTTAGATTCTATCCTAATCGTCAAATCAAGATCGGACGGCGCTCAGCACACTTGCCAGAGATGGGCGGCACTAGCGGCGGCAGGTGGCGGCGGCGTGTCTGGCTACGGCGTCGCGGTGGTTACAGGAAGCGAGGGAGAGAAAGGTGTGGCTCACCAGGTTCGCCGTGGCGTGGGGAAGCTCAAGGTGGTGTTATCTCGTCGAGGGGCGCACGGTGATGACGACAATCGCTCGCCGGAGCTGCGCTGCGCCTCGGGCTCGTACGGTCGTCGACGGGGGCGAGTTCCTGTGGCATGATAAGGCAGGGAAAATAGTCAGGAAGGTGCGCACGCTTGCAGGGGTTGCGATGGTACTCACCAGAACACGAGGGGCGCACTGGTTTGGCCTCAGTAGCTCGCCGGAGAGGTAGCAGGCGGCAGCGTTTGCTCAGCGATGATGTTGTCGACGATTCACAGCACGCGCAGATGAACGGGTAACACTGGGAGGTGCGCCAGGAGGTGGGAAGTATGTGAGCTTGGTCGAGGAGGCAAGGGGCGGCAGAGTTCGGTCGGAATTGTTGCCGGAGTGTCGTTGGACAGAGGAGCTTCGAGGGAGAAATTTGTGCAGCCTGGTGGCTCCCGTGGGGTGTGGTCTGGGGGAGAAGGGAGAGGGAAGCCTGGCGTTTATTACTGCGTGTTCACGGCGAGGGATTAACACGACATTAAGGCGTATTGATGTTGGCGTTTAACGGCAGAAACTGCAAGGAGGAAAGGGGCGTGATCACCGCGGGGGAGGAAGAAGGTGAGGTGGCAGTGGGGTCCGTCATCAGTGAAAGAGTGAGTGGGGAGATGGGGTCCATCAGTCAGCGACGCTGCGGGTGTGTGTTTGAGTGAGAAGGAAAACGGTTCGGGAAAGGGAGATGGGCTGCCGATGGGCTTAGTGGGCTAGGTTAGTTGGGTTGCCTCGTTTCATATTTTTTTCTTCTCCTGTTATTTTTCTTTTTCCAATTTGATTTTCTGTTTTGATTTTGTTTGGTCAATTCAAACATCTATTTGAATTCAAAACTTTGCCAAAATTTGTGTAGGTTTAAATATTGATTAGTAATATAGTCTGAAGTCAATTTTGAAATAAAAATTTATTCTTTTTGGGGTCTTTTAATTATTTAGTTAGGCCCTTGTTTTAAATCAATTAAGATTAAATAATATTTTCAAACACCATTTAAATTCTTTTAAACTTTCCAAATCCTTTCAGTAGGTTTTTATTTGATTAATAGGGTGTCAAAATATTCATCTTGGATTAGTTGGAAAGTATTTATTATGATTCATAAATCATTTGAATTGGGTATTTTTTTTATTTCCAATGATATTAAATATATTTTTAATTCCCTAAAGTTTATTTGGAAGGTTTCTTTAATCTTATTTAAGTTGGATTAAATCACTTTTATTTCATTTGGGTAAATTCCAAAATACTATTTTCTCATGAATTATATAATAATTCTTATTAGAGATTTGTCTTTATTAAAATAGGGATAGAATGGTTAATGCCATTTTATTTTATTTTGGAAAATTCTTTATCCTTTTATTTTATTTGGGTTTTGGATTATATTCATTCCATTTGTTTATGGCTTAGGCCAAGGTTTGATTTGTGTTGGGAATATGCCATAGAGGCAATCATGTATGATGAGATTTCCCACTGTATTCATAAGGATATTAAGTAGTCCTTGTATAAACATCTGATGTGTATCATTGAATATGTGATTCGGTTGTGGAACTATGCATTCATGTTGTTTGTACTAAATATCCTTGGTCATTGAGGTTGTGCTGGACACACAACTTAGACCAATGTGAAAGTTAGCTTGATGACTCGGTTCCACTTGTCATGGGCATGGAGATGCTATTCCAACTTACACAAATTCGACTAAAGAGTTTTGCGAGTCGGATTGACCCATATTGAGGTACAACGAACAAGTTGTCATTTGTATATCTCAATCAATGCAATCCTTAGACCTGAGGTTGTTGCATAGTCCGAGTTGAGGATCACCGACTTAGGTTTACACAACGCTGATCCATAATCGGGCGTTATAAAGGCGGTGGTTCGGTCGACGGGAATCAAGTCGTGATGTGAATAACCAAGATGGGATTTTGCCCCTCCACTTGGAGAGATATTCTCTGGGCCCTCTTGTGAGATATGATTCGGAAAGCATGGCCATGCACGACTCGGTTAAGTGTTAACCGAGGCGATCGACTAAGAGTTAGTCGGGTGAATCACTTATCTCGGATCGAGAAGAGAGTCAGACTATTTAAGGGATGACATATATTCGCCTATAGTCTGACAAGGTATATCGTGAGGCAAAAGGGACTCGGACGTAAGTCACATTGGAAAGGAAAGTCGTCATGACTCTTTGGTACTTGGGAGTCGACACGTTCTGCTAGGAGCCGCTACCGATTGATTGATTGAGAGTCGGACTCCTATCGTGTCCAAGTAGCCATGAGCCTGCGGGGTCACACACTTAAGAGCGGGAGCAAGTTCGGATTGGATCTGAATATATAATCTGGTTGGGTTGGACCTAAACCTGATTAGGACTGAGTTATTGAGTTGGACTCACGTTGACTAGTTTTATATGGGCTTTAGTGAATGGGTCGCGCGAGCGGAGCCCACGTTCACTCCCTATATATAGTGGAGCACCTTAACCCATAAAGGTTAATCGTTGTTCGTTTAGGTCATTCCATGTGTTGGAAACCCTAGATCCACAACAGTCCAGCCGCCGTTACGAACCTAGAAGTTCGCCGCCGGCGCTCCTCCTTGTACGTGTGGATACCAGTAGAGGTGCTGTGCGATCAGCACCAGGACTGCACTGCATCAACTGACGCGCTTCATCAGTAATCCGCAACCGCGCATCTAGTGGTAAACCTCGTGGCCTTCTACCTCAGCTAGATCTTGGGACCACCACGTTAGATGATGGGGATATGCCTACCGGGGTATACCCAGAGGCGTTCGACCGCCCGTAAACCGTGAGTGGGCTGCAAGACGGGGGGATCAAGGCCTGGTGTAGATCCAAGCGACTGGAAGCTGAAGGCCCAGGCGAGTAGATAGGCCCAGTCGGATTAGGTTAAACAAGAACCGAAGCCTTAACTGATTCGGTTGAGATATGTAAACCCTAGGGGAGGTGAGCCTATATAAACCTCCCTGCGGGGCGTGTAGAGATACGTTCCATCATACACCCAAGCGACTCGCCGCCTAGCCGCCGAGCTCGCCCATTGTACCACCTTCATAATACAATCTAGCAGGAGTAGGTCTTTACCCTCCGGGGGCCGAACCTGGGTAAAACCCTGTGTCTCCGCCCTCATCTCGCACCGCAGATGGCTGTGCCGATTGCAGCATCTGCCGTGACCATTCCCACGACAGTGGCGCCCACCGTGGGGCCTGGCCGGTCTGGCCGGTGTTCTGCGGCGAGATCCAATCTGCCCATCAACGAGACGGTTGCCAGCGGCCGCATGATAGCGATCGGCGAGATGCTCCAAATCTTGCCGAGCAGCTACGTCCCGGCGGCGCGACCCATCACGCACAGTGTGATCCTGCCGGTCGGCACGATCAGCCTCTTCGTCGGCCTCACCGACGTCATCATCTCGGAGGACTCGGCTCGCATCCGCGAGTCGCCGCCACGCGATCGGCTCTCTGAGAGCCAGATCCGCACGATCCATCGCCTCGCCTCCGAGTACAACTCGGCCCACAGCAACGTGGCCGAAAACTCAAGCGCCGCAGAAGACGCGGCCCTCAACGACGACGCCGACTCGGTGACCCCGGCGTCACTCGCCGGATCTATCACCACGGCTTCACCCGCGGGATCCATCACCCATGTCTCCAACGTGGGAGACTTCGAGGACCCCTCCATCCTCGGGATCTTCGACTTCGACTCTGGGTCGGAAAACTCCGCCGACCTCCGCGACGGCACCGGTCGCCACGCCGCGACCTACATGGCGACCGGCACCGAGCCGCCGGAGGACCCCTTCTCCACCCTAATCCCTCCTAACGCCACGGCGACGAAGGTCGAGGAACTCCGTATGAAACTGGCAGAGGCAGTGCGCAAGGAGCAAGCCGAGCGCGAAAAATTTCGCCTCGAGCAGGTGACGGCGCAGGAGCTATCGTGCTACCACCAGCAGCTGTCAGGTCGCGCCTGAACCCCACCGTTCAGGGGCGCGCCCTGAACTTCGACGACAAAAACGACCCGGCCCGCGTGACTAAGCGTGCGATCTGCGAGAACGCGCCACCAGGAGGAAGCGCCCGCCCCCCGCCAGGGTCGACGGTGATGGGAGCCCCACCTCCACCCAACCGCACACCCCCCAGGGACAAGCCGCGGATAGTAGTCTCCTCACGGGAGCGAGACGCAAACGGCCTCCCACTGTTCTCCACCCTGATGGACAACCTCGTGGCAGGCCGAGCAGCAGCCGACAACATCACGGCCACCAGCGACGGCACCCTACAGATCCAGTACGTCAAGGCCCTGCTCGCAAAGGCCGTCGAGCAGCAAAACGCGGGCGCCGACTCGCAGGGTCGAGTGTACTCGCGTTCTTCAGGAAGCAGAGCGGCCTCAAGCGGCCACCCAATGGCGGCAAACACCTCAATCGCCCGCCACGAGCCACTGCAGCTCCAACACCGACCCATGAACGCGGCACTCTCCTGCGACCCGTGCAAGCGACCAACTTCGTCGCCGCCAACGGTCAACCCATCGACGCCCGCACCCACATCATCAACAACCAAAGCTGGCGCGCACGCCAGCCCGACGACCTGCGACACACCCTAACCAATCGCCGCGACAGCGAGCCCATGGGGTCGCTCAGTCGACTCGGCCCCAAGTGCTTCGGACCAATGATCCGAGGCGAGAAGTACCCGCCAAACTTCAAAGCACCGAAGGAGATAGAAAAGTATGACCCCTCGTACGACCCCACCGTCTGGCTCGATACATACCTCATGGCAATGGGGATCGCAGGCCACACTGACCTGCTAGCCGCCCGTTACCTCCCCCTGATGATGGAGGGGACGTGCAGGCAGTGGATCAACACCTCCCCGGGATAGTATCGACTCACGAGGAGATGCGCGACGCCGCCGTGCACTTCGAGTGCTCCTACACCGCGCCACCACCATCGAGGACCTGGGCGATCGTCCGGGGACCCCGAAGTCGACCATAGCGGGTCCAACGGTGGCAGGAACTCTGGTACAACGCGGTCGACATCCACCCAGACACCGTGATCCATTGCTTCAAGACCTCATGCCGCTACGAGCCGCTGGTCGCCAAGCTCAAGCGACACTCTCGCACACTCGACAACATACCGGACCTCCTCGAGATCGCCAAACGGTATGCGGAGGAAGATCCAAACCAGGAAACCGACGACGAGTCGAGGGGTCAACGCCGCACGAGCGGCAACGACAGCGGACGGCGGTCCGACCTACGCTACAGCAACACTCGCCTCACCGGCAAGCGCCGCAGTGACGAACGAGTCGACTTTGTCGCCAACGTCGGGCACGCACAATGCGAGCCCAAGAGCTTCCGCCGCGACGAAGGACAACACCGCGACGTTGGCAACTACAAGGCCAAGCCAAGGTTCGACCCCGCGGCCCTCCTTAACCAACCTTGTGCGTTTCATAGCAGGGAAGGGAAGCCCGCAACGCACACAACCGCCGACTGCCACACCCTCATGGAAATCGAGAAGGCACGGCGAGCACGGGAGGACCCCGACAACGACCCGCCAAACGGCGGAAAGTTCGGCAAAGTGGCTGGCTCGCTCCACACCTTCACAGGCTTCAACACGAAGCGCGAGAAGAAGGTCATCGCCCGTGCCGTTGCCGTCAACGCGGTGGCTCACGTGGACGTTCCCCAGTTCCTCAACTGGTCGGAGCAGCCCATCACCTGGAGCCGCCAGGAACACTCGCCGTGCATCGAGTACCCAGGCCGAGTCGCCCTCGTGGTCAAGCCAAAGGTGGGCGACTACTGGCTCCCCAAGACATTGATGGACGGCGGCAGCTCCATCAACATCCTATACCTAGACACCTTCAGGCGGCTGCGGCTCCCACAGTCGATGATGGAGACAACCCACACCACGTTCCACGGCATCGTCCCCGGTCGGAAGGCGTACCCGATCGGCAAGGTCACGCTTCCAGTCACCTTTGGCACGCCAGCAAACTTCTGCACCGAGCGGATCGTCTTCAAGCTGGTGCCCTTCGACAACCCCTACCACTGCGTCCTGGGGCGCCAGGCGTTCGCCAAGTTCATGGCAGCGCCACACTACGCGTACAACGCGATGAAGCTCCCTGGGCCGTGCGGCGTCATCACCATCAACGGCGACCCCGACATGGCCGCCGAGTGCGAGGCCAAAGGAGCCGAACTCGCCGATGCCGTTATCGCGGCAGAAACCAATCACGCCGATGAGCTCGCCAAGTACGCGAGCGGGGTCAACAACGACGACCCCACCATACTTAAGAAGCCCAACTCGGAGGGCGCAAACACCTCAACCTTCGAGGCAACGACGCACACCCACATCGTCGAGCTGGTCCCGGGCGACTCCAGCCAGACGGTGACGATCGGGACGGGCATGAGCCCAGCCTAGGAAGGCGCGCTCATCGAGATCCTCCGTGAGAATAGGGTCATCTTTGCATGGAAGCCCTCTGACATGCCTGGTGTCCCTAGGGAGCTCGCTGAGCACAAGCTAAACGCCGACCCCAAAGTGCGACCCGTCAAGCAGTCGCTGCGACCCTTCAATGAAGAGCGCCGTCGAGCCATCGCTGAGGAGGTGCAGCGTCTACTCGCTGCAGGCTTCATCCGGCCAATCAAGTCTTCCAAGTGGCTGGCAAACCCAGTCCTGGTCGAGAAGAAGAACGAGACTTGGAGGATGTGTATCGACTACACAAACTTGAACAGCGCCTGCCCAAAGGAGCAGTTCGTCCTCCCGCGGATCGACCAAATAATCGACTCCATCGCGGGCTCGGAGTCGCTATGCTTCCTCGACGCCTACTATGGATACAACCAGATCAAAATGGCCGTCGAGGACGAGGAGAAGACGGCGTTCATCACGCCATTCAGAGCCTTCTGCTACACCGCCATGACCTTCGGCCTCAAGAACACCGGGGCGACCTACCAGTGGTGCATGCAGGAGTGCCTCGTGAGCCAAATTGGCCGCAACATCCACGTCTATATCGACGACGTGGCTGTAAAATCCGCTCGCCAGGGTGATCTCCTCGCCGACCTGGCGGAAATGTTCGCCAACTTGCGAAAATACAAGATAAAGCTTAACCCAGGCAAATGCACCTTCGGTGTACCAGCAGGGCAACTACTGGGTTACGTCGTCTCCAAGCGCGGGATCGAGGCGAACCCCACCAAGGTCGACACGATCGCCCGACTCGGCAAACCCGAGTGCCTCCGCGACGTCCAGAACCTGGCCGGGCGAGTAGCGGCTCTCAGTCGCTTCATCCCCCGCCTGGGCGAAAAGGCGATGCCCCTATACCGTCTGATGCGCAAGAACCCCACCTTCCAGTGGGACAAGGAGGCGGACGACGCACTCCACGACCTCAAGAAGGTGCTACTCGCCGCACCGCTACTCGCCGCCCCTGCCGACAAAGAACCCATGCTGGTCTACGTCGCGGCTTCCGGGCGCGTCGTCAGCGCCGTCATGGTCGTCGAACAGCCGGAGGAAGGAAAGGAGCTCCCAGTACAGCGACTGGTGTACTACATCAGCGAGGTCCTCACCGAGTCGCGCCAGCGATACCCGCAGTACCAGAAACTGGTATATGCAGTCTTCAGAGCGCAGCGGCGGCTGCCGCACTACTTCCAGGAGCACCCGATCACGGTCGTCTCCTCAGCACCATTGCAGGACATCATCTGCAACCGTGAGGAGACCGGGCGAGTCGCTAAGTGGGCCCTCGAGATCGGCGTTCACAATATCAAGTATGAGCCACGAAAAGCGATCAAGTCGCAAGCTCTAGCGGACTTCATCGCCGACTGGGAGCAGGCCCAGCAGCCAGAGAAGCTGCCATACCTCCATTACTGGAGCCTGCACTTCGACGGCTCCAAGAATGCAGACGGCGCAGGAGCAGGGATCGTGTTGACTTCCCCGAAGGGCGACAAGCTCCGCTACGTCCTCTGCCTCGACTTCACACCCTGCACCAACAACATGGCCGAGTACGAGGCCTTACTCCACGGCATGCGAGCTGCCAGGGAGATGAATGTCAACCGCCTACGCTGCTACGGAGACTCCGACCTCGTCGCTGGGCAAGTCTCTGGCTCCTGCGACGCCGTCTCCCCCACCATGGCGGCTTACCGCTAAGCAGTGGACAAGCTGGGCGGACACTTCGCAGGCTACTCCGTCGAGTGGATCGACAGGCGGAAGAACGAGGAGGCCGACGCACTCTCTCGCATTGGGTCGGCTTGACTCGCACCACCCGCCGGTGTCTTCCTCGACACGATCACCAAGCCATCAGTCTCTCCCCCGAGGGAGATCGACATCGGAGTCCTGTTACAACCGGAGGCAGCCCTGGTCGCACTCGTCAACGAGCCAGACGACTGGACCAAGCCCTACGTCGCCTACCTGGAGACCGGCACCTTGCCGGCAGACGAGACGGACGCTCGGATGATCGCACGCCGATGCAAGTCCTACACCATTATCGACGGCGAGCTCCACAAGCGCAGCGTCACCGGCGTATTCCAACGCTGCGTCCAACCCGCCGAAGGACGCAAGATCCTCCACGACATCCACTCCGGCGACTGCGGCCACCACGCCGGCGCCCGCTCTCTGGTCGCCAAGGCTATGCGGCATGGTTTCTACTGGCCTACCGCACACGCCGATGCCGTCGACATTGTCCAGCGGTGCGCCGGGTGCCAGAAGTACGCCAACCAGACGCACGTGCCGAGCTCAGCGCTCAAAACAATCCCCATCACCTGGCCATTCGCCGTATGGGGCATGGACATGGTAGGCCCCTTCAAGAAGGCTCCCTCCGGCTACACCCACCTCCTGGTCGCGGTTGACAAATTCACAAAGTGGGTGGAGGCCAAGCCAGTCCGGAAGTGCGACGGGAAGACCGCCACCAAATTCCTATGCGAGCTCATATATCGCTACGGGTTCCCAAACAGCATCATCACGGACAACGGCACCAACTTCGCCAAAGGAGCCATGGCCGAATTCTGCGAAGAGCACCACATCCGGCTCGACCTCGCGTCGGTCGCCCACCCGGAATCCAACGGCCAGGCGGAACGGGCCAATCAAAGCATCCTCCACGGCCTGAAGCCGCGACTCCAAGTACCACTCGAGCGTACCGCCGGGTGTTGGGTCGAGGAGCTGCCCTCCGTCATCTGGGGGATCCGCACCTCGGTCAACAGGTTGACAGGATTCACCCCCTTCTTCATGGTGTACGGCGCCGAGGCAGTCATGCCCACCGACCTCGAACACGACTCGCCACGGGTCGTCCACTACACGGAGGCTGCAAACGAACTCGCCCGCCAGGACGGAGTCGATCAACTCGACGAGGCACGTGACCTCGCTCGGTCACGCACCGCCATCTACCAGCAGGGACTCCGCCGCTACCACAGCCGGCGGGTGAAAACTCGCACCTTCCAAGAAGGCGACCTGGTGTTGCGCCTCATCCAGGACAAGAAGGGCATGCACAAGCTCTCCCCTCCGTGGGAGGGACCATTCGCCATCGGGCGAGTACTCGGCAACGACGCCTACTACCTCATCGACGTCCGCGGGGATGGCGAACTCGACGTCAAGCGACCATGGAAGGTAAACCTCCTACGGAAGTTCTACCCCTAGAACCCCACATATGTACTCTCCAGTCGCTATGAAATAAAAAGAATTGGTTACCCCAAATTACTACTCTCGTATCTTGTGCCACTCGTTTTCGTAGTAACAGCGTCAAGCTAACGCAGAAGTCAACCTTTGGTACAGCGATCGCACGGCTAAGTAGTGTGGTGCAAAACCGAGTCACCTCAGGTCTTGCAAATCCACTAAAACGCCTACCGAGCCCCATTGAGTCGCCAGCCCCGGCTCTACGAGCCAAGACAACTGCCTTCGCTTCTTACAGCGACCATGATCCTCCACATCCTCGACATAGCGACTCGAAAGGCCAAGTACCACGCTCGGGGACTGACGACCAGTTTAGCACGAGCGGCTCAGGAAAATGCTAAGTATGAGAGCATGTCCAGGACTGCACGCCGATCGACCCAACGGGCCAGATGGAGTGACGCGCCGAACCAATCGCCAAGTCCTCACCCACCTCGAGTCGCCTAGAACAACCAAGTACCACGCTCGGGACTCGGCCACCCGATCCCGTTCGCGCAAGGAAAGCAGTAAAGTACAGAGCGTTCAAGGAGTCGCCTACTGCGGCTCTTCGAGTCCGGGCGAGTAGACCACAATAATAAAACATTCAAAAAACCACAAACAAATCACACACGAGGTAAACCCCACAAAAGGGCGGACGCGCTCGGGGACTCGTTCAAACCTCAATCACAAAACACATGTCAAATCCCAAAACAGACACGACGTCTCATTCAATAGCATGTAGCATTGTCTCAAATTACAAAATATGCCTAAATGACAGACCTGCTACTAACGCCCCAGGGCAAACTATCCTATTCTGCAGGCTTCGACGACGACTCGCCAGCACCCCGACGATTGCGGATGAATGGTGTGTACGGGTTTGACGGGTACGTCGTCAGTTCACCCGCCATCGTCACGCGGAAGGGCTGCTCGACCTTGAAGTCCCGATGTTGCAGCTCAGGGTCGTTGGGCGCGATGACCGTCTCCTGGTACGGAAGGAGGTCGCCCATTGCCCAGACACGCTCGGAGTACATCGCGGCGCGGTCCGTCAACTTGAGCACCTCGGACAGCTCCACTGCGCCAGTCGACGACGGGTAGCCACTCGTCACGTCGTCGATGTCGAAATCCTCCGGGAAGTGAGCAAGTCCAAGGCTGAGCGCTGTCGCTGCTCCGCGCCGAAACGCCGATCGCGTCATGAACTCAATGACCGAGGGTGCCTTCTCCAAGTACTTCCACACCTCGACGAGGTCGCTCGGAATTACTTCCGTGGGTGATATCTCCTGGAGGTAGGCTCGGATGCACGTCGCCGACAACGTTGCCGAGTCAACGAGCGTGGACACACACTGCCGCGCGTCGAACGAGCTCGCCTCTTCCATGCTATTAAGGATGCGACCTGCGAATGGAAGATAACAATGAGTACATCGGGCACCACAACAGAACACATGTTATTGGCAGAGGCAGATACACTCACCAATCAAGGGGCAGGAGAGATCCGTGATGAAGCATTGAAGCGAAGTATAGTCGTCCTGAAGCCCAGCAACAAGGGCGTCGGACACTTTACGATCCTCTGTGGCGGCGGTAATAGCGGCCTTGGCTCGCCCATCCACCGAGGTCGCTTCCTCCTTTGCCTCCCTCAGCTCGCGCTCGAGTTCGGCGATCCGCTTCTCAGCCGAGCTCAGTGCTGATTGAGCCACCGCCAACTCACCCGCTGGGACAAGCCCCTGGCGAGCTTCCTCCGCCTTCGCAGCAACCGCCTGAAGCCCCTTGTCCGCCTCCTGGACGGTGGCCAGTTCCTTCTCCGCGCGGCGCTTCGCTGCCAATCGGTCAGCTGATTCATGTTGCAGACCCTGCACATCATTCAAATAGTTAATCAAAGCAACATCCTAAAGTGCCCACCCGCTGAAATTCAGCGAGTGCGCACTCGGGGACTGGCAACCAAAAACTCCTAAGTGCCCACCCGCTGAAATTCAGCGAGTGCACACTCGGGGACTGGCAATCAAAAAACTCCTAAATGCCCACCCGCTGAAATTCAGCGAGTGCGCACTCGGGGACCGGCAATCAAAAACTCCTAAGTGCCCACCCGCTGAAATTCAGCGAGTGCTCACTCGGGGACTGGACGCAAAAAATAACAACTATACACTAAAAGAATCAAACCGCTGCAACACACCGACCTGATCCTCGGGGACTGGACATACCTGGATGGCTGCGCCAAGCATGCCATGAAGTTGTATCGCGTCCACGGACGCGAGGAGAGCTGGCATGTGCCCACGAGGCTGCTCGACTTCCGCATCGGCGACCCCAGGTGCACGGCTCGAGGGCGATGTTCCACTCGCTGTGGCCACTTTGGCCATGAACCGCGGGAATGTCGCGATGGAGGCACCCGCACCAAAGGAGGTCGGCTCGGCCGCTCGAGCAAGGGCGCCCTCGCCGTGTATCGCGGCCGCCTGCAGTGCAGGTTCGGTCGGCGCGACCGCCGTGTCATCAGAGATCGTGATGACATCGTCGCCCTTGGCCTTCTTGCCACCATCCGCAGGGACGACGACCTCGTCCGCCTTCCTCTTACGGGAAGGATCCTCCTCGCTGACGACGGATGGCACCTTAGCCACGGTCGGGTGGCCCATCTTCTTCACTCCGGTCCTGTAAATCAATCACGTAAGCAAGATAATTCAAATTGCTATGGAAGAGAAAGGTAGGTGAGCAAACTCACTTGGCGACTGGAATGAAGCGCAACCTCGTGCGGAGGCCGGCCGACTTCTCCAGTTCAGGGCCCAGTCGGCGGCTGAGCCCCATCTCCAGGACGTCGCGTGCCCAATACACGGACGGCTTCTTCATCGTCGAGGCGGCAACGGGAGCCTCTGGGACATCGTCGGTAGGAGCTTCCCTGCGAGGCGAAGCCGCCGCAGCCGGAGCATCCCCCAGCCCAGAGACTGGGGCGAATGGCGGGGGCATCGAAGGCAGTGGCACCTCGACAGTGGCCGTGTCCAGCGCGGCTGCCGTCGGTGGCGCCTCGTCCTTGGCCGGGCTGGGGGCGTCGGAGCTGCTCGCCGAGTGCGGTGGCGAGGCCGCCGTCTTCTTCTTCGGAGGGGCCTTCGCCTCCTTCTCTTTCTTCTTCTTCTTCTTCGACAAAGTATCTTGGCGGCGTGAGGTGGTCTCCGGAAGTTCTTCATCGTCATCATGACGCTCGAGGCTTTTGCTCGCCTCAAGCTCGCGTTGACGTTGCCCGCGGGTCTTGCGGACCAGCGGGGCGACCTCCTCCTCGGACTCGTCGTCGCTATTACTTTCATCGCTCCCGGCATCGCCCTTGGCGGGAGGCGACTCGCCCATGTCCTGGACGGACGAGCTTGAATTCTCGTCGTCCGAAGTCGGGAGCCACCCTTCCACCACTTGGAATAGCTGCAATGAAGGCAAGATGAAATTAGAATGACCGTGACTGCAAAAACTGCGACTGCGAATGATGCGAGGTGATTACTGTTGGGGCTGGACGCTTTGCGGTGTAGGGGGCGACCCCAGCCTGTGCGTCCAGGTACACCGTCTGGGTGATCTTCTTCAGTGCTGCGGTGTAGTCCTCGAGCTTCCACTCGGCTGGGCTGGACTTCGTCGAGTCCTCCCGGCCCATGTATTGGTACATGTAGTGGTCGCGCCGAGCCAGAGGGACGAGCCGCCGCCCGAGCCAGCAGTTATATAGGTTGATCGTTTGGAGGCCCTTCTTCTTCAAACCGCAGATGGTTTGGAGCATTTCGTCCACGACCATCCTCTGGTCGCTGGGGAGCTTTCCGACTTGAAGACGGCGCGGCTCAGACCGGTTGGCGGAGGACCGTGCGATCGCCGTCTCGCCCTCCGGGGTCGCCTCGGTAACATAGAACCAAGACTTCTTCCAGTCGCTCGCTGCCTTGGCGGGCAGCATCAAGTCAAAGAATGAAGCCTTCGACTTCATTTGGAAGGTTAAGCCGCCCGCGGCAAGCATTGGGCCGCCCGCTTCCTCGCGGCTGATCCGTCTGTGGAACAGATCTTGCCACAGAGGGAAGTAGGGCCGGCAGCCCAAGTAGCACTCGCGAGCATACGAAGATGGCGAGCTGCTCGATGCTGTGAGGACCCAGGTCCGACGGCTGGATCCCGTAGTAGGCGCAGAAGCGCCGGAAGAACAAGGACGTAGGGAATCCTAGCCCCCGTTCCAGGTGGCTGGTGAAGCAGATGAATTCCCCCTCGCGCGGGTTCGGGATCACATCTCCGGCCACGGGGATGCGCCAACAACCGACGCGCAGGATCCCGGCCTCCTCGAAGGACGCCAGCTGCGCCCTCGTACACTTAGATCTACCCCAAGGCTCGGTGGAGAGGGCCATGGCGGAAGGATTTGTGGGGGGTCGGAAGATTTCGGGTCGGCTGGATCACGATGCGAAGGACGGCGAGAGTGCGTGCAATCGGAGAAAATGGCGAGAAGGTGGTTGTCTGATCGCCTGCCATTCCCCTTATATAGCAGTTGTTACCCGCCAAATCCGGAGGCCGTTACTACGCGGTGATTACGCCAAAAGTTACCGTTGGATAACCCCAACGGCTAGTTTGACCATGCCTAACGGTCCAACTTCAGCCACTCGGCTCGCCGACCCGATCACTATGACAGTGTTTCGCCAACTCGACTCGCCAAAGCTGCGATCAGGATGACTAGTTTCTCCTTTATACAGGAGTCCGCGGACGATTATTTGGAGTTCTGACCGTATACTCCATTGCCGCAGCAGCCACGCTCAATCGACGGCGGCCTCGGGGACTACCGATGGGGATATGCCTACCGGGTATACACAGAGGCGTTCAACGCCCGTAAACCGTGAGTGGCCGCAAGGCGGCGGCGGATCAAGGCCTGGTGTAGATCCAAGCGACTGGAAGCTAAAGGCCCAGGCGAGTAGATAGGCCCAGTCGGATTAGGTTAAACAAGAACCGAAGCCTTAACTGATTCGGTTGAGATATGTAAACCCTAGGGGAGGTGAGCCTATATAAACCTCCCTGCGGGGCGTGTAGAGATACGTTCCATCATACACCCAAGCGACTCGCCGCCTAGCCACCGAGCTCGCCCATTGTACCACCTTCATAATACAATCTAGCAGGAGTAGGTCTTTACCCTCCGGGGGCCGAACCTGGGTAAAACCTTGTGTCTCTGCCCTCATCTCGCACCGCAGATGGCTGGCCGCCCTTGCCCCTCGTTCTACTACTTGCTGCCGATTGCAGCATCTGCCGTGACCATTCCCACGACATTAGAGGAAAAAGTTTTGGTTTATCTCTGCATGGCCCAACAGTGGTATCAGAGCGATAGCTTCTGGTTTTAGGCTCGAGATCTCGCATATGTGATATGCGGTAGGCTGTAGATGAGATCTATGTGCTGTTTTGGTGGTTGATCTATGAGATAGATCGGTTTTGTACGAAGTTGATTGGATCAACTGTACTCGGGGAATGGTAGATCTGATTTCCATGATCATACTGCTAAGGTCGTGGAACGACATACCCCTACCGGTCGGCTTCCGCCATCGGGGTAGACTGTGACACGTAAATCTAGAAGCGGTGATCGAAGATCAAAGAGTTTGATCGACTCGGAACGATGGTCGGAATCCATGTTCGGATCGTAGATGAGATCTATGTTTTAGGAAAAATAGATGAGATCTATGTTTTCGGAACGATGGTCGGAATCCATGTTTGGATCATAGATGAGATCCATGACCGCCGGCTTCGCCCTGTCGTAGCGCCTTAGATGTCGTTGCGAGTTTCACAATGCCGGTAGATATTGTATCTATGCATAACTTGTTTTTGCAGGAAGTTGTGAATGGTATGGTTCATGTGCATGTGATGTATGTGTGTAATCCATACATAATTTGCGAATCATGGTTTTTGTCAGCCGGCTGGAGCCTAGGTGCTGTCATTTTTATTGTATAATGACTTGCGTGTCGGATTCTCTATGTAATTTACTTTACTAAGCTAGTGTAGCTGTTTGGAGAACCCGGAAGGCATGCAAGGCGTTGTACATGTCGGTGACATGGAGTAAGACGACAAGTGACAAGAGTTGGCACGAGTCGGATTACAGGCTTTGTGGAGATGGAGATCACCATGAAGAGAGCCATACCATTTCACATTATAATTGCTTTATTTTGTGTTATTGTTATGTCTCTGTTTTACCTCTATTAGATAGTCGGAAAAATTTAATCCCTCAAAGAAGGTCTAGTCGGTTTTCCCGCCAGTGTTTGCACCATCACAAGTCGGACATTTTTGGTAGTGGGCTCATAAAATTGAGGTGCTACCAATTCTTTCCGACTAGGTGGGTTCGAGTCGGACTCTTACTACAGAAACACTCGGTAAGCTAGACGGGTCTATCACAACGGTTGTGGGACTCGGGGAAAAGTCGGACGGGAGCCGGGGCATGTGATGCCACCCGTCCAACAGGAGTCACATGAGATGCGATTGACAAGGAGTTGTCTACCTAGATCACTTGGCGGCTAGCGGTGATGCTAAAGCTCACTAGCCGACTTGCTTATTTAGGATCCTGAATCACTAAGCAACCATCGGAGGGGTGTTGGTTCTAGTGGGAGCATAAAATATTAAAATGTTTAATATGCTTGCTCTTTTATGAATACATATCTTAAGTGTTTTGCATATTTTCTGTTGTAGATCATGGCACCAAGTAGCAGTCACTCTCAGATATCCGGTTTTGCGTTGAGAACTATCCTTGAAAAAGATAAACTGAACAACACTAATTTTACCAACTGGTATCAAAATCTGAGAATTGTTCTCAAACAAGAAAAGAAGGACCATGTCCTAGACAACCCACTTCCAGATGAGCCGAATGAGAATGCGACTGTCGCAGCCACCAATGCCTACCATCGGGCTAAGGATGAGTCCACGGATATTAGCTGTCTTATGCTTGCTCACATGGAACCGGACTTGCAAAAGCAGTTCGAGCATGTTTAGGCCTACGATATGATCGAAAGCCTCAAAAGTATGTTCCAGGCTCAGGAGAAGACTGAGAGGTATCAAGTCTCTCAGGCTTTTCTGAGTTGTAAGCTTAAGGATGGTGATCCACTGAGTCCGCATGTGATCAAAATGGTTGGTTACGTGCAGTCTCTGGAGAGGCTTGGCTACCCCATTAGCGAAGAGTTCGCTACGGATATAATTCTGAACTCTCTTACTAGTGCATATGGGCAGTTCATTTCGAACTACCACATGCATGGTATGGATAAGAAGCTCACTGAATTGCATGGGATGCTCAAGCAGGCAGAGGCGGATCTCAAGAAGGGCACCAGTCAAGTGTTGATGGTGCAGAATAAGGCTAAGTTCAAGAAGAGTTCTTGGACTAAGAAGAAGGCTAAGTCAGGAGGAAAGCAGGCTCAGGACCCGGTCCCAAGCGCTTCCCCAGGGACTAAACCATCTCCTTCAGTTGGATCCACTTGCTTCTCTTGCAAGGCGGATGGCCACCTTTGGAAGAAGAGGAACTGCAAGTACTTGGCCGACAAAGCCAAGAGTGGAGGTATGACTTCCGACTCAGGTACACTTGTTTGCAATGTTATAGACATATATCTTCGATGCACCTAATAGTTCTTGGGTATATGATACCAGATCAGTTATTCACATCTCGCAACTCGTTGCGGTAAGAACTAGGAGCGTAGCAAGAGGCGAGGTTGATATTCGAGTCGGCAATAAAGCAAGAGTTGCTGCGTTGGAAGTCGGCACGATGCAACTTCATTTACGTTCCGGATTCATTATGGAACTAAATAATTGTTATTATGTTCCAGTGCTCAGTCGAAACATTATTTCTGCTTCATGTTTGATGAGGCAAGGCAATGAGTCGAATATCAAGAATAATGGTTGTTCTTTGTATTTGAATGATATGTTTCACGGCTTTGCACCCGTCCAGGACGGGTTATTTATTTTGAATCTTGATGGTGAGTCGGTTTATAACATAAATGTTTAAAGGTTGAAACCAAATGATCTGAATATGACTTACTTTTGGCACTGTCGGCTTGGTCATATAAGTTGGAAACGCATGAAGAAGCTCCATGATGATGGACTCCTAACTTCGTTCGACTTGGAGTTGTTCGAGACATGTGAATCTTGCCTACTCGGCAAAATGACCAAGACACCTTTTGCAAAGAGTTGCGAAAGGGCGTCCGACTTGTTGGGACTAGTACATAGTGATGTATGTGGACCAATGAGCACGACGACCGAGGGGTGGTTATGAGTACTTCATTACCTTCACTGATGATTTGAGTAGGTATGGATATATCTACTTGATGAAACATAAGTCGGAATCCTTTGAAAAGTTCAAAGAATTCCAGAATGAAGCACAAAATCAACTCGGCAAGAAAATAAAGTTCCTTCGGTCGGACCGAGGAGGCGATTACATGAGCCATGAGTTTGATGACCATCTGAAAAGTTGTGGAATAGTTCCTCAACTTACTCCGCCAGGAACGCCGCAAAGGAACGGTGTTTCGGAAAGGCAGAATCGGACCTTGTTAGACATGGTACGATCAATGATGAGTCGGACAGATCTGCCTTTATCATTTTGGGGTTATTGTCTAGAAACAGCGGCGTTCACACTAAACAGAGTACCATCAAAATCGGTAGAGAAGACACCGCATGAGATGTGGACAGGCAAAAAGCCAAGTTTGTCTTTTCTTAAGATTTGGGGTTATGAAGCATTTGTCAAGCGACTCCAGTCGGACAAGCTTACAGCCAAGTCGGATAAGTGTATTTTCGTGGGGTATCCGAGGGAAACCTTGGGTTACTACTTCTAAAACCGAGAAGAGGGCATAGTGTTTGTCGCTCGGAACGGTGTCTTCCTTGAGAAAGAGTTTCTCAGTCGGGGAGTAAGTGGGAGCACGGTGCAACTCGAAGAAATTTGAGAGGAACCGGCTAGTAGCGAGTCGGCAAAAACCTTGGAGGTTGAGCCGGTCGTGGCAGCTGAGCCGGCAGCAGCACCTATACTACGAAGATCGGCAAGATTACGAAGTGTTCGTGATGTTTTACTGTTAGACAGTGATGAGCCGGCAAATTATTCGAAAGCGATGGTAGGATCTGATTCCGAGTCATGGCTTGGAGCCATGAGATCCGAGATAAAGTCCATGGATGAAAATCAAGTTTGGAACTTGGTTGATCTGGCAGACCGTGCAAGACCCGTCGAGTGCAAATGGGTCTTTAAGAAGAAAACTGATATGGATGGAAATGTTTCAATCTATAAAGCACGCCTTGTCGCGAATGGGTTCCGACAAGTTCAAGGAGTTGATTACTACGAGACTTTCTCGCCCGTAGCGATGCTTAAATCAGTTCGGATCATGTTAGCTATAGCGGCCTATTTCGACTACGAGATATGGCAGATGGATGTCAAAACGGCTTTCCTTAACGGAAATTTAACCGAGGACGTGTATATGATACAACCCGAGGGTTTTGTTGATCCGGCTAATGTTGACAAGGTGTGCAAACTTCAGAAATCCATTTATGGGTTGAAGCAAGCATCTCGGAGTTGGAATATTCGCTTTGATGAGGTAGTCAAATCGTTTGGCTTCATCAAGAGTGATCATGATTCTTGTTTGTACAAGAAGTTTAGTGGGAACAAAGTAAATTTTCTAATCTTATATGTGGATGACATATTACTGATTGGAAATGATGTCCAGATGTTGCAAGAAACCAAGGAATCATTGGAAAGGAGTTTCTCAATGAAAGACTTGGGTGAGGCAACATACATCCTCGGAATCTGGATCTATAGAGATAGATCAAGGAGGCTCATTGGATTGAGTCAGAGTACTTATTTGGACAAAGTGTTGAAGAAGTTCAACATGGAATCGTCTAACAAGGGGTTCTTACCGATGTCCCATGGTGTAAAACTTAGCAAGACTCAGTGTCCTTCGACAACTGATGAGCGAAGTCGGATGAGTGCGATTCCATATGCTTCTGCAGTCGGATCCATCATGTACGCCATGATTTGTACTAGGCCCGATGTTTCCTATGCTCTAAGTGTTGTGAGCAGATACCAGGCTGATCTTGGAGAGATCCACTAGACAGCGGCTAAAAATATCCTAAAGTACTTGAGAAGGACTTAGGATATGTTCTTGGTTTATGGTGGTGAAGATGAACTCAGTGTAAAGGGTTACACGGATGCGAGTTATCTTACCGACTCTGATGATTCTCGTTCGTAATCCGGATACGTGTTTATTTTAAACGGAGGTGCTGTGAGCTGGAAGAGTTCCAAGCAAGAGACTGTGTCAGCGTCTACAACAGAGGCTGAGTATATTGCCGCCTCGGAGGCAGCAAAGGAAGCTGTTTGGATGAGGAATTTCCTCATGGATCTTGGTGTGGTTTAGGGCTCGTCCAATCCGTTGGACGTGTATTGTGACAACAATGGTGCTATTGCCCAAGCCAAGGAACCTAGACAACACCAGAAGAACAAGCACATACTCATGCGGTACCACCTGATTCGCCAGTTTGTGGATCAGGGTGATATCAAGTTATGCAAGGTACACATGGATGCAAATATTGCGGATCCTTTGACAAAGCCGTTACCCCAACCGAAGCATGAGGCGCACCTGAGAGCCATGGGCATTAGATGCTTAGACATGTGATGTCGAAAGATTGACTCTAGTGCAAGTGGGAGACTGTTGGGAATATGCCCTAGATGCAATCATGTATGATGAGATTTCCCATTGTATTCATAAAGATATTAAGTAGTCCTTGTATAAACATCTGATGTGTATCATTGAATATGTGATTCGGTTGTGGAACTATGCATTCATGTTGTTTGTACTAAATATCCTTGGTCATTGAGGTTGTGCTGGACACACAACTTAGACCAATGTAAAAGTTGGCTTGATGACTCGGTTCCACTTGTCATGGGCATGGAGATGCTATTCCAACTTACACAGATTCGACTAAAGAGTTTAGCGAGTCGGATTGACCCATATTGAGGTACAACGAACAAGTTGTCATTTGTATATCTCAATTAATGTAATCCTTAGACCTGAGGTTGTTGCATAGTCCGAGTTGAGGATCACCGACTTAGGTTACATTAACGCTGATCCGTGAATCGGGCGATTATAAAGGCAGGGTTCGGGTCGACTGGGAATCAAGCTGCGTGATGTGAATAACCAAGATGGGATTTTGCCCCTCCACTTGGAGAGTTATTCTCTGGGCCCTCTTGTGAGATATGATTCGGAAAGCATGGACATGCACGACTCGGTTAAGTATTAACCGAGGCGATCGACTAAGAGTTAGTCGGGTGAATCACTTATCTCGAATCGAGAAGAGAGTCGGACTATTTAAGGGATGACATATATTCTCCTATAGTCTGACAAGGTATATCGTGAGGCAAAAGGGACTCGGACGTAAGTCACATTGGAAAGGCAAGTCGTCATGACTCTTTGGTACTTGGGAGTCGGCACGTTCTACTAGGAGCCGCTACCGACTGATCGATTGAGAGTCGGACTCCTATCGTGTCCAAGTAGCCATGAGCCTGCGGGGTCACACACTTAAGAGCGGGAGCAAGTTCGGATTGGATCTGAACATATAATCTGGTTGGGTTAGACCTAAACCTGATTAGGACTGAGTTAGTGAGTTGGACTCACGGTGACTAGTTTTATATGGGCTTTAGTGAATGGGTGGCATGAGCCCACGTTCACTCCCTATATATAGTGGAGCACCTTAACCCAGAAAGGTTAATCGTTGTTCGGTTAGGTCATTCCATGTGTTGGAAACCCTAGCTCCACAGCAGTCCAGCCGCCGTTATGAACCTAGCAGTTCACCGCCGACGCTCCTCCTTGTACGTGTGGATACCAGCAGAGGTGTTGTGCGATCAGCACCAGGACGATCGGATCGTTAGGACTGCCTTTGCATCAATCGACGCTTCATCAGTAATCCGCAACCGCGCGTCTAGTGGTAAACCTCGTGGCCTTCTACCTCAGCTAGATCTTGAGATCACCACGTTAGAGAAAAAAGTTTTGTGCTATCTCTGCGTGTCCCAACAATTTGGTCTTTAAATAATCCTTATTTAATATTTCTTTCTTCATCTTATAAAATCCATATCTTTTTATTTAGAGATCCAAACTTGGTGATTCTAATTTTGTAAAATCTTGTTTCATAATTGTTTATCCTTTTAAATCTCTTTAGGATTATTTGCTCACCATTTGGTATGGATTTATAGATAGATTCTTTATTAGCTTTGGAAATTACTTTTCCTTTATCTTATTAAATTCATAAGATTTTATCTATGGCTCCAAATTAAGTGAAACCAATTTATATGGCTTTATATTATTTCTATTTGTCATTCATGATCATTTGTAAATGTTTGTTGTCAAATTTTTTATATGGATCAAATCCATAGGCTTGGAGATAACTTGGAAATGATTTTATTCCATTAGGGTTTAGGGTTTTGGATTTATTTTCCAAGTGTTTAAATTGCCAGATGCATTTTATGAGGAATGCATTTTATTTGATTTGAATTTTAGTTGGATTCAAAATTAACCAAAGTTTGTTCCATATGGGATTTTAATTTCCATTTAGAAACAAAGTTTCTTTTCACCCTGAAATTCATCAATAATTTATTTTGTTTATTTTATTTTTCACATTACAAGATTTGGAAAATCTTGGGATGTGACATATCATATCACATATTATGAATTGCATGTGATGTTAATCCTTTTATGCATCTTGTATTGCTTAGTTCACGACGGTAGCATTATAAGATGATCCCTCAAGCACACAATTTCAAGTTTTAAAGTGTTCATCCTTAGTAAGCACCGTTGCTAAAGCTCGTTGTTTCGAAGCATCACGTGATGATCGGGTGTGTTAGATTCTGCGAGTGTATACAACTTGAGCAAGCCAGATTTGCTCATGCGGAAGCTAAGGTTTGATCTTGACGAGCCTAGCATGTACAGACATGGTCTCGGAACACGGATCACCGTAAGGTAAAGCATGAGTCATATAGTAGATATGATGAACACGTTGATTGTTCGCCATTGAAGCTACATCAACTCTCGTGATGATCGGTTTTGATGTGGTGGATTTGGTTCGTGTGATCACTAAAACAATGTGAGGGATATTGTTTTGAGTGAGAGTTCAATGGCAATATGATTAAAAGTTGAACACTATTTATCATAAATTAAATCAAAGTGAATTTGCATAATTGTTGTAGTCATTGGCATCCGTTTACCACCTTGCGCTTAGTTATAATTGAGATGATAGAACTATAGAATTCTGGTTAGTTACTTTACGAACAGGTATCGTATTGCTTTGAAGTGTTAATCTAAAGTTTAAAAGTCCCATTGCAAACTTTCAGTAAGTTTCGATTACTCCGTGAAATTTAATAGTTGGTATTAAATCAAGAGTAACAATTCCAGTGTTAGTATATAAGTATGATGTTTATCTCCATGATTCTTGATATTCGAAAGATAGTTTCAATATCAAGGTAATCTAGGAGTTGAAAGAATTGTTTCAGAAACCATCATGTATGGAAGATATTGCGATATCTGAAATGATGTTTTGGTTACAACATGATTGAGTATAATATGGCAAAGTTTATGTTCTCATATTTGATGAGAATTTACAAAAGGTTGGAGACACTAGTTGTCCTAATCCTCCAAAAGGTTTTGGAGAGAAACATTATACTCGCGATTTACCGTTATAAGCTAAAAGTAGCTTGATCATAGATAATTCCATGATAAGGGTAAATATTTGATGTAGGTAAAATGTTTACTACACCAAGAGATTACTAAAGAAAGGAATTTGAAAGAACACCAAACATTTGATGATGGTGATCTACTTCAAAGTGCAAGTCCAAAGACATTGGTATTTTACTATACACGCTTTGGACTATGTGTCATGTGTATGGCTCCACTATTGATGTTGATAGATTATTTCAAACAGAAAAAGAAATACTGAAAGAGAATCTCATAAATATATGGCAGAAAAGAAAAGACTAGAATTGTTCAGCTTAGGTATATAGAGGATATACGTGTTATGGCTGTATTCTTTGCTTGTTAAATAATGTGGTTCTTAAGTATTGGATACTGAATTTGTTGGTATGAATCGCCATACGAAACAACAGAATTCATGAACTACAATGGCCTAAGTAACAACAAAAGAATATGTGATGATGTTCATCGAGAACAAATAAAAGGTTATTGTGTTGCTCGTTAAACATCAAAGCTTGCCTTCAAGATTTGTTTTATCAGGTATTATGAGAACAAAAGGGTTGTTCAAATAATTGCCGTAATCCATAAAAGATGGATAATTTACAAATCGCGTTGGATAAATCACATCCATAAAACTAGTGCTAAAAATGTCGAAAGACAAATTGATTGAAAGATCACTTAGGAAGTGACATCGCTGTTTAAATTATATTGGAAAGAAAACATGAAGAAACTCCATGTGGATGGAATTTTGGAGTCTTTTGATTTTTGATCAAATGGCGCTTGTAGAACTTTCCTAGAGATAATGAAAACTTCGTTCATAGGCCAAAAGGGAACGAATGACAAGCTTATTGGAACTTGTACATATTGTTGTATGAAGTCCATTATGTGTAGTCAAGAGCGATGGATTTCAACTTCATATGCTTTTGTCACATCCCAAAATTTTCCAAATTTTCAAATGTGAATAAAATTAAATAAACAAAACTAAACTTTGTTGAAATTTAGGGTGAGAAGAAACTTTTTGATTCCAATTGGGAAACATCCAAAACCTATTTTGATCAAATAGAATCCTAAAGGGATTTAAAAAGATAAATAAACAATAAAGTCAAAATATTTGGAATCACTATGTTTGGATCTTTTAATAAAAAGATTTGGTTTCCAAAAGAAAAGGTAGAATTATAAATAAGATTATTTTATAGAGCCAAATTAAATCTTGGCCAAGCTTTTGAAATAAAATATTCCTATTTGATAAAAAGAGTAAAGGTTTATTTAAATAAAATAATGAGGATTTATTAATATCCAGTTTTATTAAAGTAAAGACTTTTTCCATTTTAAATAAACACTAAAACTTATTAAATAAGTTTTCCAAAGTGTTTTATACTTCAAATAAAACCTACTGAATTGATTTTGGAATCATTTAGATTTCAAATGGAGTTTTGAAATAAATCAAATCCTATTTGAGTTAATAACTAAGGACTATTTTATTTAATTATTAAACAGATCCTAAAAGAATAAAAGTATTATTTTATTTTGGACTTTGGTTTGTGTTGTTAAACAGAACTAAAAATTATACAAAGTTTGGCAAAGGATTTGAATTCATTTGAGTGTTTGAATTGTTGTTTGAAAATCAAAACAGAAAATCAAATAGAAAAAGGAAAAAGATTCTGTATAAAAAAATGAAACAAACAGCAGCCCAACCCATCTGGCCCACTAAGCCCAGCAGGCCCAACTAAACCCCCCCACGCGCGAATCGGTTTTCACTTACACGCACACCCGCGAGGTCACTGAACGCCAGGCCCCACTCCTATTTTCTCCACCTCGCTGACAGCACGGCCCCACACTCCTGTTCATCATCTCCCCCACGACCGTTCTTCCCCTGCCATTGTTGCCGATTGAATGTGGTGTTGAATTCGCGTAAATGACTGCGTTAATCCTGCCTGCGACCACGCTCGTTAAACCGCCCATTCTTCCTCGCCATTTCCCCTCGAATAGCTCCTCCTCTCTGCCACCAGGCTGCCCCAAATTAGCCTTGCACCGCCGCTGCTCCGACGACGTCTCCGAGCGATTCCGGCCACACCCCGCCACCCCTCACCTCCCTCTGCACACTAGCACATTCCCCACCTCCTGGCGCATTCGCCTGTGTTGCCCGTTCACTTTCAGCGCTCAAAACGTCGACTTCGACTTCACTTGAGCACCGCCGCGACTGTCCTTCTCTGGCGACCTCTCCCTGGTAAGCCTCGACCGCCCCAGTACCCCCTGTTGATGCTCACATCATCCCCAGTTCAGCCCGCATCTAACTGTGCCCTTTCCGTGCATCGGCGCGACCTGCAGCCCCATCCCCGACGATCTCCAGAGACACCCGCCGCTCGCAGCAACTCCGGCGAGCAATTTCCTTCGTCCCCGTGCGCCCCTTGCCTCCTCGAGACCATGTTGGGATTTGGCACCTCCTTGCGAACACGGTGAGCCCTCTCCCCCTCTCCCTCGCTTCCTGTATCGCCAGCACCGCCACGAGCAAGCGTGCTCCGCCGTCTGCTGCCGCGCAGCGCCGCCAATCTTTGGCCCAGTATCTGTGACCGTTAGATGTAAATCTTGCGGCTAAGATTAGAACTTAAACGAAGAGGTATAAGCGCATCAGAGCCGAGTGATCTAACTTAAATCCTACGGTTCGCAGAGCCCGATCCACCCGAAGCGGTACCGGCCAATTAGGTTGCGCCACGTGTACTGGTTTTGATTTAAAATAGAATTCTGAATCTGATTTGTATGCAAACTTGTAAAATTCATAACTTTAAATCTACATGTCCAAATTTTGCAATTTTTATATCAATGGAATCAGCAGAACATGTACTTTGCAAACATGCACTTTGTTTAATGTTTTGCTTCTAGAAAATTGGTTGAAATTGCAGAAACTTGTGTAGGCTTATTTTGAATATAAAAATTGTTCTAGATAAAATTTTAATGTGAAATCTTTGCAAAATGGTTTGTTGTGAACTTACTGACCCTAGGAACTAACTCATGGATTTAAAAATGAATTTGTGAAGTTTAGGAATAAATAATTGAATTAGCTCATTTCTAGTCAAATAAAAATATTGATTTTGATATGGAAATGATTTTTGAGTAAAACCTTTGGGAAATAATTTGATTCAAACCTTCTGACCCTAAACACCAAGTTTTGTGAATTAACAACTTATTTGATGAACAATAAAATAAATTATTGCTTTGCTAAAAGCATTTTTCAACCACATAAAATAATGAAATGACTTAAAAATGGTTTATAGATAAAACCTTTTGCAAATGGTTTTACCACTTTAGGAAATGACCACTTTGAACCTTATAATGTTTAGAGCCTAGTAGAAACCATCTTTGCAAATAAAACTATCTTTTGCATGCTTGCATGCATGACTTTGTTTCTATTATTTTATGTGTGATGAATTGTTTGAATATTGGTTGGAATGCTAGTTGAATCTATGTTTGCTTGATTGATTTGTAGTGAAGTTAGAAGAGTGTGATATTAGCCAAATCAAGAAGTGAACCAACATTCTCTACCAAAAAGGCAAGTGACACTATCATCCAAGTCCTACTATTTTCATTACACTTAGTGGATTTTTGAAACATGCATGATAGGGTTTACTATATTTTATGCTAAGCTAAATCCTAATAGGATACCCCTATATATTCCTAGTGGAAACATTGTAGTTGTAGTATGCTTAGCCTAGCTATATATTTGGGATGGGATACATGTTATGACTATATGAAGTATTGAAAAGACTTATGTTTTATATAATAAAACAAGTACTCAATGAACCACCTGGGTGGACAAGGATACTCAAGGTTGGACATAGTGGCAACAAAAGGAACCATGTTTATATAGCAATCTATTTTGTTGTGCACTAGAAGAAAACCACCCAGGGACTTAGAGATTGAACATGTTTCTCGTACAGTGTCTTCCATGTACAGCCACATGCTAAATGGGCTCTGGCTTAGTCAACTACATAGTGTAAGACCCATGCATTGGCATCTTCAGGTTAACTAGATTTGTGCTAGGGAACTTGGAACCCTACATTGGTGCCTGAATGACAAGCTAGCATTGTGTATTGGGAGGACTCCTATGGAAAGACTTTGTCACATTCTCAATCTGCCAGTACTCCATCTTGGTGAGTACTTATCCAGCGGCCACTGGTGGCATCAAGATGAGATTGTGTCATGTGGGTAAAGTGTACAACTTCTACAGAAGATCAAATTCTAAGTACTTAGCCGTGTCCCCGGTTATGGACAATACTGAGCAACTAAGGCCTGAAGCTATGGAAGATCTCGACATTCCAATTTCTCAAAGTTAAAACTTGAGGGTGACAACAAGGGATTTGAAGCACTTGGAGTTTTCCAAGAAGTTCAGAAAGATTTGACTAAGATCAAAAACTATTTTTAAAAGACAGGATAAAACTATGTTGCTTTCTGCAAATGATCCTAAACCCCACTTAGCCAAATATGCATGTAATGATAGGATCCACTTATTTCTACATAGTAGTGAAACTTGCCAATACAATTCAAATGTATTGACCCTTGTGGATGCAACTTAATATGTTTCAGGTTTTTTTGATGTTAGTGAAGTTTGTTGAATAGGATTACAAGTCTACAACCAACATGACTGCCTGTGGCACATTGAAGATGAAGGACTCCATGCTTTATAGATATTCTGCTGCAATGTAATGTAATAGCCAAATGAGCTATGTAAGATGTAATGAATTATTTTATTCCTGGTTATAAAGTTGTATTATGACCTTTGTTTCTTGATATTACATCTTAACTGTGGATGCTAGCTATTGATCTAGGGACTAGCATTGTAAACACAGGGATCTCTACCTTATTAAAGGTTGGGAACCTTATAGCTTTCTCCAAAAATTTGAGTGAATATATGAATATTTACTTAATAAGGATGAAGTATGAAACATTTGAAAAGTTCAAAAGACTTTCAAGATGAAGTGCAAAATCATTGTAACAAGAATATAAATAGTTTATGATAAGATCATAAAGGAAGATATTTGAGTTACAAGTTTAGCATAATCCCTAAGATTTAAGGAATCGTTCCGTGGATTTGCATTTCCCGAAACACCATAAGAGTATGGAGCATTCGAGATATGTAATGAAACCTTGTTTGACATGGTGAGATCAAAGGTGTAATTCATAAAACTGCCATTATATTTTAAATATTAAAAAGCTTTAGAGACTACCGTTTTTCCACTAAAAAGAGCTCCATCATAATCCGTTGAAATGACACCATATAAAGTTATGGTTTGGGATAAAACCCAAGTTGTCCTTTCTTAAACATTGGTATGCAATGCATAAGAAAGATATTTGCAACCAAAGTCGGATGAACCTGTCTTTGTATGTTATTTCGAATAACTGTTAAGTATTCCTCCATAAAATCGGAGACAAAAGTGTTTGTCGCTTAGAACGTCAAGTTTCTTTGAGAAAGAAATTTTTTCGTGAAAAGTTAAGTGGGAGGAGAATAGAACTTTGATATGGTTAAAAGAACCTTAGCTATATGTGCAAAGTTGCGTAGCGCCGAAAAGTGTTCCGGAGGTAGCAATAATGCTCATGGCTCACGTGCCTCAAAGGTTGTGGTCACGGAGATCTAAGTTCCTATTGAAAAAAATAGGTCAAACAATCAAATACCAAGATTTGAGAGTTAAATCATTATTTGACAATAACGGTCCGACTACATGCAAAGAAGCGATGATGGGCCCTGACTCTGTAAATGGCTTGAAGCCATAAAATCCGTGATAGTTCCATGCACGAGATATCAAGCTTTGAACTTGAAGGACCCTCGAGAAAGGTGTAAGACCTTACAGTCGTGTTTGGATCTATGAAGAAATAGACATGGATGTTTCACATTTATGAAATAGTCGACATGTTGAGAAAGAGTTCATAACAATGTTCAAAGGTTTTATATGACAAGATTTGATCTTTCATAGCGATATTTAGTCTAGACGGATTAATGTAGCAACCACTACATATAATTTTGTTATGTGGTAGTTGAATAAACAAAACAAGTTCTTCTAATAGAATTATTACCTAGGACGTGTGCATAACACGGTCCAAAGGGTTTTGTTAATTCAAAGGATGCTAAAAAGCATATGCAAACTTCAATGGTTGAAGTGAGCATCGCGGAATTGGAATCTTCACCATGATGAAATTGTTAAAAGAGTTTAAATTCATCAGAGATGATGAAGATGCTTGCATTTGCAAGAAATTAAGTGGGAGCGCTAAGACATATTTTTAATACATTATGTGGAAGACATATTATTCATTGGAAATGATGTATCTTTTATTAACACATATTAAGAATTTCATCCTGATGAAAGACTTAGGCAAAACCCAAATATTTGGCATCAATAGACGCTAATATGGTTGTGCCAAAAGTACATAGATGATGTATTGAATACATTCAATATAGAAACTACAAGAAAGGTTCTTGTCGCACAGAAAGGATTGAATGAGTTCAATATTAATGATATATTCAAGTGTGTTGACACTTGGTAAGTGAAACAAAGATTCAAGTATAGATTGATACTTGATGTATGAAATCACAAAGAGTATTTATATCAATCATACTATGATATGTACAAATCCATATATGTCCTATGCTCTAAATGTTATGAGCATATACCAGAATGATTCATAAGATGATCATTGGACGATAGTAAGGATATTCCTGTGATCTTTAGAAGAACTAAGAATATATTATTTTGTAGAAGTGACAAATAGATGATTAGTTCATTGTAAAAGTACTACATTGATACTATTTTTGTCACAAAGTACAAATTAAGTTTATCTCAATATAAACTAACGGTGGCACAATATAATGGAAAGTAAGTTCCAAAATGGATTTGGATGAGTTCCAAAGTTAAGACATTGTGACAGATACTACAACAAAAGGCTAAGTATATGACTGCTATTATAGCAGCTAAAGAGGGCATTTGTGTCAAGTAGTTTGTTATCAAACTAGGTGTAGTTCACAACGGGATAATACTATGAAGATATATTGTACGACAATATTATCAACATGTTTTAACCCCACAGAACTAAAGGTCTCACCAAAGGACCAAATTTATACAAAGCCATCTCATTAGAGAATGAGTGATGCGTAGAGACGCAAAGACATGCAATTACACACGGACCTGGAAGTGTCAGATCCGGAGATCAGTTGACCACTAGCAATCGTGTACATACAACACCAGAAAGCCATAGGTGTTGAATATACAAAGGTTTGAAACTAGATTATTGACTCTAGTGCAAGTGGGAGACTGTTGGAGATATGCCCAAGAGGCAATAATAAAGTAGGTTATTATCATATCTTCATACTTATGATAAATGTTTACATACCATGCTATAATTGTATTAACAGGAAACATTAATACTTGTGTGATTTGTAAACATAAAAGAGTCCCTAGTAAAGCCTCTTATTAAACTAGCTTGTTGGTTAATATATGATCATGGTTTCCTGATCATGAACATAGAGATGTTATTAACAACAGGATCATATCATTAGGAGAATGATGTGATGGACATACTCCTATAGTTAAGCGTAGCATAAAGATCAAGTCATTTAATATAGTTCATTTGCAATAAGCTTTCTGATACATAGTAACCTAATTACTTCAACCATGAGATCATGTTAATCACCATCACCGGAAGGATGCTTTGATGACATCAAACACCACACCGTAACTGGGTGGCTATAAAGGTGGCATTGAGTGTTCAGAAAGTATGGGTTGAGGCACATGGATCAAGAGTGGGATTTGTCCATCCATATGACGGATAGATATACTCTGGGCCTTCTCGGTGGAATGTCATCCAATTAGCTTGCAAGCATGTGACTAGTTCACAAGGGATCACATACCGCGGGAACGAGAAAAGAGTACTTATCAGTAACGAGGTTGAACTAGGTATGCAGAGATACCGACGATCAAAACCTGGGATAAGTAAACTATCGTGAGACAAAGGGAAATTGGTATCGTATGTAAGTGGTTCATTCGATCGCAAAGTAATCGTAGAAATATGTGGGAGCCATATGAATTTCTAGATTCCTCTATTGGTTATTGATCGGAGAAGTGTCTCGGTCATGTCCGCATAATTCACGAACTGTAGAGAGACACACTTAAAGATTTGATGTTGTTGAGTAGTTATGGAATGATGAGTAAGAGACCGAATGTTGTTCGGAGTCTGGGATGGGATCCGGGATATGACAAGGAGATCCAGAATGGTCCGGAGAATAAGATTCATATAAGGAAAGTTCTGTATCGGAGTTCGGGAATGATTCCGGTGTTTTCATCGGGAATGTTCTAGAAGGTTCTGGAAGGTCCGGCACTCCGGAGGGGAAGGGTACATGAATGTGTCATGACAATGTGGAATGGTTGCATCATGTACTAGGTATCATGGCTGGGCAAAATAAAGGGAGAAATCAAATCCTAGTTTGAAAAGTCAAACGCCAATTTGAAAAGTCAAACGACAAGTTTGCTTGGTGGAGGGAGAGTAGGAAACCTACTTGGGGAGGAAGTCCTCCTCCCTCCACCCGCCGGCCAAGGAGGCCGAGTTGGGGGAGGACTCCCTCCTCCCAACCGGCACCCTCCCACCTATAAAAGAAGGGGCAGGGGTGCCCCTCTTCCCTACACCCAAAACCCTAGCCTCCTAGCCGCCGGCCTCCTCCAAGTCGCCGCCTAGGGCTCCTCTAACTCGGCGAGTTAGGGTTTCCCCAAACCCTAGCCGCTGGACAAGCCCTCCCCTTGGTTCCCTCTAAACCCTAGATCACCAAGGCCTCTCTCATACTCCACCATACTCTCTCCGGCTTAAGGCGAAGCCCTGCGAGATATCCCCTCTACTTCCGACACCACGCCGTCGTGCTGCCAGAATCGCGAGGAGAGTGCTACAACCTCCGCTGCCTGCTGGAACAAGGGAGAGGAAGGTCTTCATCGAGTATCTAACGTGTGACCGACTGCGGAAGCGCTGCCGGAACGCAGCGCCGGAAGGATCGTCTACGTGATCTTGAGATCGGAAGTGTACGACTACATCATCCATGAGAATCTGCTCTCGTTAACTGCTTTGGATCTTCGAGGGTTAGTTCTCTATTAACTCGTTGCTACAATCTAGTAGATAGACCTTGGATTGTGTGTGTTCATGCGATAGAAATTTTTTGTTTTCCATGCTACGAATCCCTTCAAAAACCACCCATTTTTTGTACTCAGAAAATGAAAAATGGCTTTTTGGCGCGATGAAAAAGAAAACTTCCTCCTGCAACATTGTTCGCCATCCCATGATGCACATGTATGCACATTATGGACACATTATCATAAACTATGTCTTGATTCTAGCCATAGCATTGGTCATTTGATCTGAAAGCCAGGAAACCTCGAATAAGATAGGTCATTTTGTGAAGGTTTTTTGAGACATAATCAATATACCAAGTTTGATATTTTTCCTTCTAACTATGTCACATAATATGACATCACGCAAAGGTTTTGTATTGTTTGGATTGTTTTTGAATTTCTTATACCTGCTTTAAACTAGAGATTTCTATTTTCGTGCCCTTGGTTCGTTAGTTGTACTCACTTTCCTTCAGCCGCTTAACTTTTCCTCACTTTTCCTGTCGCCAGGTTAAGAAACCTTCGCGGGCGCTCGGACGGAGGGATGTCGTCAGGTCAAAGGCTTGACCGTTACATGCTGATTGGTGGGGCTGCGTTGGAGCGGGTCAGACGTTGAGCGTTACGTTATGAGGCCTCGACCGTTACATGCCTGACCGGTGGGGCCACGTTGGGACGGTCCTGCATACGTGGTGAAGGGTGGGGCCGCGTTAGGACGGGTCTTGCATACGTGGTGAAGAGTGGGGCCGCATGGAGACACGTTGGACCGGCCATTCTCGCTCACCCAAAGCATTCGCTTCCCCCGAGCCTAGAACAGCTCCCACACCGCCCCTCCGCTGCCCTTCCGTCATGCCCTCCTACCTTATGTCGTCCTCGGCCCTAGAGCCGACCCTCCCCTATCCGTGGAGCCCACTCACCTCCGGCTCTGCTCCCGCTCCTGCTAGATCCACCCCTTTCGCGGAACAGTATGCAACGCCGGCTGGTGCACGGTCCATCCGCGTCGAGCACAGAGAAGATTGGGTGGAATCACAGGGATCTAACGCATGGATTCCATCTGGTAAGCATCGTTTTCCTTTTGTGGGTTGATTATTGACATTATTTGATCGTCTTGCTTTTCGAATAGGATTGATCCAGTGTTGGCGTAATTCGTGGTTGTGAACAATATATCTCTGTATTTTACTTCCCAGTGGTGGTTGCAACCTCTATAACTCTCAGAGATAGATAAAATCTATTGTAAATTCTCCTGGAGTAGTGGCGATTCAGTTGGTTTGCAAGACTGTTTATAATTATGAAACTCTCGCGCGGTCTGATACTATAATTGACACAACTCTCGCATGGCTAGCGATTCACTTTCAAATTAAAAAAATTTATACAACTCTTAATGTACAAGAGTGTTTATAATTGACACAACTCTTGAACACTTTCAAACTAAAAAAATTTATACAACTCTTAATGTAAAAGAGTGTTTATAATTGACACAACTCTTGAACACTTTCAAATTTAAAAAGATCATACTTCTCTTAATGTAAAAGAATGTTTATAATTGACACAACTCTTGAACACTTTCAAATTTAAAAAAATCATAAAACTCTTAATGTAAAAGAGTGTTTATAATTGACACAACTCTTGAACACTTTTAAATTTTTTAAAAAATCATACAACTCTTAATGTAAAATAGTGTTTATAATTGACACAACTCTTGAACACTTTCAAATTGAAAAAATCATACTTAATGTAAAAGAGTGTTTATAATTGACACTACTCTTGAACACTTTCAAATTAAAAAAATCAAACAACTCTTAATGTAAAAGAGTGTTTATAATTGACACTACTCTTGAACACTTTCAAATTGAAAAATTATACAACTCTTAATGTAAAAGGGTGTTTACCATTTTTATAGTGTGAAAAGTGATCCCTAAACTTGCGTATATGAAAATTATAAACCTTTGAACACTGTGAAATCGCACTTAATACGTGATAATAATGTGCTAAGAAAATCGTGAGAGGTTATAATTTTCATAAAATGTCATGCATAAACTTGCATATGGCAAAAATTATACACCTTTAAACTCTTTGAAATTGCACTTAGGACATGGAGTGAAATAAATGCAAAAATTATACACCTTTGAACACTTTTCCTTCAAATTATATCGAAAATCATTTGTTTATGGAGTTAAAGCATCGGTGGCAAACTCATTATTTTGCATGGATAGAGGGTGCCCCCGACAGATACATGGGTTATCCTGTCCGTTAGATCACAGAGGATCAATAGAGGATCAGCGGTTGGTGGGTACAATCCGCGTGACAACTGTCTTGACCAATCATAGCGTAGCAGCCAAGATGAGCACAGGTGTGAGAGTTTGTCACTAAGAGGGAGGGGAAAACTGAGTAGAACTTAAAAACCATGGGAAAAACCGAGTAGAACTTTAGAACCAAGGACAAAACTCACAAGGGGGTTCAAATAGAAAACAAAAAGAGATTTAAAAAATGGAAAATGCTTTTTTTATACAATAAAATATATTGGCATACATAAAACTATTTGCAATTTTAAATATATATCAGTTTGACAATTATTGCCTCATTCAGACAAATTATGTTTTAGGGAGGGATGTTTTGGGGAGAGGCTTGAGTAGAAAGCCATGAACCTTCATAGAAAGTAGGTGATTTAGGTTAAAACTTGATTTATATACATTTCTTATGGTGGTAGGCCACATAATAAGACTCCCTGGGTAGATGCCACTATGTTTTGATCTTTTTGAATTTCTTGTGCATAAAATGACTCAATTAGCTAGATAAATCCCATTCATTGACTCTCTATTGAACAGCCACCAGAGGGTAAAAGTGAGTATATTGTACACGGCAGTGTTAGTACTGTAGGGCAAAAATGAGTACAACCAAACTGCCAGTGCTACACTCGAGGGTATAACTGAGCACAACTAAGTGGTCAAGGTTAGACACGAGGGGGGAAACGTGACGCATGGTACGCGTGTCACGGTGCAGACGCAGTGACGGCAGGTAGCGACACGCGGTGGCACGGTGGTGCAACGAAACGTATGCTCCCTTCACCTTTATAGAGGCCTCCTCACTCTCACTCCTCACTCACTCGCTCACTCACTCACGCAACCATCTCCACTGTCCCATCACCTTCTGCAAACCCCCAAGAAAACCCTAACCACAGCAGCGATGGAGAAGAATGGCGTGGTGGACATCGTCGCCTCCAAGGCGGCCGACGAGGAAGCCCCCGTACCCATACAGGCCCCCGTCGAGGCATTGAAGGCAGCCGCCATCCCCGTCCAGACCCATGTCCCCGCTTCCGCTGTAGCCGCCGGCGAGGAGGCCCCGTCCCCGTATAGGCCCCTGCTGTTCTCCTACAGATCCCGCATGGCTGGGACCCCTACGGGGAAAACGATTATATCACTCCGGAGAACCCCTTTGACACCAGCTTAGCCGGCCCATGGTTGGAGGTAACTAGGGTTTTCTCCCCTTCCTTTGTTCTTCCCCCATTCCCATCATTGGATGCTAGATCGTGTGTTATTAGGGCTCGGCTATTCGTATTTTCAATCGTTGGATGCTAGGTATTTTAAAGTAGCTAATCCTCTTTTGTTAGATCTCGTATTTCGATGAATGCCCCTAGTTGGGATCAGTACTAGCACGAATCTATAGTTGGGATCAGTACTAGCACTGATATGTAGTTGGGACTAGTACTAGCACTGATATGTAGTTGGGATCAGTATTCGATTTGGTTTGAGATTTGGGGATTGGGGAATAATCAAGGGATCTCAATCGGTTAATTTATGCAAGCAATCAATCCCGATAATCACGGTATATCAATCATGTCCTTATTGCACGCTACTATTTTTTGTAATAGGTGGATAGCAGCAACGTCTGCAGCGATGATGAGTCCATGGACACTAAGACTCGTCAGGTGCTGAGGAAGCTGAAGCCCGGCTAGTTCAACGGCTTTTTCGCCGACGATGTTTATAGGTTCCCTTTCTACACCAGGAGCCTCGCCATCGACTTCAACTCCCTCGTGATGCATGCCGAGGACGTGAAGACCTGCGTCCCATCAAAGAACGTTAACGCCTTCAGAGCCCAACACAAGGAGCTCGGTTTTTACCTCCGCAACCTCGAGAAGGTGGCCATCGAGGAGGGTCGCATGCCCCCGAACAATCCCAAGGCGCCCAAGGTCAAGGGACTGGGCTGCAGGAAGTGGAGGAAGCGCCAGAGGAAGGAGGCGGAGGCCCTCCTAGCGTAGGCCAGGAGGGGCCATTGATCTTGTGCTGATGCTGCTGCTGTAAAGCAACTTCTTTTGTTTTGTTGTTTGTGTTAAACTTGTAAGCTGCTGACATGGTTATACCCCACGGGTACAAAACATCAGCATACCTAGTCCAGCCCAAGGGAAGGCCCACTGCAGTATACGCGGCCTGTGGAAGTTTCGGGTGGCCCAAGCCCATGATGCCTTCGGATGCTTGGAGAACAAGACTAGAGTAGATAGAATTTCAAAGGGGCGAACCCTAATATGTAACCGACTCGACCTATGCCCAGGACCTGCCTATCTATAAAAAGGCTAGAAGGGCACGGTGAGGAGGGAACCTCTCACCGCATACACACCTCCACGCCAGATTGCATCTGCGCACCCCTGTAACTTTCGGTTCCACCGTAATCAAGAGCAGACAAGTAGGAGTAGGGTTTTCCCTCCGGGAGCCCGAACCTGGGTAAACCTCGGGTCCCCGTGTTGCTTGTTTTCTAACCGTTTCGCGATCTCCAGCATCCCCATCTTCTCCAAAACCCAAGTCCATAACAATAGGCATTGACGAGATTAAACCTCATCAATTGGCGCCGTCTGTGGGATATGGGGGAGCTGATTGTGCGATCGTGACGGTCCCATCCAAAGCGATCTACAACTCATCGGTGGCGGAGAGCCACCTCCTCTTTGGCGCTTTCGACTTTACCGCCCACTCGTTAGCCACCATGAAGGATATTTTGAGCCAGTAGGCGACGAGCTCGAGATTCTGTTCGGGAGCTTCTGCTTCCAGGTGGGGCAGATTAGCACCCTCCGCCTCCCAGAGCGGGTGCCACCACCATCCATCAGGCTCGCTTCATGGGTCCCACCTATTGGAGTGCTACACACGTCGACGCTGATAGATGAGTCCTATGACAGCAGCAGCTGCAACTCAGATCTGTGCGGCCCTCCATCAGACAAAGGAACCTACGGTTTCGGATCCGAAAGCTGCGGCAGTAGCTATCCAATCCGCAGGCGCTACCAATGCGCCATGGTGAATCGGAGGTGCCACCAGGCTCGAGCGCACCCAACCCACCACCCAATCCACCGCTCAACCCGCAGGCCAGGAACGGAGGAAACAGAGGAAACCCTAACCTCCAGCCCAACGAAGGCGGCCCTGACGCCTACCGGAGGATCAACCTCAACGAGGACGGATGGCGCCAGGCACGCGAAGCCATGGCGGGCAACAAGATCCTACCTGTGAATGCTTCACGGGATATGCTGATGGCATACCACCTTCTCCTCATCGGCGAGCACAACCGGCAGGTGAAGACGCAAGAGGAACTTGACAAATGCAAGCAAGCATCTTCAGAGTCTAGCGCGCGCCGAGCTGCGCTCTCCACCGTTGGTGGCTATAGCTCGCACAGAAATCATGCCAACAAGCATCACTCTCGCACAGAGCACATGGACCCCGCCACTCGACGTGAGGTCACCAAAACCCTCAGCAAGTCCTTTATGGAGATGGACGCCAATGACAACGTCATACCGAAGATGCCGCAGGCTACAATCATGGCGTCCACCATGTACCTCGCGTCCCATCCACCTTCGGTGGGGGACCGAAGAGTGCCATGCACAAGTCCGTGCTAGCCGGACTCGGACTCGTTGGAGCTGCGCTCCACGAAGAGGCTCCGTGGAGCTGAAGAAAAAGGCTACGGTCAGATTCAACCGCAGCCCCACACCCTCATCCGACGAGGACAAGCACGATCTACCTCGACGTCGCAAGAGCCCAAGACGTCGCAGCAGCGACTATGACGCTCGAAATGACCTCTCCCAGTGCAAGGTCGACAAGGCACACGCCAAACGCGCGTGCTCAACTGATTCCGAAGAGGATGACGACGGAGAACTGTGCGGAGCCCGATGCTTCAGAAGATCTGTTCGGCGCACACGTATGCCAAAAAATTTCAAGCTTCCTTCGGACACTCCGAAGTTCGATGGCACACAGGACCTGAAGGCCTGGCTCAGCGACCACCTCGCATCCGTCAATCTGCACGACGGTAACAGGAACACCGCCCTACAATGCCTTCAGCTGCAGCTGACAGGTACCGCTCAGATCTGGCTCAATAGCCTGTCCTCTGGCTCCATCCAAAGCTGGGAGGAGCTAGTGCATAGTTTCATCCGAAACTTCAAGGGCACCAGCAAGAGGCCAGCCTCGATCGAGGAACTATGGGCCTGCACTAAGCGAACGGGCGAATCCATTCGCTCGTACATCTTGTGCTGGTCCAACATCAAGAACTCGGCCGCGCACATCTCCGAGGAAAGGACAATCGACGCCTTCAAGGATGGCGTAAAGTGCCCGGACTTCAAGAAAGAACTTGGGCGCGTCAAGCCCAAGATGCTCGACCACCTCATGGACATCGCCCATAGGTGGGAAGATGGCGAGGTTTCCCTCCACCAAATGCATTCGGATGATGAGGACAAATATGGCCGCAGGCGCGAATGCCGCAGCAAACGAAGATCGCGCGTCTATGACGACCGTGACGGAGTCGACATGGTTGCGGCTGGCTACGCCGACCGATGCAACGATGGCAACCGCAACAACGGAGGATACTGCAGAGGCAACTTCCATGACGGAGGACGCCCAACACAAACATGGCAGCGTCGCGGCCGTGATGATGAACCCTCGGCATACAACAAGTTGTCGGGTCCCTGCACCATCCACTTCTACATTGATAAGCAAGATGGCAAAAATAAGGCCATCCACATGCTCAAGTACTGCCGCAAGTTGCAGAAACTCAGCTAGGGTTTCACCCAAATGCGACGCCAGATCGTAAATCCTGGGTTCGGGCCCGCACCAGGTGACGTCGCCCACAGAGCTCCTCCACTACCACCTGTGGGACCGTCGAATCCAGCAACAACACCTGCACCAAACAACGGCACAGGCGGATACCCGCCGCCAAAAGGGTCCCTGATGATTCAGAAGGGACGCCCTACCAATAGGGTGCAAAAGAAGATCACCCGACAGGTCAGTCAAGTTGTCACCGCTCGACCTGCTATCCCTGAGTACTTCAGTGGTTCAGAGTCCTGCATCACATTCGATCGCTCGGATCACCCCCACCAGATCCCTCGCCCAGGCCATGCCTCCCTGGTGCTCGAGGCATAGATCGGAGGATTCGAGATGAGCCGCGTCTTCATGGACAGCGGCAACGGCATCAACCTGATGTTTGCCAGCACCCTCGTAGCGATGCCGATCCCTCTGTGCAGCCTGGAACAATCCGACACGACGTTCCATGGCATAGTCCCAGGGAAGGGCATTTACCCCCTGGAAAAATATGGCTCGATGTCATCTTCGGCAAGCCCGAAAACTTCCGATGCGAGCGGCTGGAGTTCTAAGTGGTGGATTGGCCATCACAGTACCACGCCATCCTCAGGCGCGTGGCGTTCGCCAGATTCCTAGCAGTACCGCACTACGCGTACCTGCTGCTCAAGATGCCAGGACCAAGGGGCGTCATCACAGTCTAGGGAAGCTTCACCCGATTGGACCACTGCGATAGAGATTTCAACAGAATCTCCGAGTCGTTCGGAATGCAAGAGGAGCTCACGAGGCTCCGAGAGGTGACAGACAATGGGGCACCCCCAGTCGCCAGGCAAAACTCACCTGATATGTCGTTCGACTCCACATTCAACACATAAAAGGTGCAGGTCCACCAACAGACGCCTCCAAGATGACGCTGATAGCCAATGACCCTAGCCCCGCATAGGAAAGCGCGCTCGTCGAATTCCTCCGTGAGCGCTGGAAAATCTTCGCCTGGCGTCCTGCGGACATGCCAGGAGTGTTGGAGATATGCCCTAGAGGCAATAATAAAAGTGGTTATTATTATATCTTTGTGTTTATGATAAATGTTTACATTTATGCTATAATAGTATTAACCGGAAACATTAATACTTGTGTGATTTGTAAACTAAATTAGAGTCCCTAGTAAAGCCTCTTTGTAGTACTAGCTTGTTTGTTAATAATATGATCATGGTTTCCCGATCATGAACATTGAGATGTTATTAACAACAAGATCATATCATTAGAAGAATGGTATGATGGACATACTCCTATAGATAAGCGTAGCATAAAGATCAAGTCATTTCAATAGTTTGTTTGCTATAAGCTTTCTGATACATAGTAACCTAATTCCTTCGACCATGAGATCATGCTAATCACCATCACCAGAAGGATACTTTGATGACATCAAACACCACACCCAGGGGCGAAGCTCTCCTTTGGGCAAGGTTTGGCAGCTGCCCTACCTTGTTTTTCTGCAAAAAAAATGCATATATATATGCTTCTTTTTGTTATACATACAGTTTTCAGCAATATTCGAACGTTCTAAAGAAAAACCAAACAAACCTGAGATAATAGGCGCTGTTGGAGGGTATTCAGCAGTCCTGGGCCTTTACTAGACCTCACGCATGGAGAAGACCCCAAGCCAAACTATCCCCGATGCCCCCCAAATCATTCATGTTCACGTGGCGTACCTTTTTGCCTTCGCCCAATCGTTCCCTGGTTGAACTAGTCAACTGAACGACAAACGAGGCAACATTGTCCTTCCTCCTATCGTGATTCCCCGATCGAACCTGGGCTGACATCTTTCCTGCCGATCGCGACTCCCCTGCCTTATCTCGTGATTGCCCCCTGCCGGCCGGCCGCAGGACTTCCCACCAACGCAGGCCTGCCTGTCTCCGAACATTCATCTAAAATTATGAATTCTCATTGGGGTTTCTCAGTTCTCACGGTCTCACACTCTCAATCAAGCTAGGGCTAGGCTATGGGAATTAGTGGTGGATCTGTACAAGAAGGGGGATGAAATTTGTACCTACAAAGGGGGTAGGTATCGATTTGTATTTTGTTGTCAACCTAACTCAACCATGATTGAACTATTGAAAGAAGTTTGATTTTGTTTTTAATAACTCAATTGCAGATTTGAAACGGTTATAGAACAAACATATAAAGATCTCTAAACCAAGCACTCATTTTTTTTAGGGGTCTACGGCGGGCAAAAAGCCGGCCTGAACCAATTTTCATTAAAAGAACCAACAAGTAGCCAAATTACAGAAAAAGAAGAGGACTACCTACATATGGTAACTCTAAGCATGTACATAACTCTAAGCAGCATAATGTAAGTGGGCAAACATGATTGCCCAGTCGCGCATTAGCGCTTTTTGTTCGGGCTTTATACATTTATGGGACCAGAGTAAAAGATCGTCCGCACATCTGCGAGAGACGCTCGAGATCGGCTCCACTTATTGAGTTTCGACGTTTCCAAACATTCCAAAGAGCACTCGTGATAACCGTAGATCGAACTTTGCACATAGGGACTCCATCCCAAAGTTCCCTCATGGAGGTACAGGAGTGAACATCATTATGGACTCCCGATAGAGCCGACCAGAACTGGGAGATCGTGGGGCAATGTAGGAGAAGGTGCGCCGTGGTCTCAACAGAGTGGCAGAACGGGCATGCATCTGAAGTAGCCATGCCGTGCCTGTACCGGCGCTCATTTGTGAAAAGCCGTCCACGATCCGCCAGCCAGAGGAAAAAACGACACCTAGACGCCGCAAAGTTCTTCCAGGTCGCAGTTGCAAAGGGGACCACCTGCAAATGTTCAAAAGCGGCCGAGTACGCAATCTTAGTGGTTAGAGGCCTGCTACCGAGACGATCAAGTCTAACATCCGACACCAAAGGGTCCTAGCTAAATGAGTCTAGGAGAGATCACAAGTTTAACAGTTCCAAAGAGGCAGCGTTAGAAAGACGAGGCTAGGTGAGCAGAGTGATAGTTCAAGAGGAGCAAGTATGAGAGACTGAACAATTTCTGTTAATGACGTGGGAGTACAAAGCAGGGAACCGTTGATCTAGGGTGCGGTCTTGAATCCAAAGGTTGTGCCAAAAGGAGGTTGAGGTCCCCGAGCCAACAATCACGGAACTGATGCTACGGAAACTAGGCAAGCAGGAAAGTAGGTCCTTCCAAATGATAGAGTCCGACCGTCGCGGATCCCCTAGGTCGCGGTTAGTGGACCAACCGTAGGAGTATCGGAACCATTGAGCCCAAGGAGTATCGACGTCAGTGTGAATCGTGGAGAGGAACTTCATGAGTAGCGCCTTGTTATGAGAGCGCAGGCATTTAAATCCTAAACCCCCTTTTGCCGTGGGCGCGCAAACCTCCTCCCAAGCGACACGACACTGTCCTCCATGGACGTTATCCTCCCCAGCCCAGAAAAAAGCTCTACAAAGCTTGTCAAATTCTTGAATGGTGCCAAGTGGAACCAAGACGGCGGAGAGCAGGTGGGAAGCCATGGCTTGAAGGGAAGCTTTTACTAAAATAGCTCTAGCACTAATTGGTAGAGCCTTGCCAATCCATCCTGGTAGAAGACGCCTCAATTTATCTACGTAAGGGTGGAAGGCACTTAAGCGAAGCTTGTGAGTGGACAAAGGTAACCCAAGATAGGTTTGAGGGAAGGAGGCAAGCGGGTAGCCTAGGGGCAAAGCAAGGGAAGAGGCAACCGTCTGTTCAAGATGGATAGGGGCAAACGTACTTTTATGGAAGTTTATCTGGAGTCCGGTGGCCTGAGAGAAAGCATCAAGGACAGTCTTGAGGTTAGTAATACAATCATTAGAAGCGCGAAGGATGATGGTGTCTTCGGCGTATTGGAGGATAGGGCAAGGAAGATGATCTACTAAAGGGTGCAAAAGTAGGCCATCGAGGGAAGCCTGATGCAAAAGCAGCCTCAGGATATCAACGACGATGTTGAAGAGGTAAGGGGATAAGGGGTCTGTAAGATCCCACCTTTATAAAGGTAAAGATCCCTGTGATTGTAATGCTAGTCCCTTTATCAAATGCTAGCATCCATAGTTTAAGATGAAGTACATAGAAACAACGGTCATTATTACATTGTCATTCTAGAGATAACATAGTCTTTTACAACTCCATAGCCATAGGCTAGTAGTTTATCATAACAATATAAATAAAAGTCTTCATCTTCATGTGCCACAGGCAAGCATGTTGAGTGTAGACTCATAACCCTAATCCTCATCAGAGTAACCTACAACATCACAAGTTACAGCCATAGTGGGTCAATACATTGGAATAGTATTGGCAAGTGATACCTTAGTAGAATATTAATATCTAACTTCTACATGAATTTGGATAAGTGTAGCTTAGGCTTGCTTTGCTCAAATAGGTTTTACCTATAATGATAAAAACACTAAGTTTTTTGTTTGGCAAAAACTCCCAAGGAACCACCAATAGAAATTGGTGAACCTCCACCCTTGTTCAACCACAAGTTTTAACTTAGAAAATTGGGATGAGGAGATTCTTGATAGCTTCCATGTCTTGATGCTCAAAATTGTCCATTACCGGGGACACGGCTAAGTACTTAGTTTCTTCCATCTGTAGAGGTGGTGCACTTTCCCCACAAGACTTGATTTTCACCAAGACAGGACCTTTCAGAAGCCTTCCCTTAGACCAAAATGGAGGCGCTCCAAACCTATCATCCCCTACCACCAACTGTCCATTTGGCTAAGTTATTGCAACCTATATGATCCAGGCAGAGCCCATATTGCCATGTGGCTACACTAGAAGCTTCTTAACATTTGGCATCTCAAATCCCTTTGTTCCTGGGTGGCATTCCACAAGTGAGATACACAGGGTAGACCATTGGAAAATGGGCCCTGGTAACCACTCAACCAAAAACCACCAAGCAATTACCAATCCACCCAGGTGTTTCATTCACTTAGTTGTTTTATTAAGCAAAAACATAAGTCAAAGACTTAGCAAATATTTTTCCATAGCATGTATATATTCCACCCTTGGTTGATACTAGCTAGGCTAAGCATGGCAATAGCAAGTATCTTAACTTAGAGAAAATTCTAACAATTCTACAACTACTAGGATTTCCCAAGCATAGCATATAGATACTTAGCAAAAATTAACATGCAAGCCCTATACAAAATATTTATAATGGATAGAAAAAATATTGGGACAAAAGTATGAAGCACCACTTGCCTTGGTAGTTGGGGGAGTAACAACAATCCTCACAGTCACAATCACCACTAGCACCAAAATCTACACATAAAATGATAGCACCAAATTCACATTCCAAAATAATCAAACAAAAATATATGAATGCATGCAAATGCATGTGATGATTTTTCTAAACCAAACAAGGCAAGAAAACAGTACTGATTGATATCTAAACATTTATACATCAAATAAACTTTATTTGGCCATTAAAACATTTTCCAACTAATTTTTATACACAAAATAAGCTTAAAATGTCTCTGCAAAAACAACTAAGTTTACAGAAGCAATTCATTAAACAAAGCACATGGTTGGAAATTACTCTTTATGCTGATTCCATTGATATAAAATTTGCAAAATTTGGACATGTGGATCAAAAGTTATGAATTTTGCAAGTTTGAACAACTAATAGTTTCAATTCTGTTTTTGAAACAAAACCCGAGCCACACATCATGTTTTGATTGGTGCGTACCGGTTCGCGTGGATCGTGCTACGTGGAGCATTGGATCTAACTAATGTTTCACGGCCCAGATCTAATCATACCATTTTGCTACAGATCTAATCGAGGCCTTAGGATTTAGATCCAATGGATCAGATCCATCTGACCAAGAACCAGCTGCGCAAATGGCGCTTGCGGTGGCGACGCCTCTGGCGGTGACACGCATGTGAGGCCAGAGGGGCAGGGGGTGTGTTAGCGCTTACTGAGATCGTGAGGTCGTGGAGATGCTCAACGTGTAGACGGACAGGGTCGGGGCGCACGGACACGGCAACAGGACCTTGTCGGAGTTCTTCCATGCGTCGGGTGCTCACTGTCAAAGTCGAAGACGACGACCTAGGGTGCAAGGGTTCAAACGGCAAGCGTTAGAAGATGCGCAAGGTGCCGGCGAACACAGCTGCGTGAACCAGAGACAGATGGGGACACGAGGCTCACCGGAATGGCTCGTCGGAGTCGAGCTTAGCTTCAGGCGTTTGCAGATGTTGACGAGGGCGATGACCTGGGGCGATTAAGTACAAAAGGAAGACATGAGCAGGTGCGCAAGGCGATGGCTAAGCGGCTCGTGTGAACCAGAGGGCAAGGCGCACTCGAGACTCACCGCTATAGCTCACCGGAGTTCTTCGGTGCTGCGGCGGTGTAGAGTGAAATTCGTGGAGCCCGGCGGCGCTCTGGTGGTGCTGTGTGAGGGGAAAGGAGCATGGTGGGGAGGTGGTTAAGTAGCCAGAGCAGGGGTGGCATTCACTCGGTGAATCAATGGGAATTAAGCAGCTTAATTTGCGGAAGTGAAGGAGGAGGAAACGGGCGGCGACGACGTCTGCGCGCGATGTTTGGGGGAGACGATGCTGACGTGGTGCAGGGCCCAGCGTCAGTGGCTGCGGGCTAAGGTTCGTGTGGGTGAGAGAGGGGGCAGAGGGGGAAATGGCCCGGGTGGGCTTTTGGGCCGGTTCTGGTGCTAGGCTCAAAGTGCAGCGCTTGTTTTTCTTTTTTTCTTTTTTCCTTTTCCTTTTCTAATTTGATTTTCAGGAATGTTTTTCAAATGCTTTTCATATGGGTTTGAATTCAAACTTGTTCTGAATTTTTGTAAAGTAAAACTTGCACATATTTGGCTACAGAACTATGTTGTGCACTCAAAATTACTTTGGCCCATTGAATTTTTAGAATTAAACCATGCTTTAATTATTTATTTACAATAGTCATATGAATGGTTTGAATTCATATTTTTGTTTTGAAAAACTTGACCAAGCTTTAGCAATATCAAACAAACTTAAGTTCAATTCTTTACTGATCAAAACAAGTATTTTCTTATTAAAAGGTAGTAATAAGGCATTGCCTTGCTTACATAAAATAATAGACAACAAATGTTTCTGTTTTTGAAAAATGATCCTAAAATGATTATGAATGCATGAATGATATGCAAACTTTGAAATCATGATTTTTGGGATGTTACAAATCTAACCCCCTTAAGGTGAACTCGCCCTCGAGATTCGGATTGGCTAGCAAATAGGTGAGGGTGGTCTTTCCGAAGATCATCTTCTCTTTCCCATGTTGCTTCTTCCTCGGAATGATGGTTCCACTGGACTTTTCAGAATTTGATAGTCTTTGTCTGAGTTACTCTTTCTGCAGTCTCGAGAATCTTGATTGGTTTTTCTTCATAAGTGAGATCACTTTCCAATTGGACCTACTCCAAAGGTATAGTATCCTTCAAAGAAGTCTCTTCCATCTCCGGATGGCATTTCTTTAGCTGACTCACATGAAACACATTGTGAATGGCAGACAATGATTCAGGCAACTCAATATCATATGCAACTTCTCCTTTACAGCTCAGAATTTTGAATGGTCCAACATATCTTGGGGCCAATTTTCTTTTGACTCCAAATCTCTTTACTCCACGAAGTGGTGATACTCTAAGATATGCCCTATCACCCACCTCATAGGTGACCTCCATACGCTTTGGATCTGCGTAGCTCTTTTGTCGGGGCTGTGCTATCTTCAATCTGTCCTTTACTAACTTAACTTTCTCTTCAGCTTCCTTGATTAGTTCTAGCCCGAACAAGTTTCTTTCTCCAACACCATTCCATAACAATGGTGTAGTACACTTTCTCCCATAGAAAAAACTCAAACGGTGCCATCTCAATACTGGCTTGATAGCTGTTGTTATAAGAGAATTCCGCGTAAGGCAGATTTTCATCCCAACTAGCACCATAATCTAGGGCACATGCCCTCAACATATCCTCTAAAATCTGGTTGGTTGTTTCTGTCTTTCCATCAGTCTGGGGATGAAAAGCAGTACTGAATTCCAATCTCGTTCCCAATGACTCATGCGGTTGCCTCCAAAAATGGGAAGTGAATTGAGTTCCCGTATCAGACACAATACTCTTGGGTACTCCATGCAGACACACAATCCTATTCATATAGATCTTGGCTAACTTAGCACTTGTATAGGTTGTCTTCACGGGTATGAAATGAGCCACTTTGGTTAGGCGATCCACTACTACCCAAATAGAATCATATCCTGATCTAGTCCTTGGCAATCCAGTGATGAAATCCATGCCAATCTTATCCAACTTCCAATCAGGAATAGGTAGTGGTTGTAACAATCGTGCTGGTTTCTGATGTTCTGCTTTCACTCTACTACATACATCACACAAAGCAATATGTTAGGCGATGTCCTTCTTGAGATTATTCCACCAAAATCTTTCCTTCACATCCATGTACATCTTGGTGTTACCCGGATGAATGGAATATGGTGAGTTGTGTGCTTCTTATAAAATCAGTTTCTGAAGCTCTGGATCTTGCGGAATGCAGATACGTTTTCCATGCCATAAAGTACCCTGTTCGTCTTCATGGAATCCTTTGGCTTTTCCCTTGCCAATCTTTTCCTTAATCTCTTCAATTTCCTTGTCCGTCTTTTGGGCTTCCTTCATTTTGTCCAACAAGGTGGGTTGAACATCCAATGACATGAGATGTCCCTCAGGCACAATCTCCAATCTGAGATCTTTGAATTAGGCACACAGATCATCTGAAACCTTACGCTTGAAGCAAGGTGGGTTGATCATCTGGGCTTCCTTTATGAAAGTCCAACTTGATAACAATAGCCGGAGCCTTGCGCTTGAAGCAAGATTGTACAAGGTCTGCCGCATAGATGAATTTTTTGGCGGCAGACCGGCCTTTTATGAAGCCAGTTTGATCTTGGCTAAGAAGGTTCGGGATGAAAGGCTGAAGTCTATTGGTTATACATTTAGAGGCTAATTTTACGCAACAGTTTTGAAGAGAGATTGGCCTAAACTGAGAAGGGCAAGTTGCACCAGGATGCTTAGGGATTAGTATGATGTAGGAACGATTCAGGCGCCTAAGGTCGTCATGAGAGTTGCAAATGGTATTTATCAAGGAGCAAGTGTCGTTTTTAACTAGATCCCAATTTTCTTTGTAAAAAGCAGGGCCGAATCCATCTGGGCCTGGGCTTGAGTTACAATCCATGTCCCAGAGCGCCTTTTTGATTTCTTCAAGAGAGCAAGGCACAGAAATTGCGGCGGCGTCAGCCGCCGACATACTCGGGGACGCAATAAGATGATTGAGGTCAAAGGAGAAAGAGATCGGTCTAGACGTTCCGATCAGGTCCTTGAAAAAATTGTGAAGCACGGCATGCATGGCATCGTGAGAGGATACAGGCAAGCCGTTATCCTCTAAGAGTTTAATATGATTTTTTTGCAACCTCACCGTAGAACATAAATGGAAGAATGCGGAATTTTTGTCCCCCAGCACGCAATGCTTAATTTTGGCCCGTTGCCTCCAGTATTTAGCTCTTGCGTTATTTAATAGGTGAAGGGACTGCTTTACAAGGATTCTTAGGTGAAACTCAAGGGTGGATAAAGGGCGCATTTCTTCGACTAAGTCCAAAAATTTGATGACAGTCTCACAGTTCATGGCAATGGTAGGAGGAGATCTTGCTTGTTTGTTCGAAATTTTTGCGGCCGCCCTGATGCGTTTTAGCCTTAGAGAGAACATGCCAGCAACACCCATGCTCTGATGGGAAGCGCGAAGACTAGCCCACGATCTATGCACAATTTCTTTGAAAGCCGGAATAGAGAGGATATGGTTGTTGAGACGAAAAACCACCGGAGTCGGAACATTCGAAGTGGCAGAAAGGCAAAGGGGGACATGGTCAGAGACAGCTCTAGTGCTAGAGGTTAGGGATGTGTTCCGGAAAGTTGAGTTCCAATCAATGGACACAAAAGCTCTATCCAGTCGACAAAGAGTTGGAACCGCACGATTATTAGAACAAGTGTACATTCTATCTAGAAGCGGAATCTCCTGAAGGGTCATAAGGTCAATCGTTCTTTGAAAAGCGGCAGCCTCAGAAGCATTGAAGTTAGCATTGGATCTATCAGAGGGTAATAGGATCATGTTAAAATCTCCAAAAATTAGCCATGGCCCTGAAATCGTCGGCCCCATGGACAGAAGCTCATCGAGGAAGTCCTGCTTATGTTGAGGATCGCAAGGCCCATATACATTAGTTATCGTTAAGGAGTGGTCTGAGAGCCTCGAGGAGAACGATGTAGTTAGGGAGAAATTTCTCGGGCAATTATTAGAGCAAGAAAAAACAGCATCATTCCAAGCGGTTACAATTCCCCTAGATGTTCCAATTGAAGGGAGGGAGTGGAAATTTTTAATGTGGGGAGGCAGGAAGGGGCTTTCTTTGAAAGGAGTTAGGGAAAGAAGTTTCGATTCCTGAATACAAACAATGTCTAGAGAAAGAGCTGAAAGCGCCGCCTTAACATCAATACATTTATCTTCATTCCCAAGCCTCGAACATTCCAACATCCAAAGTTAAAGATACGATTCATTAATAAGAGGACGAAGCACCCTTCAAAGTCGAATAAGCTAGAGAACTTAATACTTCATAGCCCATAACCAAGTCACACGTACAGGTCAGCCCAGCCAAAAAGAGCAGATCGAGCCAGCCTAAGCATACAATTAGTAGCAAGAATACACTTGCTCGGCTGGAAGCAACATAAAAGACAGGCAAAAAAACTAGGGACAAGATTCTAAATAGAACAATAGTAAAAAGGACGACACCTATCCTAAGGCCGTAGCAAGGAGAACTCGATGGAGACATCAAGCCTGACCAATGTCGTGGTATTGCCGACGAATACGCCATGAAGGGGTCCTCACAGTGCGTGTTTAGAGACGTGGGGTAAGACGGACGGTTGACGGGTACGAGGTAACACAGCTTACCCAGGTTCAGATCCCACAACGGTGGCGGAATCCTACTCCTGCTATAAATCACTATAATGGCAATACGCCGAGTTACAGAGATTAGGTTCGCTGTGCGAGGTGACTAGAAAGTCTAAGTTATCGTGCCCTAAAGGCTCCCATAGGCCCGACTTATATAGTCGTCAGGTCCTAGGGTTACAGGGAAAAGTCCTAGCCGGACAGGTTACAGAGTTCTACACCGTCTATTACTAGTCTTGTGCATCTTGCACTCCAAGGCTCCGGGTACGATGGTGACTCCACCGTAGCCTTCCTTTATCCGGCATGGGCCTCCCTTCTGGATCCACCTAACTGGGCCGCCCAGCAGGCCATAGGCCATGCTACCGACTATGGGCCACCCGGGTTAGTCGGATAAGAGACATGCTATGAGGATACCCATATAGCATATCCCCAACAGTAGCCCCCGGAGAACTCCGAGATCTTGCGCCATCTTGCCTCTTCTCGTGGGATGCTCCGTCTAGATGGATGTCGGCAAATCGTCAAGCAACATCTTGTAGTCCTCCCAAAGAACCCTACAAAGGTTTTCTCCGTCTTCTATGAGTAAGTCGGAGAAATGCTGAATCTTCTATCATACGCTCCCGCTGTCGGATTAAATCCGTCCATCCCGGAATCTTCGATGGGACGGCTCATCTACCATGTCAGTTATGACGACGTAGGCTGTAGGTCAGCGACGCCTCGTAACTCACACATGCATAGAACGTAATCATATCCGATTTTCCCGCGCGAGCAATACGAACCGTTGGCGGCGACGATTGGAGACGTGGCGCAATTACCGCGCACGTTCACGAACATGTCGTCTACGTGGCAACCGTCCGATTAGCTGCACGAATCTTGACGCAGAGTAAGATAAATAGCGGCCGTGGGACACTTGCCACTTTTTCACCCCATTCTCCTGCGTCATCGTCTTCTTCCTCCAGCCGAGCGCCTCCTCGAGCTCTCCGCGAAAACCTCGAGAAACCCTAGTCTCTTGCCTGCACCAGTCGCGTTCCTTCCTTCCTCCATGGCCAGCAGCAGCTCATCCCCGTCAATGGTGGCGTCGAGCGAAGCCGCGACGAAGCCGGCGAGCTCTGTCGTCTTGCCCCTAGAGGGCCTGGTCATCCCCGCATCAGCGGTGATAGAAACCACCGGAGGCCACCATAACCTGGCGGTGTTGGAGCCCCTGGAAGAGGAGCCAGACTTGCACAAAGGCGACTGGCGTGGCTCGGACATCACCGGCCGCGACCTCCAAGAGATGGTCGCTAAGGGTTACCTCCCTGCGACGGAGGGGCTCGCCTGGCGGGCGGCACCGGCCGGCGAGGTGACCCCCTCTCCCCAAGCCGGAGAGAAAGTATACCACAAGGCGCAATTGGTACGCGGCGTTTCTCTGCCCACCTCCCACTTCTTCCTGTCCGTCTTGAATCACTTGAAGGTCCAACCCCACAACCTTTCCCCCAATAGTATCCTAGTGCTTAGCAACTTCGCGACACTTTGTGAGGGTTACCTAGGGATTAGGCATAGGTTAGATTTGTTTGTGTACTTCTTCACCGTCAAACGTGAAGCCGGACACAGCAAGGAGGAGCTTAGAAACTGCGGCACCATAAGCTTCAAGATCTGTCCTGGCCGGCGGTTCCCCGACATCGTCGGCCACGAGTCATGCAAAAATTGGCAGCGGACGTACTTCTATGGCCCCGACATTCCTTTGTCGGGCCGAGAAGCAACGTACCCAGACTTTGTGGACGGAGCCGCCGCCGAAGTTCCCACATGGCGGTCCCATGCCTCCCTTCCCTCCGACCTCAACGCTTCTCGTGCAATAAGGCGGATCGAATGGTTTGTACAGACGGGTCTGACCGGCTTGGACCTAGCCATGTGCTGGTTCATCAGGCGGATCCAACCTCTGCAGCACCGTACGAAGCTTATGCATGAGTACACCGGCGACCGAAGGGATACCACCCTCCGGATCTCCAAGGACAACTTCTCGAGCGACTCCGTCAAGTTCCGCCTTAAGGACATCGTCAAGGTGAAGGACAAGAAGCATGGCTTCACCCTCACCTACGACATGTTCGTAGACGGAAAGGGCCCAAAGGTAGACATTTATTTTCGGTGTATGACATTGCTCCAGTTTTTCCGTCTTGCTAATACCATCTTGTCTAACACAATGATTTCTCACTTGACAGCTTAGCGATCTAGAGGAGGGCAACCTGGCCACCCAAATCTACGATCCCAAAATGAAGGAAGTCACGGTTGTGTCCGACGATGATGTCCCGTTGGCGCGAAAGCGGAAGAGCTCCACCTCTGACGCTGCCGACGGAGACAAGAAAAAGAAGACGGAGGGTGGAGCCTCCAAAAAGAGTACTGTCGCCCTTGAGGCGGAAAAGAAGAAAGCCACCGGGGTGTTTTCCAAAGCGCCCCCCCTAGTGTAAGCTTCTTATTCTCCGACATTGTCTTGTTTATCTGTCTTATTCCTGTACTTATGCATTTTTGCACGTTTCAGGAAGAAAGCCACAACCGGCCTCAAGAAGTCCTCCAAGACTCTTGGGGCTTCTAGAAATATCAAAGATATGCTGCAACGCGACTCTTCCCCCGCCATCGCCCCTGCTACTCCTGCCGTCAAGCCCTCCTCCGCTCCGACAAGCTCCCAAGCCCAGGAGGCACCAGGCCCTTCCGCCATGGAAGTGGATTCTGGCGCCTCTACCGAACTCGCAATTGTCGGCGAGCAGGCGACGCAGGAGAGTGCTGCTCTTCAAATGGCTGAAGCTCCGGCTAAGGATGCCATCGGTAGCGGCAAGGCGGTGGTGGGTGCTGGTACTTCTGCCGAAGGCGGCGCCTCTACTCCCCAGAAACCCTTAGAATTGCCGAAGATTATATTCCCGGTGCTTAAGCCGGGTAGCACAACTATGGTTCCTGGAGGAATGCCGTCATCTCCGATGTGCGGTCTTGAGGAGCTACTCCGTCAGGCAGATATCTTGCGAAGCAACAGCGTTTCCTTTGGCAAGCTGCAGGCCGAGAGTGCTACAAACCTCAAGATCATCGCACTTGTAAGTTTTACTTTACCTTTTGCATTTCATATGAGTATCCCACTGTAGCCCCCGAGGATGTAGACGGAAAACCATTGGCTTTGCATCTATATGCTCTAAGAGTGACTAAGTTAGAAAAAACTCTCACTGTAGCCCCCAAGCATTTAGATGGAATGAATTATTCCGACTAGATGTTTTAAGAGTAGCATACACAGTGTTCATAATTTTAAGCGCTGTAGCCCCCAAGCCTCTAGTTGTAACTGAATTAGTTCCGACTAGATACTTAAAGAAAAGCTAAGCATTTTCTGAGTTAAAACTTTATACTGTAGCCCCCAAGCTTCTAGTTGAGAACTGAACTAGCTCCGACTAGATGCTTAAAGAAAAGCTAAGCATATTGCTAAGTTAAAAAACTCTCGCTGTAGCCCCCGAGCACCTAGATGGAAAATCTCCGACTAGGGGCTCCAAGTAGACTGAACAACGACTTGACTTTGTATTTGTTTCCACATAACGAGAATGCTCGGAGGGGCATGGCCAATGATAAGTACCAGAAGATGCACGCGGACCTTGAAGCTGAAAAGGGTAAAACCGCCATCTTGAAAGAACAGATCATCAAAAACAAGAGTCTGTTTTATTTTTGCGCATTTCCGTCTTACTTTTGCGCCTTCCTTCTTTGAGTACTCACTGTGTACTTTGTTTTCTCCGACTTGCAGAGCATGTCGCCAAGGCTAAGGATATTGTCGAGCAGTACAAGCACATCCAGCAGCTGGACAGCGAGAACAAGATCCTTAAGAAGGAGAGGGAACAAATGCTGAAGATGCATGAGGATTCCATGAAAGCCCTGCAGGACTCCGCCTCCGCTGAGATCAATCGCTTGAAGGAGGAGCTTGCGATCCTAAAGGATCAGAAGCAAGTTGCCGATGAGCAAAACCTTCATCATAGCGAGGCGTTTAAGCTCCTCCAACAAGAGAAAGAATCCTTGGCGGACGTCGTCTGGCAGGCTAAGGCCAGCATCTTCAGTAAGTATCCTCCGCCTTGTAGCTATGTAGTCTGGGTACTTAAAATTTTTGAACTCATGTAATCGTCGTCGGAATTTTTAGCGCCCCTGGGTTTAATCGTTGCCGGCAACTTCATCAACACTGCCATCACCCAAGCCAAAGAGATCGCCCAGCCCCTCCAAATTTATATCAAGGCCTCGGACTCCGTGGTGAAGTACTCGGAGATTCTGCGCCGAGCCCCCGAGCGTGTCGCAAGATGGAAAGCTTCATGTGCACGGGCTGGCGCAAGGATGGCGTTGTCCATGGTGAAGGCGCACTATGAAGGTGCCGACATCGACACGGTGACATCTGGTATACCCCGACGTGGATGATGACGGCAAGGAGATCGATCACGAAGCCATCCTGTCATCACTCGCGGGATATGACACCAGGGTTGCCGAGTTGGTCGATGTCGACGTCTTCATGCCCAGGAACTTTCTTGACAACACCGACCCTGAATCTTCCGAGTCTCCTCACAGTGGTGACGCTGAGGGTGAATCTCCGGCTGGTGACGATGCGGCCTCCAAGTCCCCTGCACCCAAGGAGTGAAAAACACTTTGTAATTCTTGTTTCACCTCTGGAGTGTGCATTGAAAAAACTTGGTGATGTAATCTTAAGGCGGAAAACAGTGGTTGTCGTATCCTGCTACTTAAGAATTAATGCCCAGCATGTATATATTTTTTAAGCAAGTGCTGGCTTATCCATTACTTTGGTTCTTATGCTTGAATTTTCGTGAGTCGGAAGACTCGTTGTCGGAACCATGCGCTTAGGTGATGATACCCAATGGCACTATCAAAAACCTTAGCACAAAATCGCTGACAATGAGTGCCGAAAGTCACTACTCCAGATTCCAGATAAAAACAACAAAGAACGTGTAGACCAGAAAACTTAAGCTAACACCCGTAGGCAGAATTTTCACAAGTGCAATCGCAAAGCTTGTGCATAAAGGTTTATATGATCCAAAAATGAACACTAAAGGAGGTAAAAGACTCAGCAATATGAGTGAACCAAAGAGCTTTATTTCATTGATCATATAAGAGGTACACGATTAGATAAAAAATGCTAAGTGTAGAAAGGACGTAGCTGTGCTATGTTCCATGGCCGATCAAGCTCCGGGTAGTCATCATCCGGGTCACGTCGCTTACGCTTATGATCCTCATTGGGTCTATCCTTGAGCTCACGATTGTCGACAAGGTAGTAAGACCCATTGAGCAGCGCCTTGCTTATGATGAACGGTCCTTCCCATGGCGGGGATAGTTTGTGCGACTTCTTCTGCTTAAGTCGGAGCACTAAGTCCCCTTCTTTAAACGAGCGATGCCGGACGCGGCGACTATGGTAGCTGCGTAGCTTCTGCTGGTAGATGGTGGATCTTTGGCATGCCAAAACGCGCTCCTCCTCGAGAAGGTCCACAGTACATCTAGGCGTCTGGATTCTTCAGCATCATCTTCATCGTAGGCGACAACTCTTGGTGCATCGTGGAGGATGTCGGAAGGTAGGATAGCTTCTGCTCCATATACCATGAAATAGGGAGTGTAGCCGGTGGATCTGTTGGGTGTAGTTCGTAAACTCCACAGCACAGACGGCAATTCTTCCGCCCAGGCTCCAGCTGCTCTATGTAGCGGTGCCTCAAGATGTGGCTTGATTCCCTGCAGAATTAATCCATTGGCTCGCTCAACTTGACCATTGGATTGTGGGTGTGCCACAGATGCAAGGTCAAGTCAGATGCCTTTGTCCCAGCAATAGGCCTCCACTTCTCCGAGTGTCAAGTTGCTTCCATTGTCGGTGATGATGCTATGTGGGAGACCAAATCTCACCACGAGATCCCGGACAAATCTAAGGGCAGTTGCCCCATCAAGCTTTCTAATGGGTTTAGCTTCTATCCATTTGGTGAATTTGTCAACTGCTACAAGGAGATGCGTAAACCCACACGGTGCCGTTTGCAATGGCCCCACCATATCTAGCCCCCAGACTGCAAACGGCCAAGTTATTGGTATTGTTCGCAATTCTTCAGCAGGAACATGTGGTTGTCGGGCATAATACTGGCATCCTGTGCACGTCTCAACCAGCTTGTCGGCGTCCGCCTTCGCGGTCAGCTAGTAGAATCCTTGCCGAAAGGCTTTCGCGACCAACGATCGAGGAGCAGCGTGATGCCCGCAATCTCCTAGATGGATTTTGCTTAGGATTTCCATACCTTCTAGCTGGGAAACACACTTTAGGTATACCCCAGTAGTGCTCCTTTTGTAGAGTTGCCCATTGATTATGGTATAACCCTTTGCTCGCCGTACTATTTGCCGTCTTTCGACCTCGTCGTCGGGCAAAGTTCCGTGTTCGAGATATTGCATGAACGGTTTTGTCCAAGCCGGAGGGATCTTTGTCACCATGTTGATGAAAGAGTTAGCTCTATCCGGGTTGTCGATGTCGGTGCAATTCACGGATGGTGTGCGTAGATGCTCTAGGAAAACTTTGCTTGCGCCCTGATCCAAGTTTAGACAGTAGATCAGCCGCCTCATTTTGCTCCCTAGGTACATACTTGACCTCGTAGCCCAAGAAGCTCTTGGCTATCTCGTCCACTTCGTCGCGATATGCCGCCATCATAGGGTTCCGCATTCCAAAGTGCCGACCACTGTGGGCAACCAAGTCGGAATCTCCACAGCAAACTATGCGCTTGATGCCAATATCCTTGGCTACACGTAATCCGTGAATGAGTGCTTCATACTCCGCCATGTTGTTTATAACCTCGAAGTGGATCTGCAGAACGTAGTGTAGCTTGTCTCCTTTTGGTGACTGTAGCAATACACCAGCCCCCGAGCCGTTGAGCAGCTTTGATTCGTCAAAGTGCATCACCCAGTACTCTGGTTCTAGCAACGGAGTGGCATCTGGCATCTCCGTCCAATCCGCAATAAAATCCGCCAAGGCTTGTGACTTGATAGCGTCGCGTCTATTGTAGGTGATCTCGAAGGCGGCAAGTTCAATGCCCCACTTCGCGACCCTTCCTGTAGCGTCGCTGTTGTTGATAATATTGGACAGTGGAGTCTTGCTCACTACTGTGATTGGGTTCTCCTGAAAGTAATGCCTCAACTTCCGAGAAGCGAGGAAAACTCCATAAGCTATCTTTTGGTAGTGCGGGTAACGCTGCTTGGACTCCGACAAGACCTCTCTTACATAGTAAACTGTTCGTTGAACTCCGTGCTCATAGCCTGGTTCTTTCCGCTCTACCACGACGACGATGCTGATAACCCGGTTGGTTGCCGCCATGTAAATTAACAGGGGCTCGCCAGGCTCGGGTGATACAAGGATGGGCGCTGAGGATAGAATCTCCTTGAGCTGCTTCAATGCTGCATCTGCTTCATCCGTCCATGTGAATTTGTCCGCCTTCTTTAGCAACTTGTATAGCGGCAGAGCCTTCTCTCCAAGTCGGCTGATGAACCGACTAACTGCTGCAACACAACCTGTTAGTCGTTGGTGTCCTTTAGGCATGTCGGACGGTTTATGTTTAAGATGGCTTTGATTTTCTCCGGGTTGACCTCGATTCCGCGCTGGGAAACGATGAAGCCCAACCGTTTGCCGACTGGAACCCCGAAGACGCACTTCTTAGGGTTGAGCATCATGTTGTATTTCCGGAGATTATCAAAGGTTTCTTTTAAGTCGGAGATTAAGTCATTTGATTTTTTAGACATCGCCGCGATATCGTCCACATAGGTGTGAACGTTCCGACCAATTTGGTCGTGAAGGCAACGTTGCATTGTCCGCTGGTAGATAGCACCTGCGTTTTTCAGCCCAAAGGGCATCGTGACATAGCAAAACGTGTCGTACGGGGTAGTGAACGAAGTGGCCAATTGGTCCAACTTCCTCATCTTGATCTGGTGGTATCCTAAGTATGCATCGAGAAAACACAAAAGTTCCGAGCCAGCCGTCGATTCAATGACTTGGTCAATGCGAGGCAAAGCAAACGGATCTTTGGGACATACTTTGTTCAAGCCGGTGTAATCAACGCACATTCTTAATTCATTGGTTCCCTTTTTGGGGACAAGTACAGGATTGGCCATCCATCGGGTGTGAAGGACTTCTCGGATAAACCCAGCCTTAAGTAAACTAGCTATCTCTTTGCCAATGGCGTGTCTCTTCTCATCTCCGAAGCATCGTAGAGGTTGTTTCACTGGTTTACATTTTGGATCTATGTTTAAGCTGTGCTCGGCAAGTTACCTAGGTACACCTTTCATGTCGGCAGGTTGCCAGGCAAAGATGTCCCTATTGTCACGGAGGAACTCGACGAGTACGCTTTCCTATTTGGGATCCAGGTTCATCCCAATGGCGACGGTCTTGGAGGCATCGCCTACCACAAGTTCCACTGGCTTGGTCTCGATGGCGGCCTTGAACGCAGGAGCGGAGTCGGAGATCTGTTTCTTCGACGCGGGCATCTCTGAGTCACTGACCTTGCTCTGGATCTCCTTGAATTCTTCGCTGTAGAGGACAGCTTCTGCAACGGCTGCTTCATTGATCTCGCAGTCCCTTGCCTTGGTAAAGCTTCCGGATACGGTGATGACACCGTTTGGTCCGGGTATCTTGAGCTTGTTGTAGACGAAGCATGGCTTGGCCATGAACGTGTGGAATATGTCGCGGCCGAATATGACGTGCTACACGCTCTTGAAGGGGACCACCTCAAAGGTCATGCGCTCTTGGCGGTAATTGTTAACGTCGCCAAAGGCTACCTGAAGTGTGATGCACCCAAGGGGCCGAGCCTCCCGACCAGGCAGTACGCCATGGAACACGGTGTTTGTCCGCCTTAGGTTTGCCTCCGTCAAGTTCATCTTTTGCAGTGTATCCAGGTACATGATGTTCATGATGCTTCCACTGTCCACCATGCACTTGGTGAACTCCACGCCGTCAATCAATGGGTTGATGACCATGGCATACTGGTTCTCCGTGGGCACAAGGTCTGGGTGGTCCGTCCTGTCCCAAGTGATTGGAACCTCCGACCAGCACAGGTATTGGGGAACAGGGGGGAGAGTAGCCATCAGGGTCCTTAGAGAGGTCTTCTGTTGTCGGACGGTGGGGGTGCCAAGGAAAGTGTGGTAGACTGGGGCCTTCTTTGTGAAGGGGTTCTTGCCCTTGTCGTCGCTCTTGGCGGCGTGGTTGGGGTCAACGTCCTCGTCCATGTCACTTGAATCCTTGGACTCCTCCTCCTTCTTCTTCCCCTTGCCCTTGCCTCGCGGTCTGTTCTTCCGACTTCGCTTATAGCCAGACTCCGGGTCTTCCTTGAGGTCGTTGACGAACTTGTAGTGTCGATTGGTATGGGTGGCCTTGCCGTTGGCGTCGAGGTGTACGAGGCACAACATATCACGGTACTCTTCGTTGGTTTGGGGAACGCGGAGCTGCACCGAGGTGGTTTCACTTCCTCGCTGCTGCCCGCGGCCTTCTCCCCTTCCTCGGCCATGTTGTCCGCCTTCTCCTCATCCTGCAAAAGTCATGGTGACCATGTCGGTAGATTGCTTTTCTTCTGGAGCGGTTTTCTGCTTTGTACTGCTGTTCCTCCGAGCTTGAGTTGGAACGGCCGTTGCCGGTAAAGAGCCACGAGCATCATCGTCGGCAGCTGCGAACTCACTAGCTAACTGAATCATCTGATTCAAGTCAAGCAGATGATTGTCCTGCAGGCGCTTCAGCTTATGTCGGAGTAACGTGCCTATTTCCAACCCATCGATGAATGCGGCCATGGCGGTCTGGGCGTGCACTCCTGCGCAGGAATTCTTCATATCTAGCCAGCGGGAGAGGTAGGCGCGAGATGTCTCGTCTTTCTCTTGCACGCACCACTGTAGATCGCCCACCATGCAGGGACGCTTGTATGTACCCTCAAAGTTCTTGGTGAATGCTTCTTGCATGTCCAGCCAGTTGTAGATAGATTTCTCCGGCAAGTCGTCGATCCATTGACGGGCTGTGCCCGCCAACATTAACAGGAGGTACTTGACGGCGACGTTGGGGTTGCCTCTGGCAATCTCCACCGCGTTGTCGTAGTCCTGCAACCATGTGGCAGGCTTGGTGGTGCCGTCATAGGGCTTGATGGTCTTGTCAATCCGGAATCCTTTGGGGTAAGTTGCGGACCGTATTGCAGGTCCAAAGCAACGTGGTCCCAGGTATGGTCCTTCCCGGGCCTCGTGGATCTTATCGATCCGCGAACATGCATCGTACGGCTCCGGGTTCTTCTTCTTTTTCTCAACAGGGGATGTGCTGCATGAACGACGCGGACCTCTTCCGCCATGGTAACTGCTTGGCGGCGACGAAGGCGGTGGGTTAGCTTTCTTGCTGTTACCCTCCTGCGACGCTTCACGCCTGTCGCGATTGCTTGTCGGATGCGGAGGGTCATGGCGCGACCTGCTCTTATGTCCTTCGTTGTGCTTTCCGTCATGACGGGTCTGCTCCGCGTTGTCGCGGATGACGATGCCACACTGCTTTGGTGGGGGAATATCCGTACGATGGTGAGCCTTGTAGTCTTCATGACGTCGGGGGGATCAGGGCGGTGGCGATGGGCGGCGAGGTTGGGCTCTTTCTCCGTGGTCGGAAGATATGGGGATAGCATCCTTCCTGTTGCGCGTATCCCTCTGTCTTCGTTCTGATGAACCCGTCCGCGATCCGACATCCTGAGGAGATCTGTCCCTTGGTGGTTTGTACTGGCTAGATCGGCAGAGCGCTGGGTCAGACTCAAGCCTCTGAGAGGTGGCCTTTTCCTATTGCTTTACCGCCTTGGCCACTAGGTCATAGACCTGTTCCATAGCCTCAGGCGATCTATCCTGCTCTAGAAGGGTCTTGGCGACGGCGAGGTTAAGGAGTGGGGTGGGCATCACCTGCTTGCCTTCACTGTCAATGTATGGCTTGGCTTGTGCCGGCTTCGAGGGAGCCCATCCTAGGTTGCGTCGTACACCAGGATCGTTGATGACGCGAGCCGCAGCCTTCTTAGCCTTCTATTGCTGGAGCAGAGTCTTGTACTCGGCCTCCATTGCTCTAGCTTTTTCTATGGACTTCTACGCGTTGACCAGATCTCGATCTAGTTTAGCGCCTTGCTCCGCGATGGCTTGTGCTTCCTCCAGCAGTTGCTGGCGCTTCTCGTCAAGCTGGGTACGTTCCGGATATGATCAACAGTTAGTGGCTCAACGAGGAGGTTACTGTACATCACTCTATCAGCTGGAGTAACATGGGCTGCCGCCGATGTAGATGCTGGAGGCGGCAAGTTTGCGGTGTTGTTGTTGCTCGGACCGGTGCCGAGTTCCTACGGCTGCTGCACTGGATTAGGTGGAGGAGGCATGACTCTTGCGCGATCATCGTCAGCAGCAATAAGTGGCCCCTTCCCCTTATCCAGTGCCGTAGGCGGAGCTTGCCCGGGCTGGTCTTCATCCATCGCTGTCCCGATGGTGACGAACATGCCTCGAGACATGATGGTGTTATTAGCTTGCTCGTCGCGCGAGTACTCCTCCTCCATCTCCTGCATGGCGGAGTCTAGCTCCTCTGGGCTGAAGTCTATCTCCTCTGAATCTGCACTGAAATCAGCATAAAGCGCGTCAATGACAGAGTCGGAGGGTGCCAGGACTTCCTCGATGACGGGCGGTGGAGGTGCAACGGCCTCAACGATGACTGGAGGTGGTGGCGCTGCTGCGACGATGGCGGCAGGAGGCGGTGGTGGTTGAATCGGAGGCACTCCGTCAATGAGCGCAAGAGCTGCCTGAGCTGCCGCTTCAGCCTCCACGTAGTTGTTGACGGTGTTCACCATGCCTTCGAAGGTGAGGCGTCCTGACGCCTGTTGCCGTCTTAGAGAATGTCGGAGAAGCGTGCCGTGGTCCAGACCTTCCACAAAGTGATAGATGGCATCATCATTGGGGTAATTGGTCGGCCGTGTATCACGAGCCACTGGCGAGGTAGTCGCGGGGGTTTTCGCCCTCTCTCTGAACGCAGCGCGCCAGATCGAAGATGGTAACCACGCCGACGAACTTGGATCTCTGCTGTCCAGACGCATGGGCGAAGCCGGCGGATTTGCAGTGATCTTCCACCTTTATATCCTGCACAGGGCCGGTTTGTGTGGGTCTTGAATTTTTCCGATCTTTGTCGGCAAACTCCGAGGAGAGATCCGACATCGATCCTTCCGCGAACGTATCCTGCCCGTAGGCGGTCCGTGCGGGTCTTGATGCTCCTCCGACTCCCAGGGAACTAGTGCTCGAGTCGGTTTCGCCGATGAAAAGGTGGATGTCTCCGATAGGAACGATCGAACACCGCGTAGGGTTCATCTTTGCCGGGATCCAGAACTCGTTGGGAGGGACGATCGGAATGTTGCCGGAGAAGAGAACACGGCCGATGGCTATGGTTTTGCCGATTCCCGCGAAGATCTTGGTTCTCGCCCGCTGAAGAGCCTGAAGCGCCTCTTGCCCCATGGTGGGCGCCAACTGTCGTGGTATTGCCGACGAGTACGCCATGGAGGGGTCCTCACAGTGCGTGTTTAGAGACGCGGGGTAAGGCGGACGGTTGACGGGTACGAGGTAACACATCTTACCCAGGTTCAGATCCCACAACGGTGGCGGAATCCTACTCCTGCTATAAATCACTATAATGGCAATACGCCGAGTTACAGAGATTAGGTTCGCTGTGCGAGGTGACTAGAAAGTCTAAGTTATTGTGCCCTAAAGGCTCCCATAGGCCCGACTTATATAGTCGCCAGGTCCTAGGGTTACAGGGAAAAGTCCTAGCCGGTCAGGTTACAGAGTTCTACACCGTCTATTACTAGTCTTGTGTATCTTGCACTCCAAGGCTCCGGGTACGATGGTTACTCCACCGTAGCCTTCCTTTATCTGTCATGGGCCTCCCTTCTAGATCCACCTAACTGGGCCGCCCATCAGGCCATAGGCCATGCTACCGACTATGGGCCACCCGGGTTAGTCGGATAAGAGACATGCTATGAGGATACCCATATAGCATATCCCCAACAACCAACCGCCTCATCAAGCTGAATAGTAGTGATGTTGCATGCGTTAGTAAGCTCGAGGATGTCGGGGCGCGGCAGAGGCGATTTTGCCTCCGCAGAAAGCTGAAGTAGTTCCTTGGCCGGGATTGCGCGAACTTTTTCCTTTTTTCCTAGTCCCAAGCTCTCAACGCTTTTCTTCTTGCGCAAGGCAGCTTTGTCCAGGATGGTCAAGTGCCCCTGGGCCTCCAAGCGACAAAGCCTTGGGCTGCGCCTCGGGTATGGCATAGGGGAGGCAACAGGAGACATAGAGGATGGCGGCAGCTGAGACAGCTGACATTGAGGAAGGGATAGCGCCGACCATCCAATGACAATTTCAGAGGAAGCATCAGATTCCGCAAGGGAAGCGGCCAATTTCTTGTCGTGACAGACAATGTCAAAAGATATGACGCGAGCAGCAGAGCAGTGCATGAGCTTGACGTCTCTGATAAAACCAATGGAAGCCGTCATAAAGTTTGCGACTAGCATGTCGGTGTTGCGAGGCATCATGGGGATGCGCTACATGTCGTGCTTCCCCATCTCCCCAAACACCCTAACCTCGAAGAAGCCAGGGAAGACAGATACCTCATCCGATGTAGGGGAGGTAAGAATCAGATCTGCCTGGACAAATGGGCGAAAAGCACCCCATATGAAGGATCCGCCAGGCATCTGCACCAGGCGATCCTGGGAAGGAGGAGCAGGGGGCTAAGAAGCATTGCGCGGACAGCCGGGGGGCTGGGGGAAATCAGCAAGAATATCATCAGATCCGTCTCCATCAAAGTGTCCAGGCGGCAGAGGGGGAGGCGGACCGTTGCCATTCCCAGGCAGTGGAGAGGCATGAGTGATGGTCACGGGGGAGATGGTAGCTTCCCCGGTGAAGCCGATGACGATAATGGAGTCAGGGATGGCGGTGAGCCCACGTGTTTTAACCGTGAGGATGACAGAGTGGTAATCGAAACCAGACAGACAAATAGGGTTGATTTCCACAGGGTTTGCGAAAGGCGCCGCTGAGTGGAAGATGTGGTAGGGGAACCAGTGCTCCATCGTTAAAGTTTCCAAGGATAAGGCAGCTATGTCTGTGTGCTCAAAGATGAACCTATTGTCTGTTTCGTCGTGGCGCTGGAAGCTAACGAGATGGTGATGGTCAGGGAACGGGCTATGGGCTACGGCAAGCTCGCGTTCCATGTGCGAGGCAAAAACAACAAGGCCTGCCCCGTGGGAGGCGGAGATGACGGGGGTGGAAGGGTTGTGGACGCGGCGCTGGAGGGCCTCGTGCACAAGGGCTGGCAGGCTTACGTAGGCATATGCTAGGTTGGAGCAAAGTTGGAGGTCGACGTAGGACATGAAGACGCTGACGCAGGCTGCGCGAGATGCTGGAGGCCCCGCCTCGAACTCCGCAGACCCTTCGAGTGCAATCACCTCAAACCTAAACCAAACACTCATGATGAAAGTGTAATCGCTATAGCACAAAAAAAGCAAGAGCAAGAAGTGGGAGGATGAACAGGAAATATCTCTGTTCTTATTGATGAATCCCGTAATATATCCGTCAAAAAACAAATGGTTGTTGTTGTGAGGTACGTTTTATGTTCTACTTTGATTTTAATATATGTTGCCATTATCATTGTATTAAATGATTATGCAATTATCAATTCACCATTGTGTTGAGGCAATTTTGATTTTTTGCATCAATTTTTTTAATGTTTTAGAGTTCACCCGACCTCAAAAAAAATTCGTCCTTCGCCACTGACCACACCGTAACTGGGTGGCTATAAAGGTGGCATTGAGTGTTCGGAAAGTATGTGTTGAGGCACATGGATCAAGAGTGGGATTTGTCCATCCATATGACAGATAGATATACTCTGGGACCTCTCGGTGGAATGTCATCCAATTAGCTTGCAACCATGTGACTGGCTCATGAGGGATCACATATCACGGGAACGATAAAAGAGTACTTATCGGTAACGAGGTTGAATAGGTATGCAGAGATACCGACGATCAAACCTCGGATAAGTAAACTATCGCGAGACAAAGGAAAATTGGTATCGTATGTAAGTGGTTCATTCGATCACAGAGTAATCGTAGAAATATGTGGGAGCCATATGAATTTCCAGATTCCTCTATTGGTTATTGATCGGAGAAGTGTCTCGATCATGTACACATAATTCACGAACCATAGGGAGACACACTTAAGGATTCAATGTTGTTTAGTATATATGGAATATAAGTAGGGAGACCGAATGTTGTTCGGAGTCTCGGATGGGATCCGGAATAGCACGAGGAGATCCGAAATGGTCCGGAGAATAAGATTCATATAAGGAAAGTATGATTCCGGAGTTCAGGAATGATTTCGATGTTTTCATCGAAGAGGTTCTAGAAGGGTCTAGAAGGTTCACCAGACCGGAAGGGGAATCGTTCATGAATTTGTCATGGTTAAGTGGAATGATTGGGTCATGTCCTAGGTCACTTGGTTGAGCATTTGCAAGAGAGAAATAAAGCTCTAAATTGAAAGTCAAAAGGAAAGTTTGAAAAGTCAAACTGGAACAATGGTTTCCTAGTGGAAGAAGGAAAGAGTCCTTTCTCTCCAACTTGGGTTTGGGGAAGGATTCAAAGTTCCCTCCCCGAAGCTGGGGAGGGGCTGCCCCAAAGCACCACAACCAGCCCTCCCCACCTCCAAGCTGCTGCGCCTTCGCCGCCTTGCCGCCTTGGCCATGGCAGCCTTGCCACCCAGCCTCATTGCGTCGCCACCGCACCGCCCTAGCCTCCATCGACACCTCCTCCTCCTCTCCTTCCTTCTAAACCTAGATCGTCAGAAACCCTAGATCCACCATAACCCGCACCGGCTTAGGCAAAGCCCTGCAGGATCTTCCCTCTACTTCCGACACCTCGCCGTCGTGCTGCCGGAATCGCGAGGGGAGAACTATAACCTCCGCTGCCTGATGGAACAAGGGAGAGGAAGGTCTTCATCGAGTACCGAATGTGTGACCGACTGCGGAAGCGCGCCCGGAACGCAGCGCCGGAAGGATCCTCTAAGCGATCTTGAGATCGGCAAGTGTACGACTACATCATCCACAAGAATCTTCTCTCGTTAACTACTTTGGAATCTCCGAGGGTGAGTACTTTAATCGACCCGTTGCTACAATCTAGTAGATAGATCTTGGCTTGTTTCTGTGCATGCGGTAGATTTTTTTTGTTTTTCCATGGTACGAACCCCTATAGTGGTATCAGAGTCGTGTCTATATGTAGATCTGTTGCACGAGTAGAACACAATGGTCATTGTGGACGGCGGTGCTTTTATTATGAATTGCTTTTTGTGTACTTTGCATATTGCGGTATGATGGGATGAAGCGGCCCGGGTTAACCTTACATGACATCGTTCATGATACTTGCTCCACGCTTAACATGCAACTTGTATTGCATAAGTGGATTTGCGGGTGCCTATCTCTCCCATCATAGTATAGATTCAATTTACAACGGGCACTTGATAGTTCAAGCATCAACGTTGTGGTTCTTGTTCATAAGTTAGAACGACACTTATTAAAATCCCCAAACCACGTAAAATATGCAAAGAAAATTAGAGGCGTCTAACTTTGTTTTGCAGGGGTGTGTTGTGATGTGATATGGCCATGATTGTGATTATATATGATGTATGCAATGTTCCTTATTGTAAGTCGGCAACCGGCATGAGCCATATGGTTGTCTTTAATTCCATTAAGACCTGCGTGTCTATTATTCAAAGTAGTTGTAATAGTTGATGCTGGTGGATGACAACCATGGAGCGGTGCCATTTACCTTGACGCAATACCGGTGATGATGGAGATCATGTTCGTGCTTGAAGATGGAGATCGGAAGCACAAGAAGAAAGGCCATATCATATCACATATTATGAATTGCATGTGATGTTAATCCTTTTATGCATCTTGTATTGCTTAGTTCGCGACGGTAGCATTATAAGATGATCCCTCTCACAAAATATCAAGTTATAAAGTGTTCATCCTTAGTAGGAACCATTGCTAAAGTTTGTTGTTTCGAAGCACCACATGATGACCGGGTGTGTTAGATTATGTGAGTGTATACATTGGGAGCAAGCCAGATTTGCTCATGCGGAAGCTAAGGTTTGATCTTGACGAGCCTAGCATGTACAGAAATGGTCTCGGAACACGGATCACCGAAAGTTAAAGCATGAGTCATATAGTAGATATGATGAACATGTTGATTGTTCGCCATTGAAGCTACATCAACTCTCGTGATGATCAGTTTTGATGTGGTGGATTTGGTTCGTGTGATCACTAAAACAATGTGAGGGATATTGTTTTGAGTGGGAGTTCACCTAGATTAATTTAACTATTAATTAGAACTCAGTTTGTTATAAAATTAGTCTAAACTATTGCAAATATGTTGTAGATCAATGGCGGCCCCTACCATCAATTTTAATGCGTTCCTAGAGAAAGAAAAGTTGAAAAACAATGGAAGCAACTTTGCGGATTGGCTCCGCAACTTGAGAATTTTCCTCCATGCTGGTAATTTGACCTATGTGCTGGATGCACCGCTGGGTGACCCACTTGCAGCTGATGCTGCCGATGAGGTGAAGAATGTTTTCCTCACTCGGAAGAATCACTACTCCACAGTTCAGTGTGCTATGTTGTATGGTTTGGAATCGGAGCTTCAGAAAAGGTTTGAGAACCATGACCCACATGATATTGTCCGTGAACTTAAAATGATATTTGAGGCTCACGCGGTAGTTGAGAGACATGAGGCTTCTGAAAAGTTCTTTAACTGCAAGATGGAAGAGGGCAGCTCCGTCAGTGAGCACGTGCTTAAGATGTCTAGGCACACAAGCAAGCTTCAAAGCTTGGGTATAGTGATTCCTAACGCTTTGGGGATTCACCGTGTCCTCCAATCACTACCACCAAGTTACAAGAACTTTGTGATGAACTACAATATGCAAAACATGGACAAGTCGTTGCCCGAACTCTTCTCCATGTTAAAGTCTGCGGAAGTGGAGATCAAGAAAGAGCACCAAGTGTTGATGGTCAATAAGACCACCAAATTCAAGAAGCAAGGCAAGTCTAAGAAAAAGGGAAACTTCAAGAAGGGCGGTAAGAAAGTTATCGCACCGGCGAAGAAGACCAAGGCCGGGCCTAAGCTTGATACTGAGTGCTTTTACTGCAAGGGAGAAGGTCACTAGAAGCGGAATTGCCCAAAGTACTTGGCAGATTTGAAGAACGACAACATCAAGAAGAAAGGTATATCCGATATACATGTTATTGATGTGTATCTTACTAGTAGTCGTAGTAGTGCCTGGGTATTTGATACTGGTTCAGTTGCTCAGATTTGTAACTCGAAACAGGTGCTGCAGAATAGACGGAAACTAGCGAAGAACAAGGTGACGATGCACGTTGGAAATGGATCAATGGTTGATGTTATCGCAGTTGGCACGCTACCTCTTCATCTACCATCGGGATTAGTTTTATACTTAAATAATTGTTATTTGGTGCCTACGTTGAGCATGAACATTATATCCGGATCATGTTTATTGCGAGACGGTTACTTGTTTAAGTCCGAGAATAATGGTTGTTCGATTTATATGAGTAATATGTTTTATGCACATGCACCTTTGATAGATGGTTTATTCTTGTTGAATCTCGATTGTAGTAATACACATATTAATAACATTGAAGCTAAACGTTTGAAATTGAGCGATAACGACCTATATGTGGCACTGTCGTCTTGGTCACATTGGAGTGAAGAATATGAAGAAACTCCATTCCGATGGACTTCTTGAATCACTTGATTTCGAATCACTTGAAAGATGCGAAGCATGTCTGATGGGTAAAATGACTAAGACTCCATTTTCTGGTATGATGGAGCGAGCTACGAACTTATTGGAAATAATACATACCGATGTGTGTGGTCCAATGAGTGTAGCATCACGCGGTGGTTATCATTATGTTCTTACTTTCACGGATGACTTGAGTAGATATGGGTATATCTATTTCATGAAACATAAGTCCGAAACTTTGGAGAATGCTTGCTATTTCACTTGTTTTGCTTGCAACAATATTGATCATATGCATTATAATGAGATGGCCCCCATAGATTTCTCAATTTTTGGAGATTTTGATGATTGCCATGATAAGAATGTTCCCACTTGCATACTCACCATGCATCTATTTCATACTTGATTGACATTAATGGTGATGTGCACAAGAAGAGATACGTCATGATGGATGATGTGTATCTCTACCATGCACACACATTCTTCCTTTTGTGTATGATGTGTGTTTAAGGAATTTCAAAGTGAAGTACAGAATCAACGTAACAAGAAGATTAAGTTTCTATGATCTGATCGTGGAGGTGAATATCTTAGTTACGAGTTTGGCAAGCATTTGAAGAAATGCAGAATACTTTCACAATTGACACCGCCGGAACACCACAATGTAATGGTGTGTCTGAACGTCGTAATCAAACTCTCTTAGATATGGTTCGATCTATGATGTCACCTACAGATTTACCGCTATTGTTTTGGGGTTATGCATTAGAAACAGCCGCATTCACTTTAAATAGGGCACCATCTAAATCCGTTGAAACGACACTGTATGAATTGTGGTTTGGGAAGAAACCTAAGTTATCTTTACCTAAAGTTTGGGGTTTATGAAGCTTATGTAAAGAAGTTACAGCCCGGCAAGCTTGAACCCAAAGCGGAAAAATGCGTCTTCATAGGATACCCGAAGGAAACTATTGGGTATACCTTCTCTCATAGATCCGAGGGCAAAATCTTTGTTGCCAAGAATGGATCCTTTCTATGGAAGGAGTTTCTCTTGAAAGAAGTGACTGTAAGAAAAGTAGAACTCGACAAGGTTGTCGACCTTCTCTCGAACTTGAGAGTAGCGCAATACCGAAAGTGGTTCCTTTGGCGCCTACACCAATAAGAGAAAAAGCTAATGATGTTGATCATGAAACTTCGGTTGAAGTTACTACGGAACCTCATAGGTCAACGAGAACTCGTACCACTCCTGATTGGTATGATCCCGTTATGAGTGTCATGTTGGTGGACAACACCAACGACCCTGCAACATATGAGGAAGCAATGATGATGCAGCCCGACCTACGGTCGTTACCACATCATGGTCTCCAACTTACGCCAAGTTGTCATGGAATCCAAAGGTGAATCCGTTCCTCTATGCGAGCCCACTTCCTACCCTATTGAATGGTATGCTACTTCATACTCCGTCACATATGCATGATAGGTTCACACCGACAAGTACGAAGGCAAGGGAGGAAGCCCGGAACATCAAGCCTGACAAGACGGAGGCTTGGAAGAGGAGACGGAAGAAGCCACGGCTGAACCACCGGAGTCTCCGGTCCTGCTACAACGGAGTATCCAGACCGACCCTAGCAACCGACCCGGGGAAAGTCTGTACGCCCCTCCGGAGACGACACCGGAGTCTCCGGCCCAGACCGGTGTCTCCGGCCCACCACACCGGAGTCTCCGGCCCACAAGATGGGCCTGCGTGCCGCCAGCTGGGCCTTCGGCCCATGTACCCCTCTAGCTCGTCCTACCCTAGTTTTATCCCTAAACTACCCCTGTTTATGTGGCTGGCCTATAAATAGAGCCCCCACCCCTTCATGTATCCGTTAGGCATAGATGATAGACTAAAGACAACCCCCTTGTGTGGAATCTCTAGTTTTGCCTCATCCCCTCTACCAAGGGGACCGACTATCGTCACCAACCTCGATTGGACTTTGCATCACGCATCCATCGTTGAACAAGGCCTTGGAGTTCATTGTCTCGTCTCCAAGTTGTCAAGATCCTCCCCAAGGTGTTCTTCCCTCTCCGATGTGGATTTGAGGGAGCACGTTGACCGATCTTTCCTTGCAAGGATTCTATCGGACTGGTGGCCCCCGTTCGGGAGCAATCGGCCTTGTATCGTGTGAGTTTTGTGTGTGTTCATCATGTTCTTCGCGAGGTGTGTGTTCGCTTCCGCTACCTTCTCCCTTTACCCTCGCTTTCCCATAGATTGACCACGAGATCCGTGAAGATCGGTCCACCCAAGAGGTTAACTCCTCCATCATCTGGTATCAACAGCTTTTGGTTGCCACAAATTTCTCATCGATTTGGTCTTTTCCCCATAATTTTGAAAATTCCACCAAAAACAGACCCAATTCGTGTTTGGGACCGATCTGTGATTTGAGTGAGTTTTGGTAGGTTTTGATCTGTGGATTACTTGCTAAACTTGTTAATCTACCTTCCCCTGCGTTCCCATGGCCTAATTCCTTGATTTCCCCCATCAATCTGAGGTTTTGGTTCGAGGTTTTCTGCCCAAAACGCGTCCCGTTCGAGTTCTGGACGTCCTGGAATCTCCCGGACCGGACTCTCCGGCCTAGACCGGAGATTCCGGACTTTTTGAGCTCAGACGGAGTCTCGGACCTCGGCATCGAGTCTCCGCCCCTCCTGCGCAGAAAAAACTGCAGCACGGTTTTGAGCATAACTTTTGCATTTCAACTCGGATTTTGGTGTTATTTAGCTCGTTTAGGAGAGGAGAAGGAGCTCTACATCATCATCCGCTTTGTTCATGCTATATACTCCATTGAAATTATGTGAGCAAGGCGGAATCCAACAATAAAGGGTGAAGATCGTCGATGAAAGGTATAAACATTCCGCGACTTTTCCCCACTTGCATTCCTTTGTGAACCCCACTATCTTTGCGAGCAACAAACACCTATTGAGACTAGTTCCTCTTATGATTGCTTGGGCTATGCACATTTGATACCTTGTAGATTCCGAGCAAACATTGTGAGCACTATGTCATATAGTTATCTTGTATAGTTGTTGGCACAAGGAAGAGGCAAGTGCAAAACAAAAAGAGGAAAAAAAGAAAAAAAGGAAAAAGAGAAAAAAAAGAAAAGAAATATACATGTGCCTCATAGAATAGGAAGCACAAGCTCGATGAACATCATATAGGTGGTACTTACTGTGCATATCTTGTAGCCCACCAATTAATTGCAATCGAACTAGCGTCTCTCCTTGTACTTGTGTGACACGAGCTTATAGTCTTTGCTAGGTAATCATTTGGTTCTTAGCTCACTTTCTCCATCGCACAAGTCCCATTTATCCCATCGTGTGTGTTTCCTTGTACATATTTCCTATCTTGTGGATTCACTTGTTTTGCTTTGTGATCATTGTGGTTCTTTACTTGCCATTACAACATCTTGATTTCGGATTGGTTCTTGACATGCCACTTTCCATACCTATCCACCATAGGCCTTGTGTGTGTGTTTTTTGGTTAGTAGCTGGTTTTGGTGTTCCGCGTGAACTTCACTTTGCTTGGTTTATTGCTCTCAAGTGTGACCACTTGCACGATATGATCTTCCAAGGTAAAATAAGGTTCGACGTTGTATCCCTAACACCCTCTACCACTTCCATATAGAACACTTGGTCTTGTGAAGCATGTCTAGGGACTCTGGGACCGAGAATGATATCTATGAAGAATCCATAATGAGCCACCATGACTATGACTCCACAAGTATAGAGGACATGATGGAGCACGACACCGACAATCGCTCCACATGCTTGGGTGATATGGAGTACTACACCAACAATTACTCCCCAAGCATGGACGACTTCGAATGCGACATCGACGACGCGTCGCCAAGCATGGAGGACATGGAGAACTTCATCGACTTTATGGCTCCTCCATGAGCCATGAAGAATTCCTCCACCGTGTGGAGATGGAAGCCTACTACGCCAAGCAAGAGGAGGCGCATCATCAAGATTCCATGACCTTCAAGGCCAAGCGTGCCACACCAAAGGGCACCACCTACTTCGATGATCCACCTCCAAGGCGACAAGCTCCACCACCTCCAAGGCATCAAGCGCCACCATCAACAAGGCATCTAGTGCCACCACCTAGATGGCGTCAAGCTCCACCATCTCCAAGGCGCCAAGCTACATCACCTCCAAGGTGCCAAGCTCCACCTCCTATCCAAACAAGAGTGGCGTCCAAACATCATATACATCAAGAGGCGCCAAGAAACAAGAATCTTCATCGACAAACATCCTCTCATGAGCATCGCCACCATAAAGAGGATACAAGACATCGTCAAAGGCATCTTCGCCACCAAGACGAAGAATTCATGATGATCACCAACCATAATGCTCAAGCAAGCTCAAAAAGGCACCACAAGCACAAGAAGAGTGCCAAGGCAAATGATCACCGTCGTGAGTGTCATGTGGACGACCAAGTGCGCCGCCTACATCAACCATCGGCAAGGCACGCCAATGACCTCCGTCGACACCATCATAGGGAACCTTCAACTACTCGTGCCACCACCACAATGGCACCAAGAGCAAGCCTTCCCCCACGCCATCAAGATTCAACGCCTACGCTTGACTTCCACGACCTTGCGAACGAGGAAAATGTAAACCTCTACTTCGCCAAGTTGGATAGCATGAGCCTACCTCCACCACTACTACGAGATGGCCACAAGACGGTCGAGCATGGGATTTTACCTTCGACCATGGAGGAGAGCGATGATGCCCATCTTATGGCATCCAACCTTGAAGGCGACAAGGTCAAGAATGGTGAGAAGGGGATTTTCCCTTCACCAAAGGAGGTGCTTGGAGTTGACCGAGCCTATCCCCATATGCTTGAGTGATGATGTGGTACCAATCCCATGTGATTATGAGAGCCACTTAGCCCACTTGAGTGATAACAAGAGTGAGATGAGTGACTCCACCTTATGTGAGATTGAGTGCTTCCACTTGGAGGGCATGAGCGATACTCCTAGTGAGTTGAGAGTGGTAGTTGAAGGTCAAGTGACACCATTTATATTTCTAACAACTTACCCTATACCTCTAGTGTGTTCTCTTATGTTGTGCTAGGTTCCATGGATGAAGACGCGCCAAGCCATGAAGCAATGATGCCTCAATTGGAGAAGATGTACATGGTGCATGAAGATGATGTTATGCCATGGATACATCAAGAAGACGAAGTTGTCCACAAGGAGGCCACTACTTCCACAACACCCACTTCATATGAGAGGTATGACCAAGGTAACAATAAGGGTGTTGATGATTCCATGATCCCACTAGTGGATATGACGAATTGTGATGATATGCATGTTATGGATGATACTTGTGTATGCTTCACTCATATTCCCATGTGATGATTTTCCTTTGCATCATATTGATCATGTGGAATTGTTTGCGATATCATTGCCATAAACATGCCATGCTATGAATCTTGTGTGTATCCTCCAATTGCTTCGGACTTGCCTTGTCATGCTAGTCATTCAATTTCTCCCGTTGCTTGCGATAAGATGAATGCTTGCTATTTCACTTGTTTTGCTTGCAACAATATTGATCATATGCGTTATAATGAGATGCCCCCTATAGCTTTCTCAATTTTTGGAGATTTTGATGATTGCCATGATAAGCATGTTCCCCACTTGCATACTCACCATGCATCTATTTCATACTTGATTGACATTAATGGTGATGTGCACAAGAAGAGATACGTCATGATGGATGATGTGTATCTCTACCATGCACACACATTCTTCCTTTTGTGTATGATGTGTGTTTAAGGAATTTCAAAGTGAAGTACAGAATCAACGTAACAAGAAGATTAAGTTTCTATGATCTGATCGTGGAGGTGAATATCTTAGTTACGAGTTTGGCGAGCATTTGAAGAAATGCGGAATACTTTCACAATTGACACCGCCGGAACACCACAATGTAATGTGTGTCCGAACGTCGTAATCGAACTCTCTTAGATATGGTTCGATCAATGATGTCACCTACAGATTTACCGCTATCGTTTTGGGGTTATGCATTAGAAACAGCCGCATTCACTTTAAATAGGGCACCGTCTAAATCCGTTGAAACGACACTGTATGAATTGTGGTTTGGGAAGAAGCCTAAATTGTCGTTACCTAAAGTTTGGGGTTTATGAAGCTTATGTAAAGAAGTTACAGCCCGGCAAGCTTGAACCCAAAGCGGAAAAATGCGTCTTCATAGGATACCCGAAGGAAACTATTGGGTATACCTTCTATCATAGATACGAGGGCAAGATATTCGTTGCCAAGAATGGATCCTTTCTGGAGAAGGAGTTTCTCTCGAAAGAAGTGACTGTAAGAAAAGTAGAACTCGACAAGGTTGTCGACCTTCTCTCGAACTTGAGAGTAGCGCAACACCGGAAGTGGTTCCTTTGGCGCCTACACCAATAAGAGAGAAAGCTAATGATGTTGATCATGAAACTTCGGTTGAAGTTACTACGGAACCTCGCAGGTCAACGAGAACTCGTACCACTCCTGATTGGTATGATCCCGTTATGAGTGTCATGTTGGTGGACAACACCAACGACCCTGCAACATATGAGGAAGCAATGATGATGCAGCCCGACCTACGGTCGTTACCACATCATGGTCTCCAACTTACGCCAAGTCGTCATGCACTCCAAACGTGAATCCGTTCCTCTATGCGAGCCCACTTCCTACCGTATTGAATGGTATGCTACTTCATACTCCGTCACATATGTATGATAGGTTCACACCGACAAGTACGGAGGCAAGGGAGGAAGCCCGGAAAATCAAGCACGCCAAGACGGAGGCTTGGAAGAGGAGACGGAAGAAGCCACGGCTGAACCACCGGAGTCTCCGGCCTACACTGGAGTCTCCGGTCCTGCTACAACGGAGTCTCCGGACCGACCTCCGGACCGACCCCAGCAACCGACCCGGCGACAGTCTGTATGCCCCTCCGAAGACGACACCGGAGATAGACCGGAGTCTTCGGCCTAGACCGGAGTCTCCAGCCCACCACAACGGAGTCTCTGGCCCACAAGATGGGCCTGCACGCCACCATCTGGGCCTTCGGCCCATGTACCCCTCTAGCTCGTCCAAACCCTAGTTTTATCCCTAAACTACCGCTGTTTATGTGGCTGGCCTATAAATAGATCCCCCACCCCTTCATGTATCCCTTAGGCATAGATGATAGACTAAAGACAACCCCCTTGTGTGGAATCTCTAGTTTTGCCTCATCCCCTTTACCAAGGGGACCGACTATCGTCACCAACCTCGATTGGACTTTGCATCACGCATCCATCGTTGAACAAGGCCTTGGAGTTCATTGTCTCGTCTCCAAGTTGTCAAGACCCTCCCCAAGGTGTTCTTCCCTCTCCGATGTGGATTTGAGGAAGCACGTTGACCGATCTTTCCTTGCAAGGATTCTATCGGACCGGTGGCTGCCGTTCGGGAGCAATCGGCCTTGTATCGTGTGAGTTTTGCGTGTGTTCATTGTGTTCTTCGCGAGGTGTGTGTTTGCTTCCGCTACCTTCTCCCTTTCCCCTCTCTTTCCCATCGATTGACCACGAGATATGTGAAGATCGGGCCACCTAAGAGGTTAACCCCTTCATCAAATGATGAGCCTAGATTCCAATAAATGCCAAGAAGCCATGAAATCCGAGATTGGATCCATGTATGAAAACCAAGTATGGACTTTGGTGGACTTACCGGATGGCCGAAAGGCTGTCGAGAACAAATGGATTTTCAAGAAAAAACAGATGCTAATGGTAATGTTACTGTCTATAAAGCTCGACTTGTCGCAAAAGGGTTTAGACAAATTCAAGGATTTGACTACGATGAGACTTCCTCACCGGTAGCGAAGCTAAAGTATATGAGGATTTTTTTAGCAATCGCTACATATTATGATTATTAGATATGGCAGATGGATGTCAAAACGGCGATCCTCAATGGAGACATTGATGAAGAGTTGTATATGGTACAACCCAAAGGTTTTGTCGATCCGAAAGATGCTAACAAGGTATGCAAACTTCAACGATCCATTTATGGGTTGAAGCAAGCATCCCGAAGTTGGAATCAACGTTTTGATAAGGTAATCAAAAGCTTTGGTTTTATACAAACTTATGGAGAAGCTTGTATTTACAAGAAAGTGAGTGGGAGCTCTGTAGCATTCCTAATACTATATGTAGATGACATATTGTTGATTAGGAATGATGTAGACCTTCTTAATAGTGTCAAGGATTATTTGAATAATAGTTTTTCAATGAAAGATCTTGGCGAAGAAGCTTACATATTAGGCACAAAGATTTATAGAGATAGATCAAGACGCCTAATATCATTGGCACAGAGTACATATTTGGACAAAGTTCTAAAGAGGTTTCGAATGGAAGATAGCAAGAAAGGGTTCTTGCCCATGTTGCCCAATACGACCTTGAGTAAAACTCAAAGTCCTGCAACGGCAGAAGATAGAGAAAGGATGAGTAAGACTCCCTATGCCTCAGCCATAGGATCTCTCATGTATGCCATGCTATATACTAGACCTGACATTGCATATGATGTTAGTTTGACTAGCAGATATCAAAGTGATCTAGGAGTGGATCATTGGACAACGGTCAAAAACATCCTTAAGTACTTGAGAAGGACTAAGGATATGGTTCTTTCTTATGGCGGTGATGAACATCTCGTTGTTAATGGTTACACCGATGCTAGTTGGAACACCGATCCAGATGATTCTAAATCTCAATCTGGATACGTATTTACTTTGAATGGTGCAGCAGTTAGCTGGAGGAGTGCAAAGCAAAGCATTGTTGTGAGATCTTCAACTGAATCGGAATACATAGCTGCTTCAGAGGCTTCACAAGAGGTGATATGGATGAAGGAGTTCATTATAGAGATCGGTGTGGTTCCAAGTGCGCTGGACCCAATGTCTATCTACTGTGATAACATGGGCGCCATAGCCAATGCGCAAGAACCAAGGTCACACAAGAAGTTGAAGCATATCAAGCTGCATTTTCACGCTATTCGAGAGCATGTCCAAGATGGTGACATAAAGATTTGCAAAGTACACACAGATCTGAATGTGGCGGATCCATTAACTAAACCTCTCCCGAGGGCAAAACATGACCAGCACCAAACCGCCATGGGTGTTCGGTATATTACCATGTAATCTAGATTAGTTGACTAGTGCAAGTGGGAGACTATTCGAGATAGGCCATAGAGGCAATAATAAAAGTGGTTATTATTATATATTTGTGTTTATGATAAATGTTTATATTCATGCTATAATAGTATTAACCGGAAACATTAATACTTGTGTGATTTGTAAACTAAATTAGAGTCCCTGGTAAAGCCTCTTTGTAATACTAGCGTGTTGGTTAATAATATGATCATGGTTTCCCGATCATGAACATTGAGATGTTATTAACAACAAGATCATATAATTAGGAGAATGGTATGATGGACATACTCCTATAGATAAGAGTGGCATAAAGATCAAGTCATTTCAATAGTTTGTTTGCTATAAGCTTTCTGATACATAGTAACCTAATTCCTTCGACCATGAGATCATGCTAATCACCATCACCGGAAGGATACTTTGATGACATCAAACACCACACCGTAACTGGGTGGCTATAAAGGTGGCATTGAGTGTTCGAAAAGTATGTGTTGAGGCACATGGATCAAGAGTGGGATTTGTCCATCCATATGACAGATAGATATACTCTGGGCCCTCTCGGTGGAATGTCATCCAATTAGCTTGCAAGCATGTGACTGGCTCACAAGGTATCACGGGAACGAGAAAAGAGTACTTATCGGTAACGAGGTTGAACTAGGTATGCAGAGATACCGACGATCAAACCTCGGATAAGTAAACTATCGCGAGACAAAGGGAAATTGGTATCGTATGTAAGTGGTTCATTCAATCGCAAAGTAATTGTAGAAATATGTGGGAGCCATATGAATTTCCAGATTCCTCTATTGGTTATTGATATGAGAAATGTCTCGATCATGTCCGCATAATTCACGAACCATAGGGAGACACACTTAAGGATTCGATGTTGTTTAGTAGATATGGAATATAAGTAGGGAGACCGAATGTTGTTTGGAGTCTTGGATGGGATCCGGTATATCACGAGGAGATCTAGAATGGTTCGAAGAATAAGATTCATATAAGGAAAGTCCGATTCCAGAGTTCAGAATGATTTCGATGTTTTCATTGGAGAGGTTCTAGAAGGGTCTAGAAGGTTCACCGGAACGGAAGGGGAATGGTTCATGAATGTGTCATGGTTAAGTGGAATGATTAGATCATGTCCTAGGTCACTTGGTTGGGCATTTGCAAGAGAGAAATAAAGCTCTAAATTGAAAGTCAAAAGGGAAGTTTGAAAAGTCAAACTGGAACAATGGTTTCCTAGTGGAAGAGGGAAAGAGTCCTTCTTTCTCTCCAACTTGGGGTTGGGGAAGGATTCAAACTCCCCTCTCCCATGCTGCCCTCTCTCTCATAATTAGAGGGAAGGGGCTGCCCCAAAGTACCACAACTAGCCCTCCCCACCTCCAAGTTGAGCTGCCGCCGCCTCGCGCCGTCGCTGGCCCGTCGCCGTCGCCCTAGCTGTCGCCGACACCTCCTCCTCTTGTCCGACCTTCTAAACCTAGATCGCCGGAAACCCTAGATTCACCATAACCTGTACCGGCTTAGGCGAAGCCCTGCGGGATCTTCCCTCTACTTCCGACACCACGTCGTCGTGCTGCCGGCATCGCGAGGGGAGAACTACAACCTCTGCTGCCTGCTGGAACAAGGGAGAGGAAGGTCTTCATCGAGTAACGAACTTGTGACGGACTGTGGAAGCGCTGCCGGAACGTAGTGTCGGAAGGATCGTCTACGCGATCTTGAGATCGACAAATGTACGACTACATCATCCATGAGAATCTGCTCTCATTAACCACTTTGGAATCTTCGAGGGTGAGTACTCTAATCTACCCGTTTCTAGAATCTAGTAGATAGATCTTGGCTTGTTTGTGTGCATTCAGTAGAATTTTTTTTGTTTTTCCATGCTAAGAATCCCTACAAGGAGTTCCCAGGGAATTCGCCGAGCACGCACTCAATGTGTTCCCCGATGCAAGACCAGTCAAGCAGTCGATCCAACGACTATCCAAACCATGAGCCAAAGCAGTTGGAATCAAAGTCAACAGACTGCTCGATGCCAACTTCATCCGAGAAATCAAGGAGAGAGAGTGGCTGGCCAACACTATGCTGGTCCCCAAAAAGGACACGGATATCCTGCGGATGTGCGTGGACTTTACGTCACTCAACAAGCACTGTCCCAAGGACCACTTCCCTCTTCCTTGGATTGATCAGATCATCGATTCGACTGCAGGATGCGAGAAACTTTCCTTCCTTGACGCCTACTTAGGCTGCAATCAGATTCGCTGAAGGTTGAAGATCAGGAGAAAACGGCGTTTATCATGCCATTCGGAGTGTTCTGCTACAACACCATGCCTTTTGGGCTGAAGAACGCAGGTGCCACGTACCAGAGGTGCATGCAGGCGTGTCTGAAAAACCAGATCGGTCACAACATCCAAGTCTATGTCGACAACATAGTCATCAAGACCAGGGAAGCCAGGACGCTGATCGACGATCTCCGCAAGACGTTCGATAACCTTGATCACTACAAGATCAAGTTGAATCCAGAAAAGTGCGCCTTCGGCGTCCCATCTGGCCAGCTACTCGGCTACTTCATCTCCCAGCGAAGGATCGAGGCGAATCTGAAGAAAATCTGCGCCATACTGACCATGGAGAAGCCGAAGAACCTCAAAGGTGTCCAACAACTATTTAGGGTCACGCATCATGTGCCGGAAGATTCATCGGCAGACATGGGTGAGAAGGCCCCGCCTTTTACCATTCTGCGCCAAAGGACAAGTTCGAGTGGACACCCGAAGCAGACGACGCATTCAAAGCACTCAAGCGGCTACTCTCCACCTCGCCTGTCCTAGTCACATCGAAGGAGCGAGAACCTCTGCTGCCATACATTGCAGCTACGCACCAGGTAGTAAGCACCGTACTCGTGGTTGAACGACCCGAAGATGGCAAGACCCATGGGGTCCAACGCCCAATCTACTACCTCAGCGAGGTACTGACACCAACAAAGCAGAGGTACCCTCACTACCAGAAGCTCGCCTACGGTGTATTCATGACGGCTCGTCGGCTGAGCCACTACTTCCAGGAGCACCACATAATGGTTGTTAACGAAGCACCATTATCCAACATCCTGAACAACCCCAAAGCCACGGGACGTGTGGCCCTGTGGGGCATCGAGCTATCCCCTCTAGACATAGTCTACGAGCGGCGCAAGGCGATCAAATCACAGGTCCTCCCTAAATTCCTCTCCACTGGATGGAACTCCAGCCGCCGGATACTCCGGACATGACGCAATCATGGACGATGCACTTCGATGGATCCAAACGCGAGGCCGGAGCAGGAGCTGGTTTCATACTGACATCCCCCCAGGGCGACAAGATGAAATATGTCCTTCGGATGAAATTTCGTTCCTCCAATAACGAGGCCGAATACGAAGACCTCATCCATGGGATGCAGATGGCCAACATCTGCAGTGCTACGCGCCTAATCATCTATGGTGTCTCGAACCTTGTTGTCCAGCAGATGATGAACGAATGCGACGCCCACGCGGCCAACATGATCGCGTACCGCGCCCTCTACAACTCACTCGAAGGAGACTTTGACGGCTACGAGCTTCGACACGTTGGAAGGGAAAGCAACGAGGAAGCCGACAGACTTGCCAACATCGGCTCCACATGTGCACGGGTGCCACCAGGTGTGTTCCTCGAACAAATCTGCGTACCTTCCATCAAACGGAAATTCCCCAAGGGATCACCCGAAGGAGCAGAGCACTCGGGGGTGATGACCCACAAGTATAGGGGATTGCAAAAGTCTTCGCGGGTAGTATTACCCAATTTATTGATTCGACACAAGGGGATCCAAAGAATACTTGCAAGCCTTAACAACTGAGTTGTCATTTCAGCTGCACCTAGAAATAATTCTTGCTCACAGAAGTTTATCAGTAGCAATAGTAAAGCAACAACAACAGTGAAACAGTAGCACTAGTAACAGTAACGATAACATTGGGATTCGAGTGTGGTAGGCATAGGGATGTATGGACAGGCGTTGCATGGACGAGTCTAAACATGTAACTTCAAGAACTAGGGCATTGCAGATAAATACTAACAAGCATCCAAGTACTAAACAATCCTAGGCATGTGCTCCAAATATAGTCATACGTGCTCGCAATGTGAACTTGCACAACATCTTCTGTCCAGCCATCCCGTGGTAGCGGGGCCTTTAGGGAACTACTGGCAATTAAGGTGCTCCTTTTAATAGAGCACCATAGCAAAGCATTAACACTTCGTGAACACATGTGATCCTCACACCACAGCCATCCCCTCCGGTTGTCCCAATTATTGTCACTTTGGGGCCTTTGGATCTGGACAATCATATGTGTACACAACTTGCAGATAAGATCACAAACAATACTATCGTAATGATTTAATAATAAGTTCAGATTTAAGATCATGGCACTCGGGCCCTAGTGTCAAGCATTAAGCACAACAAGTTGCAACAAAGTCAAATAGCACTAATAGAGATACTAGGAACTATGACAGATCTTATTCGATTACATGATAGAACTCATCCAATCCCTACCATCCCCAAGCCAACAACAGGGGTTAACTCACTCATGGATGAGGGAAACATCGGTGGCTGATGGAGATGCATTGGTGATGACGATGGCGATGATCCTCTCCAAATTCCCCGTCCTGGCAGGGTGCCATAACCGAGTTTCTGGATCCTAATGTTGGTTTCTGGTGGCGGCGGTGAAGCGGAACTCTTTCTAGAAAACTATCGACCCCCCTCTATGTTTTTAGGTTGAAAGGCAACTTATAGGCGCAAAGGAAGGCTGAGGGGGTGCCTGGGGTGGATGCACCCCCTCTAGGCGAGTCCAGTGGTGGGCCTGTGCCTGGGGTGGGTGTGGCCCCCCAGGCCTCCTCTCCTTCTCGTCTTCTGCCTCCATGGATCTTCTGGTGAAATATAATTTTTGGCATATTTTCCGGGATTTTTCCTGATAGTTGATTTTCTGCACAAAAACAAGACACCAAGGTAATTCTGCTGAAAACAGCGCCAGTCCGTGTTAGTTGTATCCAAATCACACAAGTTTAGAGAAGAAACAATAGCAAAGTGTTCGAGAAAGTAGATACGTTTTGGACGTATCAACTCCCCCAAGCTTAGTTTATTGCTTGTCCTCAAGCAATTCAGTTGAAAACTGAGTGCGATAAAAGAACTTTCACGAACACTTTGCTTCATATGATGTAAATATTCTCAGCATAGGAGTAGATGCTTAGACAATTCATAATAATGAGTAGGCAACTAAGTCTACTCAACAGTCATTGCAAGCTATGAAGAGAAACCAACTCAATAATAATAAGTAGCATGAAACATAAACATAAGTAATATTGCAATGCTCATAATAAGTTATGATAGATTGGTATCTCGCTTGCCTTTGTTTGAAGAGCACAATATAAATGCCAAGGCACCTCTGATGTTCACATGAAGACTAGAAGTAAAGATATCAGAGATACAAGCATCAAATACATGACATAATTAACCAAGTTTTGGAACAAACACAAAAATGACAACTATGCTGTCAAGAAGGTGCTCATAGAATAAGTGGTGACTCAACAAAGTTGTGAAAACGGTTTTGGAAAGTTTGAAAGGCTTCCAAATGCTGATAGGAAGGTACTCATTAGCTTTGAGCTCTCATTGCCCCTATCATAGGCATCTTCATGTGGTTAAGGTGAAAGTGAGGTCCACTCTGAATCATATGCTTGATAGACCATAGACTGGAAATCCCAAGTCCCTTGAGTACGAGGGCCGCTCCGCATGCTACTCAACTTTGGTCACCTGAAAGTTCTTGTCATTGTAAATACATGCATATCATCGAGAACCGCCAACGGGGTACCCCTTGCACATGGTACATGAGCTTTCCCATAACCAAAATGACAAGGCAAGCAGACAATGAGCATCTCAGCAATCTTTTTATTTACCATATGCCTAGCTTTTTATTGAGGATGCTTCATAAATGCTCATTATGGTGATACTGCAAGTTTCCACCATGATTAGGCATGGCTTAGGCTAGCGGCCCAGGCGTTTATCTAACACAATGTATAGACTCCATGAACTCACAACCTCCCCTTTTATTTCATGTCAACATCCGTAAACAAAAGAGCAAGGTATCAACAGGATAGGATATCCATGTTGGGGATATGCTATATGGGTATCTTTATAGCATGTCTCTTATCCGGCTAACCCGGGTGGCCCATAGTCGGTAGCATGGCCTATGGCCTGCTGGGCGGCCCAGTTAGGTGGATCCAGAAGGGAGGCCCATGCCGGATAAAGTAAGGCTACGGTGGAGTCATCAACGTACCCGGAGCCTTGGAGTGCAAGATACACAAGACTAGTAATAGACGGTGTAGGACTCTATAACCTGTCCGACATGGACTTTTCCCTGTAACCCTAGGACCTGGCGACTATATAAGTCGGGCCTATGGGAGCCTTTAGGGCACAACTTCAGACGATCATAGATAACTTCACACAATCTCGCACAGCGAACCTATCTCTGTAACTCGGCGTATTGCCATTATAGTGATTTATAGCAGGAGTAGGATTCCGCCACCGTCGTGGGATCTGAACCTGGGTAAGCTATGTTACCTCGTACCCGTCAACCATCCGCCTTACCCCACGTCTCTAAACACGCACTGTGAGGACCCCTCCATGGCGTACTCGTCGGCAATACCACGGCAGTTGGCGCCCACCGTGGGGCAAGAGGCGCTTCAGGCTCTTCAGCGGGCGAGGACCAAGATCTTCGTGGGAATCGGCGAAACCGTAGCCATCGGCCGTGTTCTCTTCTTCGGCAATGTTCCAATCGTCCCTCCTGACGAGTTCTGGATCCCGGCGAAGACGAACCCTACGCGGTGTTCGATCGTTCCTATCGGAGAAATCCACCTCTTCATCGACGAAACCGACTCGGACACTAGTTCCCTGGGAGTCGGAGGAGCATCAAGGCCCGCACGGACCGCCTATGGGCAGGATACGTTCGCGGAAGGATCAATGTCGGATCTCTCCTCGGAGTTTGCCGGCAAAGATCGGAAAAATTTAAGGCCCACCCAAACCGCCCCTGTGCAGGATATAAAGGTGGAAGATCAGTGCAAATCCGCCGGCTTTGTCCATGCGTCTGGACAGCAGAGATCCAAGTTCGTCGGCGTGGTTACCATCTTCGATCTGGCGCGCTGCGTTCAGAGAGAGGGCGAAAAACCCCGCGATTACTTGGCCAGGTGGCTCCGTATACGAGCTGATCTGGCCCACTACCCCAATGATGATGCTATCTATAACTTTTTGGAAGGACTGGACCGGCACGCTTCTCCGACATTCTCTAAGACGGCAACAGGTGTCAGGACGCCTTACCTTTGAAGGCATGGTGAACACCGTCAACAACTACACGGAGGCCGAAGCGGCAGCTCAGACATCGCTTGCGCTCATTGACGGAGCCCCTCGGATTCAGCAACCACCACCACCGCCTCTGGCCGCCATCGTCGCAGCAGCACCACCACCTCGAGTCATCGTCGAGGCCATTGCACCTCCACCACCCGTCATCGAGAAAGTCCTGGCACCCTTCGACTCTGTCATTGACGCGCTTTATGATGATTTCAATGCAGATTCAGAGGAGATAGACTTCAGTCCCGAAGAGCTAGACTCCGCTATGCAGGAGATTGAGGAGGAGTACTCGCGCGACGAACAAGCCAACAACACTGTCACATCTCGAGGGGTGTTTGTCACCATTGGGACGGCGATGGACGAAGATCAACCCGGACAAGCTCCGCCTACAGCACTGGACAAGGGGAAGGGGCCGCTTATTGCTGCTGACACTAATCACGCAAAGGTCATGCCTCCTCCGCCTAACCCAGTGCAGCAGCCGCAGGAACTCGGTACCGGCCTGAGCAACAATAACACAGCAAACTTGCCGCCTCCAGCATCTACGTCGACAGCAGCCCATGTTACTCCAGCTAATAGAGTGATGTACGGAAATCTCCTTGTCGAGCCACTAAGCATTGCTCATATCTGGAACGTGACTCAGCTTGACGAGAAGCGCCAGCAGCTGCTGGAGGAGGCGCAAGCCATCGCGGAGCAAGGCGCTAAACTAGATCGAGATCTGGTCAACGCGCAGAAATCCATAGAGAAAGCTAGAGCAATGGAGGCCGAGTACAAGACTTTTCTACAGCAGCAGAAGGCTAAGAAAGCTCCGGCTCGCGTCATCAACGATCCTGGTGTACGGCGCAACCTAGGATGGGCTCCCTCGAAACCGGCACAGGCCAAGCCATACATTAACAGTGAAGGAAAGCAGGTGATGCCCACCCCACTCCTTAACCTCGCCGTCGCCAAGACTCTTCTGGAGCAGGATAGATCACCCGAGGCAGTGGAACAGGTCTATGACCTAGTGGCCAAGGCGGTGAAGCAGCAGGAAAAGGCTACCTCTCAGAGGCTTGAGTCTAACCCAGCACTCTACCAGTCTAGCCAGCACAAGCCACCAAGGGACCGATCTCCTCTTGATGTCGGGTCCCAGATGGGTTCATCAGAACGAAGACGGAGGGATGCGCGCAATAGGAAGGATGCCATCCCCATATCCTCCGACCATGGAGAAAAGGCCCGGCCTCATCGCTCATCGCCACCACCCCGATCTCCCCGACATCGCGAAGATTACAAGACTCACCATCGTAAGGATATGCCCCCACCAAAGCAGTGCGGCATCGTCATCCGCGACAACGCGAAGCAGACCCGTCATGACGGAGAGCGCAACCAAGGACAAAAGAGCAGGTCGCGCCATGACCCTTCATGTTCGACAAGCAACTGTGACAGACGTGAGGCATCGCAGGAGGGTAACATCAAGAAGGCTAACCCACCGCCACCTCCACCTCCGTCATCTCCAAGCAGTCACCACGGCGGAAGAGGCCCGCGTCGTTCACGCAGCCCATCCCCTATTGACAAAAAGAAGAACCCGGAGCCGTACGATGCATGTTTGCGGATCGTCAAGATCCACGAGGCCCGGGAAGGACCATACTTAGGACCAGGCTGCTTTGGACATGCAATACGGTCCGCAACTTACCCCAAAGGTTTCCGGATTGACAAGACCATCAAACCCTATGACGGCACCGCCAAGCCAGCCACATGGTTGCAGGACTACGAAAACACGGTGGAGATTGCCGGACGCAACCCCAACATCGCCGTCAAGTACCTCCCGTTAATGTTGGCAGGCACGGCCCGTCAATGGATCGACGACCTGCCGGAGAAATCTATCTACAACTGGCTAGACATGCAAGAAGCGTTCACCAAGAACTTTGAGGGTACATACAAGCGTCCCTGCACTGTGGGCGATCTACAGCGGTGCGTGCAAGAGAAAGACGAGACATCTCGCGCCTACCTCTCCCGCTGGCTGGATATGAAGAATTCCTGCGCAGGAGTGCACGCTCAGACTGCCATGGCCGCCTTCATCGATGGGTTGGAAAGGGGCACGCTGCTCCGACATAAGCTGAAGCGCTTGCAGGACAATCACCAGCTTGACTTGAACCAGATGATTCAGTTGGCTAGTGATTTCGCAGCTGCCGACGACGACGCTCGCGCCTCCTTGCTGGCAACGGTCGTTCCAACTCAGGCTCGGAGCAACAGCAGTACAAAACGGAAAACCGCTCCAGAAGAAAAGCAATCTACCGACATGGTCGCTATGACTTCTGCAGGACGAGGAGAAGGCGGCCAACGTGGCCGAGGAAGGGGAGCTGGCCGTGGGAAGCAACGAGGAAGTGAAACCACCTCGGCGCCGCTCCGTGTTCCCCAAACCTATGAGGAGTACCGCGATATGCCATGCCCCGTACACCTCGACGCCAACGGCAAGGCCACCCATACCAATCGACACTGCAAGTTCGTCAACGACCTTAAGGAAGACCCGGAGTCCGGCTACAAGCAAAGTCGGAAGAACAGACCACGAGGTAAGGGCAAAGGGAAGAAGAAGGAGGAGGAGTCCAAGGATTCAAGTGACATGGACGAAGACGTTGACCCCAAGCACGCCGCCAAGAGCGACGGCAAGGGCAAGAACCCCTTCTCAAAGAAGGCTCCAGTCTACCACACTTTCCGTGGCACCCTCACCATCCGACAACAGAAGACCTCTCTGAGGATCCTGATGGCCACTCTCCCTCCAGTCCCCCAGTACCTACGCTGGTCGAAAGTTCCAATAACTTGGGATAGGACGGACCACCCAGACCTTGTGCCCACGGAGAACCAGTACGCCATGGTCATCAACCCCTTGATTGACGGCGTGGAGTTCACCAAGTGTATGGTGGATAGTGGAAGCAGCATCAACATCATGTACCTGGATACACTGCAGAAGATGAACTTGACGGAGGCAAACCTAAGGCATACCAACACCGTTTTCCACGGCGTAGTTCCTGGTCGGGAGGCTTGGTCCCTTGGGTGCATTACACTTCAGGTTTCCTTTGGCGATGTTAATAATTACCGCCAAGAGCGCATGACCTTCGAGGTGGTCCCCTTCAAGAGCGTGTACCACGTCATATTCGGCCGCGACATATTCCACACGTTCATGGCCAAGCCATGCTTTGTCTACAACAAACTCAAGATACCCGGACCAAATGGTGTTATCACCGTATCCGGAAGCTTTACCAAGGCAAGGGACTATGAGATCAACGAAGCAGCCGTTGCAGAAGCTGTCCTCTACAGCGAAGAATTCAAAGAGATCTAGAGCAAGGTCAATGACTTAGAGATGCCCGCGTCGAAGAAGCAGATCTCCGACTTCGCTCCTGCGTTTAAGGCCGCCATCGAAACCAATCCGGTGGAACTTGTGGTAGGCGATGCCTCCATGACCATCGCCATTGGGATGAACCTGGATCCCAAATAGGAAAGTGCGCTCGTCGAGTTCCTCCGTGAGAATAGGGACATCTTTGCCTGGCAACCTTCCGACATGAAAGGTGTACCTAGGGAACTTGTCGAGCATAGCTTAAACATTGATCCAAAATGCAAACCAGTGAAACAACCTCTACGACGCTTTGGAGATGAGAAGAGACGCGCCATTGGCAAGGAGATAGCTAGGTTACTTAAGGCTAGATTTATCCGAGAAGTCCTTCACACCCAATGGGTGGCCAATCCTGTACTTGTCCCCAAAAAGGGAACCAATGAATTAAGAATGTGCGTTGATTACACCGGCTTGAACAAAGCATGTCCCAAAGATCCGTTTGCTTTGCCTCGCATTGACCAAGTCATTGACTCGACGGCTGGCTCGGAACTTTTGTGTTTTCTCGATGCATACTCAGGATACCACCAGATCAAGATGAGGAAGTCGGACCAATTGGCCACTTTGTTCACTACCCCATACGTCACGTTTTGCTATGTCATGATGCCCTTTGGGCTGAAAACGCAGGTGCTACCTACCAGTGGACAATGCAACGTTGCCTTCACGACCAAATTGGTCGGAACGTTCACGCCTATGTGGATGATATCGCGGTGATGTCTAAAAATTCAAACGACTTAATCTCCGACTTAAAAGAAACCTTTGATAATCTCCGGAAATACAACATGATGCTCAACCCTAAGAAGTGCGTCTTCGGGGTTCCAGCCGGCAAATTGTTGGGCTTCATCGTTTCCCAACGTGGAATCGAGGTCAACCCGGAGAAAATCAAGGCCATCTTAAACATAAACCGTCCGACATGCCTAAAGGACATTCAACGACTAACAGGTTGTGTTGCAGCAGTTAGTCGGTTCGTCAGCCGACTTGGAGAGAAGGCTCTGTCGCTGTACAAGCTGCTGAAGAAGGCGGACAAATTCACGCGGACGGACGAAGCAGACACAGCATTGAAGCAGCTCAAGGAGACTCTTTCCTCAGCGCCCATCCTTGCAGCACCCGATCCTAGAGAGCCCCTATTAATTTACAGGGCGGCAACCAACCAGGTTATCAGCATCGTCGTCGTGGTAGAGCGGAAGGAACCAGGCTATGAGCACGGAGTTCAACGACTAGTTTACTACGTGAGCGAGGTCTTGACGGAGTCCAAGCAGTGTTACCCGCACTACCAAAAGATAGCTTATGGAGTATTCCTTGCTTCTCGGAAGCTGAGGCATTACTTTCAGGAGCACCCAATCACAGTGGTGAGCAAGACTCCACTGTCCGACATTATAAATAACAGCGACGCTACAGGAAGGGTCGTGAAGTGGGGCATTGAACTTGCCGCCTTCGAGATCACCTACAAGAGACGCGACACTATCAAGTCACAAGCCTTGGCGGATTTTGTTGCAGATTGTACAGAGATGCTAGATGCTACTCCGTTGCCAGAACTAGAGTACTGGGTGATGCACTTTGACGGATCAAAGCTGCTCAACGGCTCGGGGGCTGGTGTATTGCTACAGTCATCAACAGGAGACAAGCTACACTACGTTTTGCAGATCCACTTCGAGGCTACAAACAACATGGCGGAGTATGAAGCACTCATTCACGGATTACGTGTAGCCAAGGATATTGGCATCAAGCGCATAGTTTGCTGTGGAGATTCCGACTTGGTTGCCCAGCAGGTGGCTGGCACCTGGAATGCGCGGAACCCTATGATGGCGGCATATCGCGACGAAGTGGACGAGATAGCCAAGAGCTTCTTGGGCTACGAGGTCAAGTATGTACCTAGGGAGCAAAACGAGGCGGCTGATCTACTGTCTAAACTTGGATCAGGGCACAAGCAAATTCCGCCAGGAGTTTTCCTAGAGCATCTGCGCACACCATCTGTGAAGGGAGCCGACATCGACAACCCGGATAGAGCCGACTCTTTCGTCAACATGGTGACCAAGGTCCCTCCGGCTTGGACAAAACCGTTCATGGAGTATCTCGAACACGGAACTTTGCTCGATGACGAAGTCGAAAGACGGCAAATAGTACGGCGATCAAAGGGTTATACCATAATCAATGGGAAACTCTATAAAAGGAGCACTACTGGTGTATACCTAAAGTGTGTTTCCCAGCTAGAAGGTATGGAAATCCTGCGAGAAATCCATCTCGGAGATTGCGGGCATCACGCTGCTCCTCGGTCGTTGGTCGCGAAAGCCTTCCGGCAAGGATTCTACTGGTTGACCGTGAAGGCGAACGCCGACAAGCTGGTTGAGACATGCATGGGATGCCAGTATTATGCCCGACAACCACATGTTCCTGCTGAAGAATTGCGAACAATACCAATAACTTGGCCGTTTGCAGTCTGGGGGCTAGACATGGTGGGACCGTTACAGACGGCACCTTGTGGGTTTACGCATCTGCTTGTAGCAGCTGATAAATTCATCAAATGGATAGAAGCTAAACGCATTAGAAAGCTTGATGGGGCAACTGCCCTTAGGTTTGTCTGGGATTTAGTGGTGAGATTTGGTCTCCCACATAGCATTATCACCGACAATGGAAGCAACTTGTCACTCATAGAAGTGGAGGCTTATTGTTGGGAGAAAGGCATCCGACTTGACCTTGCATCTATGGCACACCCACAATCCAATGGTCAGGTTGAGCGAGCCAATGGATTAATTCTGCAGGGAATCAAGCCACGTCTTGAGGCGCCGCTACATAGAGCAGCTGGAGCCTGGGCGGAAGAATTGCCATCTGTGCTGTGGAGTTTACGAACTACACTCAACAGATCCACCGGCTACACCCCTTACTTCATGGTATATGGAGCAGAAGCCATCTTGCCTTCCTACATCCTCCACGATGCACCAAGAGTTGCCGCCTACGACGAGGATGACGTTGAAGAATCTAGACGCCTAGATGTGGACCTTCTCGAGGAGGAGCGCATTTTGGCATGCCAAAGATCCACCATCTACCAGCAGAAGCTACGTAGCTACCATAGTCGCCACGTTCGGCATCACTCGTTTAAAGAGGGGGATTTGGTGCTCTGACTTAAGCAGAAGAAGTCACACAAATTATCCCCGCCATGGGAAGGACCGTTCATCATAAGCAAGGCGCTTCTCAATGGGTCTTACTACCTTGTTGACAATTATGAACTAAAGGATAGACCCAACGAGGATCATAAGCGTAAGCGACGTGACCCTGATAATGACTACTCGGAGCTTGATCGGCCATGGAACATAGCACAGCTACGTCCTTTTTACACTTAGCATTTTTTATCTAATTGTGTACCTCTTATATGATCAATGAAATAAAGCTCTTTGGTTCACTCATATTTCTGAGTCTTTTGGTTCACTCATAAACCTCCTTTAGTGTTCATTTTTGGATCATGTAAAACCTTTATGCACAAGTCTTGCGTTTGCACTTGTGAAAATTCTGCCTACGGGCGTTATCTTAAGTTTTCTGGTCTACACGTTCTTTGTCGTTTTTATGTGGATTCTGGAGTAGTGACTTTTGGCACTTGTTGTTGGAGATTTTGTGCTCGGGTTATTGATGGTGCCATTGGGCATCATCACCTAAGCGCATGATTCCGACAACGAGTCTTCCGACTCACGAAAAGTCAATCATAAGAACCAAAGTAATGGATAAGCCAGCACTTGCTTAAAAATATATACATTCTGGAAATTAGTTCTTAAGTAGCAGGACATAACAACCATTGTTTTCCGCCTTAAGTTACATCACCAAGTTTTTTCGCACATACACCAAAGATGAAACAAATATTACATAGTGTTTTTCATTCCTTGGGCGCATGAGACTTGGAATCAGCATCGTCACCAACCGGAGAATCACGCTCAGCGTCGGCGCTATGATGAGACTCGGAGAAATCTTGGTTGATGCTATCGATGGTGTTCATGGGCACGAAGACGTCGATGTCGACCAACTCGGCAACTCTGGTGTCATAACCCGCGAGTGATGACAAGATGTCTTCATGATCAATCTCTTTGCCGTCATCGTCAACACCGGGGATACCAGAGGTCACCGTGTCGATGTCGGCACCTTCGTAGTGTGCCTTCACCATTGAAAGCGCCATCCTTGCGCCAGCCCGTGCACATGAAGCTTTCCAGCTTGTGACACGCTCGGGGGCTCGGCACAGAATCTCCGAGTACTTCGTCACGGAGTCTGAGGCCTTGATGTATATCTGGAGGGACTTGGCGATCTCTTTGGCTTGGGTGATGGCGGTGTTGATAAAGTTGCCGGCAAGAACCATGTATTCCTTGTTCGAAGGAGGCAAGCGGGTTAAACCCATAGGAGCTGCAAATTCCGACAAGGAGCGCATGAGTTCAATAAATTCAAAGTATCCAGACTACAGAAATACAAGGCGGAGGAAACTTACTGAAGATGCTGGCCTTAGCCTGCCAGAGGGTGTCCGCTAGGGATTCTTTCTCTTGTTGAAGGAGCTTAAACGCCTCGCTGTGGCGTTGGTTTTGCTCATCAGCAGCTTGCTTCTGGTCTTTTAAGATCGCAAGCTCCTCCTTCAAGCGATTGATTTCCGCAGAGGCGGAGTCCTGCAGGGCCTTCATGGAATCTTCATGCATTTTCAGCATTTCCTTCCTCTCCTCCTTAAGGATCTTGTTCTCGCTGTCCAGCTGCTGGATGTGCTTGGACTGCTCGACAATGTCCTTGGCCTTGGCGACATGTTCTGCAAGTCGGACAAAACAAAGTACACAGTGAGTACTCGGAGAATGTGGGCACAAAAACAAGATGGAATGCGCAAAAAGAAAACAGACTCTTGTTTTTGATGATGTGTTCCTTCAAGATGGCAGTTTTACCCTTTTCGGCTTCAAGATCTGCGCGCATCTTCTGGTACTTGTCATTGGCCATGCCCCTCCGAGCATTCTTGTTCTGTGGAAAAAAGAAAAAAACGTAAACCGTTGTTTAGTCTGCTTGGAGCATCTAGTCGGAAATTTTCCACCTAAGCGCTCGAGGGCTACAGCGAGAGTTTTTTACTTAGCAATATGCTTAGCTTTTCTTTAAGCGTCTAGTCGGAGCTATTTCAGTTCTCGATTAGAATCTTGGGGGCTACAGTATAAATTTTTTAACTCGGAATCTGCTTATCTTTTCTTTAAGCATCTAGTCGGAACTAATTCAGTTACAACTAGAGGCTTGGGGGCTACAGTATTGAAAATTATAAACATCACAGATGTTACTCTTAAAGCATCTAGTCGGAATAGTTTGTTCCATCTAAATGCTTGGGGACTACAGTGAGAGTTTTTTCTAACTTAGTCACTCTTAGAGGATATAGATGCAAAACCTATGGTTTTCCGTCTACATCCTCGGGGGCTACAGTGGGATACTCTTATGAAATGCAAAAGGCAAAGTAAAACTTACAAGTGCAATGATCTTGAGGTTTTTAGCGCTCTCGGCTAGCAGCTTGCCAAAGGAGATGCTATTTCCTTGCAAGATGTCCGCTTGTCGGAGGAGCTCCTCAAGACCACACGTCGGAGATGACGGCACTCCTCCAGGAACCAGAGTTGTGTTACTCGGCATGAGCACCGGGTAAACTATCTTCGGAAACTCAAAGGGTTTCTGGGGAGCAAGGGCACCGCCTTCGGCATAAGTACCAGCTTCCACCACCGCCTTGCCGCCACCGATGGCATCCTTAGCCGGAGCTTCAGCCATTTGTTGAGCGGTGCTCTCTTGCGTTGCCTGCTCGCTGACAACAGCGAGTTCGGTAGAGGCGCCAGAATCCACTTCCATGACGGAAGGACCTGGTGCCTCCTTAGCTTATGAGCTTGTTGGGGCGGACGAGGGCTTGACGGCAGGAGTAGCAGGGGCGATGGCAGGGGAGGCTTCGCGATGCAGCATATCCTTGATGTTTCGAGAAGCCCCCAAAGTTTTGGAGGTCTTCTTGAGGCTGGTCGTGGCTTTCTTTCTGAAACGTGCAAATGCCTAAGTACAGGAACAAGACAAACAGATAGAAAATGTCGGAGAATGAGAAGCTTACACTAGGGGGGGTGCTTTGGCAAAAATCCTGGTGGCTTTTCTCTTTTCCGCCTCTAGGGCGGCGGTAGTCTTTTTGGAGGCTCCACCCTCCGTCTTCTTCTTCTTGCCTCCATCGGCAGCGTCAGAGGTGGAGCTCTTCCGCTTCCGTGCCAATGGAGCTTCGTCGTCGGGCACAACCGTGACTTCCTTCATCTTTGGATCATAGATTTGAGGAGCCATGCTCATCTCATCTATGTCGCTAAGCTGTTAAGTAAGAAATCACCGTGTTAGATAAGATGATATTTGCAAGACGAAAGAACTGGAGTATATGTTGTACACAAAAAATAAAAACCTACCTTTGGGAACTTGCCGTCTATGAACATGTCGTAGGTGATGGTGAAGCCACGCTTCTTATCCTTCACCTTGACGATGTCCTTTAGGCGGAGCTTGACGGAGTCGCTCAAGAAGTTATCCACGGAGATCCGGAGGCTACCCCTTCGATCACTGGTATACTCGTGCATATACTTCACGCGGTGCTGCAGAGGTTGGATTCGCCTGAAGAACCAGCACATGGCTAGGTCCAAGCCGGATAAACCCGTCTCTACGAACCATTCGATTCGCCTTATAGCGCGGGAAGCGTCGAGGTCGGAAGGAACGGAGGCTTGGGATCTCCATGTGGAAACTTCAGCGGCGGCTCCATCCGCGAAGTCCGGGTACGTCACTTCTCGTCCCGCCAGAGGAATGTCGGGGCCATAGAAGTACGTCCGCTGCCAATTCTTGCAGGACTCGTGGCCGACGATGTCGGGGAACCGCCGGCCAGGTTGAATCTTGAAGCTTAAGGCGCCGCAGTTCCTAAGCTCCTCCTTGCTATGTCCGGCTTCATGTTTGACGGTGAAGAAGTCCACGAACAAGTCAAACCTAGGCCTTATCCCTAGATAACCCTCGCAAAGTGCCGCAAAGTTGCTAAGCACTAAGATACTATTAGGGGAGAGGTTATGGGGCTGGACCTTGTAGTGGTTTAAGATGGAGAGGAAGAAGTGGGAGATGGGCAGAGAAACGCCGAGTACCAGCTGAGCCTTAAGGTACACCTTTTCTCCGACTTGGGAAGAAGGTGTCACCTCGCCGGCCGGCGCCGCCCACCAGGCGAGCCTCTCCGTCGCGAGGAGGTAGCCTTCGGCGACCATCTCTTGGATGTCGCGGTCGGTTATGTCCCAGCCGAGCCAGTCGCCCTTATGCGGGTCTGGCTCTTCCTCTAGTGGCTCTAGCGCCGCCAGATTTTGGTCGCCGCCGGTGGACTCGATCACCACCGATGCAGGGATGACCAAGCCCTCTGGGGGCACGCGACAGAGCTCGCCGGCTTCGCTCGATGCCGCCATGGATGGCGATGTGTTGCTGCTCGCCATGGAGTGAAGGATGGATGCGATTGGTGCAGATGGAAGATAGGGTTTTCTCGAGGTTTCTCGCAGAGAGCTCGAGGAGGAGCACGGCTGGAGGAAGACGATGATGCGAGGAGAATGAGGTAAAAAGTGGAAAATGCCCCACGGTTACTATTTATCATCCTCGGCGTCAAGATTCGTGCAGCTTAATCGGACGGTTGCCGTGTAGACGACGTGTTCGCGAACGTGCGCGGAAATTTCGCCACGTCTCCAACCGTCGCCACCAACGGTTCGTATCTCTCGCGCGGGAAAATTCGATATGATTGCGTTCTCTGCATGTGTGAGTTACGAGGCGTCACTGACCTAAGCCTATGTCGTCCTAGCTGACATGGGTAGATGAGCCGTCACATCGAAGATTCCGGCATAGACGGATTTAATCCGACTACGGAAGAGTATAATAGAAGATTCAAAATTTCTTCGGCTTACAAGTCGAAGACGGAGAAAAACCTTGTAGGGTTCTTTGGGAGGACTACAAGATGTTGCTTGATGATTTGCCGACATCCATCTAGACGGAGCATTCCACGTGAAGAGGTAAGACGACGCAAGATATCAGAGTTCTCCGGGGGCTACTGTTGGGGATATGCTATATGGGTATCTTTATAGCATGTCTCTTATCCGGCTAACCCGGGTGTCCCATAGTCGGTAGCATGGCCTATGGCCTGCTGGGCGGCCCAGTTAGGTGGATCCAGAAGGCAGGACCATGCCGGATAAAGGAAGGCTACGGTGGAGTCATCAACGTACCCGGAGCCTTGGAGTGCAAGATACACAAGACTAGTAATAGACGGTGTAGGACTCTGTAACCTGTCCGGCATGGACTTTTCCCTGTAACCCTAGGACCTGGCGACTATATAAGTCGGGCCTATGGGAGCCTTTAGGGCACAACTTCAGACGATCATAGATAACTTCACACAACCTCGCACAGCGAACCTATCTCTGTAACTCGGCGTATTGCCATTATAGTGATTTATAGCAGGAGTAGGATTCCGCCACCGTCGTGGGATCTGGACCTAGGTAAGCTGTGTTACCTCGTACCCATCAACCGTCTGCCTTACCCCACGTATCTAAACACGCACTGTGAGGACCCCTCCATGGCGTACTCGTCGGCAATACCACGACAATCCAACAAGTGTTGAAAGCGTTCCCTGTGACATCACGGTTCTGCTGACTCCTAGCATATAATTTGCAAGCATATAACTTTTATGGACAGGTCACAATGGTTCGGGATTATTAAGCACAAGGAATAAAGTGTGCCATCAAGTTTGTGAGAGCTTTACTAACTAAATTTCTCAAAACAGAGAAACATTTTATTTTGGAAGAAAATACAGCATATAGAATATGCACCGAAGTACCAAATGATGCTAATAGGTAGGTATGTTGGACACAGCTGGCAATATTGGTTTTGGGAATTTTGGAAGCACATGTAGAGCACATACTCACTGCAAGCGAAGGCTTGCAATAGAGAGGGAGCGACAAACGAGAGAGCAATAACTGTCATAATCATGCTTGCAACAAAACAAGGCTAATTATGGCATGAGAGTGATACGAGAACTCTGAGGCAAAATAAATCATCGAGGCTTACTAACTATTGATTAGTCAGATGCATGCGTGAGAATGTGCCAAGTCGATTCACATGAACAGTCAGAGGAGGATACCACAATATTATACAAAAATATGAATAAAGCAATGCAAGCAAACATTCATATGACATGCTACAAACTATTAGTAAGCTAGAGATAATCATAGATAAGTAAGAACTACTAAGCATCTATAATGACATACACCTTACACAAACATGCTAAGCATGCTCACAATAATGAGTATATGTACAAAAATGAAACAAATAGAGTTTGTTACTAGCCTCTTACCACACTGTTGTGGATATACCAAATGGGTATACCTACGGCATAGTCTCATACCGGCAAGCCCGGGTGGCCCACAGTTGGTGGTTAGGCCTATGGCATAACCGGGCGTCCTAGTTGCTGATAGGAAGTCGGAGGTCTAGCAGGAATAAAGGAAGGCGATGTGCCACCGCCTTAGATGGAAGCCGGCACTACTAGGAAAACGCTCGTTAGTGGCGCACGTGGAAAAGTCATCTGTGGCGCACTAGCAGTGCGCCACTAGCCTTGCGCTGTGGCTATCTCCTAGCCGTTGCGCACTGCCTGGTGCGCCACGGTTGTGTCGAGATAGGCGTGGCACACATGCCAGTGCGCCATGGAAAGTTGTCCAGGTGCGCTACAGAACTTATCTTCTGTGGCGCATGTGGCAGTGCGCCACTAGCCTGCGCAGGTGCGCTTTAGACAGTGTGCGCCACATAAGCTGTGCCATGTGCGCCACGGGTGTTTTTTTGTTTTTTTAATTTCAGAGCCATATGATATATAATACAGATTATATACAATATTACAGGCAGATATACACATAGATATAAGATATACGGTTATATATATAAATACACTATTCGCAAAACAAGATTGAAACAAATACATATAGATAAGTCCCATACATGAATACATAAGTTATACATTGTTTCGATCAAGTTACAAAGTAGTTGGTGATATGCGAATACATGTGTCTCGAACAAGTTAGAGCTCGGAAGCTCACCTAGACATCTAAACTAGCTAGACACAAACGTGGGATAAACAACCAAAGACGATAAGCATGATCACCGCGGCGAAGGTGTAGGTCTTCGTCCGGTTCCTCGTCCTAACTCCCTCTAGATAGCGCGTGAATCTAGCTTCCGCCTCCGCCATAGTATTGTACCCTTTGTAGATATTGCCGCTGAAATGGTGCACCTATCTCCGGCAGTCTTCCCAATCATCGTAAACTCCGGGAACCCGTCCCTTGTACACGACATACCACGTCATCTACAAGTTGACAATAATAATTAACCGGTGATTGAAAAAAACATGTATAATTAAAGTCGCATATGAAGATACACTTATAGAAAGTACTCTAAATCGATGACCAAACTCAAAAGCATGCCTCATATATAACTAGGTTGTTCGACACAGGAATATGCTACGATGGAACTGTCCGCCAAGTAGGATGCACAACACCTGGACCTGTGCATAGCACAAGGCGGACAATCCCATCATAGCACATTCACATATATAGTGTGCCACAACATTTCAATCATCGGCATTCTCAAAAAAGACAAAAGTAACTCAAAACTCATGCCTCATATATAACTAGTTCGTTGGACACATGAATATGCTATGACAGAACAGTTAGCCAAGTAGAGGATGCACAACACCTGGACTTATGCATATCACAAGTCTAACTATCCCGTCGTAGCACATTCACACATATAGTGGGCCACGACATTTCAATCATCGGCATTATTCTTGAAAAAGACCAAAGCAACTCGAAAAGAATGCCTCATATATATACATAGGTCGTTGGACACAGGAATATGCTACGATGGAACTGTGAGCCAAGTAGGATGCACAAGACCTGGTCTTGTGCATATCACAAGGCTCACAATCCCGTCGTAGAACATTCACATATATATTGTTCCACGACATTTCAATCATTGGCATTATTATCGAAAAATACCAAAGTAAATCAAAAAGAATGCCTCATATATATACATAGGTCGTTGGACACAGGAATATGCTATGACAGAACGGTGAGCCAAGTAGGATGCACACGACCTAGACTTGTGCATATCACAAGGCTCACAATCCCGTCGTAGCACATTCACATATATAGTGTGCCACGACATTTCAATCATTGGCATTATTCTTGAAAAAAGACTAATAAAGTAAGGAAAAAAGAAGGACCAAAGTGAGCAAAGGACCAAAGAGTAAGCAAAAAAACCAAGCATTGATTGATATATAATAATAATAAGCAAAAGAAGTAAGTGATGATTCATAAACCTAATAAGATAAGTAGTAGCATGTACACTTGTCCACACACACACAAAGGTCATCTATAGTTTGGAACTACAACTAGGCCAACATCAAGCCTTCTAGCTCGACTTAGGAAACGGGAGGACGCCTTGTCTCGTCATGAACTTCCTATAGTCACCCTGTATCTCTAGGCGATCTTCTATGTCACGGTTATTCGGGATATTTCCTTCGTAGAAGATGCCCCCCCCCCCCGAAGTCATGAGATCACGAAAGATGATTGCCCCAAACTGCTGCTAGATGCGATACATCTCTTGCCTAATATCTGAATCAGTGATCTTGGCCTTTGCTTCGGCCCACTATTTGAGATGATCTGGCAGCGTAGAATTCTGCTGGTCTAGTAGGAACGCCCTCATGTGATGGAGTGCGAAGTAGGATTCCTTCTTCTTTGCTTTCGCTGCTTCACGGGGAACTCCGTTACGTGGTTGAAGGCGTGCTGGAACTTGACCTTCGTACGCACGAAGGTGGTGCCTTCCGTCGAGGCATTGCCAGTGTGAGCATCATCCAGAACTTCCATGATCTTGTAGTTTTCTTCTTTTCTAGACTCCCCGAGTCGAAATACGTGGCGTCGGAATGCTTTGGCGATAAGGAGATGAGCGTGCAGTGTTCATCTCTGTGTAAAAAATTCAAATGGAATGTGTTGGAAAAAGAATGATGATAATCTAATAAAGCCAATCGACGGTGGCGAGTGAATAATGACTTACTCGGGAAAGTAAGGCACGAGAATGTATTCCTTTGTCTTGTTCGCCACGAAGATTCTTTTTAGGTACAAGGCCACGATACGTCGTTGAAGCCCAAGCAGCCGTCGCACATGTAGTAGGGGTCCTCTATAGCGATGCCCGGTGTGTTCTCTCTAATGATTTGCATGGCCAGGATGAGAGAAAACAGGCGGACCATGGTATAGTGCAGTGGGTATAGGTGGAACATATTGAAGATGTCGTTGAACTAGGAAGAACAGATCCGCAGGGCATTGCCGATGAAGCCCAAGCCTGCTGGCACCTTAACCACGAATACGGGTGCGAGGATCTTTCTCCGATGAAGCGTCTCTCTATTGTCAAGACGCCGTCATGCACTCTGCAGTTCGAACTAGCGAGCCTCCAAATTCTTAGGTAGCATGGGCTCACCGCCACATGAATCCGCCACCTAATACCCTCGGGTCTTGGTGGCCCATCCCGAAACCTGATGGGATTCGCAGTTGACGCCACCGGCTGGCTCGAGCTGCTAGATTTTCTTTTCCTGCCCTTTTTTCCTTTTGGAGAGCGGGCAAGCACCGCAATCTGAGCACCGGCCGCCCTATGTAGCGTTTCAGGGCTTAGAATAAAGGGGCGGTTGGTTATATCAGCTGGCTCTGTAAAGGCGCAAGCTAGAGGCATCTCCTGAGAACCAAACAAATGCTTGGTGATAGTGGGTTTCTCTGTGGGGCCACTAGCTAGGTCTTCGTTGCTAAAATGAGTGTTGAAGAAGTGATCATTCCAGTCTTCAACGTCCTCGGCCGGATCCTGTGCCATGTGCATATCATCAACATGATCATCCGACCCACTGCGTGGAGGTGACGGCGAGTGACGAGGTTTGATCTCATCAATGCCCATTGTTATGGACTTGGGTTTTGGAGAAGATGGGTATGCTAGAGATTGTGGAACGGTTAGCAAACGAGCAACACGGGGACACAAGGTTTACCCAGGTTCAGGCCCCCGGAGGGAAAACCCTACTCCTACTTGTCTGCTCTTGATTACGGCGGAACAGAAGGTTACAAGGGTGCGCAGATGCAATCTGGCGTGGAGGTGTGTATGGGAAAGTATGAGAGAGAGATCTAGGTCGTGCCCTCCTAGCCTTTATATAGACTCAGGCAGGTCCCGGGCATAGACCTAGTCGGTTACAAGTTCTAGGGTTTTACCCCTTTGAATTTCCTATCTACGCTAGTCTTGCTCTCGAAGGATCCGAAGGCGTCATGGGCCTTGGCCACCCGAAAATCGTCATGGGCTGGCGTATATCTGCCGTGGGCCTTACTTGGGCTGGACCAGGAATGCTGAGATCACGTACCCGTAGGGTATAACCATGTCAGTAGCCCCCGAGTGATCAGTCGAATCGTAGATTCGGCTGAGGACTCTTCAATCCTTCGGGTGCAACTATGTATTAACAGTATGTGTGTAGGGATTGTTGATGCGTTTTCCTGACTCACCCGACGGATCAGGGTCAGTTAACTGACTTAGGATGAAACAACACGATCTTCCTCAGGTTCGAGTCCCTAAACTCGAACCGGGCGTCCTAGTTGCTGATAGGAAGTCGGAGGTCTAGCAGGAATAAAGGAAGGCGATGTGCCACCGCCTTAGATGGAAGCCGGCACTACTAGGAAAACGCTCGTTAGTGGCGCACGTGGAAAAGTCATCTGTGGCGCACTAGCAGTGCGCCACTAGCCTTGCGCTGTGGCTATCTCCTAGCCGTTGCGCCTTTGCACAATTGCCACTTGTCGAGATAGGCGGCACATGCCGATCGCCATGGAAAGTTGTCCAGGTGCGCTACAGAACTTATCTACTGTGGAGCATGTGGCGATCGCCACTAACTCTTGAAGTGCGCTTTAGACAGTGTGCGCCACATAAGCTGTGCCATGTGCGCCACGGGTGTTTTTTTGTTTTTTTTAATTTCAGAGCCATATGATATATAATACAGATTATATACAATATTACAGGCAGATATACACATAGATATAAGATATACGGTTATATATATAAATACACTATTCGCAAAACAAGATTGAAACAAATACATATAGATAAGTCCCATACATGAATACATAAGTTATACATTGTTTCGATCAAGTTACAAAGTAGTTGGTGATATGCGAATACATGTGTCTCGAACAAGTTAGAGCTCGGAAGCTCACCTAGACATCTAAACTAGCTAGACACAAACGTGGGATAAACAACCAAAGACGATAAGCATGATCACCGCGGCGAAGGTGTAGGTCTTCGTCCGGTTCCTCGTCCTAACTCCCTCTAGATAGCGCGTGAATCTAGCTTCCGCCTCCGCCATAGTATTGTACCCTTTGTAGATATTGCCGCTGAAATGGTGCACCTATCTCCGGCAGTCTTCCCAATCATCGTAAACTCCGGGAACCCGTCCCTTGTACACGACATACCACGTCATCTACAAGTTGACAATAATAATTAACCGGTGATTGAAAAAAACATGTATAATTAAAGTCGCATATGAAGATACACTTATAGAAAGTACTCCTAAATCGAACAGACCAAACTCAAAAAGCATGCCTCATATATAACTAGGTTGTTCGACACAGGAATATGCTACGATGGAACTGTCCGCCAAGTAGGATGCACAACACCTGGACCTGTGCATAGCACAAGGCGGACAATCCCATCATAGCACATTCACATATATAGTGTGCCACAACATTTCAATCATCGGCATTCTCAAAAAAGACAAAAGTAACTCAAAACTCATGCCTCATATATAACTAGTTCGTTGGACACATGAATATGCTATGACAGAACAGTTAGCCAAGTAGAGGATGCACAACACCTGGACTTATGCATATCACAAGTCTAACTATCCCGTCGTAGCACATTCACACATATAGTGGGCCACGACATTTCAATCATCGGCATTATTCTTGAAAAAGACCAAAGCAACTCGAAAAGAATGCCTCATATATATACATAGGTCGTTGGACACAGGAATATGCTACGATGGAACTGTGAGCCAAGTAGGATGCACAAGACCTGGTCTTGTGCATATCACAAGGCTCACAATCCCGTCGTAGAACATTCACATATATATTGTTCCACGACATTTCAATCATTGGCATTATTATCGAAAAATACCAAAGTAAATCAAAAAGAATGCCTCATATATATACATAGGTCGTTGGACACAGGAATATGCTATGACAGAACGGTGAGCCAAGTAGGATGCACACGACCTAGACTTGTGCATATCACAAGGCTCACAATCCCGTCGTAGCACATTCACATATATAGTGTGCCACGACATTTCAATCATTGGCATTATTCTTGAAAAAAGACTAATAAAGTAAGGAAAAAAGAAGGACCAAAGTGAGCAAAGGACCAAAGAGTAAGCAAAAAAACCAAGCATTGATTGATATATAATAATAATAAGCAAAAGAAGTAAGTGATGATTCATAAACCTAATAAGATAAGTAGTAGCATGTACACTTGTCCACACACACACAAAGGTCATCTATAGTTTGGAACTACAACTAGGCCAACATCAAGCCTTCTAGATCGACTTAGGAAACGGGAGGACGCCTTGTCTCGTCATGAACTTCCTATAGTCACCCTGTATCTCTAGGCGATCTTCTATGTCACGGTTATTCGGGATATTTCCTTCGTAGAAGATGCCCCAGTCATGAGATCACGAAAGATGATTGCCCCAAACTGCTGCTAGATGCGATACATCTCTTGCCTAATATCTGAATCAGTGATCTTGGCCTTTGCTTCGGCCCACTATTTGAGATGATCTGGCAGCGTAGAATTCTGCTGGTCTAGTAGGAACGCCCTCATGTGATGGAGTGCGTAGTAGGATTCCTTCTTACTGCTTTCTGGCTGCTTCACACAGGGGAACTCCGTTACGTGGTTGAAGACGTGCCTGCCGAACTTGACCTTCGTACGCACGAAGGTGGTGCCTTCCGTCGAGGCATAGCCAGTGAGAGCATCATCCAGAACTTCCATGATCTTGTCGTAGTTTTTCTTCTTTTCTAGACTCCCCGAGTCGAAATACGTGGCGTCGGAATGCTTTGGCGATAAGGAGATGAGCGTGCAGTGTTCATCTCTGTGTAAAAAATTCAAATGGAATGTGTTGGAAAAAGAATGATGATAATCTAATAAAGCCAATCGACGGTGGCGAGTGAATAATGACTTACTCGGGAAAGTAAGGCACGAGAATGTATTCCTTTGTCTTGTTTGCCACGAAGATTCTTTTTAGGTACAAGGCCACGATACGTCGTTGAAGCCCAAGCAGCCGTCGCACATGTAGTAGGGGTCCTCTATAGCGATGCCCGGTGTGTTCTCTCTAATGATTTGCATGGCCAGGATGAGAGAAAACAGGCGGACCATGGTATAGTGCAGTGGGTATAGGTGGAACATATTGAAGATGTCGTTGAACTGTAGGAAGAACAGATCCGCAGGGGCATTGCCGATGAAGCCCAAGCCTGCTGGCACCTTAACCACGAATACCGGGTGCGAGGGATCTTTCTCCGCCAGAAGGCGTCTCTCTATTGTCAGCACGCCGTCATGCACACTCTGCAGTTCCGAACTAGCGAGCCTCCGCAAATTCTTAGGTAGCATGGGCTCACCCGCCACATGAATCCTCCACATAATACCCTCGGGTCTTGGTGGCCCATCCCGAAACCTGATGGGATTCGCAGTTGACGCCACCGGCTGGCTCGAGCTGCTAGATTTTCTTTTCCTGCCCTTTTTTCCTTTTGGAGAGCGGGCAAGCACCGCAATCTGAGCACCGGCCGCCCTATGTAGCGTTTCAGGGCTTAGAATAAAGGGGCGGTTGGTTATATCAGCTGGCTCTGTAAAGGCGCAAGCTAGAGGCATCTCCTGAGAACCAAACAAATGCTTGGTGATAGTGGGTTTCTCTGTGGGGCCACTAGCTAGGTCTTCGTTGCTAAAATGAGTGTTGAAGAAGTGATCATTCCAGTCTTCAACGTCCTCGGCCGGATCCTGTGCCATGTGCATATCATCAACATGATCATCCGACCCACTGCGTGGAGGTGACGGCGAGTGACGAGGTTTGATCTCATCAATGCCCATTGTTATGGACTTGGGTTTTGGAGAAGATGGGTATGCTAGAGATTGTGGAACGGTTAGCAAACGAGCAACACGGGGACACAAGGTTTACCCAGGTTCAGGCCCCCGGAGGGAAAACCCTACTCCTACTTGTCTGCTCTTGATTACGGCGGAACAGAAGGTTACAAGGGTGCGCAGATGCAATCTGGCGTGGAGGTGTGTATGGGAAAGTATGAGAGAGAGAGAGATCTTCGTGCCCTCCTAGCCTTTATATAGACTCGCAGGTCCGGGCATAGACCTAGTCGGTTACAAGTTCTAGGGTTTTACCCTTTGAATTTCCTATCTCGCTAGTCTTGCTCTCAAGGATCCAGGCGTCATGGGCCTTGGCCACCGAAAATCGTCATGGGTGGCGTATATGCGTGGGCCTTACTTGGGCTGGACCAGAATGCTGAGATCACGTGCCGTGAGGGTATAACCATGTCAAGAGCCCCGAGTGATCAGTCGAATCGTAGATTCGGCTGAGGACTCTTCAATCCTTCGGGTGCAACTATGTATTAACAGTATGTGTGTAGGGATTGTTGATGCGTTTTCCTGACTCACCCGACGGATCAGGGTCAGTTAACTGACTTAGGATGAAACAACACGATCTTCCTCAGGTTCGAGTCCCTAAACTCGAACCCGGAACATATGCTGGCGTAAGTCGACTCAGGCCGCGGAGGACTTACAGGAGTGGAATTCCAGTTATTTTAACTGGTGTACCCAACGCGTCCGTCGGGATTTTTCATCGCGCCTGCTGGCACGGGTTTATACTAGCAGAGCGCAGTCGTGTGCGTTGCCAGGCCATCAGATGATATCTGTAGGTCTTATCTTTGTGTTGCAGACACAGCATCCGAATGTTTATCACCGCGGAGGTGTTTCGGGTGGCCAAGGATAACGTTGCTCACTTAGCGTTTTGTTGGGGCAGAGTTGCCGAAAAGTTTTTTGCATGCTGATCTGAAAGATCGCAGTCAAAGAATTCATAGGGTGCGCGACCAGCGCTCCCTATGGGAGTAGCCCCCGAGTGTCTGTTCGAGTCGTAGACTCGAGCGGATACTTTAGTTCAAACATTGTTCAGTTGTAAGTCTGTAGGACACAAAAAAATTCGGATGCTTAAATCCATCCTCCCTATGGGAGTAGCCCCCGAGTCCATAGTGGAGTCGTAGACTCGACGTAGGACTCGAAGAAATAGTTCGTTTTTATTCATCTTTAGGATGCGCGGCCAGCGCTCCTAATAGGAGTAGCCCCCGAGTATTTGGTCGAATCGTAGATTCGAGTGAGTACTCCTAGCTTTGAAGCCGAAGAAATTGTAGTTGTTGCTAGTATAGCTTTTGATGACATCAGTGCTGACGATCAATGACCTCAAGCATCTTCTATGCCAGAGGTGACTTGAATGGACGAACGTGGGTCCCACTTGCTGACCTTGAATTGACCGGTCACGCGCGGCGTGGACATAATTACGGCGTCACCTCGATTTCCACGCGTAGTGGATGGCGTGGTAACGACGGTTCGTTGTGATGCTGACACGTGTATGGCCAGATATGCCGTTGGCGTTAGATCTTCTTGATGGACGGTTGCCGTGTGTCGTCTTCGGCGTTATAATCATTGGGGAAAGCTGCAGTTTGTTTTCATCGCATCGATTCTTGTTTTTACTGCCTCCTTGTGCTCTAGCAATTCTTGCTGCGCGCTGGAATATCCTTCCACATTTCCATCTTCCCTTCTGCGCTCTCACCGCCGGCGCCGCCGTAGCGCAATGGGGAAACCGAAGAAGTCATCATCTGCGGTTGGTACCAGCGCCGCCGGAGGAAAGAAAGGCGCCACCGCTACCCGTGTCACCGACGGTGGTTGGCGGCGATCAGAGACGCGGGAGAGTGACCTCCGCAAACTTCACGAGCGGGGCTTGATCCCACAAGATAGGGAGGCCGTCAGACTCCCCGGTAACGAGGTAATCCCCCGTCCCCCCGCTGGGTATCGGGTTATGTTTCTTGCCTTCGTTATTCGTGGGTTTTGCTTCCCAGTCCACGACTTCCTTCATGGGATGCTCTTTCTCTATGGCATCCAGCTGCATCATCTTTCGCCCAATTCTCTTCTTCACATTGCTTGTTTCATCACTTTCTGCGAGTGCTGGCTCGGCATCGAGCTGCATTTTGGCCTCTTCCGGAAACTTTATTCCGTGAAGAGGCAATCTGGTTCAGATAGTGTTTATCCCATTGGGGGTTGCATCATCTCCCTCAAGGCCAATATTCTTTTCTTTTCTTTCTCTTTGTCTGAATCTGTCCAGTACTGGCGGAGGCGTGGTTTTACATTCACGACTCCACAGTGGCTGGGTAGCATTTTGGTCTTGCTCCTTTCGACTCCTCCCAGATAATCGAGCCGAAAAGGTCCTGGAAAAACCAGATCTTGGATGGCGAGTCAGCGGAGATAGAGGCCCTTTACCGTCGGGTGGAGGATCTCTAGTTGACTCCTGAGAAAGAAGTGAACGGCGTGGATATTATCCGCATGTTTCTCTGGCGTCGGGTGCAGCATCTCCAGGATAGGGCGCACCCGATGTTTCTTTATGCTCGGCGCCGTGATCCGACGAGAGTTTCGGCTGAGAAAATCTCCGAGGGAGATCTTGAGAGGGCCCTTCGCTTGCTGCTGAAGTTCAAGGCCGGTGAAAAAATCTCGGGGAAGTCGCTGACTCCTCCGTTTTCTTCGACGCTGGCCGTTCCACAGGTGTAGATTCGTGCGCGTAGCGCATTTCGTCGACTGCATATTTATTTTCCTTTGTTTGCTAACAAAGTTCCTTCTTTTTTGCAGAGCTTCAAGGTGCCGGGCATGGTGCCTCCATTGCCTGAATTATTTCCGAATGCTCCGGATAATGACGTGGTGGATTCCGTGTCTGAACTACCTTCAACACGATCGCCGGCTGAAGAGGCCAATGAGTCGAGCGAGGACCATACTCGCAAACGGTCGCGAAGCTCCAGCGAGTCTTCGGATGCATCGACTCCTCCGACTCCCAGAAACCCTCTGTGCCTTGAGCGTCACAGTGACGAGCATGGTGGCTCTTCCGCCCCTTTTCCTGCCATTCCTGTGCGGGCTGTAGCGCCGCACCCGCCAGCAAAGCGGAAGAAGGAAGAAAAGAAGGAAGAGAAGAAGGGGGAGAAGAGAGCCCGAAGGACTCCTCCTGTCTTCAACCTGAGCTCACTGGACTCGTAAGTTTCTTTTATACTGCTGTCTTTTTCCTGTTGGCTTTGGTGCTTGTGCTTATTATTTCGTGTGCAGGCATTTCTCCCACGACTCCTCCAGCGATGGTGCTCGGGAGATGATGGGAGAGTCGAAGGTTGCGTCTCCTCCTCCTCAGATGGTGGCTACCTCTGAGGGTGCTACGCCGGTCCCTTCTCCACAGGAAGCTCAGGTGGTTGCGCCTCAGAAGGCTGCGAGCGGGCCTTCGGAGTCTCCATCTGAGCATGTAAGTACTTCTGTTTCCTGCCACGGGGGGAGCCCCCGAGCGTCTGAAAATTTTTCTTGTCTTGTTCTTTCTTCTAGTCTTCGGGGGGAGCCCCGATCGTTTTCGTGTGCGAATTTTTATTTTGTTCCTTCGTGTTGGGCACAACCACCAAGTCCTTTTCCTTACTGGTAGTTCTTCTTCCTGCAGCCTTTTGTGCAGGATGTCAAGCGACTGGTGCAGGAGCACCTGGTGCTGGAGGCTAACCTCCAACAGCTTCGAGGTACCTGTATGCTTTGGTGCTTCTTTCTTTCTTCATTATTGTCTTGCTTTCTGACGCTTGTATGTTTTGAATGTAGAGGAGCATAACACTTCCCTCCGTGAGATTGATGCTCTCAAGAAGAGCCTTGGCCAGGCGGAGAAGAAGGTCGAGGACGCCGCTGGTGAGAAAGAGCGCCTTGAGCTGGAGCTGGCCAAGGCAACCAAGGCTAAGGAGCATCTGCAGTAGGAGGCCACGGACCGCGAGGAGCAGCTTGCCACTGATGCGACTGCGCGTGAAAGAGAGGTGGCGGGCAAGCTCATGGCTGCTGCCAAGGCTGTTTCGGGTGAGTACCTTAATTTTGCTTCTGTCTTTTCGTTTTCTTGTCTTTCTTCTGTGTTATTTTCTTCAGTCCTCTTTTTTTTTGTCTCAGATGCCGCAGGCATCGAGTTTGACCGCAGCGCTCTGGAGCACAGGAGTGCTCTGGATGATGCTACTGCGGCGGTCGAAGATCGCTGCAGCACCGTTGTCAGCTCCCTCGCCAAGGCGAAGGAAGTCCTTGGCCGCTTCTACAAGGAGCCTGTCCCCAAGGGCGCGACCCTTTATGATGTTGACGCCCTGGCAGAGGCTTTGTCAGCCGAAGCGCCTACGGCGTACAAGCACAAGCAGAAGGGCATCGGCGCGTCCGTCGGGCTGGCGATGGCCTTGGCGGCTGGAGCGGAGATGGACCTTCCCCAGATCACCTCCCGGATGCCGACGACCGCGGATGGATCCGAGGTAGCCTTTGCTACCTATTCTACTCGCTGCAAGCGATATGGGCCCAAGCTCATTGATCTGCTGTCCGAGTATGCGATGCGGCAGCAGGGGGAGGCCAAGACGAGGCAATACGGCTCCGAGGCTACTCAGGGTGCCGCGTCTTAGGCGTTGTAGCTATAGGATAGTTTGTAGTCTTCTTTTGCTTGTAATTATGTTGAGGAACAAAAATCATTGTGCCACGTAGTGGCCTTTATATGCTTAATGAATTTTGTTGAGTTGTGCTCTTCTCTGTCTAAATGTTTATGTCCTTTTCTTTTCTGCTGCTCTAGGTTCCGTCGGGTGCTGATCCCATTGACACCTCGCCTGCAACGCGGCAGCAGACATCTTTGGACGATTCATCACAACTTGCTTTTCTTCGAGACCGTGTTCGTAGTCTTGAGAAGGAGTTGCTTGGGGTGCGTGGCCACGCCGATGTTTGGAAATCCAAGGCAGATCGTGGTGCAGCCAGAGAGGAGTACTTGATGGCGGAACTGCTTCGGCTGTCTGAGCAGCTTCAATGTAAGTTATTCTTTGTTTCAAGCTGCAGCTCAGTTTTTTAGATGCGCCTGCTGGCCTTGCGTCTTATGTTGTGCGAGTGTCGCAGGTGCTAACCTTGCTCTGAGGGAGGAGAAGAAGCGTGTCGCTGTTCGGGTCAATTGCTTGACTCAACAAGACATGGAAGCTGGCGGTTTCTTCTGGATGGATCGTGACCGTGCCATGGCTCTGGCGACGGTGCAGGATCGCGTTCACCAAGTGTCGCGGGTGCTTCATCAAGTGCAGACTTCGCTCTCGTCAGTTCTGCATGTGATGTTTCCCCTGGATGCTGTGCCAACATCCCTGTCTGGCCTTCTGTCTAGATTTCGGAGCATGACTCGTGTCCAGGAACTGGTGAGGCAGCAGCTCGTCGCAGGGGTGAACGCTGCGTTGTCCCATGTTAGCCTGCATCGAGCTGATTTAGATCTGTCTGTTGTAGCCGCTAGGACACCTCTTCGACCGGATGGTGACAAGTGGGATATGCGTCCGCATTATGCGGCTGTAAGGCAGTATGCCGAACAGGTCATAGATTTGTTTGAGCAGCGTGCTCAAGTTATTCTTCAGGATAGGTAGTACCTGTAAAAGAGATAGATGTAAAATTTGTATATTTATTTGGGCGTTGTGCCCTTTGTTATAAAGGTTTGTTTGTTGTGAGCACGTAGTGCTTTGTTTGAGTACGTGTCCTTTTCGTTTTCCTGACGTTGTCAGCTACTCAGGTGTACACGTGTGATCCTCGGTCGATGAAATCGGGAGGTGGGGGGAGCCCCCGAGTGTGTTTGTAGCATAAAGTAAAGTTGCAAGTAGCGAACAGGATTTTTGGGGCGAGACACTTAGCTTTATTTATATCGTAATGGAGGAAGTACATTGTTTGGCTGAATAGCCTTGGCTGAAAAGCCTTATTGAAAGTAAAGGGGTAGGTAACTATGGGTAGAATCGCCGCAAGTGTGCGATGTTCCATGGGTTGGAGTATGCGACTCCAGACTCCACGTGCTTGAGGCGATAGGCGCCACCTGGGATGACCTCGGTGATGATGTAGGGTCCTTCCCATGGCGACTCGAATTTCTTCGGTCGCTCTTGCTTGAGTCGCAAGACGAGGTCTCCTTCGACGAAGGACCTTGGGCGTAGCCAGCGGCTGTGGTAGTTGCGGAGACTCTGCTGGTACACCGCTGATCGAGCTGCTCCTACGTCTCTTGCTTCGTCAAGTGTGTCGACGTCATCTTCGAGTGTGGCCGTGGATTTGGCTTCGCTGTAAGCGACGACCCGGGGGGCCTGGTGGCGTACTTCGGCTGGTAGCACGGCCTCGGCTCCGTGCACCATTAAGAACGACGTGTAGCCGGTGGAGCTGTTTGGTGTAGTCCGTAAGCTCCACAGGACGTATGGTAGCTCTTTCGTCCAGGCTCCAGCTTTCCGTTCGAGTGGACTCATGAGGCGCTTCTTGATGCCAGCGCCGATTAGGCCGTTGGCCTTTTCCACTTGCCCGTTCGTTTGCGGGTGTGCCACTAAGGCGTACGTGATGTTGATCCTGAGGCCTTCGTAGAAGTCCTGGAATTCCTTGGAGATAAAGTTCAATCCATTGTCGGTGATGATCTTTATGCGGTACACGAACACATGAACAATGGATTCGAAGAACTTGACGACAGTCTTGCCCTTTTGGTTGGTAATCGGCATGGCCTCGACCCACTTGGTGAATTTGTCGACTGCGACCAGGAGGTAAACGTGCCCCCCTTTCGAGGATTTTGGCAGTTTGCCGATCATGTCGAGGCCCCATTGAGCAAAGGTCCAGGCTATAGGTATGGGTCTGAGCTCTGACCCGGGTGCGTGCGGTTTATCAGCGAACCGTTGGCACCCGTTGCATCTTCGGACGATGTCCTTTGCATCGTTCATGGCCGTTGGCCAGTAGAATCTGGCTCGTAGAGCTTTGGCGACAAGGGAGCGGTTGCCTACGTGATGGCCGCAGATGCCCTCGTGAATGTCTTGGAGGATGGCTTTCCCGTCACCGATGATGACGCACCTTTGTAGTACACCCGTAATACTGCGCTTGTACAGCTCGCCATTGATGATGGTGAAGGATTTTGACCGACGTGATATGCGCCGGGCATCTGTCGGGCTATCAGGCAGTTCTCCGTTTATCAAGAACTGGAGGTACGGTTGCGTCCAAGTTTCTTAGACTGCCATGACCTGCATCAAGTTGACCATAGCAACCTCTGTGTCCAGTTTCTCGGGTCCTTCGTGTCCTTTGGGCAGCGTAGCTCCCGAGTGTTCTGCTTCTTCGGGTGATCCCTTGGGGAATTTCCGCTTGATGGATGGCACGCAGATCTGTTCGAGGAACACACCCGGTGCCACCTTTGCGCAGGTGGAGCCGATGTTGGCGAGTCTGTCGGCTTCCTTGTTGCTTTCTCTTCCGACGTGCCGAAGCTCGCAGCCGTCGAATTCTCCCTCGAGTGCGTTGTAGAGCGCGCGGTATGCGATCATGTTTTCGGCGTGTGTGTCGCACTCGTTCATCGTCTGCTGGACAACGAGGTTGGAGTCACTGTAGATGACCAGGCGCGTTGTGCTGCAGATCTTTGCCATCCTCGTGCCGTGGATGAGGGCTTCGTATTTGGCTTCGTTGTTGGAAGCTTGGAATTTCATCCGGAGGACGTACTTCATTTGGTCGCCCTGCGGGGAGGTCAGTATGACCCCGGCTCCTGCTCCAGCTTCACGCTTGGAGCCGTCGAAGTGCATTGTCCATGACTGTGACATGTCTGGGGTGTCCGGCAGCTGCAGCTCCATCCAATGTACGAGGAAATCCAGGAGGACTTGTGATTTGATTGCGAGTCGCTTCTCGTAGACGATGTCTAGAGGTGACAGCTCAATGCCCCATAGGGCCACGCGTCCTGTGGCCTCTGGGTTATTCAGGATGTTGTTCAGGGGTGCCTCGTTGACGACCACCACCTGGTGCTCCTGGAAGTAATGGCTCAGCCGTCGAGCTGTCATGAACACGCCGTAGGCGAGTTTTTGGTAGTGAGGGTACCTCTGTTTTGTTGGCGTCAGTACCTCGCTGAGGTAGTAGATTGGGCGTTGGACCCCGTGGGTCTTGCCTTCTTCGGGTCGTTCGACCACTAGCACGGTGCTGACCACCTGGTGTGTGGCTGCTATGTACAGCAGCAGAGGCTCGCGCTACTTTGGCGTGACCAGGACGGGCGAGGTGGAGAGAAGCCGTTTGAGGCTTTCGAACGCATCGTCGGCTTCGGGCGTCCACTCGAATTTATCTGCCTTGCGTAGCAGCTGGTGGAATGGCAGGGCCTTCTCGCCCATGCGGCTGATGAATCTACTGAACGCCACTATTCGTCCTGCGAGCTGCTGGACACCCTTGAGGTTCTTCGGCTTCTCCATCGCCATGATGGCTCTGATTTTCTTTGGGTTCGCCTCGATCCCTCGCTGAGAGATGAAGTACCCAAGCAGTTGACCCGATGGGACGCCGAAGGCGCACTCTTCGGGGTTGAGTTTGATCATGTAGCGATCGAGGTTGTCGAACATCTCATGGAGATCGTCGATAAGTGTCCTTGCCTCCCTGGTTTTTATGACTATGTCTTCGACATAGACTTGAACGTTGCGACCGATCTGGTCCTTGAGGCATGCCTGCATGCATCGCTGGTACGTGGCACCTGTGTTCTTTAGCCCAAAGGGCATTGTGTTGTAGCAGAATACTCTGAACGGTGTGATAAACGCCGTTTTCTCCTGATCTTCGACCTTTAGTCGAATCTGGTTGTAGCCTGAGTAGGCGTCAAGGAAGGAGAGTTTCTCGCAGCCTGCAGTCGAATCGATGATCTGATCGATCAGAGGAAGAGGGAAGTGGTCCTTTGGGCAATGCTTGTTTAGCGACGTGAAATCCACGCACATCCGCAGGATGTCCATGTCCTTTTTTGGGTCCATCACTGTATTTGCAAGCCACTCGCTTTCTTTGATTTCCCTGATGAAGTCTTCGGCGAGTAGTCTGTTGATTTCTTTGCCGATAGCTTCGGCCCGTGGCTCGGACAGTCTCCGGATGGACTGCTTGACGGGCTTGGTGTCTAGAAAGACGTTGAGTGCGTGCTCGGCGAATTCCCTGCGAACTCCTGGCATGTCCGCAAGACACCAGGCGAAGATTTCCCAGCGCTTATGGAGTAATTCGATGAGCGCGCCTTCCTATGCGGGGCTGAGGTCGTTGGCGATCAGCGCCGTCTTGGAGGCATCCGCCGGATGGACCTGCACCTTCTTTGTGTTGACGATGGAGTCGAAATACATGTCAGGTGCGTTTTGTCGTGCGTCTGGGGGTGCCCCATTGTCCGTCACCTCGCGGAGCCTTAGGAGCTCCTCCTGCATGCCGAATGATTGGGAGATTCTGTTGAAATCTCTGTCGCATTGGTCCGATCGGGTGAAGCTCCCGTGGATTGTGATGACGCCCTTCGGTCCTGGCATCTTGAGTAGCAGCTATGCATAGTGTGGGACAGCCAGGAACCTTGCGAATGCTACACGCCCGAGGATGGCGTGGTACTGTGATGGCTAGTCCACCACTTCGAATTCGAGTCGTTCCAGTCGGAAATTGTCTGGCTTGCCGAAGATGACGTCGAGCCATATTTTGCCCAGGGGGAATATGCCCTTCCCTGGAACGATGCCGTGGAACGTTGTGTCTGATTGTTCCAGGCTGCACTGCGGGATCCGCATTGCTGCTAGAGTGCTTGCGAACATCAGGTTGATGCCGCTGCCTCCGTCCATGAAGACGCGACTCATCTCGAAACCTCCGATCTGCGCCTCCAGCACCAGGGCAGCATGACCTGGGCGAGGGATCTGGCAAGGGTGATCCGAACGACTGAACGTCATGCAGGACTCCGATCCGCTGAGGTACTCAGGGATGGCGGGTGGAGTTGCCACGGCCAGGTTGATTTGTCGGGTGATTTTCTTCTGCACCCTATTCGTGGGGCACCCCTTCTGGATCATCAGTTTTCCTTTCGGCTGGGGATACCCGTTCCCAGCGTTGTTCTGTGCTGGTGCAACTGGTTGGTTTGGGCCTCCGACAGGTGGCGGTGTAGGAGCTCCATGCGCTATTTCACCTGGCGCGGGTGCATTTCCGAACACAGGGATTAGGGCTTGCTGCCTCATCTGCACCATGCTTTCGCTGAGTTTCTGGAACTCGCGGCAGTCCTTGAGCATGTGGCTCGCCTTCTTTTTGCCATACAGCTTGTCGATGTAGAAGTGGATGGTGCATGGTCCCAAAAGCTTTTCGTATGCTGAGGGTCCGTTATCGCGGTCGCGGCGCTGCCATGACTGCGCTGGGCGTCCCCCGTCGCGTAAGTTTCCTCCGCGGTGTCCTCCACTGTTGCGGTTGGCGTCGTTGCGGCGATCGGCGTAGCCGGCCGCGACCATGTCGGGTCTGTCGCGATCATCATAGACGCGCGATCTTCTCTTGCTACGGCGCTCTCGCCGTCGACCGTAGTCGTCTTCTTCTTCCGATTGTGCTTGGTGAATGGAATCTTCACCGTCAGCCCACCTGTTGGCGATGTCCATGACGTGGTCGAGTGTTTTGGGCTTGACGCGCCCAAGTTCCTCCTTTAAGTCTTGGCGCTTGACGCCGTCCCTGAAGGCGTCGATGGCCCTCTCTTCGGAGATGTGGGCTGCGGAGTTCTTTGTGTTGGACCAGCGTAGTATGTACGAGCGAATGGATTCGCCCGTTCGTCGGGTGCAGGCTCGCAACTCTTTGATTGAGGCGGGCCTCTTGCTGGTGCCCTTGAAGTTTCGGATGAAGCTGTAAGCTAGCTCGTCCCAACTTCGGATGGACCCTGAAGATAGGCTGCTGAGCCAGATCTGGGCCGCTCCTATCAGCTGCAGCTGAAGGCATTGCATGGCGGTTTCCTTGTTTCCGCCGTGCAATTTGACGGACGATAGGTGGTCGCTGAGCCACGCCTTTGGGTCTTGTGTGCCGTCGAACTTCGGAGTATCCGAAGGAAGCTTGAAATTGCGCGGCATCTTTGTTCGCTGAACAGATCTGCTGAAGCACCGGGCTCCGCAGAGTTCTCCTTCGTCTTCGTCTATCTCGGATTCAGACGAGCATGCGCGCTTGGCTCGCGCTTTGTCGATTTTGCGCTGTGTGAGCGCGTCTCTGGCGTCGTAGTCGCGGTTGCGGTGGCGCGAACTCTTCTTCCTTCGAGGAAGGTCATGTTCCTCTTCCTCGGATGAAGGGGTGGGGCTACGGTCAAACCTGACCGGAGCTTTCTTCTTCGGCTCCGTGGGAGCTTCCTGGTGGAGCGCAGCTCCGACGAGTCCGAGTCCGGTAAGCGCGGACTTGTGCATGGCCCTCTTCGGGTCCCCCTTCGGAGGTGGGTGGGCCGCGAGGTACGCAGTGGCTGCCATGATCGCAGCCTGCGGCGTTTTTGGGATGACGTTGCCGTCGGCGTCCATCTCCATGAAGGATGTGTGGAGGGTTCGGGTCACCTCACGGCGCTCATGGGGATCCATGTTCTCCATCCGAGAGCGGTGCTTGTTGCCTTGGTTGGCGTTCGAGCTGGAGCCGATGCCCATGGCGGAGAGCACGGCTCGTCGCGCGCTGGACTCTGAGGCTGCTTGCTTGCGTTTGTCAAGCACCTCCTGCATCTTGACCTGCTTCTTGTGCTCCTCGATCAGGAGCAGGTGCTAGGCCATCAGCATATCCCGGGAGGCGTCTGCAGGAAATACTATGTTGCCTGCCACGGCGTTGCGGACCTGGGCCCATCCTTCTTTGCTAAGGATGATGACATGGCCGTTGTTTTCCACTTCGGGTGGGGGGGACTAGCTTCTTCTGTTCCCGCCGTTTCGTTCTGGCGGGTTAGGTGGCGGGTTTGGCGGCGGGTTGGGTGTTTGTTGATCCCCGTCAGCCTGTATGACTACGGCGCATTGGTAGCGCTCGTAGATTGGTCCGCTGCTATCGCAGCTTTCAGATCCGGAACCGTAGGTCCCTTCATCCGACGGCGGATCGCACAGATTGGAGTTGCAGCTGCTGCTGTCGTAGGAATCATCTGTTGATGATGTTGTGCGTAGCACGGGGTGTAGGGTCCATGAAGCGGGCCTGATTGATGGTAGGGGAACCCTCTCAGGGAGGCGGAGAGTGCCTGTTTGCCCCACCTGGAAGCAGAAGCTCCCGCACAGGATTTCGAGTCCCTCGCCTACGGGCTCGAAGTCCTTCATGGTGGCCGATGAGTGGGCGGTGAATTCGAAAGCGCCGAAGAGGAGGTGACTCTCCGTCGCCGCAGAGTTGTAGATCGATCGGGTTGGGACCATCACGACCGCACAATCAGCGTCCCCATTGCCACAGATGGCACCAATTGACGAGGTTTGATCTCATGAATGCCCATTGTTATGGACTTGGGTTTTGGAGAAGATGGGGATGCTGGAGATCGTGGAACGGTTAGCAAACAAGCAACACGGGGACACAAGGTTTACCCAGGTTTAGGCCCCCGGAGGGAAAACCCACTCCTGCTTGTCTGCTCTTGATTATGGCGGAACCGAAGGTTACAAGGGTGCGCAGATGCAATCTGGCGTGGAGGTGTGTATGCGAAAGTATGAGAGAGAGATCTAGGTCGTGCCCTCCTAGCCTTTATATAGACTCAGGCAGGTCCCGGGCACAGACCTAGTCGGTTACAAGTTCTAGGGTTTTACCCCTTTGAATTTCCTATCTACGCTAGTCTTGCTCTCCAAGGATCCGAAGGCATCATGGGCCTTGGCCACCTGAAAATCGTCATGGGCCGGCGTATATCTATCGTGGGCCTTACTTGGGCTGGACCAGGTATGCTGAGATCACGTACCCGTAGGGTATAACCATGTCAGCGAGGGCGGTAAGGGGGCCTTGCCACCGCTTGTCGCTGGCACGACAGGCGGTGTTGTTGTCTGTGGTGTGATGCCCCCCGCCGTCCCCAAACGGATCATGCTCTTTGGCCATTGCAAGAATAAGCCGAAGCAACTTCTGAGGATAGCCGGCTCTTCTTCATCCGCTCCTGGGGGTTGAATGGGAGGTTCCAGGTCGTCGCAGCCCCTTAGCACCCGACTAATTTTAACCATGTGCACGCTATCTGGCATCGGCCTTGAGTGGAACATGCGCTGCAAGGGTCAGAAAGCCCTTGGTTATGCTTCCATCTGGACGGGACCTGTTGTGAACGTATCCTTTGATGTGTCCGTTCATCCTTTCGAACGCCATCATGCTGCGGAGGGACATCGGCCCGAGTTGGACGATGTCCTCCACGACATGGACCAGCAGATGCACCATAATGTCGAAGAATGCGGGCGGGAAGTAGACCTCAAGCTCGCATAGTATAACCACGATCTCCTCTTGTAGCCTCCCGAGCTGATTCATGCCAATCGACTTCCCAGAGATGACGTCGAAAAACTTGCAAAGGCCAAATAATGTTTCACGGACGTGCTCATCCATTATCCCTCTTAGTGCAACCGGAAGTACCTGCGTAATTAGCACGGCACAGTCGTGAGACTTCATGCTACTGAACCTCTGCTTCGCCTCGTCTAGGTATCTGCTTATCTTGCCCGCATAGCCGTACGGAAATTTGACTCCTAGAAGGCACTTGAAAAACTGTTTGATCTCATCCTGGCTTAGAGTGAAGCAAGAAGGGGGGCAGTAATATTCGTTCTTCTTGAACTTTTTGCCCTTCCGACGACCTTGTGTCGTCTCCCATTCATGATCATCGTCATCTTCCTAATCATCAGGAGTAGTGTGTCCTCCGTGAAGCTCCTTCCGGATACCCATGAATATCAGGTCGTGCCTTGCTTTCAGACCATCTTTCGTCCTATCTGGCATGTTGATTATGGTGGCGACCAGACTCTCGCACACATTTTTCGTGATATGCATGATGTCGAGGCTATGAGGCGTGCGGAGAAATTTCCAGTATGGCAACTCCCAGAAAACAGACCTTGTTTTCCATACCTTCATCAGCGGCTTGTCTTGCTGCCTCTTTCGCTTCTTTCTAGGCTTAGGACAATCTTTCCAGTTTTTCAGCAACTCTTCCACTTCTTCGCTGCTCCTACGCTCTGGGATTCCTCGGGTCTCGGATTTGCCATCGAATAGGTCTCCATGTTTTCTCCATGGATCATTCTTGCCGAGCCACCTCCAGTGCGCCATGAACACGATTTTCGAAGACCCTGGATCTTTCTCTAGTTGGAGATAGCTTGTGTTATCCATGCACCTAACGCATGCGCAGAATCCTTGGATAACCTGCCCCGAGATATACCCGCAACCTGGATAGTCTTGCACCGTAGTGACCAACGCGGCTCTCATAGTGAAATAATCTTGTGTGACGGCGTCGTAAGTATTGGCTCCAGATTCCCATAACGTGGCTAGCTCCTCTTTCAACAGCCCGAGTTACAGATTGATGTCGGTACCAGGTTATTTCGGTCCTTGAATTAGCATACTCATTTGTATGTACTTCTTCTTCATGCACAACCATGGACGGAGGTTGTACATCCATACAAACACGGGACAAGTGATGTGCGTGCTGCTCTGGCTACCGAACGGATTGAGTCCATCAATGCTCGCAATAAGCCTGATGTTCCTCGAATCTCCACCAAATTCTGGGAATTCGAGGTCCAATGCTTTCCACTGGCTAGCATCTGAAGGGTGCGTCAGCAGCTCATCCTTTTCGGGGTCATCGTCATCTCCTGGCTTCTTCCTTTCCGCATGCCATCGCATGAGCTTCGCTTCCTTAGGGTCCGCGAATTAGCGCTGCAGACGAGGAGTGATAGGAAAGTACCATATCACTTTTTGAGGTGCTTTCTTCCCTTTCTTGCATAGATTCACGCCGCACACCGGACATGTGGTTTTCTCCGCGTCCTCGCCCCGATAAATGATGCAATCGTTGATGCATACGTGATATCTAACGTGCGGTAGATCGAGAGGACAGACGATTTTCTTGGCGTCCTCGATACTAGTTGGACACGTGTTCCCCTCCGGGAGACGATCGTACCAGAATGCCATCATATCGTTGAAGCTTGCGTCGCTCAATTTTTCTTTTGCCTTCATCTCCAAAGCCTTGAGCGTTACATTCAACCGGGTATCATCGGGCCTGCATCCTTCATACAATGGAGTAACCACATCTTTCTCAAGTTGCGCAAGCTTGGCTTTCTCTCCAGCGGCAGCCCTGGCGTTACTCGTCTGCTTGAGAAGCAGCTCTTGCACATAAGGGTCCCGCACCCAGCCTGACGTTGTTCCATCGTTGTCTGCTCCTCCGGCATCTAGATCATCATTATCCCGGTCTACTTCCGCACCTTCACCATCTCCAGGAGACTCTTCATCATCTCGTCCGTTCTCGCCGTGATGATCATCGTCATGTTGCCCACCTTCACCGTCTCCATCGTCTTCGTCATCGCTTATCCAACGAGTGTATCCATCCATGAAACCATGGTGGAGCAAGTGCGCCTGCAGATTCCCGGAATCTGGGTCGATCACCCAGTTGAGTTTGCATCTTCTGCACAAACATCTTATCTCCGTCTTGTTATTTCGTATCATGTCGGCCGTCGCACATTTCAAAAATCTAGCCACAATGCCTTCGCTCATTATGAGCACCATTTCTGCATGCACGCTGTACACGGTACAATTAGAACTCTATTAGAACCGCATAATGAATGCATGCATGCAATGGTCGATAGAAAATTTCGGCATGACCTATCCTAAAATTAGGACCTTTGCGAAATGCCAAAGTCTTGCCGAAATGAAAATGAATCAACATTTTGGCAAAACAAATAGCAACTTGTTCACACACAAACACAAGAGAGAGAGAGAGATCGATCCATACACACATGAACATATCATTATCCTCTCCATACACACATCCATGCATATAAGCATCGATACTCTCCATATATATACACACACATGACCATCGATCCTCTCCATACACACATCATGAGCAACAATCATCTACATACATATGAGCATATCATCCATATACACATGAACACATCCTTACATGGACAACTTACCGAGATGAGAGACCGAGATCGCGAGAAGATGGAAAGGAGAGGTGCGCGCGGGACTGGAGAAGGATATGAGAGACCGAAGAGCTTCCTCTATTATGTATGTAACATCCAAGGCAAGTTCCACATGCTAAAAATGGTGAATGAGTGGAGAAATTGAGGTGGGAAGGAGAAGGATCCCGACTAGATCTAAGGAGGAAGAAGAAGGGGAAAGTGAAGTGTGGGATGGTGGATGATCACATGTTGTGCACATGCATGGTCGACACATCCGTGGCGCACATGACCCTAGTGCGCCACACGGAAAAATCACATCCATGGCGCACATGCCAGAGTGCGCCACGGATGTTTCTGCCCATTTAAGGAGCACAGGGGGCTTTACATAGGTGTAGCGCACTTGCCACATGTGCGCTACGGCTATCCCTAACAACCGTAGCGCACCTCCCCCATGTGTGCCACGGGTATGCGGCATGCGGCCAGCAGGGCCCTGGCCCACACATATCTGTGCGCCACGGTTGTTCTAGTTACTAGTAGGGCACTGCCCACGGGTGAGCCACGCCTGTTTTAGCCGTGGGGAACTTTAACCATGTGAGCCACAGATGTGCTGATTACCTATAGCCGTTTTCCAAGTAGTGCGGAGCCTTGAAAGACACGAAGACTAGTTAGTGTTAGTCTAGGACTCTATAACCGTATCCGGCTGGGACTCTCCATTTAATCCTAGGTCCTGGCACTCATATAAGCCGGCCTACGAGAGCTTTTAGGGCACAAGAACAACAAGTGCATAGCACAACTCGTACACAACGAACCCCACAATCCTGTAACTCGGCGTATTGTCATTATAGTGATTTATAGCAGAAGTAGGATCTCGCCACCGTCGTGAGATCTGAACCTGGGTAAACTGTGTCAAGCCGACCCATACGCTCTCTGTCTCCCCCACGTCTCTAAACTCGCCATTGGGATACCCCTATGGCGTACGTGTCGACAAAACCACGACAGTTGACGCCCACCATGGGGCAAGAGGCGCTTACAGCACGGATCTGGGTGGGATCCCTCGCCGTCTTCGAAAGCGGACAATTAGCATCTCCGTCGACACTCCGACTTCGTCATCGTTTTTGAGAGTATAAGGACGGTCTATTGTCTATCCTCTCGAGCGTGTAGCTGGTAGCGTCACGGAAATCTTCATCATCAAAATGATGACGATTTTGTCTGGTTTTTGCCTTGCCGACAGGCTGATGAAACAGACAGCCTTACGTCGCACGAGAATTAACATCATAGTCACCTACACGTGCTGCAGACAAAATCAAAATATTCGATCGGTCAGAAAAGCACGCTGGCTTTGCCTATCGCGTGGCCGGATAGCTGGCCAATTTCTATTCTGATCGGTATACGCTGGGAGACATTACTTCCGTGTACGAAACCAATCACCATACTACTTCACGTGAAAAAACATGCTGCGTTGCATGGATTTTCCGGCCACCGTACTGATTACATGCATGGATTTATTGGTGAGCGTGCTAATTTTGCACGTAACTCCCATGGTCATTGCATGAAGCCGGACGCGTTTGAGTAAGGGTCGTACTACGCGATTGAGTAAGGCGGATTTGTGTTTTTTATCTCTAGGTCCTTAGCCAACCACGTGTCCTTTTTTAGGGTCAAAATCCCGCATTTCTCGTTTTCGCTACAAATAGTCCCGCTTTTGCTATAACGTAGCAAAAAACGGTTTGATCCAGAAAATAAAAAATAGACTGGACCTTGCCGAAGAGTTCACCGGAGACATCGCCGGCGACCGTGTAGCAAAAAAGTTGTGCTAATGTAGCAAACCTGACCTCGCCGGAGATCTCACCAGAGACTTTCGCCGGAGACCTCGCCGGAGACCATGTAGCAAAAATTTTATGCTATTGTAGCAAGAGTACAAAATGTATGTAGCAAAAAAAATGTCATATTGTAGCAACGCTGAGCCTCGTGTGTAGCATCGGCAGAGCAACCGTCTCCCTTGTCGTGTCCCTTGTAGCAGAGCGTCGCCGCTGTTGTAGCAGGGCGTCGCCGCCCTTGTAGCAGATGCATCCGCCACTAGTAGCGGAGCATCGTCTCCCTTGTAGTAGAGTATCGCCATTGTTGTAGCAGACGCCATGGCCGCTCGTAGCAGAGTGTCGCCGCCCTTGTAGCAGATGCCGCCGCACCTAGTAGATGAGCGTCGTCGCCCTTATAGCAGAGCAGGGCTGGCCTTGTAGCAGAGTGTCGCCGATGTTGTAGCGGAAGCCATGGCCGCTTGTAGCAAAAGCGCCGCCGCCCCTGTAGAAAGTGCGCGAGGAAGGCCATGGTGACGACGCTCTGCGAGAGGAAGGCCATGGCGACACAGGGCCGCGTCGCGCAGCTGTGCGGCGGAGGAGAGCCGGGAATATAGGGACATGAGGCGGCCTGTAGCCATGGACGCCGACGAGCGGCCCAGATGGGAGAGAGGCTAGCGGAGCTCGCAGGTGCCGCGCGGTGTCGCGCTGCAGGAACCAGCGGCGTCGGGGGAACAACGGCATCGGGGAAACAGCGGCGTCGGGGGGAACAACGGCAACTCGTCCTGGGAGCATCGGCGGCTAAGTTTCGCGGCGATCGGCCAGATCTCGCGATGACGGGTCCTGGCGGTGGCTGCGGGTCCTTGTTTCCTAGAGTCGTATCGTTCTGGGGAAGAAAACGTGGTAGACCCCACGCGAGGCAAGCGAACGACGCGGGGCAACGCGAGGACAAGCGAGGACCCGGGGGATCGATCCCCCGGGGAACTGTATCCTTTTCCTTTGAGTAATGGATCAAACTTTTTATCGATTTCGGACCAAGGCCGGCAATAGGCTGCACGACGCATACCTACGCAAGTACCTGGGGACGTTTTAATTTCATCTGTCAGGTTTGACAAACGCCATGGATTGTTTTGTCATCTCAGCATCATTTCGGCCAGATTCGTCTTCACCGCCACGAATAACACCAACTCTACTCAAACAGCTAATTTCCTATTTATTTATTTATTTATTTATGATCATGAGATTAAGATGGTTCACTCATATTCTGAGTCTTTTACCGCTTTTGTTTTTGGTCATATCTTTTCCACGATTTGTCTTGCACTCGTGAGTATAAACTTTTTACTGGCTTGCCGTTTAAGGCTCCAGTACCATGCAAAAAATCCGTCGTCGGGCGTTAGCTTAAGTTTTCTGGATACACGTTTTCTGTTGTTTTTATGTGGATTCCGGAGTAGTGACTTTTTGACACTCAAAGCCGGTGTTTTGGCCTTGGGTTCTGGATGGTGCCATTAGGCATCATCACCCAAGGACATGGTTCTGTGCTGCGATTCTTCCGTCTCACGAAAGGTCAAGCATAAAAACCAGAATAATGGATAAACCAGCACTTGCTTAAACAAAATTTTACATAAACTGTTCAAATTATTTGAGTTTTTTCCTCCTAAACAGTTTTATGTTGTCCATCTGTTGTATTGTTTTAGCTTTAATGCATTTGTTTAAAGGCCATATTTATTCTGCCTTACATTTGTTCGTTGGACACTATTAAAGGAAAACTTTAATACATTTGTACTTTTATATTTATGTTTCAGGTACATAACGCTTGGACATTGCCGCGTTCCTCGTGATAAGGTGTTTTAAGCCGGATTTTCACTAGGCTTGACACCCCGGGGGCTGCAATTGCAATTGTTGACCAAAGCTTGAGTCGCCTTTGACGATGTCGGATCGACGCTCGGGGGCTTGACATCTCTAATTTAAGAGCTTTGTCCCGCCTTGCGTCCAAGCCGGAACAAACCTCGGGGGCTACAGTACGATGATCTCCAAGATATGGTTTAGTTCTCTTTGAGCATCAAGCCGGAAAATTCATGTGAATTCCACCTTGGCGCTCGGGGGCTACAATCGTTTGATGTACAATTATGCATGTTCTTTTGAGCATCAAGTCGCTTTCGATGAAGCCGACTCAATGCTCAGGGGCTACATATGGTTATGTCAAGAAACTTTCAAAACGGTGAAAAATCCGGCTAGCGAAACCCGGAGGCTCAACATCAACTTTGCCTTCGCGGATGTTTCACTGGGTTACACGGCTCGACGACATAAACGTACGTGATATGAGAGGCTCTAAGACCTTAATTCGGCAAGCTCTTATGTTTGTGACTTTGCTGGCTCTAAGTCGGTAGTTGGCAGACTTTACGATCGTGGCCCGGTAGCCGTGATTTTTTCCGGCTTACATATCGTCCTGTATGGATGATGATATTAAAGATGTTCCTAGATTTTGGAAGAATCACTAACGATTCATTAGAGAATTCTCCGCCTTGGACTCGTTCACAGAAGCATACAAGCAACTCTCTGGCTAGGCTTAGTCGGATGAGAATATGATATGGGAGCTCTCCAATATTCTTCACGAAGCACGCCTACAAATTGAAGACGACGTGATACTTACGCTCAAAGCTAGACGGAGGAACGTGAGGATCTTGAAGAACTCCGGGGGCTACTGTTGTGGATATACCAAATGGGTATACCTACGACATAGTCTCATACCGGCAAGCCCGGGTGGCCCACAGTTGGTGGTTAGGCCTATGGCATAACCGGGCGGCCCAGTTGCTGATAGGAAGCCGGAGGTCTAGCAAGATAAAGGAAGGTGACGTGCTACCGCCTTAGATGGAAGACGAAGCCTTGGAGGACACGAAAACTAGTTAGTGTTAGTCTAGGACTCTATAACCGTATCCGGCAGGGACTCTCCATGTAACCCTAGGTCATGGCGCTCATGTAAGCCGACCTATGGGAGCCTTTAGGGCACAAGAACAACAAGTGCATAGCACAACTCGCACATAGCGAACCCCACAATCTTGTAACTCGGCATATTGCCATTATAGTGATTTATAGCAGGAGTAGGATCTCTCCACCGTCGTGAGATCTGAACCTAGGTAAACTATGTCAAGCCGACCCGGACGCTCTCTGTCTCCCCCCATGTCTCTAAACTCGCCGTTGGGATACCCCTATGGCGTATGTGTCGACAAAACCACGACACACACCTCAAGTTGTCTTAATCTTCATTATTGCCCTTCACTTGTGTGACTTGAATACTAACATGAAACCAAAATCCACTGTGGACGGCTGAACCCTGCAAAGAACTCACAAACCAAAAGAAAAACCAAACAAAAACAAAGCAAACCAAACAAAGCAAAATCTTTTTGGATTTTTATTTTAAGGAAAACCAAAGCAAAGAAACAAACCAAAAGAAACAACGGAAATATTTTTGGTATTTTTGGGTTTTTAGCAAGAAGCAACAAAAACCAAAACGAAAGCAAAAACAATGGATGTACAAAGAACCGACCGAACATGATATATAGATGAGTGTGATGTCGGTATACCTCCCCCCAAGCTTAGGATTTTGGCCTAAGTGGGGCTCAATAGCGCGGGTAGTAACCCCATGCTGGTGGATCATCATAGGAATGATCATAGTCAGGCGCTTGCGATGAAGAAGAAGACGTGCTCCAATCAAATGAGGGCTGCTGATATGAAGACTCTCCCAAGTTGGAGGGCTGAACCGAATTGTCTTCGGCATCCTCTTCAACATTTTCCTCTTGCTGGGAGAGCTCCGCCACAAATGTGTCGACCTCCTCCTCCGTAAGCGACCATCCTTGCCTGTTATCAAAATTAAACAAAGCAGGTGCAGGCAAATAAACTATTTTCTCAGTCCTACCCATTCTCCGACCTTGCTGGGCAAATGATAATTCATATGGCAAATTTCTCACATTAGCCCCCAAGGAAACAAAACCATGCTGAATCATGGATTCAATATCATGCCTCTCTATGGGGAACTGAATATCTGAATAGTGAGGCTCTAAACCATGGAAATCTAGTAACCTAGAAGCAATGAGACCTCCACAAATTTCACTGTTATCACGGTTGGTGGTGAGACGGTGAGCTATCAAAGCACCCAGGCTATAGGATCTATTCCTATTCAGAGCAGCTGCAATAAAATCTAGATCAAAAGAAGACAACTTCGTAGCAATCTTTCTAGCAAGAACACACTTGGTAATGAAATAGGCAAAGTATCTAATAGCTGGGAGCTGAATGTTTCGAATTTTACCACTTTACTTTGAGAAGTCGAAACCTTTGGCAAATCTCAGCATATAAATCCATAAGTGACTTGGGCCTCTCCTTGATCTTCTCACAAGATCCCCACTGAGGTACTCTAATTGCTGCATAGAAATCAGCAAAAGGCAGGTTGACAGGTATATTATATATTTTGTAATGAACCATGGGATTAGATGTAGACCAAGTGAACCGGAAGTCCTACACAAAAGCCATGGTTAGCTTAACATACTGAAATGGTTCACCTTCAACAAAGTGTTCCAACCCTGCATTTGTAACCATAGTTTGGAAGTCTTGGAGGATCCCCGCAGTTCTCATAAATTCATGGCATGGATATATGGAAGGAAAAACTGCCTCCTCACCATGAACCTTCATTGGCTCATGCACCATCAAGTCATATTAATTCAGTGGATAAGCACTCATCTTCATTGCTGAAATTTTTAGACAACCATCAAACCAAGTGATTTCTAAGTTGATAAATGATGAGCAACTACTATAGGAACTTGCTAGAGGACTACGCATGCATCAAAACAAAGTTTCTAAGCATAGAACAAGCATGCAAGCTCAAACAACCTGTCACCTATAGCAGCAAAATACTCAATATACAATCTACCAATCACAAATCTAATTGGACAAGTGGAGGAGGCACATACCAAGGAACAATCCCTCCAAAAATCAGCACTTGAGATGGGCTGAACAAGGAGATCGGAAATCGCGAGCAAGAACAACAATAACTCTAGCTTGAGCAAGTTTTCCGGTGTTTTTCGGGAGAGAGAAAGAAGATCGCTTTGAGGAGGCAGCCTAGAGGGGCCTAGGTGGGCCAGACCCCCCCAGGCGCCGCCACCTGGTAGGACGTGCCTACCATGGGTGTGGTGGCCTGGGGTGGCCTCCTGGGTCACTTCAGGTGCCTCTCTGCCCCTTTTTTCGAGGAAAAAATTATTTTGAATTTTCTGGGATTTTTCGAGAAACTTTATTTTTGGCCAATCTTTAGGGTATGAAAATTGATTTTCTCGCAGAAACAGTTTTTTCAGAAGAAGCAAAGGCAAACTAAAAGCCAAACTACAGGAGCTCTAAGAAACTCAAACAAGCAAACAACTAGCAAAACTAAACCTAAAGCAAAGACTAGGAAGGACAAAAGTAAAAGAAAGCAAGTATAACCACCGTGGAAACATTATTTTGTTCATTAAAATCCTTTTGTTAACAAGATTGATCAAGTTTTGTTACCAAAATAATCTTATATGAAGAAAAAAATTGCATTCCACAAGGTGATTATGTTACCTCATACTTGATATCAACAGTCCCAATCATAATAGTTTCAAAATTTTCTTGTGGAATGGGATAATATATTTCTCCAACCTTGATGCTCTCAACATTTTCAATGGAATTCAGGAAATAGCTCTTAACAACCTTCTTGGGGAAATAGACAGTGTGCTCTTTGTCATTAATATTGAATGTTACTTTTCCTTGATTGCAATTGATGACAGCACCTGCAGTATTAAGAAAAGGTCTCCCAACAATAATAGACATATTATCATCTTCAGGCATTTCAAGCACAAAAAAATCAGTTAAAACCATGCAATTATGAGCAACTTGAACAGGAACATCCTCACATATACCAACAGGAATAGTAGTTGACTTATCAGCCATTTGTAAAGATATATCAGTTGGTATCAACTTTTCTAGCTGGAGTCACTTATAGAGAGAAAAAGACATAACACTAACTCCAGCTCCCAAATCACATAAAGCAGCTCTAACATAATTATTCTCAATGGAGCAAGGAATAGTTGGTATACCTGGATCACCAAGTTTCTTTGGAACCTTACCATTGAAGGAGCAGTTAGCAAGCAAAGTAGAAATCTCCTCATTAGGAATCTTCCTTTTATTAGAGATAATATCCTCCATATGCTTTGAATAAGGAGGCAACTTAATAGCGCCAGTCAAAGGAATTTGCAAAAATAAATGTTTCATCCACTCACAAAACTTGTTGTAGTGTTCTTCCTCCTTTGACTTGTGTTTCCTACCTGGAAAAGGCATAGGTTTCTACACCCAAGGTTCTCTCTCTTTACCATGTTTATTAGCAATAAAATCTTCCTTTGTGTACCTAGTGTTCTTAGTGTGCTTCTCAGGTTCTTCCTCACCTTCCTCCTTATCAGGAGACTCATTTTTATCATTACCACTCTCAGTTTCAGCATCAGAGACAGATATACTATTAGGATCTATAGCAGGTTCAAGTGGTTCCTCAACTCTCTTATGTTTCTTTTTCTTCCTCTTACGAGGAATACCACTATCTTCACCTTGTTGGGAATCCTGCTCTATTCTTTTAGGGTGTCCTTCAGGATATAAAGGATCTTGAGTAGCTATACCACTCCTAGTTATAATTCCATAAGAATGTTTATCTCCTGAAGCATTAACTAGCATATCCTTTTGCACCTTAGCAAGTTGATCAAGTTGGGTTTGAACCATTTGAAAGTGTTTACAAAGCATTTTAATATCATTAGAAGTTATTTCCACAATATCTTTCAACTCATGGATAGCTCTAGTGTTTTCCAATAAATGATTCTGAACTTGTTTATTAAAATACTCTTGCTTAACAACAAATGTGTCAAGTTCCTCTAAACATTGATCATGAGGCTTACCATAAGGAATATCACCTTCATCAAAGTGTTGGAGAGAGTGTACCTCAATAGTATATGAGTGGGGAATTGTCTTACATAATTCTTCTATAAGAGGTAGATTCCTCACATCTTCAGCTCTAATACCTTTCTCCTTTAGACACTTCTTAGCTTCCTTCATCACTTCATCATTTAATTCAATAACTCCCCTCTTCTTTGTTGTTGCAGCTGGAATTGGTTCAGGCATAACTGGTTCAGGAGTAATAGGCTCAGGTGCATTCAGCTCAGTTGAAGTCCAATCATCATAACTCTTGCTTATCTTAGCCATTAATTCTTCAGCATCTGTAGGAGTTATTTTTCCTGAAAACACAATCATCAAAGCTATCCAGGTAGGTCCTAGAATCATCAGTTAGTCCATTATAATAAATATCAAGAAGCTCATTCTTAGGTAATGGACATCCAGGATGTGCATGAATCAAGGCACAGAACCTTGTCCATGACTCATGCAATTTCTCTTCTTCTCCCTATTTAAAATCAAAAAGTCTCTCAAAGCAGCATGTCTAGCACTGGGAGGAAAATATTTCTGGAAGAAAGAAGCAATCAAGCAATCAGGGCTATCAATGGAACCAGGATGTAATCTATTAAACCAAGCCCTAGCTTCACCTTTTAGTGAAAAGGGGGAAGATCTTAGTAAGAAATTACTTGCGCATCTTAAAATAATCAGAGAACAAAGCACTCATAGTAGAAAGCTCATTCATATGAGCCACAACACTCTCATTTTCAGTCCCACAAAAAGGTTTTTTCTCAACAATATCTAAATAAGATAAATCAAGAGAGAAATCATAGTCTTCATCTTTAATATCTATGGGAGAAGTGGCAAACTTAGGATCAGAGGACAACTTAGGCATGATAGTACGTCTAGCAAGGAAACTCTTAATAGCACTAGTACCATGTGTGTTTCGACACTCTTCAACAAAATCATTAGTGAACTCAATGTAGCCATCATTAATATCATAACTCTCACTAGACTCATGTGAGCTAACAGGTGTAACAGTGTCTTCACTAGGAGTTTCGGTATTTCCTAGACTAGCCATAGTAGCATCTAGAAAAGGACATAATGAACCACTCGCATCAAGCACAGTAGAAGTAACATCATGAGTATCAAAAGCAGTTTCAGATTCAGCAGTAGTAGAAGTGTGTGTAGCATGTGTATATGGTGGCGACGTAACAAGCTTACTTATAACAGACGGTGAATCTAGAGCAGCAAAGGTGTTTAGGACTGTACCTCTTCTTGTAGTGGATGGTAAAATAGGGAACTTTCCATCACAAGACTTCCCCATGATGAAAGGAGTAGCAGTGAACAATAATAGATCCAAGTGAACTTACAAATAAAGCTATGCTCCCCGGCAACGGCGCCAGAAAATAGTCTTGATGACCCATAAGTGTAGGGGATCGCAACAGTCTTCGCGGGTAGTATTACCCAAGTTATTGATTCGACACAAGGGGATCCAAAGAATACTTGCAAGCCTTAACAGAAATTTATCAGTAGCAACAGTAAAGCAACAGCAACAATGAAAAGTAGCAATAGTAACAGTAACGGTAATAGTGGGATTTGAGTGCGGTAGGCATAGGGATGGATGGACGGGCATTGCATGGACGAGTCTAAACATATAACTTCAAGATCTAGGGCATTGCAGATAAATAATAACAAGCATCCAAGTACTAAACAATCCTAGGCATGTGCTCCAAATATAGTCATGCGTGCTCGCAATGAGAACTTGCACAACTTCTTCTGTCCAGCCAGCACATGGCAGCGGGGCCTCTAGGGAACTACTGGCACTTAAGGTGCTCCTTTTAATAGAGCACCGGAGCAAAGCATTAACACTTGGTGAACACATGTGATCCTCACACCACATCCATCCCCTCCGATTATCCCAATTATTGTCACTTTGGGGCCTTTGGATCCGGAGAATGATATGTGTACACAACTTGCAGATAAGATCACAAACAATACTATCATAATGATTCAATAATAAGTTCAAATCTGAGATCATGGCACTCGGGCACTATAAGATCCCTCCTTTATAAAGGAAAAGGATCCCTGTGATTGCAATGCTAGTCCCTGGATCATTGCTAGCATCCACAGTTTAAGATGAAGTACATAGAAACAAAGGTCATTATTACAGGCATTCCAGAGACAAACATAGTCTTTACAACTCCAAGGCCACAGGCCTAGTACAAGAGTTTGAATAAGTAAATAAATAAAAGTCTTCATCTTCATGTGCCACAGGCAAACATTTTGAGTGTAGACTCATGACTCCTAATCCTCATCAGAGTAACCTGCAACATCACAAGTTACAGCCACAGTGGGTCAATACATTGGAATAGTATTGGCAAGTGATACCTTAGTATAATTTGGGTGGACTAGATACTATATGCAATTTGGCTAAGTGTAGATTGGCTTGCTTTGATCAAAATAGGTTTTGCCTATTAGTTGAAATCACTAAGTTTTTCATTGTCAAAACTTTTCCCAAGGAACCACCAATAGACATTGAGGTCCTTCACCCTTGTTCACCCACAAGTTTTACTTAGAAATTGGGATGAGGAGATTCTTGATAGCTTCCATGTCTTGATGCTCAAGTTGTCCTTTTCCAGGGACATGGCTAAGTACTTAGATTCTTCCATCTGAAGAGGTTGTGCACTTTCCCCACCAGACTTGATTTTCACCAAGACAGGACCTTTCAGAAGCCTTCCCTTAGACCAAATGGACGCGTTCCAACCTATCATCCCACTACCACCAACTGTCCAAATGGCTAAGTTCTAGCAACCTATGTGATCCAGGCAGAGCCCATATTGCCAAGTGGTGCACTAGAAGCTTCTTAACACTTGGCCTCTAAAATCTCTTTGTTCCTGGGTGGCTTTCCACAAGTGAGATACACAAGGTAAACCATAGAAATGGGCCTTGTGTAACCACTCAACATAAACCATTCCTTCCATTCCACCTAGGTGTTTCATTTACTTAGTTGTTTTATTAGGCAAAACACAAGTCCAAAAGACTTAGAAATATTTTCATCATAGCATGTATATTTCACCAACCCTTGGTTGCTACTAGCTAGGCTAAGCATGGCATAGATAGCATCTTAACTTAGAAACTTTCTAGCAATTCTACAACTACTTGGATTTCCCAACATGGCATATAAGCAAAATATAACATGCAAGTCTAACAAAATATTTCTAATGCTTAGTAGAAAACATAGGGATAAAAATATTCATGAAGTACCACTTGCCTTGGTAGTTTGGAGAGTAGCTACACTCCTCACAATCACAATCACTAGCACCAAAATCTACACAAAGAATCATAGCCACAAATCACATACAAATCATATACAAACAAAAATATATGAATGCATGCAATATGATATGTGATGATTTTTAAAACTCAACAAAGCAAGTGTATAGTACTGGTTTATAAAAAAGTTAAAAACTTGCCAAACAACAATTATTTAAACCTTAAATCATTTCTTAAACAATTCATATACTCAAATTATCCCTACACATGTTTCTGCAAATAAAACCATTTTAATAGAAGCAAAACATTAAAAACATTGCATATTTAGAAAGAGCTTGTTCTCCTGATTTCATTTATATAAAATTTGTCAAATTCTAACATGGGGATCAAAAGTTATAGCCAAAACAAATTCAAACATCTAATAGATTTAAATCCTGATTTTAAACCTAAATAGCTGCCACGCGTCTTAATCTGATTGGCCCGTACCGTTTCGCGTTGGATCACGCTTCTGAGCCGTTAGATCTACTTAATCTGCACGGCCCAGATCTAACTATACCGCTTTGTTAAGTGATCAAATCTCACACGCTGGATCCAGATCCAACGGCCCTGGATCAAACGACCATAGCTGGGCGGCGCTGGCGGTGGCTACTGGCGGGGGCGAGCTCTGCCTACGGCGGCACGGCGCTACAGGTGGCTCTGGGTCGTCGGAGATGCTTACCAGAAATGTGACGATGCGCTGATGCTCAACCTGGCGACGGCTTGGCAAGGGGCGCACGGACACGGTCGCTGGAGCTCGTCGGAGTTAAGTTGCGGCGGCGTTGCTTGTTGTCGAGGACGCTATGGGCTCTCACGACCTAGCACAAGCTAGAGGGTTTAGAATATGCGCAAAGGCCTAGCGAACAAGACAGTACCAAAGGGGAGGCAAGGGGCGGTCTCGTTTTACCTGAATCGCATGTCGGAGTCGAGCAGCGGCTCAGGTGCTCGCGGGTGAGGACGAAGATGTCGCTCTGGGTCACGAGAAAGCAAACGGGGGGCATTAGCGAATGCGCAAGGTCATGCTGGACACAGTGGTTTGAACTAGAGGCAGAGGGGCGGTCTGTACTCACCGAGATTCGTCGCTGGAGTGCGTCTGTCTGCGGCGGTGCAAAGGCAATTCGGCGTAAGTGGTGCGTGAAGTGGTGAGGGAAATGGTCAGTGCAGAGGGGGTCTTATAGCCAGAGCGGGGGCGAGGATCGCGCGGCGTATCAATGACAATTAAGCGCGTACTGATTGCGGCGAGGTAACGGTGGAAGCGGCGTCCATGCTGCGTGATTGGCAGCGACGACGTGGTCGCAGGTCCACTCGTCGGAAGTTAAACAGAGGAAGCTAGGGTCCTGGCATCACCACTCAAAGGGTTCGGCTCATGGAGTGAGAGAGAGAGGGGAACCCGGTGGCTAACTGGCTGGATTGGGCCAATGAGATAGGTAGCGCTGGCCTTTTTCCTTTTCTTTTCTCCTTTTCTTTTTCTGTTTTGATTTTCTGAAATGATTTTCAAATCCAAATCAAATGAGTTTGAATTCAAATCTTCTCTAGGTTTTTATACTGCAAACCTTGCACTCAAATGTGTGACAAACACTACTGTTTAATCAAAACACTTTGATCAAATGAAAAATAAAAATAAAACCAAGCCTTTATGATATATATACAATAGGCATAATATTGGTTTTATTTACTCATTTTGTTTTGAAACTTTGTTCAAACTTCTGTTGGTGCCTAAGTTTGAATTTCAAAACCTTACTGAATCAAAACAAGTATTCTTCTCATTGGAATATAGCACTAAGGCTAGAGCAACTTACATGAAATAATAAGCATAAATGCTTCTGTTTTGAAATGATTTGTTTGAAATGAGATTCATATGATCATGGATGCATGGATGATATGCATGAGTTTGAAACATGATTTTAGGGATGTTACAAATCTAACCCCCTTAAGGTGAATCTCGCCCTCGAGATTTGGATTGGCTAGCAAATAGGTGAGGGTGGTCTTTCCGAAGATCATCTTCTCTTTCCCAAGTTGCTTCCTCTTCGGAATGATGGTTCCACTGAACTTTGCAAAACTTGATAGTCTTAGTCCGTGTGACTCTTTCTGCAGTCTCAAGAATCTTGATAGGCTTCTCCTCATAAGTGATGTCACTTTCCAATTGTACTTCCTCCAAAGGTATAGTATCCTTCAAAGAAGTTTCTTCCATTTCTGGATGACATTTCTTAAGCTAACTCACATGAAACACATTATGAACAGCTCACAAAGACTCTGGCAATTCAATTTCATAAGCAACTTCTCCTTTGCGACTCAGAATCTTGAATGGTCCAACATATCTTGGGGCCAACTTTCCTTTGACTCCGAACCTCTTCACTCCACGAAGTGGTGACACTCTAAGATAAGCTCTATCACCAACTTCGTAGGTGACTTCTCTACGCTTAGGATCTGCGTAGCTTTTCTGTCGGGACTGTGCTATCTTCAATCTGTCCTTAACCAACTTGACCTTCTCTTCGGCTTCTTTGATAAGTTCTGGTCCGAACAAACTTCTTTCTCCCACACCATTCCACAATAATGGGGTGGTACACTTTCTCCCATAGAGAAACTCAAATGGTGCCATCTCAATGTTGGCTTGATAGCTGTTGTTATAAGAAAATTCTGCGTAAGGCAGACTTTCATCCCAACTGGCTCCATAGTCTAGGGCACATGGTCTCAACATGTCTTCAAGAATCTGATTAGTCCTTTCTGTTTGTCCATCAGTTTGAGGATGAAAAGCAGTGCTGAATTCCAACCTCGTTCCCAATGACTCATGTAGCTGTCTCCAAAAATGGGAAGTGAATTGAGTTCCCCTATCAGACACAATACTCTTGGGCACTCCATGTAGACATACAATTCTACTCGTATAAATTTTGGCCAACTTAGCACTTGTATAAGTTGTCTTCACGGGTATGAAATGAGCCACTTTAGTTAGGCGATCCACTACTACCCAAATAGAGTCATATCCTGACCTGGTCCTTGGTAATCCGGTAATGAAATCCATACCAATCTTGTCCCACTTTGTAAGATCCCTCCTTTATAAAGGAAAAGGATCCCTGTGATTGCAATGCTAGTCCCTGGATCATTGCTAGCATCCACAGTTTAAGATGAAGTACACAGATACAAAGGTCATTTATTACAGCCATTCCAGAGATAAACATAGTTCTTACAACTCGAAGGCCACAGGCCTAATACAAGAGTTTGAATAAGTAAATAAATAAAAGTATTCATCTTCATGTGCCACAGGCAAACATGTTGAGTGTAGACTCATGACACCTAATCCTCATCAGAGTAACCTGCAACATCACAAGTTACATACGATTGGTCAATACTTTGGAATAGTATTGGCAAGTGATACCTTAGTAAATTTTAAGTGGACTAAATACTATATGCAATTTGGCTAAGTGTAGCTTGGCTTGCTTTGCTCAAAATAGATTTTGCCTATTAGTTGAAATCACTAAGTTTTTCTTTGTCAAAACTTTTCCCAAGGAACCACCAATAGACATTGAGGTCCTTCACGCTTGTTCACCCACAAGTTTTTACTTAGAAATTGGGATGCGGAGATTCTTGATAGCTTCCATGTCTTGATGCTCAAGTTGTCCATTGCCATGGACTTGGCTAAGTACTTAGATTTTCCATCTGCAGAGGTTGTGCACTTTCCCCACCAGACTTGGTTTCACCAAGACAGGACCTTTCAGAAGCCTTCCCTTAGACCAAATGGACGCGCTCCAACCTATCATTCCCACTACCACCAACTGTCCAAATGGCTAAGTTCTAGCAACCTATATGGTCCAGGCGGAGCCCATATTGCCAAGTGGCTGCACTAGAAGCTTCTTAACACTTGGCCTCTAAAATCTCTTTGTTCCTGGGTGGCTTACCACAAGTGAGATACACAAGGTAAACCATAGAAATGTGCCTTGTGTAACCACTCAACATAAACCTTTCCTTCCATTCCACCCAGGTGTTTCATTAACTTACTTGTTTTATTAGGCAAAAACACAAGTCCAAAGGACTTAGAAATATTTTCATCATAGCATGTATATATTTCACCAACCCTTGGTTACTACTAGCTAGGCTAAGCATGGCATAGATAGTAACTTAACTTAGAAACTCCCTAGCATTTCTACAACTACTAGGATTTCCCAACATGGCATATAAGCAAAATATAGCATGCAAGTCTAACAAAATATTTCTAATGCTTAGTAGAAAACATAGGAATGATAATATTCATGAAGTACCACTTGCCTTGGTAGTTGGGAGAGTAGCACTCTTCACAATCACAATCACTAGCACCAAAATCTACACAAGAAATGGTAGCCACAAATTACACACAAAACATATATAATCAAAAATATATATGCATGCATGCAAAATGCTAAGTGATGATTTTCAAAAACGCAACCATGCAAGTGCATAGTACTGAGTCCTAAACAAGTCAAAAACTTGCCAAACAATAATTATTTAACCCTTAAAACAATTCCTAATCATTTCATATACTCAAATAAGCCCTACACATGTTTATGCAAATAAAACCTTTTTAACAGAAGCTAAACATTAAACACATTGCATAATCAGAAAGAGCTTGCTCTCCTGATTCCAACGGTATAAAATTTGTCAAATTCTAACGTGGGGATCGAAAGTTATAGCTAAATCAAATTCAAAGAATAATCTGATTCAAATTCTGTTTTTAAACTCTAACAGCTGCCATGCGGCGCTTTCCTATTGGCCGATACCGCTTCACATCGGATCGTGCTTCTGCGCCGTAGGATCAACTTAGATCCAACGCGCCAGATCTAAAGAAAACGGTTCGTCCCTGTTCTAATCTAATCCCTACGATGCAGATCTAACGGCGGCTGTTGCTTTGACCAAAGTCGAGCGGCGCTAGCGGCGGCGACTGGCGGCGGCGCCTCTGTCAGAGGTGCTACCAGCATTCTAGGTCGCGCGGGAGAGGGGGAAGGGGTTTACCGGAATCGCAGAGAGCTGCTGATGCTCAAGGTGGCGGTGGTTCGGCAAGGGGCGCTCTAGAGTGGCCGAGGGAGCTCGTCGGAGTTGCGGGCGACGTCGGGTTGGAGTGGAAAGCGACGTTGGCGACGTTCCTGGTCTCCCTAGCACAAACCAATGGCATCAGATGGTGCACAAGACAGTGGCGAGCCTAGTCGTATGCGAGAGAGGTCAAGGGGCGCTCAGTGCTTACCGCAATTGATCGCCGGAGTTGAGCGGCGGCTCGCTTGCGAACGAACGAGGACGGCGTCTGGTCACAAGCAGGCAAGCAAATGGTATCGTAAGGTGCACGAGGTCATGCTGGTTACACTCGCTTGAATCAGAGGCACAGGCGGTCAGACTCACCGAATTTGTTGCGGAGATGCTCGATCACAGCGGCGCAAGTTCGATTGTGGACAGCCTAGCGGCGCTTTGCAGTTGGTGAGTGAGGGGAATGGAGCGCAGTGGGGAGAGGATCTTATAGCCGGAGCAGGGCGTGGAGTTACTCGCGGAATCAATGGGAATCAACACGGCAGTGACTGCGGCGAGTAACGGCGGCATGAGCGTCGCAGGAGCGCGTGATTGACGAAGACGACGACGTGGTCACGGGTCCACTTGTCAGCGAATAAAACAGAGAGGGGGTGGGGTCCGTGCGTCAGCGACTCTGTGAGTGTGTCTGCGAGTGAAAGAGAGAGAGGGAGGACCCGGGTGGGCTTAATGGGCTGGATCCATTGTTGGGCTAAAAGTCTGGCGACGGCCCTTTTCTATTTCCTTTCTCTTTTTCTTTTTCTGTTTTGATTTTCTGGAATGATTTTCAAATGATTTCAAAAGCTTTTGAATGGTTTTCTAAAATGAAGCCCTAAATGATTATGGATGCATGGATGATATGCATAAGTTTGAAATGTGATTTTAGGGATGTTACAAATCTAACCCCCTTAAGGTGAATCTCGCCCTCGAGATTCGGATTGGCTAGCAAATAGGTGAGGGTGGTCTTTCCGAAGATCATCTTCTCTTTCCCATGTTGCTTCCTCTTCGGAATGATGGTTCCACTGAACTTTGCAAACTTGATAGTCTTGGTCCGTGTGACCCTTTCTGCAGTCTCGAAAATCTTAATAGGTTTCTCTTCATAAGTGAGATCACTTTCCAGTTGAACCTCCTCCAAAGGTATGGTATCCTTCAAAGAAGTTTCTTCCATTTCTGGATGACATTTCTTAAGTTGACTCACATGAAACACATTATGGACAGTGATGAGATTCCGCGTTTTATTTCATAGGCAACTTCTCCTTTACGACTCAGAATCTTGAATGGTCCAACATATCTTGGTGCCAATTTTCCTTTGACTCCGAATCTCTTCACTCCACGAAGTGGTGACACCCTAAGATAGGCTCTATCACCAACTTCGTAGGTGACTTCTCTATGCTTAGGATCTGCGTAGCTTTTCTGTCGGGACTGTGCTATCTTCAATCTGTCCTTAACAAACTTGACCTTCTCTTCGGCTTCCTTGATAAGATCTAGTCCGAATAAACTTCTTTCTCCCACACCATTCCATAACAATGGGGTGGTACACTTTCTTCCGTAGAGAAACTCAAATGGTGCCATCTCAATACTGGCTTGATAGCTGTTGTTATAAGAAAATTCTGCGTAAGGCAGACTTTCATCCCAACTGGCTCCATAGTCTAGGGCACATGCCCTCAACATGACTTCGAGAATCTGATTAGTCCTTTCCGTTTGTCCATCGGTTTGAGGATGAAAAGCAGTACTGAATTCCAACCTCGTTCCCAATGATTCATGTAACTGTCTCCAAAAATGGGAAGTGAATTGAGTTCCCCTATCAGACACAATACTCTTGGGCACTCCATGTAGACATACAATTCTACTCATGTAGATTTTGGCTAACTTAGCACTTGTATAGGTTGTCTTCACGGGTATGAAATGAGCTACTTTAGTTAGGCGATCCACTATTACCCAAATAGAATCGTATCCTGACCTGGTCCTTGGTAATCCGGTAATGAAATCCATACCAATCTTGTCCCACTTCCAATCAGGAATAGGTAGTGGTTGAAGCAAACCTGCTGGTTTCTGATGTTCCGCTTTCACTCTACTACACACATCACACAAGGCAATATGTTCGGCGATGTCCTTCTTGAGATTATTCCACCAAAATCTTTCTTTCATGTCCATGTACATTTTGGTGTTACCCGGATGAATGGAATACGGATAGTTGTGTGCTTCTTGCAAAATCAGTTTCCGCAGCTCCGGATCTTGTGGAACATGAATCGCTTCCCATGCCATAAAGTACCTGCTCGCCTTCATGGAACCCTTTGGCTTTTCCTTTGCCAATCTTTTCTTTAATCTCTTCAATTTCTTTATCAATCTTCTGGGCTTCTTTGATCTTGTCCAACAAAGTGGGTTGAACATCCAAAGACATGAGATGTCCTTCAGGCACAACCTCCAATCTGAGTTTCCTGAATTGGGCACACAAATCATCTGGCAATTCTCCCTTGGTAAGGCCATTCACAAAAACCTTACGACTTAGAGCATCTGCTACAACATTTGCTTTACCGGGGTGGTATTACAAACTTAAGTCATAGTCCTTAATCAGTTCTAGCCATCTTCTTTGTCTCATATTAATTTCCTTCTGGGTGAAGATATACTTCAAACTCTTGTGATCTGTGAACACTTCACAACACTTTCCCAAAAGATAGTGCCTCCATGTTTTGAGCGCATGGACGACAGAGGCTAACTCTAAATCATGAGTAGGATAGTTCACTTCATGAGTTTTGAGTTGTCTCGAGGCATAAGCCACAACTTTACCGTCTTGCATAAGTACTGCACCCAAACCCTGATGAGATGTGTCACAATAAACTTGGAAATCTTTTTCCAAATCTGGCAGACACAAGACTGGTGCTGTCACAAGTCTCTTCTTCAATTCCTGAAAGCTGAGTTCACAACCTTCAGACCAAGCAAATTTCTTGTCTTTCTTTAGCAATTCAGTCATAGGCTTGGCTACCTTGGAGAAATTTTCAATGAACCTTCTGTAGTAACCTTCTAAGCCAAGGAAACTACGAACTTCCTTTACGGATTTGGGAGATTCCCATTCAGTTACAGCTGAAACTTTAGCAGGATCAACTGCTACACCATCCTTTGTCATAACATGACCAAGAAATCCGACTTCATTCAACCAGAATTCGCACTTGCTGAATTGGGCATAAAGTTTATGCTCTCTTAACTTCTCAAGTATCAAACGCAAATGTCCTTCATGATCTTCTTTGCTCTTGGAGTAGACTAAGATGTCATCGATGAAAACGACAACAAACTTGTCAAGGAATTCCATGAACACCTTGTTCATCATATTCATGAAGTATGCTGGAGCATTGGTCAAACCAAATGGCATTACGGTATACTCATAAAATCCATACCTTGTAGTGAACGTTGTCTTAGGTATGTCTTGTTCTCTTATCTTGAGTTGAAAATAACCTGACCGGAGATCAATCTTTGAGAACACACAAGCTCCTTCTAGCTGATCAAACAAGTCATTGGTTCTTGGCAAAGGGTATTTGTTCTTGATAGTTACCTCGTTGAGTGAACGGTAATCTATGCATGACCTTTGACTTCTATCTTTCTTCTCCACGAACAAAACTGGGGCTCCCCAAGATGAAGAACTTGGTTGAATAAACCCTTTCTGCAACTGTTCCCCAAGTTGTTTCTTGAGTTCTTTCAGTTCATCCACTGACATTTTATATGGTATCTTTGCTATTGGTCCAGATCCTGGTATCAAATCAATAAGAAACTCCACATCTCTATCTGGTGGCATTCCTGGCAATTCTTCCGGAAACACATCCGGATACTCACTCACAATTGGCACACTGTCCATGCTAACCCCCTTAAGAGAATTTAGCTTTTTTCCTTTTGATTCAAAGTTGGACTTGAATTTAATCTGTTTTCTTTCCGGGGTTGTGAGTGCAACAGTACGATTAGCACAATCTAGTACTCCTTCATACTTAGCCATCCAATCCATTCCCAATATTACGTCCAGTCCTTGGGAATCTAGGATTATCAGACTCACTGGAAATTTATGCTTTCCAAACTTTATTACTAGATCCCGGCATCCAAGACTTACTATCATATCTCCACCCGGAGAACTAACTTTTATTGGACACCCAATTTTTTCAGTTGGAAACCCATTTCTATCAACAAATGCTTTTGATATGAATGAATGCGATGCTCCAGTATCAAAAAGACCAAATGCTGGAATAGAATTGAGTCTGAACTTACCAGCAACAGCATCAGGCTCCTCATAGACCTCGTCCACACTGATGTGGTTCACCTGTCCCTTCTGAAAAGGGTTGGTCTTGTTGGGTCCTTCAACTTTCTTTTCTGGGCATTCATTTGCATAATGCCCCATCTTCTTGCACTTGAAGCATTCAACCTGACTTATGTCTTTCTTGACAGGCTGGCTCCCACTTCCACTTCCATTACCACTGTGGTGGCTCTTGTATCCACCCTTGTGGTTCTTGTACTTGTCATTGTCATGACTATGGTGATGCTTATTGTCATGACGGTTGTGGTTGTGGTGCTTGTTGAATTTCCTATGCATGTGGGATCCAGAGCTTCCACTGTCATCATAATGGGAACGTTTGTGTGACGATCCCGAGTTGTGCTTGTCTGAGTGCTTTCTCTTCCTGCTCTCAACTTGCTTCATTTTGTTCTCCAAAATAGCAGCCTTGTCATAGAGAGACTGATAAGTGGGAACATAGGCCACAGCCAACTGCAGATTCAGCTCATCATTCAACCCTTCGAGGAACTTTTCTTTCCTCTTAGCATCTGTGTCAACTTCATCTGGTGCATATCGCGCCAGATTGTTGAACACCTCAATATATTCAGCCACGCCATGGTGGCCGCTTGTTATGGAACTCCTTCTTTTTCAGACTCATCACTCCAGATGAGATGTGAGCAGTACGAAAGCCATCCTCGAAGATAGCCCATGTCACATCTTCAATGGGAGTGGTGATCTGGAAGTTGTCCCACCAAGTGGCGGCTGGTCCTTCCAGCAAATGTGCTGCAAATCTGACCTTTTCAGCATCAGTACAGCCCACGGTTACCAAGTCCTTGTTCACAGAACGTAGGCAATCATTGGCCACCATGGGATCAGTCGTCCCTGAGAACTTTGCTGGCCTCAATCTCAAGAACCTGGTAAGCATATAAAAACCTGGTGGGTTGTTGTTGTTGTTATTGTTGTTATTTTTGTTGTTTTGGTTCTGGATGAACGTCATCATCATCTGCATCAGCTGAGTTTGAGCGATCATCATTTGTTGCATTTCTGGAGTGATGTTGTTGTTGTTATTGTTGGGGTTGGGGTTTGCACGACGGGGAGGCATCTGTGGTTTGATCAATAGAGATAAGAATGAGATACCCATAGATGCTTTCATGCACATTACATCACATAAACAAACACGAAGCATGCAACACAATGATAAAGGTTCAACAACAAGATAACAAGTTCGCAAAGTAAAACACACAAGTAGCAAGCCATCCACATGTCGGATGGTCAAATAACAAGTTTTCAAACAACAAGTACGATAATAAATGATAAATGAGTAGTCAAATCTACTCCTCGGCATCAATCTCCTCCTCGACAAAGGTAAGACCTGCGTTCTTCATCGCGGTCTTGTATTCCTCGACATTGGTGGTCAAGGTCTCTATCTTGGCTTTGAGAGCCCTCTTCTGGGAACGAAGCCTCTCAATCACCGACTGCTGCTGCTCGAGCTCGAAGTCCTTGGACTGCAGTTCTTCAGTCATGTCCCGGATCTTCTTGTTCCTATCCTGGACACGCTTCTCCTGACTCTTGAACTTCCTGTCCTGGCTCTCGAACTTCGCCTCCATCTCCTTGACTATCTCGTCTTGCTCCGCAAAGAGCTTGTCCTTCTCGTGAAGCTGCACCTGGAGCTCATCATTACTGAGCATGACGTTGGTCCTATCGGAGTCCACGTGCCTAATGAGAGCCTCTAAGTCCTGGAGGTATAGACGAATCGGCTCCGCTGCGTCCCTCGAATCATCCTCGAAGTCGATGGACTCTCCATCCTCATCACGTCTACCGAAGAAGTGGAAGTGAGTACCTCTAACCTATCGGGAGTGTCTCCCCAGCAGACGTCCTATCAGATCTTGCATGACTACCTCAAGGCCTCTCTCCTTGTCATCATGCATGATCTTGAAGACGATGGCCTCAGTGGTAGGCTCTGTCTGGCGTCCGGCTGGTTGACCTTGAAGCCCCAGAGGTCCTTCCTCTCAAACTTGGTGAGGGGAAGCACCATGATGGTAGGAAGAGGAAGATTGAGCAAAGTAGTAAGCTCAACGATACGAGGACCAAAGCGAGTAACCTAGAACTCCTCAACAGTGCTGATGGTAACAGTAGGCATTTATTTATAAGATATAAAAGTTAGAACAACACAATTCAAGATAAAACAAAAGACAAAACATCACATGCATATCCTTGGAAAGCAAAACACACAAGTCATGCATACATGAAACCATTACAACAACCAAGGTTCAACTTATTTTAAAGCAACATTTGGAAAATAAGGTGATAGGTGGTGGTCCAACTAACAAAGTACGTTTACAATCCTATCTCACTGGATCTGTTGGCTAACACAATGTTTCTAGAAGCAATCAGCCTATCTTGCTCACATGACTCCATCACTAAGTCTATAATGTCTCCTCTTAAGGTTTGGTTGGTAGCTTCCAACTCTTGGGTATGTTCCTTTTCTTTCTTTAGATCATTTTGGAGGTTGAGCATTCTGCACTTGACTCTATCACCAAGTTCTTTGATGGTCTTCCAAGCTGCATCCTTTGCTGATTCAAAGAATGTAGTGTGCACCACTGAATTGGTGAACATGCAGAATCCTTTTTCCTGATGGTTGTCTTCCTTGTTTTTATACAAGTGAAGTTGCACCCACTAGTATTCCACTCCTTCATCCATCACAGGAAAACCCTTATACACAGCTGCACCTTGTATCTCTAATGCAACCATGAGGTCCTTGAGAGCCTTGGGGAATTCTGTCTCACACTCCAAAGTCATTGTCATGAGTGGTCCTTTCCTCACGGCTTCGTTGATGGAGTTCATCTACAAATAGAGATAAGAGAGAAGATTAGAAAAGTTTTACGAGAAGAATAGACAAGTGTAGAAGTTGAAATTTTTTCCTTAGTGGTTTCCAATCCTAGGGTCATAATCCTACAGGCAACACAGTGCTCTGATACCATCTGTAAGATCCCTCCTTTATAAAGGAAAAGGATCCCTATGATTGCAATGCTCGTCCCTGGATCATTGCTAGCATCCACAGTTTAAGATGAAGTACACAGATACAAAGGTCATTTATTACAGCCATTCCAGAGATAAACATAGTTCTTACAACTCCAAGGCCACAGGCCTAATACAAGAGTTTGAATAAGTAAATAAATAAAAGTCTTCATCTTCATGTGCCACAGGCAACCATGTTGAGTGTAGACTCATGACACCTAATCCTCATCAGAGTAACCTGCAACATCACAAGTTACAGCCACAGTGGGTCAATACTTTGGAATAGTATTGGCAAGTGATACCTTAGTAAATTTTAAGTGGACTAAATACTATATGCAATTTGGCTAAGTGTAGCTTGGCTTGCTTTGCTCAAAATAGATTTTGCCTATTAGTTGAAATCACTAAGTTTTCCTTTGTCAAAACTTTTCCCAAGGAACCACCAATAGACATTGAGGTCCTTCACCCTTGTTCACCCACAAGTTTTTACTTAGAAATTGGGATGAGGAGATTCTTGATAGCTTCCATGTCTTGATGCTCAAGTTGTCCATTGCCATGGACTTGGCTAAGTACTTAGATTTTCCATCTGCAGAGGTTGTGCTCTTTCCCCACCAGACTTGGTTTCACCAAGACAGGACCTTTCAGAAGCCTTCCCTTAGACCAAATGGACGCGCTCCAACCTATCATTCCCACTACCACCAACTGTCCAAATGGCTAAGTTCTAGCAACCTATATGGTCCAGGCAGAGCCCATATTGCCAAGTGGCTGCACTAGAAGCTTCTTAACACTTGACCTCTAAAATCTCTTTGTTCCTGGGTGGCTTACCACAAGTGAGATACTATCACATCCCAAGATTTTCCAAATCTTGTAATGTGAAAAATAAATGAATAAAATAAAACTTTGTTGATTTTCAAGGTGAGAAGGAACTTTTTGAATCCAATTGGAACATCAAACCAAGATGGATCAAATAAATCCTAAAGGGATTTAAAAATATAAACATTTTATAAAGGAAAATAAAATATTTTGGAATTACTATTTTGGATCTTTTTAATAAAAGAATTTAGTTTTCAAATGAAATGGAAGTTTTGCAAATAAAGATTATTTTATAGAGCCAAATTAAACCTTGGCCAAGCTTATGAAATAAAATGCTTTGTTTTGATAAAAATAGTAAAGATTCATTTAAAATAAATGAATAAGGATTTAATATCCAAGTTTTATAAATAAAGGTTTTATTATTTTAATTAACCATCAAGACTTATTTATTTAATTCAAATAAGTTTTGCAAGTATTTTATATTCCCAAATAAAACCTACTGATTTGGTTTTGAAAATAATTAGATTTCAAAAGGGGTATTTAAATAAAACAAATCCTATTTGATTTAATAACAATGGTCTATTTATTTAATTAATAATGGACCCTAAAATAAAATTATTAGTTTGGTTTTAAAATTTTGGTTTATGTTACTGAACAGAACCAAATTCAAAGTTACAAAGAGTGGTGATTGTTTGAATGGATTTGAATGTTGTTTGTTTGTTTGAATTTCAAAACAGAAATTAGAATCAGAAAAATAAAAGGTTTCAGAATAGGAAAAAAATAGGATCTGGTCGACCCAACCCAGTAGCCCAACAAGGCCCAGAACCAGCCCAATTTCCTCCTCAAGAAAAACGTTTCGCACTCACCTCGACCGCACATGATACGTGGACCCCCCCTCACTCCTTTTCTCACTGACCAACCGACCCCACTTTTCCAGCTCACCTTCTTCCTCGCGCAGACGACGCCGGCCGTTTCCTGCCGTTGATGCCGTTTCCAACTCACCTTCTTCCTCGCGCAGAACGTAGCCGTCGAGCGCCGCCAGTTAGTGGCCTGTTGTTTAGGTCTGTTAGATCAAAATCGTATGGCTGTGATAGAATATAAGCGAAGAGGTATCGGATGCCTCTGCGCCGCTCGATCTAAATTAGATCCTACGGTCTGCATCACCCGATCCGTGCGAACCGGTACCAGCGAATAGCGTTGCGACGCGTGGCCAGTTCTTATTTAAAACAGAAGTTTGATATCTGATTAGAATGTGATTTTCAAACCTTTGTAACTTTTGATCCACACGTCCAAAAATTACAAACTTTATATCGTTGGAATCAGTGGAACAAACCCTAGCCAACTAAACAATTTGTTTAGTAAATAGTATCTGTTAGATTGTTTGTTTTTACAGAAACATTTGTATGCTTGTTTAGATTAGAAAATTGATTCAAAAATGTTTTTGAAGTTGAAACCTTGGCAAATTAGTTTGTGGTGAACTTACTGACCCTAGGAACCAACCCATGGTTTTGAAAATAGATTTGGTAAAGTTTAGGATGGAATAATTGGTTAGCCCATTTCTAGCCAAATAAAAGTAATGGTTTTGTTATAAAAATGATTTTGGAGTAAAAACTTTGGGAAAATGTTTTGGATCAAACCTACTGACCCTAAACACCAAGTTTTGGGAAACAACAACTTGTTTGGTGAACCACTTAAAGTTGTTGCTTTGATAAAAATATTTTTCACCACATAGAATGATGAATGGATTTAAAAATGGTTTATGGACAAAACCCTTTTGCAAATGACTTTGCCACTTTGGAAAATGACCACTTTGAACCTTACAAAGTTTAGAAGCCTAGTGGAGACCACCTTTGCAAATAGAACCATCTCTTGCATGCTTGCATGCATGACTTAGATCCCATTGTTTTGTGTGTGTGAAATTGTTTGATTAATTATTGGTTTGGAATGCTAGTTGATTTTGTGTTTGCTTGATTGATTGTAGTGAAGTTAGAAAAGTGTGAGACTAGCAAGATCAAGGAGTGAACCAACATTCCCTACCAAAAAGGCAAGTTACACTATCATCTAAAAGTCCTACTATTTTCATTATACTTAGTGGATTTTGAAACATGCATGAAAATAATTTTATACTTATGCTATGCTAAATCCTAATAGGATACCCTATACATTCCTTAGTGAAAACAATGTAGTTGTTACATGCTTAGCCAGGCTATATTTTGAAAAGAGATACATGTTGAGATTTTTATGAAGTTGAGAAAAGGACTTGTGATTTTTACATAATAAAACAAGGACTCAATGAACCACCTGGGTGGCCAAGGATACTTTGAGTTTTAGAGAAGGTGGCAACAAAAGGAACCATGTCTATGGCAATCTCTTTGTGTTGTGCTCCAAAGGAAACCACCCAGGAAACTTAGAGATTGAACATGTTTCTCCAATTGTGGCTTTCGTGTGCAACCACATGCTATTTATGGCTCTGGCTTTGTCAACTACATTGGGAAGACCCATACATTGTCTTCAGTTTACTGGACATGGGGACCTGGAATCCTACATGGGTGCTGAAGACAAGCTAGCAATGGTGTATGGGAGGACCCTCTGGAAAGACTTCGTCACATTCTCAATCTGCTGGTACTCCATCTTGGTGAGCACTAATCCAGTGGCCACAGGTGGCAACAAGATGGGAGTGTGACATGTGGGTAAAGTGTGCAACTTCTGCAGAAGATAATAAAATCTAAGTACTTAGCCGTGTCCCCGGTTATGGACAATACTGAGCAACTAAAGTTGGAAGCTATGGGAAATCTCGACATTCTAATTTCTAATAGAAAACTTTTAAGACTTGAACACTTGGGGGTACCAAGGAGCTCAAGAGATTTTTATAAAACTTGATGCATTTGGGGGTACCAAGGAGCTCAAGAGATTTTGATAAAACTTGAAGCACTTGGGGTACCAAGGAGCTCAAGATATTTTGATAAAACTTGATGCACTTGGGGGTACCAAGGAGCTCAAGAGATTTTGATAAAACTTGAAGCACTTGGGGGTACCAAGGAGCTCAAGATATTTTGATAAAACTTGATGCACTTGGGGGTACCAAGGAGCTCAAGAGATTTTGATAAAACTTGATGCACTTGGGGGTACCAAGAAGCTCAAGGGATTTTGACAAGGACTTGAACACTTGGGAATTTTTTTTTCCAAGGAGTTCAAGAGATTTTTGAAAAGGAGATTTGACAAAGGACCAAAACCCTTTTGAAAAGACAGGATAAATTATTGCTTTATGCAAATGAGCCTAAAACTCTACTTAGCCAAATATGCATGTAATGATAGGATCCACTTATATTCTACACAGTAGTGAAACTTGCCAATACAATTCAAATGTATTGACCCTTGTGGCTGTAACTTGTAATGTTGCAGGTTTGATTGATTTTAGTGAAGGTTGATTGATTAGGATTACAAAGTCTACAACCAACATGTCTGCCTGTGGCACTTTGAAGATGAAGGACCCCTTGCTTATAGATATTCCGCTGCAATGTAATGTAATAGCCAAATGAGCTATGTAAAGGTGTAATAAAACTATGTTATTCCTGGTTATAAAGTTATATTATGACCTTTGTTTCTTGATATTACATCTAAACTGTGGATGCTAGCTATTGATCCAGGGACTAGCATTGTAAACACAGGGGACACCACCTTATGTTAATAAAGGTTGGGACACTCCCTCTACAGATGGTATCAGAGCATTGTGTTGCCTGTAGGATTTGTAAACCCTAGGATTGGACAAAAACCCTTAGAAAAATAGGAGTTGTATTTGTTCCAAAACTTATATACAAAACAATCTTGTAAGCTCTTTCCTCAACCATTTTGGTTTCAACTCTACATCTCTTCTATTTCAAACTTGATGGAAAAACCTACCCCATGGCCGAAGACTTCACCATGTGCAAAGGACTTCTTCAACACTTTCAACTCTAATGACTTCAACTTCTTCAACTCTAATGACTTCAACATCTTCAGCATTTTCACCAAGGACTTCCAACTTGGATATCACTAAGGACTACAAGTGAGACAAGGAAATCTTGCTCAAGATATGGAGACTAAGGGAATGCAAAATTTGAAGGAGATCATTTCACTAGAAGTCATTGTAACCAAGAGTTTTTCTCAAAGAAACCATGATCTCATGTAAGAAGAATCATGAAGGATGGAAAGATCACAAGTAAACCCTATAGATGGACTACCATATTTTAGTTAAGTCAACCACACCAACTTATGTGGTGTAACAAAATATTTTGATGCCTAAGTATGTGCATGAACTTTGTGTTTGAGTGAAATGTTTGGTTTGTGATTGCATGCACATTGCTTGTGTGATTTGTGATGTGTGTGATTAGAATTGATTCCTTAGAAATGTCTTGCCTATTCTAATCTCCATTCAACCCAAACAGATGACTACTCCAAGAGACTCCAACATCAAGGTTGATGACACCAACACCAACCAAGAGGACAGCATGAAAGAGCTCATAGCAACCCAGAACCAGTTGAACCAAGTGACAGCTCAATTCATAGCCAACACTAGTGGAGAAGATCCAACCCTACAAGGATTCTTGGAAACTCAAGCCCAATTGATGCTTAAAGTGACTGATCAAATGGTCAACATGGAAGAAAACTATTCCAAGAAAGTTTGTGACAACAAGGATGACAGAAATGTTATTCTAGATGGAGCACCAGCTTGCATTATTTGTGGAGATAGGGATCATACTTCCAAGGAGCATGGAGATCAATGCCCCAACTGTGAAGAGAAACATCCTATTGGACAATGTCCCACCTCTCAAGCTACTTGCTATCTATGTGAAGGAAACAACCATGTTCCTATCCAATGCCCCATCTACTCCATTGTTGAACAAAGGAAACAAGGTGGAGTGCAACAAATGATTGCAAACCATCAAGAAGGATCCAAGTCTACCAAGAAAGTTGATGACAAAGGAAAAGGACCACTTATACCTCCAAGCAAAACAACCCAATTCAAAGGATCAAATAAGAGGAATGTGAATTTTCTAAGGAGCAATAAAAGGTCCAAGAAGCATGTAGACATTCCTACCTACCAGATAACATATGAACAACATGAATTGGATGCACTCCTAGCTTTGGAGAAACCCAAGAAGCAAAAGAAGGACAAAAGCCATGTGCAATGTCATAAATGTAAGGAAATGGGACACTATTCCAGTGAATGCCCAGAGAACCAGAAGAATAAGGAAATTGGCCAAGTGGTGTGCAACAACTGCAAAGAGCTAGGCCATTATGTAGCAACTTGTCCACAAGAGCCCCGTAAAGAACTCAAGGACATCAACTGTTTCAATTGCAAGAACCCAGGACATTATGCAAGCAATTGTCCAGAAAAGATGAAGAACAAGTTGAACAATCCTATGGATAAACTCAACCTTGGCCCATGAGTCAAGTGTGGAAACCAAAGACACAATGCAAATGTTTGCCCAGAGCAGTTTCCCCAAGATCCCAAGCAAGCCAATATGTAATTTTTGTTTGAAATGTTTTAAGGGTGGTAGTACCCTAGTTGTTTTGAGCCTACTTGTAACCCTAGCTTTCCCAAATCTCGAGACGAGATTTATTTTAAGGGTGGTAGCCTGTCACATCCCAAGATTTTCCAAATCTTGTAATGTGAAGAATAAATGAATAAAATTAAACTTTGTTGATTTTCAGGGTGAGAAGGAACTTTTTGAATCCAATTGGAACATCAAACCAAGATGGATCAAATAAATCCTAAAGGGATTTAAAAATATAAACATTTAATAAAGGAAAATAAAATATTTTGGAATTACTATTTTGGATATTTTTAATAAAAGAATTTAGTTTTCAAATGAAATGGAAGTTTTACAAATAAAGATTATTTTATAGAGCCAAATTAAACCTTGGCCAAGCTTATGAAATAAAATGCTTTGTTTTGATAAAAATAGTAAAGATTCATTTAAAATAAATGAATAAGGATTTAATATCCAAGTTTTATAAATAAAGGTTTTATTATTTTAATTAACCATCAAGACTTATTTATTTAATTCAAATAAGTTTTCCAAGTATTTTATATTCCCAAATAAAACCTACTGATTTGGTTTTGAAAATAATTAGATTTCAAAAGGGGTATTTAAATAAAACAAATCCTATTTGATTTAATAACAATGGTCTATTTATTTAATTAATAATGGACCCTAAAATAAAATTATTAGTTTGGTTTTGAAATTTTGGTTTATGTTACTGAACAGAACCAAATTCAAAGTTACAAAGAGTGGTGATTGTTTGAATGGATTTGAATGTTGTTTGTTTGTTTGAGTTTCAAAACAGAAATTAGATTCAGAAAAATAAAAGGTTTCAGAATAGGAAAAAAATAGGATCTGGTCGACCCAACCCAGTAGCCCAACAAGGCCCAGAACCAGCCCAGCTTTCCCTCCCCGAAGAAAACGTTTCGCACTCAGTTCCTGACCCGCACAGAAGCTGACCGGTGGACCCCCCCTCACTCCTTTTCTCACTGACCAACCGACCCCACTTTTCCAGCTCACCTTCTTCCTCGCGCAGACGACGCCGGCCGTTTCCTGCCGTTGATGCCGTGGCTTCAATTCACCCACGCGGCCACATTTTACACAAGACCACACGCACGTTAAAGCGCCCACTCCCCCTCTCCATTTCCCCTCACACGCCCCCCTCTCTCTGCCCCGAGGCTACCTCAATTTGAGCTCGCAACGCCACAGCTCCGACCACCGTCTCCGACCAATTCCGGCCAAGCCTCGCCACCTCCTGCCTCCTCGAGCACACGAGCACACTCACCACTCCCAGGCGCATCTTCCTGTGCCCTCAGTTCAACCGCGGGCGCCCCTGAGCATCACCATCGACAAGCTCTGAACGCCGTCGCGTCTGTCTTCCACTCCGGCGACGTCTCCTGGTAAGTCCAGACCGCCCCAAGCCTTCTCCTTCAAACTCGCGTCATCTCCGTGAGCTCCTACATCTGACCACACCCTCTGTTTGCCTCCGCGTGATCTACATCGTCGCCTCCAACCACGAACAGGACCGCCCGACGCCGTTCTCCACTCCGGCGAGCAATCGCCATCGCTCCAAGGCGCCTCCATCTCGCAAACAGCGCGTCCGAGCTTCCCACGCCCTGCGATCACGGTGAGCCTCTCCTCTCTTCTCGCTTCCTGCCGCCGCTTATCCGCCGTCGTCGGACCGTAGCGTCGCCGCCGCTTAAGGCCGCCAGTGGCCTGTTGTTTAGGTCCGTTAGATCAAAATCGTATGGCTGTGATAGAATATAAGCGAAGAGGTATCGGATGCCTCTACGCCGCTCGATCTAAATTAGATCCTACGGTCCGCATCACCCGATCCGTGCGAACCGGTACCAGCGAATAGCGTTGCGACGCGTGGCCAGTTCTTATTTAAAACAGAAGTTTGAAATCTGATTAGAATGTGATTTTCAAACCTTTGTAACTTTTGATCCACACGTCCAAAAATTACAAACTTTATATCGTTGGAATCAGTGGAACAAACCCTAGCCAACCATACAATTTGTTTAGTAAATAGTATCTGTTAGATTTTTTGTTTTTACAGAAACATTTGTACGCTTGTTTAGCTTAGAAAATTGATTCAAAAATGTTTTTGAAGTTGAAACCTTGGCAAATTAGTTTGTGGTGAACTTACTGACCCTAGGAACCAACCCATGGTTTTGAAAATGGATTTGGTAAAGTTTAGGATGGAATAATTGGTTAGCCCATTTCTAGCCAAATAAAAGTAATGGTTTTGTTATAAAAATGATTTTGGAGTAAAAACTTTGGGAAAATGTTTTGGATCAAACCTACTGACCCTAAACACCAAGATTTGGGAAACAACAACTTGTTTGGTGAACCACTTAAAGTTGTTGCTTTGATAAAAATATTTTTCACCACATAGAATGATGAATGGATTTAAAAATGGTTTATGGACAAAACCCTTTTGTAAATGACTTTGCCACTTTGGAAAATGACCACTTTGAACCTTACAAAGTTTAGAAGCCTAGTGGAGACCACCTTTGCAAATAGAACCATCTCTTGCATGCTTGCATGCATGACTTAGATCCCATTGTTTTGTGTGTGTGAAATTGTTTGATTAATTATTGGTTTGGAATGTTAGTTGATTTTGTGTTTGCTTGATTGATTGTAGTGAAGTTAGAAAAGTGTGAGACTAGCAAGATCTAGGAGTGAACCAACATTCCCTACCAAAAAGGCAAGTTACACTATCATCTAAAAGTCCTACTATTTTCATTATACTTAGTGGATTTTGAAACATGCATGAAAATAATTTTATACTTATGCTATGCTAAATCCTAATAGGATACCCTATACATTCCTTAGTGAAAACAATGTAGTTGTTACATGCTTAGCCGGGCTATATTTTGAAAAGAGATACATGTTGAGATTTTTATGAAGTTGAGAAAAGGACTTGTGATTTTTACATAATAAAACAAGGACTCAATGAACCACCTGGGTGGCCAAGGATACTTTTAGTTTTGGAGAAGGTGGCAACAAAAGGAACCATGTCTATGGCAATCTCTTTGTGTTGTGCTCCAAAAGAAACCACCCAGGAAACTTAGAGATTGAACATGTTTCTCCAATTGTGGCTTTCGTGTGCAACCACATGCTATTTATGGCTCTGGCTTTGTCAACTACATTGGGAAGACCCATACATTGTCTTCAGTTTACTGGACATGGGGACCTGGAATCCTACATGGGTGCTAAAGACAAGCTAGCAATGGTGTATGGGAGGACCCTTTGGAAAGACTTCGTCACATTCTCAATCTGCCGATACTCCATCTTGGTGAGCACTAATCCAGTGGCCACTGGTGGCAACAAGATGGGAGTGTGACATGTGGGTAAAGTGTGCAACTTCTGCAGAAGATAATAAAATCTAAGTACTTAGCCGTGTCCCCGGTTATGGACAATACTGAGCAACTAAAGTTTGAAGCTATAGGAAATCTCGACATTCTAATTTCTAAAAGAAAACTTTTAAGACTTGAACACTTGGGGGTACCAAGGAGCTCAAGAGATTTTTATAAAACTTGATGCACTTGGGGGTACCAAGGTGCTCAAGAGATTTTGATAAAACTTGAAGCACTTGGGGGTACCAAGGAGCTCAAGAGATTTTGATAAAACTTGATGCACTTGGGGGTACCAAGGAGCTCAAGAGATTTTGATAAAACTTGATGCACTTGGGGGTACCATGAAGCTCAAGGGATTTTGACAAGGACTTGAACACTTCGGAATTTTTTTTTCCAAGGAGTTCAAGAGATTTTTGAAAAGGAGATTTGACAAAGGACCAAAACCCTTTTGAAAAGACAGGATAAATTATTCCTTTATGCAAATGAGCCTAAAACTCTACTTAGCTAAATATGCATGTAATGATAGGATCCACTTATATTCTACATAGTAGTGAAACTTGCCAATACAATTCAAATGTATTGACCCTTGTGGCTGTAACTTGTAATGTTGCAGGTTTGATTGATTTTAGTGAAGGTTGATTGATTAGGATTACAAAGTCTACAACCAACATGTTCATGGCACTTTGAAGATGAAGGACCCCTTGCTTATAGATATTCCGCTGCAATGTAATGTAATAGCCAAATGAGCTATGTAAAGGTGTAATAAAACTATGTTATTCCTGGTTATAAAGTTATATTATGACCTTTGTTTCTTGATATTACATCTAAACTGTGGATGCTAGCTATTGATCCAGGGACTAGCATTGTAAACACAGGGGACACCACCTTATGTTAATAAAGGTTGGGACACTCCCTCTACAGACACACAAGGTAAACCATAGAAATGGGCCTTGTGTAACCACTCAACATAAACCTTTCCTTCCATTCCACCCAGGTGTTTCATTAACTTAGTTGTTTTATTAGGCAAAAACACAAGTCCAAAGGACTTAGAAATATTTTCATCATAGCATGTATATATTTCACCAACCCTTGGTTACTACTAGCTAGGCTAAGCATGGCATAGATAGTAACTTAACTTAGAAACTCCCTAGCATTTCTACAACTACTAGGATGTCCCAACATGGCATATAAGCAAAATAGAGCATGCAAGTCTAACAAAATATTTCGAATGCTTAGTAGAAACCATAGGAATGATAATATTCATGAAGTACCACTTGCCTTGGTAGTTGGGAGAGTAGCACTCCTCACAATCACAATTACTAGCACCAAAATCTACACAAGAAATGGTAGCCACAAATTACACACAAAACATATATAATCAAAAATATATATGCATGCATGCAAAATGATAAGTGATGATTTTCAAAAACTCAACCAAGCAAGTGCATAGTACTGAGTCCTAAACAAGTCAAAAACTTGCCAAACAATAATTATTTAACCCTTAAAACAATTCCTAATCATTTCATATACTCAAATAAGCCCTACACATGTTTCTGCAAATAAAACCTTTTTAACAGAAGCTAAACATTAAACACATTGCATAATCAGAAAGAGCTTGCTCTCCTAATTCTAACGGTATAAAATTTGTCAAATTCTAACGTGGGGATCAAAAGTTATAGCTAAATCAAATTCAAACAATAATCTGATTCAAATTCTATTTTTAAACTCTAAAAGCTGCCACGCGGCGCTTTCCTATTGGCCGATACCGCTTCGCGTCGGATCGTGCTTCCGCGCCATAGGATCAACTTAGATCCAACGCGCCAGATCTAAAGAAAATGGTTCGTCCCTGTTCTAAACTAATCCCTACGATGCAGATCTAACGGCGGCTGTTGCTTTGACCAAAGTCGAGCGGCGCTAGCGGCGGCGACTGGCGGCGGCGCCTCTGTCAGAGGTGCTACCGGCGTTCTAGGTCGCGCGGGAGAGGAGGAAGGGGTTTACCGGAATCGCAGAGAGCTGCTGATGCTCAAGGTGGCGGTGGTTCGGCAAGGGGCGCTCTAGAGTGGCCGAGGGAGCTCGTCGGAGTTGCGGGCGGCGTCGGGTTGGAGTGGACGACGACGTTGGCGACGTTCCTGGTCTCCCTAGCACAAACCAATGGCATCAGATGGTGCACAAGACAGTGGCGAGCCTAGTCGTATGAGAGAGAGGTCAAGGGGCGCTCAGTGCTTACCGCAATTGATCGTCGGAGTTGAGCGGTGGTTGGGTCGCTTGCAGAAACAAACGAGGACGGCATCCTGGGTCACAAGCAGGCAAGCAAATGGTATCAGAAGGTGCACAAGGTCATGCTGGTTACACTCATTTGAATCAGAGGCACATGGGCAGTCAGGACTCACCGGAATTTGCTGCCGGAGATGCTCAATACCGCGGCGGCGCAAGTTCGATTGTGGACAGCCTAGCGGCGCTTTGCGGTTGGTGAGTGAGGGGAATGGAGCGGAGTGGGGAGAGGATCTTATAGCTGGAGCAGGGCGTGGAGTTACTCGCGGAATCAATGGGAATCAACGGCGAGGATGCGGCGAAATAACGGCGGCGTGGCGTGCGGTAGCGTGATTGACGAAGACGACGACGTGGTCACGGGTCCACTTGTCAGCGAATAAAACAGAGAGGGGATGGGGTCCGTGCGTCAGCGACTCTGTGAGTGCGTCTGCGAGTGAAAGAGAGAGAGAGGGAGGACCCAGGTGGGCTTAATGGGCTGGATCCATTGTTGGGATAGAAGTCTGGCGACGGCCCTTTTCTATTTCCTTTCTCTTTTTCTTTTTCTGTTTTGATTTTCTAGAATGATTTTCAAATGATTTCAAAAGCTTTTGAATTCAAACTTTTTCCAGGATTTTGTAGGGTGCAACGTTCACACTTCTGGGCATAAAATCAAGTGGTCACTTTGAATTGGCTTGGTCATTTGGAATAAAATAAAATAAACAGTGTCATAGCACTTGTTTAATATTTGTTTTGAAATTGGTTTTCAAATTGTATTTGCTTTGGAATTTTTGGTTTAAACCTTAGAAATCTAGCAAAATAACCTGAGAGTAATAAGACAACAAAGTTTGGTTTCATGAACAACAATCTCTCAGCATTTCTTTCAAATGCTGATCACATAAAATAATGAGCTCATATGCTCCTATTTTGAAATGTTTTTCTGAAATGAAGCCCTAAATGATTATGGATGCATGGATGATATGCATAAGTTTGAAATGTGATTTTAGGGATGTTACACACTTCCAATCAGGAATAGGTAGTGGTTGAAGCAAACCTGCTGGTTTCTGATGTTCCGCCTTCACTCTACTACACACATCACATAAAGCAATATGCTCGGCGATGTCCTTCTTGAGATTATTCCACCAAAATCTTTCCTTCATGTCCATGTACATTTTGGTGTTACCCGGATGAATGGAATACGGTGAGTTGTGTGCTTCTTGCAAAATCAGTTTCCGAAGCTCTGGATCTTGTGGAACACAGATACGTTTCCCATGCCATAAAGTACCTTGTTCGTCTTCATGGAATCCTTTGGCTTTTCCTTGCCAATCTTTTCCTTAATCTCTTCAATTTCCTTATCAGTCTTCTGGGCTTCTTTGATCTTGTCCAACAGAGTGGGTTGAACATCCAAAGACATGAGATGTCCTTCAGGCATAATCTCCAATCTGAGATCTCTGAATTGAGCACACAAATCATCTGGCAATTCTCCTTTAGTAAGGCCATTCACAAAAACCTTACGGCTTAAAGCATCCGCTACAACATTTGCTTTACCGGGATGGTATTGCAAACTTAAGTCGTAATCTTGATGAGTTCTAGCCATCTTCTTTGTCTCATATTAATTTCTTTCTGGGTGAAGATATACTTCAAACTCTTGTGATCTATGAACACTTCACAACGCTTTCCCAAAAGATAGTGTCTCCATGTTTTGAGTGCATGGACAACAGAGGCTAACTCCAAATCATGAGTAGGATAGTTCACTTCATGAGTTTTGAGTTGTCTCGAGGCATAAGCCACAACTTTTCCTTCTTGCATAAGTACAGCAACCAAACCATGATGAGATGCATCACAATATACTTGGAAATCTTTTTCCAAATCTGGCAAACACAAGACTGGTGCTGTCACAAGTCTCTTCTTCAATTCCTAAAAGCTGAGTTCACAACCTTCAGACCAAGCAAATTTCTTGTCTTTCGTTAGCAATTCTGTCATACGCTTCGCAACCTTGGAGAAATTCTCAATGAACCTTCTGTAGTAACCTGCTAAGCCAAGGAAACTATGAACTTGTTTCACTGACTTGGGAGATTCCCATTCAGTTACAGCTGAAACTTTAGCAGGATCAACTGCTACACCATCTCCTGACACGACGTGTCCAAGAAATCCAACTTCATTTAGCCAGAATTCACACTTGCTGAATTTGGCATACAGTTTGCTCTCTAAGCTTCTCAAGTATCAATCGCAAATGTCCTTCATGTTCCTCTTTGCTCTTGGAGTAGACCAGAATGTCATCGATGAAAACGACAACAAACTTATCAAGGAATTCCATGAACACCTTGTTCATCATATTCATAAAGTATGCTGGGGCATTGGTCAAACCAAATGGCATCACGGTATACTCATACAATCTATACCTTGTGGTGAAAGCTGTCTTAGGTATGTCTTGCTCCCTTATCTTGAGTTGGAAATAACCTGACCGGAGATCAATTTTTGAGAACACACAAGCTCCTTCAAGCTGATCAAACAAGTCATTGATTCTAGGCAAAGGGTATTTGTTCTTGATAGTCACCTCATTGAATGAATGGTAATCTATGCATAACCTTTGACTTCTATCTTTCTTTTCCACAAACAAAACTAGGGCTCCCCAAGATGAAGAACTTGGTTGAATAAATCCTTTCTGCAACTCCTCTCCGAGTTGTTTCTTGAGTTCTTTCAGTTCATCAACTGACATCTTGTATGGTCTTTTTGCTATTGGTCCAGATCCTGGTAGCAAATCAATAAGAAACTCCACATCTCTATCAGGTGGCATTCCCGACAATTCTTCCGGAAACACATCCGGATATTTACTCACAATTGGCACACTGTCTATGCAAACCCCCTTAAGAGAATTTAGCATACTCCTTCTTGCTTCAAAGTTGGTCTTGAATCTGATTCTTTTATTTTCTGGAGTTGTGAGTGAGATAGTATGGTTGGCACAATCTATCGCTCCCTTGTGCTTAGTCATCCAGTCCATTCCCAAAATGACATCCAATCCTTGGGAGTTTAGGATTATCAAGTTAACGGGAAACTTATACTTCCCAAACTCTATGACTAGATCATGACATCCTGAATTCACTATCATTTCTCCGCCAGGAGAACTTACTTTTATAGGACACCCAATAGTTTCTACCGGCAGTTCATTTCTTTCAACAAATTCTCTTGATATGAATGAATGAGATGCACCAGTATCAAAGAGAACAAATGCTGGAACAGAATTGAGTTTGAACTTACCAGCAACAGCATCAGGCTCCTCATAAATTTCCTCCACATTGATGTGGTTCACTTGTCCCTTCTGAAAAGGGTTGGGCTTGTTGGGTCCTTCAACTTTCTTTTCTGGGCATTCATTTGCATAATGCCCCATCTTCTTGCACTTGAAGCATTCAACCTGACTAATGTCCTTCTTGACAGGCTGGCTTCCACTGCCACTTCCATTACCGCTGTGGTGGCTCTTATATCCACCTTTGTGGTTCTTGTACTTGTCATTATCATGACTACGATGATGCTTGTTGTTATGACGGTTGTGGTTGTGGTGCTTGTTGAATTTCCCATGCTTGTGGGATCCTGAGCTTCCACTGTCATCGTAATGGGAACGTTTGTGAGACGATCCCGAGCTGTGCTTGTCTGAGTGCTTTCTTTTCCTGCTCTCAACTTGCTTCATTTTGTTCTCCAAAATAGCAGCCTTATCACAAAGAGACTGGTATGTGGGAACATATGCCACAGCCAACTGCAGGTTCAGCTCATCATTCAACCCTTCGAGGAACTTTTCTTTCCTCTTAGCATCAGTGTCAACTTCATCCGGTGCGTAACGCGCCAGATTGTTGAACTCCTCAATATATTCAGCCACGCTGCGGTGGCGCTGCTTCAGGTTATGAAACTCTTTCTTTTTCAGACTCATCACTCCAGATGAGATATGATCAGTACGAAAGCCATCCTCAAAGATTGCCCATGTCACATCTTCGATGGGGGTGGTGATCTGGAAGTTATCCCACAAAGTGGCGGCTGGTCCTTCCAGCAAATGTGCTGCAAATCTGACTTTTTTTGCATCAGTACAGCCCACAGTTACCAAGTCCTTGTTCACAGAGCGTAGCCAGTCATTGGCCACCATGGGATCAGTTGTTCCTCAGAACTTTGCTGGCCTCAATCTCAAGAACCTGGTAAGCATGTAAAAACCCGGTGGGTTGTTGTTGTTGTTGTTGTTATTGTTGTTATTGTTGTTGTTGTTGTTGTTGTTTTGGTTCTGGATGAACGTCGTCATCATTTACATCAGCTGTGTCTGAGCTGTCATCATTTGCTACATTTCTGGAGTGATGTTGTTGTTATTGGGGTTGGGATTGGCACGACGAGGAGGCATCTGTGGTTTGTTCAATAGAGATAAGAATGAGATACCCATAGATGCTTTCATGCACAATACATCACATAAGCAATCACAAAGCATGCAACATAATGATAAAGGTTCAACAACCAGATAACAAGTTCGCAAAGTAAAACACACACAAATAACAAGCCATACACATGTTGGATGGTCAAATAACAAGTTCCCAACAACAAGTATGATAATAAATGATAAATGAGTAGTCAAATCTACTCCTCGGCATCAACTTCCTCCTCGACAAAGGTAAGACCTGCGTTCTCCATCACGGTCTTGTATTCCTCGACGCTGGTGGTCAAGGTCTCTATTTTGGCTTTGAGAGCCCTCTTCTGGGAACAAAGCCTCTCAATCACCGTCTGCTGATGCTCGAGCTCGAAGTCCTTGGCCTGCAGTTCTTCAGTCATGTCCCGAATCCTCTTGTTCCTATCCTGGACTCGCTTCTCCTGACTCTTGAACTTTCTGTCCTGGCTCTCGAACTTTGCCTCCATCTCCTTGACTATCTCATATTGTTCCGCGAAGAGCTTGTCCTTCTCGCGAATCTACACCTGGAGTTCGTCATTGCTGAGCATGATGTTGGTCCTATCAGAGTCCACGTGCCTAATGAGAGCCTCTAAGTCCTGGAGGTATAGGCGAATCGGCTCCGCTGTCTCCCTCGAAGTGTCCTCGAAGTCGATGGACTCTCCATCCTCATCACGTCTACCGAAGACGTGGAAGTGAGTACCTCTAACCTGTCGAGAGTGTCTCCCTAGCACGCCCCATCAGATCCTGCATGACTACCTCAAGGCCTCTCTCCTTGTCATCGTGCATGAGCTTGAAGATGATAGCCTCCGTGGTAGGCTCAGTCTGGCGTCCGGGCTGATTGACCTTGAAACCCCAAAGGTCTTTCCTCTCAAACTTGGTGAGGGGAAGCACCATGATGGTGGGAAGAGGGGAGTGAGCAAAGTAGTAAGCTCAACAATACGAGGACCAAAGCGAGTTCCCTGGAACTCCTCAACAGTGCTGATGGTAATATTAGGCATCTATTTATAAGATAGAAAAAAGTTAGAATCAACACAATTTAAGATAAAACACAAGGCAAAACATCACATACATATCCTTGGAAATCAAAACGCACAAGTCATGGCATACAAGAATCCATTACAACAACCAAAGTTCAACTTATTTTAAAGCAACATTTGGAAAATAAGGTGATAAGTGGTGGTCCAACTAACGAAGTACGTTTACAGTCCTATCTCACTGGATCTGTTGGCTAACATAATGTTTCTAGAAGCAATCAGTCTATCTTGCTCACATGACTCCATAACTAAGTCTATAATGTCTCCTCTTAAGGTTTGGTTGGTAGCTTCCAACTCTTGGGTATGTTTCTTCTCTTCCTTTAGGTCATTTTGAAGGTTGAGCATTCTGCACTTGACTCTATCACCAAGTTCTTTGATGGTCCTCCAAGCTGCATCCCTTGCTGATTCAAAGAATGTAGTGTGCACCACTGAATTGGTGAACATGCAGAATCCTGAGTCCTTGTGGTTGTCTTCCTTGTTTTTATACAAGTGAAGTTGCACCCACCAGTACTCAACTCCTTCATCCATCACAGGAAAACCTTTGTACACAGCTGCACCATGTATTTCCATTGCAACCATGAGGTCCTTGAGAGCCTTGGGGAATTCTGTCTCACACTCCAAAGTCATTGTCATGAGTGGTCCTTTCCTTACGGCTTCGTTGATGGAGTTCATCTACAATTAGAGATGAGAAAGAAGATTAGAAAAGTTTACGAGAATAATAGACAAGTGTAGAAGTTGTGGAAATTTTTTCCTTAGTGGTTTCCAATCCTAGGGTCATAATCCTACAGGCAACACAGTGCTCTGATTCCATCTGTAAGATCCCTCCTTTATAAAGGAAAAGGATCCCTGTGATTGCAATGCTAGTCCCTGGATCATTGCTAGCATCCATAGTTTAAGATGAAGTACACAGAAACAAAGGTCATTATTATAGGCATTCCAGAGACAAACATAGTCTTTACAACTCCAAGGCCATAGGCCTAGTACAAGAGTTTGAATAAGTAAATAAATAAAAGTCTTCAGCTTCATGTGCCACAGGAAAACATGTTGAGTGTAGACTCATGACTCCTAATCCTCATCAGAGTAACCTGCAACATCACAAGTTACAGCCACAGTGGGTCAATACATTGGAATAGTATTGGCAAGTGATACCTTAGTATAATTTAGGTGGACTAGATACTATATGAAATTTGGCTAAGTGTAGCTTGGCTTGCTTTGCTCAAAATAGGTTTTGCCTATTAGTTGAAATCATTAAGTTTTTCTTTGTCAAAACTTTTCCCAAGGAACCACCAATAGACATTGAGGTCCTTCACCCTTGTTCACCCACAAGTTTTACTTAGAAATTGGATGAGGAGATTCTTGATAGCTTCCATGTCTTGATGCTCAACTTGTCCTTAGATTCTTCCATCTGCAGAGGTTGTGCACTTTCCCCACCAGCCTTGATTTTCACCAAGACAGGACCTTTCAGAAGCCTTCCCTTAGACCAAATGGACGCGTCCAACCTATCATCCCACTACCACCAACTGTCCAAATGGCTAAGTTCTAGCAACCTATGTGATCCAGGCAGAGCCCATATTGCCAAGTGGCTGCACTAGAAGCTTCTTAACACTTGGCCTCTAAAATCTCTTTGTTCCTGGGTGGCTTTCCACAAGTGAGATACACAAGGTAAACCATAGAAATGGGCCTTGTGTAACCACTCAACATAAACCATTCCTTCCATGCCACCCAGGTGTTTCATTTACTTATTTGTTTTATTAGGCAAAACACAAGTCCAAAAGACTTAAAATATTTTCATCATAGCATGTATATTTCACCAACCCTTGGTTGCTACTAGCTAGGCTAAGCATGGCATAGATAGCATCTTAACTTAGAAAATTTTCTAGCAATTCTACAACTACTAGGATTTCCCAACATGGCATATAAGCAAAATATAACATGCAAGTCTAACAAAATATTTCTAATGCTTAGTAGAAAACATAGGGATAAAAATATTCATGAAGTACCACTTGCCTTGGTAGTTTGGAGAGTAGCTACACTCCTCACAATCACAATCACTAGCACCAAAATCTACACAAAGAATCATAGCCACAAATCACATACAAAACATATACAAACAAAAATATATGAATGCATGCAATATGATATGTGATGATTTTTAAAACTCAACAAAGAAAGTGTACAGTACTGGTTCATAAACAAGTTAAAAACTTGCCAAACAACAATTATTTAAACCTTAAATCATTTCTTAAACAATTCATATACTCAAATTAGCCCTACACATGTTTCTGCAAATAAAACCATTTTAACAGAAGCAAAACATTAAACACATTGCATATTTAGAAAGGGCTTGTTATCCTGATTCCATTGATATAAAATTTGTCAAATTCTAACATGGGGATCAAAAGTTATAGCCAAAACAAATTCAAACATCTAATAGATTTAAATCCTGATTTTAAACCTAAACAGCTGCCACGCGTCTTAATCTGATTGGCCCGTACCGTTTCGCGTTGGATCACGCTTCTGAGCCGTTAGATCTACTTAATCTGCACGGCCAAGATCTAACTATATCGCTTCGTTAAGTGATCTAATCTCACACGCTGGATCCAGATCCAACGTCCCTGGATCAAACGACCAAAGCTGGGCGGCGCTGGCGGTGGCTACTGGCGGCGGCGAGCTCTGCCTACGGCGGCGCGGCGCTACAGGTGGCTCTGGGGTCGTCGGAGATGCTTACCAGAAACATGACGATGCGCTGATGCTCAACCTGGCGACGACTTGGCAAGGGGCGCACGGACACGGTCGCTGGAGCTCGTCGGAGTTGCGGGCGGCGTCTGTTGCTTGCTGTCGAGGACGTTGCCGAGGCTCTGCGTCGACCTATCACAAGCCAGAGGGTTTAGGAGATGTGCAAAGGCCTGGCGAACAAGACAGTACCAAAGGGGAGGCAAGGGGCGGTCTCGTTTTACCTGAATCGCACGTCGGAGTCGAGCGGCGGCTCAGGTGCTCGCGGTGAGGACGAAGATGTCGCTCTGGGTCACGAGAAAGCAAACGGGGGGAATTAGCGAATGCGCAAGGTCATGCTGGACACAGTGTTTTGAACTAGAGGCAGAGGGGCGGTCTGTACTCACCGAGATTCGTCGCCGGAGTGCGTCTGTCTGCGGCGGCGCAAAGGCAATTGCGAGCAGCCTGGGGGCGTAGAAGTGGTGCTTGGTGAGGGGAAATGGCATGATGCGAGGGGTCTTATAGCAGCGGGCGAGGATCATGGCGTATCAATGACAATTAAGCGTCAGATCGATTGCGGCGAGGTAACGGTGGAAGCGCGTCGTGAAGCTGCGTGATTGGCGACGAAGGCGCGTGGTCGCAGGGTCCACTCGTCGAAGTTAAATGAGAGGAAGCTAGGGTCTGGCATCACTCCACTCGGGTTCGTCATGAGTGAGAGAGAGAGAGGAACCCGTGGGCTAACTGGCTGGATTTCAGCTTGGGCAGATAGGTAGCGCTGGCCTTTTTCCTTTTCTTTTCTCCTTTTCTTTTTCTGTTTTGATTTTCTGAAATGATTTTCAAATCCAAATCAAATGAGTTTGAATTCAAATCTTCTCTAGGTTTTTATACTGCAAATCTTGCACTCAAATGTGTGACAAACACTACTGTTTAATCAAAACACTTTGATCAAATAAAAATAAAACCAAGCCTTTATGATATATATACAATAGGCATAATATTGGTTTTATTTACTCATTTTGTTTTGAAACTTTGTTCAAACTTTTGTTGGTGCCTAAGTTTGAATTTCAAACCTTACTGAATCAAAACAAGTGTTCTTCTCATTGGAAGATAGCACTAAGGCTAGAGCAACTTACATGAAATAATAAGCATAAATGCTTCTGTTTTGAAATGATTTGTTTGAAATGAGATTCATATGATCATGGATGCATGGATGATATGCATGAGTTTGAAACATGATTTTAGGGATGTTACAGGGTCTAGTGTCAAGCATTAAGCACAACAAGTTACAACAAAGTCAAATAGCACTAATAGAGATACTAGGCACTATGCCCTAACAGATCTTATTCGATTACATGATAGAACTCATCCAATCCCTACCATCCCCAAGCCTACAACGGGGTTTTACTCACTCATGGATGAGGGAAACATCGGTGGTTGATGGAGATGCGTTGGTGATGACGATGGTGATGATCCTGTCCAAATTCCCCATCCCGGCAGGGTGCCAGAACGGAGTTTCTGGATCCGAATCTTGGTTTCTGGTGGCGGCGGCGAAGCAGAACTCTTTCTGGAAAACTATCGAACCCCCTCTCGGTTTTTAGGTCGAAAGGCAACTTATAGGCACAGAGGGAGGCCGAGGGGGTGCCTGGGGTGGCTGCACCCCCTCCAGGCGCGGCTAGTGGTGGGCCCGCACCTGGGGTGGGTGTGGGCCCCCCAGGCCTCCTCTCCGTCTCGTCTTCTGGCTCCGTGGATCTTCTGGTGAAATATAATTTTTGGCATATTTTCCGGGATTTTTCCTGATAGTTGATTTTCTGCACAAAAACAAGACACCAAGGTAATTCTGCTAAAAACAACGTCAGTCCGTGTTAGTTGTATCCAAATCACACAAGTTTAGAGAAGAAACAATAGCAAAGTGTTTGAGAAAGTAGATACATTTTGGACGTATCAGGGGGTTGCTCTACCTGAAGGACAGGAAGGACCCGAAAAACTCGACACCGAGGTCGAACTTGTCAGCCTGATGCAGGTCATGGCGATCGAGGAGACATGGACGCATCCGTATCTCCGATACATGCTAAACAAAGAACTGCCTGACGACCTGACAGATGCCCGACACATATCTCGCCGGTCCAAAGCGTTCACCCTCCATAATGGCGAGCTATACAAGCGCAATATTTCGGGTGTAATCCAAAGATGCGTCACCATCTGTGATGGAAAAACCATCCTCAAAGACATCCATGAGGGCATCTGCGGTCATCATGCAGGCAGCCGCGCCCTTGTCGCAAAAGCTTTACGAGCTGGATTCTGCTGGCCAACGACCATGAACGATGCCAAGGACATCGTCCGAAGGTGCAACAACTGCCAAAGGTTCACGGACAAGCCACACACACACCAGGATCAGAGCTCAGGCCCATACCACTGGCCTGGCCCTTCGCCCAATGGGGCCTCGACATGATCGGCAAACTGCCCAAATCTTCGAAAGGAGGCCACGTCTACCTCCTGGTCGCAGTCGACAAGTTCACTAAGTGGATGGAGGCCATGCCCGTAACCAACCAAAGCAGCAAAATGGCCGTCAAGTTCTTTGAGTCCATAGTCTACAGGTTCGACGTGCCACACAACATCATCACGGACAACGACTCGAACTTCATCTCGAAATAAATCCAGGACTTCTGCGAGGGCCTTGGCATCAACATATCATACGCCTCAGTGGCGCACCCGCAGACCAATGGGCAGGTCGAAAAGGCCAACATCCTCATAGGCGGAGGCATCAAGAAATGCCCGCTCAGCCCACTCGAAAGGCTTGCGGGAGCCTAGGCAGAGGATCTGCCCTCCGTCCTCTGGAGCCTACGGGCAACGCCGAACAACGCAACTGGCTTCATGCCTTTCTTCATGGTGCACGAAGCCGAAGCCGTACTACCTGCCGAGGTACGCCACCAGGCCCCACGGGTCGTCGCCTACAGCGAAGCCGAATCAACGACCGCACTCGAAGATGCTGTCGACACACTCGACGAGGCACACGATATCGCCGTGGCTCACTCAATGGTCTACCAGCAGAGCTTCCGCAACTACCACAGCCGACGGCTGCGCCCAAGGTCCTTCGTCGAAGGAGACCTCGTCCTACGACTCAAGCAAGAGCGGCTGAAAAAGCTCGAGTCACCATGGGAAGGACCCTACATCGTCATAGAAGTCATCCCAGGCGGCGCTTACCGCCTCATGGACATTGCGTTAGGAGTCGAATAATCCAACCCCTGGAACGTCGCACGTCTACGACACTTCTACCCCTAGTTATCCCTTTACTTTCAATAAGGCTACTCAGCCAAGACTACTCCGCCGAACAATGTACCTCCTCGATACGATATGAATAAAAGCTAAGTTCCTCGGCCGAAAATTCTTTTTCTTACTTTTTTGCTATAACACGCTCGGGGGTTACGCCTCACCTCACCTCGACTGAGATCAAAATGCATACAACCTGAGTAGTTGACCACGTCAGGCTAACAAAAAGGACATGCAAACAACAAAGCACAACGTGCTAATATAAATAAACTTTACAAAGGGCACAACAATCCCACTCGAATACACACATGCTTTACATCTATCAGGTCCTACCTATTTTGGAGTATTACACTCCCCCGCTGCTCGAACAGATCAACAATTTCTTTGGCATATTGCCTTACAGCCGCATAATGCGGGCACATATCCCAGAGACTACCATCTGGACGAAGGGGTGGCTCAGTCGCCACAGTCGCGATATCGACGTCACGACGATAGAGACGAACAAGTGAAAGAGTGGCCTTCACCCCAGCAACCAGTTGACGCTGCACCAATTCCTTGACGTGACCCACGTCCCGAAATTTCGCCAGCAGGCCCCAAAGGTTGGAAGGTGCCTCATCCAGGGGAAACATAATGGCCCAGATGGACGCCAGGGAAATCCTCACCTGTCTCAGCACCCAAGAAACCTGGTGGGCGCGATCTTGCACCGTCGCAAGAATGATGGCCCGATCGCGGTCCATCAAGAAGAAGTCGCCAGCCTCCAAGTCCTGTTGGGTCAGACAGTTCATCCGAACAGCAACGCGCTCCTTCTCCTCCTTCGGAACGAGATTGGCGCATATAATAAACACAAAGAGGACGCATAAGAAAGGTGCATTCGAAAAGAACAACAGTTCATGGAGACTCACATTGAAGATGCTCGCTGATCTGCCGCAGCTCCCCCATCAAAAATTCCTCCCTAACAGTGGCTCGCCCAGCCTTCGACTTGCACACGTCCGCGTGGCCAGGAATGCCGAGAACATCCTTCTCTAGGCTACAGACGCGGTCGTGAAGAAACCAAGTTGCAACGCATCATCCAACGATGGTTGCGGCTCAGGAGCAGCCGAAGTGTCTACGGGAATCTCACCCAAAGGACCCTAAAGGCAAACAAGCAAGGAGATGAACATCACACACATCTCTGAAGATAGCTCGAAAAAATAACTTATATACATTAAAGACCACTGCATGGCACAAGGAAAGATTGTTCACCAGCAAAAGTACATATTACAAAAGATAGAGGATAAACTATCCTAAACTACAAAGCCTAAGCACCAGCATCCGGAGTGGCCTCAGAGCCAGAATGCCTGCTCTTGGCCTCCACCTGCTGCTTCACCGCATACTTCGCCAGCAGGTCAATGAACTTCGACCCATGACGCTTACAGCGAGAAGCGAATGCTACCTCTGAGCCGTCTGGAGCCGTCGGCATCTAGGAGGTGATGTGAGGCAGATCTAGCTCCGTTCCGGATGCCATGGCCATAGCCAACCCTATGGAGGCACCGATGCCCTTCTGCTTGCGCTTGTAGACTGCAGGAGCGTCCTCCGACAAAGCATCTGCCAGAGCGTCGACATTCTCAAGAGCAGCGCCCTTGGTACGACCTCCTTGTAGAAGTGTCGAAGAACTTCCTTGGCCTTCGCCAAGGAGTCAATAGCAGTACCGCAGCGATCTTCGACTGCTGCGGTGGCATCATCAAGAGAATTCCCGTGCTTCATCACACCGCGATCAAACGCAATGCCTGCAGCATCTGAGACAAGAAAAGAAGAAAGGGCCCGAATAAGAACAACATAAGGACCAGCCGAAAAAACAAGGACGGATCAAATAAACTAACCAGAGAAAGTCTTGGCCGCAGCCATCAGCCTGTCGCCCATCTCCTTCTCGTGAGCGGCATCCACAGCAGCAAGCTCCCTCTCGCGATCCGCAGACTCCTTCCGCAGGTGCTTCTGAGCCTCGGCAACAGCAGCCACCTCCTTCTCCAGGCGCTCCTTCGCCTTAGCAGCATCTACAGTTGGTGCACAACAACACACGGCGATGTATCACTCAGTGAATGATATAAGAATGCTTGCTTGTTTTTTCTTGAAACAACGCTCCAGCTTGATTGTCGTCCCAGCAGAACTCAACTCCAGGTACTTAAAATCTTAGAAACCACGTAGGCGCCGTGAGAGCAGCCGCTGTCCCGGCGACCTCTGACCCGGGCGAGTCCGTGGTGATGGTGGCCGTATCAGTCTGACTGCAACGCTTCTGTCAAGGGAGAGCTCACCGTGCGCCTCACCACCTCGAAGGAGCCCGCCACAACGCCTTGGAACGGGGCACCTGGCCACTCGCGCAGCGCCGGAGGACATTAGCCGCTCGTGGGGCACCTAGCCACTTGCGCCGCGCTGGAGGCCATCGCCGCTCGCGGGGCTCCTAGCCACTCGTGCCAGGCCGGCGGACATCGCCGCTTCCGGGGATCCTAGCCACTCGCGGGGCCGATCTGCACGACGCCACCATCTGCCAGTACGGAACAGAGAAGGGGAATTGGGGATTTTTTTCTGCGGGGGAGACGGACATCCTGGGTCACTTTCCTTTTTTCCCTGGCCACTTGATTCTATTCTCACGCAGCAAATCATGGCCCCAGATTGGATGACACGTCATCCCGTAGAGTTTTTTCCGTAAGTTTTTACGTAGGTGTAGCATTACTGTTAAATTTTTCTCCCACACAATGCGATTTCTTATTTGCATGCTATATTTTGTTATGGATGGCAGCCGAACGGTTGTTCTTAATACTAACTAATTGTTGAAACCAACCCTACTTCACCACATATGTCGACTTCCAACCGCAAGTGCAACAGTTGTGGCCAAATTCTTTGCATCTCTTGCAGCGTCTTCGTGTAGTAGCACCCGGCTCAGCGTCAGCAACGACAGTTCACTCCGCCGTACGGTGCTGTGCAGATCCACACGAGCCGCATTGCTCGACTACATAGACACCAGTCTTCACGAACCGCGTCGACCTCCGGGGGCGTTCTTCATCCTGCTGACCTTGCCGCAACAGCGCCGACGAAGTTCGTTTCCGAGCGCCGGGAGGTTCAATATGAGAGACTTGTATCACAACTCCTTCGAACTGCAGAATCTCCGATCCGTCGGCAGCAGCTGTTTGCACTCTGCACATCGAAGCTTGCCGTCCCCGAAGCGTCCAGGGTCATCGCGGAAATGGCAGCTTTGGCGTGGCTGCCATAGTCTACGGCCAACTCAAATGCCTGCATGGAAGTTGTCCCTATGCATACGAGATCCATCGCGGCAGCATGTAGCAGCCCATGCATGGAAGCGGCGTCGACGCCCGTCGCCGCAGCTTCACTGTATCCAGTTATAGAGCACACTGAACCTTCCCTCGCAGAAACAATCCAATGCTTCTTGATCAGCCCTTGTGGGATCTCCACTTCTCCAATGTGAACCAGCGCCTCTATTAGGAACAAGCATGCATTCAAACAATAAATTAGGCACTATAGTTCTAAGGAATCAGATAGTGTTAATCATATATGCATACAAATTCTGAACCATAAAGATGTGTCGACAAGGGATGCCAGAGTTCTCGAACGACTTGCAAAAGCAGGAGTAGGTGTTCTTTGCCTCATCCACTTGCACAATGTACTCTCTAGCCTACCAGCTGGATTTTCAACACTTGCACGGGCGTACATTAACGTACATGTTCCCTTCAACACCCTCTCGGCATATGAAAACACCCACCGAAACAACTATCTGAAAAATCTTTCGAATAGAGAACTCGTGCGTATATCCGCGTTGCATGTTTCTCAATAGGAACACCGGCGCGGAGCAGGAAAATTCACCTCAAGATTAAAACAAAACATTTAGCCATGTTCTTGAAAGGAATATGCCCGAGAGACAATAACAAAGTGGTTATTATCTTAATTCATGTTTATGATAAATGTTTATTTCTCATGCTATAACTATGTTAACCGAAACTGTTAATACATGCGTGATTTATAAACAAAAGTAAATAAAAGGTTCGTAATGCCTCTCTTAATACTAGCTTGTTGATTAACAGGTGATCAAAGGTTTTCTGATCATGAACATTGTATGTTGTTAATAGCATGGTCATATTATTAAAAAATGATATGATGAATAGTCATCCATAGTAGATTTAGCAATACGATCAAGTCCTAAAGCTTATATTGCTATTGCATTCGTAGTAATTCAATGTCCTTAAACCACGAGATCACGTCAATCACTTTCCTCGAAAAAGTAATTTAATTTCATCAAACGTCACACCGTAACATGATGATTATAAAGGTGTTGTCGAGTACTTGGAAACTATTATTTGAGGCTTGTGGATCAAGAGTGGGTTTTGTCCATCCATATAATGAAGAGATATACTCAGAGCCCTCTCGGTGATATCACATTGACATAGCTTGCAAGGAAGTGATTTGATCACTAGAATGTTATATCACAGGAACGAGAAAAAGAGTACTTATTGGGAACGAGATTAAACAAGGTATGGATGATATCAAGTGATCGAATCTCGGACAAGTAAAATATCGCGATACAAAACTTATTTGATTACAGCGAAAAAGGTTCAGACGATCATTGGATTTTCGTGGAGCTAGTGGGAGTCATTATGGATCTCTAGGTCCTGCTAATGATTATTGATCGGAGAAAGTCTCGATCATGGCCATATAGTTCTCGAACCCGTAGGGAGACACACTAAGGGTAGTCGACACATTTGAGTGGATAGGAAACACACGAGAAAGATATTGGACATCGCAGGAATTGTTCTGTCGAATCTGTCGGAATAGTTTCGGTGTATCGAAACAAAGTAAGGGAATAAAATGTTAACATTTTTATTAAATAAAGTGTTCATTAAATGAAGTACTCATTAAATGAAGTGTTCATTAAAATAAGGGTCATTAAAACAAGAGAATTAAAGTGTTTTAATGGAAACACCTTTAATTTCTTGAGTGGGAATTTAATGAGGGATGAGTGGAAAATGAATTCATATGAGTGGAGTGTCCATCCACATAAATGGGAGATAGGTAGGGGTGTAGGGTTCACAGCATAAAAACAAAAAATTTCTACGATGGAAACAACTATGTACCAAGATCTATCTACTACATACAATCAACGTGCGGATATACATCCGTAGAGAACATAACCTTAAAGACCGACAAAGCTTAATGAGTCCGAACTCGTGGTTGATGTAGACGATCTCTTGCCGATCTCAAGATCGAGAGGAAGTCCTAGCATGGCAAATCAGCGGCGCATCCGTGCTCGCACAGACGTCCGAGGCACCGAGCAACCTCTGCCTCCTCGCTCCAGCGATGTTGCGGAAGCACAAATTTTTCTTGCCGAATAGCCACAGAGAACATGTATCTCGCTAGTCCGAGACCATGGGGATAAATACTAGAGGGGGAGAGATATCCTTCACGAGGAGGTGTGAGTGAGAGAGAGGGAAGAGGGCTCCTTTTATAGGAGAGGGGGGACCCCAAGAGGGTGGCCGGCGCATGGGGATGCCCCTTGCCCTCCCCTCATTCATGTGGGTGGACACTCCACTCACAAAAATCCCTTTTAATTCCCTCCACTCAAAAACCCACTCAAATTCACATTAAATTTCCACCAAATTTTATGCGAACTCTCATTAAATAAAACTCCTTTTTTTATTCAGATTTTTGTCAATTACTTTAATGACAAACATTCACATATAACCCATTGCTAGTATTTCATTTCACATGCAAAAACACTTTCTGCAATTTCACCGGAAAACCTGTTTCGGTATCTAGTGAAATACATTCCTGCGCTTGTTATTCTTTCCGGCATGAAACTTTTGCTCCAGATGGATGTCGGTGTCTCTTAAGTGTGTCACCCTACGGTTCGCGAATAATGCGGACATGATCGAGACCCCTCTCAGATCTATAATCAGAAGCGGGACCTCGAGGTCCATACTGACTCCCACACATTCAGCGATGACTTTCTTGTGATCACGAGAACCTTTTACGCTAGTATCTTAACCCTTTGTTTTGCGATATATTACATGTCCGAGATTCGATCATCGGTATCTCCATACCTAGTTTGATCTCGTTACTGACATGTACTCTTTTCTCATTCCCGTGATATAACATTCTAGTGATCAAATCACTTGCTTGCAAGCTAACCAATGTGATATCACCGAGAGGGCCCAGAGCATATCTATCCGTCATTGGGATGAACAAATTCCAGTCTCGATCCATGGACCTCAACATAACACTTTAGTAGTACTGAACCCATGTTTCTAATCATCATGTTACGGTGTGACGTTTGATGTTATCAAGATACTCTTCCGGTGTTAGTGATTGACATGATCTCATGGTCTAAGGATTAGGATCACTTCGTATGATGTTATAGCAATATAAACTCAATGACTTTGATCTTAATTCTATACTTCGGATGAATGTTCATCACACCATTACACTAATGTTGTGACCTCGTTATTAACAACATCCAATGTCTATGATCAGGAAACCTTGATCATCTTGTTAATCAACAAGCTAGTTTATGAGAGAGGCATAACTAGGAACTTTATGTTTGTTTATTAAACACACATGTATTAACATTTCCGTATTAATACAATTATAACATACAAAATAAACAGCTATCATATACTTGGAATATACATAATAAACACTTTATTATTGCCTCTCAGGTCATATTTCCTTCAGTCTCCGACTTGCACTAGAGACAATAATCTAGTTACATAGTGATAAATCTAACACCCATGGAGTTCTGGTGTTGATCATGTTTTGCTCTAGGGAGAGTTTTAGTCAACAGATCTGCTACATTGAGATCCGTATGCACTTCACAAATCTTTATATCTCCATCCTTGACATGCTCGCGGATGGAGTGAAACCGGCGCTTAATATGCTTGGAATTCTTGTGAGACCTTGGTTCTTTGGCATTGGCAATGGCACCATTGTTGTCACAATATATCACCATTGGGTCCAACACGCTTGCAACCATACCCAGTTCAGATATGAACTCCTTCATCCAAACCGCTTCCTGAGCCGCTTTCAAAGCAGCAACATATTCGGCCTCCGTTGTTGATCCCGCCACCACGGGTTGTTTGGAACTCCTCCAACTAACCGCTCCACCATTCACGATAAATACGTATCCGGATTGAGACTTAGAGTCATCCGAATCGGTGTCAAAGCTAGTGTCGACATAACACTTAGCGACGAGATCTTCGTCACCTCCGTACATAAGAAACATATCCTTAGTTCTTTCCAAGTACTTAAGGATATTCTTGACCGCTATCCAGTGTCCGAACCTGGATCCGATTGGTACCTACTAGTCAAACTAATAACATGTGCCACATCCGGTCTTGTACATAGCATGACGTACATTATAGAGCCTATGGCTGAATCATAGGGGACTTTGTCCATTATCTCTCTTTCTTCCGTCGTAGCCGGACTTTGAGTCTTACTCAATGTCTTACCTTGCAACATATGTAAGAACCCCTTCTTACTTCCGTCCATTTTAAACTTCTTTAAAATCTTATCAAGGTATGTACTTTGCGATAGCCCTATTAGGCGCCTAGATCTATCTTTATAGATCTTTATGCCTAATATGTATGACTCTTCACCTAGATCCTTCATTGAAAATTTGTTGTTTAGATAACTTTTAACACTTTTTAAAAGATCTACTCCCTCCGTTTCAAAATATAAGATGTTTTAGGTTTGTGAAGAAAATGAATCTAGACTTGTTTTAGTACGTAGGTTCACTCAACTTTGGGATGAATCTATATACTAAAAGAATTCTAGATTCATTTTCTTCACAAACCTAAAACATCTTATATTTTGAAACGGAGGGAGTACGTCATTTCTGATCAATAATATGTCATCCACATATAATATCAGAAATGCCACATTTCTCCCACTCACTTTCTTGTAAATACAAGCCTTTCCATAAGTTTGGACAAATCCAAACTCTTTGATCACCTCATCAAAGCGTAGATTCCAACTCTGGGATGCTTGCTTCAGTCCATAGATGGATCGCTGAAGCTTGCATACCTTGTTAGCATCCTTAGGATCGACAAAACCCTTTGGTTGTATCATATACAACTCTTCTTCAATATTGCCATTGAGGAACGACATCCATCTACCATATCTCATAATCGAAATATGCAGCAATTCCTAACATAATCCTAACTGACTTTAGCATCGCTACGGGAGAGAATGTCTAATCGTAGTCAACTCCTTGAATTTATCGAAACCCCTTTGCGACAAGTCGAGATTTATAGACGGTCACATTACCATCAGCATCAGTTTTCCTTTTGAAAATCCATTTATTCTCTACGGCCTTTCGGTCGTGAGGTAAGTCCACCAAGTTCCAAACTTGGTTTTCGTACATGGATTTTATCTCGGATTTCATGGCTTCTAACCATTTATTGGAATTCGGGCTCATAATCGCTTCTTCATACGTCGCAGGGTCATCAATTTCATCAACCATGAAATTTATAACAGGGTTTCCGTATAGCTCGGGAGCTGCACGCGTCCTGCTAGACCTGCGAGGTTCGATAGTACTCTCTTTCGAAGTTTCATGATCATTATCATTAGTTCCCTCTTCAATTGGTGAATCCAACTCCGGAACGACTTCCGGCGCTGCGCTACTTGCCATACTATGAAGAGAAGGTTCAATAACCTCTTCGAGTTCTACCTTCCGACTACTCACACCTTTCGGGGGAAACTCTTTCTCTAGAAAGGATCCATTCTTGGCAACAAAAACCTTGCCCTCGGATCTGTGATAGAATGAATACCCAGTAGTTTACTTAGGGTATCCTATGAACACGCATTTTTCCGCTTTGGGTTCGAGTTTATCTGGTTGAAGTTTCTTCACATAAACATCGCATCCCCAAACTTTAAGAAATGACAGATTAGGTTTGTTTCCAAACCAAAATTCATACAGTGTCTTTTCAATGGATTTAGATGGTGCCCGATTTAAAGTGAATGCAGCGGTTTCTAGTGCATAACCCCGAAATGACAGTGGCAAGTCTGTCAGAGACATCATAGATCGAACCATATCCAATAAAGTACGATTACGATGTTCCGACACACCATTTCGCTGTGGTGTTCCGGCAGGTGTGAGTTGTGAAACAATTCCACACTCTTTCATATGAGTGCATAACTCGTAACTTAGATACTCACCTCCACGGTCGGACCGTAGAAATTTGATATTTCTATTACGATGATTTTCCACTTCACGCTGAAATTCCTTGAACTTTTTAAAGGTTTTAGACTCGTGTTTCATCAAGTAGATATAACCGTATCTACTCAAATCATCCGTGAAAGTAACAAAATAATGATATCCACCTCACGCCGACACACTCATTGGACCACATACATCAGAATGTATGATCTCCAACAAATCTATCGCCCGTTCCATTGAACCGGAAAACAGCGTTCTAGTCATCTTGCCCATAAGGCATGGCTCACATGTATCAAATTCTTCAAAATCAAGTGATTCCAAAAGTCCATCTGAATGGAGCTTCTTCATGCGTTTAATGCCAATATGACCTAGACGGCAGTGCCACATATACGCGGATATATCATCATTAAGTTTAATCCTTTTAGCATCAACATTATGAATATGTGTAACACTATTATCGAGATCGAACAGAAATAAACCATTCATCATCGGTGCATGACCATAAAAGATATCATTCATATAAATCGAACAACCATTGTTTTCAGATTTAAATGAATAACCACGGCACATCAAACATGATCTGGATACAATGTTCATGCTCAGTGCTGGCACCAGATAACAATTATTCAAGTTTATAACTAATCTTGATGGTAAGTGGAGAGGTAGTGTTCCAACGATGATCACATCAACGCTTGATCCGTTGCCTACACGCATCTTGACCTTACCCCTTGCTAGCGGTCGCTTGTTCCGCAGCCCCTGATTCGAGTTACAAATATTACCAACTGAACCGGTATCGAATACCCAGGTGCTACTGCGAGTACTAGTCAAGTACACATCAATAACATGTATATCATATATACCTTTCTTTGCCTTGCTGGCCTTCTTGTCTGCCAAATACTTGGGGCAGTTGTGCTTCCAGTGGCCAGTCCCCTTACAATAATAGCACTCGGTATCAGACTTAGGGCGGGCCAACTCGGGGTTTCTTTTCAGGCACGGCAACCGGATTGCCTCCCTTACTTCCCTTCCGTTTTCCCTTCTTGTCTTTCTTGAAACCAGTGGTCTTATTGATCATCAACACTTGATGTTCTTTCTTGATCTCCACTTCTGCAGTTTTAAGCATTGATAGAAGCTCGGGGAGAGACTTATTCATGCCTTGCATATTATAGTTCATCACGAAGCTCTTATAGCTAGGTGGCAGAGACTACAGAACACGATGTATGCCTAAGTAAAAGGAATCGTTATTCCGAAGGACACAAGCTTATCGGTGTAACCCGACATCTTGAGTACATGGTCACTTATGGAGCTGTTTTCTTCCATCATGCAGCTAAAGAACTTTTCTAAAGCATTATAGATCTCTACAACAACATGTGTGTCAAAAATCATTTTCAACTCACCCATTGTATCAAATGCATTGTTGTTTTTTGAAACACTTTCGAAGTTCTGGCTCTAGCCCATACAATATGCCGCAATGAACTAAGTTGTGGTCCTCCTGACGAGTCTGATAGACATTCTTCTCCTCGTCAGGGGCATCATCGAACGGTGGGGGGCCTAGCGGAGCTTCTAGCACATATTGCTTTTGTGCAGCAGAGAGGAGAATCCTCAAATTCATGGCCCATTCGGTAAAGTTGCTACCGTTCATTGCAAGTTTCTCTTTCTCCATGAACACATTGAAATTAAAAGCAGGTGGTGCCATCTACAACAGAATTTGTAAAGTTTAGACTAAGTTTATGATAGATTGAGTTCAACTAATCCAAATTAAGAATGAACTCCCACTCAAAAACGACATCCCTCGTGCCTTTTTGGTGATTACATGAACCAAATCCACTACACCAAGTCCGATCATCACGTGAGTCGGTGTAGCTTCAAAGGCGAGCATCAAATGGGCATCATATCAACCATATGACTCATGCTTAACCTTTCGGTCCGTGTTCCGATGCCATGTCTGTACATGCTAGGATCGCCAAGTAAGAACCTTAGTATTCGCGTGTGTAACTGTCTTACACCCGAAATATGATCGTGGATCCAAGAACACCCGATCATCACGTGATGTCTTGGAGCGACGAAACATAATCGGTACATACTTAAGGAAGAACACATTCTTATCTTGATATCTAAATGAGGTATCATCTTATTATGCTAATAAAACGCCAAACAAGCAATATAAGATGCAATCAAAACATCACATGTTTGTAAGTGGAATGAAATGGTTCTTGCACTCGATCTCCATCATGTGCATCGTGGTATGATCATTATCATACCTCTATGTGTAAGGCCAAGGTCTATGGAACTTACACGCTATGTGTGTTGTAAGAGTATCAACTCATACATCTACTTACAACATCACCATATCATGATACTAGCCTAGCAACAATCTAAACTAGACGCCTCTAATTTATCCATTGCAAGTTTTACGTGGCTTAGGGATTTCGAAGATAGAACCCGTTCATACCTATGAACATGAACCACAATGAGGATAACCAAATTGTTGACAACTTGTTGCAAAATAGGTATTTACTATAGTAGGAGATAAAGACACCCTCTAGCCACTTATGCAAAACTAGTTGCATGTCAAGCGTGGAACAGGTCTCATGTGCGAGGACATGTAAAGTTTGTCTGGGCCGCTTCATCCCACTATGCCACCAATATCCAAAGTACAACTTAGAAGCAACAACATGATCATCATCTCCCACATACTCATATGTGTAATACCCGTGCAAAGAATCTACGCATAGATCCGGCTCTGATACCACTGTAGGGTTCGCAACATAGAAAAAAATTCCTACGATGGGAACAACTATGTACCAAGATCTATCTACTAGATACAATCAACGGGCAGATATACATCCGTAGAGAACATATCCTTGAAGACCGACAAAGCTTAACGAGTCCGAACTCGTGGTTGATGTAGACGATATCTTGTCGATCTCAAGATCGAGAGGAAGTCCTAGCACCGCAAATCAGCGGCGCATCCGTGCTCGCACACACGTCCTAGGCATCGAGCAACCTCCGCCTCCTCGCTCCAGTGATGCAGTGGAAGCACAACTCTTTCTTGCCAAATAGCCACCGGGAACATGTATCTCTCTAGTCCGAGACCATGGGGGATAAATACTAGAGGGGGAGAGAGATCCTTCATGAGGATGTGTGAGTGAGAGCGAGGGAGGGGGGGTCCTTTTATAGGAGAGGGGGGACCCCAAGGGGGTGGCTGGCGCATGGGGGATGCCCCTTTCCCTCCCCTCATTCATGTGGGTGAACACTCCACTCACAAAAATCCCTTTCAATTCCCTCCACTAAAAAACCCACTCAAATTCCCATTAAATTTCCACCAAATTTAATGCAAACTCTCATTATATAAAACTCCTTTTATTTATTCAGAATTTTGTCAATTACTTTAATGACAAAAATTCACGTATAACCCCTTGCTAGTATTTCATTTCACATGAAAAAACACTTTCTGCAATTTCACCCGAAAACCTGTTTCGATATCTAGTGAAATAAATTTCTGCGCTTGTTATTCTTTCCGGCATGAAACTTTTGCTCCAGATGGATGTCGGTGTCTCTTAAGTGTGTCACCCTATGGTTCGCGAATAATTTGGACATGATCGAGACCCCTCTCAGATCTATAATCAGAAGCGGGACCTGGAGGTCCATACCGACTCCCACACATTCAGCGATGACTTTCTTGGGATCGCGAGAACCTTTTACGCTAGTATCTTAATCCCTTTGTTTCACGATATATTACATGTCCGAGATTCGATCATCGGTATCTCCATACCTAGTTTGATCTTGTTACTGACATGTACTATTTTCTCGTTCCCGTGATATAACATTCTAGTGATCAAATCACTTGCTTGCAAGCTAACAAATGTGATATCACCGAGAGGGCCCAGAGCATATCTATCCATCATCGGGATGAAAAAATTCCACTCTCGATCCATGGGCCTCAACATAAAACTTTAGTAGTACTGAACCCATCTTTATAATCACCCTGTTATGGTGTGACGTTTGATGTTATCAAGATACTCTTCCGATGTTAGTGATTGATATGATCTCATGGTCTAAGGATTAGGATCACTGCGTATGATGTTATAGCAATATAAACTCAATGACTTTGATCGTAATGCTATACTTTAGATGAATGTTCATCACACCATTACACTAATGTTGTGACCTCGTTATTAACAACATCCAATGTCCATGATCAAGAAACCTTGATCATCTTGTTAATCAACGAGCTAGTTTATGAGAGAGGGATAACTAGGAACTTTATGTTTGTTTATTAAACACACATGTATTAACGTTTCTGTATTAATACAATTATAGCATGCAAAATAAACATCTATCATATACTTGGAATATACATCAAAAACACTTTATTATTGCCTCTCAGGGCATATTCCCTTCAAGGGGCACCACCATGGCTGCCATGCCATGGACCTTTGGGGGTGCCCCCCACCTATAAAAGGCCCCTCTCCTCCTCTCATCTCACTCATTCACCATTCCTCTCATATGCCCTTTGGATGACATCTTCCCTCCTGCTAGCTTTATCCATTGCCAAGAGAAAGGTGCTTAGGTGAAGTCCTACTCGAGATCTTCCCCTCCACCACCTCTACCATGCTGTAGTGCTCCTAGAGTTCCTGGGGATCCACTACTTCTGCTGCTTGGCTGGAGTGAGGGTTTGAAAGTCATCGACACACCATATGTGTAACCGATTATGGAGGCGCTGCCCTCTTATGGCACCGATCATCTGCATGTCTTTGAGAACGGTCATGTACACTCTACATCAACCACGTTTGTTTACGGGAATGTTATCCCACTTACGGTCTTTAAGAGTGAGTTCATATGAAACCGTTACATAGTATCGCCTTGATTTGATCTTTGCAATTGCAACCGTAGTAACTTTTTTGTTTCTCTATGCAACGAACCCCCTTAGTTCTTGCATTCTTTTTCCCAAAGAAAATTTTGTCAATTGTGGCTCATCGATGAAAGTAAAAAACTAACGATATAACTAGAAGAGGGAGAGAGTAGGGGTGGCGAGGGCGCTGATAAATTCCTTGGCTGTGAGCACGAGAAGGTAATTCCGTATTTCCATCCGACCAGCAGGAATATGAATCATTGCTCATACTCCCCTTTAGTCCATTTTTCTACACTCTTCATCTAGAAATAAGTGACTTGGTTTTATCTAAATTTAAATGTATATACACACTGAAAACATGGCTAGATATATGCGAATCTAGACAAAACCAATTCACTTATTTCTGAACGAAGGGAATAGTAAATTTGAGAAGCAAACCTTTTGGTCCAGCATGCAAACAAATCAATGCGTCTAGTCCCGTGTTAGTTCATTTTGCATGAAAAAAGTAGCCACACAACATTTTGCATGCAAAGCGGCCAACAAGATATCTCACTACATGCAAATTTGCATATGATCGTGGCGCCGACGTGCCCTACCATTAATTAACATGACGTCAAACACTAGTAGAAAACAGGCCATCCGTTCACCCCTCTCAGAGCATTAGTCCCGGTTGTGCCACGAACCGGGACTAATCTTAACGATCGATTCGGCGGGCACGGGGCCCGGAGTCATGCATCCCGGTTGGTAAGGGGGCATACGTCACAAATCGGGACTAAAGGTTGGGAGTCAGCCACGTGGCGTGGCACATACCTTTAGTCCCGGTTTGTGTTACAAACCGGGACGTATGCTCTCACCCTCTATAAATGCAACACCCCAGCCCTCTGCCTTCACTCTGTTTTTTCTTGGTGGAAGGTGTGAGGGGTGTGCTAGTTTTTTTCCCATATGCATGCATTCAAGGTGTTCGATGAAATGTTTGAGTGAATGATCCCGTTCAATTTCTCATAAAACAAAAATATAGAAGGTGTCCGAGATGCACTTGAGCTTTCTCCTCTTTATTTTCCTCGATCGAGGTTAGCATTCTTATCTTTTCTCTGTCATTGATACAATGCATGTGTCGATGTGAATTGGTCATTTCACTATTTATGATGTCCTGTTTTTTGATAAACTTACTTATATAATGCAGATGAACGGTCGGGAATGGATGTACGGTGACTGGCGCGTAGCCGGGTATATGAAAGGCGTGGATAAATTTATCGATGTGGCTACGGCAAACAAAGATAATGGTTTTATACGTTGTCCATGTGTTCAATGTCGGAACAACAAGGAGTACTCTTCCTTGAAAATCATTCGCGGCCACCTGATTATGAAAGGTTTCATGCCCAACTATAATTGCTGGACCAAGCACGAGGAAAGAGGGGTTATGATGGAAGACGGTGAAGAAGAAGATGATGATAACAACTATCATCATATGTTTCCTGAATACAGTGATACTGCAATGGAAGACAATGAAGAGGAAGGAGGTGAAGAACGGGCATCAGATGAGCCGGCTGATGAACTTGGTAGGGTCATTTTTGATGCAAAGCGAGACTGTGAAATAGAAAATGAGAAGTTGAAGTTAGAGGGCATGTTAGAAGATCACAAGAAATTGTTGTACCCAAATTGTGAAGATGGCAGCACAAAGCTCGGTACCACACTAGAATTGCTGCGATGGAAGGCAAAGTGTGGTCTAACTGACTCCTCATTTGAAAAGATGCTGAAAATAATGAAGCCGAAGTTTCCAAAACAAAACGAACTTCCCGAGAGTACCTACAAAGCAAAGAAGACTCTCTGTCCTCTAGGATTAGATTTTCAAAATATACATGCATGCATTAATGACTGCATTCTCTACCGCGGTAAGGAGTATGAGAATTTAGATAAATGCCCGGTATGCAATGCATTGCGGTATAAGATCAGATGAGATGACCCTGGTGATGTTGAGGGAGAGCCCCTCCGGAAGAGGGTTCCTGCTAAGGTTATGTGGTATGCTCCTATAATACCAAGGTTGAAACGCATGTTCAGAAACAAAGAGCATGCCAGGTTGTTGTGATGGCACAAAGAAGACCGTAAGAAAGACGGGAAGTTGAGACACCCTGCTGATGGGTCACAGTGGAGAAAAATCGAGAGAGACTTCCTAGACTTTGCAGGTGACGCAAGGAACTTATGGTTTGGTCTAAGTACGGATGGCATGAATCCTTTTGGGGAGCAGAGCTGCAACACAAAGACTGGCCCGTGACTCTATGTATCTACAACCTTCCTCCTTGGTTGTGCATGAAACGTAAGTTCATTATGATGCCAGTGCTCATCCAAGGCCCGAAGCAACCATGCAACGACATTGATGTGTACCTTAGGCCATTAGTTGAAGAACCCTTATAGCTGTGGGGCAAACCAAGTGTACATACGTGGGATGAGAACAAACAGCAGCCATTTGATCTACGAGGGTTGCTTTTCGTAACCATCAATGATTGACCTGCTCTTAGTAACCTTTTAGGACAGACAAACAAGGGATATAAGGCATGCACGCACTGTTTAGATAAGACTGAAGATACATATTTGCATAAATGCAAGAAGGTTGTGTACCTGGTGAATCGACGATTTCTTCCGACCAATCATCCCGTAAGAAAGAAAGGCAAGCATTTCAAAGGTGAGGCAGATCACCGAAAGAAGCCTGAACTCCCTGCTGGTGATGATGTATTTGGTATGGGCAAGGACATAGAAGTAATCTTTGGAAAGGGTCCCGGCGGTTAATCGGTTTCGAACGACGTCGCTACAGGACACGCACCCATGTGGAAGAAGAAATCTATATTTTGGGAGCTGCCATATTGGAAAGTCCTACGTGTCCGCTCTTCAATCGACGTGATGCACGTGACGAAGAATCTTTGCGTGAACCTGCTAGGATTCCTAGGCGTGTATGGTTAGACAAAAGATACACCAGAAGCACGGGAGGACCAACAAATTATGAAAGACCCAAAGAACATGCATACACAGAATAAGACGGATAAAGGGCGTCACTTAAGTCGTGCCAGCTATGCTCTTACCAAAGCAGAGAAGGAAATCTTTTTTGAAGTCCTTTACAGTATCAAGGTGCCGTTAGGCTTCTCATCTAATATAAAGGGGATAATAAATATGGCAGAGAAAAAGTTCCAAAACCTGAAGTCTCATGACTGTCACGTGATTATGACGCAGTTGCTTCCGATTGCATTGAGCGGGCTTCTACCGGAAAATGTTCGAGTACCCATTGTGAAGCTGTGTGCATTCCTCAATCCAATATCTCAGAAGGTAATCAATCCAGATATTCTGCCAAGGTTACAGAAGGATGTGGTACAATATCTTGTTAGTTTTGAATTGGTGTTCCCACCATCCTTCTTCAATATTATGACGCATCTCCTGGTTCACCTAGTGGAAGAGATTGCCATTCTCGGCCCGGTATTTCTGCACAGTATGTTCCCCTTTGAGTGGTTCATGGGAGTCTTAAAGAAATATGTTCATAACCGTGCTAGACCAGAAGGAAGCATCTCCAAGGGATATGGAATAGAGGAGGTCATTGAGTTTTGTGTTGACTTTATTCCTGACCTTAAGCCGATTGGTGTTTCTGACTCGCAGCATGAGGGAAGATTAAGTGGAAAAGGCACGCTGGAAAAGAAAGCAATGATATGTAGGGACGGGGATTATTTCACTAAAGCACACTACACAGTTCTACATAATTCCACCTTGGCAGCTCCGTATATCGAGGAACACAAGAATATTATACGCTCCAAAAACCCGGGGAAGCCTAAATCATGGATTACAGATGAACACATGAAGTCTTCCGGTGGTTGGATGCGGACACATCTCTTGAATGACACCACTGTTGGAGATCATCTATACTTGTTGGCCGCGTCACCATCTTCTACTATATTGAATTTCCAAGGGTACGAAATAAATGGGAATACATTCTACACGATCGCCCAAGATAAAAAGAGCACCAACCAAAATAGTGGTGTCCGCTTTGATGCAACAACTGAGAATGGACAAAAGGACACATACTATGGTTACATAGAGGAGATATGGGAACTAGACTATGGAGTCTCTTTTAAGGTCCCTTTGTTTCGCTGCAAATGGGTCAACCTGAATGGGGAAGGGTTAAAGATAGACCAGTTGTACGGAATGAAAACAGTGGATCTCAACAATCTTGGTTATATAGATGAACCATTAGTCCTAGCCAATGATGTGTCTCAGGTTTTCTATGTGAAGGACATGTCCTCCAGACCCAAAAAAGAAAAAAATATGCAAACGAATACATCATATGATGAGCCAAAGCGTCACATAGTTCTTCCAGGGAAAAGAAACATCGTGGGAATCGAGGACAAGACAGACATGTCAGAAGATTATAATAAGTTTGATGAAATTCTGCCCTTCACAGTGAAAACTGACCCAAGCATTCTGTTAAGTAAATAAGATGCTCCATGGTTACGTCTGAAGCGATCATAAGGAAGGACATATGCCAAGAAATTCATGCTCATATTGTGTAACTATAGTTCATGTCTGGCCGGGATATCTTATGATGTTTGCAATTTTCCAAGTTTAATAAATGTATTGAGTGTTAGTCCCGGTTTGTGGCTTGACCGGGACTATATATAGGGGGGCCTTTAGTCCCGGTTTTTTAGTCTCATTTTTTAATATTAATAAATGTCTTGAGTGTTAGTCCCATTTTCTGGCTGGACCGGGACTAAAGGGGGCCTTTACTCCCAATTCGTAGAACGACTTTCCCGAACTATGAAGAAGTTGTCCCGATTCGTACTTACCATTAAGATCTGATCTCCAAACGCGCGTGGTCACATATTAGGGAGTGCCTCTATGACCAGTTTCTTGGAGATGCCAGAGGATCGATCCAAGCATCTCAAAACTGGTCGTAGTGGTGTCCCTGCTCACGAAAACAATATTGGAGATGCCTCAATCTGGCTGGAGGACTGGACTCACAAGGATGCCTATTTATAGTACAAGCAGCTCGGCATAGTGTCGACACTTACAACATAATGTCGACACTCACCCCTATTATTAGTGCTGACTCATGTTTTGTCCCGGTTGGTGTCTCCAACCGGGACTAAAGGTTCATCTTTAGTCCCGGTTGGTGACACCATTCGGGACAAGGTACACGCCGCACGACATAATGTCGACACTCACCCCTATCATTAGTGCTGCCTGGCCCAGCCTGCCGAAATCCCTCCAACCGGGACTAAAGATGAACCTATCAGTGTTGTTGTGCCCATATTATGCATGCATGTGGACATTGGTATGGAGAACAATGTTGTAGGAGGAAGTTTTCCTTTTCGTCGCACGGAAAATCCATTTTCCATTTTCCGAGCGCAAAAAACGGGTCGTTTTGTGAAGTAACCACCAAAAAAATGCTGCTTCAGAATGCTACCATCCCATTTTTCTAAAATACTAGACCACCTTACATGGACTATCTCCCAACTGGGACATCTCAAACCTTTTCGTCCATCCCGGGTAAAAAGGACAAATGTCTGCCGAATCGGTAGGAAGTGGGTCTGGTTTGTACTACAGGTACATGATCTAACGCCCGTGATTTTTTGAAAAAATCATTTTTAGACTCGCAATATGTGGTTTCTTCAGAGATCCAATGCAAGTTCTAACGATGTTCGTCCCCTATCTTCATGCACGCCGGTTCGACCATAGTTAGAAATTCAAAAAATTCAAAAAAAATCCAAACAATGAAAATCCTTCCCGTGGTGTCATATTATGTGACATAGTTGAAAGGAAAATACCAGACTTGGTACATTGATCGTGTCTCGAAAAACCTTCACAAAATGACCTATCATGTTCGACGTTTCATGGCTTTCGGTACAAATGACCGATGTTATGTGCTGAATCACGGCATAGTTTGTGATGCTGTGCCCATATTATGCATGCATGAGGAAATTGGTATGGAGAACAATGTTGCAGGAGAAAGTTTTCCTTTTCGTCGCACGGAAAAGCCATTTTCCATTTTCCGAGCGCAAAAAACGGGTCGTTTTGTGAAGTAACCACCAAAATGCTATTTCAGAATGCTACCGTCCCATTTTTCTAAAATACTAGACCACCTTACATGGACTATCTCCCAACCGGGACATCTCAAACCTTTTCGTCCATCGTAAAAAGGACAAATGTCTACCAAATCGGAAGGAAGTGGGTCCGGTTTGTACTACAGGTACATGATCTAACACCCATGATTTTTTGAAAAAATCATTTTTAGACTCGCAATATGTGGTTTCTTCAGAGATCCAATGCATGTTCTAAATGAGCCATTTTTCTTCCTGCCATTTCTTCCCACCATTTTTCTTCCCGCCATTTGTGCCCGCCATTTCTTCCCGCCATTTTTCTTCCCGCCAGTTCTTCCCGCCATTTCTTCCCGCCAGTCTTCCCTCTAGTTATCTTCCTGCCATTTATCACTATATATATGTAGGGTTGGCCTCCATTGTCACTCCATATCTCTAGACTCATATTTGCAACCTCATCACTCTTTCCCATAGCTTCTACCATAGCACTAACCCCCAGGGAGGCGGAGGCGCTTTGCGCCTCAAACTACCCCTGCCCGCCGGGCTACTGTGTCCCCGTCGGCTAGATGCTGAGCGCCGGAGGCGTGCCGGTTCCTCCTGTCCCTCTAGATGTGGCGCGCCGGATGGCCATCACGGACCACTACTACTTCGAGCTCATGCTGGAGCAGCAGAGGAATCCCAGATGGCATCCCGACTATTTCCCGACTTGGGAAGCCTTCTTCGTGGATCAGCGTGAGAGGGCGCTCGCCAGGCACGAGGAGGACGACCCACCTCCTCCGAACTTCAACGAGGCCGGCCGTCGGCTGTGGTGGCGCGGCCAGACTCCAGAGCATCATTGCCTACGACAAGGCCGCTGACTCTAACCCCCGCCTGCGCTGCCCTCAAGTCCAGCCCACTCGTACTCAGCCTTCAAGGTTCAACTACGGCGACCCCGATGATGACAACAACGACGGTCGCGGCGAGTACGACGACTAAAGTGGCGAGTATTACAGGTGTAGGCAGGAGCATGACTGAATCACTCCAACATTGCAAAACAAGTTCGGTCGATTGTGGCTTAATCTGGCCATGTATCTTAATTTTTAGTTCTTCTATATAACTTAGTGTTAGTTGAGTTATGTACTTTAATTCCAGTTCTATCCTAATAAAAAATATAAGTTAATTCATTTTTAATTTTAAATGGTTACATTAATCATTTTTAATTACATAAAATGGTTTTGAATTAGTTATTCAAATCCAAACACTTTTTATGTTTAAAGTTTTTCTAAATTCCAAATTAATATTCAAAAAATATAAGTTAATTCATTTTTAATTTTAAATGGTTCATAGTTTAAATGGTTACATTAATTATTTTTAAAAACAGAAAATGGTTTTGAATTATTTATTCAAATTCAAACCATTTTTTATGTTTAAAGTTTTTCTAAATTCCAAATTAATATTCAAAAATATAAGTTAATTCAGTTTTAATTTTAAATGGTTACATTAATTATTTTTAAAAATAGAAAATGGTTTTGAATTAATTATTCAAATCCAAACACTTTTTATGTTTAAATTTTTTCTAAATTCCAAATTAATATTCAGAAAATATAAGTTAATTCATTTTTAATTTTAAATGGTTCATATTTTAAATGGTTACATTAATTATTTTGAAAAACAGAAAATGGTTTTGAATTAGTTATTCAAATCCAAACTCTTTTTATGTTTAAAGTTTTTCAAAATTCCAAATTAATATTCAAAAAATATAAGTTAATTCATTTTTAATTTTAAATGGTTACATTAATTATTTTAAAAATAGAAAATGGTTTTGAATTAGTTATTCAAATCCAAACACTTTTTATGTTTAAAGTTTTTCTAAATTCCAAATTAATATTCAAAACATATAAGTTAATTCATTTTTTATTTTAAATGGTTCATATTTTAAATGGTTACATTAATTATTTTTAAAAACAGAAAATGGTTTTGAATTAGTTATTCAAATCCAAACACTTTTTATGTTTAAAGTTTTCCTAAATTCCAAATTAATATTCAAAAAATACAAGTTAATGCATTTTTAATTTTAAGTGGTTCATAGTTTAAATGGGTACATTAATTATTTTTAAAAACAGAAAATGGTTTTGAATTAGTTATTCAAATTCAAACACTTTTTATGTTTAAAGTTTTTCTAAATTCTAAAGTAATTATCATTTAAAAAACATTACAAATTTAAACCCCAAAATAAAAAATAAGGCGGGAACAGAGAGAAAATTCCTGAATTTTTTTGAAAACAGGTCCATATGTCCCTGTTGGAGCCACCAACCGGGACTAAAGACCCCTGCGTGCCCCCCTTGGGCTGATGAATAAAAGGTGGAGCATATGTCCCGGTTGGTGACTCCAACCGGGACGTATGACCCTTTAGTCCTGGTTGGAGCCACCAACCGGGACAAAAGGCCCTTCATTTATAACTGACGCGCCTCCTCTTCTTCTTCCCCATCTCACTTCTCTTCTTCTCACCGACGCGTGCACAGGAAACGCCCCCGACGCTGGCAGGCTACCCGAGCTCTCCGCCGCTCGCGTGTCCCGTCCGCCACCACTGCCGCCTCCGTCCGCACGCGCCCCGGCTACTTTTCCCCCTCGCGCGTGACCTCAATCGCCTGGATCGGAAGCTCCAGCCGCCGTCTTTCTCCGTCGATTCCGGCGTCTCCCGAGCTCGCCCGGCCTCGCCACCACCTCTGTCGTGTTCCTGGTGAGCTGCTGATCCTCACGTTACCCTCCGTTCTCTCCCTCTCCTCATGTACTGTTCTCCCCGCGTGTGCCCGACGCCGCCGCTTCTGGAGTTCGACGGAGGCGACGCTCCGGTGACCAAGAAGGAGCGGCGCCGCCACTATCTTGCTCCCTGCATCGTGCTCTCTCTAATGCGCCCATCCGCGCGTCCAGGCGTGCACTGGATCGATGGATCCATGCTCGACCTGTGAGCATCACCATTGATGACATCAGCATGATGTCATGCTGGTGTCATATTTCCCTTTTATTTTCTTTTAATTATTTTGGTAATTAATAAAATGTATGACAGGTGGGCCCTGCCTGTTAGGATTTTAATCTTTTCTGTAAATGTTTTCTAAAATTAATAAAAGTCTGACATGTGGGCCCAAGTTGTAAATTATTTTAAATATTCCAAAATGATTTAAAATGAATTAAAACTCGAGAAATTCATAACTAATTCATTTTAAATCAGAAAAATACAAATAATATACCAAAATGTTTAGAAAAATGAAACCTATCTAACTAAGCTATAATCATACATTGTTAACCAACTTTTATGGCAAGTTTAATTAGAAGAACCAATTGAACCCCATAGGTGATTCCGATGATCCCCCTGTTTAAGGGTTTGCGCATTGTATTATGCCATGTATTGATTGCCGCCTTTATTTCCGGTATTGGTTTTTCGCGATAGGATCCGAGCCCGATGGTTTCTTCGAATTAGGGTTTCTGATATTGTAAATTCATTTTTATTATTGTGTATGTATATATTAGGGTTTCTCCGAATTAGGGTTTATATCTCTCAACACCGTACCTAACATTCTCCCTTAGACGCTTTGACTTATCCGTTTTTCCATCTATGCAAAAAATATGGACCCACACGATAGAGACGAAGAAAAGGAAGAGTTGATCCAAGGTGTGATCCGCGGGGAAGAAAATTTAGATGTATCGATGTTTCTGAACAACACCAGTGAGGGTGATCCTCTTTTTTCCGCAAGAGACGACTGGTTTGAGGTTGAAGGTGATGCCTTCCGCGAGGGAGAAGGCGATGCCTTGTGTGATCGAGAAGACGACCGCTCCGGCGAGGTGCATGTAATATAATTAATTCATTAATTAATCATCTGCTATCTATATAGAAATAGTAACGACGATCTTTCTTCTTTTAGCCCTCTGGATCAAAGAAATCTACTGAAAAGAGCGGACAACGCCCAACCAACAAGTTGGAAGACCATGAGAGGTTCAGGATCGAAGATATCGGTGAAGACGACAAACCGATTACTCCCGAAGTTATCGCAAACAAATTTGTGGCACAATGCGGAGTAATCGTTAGGGACTTCATCCCGATCACCGTTCGAAATTGGAATAGGCCTGCTGATGCGGAAGAAGAGGGAACATCTTTATTTCTCCCTACCGTGGCCAAAGATTTACTGTGGAAGAGGCTCATGGTTAATTTCAAAATACCGAAGATAGAGCTGGATCCAAATGCGGAGGATCCAGTTGTGGACGCCTTAGAACATGCGCGAGCCATGGAGGCTAAGGTCAGGGAGTGGGCTATGAATAAGATGGCCCAGTGTTTCACCAACTGGAAGAAAAGATTGCACCTTGACTATGTCGTGAAAGAGAAGACTCCGGATTTCAAGAAGATTCAGTTTGAGAAGATAAAACCATTCTGGGCTGAGTTTGTGAATTACAAGACATCAGAAAAAGCTAAGAAAATGTCTGCAATGAATAAGCTGAATGCTGCTAACAAGAAGTATCACCATACTATGGGGCAAGGTGGCTACAGGGCTGGCATTCCTAAGTGGAAGAAACTTGAGGATGAACTGCGTGCTAAAAAGATCATGCCAAAGACAGACGATTGGATCGAACATGCAAGGAATTGGTTTTATGGGCATGGGGGCACGTTGGACTCGGAAGGGAAGTGTATATATAACATACGACATAAAGAAGACCCCTTGCCAATCTAGAAGATGAGAAAAGCAGTAACGGCTGTTAAAGATGGGGACTTCATTCCTGATAGAGAGAATGATGAGCTCACACTCGCCCTTGGAAATAAGGAACATGATGGACGAACAAGAGGCACAAGCGGCTCCAAACCATGGAGGACTGGGTTTCCCGAAGAGAGGAAGAAATATCCTGATAGAAGCCATCACAGGAGAAAGGACAAGGCGGAAGTTGAAGCAGATATTCAGAAAGAGCGAATGCGTATAATTGAAGAACGAATAAAGCAACAACAAGATGAAATTAACGCACTTAAAGAGCAAAGTACTACCAGCCCATCTCAGAGCACATGGTGGTAGAACCTGCATTCGATGCTACCGGCCTATCAAATAATCGAAAAAGCAGTGTGGCTTCCACCGAGGTCTCGGGTGATGACAATGACGATGACGATGGTGCACCGACGATGGCTCCTATTGGCTACCCAGTGGATGATATCACACAGATGACACACTGCGAGCTACATGTCAAAGATGTGAACATATAAATGAAGGTGGCGGTTGGCTATGCCTTACCAATTGGACGCACACCAACTTACCACTATCGTCCAGTTCCACAGGGCTACGCTGTTGTCGGGGTGGATGAAATCATGCTCACCTTTGAATACCCTGCAGGTGAAGGGGATGTGACTGAACTGGGAGACACAACAAACGTCACCATTCTATGGACAAAGGAATGTATCGTGCTTCAAAATCACACGCCAAGGCCATCTTCGCCACCGCCTCACCCGTCTCCAGCGAGGTCGTCGCCGCCACGGCAGTCATCTTCGTCGCCTCACCCGGCTCCGTCACCTCACCCGGCTCCGTCACCTCACCCATCTCCGTCGCCTCACCAATCTCAGGCGCAGCCATCGCCACGGCAGCCATCGCCATGGCAGCCATCGTCGGCGCCTCAGGATAAAAAGCGTAAGCATACCACCGCTACTCTGCGTCGTGGTAAGAGCTCGCCGAAACGTAAACAAGAGCCTCTTCCAAAAGTACCAAAGGTTCCTTCAAAGAGAGCTTAGGACTGTACTAGAGAGGAGACTACGGCTATCGTTGATGCGAAAACGACAGCGTTTTTCGCTAAGCTGAGGCGGCCGAAAGAGCCAGAGTTCCCCAGAACCAAAGAAGAAAAAGCCAGAGTGTTCAAAATGCTAAAGACTCTTCATCAACCCGAGCCAAAGCTGTCATCAGACTATGAGCGTTCTATTCTCAAGTCACATGCGGCACAACAAGCCTCGAAGAGCAGTACTGATGCAAGCGAGAAATCGGTTGCCCAGCTCGGAGAACAAGCAAAATAGTCTTGCGCCCCTCTCAAGGTGATTTCCCATACCAATGTGGGGTCGAGCAAATATGCAACCGAAGAGCAGTATGATCCAGAGGTAGTTGCACAATACGGAGAAGCTGCCGCTGCTCAAGGTATGAGTATTGCCTAGTACTTATCTCAGTTAGAGTACTTCCCCGTGTGTGAAGTAGCATACAAATACCAGTACGGCAAACCTCTCGTCAAACCTGAGAAGGTAAATAATCTTCCAACAAAAATGCGAAGATTGCATAACTGGTACATGCATGCCACAAAGGCCGGGGCTAACTGGATAGTGCTGAGGGTTACAAAAAAGCATTATGGGAAAGAAATAGATGACATGATATCCATTGAATTTGATGAACTATTTCAATTATTCAATCAAGACGCCTTGGAGAAATCGATCATCAGTGCATATTGTCTGTAAGTACTAATTCTGTAATTAATTTAGTCTCTAGCTATCTCACCTCGTTTATTGCATGTATATAATCATACTATAATATGCAGAATGAAGATTTTCAAATGCAGCAGAGGACAAATCTATGACATTGGGTTCATTTACCCATATTGGGTTCATCAAGCTAATCTCAAAACAAACCCCCCAGGATACGGAGGATAATATCGTACACGCGTTAAGGTTTCAAGAAACCAAAAGGGAAATACTATTTCCTTACAACTTCGAGTGAGTGTTATTGTCTTGTATACACTTTGTATTTCGCTTACTCGATGTTAAGTATATAATTGATTAGTTATGCATGCGCAGCTTCCACTATATTCTGTTAATCATTCAACTTGACAAAGGGCGTGTACTAGTCATGGACTCGAAACATAAACCCCTTGAGTCGTGGAAGGACATGCAGATGCTTATCCAGCGGTAATTCTAATCATTACGACACTATATCGGCAACGTTCATGAATTTTATGATATCAAGTAATTAATAACTTCTTTTATTCATTTTCTTCGTCGGGCAGCGCTTGGAAACGGTTCACCAACAAGGCTAGGGGTGTTTGGAAAGAGGACCTTACATTTCAACCACTAGATGTAAGCACCACTAGCTATATCCACGCATCTCTTTGATTCTAGTTTTGATACCGTTATTATCATGCTTGATTATATTTTGATTGAACTTTGTTCTCCTAAAGTGCCTGGCGCAGGGACCAGAGAACAATTTATGTGGATACTATGTTTGCAAGTTCATCCGTCAGACATGTTGTGAGAAGTGCAAAAATTTAGAGCAACTCTACGTACGTAAACAATCTCTATAGTTTTTAATTACCATCAAATTGTGTTTAGTTTTATTCATATAGGTTGACTCCTTTTTTAAATCAGATCGAACGTCTACAGGACGGTCTTCTGCCAAAGGATCGCGTACGAGCAATTCATGAGGAATTGGCGGGATTCTTGAATGCAGAAGTCCTAAACCCAAAAGGGGAATACTATTCGGGTGTGTATAAACAATAGGGATTGTCCAAAGAGCTTATTTTGTATGTAGTGCATGAACTCGATCCGTGTATCGAATGTAATATGTTCGACACTTGGATCTATATTGTCATGATGATCTTGTGTAATATAATGGTTCCTTCATTGATGAGTGCAAAACACTAAATAAACAATAAAACAATATAAATGAATTCTCTGCCGCGGCACAAAAACTGGCCAAAATACTGCCGCGGCAACAAAAGTTGCCAAAATGAATTCTCTGCCGCGGCAGAGAAATGTGTCAAATCTCTGCCGCGACAGAGGGTTATTTGTCCCGGTTCGTGTTACAAACCGGGACGGTTGCTCCTCCCCCTCGCCCTCTGCCGCGGCCACGTGTACGCCCTTTTGTCCCGGTTGGTGGGGCAACCGGGCTAAAGGTTGGGGCTTTAGTCCCGATTGCCCTGTCCCGGTTGGGAAACCGGGACTACAGCCCCTTACCAACCGGGACACATGGGGTTGTTTCCACTAGTGTAACATGCCATGTTTTATACACTCTACAGAGGTGCGCTACTTTTCCTAGAAATGGCATTGGCCTTATTGCTCTCAGTCACACTTCCTATGATATGATGCCATTTACTAAGTATAGCCAAGTCATACCGAGTACGACTCCATTCCAAAATCTACCCTTTGCAACAAACCCCTTAAAGACTAGTATTAATTGTCATCCCTTTAGAGTCACTAAAGCCATCACCCTGCATCACAAGATGGGGACCTTACGGGCTCCCACCTGCTTTCATTCCTCTTTGAGAAAACAGCCTGACCTACCTGTCTGAAGATATACGGAGTAAAGAAGATACTTTTGACTCACTTGTCCCATAGCAAGATTCGTGGTCAGCGTGGTTTATATGATGTCTTGAAATGACAAACTACACTTGTTTTTTAATTCCTAAGGTAAATTTCCTAGTACGATGGAATCTCTACCACATGAATCCCATCATATATTCCAACTACCATTCCAGAGTTCATTTCATTCATAAAATGATAATTTTCTTTTGAATACAAGTGGTAGTACTTTTGAAAAGTAGTTTTAAAATTATTCCAATGAACATACAAGATTAAACTTGTCTGGTAACTGCAAGATTAATGTAGTTCAAAGATTCTACTTGACCCTGGACCATAGATTCTAAAAATAGCATCATTGTTCGATAAGCACAATGTTTAAAGATCCAATTTGATGATACCTATATGCAATGCTCTAAGGTGTCGGCTTAATTCCCCCATTGGATATTAATTCTTGTTTGATTTGAATTTTTTTCATACAATTTATATGAATTTCAATTTAGAATTTTCATATATCGCAAGAAAATTATGTTGATTATTTCAATTTCAAATTTGTGAATTTTTAGTTTGGAAATAATATTCCTATATTTCAAGAAATATTATTTGGAGCTATAGTATTAATAGAGCATTTTTTACTCATTTAAAAGTATATCTTTATGTCATAAAATTAACTTTGGATTTTTATTCATAAAAAAGTATTTTAATAGTTTCATAAAAATAGTATTTGGATTTGCATTTTCCCTATTTGTAACTATTTTTTCATGTTTCTACATTGTTCTGGATAGGTTTTCGTTAATTGGCATTTTGTAGTAATCAAGGTTATTGTTTGCCTTTGGGCCCAATGGATAGACCCGGATGGTAAAAATGAGTCGATCGATTCGATCCAACCAAACCGATCCACTTTCTCGCTCATCCACTCCTCTTGCGCTCGCTCTCCCATGACTCCGTCGTCGCCCTCACTATTGTTGACTCGCTTCGGCCATCTCCGGCCATCTCTGTCGCCGTGATCTAGCCTAAGTACTCCCCTCGCACTACTCCATCTTTCTATCCAACTAGATTTGGCTCCCGTGCTCTCTCGAGGCTAACCCTAATGCTCAACGAAAACTAGGGCTTCGGCCATAGCTTCACCATGGGATTTTGGTGGTGATCCGAATTATTCTTGGCGTTGGAGTGCCTGTCCATTGTCTCTTTGCTGCCGGTGTGGCTGGCGCAGGTTGACACACCCTCCCTTGGGTGCTCCCTATACCGCCGTCAATGTGGTATTTCTTCCACCTCTCTAGCTACCGATGAGCTCGATTCCCGTTCGACCAAGGTAAGATTTCTCCCCCCTCTTTACTCTCTTCTCCCTCTCTACTCTAATTTCTATTACTCTCTCTCATTCAATCCCTAGGTCTTATGTTCTCGGGTTCTTACAACACCAGATGAACAAGTGGCTTTAGGAGATTGTTAGGGTTACTTTGGGTGTTCTTACTGCTAGTTTAGGGCTTACTTAAGATCTAGAGATTATGATTGTTGTTGATGATCAGTTCTTGCTACTGCATATCTCTGAATCTTACTGTTAAAGTTCAGTTTCTTAGAGAAGAGTGGCCTATTGTCACTGTTATCTTAGGTTAGGTGATTAGATGTTGATGTTACACTCTCAGTTGAGGATGTTAATACTGTATTAAAAATCCACAAATCAGGTGTAATTTAATTCCATAACTGAATTTCTTCGGCGTTAAAGTTTTTTTATTAAATTTATTACTTGATTTTAAATTTTGGGTTCAAGTTTAGTATAAGTGCATTGTTATCCAACACATGTTACTTATTTAGCTTATTACTTTGTATTATGCAGAGTTCTTCTAACAGAACTACTTTCTATTATCTACCTTCTCATTCTTAGATTGATCTTAGGATCTTGCCTAGGCATTTGGGGTTAGATAATAGGATTTTTTTCTTACATTATTACTTCTAAATGGTATTTATGGGTATGTCCACAAGGTATTGGGTTTGTATTTCACTGTGGTTCCTCTGTCCTAGATTGTTCACACTCCCTAGTATTTTGGTCACGTCGTTGCATGATCTATTAGTACTACCCATTATCCACCTCTCTCACTCTCTTAGGATCCATATGATCCTACTACTGCCTCTACTCTAAGGTTTCTAGCTAACAACCTTCGTAGTTTTCAAAGTTTACCTGATGAATATTTAGTGTAGTTCTTTATCCCGCTCCTCCTGTTCTTGCTCCTTTTCGTCCCTCAGATCACTCTCTCTCACACTGAGTGTGTGGTTGGTGTTTGCTACCTCTCACTCAACCTCTGGCCTGAGTGTCTTTCTTATGGTTTTTTTTTTAGGTTTGTGATTTGGGTTGATGGTTTGTGTCCCTATTTATAGTGTTCCAGGTTCCTGTGGTTGTGACACATCAAATACATGCATTGGTGACGATGCTTCTTATATCGCCTCTTTGTGTTGTTTTTAGTGTGCATTCATAAATCAATATGGGCTTCTAGTAGGTTTGATCATATGCCTAATTAGGCATGTTGGTTTAGGGTTAATTTGGTAATTTAATTGCTCATTTTGGATACTAACAAGTGTAATTTCCTTTATGTTATTTTTGTGAGCTTGTCCAGTTACTTGAATTCTTATTATTGGCCATTTTCTCTTTCTTGTGATCTTACTTTAGCATGATCCAGTGAACTCTCAGTGTTCACTTGTTCATGAAATTTGGTTCTTTAAAGGAATCCATGAGTTGAGGTGATTTTATCCATCATAGTTTCTTACTTGTCATATTTACATGTTTGGTCTACTAAATCTAGTCTTATGGCCTCCTACTACCTCCTATGATCAGATGGTCTTTTTTCTTACTTATGGTCACTCCTAAATGAACAACACCGTCCTTTGCTAATTTTTTCCGTAGTATAATTCATTGTCCCCTATTTACTACCACTATTGATCTTTTCTTTTTTGCCCAAAACCTCAACTACAAGATTAAGGACTAGTTCATGGATCTATTGCTAGGATTCTACATTAAGTGGATTCACCTTAGGGTGGATCCAGTAGTGGACCCAAGATAATTTTTAAGCCTAGGAAAACATTAAATTTGAAGGACAAACATCCAATTTTCAGTCAAATTTTGATCAAAATAGCTTGTGCCGGTCGGCTGGAAGCCTAGGCGAATTGCGATGTGTCCGCCACTGGGTGGATCTAAGATATTAACCATAATAAGTGGTTTGCCTTTTTGTTTGTTTAGCGGATCAGAAGGTCAATAAGAGTAAGATGATAGATGTGAAGATAGAAATAGATAGGATTTTTTCTTTTCTTTTTGTAGATTGTAATAGGATTTCATCTTCTTATATTTTTATTTCTTACTCTATTTATAAGAAACATTGTAATCATTTTATAATGAATAAAATTTCATTCTGTATATGTTCATACTTTCTTTATATTTTATTAATTTTATTTATTTAATTGTGAACATTTGAACTTGAACTCAAGTTTGAATAATTCAAACCTCCATTTTGAATTCAAATACTTTTCTTAGATATAATACTTATGTATTGTGTATTATGAGTCTTGGACTAACTTATTTGTATTAGTCAAATGGAGTCCCAAACTTCAAATATACAAATGGTCATTTTGGAATTTGAATTCAAATCCTAGTGTCGATCTAAGTCAAACTCAACACTAGAGCTAATTTTCACCCATTTGTAACTTCAAATAAAAACTTGAAATTTACCCACATTTTCAGATGCATGCAAATGGACATCTCTAACATTATACCGAGCGACGTGGTCCAAGATCAGCGACGATATATTTTTAGTCAAAATTTGGGCTCAAAATGCGTTGCCACGGACAACGGTGAGTTCGTGCGCATCCCCTTATGTCCTCCTCGGGCCCTCCCGCTAGTGGCACAAATACCACTCCCACTCCCTCCACTATCATATGAATTCTGCCGGTGCAGTCACCTAGGCCCTAGCTAGCGATGGAGGACACTGCCACCACTGCATCTAAGGCCAAGGCCCTAATCCAGCCAAATAAAGAGGTGATGGCAGAGGAGCGAGCTCTTCAGATGAGGAAGCGTGTGACCCAAAGAGACAAGTACATGGAATGGTTGGCCGAAGCCAAAGCCTCCACCGAACGAGTGAAAGAGGTCGAGCTCATCGTGGCCTTTTAGTCCAAGGCCAACGTCGTCGTCATCGCCTCCCAAGTCGCCACCTACACCATTATTGTGATGAATCAAGAGGCGCTCACCGCCGCCATAACCAATGTAGAGATGGTGGGATTGTTGGAGATATGCCCAAGAGGCAATAATAAAGTGGTTATTATTATATCTTTGTGTTTATGATAAATGTTTACATCCCATGCTATAATTGTATTAACCAGAAACATTAATACTTGTGTGCTTTGTAAACATAAAAGAGTCCCTAGTAAGCCTCTTTTTAAACTAGCTTGTTGATTACTAGATGATCATGGTTTCCTGATCATGGACATTAGATCTTATTAATAACAATATCATGTCATTAGGAGAATGATGTGATGGACACACTCATATAGTTAGCATAGCATAATATCAAGTCATATAGAGTTCGTTTGCTACAAGCTTTCAAATACATAGTAACCTAATCCTTCGACCATGAGATCATGTTAATCACCATCACCGGATGGATGCTTTGACGACATCAAACACCACTTCCGTAATTGGGTGGTTATAAAGGTGGCATTAGGTATTCTGAAAGTATGTGCTGAAGCACATGGATCAAGAGTGGGATTTGTCCATCCATATGACGGATATATATACTCTGGGCCCTCTCGATGGAATGCAATCCAATTGGCTTGCAGCATGTGCTAGGTCACAAGGGATGTCATATCACGGAACGAGTAAAGAGTACTTATTGGTAATGAGGTTGAACTAGGTATAGAGATACCGACAATCGAACCTCGGATAAGTAAAGTATCACGCGATATAGGGAATCGATATAGTATTTAAATGGTTCATTCGATCATGAAGTCATCATAGAAATATGTGGGAGCCATATGGATTTCTAGATCCCTCTATTGGTTATTGATTTGAGAGGTGTCTCGATCATGTCTACATAGTTCACGAACCATAGGGAGAGACACTTAAGGATTCGATGTTGTTTAAGTAGATATGGAATATGAGTTGGAGACCGAATGTTGTTCGGAGTCTCGGATTGGATCCACGACATCATGAGGAGATCCGGAATTGTCCAGAGAATAAGATTCATATAAGGAAAGTAGTTTCCGGGATTCGGAAATGTTTTCGGTGTTTTGACCGGAAGCTTCTAGAATGTTCTAGAGGGACCACCAGCAGGACCACCACCCCGGGAGGGGTCACTTAAGCTGCGGCATTCCCTAGGGGCTAGCCACACCAAGCCCAAGGGGAAGATTTGGCTAGCACAAGGAATTAGGGACAAACCCTTGTTTGTCAAACCCTAAATAAGGAAAGAGGCAAGTTCCCACCTCTCCCTTCCTTGTGCGCCAAGTTGACAAGTTGGGGAAGGACTCGGCCAGGGGTGGGAACCCTAGCTACAGCCCCTATATATAAAGAGGTATGGGGGCGCACCCCTCCAACCTCACCTCAACCCTAGCTGCCGTCCTCCCTCCTCCCTCCTCCCTCCTCCACCATTCTGCTCCGGCTTAGGAGAAGCCCTGCAAATTTCTCCTCCACCACCACACCGTCGTGCTATTTGGATTCCGAGGGGATCTACTAACTCTACTTCCTGCTGGAACATGGGAGAGGAAGGTCTTCATCGACTACCATACGTGTGACCGACTGCGGAAGCGCTGCCGGAATGCGGCGCCGGAAGGATTGTCTACACAATCTTGAGATCGACAAGTGATCGACTACATCAACCACGAGAATCTAATTTCATTAAACACTTTGGATATACGAGGGTTAGTTCTCTATAATCTCGTTGCACCGATCTCATAGATTAGATCTTGGTTTTGTGTGTTCATGCGATAGATTATTTGTATTCCATGCTACGAACCAAACAGTGGTATCAGAGCCGACTCTATGCGTAGATCTGTTGCACGAGTATAACACAATGGTTTTGTGGGCGTTGATTCTTTTGTTATTGTTTGATTTTTGTGTACTTTGCATCTTGCGGTATGGTGGGATGAAGCGGCCCGGGCTAACCTTATATGTCATCGTACATGATACTTGCTCCACGCTCAACGTGCAACTTGCAATGCACAAGTGGCTCTGCGGGTGTCTATCTCTCCCACCATAGTGAAGATTCAATTTACAACGGGCACTTGACAATAATTGTATCAACGTTGTGGTTCATGTTTGTAGGTAAGAACGGTTCTTTTTCGAAATCCCTAAGCCATGTAAAACATGCAAAGAAAATTAGAGGCGTCTAACTTGTTTTTGCAGTGCATGTGTTATGATGTGATATGGCCACGATGTGATTGTGATTATATATGATGTATGCAATGGTCCTTATTGTAAGTTGGCAACCGACATTAGCCTTATGGTTGTCTTTAAATTCGTTAAGACCTGCGTGTCTATTCATCATGTAATCGCTTTATTCCATGTAGTTGTAATAGTTGTTATTGGTGATGGACAACCATGAAGCGATGCCATTGACCTTGACGCCATGCTGGTGATGATGGAGATCGTGTTCGTGCTTTGGAGATGGAGATCAAAGGCACAAGAAGAAAGGCCATATCATATCACATATTATGAATTGCATGTGACGTTAATCCTTTTATGCATCTTTTATTGCTTAGATCGCAACGGTAACATTATAAGATGATCCCTCTCACTAAATATCAAGTAATATAAGTGTTCGTCCTTAGTAGGCACTGTTGCCAAGACTTGTTGTTTCGAAGCATCACGTGATGATTGGGTGTGATAGATTCTACGTGTGCATACAATGGGTGCATGCCAGATTTGCACATGTGGATACTAAGGTTAACCTTGACAAGCCTAGCATGTACATACATGGCCTCGGAACACGGAATACCGAAAGGTAAAGCATGAGTCATATGGATGATATGATGAACATGTTGACTATTTGCCTTTGAAGCTACATCATCTCTCATGATGATCGAACTTGGTGTAGTGGATTTGGTTCGTGCAATCACCAAAACGACTCGATGGATGTTGCTTTGAGTGGGAGTTCAAAAGTAATATGATTAAACGTTGAACACAATTTATCATAAATTAAATCAAAGTGATTTTTCATAATTGTGTAGTCATTGGCATCCGTTCACCATCTTATGCTTAGTTATAATTGAGATAATATAACTATAAAATTATGGATATTTACTTTACGAACTAGTGTCGTATTGTTTTGAGTGTCAATCTAAAGTTTAAAAATCATATTGCAAACTTTCAGCAAACTCCGTTTACTCCATGAAGTTTAATAATTAGTATTAAATCAAGAGTAACAATTCCAGTGTTAGTATCTAAAGTATCATGTTTGCCTCCATGATTCTTGATATTCAAAAGATTGTTTTAATATAAAGGTTATCTAGGAGTTGAAAGAATTGTTTCAGAAACCATCATGTGTGGAATATATTGCGATATCTAAAACAATGTTTTTGTTGCAACATGATAGAGTATAATTTGGCAAATTTATGTTCTCATATTTCATGAGAATTTACGAAGGTTGGAGATGCTAGACATCCTAATCCTCCAAAAGGTTTTGGAAAGAAACTTTATACTCGTGATTCACCTTTATATGCTATAGTAGCTTGATCATGAAAGTTTTCATGATAAAGATGAATAGAACATGTAGGTAAAATGTTTACCACACTACAAGATTACTAAAGAATGGATTTTGAAAGAACGCCAAACATTTGATGATGGTGATCTACTTCAAAGTGCAAGTCCAATGGTATTAGTATTTGAATATAAACGCTTTGTACTATGTGTCATATGTATGGCGCCACTATTGATGTTGATATATTCTTTTAAAAGAGATAGGAAATGCTGAAAGAGAACCTCAAAATATTTGGCGGAAAAAGAAAAGACTGGAAATGTCCAGCTTAAGTATATAAATGATATACATGTTATGGTTGTATTATTTGCTTGTTAAACAATATGGTTCTTGGGTATTGGATATCGAATTGGTTGGTGTGAAATGTCATACAGGACAACACAATTCATGAACTGCGATGGCCTAAGTAACCAACAAGAGAATATGTGATGATGTTCATAAAAAACAAACAAGGTATTGTTGTGTTTCTCGTTGACATCAAAGCTTACCTTCAAGATTTGTTTCAATAATTGCTATTTCGATCAGGCATTATGAGAACAAAAGGTTGTTCAAATAATTGCCATGTTTCATATAAGATGGATGATTTACAAGTTTAGTTGGAGAAATCACATCAATAAAACTACTGCTAAAAATGTCGCAAGACAAATGATTGAAAGATCACTTAAGAAGTGACATCGCTGTTTAAATTATATTGGAAAGAAAACATGTAGAAACTCCATGTTGATGAAATTTTGGAGTCTTTTGATTTTGATCAAATGACACTTGTGAGACTTTCCTAGAGATAATTGAAATTCCGTTCATAGCCAGAAGGAACGGATGACTAACTTATTGGAATTTGTACATATTGATGTATGTAGTCCATTATGTGTAGTCGTGAGCGATGGATTTCAACTTCATATGCTTTCTCCGAAAATTTGAGTGAATATATGTGTATATTTACTTAATGAGGAAGAAGTATGAAACATTTGAAAATGTTCAAAGACTTTCAAGATGAAGTGGAAAATCATTGTAACAAGAAAATAAAGAATTTATGATTGGATCATAAAGGAAGATATTTGAGTTACAGGTTTAGCATAACACCTAAGATTTGAGGAATCGTTCCATGGATTTGCATTTCCTGAAACACCATATGAGTATGGAGTGTTCGAGATATGTAACGAAACCTTGTAAGATCAAAGGTGTCAGTTATAAAATTTCCATTGTTGACGAGGTTCGATCTCGTCAATGCCCATTGTTATGGACATGGGTTTTGGAGAAGATGGGGATGCTGGAGATCGCGGAACGATTAACATACAAGCAACACGGGGACACGAGGTATACCCAGGTTCAGGCTCCCGGAGGGAAAACCCTACTCCTGCTTGTCTGCTCTTGATTACGGCGGAACCGGGGATTACAGGGGTGCACATATGCAATCTGGCGTGAGGTGCGTATGAGGTGAGTATTGGCCCTCCTCGCCGTGCCCTCCTAGCCTTTATATAGATAGGCAGGTCCCGGGCATAGGTCAAGTCGGTTATAGATTAGGGTTTGTCCCCTTTGAAATTCTATCTACCCTAGTCTTGTTCTTCAAGGATCCGAAGGCGTCATGGGCTTGGGCCACACGAAATATCCACATGTCACGTATCTTGTCGTGGGCCTTCCTTGGGCTGGACTAGGTATGCCAATGTTTCGTACCGGTGGGGCATAACCATGTCAGTAGCCCCCGAGTGTTCAGTCGAATCGCAGATTTGGCTGAGGACTCTTCAATCTTTCGGGTGCAGTTGGACCTGTTTTTAAGCGAAAATGATTTAGTTTATAGGGATCGTTGATGCGTGTGCCTGACTCTCCTGACGGATCAGGGCCAGTTAACTGTCATAGGACAAAATAACACCATCTTCTTCAGAGTCGAGTCCCTAGACTCGAATCCGGAACGAATGCTGGCGTAATTCGACTCAGACCGCTGAGGTCTTATAGGAGTCGAATCCTAGTGGTTTTTCAAGTGATATACCCAACGCGTCCGTCGGGATTTTTCATCGTGCCTGTAGACACGGAATTTTACTGGCAAAGCGCAGTCAGGTGCGTTACCAGGCCATTAGACGATATCTGTAGGGCTTATCTTTGCGTCGCATACACAACATCCGAAATGTAATCACCCCGGAGGTGTTTCGGATGGCCAAGGAGAATGCTTCTCACTTAGCATTGGTTTTGGGCAAAGTTGCCAAGAATGATTTTGTCGTATTTGATCCAAAGGATCGCGGTCGAACAATTCATAGGGTGCACGACCAGCGCTCCCTATGGGAGTAGCCCCCGAGTGTCTGTTCGAGTCGTAGATTCGAGCAGAGACTTTAGTTTAGTTGTTTTTAGCTTAGGTCCGAAGGACACAAATTTTTTGGATGCCGAACCCATCCTCCTGAGTCCGTAGTGGAGTCACAGGCTCGACGTAGGACTCGAAGACAATTGCAAGGTGTAGTACCTTAATCATGTCTCAGGTGCGCGGCCTGCGCTCCTGATAGGAATATCCCCCAAGTAGTTGTTTGAATCATAGATTCGAGTAAGTACTTGACCGATCAGCCGAAAATTTCCAGCCATTGCTGGCTTTAGTCTTGATGACGTCCGTGCTGACGATTAGTGATTCAACCGTCTGCGGTGGCAGAGATGATGTGATGGAACGACCTTGGGTCCCACCATTAGACTTGAAGTTGACTAGTCACATGTGAACGTGGCGAGAATTAGGGCGTTTCCTCGGTTTCCGTGTGTAGTGGACAACGTGCTGGCGATGGTTCGTTGTTGTGCTGACACGTGTAGGGCTGGATCTTGTGTGCGCGCTAGGGATTCTGGATCAACGGCTCATGTTCATCGTCTTTCTCCTTTTATACCGTAGGTAAACAGTGATTTCATTTTACCCTTTGCCATTTGCTTCTTGCCATTGCCTCCATTTTCACGAGCACAGCCTCTCTGCCTTGCGCCCTAGAAGTTCTTCGCTCTTTTCCTTCCTATTTTGTCCGTGCACATCACCGTTCCCAATGCTACGCAATGGGAAAGCCGAAGAAGACCGCCACCAGAGCTGGCTCGAGCGTCGCCACCGGCGGCAAGAAGGTTGTTGCTGCAGCTCGTATCATCGACGGCAGGTGGAGGCACCTGGAGGTGCGCGATACTGATCTGTGCAAACTGCATGACATGGGGTTGATTCTATAAAACAAGGAGGACATCAGGATTCCTGGCGGTGAGGCAATCCCCAGCCTACCCGTAGGGTTTCGGGTCATGTTCGTTGCATTCGTTCTTCGCGGTCTTTCGCTTCCTGTCCATGATTTCCTTTGTGGACTCCTTTTCTTCTATGGGATTTAGATACACCATCTGTCTCCCAATTCTCTTCTCCATGTCGCTTGTTTCATTACCCTTTGCGAGTGATGGCTCGGTATCGAGCCACACTTTGGCCTCTTCTCGAAGCTCTATTCCGTGAAGAGGCAGTCCGGCATCGGCGAAGTCTCTCCGCTTGGTGGCTGTATCATCTATGTCTGTCCGTTTGTCCAATTCTTCTCCTTTTCTATTTGGGAGTCCGTCCAGCAGTGGCGCCGGAAGTGGTTTTACATCCGCGATGCTAAGCTGGATGGTCAGCAATATGGGCTTGCCCCCTTCGACTCCGAGCAGAAGATCGTCCCGAAGAGGTCGTGGAAGAACCATATCTTGGAGGGTGAAGCTGCGGAGGTGGAGAGGCTCTACCAGCGGGCAGAGGCTCTTCAGCTGGTGTCAGGCAAAGGGGTCAATGGTGTCGACATCATCCACACCTTCCTCAAGCGCCGGGTGCAGCCGCTCCAGGCTAGGGCACACCCGATGTTCCTCTACATCGGCTACAGCGATCCTACGAGGGTTTCATCCGAAGAGTTGTCTTCGGGTGACCTCGATAGGGCCCTTCGTCCCCTGCTGAAATTCAAGGCTGGTGAGGACTTTCCGTGGAAGTCATTGACCCCCCTCTTAGCGCTAATAAAGGGGTTTCTCAGGTGATGCCTGTTTGTGCGTGTTGCGCTTTTGCGGGTGTTTGTTGTTTGCTGCAGTTACTTATGTTGTTTCTCTTTTTTGCTTGCAGCGCCTCCAGGTTACGGGGTCTATGCCTCCTCTACCTGAGAAGTTTAGGGAGGCGCCAGACAATGAGGAGGTGGACTCCGAGTCTGAGCTTCCTCTAGCTCAGTCGCCTACTGCGGATGCTCCTGAGGTCAGTGAGGGGCAGACCCAAAAGCGCTCTCGGAGCGAGTCTTAGGATGCATCTACCCATCCAACTCCACGGGGTCCATCCTTCCTCGACCAGCATGGCAAGGATGAAGGTGCATTGTCCGCACCTATCCCTGCCATGCCTATTCGAGCAATAGTGCCGCAACCGCCGACCAAGAAGACGAAGAAGGAGAAGGCGCCTCCTGTCTTCAACCTTTCTGATATTGATTCGTAAGTGATTTCACCTGAATTGTTTAATGTCACATGTCTGGGTAATGTAGGTTGTTATCTGATCAAACTTTTTTCCTGCATCCATTCTTCGGAGGAGCCTCTTAGTGAGGGCGCCGAGGTCAGAGGGGAGTCGGGCGACGACTTTTTCCCCCAGTGGTGGCCGACTCTAGGGATGGCCCGAACTCCTACAAGTGAGAGGCTCGGCGGTCATAACTCAAGATCGAGACGCACTTCGGAGTCCACACCTGAGCACGTAAGTTTTTTCTGCTTTATCTCTTTGGGGGAGCCCCCGAGCCCTGTTCGGGTGACCTATTGGTCGCTCCCTCTTGCGGGGCACAACCCTTGAGCCATTTCTGATGGTTTTTTTGTTTGTGTTTTATTTTGCAGCCCTTCATGCACATCACTAACCGTCTTATCCAGCAGCATCTGGCGTTGGAGGATAGCATGCAGCGGCTTCGAGGTACATAGTGTTGCTCACCCTCTTGTAATTCGTCTGTCCCATGGACTTTGCTTGTGTTGATCATGTGTTTCTTGATGTTTGCAGATGAAAACAATGTCGCTCTTCGACGGCTGGATGCTCTCGAAAAGAGCCTTGGTCGAGCGGAGAAGAAAGATGCAGATGCTGCAAAGGCGAAGGAGTGCCTGCAAAAGGAGGTTGCTGATGCTCCTGAAGCCAGGGAGCGCCTGCAGAAGGAGTCTGCTGATCGCGAGGAGCAGCTCGCTGCTGCGGTGGCCGCTCGCGAGAAGGAGATGGCGGATAGGCTAATGGCTACAGCCAGGGCCTTCTCTGGTGAGTTTTATTTTACTTGTTTGGATCTTGCACTTTTTCGACGGTGTCTTGTCTTGCTCTTATTCGACATATTTCCTTCTTGCAGATGCTTCAGGCATCACGTTTGATTGTGGTGTGCTGGAGAATGGAGATGCTCTGGCCAATGCCACCGCAGCGGTCGAAGATCGTTGTGGCGCTGCTGCTGGCTCCTTGGCGAAGGCCAAGGAAGTTCTCCAGCGCTTCTACAAGGAGGTCATCCCTAAGGGCATTTCCCTTGAGGATGTCGACGCCTTTGCAGATGCTTTGTTGGAGGATGCGCCGGCTGTGTATAAGCGCAAGAAGAAGGGCATCGTTGCCTCCATGGGGTTGGCGATGGCGATGGCATCTAGAGCGGAGCTGGACCTGCCGCACATAACCTCCCAGATGCCGACGGCTGCAGATGGCTCAAAGGTAGCGTTTGCCCTCTTTGCCACTTGATATAAGCATTATGGGCCGAAACTCATTGATCTGCTGGTGGAGTATGCAGCAAAGCAGCAGGAGGAGGCCAAGAGCAGGCAATATGGCTCTGAGGCCACTCCGGATGCGGGTGCCTAGGCCCAAGTGTTGTAGCTAGGATAGTTTATCCTTTTGCTTTTGTCATGTAATCTTTTGCTGATGAACAAACCCAACTTATGCCACGAGGTGGCCTTGATGTATATAAATTATGTTTCGAGATGTTGCCAGAGATGTTTGTGATGTTCATGTCTTGACTTGTTTACCTTTAGGATTCTTCGGGTGAGACTCCCGTTGTTACTTCGACTGCTCCTAAGCCGCGACCGTCTCTAGACGATGAATCACAGCTGGCTTTTCTTCACGACCGTGTCCGCAGCTTGGAGAAGGATATCCTTGGCATTCGAGGCCACGCTGATGTGTCGAAATCGAAGGCTGAGCGAGCCACTGCCAGGGAGGAGTTCTTGATGGGGGAACTCTGGCAGATGAGCAAGCACTGCAATGTGAGTCTTTTCTAACTGTTGTTCTTTCGAGCTAAGCTCTGCATTTTTGCTCAGTGTGTGTGTTCTACAGGTGCGAATCTCGTTCCAAAGGAAGAGAAAAAGCACGTCGCTGTTCGGATGAATTGCCTGACACAACAAGACCCGGAGGCTGGTGGCTTCTTCTGGATGGACCGCGACCGGGCCATCGTCCTTGCGACGGTGCAAGATCGCGTGCACCAGGTTTCTCGGGTGCTAAATCATGCGAGGATTTCTCTGGCGTACACTTGGGCCATCATGTTCCCCTTAGATGAGGCACCTTCGACCCTTTGGGGTCAGCTGGCGAAATTTCGGAATGTGGGCCACGTCAAGGAGTTTGTGCGGCGTCAGCTGGTCGCTGGGGTGAAAGCTGCATTATCCCTTGTTCGGTTGCACCGTCGTGATGTCAACCTTGTGGAGGTGGCGACTGGGCCACCCCTTCGGCCTGATGGCACCCTTTGGGATATGCGCCCGCATTATGCAGCTGTGGCGCAACATGCTGAGGAGATAGTAGATTTGTTCGAGCAGCGGGCGAATGTATTTCTCCAGAATAGGTAGTTCTTGTAAAGAAAACTTGATGTAAAACTTGTATTTTTCGAGTGGGCTCGTAGTGCCCTTTGTAAAGTTTCTATATAGTAGCACGTGGTGCTTTGTTATGTGCATGTCCTTTTCGTTAGCCTGACGTGGTCAGCTACTCAGGTTGTATGTGTTGTTCTCAGTCGACGAGGTCGTGAGGTGAGGCGTAGCCTCCGAGCATGTTATAGCGAAAAGTAATGCAAAGAAAAAGAAATTTCGGCCAAGGGACTTAGCTTTAATTCATAGCGTAATGAGGAGGTACATTGTTTGGCTAAGTAGCCTTGGTTGAGTAGCCTTATTGAAAGTAAAGAGGTAGCTAGGGGTAGAAGCATCGCAGACGTGCAACGTTCCAGTGATCCTACGAGGGTTTCATCCGAAGAGTTGTCTTCGGGTGACCTCGATAGGGCCCTTCGTCCCCTGCTGAAATTCAAGGCTGGTGAGGACTTTCCGGGAAGTCATTGACCCCCCTCTTAGCGCTAATAAAGGGGTTTCTCAGGTGATGCCTATTTATGCGTGTTGCGCTTTTGCGGGTGTTTGTTGTTTGCTGCAGTTACTTATGTTGTTTCTCTTTTTTGCTTGCAGCACCTCTAGGTTACGGGGTCTATGCCTCCTCTACCTGAGAAGTTTAGGGAGGAGCCAGACAATGAGGAGGTGGACTTCGAGTCTGAGCTTCCTCCAGCTCAGTCGCCTACTGCGGATGCTCCTGAGGTCAGTGAGGGGCAGACCCAAAAGCGCTCTCGGAGCGAGTCTTCGGATGCATCTACCCATCCAACTCCACGTGGTCCATCCTTCCTCGACCAGCATGGCAAGGATGAAGGTGCATTGTCCGCACCTATCCCTGCCATGCCTATTCGAACAATAGTGCCGCAGCCGCCGACCAAGAAGACGAAGAAGGAGAAGGCGCCTCCTGTCTTCAACCTTTCTGATATTGATTCGTAAGTGATTTCACCTGACTTGTTTAATGTCACATGTCTGGGTAATGTAGGTTGTTATCTGATCAAACTTTTTTCCTGCATCCATTCTTCGGAGGAGCCTCTTAGTGAGGGCGCTCGGGAGGCTGTAGGGGAGTCGAAGCCGACGACTTTTCCCCCGCAGGTGGTGGCCGACTCTAGGGATGACGGCCCGAACTCCTACAAGTGAGAGGCTCGGGCGGTCATAACCCAGAAAACTGCACGCAGAACTTCGGAGTCCACACCTGAGCACGTAAGTTTTTTCTGCTTTATCTCTTTGGGGGAGCCCCCGAGCCCTGTCCGGGTGACCTGTTGGTCGCTCCCTCTTGCGGGGCGCAGCCCTCGAGCCATTTCTGATGGTTTTTTTTGTTTGTGTTTTATTTTGCAGCCATTCATGCACATCACTAACCTTCTTATCCAGCAGCATCTGGCGTTGGAGGATAGCATGCAGCGGCTTCGAGGTACATAGTGTTGCTCACCCTCTTGTAATTCGTCTGTCCCATGGACTTTGCTTGTGTTGATCATGTGTTTCTTGATGTTTGCAGATGAAAACAATGTGGCTCTTCGACGGCTGGATGCTCTCGAAAAGAACCTTGGTCGAGCGGAGAAGAAAGATGCAGATGCTGCAAAGGCGAAGGAGTGCCTGCAAAAGGAGGTTGCTGATGCGTCTTTGAAGCCGAGCGCCTCGAAAGGAGTCCGAGGAGGAGCAGCTAGGCTGTGGTGGCATGAGAAGGAGATGGCGGATAGGCTAATGGCTGTAGCCAGGGCCTTCTCTGGTGAGTTTTATTTTACTTGTTTGGATCTTGCACTTTTTCGACGGTGTCTTGTCTTGCTCTTATTCGACATATTTCCTTCTTGCAGATGCTTCAGGCATCACGTTTGATTGTGGTGTGCTGGAGAATGGAGATGCTCTGGCCAATACCACTGCAGCGGTCGAAGATTGTTGTGGCGCTGCTGCTGGCTCCTTGGCGAAGGCCAAGGAAGTTCTCCAGCGCTTCTACAAGGAGGTCATCCCTAAGGGCATTTCCCTTGAGGATGTCGACGCCTTTGCAGATGCTTTGTTAGAGGATGCGCCGGCTGTGTATAAGCGCAAGCAGAAGGGCATCGGTGCCTCCATGGGGTTGGCGATGGCGATGGCGTCTAGAGCGGAGCTCGACCTGCCGCACATAACCTCCAAGATGCCGACGGCTGCAGATGGCTCAGAGGTAGCGTTTGCCCTCTTTGCCTCTCGATATAAGCATTATGGGCCAAAACTCATTGATCTGCTGGCGGAGTATGCAGCAAAGCAGCAGGAGGAGGCCAAGAGAAGGCAATATGGCTCTGAGGCCACTCCAGATGCGGGTGCCTAGGCCCAAGTGTTGTAGCTAGGATAGTTTATCCTTTTTCTTTTGTCATGTAATCTTTTGCTGATGAACAAACCCAACTTATGCCACGAGGTGGCCTTGATGTATATAAATTATGTTTCGAGATGTTGCCAGAGATGTTTGTGATGTTCATGTCTTGACTTGTTTACCTTTAGGATTCTTTGGGTGAGACTCCCGTTGTTACTTCGACTGCTCCTAAGCCGCGACCGTCTCTAGACGATGAATCACAGCTGGCTTTTCTTCACGACCGTGTCCGCAGTTTGGAGAAGGATATCCTTGGCATTCAAGGCCACGCTGATGTGTGGAAATCGAAGGCTGAGCGAGCCACTGCCAGGGAGGAGTTCTTGATGGGGGAACTCTGGCAGATGAGCGAGCAACTGCAATGTGAGTCTTTTCTAACTGTTGTTCTTTCGAGCTAAGCTCTACATTTTTGCTCAGTGTGTGTGTTCTACAGGTGCGAATCTTGTTCCGAAGGAAGAGAAAAAGCATGTCGCTGTTCGGATGAATTGCCTGACACAACAGGACCCAGAGGCTGGTGGCTTCTTCTGGATGGACCGCGACCGGGCCATCGTCCTTGCGACGGTGCAAGATCGCGTGCACCAGGTTTCTCGGGTGCTAAATCATGCGAGGATTTCTCTGGTGTCCACTTGGGCCATCATGTTCCCCTTAGATGAGGCACCTTCGACCCTTTGGGGTCAGCTGGCGAAATTTCGGAACGTGGGCCACGTCAAGGAGTTGGTGCGGCGTCAGCTGGTCGCTGGGGTGAAAGCTGCATTGTCCCTTGTTCGGTTGCATCGTCGTGATGTCAACCTTGTGGAGGTGGCGACTGGGCCACCCCTTCGGCCTGATGGCACCCTTTGGGATATGCGCCCGCATTATGCAGCTGTGGCGCGACATGCTGAGGAGATAGTAGATTTGTTCGAGCAGTGGGCGAATGTAATTCTCCAGAATAGGTAGTCCTTGTAAAGAAAACTTGATGTAAAACTTGTATTTTTCGAGTGGGCTCGTAGTGCCCTTTGTAAAGTTTCTATATAGTAGCACGTGGTGCTTTGTTATGTGCATGTCCTTTTCGTTAGCCTGACGTGGTCAGCTACTCAGGTTGTATGCGTTGTTCTCAGTCGACGAGGTCGTGAGGTGAGGCGTAGCCCCCGAGCGTATTATAGCGAAAAGTAATGCAAAGAAAAAGAAATTTCGGCCAAGGGACTTAGCTTTTATTCATAGCGTAATGTGGAGGTACATTGTTTGGCTGAGTAGCCTTGGTTGAGTAGCCTTATTGAAAGTAAAGAGGTAGCTAGGGGTAGAAGCATCGCAGACGTGCAACGTTCTAGGGGTTGGAGTATTCGACTCCTGATGCGATGTCCATGAAGCGGTAGGCGCCACATGGTATGACTTCTGTGATGATGTAGGGTCCTTCCTAGGGTGACTCGAGCTTCTTCGGCCGCTCTTGCTTGAGTGGTAGGACGAGGTCTCCTTCGACGAAGGACCTTGGGCGCAGCCGACGGCTGTGATAATTGCAGAGGCTATGCTGGTAGACCGCTGAGCGAGCCGCAGTGATGTCGCGTGCTTCGTCGAATGTGTCGACGACATCTTCGAGTGCGGCCATTAATTCGGCTTCGCTGTAGGCGACGACCCGTGGGGCCTTGTGGCGTACCTCGGCAGGTAGTACGACTTTGGATCCGTGCACCATGAAGAAAGGTGTGAAGCCAGTTGAGCTGTTCGGCGTTGTATGAAGGCTCCAGAGGACGGAGGGTAGCTCCTCTGCACAGGCTCCCACAAGCCGTTCGAGTGGGCATATCAGGCCTTTCTTGATGTCGTTGCCTATGAGGGTGTTGGTCTTTTCGACCTGTCCGTTGATCTGCGGGTGCACCACGGAGGCATACGATATGTTGATGCCAAGGTCCTCGCATAAGTCTTGGAACTCCTTGGAGATGAAGTTTGAGCCGTTGTCCGTGATGATGTTGTGTGGTACACCGAACCTGTAGACTATGGACTCGAAGAACTTGACTGCAGTTTTGCAGCTTTGGTTGATGACGGGCATGGCCTCGATCCACTTGGTGAACTTCTCGACTGCGACCAGGAGGTAGACGTGGCCTCCTTTTGAAGATTTGGGCTGTTTGCGGACCATGTCAAGGCCTCATTGGGTGAAGGGTCATGCCAGTAGTATGGGCCTTAGCTCTGATCCTGGTGTGTGCGGCTTGTCCGCGTACCTCTGACAGGCGTTGCATCTTCGGACGATGTCCTTAGCATCGTTCATGGCCGTTGGCCAGTAGAATCCAGCTCGTAGAGATTGACGACTAGGGCGCGGCTGCCTGCATGATGACCGCAGATGCCCTCGTGGATGTCTTGGAGGATGGTTTTTCCATCACCAATGGTGACACACCTTTGGAGCACACCCGAAATACTGCGCTTGTACAACTCACCATTATGGATGGTGAAGGCTTTAGACCGGCGAGATATGTGTCGGGCGTCTGTCGGTTCATCAGGCAGTTCCTTGTTTATCAGGTACCGAAGGTACGGCTGCGTCCATGTCTCTTCAATCGCCATGACCTGCATCAGGCTGACCAGCTCGGCCTCGGTGTCGAGCTTTTCGGGTCCTTCCTGTCCTTCGGGTAGCGCATCCCCCGAGTGCTCTACTTCTTCGGGTGATCCCTTGGGGAATTTCCTTTTGATAGAGGGTACACAGATTTGTTTGAGGAACATACCTAGTGGCACCCGTGCGTAGGTGAAGCCGATGTTGGCGAGTCTATTGGCTTCCTTGTTGCCTTCCCTTCCGATGTGCCGAAGCTCGCAGCCGTCAAAGTCCCCTTCGAGTGAGTTGTAGAGCGTGCGGTACGCGATCATGTTGGCGTTGTGAGCGTTGTACTCGTTCATCGTCTGCTAGACGACAAGGTTCGAGTCACCGTAGATGACTAGGCGCGTTGCGCCACATATTTTGGCCATCTGCATGCCGTGGATGAGGGCCTTGTATTCGGCCTCGTTGTTGCAGGCTCGAAATTTCATCCGAAGGACGTATTTCATCTTGTCGCCTTGAGGGGACGTCAGTATGACGCCAGCTCCTGCTCCAGCCTCGCGCTTGGAGCCGTCTAAGTTCATCGTCCATGATTGCGTCATGTCCGGAGTGTCCGACAGCTAGAGTTCCATCCAGTGGATGAGGAAGTCAGGGAGGACCTGCAATTTGATGGTCTTGAGCCGCTCGTAGACTATGTCTAGAGGAGACAGCTCGATGCCCCACAGGGCTACGCGTCCTGTGGCTTCGGGGTTTGTTCAGGATGTTGGACAGTGGCTCCTCATTGAACACCATTATCTGGTGCTCCTGGAAGTAATGGCTCAGCCGATGATCCGTCATGAATACGTCGTAGGCAAGCTTCTGGTAGTGAGGGTACCTCTGCTTTGTTGGTGTCAGTACCTCGCTGAGGTAGTAGATTGGGCATTGGACCCCGTGGGTCTTGCCATCTTTGGGTCGTTCGACCACGAGTACGGTGCTTACCACCTGGTGCGTAGTTGCGATGTATAGCAGCAGAGGTTCTCGCTCCTTTGTTGTGACCAGGACATACGAGGTGGAGAGCAGCCGCTTGAGGTCCTCGAATGTGTCGTCCGCTTCGGGTGTCCACTCAAACTTGTTCGCCTTGCGCAGCAGCTGGTAAAAGGGTAGGGCCTTTTCGCCCATGCGGCTGATGAATCTGCTCAGCGCTGCGATCCGGCAAGCTAGCTGTTGGACACCTTTGAGATTCTTTGGCTTCTCCATGGCCAGTATGGCCCTGATTTTTTCGGATTTGCCTCGATCCGTTGTTGGGAGATGACATAGTCGAGCAGTTGGCCAGATGGGACGCTGAAGGCGCACTTTTCTGGGTTTAGCTTGATCTTGTAGTGTGATACGTCGTAAACGTATCTATAATTTTTGATGCTCCATGCTTGTTTAGTATCTACTTTTCTTTTCTTTGTCTACACTTTGAGGTGCTTTTTACATGTTTTCTAGTACTAACCTATTAACAAGTTGCCACACTGCCAATTGCCTGTTTTCTGCTGTTTTTGGTTCCAGAAAATTTAGTAAAGAAATATTCTCTGAATTGGACGGGACAAACGTCAAAGTTAATAACTTTCCGTGGGCAACAAGAAGTCTAGAGGGGAGCCGGAGAGGCGTGCCAGGGCACCCTCACCCCCCCTAGGCACGGGTGGGCCCTGCCCCATGCCTAGGAAGGGTGTGGAGCCCCTGGCCACCGCCTCGGCCTCCCCCTTCGCCTATAAGAATCCCCCGATGTAGAAACCCTAAGTACCCGATCAAATCTCCATGAAACCTTCTATAGCCTCCGCCACCGTCGTCCCTAGATCGGGGGGATCTGAAGTTCTTCCTATTGGAGATATGCCCTAGAGGCAATAATAAAAGTGGTTATTATTATATCTTTGTGTTTATGATAAATGTTTACATTCATGCTATAACAGTATTAACCGGAAACATTAATACTTGTGTGATTTGTAAACTAAATTAGAGTCCCTAGTAAAGCCTCTTTGTAATACTAGCTTGTTGGTTAATAGATGATCGTGGTTTCTCCGATCATGAATATTGAGATGTTGTCAACAACAAGATCATATCATTAGGAGAATGGTATAATGGACATACTCCTATAGATAAGCGTAGCATAAAGATCAAGTCATTTCAATAGTTCATTTGCTATAAGCTTTCTGATACATAGTAACCTAATTCCTTCGACCATGAGATCATGCTAATCACCATCACCGGAAGGATACTTTGATGACATCAAACGTCACACCGTAACTGGGTGGCTATAAAGGTGACATTGAGTGTTCGGAAAGTATGTGTTGAGGCACATGGATCAAGAGTGGGATTTGTCCATCCATATGACGGATAGATATACTCTGGACCCTCTCGGTGGAATGTCATCCAATTGGCTTGCAAGCATGTGACTGGATCACAAGGGATCACATATCACGGGAATAAGAAAAGAGTACTTATCGGTAACGAGGTTGAACTAGGTATGCAGAGATACCGACGATCAAAACCTCGGATGAGTAAACTATCGTGAGACAAAGGGAAATTGGTATCGCATGTAAGTGGTTCATTCGATCGCAAAGTAATCGTAGAAATATGTGGGAGCCATATGAATTTCCAGATTCCTCTATTGGTTATTGATCGGAGAAGTGTCTCGGTCATGTCCGCATAATTCACGAACCATAGGGAGACACACTTAATGATTCGATGTTGTTTAGTAGATATGGAATGTTAGTAGGGATACCGAATGTTGTTCGGAGTCTCAGATGGGATCCGGGATATCACGAGGAGATCCGGAATTGTCCGGAGAATAAGATTCATATAAGGAAAGTCTGATTCCGGAGTTCGGGAATGATTCCGAAGTTTTCATCGGAGACGTTCTAGAAGGGTCTAGAAGGTTCACCGGTCCGGAAGGGGAATGGTCCATGAATGTGGCATGGGTAAGTGGAATGATTGGATCATATCTTAGGTCACTTGGTGTGGACATTTGCAAGAGAGAATTAAAGCTCTAAATTGAAAGTCAAACGAGAAGTTTGAAAAGTCAAACTGGAACAATGGTTTCCTAGTGGAAGAAGGCAAGAATCCTTCTCTCAATCCAACTTGGGTTTGGGTTTGGATTCAAACCCACCCCTCCCAAGGCTGCCCCCCCCCCCCTCTCATAAATAGAGGGGGAGGGCTGCCCCAAACACAGAAGCCCTAGCCCTCCCACACCCAAGCCGCCGCCGCTGCCGCGCCTCGCCGCAGCTGCCGCGCCGCCGCCGGTCCGTCGCCACCGCTCTAAACGCCGCCGACACCTCCTACTTCTGGTCTTCTAAACCCTAGATCACCGGGAAACCCATATCCACCATAATTCGCACCGGCTTAGGCGAAGCCCTGCGAGATCTTCCCTCTACTTCCGACACCACTCCATCGTGATGCAGGAATCGCTAGGGGAGAACTACAATCTCCGCTGACTGCTGGAACAAGGGAGAGGAAGGTCTTCATCGAGTACCGAATGTGTGACCAACTGCGGAAGCGCTGCCGGAAGGATCGTCTACGCGATCTTGAGATCGGCAAGTGTACGACTACATCACCCACGAGAATCTGCTCTCGTTAACCGCTTTGGAATCTTCGAGGGTGAGTACTCTAATCGACTCATTGATACAATCTAGTAGATAGATCTTGGCTTTTTTGTTTGCATGCGGTAGAATTTTTTTGTTTTCCATGCTACGAACCCCTGTAGTGGTATCAGAGTCGTGTCTATATGTAGATTTGTTGCACAAGTAGAACACAATGGTCATTGTGGGCGGTGGTGCTTTTATTATCAATTGCTTTTTGTGTACTTTGCATCTTGCGGTATGATGGGATGAAGCGGCCCGGGCTAACCTTACATGACATCGTTCATGAGACTTGCTCCACGCTTAACATGCAACTTGTATTACATAAGTGGCTTTGCGGGTGTCTGTCTCTCCCATCATAGTATAGACTCAATTTACAACGGGCACTTGATAGTTCAAACATCAACGTTGTGGTTCTTGTTCGTAAGTTAAAACGACACTTATTGAAAGCCCCAAACCACGTAAAATATGCAAAGAAAATTAGAGGCGTCTAACTTTGTTTTGCAGGGGTGTGCTATGATGTGATATGGCCATGATTGTGATTATATATGATGTATGCAATGTTCCTTATTGTAAGTTGGCAACCGGCAGGAGCCATATGGTTGTCTTGTAATTCCGTTAAGACCTGCGTGTCTATTCGAAGTAGTTGTAATAGTTGATGCTGGTGGACGACAACCATGAAGCAGCGCCATTGACCTGTGATGAGGAGATCATGTTTGTGCTTGAAGATGGAGATCGAAAGCACAAGAAGAAAGTCCATATAGTATCACATATTATGAATTACAGGTGATGTTAATCCTTTTATGCATCTTGAATTGCTTATTTCGCGACGGTAGCATTATAAGATGATCCCTCAAGCACAAAAAAATCAATTTATAAAGTGTTCATCCTTAGTAAGCACCGTTGCTAAAGCTCGTTGTTTCGAAGCACCACGTGATGATCAGGTGTGTTAGATTCTGCGAGTGTATACAACATGAGCAAGCCAGATTTGCTCATGCGGAAGCTAAGGTTTGATCTTGACGAGCCTAGCATGTACAGACATGGTCTCGGAACACGGATCACCGAAAGGTAAAGCATGATACATATAGTAGATATGATGAACATGTTGATTTTCGCCATTGAAGCTACATCAACTCTCGTGATGATCGGTTTTGATGTGGTGTATTTGGTTCGTGTGATCACTAAAGCAATTTGAGGGATATTGTTTTGAGTGGGAGTTCACCTAGATTAATTTAATTATTAATTAGAACTCAATTTGTCATAAACTTAGTCTAAACTATTGCAAATATGTTGTAGATCAATGGCGGCCCCTACCATCAATTTTAATGCGTTCCTAGAGAAAGAAAAGTTGAAAAATAATAGAAGCAACTTCACGGATTGGTTCCGCAATTTGAGGATTGTCCTCAATGCTAGTAATTTGACCTATGTGCTGGATGCACCGCTGGGTGACCCGCCTGCAGCTGATGCTACCGATGAGGTAAAGAATGTTTTCCTCGCTCGGAAGAATCAGTACTCCACAGTTCAGTGTGCTATCTTGTATGGTTTGGAATCGGAGCTTCAGAAAAGGTTTGAGAACCATGACCCACATGATATTGTGCGTGAACTCAAAATGATATTTGAGGCTCACGCGGCAGTTGAGAGTTATGAGACTTCTGAAAAGTTCTTTAACTGCAAGATGGAAGAGGGCAGCTCCGTCAGTGAGAACGTTCTTAAGATGTCTGGGCACGCAAGCAAGCTTCAAAGCTTAGGTATAATGATTCCTAATGCTTTGGGGATTCACCGTGTCCTCCAATCACTACCACCAAGTTACAAGAACTTTGTGATGAACTACAATATGCAAAACATGGACAAGTCGTTGCCCGAACTCTTCTCCATGTTAAAGTCTATAGAAGTGGAGATCAAGAAAGAGCACCAAGTGTTGTTGGTCAATAAGTCCACCAAATCCAAGAAGCAAGGCAAGTCTAAGAAAAAGGGAAACTTCAAGAAGGGCGGTAAGAAAGTTACCGCGCCGGCGAAGAAGACCAAGGCTAGGCCTAAGCCTGATACTGAGTGCTTTTACTGCAAGGGAGAAGGTCACTGGAAGCAGAATTGCCCTAAGTACTTAGCGGATTTGAAGAACGGCAACATCAAGAAGAAAGGTATATCCGATATACATGTTATTGATGTGTATCTCACTAGTACTCGTAGTAGTGCCTGGGTATTTGATACTGGTTCGGTTGCTCATATTGGTAACTCGAAACAGGTGCTGCAGAATAAATGGAAGCTAGCGAATAACGAGACGACGATGCGCGTTGGAAATGGATCAAAGGTTGATGTGATCGCGGTCGGCACGCTACCTCTTCATCTACCATCGTGATTAGTTTTATACTTAAATAATTGTTATTTGGTGCCTGCGTTGAGCATGAACATTATATTTGGATCATGTTTATTGCGAGACGGTTACTTGTTTAAGTCCGAGAATAATGGTTGTTCGATTTATATGAGTAATATGTTTTATGAACATGCACCTTTGATAGATGGTCTATTCTTATTGAATCTCGATTGTGGTAATACACACATTAATAACATTGAAGCTAAACGTTTGAAATTGTGTGATAACTCGACATATATGTGGCACTGTCGTCTTGGTCATATTGGAGTGAAGCGTATACAGAAACTCCATTCCGATGGACTTCTTGAATCACTTGAAATATGCGAAGCATGTCTGATGGGTAAAATGACTAAGACTCCATTTTTTGGTATGATGGAGCGAGCTACGGACTTATTAGAAATCATACATACCGATGTGTGTGGTCCAATGAGTGTAGCATCGCGCGGTGGTTATCGCTATGTTCTTACCTTCACGGATGACTTGAGTAGATATGGGTATATCTATTTGATGAAACATAAGTCCAAAACTTTCGAGAAGTTTAAGGAATTTCAAAGTGAGGTAGAGAATCAACATAACAAGAAGATTAAATTTTTACGATCTGATCGTGGAGGTGAATATCTAAGTTACGAGTTTGGCGAGAATTTGAAGAAATGCGGAATACTTTCAAAATTGACACCGCCGGGAACACCACAACGTAATGGTGTGTCCGAACGTCATAATCGAACTCTCTTAGATATGGTTCGTTCTATGATGTCACTTACAGATTTACCGCTATTATATTGGGGTTATGCATTACCACATTCACTTTAAATAGGGCACCATCTAAATCCGTTGAAACGACACCGTATGAATTGTGGTTTGGGAAGAAACCTAAATTGTCGTTCCTTAAAGTTTGGGGTTGCGAAGCTTATGTAAAGAAGTTACAGCCAGACAAGCTTGAACCCAAAGCGGAAAAATGCGTCTTCATAGGATACCCGAAAGAAACTATTGGGTATACTTCTATCATAGATCTGAGGGCATACTCTTCGTTGCCAAGAATGGATCCTTTCTAGAGAAGGAGTTTCTCTCGAAAGAAGTGACTGGAAGGAAAGTAGAACTCGACGAGGTTGTTGAACCTTCTCTCAAACTTGCGAGTAGCGTAGCACCGGAAGTAGTTCCTGTGGCGCCTACACAAATAAGAGAGGAAGTTAATGATCTTGATCATGAAACTTCGGTTGAAGTTACTACGGAACCTCGCAGGTCAACAAGAACTCGTACCACTCCTGATTGGTATGATCCCGTTATGAGTGTCATGTTGGTGGACAACACCGATGACCCTGCGACATATGAGGAAGTGATGAGGAGCCCAGATTCCAATAAATGGCAAGAAGCCATGAAATCCTAGATTGGATCCATGTAAGAAAACCAAGTATGGACTTTGGTGGACTTACCGGATGGCCGGAAGGCTGTCGAAAACAAATGGATTTTCAAGAAGAAAACAGATGCTAAAGTCTGTGAGGATTATGTTAGCAATCGTTGCATATTATGATTATGAGATTTGACAGATGGATGTCAAAACAACGTTCCTCAACGGAGACATTGATGAAGAGTTGTATATGATGCAACCCAAAGGTTTTGTCGATCCTAAAGATGCTAACAAGGTATGCAAACTTCAACGGTCCATATATGGATTGAAGCAAGCATTCCAAAGTTGGAATCAACGTTTTGATAAGGTAATCAAAAGCTTTGGTTTTATACAAACTGATGGAGAAGCTTGTATTTACAAGAAAGTGAGTGGGAGCTCTGTAGCATTCTTAATACTATATGTAGATGACATATTGTTGATTGGGAATGATGTAGACCTTCTTAATAGTGTCAAGGATTATTTGAAAAATAGTTTTTCAATGAAAGATTTTGGCGAAGCAGCTTACATATTAGGCATAAAGATTTATAGAGATAGATCGAGACGTCTAATATCATTGTCAGGACAAAGTTCTAAAGAGGTTTGGAATGGAAGATAGCAATAAAGGGTTCTTGCCCATGTTGCCCAATACGACCTTTAGTAAAACTCAAAGTCCTGCAACGGCAGAAGATAGAGAAAGGATGAGTAAGACTCCCTATGCCTTAGCCATAGGATCTCTCATGTATGCCATGCTATGTACTAGACCCGACATTGCATATGATGTTAGTTTGACTAGCAGATATCAAAGTGATCCAGGAGTGGATCATTGGACAGCGGTCAAAAACATCCTTAAGTACTTGAGAAGAACTAAGGATATGGTTCTTTATTATGGAGGTGATGAACAACTTGTTGTTAATGGTTACACCGATGCTAGTTGGAACACGATCCGGATGATTCTAAATCTCAATCTGGATATGTATTTACTTTGAATGGTGCAGTAGTTAGGTGGAGGAGTGCAAAGCAAAGCGTTGTGGCGAGATATTCAACTGAATCGGAATACATAGCTGCTTCAGAGGCTTCACAAGAGGCGATATGGATGAAGGAGTTCATTGCAGAGCTCGGTGTGGTTCCAAGTGCGCTGGACCCAATGTCTATCTACTGTGATAACATGGGCGCCATAGCCAATGCGCAAGAACCAAGGTCACACAAGAAGCTGAAGCACATCAAGCTACGTTTTCACGCTATTCGAGAGCATGTCCAAGATGGTGACATAAAGATTTGCAAAGTACACACAGATCTGAATGTGGCGGATCTGTTGACTAAACCTCTCCCTAGGGCAAAACATGACCAGCACCAAACCGCCATGGGTGTTCGTTATATTACCATGTAATCTAGATTAGTTGACTCTAGTGCAAGTGGGAGACTGTTGGAGATATGCCCTAGAGGCAATAATAAAAGTGGTTATTAGTATATCTTTGTGTTTATGATAAATTTTTACATTCATGCTATAACAGTATTAACCGGAAACATTAATATTTGTGTGATTTGTAAACTAAATTAGAGTCCCTACTAAAGCCTCTTTGTAATACTAGATTTTTGGTTAATAGATGATCGTGGTTTCCCCGATCATGAATATTGAGATGTTGTCAACAACAAGATCATATCATTAGGAGAGTGGTATGATGGACATACTCCTATAGATAAGCGTAGCATAAAGATCAAGTCATTTCAATAGTTCATTTGCTATAAGCTTCTGATACATAGTAACCTAATTCCTTCGACCATGAGATCATGCTAATCACCATCATCGGAAGGATACTTTGATGACATCAAACGCCACGCCGTAACTGGGTGGCTATAAAGGTGGCATTGAGTGTTCAGAAAGTATGTGTTGAGGCACATGGATCAAGAGTGGGATTTGTCCATCCATATGACAGATAGATATACTCCCTCTCGGTGGAATGTCATCCAATTGGCTTGCAAGCATGTGACTGGCTCACAAGGGATCACATATCACGGGAACGAGAAAATAGTACTTATCGGTAACGAGGTTGAACTAGGTATTCAGAGATACCGACGATCAAAACCTCGTATGAGTAAACTATCGTGAGACAAAGGGAAATTGGTATCGTATGTAAGTGGTTCATTCGATCGCAAAGTAATCATAGAAATATGTGGGAGCCATATGAATTTCCAGATTCCTCTATTGGTTATTGATCGGAGAAGTGTCTCGGTCATGTCCGCATAATTCACGAACCGTAGGGGGACACACTTAAGGATTTGATGTTGTTTAGTAGATATGGAATGTTAGTAGGGATACCGAATGTTGTTCGGAGTCTCGGATGGGATCCGGGATATCACTAGGAGATCCGGAATGGTCCGGAGAATAAGATTCATATAAGGAAAGTCTGATTCCGGAGTTCGAGAAAGATTCCGATGTTTTCATCGGAGAGGTTCTAGAAGGGTATAGAAGGTTCACCGGTCCGGACGGGGAATGGTCCATGAATGTGTCATGGCTAAGTGGAATGATTGGATCATATCTTAGGTCACTTGATGTGGACATTTGCAAGAGAGAATTAAAGCTCTAAATTGAAAGTCAAACGGGAAGTTTGAAAAGTCAAACTGGAACAATGGTTTTCTAGTGGAAGAAGGCAAGAGTCCTTCTCTCAATCCAACTTGGGTTTAGGTTTGGATTCAAACCCACCCCTCCCAAGGCTGCCCCCTCTCATAAATAGAGGGGGAGGGCTGCCCCAAACACAGAAGCCCTAGCCCTCCCACACCCAAACCGACGCCGCGCCGCCGCCGGTCCGTCGCCGCCGCTCTAAACGCCGCAGATACCTCCTCCTCCCGGTCTTCTAAACCCTAGATCACCGGAAAACCCTAGATCCACCATAACTCGCACCGGCTTAGGCGAAGCCCTACGGGATCTTCCCTCTACTTCCGACACCACTCCGTCGTGCTGCCGAAATCGCTAGGGGAGAACTACAACCTCCGGTGCCTGCTGGAACAAGGGAGAGGAAGGTCTTCATCGAGTATCGAATGTGTGACCGACTGCGGAAGCGCTGCCGGAACGCAGCGCCGGAAGGATCGTCTACGTGATCTTGAGATCGGCAAGTGTATGACTACATTACCCACGAGAATCTACTCTCGTTAACCTCTTTGGAATCTTCGAGGGTGAGTACTCTAATCGACTCGTTGCTACAATCTAGTAGATAGATCTTGGCTTGTTTGTTTGCATGCTACGAACCCCTAAACTTCCCGACACCCTGCCGGAGGGGAGATCATCCCGGAGGCCTTCTCTCTGGTATGATGTGTGAGTAGTTCCACCTTCGACTATGGGTCCATGTAGTAGCTAGATGGCTGTATCTCCTCCTTTGTGCTTTCATGTATAGATCTTGTGAGCACCGTTCATGATCAAGATCTAATCTATTTGTAATCATGCATGTTGTGTTTGCGGGGATCCGATGGATATTGAGATTATTATGTTGGTTTGATTAATGTTTTTGTCTTTATGATTCTATCATGTCTGTGTTGTTTGAGATCTTGCATGCTCTCCGTTGTTAGTAGCTATTTTGGCCAAGTAGTTGCTAGTGACTCCAAGAGGGGGTATTTATGCTCGATAGTGGGTTCATGCCTCTAGTTTCCAAGGGAAGTGACAATAATCTATTCGGTTGTAGATGTGCTGTTGCTACTAGGGAGAAAACAACGTCTCTTGTTCATGGAACATGTGGACTGTTTACCTTACACAATTTGCTTAAAGCAGTTGTCTGTTGCTTGCAACTTAATACTGGAGGGGGTTCGGATGATAACCTGAAGGTGGACTTATAGTCATAGATGTAGTTGGATGGCGGTCTATGTATCTTGTTGTATTGCCCAATCGAATCTCATAGGATCTTTTTGACTAGTAATTGCATTGTTATGCCTTGCTCAGTTCTTGTCAATTGCCCTGCTGTAATTTGTTTACCCTTCATGCCATGTTATTTATCTAAGGAGAGGACCTCTAGTGAACTATGGACCCCGGTCCAATCTTTACCATTGATACATCTTCCACTGTTACTTGTTTACTTGCTGCAAACCACCATTACCTTCCACACCATACATTTAATCCTTTGTTATAGCAAACCGGTGAGCTTGACAATCTCACTGATTCGTTGGGGCAAATTCTTGAGTTTGTGTTGTGCAGGTCTCCGCGTTGCTTGCAACACCTGTGTGACGTTTCCTTCATCCTTCTGGTTTGATAACATCAGTCTCTACTGAGGGAAGACTTGCTACTGTGCTCATCACACCTTGCTCTTGGGGTTTCCAATGAAGTGCTCCACGTCAAGCACCATCAACAAGTTTTCTGGCGCCGTTGCCGGGGAGGCTAAGGACGTCTTCACAAGGGGAGTCCTTCACTTCCTTTCTCTTACTTTGTTTTTAGTTTGCTTTGTTTCTTTTGCTTGGTTTTGTTTGCCTCTTTCCAAAAAACCCAAAAAAAATTAGTCTAGTTTGGTTTGCTTGCTTTATTCAAAAACACAAAAAAAAATAGTTCCTTCTGTGGTTGCTGGTCTGTTATTGCCTTGCTTGGTCATGCTTTCTATGAATGGATGGTTTCTTTGAAACTAGTTCTTATTGGAAAGGTCGGTTCACGGAAGCACAAAAGTATTATTGTAAGGAACACCGTTTGTCACAAAAAGGGAAACACTTATGGGAACAAATTGATAAGTTGAATACTATTGCTAGAGACGTGTGCTCTACTTATAATGTTACTTATTGCTTTGATAAGTCCTAATGCTATAGGAGGTATAAACACCTGCCTTTTCAATGTGAGTATAATGATAATGTTACCATATCTTCTTATGTTAAGGGAAATTATGACTTTTATGATGTGGAACAAATTGAAGAACTTATTGCCTTCAAGGGTGCATTTGAACTTGCTAGTTTGCTTGAAAATACTGATGATGCACCTTATGACCATGAGGTTTATGAGATACTTAAATTTTGCTTTGACAATTATAAGGAAGCAAATGGCTATATTCTTGAATATTTTAATAGGTGATTTCCATAATTGGAAGAGACTAATGCCTTGCAGGAGCCTATGGAAGAAGAAATTGTTGAAACTAGAAGCTCATTAGCTGAAAAATAGGAGGAGAGTGATGAACAAAAGGAGGAAGAATGGATCTACCCATGTCTACCTTATAATGAGAGTAACTCTTTACCTCTTATATTATTTGATTGTCCCCCATGCTTACCCAAGGAGGATGAATGTTATGTTCCTGTGGATCCTTTTGAAATATCTACTTTGGGTAAAACCTGTGAAGCGTTTAATCCACTATTTGTGAGCTTGATAGAGATTATGTGATTGTAGATCATGAAAAGCATGCTTTATGTGATAGCTATATTGTTGAGTTTATTCATGATGCTACTGAAAATTATTTTGAGAGAGGGAAACATGGTCTTATGTATCTCAACAATATTAAGTTTCCCCTCTTGATATTGAAAATCTTGAAGTTGCAATTGTTTTGCTTTCCTATGCCTATTACTTTGTGCTTTTATGAATTGTTTCTTTACAAGATTCCTATGCATAGGAAGAGGGTTAGACTTAAATGTGTTTTGAATTTGCTTCTTGATGCTCTCTTTGACTTCAATTCATAATTCTTATGTGAGCATCTTCTTAAGCTTTCATGCCTAACTTAAATGCGTTAAAGAAAAGTACTTGTTGGGAGATAACCCAAGAGTTTCCTTGAGTCTTGAAAGTTATTAATTCAGTAATGACCTCTCCTTATCCTTTTTGTTTGCTTTTTGTGCCAAGAATGACCTCTAATGAGAGGGAAGTAAGATTTGGGGAGTTGCTGTCCCGAAACAGATTTCTGTCCTCCACCAACAAAAATCGTGAGGAGTCTCTGTAACTCGGATTAAGCTGAAAATTTACGAATAAATCCCCCAGTATGTTAGATAACTTTCGTTGGTTCAACACTTTTTGATTTGAGCAACAGAAGATGTTCGAAAAAATCAGTTTCTACCTGCTGGTCTGTTTTGACAGATTTCTGCCATTATTTGTATTTGCTTCTTATTGATTCCTTTTTGAGTTCTCTTTAAGTGAATTGAGCTTTTTGAAGGAGTTACTACAGTAGCTTGTGTTTTTAGTGAAAAAACTTGCTGTTCCAAGTCTTTGCCAGAGGTCTAATATCTTTTGAATACACTAATGTTGCTAATGAAGATTGTGTGAAGTTTTGTATAAAGGAAAATTTTCAGGTGTAGAGAGAGAATGATGCAATGAGAAGAAGAATGGACAAAATCTCAAGCTTGGGGATGCCACCATGGTGTCACCCCAAGAAATATCCAAGAGGTACAAGCGTCAAAGCTTGGGGATGCCCAAGGCATCCCCTTCTTCATCAATAAAAAGCTCAGGTCTGTCTAGACACTTCGTTTTTATTGTTTCATGCACAGTTGTGTTGTTCTTGGAGCGTCTTAGTTTTCGTTTTCTTTGCTTAGGTTGTTTAGTTTTCTTGAATAAATACTTTGGACCCCTGTTCTCGATGTGTTGTTTTACAAATAAGTTTGCTTGGTGTTTGTAAAGGAGTAGTAAGTTCTTGCTTGAAGTGCAAGAGGAGCTTGCATTGACTGTGACTTAGACTTTAGCATGACATGCTAGGTGTTGTTTTAGCATTATGCTTAGTGATTAATGCTGTATCATGTCTTGTTCCAAATAATTGGGATTGCTTAGTGTGCCTTAAAGAAATTATGCGTTGTTTTAGCATGCAAAAGCATAGTATTGTGGTATTCTCCTTTGATGTTTTGCTTAGGTCGACTTGGAACATGCTCACACCATGTTATGACTATGACAAGTCACCATTAGCCTCTATGATCATTTAGTCCTTGACTTGTAGTACCACTCTTTGCTTTGATTAGTATACTTTGTTGCACTACATGATTATGGCTATTATTGCTCTCTTAGTAAGTTGATCCCAGTCTTTTGCTAGCCTCCACTTGTATGAGTAAGTTCTACTCATGCCTCCAACTCCCAAGAAACCAAGTTTTTCCAAAAGTGTCCACTATAAACTCCTATGCATTGTGTGTTACACCATTCCAAGTATATTCTTGTTCTCAACTATCTTCCAATTAAAAACTATTTTGTTATGTGAAAACTTAGTGATTAAAGCCCTCACAAACTTGATGGCACACTTTATATTCTTTGACCCTAATAAACTTGAACCATTGTGACAACTTTGTTGTATATGCTTGCACTTATAAGTTGGAATTAGCAGAACCGTGCTGTCACGGGGAACGTTTTCAACACTGCACTTGTACCTTATTGTGCTCAGTTGATATCATGCTCTTTTGTCTATGGATGTCATCGGCGTGAAATAAAGAGGGAACTTGTAAGTCCATGGAGTTTGTATCATGCGTTAGAGAAACGCCTGGGCTGCTAGCCTAAGCCATGCCTAATCATGGTGGAAACTTGCAGCATCACCATAGTGACATCTATGAAGCATTCTTCTTATAAGAAAAGAGACACATTGAGAAAAGAGGAAAGAGAGAAAAAAGCACCATATTCCCATGCTAAATAAGAAGATTGCTGAGATGCTCATTGTCTGCTTGCCTTGTCATTTTGGTTATGGGAAAGCTATTGTACCATGTGCAAGGGGTACCCCGTTGGCGGTTCTCAATGATATGCAAATACTTACAATGACAAGAACATACAGGTGAGTAAAGTTGAGTAGCATAAGGTGTGGCCCTCGTATTCAAGGGACTTGAGATTGCCAACTTATACTTCGTCAAGCATATACTCCATCTTTGTTCACTTTAACCTTAATCACTTCAAGATGCTTATGATAGGGGCAATGAGGGCTGAAAGCTAACAAGTACCATAATTTTTGGAAGCTCTTTTTGAAACCTGAAATCCCTGCTTCATTTATAAAAGGTCTTCCACCATTATTTGAGTCTCCACCTTCTACCTGCAGGCACCATTAAGAGAGCATAGTTGTCATTCTGTGTGTAGTGTTCCAAAACTTATTAATTTATGAATATTGTGATATTACTTGTTCTTGTGCTATTTGTTTCTAGTCACCCTTGTGAACTTTGAAGGTGTCCTATGCATCTATTTGCTACTCTATGAGGGACAAGCTGATTGCCACTATGCTATGTTTTCTGTATGTGAAACAAACAAACGTTTTTCAATGCATGTTATTCATGATCTTTGTTTGTAGCTTGTCATGTTGCATGCATAGTTACTATGTCCTATTGTTAGAACTCCATCTTTCATGCACATGTTTAGAGTTCTTTGATCCCAGCTTTCAATGCTTGCAAATGGTTAGATCTTCATTGTGAAGGTGCATGTCACCTAAAAAATTATTCTTTTTATCACTTACCTACTCGAGGATGAGCAGGAGTTAAGCTTGGGGATGCTTGATACATCGGAAATGTATCTATAATTTTTGATGCTCCATGCTTGTTTAGTATCTACTTTGCTTTGCTTTTTTTACACTTTGAGGTGATTTTTACATGTTTTCTGGTACTAACCTATTAACAAGTTGCCACAGTGTCAGTTGCCTGTTTTCTGTTGTGTTTGGTTCCAGAAAAGTTAGTAAAGAAATATTCTCATAATTGGACGGGACAAACGTCAAATTCAATAACTTTCCGTGGGGAATAAGAAGTCTAGAGGGGAGCCAGAGAGGCGTGCTAGGGCGCCCGCTCCCCCTAGGCGCGGGTGGGACCTGCCCCGCGCCTAGGCACGGTGTGGGGCACCTAGCCACCGCCTCGGCCTCCCCCTTCGCCTATAAGAATCCCCCGATGCAGAAACCCTAAGTACCCGATCAAATCTCCACGAAATCTTTTGTAGCCACCGCCACCGTCGTCCCTAGATCGGGGGGATCTGAAGTTCTTCCCGGCACCCTACCGGAGGGGAGATCATCACGAAGGCCTTCACTCCGGTATGATGCGTGAGTAGTTCCACCTTGGACTATGGGTCCATGTAGTAGCTACATGGTTGTATCTCCTCCTTTGTGCTTTCATGTATAGATCTTGTGAGCTCCGTTCATAATCAAGATCTAATCTATTTGTAATCATGCATGTTGTGTTTGCGGGGATCCAAAGGATATTGAGATTATTATGTTGGTTTGATTAATGATTTTGTATTTATGATTCTATCATGTCTGTGTTGTTTGTGATCTTTCATGCTCTCCGTTGTTAGTAGATATCTTGGCCAAGTAGTTGCTAGTAACTCCAAGAGGGGGTATTTATGCTCGATAGTGGGTTCATGCCTCTAGTTTCCAAGGTAAGTGAGAATAATATCTTCGCTTGTAGATGTGCTGTTGCTACTAGGGAGAAAACAACAGTCTCTTGTTCATGGAACATGTGACTGTTTACCTTACACACTTTGCTTAAAGAAGTTGTCTGTTGCTTGCAACTTAATACTGGAGGGGGTTCGGATGATAACCTGAAGGTGGACTTCTAGTCATAGATGCAGTTGGATGGCGGTCTATGTATCTTGTTGTATTTCCCAATCGAATCTCATATGATCTTTCTGACTAGTAATTGCATTGTTATGCCTTGCTCAGTTCCTGTCAATTGCCCTGCTGTAATTTGTTTACCCTTCATGCCATGTTGTTTATCTAAGGAGAGCACCTCTAGTGAACTATGGACCCCAGTCCAATATTTACCATTGATACATCTTCCATTGTTACTTGTTTACTTGGTGCAAACCACCATTACCTTCCAAACCATACGTTTAATCCTTTGTTACAGCAAACCGGTGACTTGACAACCTCACTGATTCGTTGGGTGTCATGGGAATGACCACAGCAGATGCTGCAATCGGCAGCGAGTAGTAGAACATGGGGCAAGGGCGGCTAGCCATCTGCGGTGCGAGATGAGGGCTGAGACACAAGGGTTTACCCAGGTTCGGCCCCCCGGAGGGTAAAGACCTACTCCTGCTAGATTGTATTATGGTGAGAGTACAATGGGCGAGCTCGACGGCTAGGCGGCGAGTCAATTGGGTGTATGATGGAACGTGTCCTCTATGCGTCCTCTAGGGAGGTTTATATAGACTAACCTCCCTAGGGTTTACAGATCTCAACCGAATCAGTTAAGGGTTCAGCGATTCTACGACCTAGTCCGACTGGGCCTATCTATGCTTCTGGGCCTTCAGCTTCCAGTCGCTTGAGTCCACGCTAGATCTTGATCCAATCGCCTGCGCAGCCCACTCGCTGGTGCCAGGCCAAGAGGAAACGCCCCTTTGGGTATACCCCGGTAGGCATATCCCCATCAGTAGTCCCCGAGGCCGTCGTTGATTGGTCGTGGGCGTTCGCTGGCAGTCGGAGTATGCGGTTCTAATGCGGACGTCCAGTCAAATCGGCGGCGGACTCCTGAATAAAGGAAAAACTAGTTATTCCTGTCACAATAACAGCGACCAATCGTGTCGCAGCTCGGCGAACAGGTCGGCGAGTACTCAGTCACTGTTATAGTGATCGGTTCGGCGAATCGTCGAGTCGCGTGGAGCGACGAGTCGAATGGATGAAGTTGGACCGTCAATTGGGGTCAAACTAGCCGTTGGGGTAATCCAACGATAACTTTGGCGTAATTACCGCGTAGTACCGGCTCCCAAAATTGGCGGGTAGCAACCGCTATATAAGGAGAATGACAAGCGAACGGGGAAACACTCCTTCGTTCTTCCTCCGATCTCGCTCGTCTCCGTTTCCCACTCCGCATAGCGATCCAACCAATCCAGAGAGCCCCGACCTCCGCGAACTTCCAACCGATGGCCCCCTCCACCGAACCATGGGGCAGATCCTAGTGTACCAGGGCGCTACTGGCGTCCTTCGAGGAGGCCAGGATCCTGCGCGCCGGCAGATGGCGCATCCCCGCGGCCGGATAAGTGACTCCGGACCCGCGCTAGGGAGAATTCATCTGCTTCACCAGCCACCTGGAGCGGGGGCTGGGGTTTCCCACTTCCCTCTTCTTCCGGCGCTTCTGCGCCTACTACGGGATCCAGCCGTCGGATCTAGGTCCGCACAGTATCGAGCAGCTCGCCATCTTCGTGGCGTTCTGCTAGTGTTATCTGGGCTGTAGGCCCTACTTCCCTCTGTGGCAAGATCTGTTCCATGGGAGGATCAGCCGCGAAGAATCAGGCGGCCCGATGCTGGCCGCGGGTGGCCTAACATTCCAGCTAAAGTCGAAGGCGTCGTTCTTCGACCTGATGCTGCCCACCAAGGCAGCAAACGAATGGACGAAATCCTGGTTCTATGTCACCGAGTCGACTCCAGACGGCGAGGTGGTGCTTCCGAGGTACTCCTCCGACCGGCCTGAGCCGCGTCGGCTCCAGGTCGGCAAGCTCCCGCTGGATCAGCGGATGGTTGTCGACGAAATGCTGCAAACCATCCGCGGCCTGAAGAAGAAGGGCCTCTAGACCATCAACCTCTACAACTGCTAGTTCGGGTGGCGGCTCATGCCCTTGGCCCGCCGCGACCACTACATGTACGAGTACACGGGTAAGGAAGATCTGACGAAGTCCTCCTTCCCCGAATGGCATCTTGAAGACTACACCCTGGCCCTGAAGAAAATCACCCAGGCGGTGTATATGGACGCGAAGGCCAGGGTCGCCCCCTATACTGCAAGGCGCCCAGCTCCGATGGTAAGCCGTCATTTCGCCACCACTCGCAGTCGCAGATGATGCATTCGTGGTTGTGTTGACGTTGTCTCATGCTTTTTGTAGTTGTTCCAAGTGGTGGAAGGATGGCTCCCACCCGCAGACGACGAGAACTCGAGCTCGTCCGTCCAGGACGGGAGTGAGTCGCCACCCGCCCAAGGCGACGTCGGGAGCGACGAGGGTGATGAAGACAACGACGACGACGAATACGCGCCCGTGGAAAACGCTGCCCCAACAGTTCGCAAGACTCGCGGGCAACACCAGCGCAAGCTCGAAGTGAGTAAAATCCTCGAGCCTCACGATGATGATGACGACGAGCTTCCCGAGCACACCTCACATCGTGAGGCCACGCCGTCGAAGAAGAATAAGAAGAAGAATAAGGAGGCGAAGGCTCCGTCGAAGAAGAAGAAGAAGCTGGCAAAGCAGACGTCTCCACCCCGATCTGCGACAAGTTCTGACGCCACCAGCTCGGCTAAGGGCGAGGCGGCTCGCGCGACCATGGCACCGGACGCTGCCACCCCTCTGGACGAGGTACCTCTGGCATCGCTGCCACCTCCATTCGCCCTGGTCTCTGGGTTGGGAGCTACTCCAGCCGCAGCGGCTTCGCCTCCCAGGAAAGCTCCCGCAGCTGTCATCACGGAGGCTCCTACCACGGCCTCGTCTTCGAAGAAGCCCTCTGTGTCTTGGGCACACGGTGTGTTTGATACGGGCCTCAGTCGGAAGTTGGGGCCTGAGCTAGAAAGGCCAGCCAACATCCGCACCGGTCTGCGGTTCATACCAGTCGCCAAGTAAGTGTTGTTCATCGGCTTGTCTTTCATTGTAGTCAGACAGTCTTATTCATATCGTTGTTTCACAGGACTTGTGTTAAAAAGATCGGCCATCCTTCCGTGGCCAAAGTTCCGCCAGTCGTCACCGAGGAGGACCCCTCACGAAAGAGGAAACCCGACGAAGTCGCTGCTCTCGCCGATGGTGCCAAGAGGGCGAAAAGGCGACGACGTTGTCACGGTCTCTGATGACATGGCGGTTGCTCCGAGCGAACCTCCGACTACGGCGGAAGTGGCCTCGAAGACCAAGGAGGCCGTTGCCTCACCCGACGTGGCCGAGCCGGCTCCTAGTGGCGCCGCGGCGTCTGCAGCGACTTTCCCTCGCTTCATGGCCAAGGCGGCCGCAGCTAGTGGACCGGCGCCAATGAGCCGGATGCCTGGGGTCGCCGAGACGGAGGTCAAGAAGCGTCGCGGCCACACTCCGGTCGTGCTTGCGTCTGTGGACGCGCTGGAGCTTCACGGCATGCGGGGCGCTGCCATCCAGGTATGTCTAGTCCCCAAGGATCGGGCCACTGAATTTCAGTGGTCGGATTCTTAATGTTTTTGTATCGTCCAGTCCCCGAGTGCCTAGTCGCTGAATTTCAGAGGGTGGGCACTTAGGATTTTTATTTGTCCAGTCCCCGAGTGCCTAGTCGCTGAATTTCAGCGGGTGGGCACTTAGGATTTTCAATGTTGTTGACGGTTTGGTTTGTGCGCAGGGCCTGCAGCGCGAATCGGCCGATCGGCTTGCAGCAAAGTGTCGCATGGAGAAGGAACTCGTTGTCGTCCAGGAGACGAACAAGGGACTCCAAGCGATTGCAGCCGAGGCGGAGGAAGTCCGCCGGGGCTTTATCCCGGCGGGTGACCTGACGGCGGCGCAATCTGCCTTGAGTACGGCCGAGAAGCGAATCACTGATCTGGAGCATGAGCTCAAGGAGGCGAAGGCGGAGGCGAGCTCGGCGGAGGGGCGAGCGAAGGCTGTTGTTACATCTGTCGCTGAAGAGCAGGAAGTGTCTGACGCACTCGTTGCTGGGCTGCAGAACGACTTCTCGCTTCAAAGCTTCATCACGGGCCTCTGCCATCCGCTAATTGGTAAACTTTTCTTCATCTCTCCTCTGCCTGCAACAGCTACGTTGTGGAGTTGTTGGTGTACTCACTGCCGGCTTCTGTCCACAGGCCGGATTATTGATAGCTCGGAGGAGGCGCGGCCATACGACGCGCGGCAGTGTGACCACTTTGGTCGACTCGGCCGCGTTGTCTGCGACTTGCATTCCAGCATATCTTCAGGAGATATCGCTCACAGAAGTGATTCCCAGCGACCTCGTCTCGGTATGGCACTACCTGGAGAAGGCTCCGTCAGTCGTCGAATTCATGACACGGTCGGCCTTCCGGCGCGAGGTGGCGACGACGCTCAGCCTTGGGCTTGCCCATTTCCCGGAGGACTTCGACCTTGATGATGTGACGAGCGTCTACCCCTCGTCCACGGGCTCTGTGGAGATTGCCGAGGTGCTGAAACTGACGGACCGGGCCGCGGTGTATTCCGATCGCGTTTGGGCGATGGGAGACCTCCTCCCCTATCAGGAGAAGATTGTCGCCCCCAACGATCCTGAACCGAAGCATCTGGATTTCAAGGTCGAGCAGCCGTTCCGTGCGGCGATGGCGGGCGAGTTGACGACGTACCCGTCGAACCCGTACGTGCCCTTCATTCACAACCGCAGGGGTGGCGGCGAGTCGGCGTCGACCTGCGGAGTAGAAGTGTTGTGCCCTGGGGCGTTAGTAAGAAATAGCCATTGAACTTTTTCTTGTAATTTTGGAACGACTTTGTTCTGCTATAATGGAAATTCGTGTTGTTTTGTCATTTGTTTCGTGATTTTGAATTTTGATTGAACGAGTCCCCGAGCGCGTCCGCCCTTTTTTATGGGGTTTACCTGGTTTGTTATGTGCTTGTGAATTTGTAATGAATTGAGGTCGACTTGCCAGGGCTCGAAGAGCCAGTCGCAGGGCGAATCCCATGGGTGCTCTTTACTTGACCGTTTTCCCGTGCGCGAACAAGGTCGGGTAGCCGAGTCCCCGAGCGTGGTACTTGGTGGTTCTAGTCGCAGCTCCAAGGTAGGCGAGGACTAAGCGCGTTAAAGTAAGCGCGTCACTCCTTCCTGACCCGAAGGATCAATCGCATGGCGAATCCTGGGCACGCTCTCATACTGGGCGTTTTTCCCTCTTTCGCTCGTATTTGACTGGCCGTCAGTCCCCGAGCGTGGTACTTGGCCGTTCGAGTCGCTGTGCCGAGGATGCGGAGGACCTTGGTCGCTGTGAGGAGCGAGGGCAGTTGTCTTGGCTCGGTAAGCCAGTCGAGCTAGGCGACTCCAATGGGGCTCCGGGTTGGCGTTTTTCGTGGACGTTATAAGGCCTGGGGTCTCCCAGTGCCCTCATACCGCACTACTTGGCCGTGCCGGTCGCTCTACCAGAGGTTGACTTCTGCGAATAGCTTAACACTGTTATTACGAGTGCGAGTGGCACAAGACATGGAGAGTAGACGCAATTTGCGGTAACCGATCTGTTTTATTTCATAGCAGGTGGAGAGTACATGTATGGAGTTCTAGGAGTAGAACTTCCATAGGAGGTTTACATTCCACGACCGCTTGACGTCGAGTTTCCCGTCTCCTCGGACGTCGGTGAGGTAGTAGGCGTCGTTGCCTAGGACTCGCCCGATGGCGAATGGTCCATCCCAAGGGGGAGGGAGAGCTTGTGCATGCCCTTCTTGTCCTGGATGAGGCGTAGTACCAGGTCGCCTTCCTGGAAAGTGCGAGTCCTTACTCGCCAACTGTGGTAGCGGCGGAGCCATTGCTGGTAGATGGCGGTGCGGGAGCGAGCTAGGTCGCGTGCCTCATCGAGCTGGTCGACTCCGTCTTGTCGTGCGAGTTCGTTTGCAGCCTCCGTGTAGTTGACCACCCTTGGCGAGTCGTGTTCGAGGTCGGTGGGCATGACTGCCTCGTCGACGTATACCATGAAGAAGGGTGTAAACCCTGTCGACCTGTTGACGGAGGTGTGAATGCCCCAGATGACGGAGGGTAGCTCCTCGACCCAGCACCCGGCGGTGCACTCGAGTGGTACTTGGAGCCGTGGATTCAGGCTGTGGAGGATGCTCTGGTTGGCGCGTTCTGCCTGGTCGTTGGACTCCGGGTGGGCGACTGAGGCGAGGTCGAGTCGAATGTGGTGTTCCTCGAAGAACTCGGCCATGGCTCCTTTGGCGAAGTTGGTGCCGTTGTCCGTGATGATGCTGTTTGGGAACCCGTAGTGATAGACGAGCTCGCGTAGGAACTTGGTGGCGGTCTTCCCGTCGCATTTGCGGACTGGCTTGGCCTCCACCCATTTTGTGAATTTGTCGACTGCGACCAGGAGGTGGGTGAAGCCGGAGGGGGCCTTCTTGAAAGGGCCTACCATGTCCATGCCCCACATGGCGAATGGCCAGGTGATGGGGATTGTCTTGAGCGCCGAGCTCGGCACGTGGGTCTGGTTGGCGTATTTCTGGCATCCGACGCACCGCTGGACAAGGTCGACAGCGTTTGCATGTGCGGTGGGCCAGTAGAAGCCGTGTCGCATGGCCTTTGCGACCAGAGAGCGGGCGTCGGCGTGGTGGCCACAGTCGCCGGAGTGAATGTCTTGGAGGATTTTGCGTCCTTCAGCGGGTTGAACGCAGCGTTGGAACACGCCGGTCACGCTGCGCTTGTGGAGCTCGCGGTTGATGATGACGAAGGATTTGCAGCGGCGTGCTATCATCCGGGCGTCTGTTTCGTCCGCTGGCAGGGTGCCTCCCTCCAAGTAGGCAATGTACGGCGCGGTCCAGTCGTCTGGCTCGGCGATAAGTGCGACCAGGGCTGCCTCTTGTTGCAGCGGGATTCCAATGTCGATCTCCCTTGGGGGAGAGACGGAAGGCTTGGTGATGGTGTCGAGGAAGATGTCGGCGGGTGGTGCGAGTCGAGCCGAGCCGATGCGAGAGAGTGTGTCGGCCTCCTCGTTCTTCCGCCTGTCAATCCACTCGACGGAGTAGCCTGCGAAGTGTCCACCCAGCTTGTCCACTGCTTGGCGGTATGCCGCCATGGTGGGGGATACGGTGTCGCAGGTGCCAGCGACTTGCCCGGCGAAGAGGTCGGAGTCTCCGTAGCAGCGCAGGCGATTGACGTTCATCTCCTTGGCAGCTCGCATGCCGTGGAGTAGCATCTCGTACTCGGCCATGTTGTTGGTGCAGGGGGTGAAGTCGAGGTAGAGGACGTAGTGGAGCTTGTCGCCCTTGGGAGAAGTTAACACGATCCCTGCTCCTGCACCGTCCTTGTTCTTGGAGCCGTCGAAGTGTAAGCTCCAGTAATGGAGGTATGGCAGCTTTTCTGGCTGCTGGGCCTCCTCCCAGTCGGCGATGAAGTCCGCGAGGGCCTGCGACTTAATCGCCTTGCACGGCTCGTATTTGATGTTGTGGACGCCGATCTCGACGGCCCACTTGGCGACTCGCCCGGTCGCCTCACGGTTGCGGATGATGTCCTGCAACGGTGTTAAGCAGACGACCATTATCGGGTGCTCCTGGAAGTAGTGTGGCAGTCGCCACTGTGCTCTGAAGACCGCGTATACCAGTTTCTGGTATTGCGGGTAGCGCTGGCGCGATTCGGTGAGGACTTCGCTGATGTAGTACACTGGTCGCTGCACCGGGCGCTCCTTTCCTTCCTCTGGTCGTTCGATGACCATGACAGCGCTAACGACGCGCTCGGAAGCCGCGACGTAGACCAGCATGGGTTCCTTGTCGACGGGGGCGGCGAGTAGCGGTGCTGCGAGTAGCACTTTCTTGAGGTCGCGGAGGGCATCATCTGCCTCCTTGTCCCACTGGAAGGTGGGGTTCTTGCGCATCAGGTGGTAGAGGGGCATCGCCTTTTCTCCCAACCGGGGGATGAAGCGATTGAGAGCCGCGACTCGCCCGGCCAGCTTCTGGACATCACGCCGGCACTCGGGTTTACCGATTCGAGCGATCATGTCGATCTTGGTGGGGTTCGCCTCGATCCCGCACTTGGAGACAACGTATCCCAGTAGCTGCCCAGCTGGTACACCGAAGGTGCATTTGCCTGGGTTTAGCTTTATCTTGTATTTCCGCAGGTTGGCAAATGTTTCCGCCAGGTCAGCGAGTAGGTCGCTCTGGCGAGCGGACTTCACCACCACGTCGTCGATGTAGACGTGGATATTGCGGCCAATTTGGCTCGCGAGGCACTCCTGCATGCACCGCTGGTAGGTCGCCCCGACGTTCTTGAGGCCTAAGGTCATGGCGGTGTAGCAGAAGGCTTCGAATGGCGTGATGAACGCCGTCTTCTCTTCGTCCTCAACGGCCATTTTGATCTGGTTGTACCCAGAGTAGGCGTCGAGGAAGCATAGCGACTCCGAGCCCGCAGTGGAATCGATGATTTGATCGATCCGCGGGAGAATGAATTGCTCCTTCGGGCAGGCGCTGTTTAAGTTTGTGTAATCGATACACATCCTCCAGGTCCTGTTTTTCTTCTCGACCAGGACTGGGTTTGCCAGCCACTTGGAGTACTTGATTGGCCGGATGAAGCCTGCAGCGAGTAGACGCTGCACTTCCTCGGCGATGGCTCGGCGGCGCTCTTCATTGAAGGGCCACAGCGACTGCTTGACAGGTCGCACTTTGGGGTCGGCGTTGAGTTTGTGGTCAGCGAGTTCCCTAGGGACACCAGGCATGTCAGAGGGCTTCCATGCGAAGATGTCCCTGTTCTCATGGAGGAACCCGATGAGCGCGCCTTCCTATGCTGGGCTCATGCCCGTCCCGATCGTCACCGTCTGGCTGGAGTCGCCTGGGACCAGCTCGATGGTGCGGGTATGCGTCGTTGCCTCGAAGGCTATGGGGTTGCCGCCTTCCGAGTTGAGCTTCTTGAGTATGGTAGGGTCGTCGTTGTTGACCCTGCTCGCGTACTTGGCGAGCTCGTCGGCGTGGTTGGCCTCTGCCGCGATGACGGCGTCGGCGAGTTCGGCTCCTTTGGCCTTGCACTCGACGGCCATGTCGGGGTCGCCATGGATGGTGATGACGCCGCACGGCCCGGGTAGCTTCATCGCGTTGTACGCATAGTGGGGCGATGCCATGAACCTGGCGAACGCCTGGCGTCCCAGGACGCAGTGGTAGGGGTTGTCGAAGGGCACCAGCTCGAAGACGATCCGCTCGGTGCGGAAGTTTGCCGGTGTGCCGAAGGTGACTGGCAGCGTCACCTTGCCGATTGGATACGCCTTCCGACCGGGGACAATGTCGTGGAACGTGGTGTAGGTCATCTCGATCATCGACTGCGGGAGCTGCAGTCGCCTGAAGGTTTCCAGGTACAGGATGTTGATGGAGCTGCCACCGTCCATCAATGTCTTGGGGAGCCAGTAGTCTCCCACCTTGGGCTTGACCACCAGGGCGACTCGGCCCGGGTACTCGATCCGTGGCGAGTGGTCCTGGCGGCTCCAAGTGATTGGTTGCTCAGACTAGTTGAGGAACTGGGGGATGTCCACCTGGGCCACCGTGTTGACGGTGACGGCGCGGGCGATGACCTTCTTCTCGCTCTTCGTGTTGAAGCCTGTGAAGGTGTGGAGCGAGCCGGCGACATTGCCGAATTTTCCACCGTTTGGCGGGTTGTTGTCGGGGTCTTCCCGCGCGCGTTGTGCCTTCTCGATCTCCTTGAGAGAGTGGCAGTCGGCGGTCGTGTGCGTAGAAGGCTTCCCTTCCCTGCTGTGAAATACACAAGGTTGGTTAAGAAGGGCCGCAGGGTCGAACCTCGGCTTCGCCTTCCAGTTGCCACCATCGTGGCGTTGTCCCCCGTCGCGGCGGAAGCTCTTGGGCTCGCGCTGCGCGTATCCAGCGTTGGCGACGAAGTCGACTCGCCCGTCACTACGGTGCTTGTCGGTGAGGCGAGTGTTGCTGTAGCGGAGATCAGATCATCTCCCGCTGTCGTGGCCGCTCGTGCGACGTTGTCCTCCCAACTCGTTGTCGGTTTCTTGGTTTGGGTCTTCCTCCGCGTACCTTTTTGCGATCTCCAGGAGATCCGATATGTTGTCGAGTGTGTAGTACGCTCGTTTGAGCTTGGCGACCAGGGGCTCGTAGCGGCACGAGGTCTTGAAGCAGTGGATCGCGGTGTCTGGGTAGATGCCGACCGCGTTGTACCATAGGTCTTGCCACCGTTGGACCCAACTGCGGGTCGACTTGCGAGGTCCCTAGACGCACCGTTCCAGGTCCTCGATGGTGGTGGAGCGGGTGTATGAACCCTCGAAGTGCCTGACGAAGGCGTCGCGCATCTCTTCCCAGGAGTCGATGCTATCCACGGGAAGAGTGTTAATCCACTGCCTGCATGCCCCCTCCATCATCAGGGGAAGGTAGCGGACGGCTAGTAGATCGGTGTGGCCGGCGATCCCCATCGCCATGAGGTAGGTATCCAGCCACACGGAGGGATCGTACGAGGGGTCGTACTTCTCTATTCCCTTCGGTGCTTTGAAGTTCACCGGGTATCTCTCGCCTCGGATCATCGGTCCGAAGCACCGGGGGCCGAGTCGGCTTAGCGACCCCATCGTCTCACCGTCGCGGCGGTTGGTGAGGGTATGCCACAGGTCGTCGGGATGGCGTGCGCGCCAGCTCTGGTCGTTGATGATGTAGGTGCGGGCGTCGACGGGTTGACCATTGGCAGCGACGAAGTTGGTCGCCGGCCGGGGGTAGTTGGTGGAGAGTGCCGCGTTCGTGGGTCGGTGTTGGAGCTGTAGTGGTTCGGGTGGCGGGCAGTTGAGGGTGTTTGCCGCCATGGGGCGGCCGCTTGAGGCTGCTCTGCTGCCCGAGGAACACGAATACATCCGACCCCGTGAGTCGACGCCTGCGTTTTGTTGCTCGACCGCTTTTGCAAGCAAGGCCTTGGTGTACTGGATCTGCAGAGCTCCTTCACCAGTGGCTGCGATGTTGTCGACTGCTGCTCGGCCCGCGACGAGGTTGTCCATTGGGGTGGAGAACAGCGGGAGGCCGTTCGCGTCTCGCTCCCGTGAGGAGACCATGATCCTTGGCTGGTCCCCACAGTGCGCGGTTGGGTGGTGGCGGGCGCCGTTGGCGTTGCCCGGTGGGGCGAGTGCTTCCTCCCTGGTGGCGCGTTCTCGCGAGATCCGCCGCTGGTCGGCCGGGTCGTTCTCGTCGTCGAAATTCAGGGCGCGCCCCTGGACGGTGGGGTACAGGCGCGACCTGATTCGGAGTTGGTGGTAGCGCGACAGCTCCTGCGCTGTCACCTGCTCGAGGCGAAATTTTTGGCACTCGGCTTGTTCCTTGCGGACTGCTTCCGCCAGCTTCAGGCGGAGTTCCTCGACCTCCGTTGCCATCGCGTTAGGAGGGATCGGCGTGGAGAATGGATCTTCCGATGGGTCGGCTCCAGTCGCCATGTAGGTTGCGGCATGGCGGCCGGTTCCATCGCGGAGGTCGGCAGAGTTCTCCGATCCGGAGTCGAAGTCGAAAATCCCAAGGATAGAGGGATCCTCGAAGTCTCCGACGTTGGAGACCTGGGTGATGGAGCCCGCGGGTGACGCGGCGACAATGGATCCGGCGAGTGACGCCGGGGTCACCGAATCGGCGGCATCGTTGAGGGCCGCGTCTTCCGCGGCCGAGGTGGTTTCGGCCACGTTGTTGTGGGCCGAGTCGTACTCGGAGGCGAGGCGGTGGATTGTGCGGACCTGACTCTCAGAGAGCCGGTCGCGTGGCGGCGACTCGCGGATGAGAGCCGAGTCCTCCGAGACGATGATGTCGGTGAGGCCGACGAAGAGGCTGATCGTGCCGACCGGCAGGATCATGCTATGCGTGACGGGTCGCGCCGCCGGGACGTAGGTGCTCGGCAAGATCTGGAGCATCTCGCCGATCGCGATCATGCGGCCGGTGGCGATCGTCTCATTGATGGGCAGATTGGATCTCGCCGCAGAACACCGGCCTGACCGGCCAAGCCCCATGGTGGGCGCCACTGTCGTGGGAATGACCACAGCAGATGCTGCAATCGGCAGCGAGTAGTAGAACATGGGGAAAGGGCGGCCAGCCATCTGCGGTGCGAGATGAGGGCTGAGACACAAGGGTTTACCCGGGTTAGGGCCCCCGGAGGGTAAAGACCTACTCCTGCTAGATTGTATTATGGTGAGAGTACAATGGGCGAGCTCGACGGCTATGCAGCGAGTCGATTGGGTGTATGATGGAACGTGTCCTCTATGCGTCCTCTAGGGAGGTTTATATATACTCACCTCCCTAGGGTTTACATATCTCAACCGAATCAGTTAAGGGTTCAGCGATTCTACGACCTAGTCCGACTGGGCCTATCTATGCTTCTAGGCCTTGAGCTTCTAGTCGCTTGAGTCCACGCCAGATCTTGATCCAGTAGGAAACGTCCAGCTGGGTATACCCCGGTAGGCATATCCCCATCATTGGGGCAAAGTCTTGAGTTTGTGTTGTGCAGGTCTCCGCGTTGCTTGCAACACCTGTGTGACGTTTCCTTCCTCCTTATGGTTCGATAACCTCAGTCTCTACTGAGGGAAGACTTGCTGCTATGCTCATCACACCTTGATCTTGGGGTTTCCAACGAAGTGCTCCACGTCAAGAACCATCATAGTGATCAAGGTTATCAAACGTCTCACGGAGATCGTCGATCAGCGTCTTGGCCTCCCTGGTCTTGATTACTATGTCGTCGACATAGACTTGGATGTTGTGACTGATCTGCTTTTTCAGGCATGCCTGCATGCACGTCTGGTACGTGGCACCTGCGTTCTTTAGCCCGAAGGTCATGGTGTTGTAGCAGAACACTCCGAACGGCGTGATGAACGCTGTTTTCTCCTGATATTCGACCTTCAGTCGAATCTGGTTGTAGCCTGAGTAGGCGTCGAGGAAGGAGAGTTTCTCGCATCCTGTCGTCGAATCGATTATCTGATCGATCCGCGGTCGAGGGAAGTGGTCCTTAGGATAGTATTTGTTGAGTGATGTAAAATCCATGCACATCCGCAGGATGTACGTGTCCTTCTTGGGGACCAACACAGTATTGGCCAGCCACTCGCTCTCTTTAATTTCTCGGATGAAGCTGGCATCGAGCAGTCAATTGACTTTGATACCAACGGCTTCAGCTCTTGGTTCGGACAGTCGTTGGATCGACTTCTTGACTGGCTTTGCGTCAGGGAACACATTGAGTGCGTACTCGGCGAATTCCCTGGGAACTCCTGGCATGTCCGCAGGACACCAGGCGAAGATTTCCCAGCGCTCATAGAGGAATTTCACAAGCATGCTTTCCTATGCGGGCCTGAGGTCGTTGGCGATCAGCGCTGTCTTGGAGGCATCTGTCGGGTGGACCTACACCTTTTTCGTGTTGACTGTGGAGTCGAACGACATGTCGGGTGCGTTTTGCCTGGAGACTGGGGGTGCCCCGTTTTGCCTAGAGACATGTGGAACTGCACGCATGACTATATATGGAGCACATGCCTATGATTGTTTAGTACTTGGATGCTTATTCTTATTTATCTGCAACTCCCTAGATCTTGAAGTTACATGTTTAGACTCGTCCATGCAACGCCCGTCCATCCATCCTTATGCCTACCGCGCTCATTTCCTACTATTTGCTACTACTGTTACTATTGCACCTGTTTCACTGCTGTTGTTGCTTTTCTTTTGCTACTACCAAACTGTTGCTACTAATAAACTTCTGTGAGCAAGAACTATTTCCAGGTGCAGCTGAATTGACAACTCAGTTGTTAAGGCTTGCAAGTATTCTTTGGCTTCCCTTGTATCGAATCAATAAATTGGGTAATACTATCCGCGAAGACTGTTGCGATCCCCTATACTTGTGGGTCATCAACGCGCCCAAGCTCTTCCTTGAAGTCCGGGCGTTGACACCGTCCTTGAAGGCATCGATTGTCCTTTCCTCGGAGATGTGCGTGGCGGAGTTCTTGATGTGGGACCAGCGTCGGATGTACGAGCGAATGGACTCGCCCATACATTGGGTGCAAGCCCGTAGTTCTTCGATCGAGGCTGGCCTCTTACTGGTGCCCTTGAAGTTGCGGATGAAGCTGTATGCCAGCTCGTCCCAGCTTCGGATGGAGCCGAAAGATAGGCTGCTGAGCCAGATCCGAGCTTCGCCTGTCATCTGCAGCTGAAGGCACTGTAGGGTGGTGTTCATGTTTCCGTCGTGCAGCTTGACGGATAAGAGGTGGTCGCTGAGCCAGGCTTTCGGGTCTTGTGTGCCGTCGAACTTTGGAGTGTCTGAAGGTAGCTTGAAATTTTTTGGCATCCGCGTCCACCAAATGGATCTGCTGAAGCATCTGGATCCGCACAACTCTCCGTCGTCATCCTCGTCGGATTCGGTTGAACACGCGTGTTTAGCGCGTGCCTTATCGATCTTGTGCTGGGTGAGATCATTTCGGGCGTCATAGTCTCTTCTTCGATGCCGTGGGCTCTTCCGACATCGAGGCAGATCATCCTCGTCCTCGTCGGATGAGGGTGTAGGGCTGCGGGTGAATTTGACTGCAGCTTTCTTCTTCAGCTCTGCAGGAGCCTCATCGTGGATTTGTGCATGGCGCTCTTCGGGTCACCCACCGGAGGTGGGTGTGACGCGAGGTATGTAGTGGCCGCCATGATCGCAGCCTGTGGTGTTTTTGGCATGACGTTGCCATTCACGTCCATCGTCATGAAGGACGTGTTGAGGGCCCTGGTGACTTCGTAGCGTGCGGCGGGGTCCATGTGCTCCGTGTGGGAGCGATGCTTGTTAGCGTTATTGTCATGCGAGCTGGAGCCGCCAGCAGCGGAGAGCGCATCTTGCCACGCGCTAGACTCCGAAGCCGCCTGCTTGCGTTTGTTGAGCTCCTCCTGCAGTTTCACCAGCCGGTTATTCTCGCCGATGAGGAGGAGGTGGTAGGCCATCAGCAGATCTCGTGAAGCATTCACAGGTAGGATGACGTTGCCTGCCACGGCCTCGTGTGCTTGGCGCCATCCTTCCTCGCTGAGGTTGATCTTTTGGTAGGCGTTGGCGTCGCCTTCGTTGGGCCTGATCGATGGAGCTCCCCCATTTCCTCTGTTCTCACCTTGTGGTATGGGAGGTGGGTTGGGCACACTCGAACCTGGAGGCGGTTCTACTTCGCTTTGGATGACCAATGCACATAGGTAGCGTCCATGAGCTGGATCGCTGTTGTCGCAGCTTTCGGATCCGGAACCATAGGTTCCTTCATCTAAGGGTGGACTGCACAGATCTGAGTTGCAGATGTTGCTATCATATGAATCATCTATCAGCGTCGACGTGCGCAACACGCCGATGGATGGGACCCACGAAGCGGGCCTGATGGACGGTGGTGGCACCCGCTCTGGGAGACGGAGGGTGCCGGTCTGCCCCACCTGGAAGCAGAAGCTTCTGAATAGCATCTCGAGCCCATCGTCGACGGACTCGAAATCCCTCAGGGTGGCTGGAGAGTGGGCGGTCCAGTCGAAGGTGCCAAAGAGGAGATGATTCTCCGTCCCCGACGAGTTGTAGATCGCTCCGGATGGGACCGTCACGATCGCACAATCAACATCCCCACTTCCCAGAGACGGCACCAATTGACGAGGTTCGATCTCATCAATGCCCATTGTTATGGACTTGGGTTTTGGAGAAGATGGGGATGATGGAGATCGTAGAACGGTTAACATACAAGCAACATGGGGACACGAGGTTTAACCAGGTTCAGTCCCCTAGAGGGAAAACCCTACTCCTGCTTGTCTGCTCTTGATTACGACGGAACCGAGGATTACAGGGGTGCACAGATGCAATCTGGTGTAAGGTGCGTATGAGGTGAGTATTGGCCCTCCTTGCCATGCCCTCCTAGCCTTTATATAGATAGGCAGGTCCCGGGCGCAGGTCAAGTCGGTTATAGATTAGGGTTTGTCCCCTTTGAAATTCTATCTACTCTAGTCTTGTTCTCCAAGGATCTGAAGGCGTCATGGGCTTGGGCCACCCAAAATCTCCATAGGTCACGTATGTTGTCGTGGGCCTTCCTTGGGCTGGACTAGGTAAGCCAATGTTTTCTACCCGTGGGGTATAACCATGTCAATTGTATTTTAAAGATTAAAGCTTTAGTGACTACCGCTTTTACACTGAAAATAGCTCCATCATGATCCGTTTAAATGACACCATACAAGTTATGGTCTGGGATAAAACCCAAATTGTCCTTTATTAAACTTTGTATGTCGGATGAGCATGTCTTTGTATGTTATTTCGAATAAATGTTGGGTGTTCCTCCATAACACCGAAGACAAAAGTGTTTGTGGCTTAGAACGTCAGTTTCTTGAGAAGGAATTTTTCGTGAAAAGTTAAGTGGGAGGACGATAGAACTTTGATAAGGTTATTGAATTTTAGCTAATATGTGCAGAGTTGCGCAGCATCGAAAAGTGTCCCGGAGGTAGCAACAATGCTCATGGCTCATGTGCCTCAAAGGTTGTGGTCATGGAGGTCTAAGTTCCTATTGAACCAAGGTGGTCGGGTAAACAATCAAATACTAAGATTTGAGAGTAAATCATTGTTGTTTGACAATGATGAACCGACAATATGCAAAGAAGCGATGATGGGTCCTGACTCCGTCAAATGGCTTGAAGCCATAAAATCCGTGATAGTTCCATACATGCGAAATCAAGTTTTTGAACTTGGAATACCCTATAGAAAGGTGTAAGACCTTACACTCGTATTTGGATCTATAAATAAATAGATATGGATATTTCATATCTATAAAATAATCGACATGTCGGGAAGGAGTTCACGACAATGTTCAAGGAGTTGACTATGACAAGATTTAATCATTCATAGCGATATTTAGTCTAGAAGGATTAATGTAGCAACCACTATATATAATTTTGGTATATGGAAGTTGAATAAACAAAACAAGGTTCTTCTAATAGAATGGTTACCTAGGATGTGTACATGACACGATTCAAATGGTTTTGTTAATTCAAAGGATGCTAAAAGCGTATACAAACTTCAATGGTTGAAGTAAGCATCACGGAGTTGGAATCTTCACCATGATGAAACTTCTAAAAAGTTTAAATTCATCAGAGACGATGAAGATGCTTGTATTTGCAAGAAATTAAGTAGGAGCAATAAGACATATTTCTAATACATTGTGTGAAAGACATATTGTTGATTGGAAATGATGTATCTTTTATTGACACAGGTTAAAAATTTCATTTCGATGAAAGATTTAGGCAAAACCCGAATATTTGGCATCAATGTCTATATGGATAAATTGAGATGCTAATATTGTTATGCCAAATATACATAGATGAGATATTAAAGCAATTCAATATAGAAACAACAAGAAAAGTACTTGTCGTATAGGAAGGATTGAGTCAAGATTCAAGTGTTTTGACACTTGGTAAGTGAAACGAGATTCAAGTGTCATTGACACTTGATGACTGAAATTACAAGAATATTTTTATCAATTTGTGATATGTACACATCCAGATATGTCCTATGCTCTAAATGTTATGAGCAGATACCAGAATGATTCATAAGATGATCAGTAGACGATAGTAAGGATATTCTTATGATCTTAGGAAGAACTAAGAATATGTTATTTATATAGAGGTGACAAATAGATAGATAGTTTATTGTAAAGTGTTACATTGATACTAGTCTTGTCACAAGATACAAATTAAGTTTATCTCAATTTAAACTATGGGTGGCACAATGTAATGTAAAGGAAGTTTCATAATGGATTTGGATGAGTTCCAAAGTTAAGACATTATGACAGATACTACAACAAAAGGCTAAGTATATGACTGCTATTGTAGCATCAAAAGAGGGCATTTGTGTCAAGTAGTTTGTTATCAAACTAGGTGTGGTTCATAGCGGGCTAGTACTATGAAGATATATTGTACGACAATTGTATCGACATGTTTTAACCCTAAGGAACTAAAGGTCTCACCAAAGGACCAAATTTATATAATGTCGAGAATGAGTGATGCGTAGAGACGCAAAGACATGCAATTACACATAGACCTAAAAGTGACGGATCCGAAGATTAGTTAACCACTAGCAATCGTGTATATACAACACCAGAAATCCATAGGTGTTGAATGCACAAGTTCTTTTTAATCTATATTATTGACTCGATCTAGTGCAAGTGGGATACTGTTGGAGATATGCCCAAGAGGCAATAATAAAGTGGTTATTATTATATCTTTATGTTTATGATAAATATTTACATCCTATGCTAGAATTGTATTAACCGGAAACATTAATACTTGTGTGTTTTGTAAACATAAAAGAGTCCCTAGTAAGCCTCTTGTTAAACTAGCTTGTTGATTAATAAATGATCATGGTTTCCTGATCATGGACATGAGATGTTATTAATAACAAGATCATGTCATTAGGAGAATGATGTGATGGACACACTCCTATAGTTAGCGTAGCATAAGATCAAGTCATTTAGAGTTCGTTTGCTACAAGCTTTCAAATACATAGTAACCTAATCCTTCGACCATGAGATCATGTTAATCACCATCACCAGACGGATTCTTTGATGAAATCAAACTCCACTTCCATAATTGGGTGGTTATAAAGGTGTCATTAGGTATTCTGAAAGAATGTATTGAAGCACATGGATCAAGAGTGAGATTTGTCCATTCATATGACGAATATATATACTCTGGGACCTCTCGGTGGAATGTCATCCAATTGGCTTATAAGCATTTGCCTAGGTCACAAGGGATGTCATATCACGAAACGAGTAAAGAGTACTTATCGGTAATGAGGTTGAACTAGGTATAGATATACCGACGATCGAACCTCAGATAAGTAAAGTATCACGCGACAAAGAGAATCGATATCGTATGTAAATGGTTCATTCGATCACAAATTCATCATACAAATATGTGGGAGCCATATGGATTTCCAGATCCCTCTATTGGTTATTGATCGGAGAGGTGTCTCTATCATGTCTGCATAGTTCACGAACCATAGGGAGACACACTTAAGGATTCGATGTTGTTTAAGTAGATATAGAATATGAGTTGGAGACCGAATGTTGTTCGGAGTCTCAGAGTGGATCCAGGACATCACGAGGAGATCCGAAATTGTCCTAAGTATAAGATTCATATAAGGAAAGTGTTTTTCCGGAGTTTGGAAATGTTTTCGGTATTTTGACTAGAAGCTTCTAGAATGTTCTAGAGGGACCACCAGTGGGTCCACCACCCCGGGAGGGGTCACTTGGGCTGCGGCATGCCCTAGGGGCTAGCGACACCAAGCCCAAGGGGCAGATTCGGCCAGCACAAGGAATTAGGGACAAACCCTTATTTGTCAAACCGTAAATAAGGAAAGAGGTAAGTTCCCACCTCTCCCTTCCTTCTGCGCAAAGTTGAGGAGTTAGGAAAGGACTCGGCCAGGGGTGGAACCCTGGCTGCAGCCCCCCTCTATATAAAGAGGGGTGGGGGCACACCCCTCCAACCTCACCTCAACCCTAGCCGCCGGCCTCCCTCCTCCAGTGTTCTGCTCTGGCTTAGATGAAGCCCTGCAGATTTCTCCTCCACCACCACACCATCGTGCTGTCAGGATTCCGAGGGGATTTACTACCTCCGATGCCTGCTGAAACAAGTGATAGGAAGGTCTTCATCGACTACCGTACGTGTGACCGATAGCGGAAGCACTGCCGGAACACGACGCCGTAAGGATCGTCTACACGATCTTGAGACTGACAAGTGATCGACTACATCACCACGAGAATCCGATCTCGTCAAACGCTTTAAATCTATGAGGGTTAGTTCTCTACAATCTCGTTGCACCGATCTCGTAGATTAGATCTTGGCTTTGTTATAGATTAGATCTTGTTAATGCGATAGAATTTTTTTATTTTCCATGCTACGAACCGATCGTGCCTCGCAGCATAAACCCTAGCGAGAGATCGTCTAGAGGGGAATAATTGGGAGATTGAGAAGTGAGGTTACCGTCAAGTGCGAGGCGCAGGACGTGCGCGGGGATCATTTCCTTGGGCTGAACAATGAATCTGAGTCGTCGGATCGGGTGGCGGACCATCTAAGCGATGTGGGCTCGGATTATATCGGAGGGTCCACAATATCATCCGTGGTGTGGCTTTAGGAGAGTAGAAGGGTTTGGTTCTATTGCTCGCCTAGCCTGGATGTAAATTGCCGAAAAACTTTGCCATCTAGAGCCAGCCAAATCGGCTCTCCTAGCTCACGGAGGTTTTACTTGCCCATCGAGGACAGTTTGCCCTGAAAGGCTATGTTTTTTCTGCTCTACCAAACGCAAGACTAATTTTGCTCTTTTATACAAACGATCAATATAATCCCGTATTCCCGCTGTACATACGTATTTGTGGTGGGCCTACCCAAATCGGCCATGGAGGAGTAGGGCCGAAGAGCCACACTCTGCGCAAATCCTGCGCTGGTACTGGGATTAGGAGCTGCAGGCTGCTCCCCCGCGAGCTGATCCCTGCGCGGCCGCCGGCCATGAGATAGGCGACGTGGGATCGGGGACTCGCGTCCCCATCGTCCTTCCCGAGGTCCGGATGTGCGTGCTCCTCACCACGGCCAAGAGCAGGGGGCTTGCGTCCCCATCTTCCTTCCCTGCGCCGCCGCGGGCCGTTCACTTCCTCGCTGGCCGGGACGGGGAGGAGGCGGCGGGGCCCTGCATTGGCCTAGACGGGGAAATTGCGGCGGGACCATGCGCTGGCCGGGATTGGAATGAGGCGCCGGCAGCCTGCGCTGGGACGCACGGGAGGAGGGGCGGCGCCGTTTGCTAGCCGGCACGGGGAGGCGGCGGCGACGACGATGTGCTAGAGTGTACCTGGATGGAAGAACAGGAAGGACAAAGGAAGAGGAAATCGTGGCCTGTTCTGTTCGGGTTGGACCTAGTTCACGTGACCACGTCTTAAGCTAATTTGGGTGGAGGCCAACATGTATATAAGTATATATACGACGGTAAATACAAATGCATATTGACATATATTTGTGTTTTGGTTGATTGATAAGTCTCTGTACCGTTGATTTTTGTGGGACTGTAGCACACATGGTCCTTGTAATATCTTTTAAGCATCGATTAGGAGCAGCAAGGACCAAGCATCCTTGACTGCTTCTAGGCAGCATCTTAGACTAGCATCTTGGACTAGCATTTAGCATATTCTTGGCTGGCTAGCAGCCTATAAATATGTATCCCCAATCCCTGTGATTGGTATGGTATTTGTGTATGAGTTTGTGCGAGAAATAAAACCAGAAAATTGCCCCAACTCTTAGTGTCATCCTCTTCTTCAATGAGAATAAATCTAGAGATCCTATCATTGGTGAGCATACTGGCATTATCAATTGTATAGAGAATTACAGTGGCCTTTTTTTAAGATAAAAAATATAGTGATGTTTCTCAAATAGCTAGCAATTTATCTAACTAACCCCAAGAACAAAGGAGCTGCCATTACAACCAACATGTGACAATTCATAAGAGAAAACAAGATTGCACAAGTCGTGCGGTTATGCTTTGAGTGCTTAGGGAGATTGTTTAAGGTTGATCATGCACCGTTTTCAAAGCTTTGTTCCTACAACTCTTAGCTTTTTTAAAGATAATTATGCTTTGAGTCTAGCCTTTCCACAAGACAACGCACAAGACTTAGGAGGAGAATGATGGATAAGTCTCTGTACTGTTGGTCTTTGTGAGGCTGTAACACATATGGTCCTTGTAGCAAGGACTGGCAGTTAGGAGCACCAAGGACCAAGCATCCTTGACTGTTTTTAGCAGCATCAGTTAGGAGCAGCAAGGACCAAACATCCTTAACTCCTTTTAGGCAGCATCTTAGACTAGCATCTTGGACTAGCATTTAACATATTCTTGGCTGGCTAGCAGCCTATAAATATGTATCCCCAACCCCTGTGGTTGGTATGGCATTTGTGTCTGAGTTTGTGCGAGAAATAAAACCAGAATGTTGCCCCAACTCCTAGTGTCATCCTCTTCTTTAATGAGAGTAAATCTAGAGATCCTATCAAGTGGTATCAGAGCGAGGTTGTCTTGTAGGCTGAGTGTTTCCTGCTCATCCTTCACCGGTCTGCAGCTCAAGGCTGCCCTCGGTGGCCTCTCTCCTTCAAGCCATCGCAGCAGCCAGCTCTCCTCCACGCAACAGCCCCCTCAGCCGCCAGCCATCTCCCAAGGTCGCTCTCAGACTTGGCTACCTCGGCGTCAAGGGCGGGCCAGGGAGGCCGCCGCCAGAGAGGAGCATGAGCGGTGGCGGCAAGAGCCAGGCCTGTGGCATCAAGGAACTGGCAGCAGCCAGAGCAGAGGCAGAAGTAGCAGCAGCGGTGGAGGCATCACGTGCAGCAGCGGCAGAGGTCCAGGCTCTGCGCGACAGCATCAGCGGCAGGCGATAGCAGCGTCGACGCAGCCCACGAGCGGACGGCCGGTGGGCAGCCGAGCATGCCCAAGCACATGGCGGTGTCGCTCCCAGCAGAGGTGAGCACTACGGTGGCGCTCCCGGAGGAGGGGTGAGCACGGCGGTGGCGCTCCAGGAGGAGGCGCGCATGGCGGCGGTGGCCGAAACGACCAAGACCGTGGCCTCTACGAGGTCCGGGTTGTGGTCAGGGACATTGGTCCCGGTGCTGGGTGGCCTACCCTCACCAAAACCAACTACGTCGAGTGGGCCGCGGTCATGAAGGTCCGTCTCTAGGTGCGGCACATGTGGGAGGCAGTCTAGAATGCCAACGTCGACCACCATGACGATCGACGGGCACTAGACGCCCTCCTTGCCGCAGTCCCGCCCGAGATGCAGTTCTCACTTTCCAACAAGCGGACTACCAAGGAGGCCTGGGAGGCCATCGCTGCGTCGCGCATCGGCAGCGACCGTGCTCGCAAGACCACTCTGCAGGCACTCTGCAAGGAGTGGGATGAGCTGGCCTTCAAGCCAGGTGAGGATGTCGATGACTTTGCTCTCCGTCTCAACACTTTGCTGCAGAAGATGGAGCGGTTCGGTGACGCCACCTACAACGAGGAAAGAGCTGTCGAGAAGCTCTTTCGCTGCGTCCCCACGAAGTACAAGAAGATGGCTCGCTCGATCGAATCCCTTCTAGACCTTAGCATGATGTCGATCAAGGAGGCAATCGGTCGCCTCAAGGTCGTCGACATCGACGAGCCACAGTTTCCCTCGGGGCCCATCACCACTGATGGGAAGCTGCTCCTCACTCGGGAGCAGTGGGACGCCGGCCACAGCGACAGGAAGAAGGGGGAGTCCTCTTCCGCAACAGGCGGCCGCAGGCGCGGCAAACCATGCAAGGGGCGCAAAGACGGCCAGGTCAGGGTGCAAGGTGGTGCCCGCGGAGGCGCCCGTGGAGGCGCTGCCGGCAGGCCCAAGTTGGCCCAAGATGATGCCTGCCACAACTGTGGCCGGCTTGCCCATTGAGCCAAGGAGTTTCGACAGCCATGATGCGGCCAGGCTCACGTCTGACAGGCAGGGGAGGAGGAGACAGCTTTGTTCATGGCTCATGCGAGCATCGAGCTATGCCCTGCAGCACTGACTGCAGCGGCTCCCCGCCACCTCGACGAGCCAAAGGCACACGCCCTTCTTGGCGACGGCTCCGGCACCGACAAGACTGGCGGGTGGTGCCTTGACACCGGCGCCACCCACCACATGACTGGTCGACGGGAGTTCTTCGCCGAGCTTGACTCCGACGTGCGAGGCTCCGTCAAGTTTGGAGATGCCTCCGCTGTGGAGATTCAGGGTGTCGGCTCCGTCATCTTCATCGCCAAGACCAGAGAGCACCGGATGCTCCCGGTGTCTACTACATCCCTGTGCTAAGGAACTCCATCATCATCTTGGGACAGCTGGATGAGAGCGGCTCGCGCGTGCTGATCGAGCATGGGATCCTGCGCATCTGGGATCGCCATCGTCGCCTTCTTGCCAAGGTAATCCTTGATGTGCAGGTGGCACAGCCCCTCTGCCTCGCCGCTCGTTGGGACGACGAGGCGTGGAAGTGGCACGAGCGCTTTGGGCACCTTCACTTCGAGGCCCTGAAGCGGCTCAACATCAAGGAAATGGTGCGAGGTCTGCCGTGCCTCGAACACGTGGAGCAGTTCAGCATTGTCTGCGTGGTGACGAAGCAGAGGCGAGTCCCCTTCCCCCCAGCAGGCGAGCTTCAGAGCTAAGGAGAAGCTCGAGCTCGTGCACGGGGACTTGTGTGGACCGGTGACTCCGGCCACACCGGGAGGATGACGCTACTTCCTGCTGCTCGTCGATGACTTCTCCCGCTACATGCGGGTGGTGCTTCTAAGCAGCAAGGGAGAAGCAGCGGACGCCATCAGGCGTGCGTAGGTTGCTGCAGAGGAGGAGTGCGGCTGCAAGCTGCGCGTGCTGCGCACCAAAAACGGCGGCGAATTCATAGCAACTGAATTCGTGTCATACTGCACTGATGAGGGCATTCAGCACCACTACTCCGCCCCTTACAGCCTGCAGTAGAACGGCGTCGTCGAGCGGCGCAACCAGATGGTTGTGGGGATGGCCAGGGCCCTCCTCAAGCAGAGAGGGATGCCGGCTGTCTTCTGGGGGGAGGCAGTGCTGACAGCCGTCTACATCCTCAACCGCTCACCTACGAAGGCACTCGACGGCAAGACGCCGTACGAGGTTTGGCATGGGCGCAAGCCGGCGGTCTCCCACTTACGGGTCTTCGGCTGCCTCGCGTTCGCCAAGGAGCTCGGCCACATCGGCAAGCTCGACGACAGGAGCACTCCGGGAGTGTTCATCGGCTACGCGGAGGGCTCGAAGGCCTACCACATCCTCGACCCGAAGACACAGCGTGTGCGCACGACGCGAGATGTTGTGTTCAATGAAGGGCGAGGGTGGGCGTGGGACAAGGCGGTGGAGGACAGCTCGACTCTGACGTATGACAACTTAATTGTCGAGTACGTCCACTTCGAGGGAGCCGGGGGAGCAGGCAGCTCCTCATCGCCGAGCACGTCTATCTCAGTTCCCAAGTCTCCATCAGTCCCGGTGGCTGCCACACCGACAGCACCACAGACGCCGACGCCACCGATGCCACGTGCTCCAGCACCAGCAGTCACACCTCCGGGCACGTCTACTCCAGCACCAGCAGTCACACCTTCGGTCACGTCTACACCAGCACCAGCTCGCGTTGAGCGTAGCCCGGTGGAGTTCGCTTCCCCGCTCGCTCACGACGAGGAGCGCATCGATGCGTATTACGATGGCGAGCCATTGCGGTACCGTATGATGGAGGGTCTTCTCGGCAACCAGCCGGTGCCGGGACCGGTGCCACACAACCTAAAGGCGTAACTTCAACTTGCATGTGACGACGGTGAGCCTCAGTCTTTTGTAGAAGCGGAGCAAGACGCAGCATGGCGAGCCGCGATGCAGTTGGAGATGGATGCGGTCGAGAAGAACCGCACCTGGGAGCTCGCTGACCTCCCTCGAGGTCACCGGGCGATCACCCTTAAGTGGGTGTTCAAGCTGAAGAGGGATGAAGCCGGCGCCATCGTCAAGCACAAGGCTCGCTTGGTGGCCCGAGGTTTCTTGCAGCAGGAGGGGGTCGACTTCGATGACGCCTTCGCTCCTGTGGCATGGATGGAGTTCGTGCGACTCCTCCTTGCGCTAGCCGCTCAGGAGGGCTGGCGCGTCCATCACATGGATGTCAAGTCTGCCTTTCTCAATGGTGTAACATCCCAACAATAGAGCTTAGAAATAAGCTGAACACAGGATTGTGCATTGCATTCATGCATAAGAAAATCCGGATAATTTTCGCGCAAAACTAAAGAAGCTATAAAGGGATCGATATCTCTCTTGTTCTGATAGGAACATCAGAACAGGTGCAAAGGATTTTGACATGACCTTTAAATATTATATGTGTTTTTGGAGGGGTAAAATTTGAAATTTACTTTGAATTCCAAATTCAATTCTAATTTTTAAATTTGGTAATTCAGAAATAATAATGCAATAATTAAGTAAAGGGAAATGATTATAATATTGATAGAAAAGAATCCTTTCTTATAAGAATACATTCAGTATTGCATTATTCTTTTACAATAAAAGAATAAGAGTAAATTACAATTAAGAAATGAACTTTAATAATAAATAAGAATTGAATTCTTATTTAAAAGTAAGTTATAAACATTTAATAAATACAAGTTACAAATAAAACAATAATGGAATACTTTATTACATTGTTGTTGCAATAAAAGGATAAAATAAAATTTACAACAAATATAAGAATATTTTACAACATTTATTGAAGATTCACATGAGTAAAGCATAAAACTTTACTTTAACAAAAAGAATACCTTAATACAAAAATATCATTAGTCAATGTTACAACATTCTATATTACACAAAGGAAAGATAAAATTACAAAAAATAATGAAAGGAGAGAGTTCTAAACTATATTTCCTAAACTACACTTTTGGTATCTGCTTATCTTCCTTTGTACCTGCAAAACAAATCAATAAAGGTAAAAACGAAGAGAGGGGTTAATGTTAGTAATTTTGCTCTCAGTATGGCAATGAAATGCATTGCTATTCACATCATTGAGCATATTTAAATAGGGGCAAGTTTCACCAAAAGCATATCTGTTCTTATCAGAATGTTTTGCCTCAGAACAACCTCACTGGCAATGGACAAAAGAGGCAAGTTTCACCCTGGAAGAATAGTAAAGGAATCCATTCCACTTGGCAACACAAAAATAAAGCCAAACTTGAGATAATCACAACCAGCTGAGTTGATCCATCCCAATAAATATCCCACTATTGAAACTTGAATCCCATGGGTCCCATTTGACAGCAGCACAGTCACAACATGCAAGTGATGTGCTGTCGACACAAGAAGCATTCATATGGAGCACATAAAGGGAGAGCACACTCACCAGTACCACTAGTTAGCACATCAACAACCTCCTTACCCCCTTTTCTGTTCATCACAGTCAAGAACAGATTGCTCTCATAGCACCACAAGAGCCACCTAGATCCCCACCACAACACCTGTACCATGGTTGCTTCGAGAAGCCCTCCAATGGCAAGGCCAAGGTGGAGAAGGCCAGGCTATAGCTGCTGTAGTGGGTGGACTAGTAACAGGAGAGAGGGAGCAGAGTATCATAGTACAGTAGCAACTGATCAAGATCCATCACAAGGACAAGCCTCCAGCACCACCCCATCTGTCAACACTACAAACAACAAGGTAGATGGGAGTATAACCAGATCTTGTAGCATCTGTTCTTATTTAATTTTTGCAATGATATTCTTGAGAGTAAGGGGAAATGATAACACATCCACCAAATCCAATTACCTTGCAACTAGAACATGACTAGGAGGATAAGAGGATTGTTTCTCTCAGTTTTGCATGGAAATGCCATGCAATGTTCCCCATAGAGAAGTAAAGCCACAAAGTAAGTATATGTTCTTATTTAAGCCTAGTGCCTCAGCCTTTGCATCATTGGCAGCCAAAGTTTTATCTTTGGTGAGTAAAATCCAGCAGCAAATCATGTTGCTATACATCACTACTGTGCACACTTAGTAGAGGCACCACAGTAGAGTTATACAGCTAACAGAAGCTACCAAAATCTCTCTCGAGAACCACTGAATAATTCAAATAATTCACTGTCAGGTTGCCATCTCATATTCAGTAAGAAACACTAGAGAAAAATCATTCCAAACAGATTTATATCATATTCCTAGTCAGAATTCCTAGGAATCAATATTCATATTTAATCACTTCACTGAATCAAAGATTCAGACAAGCATAAAAGAATCACACTAGGGCCATAACCAGTAAGGCATGTTTCTATAACCAAAATTCATACCTCAATTCGATTCAAAGACACATGTGCACATCATTGATCTATCAGAAATGGATAACCATCTAAAATCATTTTTCTAGTTAAACAACTAGAAATCATATAAATTCTAGCAATTAAAAACAAATGCTGATATCAATCATCATTAGAGTATACTTTCAGTAACCACCAAAACAGTACATCAAGCTCAGTAATCATCTTCCTAATCAAATAATTAGGAATCATTTTAACAAATCATGGCCATATGGATCACCCAAAGATTATACCAGTTCATCCTTAAGCAACAACTAGTATACCAGATCATATTTCTAGTAGAGCCACCAGAAATCAAACCATCAGACACAGGCATCAGTACATATACCAGTCATAGAGTAGCAGAATTGAGGAACATAGATACTTAAGTACCACACTTTGAGCTTATAAATTTTCTCAATATCTAGCAAAGCCAAGAGATAGCCAACAGAAAACAGACATAACACTGAGCTACAGGACCAATAGGACTAACTAAATCAATTAATTGAGGTATATTCCAGAATTATCTGAACCTAAATTTCATACCTAGAGTTGTTCTTCGGCTCGAAGGCCGGTCACATGCAAATTTACCTAACTAGAGGCATGGTTGATGGAGTAGAAAAGAAAGCGGGCGAGGTTGCATCTCATCGCCCCACCGGCATCAGCATAGAAGAAGAAGAATCCCAGCTTCAGTACCATCAGACCACCACTAACACAGCACCAAATCACCCAAACCACCATCAGGCCATGGCCAACCTTGGTGACCACGGCAGGTAGTGGTCGTGGAGGGAGGAGTGACACGGCAGGGGCATCGTTGATCATGGCGAAGTAGAGGAGGAGCGAGAATCGATGAAGGGCCGCTGTGGCAACGGCACACCCGACCTGCACGGCTAGGGTTAGCCGTGAACTAGGGGTCGCAAAGACAAAGATTAGGCGGGGCACCAATGGAGGAGACCCGGGCCATCCAGCCTAGCAAGCGGCAGCGACCAGCGGCGCTGGATATAGTCGGCGATGGAAGGGAGGGCGGCGGCGGCCAGTGCGTGCGTGGGAGAGGCAGAGGAACGGGATTGATTGTGCCTGTGTGTGTGCTCGCGTGTGAGGGAGAGAGAGATGGGTCGGGGGTCAAAGTGACCCCAAGCCCAACCCAGATGGGCCAGGCCAGCCCACGAACCCAACCAAACGTCCCAAGTGAAATTGGATTTAGAAATAAAATAAAATAAAAATATAAATGAATTATTAAAATAACCCCAAACATTTTTAGCTATAGAAAATTATAGAAAATCCTAAAAAATACATATGATATATCAAAATGACCACAAAAATAATATCTACCTAATAAAAATATAATTTTAAGTGTTTAAAATAAATTTAAAGTAAAATAATTATTAACACCATTAAATCTTAAATGAAATTTTATAAAATAAAACTAAAACCCTAAAAATAAATAAAAAATCATTTTTGTGTATGAAAATAACTTTACTATTTTATAAAATACTAACTTAGAGTTTTCCAAATAAAACATAAAACAAATATTTAAAGATACTTAATTATTTGATGAATTTTATAAATATAAAGATGATACTTAAAAATAAATAAAATTCATTTTTAAGGTCTTGAATAAATATATTACACTACAAAAATATTAAATATATTATTAGGAAAGTCTTTAATATTTTAAATAATAAATCCTTATCTAATACCTATTTTGTGAACTCCTTAAGAACAATTCTTAAGTAAGAAATAATCACAATTCTTAGAAAACCTTGAGCAATTAGTGTCTTAATACCAGTTCCAAACTCATAACTTGAATTCATAATCAAACTTAAGTATAACTTTTAACTTTAAAATATTCTTTTAAAAAGCTTATTAAGAAACCTTTTAAATAAACATTGGGTATCACCCATTTATATAATATGGTAAATAATCATTATATCTTAACCATTATTAACATCACTTTAAATTCTAACAAATTACTAAGATAATTTATTTATTCTCCCATTAAATCAATCCAAAGTATTTTCTTAATAAGCAAAACAAATTTAATCTAAATCATTCATTTAAATATAAAGTGAATAATTCCACACCTTAGTTATACCTATCATAAATCTAAAACTTGGGAAGAATTAAAATATATTACATTTTAAGTTACTTAACCTTTTTAAGTTAACGTTAGTCTCAAAATCTTATAAACATTATGTCTAATAAACTACTTATGTTTTTATAGTTTACTTTGGTCTATTTTAATTAATATATAATGCATCTCAAGTCCAAACTATTTAAGCAAGCATAAACAACATCAATCACATTCTATCAATCATATTCTAAAACATATCAGGGTTGTTTAAACCTTAGGAAGGAAATATTTTATTCAAATGTTATTCTTTTTGCCACTTCAAACAATAATCTCATAATAAGTTCTTCAACTCTTCACAACTCAATCCCAAGGACTTATATCATAATCACCACATGACAATTCACCATAATCACATCATCTTATACTTTACTTACATATTTTGCATTGTTAACACTTAGGTTTCTTATAAAGGTCATTACTTGTAAAGTAAAATTTGAAGATAAACCAACTCTAAAAAAGAATCACTTGAATTCACTTCACTCAAAGTATTGGGGAATTCAATTCGGGATCTTTACAAAAATGCATAGCATTACTTATGCATAACGACATATTGCTTCTTTAAACATTAGTCCTTACCGGACCAATGATGCAGATTTCAGATATTGGATCTTATGTTATCTCGAAGACCATGAGTGCATAATCTTGCAATCACAAAAGGCAAGTTCACACTTGCTCATGTCCTTTGTTTATTTTTTGTAAAGTATTTTACAAATCCAGTGTTCTCTTCACCTGCATTTGAAAAAGGTCAAAAAACACTATTTTCCAATAATAATGAGAACTATTGATTATTGATCCAGGGTGATCAATTAATCTATTAAATCTGACAGTTGGAATACCACTGTTCAGAACTATATCACCTAGTGCTTAACAACCAATGTCGCCAGTGATTCTTGCGCCGTATATTACGCGTTGACCATGAGATTTGGAATGGGACGAAGAAGTCAGCTGTATCTTTTCCCTCTCGCATGGAGCTGGATGTGCGGGTCGTGGCTGTTATCACTCGTAGCGTGCATATTATTTATGGTAATTCGTAGAGGATATGCAGCATATGAGTGGGAACCCTCAACGTCCCACGATAGTTCCGGCATCTGAACGGTCTGTAATTTCATTGCCGTAATTCAATAGGTGGGCTGGCATACACCAAAGAGACATGCGGGGTCGCGGAGAAGGCAGTGATTGGCTTGGATCATCTTCTGGGCCCCACACCATAGGAAGTGTGGACGGGAAAGATCGCCTGGTTGTGTAACAAGGATTTGATCTCTTATGGGTAAAGTAACGCACCTCTGCAGAGTGTAAGAACTGCAACTTGTTACTCCCTGTTCCGGGAAGGAGCTGCAAACACAGCGGGAAAGGAACCCCATGAAGGTTCTGGTAAACCCGTGAAGGCTGACGGACATAGCTTTTCAGAATAAAAGCAACCTTTGAAGAAATGTTTATAAAAACTTGCATTGCCTACGACCTATGGTCTGTGGCTGTAGTTATAGTGTATCAAACACTCCTTTTCTAGTGGACTTGCGGAGTACGCTCGTACTCAAAGTATCTTCTTAACACTTGCTAGGTTTTAAAGCCAGTACAGACGATGACTACATCAAATCATAGTTTTAAAAACCAGACCGGACCGCCGGTTCAACTGGAAAAAACCGGAACCGGAGGCCCTGTCGGTTGGTTAAGCGCAGTGGACCGGACAGGCAAGCGAACCGGGATAAACCACCAGAATCGCCGTTGAACCAGCGGTTTTAGTTATTAAACCGGCCACCGGTCTGACCGGCTGAACTCCTCGCGTGTTGAAAAAAATAATTTAAGCCCAGGCAAGAGTCGAACCTTGTACCAGGTTGCATTGCCTACGACCTATGGTCTGTGGCTGTAGTTATAGTGTATCAAACACTCCTTTTCTAGTGGACTTGCGGAGTACGCTCGTACTCAAAGTATCTTCTTAACACTTGCTAGGTTTTAAAGCCAGTACAGACGAAAAAAACCGGAACCGGAGGCCCTGTCGGTTGGTTAAGCGCAGTGGACCGGACAGGCAAGCGAACCGGGATAAACCACCAGAATCGCGGTTGAACCAGCGGTTTTAGTTATTAAACCGGCCACCGGTCTGACCGGCTGAACTCCTCGCGTGTTGAAAAAAATAATTTAAGCCCAGGCAAGAGTCGAACCTTGTACCAGGTTGCACCTCCATCTGTAGCATACGTGCATATAACCATCCAGCCAACACAAGCATGTGGTTAATAAGAGAGACGGTCCTCTTTTGTAATTATAGCACACGATAGTAGTACTACTGGTTTCTCTTCTGTTTATTGAAACTACTGCTATGGGTGTGGTCTATGATGATTCACGTGACATTTGAGATTAAAGGACCTAGTGATATACATGTGAAAACTTGGAAAAGGTTTTAAATTATTGTCTCAAACTATCAATTCATTGAACACACCATGTTAGAACTTAGAATTTGGAAAAAGTTTAAAATTGGTAGCTGGCACTATTTACAACTTGTTATGGCATTGCGATTTGAGACTATTTACAACTTATTATATGAATTATTGTCCTTGCATACTCTTAAGTATAGACACACTACAATATTTTTGCATGTACATTTATCTATTTATTGCAGTGTTTATCAGTAAATATATATGATTTTGTGGGCATAAAAAACCAGACAGTGAACCAGTGAACCGGCGGTCCGACTAGTAAAAACCTGAACCGACAGCTTCACCGGTTCGATCACCGATCCGGTTTTTTAAACTATGCATCAAATCATGCTCCAGGAATCATCATCAAAAGCTAAACCTCTTCAATGAAGTCAAGAAAGTCAATATATACAGCAACTCAAGTGAAGACGAAGTCGCTAATTAGATAAGAATAGAATCTCTAGCCCTAGAACCCAATTCTGTAGTGTATTGCAATAGCAGCAATGCCAGACCATTAGTTGAGATGTTAATCTTAATAGTATTTTAATTTTGGAGTTGTTTATTTCTGATCCTTCTTTATAATAAGTTTGTTCTCTGGATCTTGTGTAAAGAGTTGAGTTGTAACCTATAGTCATGTCTTGGACCTGCTGTGTTTCTGTTGTACTACTCTGAGGGATGTAATACTAGTGAACGGTGTTTCATTGGTGTTATGTCAACGACTATAGTATACTACATCATGCAGTGGTATGCTGGGTCACCGCAAACAGCGACTTGAAGGAGGAGGTCTACGTGCAACAGCCGTCGGGATTTGCGATTCCTGGCCAGGAGGGCAAGGTACTTCGTCTACGCAAGGCTCTCTATGGTTTGCGGCAGGCACCAAGGGCATGGAACGCCAAGCTGGACTCCACGCTCAAGACGATGGGCTTCGGGCAAAGCCCGCACGAGGCGGCCGTCTACCGATGGGGCAATGGAGGAAATGCCCTGTTGGTAGGTGTCTACGTCGACGACTTGGTCATCACCGACACCAAGGATGCAGAGGTGGCGGCGTTCAAGGAAGAAATGAAGGCCGCCTTCCAGATGAGTGATCTGGGGCTCCTCTCCTTCTACCTGGGGATCGAGGTGCACCAGGTCCACTCCGGGATCACGCTTCGACAGACCGCCTACGCCAAGCGCGTCGTTGAGCTAGCCGGGCTCACCGACTGCAACCCAGCTCTCACTCCGATGGAGGAGAGGCTGAAGCGGAGCCGTGACAGCACGACGAAGGAGGTGAACGCTACACAGTACCGGCGTCTTGTGGGGAGCCTTCGCTACCTCGCCCACACACGGCCGGACTTGGCATTCTCCGCCGGTTACGTTAGTCGGTTCATGCAGCGACCGACGACGGAGCACCAGCAGGCTGTGAAGAGGACCGTCCGCTACGTTGCGGGGACTCTCGACCATGGCCTCTACTACCCTAGGTGCCCTGGGGCGGCACACTTCGTCGGGTTCAGCGACAGCGACCACGCCGGCGACATCGACACCAGCAAGAGCACAAGCGGGATCCTCTTCTTCCTCGGCAAGTGCCTTGTGAGCTGGCAGTCGGTCAAGCAGCAGGTGGTGGCCATGTCCAGCTGCGAGACCGAGTACATAGCGGCCTCCACTGCCTGCACTCAGGCCCTCTGGCTTGCTCGACTGCTTGGTGATCTCCTCGGTCGAGACACTAGCGCAATGCAACTCATGGTGGACAGCAAGTCCACTCTGGCCCTGGCGAAGAACCCCGTGTTCCACGAACGGAGCAAGCACATCCGAGTGAGGTACCATTTCATCCGACGCTGTTTGGATGAAGGGAGCATTGGCGAGCTACATCAACACCAAGGATCATCTTGCAGACCTGCTCACTAAGCCTCTTGGGAGGATCACGTTCCTTGGACTCTGCTCCAGGATTGGGATGGTCCAGCCTTTTCACAAGACAACGCACAAGACTTAGGGGGAGAATGATGGATAAGTCTCTGTACTGTTGGTCTTTGTGAGGCTGTAACACACATGGTCCTTGTAGCAAGGACTGACAATTAGGAGCACCAAGGACCAAGCATCCTTAACTGCTTTTAGGCAGCATCTTAGACTAGCATCTTGGACTAGCATTTAGCATATTCTTGGCTGGCTAGCAACCTATAAATATGTATCCCCAACCCCTGTGGTTGGTATGGCATTTGTGTGTGAGTTTGTGCGAGAAATAAAACCAGAAAATTGCCCCAACTCCTAGTGTCGTCCTCTTCTTCAATAAGAGTAAATCTAGAGATCCTTTCATTGGTGAGCATACTGGCATTATCAATTGTATAGAGAATTACAGTGGCCTTTTTTTAAGATAAAAAATATAGTGATGTTTCTCAAATAGCTAGCAATTTATCTAACTAACCCCAAGAACAAAGGAGCTGCCATTACAACCAACATGTGACAATTCATAAGAGAAAACAAGATTGCACAAGTCGTGCGGTTATGCTTTGAGTGCTTAGGGAGATTGTTTAAGGTTGATCATGCACCGTTTTCAAAGCTTTGTTCCTACAACTCTTAGCAGATTATAATTAGGGTTTTGGTGACTAGTCTCTTTCTCCCGATGTATTACCCTCTGTTATATGTTCGCATGTCGCCTCCTAATAATAACTGCCAGTGCTTTGATTTGGTAATCTAAAATGTCAAGCTTATTGTTGTCCATAAATTCCAGGAAACTCATTTTTCATTAAATTCTCATGTCTTGTACCATCATATATTAATATAAATTCCTATGAACTCTATCGGAGCAATAGATGGGCGCGGTAATGTGTGGCATGATGATCTAGTTTGTACAAAAACTACGATATGTAGGAAATAACAGAAATTATGTGCATCCGCAAAAGAAAAACAGAAATCATACGCAGAAAACCACAGCCGAACGTGTGGGCTATAGAAAATCTCCACTGGTCAGGATGGTTTAGAGTTGCTCACACGATGGGGAAAACAGTAAAGTTACACATTGACATTTGGTTTGACAAGACTGGGTCAATCAGGTAGTACAAAAATAATAACGAAGGGAACAGGAACAATGATCTTCAAAGAAATAGCAACCATGTATCAGAAGTTTGACTCCTCGTGGTGCTTCAACAGATTTTTCTTTGGATGGTCGGCGAGCTGGTTCTTCAGGTGTTGCTTCAGGGTTTCATCATAGGAACCCTTAAGAAAGATTTCCTTCAGTTCTGACAGATTAGGCAGGCCATCGAACTGCAGTGACGCCCCACTGCAGCAGTCAACCTTGAGCAACTCAAGATGTTTCATTGTTTTAGATCCGAAAGCCACATGTAACCTGGAGCTGCAAGCAATCTCCAGGATCTTCACGTTCTCATATGAGGGACACTCATCTCCATTTATGATGACACAAAAATGGAGCTTGCCATCTTGCTGCTGCTTGATATGAAGGCGCAGAATACAAAGTTTAGGTAGCTCGCCAAGCAACCTCATATCATCTTTGTCGGCAAAAAACCTAATGTCATCTGTCCTTAATGTCTCCATCTCCAAATCTAGCTTGGTCAGCTTTGTAAGCCGGTCGCTCCATTTTGGCAATTTGTCTGCAAGTCCATACAGTTTAAGGCTATGCAGGTTGTCCAAAGGGAGTGTGATGTCATCCAAACAACTTTGACTGTCCTTCTCGAGCTGTACTGACAAGGATTCCAAACGGGCATGACCTGAAATTGCAGAGAAAAACTTGTCACTGTTCTTCCTGTTGATGCCAGACACTCCGAGCTTGTGCAACTGGGTGAGCTTGTTGAGCTCTTTCAGGATGACCTTTGAACCTGAAGCACCAATATTGACAACACCAAGCGTGTGCAAATCTATCAGTTTCCCAATTCCGTTGGGCGCATTAACACCAACTGGTGGTCGACGCCAGCGCGATACTGAAAGATGTTCGGCTGAGGATTCATCTGCTGGGATTGTACTGCCAGCACGAATATACTGCAACTTGTCTAACCTTATGATGCTTAATGGAAGGGCGACGATGGAGGTGTGTCTGACATCCAAAGTCTGAAGCTGCCTCAGAGCACCCAATGCATTAGTCAGACGGGAGACCTGACGACATCCTCGTAGGGAGAGGAACTTGAGACGAGGTAGCATCTTAACAATCTGTTCAAGATCAACATCTGAAACACCTGATGCATTCTCTAAATCCAGGGCTCGAAAATGCATCATGCTTTCAGAGATGAAGAATGGTGCCCACATTCCAAACACTGTCATTGAACGTAGTCGTCTGAAGTCCATGCTCTTGAACACATCCGGGTGTCTGTCCCAGCTTTCTCTTATGATAAGGTGGCGCCCTGTGCATTTGGTGGACGTGCTGCTGCTGTCCCTCAGCTCACACACAAGATTCTCATCTGTTCGCCTTGATATGATATACTCGCGGTAGAAACCATCAACTTGGCATGAGATCATCCTTGTGTCAGTGTCAGTGAATGCGGTGGTGACTAACTGTGGCGGCTGATGGATTATGCCCATCTTGAGGAGCTTGGAGAAGAATAGTTCACCATTCTCCTCCGCATTTCTGTCATTACTGTCCGTAGAGTAGCCCTCGGCGATCCACCGCCTTACTAGGCGCCTCCGCCTAATGCTGCGGTCTCGAGGGAAAATTGACAGATAGAAGATATATGGCTTGAGGGAATCTGGGGAATCACGTAAGGTGGCATGCATCCGATCAAATAGACCTTGCAGGCCCGCAAACGCCGGATTGGTCTCGAGATGGTGCATAAATTTATCATTGATAGAACATGCTGTCTCCATCCATGTAGCTGTCTTGGTGGTCAATAAGCCAGATATAGCAACTAATATTTTGGGAAGACCCCCGCACTTCAAAATAAGCTCTCGTAGCTCTGCAGCTTCTTGACCAGAAAATGAGGGGGGTATGCTATTCTCCACTGATACCTATAATTCAAAATAATTAACGAGTGTGGTACACAATTTCCAGTTGATGTTTCGGTCGCAAAGTACATAAAAAGTAAACTCCTTTTACCTAGCAGTAAGTACTGACATATTGAAAGACTTTACAAGTTTAAGAATAAGTTTACTATTTTTATGAGAGAAAATAGTGATACAACTTGCAGAAAATGGGTTTACTTTGCATTCAAGAATCATATTAACATAACAGTGCAAACTAGTGATGCACATGATGTGATGGGATGGCACCCTACAGGACTCCACAGCTGTAAGGGATGTATTGCAATAGAGATGCCGATCAAATGTAAGCGGGATCTCGTTAAAATCTCACTTCTAGTTTATTTTTTGATTTCTGGTTTAACTTTTAGGTCCAAATTTTGAACTAGAAATCTGACACCTCATGTTGGGGGCTTTAGACACTACTCCCTCCGTCCCAAATTACTTTGCGTTTTAGGTTTGGTCAAAGTCAAACATGTTAAAACTTGACTAAACATCTTCGGCAGAATAATATTTATAATATCAATTGTATACAATATAAAAGTATGTTCTATGGCGAGTCTAACTATATTTATTACATATTTTAGATATTGATATTTTTTTCTTATATTCATAGTCAAAGTTTATAAAGTTTGACTTTGACTAAACCTAAAACGCAGAGTAATTTGGAAAAGAGGGAGTATAATGTGTAGGAAAAATGCACTAATTAGGTCTTCATTGATGAGACACTTTGTCGTGCCATCCCATAGTTGGGCTACGACTCTCCACAGGGAGATGTGTTGGCAACCCAACTTTACCCCATGAAGTTTAACATGTATTAATCGAGTTGCATCAACTGAGGTGCCTCCTTGAGAAAAGGGACATGGGCGGAGCTAGGAAATTAGGTTAAGTTGGGGGGGGGGGGGTGAGATAAACAATGCAATATTAGTCATAACAAGGGCCAAACTATGGTAATATAGACATTTTTCCAAACCATAGTGTACTTTCATGAAATATACATGGACATATTAGATCATAGAGGGAGTCATGGCCCTATCGGCCCCTCTTACCTCGACCCTTGAAAATAAGTAAAAGAATTCCCATCCAGCACTCAGTGCCCGCGTGAGCAAGAGAGAGAGGTAGATGAAGAGGAAAAGAGGGGTTGGAATGTGGTGAGAGAACATAAAAGAACACCACAACCTTGTGAAAAGAGAGGAAGGAGGAGACGTGATTTATCTCCAAATTGGTGATTCCTGGTCGATTTCTTCAAACTAGTGCTAGGAGACTCAAACATGATTGGATTGACTTCACACTTGGTGTACCTTGTTCTTTAATTTCAGTACTTTGACTGGTTAGCTGGTTTGAGTGTTGGGTCAGTAGAACAACATATTTGAGAGCGGTTTTCGGGTTACTGCAGTTCCAAAATAGACATGTTTCGATAGGTGAACAACTTGGACATGCAAACATTGTTCGACTGAACTTAAGTTTGGACATTATGTTTGTGAAGCGATATCTACTTGTCTATCAAATTTGGTGCATTTTGGATAAGTATTTTGTGAACACCGACCACATAATCGAAGGGGGCATAAAATGTGATATCTCTTCTTTGTTGTTTACTTCTCTCCTGTGGTTTTTCTTGTCAGTTAGCAACATATTAAAGTGTATTTTTAAATATATATGAGGTCAAGAGAGGACTTAGTACCCAAGTTTCAACAACAGTGGTATCTTACCCCACAAGTCGAGGAGGTTCTTTCCACGAAGTCCTTGTCACCTATGCATGTGTTTGTGTCATATTTCTGTTCCATGTATTTTTGGTTGAAGCTAACCTAAAAGTTACATGTCATTAAGGTCGTTGGTTCTATCTCCATTCCCAATAAAATGGTATCAAAGTCGATGTTCAGTTTGTATCGATGTTTTGGAGCAAGGCTTATTTTGAGTTGCATGCATTTTTCTTGTTGGGAAAGATGGCAGTGACTACCCAAGAATACTAAAAACCAGTGTTCTCCACTGGGATACTGGAGGACATGAATGGAAATAAGTGGGAGATGTGATTCATCACCAAAACTTGTGGGTTCACTGGAAAGTGCATCGATCGATGACAGTATCTTGAACCGCATTAATGATGAGACGAATCCACACTTTATGGAAGAACTTGGAGGAGCTATATGCCCACCTTAAAGGTACCAATGCAATGTTCTTGATCCAAAAATTGATGATTTTGGGGCACAAGGAGGGCACTCCAGTTGCAAATCATGTACTACCTCCGATCCTAAATAAGTGTCGCCATTTTGAACTAGAGTTAGTTCAAAACTGTGACACTTATTTAGGATCGGAGGGAGTAAATAAATTCCAGAGCATGATAAATTAGTTATCTTTAATTTAAATCACATATCAGAGATGAATTAAGAGTCTTGTTGCTACTTGTCTCATACTTGACATAGGGAGAAATTTATGGTCACCATTTATAATTCAGCACCTAATGGACGTGTCTTTTGGAACATTGTGAAGACCAAGGTACTAAATAAAAGATCTTGAAAGATTACTGATAAAGACAACTCTTCCTTACATTCAGAACTGTTAGTGATGAACTCACTAGGGAGAAGTAAGAGCAGAGGTTTGGCCAAAGTAGCATAAAGTAGAAGCAATTCTACGCAAAAAAAAGTGTGGAATTCTTGTATGCCATCACTGCTATAAGAAGGGCCACATCATGTTCATGTTGTCACAAGTGGAAGAAAAGAAAAATAAGAAGCTAGTTCAGAGACAGGCAAAACAATGATAATGATATAAAGGGAACCACTTCCCTATAGCTGAGGAGACCAAGTTTCTCCTGCATGAAAAACATGATGACAAAAAGTACTCTGCAAGTTGAAAATAGATAATGCAAAGCTTCTGAGATGCCCACTAGCATATCATTTCAAGTTGAGCACCAAGCAATGTTCCATCCTCAACCTCCAGCACATCAACCCTCCATCCTCCTCATATCTCAAACTAATCCGCCTAAAAAAATCTAGCATCTTGGACGATGTTGGAGGTCGCCAGGGGCCAAAATGGGTTCTTGCTGATGCTAAGAATGCTATCAAGAGAGAAATTTGAAGATGATGTCCTGCCGAATAGGAATTTTGGAGATAAGTGGAAACTAGAGGTCCTCTCATGGCAGCCACGAACTGCAAAATTTGAAGGTTGTACATTTATTCTTGGCAACCATGGGATTTGGTGAGGTGAGGCCGACCTGCTCCAACAAGGATATATAAGATGGGACCGGTGGTTTTAATTTGAGAGATAGAAAGGATAAAGTGCAGGAGAGGGACTGGGGCTAGAGCTGCCAGGCCATACTAGGACATGCCATGGCGGCCGTCTGTCTTATGTTGAGCTCACCATGAAGGTGATTGGCTGTCCCTTGAAGCAGCGGTGCGTGAGAAGGATGAGGGAAGCATCGAGGGTCTTAGACAAGAAACTTCTTTGTGTGGCTTCCATGTGAACTTGGTGTCATATAAGAAATAAGATATACCGTAACACACACTCTCTCCTCTTTAATTAAGCTGCCACATTGTCCTAGCTGGTATAGATTAGATTCAATCTGACTAGTCATATTTTGGGTGGGTATCATACACTAGTATTATGTGCATTATGGTAGTATATGAAACTCCACTTGTACATAGAAATTCATTACTGGACATACACAAGATACTAAGTTTGCAAAAAAAAAAATAGGCGTGATGAAAATGAGATTAAGAGCAAGAGAAACGGAAAGTTCATCGGGAGAAAACATACCTTCTTTAGGAATAGTTTAAAGGCTGCATCAGCTTCTAAACCTACATTAAACATAAGCTCTTCGTTGCAATGTCTGGCGATGCTTTCTTCGGTTGTAATGACAATGATGACGCTTTTAGAGGATCCGGACACCAACAAATCAGATTTTATCAGGTCCCATTCTTTCATGGACCGTAGACCATCGATAACAATGAGGCACCGATTTTGTACCAGGAGCTGGCCACAATCTTTAATGGAAACATCTTCTGGATGCATATCCAACAGCAATCTCCGACATAAGTCGGGTAACTTGAAAGGATGAGATATGTCAACCCATGCGAACTTGTCGAATTGTTTCTCGGAAAGCAATGTATAATACAAGTGTCTGACGAGAGTTGATTTCCCAACACCAGCTATCCCCCACACCGGCATAACTTGCACAGGTTTGCTATCAGTTATGTATTGACGAAGTTCACTGATCTCTGACTCACGTCCAAGGGGACTCTCCTCCATCATCCATTCACAGGCTGCACTTGGGCTCGTATGACGCACCCCTGGTTTGTCGTCTTGAGAACCCTGAGTATATGTGGTGACTGGTGAGACATGAACTGAACATGCAAGGAAGAGAAGACAGAGGCAAGGTACATTCATATAGGAGAACACTACAAATAAGACAAATACTTTCTCTGTTTGGAAATATAAGATGTTTTAGGTTTGTGAAGGAGTGTATCTAGACACCATTTAGTGTCTAGATTCATTTGAACCTAAAACATCTTATATTTCTAAACGGAGAGAGTAGTAAGGAGAGAGGGGTTAATAGTGACCCACTCCCCGGGCATACACTTGGAGCAATAGAGATGGGAGATTCCCAGATTTGGTCAAAATTTGCCCAAAAATTCAAATTCCAGTCCATTTTCAGTGAGATTTAATTCCATATTCAAATTTTATTTCTTTCTTTTGTCTGAGATTTGACCAAATACCAAAATGGCCGAATTTCACCCATGCATTTCGCTCTGGAGTAGTAACTCATCAAGATCAATAGGTGAAAAACAAGCGTTGATAATATCAACACAAATAACAATTACTTCCTCCGACCCATATTACTTGACTTGGATTTGTCAAAATTTGGATAAACCTATATACTAAATAGTGTTTAGATTCATCCAAATCTAGACAAATTTGAGTTAATTAATATGGGCCGGAGGGAGTAGCATAACTCATCAAGATCAATAGGTGAAAATTAAGGAGTAGTAAATAGAAACCAGAGATTCATGTTTGTACTGTAATTACTTGACGATGAACAGGCTAGGCTAACCTGTTTGAAGTAGGCATAAACTGAGTGGTGAGCTGAGAATTTGTTCAGCTCCGCTACTTGGCATGGATGTCCGGCGCACAATTCTGCAATTTCCGACTGTTGCGTGGACATGATGATCCGGCTGCCATTGTTCCTATCGGGAAGGAGCGTCCTGATAGCATCCCACACTACCATGGTGGGAAGGTCTTCCAAGACGACGAGGTACTTGTTCTCCATTTTCTTAACGAACTCTTCTAGGAGATCGTATTGTGAGGCCTCCATCTTCGTGAGGACATGGACACCTATGATTGCCGCCTCATCCTGCTCTTCGGGAGAATTTGCGTAGAACTGAGCCATCAAGCAGGTGATGAAGTCGCGGGGATCGAAAGCAGTGTGCGTGAGCTTCACCCAGGCGCGGCAGGCAAAGTCCTGGCAGACTGCAGGGTCATTGTAGGCCTCCCTGATAAGGGTTGCCATCCCAAAATCATCGCCGCCTGTCCACAACACCGAGATCACTTGCAGGTCACGGCCTTTGTTGCTGATCAACCGGGAGAGATCCTGAACGCCCAGCTGCCTCTGGGAGCCAGCAGGGTGAGGCGCCGCCGGCTGTTGGGCCCTGGATCCAGCATCGGCGATGATGTTGTAGCGCTTGTTCCTCCCGCTCAACTCCTCGACTCTGTCCCTGAGCTCCTGGATCTCGGACACCGCCTCGTCCAGTGGCAGCGCGCCGGCCACGCACGGAGGGAGCATGCGGCGCCACCAGGTGTGCTCCATGTCCAAGTGGACGACGAACTCGATGCCGTCCTCGAGGTCGCTGGCCAGTTCGCGGATCTGCCTCACCCAGGTCATCACCACCTTGTTCTTGGCGCGCTCGTCGTCTGCGGCGTCCAGGAAGGACTGCATCAGCTCGAATTCGCTGGTGATGAACCTGAGGTTAGTGCGAGCGCTGTTCCGCAGCCACGTGTCCTCGTCGATCGCCGTCTGGGCCTTGGTGATCAAACCCTCCACCACCGTCTTGGCCAAGCCAACAACGAGGTCCCCCATTGTTTTGCACTTGCGCTCCCTTGCTTGATCTCTACTACTTGGGTACTTGCTGTAACGGTGGTCTAGGTAGCAGGTGGTGCGTCCAGGGAGGAGACCCGGAGATGAGACTTTAAAGGGGAGCTGTGAATGTGAGACGAGATGAGCTGTTTGTGCTCTCCTTGCTTTATTCTACGGGTTGCACAGCTAGCATGGTGGATAGCCAGCTATTTTCGATAAATCTCTACTATATAATTTGTTCAGAGGTGGTTTTCGTCCCTTTTTTCGTCCGTCAAAATTTTGGACGGTTTTGCCCCTCGACCAGTTAAATAATTACCCACGCCGCCATGTCCCTTTCTGTCCCGATCTCCTCTTTCCCGAGCACCATCCTCCGGAACAGAACAGAGATATGGACGCCGCATCCACCCCTCCGATCTCCGGCCACAGGAACCGCCGGACTCCCTCGACCGGTGGAATGGAATGGTCGTTGCACTGAACCCCCGCTTGCACCTTCTCCTCTGCCCCACTATCCGGCCTCCCTCCTCCCCCTAACTGTAGTCACGGTGCTGGGCGAGGTCGAGCACGTGCGGGTCCGGTTATCCCCAGGAGCTTTGCCCCTCCGGTCTGCCGGTGACGGACAGAGAAGAGGGCGGCGGGGAGCCGAGGAGGGTCCCGGTGTCGGGGTAGGCCGCCCGACGCATCAGTAGGGGGGTGGGGATGCCAGACATGGCTGGAGCCCTGGAGGAGGCCGGGAGGAGGCGCATGGACAGGAGTCAACAGACGCGCTCGTCCTGGATGTGAGGATTTGAGATTAGGAATAGCAGATTATCTAGATTTACGGATGAATTTGAAGATCAATTTGGAAGTTTGGACAAGGAATCTAGATTCGAGGATATGGGAGCAAGATGTGGAGCTATACTGAAAAGGAACGAAGCGCGCTACTGCTGCTGGTCGTGGCCGCGGCCATGCCGTGTATGTGAGCCGGCTCGGCCGTTGTGCAACTGCTTTAGTCGTTTCCAATTTGCTAGCTCGCCGATGTGATTTGATGCTAGGATGTACTACCTCCGTTACATAGTACTCTCTCCGGGATCCATATTAATTAATTTGGATTTGTCAAAATTTGGATAAACCTATTAAATGGTGTCTAGATTTATCTAAATTTAGACAAATTTAAGTTAATTAATATGGGTCGAAGGGAGTATTTAGTTTGGCATAAACCGTTCTGTATTATGGAACGGATTTATAATATTTCCTCCGTTTAAAAATACTGATTTGATTTTGCTAAATTTAAATGTATTTGGATATATTTTAATGGATCAATATGTTTGAATTTACATAGACCCAAGTCAGTTATTTTTGGATTGAGGAAGTACTTAGGGCATCTTCACCGAGCCGACCTGGTTCGAGCGTGTCTGAACTCGTCCGCCCGGACGCCTGGGATGTGCGTGGCGCCCAGCGGGCTAACGTGTCCGGCTCGATCCATCCGTGCATCTAATCTAGGCAACGGTTGCGTCGGCGCGGCAGCGCGGGTGTCCTTTTCGTTGGCCACCCGGGACCCATATACAAGTGAGACATTAGTTCTTAAGATAGTTATTCATTAGACATTAGTGACCAAATGACCCACTGCTGGATGCGTTCGCGATCGCGCGCATGGTCGCGAGCCATCGCCTTGCCCGCCGCCTTCCTGCGGTCCTCTATCGTCCGGTTCGCTAGGGGCTTGTCCATATTGGCGGCCCAGTGGTCCCTCGCCTCCTGGTCGGCGAGCTCCTTTGCCTCAACCACGAGCAACTCCGTCGGAGAAGGAGCCAAAGCCGGGATCGAAGCACCATTGGGGCCAAAGCCCAGCTCCTGCGCTATCTGCACGGGGACAACGATCGGCGCCTCCAGCTGGTCTACCTCACCCCCACCTCATCGTCGTCCTCCGTCACCTTCGTTTTGTTGTCGTCGACGAGACCCCACGCGACCGCCGCCTCAGCGGCCAGAGCCACGCGCTCCTCCGCCGCCGAGTCGGCAACGTGCTCGCGCGGCGCCTCCTTTTCCGTGTCACTGCGCGCTTTGGCGGTTTGGCGGAGCTTGCTGACGGCGACCTTGGTGGCCTCCTTGGCCACCTCCTCCAGCGTGATCATGGTCGCTTCATGGCGGATCTCGCAGAGAGCCGCTGATACAGCCTCCAAGGCTACCGCCTCCTTGGCGGCGACGTGGTGTATGTTGTTCACCGTCCATTGGGCGGCCATCGTGGCCGCCGCCTCCACCACCCGTTGCAGTGCCAACTCGGCGATATGGCCTTCCTTCTGGAAGGCCAACACCTGCGTATCGCTCATGCGCCAGGCCAGCATCGTGGCCTCAAGGTGGACCTCGTCGATCTCCATGTCCGGGTAGCGGGTGCGGCACACCTCCCGGATCTTTGTTCAGTTGGCGATCTTGCGGCGAGGCATGGCTGCTGGTGGCTGGCGCTTTTTTGGCTCCTGGTTTGCTCTTGCTTTGGGGCTTGTTGTCTCCGCCGCGCAGGCGCCCGTCTTTTATTGACCGCGGCGGAGGAAGGAAACAGCCTAGGATGCATGGGGAGTTTTCTCGCCGTGGGAAGTGAGACATGGGCGAGAAACGATGGCGGGAAACGCCGGCCGCGCGGGAAGCCGTCGAAGCTGATAGCCGACATCGTGTCGCCATTAACGTCCCATCGCGGGGGTGTCAACCGGTGACATCAGGAGGGAGACAGACAAATGGGTCAGGCCGCTGGGCGCGGTCAGCCGGGCATGCCAGACCAAGACCCCAATTCGATCGCGGCCCGGGGCGGCAGAATGGGTCGGCCCGGTGGATATGCCCTTAGTAATTTGCAACATTGTTTGTTGATAGCTGAGTTTTGTCAATTTGCATTGTTTAAGTTTTATTTATAGTACTTTATTTTACTGTTCCGTAGCATCGCACGCGCATTCAGCTAGTATATTATGGTAAAACTATTAGGTCGCGCTACGAGTTCCAACGTACAAGCAAGACTATATTTTGGATCCGTTCGAACCAAGCAAGAGCCATTCACACCGTTGGTTATTCTCAGGGCCGGGGTTAAAATTTCTGACACCCTATAGCAAGCAAACAGTATCTCTGTGCACAACGAGTAGATCGTTTTAGAATCCTTATCTATATCAAAGTTTGCTAGGTTTGATGGATAAAGACTAGGAGTACAAGAAAACCTTATCAAAATTAAACTCACATACTACTCATTATGGAATGTATCTTTTATGGTGTTTGCTCGTACTTATTTGACATAATCTCCTAAAAGAACTTAATGCTAATATACATTAATTTTAAAGAACATAACATGTTTGATCAACACTACAAGGAAAATTTACCAAATTGAACTCACTTAGTAAACATTATGGATGTATATTTATATATGGTTTATGCTTAGGGTTGAAAACGGTAAGGAAACTTTCCGTCCGCTTCCGAAGAAAAAGGAAATGGAGAGCTAAAAAGGAAACGGAAACGGTATTTTGAGAAAAAGGAACGAAAACGGAATATTTTAAACGGAAACGGAAAAGGAAACGATGGAGCCATTTCTGGCGGAAATGGAAAAGGTAAGGAAATTCCGGATAAACAAATACGGAAACTTTCCGGTAATATAACCATCCATGCCCATGAATGAAATAGTACTTTGTATCAGTAATTTCCATTGCTCTTGTCGGGCCATAGAATATATATTGGATCTACGTAATATATACAATTAGCCTAGTCTACATACTAATCAAGTGAGTGTCTTAGCATTTATGTGAAACTATTTATGTAAATTTATGTACTTGTCAAAGTATTGAATTATGTGTGTTGAAGTTGTGAGCTATTCCTTGTGTATTATATGTTTCTTTTGGTGTACAAGTACTATATTCCGATAAATGTCCGTTTTCGTATCATATCCGTCCCGTATCCGTTCCATATCCGTCTCCGATGATTTCCGATTCCGCGTTCGTTTCCGGAGTATTTCCTTTCGTTTTCGATTCCGACGATACAAGAGGAAACAAAAACGATAACGCATGTTTCCGTCCGTTTCCGTTCCGTTTTCAACCCTATCTATGCTCATACTTATTACACATTTCTTGAAAAAACTTAATGACAACAGTGATTACTTTTAAAGAACATATCGTTACTTAAAGGGGTGTGATACTATGCAAAAATGCCTCTTCATTTTTCCATCTACGACTATGTATGTGACAAAAGAGAAGTAGTATACACTATAAAGAGTAGGTACAACCCACGCTAATTTCACATGATTAAGGTCTGAAATGACGGAGATCGACGACGAGTTATTTTATAAAGGAGCATCTTTCAAGATCTCGTATCAATTGATATACACCTCCCACAATATCTGAGTAATCCATAAGAGACAAATGCATTGGTAGTCAAATAGGTTGTGGGGGTTGGCTGATAAGGACAAGACAACAGTGCATCGAGCAGGCCACTTCTTAGCATAGTTTTAAAAACCGGACCGGTTCACTGGTTAAACCGGAAAAAACCAGAACCAGATGTCTCATTGATTTTTTAAGCGCACTGGACCGTCCAGCTAGCGAACCAGGAAAAACCAGATAAAAAGCGGTTGAACCAACGGTTTAGTGGAAAACCAGTCAGCGGTCCGACCAGTAGAAAACCGTCCATGGAAGAAAATATGACACTGCGGTCGGGATTCGATCCCAAGACCTTCCAGCTCGCGCTAACAAATACTTCAATGGGCTAGCCAATTGGTCGACCACTATTTGTATTAAAGTACTTCATGTATACTCTAAATATGTTTCTATTTTCTAACATATTAGTACTTTTCCATTCATATTATTTTCCTTAATAAACCAGCACCGGACCGGTTTGAACCAGCGGTCCAGCTAGTGAACCGTGAACCGAGGACCTCACCGGTCCGATCGCCGGTCCAGTTTTTTAAGCTATGCTTCTTAGACATAATTAAGTAAAAGCTAATGCATTAAGACTTTCAAATAACTAGTTTACGGTCAAGTCAATTATGCACTAGTAAAACAGGCTATAGTAGTTGTTGGACAGGCTTCGGCACACCCCAATTTGTGCTCTGGCAGGATGTCCATGGGGCCTTAGATCAAACCATCGAGAGGCTCATAGTGCCATAGACTTGTTTATAGTTGCACCAGATCTGGAATAGAAAATCCTACAAAATCCTTATCAAGCATGCCACAAACTCAATAAAGGCAAAGTTTGGCTTGACAAATATTTGATAGGGTAGTCTTGGAAACATACCGAACACAACATTCATGATCATGTACCTATGTTGTCTTGATGACCGCAATCCTCCAGCTATTGTGTCTTAGCTAAAGCTACATGTTACTCGTCGACAGAAATTAGCCATGCTCGCAATAGCGATTTTTATCAGCTCAGATAAAAAGCAAAAGTTAACTATATACGTGGTGTTGGCTGACTATGCTACAACATACACTATTTATTGGATAAATATTATTCAAAATGACTTGTGTGACATTCTAACCCTCTTTTAGTTCCAACGTACAAGCATGAGCTTCTATATGTTTAAACCAAGGAAACGCCATTCATTGTATGTTATCTTAAAGGGTTCAAATTTATGACACTTTAGTAGAAAAACATTATCTTTATGCCAAACAACGTAGATCATTTTAGAACCCTTATCTATCAAAGTTTCTTAGTTCTAATGTATCAATACCACAAGAAAAAGTTACTCCCTCCGATTCACATTAAATGTCATTGAATTGGATGTATCTAGCACTAAAACATGTCTAGGTATATATAATTCAGCGACAATTAATATGTATCAGAGGAAGTACTAAAATTAAACTCACATAATGCTAAACATTACAGAATGTATTTTTATGGTGCATATGCATAGTTATTTCACATAATCTCTTCGAGGAACTTAATGACAATAGAAACTTATATACATGACATGTAAGTGCGTAAATAGGTGTGATACATGCAAATGCCTCTCTTTTTTAAGTCTACGATTATGTATGTGACACAAGAGAAGTAGTAATGTCGTATACACTATAAAGAGTAGGTACAACCCACACTAACTTCACATGGTTAAAGTCTGAGATGCCAAAGATCGACGACTTATTATATAGAGGACCATATTTATAAACCTCGGATCAATTGATCTACACCTCCCACAATATTTGAATAATCAATAAGAGACAAATGCATTGTTAGTTGAACAGGTCGTGGGTTTGGCTGATAAGGACAAAAGCAATAATGCATCGAAAGTCCACTGCTTCACATGATTAAAGTCTGAGATGCCAAAGTTCAACGAGTTATTATATAGAGGAGCATCTTTCTAGACCTCGGATCAATTGATCTACACCTCTCACAATATTTGATTAATCGATAAGAGACAAATGAATTGTCAGTCTAACAGGTCGTGGGGGTTGGCTGATAAGGTAAAAACAATAATGCATTGACTAGTCCACTGCTTAAACATAATTAAGTAAAATCCAATATATTAATAGTACCTCATTTCAGTTAACTCTGTTGTCAAGCCAGCTATGAACTAGTAATATGGCTATCATAGGTGTTTGACGGTCGTGGGCACGTCCAGTTCGTGCTCCGAAAGGATGTCCACGGGGCCTTAGGTCAAACCATAGAGAGGCTCGTAGGGCCCTAAACTTATAAATATGAAATATTTTCTATCGTTGTCACCAGATCCAGAATAGAAAATCCCACAAAATCTTTATTGAACATGCCACAAACTCAATAACCGCAAAATTTGACTTGACAAATATTTTATAGGGTAGCCTTGGAAACATACCGAACACACCAATCGTGATCATATACCTATGTTGTCTAGACGACCCCAATCCTCCAGCTATTGTGTCTTAGCTAAGGCCATGTGTTAGTCATGAACATAAATTATCCATGGTTGCAATAGCGATGTTTTCTCAACCAAAAAGAAGAAGTTAATAATGTACATGGTGTTAGCCGACCATGTCCAAAATGACTTGTGTGAAATTCTAACCCTCTTTGAGTTTCAAATTACAAGCATGAGCATGTGTTTTCTATCCGTTTAAACCAAGGAAACGCCATTCATTTTATGTTTTTCTAATGGGTTCAAATTTATGAAATTTTAGCAGAAAAACACTATTTTTGTGCCAAACTGTGTAGATCATTTTAGAACCCATATCTGTCAAATTCTATTAGTTCTGATGTATCAATACCATAAGAAATAATTACCAAAATTTAACTCACATAATGCTAAACATTACAAAATGCATTTTTATGGTGTATATTCATAGTTATTTAACATAATCTCTTCGAGGAACTTAATGACAATAGAAATTAATTGATCAGCCGTGTCTAAAATATCTTCAAGATGCCTATACACTCAGATGTATTTTTGTATTGCACCTGCCTATACACACAGATGTCGAGAATTCAAGTTGTGCCTTGCTCCATAAAAAAAGTACTGCATTGCTCAAATATATAGCTAGCTTTTCTTCAGACTTGCTTAATTGAGGTTCTCAAGTTTTCGACAAAAGGAAATTCCAGGTCTTTTAGTGGCTTAGCCAACGGCCTCTGCCGTGTGTCACCGTTGCTCCTCCCCCATCCCCCTCTTAAATATATTGTGTGATGTTTCTTCATTATTATCTTTCTACAATTTTCTGCATGCAGGGAAGATATATAGGAACAATTTGTTTAGGTGCTTGTGGTTGTTTGTTTTAAGTATGCAGAAGCTACTTGTGACAAGGTATCCCTAAACAAAGATTAGCCAAACCTATGTATTTACGTTATACATTTACTTTGAAGTTATACATAGAAAATCATCATGACTTGAGTGATCATATCGTTATTCATCTTGCAACATCGGCAATCCTACACCATATTTGTTTGTTTAGCTGACGCGACCTTAGAATATAATCTGAGCTATTTCGGTCGAAGCATCTTTATTACCTAGTTTGATGTTCAAACTTCCATATTTTTGTTTAAAACAAGGAGATTTAGTTTCTATTAATTTATGTATTATCTTGCATAGTATTAAACAAGTTTTCTTGAAATAAAGAATCAATGAATGCTATCAACTTTTCCGTGCGCTATTTCTTGACGACTTGAGTTGTTGTACTGCAAGGATATAACACATTAGTAGTATGATTAGTTAACTTATTTTTATTATCTCATTGCCATTTTTCACAAATTATGTTTGGGTGGCATATCAAACACTGTTTGGATCAATGGGTGTTATGTTTATCTCATGTTTGATCATTTTGTTCATGTACTTGCTATTTGGTACTAGATAGATACGCAAAATAATCGCAGCTGTGAAACTGATGCAAATGTCGCATTTTGCATGATGAAAATGAAATCAGTTTAGTGAACGACTACTGGCTACTTATGTCCTCATACCTACATACTATTTTCATTTGCTTTCCTAACTATCATACTAAATATTTATGTTTCTCAATAACTTACCTCTTAGATATTCAGACCTTTGAGATATATGAAAAAAAGACACACGGTACAACTTTTGTAAAAGGAGGGACTTATCATCCATGCTCCTTGGTAAAGTCAAATATCCAAAACTTCTACCTCTTAATTATTCGGTACTTGCCTAAACTTTCCATGTACAAGGCTACATACATATCATTTCCCTAAGTATCAGGCTGGATATACATATGTTTGGTGCCACCTTATTTATAGCAATCAGTAGATCTTCTAGAAGAAAAAGAGCTTTAGCATTTGGTTTCTCATCTTAATTACACTATTTTGTAGAGTATAAAGAAGATCCAATACAGATATATCCTTTTCATAATGGTTTATACTGGAATTATATGTCCTTCTAGAATAAAAAGAGCTTTATCATTTGGTTTGTCATCTTAATTAAATTTTCTGTAGAGTATAAAAAAGATACAATATAGATATATCCTTTTCATAACGGTTTATACTGGAATTATACGTCCTTATTGTTGAACTTATATTCTTTGAACTTTCTGACCTTTGTATATCTAGACCTTGATTTATGCTAATTTCACTTAGATATATGTAAGATGTATTTACACCAACTCTTACTGAATTTAGTAGATGGTTATTGTGAAGTAGTTCAAAATTATATTCTTTTCATGTTGTTTTGGCTTGGAACGGCATCTCAAAATGAACATTTATATGCTAAAAAGAAACCGAACCACATGTTGCCTATATATGTAGGAATACTATGGACATCGAGTCTAAATATTGAGAACACTGGATAATTGGAATTGGAGCACTAAAAGTGCTTATTGTTTGTGCAGATATGTAAATACTTCCCTATGACTTCCATGAAAAGTGCACATGTTTCCATTGCATATCCTCCTTGTGTTTGTAGTTTTTCCTCAAGTACATATGTACATGTAGTAGCACTGTCAATATTAGTGTTCACATTGTTACACCTTCTCTGGTAGACTATCTCTTTGTTTCGACAAGTGTTAACCGTGAGGATCGGACATGTGGTGGAAATAAAGTATGGTATGTAAGAGAGATATATATGGGTGACTCATTTACTAATGGGTTCGACGATACTCCAGGATTTAGTTTAGAAGCTATACATAGCCATCCTCTATGTTCTGAACAATAGGATCTTCTCATTTATCAGAGTTTGGCACATGCATGTGTACCTTTTGGCATGTTCAAATATGTCTACTTTACCATAGACTTTAAATAGAAAAAATCATGGATATTTTTTGCATAATTAATTTCACCATGCCCTGATATTATTGACAACCTCATATTTGCCTTTTTGTTTATGGGTTCTCCTTTGTATGATGTTTGCACTAATGTTCAAAGATGGTCTACTACACGCTAGGCCATGACGACATACAGGCGGCGCGACGAAGCGCGTATTTTCACCTAGTTTATATGCATGACATGTAAGTGCTTAAATATTTGTAATATATGCAGATGTCTCTTCATTTTTCAGTCTACGGCTATGTATGTGACACAAGAGAAGTACTATACACTATAAAGAGTAGGTACAACCCGCGCTAAATACACATGATTAAAGTTTGAGATGCCAAAGATCGACGAGTTATTATACAGAGGAACATCTTTCTAAACCTCAGATCAATTGATCTAAATAATCGATAAGAGACAAATGCATTGTTAGTCGAACAGGTCTTGGGGGTTGGCTGATAAGGTTAAAAACAATAATGCATTGAGTAGTCCACTACTTAAACATAACTAAGTAAAAGCTAATATCTTAATAATTTCAGTTAACTAGTTTGTTTTCAAGCCCTCTGTGAACTAGTAAAATGGATATCATAGGTGTTTGAAAATCTTGGGCACGTCCCAGTTCGTGCTCTGACAGGTCGTCCATGGCGCCTTAGATCAAACCTCACAGAAGCTTGTAGTGCCATAAACTTATAAATATGAAATCTTCTATATCTAAATAGCAACCCTCTTCTACCTTATTTTCGTGTCTTTCCGTGCGTCCACGTCACCCCTTAATTCCTACAACATGGTCGTATAGTCGAACGATGAAACAAGTCGACGGACCGACACGCTCCAAGTTCCACCCCGTCCATCGCTTTGTTGGGCAGTATAATTAAGGATTAACTAGTGGATACCCCGCGCGTTGCTGCGGATCTCTAAAAGTGACAAAATATTTGCCTGTGTGAATAGAAGGTGTATGCAATGAAACAAAATAAATACTATTCCATATCAAATTATATCTCAATCACGTTGCTGTGTAGTGAAGGAAAAGAGCATATGACACATAATGTTACCGATGGAAGACGAATGCTAATATGTTTATTAATAGATTTTATTTGACAGGTAATTATTTGTATTAATGAAGAAAACAAATACGTAGGCAGAACAATTTTTTGTGTTGCTTTAGGTTGATTCTTCCATACCAACAACTTGAAGTTGTGGTGTTCCCTTCTATGCGTAAGCAACGGCCACACATGCATGATCAGGTATATTTCTTGTTAGCTTCATTTGCCCTTTGGCGGAACAATTAAAGGAGATAGAAAATTGTTCGAAGAACTCGGTGACACCCTGGAGGAAAAGAGTTATGATCAGAAGGCCTTGAGATGAAAATTTAAACCGAAAGAGTCATGCGTTTAATCCAGTATTCCAGCCCGTCACAATATATATAAGCTGTATATTCAGCTTCACGATGAACAACGTCTATTTTATTATGAAACAAACCAGAAAAATGAAGATATTACATAGATGTATATTATGCAAACATGGTCATATTATTCATACCTGAAGTATATGTGCAGCATAGCCGAGTTGATTCATACACGTACGGAAGAATTGAGCAAAGACATACCAAACTTTTCATAGAGAAGATCAGTAGACGGATAAGATTAATTGATGGAAGACTTCCATAAAGGACTTCAGAACTTCAGATGGCATGACAGATGATCATAAAGAAATAAGAATAATATATGTGGATATCTGAATTGGATATTTCAGCTTCCTGTATAGATATATAGCAATCCAATAATTGCCCCTGGAGAATTTGTCCTCAAATACTCTATTAGGCGCAATTAGCATATAACCATGTAAATTCCAGAGAAAAAACATTCAATGATCCTGAAAAGAGAAATCGAGAAACTCCATGGATCAAAAGGCCATATCGTTGTTCCATCGTAAGCTACAGAAATCATTCAATTGATTGTTTCAAAAAGAAACTTAGATCAGGAGAATTAGAAAACTAAATAAAATTATATGCAGAAAACATACAAAATTGCTGAATTACATTATCTAATGGGAATTGCAATTTTCAATTTGACCAAAAAAGGTAAAGGGAGTATGCAGATTAGCCGGAGACTTAAAGGACACAAAGATATCTCAACCTGTGAAATATCAACGATTGGAGAGAAGCAAAAATTCAGATCGGGTAGTAACAGTGTTAGGAAAACGGTTCACAAGGCAGGTGGAGAGAATAGACGTGAAGAGCCTTGCTCGTCCGCCGCCACCATGTGCACCTACGTCTCGCATGGTCAATAGCTAGTCCCCTCATCCATGATACATCTCTGCAAAAGCGGTGGCGGCATATGGTGGAGTCCCGCAAATGACGTTATCTTCTTGGGAAATAAATCTGCTGGCATCGTCGGTGTATATGAACGGCTTGGTGGGGGAGGCAAGGCGACAATGGTGGGATGAAATATGAAGCGACCTAATGGACAGAAGATCAGGGCTAAGAGACGTGGCAAAACAAACACCTTTTTTTGCGGGGGCATAGGACCAGGACCGGAATAGTGGACCATGCACTAAGGCTGTGATCTTGACGTATATATGAAATCGGATGGTTAGAAATAATTGGAGTGATGTGGCTATACAGAATTTCAGCTTGCAAACATTAAATGCATTTAGTGGGGATGAACTTTATAGATATTATAGATAGACGAAAGCCCAGGCCCAGCCCACATGCCATCCAGCCCCGCGCAGCGCTTGCTCGTCTTGGTCGCTGCTCGACATCTCTTCCTCTACGAGTCTCCGACCCTTGATCTCCCCAGCACAATGTACGTGAGATATTCAGATAGATGAGGGGCATCCCAGCAGTCCTCCGCTTTCATTGCCATAAAACTGTAGGAAGAAACCGAAGGAGGCCATTGATTGGCAGTCTTTGCCTTTAAATACCTCCCCTATTTCCATTGTCCTCCAGCGCAAGTATGCGCCCCTGCCCCCTGCTCACATCGTCGTACCCAGGCTTGGGATACAGTTTGGTGAATTATCGGCTCCCATCACACCTCTTAGGGCTTGTTTGGTAGGAGGGGAACCCAGTTTTTTCTCAGGGAAATAAATCCACTAGTAGGGAGGTGGGGAATAAAATCCCCATGATTTAAACTGTTTTCGTGGATTCCTGATCAGGATTTGATTCCCCAGGATAAAAATCCTGGTACATCCAAACAAGCCCTTAGTCGGGTGACTTTTGTAATCTATCCCTTCAATCACATGGTCTGGTTATACTCCATAATTCATGAGGTAAATCCCTTCTAAAGAAGTTTTATGTTCCTATACTTAGTGCCTCTATCTCCTGCAATTTGTGCGTGTCAGCACTCGAACGGGTGGCACGGCTGGGGACGGTCCGGTGGAACGCGCCCGAAGTTTAGTCCCACCTCGCTAGTTGAAGGAGGCCGACACCAGCTTATATAGCTGGGCAAACCTCTCCCTCCAGTCGCGGCTTTTGGGCTGAGAGAGGCCTTGGGCCTCCAAATACACTGGTTGAGCGTGTGCTGACCTTTGGGTCGCTAACAGTGCGTCCCTAAAATTTTGAAGCTTTATGTGCTCCTTCAATTTCTGAATATATAATGTATGTGCGTCCCTAAAATTTTGAAGCTTTATGTGCTCCTTAATTTCTGAATGTTTGATGTATGTGCTTTCAGCCTACTTGGTAAATATATCACACGCCCTTTCCTGCTTACTATTTCCATGTAATTTTAACACCCATAAATTCTAAAGTTACACATGATGTATGGATTCTCAGCCTTATTGGGATATACAGGTAACCATTGTTGCACTATTTGACAGGTTTTTTATAGCTTTATAATGTTCAATCTTTCTAGATAATCTGAAAGGACATACTTATTACAGGGAGGAAGGCTTAGGTCTAATTAGGCACGAAGAAACAGGACATGACAGAGTAATGTATCTCTATGTGCTTGGACGTGCAACTTCTGTTTCTACTAGACCTATTCATGGTTGAAATAAATAGACCAGGCCGGTGTTCATGTTCAGATCTGTTCAAGTTAATTGCACGAATTGGCTTTCAGTATAGTAAGGTGAACTATAAAAAAGGCAATAGTCAGCAGGGCTTGCCTCATCTGATGAGACCAGTACGGCCTTCATTTATTTGGCAATGCAGATCTTTTTTCTGAAATGCCAATGCAAATATGAGTGATGCTCGATTCATGTAAACATGTTTTACGAGTTCCTCTCTGATGGTACCAATATTAGAGCATTTATAAATTATGTCATACTTCAACTTACTTTGGATTTTCACCTATTGAAATATAGTTATAACAGATACATTGAAGGGTATTGATCCTTTTATTCTGATAAAAATATTTTGATGGTTTATTTTCAACAATTTTTCGCAACAACGCACGGGGCATCATCTAGTAATGTTTAATAGTTGTCACCAGATCCGGAATATAAAATCCTACGAAATCTGTTATCCAACATGGCACAAACTTAATAACCACAAATTTTGGCTTGACAAATATTCGATAGGGTAGCCCGTGAAAAAGACCAAACACACCATTCATGCTCATATACCTCTGCTGTCTAGACGACCCCACTTCTCTAGCTAAAGCCACTTGTTAGTCGTGGCCGCAATAGCCACCTTTTCTCGGCTCAACAAAAAAGCAAAAATTAACAATGTACTCTCTCCGTTCAGAACCTATACATCAAAAGACATATATATATATATATATATATATATATATATATATATATTTACAAAACTAAAATGTCTTATATTTCTAGAGGGAAGGAATACTTGGCGTTGACGCCTGAGTGACATACACTATTCATAGGATGCAATATTATTCAGAATGACGTGTGTGACATTCTAATCCTCTTCGAGTTACAACGTACAAACATGTGTGTTTAAACCAAGCACTACATGAACGAAGCGCTAAGCCGAGGGCCAAATAGGCGTCGCTATAGCCTATATAACTGTCGGCGTAGACTACGCCGATGGCTGCCCACAATGTAGCCTCCTCGGCAAAGCCCTCACTCGGCGTAGTCATGGAGGCCATCGGCATATGAAAAAGCCGCCGGCGCAGGCTACGCCAACGGCTTTGCCCTCGGCATAGTCTAACGACCGAAAGTATAATAAATCAATTTTTTTTATTTCTTCTCAATTTTTTTAATCTTTGAATTGTTTGAATCGGTAATCTCTTACATGGAACATTTTTAACACTAATTACACTTAATATTTAATTAAATTGTAGTCTTGGTCAAACTTTTCGGTCGGTCACTCATTCTTACACTACTCCAGCTCCAGCACGCTTAACTTCTCCGTTCGTTCCGAATCAGTTTCGGCAAAGCAATTTGTACATAGTTGTCAATACTATGATATCGATCCTATTACTTCTTATATCATTATGTCACATGTTTTTATTTTTTTAAATTACAAACAATTATTTAAGTAAACAACAATGAATAAGTAAAAATATTATTAAATTCAAATAAAAATATAATGATTTTACCTTTCTGTATTTTTCTATTTAATATTGAATAATTAATATCTTTTAATCCGTAAATCGGAATTCTACAAATAATATGTCTACATTGATCAAAAAATGATAGAAATCCTAATATGATATCCATATCAACTTATCACAAACTATGCCTTGATTCTAGCCATAATATTGGCCATTTGACTCGAAAGCCAAGAAACCTCTAACGAGATAGGTCATTTTGTGAAGGTTTTTTGAGACATAATCAATATATCAAATTTGATATTTTTACTTCCAACTATGTCACATAATATGAAACCACGCGAAGGTTTTGTATTGTTTGGATCATTTATGAATTTATTATGCCCGTTTTATACTATCATCAAACTTTGTCGAACTGCGGGCATGGAGATTCTTAGCTCTAGGCTCAGCCTCACTAATATTGCATTAGATCTCTGATGAAGTATCATATTTTGAACCTAAAATAATTTTTGTAAAAAAATCATGAGCATCAGATCATGTACCTGTAGTTCATATCTGACCCACTTCCTACCGATTCGGCAGGAATTTGTCGTTTTCACCAAAGGTGGACGGAAAGGTTTGAGATCCCCCTGTTGGTACATCACCCATATAAGGTGGTCTAATATTTTTGAAAAATGAGGTGGTAGCATTTTGAATTAGCCATTTGGTGGTTGCTTCACAAAACCCCCTGTTTTTGGCACTCGAAGAATGGAAAATAGATTTTATGTGCGATAAAAAGGAAAACTTTCTCCTGCAACATTGTTTGCCATCCCATAATGCACATGCATGCACAATGTGGGCCCATTATCACAAACTATGTCTTAATTCTAGCCATAATATTGATCATTTGACCGAAAGCTAGGAAACCTCGAATGAGATAGGTCATTTTGTGAAGTTTTTTTATACATAATCTGTAGGATTTGCAACATAGAAAACAAAAAAAATCCTACGATGGAAAAAACTATGTACCAAGATCTGTCTACTAAATACAAGCAACGGACGGATATACATCCTTAGAGAATATACCCTTAAAGAACGACAAAGCTTAACGAGGTTGAACTCGTGGTTGATGTAGACGAACTCTTGCAGATCTCAAGATCGAGAGGAAGTTCTAGAGCCGCAAATCAGCGGCGCATCCGTGCTAGCACACACATCCGAGGCACCGAGCAACCTCCGCCTCCTCGCTCCAGCGATGCAGCGGAAGCACAACTCTTTCTTGCCGAAAAGCCAGCGGGAACATGTATCTCGCTTGTCCGACACCATGGGGGATAAACTAGAGGGGGTGAAAGATCCTTCACAAGGAGGTGTGAGTGAGAGAGAGGGAGGGGGCTCCTTTTATAGGAGGAGGGGGCACCCAATGGGGTGGCCGCCGGCCGTGGGGGCTGCCCCCTCCTGGAAGCTCCACTCACAAAAAGTCCCTTCAATTCTCCACTAAAAAATCCCATTAAATTTTCACCAAATTTAATGCAAACTCTCTCTTAAATAAAACTCCTTTTAGTTATTCAGAATTTTGTCAATTACCTTAATGACAAACATTCACATATAACCCCTTGCTAGTATTTCATTTTCACATGCAAAAACACTTTCGGTAATTTCACCTGAAAACAGTTTTGGTGTCTAGTGAAATAAATTCCTGTGCTTTGTTATTCTTTTCAGCATGAAACTATTTGTTCCAAATGGTGTCGATGTCTCTTAAGTGTGTAACCCTATGGTTCGCGAATAATGCGGACATGATCAAGACCCCTCTCAGATCAATAATCAGAAGCGGAACCTGGAGACCCATACTGACTCCCAGATATTCAACGATGACTTTCTTGTGATCATGAGAACCTTATACGCTAGTAACTTAATCCCTTTGTCTCGCGATATATTACATGTCCGAGATTCGATCATCGGTATCTCCATACCTAGTTTGATCTCGTTACTGACATGTACTATTTTCTTGTTCTCGTGATATAACATTCTAGTGATAAAATCACTTGCTTGCAAGCTAATCAATGTGATATCACCGAGAGGGCCTAGAGTTTATCTATCCGTCATTGGGATGAACAAATTCCACTCTTTATCCATGGGACTTAACATAACACTTTAGTAGTACTGAACCCATCTTTATAATCACCATGTTACGGTGTGACATTTGATGTTATCAAGATACTCGTCCAGTGTTAGTGATTGACATGATCTCATGGTCTAAGGATTAGGATCACTTCGTATGATGTTATAGCAATATAAACTTAATGAATTTAATCGTAATGCTATACTTCAGATGAATGTTCATCATACCATTCCAATAATGTTGTGACCTTGTTATTAACAACATCCAATGTCCATGATTAGGAAACCTTGATCATCTTGTTAATCAACGAGCTAGTTTATAAGAGAGGCATAACTAGGAACTTTCTGTTTGTTTATTAAACACACATGTATTAACGTTTCTGTATTAATACAATTATAGCATGCAAAATAAACATCTATCATATACTTGGAATATACATAATAACCACTTTATTATTGCCTCTTAGGGCATATTCCCTTCAGTCTCCCACTTACACTAGAGACAATAATCTAGTTACATAGTGATAAATCTAACACCTATGGAGTTCTGGTGTTGATTATGTTTTTATCTACGGAGAGTTTTAGTCAACGGATCTGCTACATTGAGATCTGTGTGTACTTTACAAATCTTTATATCTCCATCCTTGACATGCTCGCGGATGGAGTGAAACTGTTGCTTAATATGCTTGGAATTCTTGTGAGACCTTGTTTCTTTGGCATTGGCTATGGCACCATTGTTGTCACAATAGATCACCATTGGGTCCAACGCGCTCGCAACCACACCTAGTTCGATTATGAACTCCTTCATCCAAATTGCTTCCTCAGACGCTTTCAAAGCAGCAACATATTAGGCCTCCGTTGTTGATCCCACCACCACAGGTTGTTTGGAACTCCTTCAACTAACCGCTCCACCATTCATGAGAAATACGTATCTGGATTGAGACTTAGAGTCATCCGGATCGGTGTCAAAGCTAGCGTCGACATAAAACTTAGCGACGAGCTCTTCTTCACCTCCGTACACGGGAAACATATCCTTAGTTCTTCGCAAGTACTTAAGGATATTCTTGACCGCTATCCAGTGTTCCGATCCTAGATCAGATTGGTATCTGCTAGTTACACTAATAGCATGTGCCACATCCAGTCTTGTACATAGCATGGCGTACATTATAGAGCCTATGCCTGAAGCATAGGGGACTTTGTCCATTATCTCTCTTTCTTCCACCGTAGCCGGACTTTGAGTCCTACTGATACGTCAGAAACGTATCTATAATTTTTATGTTCCATGCTTGTTTAGTATCTACTTTGCTTTGCTTTGTCTACATTTTGAGGTGTTTTTATATGTTTTCTGGTACTAACCTATTAACAAGATGCCACAGTGCCAGTTGCCTGTTTTCTTCTTTTTGGTTCTAGAAAATCTAGTAAGGAAATATTGTCGGAATTGGACGGGAAAAAAGCCAAAGTCAATATTTCACAGAGGAGAACACGGAGTCCAGAGGAGAGACGGAGGGGAGCCACAGGGCGGCCGCACCCCCCAGGTGCGGGCCCACCCTAGGCCGCGCCTAGGCAGGGTGTGGCCCCCCTGGCCGCCTCCTAGCCTCGCCTCTTCGCCTATAAGAAGCCCCCGATGCCTAAACCCTAAGGACCCGATCAATATTCCACGAAACCGTCTGTAGCCGCCATCACCATCGTCCCTAGATCGGGGGATCAAAAGATCTTCCTGGCACCCTGTCGGAGGGGAGATCATCCCGGAGGCCTTCTTCATCATGCCAGCCTCCGGTATGAAGCGTGAATAGTTCCACCTTGGACTACGGGTCCATGTAGTAGCTAGATGGTTGTTTCTCCTCCTTTATGCTTTCATGTCTAGATCTTGTGAGCTCCATTCATGATCAAGATCTCATCTATTTGTAATCATGTATGTTGTGTTTGCGGGGATCCAATAGATGTTGAGATTACTATGTCAGATTGATTAATGGTTTTGTATTATTGATTCTATCATGTATGTATTGTTTGTGATCTTGCATGATCTTCGTTGTTAGTTGCTATCTTGGCCAAGTAGTTGCTAGTGACTCCAAGAGGGGGTATTTATGCTTGATAGTGGGTTCATGCCTCTATTTAATCTAAGGAAAGTGACAGAAATCTTTAAGGTTGTAGATGTGTTGTTGCCAGGCCCGTTGATGGACGTGAGCGACATGCACGACCGCTCAGGGCCCCCGTTTTCCATGTCCCCCCAAATTTTTAGGCCTAGTATAGATAGTTTAGTTAATTTTTTATCTTTACCGAGAGGCCTAGTATCTGTTTTGCAGCTGAATCCTAAATCCAATCGCTCCTCACGAGTCTGCCATGATCGCTAGGGCCAGCTGAATGCGATCGTATTCTCGCAACTGCGCGCCGCCGCTTCCAATCGTATTTCGCATCAGTCGCGTGACCAGCAATCGTATTCTCACAACCGTGCTGTAGCTTCCGATCGTATTCCGTGTGGGTCGCGTGACCAACAATCGTATTCCGCGTGAGTCGCGTGACCAACAGGGTCAGCTGATTTTTTGTTCTGGTAATTGCCGCATCGCTCTCGATCGTATTCTGTGCGATCAGCTCATCAGCTCTACAATTTTGCATCTAACTGATCAATTTTCTGCTTTAATACTACTGACTACGTACAGAAGCTGGACTGCAGCCTCGCTAGTGGACACGGAAGAGGGCGGATTGGTCTGATCTTTTTAGTTCTTTTCGGCTGATCAAGGATTCAAGGTATAGTACAATACTACTGTTTATTGTTGTCTTCATAGAGATAACACTAGCAATTGGATTATTTGGATTCAATTAAATTATTTTCTTGGTTTATGAAACAGGAGGAATCATGAATTCTATTAGAAAAACAAAGTGTCAATCTGGTGCTACAAAACGCAAGAATAAAGAAAAGAAAGGCAAAGTACTTTTCAGTTAACTTGACTGTACTCCTGATGTCAGCCACCAAAAACAGATGTCTTTGATAATAAGGTATGTTGATGCATCTTCTGGTTCTGTTTGCATCGAGGAATCTTTCATAGTTTTTTTGGATGTGAATGATACCACTGGGCAGGGATTGTTTGATGTTTTAGAAGAGGTACTGAAGAGGCTTGAACTTGATATAAACAATGTGAGAGGGCAGGGATATGATAATGGGTCAAATATGAAAGGAAAACATGAGGGGTACAAAGGAAACTTTTGAATATAAATCCAAGAGCCTTTTATTCAGCTTGTGGTTGTCATAGTCTAAATTTGACACTATGTGATATGGCAAATTCTTGTCGTAATGCAATTGAATTTTTTGGAATTATCCAGCGCATCTATACTACATTTGCTAATTCTACTAAGAGATGGCAAATTCTTAAAGATAACATAACATGATTGATTATCAAGTCATTGTCAGCTACTCGTTGGGAGAGCCTTGTTGATAGTATTAAGGCTATAAGGTTCCAAATGTCAGATATAAGGGAGGCTTTGCTACAAGTGGCTGAAACTGATAAGGGTCCATTGACAAGTAGTGTAGCTAAGTCATTGGCAGAAAATGAACTTGGTGACTTTCAGTTTCTAGTTTCTATTATCATCTGGTATGAGATACTATCTTATATTAATTTGGTAAATAAGAAACTACAATCAAAGGATATGCTTATTGATATTGCAATTGAGTCTATACAGAGGCTGATTTCCTTTTTCACTAAGTATAGAGAAACTGGCTTTGCAAAAACATTGGAAGCTGCTAAAGAAATTGCAATGGAGATGTATATTAATCCAGGGTTTCGCACCAAGCGTAAAATTACAAGAAAAAGGAAGTTCGATGCGAGCCCATCTGATGAACCTACTGAATCACATTCTGCAGAAGAGTCATTTAGGATAAATTACTTTTTGCGTACTGTTGATCAAGCTATTGCTTCACTTACAACAAGATTTGAACAATACAAGGAGTATGAAAAAACTTCTGGTTTCTTGTTTACTTCAGATAGGCTGCAATCCTTGGATGAGAAGAGTTTGATGGATTCTTGTGTCAAACTTGAGGTTGCACTTACGCATAAAAAAAGGATGATGAGAAAAAAGATGATGAAAAAAAAGATGATGAAAAACATAAGGATATTGATGGAGAAGAGTTGTGGAGGGAGTTGATTTTTATCCGAGATCTACTTGAGAAATCTATGGGTCCTCTAGATATTTTGAAGTTTTTGGAGAAGCGCCTCTTTTATCCTTTTGCTAATATTGCATACAGAATTTTATTAACCATTCCGGTTACAGTTGCATCTGCTGAAAGGAGCTTTTCTAAACTCAAGTTGCTGAAATCCTATATGCGTTCTACAATGACACAAGAAAGACTAAGTGGATTAGCGACAATATCACTTGAGAGTGATATCTTGGAGAAGATTAATTATAAATACATGATTGAAGATTTTATTTCAAAAAACTCTAGACGGATGATGTGTTTTGGTAGTACATGAGGTTTGTTTATTACTTTTGTAGTATATTTACTCTTCTAGAATGAATACTTGATATATTTTTTGAACATTGTAAGGAATATCATATCATGAAGTTATGCAAACATATGATTTTGTTTTATTAGTTATTGATTGGGAACAAAACTTAGGGCCTCGTTTTTTAAGCTGCACCAGGGCCCCCAAATCCTGGAGACGAGACTAGTTGTTGCCACTAGGGAGAAACGGTCTCTTGTTCATGGAACAAGTGGATTGTTTACCTTACACACTTTGCTTAAAGCAGTTGTCTATTGCTTGCAACTTAATACTAGAGGGGATTCAGATGATAACCCAAAGGTGGACTTCTAGTCATAGATGCAGTTGGATGGCGGTCTATGTATCTTGTTGTATTGCCCAATCGAATCACATAGGATCTTAATGGTGTATTGCATTTTTATGCCTTGCTCAGTCCTATCAATTGTCCTGTTGTAATTTGTTTACCCAGCATGCCATGTTTGTTTATCTAAGAAGAACACCTCTAGTGAACTATGGACCCCGGTCCAATCTTTACCATTGATACACCTTCCACTTTTAGTGTTTACTTGTTGCAAACCACTATCACCTTCCACACCATACATTTAATCCTTTGTTACAGCAACCGGTGAGATTGACAACCTCACTGTTTGTTGGGGCAAAGTCTTGAGTTTGTGTTGTGTAGGTTTCCAAGTTCCTTGCAACACCTTTGAGACGTTTCCTTCCTCCTACTGGTTCGATAACCTTGGTTTCTTACTGAGGGAAAACTTGTTGATGTGCTGCTTCATACCTTGCTCTTGGGGTTTCCCGACGAAGCGCTCCATATCAACGAAGCGCCATCATCACCTACTCAATGTCTTGCCTTGCAATATAGGTAAGAACCCCTTCTTACTTCCGTCCATTTTAAATTTCTTTAAAATCTTATCAAGACATGTACTTTGTGATATCCCTATTAGGCGCCTAGATCTATCCCTATAGATCTTTAAGCCTAATATGTAAGATGCTTCACCTAGGTCCTTCATTGAAAATTTGTTATTTACATAACTTTTAACACTGTTGAAAAGATCTATATCATTTCCGATCAATAATATGTCATCCACATATAATATCAGAAATGCCACATCGCTCCCACTCACTTTCTTGTAAATACAAGCCTCTCCATAAGTTTGAATAAATCCAAACTCTTTGATCACCTCATCAAAGCGGAGATTCCAACTCCGGGATTCTTACTTCAGTCCATAGATGGATCGATGAAGCTTGCATACCTTATTAGCATCCTTAGGATCGACAAAACCCTTTGGTTGTACCATATACAACTCTTTTTTAATGTTGTTGTTGAGGAATACAGTTTTGACATCCATCTGCCATATCTCATAGTCGAAATATGCAGCAATTGCTAACATAATCCTAACTGACTTTAGCATCACTACGGGAGAGAATGTCTCATCATAGTCAACTCTTGAATTTGTTGAAACCTCTTTGCGACAAGTCGAGCTTTATAGATGGTTACATTACCATCAGTATTAGTTTTCCTTTTGAAAATTCATTTATTCTCCACAGCCTTTCGGTCGTGAGGTAAGTCCACCAAGATCCAAACCTGGTTTTCGTACATGGATTCCATCTCGGATTTCATGGCTTCTATCCATTTGTTGGAATCCGAGCTCATCATCGCTTCTTCATATGTCGCAGGGTCATCAATTTCATCGACCATGAAATTCACAACTGGATTTCCGTACAGCTCGGGAGCTGCACACGTCCTGCTAGATCTGCGAGGTTCAATAGTACTCTCTTTTGGAGCTTCATGATCGTTATCATTAGTTCCCTCTTCATTTGGTGAAGTCAACTCCGGAACGGCTTTCGGCGCCGCGCTACTTGCCATATTATGAAGAGAAGGTTCTACAACCTCTTCGAGTTCTACCTTCCGACTACACACACCTTTCGCGAGAAAATCTTTCTCTAGAAAGGATCCATTCTTGGCAACGAAAACCTTGCCCTCGGATCTGTGATATAAGGAATAACCAATAGTTCCTTAGGGTATCCTATGAAGACGCATTTTTCTGCTTTGGGTTCGAGTTTATCTGGTTGAAGTTTCTTCACATAAACATCGCATCCCCAAACATTAAGAAATGAAAGCTTAGGTTTGTTTCCAAACCACAATTCATACAGTGTATTTTCAACGGATTTAGATGGTGCCTGATTTAAAGTGAAAGCGGCAGTTTCTAGTGCATAACCCCAAAATGACAGTGGCAAGTCCGTCAGAGACATCATAGATCGAACCATATCTAATAAAGTACGATTACAATGTTCCGACACACCATTTTGATGTGGTGTTCCGGCGGGTTGTGAGTTGTGAAACTATTCCACACTCTTTCATATGTGTTCTAAACTCGTAACTTAGATACTCACCTCCATGGTCGGACCGTAGAAATTTGATCTTTCTATTATGATGATTTTCCACTTCACTCTGAAATTCCTTAAATTTCTCAAAGGTTTCAGACTTGTGTTTCATGAAGTAGATATAACCGTATCTACTCAAATAATCTGTGAAAGTAACAAAATAACGATATCCACCTCGCGCTGACACACTCATTGGACCACACACGTTAGAGTGTATGATTTCTAATAAATCTTTCGCCCGTTCCATTGAACCGGAAAACGGCGTTCTAGTCATCTTGCCCATAAGACATGGCTCACATGTATCAAATGATTCGAAATCAAGTGATTCTAAAAGTCCATCTGAATGGAGCTTCTTCATTCGTTTAATGCCAATATGACCTAGACGGCAGTGACACATATATGCGGATATATCATCATTAAGTTTAATCCTTTTAGCATCAACATTATGAATATGTGTAACACTATTATCGATATCGAACAGAAATAAACCATTCATCATCGGCGCATGACCATAAAAGATATCATTCATATAAATTGAACAACCATTGTTTTCAGATTTAAATGAATAACCATGGCGCATCAAACATGATCTGGATACAATGTTCATGCTCAGTGCTGGCACCAGATAACAATTATTCAAGTTTATAACTAATCCCGATGGTAAGTGGAGAGGTAGTGTTCCAACGATGATCACATCAACGCTTGATCCGTTGCTGACACGCATCTTGACCTCACCCCTTGCTAGTGGTCGCTTGTTCCACAGCCCCTGATTCGAGTTACAAATATTATCAACTGAACCGGTATCGAATACCCAAGTGCTACTGCGAGTACTAGTCAAGTACACATCAATAACATGTATATAGAATATAACTTTATTTTCCTTGTCGGCCTTCTTGTCTGCCAAATACTTGGGGCAGTTGCGCTTCTAGTGGCCAGTCCCCTTGCAATAATAGCACTCGGTATCAAACTTAGGGACAACTCGGGTTTCTTTTCAGGTACGGCAAACGGCTTGCCGCCTTTCTTTCCCTTCTGTTTACCCTTTATGTCTTTCTTGAAACCGGTGGTCTTATTGATCATAAACACTTGATGTTCCTTCTTGATCTCCACTTCTGTAGTTTTATGCATTGATAGAAGCTCGGGCAGAGACTTCTTCATGCCTTGCATGTTATAGTTCATCACAAAGCTCTTATAGCTAGGTGGCAGAGATTGGAGAACACGATGGATGCCTAAGTCAATGGAATCATTATTCCCAAGGACACAAGCTTATCAGCGTAACCCGACAACTTGAGTGCATGCTCACTTATGGAGATGTTCTCTTCCATCATGCAACTAAAGAACTTTTCTGAAGCATTATAACTCTCTATAGTAGCATGGGTGTCGAAAATCATTTTCAACTCACCCATTGTATCAAAAGCATTGCCATTTTCGAAACGCTTTCGAAGTTCTGGCTCTAGCCCATACAATATTCCACAATGAACTAAGTTGTGGTCCTCCTGACGAGTCAGATAGACGCTCTTTTCCTCGTCAGGGGCATCATCAAGTGGTGGGGGGCCTAGCGGCGCTTCTAGCACATATTGCTTTTGTGCAACAGAGAGGAGAATCCTCAAATTCATGGCCCAGTCGGTAAAGTTGCTACTGTTCGTTGCAAGTTTCTCTTTCTCCATGAACACATTGAAATTAAAAGCAGGTGGTGCCATCTACAACAAAATTTGTAAAGTTTAGAATAAGTTTATGATAGATTGAGTTCAACTAATCCAAAATTAAGAATGAACTCCCACTCAAAAACGACATCCCTCATGCCTTTTTGGTGATTACATGAACCAAATCCACTACACCAAGTCTGATCATCACATGAGTCGGTGTAGCATCAAAGGCGAGCATCATATGGGCATCATATCTTTCAAATGACTCATGCTTAACCTTTCGGTCCGTGTTCCGAGGACATGTATGCACATGCTAGTCTCGCCAAGTAAGAACCTTAGTATTCGCGTGTGTAAACTGTCTTACACCCAAAATATGATCATGGATCCAAAAACACCCGATCATCACGTGATGTCTTGGAGCGGCGAAACATAATCGATGCATACTTAAGGGAGAACACATTTTTATCTTGATATCTAAATGAGGGATCATCTTATTATGCTAGTAAAACGCCAAACAAGCAATATAAGATGCAAAAAACATCTCATGTGAAAAAGTGAAATGATATGGTTCTTGCACTTGATCTCCATCATGTGCATCATGGTATGATCATCATCATTCCTCTGTGTGTAAGGCCAAGGTCTATGGAACTTACACGTTATGTGTGTTGTAAGAGTATCGACTTGTACTTCTACTTACAACATCACCATATCATGACACTATACCAACAACAATCTAAACTAGACGCTTCTAATTTATCCATTGCATGTTTTACTTGGCTTAGGGTTTCAAAGATAGAACCGTTCTTACTTACGAGCATGAATCACAACGAGGATAAACAAATTGTTTACAACTTGTTGCAAATTAGATATTGACTACAGTAGGAGAGACAGACACCCGCTAGCCACTTATGCAAAACTAGTTGCATGTCAAACGTGGAACATGTCTCAGGTGCGAGTGATGGGTTTCGCAGCATAGTAAATCAAAAAATTTCTACGGATGCTAACGGGAAAGCAAAGATCTAATATAGGAGATGCAAACAACAAGGGGGAATAGATGAGATCTTCATACCCTTGAAGATTCGCACAGCGGAACGTTCGTCGGAACATGGGTGATGTAGACGTACTCGCTTCTCCTCCTCGCGATCCGATCCGATCTAACACCGCAAGTGGCGATGCCTCCGAGAGATGCACATGTGCGGAACCTCGATGTCTCCTCCTTTCTCGGTCCACCAAGTATGGTGGAGAGACGGATTGGATCTACAACGCGACGTCGCGGTGCAAGTAGTGGAGAGTTTCTGCAGCAGGGCTTCGCCTACGTGCAGTCGGGAGGGAGAGAGAGAGGAGGGCAGCAGGGATGCTAGGGCTTGAGGAGGAGGTGTGGGAGGGGGTGCGCCCCCAGCCCTCTTTATATAGAGGGGTGGGCGGCCAGCCCTTGCCCCTCCCCCAAACCCTAGGGCCGGCGGCCAAGGAGGGAGGAGTGGTGGGCAAGTTTCCAGTTCTAGAAGCTCCCCTAGGGTTTTGCCCTAGGTTGGCCGGCTGGGCCCTATGGGGCCTTGTGCCCCTGTCCCAATGCGGCCAGGGCACTCCCTCATAGGCCCATGCCCCCTCCCGGCAGGTGGGGCCACGTTGGTCCCCCTCCGTAAGGTTCTAGAAGCTTCCGGTATAATACCGATTAACCCGAAACAATTCCGAACTCCAAAAACTGCATTGCCTTATATGAATCTTATTCTCCGGACCATTCCGGAACCTCTCGTGATGTCCCGGATCCCATCCAAGACTCCGAACAAAAACTCATAAACCAATTATCCAATCTATCCTAGCGTCGAGACACGTGAAGTGTGTGACCCTTCGGGTTCGAGAATATGCAGACATGATCTTCTATCAATAATCAACAGCGGGGTGTGGAAACCCATATTCACTCCCACACATTCATCGATGATCATATCGGATGAACCACGATGCCAGGATTCAATCAATCCCATATATATATTCCCTTCGTCTCGCGATATTTTACTTGCCCGAGATTTGATCGCTTGCATCATACCTAGTTCAATCTCGCTCACGCAAGTACTTTACTCGCTCAGAATCCAATATCACTTTGTGATTAACTCCTTAACCACATGCTTGCAAGCGGTGTTGATATCGATTACCCAAGTATATCTCTCCGACTTGGGAGGGACAAATCCATCTTGATACATACAACCCAATGTACTTTCCGATCACCTGAGAGACACCTTTATGATCACCCTCTCATAGGATGACGTTTGATGACCTCAAAGCTTTCTTCCGATACCAGGGAGTTGTATTATCTCATGGTCTAAGGAATACAATATTTGACATAAGAAAAGCTTCGCAAAGATGAACACGATGACACGATCTAATTTCTCCGCTTAGTTTGGGTATGTCCATCATATCATTCTCCCAATGATATGATCTCATTATTAATCGACAACTCATGTCCATGGCTAGGAAACCTTAACAATCATTAATCAATGAGCTAGTCCATAGAGGCATACTAGGGACACGGTGTTGTTCACAAACCACACAAGTATTAAAGTTTCCGCTTAATACAATTCTAGCATGGAATATAAACTTTATCATGAATAAGAATTATAATAATAACATCTTTATTATTGCCTCTAGGGCATAATTCCAACAGTCTCCTACTTGCACTAGAGTCAATAATCTAGTTTACATCTGGCAACAATCTAACACCCATGGCACTAAGGTGTTGATCATGTTTTGCACGTGGAAGAGGTTTAGTCAATGGATCTGCGACATTCAGATCTGTATGTACTTTGCTAATCTTCAGATCTCCATCTGCTATATAATCCCGGATTATATGAAACTTGTGATTGATATGCTTGGTCTTTGGATGATATCTTGGTTCCTTAGCGAGTGCTATGGCGCCAGTGTTGTCACACAATATCTCCAGTGGGTCCAAGGCACTTGGAACCACGCCAAGCTCAGTGATGAAGTTCCTGATCCAAACTCCTTCACTTGATGCTTCTGCAGCAGCCATGTATTCCGCTTCTACTGTAGATCCCGCGATCACGTTTTGCTTGCAGCTTCTCCAGCTCACAGCTCCTCCATTCAAAATATAAACGTATCCTGTATGAGATTTAGAATCATCCTTGTCGGTGTCAAAACTAGCGTCGACGTCACCCTTTACGACGAGCTGTTCATCACCTCCATAGACTAAGAACATTTCTTTAGTCCTATTTAGGTACTTTAGGATGTTCTTCACGGTTGTCCAGTGTTCCACTCCTGGATCACTTTGGTATCTGCTCGTCAAACTAAGAGCATTGGACACATCCGGTCTAGTACACAAAGATGGCATACATGATAGAACCTATGGCGAGGCATAAGGCACTTTGCTCATAGCTTCTATCATTTCATCAGAATGGACACTGAGCCTTGCTCAATATCTTACCTGACAACATAGGCACTGAACCTTTCTTTGCCTTATCCATTCCGAACCTTTTTAGAACTTTGTCTAGGTATGTACTCTGGCTTAAAGCTATCAGGCGTCGTTGTCTATCTCTATAGATTTTGATGCCCAATATATAAGCAGCTTCACCTAGGTCTTTCATTGAAAAACACTTGTTCAAATAACTCTTCACATCGTTAAGCATGTTAATGTCATTTCCAATAATTAATATGTCATCCACATATAGTACCAGAAATGTCACCGAGCTCCCACTCACTTTCTTGTAGATACAAGCTTCGTAGCAATTTGGAACAAATCCAAAGCTCTTGATCACTTGATCAAAACGAAGGTTCCAACTCCGAGATGCTTGCTTCAGTCCATAAATGGAACGCTAAAGTTTGCACACGTTATCAGCATCCTTAGGATCGACAAAACCTTCGGGCTGCATCATATACAACTCTTCATCAATGTTGCCATTGAGGAAAGAAGTCTTGACATCCATCTGCCATATTTCATAATCATGAAATGCAGCAATTGCTAATAAAATCCGAATGGACTTAAACATCGCTATGGGAGAGAAAGTCTCATCGTAGTCAACACCTTGAACTTGTCGAAAACCTTTCGCGACAAGACGTGCTTTATAGACGGTAACATTACCATCCGCGTCCGTTTTCCTTTTGAAGATCCATTTGCACTCAACGGCCTTTTGGTCGCTAGGAGGGTCCACCAAAGTCCATACTTGGTTTCCGCTCATGGATCCCAATTCGGATTTCATGGCCTCTAGCCATTTCTCAGAGTCTGGGATCATCATCGCTTCCTCATAGTTCGCAGGTTCACTGTCATCTACTAACAAGACAGTTAAGACAGGGTTGCCATACCACTCAGGAGGGGCACGCGACCTTGTCGACCTGCGACGTTCGGTAGTAGCATCGTCCGAAGATTCATGATCCTTGTCATTAGCTTCCTCTATTCTTGGTGCAGGCGGCACTGGAACAATTTCAGGTGCTGTGCTACTCTCCAAGTCAAGAGAAGGTTCAACAACCTCGTCTAGCTCTACTTTCCTCCCACTCACTTCTTTCGAGAGAAACTCCTTCTCAAGAAAGGAACCGTTCTTTGCGACAAACACTTTGCCTTCAGTTCTGTGATAGAAGGTATACCCAATATTTTCCTTAGGGTATCCTATGAAGACGCATTTCTCCGCTTTGGGTTCGAGCTTGTCCGGCATCAACTTCTTGACGTAAGCTTCGCATCCCTAAACTTTAAGAAACGACAACTTAGGTTTAGCACCAAACCACAGTTCATACGGTGTCGTCTCAACCGATTTAGATGGTGCCATATTTAAAGTGAATGCAGCGGTTTCTAATGCATAACCCCAAAATGATAACGGAAAATCAGTAAGAGACATCATTGATTGGACCATATCTAATAGGGTTCGATTCGGCTCGTATTACACCATTGCTGTGGTGTTCGGTGGAGTTGTGAAACGATTCCGCTTGCTTTAAGATGCGTGAGAAAATTATAACTCAAATATTCACCTCCACGATCGGATCGTAGAAACTTAATTTTTCTGTTACGATGGTTCTCCACTTCATTATGAAATTCCTTGAATTTTTCAAATGTTTCAGATTTATGTTTCATTAAATAGATATACCCATATCTACTTAAGTCATCGGTAAAAGTGAGAAAATAGCGATATCCACCACGCGTCAAAACACTCATCGGTCCGCATACATCGGTATGTATGATTTCCAACAAGTCCGTTGCTCGCTCCATCATTCCGGAGAACGGGGTTTTGATCATCTTGCCCATAAGGCATGGTTCGCATGTGTCAAATGATTCAAAATCAAGAGACTCCAAAAGTCCATCAGAATGGAGTTTGTTCATGAGCTTTATACCCATATGACCTAGACGACAGTGCCACAAACAAGTAGTATTATCACTATATACTTTGCATCTCTTAGCCTCAATGTTATGGATGTGTGTTTCATCCCTTTCGAGATTCAAAAGAAATAAACCATTCACAGCAGGTGCATGACCATAAAATATGTTACTCATATAAATAGAACAACCATTATTCTCAGATTTAAATGAATAACCGTCTTGCAATAAACACGATCCAAATATAATGTTCATGCTCAACGCAGGCACATAATAACACTTATTGAGGTTTAAAACTAATCCCGAAGGTAAAATTAAGGAGAGCGTGCCGACGGCCATCACATCAACTCTTGATCCATTGCCAACGCGCATCGTCACCTCATCCCTCGCAAGCCGCCATCTATTCCGTAGCTCCTGTTTCGAGTTACAAATATTAGCAACTGAACCAGTATCAAATACCCAGGCACTACAACGAGGGCTAGTAAGGAAAACATCAATAACATGTATATCAAATATACCTTTGATGGTACCAGCCTTCTTGTCCGCCCAAAGTATTCTTCGCCCAGCCCTGACCCTTGTACTTGCAATAGAAGCACTCAGTGTCCGGCTTATGTCCAGACTTGAGCTTCTTCTCAGCAGGGGCAACGCGCTTGCCGCCGCCTTTCTTGAAGGGCTTCTTTGCACCCTTACCTTTCTTAAAGGTGGGGGGCTTGTTGACCATCAACACATGATTATACTTTTCGATGTCCACCTCCGCAGCCTTTAGCTTAGCGAAGAGCTCGATGATCGTATCAGTGGAACCAATCTGATTATGAGTCACTACAAAACTTTTGTAGCTGGGAGGGAGTGATTGCAGAACCCTGTCAATCTTGAGCTCCTCTGGAATCTTGCAGTCCAGTTGCTCAAGGCGTTGAGTGTAGCCCGACATCTTTATGGCGTGCTCACTAACGGAACTCCCTTCCTCCATCTTGCAGTTAAAGAATTTCTCAGAATTCTCATATCTCTCAGAACGGGCCTGAGTCTGAAACATAGTTTTCAGTTCCTCAAGAATCTCAAAGGGCCCGGGGTAATCTTCAAAATGATTTTGAAGGTCCGATTCCATATCAAACAACATGGTGCTCTTAATCACACCATAATCATCTTTGCGCGACTGATAGACAGCTTTCTCATCAGCCGGCACATCTACAGCAGGGGCGTCACCTAGCGCATTCTCAAGGACATAGTCCTTTTGACCGCCAGAGAGAATGATTCTCAAATTGTGGAACCAATTGGGGAAGTTAGACCCATTGTTTCTAAGCTTTTCTTTCTCAGCAAAAACGTTGAAGTTGAAGTTGGACTTAGCCATTTGATCTACAATATTTGCAAGTACAAATTAGACTATGTTCATGATAACTAGTTCAACTTTAATCAAATTACTAGATGAACTCCCACTAAATTCAACATCCCTCAAGTTGTTTAGTGAACATGATCCAAATTCACCACACCTAATCCGATCTTCACGAGAAGAGATGTGGTTTCAATGGTGGACAACAAAGTGTCGATCATATCATTCATATGACTCATGCTTAACCTTTCGGTTCATGTGTTCCGAGGCCATGTCTGTACATTCTAGGCTCGTCAAGTCAAACCCAAGTATTTCCGTGTGTGCAAAACTGGCTTGCACCCGTTGTATGTGAACGTAGAGTCTATAGCACCCGATCATCACGTGATGCTTGGACACGACAAACTTTCGCAACGGTGCATACATGGGGAGAACACAGTTTTATCTTGATCTTTAAGTGAGGAATCATCTTATAATGCTACCGTCGCGATCTAAGCATAATAAGATACATAAAAGGATAAACATCACATGCATATAACTTTATGTGACATGGTATAGCCAATCTTCGTGCAATGATCTCCATCTTGTGCGTGCCGGCATGATCTCCATCACTCCACCATGATTGCCTCCACCACGAATAGCAACTACAACTATTGCTAACTACTTAGCGATAAGTAAAGCTATTACATGGCGATAAGAAGTTGACACAGGTCATACACAATTATAAAGACAACCATATGGCTCCCGTTGTGTACTCATCGACATGCAAGTCGTGAAACATTACAAAACATGATCATTGCATACAACATACACATCACATCTTGGGCCATACCATATCACAGAAAACACTCCCTACAAAAACAAGTTAGACGCCTCTGCTTTGTTGTTGCATGTTTTACGTGGCTTATGGGAGTATCAAGCTAAGAACGATTCTTACCTACGGAAAGCCACAACAGTGATATTATGGTTGCCAAACTCCGGTGTAAATCCCATGACAACTATAGTGAGAGAAACTGGCATCCACCAGCCGCATGTGTGGAACAAGCCACACGTCAAGTGCGGAGTCTCGGTCTGACGACGTCGCGTAAAGTTGGCCTGGACCGCTTCGATCTCACTATCCCGCGTCATAAGAAGAACACAAACAAGAGGCTTGCAACAGAAAACATCAACGCGCAACAACCATGTTGCGTTCTACTCGTGAAACACATCTACGCATAGATCTAGCTCTGATACCACTGATGGGTTTTGCAGCATAGTAAATCAAAAAAATTCTACGGATGCAAACGGGAAAGCCAAGATCTAATCTAGGAGATGCAAACAACGAGGGGGAATAGATGAGATCTTCATACCCTTGAAGATTCGCACAGTGGAACGTTCATCGGAACGTGGGTGATGTAGACGTACTCGCTTCTCCTCCTCGCGATCCGATCTGATCTAACACCGCAAGTGGCGATGCCTCCGAGAGATGCACACGTGCGACACCTCGACGTCTCCTACTTCCTCGGTCCAGCAAGTACGGTGGAGAGACGGATTGGATCTACAACGCGATGGCGCGGTGCAAGTGGTGGAGAGTTTCTGCAGCAGGGCTTCGCCTACGTGTAGTCGGGAGGGAGAGAGAGAGGAGGGCAGCAGGGCGGCTAGGGCTTGAGGAGGAGGTGTGGGAGGGGGTGAGCCCCCAGCCCTCTTTATATAGAGGGGTGGGCGGCCAGCCCTTGCCCCTCCCCCAAACCCTAGGGGCGGCGGCCAAGGAGGGATGAGTGGGGGGCAAGTTTCCCCCTTCTAGAAGCTCCCCTAGGGTTTTGCCCTAGGTTGGCCGGCTGGGCCCTATGGGGCCTTGTGCCCCTGGCCCAATGCGGCCAGGGCACTCCCTCATAGGACCATGCCCCCTCCCGGCAGGTGGGGCCACGTTGGTCCCCCTCCGGAAGGTTCTAGAAGCTTCCGGTACAATACCGATTAACCCGAAACAATTCCAAACTCCAAAAACTGCATTGCCTTATATGAATCTTATTCTCTGGACCATTCCGGAACCTCTCGTGATGTCCCGGATCCCATTCGAGACTCCTAACAAAAACTCATAAACCAATTATCCAACCTATCCTAGCGTCAAGACATGTTAAGTGTGTGACCCTTCGGGTTCGAGAATATGCAGACATGATCTTCTATCAATAATCAAAAGCGGGGTCTGGAAACCCATATTGACTCCCACACATTCATCGATGATCATATCGGATGAACCACGATGCCAGGATTCAATCAATCCCATATATATTCCCTTTGTCTCGCGATATTTTACTTGCTCGAGATTTGATCGTCGGTACCGTCATACCTAGTTCAATCTCGTTCACAGCAAGTACTTTACTCGTTCCGTAATCCGATATCACTTTGTGATTAACTCCTTAACCACATGCTTGCAAGAAGTGTTGATATCGATTACCGAGTGGGCCCGAAGTATATCTCTCCGACTTGGGAGGGACAAATCCCATCTTGATACATACAACCCAACAAGTACTTTCCGATCACCTGAGAGACACCTTTATGATCACCCTCTCATAGGATGACGTTTGATGACCTCAAAGCTTTCTTCCGATACCAGGGAGTTGTATTATCTCATGGTCTAAGGAATACAATATTTGACATAAGAAAAGCTTCGCAAAGATGAACACGATGACATGATTTAATTGCTCCGCTTAGTTTGGGTCTGTCCATCATATCATTCTCCCAATGATATGATCTCATTATTAATCGACAACTCATGTCCATGGCTAGGAAACCTTAACCATCATTAATCAATGAGCTAGTCCATAGAGGCATACTAGGGACACGGTGTTGTTCACAAACCACACAAGTATTAAAGTTTCCGCTTAATACAATTCTAGCATGGAATATAAACTTTATCATGAACAAGAATTATAATAATAACATCTTTATTATTGCCTCTAGGGCATAATTCCAACAGCGAGGACATGTACAGTTTGTCCGGGCCGCTTCATCCCACTATGCCACCAATATCCAAAGTACAACTAAGAAGCAATAACATGATCATCATCACCCACATATTACATATGTGTACTACCCGCGCAAAGCATCTACGCATAGATCCGGCTCTGATACCACTGTAGGGTTCGCAACATAGAAAACAAAAAAATTCCTACGACGGGAACAACTATGTACCAAGATCTATCTACTATATACAAGCAACGGGCGGATATACATCCGTAGAGAACATACCCTTGAAGACCCACAAATCTTAACGAGGTTGAACTCGTCGTTGATGTAGACGAACTCTTGCCGATTTCAAGTTCGAGAGGAAGTCCTAGCGCCGCAAACCAGTGGCGCATCCGTGCTCGCACACACGTCCGAGGCACCGAGCAACCTCCGCCTCCTTGCTCCAGCGATGCAGCGGAAGAACAACTCTTTCTTTCCGAAAAGCCACGGGGAACATGTATCTCGCTAGTCTGAGACCATGGGAGATAAACTAGAGGGGGAGAGATCCTTCACGAGGAAGTGTGAGTGAGAGAGAGGGAGGGGGATCCTTTTATAGGAGGAGGGGGGCACCCAAGGGGGTGGCCGCCCGCCATGCGGGCTTCCCCCCCCCCTCCTTCATTCATGTGGGTGGAATCTCCACTCACAAAAAGTACCTTTAATTCTCCACTCAAAAATCCCATTAAATTTCTACCAAATTTAATGCAAACTCTCTCTTAAATAAAACTCCTTTTATTTATTCAGAATTTTTTCAATTACCTTAATGACAAACATTTATATATAACCCTTTCTAGTATTTCATTTCACATGCAAAAACACTTTCTACAATTTCACCCGAAAACAGTTTCGGTGTCTAGTGAAATAAATTCCTGCGCTTTGTTATTCTTTTTAGCATGGAACTATTTGTTCCAAATGGTGTCGGTGTCTCTTAAGTGTGTCACCTTATGGTTCGCGAATAATGTGGACATGATTGAGACCCCTCTCAGATAAATAATCAGAAGTGGGACATAGAGAACCATACTGACTCCCACATATTCAACGATGACTTTATTGTGATCGTGAGAACCTTATACGCTAGTAACTTAATCCCTTTGTCCCGCGATATATTACATGTCCGAGATTCGATCATCGATATCTCCATAACTAGTTTGATATTGTTACTGACATGTACTCTTTTCTTGTTCCCGTGATATAACATTCTAGTGATCAAATCACTTGCTTGCAATCTAATCAATGTGATATCACCGAGAGGGCCCAGAGTATATCTATCCGTCATCGGGATGAACAAATTCCACTCTTGATCCATGGGCCTCAACATAACACTTTAGTAGTATTGAACCCATCTTTATAATCACCCTGTTATGGTGTGACGTTTGATGTTATCAAGACACTCTTACAGTGTTAGTGATTGACATGATCACATGGTCTAAGGATTAGGATCACTTCATGTGATGTTATAGCAATATAAACTCAATTAGTTTGATCATAATGCTATACTTCGGATGAATATTCATCACACCATTCCAATAATGTTGTGACCTCGTTATTAACAACATCCATGTCCATGATTGATATGTCTAATTTGCATCACCATTCTATATCATAATTTGCCTCTATTCATTGATATATTTCTTATTAAGAGGTGTTACTTATGTCTTTTCATCTGTTTTTGCATGTTGGATGATTCTTGGAGGATGGACTGTCGGAGTCAGATTCTGATGGAAAAAGGGGTGTTTTGATGCAATTTCGTGAAGATCAAAAAAATACCAGAAAAATTATGGAAAATCATATTTTCCCAGAAAATGAAGAATGCTAGAAGGGGAGGCGGAGATGGGCCATAGGGGGCCAACACCCCCCAGGCGCGGGCCACCCCTAGTCCACGCCTACAGGGGTGTGGCCCACCTGTGGCTCCGCCCTCTCGCCTATATCTTACCTTGAAACCCTAAAATAAAGGGAGGGACCACAAAAAGATTCCGCCTCCTCTATGGGGCAGAAAACACCGAGAGAGAAAGAGCTCTCTGACAGACAGATTTCTACCAGGGAAATTCCTTCCCGGAGAGGGGAGATTGTCACCATCAATACCATCATCAAGCTAGACTTCATCGGGATCATCATCATCATGATCATCATCATCCACACCATCATCCCCACTAGCACCATCATCACCATTCCATCCCGTTGTAACAATTGTGTTGAATACTTGCATAGTTTTTTGGGGAAACTTTTCCGGTGTTGATTACTATTGTAGTTGATGCTTGTGAGTGGAACCATTGGATTATTGTTTATGTTCAGATTGTTATTCATCACCATATCATCTTTGATCTTGATCCATATGTTGTCTTGTGAGTAGTTCATTTAGTTCTTGAGGACATGGGAGAAGTCATGTTGTTAGTAGTGGATTTGTGTTGAGATATTACTCAATGGTTTAGTATTTAAGTTGTCGTGCTATTCTTCTATTGGTGTCATGTGAACATCGACTACATGATACTTCACCATTTATGGGTCTAGGGGAATGCATTGTGTATTTGGCTACTAATTGTGGGGTTGCAAGTGATGTAAACCTGAACCCCCGTTAGGACACCTTTGCACAAGGGAGCGTAGGATCTCAGAGTTTAAGGCTGTGGTTAGGTTTATATCTTAATTGCTTTCCTGTAGTTGCGGACGCTTGTAGGGGGTTTAAAGTATGTATTAGTCCAAGTAAGGTCGGTACATTAGCACAGGTTCATGCACACAACACTTACAACACCAAAGAAGGGCACTCAGCTATTTGAAGCGAAAGCACTTGACAGAATTCCCATGTGTCTTCGAGAATGTTTGGTCCGTATAAGTATTTCCACCGGCTTGTCCTTTGCTAAGAAAGGATTGGGCCACTTGCTGCGTTTGTTCGTTGTCTTTATTATTTGCACTTTATTTCTTTGCTTTATCAGAAAACCCCTAAAAATCCGTTTGCTAAGTATTTACAGAGATTTCCTGCTCCATACCACTAGTCAACACCTTCTTCTCCTCGTTGGGACCGACACTCCTATTTATCGAAAGTACTACTATACACCCCCTATACTTGTGGGTCATCAAGACTATTTTCTCGCGCCGTTGCCAGGGAGTGAAGTGTTATTGAAGAGTGGAACTGGTAAAGGAAACTTCTACTATGAGTATTTCTTTTTATTTCTGTTTGTTACTTTGTTTCCAATATGGATAACCCACTTGGTTTTCTGTTTGGGAAAACTACTACCACTGTTAGGGTAGTAGATAAACCACCACCTGTCGAGATAGATCCTTTTAAGATACCTACAAGTATTGTTGATCGTGTTATGGATAATTATTATTTAGGGGATGGAACTGTCCACCCTGGTGATCATTTGCTTTTTATCCATGAATTATGCGGGTTGTTTAAGTGTGCAGGTATCACAACTGAATAGGTGAAGAAGAAGTTACTCTCTATATCCTTGAAAGGGAGAGCTGAAGAATGGTATAAGCTGCTGAAGAATGGGCAATCCATGGAATGGGAGGAAATAGTACCTCTCTTTTATTCTAAATTCTATCCTCCTAGTGAAATTCATAAGGATAGGAATATGATATATAACTTCAGCCTCGTGATGGAGAGAGTACAACTCAAGCCTGGGGGAGATTGAAGTTACTAATGCTTAAATGTCCTATTCATGAACTCCCTAACACTGTTATTATCAATAACTTTTATGCTAGGCTTTCTCTTCATGATAAAGATTTACTAGATGCTTCTTGTGCTGGATCATTCACACGTATGAAGGAAGAAGCTAAATGGGATCTCCTAGACCGTATTCAAGAGAATACTGAAGCTTGGGAGAAGGACAAAGGAAGAAAGTCAGGCATATATTATGATTATGAATGCATTAAATCTTTTATGGGAACTGATGACTTCCGTGGTATTAGTAATGAGTATGGTCTTGACTCTCAAGTTCTTGCAAAATGTTTTAAGGACTTTGCCTCTTATATTGAAATTCCCAAAAAAGAGTGGGACAAGTACCATGCTCCTTATAAAGACATTGTTACCCATGTTCCTGCCAGCGTAGAAGTTTGTGTTGTTGATCCTATTTTGCCTGAACCTTATGTTGTGAAAATCCCTTTTCCTGCTAAGGTAAAGGAACATTCTATCATAACTAATGTGGTAAGCAAAAGTACAAAGAAAACTGTGGAACCCATTGAGCAAATAAATATTGAACATGTGGTAGATATTGTGAAAGATCTTGTCACTAAAAATATAGAGGATTAGCACATTGTCTTCTGTGAAGACTCTTCTAATATTGTCTCTCATCCTAGAAAAGCTAGTGTCCCTGTGCTTTCTGTTAGAATTGGTGATCATTGCTATTATGGTTTATGTGATATTGGCGCTAGTTCTAGTGCTATACCTTATGAGCTTTACAGGGAAATTATACACGAAATTGGTCCTTGTGAGCTTGAGGACATTGATTTGGTTATTCACCTTGCTAATAGAGAGACAGTCTGTCCCATTGGCATTGTAAGAGATGTGGAGGTTCTTTGTGGTAAGATTAAATATCCTGCTGATTTTCTAGTACTTGGTTCTGAAGCTAGTAAAACCTATCCTATTATCTTTGGTAGACCCTTCTTGAATACTTGTGGGGCTATCATAGATTGTAGGAAGGAAAAAGTTTTGACTAAGTTTGATGGAGAGTCTTATGAGTTTAATTTTTCCAAATTTGCTAAAGCTCCTTATGAAAATGAACTGCCTAATGAGGATTTCAGGGTTGAACGACTTTCAGCTATTTCTCTTGCTCCTAACAATGCCTTGCAGCAGTTTATGGAAGATCATGAAAGTGATGTCTTCATGAAGGAAAGAAATGAAATTGACGAGGTTTTCCTTCGTCAGCCTGAGCTACTTAAGCATAATCTACATGTGCAAGATTTGGGGACCACTCTACCACCTAAAGGGGACCATGTTTTCGAATTAAAACCTTTACCTAATGATCTTAAATATTCTTATCTTGATGATACGAAAGTATATCCTGTTATTATTAGTTCTAATCTTTCAGAAAAGGAAGAAGAGAGGTTATTGGAAATACTAAAGAAACACCGAGGAGCTATGGGCTATACTCTTGATGATTTAAAAGGGATTTCTCCTACTATATGTCAACATGCTATTAATATAGAACCTGATGCAAAACCATTTGTTGAGCACCGACGCCGTCTAAATCCTAAGATGAATGATGTGGTAAGAAATGAGGTATTAAAACTCCTTGATACTGGTATTATTTACCCTATTGTTGATAGCCAATGGGTTAGCCCCGTTCATTGTGTTCCAAAGAAAGGGGGAATTACTGTTGTGCTGAATGAAAATAATGAGCTTATACCCCAAAGAGTAGTTGTTGGGTATAGGATGTGCATTTATTTTAGAAAGGTTAATAAAGTTACTAAGAAATATCATTATCCTTTGCCCTTTATTGATCAAATGCTATAAAAGTTGTCTAAAAAGACCCACTTTTTCTTTCTTGATGGTTATTCTGGGTTCTCTCAAATCGCTGTGAAAGCACAAGACCAAGAGAAAACCACTTTCACTTGTACTTATGGAATTTATGCTTATAGGCGTATGCCTTTTGGTTTATGTAATGCTCCTGCTACCTTCTAGAGATGTATGTCTTCTATCTTTCATGGTTTTTGTGAAGAAATTGTGGAGATTTTCATGGACGATTTCTTTGTCTATGGAACTTCTTTTGATAACTGTTTGCACAACCTTGATAAAGTTTTGTAGAGATGTGAAGAAACCAACCTTGTTCTTAATTGGGAGAAATGCCATTTCATGGTTAATGAAGGGATTGTTCTTGGACACAAAATTTCTGAAAGAGGCATTGAAGTTGACAGAGCCAAAATTGAAGCAATTGAGAAGATGCCTTGCCCTAGGGATATAAAAGGTATTCATAGTATCCTTGGTTATGCTGCTTTCTATAGGAGGTTTATTAAAGATTTCTCCAAAATTTCAAAGACCCTTACCAATCTTCTTCAAAAAGATGTACCTTTTGTTTTTGATCATGATTGTAAGGAAGCTTTTAAAACTTTGAAGAAAGCTTTGACTACTGCTCCTATTGTTCAACCACCTGATTGGATTTTACCTTTTGAAATTATGTGTGATGCTATTGATTTTGCTGTGGGTGCTGTCCTTGGGCAACATGTTGATAAGAAGTTGAATGTTATTCATTATGCTAGCAAGACTCTAGATGCTGCTCAAAAGAATTATGCTACTACTGAAAAAGAGTTCTTAGCTGTAATCTTTGCCTGTGATAAGTTTAGACCCTATATTGTTGATTCAAAGGTCACTATTCATACTAATCCTGCTGCTATTAAGTACCTTACACTACTAGATATCCCCTTATCTCCGACGGTAAATAGTATTATCCGACGGTCCGTCGGCTAATCAAGTAATAACCGACGGTTCCAAGACTACCCGACGGTTATTGTTGAACTCTCGGGTATTATATTTAATAACCGACAGTATAATCAATTACCCGACGGAGCAAAACCAACTCTCAGCTATTCAATATAATGCCCGAGCGTGCATGCTAATAACCAACGGGTTTTCTTTCATGGTTGGGGATCTACTTTTACAGCCGATGGTTTTACTTCCACGGTCGGAGATCTAAACGAATAGCCAACGGTCAGGTATAAATAACCGATGGTACTAGTACAACTCGTCCATAGCTAAAATAGTGGTCAGTACATGTGTGTAACCCACGGTTATCTGTGATATATTGTCGAGGCTAGTTTATTCGCCTTTCCTAGTTTATGCGATGGTGAACAACTTGCCGCATCCCTAGTTGGGCGGTTTCAGGAAAAAAAGGTTGGGTACCCTAAAAAAAAGGAAAAAAAGGTTGGGAGATTTTCCTTCTCTGCGATTAGAATTCTTGACGCGGTCATGAAAATACTCCCGCGCAGCTGCACCCATGCCCCCTTGTTAGTTCCGTAACATCCGCAGTCTCCTTTTATCTTCCCCGCTTCCACAACCTCTCCTCCGTTCTATTTTCCACTTGCCCTCCCCACCACTTCAACCATGGATGAGAGGAGAAACCGGTCGCCGCCGCGGCCGCCAGAGGAGCGAGAGAGAGAGAGCATGGACCTCCCGCTGCAACGTCCGCCGCCTCAAGGGTACTTATCTAACTCTGCAGCCATCTCTCCACGGCGTGAGATCTGAAAAAAGTTGGCTCTTTTGTTCGTTACTTTTTCTGCGTCGATCGATTTCCTGCTTCCGTGCGGCGCTTCGATAGAGTCTTCGATCGGTTAATTCGTACGTACCCAATGATGCAGAGATCGCCGAGCCTTAACACGAACGGGAGGCGCGGGGTTGACGCCACCGCCGCCGGCCTCGGCTAGCTCGCCGTCTACTGCTACCTCGTGGATGTCGTCAGGATGGAGGTCATAACATGTCGGACACTTCCCCAAGTAATCGATCTCCCTAGGCCGCCTCCTCCATATTCTTCTTCACAACATTAGTAAATTATCTTGAATATGGATCGATCATCCATTGTTAACTGCATCGATAGATCTGCGTGTGCTGTGCAGGCTGCAGTTTGATAAAAAAATATTAATGTAGGCTGCAGTTCGGTTAAAAAAATATGTACGGCCGACCTTCAGCAATGCCAATTATTTTTGCGTGGAAATGCAGCTCGAAAAGAACTAATCGGTCCGTAGTATATGGCTGAATTTCTCGCTTTGTTTTTTACAGTATCATCTATTACTTTATAAGTTATTAATTTGCTAATTTCATATCTTCAATGTTACTGCACTACAGGAATGGGAAGCTACGCCGACGGCCGGTCGCTACGCCGACGACCAAACGTCGGGGCCGTCGGCGTAGCCATCGTTCAGACCAGCCCCGCCAAGCAGCCGTCGGCGTAAAATTGCCCTCGGCATATTCTATGCTACGCCGACGGCTGCCCTCGGCGTAGCTATTTTTTATTTTATCTTATTAAACTTTGAAAAATCATAACTAAATCGTTCTAATTCGGAAAAATACAAATAATATATCAAAATTTGCAGAAAAATAAGACCTATCAATTTACACTCAAATATTACACACTTATAAATAAAAATTAAGTAAAACATAAAACATTATATATAGTTTAAAACGGGCATAAAAAATTTAAAAACGATCGAAACAATGCGAAACCTTCGCGTGGTGTTATATTATGTGACATAGTTAGAAGGAAAAATATCAAACTTGGTATATTGATTATGTATCAAAGAAATCTTCACAAAATGACCTATCTCATTCGAGGTTTCTTGGCTTTCGGGTCAAATGACCAATGTTATGGCTAGAATCAAGTCATAGTTTGTGATAATGTGCCCATATTGTGCATACACATGCATCATGGGATGACGAAAAATGTTGCAGCAGGAAGTTTTCCTTTTCGTCGTACCAAAAAGCCATTTTCTATTTTCCGACCAAAAAAACGAACGGTTTTGTGAAGCAACCACCAAATGGCTAATTCAAAATACTACCACCACATTTTACAAAAATACTATACCACCTTATACGGACAATGTCCCAACAGGGGGATCCGAAACCTTTCCTTCCACCTTTGGTGAAAAAGACAAATTTCTGCCGAATCGGCAGGAAGTGGGTCAGATATGAACTACAGGTACATGATCCGATGCTCATGTTTTTTTACAAAAATTATTTTTAGGTTCACAATATGCTATTTTATCAAAGATCTAATGCAAGTTTATCGAGGCTCGGCCCCGAGCTAAGAATCTTTATGTCCGCCGTTCGACAAAGTTTGACGATAGTTTAAAACGAGCATAAAAAATTCAAAAACGATCGAAACAATGCGAAACCTTCGCGTGGTGTCATATTATGTGACATAGTTATAAGGAAAAATATCAAACTTGATATATTGATTATGTCTCAAAAAAACCTTCACAAAATGACCTATCTCATTCGAGGTTTCTTGGCTTCCGGATCAAATGACCAATGTTATGGCTAGAATTAAGGCATAGTTTGTGATAATGTGCCCATATTATGCATACACATGCATCATAGGATGGCGAACAATGTTGCAGGAGGAATTTTCCTTTTCGTCGTACCAAAAAGCCATTTTCTATTTTCCGAGCATAAAAAATGGACGGTTTTATGAAGCAACCACCAAATGGCTAATTCAAAATACTACCACCATATTTTACAAAAATACTATACCACCTTATATGGACAATGTCCCAACAGGGGGATCCGAAACCTTTCCGTCCACCTTTGGTGAAAAAGACAAATTTCTGCCGAATCGGTAGGAAGTGGGTCAGATATGAACTACAGGTACATGATCCGATGCTCATGTTTTTTTACAAAAATCATTTTTAGGTTCACAATATGCTATTGTATCAAAGATCTAATGAAAGTTTAGCGAGGCTCGGCCCCGAGCTAAGAATCTTTATGTCCGTCGTTCGACAAAGTTTGACGATAGTTTAAAACGGGCATAAAAAATTCAAAAACGATCGAAACAATACGAAAGCTTAGCGTGGTGTCATATTATGTGACATGGTTATAAGGAAAAATAGCAAACTTGATATATTGATTATGTCTCAAAAAAACCTTCACAAAATGACCTATCTCATTCGAGGTTTCTTGGCTTTCGGGTCAAATGACCAATGTTATGGCTAGAATCAAGGCATAGTTTGTGATAATGTGTCCATATTATGCATACACATGCATCATGGGATGGCGAACAATGTTGCAGGAGGAAGTTTTCCTTTTCGTCGCACCAAAAAGCCATTTTCTATTTTTCGAGCATAAAAAATGGACGGTTTTGTGAAGCAACCACAAAATGGCTAATTCAAAATACTACCACCACATTTAAAAAAAATACTATACCACCTTATATGGACAATGTCCCAACAGAGGGATCCGAAACCTTTTCGTCCACCTTTGGTGAAAAAAGACAAATTCCTGCCGAATCGGCAGGAAGTGGGTCAGATATGAACTACAGGTACATGATCCGATGCTCATGTTTTTTTACAAAAATCATTTTTAGGTTCACAATATGCTATTTTATCAAAGATCCAGTGCAAGTTTTCCTTTTCATCGCACCAAAAAGGCATTTTTCATTATCCGAGCGCAAAAAGGAGATTTTCTAAAGCAACCACCAAATAGCTAATTCAAAAACGGAGGGTTTGTGATTAGTTGATATGGATATCATATTTGGATCCCTCTCATTTTTCTGATCAATTTAAACATATTATTTGTTGAATTTCGATTTACAAATTTAAAGATATTAATTATTCTATATTAAATAGAAAAATACAAAAAAATAAAATTATTATATTTTTATTTGAATTCAATAATATTTTTACTTATTCATTAATATTTACTTAAATAATTGTTTGTAATTTCATTAATACAAACATGTGACATGATGATATAAGAGTTAATAGGATTGATATCATAGTATTGACACCAATGTATGAATTACTTTGCGGAAATGGATTCTGAAGGAACGAGGAAGTTAAGCGTGCTAAAGCTGGAGAATTATTAGGATGGGTGACCTGCTGGGAAGTTTGACTAAGACTGAAATTTAATCAAATAGTAAGTATAATTAGTGTTAAAAATGTTCAAAGTAGGAGATTAACAAGTGAAACAATTCAAAGAATAAAAAAATTACGAAAAAAAAATATTATTTTTTAAAAAAAATTCAAAAAAATATATTTTTGCAACCGGTCGACAGGCTATGCCGACGGCCGCTACGCCGACAGCAAAGCCCTCGGCGTAGCATACGCCAACGGTATTTTGATACGCCGACGGCTTGAGTGTGCTCCGCCGAGGGAGATCTTTGCCGAGGAGGCTACGCCGAGGGCATTTTGGCCTACGCCGACGGCCTTTTGCCCTCGGCGTAGCGCGCGCGTCCCGTAGTGCTGCTATGATGCTATCACAGTCGAAATATAATGTTATCTTGGATACCTTCTTTCTTCTGTTATCTCATCATTTTTATCTTGAATACTTTGCCACTTTTTCTGTGTTGAACTCATACAGATTAGGTGATACATATATGAGCCAACTGATACTATCTCAGTGTTTCAACGAATTACGTGACTAACTATTAAGTTACTAAGACATATCATCCATAGCATCACTTAGTCGTTATTCGTTAAGTGCTACAGTACCATGCTGACCGCTATATGACAGTAACTTAAATGTTTTTCCATGCTTTGTAATATCAACATAGGTATTTTATATTTTAGTTAGCTGCTGCAGTATTGCCCATAAAGTAGGTGAACACCACCTTTTTTTAATTAGACAAGTACACCATGGCATTTACATTTTGGTTGCTTCAGCTTGCATTATGTATTCTATCGTTATTTAGATTTACATTACCACCTCCCAAAATATTCGCTGCTTTTCGAGTTATTACTTCAAGTTATCCTTTGCATTTTGATTGGATTCTTGCCTTTACACTTATAAAGATTATGTAGTACGATAGTTGTTATCGCTGTCACAATCATCTTTCTTTTGTTTGTTCTATAATCAGGAACCAGACTTGGACCGAAAGAAGATTCTGTCCGTGGTAACCAAGTCTTCATTTTTTATATTAAATTTGGTGTCGCGTAGAATAGATAACCATGGTAATGTACTGCATATTACCATGGTATGATTCATCTGTATTCTTAATAGTTAGTTTCAGCGTAGTCTTACTTCACGTACTGAACTGGAAACCGGAAAAGGTTCTAATACGGCTAAATTAAAGAAAGAAGATAACATGTAGTGTATTATAGTTGTTTACTTGTAGATACTGAAACAGTAAGCGCAAGCTGATGGACTAATATTGGTTTGAATTGAGCTATGTAGTAAGATGCATTTTCTGCTATTCTAATGACACACTTTCCTAAAGTTGGTTGCATAACATAAACAAGCCTTAAGTCACATTACTTGTCTACATGATTCCAGAACAAGGAAGTTTTGTCCATGTAGAGCAATCAAATTTCAGCCATAATACTTTATTTTCATCTCTCTTACAACTTTTATCATTTCTTAGGGAACAAGAAGAATACACGAGGAACTCCTATTTCCGAGAATGATCATGATATTAACTCTGATGCGGGTGACATATGACAAGGAGAGAGAAGATGATGATTACTGGTATGGAGAGGGTGATGCCGGATATGCCTATGGCTACAGCGATGAGCATTATGATGAAAATGGAGATGGGCATGATGATAACTTTCAATTCATGCAACAAGTCAAAGTTTTGAAGTTTTTGGACAATTTATCTTATGCAAAAAGTTAGGACCATTTTATCTTAGTTAAGTTCCATTTTCGTTTGCAAAAGTTCCTACATAAATCATATACATCGTGAGCTTACGCTAAACATAATAAATGTTCTTTGGTCACGTGTTGGTGTATAGTTATTTGATGTTTTTATTATTTAAACGCTAATATTCTGGAATGTTAGCCATGTGAATCACATTTTGATGCTGCAAAATACCCCTCGCTAAGAACACTTCTTTGAGTGACTACAGCAAGCTTCTGAATATACATAGGTGGATGTGCACTTATTCATGTTGGTATATTAATAATCTGATGATAGTCCTGGCCTCTCAACTATAAGAACAGCCAGAGGGTTTCTATGCATGGTCGGTAATCAATTCTTCTATTGGTTATAATTAAATCCGACAGGAATAGATATACCCTTGATAATCATGATATCCGACGGTATACCCTACCTGTCGAAAATAAAATAACTGACAGGGAACCGTCGGCTATAAGCCTTGTCGAGATAATGCGAGGTTGTTGGGACAAAAACATGGCCGACAGCTCCCTGTCAGTTTATCCCCGTGGAAAAATACATTGCCCGACTGCACCGTCGGCTATTGGTGTAATGGCCGACCGAGCATAGTCGACGGGAGATATCCGACGGTTAACTGTCGGGTATACGAGTAACCGACGGGGATTTAAAATTTTCGACGGTAATTAGGCCCTCGGCTAAAACGGGATATCTAGTAGTGTTATAACAAATAAGGACGCTAAGCCTAGGGTGATTAGATGGGTGTTGCTTTTACAAGAGTTTGATCTGCATATTGTAGATATGAAAGGTGTTGAAAATCCTGTTGCTGACAATATATCTCGTTTGGAAAACATTTATTTTGATCCTTTGCCTGTTAATGATAGTTTTCCAAATGAGCAGTTGGCTGCAATAAGGGTAAGTCCGCATGAGAGTCCTTGGTATGCTGATTATGCTAACTTTATTGTTTCCAAGTATTTGCCTCCAACCTTTATAGCCCAGCAAAGAATAATATTCTTTTATGATCTAAGGCATTACTTTTGGGATGACCCACATTTATATAAAGAAGGAGTAGATGGTATTATGCGAAGATGTGTTCCAGAATTTGAACAACAAGAGATATTGAGGAAATATCATGGCAGTTCTTATGGAGGACATCATGCTGGTGATAGGACTGCATAAAAGGTTTTACAATCTGGATTTTATTGGCCTACCCTTTTCAAATATGCAAGGAAGTTTGTCTTATCATGTGATGAATGTCGAAGAGTTGGTAACATTTCTAGACACAATGAAATTCCTATGAATTATTCTCTTGTTATTGAACCTTTTGATTGTTGGGGATTTGACTTTATGGGTCCTTTTCCTCCTTGAAAAGGGTATACTCATATTCTTGTTGCTGTTCACTATGTTACAAAGTGGGTAGAGGCCATACCTACAAATAGTGTTGATAGTAAGACCTCTTTAAAAATGCTTAAAGATGTTATTTTTCCTAGGTTTAAGTGATCTATCTCGTTCGTCCGATCTAGATCCTACGGTTCCAAAGACAACCAAGAATCTGGCGGTGTCTTGCCGGCGTGACAGACGGCGGCGACGGTCAGGCGATGGGCTAGCGGCGGTTCTAGGAAGCTAGAAGGGAGGGGAGTATGCTCAACGTGATCGCAGAAGCCTGGGGAAGCTCAACGTGGAATCGTCTTGGCAAGGGGCGCACGAGAACAGGAGGAATCACTCACCGGAGTTAGGTCTGGCGATGGTTGCACGCGGTCGTGGTCGAGGACCGTGCTACGGTTCACGAGAGGGCAAACAAAGAGCATGATTAGGTGCGTAAGATCAAGGTGATGACGCGTGCGTGAAGGAGAGGGCTCGGGGTGGTCTGGACTTACCAGGAGACGCCGGCCGAAGCGGTTGCCGACGTTCTGGGGCGCCCGCGGTTGAATGGGAGGTACAGGGAGAAGCGTCTGGGAGTGGGGAGTGTGCTCGTGTGCTCGGGGAGGCAAGGGGTGGCGAGGTTGGGTCGGAATCGGAGCAAAGGCTCGTCGGAGACCGTGGTGGTATGAGCTCGAATTGTGGCAGCCTAGGGGCAGATAGAGGAAGGCGCGTGAGGGGAAATGGAGAGGAGACACAAGCGGTTAAATGGGCGCAGTCACGGCGAGTAACGGTCGCGGAATCAACGCGTATTGATCGCCGGAGTAATGGCTACAACGGCAGGGCGTCGTCTGCGCGAGGAAGAAGAGAAGGAATAGTGCTGTGGGGCCTTGCTGTCAGCGAGAAGGTTAGAGGGAAGAAGGGGCCACCAGTAAGTTGCTCTGCGGGTCAGTTAATAGGTGGAAAACGTTTCGCAGAGGGAGAGTGGGAGTGGGCTGGTACTGGGCTTAGTGGGCTTGTCGACTGGGCTGTGTCTGATTCTTATTTTTTTCTTTCAAATGTTTTATCTTTTTCTAAATCTATTTTCTGTTTTGAATTTCAAACAACAATTCAACATTTAAATCAATTCAAACTTTCACCAAACATTACAATTGAATTTGGTTCTATTTAACAACATAAACCAAAGTCCAAAGATCAAAATAATATTTTTATTTTAGGGTCCATTATTAATTAAATAAATAGACCATTGTTATTAAATCAAATAGATTTTGATTTATTCAAAACTCCATTTTGAAATCTAAAACAATAACAAAACCAAATCAGTAGGTTTTATTTGAGAATATAAAATACTTGGAAAACTTATTTGAATTAAATAAATAAGTTTTAGTGTTTATTTAAAATGGGAAAAGCCTTTACTTAAATAAAATTGGATATTAAATCCTTTTATTTTATTTAAATAAACCTTTACTATTTTTATCAAATAGAAATGTTTTATTTCAAAGGTTTGGCCAAGTTTTAATTTGGCTTATAAAATAATTCCTTATTTGTCATTTTATCCTTTTCTTTTGAAAACCAAATCTTTTATTAAAAGATTTCAAAATAGAGAATCCAAATATTTTATTTTTCCTTTATTAAATGTTTATCTTTTTTTAAATCTCTTTAGGATTTTATTTGATCCAAATTGGTTTGAAGGTTTCCAATTGGATTCAAAAAGTTTCTTCTCACCCTGAAAATCAACAAAGTTTTATTTTATTCATTTATTTTTCACATTACAAGATTTGGAAAATCTTGGGATGTGATAGGCTACCACCCTTAAAATAAATCTCGTCCCGAGATTTGGGAAGGCTAGGATTACAAGTAGGCTCAAAACATCTAGGGTACTACCACCCTTAAAATTTTCAAACTAAACTACATGTTGGCTTGCTTGGGATCTTGGGGAAACTTCTCTGGGCAAACATTTGTATTGTGTCCTTTGTTTCCACACTTGACTCATGGGCCAAGGTTGAGATTCTCCATAGGCTTGTTCAATTTGTTCTTCATCTTTTCTGGACAGTTGCTTGCATAATGTCCTGGGTTCTTGCAATTGAAACAGTTGATGTCTTTGAGTTCTTTACGTGGCTCTTGTGGACAAGTTGCTACATAATGGCCTAGCTCTTTGAAATTGTTGCACATCACTTGGCCAATTTCCTTATTCTTCTGGTTCTCTGGGCATTCACTGGAATAATGTCCCATTTCTTTACATTTATGACATTGCACATGGCTTTTGTCCTTCTTTTGCTTTTTGGGTTTCTCCAAAGCTAGGAGTGCATCAAGTTCATGTTGTTCATATGTTATCTGGTAGGTAGGAATGTCTACATGCTTCTTGGACCTTCTCTTGCTCTTTGGATAATTCATAGGCCCTTTCTTTGGTCCTTTGAATTGGGTTGTTTTGTTTGGAGGTATAAGTGGTCCTTTTCCTTTGTCATCAACCTTCTTGGTAGACTTGGATCCTTCTGGATGGTTTGCAATCATTTGTTGCACTCCACCTTGTTTCCTTTGTTCAACAATGTAATAGATGGGGCATTGGATAGGAACATGGTTGTTTCCTTCACATAGGTAGCAAGTAGCTTGAGAGGTGGGACATTGGCCAACAGGATGTTTCTCTTCACAGTTAGGGCATTGATCTCCATGCTCCCTGGAGGTATGATCTTTGTCTCCACAAATAATGCAAGCTGGGGATCCATCTAGAATAACATTTCTGTCATCCTTGTTGTCACAAGCTCTTTTGGAATAGTTTTCTTCCATATTGATCATTTGATCAGTCACCTTGATCATCAATTGGGCTTGAGTTTCCAAAAATCCTTGTAGTGTGGGATCTTCCCCACTGGTGTTGGCTATGAACTGAGCTGTCATTTGGTTCAACTGGTGTTGGGTTGCTATGAGTTCTTTCATGTTGTCCTTTTGGTTGGTGTTGGTGTCATCAACCTTGATGTTGGAGTCTCTTGGAGTAGTCATATGTTTGGGGTTGAATAGAGATTAGAATAGGCAAGATATCTCTAAGGAAATAGTTCTAATCACACACATCACAATTCACTCAAGCAATGTGCAAGCATTCACAAACAACTTTTCACTCAAACAACAAAGTTCTAGCACATACTTAGACAACAAAATATCTTTGTTACACCACATAAGTTGGTGTGGTTGACTTAACTAAATATGGTGGTCCATCTATAGGGTTTACTTGTGTTCTTTCCATCCTTCTTGGTTGATTCTTCTTTGCATGAAATCATGTTTCCTTGAGAAAAACTCTTGGTTATAATAACTTCTAGTGAAATGATCTCCTTCTAATTTTTGCATTCCCTTAGTCTCCATACTTTGAGCAAGATTTCCTTGTATCTCTTATAGTCCTTAGTGGTATCCAATGTTGAGGTCCTTGGTGAACATGCTGAAGATGTTGAAGTCATTAGAGCTGAAGAAATTGAAGTCTTTAGAGTTGAAGAAGTTCTTTGCACATGGTGAAGTCTTTGGCCATGGGGTAGGTTTTTCCATCAAGTTTGAAATAGTAGAGAGGTAGAGTCAAAACCAAAATGGTTGAGGAAAGAGTTTACAAGATTGTTTGTAAATAAGTTTTGGAACAAATACAACTCCTATTTTTCTAAGGGTTTTTGTCCAATCCTAGGTTTACAAATCCTACAGGCAACACAATGCTCTGATACCATCTGTAAGAGGGAGAGTCCCAACTTTAAATAATATAAGGTGGAGTCCCCTGTGTTTACAATGCTAGTCCCTGGATCAATAGCTAGCATCCACAGTTAAGATGTAATATCAAGAAACAAAGGTCATAATATAACTTTATAACCAGGAATAACATAATTTTATTACATCTTACATAGCTCATTTGACTATTACAATACATTGCAGCGGAATAACTATAAGCATGGGGTCCTTCATCTTCAAAGTGCCACAGGCAGACATGTTGGTTGTAGACTTTGTAATCCTAATCAATCAATCTTCTCTAAAACAATCAAACCTGCAACATTACAAGTTACAGCCACAAGGGTCAATACCTTTGAATTGTATTGGCAAGTTTCACTACTAAGTTGAATATAAGTGGATCCTATCATTACATGCATATTTGGCTAAGTAGGGTTTTAAGCCCATTTGCAGAAAGCAATAATTTATCCTATCTTTTCAAAAGGGTTTTGATCTTTTGTCAACTCCTTGGAATCCACCAAGTGTCTTTGTCAAAATCTCTTGAGCTCCTTGGTAACCCCAAGTTTTCAAGTTTTCATCAAAATCTCTTGAGCTCCTTGGTAACCCCAAGTGCATCAAGTCTTTTGTTGTCACTTAAAAAAAATTCTTTTAGAAATTGGAATGTTGAGATTTCCCATAGCTTCATACTTTAGTTGCTCAGTATTGTCCATAACCGGGGACACGGCTAAGTACTTAGATTTTATTATCTTCTGTAGACGTAGTACACTTTACCCACATGTCACAATCTCATCTTGTTGCCACCAGTGGCCACTGGATTAGTGCTCACCAAGATGGAGTACTGGCAGATTGAGAATGTGACGAAGTCTTTCCAGAGGGTCCTCCCATACACCATTGCTAGCTTGTCTTCAGTACCCATGTAGGATTCCAGGTCCTCATTTTCAGTAACCTGAAGACAATGCATGGGTCTTCCCAATGTAGTTGACCAAGCCAGAGCCATAAATAGCATGTGGTTATGCACGAAAGCCACAATTGGAGAAACATGTTCAATCTCTAAGTTTCCTGGGTGGTCTTCTTTTGGAGCACAACACAAAGAGATTGCCATAGACATGGTTCCTTTTGTTGCCACCTTCTCCAAAACTCAAAGTATCCTTGTCCACCCAGGTGGTTCATTGAGTCCTTGTTTTATTATAAAGAAAACACAAGTCCTTTTCTCAACTTCATAAAATCTCAACATGTAACTCTTTTCAAAATATAGCATGGCTAAGCATGTAACAACTACATTGTTTTCACTAAGGAATGTATAAGGTATCCTATTAGGTTTTAGCATAGCATAGGTATAGAAGTTTTTTTCATGCATGTTTCAAAATCCACTAAGTATAATGAAAATAGTAGGACTTTTGATGTTAGTGTAACTTGCCTTTTTGGTTCGGGATGTTGGTTCACTTCTTGATCTTGCTAGTTTCACACTTTTCTAACTTCACTACAATCAATCAAGCAAACACAATATCAACTAGCATTACAAACCAATAATCAATCAAACAATTCACACACATAAAACAATGGGATCTAAGTCATGCACGTAAGCATGCAAGAGATAGTTTTATTTGCAAAGATGGTCTCCACTAGGCTTCTAAACTTTGTAAGGTTCAAGGTGGACATTTTCCAAAGTGGCAAAGTCATTTGCAAAAGGGTTTTATTCATAAACCATTTTTAAATCCTTTCATCATTTTATGTGGTAGAAAATGTTTTTATCAAATCAAAACTTTATGTCCTTCACCAAATAAGTTGCTAATTCTCAAAACTTGGAGTTTAGGGTCAGTAGGTTTGATTCAAATCATTTCCCAAAGTTTTTACTCTAAAAACATTTTCATAACAAAACCATTATTTTTATTTGGCTAGAAATGAGCTAAATCAATTAATCCATTCTAAACTTTACCAAATCCATTTTTTTAAAACCATGGGTTGGTTCCTAGGGTCAGTAAGTTCATCACAAACTAATTTGCCAAGGTTTCAACCTCAAAAACATTTTTGAACAATTTTTCTAATCTAAACAAGCATACAAATGTTTCTGCAAAAACAAACATTTTAACAGAAACTTTTTACTAAACAAATTGCATGGTTGGCTAGGGCCTGCTCCACTTATTCCAATGGTATAATGTTTGTAATTTTTGGACGTGTGGATCAAAAGTTATAGGGTTTTCAAATCTGCATCAAAATCTGTTTTTCAAATTCTGTTTTAAACAAAGACTGGCCACGCGTCGCGTTTTGATTGGACGATACCGGTTCGAGTGGATCGTGCTCTGCGGTTCGTTGGATCTAAGCAGATCGCACGGCTCTGGTTGCGTACCCCTTCAGCGTTTAAGTGATCCATCTCGTTCGTTTGATCTAGATCCTACGGTCCGCAGCACTCAACCAAGAACTGGCGGCGCTGCGCGGTGGCAGACGGCGGCGACGGTCAGGCGATGGGCTAGTGGCGGTTCTAGGAAGCTAGAAGGGAGGGGAGTATGCTCACCGTGATCGCAGAAGCCTGGGGAAGCTCAACGTGGAAACGTCTTGGCAAGGGGCGCACGAGGACAGGAGGAATCGCTCGCCGGAGTTAGGTCTGGCGACGGTTGCACGCGGTCGTGGTCGAGGACGGTGCTACGGTTCACGAGAGGGCAAACAAAGAGCATGATTAGGTGCGTAAGATCAAGGTGATGACGCGTGCATGAAGGAGATGGCTCGGGGTGGTCTGGACTTACCAGGAGACGTCGCCGGAGAGAGTAGCAGACACGGCGGCGCTCAGTCGAAGTGGTTGCCGACGTTCTAGGGCGCCCGCGGTTGAATGGGAGGTACAGGGAGAAGCGTCTAGGAGTGGGGAGTGTCCTCGTGTGCTCGGGAAGGCACGGGGTGGCGAGGTTGGGTCGGAATCGGAGCAAAGGCTCGTCGGAGACCGTGGTGGTATGAGCTCGAATTGTGGCAGCCTAGGGGCTGATAGAGGAAGGCCCGTGAGGGGAAATGGAGAGGAGACACAGGCGGTTAAATGGGCGCAGTCACGGCGAGTAACGGTCGCGGAATCAACGCGTATTGATCGCCGGAGTAATGGCTGCAACGGCAGGGCGTCGTCTGCGCGAGGAAGAAGAGAAGGAATAGTGCTGTGGGGCCTTGCTGTCAGCGAGAAGGTTAGAGGGAAGAAGGGGCCACCAGTCAGTTGCTCTGCGGGTCAGTTAATAGGTGGAAAACGTTTCGCAGAGGGAGAGTGGGAGTGGGCTGGTACTGGGCTTAGTGGACTTGTCGACTGGGCTGTGTCTGATTCTTATTTTTTTCTTTCAAATGTTTTATCTTTTTCTAAATCTATTTTCTGTTTTGAATTTCAAACAACAATTCAACATTTAAATCAATTCAAACTTTCACCAAACATTACAATTGAATTTGGTTCTGTTTAACAACATAAACCAAAGTCCAAAGATCAAAATAATATTTTTATTTTAGGGTCCATTATTAATTAAATAAATAGACCATTGTTATTAAATCAAATAGATTTTGATTTATTCAAAACTCCATTTTGAAATCTAAAACAATAACAAAACCAAATCAGTAGGTTTTATTTGAGAATATAAAATACTTGGAAAACTTATTTGAATTAAATAAATAAGTTTTAGTGTTTATTTAAAATGGGAAAAGCCTTTACTTAAATAAAATTGGATATTAAATCCTTTTATTTTATTTAAATAAACCTTTACTATTTTTATCAAATAGAAATGTTTTTATTTCAAAGGTTTGGCCAAGTTTTAATTTGGCTTATAAAATAATTCCTTATTTGTCATTTTATCCTTTTCTTTTGAAAACCAAATCTTTTATTAAAAGATTTCAAAATAGAGAATCCAAATATTTTATTTTTCCTTTATTAAATGTTTATCTTTTTTTAAATCTCTTTAGGATTTTATTTGATCCAAATTGGTTTGAAGTTTTTCAATTGGATTCAAAAAGTTTCTTCTCACCCTGAAAATCAACAAAGTTTTATTTTATTCATTTATTTTTCACATTACAAGATTTGGAAAATCTTGGGACGTGACATCGTGTCAAGTACACGTCCTAGGTAACCACTCTATTATAAGAACTTTTTTGTATTTTCAACTACCATATACCAAAATTATATGTAGTGGTTGCTACATTAATCCGTTCAGACTAAATATTGCTATAAAAAATCAAATCTTTTCATTGTCAACTCCTTGAACATTGTTGTAAAAAACTTTTACCGACATGTCGACTATTTCATAGATGTGAAACATCCATGTCTGTTTCTTTATAGATCCAAATACGACCGATAGGTTTTTACACCTTTCCGAAGGGTCTTCCAAGTATGGAACTATCACGGATTTTATGGCTTCAAGCCATTTGACAGAGTCAAGGCCCATCATTGCTTCTTTGCATGTAGTCATTTCATCATTGTCAAACGATAATGATTTACTCGCAAATCTTATTATTTGATTGTTTATCCGACCTACTTAGTTCAATAGAAATTTAGACCTCCGTGACCACAACCTTTGAGGCACGTGAGCCATGAGCATTCTAGCTGCCTCCGGAACATCTTCCGGCGCTGCTAATGTTCATTAACCTTATCAAAATTCTATTGTCCTTCCACTTAAATTTTGCGAAAAAATTCCTTTTTCAAGAAACTTCACGTTTCAAGCGACAAACTCTTTTGTCTATTCGGAATAACCTACAAAGACATGCTCATCCGACTTTGGTTGTAAACATTTTACTTATGCTTAGCATACCAAAATTTAAGAAAGGACAACTTGGGTTTTATCCCAAACCATAACTTTTATGGTGTCATTTCAACGAACCAAGATGGAGCTATTTTCAGTGAAAAAGCGGTAGCCTCTAAATCTTTTAATCTTTTAAAAAATATAATGGCAGTTTTCTAAATAACACCTTTGGTCCAACCATGTTAAACAAGGTTTCATTACATATCTCCAACACTCCATATTCCTATGGTGTTTCGGGAGATACAAAACTAGGTGTTTTGCTAAACTTGCAACTCAAATAAATCCCTTTATGATCAAATCGTAAATTATTTATTTTCTTGTTACCATGATTTTCCACTCCATCTTGAAAGTCTTTGAACAATATTCAAATGTTTAACACTTCTTCCTTATTAACTTCTAGAGAAAGCATATGAAGTTGAAAGATTCACCGCACATGGCTACACATAATGGACTATATACATCAACATGCACAATGTCCAAAAAGTTAGTCGTCCATTCCTTTTTGGCCTATGAATGGAGTTTTAATTATCCCAAGGAAAGTCTCACAAGTGTCATTTGATCAAAATCAAAGACTCAAAAAATCCATGAACATGGAGTTTCTTCATGTTTTCTTTCCATTATAATTTAAACGGGATGTCACTTCTTAAGTGATCTTTCAATCATTTGTCTTGTGACATTTTAGCATTAGGTTTTATGGATATGATTTCTCCAACTATATTTGTAAATTATCCATCTTATATGGAATATGGTAATTATTTGAACAGTCTTTATTCTCATAATACCTGATTTAAATAACAATTATTAAAACAAATCTTGAAGGAAGGCTTTGATGTCAACGAGAAATACAAACAAAGATTTATTTGTTTTTGATGAACACCATCACATGTTCTCTTGCTAGTTACTTAGTCTATTGCAGTTCATGAATTGCGTCGTTATGTATGATATTTCATGCCAACCAATTTGGTATCCAATAGCCAAGAACCACATTGTTCAACAAGCAAAGAATATGTCAACACCTGGATTTTTAATCCCATATGCCTATTATGCCATACATCACAATCCTAGGATTACCATTTTTGCGATTACCAAGCTGACGGCAACGTGACTGGCGATCCTTCACAAGCATGGCGATTTTCTGGTCCTTTTGACTGCGATGGATAGTTGTGGTTGGTGTAGGCGCGTGCATTGTCCAACTCCTTCTGCCTATCATACATCATGAAGCTAAGATGGTCCACTTGGTGCTTCAGCTCTGGGTGACTTGGTACCTCCAATGGCTGTCCCATAGCATCACGCCTTGGGTAATACTCAAAGCACGTGCCCTTGATCTAATTGATGCTTTGCCCACACAGACGGGCAAGAGCTTCGTGCAAAGCCCTAGCGAGTCCATATAGCCATTTGTTCTCTATTAAGGTGAACTGGATTCCTTCTGAGATGGGGGCTTCAATTCTTCCCTCTAAGACTTGTGACAATCAGCCACTACAATTATCCTCCTTGCTGATCGTTGAGCTAGGCTCCGAAGAACTTGGGGTGCGGGCGCTCCAGAAATTCTGAGAGTTGTTCCAAATCACGCTCAAAGATGAGCTCTCCTCCATTGCCCAACTGATAGAACTTGCTATACTTCACGTCCATCTATAAGAATGTAGGATGAGTAAGTTAGTAGAGTGATCAAGTGTGTCAAATTTTATGTAAGATTTTGCAAGAATTTTTGAGGAACATGAATTTTCATGAAAGAATCTAAGTGATAAGAATGAGAATAGGTTTTCGTAAATACTCTCTTCTTTGGTTTTGAAACTAAGTTTTTGATTCAAGCGTCCCTTCTAACTAGGGTCTCCTATGGTTAGGATGGCTCCGATATCAACTTGTCAACACCCGGATTTTTTTATCCCAGATGCCTGTTATGCCATACATCGCAATCCCAGGATTACCATTTTTGCGAGACATAACAGATTGGATATCACAGTACATCATCCATTACAAACCATAATACAAGTCTTACAAATAAAGGATCTCATGATCTAGTCTTAATACAATCAACATAGTGGAATAATATAATAACGGTAGCGTGGGCGAAGATCCATCTTGAGGGTCATAGGCAATGCTGACGATGGGAGATGATCCTAGTTGTCGTAGACTTCCTGATGTCCATCATCCTTTTAGTACTCACAAACAATCACTAACAAGTAAAGACGTTTCAAGTAGGGATCCTAAGCTCTAGGTTGTTTTGCAAAAAGCCAGATTTATCTCTAACTGTGTTTAGAAGTAAAGAAAAACTAGTTTAAGGTTTTATAACACCTAAGTGGGAACTTAGCTTTCACTTTCACAACTATGCTGTGGTCAATTCAAAGTCATGATTCATTTCACAAGTCATTTTGAAAACATCTGACGACGGAACAATATGGCCACTCCAAATGTCCATAACTACGGACGCGGCTATTAGAATAGTTTGACACTCTACAGAGGTGGTACACTATCACCACAATATTCGATACATCCGTCAGGAACAATCCTGAATCACCATACTCAATATGCGGATAATCAATCCTAACCTTTCAATTACACACCCTAGTATAGGCACCTCCCCTATGAGTTTGGCCTCCCAACCATGACCATCTGTCATCTTGGGAACTGCACAAGTGGTCAATCCTCACGAGGTAGCCTCAGCTCAAACCACGGCCGCAAGGGAACCCATACTAAGATATATAAACTTCCAGTCAATCCCTACCCAAATTCTGGTATTGTGGTTGTACGGTAAACATTGGAATGGTATCGCATCCAAACAAAACCATTAGTTTTAAAAAGGGCTAAGGCTCAGGCCTCAACATTTTCATCATCAAATCATCTGGTGTTCAAGAACACATGTCAAAACATTTCATTAGAATGACTCATCATCCTAAGGTTTTCATAACCATTTTCACCAAGTGTTCCCATCTAAAGTGATCAAGTTGTATGCTTAGCACTAGCCACTACAGTTGGGGGTAATCACTAATGAGGGGTGATAATCAAGTGTGACTTATCTAAGTATAATATCATGCCTCAGGATGACATCTAATTCTATCTAACTTAGGTCAAGTTTTATGCTCTTTATGCTACCTATAATAACCTTACAAAATTTCACAAGTCACTAAGTAAACACAAATAAAGAGCTTTGATAAAGAAATAACATAAAGCTTGCAAGTAAAACTGGGATTTAGTATAATCAAGATGGCAAGTGTTAGCTTGCTAGGATGGCTTACTAATGGTAGCTTGCTAGTTAACTTGTAGTGTTAGGCTTGCTAGGTAAGATAACTTGCAATTTTTAGCTTGCCTTGAGTAGTGCAGTGGTTGAAGTTCTCCTCTGCTTCTTCCTCGTAGTAGTCTCCTTCCTCTTCGTATCCTTGGTCGGTACTAGCATCTATAAATAAATACGATGTACACAATCACCTTCTATTTGGCACACAAGGGTTCACACTAGATGATCTAGCATCATCACAATCATCACAAGGAATAAAGCAATAGTCTTATTTATTTTATTTTAGAAAAGTAATTTCTACTCATTGAAAAACTACTTAAGATTTAATATTCTCCAATTAAAACATGGGATCATGTTGACACATGTCATCACCACATATTATAATACTTGGGAATGTGATTTAAAGTGGTGTCACAATTTAATAGGTTTAACATTATTATTTTAATTAATTAAAGTGACTAGAAATGCCTATGGGGCATTCTTTTATTACTTGTCCATTGTTACTTCAAGTAAACCTAGATATTTTTTTTATATTCAGAAAGGTCTGGTCAAATGTGATTTTTGAGAGTTGGAATCAACTCAAAAGCATTTATGGTTGAATTTTGAAAAATGTTTGAATGCAGAAAAGTCTCTGCCTTGTTATGTTTACTATAGGTGATCTATGATTCCAAATGGTTTGAATCCAACGGGCTTGGATTAAGAATTTCCATATCTTTCTAACAAAATTGGTTTCACACAATTTGGTTCAGTAAATCTTTCTGAATAGAATTTTGAACCAACAGATAGAACTAGGGTTTGAAACTAATTGGAAAATCTAAATTTAAACTAACTAGGTCGCGCGGGAAATCTAACTGGGCTGGCCCACTACGCACAGCACGCGCAGGGGCGGTTTAAGTGGAGTCCCCACACATCAGTGAGACAGGGGGTTGCGAAGGGGTACGGGCGATTACGACCATAGGATTAGACTAAGGATCAACGGCTCACGGCCGTCGTCCTTGTTGGAACAGAACACGACGAGGGCTAACCCTAGCACGGCCAGTGGGGGTTTGGGGCATCTCACCGGGGCTCAGGCGATGGTCAGTGAAGGGGGCGAATGACGAAGTCGATGACGACGGTTCTCGTGGTACTGGCGGCTTCTCCTGGGGTGGCCGCAATCGGCGGCGCCCTTCTCCTCCAGCAGCGGCAGGCTCAGGCCAAATTCTGGCGAGAGAGAGCTCGCCTTGCTCCGGGAAGAGGTGGGAAGGATTAGTGAGAGGTGGGGAGTGAACCGGTGAGAAGAAAATGAGTGGGGAAGGCCTCCGTTTATAGGCGAGCGAGAGAGGCCGGGCGGCATGGGTAGTGCTTGTCGGGGTCGGCCTTACAGCGAGCTACGGGCATGGCGCGGGGGCTAGGATGGTGTGCGGTCTCCTGGCAGTGCTCAACGGCTTGATGGCGCAGCAAGGGGTGGTGCTGTTCGGTCGGAACGCGCTGGTGCTCTGAGCGGCACCGACGATGTTTTTGACGACGCACAGGCGCTCCTGGTCGCGCGGCGGCGAACGGGAATGTCTGTGGTCTCCTAGGACGGTGGTGATCGCAGGAACGGGCGGTGAAGGTGAGGCGTGGTATGTGCGAGGCGGTCGTCGGTGCTCTGGCGTGCTCTAGACATGGCAGGGACGAACTGGGCGCGGTCTGTTCTCGGTAGTCCACTGCTTGTCAAGGCTCGAGGGCTGGACAGAGGGTGGCGGTGGATGGTGGCGTGCCTCCTGGACATGGTGGCTAGGCGCGGCGAAGGCTCTGGCTAACTTGCCATGGTCGGCTGGCAAGGGGTGGCTCGGGCATGCACGTCATGGTGCAACGGTAGGGGTCTAGGCTAGTTTAATTCACTGGTTGTCACTGGGGAGACAAGGATGATCAATGGGGGACAAGGTTGAAGGGGTTCGTAGCATGGAAAACAAAAAATTTCTATCGCATACAAACAAACAAGCCAAGATCTATCTACTAGATTGCAGCAACGAGTCGATAGAGGAACTCACCCTCGAAGATTCCAAAGCGGTTAACGAGAGCAGATTCTCGTGGGTGATGTAGTCGTACTCTTTCCGATCTCAAGATCGCGTAGAGCGATCCTTCAGTACCACGTTCCGAAGCGCTCCCGCATCGGTCACACGTTCGGTACTGACAAGACCTTCCTCTCCTTGTTCCAGGCAGCGGAGGTTGTAGCACTCTCCTCGCGATTCGGCAGACAATGGCGTGGTACCGAGGTAGAGGGAAATCCCGAGGCTTCGCCTTAAGCCGGTAGTATGGTGGAGCTTATGAGAGAGGCTATTAGTGGTCTAGTAATTAGACACACCAATTAGAAGGCTCTAAATCAATTAGAAGGCTCTAAACCTGGCTAAAGCAATTAGAAGCTCTAAACCAAAACGGCTCTAAACCGGAGATTAGAGGTGGAACTTGTGTGTGTTAGGAGGAGGCCCTGCCCCTCCTTTATAGGTGGGAGGGCGGCCAGGGAGGAGTCCTCCCAAGTCGGCCTTGGGAGGCGCCCGCCAAGGGGACTCCTCCCAAGTCGGCCTCCACCTCCTCCTCTTTCCCACTTCCCAAAATTGCCGTTTGACTTTCAAACTAGCCATTTGACTTATCAATTTAGGATTTAAATAAACCCTTTATTTTGGACAGCAAGAACACCTAGTACATGATGCAAACATTCCAACTAACAATGACACATTCATGTACCCTTCCCACTCCGGAGTGCGGACATTCCGGGACCTTCTAGAATGTTCGATGAAAACACCTAACCATTCCCCAACTCAAACAGGACTTTCCTTATATGAATCTTATTCTCCGGACCATTCCGGATCACCTCGTGATATCCCGGATCCCATACGAGACTCGAACAACATTTGGTCTCTTTCTCATAATACCATAACTACTCAAACAACGTCAATCCTTAAGTGTGTCTCCCTACGGTTCGTGAATTATGCGGACATGATCGAGACACTTCTCCTAACAATAACCAATAGAGGAATCTGGAAATTCATATGGCTCCCACATATTTCTCTGATTACTTTGCGTCGAATGAACCACTTACATACGATACCAATTTCCCTTTGTCTCACGATATGTTACTTATCCAAGGTTATGATCGTCGGTATCTCGCATACCTAGTTCAACCTCGTTCTTGATAAGTACTCTTTTCTCGTTCCGTGATATGTGATCCCTTGTGACCCAGTCACATGCTTGCAAGCTAATTGGATGACATTTCACCGAGAGGGCCAGAGAATATCTATCCGTCATATGGATGGACAAATCCACTCTTGATCCATGTGTTTCAACCAATACTTTCCGAACACTCAATACCACCTTTATAGCCACATTACGGTGTGGTGTTTGATGACATCAAAGCATCCATCCAAAGAAAGGTGATATGCATGATCTCATGGTCGAAGGAATTAGGTTACTATGTATCAGAAAGCATATAGCAATTGAACTATTGAAATGACTTGATCTTTATGCTACGCTTATCTATAGGAGTATGTCCACCATATCATTCTCCTAACGATATGATCTTGTTGTTTGATAACATCTCAATGTTCATGATAGGGAAACCACAATCATCAATCAACCAACAAGCTAGTGAAGTATAGAGGCTATACTAGGGACTTCAAATTAAGTTTACAAATCACACAAGTATTAATGGTTTCCTTGTTAATACTATTATAGCATGAATGTAAACATTTATCATAAACACAAAGATATAATAATAACTACATTTATTATTGCCTCTAGGGCATATCTCCAACAGTCTCCCACTTGCACTAGAGTCATCTAATTTAGATTACATGGTAATATACCGAACACCCATGGCAGTTTGGTGTTGGTCATGTTTTGCCCTGGAGAGGTTTAGTCAACGGATCCGCCACATTCAGATCTCGTGTGTACTTTGCAAATCTTTATATCCCCATCCCGGATATGTTCTCGAATAGCGTGGAAACGCAGCTTGATATGCTTCAGCTTCTTGTGTGACCTTGGTTCTTGCGCATTGGCTATGGCGCCCATGTTATCACAAGAGATAGACATTGGGTCCAGCACTTGGAACCACACCCAGCTCTGTAATGAACTCTTTCATCCATATCGCTTCTTGTGAAGCCTCCGGCGACCATGTATTCCGATTCAGTTGAAGATCTCGCCACAACGCTTTGCTTTGCACTCCTCCAGCTAAGCTGCACCATTCAAAATAAATACGATCCAGTTGTGATTTAGAATCATCCGGATCGGTGTTCCAACTAGCATCGGTGTAACCATTAACAACGAGCTGTTCATCACCTCCATAAGAAAGAACCATATCCTTAGTTCTTCTCAAGTACTTAAGGATGTTTTGACCTGTCCAATGATCCACTCTGGATCACTTTGATATCTGCTAGTTAGACTAACAGCATATGCAATGTCGGGTCTAGTACATAGCATGGCATACATTAGAGATCCTATGGCTGAGGCATAGGGAGTCTTACTCATCCTTTCTCTATCTTCTGCCGATGTCGGACTTTGAGTTTTACTCAAGGTCGATTGACAACATGGGCAAGAACCCTTTCTTGCTATCTTCCATTCCAAACCTCTTTAGAACTTTGTCCAAATATGTACTTTGTGACAATGATATTTGGCGTTCGATCTATCTCTATAAATCTTTATGCCTAATATGTAAGCTGCTTCGCCAAGATCCTTCATTGAAAAACTATTATTCAAATACTCTTTGACACTATTAAGAAGGTCTACATCATTCCCAATCAACAATATGTCATCCACATATAGTATTAAGAATGCTACAGAGCTCCCACTCACTTTCTTGTAAATACAAGCTTCTCCATAAGTTTGTATAAAACCAAAACTTTGGATTACCTTATCAAAACGTTGATTCCAACGGGATGCTTGCTTCAATCCATAGATGGACCGTTGAAGCTTGCATACCTTGTTAGCATCTTTAGGATCGACAAAACCTTTGGGTTGCATCATATACAACTCTTCATCAATGTCTCCATTGAGGAATGCTGTTTTGACATCCATCTGCCATATCTCATAATCATAATATGCAGCGATTGCTAACATAATCCTCACAGACTTTAGCCGCTACGGTGAGAAAGTCTCATCGTAGTCAACTCCTTGAATTTGTCGAAACCCTTTTGCGACAAGTCGAGCTTTATAAAGATAACATTACCATCAGCATATGTTTTCTTCTTGAAAATCCATTTGTTCTCGATAGCCTTCCGCCATCCGGTAAGTCCACCAAAGTCCATACTTGGTTTTCGTACATGGATCCAATCTCGGTTCATGGCTTCTTGCCATTTATTGGAATCTGGGCTCATCATCGCTTCCTCATATGTCTCGGGGTCATTGGTGTTGTCCACCAACATGACATTCATAACGGAATCATACCAATGGAGTGGTACGATTTCTCGTTGACCTCTGAGGCTCAGAGCAAATTCAACCCAAGTTTCATGATCACCATCATTAGCTTCCTCTTTTATTGGTGCAGCACCACAGAACTTCTTCCGGTCTGCGCTACTCGCAATTCGAGAGAAGGTTCGACAACCTCGTCGAGTTCTACTTTCCTTCAGTCACTTCTTTCGAGAGAAATTCCTTCTCTAGAAAGGATCCATTCTTAGCAACGAAGATTTTGCCTTCGGATCTATGATAGAAGGTATACCCAATAGTTTCCTTGGGTATCCTATGAAGACGCATTTTTCCGCTTTGGGTTCAAGCTTGTCCGGTAACTTCTTTACATAGGCTTCGCATCCCCAAACTTTAAGGAACGACAATTTAGGTTTCTTCCCAAACCATAATTCATACGGTGTCGTTTCAGCGAATTTAGACGGTGCCCTATTTAAAGTGAATGCGGTTTCTAATGCATAACCCCAAAATGATAGCGGTAAATCTGTAAGTGACATCATAGAACTAACCATATCTAAGAGAGTTCGATTCTGACGTTCAGACACACCATTACTGTTGTGGTGTTCCGGCGGTGTCAAGCTGAAAGTATTCCACATTTCTTCAAATGCTCGCCAAACTCGTAACAGATATTCACCTCCACGATCGAGCGTAGAAATTTAATCTTCTTGTTACGTTGATTCTCTACCTCACTTTGAAACTCCTTAAACTTCTCGAAAGTTTCGGACTTATGTTTCATGAAATAGATATACCCATATCTACTTAAATCATCCGTGAAGGTAAGAACATAACGATAACCACTGCGCGATGCTACACTCATTGGACCACACACATCGGTATGTATGATTTCCAATAAGTCAGAGCTCGCTCCATCATACCAGAAAATGGAGTCTTAGTCATTTTTCCCATCAGACATGCTTCGCATCTTTCAAGTGATTCAAAATCAAGTGATTCAAGAAGTCCATCGGAATGGAGTTTCTTCATACGCTTCACTCCAATGTGACCAAGGCAAGCGATTGCCACATATAGGTCGAATTATCGCTGATTTCAAACGTTTAGCCTCAATGTTGTTGATATGTGTATTTCCACTATCGAGATTCAATATGAATAGACCATCTATCAAAGGTGCATGTGCATAAAACATATTACTCATATAAATCGAACAACCATTATTCTCGGATTTAAACAAGTAACCGTCTCGCAATAAACAAGATCCCGATATAATGTTCATGCTTAACGCAGCACCAAATAACAATTATTTAAGTATAAAACTAATCCCGATGGTAGATGAAGAGGTAGCGTCGACGCGATCACATCAACCTTTGATCCGCTTCCTCACGCATCGTCACCTCGTTCTTCACTAGCTTCCGTTTATTCGCAGCTCTGTTTGAGTTACAAATATGAGCAACCGAACCAAAGATCAAATACCCGAGCACTACTACGAATACTAGTGAGATACACATCAATAACATGTATATCAGATATACCTTTCTTCTTGATGTTGCCGTTCTTCAAATCCGCCAAGTACTTTGGGCAATTCCGCTTCCAGTGACCTTCTCCCTTGCAGTAAAAGCACTCAGTATCTGGCTTGGGTCCAGCCTTGGTCTTCTTCGTCGGTATGGTAACTTTCTTACCACCCTTCTTGAAGTGTCCCTTCTGCTTAGACTTGCCTTTCTTGAATTTGGTGGTCTTATTGACCATCAACACTTGGTGCTCTTTCTTGATCTCCACTTCTGCAGATTTTAACATAGCAAATAGTTCTGGCAACTCTTTGTTCATGTTCTGCATGTTGTAGTTCATCACAAAGTTCTTGTAACTTGGTGGTAGTGATTGGAGGATGCGGTAAACCCCCAAAGTATTAGGAATCACTATACCCAAACTTTGAAGTTTATTTGCGTGCCCAGACATCTTAAGCACATGCTCCTTGACGAGCTACCCTCTTCCATCTTGCGCTTAAAGAACTTTTCAAGCTTCATAACTTTCAATTGCCGCATGAGTCTCAAAGATTAATTTGAGATCCTCGACAATATCATATGGATCGACTCTTCAAACCTTTTACGAAGCTCGATTCTAAACCATACAAGATAGCACACTGAACTATGGAGTACTGATTCTTAGAAGCGAGGTAAACATTCTTTACTTCATCGGTAGCATCAGCTGCAGGTGGGTCACCTAGTGGTGCATCCAGCACATAGGTCAAATTACCAGCTGTGAGGACAATCCTCAAATTGTGGAACCAATCCGCGAAGTTGCTTCCATTGTTTTTCAACTTTTCTTTCTCTAGGAACGCATTAAAATTGATGGTAGGGGCTGCCATTGATCTACAACATATTTGCAATAGTTTAGACTAAGTTTATGACAAATTGAGTTCAAATTAATTAATGAAATTAAACTAGGTGAACTCCCACTCAAAACAACATCCCTCACATTGTTTTAGTGATCACACAGACCAAATCCACTACATCAACACCGATCATCACGAGAGTTGATATAGTTTCAATGGCGAACAATCATCATGTTCATCATATCTACTATATGATTCATGCTTTACCTTCGCGATCCGTGTTCCTGAGGCCATGTCTGTACATGCTAGGCTCATCAAGATCAAACCTTAGCTACCGCATAAGCAAATCTGGCTTGCTTACGTTGTATTCACCCGCGGAATCAAAGACACCCGATCATCACGTGGTGCTTGAGCAGCAAGCTTTGGCAGTGCATACTAAGGGTGAACACTTTAGAACTTGAAATTTATGTGCATGAGGATCATCTTATAATGCTACCGTGCCTACTAAGCAATACAAGATGCATAAAGGATTAACATCACATGCAATTCATAATATGTGATATGATATGGCCTTTCTTCTTTGTGCTTCCGATCTCCATCTTCAAGCACGAACATGATCTCCATCATCACCGGCATAGCATCAAGGTCAATGACGCTTCTTCATGGTTGTCGTCCACCAGCTTCAACTATTACAACTATTTTGAATAGACACGCAGGTCTTAACAGAAATTAAAGACAACCATATGGCTCCCGCCGTTGCCAACTTACAATATGGTACATTGAATACATAAAATTTATTCACAATCATGGCCATATCACATCACTGCACACACCTGCAAAACAAAGTTAGACGCCTCTACTTTCTTTGCATATTTTACGTGGTTTGGGGCTTTCAATAAGTGTCGTTCTAACTTACGAACAAGAACCACAACATTGATACTAGCATTGTTGATCACCCATTGTAAATTGGATCTTTACTATGCTAGGAGAAAGCACCCATAAAGCCACTTATGCAATACAAGTTGCATGTCAAGCGTGGAGCAAGTCTCATGAACGATGTCATGTAAGGTTAGCCCGCCGCTTCATCCCAACATACCGCTAGATGCAAAGTACACAAAAAGCAATCTACAATAAAAGCATCAATGCCCACAATGACCATTGTGTTCTACTCGTGCAACAGATCTACATATAGACACGGCTCGATACCCTTTGAAGGGGTTCAGAGCATGGAAAACAAAAATTTTCTATCGCATACAAACAAACAAGCCAAGATCTATCTACTAGATTGCAGCAACGAGTCGATAGAGGAACTCACCTCGAAGATTCCAGCGGTTAACGAGCAGATTCTCGTGGGTGATGTAGTCGTACTCTTTCCGATCTCAAGATCGCGTGACGATCCTTCCAGCCAGCCATCGTTCGGCAGCGCTCCAAGATCGGTCACACGTTCGTACTTGACGAAGACCTTCCTCTCCCTTGTTCAGCAGGCAGCGGAGGTTGTAGCACTCTCCTCGCGATTCCGCAAAGACAACGTGGTACCGGAGGTAGAGGGAAATCCGCAGGCTTCGCCTTAAGCGGTGCGAGTATGGTGGAGCTTATGAGAGAGGCTATTAGTGGTCTAGTAATTAGACACACCAATTAGAAGGCTCTAAATCAATTAGAAGGCTCTAAACCTGGCTAAAGCAATTAGAAGCTCTAAACCAAAACGGCTCTAAACCGGAGATTAGAGGTGGAACTTGTGTGTGTTAGGAGGGAGGCCCTGCCCTCCTTTATAGGTGGGAGGGCGGCCAAGGGGAGAGTCCCTCCCAAGTCGGCCTTGGGAGGCCGCCGCCAAGGGGACTCCTCCCCAAGTCGGCCTCCACCTCCTCCTCTTTCCACTTCCCAAAATTGCCGTTTGACTTTCAAACTAGCCGCTTGACTTTTCAATTTAGGATTTAAATAAACCCTTTATTTTGGACAGCAAGAACACCTAGTACATGATGCAATCATTCCAACTTACAATGACACATTCATGTACCCTTCCCTCCCGAGTGCCGACATTCCGGGACCTTCTAGAATGTTCCGATGAAAACACCTAACCATTCCCCAACTCAAACGGGACTTTCCTTATATGAATCTTATTCTCCGGACCATTCCGGATCACCTCGTGATATCCGGATCCCATCCGAGACTCGAACAACATTCGGTCTCTTTCTCATAATACCATAACTACTCAAACAACGTCAATCCTTAAGTGTGTCTCCCTACGGTTCGTGAATTATGCGGACATGATCGAGACACTTCTCTAACAATAACCAATAGAGGAATCGAAATTCATATGGCTCCCACATATTTCTCATTACTTTGCGATCGAATGAACCACTTACATACGATACCAATTTCCCTTTGTCTCACGATATGTTACTTATCCAAGGTTATGATCGTCGGTATCTCTGCATACCTAGTTCAACCTCGTTACTGATAAGTACTCTTTTCTCGTTCCCGTGATATGTGATCCCTTGTGACCCAGTCACATGCTTGCAAGCTAATTGGATGACATTTCACCGAGAGGGCCCAGAGAATATCTATCCGTCATATGGATGGACAAATCCCACTCTTGATCCATGTGTTTCAACCAATACTTTCCGAACACTCAATACCACCTTTATAGCCACCCTGTTACGGTGTGGTGTTTGATGACATCAAAGCATCCATCCAGTAAAGGTGATATGCATGATCTCATGGTCGAAGGAATTAGGTTACTATGTATCAGAAAGCATATAGCAATTGAACTATTGAAATGACTTGATCTTTATGCTACGCTTATCTATAGGAGTATGTCCACCATATCATTCTCCTAACGATATGATCTTGTTGTTTGATAACATCTCAATGTTCATGATAGGGAAACCACAATCATCAATCAACCAACAAGCTAGTGAAGTATAGAGGCTATACTAGGGACTTCAAATTAAGTTTACAAATCACACAAGTATTAATGGTTTCCTTGTTAATACTATTATAGCATGAATGTAAACATTTATCATAAACACAAAGATATAATAATAACTACATTTATTATTGCCTCTAGGGCATATCTCCAACAAAGGTTTGGGGTGATCACTGCTCAAAACATTGAAGTTTGGCCAAGTTTGATTTGTGTCTCCAGGTGTTTGATGAAATGGCCAAAAAATCATATTTGAATTTTTGGATGAAATTTGGTGGGGTACTGGGCACATACTAGGTAGTCTCTGGTTGTTTGGATTTGTCAAGGTGCACTGGTTTGGTTGGGTTTTGATAAATGGTGATCTTACCATATGAACTAGATTCAATTTTTAAATGTCATTTGAATAGGGTTGCCAAATGTTTCTATGGGTTTGCAAGGTGGGCTTGGGTTCACTTTTACTTGGTATAGCAAGGGGTGAAAAGATTTGGATTTGTTTCTGTTATAAATCTTGGACTAGAAACACTCAAAGTGGTCTAGTGAACAAGATTGGCAAAAATGACCATTAGCTCATATGGTTTGTTTTTCAATTTCTCTTCATTTGATTCTGCTTGGAGATGATTTAGATGATGTTGTTTTCATCTTTAAACCATTCCTTGCTATTCATAACAATCACACAAGTCCATACAAGCATTCATGCATTCATCACATACACACATGCATTCATATTGATTTTAATTAACAAAAGTTTTTGTTAACCCTAAATTTGGGTGATTGGAATTTGATAACCTTGATTACTATTTTTGGGATGTTACAAACCTTCCCTCCTTAAAAAAAATCTCGTCCCGAGATTTGAGAAAAAGAGAAAACTAGGATTTAAAGAGATCTGGAAACTCCGTCCTAATGTGGTCTTCTCTCTCCCAGGTAGCTTCTTCTTCAGTGTGGTTACTCCACTGGATCTTGAGAAACTGATGGCGCCCCGCACTTGTCGTGGGACGCTTCGTTGGAAACCCCAAGAGCAAGGTATGAAGAAGCACAACAGCAAGTTTCCCTTAGTAAGAAACCGAGGTTATCGAACCTGTAGGAGGAAGGAAACGTCACACAGGTGTTGCAAGGAACGCGGAGACCTGCACAACACAAACTCAAGACTTTGCCCCAACGAATCAGTGAGGTTGTCAAGCTCACCGGTTTGCTGTAACAAAGGATTAAACGTATGGTGTGGAAGGTAATGGTTTGCAGCAAGTAAACAAGTAACAGTGGAAGATGTATCAATGGTAAAGATTGGACTGGGGTCCATAGTTCACTAGAGATGCTCTCCTTAGAAAAATAACATGGCATGAAGGGTAAACAAATTACAGCAGGGCAATTGACAGGAACTGAGCAAGGCATAACAATGCAATTACCGTTGGAGATATGCCCTAGAGGCAATAATAAATGTAGTTATTATTATATCTTTGTGTTTATGATAAATGTTTACATTCATGCTATAATAGTATTAACAAGGAAACATTAATACTTGTGTGATTTGTAAACTAAAATAGAGTCCCTAGTAAAGGCTCTTTATAAATACTATCTTGTTGGTTAATAAATGATTGTGGTTTCCCTATCATGAAGATTGAGATGTTGTTAACAACAAGATCATATCGTTAGGAGAATGATATGGTGGACATACTCCTATAGATAAGCGTAGCATAAAGATCAAGTCATTTTAATAGTTCAATTGCTATATGCTTTCTGATACATAGTAACCTAATTCCTTCGACAATGAGATCATGCATATCACCTTCACCGGAAGGATGCTTTGATGACATCAAACACCACACCGTAACTGGGTGGCTATAAAGGTGGCATTGAGTGTTCAGAAAGTATTGGTTGAGACACATGGATCAAGAGTGGGATTTGTCCATCCATATGACGGATAGATATACTCTGGGTCCTCTCGGTGGAATGTCATCCAATTAGCTTGCAAGCATGTGACTGGCTCACAAGGGATCACATATCACGAACAAGAAAAGAGTACTTATCAAGATGTGAGGTTGAACTAGGTATGTAGAGATACCGACGATCATAACCTCGGATAAGTAAACTATCGTGAGACAAAGGGAAATTGGTATCGTATGTAAGTGGTTCATTCGATCGCAAAGTAATCGTAGAAATATGTGGGAGCCATATGATTTCCAGATTCCTCTATTGGTTATTGTTCGGAGAAGTGTCTCGATCATGTCCGCATAATTCACGAACCGTAGGGAGACACACTTAAGGATTCGAATGTTGTTCGGAGTCTCAGATGGGATCCGGGATATCACGAGGAGATCCGGAATGGTCCGGAGAATAAGATTCATATAAGGAAAGTCTTGTTTCAGGGTTGGAGAATGGTTCCGGTGTTTTCATCGGGAATGTTCTAGAAGGTTCCGGAATGTCCGACACTCTGGAGGGGAAGGGTACATGAATGTGTCATAACAAGTTGGAATGATTGCATCATGTACTAGGTGTCATCGCTGAACAAAATAAAGGGTTTAATCAAATCCTAGTTTGAAAAGTCAAACGCCAATTTGAAAAGTCAAACGGCTATTTTGTGAGGTGGAGGGAGAGTAGGAAACCTACTTGGGGAGGAGTTCCCTCCCTCCACCGCCGGCCCACTTGGAGACCGAGTTGGCGAGGGACTCCCCTCCCCTTGGCGCGCCCCCTCCACCTATATAAGGAGGGGCAGGGTTGTCCCTCGAAACACACAACACCACGCCCTGCAAACCCTAATCCTAGCCGCCGGCACCGCCACCTCCTGCTGCCGCCGCCTAGGGCAAGCCGCCGCTGCCTAGGCAAACCCTAGTTGCCGGCCTTGCTCCTCCTTGGTGCGTCTAAACCCTAGATCGCCGAGGCTCTCTCTCATAGTCCACCATACTCGCTCCGGCTTAAGGCGAAGCCCTGCAAGATCTCCCCTCTACTTCCGGTACCACGTCGTTGTGCTGCCGGAATTGCGAGGAGAGTGCTACAACCTCCGCTGCCTGCTGGAACAAGGGAGAGGAAGGTCTTCGTCGATTACCGAATGTGTGACCAACTGCGGAAGCGCTGCCAGAACGCATTGCCGGAAGGATCGTCTACGCGATCTTGAGATCGGCAAGAGTACGACTACATCACCCACGAGAATTCGCTCTCGTTAAACACTTTGGAATCTTCGAGGGTGAGTTATTCCATCGACTCGTTGCTACAATCTAGTAGATAGATCTTGGCTTGTTTGTTTGTATGCGGTAGAAATTTTTTGTTTTCCATGCTACGAACCCCTACAGTGGTATCAGAGCCGTGTCTATATGTAGATCTGTTGCACGAGTAGAACACAATGGTCATTGTGGGCGTTGATGCTTTTGTTGTCGATTGCTTCTTGTGTACTTTGCATCTTGCGGGATGGTGGGATTAAGCGGCCCGGGCTAACCTTACATGACATCGTTCATGAGACTTGCTCCACGCTTGACATGCAACTTGTATTGCATAAGTGGCTTTGCGGATGCCTGTTTCTCCCAACATAGTTAAGATTCAATTTACAACGGGTGATTGACAATACTAGTATCAATGTTGTGGTTCTTATTCGTAAGTTAGAACGACACTTATTGAAAGCCCCAAACCACGTAAAATATGCAAAGAAAATTAGAGGCGTCTAACTTTGTTTTGCAGGGGTGTGTTGTGATGTGATATGGCCATGATTGTGATTATATTTGATGTATGCAATGTTCCTTATTGTAAGTTGGCAACCGGCAGGAGCCATATGGTTGTCTTTAATTTCTGTTAAGACCCGCGTGTCTATTCAAAGTAGTTGTAATAGTTGAAGCTGGTGGACGACAACCATGGAGCGGCATCATTGACCTTGATGCAATGCCGGTGATGATGGAGATCATGTTCGTGCTTAAAGATGGAGATCGGAAGCACAAAGAAGAAAGGCCATATCATATCACATATTATGAATTGCATGTGATGTAAATCCTTTATGCATCTTGTATTGCTTAGTTAACGACGTTAGCATTATAAGATGATCCCTCATGCACATGAATATCAAGTTCTAAAGTGTTCACCCTTAGTAAGCACCGTTGCTAAAGCTTGTTGTTTCGAAGCACCACGTGATGATCGGGTGTGTTAGATTCCGCAAGTGTATACAACGTGAGCAAGCCAGATTTGCTCATGCGGAAGCTAAGGTTTGATCTTGAGGAGCGTAGCATGTACACATGGTCTCGGAACACGGATCACCGAAAGGTAAAGCATGAATCATATAGTAAGATATGATGAACATGTCGATTGTTCGCCATTGAAGCTACATCGACTCTCGTGATGATCGGTGTTGATGTGGTGGATTTGGTTCGTGTGATCACTAAAACAATGTGAGGGATATTGTTTTGAGTGGGAGTTCACCTAGATTAATTTAACTATTAATTAGAACTCAATTTGTCATAAACTTAGTCTAAACTATTGCAAATATGTTGTAGATCAATGGCGTCCCCTACCATCAATTTTAATGCGTTCCTAGATAAAGAAAAGTTGAAAAACAATGGAAGCAACTTCGCGGATTGGTTCCGCAATTTGAGGATTGTCCTCACTGCTGGTAATTTGACCTATGTGCTGGATGCACCGCTGGGTGACCCACCTGCAGCTACTGCTACCGATGAAGTAAAGAATGTTTACCTCGCTCGGAAGACTCAGTACTCCACAGTTCAGTGTGCTATCTTGTATGGTTTAGAATCGGAGCTTCAGAAAAGGTTTGAGAATTCAGACCCACATGATATTGTCCGTGATCTCAAATTGATCTTTGAGACTCATGCGGCAATTGAGAGCTATGAGGCTTCTGAAAAGTTCTTTAACTGCAAGATGGAAGAGGGCAGCTCCGTCAGTGAGCATGTGCTTAAGATGTCTGGGCATGCAAACAAACTTCAAAGCTTGGGTATAGTGATTCCTAATGCTTTGGGGATTTATCGTGTCCTCCAATCACTACCACCAAGTTACAAGAACTTTGTGATGAACTACAATATGCAAAACATGAACAAGCAGTTGCCAGAACTCTTCGCCATGTTAAAATCTGCAGAAGTGGAGATCAAGAAAGAGCACCAAGTGTTGATGGTAAATAAGACCACCAAATTCAAGAAAGGCAAGTCTAAGCAAAAGGGACACTTCAAGAAGGGTGGTAAGAAAGTTACCGCGCCGACGAAGAAGACCAAGGCTGGACCTAAGCCTGATACTGAGTGCTTTTACTGCAAGGGAGAATTTCACTACAAGCAGAATTGCCCAAAGTACTTGGCGGATTTGAAGAACGACAACATCAAGAAGAAAGGTATATCCGATATACATGTTATTGATGTGTATCTCACTAGTACTCGTAGTAGTGCCTGGGTATTTGATACTGGTTCGGTTGCTCATATCTGTAACTCGAAACAGGTGCTACAGAATAAACGGAAGCTAGCGAAGAACGAGGTGACGATGTGCGTGGGAAACGGATCAAAGGTTGATGTGATCGCGGTCGGCACACTACCTCTTCATCTACCATCGGGATTAGTTTTATACTTAAATAATTGTTATTTGGTGCCTGCGTTAAGCATGAACATTATATCGAGATCTTGTTTATTGCGAGACGGTTACTTGTTTAAGTCCGAGAATAATGGTTGTTCGATTTATATGAGTAATATGTTTTATGCACATGCACCTTTGATAGATGGTCTATTCTTATTGAATCTCGATAGTGGAAATACACATATTAATAACATTGAAGCTATACATTTGAAATCGAGCGATAACTCGACCTATATGTGCCACTGTCGTCTTGGTCACATTGGAGTGAAGCGTATGAAGAAAATCCATTCCGATGGACTTCTTGAATCACTTGATTTCGAATCACTTGAAAGATGCGAAACATGTCTGATGGGTAAAATGACTAAGACTCCATTTTCTGGTATGATGGAGCGAGCTACGGACTTATTGGAAATCATACATACCGATGTGTGTGGTCCAATGAGTGTAGCATCGCGCGGTGGTTATCGTTATGTTCTTACCTTCACGGATGACTTGAGTAGATATGGGTATATCTATTTCATGAAACATAAGTCCGAAACTTTCGAGAAGTCTAAGGAATTTCAAAGTAAGGTGGAGAATCAACGTAACAAGAAGATTAAATTTCTACGTTCTGATCGTGGAGGTGAATATCTAAGTTATGAGTTTGGCGAGCATTTGAAGAAATGCGGAATACTTTCACAATTGACACCGCCGAGAACACCACAGCGTAATGGTGTGTCCGAACGTCATAATCGAACTCTCTTGGATATGGTTCGTTCTATGATGTCACTTACAGATTTACCGCTATCATTTTGGGGTTATGCATTAGAAACAGCCGCATTCACTTTAAATAGGGCACCATCTAAATCCGTTGAAATGACACCGTGTGAATTCTGGTTTGGGAAGAAACCTAAATTGTCGTTCCTTAAAGTTTGGGGTTGTGAAGCCTATGTAAAGAAGTTACAGCCGGACAAGCTTGAACCCAAAGCGGAAAAATGCGTCTTCATAGGATACCAAAAGGAAACTATTGGGTATACCTTCTATCATATATCCGAAGGCAAAATCTTCGTTGCCAAGAATGGATCCTTTCTAGAGAAGGAATTTCTCTCGAAAGAAGTGACTGGAAGGAAAGTAGAACTCGACGAGGTTGTTGAACCTTCTCTCGAACTTGCGAGTAGCGCAGCACCGGAAGTAGTTCCTATGGCGCCTCCACCAATAAGAGAGGAAGCTAATGATGATGATCATGAAACTTCGGTTGTAGTTGCTACAGAGCCTCGCAGGTCAACAAGGACTCGCACCACTCCTTATTGGTATGATCCCGTTATGAATGTCATGTTGGTGGACAACACCGATGACCCTGCGACATATGAGGAAGCAATGATGAGCCCAGATTCCAATAAATGGCAGGAAGCCATGAAATCCGAGATTGGATCCATGTACGAAAACCAAGTATGGACTTTGGTGGACTTACCAGATGGCCGGAAGGCTGTCGAGAAGAAATGGATTTTCAAGAAGAAAATAGATGTTGATGGTAATGTTACTGTGTCTATAAAGCTCGACTTGTTGCAAAAGGGTTTCGACAAATTCAAGGAGTTGACTACGATGAGACTTTCTCACCTGTAGCGAAGCTAAAGTCTGTGAGGATTATGTTAGCAATCGCTGCATATTATGATTATGAGATATGGCAGATGGATGTCAAAACAGCGTTCCTCAATGGAGACATTGATGAAGAGTTGTATATGATGCAACCCAAAGGTTTTGTCGATCCTAAAGATGCTAACAAGGTATGCAAACTTCAACGGTCCATCTATGGATTGAAGCAAGCATCCCGAAGTTGGAATCAACGTTTTGATAAGGTAATCAAAAGTTTTGGTTTTATACAAACTTATGGAGAAGCTTGTATTTACAAGAAAGTGAGTGGGAGCTCTGTAGCATTCTTAATACTATATGTAGATGACATATTGTTGATTGGGAATGATGTAGACCTTCTTAATAGTGTCAAGGAATATTTGAATAATAGTTTTTCAATGAAGGATCTTGGCGAAGCAGCTTATATATTAGACATAAAGATTTATAGAGATAGATCGAGACGCCTAATATCATTGTCACAAAGTACATATTTGGACAAAGTTCTAAAGAGGTTTGGAATGGAAGATAGCAAGAAAGGGTTCTTTCCCATGTTGCCCAATACGACCTTGAGTAAAACTCAAAGTCCGATAACGGCAGAAGATAGAGAAAGGATGAGTAAAACTCCCTATGCCTCAGCCATAGGATCTCTGATGTATGCCATGCTATGTACTAGACCCAACATTGCATATGCTGTTAGTTTAACTAGCAGATATCAAAGTGATCCAGGAGTGGATCATTGGACAGCGGTCAAAAACATCCTTAAGTACTTGAGAAGAACTAAGGATATGGTTCTTTCTTATGGAGGTGATGAACAGCTCGTTGTTAATGGTTACACCGATGCTAGTTGGAACACCAATCTGGATGATTCTAAATCACAATCTGGATACATATTTACTTTGAATGGTGCAGCAGTTAGCTGGAGGAGTGCAAAGCAAAGCGTTGTGGCGAGATCTTCAACTGAATCGGAATACATGGCTGCTTCGGAGGCTTCACAAGAAGCAATATGGATGAAAGAGTTCATTACAGAGCTTGGTGTGGTTCCTAGTGCGCTGGACCCAATGTCAATCTACTGTGATAACATGGGCGCCATAGCCAATGCGCAAGAACCAAGGTCACACAAGAAGCTGAAGCACATCAAGCTACGTTTTCACGCTATTCGAGAACATGTCCAAGATGGGGACATAAAGATTTGCAAAGTACACACATATCTGAATGTGGCGGATCCGTTGACTAAACCTCTCCCGAGGGCAAAACATGACCAACACCAAACTGCCATGGGTGTTCGGTATATTACCATGTAATCTGGATTAGATGACTCTAGTGCAAGTGGGAGACTGTTGGAGATATGCCCTAGAGGCAATAATAAATGTAGTTATTATTATATCTTTGTGTTTATGATAAATGTTTACATTCATGCTACAATAGTATTAACAAGGAAACATTAATACTTGTGTGATTTGTAAACTAAAATAGAGTCCCTAGTAAAGCCTCTTTATCAATACTAGCTTGTTGGTTAATAAATGATTGTGGTTTCCCTATCATGAACATTGAGATGTTGTTAACAACAAGATCATATCATTAGGAGAATGATATGGTGGACATACTCCTATATATAAGCGTAGCATAAAGATCAAGTCATTTTAATAGTTCAATTGCTATATGCTTTCTGATACATAGTAACCTAATTCCTTCGACCATGAGATCATGCATATCACTTCACCGGAAGGATGCTTTGATGACATCAAACACCACACCGTAACTGGGTGGCTATAAAGGTGGCATTGAGTGTTCAGAAAGTATTGGTTGAGACACATGGATCAAGAGTGGGATTTGTCCATCCATATGACGGATAGATATACTCTGGGCCCTCTCGGTGGAATGTCATCCAATTAGCTTGCAAGCATGTGACTGGCTCACAAGGGATCACATATCACGGGAACGAGAAAAGAGTACTTATCAGTAACGAGGTTGAACTAGGTATGTAGAGATACCGACGATCAAAACCTCGGATAAGTAAACTATCGTGAGACAAAGGGAAATTGGTATTGTATGTAAGTGGTTTATTCAATCGCAAAGTAATCGTAGAAATATGTGGGAGCCATATGAATTTCCAGATTCCTCTATTGGTTATTGTTCGGAGAAGTGTCTCGATCATGTCCGCATAATTCACGAACCGTAGGGAGACACACTTAAGGATTCGAATGTTGTTTGGAGTCTCGGATGGGATCGGGATATCACGAGGAGATCCAGAATGGTCCGGAGAATAAGATTCATATAAGGAAAGTCCTGTTTCGGGGTTGGAGAATGGTTCCCGTGTTTTCATCGGGAATGTTCTAGAAGGTTCCGGAATGTCCGGCACTCCGGAGGGGAAGGGTACATGAATGTGTCATAAAAAGTTGGAATGATTGCATCATGTACTAGGTGTCATCGCTGAACAAAATAAAGGGTTTAATCAAATCCTAGTTTGAAAAGTCAAACGCCAATTTGAAAAGTCAAACGGCTATTTTGTGAGGTGGAGGGAGAGTAGGAAACCTACTTGGGGAGGTGTTCCCTCCCTCCACCGCCGGCCCACTTGGAGACCGAGTTGGCGAGGGACTCCCCTCCCCTTGGCGCGCCCCCTCCACCTATATAAGGAGGGGCAGGGCTGTCCCTCCAAACACACAACACCACGCCCTGCAAACCCTAATCCTAGCCGCCGGTGCCGCCACCTCCTGCTGCCGCCGCCAACTAGGGCAAGCCGCCGCCGCCTAGGCAAACCCTAGCCGCCGGCCTTGCTCCTCCTTGGTGCATCTAAACCCTAGATCGCCGAGGATCTCTCTCATAGTCCGCCATACTCGCTCTGACTTAAGGCGAAGCCCTGCGAGATCTCCCCTCTACTTCCGGTACCACGCCGTTGTCTTTGGAACATGAGGAGAGTGCTACAACCTCCACTTGCTGGAACAAGGAGAGGAAGGTCTTCGTCAGTATCGAACGTGTGACCCGGCTGAAGCCGCTGAGCCTTGGCCGGAAGGATCGTCTACGCGATCTTGAGATCGGCAAGAGTACGACTACATCACCCACGAGAATCCGCTCTCGTTAAACACTTTGGAATCTTCGAGGGTGAGTTATTCCATCGACTCGTTGCTACAATCTAGTAGATAGATCTTGGCTTGTTTGTTTGTATGCGGTAGAAATTTTTTGTTTTCCATGCTACGAACCCCTACAATTACTAGTCAGAAAGATCCTATGAGATTCGATTGGGTAATACAACAAGATACATAGACCGCCATCCAACTGCATCTATGACTAGAAGTCCACCTTCAGGTTATCATCCGAACCCCCTCTAGTATTAAATTGCAAGCAACAGACAACTGCTTTAAGCAAAGTGTGTAAGGTAAACAGTCCACATGTTCCATGAATAAGAGACCGTTGTTTTCTCCCTAGTAGCAACAACACATCAACAACCGAAGAGATTATTATCACTTCTCTTGGAAACTAGAGGCATGAACCCACTATCGAGCATAAATACCCCATCTTGGAGTCACTAGCAACTACTTGGCCAAGATAGCTACTAACAACAGAGAGCATGCAAGATCACAAACAACACAGACATGATAGAATCATAAAGACAAAACCATTAATCAAACCAACATAATAATCTCAATATCCATCGGATCCCCGCAAACACAACATGCATGATTACAAATAGATTAGATCTTGATCATGAACGAGCTCACAAGATCTATACATGAAAGCACAAAGGAGAAGATACAACCATCTAGCTACTACATGGACCCATAGTCCAAGGTGGAACTACTCACGCATCATAACGGAGAAAAGGCCTCCGGGATGATCTCCCCTCTGGCAGGGTACCGGGAAGAACTTCAGACCCCCCCGATCTAGGGACGATGGTGGTGGCGGCTACATACGGTTTCGTGGATATTTGATCAGGTGCTTAGGGTTTCTGCATCGGGGGCTTCTTATAGGCGAAGGGGAAGGCCGAGGCGGTGGCCAGGGGCCCCTCACCCTAGCCAGGCGCAGGCCCACCTATGGCCGCGCCTGGGGAGGTGTGGCCCCTCTGGCTCGCCTCCTAGGCTCCCCTCTGGACTTCTTGTTCCCCATGGAAAGTAATTGAATTTGATGTTTGTCCCGTCCAATTTCGAGAATATTTCTTTACTAACTTTTCTGAAACCAAAAACAGAAGAAAACTGGCATCTGGCATTGTTGCAACTTGTTAATAGGTTAGTACCAGAAAACATGTAAAAAGCACCTCAAAGTGTAGACAAGTAAAGCAAACTAGATACTAAACAAGCATGGAGCATCAAAATTATAGATACGTTTCTGACCTATCAACATCCCCAAGCTTAACTCTTGCTTGTCCTCGAGTAGGTAAGTGATAAACAAAATAATTTTTGAGGTGACATGCACCCTCACAATAAAGATCTAACCATTTGCAAGCATTGCAAGCTGGGATCAAAGAACTCTAAACATGTGCATGAAAGAATGGAGTTCTAACAATAGGACATAGTAACTGTGCATGCAACATGAAAGGCTACAAACAAAGATCATGAATAACATGCATTGAAAAACGATTGTTTGTTTTACATACAGAAAACATAGCATAATGGCAATCAGCTTGTCCCTCATAGAGTAGCAAATAGATGCATAGGACACCTTCAAAGTTCACAAGGATGACTAGAAACAAATAGCACAAGAATAAGTAATAACACAATATGCATCAATTAATAAGTTTTGGAACACTGCACACAGAATGACAACTATGCTCTCTTAATGGTGCCTAAAGGTAGAAGGTGGAGACTCAATAAGGTGGAAGAAAGGCCTTTTTGTAAAGGAAGCAGGGATTTCAAGTTTCAAAAAGTGCTTCAAAAAATTATGGTACTTATTAGCTTTTAGCCCTCATTGCCCCTATCATAAGCATCTTGAAGTGATTAAGGTTAAAGTGGCAAAGATGGAGTACATGCTTGACGAAGTATAAGTTGGCAATCTCATGTCCCTTGAATACGAGGGCCACACCTGATGTAGCCCGACCTACGGTCGTTACCACATCTTGGTCTCCAACTTACGCCAAGTCGTCATGGACTCCAAAGGTAAATCCGTTCCTCTATGCGAGCCCCCTTCCTACCCTATTGAATGGTATGCTACTTCATACTCCGTCACATATGCATGATAGGTTCACATTGACAAGTACGGAGGCAAGGGAGGAAGCCCGGAGCATCAAGCCCGACAAGACGGAGGATTGGAAGAGGAGGCGGAAGAAGACAGATCGCCAAATGCTCTCTGTCGCTAGCGGTACTACCGGACCTGGCGACCGGTACTACCGCCCGGCGATCTGCCCTCTACCGCACTGTGACAGCCAGCAAGCCAAATACTCTCATCTCGTGGTACTCGGATCTGGACCCGGTACTACCGGTCAGCGGTACTACCGTCCCCTGATACCGCTTGCTACTGACGGCTCCAGTGGACGCTCGGGACATGGCGGTACTACTGCAGGCGGCACTATGGACCAAGCGGTACCGGTCCCAAGTCCGTACTACTCTCCTGGCTCTGCGAGGCTAGTTGGGCCACACCCCTTGTCCCCTTACTTACCTTTTTACCATTTATCCCCAAACTACCCTTGTTTAGTGGTTGGCCTATAAATAGAGCCCCCACCCCTCATGTATCCCTTAGGCATAGATGATAGACTAAAGACAACCCCCATTGTGGAATCTCTAGTTTTGCCTCATCCCCTTTACCAAGGGGACCGACTATCGTCACCAACCTCGATTGGACTTTGCATCACGCATCCATCGTTGAACAAGGCCTTGGAGTTCGATGTCTCGTCTCCAAGTTGTCAAGACCCTCCCCAAGGTGTTCTTCCCTCTCCGATGTGGATTTTAGGGAGCACGTTGACTGATCTTTCCTTGCGAGGATTCTATTGGACCGGTGGCCGCCGTTCGGGAGCAATCGGCCTTGTATCGTGTGAGTTTTGCGTGTGTTCATCGTGTTCTTCGCGAGGTGTGTGTTCGCTTCCGCTACCTTCTCCCTTTCCCCTCGCTTTCCCATCGATTTGACCACGAGATCCGTGAAGATCGGGCACCCAAGAGGTTAACCCCTCCATCATCTGGTATCAGCAGCTTTTGGTTGCCACGGATTTCTCATCGATTTGGTGTTTTCCCCATAAATTCGAAATTTCCACCAAAAATAGCCCCAATTTGTGTTTTGGATCGATCTGTGATTTGAGTGCGTTTTGGTAGGTTTTGATCCGTGTATTACTTGCTAAACTTGTTGATCTACCTTCCTTTGCGTTCCCATGGCCTAATTCCTTGATTTCCCTCGTCGATTTGGTGTTTTTCTTGAAGATTTTCCGCCCAAATCATCCCAAAATCGCGAAAATGCGTTGGATCTGGGATTCTCTGTCTCGAGCGGTACTACCGCTCCAAATCTACGGTACTACCACCAACCGGTACTACCGGGCTCAAAATCCGGTACTACCGCCCAAGACAGAAAGAAAACAGCAAGTTCCAGATTTCAGCCTCTCACCGTTTTGAGCATAACTTTTGCATTCGAACTCGGATTTTGGTGTTCTTTAGCTTGTTTCGAAGAGGAGAAGGAGCTCTACATAATCATCCAAGTTGTTCATGCTATCTACTCCATCCAAATTCTGTGATCAAGGCGGAATCCAACAATAAAGGGTGAAGATCGTCGACGAAAGGTATAAACATTCCACGACTTCTCCCCACTTGCATTCCTTTGTGAACCCCACTATCTTTGCGAGCAACAAACACCTATTGAGACTAGTTCCTCTTATGATTGCTTGGGCTATGCACATTTGATACCTTGTAGATTCCGAGCAAACATTGTGAACGCTATCTCATATAGTTATCTTGTATAGTTGTTGGCACAAGGAAGAGGCAAGTGAAAAGAAAAAGAAAGAAATAAAAATAAAAAGAGAAAAAAAAGAAAAAAAAAGAAAAAAAAGAAAAAAAGAAAGAGATATACATGTGCCTTATAGAATAGGAAGTGCAAGCTCGATGAACATCATATAGGTGGTACTTATTGTGCATATCTTGTAGCCCACCAATTTTGTGCAATCGAACTAGCGTCTCTCCTTGTACTTGTGTGACATGAGCTTATAGTCTTCGCTAGGTAATCATTTGGTTCTTAGATCACTTTCTCCGTCATGCAAGTCCCATTTATCCCACCGTGTGTGTTTCCTTGTACATATTTCCTATATTGTGGATTAACTTGTTTGCTTTGTGATCATTGTGGTTCTTTACTTGCCATTACAACATCTTGATTTCGGATTGGTTCTTGACATGCCACTTTCCATACCTATCCACCATAGGCCTTGTGTGTGTGTGTGTTTTGGTTAGTAGTTGGTTTTGGTGTTCCGCGTGAACTTAACTTTGCTTGGTTTATTGCTCTCAAGTGTGGCCACTTGCACGATACGATCTTCCAAGGTAAAGTAAGGTTTGACGTTGTATCCCTAACTCCCACTACCACTTCCATATACACCGCTTGGTCTTGTGCATCATGTCTAGGGACTCCGGAACCGAGGATGATATCTATGAAGAATCCATAATGAGCCACCATGACTACGACTCCACAAGTATAGAGGACATGACGGAGCACAACACCGACAATGGCTCCACATGCTTTGAGGACCCGGAGCACTACACCTACGATGACTCCACATGCATGGAAGACATGGAGCTCTACGTCGACAATGGCTCCTCATGCATGGAGCCTATGGAGCACTACACCGACAATGGCTCCACATGCTTGGGTGATATGGAGTACTACACCAACAACTACTCCCCAAGCATGGACGACTTCGAGTGCGACATCGATGACGCCTCGCCAAGCATGGAGGACACGGAGAACTTCATAGACTTTGATGGCTCCTCCATGAGCCATGAAGAATTCCTCCACCGTGTGGAGATGGAAGCCTACTACGCCAAACAAGAGGAGGCGCATCATCAAGATTCCATGACCTTCAAGGCCAAGCGTGCCACACCAAAGGGCACCACCTACTTCGATGATCCACCTCCAAGGCGACATGTGCCACCACGTAGATGGCGTCAAGCGCCACCATCTCCAAGGCACCAAGCTCCATAACCTCCAAGGCGTCAAGCTCCACCATCTCCAAGGCGCCAAGCTTCATCACCGCCAAGGCGCCAAGCTCCAACTCCTATCCAAACAAGAGTGGCGTCCAAACATCATATGCATCAAGAGGCGCCAAGAAACAAGACTCCTCATCGACAAACATCCTCTCATGAGCATCGCCACCATAAAGAGGATACAAGACATCGTCAAAGGCATCTTCGCCACCAATACGAAGAATTCGTGATGAGCACCAACCATAATGCTCAAGCAAGCTCAAGAAGGCACCACAAGCACAAGAAGAGTGCCAAGGCAAGGGATCATCGTCGCGAGTGTCATGTGGACGACCAAGTGCGCCACCTACATCAACCATCGGCAATGCACGCCAATGACCTCCGTCGACACCATCATAGGGCACCTTCAACTACTCGTGCCACCACCACAATGGCACCAAGAGCAAGCCTTCCTCCTCGCCATCAAGCTTCTATGCCTACGCTTGACTTCCACGACCTCGCCAACGAGGAAAATGTAGACCTCTACTTCGCCAAGTTGGATAGCATGAGCCTACCTCCACCACTACTACGAGATGGCCACAAGACGGTCGAGCATGGGATTTTCCCTTCGACCATGGAGGCGAGCAATGATGCCCATCTTATGGCATCCAACTTTGAAGGCGACAAGGTCAAGAATGGTGAGCATGGGATTTTCCCTTCACCAAAGAAGGCGCATGGAGTTGAGGAAACCGAGCCTACCCCCATATGCTTGAGTGATGATGTGGTACCAATCCCATGTGAGTATGAGAGCCACTTAGCCCACTTGAGTGAGAACAAGAGTGAGACGAGTGACTCCACCTTATGTGAGATTGAGTGCTTCCACTTGGAGGGCATGAGCGATACTCCTAGTGAGTTGAGAGTGGTAGTTGATAGGTCAAGTGAGACCATTTAGAATTCTAACAACTTACCCTATACCTCTAGTGTGTTCTCTTGTGTTGTGCTAGGTTCCATGGATGAAGAAGCGCCAAGCCATGAAGCAATGATGCCTCAATTGGAGAAGATGTACATGGTGCATGAAGATGATGCTATGCCATGGCTACATCAAGAAGACGAAGTCGTCCACAAGGAGGCCACTACTTCCACAACACCCACTTCATATGAGAGGTATGAACAAGGTAACAATAAGGGTGTTGATGATGCCATGATCCCACTAGTGGACATGATGAATTGTGAGGACATGCATGCTATGGATGATACTTGTGACATTACATATGCTTCATTCATATTCCCATGTGATGCTTTGCCTTTGCATAATATTGCTCATGTGGAATTGTTTGATTGCAATACCATTTCCATAAACATGCCATGCTATGCATCTTGTGTGTATCCTCCAATTGCTTCGGACTTGTCTTGTCATACTAGTCATTCAATTTCTCCCGTTGCTTGCAATAAGATGCATGCTTGCTATTTCACTTGTTTTGCTTGCAACAATGTTGACCACATGCGTTATAATGAGATGGTCCCCATAGCTTTCTCAATTTTTGGAGAGTTTGATGATTGCCATGATAAGCATGTTCCCCACTTGCATACTCACCATGCATCTATTTCATACTTAAATGACATTAATGGTGATGTTCACAAGAAGAGATACGTCATGATGGATGATGTGTATCTCTACCATGCACACACGTTCTTCCTTTTACATATGATGTGTGTAGGTGCCAGCACGAGAATGTCAACCTTGGTTGAGCACGAGTTGACAAAAAGAGCTCTAGAGAGCATCCCACAAGTAAGTTCAAGATCGAACCCAGCTCTGATACCTTTTGCATGCTTTGCATCTTTCATGTTGGCAAATTGCTCTTCCCTATGGTTTGATTGCAAGCATGTTAATGGTATTATCTTCCCTTGTGACATGCATGTTTCTTCGCCTTTAGATAATGATGCTTTGTGTGTTGCAACAAAAATGTTGACCAATTTACCTTTCCGATGTTTTGTGTGCAACCACAATCCCATTAAGAGCATGTATTGTCATGAGAGCTTCCAAGAACCTCCACTACAAGGAATCTGGCTATATATGACCCTCCATTTTCGTCACAAAATCGTCATAGTAGTTCGTTTATGACGATTCTATGACGATTTTGAGATCGTCGAAAGCTGGGCGTCGCAAATGAACTATAACGGCGTTTTTGGTAAAATCGTCATAACCGTCTATGACGATATTAAATCGTCATAATGTCTATGATGATCTAATATCGTCATGGACCATCTAGCCAAGCCAGCTCAGATCCTACGTGGCCGATCCTACGTGGCAAAATTGTGACAAAATGAAATCGTATTAAATCAAAATCAGCCCAGTCCATTTTAGTGATCTAAATGGGCTGGCCCAATAATGTTGGACTTTTTCTGTTTTGGGCCTAGGCCATTTGTAGAGCATTTTATTTTATGTCGTGTCTATGGGCCATGGCCTTTTTTTTAGGGTGTATTCGACTTTTTAGATCTAGTACGGACCCAAATGTACAAACCAGCCCAACAACATTTCCAAATATATAGTTCACACAAAACAACAGTATATAATCCAAAATTTAAACATAACAGCCACGAGGCTAATAAGTAACACTATTACATGACATGATAGCTAGATCATCATAATAGATATAGATATCTGATACAACGGATATAAACATGATAGCAGAATCTGACCAAATTTGAGACACAATAACCAAAAAGACAGCAAATACAACAGATGTAAACATGACAGATTCGCTACTCGTTGTCAGCTTCATCATCAGGTATCTCAAAACAAAATTCCTCTTCCAAGGCCATCACAACCTCCATTGCATCCAGACTATCCAGGACAATATCATCCTTGAAGTGGGCATCTGGTTTCACATATAGGACAGTAAGTTAGGCAAAGAACAAATGTGCATGTTTCTGGATATTAAATAAAGCACTATCCTAGCCCACATAAACGATACTTCCCTTTATTTTCTGTTGAAACAGGGTTTCAAATGTTTACAACATGAAAAATGGACCTTTTCTATCTATGTTACTATATACATCGGTCCCTAACTATACTAGCATCTGCTTATGAATCCCTGCTGCTTATCATAAATAGCATAGTTTGCTTCCTAATAACTCTAGTCTAAAAAATTAGGAACTACAGCAGTAGTTTTCATGTGTCCAAAAAAGAACAGCCAATGTCATCCCAAATAAGAAAACATGCTGATGTTGAAAGTATACCGTATATATTGTAACAGCAGGAACAAATATTTTAACAAAGAGCAAAAGAACAGTAGGTTGTAACTACAAACTGCTAAGGAAATAACAGACACATTGGTGAATCAGAATAAAAATGTATGAACGCCTGATTTACTGATATACACATTACCACTATAAAATCAATAGACCAAATATTTCATCGGATTTCAGAGGCCACATTGCCTCACTATGAAATCAATAGACCAAATATTTCATCGGATTTCAGAGGCCACACAGGCAATGCCCATTTAGATCTCATCGAGACCACACCAAGCGGACGAATCAAACAGATCACGGCTCGCTCTGCCAAGGCATACACACAAATCACCGAGGGAAGGGTGGGGAAACTCACCAGTTCGACAAGGTGGTCACGGGACATGTCTTTGCGAGAGGGCTTGTTTCAGCATGTATCACATCCATTAAGCGACTGGTTTCTTATGCTTTGAACTGACCTGGCAATTACAGAGAATAACATAATAAAAAAGGCTGGAATAGATATGGTAAAGCAGTATGAGTACCTATGTAAAGGATTGCTTTATTGAGCAACACAGTGACAAATTATATGACACAGATCGTGTAATATAACATAGATCAAATCTACATATCACTTCTATGATAAGAACAAGATCATACCAAGACTATGATCTTCTATTGATAATTTATTTACTGGAAATTTTATATAAGTAAAATGAGGATTAGATTTGAGTATTCACAAGTTGATATTTTATTTCTAACTAGGGAATTTAGTGTGGCGACACGCCGCACCTAGTGTGGGGTAAGAATTAATATGGTCTAGAGAAAAAAGACGATTCATTATGATACAACATAGTATGAACGAATGATCCCAAGACACAGTACATGAGAACAAGGCATGGCTGAAGAAAACAAAGATGACATACTATTGTACAATATGGAACCAGGAGCTACCACATAAGACATTGCACTACTTCGGGAATTGTAAGAGTTGTGCTGCTGCACGCCCGATTGGAGTTGCCCTGCAGCATTTCAATTAGATTTCAATCACACATGTCTCAGACCACATATAACACAGATGTCATACAGGTAACTTACACAAAACGAAACCCATGTCACGTCTTATCATGTATAACATGTTTAAAACTATAGGTTTCAAGAAGTGGTGAGAGGTCTTTGAGAGAGGACCCTTGAGAGATAGGCGAGGTAGGGCGAAGAGAGAGACACGACCTGGAAGTGTCGCAACATGGTTGGGATCCAGAGCATCCGCTGCTCCTCGAACCTATGCCGTCCTTGATCTGTAGCATCCTGCCATGGCCAAGACTGGAGAAGCTAGACCGAGCTCGACCTCCATACCATCCAAGCTTTGGTGGAGAAGCAGGCTCCAACCTCTAGTGCCTAGGTCGGGGTCCGCGCCGTCGCCTCTGGTCCCTGCCATGCCGCCTCCGCCTCGACATGCTCCTCCCAGGTGTCCGGCAACCGGCTAGTTGCCCTACTCCGGTCGCGGCCTTGGTGTCCGCGAGGAGGAACTCTGCATCCTCTTCGCCTCCCAGACGGCGGCGGCGGACGTTGGGTCGAGGTGGAGCTTGTCCTCCGATCAGTGGGTGGAAGCACCGGCCGTGGCGGCTCCTCCTGGGCTTGGGAGGTGGATCGAGGAACGAGTGGAACGGGAGGGAAGTGCGTGCGATGGGGCGCAGCGATGGGATGTGGAGGTGATGGTGATCTGGAGGTTAGGTCGTGGCCCGGAGATCGAGGGTGGCGGCGGTGCACGGAGGAGGGGTGGCGGGGATTGATAGGTTTGAGGCGAGGTGTCGCATGCGGGGCGCAAGTTGAGGCTCGGGGGAGATCGTGGCGCACGGGAGGCGATATGGAGGATGTGGGTCGCTATGTGAGGTTAGGGTTTGTCTGAGGCAATCTGGAGAGGTGGCGATGGTCTCTGATCGGGCCTAGGGTTAGCAGCGGAAGAGTGGGTGCTGTGTTTGTTTGAGCAAAGTACGGTCCTTGGATGAGAATTTAACGATCTAGATCAGACAAGGATGGCCGATCCGTGGAAGTCAGATTCCTGCAATTTGATTGGTCGCAAAATAAAAACCATTTTTTTAGTTCAAAAAAAGGCTGCGTTGTGAAGCTATCACGAAAGAAAAGTTCCAAAATGCTGTCATCCTATTTTTTTAAATTAGTAGACCACCTTATATGGACAATCTCCCAACCGGGGTATCTCAGACCTTTCCGTCCACCCCTCGCGAAAAAGACAAATTCCTACCGTATCGATAAAAAGTGGGTCCGATTTGAACTACAAGTACATTATCCGATGCTCGTGATTTTTGGAAAAATGATTTTTAGACTCACAATATGCTATTTCTTCAGAGTTCCAATGCAATTTTAGCGATGCTCGGCCCCTAGCTAAGAACCCTCATGCCCGTCGTTTTGACCATTGTTTGAAACGGGCATAAAAATTCAAAAACGGTCTGATCAACATAAATTCTTCGCATGGTGTCTTATTATGTGACATAGTTGCAAGGAAAAATACCAAACTTGGTAAATTGAGTATGTCTCAAAAAACCTTCATAAAATGACCCATCATGTTCGAGGTTTCATGGCTTTCGGGTCAAATTACCAATGTTATGGCTATAATCGTGGCATAGTTTGTGATAATGCACCCGTATCATGCACACATGTGCATCATGGGATGACGAACAATGTTGCAGGAGGAAGTTTTCCTTTTCGACGTATGAAAAATCCATTTCCCATTTTCCGACTGTAAAAAACGGGGCGTTTTGTGAAGCAACCACCAAATTAAAATTTTAGAATGGTACCACCCCATTTTTCAAAAATAGTATATCACCTTACATGGACAATGTCCCAACCGGGGTATCTCAAACCTTTCCATGCACCCCTCGCGAAAAAGACAAATTCCTGCCGATTCGGGAGGAAGTGGGTCCGGTTTAAACTACAGGTACATGATCCGATGCCCATTATTTTTTGAAAAAATGTGTTTTAGACTCGCAATATGCTATTTCTTTAGAGATCCAATGCAAGTTTAGCGAGGATCGGCCCTGAGCTAAGAACCTTCATGCCCGCCGTTTTGACCATGGTTTGAAACGGGCATAAAAAAATAAAAAACGGTCCGATCAACACAAATCCTTCGCGTGGTGTCTTATTATGTGACATAATTGCAAGGAAAAATACCAAACTTGGTAAATTGAGTATGTCTCAAAAAACCCTTCACAAAATGACCTATCATGTTCGAGGTTTCGTGGCTTTCGGGTCAAATGACCAATGTTATGGCTAGAATCAGGGCATAGTTTGTGATAATGTGCACATATTGTGCACACATATGTATCATGGCATGGAGAACAATGTTGTAGGAGGAAGTTTTCCTTTTCGACGCACGGAAAAACCATTTTCCATTTTCCGAGCGCAAAAAATGGGGTGTTTTGTGAAGCAACTACCAAATGACAGTTTTAGAATGGTACCGCCATATTTTGAAAAAATATTAGACCACCTTACATGGACAATGTCCCAACCGGGGTATCTCAAACCTTTCCGTACACCCCTGGCGAAAAACACAAATTCCTGCCGATTCGGTAGGAAGTGGGTCCTGTTTGAACTACAGGTACATGATCCGATGCCCATTATTTTTTGAAAAATGTTTTTTAGACTCGAAATATGCTATTTCTTTAGAGATCCAATGCAAGTTTAGCGAGGCTCGGCCCTGAGCTAAGAACCTTCATGCCCGCCGTTTTGACCATGGTTTGAAACAGGCATAAAAAAATAAAAAACGGTCCGATCAACGCAAATCCTTCGCGTGGTGTCCTATTATGTGACATAATTGCAAGGAAAAATACCAAACTTGGTAAATTGAGTATGTCTCAAAAAACCCTTCACAAAATGACCTATCATGTTCGAGGTTTCGTGGCTTTCGGGTCAAATGACCAATGTTATGGCTAGAATCAGGGCATAGTTTGTGATAATGTGCCCATATTGTGCACACATATGTATCATGGCATGGAGAACAATGTTGCAGGAGGAAGTTTTACTTTTCGACGCACGGAAAAACCATTTTCTATTTTCTGAGCGCAAAAAATGGGGCGTTTTGTGAAGCAACCACCAAATGACAGTTTTAGAATGGTACCGACACATTTTGCAAAAATATTAGACCACCTTACATGGACAATGTCCCAACCGGGGTATCTCAAACCTTTCCGTACACCCCTGGCGAAAAAGACAAATTCCTGCTGATTCGGTAGGAAGTGGGTCCAGTTTAAACTACAGGTACATGATCCGATGCCTATTATTTTTTGAAAAAATGTGTTTTAGACTCACAATATCATGTTTCTTCAAATATCCATCGAAACTTTTTAATAAGACTCAATCCCTATATGAGAACAGTCACTCCCTAGTTTCAAACTCATATTTTGAATTATGGTATTGTCCCTACTATGAACTAATATGGGATTAGTAAATCCACTATTTTTAATTAATCAAAGTATTGCTAATTAATACCATAAGATGTTCTACTGGATTTTATAAAAAATTAGAAACAAAAATCAATTATTTTGGACTTACTATGAAAAAGTTACAAAAGAATTAAGAAAACCAAAAAAAACTAAACAGGCGGATCTGGACGGGCCATAATCTTACACTTCCTACTAAGGCCCATCGCGGCTAATTCCCTTTCCACCGAGCCCATCGCGGCTGAGTCCCTTCCCACAGAGGCCCATTACCGCAGAGAACTCAGCCCAGCGCAATGTTTGAATAGATATATGGGTGCGTTGTAGTAGTAAAACAAGAAAGAATGGTTGGCGTGGTGTTAAGGTGCGCTAGGTTAGTTTGTAGGTCTGTGGTTCGAATCCCTGTCTCAGTTCTTTTTTGCAAATAACCTATAAACCAATCTGGGCAATTTGCTTTTGGTCCCAGTTTTAGTAGATTCGAGCAGCGCCACTACAAGGAATCTGTCACAATCTGGGCACGAAAATGTGGATATTATCCCAGCTGTATTCACATGCCGGTCCGACGACACGTAAGAGGTGCTAGCGCGTCTCAGCCAGGACCGGTCCAAACTATCTAGAACGGACACATAAAAGAGTCTCCTAGCCCCACGCTCAACGAACAGCATCAAAGCAGCACGACCAGCGACCACACGGTGGGTATTTAAAAAAAGAAAAACAGCCACGGTGGAAATCGCGTGCGCGCAGATAGCCTCACAAGGCTTGCACGTAACCACGATTACACTATAGAATAATGCCCCGCATGTAGATTTAAGTTGTGCCAACTAAGCAAATATTAATATATGGATACGACACATAGTTAAAAATTGACACGTAGACACGACACATAGACATAGTTGCTGATGTGGCTGACCTCTTTTTCCTAATTTGGACGACATGACGATTTTAAATCGTCATAGTGAGCTATAAATAAGGCCGTGAGGTGCAATCATTGGGTCATGACGATTTGAGCTAATGAAACTATGACGTTTTCGAGTAAGATCGTCATAATTTTCTAATGTTTTAAGCCTCTCGAATGGCTTACGACCATATGGTGCAAAATCGTTATAAGTCTACGACGATTTTATCCACAGTCACTATTAGAAGGTCATAGAATAGCACATTCCTTATAGTGCTCGTCTTGTTGTTGCAACAAACATAAGGACCACTTGCTCTTTCATTTGGTTTGTTTGCAAACATAATACTTTTGTTTTGGATATGCTTCCTTGTGTGTTTTTGCCAAATTCTCCTATTCTTGCATCAAAGATGTTGTTTGAAATTTGGACCCAATGCTTTGAATGCCCCACTTATATGTTATATGGAGTTTTTGAGTTTCCACATTTGGATGATGTTCAAACGATTTCCATGCACATTGACCTTGCATATGTATCCCGTTTGCTATACTCGAGTTGTGCTAATCGTGTTGTGAACAAGAATGGACATGCCACAAATGACATGCTCCTCTATCACACACAAACATATGTTGTTTGGTCTTTGTTGTATGAAGGTACAAATGCATACATGTTAACCTCTATGGACTATATGTTGACAAGAAGAACCGAAGAGAGTTACCTATGGCTACACTTCTTTGAGCTCTATCTACAAGCTAAGGTGACTTCCTTCTACTTGAGGACTCATTCTATAATCTTCATGAATTGGCTACGCTTTGAGTGTTGCTTTGCTTTTGTTGTGAGCTTTATAGGCTTCAAGGAAGGTGAAGGAACATTGAAGTGTCGTCAAGTCACTCTTCCCGAGGACGACTATATGGTGAACCCCAGGATCAAGGATGTCCTTCGACCGCTTCTACTTTGTGATGAGCATGTAGAGTCGAGGACGACTCTTTTTGAAGGGGGGGGAGCTGATGTAGCCCGACCTACGGTCGTTACCACATCTTGGTCTCCAACTTACGCCAAGTCGTCATGGACTCCAAAGGTGAATCCGTTCCTCTATGCGAGCCCCCTTCCTACCCTATTGAATGGTATGCTACTTCATACTCCGTCACATATGCATGCTAGGTTCACATTGACAAGTACGGAGGCAAGGGAGGAAGCCCGGAGCATCAAGCCCGACAAGACGGAGGCTTGGAAGAGGAGGCGGAAGAAGACAGATCGCCAAATGCTCTCTGTCGGTATTACTACTACGGACTGGCGGCCAGTACTACCGCCCGTGGCACTCATGCTACCGCCACTGTGAGCAGCATATGAAGCCAAATACTCTCTGTCTCCGGTGGTACTACCGGATCTGGACCTGGTACTACAAGTCAGCGGTACTACCGTCCCCTGATACCGCTCGCTTCTGAGGCAGCTCCGGTGGCGCAACACTAGTTGGGCCACAGCCCTTGTATCCCCCTTTACTTACCTTTTCGCCCATTTATCCCCAAACTACCCTTGTTTAGTGGTTGGCCTATAAATAGAGCCCCCACCCCTCATGTATCCCTTAGGCATAGATGATAGACTAAAGACAACCCCCATTGTGGAATCTCTAGTTTTGCCTCATCCCCTTTACCAAGGGGACCGACTATCGTCACCAACCTCGATTGGACTTTGCATCACGCATCCATCGTTGAACAAGGCCTGGGAGTTCGATGTCTCGTCTCCAAGTTGTCAAGACCCTCCCTAAGGTGTTCTTCCCTCTCCGATGTAGATTTGAGGGAGCACGTTGACCGATCTTTCCTTGCGAGGATTCTATCGGACCGGTGGCCGCCGTTCGGGAGCAATCGGCCTTGTATCGTGTGAGTTTTGTGTGTGTTCATCGTGTTCTTCGCGAGGTGTGTGTTCGCTTCCGCTACCTTCTCCCTTTCCCCTCGCTTTCCCATCGATTTGACCACGAGATCCGTGAAGATCGGGCACCCAAGAGGTTAACCCCTCCATCAACACCTCATGTGTAAGGTTCCCAACCTTTAATAAGGTAGAGATCCCCGTGTTTACAATGATAGTCCCTGGATCAATAGCTAGCATCCACAGTTTAAGATGTAATATCAAGAAACAAAGGTCATAATACAACTTTATAACTAGGAATAAAATAATACATTACATCTTACATAGCTCATTTGGCTATCTCATTACAATGCAGCAGAAATAACTATATAGCATGGAGTCCTTCATCTTCAAAGTGCCACAGGCAGTCATGTTGGTTGTAGAGTTGTAATCCTATTTAACACACTTCACTAACATCAAACAAACCTGCAACATAATAAGTTACAGCCACAAGGGTCAATACATTTGAATTGTATTGGCAAGTTTCACTACTATGTGAAAATAAGTTGGATCCTATGAATATTTGCATATTTGGATAAGTAGAGTTTATGCTCATTTGCAGAAAGCAATATGGTTTTATCCTATCTTTTCAAAATAGTTTTGATCTTTTAATCAATCTTTCTGAACTACTTGGCAAACTCCAAGTGCTTCTAATCCCTTGTTGACACCATCAAGTTTTACTTTGAGAAATTGGAATGTCGAGATCTTCCATAGCTTCAGGCCTTAGTTGCTCAGAGTTGTCCGTTACGGGGGACACGACTAAGTACTTAGAATTTGACCTTCTGCATAAGTTGTACATTTTACCCACATGACACAATCTCGTCTTGACGCCACCAGTGGCCGCTGGATAAGTACTCACCAAAATAGAGTACCGGCAGATCGAGAATGTGACAAAGTCTTTCCATAGGAGTCCTCCCAATACACAATGCTAGCTTGTCATCCAGGCACCAATGTAGGGTTTCAAGTTCCCTTACACAATCCTAGTTAACCTGAAGATGCCAATGCATGGGTCTTCCACTATGTAGTTGACTAAGCCAGAGCCCATTTAGCATGTGGCTGTACACGGAAGCCACTGTACGAGAAACATGTTCAATCTCTAAGTCCCTGGGTGGTTTTCTTCTAGTGCACAACAAAAAGAGATTGCCATATAAACATGGTTCCTTTTGTTGCCACCTTGTCCAAAACTTGAGTATCCTTGTCCACCCAGGTGGTTCATTGAGTACTTGTTTTATTATATAAAACATATAACTTTTCAATACTTCATATATTCATAACATGTATCCCATCCCAATATATAGCAGGGCTAAGCATACTACAACTACAATGTTTCCACTAAGGAATATATATAAGGGTATCCTATTAGGATTTAGCATAGCATAAAATATAGAAATCCTTTTCATGCATGTTATAAAAATCCACTAAGTGTAATGAAAATAGTAGGACTTGGATGATAGTGTCACTTGCCTTAGTAGTTGGTGGTGTTGGTACACTCTTCGCAATAACACACTTGTCAATCAACACAATCTATCAAGCAAAACAACCAAGACAAAACACACACAAGATCAACACTAATGGCAACACAAAAATCATGCAAAGTATGCAAACATGCAAGATGGAAATTTTTATTGTACAAATTTTTATAACAAGGATCTGAACATTACTAAGTGATTTCTGAACATTTTATATTTTCAAGATTACAAATGCAACCATTTGTGCAATTGTAGCAATTTGCAATATTTTCTAACACTTGGAAAGTACATTCTCACTAAATAATTTCCATGGTATTATTATAATATAATAAAATTATATTTTTCTCTTACTGTATAGAGGGTTCAATATACAACCATTTGCAAAAGGATTCACTTAAAAATAATTTACACAACAATTTTTATACTCAAAATAGTCCACAAATGGTTCTGTATAAAACGTGATTTTAACAGACTCAAAAATACCGAACTATGGGTCCACTGTGTTCTACTCGTTTTTTTGAATCCATAGACATATTATTTGCTAAATTTGGATATACAGAACTAAAGATATAATTTTTATGGTGAAAATGACCAATTAAACCATTTAATTTATAAATCAAATTTTTGTACAGAGAATAAGTAATATTATTGCAGAAATGGATTCTACATAATCTCAGCTTTTCAGGGATACCAAATTTATAATTTTTGGACTTCTAAATCTTTTTCTATGAATTATACGAGTTCGTACTAAAATCTGGAAAAGTCAAACTCGGGAATTGACTGAAATTGACTTTGACTAATCTGACTGAGTTGACTGTTGACTATGCTGATGTCAGATTTGACTACAGAAAAAGTTGCTCGGATGGAAAAACTTTCTACATGAAAGTTGTAGATAACAACTAGATTTATCTACTGTTTAAAGGAAATTGTGCTTGGAGCAACAAGGTGGGCGTAAAATGGATTATACCTTCTAAGATCTAAATCTTTGACTGCGTTTTTCTCTCTGCTTGATGAACGAAACGAGGTGAAACCAGCGGGAATGGAACCGTCTTGACGAGGGGAACAACTTCCGTCTTCAAGCCGCCGCGATTCGAGGTCGTCTTGAAGGTCTATTTTGGTGGAGAAGATTGGGAAGAATTTTGGACGAAAATGGAGGTTTGAACTTTTATGTAGTGGGGTTTATATAGGAGGGGGAGGGGGCTAAATTAAAGGAGATTAAAGAGGGAGAGAAATTATGGGACATTTAGTGCAATTTAGGACGGCAATTGAAGGTTATTTAAGTGCATTAGATACAAATAGATGCTCACTGGTTCCTCGTTCACCTACACCCCTCCTGGCCGATCTGCCTGGTTGGGCCGGCCCATTTTGGCTGGCCTGGCTGGCCTTTTTTGTTTTATATTTTTTTCTATTTTTTAATTCTTTCATAACTTTTGATTTAGAGCTCTGAATTTACCGATTCAAATTTCTGCGGGTTCGTAAATTTATGGGCAATATTTTAGGACATAAATTTTATATATTTGGAAATATTTAATTTTCTCAATTATTAATTAGTCAATTATTGTACGATTGCATGTGTGCGATATTGGTCTAGTTGTAGGGCAATATATTTAGAATGACTTGGATTCTTTCCTTATTTGAACTTGATTCGATTTAGTTCTACTTTACATGGATAACCATGAATTAAAGTTTGAAAATATGAGAGGATAATTTTACAAAATCTTAAAATAGCTCACATAAGCTATGCTGCTTATTTTAAAACGAGACTCTTTACTTTTATTTTTGGTTCAAAACAAAACAAAGGTTGTTTGAAAAATGTAAATGAAGTAGTTGAGATGTATAGATGGTTTTTGGTTGAGAACATTCCTCAAGATTAAAAATAGGTTTTCAAATACAGGAAGTTTGTGAAAAAGATTTTGAAGGGGAACCTTACAATTAAAATTTTGAAGTAGAGGAGTTATATGGATAATCTTGATGCTTTGATCTTAGGGTTTTTGTTAAATGCTATTTTTATTTTAAGGAGTACCTTTTTTGGGGGGGGGACTTTGTAATAGTTTAAAAGGTTTTAATGTTTCCAATTAGAAGCAAAAAGTTTCTTTTCCCCATAAATTTTATTCTTTATTTATTTTGTTTATTTCTTTTTCACATTTCAAAATTTGGAAAATTTTGGGATGTGACATCATGCATACTCAACTTTGGGCCCAGGCAAGTCCTTGTCATTGTAAGTATTTACATATCACTGAGAACTGCCAACGGGGTACCCCTTGCACATGGTACATGAGCTTTCCCATAACCAAAATGATAAGACAAGCAGACAATGAACATCTCAGCAATCTTTTTATTTACCATATGCATAGCTTTTTATTGAGGATGCTTCATAGATAGCTCACTATGGTGATGCTGTAAGTTTCCACCATGATTAGGCATGGCTTAGGCTAGCGGCCCATGCGTTTCTCTAACACAAAATACAAACTCCATGGACTTACAAGTTCCCTCTTTATTTCACACCTATGACATCCATAGACAAAAGAGCATGATATCAACTGAGTACAAAGTACAAGTGCAATGTTGAAAACGTTCCCTATGACAACACAGTTCTGCTAATTCCAACTTATAAGTGCAAGCATATACAACAAAGTTGTCACAATGGTTCAAGTTTATTAGGGTCAAAGAATATAAAGTGTGACATCAAGTTCGTGAGGGCTTTAATCACTAAGTTTTCACATAACAAAATAATTTTTAATTGGAAGGTAGCTGAAAACAAGAATATACTTGGAATGGTGTAACACACCATGCATAGAAGTTTATAGTTGACACTTTGGAATAACTTGGTTTCTTGGGAGTTTGAAGCATGAGTAGAACTTACTCATACAAGTGGAGGCTAGCAAAAGACTGGGAGCAACCAACTAAGAGAGCATAATGGCCATAATCATGCAGAGCAACAAAGCATTACTAATCAAAGCATAGAGTGGTACTACAAGTCAAGGACTAAATGATCATAGATGCTAATAGTGACTTGTCATAGTCATAACATGGTGTAAGCATGTGCCAAGTCAACTCAAGCAAAGCATCAAAGGAGAATACCACAATACTATGCTTTTGCATGGTAAAACAACGCATAATTTCTTCAAGGCACACTAAGCAATCCCAATTGTTTGGAACAAGACATGCTCCAACAATAATCACTAAGCATAATGCTAAAACAAACCTAGCATGTCATGCTAAAGTCTGAGTCACAGTCAATGCAAGCTCCTCTTGCACTTCAAGCAAGAACTTTACTACTCCTTTCCAACACCAAGCAAACTTATTTGCAAAACAACACAGTGAGAACAGGGGTCCAAACTACTTTATTCAAGCAAACTAAACAACCTAAGCAAAGCAAACGAAAACTAAGAAGCTCTAAGAACAACACAAATGTGCATGAAATAATAAAAACGAAGTGTCTAGACAGACCTGAGCTTTTTATTGATGAAGAAGGGGATGCCTTGGGCATCCCCAAGCTTTGACGCTTGTAACTCTTGGATATTTATTGGGGTGACACCATGGTGGCATCCCAAGCTTGAGATTTTGTCCACTACATCATTCTCTCTCTACACCTAAAGTTTTTCCTTCATACAAAACTTCACACAATCTTCATTAGCAACATTAGCTTATTCAAAAGATATTAGACCCCTGGCAAAGCTTTGAAACAGCAAGGCTTTTCACTAAAAACACAAGCTACTGTAGCAACTCCTTCAAAAAGCTCAATTCACCTAAAGAGAACTCAAAAAGGAATCAATAAGAAGTAAATGCAAATAATGGCAGAAATCTGTCAAAACAGACCAGCAGGTAGAAACCGATTTTTTTGAACATCTTATGTTGCTCAAATAAAAAAGTGTTGAACTAACAAAAGTTTAACATAATAGGGGATTTATTCGTAAATTTTGAGCTCAATCTGAGTTACAGAGACTCCTAACGATTTTTTTGGTGGAGGACAGAAATCTATTTTGGGACAACAACAACTCCCCAAATCTTACTTTACTCTCATTAGAGGTTATTCTTGGCAGAAAAAGCAAACAAAAAGGATAAGGAGAGATCATTACTGAAGTAATAACTTCCAAGACTCAAGGAAACTCTTGGATTATCTCCCAACAAGTACTTTTCTTTAACGCCTTTAAGTTAGGCACAAGAAGCAAAAAGAATCAAGTATTTTCAAATGAGGAAGCATTAACATCAAATCTTGCTTTCAAAGGAGGAGCAAAAAGCAACTTATATCTCCTCATAGGGAAGTGTTCAATACCTTTCTTGAATGGAAATTGATATTTAATGGTGCCTTCTTTCATATCAATGATGGCACCAACTGTTCTAAGAAATGGTCTTCCCAAACTAATAGGACAAGAAGCATTGTATTCAACATCCAAAACATAGAAATCAACAGGGACATAAGCATTGTTAACCATAATGAGAACATCATTAATACTCCCCATGAGTTTATTCTTAGCATTATCATTGAGTGGGACATATAAATAACAATCTTCCAATGGTGGCAAATCAAGCATTTCATAAATCTTCCTAGGCATAATAGAGACACTAGAACCATGATCACATGAAGCTTTGAGATCAAAGTCATTCACTTGCATATTAATAATGGGTTCCCAACTATCTTCTACTTTCCTAGGAATAGAAGCTTTGTGTTTTAGCTTCTCTTCCTTAATATTAACAAGAGGATCTGTAATGTGTTTAGTAAAGGAAACATGCATATCACTACCATCAGGACTTCTAGCAAGCTTTGTAGGCACATAATCACTTCAGAAATATTGCAACCATCAATATCAAAGTCAAACTTAGAATCACAAGTAGTAGGCTCAATAGGCTTAGGCATAGTAGGAGGAGGAATAGGGACTACTTGTGGTTTAGTGGTGATAGTGCACACACTATTGTTTCTATCAATTTCAGCTTCCCTTTCCCACTTAGCATGGAGTTGAGCTAACAGCTTAACATTTTCATCAATAGTAACTTGTATGGCATGAGTAGTATAAAAAGTGTTTTCCATAGTTTTAGGTTTACCAGTCATTTTATTAATCAAGGAAGACTAAGCTTCAGACAAAGAGGATATATTTTTCTCAATAGTTAAAAGCTTTTCCTCTATAGTTTTATTGAAAGTGGTTTGTTTACTAATAAAGTCCTTGAGCACGACTTCAAGTTCAGAGGGGGCACTTTTAGCATTATTGTAAGAGCTTCCATAGGAATTGCCATTATTAGGAGGATAAGGCCTATAATTGTTGTTGTTACCAAAATTATTCCTATAGGCATTGTTGTTGAAATTGTTGTTTCTAATGAAGTTCACATCAACTTGCTCTTCTTGAGCAACCAAAGAGGCTAAGGTAACACTATTAGGATCTAGAGGAGCTTTCCTATTAACAATCATATCCATAATAACATCAATCTTTTCACTCAAAGAGGAAGTTTCCTCAACAGAATTTACCTTCTTACCATGTGGAGCTCTCTCAACATGCCATTCAAAGTAGTTAACCACCATATTATCAAGGAGCCCTGTTGCAGCACCCAAGGTGAGGCCCATGAAGGTACCTCCAGCAGCTGAATCCAGCAGGTTCCTAGAAGAGTAGTTCAAACCTGCATAAAAAGTCTAGATAATCATCCAAGCAGTGAGTCCATGAGTGGGACAATTCTTAACCAAAGTTTTCATTCTTTCCCAAGCTTGAGCAACATGTTCATTATCAAGTTGTTTAAATTTCATAATGTCACTTCTCATAGCAATAATCTTAGCAGGAGGATAGTACTTTCAATAAAAGCATCTTTGCACTTAGTCCAAGAATCAATACTATTTTTAGGCAAAGAAAGCAACCATTCTTTAGCTTTTCCTCTCAAGGAGAAAGGAAAAAGCTTGAGTTTAATAATATCTCCATCGACATCCTTATACTTTTGCATTTCACAAAGTTCAACAAAGCTATTGAGATGGGCAGAAGGATCATCAAAACTAGCACCAGAAAATTGCTCTCTCATCACAAGGTTCAACAAAGCAGGCTTAGTTTCATAAAAGGTAGCATCATGAGAAGATTGAGCAATATGAGTTCTTAGGAAATCATTGTTGTTCGTGCTAGTGAAGTGAAGGGAATATGCCCAAGAGGAAATAATAAAGTGGTTATTATCATATTCCTTGTTTATGATAAATGTTAATTTTGCATGCTATAATTGTATTAATACGGAAACGTTAATACATGTGTGTTTAATAAACAAAAAGTAAGTTCCTAGTTATGCCTCTCTCATAAACTAGCTCGTTGATTAACAAGATGATCAAGGTTTCCTGATCATGGACATTGGATGTTGTTAATAATGAGGTCACAACATTAGTGTAATGATGTGATGAAAATTCATCCGAAGTATAGCATTACGATCAAAGTCATTGAGTTTATATTTCTATAACAACTTACGAAGTGATCCTAATCCTTAGACCATGAGATCATGTCAATCACTAACACCGGAAGAGTTTCTTGATAACATCAAACGTCACACCGTAACAGGGTTATTATAAAGATGGATTCAGAACTAATAAAGTGTTATGTTGAGTCCCATGGATCGAGAGTGGAATTTGTTCATCCCGATGACGAATAGATATACTCTGGGCCCTCTCGGTGATATCACATTGATTAGCTTGCAAGCAAGTGATTTGATCACTACAATGTTATATCACGGGAACGAGAAAAGAGTGCATGCCAGTAACGAGATCAAACTAGGTATGGAGATACCGATGATCGAATCTCGGACATGTAATATATCGTGAAACAAAGGGATTAAGATACTAGCGTAAAAGGTTCCGACGATCACAAGAAAGTCATCGTTGAATGTGTGGGAGTCAGTATGGGTCTCCAGATCCCGCTTCTGATTATTGATCCAAGAGGGGTCTCGATCATGTCCGCATTATTCACGAACCGTAGGGTGACACACTTAAGAGACATCGACATCCAATTGGAGCAAAAGTTTCATGCCAAAAAGAAAAGGAAAGCGCAGGAATTTATTTCACTAGACACCGAAACTGTTTCGGTTGAAATTGCTAAAACTGGTTCTGCATGTGAAATGGAATACTAGCAAGGGGTTTTATGTGAATGTTTGTTAATTAAAGTAATTAACAAAATTCTGAATAAATAAATAAAAGAGTTTTATTTAAATGAGAGCTTGCATTAAATTTGGTGGAAATTTAATGCATGTGAGTGGATTTTTGAGTGGAGGCTTTTTAATGGGAGTGGAGGCTTTTCATTTTGAGTGGGAGCTCCACCCACATGAATGTGGAAGAGGTGGGGGCAGCCCCCATGGCTGGGCACCATGCCCCTTGGGTGCCCCCCTCTCCCCTATAAAAGGCCCCCCTCTCCTCCTCTCAAAGCACACCTCCTCGTGAAGGATCTCTCTCCCTCTCTAGAATTTATTCCCCATGGTCTCGGACTAGCGAGATACATGTTCTCGGTGGCTTTTCGGCAAGAAAGAGTTGTGCTTCCGCTGCATCGCTGGAGCGAGGAGGCGGAGGTTGCTCGGTGCCTCGAACGTGTGTGCGAGGACGGATGCGCTGCTGTTTTGCGGCGCTAGGACTTCCTCTCGATCTTGAGATCGGCAAGAGATCGTCTACATCAACCAAGAGTTTGGACTCGTTAAGCTTTGTCGGTCTTCAAGGGTATGTTCTCTATGGATGTACATCCGCCCGTTGTTTGTATCTAGTAGATAGATCTTGGTACATAGTTGTTCCCATCGTAGGAAAAATTTTGTTTTCTATGCTGCGAACCCTACAGTGGTATCAGAGTCGGATCTATGCGTAGATACTTTGCACGGGTAGTACACATATGAGTATGTGGGCGATGATGATCATTTTATTGCTTCTTAGTTGTACTTTGGATATTGGTGGCATAGTGGGATGAAGCGGCCCAGACAAACTTTACATGTCCTCGCACATGAGACCTATTCCACGCTTGACATGCAACTAGTTTTGCATAAGTGGCTAGCGGGTGTCTGTCTCTCCTACTATAGTCAATATCTAATTTGCAACGAGTTGTCAACAATTTGGTTATCCTCATTGTGGTTCATGTTCGTAGGTAAGAACGGTTCTATCTTCGAAAGCCCTAAGCCACGTAAAACTTGCAATGGATAAATTAGAGGCGTCTAGTTTAGATTGTTGCTGGGCTAGTGTTATGATATGGTGATGTTGTAAGTAGAAGTATGAGATGATACTATTACAACACACATAGCGTGTAAGTTTCATAGACCTTGGCCTTACACATAAAGGTATGATAGTGATCATACCACGGTGCACATGATGGAGATCATATGTGGGAACCATATCATTTCACTTATAAACATGTGATGTTTTGATTGCATCTTATATTGCTTGTTTGGCGTTTTATTAGCATAATAAGATTATCCCTCATTTAAATATCAAGATAAGAATGTGTTCTTCCTTTAGTATGCACCGATTATGTTCTCGTCGCTCCAAGACATCACGTGATGATCGGGTGTTTTTGGATCCACGACCATATTTCGGGTGTAAGACAGTTACACACGCGAATACTAAGGTTCTAACTTGGCGAGCCTAGCATGTACAGGCATGGCCTCGAAACACGGACTGAAAGGTTAAGCATGAGTCATATGTTTTTATATGATGACCATATGGATGCTCGCCTTTGAAGCTACACCGACTCACGTGATGATCGGACTTGGTGTAGTGGATTTGGTTCATGTAATCACCAAAAAGACACGAGGGATGTCGTTTTTGAGTGGGAGTTCATTTCTAATTTGGATTAGTAGAACTCAATTTATCATAAATTAAATCAAAGTGAATTTGCATAATTTGTTGTAGTCATTGGCATTCGTTCACCACCTTATGCATAGTTGTAATTGAGATAATAGAACTATAGAATTCTGGATATATACTTTACGAACTGGTATCGTATTGTGTTGAGTGTCAATCTAAAGTTTAAAGTCCTATTGCAAACTTTCAGCAAACTCTATTCACTCCGTAAAATTTAATAGTTGGTATTAAATCGAGTGTAACAATTCCAGTGTTAGTATCTTAAGTATCATGTTTGCCTCCACGATTCTTGATTGTTTTAATATCAAATTTATCTAGGAGCTGAAAGAATTGTTTCAGAAACCATCATGTGTGGTAGATATAACGATATCTGAAACAATGTTTTGGTTGCAATATGATAGAGTATAATATATGTTCTCATATTGGATGAGAATTTACGAAGGTTGGAGATGCTAGACATCCTAATCATCCAAAAGGGTTTTGGAAAGTAATATTATACTCACGATTCGCCTTTATAAGCTACAGTAGCTTGATCATGAAAGTCTTCATGATAAGGATGAATAGAAGATGTATGTAAAGTGTTTACTACACTAAAAGATTACTAAAGAATGGATTTTGAAAGAATACCAATCATTTTGATGATGGTGATCTACTTCAAAGTGCAAGTCCAAAGGTATTATTATTTGAATATACACGCTTTGGACTATGTGTCATGTATATGGCGCCACTTTTGATGTTGATATATTCTTTTAAAAATGAAAAGGAAATGCTGAAAGAGAATCTATAAAATATATTTGGCAGAAAAGAAAAGATTGGAAATATCCAATTTAGGTATATGGATGATATACATGTTATGGTAGTATTCTTTGCTTGTTAAACAATGTGGTTCTTGGGTATTGGATACCGAATTGGTTGGTATGAAATTTCATACAGAACGACGCAATTCATGAACCACAATGGCCTAAGTAACTAGCAAGAGAATATGTGATGATGTTCATCGAAAACAAACAAACCGTTGTTTGTATTTCTCGTTGACATCAAAGCTTGACTTCAAGATTTGTTTTTATAATTGTTATTTGAATCAGGTATTATGAGAACAAAGGTTGTTCAAATAATTACCATATTCCATATAAGATGGATGATTTACAAATCTAGTTGGAGAAATCACATCCATAAAACCTAATGCTAAAATGTCGCAAGACAAATGATTGAAAGATCACTTACAAAGTGACATCGCTGTTTAAATTATATTGGAAAGAAAACATGAAGAATCTCCATATTCATGGATTTTTGGAGTCTTTGATTTGATCAAGTGACGCTTGTGAGACTTTCCTCGGTATAATTAAAACTTCGTTCAAAGGCCAAAGAAGAACGAACGACTAAAATATTGGAATTTATACATATCGATGTATGTAGTCCATTATGTATAGTCGTAAGCGATGGATTTCATCTTCATATGCTTTCTCTGAAAATTTGAGTGAATGTTCACTTAATGAGAATGAAGTATGAAAATATTTGAAAATGTTTCAAAGACTTTCAAGATGAAGTGAAAATCATTGTGACAAGAAAATAAATGGTTTATGATTTTATCATAAGGGATTTATTTGAGTTACAAGTGTAACAAGAAAATAAATGAATTATGATTTTATCATAAAGGGATTTATTTGAGTTACAAGTTTATCAAAACACCTAGATTTACATATCCCGAAACACCATAGGAATATGGAGTGTTTGAGATTTGTAATGAAACCTTGTTTGACATGGTTGGATCAAAGGTGTTATTTATAAAACTGCCATTATGTTTTAAAAGATTAAAGCTTTAGAGACTACCGCTTTTACACTGAAAAGAGCTCCATATTGATCCGTTGAAATGACACCATGGAAGTTATGGTTTGGGGTAAAACCCAAGTTGTCATTTCTTAAATTTTGGTATGCTAAACATAAGTAAGATGTTTACAACCGAAGTCGGATGAGCATGTCTTTGTAGGTTATTTCGAATAACAATTGGTTATTCCTCCATAACACCAAGGACAAAAGGGTTTTGTCGCTTGAAACGTGAAGTTTCTTGAAGAAGGAATTTTTCGTAAAAGTTAAGTGGGAGGACAATAGAACTTTGATAAGGTTAACGAACCTTAGCTAAATGTGCTGAGTTGTGCAGCGCCGGAAAATGTTCCGGAGGCAGCCATAATGCTCATAGCTTATGTGCCTCAAAGGTTGTGGTCACGGAGATCTAAGTTCTTATTGAACCAAGTCGGTCGGTTAAATAATTAAATGCTAAGATTTGAGAGTAAATCATTATTGTCTGACAATGATGAACCGACTACATGCAAAGAAGCGATGATGGGCCCTGACTCCGTCAAATGGCTTGAAGCCATAAAATCCGTGATAGTTCCATACACGAGAAATCAAGTTTTGAACTTTGAAGACCCTCCGGAAAGGTGTAAAAACCTATCGGTCGTATTTGGATCTATAAAGAAACAGACATGGATGTTTCACATCTATGAAATAGTCAACATGTCGTAAAGTATTTTACGACAATGTCCAAGGGGTTGACTATGACAAGATTTGATCTTTCATAGCGATATTTAGTCTGGACGGATTAAAGTAGCAAACACTACATATAATTTGTTATATGGTAGATGAATAAACAAAACAAAGTTCTTCTAATAGAATGGTTACCTAGGAAGTGTACATGACACGATCCAAAGGGTTTTGTTAATTCAAAGGATGCTAAAAAGGCATGCAAACTTCAATGCTTGAAGTAAGCATCGCGGAGTTGGAATCTTCATCGTGATGAAAAGAGTTTTCATCAGGAGACGATGAAGATGCTTGAATTTGCAAGAAATTAAGTGGGAGCGCTAAGACATATTTCTAATACATTATGTGGAGGACATCTTGTTGATTAGAAATGATGTATTTTTTATTCACAAAGGTTAAGAATTTCATTTTGATGAAATACTTAGGCAAAACCCGAATATTTAGCGTGAACGTCTATAGTGGATAGACTGTGATGCTAATATGTTTGTGCCAAACGTACATATATGAGATATTGAAGGAGTTCAATATAGAAACGACAAGAAACGGTTCTTGTCGCATGGAAAGGAATTGAATCAAGATTCAAGTGTATCGACACTTGATAAGTGAAACAAGATTCAAGTGCTTTGATACTTGATGAGTGAAATCACGAGAATGTTTTGATCAATCATACCATGATATGTACACATCCAGATATGTCCTATGCTCTAAGTGTTATGAGCATATACCAGAATGAATCATAAAATGATCATTGGACGATAGTAAAGATATTCGTATGATCTTTTGGAAGAACTAAGAATATATTTGTGTAGAGGTGACAAACAATTATAAATAGTTCATTGTAAAGCGTTACATTGATACTAGTTTTGTCACTAGATACAAATTAAGTTTATCTCAATTTAAACTATGGGTGGCACAATGTAATGGAAAGAAGATTCCATGATGGATTTGGATGAAATCCATAGTTAAGACATTGTGACGAATTCTACAACAAAAAGGCTAAGTATATGACTGCTATAGTAGCGACAAAGGAGAATTTGTGTCAAGAAGTTTGTTATCAAACTAAGGTGTGGTTCATAGCAGGCTAACACTAAAGATATATTGTATGACAATAGTATCGACATGATTTAACCCCAAGGAACTAAAGGTCTCACCAAAAGACCAAATTTATACAATGCCATCTCATTGGAGAATGAGTGATGCGTGAAGACGCAAAGACATGCAAATACACGGACTTGAGCGTCGGATCCGTAGATTATGTTAACCACTTCCAATTAGTATATGGAACACTAGAAAGCCATAGGTGTTCAATACATAAAGTTTTCAAACTAGATTATTGTCTCTAGTGCAAGTGGGAGGCCGAAGGGAATATGCAGAGGCAATAATAAAGTGGTTATTATCGTATTCCTTGTTTATGATAAATGTTAATTTTGCATGCTATAATTGTATTAATCTGAAGCGTTAATACATGTGTTTTATAAACAAAAGGAAGTTCCTAGTTATGCCTCTCTCATAAACTAGCTCGTTGATTAACAAGATGATCAAGGTTTCGATCATGGACCTTTGGATGTTGTTAATAACGAGGTCACAACATTAGTGTAATGATGTGATGAACATTTATCCGAAGTATAGCATTACGATCAAAGTCATTGAGTTTATATTGCTATAACAACTTACGAAGTGATCCTAATCCTTAGACCATGAGATCATGTCAATCACTAACACCGGAAGAGTTTCTTGATAACATCAAACGTCACACCGTAACATGGTGATTATAAAGATGGATTCAGAACTGATAAAGTGTTATGTTGAGTCCCATGGATCGAGAGTGGAATTTGTTCATCCCGATGACGGATAGATATACTCTAGGCCCTCTCGGTGATATCACATTGATTAGCTTGCAAGCAAGTGATTTGATCACTAGAATGTTATATCACGGGAACGAGAAAAGAGTGCATGTCGATGCGAGATCAAACTAGGTATGGAGATACCGATGATCGAATCTCGGACATGTAATATATCGTGAAACAAAGGGATTAAGATACTAGCGTAAAAGGTTCCGACGATCACAAGAAAGTCATCGTTGAATGTGTGGGAGTCAGTATGGGTCTCCAGATCCCGCTTCTGATTATTGATCCGAGAGGGGTCTCGATCATGTCCGCATTTGTAGGGTCCCCAACCTTTAATAAGATTGAGCCCCCTGTGTTTACAATGCTAGTCCTTGGATCAATAGCTAGCATCCAAAGTTCAGATGTAATATCAAGAAACAAAGGTCACAATACAACTTTATAACCAGGAACAACATAATTTTTTATTACATCAAACATAGCTCATATGGCTATTTCATTACATTGCAGCGGAATAACTATAAGTATTGGGTCCTTCATCTTCAAAGTGCCACAGGCAGACATGTTGGTTGTAGACTTTGTAATCCTAATCAATCAATCTTCACTAAAACAATCAAACCTGCAACATTACAAGTTACAGCCACAAGGGTCAATACATTTGAATTGTATTGGCAAGTGATACTATGGTAGTATAGTGGAGTCTATCATCTATATGCATTTGGCTAAGTGGAGTTGAATCTTGCATTGCTCAAAATAGATTTTTTCTAAACATTTGAAAATACTAAGTTTTATTTGGCAAAAACCACCAAGGCATCTACCAATCAAGACTGAAGATCCTCTCAAGGCATCTACCAATCAAAGATTGAAGATCCTTTCTTGGCAAAAACATTTTCCTCAATCAAAGATTTCAAGATCCTTGTACCAAGCCATCTCTCCATCAAAGATTGAAGAATTTCACACAACCCTTGTTTACCCACAAGTTATAATTAGAAATTTGAGTGATGAGATTCTTGATTGCTTCCATGTCTTGATGCTCAAATTGTCCTTTACCAGGGACATGGCTAAGTACTTAGGTTTTACACTCTGCAGAGGTGGTGCACTTTTCCCACAAGACTTGGTTTCCCAAGACAAAATCTTTCAGAAGCATTCCCTTAGACCATCATGGACGCGTTCCAACCTATCAAACACTACCACCAACTGTCCATATGGCTAAGTTCTTGCAACCTATATGATCATGGCAGAGCCCATATTGCCAAGTGGTTGCACTCGAAGCTTCTCAACATTTGACATCTCAAATCTCTTTGTTCCTGGGTGTCCATCCACAAGTGAGATACACAAGCCAAGTCCATGGCCTTGTGAACCACTCAACATAAACCATTCCTTCCATTTCCACCCAGGTGATTCATTAACTTAGTTGTTTTATTAAACAAAACACAAGTCCATAGACTTAGAAATTTTTCCATAGTGTGAATATATATTCCACCCAGGTTTTCTATTAGCTAGGCTAAGCTTGATGGTAATAGGATTTTTAACTTAGGAAAATCCTACTAAGGATTCATCTACTAGGTTTTCCTATAGCAAGGTCTAAACTTAGCAAAATAAAAACCATGCAAGTTTTACTTAGCAAAAACACTAATGCATAGTGAAAATAATGGGATAGATAGTATGAAGTATCACTTGCCTTTTTGGTAGAGGGTATAGGTTCACTCCTTGTCCTTGCAACAATCACACTCTTTCAAGTCACTACAAATCAATCAACCAAGGCACAAACTCAATCTACCAATCAAGCAAAACAACACACATAAAATAACAAAGTCAAGGCAATGCATGCAATCATGCAAAAGATGGTTCTAATTGCAAAGGTGGTCTCCACTAGGCTTCTAAACTTTGTAAGTTCCAAATTGGTCGTTTACCAAAATGGCAAAGTCATTTGCAAAAGGGTTTCACCTCAAAACCATTTTCAAAACAAAGGGTCATTTTATGTGGTGTAGAAATATCTTACTAGGGCATTAACCTATAGGGTTCACCCAATTTGTTATCAAATCACAAAATTGGGGTTTTGGGGTTAGTGAGTTTAAAACAAAACATTTTCCAAAGGTTTTCCTTCAAAATCAATTTTTATGAAAACCACATTTCTATTTGACTAGAAATGGTTTTAAATCAAAGATTCCTTATTTTGTTTCACCAAGTGAGTTGCTATTGCAAAACTTGGTGTTTTGGGTCAGTAGGTTTGGTCTAAACCATTTTCTCAAAGTTTTCTTTACAAAAACATTTTCATAAACAAAACTATAGTTTTTTAGTTAGCTAGAAATGGACTAAACCAATTAATCCATCCTATACTTTTCCAAAATCATTTTCAAAACCATGGGTTGGTTCCTAGGGTCAGTAAGGTCACAACAAACCAATTTGCAAAGGTTTTAACCTTAAAAACATTTTTGAATCATTTTTTCTAATGTTAGCAAGCACACAAAAGAATCTGCAAAATCAAACAAGCTAACAGATACTATTTGCTAAACTAAGGGCAGGGTTGGCTAGGGCTCGTCTTGCTGAATCCAACGACATCAAATTTGTAATTTTTGGACGTGTGGATCCAAAGATACAAGGGTTTGAAAATGGTACTTAAATCTGTTTCAATTTCTGTTTTTAAAACAGACCTGGCCACGCGTCGCTTTCCTATTGGTCCATACCGGTTCGTCTGGATCGAGTGATACAGACCGCTGGATTTAAAGGGGCAGGTGTGGCTCAGATCAACGCGTACCCCTTCGGTTAGTCATTCTATCCAATTCGTTCGATCCAGATCTAACGGCTGCTACTGCCTGGTCACAGACGGGCGGCGCTGCGGTGGCTACCGGCGGCGGAGCGGTCGGTTGATGACAAAGGCGACGCTTCAGGAGGTGAGGGAGAAGGAGGGGTTGCTCACCGGGCTCAGGGGGTCATGGATATGCTCGAGGAGGTGTTGGTCGGGCGAGGGGCGCTCTGGCACGACTGCGATTGCTCGCCGGAGTGGAGGACGGCGTCGGGTGCGTCGGGCGGTCGTCGTGGACGTCGATGTGGATCATCCCAAGACAAGGCGAAGACGTGGTTAGACGCGCAAGGACACGGCAGAAGTGTGTGCGTGAACGAGAGGGGTCGGGGTAGTCTTGTGCTTACCAGAAGAGTCGCCGGAGTTTGCAGACAGACGGTGGCGCTCAGAAGAGGTCAGAGTCGACGGTTTGGGGCGCCCGCAGGTGAATGGGTGGTATGGATAGATGCGTCTGGACACGTGGAGTATGTGTGCTAGGTCGACTAGTCAAGGGGCAGAGTGCTGCCCGGAATCGGCCGGAGAAGGTGGTCGGAGCTATGGCGATGCGAGCTCTAATTACGGCAGCCTCGGGGCAGAGAGGGAGTGGCGTGTGAGGGGAAAGGGGGAGGGAACGCTGGCGGTTAAATGGGCGTTGTCACGGCGAGGTTTAATGGAGAGTTTAACGCGGATTGATGGAGCTATCAACGGGCAGAAACGGCCGCGCGGTGAGGGGAGTAGGAGTCGCGGGGAGGAAGAAGGAGGTGGCGGTGGGGTCCTCTAGTCAGTGGGAAAAGGGGGAAGGAACGGGGTCCACTTGTCAGCCTCAGTGCGGGTTTCTTTTGCGGTGAAGAAAACGGTTCGGGGGAAAAATAAGGGGAGGTGGGGTCTGTTGTCAGCGAGTGAGTGAGAGGGAGAAGTGGGTCCGGGCTGTCACTCTCTGTGCGGGTCTGTTTCTGAGTGAGAAAAGAATGCTTCGGGGGAGAACAGGTGGGCTAGGTGGGCTGCTGTTGGGCCAGAGGTGGGCTGCTCTATTTTTTTCTGTCTAAATCTTTTTCCTTTTTCTAATTCTTTTCTATTTTGAATTTCAAACAAATATTCTAGCATTCAAACAAAGTTCAAACAACTCAAACAAATTCAAACAATCACTCAACTTTGTACTTTGAATTTGGTTTACATTCTTCAACATAATCCAAATCTCAAAATAATATTTTTATTTATTTTAGGATCCATTTAATAATTAAATAAAATGGATCTTTAGTTTATTAATAAAATCTCCATTTAAAAACCAAATATTTTCAAAACCAAAACAAAAGGTTTTATTTGAGAAAACAAAGTACTTTTGGAAAACTTATTTAAAATAAACAAATAAGTTTTAGTGTTCATTTAAAATGGGAAAAGCCTTTACTTAAATAAAATTGGATATTTAAATCCTTATTATTTTACTTAAATAAACCTTTACTCATTTTAAATTAAAGCAAAACTTTTTTGTTTAAAAGAAACTTGGCCAAAGTTTAATTTGGCTTTATAAAATAATCTTTATTTAAAACATTTCTTTTCATTTTGAAAACCAAAACCTTTTATAAAAAGATCCAAAATAGTAACTCAACATTTTATTTTCCTTTATCAAATGTTTATCTTTTTTTAATCCCTTTAGGATTATTTGATCACCAAAGGTATGGGCTTTATTAGCTTTGGAATTTCAATTCCTTATCTTATTATATTCATAAAGTTTTGTCTATGGTTCCAAACTAAGTGAAACCAATCTCTATGGTCTTTTCTTGATCCTTTGTGAATATTTGTTGATCAATTTTGGTATGGATCAAATCCATAGATTTGGAGATTCTTTGGAAAATGATTTCCTTCCATTAGGGCTTAGGGATTTTGATTTACTTTCCTAGTGTTCAAATTTCCAGATACAATCATGGAGGAATGCATTTCCCTTGATTTGGATTTTTTGTTGATTTCAACTTCTATCAAAGTTTGTTCCAGATGGGATTTCAAGTTTCCTTTTAGAAACAAAAGTTTCTTTTCACCCTGATTTTCAACAAAAATTTATTTTGTTATTTTATTTTTCACATTACAAGATTTGGAAAATCTTGGGATGTGGCAGCATTATTCACGAACCGTAGGGTGACACACTTAAGAGACACCGACATCCAATTGGAGCAAAAGTTTCATGCCGAAAAGAAAAGGAAAGCGCAGGAATTTATTTCACTAGACACCGAAACTGTTTCGGTTGAAATTGCTGAAATTGGTTCTGCATGTGAAATGGAATACTAGCAAGGGGTTTTATGTGAATGTTTGTTAATTAAAGTAATTAACAAAATTCTGAATAAATAAATAAAAGAGTTTTATTTAAATGAGAGCTTGCATTAAATTTGGTGGAAATTTAATGCATGTGAGTGGATTTTTGAGTGGAGGCTTTTTAATGGGAGTGGAGGCTTTTCATTTTGAGTGGGAGCTCCACCCACATGAATGTGGAAGAGGTGGGGGCAGCCCCCATGGCTGGGCGCCATGCCCCTTGGGTGCCCCCCTCTCCCCTATAAAAGGCCCCCCTCTCCTCCTCTCAAAGCACACCTCCTCGTGAAGGATCTCTCTCCCCCTCTAGAATTTATTCCCCATGGTCTCGGACTAGCGAGATACATGTTCCCGGTGGCTTTTCGGCAAGAAAGAGTTGTGCTTCTGCTGCATCGCTGGAGCGAGGAGGCGGAGGTTGCTCGGTGCCTCGAACGTGTGTGCGAGGACGGATGCGCTGCTGTTTTGTGGCGCTAGGACTTCCTATCGATCTTGAGATCGGCAAGAGATCGTCTACATCAACCACGAGTTTGGACTCGTTAAGCTTTGTCGGTCTTCAAGGGTATGTTCTCTACGGATGTACATCCGCCCGTTGTTTGTATCTAGTAGATAGATCTTGGTACATAGTTGTTCCCATCGTAGGAAATTTTTTGTTTTCTATGCTGCGAACCCTACATGAAGTCACACAACTTGGTGTTCTTAGCAGAGTTCATTTTGGCAAAGGTGGGCAAGCCAAAAACAGCAGCATTACCTAGAGCAGGAACTGATTTTTTTGTGTTTTTGAATAAAGAAAGCAAACCAAACTAGACTATTTTTTGGGTTTTTTTGGAAAGAGGCAAACAAAACCAAGCAAAATAGACAAAGAAAACTAAAAACAAAGTAAAGAGAAAGGCAGTGAAGGACTCCCCTTGTGAAGACGTCCTTAGCCTCCCCGGCAACAGCGCCAGAAAATAGCTTGATGGCGCCCCACACTTGTTGTGGGACGCTTCGTTGGAAACCCCAAGAGCAAGGTATGAAGCAGCACAACAACAAGTTTCCCTCAGTAAGAAACCGAGGTTATCGAACCAGTAGGAGGAAGGAAACTTCACACAGGTGTTGCAATCAACACGGAGACCTGCACAACACAAACTCAAGACTTTGCCCCAACGAATCAGTGAGGTTGTCAAGCTCACTGGTTTGCTGTAACAAAGGATTAAACGTATGGTCTGGAAGGTAATGGTTTGCAGCAAGTAAAAAAGTAACAGTGGAAGATGTATCAATGGTAAAGATTGGACCGGGGTCCATAGTTCACTAGAGGTGCTCTCCTTAGATAAACAACATGGCATCAAGGGTAAAAAAATTACAGCAGGGCAATTGACAGGAACTGAGCAAGGCATAACAATGCAATTACTAGTCAGAAAGATCCTATGAGATTCGATTGGGAAATACAACAAGATACATAGACCGCCATCCAACTACATCTATGACTAGAAGTCCAACTTCAGGTTATCATCCGAACCCCTCCAGTATTAAGTTGCAAGCACTAGATAACTGCTTTAAGAAAAGTGTGTAAGGTAAAAAGTCCACATGTTCCATGAACAAGAGACCGTTGTTTTCTCCCTAGTAGCAACAGCACATCTACAACCGAAGAGATTATTGTCACTTCCCTTGGAAACTAGAGACATGAACCCACTATCGAGCATAAATACCCCCTCTTGGAGTCACTAACAACTACTTGGCCAAGATAGCTACTAACAACGGAGAGCATGCAAGATCACAAACAACACAGACATGATAGAATCATAAAGACAAAACATTAATCAAACCAACATAATAATCTCAATATCCATCGGATTCCCGCAAACACAACATGCATGATTACAAATAGATTAGATCTTGATCATGAACGAGCTCACAAGATTTATACATGAAATCGCAAAGGAGGAGATACAACCATCTAGCTACTACATGGACCCATAGTCCAAGGTGGAACTACTCACGCATCATACCGGAGAGAAGGCCTCTGGATGATCTCCCCTCCGGCAGGGTGCCGGGAAGAACTTCAGATCCCCCAATCTAGGGAAGATGGTGGCGACGGCTACAGACAGTTTCGTGGATATTTGATCGGGTTCTTAGGGTTTCTACATCGGGGGATTCTTATAGGCAAAGAGGGAGGCCGAGGCGGTGGCCAGGGGCCCCACACCTAGCCAGGCGAGGGCCCACCTATGGCCGCACCTGGGAGGGTGTGGCCCCTCTGGCTCGCCTCCCAGGCTCCCCTCTGGACTTCTTGTTCCCCATAGAAAGTAATTGACTTTGACGTTTGTCCCATCCAATTCAGAGAATATTTATTTACTAACTTTTCTGAAACTAAAAACAGCAGAAAACAGGCATCTGACACTGTTGCAACTTTTTAATAGGTTAGTACCAGAAAACATGTAAAATGCACCTCAAAGTGTAGACAAGTAAAGCAAAGTAGATACTAAACAAGCATGGAGCATCAAAAATTATAGATACGTTTCCGACGTATCAGAAACTTGATAGTCCGGGTCCTGGTGGTTCTGAAGGATTCTTCCAAAATACAAATGGGTACTTCGGGGTATGTCAGGTCATCGTTGATCTCTATGGTTCGATGATCAATATTCTTGAAAACTTTGGTCTTCTCCGGGACTTCCAGGCATTTGCGAAGTAACGAGATATGAAACACATTATGCACGGGTGACATCTCTTCCTCCAGTTTTAGTTGATACGATACTTTTCCTCGGTGATTCAAAATCTTGAAGTGTCCAATATATCTGGGGGTTAACTTTCCTTTCAGTTGGAAACGTTGCATTCCTTTCAAGGGGGATACTTTGAGATACACAAAATCTCCGATATTGAAGGCTAGGTCTCGACGTCTCTTATCGGCATAACTCTTCTGTCTGGATGGGCGGTCTTGAGGTGCTCATGGATCTTGTGAACTTTCTCTTCTGCTTCTCATAGGATATCGGTTCCTAAAATCTAACTCTCTCCTACTTCCGACCAATTCAAAGGGGTACGGCACTTCCTTACATACATGAATTCAAATGGGGCCATTTGCAAACTGGCTTGGTAACTGTTGTTGTATGAAAATTCTGCGAAAGGCAGACAGTCTTCCCATTTAGATCCATATTCCAATACACATGCTCTCAACATATCTTCGAGTATTTGGTTTACTCACTCCATTTGTCCATCAGTCTGAGGGTGATAAGATGTGTACAGATCTAGTTTGGTTCCTAATCCTTCTTGGACTTTCTTCCAAAATCTCGAGGTAAACTGGGTTCCTCGATCCAACACGATGTCCTCGGGGACTCCATGCACGCTGAATATTCTAGCAATGTACAACTCTGCTAGCTTTGAACTCTGATAAGTGGTCTTGACTGGTAAGAAATGGGCGACTTTGGACATCTATCCACTATGACCCAAATAGAGTCATTTCCCCTACTAGAAGTAGGCAGACCGGTGATAAAATCCATTCCAACTGAATCCCATTTCCATTCCTAAGTCTCCAATGGTTGCAACAGTCCTGCGGGTCTATGATGTCCCGCCTTGACTCTCTGACAGATATCACACTTGGCTATGTAGCTTCTGATTTCTCTCTTCATCTTATGACACCAAAATTGCTCCTTTAAATCCTGATACATCTTGGTTCCTCCGGGGTGGATAGAATAAAGAGTATCATGGCCTTCTTTCAAAATAGCTTTCTTCAACTCTGAGTCTGCTGGTACACAGATACGTCCTTCGTACCACAAAACTCCTTCATCTTCGGTGAATCCGGGTACCTTCCCTGTACCAATACGACGTTTGATTCCGTCGATACTAGCATTTCCTTTCTACGCCTCCTTGATTTGACTGATCAAAGTGGGTTAAAGTTCTATGCTATTCAAGAATCCTTCACTTACTAGCTCCATTCGGAAAACTTCCAACTCCTTGTTCAAACTTGGTTGCTCCTTTAGAATCATGGAGTTCAGGCGACACGGCAATATGCTAAGGGCATCTGCTACCACATTGGCTTTACCGGGGTGACAGTGAATGTCCAGATCATAGTCCTTGATTAGGTCTATCCATCTCCTTTGCCTCATATTCAGCTCCTTCTGGGTAAAAATATACTTCAGACTCTTGTGATCCGAATAAATCTCACAACGGTTACCCATGAGGTAATGCCGCCATGTCTTCAAGGATAAAACTATGGCTGCTAGTTCAAGGCCATGGGTAGGATAATTTTGCTCATGTTGCTTCAGTTGTTGGGATAGATATGATATGACTTTGCCTTCTTGCATCAACACACATCCGAGACCGATCTTGGATGCGTGACAAAACACATCAAAAGGCTTCGTAATATCCGGCATAATCAAGATTGGGGTTGAGATCAATCTCTTCTTGAGTTCTTGAAAACTTGCTTCACATTTGTCCGACCATTCAAACTTGTTATCTTTCTTCAACAATTGGGGCATGGGTCTTGCGATGCTCGAAAATCCTTCTACGAACTTGTCGTAATATCCCGCTAATCCGCAAAATGCACGAACTTGGGTTTGAGTGGTTGGGGCTTGCCATTCTTCAACATCCTTAACCTTGGCAGGGTCAACAGCAATTCCTCCTGCCGACACGATATGTCCGAGGAATCCTACTTCCTATAACTAGAATTCACATTTGCTAAACTTGGCATACAACTGATGCTCCCTAAGGGTTCCAAGGATGGTCCCATGTGTAGCTCATGTTCTTGTTATGATTTGGAATAGATCAGAATGTCATCGATGAAAACAATGACAAACTTATCCAGGAAGTCCATAAAAATCTTTTTCATGAGGTTCATGAAATAAGCGGGGGCATTCGTTAACCAAAAGACATGACCGTGTACTCATACAGTCCATATCTGGTGGTAAAGGTAGTCTTTGGAATATCCTCTACGCGAATCTTGAGTTGATGATAACCAGTTCTAAGATCAATCTTAGAAAACACTTTAGCACTGGTCAACTGGTCAGGCAGATCTTCTATCTTCGGCAGTGAGTACTTATTCTTGATGGTGACATCATTCAGCTTCCGATAATCCGTACCCAAACGGTTGCCTCCATCTTTCTTGCCCACAAACAAGACAGGTGATCTCCATGGCGACGCACTTAGTTGAATCAGTCCTATCTCCAGCATAGCATCCAATTGCTTCTTCAGATCCACTAATTCAGACGGGTTCATACTATAAGGTCTCTGAGCTATGGGTCTGGTTCCAAGGATTAGTTCAATGATAAACTCGATATCCCGATCTGGGGGCATACCGGGCAAAACATCTGGAAATGCGTCGGGGTATTGACAGACTACTCTGACTTGGTCAATGGTTGGTTGGGCTAGACCCTTGTTGCACTTGAATTGACGGGGCATGGTTTCAGATACATGCTCTACTGATATTCCGGCTATACTAGTGATGGTTATGGCTTTCTTGGATCAGTCGATTAATCCTTTATGTTTCGACATCCAATCCATTCCTAGTACTACTTCCAAACCTTTGGTTTCGAGTACTATTCGATTAGCATAAAAATCTATGCCATGGATTCTAATACGTTCGGCCTTGCAAGTTTGTCTAGCTTTGGTGGTTGAACCAGGTATTTGAACTATCATAACATGCTTCAATTTTGTTGGTTGAATCTTACTAGTGCATGCAAATTCTTCGGTAACAAACGAGTGCGATGCTACAGAATCAAACAACACTCTTGCAAGTACTGAGTTAACCGAAAACGTACCCAGCACGACATCTGGCGCTTCTTGGGCTTCTTCAGCATTCATGTGAAACAGACGGTCGTTGCGGTTGAGCGAGTTCCCTAGGGAAAATCTTCTTCCAGGCTGAACACGACGCTGCTGCTAAGTTGGGCATTCACATTGGGGGCTACTGCAAGCTTCTTGGGTCACTCATTGGAATAGTGACCCTTGACTCCACATTCATAACAAGTAACCCGAGACTTGTCCTGTCCTGCAACATGCATGACATTGCTTCCAGTCCTCGGGGCAGTATTGGTGTTGGTGAGGTTGTTGTTGTTAAACTTGGGTGGTGCATGGTTGAAATTGTTAGAGTTGCCGGGGTTGTTGTTGTTTCCTCTGGGCCTTGGGTTTCCTCCTCCACGGTTGGGATAGTTCGGACAGTTCATCGGGGGTCGAGTGTTTCTTGGGGTAAATCCTGAAGACGGGTTGGGGCGATACTTTGGGGTATGGTGGGTTCCTGGTTGATGCATCATTCGACGCTTGCGGTTCTCATTGGCTTGGTTGATCTTGCCTTCCATCTGAATGGAAGAATCCACTAAGGCTTCAATGTTAGCAAACGGAATATTGACTAACACTGTCTGCATCTCATCATGCAGACCATTCAACAATCTCTCCTTCTTCTTGGCTTCAGTGTCAATCTCATCTGGTGCATACCTAGCTAATGACAGAAATTTGTCACGGTACTCAACTACTGTCATCCTCCCTTCCTTCAATTCTTTGAATTCATCTCTCATCCTTTTGATTAAACCCGGTGGCACATGGGTTCTGCTAAACTTGAGTCAAATTCATCCCAAGTCATCATCTGTCCTCCATTCATAGCACGAACGCTATTCCATCAAGCTCTTACATCTCCTGCCAGATAGTGGGTGGCAAACAGTACTTTCTCATTGGCTTCCACTCCAGCGACTTCTAAGTTGTTATACATAGTCTGCAGCCAGTCATCAGCATCTAATGGCTCTTCAGACTTACTAAAGATGGGTGGATTGGTGTTCTGAAAGTTTTTGAGCTTGGATCCATGGTTGTCCTGGTTTCCATGGCCTTGATTGTTCTGGGTCATCTAATCTATGTGTTGAAGGGTGGCTAAGTTGTCTTGACGTTTGGCTCTTTCAGCTTCACAGTCCGAAACCAACATTTGCAAGATTTGCAGCATTGGGTCCTGAGATGAGCTGCTTCCTCTGCGAGGCATCTGAAGATTGAGATAGATTATGAGTCAAGAGGGAAATTTCTAAGGTTCAGGGGTTTGTTTTTGAAAAGTTTTTAAACTTTGGGTTTGACTCAGGTTTTTTCAACTAGCAACTTGATTTTCATTCATTCATTCATAGCACACAATACAAACACACACACCACAACAAGGAAATAGATGGTTTTAAGAACCATTCTGTGAAACTACGATACAATGGGACCGGATACAACTCACTAACGCTAGTGCTCATGTGCTACTACTCCTCAGAATCGGTGGCTTCATCATCATCATCATCATCATCAATGAAGGCGGAGTCGTCATCAGTGTGGAAGTCCATGGCTTGGTCCTCCAGGAAGTCATCATCACTGAGGTAGGAGTAAGGGTTTCCACGGATATCTTCCCCTTCATTCTCCCTCTCCTCAAGTTTCATGTCCCGCTCATGGATGGTCTCCTCCAAGTCTGTTATCCTATGACGAAGGCAGACAATGATGCGCTCCTTCTTGTCAAGCTGACTGCAACGTGACTAGCGATCCTTCATAAGCATGGCGATGGTCTGGTCCTTCTTGACTACGATGGCATAGTTGTGGTTGGCGTAGGCGCGGGCATTGTCCAACTCCTTCTGCCTGTCATACATCATGAAGCTGAGATGGTCCACTTGATGCTTTAGCTCCGGGTGACTTGGTACCTCCAATGGCTGTCCCATAGCATCACGCCTTGGGTAATACTCAAAGCGCGTGCCCTTGATCTGATTGATGCTTTGCCTACACAGACGAGCAAGAGCTTCCTGCATATCCCTAGCGATTCCATATAGCTAGTTGTTCTCTCTTAAGGTGAACTTGATTCCTTATGAGGCGGGGGCTTCAATTCTTCCCACTAAGACTTGCGACAATCAGCCACTGCAATTCTGCTCCTTGCTGATCATTGAGTTGGGCTCAGAAGAACTTAAAAGCAGCGCCCGTAAATTCCGAGATTTGGTCCAAATCTCGCTCAAAGATGAGCTCTCCTCCATTGCCCAATTGATAGAACTTGCTATACTTCATGTCCATCTATAAGAATATAGGATGCGTAAGTTAGTAGAGTGATCAAGTGTGTCAAATTTTGTGTAAGATTTTGCAAGAATTTTTGAGGAACATGAATTTTCATGAGAAAATCTAAGTGATAAGAATGAGAATAGGTTTTCATAAATACTCACTTCTTTGGTTTTGAAACTAAGTTTTTGATTCAAGCGTCCATTCAAACTAGGGTCTCCTATGGTCAGGATGGCTCTGATACCAACTTGTCAACACCCGGATTTTTTATCCCATATGCCTGTTATGCCATAGATCGCAATCCTGTGATTACCATTTTTGCGAGACATAACAGATTGGATATCACAGTACATCATCCATTACAAACCATAATACAAGTCTTACAAATAAAGGATCTCATGATCTAGTCTTAATACAATCAACACAGTGGAATAATATAATAATGGTAGCATGGGCGAAGCTCCATCTTGAGGGTCATAGTCAATGCTGACGCTGGGAGATGATCCTTGTTGTCGTAGACTTCCTGCTGTCCATCATCCTATTAGTCCTCCTCATAGTCTGGCCATAGGAATAGCTAGGGACAAAGCCATGAGTACTCTTTAAGTACTCACAAACTATCTCTAACAAGTAAAGAGGTTTCAAGTAGGGATCCTAAGCTCTAGGTTGTTTTGCAAAAAGCCAGATTTATCTCTAACTGAGTTTAGAAGTAGAGAAAAACTAGTTTAAGGTTTTATAACACCTAAGTGGGAACTTAGCTTTCACTTTCACAACCATGTTGTGGTCAAGTCAAAGTCATGATTCATTTCACAAGTCATTTTGAAAACATCTGACAACGGAACCGTATGGCCACTCCAACTGTCCATAACCGCGGACACGGCTATTCCAATAGTTTGACACTCTGCAGAGGTGGTAGACTTTCACCACAATATTCGATTAATCAATACTCAGTATGCTCAGTATGCGAATAATCAATCCTAACCTTTAAATTACACACCCTAGTATAGGCACCTCCCCTATGAGTTTGGCCTCCCAACCATGACCATCTGTCATCTTGGGAACTGCACAGGTGGTCAATCCTCATGAGGGAACCCATACTAAGATATATAAACTTCCAGTCAAGTCCTACCCAAATTCGGGTATTATAGTTGTATGGTAAACAATGGAATGGTATCGCATCCGAACACAACCATCAGTTTTATAAAGGGCTAAGGCTCAAGCCTCAACATTTTCATCATCAAATCATCTGGTGTTCAAGAACACATGTCAAAACATTTCATTAGAATGACTCATCATCCTAAGGTTTTCATAACCATTTTCACCAAGTGTTCCCATCTAAAGTGATCAAGTTTTATGCTTAGCACTAGCCACTACAGTTGGTTGGTAATCACTAATGAGGGGTGATAATCAAGTGTGACTTATCTAAGTATAATCTCATGCCTCATGATGACATCTAATTCTATCTAACTTAGGCCAAGTTTTATGATCTTTATGCTACCTCTACTAACCTTCCAAAATTTTACAAGTCACTAAGTAAACACAAATAAAGAGCTTTGATAAAGAAATAACATAAAGCTTGCAAGTAAAACTGGGATTTAGTATAATCAAGATGGCAAGTGTTAGCTTGCTAGGATGGCTTGCTAATGGTAGCTTGCTAGTTAACTTGTAGTGTTAGGCTTGCTAGGTAAGATAACTTGCAAGTTTTAGCTTGCCTTGAGTAGTGCAGTGGTTGAAGTTCTCCTCTGCTTCTTCCTCGTATTAGTCTCCTTCCTCTTCGTATCCTTGGTCGGTACTAGCATCTATAAATAAATACGATGTACACAATCACCTTCTATTTGGCACACAAGGGTTCACACTAGATGATCTAGCATCATCACAAGGATTAAAGCAATAGTATTATTTATTTTATTTTGGAGATTTAATATTCTCCAATTAAAACATGGTATCATGTTGACACATGTCATCACCACATATTCTAATACTTGGGAATGTGATTTAAAGTGGTGTCACAATTTAATAGGTTTAACATTATTATTTTAATTAATTTATGACTAAAATGCCTATGGGGCATTCTTTTATTACTTGTCCATTGTTACTACAAGTAAACCTAAATTTTTTTTATATTCAGAAAGGTCTGGTCAAATGTGATTTTTGAGAGTTGGAGTTACCATTGCATTTTGGCTCGTTAATTGCTTGGTGCTGGCGGATCATGGCATTTGAAACATGGGTACATATATGAACCCAACTTTTAGACCAGCCCGAAAAGTATATTTCCAAGTCTCCAAATTTTTCCATAAAAATATTTGCATGTATGAGATCGCACACGTTATGTATGTGTGTGCCAAATTATATATTGTGAATCGAAAGTATATAGCTTAGACAAAAATAACAAGTTTGGAATGAACAATATAAAGGAGCTTCCTCTCTTCCCGAATTTTATATAACTTAGTATCAGACAACTATGTAACTTAAGGAATGAGTATAAACGTGTTCAAGGGTATATGTTTCTAAAAATCACTGTGCATGTGGGTTTGTGATGTACCGATGTGGTGCAATAGTACAAGATATCAATCACCATGGCCCTCATCGTGGAAAACAAGCCTCCAGTCTCAAGAATCGCTCTAGTCCGGTTTTGGGCTGTGGATCACAAACGGGACTAGAGGCCTCCCCTCTAGTACCAGCCAATACATGGCCCAAGGATCGATAACAGCCACGTGGTTGTTCCAGCGCTGCGGGGGGCGGAAACCATCTAGTCCCAGGCCTTAACACCACCCGGGACTATACTGTTTCATGTCGCGACAGAGAATTGTGTGTTTTTCTGCCGCGACAAAGATTGTGTGTTTCTTTTTTTTGCCATTTCGTTCCTTTTTCATTTCGTGTTTCACTATAATTTCAAACATATATTTCAGTAGACATATTCTACACTACTACATACACAGTACACGTTGATTCATCTATTTAATTAATCGATCTCTTGTAAGCATACATACAATCAATCATATCAAAAGTAAGAAATGTTTTGAAATTACATGGTCATTGATGATATATATATATCATATCAACTACATGGAGATCACTAAGGAAAATTGAATTCCACGTCATCCGCATAATGCTCTCCATGTACATCAAGGACCTCCTTCATCATAAATCCCGCCAGCTCCTCTTGAACTGCTCGTATGCGCTGGTCTGGCTCTAATTTCTCCCGCAAACCATAAATATAATGTGAGTCTACTTTCCGCTCACTGGTCAATTCGCGGATGTACTCGCAGACGTAGTATCCACATAAATGAGTTCCCAATGGCTGTTGTAAACTCTTCACCATTTTATAAGTTAGCTCCTCTTTGAATAGACCTGGTATTTTCTGTCTGAATCGTGTCCAACACCTACTCGGCAAAGAAAATGAACAAAGGAGTTATTAGTTACTTGGTATTAGGAAATGAACGAAAGAGGCTGATATAATGCGATAATGATTGAAATTACTTATGGAGCATTGCTTTCATGTTGCTCCACTGCTCTTGGTCCCAACTTAATGAGTCGTGGACTTCAACTAGGGACTTTTGAACTTGAATGTTTAGCAAGATCCAGTGGAATCTACGGATGTTTACATAAGCATACATGCATAGCTCATCGAGTAAGCAAAAATAAAATGTGTACAAGATAGAAACACTCACTTGAAGTTGTAAGGAAATAGTTTCCTTAACAAAATTATTTTCGGTTAAGAACCTGCACAGGTCTTCCTCCACATCCTTGGGGTGATTCTTTAACGTATATTCATTAACGATATATGGGTCAATGAACCCAACATCATATCTTCTAGCTCTTTTGCATTCAAGCATCTTCATTCTGCAGAATATATTATCATACAAAAGGATATATAGTTAGGATAATATATTAAATGCAATGAATGACCTGAGCTACAAACTTAATTATAGAAATAAATCACTTACAGACAGTAGCAACCAATGATAGATTTGTCGAGGGCATGCTGGTTGTATAACTGAAACAGTTCAGTCATTTGAACCTGTATCGAGTATGGTTTGAAGTGATGCTCCTTTCTAACGTCCACCGGAAATCAATCTTTCTGATGCTTTTTTCTGCTTGCGACATGTACCATTCGTGCAGATTTTGCATATGTGTGGATAGATGCGCAAGCTCCTCATTACTGACTAGAGGATCCCCTTGGACATAATGCCGTACTATCTAACTCACTGGCGTATCTTCATAGCCTAAATATTAACCAAGAGACATATTTGCTTCGGTAGCAAGTGCTTTGGCCTGCGATATAGTGATGCCCATTAGTGTAGCATTAGTACGGGCTCTGGGGTCCATTATTTGCATGTCCATATCTATTTCAGCTCTGAAGGCCTTGTCGAGGTCTGAAATGACTTCGAGCGGGGCGACCGATTGATTCTTCTGTGCTCTGAGCTAGGCAACTTGCTTCCCGCTTTTTGCACTTGTGCTTTTTTTATTCTTTGATTGCTTAATAATCTCTCGGTCATAGTCTGATTCCAGATTCATCGATATCTGGGATGGTTGCTCAAGAAAGGACTTAGCCCACTTTTTGGTTTTTTCATCATATACCGTCTTTGGCTCAGGATTTTTAGGTAGAAAATGCGCCTTAACTTGGGCAGCCACATCCGCATTAGTTTCCTCATCGGTCTTGTCATAAGGTCTCTTTTGAAGAGCCGGTGGGATGTCGACTATCTTCGTCGTTTGACCTTTCTTCGATGTGGGGCGCGGGGAAGCGTCGACCTTCCGTTTCTTCGACGAGGTAGTAGTATGCACGGAGGTGGAGGCGGACATCGAGTATTGCGTGGAGGCGGAGATCGAGTTGATGTACTCCTTTTGTGGTGATCATCAACAGGGCGGGGTAGACTTGGAGGTTGATGATAATCAGGTTGGGGTGGACTTGGAGGTTGACGATATTCGATGCGGGGCAGACTTCGATTCCTCGGAGTCGGTGGCCTTGGCGCCAAGCCTGGAAACTTGATGTACTTCTTCTTACATAGAATGATGTTGCGCTTGACATCTCCTAGTTTCCTAAGGCCTTCAGGCGTAGCGATGCCAATCTCTAGGTCCGCAAAATCCTCCACTATGTCATCCACCGTGACACGAGCATAGCCAGGTGGAATCGAAAGTGAATGATGGAGTGCTCCAGGTAGACAAGGTAAAGCACTATCGATCGCCACTTTGAAGGACATGTTGTTCATTGGCTGATGTAGCTCACATTGTGCCATCTCTTTGACATCATCCACGGGGTAGCGAGGAGTCGGTGCATCATCCAGCAGTGCATGATCATCAGCCCGGACCTCCGTGGAACCGATGCTTCTTCTCCGCTGGCTAAGATCCAATCCAGGAACATCAGCCCGCGGGTGAGTTGACGACGTCCTTTGGCTAATTGCTTGCATGAGGTTCTTTAGATCAGCTAGGTCCTGCTCTACCTTGGAGATCCGGTCTGCACCCCGGTCCTTATTTCTCTGACGGCTTCTGTAACTGGCATCGTACTGAGGAAACCCTTTCTTCCACGACACACGGGTGCCTTTGCCTCGTGTTCGTCCACCCTTTTCAGGATTTCGTAGGGCGTGTGTCATCTCGTCGTTCGCTCTCTCGGGATGGAACAATCCCAATTGAGAATCATTCATTGCTTGAATAAGGTCTTCGGAGGGTTTTAGAATTTTTTTCATGAAATAATATCTTCCCTGATTCTGGGTCCAACGATCCCTCATGCCCATACCACCAGTGGTTTAACCTCTTGGGCCATCCATCTGTACCAGGAGTGTCGCCTCTAGCCCTCATTTTCTTCTCCATAGTTTCCCACTTAGGGACGACACTCTTGTAGCCACATGTCCCCATTTTATGATGGTATTTCTTATTGGTGGCATTTAACGCATTCTTTGCCGACTTTGCCTTTGCTTTATCAGATTGCTTGTACTTTACAAAATCGGGCCACTTTTCTCTCAACTTCTCGTTTGCTCCTTTGAAGTCTGGAGTTTTCTTTTTCGCGACATATTTCGCGTATAAACTTTTCTTGTAGTTCCGGTATAGTTCGGCCATCTTGCTCAGAGCCTACTCCTTGACTTTCACTCTATTTTAAATCCCACCCGGCCTTGGGGTAATACCATCTACCTCAAATTCTTCATACTCTGGAGGTAGTATGAAATGCGCTATGAGCTTCTGCCAAAGGTCACCTTTGGCATCATTGGTGACATAACTATTGGATTCTTCACTGGTTTTTTTTTGACTTATTCCATCCTTGGATGGTGATCGGCAGGTTGTCCCTAACAAGCACCCCGCATTGATTTGTAAACATCCTCTGGTGCTTCTCTAGAGCAATCGGTTCACCATCATCATCTATTTCTTTGATGGTGAACCTTTGGTTACCATCCAACTTTTGTTCGCCCTCGCTTCTCGAGCTATCAATTGCTTAGATTCGGTGGGCTAAAATAAGAAGAGAGAGTGATTAATATATATATATATATATATTGATATATCTAGATCAATTAATGAATAGAGGTAACACGAGGCTTTATATATATGTACCTCGCAGGATCCTGTCGAGGGGCCATCATTATTGTTGTTATTTGTTTGCCCTTCGTCCATCCGGACTTCCCCTTGGCACATCAGGTTTTCCTCTAGTCCATCACCGGATGGATTCAGATATGAGGAAATCTCTTTCTCGAGAAAAATATCTTCACCGGTAGTAATATTAAGAGGAATTTCACCTCTTATCATGCCCTGAAGAAAACCTTCACCAATGCGACCAGGATCTTCGAATGGATCCATGACTTAATTAACTATAACAGAAAGAGAGTTAAACAGGTTAGAAAAAACAATAACCCTAATAACTAAAACAAAAAAATAGTAACCCTAATAACACTAATTAATAACCCTAATATTATTTGCGGTAAAACAATAATCCTAATAACTAATACAAAAAACAATAACCCTAATTAATAACCCTAATATTATTTGTGGTAAAACAATAATCTTAATAACTAAAAAAATAACCCTAATTAATAAACCTAATATTATTTGTGGTAAAACAATAATCTAAATAACTAAAACAAAAAATAACCCTAATATTATTTATGGTAAAACAATAATCTTAATAACTAAAACAAAAAACAATAACCCTAATTAATAACCCTAATATTATTTGTGGTAAGACAATAATCCTAATAACTAAAACAAGAAAAACAATAACCCTAATATTATTTGTGGTAAAACAATAATCCTAATTATAATAACCCTAATATTATTTGTGGTAAAACAATATAATCCTAATAACTAAAACAATAATCCTAATCCTAATCCTAATAACTAAAACAATAATTCTAATTATAATAACCCTAGCTAATATTATTTGTGGTAAAAAAACCACCCTCAAGCTCACCGACGCCGGCGCGCGGAGGCACAGCGAGGCGCACGCGGGGCAGCACGAAACGGCGGAGCGGCGGCACGACGGAGCACGCACGACGGAGCGGTGGTGGAATCGGTGGCCGAACAGCACCTCTCCCAGCGTGTCTTCGATGCGTCGCTTGTGATGTGCTTCGTCTTCGTCTTCGTCGAGGAATGCCAAGTGCTGGGAAGAACCTCCTGCTAAAGATATATAGGACCCCTTTAGTCTCCTAAGCCACCTCCCGCGACTAGAGGATCATTAGTTGCGGGCCATGGCTTAACCCGCGACTAATAACCTCCCATTTAGTCGCGGGTTAAGCCACGGCTAGGGACTAGTTTTTTTTTCGGTCGCTTCGTTTTTGCGCGTGCAGACACCCTCTAGTCCCGGGTCCAGCCATGACCCGCGACTAGTTTATTTTTTGTAAATTTTCTTTTTTTAATTCAAATCAAATATAAAACTTTGGAAAATCATATCTTCTATTGTAAAAAATCCAAATAAAACAAATAATACGTTTATTAATATTGGCAAAATATAAAGAATCTTAATATAATATCCATACATCTGTTCGCATCATTTATAAATTAATTCATTTGTAAATTTTCTTTTTTAATTCAAATCAAATATGAAACTTTGGAAAATCATATCTTCTATTGTAAAAATCCAAATAAAACAAATAATATGTCTATTATTATCAGAAAAATATAAAGAATCTTAATATAATATCCATACATCTGTTTGCATCATTTATAAATTATTTCATTTGTAAATTTTGTTTTTTAATTCAAATTAAATATAAAACTTTGGAAAATCATTTCTATTGTAAAAATACAAATAAAACAAATAATATGTTTATTATTATCATAAAAATATAAAGAATCTTAATATAATATCCATACATCTGTTTGCATCATTTATAAATTATTTCGTTTGTAAATTTTCGTTTTTTAATTCAAATCAAATATAAAACTTTGGAAAATCATATCTTCTATTGTAAAAATCCAAATAAAACAAATAATATGTCTATTATTATCAAAAAAATATAAAGAATCTTAATATAATATCTATACATGTGTTTGCACTATATATAAATTATTTCATTTGTAAATTTTGTTTTTTAGTTCTATTGGTCACTAACCGGGACTAAAGATATTTCTCGCCATTTCCCACCGCTTCCCTCGAAGTTTTCCCGCCCTTTCCTTTTTACCAGAGCTTTTAGTCCCGGTTGTCGTCACTAACCGGGACTAAAGATATTTCCCGCCATTTCCCACCGCTTCCCGCCAAGTTTTTCCACCCTTTTCCTCTATATCTAGGGTGATCGCGCCATGGCTATCCACACATCCACACCTTCCTCTCTCACAACAATGGACAGCGCCTACTGGGCCATTCTAACCCTCGAGGAGACCGAGGCGCTGTGCGCCTCTAGCTACCCTTGTCCGCCGGGCTACCGGCCGCCCGCCGACTGGATGCTGAGCGCTGGAGGGGTTCCTGTCCCTCCTGTCCCTCAAGGTGCCGCACGCCAGGCGGCCATCATGAACCACTTCTACCACGAGCTCACGCCGGAGCAGCAGATGGATCCCTAGTGGGATCCCAACAACTATGACACCTGGAATGCCTTCTTCGCTAACCGGGGGGAAAGGGAGGTCGCCAGGTACGAGGGTGATGGCAGGTGACGATGACGATGACGAAGAAGACCCTGAAGCTGCATACTATAGTACTAGGCATGATTATGACTAAAGGGGGCGGCTTTAGTCCCGGTTTTTAATATTAATAAATGTCTTGAGTGGTACCTAGTCCCGGGACTAGATATGAAGATGTTGTTGTATTCTTGTGAGTTCGCTCAGGTGATCAAATGCTGTTTTTTTGAAACCTGCCTACAACAATTAAATGTCGTAGTATTGAAACTAATACATCTTGCTCAATCAAACAGGACGACGACTCCTAATGCCTATAAATAGAGCATCCTATAAATAGAGCAGCCTATAAATAGAGGAAAGGGCGGGCAGGCTGGATCGAGCAGCCTATAAATAGAGGAAAGGGCGGGCAGGCTGGATCGAGCAGCCTATAAATAGAGGAAAAGGCCTATAAATAGAGGTAAATGCCTATAAAGAGAGGGTTCACCTTTAGTCCCGGTTGGATAAACCAACCGCGACTAAAGGGATTACGGCAGACTGCGCCAGGCAGCACTAATAATAGGGGTGAGTGTCGACATTATGTCGTGCGGCTTGTACCTTGTCCCGGATGGTTTCACCAAGACATTATGTCGTGAGTGTCGACACTATGCCGAGCTGCTTGTACTATAAATAGGCATCCTTGTGAGTTCAGTCCTCCAGCCAGTTTGAGACATCTCCAAGATGGTTTTCGAGAGCAGGGACACCACTACGGCCAGCTTGAGGGAGATGCCGCCGGAGCCCAGTCCTCCGGCATCTCCAACAAGCTGGCCATAGAGGAACTCCCTAATATGTGAAACTAGCTAGTTAGCTTCCAGGCGTATTGATCTAGTTAGAGAATTTACAAGCTGCAAGATGGTGTGCGAGAGCAGGGACACCACTACGGCCAGTTCAGGAGATGCCGGAGCCCAGCCCTCCAAAGATCTCCAAAAATGGTCATAGAGGCACTCCCTAATATGTGACCACGCATGCTTGGAGATCAGATCTTAATGGTAGTATTTAATCGACTAAAGGCCCCCCTTTAGTCCCGGGTCCAGCCACAAATGGGACTAACACACTCAAGATGGTTTGACAACACTATAAAATGGACACATGGAGCATCTTCATTCATAAAATGTTACAATTATTACACATCATTTCTTCGCGTGTGTCCCTTTCTAATTCCGCCGTATCCATGGAGCATCTTCATTGATTAACATGATGCTTGGGTCATCCTTCACTGTGAAGGGCCGAATTTCATGAAACTTAGCACAATCTTCTAACATGTCTGTCTTGTCCTCCACTCCCACAATGTTTCTTTTTCCTGAAAGAACTATGTGGCGCTTTGGCTCATCGTCTGATGTATTATTTTGCTTATTTTTTATTTTTCTAGGTTTGGTAGACATGTCCTTCACATAGAAAACCTGAGCCACATCATTGGCTAGGACGAATAGTTCGTTTAAGTACCCAAGATTTTTGAGATCCAATGATGTCATTCCGCATTTTGTCTATCTCAACCCTCCTCCTCGGGCTTGACCCATTTGCATCGAAACAAGGGGACCTTAAAAGTAGGTCCATAGTCAAGTTCCCATATCTCCTCTATGTAACCATAATATGTGGTCTTTGACCCATTGTTCTCTGTTGCATCAAAGCGGACACCACTGTTTTTGTTGGTGCTCTTTTTGTCTTGGGCGATCGTGTAAAATGTATACCCATTTATCTCGTACCCTTGGAAAGTCGATATAGTCGAAGATGTTGCAACCAACCACCGAAACTATTCATGTGTTCATCTCTAATCCAAGAGTCATGCTTTCCAGGGTTATTGGAGCGTAAAAATTTCTTGTGTTCCTCGATGTACGGGGCTTCCAAGATAGAATTCTATAGAACTGTATAATGTGCTTCGGTGTAAGAATGTCTGTTCCTACATATTATTGATTTCCTTCCTAGAGTACACTTTCCACTGCCTCCCTCATATCACGATTGAGGAAGACCAATTGGCCTAAGGTCAGGAATGAAGTCAACACAAAACTTAATGACCTCCTATGTTCCATAGCCCTTGGAGATGCTTCCTTCTGGCCTAGCACGGTTACGAACATATTTCTTTAAGATTCCCACGAACCTCTCAAAGGGAAACATATTGTGTAGAAATACAGGACCGAGAATGGAAATATCTTCGACTAGGTGAACCAGTAGGCGCGTCATAATATTGAAGAAGGATGGTGGGAACACCAACTCGAAACTGACATGACATTGGACCGCATCATTCTAAAACCGTAGTAGATCTTCAGGATTGATTATCTTCTAAGAGATTGCATTGAGGAATGCACATGTAACATCCCAAAACTTTAATCCAAGTTAATCAAGATCCAAATCATCAAAATTAGGGTTAACAAAAACTTTTCCATCTCAAAATATGAAAGCATTCATGTGTATGTGCATTTAAATTAGGAGTTCATTGAATTTCCATGGTTCTATGATTCATTGCTTGTAAAATGATTCTTAGGTGAAATAAACATCATCTAAACCATTCCCAAACTTTTCCCAAAGAAAAACAACTCAAATAAATAAATGAAGTGAATGGTCATTTTTGCCAAATTAACTATCATGCCTACTTTGGCTATTCCTAGTACTCAAAAATTAACAAAAACAATTGTGGATCTTTGCACCCCTTGCTAGTACACATACTGAGGTACCAAGGCCCACTTTGTGATCTGCCAAAAACATTCAAATGCTAAGTTTAAATGATAGTTTAAAATTGAATCTATTTCATATGGGAAGATACCACTATTTCAAAAACCACTCAAACAAGCTCAATTTTCAAACCCCAAGCAACCACAGAGTCTCAAGATCATGCCTAGCACACCCACCAAAAATCTTTTCAAAATTCAAAAAGAAGTTTCTTGCGGCCATTTCATCAAACACTTGGCAGGCAGAATTTAAACCAAATCAATTTCACTATTTTGAATAGTATTCTGGCCAAACTTGTCTCCCATTTAAACCCCATTTGATCACTTTATCCCCTCTGGATCGAACCAGGACCTAACTAACCCATCCCCTACCCCCTAGCAGCATGGCCATGCCAAAACGAGTCCACCTTGCCGGCCAACTTGGTCGTCGCCGCAGCAGACCGCCTCCCCCTCTCTCGCCATGTCTGGGAGACCGCCGCCCACTGTCCCCTCCCCGAGCCAGGCCCAGCCGTGGACCACCGATAAAACCCCGCGCCCAGTGCCATAGTGCCATGCCGAGCACGCGCCAGAGCGCCGCACCCGACACGCGTGCACACGCCGCCACTCGACCGCAGCCCGTGCCCACCGTGTCGCCACGACCCAGGGAGCACGCCAGACACCCCCATTCGCCGTCCAACGCCTCACAGCCACCGCTCGCCATCGAAGACGCCGCCTCTACCGCTCAGAGCGCCAGCTCCGCCTGACCGATTACCACCGCCCCTAAGCCCGCATTAAAATCCTAGAGCACCGCCAGAAGACCGCGCGTCGATCGCCACCCTCAGCCATGCCGCTAGCAGCCCGTAGCCATGTCGCCACCGTCGCCTGCCCATCCCTCAGCCATGCCGCTAGCAGCCCGTATGCCCCCTATGCACCCACACCGAGCCGCTAGGGTTAGAGCTCGCCAGTGACAGGTCCTTCGTCGACGACGAACCCTAGCCGTTGATCCCCACTCTAACCCAACATCCCACATCGCCCCATACCGCTTCGCGTGTTATGAGGCACTAACTGGTGGATCCCCACACCGAGCCTCACACGAGTGACACTGGGCCGACCCATTAACGTCTCCCGCGTGACCCAATAGTTGAAATTTATATTTTTCCATTTAATTTCAAATACAGTTCTGTACATAGATTCAAAAATCAACCCAGCTCGATTCAATGAACCAAAATACATGAAACCAATTTTTTTAGAAAGGTACTGAAATGCTTAATCCAAGCCCGTTGGATTCAAATCATTTGGATCTATAGATCAACCTTGGTAAAAATAACAAGGAAGAAGCTTTTCTACATTCAAACATTTTTCAAAATTCAACCATAAGAGCTTTTGAGTTGATTCCAAACTCTCAAAAATCACATTTGATCATACCTTTCAGAATATATAAAAACATATGGGTTTACTTATAGAAATAATGTTCAAGTAATAAAAGAATGCCACATAGGCATTTCTTGTCACTTTATTTATTTAAAATAAAAAGGTTAAACCTTATTAAATTGTGACACCACTTTAAATCACATTCCCATGGACTGAAATATGTGGTGATGACATGTGTCAACATGATCCCATGTTTGAGTTGGAGAGTATTAAATCTTAAGTAGTTTTTCAATGAGTAGAAATTACTTTTCTCAAATTAAAATAAACAAGACAATTGCTTTAATCTTGTAATGTTAAGTGATGATGCTAGATCATCTATAGTGCACCTTTGTGTGATGATTGAAAATAGTTAAGTATTGTTTGGTGATTGTGTACATGGTATTTATTTATAGACGCTAGTACCGACCAAGGATACGAGGAGGAAGGAGTATACTACGAGGAATAAGCCGAGGAGAACTTCAACCACTGCACTGCTCAAGGCAAGCCAATACTTGAAACCTTGCAAGTTAACACTTGCAACTATGAAAGTTAGATGACCTATGCAAGGCATTAAGCATGCTTGGTGAGACACATTTGATAATACCCAATCCTAGTTTTACTTACAAGCTTTATACTTTATTTCTTTATCAAAGCTTTCTCTTAGAGTTTATATAGTGAATTGTAAATACTAGAGATATTGGAAGGTAGCATAAAGAGCATTAAATTTGGCCTAAGTTAGATAATCTTGATGTCATCCTAAGGCATGAGATTGAACTTAGCAAATCTCCACGTGTTTACCACCCCTCATTAGTAGTTACCACCACTTGTAGATGCTAGTGCTAAGCATAAAACTTGATCAACTTTAGATGGGAATACTTGGTGAAAATGGTTATGAAAACCTTAGAATGATGAGTCATTCTACTGAAATGTTTTGACATGTGTTCTCGAACACCAGATGATTTTGATGATGAAAATGTTGAGGCATGAGCCTTAGCCCTTGATAAAACTGGTGGTTGTCTAGATGCGATACCATTCCAATTTTATCGCATAAACCACAATACCGAAAATTGGGTAGGGCTTGACTAGAAAGTTATATATCTTAGTATGGGTTCCCTCATGCCAAGGTCTGAGCTGAGGCTACCTTGTGAAGATTGTCCACCTGTGCAGTACCCAAGATGACAGTTGGTCATGGTTGGGAGGCCAAACTCATAGGAGAGGTGCCTATACTAGGGCGTGTAATTGAAAGGTTAGGATTGATTATCCGCATACTGAGTATGGTGAATTCAGGATTTGTTCCTAACAGATGTATCGAATGTTGTGTTGAAAGTGTACAATCTCTGCAGAGTGTCAAACTATTCGAATAGTCGTCATTCATGTTATGGACAGTTGGAGTGGCCATACTGTTCCCCGTCAGATGTTTTCAAAATGACTTATGAAATGAAATGAGACTTTGACTTGACCACAACAGAGTTGTGATATGAAATTCAAATTCCCACTTAGGTGTTATAAAACTTTCAACTAGTTTCCGTTGCTTCTGAACTTAGTAGAGGTAAAATCTGGTTTTTTGCAAAACAACCCTAGAGCTTAGTATCCTACTACAAAAACCCTCTTAACTGTTAGTATTAGTTTGCGAGTACTTAAAGAGTACTCATGGCTTTGTCCCTGGCTATTCTTGTGGCCAGACTATGAAGAGGAGTACCAGGATGATGGACCGTAGGAAAGTTACGACAACTAGGATCATCTCCCATCGTCAGCATTGCATGTGACCCTGAAGATGGAGCTTCGCCTACGCTATTGTTACTATTACGTTATTCCGCTGCTTGAGTTGTATTAAGAACTGGATCATGAGATCCTTATTTGTGTAAGAACTTATGTATGGTTTGTAATGGATGATGTACTGTGGTATCCAAATCTGTTATGTCTTGCAAAAATGGTAATCCTGGGATTGCGATGTATGGCATAACAGGCATCTGGGATTAAAAATCCGGGTGTTGACAAGTTGGTATCAGAGCCATCCTGACCATAGGAGACCCTAGTTAGAATGGACGTTTGAATCAAAAAATTAGTTTCCAAAACCAAAGGAAGTGAGTATTTGCAAAAACTTATTCTCATTCTTATCACTTGGATTCTTTCATGAAAATTCATGTTCCTCAAAAATTCTTGCAAACCTACAGAAAATTTGACACACTTGATCATTCTAATAATTTACTCATCCTATATTCTTATAGATGGACGTGAAGTATAGCAAGTTTTATCAGTTGGGGAATGGAGGAGACCTCATCTTTGAGCGTGACTTGGACCAGCTTTTGGAACTTCTGGAGCATCCGCACCCCGAGTTCTTCGGAGCTCAGCTCAATGATAAGGAAGGAGAAGATCTGCAGTGGCTAGTTGTTGCAAGTCTCCGAGGAAAGATTGAACCTCCCACTGCAGAGGGAATTCAGTTCACCTTAAGAGAGAACAACTGGCTCGATGGACTTGCCATGGCCATGTAGGAAGCTCTTGCCCATCTATGTGGGCATAGTATCAATCAGATCAAGGGTACCCGCTTTGAGTTCTACCCAAGGAGTGATGTTATGGGACAGCCACTGGAGGCCCCACATCATCCCGAACTGAAGAGTCAAGTGGACCATCTTAGCTTCATGATGTACAATCGTCAGCAGGAGTTGGACAATGCCCGTGCCTACGCCAACCACAAGTCCGCCATCGCCAAGAAGAAGGTTCAGACCTTCGCCATGCTAGTGAAGGATCGCAAGTCTCGTCGCTGTCAGCTTGACAAGAAGGAGCACATCATTGCCCGTATTCGCCACCGGATCACGGATTTGGAGGAGACCATCCACGAGAGAGACATGCAGTTGGAGGAAAGGGAGAATGCCGGAGAAGACCTTCGTGGAGTTCCCTACTCCTAGCTCAGCGATGATGATGACTTTCTGGAGGATCAGGCCATGGACTTCTTCACCGATGAGGAGGATTTCGCCTTCATCGATGACGATGATGATGATGAGGATGATGAGTACACCGACTCCGAGGAGTAGTAGCATTTGAGCACTAGCATAGTGAATTGTATCCAGTCCCACTGTATCATAGTTTCCAGAAAGATTCTTAAAACCATCTGTTTTCCTTTGTTGTGGTGTGTGTTTGTATCGTGTGCTATGAATGAATGAATGAAAAGCAAGTTGCTAGAAAATCTGATTCAAACCTTAAAAACTTTTCAAAGTACCCGAACCTTAGAAATTTCCCTCTTTTGTCATGATCTATCTCAATCTTCAGATGCCTCGCGGAGGAAGCGGATCATCACCGGACCCGATGTTACAGATCCTGCAAATGTTGGTTTCTGATCGCGAATCTGAAAGAGCTGAACATCAAGCCAACCTAGCCACCCTTCAACACATATCTCAGATGGCCAACAACAATCAAGGCCAAGGAAATCAGGACAACCATGGATCTAAGCTCAAGAATTTCTAGAACACCAATCCACCTGTTTTCACTAAGTCAGAGGAACCCCTAGATGCAGATGATTGGCTGCAAACAATGGAGAACAATCTAGAAGTCGCCGGAGTGGAAGCTAACGAGAAAGTTCTGTTTGCCACCCACTATCTAGCCGGAGATGCAAGAGCATGGTGGAACAACGTTCGTGCAATGACTGGAGGTCAGATGATGACCTGGAGGAATTCAAGGTCAAGTTCACTGTAACCCATGTGCCACCGGGTTTGATCAAGAGGATGAGAGATAAATTCAGAGAACTGAAGCAAGGAAGGATGACCGTAGTGGAATACCATGACAAATTCTTGTCATTAGATAGGTATGCCCCGGATGATATCGACACTAAAGCCAAGAAGAAAGAGAGATTCTTGAATGGTATGCACGATGAGATGCAGACGGTGTTAGTCAATATCCCCTTTGCTGATATTGAAGCCCTAGTTGACTCTGCCATTCAAATGGAAGGAAAGATCAACCAAGCCAATGAGAACCGCAAGCGCCGCATGATGCATCAACTAGGAACCTACCAGACCCCAAAGTATCGCCCCAACCCATCTCCAGGATTTGCCCCGGGAACCAACAGACCCCCGATGAACCGTCCGACATATCCCAACCGTGGAAACCCAAGGCCTAGAGGAAACCACAACAACCGCGGAAACTCTAGCAATTTCAACCGTGCACCACCCAAGTTCCACAACAAAAATGCCGCCACCAACACCAACACTTCCCCAAGGACTGGAAGCAATGTTGTGCCTGTTGCAGCGAAGGACAAGTCGCAAGTGACTTGTTATGAATGTGGAACCAAGGGTCACTACTCCAATGAGTGCCCCAAGAAGAATGCCGCAACCCCCAATGCAAATGCCCCAGCTCAGCAGCAGCGTCGTGTTCAGCCCGGAAGAAGGTTTGCCCCAGGGAAATCGCTCAACCGCAACGGCCGTATTTTTCTCATGCATGCTGAAGAAGCCCAGGAAGCGCCAAACGTCGTGCTGGGTATGTTTTCTGTTAACTCAGTACTTGCAAGAGTGTTGTTTGATTCTGGAGCATCGCACTCATTTGTCACTGAAGAATTCGCATGCACTAGTAAGATTCAACCAACCAAATTGAAGCATGTTATGATTGTTCAAATCCCCGGTTCAACCACCAAAGCTAGGCAAATTTGCAAAGCCGTCCCTATCCGAATCCATGGCATAGATTTTTATGCTAATCTAATAGTACTGAACTAAAGGTTTGGAAGTAGTACTAGGAATGGATTGATGTCCAAACATAAAGGATTAATTGATCGTGCCAAGAAAGCCATAACCATGACCAAGACAAATGAGTATCATGAGCATGTATCTGAAACCTTACCTCATCAATTCAAGTGCAACAAGAGTATAGTCCAACCTACCATTGACCAAGTCCGGATAGTCTGTGAATACCCCGATGTATTTCCAGATGTTTTGCCTGGTATGCCCCCAGATCGGGATATCGAGTTTATCATTGAACTAATCCCTGGAACAGGACCCATAGCCTAGAGACCATATAGCATGAACCCGTCTGAACTAGCAGAACTGAAGAAGCAACTGGATGCCATGCTGGAAATTGGATTGATTCAACCAAGTGCGTCACCCTGGAGATCACCTGTTTTGTTCGTGGACAATAAAGATGGAGGTAACCGTTTGTGTACGGATTATCGGAAATGGAATGATGTCACTATCAAGAACAAGTACCTGTTGCCGAAGATAGAAGATTTGTTTGACTAGTTGACTGGTGCCAAGGTGTTTTCTAAGATTGATCTTAGAACTGTCTATCATCAACTCAAGATTCACGCAGAGGATATTCCAAAGACTGCCTTTACCACCAGATATGGATTATACGAGTATACAGTCATGTCTTTTGGATTAACCAATTCCCCACTTATTTCATGAATCTCATGAATAAGATTTTTATGCACTTCCTGGATAAGTTTGTCATTGAAGAACATGAGCTACACTTAAGGACCATTCTTGGAACCCTTAGAGAGCATTAGTTGTATGGCAAGTTTAGCAAATGTGAATTCTGGTTACAGGAGGTAGAATTCCTCAGACATATCGTGTCAGCCAGAGGAATTGCTGCTGACCCAAAGGTGAAAGATGTCGAAGATTAGCAAGCCCCAACCACTCAAACCCAAGTTCGTGCATTTCTCGGATTAGCGGGATACTACCACAAGTTCATAGAAGGATACTCGAGTATCGCCAGACCCATGACCCAACTGCTGAAGAAGGACAAGAAGTTTGAATGTACGGACAAATGTGAAGCAAGTTTTCAAGAACTCAAGAGAAGATTGATTTCAGCCTCAATCTTGATCATGTCGGATATCACGAAGCCCTTCGATGTGTATTGTGACGCATCCAAGATCGGTCTCGGATGTGTGCTAATGCAAGAAGTAAAAGTTATATCTTATCTATCTCGACAACTGAAGCAGCATGAACAAAACTACCCAACCCATGACCTCGAGCTCGCAGCCGTAGTTCTTGCCCTGAAGACATGTAGGCATTATCTCATGGGAAATCGTTGTGAGATTTATTCGGATCAAAAGAGCCTAAAGTATATATTCACTCAGAAGGAGCTGAATATGAGACAGAGAAGATGGATTGAGCTAATCAAGGATTATGACCTGGACATTCACTATCACCCCGGTAAAGCCAATGTGGTAGCAGATTGGCGTGCCGCTTAAACTCCATGATTTTGAAGGAGCAACCAAGTTTGAACAAATAGATGGAAGATTTCCGAATGGAATTAGTGAGTGAAGGATTTTTGGCTAGCATAGAACTTCAACCCACTTTGATCAGCCAGATCAAAGAGGCGCGGAAAGGAAATGCTAGTATCAACAGAATCAAGCGTCAGACAAGTGGTACGAATTTCGAAGATTTAAGAAGGAGTTCTGTGGTACAAAGGACATCTTTGTGTACCAGCAGATTCAGAGTTGAAAGAAGTTATTCTAAAGGAAGCTCATGATACTCTTTATTCTATCCACCCCGGATGAACGAAGATGTATCAGGATTTGAAAGAAAAAATTTGGTGGCATAAGATGAAGAGAGAAATCGGAAGCTATATCGCCAAGTGTGATATATGTCACAGAGTCAAGCCGGGACATCAAAGACCCGCAGGACTGTTGCAACCATTGCAGATTCCGGAATGGAAATGGGATTCTGTTGGAATGGACTTTATCACCGGATTGCCTACTTCTAGTAGGGGAAATGACTCTATCTGGGTCATAGTTGACAGATTTTCCAAAGTAGCCCATTTCTTACCAGTCAAGAGCACATATCAGAGTTCGAAGCTAGCGGAGTTATACATCGTTAGAATCGTCAGTTTGCACGGAGTCCCCAAGAACATCGTATCGGATCGAGGAACACAGTTTACCTCAAGATTCTGGAAGACAGTCCAAGAAGGTTTAGGAACTCGACTAGATTTCAGCACATCGTATCACCCTCAGACTGATGGACAAACAGAGCGAGTAAATTAAATACTCGAAGATATGTTGAGAGCATGTGTGTTAGAATATGGATCTAAATGGGAAGATTGTCTACCTTTCGTAGAATTTTCTTACAACAACAGTTATCAATCAAGTTTGCAAATGGCCCCATCTGAATTCATGTATGGAAGGAAGTGTCGCACCCCTTTGAATTGGTCGGAAGTAGGAGAGAGTCAGATTTTCGGACCCGACATCCTACGAGAATCAGAAGAGAAAGTTCATAAGATTAGTGAGCACCTCAAGACCGCCTAGTCAAGACACAAGAGTTACACCGACAAGAGACGTCGATACCTCGCTTTCAATATCGGAGAATTCGTGTATCTGAAAGTGTCGCCATTGAAAGGAATGCAGCGTTTCCAGCTGAAGGGAAAGTTAGTCCCTAGATATATCGGACCCTTCAAGATTCTGAATCGTCGAGGAGAAGTATCATATCAATTGGAACTGCCATAAGAAATGTCAGTCGTGCACAACGTGTTCCATATCTCGTTACTTCGTAAATGCCTCGAAGTTCTGGAAAAGACTGAAGTTTTCAAGAATATTGATCACCGGATCATAGAAATCAATGATGACCTGACCTATCCAGAAGTACCCATCCGTATTTTGGAAGAAGCTTTCAGAACCACCAGAACCCGAAGCATCAAGTTTCTCAAAATTCAGTGGAGCAACCACACTGAAGAAGAAGCTACCTGGGAGCGCGAAGATCATCAGGACAGAGTTCCCTGATCTCTTTAAATCCTAGGTAATCTTTGCTCTTCTTTCTCAAATCTCGGGATGAGATTTTCTTTAAGGGGGGAAGGTTTGTAACATCCCAAAACTTTAATCCAAGTTAATCAAGATCCAAATCATCAAAAGTAGGGTTAACAAAAACTTTTCCATCTCAAAATATGAAAGCATTCATGTGTATGTGAATTTAAATTAGGAGTTCATTTGAATTGCCATGGTTCTGTGATTCATTGCTTCTAAAATGATTCTTAGGTGAAATAAACATCATCTAAACCATTCCCAAACTTTTCCCAAAGAAAAACAACTCAAAATAAATAAATGAAGTGAATGGTCATTTTTGCCAAAATAACTATCATGCCTACTTTGGCTATTCCTAGTACTCAAAACTTAACCGAAACAGTTGTGGATCTTTGCACCCCTTGCTAGTACACATACTGAGGTACCAAGGCCCACTTTGTGATCTGCCAAAAACATTCAAATGTTAAGTTTAAATGACAGTTTAAAATTGAATCTATTTCATATGCGAAGATCCCACTATTTCAAAAACCACTCAAACAAGCTCAATTTTCAAAACCCAAGCAACCACAATCTCAAGATCATGCCTAGCACACCCACCAAAAATCTTTTCAAAATTCAAAAAGAAGTTTCTTGCGGCCATTTCATCAAACACTTGGCGTGAATCTAAACCAAATCAATTTCACTATTTTGAATAGTATTCTGGCCAAACTTGTCTCCCATTTAAACCCCATTTGATCACTTTCTCCCCTCTGGATCGAACCAGGACCTAACTAACCCATCCCCTACCCCCTAGCAGCATGGCCATGCCAAGCCGAGTCCACCTTGCCGGCCAACTTGGTCGTCGTCGCAGCAGACCGCCTCCCCCTCTCTCGCCATGTCTGGGAGCTAGCCATCACCTCACCGCCGCCCACTGTCCCCTCCCCGAGACAGGCCCAGCCGTGGACCACCGATAAAACCCCACGCCCAGTGCCACAGTGCCATGCCGAGCACGCGCCAGAGCGCCGCACCCGGCACGCATGCACACGCCGCCACTCGACCGCAGCCCGTGCCCACCGCGTCGCCACGACCCAGGGAGCACGCCAGACACCCCCATTCGTCGTCCAACGCCTCACAGCCACCGCTCGTTGTCGAAGACACCGCCTCTGCCGCTTAGAGCGCCAGCTCCGCCTGACCGATTACCACCGCCCCTAAGCCCACATTAAAATCCTAGAGCACCGCCAGAAGACCGCGCATCGATTGCCACCCTCAGCCATGCCGCTAGCAGCCCGTAGCCATGTCGCCACCGTCGCCTGCCTATCCCTCTCGGTCTCACCGTCGAGCCTAAAAAAGGAGCGCACCCCCAGCAGTTTGCAGCACACCACTCCACTCCCCTCACCTCACTAATCGTCTCACACATCTAGCCGGAGCATGGGGAGCGGCAGCTTGCTAGAATTGTACCGGAGCAGGCTGCCTCTGGAGGAGAAGGGCGCCGCTGATTGCGACGACCCCTGGAGCTGCCTTGACCATCCCTGAGCTCGCCGTCGACCACTAGTTCGTTTGCCCGCCTCGCCGTCGTTGTTGGAGCCCTAGTACGCCCCCTATGCACCCACACCGAGCCGCTAGGGTTAGAGCTCGCCGGTGACAGGTCCGTCGTCGACGACGAACCCCAGCCGTTGATCCCCACTCTAACCCAACATCCCACGCCTGCACCCGCTTCGCGTTATGAGGCAATCGATTGGTGGATCCCCAATCACCGAGCCCAGCTCACAAGTGACACTGGGCCGGCCCATTAACGTCTCCAGTGTGACCCAACAGTTTAAATTTATATTTTTCCATTTAATTTCAAACACAGTTCTATACATAGATTCAAAAATCAACCCAGCTCGATTCAATGAACCAAAATACATGAAACCAATTTTGTTAGAAAGGTACTGAAATGCTTAATCCAAGCCTGTTGGATTCAAATCATTTGGATCTGTAGATCAACCTTGGTAAAAATAACAAGGCATAAGCTTTTCTACATTCAAACATTTTTCAAAATTCAACCATAAGAGCTTTTGAGTTGATTCCAAACTCTCAAAAATCACATTTGATCATACCTTTCAGAATATATAAAAACATATGGGTTTACTTATAGAAATAATGTTCAAGTAATAAAAGAATGCCACATAGGCATTTCTTGTCACTTTATTTATTTAAAATAAAAAGGTTAAACCTTATTAAATTGTGACACCACTTTAAATCACATTCCCATGGACTGAAATATGTGGTGATGACATGTGTCAACATGATCCCATGTTTGAGTTGGAGAGTATTAAATCTTAAGTAGTTTTTCAATGAGTAGAAATTACTTTTCTCAAATTAAAATAAACAAGACAATTGCTTTAATCTTGTAATGTTAAGTGGTGATGCTAGATCATCTATAGTGCACCTTTGTGTGATGATTGAAAATAGTTAAGTATTGTTTGGTGATTGTGTACATGGTATTTATTTATAGACGCTAGTACCGACCAAGGATACGAGGAGGAAGGAGTATACTACGAGGAATAAGCCGAGGAGAACTTCAACCACTGCACTGCTCAAGGCAAGCCAATACTTGAAACCTTGCAAGTTAACACTTGCAACTATGAAAGTTAGATGACCTATGCAAGGCATTAAGCATGCTTGGTGAGACACATTTGATAATACCCAATCCTAGTTTTACTTACAAGCTTTATACTTTATTTCTTTATCAAAGCTTTCTCTTAGAGTTTATATAGTGAATTGTAAATACTAGAAAGATATTGGAAGGTAGCATAAAGAGCATTAAATTTGGCCTAAGTTAGATAATCTTGATGTCATCCTAAGGCATGAGATTGAACTTAGCAAATCTCCACGTGTTTACCACCCCTCATTAGTAGTTACCACCACTTGTAGATGCTAGTGCTAAGCATAAAACTTGATCAACTTTAGATGGGAATACTTGGTGAAAATGGTTATGAAAACCTTAGAATGATGAGTCATTCTACTGAAATGTTTTGACATGTGTTCTCGAACACCAGATGATTTTGATGATGAAAATGTTGAGGCATGAGCCTTAGCCCTTGATAAAACTGGTGGTTGTCTAGATGCGATACCATTCCAATTTTACCGTACAACCACAATACCTGAAAATTGGGTAGGGCTTGACTAGAAAGTTATATATCTTAGTATGGGTTCCCTCGCAGCCAAGGTCTGAGCTGAGGCTACCTTGTGAAGATTGTCCACCTATGCAGTACCCAAGATGACAGTTGGTCATGGTTGGGAGGCCAAACTCACAGGAGAGGTGCCTATACTCGGGCGTGTAATTGAAAGGTTAGGATTGATTATCCGCATACTGAGTATGGTGAATTCAGGATTTGTTCCTGACGGATGTATAGAATGTTGTAGTGAAAGTGTACAATCTCTGCGTGTCAAACTATTCAAATAGCCGCGTCCACGGTTATGGACAGTTGGAGTGGCCATACTGTTCCCCCGTCAGATGTTTTCAAAATGACTTATGAAATGAAATGAGGCTTTGACTTGACCACAACAGAGTTGTGATATGAAATTCAAATTCCCACTTAGGTGTTATAAAACTTTCAACTAGTTTTCGTTGCTTCTGAACTCAATAGAGGTAAAATATGTTTTTTGCAAAACAACCCTAGAGCTTAGTATCCTACTACAAAACCCCTCTTAACTGTTAGTATTAGTTTGCGAGTACTTAAAGAGTACACATGGCTTTGTCTCTGGCTATTCCCGCGGCCAGACTATGAAGAGGAGTACCAGGATGATGGACCAAGGGAAGGTTATGACAACTAGGATCATCTCCCATCGTCAGCATTGCCAGTGACCCTAAAGATGGAGCTTCGCCTACGCTATCGTTACTATTACGTTATTCTGCTGCTTGAGTTGTAGTAAGAACTCGATCATGAGATCCTTATTTGTGTAAGACCTTATGTATGGTTTGTAAAGGATGATGTACTGTGGTATCCAAATCTGTTATGTCTCGCAAAAATGGTAATCCTAGGATAGCGATGTATGGCATAACAGGCATCTGGGATTAAAAATCCGGGTGTTGACAGCACATAGCTTCACAATGGGTACTCGAACATTTTCCGGTAGAAGCCCCCTCAATGCAATCGGAAGCAACTGCATCATAATCACGTGACAGTCATGAGACTTCAGGTTTTGGAACTTTTTCTCTACCAGATTTATTATTCCCTTTATATTCGACGAGAAGCTAGACGGGACCTTAATACTGCGCAAGCATTCAAAAAATATTTCCTTTTTCTTGTTTGGTAAGAGCATAGCTGGCATGACCTTGAAACCATTCTGGATGTAGGACATATGGGTATTTCATATGTTGATGGTCCTTTTGTGCTTCCGGTGTATCTTTTGTCTTCCCATACACCACTGGTGGAAAACAGGCCTCTAGTCCCGGGCCACAACGGGCTCTAGTCCCGGTTTTGGGCCCGGAACTGCGAAAACGGGACTAGAGGCCCCCCCTCTATTCCTGGCTCGCAACGGCCCGCAACTGATAACAGCCACGTGGCTGTTTCAGCGCCGTGGGGGGCGGAAACCCTCTAGTCCCGGGCTGTAACACCACCCGGGACTAAAAGGTTTCTGCCGCGGCAGAGAAACACTACATTTCTCTGCCGCGGCAGAGATTGTGTATTTCCTTTTTTTGCCATTTTGTTCGTTTTGTGTTTCACTATAACAAACATATATTTCAGTATACATATTATACGCTACAACATACACACTACACGTCGATGCATTTATATAATTAATCGATCCCTTGCAAGCATACATATAATCAATCATATCAAAAGGAAGAAATGTTTTGAAATTACATGGTCATTGATGAATATATATATATATATATATCATATGAGCTACATGGAGATGACTAAGGCAAATCGAGTTCCACGTCATCCGCATAATGCTCTCCATGTACATCAAGCACTTCCTTCATCATAAATCCCGCCAGCTCCTCTTGAATTGCTCTTATGCGTTGGTCTGGCTCTAGTTTCTCTCGCAAATCATAAATATAATGTGAGTCAACTTTCCGCTCACTGGTCAACTCGCGGATGTACTCGTAGACGTAGTATCCACATAAATGACTTCCCGGTGGCTGCTGTAAACTCTCCGCCATTTTATAAGTTAGCTCCTCTTTAAATGGACCTGGTATTTTATGTCTGAACCGTGTCCAACACCTGCTCGGCAAAGAAAATGAACAAAGGAGTTATTAGTTACTTGATATCAGGAAATGAATGAAAGAGGACGATATAATGCGATAATGATTGAAATTACTTATGGAGCATTGCTTTCATGTCGCTCCACTTCTCTTGGTCCCAACTTAATGAGTCGTGGACTTCAACTAGGGAGTTGTCAAATTGAATGTTTAGCAAGATCCAGTGGAATCTGCAGACATTTACATAAGCATACATGCATAGCTCATCCAGTAAGCAAAAATAAAATGTGTACAAGATATAAACACTCACTTGAAGTTGTAAGGAAATAGTATTTCCTTAACAAAATTATGCTCGGTTAAGAACCTGGACAAGTCTTCCTCCACGTCTTTGGGGTGATTGTTTAATGTATATTCATTAATGATATATGGGTCAATAAACCCAACGTCGTATCTTCTAGCTCTTTTGCATTCAAGCATCTTCATTCTGCGGAATATAATATTATCATACAAAAGGATATATAGTTAGGATAATATATTAAATGCAATGAACGAGCTAAAGCTACAAACTTAATTATAGAAATAAATAACTACAGACAGTATCAACCAATTATAGATTTGTCGAGGGCGCGCTGGTTGTATAACTGAAACAGTTCGGTCATTTGAACCTGTATCGAGTATGGTTTGAAGTGATGCTCCATTCTAACGTCCACTGGAAACCAATCTTTATGATGCTTTTTCTGCTTGCGACATGTACCATTCATGCAGATTTCGCATATGTGTGGATAGACGCGCGAGCTCCTCATTACTGACTAGAGGCTGCCCTTGGACATACTGCCGTACTATCCCACAGCGTATCTTCATAGCCTAAATATTGACCAAGAGACATAATTGCTTCGTTAGCAAGTGCTTTGGCCTCCGATACAATGATTCCCATAAGTGCAGCATTATTATGGGCTCTAGGGTCCATTATTTGCATGTCCATATCCATTTCAGCTCTGAAGGCCTTGTCGAGGTCTGAAATGACTTTGAGCGGGGCGACCGATTGATTCTTCTATGTTCCGAGCTGGGAAACTTGCTTCCTGCTTTTTGCACTTGTGATTTTTTTCTTCTGTGCTTTCTTAATAATCTCCCGGTCATAGTCTGATTCTAGATTCATCGATATCTGGGATGGTTGCTCAAGAAAGGAATTAGCCCACTTTTTTGTTTTTTCGTTATATACCGGCTTTGGCTCAGGCTTTTTGGGTGCAAAATGCGCCTTAACTTGGGCAGCCACATCCGCATTAGTTTCCTCGTCGGTCTTGTCATAAGGTCTCTTTGGAAGAGCCGGCGGGATATCGACTATCTTCGGCGTTTGACCTTTCTTCGATGTGGGGCGCGAGGGACCGTCGAACTTCCATTTCTTCGACGAGGTAGTAGTATTGCACGGAGGCGGAGGCGGAGATCGAGTTGATGTACTCCTGCTGCGGCGATCGTCAGCGGGGCGGGGTGGACTTGGAGGTTGGCGATAATCGGGTTGGGTGGACTTGGAGGTTGGCGATAATCGGGTTGGGGTGGACTTGGAGGTTGACTATATTCGATGCGGGGTGGATTTGGATTCCTTGGAGTCGGTGGCCTTGGCGCCAAGCCTGGAAACTTGATGTACTTCTTATTCCATAGAACGATGTTGCGCTTGACATCTCCTAGTTTCGTAAGGCCTTCAGGCGTAGCGATTTCAATCTCTAGGTCCGCAAAATCCTCCACTATGTCATCCACCGTGACACGAGCATAGCCTGGTGGAATCGGAAGTGAATGGTGGAGTGCTCCAGGTAAACAAGGTAAAGCAGTGCCAATCGCCACCTTGAAGGACAGGTTGTTCATTGGCTGATGTAGCTCACATTGTGCCATCTCTCTGACATCATCCACGGGGTAGTGAGGAGCCGGTGCATCATCCAGCAGTGCTTGATCATCAGCACGGACCTCCGTGGAAGCCACGCTGCTTCTCCGTTGGCTAAGATCCAACGCTGGATCATCAGACTGCGGCTGAGTTGACGACGGTGGCCTTTGGCTAATTTCATGCATGAGGTTCTTCAGATCAGCTAGGTCCTGCTCTACCCTGGAGATCCGATCTGCCTCCTGGTCCTTCTTTCTCGGCGACCTTCAGAATCGCATCGTCTTGAGAAACCCTTTCTTCCACGAGACACCGGCGCCTTTGCCTCGTGTTCGTCCTCCCTTTTCAGGATTCCCTAGGGCGCGTGTCAGCTCGTCGTTATCTCTCTCGGGGCGGAACAATCCCAATTGAGCATTGTTCATTGCTTGAATAAGGTCTTGGGAGGGTTTTAGAATTTCATCATGAAATAATGTCTTCCCTGTTTCTGGTTCCAAGGATCCCCGTGCCGTACCACCGTGCTTTGACCTCTCGGGCCATCCATACATGCCGGAGTGGCGCCTCTAGCCCTCATATCCTTCTCCATAGTTTCCCACTTAGGGATGGCACTCTTGTAGCCACCTGTCCCCATTTTATGATGGTATTTCTTGTTGGCAGCATTTAACGCGTTCTTTGCCAACTTTGCCTTTGCTTTATCAGATTGCTTGTACTGTACAAAATCGGGCCACTGTTCTCTCAACTTTTCGTTTACTCCTTTGAAGTCTGGAGTTTTCTTTTTCGCGGCATATTTCGCGTATAAACTTTTCTTGTGGTTCCGGTATAGTTCAGCCATCTTTCTTAGTGCCCACTCCTTGACTTTCGCTCTATTTTCAAGCCCACCCGGCATTGGGGTAATACCATCTACCTCAAATTCCTCATACTCTGGAGGTAGTATGAAATGGGCTATGAGCTTCTGCCAAAGGTCATCTTTGGCATCATCGGTGACATAGCTGTTGGATTCTTCACCGGCTTTCTTTGACTTATTCCATTCTTGGATGGTTATCGGCAGGTTGTCCCTAACAAGCACCCCGCATTGATTTATAAACATCCTCCGGTGCTTCTCTGGAGCAATCGGTTCACCATCATCATCTATTTCTTCGATGGTGAACCTCTGATTACCATCCAACTTTTTGTTCGGCCCTTGTTTCGTTCGAGCTGTCGATTGCTTCGATCCGGTGGGCTAAAAGAAGAAGAGAGAGTGATTAATATATATCTAGATCAGTTAATGAATAGAGGTAACACGAGACTTTATACATATATATATATGTACCTCGGGATCTGTCGAGGGGCCATCATTATTGTTGTTATTTGTTTGCCCTTCGTCCATCTGGTCTTCCCCTTGGTTTTCCTCTAGTCCATCACCGGATGGATTCAGATATGAGGATATCTCTTCCTCGAGCAAAATATCTTCGGCGCCGGTAGTAATAAGAGGAATTTCACCTCTTATCATGCCCTAAAGAAAACCTTCACCGATGCGACCAGGATCTTTGGATGGATCCATGACTTAATTATCTATAACAAAAGGAGAGTTAAACAGGTTAGAAAAAACAATAATCTTAATAACTAAAACAATATAATCCTAATTATAATAATTATAATATTATTTGTGCTAAAACAATAATCATAATAACTAAAACAAAAAAATAACCCTAATCCTAATTCTAATCTTAATAAATAAAACAAAAAATCACTAAAACAATAATACTAATCCTAATTCTAATATTAATTATGGTAAAACAATATAATCATAGCTAATAACTAAAACAAAAAAATAACCCTAGCTAATTATAACTAAAATAACCCTAGCTAACAATATAATCCTAATCCTAGCTAATTATAATTAAAACAATAATTAAAAAAATAACCCTAGCTAATTATAATTAAAACAATAATTAAAAAATAACCCTAGCTAATTATAATTAAAATAACCCTAGCTAACAATATAATCCTAATCCTAGCTAATTATAGTTAAAAAAATAATATAAAACAGATTTGTATTTAAAAAATACAAAGAGAAAAGGAAAAATAGAAAAAAAAATTGGAAAAAAAAACAGTAGCCCGACCCCAACCAGGCCGGCCCATCTCTTCCTCTCCCCTACCAGCCCAGCAGCCCAACATGGCCCACCTCGCCGGCCATCCTTCCCCGTCCTCTGGCGCTCGCCCTGGCCGTGTCAAATGCCGATCAGCGCCGCCGCCGCCATGGAAAACCGCCTCTCCCTATCCTCTCATTCCCCCCAAGCTCGCTCCCTCTCTCTCTCGTTTCATTCCCTAACGCTATCGCAGGCGCCGTTGCGGGCGGCAACGGCTGACGGAGGCAGCCACGTCTGGAGAATCTCACTGCGGGCAGCGGTACGACGGAGCGGCGGCGGAATCGGACAGCACCTCCCCCCTTCTTAAATCGTGCCGTCGTCGATGAAATCACGAAGTGTTGGCAGACACCTCATTGGCGCCCGAATATAAAGGACAGACCTTTAGTCCGGGATAAGCCACCTTGCCGACTAAAGGGTCTTTAATCGCGGTAGTGGCTTAACCTGCGACTAAAGACCCCACCCTTTTCCGTTTCGCGCCTCACCCTTTAGTCCCGGGTCCAGCCACGACCCGCGACTATTTGTTTTTTTTAATTTTCTTTTTTAATTCAAAACTAATATAAAAACTTTGAAGAAATCATATCTTTTATTGTAATAATTCAAATAAAACAAATAATATGTCTATTATTATCAGAAAAATATAAAGAATTTTAATATAATATCCATTTATCTGTTTGCATCATTTATAAATTATTTCATTTGTAAATTTTCTTTTTTAATTCAAATCAAATATAAAAACTTTGAAAAATCATATCTTTTATTGTAATAATCCAAATAAAACAAATAATATGTCTATTATTATCAAAAAAATATAAAGAATTTTAATATAATATCCATTTATCTGTTTGCATCATTTATAAATTATTTCATTTGTAAATTTTCTTTTTTTAATTCAAATCAAATATAAAAACTTTGAAAAATCATATCTTTTATTGTAATAATCCAAATAAAACAAATAACATGTCTATAATTATTAGAAAAATATAAAGAATTTTAATATAATATCCATTTATCTGTTTGAATCATTTATAAATTGCATCATAATGTCGTTGCCGGGTTGCTTCGGACCTTGGATCAACACTGGCATCATAATGAACTTCCGCTTCATGCACAACCAAGGAGGAAGGTTATAGATGCATAGAGTCACGAGTCAGGTGATGTGACTGGAGCTCTGCTCACCAAAAGGATTCATGTCATCTGTACTTAGACCAAGACTTAAACTCCTTGCGTCATCTACAAAGTCCGGATACTTTCTATCGATTTATCTCCATTGTGACCCATCAGCGGGGTGTCTCAACATCCCATCTGACTTACGTTCCTCTTTATGCCATCGCAACAACTTGGCGTGCTCTTTGTTTCTGAATAAGCGTTTCAACCATGGTATTATAGGTGCATACCACATCACCTTGGCAGGAACCCTCTTTCGGGGGTATCTCCCTCAACGTCACTAGGATCATCTCGTCTGATCTTATACCGAAGTGCAGTGCATACCGGGAATACATCCAAATTCTCGTACTCCTCACCGCGGTAGAGGATGCAGTCATTAGGACATGCACGTATCTTCTTAACCTCTAAACCTAGAGGGCAGACAACCTTCTTTGCTTCATACGTACTGGCGGGCAATACGTTATCTTTTGGAAGAATATTCTTCATCATTTTCAGCAACTTTTCAAATGAGGAGTCAGGTATAGCACACTCAGCCTTCCATCGCAGCAATTCCAGTGTGCTGTCCAGCTTTTTCAGACCATTTTTGCAATGGGTACAACAACTTTTTGTGATCCTCTAACATGTGATTGAACTTCTCCCTCTTCTTTTCATTTTCATAGTCTATTCGTGCATCGGCAATGGTCCGATCAAGATCATCAGCGGGTTCATCATGTGTCTCTTCTTCATCCTCCCCTTTAGCATCCCCCATGGAAGTATCTCCGTACTTAGGGAAACCATGATAGTTGTCATCCTCCTCTTCTTCATTTTCTTTCATTATAACCCCTCTCTCTCCGTGCTAGGTCCAACAATTATAACTGGGCATGAAGCCGGACTTCAACAGGTGGCTGTGAAGGGTTTTTGAGTCAGAGTAATCCTTCTGATTCCTACACCCACTACATGGACAGAATACAAAACCATTGCGTTTGTTTGCATCAGCAACGCGGATGAATTCATGCACGCCATTAATAAACTCGCCATAGCGTCGGTCAGTACCGTACATCCATTCCCGGACCATCTGCATTATAGTAAAAGTATATGAAATACCATTACACAACATGATAAAATTATTACAAGTTATATTGGGAGCTTCTAGAGCATTAATTTTAAATTTTAAAAAATTTACATGCACCAAATTGTGAATTGGAGAAAACAATTAACATGATAAATGTGGAGTTTTTAATTATTGTTCTATTAGTGAAAACCTCATTCCATTCTAAGATCTGAAACTCTAAAATTACACATTTCAATTTTCAATAACTATGTGCGTAATCAAAATTTGTTACACATATCAAAATCCTTCTACTTCTAGAGCATGTATGCATTGAACCATATCTCTAGAACATGCATTGAACCATATCTCTATACTTCTAGAGCGTTAATAGAGCTAAAGTAGCAATAAGAGATGAAAGAATGAAGTTCTAACCTTTTAAAACTTTGGATTTAGGGGTTGCAAACTAAATCTTGACAAATCTTGAGAAAACAAATGGCATGAACTCGCTTGCTTCTTTGAGTAAAATGGCCACCATATGGTTTAGGGCAGGTGGATAGGAAGCAGTATATATACTGGTGGACAACTAGTCTCGGGCCGTGATACGATCCGGGACTAATAGTCCACAAAAAGAGCAGCTGGCCTGCTCCAGGTTATTAGCCAGGCAGTATTACGGACCGGGACTAGAGATCTGGTCGGGTCCGGGACTAGTGTCTACGGCCATTTCTAGCCGTTTGAGGCCTCACGGCCCGGGACTGATGGCTTTGTTAGATCGAACCGAAGACCATTTTCCAGTAGTGCCATTTGCCTAAATAAAGTACTAGGTCTTGTCGCCCGATACTCAATGAAAGAAATTCCTGGCCTTCAGCTCTCATTCTAGGATTGAAGGAGTGTGATTTGTTAGGAGTTTGTACTGTGTTAGAAAAGGTCAAGGGCCTAAGAATCAGTTTATTGGGATCGGATGTTAGGTATGTATCTGAATCAATACAGTATGTTCTTTTCTGGTTATCTATTTCTTTCAGCCAGTTACCCTGGCATGTAGGGGTGGGCAAAATCTGACACAGTGTAAACCGTGCAAACCGGCAGGAGCAAAGCTAGCTCATTTCTCTTCACAAACTCAATCGGGATGTCAAATCTAGTTATAATATTTGAACTGAGCCAAACTGGTCAAACCAGCCGAACCGTATTTGCCCACCCCTACTGGCATATGGGTCAAGGTTTCACAACAATAACATATGGGAAGTTGCATGTTCAACTGTCCGTTTAGGATCCTCTCAAAAAAGAGATAATTGCAAAAATCGCGACAATTGTGTGAGGAGTTCAAAATTTCACCAACTTTCAGCAGATTGGTAAAAATTCACGTACATTGTGCTTGTAGGTTGCAATGTACGCTGACACTGAGATTTAGTCTGGTTAACTGAATTTCTAACAAATGGAGAGCCCACTATCAGGCTAACATGGCACGAAAATTAGAGCCAAGGGTGACAGGAGGGCTTGTGTAATTTTCCCATGAACCCCACTTTTCATCTCCTCTCTCAACTCTTTTTCAATTCTTATTATTTTCTTTTTAGTATTTAGCCAACCTAAAAAATGCCCAAAAAACCCTGTCCTAGCCGCCATGGCCGCCACCTCCGCCCCACCACTACCTCCACCGACCCCATCATCGTCAAAATCTTTAGGCCCTAGTGCGCGACTGGTGGTCACGCCCCTGAGCATCTCCGGCTCGTCTCCGTTCCCCAATGCGCGACGCGCAGCACCGGCCCACGCCCACGAGCAGCTCCGACCCGTTGTCCCCTTCCCCCAGCATGTAGCGCGTTGCCGCGCCTCCGAGCAGCTCCAGCTCATCGTCCCCATACAACAGATCTTGTCGGGCAGCTTTGGCTCATCGTCCCCATCCCCGAGTGAGATGATGACACTTCTCTCCTCCCCAATTTTCTCTTTCTTTTTTGAGCGAGGGATTTTTGCAAAAAGACCTAAAATTTGTAATCCTTCCAACATTTCTCACCCTAACCGTCACAGTTGTGCCATGTCACCCCCGTCACTGGGTCAGAAATGTTGTTAGCACGGCCAAATCCCAGCGTTAGTGCACATTGCAACCCATGAGTGCAATGTATGTGGATTTTTGCCAATCTGTTGAAAGTTGGTGGATTTTTGAACATCTCACGGGAATCTCGCTTTTTTGCATTTAACTCCTTGAAAAATACATGTTAACAATTTTAGTGTGAATTGACGATGATATCTTCTTACATCACAGATCCCACTGCCCCACGCAGCCCAACCTGCGACATATGTACTTCCAGGGGCGTACCCACGTTGAGCTTCCAGGGTGCCTAGGACACCCAGTCAAAGACCATTTTCTTTGTATTTTTCATCCATGATATAGTGTGTGACATCCCATATCTAAGTAAAAATTTGTGTGATTTACAAAGTGGACACCCGCTAATTTTCTTTCTGGGTCCGCCCCTGTGTACTTCAGGTGGTACATTGGTTAGCAATGCCTAAGATATTCAAGAATTCTTCACAACAGGAGATCATTCAAAGTCTAGTACCACTACCATCGTTTCAAAGCTTAAGGCTTATATTTTTTTTAGAAATTAAGCTACGAAAAGTTTGACCAAACTTTAAAAAAAACTATCAACAATGATGGTATTATATAGATACCATGTAAAATGTTTCATGATGTATTAAAGGATATGGATTTCGTATTGTAAATATTAATATTTTTTCTAAAAATTTGGTCAAACTTTACTTAGTTTGATTTTTGAAAAAAATAAACCTTAAATTTTGAAACGGATGTAGTACATATTTCTATACTCTTTTATGTCTACAATCGTGGTCTCATGACACAAATTATTGTATATGGTTTTGAATCCACAATAACAATGCAAAGTCTCCATTATGGATCTGTTTACTATGTCACGTGCATCATGCTAAAGTTACTAGCCTCTTTGGCACATCAATGGCTTGTGCATAAGACCACCTTTAGCTTGTTTCTGACAAGAGATATTGTGGAGAGAAGCAATTAGTCATGTTTCTCCACAATAATGTTTTTGGAAAATATAATCTACATAACAAAAATGATGGCCATACGTACACAACTTCCTTATGTCAGATGACTTGGGCATAGTGTCGTTTTTACATTGGCGCATGTCATTAAATCATACATAATTGACAATCTAATTGGTTCACAACTCAACAAAATTGAAAAATACTCACCTCAAGAAGCATTCACAAGTGAACCATGATCATTCTCCTAATGATAACTATACTCACCTCAAGAAGCATTCACAAGTGATTTGATCTTATGCTATGCTAACTATAGGAGTGTGTCCATCACATCATTCTCCTAATGATATGATCTTGTTATTAATAACATCTAATGTCCATGATCAGGAAACCATGATCATCTATTAAATCAACAAGCTAGCTTAACAAGATGTTTATTAGGGACTTTTTTATGTTTACAAAACACACAAGTATTAATGTTTTCGGTTAATACAATTATAACATGGGATGTAAACATTTATCATAAACATAAAGATATAATAATAATCATTTTATTATTGCCTCTTGGATATATCTCCAACAGAAACATAGTAAGCCTAGAAGCAGTTGACTCTAGTTTTCAACTACTATAGTTTGTCACAGGAGCCCTGTTTGTTAGGACTTGGTACTAGAAAGATAGAGAAAATTTCCTCATGCACCCCAAGCCTACATATGCTTCTTAATATCAACACACATAAATGTTCGGCAGCATGCCATGGTTAGGTCCATCAGTTTTTTCAAGAATACATCATGACTATAGCTATGCAAAAAAAATCTTGCAATGTAGTTTACATATTCATCGTTCGCTCTCTATTGATGTATATATAAGCCTTGGTTCAATAATTTCGGAACTACATACACTTGCAATTATCTATCCAACAACCTTCACTCCACACATCAACATATCTCCGTTCGATGCACATGAAATGTTTGATGAGAGGGGTTAAATGGTTGGTAGTGCATATCGATTCTTATGTACCTATTGCGCTTGTGATATGGATGACACGATCCTAGGACTTGACTTGTGTGCAAGAGATGAAATTGCCGCTCTTTTTTATGACTGTGCTAGCATGTTTGGATAATAACATATTTTTTCAAATAAAGCTAGTTTAGCCAGCATCTGCGTAGACGGTGCAAAAGTTGCCTATTGAGCCCATGCCATGCCAGTCAATTCCTAGACCACATTTTCGTAACTTGATTCACCACCACACCAACTGATTACCGACAACACAATTCATTATAGCCGCCTACATATCTATAATACCTTAGCCTAAGAATAGTTACTGATACGTCGGAAACGTATCTATAATTTTTTATGTTCCAGGCTTGTTTAGTATCTACTTTGCTTTGTTTTGTCTATACTTTAATGTGTTTTTATATCTTTTTTGGGACTAACTTATTAACAAGTTGTCACAGTGCCAGTTGCCTGTTTTCTTCTGTTTTTGGTTTCAGAAAGGCAGAAAATCAATATTCTCGAAATTTGGACGGGACAAAAGCCAAAGTTAATTTCTTTCCATGGGGAACACGAAGTCCAGAGGAGAGACGAAGAAGTGAGGTAGGGCCTCCACACCCCCCTAGGCGCGGCCAGGGGTGGGCCCACGCCTAGGCAGGGTGTGGGCCCCTTGGTTGCCTCCCAGCCTCGCATCTTCGCCTGTAAGAAGCCCCCGATGCCTAAACCCTAAGTACCCGATCAAAACTCCACGAAACTGTCTGTAGCCACCATCGTCCCTAGATCGGGGGATCTGAAGTTCTTCCCGGCACCCCGCCGGAGGGGAGATCATCCCGGAGGCCTTCTTCTCCGGTATGATGCGTGAGTAGTTCCACATTGGACTATGAGTCCATGTAGTAGCTAGATGGTTGTATCTCCTCCTTGTGCTTTCATGTATAGATCTTGTAAGCTCCATTCATGATCAAGATCTAATCTATTTGTAATCATCCATGTTATGTTTGTAAGGATCCGATAGATATTGAGATTATTATGTCAGTTTGGTTAATGGTTTTTTCTTTATGATTCTATCATGTCTGTCTTGTTTGTGATCTTGCATGCTCTCCGTTGTTAGTAGCTATCTTGGCCAAGTAGTTGCTAGTGACTCCAAGAGGGGGTATTTATGCTCGATGGTGGGTTCATGCCTCTAGTTTCCAAGGGAAGTGACAGAAATCTGTTCGGTTGTAGATGTGTTGTTGCCACTAGGGAGAAAACAACGGTCCCTTGTTTATAGAACAAGTGGATTGTTTACCTTACACACTTTACTTAAAGCAGTTGTCTGTTGCTTGCAACTTAATACTGGAGTGGGTTCGAATGATAACCTGAAGGTGGACTTCTACTCATAGATGCAGTTGGATGGAGGTCTATGTATCTTATTGTATTGCCCAATCGAATCTCATAAGATCTTTCTGACTAGTATTGCATTGTTATGCCTTGCTCAGTTCCTGTCAATTGCCCTGCTATAATTTGTTTACCCTTCATGCCATATTGTTTATGTAAGGAGAGCACCTCTAATCAACTATGGACCCCGGTCCAATCTTTACCATTGATACATCTTCCACTGTTACTTGTTTACTCGCTGCAAACCATTACCTTCCACACCATACAGTTAATCCTTTGTTACAGCAAACCGATGAGCTTGACAACCTCACTGATTCGTTGGGACAAAGTCTTGAGTTTGTGTTGTGCAGGTCTCCACGTTGTTTGCAACACCTGTGTGACGTTTTCTTCCTCCTTCTGGTTCGATAACCTCGGTCTCTACTGAGGGAAACTTGTTGTTGTGCTCTTCACACCTTGCTCTTGGGGTTTCCAACGAAGTGCATCACGTCGAGCACCATCAGTTACTCCTGGCAGCTGTCTAAGATTTTTAGACTAGCCTAACAAATCAACACGAGTCTTTCTAGTGCACTTTATCATCACTCGTGCACACCGTGAGAAATTTCCCAGAAGATCACCTTCTCAATATTGCTCCTGGCCAAGCACGCTTAACTGACAGTTTCAATGGTGATGAGATTCCAAAAAAGATGCCTCTTGTTAGCTTGTTAGTATTACTAGCGTACAGGGGCGGACCCAGGAAGAAAATTAGCGGGTGTCCACTTTGTAAATCACACAAATATTTATTTAGATATGGGATGTCACACACTATATCATGGATGAAAAATACAAAGAAAATGGTCTTTGACCGGGTGTCCTAGGCACCCTGGAAGCTCAACGTGGGTACGCCCCTGCTAGCGTACTAATATTATCAAGCCCTGGGCTATGATATAACAGTATCAGATCATAGGCGGCTATGAAAATGGGTACTGCAGAGTAATAAATGACGCCAAAGAGAGCAGATTCCTCTATGACTACCGAAGAGTCAGATGAGGAGAAGTGCAGAGTTTTCACCGGAAGAAGTCAACTGCCAAATGAAGAGCTTGTTCGTAGCTTGCAAAAATAGCATGTCACCGCCACCACGGGATATGTTGAACTCATAGAACTGTCGTGCTCTATAAGAGTGATTTAGAGAGAATTCGTTAGTCGTGCTTCTTTGCTAATCAATTTTTGAAAGATATTGTAAGAACAAGAATAATCTACATAACATAATTGGTGAACATACACAACTTCCTTATATGGCATGATTTAGGCACACTTTCCCACCTGGGGGCCAATTTTGATTTGTTTGGTCACTTTATTGTCTGGTTAGGAATGCATCGAGCGTTCCTCAAAGTCATCCAGAGCCTAGCCATGGAGGAACTCCGGAATATCTTGTTTCTGTGGAGCCATATACCCGCTAGAGTTCAAGGGGCCATGCGGCGGCTCATGCAGGGAAGGGAAAGAGATGACCCATATATAGCTTCAGGATATGTGTCATAAATCCCCTCATCGCTCACTCTCACTCTCCTCTCACGCCTTCGTCGGCGGTTCCTCTCCAGCCAATAAAATCCCAAAGATACCACGACCATCAACTATAGCGGGAAGATGCGGAGGGCCACCTCCTCACGCTCTATCGACATGGGATTCATTGGCAACTCTCTTTCTCTCTCTGCACATCAACTCATCAACTATGGAGCGCATGTCCTCCACCATAGCTTAAGAAGCATTTAAGACCGTAGATATATACCGTCTTCGTTAGTTTATGTGGTTTAAATGATACACAGCGTAAATATGTACCTAGGACGGTAGTCTACGGTTTGATCGTGATTTTATTAGTCCGGCCGTGCTTGTTGGTCATCTTTTATCTATCTATTATATACTAAAAGCAATATACGTATGTGGAATAGAGCCACCATGTTAATCCACATCATCTAAATTATTATGATCGTTGGATCTAAAATTTGTGGTTTAGATTAACAAGATATTAGCAGTAACGTAACTATTTAATATGTTTAACAAGTTCAACCTTGACACGTTAAACATAGGATGACGTACACAAGAATTGATCCGTTTAAGATTTATTTTTTTGCAAGGGCATGCCGATGTATCCTGGCAGCCTACAAACAAACAAAAAAAAATTGGGGCATGCTCGGACGTATATTTACAGGACTCTAACAAAAAAAACGATTTTTGTTGGCATGTTTGGACGTATCCCCAAACGCTGTTAATAAAGGAGTCCTGACCATATACGTGTAATTCTCGGACATGGATAGGGAAAACCTCTTCAAATTATGATCGGTATAGGGGAGCATACATTGGTGATTTTGACAACCTGTTACACGTGGATGTTTTCAAAAGAATTACACATAGACTTCTCCAACAGAATTACACACACGTACCGTGGCAAGCAGATGCTAAAAAACAGACCTAAATTGGATTATAGCAAAAATGAATGAACATGGAGTAGGAAAAGAAATCGACAATAGACTATATTATTTTCTAGACTACAAGTAGTGAATTATATATTTTCACAAAAGTAAAGTAGTTAATTAGATAAAGCATTTCCATAATTTCATTATTTTTATAAAATTCACTCTTCAAGTGAGAATGCACGTATTATTTTATTAACAATAATCTAACTTATTAATCTATTAAAAATATTCGATAGATAAAAATCTAAAATGAAGGTGTACAAAAAATTCCCAATATTAAAGCTTGGTCACGGTCCATCGAAAAAATAATTCTTTCATCGCATCCTATTTTCCTCCATTTCAGCATGACGAATACACACAAAATTAAATATCCATTGATTAGACTAGCATTGTGAATTTTTGAAGACATCAGAGACACCCACCTAGAAATGGGACAGTAAGATCTTTGAGCGTACAATGTCCATAGCCACCTCTCCCAGAAAAGCATCAGGGCAAAGCTTATTTCATAGATAAAAAATATGAAAACAATTATACTGAATAAAAACTAAAGCTCGATCTTGACTCCTATATTCTTTCTTTTCACCATTGACGAATAGACGCGTTATTAGATCTCTATAGTTTAGAGTAACCTTGTGAGTTTTCGAAGCCGTCAGAGACATCCACTTAGAAATGGGACCATAATATCTTTGAGCGCAAAATTTCCATAGCCACATTTCTCACAAAGTCATTTGGGAGAAGCTACATGTAGCTAGAAGGGTGCACATGCACTTAGGTTGGATTTATTAACCTTACAATTAGCCTGAAATTTAGTATATGTCCCTCTCGCATCAAATTAGTATATGGGCTACCTTTCACCAATATCCTATGTAGGCCACAAGTACTGCTCTCAGCTCAGTCTTAGTCCATCTCCTTTGGAAATGTATGGCACCATATTGTTGTCCATCCTTGAACAAACGCAGAAACAAAGGAAATATAAGAGAACATGATCAATGAGAATCAATGGTTTAATGGATAAAATCACATCATGCATGTCACTATATCAAATTTGTGACAAATTAGTTATAAAACTATGAGAATATGTGCCGGCATATTCACGTGACTACGTCCAACATATACATTGGGTAAGGTTGCAGAACCACTGAACCGAAGAGTGGGGAATAATAGGTAGGAAGTAAAAGTAAATAAAACCACCACCGCTTTATGTTACAAAATGGTGACATGACATTTTTGAAAATATTGCAATTAATATTATACAACAAACTAAATTTGTTCTAAATATTTTTTTCAATAGGTATTGTTTTACTTAATATGAGAAATTTTTGTGGTCATAGAACCATGTAGTTTAGAATTCCAAGTATCTCGGGAAACATAAACTTATTCCATAGGCATATCCAATATGATAAAGATGTTTCCCTCGCAAATGCGAGGGCCCTCTTGCTAGTTATATACTAAAAGCAATATCAGAGGTTGTAACAAAGACGTTACGTTCGTCCACATCACCTAAATTATACGTGATGGTTAGATCTGAAATTTACGGTTGAGATTTAACAAAAAGATTATAAGTTACGTAACCTGTTTGACACAATATATGTTGACATGTGCACGTACGTCCACTAATTTGAGGTGCAATCTGTTAGATTGGTCTCTCCCCGTTCGAGCCCAACGACCCGAACAGAGTCCCTCAAACGCGCCCTGATCAGGGACACCTAACCTTATCATGGTTGATGGGCCCCTGTCGTCAGCGCAGATATAAAAGGGTGTGGGGCCGAACGCACACGGTACGAGGTTTCACCGTGCGCCGCAGCCCCCCACCGAAATCCCTACCGATCTAGGGTTTGCACTAGGCCGACGGGAAGCACCGCCACCACCGCACACCCACGTCGTCGACCCCTTTTCCCCATGGCCACTGAAGCCGGCACCAGCTCCGGCATCCCCTCCGGTTCATGCTCATCGAGCACCGCGGCAGGTAGTACCTCTCTCTCTCTCCCTCTCTCTCTATCTAATCTGCTAGATCCAAGCCACATAGACTCTACCGAGACTAGACTAGAATCTATCATTGGTATCAGAGCAAGTTAGATTTAGCTTTCACGGTAGAAAAGCAAAAGAAAAGAAAACCTAGATCTAAAAGTGTGCCTGCCCTATGGCCGCGTCGTTCCTCTCGATCTAGATGAGCATCAATGCGAGGCATCTAGACGAAGAACACACCCCTCTGGGGCAAAGAGAAAGAAAGAAAAGAAACCCCAAAAGAACCCTAGATCCCGCATGCGAAATCCCTCCCAAGATCCCGAACAGAGATGAATTGCTAACCCTAGTTCCATCCCAGCTCCCACTCCGAACCAAAACAAAGAATCAAGACCCCAATTTTTCCTCCCAGATCCCGCAAAGAAAAGCCCCGAAAATCCCCAGAGAAAAGCCAAACCAAATCCCCGACTCACCACCGGCCGCTGCCGTGCGCCGGCAAAGCTTCAAGCCGCCACAGTGCTTGACGGCGGGCGCCTCCACGCTTTGGCGAGGTGGGGGGAGTTGGATGGGACAGAGATAGAAGGGGAGAAGGGGTAGCCTGCTGGTGAGGGAGGGGCTGCTCGTCGCCAGCGCTGCGCCGGGCGGCGAGGCCTCCTCACCTCACCCGGCGGGGAGAGAGCCGCCAGAGAGTGGGTGTTGCGGGAGGGAGAGAGTGTCGAATGGGGCTAGGGTTTTCGGGGGTGGCTGCGGCGGGCCGTTTTGTTCTCAACGAGGAGCACGAACAGCCGCTAGATCTAGGGTAAGTGACGCAGACGGCGTGGATCGATCGGAACGGGCGGCTGCGGGCGAGCGTGGGCTGCCTTGCTGGGCTGTTGCGGGCTGCTGGTGGAGCAAGGCCAAGCTGGGTCGTGGGCCGCGGCTTGCAGGCAGTGCAACGCGCGCGCGCAGTAGATAGTTCGCTGCGGGCAGCGCTGGGCGGGTGCTGTCGGGCCGCTACGTGGGCTGAAATCCAGCCAGTGACACATAGCGTGCTAGCAGGCCGCCGCGGGCCAAGGGCGCTACGCGTCGCACAGGGGCCATGGGCCTTGTTTTTCCAGCATAGTTTCTGTTTTATTTTTTATAGAGCTGTTTTAGCTGTTTAAATTGTTTTTGCTTAGTTATTTTAAGCATTTTTCATACAGTTTTTCTCTATTCAGTTTATTCCATGAATAATTGATTCGAGAATATGAAAGTGACAGAATTTTTCTGTAAAGTTTAAAGTTTATGAATAGTGTAATAATTGTTTCCGCTGCAAATAGTTGATTTAAATTGCTAGAATGCAATAAAGTGTATTAAATTTTTTTTTAAAGATGTGATAAAGTAATTTAAAGTTGATTATGCTCCATGTTATTAATTGACCAACGTTATTAATAAACATGATCATGATCCCTTTTATTAAGCATTAAAGGTGCATTTAATTTTATCTTTACCCAACGGTGATATAACTTTAAATGGAACAAGAAATTGCATGCTTAATTTATACCAACGTTGGATTCATGCATACAGTTGTTTTTTTATCTAACATCTTTTGTGATTTTCAGGAGGTCTCAACCTCATGAGCTGCCTGAAGGATATCCAACTGCTCAGAGGGGATAACTATTCTGAATGGAGGAAAAAGGTTGACCTGACCTTTGTCTGCGCCGAGGTGGACTGGGTTGTTGATAATAAACAGCCAGTCAAGCCTATGGACCCAGTGAGGGATGATAATGAGGAAAGTGCTGCATGGGAAAAGAGAAAGAGAGACCATGCCTCATTGGAGCTGACCTAATCAATAGATAACCAAAAATGGGTCAATGCAAACAAGAAGTGTTTGGCTTTTGTCAAGAACACGATTGAGAACGCAATAGTGGGCTCAATCGAAGACTGTGCCTCTGTTGGTGAGTATCTTGCAAAGATAAAGAGCCAGTTTATTGGCTCTTCAAAGATGTATGCAACCCAACTGCTAAAACAGCTGGTGACAGAAAAGTATACGGGAGGGCCACATGGCATTAGAGAGCACATCTTGAGGATGTCCAACATGGCGGCTAAGTTAAAGCCCATGGATGCAGACCTCGAGCTCAAGCCTGCTCTACTGGTGCATCTTGTCTTGGCCTCTCTTCCCCAACAGTTCGAGAACTTCGTCATCAACTATAACATGTCCCCTAAAAAGTGGGACATTGAAAAGACCATAGGGATGTGTTCTCAAGAGGAAGAAAGGCTTAAGTCCATTCACGGTGGTTATTTGAACTACGTGAAGGACAGCAGGAAGAGGAACTTCACCAACAGCAACCATGGTGGCTCCCCTTCCAAGCCACATGGCAAGGGCCCCTTACAGCACCAGCATCAGTATCAGCAGTCTCTCCCTAGGGACAAAGACTAGTGCCACCATTGCAAAAAGATTGGCCACTACAAAAAGGATTGCCCAATATGGCTAAAGTCCATAATGGCAAAGAATGGTAAAGACATAGTCTCTTTTGTAAATGAATCCTTGTATGAAAAGTTTTCTAAATCTACTTTGTGGATTGACTCTGGTGCAACTGTTCATGTTGCCAACTCTTTACAGGGGTTCCATTCGACAAAGATTTTGCCAAGAAGAGAAAGACTCATTGAAGTGGCGAATGGGATTCAAGCAGAAGTGGAGGCTGTTGGCGACATTCCTCTGGAGCTAGCTGATGGCTTTACTATTTTTCTTAAGGATGTTTTATTTGTTCCTTCCATCCATAGAAACTTAATAAGTGTGTCGTGCCTGGATAAAGACATGTATGAGTGTTATTTTGGACATGGCAAATGTGCCATTTGGTTGAAAGATACTTGTGTGGGTGTTGCTACTACATGACAAGCTTTATTTATTATCCTTACATGAGAAAGTGCTTTCTGTGTGTGATGTGAATGAACAAGTTTCCTTGTCGAACAAAGAACAAAAGAAAAGAAAGCGAACTCTTGACTCATCGAAGTTATGGCACTGCAGATTAGGCCATATTTTGAAGGGAAGAATAGAAAGCCTAGTTAATATTTGACATTCTTCCTCCGTTAAAGTTCTCAGACATCGAGCAATGCATAGATTGCATCAAAGGAAAGTATGTAAAGCAAATTAAAAAGGGTGCAAACCGAAGTATAGCAACACTATAAATCATCCACACTGATATTTGTGGACTGTTTCCTGTGAAAAGTGTGGATGGTTATGATTCATTCATAACATTCACGGATGATCACTCCCGGTATGGTTATATTTATCCAATTAAAGAAAGATTTGAAGCATTGGATAAATTTAAAATTTTCAAAGCTGAAGTAGAAAATCAGCATGATAAAAGAATTAAGATAGTCTGGTCTGACCGTGGGGGGAGTACTACGGTCGGCATACTCCATATGGTCAAGTACCAAGACCTTTTGCAAGGTTCCTACAGGAAAATGGAATAGTCGCCCAGTATTCTATGTCGGGCGAACCTCAGCAAAATGGAGTAGCTGAAAGGCGTAACCGTACCCTTATGGATATGGTGCACAGCATGATGAGCTATTCCACCCTCCCATTGGGATTGTGGATGGAGGCGCTTAAAACCACCATTCACATTCTCAACAGAGTACCAAGTAAGTCAGTGCCCAAAACACTGTATGAATTATGGACAGGCAGAGTTCCCTCTCTGCACCACTTGAGGGTCCAGTTGAGGCAAAAGTTTTCAATCCAAATATTGCAAAGTTAGACCCCAAAACAGTATCTTGCCACTTCATTGGCTATCCAGATAAATCAAAAGGCTATCATTTCTACTGTCCTGACAGATACACAAAGTTTGAAGAAACGAGACATGCAGTCTTTTTGGAGAACGAATTGATGAGGGGGAGCACGGTAGCTCAGGAAATTTATCTTGAGGAGAAGAGGGTGCATGCACCTAATACGATGACTCAGGGGCCATTTTTCTCGCTACCTGTTGTGCCACCATCACAACCCCTGAGGTTGTGGTGCCGGCACCTGTTGTGACTCCACACGTGACAACAATGGGAGAAGGTTCGGAACCTGGTCATCAGGAGCCACCTGAACCCACTGTTGAGCATGATAGGGAGCCAGAACAGCCACACACTGAAAATGTGCCAGAACCCGAGACAAGAAATGAGCAAGAGTCTGATGAACTCAGAAGGTCTAAAAGAGAACGAAGACTAGCCATTTCCAAAGAAATTTACAAAGTCTACAACACAGAAACAATTCATATGGAGGGCGATCCTACCTCATATGAAGAAGCCATGAGAAGCCCTCACTCAGCCAAGTGGGTGGAGGCAATGAAAGATGAAATGAAATCGATGAGTTCCGACAATGTTTGGGACTTAGAGGAAATTCCTAAAGGATCCAAAATAGTAGGATGCAAATGGGTCTACAAAACAAAGTATGACTCCAATGGGAATGTAGAAAAGTAAAAAGCTAGACTTGTGGCAAAAGGCTTTACGCAAGAAGAAGGGGTAGATTACAATGAGACTTTTTCTCCGGTATCATGTAAGGACTCCTTCAGAATCATAATGGCACTAGTTGCACATTTTGATTTAGAGTTGCATCAAATGGATGTTAAGACGTCATTTTTAAATGGAGATTTAGAAGAAAATGTTTACATGAAACAACCCAAGGGTTTTTCCATGGAGGGGAAGGAACATATGGGATGCCGCCTAAAGAAATCCATTTATGGGTTAAAGCAAGCCTCTAGGCAGTGGTATTTAAAGTTTAATGATACAATTAAAAGATTTGGATTCAAAGAGAATGTTGAGGACAACTGCATTTATGCAAAGTTTAAAAGTGGGAAATATATTTTCCTAATTCTGTATGTGGATGACATCTTGCTTGCTAGCAGTGATGTCAGTCTACTACTAGAAACAAAGAAGTTCTTATCTTCAAATTTTGACATGAAAGACCTTGGTGAAGCTTCTTATGTTTTGGGCATAGAAATTAAACCGAGATAGAAAGAATGGAGTGTTAGGACTATCACAGAAAGCATATTGTGAAAAGATTCTAAAGAAATACAATATGCATGCGAGTAATGCAACACCTGCTCCCATAGTCAAGGGCGATAGTTTTGGGAAATTCCAATGTCCAAAGAATCAATATGAGATCGATCAAATGAAGTCAGTACCATATGCTTCGGCTATTGGAAGCTTACAGTATACACGAGTGTGCACTCGCCCTGACTTAGCTTTTATCACCGGGGTACTCGGTAGATATCAAGAGAATCCAGGCATAAAGCACTGGAATATGGTAAAGAAAGCTTTGCGTTATGTGTAAGTCACAAAAGGCCTCATGCTAACATATAAAAGATCTGATTCCCTAAAAATAAAAGGGTATTCAGATGCGGATTTTGCGGGAGATAAAGACGACAGAAAGTCCACGACAGGATATGTCTTTACTCTCACAGGAGGTGCTATTTCGTGGAGAAGCGCCAAATATTCGATAGTTGCATCATCTATGATGTATGCATAATTTATAGTATGTTATGAGGCCATGGGACAGGCGTTATGGTTAAATAAATTTCTACCCGACTTGAAAGTGGTTGACTGCATCAGCAGGCCACTAAAGATGTACTATGACAACGAGCCCGCAGTATTCTATGATCACAACAACAAGTCGAGTAATGCTACAAAGTCTATAGATATAAAGTACTATGTTATGAAGGACAAAGTCCAGGATCAAACTATAAGACTCGAGCATATAAGGACAAAGGATATGCTTGTGGATCCGCTAACTAAAGTCTTACCACCCAATATGTTCAAGGAACACATAACCGGCATGGGTTTAATGGAAAGCCTATGATTCCTGGACTACAGAGGCCCAAAAGTAACAGAATTTGTTTCAAAATAGAAAAGTATGTAGTGGCTGTCTGATTCTATCGGCAATTGAGCTGAGACGATGAAACATGCTCTATGTACCGATCCGTGATGAAACGAGTAAAGTATAAAGTACAAAGTTAAAAGAAAAGTCGAGGTCAAGGGGAAGAATGTTTGATTGATCTCTCCCCGTTCGAGCCCAACGGCCCGAACGGAGTCCCTCAAACGCGCCCTGATAGGGGGCGCCCAACCTTATCATGGTTGGTGGGCCCCTATCGCCAGCGCATATATAAAAGGGTGGGGGCGGACGCACACGGTTCGAGGTTCACCGTGCGCCGCAGCCTCCCACCGAAATCCCTACCGATCTAGGTTTTGCGCTAGGCCGACGGAAAGCACCGCCACCACCGCACACCCACGCCGTCGACCCCTTTTCCCCATGGCCACTGACGCCGGCACCAGCTCCGGCATCCCCTCCGGTTCATGCTCATCGAGCACCAGGGCAGGTAGTACCTCTCTCTCTCTATCTAATCTGCTAGATCCAAGCCACATAGACTCTACGGAGACTAGACTAGAATCTACCACAATCACCTAAATTACACGTGGTGGTTAGATCTGAAATTTACGGTTGAGATTTAACAAAAAGATTATAAGTTACTTAACCTGTTTAACACAATATATGTTGATATGTGCACATACGTCCACTAATTTGAGGTGCAAGTAATTTACTATCCCCGTACCCCTTCAATTCCAATAGACGATTATATGGGTGAGTAGGTCAGTAAGAAAACATCTAGGTTTACAGACTCCCATGCTCACGCCGCTGGCCTCGCGCGCCCCTCAGTGCTTTGCACAAATTCAGTTCTATGACTTTGATTCACCTCGATCGATCCGGTTGGCCATCGCGGTTCTTTGCTCCCATGATTCACCACGTCGCTGCCTAGGAGTCCCTCGCCGTCATGATCCTGCGCGTTCATCCTTACAGGACTAGACCGTGACTACGTACAGCGCAGCCAAGCAGCTTGAGACTCACCGATGGGTTGCGCATGTGCCTCCGTGCAACTAAAGTTTGCCTTCTTCCTGTTGATCTTAATATTTTGTCCTGGATGTGCATGTCGTAGTGTTTAAGCACTGGTTGTTGTAATAAACCTGCACTCTTAATCAGGGTTTTAGGATAGTGCACGAACACTCTCAGTTTCGTCAGAATAAACACTTGCCCATCTGCGCACGAGGCCGTAGCGATAGGATCGTAGATAGTCGTTTTTTCTTCTGATAAGTTAGCTAGATCGAGCTGGAGGAAGTAGTCGTGGGATGGCGCGACAAGATCGGATCCCAGATCGTTTTCCCAACGTGGTTGGACACGTTCGTTACTTTGTATCCCTTATATTCAGTTAAGGAAGAACAGAGAAGCTGCAACACAGTACGCAGCACAAAACTCTCCTCTTCTTCGTGTTCGATCGAGAGTCAGAGCAAGAAAACCAGTGTGTGCGCAGGTGTTGGCAACTACATTTGGCATCAGAGCCATGTCAACACCACCGGCGGCGGAGAAGGGAAAGGGGGTACGAGCCGAGGGGAGCGGGAACTCAGCACCGCCGGCGTCCAGTCGACGCCGTCCCTCCTCGTCCCCAGCACCGTGGCGTGGCCGCAGCCCTCCTCGTCACTGTGGCGGTGAACTGGTGATCCGGGAGCGCGTCGTGCACGAAAGCTCCGGTAATACCACCTACCCAACCTTGACCCGTTCCAACTATGCAGAATGGGCCATGGTGATGCGCGTCCAGCTACAGGCCGCACGCTTGTGGGACCTCATTGAATTCGGCGCAGAAGAGGAAGGAGATGATCGCGCCGCTCTGGTCGCCCTGCTCCGGGCAGTGCCACCGGAACTGGTGCGAACGCTCGCCATCAAGGACTGCGCCCGAACCGCGTGGCAAACCATCAAGACCATGTGGCTGGGGAGCGAGCGCGTTCGTGAGGCGAAGGCGCAGACGCGCCGGCGCGAGTGGGAGGAGCTGCGCTTCAAGAATGGTGAGTCCATTGAGGATTTTTCGATCAGGCTCACCGCCATCGTCAACGATTTGGAGCTGTTGGGCGACCCCTTGGACGAGTATCGCGTCATGCTCAAGTTCCTCCAGGTGCTGCCGAAGAAGTACCGCCCGATGGTGATGGCCATCGAGCAAACCGTGGACTTGCGGTCGCTCACGGTGGAGGACGTGACCGGTCGTCTGATCACGGCCGAGGAAGGCTATGACCTCGACGACATCAGCGACGACGGCGGGAAGCTCCTTCTGACGGAGGAGGAGTGGGCTGCGCGTCAGCGTCAGAGCACGCCGGGCAGCAGCAGCAGTGGCAAGCCCGCTCACAAGCCCAAGCCGCACGACAGTGGCACCTCTGACAACAACGGAGGTGGGAACAGTGGTGCCCATGCCGGAGGCAGCGAACGGCAGAAGGGGAACTGCCGCTACTGCGGCAAAGCTGGACACTGGGCGAAAGAATGTCGCAAGGCGAAGCGCGATCGCGAGCAGCAACAGCAGGCCAACTTGGTCCAGGCTGAGGAAGATCAGGCCCCTGCGATGATGATGGCCGTGGTCACCGAAGTGGTGGTCGTGGCACCGCAGGCCGTGTACCTGAACGAGGAGAAGGTAATTTTGGTGCCCTCTCCCAATGGCTTGTGGTATTTCGATACAGCCGCGAGCAGCCACATGACAGGGCTCAGGCACGTCTTCGCGACGCTGGACGAAACGGTGCAAAGGCACCGTCAGGTTCGGCGATGGCTACATCGTCGACATCCGCGGAAAATGATCAGTGATCTTCCGCGGACAGTCCGGTGAGCAACGTGTCCTCGCCGACGTATACTTCATCCCCAGCCTGCGGAGCAACATCATCTCGCTGGTCCAGCTGGATGAAGGAGGGTACAAGGTCGCGATCGCTGGCGGCACGATGACGATCCACAACCCCGTCCAGAACCTGCTCGCCCGTGTCAGGCGCACTGGCAACCGTCTCTACACCGGCATCCTCACCTACGACGCGCCGGTGTGCCTGATGACGAAGAGTGACGACATGTCTTGGAGGTGGCATGCGAGGTTCGGCCACCTGCATTTCCGCGCCCTGCACACCATGTCAAGGTGTGGCATCGTGCGCGGCCTCCCTGACATCGCCCATGTTGAGGAGCTGTGCGACGAGTGCACACCTGGGAAGCAACATCGAGCTACGTTCCCAAGTGCATCGTCGTACAGAGCGGAGCGTGGCCTTGAGCTTGTGCACACGGACCTCTGCGGCCTGATCACTCCGGCGACTATCGGAGGAAACAACTACTTTCTCCTCGTCATCGATGACTACACACGCTACATGTGGCTGGAGGTGCTGAAGGCCAAAAGTGACGCGTTCCGATGCTTCGCCAAGATCAAGGTCGCCGCTAAGGCAACAAGGAGCTGCAAAATCCGTGCTTTCCACTCCGATTGCGGGGGTGAGTTCAACTCCGGGGAGTTTTAGCAGCTGTGCGACGAGACCGGCATCGTCCACTACACCACGGCACCCTACTCACCACAACAAAACGGTGTCGTCGAGAGGCAAAATCATACGGTGGTAGAAATGGCGCGCTGCTTGCTCAAGAGCATGAACGTGCTGCCGTAGTTCTGGGGCGAGGCCGTAAGGACCGCGGTCTACATCTTGAACCGTGCGCCGACGAAGGCCCTGCATGGCATCACTCTGTATGAGCTCTGGTATGGACGCAAGCCAAACGTGCAGCACCTGTGGGTCTTCGGATGGGTGGCTCACGTGAAGAAGGTCGGGCCAGGCGTGAGCAAGCTGACGGACCGTTCCTCCAAGATGCTGTTCATCGGCTACGAGGAAGGGTCCAAGTGCTATCACGTCTACGACCCCGTCGCCAACAAGATCCAGGTATCGCGTGACATTGTGTTTGAGGAGAACAGGTCATGGACGTGGGAGGAGAACGGAACGGCCGTGACGCCGCAGTCGTCATTCACCATCACGTACACGCTTCATGACGGCACACTAGAGCTGGACACCGGCGCGGGAGCTGGACGCTCCGTTGCACCCTCGCCCACTCGTGCTCAAGACACGAGGCCAAGTACGCCGGCGCCCACACCGTAGCGCACGCCCTCTCCATCGACACCTTCCTCCAACAGCGTCATCGTTACGCCATCACCAGCATCCCCGGCCGAGGCTAGCATACGCTAGGCCACGCCGCCTGCTGACGATGATGCATACGATGAGGACACCGGACCTCTATGGTATCGGCGTCTCTCGTGTGTGTACGACGCCACGGAGAGCGAGCGCGTCACCAAGCCTGAAGGAGAATGCATGCTCACAGCAGAGGAACCTCGGAACATGGACGAGGCCGTCGAGAACGTGGTGTGGCACGCTGCAATGGACGAGGAGATGGTGTCCATCAACGACAACAAGACATGGGAGTTAACGACGCTCCCACGCGTCCACAGGGCGATTGGCTTGAAATGGGTCTTCAACGTCAAGCATGACGCCGCCTGCAACCTCGGCAAGCACAAAGCACGCCTAGTCGCAAAGGGGTATGCCCAACGACAAGGGGTGGACTTTGAGGAGGTCTTCACCGCCGGTGGCAAGGATGGAGACGGTGTGACTCCTACTCGCGCTAGCAGCTCACTCAAGCTGGGAGGTTCACCACATGGACGTAAAGTCTGCGTTCTTGAATGGTGAGCTCAGTGAGGAAGTGTACGTGCACCAGCCACCAGGGTACGTCGTCGTCGAAAAAGAAGGTGCAGTACTGAAGCTGCACAAGGCATTGTACGGGCTTCGTCAGGCGCCACACGCTTGGTATGCAAAGCTCTATGCATTGCTTGTTTCTCTTGGGTTCATTCGCAGCCCACTGGAACACGCGGTGTACCGGCGTGGTGACAACAGCTCGTACCTGCTGATCGGAGTATATGTCGATGACCTGATCATTACAGGCACTGACGTAACTGCCATCGTCGAGTTCAAGCAGCAGATGTAGAAGCTTTCAAGATGAGCGATCTCGCTCTCCTTAGTTACTATCTGGGAATCGAGGTAGCTCAGTCTGACGGCCAAATCACATTGTGCCAGAGAAGTTATGTAGAGAAGATCGTGGCGGCAGCTGGACTTGCAAACTACAACAGCAGCCGCACACCGATGGAGTGTCGTCTGAAACTGAAGAAAGAAGACGGTGCTGCTGAAGCTGACAAGACTCTGTACAGGAGCGTTATTGGGAGCCTGAGATACCTGGTTAACACCAGGCCTGACCTTGTGTTTGCAGTGGGAATTGCTAGCAGATTCATGGAGAACCCAAGTGCAGTCCACTGGAGCATCGTCAAGCAGATCGTCAGGTATGTCCAAGTCACGTTGGACCTTGGCTGTAGATACAAGAAGGGAGAAGGAATTCCAGAGCTCGTGGGTTACAGTGACAGTGATCACGCAGGGAACCAGGACGATCGTAAGAGCACAACTAGAACGGCATTCTTCCTCGGCGGAAACCTCATCACATAGTGCTCGCATAAACAGCCAGTGGTAGCCCTCTCCTCATGCGAGGCAGAGTACATCGCCACAGGTGTAGCGGCGTGTCAGGGATCTTGGCTCAGTCGCCTGCTAGGTGATCTGTTCGGGCGAGCTCCGGCAAAGTTCGAGTTGTTCATCGACAATCTGTCGGCCATTGCTCTATGCAAGAACCCAGTTCATCATGATCGCAGCAAGCACATCGACACAAAATTCCACTATATATTAGAGAAAGGATTGAGAAAGGAGATCTTGATGTTGATCATGTGCGCACGGAGGAGCAGTTGGCTGACATCCTGACCAAGGCACTGGGATTTGTGCGGTTCATCGAGCCGCGTTGTCTCCTGGGTGTCATCAAGGTGCAGTCTTAAGGGAGTGAAGTGTTGTAATAAACCTGCACTCTCAATCAGGGTTTTAGGATAGTGCACGAACTCTTTCAGTTTCGTCAGAATAAGCACTTGACCGTCTGCGCACGAGGCCGTAGCGATAGGATCATAGCTAGTCGTTTTTTCTTCCTTTCGATAAGTTAGCTAGATCGAGCTGGAGGAAGTAGTCGTGGGATGGCGCGACAAGGTCGGATCCCAGATCGTTTTCCCAACATGGTTGGACAAGTTCTTTACTTTGTATCCCTTATATTCAGTTGAGAAAGAACAGAAAAGCTGCAACGCAGTACACAGCAAAAAACTCTCCTCTTCTTCGTGTTCGATCGAGAGTAAGAGCGAGAAAACCAGTGTGTGTGCCGGTGTTGGCAACTACAGTGGTCAGAATGCAGGGCTTATAACTCCCATGCGACGTCTTTACGCGGAATTGGAAGGAACACGACATCGTTGAAAAGAATAGCTCGCATGCGACGGTTGTGAGGCAGCTAATATCACAGGGCCACACGGGCCATAAAACGGTCGTTAAGGACACATTTAACTTTGTTCCAAGATTAGGGTTAAGCCAAACCGGTCAGTTGGGACAGCCAGTCAAGCCAGTCAAACCAACCGCTTCCGACCGAGAGCGTGCGTCACACTGACTGTAGCTTGCCCAACAGCGGCGGCGGACCTCACCCATCATTCTCGGCGCCGATGGCGGCGGCAGGGCAATTCATTTAGGCGGCGGCGCTTTCGTTCGACGGCGAAGGTGGTGAGTTCCATTTGAAAGCTAATTCCTCTCCCATTTTTCTCAATTCGAGATCTGAGCGTGCCCATTGATGCTAGATTGTGGAGGCGAGGGTGTGCTGAACGGGGCGAGGGGGAACGAGATGGAGCATGGAGGGGGGACTTCTAATCGGTATATCACGTATCTCTGTACTTAATTTCTCTAAGTTTGAGCTCTTTGTTTGCTTCCGCTAGCTCACAGTGCCCGCCAAAAATAGGGGAGACGATGTTGCACGCCAAACCTTTGAATTTCGCATCAATTTCTTTCCCTCTAGGGTTGTTTTAGTTGATGGCAGCACGCAGCTCATTGAGAGAGAGACACGGTTGTTAAATGGGAGGTGGAATTAGAACATGTTGATCCCCAAGAGCTAATAAACATGGGAGAGGAGGCGGTGAGGAAAATGGTGGAAAAAATTGGGGATAGTGTGGTTTGGGGGCCAGAGCAAGAAGTTTCTTTGTTACGATTTGATGATTGCAAATGTGACTATGTTAGGGTTGAGACAGGGGAACTTATAGTTGATTTAATCGATGAGCGAAACGGTTGGACAAGCAAAACTGTTCTGTTTTTAGCAGAGCTCATTGATCTGAAACCTGATTCGAGGGTTGGATATGTGGCCTCGAAGCTGGCTGCTCAGATGGTCGAGGATGATTGGGCTGCACAAAGGCAAGTAATGCCTATACTTACTGAGTTGGAAGTGTTAACGGTGGAGGATGATGCTAATGCACAAGAGGATGCTGCAGATGCTAATGCACAAAGGATTGTAACTGTTGATTGGAATTCAGTTGAGATACATGACCGGACTGATTTGGTCATTGCACCAATAGATGACATTGAAATGGCAAAGCTTTTTGGCATTCCTATAGATGACAGAGACAAGGAGAAGAAGAGGGATGAAGCTGCAAATGATGGTGAAAACCATTTAAGAGATGAAGAGGCAGATATAGATCTAGAGTTGTTGGAAAATGCTGCAGTTAATATAGATGATGCACATGATGATGAGCTAGTAACAGTTTATGACAAAGAGGACCCAGTTATTGAAGTTGGGAGATTGTTTCCAAGCATGGATGAATTCAGGATGTGTTTCGGGACATATGCAGTCAAACGTGAGTTTGCTACCAAGACTATGTGGACTGATAAAAAGAAGTTCTATGCAAAATTCATAGGTTATGATGGTGGTGCCAAGCCTTGCAAGTGGTATATATCTGCTAGACGCCAACCTGATGGAAGTACAATAAGAGTGAATCAAATTCCAAAACCTCATACTTGTATTACAAGTTCTCAAACAGTTACAAAGATGACATCACAATTATGGGTTGCAGAAAAGATCAAGCCCATTTTAGCCACAACACCAAACAGCATTACAAAGAGACTGAAAATAGACTTGGAAAAGCAGTACCCCATTAAGTTGAATTATACTACAGTGTGAAAGGCAAAGCAAAGGGCAATGAAAGAGCTATATGGTGATTGGGCAAATACCTTTCGAATGCTTTATAACTTCAAAGCAGAAGTAGAGAAGAGGTCACCTGGCAGTGTTGTGGAGATAGATACTGAGGTAACAGCTGATGGGAAAGTCTTCTTCTCTAAATTCTTCATGGCTTTAAAGCCTTGCATCGATGGCTTCAAAGCGGTGTCAGTCCATATTTGAGTATAGACTCATCTTTCTTGACTGGAAAGTGGAATGGTCAACTAGCAGCATGCAATGCTTTAGATGGACACAATTGGATGTTCCCTGTAGCTATTGGCATGTTTCAGTCTGAGACAGAGGCATCATGGACATGGTTCATGATGTAGTTGAAAAGATGTATAGGGCCAGTCTCTCCATTGGCGGTGCACACAGATGCATGTAAAGGTTTAGAAAATGCAGTGAAGATTGTTTTCCCTCATGCTGAGCACAGGGAGTGCTTCGGTCATATGTGGATGAATTTGATCAAAAAATTCAGAGGAGATGATTTTGGACGCATGTGGACAGCAGCAAGATCTTACACCAGACAGACACATTCATATCACCTTGAGAATATTAAGGCGGCATGCTCTGAGGAGGATAGGGTCAAGTTTTGTACATGGTTGGAAACCTACCATTCTCTTTTATGGTACATTTCAGGTTTTAACACTGCCATCAAATGTGATCATATCAACAATAATTTGGCGGAAAGTTTCAACAACAAAGTGAACGAGTTAAAAGACTTGCCTGTCCATGACATGGTTGACCAGATTAGGATCATGATCATGAGGTTGTGGGAATTGAGAAGAAGGCTTGGTGATGTTCTTCAAGGAGATAAGCTTCCTGATGTTGTGCAACAGGTGGTCAACAAGAGCAGAAATCTTGCACATTTGCGTGTTGAGAAATCCTCATTGTGGGGTCTTGAAGTCGAGATACAAAAGGCGGCAGGAGGCATTTTGTTGACACTCAATTGCATGAATGCACATGCCTTGAGTGGCAACACACTGGGAAGACTTGTGAGCATGCAATACTTTTCTTGGCCTCCAAACACAAGCTAAATATGCATCCATATTTGCATGAGTATTATTCTGTAGCAAAATTCAAGGTTGCATATGGAACACCAATTCTAGCACTTACAGATCAGTCTCAGTGGCCTGAAGTGTACATTCAGTTCTCCTTGTGTCCTCCTTTGATGAAAAGAAAGGCTGGCTGGCCCAAGCAGAGTAGATTCAAGGCTTGGTTTGAGAAAGGTGGGAGCAGCAAGAAGGGAAAGAAAGATGAAAAGAAAGATGCCAAGCCAAAAAGGGCCCAAAAAGGTAACAAGAATAGATGCAAACTCTATGAAGAACTTGGACACCGAGCTAGCTCTACCAAGTGCAGATACAGTGCTGAAAAGTCAAAGTATGTTCATCCAAAATCTATCCAATTTCTTGTTGATGATTTTTCTCCCCCAGCTAACTTGCTTGTTTTCAGGAGGAAGCATGGAGAAAAAGGCCCACCTCTTATTGTTGACGAATGCTGGCTAGTGAAAAGGGGAAGACTCAATGGCCAAAGAAAGAAAAGAACTAACCAGATCATGTTTGGTGCTGCTGAGGTGCAATCTGAACTTGTTTTGGAGGATGATGTGCAAACTGTTGAGGCTTCAGGGCCACTGTTTCTGATTTGGAAGCTCTGGTGCAAAATGAGGGGCAAAATGAGCATGTTGTTGAGGCTCTGGTGCAAAATGAGCCTCTTGTTGAGGCTCTGGTGCAAAATGAGCATGTTGTTGAGGCTCTGGTGCAAAATGAGCCTGTTGTTGAGGCTCTGGTGCAAACTGACCATGTTGATGAGGCTCTGGTGCCAGATTGTGTTGTTGAGGAGGTGCAGGAGGTGAAGGAGACTCTTGGACGTGCTGTGGGAAGGCCAGATGGTAATGGTAAGAAAAAGAAGAGCATAAACCTGTTGTGTGGTGTGAAACTTATGAAGGAGAAGAAAACGAGGGGTAAGAAGAGCCAAAAGAAATAGACTTTAAATTTGGCACTTGTTGTTGTAAACATTTGTTATTGTAATAATTTGGCAGTTGTTGTTGTAAACATTTGTTATTATAATAATTTGGCACTTGTTGATAATTTAGACAAAATTCAAATATGATGGTAAATTTGAATTTCAACAAATGTAGCTATGTGTAATTTTCTATGTTTGTATGAGCTTCCAACGTTTTTCTCATATGTATAGTATAACTCATCCTCACCCTGATCCCTTTTGTGAAGTACAACTCACCCTCACCCAAAATGTGGTAGAAATGGGCTCCAAAGTTAGGGTAAACCACCCCATTTCTAAGCAAGTTTTTTTTCGACCATTTGTAAAACCAAGTTTGATATATTTCCTCACAACTATGTCACATAACATGACACCATGCGAAGGTTTTGATTTTTTTTGAATTAGTTATGCACATTTGAATGTCTCGTTAAACTTTTTGAAGAGTTTTCATAAATATTATTAGCTAGGGGCTGAGGCTCACAAAAATAGCATTGGATCTCTGATGAAATAGCATGTTGTGAACCTAAAAATGATTTTTACAAAAAAACATCAGCATGAAATCATGTACCTGTAGTTCATATCTTACCCACTTCCAGCCGATTCGGCAGGATTTGTCTTTTTCACCAGGGATGGAATAAAAGGTTTGAGATACTCAAGTTGGGAAATTGTACATGCTAGGTGGTCTAGTATTTTTGAAAAATAGGATGTTACCATTTTGAAACTTCAATTTTGTGGTTGCTTCACAAATCCCCCCTCTTTTGGCACTCAGAAAATAGAAAATGGATTTTCTGTGCGTCAAAAAGGAAAACTTTGTACTACAACATTGTTAGTCATCCCATTATACACATGCATGACCAATATAGGCACATTATCACAAACTATGCCTTGATTCTAGCCATATCATTGGTCATTTGACCCGAAAGCCAGAAAACCTCGGAGGATATAGGTCATTTTGTGAAGGGTTTTTTGAAATATGATCAATAGACCAAGTTTGATATTTTTCCTCACAACTATGTCACATAACATGACACCATGCGAAGGTCTTGTATTTTTTTATTCTTTTTGAATTAGTTATACACATTTGAATATCTGGTCAAACTTGTGAAAACCCCGTTGACTGTATCCTAAACCCAGCTAACCCTAAGGTCGAATGAGGAACGTAGATCTAACCCTAGCGCGACACTGTGCCCATCCGATCGCGTCTTCTAGAAGGATTTCGCGGGTGGCTCTAGGCGACCCGTGGAAGGGCTTGTTCTGCAACCTGATTGGTTGGCGTCTCTTAGAAGGATTTCGCGGCTAGCTCTTGGCGATCCGTGGGATGGATGATTCTGGAATCTGATTGGCTCGCATCGTTTTTCCATGAACAGTTAAGGTACATCATGGTACACTCTATTGACCGTTGGACCGAGCGTGGCATGCGAGGGCGCTGGGCGGGGCGGGCTGCACCATGCATGCAGCTGTCTCTCGCGTCGCAGTCTAGCTATTTTGCGTGCAGCCAACCGACGCAGCAGTGCTGCAGCGTATTTACTCCCTCCGTCGCATTGAATAATTATACGTCCAACCACTTTCTTCAGTAAAACTTACTCCCCTCTGGTTCATGCGCCATAGAAAAAGTCAATATTTATAAACTTTGACTACGTATATAAGAAAAAATATCAAAATCTACAATATGTAATAAATATAAGGTACAGCATGGCACACTCCATTGACCGTTAGATCCAGCGTGGCATGCGAGGGCGCTGAGCGGGGCGGGCTGCACCATGAATGCATGCTATGTAGTTGTCTCTCGCATCGCGGTCTAGCTATTTTGTATGCAACAGCGCTGCAACGTATTTACTCCCTCCATCGCATTAAATAAGTGTACGTCTAACAACTTTCTTCAGTGAAACTTACTCCCCTCCGGTTCATGCGCCATAGAAAAAGTCAATATTTATAAACTTTGATATAAGAAAAAATATCAAAATCTAAAATATGTAATAAATATAATTAGATTCACCATAACACATACTTTTATATTATATAAAATTGATATTATAAATTTATATTATAAACTTAGTTTCATACTCCCTTTATTCCCTTCAATTGACATCCCTCTGATTACTCCCACCGATTTTTCTTCTCACCCGATGATTCTCCATGTGTGAGTTTGTTGCATGCGGTGTGTAAAAACGAACGAGTTTGCTGTAGGGGTTCGTAGCATGGAAAACAAAAAAATTCTACCGCATGCATACAAACAAGCCAAGATCTATCTACTAGATTGTAGCAACGAGTTGATAGAGGAACTCACTCTCGAAGATTCCAAAGCGGTTAACAAGAGAAGATTCTCGTGGGTGATGTAGTCGTACACTTGCCGATCTCAAGATCGCGTAGACGATCCTTCTAGCGCTGCGTTCCGGCAGCGCTTCCGCAGTCGGTCACACGTTCGGTACTCGATGAAGACCTTCCTCTCCCTTGTTCCAGCAGGCAGCGGAGGTTGTAGCACTCTCCTCGCGATTCCGGCAGCACGACGGCGTGGTACCGGAAGTAGAGGGGAGATCTCGCAGGGCTTCGCCTTAAGCCGAAGCGAGTATGTTGGATTAAGGTTTCTCGGAAAACTAGGGTTTAGAGATCCGGGAGGAGGAGGAGGTGTAGGCGGCGGCTAAAGCGGCGGCGTGGCGGCGGCGGCGCGGCGGCGACGGCGAGCGGCGGCGGCGCTGGCGGCGGCGGCTCGTGGAGAGGGCTTGGAACTTGTGTTGTTTGGGGCAGCCCTCCCCCTCTATTTATGAGAGGGAGGGGCAGCCTTGGGAGGGGTGGGTTTGAATCCAAACCCAAACCCAAGTTGGATTGAGAGAAGGACTTGTTTCTTCTCCCACTAGGAAACCATTGTTCCAGTTTGACTTTTCAAACTTCCCGTTTGACTTTCAATTTAGAGTTTTATTTCTCTCTTGCATATGCCAACACCAAGTGACCTTGGACGTGATCCAATCATTCCACTTACCCATGACACATTCATGGACCATTCTCCTTTCGGACCGGTGAACCTTCTAGAACCTTCTAGAACCTCTCCGATGAAATCATCGAAAACTTTCCCGAACTCCGAAATAGGACTTTCCTTATATGAATCTTATTCTCCGAACCATTCCGGATCTCCTCGTGGTATCCCGGATCCCATCCGAGACTCCGAACAACATTTGGTCTCTTACTCATCATTCCATAACTACTCAACAACATTGAATCCTTAAGTGTGTCTCCCTACGGTTCATGAATTATGCGTACATGACCGAGACACTTCTCCGATCAATAACCAATAGAGGAATCTAGAAATTCATATGGCTCCCACATATTTCTACGATTAACATGATCTCATGGTCGAAGGAATTAGGTTACTATGTATCAGAAAGCTTATAGCAAATGAACTATATTGAATGACTTGATCTTTATGCTACGCTTAACTATAGGAGTATGTCAATCACATCATTCTCCTAATGATATGACCCTGTTGTTAATAACATCTCTATGTTCATGATCAGGAAACCATGATCATATATTAACTAACAAGCTAGTTTAACAAGAGGCTTTACTAGGGACTCTTTTATGTTTACAAATCACACAAGTATTAATGTTTCTGGTTAATACAATTATAGCATGGTATGTAAACATTTATCATAAGTATGAAGATATGATAATAACCACTTTATTATTGCCTCTTGGGCATATCTCCAACATTTGCTGCATGTCGTGTGACAACTACCTTGGTCCTAGATTCCTGCATTTATTACTAAGTAAATCAAGACCAAATTCTATTTTCTCTTTTATTTTTCACTGCCAATGAACAACTACCTTGGACGTTTTTTCTCTCTTTTCCATTAATCCATGCATGCATGCAGGGGCGGGGGCGACGGTGCAGGGGTCACGTCGCATCCTAGCAATTTTTTTGCACTAACCGCGTTGATCACGCACGCGGCAACGCCCGCTGCCTACACGCAACGCAGCGCACGCGGCTGCGCCAACGCAGGATTCTCACGCCACCCTTCACGTTGAGCCCTCAATAAATAGGCAAAACGCCTTTGCCTCCTCATCTCATCTTGCCCCTTATCTTCAACCTCGAGCCCGTCCCTTTGCCTCCTCCCAGCCCCAAACCCCAAAAAACACTCCGGCGACCATGGCGACCTCCCCCCCCCCTCCCCCCGCTTCCCTTCGAAATCCGAAGTTAGCGATGAGGACAACCACCCGGACCACAAGCAGGTGCAGGAGCAGAGGCGCCCACGCCCGGCGTGGCAAGGGGGCCCGCCTTAAGCCCCGCCCTGCCCTGGGCCCAAGGCCACATCGTCCACAACCCCCTCCCCAGCGTCGGCGGCAACCTCCCCGACGACGGCCCCTCCAACGAGTATTGTAAGGCGGCGGAGAAGGAGGAGGAGGAGAAGGAGCTGGCTGCTTACGCCAAGTGGGAGGAGAAGTAGGCCGCACACGCCTTGAAGAAAAGGCGGAAATGGGATGAGGAGGACCGACGGGAGGCCAATCGCTGGGCCTTCTAGGAGGAGGAGCGGCGGCGGGAGCAACGGTGAGGGCAGCGGCTTGGAATGCTGCGGCGGCGGCTTGGAGGGCGGCGGCACCGGCACCGCCCCCACCGTCGATGGAGTAGGGAAGCCTCCCGGCGGCGAGGTTGACCGGCAGCCGGGCTAAACCCACGTAGTAGCTAGGGTTAGGGTTTAGCCCAGGGTTTAGGCGCCTAGTTTCCCTTCTATATTGTACCCCTTTTCTTTTATTGTAATGTTATCGGGCTATCTAATATATGTAATGTTATCTAATATATTATCTATCCCGTGTTTTACTCGTGCAATATTTATAATCTGTTATCACTCGACTTGTGTTTTATTGTATTGTCATTTGTCAAAACACCCAAAACAACAAGTGCATAAAACAAAAGACACAAAAACAAGTTCTCATATAATACTCGTGCAATATTTATAAAATAAGTGAAATTAGAAAAGCTCAAAAGGAAGAATAAGTTAATGTTATGATGGTTGATTATTTTCAAATAACACATGCAACACATGGTTCATTTTCAAACAACACATTTACATAAGTTAAAGGGGCGCCCAAGTTATGTTAGTTAAATGGATGTCCTTGACCTTCATTTATATATTTACTTTAGCAAAAAATAAAAGATTGCGCCTGGAAATGGATGAACCTCCAAGGTTTCTAGAGAGAGAAACACAAACAAGTGATCCAAGGGGAGGCCTTCCTAGATCGTCCACTTCCATGACAAAGTATATCCAACCTACTTCTTCAAGGTGCTCTTAAAACCTAGGCTAGATCCGCTTCCCATATGTGATGCCTTTAGGAAATGCCAGTATGTAGTTATTGTTGAAAATATAAGCAATAATCCATATGATTTAATCCGAATAATAAATTGATAAAACATGATCATACAAACAGTACTAAAACCAATTATGCAGATCAACAAAGTAGATGAACAGATTACATCTATAGGAGATAAACCTATCACATCTACACCAAACGCTAGAACAAAGAACTCTAGCATAATCCAAAAAAGACAGTTGAGGATCACGTACAGTGTAGGCTGAATAGCAGCCGCAGCGGTTGCAGCAGCGTCGCCCATGTTGAGGTCGTTGACGTCCGGGAAGAAGTCGTCGTTCGGGAACTCGTCGCCGGACGACGTCGTGGTTGCCAGTAGTCGCGCTGAGCGCTCCCCAAAAACCTGATCGCCCCTCACCCGTACAGGTTCGCGAGAGGCGGGGTTCCGGAGGCCTACTGTCCCGATCTGCGGTGCACGCCGACGCCGCAAGCCGGGATGAGGAAGACGAAAGCAGCGGCGCAAAGTTCTGGAGGGTAGGCGACGTGTGTGGATTGATACGGTGCCGATTAGGTTTAGCCCAGACGCTTATATAGTATGTCCATATAAACTCGAAACGACTGTAATTAACGCGTCCGTTAATGACTCATAATCAGTTTTCCCAACAAGCAAAATAAAGCTCGGCTCGGCGAGATTCCCGCAACCAGCCAAGCGTGGCGTCGTGGCAGGCGAGGCGGCGTCGAGGAGGAGTCGCGAGGCTACTCTTCTTGTCACACCTTAGTGAGTGGTGCAACACTCTACTATATAAGGTGGTCCAACTCCCCTTCAACTAGCAATGTGGGACTAAACTTTAGCACCACTAGCACAGCCATATGCTGCCATATACAAGTGGGCCAAAGAGAATTTCAGAATTTGTTTAATGGGCCAACAGCCCAATATACACCAAATTCCAACAATCCCCCCACAAAGTCTCATTGGCACATCACATCACTTTTCTTCTACAACATTGTTTTATATACCGGTGTATAGTGGAGACTGTTAAGTTGAACTTTCACGTTAAACTTTATGCTACGTTAGCTAGCAACTTGAATAGTGGACTATGCCTTGAACTACAAGTTTTCTGCGCGCTAGTTTCACACAAAATCTAGACCGGTACAGGGATACCGTCGGCTTCCCCGCGGTTTGGAGCTTATGCGTCATACTCCAGGGCCTTTCATGAGTTTACTAGAGAGCACCCAACTCTCACGGACTGTGATGTTTGACAGTCAGACTCATATAGGTGTGTTCCTCAAGAGATGTTCTGCAGGACAACATCTCCGCTTATAAAAAGCCACTTGGAACACATTAAGATAAATATCAACCTGCCATGCAGATTAAGAGAGTATTGCATCTTTATGGAGATGTAAATATAATATGGGAATACTCTCCTCTCAGCTGACCAACATCTTGTCTCCCATCTCTAATTCACGGGATCTCCGATCACATAGAGTGGGTTGCCAGTGGGATCAACTCATAGTGTGGGTCTCAAACCCATCTCCCTCGATGCATTATCTATCACATTACGTGATAGTCCCTTTGTGAAAGGATCTGCCAGGTTCTTGGATGTTTGGATATAATCCAACGCAATAACTCCGGAGTTTCTCAGTTTCCTGACAGATTTCAATCTCCTCTTCACATGCCTTGATGACTTCATATTATCCTTAGAACTGTTTACTTTGACGATCACAGTTTGATTATCACAGTTCATCGGGATGGCGGGTATTGGTTTTTCAACCACATGTAAGTCCACCAAGAGCTCACGAAGTCACTCTGCTTCAACAGTGGCTGTGTCTAATGCTGTGAGTTCTGCTTCCATTGTTGACCTCGTTAAGATGGTCTGCTTGCAAGACTTCCAGGAAAAAGCGCCGCCACCAAGTGTAAACAAATAACCACTTGTGGCCTTAATCTCATCAGCATCAGATATCTAGTTTGAATCACTATAACCTTCAAGTACTCGAGGATACCCAGTATAGTGAATACCATAACTCGCAGTGCCTTTCAAATAGCAAAAACTCTTTCAAGAGCATGCCAATGATCATCTCCAGGATTTGACACAAATTGACTCAGTTTGCTTACAACAAAGGAGATGTCAGGTCTAGTAGCGCTGGCTAAATACATAAGCGAGCCAATGATTTGAGAATATCTCAATTGATCTTTAGCATTCCTTCGATTCTTTCGAAGTAGCACACTTGGATCATAAGGCGTTGGAGAAGAATTGCAGTCGCTATACCCGAAGCGACTCACTACCTTTTCCACATAGTAAGACTGAAGCAATGTAATCCCACCATTGTCATCCTTTAGTAGCTTGATGTTTAAGATTACATCAGCCACTCCCAAGTCCTTCATCTCAAAGCAGCGAGATAGGAACTCTTTGACCTCCTCGATAACAGCGAGGTTGGTCCCGAATATCAATATGTCATCAACGTAGAGACACATAATAACTCCCTCGCCCCCACCATGGCGATAGTACACACATTTGTCAGCTTCGTTTACAACAAAGCCTTCAGCAGTTAAAGTTCTTTCAAACTTCTCGTGCCACTGCTTAGGGGCTTGCTTAAGACCATACAAAGACTTCACTAACTTACACACCTTTCCTTCTTGACCATCTACCACAAACCCGTCAGGCTTCTCCATATAAATTTCCTCATCTAGATCTCCATTTAGAAAAGCTGTCTTAACGTCCATTTGATGAACGAGAAGACCGTGTGAGGCAGCCAAGGAAAGTAGTACTCGAATACTGGTCAATCAGGCTACAGGTGAGTAGGTATCGAAGAATTCTTCACCTTCCTTTTGGGTATAACCCTTAGCCACAAGACGTGCCTTGTACTTTTCAATAGTACCATCAGGTCTAAGCTTTTTCTTGAACACCCATTTACATCCTACAGGTTTACACCCATAAGGACGATCAGTGATTTCCCAAGTACCATTAGCTAAGATGGAATCCATCTCGCTTCGGACGGCTTCCTTCTAGTAGTCAGCATCTTGAGATGCATAGGCTTCTGAAATGGAAGTGGGAGTATCATCCACAAGGTACACAATGAAATCATCACCAAATGACTTTGCAGTCCTTTGTCTCTTGCTCCTTTTTGGAGCTTCATTGTCATCCTCCACAGGATCATCAGAGTGTTCTATCGGCATAGTGGGTTCAGGAATTATAGAAAATTCCTGACTAGATGAACTAGTCATTTCCTGATTTGATGAGCTAGACATGCCTTTCATAGGAAAGATGTCCTCAAAGAAAGTCGCATCATTCGACTCCATAATTGTACCAACATGCATGTCGGATACCTCAGATTTTACTATCAAAAATCTATAGCCAATGCTATGAAAAGCATATCCCAAAAAAACACAATCAACGGTTTTTGGTCCAAGCTTTCGCTTCTTGGGTATTGGAATATTGACTTTCGCCAAACAACCCCAAGTTCGTAAGTAAGAGAGATTAAGCCTTTTCTTTTCTCATTCCTCAAATGGAGTCATGATTTTATCCTTTACAGGAACACGGTTTAGGACATGACACGCGGTCATTAGCGCCTCCCCCCACCATTCCTTGGAAAGACCTGATGTATCTAACATGGCGTTAACCAAATCAGTTAGAGTGTGGTTCTTCCTTTCGGCCACCCCATTTGACTGAGGTGAGTAGGGGGGCGTCCTCTCATGTATAATACCGTGTTCCATACAGAATAAATCAAATTCGTTTGAAAAGTACTCTCCACCACGATCCGACCTTAGCCGCTTGATTTTAAGATCAAGTTGGTTTTCTGCCTCAGCTTTATAGATTTTGAAGAAGTTCAAAGGTTCATCTTTAGATTTCAGGAGATAAACATAGCAGTATCTAGTGGAGTCATCAATCAACGTCATAAAGTATCTTTTTTCCACCTTTTGTCAACACACCATTCATCTCACAAAGATCTGAATGTATAAGTTCTAGCGGTGCTAAGTTTCTCAGTTCCGCATCCGTATGAGACTTGCGGGGTTGCTTTGCTTGCACACAAACTTGGCCCTTAGAACCTTTGACAGTGGTAAATTTCGGAATTAAACTCATATTGGCTAGCCGCGTCATGCAACCAAAGTTAATATGACAGAGTCGTGAATGCCAAACATTGGACTCATTATCATTGCAAACATGATTAATAACTTTAGTACATGAGTCAGCGAGAGACAAGCGAATGCACCTGCACTCATAACCTTTTTCAACAAATTGTACATACTTAGAAATTACAACTTTATTGGACTCAAAAACCAACTTAAAGCCATCTCGACATAAAAGCGATCCGCTGACGAGATTCTTATTAATGGAGGGAACGTGCTGCACATTCTTCAGCTGTACGGTCTTCCCCGGAGTAAACTTTAGATTTACCGTACCAACACCATGAACAGAAGCACGTGAGCCGTTTCCCATCAGCACGGAAGAGGTCCTTGAGACCTGATAAGAGGAAAACATGAAGATATCAGAACATACATGTGTATTATCACCCATGTCTATCCATCAGTCAGGAGAATGACATACTAAAAGGATAGTAGGTAAAATACCGTACCCAACATCCTTCATCTCAGTATCGCTAATAACAACATTAGCGGCATTGCCGCTGTTTCCATGTTGACGCTTGTCAAAGCGATTAGGACAGCTAGGAGCCCAATGGCCAGGATCACCACAGACGTGGCAAGAGCCTTTCCTCTTATCATTTTTCTTCTTGAAGTTGGTTGAGTGCGTGGCCTTGTTCTTGCCATCGAACTTTCCCTTTCCTTCAGTTTTGTTCTTATTCTTAAACTTGTGGGATTGGAAGTTTTTTCTCTGCACTAAATTCGCAGTAGAACCTCCCTCAAATCCTCGAGCAGTTTGTCCTTTGCTCTCGCCTTCTCTTCCACATGAAGAGACCCAATGAGATCCGTAACGGAAAACTCTTGTCTCTTATGTTTCAGAGAAGTAGCAAAGTTCCTCCACGAGGGAGGAAGCTTGGCAATAATGCCACCAGCCACAAATTTGTCCGGTAAGGAACACTTGAACTGCTCAAGTTCTTTGGCAAGTGATTGTATCTCATGAGCTTGCTCAACAACGGAGCGCTCATCAACCATCCTGTAGTCATAGAATTGCTCCATGACATACAACTCAGTGCCAGCGTCCGAGACCCCAAACTTGGCCTCGAGCGCTTCCCACGCGTCCTTGCCATTATCAAATGACATATAAGGGTCAACAATGTTGTCCCCAAGAACACTGAACAAAGCCGCCATAAACATGGTATCGGCTTTCTTAAAGTTCGCCTCGCTAGCGAAAGATCTCCTTCAGGCTTGCCAAGAGTGGCGCTATAGCAGTTTAGGTTTTCAAACCAGAGAACTGCTCTCTTGTGCCATCTCTTATAGTGCATGCCATCAAAAGGAGGAGGCCTAGTAGCCGCGGATACACCAGTGGAATTCAGTTGCCTATAATCAGGTTTTTGGATTGTTGAAAATATAAGCAATAATCCATATTTAATCCGAATAATAAATTGATAAAATATGATCATACAGACGGTACTAAAACCAATTATGCAGATCAACAAAGTAGATAAACAGATTACATCTATAGGAGATAAACCTATCACATCTACACCAAACGCTAGAACAAAGAACTCTAGCATAATCCGAAAAAGACAATTGAGGATCACGTACAGTGTAGGATGAATAGCAGCCGCAGCGGTTGCAGCAGCGTCGCCCATGTTGAGGTTGTCGAAGAGGTCGTTGACGTCCGGAAAGAAGTCGTCGTTCGGGAACTCGTCGCCGGACGACGTCGTGGTTGCCAGTAGTCGCGCTGAGCGCTCCACAAAAACCTGATCGCCCCTCACCCGTACAGGTTCGCGAGAGGCGGGGTTCCGGAGGCCTACTGTCCCGATCTGCGGTGCACGCCGCAAGCCGAGATGAGAAAGACGAAAGCGGCGGCGCAAAGTTCTAGAGGGTAGGCGGCGTGTGTGGATTGATACGGTGCCGATTAGGTTTAGCCCGGACGCTTATATAGTGCAGGTTAGGAGGATCGTGGGCTCAGCCCACGTCCGAGTCAGTAACAGTCCATGTCCATAAAAACTGGAAACGGCTGTAATTAACGCGGCCGTTAATGACTCATAATCAGTTTTTCCAACAAGCAAAATAAAGCTCGGCTCGGCGAGATTCCCGCAACCCGCAACCCGCAACCCGCGGCGCGCGCGTCGTGACGAGGCGAGGCGGGCGGCGTCGGAGGAGGAGTGCGCGAGGGCTACTCTTCTTGTCACACCTTAGTGAGTGGTGCAACACTCTACTATATAAGGTGGTCCAACTCACCTTCAACTAGCAATGTGGGATTGATACGCCCACGTCTGTAATTAACGCTTCCGTTAATGACTCATAATCAGTTTTCCCAATAAGCAAAATAAAGCTCGAAAATGAATTTCGCAACCATGACGCTGGCGCTGCTGTGACGGCGAGGCGCGGCGGCGTCGGAGGAGGAGTGCGCGAGGGCTACTCTTCTTGTCACACCTTAGTGAGTGGTGCAACACTCTACTATATAAGGTGGTCCAACTCCCCTTCAACTAGCAATGTGGGACTAAACTTTAACACCACTAGCACAACCATATGCTGCCATATACAAGTGGGCCAAAGAGAATTTCAGAATTTGTTTAATGGGCCAACAGCCCAATATACACCAAATTCCAACAATCCCCCACAAAGTCTCATTGGCACATCACATCACTTTTCTTCCAGAACATTGTTTTATATACCGGTATATAGTGGAGACTGTTAAGTTGAACTTTCACGTTAAACTTTATGCTACGTTAGCTAGCAACTTGAATAGTGGACTATGCCTTGAACTATAAGTTTTCTGCGCGCTAGTTTCACACAAAATCTAGACTGCAGATAGGCTACCGTCGGCTTCCCCGCGGTTTGGAGCTTATGCGTCATACTCCAGGGCCTTTCATGAGTTTACTAGAGAGCACCCAACTCTCACGGACTGCGATGTTTGACAGTCAGACTCATATAGGTCTGTTCCTCAAGAGATGTTCTGCAGGACAACATCTCCGCTTATAAAAAGCCACTTGCAACACATTAAGATAAATATCAACCTGCCATGCAGATTAAGAGAGTATTGCATCTTTATGGAGATGTAAATATAATATGGGAATACTCTCCTCTCAGCTGACCAACAGCTTGTCTCCCATCTCTAATTCACGGGATCTCCGATCACATAGAGTGGGTTGCCACTGGGATCAACTCATAGCGTGGGTCTCAAACCCATCTCCCTCGATGCATTATCTATCACATTACGTGATAGTCCCTTTGTGAAAGGATCTGCCAGGTTCTTAGATGTTTGGATATAATCCAACGCAATAACTCCGGAGTTTCTCAGTTTCCTGACAGATTTCAATCTCCTCTTCACATGCCTTGATGACTTCATATTATCCTTAGAACTGTTTACTTTGACGATCACAGTTTGATTATCACAGTTCATCGGGATGGCGGGTATTGGTTTTTCAACCACAGGTAAGTCCATCAAGAGCTCACGAAGTCACTCTACTTCAACAGTGGCTGTGTCTAATGATGTGAGTTCTGCTTCCATTGTTGACCTCGTTAAGATGGTCTGCTTGCAAGACTTCCAGGAAACAGCGCCACCACCAAGTGTAAACAAATAACCACTTGTGGCCTTAATCTCATCAGCATCAGATATCTAGTTTGAATCACTATAACCTTCAAGTACTCGAGGATACCCAAGATAGTCGCTGTCGGGAACTTCGGTCGACGACAGACGTCGAGTTGTCGCCGAGCGCCTCCCCAAAAACCTGATCGCCTCACCCGTACAGGTTCGCGAGGCGGGTTCCGAGGCTCTCATCGATCTGCGGTGCACGCCGCAAGCCGGGATGAGGAAGACGAAAGCGGCGGTGCAAAGTTCTGGAGGGTAGGCGGCGTGTGTGGATTGATACGCCCACGTCTGTAATTAACGCTTCCGTTAATGACTCATAATCAGTTTTCCCAATAAGCAGAATAAAGCTCGGCTCGGCGAAATTCCCGCAACCCGCGACGCGGGCGCGCGTCGTGACGACGCGAGGCGAGGCGGGCGGCGTCGGAGGAGGAGTGCGCGAGGGCTACTCTTCTTGTCACACCTTAGTGAGTGGTGCAACACTCTACTATATAAGGTGGTCCAACTCCCCTTCAACTAGCAATGTGGGACTAAACTTTAACACCACTAGCACAACCATATGCTGCCATATACAAGTGGGCCAAAGAGAATTTCAGAATTTGTTTAATGGGCCAACAGCCCAATATACACCAAATTCCAACAATCCCCCACAAAGTCTCATTGGCACATCACATCACTTTTCTTCCAGAACATTGTTTTATATACCGGTATATAGTGGAGACTGTTAAGTTGAACTTTCACGTTAAACTTTATGCTACGTTAGCTAGCAACTTGAATAGTGGACTATGCCTTGAACTATAAGTTTTCTGCGCGCTAGTTTCACACAAAATCTAGACCGGTACAGGGCTACCGTCGGCTTCCCCGCGGTTTGGAGCTTATGCCATACCTGTGGCCTTTCATGAGTTTACTAGAGAGCACCCAACTCTCACGGACTGCGATGTTTGACAGTCAGACTCATATAGGTCTGTTCCTCAAGAGATGTTCTGCAGGACAACATCTCCGCTTATAAAAAGCCACTTGCAACACATTAAGATAAATATTAACTTGTCATGCAGATTAAGAGAGTATTGCATCTTTATGGAGATGTAAATATAATATGGGAATACTCTCCTCTCAGCTGACCAACAGCTTGTCTCCCATCTCTAATTCACGGGATCTCCGATCACATAGAGTGGGTTGCCACTGGGATCAACTCATAGCGTGGGTCTCAAACCCATCTCCCTCGATGCATTATCTATCACATTACGTGATAGTCCCTTTGTGAAAGGATCTGCCAGGTCCTTAGATGTTTGGATATAACCCAACGCAATAACTCCGGAGTTTCTCAGTTTTCTGACAGATTCCAACCCATGGCCTTGTATGCTTGCGGATTTGGCGCGTGGCGAGGCGTCGAGGAGGAGTGCGCGAGGGCTACTCTTCTTGTCACACCTTAGTGAGTGGTACAACACTCTACTATATAAGGTGGTCCAACTCTCATTCAACTAGCAATGTGGGACTAAACTTTAGCACCACTAGCACAGCCATATGCTGCCATATACAAGTGGGTCAAAGAGAATTTCAAAATTTGTTTAATGGACCAACAGTCCAATATACACTAAATTCCAACAATTAGTTATGTATGTTTATGTTTGATTGTATTCATTGCACGCAGAAGTGCTGGTAATCTCACCACTCACAGAAGAGCTTGTCACACCGACCGTTTTGCACAGAACAAAACATCACTTGTTGCATGCGCCTAACCCAAATAGCTGGAATGAAGCGAACCAAACAACATGCTTATTTTCCTCTACAAAGCCATGCAACAACCAAACAATGTGAACACTGTCACTCCAAGCCTACATGAGGAGAAACAGGCTCAGCTTGGCCATGTTGCACGGGAAGAAAAAGAAGGCCTAGGTAACCAAACAATCTGCATGTCGTTGATAATCTAACTGATTCATGATTCAACAATTTTGAAAAATAACTCATCTCGAGAAACAGAGCATTTTTTAGAAGGGGTCTGCTCCAGTACTACCCCTCCCAACCCCTTCATAATTAATGTGTGTATATATATATATATAACTGATGCATCTTGGTGTCCAGGCACCGTACACAATACATGTATAGGAAGCTCATATACACTGGTGCACCAGTCATTTTATATATAGAAAGCCTATATGAGATACCATGGTGTCCAGGCACCAAACCTGTATTTCATACATACCCGAGATGTACATACCTAAATTTCACATACCTAAAATTTACATATCTAAAATATACTTATCCAAGTTATATATACCTAGGTATCATATACCTAAGGTATACGTACCTAAGTTGCATATATAAACACGTATCCTGGATACGTACACCTTAGGTATGCAACATCTTAGGTACGTGATACCTAGATATATGTAACTTAGGTATATGATACCTAGGTATGTGTACCTATGATACGTATATCCTCATGTATGTATGGTTCAAAACAAAACATACAATAGCCCCGTATAAAACCCTATATAACTCAATCAAATAATACGTTTTTATAGCCATATATGTACTAGTACGAGCGCTACGTTAAGGAAGAAAAGAATTGTTGTACGCCGGATCATCACCGGCGACAACCGTGTTCGCGTGTGGTGGTAATGGTGGCGGTTGGATCCGGCGAGCCGGTGACTCGGCCTAGACGGTGCACATCTTAGCTTGGCCTTGTAGTTATGTATCGGCAGGGATGGCGTGGCGGAAGCGGTGGCACGCGAAGGCGGCGTTGCAGCGGAGGCGACGCTCGAGGGCTTGGCGGCGGCTGGATTGTCCGGCGACTTTTCCGATGGCTGGTCTGACTGTCCGGCGGCGATAGTCGGTGCTAGACGTTGGTGGACAGGACGGACCGTGTGCATAGGAGAATGCCATATATCTACAGGTCTCGATCCGTATGCCTTTACATGATTAATATTCGGTTTGGATACATGTTTAGATCTATATGTGAACGTGTTTGTACGAGTTTAGGGAGAAGGGGTATAACTGGATCAAACCCCTTTTTTATAAATGACTCATCTCACGAAAATATATTAATCTTGAGTTTAGCGAGACAAGCATATCATTTCTATGTCAAAACATGATCGATCCATAGTTACCAAACTAGACAGCGTAACAACGTTCTACAGATCTATGTTGTCAAACCATTGCAAGGTTGGGCACCGTTGCCTCCAGTATCTTTGTTGTTGATCTAAAGGTAGGTGATGTGTTCCTGGCATGGCATGTGTAAATTATATGCACGAAACTATCTGTCCTCTCACTAGTGCAAACAGCTTCAAGTGTTCCAGTTGGTAAGGGTTTTAGTTTCGGTTGTCCAACCAAGACAGGACAATCGGGACTAAAACCCTCACTCTTTAGTCCTGGTTTGGCCACGACCGAACCGGGACAAAATATGCTCCAGGTGGCAACTGCTCCGCGCAAGGGGAGAGCATCCGTGACAAATTTCTCTCTGCTGCGACAGAGAATTTATTTTGGCCACTTTTTTTTGCCGGGGCAGCATTTTTGCCACTTTTTGTGCCGCGACAGAGAATTCATTTATATTGTTTTATTTTATATTTTATATTTTGCACTCATCAATGAATTGGAACTATTATATTACACAACATCATCATGACAATAGAGATCCAAGTGTCGAGGAGGAAAGAAAGAGGAGAAAACTCAAGTGCGACTCAGGCACCTCCTATATTTTTGTTTTGTGAGAAATTGAACGGGACCATTCACTCAAACATTTTATCCAACACCTCGCATGCATAGGAAAAAAAATAAACTAGCACACCTCTCACCTTCAACCAAGAAAAAATAGAGGGGAGGCAGAGGGCTGGGGCGTCATATTTATATAGAGTTGGCTCATACGTCCCGGTTTGTAACACAAACCGGAACTAAAGGTATGTGGCAGGCCACGTGTCTAGCGCCCACACTTTAGTCTCAGTTTGTGTTACAAACCGGGACGCATGCTCCCTCACGAACCGGGACGGATGTCTCCGACTCCTGTGCGACAGGCCGGTCCTCTCGAACCGGGACACATGTAGCATTAGTCCCGATTCATGACGAAACCGGGACTAATGCTCTTGGCGCGGACGAACAGATAGCATGTTTTCTACTAGTGTCTAGCTCTATCTTCTGGTTCTCTATGTCACACAGCGGTACATCATAATCACCCAGAGTCATAGTAACTTGGTGAAACTAGATGTAATTGATTCTAGCTTTCAACTACTATAGTTTTGTTGCATGGAGATTCCTAGTAAGCGGTTGGTACAAGAAAGATAGATACCATTTACTAATGCATCTTAATCCTACGTATGCAGACGAAACAATATCAACGCTGATAAATATCCCGCAGTGTTATGGGTAGGATATTGTCTGCGAACTCGTCGTGACAAGTGCATAAACAAATCTAGCGATATGTTCCACACACTCATAGTGTGCTCTCTGGATGTATATAGAAGACCCGGTTCACTAATTTATGAACAACGCACATATATACATATCCTAAACCAGGATGCATCTCTTTTTTCTCAGGTTTTTGGAGCAGCCGATCGATTTGTTTCCCGCTGACACGTGTCATCTCGATGCGTCTGTGTGCGTTTCTGGGTGAAGTGTAGCATTTTATCGTGGTGGGTCAGGCCTGCATGCTGCTTCTACATGTCCTTATTGGCCCGCATGTCATTGTCATAGAAAAAATAGTGTAGCTCCTTTATGTGTGCCCTTATCTCTACCATGCCTCAAATTTGCACACGGCTAATTCACATGGTCACATCTATGTCTGTATCATCGATTTTTTTTTAAAATTGTATGATTGTTTTTTTGTTTTTTTGTATCATTGCTTTTTTGTTTTTTCCTTACCACTCATTCATTTTCTTGTCTTCATGCATAATTCATCATCATTGTTTTTTGTCCTGGGATGTTTTGGAGCTGCCAAGGCTACTAACATCGCATGTATGCATGTATCATTGACTTTTTTTATATATGTGTCAGATGTTGCCACCTAGCAATCATTCATACACGTTAGCTCTTTTTGTATACCACGTGGCCTTTCTTCAGATTTCTAGAGAGAGCATCAACCGCCTCACCTCCTCTTTTATTCCCCTCTCGTCGCCCGGGTGGAGTTGGCATGGGCGCGGGGTGGCCCGGGCCGGCATAGGAGATGTCGCGTGGAGGAGTCCGGCACGGGCGCAGCCTAAAGGCTGGCGACGAGAGGCGCAAGCACGTTGCAAGCGGCTGACGATGTACGGCGTGGGGCGGAGGAGCTATGCACCGGGGCCGGAGGTAGGCAACAACAGGCGTAGCTACTTGGGCGACGAGGTAGAGGCGTCGTGGAACAGCGGCCGGCGTCGAGGCCGACCCAATCTTGGCTAGGGCAAGCGGCCGGCGAGGTGCGTCCGGCGTGGTCGCGGACATCCGCGTCGAGTGGAGGCATGGGCACGGCGCGGTGGAAGACGGACGTGTCGTTGGGGAGGTTGACGGAGATGGTGATCACCTGCTCCCGCAGCCCGTCGGCCGCGAGCTGGAAGAAGCCTGCCTCGCGGAAGCGCTGCGAGGCGAGCGGCGAGCTCGGCTCGCGATATCTCCGCAATCCGACCTGTCGCAGAAGGTCTTCAGCTTTGGGTGCTCCACAATGAGAGGACGTACGCCCGATGACTCGAGGAACGGTCGGCGAGCAGCGAGAGCGCCTCGCTGCGCGTCATGGAAGCATGGCGCCGGGGACGCGGAAGGCGATTGAGGCGCTGTCTGCGGCATGGCGGCGAGGCCGAGATCACCACCGCCAGAAGCACCGCCTCGGCGTGGGCATCCCGGCGTGGGTGGAGTCGGGAAAGACGCGGTCGGGTCGGCCCGCACGGCGTGGTCTGGTGGGATGCCGCGGCTTCAAACAGACGCGTAAGCGCGAAGAGTGTGTGGCGCTTCGCCGCCGCCGTGGAGTGCCGCGCTGGAACGGGACGGTACGCGGCGTGGGCATCCGGCGGCGTAAGCGGTCGAGTACACGGTCGGGTCGGCCACGACGACGTGGTGCTGGTGGGATCCGGTGCCTTGATTGACGAGATAAGCACGATCGAAGACGCGGGGGAGGAGACGGTGACGAGCTGCTGATTGTGGTGCTGCGACGGGGGCGGTGGCGGAGGCAGCGGCGCGCCCAGCACCGCCGCGAAATTAGAGCAGGCCCCGCGCTTGAGGTGTTCGGTGGCGGTGCGGGAAGGGTTGAAGGCGGAGAAGGTGGCGGCGCAGACGAGCACGGGATCCGTGGCCCCGCAGGCGCCCTTGCCTTTGACCGCCTTGGCGCGCACCTGCATCAGCGCCTCGTATCTCTTCCTGGCTGCAGCCTCCTCTGGCCCCATTGCCCCGGCCTCGAGCACCGGCGGGGGCGCCGATCCGGATGCCTCCTCCTCAAACTTCCACCTTTGCCGGCCATGGCAGCGGCAGCGGGTTGTGGTGACGCAGCTCGGTGACCGGCTGAGGCTGGAGTGAGCGACACGACCGGCCATCAAGCTGCGGCCATCAACGATGCCGGAGTCCTCGGGGCCAACAGGACCGGCGGCGGTTGTGTCCGGCCGCGCGGACGGCTCCAGCTCCGGCTGGTCACCTTCCTCCTCGCTCCCCATCTCCAGGCAGGCTTCCACCTCTACCCTCGCGTCCGCTTGCAGCAGCTGCACAGGTGAATTGCTATGGGAGACAGAGATGTTGAATTAGATTTCCTTGGGGAAATTTTGATTTGGGTCCTAGATTGCATACACATACTGTTAGTGTTATTCGATTTCTACAAAGTAGGCCAATTAGGAAAGCCTGATGCAATTATCACCGGGAATATAATTTAATTACTGTGTAATTTCTTATCATACTCTTCCTTCAAAAGAATAGATTGCTATTATTGTTTCTGTTTTTTTAAGATGAAATAAACCATTTGGAACTGAATCTACATGGCTGCTCTGGTGCAAGGATTTTTTTTGGGTCAGTTGGATTAGCTAGCTACTCTGAACAGTTAGTGATGGTTGCATATGTTTGCAGTTCCACCCTTTGCTATATTGCACTTTTAGGAAATAGTTCAAATTGGCATGCTGATTCTTTTTCGCAGTTTATAACTTTCTTTCCATAGTTCCTTATCTCTGAGATAAGGTTTTCATCTCTTTTTGGTGCTATGCACTTATATTGAGAAACAGTTCTTATCGGTTTATTGAATTTGTTGCAGTATATAATTATTGTTCTTTCATTGGTTTGGCGTCTCTGAAATAAGGTTATTATATAGATAACGGCTCAGCATTGTGACAATAAAGTTCATTTAGATGGTTCAATGGTCACCGCAGTAGAACAGAGAATTTAGAAGTTTCTTGTCGTCGCCTCGAACTGCTACAACATGTTCATTTTTTTTTCAAAGCTGAACTTATATATGTCTGCGTGTTGTTTGCTTTTTTTGCTTACTGGTTTAGTAGCATATGGTGTATACTCTTTGATACCCTTTGTGGATTTGTACACAAAATCTCAGTTGGTGAAAATTACAAACTATTTTTCTAACTTCCTTTCTAGATTGCCTTGAAAATCAGCTCATAGGACTAAGTGTAAGTGCGAGCCCACATTTGTTCACAGTTAGTGGATCTGGCTATTTTATCTTTTCTTATCTTCCCAGGTTTGGAGTTGAGTTCTTGTCTGGGGACAAAAAAATGTGGTATGTGAGGCAAGGTACCTTCTGATGAATACATCATGATGTATATTTGTCCCTGCAAGTGGCAGGAAATAATCAAATCATGTCCATGGTGTGGTGGTCGACATTACTGTTTCCGGTTCAATTTGCTGTTTTAGTCTACCACCAGTTATTTAGTCATTGTTATGCATCATGTGGTAGTATACTCTACCTTCGGAGTTGTGTGTTTTGGTCTATCAGTCATGTAGTCACTGGTCTGCGTGTCTATGTAATGGAATCTAAACAATGTCATCACCGATGTTTCCTCGCCATGTGGGATAATGATGATCAAATGTGAAACATTTGTTTTAAATATAGACAATTGTTCGTATACTCAGCTTATTCTCGGCTTATTCCAGCACAGCGGCAGACAAGCACGTACTCTGCTTATTTCAACACATGTGTAATATGCCATGCAATGCATCTGGGCGCCAGCACGGGCGCGGCGTGCCGCCGCGCCGGTCCCAGCTAGTACACAATTATCTCTACAACAACCTTTAGTTAAAACATGTAACATCAACATAGTAGCTCCCTTCACACACATAAAATATTTTAGTAGATGGACACTAATTGGATGGTATTGCTTATCAATTCTTTTGTACATATTCACTTGCCATGTAGAGGGGTGAGACCCTAGAACGGAACAACTGTACGAAAATTGCATGTCTTATTTACGTACGATACAACATCCAGCGGATTTTCTTGAACTTTGTTAAGCTTTGCCCAGTTCCGGTGATGGAGGGACGAAGATGACGGCGCGCTTCCGTCTCGTGCTAGCGTTTGTAGTCGTCGCTAGGTGATCCAATGGTATATTTATAATGTTTATTACTTTTAGAACTTTTTATACTGATGTTGATGATTTTTAATAGATAGGTGAAATTTAAAAATAAAGAAATAAAAGGCTCGTATGCACTGTTGTATGGAAATAGTACAGAACATGTCGTGTGTGTGCAAGCAATGAAAATGGCCGCTCTCTTTTTTCTAGCCGTGCTAGGTTGTTCGGATAATAACAAACAAATTGAAATAAGACGGTTTAGTCCGCATTTGCATAGCCGAAGCTGCCGACTGAGCCTTTAGAAATAACAACAAAAAATCGACCGATTGTCAAATAATCTCAACTGTAGGAACAATTTTAAACTTGAATCCGGGATGCTAGTCAGGAAGTGAAACCGAGAATGGACAGGGTACTAGCTAAGAACACTTCTCTGCTTGTATTTATGCAGAAACACCAATCTTTCCCATCCTGATTCGTACTTGGCAGTAAGCAAGAGAATGACAGGTTTGGTTGGTCTGTTTGCCCCGTTGCATACATCTCTAGTATGGTATTATTCTAATTTTTGTTCACGATCTACCTAATTTCCTATTTCAAATATCCGCGTATGCGTCATTGTTAGCACTACCTCCCGTTCGTAAATATAAGTTGTTTTGGTAGGCTAAAATAGCTCACCTAAACATCTTATATGTACTAGAACAGAGGTAACCGTGAACGAGGCTCTGTTGCTAGGTGGTCCAATGATCTATCTATAGTTTGTATTACTTTTAGAACTCTTTATACTAATGTTGATGATTATTAATAGATCGGCGAAATTTTAAAAATAAATAAATTAAAAGCTCTTATGCACTGCCATATGGATATAGTACAGAACATGTCGCGTGTGTAGCGGCGCTCATCCTAAGACCTGACTCCGTGCAAGCAATGAAATTGACGCTCTCTTTTTTCTGGCCGTGCTAGGTTGTTCGGATAATAACATAGCAAATTGAAATAAGGCGAGTTTAGCCAGCATTTGCATAGCCGAAGCTGCTGGTTGAGCCTTTAGAAACAAACAAAAAAAATCAACTGATTGACAAATAATCTCAACTGTAGGAACAATTTTAAACTTGAATCCGGGATGCTATAGTCAGGGAGTGAGACGGAGAATGGACAGGGCACTACCGTAATCTGGCTAAGAACGCTTATCTGCTTGCATTTATCCAGAAACACCAATCTTTCCTATCCTAGATCGTACTTGGCAGCAAGCGAGAGAACACTAGTAGAAAACAAGTCTTTCATCCAGGCCATTAGTTCCGGCTGTGGCTGAGGTCGGGACTAATGGCCCTCGCCCAAGCCATCCTAGGTCCCGGCCAGTTAAACCCCATTATTCCTGGTCTGAGACTCAAACCAGGATTAAAGGGCCCTAGCCCTGCCGCTCGCTGGGACACCCCCTTTAGTCCTGGTTTGTATCTCCAACCTGGACTAGTGGTCTCGCTCTATATATACGCACATCCCCTCTTCCTCTGAACTGTTTTTTTCCTGGTGGGAGAGAGTATTTTTTTTCCTCTGAATGATAGGTTTGGTTGGTCTGCTTGCCCCATCGCATACATCTCTAGTACGGTATTATTCCAATTCTTGATCACGGTCTACCTAATTTTCTCTTTCGAATATCCGCGTATGCGTCATTGTTAGAACTATCTCCCGTTCGTAAGTATAAGTTGTTTTGGTAGGCTAAAATAGCTCACCTAAACATCTTATATGTACTAGAACAGAGGTAATCATCAACGAGGCTCTGTTGCTCTAGTGGCACACGATTTTGGCCAGTGTTGGTGAATCTTGTTAATTAGTCTGCTTTTCCCCTTTCTCGCATGACCGGTGACATGAACATAGGTACTCTTTATCCTCGTGTATATATGTTACCTAGAAACGGTAATTAATAGAACGTGTGATGTGATCATAAAGAAATTAGTTTACTCCTATCTTGTATTTGATAAACTTATTCCTAGTTTCACTTAATTTGAAGGCATAACATTTTCTTAAGCTTTGCGAATTCCATGCAGTAGAAAGTTCAGCGCTAAGAGCATCCCCAAAGGCTCTACGGGTATATGAGGTCAATGTACTAGTAGAGCCTCTGGAAAAACTTCTTTAAGCCTTTTTTAATTCTAGGACAGGGACTCGTGGTCGGACCGGTGGTGCTCTAGGACGGGGACTTGCCTGGGACCGGCAGCACGCTGGGCCTGGTCGGCAGGGCTCAAGGATGGGGAATCACCCCAGACCGGCATAGCGGGGGCCCTAGCCGGAGGTTGTCCAGAGATGTGCTTCCCGGAGCCGGCGAGAAAGCGCGTCGACGGTAGGGGAGACGGAGGTGGTGGTTTCCATAGGGTGGAGGCAGGGACGTCATGGATGAGACGAGATGGAGGCGAGCGCGCTGTGTGGACCGGATACAGAAAGTCGTCGCTGTGAAAGCTGTCGAAACACCATACTCGTGGGTCTTCATCGGGCGTCTTCATCCATGCATCCGATGGCCAGCAAACAGAGGCTCGGATTGTCTAACGAGCCCCCGAGCACTTTTTAGCATTTGGGTTAAAAATGACTCGTCTCAAGAAACTAGATTAATCTTGAGTTTACCGGGGCAAGCACAATAGCATTTCCATGTCAAAACATGATCGGTCCATAGTTACCAGACTAGAAAGCGTGACAAGGTTCTATAGATCTATGATGTCAAGCCATTGCAAGGTTGGGCATTATTGCCTTGAGTATCTTTGTTGTCGATCTAAAGGTAGATGATGTGTTCCTGGCATGGCATGTGTAAATTATATGCATAAAACTGTGTGTCCTCTGGTCCTAGCTTCTTGTTCTCGATGCCACATAAGGTACACCATAATCATCAATTCGCCAGAGCAACTTGGTGAAACTAGAAGTAGTTGACTCTAGCTTTCAACTACTTGGAGACTTCTAGTTAGCGGTTGGGACAAGAAAGATAGATACCATTTCCTATTGCATCCCAATCCTACATATATATGCAGAAGAAACAATATCAGCGCGCAGATAAATGTTCCACAGAACGTCATGAGTAGGACATTGTCCGAGAACTCGTCACAACAAGTGCATACGCAAAACTAGCGATGTGTTTCACACACTCATAATGTGCTCTCTAGATGTATATAGAAGCCCCGGTTCAGTAATTTATGACCAACGTACATTAGCAATTATCTCTGCAACAACCTTTGGTTAAAACACGCAACATCAACATAGTAGCTCCCTTCACGCACATGAAATATTTTAATAGATGGACACTAAATAGATGGTATTGCTTATCAATTCTTTTGTACCTACCACTTGCCATATAGAGGGGTGAGACCCTAGAACGGAACAACTGTGCACACGAAAATTGCATGTCTTATTTATGTACGATACAACACCCAGTGGATTTTCTTGATCTTCGTTAAGCTTTGTCCGGCTCCGGTGATGGAGGGACGAAGAAGACGGCGAGTTTCGCCTCGTGCTAGCATTTGTAGTCGTCCTAGGTGATCCAATGATATATTTGTAATTTTTATTATTTTGAAACTCTTTATATTGATGTTGATGATTATTAATAGATAAGTGAAATTTAAAAATAAATAAATAAAAGGCTCGTATGCACTATTGTATGGAAATAGTACAGAACATCACGTGTGTGTAGCAGCGCTCATCCTAGGACCTGACTTGTGTGCAAGCAATGAAAATGGACGCTCTCTTTTCTATAGCCGTGCTAGGTTGTTCGGATAATAACATAACAAATTGAAATAAGGCGATTTAGCCCGCATTTGCATAGCCGAAGCTGTTGACTAAAGCTTTAGAAACAAGCAAAAAAAAAACGATCGATTGACAAATAATCTCAACTGTAGGAACAATTTTGAATTTGAATCCAGGATGCTAGTCCGGGAGTGAGACCGAGAATGGACAGGGCACTACCGTGATCTGGTTAAGAACGCTTCTATGCTTGCACTAGTCCAGAAAAGCCAATCTTTCCCATCCTGGATCGTACTTGGCAGCAAGCGAGAGAATGACAGGTTTGGTTGGTCTGCTTGCCCCGTTGCACACATCTCTAATATGGTATTATTCCAATTCTTGATCACGATCTACTGTATCCTCTTTCGAATATCCATGTATGTGTAATTGTTAGCAGTACCTCCATTCATAAGTAGTATAAGTTGTTTTGGTAGGCTAAAATAGCTCACATAAACATCTTATATTCTAGAACAGAGGTGATCCCGGTTGGTGGTACCGGTGGTCGGGCAGAGCTCGGCCGAAGGTGCCCTGTCGGCCTAGATCTGGGCCCTTTGGGCCTGATTTGGGTTTGGACGGGCCTAGCTTGGCCCCGCCGCCTTCGATTGGATTGGCAAATGTCTCGTGATGAGGTTGGCCACGTCGACACCTCGCCTGATGCAGCATGGCGGCATGACCTTTGCAGGCCCGTTTGGGTCCGACCTGGCCTATGGTGACGAGCAAGAGGGTTGCGGTGGCAGTGGTCTACGTGCTGCAGCATGGCGGCGGGGACTTTATGGCCCTCCCGGGGCCTGGTATGTCCCGACTGCCGCGTCCGGTTGGCACCCGTCCCCGGCAGTGGAGGAAGTCCTCTAGGTGGCTGATGCTGCCAACCTCCGGATCCAATGGCCTGGTGTGCTCTTATTGTTGTGTTCGCTCAGCTACCGCCATCGCGGTGGAGGTTGTTCCCTCCAGTGTGGTTGTGGCGCTGCCACTCCTTGTCTACAGTCGGTTCTCAGTCCGACCGGCATCGCGGTGTTTGCCATGGTGATACGGCGATGGTGGTTTCAAGACCGTGGTGGCGTATGTTGGTGGGTGGCGAGATTGGTGGAGAACTACGGTTTTGTCCGGTGATATGGTGCTTGGGAGGCGTGAGAAATCCTTGTCATCGTGACCCCGACGCGGCGACGCTTTCGGGTGTGGCTGCTCCTTCCTGAAGGGCGTCGATTGGCCCTCTTCTCCAATACCGTAGCGTACCGAAGGAAACCCTAGGACAAGTCCGGATAGCAGCATCGCCGTCGTCACTTCCTTTTTGGAGGTGCTTCTTGGTACACGGTGAATCGCGGTTCTAGGATCGTGGTGGGACTGCTCTACAGGGCGCATCGGTTGCGAGTCACCTTCATTTTCGTTGACCCGCTAGGGTCGTCCTTTCTTCTTTTTCATGTTTCTCTTTTTTTTCTCTTTTGGGCGTGCTTGTGTTGTTTGCCTAAGCAGTGGAATCCTTGTTGTATTGTGTGTTTGCTATATTAATATAGCGGGACGAAAGCCTAATTCAAGGAGAACAAAGGTGGTCTTCAACGAGGCTCTATTTCTCCAGTGGCACACGTTTTGGCCAGTGTTAGTGAATCTTGTTAATTAGTCTGATTTTCCCCTTTGGCATGACTGGTGACATGAACATAGGTACTCTTTGTCCTCGTGTAATTTTTTTTGAAACACAGGGAGCCCCCGAAAGGGGCTAGAAGCCTTAACATTAAATCATACAGTGGGTGTACATGAATATTACAGAGAACCCCATAGAATAGGTAATAATATATGGGTTCTGGCAAAGGTAGAAAGGACCTTGTTGAAAGGTGGTAAGTTATAATCTTGTCGTTCTCTTTCTCCACCCTCGAACCAGAAGTCAAGCTTGTCGTTGCCGAACACCGCGCGGGGACTTTGCCACTTGCTTTGATGCTGACCAGAACCACATCAGCAGAAGACTTTGGAAGGGGTCTCCCATTGGAGGTTGGATTGGGGATGGAGCAAACCAGCAAAATTTGCAGGTCACCATGGACCACAAGGATGAGCTCGAGCAACTGAAGGCTTCTCTTCTCCCACACCTTCGGCATCCTGATCGAGGTGCAGCAACCCTTCTCGTATCCCCAACTCCACCGAAGAGAGGGGTAGAGGAGAGCATGACTTCACCCCAATCAGAGCATCTTCGGCCAAAACGGGCGCCCAACAACTGCTGTGATGAAAGCCGTCCACCCTCAAACTCCAGAGATCTGCCACAATCCAGAGGAGGACAACCAAGAAAGTAGAAGTAGAGGGACCAAGACCAAGGACCTTATTTGGGGAGCCTGTAGCGCTGCTCCCAGTCGCCGCCATCGGCTCACACCTCCAGAGCGCGACCATGTACAGGAGCAACACCACAACGCATCAAACTAGGCCCAAATAGCCCGATCCTAAGCTCCAAAGGCAAGCCTTATTTTGAGGGATGCAAGAGTTTGACAGGACCGTTCGCCTCGTCACCTGCCACCGGCTTGAGGAAGAGGGAGGTTGCTGACTCAAGGTGCGGCGGTTCCGGCCGCCAACGACCACCGGCTAACCCTCCTACTCCACATGGGAAGAAACGGGATTAACCCAAAGCCTAAACCAAATCCTAAAAATACTACTATAGGGAGATAGCCAGGGTCCTGATCTATCTCTCCACCAACCGGTGAGGCCGCCGGCGGCGAGAGGGACCAGATCCGGCCGGCCACGGGAGACTCTCAAAACAGGAGGAGGGGCGGCTTCGGGAGAGAGAGGAAAGAAGAAAGGACGGTTACATGGCAGCGGTTTTAGATCGTGATTTCCTTGTGTATATGTTATTTGAAACGGTAATTAATAGAACATGTGATGTGATCATAAAGAAATTAGTTCACTCCTATCTTGTATTTGATGTCCTTATCCTTAGTTTCACCTAATTTGAAGGCGTAACCTTTTTTTTTAGCTTTGCGAAATCCATACAGCAAAAAAGCTCAGCGCTAAGAGCATCCACAAAGAGGCTCTACAGTACGTACATGAGGTCAATGTACCAGTAGAGCCTTGTGGGCTCGGACAGTGTTCGGCTACCTCCGGCTTGACTACACAGCACAGAGAGGAAATTTCTGAACCTACCTTAGTTTTTTTTTTTCACACCAAAAAACATGAATTATTCATAGTTATACGTAAATAAAAATCTCTCAGCTTAGTACACGGAGACAGTGTGCTCACATGCCCGAATCTGGAAGACAGGTGGACGCTGTGTGCAGCTGTACCCAAGTTTCAGCAAAAACATCTCGCGTGCTTTTGTGACAGCCAATTGCTATGTCGTCGAGGCTATACGGTCTGCAAAATTCCGAGGTTCAGTACTCCCTCCTTATAAGATGTTTTATCTTTTGTAAAACGAATGTACATATCCTTCTTTTAGTATGTAAGTTCACTCCGAATTTACACACTAAAATATGTCTAGATTCATTTGTTTCACAACAGCTAAAACATCTTATATTTTGGAACAGAGGGAATACCATATAGAGACTAAAACCAACCAACATGTCCACAGGGGCTGAAACACACAGGAGATGATAAGTTGTTAACTTCCACACACAAAAAATCCTACATGTTCAGAGTCGACAGGGTGACTGGTATGTATCCTCCTACATATTAAGCCGAACCAGGTAGCAGATCCGACTGGTTTTACACCTGACCTACACACGAGCACCCGCCTGTACAACGACGCCAAACCCGTCGTCCTAGGCTCCAGCACATGGCACATTACATGTACATGCAAAAGAGATCCAAAACGGGAGCCATAGGGGTCATCATCGGCGCAAACGGCTCTTCTTATTCTACTTGCCCTTCTCTCGCGGAGTTGACAGGGCGACGAGGATATCAGCCACCTGAGCGACGTTGCTGCCCAGCTCGGTGGTGCCTAGCCCAGAGGACTTATTTTGCTGTCCAAATTGTACAGCCTGGGCTTCAGGCTCCACCGTCGCTGCAGTTGCTAAAGAAGCGCTGGTTTTACAAAACAGGAATGATGTTAGCTATGGTGTTCCATGGTAACAGAGTTTACAACAACCATACTCGTACTCGGCGTGTGAGCAGTATACCCTTTGGTGGCTGCGCTTGGCAGAGCCTGGGAGAGCTGGCTTTCCGGCACTGCATCTGCTGCTGGAGCCCCGAGGCATTTCTGCTCGTTATTACTTGGTGCTGGGGGATCATGGCATTTTGGTGCAATACTCAGTGCTAGAGAATCACATGCTTCAGTGCTCAAAGCCGAAGAGTTTACATGTCCTGCGGGATAATGAACAGCCTTGATGACTCTCGTTTCGTAAGAAATAATCAGTTTACACATGAACCGCAGCATAGAGGTTTACCTGGCACATGGGCTGGAGGGGCGGCACATGAAATCAAATCACCAGGGCCCTTGCTCGAGTAAAGTATTGGGCTTTGTGGTGCAATACTCAATGAAAGAAATTCCTGGCCTTCAGATTTCATTCTTGGCACATAGCTGGGACTTTTCACGCCTATACATTTGGAATTTCCCAGTGCCAAACTTGGTCCAGGAGATTCAGAGCCCTTAGGACTGCGACCTGGAGCAACAGCCCCACGCATTTTTTTCGAGCTAACAGCCCCACGCATTTTCGGGATATTAGCTGGTGCTAGAGAAGGATAACCACAGGGTGGCATGCTTGGTGCGACACAATTGTAACCTTCTGCACCAAGAGATGCAGATTTTCCAGAAGACGTCCTCAAAAGGCCATCATGAACTATAGGTGCAATTCTGGCTGCAAAAGGATCCCGATTTTTGGCACCATGGTTTGCAGAGTTCTCAGGTGACATGATTTGTATAGGAGAATCACTAGCTTTGGGTTCCACACTTGGGGAAGCCCGGCATCTGGTACCAGAAGAAGTAGATATTTCAGGCACACCACTTGGTGCCAGAGAATCATGGCTTTTGAGCACCAAACCTACTGCAAGAGTATCACATCCTTTCGTGCTAAGAGCTGCAGAACTTTCAGGCAATGTATTTAATGCACAGGAATCACCAAGGCTACCAAGAGTTAGTGCACAGTTCCCGCTTGTTTTGTCCAATGGTAAGTGCTCTTCTGTTGTCCTTGCAGGATCCTCTGCTGCTATCCTAGCAGGATCACTGGGCATCACTTCAACTGAAGATTTATACCATAATGATGGCTGCAACAGATCCAAGAATAAAGTGATGCTAAACACAAACCATACCAGAAAAGAAGGTAATTAACAAAATAGCAACTTGTAATATCTGTACATATTGTCATTCAGGAAAAAAACTGCACATATAACTCGTGTAGCAAACGTAATCCAGTGCCTGAGAAGGGCGAAGAAAGGATATCTGAAAGATTTCTATATGCACGTGTGCTATGAATGCATCATTTTTTTATAACGAATCATGAAGCCTCATTCGAGTAGTTGTGTGCTTACAAGCCATCATATAAAAATTGATGGCCATGCTAGTAAAGTTAAAATGTTCCAAACTGTACACTATCAGTACTTCAGGTTGCAAATCAAAATTCCTACAAACTGGAGTTGCATATCTAATACTTCTCTTTCTGAATAGATACCCGGCAGTGGTGTTCGGAAAACTAATACTCCCTCTGTCCGGAAATAAGTGACATATACTCCCTATGTCGGAAAACGTGTCTAGATACATGCGAATCTAGAGAAATCCAAGTCAATTATTTCCGGACAGAGGGAGTATATGTCATGAAGCCATATTCTTGCATTCATGTTGCACCATCGCAAACTGTAGGTCTTATGTAGTATACATGTATGAAAATATAATGCAAACAGTGTGCATCAAGTAGTAACAGCCAATGCAACACATAACAAATGCACAAACTTCATATGTCGGCCTATACTTCAGATGCTATTCTATGTGTGTGTGTCCATTTAAAGGCCCTAGTATGAGCATTAACAGGATTTCATGTGGAGAGGCATTGACAAACATGCATATTACTAGAGGCGTTTTAAGGAAGAAAGATACTACAGGTGACTTACACAATAATGAAGTTTCTTTAAAGTTTCCAAAAGTAACTTTTCTCCAACAATTATTATCATCTTCTTCACCATCTCTTCACGAGTTATTTCGTTTTCCTGCCAAGTAGAAGAAAATGAAATGTTCCATGGCCTATCATACCAGCCACAAATCAAACCTAATAGACACAAGATAACTTGTTGACCCAATAGTACCTTTAGTTCTTCATAATGATGGAAGAGCAATTCCCTAGCTACAGATGATATGTTATCTTGAATCATTGCAAACAGAACTCTGAAGGATATCCACGGGGACGTTGGTGCTTCACCAGCTTCACCCATTATCTGCACGCAGATAGGTCTAGTTGCATAAGCTGAGTAGTTCGAACCAAAGCTAAAAATGTTTCAAGAAGCAGAAGTTCTAAAATGTAGAGCAGCATAGCTGGACTTCTACAAGATCAAGCATGCCGAGAAAACAAGTGACAAAAATTAAGGTGCCTCACAGGTTGAAGAGTAGAAATATCCATGGCGACTTCCTTTGGTGATGGGTGAAACCATAAACCCTTCAAGCCAAGTAAATAATCTGAAAATAAGTGCATCAGAAAGACGAAGACTCACTCCACTTATCCTGATATGACATAATAAAGGTCTTAACACTTATTAACCATCTTACGTCGAACTTTTGGGGGAAGTCTGAAACTAACGAGATATTCTAAACGAATGTGAGTATTAACATGGGATGGCCACATAACGTAGCACTTCGGGTTGGAGCAATCATCAACACCAGAATCATATATCTCGCTGCTTGGAAAAGTATCTTGTGATCCAGGCGTGATAGCTTCCATCTTGCCCAATATCACTCGGCACAACAACATATACTGCACCGATTTTTCGTCAACATCACAAAGACCGACACTGCCAAACAATCACATATGGTCAAATATTAATAAATAAATGGAAGTCTGAATATTTGAGTTAAGATAGAATACCTGGTAAAGGCTCGATCTTCTGGTGAAAGATAAACACCAGCACTCAAGCATGCCTTCTCGGCAGGTTTTCCGGTGCTACCAAACCCATTAATCAGAATCCTAACTATGTCACTCTTAGTAGATCCCAGCCATCCATATCTTACATTTGAATCACCACGATCTTCTTTCGTGCAGCTCATTTGCCTTTCAAAAGCTTGAAGTCGACACTGTGCAGTGATATCATTCGGAGAGTACCGATGGATATGAAGTATATTATGTGGTGTTGCAAATGGACCCATACCAGAGAGAAAAAGATCCTGGACAACTAAAAAGTCTTCGCTCCCTCTTTCCACAGATGTGATCTTTTTGCGTAACACATCTGAAGTGGAAGGCTTCTGTGGACCCGGAGGGCTAGATTCAAGAACAACTTGCTTCACCACCTCCGGTGGAGAATTTACAACCTTATTATCCGACATTATTCCCGCTGCACTGTCGTCAACTTTACCAGAGTCAACATTGGTCGTTTCATCAGCTTCCTCGTCAAAGAACAGAGTAGGAAAAAAGCCCTTTCCGGTATCATCATACCATGCTACAGATCGCTGCTTTCTGGTTGTTAGGTTGACCAGAGTCATTGACAAGAAATCAACAAGGACAGCTTCATCATCCATCACAGTCACAACACTAGATTTGCCGCCTTTAAACCCTCCAATCAGGAACTTCATTATTGCCTCGCAAAAATTGTGCCAAGAACCTTGTTTGTAGAACACGATACGGCTCGGAACTCCACTTTTCAGGTAATTGACGCAATCACTGGCAAGATTAGGTCGCGTGCAACAACACTTGCACAGTTTAGCAGATGGATCATGGGGTCCATCATCAACTTTGACTCGACGAGACTTGCACTCTTTTGACAGGCAGTCGTCAACGAGCTTGCGCTTCAAGCACAAGGGTTTGGATTCTGGTGGCGATGCCATGGGCTGGATTTGTTCCTGCCAGAACAGATGGAGAAAAAGAACTAACCCTAATATGGTACACAATTTACAGATCTCCCTTCATTTTGACCTCACAGCGGTAGAGAATGAACCTGTATGAGGTAATGAACGAGAGTCTATCATATAAAATACGCAAGTCAATAATTTATTCAGAAAAGTACTAGTATCTAATTTACAGAAGCATACTTGGAGATAAGGTAGTTGAGACCGAAAAAGGCTGGAGGACCAAAACCATGTACGCTCTTTCACAAAAACAAACAGGACAATAGTTGATTCCAGTAATTCTAGCCTCCTAGGCATGGCACATTTATTTATACAGTATATAGAGTGCACCAATAAGTGCTAAATGCTCTTGGTGCTATTGCAATAGGCCTTACAGGGGGAGAAACCTAATCCAAACATTTTGTTAGTAAACAACGTATGATAGTTCAATAAGAGTAATTTCTTGCACATCAACCTTCTCAAGAATTATCTGCTAAGCAATATGTCTTTTTTTATACAAGTAGAAATACACATCAAGAAATACAAGATAATCTTGAGCCAGTCTTCCTTGTATTAAGCTATACAATTGAAGTTTTTAGATAATAATACTAACAGGGATATATAGCTACTTGTGGGCCAAGAAATCATTTTGCATGTGTTCAGCATAAGACGAGAAGAGGATTACAACACAAATCATCTAACATGTAAACACTGGTCTGCATTAATTAATGATACAATAGTTTGTCTGTGTGCGTTATCTGCGTGGCAAGTGAAACAGGTCAGGCAAATTGGATCTAACAGAAATGGTATCACAAAACAACATAGTTTGCAAGCATTCCAAAGAAAAAGCTGCCCGTTTCCTTTTGTATTAATTGTACACCACGAAGCTGTATGCAAAAATAATCATTTAATGTTAGCAACTGTACATCATGCAACCATCCAAATACACATCTGCGTATGACAACATATCAGGTGTAATCGCCCCACGAGCTACATCCAACTAAATTCAGAAGGAAATACAACCGTTACCGCTCGAATAGAGACAATAGCCAAATCCAAAAAAGATACCGTAATCTTTCTAATTAGTAAAACTGCATGGCGTTTCGATTTTACCACTGCCTTAGGAAACAATTAATACTACCCATACAACAACTTGCGGACCAAGAAATCATATTTGTGCGTTCCTCTTCTCAGGGTGGAGATACATACACGGGCGATTAAAGCTTTACCACTGCCCACTCTATGTGCTCCATTAAGCGTCCCAACGCCTAGCAGTGTGCACGGCTCAGGTTCAGTTGAACATAAGAAAACAGGCGGCTTACAACACCAATCATCCAATAATATCAAAAGAACTCCATGACGAAGATACTCTACCGTATTATATCCACTCAGCAATCGTAACACGCATCTCAGGAATGAAATTTACGGAAATAACCCCCAAAGCGAGGCAGTACATGGCATTCAACATTTCAGGAGAAATGAATCTAACATCTCCCGTGTATCCATTTCACGACATGACAACATGAAAACGAACATAGCAGCAAGCAAAGAATAGCATTCCACAGGCTAAGAACTTCGCAGCAAAACCCTAAAATACCCATCTCCATGCACACGAGCTAATGGACTTTCGAAGGAAAGATTATGTCTGACAACCAATCTGATAACTCGACGCATGGGCATGAGGGTTCAGCTGACCTCCCGCCCCCAAAATTTGTTTTTTTAGGCTGATGAAAACCGACCACCAAAGTATTGACAGGGGCTGATGCAGCCGCACCTGCAAATTGCACGGGGGCTAGGCCGAGACAGATCTTGGAGAGAAAGATCCGGCAGGATTAGACTGTTCCACGGATAATAGAACACCAGAGCATAGCCAACACACAATAATTCAAGCAGCAACAAATTCAAGGAGCGAGCTAGGGCTTCCTCACCAGCGAAAGGAACCTCGTCCGGATAGATCTTCACTCCACGCCAGCCCACGGATAGGGGGAGGGGTGGGCGGCGGAGGAGGAGGACGCCGGACGGCGGCGAGGAAGAGCTGTGGCCACCGTGCTGATGGAGGTTTCGGCCTGCCGGCGCTGGCGAAGGGGATTTTATTTTTATTGTTGCGAGAGACTTGGGACAGACGAAAAGTAACAGCCGCCGGGTGGCAGGGAATAGCGGCGGGACTAGGCTGGGCCGGCCGGTTGGACCCTGGGCCGGACCCGCAGATCCGAGCCCTACAAATTAATACGGTCACTGCAGACCAAAATTATCAAAAGAAACTAGTACTAACACCACTCTTGAGTTACGGATAGGTCCAAAAGTTGCACGGGATAGCAGCCGCTTCCTTCTCTAGAAACCCTAGACGCCTCAACTTCAAGATCGGTTCCCTCCTCTGGCCCCTCGCCGGTATCGAAAAGAGACAGGGACAAAGAACCTGATTTATGGACGGAGTTTTTAATGAAAAGTAGTTTTTTGACAGCTTAGTGTTAGGTTTTATGGTCGTTTTTTTTGGTCTTCTCGTCAATAGAGATGGCAATTTTTATCAATTAGTGTTTTCGGTCCTTCATTTAATGATCTAAGGTTCTTTTGGACGCCAATGTTGATGTTGGGATATCAAATTTATTCTGTATGGTCTTTCAATCTCCCTTCAGTGGATTGTTCTTAGATGGTTTATTATGGTTGTTGCGAGAAGGTTTGTCCTCGCAAAATCTATTCCGGCCGCTATGTCCTCAACAATGGTAATTCGAACTCTCAGCTTGACGTAGACAATGTTGTTATTTTCGTCTTCCATGTAATACTGATGTTGGTATGCATGCTAATGTTGGTTGATTACTCTAATGGCACTGCGACTTAAATTAAAATTATGGAAGAATATTTTTTGGTATTTTCAGGTTTGTGGTTTGTGATTATCTATGTCTTTTTATACGGTTTTCTTTAGAAAAGTACAAGACCGTGACATAGAAGATGAAAGAGTTTGAAGATCTTGAAGATTTGCTAGTTTTCTAGACTTTATTTTATAATTCCTAAAGACAACTCATGTATCTTTACCATCTACTATTTATTACCATAAATATATATGGTATTGATTGTAAAAACACCACTCTTGGGTTACGGGTGTGTTGAAGCTACCAGATGCTCGCCTAAGTGCGTTGATCCTCACTAATCTCATCCAAAGGCCAGATGACCACTTCGAGAGCGTGCTCAGCCGCTATTGCCGGTCCTTATTGTACTCCGTGGGAATCGTGTATCCACTCCAATCCGTCGTGGGCACCTCTTGGCTTCCTCTCCCACTTTGGCCATTGAGTTTGAGTTTTTGAGTTGGGGGAGTCTGAATATTAGGGATTTGAGTGACCGATTTCAGGATGGACGAACCCAATGAGAAGTAGTAGTCCTTGCCTTATAGTTTCTTACCACTAATGGGCTGGGTTCAATTGGACTTCATTCAGTTTACACTTTTTTCATTTGAGTGCAATTTCTTTATTTAAATGGGTTGTAGTATGATGCAATAGCTACTAGGGGAATTAAGGTGGACACGCTAATATTTAGGAGTTCGTCGGGGTAGCTGATATTTTGGTCACAAATCTTGTTGATAATGTAACTATTTTATAATATCAATAAGTATCGCCTTACCCGAAACAATATATTTCAATAGTTATCTTGATGCAAGAAGGTATCTAGTGATATCGGTCTCAATATGATACCATGATACCATTTCTCAAAAATACATTTTTAAGTTTTATAAAAAATAAAAATATATAATTATGCACAATATGTATTGTGTTCACAATACCTAAAATTTCTAGAATCGAATTCGAAACACACATAGAGAAACAAAAAGACAATCGAAATATGAATAGTGGCTTTTGTGGTTTTGTCCTTTTGTGCACTATTCATGTTGGATTTGTTATTTTCGTTTCTCTACATTTTTTCAATTTTGGTGCTGAAAACTTTAGGGATTGTGTACATATATCTTGTAAACATTTATAATTTCCTTTGAAATTTTGATTTTAAGGATAGGTATCATCGTAAGTATCACTAGATATTTTCTCAAGGCATGTCCACTAGGTTTGGCGGGTGTGCAATTCTTTTTGTTCAATCAGGTTTTGAGGTAGCGGGCTTGTCTGCAAGCCTCAATGTAATTTCACATCTTGTTAAGAGCAAGTCCAGGAGTACCCCAATAATTTCTCCCCTATGTGTATATGTAGGGGACTCTCTTAAAATTATTCTTCTCCTAAATTTTGCTTATCTCTAGCAGGTACCCTAAGTTATCTTCCATATATTATTATCACATATATTTTAATAGCACAGGGCCCACATTGTAAAAAAAATCACCCTGGAGACTCACCTATCCCTTCGGAAGGGATAAAATCCCAAATCGATTCCCGCTAGCCATTGATTCCGGTCACCACCGCCACCACCGCCGTGGCGCATCGATTCCGGCCGCCCGCCGTCGATTCCCGCAGACAGCAGTCGATTCCCGCCATCGCGCATCGATTCCGCTCGCCGCCCATAGATTCCGCTCGCCGCCTACCGATTCTTGTCACCGCACTCTTGGTACCCGCCCTCTCCGTTCTCTCGGCGGCCGCCGCTCTTGCTGATGGGGACGATATAGGGGAGGCGGCCGAAGCCCCTATGTTGAGGGGAGAGAGGGGGGTTGGGTCAGGGACCCCGACCTGTAGGGGAGGCTGTAGGGGCGCTGCTGGAGAGTGATTTTTCACTCTCTCTCCCCTACATCTGCTATCGGGGGGCAGTAGGGGCTCTCCTGGACTTGCTCTAAGGGATTGTTTGTGTGGGGCCCGAAGGAAGGAGCTTTAAGAGTCATTCAGGTAGTGATATTGTATTCGAATATCTAGATTGAAGAAATCTAATTTGTTAGGAGTATGAATTGTGTTAGAAATGGTCAAGAGGCTAGTCATCAATATACCGTGATGTTATGTATGTAAATCAATTTCTTCTTTTCTACTTCCTCTGTTTCAAAATATAAGATGTTTTAGTCCTACACAGTAAAACGTGTCTAGATACATGCGATTTAAAAAAAAGCTAAACATATTATATTTTAGAAACAGAGGGAGTAGATGTTACTCATTTGAACCGATGTCTATCCGATTCAGCATGGTAGTTTTCATGCTATGCATCCGAAGTTTCACAATAGTAACACACATGAAAACTTCTTGTAAATAAGTAATCATGTGGAAACTGCTCGTTTAATACATTTTTAGGGTCCCCACAAAAAATTACATAATCATAATTTTAGTGTGAATTGGTAATCAAGTCCTGTGATTCATGCACCCTAGCCCATATGCTGAAACCTATGTACTAGCGCTTCGAGTGTCACAAAAGGGTTAGCAATCCTAAAATTATTCAAGGAATTTTTCCAATTAGAGATCATGCAAATGTGGATGGTACATTCGTATGCTAAACTCATTTATGTCTATATTTGCGCTTCTGTGTTGGCTAAGAGCGAGACTTTGCATTATGTTCATGCATGGGTATGGTTCTAAATCCACAAAAACCATCAAAGGGTTCCTCATGGTTCTCTTTACTATCACATTTCATCATGCTATGGTGAAAGTCCCCTTTAGCACATCTCATGCACAAACCTACCTTTAGCTAACACAAGATCCATTATAAATAAAAGCAATTATCCATGCTTCTTTGCACTTCACTCTTGGAAATATATTCTAAAAGAGGTTATGTATCAAAATTATGAGCATAAAATGTTCTTTTTTCACGTGTTGTAGCACAATTTCATTTATAATGTGCTTGTTTCTAATATACGTGTGGCTAGTCAAACATAATTTAAATTTGTTCACAACTTAACATATAATTAAAAAGAAACATCCCGAGAAACAGAATGTTTGGTGAGAAGTACCAAGTTGGAAAATTGCATTCGCAAGTCGAACATTTGATGACTAGCGTGGAGATACATGAAGACAAAACGCATTTGCAAATAAAGCATAGACACCACTGCCTCTCACATATCTTCCAATTTATGATATACTTCTAGAGAATTTGATCTAGGCATGACAAGCGCCCGCATTGAGATGTCTCCTAGTTGAAACAAGCGACAACAATGACCTGTAGAGGTTGGTGGTATAATACAAGGTTGGTGTATTTACATCTACCATGCTCATTTATGTTTATAATTGTGCTCTTGCACTATCTAAGAGTGTGATATTTTGCAGTATGCACACAACACGTATATGGTGGTGAATCCACCAACCATAAGTGTCTATGTAGAATGATTTACTATCGCATGTGCATGATACTATATGGACAATACTCTATGGCACATGGCTCGTGCATAGTCTTGCAGTCAGCCATTTTCTAACAAGAGTCATTAGTGGATAAGGATAATTTTACAAGGCCTTTTTGTAAATAACTTTTGAGAAGATATATGTTGTAAGAAGAAATTGCCATGTAACAAACATGATCAATGTACAAATTTTCTTATTTTGTGTCATTCATGCACAATAGTTTTATTTCTAAGTTCCCTTTTTTGACCTATATAAGTCATTGTCAATCAAAAAACAATCTGACCAATCCACAACTCAGCATATTTGAAAAAGACACATCTTGAGAAAATGAATAGGTTGAGGAGTCAACCATATTGTACATACGAATTTCATTATTTTTCTCCGGTGTCATGCAGTTACTGTGTATCATAATCGTTATTTACAGCATCATAGCGAAGCTGGAAGTAGCCAAATCAAGATTTCCACTACTATATAGTTGATTCCTTGGAGTGATTCATGAGTTGTGAGTTTAAACTAGATAGATATGTCAAGTTCCTCATGCATCCCAAGTCTATGCAGCCTAACATGAACACATATATAAATGTACAAACAAAACACTTTGGGTTAGATGGAAGTACACTTCGGCTCCTAGGTGTATACCCACCCCCAAGGTTAGACCTTTAGTTTGATCTAAGGATTCGTTGTGACTAAAACATTCGTGAAGCTTGCATTGTCTAATGTACATACATGGCGTGCTCTCTTCGGACATATATTTATATGGAAGTCTTTGCTCAATAATTCAGGAACTAGATATTTATACAATTAAGTCTGTAGCTACCCCTTTTTACATTATTTTGCATTTGTGGTACCTTTACTCAAGAGGCACAACATGCATCACTCTCTTCTTACATATAATTTGTTTAGAGTGGCATGAAATGGTTGGTGCTGCATGTCTTATTTACTATCTTTTACTATTGAAGATGAGTGATATTGCTGATGGTAATTGTGATGGTACACCTCACTCCTACCAACCCACGTATATCTTGTCCGTGCCCCCAACCCTTCTCGTCATAAAAAATCAGTCTAAACATTAAGAGTGGACCACCCCAAACAAGCATATCCCCTTTCCTTCCTTCTTTCTCATTGTTGGCTCTCTACGTCTGTCTCCCGTCTCCCCTCCCCGTACCTAGTTGGCCAAGAGGGCAGCATCCGACACTATATCAGCAAGGCACCCACACCAACTAGTTTAAACTTGGAGAAATAGAGCACCGGAAAATGATGATCAAATTATACTGAAACTAATCGGCGAATTTTCAGTATTCATAAATAGTTTACTTTACACCCTTAGTCACAAAGCGGATGCAGAACCTCATAAATAGACTAAACAAATGAAAAATAAATTGTTTTTAACATCATGGAGATAAATACCATTACTTGCCAACTGAACACATATCAGTTATCTCCGCTTTGATTTTGCAGGGTTGCTGGATGCAACACTTGCTAGGATTTACCTATCTCAGATATCATGTTGCATCAGCATTTATGTCCATCGCTATCTCGCCATGAACTTTATCCTTGCTAATTTGTGCACATTAGATATGCACATATGTTCATACATTGAAACAAATTAGATATGTATACGAATAGATGTGTTTCATGCTAGGTTGAGGCATCAAAGAGTACGCTCAGGGTGACAGATGTAGCACGTCATGCCGATGATAGATTTATGCGACAAGTATGGCTTCCACGATCTAGATTGATTCAAAAAATCAAAATAGGGAGCATAGTCTCGGTCTTTGCATCATGATGATGCACATGGCCATTTTATTACAAAGTTTAGATATCTCACTATATCATAATCATGGATCACGGAGATTCAAGACATCTATCAACCATATGAAGAATAAAAGCATGAAAGACTATGCATTCTCAAGTATCCTAATGTGTTGCCACCCAATATCCAGGTAGTAGAAATCTTGTGCAACCTTTAACAGCTAGTTGCATCCAACATCCATATGATCCCGCTGATCCACCATGAGGATATAATACCATATATGGATTCATTGTGTAGCCAACGAATAACCTGCAATGTTTTTGTACCTGTTATTTTGTTAAAAACCATATCATTCATGCATGTCCATATGGACCAACATAAAATCGAAACAACAATGCGTATTCTAGCTTTATTTTCCTTACTTATTCCATTTAACCAATTATCAAACATATTAGTAATGTTAATTGGAGGTGGTATGTTATAAGTGAAAAAGATCATGTGCCGAATTATACATGCAAAAGAACATAGTTTGAAACAGGAAATTTTGAAACGGGCATAAGAAATTCAAAAAAGGTCTGAATAATGTAAATACTTCGTATGGTGTCATATTATGTTACATAGTTGCAAGTAAAACTACTAAACTTGGTAAATTGATTATGTCTCGGAAAAATCTTCACAAAATGACCTATCATGTTCGAGGTTTTCTGGATTTCGGGTCAAATGACCAATGTTATGGATAGAATCAAGACATAGTTTGTGATACTGTGCACATATTGTGTACGAATGCGCATCGTGGTATGGCAAATAATATTGTAGGAGGAAGTTTTACTTTTCGTTGCATGGAAAAGAAATTTTCCATTTTCTGTGCATCCAAAACAGGGTTTTTTATGAAGCAACCACCAAAATTCTCATTCAAAATGCTGCCACCACATTTACTAGACCACCTTACATGGACAATTTCCCAACCAAGATATCTCAAACCTTTCCGTTCACCCCTGGTGAAAAAGACAAATGTTTATCGAATCGGTAGGAAGTGAGCCCGGCTTAAACTACAGGTACATGATCTAATGCTTATTATTTTTTGAAAAAATCATATTTAGACTCAAAATATGATGTTTCTTCATAGACCCAATGCAAGTTTTAGCGATGCGCATCAACTATCTTCATGCCCGTCGTTTTGACCATAGTTTGAAACGGGCATAAGAAATTCAAAAAAGTTCGAACAATGTAAATCCTTCGCGTGGTGTCATATTATGTGACATGGTTTTAAGGAAAAATACTAAACTTGCTAAATTGATTATGTCTCAAAAAAACCTTCACAAAATGACCTACCATGTTCGAGGTTTCCTGGCTTTCGGGTCAAATGACCAATGTTATGGATAGAATCAGGGCATAGTTTGTGATACTATGACCATATTGTGCATGCATGTGTATCATGGTATGGTAAACAATATTGCACGAGGAATTTTCCTTTTCGTCGCACGGAAAAGCTATTATCCATTTTTTGAACGCCCAAAACAGGGTTTTTTGTGAAGCAACTACCAAAATGATCATTTAAAATGCTGCCACCACATTTTCCAAAAATAATAGATCACACTATATGGAAAATGTCCCAACCGGGAGATCTCAAACCTTTTCGTCCACCCCTAGTGAAAAAGACAAATGTCTACCGAACCGGTAGAAAGTGGGCCCTGTTTGAACTACAGGTACATGATCTAATGCTCATGATTTTTTTGAAAAAAATAATATTTAGACTCACAATATGATGCTTCTTCATAGATCCAATGCAAGTTTTAGCGATGCTCATCACCTATCTTCATGCCCGCTGTTTTGACCATAGTTTTAAAGGGGAAATTTTTGAAACGGGGCATAAGAAATGCAAAAAAGGTCCGAACAATGTAAATCCTTCACATGGTGTCATATTATGTGACATAGTTGTAAGGAAAATACCAAACTTGGTTAATTGATTATGTCTTGAAAAAACCTTCACAAAATGACCTATCATGTTCGAGGTTTCCTAGCTTTCGGGTCAAATGACCAATGTTATGTATAGAATCAGGACATAGTTTGTGATAATGTACCCATATTATGCATACATGTACATCATGGTATGGCAAACAATGTTTAAGGAGAAATTTTTCCTTTTCGTTGCACGAAAAAACCATTCCATTTTCTGAGCGTCCAAAACGAGTTTTTTTGTGAAGCAACCACCAAAAATGCTCATTCAAAATGCTGCCACCACATTTTCCAAAAAACACTAGACCACCTTACATGGACAATGTCCCAATCGGAAGATATCAAACCTTTCCGTCCATCCCTGGTAAAAAATACAAATGTCTGCCAAACCGATAGGAAGTTGGCCCGGTTTAAACTACAGGTACATGACCTAATGCTCATAATTTTTGAAAAAAAATCTTATTTAGACTCACAATATGATGTTTCTTCATAGATCCAATGCAAGTACATGATCTAAAGATACATATTGATTGCATCTCAAAAACCACCAAAGGCAAAATTCAGAATACATCATAAGGCTTGCTTATGACCTTGTGGCCCTAACTAGGGAGCATCTTCATCAATTAACAGGATGCTTAGCTCATCCTTCACTATGCAGGGCGGAATTTCATGAAACTTATCATAATCTTTTAACATGTATGTCTTGTCCTCCACTCCCACAATGTTTCTTTTCCCTGAAAGAACTATGTAGCACTTTGGCTCATCGTTTGGTGATGTATTCGTTTGCTTATATTTTCTTTTTCTCAGTTTGGTAGACATGTCCTTCACATAGAAAACCTAAGCCACATCATTTTCTAAGACGAATAGTTCATCTCTATACGCATGATTTTTGAGATCCACTGTTGTCATTCCATATTTCCTGTCTACCTCAACCCCGTCTCCTGTCAGCTTGACCTACTTGCACTGAACAAAGGGACCTTAAAAGCAGGTTCATAGTCAAGTTCCCATATCTCCTCTTTGTAACCATAATATGTGTCATTTGACCCATTGTCGTTGTTGCATCAAAGAGGACACCACTGTTTTGGTTGGTGCTCTTTTTTTTATCTTGGGTGATCATGTAAAATATATTCTCATTTATCTCGTACCCTTGGAAAGTCCATATAGTCAAATATGATGAGCTGGCCAACAAGTACAGCTGATCACAAACAATGTGTTGTTATTCATGAGATGTGTTTGCAACCAACCGTCAAAAGTCTTCATGTGTTCATCTCTAATCAAGGAGTCAGGCTTCCCCCGGTTGTTGGAGCGTACAATATTCTTGTGTTCCTTGATATACGGAGCTGCCAAGGTGGAATTTTGTAGAACTGTGTAGTGTGCTTGAGTGAAAGAATGTCCGTCCCTTCATATTATTGATTTCCTTCCTAACGTGCATTTTCCACTCAGTGTCCCCTCATTTTTACGATTTAGAAACACCAATCGGCTTAATATCAGGAATAAAGTCAACACAAAACTCAATGACCTCCTTGGTTTCATAGCCTTTGGAGATGCTTCCTTTTGGCTTAGCACGGTTATGAACATATTTCTTCAAGGATCCCATAAACCTCTCAAAGGGGAACATATTATGTAGAAATACAGGACCCAATATAGTAATCTCGCCGACTAGGTGTACCGGGAGTTGCGTCATAATATTGAAGAAGGATGGTGGGAACACCAACTCAAAACTAACGAGACATTGGACCACATCATTCCGTAACCTCGATATAATTTTTGGATCGATTACCTGCTAAGAAATAGCATTGAGGAATGCACATAGATTCACAATGGGTAGTCAAATATTTTCCGGTAGAATCCCCCTCAATGCAACCGAAAGCAATTGCGTCATAAGCACGTGGCAGTCATGGGACTTTAGGTTATGGAATTTTTTCTCTTTCATATTATTATTTCCTTTATATTAGACGAGAAGCCAGACGGGACCTTCATATTGCTTAGGATTTAAAAAATATTTTCTTCTCTTCTTTGATAAGAGCGTAGCTGGCATCACTTAGACATCATTTATCCGTCTTTATTGGATGTAGATTGTCTCGGTCTTTCATACCTTGCTGGTCCTGCCGTACTTTTGGTGTATATTTTGTCTTTCCATACATGCTCATAAAGCCTAGCAGGTTCACGCAAAGATTTTTCGTCACGTGCATCACGTCTATTGTAGAGCGGACCTCTAAAACTTTCCAATAGGATAGATCCCAAAATATAGATTTCTTCTTCCACATAGACACATGTCTGTCAGCATCATTCGGAACAGATTGACCACCAGGGCACTTTCCAAGAATTACTTCTAGATCCTTGACCATACCAAATATATCATCACCAGTACGGAAGATAGGCTTCTTCCGGTAATCTGCCTCGCCATTGAAATGCTTGCCATTCTTTCTTGCGAGATGCCTGGACAAAAGAAATCGACGCTTTCTCTGGTACACATTCTTCTTAACTGTACCCAAATATATACTTTCAGTATCATCTAAACAATACGTGCATGTATTGTATCCCTTGTTTGACTGTCCTGAAAGATTACTAAGAGCAGGCCAATCATTGATGGTTACGAACAATAACGCTCGTAGGTTAAATGGATCCTATTTGTGCCCATCTCACATACGTATACCTTCGTCGCGCCACAACTGTAGTAGTTCTTCAACTCATGGCATTAAGTACATATCAATGTCGTTGTCGGATTGCTTCGGGCCTTAGATAAGCACTGACATCATAATGAACTTCCGCTTCATGCACAACAAAGGAGGAAGGTTATAGATAAATAGAGTTATAGACCAGGTGCTATGGCTGCATCTCTGCTCCCTAAAAGGATTCATGCCATCTGTACTTAGACCAAATCTTAAGCTCCTTGCCTAGGTACTCTCTATCGATTTTTCTCCACTGCGACCCATCAGCGGGTGTATCAACATCGAGTCTTTCTTGAAGTCTTCTTTGTGCCATTGCAACAACTTGACATGCTCTTTGTTTTTGAACAAACGTTTCAACTGTGGTATTATAGGAGCATACCACATCACCTTCTGCTCGCCCTCCACATCACCAGAGGCATCTCTTCTGATCTTATAACACAATGCACCACATATCGGGCATGCATCCAAATTCTTGTACTCCTCACCACGGTAGAGGATGTTGTCATTAATGCATGCATGTATCTTCACCACCTCTAGTCCTAGAGGGCAGACAACCTTATTTGCCTCGTATGTACTGACAGACAATTCATTATCCTTTGGAAGCTTTTTCTTCATTATTTCAGTAGCTTCTCAAATCCCTTGTCAAATAAACCATTCTCTACCTTCCATTGTAGCAATTCTAGTGTGGTACCGAGCTTTGTGTTTCCATCTTCGCAATTTGGGTACAACAATTTTTTGTGATTCTCTAACATGCGCTCCAACTTCTACTTCTCGTTTTCATTTCCGCATTCGCTTCGTGCATCAAGAATGGCCTGACGAAGATCATCAGCGGTCTCATCTGATGCCCGTTCTTCACATTCTTCTGAAGGGAATATGCCCAAGAGGCAATAATAAAGTGGTTATTATCGTATTCCTTATTTATCATAAATGTTTATTTTGCATGCTATAATTGTATAATACGGAAACGTTAATACATGTGTGTTTAATAAACAAAAGGAAGTTCCTAGTTATGCCTCTCTTATAAACTAGCTCGTTGATTAATAAGATGATCAAAGGTTTCCTTACGATGGACATCGGATGTTGTTAATAACAAGGTCACAACATTGTTGGAATGATGTGATGAACATTCATCCGAAGTATAGCATTACGATCAAGGTCATTATGTTTATATTGCTATAATATCATACGAAGTAATCTTAGTCCTTAGACCATGATATCATGTCAATCACTAACACCGGAAGAGTATCTTGATAACATAAAACGTTAAACCGTAACAGGGTGATTATAAAGACAGGTTCAGTGCTACGAAGGTGTTATGTTGAGGCTCATGGATCAAGAGTGGAATTTTTCCATCCCGATAACGGAGAGATATACTCTGGGCCCTCTCGGTGATATCACATTAGTTAGCTTGCAAGCAAGTGATTTGATCACTAGAATATTATATCACAAGAACGAGAAAAGAGTACATGTCGGTAACGAGATCAAACTAGGTATGGAGATACCGATGATCAAATCTCGGACATGTAATATATCGTGAGACAAAGGGATTGAGTTACATGCGTATAAGGTTCACACGATCACAGAAGTCATCGTTGAACATGTGGGAGTCAGTACGGATCTCTAGGTCCCGCTGTTGATTATTGATCGGAGAGGGGTCTCGATCATGTCTACATTATTCGCGAACCATAGGGTGACACACTTAAGGTATACCGACACCATTCGGAGCAAATGATATGCCAGAGAAAGAAAAAGAAAGCGCAGGAATTTATTTCACTAGACACCGAAACTGTTTCGGTTGAAATTGCTGAAACTGGTTCTGCATGTGAAATTGAAATGTTATAAGGGGTTTTATGTGAATGTTTGTTAATTAGAGTAATTAACAAAATTCTGAATAAATAAATAAAAGAGTTTTATTTAAATGAGAGCTTGCATTAAATTTGGTGGAAATTTAATGCATGTGAGTGGATTTTTGAGTGGAGGCTTTTTTTATGGGAGTGGAGACTTTTTGATTTTGAGTGGGAGCTCCACCCACATGAATGTGGAAGAGGTGGGGGCAGCCCACCATGGCTGGGCGCATAGCCCCTTGGGTGACCCCTATCCCTATAAAAGGCCCCCCCTCTTCTCCTCTCAAAGTACACCTCCTCGAGAAGGATCTCTCTCCCCCTTTAGAATTTCTCATGGTCTCGGATCAGCGAGATACATGTTCCTGGTGGCTTTTTCTAGAAGTATTTGTTGCTTTCGCTGCTTTGCTGGAGCCAGGGTGCGGAGGTTGTCGGAGTATCCGGACGTGTGTGCGATCACGGATGCACCACTGCTTTGCGGTGCTGGACTTGATGGTGCTGGACCGGCTGGACCAGATGGACTTCATCACGATCTTGAGATCAGCAAGCGTTCTTCTACATCATCCATGAGTACAACCTCGTTAATGCTATTCGGTCTTCGAGGGTATGTATTCTATGGATGTATATCTACCTGTTGCTTGTATCTAGTAGATAGATCTTGGTACTTAGTTGTTCCCATTGTAGGAAAAAAAATCTATGCTGCGAACCCTACAGTGGTATCAGATCCGGATCTATGCGTAGATGCTTTGCACGGGTAGTACACATATGAGTATGTGGGTGATGATGATCATTTTATTGTTTCTTAGTTGTACTTTGGATATTGGTGGAATAGTGGGATGAAGCGGCCCGGATAAACTTTATATTTCCTCGCACATGAGACCTGTTACACGCTTGACATGCAACTAGTTTTGCATAAGTGGCTAGCGGGTGTCTGTCTCTCCTACTATAGTTGATGAGTACAACAACACTTCGTTGGGAGACCCCAAGCGGAAGGTATGATGCAGTTCAGCAGGCAAGTTTCCCTCAGTAAGAAACCAAGGTTATCGAACCAGTAGGAGGAAGGAAACGCCCCAAAGGTGCTGCAAGCAACGTGGAGACCTGCACAACACAAACTCAAGATTTTGACCTAACTAACAGTGAGGTTGTAAATCTCACCGATTGCCGTAACAAAGGATTAAACGTATGGTGTGGAAGGTAATGGTTTGCAGCAAGTAAACAAGTAACAGTGGAAGATGTATCAATGGTAAAGACTGTATCGGGGTCCATAGTTCACTAGAGGTGCTCTCCTTAGATAAACAACATGGCATGAAGGGTAAACAAATTACAGCAGGGCTATTGACAGGAACTGAGCAAGGCAAAACAATGCAATACCAGACAAAAAGATTCTATGAGATTCAATCGGACAATACAACAATATACATAGACCGCCATCCAACTGCATCTATGACTAGAAGTCCACCTTCAGGTTATCATCCAAACCCCCTCCAGTATTAAGTTGCAAGCAACAGACAACTGCTTTAAGCAAAGTGTGTAAGGTAAACAATCCACTTTTTCTATGAACAAGAGACCGTTGTTTTCTCCCTAGTAGCAACAACACATCTACAACCGAAGATATTTCTATCACTTCCCTTGGAAACTAGAGGCATGAACCTGCTATCGAGCATAAATACCCCCTCTTGGAGTCACTAGCAACTACTTGGCCAAGATAGCTACTAACAACGGAGAGCATGCAAGATCACAAACAACACAGACATGATAGTATCAAATAGATAAAACCATTAATCAATCTGACATAGTAATCTCAATATCCATCGGATCCTCGCAAACACAACATGCATGATTACAAATAGATTAGATCTTGATCATGAACGGAGCTCAAAAGATCTATACATGAAAGCACAAGGAGGATATACAACCATCTAGCTACTACATGGACCCATAGTCCAAGGTGGAACTACTCACGCATCATACCAGAGAAGAAGGCCTCCGGGATGATCTCCCCTCCGGCAGGGTGCCGGGAAGAACTTCAGATCCCCCTGATCTAGGGACGACGGTGGCGGCGGCTACAGAAGGTTTCGTGGAGTTTTGATCCGGTGTCTAGGGTTTCTGCATCGGGGGCTTCTTATAGGCGAAGAGGCAAGGCTGGGAGGTGGCCAGGGGCCCCACACCCTACCCAGGCGTGGGGTGGCCCCACCTGCCCTAGGGGTCCGCCGCCTGTTCGCTTCTCCGCTCTCCTCCGGACTTTGTGTCCCCTACGGTAAAATATTGACTTGCTTTTGTCCGTCCAATTCCGAGAATATTGATTTTCCGCCTTTCTAGAACCAAAAATGTAAGAAAACAGTAACCTAATCGTGGAAACTTGTTAATAGGTTAGTTTCAGAAAAGATATAAAAACACCTCAAAGTTTAGACAAAGCAAAGTAGATACTAAACAAGCATGGAGCATAAAAAATTATAGATACGTTTCCGACGTATCAATAGTCAATATCTAATTTGTAATGAGTTTTCAACAATTTGGTTATCCTTGTTGTGGTTCATGTTCGTAGGTAAGAACGGTTCTATCTTCGAAAGCCCTAAGCCACCTAAAACTTGCAATGGATAAATTAGAGGCGTCTAGTTTAGATTGTTGCTGGGCTAGTGTCATGATATGGTGATGTTGTAAGTAAAAGTATAAGTCGATACTCTTACAACACACAGAACATGTAAATTCCATAGACCTTGGCCTTACACATAAAGGAATGATGAGGATCATACCACGATACACATGATGGAGATCAAGTGCAAGAACCATATCATTTCACTTATTAACATGTGATGTTTGTTGCATCTTATATTGCTAGTTTGGCATTTTATTAGCATAATAAGATGATCCCTCATTTAGATATCAAGATAAAAATATGTTCTCTCTTAAGTATGCACCGATTATGTTTCGTCGCTCCAAGACATCATGTGATGATCGGGTGTTCTTGGATCCACGATCATATTTCGGGTGTAAGACAGTTACACACGCGAATACTAAGATTCTTACTTGGAGAGCCTAGCATGAATAGACATGGCCTCGGAACACGGACCGAAAGGTTAAGCATGAGTCATATGGAAGATATGATGCTCATTTGATGCTCGCCTTTGAAGCTACACTAACTCATGTGATGACCGGACTTGGTGTAGTGGATTTGGTTCATGTAGTCACCAAAAAGACACGAGGGATGTCGTTTTTGAGTGGGAGTTCATTTCTAATTTGGATTAGAAGAACTCAATTTATCATAAATTAAATCAAAGTGAATTTGCATAATTTGTTGTAGTCATTGGCATTTGTTCACCACCTTATGCATAGTTGTAATTGAGATAATAGAACTAGAATTCTGGATATTTACTTTACGAACTGGTATCGTATTGTGTTGAGTGTCAATCTAAAGTTTAAAGTCCTATTGCAAACTTTCAACAAACTCTGTTTACTCCGTGAAATTTAATAATTGGTATTAAATCGAGAGTAACAATTCCAATGTTAGTATCTTAAGTATCATGTTTGCCTCCATGATTCTTGATTGTTTTTAAATATCAAGATTATCTAAGAGTTGAAAGAATTGTTTCAGAAACCATCATGTGTGGCAGATATAACGATATCTGAAACAATGTTTTGGTTGCAATATGATAGAGTATAATATATGTTCTCATATTGGATGAGAATTTGCAAAGGTTGGAGATGCTAGACATCCTAATCATCCAAAAGGGTTTTGGAAAGTAATGTTATACTCACGATTCGCCTTTATAAGCTATATTAGCTTGATCGTGAAAGTCGTCATGATAAGGATGAATAGAATATGTATGTAAAGTGTTTGAATATACACGCTTTGGACTATGTTTCATATATATGGCGCCACTGTTGATGTTGATAGATTCTTTTAAAAAGGAAAAGGAAATGCTGAAAGAGAATCTATAAAATATATTTGGCAGAAAAGAAAAGATTGGAAATATCCAATTTAGGTATATGGATGATATAATGTTATGGTTCTATTCTTTGCTGGTTAAACAATGTGATTCTTGGGTATTGAATACTGAATTGGTTGGTATGAACTCGTTGACATCAAAGCTTGCCTTCAAGATTTGTTTTAATAATAGTTATTTAAATCAGGTATTATGAGAACAAAGATTGTTCAAACAATTACCGTATTTCATATAAGATGGATGATTTACAAATCTAGTTGGAGAAATCATATCCATAAAAATAATGCTAAAATGTCGCAAGACAAATGATTGGAAGATCACTTACGAAGTGACATCGCTATTTAAATTATATTGGAAAGAAAACATGAAGAAACTCCATTTTCATGGATTTTTGGAGTCTTTGATTTGATCAAGTGACGCTTGTGAGACTTTGCTCGGGATAATTAAAACTTTGTTCAAAGGCCAAAGAAGAACGAACGACTAAAATATTGGAATTTATACATATCGATGTATGTAGTCCATTATGTGTAGTCGTAAGCAATGGATTTCAACTTCATATACTTTCTCCGGAAATTTGAGTGAATATTCACTTAATGAGAAAGAAGTATGAAATATTTGAAAACTTTTAAAGACTTTCAAGATGAAGTGGAAAATCATTGTAACAAGAAAATAAATGATTTATGATTTTATCATAAAGGGATTTATTTGAGTTGCAAGTGTAACAATAAAATAAATGATTTATGACTTCATCATAAAGGGATTTATTTGAGTTGCAAGTTTAGCAGATCACCTAGATTTACATCTCCTGAAACACCATAGGAATATGGAGTGTTTGAGATTTGTAATGAAACCTTGTTTGACATGGTTGGATCAAAGGTGTTATTTATAAAACTGCCATTATGTTTTAAAAGATTAAAGCTTTAGAGACTACCGCTTTTATACTGAAAAGAGCTCCATCTTGATCCGTTGAAATGACACCTGGTTTGGGGTAAAACCCAAGTTATCCTTTCTTAAAATTTTGGTATGCTAAGCATAAGTAAGATGTTTAAAACCAAAGTAGGATGAGCATGTCTTTGTAGGCTATTTCGAATAACTATTGGGTATTCCTCCATAACACCGAGGACAAAAGGGTTTGTCGCTTGAAATGTGAAGTTTCTTGAAAAAGGAATTTTTTGCAGAAGTTAAGTGGAAGGACAATAGAACTTTGATAAGGTTAACGAACGTTAGCTATATGTGCTGAGTTGCGCAGCACCGTAAAACATTCCGGAGGCAGCCAGAATGCTCATGGCTCACATGCCTCAAAGGTTGTGGTCACGGAGGTCTAAGTTCCTATTGAACCAAGTAGGTCGAATAAATAATCAAATACTAAGATTTGAGAATAAATCATTATTGTTTGACAATTATGAACCGAATACATGCAAAGAAGCAATGATGGGCCCCGACTCTGTCAAATGGCTTGAAGCCATAAAATCCGTGGTAGTTTCATACACGAGAAATCAAGTTTTTTGAACTTGGAAGACCCTCCGAAAAGGTGTAAAAACCTATCGATCGTATTTGGATCTATAAAGAAACAGACATGGATGTTTCACATCTCTGAAATAGTCGACATGTCGTAAAGTTTTTTTACGACAATGTTCAAGGAGTTGACTATGACAAGATTTGATCTTTCATAGTGATATTTAGTCTGGACGGATTAATGTAGCAACCACTACATATAATTTGGTATATGGTAGATGAATAAACAAAACAAAGTTCTTCTAAAAGAATGGTTACCTAGGACGTGTGCATGACACAATCCAAAGGGTTTTGTTAATTCAAAGGATGCTAAAAAGGGCATGCAAACTTTAATGGTGGAAGTAAGCATCGCGGAGTTGGAATCTTCACCGTGATAAAACTGCTAAAGGAGTTTTCATCTGGAGACGATGAAGATGCTTGCATTTGCAAGAAATTAAGTGGGAGCGCTGAGACATATTTCTAATACATTATTTGGAGGACATCTTGTTGATTGGAAATGATGTATATTTTATTGTCAAAGGTTAAGAATTTCATTTTGATGAAATACTTAGGCAAAACCCAAATATTTAGTATGAATGTCTACATGGATAGACTGTGACGCTGATATGGTTGTGCCAGACATACATATATGAGATATTGAAGAAGTTCAATATAAAAACAACGAGAAAAGTTTCTTGTCGCATGGAAAAGGAACTGAATCAAGATTCAAGTGTATCGATACTTGATAAGTGAAACAAGATTCAAGTGTTTTGACACTTGATGAGTGTAATCACAAAAATATTTTTGATCAATCATACCATGATATGTACACATCCAGATATGTCCTATGCTCTAAGTGTTATGAGCATATACCAGAATGAATCATAAAATGATCATTGGACGATAGTAAGAATATTATTATAATCTTTTGGAAAAATTAAGAATATATTCCACTTGTATAAGTTACAAATAGTTCATTGTAAAGAATTACATTGATACTAGTTTTGTCACAAGATACAAATTAAGTTTATCTCAATTTAAACTATGGGTGGTACAATGAAATGGAAAGGAGTTTCCATGACGGATTTGGATGAATTCCAAAGTTAAGACATTGTGAAGGATACTACAACATAAGTCTAAGTATATGACTACTATAGTAGCAGCAAAGGAGGGCATTTGTGTCAAGTAGTTTGTTATCAAACTAAGATGTGGTTCGCAACGGGCTAACACTAAAGTACGACAATAGTATCGACATGATTTAACCCCAAGGAACTAAAGGTCTCACCAAAAGACCAAATTTATACAATGCCATCTTATTGGAGAATGAGTGATGCGTGAAGACGCAAATACATGCAAATACACAAGGACCTGAAGCTTCAGATCCGTAGATTATGTTAAACACTTGCAATTGCGTATATGGAACACCAGAAAGCCATAGGTGTTTAATACTGCAGGGTTCGCAGCATAGAAAACAAAAAATTCCTACGATGGGAACAACTATGTACCAAGATCTATCTACTAGATACAAACAACGGGCGGATGTATATCCGTAGAGAACATACCCTTGAAGACCGACAAAGCTTAACGAGTTAAACTCGTGGTTGATGTAGATGATCTCTTGCCGATCTCAAGATCGGGAGGAAGTCCTAGCGCCACAAATCAGTAGCGCATCCGTGCTCACACACATGTCCAAGGCACCAAGCAACCTCCGCCTCCTCGCTCTAGCGATGCAGCGGAAGCACAACTCTTTATTGCTGAATAGACACCGGGAACATGTATCTCGCTAGTCCGAGACCATGGGGAATAAATTCTAGAGGGGGAGAGAGATCCTTCACGAGGAGGTGTGAGTGCGAAGTGAGGAGAGGGGTGCCTTTTATACAAGAGGGGGGACCCCAAGGGGGTGGCCGGCGCATGGGGCTGCCCCCTTGCCCTCCCCTCATTCATCTGGGTGGACACTCCACTCACAAAAACCTCTTCATTTCCCTCCACTCAAAATCCCACTCAAAATTGCTATTAAATTTCCACCAAATTTAATGCAAAATCTCATTAAATAAAACTCTTTTTATTTATTCAGAATTTTGTCAATTACTTTAATGACAAACATTCACATATAACCCCTTTCTAGAGTTCTATTTCACATGCAAAAACACTTTCTGCAATTTCACCCGAAAACCTGTTTCGTTATCTAGTGAAATAAATTTCTGCGCTTGTTATTCTTTCCGGCATGAAACTTTTGCTCCAAATGGATGCCGGTGTCTCTTAAGTGTGTCACCTATGGTTCACGAATAATGCGGACATGATCGAGACCCCTCTCGGATCAATAATCAGAAGCGGGATCTGGAGACCCATACTGACTCCCACACATTCAACGATGACTTTCTTGTGATCGTTGGACCTTTTACGCTAGTATATTAATCTCTTTGTTTCGCGATATATTACATATCCGAGATTTGATCATCGGTATCTCCATACCTAGTTTGATCTCGTTACTGCCATGCACTCTTTTCTCGTTCTTGTGATATAACATTCTAGTGATCAAATCACTTGCTTGCAAGCTAACCAATGTGATATCACCGAGAGGGCCTAGAGTATATCTATCCGTCATCGGGATGAACAAATTCCACTCTTGATCCATGGGCCTCAACATAACACTTTATTAGTTCTGAACCCATGTTTATAATCACCATGTTACGGTGTGACGTTTGATGTTATCAAGAAACTCTTCCGGTGTTAGTGATTGACATGATCTCATGGTCTAAGGATTAGGATTACTTTGTAAGTTGTTATAGAAATATAAACTCAATGACTTTGATCGTAATGCTATACTTCGGATGAATGTTCATCACACCATTACACTAATGTTGTGATCCTGTTATTAACAACATCCAATGTCCATGATCAGAAAACCTTGATCATCTTGTTAATCAACGAGCTAGTTTATGAGAGAGGCATAACTAGGAACTTTCTGTTTGTTTATTAAACACACATGTATTAACATTTCCGTATTAATAAAATTATAGCATGCAAAATAAACATCTATCATATACTTGGAATACACATAATAAACACTTTATAATTGCCTCTCAGGGCATATTCCCTTCAGTCTCCCACTTGCACTAGAGACAATAATCTAGTTACATAGTGATAAATCTAACACCCATGGAGTTCTGGTGTTGATCATGTTTTGCTCTAGGGAGAGTTTTAGTCAACAGAAATGCTACATTAAGATACGTGTGTACTTTACAAATCTTTATATCTCCATCCTTGACATGCTCGTGGATGGAGTGAAACCGGCGCTTAATATGCTTGGAATTCTTGTGAGACCTTGGTTCTTTGGCATTGGCAATGGCACCATTGTTGTCACAGTAGATCACCATTGGGTCCAACGCGCTTGCAACCACACCTAGTTCAGATATGAACTCCTTCATCCAAACCGCTTCTCAGCTTCAAGCAAGCAACATATTCGGCCTCCGTTGTTGATCCCGCCACCACAGGCTGTTTGGAACTCCTCCAACTAACCGCTCCGCCATTCATGAGAAATACGTATCCGGATTGAGACTTAGAGTCATCCGGGTCGGTGTCAAAGCTTGCGTCGACATAACACTTAGCGACGAGCTCTTCTTCACCTCCGTACACAAGAAACATATCCTTAGTTCTTCGCAAGTATATAAGGATATTCTTGACCGCTATCTAGTGTTCCGAACATGGATCCGATTGGTACCTACTGGTTAAACTAATAGCATGTGCCACATCCGGTCTTGTACATAGCATGTCGTACATTATAGAGCCTATGGCTTAAGCATAGGGGACTTTGTCCATTATCTCTCTTTCTTCCGTCGTAGCCGGACTTTGTGTCTTACTCAATGTCTTGCCTTGGAACATAGGTAAGAACCCCTTCTTACTTCCGTCCATTTTAAACTTCTTAAAAATCTTATCAAGGTATGTACTTTGCGATATCCCTATTAGGCGCCTAGATCTATCTCTATAGATCTTTATGCCTAATATGTATGACGCTTCACCTAGGTCCTTCATTGAAAATTTGCTGTTTAGATAACTTTTAACACTGTTTAAAAGATCTATATCATTTCCAATCAATAATATGTCATCCACATATAATATCAGAAATGCCACATTGCTCCCACTCATTTTCCTGTAAATACAAGCTTCTCCATAAGTTTGGACAAATCCAAACTCTTTGATCACCTCATCAAAGCGGAGATTCCAACTTCGTGATGCTTGCTTCAATCCATAGATGGATCGCTGAAGCTTGCACACCTTGTTAGCATCCTTAGGATCGACAAAACCCTTTGGTTGTATCATATACAACTCTTCTTCAATATTACCATTGAGAAACGCGGTTTTGACTTCCATCTGCCATATCTCATAATCAAAATATGCAGCAATTGCTAACATAATACTAACTGACTTTAGCATCGCTACGGGAGAGAATGTCTCATCGTAGTTAACTCCTTGAATTTGTCGAAACCCCTTTGTGACAAGTCGAGCTTTATAGATGGTCACATTACGATCAGCATCGGTTTTCCTTTTGAAAATCCATTTGTTCTCCACGGGCTTTCGGTCGTGAGGTAATTCCACCAAGTTCCAAACTTGTTTTTCATACATGGATTCCATCTCGGATATCATGGATTCTAACCATTTGTTGGAATCCGGGCTCATCATCGCTTCTTCATACGTCGCAGGGTCATCAATTTCATCAACCATGAAATTCATAACAGGGTTTCCGTACAGCTTGGGAGCTGAACGCGTTCTGCTAGACCTGCGAGGTTCGGTAGTACTCTCTTTTGGAGTTTCATGATCATTATCATTAGTTCCCTCTTCAACCGGTGAAGCCAACTCGGGAACAACTTCCATCGTTGCGCTACTCGCCATACTTTGAAGATAAGGTTCAATAACCTCTTCGAGTTCTACCTTCCGACTACTCACACCTTTCGCGAGAAACTCTTTCTCTAGAAAGGATCCATTCTTGGCAACAAAAACTTTGCCCTCGGATCTGTGATAGAAGGAATACCCAATAGTTTCCTTAGGGTATCCTATGAAGACGCATTTTTCCGCTTTGGGTTTGAGTTTATCCGGTTGAAGTTTCTTCACATAAACATCGCATCCCCAAACTTTAAGAAATGACAGCTTAGGTTTGTTTCCAAACCACAATTCATACGGTGTCTTTTCAACGGATTTAGATGGTGCCCGATTTAAAGTGAATGCAGCAGTTTCTAGTGCATAACCCCAAAATGATAACGGCAAGTCCGTCAAAGACATCATAGATCGAACCATATCCAGTAAAGTACGATTACGACGTTCCGACACACCATTTCGCTGTGGTGTTACGGCAGGTGTGAATTGTGAAACAATTCCACACTCTTTCATGTGAGTGCTAAACTCGTAACTTAGATACTCACCTTCACGGTCGGACCACAGAAATTTCATCTTTCTATTATGATGATTTTCCACTTCATTCTGAAATTCCTTGAACTTTTCAAAGGTTTCAAACTTGTGTTTCATCAAGTATATATAACCACATCTACTCAAATCATCCGTGAAAGTAACAAAATAACGATATCCATCTCGCGCCGACACACTCATTGGACCACATGCATCAGAATGTATGATTTCCAATAAACATGTAGCCCGTTCCATTGAACCGGAAAACGACGTTCTAGTCATCTTGCCCATAAGGCATGTCTCACATGTATCAAATGATTCAAAATCAAGTGATTCCAAAAGTCCATCCGAATGGAGCTTCTTCATGCGTTTAACGCCAATATGACCTAGACGGCAGTGCCACATATATGCGGATATATCATCATTAAGTTTAATCCTTTTAGCATCAACATTATGAATATGTGTAACATTATTATCGAGATCCAATAGAAATAAACCATTCATCATCGGTGCATGACCATAAAAGATTTCATTCATATAAATAGAACAACCATTGTTCTCGGATTTTAATGAATAACCACTTCGCATCAAACACGATCCAGATACAATGTTCATGTAGGGTTTCGTAGCATGGAAAACAAAAAATTTCTATCGCATACAAACAAACAAGCCAAGATCTATCTACTAGATTGTAGCAACGAGTCAATGGAATAACTCACCCTCGAAGATTCCAAAGCGTTTAACGAGAGCGGATTCTCATGGGTGATGTAGTCGTACTCTTCCCGATCTCAAGATCGTGTAGACGATCCTTCCGGCAAGTGTCTGCTGCGTTCGGTCGCTGACGAAGACCTTCCTCTCCCTTGTTCCAGCAGGACGGAGGTTGTAGCACTCTCCTCGCGATTCCGGCAACGGGCGTGGTACCGAAGTAGAGGGAGATCTCAGGCTTCGCCTTAAGCCGGAGCGAGTATGGTGGACTATGAGAGAGCCCTCGGTGATCTAGGGTTTAGACACACCGAGGAAGAGGTGCTAGGGCCGGCAGCTAGGGTTTGGAGGTGCCCAAGTCGACGGCTAGGGGAGCCCTAGGCGGCGGCAGTAGGAGGTGGCGGCGCCGGGCTAGGGTTTTGGGGTGGAGAACTTGTGTGCTAGGAGGGGCAGCCCTGCCCCTCCCTTTATAGGTGGGAGGCACTGGCCAAGGGGAGGGAGTCCCTCCCCAACTCGGTTTCCCAAGGTGGCCGGTGGTGGAGGGGAGGAACTCCTCCCCAACTCGGTTTCCACCTTCCCCTCCACTTCCCAAAATAGCCGTTTGACTTTTCAAATTGGCGTTTGACTTTTCAAACTAGGGTTTGATTAAACCCTTTATTTTGTTCAGCGATGACACCTAGTACATGATGCAATCATTCCAACTTGGTATGATACATTCATGTACCCTTCTCCTTCGGAGTGCCGGACATTCCGGAACCTTCTAGAACATTCCCGATGAAAACACCGGAACCATTCTCCAACCCCGAAATAGGACTTTCCTTATATGAATCTTATTCTCCGGACCATTCCGTATCTCCTCGTGATATCCTGGATCCCATCCGAGACTTCGAACAACATTCGGTCTCTTTCTCATCATTCCATAACTACTCAAACAACGTCGAATCCTTAAGTGTGTCTCCCTACGGTTCGTGAATTATGCGGACATGATCGAGACACTTCTCCGAACAATAACCAATAGATGAATCTAGAAATTCATATGGCTCCCACATATTTCTACGATTACTTTGTGATCGAATGAACCACTTACATACGATACCAATTTCCCTTTGTCTCACGATAGTTTACTTATCCGAGGTTATGATCGTCGGTATCTCTGCATACCTAGTTCAACCTCGTTACTGATAAGTACTCTTTTCTCGTTCCTGTGATATGTGATCCCTTGTGATCCAGTCACATGCTTGCAAGCTAATTGGATGACATTTCACCGAGAGGGCCCAGAGTATATCTATCCGTCATATGGATGGAAAAATCCCACTCTTGATCCATGTGTCTCAACCAATACTTTCCGAACACTCAATGCCACCTTTATAGCCACCCAGTTACGGTGTGGTGTTTGATGTCATCAAAGCATCCTTCCGGTGAAGGTTATATGCATGATCTCATGGTCGAAGGAATTAGGTTACTATGTATCAGAAAGCATATAGCAATTGAACTATTAAAATGACTTGATCTTTATGCTACGCTTATCTATAGGAGTATGTCCACCATATCATTCTCCTAACGATATGATCTTGTTGTTAATAACATCTCAATGTTCATGATAGGGAAACCACAATCATTTATTAACCAACAAGCTAGTATTATAAAGAGGCTTTACTAGGGACTCTATTTTAGTTTACAAATCACACAAGTATTAATGTTTCCCTGTTAATACTATTATAGCATGAATGTAAACATTTATCATAAACACAAAGATATAATAATAACTACATTTATTATTGCCTCTAGGGCATATCTCCAACAGTCTCCCACTTCACTAGAGTCATCTAATCTAGATTACATGGTAATATACCGAACACCCATGGCAGTTTGGTGTTGGTCATGTTTTGCCCTCGGGAGAGGTTTAGTCAACGGATCCGCCACATTCAGATATGTGTGTACTTTGCAAATATTTATGTCCCCATCTTGGACATGTTCTCGAATAGCGTGAAAACGTAGCTTGATGTGCTTCAGCTTCTTGTGTGACCTTGGTTCTTGCGCATTGGCTATGGCGCCCATGTTATCACAAGAGATAGACATTGGGTCCAGCGCACTAGGAACCACACCCAGCTCTGTAATGAACTCTTTCATCCATATCGCTTCTTGTGAAGCCTCGAAGCGACCATGTATTCCGATTCAGTTGAAGATCTCGCCACAATGCTTTGCTTTGCACTCCTCCGACTAACTGCTGCACCATTTAAAGTAAATCGTATCAGTTGTGATTTAGAATCATCCGGATCGGTGTTCCAACTAGCATCGGTGTAACCATTAACAACGAGTTGTTCATTACCTCCATAAGAAAGAACCATATCCTTAGTTCTTCTCAAGTACTTAAGGATGTTTTGATCATTGTCAATGATCCACTCCTGGATCACTTTGATATCTGCTAGTTAAACTAACAGCATATGCAATGTCGGGTCTAGTACATAGCATAGCATACATTAGAGATCCTATGGCTGAGGCATAGGGAGTCTTACTCATCCTTTCTCTATCTTCTGCCGTTGTCGGACTTTGAGTTTTACTCAATGTCGTATTGGGCAACATGGGCAAGAACCCTTTCTTGCTATCTTCCATTCCAAACCTCTTTAGAACTTTGTCCAAATATGTACTTTGTGACAATGATATTAGCCGTCTCGATCTATCTCTATTAATCTTTATGCCTAATATGTAAGCTGCTTCGCCAAGATCCTTCATTGAAAAACTATTATTCAAATATTCCTTGACACTATTAAGAAGGTCTACATCATTCCCAATCGACAATATGTCATCTACATATAGTATTAAGAATGCTACAGAGCTCCCACTCACTTTCTTGTAAATACAAGCTTCTCCATAAGTTTGTATAAAACCAAAACTTTTGATTACCTTATCAAAACGTTGATTCCAACTTCGGGATGCTTGCTTCAATCCATAGATGGACCGTTGAAGTTTGCATACCTTGTTAGCATCTTTAGGATCGACAAAACCTTTGGGCTGCATCATATACAACTCTTCATCAATGTCTCCATTGAGGAACGCTGTTTTGACATCCATCTGCCATATTTCATAATCGTAATACGCAGCGATTGCTAACATAATCCTCACAGATTTTAGCTTCGCTACTGGTGAGAAAGTCTCATCGTAGTCAACTCCTTGAATTTGTCGAAACCCTTTTGCGACAAGTCGAGCTTTATAGACAGTAACATTACCATCAGCATCTGTTTTCTTCTTGAAAATCCATTTGTTCTCGACAGCCTTCCAGCCATCTAGTAAGTCCACCAAAGTCCATACTTGGTTTTCATACATGGATCCAATCTCGGATTTCATGGCTTCTTGCCATTTGTTGGAATCTGGGCTCATCATTGCTTCCTCATATGTCACAGGGTCATCGGTGTTATCCACCAACATGACATTCATTACGGGATCATACCAATCAGGAGTGGTACGAGTTCTCGTTGACCTGCGAGGCTCAGAGTAACCGCAAATCAAGTTTCATGATCATCATCATTAGCTTCCTCTCTTATTGGTGCAGGCACCAGGAACTTCTTCCGGTCTTTGCGCTACTGCAATTCGAGAGAAGGTTCGACAACCTCGTCGAGTTCCACATTCCTTCCAGTCACTTCTTTCGAGAGAAATTCTTTCTCTAGAAAGGATCCATTCTTGGCAACGAAGATTTTGCCTTCGGATCTATGATAGAAGGTATACCCAATAGTTTCCTTCGGGTATCCTATGAAGTCGCATTTTTCGCTTTGGGTTCAAGCTTGTCCGGCTGTAACTTCTTTACATAGGCTTCGCAACCCCAAGCTTTAAGTAACGACAATTTAGGTTTCTTCCCAAACCATAATTCATACGGTGTCATTTCAACGGATTTAGATGGTGCCCTATTTAAAGTGAATGCGGCTGTTTCTAATGCATAACCCCAAAATGATAGCGGTAAATCTGTAAGTGACATCATAGAACAAACCATGTCTAAGAGAGTTCGATTACGATGTTCGGACACACCATTGCGCTGTGGTGTTCCCAGCGGTGTCAATTGTGAAAGTATCCCGCATTTCTTCAAATGCTCGCCAAACTCGTAACTTAGATATTCACCTCCACGATCAGAACGTAGAAATTTAATCTTCTTGTTACGTTGATTCTCTACCTCACTTTGAAATTCCTTAAACTTCTCGAAAGTTTCGGACTTATGTTTCATGAAATAGATATACCCATATCTACTCAAGTCACCCGTGAAGGTAAGAACATAACGATAACCACCGCGCGATGCTACACTCATTGGACCACACACATCGGTATGTATGATTTCCAATAAGTCCGTAGCTCGCTCCATCATACCAGAAAATGGAGTCTTAGTCATTTTACCCATCAGACATGTTTCGCATCTTTCAAGTGATTCGAAATCAAGTGATTCAATAAGTCCATCGGAATGGAGTTTCTTCATGCGCTTCACTCCAATGTGACTAAGACGACAGTGCCACATATAGGTCGAGTTATCGCTCGATTTCAAACGTTTAGCCTCAATGTTATTAATATGTGTATTTCCACTATCGAGATTCAATAAGAATAGACCATCTATCAAAGGTGCATGTGCATAAAACATATTACTCATATAAATCGAACAACCATTATTCTCGGATTTAAACAAGTAACCGTCTCGCAATAAACAAGATCCCGATATAATGTTCATGCTTAACACAGGCACCAAATAACAATTATTTAAGTATAAAACTAATCCCGATGGTAGATGAAGGGGTAGCGTGCCGACCGCGATCACATCAACCTTTGATCTGTTTCCCACGCGCATCGTCACCTCATTCTTCGCTAGCTTCCGTTTATTCTGCAGAGCACTTTGTTTGAGTTACAAATATGAGCAACCAGTATCAAATACCCAGGCACTACTACGAGTACTAGTGAGATACACATCAATAACATGTATATCGGATATACCTTTCTTCTTGATGTTGCCGTTCTTCAAATCCGCCAAGTACTTTGGGCAATTCCACTTCTAGTGACCTTCTCCCTTGGAGTAAAAGCACTCAGTATCAGGCTTAGGTCCAGCCTTGGTCTTCTTCGTCGGCGCGGTAACTTTCTTACCACCCTTCTTGAAGTGTCCCTTTTGCTTAGACTTGCCTTTCTTGAATTTGGTGGTCTTATTGACCAACAACACTTGGTGCTCTTTCTTGATCTCCACTTCTGCAGATTTTAACATGGCGAAGAGTTCTGGCAACGTCTTGTTCATGTTCTGCATGTTGTAGTTCATCACAAAGTTCTTGTAACTTGGTGTTAGTGATTGGAGGACACGGTAAATCCCCAAAGCATTAGGAATCACTATACCCAAGCTTTGAAGTTTGTTTGCGTGCCCAGACATCTTAAGCACATGCTCAGCCAGACTGCCCTCTTCCATCTTGCAGTTAAAGAACTTTTTAGAAGCCTCATAGCTCTCAATTTCCGCATGAGTCTCAAAGATCAATTTGAGATCACGGACAATATCATGTGGGTCTGAATTCTCAAACGTTTTCTGAAGCTCCGATTCTAAACCATACAAGATAGCACACTGAACTATGGAGTACTGAGTCTTCCGAGTGAGGTAAACATTCTTTACTTCATCGGTAGCAGTAGCTGCAGGTGGGTCACCCAGCGGTGCATCCAGCACATAGGTCAAATTACCAGCTATGAGGACAATCCTCAAATTGCGGACCCAATCCGCGAAGTTGCTTCCATTGTTTTTCAACTTTTCTTTCTGTAGGAACACATTAAAATTGATGGTAGGGGCTGCCATTGATCTACAACATATTTGCAATAGTTTAGACTAAGTTTATGACAAATTGAGTTCTAATTAATAGTAAAATTAATCTAGGTGAACTCCCACTCAAAACAACATCCCTCACATTGTTTTAGTGATCACACGAACCAAATCCACCACATCAACACCGATCATCACGAGAGTTGATATAGTTTCAATGGCGAACAATCGACATATTCATCATATCTACTATATGATTCATGCTTTACATTTTGGTGATCCGTGTTCCGAGACCATGTCTGTACATGCTAGGCTCGTCAAGATCAAACCTTAGCTTTCGCATGAGCAAATCTGGCTTGCTCACGTTGTATACACTTGCGGAATCTAACACACCCGATCATCACGTGGTGCTTCGAAACATCAAGCTTTAGCAACGGTGCTAACTAAGGGTGAACACTTTATGACTTGAAATTCATGTGCATGAGGGATCATCTTATAATGCTACCGTCGTTAACTAAGAAATACAAGATGCATAAAGGATTAACATCACATGCAATTCATAATATGTGATATGATATGGCCTTTCTTCTTTGTGCTTCCGATCTCCATCTTCAAGCACGATCATGATCTCCATCACCACCGACATTGCGTCCATGACGCTGCTCCATGGTTGTCGTCCATCGGCTTCAACTATTACAACTACTTTGAATAGACACGCGAGTCTTAACAGAATTTAAAGACAACCATATGGCTCCTGCCGGTGGCCAACTTACAATAAGGAACATTGCATACATCAAATATAATCACAATCATGGCCATATCACATCACAGCACACCCCTGCAAAACAAAGTTAGACGCCTCTACTTTCTTTGCATGTTTTACGTGGCTTGGGGCTTTCAATAAGTGTCGTTCTAACTTACGAACAAGAACCACAACATTGATACTAGTATTGGAAATCACCCGTTGTAAATTGGATCTTAACTATGCTGGGAGAAACAGGCACCCGCAAAGCCACTTATGCAATACAAGTTGCATGTAAAGCGTGGAGCAAGTCTCATGAACGATGTCATGTAAGGTTAGCCCGGGCCACTTCATCCCAACATCCCGCAAGATGCAAAGTACACAAGAAGCAATCGACAATAAAAGCATCAACGCCCACAATGACCATTGTGTTCTACTCGTGCAACAGATCTACATATAGACACGGCTCGATACCCTTTGTGGGGTTTCGTAGCATGGAAAACAAAAAAATTCTATCGCATACAAACAAACAAGCCAAGATCTATCTACTAGATTGTAGCAACGAGTCGATGGAATAACTCACCCTCGAAGATTCCAAAGCGTTTAACGAGAGCAGATTCTCGTGGGTGATGTAGTCGTACTCTTCCCGATCTCAAGATTGTGTAGACGATCCTTCCGGCGCTGCGTTCCGGTAGCGCTCCCGCAGTCGGTCACGCGTTCGGTACTCGACAAAGACCTTCCTGTCCCTTGTTCCAGCAGGCAGTGGAGGTTGTAGCACTCTCCTCGCGATTCCGGCAGCACAACGGCGTGGTACCGGAAGTAGAGGGGAGATCTCGCAGGGCTCACTGGGGCTTGCGAGTATGGTGGACTATGAGAGAGCCCTCGGCGATCTAGGGTTTAGACAAACCGAGGAAGAGGTGCTAGGGCCGGCGGCTAGGGTTTGGAGGTGCCCAAGTCGGCGGCTAGGGGAGCCCTAGGCGGCGGCAGCAGGAGGTGGCGGCGCCGGGCTAGGGTTTTGGGGTGGAGAACTTGTGTGCTAGGAGGGGCAGCCCTGCCCCTCCCTTTATAGGTGGGAGGCGCCGGCCAAGGGGAGGGAGTCCCTCCCCAACTCGGTTTCCCAAGGGGGCCGGCGGTGGAGGGGAGGAACTCCTCCCCAACTCGGTTTCCACCTTCCCCTCTGTTGGAATTATGCCCTAGAGGCAATAATAAAGATGTTATTATTATAATTCTTATTCATGATAAATGTTTATATTCCATGCTAGAATTGTATTAAGCGGAAACTTTAATACTTGTGTGGTTTGTGAACAACACCGTGTCCCTAGTATGCCTCTATGGACTAGCTCATTGATCAATGATGGTTAAGGTTTCCTAACCATAGACATGAGTTGTCAATTGATAATGAGATCATATCATTGGGAGAATGATATGGTGGACAGACCCAAACTAAGCGAAGCAATTAGATCGTGTCATCGTGTTCGTCTTTGCGAAGCTTTTCTTATGTCAAATATTGTATTCCTTAGACCATGAGATAATACAACTCCCTGGTATCGGAAGAAAGCTTTGAGGTCATCAAACGTCATCCTATGAGAGGGTGATCATAAAGGTGTCTCTCGGTGATCGGAAAGTATCATTGGGTTGTATGTATCGAGATGGGATTTGTCCCTCCCAAGTCGGAGAGATATACTTGGGCCCACTCGTGTCGATATCAACACCGCTTGCAAGCATGTGGTTAGGAGTTAATCACAAAGTGATATCGGATTACAGAGCAGTAAAGTACTTGCTATGAGCGAGATTGAACTAGGTATGACGGCAACGATCGAATCTCGCAAGTAAAATATCGCGAGACGAAGGGAATATATATATATGGGATTGATTGAATCCTGGCATCGTGGTTCATCCGATATGATCATCGATGAATGTGTGGGAGTCAATATGGGTGTCCAGACCCCGCTGTTGATTATTGATAGAAGATCATGTCTGCATATTCTCGAACCCGCAGGGTCACACACTTAACGTGTCTCGACGCTAGGATAGATTGGATAATTGGTTTATGAGTTTTTGTTCGGAGTTTCGGATGGGATCCGGGACATCACGAGAGGTTCCGGAGTGGTCCAGAGAATAAGATTCATATAAGGCAGTGCAGTTTTTGGAGTTCGGAATTGTTTCGGGTTAATCGGTATTGTACCGAAAGCTTCTAGAACCTTCCGGAAGGGGACCAACGTGGCCCCACCTTCCGGGAGTGGGCATGTGCCTATGAGGGAGTGCCCTGGCCGCATTGGGCCAGGGGCATAAGGCCCCATAGGGCCCAGCCGGCCAAAGAGGGTTTAAACCCTGGATAGACCTTCTAGAAGGGGGGTTTCCTTGCCCCCCACTCTTCCTCCTTTGGGGCCGCCGGTTTGGCTTGGGGGAAGGGCTAGGGCTGCGCCCACCCCTCTATATATAGAGGGCTGGGGGCGCACCAACCCCACACACCTTCCCCTCCAACCCTAGCCGCCCTGCTGCCCTCCTCTCTCCCTCCCGACTGCTTGTAGGCGAAGCCCTGCTGCAGAAATTCTCCACCAATTGCACCGCGCCGTCGTGTTGTAGATCCAACCCATCTCTCCACCATACTTGCTGGACCAAGGAAGGAGGAGATGTCGAGGTGCTGCACGTGTGTATCTCACGGAGGCACCGCCACTTGTGGTGCTAGATCGGATCGGATCGCGAGGAGGAGAAGCGAGTACGACTACATCACCCACATTCCGACGAACATTCCGCTGTGCGAATCTTCAAGGGTATGAAGATCTAATCCAATCTCTCTCGTTGTTTGCATCTCCTAGATTAGATCTTGGCTTTCCCTCTGTTTGCATCCGTAGAAAATTTTGATTTACTATGCCGCGAAACCCATCAGTGGTATCAGAGCTAGATCTATGCGTAGATGTGTTTCACGAGTAGAATGCAACATGGTTGTTGAGGGCGTTGATGTTTTCTGTTGCAAGCCTCTTGTTTGTGTTCTTCTTATGACGCGGGATAGTGAGATTGAAGCGGTCCAGGCCAACCTTACGCGAGACCGGCTCCGCACTTGACGTGTGGCTTGTTCCACACATGCGGCTGGTGGATGTCAGTTTCTTTCACTATAGTTGTCATGGGATTAACACCGGAGTTTGGCAACCATAATATCACCATTGTGGCTTTCCGTAGGTAAGAATCGTTCTTAGCATCTACTCCCATAAGCCACGTAAAACATGCAACAACAAAGTAGAGGCGTCTAACTTGTTTTTGCAGGGAGTGTTTTCTGTGATATGGTATGGCCCAAGATGTGATGTGTATAATGTATGCGATGATCATGTTTTGTAATGTTTCACTACTTGCATGTCGATGAGTACACAACCGGCAGGAGCCATATGGTTGTCTTTATAATTGTGTATGACCTGTGTGTCAACTTCTTATGCGCCATGTAATAGTTTCACTTTATCGCTAAGTAGTTAGCAATTAGTTGTAGTTGCTATTCGTGGTGGAGGCAATCATGGTGGAGTGATGGAGATCATGCCGGAACGCACAAGATGGAGATCATTGCGCGAAGATTGGCTATACCATGTCACATTAAAGTTATATGCATGTGATGTTTATTCTTTTATGTATCTTATTATGCTTAGATCGCGACAGTAGCATTATAAGATGATTCCTCACTTAAAGATCAAGATAAAAACTGTGTTCTCCCCAAGTATGCACCGTTGCGAAAGTTAAATGCGTGTCCAAGCATCACGTGATGATCGGGTGCTATAGACTCTACGCTCACATACAACGGGTGCAAGCCAGTTTTGCACACGCGGAAATACTCGGGTCTAACTTGACGAGCCTAGCATGTACAGACATGGCCTCGGAACACATGAACCGAAAGGTTAAGCATGAGTCATATGAATGATATGATCGACACTTCGTTGTCCACCATTGAAACCACATCTCTTCTCATGAAGATCGGATTAGGTGTGGTGAATTTGGATCATGTTCACTAAACAACTTGAGGGATGTTGAATTTAGTGTGAGTTCATCTAGTAATTTGATTAAGTTGAACTATTTATCATGAACATAGTCTAAATTGTACTTGCCAATACTGTAGATCACATGGCCAAGTCCAACTTCAACTTCAACATTTTTGCTGAGAAGGAAAAGCTTAGAAACAATGGGTCTAACTTCACCAATTGGTTCCGCAATCTAAGAATCATTCTCTCTGGCGGTCAAAAGGACTATGTCCTTGGAAAAGCGTTAGGTGGCCCCCCTGCTACAACTGCGTCGGCTAATGAGAAAGCTGTCTATCAGTCGCGCAAAGATGATTATGGTGTGATTAAGAGCACCGTGTTGTTTGCTATGGAACCGGAACTTCAAAATCGTTTTGAAGACTATCCCGGGCCATTTGAGATTCTCGAAGAGCTGAAAACTATGTTTCAGACTCAGGCCCGTTCTGAGAGATATGAGATCTCTGAGAAGTTCTTTAACTGCAAGATGGAGGAAGGGAGTTCCGTTAGTGAGCACGCCATTAAGATGACGGGCTACACTCAACACCTTGAGCAACTGGAATGCGATTCGGAGGAGCTCAAGATTGACAGGGTTCTGCAATCACTCCCTCCTAGCTACAAAAGTTTTGTAGTGACTCACAATCAGATTGGTTCCACTGATACGATCACCGAGCTCTTCGCAAAGCTGAAGGCCGCGAAAGTGGACATCAAAAGGGATAATCATGTGTTGATGGTCAACAAGCCCACCTTTAAGAAAGGTAAGGGAGCAAAGAAGCCCTTCAAGAAAGGCGGCGGCAAGCGCGTTGCCCCTGCTGAGAAGAAGCTCAAGTCTGGTCCTAAGCCGGACACTGAGTGCTTCTATTGCAAGGACAAGGGTCACTGGAAGCGCAACTGTCCGAAGTACTTAGCGGACAAGAAGGCTAGCACCATCAAAGGTATATTTGATATACATGTTATTGATGTTTTCCTTACTAGCCCTCGTTGTAGTGCCTGGGTATTTGATACCGGTTCAGTTGCTAATATTTGTAACTCGAAACAGGAGCTACGGAATAGACGGCTTATGCGAGGATGAGGTGACGATCGGCGTTGGCAGATCAAGAGTTGATGTGATGGCCGTCGGCACACTCTCCTTAGTTTTACCTTCGGGATTAGTTTTAAACCTTAATAAGTGTTATTATGTGCCTGCGTTGAGCATGAACATTATTTCTGGATCGTGTTTATTGCAAGACGGTTATTCATTTAAATCGGAGAATAATGGTTGTTCTATTTATATGAGTAACATCTTTTATGGTCATGCACCTATTGTGAATGGTTTATTTCTTCTAAATCTCGAAAGGATGAAACACATCCATAACATTGAGGCTAAGAGATGCAAAGTAGATAGTGATAATACTACTTATTTGTGGCACTGCGTCTAGGTCATATTGGTGTAAAACGCATGAAGAAACTCCATTCTGATGGACTTTTGGAGTCTCTTGATTTTGAATCATTTGACACATGCGAACCATGCCTCATGGGCAAGATGATCAAAACCCCGTTCTCCGGTATGATGGAGCGAGCAATGGACTTGTTGGAAATCATACATACCGATGTATGCGGACCGATGAGTGTTTCGACGCGCAGTGGATATCGCTATTTTCTCACTTTTACCGATGACTTAAGTAGGTATGGGTATATCTATTTAATGAAACATAAATCTAAAACATTTGAAAAGTTCAAGGAATTTCAGAATGAAGTGGAGAACCATCATAACAGAAAGATTAAGTTTCTACGATCCGATCGTGGGGGCGAATATTTGAGTTATGATTTTCTCACACATCTTAAAGCAAGCGGAATTGTTTCGCAACTCACGCCACCCGGAACACCACAGCGCAATGGTGTGTCTGAACGCCGGAATCGAACCCTATTAGATATGGTCCGATCGATGATGTCTCTTACTGATTTGCCGTTATCATTTTGGGGTTATGCATTAGAAACCGCTGCATTCACTTTAAATAGGGCACCATCTAAATCCGTTGAGACGACACCGTATGAACTGTGGTTTGGTGCTAAACCTAAGTTGTCGTTTCTTAAAGTTTGGGGATGTGAAGCTTACGTCAAGAAGTTGATGCCGGACAAGCTCGAACCCAAAGCGGAGAAATGCGTCTTCATAGGATACCCTAAGGAAACTATTGGGTATACCTTCTATCACAGAACCAAAGGCAAAGTGTTTGTCGCAAAGAACGGTTCCTTTCTTGAGAAGGAGTTTCTCTCGAAAGAAGTGAATGGGAGGAAAGTAGAGCTAGACGAGGTTATTGAACCTTCTCTTGAGTTGGAGAGTAGTGCAGCACCTGAAATTTTTCCAGTGCCGCCTGCACCAACGATAGAGGAAGCTAATGACAAGGATCATGAAGCTTCGGACGATGCTGCTACTGAACATCGCAGGTCGACAAGGTCGCGTGCCCCTCCTGAGTGGTACGGCAACCCTGTCTTGTTGTCTTGTTAGTAGAAGGCTGAACCTACGAACTATGAGGCGATGATGAGCCCAGACTACGAGAAATGGCTAGAAGCCATGAAATCCAATTGGGGTCCATGAGCGAAAACCAAGTATGGACTTTGGTGGACCCTCCTAGCGACGAAAGGCCGTTGAGTGCAAATGGATCTTCAAGAAGAAAAGCGGACGCGGATGGTAATGTTACCGTCTATAAAGCACGACTTGTCGCGAAAGGTTTCGACAAGTTCAAGGTGTTGACTATGAGACTTTCTCTCCGTAGCGATGTTTAAGTCCATTCGGATTTTATTAGCAATTGCTGCTTCATGATTATGAAATATGGCGATGGATGTCAAGATCGCTTTCCTCAATGGCAACATTGATGAAGAGTTGTATATGATGCAACCCGGTTTTGTCGATCCTAAGGATGCTGATAAAGTATGCAAACTTCAGCGTTCCATTTATGGACTGAAGCAAGCATCTCGGAGTTGGAACCTTCGTTTTGATCAAGTGATCAAGAGCTTTGGATTTGTTCCAAATTGCTACGAAGCTTGCATCTACAAGAAAGTGAGTGGGAGCTCGGTGACGCTTACGGTACTATATGTGGATGACATATTGATTATCGGAAATGACATCAACATGCTTAACGATGTGAAGATTTATTTGAACAAGTGTTTTTCAATGAAAGACCTAGGTGAAGCTGCTTATATATTGGGCATCAAGATCTATAGAGATAGACAAAGACGCCTGATAGCTTTAAGCCAGAGTACATACCTAGACAAAGTTCTGAAAAGGTTTAGAATGGATAAGGCAAAGAAAGGTTCAGTGCCTATGTTGTCAGGTAAGATATTGAGCAAGGCTCAGTGTCCAGCTATGGTAAATGATAGGGAAGCTATGAGCAAAGTGCCTTATGCCTCGGCCATAGGTTCCATCATGTATGCCATGCTGTGTACTAGACTGGATGTGTCCAATGCTCTTAGTTTGACGAGCAGGTATCAAAGTGATCCAGGAGTGGAACCTTTGGACAGCCTTGAAGAACATCCTAAAGTACCTAAATAGAACTAAAGAAATGTTCTTAGTCTATGGGGGTGATGAACAGCTCGTCGTAAAAGGTTACGTCGATGCTAGTTTTGACACCGACAAGGATGATTCTAAATCTCAAACAGGATACATGTATATTTTGAATGGAGGAGCTGTGAGCTGGAGAAGCTGCAAGCAAAGCGTGATCGCGGGATCTACAGTAGAAGCGGAATACATGGCTGCTGCAGAAGCATCAAGTGAAGGAGTTTGGATCAGGAACTTCATCACTGAGCTTGGCGTGGTTCCAAGTGCATTGGACCCACTAGAGATATTGTGTGACAACACTGGCGCCATAGCACTCGCTAAGGAGCCAAGATATCATCCAAAGACCAAGCATATCAACCGCAAGTTTCATATAATCCGAGATTATATAGCAGATGGAGATCTGAAGATTAGCAAAGTACATACAGATCTGAATATCGCAGATCCATTGACTAAACGTCTTCCACGTGTAAAACATGATAAGCACCTCAGTGCCATGGGTGTGAGATTGTTGCCAGATGTAAACTAGATTATTGACTCTAGTGCAAGTGGGAGACTGTTGGAATTATGCCCTAGAGGCAATAATAAAGATGTTATTATTATAATTCTTGTTCATGATAAATGTTTATATTCCATGCTAGAATTGTATTAAGCGGAAACTTTAATACTTGTGTGGTTTGTGAACAACACCGTGTCCCTAGTACGCCTCTATGGACTAGCTCATTGATCAATGATGGTTAAGGTTTCCTAACCATAGACATGAGTTGTCAATTGATAATGAGATCATATCATTGGGAGAATGATATGGTGGACAGACCCAAACTAAGCGAAGCAATTAGATCGTGTCATCGTGTTCGTCTTTGCGAAGCTTTTCTTATGTCAAATATTGTATTCCTTAGACCATGAGATAATACAACTCCCTGGTATCGGAAGAAAGCTTTGAGGTCATCAAACATCATCCTATGAGAGGGTGATCATAAAGGTGTCTCTCAGGTGATCGGAAAGTATCTGTTGGGTTGTATGTATCGAGATGGGATTTGTCCCTCCCAAGTCGGAGAGATATACTTCGGGCCCACTCGGTAATCGATATCAACACCGCTTGCAAGCATGTGGTTAAGGAGTTAATCACAAAGTGATATCGGATTACAGAACGAGTAAAGTACTTGCTATGAACGAGATTGAACTAGGTATGACGGTACCGACGATCGAATCTCGGGCAAGTAAAATATCGCGAGACGAAGGGAATATATATATATATGGGATTGATTGAATCCTGGCATCGTGGTTCATCCGATATGATCATCGATGAATGTGTGGGAGTCAATATGGGTGTCGCACCCGCTGTTGATTATTGATAGAAGATCATGTCTGCATATTCTCGAACCCGCAGGGTCACACACTTAACGTGTCTCGACGCTAGGATAGATTGGATAATTGGTTTATGAGTTTTTGTTCGGAGTTTCGGATGGGATCCGGGACATCACGAGAGGTTCCGGAGTGGTCCAGAGAATAAGATTCATATAAGGCAGTGCAGTTTTTGGAGTTCGGAATTGTTTCGGGTTAATCGGTATTGTACCGAAAGCTTCTAGAACCTTCCGGAAGGGGACCAACGTGGCCCCACCTTCCGGGAGTGGGCATGGGCCTATGAGGGAGTGCCCTGGCTGCATTAAATAGGGCACAAGGCCCCATAGGGCCCAGCCGGCCAAAGAGGGTTTAAACCCTGGATAGACCTTCTAGAAGGGGGGGGTTTCCTTGCCCCCCACTCTTCCTCCTTTGGGGCCGCCGGTTTGGCTTGGGGGAAGGGCTAGGGATGCGCCCACCCCTCTATATATAGAGGGCTGGGGGCGCACCAACCCCACACACCTTCCCCTCCAACCCTAGCCGCCCTGCTGCCCTCCTCTCTCCCTCCCGACTGCTTGTAGGCGAAGCCCTGCTGCAGAAATTCTCCACCAATTGCACCGTGCCGTCGCGTTGTAGATCCAACCCATCTCTCCACCATACTTGCTGGACCAAGGAAGGAGGAGACGTCGAGGTGCTGCACGTGTGCATCTCACGGAGGCACCGCCACTTGTGGTGCTAGATCGGATCGGATCGCGAGGAGGAGAAGCGAGTACGACTACATCACCCACGTTCCGCTGTGCGAATCTTCAAGGGTATGAAGATCTAATCCAATCTCTCTCGTTGTTTGCATATCCTAGATTATATCTTGGCTTTCCCTCTGTTTTCATCCGTAGAAAATTTTGATTTACTATGCCGCGAAACCCTTCACCCTCCACTTCCCAAAATAGCCGTTTGACTTTTCAAATTGGCGTTTGACCTTTCAAACTAGGATTTGATTAAACCCTTTATTTTGTTCAGCGATGACACCTAGTACATGATGCAATCATTCCAACTTGGTATGACACATTCATGTACCCTTCTCCTTTGGAGTGCCGGACATTCCGGAACCTTCTAGAACATTCCCGATGAAAACACCCGAACCATTCTCCAACCCCGAAATAGGACTTTCCTTATATGAATCTTATTCTCCGGACCATTCCGGATATCCTCGTGATATCATGGATCCCATCCGAGACTCCGAACAACATTCGGTCTCTTTCGCATCATTCCATAACTACTCAAACAACGTCGAATCCTTAAGTGTGTCTCCCTACGGTTCGTGAATTATGCGGACATGATCGAGACACTTCTCCGAACAATAACCAATAGAGGAATCTGGAAATTCATATGGCTCCCACATATTTCTACGATTACTTTGCGATCGAATGAACCACTTACATACGATACCAATTTCCCTTTGTCTCACGATAGTTCACTTATCCGAGGTTATGATCGTCGGTATCTCGCATACCTAGTTCAACCTCACATCGATAAGTACTCTTTTCTCGTTCCCGTGATATGTGATCCCTTGTGAGCCAGTCACATGCTTGCAACCTAATTGGATGACATTTCACCGAGAGGGCCCAGAGTATATCTATCCGTCATATGGATGGACAAATCCCACTCTTGATCCATGTGTCTCAACCAATACTTTCCGAACACTCAATGCCACCTTTATAGCCACCCGCCACGGTGTGGTGTTTGATGTCATCAAAGCATCCTTCCGGTGAAGGTGATATGCATGATCTCATGGTCGAAGGAATTAGGTTACTATGTATCAGAAAGCATATAGCAATTGAACTATTAAAATGACTTGATCTTTATGCTACGCTTATCTATAGGAGTATGTCCACCATATCATTCTCCTAACGATATGATCTTGTTGTTAATAACATCTCAATGTTCATGATAGGGAAACCACAATCATTTATTAACCAACAAGCTAGTATTATAAAGAGGCTTTAGTAGGGACTCTATTTTAGTTTACAAATCACACAAGTATTAATGTTTCCCTGTTAATATATTATAGCATGAATGTAAACATTTATCATAAACACAAAGATATAATAATAACTACATTTATTATTGCCTCTAGGGCATATCTCCAACAGTTCATGCTCAGTGTTAGCACCAGATAACAATTATTCAAGTTTATTACTAATCCCGATGGCAAGTGGAGAGGTAGCGTTCTGACGGCGATCACATAAACACTTGATCCATTGCCGACACACATCATGACCTCACCCCTTGCTAGCGGTCGCTTGTTTCGCAACCCCTGATTCGAGTTACAAATATTAGCAACTAAACCGGTATCAAATACCCAGGTGCTACTGCGAGCACTAGTAAAGTACACATTAATAACATGCATATTATATATACCTCTGTTTGCCTTGCCGGCCTTCTTGTCTACCAAATACTTGGGGCAGTTGCGCTTCCAGTGGCCAATCCCCTTACAATAGTAGCACTCGGTATCAGACTTAGGGCCAACTCGGGGGTTTCTTTTCAGGCACGGCAACCGGCTTGCCTCCCTTACTTCCCTTCCGTTTCCCTTTCTTGTCTTTCTTGAAACCAGTGTTCTTATTGATCATCAACACTTGATGTTCCTTCTTGATCTCCACTTATGCAGTTTTAAGCATTGACAGAAGCTCGGGGAGTGACTTCTTCATGCCTTGCATATTATAGTTCATCACAAAGCTCTTATAGCTAGGTGGCAGAGACTACATAACACGATGGATGCCTAAGTCAATGGGAATCGATATTCCCAAGGACACAAGCTTATCGGCGTAACCCGACATCTTGAGTGCATGCTCACTAATGGAGTTGTGCTCTTCCATCATGCAGCTAAAGAACTTTTCTGAAGCATTGTAGCTCTCTACTGTAGCACGTGTGTCGAAAATCATTTTCAACTCACCCATTGTATCAAATGCATTGCCGTTTTCGAAATGCTTTCGAAGTTCTGGCTCTAGCCCATACAATATGCCGCAATGAACTAAGTTGTGGTCCTCCTGACGAGTCTGATAGACATTCTTCTCCTCGTCAGGGGCATCCTCAAAAGGTGGGGGGCCTAGCGGCGCTTCTAGCACATATTTCTTTTGTGCAGCAGAGAGGAGAATCCTCAAATTCATGGCCCATTCGGTAAAGTTTCTACCGTTCGTTGCAAGTTTATCTTTCTCCATGAACACATTGAAATTAAAAGCAGGTGGTGCCATCTACAACAGAATTTGTAAAGTTTAGACTAAGTTTATGATAGATTGAGTTCAACTAATCCACATTACGAATGAACTCCCACTCAAAAACGACATCCCTCGTGTCTTTTTTGTGATTACATGAACCAAATCCACTACACCAAGTCCGATCATCACGTGAGTCGGTGTAGCTTCAAAGGCGAGCATCAAATGGGCATCATATCTACTATATGACTCATGCTTAACCTTTCGGTTCGTGTTCCGAGGCCATGTCTGTACATGCTAGGCTCGCCAAGTAAGAACCTTAGTATTCGCGTGTGTAACTGTCTTACACCCGAAATATGGTCATGGATCCAAGAACACCCGATCATCACGTTATGTCTTGGAGCGACGAAAACATAATCGGTGCATACTAAAGGAAGAACACATTCTTATCTTGATATTTAATTGAGGTATCATCTTATTATGCCAATAAAACTCCAAACAAGCAATATAAGATGCTATCAAACATCACATGTTTATAAGTGAAATGATATGGTTCCCGCATATGATCTCTATCATGTGCATCGTGGTATGATCACTATCATACCTTTATGTGTAAGGCCAAGGTCTATGGAACTTACACGTTATGTGTGTTGTAAGAGTATCATCTCATACTTCTACTTACAACATCACCATATCATAACACTAGCCCAACAACAATCTAAACTAGACGCCTCTAATTTATCCATTACAAGTTTTACGTGGCTTAGGGCTTTCGAAGATAGAACCGTTCATACCTACGAACATGAACCACAATGAGGATAACCAAATTATTGACAACTCGTTGCAAAATAGATATTGACTATAGTAGGAGAGACAGACACCCGCTAGCCACTTATGCAAACTAGTTGCATGTCAAGCGTGGAACAGGTCTCATGTGCGAGGACATGTAAAGTTTGTCCGGGCCGCTTCATCCCACTATGCCATCAATATCCAAAATTACAACTAAGAAGCAACAACATGATCATCATCGCCCACATACTCATATGTGTACTACCCGTGTAAAGCATCTACGCATAGATCCGGCTATGATACCACTGTAGGGTTCACAGCATAGAAAACAAAAAATTTCCTACGATGAGAACAACTATGTACCAAGATCTATCTACTAGATACAAACAACGGGCGAATGTATATCCGTAGAGAACATACCCTTGAAGACCGACAAAGCTTAACGAGTTAAAGTCGTGGTTGATGTAGACGATCTCTTGCCGATCTCAAGATCGAGAGTAAGTCCTAGCGCCGCAAATCAGCAGCGCATCTGTGCTCGCACACACGTCCGAGGCACCGAGCAACCGAGCAACCTCCACCTCCTCGCTCTAGTGATGCAGCGGAAGCACAACTCTTTCTTGCCGAATATCCACCGGGAACATGTATCTCGCTAGTCCGAGACCATGGGGATTAAATTCCAGAGGGAGAGAGAGATCCTTCACAAGGAGGTGTGAGTGAGAAGTGAGGAGAGGGGTGCCTTTTATAGGAGAGGGGGGGACCCCAAGGGGGTGGCCGGCGCATGGGGCTGCCCCCTTTCCCTCCCCTCATTCATGTGGGTGGACACTCCACTCACAAAAACCTCTTCATGTCCCTCCACTCAAAATTCCACTCAAAATTGCTACTCCCTCTGTCCCATAATAGATGTCTTAGATTTATCAAAATTTGAATGAATCTAGACACTATTTAGTATGTAGGTTCATTTAAATTTTAAAAAATCTGAGACATCTATTTTGGGACGGAGGGAGTATTAAATTTCCACCAAATTTAATGCAAACTCTCATTAAATAAAACTCTTTTTATTTATTCAGAATTTTGTCAATTACTTTAATAACAAACATTCACATATAACCCCTTGCTAGAATTCTATTTCAGATGCAAAAACACTTTATGCAATTTCACCCGAAAACCTGTTTCGTTATCTAGTGAAATAAATTCCTGCGCTTGTTATTCTTTCCGGCATGAAACTTTTGCTCCAAATGGATGTCGGTGTCTCTTAAATAATGCGGACATGATCGAGACCCCTCTCGGATAAATAATCAGAAGCGGGATCTGGAGACCCATACTGACTCCCACACATTCAACGATGACTTTCTTGTGATCATTGGAACCTTTTACGCTAGTATCTTAATCCCTTTGTTTCGCGATATATTACATGTCCGAGATTCGATCATCGGTATCTCCATACCTAGTTTGATCTAGATTCTTGAACAAATTCCACTCTTGGTATGGAGTGTGGAATTTGTCCACCCGATGACGGAGAGATATACTCTGGGCCCTCTCGGTGATATCACATTAGTTAGCTTGCGAGCAAGTGATTTGATCACTAGAATGTTATATCACGGGAACGAGAAAAGAGTACATATCGGTAACGAGATCAGACTAGGTATGGAGATACCGATGATCGAATCTCGGACATGTAGTATATCGCGAGACAAAGGGATTGAGTTACATTCGTATAAGGTTCACACGATCACAGAAGTCATCGTTGAATATGTGGGAGTCAGTACTGATCTCCAGGTCCCGCTGCTGATTATTGATCGGAGAGGGGTCTCGATCATGTCTACATTATTCGCGAACCGTAGTGTGACACACTTAAGAGATACCGACACCATTCCGAGCATTATGATATGCCAGATAAAGAAAAAAAAGTTTTGAATTTATTTCACTAGACAATCAAATTTGCTAAAATTGCTGAAACTGGTTCTGCATGTGAAATTGAAATGTTATAAGGGGTTTTATGTGAATGTTTGTTAATTAGAGTAATTAACAAAATTCTGAATAAATAAATAAAAGATTTTTATTTAAATGAGAGCTTGCATTAAATTTGGTGGAAATTTAATGCATGTGAGTGGATTTTTGAGTGGAGGCTTTTTTCATGGGAGTGGAGGCTTTTCATTTTGAGTGGGAGCTCCACCCACATGAATGTGGAAGAGGTAGGGGCAGCCCACCATGGCTGGGCGCATAGCCCCTTGGGTGCCCCCCTCTTCTTATAAAAGGCCTCCCTCTCCTCCTCTCAAAGTACACCTCCTCGCGAAGGATCTCTCTCCCTCCTTTAGAATTTCTCATGATCTCGGATCAGTGAGATACATGTTCCCGGTGGTTTTTTCTGGAAGGATTTGTTGCTTCCGCTGCTTCGCTGGAGCGAGGGTGTGAAGGTTGTCGGGGTACCCGGACGTGTGTGCGATCATAGATGCACCACTACTTTGCAATGCTGGACCGGCTGGACCAGATGGACTTCATCACGATCATGAGATCGGCAAGCATTCGTCCACATCATCCATGAGTACAACCTCGGTAACACTATTCGGTCTTCGAGGGTATGTATTCTATGGATGTATATCCACCAGTTGCTTGTATCTAGTAGATAGATCTTGGTACTTAGTTGTTCCTATCGTAGGATTTTTTTGTTTTCTATGCTGCGAACCCTATATCTTCTTGTTCATTGTCTTCCATTGCAGTACCACCATATTCAGGGAACATTGGATAGTTGTCATTGTTCTCTTCTTCTTTGTTGTCTTCCATCATAACCCTTCTTTTTTCGTGCTTTGTCCAACAATTACAGCCAGATATGAAACCTGACTGAATCAGGTGGATATGGATGGTTTTTGAGGAAGAGTAATCATTTTCATTCCGACAGACCATGTACAACACATAAAACCATTCCGCTTGGTTGGCTCAGTCAAATCGAGGAAAGAATGCACGCCTTTAATGAATGCGTCAGACATTCGGAGAGCGTACTACATCCATTCCTGACTCATTTGCATTATAATTAAAATTTTGTAACATATAAAAGTTTGGATCATTTTTACTACATTTACTTGTTCAAATCCAAAAATTTAGTGTGTAGTAACAACATACTAAATTTTAGATGTATAATTTTAGATATATATATATATATATATATGTTTTTACATGCACCAATTTTTGAATTGGATAAAACTGTTAACATAAAAAATATTAACTTTTCAATTATTGATCTAGCGGTGAAAACCTTATTCAATTTTGAGCTCCGAATCTCTAAAAATACACATCTCAACTGTCAGTAAATTTTTGCATAATCAAAATTTGCCTAAAATTATACATCTAAAATTCTTTCTACTTGCATGAAATCCCTCTCTACTTCTAGAGAATTGAGCTAAACTAATAATAAGAGATGAAAGATTGAAGTTGCTAACTTTTTAGAAGCTTGGATCCATGGATGCCACCAAATCTTGACAAACCTTGGACAAAAAATGGAAATAAACTTGAGCTAGCTCGGACTCAACAAATGCCATGGACTGGACAGAGCAGTGAATATATAGAGAACACTTTAGTCCTGGCCTCTATTACAAACCGGGACTAGTTCGCTGCCTCTAGTCTCGGTTAGTAACGGTTAGTATTATAGGCCGGGACTAAAGGTTCCCTGGCTTCCTGCCGTTGGGGAGCACTCATTTAGTCTTGCATTACTAATCGGGACTAGAGGTCGCCAATGAATCAAGACTAGTCGATTGTTGTCTCCTAGCTACTGAAACAGGGACTAGTCCCGGTCCCGGTTCCAGACCTGACCGAGACTAGAGATTAGGACAGCTCCAAACCAAAGCCCTATTTGCTACTAGTGATGGAATTTAAGGGAGAGGTTACTTGACTGGAAAAGGTGTGTATTTCGTCCACTCTGCAGCCTCGCACGACAGCTTAATCTGCCTCAAATTACCGTCCGTGAAAAGCCTATTCTGCTGCATCAGCCATTAGCGGACTGACCAATTGATTCACATATGTACTTCTACCAATACAAGGGTAGCAAAGGTTGAAGTAAAAGGGGATAAGGGCAGGCTGTATTTGCATCTTGACTTTCTTAAGTTCTTGGTTGCAGATCGTGTAGAGCTGTGAAGTCATGCTAGGGGTCGCCGAAGGAGGCAAACCGACGGAGATGTTTTTCAGCAGCCAATCACAGGATCGGCCAAACAGACCAAAACGGAGTGGAAATGGACACAATTGAGTGATGCCACATATGTTTTCATATTTTTTCGTAGAAGCGAAAACAAATATAGAAAACCCGGAAACAAAAGCAAAAACAAAACAAATATTGTCTGAAACAGATATGGATTGAATGTGATGCGGACACGGAGTGATGCAGATATTACCTGGAACCACAAGAACCTTTAAGTCATGCAAAAAAACTTAAGCATTCAAGCAAACTAGAAAAATTCTCCCCTAATTCTAGCACGGTACTCAGTTTAGAAGGGAATAAGAGAAAAAATCAAATCGTGAAAGCCTCCTTGTATACATGAAAGGATTACGATGGTTGTCGGTTTTGGGATGAGCGACTTTGAAAGTTTGGCTTGGCAAGGTCATGTAATTGGCCGGTTTATTTGGTCATGCACATCAGCCTAAAATGGAAATTTCATATTTGCCTGAAACTGAAATTCCATTTCCGCTTTTGTTCCACCGGAAAACGTTGTTACCATTTCGTTTCCTTTTTCATTAAAAAAATCCTTTTCTGACTTTATTTTGCAAAACACTATTTTCGTTTCAGTAATTTCATTATGTTTCTATTTTTCCACGAAAAGTCGGAAAATTTCCGCTTCATTTGCATCCCTACGTGTGTGGGAGACGAAGCCATAAGTTAATTCATTCAACGGCCGTTGCTAGCTAACACATAGACCGGGCCCATAGATCAGACAAATAAGAGTAAATTTCAGTTTTTACCTCCTACTTTCACAATTTTGACGCTAATTATCCATTTTAGCAAATGTTCATCCTATTTATCCTATTTAGCAAAACTTATGCTAATTTTTACCCTCTCTAGTTTTTGCCAGCGATTCAACCGGTGAAGCCCTGGCGTAAAGTACAGGTGGCTTGTCATGTAGACTATTTTCATTTTCGTGGACACATACCTGGTCGAAGTGTTGAAATTTTTGAGCAATTCCATAGGTGACCACAAGCATACTGCTTAATAATTTGTTCGCTAGCACACAATTTAATCGCACACCCAATTTCTGATTGTCACGCGGGCATATAGCACCTGGCTGCTCTCTTACTCGATTGCTCTGGTACAAAGATAACAGGAGGCACAGGAGATATTTAAAGGCTACTAGTAGGTGATTGAAGCCGAGTTAGAATTTTCTCTCTAAGAGCGCCCCTGCAATCTGCCTAGTGTTTGAAGAGCTAGCGTCTGCATACTTTAGACATTACTTGTGCCGTGTAGCTTGTGTTGCGGCCACGTTTACGAACTATGCGAAGTTCTCTAAATTCTCCGACTCTCTACTCATCTTCTTACTTAGAATGGTTAACGAACTTCATCCGATTCAGCTCTAGTTTTGCACAGTACTAAGGCTAAAATTTTAAAATTTAACTATATATGTCTTTCAAATATCAACCAGGTGAGAACCAAAAACATTGTACAGGGCACGCCATGTACCTGATGTCTACGACCCACCTAGCGAATCACTTGCAGAAATTAGAGGGGTTAAAACTTGGCACAAATTTTACTAAATGGGGTAATTAGGATGAAAATATACTAAATAGGGTAATTAGCATAAAAAAATTAAACTAAAGGGTAAAAACCGGAATTTACTCGACAAATAATTAGTTATTGTTTCCTAGGATTAACCTGGGAAACAATATAAGAAATAAGATATCCAATCGATGCATGCACCCTAGCCCATACACCGAAACCTAAGTACTAGTGCTTCAAGTTTCACAAAAGTGTTTAGCAATCCCAAAGTTATTCAAGGAATTTTTTCAATTAGAGATCATTCAAATGTGATGGTGTATACATCTACTAAACTCACTTATGTCTATACTTGCCCTCACGTGTTGGATAAGAGTGAGACTTTGTATTATGTTCATGCTTGGGTATGCTTCTGAATCCACAACAACCATCAAAGGGTTCCTCACTCATGGTTCTCTTCACTATCTCATGTTCATCATGCTATGGTGAAAGTCCTCTTTAGCACATCGATGGCTCGTGTACAAACCCACCTTTACCTAGCAACATCCATTATCAAGAGAAGCAATTATTCATGCATCCTTGCACTTCACTTTAAGAAATTTATGCATCTTTGCACTTCACTTTAAGGCACTTCACTTTAAGGCACATAGTCTGTAGATGCAACACTTGCTAGCATGTACCTATCTCAGATCACATGCTGCATCATTGTTTGTGTCCATTGCTACCTCGCCATGAACTCTGTCCTTGCTAATTTATACACAGGAGATGTGCACGTAGGTGCATACATTAAAACAAGTTAGATCTGTAATGCGAATTGCTCTGTCTCCTGCTAGGTTGAGGCGCCCAAGAGTACGCTCGAGGTGACACATGAGTCGCGTCATGCTGAACGATGCATTGATGCGACAAGAGTGGCTTCCAAGATCTAGATTGATTCGACAAATGTCATCTATCACTAGTGCAGTGCCACTGTCAGGATGCAGCTTACCTCGTCCCATGTCGCTCTCTTGTAACAACCGCGCCAAAGAAAATTTTGGGCGAGAGAAGGACCCCAACACTGCAGGCCAGAAAAGCAACTGATTTTGGACTAAAATATATAATCATCCAAGATTATGAGTGAGTGATACACAAGCTGACGCACCATTGGTTTACTTACCGTATTCATTTTGCCACATGAGTTGCTTCCCGATTTGTTCATCAATATATGCCATGTTTATTCCTTCATCCTGATATGATACAATATCTCAAAGACATGATGTTTTTTCCTCTCGAGTATAAAAGAACAAATTACTTGACACAAGTGCACACCAGATCCATACGAATTCGATGTTGATGCCCAGCAGTACATGCAGTGTGTCACGTTCTTTGACAACAATGGCATGGGATGCACTAGCGACTGCATGCCATCTGGGAGAGAAGCAGACAGAGAGGACGCTTGTCATTGGCTCCAAACAAGAGGTTGGCACAATAAAAAAAAAGACATGTTCTTGTGCCTAGACATCTAATCAGGCTAGCCCGGGTGCGAAGCGAATCGGAGGGACAAGAGACTAGACAATCCAGCACGGGCTGGTTGCAACCAAACATCGTTCATGCAATTTCAAGGAAGGTCTCTTCCAATGCACATTTCGTTTAGCCCTCGATCCAACCTGGGTCGTAATCTGGATCTATGATCACATCTCCTGAAGCATCCCATGTCCATCCACCCTGATCTAAGTATGACACCTCTAGGTGGCAAACGGGTTAGCAATCCACAAGGATCCTTCATAGCTCAAGATCACCAAATATCGACCGGTTGTGTATATATCTACTATTGCACATTTATGTCTACGGTTGAGCCACTACAAGAATCTGGCGAGCACATGGAAAAGGTGGTAAAACTCACGGTAAACCGTGAGGGTTTATTTGCCGTGAGTCTTGTGAGCTTGCCTTGTGTATGTTATTTGTTGTAAGGGTTCACGCTAACCTATAGTTAACCATATGTTTGCCGTGGGCCCTGACAGCCGTCTTCTCACGACAAGCTGGAGGATTCATGTAGAGGACTCCCCCATTGACTAAGAGTGTGACTACATATTATGCTCACAACTTGCATATGTGGGGACATGGTTAGGAATCCACAACAACCCCTCATGCGTCCATTATGTCTCCCTTTACTATCTTACATGCATCATGCCGGCCCCGAGGATCGACAATTCTCTTTTTTCCAAATTAGTGTGGCTTGTGCGTGAGCCTTCCTTTAGCTAGTTTCCAACTAGACATTGTTATTAATGCTTCTTTGCGGTTTAGTTTTAGCTAGTTTTTCTATCTGGAATACCTTGATTTCCAATTAACTCATGGATCCGATAATATCGTCAGCCACTACACAGGATACATCATTCAGGAGATTTGTTAACCACAAAGCATGATCTTCCTTAAAGTAGTCATGGATAACCATGTTATATGCCACCACGTTGGGGGTGCATCCCAGTTCGGGCATCCTGTGAAGAAACACGTCCAGAGCCTATGTGCCCCCTTTGCGTGGCAAATGCCTTTGAGGAGGGTGTTGAAGATGACTTGACCCCAGGTGGTCCTAAGGATACGCAAAATAAGAAAAGCATTAGGTCCAAGCGGCGCGTGCGTCAACATTAGTCCATGAGGATGCCATAGCTGCAGACCGTGGGAAACGCCACCTGTTTATAGGTGCCTTGGGACATGCGGCTAAAGAGGGCGATAACGTGGGCTGGGCCATTGCTGCAGGCTATGGATAGCGCACAGACAAGGACGAATGGAAGGATGTTCGGGGGGTGCTCCTGGACCGGACCCTCTTAAAAAGCCTCAAATCCTAAAATTCTCACCGAGAAAAGGTTCTACCGGTGAATTATATATTCTTGGTCTCTTGGACCAAGTATAATTTGTAGGAATTAAAAAAATAGACCAAGAATACAATTTTTCTTATAAGCCATAGAAATATCGTAGCAAGCCATTGAAAAATGAGCATCTTTTATTCATTAAGTACATGAAGTTCCCACCTCTCGAAATCCTAGCCACCTTCATCACCGATCTCCAACTGAAAACTAGCTATTGCTGGCTACATGGATTCTCAACTCCCTTCCTTTTTTAGCCATTTTGATACGGGGACGACTGGGGATACATGCAGTGTGTCACGCTCTGTGACAATAATGGCATGGAATGCACTAGTGACTGCACGCTGATACGTCAGAAACGTATCTATGATTTTTGATGCTCCATGCTTGTTTATTATCTACTTTGCTTTGCTTTGTCCATATTTTGAGGTGTTTTTATATGTTTTCTGGTACTAACCTATTAACAAGTTTCCACAATGCCAGTTGCATGTTTTCTTCTATTTTTGGTTCTAGAAAGGCAGAAAATCAATATTCTCGGAATTTTGGACAAGACAAAAGCCAAAGTCAATATTTTACAGTGGAGAACATGAAGCCAGAGTACGAGACAGAGGAGACCCACCAGGGGGCCACACCTCCTGGCCACGCTGGTGGGCCCACCCTGCGCGTGGGGCGGGGTGCAGCCGCCCTAGTGGCCCCCTTCCTCGCCTCTTCGCCTATAAAAAGCCCCCAATGCAGAAACCTTAGGAACCCGATTAATATTCCATGAAACCGGCTGTAGCCGCCGCCACCATCGTTCCTAGATCGGGGGTATCTAAAGCTCTTCCCGTTAGATGATTCCCTAGATGCAACACTTTCTAGCATGTACCTATCTCAGATCACATGCTGCATCATCGTTTGTGTCCATTGCTACCTCGCCATGAACTCTGTCCTTGCTAATTTATACACAGGAGATGTGCACGTAGGTGCATACATTAAAACAAGTTAGATCTGTAATGCGAATTGCTCTGTCTCCTGCTAGGTTGAGGCGCCCAAGAGTACGCTCGAGGTGACACATGAGTCGCGTCATGCTGAACGATGCATTGATGCGACAAGAGTGGCTTCCAAGATCTAGATTGATTCGACAAATGTCATCTATCACTAGTGCAGTGCCACTGTCAGGATGCAGCTTACCTCGTCCCATGTCGCTCTCTTGTAACAACCGCGCCAAAGAAAATTTTGGGCGAGAGAAGGACCCCAACACTGCAGGCCAGAAAAGCAACTGATTTTGGACTAAAATATATAATCATCCAAGATTATGAGTGAGTGATACAAGCACGCACCATTGGTTTACTTACCGTATTCATTTTGCCACATGAGTTGCTTCCCGATTTGTTCATCAATATATGCCATGTTTATTCCTTCATCCTGATATGATACAATATCTCAAAGACATGATGTTTTTTCCTCTCGAGTATAAAAGAACAAATTACTTGACACAAGTGCACACCAGATCCATACGAATTCGATGTTGATGCCCAGCAGTACATGCAGTGTGTCACGTTCTTTGACAACAATGGCATGGGATGCACTAGCGACTGCATGCCATCTGGGAGAGAAGCAGACAGAGAGGACGCTGGTCATTGGCTCCAAACAAGAGGTTGGCACAATAAAAAAGAAGACATGTTCTTGTGCCTAGGCATCTAATCAGGCTAGCCCGGGTGCGAAGCAAATCGGAGGGACAAGAGACTAGACAAGCCAGCACGGGCTGGTTGCAACCAAACATCGTTCATGCAATTTCAAGGAAGGTCTCTTCCGATGCACATTTCGTTTAGCCCTCGATCCAACCTGGGTTGTAATCTGGATCTATGATCACATCTCCTGAAGCATCCCATGTCCATCCACCCTGATCTAAGTATGACACCTCCGGGTGGCAAACGGGTTACGAATCCACAAGGATCCTTCATAGCTCAAGATCACCAAATATCGACCGGTTGTGTATATATCTACTATTGCACATTTATGTCTACGGTTGGGCCACTACAAGAATCTGGCGAGCACATGGAAAAGGTGGTAAAACTCACGGTAAACCGTGAGGGTTTATTTGCCGTGAGCCTTATGAGCTTGCCTTATGTATGTTATTTGTTGTAAGGGTTCACGCTAACCTATAGTTAACCGTATGTTTGCCGTGGGCCCTGAAAGCCGTCTTCTCACGACAAGCTGGAGGATTCATGTAGAGGACTCCCCCATTGACTAAGAGTGTGACTACATATTATGCTCACAACTTGCATATGTGGGGACATGGTTAGGAATCCACAACAACCCCTCATGCGCCCATTATGTCTCCCTTTACTATCTTACATGCATCATGCCGGCCCCGAGGATCGATAATTCTCTTTTTTCCAAATTAGTGAGCTAGTTTCCAACTAGACATTGTTATTAATGCTTCTTTGCGGTTTAGTTTTAGCCAGTTTTTCTATCTGGAATACCTTGATTTCCAATTAACTCATGGATCCGATAATATCGTCAGCCACTACACGGGATACATCATTCAGGAGATTTGTTAACCACAAAGCATGATCTTCCTTAAAGTATTCATGGATAACCATGTTATATGCCACCACGTTGGGGGTGCATCCCAGTTCGGGCATCCTGTGAAGAAACACGTCCAGAGCCTATGTGCCCCCTTTGCGTGGCAAATGCCTTTGAGGAGGGTGTTGAAGATGACTTGACCCCAGGTGGTCCTAAGGATATGCAAAATAAGAAAAGCATTAGGTCCAAGCGGCGCGTGCGTCAACATTAGTCCATGAGGATGCCATAGCTGCAGACCATGGGAAACGCCACCTGTTTGCAGGTGCCTTGGGACATGCGACTAAAGAGGGCGATAACGTGGGCTGGGCCATTGCTGCGGGCTATGGATAGCGCACAGACAAGGACAAATGGAAGGATGTTCGAGGGGTGCTCCTGGACCGGACCCTCTTAAAAAGCCTCAAATCCTAAAATTCTCACTGAGAAAAGGTTCTACCGGTGAATTATATGTTCTTGGTCTCTTGGACCAAGTATAATTTGTAGGAATTAAAAAAAATAGACCAAGAATACAATTTTTCTTATAAGCCAAAGAAATATCGTAGCAAGCCATTGAAAAATGAGCATCTTTTATTCATTAAGTACATGAAGTTCCCACCTCTCGAAATCCTAGCCACCTTCGTCACCGATCTCCAACTGAAAACTAGATATTGGTGGCTACATGGATTCTCAACTCCCTTCCTTTTTTAGCCATTTTGATATGGGGGACGACTGGGGATACATGCAGTGTGTCACAGTGTGTCACGCTCTGTGACAATAATGGCATGGGATGCACTAGTGACTGCACGCTGATACGTCAGAAACGTATCTATAATTTTGATGCTCCATGCTTGTTTATTATCTACTTTGCTTTGCTTTGTCCATATTTTGAGGTGTTTTTATATGTTTTCTGGTACTAACCTATTAACAAGTTTCCACAATACTAGTTGCATGTTTTCTTCTGTTTTTGGTTCTAGAAAGGCAGAAAATCAATATTCTCGGAATTTTGGACAAGACAGCCAAAGTCAATATTTTACAGTGGAGAACACGAAGCCAGAGTACGAGACAGAGGAGACCCACCAGGGGGCCATACCCCCTGGCCACGCGGGTGGGCCCATCCTGCGCCTGGGGCGGGGTGCAGCCGTCCTGGTGGCCCCCCTTCCTCGCCTCTTCGCCTTTAAAAAGCCCCCAATGCAGAAACCTTAGGAACCCGATAAATATTCCACGAAACCGGCTGTAGACGCCGCCACCATCGTCCCTAGATCGGGGTATCTAAAGCTCTTCCCGACACCCTGTCGGAGGGGAGATCATCTCGGAGGCCTTCTTCTTCATCATGCCAGCCTTCGGTATAAAGCATGAGTAGTTCCACCTTGGACTACGGGTCCATGTAGTAGCTAGATGGTTGTATCTCCTCCTTGTGCTTTCATGTCTAGATCTTGTAAGCTCCGTTCATGATCAAGATCTAATCTATTTGTAATCATGCATGTTATGTTTGCGGGGATCCGATGGATATTGAGATTACTATGTCAGATTGATTAATGGTTTTGTCTTATTGATTCTATCAGGTTTTTGTTGTTTGTGATCTTGCATGCTCTTCGTTCTTAGTAGCTATCTCGGCCAAGTAGTTGCTAGTGACTCCAAGAGGGGGTATTTATGCTCGATAGTGGGTTCATGCCTCTACTCAATCAAGGGAAGTGATAGAAATATCTATGGTTGTAGATGTGTTGTTGCCACTAGGGAGAAAACAACGGTCTCTTGTTCATGGAACAAGTGGATTATTTACCTTACACACTTTGCTTAAAACAGTTGTCTGTTGCTTGCAACTTAATACTGGAGGGGGTTCGGATGTTAACCCAAAGGTGGAATTCTAGTCATAGATGCAGTTGGATGGCGGTCTATGTATATTGTTGTATTGCCCAATCGAATCTTATAGGATCTTTTTGTCTAGTATTGCATTGTTATGCCTTGCTCAGTCCTATCAATTGCCCTGCTATAATTTGTTTACCCAGCATGCCATGTTTGTTTATCTAAGGAGAACACCTATAGGAAACTATGGACCCCAGTCCAATCTTTACCATTGATACATCCTTCAGTGTTACTGTTTACTTGATGCAAACCATCATCACCTTCCACACCATCATCACCTTCAGTGTTACAGCAACCAGTGAGATTTACAACCTCACTGTTCGTTGGGGAAAAGTCTTGAGTTTGTGTTGTGCAGGTTTCCAAGTTGCCTGCAACACCTTTGAGACGTTTCATTCCTCCTACTGGTTCGATAACCTTGGTTTCTTACTGAGGGAAGACTTGCTGCTGTGCTGCTTCACACCTTGCTCTTGGGGTTTCCCGACGAAGTGCTCCACGTCAACAAGGAGTCATCAACAAGTTTTCTAGCGCCGTTGCCGGGAGGCTAAGGACGTCTTCACAAGGGGGGTCCTCCTCAACCTTTCTCTTTACTTTGTTTTTAGTTTTCTTAGTTTCTTTTGCTTGGTTTTTTTGCCTCTTTTTATCAAAAACTCCAAAAAAATTAGTCTAGTTTGGTTTGCTTTCTCTTATCAAAAACACAAAAAAATTAGTTCCTGATCTGCGGCTGCTGCTGTTTTTGGCTTGCCCCACTTTTGCCAAAATGAACTCTGCTGAGAACACCAAGTTGTGTGACTTCACTAGAACAAACAACAATGATTTCCTTAGCACTCATATTGCTCCACCTGCTCCTGATGCTACCTTTTATGAAATTAAGCCTGCTTTGTTGAATCTTGTGATGAGAGAGCAATTTTCTGGTGCTAGTTCTGATGATGCTGCTGCCCATCTCAATAAATTTGTTGAACTTTGTGATATGCAAAATTATAAGGATGTAGATGGAGATATTATTAAGCTCAAGTTGTTTCCTTTCTCCTTGAGAGGAAAATCTAAAGAATGGTTGCTATCCTTCCCTAGAAATAGTATTGATTCTTGGATTAAGTGCAAAGGTGCTTTTATTGGAAAGTACTACCCTCCTGCTAAGATTATATCTATGAGAAGTGACATTATGAAATTTAAACAACTTGATAATGAACATGTTGCTCAAGCTTGGGAAAGAATGAAATCTTTGGTTAAGAATTGTCCCAATCATGGACTTACTGCTTGGATAATTATCCAGACTTTTTATGCAGGTTTAAACTTCTCTTCAAGAAACCTGTTGGATTCAGCTGCTGGAGGTACCTTTATGGGCATCACTTTGGGTACTGCAACAAAACTCCTAGATAATATGATGGTTAATTACTCTGAATGGCACATTAAGAGAGCTCCACATGGTAAGAAGGTAAATTCTATTGAATAAACCTCCTCTTTGAGTGATAAGATTGATGTTATTATGGCTATGCTTGTTAATGGGAAAGCTCCTTTAGATCCAAACAATGTTCCCTTAGCCTCTTTGGTTGCTCAAGAAGATCAAGTTGATGTGAACTTCATTAGAAACAACAATTCCTATAGGAATAATTTGGGTAGCAACAACAATTATAGGCCTTATCCTCCTAATAATGGAAATTCCTATGGAAACTCCTACAACAATGCTAGAAGTGCCCCCTTTGAACTTGAAGTTATGCTCAAAGACTTTATTAGTAAACAAACCGCTTTCAACAAGACTATGGAGGAAAAGATTTTAACTGTTGAGAAAAATATTTCCTATTTGTCTGAAGCACAGTCCTCCTTGATTAATAAAATGGCTGCTAAACCTAAAACCATGGAAAGTGCCTTTGCTGCTACTTATGCCATACAAGTTACTATTGATGAAAATGTTAGACTGCTAGCTCAACTTCATGCTAAGTGGGAAAGGGAAGCTGAAATTGATAGAAACAATAGTGTGTGCACCATCACTAAAATGGATACCACAAGAAGTCCCTATTCCTCCTCCTACAATGCCTAAGACTAATGAGTCTACTACTAGTGATGCTAAGTTTGATTTTGATCTTGATGGTTGCAATATTTTTGAAGTGATTTTGTTCCTGCAAAAACTTGCTAGAAGTCCTGATGCTAGTGATATGCATGTTGCTTTCACCAAACACATTACAGATGTTCTTGTTAAGATTAATGAAGAGAAGTTAAAACACAAAGTTTCTATTCCTATGAAAGTAGAAGATAGTTGGGAACCCATTATTAATATGCAAGTGAATGACTTTGATCTCAAAGCTTCATGTGGTCTTGGTTTTAGTATCTCTATTATGCCTAGAAAGATTTATGAACTGCTTGATTTGCCACCTTTGGAAGATTTTTATTTGGATGTCCCACTTAATGATAATGCTAAGAAGAAACTCATGGGGATTATTAATGATGTTATCATTATGGTTAACAATGCTTATGTCCCAGTTGATTTTTATGTTTTGGATGTTGAATACAATGCTTCTTGTCCTATTACTCTGGGAAGACCTTTTCTTAGAACTGTTAGTGCCATCATTGATATGAAAGAAGGCACCATTAAATATCAATTTCCATTCAAGAAAGGTATTTAACACTTCCCTATAAGGAGAGAGAAGTTGATTTTTGCTCCTCCTTTGAAAGCAAGGTTTGATGTTAATGCTTCTTCATTCGAGAATACTTGATTTCTTGCTTCTTGTGCCTAACTTAAAGTCGTTAAAGAAAAGTACTTGTTGTGAGATAAACCAAGAGTTTCCTTGAGTCTTGGAAGTTATTACTTCAGTAATGACCTCTCCTTATCCTTTTTGTTTGCTTTTTGTGCCAAGAATGACCTCTAATGAGAGGGAAGTAAGATTTGGGGAGTTGCTGTTCACGAAACAGATTTCTGTCCTCCACTATAAACATTTGTGAGGAGTCTCTGTAAGTCGGATCGAGCTTAAAATTTACAAATAAATCCCCCAGTATGTTAGCTAACTTTCATTAGTTCAATACTTTTTAGTTTGAGCAACATAAGATTTTCTAAAAAATCGGTTTCTACCTGCTGTCTGTTTTGACAGATTTCTGCCATTATTTGCATTTGCTTCTTATTGATTCCTTTTTGGATTCTTTTGGGGGAAATTGAGCTTTTTGAAGGAGTTGCTACCATAGCTTGTGTTTTTAGTGAAAATTTTTGCTGTTCTAAAGCTAAACCCAAGGGTCTATTATCTTTTGAATACACTTATGTTATTAATGAAGATTGTGTGAAGTTTTGTATGAAGGACAAAATTTCAGGTGTAGAGAGAGAATGATGTAATGAGATGAAGAATGTACAAAAGCTCAAGCTTGGGGATGCCACCCCGGTGTCACCCCAATAAATATCCAAGAGGTACAAGCGTCAAAGCTTGGGGATGCCCAAGGCATCCCCTTCTTCATCAATAAAAAGCTCAGGTCTTTCTAGACACTTCGTGTCTATTGTTCTGTGCACTGTTGTGTTGTTCTTGGAGCATCTTAGTTTTCGTTTGGTTTGCTTAGTTTGTTTAGTTTGCTTGAATAAAGTAGTTTGGACCCCCGATCTCGTTGTGTTGTTTCAAATAAGTCGATTGGTGTTGGAAAGGAGTAGAAAGTTCTTGCTTAAAAGTGCAAGAGGAGCTTGCATTGACTGTGACTTAGACTTTAACATGAAATGCTAGGTATTGATTTGACCTTATGCTTAGTGATTATTGCTATAGCATGACTTGTTCCAAACAATTGGGACTGCTTAGTGTGCCTTAAAAGAATCATGCGTTGTTTTAGCATGCAAAAGCATAGTATTGTGGTATTCTCCTTTGATGCTTTGTTTGGGTTGACTTGGCACATGCTCACACCATGTTATGACTATGAACAAGTCACCATAGCCTCTATGATCATTTCGTCCTTGACTTGAAGTACCACTCTATACTTTGATTAGTAATGTTTTGTCGCTCTGGATGATTATGGCCATTATTGCTCTCTTAGTTGGTTGCTCCCAGTCTTTTGTTGGCCTCCACATGTATGAGTAAGCTCTACTCATGCTTCCAAGTCCCAAGAAACCAAGTTATTCCAAAGTTTCCACTATAAACTCTTATGCATGGCGTGTTACGCCATTCCAAGTACATTCTTGTTTTTAGCTATCTTCCAATTAAAAATTATTTTGTTATGTGAAAGCTTAGTGATTAAAGCCCTCACAAACTTGATGACACACTTTATATTCCTTGCCCCTAATAAACTTGAACTATTGTGTCATCTATGTTGTATATGCTTGCAGTTATACGCTGGAATTAGCAGAATCATGCTGTCATGGGGAACGTTTTCAACATTGCACTTGTACTTTGTACACAGTTGATATCATGCTCTTTTGTCTATGGATGTCGCCAGTGTGAAATAAAGAGGGAGCTTGTAAGTCCATGGAGTTATTTATTTTTTGTTAGAGAAACGCCTGGGCCGCTAGCCTAAGCCATGCCTAATCATGGTGGAAACTTGCAGCATCACCATAATGATCAATCTATGAAGCATCCTTAATAAAAATCTATGCAAATAGTAAATAAAAAGATTGCTGAGATGCTCATTGTCTGCTTGCCTTGTCATTTTGGTTATGGGATAGCTCCTATACCATGTACAAGGGGTACCCTGTTGGAGGTTCTCTATGATACACATGTACTTACTATGACAAGAACTTACAGGTGACCAAAGTTGAATAGCATGCGGTGTGTCCCTCGTATTCAAGGAACATGAGATTGCCAGCTTATACTTTGTCAAGCATATACTCCATCTTTGTTCACTTTAACCTTAATCACTTCAAGATGCTTATGATAGGGGCAATGAGGGATGAAAGCTAACAAGTACCATAATTTTTGGAAGCTCTTTTTGAAACTTGAAATCCCTTCTTCCCTTTTTGAAGGGCCTTTCTTCCACTATTATATTGAGTCTCCACCTTCTATCCTTTAGGCACCATTAAGAGAGCATATTTGTCATTCTTAGTTCTATGTGCAGTGTCCCAAAACTTATTGATTGATGCATATTGTTGATATTGCTTGTTCTTGTGCTATTTGTATCTAGTCACTCTTATGAACTTTGAAGGTGTCCTATGCATCTATTTGCAACTCCATGAGGGACAAGCTGAGTGCCACTATGCTATGTTTTCTGTATGTGAAACAAACAAATATTTTTCAATGCATGTTATCCATGATCTTTGTTTGTAGCCTTTCATGTTGCATGCATAGTTACTTTGTCTTATTGTTAAAACTCCATCTTTCATGCACATGTTTAGAGTTCTTTGATCCCAGCTTTCAATGCTTGCAAATGGTTTGATCTTGGTTTTGATGGTGCATGTCACCTCAAAAATTATTCTTGTATCACTTACCTACTCGAGGACAAGCAGGAGTTAAGCTTGGGGATGCTTGATACGTCGGAAACGTATCTATAATTTTTGATGCTCCATGCTTGTTTATTATCTACTTTTCTTTGCTTTGTCCACACTTTGAGGTGTTTTTATATGTTTTCTGGTACTAACCTATTAACAAGTTGCCACAGTGCCAGTTGCCTGTTTTCTTCTATTTTTGGTTCCAAAAAGGCAGAAAATCAATATTCTCGGAATTGGACGGGACAAAAGCCAAAGTCAATATTTTACCGTGGAGAACACGAAGCCAGAGTACGAGACGGAGGAGACCCACCAGGGGGCCACACCCCCTGGCCACGCGGGGGCCCACCCCGCGCCTGGGGGGTGCAGCCGCCCTGGTGGCCCCTCTGCCTCGCCTCTTCGCCTATAAGAAGCCCCTGATGCAGAAACCCTAGGAACCCGATCAATATTCCACGAAATCGTCTGTAGCCACCGCCACCATCGTCCCTAGATCGTGGGGATCTGAAGCTCTTCCCGGCACCCTACCAGAGGGGAGATCATCCCGGAGGCTTTCTTCTTCATCATGCCAGCCTCCGGTATGAAGCGTGAGTAGTTCCACCTTGGACGACGGGTCCATGTAGTAGCTAGATGGTTGTACCTCCTCCTTGTCTTTCATGTCTAGATCTTGTGAGCTCCGTTCATGATTAAGATCTAATCTATTTGTAATCATGCATGTTGTGTTTGCGGGGATCCGATGGATATTGAGATTACTATGTCAGATTGATTAATGGTTTTGTCTTATTGATTCTATCATGTCTGTGTTGTTTGTGATCTTGCATGCTCTCTATTGTTAGTAGTTATCTTGGCCAAGTAGTTGCTAGTGACTCCAAGAGAGGGTATTTATGCTCGATAGTGGGTTCATTCCTCTACTCAATCAAGGGAAGTGACATAAATCTCTACGGTTGTAGATGTGATGTTGCCACTAGGGAGAAAACAACGGTCTCTTGTTCATGGAACAAGTGGATTGTTTACCTTACACACTTTGCTTAAAGCAGTTGTCTGTTGCTTGCAACTTAATACTGGAGGGGGTTCGAATGATAACCCAAAGGTGGACTTATAGTCATAGATGCAGTTGGATGGCGGTCTATGTATATTGTTGTATTGCCTAGTATTGCATTATTATGCCTTTCTCAGTCCTGTCAATTGCCCTGCTGTAGTTTGTTTACCCAGCATGCCATGTTTGTTTATCTAAGGAGAACAACTCTAGTAAACTATGGACCCCGGTCCAATCTTTACCATTGATACATCCTTCACTGTTACTGTTTACTTGCTGTAAACCATCATCATCTTCCACACCATACAATTAATCCTTTGTTACATCAACCAGTGAGATTGACAACCTCACTGTTCGTTGGGGCAAAGTCTTGAGTTTGTGTTGTGCAGGTTTCCATGTTGCTTGCAACACCTTTGAGACTTTTCCTTCCTCCTACTGGTTCGATAACCTTGGTTTTCAGAGGAAGACTTGCTGCTTCACACCTTGCTCTTGGGGTTTCCCGACGAAGTGCTCCACGTCAACAAGGAGTCATCACACACCATCTGGGAGAGAAGCAGGCGGAGAGGACACTAGTCATTAGCTCCAAACAAGAGGTTGGTGCAATAAAAAATAAGACATGTTCTTGTGCCCAGCCATCTGATCGGGTTAGCCCGGGTGCGCAGCAAGTCTCTGGGCCGAGAGGCTAGCCAAGCCAGCGCGGTCTGGTTGCAACCAAACATCGCTCATGCAACTTCAAGGAAGGTCTCTTCCAATGCACATTTTGTTTAGCCCTCGATCCAACCTAGGTCGTAATCTGGATCTATGATCACATCTCCTGATGCATCCCATGTCCATCCACCCCGATCTAAGTATGAAACCTTCACGTGGCAAATGGGTTAGCAATCCACAAGGATCCTTCATAGCTCAAGTTCACCAAATGTTGACATGTTGTGTATATATCTACTATGCACATTTATGTCTATGGTTGGGCCACTACAAGAATTCGGCGAGCACAACACAAGGGTGGTAAAACTCTAGTAAACCGTGAGGGTTTATTTGCATTGAGACTTATGGGTTTCTCGTGTGTATGTTATTTACCATAAGGGTTCACACTGACCTATAGTTACGTGTGTTTGTCGTGGGCCTCGACGGTCTGCCGGATTCCTGTAGACTCCCCACTGGCTAAGAGTGTGACTACATATTATGCTCACAACTTGCATATGTGGGGACATGGTTAGGAATCTAAAACAACCCCTCACACGCCCATTATGTCTCTCTTTATTATATTACATGAATCATGTCCCGAGGATCAACATTTCTCTTTTGCCAAATCGGTGTGGCTCGTGCGTGAGCCTTCCTTTAGCTAGTTTCCAATTAGCTATTGTCGAGAGAAGCACTTCTTTGCGGTTTAGTTCCAGACATATTTTTTTATCTGTAACAACTTGCATTCCAATTAACTTGGGGACCCGATAATATCATCGGCCACTGCACGGGATACATCGTTCAAGAGATCTGTTAACCATAAAGCATTAAAGTAGCCATGGATAACTGTGTTATACAACAACATGTCAGGGGGTGCATCATCACTAGCTCGGGCATCTGTGAAGCAACACGTCCGAGCCTTTGCACGCACGCTTTGCATGGCAAAGGCCTTTGAGGAGGGTGTTGAAGATAACTTGATTCGACCCTAGGCCGGTCCTAAGGATACGACCAAATAGGAAAGCGTCAGGTCCAAGCGGCGCGTGCGGCAGCATCACTCCATGAGGATGCCATAGGTGCAGACCGTGGGCAATGCCACCCCATTTACAGGTGTCCTAGGGCATGCGGCTAAAGAGGGCGACAACATGGGCTGGGCCATTGTTGTGGGCAGCGGATGTCAGCGCGCGGGCGAGGGCGTCTATAAGGTTGTTCATGGGTGCTCTAGGACATGAGTGTCCTGCTGCATCAATTTGTCAAATAGGTGATGTGCATCCTCTGGGGTGAGGGCGTCCAACAGCGAACACGCTCTCTAGCGGCGGTGAAGGCGGACTAGGCTCCCAACAGTGTGTTGGGGGGGCGTGGTGGTGGAGGAGAAGAGGCAGGCATGGAGGCGGAGGCAGAGTGGCGACATTGGTGTGGAAGAGCAGAAGCAAGACGTGATCTTCGTGTTCCCCTCCCTCTTGTTCATGCCATCATGGCAAAGAGGCGTGCCCTCTGTGGTCAGGGCCGGTCCTGAGATTTTGGGGGCCCAAGGCAAAACTAAAATTTGGGGTCCCTATTATAATTTTTTTACTCATATATGAGATGATAAAAAAATTAAATATTTTACGTATACTCTCAACTATAATATTTATATAAAAATAACAATGTTTACATGATACCTTAAAATTTCCTCTGAAAATTTCTAGAAGCAAAGTCCGTGACGATGGAATCAATATCAATCTCGTCCACTAACTTCTTCTCGACGCATAGAGTTACCAAACCATTTAACCTCTCCTGAGACATTACAGATCTCAAATAGTTCTTCAATAATTTCAACTTTGAAAAACTTCTTTCAGCTGATGCAACAGTCAGTGGCAGTAAATAAGATTCGATAAGCGATAGAAATATTAGGATAACATGACAAACTCATTAAGGAATACTGATTCACTATCAACTTTCATAATTGATGAATGGAAACTCATTAAGGAAAGACTCCAAAAATGTCTTGATAGTTGGAAAGATAAATTGTTACCCCTTGGAGGAATACTTGTACTCATAAATTTAGTACTCACCAACATGGTACTATATACGATCTCGTTTTTCCGGTTACCAAAAGGTGTCCTGAATAAAGTGGATTATTTCTGATCAAGATTTTTTTGGCAGGAGAATAGTGAAAAGAAGAAATATAGATCGGCGGATGGAATATGGTTTGCCGATCGAAGAATACAGAGACTTGGCATACATATTTGCATGTCAAAAATATCGCGCTTCGGGTAAATGGTTTTAAACTCGATCAAGATGGTGTCTAGCCTCCAAAGTTGTGTCTAAAGTGGTTTGGAAACCCGGTAACTCACATTTTTGGGCGGGACTAATGGCATCCAAAAAATATTTCTTCCATTCCTGCTTTTAATATTAAGGATGGATCACAAATTAGATTCTGGAAAGATAAGTGGCTTGGCCAAACTTCTTTTCTCGAACAATATCCAACTCTATATTCTATTGTCAGGCACAAAGGAGATACACTTTCCGGAGTAATGGAATCTAGTCCTTCTAATATGTCTTTCGGAAGAAGTCTCATAGGTCCACGCGACTCGTTTTCCACTTACGTGACTTGTTAGTAGTTATCTTGGCCAAGTAGTTGCTAGTGACTCCAAGAGGGGGTATTTATGCTCGGTAGTGGGTTCATTCCTCTACTCAATCAAGGGAAGTGACATAAATCTCTACGGTTGTATATGTGATGTTGCCACTAGGGAGAAAACAACGGTCTCTTGTTCATGGAACAAGTGGATTGTTTACCTTACACACTTTGCTTGCAACTTAATACTGGAGGGGGTTCGAATGATAACCCAAAGGTGGACTTATAGTCATAGATGCAGTTGGATGGCGGTCTATGTATATTGTTGTATTGCCTAGTATTGCATTATTATGCCTTTCTCAGTCCTATCAATTGCCCTGCTGTAGTTTGTTTACCCAGCATGCCATGTTTGTTTATCTAAGGAGAACAACTCTAGTAAACTATGGACCCCGGTCCAATCTTTACCATTGATACATCCTTCACTGTTACTGTTTACTTGCTGTAAACCATCATCATCTTCCACACCATACAATTAATCCTTTGTTACATCAACCGGTGAGATTGACAACCTCACTGTTCATTGGGGCAAAGTCTTGAGTTTGTGTTGTGCAGGTTTCCATGTTGCTTGCAACACCTTTGAGACTTTTCCTTCCTCCTACTGGTTCGATAACCTTGGTTTTTTACTGAGGGAAGACTTGCTGCTGTGCTGCTTCACACCTTGCTCTTGGGGTTTCCCGACGAAGTGCTCCACGTCAACAAGGAGTCATCACACACCATCTGGGAGAGAAGCAGGCGGAGAGGACACTAGTCATTAGCTCCAAACAAGAGGTTGGTGCAATTAAAAATAAGACATGTTCTTGTGCCTAGCCATCTGATCGGGTTAGCCCGGGTGCGCAGCAAGTCGCTGGGACGAGAGGCTAGCCAAGCCAGCGCGGTCTGGTTGCAACCAAACATCGCTCATGCAACTTCAAGGAAGGTCTCTTCCAATGCACATTTTGTTTAGCCCTCGATCCAACCTAGGTCGTAATCTGGATCCATGATCACATCTCCTGATGCATCCCATGTCCATCCACCCCGATCTAAGTATGAAACCTTCACGTGGCAAATGGGTTAGCAATCCACAAGGATCCTTCATAGCTCAAGTTCACCAAATGTTGACATGTTGTGTATATATCTACTATGCACATTTATGTCTACGGTTGGGCCACTACAAGAATCCGGCGAGCACAACACAAGGGTGGTAAAACTCTAGTAAACCGTGAGGGTTTATTTGCATTGAGACTTATGGGTTTCTCGTGTGTATGTTATTTACCATAAGGGTTCACACTGACCTAGACATGGTTAGGAATCTAAAACAACCCCTCACACGCCCATTATGTCTCTCTTTATTATATTACATGAATCATGTCCCGAGGATCAACATTTCTCTTTTGCCAAATCGGTGTGGCTCGTGCGTGAGCCTTCCTTTAGCTAGTTTCCAATTAGCTATTGTCGAGAGAAGCACTTCTTTGCGGTTTAGTTCCAGACATATTTTTTTATCTGTAACAACTTGCATTCCAATTAACTTGGGGACCCGATAATATCGTCGGCCACTGCACGGGATACATCGTTCAAGAGATCTGTTAACCATAAAGCATTAAAGTAGCCATGGATAACTGTGTTATACAACAACATGTCAGGGGGTGCATCATCCCTAGCTCGGGCATCCTGTGAAGCAACACGTCCAGAGCCTCTTTGCACGCTTTGCATGGCAAAGGCCTTTGAGGAGGGTGTTGAAGATAACTTGATTCGACCCTAGGCCGGTCCTAAGGATACGACCAGATAGGAAAGCGTCAGGTCCAAGCGGCGCGTGCGGCAGCATCACTCCATGAGGATGCCATAGGTGCAGACCATGGGCAATGCCACCCCATTTATAGGTGTCCTAGGGCATGCGGCTAAAGAGGGCGACAACATGGGCTGGGCCATTGTTGTGGGCAGCGGATGTCAGCGCGCGGGCGAGGGCGTCTATAAGGTTGTTCATGGGTGCTCTAGGACATGAGTGTCCTGCTGCATCAATTTGTCAAATAGGTGATGTGCATCCTCTGGGGTGAGGGCGTCCAACAACGAACACGCTCTCTAGCGGCGGTGAAGGCGGACTAGGCTCCCAACAGTGTGTTGGGGGGGCGTGGTGGTGGAGGAGAAGAGGCAGGCATGGAGGCGGAGGCAGAGTGGCGACATTGGTGTGGAAGAGCAGAAGCAAGACGTGATCTTCGTGTTCCCCTCCCTCTTGTTCATGCCATCATGGCAAAGAGGCGTGCCCTCTGTGGTCAGGGCCGGTCCTGAGATTTTGGGGGCCCAAGGCAAAACTAAAATTTGGGGTCCCTATTATAATTTTTTTACGCATATATGAGATGATAAAAAAATTAAATATTTTACGTATACTCTCAACTATAATATTTATATAAAAATAACAATGTTTACATGATACCTTAAAATTTCCTCTGAAAATTTCTAGAAGCAAAGTCCGTGACGATGGAATCAATATCAATCTCGTCCACTAACTTCTTCTCGACGCATAGAGTTACCAAACCATTTAACCTCTCCTGAGACATTACAGATCTCAAATAGTTCTTCAATAATTTCAATTTTGAAAAACTTCTTTCAGCTGATGCAACAGTCAGTGGCAGTAAATAAGATTCGATAAGCGATAGAAATATTAGGATAACATGACAAACTCATTAAGGAATACTGATTCACTATCAACTTTCATAATTGATGAATGAAAACTCATTAAGGAAAGACTCCAAAAATGTCTTGATAGTTGGAAAGGTAAATTGTTACCCTTTGGAGGAATACTTGTACTCATAAATTTAGTACTCACCAACATGGTACTATATACGATCTCGTTTTTCCGGTTACCAAAAGGTGTCCTGAATAAAGTGGATTATTTCTGATCAAGATTTTTTTGGCAGGAGAATAGTGAAAAGAAGAAATATAGACTGGCCAGATGGAATATGGTTTGCCGATCGAAAGAATACAGTAGACTTGGCATACATATTTGCATGTCAAAAATATCGCGCTTCTGGGTAAATGGTTTTTAAACTACTGACTGAAGATGGTGTCTAGCCTCCAAAGTTGTGTCTAAAGTGGTTTGGAAACCCGGTAACTCACATTTTTGGGCGGGACTAATGGTATCCAAAAAAACATTTCTTCCATTCCTGCTTTTAATATTAAGGATGGATCACAAATTAGATTCTGGAAAGATAAGTGGCTTGGCCAAACTTCTTTTCTCGAACAATATCCAACTCTATATTCTATTGTCAGTCACAAAGGAGATACACTTTCCGTAGTAATGGAATCTAGTCCTTCTAATATGTCTTTCGGAAAAAGTCTCATAGGTCCACGCGACTCGTTTTCCACTTACGTGACTTGTTTGTGGAGGGGTGTACGCGATTGGAGGACATGATGAAGGATATTTTCTCCCGACATAGATGACCGCGTGATTTGCGGATTGATTTGCCATAACTTGAGGCCGTTTATTTTGATAGCGTTATTTGTAATATTGGTCTACTTTCTTTATTCTCTAGTCGTGTGGATTGTTCGGCTGTGTGATTCTTAGTTATGCAGAGGCCGGGTGTAAATATTATTCAAAATAATAAAAGCGCCTATTTTCAAAAAAAAAATTCCACTTATGCTCTGTAGGTTAAAGTATGATTTTAATACAAAGATCAAAATATGCTTAACTTTATTTCATGTCGTGTGCAAATAAACTTGCTCTATTTTTTGTGCCAAATTTCAACCTCACATGATGAGGTGATGCATGCATTACTTTTCCAAGTTATAGGTACACGCTTTAGTTCTACAAAATTTAAGAATTGAGTCAGATATATATCTTCCACTTTGGCTCTGTACGCATGAAGAAGTGCGGAGCATTTACAACAAACACCATAGTTTTGTGAAGCATGCAAAGTTCCAACAGTTGAGGACCTAATAACATGATAAACAAAGTAGTACTCGGCCTCTTCAACAAAGTTTCAACAACATACTTTTAAGATAGACATTAAGAATGCACATCGTCAAAAGAAAAGAAAAGAGAAAATAAAATAAAATAAAAATTCCACAGAACTCTTATGAAGCAGCAGGAACTACCAAGGTTTTGGTTCCCGGTACAAAAAAATCCCGAGGGTGGTCGGGATTTCCGGTTACCGCGGTTACCGAGAAATCCCGACCGGTTACCGGACGAATTTAAATTTTAAAATTCGAATTTACAGTCCTCGGTATGACTATTTACATCGTTTTTTTGTTAAAATTTAAAAATTTCATACAATTCAAATAAATTCGGGATTTTTTGTCCGGTAAACCGATTTCCCGAGGGTGGTCGGGAAATCCGGTTACCGGTCGGTAACCGGATATCCCGACCGGTAACCAAAACCATGGGAACTACCACTCCAATGGCCACACCCCACTGCAAAAAAAAGTTCTCCAATAAACAACGCTTCCAAAAAAAACAATGTACAAACACCATCATCATCTGATCACTCAAATCATGGGCTTTCAGTATGAAGAAAGTCTAAAAAAACGTCAGACAATGCCTTCAACAAGGACATAAAATATGGATCCATCATTGTCAGGTACAACCAGTGAAGGTCAGACCTAGTGTGTCCTCCCATCTCCTGAAATCGAGACTTGGTGCCTAAAGAACACCACCAAGAACGAAGTCCCCTATGTTGCCGCATCCGCTTGTCGAGCCTGCTGTAAAACACTGATAATCCGGCTCAATCTTCACCACATCCAAACCCACGTAGTCGAGATCCACGGATCTTTCTGACACAGCCACCTTGATATTCCCCATTAATTGTCAACACCACAATAATCACGGCTAAAGATACCATGTCAAGGTACCCGGTGTTGCCAACAAAATTGGGTCCTCAAGACGTGCCTCCTTGAACCTGCACCTGCAGATTCACCAATGTGATATTTCTGCTATAGACGGAGAGGTGTACATCTTTGGCAAACCCAGACTTCAATGAAGCAGGAAGTTCACCCGCTGCAACCAAAGAAAAACTCGCCGTCATCAGCGCACACGCTGCTGGCCGTCATGTGCGGCGTTCAAGCACGAGGACAACGTCGAACTATGGGGCTGGTGCTGATCCGATTGATGCGCGAGGACAACATCGAACTATGGGGCTGGTGCTGATCCAATTGAGGCCGCACGGCGACCGCCGGGCACGCTGGCGACAACATGATCGCCATCAAGCCATGGCGTCCTTGATGCGGACCAGATCGGAAGGCGACTCATGGATGGAGATACAAGAAAACCGCTGGGTTGAAGGAAGACGCGGCAAGATGTTACTGTAGGTAATCTTGAGAAACATTTGAATCAACATTCAGCAAGCCTCTTGTCGATACAAATGTTAGCCATCCAAGAGTCCATTTGCCTCCTCCTTTTGTTGGGGAGTAGCACAATTACTCGTACGCTGCCATGCTCGCTGGAACAATCAACATCATCACTTGCCCCACCGTATGTGTAACTTCCAAACGTATCTAGAGATTTTCCATGTGCACTCTTGAAATAGGCTTTCTTCCAGCTTTATAAATAAAGCAACCATCCAAACAATATTACAACAAGTGCAAACACAAACGCAAACAGCGAAAGAGAAAGCTGGGGGAACAGCACAAACACCCCACTAAACATGGATACAACATCATCCTAGACAACGACAACAAGCGGGGCTCCCACAGTCCAACGAAGACTCAGGAGCGGGAAGGCGGCGGTGCAAGGCGTCGCACCTCAATAAGGCAGCGAAGTATGTCGTCTAGCTTCTCCTTGTCCTGGCGCCTACAGGCAAAAGTAAATTAAGTAGCCAGCACATTTATGCGACCCAAAGGAAGCTTTCATGGATATGTTATCTAAATGCATCAAAAGCATGTCGACAGCCCTCAGAAGACCGCGACTTCCGGTCGATGGGTCCCCCTTTTCAGATCCACTAACCGTGTGCTTCATGAGCTGTTCACCAGTCAGAATCCCGGTTTATGCGAGCACTCCGAGTGGGTTCGCCATCACTGATCTATGCAACAGTCTTCCAGGGTACAACAGGTTCTGCCATTGAAGCTTCCACTGCCGGCCTCAAGGCAGTACAAGCAAGGCGGATGCTTTGTACACATACAGTGTACGGGACTTCCAATTAATGCACTCCCAGATTGTAGTATTTCAAGTCAGGATGATGATGATGATCTTCAATGAAGAACTATCCAAGATATAGAAGAAAAAAGAGGAATGGTCAATTCAATTCACAAGCTGTAATCCTGAAAAGAGTTAAGACATTGTAAACAAATTCAGTTGCTCTAGCAGACGAAACGTCTCCAGAAATAAACTCATTTCTCCAAAAAAAAAGGAAATTAGAACTGACAGTAATAACTTAGCATAACCAAAAGAGTTACCAGGACAGTAGAGCACCCATACTATTAACATGAATCACATATATGCTCTAGATAAACTTAAAAAAAATGTAAGTTGTACTAATTGGACTATGATTGATTAATGTGCGGTGGTGAAAATGAATGTACAGTGCCTCCGAATTCTTCGAAATTGTTCCAACTTCCTTAGGGACCTGGACACGCTTAAATGCAGAGTCTATTATGCTTCTGTTTTTTTCTATAACTAGCAAGAGGGCCCTCGCATTTGCGAGGGAAACATCTTTATCATATTGGATATGCCTATGGAATAAGTTTATGTTTCCCGAGATACTTGGAATTCTAAACTACATGGTTCTATGACCACAAAAATTTCTCATATTAAGTAAAACAATACCTATTGAAAAAAATATTTAGAACAAATTTAGTTTGTTGTATAATATTAATTGCAATATTTTCAAAAATGTCATGTCACCATTTTGTAACATAAAGCGGTGGTGGTTTTATTTACTTTTACTTCCTACCTATTATTCCCCACTCTTCGGTTCAGTGGTTCTGCAACCTTACCCAATGTATATGTTGGACGTAGTCACGTGAATATGCCGGCACATATTCTCATAGTTTTATAACTAATTTGTCACAAATTTGATATAGTGACATGCATGATGTGATTTTATCCATTAAACCATTGATTCTCATTGATCATGTTCTCTTATATTTCCTTTGTTTCTGCGTTTGTTCAAGGATGGACAACAATATGGTGCCATACCTTTCCAAAGGAGATGGACTAAGACTGAGCTGAGAGCAGTACTTGTGGCCTACATAGGATATTGGTGAAAGGTAGCCCATATACTAATTTGATGCGAGAGGGTCATATACTAAATTTCAGGCTAATTGTAAGGTTAATAAATCCAACCTAAGTGCATGTGCACCCTTCTAGCTACATGTAGCTTCTCCCAAATGACTTTGTGAGAAATGTGGCTATGGAAATTTTGCGCTCAAAGATATTATGGTCCCATTTCTAAGTGGATGTCTCTGATGGCTTCGAAAACTCACAAGGTTACTCTAAACTATAGAGATCTAATAACGCGTCTATTCGTCAATGGTGAAAAGAAAGAATATAGGAGTCAAGATCGAGCTTTAGTTTTTATTCAGTATAATTGTTTTCATATTTTTTATCTATGAAATAAGCTTTGCCCTGATGCTTTTCTGGGAGAGGTGGCTATGGACATTGTACGCTCAAAGATCTTACTGTCCCATTTCTAGGTGGGTGTCTCTGATGTCTTCAAAAATTCACAATGCTAGTCTAATCAATGGATATTTAATTTTGTGTGTATTCGTCATGCTGAAATGGAGGAAAATAGGATGCGATGAAAGAATTATTTTTTCGATGGACCGTGACCAAGCTTTAATATTGGGAATTTTTTGTACACCTTCATTTTAGATTTTTATCTATCGAATATTTTTAATAGATTAATAAGTTAGATTATTGTTAATAAAATAATACGTGCATTCTCACTTGAAGAGTGAATTTTATAAAAATAATGAAATTATGGAAATGCTTTATCTAATTAACTACTTTACTTTTGTGAAAATATATAATTCACTACTTGTAGTCTAGAAAATAATATAGTCTATTGTCGATTTCTTTTCCTACTCCATGTTCATTCATTTTTGCTATAATCCAATTTAGGTCTGTTTTTTAGCATCTGCTTGCCACGGTACGTGTGTGTAATTCTGTTGGAGAAGTCTATGTGTAATTCTTTTGAAAACATCCACGTGTAACAGGTTGTCAAAATCACCAATGTATGCTCCCCTATACCGATCATAATTTGAAGAGGTTTTCCCTATCCATGTCCGAGAATTACACGTATATGGTCAGGACTCCTTTATTAACAGCGTTTGGGGATACGTCCAAACATGCCAACAAAAATCGTTTTTTTTGTTAGAGTCCTGTAAATATACGTCCGAGCATGCCCCAATTTTTTTTTGTTTGTTTGTAGGCTGCCAGGATACATCGGCATGCCCTTGCAAAAAAAAAAATCTTAAACGGATCAATTCTTGTGTACGTCATCCTATGTTTAACGTGTCAAGGTTGAACTTGTTAAACATATTAAATAGTTACGTTACTGCTAATATCTTGTTAATCTAAACCACAAATTTTAGATCCAACGATCATAATAATTTAGATGATGTGGATTAACGTGGTGGCTCTATTCCACATACGTATATTGCTTTTAGTATATAATAGATACTAGTACAAGAGATCACTCTTTCATACCCTCTTTGAAAGGAAAAAAACAACGCTCTTTTCAGCCTTCACATAATTCTTAAGAGGCACTGTTGTTGGACGTGCATATGATTCTCCATCTTATGGTTGGACAATGATCAAGTAACGTGCAGTGGTGAAACTGAATGGTCAGCGCCTCTGAATCGCAGCCTAGAGAACATCAAAATCTAACTGCAGGAACACCACCCAGTTACTGGATCGATTGATTGCACAAGCCCTTCATACGATCGATGGCCTCAGTAGTGAATTACTGGCAAAACAAATAAAAAACGGGAGTGATTCTCACATGCGCCTTTGGACACTGTTCAGTCAAGGAAGCAGAGCACAGTACCACGACAGAGAGCAGTTCAGGTTCACGGGGGAGGCACAGGGAACGCCGTCGGGGAGCACCAGCCCAGAAGAAGCATCATGTGTTGAATACCCTTTCCAACAAAGAGGACAGTCAGATTGGTAAGTACACGTACAGATACAGAAATGTAAGTGGTGAGACTTGACCCACAAAATCAGGTAGGTCCTGACATACTTCTGTGAGATAGAACACTGCAACTGCAAAGTAACCACAATATATAAAGAGGTGTTTAAGTAACAAAATTAAATTACCCCGGTTTTGAACAGTAAAATTCTGGAGTTGGATAATATTTTTGACTCGTTCAACGGAGTGCCAAGAGTGGAAGTTCAACATGCATATGCCATCCCTTCAGGCTTAAGGGAAGAGGCCCTTGAGGCTCCAGGAGGCTATTCATTCAGAACTTGCAAGGCTCTAATTCTTGAAGGAGCTCTGCAGGCATAACTGCAATTCAACCATCCAAGATATAAGATGTACTAGATGGACCCGGCGTCCTACGCTGCGCCATCCTCTCCTATTAGCGCGTAGATTCTGCGACGGGGGTGTTCGTTCGGTGTCAGGATCATGGTTATGGTTCTGATTTGTTGGGGCCCTTGGACGTAGCACAACCGAGACAGTTTGGTGCGTGGGTTCTTTTAAAAGGAGATTGGGGATTCGACAGTGACCGGCGTGGTGTCCACCTACAGAAACGAAAACACACAAAGCTAAACTTGTACTCCCTCCGTTTGGAAATATAAGATGTTTTAGGTTTGTGAAGGAAATGCAACACACTAAAATATAAGATGTTTTAGGTTTGTGAAGGAAATGCAACATTGCATTTCCTTCACAAACCTAAAACATCTTATATTTCCAAACAAAGGGAGTAGGAGTTATTCTCGCCGTGCATCAACCAACTGCTACACACCGGTTGAACACTACCATGTTAGCAGCCGAAATGCAGCACTGACTCGCTGGTGGTCCATAGGTATGGCTGGAGACTACTTCTGACGTGATGTGCACACACGCGATAGTTAAACGCGTGAACAGCATAGCCAACAGAAAAGGGGCTACATGTAAAACTTTAGATTCGGTACCCAGAGTGTGGCATCTCTGCCCCCTCAGCAAAATCCTCTTGGCTGACATCTCCTTCTCCCCTGTGGTGCGTCCTCTCCAGGCAACAACACCACCCGTCTAGCTGCACCAAAGTCATACAGAGACTAACCTCTTCTTCATTGCATAGTTTGGTAAATAAATATTTTCGTTTCTCTATCTATCTAGCCGCACCAAAGTCATAGAGAGACTAACCCCGTCTAGCCGCACCAAAGTCATACACGAATGCCTTGCCCTAATTTTTTTTGGAGCTCCTTGCATAGAAACACCTATCTGCAGTTTGGTAACAAATATCTAAAAAGGGATTTTTTAAATTAAAATTAAAATAAGGAAACATGAAAAATATCAGCAGACACAAAACATGAAAACAAAGTACCAACCTGAATATGCTAGATTTGGCATCAAAGAACATAGCTTTGGCAGTTGTTTTGTTTGCCCTTCCACCACACAGAGATTGCCAAACACTTGTTTCCATAGCTTCTAAACATGAGAATCTTGTGAAGTGATTCATCTGACCTATTGAGATAGTGCAATATTATCATAACAACTATGCAGAGGCCGGGTGTAAACTTACTGTTAAGTAATAAAGCGCCCGTTTCCAAAAAAATTATCATAACAACTGGAGGATGTGCAGGAATTAACCTCTATCTCTTGGGAAAATATATTTGCTACTAACTTATGACTGGGATTTTGTATGTCTGTATGACACCACAATCTATTCAAGCATTGTAAGGCATTATTCCCAAATAAAACATAAGCTAAAAGCACAAGTTCAATTGTCAAGGGCTTACTTTGAACATTTGGTGTCGTATAGAAACTTTGTGTTATTACCATTGTTGTCCTTCTAGTTATTCTTACGCATGTCGAAAATTGGTATTACAGGTCAACAGGAGTTGCGCTCTTTTACTCTCTTTTTTTCTTTTTGCAAATCGATCTGAATGTTAAAGCTGGACACATGCTGTTTTTTACCTAAATATCTTAATTAAAAATTCTTATTTTCTACATTATCGGATGTGCTGAGAAGATTGGTCGAGTTCATCTGCATAAGAGAAGACAACTATATTTGATCACAAAGCAAGTGAAAGTAAGAAACAAAAAACTAGTATCATGTAAAAATACTTAGATGTTTAGAGCATTGTGATTTTTCATAGATCAATGTTCGAATAAACATTTCCAAAGGCCTATAGAACGAAAAAGTACAAAAATCTAAAGACTAAAATATCAATGCAACATGTGGAAATTAAATTGATGAATCTCATATTTGCATAGTTAGCATCACTGTCATATAAATATGAATCTCTTATGAACTATCTATATTGGTGAAGGCAGAGCTAAACTGTCAAAATCAAATCGTCTGTACCACATACTCCCTCCGTCCTAAAATAGATGTCTTAGATTTTTCAAAATTTAGATGAATCTATATACTAAATAGTGTCTAGATTTATCTAAATTTATATTCCCTCCGTCCCAAAATAGATGTGTCAAATTTGTCAAAATTTGAATGAATCTAGACACTATTTAGTATATAGATTCATCCAAAATTTGAAAAACCTAAGACATCTATTCTAGGACGAAGGGAGTAGAAGAAAGGAAACCTTTTGTGAACTATGCATATTGCTGAAATGCAGAGCTGAACTGCTCAAATCAAATCATGTGAAGTAAAATCTGATTGCAACATGAGTAAATTAATCAACAAATAGCATACCTGCATTGTAAGGGTCTGGCTAATCCTTCTACAACACACGCGATTAACTGAAAGTTGTGATTCTATTGCTCATACCACCCGACCTCCCCCGAGCAATTCGATTACAACACGGCTGCTCCGTTCCTGCCGATAGTCCAAGCCTAGCGATCCTCTCCAGATCTTCCCGTACTTAAGCTACCTGGAGGGCGTGACTTGGGCCTTAAGTCCGAGCATAGTCCGCCAGCCATCTGGGTGGCCTTGTCTTCCGAGTGGGCCGGCCCACCCCTTCCGGTCCAGTCGTCACTATCAGGTCGTCGTTGGCAGGTGGAGCCGGGTCGCTGACATCCCCTCTCCCTTGAATTCCTGCTTGTCCCCAAGCAGGAGCTCGGGGAAATTGTTGCCGCAACGACTCCAGATCCTCCCAGGTGGCGTCATCCTCCGGTGAACCACTCCACTGGACAAGAACTTGGACCACCGTAGCCAGACCTCGCAGACGAACTCGCCGCTGCAACACTCGAACTGGAATCTGGTAAGTAGCTTCAGGATGAGGAAGAGTTGAGAGTACCTTTTGCTCTGGACCAATGCACTTCTTCAGTTGGGAAACATGGAAAACCGGATGCACTCGGCTAGTCTCTGGCAATGCGAGTTTATATGCGACGGCACCAATTTGTTGCACCACTGTATACGGACCAAAAAACTTGAAGGACAACTTATGGTTTGCCCGATGAACCACAGAAGACTGGACATACGGCTGGAGCTTCATGAACACCTTGTCACCAACTGCGAACACCCGCTCGGATCTGTGCTTATCAGCCTGATGTTTCATACGCTGTTGCATACGCAAGAGATGCTGCTTGACGGATGACAGCACCAATTCACGCTCAACAAGCCACTCCTGCACATCTCGAGAATCAATTTGGTCAAAAGCGGAAATGCCAAAGTAACGAGGTGGCCGGCCATACAACACCTCAAAAGGAGATTTGCCCAAGGACGAATGCCAATTGGTGTTGTACCAAAATTCACAGAGAGAAATCCATTTTGACCACTGGTGTGGGTGCGCACTGATGAAACAACGAAGGAAACACTCAATCGACTGATTAACACGTTCAGTCTGACCATCGGTCTCAGGATGATGCGCTGTGCTCATTCTCAACTGAGTGCCAGTCGCCTTGAACAACGCTTCCCAGAAGTGGCTAGTAAAGACGGGGTCCCTATCAGATACCAGAGATTTCGGCATGCTATGTAGTTTGTACACATTGTCCACAAATAGCTCGGCTACCTTGCTCGTTGTATAAGGGTGGCGAAGTGGAATGAAGTGAGCATACTTGGTTAGCTTGTCAACCACCACCAACAAACAGTTGAAGTGACGAGATGGAGGTAACCCATCAATGAAGTCCATGGTGGCCATCTCACACGGTTCTGATGGAACTGGCAATGGTTGCAATAACCCCGGAGGTAACACCCACTCAGGTTTCGCCTGCTGACACGTGATGCAGTTGCAGACAAACACCTTTACTGCTGCCTTCATTCCCCGCCAATAAAACAACGACACCAGGCGCCGGTAAGTGACCGGAAATCCTGAATGACCACCCACTGGACTGTCATGAAAAGCCGCGATGATTCGCTGTTGTAGCTCTGGATCAGCGCCAAGCAAGATCCTGTTTTTGTACCGAAGAATACCAGCACTCAGAGTGTACTCAGCGACTGCATGTGGATCAACTGAAAGTTTCTGGAACAATAAGTGTGTAGTGGCATCTTTGTCATAACTGTTGACCACCTGCTCTAACCAGGTGGGTTGCACCTCAGAAATAGGAAACAGTTGGTCCGCCTCAAACGGCTTCCTGGACAAAGCATCAACAGCGCCATTGTGGACCCCTTTCTTGTAAACGACACGGTATTGCAGACCCATCATCTTGGTGAGCGCTTTCTGCTACCAAGCCATGTGCAGCCGCTGGTCAGTGAGATGTGTGAGACTTTTGTGATCTGTGCGTATCAAGAATTCACCAAGCTGCAAGTATTGCCTCCACTGTTGAACTGCCAGAAGAATGGCTAGGTACTCCTTTTCATACACTGATAACCCCCTATTGCGCACACCCAACGACTTGCTAACATAGGCCAGCGGATGACCTCGCTGAGAAAGAACTGCTCCTATACCAGTGTCTGAAGCATCCGTTTCGATAACAAATTGTGCCGCAAAATCTGGTAATGCGAGAACAGGCGCCGAGACAAGAGCTGTTTTCAAGGTCTAGAATGCTTCCTGTTCTACTGCTGTCCACAGAAAAAACACACCCTTTCGGAGCAGCGCCGTCAAAGGTTGGCTCATGATCGCATAATGTTTGATGAACTTGCGATAGTAACCCGTAATGCCTAGGAATCCTCTTAATTCCCTCAAATTCTTAGGAACAGTTGGTAATGGTAGTGATCTTAGAAGCGTCTGTGGCAACACCTTCTCCAGAGATAACATGCCCCAGGTACGCGATACGCTGCTGCGCGAACTCGCACTTTGAAGGCTTGACTTGCCACTGGTCCCTCTGCATAATTTCTAGGACAGCTTCGATGTGGCGGAGATGCTCCTCATACGTTGGACTGTAAATGAGAATGTCGTCGAAGAATACCAAGGCAAACTTCCTGAGAACTGGTGCTAGCGACGCGTTCATGGCATACTGAAAGGTCGCCGGCGCGCCGGTCAGACCAAACGCCATAACTTTGAATTCAAAGTGGCCGTTATGAGTCTGGAAGGCAGTTTTGAATTCCTCCCCGGGGGCCAGACGAATCTGGTGATACCCCGCGTGCAAGTCCAATTTAGAAAACCAATGCGCCCTGCTAACTCATCCAAAAGTTCGTCAATGACGGGGATAGGATACTTTCCTTTGACTGTCAGCGTATTCAGGTGCCGATAATCCACAACCAGGCGCCAAGCTTTAGTTTCACTCCCTTTCTCCTCCTTCTTGACCAAGATCACAGGGGATGCGAACTGGCTGTTGCTATGCGTGATAACCCCTTGCTCGAGCATCTCTTTTAACTGTCGTTCAATCTCAGTTTTCATCTCCGGTGCTACACGATAGGGCCGCATAGACACCGGATGCGCTCCAGGAATCAGTGGAATCTGGTGATCATATAGACATCGTGGCGGAAGCCCGTGGGGCTCAGCAAAAACCGCGACAAACTTACTTAAGAGGCATTGAATGTCCTGACGTTGTTCCGTCTGCTCAGTTGGAGGTTTCGGTTGCATAAGATGCAGCTCCAACAACGAGTGCCTGATCGCTGGCGTGCCCTCACCATGAAGCGCTATCAATTCGTCGTCCCTCATGAATGCCAACCACTGCTGTGCCCAATGTGTAATCATGGGGCTGTGTTTTGCCAACCAATCCAACCCCACAATACCATCATAGCTGTTGAGTTCTATGACACGGAAGGTATCCGTAAACTGGTGCCCTTGGCAAGACCAGTCCAATGCAGAAAACTGTTGGGAACAGCCCAGTAACTTGCCCCCAGCTACTTTGACACTGACTGCCGCCTGCATATTGCTAATCCCTGACAATGCTTCAGCTCTCTGTCGGTCAATAAAACAGGATGAACTGCCCGAATCAATCAAAAACTGCATGTGCTGCCCTTGTATGTCAACTTGAACATGCATAGACTTTGACGGTTTGATGACACTACTAGCGGAGGAATCAGATAACATGTGCAATGAAACAATTGTGTCCTCCTCTGCTGCACTATCGTCCTCCTGTGATGCTTCCTGGAAGCAATCAAGCAATTCCTGTACCACGTGAAATTGGATGGACTTACTGCAGACATGGTCCTTTGCCCACCGTTCCCCACACGTGAAACACAACCCTTTAGAACGGCGATATGCCATCAAACTGCTTCATCTGTCATCAGACCTGCTACCCTCCGCTTGCTTCCGTTCCTCAACTGACTTTGATACCCATTTAGCAGGTGGTGGAGGTGGCAGTGGTGCTTGTGCAGACGGTGGCTGCACTTGCTGTGAAGGGAACAATGGCTGTCGCCACACACTGGAACTAGAGCTGAGGTTAAGTCTGTGTGGAATGGGATCCATACCATCTGCGAGTTCCTCATAGAGCAGTGCCAACGAAAACGCAGTGTCCAAATCATCAGGTTGCTGGATAGCCACCAATACCCTGACAGCTGGTTTGAGCCCATCGAGAAACCAAGTCAAATAATGAAGAGGGTCAGAGTTCGAATCATACGCTGAAATCATGTCAATCAGATCTGAGAATCACTGCACATAATCCTCCATTGAGCCCGTCTGCTGAATATGATAAAGCCTCCGAAGCAAAACTTGGTGCTGATTCCGCATAAATCGAGCCTGTACTGCTTTCACAAATTCAGCCCACGATGACTGGGGAAACTTGTTGAGATAAGCTTCCAACCATGTCGCTGCCGCTCCCGTGAACTGATTTGAACCATAAGAAATCCAGAGTGACTCAGGCGTCCCCCATCTCTGAAAGTACTCCTCACAGCGACGCTGCCAGAGTCGGGGATTTGAGCCCTCGAACACCGGCAATTCCACACGCGGAGCCGAAAGAGAGGCATCAGAATTCAGAAACGAGGACGATGGGTCGGAAGACAAATTGGTGGTGCGATTCGTACCTCCTCCCGGAGGAGGCGTGTGAAAGCCACAGGCCTGCCCCGGGTTAGCTGATGAAGAGCGGTGCCCAACTGGCGGCGATCGACTCTAGCAACGGCGCTGGAATCGTCTGGAGAGCGCGGTCCAGGTTGGAGGCGAGCTCCGCGATCTCGGTGCTGAGTTGGCTCCTCGCAGCAGCCAACTCGGATCCGAGCCCCGACTTGACCTCCGTGAGCTCGGCGCTCATGTCCGCGTGGACAGCGTCGATGTTCTCGTTGACTTCACGGATCCTCCTCCGCGTGTCCTCCACCGAGTTACGCACGACATCCATGACCTGCTTCTTGTGCTCGAGGAACCGCAACTCGTACTCCTCCCGCGATTCCGCCTTGAGGATCTCGTAGATCACGCGAGATTCCTCCGATAATTCCTCCATGGCTGCGGCGCGGCAGTGGGTAGCGAAGCGAGTCCTAAATCGGTGGCTGGGCAATTCCAGATTGGGGATCGAGTGTCTCTGATACCACTTGTAAGGGTCTGGCTAATCCTTCTACAACACACGCGATTAACTGGAAGTTGTGATTCTATTGCTCATACCACCCGACCTCCCCCGAGCAATTCGATTACAACACGGCTGCGCCATTCCTGCCGATAGTCCAAGCCTAGCGATCCTCTCCAGATCTTCCCGTACTTAAGCTACCTGGAGGGCGTGACTTGGGCCTTAAGTCCGAGCATAGTCCGCCAGCCATCTGGGTGGCCTTGTCTTCCGAGTGGGCCGGCCCACCCCTTCCGGTCCAGTCGTCACTGCCGGGTCGTCGCTGGCAGGTGGAGCCGGGTCGCTGACATGCATGTTTAGCGCCATTATAAAAGCAAAGAAAGTTTACCCTCTTTTAGAATTGTATCATCATAGACGTGATGTAATTTGCACTGCAGAGACGTTCTAGCTTTAGGAAGAACATGAACAAGAATAACTAAAAGGAGAGTAGATGCATGGTAATTTATAGTAGAATAAAAAGTCCTTGTCTAGCTTCCCTGTTTGCTGAACAATCCGTTGTCACATTGTCACACCCGGGTATGATTCAGGCTAGTTGCTGTAGACAAACCATGTTGTTCTAGGGATTAATTAGAGAGCAAACCTCACTAAACACTATCCATTGTCCATTGACCAGGAAAGGAGAAAGCGGGGATAGTCCAGGGGCACGCGCCTGGTGGAAAATTACTCAGAGTTGCCGCCGATGCTGGTAAACGGGTCGACGAATAGGCAGACGGCACGACATGGGCGACCTACACAGAGGCGATGGCCTCTGTCTTGGTGGAGTACCAACCCTCGCTTCCACGTCGCACAGACACGCCATCAGCGGCTCCGGTAGCACCACGGTTTTGGTCGGCCTCGCCTATGTCGCGGACCGATCAGATGTGGCTCCGGCAGCATCACGGTCTTTGATGGGATCACCTATGTCCCGAGCCAATCAGCGGCGGCTCCATCAGCCTTCGCCTCCCCAACCCCCGCAGCGAGGGATCAACGGCAGCTCCATCAGCCTTCGCCTCTGCAGCCCCCGCAACACTATACACAGGTTTGATTAGCGTGATAAATGGTGAAACTAAATTCACCAAGGTAATGTGGTAGACATGCCAAATTCATTAACGTACATTTTAATAAGATCAAGAACATTATGAGCTCACATCAGCTGATTCAGCTTCGCAAACAATTTGAGCTGGTATGGTTGCTTATATTTTATAACTGTTCATTATTTTATTATAAATTGCGATTGATTATTCCAAAAAAGAAAACTATGGATGAATTACTGTAATCCTTTCCCATTAGGTTTTAATAAAACAACTAAAACAGGATATCTGGGGAGTGAAGAAATAAACTTCCACAGTTTGGATATCTGTAATTTGAATATTAACAATGTGTTGAACACAGACCATTATACCCAGCCCATTCTTGTCTTTTATCTATTCATCATAAACTCAGAGCTGTATATGAGATAGAAATCATAGAATGAAGGGTGCTCGTGGGATTCAACGTTTCTACATGCCAAAAGAAAAACAATAGAGTATCACATACATGTCATGTGCCCCAAAGCTACCAGCATATGTATTAAGAATGGATGGGCGCAGTCAGTTACTTTAAAAAAATCACATGGAACTCCATGAATCATCATAGTCGTTGGTACTAAGGGTTCAGAATAAATGACTCCAAACGGCTGCATCACTCTTCCACACCGACCACCTTATAGAAGAAATATCATCCAGGTATCAAACTACGGGATATCTACCAAGAAAAGAGTATTTATGTTAGGAGCTAGGGTTCTACCGGTTCTAGGACGGAGATTGTAGGAAAAGGAGGGCGTTGGGCACGGACGAGGTCGCGGTCGCCGGCGGCTGGGCGCCGTCGTGCGTGAGGAGGGAGGTGGCGCCGAAAGAGAAGGCGGCTAGGGTTTAGGGTTCCGGCTCCTCTGGGAGCCGGGCAACAGAAATATTCTTATTGCTTAATCTCCATGTAGCGTTTACAACTGTTTATATAATGAAAATAAGATAACTTGTGGGCTAAGCCCTTAACTAAACCTACTCACTGGGCCTCCTCCGGGTATAAATGACCTCGGTCATAACATCTCCTCCCGCTTGCGCAAACAGCTCGTCCTCGAGCTGGTAGTCTGGGTAGTGTTGGCGGAACTCGTCACATTGCTCCCAAGTGGCCTCCTCCTCCGGAAGGCCCTCCCACTGAATCAACAAGTACCACACTCCGCGACGTAGCTGGGCTCGTAACACCTTCGCCGGGCTCGGAAGAAGACGCCCGTCGAAGGTCAGAGGAAGCGTTGGCGTCGCTGCTGGTGTGTCCCCACGGTAGGGATTTAACATCCCCACATGAAAGACGTCATGGATGCGAGCCCCGGCCGAAAGCTGAAGACGGTAGGCCAGCTGCCCTATGCGCTCCAAGACAACGAATGGCCCGGCGTAGCGGGGGCCCAGCTTGCACTTTGCACGCGGGTCCAGGGACTGAGTGGAGCGGTGAAGAAGGGGCAGCCACACCCAATCACCCACCGTGAACTCCACCTCGCGATGGTGGCCGTCATAGTAGTGCTTCGCCAGTTGCTGGGCCTGAATGAGGCGTTGCCGCACCTCAGCAAGCATCTCGTCGCGGCTACGGAGAAGCTCCCCCGCCGCGTCCATCCAAGCTGTCGCCGGGTCAACCGGCAGTATGGGTGGCGGCGGAGTGATAGGAGGTGTTGTAGCAGTACTCCGCCCACGCGAGCCAATCCACCCAAGCGCGAGGACGATCACCTGTGACACAACACAAATACATGCAATCACCTTGTTGACCACCTCCGATTGGCCGTCCGTCTGAGGGTGGAATGTCGTGCTGAACCGGAGTTTCACCCCCGCAATCCGGAAGAGATCACGCCAGACATGCCCCATGAACACCGGGTCCTGATCGCTGATGATCGAAGCGGAAAACCCGTGAAGGCGGACGATGTCGTCGAAGAAGGCATGGGCCATGGACACGCAGGGCTGGAATTTGAGCCGAGCCGAGCCAACTCGGCTCGACTCGCTAAACCTCGTTCAACTAACGAGTTAGCTCGACTCAGCTCGTTTACAGAACAAGCTCATATTTGAAACTTGGCTTGACTCGGTAAACTCACGAGTAGCTCGCGAGTAGCTCGTTTAGCTTGTTATAAGTTATGAACAGGAGCACATATAAGTAGGGATGGAATTCGAGCCGAGCCGAGCCAACTCTGCTCGACTCGCTAAATCTCGTTCAACTAACGAGTTAGCTCGACTCGGCTCGTGTACAGAACGAGCTCATATTTGAAACTTGGCTTGACTCTATAAACTCACGAGTAGCTCGCGGGTAGCTCGTTTAGCTTGTTATAAGTTACGAACAGGAGCACATATAAGAAAAACTAGTAATTATCCTACTAATTTGGAACTAGAACACTGATGTTACTTCCATAATAACATGAAGGAAGGTCAATGAAAAATATAGTATCTCTCCACCATTATAGGTTCAAGAAACATTCATAGTATGACATTCATCTCTGAAAAATTTCAAACTCTATATTTGAACGAGTTTAACGAGCTAAATGAGTAGCTCGCGAGTAGCTCATTTAACTTGGATGAAAAAGCGAGCTCAAATTAAAAACTTGGCTCAACTCGTTACACACCGAGTTCGAACCGAGTCGAGCCGAGTCACGAGTTACTTATTTAGCTCGCGAGTTTCAAGCTATAACCCTACATATAAGAAAAACTAGTAATTATCTTACTAATTTGGAACTAGAACACCGACGGTACTTCCATAAAAACATGAAGGAAGGTCAATGAAAAATATAGTATCTATACACCATTATAGGTTCAAGAAACATTCATAGTATGACATTCATCTCTGAAAAATTTCAAACTCTATATTTGAACGAGTTTAACGAGCTAAATGAGTAGCTCGCGAGTAACTCATTTAACTTGGATGAACAAACAAGCTCAAATTAAAAACTTGGCTCAACTCGAACCACACCGAGTTCGAACCGAGTCGAGCCGAGTTACTCATTTAGCTCGTGAGTTTCAAGTTATAATTCCAGCCCAATGGACGCGGCAGTGTACGGATGGCCGAGCGCGATGAAGTGAGCATACTTGGAGAAGCGGTCGACCACCATGAGGATGACGGACTTGCCGCCCACCTTGGGAAGGCCCTCGATGAAGTCCATGGAGATATCGGCCCAGACCTGAGAGGGCAGCTCTAAGGGCTGTAACATACCCGCCGGCCGTAGCGTCTCCGTCTTGTTACTGTAACATCCCAAGATTTTCCAAATCTTGTTATGTGAAAACTAAATAAACAAAATAAACAATTGTTGAATTTAGGGTGAGAAGAAACTTTTTGATTCCAATTTGAAACATCAAAACCTATTTTGATCAAATAAAATCCTAAAAGGATTTCAAAATATAAACAATTAATAAATAAAGTTAAAATAGTTGGAATTACTACTTTTGGATCTTTAAATAAAAAGATATGGTTTTTTTATAAAGCAAAGGTAGAAATATAAATAAGGATTATTTTATAGAGCCAAATTAAATCTTGGCCAAGCTTTTGAAATAAAATGTTTTTATTTGATAAAAAGAGTAAAGGTTTATTTAAATAAAATAATGAGAATTTATTAATATCCATTTTTATTAAAGTAAAGGTTTTGCCATTTTAAATAAACACTAAAACTTGTTAATTTATTTTAATTAAGATTTCCAAGTGTTTTTATGTTTTCAAATGAAACCTACTGAAAAGATTTTGATATTATTTAGATTTCAAAAAGAGTTTTAAAATAAATTTAAACCTATTTTGAATTAAAGACTATGGTCTATTTATTTAATTATTAATAGATCCTAAAAGAATAAAAGTATAATTTTATTTTTGACTTTGAAATATGTTGATAAACAGAATTAAAATTCACCCAAAGTTTGATGGTGATTTGAATTTAAAGGGAGATTGATTTATGTTATTAAATCTTATTTAATTAAATCTAGAACCTATTTTAAATAATTAAAAGACTCTAAAAAAAAAATTATTCTAAATTTGACTTTGGAATGTGTTATTAATCAGTATATGAATCTACACAAATTTTGGTTGAGGTTTGAATTGATTTGTTGCTTGAATTGTTTGAATGAAAATCAAATCTGATTATTCAAAAATAGAAAATAAAAAGGTTTAGTATAAAAAAATGGAAACAAAACAGACCCACCTAACCTAGCCCACTAAGCCCATCAGCAGCCCACCTGCTCTTTCCCGCAGCATTCGATTTTCACTCAGAAGCAGACCCGCGCAGTCACCGACGCGTGGACCCCATCTCCCCTATTCCTCTCTCGCTGACGCCAGGCCCACCACCGCTCCTTCATCCTCACCCGTGCGCCAAACCTCGGCCCGGTTTACTGATTAAAGCTCGCGTTAATACATTCTTGCGCGTTTAATCCTCACCGTGACCACGCAGTATTAAGCGCCCGTTTCCTCTCTTCCTTTCCCTCCAAACCTCACGCCTCGAGAGCCACCAGGCTGCTTGGAATCATCTCCGAAGCTCCACTGCCTCCGACGCCCTCCGGCGACAATTTCGGCCAAACCCTTCCGCCCCTCGCCTCCTCGAGCACCCGAGCTTGACCCCGGCAGCGGCCGACGAACGACGACGCCAGCGTGCCTTTTTCTCCGACGAAGCCTCCAGGTAGTCTCTGACCGCGCCGCCCTCTCTCTTTGAAGCTCCCACACTCCCTACTCTCTTACGCGTCTAACACACCCTTTAATTTTGCATTGGCGCGACTTGTAGCCTCGTCCTCGACAACGACAGTGCGTGCCCGTCGCCAGACATCTCTCCGGCGAGCAATCCACGCAACTCCAGCGCGCCCCTCGACAAACAGCAGGCACCTTGAGCTTCCCCACGCCACGGCGAACTTGGTGAGCATCTCCTTTCACTCTCTTGCTTCCTGCATCACCAGCACCGCCACCGTCTAACCGCGCGCCGCCACACGCTGCCGCCAGCGCCACTGCTTAATGGTCAAAGCAATTACGTCCGTAGGATCTTGATCTGACGATTAGGATAGAAACTAACTCGAAAGGGTAAGCAGTGCTCTGAGCCGTGCGATGTCACTTAGATCCAACGGCTCGCATCTGTCGATCCGCACGAAGCGGTACAGACCAATCACAGCACGACGCGTGGCCCTGTGCGTTTGAAATAAAAACAGAAATGTCTATTAGATGTTCCAATTTGAAAAATTCATAACTTTCAAACCACACGTCCAAATTTTGCAAATTTTATATCAATGGAATCAGCAAGACAAGTACTTTCTGACCATGCACTTTTTTTTAGTAAAATGCTTCTGTTAAATTGATTGTTTTTGCAGAAACTTGTGTATGCATATTTAGAATATAAAAATTGTTCTAAAATGATTTTTGAGATAAAACCTTTGGGAAATGGTTTGTTTTGAACCTACTGACCACAGAAATCAATTTGTGGTTTCAAAAATATATTTGGTGACGCAAAAGAATAAACCTTTGATTTAAACCATTTCTAGTCAAATAAAAATATTGTTTATTTGTTAAAAATGCTTTTTAAAGAAAACCTTTGGGAAATGTTTTGGAATAAACTCTCTGACCCCAAGCACCAAGTTTTATGAATTAAAAATGTATTTGGTGAACCCTATAAAGATTGTTACCTTGATAAAGGCATTTTCCACCACATAAAATAATGATTTGGTTTAAAAATGGTTTATAAGTAAAATCTTTTGCAAATAGTTTTGCCACTTTATAAAATGACCAATAAAGTGTTTTAGGATGATTATAACCTATTATAAACCACTTTTGTAAATAAAACAAAGTTTGGCATGCTTGCATGCATTGTTTTGATACCATTATTTTATGTGATGTTGCTTGAATGGTAAATTGAAATATTGCTTGCTTGATTGAATTGTAGTGATTTCAAGAGAGTGTATATTGCAAAGATCAAGGAGTGAACTTATATTCTCTACCAAAAAGGCAAGTGATGCTTCATACTTTTGTCCCATTGTTTTCACTATGCATTAGTGATACTTCTAAGTAGGACTTGCATGGAATTTTTGCTAAGTATAAACTATGCCATGGGAAATCCTAGTAGATGAACCCTTAGTAGAAATTCCTAAGTTAAGATTCCTACTACTATCATGCTTAGCTTAGCTAGTAGAAAACAAGGGTGGAATATATATTCATACTATGGAATATTTCCAAGTCAAGGACTTGTGTTTTGTTTAATAAAAACAACTAAGTTAATGAATCACTTGGGTGGAATGGAAGGAATGGTTTGTGTTGAGTGGTTACACAAGGCCCATTTATATGGTTTACCTTGTGTATCACACTTGTGGATGGCCACCCAGGAACAAAGAGATTTGAGATGTCAAATGTTGAGAAGCTTCAAGTGCAGCCACTTGGCCTTATGGGCTCTGCCTGGATCATATAGGTTGCAATAACTTAGCCAAATGGACAGTTGGTGGTAGGGGAATGATAGGTTGGAACGCGTCCATTCTGGTCTAAGGGAAGGCTTCTGAAAGATCTTGTCTTGGGAAACCAAGTCTTGTGGGGAAAGTGCACCACCTCTGGAGAGTGTAAAATCTAAGTACTTAGCCATGTCCCTGGTAAAGAACAATTTGAGCATCAAGACATGGAAGCTATCAAGAATCTCCTCATCCCAATTTCTAAGTTAAAATGTTGTGGTTGAACAAGGGTTGAAGGATCACCAATTTCTATTGGGAGATGCCTTGGGAATGTTTTTGTCAAGCAAAAACTTAGTGTTTTCAAATGATAAGGAAAATCTATTTTGAGCAAAGCAAGCCTAAGCTCCACTTAGCCAAATGCATATAGATGATAGACTCCACTATACTACCATAGTATCACTTGCCAATAGAATTCAAATGTGTTGACCCTTGTGGCTGTAACTTGTTATGTTGCAGGTTTGTTTGATGTTAGTGAAGTTTATTGATTAGGATTACAAGTCTACAACCAACATGTCTGCCTGTGGCACTTTGAAGATGAAGGACCCCATGCTATTGTTATATTCTGCTGCATTGTAATGAGATAGCCAAATGAGCTATGTAAGATGTAATAAATTATGTTATTCCTGGTTATAAAGTTGTATTATGACCTTTGTTTCTTGATATTACATCTTAACTGTGGATGCTAGCTATTTATCCAGGGAATAGCATTGTAAACACAAGGATCTCTACCTTATTAAAGGTTGGGAACCTTATAGTTACTCTGGCACGTCTCACAAGACCATATCCAGTCTCGGACCAGGGCCCGACACCAGGGATGTAGAAGTCGGCGCGGAGACGATGGAGGGTCTTCTGCACACCCTCATGGCCCGACGAGTGTGCCATCAGCAGCACCTGGTGATGGAGGTCATCGTGGTCCGGTACGAAAATCCGGCGCCCATGCAGGTGAAGGGATTCGCAGCATAGTAAATCAAAAAATTTCCTACGGATGCGAACAAGATAGCCAAGGTCTAATCTAGGAGATGTAATCAACGAGAGAGATTGATGAGATCTTCATACCCTTGAAGAAATCGCATAGCGGAAACGTTCAACAGAACGTGGTTGACGTAGTTGTACTCGCCGCCTCCTCCTCGCGATCCGATCCTACGCCGCAAGTGGCGGCGCCTCCGAGAGATGCACACATATGGTGCAGCGACGTCTCCTCCTTCCTTGGTCCAGCAAGTATGGTGGAGAGATAGATTGGATCTGCAGCACGACGACGTGGTGCTTATGGTGGAGAGTTTCTGCGCCAGGGCTTCGCCTACGCGCAGTCGGGAGAGAGAGGTGGAGGGGAAGCAGTAGGACGGCGGCTAGGGTTGGAGTGGGGGGAGGGTGCGCCCCTGCCCTCCTTATATAGGGGGCTGGACGGCCCCCTTGAACCCTCCTCCAAGCCCTAGGGCGGCGGCCCAAGGGGTGGAGTGGGGGGCAAGTCTTCCCCTCTCTTCTAGAAGGTCCCTTAGGGTTTCCCCTAGGGCTGGTCGGCTGGGCCCTGGGCGCCTTGTGCCCCTGGCCCAAAGTGGCCAGGGCACTTCCCCTTAGGCCCACGCAGGCCTCCGACAAGTGGTCCCACGTTGGGCCTGTAGGGGTTCGTAGCATGGAAAACAAAAAATTTCTACCGCATACAAACAAACAAACCAAGATCTATCTACTAGATTGTAGCAACGAGTCGGTGGAATAACTCACCCTCAAAGATTCCAAAGTGTTTAACGAGAGCGGATTCTCGTGGGTGATGTAGTCGTACTCTTGCCGATCTCAAGATCGTGTAGACGATCCTTCCGGCCAAGGCTCCCAGCGCTTCCGTAGTCGGTCACACGTTCGGTACTCGATGAAGACCTTCCTCTCCCTTGTTCCAGCAGGCAGCGGAGGTTGTAGCACTCTCCTCACGATTCCGGCAGCACGACGGCGTGGTACCAGAAGTAGAGGGGAGATCTCGCAGGGCTTCGCCTTAAGCCGGAGCGAGTATGGTGGACTATGAGAGAGGCCTTGGTGATCTAGGGTTTAGACACACCAAGGAGAGAGGGCTAGGCCGACGTCTAGGGCTTGGGAAAGCCCAAGTCGGCGGCTAGGGTTTGCCCTAGGCGGCGGCGGCAACAGCAGGAGGTGGTGGCGCCGGCGGCTTAGGGCTAGGGTTTTGGTGAGGCAAGGTGTAGTCTTGGAGGGGCAGCCCTGCCCCTCCTTATATAGGTGGAGGGCGCCGGCCAAGGGGAGGGGAGTCCCTCCCTAACTCGGCTTCCAAGGCCAGCGGGTGGAGGGAGAGGAACTCCTCCCCAGGTAGGTTTCCTACTCTCCCTCCACCAAGCAAAACTTGCCGTTTGAATTTTCAAATTGGCGTTTGACTTTTCAAACTAGGATTTGATTTATCCCTTTATTTTGCTCAGCGATGACACCTAGTACATGATGCAACCATTCCAACTTGTTATGACACATTCATGTACCCTTCCCCTCTGGAGTGCCGGACCTTCCGGAACCTTCTAGAACATTCCCGATGAAAACACCGGAATCATTCTCCAACCCCGAAACAGGACTTTCCTTATATGAATCTTATTCTTCGGACCATTCCGGATCTCCTCGTGATATCCCGGATCCCATCCGAGACTCCGGACAACATTCGGTCTCTTACTCATCATTCCATAACTACTCAACAACATTGAATCCTTAAGTGTGTCTCCCTACGGTTCGTGAATTATGCGGACATGATCGAGACACTTCTCTGAACAATAACCAATAGAGGAATCTAGAAATTCATATGGTTCCCACATATTTCTACGATTACTTTGTGATCGAATGAACCACTTACATACGATACCAATTTCCCTTTGTCTCACGATAGTTTACTTATCCGAGGTTTTGATCGTCGGTATCTCTGCATACCTAGTTCAACCTCGTTACTAATAAGTACCCTTTTCTCGTTCCCGTGATATGTGATCCCTTGTGAGCCAGTCACATGCTTGCAAGCCAATTGGATGACATTCCACCGAGAGGGCCCAGAGTATATCTATCCGTCATATGGATGGACAAATCCCACTCTTGATCCATGTGTCTCAACCAATACTTTCCGAACACCCAATGCCACCTTTAGAGCCACCCAGTTACGGTGTGGTGTTTGATGTCATCAAAGCATCCTTTCGGTAATGGTGATATGCATGATCTCATGGTCGAAGGAATTAAGTTACTATGTATCAGAAAGCATATAGCAATTGAACTATTAAAATGACTTGATCTTTATGCTACGCTTATCTATAGGAGTATGTCCATCATACCATTCTCCTAACGATATGATCTTGTTGTTAATAACATCTCAATGTTCATGATAGGGAAACCACAATCATTTATTAACCAACAAGCTAGTATTATAAAGAGGCTTTACTAGGGACTCTAATTTAGTTTACAAATCACACAAGTATTAATGTTTCCTTGTTAATACTATTATAGCATGAATGTAAACATTTATCATAAACACAAAGATATAATAATAACTATATTTATTATTGCCTCTAGGGCATATCTCCAACAGTCTCCCACTTGCACTAGAGTCAACTAATCTAGATTACATCGTAATATACCGAACACCCATGGCAGTTTGGTGTTGGTCATGTTTTGCCCTCAGGAGAGGTTTAGTCAACGGATCCGCCACATTCAGATCTGTGTGTACTTTGCAAATCTTTATGTCACCATCTTGGACATGTTCTCGAATAGCGTGAAAACGTAGCTTGATGTGCTTCAGCTTCTTGTGTGACCTTGGTTCTTGCGCATTGGCTATGGCGCCCATGTTATCACAGTAGATAGACATTGGGTCCAGCGCACTTGGAACCACACCGAGCTCTGTAATGAACTCCTTCATCCATATCGCTTCTTGTGAAGCCTCCGAAGCAGCTATGTATTCCGATTCAGTTGAAGATCTCGCCACAACGCTTTGCTTTGCACTCCTCCAGCTAACTGCTGCACCATTCAAAGTAAATACGTATCCAGATTGAGATTTAGAATCATCCGGATCGGTGTTCCAACTAGCATCGGTGTAACCATTAACAACGAGCTGTTCATCACCTCCATAAGAAAGAACCATATCCTTAGTTCTTCTCAAGTACTTAAGGATGTTTTTGACCGCTGTCCAATGATCCACTCCTGGATCACTTTGATATCTGCTAGTCAAACTAACAGCATATGCAATGTCGGGTCTAGTACATAGCATGGCATACATTAGAGATCCTATGGCTGAGGCATAGGGAGTCTTACTCATCCTTTCTCTATCTTCTGCCATTGCTGGACTTTGAGTTTTACTCAAGGTCGTATTGGGCAACATGGGCAAGAACCCTTTCTTGCTATCTTCCATTCCAAACCTCTTTAGAACTTTGTCCAAATATGTACTTTGTGACAATGATATTAGGCGTCTCGATCTATCTCTATAAATCTTTATGCCTAATATGTAAGCTGCTTCGCCAAGATCTTTCATTGAAAAACTATTATTCAAATATTCCTTGACACTATTAAGAAGGTCTACATCATTCCCAATCAACAATATGTCATCTACATATAGTATTAAGAATGCTACAGAGCTCCCACTCACTTTATTGTAAATACAAGCTTCTCCATAAGTTTGTATAAAACAAAAACTTTTGATTACCTTATCAAAACGTTGGTTCCAACTTCGGGATGCTTGCTTCAATCCATATATGGACCGTTGAAGTTTGCATACCTTGTTAGCATCTTTAGGATCGACAAAACCTTTGGGTTGCATCATATACAACTCTTCATCAATGTCTCCATTGAGGAACGCTGTTTTGACATCCATCTGCCATATCTCATAATCATAATATGCAGCGATTGCTAACAAAATCCTCATAGACTTTAGCTTCGCTACTGGTGAGAAAGTATCATCGTAGTCAACTCCTTGAATTTGTCGAAACCCTTTTGCGACAAGTCGAGATTTATAGATAATAACATTACCATCGACATCTGTTTTCTTCTTGAAAATCCATTTGTTCTTGACATATACGGCCATCCCAGAAGTCCACCAAAGTCCATACTTGGTTTTCGTACATGGATCCAATCTCGGATTTCATGGCTTCTTGCCATTTATTGGAATCTGGGCTCATCATCGCTTCCTCATATGTCGCAGGATCATCGGTGTTGTCCACCAACATGACACTCATAACGGGATCATACCAATCAGGAGTGGTACGAGTTCTCGTTGACCTGCGAGGCTCTGTAGCAACTACAACCGAAGTTTCATGATCATCATCATTAGCTTCCTCTCTTATTGGTGCAGGCACCACAGGAACTTCTTCCGGTGTTGCGCTACTCGCAAGTTCGAGAGAAGGTTCGACAACCTCGTCGAGTTGTACTTTCCTTCCAGTCACTTCTTTCTAGAGAAATTCCTTCTCTAGAAAGGATCCATTCTTGGCAACGAAGATTTTGCCTTCAGATCTATGATAGAAGGTATACCCAATAGTTTCCTTTGGATATCCTATGAAGACGCATTTTTCCTCTTTGGGTTCAAGTTTGTTCGGCTGTAACTTCTTTACATAGGCTTCGCAACCCCAAACTTTAAGGAATGACAATTTAGGTTTCTTCCCAAACCATAATTCATACGGTGTCGTTTCAACGGATTTAGATGGTGCCCTATTTAAAGTGAATATGGCTGTTTCTAATGCATAACCCCAAAATGATAGCGGTAAATCTGTAAGTGACATCATAGAACGAACCATATCTAAGAGAGTTCGATTACGACGTTCGGACACACCATTACGCTGTGGTGTTCCCGGCAGTGTCAATTGTGAAAGTATTCCGCATTTCTTCAAATGCTCGCCAAACTCGTAACTTAGATATTCACCTCCACGATCAAAACGTAGAAATTTAATCTTCTTGTTACGTTGATTCTCTACCTCACTTTGAAATTCCTTAAACTTCTCGAAAGTCTCGGACTTATGTTTCATGAAATAGATATACCCATATCTACTCAAGTCACACGTGAAGGTAAGAACATAACGATAACCATCGCGCGATGCTACACTCATTGGACCACACACATCGGTATGTATGATTTTCAACAAGTCCGTAGCTCGCTCCATCATACTAGAAAATGGAGTCTTAGTCATTTTACCCATCAGACATGCTTCGCATCTTTCAAGTGATTCTAAATCAAGTGATTCAAGAAGTCCATCGGAATGGAGTTTCTTCATACGCTTCACTCCAATGTGACCAAGACGACAGTGCCACATATAGGTCGAGTTATCGATCGATTTCAAACGTTTAGCTTCAATGTTATTAATATGTGTATTTCCACCATCGAGATTCAATAAGAATAGATCATCTATCAAAGGTGCATGTGCATAAAACATATTACTCATATAAATCGAACAACCATTATTCTCGGACTTAAACAAGTAACCGTCTCGCATTAAACAAGATCCCGATATAATGTTCATGCTTAACGCAGGCACCAAATAACAATTATTTAAGTATAAAACTAATCCCGATGGTAGATGAAGAGGTAGCGTGCCGACCGCGATCACATCAACCTTTGATCCATTTCCTACGCGCATCGTCACCTCGTTCTTCGCTAGCTTCCGTTTATTCTGCAGCACCTGTTTCGAGTTACAAATATGAGCAACCGAACCAGTATCAAATACCCAGGCACTACTACGAGTACTAGTGAGATACACATCAATAACATGTATATCGGATATACCTTTCTTATTGATGTTGCCGTTCTTCAAATCCGCCAAGTACTTTGGGCAATTCCGCTTCCAGTGACCTTCTCCCTTGCAGTAAAAACACTCAGTATCAGGCTTAGGTCCAGCCTTGGTCTTCTTCGTCGGTGCGGTAACTTTCTTACCACCCTTCTTGAAGTGTCCCTTTTGCTTAGACTTGCCTTTCTTGAATTCGGTGGTCTTATTGACCATCAACACTTGGTGCTCTTTCTTGATCTCCACTTCTGCAGATTTTAACATGGAGAAGAGTTCGCAATCGCTTGTTCATGCTTTGCATATTGTAGTTCATCACAAAGTTCTTGTAACTTGGTGGTAGTGATTGGAGGACACGGTAAATCCCCAAAGCATTAGGAATCACTATACCCAAGCTTTGGAGTTTGTTTGCGTTCCCAGACATCTTAAGCACATGCTCACTGACGGATCTGCCCTCTTCCATCTTGCGGTTGAAGAACTTTTCAGAAGCCTCATAGCTCTAAACTGCCGCGTGAGTCTCAAATATCAGTTAGAGTTCACGGACAATATCATGTGGGTCTGAATTCTCAAACCTTTTCTGAAGCTCCGATTCCAAACCATACAAGATAGCACACTGAACTGTGGAGTACTGAGTCTTCCGAGCGAGGTAAACATTCTTTACTTCATCGGTAGCATCACCGCAAAAGGGTCACCCAAATGTGCATCCAGCACATAGGTCAAATTACCAGCATTGAGGACAATCCTCAAATTGCGGAACCAATCCGCGAAGTTGCTTCCGTTGTTTTTCAACTTTTCTTTCTCTAGGAACGCATTAAAATTGATGGTAGGGGCCGCCATTGATCTACAACATATTTGCAATAGTTTAGACTAAGTTTATGACAAATTGAGTTCTAATTAATAGTTAAATTAATCTAGGTGAACTCCCACTCAAAACAATATCCCTCACATTGTTTTAGTGATCACACGAACCAAATCCACCACATCAAAACCGATCATCACGAGAGTTGATGTAGCTTCAATGGCGAACAATCGACATGTTCATCATATCTACTATATGATTCATGCTTTACCTTTCGGTGATCCGTGTTCCGAGACCATGTATGTACATGCTAGGCTCGTCAAGATCAAACCTTAGCTTCCGCATGAGCAAATCTGGCTTGCTCACGTTGTATACACTTGCAGAATCTAACACACCCGATCATCACGTGATGCTTCGAAACAACAAGCTTTAGCAACAGTGCTTACTAAGGATGAACACTTTAGAACTTGAAATTCATGTGCATGAGGGATCATCTTATAATGCTACCGTCGTTAACTAAGCAATACAAGATGCATAAAGGATTAACATCACATGCAATTCATAATATGTGATATGATATGGCCTTTCTTCTTTATGCTTCCGATCTCCATCTTTAAGCACGAACATGATCTCCATCATCACCGGCATTGCATCAAGGTCAATGACGCTGCTCCATGATTGTCTTCCACCAGCTTCAACTATTACAACTACTTTGAATAGACACGCGGGTCTTAACAGAAAATAAAGACAACCATATGGCTCCTGCCGGTTGCCAACTTACAATAATGAACATTGCATACATCAAATATAATCACAATCATGGCCATATCACATCACAGCACACCCCTGCAAAACAAAGTTAGACGCCTCTAATTTTCTTTGCATATTTTACGTGGTTTGGGGCTTTCAATAAGTGTCGATCTAACTTACGAACAAGAACCACAACGTTGATGTTTGAACTATCAAGTGCCCGTTGTAAATTGGATCTATACTATAATGGGAGAGACAGACACCCGCAAAGCCACTTATGCAATACAAGTTTCATGTTGAGCATGGAGCAAGTCTCATGAACGATGTCATGTAAGGTTAGCCCGGGCCGCTTCATCCCATCATACCGCAAGATGCAAAGTACACAAGAAGCAATTGATAATAAGAGCACCACCGCCCATAATGACCATTGTGTTCTACTCGTGCAACAGATCTACATATAGACACGGCTCGATACCCTTTGTAGGGGTTCGTAGCATGGAAAACAAAAAATTTCTACCGCATACAAACAAACAAGCCAAGATCTATCTACTAGATTGTAGCAACGAGTCGATGGAATAACTCACCCTCGAAGATTCCAAAGTGTTTAACGAGAGCTGATTCTCGTGGGTGATGTAGTCGTACTCTTGCCGATCTCAAGATCATGTAGACGATCCTTCCGTTAAGCAGCGCTTCCGTAATCGGTCACACGTTAGACTGATGAAGACCTTCCTCTCCCTTGTTCCAAAGAAAATGGAGGTTGTAGCACTCTCCATGATTCGGCAAAGACACGCGTGGTACCGGAAGTAGAGGGGAGATCTCGCAGGGCTTCGCCTTAAGCCGGAGCGAGTATGGTGGACTATGAGAGAAGCCTCGGTGATCTAGGGTTTAGACACACCAAGGAGAGAGGGCTAGGCCGGCGTCCAGGGCTTGGGGAAGCCCAAGTCGGTGGCTAGAGTTTGCCCTAGGCGGCGGCAGCAGCAGGAGGTGGTGGCGCCGGCGGCTTAGGGCTAGGGTTTTGGTGAGGCAAGGTGTAGTCTTGGAGGGGCAACCCTGCCCCTCCTTATATAGGTGGAGGGCGCCGGCCAAGGGGAGGGGAGTCCCTCCCCAACTCGGCTTCCAAGGCCGGCGGGTGGAGGGAGAGGAACTCCTCCCCAAGTAGGTTTCCTACTCTCCCTCCACCAAGCAAAACTTGCCGTTTGACTTTTCAAATTGGCGTTTGACTTTTCAAACTAGGATTTGATTTATCCCTTTATTTTTCTCAGCGATGACACCTAGTACATGATGCAACCATTCCAACTTGTTATGACACATTCATGTACCCTTCCCCTCCGGAGTGCCGGACCTTCCGGAACCTTCTAGAACATTCCCGATGAAAACACCGGAATCATTCTCCAACCCCGAAACAGGACTTTCCTTATATGAATCTTATTCTCCGGACCATTCCGGATCTCCTCGTGATATCCCGGATCCCATCCGAGACTCCGAACAACATTCGGTCTCTTACTCATCATTCCATAACTACTCAACAACATCGAATCCTTAAGTGTGTCTCCCTACGGTTCGTGAATTATGCGGACATGATCGAGACACTTCTCTGAACAATAACCAATAGAGGAATCTGGAAATTCATATGGTTCCCACATATTTCTATGATTAATTTGCAATCGAATGAACCACTTACATACGATACCAATTTCCCTTTGTCTCACGATAGTTTACTTATCCGAGGTTTTGATCGTCGGTATCTCTGCATACCTAGTTCAACCTCGTTACTGATAAGTACTCTTTTCTCGTTCCCGTGATATGTGATCCCTTGTGAGCCAGTCACATGCTTGCAAGCCAATTGGATGACATTCCAGTGAGAGGGCCCAGAGTATATCTATCCGTCATATGGATGGACAAATCCCACTCTTGATCCATGTGTCTCAACCAATACTTTCCGAACACTCAATGCCACCTTTAGAGCCACCCAGTTACGGTGTGGTGTTTGATGTCATCAAAGCATCCTTTCGGTAATGGTGATATGCATGATCTCATGGTCGAAGGAATTAAGTTACTATGTATCAGAAAGCATATAGCAATTGAACTATTAAAATGACTTGATCTTTATGCTACGCTTATCTATAGGAGTATGTCCATCATACCATTCTCCTAACGATATGATCTTGTTGTTAATAACATCTCAATGTTCATGATAGGGAAACCACAATCATTTATTAACCAACAAGCTAGTATTATAAAGAGGCTTTACTAGGGACTCTAATTTAGTTTACAAATCACACAAGTATTAATGTTTCCTTGTTAATACTGTTATAGCATGAATGTAAACATTTATCATAAACACAAAGATATAATAATAACTATATTTATTATTGCCTCTAGGGCATATCTCCAACAGGTCCCACTCCGGAACCTTCTAGAACCTTCTGGTACAATACCGATAAACTCTGAAACGATTGCGAAATCCAAAAACTGCTTTCCTTTATATGAATATTATTCTTCGGACCATTCTGGAACCTCTCGTGATGTCCTGGGTCTCATCCGAGACTCCGAACAGAAACTCATAAACCAATTATCCATTCTATCCTAGCGTCGATGCACATTAAGTGTGTGACCCTACGGGTTCGAGAATATGCAGACATGATCTTCTATCAATAATCAACAGCGGGATCTGGAAATCCATATTGACTCCCACATATTCATCGATGATCATATCGGATGAACCACGATGCCAGGATTCAGTTAATCCCATATATGTATTCCCTTCGTCACGTGATATTTTACTTGCCCGTGATTCGATCGTTGGTATCGGCATACCTAGTTCAATCTCGTTCACAGCAAGTACTTTACTCGTTCCGTATTCCGATATCACTTTGTGATTAACTCCTTAACCACGTGCTTACAAGCGGTGCTGATATCGATTACCGAGTGGCCCGAAGTATATCTCTCCGACTCAGGAGGGACAAATTCCATCTCGATACATACAACCCAACAAGTACTTTCCGATCACCTGAGAGACACCTTTATGATCACCCTCACATAGGATGACCTTTAATGACCTCAAAGCTTTCTTACGATACCAGGGAGTTGTATTATCTCATGGTCTAAGGAATACAATACTTGGCATAGGAAAAAGCTTCGCAAAGATGAACACGATGACACGATCTAATTGCTCTGCTTAATTTGGGTCTGTCCATCATATCATTATCCTAATGACATGATCTCATTATTAATCGACAACTCATGTCTATGGTTAGGAAACCTTAACCATCATTAATCAATGAGCTAGTCCATAGAGGCGTACTAGGGACACGGTGTTGTTCATAAACCACACAAGTATCAAAGTTTCCGCTTATTACAATTCTAGCATGGAATATAAACTTTATCATGAACAAGAATTATAATAATAACATCTTTATTATTGCCTCTAGGGCATAATTCCAACAGCAGGGGCAATCCATCCGCCAGGCGCCATGGCTCGTCCAGGTCGCCAGCAACAAGTCACTGCCAAAGGAGCTGAGCATCCGGTGCGGCCACGGAGGCCCGACGGATGTCGTCGAAGAGGGCGAAAGTATGCCCCAAGCGGATATAGAGCGCCGCCCCCACGGAATCGCCGACGGCTGCGTCGTGATCGGCATCGCGGCGAGACAGGGCGTCGGCCACGGTGTTAAGGCGACCTAGACGGTACTTGACGGTGAAATCGAAGCCAAAGAGCTTGCCAATCCACTGATGTTGCGGCACACTAGACATGTAACATCCCAAAAATCATAATTTGTAAAGCTTGCATAGCATTCATGCATTCATAAGCATTTGATCTTTTTCAAATAAATTTCAAACATAAGAAACCATATTTATGCCTATTACTTATTTAAGTGAGGCAAGGTTTATATTTTATTTTCTATATGTGATTAGTATTTGATCAGTATTGTTTTGATAGTAAATACAAGGCCACACAAAAGTTTTCAAAACAATTCAAAATTTAAAACCAATCATATGCCTATTATAAATATTTAGTTAAGGGCATGGTTTTATATTTAAATTTCAAACTCAAAATTATTTTGAGTATAAATGAATATTTTACACACCCTTGGACACAAGTGAAAGGATACAGATGTCGCCTAGAGGGGGGGGGGTGAATAGGCGATTAAAACTTTTCCTAGAGTGGCTCAACAAAGGCGGAATAAAACTAGTGTTTACTTTGTAAATCACAACCTAGAACAACTAAGGTTCACCTATGTGCACCAACAACTTATGCTAAGAAATACAAGGAACAAAGTGATAGCAAGATATATATTACTTCAAGCACGAAGGCTATCACAATGTAAAGTGCATAAGTAAAGAGCTCGGGTATAGAGATAACCGAGGCACGCGAGGACAATGATATTTTACCGAGTTCCTCCCAACATGGAGTACGTCTCGTTTGGAGAGGGGGTGGTATCAAACCACCAACGCCACAAAAGGCCTCCCTTATTCTCTGGTGAATCTCACCCCAATGAGATCGATCCACACTTTCACTATCGGTGCACTTGTCGGTGGCAAACCGGAACCTCTAACAAGGTTGGGGCACTTCTCCACAACTTAATTGGAGGCTCCCAACAAACGCCACCAAGGCTACAACCTGCAACACCAACAAACCGTCTAGGGAACCAAGAACCCAAGAGTAAAAAGCTTCTCAACTTTCACTCACCAAATCCTTCGGGGAGAACTCAAACCGATGCACCAGATGCAATGGCAAGAACACAAGTAGTGCTCAAATCCTTCTCTCCCAAATTCCACCAAAGCTACAAAAGCTTGTGGGGGAATAAGAGAGGAAGAACAAAGGAGGAAATCCACAAAAGACTCCAAGATCTAGATCCCAAGATGTTCCCCTCACTTAGAGGAGAGATGGATTGGTAGGATTGTAGATCTAGATATCCTCTTTCAAATCCCTAAAGTATATGCAAGAATCAAGGGAGGTATTGAAGGGGGGTAGCAAGCTTCAAAAGGTCAACAATGGTAGGGGAAAACTTGCAAGAGAGCTAGGGAACCATTGGAGAAGAAGGGCCCCTTAAATAGGTCCCTAGAAATCCAACTGTTAGGCCTAGGAATCGCCCGGTCCGGAGTCTCCGGACTGGGAACGGAGTCTCCGGTGTACCCAGGCCAAACGGGGACAATCTGTAGGACGTACTGGACGCGGTCCGGAGATTAGACCGGAGATTAGTCCGGAGTGTCCGGTCTTACAGAAACTGGCAGAAAGACCAATACGAAAACATCCATAACTTTTGCATTCGGACTCCGATTTTGATGATCTTGGGCTCGTTTTAAAGAGGACAATAAGCTCTACAAGATCATACAGAAAAACATAATAGTACAGAAAGGGAGTATAGAACCAAATGACGAAAGGTTTAACCTCTCTCAAAAAGACAAACCAGTAAAACCTCCAACATCGAAAACGTAGTAGAGAATGCATATGAAATCCGTTTTCGATGAAGTAGAGCTTGTCATGGAGATTAAAACAAGCTCTAAATCCTCACATGAGTAAGAAGCAAATAATGGAAGGTTTTACCTATATCTAAAAGACAAACCCTGTAAAACCTTCAAGATCAAAAACGCAATAAGATATAAAGGGGAAATCCATTTTTGATGAACTAGGGCTTGTTATGAATATTACCACAAGATCTAGAACCTCACATGGATAAGATCCAAATAACAACCAAGAAAGGATGATGCTAAGTATGCAAAGGTTTGAGCTCTCTCTGAACGATATGATCGAGTTACTCACTTGGGAGCCCCTCTTGATAGTACGGTTGTCTATCCTATAAAACGGTCTCCCCAACTAACACCACGAGACAGGTAAGAAAGAAACCCTATCAAGATCATACCTTTGCCTTGCGCATATTCCACTTGATTATGATTTAGACGGTCTTGTCCTTCTGAAGATGGAACACCTTTCTTGATTGGTCTTGTACGCACTTGCTTGATGAAGACTTGCAAGTTACTCCCCCATACAACATGGGGAAACCTTTACTTTGACCTTGTCTTCATTGATCCATGATCATCGAGGATAGCAAGATTTAAGCATGAGATCTTCATAGGTTTAACTCTCACATGACCAATCTGTGGATCACTCTTTGAACACCTTGGTCACCACTTGATCCTCTTCACTTTCTTCTTCTCCAAACCTTGAAGCCAACATATGGTTCAAGCATTGCCTATGGACAATTCCTACAAGTAGAACTTGATACAAGCATTAGTCCATAGAGATTGTCATTAATTACCAAAACCACACATGGGGGCCCACATGTTCTTTCAATCTCCCCCATTTTGGTAATTGATGACAATCCATTTGAGAGGGTTTATATAAGGAATTTAACACATAAAATGGTAGCACCAATATCAAATACTACATAAGTATGTGATATTCGTACCACCACCATATATAGAGCAAACTCCCCCACAATCTATGCATGTGTGATGAACTTGAATTTCATTGCATATATTGCCAATCATTATCATTGGTGGAGTTTCCTCTATATATACCACATGCGAAGCAACAACAAAGATGAAAGAGCATGAAAGGCAAATGCTTAGAAACAAACTCAAGGCATAAACCATTTCCCTAAACCCCTCTAAAACTTCTCCCCCATTGGCATCGATTGCCGAAATGGGTGACTAGTTCTAGATGGACAATATAGTGATAAATCCACAAACGGTGTGCACTCGCACATATCCAATGATGAATACTTGGGAGGAAGTAGAACTATATCGATGACCCAAAGATTGCCAAAAGAAATAAAATAAAAGAAGAATCAACAAATGATGTAAGAAATCACAAGATCCGACAAACCAATTGAAAGCAACAAAAGAGCAAAAGAATGTTTTTAAATAATAAATGGAGAAGGTCCCCAAGATTTGTGCACAATTTAAAAATAAATGCATTAGAATACATAATGCACAAATATGTAATCCTTGCTCCCCCATAAACATTTAAGGCACAACGAATGAGAAAGAAGACAAATGAGCATTATTAAATGAATTAGATGAGCTCCCCAAATATAATGCACCAATTATGATAATTGCATTTGGGAACAAAGTGCATAATCATGGAATCCTCACTCATCCAACTCCAGTTTAACAATACAAGGCATGAGAGAACAAATATGATAAACACAAAGTGATGCTATAAATAAAGTTAGGAAGATCCCCAAGGTATGTGCAACATTAGGTTTTTGTATGTGAATACAATGTGCACAACATGGAATCCTCACTTCCTATATTTTACTTATAAAACAGCTTTGTGCAAATGAGCAAATACCAAGGCATAAAATTTGCAAGAAACAAATGGTTGAGCAATAAGTAAGAGACAACATATTAGCGGGCTCAACCACAAGGATGTGTGAGATGCATGACAAAGCATATTATAAGACTAGTACATGGATGATCATTGCGTATCCACATAGTCTTCAATGAATGATATTGCTTAGTATGACCATACAACACACACGAAACAAGGAAGATATCAAGAAAAAATTGAGTAACCACTTTCATGTGTATAAGTTGTTAAGTAGACAATCTTGCAAAGATATTGATCCACAAAGAAACATGTACACACAAAGTGGATACTTAAAATAAATAGAGAAAGATATCCAAAATGAAGCCATGACAATACCAATAAGATTTTTCTTGAAAGCATGGCCAAAAGGTTCAAATATCTTATTGTACATCGATGAGCTTAAACAACCAACACACCCCATACATTACAACTATCACCAAGGGAAAAGGAGAAAGTTGGAATATATGGAGAAAGGCAACAAGTATCACAAGGAGAAATCAACTAGCAAAATTTCACTATTGCACATGAGAGAAGTTGAGGAAAAGATAGGCAATAAAATTACTAGATTGACATATTTGGGATTGGTGGATCATATGCATGATTTTGTATAGTCCTAATTATATGCACTCATCTCAACTTATGCACATTTACAATAGAGAGTTCTTTTAATACCATGGCTAGAAATACAACAATAAATACAATAACAAGAATCCATGCCAAGATGCAACCTACAAAAGGTTGGAAGTAAGATAAATATGCATGAGCAAGATATACTTGTTACCGAGATATAATTGGTAGGATGTAGAGGATATGAATTCATTGGTCATCCTACAGCTTGCCTCAAATTTTCTTGTAAGATCTACTTCTTCAAAATCGAGAGACGAGCATCCAATATATCTCCAATGTACCTAAAACACAATTAAGTACAAAATGGTCCCCAAACTTATTGGGTCCAATGTAGTTAGTGCAACTACAATACATAGGAGAGACTCCATATAAATATGTGCATATTGATATGAAATTGAATTTCATGCACAACTTAGCCGATGGGATTTGGTGGAGTTTTCCCTATATATTGGATCAAAGAAAGCAAACATGCCATAATATAAACATGTAGTAAATATGCCTGCACGAGGCTTTCAAGAACCAAATAGGAGATACAATTTGAACAAAAGCACCAAGTAAACCGAGATGTCACACACAAGAGTGAGACATGACAAATGGTGTCCAAATTGTATCAAAGAACCAATTCAACACATGAAAGATTCACAAGTTCAACAAATAAACTAGGAAAAATCCAAAGAGCAAAAGATATATAAGAACACAAATACTCAAGGATTTATCTCATTCTAAAAATAGACAAAACATGAAACAAGGAATGACACAAAACCAACTCCCAAAAAGAGCAAGGTTCCAACAAGAAACCAAACTCCCCAAACTTTTCATGATGGCACAAAATACCAAAACGAAAAGATTGATCTTCCAAGCCTATGGAACAAAACAGGAAGCATAAAAGGATTGTTCTAGATAATATAGGAGAGCTTACCCATAAGTAGTACATTATATATAATTTTCTTTTGAATGCAAAATGTACACAAATGAGATCATCACTACTACCTATATTAAATAAAACACAAGAGGATATCAATAAAATAAGAAGATTCATAAGAGGCAAGTAAGGCATGGGAGGACACAAAACATTTACTTGGCCATAGATAGGACAAGATTAAACAAGGGCCAACGTGAATATGATCAATAAATTCTACCATAAATTGAGTATTCATTGTCCAAGGACAAGAAATATTGGGTATACTTTTCCCAAGGTAGCTTGCATGGATATCCAAGATCATAGTCACAACAAGAAGCATATAACAAAATATAAGAATTACAATTGATGCTTCGAACAAAATTTTTGGTAGCTTCCAATAGTCACACAATCACTAGTGATTAGAGTAGCTTGAAGCAAATGGTTTTCATGAGGATATATATATCTAAATATGAGGAAACACATACCAAGAAACATTCTCACATACAAGATCCAAAATATGATCAATACAGGCATTCAGGCAAATTGGAACTTGTATGAGCAAAATGTGTCACATAGGAGATAGATAATTATCAATTCTAAGTGACACAACCTCGAATGTTCACATTTTCTAGGATTGTAATATGCACTAAGCATATGACTCCCCCATAATGTGATACTACCATGAAACCAACATGAGACAAAAGAATACAAATAGAGATAATTAATGGACCTTATAAAACTTAAATTTCTCATGAGAATTATACCACATAGAGACTAGACAATAATCCAATATAAATACTAGGTGGCATTACTCATGTACACATAATTTTAGGACTGTGGAATTCCCAAGCATAACACTCCCCCAAAATGGTATAATCCATTAATCTCTCACAAGAGCCAAATAAGATACCAAATGTAACCAAGTAAGGCTCAAACATAAGAAACACACATACATGGTGTGCCACCTAATCATACAGAAATATGCTTGATACCTCAAGATAATTAGGTGGAAAGCACAACATGTACAAAAGCATGGAAGAAACAAAACCAACACATGAACAAGGGGGCGAGTAACTTTCAATGTAATGAGTTAAGCATATGTTACCGCAAGGAGGAACATTGGATATATAACATAATCATGATAATCCAAATGGCTTGGCTTGACACAAATAATTGATGAAGATCCCTCAACTCTTCATAATGTAACCAAGTCTCCAATGCCCTCCATCAATACCTATTGGTCAATTTTTGGCTTGTTGGTCCCCAACCAAGTTGGGTCCTAAGAGGTTAGTCACAATAGGCTTGACAACCCAAATGGTTCTTTTCTTGAACCCACATTGAGCACCAACAAATTTGGCAAACACATTGCCAACCTCATCCTTACAAAGATAATAAGCATCATCAATAATGATAGGGTTGGATGAGGAGATACCAATAGTGCATGAGGAAGAAATATGCCCCTTTGCACGACATATGTAGCAAGTTCTTCTCTTGCCATCTTTCTTCTTAGGTGAAGCCACAACTCGAGGAAGAGCTCGAGTAGTCCTCTTAGGAAGAGGCCCATTAATGACTTGAGGTGGAGCTTGAGGCCGCTTCCCTTGTTGCTTCACACTAAGAGGCTTTTTCTCCAATGGGAAAGATCTAACATGGTGCCCTTCTTCCTTGCACTTGAAGCAAACAATGTTGGCCGGATTCTTGACTTGATGTTGTCCATTCTTCTTTTTGTCCTTGTGCTTCAACTTGATAGTGGACTTGTTCTTAATATTGGAGTTGAATCCAAGCCCACTCTTGTCATTTGGGGATTTTTGCACACTCAAGATTTTGTTGAGTGCGGCCTTCCCTTGACGACCCTTTTTTAAGTCATTCTTCAAAGAAGTGACTTGATCCTTGAGCTCTTTGATTTCCTCTACATGGTTAGTTTCAATAAAAGTACTAGAGGAAGTAGATGCTACATTGTTAGAGCAACAAGGCACGGAATGTAATTCCTCACGAGATATAGCATGGTTGTGAGAGGATGAATTACAAGGACTAGCACATGGTAATATAACATTTGGAGTAGATATAGTGCTAATGTCCACATGAGGCCCACTAGATGTTACCTTTGACACGATGGCCTCATGAGCTAACTTTAGCCTTCCATGGGAGACTAGAAGATCCTCATGCGAGCTTGAGAGCTGGACATGACTTTCTTCTAATTTCCCATAGTTGCTAGTTAGCAAAGCAAGTTGAGCCTTTAGCTCAACATTCTCCTTCAAAATAGATGCTTCACAAGAAATAGAGTTAGTAGCACAAGCATCATAATTATTAGCAAGAGGTGAGGGCAACTTGGCAAGCTCTTTTGAATATGAAGCTTTAAGTTGCTCATGCGGCTCGGTGAGTTTGATGAGCTCCCTCTTAATGACCCGAGAGCCATTTTCGAGGTGCTTAAAATCCTCAACAAGTTTAGCATAATCAACTTCAAGTTCATCATTTTTAATCTTGAAGGAGTTAGCCACCGCAAGTTCTCTATCATGGTATTCCTTTACTCTAGATAATTCTAGAGCAAAAGTCTCCTCAAGAGATTCTTTGGTGGTTTGTTCTTCTTCAAGGGAGTCCTTTAGTTGTGCAATTTCATTAGCGTACTCACGCTCAAGCGCAAACTTTTGAGAAATAATATTCTCTTGCTCCTCAATTAGTTTTTTGCCTTCAGTAGCACAAGTCAAGATTTCAAGAAATTTGGAGGAAGCAATTTTATTTATATGAAGAGCGGAAAAGACAATCTCTCCCATCTCTAGAATAGAGGCAATATCATAATCACCTAGATGATCATCATAATTATCATTCTCAACCTCATCATCATCATCATCATGAGATACAATGGGATCCAAAGAGGTTACCTTTGTTCCCTTAGCCATAAGGCATATGTGAGAACCGGACGAAGGTGATGATGAGATTGCTCTTGTAGCTCTATTAAAAAACTTGTCTTGTCCCTTGGAATCTTCATTTTCCTCTACATGGTTAGCAATACAAGCAATAGAGGAAATACAAGCATTTTTGTCATGGAAACAAGACAACCCAAGCATATCATCATGAGATTTATTCAAGTCATTTCTACATGATATGCAAGGACTATTAACACAAGCATGTAAGAAGTTTGTAGTGCTAGAAGTGTTAAAGTCCAAAGATAGATCATTGCAACTAGATAGAGATGAGGGATTACAAATAGTAAGAACACTATCCAAATTGCAATTTCTATCACCACTCACCAAATCATTACCTTGTGAAAAGTCACATGTTGGTGAAGTGGTAGAGGATGAGAACTCATCTCGACCGGAAGTGGAAGCAACACAATCATCCTCAATAATGTTGGACACAACATATTTATCTTGAAGTTTTGTCCATAACTCATGAGCGCTCCAAAAAGGAATGATTGAAGAGGTAACTACATAGCTCAAAGCATTAACAAGCACATTAGAAGCTTGAGCATCGAGATATAAGTTTTTCTCATCCTCACAAGATAGATTTTTGAAATCCATAGGAGGAGAAAAACCTATATCTACAATACGCTCCAAATTTGGGTCCATGTCCCAAAAATGAATGAGCATGCGATTTTTCCATATATCATAATTTGTGCAATCGAATATGAACATGTCATTGTGCACAAATCCCCTAGCTGACATATTTACTCTCAAGGCGGTGAATCCTAAAATGAGAGACCGTGCTCTGATACCAATTGAAAGGATACAGATGTCGCCTAGAGGGGGGGGGGGGTGAATAGGCGATTAAAACTTTTCCTAGAGTGGATCAACAAAGGCGGAATAAAACTAGTGTTTACTTTGTAAATCACAACCTAGAACAACTAAGGTTCACCTATGTGCACCAACAACTTATGCTAAGCAATACAAGCAACAAAGTGATAGCAAGATATATATTACTTCAAGCACGAAGGCTATCACAATGTAAAGTGCATAAGTAAAGAGCTCAGGTATAGAGATATCCGAGGCACGTGGGGACAACGATATTTTACCGAGTTCCTCCCAACATGGAGTACGTCTCGTTTGGAGAGTGGGTGGTATCAAACCACCAACGCCACAAAAGGCCTCCCTTATTCTCCAGTGAATCTCACCCCAATGGGATCGATCCACACTTCCACTATCGGTGCACTTGTCGGTGGCAAACCGGAACCTCTCACAAGGTTGGGGTACTTCTCCACAACTTAATTGGAGGCTCCCAACAAACACTACCAAGGCCACAACCTGCAACACCAACAAACCGTCTAGGGTTCCAAGAACCCAAGAGTAAAAAGCTTCTCAACTTTCACTCACCAAATCCTCCGGGGAGAACTCAAACCGATGCACCAAATGCAATGGCAAGAACAAAAGTAGTGCTCAAATACTTCTCTCCCAAATTCCACCAAAGCTACAAAAGCTTGTGGGGGAATAAGAGAGGAAGAACAAAGGAGGAAATCCACAAAAGACTCCAAGATCTAGATCCCAAGATGTTCCCCTCACTTAGAGGAGAGATGGATTGGTAGGATTGTAGATCTAGATCTCCTCTTTCAAATCCCTAAAGTATATGCAAGAATCAAGGGAGGGATTGAAGGGGGTAGCAAGCTTCAAATGTTCAACAATGGTAGGGGAAAACTTGCAAGAGAGCTAGGGAACCATTGGGGAAGAAGGGCCCCTTAAATAGGTCCCTTGAAATCCAACCGTTAGGCCCAGGAATCGCCCGGTCCGGAGTCTCTGGACTGGGACCGGAGTCTCCGGTGTACCCATCCAAACGGGGACAATCTGGAGGACGTACTGGACGCGGTCCAGAGATTAGACCGGAGATTAGTCCGGAGTGTCCGGTCTTACAAAAACTGGCAGAAAGACCAATACGAAAACATCCATAACTTTTGCATTCGGACTCCGATTTTGATGATTTTGGGCTCGTTTTAAAGAGGACAATAAGCTCTACAATATCATACAGAAAAACATAATAGTCCAGCAAGGGAGTATAGAACCAAATGACGAAAGGTTTAACCTCTCTCAAAAAGACAAACCAGTAAAACCTCCAACATCGAAAACGTAGTATAGAATGCATATGAAATCCGTTTTCGATGAACTAGAGCTTGTCATGGAGATTAAAACAAGCTCTAAATACTCACATGAGTAAGAACCAAATAATGGAAGGTTTTACCTATATCTAAAAGACAAACCGGTAAAACCTCCAAGATCAAAAACGCAATAAGATATAAAGGGGAAATCCGTTTTTGATGAACTAGGGCTTGTTATGAATATTACCACAAGCTCTAGAACCTCACATGGATAAGATCCAAATAACAACCAAGAAAGGATGATACTAAGTATGCAAAGGTTTGAGCTCTCTCTGAACGATATGATCGAGTTACTCACTTGGGAGCCCCTCTTGATAGTACGGTTGTCTATCCTATAAACCGGTCTCCCCAACTAACACCACGAGACCGGTAAGAAAGAAACCCTATCAAGATCATACCTTTGCCTTGCGCATATTCCACTTGATTATGATTTAGACGGTCTTGTACTTCTCAAGATGGAACACCTTTCTTGATTGGTCTTGTACGCACTTGCTTGATGAAGACTTGCAAGTTACTCCCCCATAAAACATGGGGAAACCTTTACTTTGACCTTGTCTTCATCGATCCATGATTACCGAGGATGGAAAGCTTTAATCATGAGATCATCATAGGTTTAACTCTGACATGACCAATCTGTGGATCACTCTTTGAACACCTTGGTCACCACTTGATCCTCTTCACTTTCTTCTTCTCCAAACCTTGAAGCCAACATATGGTTCAAACATTGCCTATGGAAAATTCCTACAAGTACAACTTGATACAAGAATTAATCCATAGAGATTGTCATTAATTACCAAAACCACACATGGGGGCCCACATGTTCTTTCAACAAGAAATACAGAACAAAATTCTGGTGGAAATTTAGATTGAAACAGATTTGAATCACCCATTCAAATCAGAAAATCAAAATAGAAAAAGAAAAGGATAAAAGAAAAAATAAACCTAACTAGCTATCTAACCCAACCCAACCCGCGACCCATCTAAGAGCCCACCTAGCCCACCCGGGAAACCCCCTCCCCCTCTCTGTTTCTCACCGTGCCTGTGCTGCACCCCCTCGCTGATAGATGGACCCCACCTCCACGTCACCTCTTCGTCCCCAAATCATGCCCGCGACCAGCTCTGCCGCGGCCGTTTCTTCCCGACGATCTCGCGCTTGAATACGCGTTAGTGTGGGCATAGTTCCCCCTCTCGCCCCGGCTACTTAAACCCCTCCCCACTCCGCTCCTTTCCCCTCACTCACCAACCACAGAGCGCCGCTAGGCTGTCCGCAATCGAACTCACTCCGCCGCGGTACCGAGCATCTCTGGCGGCAAATTCCGGTGAGAACTCCCCGCCCCTTGCCTCCTGGTCTTGCCAGCATGTTCACTGCATCCTTGTGCATCTTTTAACACCGCTGGTGTGTGCTAGGACAACCCAGAACGTCGCCAACGTCAACGACTGCGCATGCTCGATGAAGCACTCAACTCCGACGAGCTCACACGGTAAACCTAGCCCTCCCTTTCCTCTCTGGTTCATGCTCGCACACTCGCAACGTCAGTACGCATCTAACGCTGCCCTCCTTTTCCTCTCCTATGCCCTGTAGCGGCCCTAGCGACGATGACCGAGCACACCCGAAGTCGCCAGCAACTCCGACGAGGAATCCTCGCTGTGTCTGTGCGCCCCGACCCTATCCAATTGCACGTTGAGCTTCGCCGTGTCTCCACGACCTCAGTAAGCACCGACGCCCTCACTTTTACTCTCTGGTCTCACCGGAGCGCCGTCGTCAGACGCACCGCCACCGCACTCACCATTTGGGCCGCCCGTTTGTGGCATATGCGTTCAGATCCGTTAGATCTAGGATAAGTGGCTAGGATTAGAAGTTTAGACGAAAGGGTACAGTCAGATCTGGACCGCAGGATCTCACTTAGATCCAGCAGCTCACGAGCGCGATCCACACGAAGCGGTACGGGCCAATCAGATTGCGCCACGTGTCAGGGTTTTCGATTTAAAATTCTGATTTGATTTAATTAGATGATTAAACTTGTAAATTCAAGAACTTTTGTTCTATTTATCCAAAAAATGCAAATAAGATATCAATGAAATCACAAAAATAAATCCTACACATCTGTAGGCTTAGTTTTGTATTTTCTTTCTGTTAAAATAGAATTTTATGCAGAGACATTTGTAGGTCTATTTTGTGTATAAAAATTATTTGGAAAATGTTTTAAAAGCCAAATTAAGTTTATTTGGTGTATAAATGTTTAGTTTATTGTTTAGTACTGTTTTACTTGTCTTGTTTGGTTTAGAAAAATCATCACATGGCATTTGCATGCATTCATATATTTTTGCTTGATTATTTGAAATATGAATTTGGTGCTATCATTTTATGTGTAGACTTTGGTTCTAGTGGTGATTGTGACTGTGAGGATTGTTGTTACTCCCCCAACTACCAAGGCAAGTGGCGGTTCATATTTTTGTCCCAATATTTTGACTATGCATTAGTGATATTTTGTATAGGGCTTGCATGATAAATTTTGCTAAGTATCTATATGCTATGCTTGGGAAATCCTAGTAGTTGTAGAATTGTTAGAATTTTCTCTAAGTTAAGATACTTTCTATTGTCATGCTTAGCCTAGCTAGTAGCAACCAAGGGTGGATTATATACATGCTATGGAAAAATATTGCTAAGTCTTGGACTTATGTTTTTGCTTAATAAAACAACTAAGTGAATGAAACACCTGGGTGGAATGGTTGTTTGGGTTATGTTGAGTGGTTACACAAGGCCCATATCTATGGTCTACCTTGTGTATCACACTTGTGGAGAGCCACCCAGGAACAAAGGGATTTGAGATGCCATATGTTAAGAAGCTTCTAGTGCAGCCACATGGCATTATGGGCTCTGCCTGGATCAAATAGGTTGCAATAACTTAGCCAAATGGACAGTTGGTGGTAGGGGGTGATAGGTTTGGAGCGCGTCCATTTTGGTCTAAGGGAAGGCTTCTAAAAGGTCCCCTCTTGATGAAAGTCAAGTCTTGTTGTGAAAGTGCACCACATCTGCAGAAGGTAGAATCTAAGTACTTAGCCGTGTCCCCGGAAATGGACAAATTGAGCATCAATACATGGAAGCTATCAAGAATCTCCTCATCCCAATTTCTAAGTTAAAAGCTTGTGGTTGAACAAGGGTAAAGGTTCACCAATGTCTATTGGTGGTTCCTTGGGAGTTTTTGCCAAACCAAAAACTTAGTGTTTTCAACTGATAGGTAAAACCTATTTTGAGCAAAGCAAGCCTAAGCTACACTTAGCCAAATTCATATAGAAGCTAGATACTATTATTATACTAAGGTAACACTTGCCAATACTATTCCAATGTATTGAACCACTGTGGCTGTAACTTGTGATGTTGCAGGTTACTCTGATGAGGATTAGGGTTATGAGTCTACACTCAACATGCTTGCCTGTGGCACATGAAGATGAAGACTTTTATTTATATTGTTAAGTTAAACTCTTGTACTAGCCTATGGCTATGGAGTTGTAAAAGACTATGTTATCTCTGGAATGAGATGTAATAATGACCTTTGTTTCTGTGTACTTCATCTTAAACTATGGATGCTAGCAATTGATCCAGGGACTAGCATTGCAATCACAGGGACCTTTACCTTTATAAAGGTGGGGTCTTACAGATGGTATCAGAGCACTGTGTTTTATGTAGGATTATGACCCTAGGATTGGATTAGACTAAGAAACCACTAAGGAAAAAAATTCAACACTTTGAAAAAATTCCACACTTGTCTTTTCTTCTCGTAAACTTTTCTAATCTTCATTCTCATCTCTATTTGTAGATGAACTCCATCAATGAAGCCGTGAGGAAGGGACCACTCGTGACCATGACTTTGGAGCGTGAGACTGAATTTCCCAAGGCACTCAAGAACCTTATGGTTACCATGGGGAAACATGGTGCAGCTGTGTACAAGGGATTCCCTGTGATGGATGAAGGAGAAGAGTATTGCTGGGTGCAACTTCACTTGTACAAAAACAAGGAAGACAACCACAAGGAGTCAGGATTTTGCATGTTCACCAACTTTGAAATGCACACAACATTCTTTGACTCTGCAAGAAATGCAGCTTGGAATGCCATCAAGGAGCTTGGTGATAGACTCAAGTGCAGAATGCTCAACACCCAAAATGACCTTAGAGAAGAAAAGAAGCATACCCAAGAATTAGAGACTACCAACCAACAACTAAGGGGAGACATCATAGACTTAATATGGGAGTCTTGTGAACAAGATAGACAGATGGCCACTAAGGATGTCCTGATAGCTATTTTGTCTAGTGAGTGAGAGTTGTAACGTACTTAGTTAGTTGGACCACCACACTTATCATTTTTACTTCCAAAAATTTGTTGAAGTTATGTTGAACCTTTGATGTTTGTAATGGATTTGTGTATGCCATGACTTAAGTGATGTGCTTGTGTTATTTTGTCTTGTGAGTTTTCTCTACTTATGTTGATTCTAACTTTCTCTATCTTATAAAAATAGATGCCTAACGTTGTTATCAGCACGGCCGAGGAGTTCAAGGGAACTCGTTTTGGTACTCGTCTCATTGAGCTCACTAGTGTGCTCAACCTTCCACTTCCTAGCATCATGACACTCCAGCTCACCAAGTTTGAGAGGAAGGACCTATGGGGCTTCAGAGTCACACAACCGGGACGCCAGACAGAGCCACCCACGGAGGCTATCACTTTCAAGCTGATGCATGACGACAAGGAGAAAGGCTTAGATGTAGTCATGCAGGAGTTACTTGGGCGCCTGGTAGGGAGACACTCCACCGAGCTTAGAGGTCTTTACTTTCACCCCTTCGGGAGACGCAATGAGGAGGGTGAGGCTATAGAGTACGAGGATGCTGCTAGAGAGACGATGGAGCCGATTCGTCTGTACCTTCAAGACCTAGAGGGTCTTATTAGACACCTTGATACTGATAGGACCAACATCATGCTTTGCAATGACGAGCTCCAGGTTCAGCTCCGAGAGAAGGACAAGCTCTTCGCGGAGCAAGACGAGATTGTCAAGGAAATGGAGGGCAAATTTGAAATCCAGGAGAAGAAGTTCAAGAGCTAGGAGAAAAGAGTCCAAGACAGGAACAAGAAGATCCAGGAGATGAAGGAAGAGTTAGAGGCCAAGGACTTCGAGCTCGAGCATCAGCAGAGAGTGATCGAGAGGCTTCGCTCACAGAAGAGGGCTCTTAGGGCCAAGATTGAGGCATTGAATGCTAGTGTTGATGAGTACAAGACCGCCATGGAGAATGCAGGTCTTACCATCGTTGATGTGGAGATTGATGCAGAGGAGTAGTGTAGACTATTCGATTATCTTTCATCTACCGTACTTTGATTATTGAGTCGCAATGACCATCCAACATGTGGGTGGCTTGCTATGGTGTGTTTGCATTTTTCAAAACTTGTTGTTTATGTCGTTCAAACTCTATGTTATTTTGGTGCTTGGTTATTGTGTTGATTCTATGTGATGTATTGTGCATGTTAAGCATCTATGGGTATCTCATTCTCATCCTTATTAAAATCACAGATGCCTCCTCGACGTGCCAACCCCAACCAAAACAACAGCAACAATGTCACTCCCGAGATGCAACCGTTGATGACAACACAAGCTCAACTGATGCAGATGATGACAACCTTCATGCAGAACCAGAGCCAGAATAAGAACAACAACAATAACAACAACAACCAGAATAATCCGCCAGGATTTGACATGCTCACCAGATTTCTAAGACTGAGGCCTGCAAAGTTCTCGGGAACCACTTATCCAATGGTAGCCAATGACTGGTTACGTTCAGTGAACAAGGACTTAGTGACTGTAGGCTGCACCGACGAAGAAAAGGTCAGGTTTGCAGCACATCTGCTTGAAGGGCCAGCAGCAACCTGGTGGGACAACTTTCAGATCACCACTCTCATTGAGGATGTGACTTGGGCTATCTTTGAGGATGGATTCCGTACAACTCACATCTCATCCGGAGTGATGAATTTGAAGAAAAAGGAGTTCCACAATTTGAAGCAGCGTCACCGCAGTGTGGCTGAGTACATTGAGGAATTCAACAATCTGGCGCGTTATGCACCGGATGAAGTTGATACAGATGCCAGGAGGAAGGAGAAATTCCTCGAAGGACTGAATGATGAATTGAATCTGCAGTTATCTGTTGCATATGTCCCAACCTACCAATCACTTTGTGACAAGGCTACCATCTTGGAGAACAAGATGAAACAGGTTGAGAGCAGGAAGAGGAAGCATAGATTTGATAAGCACATCTCAGATCGTCTCACAAGCGTTCCCATCATGATGATAGTGGGAGTTCTGGATCCCACAAACAGGGAAAGTACAACAACCACCACAGCCACAACCGTCATCATGACAACAAGCATCACCGCAGTCATGATAATGACAAATATAAGAATCACAAGAGTGGACACAAGATCCACCACAGTGGAGGTGGAAGTGGTAGTGGAAGTCAGCCTGTCAAGAAAGATCCCAGTCAGGTTGAATGCTTCAAGTGTAAGAAGATGGGGCACTATGCTAATGAGTGCCCAGAAAAGAAAGTTGATGGCGCCAACAAGCCCAATCCATTCCAAAAGGGACAAGTGAACCACATCAATGTGGAAGAAATATATGAGGAATCTGATGCGGTGGTTGGTAAGTTCAAACTCAATTCTATTCCAGCACTTGTTCTTTTTGATACTAGCGCATCGCATTCATTCATATCAAGAGCATTTGTTGATAGAAATAGATTTCCAACTGAAAATATTGGGTGTCCTATAAAAGTAAGTTCTCCCGGTGGAGATATGATAGTAAGTCTTGGATGTCGTGATCTAGTAATAGAATTTGGAAAGCATAAGTTTCCAGTTAGTTTGATAGTCCTAGATTCCCAAAGATTGGATGTTATTTTGGGAATGGATTGGATAACCAAGTATGAAGGAGTACTAGATTGTGCCAAATGTACTGCCACACTCACAACCCCGGATAAGAAACATATTAGATTCAAGTCTAACTTTGAATCAAAAGGGAGTAAGCTAAATTCTATTAAGGGAGTTAGCATAGACAGTGTGCTAATTGTGAGAGAATATCTGGATGTGTTTCTGGAGGAGTTACCTGGAATGCCACCAAATAGAGATGTAGAGTTTCTAATTGAATTGCTGCCAGGATCAGGACCAATAGCAAAGAGACCTTACAAGATGTCAGTTGATGAGTTGAAAGAACTCAAGAAACAACTTGGAGAACAGTTGCAGAAAGGATTTATTCAACCAAGTTCTTCATCTTGGGGAGCACCAGTCTTGTTTGTTGAAAAGAAAGATAGAAGTCAAAGGTTATGTATAGATTACCGTTCACTCAATGAGGTGACTATCAAGAACAAGTATCCTTTGCCCAGAATCAATGACTTGTTTGATCAGTTAGAAGGATCCCGTGTGTTCTCAAAGATTGATCTTCGATCAGGCTATTTTCAGCTAAAGATAAGGGAGCAAGACATACCTAAGACTGCTTTCACCACTAGGTATGGGTTGTATGAGTACACCGTGATGCGATTTGGTTTGACAAATGCACCAGCCTATTTCGTGAATATGATGAACAAGGTGTTCATGGAATTTCTTGATAGTTCATTCTCGTTTTCATTGATGACATTTTGATTTACTCCAAGAGCAATGAAGAGCATGAGGAACATTTGCGATTGATACTAGAGAAGCTTAGAGAGCATAAGCTATATGCCAAATTCAGCAAGTGTGAATTCTGGTTGAATGAAGTCGGATTTCGTGGACACATTGTGTCAGGAGAAGGTGTAGGAGTTGATCCCGCAAAAGTGTCAGCTGTAACTGAGTGGGAATCTCCTAAGTCAGTGAAAGAAGATCGTAGTTTCCTTGGCTTGACAGGATACTATAGAAGATTCATTGAGAATTTCTCAAAGGTAGCTAAGCCAATGACAGAGTTATTAAAGAAAGACAAGAAATTTGATTGGACTGAAGGATGTGAACTCAGTTTCCAAGAGTTGAAGAAGAGACTAGTGACAACACCAGTCTTATGTCTGCTAGATTTGGAGAAGGATTTCCAAGTGTATTGTGATGCATCTCACCAAGGATTGGGTGCAGTTTTGATGCAAGAAGGGAAAGTTGTGGCTTATGCCTCGAGACAACTCAAAACCCATGAAGTGAATTATCCTACTCATGATTTGGAGTTAGCCTCTGTTGTCCATGCACTCAAAACATGGAGACATTATCTTTTTGGAAAGCGATGTGAAGTATTCACAGATCACAAAAGTTTGAAGTATATCTTCACTCAGAAAGAAATCAACATGAGAAAAAGAAGATGGCTAGAACTCATCAAGGACTATGACTTGAGTTTGCAGTACCACCCCGGCAAAGCAAATGTAGTAGCGGCTGCTTTAAGCCGCAAGGTTTATGTGAATGGCCTTACTAAAGGAGAATTTCCAGATGATCTGTGTGCCCAACTCAAAGATCTCAGATTGGAAATAGTGCCTGAAGGACATCTCATGTCATTAGATGTTCAACCCACCTTGTTGGACAAAATAAAGTAAACCCAAAATACAGACAAGGAAATTGAAGAGATTAAGGAAAATATTGGCAAGGGAAAAGCCAAAGGATTCCATGAAGACGAACAAGGTACTTTATGGTATGGAAAACGTATATGCATTCCGCAAGATCCGGATATTAGGAAACTGATTTTACAAGAAGCACACAACTCACCGTATTCCATTCATCCAGGTAACACCAAAATGTACATGGATGTGAAGGAAAGATTTTGGTGGAATAATCTTAAGAAGGACATCGCCGAACATATTGCTTTGTGTGATGTATGTAGTAGAGTGAAGACGGAACATCAGAAACCAACAGGATTGTTACAACCACTACCTATTCCTGATTGGAAGTGGGACAAGATTGGCATGGATTTCATCACCGGACTGCCAAGAACTAGATCAGAATATGATTCTATTTGGGTCGTGGTAGATCGCCTGACTAAAGTGGCTCATTTCATACCCATGAAGACAACCTATACAAGTGCTAAGTTAGCCAAGATCTATATGAATAGGATTGTGTGTCTGCATGGAGTACCCAAGAGTATTGTGTCTGATAGGGGAACTCAATTCACTTCCCATTTTTGGAGGCAACTGCATGAGTCATTGGGAACGAGATTGGAATTCAGCACTACTTTTCATCCCTAGACTGATGGACAGACAGAAAGGACCAACCAGATTCTAGAGGATATGTTGAGGGCATGTGCCCTAAATTATGGTGCTAGTTGGGATGAAAGTCTGCCTTACACAGAATTCTCTTACAACAACAGCTATCAAGCTAGTATTGAGATGGCACCGTTTGAATTTCTCTATGGGAGAAAGTGTACTACACCATTGCTATGGAATGGTGTTGGATAAAGAAACTTGTTCGGGCCAGAACTAATCAAGGAAGCTAAAGAGAAAGTCAAGTTGGTAAAGGACATATTGAAGATAGCACATGAGACTTTAATGCAGCATCGTCAATAGCAGGAGAGCCATCATCTTCAAAGTCGGTGGTCCTGAGGGACTCAGAGGAGCTTTGGTGGTCGCCGTCAATGATCAAATCGGCATGAAGATGTTGGGATCGACCAACATGGCAACCCTGGTGTCAAAACCCCCGAGCGATGCCCAGATAGCCTTGTGGTCAATCTTCTATCCTTCATCATATATGTAGGGAAGACCCGAGGTCACCGTATCGAGGTCGGTGTTTTTGTAGTGCGCCTTGACCATCGCCAGAGACATCCTTGCGCCAGCCCGGGTACATGAAGCCTTCCAGCTTACGATACGCTCGAGGGCTTGACGCAAGATCTCCGAGTACTTCATCACGGAGTCCACTACATTGATATTAATGTTGAGGGGCTTAGCGATCTCCTTGGCTTGCTTGACAGCGGTGCTGATGAATTTGTCGGCAAGTACCATGCATTCCTTTGGCGGAGGAGGCGACTTGGTTAAGCCAATAGGAGATGCACTTCCGACAAAGGAGCACATGAGTTCATTAACACAAAGTTCAAAGTACCTGGCTTATAGAAAGCACAAGACGGAGAATCACTTACCAAAGATGCTCGCCTCGGCTTGATGGAGCGTCTCCGCCATGTAGTCCCGTTCTTGTCGGAGGATCTTGTATGCTTCAAGATTGCGCTGATTTTGTTCATCGACAACTCTCTTCTGCTCCTTGAGCATCGCAATCTCCTCCTTCAAGCGGTTTATCTCCATGTTGGCAGACTCTTGCAAGGCCTCCATGGAATCCTCGTGCATCTTCAGGGTATCAGTCCTCTCCTCCTTAAGTATCTTGTTTTTGCTATCCAGTAACTCAATGTGCTTGAACTACTCAACAATGTCCTTGGCCTTAGCGATGGTTTCTGCAAGTCGGAGAAAAATAACAGTACACAGTGAGTAGTCGGAGAGTGATGGCACAAGACCAAGTCGGAGTACAAAAACGAAAGGAAAAACAGACTCTTGCTCTTGGTGATTTGTTCCTTCAAGAAGGCAGTTTTACCCTTTTCAGCTTCCAACTCCGCGCGCATCTTGTGGAACTTCTCGTTGGCGACGCCTCTCCGAGCATTCTTGTTCTGTGGAAAGAAGATCACAATCACTTAGTTTCTTAGAGCATCTAGCCAGATAAATATCCACCTAGAGGCTTGGGGGATACAGTGAGAGTTTTTAACTCGGCATAATACTTAGTCTTGCTTTAAGCATCTAGTCGGAACTAATTCAGTTTTCAACTAGAAGCTTGGGGGCTACAGTACAAGTTTTTAATTCAGCAAGTACGCTTAGTCTTTCTTTAAGAATCTAGTCGGAACTAATTATGTTTCATCTAGAGGCTTGGGGGCTATAGTACCTAAGTTTACAAACACTGCGTATGCTACTCTGAAAGTATCTAGTCAGAATAATTCATTCAAACTAAGTACTTGGGGGCTACAGTGAGAAGTTTTCTAGCTTAGTCACTCTTAGAGCATTCAGACGCAAAGACCTATGGTTTTCCGTCTAAATCCTCAGGGGCTATAGTGGGATACACATATGAAATGCAAAAGGCAAATAAAACTTACAAGTGCGATGATCTTGAGATTGGTGGCGCTCTCGGCAAATATCTTGCTGAAGGAAAGGCTATTTCCTCACAGGATATCAGCTTGCCTGAGGAGCTCCTCAAGACCGCAAGTCGGAGATGTTGGAGTCGCACTAGGATCCAGAGTTGAGCTACTCGTCGTAAGCGCCGGGTAGACTATCTTCAGAAGCTCTGTGGATATCCTGGGTGCAGAGGTGCCGCATTCGACAGACGTTCCGCCTACCACCATCGCCTTACTGCTACCGATGGCATCCTTAGCCGGAGCTTCAGCCATTTTGGAAGGAGTACTTTCTTGTGTCGCCTGATTGTCGACAAGGACAAGATCCGCGGAGACAACTGGGTCCACTTCCATGGTGGAAAGGCCAGATTCATCCTTAGCCGAAGAGCTTGTCGGAGCAGTGGCAGGATGGACGTTGGGAGTGGTAGGGGTGATGGCGGGAGATGCTTGGTGCGACACATCTTGGTGCAACATGTCTCTAATGTTTTTAGAAGCCCCCGATGTTTTGGAGGTCTTCTTCAAACTTATACTGGCCTTCTTCCTGAAATGTGCAAAAGTATAAGTACACGAATAAGACGAGCAATGGACAATGTCAGAGGATGAGAAGCTTACACAACAGTGGGTGCTTTGGTAAAAGGGATCCCGGTAATCTTTCTTTTCTCCGCCTCCACGACGGCGGTAGTCTTCTTGGAGGCTCCACCCTCCGTCTTCTTCTTCTTGCCTCCATCGGCAGCGTCAGAGGTGGAGCTCTTCCGCTTTTGCGCCAACAAGACATCGTCATTGGACACGACGGTGACTTCCTTCATCTTGGGGTCGTATATTTGGACAGCCATGCTATCCTCCTCTAGACTTTTAAGCTGTTAAGTGAAATCCCAAAGTGTTAGATGAGATGATAATGGCTATATGGAAGAACTGGAGTATATGTCATACACGGAAAATAAACAGGTACCTCTGGGCACTTGCCCTCCTCGAACATGTCGTAGGTGATGGTGAAGCCACGCTTCCTGTCCTTCACCTTGACGATGTCCTTGAGGCGGAGATTAACGGAGTCACTCGAGAAGTTATCCATGGAGATGCGAAGGCCATCCTTCCTATCCTTGGTATATTCATGCATCAACTTCGAGCGGTGCTGCAGAGGCTGGATCTGCCTGACGAACCAGCACATGGCTAGGTCCAACCCGGTAAGACCCGTCTCTACGAACCACTCTATCCGCCTTATGGCGCGGGAGGCATCGTTGTCGGAGGGAAGGGTGGCCCGGGATCTCCATGTCGGGGTTTCAGCGGCGGCCCCATCGATGAAGTCCGGGTACGTTTCTTCTCGGTCAGCCAGAGGGATATCTGGGCCGTAGAAGTACGACTGCTGCCAGTTCTTGCAAGACTCATGGCCGACGATGTCGGGGAACCGCCGGCCAGGCCGGATCTTAAAACTAATCGTTCCGCAATTCCTGAGCTCGTCCTTGCTCGCTCCGGCTTCCCTCTTGACGGTAAAGAAGTAGATGAAGAAGTCTAACCTAGGACTAATCCCTAGGTAACCCTCACAAAGCGCCGCGTAATTGCTAAGTGCGAGGATGCTATTGGGGGAAAGGTTCTGAGGTTGAACCCGGTAATGCTTGAGGACAGCAAGGAAGAAGTCAGAGATGGGGAGGGAGACGCCGCGTACCAATTGTGCTTTGAGGTACAACTTCTCTCCGGCTTGGGGAGAAGGGATGACCTCGCCGGCCGGTGCCGCCTGCCAGACAAGCCCCTCCGTCGCGGGAAGGTAGCCTTCGATGAGAAGCTCTTTGATATCGTTGTTGGTGATATCAGAGCCACGCCAATTCCCCTTATGGGAGCCGCCCTCTTCCTCCAGCAGCTCCAGCGCCGCTGGGTGATGGTCGCCGCCGGTGGACTCCACCACCGCGGACTTTGGCAGCACCAGACCCTCTGGGGGCACGTGGATGGAGCCCGCCGGCTTAGCCGCGGCCTCGTTCGTCGCCGCCATGGATGGGTTAGAGCTGCTGCTCGCCATTGGAAGGGGAGAGAGGTGACTAGGAGATTGGGAAGATTAGGGTTTTTCGCCTGCGTGCAAAGGGCTCGAGGATATGCTCGCAGGAGGAAGACGATGACGCAGGGGGAGAATGAGGTGAAAAGATGAAATCTGCCACGGTTGAAATTTATAACCCCCAACGTCAAGATTAGTGCAAAGTGATCGAATGGTTGCTGCGTGGGCACCGCGTGTGTGTGCGTGCGCGGAAATTTTGCCACGTTTCCAACCGCCGCCGCCAACGGTTCGTACCCTTCACGCGGAAAAAACGAACATGATTGTGTTCTCTGCATGTTTGAGTTACGAGGCACCACTGACCTATGTCTACGTCGCTCTAGCTGACACGGGCAGGTGAACCATCACATCGGAATATTCCGGCATGGACGGATCCAGTCCGGCTATGAGAAGAAGTACGATGTAAGATTCAATGTTTCTCCGACTTACAAGTTGAAGACGGAGAACATTGCAGGGTTGTTGGGAGGACTACAAGATATATTGCTTGATGATTTGCCGACATTCATCTAGACGGAGCATTCAACCTGAAGAGGCAAGACAACGCAAGATCTCGGAGTTCTCCGGGGGCTACTGTTGGGGATATGCTATATGAGTATCCTCATAGCATGTCTCCTATCCGGATAACCCGGGTGGCCCACAGTTGGTAGCATGGCCCATGGCCTGCTGGGCGGCCTAGTTAGATGGATCCATAAGGGAGGCCCATGCCGGATAAAGGAATGCTATGAAGGAGTCACCGACGTACCCAAAGCCTTGGAGTGCAAGACACGCTAGACTAATTGTATTGTAGGACTCTGTAACCTGTCTGACTAGGACTTTCTCTATAACCCTAGGACCTGTCGACTATATAAGCTGGCCCTATGGGAGCCTTTAAGACACAACGCATACCTCGCACAGCGAACCGATCCCTGTAACTCGGCGTATTGCCATTATAGTGATTTATAGCAGGAGTAGGATTCCGCCACCATTGTGGGATCTGAACCTGGGTAAGGTGTGTTACCTCATACCCGTCAATCGTCCGTCTTACCCCACGTCTCTAAACACGCACTGTGAGGACCCCTCCATGGCGTACTCGTCGGCAATACCATGACACCGCACACGCCCGAACCCGCAAGGGATCAAGGGTTTCCCCCGGAGAACCCGGACGGAGGAGCGAACACACCGCTTCGATGACGACTTCAAGAAGCACACGGCGCCCAAAGGCGTCGCCGTCCTCGGTCCTAGCCAGCCGCCAGGACAAGGCTTTCGCCCAGCAATGGGTCGCAAAACCACACGCCGGCCTCGCAAGGACCGGCCAAACCACCACACCAAAAGAGTTGCCTTTTGATAACTTAGATTTTAGTTTCTTTCTTGGCATTTCCTTTGGGGTTGAGTTGTAATGGTTTGTGCCATATTGAACATCGCGCATTTAGGTCCGTGCTCGAGGGAAAAAATTACTCGGATGTGCGTCTGCTAAGTATCCTGGAGTTCTTATTGTTGCCTGGTTCTCCTCTCCTCTAAATTGGGTTGTTTGTCTATTTTTAAAGATTAAGATTTGTTGTCAATATTACTATTACTGTCCTGGATCCTCCTTAGATGATCAGATAGTGTGTGTAGATTCTCTAGGCAATGAGTTTAGATGAAGATGGTCTAAATATTAGCAATGTGTTACAGACCGTGCCCGCATCATGTTTACTTCCTTGGAAACTTGTTACATATCAATAGAATATCTGAGTCAGTATTCATTTGGATTCACATATCTATTTACTAAAAAATGAAATATACTCTTACACATAAGCTCAATCTACCGGCTTCAAAATGGGTTATTTGATCCACAAAACGGCTTCTCAGGGTACCTGGGTAATTCTTGGTTGCTTGCTATCAGGTGAATCTGCCAATGCCTCTTGTTTCTAAGGTCAATAAATGCTAATCATGGATGACAACATGGATAGAACTTATGGTTAAGAGCTTTCGGCCTCGGTGCGAGTGACGCATCGGGTCATCTAGTTGATACAAACATAGCACTCAGTTCGATATGCACATAGATGAAACTGAAACTGAAAATAAGTGTCGTCAACAAAAATGTTACAAAACAGATTTAACACTCCCCAAAGAAAATTTAATTTGGCATATCTAACACAATACTGAATGTCTCTCTGTCTTGCCACAAAGATATATACACGCTCTTCCAGCAGTGTCCGTTTATTTTTGCCCAATAGAGGTATGCGCAGGCACGCCCACATCAACCAACAACACATGAAGTCTCTCGCATATATGGTGGCAATGACATGGTGCACATATCTGCACGTACGGCGTCCTCTTGTGGTCTGCAAATAAATTCAAATTTCATATGCGATGCCAACCTTGAGCAGTTTCCCCCGTGGAATGGAGAACATCTTGTCTCCTTTCCGAGAGTTCTTCCTGAGAAAGTTGAAGATGTAGTTTACAGCAATCTTCTTAAGGAGGTTGGAGTGAGGCTTGGCCACCACTTCAGTCTCCCCGAGTATGTAAACCACACCATTATCCACCTCCCGTTGGATCACCTTTTGGTCCTCCTCAATCCTTAACATCTCCTCTAGGTTCATCTTAGCCGGCTAGTATATATATATATATATATATATATATATATATATATATATATATATATATATATATATATATGTCAAAACAGGTACAGTTAGAACCGATTCATATTATGAGGAAGGAAATGATCTGCAGCAAATTGTTCACCTGAAATATTCCCAGGCGGCTGCTCATACCAACTTGATGCATTGTGAGTTCAGAGAAGGATTGGATCGGAGTAAGCATCTCCTCGGCATGGATGCCGCTGCCATGCCCGGAGGGCTTTTTGTCCCAAGAAAAGCTATCAATTCGAATGCTAGGGTAGCTCGTCGTCTTGAGTGGCTCTGCTGTCCAGTAGAGGCTGAGGTCCCGAACATAGTATTGGAGGTACTCGACGAGAGTGGCAACGAAATCGTTGGACGCCTCGAGGGTGTCCCGGTACCCGTACCGAGCAACACACCGGAACACCATGCTCTCCTTGGGCTCCACTTGCCGGAAGAGGAAGCGCTCCGAGACGTCGATGTGGGGGATGGGGAGGTGCTTCACCGAGATGAAGACGATGACGGAGTGGATGGTAGAGATCTTCTCAATGAGATGAGGGAATATGGGTGGGATGCCTTGCACCAGCTCGGTGTAGAAGAGGCCGAGCTCCGGAACCCTCTTCAGGTCGTGCCGCTCCAGAAGAGCTTTCACCTCGTCGGGAGACACGGTGTGCTGGAGCTCGTACTTGTAGCGTTTCACGTGCACATAATGCCATACCATCATGATCACCATGAGAACGGCCGGCATGGCCAACGGGAAGAAGGGGCCCTGCGTGAACTTGTATAGAACCGCCGACAAGTAGACAGTCTCGGTGGACATGAAGACAGCGAAGAAGAGAGCGATCCACAAGATGTTTACCTTCCATACCAGGAGCATCACGATCGTCATCAAGAGTGTTGTGATCACCATCACAAGGGCCACGCATATTTCTGTAAAGGTATATATATGTAGTTTCATTCAGTAAAAAATACGTAAACGGAAAACGACGTTTCATTCAGTTCTTTACCATGTGCTTTGGCGATAAATCCAGTTGTCCTGAAGCTTATCGTCACAATAACAGAAGCTACGCAAAGAAAGAAGTTCACTTCAGGGATGTACAGTTGGCCTGAATAGCGGCTTGACGTGTGCAGAATCTTCACCCTCGGGAAGCAGCTCAGCGTCTGTAGATGTGACATGGTTGCGAAGGCGCACGACACCATGGCTTGGCTGCCGATCACTGAATTGGTAAGCGCCAGGACAAATGTTGGCCAGAACAGGGTGCCTGAAATTACATGAAAGAGTACACTGCTGTCAGCGCTAACTTTCTCATTTAGAAGTACAACATAAACTACTCACATACTATCTAGTAATAGATTACATACTTGGAATGGAATTGAAGAAAGCGTTCGGTATATATTGCATGTCCATGTGTTTCCTCAGGTAGGCTGCTTGCCCAATATAACTGAGCAGCACAGATGGTAGTAAGCCAAAGCTAAAGCTCAGCTGAAACATGAAAGAAGTTGTTCAGTATTCCATCCAAATACATATTCTAGGAAAATCCTACAATTCAGTATATGTGTACGGAGAAGAAAACCCCTCAACTTGAATCAATATGAAAATTAAGATAATACTCCCTCCATCTCAAATTAGATGTCGAAGATTTGTCAAAATCTTCTAAACGACATCTATTTTGAGACAGAGGGAGTACATGTTTCAAAAAAAATTAGATAATACACACATTACATTATATTCTATATATACCAATTGATCGATAACTTTTCCTTCTACTGCCACATTCTAAAATGCTAGAAATAATTATTGCCATTAAAAAATATAACTGCTATTATCCAAATCAAATAATTATATATTACGGTAAATGTGTCATGAAAGTGTTTTTATTGTTATGCAAGTTAAATGCAGATATACTATGTCCATGTAATAAAACCTCATGGAATGTGGGAATATCTCCGGAATTTTGGCAGTCAAAGAAAAATCTTGCTGTCCATCTTTACCAAGTCAAGAGAAGCACTTCCTAATTTGATGCAGTCAAGGAATCAGTTGTCTAATCTACGCATTATGCATGAACATAGTCTAATTACCTGAATGGACTTTATGCTGAAGTATCCTAAATCAGCATACAGGGCTTCCGTGCCTGTCACAAGATAAAAACTCAGGTAAGTTCAAGTGATATAACTTATTCTGAATAATCGTATATACTCCCTTAGCTTTGTGAGAATGTATCTAAACACTTTTTAGTGTATAGGTTCACTCTGAATTTACATGCTAAAAGGCATCTAGATATATTCGTTTCACAAAGCTAAAACGTCTTATATTTTAGAACGGAGGGAGTGGTACTTATCAGACCAAAAATACTACTTGGGTAGTGGTAATTCTAATCCTCCGTAAAATTGGAGAAAATAATAGCTATTTTTTTTTAAATAATACATTTATTTTATTGAATTGCACAAATAATACATAAAACGGAAAAATTGCAAATCTGTTGGTCGGTCGGCCGTTCGACAGACGACAGACTCGTTTCGTCCGTTCACTGCCTTCGTCCGTTGAACGGACGACACGCAGCCTTCGTCCGTTGAACGGATGAAGGCAGTGTTTCGTCCGTTGAACGGACGAAGGCAGTGTTTCGTCTGTTGAACGGCCGACCGACCAACAGATTTGCAATTTACCCGTTTTGTGTATTATTTGTGAAATTCAATTAAAAAATGTATTATTTAAAAAAATTAGCAAAATAATACCTCATCCGATCCAAATTAATGGACTCAGATTGTCTAGATTCGGATAGCACTAAAACATGTTCAAATACATTTAAATATAGACAAATATTAGTCCATTATACATCCAAATCTAGACAAATCTGCGTCCATTAATTTAGATAGGAGTGAGTAGTAAATTAATTTAAAAATTCAAAATGAATATTTGCATGTAAAGGCTGCACGTATGTATGTGCGTGATTTTTGGCGTGCCGAAACTCAAAACTATGTAGCTTATGCAAAAAAAATAAATGACAAAGTTCTGAATCAACATCAAGAAAAAGCGCTTAAGTTTTAAATTTTCTATAACTTAAGACCTAAATAACTATGAAACTTAATGACATAGTAAGTAAAGTCGGGTTCAGCAAAAAATGTTGCTACTCCCTCTGATCCATATTGGTTGATTCAAATTTATGTAGATATATACAGGTGTATCTAGCAATAAAGCTTAACTATATACGTTTGTATTTAAATAAATCTAAGTCAATTAATATAAGTAGAAGGGAGTATCATTTTTATGGAAACTGATCAAATTTAAATTTATTTGACTTAGGACAACTCTAGATGTACACTTATTTGAGGAGAGAGGGAGTGCCTGTAAAGCAAAGAAGAATTTCACCAAGTGAAACCCATCCTTTTTTCTTGTTTCTTCGGAAATAGTCGATGATGTATTTCGGGTTGAACGCCTTAAGTGTGCCAATATCGTACTTGATCAGGTCATAAATCCCGATACCAGAGATGAGGAGGAGCCACACAACAACAATTGGAGCAAATGTGTAACCAATCTTGACGGTTCCGAGGTGCTGCACAGCGAAGAAAGCCACCAAAATCCCCACTGTGATCCACACTACTTGATCTGTTCAGAAGCAACCAAATTATTAAAGGTCTCTATATACAAATACGTAGAACAGAATTAATTTGCAAAATAATTTTGAAAGCGGGTCAAAGTCATTTCTTTCCAATTCTTGGTACTCTTGTTTCGGTTTACAAGTTATGCACGTATATTTAGATCGTCAATTTAACCAATAAAATATAAATTATATAAAAAAAATTATACCATTAAAACTTTAGACATTATATTTTTTAATGATATGATCTTTCTGTTATACAATTTATATTTTAGTGGTTAAGGTTTCAAACTAGATATACTCACAAGACTTGTAAACCGAATAGAAAGGTAGTACTATCTTTTTTGCTGGTATTTTACTCTATCAACAGTCAGCAATTAATGGGGTGGGTCTCAAAGTCTCTAGAGCGGGTAATTAATTAAAACAATGAAGACTACTAGTATTATTATTAGCCACACGTGGAGAGGAATTAATTAGCAGTTGAAAGAGTCAGCATTTGCAACTAATTAGCTTAAACTTAGTTGTCATAATTTGGAATTTTCCAAAAGCAAGCGAAACGTGGTCTGAGAGCTACGTGGTGTGGGCTCCTCAGTCGCCCCGCAGGTGGCCAGGGGCAAACCCTAGCATCCCCACCTTCCCCCTCCTCCCTCCCCGTGCTACCACCGACGGCGTACGCTCATGCGGTGCCGGCGGGGCTCCCAGGTCTCTGCTCATTGGGGAGGACGACGCAGGAAACCTGAACTAACGACAGGAACTGTAGCGGCGGGCCGCCTTTCCTATGCGCGGTTGGCCGGCAGGCTGCCGCGGTGGAGGCCCCTCATGGTGGAGGCGGCGGAGCTCACGTCAGCTTTGCATGTGCGACGCGTGTGGCGGCCGACTTCTTCAAAGGATCTAAGTAGGAAGGGGCTCCGCAACGCGCAGTGTGGCTGGCGTGAACCGGCGTGGCGGCAGCCGGCGAGCGGCACTGGAGCGGCCTACCACACATAGAGGCGACGACAGTGGTGAGGTTAGAGGCTGCTGTGGCCTGTGGAGGCAGGTGCTCGTCCTCTCCCTTGCAGATCTGAGGTTACCCGCTCGCGGTGTGGTGGCCTGCAACGGTGCTGGTCAGGAGGTGCAGGTTCGGCAGGTGACCGAGTTTCGACGACGACACGCTGGTGCCGGAGCTACGGTGACGGCGGGGTGACAGAGGGCTAGCGGGGCAGATCCCACTCGCTCCAAATCTGGTCCCTACGGGCCCATCTAGGGGCGATAGGCCGACATGCTCGTCCGTGGAGTTATCTGGAAAAGGTGGTGCTGGCGAAGTTTGAGGTTGGGGATGGCGACGCCGGCGGCCGGCTGATTGCAATGCAGCGACGGGCTTTACGGGCCCATTCCGGACAGTGCTTGACCCTCTTGGAAATGGTGTGCCCCATAGGGCTTTACGGGTCCATTGGGCCGGGCTGGACCCATGTGGGACTGGTACGTCCCTATATCGTGTCCGGTCGACTAGTCCCATATAGTAGCTTCCCATAGCCGGTGATTCCATTGGTATTATTCGAAGTAACCATGTTACTGCTGCACATTTTCCATTACACTTCCCCGGTTTATGTGATGATTAGATAACTGGACGAGAAGCGGGAAAAGAACGCATGTCGCACGCATTTTGTACCTGTTGTGAGATGAGGTGCCCTCAGTTTCAGACCGTTGACCGCTGACAGTACTGAAAGATTTCATGACAAGGAAGAAATGCATTAATTATTTTGAAACGGGGATGAAGTAGTAGACAACAAAATTGCTTAAATATGAATAATATATTCATTGGACATATATAAGAGGAGAGTACGTACCGGAGATGGAAGGGGTTAGAATGCAGTCGCTGATGGCCAGCGCCGTGGCGAAGATGGTTAGAAAGAAGAGCGTAAGCTTTGCCGGTTTACTCGACTCAAGCAGAATTTTCATCCACTGGGCTCTCTTGAGCGTCGCCGACGGCTTCCTGTGACTTGTCGAAACAAGCTCATCCTCCGCCTGTTGGTTGGGGATGAGGGCCACCCTTGCGTAACGCGAGATGAGCGAGTAGAGGGCAAAAGTTAATAATAATAATAATGTATGTATGTATGTATGTATGTATGTATGTATGTATGTATGTATGTATGTATGTATGTATGTATATGGTGACGTACGCACCCTCGCCGTCGTCGTTGGCGTAGAGTGCGATGAAGACGATCTTTATCATGGCGAAGAGCAGAAAACTGTAGATGATGAGGGAGAGGACGCCGAGGACGTCGTCCTCGTGGCTAATGCCGTACTTGAAGGTGTTGGAGTAGACGTAGAGAGGAGACGTGCCCAGGTCCGCGTAGAGGATTCCCACGCACTGGAAACCAAGCCGCAACGTCCTCACCCAGCTGCTGCTACTATCCTGTAAAATAAATTCACAAAGTATTCAAACATGCAAACACATGATGGAGTAGTACGTACGTCTATATGTTTGACTTGCTGGGTCGACGTATTACTAGTAGGTACTCCTTCCGTCCGTAAATAAGTACTACTTTTAGGATTGTCTTAATTAAATCAAATCTTTCAAAGTTTGACCAATTATTTTAATTAAAAAAACATAGCCATATTTATTATGCCAAAATAGTATCACTAGATACGTTTTGAAGTGAAGTTTCATAATATATCAATTTGATTCCACATATGTTGCTAATATATAGAATAAAGTTGGTCAAATTTTAAAATCTTTGACATAAAACAATGCTAAGAGTATATTTATGGGAGTGTCTAGATCTCATGCGCCTGAGAATTAGTTATGTCTAAGTCGCTGATGTCATTCTAATATTTGTGCTAATTCTCAGTTGCAACCTAGTTGCAACTCACAAGATTTGTACTAGTTCTCAGTTACAACCTAGTTGCAACTCATTAAATTCTCACTTACACCCAAATTACAACTTAGGTGTAGCACGAATCACGAGGTAAATCAAACTGTGAAAGAGACGACTGAGACATAGCGCCTGAGAACAAGCAAATCCGTATATTTATTTGCTGACGGACTGAGGGAGTACGTGAGAAAGTCTAGATAAAAGCGAGTGCAACTTTGCCGGTACCACTAGGCCACTGGTCTGGTCGTCGATCACGCGCGTACGTACGTGTCAAACAACGTACGGCCGTGGCAAGCTAGTTGACTTGTTTTGTTGGTAGGAACAACGTGCGGCGTGCTGCTACCTGCGTCTTCTTCCATGCATCTCCACCCAGCAGCTTCATCTCGGGCCAAAGCTAGCTTGCCGGCCCTTGGTAACGATCGAGCGAGATATTTAATTTGTGCCTGACCGGCGGTGGCGCGCACGCTGTCTCGGCCAGCGTAGGGGGCGGCGGCGACTTGGCGCGCGCTAAACCGACGGATGCCGACTGAATGGTCATAGCGCTCCGCTCGCGCGCGCCGACTTTCTTCATCCCTAGCGCGCGCGCGTGGCCGTCTACATCCATCCTTTTCAGCCTATTACTATTATGTTGTCAGGTTCAACATACAACCTGTATCGCTGGCACTAGCTACAGGGAGAGGTTGGACGACTAAAGCTACTACCTCAGCCTACTTGTGCATGGGATCTGGAAGAGGTTGTGCTTCCATGGAGGAAGGCCAGCGAGGCGTTTGAGCGAGGGGACGGGCTTAGTCAATAAGCGTGCTTCCCTCTCTCGATGTGGTAATGTCCAGTCCTATCTAGATGAAGAAAAGGCAGCAGCAGTTTTTTTTTTTGTTTTGAGGCAGTAAGGTACCATCATTTCGTTTGAATTTCTGCAAACTTGGAAGCAGAGTTCACGTCAAGAGAAAATCACACATATGGTTACCGTTCCGTGTCTAGAACCCGCTGGTTTGTCGATCGATGCATTGACGGAATTCTGGGAAGTGATGGAACCAGGGACATGTTGCGCCTGGGACCAGACTGAGTACCAAACCTTTGTCCTGTCACCGTGAACCAAGAAGAATATCTAGTTAGTGCACTTCTTCTTCTTCTTGAAGGCTGTGTGGAAACGTTGTATATAAGAGTCTATTATTATTGTTGAATGTTTATGATATACTGAGTGGTATCGTTTACGTTTCGTGAAGCATGTTTACTTCAGGAATCGTTGGGTTAAAATGCCATCAAGTCGAATTAGTATTTTTGAAAACCCGGATTCCTGCAATGTTAGAAGTGATTTTAATTAAGTTCAGAGAGTGAGTTCGGTTAGCCGGCTGCATGTAGTAAGATGTTTCAGTTTTAAATACCTTGAAATTTTGTCACAAGCATTCCTATAAATAGCACAAACATTGCCCCGGCAGGGGATGTATTCGCCCTCAGTACACCAGCGGTTTGCTGTTGGGGTCGGAGTTGTGGGCGCTCCGGTGCAGAAGCGGAAGAAGAAGAAGAAGCTACCCCTTGTGCAGGCAAATCAGGAGGAGGTGCCTCAGCAGCCTCAGTCTCAGTTTCAGCATTATGGGTACCCCGCTGGGGTGGCGGATCCTTCCTTTCAGGTGTTGGGACAGCAGGCGTCATATCAGTACGGGCCTCAGGGGATGGTGGACAGTGTTGTACCGGCTGAGGCTACTGTCGAGGTTGCACCAGTCTCTGTTAGTGTGGGTAAGAAGAGTCAGAAATCTGTTCGGTGTTGGAAGTGTGCGGTCAATACGCATGCAACTAAGGACTGTAAGGTGGCTCATGTTTGCTACATTTGTGATAACTCTGCTCATCCTACTTTGCGATGTCCCGTTCTTAAGCAGTCAAGGCCTACACCTGTGATGTCTGGTATTGGCAATGAGTTGACCTTGTTTTCTCAGATTCCGGACTCTTTGGTGCGGGACCATCTGGGGGCCAACTTGACCCCATAGCTCTTGTTCAGGTCACTGGACCGATGGTTCCTGCAGATGTGGTTCAGCCATAGATTGCCAAGAGATGCCCGGTCCGTAGTCAGTGGAAGTGGGAAGCGATGCCATATGGAGAATCTGCCTTTCTTGTGAGTTTTCCGTCGATGGAGGATTTGGACAGGGTGGATGGGATCCAGGTGCCGGTGCCGCTGAGCACCTCTCAGCTCTCGTTTTCTGTTTACCGGACACAGGAGGTGCCCCACAAGCTTGAGCTGCAACAGGTTTGGCTGCATGTTGAGGGGGTCCCACATTGTTTGCGGTCCTTCTTGGGTTTATGGGCGGTCGGTGGACTCATGGGCACTACTTTGGATGTGGACCTTTTTAGTTTGAGGAGGCGTGGTGTTGTTCGGATTCTTGTTGCTATGACAGATACCAGTGTTTTCTTGAGGCTGCAGGATTCAATAGGACATTACATTGTGACTGATATTGTGGTGGGTCTCAAGGCTTATGAGCTTCGTTTTCGTTTGGAGCCAGAGGGTTATGTACCAGAGCCTGAGTTTGCACCTTTCTTATGGAGGAAGAGGGATGATGATCAGGATGACGATGTGATGGAGAAGCCTTCTGAAGATGCTATGGATACATCTGACACGGGGGGTGGCTCACAGGCTGTTGGGGCTGGCTCTTCCTCGACCTCTTCTAGGCACGGTGGCTCGGCGCAGCCGCCTACCAGGCAGGGTGCTCAGCTGGACTGTTCAGTGCCTTCGGATCCTGTGCTACTGTTTGCTGTTACTCCGTTTAATGCTAACCCTGCCACTCCCCACGGTAAGGAGCTTTTGGAGGCGCTTCTGTTGGACTCTCCCCTGCGCGGTTCTGGACCGGTGTTGTGCTCTCCTCGTGTCTCTCCTTCTCAGCTTCAGGAGGCTTTGCATGTGGCTTGTGGTTCTTTTGAGACGTCTGGTGTTTCTTCGCTTCCGGCTTCCCCCACGCGTGGGAGACTGAACATGTTGGGTCATTCTATTCCCATGCGTGCGGATCCGGTGCTACAGGAGGTGGTACCGGTCGTGCAGGAGGTCGTCTCTGGGTCTTCGGCACGGAGGCTTGCCCAGGAGGGGCTCACCGACCGCGGGGCTGTCGGGTTGGCTGCCGGGGCGTAGGGTGCTTCACCTATTTCCCTGGTGGTGCAACCCTCTTTGACTATGACGCGGGTTGCTAGAGGCCCCTCCCATGGTGCTTGCCCGGAGGGCTTGGAGGGGCGCTCTAGCTCGGATGGTGAACCTGTGACCTAGGGGATTGACCTGACCCAGGAGGGGTTGGGTTTGCCCCCAGCCGTCGATGGTCCTACCTTTGTCGCTGGGACCCCGACGCGCAGGAGTTCTCGCCATGGTGTTGACGCACTAGGAGCCTCTGCCACAGATGAGGATTCCTTGGGCAAGGCCATGCGGAGGAAGGCGGAGAAGAATTTGGACACCCCGGGTAATTCTTCCAAATCCTTTCTTTCTTTTTCAAATAACTCTATTATGGATAAGCTGTCTAAAGTTGGTGTTAGTTTGGGTAGATCTGTAAGTGAAGTTAATCTTTCTAATTCTGTTTTGAGACATATGGAGGTTGACCGTCTAACGGTTACTCCTAAAATCACTGTTGTTTCTGACCCTTCACCAATGGAGGAGGAGGAGTTGCATGCCACAATAGATGGTCAACTCCTTTCTCACTTAGTTGGTGAAGTATCAGATGTGGGCTTTGATGAGACTGGGCTGGATTCATTATATGATCTTACAGCTTCTGGTCAGAAATCAAAGGGCCATCGGTCCCGTAAGAGATCACGTGTACCCAAATCCCCAATTGTTTCTTAATGAATGGCATGTTCTCAAATAGCAGAGGTCTTCGTGACTTGGCTAAACATTTGTTTTTTGTCGATTGTGTGAGAGATTATAAATTGGATTTTTTGGGTATTTCTGAGACTGGTAGATGTGATTTCTCACAAAGTCAACTCAATCGCCTTTCTGGTGGAGTGGATTTTACATGAGTATCACGTCTACCACGGGGGCGTTCCGGGGGAATCTTGTTAGGCGTCAGAGATGAGACAATGGATATTTTAGCCAGTTCGGTGGGAGATTTTTTTTATTAAACTCCATATCCGGAACAAGGCTGATGATTTCGTTTGGTCTCTGGTCACTGTATACGGGGCTGCCCAGGATGTTTATAAGGCGGACTTTTTACGTCAGTTGTTTAATCTTGCTAAGGACAATCCTTATCCTATCCTTATAGGTGGGGATTTTAATTTGCTAAGATTCCCTGATGAGAAAAGTCGGGGCCGGTTTGATGAACATTGGCCTTTCATGTTTAATGCTGTCATTGACAGCTTAGACTTAAGAGAGGTTACAATGTTAAGAAGACAATTTACTTGGGCTAATAGTCTTCCGGAGCCTACATACGAAAAATTAGATAGAGTGCTTATGGATACCGAATGGGAAGATAAATTTCCTATGGTAACTGTTTGCGCTCTAGAGCGTATTGAGGCTTTATCGGACCATGCTCCATTATTACTATTTGTCGGAATACCACCACGGAAATCCAAAAACAGTTTCAAGTTTGAACTAGGATGGATTGATCGTGATGGTTTTTATGACCTTGTGAAGGCTAGTTGGGAAAAATCGGTTAGTGGTCATACACCTATAATACGTTGGAACAATAAAATGCGTGCATTGAGCAAATTCCTCCGTGGTTGGGCTAGACATACTTCTGCTATCCTTAAAAATGAAAAAATCCGCCTTTGTGCTATTATTAATGACTTGGAGGATTCTGTGGAGGTTAGGTTATTGACTACACAAGAGATTGAGTTTAAAAACCAATCGAATGCAGAAATTGCCAGACTCCTGCGTGAAGAAGAACTCAAGTGGTACAAACGGTCTAAAGCCAAATTCATCCTAGAAGGAGATGCGAATACAAGATACTTCCATGTTGTTGCAAATGGCAAGCAGAAGAAGAAACTTATTAATTCTCTAATCCAGGAAGAAGGGACGATCGAAGGTCAGCAACATCTTAAATCTTATATTACCAACTATTATAAATCCTTGTTTGGGGCACCTCCTGAAAATTCCTTTTCGTTGGATGAGTCCCGGACGGAGGATATTCCTCAGGTTTCTATTGTGAAAAACAACTTTCTAGCTGCGCCTTATACTGAGGAGGAGGTTAAGAAGGCCGTCTTCCAAATGGAACCAAACAAAGCACCAGGACCTGATGGCTTCCCAGCAGAGTTTTACAAAACATTCTGGGAAGTTATAAAGGTTGACTTGATGCGCTTGTTCGAGTTTTTACATGTTGGTCAGCTGGACCTATTCAGGTTAAATTTTGGCAACATAATTTTATTACCTAAGGTTAACAATGCAGAACGTATACAGCAGTATCGTCCAATCTGCCTTCTTAACGTTAGTTTTAAAATTTTCACAAAGGTTGCTACGATTAGACTGAATTCAGTGGCTGATCATGTTGTTCGACCTTCTCAAACCGCTTTCATGCAAGGGAGAAACATCTTAGATGGCGTTGTAACCCTGCATGAAACGATTCATGAACTACACTCAAAAAAATTAAATGGGATATTGTTCAAGCTTGATTTTGAGAAGGCATATGATAAAGTTAATTGCTCTTTCCTACAGCAAACACTCCGTATGAAAGGCTTTTCTGAAGAGTGGTGTGCTCTCATACAGTCTTTTGTGACTGGGGGTAGTGTTGTCATTAATGTCAATGATGACATAGGTAAATACTTTCAGACCAAAAAAGGGCTGCGACAAGGGGATCCATTATCGCCTATACTATTTAATATAGTGGCAGATATGCTGGCCATCCTTATTGAGAGAGCGAAGGCTGATGGCCAAATTGAAGGACTGGTTCCACATCTTGTTGATGGTGGTCTATCTATTTTTCAATATGCCGATGATACAATACTATTTATGGAACATGATCTGGAGAAAGTCAAGAACCTGAAACTAATACTTTCAGCACTTGAGAAACTTTCTGGATTGAAAATAAACTTCCATAAGAGTGATTTGTATTGTTTTGGAGAGGCTAAAGACGAGGCTCACCTATATGCCGATCTTTTTGGCTGTGGTCACGGGCAATTTCCAATAAATTATCTGGGTATACCGATACATTATCGGCGTCTTACGATTGCTGAATGGAAACTCGTTGAGGAAAGACTTCAGAAACGTCTTAATAGTTGGAAGGGTAAATTGCTATCTCTTGGTGGAAGACTGGTCCTCATTAATTCAGTACTCACCAACATGGTACTGTATATGATATCATTCTTCCAGTTGCCAAAAGGAGTCTTGTCAAAACTGGACTATTTCCATTCAAGATTCTTTTGGCAGGGGGATAGTGAGAAAAAAAAATATCGACTGGCCAAATGGAATGTTGTTTGCCGACCTAAAAAATATGGTGGATTGGGCATACATGATTTAAATGTCAAAAAAACCGCATTATTGGGTAAATGGTTATTCAAACTTCTTACCGAAGAAGGGGTCTGGCAAACATTTTATGGAGAAAATATGTTGGCTCAAAAGCGGTGTCTACACTGGTTTGGAAACCAGGTGATTCACACTTTTGGGCTGGACTAATGGCTTCCAAACGCAATTCTTCCATTTTGGCACTTTTAATATTAAGGATGGTTCACAGATTAGGTTCTGGGAAGATAAATGGCTTGGCCAAACTTCTCTCCGTGAACAATATCCAGCTCTATATTCGATTGTTAGACACAAAAGGAATACTCTCACTGAGGTAATGGAAACTAATCCCCCTAATGTGTCTTTCAGACGAAGTCTCTTAGGTCCTAGACTGGTGTCATGGAATAATCTCTTAGTAAGATTATCCAGGATACAGCTATCTGAGGGTATGGATGAATTTAAATGGAAACTATTACATAGTGGAAATTTTTCTGTTGATTCATTTTATAGAGCTTTGGTCTAACCTAATATCCCAGTCGATGATAATAGTAAAATTTGGAAGTTGAGGATACCCCTTAAAACAAAGATATTCGCTTGGTATCTACGTAAGGGGGTGATTCTCACAAAAGATAATCTTGTTAGGAGGAATTGGCATGGCAACACTGAATGCGTATATTGTCATCATAATGAGACAATACGTCATTTATTCTTCCATTATAAATTTGCTCGTGCTATATGGTCAATCATCCAAATAGCCTCTGGTTTATCTCCTCCGCGATCGGTAGTCAATGTTTTTGGCAACTGATTGAATGAGATTGATGATAAATATATGACTTTATTTAGGGTGGGAGCGCTTGCCATTATTTGGTCGCTTTGTCTATATAGAAATGACAAGATTTTTAATAATGTTGTATCTTCTCCATTGCAGGTTATCTATCGGGACACGGCTGTCCTCCGATCATGGACTTCTCTACAACGTATAGAGTTCCGCGACTAGTTTGCGGAGGGTTGTAGGCGGTTGGAAGATACGACGCGAGATGTTTTCTCCCGACATGGATGACAGTAACCGCTACGAATAGATCTTCCTTAGATAATTGAGAGAACTATGCTTTCATTTACATTTTTTTGTATTCCAGTTATTGTTGTTTTCGACCGAGACTGTGATTGTTTGGCTGTGTGCATCCTAGCTATGCAGAGGCCGGGTGTAATTATTGTTCAGTAATAAAGCGCCTATTTCTAAAAAAAAAATAGCACAAACATGTCCTCAAGCGAGGCAGCAGACTTCGCATCCAAGCTTTCCTTGTTTCCCCATAGAGTGACGACAGGAGGCCCACCACTTAAAGAAAACAACAGGTAGTTTTAGGACGTATGTTCATACATTATCGTGTCAATGTGTAGGCAGCTATGCTGTCATATGGACCTTCGCTTCTGCTTAGGTCCCCCCCCCCCCCCGCATTGGCATCGATGCATTGGATGGTCCGGATCGTTCCTTATCTGCCCATTTATCACCTAGCGATTGGCCCTTAAGCCCATCTCCTTTCCCGAGCGGCCCTCCACCCCTGTATTACCCGTTTTGTCCATCTGCAAATACATACGCGTGTATTCTGTATGTACGGGGAGACGTAAGCGGTGCGATCCCAGACCGACGCATTCACCGCATCGAGCTCGCCTACCATGCCGTCAAGCTCGCCATGGGCCACCACGTCCCGCGCTGGGTCGAGTTCCTCGTCGGTGAACGGCCGCCCTCCGGCACCGGCAAGCCCGACGACCGCATGGTCGGCTACTCGGACGACACGGCCGCCACCGCCAACGACCACATCTTCAGGACCCGCCTCACTGGCATGGCTCTCCCGGATGCCGCCGCTGCCAAGGAGCAGACCCCCAGGACCCGGCCTTGCCTCTGCGACCGTGAGCGTGACGAGGACCCGGACGACGCTCCCGCCGCCGCCCCCACCTGGAAACCCCCTCAGGTGGCCAGCATCAAGGACCTGGACCAGGCGCTCACCTACCTCCACCGGGCGTGCTCCCTCGCGAGCCTCGCTGTCAAGCACATCGACGCTGCTGTCGTCGTCATCTCCAGCTTCCTGGACCCCAAGGAGGTGGCCGAAATCGTCGAGATGGCCGATGAAGACGCGTACATCTCTGAGGTACCTACACTTTGTACTGGTTTTAATTTGTTGCTACGTGCCAGATCTGTTCATGGATGTACTAGCATCAATCTGAATACCCAAATTCATTCACTGCAGGAAGGACCCTATCCATCATATGAGTGATTGAAGGGGGTGGAATCCCGTTGAACTGTTGATCCAAGTCTAGATCGCGTCAGTCGTTAAATTTCTCTATGTTCTCTAGTTCGTCAGAGTTCCAATCTTCTGTAGTTTCAGTTCAGTTTGTTCAGACTAATCTGCTGCTACTATCCAAGTTTAACTTCAGTCTAGTGGCTCCATCAGTGGTAAATTGTACTGCCATATCTGTATCTTATCTCTGGACCATCGAATCGAATTACAGAAAATCTTACGAATTACAGCACTGTTGATCAGCTCACGAACTGCAGCCTACATGCATGCTGGTGGTATGCTGTTGCTTTTTTTCCCTGCATCATGTTATGCATGTAATACTGTCTCTGTGAGAAGGGACTCACCTTACTCCATTAATTTGCAGAACTTAAAATGTTCACGGTTTGTCTTGTCCATGCACTCCGATCTCCATGTAGACTGCTTGAAACGCCTGGATGGAAGAAAAATGAGATCGGAGCTACCACAGAGTAATCGACATAGACCATGAGAGGAAATTAACCTCGTTGGAGTCGCTCGACACCGTGTTTCACGAGATACGAGGGAATAATGCATATCGGGGGAAGAGTCATCGCCACCGATCCACTCTAGTCGAAACATGAAAACTCACAAGAAAGGGAGCAACCCTAGCTTGTGAAGAACATGGCGAACCACCGTGTCTAAGAGTAGCTCCCACTATCCCATCAATGCCTCCAAGCACGCTATCGAGAAACCTTATACAATGCACCACTTCCAACCCCATCAAGAAGGCGCCGCCACAAAAACCTACAAACTTATTAGCGCCTATGGTTTCTGACTTTTTGGCATGATTTCATGCTCTTGTCGCTAGAGTGATTCTCCATGCTAAAAGAGATAGGGGTTCTAGCCCGACTATAGTTTAGGTCTAAGGATTCATGCCTAGATCTCGAAGTTTAGTGTATAGATTTAAAGTCTAGATATAGGCTCTAACAGTCAGGTTTAGGGTTTCCAGAGGAGGTGCCTGATGGTGCTGACGTGGAGCACTTCGTTGGAAACCCCAAGAGCAAGGTGTGACGAGCACAAAAGCAAGTCTTCCCTCAGTAGAGACCGAGGTTATCGAACCAGAAGGAGGAAGGAAACATCACACAGGTGTTGCAAGCAACACGGAGACCTGCATAACACAAACTCAAGACTTTACCCCAACGAATCAGTGATGTTGTCAAGCTCACCGGTTTGCTGTAACAAAGGATTAAATGTATGGTGTGGAAGGTAATGGTTTGCAGTAAGTAAACAAATAACAGTGGAAGATGTATCAATGGTAAAGATTGGACCGGGGTCCATAGTTCACTAGATGTGTTCTCCTTAGATAAACAACACGACATGAAGGGTAAATAAATTACAGCAGGGCAATTGACAGGATTTGAGCAAGGCATAATAATGCAATTACTAGTCAAAAAGATCCTATGAGATTCGATTGGGCAATACAACAAGATACATAGACCGCCATCCAATTGCATCTATGACTATAAGTCCACCTTCAGGTTATCATCCGAACCCCCTCCCATATTAAGTTGCAAGCAACAAACAACTGCTTTAAGCAAAGTGTGTAAGGTAAACAGTCCACATGTTCCATGAATAAGAGACCGTTGTTTTCTCCCTAGTAGCAACAACACATTTACAACCGAAGAGATTTCTGTCACTTCCCTTGGAAACTAGAGGCATGAACCCACTACCGAGCATAAATACTCCCTCTTGGAGTCACTAGCAACTACTTGGACAAGATAGCTACTAACAACGGAGAGCATGCAAGATCACAAACAACACATACATGATAGAATCATAAAGACAAAATTATTAATCAAACCAACATAATAATCTCAATATCCATCGGATCCCCGCAAACACAACATGCATGATTACAAATAGATTAGATCTTGATCATGAACGGAGCTCACAAGATCTATACATGAAAGCACAAGGAGGAGATACAACCATCTAGCTACTACATGGACCCATAGTCCAAGGTGGAACTACTCACGCATCATACCAGAGAGAAGGCCTCCGGGATGATCTCCCCTCCGGTAGGGTGCCGGGAAGAACTTCAGTTCTCCCTGATCTAGGGACGATGGTGGCGGCGGCTACCGACGGTTTTGTAGAGATTTGATCGGGTGCCTAGGGTTTCTGCATCGGGGGCTTCTTATAGGCGAAGGGGGAGGCGGCCAGAGGGGCCACACCCCTCCCAGGCGCAGGCCCACCCCTGGTCGTGCCTAGGGGGGTTGGCTGCCCTGGCATGCTTCTCCGTCTCCCCTCTGGACTTCTTGTTCCCCACAAAAAGTTTTTGACTTTGGCTTTTGTCCCGTCCAATTCCGAGAATATTTCCTTACTAGCTTTTCTGGAAGCAAAAACATCAGAAAACAGGCAACTGGCACTATGGCAACTTGGTAATAGGTTAGTACCAGAAAACATGTAAAAAACACCTCAAAGTGTAGACAAGCAAAGCAAAGTAGATACTAAACAAGCATGGAGCATAAAAAATTATAGATACGTTTCCGACGTATCAGTGCCACTTCAAGTTGTGTATATGGTTTGGGATAGTGATCTAGAATCTAGGTCTCGGGCTTAGGATTTAGATATATGGACTAGGTTCATGGTGTAGGTTTTATGGTCATGTTCTAGTTCCAGGGATTAGCGTATAGAACTAGGGTTAGAGTCTAGTGTCTAGATCTAGGCTTTAGACTTTAGATCTATATACCCTTGGTCACTAAACCTAACCCATATATCTAATCTCCAGATTTAAACCATGCCCCTAGCTACAGACTAGTCCTTCTACACTAAAGCCTTTATCTAAACACCAGCTAAACCCTAGTCCTTCATCTTGGGAAAACCCCAAATCCTGTAGGAACGAGAGGCCACATGAAATGATGGGTTGTAATTTAAAAAATACAGGATCATCATTTCTAGCGTGTGCAGTGCAAATTTAGCCAAGTTTTGTCAATATTTACCATATTTTGACCAGAGGTAAAACCATACCTAACTAGTCTTTTGCGATGATCCAGCTGCACAAGTGTGCCTAGGGTGTGGCCTACTACCCCCTCGTGGTGCTGTTTCTCATACCTGGATTGACATTGTAGTACATGCTTCACAAAAAAACGTCGTTTTCTATGATTTAAAATGGAAAGGCCATTTTTTCAAACAAAGTGAAAACAAACATCACAAAATAGTTTGCCATGCCAAGACACATATCTCTGCCAATTTGAGGTCGTTCCGACAGAGTTTGCGGTGGGCATGGTCACCACCTTGCTCATCTGCCTAGTAAGCCATGAATATTCCACTCCGAAGGTACCCTAGGAGAGGAGATTCTTGAAATCTTTCATGTTACCCCTATTTTGACCAAACTTTGACCGGAGGCAAAACCACACCTAACTAGTCTTTTACGATGATCCAGCTGCAAGTGTGCCTACAGTGTGGCCTACTACCCCCTCGTGGTGCTGTTTCTCATACCTGGATTGACATTGTAGTACATGCTTGAGGTCTACGCACTTCTATTCTTGTAGACAATTGTTGGGCCTCCAAGTGCAGAGGTTTGTAGAACAACAGAAAGTTTCCCTTAATTGGATTACCCAAGGTTTATCGAACTTAGGGAGGAAGTGGTCAGAGGTATCCCTTTCAAGCAACCCTGCAATCAAGATACAAAAGTCTCTTGTGTCCCCAACACACCTAATACACTTGTCAGGTGCATAGGTGCACTAGTTCGACGAAGAGATATTGAAATACATGTGGCAACGGTGCCAGAAAAGAGCTTCTGACTTGTTGTTGATATGGGAGAGACTAAAGGCAAACTGAAATAAAGATGGAAGCAAGAAAACATGCAGCAGATCTAGATGCAAACGGTGTTTCAATGTTTAGAAATAAGGCCTAGGGATCATACTTTCACTAGTGAACACTCTCTCATATAGATATATTCTCTTCATGATATTACCCTGAACTACTCTTCGGTTGGACACTCTAATCCATGGTAGGGCTATAACAACACTCCTCAAAGTCTGCCTTCCCCAATCAAGATAACTCCACACTATCACCTTGAGTGCTAGATAGTTCCAACAAACACCACAATTTCATAAAGACAACCAACTCAAAATATACTCATGATAAATATATATGTAACCTAGATTAAGTGCAACACATGGTGTGCACGCTGTCACTTTCACACACATGGGGAAAAGCATAGATCTATTAAAGCACGATGAGTATTTATGTATACTCTAGCCTAAGTGCCACCATAGCGTGCACGCTGTCACTTTCACACACATGGGGAGAGCAAGGATCTATTAAGGGGGTGTTTGTTTGGGCTTTTGGTGGCTTTCCACTGGAAAAAGCTATAAAAACTAGCCAAACGTCATAGTTGTGCGATGGGCTTCGGCCAAAGTGGTGCCTGAAATAGGCCACACCGGGAAGCACGTCCGGAGGTGCTTCCCGTGGCTTCCCACGGAGCAGCGAATCGGTAACTTTCAGAATTACATCCCAAATGCCACCCAAGCTAGCGATACACGATGAAAAAAATAATCCAGTCGCCCCCACCCGACCCCGACGCCCACCCCGTATTCTCCCGAGACGAGCCCCGTCGCCCAGCGCCTGTACTAGGGTTCGAGCTGCCCGACCACCAGACCACCCCCGCCGCTAGACCTCTCCCGCCGGCGCCAGACCTTCCCCCTACGCCCTACCTTCCCTGCTGGACCTCCTCCCCTCCTCCAAACCTTCCCCCTCGCTCTCTACCTTCCCGGCCGCCAGACCACCTCGTCCTCGAGTAGGTAAGTATTAAAAACAATAATTTTTGAGGTGACATGTCATGACCCACAAGTATAGGGGGTGTATCATAGTATTTTCGATAAATAGGAGTGTCGATCCCAACGAGGAGCAGAAGGTGCTAAACAGTGGTATGGAGCAAGAAATCCCTGTGAATACTTAGCAAACGAATTTTTAGTGGTTTTCTGATAAAGCAATAAAACAAACTGCAAGTAATAAAGAACAAACGCAGCAAGTGGCCTAATCCTTTCTTAGCAAAGGAAAAGTCGGTGGAAATACTTATAAGGACCAAACGTTCTCGAGGACACATGGGAATTCTGTCAAATTCTTTCGCTTCATATAGCTGAGTACTCTTCTTTGGTGTTGTAAGTGTTGTGTGGGTGAACCTGTGCTAATGTACCGACCTTACTTGGACTAATACATACTTGTGATTAAACCCCCTGCAAACATCCATAACTACAGGAAAGTAATTAAGATATAAATCTAACCACAACCTTAAACTCTGAGATCCTACACTCCCTTGTGCAAAGGTGTCTTAACGAGGGTTCAGGTTTCTATCACTCCGGCAACCCCACAATTAGTAGCCAAATACACAATGCATTCCCCTAGGCCCATAAATGGTGAAGTATCATGTAGTCGATGTTCACATGACACCACTAGAAGAATAGCACCATAACTTAAATACTAAACCATTGAATAGTAACTCAACACAAATCCACTAATAACAACATGACTTCTCCCATGTCCTCAAGAACTAAACAAACTACTCATAAGACATCATATGGATCAAGATCAAAGATGATATGGTGATGAATAACAATCTGAACATAGGCCCATTTCTTTTGGAGGCTTCGCCCAGAAGCCGCCCTACCCCCAGCTTTCTGGGGAAGCCGGTTCAAAAAAATTGTGAGGCTTTCAAATTTATTTAATCTTAACTATTTTGGAAGCTTCGATTTTTTTTAGACCGGCTTTCCTAGGAAGCTGGGTGGAGGGCGGCTTCTCAGAGAAGCCCCCAAAAGAACTGGGCCATAAACAATAATCCAATGGTTCCACTCACAAGCATCAACTACAATAGGAATTAACACCGGGAAAGTTTCCCCTAAGAACTAAAGCAATATCCAACACAATTGTTACAGCAGGACAGAGTGGTGATGATGGTGCTGGTGGAGATGATGGTGTGGATGATGATGATGATCCTGATGAAGCCTAGATTGACGATGGTGTTGATGGCGACGATCTCCCCTCTCCGGGAAGGAATTCCCCTGGCAGAAATCTGTTTGCCGAAGAGATATTTCTCTCTTGGTGTTTTTCGCCCCCAGAGGCGGCGGAAATCTATCTGTGGTCGCTCCCCTAGCCTTAGGGTTCCGTAGGGAAGATATAGGCGAAGGGGCGGAGTTGGGAGCCGGGTAGGTGAGCCACACCTGCTCTAGGCGTGGCCCAGGGTGGGCCCACGCCTAGGGGGTGTGGGCCCCCTGCGGCTCTTCTTCGCTCCTCCTTCTGGCTTCCACAATATTCTGGAAAAATAATATTTTTCTGGTATTTTTCTGATCTTTGCGAAATTTCATCAAAACACCTTCTTTTCCATCAGAATCCAGAATCCGGCAGTCCATCCTCCAAGAATCATCCAACATGCAAAAACAGATGAAAAGCCATAAGTAATACCTCATAATAAGACGAATATCAATGAATAGAGGTAGATTATGATATAGAATGGTGATGCAAATTGGGCGTATCAACTCCCCCAAGCTTAGACCTTCGCTTGTCCCCAAGCGAAAACTGAGTTCAGTAAACATGTCCACAGGTTTATGGAGTGAAGTGTCGATAAAATAATACGAACAAGAAGCATCACACTTACCATTACACAACTCATAGAAGAAAGCAACTCACCATTATATAACTTAGCTTGCAACCAAGTACATCAGTCACAATAGAGATGCATAAAGATAAATCATAATTGGAATTGGCAAACTTGTTCTTGGTCAGAGAACACCTGGCAAACAGTTTCACAAAAAGCTTTTTGTAGAAGTTTTATAACAGGAGCACTCTTTTCTCAAAAAGGTTTTTCACAAGTGAAGGCTTTCAAAGTAATACTCAATAGATAAGAGTTTGTGCAAACAAGGAAGATAAAGAACATGATTGAATAAATCACCATATGAATGCTTGAAACACAACAACTCAAATGCTTGCTGGAGACAGACAGGAAGTAGGTTTACTAACTCAACCTGGAAAATAGGAGAAAGGTCCCTTCATAGAGGGTAGCAGGGATTACAAGTCATAAAGAGCTTCCAAAATATTATGGTACTTACTAGATTTGAGCTCTCATTGCCCCTATCATAGGCATCCTGAGATGATTAAGGTTAAAGTGCACAAATATGGAGTATATGCTTGAAAAAATATAAATTGGCAATCTCATGTCCCTTGAATATGAGGGCCACTCCTCATAGTACTCAACTTTGGTCACCGGTAAGTTCTTGTCATTGTAAGTACATGTGTATCATACAGAACCACCAACGGGTTACCCCTTGCACATGGTACATGATCTTTCCCATAACCAAAATGACAAGGCAAGCAAACAATGAGCATCTCAGCGATCTTTTTATTTACTATATGCATAGCTTTTTATTGAGGATGCTTCATATATAGCTCACTATGGTGATGCTGCAAGTTTCCACCATGATTAGGCATGGCTTAGGCTAGCGGCCCAGACGTTTCTCTAACACAAAATACAGACTCCATGGACTTACAAGTTCCCTCTATATTTCACACTGTTGACATCCATAGACAAAAGAGCACGATATCAACTGAGTACAAGGTACAGGTGCAATGTTGAAAACGTTCCCCATGACAGCATGGTTCTGCTAATTCCAACGTATAGATGCAAGCATATACAACTTCGATGGCACAATGGTTCAAGTCTATTAGGGGAAAAAAATAAGGTGTGCCATCAAGTTCGTGAGAGGTTTCCTAACTAGCTTTCACATAACAAAATACTTTTTAATTCGAAAGGTAGATGAAGCTTGAGAATTTTCTTAGAATAGCAGAAGCTATTAGGTAGATATGGTGGACACAAGTGGCAAAGGTTTTGGTTCAAAGGGATTTGGAAACATGAGAAGTATGCCTTCTCAAAATAGGTTTTTGGCTAGCAAGGTTGGGTAGCAAGAAAGAGAGTTGAAAGAAACAAGCAAACCTACAAGTGATAAAGCCAAACATGCAATCTTCCTTGAAGACACAAAAGATCTTAAATAAATAATACTAAGCTCATGAGCCAACAAGAAAGAAAATAAATGATACAAAATACCTGTAAGATTTTTTTCTTTCTCTTTTTCTTTCAAACTTCAAAAAGTATTGCTACTGACCAGAACTCGGTTTGCCAAAACCAATTTAGATCCACTTGATGGTCCCAAAGTGATGCTGATACTGATCAACAAGATCCATCATATAATAGAGATTGCAAACTAAAATAAGAAGTGCAAAAAGTAAAAGATGAGACTTCTCATTACTATTCAATAAAGGCACTCACACCAAGGGATACATAGATAACCAACTAAAGGAGAGATACTTCCACATGAAAACCAACCTATAAGATAACCTCTCTACCAAAGATATGAATCCACTAAAAAGGTAAAAGATAAAAGATAATGGTGGTGATACCGCGGCACTCCCCCAAGCTTGGAACAAGCCAAGGGGATGCCAAACCTGATGACGAATTACTCCTTCAGCGGTGGTGGTGTTCTCTTGATAAGATCCTCAATAAGTTTCCTTAACTCCTCAATCTCAAAGGTTAGAGTACGAATCAACTCCGAGTTTTGCTCAATGCGGTTCATGGTCATATCAGACCGAGAGTTCCAGTCCTTATTATTCTTTCCCCACTCTTATTTCTTAGTGTGTTCCTCCCCTGCATGGTTAGAATGAGACATATCCCACATCGAGGGCAAGTTCCCTTTGGGCACATGTTGAAATTGACGCTCATGTATAAGAGTGTGGAAGGGTTTCTTGGTACTTGGAGGAGGTGAAAGTAGAGAGAGGGTATGACGTCGAGTTTTCCCTCCTGTAGACATCCGTGTTGTCCTCTTAAGCTTGGTAGGTTTTGCCACCAATAAAATTCTTGCGACGGTAGCGCGGGTGTCCAGTTGCTTGTCCTCTTCCATGTCTCCTTCATAACCTACCAAAATTTCCTCCTCCTTGGGTTTGTGAGGATTGTCTTCCTCGGGCTTCTTGCCTTTGTCGTTGGCAGAGACCACGGTGCTCTAAACTTGAGAAGATTTCCTGATAGAAACGAATTGAAACGAAAACACAATGCAAGAACCTCGTGGGATCCAGGGGTTATATATTACGAAGTTTTAGTGCATAAGGAAGGTTCTGACATGGAAACGAGGCGAAGACGGAGTTCGGGAGTGGCACACCCCTCTAGGCGTGGCCAAGCAGGGGCCCACGCCTGGGGTGGGTTTGTCCACCCCAGACTCCATTTACTCTTCTGTTCTGTCTCGTAACTTCCCTTATGTATTAAAAACATCAAAAATATAAAAAGATTGGGGTTTCACGAACCTTCAGTTTTCACCACTTTTACCTAGTCAAAGACGAACTCTACAGACTACTTTTCTCCTTCTCCTAGAATTTTCCTTTCCTCACAAGGCAATAAACAAACTTCAATGGCAACATTAGTATCAGAAAAAACAACAAGCCTTTAGGTCCACACTTCAACTGAAATTTATCAAAATAAAGGCTTCTATAAGAGGCAAATGCAAATGATAATAGAAATCTGTCAAAACATATCAGCAGGTAAAGATTGATTGTTTTCGAAAACCTTCTGTTGCTCAAATCAAAAAGTGCAAAACTAATGAAAGTTGGGTAACAACTTGGATAACAAGCTCAGAAAAATATAGCTCCATCCGACGTACTGAGCTTCCTCACAAATTTTTATGGTGCAACACAAAAAATCTGTCCCAGGACAGCCACTTTTCACAACTCCTCTACTTCACAAAAGTAGTTGAACTTGACACAAAAACCAAAAAAAAAGGATAAGGAGCGGTTATTAATGAGGTAATAACTTCCAAGACTAGACAAAACTCTTGGGTTATCTCCCAACAAGTACTTTTCTTTAATGCCTTTAAGTTAGGCTTGAAACTTTCAAATATGCTCACATAGGATATATATATATATATATTTGAAGTGAAAGGGAGCATCAAGAAGCAAATAACCAACACATTTGAGTCTAACCCACTTCCTATGCATGGGGGTATAATGAGAAAACGAATTGTTGAAACAAAAAGCCACCAACATGGAAAGACAAAACAAATGCAACTTCAAAGCTTTCAACATAAAGCGGGGAAACTTAACATCATTGGGATGCACAAAACCATGTTTCCCTCTTTCAAAATAACTTTCAGTTGCACTTTGAATAAAGTTTACAATATAATTGTCACTGGCAACAACTTTATCATCAAAATGAGCATACTTACAATTACCAAAGAGAGGTCCAAGGTCATAAACTGGATCAATAGAAGCAAGTTGTTCCATCCAGGAATCTTTATTAGGCAACCTGTTTTCGCAAGGAGCCTTAGCAAATTTGGAAAAGTTAAACACATAAGACTCTCCATCGAACTTAGTTAAAACTTTTTCCTTCTTACAATCTATAATAGATCCACAAGTGTTTAAGAATGGTCTACCAAAATTGATAGGACAAGTTTTGCTAGTTGCAGAATTAAGCACTAGAAAATCAGCAGGATACTTAGTCTTACCACAGAGAACCTCCACATCTCTTGCAATACCAATAGGGCAAATGGTCTCCTTGTTAGCAAGGTGAATAACCACATTAATGTCCTCAATCTCACAAGGACCAATCTCATGCATAATTTCCCTGTAAATCTCATAAGGAATAACACTAGAACTAACACCAATATCACATAAACCATAGTAGCAATGATCACCAATTTAATAGAAAGCACAGGAACACTAGCTTTTCTAGCCTTACTAGGATGAGAGACAATATTAGTAGCGTCTTTACAGAAGACAATATGCTCATCCTCTATATTTCTAGCGTCAAGATCTTTCACAATAGTTACCACATGTTCAACATTCAATTGCCCATCAGGGTCCATAGTTTTCTTTGTACCTTTGTTATTTGCACTAATAATCATAGAATACTCCTTTACCTTAGCTGGGAAAGGAACTTTCTCAACATAAGGTTCAGACACAATATGATTAGTAGTACAAACTTCAGCACTTCTAACAGGAACATGTCTAACAACATCTTTATAAGGTGCATGGTACTTGTTTAACTTCTTCTTGGAAATTTCTATGTAAGAGGCAAAGGCCTTAAAACAGTTGGCAATACTTTGGGAATCAAGACCAAACTCATTACTAATATCACGGAAGTCATCAGTTCCCATAAAAGATTTAATGCATTCGTAATCATAGTTTATACCTGACTTTCTTCCTTTGTCATTCTCCCAAGCTTCAGTATTCTCTTGAATACGGTCTAGTAGATCCCATTTAGCTTCTTCCTTCATACGTGTAAATGATCCAGCACAAGAAGCATCTAGTAAATCTTTATCATGAAGAGAAAGCCTAACATACAAGTTATTGATAATAATATTGTTAGGGAGTTCATGAATAGGACATTTAAGCATTAGTAACTTCAATCTCCCCCAAGCTTGAGCTGTACTCTCTCCATCACGAGGCCAAAAGTTATATATCAGATTTCTATCCTTATCAATCTCATCGGGAGGATAAAATTTAGAATAAAAGAGAGATGCCATTTCCTCCCATTCCATGGATTGCCCATTCTTCAGCAGCTTATACCATTCTTCAGCTCTCCCTTTCAAGGATATGGAGAGTAACTTCTTCACATTAGGTTGTGATACCTACACACTTAAACAACCTGCATAATTCATGGATAAAAAGCAAGTGATCACCAGGATGGACAGTTCCATCCCCAAAATAATAATTATCCATAACACGATCAACAATACTTGTAGGTATCTTAAAAGGATCTATCTCAACAGGTGGTGGTTCATCTACTACCCTAGCAGTGGTAGTAGTTTCCCCAAACAGAAAACCAAGTGGGTTATCCATATTGGAAACAAGGTAACAAGCAGTAACAAAAGAAATACTCACAGTAGAAGTTTTCTTTACTAGTTCCACTCTTCAATAGCACTTCACTCCTCGGCAACGGCACCAGAAAATAGTCTTGATGACCCACAAGTATAGGGGGTGTATCGTAGTATTTTCGATAAATAGGAGTGTCGATCCCAACGAGGAGAAGAAGGTGCTGAACAGTGGTATGGAGCAGGAAATCCCCGTGAATACTTAGCAAACGAATTTTTAGTGGTTTTCTGATAAAGCCACAAAACAAAGTGCAAGTAACAAAGAACAAACGCAGCAAGTGGCCCAATCCTTTCTTACCAAAGGACAAGACGATGGAAATACTTATAAGGACCAAACGTTCTCGAGGACACATGGGAATTTTGTCAAATGATTTCGCTTCATATAGCTGAGTACTCTTCTTTGGTGTTGTAAGTGTTGTGTGGGTGAACCTGTGCTAATGTACCGACCTTACTTGGACTAATACATACTTGTGATTAAACCCCCCCGGAAACATCCGTAACTACAGGAAAGTAATTAAGATATAAATCTAACCACAGCCTTAAACTCTGAGATCCTACACTCCCTTGTGCAAAGGTGTCCTAAAGGGGGTTCAGGTTTCTATCACTCAGGCAACCAATTAGTATCCAAATACATAATGCATTCCCCTAGGCCCATAAATGGTGAAGTATCATGTAGTCGACGTTCACATGACACCACTAGAAGAATAGTACCACAACTTAAATACCAAACCATTGAATAATAACTCAACACAAATCCACTAATAACAAAACATGAATTCTCCCATGTCCTCAAGAACTAAATGAACTACTCACAAGACATCATATGGATCAAGATAAAAGATGATACGGTGATGAATAACAATATGAACATAAACAATAATCCAATGGTTCCACTCACAAGTATCAACTACAATAGTAATTAACACCGGGAAAGTTTCCCCTAAGAACTAAAGCAATATATAACACAATTGTTATAGCAGGACAGAGTGGTGATGATGGTGCTGGTGGAGATGATGGTGTGGATGATGATGATCCCGATGAAGCCTAGCATGACGATGGTGTTGATGGCGACGATCTCCCCTCTCCGGGAAGGAATTCCCCTAGCAGAAATCTGTCTACCAGAGAGATCTTTCTCTCTCGGTGTTTTTCACCCTCAGAGGTGGTGGCAATCTATCTGTGGTTGCTCCATTAGCCTTAGGGTTCTGTAGGGAAGATATAGGCGAAGGGGCGGAGTCGGGAGCCGGGAAGGTGGGACACACCTGCCTTAGGCACGACCCAGGGTGCGCCCGTGCCTAGGGGTGTGTGGGCCCCCTGTGGCCCTTCTTCGCTCCTCCTTCTGGCTTCCTCAATCTTCTGGAAAAATAATATTTTACCATATTTTTCTGGTATTTTTCTGATCTTTGCGAAATTGCATCAAAACGCCTTCTTTTCCATCAGAATCCAGACTCCGGCAGTCCATCCTCCAAGAATCATCCAACATGCAAAAACAGATGAAAAGCCATAAGTAATACCTCATAATAAGACGAATATCAATGAATAGAGGTAGATTATGATATAGAATGGTGATGCAAATTGGGCGTATCAACATGCACCATCAAAATCAAGATCAAACCATTTGCAAGCATTGAAAGCTGGGATCAAAGAACTCTAAACATGAACATGAAAGATGGAGTTCTAACAGTAAGAGAAAGCAACTATGCTGCAACATGAAAGGATACAAACAACAATTCATGAATAACAATGCATTGAAAGACGTTTGTTTGTTTCACATATATAAAACATAGCATAGTGGCATTCAACTTGTCCCTCACGGAATAGCAAATAGATGCATAGGACACCTTCAAAGTTCATAAGCGTGACTAGATATAAATAGCACAAGAACAAGTAATATCAAAAATATGCATCAATCAATAAGTTTTGGGACAATGCACATAGAACTAAGAATGACAACTATGCTCTCTTAACTGGTGCCTAAAGGTAGAAAGTGGAGACTCAATATAATGGTGGAAGAAAGGCCCTTCATAAGGGAAGCAGGGATTTCAAGTTTCAAAAAGAGCTTCCAAAAATTATGGTACTTGTTAGCTTTCAGCCCTCATTGCCCCTATCATAAGCATCTTGAAGTGATTAAGTTTAAAGTAAACAAAATATGGAGTATATGCTTGACAAAGTATAAGTTGGCAATCTCATGTCCCTTGAATACGAGGGCCGCTCCTCATGCTACTCAACTTTAGTCACCGGTAAGTTCTTGTCATAGTAAATACATGTGTATCATAGAGTACCGCCAACAGGGTACCCCTTACACATGATACAGGAGCTATCCCATAATCAAAATGACGAGGCAAACAGACAATGAGCATCTCAACAATCTTCTTATTTACCATGGGTAAATGGTGCTTTTTCTCTCTTTACTCTTTTCAATGTGTCTCTTTTTTTATAAGAAGAAAGCTTCATAGATGTCATTATGGTGATGCTGCAAGTTTCCACCATGATTAGGCATGGCTTAGGCTAGCGGCCCAGGCATTTCTCTAACTCACATACATAAGTCCATGGACTTACAAGCTCCCCTTTTATTTCACACCAACGACATCCGCAAACAAAAGATCATGATATCAACTGTGTACAATGTACAAGTGCAATGTTGAAAGCGTTCCCCGTGACAGCACGGTTCTGCTAATTCTAACGTATAAGTGCAAGCATATACAACATATATGACACAATGGTTCAAGTTTATTAGGGGCAAGAAAAATAAAGTGTGCCATCAAGTCTGTGAGAGCTTTAATCACTAAGTTTTCACATAACAAAATAATTTTTAATTGGAAGATAGGTGAAAACAAGAATATACTTGGAATGGTGTAACACACCATGCATAGGAATTTATAGTGGACACTTTGGAATAACTTGGTTTCTTGGGAGTTGGATGCATGAGTAGAGCTTACTCATACAAGTGGAGGCTAGCAAAAGACTGGGAGCAACCAACTAAGAGAGCAATAATGGACATAATCATGTAGAGCGACAAAACATTACTAATCAAAGCATAAAGTGGTACTACAAGTCAAGTACTAAATGATCATAGAGGCTATGGTGACTTGTTGATAGTTATAACATGGTGTGAGCATGCGCCAAGTCAACCCAAACAAAGCATCAAAGGAGAATACCACAATACTATGCTTTTGTATGCTAAAACAATGCATGATTCTTTCAAGGCACATTAAGAAATCCTAATTGTTTGGAACAAGTCATGCTACAACAATAATCACTAAGCATAAGGTCAAAGCAACATCGAGCATGGCATGATAAAGTCTAAGCCATAGTCAAAATAAGCTCCCTTTTGTACCACTTAAGCATGAAGCTTTCTACTCTTTTCCAACACCAATCAACTTATTTGAAACAACTCACAAAGATAATAGTCAATAAATATCAGTGAGCTTGTCTCACAAATCCACAAAGAAGAACTAAAAAGTTCTAAGCTTAAAGCATAAGAAAACTAAGGCTAAACGCAGTGCTAGCAAAAGTGAACACTCACAAAACGATAAGAATGAAAACTAGAGTGTTCTAGGCAATGTAAACAAAGTGTGTCTCTCTCCAAAATAAGTGTGTTGTAATCAACCAACTTTATTGCATAAAACCAAAAAAAAGAAAACAAAAAACAAAAAAAAGATGCTCTAAGAATAACACAACTGTGCATGAAACAATAAAAACGAAGTGTCTAGAAAGACCTAAGATTTTTATTGATGAAGAAGGGGATGCCTTGGGCATCCCCAAGCTTTGACGCTTGTACCTCTTGAATATTTCTTGGGGTGACACGGGGTGGCATCCCCAAGCTTGAGCTTTTGTCCATTCTTCATCTCATTACATCATTCTTCCTTTACACCTAAATTTTTTCCTTCATACAAAACTTCACACAATCTTCATTAGCAACATTACTGTATTCAAAAGATAATAGACCCTTGGGTTTTAGTTTTAGAACAGCAAAAATTTCACTAAAAACACAAGATACTATAGGAATTCCCTCAAAAAGCTCAATTTCCCAAAAAGAACCCAAAAAGGAATCAATAAGAAGCAAATGCAAATAATGGCAGAAATCTGTCAAAACAGACCAGCAGGTAGAATCCGATTTTTTCGTAGGCCTTCTGTTGCTCAAATAAAAAAGTGTTGAACTAACTAAAGTTATATAACATACTTGGAGATTTATTCGAAAAATATCATCTCAATCCTACTTACAGAGATTCCTCACGAATTTTTACGGTGGAGCACAAAAATCTGTTCCGGGACAGCAACTCCCCAGATCTTACTTCCCTCTCATTGGAGGTTATTCTAGGCACAAAAAGCAAATAAAAAGGATAAGGAGAGGTCATTACTGAAGTAATAACTTTCAAGACTCAATAAAACTCTTGGGTTATCTCCCAAGAAGTACTTTTCTTTACCGCCTTTAAGTTAGGCTTGATAGTTTGAGAAGATGCTCACATAAGAAATATGAATTGAAGTAAAAGAGAGCATCAAGAAGCAAATTCAAAACACATTTAAGTCTAACCCACTTACTATGCATAGGAATCTTGTAAAGAAACAAGTCATGAAAGCACAAAGCAACAAGCATAGGAAAGCAAAACAAGTGCAACTTCAAGACTTTTAACATAAAGAGGGAAACTTAATATTGTTGGATACATATGTCCATGTTTCCCTCTCTCATAATAACTTTCAGTAGCATCATGAATAAAATTAACAATATAACTATCACATAAAACATTCTTATCATGAGCCACATGCATAAAATTATTATTACTCTCCACATAAGCATAGTCACTCTTATTAATTGTAGTGGGAGCAAATTCAACAAAATAGCTATCATTATTATTCTCATCACCATAATCACCAAATATAGGAGGAATATTGTAATCATAATAAATTTTCTCCTCAATAGTAGGTGGACTGAAAATATCATATTCATCATTGTAATCATCAAATATTGGAGGTTTGGTATCATCATAAGAAATAGAATAGCTATCTTCCAAAGCTAGGGAACTAAAAAGATCATTTTCATAAAAAATAGCTTCCCCAAGCTTAGACTTTTCCATAGCATTAGCAATAATGGTGTCCAAAGAGTTCATACTAATAACATTGCTATTAGGATGCAAATAAAGTTTCGTAGGTTTTTTAATTTTCACTTCAACCACTTCATATCCTAGCTCAAGATAAACACTATAAAGCTCTCTAATTTTGTTGTTGTTTTCCGTTAAGCCTAACTAGTGAAAACAAGAAACAAAAACACAAAATTGCAGAATCTAAAGGAAATAACTTCGAGCACTCACACCGGAGGATGTGAGTACCTTTTACCTTACCTTCCCGGTTACGGCGCCAGAAAATAGCTTGATGTCTACGCACTTCTATTCTTGTAGACAGTTGTTGGGCCTCCAAGTGCAGAGGTTTGTAGAACAGCAGCAAGTTTCCCTTATTGGATTACCCAAGGTTTATCGAACTCAGGGAGGAAGTGGTCAAAGGTATCCCCTCTCAAGAAACCCTGCAATCAAGATACAAGAAGTCTCTTGTGTCTCCAACACACCCAATACACTTGCTAGGTGTATAGGTGCACTAGTTCGGCGAAGAGATAGTGAAATACAAGTGGTAACGGTGCCAGAAAAGAGCTTCTGACTTGTTGTTGACGTGGGAGAGACTAAAGGAAAACTGAAATAAAGATGGAAGCAAGCAAACATGCAACAAATCTAGATGCAAACGGTGTTTCAGTGTTTAGAAACAAGGCCTAGGGATCATACTTTCACTAGTGAACACTCTCTCATATAAATATATTCTCTTCATGATACTACCCTGAACTACTCTCCGGTTGGACACTCTAATCCATGGTAGGGCTATAATAACACTCCTTAAAGTCCGCCTTCCCCAATCTAGATAACCCCACACTATCAACTTGAGCACTAGATGGTTCCAACAAACACCACAATTTCATAAATATAACCAACTCAAAATATACTCATGATAAATATATATGTAACCTAGCTTAAGTGCCACAAACGGTGTGCATGCTGTCACTTTCACACACGCGGGGAAATGCATAGATCTATTAAAGTACGATGAGTATTTATGTAGACTCTAGCCTAAGTGCCACCATGGCGTGCATGCTATAACTTTCACAAACATGGGGAGAGTAGAGATCTATTAAAGCACTTGATTAGCAAGGTAGATGTACTTGATTACAAAGCAAATGACCACAATATGATCATGCATAGAGAGAGAGAGATGAACACATAGCTATCGGTACAACCCTTAGCCTCGAGGAAGAACTACTCCCTCCTCATCATGGGAATTAGCAACGGCGATAGAGATGGTGGTGGTGATCGATGGAGATGGCTCCGGGGGCACTTCCCTGTCCTGGCAGGGTGCCGGAACAGAGACTTTCTATCCCCCGAATCTCCCCTTCGATGGCGGCGGCGCTGCAAAACTTTTCATGGCTTTTTGGTCGATTCTCTAGGGTTTTCTCCCCGGGGGATTCTTATATGCAAATGAGGCAAGGTTGGTGGAGGTCCTAGGGGTCCACACCCCTTGTGGGCGCGACTAGGGTGGGACCCGCACCCACCTAGTGTGTCGCCACCTTGGTGTCCTCCTCCATCTCATCTTCGATTTTCCGTATCTTTCAGGGAAAAATATGAAATTTGGCTTTTGTCCCGTCCAATTCCGAGAATATTCATTTTTTAGCTTTCTAAAACCAAAAACAGCAGAAAACAGGCAACTGACACTCTGGCATCTTGTCAATAGGTTAGTTCCGGAAAAGTGTATAAAAATACCTCAAAGTGTAGACACAACATAGCAAAGTTGATACAAAACAAGCATGGGACATCAAAAATTATAGATACGTTTCTGACGTATCAATGCTTCACAGAAAAACGTTATTTTCTATGATTTAAAATGAAAATTCCATTTTTTCAAACGGAGCAAAAACAAACGTCACAAATTAGTTTTCCATGCCAAGACACACATCTCTGCCAAATTTGAGGTCGTTCTGACAGAGTTTGCGGTGGGCATGGTCACCACCTTGCTCATCTGCCTAGTAGGCCACGAACATTCCACTCCGAAGGCACCCTAGAGAGAAGATGCTTGAAATCTTTCATGTTACCCATGTTTAGTATTTTTCATGGCAAACATGGAGCAAACATAGGTGGGAGGCCAAGGTTTCAGAAAGTTTTAATAATTTATGAATTTTCGGTGGCCGAGTCAAATTTAGATCAAAATCTCAGTGTCTGGTAAGGATGCATAGGGGTTGGATCTTGATGATCTGAGATTAGATCCATGTGGAAACATGGCACCCTCGACCTAGGTTTGATTTTTAAAAAAATGCAGGAGCATCATTTCAAGCGTGTGCAGTGCAAATTTGGCCAAGTTTTGTCAATTTTGACCGAACTTTGACCGGAGGCAAAACCACACCTAACTAGTCTTTCGCAATGATCCAGCTGCGCAAGTGTGCCTACAATGTGTCCTACTACCCCCTCGTGGTGCTGTTTCTCATACCTGGATTGACATTGTAGTACATGCTTCATAGCTTCATAGAAAAACGTCGGCTTCTGTGATTTATAATGAAAAAAGCATTTTTTTCTAACGGAGCGAAAACAAATGTCACAAAATAGTTTTCCATGCCAAGACACATATCTCTGCCAAATTTGAGGTCTTTCCGACAGAGTTTGCGGTGAGCATGGTCACCATCTTGCTCATCTGCCTAGTAGGCCATGAACATTCCACTCCGAAGGTACCCTAGGAGAGGTGATGCTTGAAATCTTTCATGTTACCCATGTTTAGTATTTTTCATGGCAAACAGGGAGCAAGCATAGGTGGGAGGCCAAGGTTTAAGGAAGTTTCGATAATTTATGAATTTTTGGTGGCACAATCAAATTTAGGTCAAAATCTCGGCGTTTGGTAAGGATGCATAGGGGTTGTATCTTGATGAAGTGAGATTAGATCTATGTGGAAACATGGCACCCTTGACCTAGGTTTGATTTTAAAAAAAATACAGGTGCATCATTTCTAGCGTGTGCAGTGCAAATTTAGCCAAGTTTTGTCAATTTTGACCAAACTTTGACCGTAGGCAAAACCTCACCTAAGTAGTCTTTCACGATGATCCAGCTGCGCAGGTGTGTCTACAGTGTGGCCTATTACCCCCTTGTGGTGCTATTTCTCTTACCTGTATTGACATCGTAGTACATGCTTCACAGAAAAACGTCGTTTTCTGTGATTTAAAATGAAAAGGGCCATTTTTTCAAATGGAGCAAAAACAAACGTCACAAAATAGTTTTCCATGCCAAGACACATATCTATGCCAAATTTTAGGTCGTTCCGATAGAGTTTGCGATGGGCATGGTCACCACCTTGCTCATCTGCCTAGTAGGCCATGAACATTCCACTCCGAAGGCACCCTAGGAGAGAAGATGCTTGAAATCTTTCATGTTACCCATGTTTAGTATTTTTCATGGCAAATAGGCAGCAAGCATAGGTGGGAGGCCAAGGTTTCAGGAAGTTTCGATAATTTATGAATTTTCGGTGGCCCAGACAAATTTAGGTCAAAATCTCGGCATCTAGTAAGGATGCATAGGGGTTGGATCTTGATGACGTGAGATTAGATCCATGTGGAAACATGGCACCCTCAACCTAGGTTTGATTTTTTTGAAAATACATGAGCATAAATTCTAGCGTGTGCAGTGCAAATTTAGCCAAGTTTTGTTAATTTTGACCAAAATTTGACCGGAGGCAAAACCACGCCTAACTAGTGTTTCGCGATGATCCAGCTGCGCAAGCGTGCCTACAGTGTGGCCTACTACCCCCTCAAGGTGCTGTTTCTCATACTTGGATTGACCTTGTAGTACATGCTTCACAAAAAAACGTGTTTTCTGTGATTTAAAATGAAAAAAGCCATTTTTTCATACTGAGCGAAAACAAAAGTCACAAAATAGTTTTCCATGCCAAGACACATATCTCTGCCAAATTTGAGGTTGTTCCGACAGAGTTTTCGGTGGGCATGGTCAAATTTTGGTAAAAAACATTAAGTTAATTGAATATGTACAAATTTAATTCCAATTAAATTAATTTTTAGTAAAAAAAAAATGCGACATTGCATTGACTGGGCCGGTGTGGCCTAGTAATTGAGCATGTACAGGCCGCATGTTTAGCTGGGAAGTTACACCCATTAAGTATAGATGACTGTGCGTGTCAATGACCTAACAAACATGCACGATCTTCTCTCGTTTTTCAACTCTACATCGCCGCCTCCCTCCCTGTTCACGTCTGCGCCGCCTCCTACCCCGTGCTGTACGACGCCGCCTCCATCCCCCATCCTGCGACGGGGCCTCCCTCTCTCATCTTCTACGACGCCGCATTCCACCGTGTACGTGTTGTGGGACGCGTCCATCTGTGTCATCTACCACGTCGCCTCCATCTCCTGATCTTCGTCGTCTGCGACATCGAGCCCGACCCGTGGTACGTCGTTCGAAGCGAGGTGCAGGTAATAATTTTAGTCCATGCTCGTACTTTGTTTCACAATGTCATGTAACCCAAATAATTCTACTACTCTCTCCGACTCATATTAGTTGATTTAGATTTGTCAAAGTTTGGATGAACCTATATACTAAATAGTGTCTAGATTCATTCTAATTTAGACAAATTTGAGTCAACTAATATGGATTGGAGGGAGCACGTTCATATTTTATCTGGATACCGAGACGGCCTTACATAGATTGAATCTAAGAGTGTCGTCTTGTTAAAAATGTTTTATTACTATGTTTACATGATGATGTTCAAACTGGATGGAGATATTAGACAAAAATGTTTTATTTCACATGTGTGCAACGTGTTAAGTTTTCTGAGACTAATCTGCGACCTATGCTGCAAATTTCGTCTGTCAAGATGCGCACGATCTTGTTACAATATTTGCTTGACGTGTATGATCTAGATTCATCCAAATTTATTCTACCTAACAAAAATGGTGAATTTTCGGTTAATACTACTGATGTAGAGTGCATGTATGGCCTTCGTAATTTTGGCTTGTCTGCTACAAAATACTAGAGGAGGAAGGGGCAGATGTGAAAAGTCATGTTTTTGCTATATTTCTTAGCAAAACGACAGGGAACATCGTGATTGAAGATTTGATTGCGAACATTGTGAAGAGTGGATCCGCGGATGATGACTTCCTCCAAAGGGCAGTCCTAGTTCTCCTAGGAACGGTACTGGCTCCAATTGGAAAGCTTATTATCATTAAGGATTTTGGGCTTATTATCAGTAAGGATTTGTGGGCCTTAGTTGAAGATGTAAGGCGTATGTCAAAAATTAATTGGAGTGAGTTCACACTTGTTCATCTTATGGAGTTTGTGACGTCTTTATCTAGAGGTAAATAAGTTAGGCAATGGCCGAAGGGTAACTTATCCATATTACAGGTAAAAGTTGAAATTCAAAATTTCCAACTCATTGCCTGACACTAATGTGTTAAATGCATTTACCTTTTTTCACTATTTTGAATTCTGGGCAATACGATTTATTGAGAGAAGGTAAAGCCATTAGATGATCTTTGTAGGCTAAAGCCAGAACTGTCGTTGATTCCATTAATGAGAAATTGGAACGAGGACGCTGCTAGAGTGAAGGATGGGCATGACTGTAAATATGGCCATGGTGAAGGAAATATTATGGTAATCCCACATGTACTACCTTTATGTTTTTTTGTATTACTAATATTTATTGGTTGGGTCTACTACAAATAAGTTGTTTACTTTTATTTTTTAGGTTGAAGATAATATTACTATGCAATATAGGTTACAGCAGCCGGAGAATGCACAATAACCTAACGTTCAGAAGACAATTGGTAGTTCGGCCAAGAAAAATGGTGCGCGATCTTCAAACAAAAAATCTGCTAAACCCGCCCAAGTATTTCCTCCATCATTACCTTCGCTCGATAATTTCCTCCATCATTAATACATGGGCGGGTTTAGCAGATTTTTTGTTTGAAGATTGCGCACCATTTTTCTTGGCCGAACTACCATTTGTCTTCTGAACGTTAGGTTTTTGTGCATTCTTCAGCTGCTGTAACCTATATTGCATAGTAATATTATCTTCAACCTAAAAAAATAAAAGTAAACAACTCATTTGTAGTAGACCCAACCAATAAATATTAGTAATCCAAAAAAAAACATAAAGGTAGTACAAGTGGGATTACCATAATATTTCCTTCACCACGGCCATATTTACAGTCATGCGCATCCTTCACTCTAGCAGCATCCTCTTCCAATTTCTCATTAATGGAATCAACGACAGTTCTGGCTTCAGCCTACAAGGATCATCTACTGGCTTTACCTTCTCCCAATAGACGTACAGCCCAGAATTCAAAATAGTGAAAAAAGGTAAATGCATTTAACACATTAGTGTCAGGCAATGAGTTGGAAATTTTGAATTTCAACTTTTACCTATGGATAAGTTACCCTTCGGCCATTGCCTAACTTATTTACCTCTGGTTACAGACGTCACAAACTCCATAAGATGAACAAGTGTGAACTCACTCCAATTAATTTTTGACATACAGCTTACATCTTCGACTAAGGCCCACAAATCCGTACTGATAATCAGCTTTCCAGTTGGAGCCCGTACGGTTCCTAGGAGAACTAGGACTACCCTTCGGAGGAAATCATCATCCACGGATTCACTCTTCACAATCTCTGCAATCAAATCTTCAATCACGATTTTCCCTATCGTTTTGCTAAGAAATCGAGCAGGAACGAGACTCTTCGCATCTGCCCCTTCCTCCTCTATTATTTTTGTAGCAGACAAGCCAAAATTCCGAAGGCCATAAATACACTCTACATGAGTACCATTAACTGAAAATTCACCTTTTTTGTTAGGTAGAATAAATTTGGATGAATCTGGATCATACACATCAAGCAAATATTGTAACAGGACCGTGCACATCTTAACAGTTGGAATTTGAAGTATAGGTCACAGATTAGTCTCACAAAACTTAACACGTTGCGCCCTTGTGAAATTGTCGGCAAGATTACACCATTTCTCTATGGACCAACAATTATCCCCATCCAGTTTGAACATCATCCAGTAAAAAATAGTAATAAAACATTTAACAAGACGACACTCTTAGATTCAATCTACCTAAGGGCATCTCGGTATCCACATAAAATATGAACATGCTCCCTCCGACCCATATTAGTTGACTCCGACCCATATTAGTTGACTCAAATTTGTTTAAATTTGAATAAATCTAGACACTATTTAGTATATAGGTTTATCTAAATTTTGACAAATCGAAGTCAACTAATATGGGTCGGAGAGAGTACTAAAATTATTTGGGTTACATGACATTCTAGGACAAAGTATGGACATGGACTAGAATTATTACCTGCACCTCGCTTCGACGACGTACCACGGGGTCGGGCTCGATGTCACAGACGACGAAGATCAGGAGATGGAGGCGACGTGGTAGATGACACAGATGGAGGCGGCGTCCCACAACACGTACACAATGGAATGCGGTGTCGCAGAAGATGAGGGAGGGAGGCGCCGTTGCAGGGATGGGGGATGGAGGCGCAGTCGCACAGCATGGGGTAGGAGGCGGCGCAGACGAGAAAGGGAGGGAGGCGGCGACATAGAGTTGAAAAACGAGAGAAGATCGTGCATGCTTGTTAGGTCATTGACACGCACAGTCATCTATACTTAATGGATGTAACTTTCCAGCTAAACATGCGGCCCGTACATGCTCAATTACTAATCCCTCCATTCCGGATTATGGGCTAACGCGTATTTCGAAAAATATAATTTGATCGTAAATTTGGTCAATAATACAGGAATCATATGTCACAAAAATTATACCATCGGAAGCGTATTTTAAATATGAATCTAATGGTATAATTTTTTTAAAATATAGTTTGTATTTTTGTTGACCAAATTTATTGTTAAACTATTTTTTTTAAATATGTATTTGTCTAATAAACCGGAATGGAGGTAGTAGGCCACACCGGCCCAGTCAATGCAATGTCGCATTTGTTTTTTACTAAAAATTAATTTAATCAGAATTAAATTTGTACATATTCAACTTAATGTTTGTGACCAAAATTTGACCATGCCCACCACAAACTCTATCGGAACGACCTCAAATTTGGCAAAGATATGTGTCTTGGCATGGAAAACTATTTTGTGACGTTTGTTTTGGCTCCGTTTGAAAAAATGGCTTTTTTTAATTTTAAATCACAGAAAACGACGTTTTTCTATGAAGCTTATACTACAATGTCAATCGAGGTATGAGAAACAACACCAAGAGGGGGTAGTAGGCCACACTATAGGCACACTTGCGCAACTGGATCATCGCGAAAGACTAGTTAGGTGTGGTTTTGCCTCCGGTTAAAGTTTGGTCAAAGTTGATAAAACTTGGCTAAATTTGCACCGCACACGCTAGAATTGATGCTCCTGTATTGTTTTTTAAAATCAAACCTAGGTCGAGGGTGCCATGTTTCCACATGGATCTAATCTCACGTCATCAAGATCCAACCCCTATGCATCCTTATCAGACGCCGAGATTTTGACCTAAATTTGACCGAGCCACCGAAAATTCATAAATTATCGAAACTTCTATTCATGGCCTACTAGGCAGATGAGCAAGATGGTGACCATGCCCACTGCAAACTCAATCGGAACGACCTCAAATTTGGTAGAGATATATGTCTTGGCATGGAATACTATTTTGTGACGTTTGTTTTCGCTCCGTTTGAAAAAAAATGGTTTTTTTCATTTTAAATCATAGAAAACGACGTTTTTCTGTGAAGCATGTACTACAATGTCAATCCAGGTATGAGAAACAACACCACGAGGGGGTATTAGGCCACACCGTAGGCACACTTGCGCAGCTGGATCATCATGAAAGACTAGTTAGGTGTGGTTTTGCCTCCGGTTAATGTTTGGTCAAAATTGACAAAACTTGGCTAAATTTGCACTAGAAATGATGCTCCTATATTTTTTAAAAAATAAAACCTAGGTCGAGGGTGCCATGTTTCCACATAGATCTAATCTCACTTCATCAATATCCAACCCCTATGCATCCTTACTAGACGCCGAGATTTTGATCTAAATTTGACTAGGGCACCGAAAATTCATAAATTATCGAAACTTCCTGAAACCTTGGCCTCCCACCTATGCTTGCTCTCTGTTTGCCATGAAAAATACTAAACAGGATTAACATGAAAGATTTCAAGAATCTCCTCTCCTAGGATACCTTTGGAGTGGAATGTTCATGGCCTACTAAGCAAATGAGCAAGGTGGTGACCATGCCCACCGTAAATTTTGTCGGAACGACCTCAAATTTGGCAGAGATATGTGTCTTGGCATGGAAAACTATTTTGTGATGTTTTTTTTCGATTCGTTAGAAAAAATGGCCTTTTCATTTTAAATCAAAGAAAACGATGTTTTTCTGTGAAGCATGTACTATAATATCAATCCATGTATGAGAAACAACACCACGAGGGGGTAGTAGGCCACACTGTAGGCACACTTGGGAAGCTGGATCATCGCGAAAGACTAGTTAGGTGTGATTTTGCCTCCGGTTAAAGTTTGGTCAAAATTGACAAAACTTGGCTAAATTTGCACTACACACGCTAGAAATGATGCTCCTGTATTTTTTTTGAAATCAAACCTAGGTCGATGGTGCCATGTTTCCACATGGATCTAATCTCACGTCATCAAGATCCAACCCCTATGCATCCTTACCAGACGCCGAGATTTTGACCTAAATTTGACTGGGCCACCAAAAATTCATAAATTATCGAAACTTCCTAAAACCTTGTCCTCCCACCTATGCTTGCCCCCTGTTTGCCATGAAAAATACTAAAGATGGGTAACATGAAAGATTTCAAGCATCTCCTCTCCTAGGGTGCCTTCAGAGTGGAATGTTCATGGCCTACTAGGCAGATGAGAAAGGTGGTGACCATGTCCACTGCAAACTCTGTCGAAACGACCTCAAATTTGGCAGAGATATGTGTATTGGCATGGAAAACTATTTTGTGATGTTTGTTTTTGCTCCGTTTGAAAAAATTGGCTTTTTCATTTTAAATCATAGAAAACGACGTTTTTCTGTGAAGCATGTACTACAATATCAATCCAGGTATGAGAAACAGCACCACGAGGGGGTAGTAGGCCACACTGTAGGCACACTTGCGCAGCTGGAACATCGTGAAAGACTAGTTAGGTGTGGTTTTGCCATCGGTCAAAGTTTGGTCAAAATTAACAAAACTTGGCTAAATTTGCACTGCATCCGCTAGAAATGATGCTCCTATATTTTAAAAAAAATCAAACCAAGGTCAACGATGCCATGTTTCCACATGGATCTAATCTCACGTCATCAAGATCCAACCCCTATGCATCCTTACCAGACGCAGAGTTTGGACCTAAATTTGAATGAGCCACTAAAAATTCATAGATTATCAAAACTTCCTGAAACCTTGGCCTCCCACCTATGCTTGCTCCCTGTTTTCCATGAGAAATACTGAACAGGGGTAACATGAAAGATTTCAAGCATCTCCTCTCCTAGGGTGCCTTCGGAGTGAAATATTCATGGCTTACTAGGTAGATGAGCAAGGTGGTGACCATGCCCACCGCAACTCTGTCGGAACGACCTCAAATTTGACAAAGATATGTGTGTTGGCATGGCAAAATATTTTGTGACGTTTGTTTTCGCTTTTTTTGAAAAAAATGGCTTTTCCATTTAAATCACAGAAAATGACGTTTTTGTTGTGAAGCATGTACTACAATGTCAATCCAGGTATGAGAAACAGCACCACGAGGGGGTATTAGGCCACAACCTAGGCACACTTGCGCAGCTGGATAATCGCGAAAGACTAGTTAGGTATGGTTTTGCCTCCGGTCAAAGTATGGTCAAAATTGACAAAACTTGGCTAAATTTGCACTGCACACGCTAGAAATGATGATCATGTATTTTTTTTAAATTACAACTCATCATTTCATGTGGCCTCTCGTTCCTGCGGGATTTGGGGTTTTCCCGAGATGAAGGACTAGGGTTTAGCTGGTGTTTAGATAAAGGCTTTAGTGTAGAAGGATTAGTCTGTAGGTAGGGGGCATGGTTTAAATCTGGAGTTTAGATATATGGGTTAGGTTTAGTGACCAAGGGTATATAGATCTAAAGTCTAAAGCCAAGATCTAGACTATAGACTCTAACCCTAGTTCTATACGCTAATCCCTGAAAGTAGAACGTGACCATAAACCATACACCATGAACCTAGTCCATATATCTAAATCCTAAGCCCGAGACCTAAATTCTAGATCACTATCCCAATCCATATACACAACTTGAAGTGGCACCTTCTCTGGAAACCCTAAACCTGACTGTTAGACCCTATATCTAGACTTTAAATCTATACACTAAACTTCGAGATCTAGACATGAATCGTTAGACCTAAACTATAGTCGGGCCAGAACCCCTATCTCTTTTAGCATGGAGAATCACTCTAGCGACAAGAGCATGAAATCACACCAAAAAGTCGGAAACCTTAGGCGCTAATAAGTTTGTAGGTTTTTGTGGCGGCGCCTTCTTGATGGGGGTGGAAGTGGAGCATCGTATAAGGTTTCTCGATGGCGTGCTTGGAGGCATTGATGGGCTAGTGGGAGCTACTCTCGGACACGGTGGTTCACCATGTTCTTCACAAGCTAGGGTTGCTCCATTTCTTGCGAGTTTTCATGTTTCGACTAGAGTGGATTGGTGGCGATGACTCTTCCCCCGATATGCATTATTCCCTCGTATCTCGTGAAACACGGTGTCGAGCGACTCCAACGAGGTTAATTTCCTCTCATGGTCTATGTCGATTACTCTATGGTAGCTCCGATCTCATTTTTCTTCCATTCAGGCGTTTCAAGCAGTCTACATGGTGATCGATTCAGTCTACATGGAGATCGGAGTGCATGGACAAGACAAACTGTGAACATTTTCTTCAAGTTTTGCAAATTCGTTGAGTAAGGTGAGTCCCTTCTCACAGAGACAGGATTACATGCATAACATGATGCAGGGGAAAAAGCAACAGCATACCGCCAGCATGCATGTAGGTTGCAGTTCGTGAGCTGATCAACAGTGCTGCAATTCGTAAGAATTGCTGCAATTCGATTCGATGGTCCAGAGATAAGATACAGATATGGCAGTACAGTTTACCCCTGATGGAGCCACTAGACTGAAGTTAAACTTGATAGTAGCAGCAGATTAGTCTGAACGAACTGACCTGAAACTACAGAAGATTGGAACTCTGACAAACTAGAGAATATAGAGAAATTTAACAACTGACGCGACCTAGACTTGGATCAACAGTGCAACGGGATTCCACCCCCTTCAATCACTCATCTGATGGATAGGGTCCTTCCTGTAGTGAATGAATTTGGGTATTCAGATTGATGCCAGTACATCCATGAACAGATCTGGCACGTAGCAACAAATTAAAGCTAGTACAGAGTGTAGGTACCTCAGATATGTACGCGGCTTCATCTGCCATCTCGGCGATTTTGGCCACCTCCTTGGGGTCCAGGAAGCTGGAGATGACGACGTCGATGTGCTTGATGGCTAGGCTCGCGAGGGAGCACGCCCGGTGGAGGTAGGTGAGCGCCTGGTCCGGGTCCATGCTGCTCGCCACCTGAGGGGGTTTCCAGGTGGGGGCGGCGGCGGCGGGAGCGTCGTCCGGGTCCTCTTCACGCTCACGGTCGCAGAGGCGGGGCCGGGTCCTGGGGGTCCGCTCCTTGGCGGCGGCATCAGAGTCCGGGAGCGCCATGCTGGCGAGGCGGGTCCTGAAGATGTGGTCGTTGGCGGCGGCAACCGTGTCGTCAGAGTAGCCGACCATGCGGTCGTCGGGCTTGCCGGTGCCGGAGGGCGGCCATTCGCCGACGAGGAACTCGACGCAGCGCGGGACGTGGTGGCCCATGGCGAGCTTGACGGCGTGGTAGGCGAGCTCGATGCGGGTGAAGGCCTCGGTCTGGGATCGCATCGCTCACGTCTCCCCGTACAGACGGAGTACACGCGTATGTATTTACAGATGGACAAACGGGTAATACGGGATGGATCCTGGGCCACGCGGGAAAGGAGGTGGGCTTAAGGGCCAATCGCTAGGTGATAAATGGGCAGATAAGGAATGATCCGGACCGTCCGATGCATCGATGCCAAGGTGGGGGGGAGGGGACCAAAGCAGAAGCGAAGGTCCATCTGACAGCATAGCTGCCTACACATTGAGACAGGATAATGTATGAACATACGTCCTAAAACTACCTGTTCTCTTCAAGTGGTAGGCCTCCTGTCGTCACTCTATGGGGGAAACAAGACGAAAGCTTCGACGCAAAGTCTGCTGTCTCGCTTGAGGACATGTTTGTGCTATTTATAGGAATGCTTGTGACAAATTTTCAAAGTATTTAAAACTGAAACATCTTACTACATGCAGCCGGCTAACTGAACTCACTCTCTGAACTTGATTAAAATTACTTCTAACATTGCAGGAATTCGGGCTTTCAAAATACTAATTCGACTTGATCCGGACCGTCCGACGCATCAATGCCAACGCAGGGGTGGGTGGGTGTGGGGTGGGGTGTGTGTGTGGGGTGTGTGTGTGGGGTGTGTGTGTGGGGGGAGGAGGGGAGGACCGAAGCAGAAGTGACCTCCAAAGACAAAGTTGACGAGTTCAAGTAGAAAAAGTAGAGATCGGGCAGAAGGCCCAAGCTTCCTATTTTGCCAGCCCAAAATTTTTGCAAGTTGCAGCGAAGAGGTACCAAGGCAGTGTGGGATGGTGGCAACCAAACAACACCCACGTAACTTCAAGGGAGGTCTCTGCGTGGACACGTTTCATCCAGGACTCCACCCAAACAATGTCTTGACTCTTGAAGTCGAGCGATATGATGATTAAATCTCCTGATGCATCCCAGGCCCATGCGGCGGCTAGAATGAGACTATGTATAATGCTCACGACTCATGACTTGTGTACGAACTATATACGGTTGTGAATCCGTGACAACCATCAGGTATCCATTAGGGCAGTACTATGCGTTCTCCGGGGATAAAAATTTCTGATCCCCGGGTCCTCGTGCTGACACGTGTCCACCTAAAATCCTGCTTTTGCTACACTCAGACCCGCTTTTGCTACATACGCCCCGCTTTTGCTACACCGTAGCAGAAAACGGTTCGGCCCAAAAATAGAAAAACAGATTAGACCTCGTCGGAGATTTCGCCGGAATCCTCGCCGGAGACCATGTAGCAAAAAAATTGAACTAATGTAGCAAAATCGACTTCGCCGGAGAATCGCCTGGAGATCTCGCCGGAGACCTCGTCGGATACCTCGTAGCAAGAAGTTTGTGCTATTGTAGCAAAATCAGAAAACATATGTAGCAATATAATTATGCTAATGTAGCAAAAGCCGACTTCGTCGGAGACATCGCCGGACTAAAAAGTTGTAAGAAAAAAATGCTATGTAGCAGCACCGCTCGCCGCACGTAGCAACACCAGAAGCCGTATGTAGCAGTATCGATCGCCATGTGTAGCAGGGCCTCTCGCCGAAGGTAGCACCGCCGCTCACCACATGGTAGCAATGACTATCGCCATAGGTAGCAACACCAGAAATCGTACGTAGCATATTTGGTCATGATGTGTAGCATCTCTGCCGTCCGCACATAGCAATGCTACCAACGTTGGGAGAGGAGCGCAGATTCATGGGCGACACCATGGGAGATGGCGGAGCAGGCGGCCTCTATGGTGCTAGGGCAGTAGTGGCCGGCGGGGGGTGGAGGCCCATGGCGCCGCGGTGGCGGGGAGCTGCAGGGGCGGATGCGTGGTGCGGCGGCCGGAGCTGCCCGAGCCGGCACAGCGGCGGAGGACGGCCCATGGCGGCGAGCCTTGCAGCGGCGGGGGATGGAGGCCCATTGAGAGGCAGTCTGTGGGCAGCGGCCTGGAGCTGCAGGACGGTGGCACGTCTGCAGGAGGAAGAAGGCAGAGGAGAGGAACAGGAGGTAGGCCTCCCGCGTCGCTGCAACGACCCGGGGGATCGAACGAAACGATCCCCCAGAAGAATAGTATCCTTTTCCTATCCATTATGGTTATCTTTACTATCTCACGCGGGCATCATGCCACAATGAGAGTCCCCTTTGGCACAATAGTGGCTCGCTCATATATAGGACCGTGCTAGCTAGTTTCTAACAAGAGCCGTCGTGGAGAGAAATAATTAGTCATGCGTCTTTGCAATTTTATTTTGGAGATCTGTTGTAAGAACACTAAGAATCTAACTATATGAACATGCACAACATATTAGCCATGACTTACGCCCAATTTCATTTATAATTTGTCTTCTCATGTCGTCAATTAAAAACCATTGTCAATATAATTGAATCATGGCTTGACAGTTTGAAAGAAACTCATATCGCGAAACCAAATTAATTGTTGAGTCTATAAGATTAGACATGACTACATTTACAGATCGAACATTTTATGACCATTCCAGAGATACTAACTAGAAGCTTCACAATTAAGCAATGGAACAAGACAAGCCACATTTGCAAAGGTCGACCACCGTTACCTCTGAAATCTCCGCTGATCTGTGATCTGTTGCTAGATCGGATCTGCTCTAGCCTTGATAAGAGTAAATTATAGGTAGGGATTCCAATGTCTTGTGATCCAACTTGTAGCTTTGTCGTGGTGTGGAATACGACAGTGCCATCGGAGATGGCTAAAGAGGGACACTCGGATGCAATCGGTGGCTCATACAATGGGTTCACTGGTGGAAAATGGGCCTCCAGTCCCGGGCCGCAACTGGCTCTAGTCCCGGTTTTGGGCCCGGGACTGTAACGGACTAGAGCCCCCCGCTAGTCCCGGCTCGCTACGACCCGCGACTGATAACAGCCACGTGGCTGTTTCAGCGCCGCGGGGGGCGGAAACTCTCTAGTCTCGGTCCGTAACACCACCCGGGACTAGAAGGTTTCCTGCCGCGGCAGAGAATTGTGTGTTTCTCTGCCGGGGCAGAGATTGTGTATTTCATTTTTTTTGCCATTTCATTCCTTTTTCGTTTTGTGTTTCACTATAATTCAAACATATATTTCAGTATACATATTAACGCTACTACATACACACTTCACATCGACGCATTTATATAATTAATCGATCCCTTGCAAGCATACATATAATCAATCATATCAAAAGGAAGAAATGTTTTGAAATTACATGATCATTGATGAATATATATATCATATGAGCTACATGGAGATGACTAAGGCAAATCGAGTTCCACGTCATCCGCATAATACTCTCCATGTACATCAAGGACTTCCTTCATCATAAATCCCGCCAGATCCTCTTGAATTGCTCTTATGCGCTGGTCTGGCTCTAGTTTCTCCCGCAAATCATAAATATAATGTGAGTCAACTTTCCGCTCACTGGTCAACTCTCGGATGTACTCGCAGACGTAGTATCCACATAAATGAGTTCCCGGTGGCTGCTGTAAACTCTTCTCCATTTTATAAGTTAGGTCCTCTTTGAATGGACCTGGTATTTTCTGTCTGAACCGTGTCCAACACCTACTCGGCAAAGAAAATGAACAAATGAGTTATTAGTTACTTGATATCAGAAAATGAATGAAAGAGGACGATATAATGCGATAATGATTGAAATTACTTATGGAGCATTGCTTTCATGTCGCTCCACTACTCTTGGTCCCAACTTAATGAGTCGTGAACTTCAACTAGGGAGTTGTCAACTTGAATGTTTAGCAAGATCCAGTGGAATCTGTGGACGTTTACATAAGCATACATGCATATATAGCTCATCGAGTAAGCAAAAATAAAATGTGTACAAGATATAAACACTCACTTGAAGTTGTAAGAAAATAGTATTTTCTTAACAAAATTATTCTTGGTTAAGAACCTGCACAGGTCTTCCTCCACGTCCTTGGGGTGATTCTTTAACGTATATTCATTAATGATATATGGGTCAATGAACCCAACGTCGTATCTTCTAGCTGTTTTGCATTCAAGCATCTTCATTCTGCAGAATATAATATCATCATACAAAAGGATATATAGTTAGGATAATATATTAAATGCAATGAACGAGCTAAAGCTACAAACTTAATTATAGAAATAAATAACTTACAGACAGTAGCAACCAATGATAGATTTGTCGAGGGCGCGCTGGTTGCATAACTGAAACAGTTCGGTCATTTGAACCTGTATCGAGTATTGTTTGAAGTGATGCTCCATTCTAACGTCCACCGGAAACCAATTTTTCTGATGCTTTTTTTGTGCTTGCGACATGTACCATTCGTGCAGATTTCGCATATGTGTGGATAGACGCGTGAGCTCCTCATTACTGACTAGAGGCTCCCCTTGGACATACTGCCGTACTATCTGACCCACTGGCGTATCTTCATAGCCTAAATATTGACCAAGAGACATATTTGCTTCGTTAGCAAGTGCTTTGGCCTGCGATACAGTGATTCCGAAAAGTGCAGCATTATTACGGACTCTAGGGTCCATTATTTGCATGTCCATATCCATTTCAGCTCTGAAGGCCTTGTCGAGGTCTGAAATGACTTTGAGCGGGGCGACCGATTGATTCTTCTGTGCTCCGAGCTGGGCAACTTGCTTTCCGCTTTTTTCACTTGTGATTTTTTCTCCTGTGCTTGCTTAATAATCTCCCGGTCATAGTCTGATTCCAGATTCATCGATATCTGGGATGGTTGCTCAAGAAAGGACTTAGCCCACTTTTTGTTTTTTTCGTTATATACCGGCTTTGGCTCAGGCTTTTTGGGTGCAAAATGCGCCTTAACTTGGGCAGCCACATCCGCGTTAGTTTCCTCATCGGTCTTGTCATAAGGTCTCTTTGGAAGAGTCGGCGGGATATCGACTATCTTCGGCATTTGACCTTTCTTTGATGTGGGGCGCGGGGGACCGTCGAACTTCCGTTTCTTCGACGAGGTAGTAGTATTGCATGGAGGCGGAGGCGGAGATCGAGTTGATGTACTCCTCCTACGGCGATTGTCAGTGGGGCGGGGTGGACTTGAAGGTTGGCGATAATTGGGTTGGGGTGGACTTGGAGGTTGGCGATAATCGGGTTGGGGTGGACTTGGAGGTTGACGATATTCGATGCGGGGTGGATTTGGATTCCTTGGAGTCGATGTCCTTGGCGCCGAGCCTAGAAACTTGATGTACTTCTTATTCCATAGAATGATGTTGCGCTTGACATCTCCTAGTTTCGTAAGGCCTTCAGGCGTAGCGATTTCAATCTCTAGGTCCGCAAAATCCTCCACTATGTCATACACCGTGACACGAGCATAGCCTGGTGGAATCGGAAGTGAATGGTGCAGTGCTCCAGGTAGACAAGGTAAAGCAGTGCCGATCGCCACCTTGAAGGACAGGTTGTTCATTGGCTGATGTAGCTCACATTGTGCCATCTCTCTGACATCATCCACGAGGTAGTGAGGAGCCGGTGCATCATCCAGCAGTGCTTGATCATCAGCACGGACCTCCGTGGAGCCACGCTGCTTCTCCGTTGGCTAAGATCCAATGCAGGATCATCATCGGACATGAGTGAGTTGGCAATGACCTTTGGCTAATTTCATGCATGAGGTTCTTCAGATCAGCTAGGTCCTGCTCTACCATGGAGATCCGATGCGCCTCCGGTCCTTCTTTCTCGACGGCTTCAGAATCGCATCGTATTGAGAAACCCTTTCTTCCACGAGACACGCGCCTTTGCCTCGTGTTCGTCCTTCCTTTTCAGGATTCCCTAGGGCGTGTCACTGCGTTCTCTCTCTCGGGACGGAACAATCCCAATTGAGCATCGTTCATTGCTTTAATAAGGTCTTCGGAGGGTTTTAGAATTTTCTCATGAAATAATGTCTTCCTTGTTTCTGGGTCCAAGGATCCCCCGTGCCCGTACCACCAGTGCTTTGACCTCTCGGGCCATCCATCTGTACCAGGAGTGACGCCTCCAGCCCTCATTTCCTTCTCCATAGTTTCCCACTTAGGGACGACACTCTTGTAGCCACCTGTCCCCATTTTAGGATGGTATTTCTTGTTGGCAGCATTTAACGCGTTCTTTGCCGACTTTGCCTTTGCTTTATCAGATTGCTTGTACTTTCAAAATCGGGCCACTGTTCTCTCAACTTCTCGTTTACTCCTTTAAAGTCTGGAGTTTTCTTTTTTTCGACATATTTCGTGTATAAACTTTTCTTGTGGTTCCGGTACAGTTCAGCCATCTTGCTCAGTGCCCACTCCTTGACTTTCGCTCTATTTTCAAGCCCACCCGGCCTTGGGGTAATACCATCTACCTCAAATTCCTCATACTCTGGAGGTAGTATGAAATGCGCTATGAGCTTCTGCCAAAGGTCATCTTTGGCATCATCGGTGACATAGCTGTTGGATTCTTCATCGGGTTTCTTTGACTTATTCCATTCTTGGATGGTGATCGGCAGGTTGTCCCTAACAAGCACCCCGCATTGATTTATAAACATCCTCCGGTGCTTCTCCGGAGCAATCGGTTCACCATCATCATCATCTATTTCTTCGATGGTGAACCTCTGATTACCATCCAACTTTTTGTTCGGCCCTCGTTTCGTTCGAGCTGTCAATTGCTTCGATCCGGTGGGCTAAAAGAAGAAGAGAGAGTGATTAATATATATCTAGATCAGTTAATGAATAGAGGTAACACGAGACTTTATATATATATATATGTACCTCGCCGGATCCTGTCGAGGGGCCATCATTATTGTTGTTATTTGGTTGCCCTTCGTCCATCTGGTCTTCCCCTTGGTACATTAGGCTTTCCTCTAGTCCATCACCGGATGGATTCAGATACGAGGATATCTCTTCCTCGAGCAAAATATCTTCGGCGCCGATAGTAATATTAAGAGGAATTTCACCTCTTATCATGCCCTGAAGAAAACCTTCACCGATGCGACCAGGATCTTCGGATGGTTCCATGACTTAATTATCTATAACAAAAAGAGAGTTAAACAAGTTAGAAAAAACAATAATCCTAATAACTAAAACAATATAATCCTAATTATAATAATCCTAATATTATTTGTGCTAAAACAATAATCATAATAACTTAAACAAAAAAATAACCCTAATCCTAATCCTAATTCTAATCTTAATAAATAAAACAAAAAAGTCACTAAAACAATAATCCTAATCCTAATTCTAGTATTTTAATTAAAACAATAATCCTAATACTAAAACAAAAAACCCTAATATAAAAAAAACTATAGAAAAAAACTATAACAAAAAACCCTAATAAACCTAATTATAATAATCCTAATACTAATCCTAATAACTAAAACAATAACTAATCCTAAAACTATAAAAACTATAGAAATAATATAACAAGAAAATATAAAAAAACTTACATTTACTAATAATATAATAATAATATAAATACTAACATTTCCTAAACATTTATACAAAACCTAAAGATTACTAATAATAATAATAAATATTACTACAAAAACCTAACTATATCATTTCCTAGACTAATTATACTACTAATTACCACTAGACTAATTATAATCAAAACCTAAATACTAACATTTCCTAACATTTATACTACTAATCAAAACCTAAATACTAAAATTTCCTAACATTTATACTACTAATCAAAACCTAAATACAAAAACCTATACAACTATAAAATTAAATAACCACCTCCGGCGAGGTGGTGCGGCCAAGACTTGTGTGCACAGCAACTGGCCTTGACATGTCTGGCAGTGGGCCATGGCGTCTGGCGGCTATCTGATGAGAGGCAAGCGGCGGCTGAAATCGGCCACGGCCAAGCAAGACTCTACCCTATGTTCTCTGCGTCGGTGGTGCCTCGTCTTCGTCGCGTGCTAAGTGCTGGCTCGGCGTACGAGGGGCGAGCGCGCATATATAAAGGGTCAACCCTTTAGTCCCGGGCTAAGCTACAAGACGGTACTAAAGGGTCTTTAGTCCGTAGTGGCATAACCCGCCGAAAAAAGATTTCTTTAATCGTGAGTTAGCCTCGATTAGGACTAAGGGTTTTTTTCGCCTTGCTTTTGCAGCTTTAGAATCCCTTAGTCCCAGGTCCAGCCCACGCATGACTAATTGTTTTTTTGTAAATTTTCTTTTTTTAATTCAAAACTAATATAAAAACTTTGAAAAATCATATCTTTTATTGTAATAATCCAAATAAAACAAATAATATGTCTATTATTATTAGAAAAATATAAAGAATCTTAATATAATATCCATTTATCTATTTGCATCATTTATAAATTATTTCATTTGTAATTTTTCTTTTTTATTCAAATCAAATATAAAAACTTTGGAAAATCATATCTTTTATTGTAATAATCCAAATAAAACAAATAATATGTCTATTATTATCAGAAAAATATAAAGAATCCTAATATAATATCCATTTATCTGTTTGAATAATTTATAAATTATTTCATTTGTAAATTTTCTTTTTTTTTCAAATCAAATATACAAACTTTGGAAAATCATATCTTTATTGTAATAATCCAAATAAAACAAATAATATGTCTATTATTATCAGAAAAATATAAAGAATCCTAATATAATATCCATTCATCTGTTTGCACTTATAAATTATTTCATTTGTAAATTTTCTTTTTTAATTCAAATCAAATATAAAACTTTGGAAACTCATATCTTTTATTGTAACAATCCAAATAAAACAAATAATATGTCTATTATTATCAGAAAAATATAAAGAATCCTAATATAATATCCATTTATCTGTTTGCATCATTTATAAATTATTTCATTTGTAAATTTTCTTTTTTTATTCAAATCAAATATAAAAACTTTGGAAAATCATATCTTTTATTGTAATAATCCAAATAAAACAAATAATATGTCTATTATTATCAAAAAAATATAAAGAATCCTAATATAATATCCATTTAGTCCCGATTGTAGTCACAAACCAGGAATAAAGATATTTCCCACTGCTTCCCTCTCTTTCCTTTCTACGAGAGCTTTTAGTCCCGGATGTAGTCACTAACCGGGACTAAGATATTTCCCGCCATTTCCCAAAGCTTCTCGCCAAGTTTTCCTGCCCTTTCCCTCTATATTTAGGGCGATCACGCCATGGCTATCCACACATCCACACCTTCCTCTCTTAGAACAATGGACAACGCCTACTAGGCCATTCTGACCCTCGAGGAGACCGAGGCGCTGTGCGCCTCCAACTACCCTTGTCCGCCGGGCTACCGGCCGCCACGGCTAGATGTCTTTGGAGGGTTCTGTCCTCTTGTCCCTCAAGGTTCCGCACGCCAGGCAGCCATCACAAACCACTTCTACCACGAGCTCACGCCGGAGCAGCGGATGGATCCCCATTGGGATCCCGACAACTACGACACCTGGAATGCCTTCTTCGCTAATAGGCAGGAAAGGGAGCTCGCCAGGTATGAGGGTGATGGCCCACCCCCGGTGAACCACAACGAAGCCGGCCGTCGTCTGTGGTGGGCGAACCGTACTATCATCAGAGTGATGCGCTACATCGCCGGGGGAGACCATCCTCGCCTGCGGTGCCCACGAGTCCACCCGCCATAGAGCCATAAAAAGGCCCCACACCGGCCCGGCGGTAGCGGAATCGTCTTCCAGGAGACCCCTTCCCCGCCCGCCATGAATCCGAGGCTGGAATGGCCTCTGGTATATGCCATTGATGGGTTGAGGATCCCCGGAGTGGCAGGTGACGATGACGATGATGATGACGATGTGAAGAAGACCACAAGCTGCGTACTATAGGACTAGGCATGATTATGACTAAAGGGGGCGGCTTTAGTCCTGAGTGTTAGCTAGTCCCGGTTTGTCCCGGTTTTTAATATTAATAAATGTCTTGATTGTTACCTAATAAAGAGAGGGTTCATCTTTAGTTCCGGTTGGAGAAACCAACCGCGACTGAAGGGATTGCGGCAGACTGGGCCAGGAAACACTAATAATAGGGGTGAGTGTCGACATTATGTCGTGCGGCTTGTACCTTGTCTCGGATGGTGTCACCAACCGGGACTAAAGATGAACCTTTAGTCAAGGTTGGAGACACCAACTGGGACTAAACATGAGTCAGCACTAATAATTGGGGTGAGTGTCGACATTATGTCGTGAGTGTCGACATTATGCCGAGTTGCTTGTACTATAAATAGGAATCCTTGTGAGTCCAGCCCTCCAGCCAGTTTGAGGCATCTCCAAGATGGTTTTCGAGAGCAGGGACACCACTACGGCCAGTTTCAGGGAGATGCCGACGGAGCCCAGTCCTTCGGCATCTCCGAGAAACTGGTCATAGAGGCACTCCCTAATATGTGAAATTAGTTAGCTCCCAGGCGTATTGATCTAGTTAGAGAAGTTACAAGCTCCAAGATGGTTTTCGAGAGCAGGGACACCACTACGGCCAGTTTCTGGGAGATGCCGCCGGAGCCCAGTCCTCCGGCATCTCCGAGAAACTAGTCATAGAGGCACTCCCTAATATGTGACCTCACGCATTTGGAGATCAGATCTTAATGGTAAGTATGAATCGGTACTAAAGGCCCTCCTTTAGTCCCGGTCCAGCCACAAAACGGGACTAACACACTCAAGATTGTTTGCAGACAACACTATAAAAATGGACACATGCATGGAGCATCTTCACTCATAAAATGTTACAATTATTACATATCATTTCTTCGCGTGTGTTCCTTTCTGATCCCGTCGTATCCATGGAGCATCTTCATTCATTAACATGATGCTTGGGTCATCCTTCACCGCGAAGGGCGGAATTTCATGAAACTTATCACAATCTTCTGACATGTCTGTCTTGTCCTCCACTCCCACGATGTTTCTTTTTCCTGAAAGAACTATGTGGCGCTTTGGCTCATCGTCTGATGTATTCTTTTTCTTATTTTTTGTTTTTCTAGGTTTGGTAGACATGTCCTTCACATAGAAAACCTGAGCCACATCATTGGCTAGGACGAATGGTTCGTCTAAGTACCCAAGATTGTTGAGATCCAATGATGTCATTTCGTATTTCTTGTCTACCTCAACCCCTCCTCCTGTTAGCTTGACCCATTTGCACCGAAACAAGGGGACCTTAAAAGTAGGTCCATAGTCAACTTCCCATATCTCCTCTATGTAACCATAATATGTGGTCTTTGACCCATTGTTGTCCGTTGCATCAAAGCGGACACCACTGTTTTGGTTGGTGCTCTTTTTATCTTGGGCTATCGTGTAAAATGTATACCCATTTATCTCGTACCCTTGGAAAGTCGATATAGTCGAAGATGGTGACCTAGACAACAAGTATAGCTAATCTCCAAGAGTGTTGTTTTTGATGAGATGTTGCAACCAACCGCCAAAACTCTTCATGTGTTCATCTCTAATCCAAGAGTCATGCTTTCCAGGGTTGTTGGAGCGTAAGATTTTCTTGTGTTCCTCGATATATGGGGCTGCCAAGATAGAATTCTGTAGAACGGTGTAATGTGCTTCAGTGTAAGAATGTCCGTCCCTACATATTATTGATTTCCTTCCTAGAGTACCCTTTCCACTCAGTCTCCCCTCATACCGCGATTGAGGAAGACCAATCGGCTTAAGGTCAGGAATGAAGTCAACACAAAATTCAATGACCTCCTCTGTTCCATAGCCCTTGGAGATGCTTCCTTCTGGACTAGCATGGTTACGAACATATTTCTTTAAGATTCCCATGAACCTCTCAAAGGGAAACATATTGTGTAGAAATATAGGACCGAGAATGAAAATCTCTTCGACTAGGTGAACCAGCAGGTGCGTCATAATATTGAAGAAGGATGGTGGGAACACCAACTCAAAACTGACAAGACATTGGACCACATCATTCTGTAACCGTGGTAGATTTTCAGGATTGATTATCTTCTGAGAGATTGCATTGAGATTGCAGAGTGGACCTCTAAGAATTTCCAATATGGTAGCTCCCAAAATATAGATTTCTTCTTCCACATGGGTGCGTGTCCTTCAGCGTCTTTCGGAACAGATTTTCCTCCAGGACCCTTTCCAAAGGTTACCAATTGATCCAAATCTTTGACCATATCAAATATATCAGCACCAGTATGCTCCTTAGGCTTCGTCTGGTGACATGCCAGACCGTTGAAATGCTTGCCTTTCTTTCTTAAGGGATGCTTGGCCAAAAGAAATCGACGATGCTCATTGTATACATTCTTCTTACAATGTTCCAAATATATACTTTCAGTCTCATCTAAACAGTGTGTGCATGCATTGTATCCCTTGTTTGACTGTCCTAAAAGGTTACTAAGAGCAGGCCAATCATTGATTGTTACGAAAAGCAACGCTTGGAGGTTAAATTATTCCTCCTTGTACTCATCCCACATGCGTATCCCGGGTTTGTGCCACAACTATAAAAGTTCTTCCACTAATGGCCTTATGTACACATCAATGTCGTTGCCATGTTGCTTCGGACCTTGGATCAACACTGGCATCATAATGAACTTCCGCTTCATGCACAACCAAGGAGGAAGGTTATAGATGCATAGAGTCACGGGCCAGGTCTTTGTATCGAGCTCTGCTCCCCAAAGGGATTCATGCCATCTGTACTTAGACCAAACCTTAAACTCCTTGCATCATCTGCAAAGTCCGTGTACTTTCTATCGATTTTTCTCCATTGCGACCCATCAGCGGGGTGTCTCAACATCCCGTATGACTTACGTTCCTCTTTATGCCATCGCAACAACTTGGCGTGCTCTTTGTTTCTGAATAAGCGTTTCAACCGTGGTATTATAGGATCATACCACATCACCTTCGCAGGAACCCTCTTCTGGGGGGCTCGCCCTCAACGTCACCAGGATCATCTCGTCTAATCTTATACCGAAGTAAAGTGCATACCGGGCATGCATCTAAATTCTCATACTCCTCACCGCGGTAGAGCATGAAGTCATTAGGGCATGCATGTATCTTCTGAACCTATAAACCTAGAGGGCAGACAACCTTCTTTGCTTCATACGTACTGGCGGGCAATACGTTATCTTTTGGAAGAACATTCTTCATCATTTTCAGCAACTCTTCAAATGAGGAGTCAGGTATAGCACACTTAGCCTTCCATCGCAGCAATTCCAGTGTGCTGCCCAGCTTTTTCAGACCATTTTCGTAATTTGGGTACAACAACTTTTTGTGATACTCTAGCATGTGATTGAACTTCTCCCTATCCTTTTCAGTTTCACAATCTCTTCGTGCATCGGCAATGGTCCGACCAAGATCATCAGCGGGTTCATCATGTGTCTCTTCTTCATCCTCCCCTTCAGCATCCTCCATGGAAGTATCTCCGTACTCAGGGAAACCATGATAGTTGTCATCCTCCTCCTCTTCTTCATTGTCTTCCATTATAACCCCTCTCTCTCCGTGCTTGGTCCAACAATTATAACTGGGCATGAATCCGGACTTCAACAGGTGGCTGTGAAGGGTTTTTGAGTCAGAGTAATCCTTCTGATTCCTACATCCATTACATGGACAGAATACAAAACCATTGCGCTTGTTTGCATCAGCAACACGGATGAATTCATGCACGCCATTAATGAACTCGCCGGTAAATTCGATCTGTACATCCATTCCCGGACCATCTGCATTATAGTAAAAGTATATCAAAACCATTACACAACATGATAAAATTATTACAAGTTATATTGAGAGCTTCTAGAGCATTAATTTTGAATTTTGAAAAATTTACATGCACCAATTTGTGAATTGGAGAAAACAATCAACATGATAAATGTGGAGGTTTTTATTATTGTTCTATCAGTGAAAACCTCATTCCATTCTAAGCTCTGAAACTCTAAAATTACACATTTCAATTTTCAGTAACTATGTGCCTAATCAAAATTTGTTACACATGTATATCAAAATCCTTCTAGCTACTTCTAGAGCATGCATGCATTTGATCCATATCTCTATACTTCTAGAGCATTATAGAGCTAAAGTAGCAATAAGAGATGAAAGAATGAAGTTCTAACCTTTTAAAGCTTTGGATTTAGGTGTTGCAAACTAAATCTTAAGAAAAAAATGGCATGAACTCTCTTGCTTCTTTGAGAAAAATGGCCACCATATGGTTTAGGGCAGGTGGACAGGAAGCTGTATATATACTGATGGACAACTAGTCCCGGGCCATGATACGACCCGGGACTAATAGTCACCGAAAAGAGCAGCTGGCCTGCTCCAGGTTATTAGTTCCGGGCCGTATTACGGACCGGGACTAATGAACTGGTCCGGCCTGGGACTAGTCACTACGGCCGTTTCTAGCCGTTAGAGGCCTCACGACCCGGGACTAGTGCTTCCACTAGTCGCGGGCTGTGACAGGCGAGACTGCTGGGCTTGTTTTGATCGAACCGAAGATGGTTTTTCTAGTAGTGGTTGGGCATGGTGAACTGCAAACACAGCGACGTACCCAGGTTCGGGGCCCTCTCAGCGAGGTAACACCCCTACTCCTGCAAGATAAACTATGTCGAGGGGCGAATACCCGATACAGATGCTCCTAGAGCTGTTTCCTTAGCTACTATCGAGAGCTAGAGGAAGATGCTAACTAGAAGCTAGGACTTCTCCCTCTCTATCTTTTCCTTAGCTAGAACCCCAGCTCTGCCCTCCCTTATATACTGATCCCGGGGGGCAGATTACAATTTGGGCTCTAGGGTTTACTGTTTGGATATGGGTTTACTAGGCAGGGCCGGCTGCAGGGCCCAGCCGGTGGGCCAGGACCCAGTCCGCCATTATTTTAGCGTCATCCTCTTTTTTAGCGGTCACACAGGCTTCTTTTGGGGCGTCACTCTTGCTTTAACGGTCACCCGGACTGCTTTTGGTGGAGCCGACCACTTTGCTTTATCCTCGTCGGGTAGCGCTGGTCGTGACAGCACGCCAGCCTGCCTGATGACGAAGGAGGTCCAGAGGAGTACCCCGGAAGGAGCATCACACCCTCCGTGCATTCCATCGAATCCGAGGTGAGCCGGGTGGAGGCGGCCACCCGACCGGTTCTTCTAGCTACCGGGCTAGACGGGCTAGCCAGGAAAGCTTTAAGCCCAGCCGGGCGGTATTAGCCAACCAGCTGGAGTTGTCCTTCTTGAGGGCCAGGCGACCTGTGCCTTCTAGAGCGGCCTACTTGGGCCTGGCTTTCCCTACCCGGGGGTTATCCCCCCGACACTAGTCCCCGAGCGTGTATGGACTTGGCTGGTGGGTAAGGCCTTGCATGCTCTTTTGCATCTTGATGTAGTTGGTTGTCCACGTCCGGCTGCAGCTTTTGCTTTTGCTTTCCGGCTGGATTTAACTGGCTACGGAATCGATGGCCACTCACTGGGTGTAAACAGCGAAGGCAGGGACCGACTGGCGAAGCTGGAGACGAAGCGTCCGTTTGATGAGGTTGGTGATGTCGTCAGCCACGACTGTTGCTCTGGTGCACGTCGCGTCAGTTGAACTTCCGCGTCATTGCATCAGTTTTTGACAACTGCGCACGCCACTTGCCTCAGTGGTTTTTCATGGCGAGCGCGCACGCCTCGTCTACTGGTAATGCCTATGGATCTTCTGCGGTTGGTTGTGACGGCGTAGAGGATACGGAGCCGTAGCATCGTGTGGCCTTGGTGCTTCGTGGCCATGCGTCGCGCGGAAGCTGAGGGGGCGACGGTACCTCCCGCGGGGATAAATAGAGCCCTGGATGGGAATGAGGCTTATACTTTCTCTTTCTCTGGCTCTTCTTCCCCTACCTCTCAGCGCATCTCGCTCCTTGCGCCTCCTCTTCGTTGCCACCGAAGCCACCACACACCGTCCATCACAGCTGCTCCTTCTGCTGATATGCTGCTAGAGCAGCGTGGGGGCTAGTGCGGGTCCTTCGTGACCGACGACCTCGTTTACAAGTATCGGTGGGGTAGATTTATTCCCTCGTCGATGCTGGTAAAGCATCGGCTTGCGCCGGAGGGGGAGCGGGTTCCGGACCCTCGGCCGGGGGAGCGCGTCGTCTTCCTTGCACACTTCCCCTACGGCTCCGGCCTCCCTGTCAGTCCTTTCTCCTTCAACTCTTCGTCTTCTTCGACCTCCAACTCCACCACCTTGGTGCGAATGCCATCGCGCAACTGTCGCATCACGCGGCCTGCTGCGAATCGTACCTTGGGGTGTGGCCCGAGGTGGCAAACTTCCTCAAGTTCCTCCACTTCAAAGCCTAGAACACCGCCAAGGACGGTCAGTTGACGCAGACGGGCTGCTGCGCCATCTACCCGCGACCCTCTTTGCAGATGCCGCGGTTCGAGCTTCCCGACATCGTCAAGCTGTGGAAGCGCTCATATTTTTATGTGAGCAACGCCACAGAGGTGGACTGGATCTGCCTTCCGTCCTTCGTCAATGTGCCTTCGACATAGAAGGGCTGGGCGACGAAGGGTATGGGCGCTCAGGCGGACCTCGATCGGATGGCCGACCGGGTGGAGGCGATCGTGGAGACGGAGCGGCTCACCACCCGGGACATCGCGCTGTCGTGGATGGTACGTCGCATGCTTCCGCTGCAGAAGAGGTCGCACAAGATGTGCCATCTGTCGACCGCCGACGATCTGACGCGGACGTCGCGGAAGGATGTGCCGTACCAGGACCTGCGGAACTGGATCTCCATGATCTCCAAGTTCCGCGTGGAGGCGACCTGGGTATACTCCTGCCCGCCGTACCACCACGGCCGCCTGTCGCCTGGGGTGAGTTTGTTCTCTGGTTGTCTTGTCGTTTTTGCCTTTATCTTCTTTGCTGGGAGCTTTCCTTGGGTACCTTATGCTCCCCTTTTTGAATAGTTTTTCATAGCTCAGCTAGCCAAAGATGGCATGGGCGACTTCCCGCTCCCCTCCTTCTGGGCAGACAGGAAGCTGAAGAAGCACCCCCAGACGGAGCCCGAAGGGTTTCCCATACGGTCAGATGACGGCCCCTCGGATCCTCATGGTAAAATGCCGGTTGCAGCTCCTTCCTTCATCCTGGCCCGTGGAACCGTGGCTAAGATTTTGCTTTTGTGCAGTGCGTCGATGCGGCCGATGAGGCCATGAGAGGGGCAAGTCTGGGGAAGAGGGCGCTTTGTTGTTGCCGCTCCTGCTGATCAGAAAAGTATGCACCGGGCGCACCAAGCCGTTGCCGTGCCTTCCGTCGTTGGGTTAGCATCTTCCCTTGCCCTATCTTCCTCATTTGTCTTATGGTTCCGCTGGAGTCTTTTCTTACTTTCGTCCCATGCATCGAGGCAATGTTCCTTGGTGACTCTGGTGCCGTCGCCGTTGCTCCTCCCCTGCCTCCGGTGGTTGAGGAGCTGGCGAGGTCCCCGACTACACCATCGTCGGCTGCGCCTGCCGCGTCGTCTCCGCCTGGGGCTCCTCAGGGTTCCCCGACCACGGGGTTGCTGCACCAAGCGCCCGCTTCTTCGCGGTTGGGGCAGCTTTTCGCAGCCGCGTAGGACCCCGAGAGCCCCTCCTCCGTCTCGGGGCTAGCGTGAACTTGGCCTGGAGCGATGCACCAGCCAGTTCTGTCGGGCCCGTCATCACGGAGGTAACGGAGGAGGCTGCGGCTGTGCAGACGGCTGCAGCGGGCGACGGCTAGCCGGGCGCCTCCGACCCAGCAGGGAGGGAGTTGGTGGTGGCCGCACCTGAGGGTGTGGCCGCTGATGATGACGAGGTCATGGTGACCGGCTTGAGGCCAGCTCCGGTTGTGTTGACGCCGGGTGCTATCCTCGCCCAGCTCTCGGGCGCGGCACCCGTCGCAGTCAGCCAGGTTTGCCAGCTGGTTGAGGGAATGGAGAAGGGCCTTGGCGAGGCCAAATTTTTTTCTACTTGGATGGAGGTAGGTGTCTCTCCCCATTATCTTTTTCTGCACTCGGTTTTTTGCAGTCGGGTTGCTGTTCCGTTTCTTCCTCGTTTCTCTTTGCATAGAGCGTTTTCGGAGTCAGTGAAAAACACCCAGGATCTAGGCCGTAAGATTGCTTCTTCCGACCTGTCTTGGCGGTTGGCTCCCTTTTACCATTTTTTGTTGACCATCAGGTATCCTCCTACAGCCATGATCCTGGAGAAGGAGAAGGAGGTGGAGCGCCTCAAAGCTGAGGTTGCCCGGTTGGAGAAGTCGAACAGGACGCGACAGGCACAGTTCGACCAACTGGCCGAGGCCAAGCACCAGCTTGAGGTTAGCGTGGAGAGAGGCAAGAAGGAAGCTGACATCCGGGTGGAGGCGCTGAAGAATTTTGAAACGATCTCCGCCTAAAGGGAGGAAACGATCAAGGCTATCCGCTCCCGGGAGGAGGAGTTGACCCATCAACTCCAGAGCATCTTGAAGATGGTTGTTAGTAAGTTTTATGCTCCTTACCTCCTTTGTGCCATGGCTAGCTGAATCGAATCTTGCCACTTACTCATGTCTTCGGCTACAGCTCATTACCCTGAGTCAACCGAGATGGCTCTTGAGAAGCTGTCGATGGAGGAGGCTGGTCGCGATCTGACCGCCCTGGATCTAGTTAAGGTGCTGGCAGAGGAGAGAAATGGTCTTCATGCCATTGCTAACGACCTCTTCCAGTATATATATCTGGCCGGAGGCGGGTGAGGTGCATGATATCGCCATCTTGGCTATTGCCTTGTCTCGTGGCATCAACGTGATGGAGATCCATAAGGAATGGGCGGCTCGCGGCGGCATGGAGATGGCTCTGGCCCTGGTGAAGTTCTGGTATCCGGGGGCTGATCTAGGTGCGCTCACTCGTTGTTTCCGTCTTGGAACCAGCTACGAGGGCCTCCACGACAGCATTACGGCGATCTGGTCTTGCGGGGTGAAGATCGACACCTACGTGGAGCTAGAGCGTGACTTCCACGACCCCTCCGAGCCGGCGCCGTTTCACTGGATCCCGGCTCCTAGGAGTTTCGCCGATGTTGCCTACACCAGCCAAGTGCCCACAGTCGACGCCGATGATCCTCCTGCTCCCGCTGCTGATGCTCCTTCTGCCACTCCGGCTCATGCGCCTTGATCCCTGGTATGCCAGGAGTATTTGTCAAACTTGCCATTTGTTGGTGTTGCCTGTGGGTGAATCTTTGACGTCAAACTTCGAATTTTGTGTGGAACCTTCGTGCTCCGGTTATTGTCTTGGTTCCCCCTTTTGTCTTGAGCTCAATCTACCTTTTTTGTTTTGTCACGAGCATTTTTGTCTTTATGCCTTCATCATCTGTAGTCCTTGAAATTCGAGCCGGCTGGGCTTGCCAGCCAGGTCGAGGCTCTTTACTTCCTTATCTTGGGTTGATGGGTGCGTGAGAGCGCGCCCACTGGATGTAGTCCCCGAGGTTCGGGCCGGCTAGGGTAGCCAGCCGGTTCGAAGGTCTTTCGTCGTCTTGACTTAAGTTGATGGGTGCACGGGAGCGCGCCCAGTAGGTGTAGTCCCCGAGGTTCGGGTCGGCTGGGGTAGCCAGCCAGGTCGAAGCTCTTTGCCACCTTATTTCCTGTCAAGTTGTGGCTCGTGTCGTGCGAGACATAGCGTTTCCGTGGGTTAGTTTCATTACACGCACGCTCGTTTATAGTTAAGATTAAACGCAAAAACGGAAATGTGTCCTTTCGAGCTAGGCCGTTAGCAGCTCCCCTTTTCTCAGGGAGCATTGGCCTTTAGAGCGTTGTCCTTGCCGGCTGCCAGCCGGGTTGCGGTCTGCATCCGGAACCGAAGGAATAGCTGAGCTGGTGTGCCTCACGATACTTTGGTGCGTTGTTGTCCGCTTAGCTCATGCAGGCGCAACCGGTTCACCCAGGCGCCCTTGTTTTCGGCTTTGGCATTTTCTTGCAGCAGGTACTTCGAGCTTTCGCTCTTGCCGGGTCGATAGCCGGCTTGCGGTCTGAAGCCGGAACCGAAGAGTTTGCTCTAGGAACCCCGTACAATACTATGCCGCTTGTAGAAATCACGGGTGTCTGGGCCAGCTGGTACAGAGACGAATGCGGTGCGCGAATTGGGACAAAGTCCTCGGGACTGTGCTGAAGCTTCCAAGCTTGTTAATTTATTACATGAAAGGGAAGATACATACACTTCTGGTTCAAGTGTAAAATGGCCGGAGTAGGCTCGCGTTCCATGGGCGTTTCGTCTCCTCGTCCGAGCAATCTGCCTTGTTCTTTGCCGGCTGCTGGGCGTCAATCAGATAGTATGAGTTGTTGTGTAGCGCCCGGCTGAAGACGAATGGGCCTTCCCATGGCGGGGAAAACTTGTGCATTCCTTTTGTGCTCGACTACGCGACGCCCACCCTGACTTCTCTGGACCGAGAAGCACCAGAGGATCCTTCAAGAAAAGAATTAGGCCGGATCTGGCTGGCGTGGTGGCGGCATAGATCCTGCTGATAGATCGCCGACCTAGACAGATCCAGCTCTCGCGCTTCCTCGAGAAGGTCCACGCTGTCCTCCCGTGCTTCCTTGGCTTCCTGCTCTGTGTAGAGTTGTTTGCGGGGTGCGTCGAACTGGATGTCCATGGGGAGAACTGCCTCTGCCCCATAGACAAGAAAGAATAGTGTGAAACCGGTTGAACGGTTCAGGGTGGTGCACAGGCTCCATAACACAGCTGGCAACTCCCCGATCCAGCATCCGGGTGACCTAACGAGCGGTTCAATCAGCCTTGGTTTGATTCCGGCGAGAACTAGGCCGTTAGCACGCTCGCACTACCCGTTCGACTGTGGGTGCGCGACCGATGCCAGGTCCAGGCGGATGCCCTTATCTCCACAGAAGCGGGCGAAAACCCCCTTGGAAAAATTGGTGCCGTTGTCCGTGATGATACTATGCGGTTAGTCAAATCGTATGATGATGTCCGTGAAGAACTTGATCACCGTTGCTCCATCCAGCTTCTTGATGGGATTTGCCTCGATCCACTTGGTGAACTTGTCTACGGCTACGAGCAGGTGTGTCATACCGGATCGGGATTTTTGAATGGCCCAACCATGTCTATCCCCCAGACTGCGAATGGCCAGGTGATTGGTATCGTCTTGAGTGCCGCAGACGGTGTGTGCTTCAGTTGGCTGAATTTCTGACAACCGTTTCATGCTTTGACCAACTCCTGAGTGTCCTTCAGCGATGTTGATTCTACACTCAACAGGGAGGAAGAGTGCTTCGTTGGAAACCCCAAGAGCAAGGTATGAACAGTACATCAGGAAGATTTCTCTTAGTAGAAACCGAGGTTATCGAACTAGAAGGAGGAAGGAAACATCACACAGGTGTTGTAAGCAACGTGGAGACCTGCACAACACAAACTCAAGACTCTGTCCCAACGAATCAGTGAGGTTGTCAAGCTCACCCATAGGCTGTAACAAAGGATTAAACGTATGGTGTGGAAGGTAATGATTTGCAGCAAGTAAACAAGTAATAGTGGAAGATGTATCCATGGTAAAGATTGGACCGGGGTCCATAGTTCACTAGAGGTGCTCTCCTTAGATAAACAACATGGCATGAAGGGTAAACAAATTATAGCGAGGCAATTGACAGGAACTGAGCAAGGCATAACAATGCAATTACTAGCTAGAAAGATCCAATGAGGTTGATTGGGCAATACATCAATATACATAGACCGTAATCCAACTGCATCTATGACTAGAAGTCCACCTTCAGGTTATCATCCGAACCCCCTCAAATATTAAGTTGCAAGCAACAGACAAATTCTTTAAGCAAAGTGTGTAAGGTAAACATTCCACATGTTCCATGAACAAGAGACTGTTGTTTTCTCCCTAATAGCAACAACACATCTACAACCGAATAGATTATTGTCACTTCCCTTGGAAACTAGAGGCATGAACCCACTATCGAGCATAAATACTCACTCTTGGAGTCACTAGCAACTACTTGGCCAAGATAACCACTAGCAAACGGAGAACATGCAAGATCACAAAAAACACAAACATGATAGAATCATAAAGATAGAACCATTAATCAAACTAACATAATAATCTCAATATCCATTGGATCCCCGCAAACACAACATGCATGATTACAAATAGATTAGATCTTGATCATGAACGGAGCTCACAAGATCTATACATGAAAGCACAAAGGAGGAGATACAACCATCTAGCTACTACATGGACCCATAGTCCAAGGTGGAACTACTCACAAATCATACCAGAGAGAAGGCCTCCGGGATGATCTCCCCTCCGGAAGGGTGTCGGGAAGAGCTTCAGATCCCCCCGATCTAGGGACGATGGTGGCGGTGGCTACAGACGGTTTCATGGAATATTTATCGGTTCCTGAGAGTTTCTGTATCGGGGCCTTCTTATAGGCGAAGGGGGAGACCATGGCGGTGGCCAGAGGGGGCAAACCCTACCTAGGCGCGGGGTAGGGCCCACCCACGCCTAGGGGGGTTTAGCCGCCCTGGCACGCCTCCTCGTCTCTCCTCTGGACTTCTTGTTCCCCACGAAAAGTTATTGACTTTGTCCTTCGTCCTGTCCAATTCCGAGAATATTTCTTTATTAACTTTTTTGAAACCAAAAATAGCAGAAAACCGTCATCTGGCACTATTGCAACTTGTTAATAGGTTAGTACCAGAAAACATGTAAAAAGCACCTCAAAGTGTAGACAAGTAAAGCGAAGTAGATACTAAATAAGCATGGAGCATCAAAAATTATAGGTATGTTTCCAACGTATCAGCATCCCCAAGCTTAACTCCTGCTCTTCCTCGAGTAGGTAAGTGATAAAAACAATAATTTTTGAGGTGACATGCACCCTCACAATAAAGATCCAACCATTTGCAAGCATTGAAAGCTGGTATCAAAGAACTCTAAACATGTGCATGAAAGATGGAGTTCTAACAATAGGACATAGTAACTATGCATGCAACATGGCAAGCTACAAACAAAGATCATGAATAGTATGCATTGAAAAACATTTGTTTGTTTCACATAAAGAAAACATAGCATAGTCATAGAGTAGCAATATAATGCATAGGACACATGCAAAGTTCACAAGGGTGACTAGAAAGGCCTCATAGAGTAGCAATATCAGCTTGTCCCTCATAGTCATAGAGTAGCAATATAATGCATAGGACACATGCAAAGTTCACAAGGGTGACTAGAAACAAGTAGCACAAGAGCAAGTAATAACACAATATGCATCAATTAATAAGCTTTGGAACACTGCACATAGAATGACAACTATGCTCTCTTAATGGTGCCTAAAGGTAGAAGGTGGAGACTCAATAATGATGGAAGAAAGGCCTTTTTGTAAAGGAAGCAGGGATTACAAGTTTCAAAAAGAGCTTCCAAAAATTATGGTACTTATTAGCTTTCATCCCTCATTGCCCCTATCATAAGCATCTTGAAGTGGTTAAGGTTAAAGTGGCAAAGCTGGAGTATATGCTTGACAAAGTATAAGTTGGCAATCTCAAGTCCCTTGACTATGAGGTCTACACCTCATGGATACTCAACTTAGGGCCTAGGCAAGTTCTTGTCACTGTAAGTATTTGCATATCATTGAGAACCGCCAACGGGGTACCCCTTGCACATGGTACAGGAGCTTTCCCATAACCAAAATGACAAGGCAAACAGACAATGAGCATCTCAACAATCTTCTTATGTACCATGGGAATATGGTGTTTTTTCTCTCTTTCCTCTTTTCTCAATGTGTCTCTTTTTTTTATAAGAAGAATGCTTCATAGATGTCACTATGGTGATGCTGCAAGTTTCCACCATGTTTAGGCATGGCTTAGGCTAGTGGCCCAAGCGTTTCTCTAACACAGAATACAAACTCCATGGACTTACAAGTTCCCACTTCATTTCACACCGGTAACATCCATAGACAAAAGAGCATGATATCAACGGGGTACAAAAGTACAAGTGCAGTGTTGAAAACGTTCCCGTGACAGCACAGTTCTGCTAATCCCAACTTATAATTGCAAGCATATACAAGAAAGTTGCCTCAATGCTTCAAGTTTATTAGGGGCAAAGAATAAAATGTGCCATCAAGTTCGTGAGGGCTTTAATCACTAAGTTTTCACATAACAAAATAGTTTTTAATTGGAAGATAGTTGAAAACAAGAATATACTTGGAATGGTGTAACACACCATGCATAGGAGTTTATAGTGGACACTTTGGAATAACTTGGTTTCTTGGGAGTTGGAAGCATTAGTAGAACTTACTCATACAAGTGGAGGCTAGCAAAAGACTAGGAGCAACCAACTAAGAGAGCAATAATGGCCATAATTATGCAATGCAACAAAGCAAACTAATCAAAGCAAAGGGTGGTACTACAAGTCAAGGACTAAATGATCATAGAGGCTAATGGTGACTTGTCATAGTCATAACATGGTGTAAGCATGTGCCAAGTCAACCCAAGCAAAACATCAAAGGAGAATACCACAATACTATGCTTTTGCATGCTAAAACAACGCATAATTTCTTCAAGGCACACTAAGCAATCCCAATTGTTTGGGACAAGACATGCTACAACAATAATCACTAAGCATAATGCTAATACAACACCTAGCATGTCATGCTAAAGTCTAAGTCACATTCAATGCAAGCTCCTCTTGCACTTCAAGCAAGAACTTACTACTCCTTTCCAAACACCAAGCAACCTTATTTGCAAAACAACACAGCGAGAACGGGGGTACAAACTTCTTTATTCAAGCAAACTAAACAATCTAAGAAAAGCAAACGAAAACTAAGACGCTCCAAGAACAACACAACTGTGCATGAAACAATAAAAGTGAAGTGTCTAGACATACCTGAGCTTTTTATTGATGAAGAAGGGGATGCCTTGGGCATCCCCAAGCTTTGAAACTTGTACCTCTTGGATATTTCATGGGGTGACACCATGGTGGCATCCCCAAGCATGAGATTTTGTCCATTCTTCATCTGATTGCATCATTCTCTCTCTACATCTGAAAATTTTCCTTCATACAAAACTTCACACAATCTTCATTAGCAACATTAGCTTATTCAAAAAATATTAGACCACTGTCAAAGCTTTGGAACATCAAGGCTTTTCACTAAAACACAAGCTACTGTAGTAACTCCTTCAAATAAACTCAATTTACCCGAAGAGAGCTCAAAAAGGAATCAATAAGAAGCAAATGCAAATAATGGCAGAAATCTATCAAAACAGACCAGCAGGTAGAAACGAATTTTTTAGAATATCTTCTGTGGCTCAAATCAAAAGTTGTTGAACTAAAAAAAATTATCCAACATACTGGGGGATTTATTCGTAAATTTTGATCTCAATCCGAGTTACAGAGCCTCCTCACGAATTTTTTTGGTGGAGGACAGAAATATGTTTCGGGACAACAACTCCCCAAATCTTACTTCCCTCTCATTAGAGGTTATTTTTGGCACAAAAAGCAAACAAAAAGGATAAGGAGAGGTCATTACAGAAGTAATAACTTTCAAGACTCAAGGAAACTCTTGGGTTATCTCCCAATAAGTACTTTTCTTTAACGCCTTTAAGTTAGGCACAATAGCATGAGAAGATGCTCACATAAGGAATATGATTCGAAATAAAAGAGAGCATCAAGAAGCAAATTCAAAACACATTTAAGTCTAACCCTCTTCCTATGCATAGGAATCTTGTACAGAAATAAATTCATGAAGAACAAAGTGACATGCATAGGAAGATAAGACAAGCGTAACTTCAAAACTCTCAGCACAAAGAGAGGTGTTTCAGTACCATCAAAACTTCTACAACCAAAATTTCCTCTCTCATAATAATTTTCAGTAGCATCATGAATAAACTCAACAATATAGCTATCACATAAAGCATGATTTTCATGATCTACAAACGCATAATTTCTATCAAGCTCAAAAATAGTGGGATTAAAACCTTCACAGGTTTTACCCAAAGTAGATATTTCAAAAGAATCCACAGGAACATAACATTCATCCTCCTTTGGTAAGCATGGGGGACAATCAAATAATATAAGAGGTGAAGAGTTACTCTCATTAGAAGGTAGACATGGTTAGTTCCATTCTTCCTCCTCTTGACCATCACTCTCCTCCTCTTTTTCATCTAATGAGCTTTCAGTTTCAGCAATTTCTTCTTCCATAGGCTCCTGCAAGGCATTAGTCTCTTCCATTTGTGGAAAACACTCATTAAAATATTCAAGAATATAGCCATTGTCTTCCTTGTAATTATCAAAGCAAAATTTAAGTATCTCATAAATCTCACATTCATAAGGTGCATCATTAGTATTTTCAAGCAAACTAGCAAGTTCAAATGCACCCTTGAAATCAATAAATTCCTCAATTTGTTCCACATCATAAAAGTCATAATTTCCTTTAACATAATAAGATATGGTAACATTATCATTATACTCACATTGAAAATGAAGGTGTTTATACCTCCTACAGCAACAAGACTTATCAAAGCAATAAGTAACATTATAAGTAGAGCACACGTCTCTAGCAATAGTATTCAACTTATCAATTTGTTCCCATAAGTGTTTCCCTTTTTGTGACAAACGGTGTTCCTTCTAATAATACCTTTGTTCTTCCGTGAACCCACCTTGCCAATAAGAACTGGTTTCAAAGCAACCATCCATTGATAGAAAGCATGAACAAGCAAGGCAATAACATACCAGCAACCAGAGTAGGAACTAATTTTTGTGTGTTTTTGAATAATGCAAGCAAACCAAACTAGACTAATTTTTTGGGTTTTCGGAAAGATTCAAACAAAACCAAGCAAACTAAAAACAAAGTAAAGAGAAAGGAAGTGAAGGAATCCCCTAGTGAAGACGTCCTTAGCCTCCCCGGCAACGGCGCCAGAAATTACTTGATGCTACACTCAACAGGGAGGAAGAGTGCTTCGTTGGAAACCCCAAGAGCAAGGTATGAAGAGTACAATAGCAAGATTTCCCTCAGTAGAAACCAAGGTTATCGAACCAGAAGGAGGAAGGAAATGTCACACAGGTGTTGGAAGCAACGTGGAGACTTGCACAACACAAACTCAAGACTCTGGCCCAACGAATCAGTGAGGTTGCCAAGATCACCGGTTTGCTGTAACAAAGGATTAAACGTATGGCGTGGAAGGTAATGGTTTACAGCAAGTAAACAAGTAACATTGGAAGATGTATCAATGGTAAAGATTGGACCGGGGTCCATAGTTCACTAGAGGTGCTCTCCTTAGATAAACAACATGGCATGAAGGGTAAACAAATTACAGCGAGGCAATTGATAGGAACTGAGCAAGGCATAACAATGCAAGTACTAGCTAGAAAGATACTATGAGGTTGATTGGTCAATACAACAATATACATAGACCGTAATCCAACTGCATCTATGACTAGAAGTCCACCTTCAGGTTATCATCCAAACCCCCTCCAGTATTAAGTTGCAAGCAACAGACAACTGGTTTAAGCAAAGTGTGTAAGGTAAACAGTCCACATGTTCCATGAACAAGAGACCGTTGTTTTCTCCCTAGTAGCAACAACACATCTACAACCGAAGAGATTATTGTCACTTCCCTTGGAAACTAGAGGAATGAACCCACTATCGATCATAAATCCTCCCTCTTGGAGTCACTAGCAACTACTTGGCCAAGATAACCACTAGCAACGGAGAGCATGCAAGATCACAAACAACACATACATGATAGAATCATAAAGATAGAACCATTAATCAAACTAACATAATAATCTCAATATCCATCGGATGCCTGCAAACACAACATGCATGATTACAAATAGATTAGATCTTGATCATGAATGGAGCTCACAAGATCTATACATGAAAGCACAAAGGAGGAGATACAACCATATAGCTACTACATGGACCCATAGTCCAAGGTGGAACTACTCACAAATCATACTAGAGAGAAGGCCTCCGGGATGATCTCCCCTCTGGCAGGGTGCCGGGAAAATCTTCAGATCCCCCCGATCTAGGGATGATGGTGGCGGCGGCTACAGACGGTTTCATGGAATATTGATCGGGTCCTGAGAGTTTCTGCATCGGGGGCTTCTTATAGTCGAAGGGGGAGACCGAGGCGGAGGCCAGAGGGGGCAAACCCTACCTAGGCGCGGGGTAGGGCCCACCCGCGCCTAGTGGGGTTTAGCCGCCCTGGCATGCCTCCTCGTCTCTCCTCTGGACTTCTTGTTCCCCACGGAAAGTTATTGACTCTTCCTTTGTCACGTCCAATTCCGAGAATATTTCTTTACTAACTTTTCTGAAACCAAAAACAACAGAAAACAGGCATCTGGAACTGTTGCAACTTGTTATTAGGTTAGTACCAGAAAACATATAAAAAGCACCTCAAAGTGTAGACAAGTAAAGCAAATTAGATACTAAACAAGCATGGAGCATTAAAAATTATAGATATGTTTCCAATGTATCAGCTGTCGGCCAATAGAAACCATGGCGAAGAGCCTTGGCTGCTATTGCTCTTGATGAAGCGTGGTGGCCGCATTCGCCCTGGTGTATGCCTGCTAGGATCTTGGTTCCTTCCTCTTGGCTTACGCACCACTGATATATGCCCCCGACGCTGCGCTTGTACAACTCGTTGTTGATGATGGTGTATGCACTTGCTCTTCGTCTCACTTGTCGTGCTTCCACTTCCTCCGTTGGGAGCTCGTCCTTGGCCAAGAAGTTCATGAATGGCTTCACCTAGTCGGGTATTTCCCGAATGGCTTATGATGAGTGCAGCAACACTTTGTTGGGAGACCCCAAGAGGAAGGTATGATGCAGTTTAGCAGGCAAGTTTCTCTCAGTAAGAAACCAAGGTTATCGAACCAGTAGGAGGCAGGAAACGCCCCAAAGGTACTGCAAGCAGCGTGGAGACCTGCACAACACAAACTCAAGACTTTGCCCCAACGAATCAGTGAGGCTGTTAAGCTCACCGGTTTGCTGTAACAAAGGATTAAATGTATGGTGTGGAAGGCAATGGTTTGCAACAAGTAACCAAGTAACAATGGAAGATGTATCAATGGTAAATATTGTACCGGGGTCCATAGTTCACTATAGGTGCTCTCCTTAGATAAACAACATGGCATGAAGGGTAAACAAATTACAACAGGGCAATTGACAGGAGCTGAGCAAGGCATAACAATGCAATACCAGACAAAAAGATCCTATGAGATTCGATTGGGCAATAAAACAATATACATAGACCGCCATCCAACTGCATCTATGACTAGAAGTACACCTTCAGGTTATCATCCGAAACCCCTCCAGTATTAAGTTGCAAGCAACAGATAACTTCTTTAAGAAAAGTGTGTAAGGTAAATAGTCCACATGTTCCATGAACAAGAGACCGTTGTTTTCTCCCTAGTGGCAACAACACATCTACAACCGAAGAGATTTTTGTCACTTCCCATGGAAACTAGAGGCATGAACCCACTATCGAGCATAAATACCCCCTCTTGAAATCACTAGCAACTACTCTGCCAAGATAGCTACTAACAACGGAGAGCATGCAAGATCACAAATAACACATGCATGATAGTATCATAAAGACAAAACCATTAATCAATCTGACATAGTAATCTCAATATCCATCGGATCCCCGCAAACACAACATGCATGATTACAAATAGATTAGATCTTTATCATGAACGGATCTCAGATGATCTATACATGAAAGAGCAAGGAGGAGGTACAACCATCTAGCTACTACATGGACCCATAGTCCAAGGTGGAACTACTCCCGCTTCATACCGGAGAGAAGGCCTCCGGGATGATCTCCCCTCCGGCAGGGTGCCGGGAAGAACTTCAGATCCCCCCAATCTAGGGACGATGGTGGCGACGGCTACAGAATGTTTTGTGGAGTTTTGATTGGGTGCCTAGGGTTTCTGCATCGGGGGATTCTTATAGGCGAAGAGGCGAGGCTGGGTGGCGACCGGAGGGGCCACACCCTGCCCAGGCGCGGGTCCACCCTAGCCCGCGCCTAGGTGGGTGTGGTGGCCCTCTGGCACCTTTCTGTTCCCCTTCTGGCTTCGTGACGCCCATGATAAAATATTGACTTGGCTTTTGTCCCGTCCAATTCCAATAATATTGATTTTTGCCTTTCTGGAACCCAAAATAGAGGAAAACAGGCAACTGGCACTGTGGCAACTTGTTAATAGGTTAGTTCCAAAAAAGATATAAAAAACCTCAAAGTGTAGACAAAGCAAAGCAAAGTAGATACTAAACAAGCATGGATCATCAAAAATTATAGGTACGTTTCCGACGTATCAGCGTAGACCGTCTGCATGATGATCCTGATCTCTGAAATGTCGGGAGGTTTGCCGGGTGGAAGCTTGTTGGTGAGGACCGCTGGCTTCCGTGGAGCAGTCCCCGGGTGCGACGCGGCATTCCCTGGGTGCGACGAGGCAGTCCTCGGGTGTGACGAGGCAGTCCCTGGGTGTGTGGCGATCCCCGTGTGGCGATCCCGGTCTTGTGGCAGTCCCCGTGCGGCGAGGCAGTCCCAGTCTTGTGCAGTCCCTGTGTTGCGAGGCAGTCCCCGGGTGATGCGTGGCATCTGCTCTTCCTGGGTCTGCGTTGAGTACTATGGAGTCAGATTCCGGCGACGGGGTGATGGAGGGCTTGCGCAGGTGCTCAAGGGAGACTCCAAGCGGTATGGCCTATCTTGCTGAGCCGACCCTGGCCAAGGAGTCAGCGGCTTTGTTGTTGGCCCTAGGTACGTGGTGGAACTCGCACCCTTCGAAGCAGGCGCACAACTGCTGAATAAAGAAACGGTAGAGGTCCATGTTCGTGTCCCTTGTGTCCCACTCACCGGAGACCTGCTGCACCACCAGGTCTGAGTCTCCAAAGCATAGTATTCTCTGAATGCCTATCTGCTTGGCCATCTTGAGCCCGTGGATGAGTGCTTCATATTCGGCAATGTTGTTGGACGCCTTGAAGTGGATGAGTGCCTTCCCCTCTTCTAGACTCTCTACTACCAGTACTACGCTAACAACTCTGTTTTTGGCAGCGATATACATCAACATTGGCTCTTTTCTGACTAGTGCCACCAAAATAGGCGGTGAGGTGAGCATGCACTTGAGGTCCCGGAAGGCTTCGTTCGCTTGAGCTGTCCAGACGAACTTGTCCGTCTTCTTCATGAGTTGGTACAGGGGGAGGGCCTTCTCACCCAGCCGGCTGACGAACCGGCTGAGGGAAGCCAGGCACCTGGTGAACTTCTGTACGTCGCGCAGGCTTTGTGGCAGCTCCATGCGCTCGATGGCTCCGATCTTTTCCGGGTTTGCCTCGATCCCTCGCTTGGAGACGCGAAAACTGAGGAGCTTACCGGCTGGGACACCGAAGACGCACTTCTCCGGGTTCAGTTTGATCTAGAAGCGGCGGAGATTTTCGAACATTTCATTCAGGTCCTCGAACAGTGTGTGATGTTCCTTGGTCTTGATGACGATGTAATTGACATAGGCGTGCATGTTTCTACCAATCTGCGTCTGCAAGCACTTCTACATGCAGCGCTGGTAGGTTGCTCCTGCGTTCTTCAGGCCGAAGGGCATGGTGGTGTAGCAGTAATCCCCATACGGGGTTATGAATGATGTCTTTATTTGATTGTTTACATTAAGCTTGATCTGGTGATAGCCCGAGTAAGCGTCTAGAAAAAACAACAAATCACATCCAGCAGTGGAGTCAATGACTTGATCTATCCGCGGCAGAGCAAAAGGATCCTTGGGGCATGCCTTGTTGAGGCTGGTGTACTCGACACACATGCGCCATGTCTTGTTCTTCTTTAGTACCACCACCGGGTTGGCCATCCATTCCGGGTGGAAAACTTCCATGATGAAGCTGGCTGCGATCAACCGTGTGATCTCCTCACCAATGGTTCTTCTTTTTTCTTCCGCGAAGCGGTGTAAAGATTGTTTGACCGGCTTCGCGTCCAGTCGAACATGAAGAGAGTGCTTGACGAGTTCCCTCGGGACACCTGGCATGTCTTCAGGGCACCATGCGAAAATGTCCTGATTCTCACGGAGGAAGTCGACGAGCACGCTTTCCTATTTGTTGTCCAGGCCGTCTCCGACCAGGATGAACTTGCTCGGTTCCTCCTCGTTTAGCAGGATCTTCCTTGTGCCCTGCAAAGGCTTGAACTGTGATTCTCCAGCCGGCTTAGGCTCTCCAGCCGGCATATCCTTCTGTAGAGCCGCCACATTCTGCATTATGACGCGCTTCTCCTCGGTGATGATCATTGCCTTGACTAGCTTGGAACCGTCTATGGCACACTCGATCGAGTGCTTGTAGCAGCCGTCAACGGTGATCACTCCTTTTGGGCCTAGCAGCTTCATTTTGAGGTACGCGTAGTGTGGCACTCCCATGAACTTGGTGAGGGTTGGGCACCCTAGAATGGCGTGGTACGAACTGGAGAGGTCCACCACCTCTAACCAGATCAACTTACGACGAAAGTTGTTCTCGTTGCTGAAGATGACGTCCAACCGGATCTTGCCGATTGGCGAGTGCGACGGGCCTGGCACTGCCCAGTGGAACGAAGTGCTTGAGGGATGCAACTGGGACTCACTGATTCCGAGCCTCTCGAGGTTGCTGTGGTACAGGAGGTTGATGTTGCTGCCTCCGTCGATAAGTACACGGGAGAAATGGCACGAGTGTTTCTTGGAGACGATGATGGGGTCGAGGACCAACGCGTAGCTGCCAGGGCTTGTAGCACAGCCGGCTAGTATTCTTTGCTCCAGGTGATTGCCTAGTCAGACCAATGTAGGTATTGGGTAACGGGGGAACTATTGCATTCACCTCCACCTCGCGCCTCCTTTTGGCATGCTTCGTCTCCAGTTCCGCAAGGAAGATGTGGTAGTTGCCCACTTGTCGTGGGTAACCATCCTCGTCGTCCTCACGGCGGTTGCTCCGCTCCTTGTTGTCCGGCAGGCCTTCGGCTGGCGGTGGAGGTGGTGGTGGGAGCCTACCGGCTCCAGCCATCTTCTTCGTCCAGCTGCACTGGCGCGTTGTGTGGTTCGCAAGTTTGTTTCCGCCACTATGGAACTTGCACGGCCAATCGAGCATGGACTCCATGGTGTACTTAGGCCGTGGCGTCCTATCATCTGGCCTCTGCCTCCGACTGTCGCCTGCAGCCAAGTCCTCGTGCACCGCAGCTACTTGCTTGGCGCCGTACCGGCTGTCAGGTTGGTTGTCTTCCCTCTTTCCATGGCGGTTGTCATGGCCGTGCCGCCTGGGGTGATGGTCGCCTGGCTGGCGGCGCTCCGCCTGCTCGTCCGTTACGATTTGTCCTTGGTCATCCACCATTATGGGCTTCTTCATAGCCGCGTTGGCGGTGGCGTACTTGTCCGCGATGGCCATGACCTAGGCCATGGTTTGCGGGTCTGCCCGGCTGAGCTGATGCTTTAAAATGGTGCCGTCTCGGCAACTATTGGTGAAGAAGTCGATTTCCTGGTGCTCACGCACCCCTTCACACGAGTTGTGCACGCTGGTCCACCGGGTGAGGTATGCGCGGTCGGACTCGTCTTTGCCTTGCACGCAGAGGGCAAACTCGCAAGGTCGACCCGGCTACTTGTATGTTCTGGTGAAGTTGCGAATGAAAACTTCCTCGAAGTCCAGCCAGGCGTTGATGCTATTGTTGAGGAGGCTATTGAGCCATCTTCTTGCCGAATCGATGAGCATGAGGGGGACATAGCGGACGGCCAGGCGGAGGTTTTTGTTGGCGATTCGCACTGCGGTGGTATAATCCACCAACCAATTGTCGGGCTTGACCATGCTGTTGTATTTTGGCGTCTCCCTTGGAAGCGAAAAACCCTTCGGAAATAGCTCGTTCCGGATGCGCGGACCAAAACACTATGGACCAGCCGGACATTCCTCCTCCAGCGTGCGTGATTGCACCAAGAGGTCGATGAACTCGCGCACGTCAGCTGGTTCTCAGGGGCCGAGTCAGCCCTTCAAACGTGACGCATGCGGGTCCTTGTTTGCATATGCTCCTTCCTTCGAGACACACGCCTTCCTTCCGTGGGAGACTCCTGCCTCCAGAGCGCGGCTCACGCTAGAAGCAACAGTGTCTCGGTTGTGGCGGCCACGATTGCCAGACTCGCTACACGGGCGGCTGTTCTGTCCGAGTCCTCCTGGGGAGGACGCCTGCTGATGCTTGCTTCCTCCGTGCGCCGTTTGGTCCGCGCCTTTGCGAACGACTATGTCTCGGGTGTTACCCATCTGGCTGGGAGTACCCTCGGCCTGTTGCTTGTTAGAGGTGGCGACGAAGAGCTGGACGCGCTCCTGCTGGCGACGAAGCTCTTCTCCCTCGAGGTGCTTTAGCTCCGCGGCCGCCGCTTCGACCACTCTCATGTTCTTCGCGGGGGTGCTATAAACGGGCTGCGCCACGCCTGCATGTGAGTCGGCGGCACGGTCCAGTTCCGATGCGAGGTCTCGCCCCCGGTGCTGGACTTGCCCGAGGAAGCCGTGGGCAGCGTTGTACTCATGCACGGTGGCGTTTATCCGGCGCTGGTTAGCGGAAACCTTGGTAGCTTCCTCCAGGAGCTTCTGGCGCGTGGCTTCGAGTGCGTCTATGGCGGCTGACGGGTCCGTCTTGACGATGACGGGAGCACGCAGGTGCTGCATGGAGGCAGTGAGGCGGATCTTGCTATTTCTCGAGCGCGGAGAATTCTCCTCCCGCTCGGCGCTCCTGAAGCAGACGGTGGTTTTCGCATGCGTTTATCACCATGACTTCAGCGCAACCGTTCTGTCGTGGTGGTGGCACGGCAGATGCCATGGGTAGGCTAAAGTTTGGGGCCAATAGATGCTAGAGGGATCTAGGGAGGGAAGATGTAGTTGATTCTACACACATAAAACTAACGCAAATTCTTTATTTCTCCTTTCTTGGGCTACAAGTGCTCCACGAGCTGTATACAAGTAGAGAAGAAGAACTTTACCAGCCTAACGGTACTAAATGAGTCGATGCCCTTCTCAGAGTCCAAGCCTCTCCTTATAAAGGGGATCCTTGGGCTCCTCTAGGGCTGACGTGGCAAGCATATTCGGAGAATATGCTTGTCCCAATATAGTAACTCGATGGCCTCATTTCCGTGTCGCTCTTCTAACGACGTCAAGGTTCCAGAGGACCCCGCCTGCACGCCTCGGGCTTCAGGACTGTCACCTCCATGACCTCCTTCTGCCCTTCTGTTGCTCTGCGCCATGTCCTTTGTGCTTGGCTCTGCTCAGATTCTTCCTAGCCTGTGACTAGGGTTTAACTATAGGCATCTTATTCTCCTGCAAGCTTCATATCACTCGGCCCTGCCTCGCTTAACTCGGCTTGGCCTTCATCTGCATTCAGATTATTCGGGCTGACCCGGCCGACTTACACAGTATGTCGGCCGGGTAACGCCTTGCTTTTCTCATAAGGGTCCGGCTCTTGCTTACCTCGGCCGACCTTTACAGGATTCGGCTGATTTAGATTGTAACTCAGAAACTAGACGGGGAGCTTCCTTTTGTCTTTCCCCGTCCTTGCCCTATCCGGGGTTACCCCCCCAACATTAGTCCCCGAAGCTGGTATGGTCATGCCTATAACCTCGGCCGGGCCGTATCAGTTTCACAATATTCGTTTCTCTTTGTTTCCGAGTTACTTTTCCTTCGTCCGAGGTATCTGCGTATCTTCTCGCGTACGCATCGTCCTACGTGTCACACTCATCATTGTTTCTCTAGTTTTTTGTTCCTCTACAGTGCACATTGACGCAACGGTAATTCTGCGCCGTCGGGCGCCAGCAACGCCTCGCGCCGCTTCCGCTGTGGATCGTGATCCTTTCTTGCATCGTGTGATCGTTGGTGTGGCTCCACTCAGCGGCGTGTGGTTGTGCCGCACACACGATCTACACAGGTAACCTCCGCATGCACGATCCCACTACCATGCAGGCCGTGTGGTTATAAAGAGGGGCACGGGCCCAGGGGATTTACTCTTCTCCTCCGTTTACCGTTGCCCTTCCTCCTCTTCTGGCTTTTTTGCTCGTTTCGCTCCCGCCACGCCCATCGAATCTTCGACACAAGCTCCCATCGCTCGCTCGTCGACCTTGTCCTCGATACTTGCTCGGCGTCGCCGTGAGTTTATCCGATCTCATTGCCTTGTTTATCCTCTAGGCGCATCTGCTTCTCTCTAGATTTCCCGCGGCGGTTTCCTCTTTTCTCCGCCGCCGTTTTCGCGTAGGATCACGACGGGGCCTTGCAGTTATAGGCTTCGCTCCGCCGCTAGTTTATCCTCTGTAGATTCCTCTGGTGACCCCATGTCGAGCTCCGTTAGCGGTGCGCTTATTGAGGACGACGATGCCGCGTCTGGGCCCGAGCGGGGCTCCTGGCAGGGCTCTTTCGTCACCCGCCGAGAGGTTGAGTGGCTAATCCAGACCGGATTCCCGCCGAGGTAGCCTTCGCCACTCCCGCAGCGAATCTTCCCCCGTTCTCAACGAGGGCGAGTACGTCGTCTTTATGTCACACTTCGCTCGCGGGTTTGGCCTCCCCCTTAGCGATTTTGCTAGGGAGTTCCTTGATTACTTCGGCCTGCAGCCTCATCATCTTCTGGCTAATTCCATCGCTTCTCTTTCCACCTTTATCTCTGCTTCGGAAGGATACTTCGGCCTATGGCCGTCTGTGCATGTTTGGTCGAAGTTCTTTCAGATTCGTTCCAATGTTTTCCCAGACAAATCCCTTCAACCTTCCGAGAAACTGCTCACCCAGTGCGGAGCTTCTTCAATCACACCTCGGAGGAAGTCCGAGTTTCCTCGTGTTGCTGGCCTAGAGTCGTGCAAGAAATGGCACAAATCGTTCTTTTATGTCAAGAATTATGGGAAGGAGGACAGGATTAGGCCCCTGCTTTTTCCATTGGCCCCCCTCCAATAAGAATTGGACTTATAATCCGAAGAAAAGTCATGCTCTGGCCGAGGCCTTCGAGATTCGGCTGAAGGAACTGATTCGCTCCGGGCTACGCGGCGAGGATCTGATGACCACTTTCGTCAGCAGTCGAATCTGCCCATTCCAGAAACGCACGCATAAGCTCTGCTATATGAGCGGTCCCCTTGATCCCAATCGATTCTCCACGGTGGAGCTCGATAATTATCTTATCTTCAAGCGCGCCCGGGCTATCTTCAAGACAGAGATGCCGGAGGACTCAGCCTGGGGATTGAATCCGTTCACCCGCGAGCATCCCCCTCCCAGAGTAAGTTCTCGCAGTTGTGTTTTGTATTTTAATCGCATCTGTGATTTCCCTTGTTAATTTATCTCTTTCTTTTCCTGTAGAGGTTCGAGGAGCAGGAGATCGAGGATGCCGAGGTTTTGTCTCTCCCGTGGGCCGCGGATCGGAACACTCCGGACAGCGGGGAGCCGGACTCGGAGGAGTTCGTTCCCAAGTCGGACCTTGCTCTGGCTCGTGCTCGTGGCAAGACCCCGGCCCACGAGGAGGAAGGTGATTCGGATGAGGTCCAAGTTCTTGAGGTAGTTGCCGCAATGCCAATTTCTTATGCATTTCCGGCTTCTACTTTCTTAGCTAATCCGGCCGATCAGGTTCACAACGCCGAGCCTCTCGCCTCCCGACCTCCTGTTACCTCGGGGAAACATAGTGCTCCAGCTGGTGCCTCGGAAGCCGTTCCCAAGAAACGGATGAAGAAGTCAGCCCCGCACCCTCCTAAGCGTAAAACTATGCCCGTGGTTACTGGGTGAGTTGCTTTTTATTTGTATTTCTTGTTTCTCTCTTTCTGCTTTCTGACCAAATCTTTCTTGCCTTTGCAGGGCTCCTCTTTCTGTTAAGCCTAGTGGTCCTAGCATGACGAGTCATACGACTCGGCTGCCTTCTGCTCCGCCTTCTGAAGATACTAGAGTTCCTAGTCCTGCTCGTGTTGACTCTCCTCCTGCTCCGAATCAGATGCCATTTCGCCAGGATGCGCCTGAGGTCTCTCCTGTTGATGCCGATACAACTCGGCTCGTAGATATTTCCACTGAGCCTGCTGCCTCCTCCGTAAATCCTGAAGTTTCTCCTGAGGTCCCTTTGACCCCCGCAACCTTTACTGCGACTCTGATTCCAGCCGAGGATACCAACATCTTGGCGCCCTCAGAAACCGTAAACCCTCCGGCCCCCAAAGATGCCATTCCAAGTGCTGAGGTAACGGCTCCTACCGACGCCTCTTCTAAGGCAAGAAAAGTCATTGTCACCAAGCCTCCCTCATCTCAGAAAGGACTTGCCAGCTCCTCTCAGCCTACAATTGCTGATACACTGCACAAGGGGGTTTCATCTGCCAAGAGTACTATTACCCCGGCTGCTGATACAGAGCTCGCTCTTCACAAGAGTCCCGCGGCGGCGGTGGCTACCCAACACGTCCGAGGTAAAGTTCTGACTTGTACGGAGAGTGGGAACAGCCTCGGCTCGTTGGTCGAGTATGCCAACAATTGGAATGCTGCTGATCAGCTCGAGGGCAATCCAAGCAGCCAACCGTTTCAACTCTCCGACATCGCTAGCTTACATCCGGTCGCAAGATCGTTCTTGACAGTGACAAGATGAATGAGGTAATTGTTTTTATGGACGTTTGATTAGTCATTCGAATGCTATTATATATATATTCTAGTCCCCAAAGCTTGCAACCGAATAATTTGTTATTCGTTTGGAAGTTTTATTATGCTTTACCTGGTTCAGTTTTGCGCTAGTGTTCGAATATCCATCCACCTAGATCCAAGTTAAGATTTGCTTGATTCGGATCTGTCTGAGCTTCAAATATCCAGCCACCTAGATCCGAATTAAGCTTTGCTTGATTCGGATCTGTTTGCGCTTCGATTATCCAGCCACCTAGATCCGAGTTAAGCTTTGCTTGATTCGGATCTGTCTGAGCTTCGATTATCCAGCCACCTAGATCCGAATTAAGCTTTGCTTGATTCGGATCTGTCTGAGCTTCGATTATCCAGCCACCTAGATCCGAATTAAGCTTTGCTTGATTCGGATCTGTCTGACCTTCGATTATCCAGCCACCTAGATCCGAATTAAGCTTTGCTTGATTCGGATCTGACCTTCGATTATCCAGCCACCTAGATCCGAATTAAGCTTTGCTTGATTCGGATCTGTCTGAGCTTCGATTATCCAGCCACCTAGATCCGAATTAAGCTTTGCTTGATTCAGATCTGTCTGAGCTTCGATTATCCAGCCACCTAGATCCGAATTAAGCTTTGCTTGATTCAGATATGTCTGAGCTTCGATTATCCAGCCACCTAGATCCAAATTAAGCTTTGCTTGATTCGGATCTGTCTGAGCTTCGATTATCCAGCCACCTAGATCCGAATTAAGCTTTGCTTGATTTTTGCTTGACTCGGATCTAACTTAGGCTCAAATATCCTATTGCTATTTGTTCTGTTGCTTAGGTTGCGCATGATCGGCGGACCGCCGAATTCCAAAGGCTGCTCTTTGCTCATAAAAAATTGCAAGATAAGTACGAGAAGGTCATTCCCGTAGTGAAGAAGGCTGGTAAGTTAACAAGCTTTCACATTATCCCTAAAGTTCTTATTGCTTTGGAAGTGAGGTGTTAGCTGATTTTGCTGGTGAATAGGTAATATCAAAAATCTTAATATCCGTCTTGAAAAGAAAGTCAAGTCCCTGGAAGGTTAGTTACTCTTTATGCTTTTACACACATCAATTTGAAATGTGCGCCGGGTTTCTCTTAACCCTTTTTGGCTTCGGTATAGACGGGTTACAAAACTTTGCAGCATCACATCAAGAATTCATACCCATGCCTGATATGATGCTGCATTTTTTAGAACAAGCCGCCACTCACTCGGCGCAGCTGAAAGATAAAGATGACGAGATAACTCGCTTGCGCGTCGAGGTGGAGTCCCTCAAGCTTTCTCAGAAATCTGAGTTAGAGAAAGTTGACCAGGAGTTCTCCGAGGAGAAGAATCGTCTGGCTCTGCAACTGCAGAAAAATAGAGAACTCCTCGAGGCTACCGAACTCAAGACACGGGTGATGAGCGAGGAGATCACTCGCTTTGAGAGAACTAAGGGTGACTGGGCTAAAGATCTTCAGATAATGCTGAGCTATATTCACCGTAAGCCTCTGACCGTGGCCGAGTTATCTTTTTTCCTTTCTTACTGTTGACCGACGTATTTTTGTTTTGCACAGACCATTTTCCAGAAGCTAAGCCCGTGAGCTCTAAAGCGGTGATTAATGCTCGTGTGCGCCGAGGTGTTGCTGCTGATGCGAGCCCAGAATACTCGATGGAAGATTTCTTGGTTGCCGTTGGTGCTGCCGTTGGTCCGATAAAGATTATGGGCAGGGACTTGGTGCAAGAAGCCATTCAGGCCTACCATGTTCTCTGGCCAAATACTTCTGGGACTCCTGATATTGATGAAATCAAGATACTGGTGGAAAGATTGATGGCATCTCCGAACCAGTTGAATCTTTGGAGGGAATCCGTTGGACGAGCTGGTGCTGATATGGCGCTCACAGTTGTTATGTCATGGTACGAGGATATTTCCCTCGATACCCTAATAAATTTGCGCACTGGATCCCATTGGGTTGAAGATCCAGAATTCGTCGCTCACCGACAAGCTCGTGCCTTCCAGCTCGTTGAGTATGCAGACGTGCATAACTAGATTGAAGGGCCGAGTTTCCTTTCTAACCCGGCGAATGAGGTCGAAGTTGAAGACGCCTCTGATGATGATTCAGCCAATCAAGACGAGGCTGAGGGCGACTCGGATACTTCTGGTGATTCCAGCTCGAGCTCGGTTGGCAAAGGCGACGCACGATCCTCCTCCAAAGGTACTGGTCATTCCACAGCTCAAGCTGATGTTTCTCAACAGCCCCGGGCTTCCCCCGAAGTCGCTCCTGGTTCTGTGGAGGGCGAAGCAACTTCGCCGGTGCCGCTTCACCTCGAGCGCCTGCCTCGATCAAGTCGCGCCTTAAGTTTAAAAAACTCTAAGTCGTTTCTTATCCCCGGTATACCGGGTGTACGATGTGTGTCAAACACTTGTCCGACTTTCTGTGTGGTATGAACCTTTTTTGCCTTTTGCCGCTGAGGCACCCATGGTTGTGATCTTTATTATTCTGTTTAAACTAATCCTGTTTCTTTAAGTCTTTGCTTTGGTGGCCTTTAATTTATTAAGTTCGGATTGTGTGTTTGCCTTTGTCATACGGTAATTCGACGTCTGATATTGGCTGACCTTGATGAATTTGATACTTCAACCATTGTGTTCTTGAATTTTATCCAAGTTGTCCATCTCGAAGCCTATATCTGGAGAGAACGAAATTTGATACCCATTTCTGTAACAAGGGGCAATTGTGGGGCAATTCTCCAACCATTGCTCCAAAAATTGAGACTCAACACAACACTAAAAATGCGAAATAATATGGGCCAGTCCTCGAGTCATTGCTGGAGGTGCCGAGGTTTAATACATAACTCAAACTCAAAAACAAAGTATGGCAGTCGCGGAATCATTGCTCAAGGTGCCGAGGTTTAATCTATACCCAAACTCAGAAACAATATAGGACAGTCCCCGAGCCACTGCTGAAGGTGCCGAGGTTTAATACATAACAAAAACTCAAAAACAATATAGGGCAGTTACCGAGCCACTTCTCAAGGTGCCGAGGTTTAATACATAGTCGAAACTCGAAAACAATATAGGGCAGTCCCCGAGCCACTGCTCATGGTGCCGAGGTTTAATACATAGTTGATACTCGAAAATAATATAGGGCAGTCCCCGAGCCACTGCTCAAGGTGCCGAGGTTTAATACATAGTTGATACTTTGTCCTGGAGCGTTACTTTACAACATGTCGTAGATGACTCCTACGAGTAAAATTGACGAAGTAAAGCTACATTCCATGGTCTTTTCGATTCTTCGCCGGTTTTGTCTGCCTTGTTCTTTTCTGGTGACTGAGCATCAATTAGGTAATACGCATCATTGTGCAATGCTTTGCTCATGATGAACGGTCCTTCCCATGGGGGTGATAGTTTGTGCATGCCGGCCATACGTTGCACTAACCATAGAACCAAATCTCCTTCTTTAAACACTCTTGGATTTACTTTCTTGCTATGATATCGCCGCAAGTCCTGCTGATAAATAGCTGATCTTGATAGTGCCAACTCCCTGGCTTCTTCTAGCAGATCGACATCATCTTGCCGAGATATTTCATTTACCTCAGCGGTTGTATACTGGGCAACCCTTGGCGAGTCATGTATTATGTCGGCTGGAAGCACAGCTTCTGCCCCATATACTAGAAAAAATGGTGTATACCCTGTTGATCTGTTTGGGGTAGTTCTGAGGCTCCATACTACTGCCGGTAGTTCCTCAATCCATCACCCTGCCGACCTTTGCAGTGGTTCGACGAGTCGTGGTTTTATTCCGGACAGTACTAGTCCATTAGATCTTTCTACTTGCCCATTAGATGTTGGGTGAGCCACCGAGGCTACATCTAGTCTTATGTGCTTTTCTTGACAGAATCTAGCGAAGGCTCCTTCAGCAAAGTTTGTACCATTGTCTGTAATAACACTGTGTGGGTAACCATATCTCAAGATAATATCTTTGAGGAATTTTACTGCTATGGGCCCATCACACTTCTTTATTGGTTTTACTTCAATCCATTTTGTGAATTTGTCGACCATGACTAAGATGTGGGTCATCCCGCCTCGGGCCGGCTTGAATGGTCCCACCATATATAAGCACCATACATAAAATGGCCAAGTAATTGGTATCGTTTTTAACTCGGAGGATGGCGTATGTATCTTGCTGGCATATCTCTGGCAACCATTACATTTTTCGACCAGTTCTTTGGACTCTTTCAACGCTGTTGGCCAATAAAACCCATGCCTGAATGCTTTGGCCACTAAAGCTCTGGACGAGGCGTGATGCCCGCATTCTCCTTGATGTATATCTAGGAGGATCTCCTGGCCTTCCGCCGAGTTCACACATCTTTGCAACACGCTTGTGACGCTCCTTTTATACAGCTCATTGTTAATGATTGTATAAGCTTTAGCTCTTCTCACTGTCTGTCTTGCCAATACTTCGTCATTCGGCAAAATCGCATCTTTAAGGAAAGAAAATATGGGTTGCGCCCATGTTGGTATGATTTTTTCTGGGGTAATCTCACTATCTATTTCCATATTTTCCGCTGACATAACTACCTCGGATTTCCCCATATCCATCCTTGCGTTGGCCGGGTTTATTTTTGGAAATTCCGGGTTACATTCTTTGTCAATCTCCATCGGCACGCTAACTTCTCTTGATTTTGCCGGAATAAAGATGGATTCGGACTCTGGCGATGGTGTTATTGATGGTTTCCTCAGGTGCTCTAGGGCGATACCTGGGGGAATTGATTGTCTGGTTGATCCGAGTTTTGACAATGTGTCTGCGGCATCGTTTTCTTCCCGAGGTATATGATGAAATTCGCATCCATCGAAGTATCCACTGAGTTTTTGCACATGAAACCTATATAAGGCCATATTGGCATCTAATGCATCCCAATTGCCTGAGACTTGTTGTACTACTAGATCTGAATCTCCGTAGCATAAGATTCGGCGTATGCCAATCTCTTTCATCACCTTCAATCCATGGACCAGTGCTTCATATTCGGCTACATTGTTTGATGCGACAAAATGTATTTGCAACACATATATCAGCTGATCTCTTTTTGGTGAGGTTAACACTATTCATGCCCCCAGACCATTTCTTAGTTTGGAATCGTCGAAGTGCATCGTCCAATAATTCAGATCTGGTAATGGTGGCTCATACTGTACATCGGCCCAATCCACGAAGAAGTCGGCCACAGCCTGAGATTTGATTGCATCTCGCCTATCAAATTGCGGAGCATAAGGTGACAATTCAATTGCCCATTTTGCTATTCGGCCACTTGCATCTTTGTTGCTCAATATGTCGGCTATGCGTGCTTCACAGATCACTTTGATGGGGTGCTCTTCGAAGTAATGTTTAAGTTTCTTTGCTGACATGTATACCCCATATGCCATCTTCTGATAATGTGGGTAATTTTGTTTTGAGGCTAACAGTACCTCGCTTAGGTAATACACCAGCCTTTGTACTGACTTATCATCTTCAATTCGTTCCACCACGATCACAGTGCTTACTACTCTGTTTGTGGCGGCTATGTAAAGTAACATAGGCTCTTTCGACAATGGAGAAGCCAGGATTGGCGCTGTGACCAACATTTTTTTCAATTCATGGAACGCGTTGTCTGCTAGTGGTGTCCAAATGAATTTATCAGATTTTTTCATCAGTTGATAAAGTGGTAATGCTTTCTCCCCTAGCTGGCATACAAACCGGCTAAGCGAGGCCAGGCAACCTGTGAACTTCTGTACGTCATTTAGGCATCTCGGTAATTCCATCCTTTCTACTGCTCTTATCTTTGTTGGGTTGGCCTCTATACCTCGGCTAGATACGAGAAAACCGAGTAGTATTCCTGCCGGTACACCGAAGGTGCATTTTTCCGGGTTAAGCTTCATTCGGAACCTTCTCAAGTTCGCGAAAGTCTGCCGAATATCATCCAGTAGCGTTTTGCTTTCTTTGGTTTTTATAACCACATCATCTACATATACTTGTAGATTTTTTCCATTCTGGTCATGCAGACATTTTTACATACATCTCTGGTACGTTGCTCCCGCGTTACGCAGGCCGAATGGCATGGTGCGATAGCAATAAGCCCTGTACGGGGTAATAAATGCAGTCTTTATTTGATTGGCCGGATTTAACGGTATCTGGTGAAAACCAGAATACGCGTCTACAAATGACAATAGTTCACAACCAGCGGTCGAATCAATGACTTGGTCTATTCTAGGTAAAGGAAAGGGATCTTTTGGACACGCCTTGTTCAGGTTCGTGTAATCAATACACATTCTCCATACAATGGCTACATTTGGATCATCCTTCTTCTTTTCCACCAGCACCGGGTTTGATAATCAATCCGGATACAACACCTCCATGATGAACCCGGCCGCAAGGAGCCGAGCTATTTCATCCCCTATTATTTTTCTCCTGTCTTCGGCGAAGTGGCGGAGAGGTTGCTTCACCGGCCTTGCTCCTGTCCTTACATTCAGAGAGTGCTCAGCCAACTCCCTCAGCACACCTTGCAGATCCTGAGTTGACCTTGCAAAGATATCCCGATTCTCACGGAGGAAGTTGGTGAGCTCGCTTTCCTATTTAGCATCTAGGCCGGCACCAATGGTGACGGTGCGCTCTGGGAACTGCTCGTCTATCTGGAACTTTTTTGTTTCTTTAGTCGGCTGGAAAGAGACACTTCCATGCGGATTGGCCAATGCCGGCATATTCAGTCGTGCCGACTGAGCGAGTGCCGCTACCTCCTGAATCCTTCTTTTTTCTCGTGCTATTACCAATGACTCAGCCAGATTTGATCCGGCTGAAGCACATTCAATTGACTTCCTGTAATCTCCTACTACTGTTATCACCCCTTGTGGTCCGGGTAACTTCATTTTCAAGTAAGTTATGTGGCAGCTGCCCATAAATTTGGCCAATGCCGGCCGTCCGAGTAGAGCATGATAACAACTCTCTAGATCCACCACTTCAAACTCCAAATTTTCTGCTCTGCAGTTATCTCTTGTGCCGAATAACACATCCACTCGAACTTTTCCAATGGGCTCGCATGAAAGCCCTGGTACTATCCCATGGAATGTGGTCCTCGTGGATTGCAGCATATTCTGCGATATTCCGAGTTTATGCATTGTATCTTTGTACATGATATTGATACTGCTCCCATTATCAATGAGTACTTTTGAAAATTTCACATTAATGCTCGGTCCGATAAATGTCAGATCTAGTACGAGTGCGTATGACCCCGGATTCGGCATTATTTTGGGGTGATCCTTTATGTTCCAAGTTATTTCCTGATCTGACCAAGGCACATATCTTGGTACTGCCGGCATAACTGCATTTACTTCCATATGCCGGCGCTGCACACTTTGTCTGTCTTGCTGTTCTGTTGTGAACACGCAATATGATTGATGATGTTCTCTGTAATCATTGCGTCCACTACTTCCTGGGTTCGTCCTTCCATCCGGACCCTAATTTATCACTTGATGCACAGCATCCCTCCGGTCCGAGTTATCATACCTCGGGGGAGGAGGTGGTAACATTAGTTGATGTGCATTTGCTCCAGTCAACTGTGGCGATGTCAGCGATGTGCGGTGGGATGTTGCTTGCATGCTCGCTGGTTGCCCATTGCATTTTTCATCCAGCACACCGCCGAAGTCAGATGATTGGTCGGCTTGGCGTGTTTGAAGTGTGAAATTTACACGTTGATCTAACATAGACTCAAACGTGTACTTCGCCTTTCCCGCCATTGCTTCTTACGCTCGTGTCCATTGTCTTTTCCTTCATTCCTCGGTGTCCATTCTTTGAGGACCATTCTTTTGCCGCTGATTGTTTCCGTGACTCGGCTGATCTTGCACTACCGCTGCCACCTGATTTGAGCCATATCTATAATCCGGTCTTTCTTCTCTTCTTCTCCCTCTGAACTCATTGCGCCTTGATGACCCGGCCGCATCTCTTGCATATTGATCTTGAAGTTCCCGATGATCTGCTGACATTAATTCTGGTTGTGTCGGATCTCCCAAGGCATAGGAATCCGCTATCCTGATGGTTTCTGCCAAAGTGGTTGGCATATCTCTTTGCAATCTCTGCCATAGTACACTGCCATAGCGGCATCCTTGAGCGAACCAAGCTATCGCCTGTGATTCTATAACTCCCTCGCATGAATTCCTGAGGTTACACCACCGAGTCAAGAATTCTCTGTCTGTCTCATTCGGCCTTTGCTTGCACATGGCTAGCTGCTGCGGCCTGTTTGGCCTTTTGTAAGTACTGGTGAAGTTGCTAACGAACATTTCTTCAAAATCCAACCAACAGTTGATACTGCCTGCTGGCAGGTTATTCAGCCATACCCTAGCTGGTCCTTCCAACATTTGCGGGACATATCGTACCACCCATCGCAAGTTTCCGCCAGCTATTTTTACAGCAGTGGCATAATCAATCAACCAATCCTGTGGTTTGGTGCTCCCATTATATGTTTTTGTGCCTCTTGCGAGCTGAAAGTTCAGCACTGGCGGCTCGCCCATGATCCGAGGTCTGAAGCATGCCGGGCCTGGTGGACCTTGTTCTTCTAACAGCTCGGACCGGTATAGCCGGTCCAGCTTTACTCTTGCATCACTTGACGACAAATCTCTGTACAGAATTCTTTCCTGCATTCCATAGTGGTTATTTCCACCATGAACCGCATATTACATCTCGGAATAACCATCATTATACCTCTCATTCACCTGATTGTGGCGAGCTGGTCTCACTTCTCTTTCCTGCCGAGGTTCATATCTCGGTTGTGGATTGGGTGACGGTTCTCTCCTTCCTTCAGCCGAGATATTATTCTCGTGATTTCCTCTTCCGAGATCTCCTCTTTCGTGATCTCCATTACCTCGGCTTCCGTTGCCTTTTCGCACGGGCCGGGTTTCTCGCCATCATTACCTCGGCTTCCATTGCCTCTGTTATTTGCTTTTCGGCTATCGCCGGATCATATGGAACAATTTGCTTATTTCTTTTTCCGAAATTACCGCCTGTCTTTTCCGCGCATTGTTTCCGGGCGAGGATGTCTGCCACAGATAAGGAAGGTCGCACCAGCCGAATGAACCATTCGCGAGGCACCAGCCTCTTTGGTCTGCCACGAGCATTTCTTCATTCTCGCTGGTTCGCAATGCGCACAGTTCATTCACTCTCTCTTGTTGTTTTTGCCGGGCTCACGGTCAATCCTTCTAACTCTAGTGCGTGCATTTGCCGCCTCAGTTCTTTGTCAGTACTGCACTCGGCAAACCTAGATCAACCGATTCTGCCTTATGAGCATCATGCTCTTTGTTGATATCATCTATGAGGTTCTTCCCCCTTAGTCTCAATTCGTCCACCCGCTCGGGGGCGACGTCAAGCTTGTTTGCCCTAGCATATTCTCGCAGGGTCCTGTTTAAGGACTCCCGCAATGTTGACACCTTTTTTGCCTCTACTAGCACTTTTTGCCTGGTCTCTTCTAACTCTGCCTGAGCATTAGCCGGATCAAGGATCGACGCTACAGGTGTAGTCAGATTATCTATATTTGCCTGAAGAATGTTTTCTGATCTTTCCAGAGGTGGCCCTCTTACCCTTGGTGCTTTTGGGGTCGTATCCTGCACCTCGGCTGGGTTGGCTGTTGAAGGAATTACCTCAGTGGGCTATGGAGCTGCCTTCTTGGTGGCCACCTGCACACCCGTCGTCGGATCTTTGCTTGATCCGGTGCCTGCTGTTCCTGCCTGCACCCCGGCTGCAACCATTACCTCGACGCTGCTGACGGGGCGCACTCCGCGCGGACCGTTTGCGGTGCTAAGGGGAGGCTCTCCTGCAACAACAACTTGGTGAGGATAAATGTCGGAGGTGTCGACACCGACGTAGATCTGGTGCATGCCCAAGTTGATGAAGACGCCGTTGCGTGGAGGAGTTTTTCCCTTGAAGCTGCCTGCGTTGTCGTTGACGTAGTCACATAGATCAAATCTCCGGACTAAGGCAGAGACAATGCGCTCGCCAGTGTGGATGAAGTTTCCTGTCCGGATCATGACTCCAGCTAGCACCGCTGCTGGCCCCACGGTGGGCGCCAACTATCGTGGTGGTGGCACGGCAGATGCCATGGGTAGGCTAAAGTTTGGGGCCAATGGATGCTAGAGGGATCTGGGGAGGGAAGATGTAGTCGATTCTACACACAGAAAACTAACGTAAAGTTCTTTATTTCTCCTTTCTTGGGCTACAAGTGCTCCACGAGCTGTATACAGGTAGAGAAGAAGAACTTTACCAGCCTAACGGTACTAAATGAGTCGATGCCCTTCTCAGAGTCCAAGCCTCTCCTTATAAAGGGGAGCCTTGGGATCCTCTAGGGCTGACGTGGCAAGCATATTCGGAGAATATGCTTGTCCCAATATAGTAACTCGGCGGCCTCCTTTCAGTGTCGCTCTTCTAACGACGGCAAGGTTCCAGAGGACCCCGCCTGCACGCCTCGGGCTTCAGGACTGTCACCTCCGTGACCTCCTTCTGCCCTTCTGTTGCTCTGCGCCTTGTCCTTTGTGCTTGGCTCTGCTCAGATTCTTCCTAGCCCGTGACTAGGGTTTGACTATAGGCATCTTCTTCTCCTGCAAGCTTCATATCACTCGGCCCTGCCTCGCTTAACTCGGCTTGGCCTTCACCTGCATTCAGATTATTCGGGCTGACCCGGCCGACTTATACAGTATGTCGGCCGGGTAACGCCTTGCTTTTCTCATAAGGGTCCGGCTCTTGCTTACCTCGGCCGACCTTTACAGGATTCGGCTGATTTAGATTGTAACTCGGAAACTGGACGGGGAGCTTCCTTTTGTCTTTCCCCGTCCTTGCCCTATCCGGGGTCACCTCCCAACATGTTCGCCGCGGTCGGGCTGCGGGCGAGGCGGCTGAGAGGCATGTCGAGGATGGAGGTGACCACGCTGGGAAAGACCTCGGCGACAGTGGCGACACAGACGCGGATGTCCCCGAAGTGCATGATGGAGCCGTTGGCGGGGAAGGTGTTCCCGGCGAAGCATGCGGCATTGTCGACGACGCAGTCAAAAGCGCCGAACGTGAGGACGAGGCCGGAGGCCACGCGTTCACCGACGACGAGCAGAAGTCCCGTGCAAAAGATGATCCCAGCCGAAGCTTTGGGCGCCTTCTACGTCTCGTCTTCTGGCTCCGTGGATCTTCTGGTGAAATATAATTTTTGGCATATTTTCCGGGATTTTTCCTGATAGTTCATTTTCTGCAAAAAAAACTAGACACCAAGGTAATTCTGCTGAAAATAGTGTCAGTCCATGTTAGTTGTATCCAAATCACACAAATTTAGAGGAGAAACAATAGCAAAAGTGTTCGGGAAAGTAGATACGTTTTGGACGTATCAACTCCCCCCAAGCTTAGCTTATTGCTTGTCCTCAAGCAATTCAGTTTAAAACTAAGTGCGATGAAAGAACTTTCACGAACACATTTGCTTCATATGATGTATATATTCTTAGCACAGGAGCAGATGCTTAAACTATTCATAATAAAGATTATGCAACTAAGTCTACTCAATAGTCATTGCAAGCTATGAAGAGAAACCACCTCAATAATAATAAGTAGCATGAAACATAAACATAAGCAACATTGCAATGCTCATAATAACGTATGATAGAGTGGTATCTCGCTTGCCTTTGTTTGAAAAGCACAATATAAATGCCAAGGCACCTCTGAAGTTCAAGTGAAGACTAGAGATAAAGATATCAGAGATACAAGCATCAATGTCATGACATAATTAACCAAGGTTTGGAACAAACACAAGAATAACAACTATGCTCTCGAGAAGGTGCTCATAATAAGTGGTGTCTCAACAAGGTTGTGAAAACAGTTTTGTAAAGTTTGAAAGGTTTCCAAATGGTGAAAGGAAGGTACTCATTAGCTTTGAGCTCTCATTGCCCCTATCATAGGCATCTTCATATGGTTAAGGTGAAAGTGAGGTCCAATCTGAGTTATATGCTTGACAGACCATAAACTGGAAATACCAAGTCCCTTGAGTACGAGGGCCGCTCCGCATTCTACTCAACTTTGGTTACCTAAAAGTTCTTGTCATTGTAAATGCATGCATATCATAGAGAACCGCCAATGGGGTACCCCTTGCACATGATACATGAGCTATCCCGTGATCAAAATGACAAGGCAAGCAGACAATGAGCATCTCAGCGATCTTTTTATTTACTATGTGCATAGATTTTTATTCAGGATGCTTCATAAATGCTCATTATGGTGATGCTGCAAGTTTCCACCATGATTAGGCATGGCTTAGGCTAGTGGCCCAGGCCTTTCTCTAACACAATGTGTAGACTCCACGAACTTACAAGATCCCTTTTATTTCACATCGTCGACATCCGCAAACAAAAGAGCAAGGTATCAACTGGATGAGATATCCAAAAAGCGTTGAAAGCGTTCCCCATGAAAGCACGGTTCTGCTGACTCCCAGCATATAATTTGCAAGCATATAACTTTCATGGGCAGGTCACAATGGTTCAAGATTATTAAGTGCACGGAATAAAGTATGCCATCAAGTTCGTGAGAGCTTTACTAACTAACTTTCTCAAAAGAGACAAACATTTTCTTTGGAAGAAAACATGGCATATACTGAAGGAAATATGCCCTAGAGGCAATCATAGAGATGATTATATTTCATATGTATCCATGAGTTATTGTAATGATCCTTGAATATCCATATTAGGCAACTTGTATTGATTGGCAATTATGTGAATTGTTTGTGAAACTCATTACTTGTATGGTTATTTAAGGGTTGTCCCTAGTTGGAGTTCATGTGAGGACACACGTGAATATTAGACTAGCACATCGATTGGTTGATGACTATATTTCGCAAGTCATAGACATGGAGATGTCAAACCAATGATGTGGACACATGTTATGAACATGGGGTTGGACTGACCCAACTAGAGACTGGCAATTAGACTTGGAGCTCTCTCTACACATCGTGTACGTTTTGTCCTTAGACCTGAGATTGTCGCATGTACTTGAGATGTGGATCGACCTACTTTGGGCTATCAACCACTACTCCGTAACTGGGTAGTCATAAGGTAGTTTTTGGGTTTGTCCTGAAGCATGCTGCAAGGCATGGTCATTCAAGATGGGATTTGCCCCTCTCTACTTGAGAGAGATATCTCTGGGCCCCTCGAGTGATCGGATCCAGTAATGAATGGTCGTGCTACATATGGTTAATAGTTAACCTAGTAAAGGGATTTCAAATCACAGTATCGATAAAGGGAGGTCAGCTTGGAGCTAGACCAAATATCGTGAGGCAAAGGGAAAGACATGTACTAAACCTTGTGATGGTTCGTCCGATATGATCTTTGTATGCATTTAGGAGTTGTCACGTCTTGCTAGAGGTCGCTACCAACTATTGACAGAATAAGTGTATCCGTGTCATGTCTACACGTATATGAACCTATAGGGTCACACACTTAAGGGGATGGAAGCCTAATGAGGATTGGATCCGAATTAGACCAGGCTTAGGCTACTAATGGGCTGCTAATGTAGAAGCCCACTAGGGACGCCTATATAAGAGAGGGTGGGGCGAGCTGACGAGGGTTAGACCTCAGACCATTCCACCCAGCCGCCACACCTCTTGCTTGTGTTGCATGCGCGGACCTAGCAGTCCGGCGTCTGATGCTTCCAGCCCGCACGTGTGGATACCTCAAAGGTGCTGCATCTGTGGCGTTTGGACGAGCCGCGCAAGGGGAGCTTCTCATGGTACGAGGACAAGGAGGATACCTGGAACGTTTGCACTGCCTCGACATGCTTCATCGATTCCGCAACTGCGCATCTAGTGGTAATCCCGTGATCTATGACAACAGTAATCCTGGTATACGCGGTAGAATTTTTTTGATTTGCGCTAGTGTAGCATACCCGTATCCCTTCAGTGGTATCAGAGCTGATGCTGTTCAGTTATAGGTTCGGGATGTTTGCATATGGTGATATGCAGATTGATATGAATGATGTGATCGTTTATATTGCAGTGGTTCAGGATTGATCTATGATCTTGCTTTCCTTGATCGTGATTCTTAGGTTGTCGAACGACTTACCCCTACCGGTCGGTTTCCGCCATCAGGGTAGACAATGACACATAAATCCTGTTGAATCACACAAAGATCAATATGAATGATCGAATCGGAACCTAGATCTAAAATCGATGTACCGTGATCAAAGGAGTTTGATTGAATCGAGACAGGAGTCGATTTATGGTAAATTTGATTTTCCGATCAAAATCCTTAAAGAAAATTGTGAAGATACCATGAGGGGCGCTGCCCCTTCGAACCCCGAAGAGGGAGATCCCCTAGACCCCCCTTAATCATAGCCCCTTTTGTATCTCGTTAAGGTAACTAGGTGCTGTGATGTCACATGATCTGGTAGAATGCGATTCTATGCATAACTTGTTTTTGCATGATGTATGTGATCAGTATGGACCATATATGTATGTGATGCATGTATGAAATTTTGCATGACCTGCGTGTCGTGAGTAGGGAAACACGGCTAGAGCCATATGTGTTTTCATTTATTGTAATGGCCTACGTGCCAACTTGTGATGATCCCAATACTATGTAATTTTGATTACTAGCTGTTAGGAGTAATAGCTTGTATTAGTTCTTAGAGACTCATCATTTGGAAGATGGCTCACATGGAACATGAAGATGGAGATCATCATGGTGGACAGGTTCTATGGCGATGGAGATCACCATGAGGAAATGGGCCATACTGTGTCACATCTATGTGAATGTTATTCTTATGTGTTTTACTAATATGCATGCTTAGATGATAGAAGTAGAACGATCCCTCAGAAAGTTTAAGTTAAACCATGCCCTCCCAACCAAACCTTGCACCATCCTATGCCCTGTACAATCATTGGTGGGCCTATAAAATTAGGGTGCCGCGGTTTTCCTTGGCTGGATGGGTTTCTATAGGATACCTACACGCATAAGGGTTGGTGAGATTGACAAGGTCATCTGAACAATTAAGGACCTTGGGGCATAAAGGTTGGGCTCCTAGTTTTGACATAGAGATGTCACCCAACAACAAGAGTCATATGTGATATGATTAGCAAGTGTTGCTTACCGATTTACCTTGTCTTCTAGCAGTGATGCTAAAGCTCACTAGTCGACTTGTTAATTGTGAATCTTGAATCACTTAGTATCACTTGAGGGATGTTGATTTAAGTGGGAGTATATGCTATTAAATTGTTTAATATGTTTTACTCTTTCATGGTTACATGGCTAAGTATTTTGCATGTTTTCTGTTGTAAATCAATGGCACCGAACAATACATCACCTTTCTCTTTGCGTTCGATTCTTGACAAAGATAAACTAAATGGAACAAACTATTCGGACTGGGCCCATAACCCGAGAATTGTTCTCAGGTCTGATAAAAAGGAAACGGTTCTGGATACCCTAATCCCCCATGAACCTGCTCATAATGCATCTGCTGCCCTCACGAATGCCTACAAGAGAGCATGTGATGATTCTCTTGAGGTTAGCTGTCTTATGCTTGCATGCATGGAACCTAAACTCCAAAAGAAGTTTGAGGATCAGGAAGCATACGATATGATCGTCGCGCTTAAGGACAGGTTCCAAGGTCAGGCAAGGACTGAGAGGTACAATGTTGCCAAGTCCTTCGTCGAATGCAAGCTGGCAGAGGGAGCAGCTATAGGCCCCCATGTGATCAAAATGGTTGGTTACAGTCAAACTTTGGAAAAGCTTGGTTTTCCACTAGGCCAAGAGTTGGCCACTGACTTCATTTTGGCGTCTCTTCCATCCACCTATGGGCAGTTCATTTTGAACTACCATATGCATGGGGTGGATAAGGGCCTTAATGAGTTATGCGGGATGCTAAAAACAGCAGAAAGTGACATGAAGAAGTGTGCAGAGCATAGCCATGTGATGGCTGTGCAGAACAAGCCTAGCTTCAAGAAAAAGGGTACTTCTTGGAAGAAGAAGGTCAAGGCTAAGGATACGATCCCTAAGCCTGCACCGAAGCAAAATGCTGGACCTATAGAAGACACTGAGTGCTTCTTTTGTCATGAACATGGCCACTGGAAGAGAAACTGCAGCAAGTACCAGGCTTCTTTGAAGAAGAGTGGAAGTAAGAGTACTTCCCACTTAGGTACGCTTGTTGTAAATGTTGTGGACATTCTTCTCGTTGATTCCTATGTTAACTCTTGGGTATTTGATACCGGATCGGTTGCTCATATTTGCAATACGATGCAGGAGCTAATAAGGACTAGAGAAGTGCAGAAAGGCGAAGTGGATTTTCGCGTCGGAAATAAAGCAAGGGTTGCTGCATTGTTCGTCGGTGTCATGCAACTTCACCTTCCGTTAGGATTTATTATGGAGTTGAATAATTGTTATTACATTCCTAGTATGGGTCGAAACATTTTATCACCTTCATGTTTGATGAGGGATGGTTATTCATTTGCGAGTGCAAACAATGGTTATGTAATCTCTAAGAATGCTATGTTTATGGCTGATGCTCCCATTGTGAATGGGTTATTTATTTTAAATCTAGTTGATGCATATGTTTACAATGTTAGTGCTAAAAGGCTTCGGCCTAATGATTTGAGTCCTACCTATTTATGGCATTGTCGTTTGGGGCATATAAGTGAAAAGCGCATGAAGAAGCTCCATGGTGATGGTCTTCTAACTTCGTTTGATTTTGAATCATACGAGACATGTCAGGCTTGTTTACTTGGAAAGATGACCAAATCGCCTTTTTCGGGTTTACCCGAGAGAGCGACAGACTTGTTGGAACTCATACATACTGATGTATGTGGACCAATGAGCACGACAGCCAGAGGAGGATATCACTACTTTATTGCTTTTACTGATGATTTCAGTAGATATGGTTATGTCTACATGATGAGGCATAAGTCTAAAACTTTTGAAAAGTTCAAGGAGTTTCAGAGTGAAGTAGAGAATCAACGTTGCAAGAAAATAAAGGCCTTGCGATCTGATCGTGGAGGTGAATATTTGAGTCACAAGTTTAGCGATCATCTTAAGAGTTGTGGATTTGTTACACAACTTACGCCGCCCGGAACGCCTCAAAGAAACGGGGTCTCTGAATGGCGTAATCGAACTTTGTTGGACATGGTTCGATCGATGATGAGCCAGTCGGATTTACCATTATCATTTTGGGGTTACTCTCTAGAAACGACAGCTTTCACACTTAATAGTGTACCATCTAAATCCGTAGTTAAGACACCATATGAGATGTGGACTGGAAAGAATCCCAGTTTGTCTTTTTAAAGATTTGGGGTTGTTATGCATTTGCCAAGCGACTTCAGTCGGACAAGCTAACACCCAAATCAGATAAGTGCATTTTCATGGGATATCGGAGGGAAACCTTAGGGTATTATTTCTACAACCGAGAGGAGGGCAAAGTGTTTGTCGCTCGTAGCGGTGTTTTCCTAGAGAAAGAGTTTCTCACAAAGGGAACAAGTGGAAGGTCGGTGCGACTTGAAGAAGTTCAAGATGAGCCAGTTGGGGATTCTTCTACGAGTGATGCTATTATAGCAGAACAAGTTGGGGAACCCGTGGCAACAGAAGCACCACAACCACGAAGGTCGGCGAGGCTCCACGAAGCGCGAGAATTATTATTGTTAGACAATGATGAGCCTGCGAACTATGCAGAAGCGATGGTGGACCTAGACTCTGAGAAATGGCTGTTCGCCATGAGATCCGAGATAGACTCCATGGGAGACAATCAAGTTTGGAACTTGGTTGACCTGCCTGATGGTTTTAAAGCCATCGAGTGCAAATGGATCTATAAGAAGAAGATTGATATGGATGGAAATGTTCACATCCATAAAGCTCGACTTGTTGCAAAAGGTTTTCGACAAGTTGAAGGAGTTGACTATGATGATACTTTCTCGCCCGTAGCGATGCTTAAATCTATACGGATAATTCTAGCCATTGCTGCACATTTCGACTATGAAATATGGCAGATGGATGTCAAGAAGGCTTTCCTAAATGGAATCCTAACTGAGGACATGTATATGATGGAGCCCGAAGGTTTTGTCGATCCAAACAATGCTGGAAAGGTATGCAAACTTCTGAATTCCATTTATGGGTTGAAGCAAGCATCTCGGAGTTGGAACATTCAATTTGATGAAGTTGTAAAGGAGTTTGGCTTCATCAAAAATGAACAAGAACCTTGTGTTTACAAGAAGGAAAGTGTGAGAGCGCTGGTATTTCTAATCTTATATGTAGATGACATATTGCTGATTGGAAATGACATTCCTATGCTCGAGTCTGTTAAGACCTCATTGAAAAATAGTTTTTCAATGAAGGACTTGGGAGAAGCAGCATATATTCTGGGCATCAAGATCTATAGAGATAGATCAAGAAGGCTAATTGGATTAAGCCAGAGTACATACATTGACAAAGTGTTGAAACGGTTCAGCATGGAAGAGGCTAAGAAGGGGTTCTTGCCCATGTCTCACGGCATTAAACTCAGCAAGACTCAGTGTCCTTCAACTACCGATGAGCGTGAGCGCATGATTAGGGTTCCATATGCTTCGGCTATTGGATCCATCATGTATGCAATGATATGTACTCGCCCAGATGTTTCCTATGCTCTAAGTGTTACGAGCAGATACCAGGTTGATCCAGGTGAAGGTCACTGGACAGCGGTAAAGAACATCCTTAAGTACTGGAAAAGGACTAAGGATGTGTTCCTAGTTTATGGAGGTGAGGATGAACTCAGTGTAAAGGGTTACACATATGTGAGTTACCTTAACGACTCAGATGATTCGAAATCGCAATCAGGTTATGTGTTTGTCTTGAATGGTGGTGCTGTGAGCTGGAAAAGTTCCAAGCAAGATACGGTGACCTGCTCTTCAACAGAAGCTGAATATATTGCTTTGCCCGTAGTAAAAGAAGCTGTTTGGATTAGGAATTTCCTGATCGCTCTCGGTGTGGTTCAGGGCGCGTCCAATCCCTTAGACGTTTATTGTGACAACAATGGTTCTATTGCACAAGCCAAGGAACCTAGACAGCACCAGAAGAACAAACATATTCGCATGCGTTACCATCAGATTTGTGAGTTCGTTGAGGATGATAGTGTCATGATATGCGAAATACATACAGACTCAAATGTTGCTAATCCATTGACTAAGCCTCTCCCGCAGCCCGCGCATGAAGCGCACACAAGAGCAATTGGTATTAGATACATTTTAGATTGACTCTGGTGCAAGTGGGAGACGGAAGGAAATATGCCCTAGAGGTAATCATAGAGATGATTATATTTCATATGTATCCATGAGTTATTGTAATGTTCCTTGAATATCCATATCAGGCAACTTGTATTGATTGGAAATTATGTGAATTGTTTGTGAAACACATTACTTGTATGGTTATATAAGGGTTTTCCCTAGTCGGAGTTCATGTGAGGACACACGTGAATATTAGACTAGCACATCGGTTGGTTGATGACTATGTTTCGCAAATCATAGACATGGAGATGTCAAACCAATGATGAGGACACATGTTATGAACATGGGGTTGGACTAACCCAACTACAGACTGGCAATTAGACTTGCAGCTCTCTCTACACATCGTGTATGTTTTGTCCTTAGACCTGAGATTGTAGCATGTACTTGAGATGTGGATCGACCTACTTTGGGCTATCAACCACTACCCCGTAATTGGGTAGTCATAAAGGTAGTTTTTGGGTTTGTCCTGAAGCATGCTGCAAGGCATGGTCAATCAAGACGGGATTTGACCCTCTCTACTTGAGAGAGATATCTCTGGGGCCCTCGAGTGATCAGATCCAGTAATGCATGGTTGTGCTACATATGGTTAAGAGTTAACCTAGTAAAGGGATTCTGAATCACAGTATCGAGAAAGGGAGGTCAACTTGGAGCTAGACCAAATATCGTGAGGCAAAGAGAAAGACATGTACTAAACCTTATGATGGTTCGTCCGATATGATCTTTGTATGCGTTTAGGAGTTGGCACGTCTTGCTAGAGGCCGCTACCAACTATTGACAGAATAAGTGTATTCGTGTCATGTCTACACGTATATGAACCTATAGGGTCACACACTTAAGGGGCTAGAAGCCTAATGAGGATTGGATCTGAATTATACCAGGCTTAGGCTACTAATGGGCTGCTAATGTAGAAGCCCACTAGGGACGCCTATATAAGAGAGGGTGGGGCGAGCTGACCAGGGTTAGACCTCAGACCATTCCACCCAGCCGCCACACCTCTTGCATGTGTTGCACGCGCGGACCTAGCAGTCCGGCGTCTGACGCTTCCACCCAGCACGTGTGGATACCTCGGAGGTGCTGCATCTGTGGCACTTGGACGAGCCGCACAAGGGGATCTTCTCATGGGACGAGGACAAGGAGGAGACGTGGAACGTCTGCACTGCCTCGACGTGCTTCATCGATTCCGCAACTGTGCGTCTAGTGGTAATCCCGTGATCTATGACAACAGTAATCCTGGTATACGCGGTAGAATTTTTTTGATTTGCGCTAGTGTAGCCTACCCGTATCCCTTCATATACAATATGCACTAAAATAGCAAATGAATGTTAGTAGGTAGGTATGGTGGACACTGTTGGCAATATTGGTTTTTGAGAGTTGGAAGCACAGGTAGAGCTCATACTCAGTGCAAGTGAAGGCTAGTAATAGAGAGGGAGCGACAAACGAGAGAGAAATAACTGTCATAATCATGCTTGCAACAAAACAGGACTAACTATGGCTCGAAAGTGATACAAGAACTCTGAGGTAAAATAAATCATCGAGGCTTACTGACTATTGATTAGTCATATGCACGAGTGAGCATGTTCCAAGTCGATTCACATGAAACTTTCATAGGAGGATACCACAATATCATACCAAAGTATGAATAAAACAATGCAAGCAAACATTCATATGACATGCTACAAACTATTAGCAAGCTGGAGCTAATCACAAGCAAGCAAGAACTACTAAGCATCCATCATGACATACACCTTACACAAACAGGCTAAGCATGCTCACAATGGTGAGTATATGTACAAAAATGAAAACAAATAGAGTTTGTTACCAGCCTCTCACCACTCCTCAAGTTGTCTTATTCTTCATTATTGCCCTTCACTTGTGTGACTTGAATAATAACATGAAACCAAAATCCACTAAGGACGGCTGAACCCTGCAAAGAACTCACAAAACCAAAGAAGAACAACAAATATTTTTGGTGTTTCTGATTTTTTAAAAGAAAGCAAACAAAGCAAAAACAAACGAAGCAAAATAAAACCAAAAACAAAAACTAAGACGCTCCAAGAAAAACACAACTGTGCATGAAACAATAAAAATGAAGTGTCTAGAAAGACCTGAGATTTTTATTGATGAAGAAGGGGATCCCTTGGGCACCCCCAAGCTTTGATGCTTGTACCTCTTATATATTTCTTGGGGTGACATGGGGTGCCCCCCCAAGCTTGAGATTTTGTCCATTCTACATATCATTACATCATTCTCTCTCTACACCTGAAAATTTTCCTTCATACAAAACTTCACACAATCTTCATTAGCAACATTAGTGTATTCAAAAGATAATAGACCTTCGGGTTTATCTTTGTAACAGAAAAACTTTTCACTAAAAACACAAGCTACTGTAACAACTCCTTCAAAAAGCTCAATTCCCCAAAAGAGAACACAAAAAGAAATCAATAAGAAGCAAATGCAAATAATGGCAGAAATCTGTCAAAACAGACCAGCAGGTAGAAAACGATTTTTTTGAAAACCTTATGTTGCTCAAATCAAAAAGTGTTGAACTAACGAAAGTTATCTAACATACTGGGAGACTTATTCGTAAATTGTCAGCTCAATCCGACTTACAGAGACTCCTCAAGAATTTTTATGGTGGAGAACAGAAATCTGTTTCAGGACAGCAACTCCCCAAATCTTACTTCCCTCTCATTAGAGGTAATTCTTGGCACAAAAAGAAAACAAAAAGGATAAGGAGAGGTTATTACTGAAGTAATAACTTTCAAGACTCAAGGACACTCTTGGGTTATCTCCCAACAAGTACTTTTCTTTAACGCCTTTAAGTTAGGCACGACGAAGAGCAAAGATTGGAAAGGGGAAAAATAAAGGAAAGCAAGTATAACCACAGTGAAAACATTATTTTGTTCATTAAAATCCTTTTGTTAACAAGGTTGATCAAGTATTTTTACCAAAAAAATCTTATATGGAACAAAACTTTGCATTCCACAAGGTGATTATGCTACCTCATACTTGATAGCAATGGTCCCAATCATAATAGTTTCAAAATTTTCTTGTGGAATGGGACAATATATTTCTCCAACCTTGATGCTCTCAATATTTTCAATGGAATTCAGGCAATAGCTCTTAGCAACCTTCTTGGGAAAATAAACAGTATGTTATTTGTCATTAATATTAAAAGTTACTTTTCCTTGATTACAATTGATGACAGCACCTGCAGTATTAAGAAAAGGTCTCCCAAGAATAATAGACATATTATCATCTTCAGGCATTTCAAGCACAACAAAATCAGTTAGAACCAAGCAATTATGAGCCACTTGCATAGGAACATCCTCACATATACCAACAGGAATAGTAGTTGACTTATCAGCCATTTGCAAAGATATATCAGTTGGTATCAACTTTTCTAACTGGAGTCTCTTGTAGAGAAAAAAAGGCATAACACTAACTCCAGCTCCCAAATCACATAAAGCAGTTTTAACATAATTATTCTTAATAGAGCAAGGAATAGTTGGTATACCTGGATCACCAAGTTTCTTTGGAACCTTACCATTGAAGGAATAATTAGCAAGCAAAGTAGAAATCTCCTCATTAGGAATCTTCCTTTTATTAGAGACAGTATCCTTCATATACCTTGAATAAGGAGGCAATTTAATAGAATCAGTCAAAGGAATTTGCAAAAATAAAGGTTTCATCCACTCACAAAACTTGTTGTAGTGTTCTTCCTCCTTTGACTTGTGTTTCTTAACTGGAAAAGGAATAGGTTTCTGCACCCAAGGTTCTCTCTCTTTACCATGTTTATTAGCAATAAAATCTTCCTTTGTGTACCTAGTGTTCTTAGTGTGCTTCTCAGGTTCTTCCTCAACTTCCTCCTTATTAGGAGCGTCATTTTTATCATTACCACTCTCAGTTTCAGCATCAGAGACAGATATACTATTAGGATCTACAACAGGTTCAAGTGGTTCCTCAACTATTTTGTGTTTATTTTTATTTCTCTTACGAGGACTACCACTACTCTCACCTTATTGAGAATCCTGCTCAATTCTTTTAGGGTGTCCTTCAGTATATAAATGATCTTGAGTAGCTATACCACTCCTAGTTCTAATTCCATAAGCATGTTTATCTCCTGAAGCATTAACTAGCATATACTTTTGTACCTTAGAAAGTTGATCAAGTTGGGTTAGAACCATTGGAAAGTGTTTACAAAGAATTTTAATATCATTAGAAGTTCTTTCCACAATATCTTTCAACTCTTTAATAGCTCTAGAGTTTTCCAATAAATGATTCTGAACTTGTTTATTAAAATTACCTTGCTTAACAATAAAAATGTCAAGTTCCTCTAAGCATTGATCAGGAGGCTTACCATAAGGAATATCACCTTCATCAAAGTGTTGGAGAGAGTGTACCTCAATAGTGGATGAGTGGGGAATTGGCTTACATAATTCTTCTATAGGAGGTTGATTCTTCACATCTTCAGCTCTAATACCTTTCTCCTTTAGACATTTCTTAGCTTCCTTCATCACTTCATCATTTAATGCAATTACTCCCATATTCTTTGGTGTTGGTGTTGGAACTGGTTCAGGAACATCTGGTTCAGGAATAATAGGCTCAGGTGTATTTAGCTTAGTTAAAGTCCAATCATCATAATTCTTGCTTATTTTAGCCATTAATTCTTCAGCATCTTTAGGAGTTCTTTTCCTGAAAACACAATCAGCAAAGCTATCTAGGTATGTCCTAGAATCATTAGTTAGTCCATTATAATAAATATCAAGAATCTCATTCTTAGGTAATGGACATCCAGGATGTGCATGAATCAAGGCACATAACCTTGTCCATGACTCAGGCAATTTCTTTTCTTCTCCCTGTTTAAAATCAAAAAGTCTCTGCAAAGCAACATGTCTAGCACTGGGAGGAAAATATTTTTGGAATAAAGAAGCAATTAAACAATCAGGGCTATCAATGGAACCAGTAGGTAATCTATTAAACCAAGCCCTAGCTTCTCCTTTTAGTGAAAAAGGGAAGATCTTAGTAACAAAGTACTTGCGCATCTTAAAATCATCAGAGAACAAAGCACTCATAGTAGGAAGCTCATTCATATGAGCCACAACACTCTCATTTTTAGTCCCGCAAAAAGGTTCTTTCTCAACAATATCTAAATAGGACAAATCAAGAGAGAAATCATAATCTTTATCTTTAATGTCTATGGGAGAGGTGGCAAACTTAGGATCAGAGGACAATTTAGGCATAATAGTACGTCTAGCAAGGAGACTCTTAATAGCACTAGTACCATGTGTGTTTCGACACTCTTCAACAAAATCATCAGTAAACTCAATGTAACCATCATTAATATCATAACTCTCACTAGACTCAGGTGAGCTAATAGGTGTAAAAGTGTCTACACCAGGAGTTTTGGTATTTCCTAGAATAGACATAGTAGCATCTAGAAAAGGACCTAATGAACCATTCACATCAAGAACAGTAGAAGTAACATCATGAGTATCAAAAGAAGTTTCAGACTCAGCAGTAGTAGCAGTGTGTGTAGCATGTGTATGTGGTGGTGGTGTAACAAGCTTACTTATAACAGACGGTGAATCAAGAGCAGCAGAGGTGTTTAGGATTGTACCTCTTCTTGTAGTGGATGGTAAAATAGGGAACTTTCCATCACGAGACTTCCCCATGATGAAAGGAGTAGCAGTGAACAATAATAGATCCAAGTGAACTTACAAATAAAGCTATGCTCCCCGGCAACCGGCGCCAGAAAATAGTCTGGATGACCCACAAGTGTAGGGATCGCAACAGTCTTCACGAGTAGTATTACCCAATTTATTGATTCGACACAAGGGGAGTCAAAGAATACTTGCAAGCCTTAACAACTGAGTTGTCAATTCAGCCGCACCTGGAAATAGTTCTTGCTCACAGAAGTTTATCAGTAGCAACAGCAAAGCAACAACAACAATGAAACATGAGCAATAGTAACAGTAACGGTAACAATAGTATTCAAGTGCGGTAGGCATATGGATGGATGTACGGGCGTTGCATGGACGAGTCTAAACATGTAACTTCAAGATCTAGGGCATTGCAGATAAATAATAACAAGCATCCAAGTACTAAACAATCCTAGTCATGTGCTCCAAATATAGTCATACGTGCTCGCAATGAGAATTTGTATTCTGTTCAGCCAGCCCGTGGCAGCAGGGCCTCTAGGGAACTACTGGAAATTAATGTGCTCCTTTTAATAGAGCACCGGAGCAAAGCATTAACACTCCATGAACACATGTGTGATCCTCACACCATAGCCATCCCCTCCGGTTGTCCCAATTATTGTCACTTCGGGGCCTTTGGATCCGGACAATGATATGTGTACACAACTTGCAGATAAGATCACAAACAATACTATCATAATGATTCAATAATATGTTCAGATTTGCGATCATGGCACTCGGGCCCTAGTGACAAGAATTAAGCACAACAAGTTGCAACAAAGTCAAATAGCACTAATAGAGATACTAAGCACTATGCCCTAACAGATCTTATTCGATTACATGATAGAACTCATCCAATCCCTAACATCCCCAATCCTACAGCGGGGGATTACTCACTCATGGATGAGGGAAACATTGAAGGTCGATGGAGATGCGTTGGTGATGACGATGGCGATGATCCTCTCCAAATTCCTCGTCCCGGTAGGGTGCCAAAACGGAGTTTTTGGATCCGAATCTTGGTTTCTGGTGGCGGTGGCAGAACATAACTCTTTCTGTAAAACTATCGAATCCCCCTCGGTTTTTAGGTCGAGAGGCAACTTATAGGCGCAGAGGGAGGCCGAGGGGGTGCCTGGGGTGGCTGCACCCCCCTAGGCTCGGCTAGTGGTGGGCTCGCGCCTGGCAGGGGTGTGGGCCCCCTAGGCCCCTTCTCCGTCTCGTCTTCTGGCTCCGTGGATCTTTTGGTGAAATATAATTTTTGGCATATTTTCTGGGATTTTTCCTGATAGTTCATTTTCTACACAAAAACTGGACACCAAGGTAATTCTGCTGAAAACAGCGTTAGTCCATGTTAGTTGTATCCAAATCACACAAGTTTAGAGGAGAAACAATAGCAAAAGTGTTCGGGAAAGTAGATACGTTTTGGACGTATCAGTGGACACTTTGGAAAAACTTGGTTTCTTGGGAGTTGGAAGCATGAGTAGAACTTACTCATACAAGTGGAGGCTATAAAAAGACTGGGAGCCACCAAATAAGAGAGCAATAGTATCCATAATCATGCAGATCAACAAATCATTACTAATCAAAGCATAGAGTGGTACTACAAGTCAAGGATTAAATGATCATAGAGGCTATGGTGACTTGTCATAGTCATAACATGGTGTGAGCATGTGCCAAGTCAACCCAAGCAAAGCATCAAAGGAGAAAATCACAATACTATGCTTTTGCATGCTAAAACAACGCATAATTTCTTCAAGGCACACTAAGCAATCCCAATGACTTGGAGCAAGCCATTCTACATCAATAACTACTAAGCATAAGGTTAAAACAACACCTAGCATGGCATGATAAAGTCTAAGTCATAGTCAATACAAGCTCCTCTTGCACTTCCAAGCAAGAACTTACTACTCCTTTCCAACACCAAGCAACTTATTTGCAAAACAACACAGTGAGAACGGGGGTCCAAACTGCTTTATTCAAGAAAACTAAACAACCTAAGCAAAGCAAACGAAAATTAAGACGCTCCAAGAACAACACAACTTGTGCATGAAACAATAAAAATGAAGTGTCTAGATAGACCTGAGCTTTTTATTGATGAAGAAGGGGATGCCTTGGGCATCCCCAAGCTTTGACGCTTGTACCTCTTGGATATTTCTTGGGGTGACACCGGGGTCGCATCCCCAATCTTGAGATTTTTTCCATTCTTCGTATCATTGCATCATTCTCTCTCTACACCTGAAATTTTTCCTTCATACAAAACTTCACACAATCTTCATTAGCAACATTAGTTTATTCAAAGATATTAGACCTCTGGCAAAGCTTTGGAACAGCAAGGATTTTCAATAAAAACACAAGCTTCTATAGTAACTCCTTCAAAAAGCTAAATTCCCCAAAAGAGTACTCAAAAAGGAATCAATAAGAAGCAAATGCACATAATGGCAAAAATCTGTCAAAACAGACCAGCAGAAAGAAACCGATTTTTTCGAAAATCTTCTGTTGCTCAAATCAAAAAGTGTTGAACCAACGAAAGTTATCTAACATACTGGAGGAATTATTAGTAAATTTAGAGCTCAATCTGAGTTACAGAGACTCCTCACGAATTTCTATGGTGGAGGACATAAATCTGTTTCGGGACAGCAACTCCCAAAATCTTACTTCCCTCTCATTAGAGGTCATTCTTGGCACAAAAAAGCAAACAAAAAGGATAAGGAGAGGTCATTACTGAAGTAATAACTTTCAAGACTCAAGGAAACTCTTGGGTTATCTCCCAACAAGTACTTTTCTTTAACACCTTTAAGTTAGGCACGGAAAGTTTGAGAAGATGCTCACATAAGAAATATGAATTGAAGTAAAAGAGAGCATCAAGAAGCAACTTCAAAACACATTTGACTCTAACCCACTTCCTATGCTTAGGAATCTTGTAAGAAAATAAATCAAAGAAGCACATAGTAACAAGGATGGGTAGATAAAACAAGAGCAACTTCAAAACTTTTAGCACATAGAGAGATGTTTTAGTACCATGAAAACTTCTACAACCATATTTTCCTCTCTCATAATAATTTTCAATAGCCTCATGAATAAACTCAACAATATAGCTATCACATAAATCATGCTTTTCATGATATACAAACACATAATTTATATCAAGCTGAAAAATAGTGGGATTAAAACCTTCACAGGTTTTACCCAAAGTAGATATTTCAAAAGGATCCACGGGAACATAACATTCATCCTCCTTTGGTAAGCATGGGGGACAATCAAATAATGTAAGGGATAAATAGTTACTCTCATTAGAAGATAGGCATGGGTAGATAATACATTCTTCCTCCTTTTGTTCATCACTCTCCTTCTCTTTTTCATCTAATGAGCTTCCAGTTTCAACAATTTCTTCTTCCATAGGCTCCTGCAAGGCATTAGACTCTTCCATTTGTGGAAAACACCTATTAAAATATTCAATAATATAGCCATTTTCTTCCTTGTAATTGTCAAAGCAAAATTTAAGTATCTCATAAACCTCATATTCATAAGGTGCATCATCAGTATTTTCAAGCAAACTGGCAAGTTCAAATGCACCCTTGAAGGTAATAAACTCTTCAATTTGTTCCACATCATAAAAGTCATAATTTCCTTTAACATAAGAAGATATGGTAACATTATCATTATACTCACATTGAAAAGTAAGGTATTTATACCTCCTACAGCAACAAGATTTATCAAAGCAATAAGTAACATTATAAGTAGAGCACACGTCTCTAGCAATAGTATTCAACTTATCAATTTGTTCCCATAAGTGTTTCCCTTTTTGTTACAAATGGTGTTCCTATAATAATACTTTTGTTATTCCGTGAACCCACCTTGCCAATAAGAACTAGTTTCAAAGAAACCATCCATTGATAGAAAGCATGACCAAGCAAGGCAATAACAAACCACCAACTAGAGTAGGAACTAATTTTTTTGGAGTTTTTGAATAAAGAAAGCAATCCAAACTACACTAATTTTTTTGGGTTTTTTGAAAAGAGGCAAACAAAACCAAGCAAAAGAAACAAATCAAACTAAAAACAAAGTAAAGAGAAAGGAAGTGGGGGACTCCCCTAGTGAAGACGTCCTTAGCCTCCCCAACAACGGCGCCAGAAAGGCTTGATGGTGCTCGACATGGCACTTTGTTGGTAACCCCAAGCGCAGGGTGTGAAGAGCACAACAACAAGTTTTCCCTCAGTTGAGACCGGCGTTATCGAACTAGAAGGAGGAAGAAAACGTCACACAGGTCTTGCAAACAACATGGAGACCTGCACAACACAAACTCAAGACTTTGTCCCAATGAATCTGTGAGGTTGTCAAGCTCACCAGTTTGGTGTAACAAAGGATTAAATGTATGGTGTGGAAGGTAATGGTGGTTTGTAGCAAGTAAACAAGTAACAATAGAAGATGTATCAATGGTAAAGGTTGGACCGGGGTCCATAGTTCACTAGAGGTGCTCTCCTTAGGTAAACAACATGGCATGAAGGGTAAACAAATTACAGGGGGCAATTGACAGGAACTGAGCAAAGCATAACAATGCAATACTAGTCAGACAGATCCTATGAGATTCGATTGGGCAATACAACAAGATACATAGACCGCCATCCAACTGCATCTATGACTAGAAGTCCACCTTCAGGTTATCATCCGAACCCCCTCCAGTATTAAGTTGCAAGCAACAGACAACTGCTTTAAGCAAAGTGTGTAAGGTAAACAGTCCACATGTTCCATGAACAAGAGACTGTTGTTTTCTCCCTAGTAGCAACAACACATCTACAACCGAAGAGATTATTGTCACTTCCCTTGGAAACTAGAGGCATGAACCCACTATCAAGCATAAATACCCCCTCTTGGAGTCACTATCAACTACTTGGCCAAGATAGCTACTAACAACGGAGAGCATGCAAGATCACAAACAACACATACATGATAGAATCATAAAGACAAAAGCATTAATCAAACCAACATAATAATCTCAATATCCATAGGATCCCCGCAAACACAACATGCATGATTACAAATAGATTAGATCTTGATCATGAACGGAGGTCACAAGATCTATACATGAAAGCACAAATGAGGATATACAACCATCTAGCTACTACATGGACCCATAGTCCAAGGTGGAACTAATCACGCATCATACCGGAGAGAAGGCCTCCGGGATGATCTCCCCTCCGACAGGGTGCCAGGAAGAACTTCATATTCCCTCGATCTAGGGACGATGGTGGCGGCAGCTACAGACAGTTTCATGGAGATTTGATCGGGTGCCTCTCTGTCTCCCCTCGGGACTTATTTTCCCCACAGAAAGTTATTGACTTTGACGTTTGTCCCGTCCAATTCCGAGAATATTTCCTTACTAGCTTTTCTGGAACCAAAATCAGCAGAAAACAGGCAACTGGCACTATGGCAACTTGTTAATAGGTTAGTACCAGAAAACATGTAAAAAGCACCTCAAAGTGTAGACAAAGCAAAGCAAAGTAGATACTAAACAAGCATGTAACATCAAAAATTATAGATACGTTCCAACGTATCATGGTGCTCCAAATAGCGCACAAGAATTGCGCCCAAGTTGAGTGACAAGTTGTTGTTGTTGAAAGCAGCTTTTGTGAGTATCAAAATGTCCTCCTCATTGAGTCTTGTAAACTCATTTCGTGCTTGCAAGGTGTCAGCAATAACATAGAACAAATAGCGAATTGCAGGATGTTGAATATTCTTCCCGTTGTTGACTCTAGAAGTGAAACTCATTCTATTATAATAAAGATCCGGGGAAGGGTACATGTCAGCATAAGATGCGTGTAAAGCATTAGGATCATTGTTTGGTAAATCAAAACAATTGCACCATTAATCAAGTGATAATGATTAATTGTTGTTCATAAGTCGAAAAGAAATCATGTCCTCTCTGTTCCATGTTTTAATGGTGTGTTTTAAAGAACTTAAAAATTCAAGAGTTAACCGGTGATAAGTAGGCACATCATGGAATACAAAGTTTTGCAGGCCAACTCTATTGCAAAGTAAATTGAAGTTATTAGAAATACCAAGTTGATTCAATATAATGGGACAAACCAACTTGGTTGTCTTCACTTCTCGGTTTTTGATCCTATTGAAGCGATCATGTTGGAGCTCATCCCTAAACCGTATCCCCATGCGATCCTGCGCTGCAGTGGCATCCCGAGAAGAAATCGTGGTGGCATGAGCACGCGTTAGGCTCCTTGTGTTCATCTTATAAAATAAGAGAAGACAAAATTAAAACTTTTTGATCCAATAGTAATAGGTATAACATATTCCTCATCATAGCACAATAAAGAATAACCTCAAAATAATAATATAGGCAAGAGAATCATGGCAATTAGTTCATAGTAGGTCACACCCTAAATTGGTAATGACAACAGATCGTAGATAAATTTGCAAAATGTAATTGGAGGATCGGAGGAGAAACAATCCGTAGATCACTTGTGTGCGAGGAAATCGAACTAAATTGACTAGAGGTGAAGATCCCTTGAGGTTTTGAGAGAGTTTGGAGGTAGAAGAGAGAAAAAGGATTGAAGTTTTGGTGTTAAGGGTACCTTCCCATGGAATTTTTATGGTCGCACGAACTATACGATCAAAAATATACCTCTGGAATGCAAATTCCCACCGTATAGCTGTTCCGACAGTAAAATTTTAGGGTTTCTTCCTGGAGGTGATATCTATACGGCTGGAACTATACAGCCGGAATTTTTATTCTCACTGTATAGTTGGCGTTAAACCTTCTATATCCTGCAAAAGAAATTTTACAAAGGCATCGATAACTATACGGACGAAATTTTTATTCCTGCCGTATAGTTGGTCGTAAAACTTTCCGTATCCTTTGCAAGAAAATTGACGAAAGCATAGGTAACTATACTGCCAAAACTATACGACCAGAAATTTTATTCCCGCTATGTAGTTGGTCGTTAAACCTTCTGTAGTCGCCAATATTTACCTGTTTCTTCGGAAAAAAATCTTAACCTTAACTTAGCGAAACACCATATTTTAATTTAAAAATGACATACTAAATTGTCGACCAACAATAGCATGTATAAAAAAGGAGTACCACTAAACTTCTACTTCTCAACTGGAGTTTTCTAGCACTCTCTATTCAACATAAAACTTTAACTAAAACTTAAAAATTTACTCAAACCTTTATTTCACATGGGTTGCCTCCCATGAAGCGCTCTTTTATGATAAATACCTTGACCATTATGTTGCTCACTTAGGCCAAATTATTGGAACACCCACTCCAAAATATTTGGCCTTCAAAGTGATGGCCTCCTTCTCATCATGCCTAGCTTTCTTCTTTCTAGGAAAATGAACAACAAAAGGATCCTGCGAAGGCAACTGAAACTTCACATTCCCTTCATGTAGATTAATCAAAGCCTTAATAGTTTTTAAGAATGGATGGCCTAATATGATAGGAGCGGTAGCATCTTCAGCCATGTCAACTACAACAAAAACCAATAAGAGCAGGACAGCCTTTAATGTATACTAAAGTATTATCCTTAATTCCTACATCTTGTTTGTAGGTAGAATCTGCTAAATGTAATTTTAATTTAGTAATTTCAAAAGAGCTAAGATTTAACTTATCAAAAATAATTTTTGGAATCGTTGAAACACTTGCACCTAGATCACAAAGTTCAGCTATCTCATTAGTCCCAATTTTAATTTTAATAGTAGGCACAAATATATCATCAAGCTTAACATGTAGTTTCTCAACAATTTTCTTATATTCTTCTTCAAGCTCACGTACCTTTATTGTTACCTGACTAACGAAGTGTTGATACATGGCTTCATCATTTCCTTCACTTGCTGGAATCTTGATATTAATCATTTTCACAAGATCTTCAACCATGTTATTTGGTGAAGGGGCATTGCTATAATCAAGTTCTTCAGACTCCTCCCTTTGGATTCTTATAATTTTGAGGCCTTTAACAGGATTAGGCTTAGTTTTACCTGAAAATTTAGCTAGAATGAGAGTTTGACTCTCAGTTATCTTACCTAGTTGTGCCTCCACAATCCTTGTTCTTTCTTGGAGAGCCTGCAGTTCAAACTCACGGATTGGTTAGACAATTTTCCAAGCATATTATCATGGTTCTCCGTTATCTTAACAAGGATATTATTTTGCTCATTTTTCGAGTCCATAAAGGACATAAATGATTCTTGGAGACTACCATTACTTGATCCAATATTATTACTAGAGTTACCTGTAGGGCTAGAATAATGTTTTTGAAAATTTGGATTATAACTAGCATGGTGGCCCTCGCAAATGCGAGGGCAAATTCTCAAAAGTATATTTATTTTCAAAGGTTAACTATTACTTTTAATTTTATACATGGTAAATTTATAGAAGTAATTCTATATACTTATTAATCCCCGAGAGTCTAATTAATTTTACCCAAACAAATTATTTTTACTTTCGAGATATAAATTAAGTGAGATCAGGTCTTATGATAATGCATAAAAAAATACACATAAGAATATTTTAGAATGGATACAGGTTCAAAGTATTAGGCAATGATAAGGTTCTAATGACTACTTGTTTTCACATCTGGTACTAAAATTTTATATTTGTTTTGCTTTCATAGTTCGTATGGCCAGCAGATTTTTTTGAAGCATCTATTATCGTGGCCCTAATCTAGTCATAATTGTACATGTTGATTTGAAATCAGGATAAAGTTATTTCCATATAATTCATTAACCAATCTTAAGTTTGAATGCCAATGGTTGTTTGTCCAAAACCGTCACTAAGACATGTGGAAACATTACCATTTCCTAAAAAAATATGAGTTGACCATTCTTATGCAATTTCTTAAAACACCTACCGTATGTGTCTATGTACAATATATTAGTTAGGTTTGTACATTAAGCTAAAGCTTCAATTGTGTGTTACCTATAGTAACCATGTGAAGTAAGATTAATATGTGAGGTCAACACTTACTTTGTTACTTGCATTGTTATCATATATACAGTTAAAAATATAGAAGATATGTGTCGTACTATATGGGGTTCAGCCGTGTATTGGTTTGATGATGTTTAGATGATCTTGGGATAAGAACTTATACTTTATTATTGATAATTAAAAAAATATTAATTTACCTTTGTAGCATGTATGCCAACTAAACATTAAGAATTTTCATTCACTTTATGCATATTCTCTAAGAACAATTATTGTTGGAGTATGTGACCATAAGGGTGAATATACAATCACGTGATTAATAATATTTAAAATTGGTGTTTGAAAGCTTCTAGTGTGGATCTTTAAAGCTAATTATATCAAAGTAAAGCATGTTAATCTTCGTTTCAGTATTAGTTGGCTCATGTTTTCTTCCATTCGTGATTTACTAGTGTATCGGTGATTTTTTGTCGTTTGTTTTGACGTATTGTACTTTCTTTAATGAATAAATAAAGTAATATCAATTTTTATAAATAAAATTAGATTCTAACAATGTTACTCAGAATTTGTGTGTCTATTTTTTGTGTTCTTTAATTAGCCTTCTAGTTATCTACTGGTTTATAATATAAGTGTCTAGTTACTAATTTGTGCATATCTACAATTCAGTTTGTAATGTATAGCCTAGGACCTTACCATGTGTTATTTTTTCCTTACCATGTACTTGTTTAGTTACTCTTGGGGCTTACATGTTGACATGGACATCAAATTGAACACAAATTGTATTGTTCAACTTTGAGTAGTCAACAACTAATGACAGATAGTAGCTCTCGACAAAATTATCCATCCATCACTATCGATTATGGATGTACTTGAAGCAGAGATGAATAAATATGGACATCAAGTATTATAACTTTTGAGTGGAAGACCCAAAAATAGCATGCATCCATATGAACGCACATAGTTCAGTTTCACAAATATTTGGAAGAAATATACTATTAAAAACTTAATTATATAAGTTGAATGATCTTGAAGGTTAGAACTGTATATATCATTCATATCGGTTATATTCAAGTGCCCATTAGACCATTATACATTAGTTCAAAGAAATTTCTACAAAATTATAGCTAATTAAACATTTGAAGCTTAATCGTGCAATTTGTCTTGGTCAATGTATAAAACAACCACACACACAATCTTGAGAGTGATTTGCTTGGGTTTTTCATGCTTAAATATTTATGTATATTTTTTTTATTTATTGTTGATAATTTAACTCAAATGTATTACGGTTATGGCTACCAAAACATATATACATAATTAATGAAATTGTGTTCGTGTCTACCTTGTTTTTAACATATCCAATGTAATTATATGTTCCGCGTAAGATTCTTCCTTCCTAAATAATAGCTACTAAGCACAATTTGTCGTACAACTGAACTTGATAGATGAAACTCATTGCACCTCTACCATTGTATGATTGCATAACCAAATCTAATTATTCGTGTTTCCTTAGTGGAAAATCTTATAGGATGGAGAGGACCACATTTTTTCTAGCATTGTACGTTCTTACGGTTGTAGGAGAAGATATAATTATGCTTTTTCCTAAGGTTAGAACCGAGAGATGAGTCGTAGGGAACAATGTAATTGGTAAAATCTCAATCCTGACTGCAGTTAAAATTGGCACGGGTGTAGAGGCACACTTGTGCATAAATGAAATGTTAAATAGATTATGATGCACTATAACTTAACTATTTCATGACTACAGAGAGAGGGTCATGTAAATTTAAATTTATATATGGATATATATTTCTTGTGTTCTTTTGTAGGGATGTTTGTTAATATTAGCAAAATTTTAAGTATTCTACAGTATAATTTGTAACGAAGATGTTTGTTAATATTAGTAAAATTTCAATAAGTTGATGACAACATCGGTGACATCATGCTGTACATGCAACTTGATCAGGTGGATATCATGCGAACTGAAAAATAGAATGGCTTCTACCTTTGCTGGCCTTTTCTTGTATTTTATCTGTGGTTTCGTTTGTACACGTCTAATATTGTACATACTTATACACTAATCTAGAGAAAGTTGAGACACTTATTATGAATCAAAGGAAGCATAATGTTTATTTTAACAGTTCACATTCAAGGTTTCAAGTTTTTGTTAGTAATTGTAAAATCACAATCACAATTTAGACAGCTCCGTAGTTCACCTTTTAGTTGTTGTATTTTTTTCCGAGCTACCGGTTGCGTACAAACCTAAGTTACGTAGGTCTAACCATCCGTTAAAATAGATGAACTGATTACTACTTTTTTAATGCATGCAGGGAGTGGACCCAATCATTGTGGTCTGTCGTGATTTGCATGCTTATGAATACTTGAAGCTCCATCGGGTATTTCTTAAAGAGAAAAAAAGACTCGACGGTTGTTACTGCGGGATGTTTCCAGGAAAAAAAAAGCTTGCACGTTATTAATTACAGGAGTCCACCTTTTCTAAAAAGAAAAGTATGGACACGTATCTAAGTCTTGACAAACAAAACTATACGGTTACGTAATTGATAAACTTTCATTAAATCTTAGCCATAGATTTTAAATCTAACTGATCAAAACAATTCAGATGATGTGGATCAACGCGGTGCCTCTAAAAACACTCTTATATTGCTTTTAGTATATAATAATAGATTCTTCTTCCAAGCAAGGTATAATCATTACGAGCTATGAAGTCTATTTCTTCAATATCTGATTTCGGGATAGCTCTTACCTGGGTTTTCTTACCCTTGCCGGCTAATACGATCTCATCCAGCTTAGCAGCGAGTTCTTCATTTTCCTCCGGTGTGATGGAGTTCACCTTCTTCATGTTTGATCTTTTCACGTGCCATTGGGCATGGTTGTCTTGCATATTATCTAGCAGCTGCTTTGCTTCGAAAATTTGTTTGCCCATAATTGTTCCTCCAGCTGTAGTATTAAGCATAGACTTAGACACGGGATTAAGAGAATTATAAAATAAATGGAGAATTAACCAATCTTCCATTCGATGGCTGAGACAGTTTCTCATGTATTCTTTCATTCTCTCCCATGCAAGCGCTAGTGGCTCATGCTCTTCCTGTATGAAATCAGTAATATTAGTTCTCATTTGCATAGTCTTTGCAGGTGGAAAAAATTAACCATGAATAAAGAAGTACATTTCACCCATGATGCAATAGTATTTCTAGGCAAAGATAGCAACCATTCTTTTGCTCTTCCTCTAAGAGAGAAAGGAAATAAGCATAGTTTGACCGCATTGGGGTCAACATCTTTAATGCGCATCATATCATATATTTCAGTGAAAGTGTTCAAGTGCATACCTGCGTCCTCAGTAGCAGAGCCTCCAAATTGATTTTGTTGAACCAAACTTAAATAGTGGGGTTTAGTTTCATAATCTCAGCGGTAATTGCTGGCTAGGTAATACAAGTACACAAATAATCATTGTTTGGAGTTGGAAAATCCCCAAGTTTCTTTTCATCCATAGTACCTATGTTTTTAGGTTTTCTTAAACAAAACCTTATGATAGTAAAAACAAGAATTTAAAGGCTAACTAATTTTTTTGGTTTTTCAAATAAAGATTGAAAGAAAACTAACAAAATTGAAAACAAGAATTAAAACTAGCAAGGTTCCTAATAACCTTACCAGGGTAGCTATTGCTTCCCGACAACGACGCCAGAAAAAGAGTTGATACCTTCGATCTGGATTACAGATATAGTATAGCTCTTTTTCCCTAGTAGACCTAGGTTATCGAATCCTCAGGAAGCAGAATGCGTAGTAAAGTTACTTTAACGGACCTTCGGGAGTTTTTAGAATGCTTTAAGTGTTTTACCAGACCAAGTGTTTGCGATCTTTTGTTTTTGTCGATGATGGAGAGAGAGGGCCTAGGGCTTTCGGTTTCACCTGTAGCTGTGCAGAACATCTGATGGGAATAAAAAATAATAACAAAGTACGCATGTAATTGTTAGAACAAGATATTTATAGGTGGCCAGTGCATCTATAACTGCTATTGCCTCCACAACCGCCTATAGCAATGACCTATTAGTCTCACCAATATAAGAAAGAGAGCTAATAATATGCACAGTGACATAACTGTTAATCCCAAGTAAATTCCTCACATACAACCGTACTACTCCTTTTATCACTGTGGTTCCCAACCTGCAGATTAGTCATTACTCATACTCCCTATACCTGGCTCAGTCCTCGGTGTCTTGGAAACCTGACAAGTCCTTAGATTGAGGCAAGAGAGGATATAATAATCATCATGTCATACAAACTAATACACGATCTCATCTATGATAAATAACATGTACATACTACATGGCTAGGCCGAAGCCCTTAGCCCAAAGAGAATTACTCACACGTAGAGATGAGATCAACAATCATAAACATTGTATAGGAAATCATGAGATTGATGGTAGTAGTCTTACAATATCGTCAATTGGAGATGAGATCAACTATTATAAGTGGTGGACTATGGCTATGATGGTGGAGAAGGGTTTGGAGAATAGATCTAGATCTATTCCTCCGACGGCTCCACGGTGTTGTGGTTTTATATGGTTCTGCCTTCTCCCCATTTCTCGTCACGAGAGGCCTCTTTATATAGGGGTCCCTTCAAGAAAGTTGTTCTGTTTGACCTAGCGGTGTCGGTGGAAACTATACAGCCAGAACTATACGGTCGGAATTTTATTCCCGCCTTATAGTTGGTCGTTAAACCTTCTGGATTCTCTTCACGACTCCTGGTTTCTTTGGGTTGTTGGAAATCCCGTATCTTTAACTTTAATGTTGTGATTTCCATCATCTAACTTCATTACCTGCGTAGGGAAAAATAGAAAGACAGGATTGCATATGCATTTGATCATTAGGTATTAGTGGCAGAATTTAGAGAGATATTTTATCAAATGTATGAATAATATCTAGTTTAAATGTGGATGTGGGTGGCTATATTTCACAACCATCAGTAAGACACAGTTAGGTTACATTTATCTTTTAGATTGTTAGCTTTTGTTATCTGTGGTGTACAGATATAACAAAAATATCTTTCTTTTGTGATCTTTCCTTTGCGTCATTGTACTTCTCCTAGATGTGTATAAGCCTAGAGTGAATTTAGAATTTATTATTCTTTGTAAACTATTATATTTGTAATGCTTTAAGAGTAATCATATGTTCTTTCGTGACTTGTCGGTGACATGATTGGACAAGACACATGCTTACCCAGATAGACGTTGAGTTAGGGATATGACATCATTTCATCCAGGACGACTTAATATGCAATAGACGTAGCCTAACCGTTCCACACGTCAACGATCTCTTTCCTCTTAATACCGCAAGGTTTCACGCGGTAGGCATCGTACCCTCATATACGCATGCATGCGTACATATATCCACAATATGTCTAAATGTTGCGCCCGTTAGCAATCTATTTCCTTCTACTATGAGTCTGCGTGTGTATGCATAGACGTATGCCTAGACGCAGCGAGTCGACGTTTTCCTAACAGCCGTCTGTCAAAGCTCCAGCGGTACCATTAAAATGCCGTTTTCCTAATGAATGGTCGTACTAGATTTCTGAAAAAATATCTTTGTAAACTTAAAATGCCGTTAAAAATTAAGATCTTTATGTGATTTCTAAGTGAAAATGGTCTTTTAACTAAGGATAATCTTGCGAAGAGGAATTGGCATGGATGTCAGAAGTGTTCTTTTTTTGATTCGTTGGAGACCATAGAACACATTTTTATGTCATGTCCCTTTGCTAAAATTCTATGGCGAATGGTTTTCTTTGCTTTCAACATAACAACACTAACTAACATCACTAATATGTTTAGTAATTGGTTGAATGGGGTGGATAGTAAAACTAAAGCTAGAATTCGTGTCGGAGTTTCAGCTTTATGTTGGTCCATTTAGACAAGTCGTAATAATATTATCTTTAACAAGAAAGAAACTATTTTTTTTTAGGTTATCCGGTTAGCTGCGCACTGGCTGGCCCAATGGTTCCTTTTGCTCCCAATGGTTCAGCAGGAGCCAACGGCGTCTGGCTGCACCAGACTCCTTACGGCTACGTAGGACTGTTTTTACTGGGCAACTCGATGGCGCCACGGTCTTAGACTGCAAGATGGATAGCCTCATATGTGTGTTGCTTTTCATTTATAGCTGGTTGATAGTTGTCTCAACCTAGCTTTTTTTTCCTTTCATCGATGTAAGAATTTGGGCACTTTGATACCTTCGGAGACTTTTTTGCAATAATATCAGGCTATGTGTGTCACTTTGATGCAGAGGCCGGAGCTAAGCTCCATTTCGGAAAAAAACAGCCGTCTGTCAGGATATTACTAGACGTTTTGTCTAACACTTTGTAGATTGTGTCGTGGGTACCAAACTTGTGCGAACCTGGCTCTTATATTGTTCTACGTGTGTTTTCGGGCTCACTATCGGTATGGATTCTGTGTTTACGCGGATCAACCACTAGTGGAAAAAGGGCTATCCGTTCGCGACCCCTCAGAGCATTTGTCCCGGTTGCGCCACCAACCGAGACTAATGCTGGCACGCGTCCCGGTTGGAGCGGGCACGGGGCCAGGGGCATGCGTCCCGGTTGGTAAGGGGGAATACGTCCTGGTTGGAGCCACCAACCGGGACTAAAGTTTAAGGCGTATGGCACGCACCTTTACTCCCGGTTGCTGGCTCCAACCGGGACTAAAGACCCCCTGTCCTCTATAAATGCAACGTCCCAGCCCCTCTGCCTCCACTCTGTTTTTTCGAATGGTGGAAGGTGTGAGGGGGTGTGCTAGTTTTTTATCATGCATGCATTGAAGGTGTTTGATGAAATGTTTGAGTGAAAAATCCCGTTGAATTTCTCATAGAACAAAAATATAGAAGGTGTCCGAGACGCACTTGAGCTTTCTCCTCTTTATTTCCCTCGATCGAGGTTAGCAATCTTATCTTTTCTAGGTCATTGGTACAATTCATGTGTCGGTGCGAATTGGTTATTTCACTATTTATGATGTCCTGTTTTTTGATAAACTTACTTATATGATGCAGATGAACGGTCGGGAATGGATGTACGGTGACCGGCGCGTAGCCGGGTATATCAAAGGCGTGGATAAATTTATCGATGTGGCTACGACAAACAAAGAGAATGGATTTATATGTTGTCCATGTGTTCAATGTCGGAACAACAAGGAGTACTCTTCCTCGAAAATCATTCGCGGCCACCTGATTATGAAAGGTTTCATGCCCAACTATAATTGCTGGACCAAGAACGGGGAAAGAGGGGTTATGATGGAAGATGGTGAAGAAGAAGATGATGATAACAACTATCATCATATGTTTCCTGAATACAGTGATACTGCAATGGAAGACAATGGAGAGGAAAGAGGTGAAGAACGGGCATCAGATGAGCCGGCTGATGAACTTGGTAGGGTCATTTCTGATGCAAAGCGAGACTATGAATCAGAAAATGAGAAGTTGAAGTTAGAGGGCATGTTAGAAAATCACAAGAAATTGTTGTACCCAAATTGTGAAGATGGTAGCACAAAGCGGATGTGACTGTGGCCAACTCCTGCAGGTGAAGGGGATGTGACTGTGCTGGGAGACGCAAAAAATGTCACCATTCTATGTCCGAAGGAATGTATCGTTCTTCGAAATCACACGCCAAGGCCATCTTCGCCGCCGCCTCACCCGTCTCCAGCGAGGTCGTCGCCGCCACGACAGCCGTCTTCGTCGCCTCACCCGGCTCCGTTGCCTCACCAATCTCCAGTGCAGCCATCGCCGGCGCCTCAGGATAAAAAGCGTAAGCTTACCGCTACTGTGCGTCATAAGCGATCGCCGAAACGTAAACAAGGGCCTCTTCCAAAAATACCAAATGTTCCTCCCAAGAGAGCGTATGACTGTACTGAAGAGGAGACTGCGGCGATCGTTGATGCGGAAACGACAACGTTTTTCGCTAAGCTGAGGCGGCCGAAAGAGCCAGAGTACCCCAACACCAAAGAAGAAAAAGCCAAAGTGTTGAAAATGCTAAAGACTCTTCATCAACCCGAGCCAAAGCTGTCATCAGACTATGAGCGTTCTATTCTCAAGTCACATGCGGTACAAAAAGCCTCAAGAGCAAGATCGATGCAAGCGAAATCTGTTGCCCGTGGGAGAACAAGCAAAACAGACTTGCGCCTCTCAAGGTGATTTCTCAAACCAATGTGGGTCGAACAAATATGGGGTAAGAGCAAGATGATCCAGAGGTAGTTGCACAATACGGATAAGCTGCCGCTGCTCAAGGTATGAGTATTGCCCAGTACTTATCCCAGTTAGAGTTCTTCCCCGTGAGTGAAGTAGCATACAAATACCAGTACGGCAAACCTCTCGTCAAACCTGAGGAGGTAAACAATCTTCAACAAAAATGCGAAGATTGCATAACTGGTACATGCATGTCACAAGGGCCGGGACTAACTGGATAGTGCTGAGGGTTACAAAAAAGCATCATGGGAAAGAAAAGGATGACATGATATCCATTGAATTTGATGAACTATTTCAATTATTCAATCAAGACGCCTTGGACAAATCGATCATCAGTGCCTATTGTCTGTAAGTACTAATTCAATAATTAATTTAGTCTCCAGCTATATTATTTTGTTTATTGCATGTATATAATCATACTGTAATATGCAGAATGAAGATTCTCGAATGTAGCAGAGGATAAATCTATGACATTGGCTTCATTGACCCATATTGGGTTCATGAAGCTAATCTCAAAATAAGCCCCCAGGATACGGAGGATAATATAGTACACGCGTTAAGGTTTCAAGAAACCAAAAGGGAAATACTATTTCCTTACAACTTCGAGTGAGTGTTATTGTCTTGTATACACTTTTTTTTCGCTTACTCGATGTTAAGTATATAATTGATTAGTTATGCATTTGCAGCTTCCACTATATTCTGTTAATCATTCAACTTGACAAAGGGCGTGTACTAGTCATGGACTCGAAACATAAACCCCTTGAGACGTGGAAGGACATGCAGATACTTCTCCAACGGTAATTCTAATCATTACGACACTATATCGGCAACGTTCGTGAATTTTATGATATCAAGTACATAATAACTTATTTTATTCGTTTTCTACGTCGGGCAGCGCTTGGAAACGGTTCACCAACAAGGCTATGGGTGTTTGGAAAGAGGAGCTTACATTTCAACCACTAGATGTAAGCACCACTAGCTATATCCGTGCATCTCTTTGATTCTAGTTTTGATACAGTTATTATCATGCTTGATTATTATTTTGATTGAACTCTGTTCTCGTAAAGTGCCTGACGCAGGGACCAGGTAACAATCTATGTGGATACTATGTTTGCGAGTTCATCCGGCAGACGTGCGATGAGAAGGGCAGAAATTTAGAGCAACTCCACGTACGTAAACAATTTCTATAGTTTTTAATTACAATCAAATTGTGTTTAGTTTCATTCATATAGGCTGACTCATTTTTTAAATCAGATCGAACGTCTCACGGACGTCTTCCGCCAAAGGATCGCGTACGAGCAATTCAGAGGAATTGGCGGGATTATTGGATGCGTAAATCCTAGACCCAAAAGGGAATACTACTACTGTGTATAGACAGGGATTGTAAAAATAGCAACTTTGAAGGAATTGGCCGGTAGCATCGAATAGCAACTTTTGTATGTAGTGCATGAACTCGATCCGTGTATTGAATATAATATTGTCATGATATTCATGATGTAATATAAGGTTCCTTCATTGATAAGTGCAAATCACTAAATAAACAATAAAACAACCTAAATGAATTCTCTGCCGCGGCACAAAAAATGGTGAAAATGCTGCCGCGGCAACAAAATGTGCCAAAATGAATTCTCTGCCACAGCAGAGAAATGGGCCAAATCTCTGCCGGGGCAGAAGGTTATTAGTCCCGGTTTGTGTTACGAACCGGGACTAATGCTCCACCCCCCTCGCCCTCTGCCTCTGCCACGTGTGCACCTAAAGGTTAGAGATTTAGTCCCGATTGCCCCGTCCCGGTTGGGCAACCGGGACGAAAGCCCCGTACCAACCGGGACCTATAGGGCTGTTTCCACCAGTGAACTCTCACCATCAGTTTGAGCTTGTAACAGCTCCCATGTCGTTCCTAGTCTCGTCTCACCGGTGGAAAAGAGGGCTATAGCCCCGGTTCGTATGGGCCATCAGCCCCGGTTCGGGAACTAGGGCTAGCCAGGCGGGGCTATTGCTAGCCCCGGTTCTGCCCCGAACCGCGGCTAATGGTGCTCCACGTGGTATTTGGCGGCAGAGGCCTAGCAGGCAAAGGTCCCGGTTTTTAATAGGAACCGGGGCTATTTCTCCTCTGCTGCGGCAGGAAAATGGCTCGTTTTTGTGCCGCTGCAGGATCCGTTTTCTGCTATTTTTCATTTTTTTTGGGCATTTTTTTAATTTGTGTTTTGCGCTAAATTGGATGGCATAATTAATATTACATACAACAATGAAGGAATAACTATATAGTGCACATCATCGTCGCGAATATATTACACCATCTCATCCAATGTGCGTTGTCGAACATATATTACAAAATGTAGGCACCACGAGTTATTACATGCACATTACAAAACATATCACACTCGCATATCCATCGGCGGGGAATAGTATTCTCCATTCGGATCTAGGACCTCGGCATCTATGAATCCGACAATTTCCTCTTGAGTTGCTCGTATGCGTTCTTGTAGTAGAAGACCGTCCCGCAACCGTTCGACCTAATATAATTTAAAGAAGGGGTCAATATATATGAATTAATGAAAATGAACACAATTGATGGTAATAAACTAAAGTTATGAATATTTTTTATCGTACTTCAATTTTTTTAAGTCCCTCTTTGCGGCAGTATATTTGGTCGTCTGGCGAATGAACTCGCATACATAGTAGCCACATAAGTTATTGCCGGGTTCCTGCCTCAAGCACTTTACGAGAACATATAGAGTTCAATCAAAATAATATTCAAGCATGATATTGAAACTAGAATCAAAGATATGTGCGGAACTAGCTAGTACTACTTACATTAAGTTGTTGAAATGTAAGCTCTGGCTTCCAAACGCCAACAGCCTTGGCGGTGAACCGTTTCCAAGCCCTGCCCGGCAAAGAAGATGATAACGGAGTTCTATATTGATCATTTGCTATCAGCGAGGAAATAGTGCCGATATAGTGACATAATGATTGAAATTACCTCTGGAGGCATGATTGCATGTCCGCCCACTCATTGAGGACTTTGCGTTTCGAGTCCATGACTTTTACTATTCCATCGTCGGGCTTAATGATTAGTAGGATATAGTGGAAGTTGTGCATGCATAACGAGTCAATTATACACTTAACATCGAGTAAGCAAAATCTAATGTGTACAAGACAGTAACACTCACTCGTAGTTGTAAGGAAATAGTATTTCCCTTTTGGTCTCGTGAAACCTTAACGCTTGTACCAAGTTGTTCTCTGTCACCTCGGGTCTCAGGTGGAGAACATTTTGATAAATGATATTTGGGTCAATGAACCCAATGTCATAGATTGTCCTCTTTTGCATTGGAGAATCTTCATTCTGCAAAATAAATATAGTGATGAGTAAGATTATACATGAAATGAACGATAGCTGAGCTAGAAAGACTTAATTACATAAATTAATAATACTTACAAATAATAGGCACTCATGATAGATTTTCCGAGGGCGTCTTGTTGGTATAACTAAAATAACTCATCAAATTCAATCATTACCACGCCATCTCCATGCCCATAATTCTCATTTCTATGTGCAATGTTGATCCAGTTTTCATTAGCAGCAGATTGTCGCATGTACCAGATATGCAATCTTCGCATTTTTGTTGGTAGATCCTTGACTAACTCAGGTTTGACAAGAGGGTGCCCGTGCCGATACTTGCATGATATGTCAGCGAATTCATTTATATGGTTTAAGTACCTACGAATAGACATGCCTTGAGCCGCTACCGCATCTCCGTACAACTCTACTAACTCCGGATCAGTTTCCGGATCTTACCTCTGCTCGGCCGTAGCTCTACTCGACCGCACCTCGGCATCGGAATACAATTTTAGCGGGGGGCACGATTGATTTTTCTGTTCTCCGAGCTGGGCAACTGATTTCTCGCTTGATTTTCCACTGGAGCTGATACTTTGCAACCGTTGTTCTTTTGCCTCAGCCGACTTGCGAATAGAGCAGTCATAGTCTTCTAATAGCGGCGGCGGGTACACGGCCATGAGCTTCACCTGGGCTATTGCCTTTGCTACATCTTCTTTGGTGCGCGGAAAGATTGGCTCTATCAGCTTCTTCTTGTTAGCTATGTCAATCTTCCACTTTTGATAACTGGCTTCTGAGGCCGCATCAAGTTGCTCGTTTGTCATCTCCCTAGGTCGGGGGATACTGAAATCTATATTTGCATGGGGTACTTTTGGGAGGGGCGATATCTTACGTTTCGGTGATATGAACCTCTTGCTGCTGCCCCTCGTAGTCGTACGGCCCCTTTTCCGCTTGGGAGATGGCGGCGGTGGAGACGGCTGCAACGACGATGGAGACGGTTGCACTGGAGAATGGTAATGTGGTGGCAAAGGTGAAGGTTGCGCTGGAGAATGGTCATGTGGCGGCGAAGGTGGATTGTTGCGGATCTGAGGAGTGGATGGCCTTGGCGGCACATAATTTGGAAGATGGATGTGCTCCTTTGGCCAAACAGCAGTCCCCCTTTTTACTTCTCCTAGTTCAGTCAGCTCCCCATCTTCACCGTGGGTAGTCCAGACAGCCCTCATAATCTGGCATGACTTGATCCACCGTGACGACAGCGTACCCTTTTGGAACCGGTTTGCAATGCCAAGTTGGTTTAGGTCCAATTGGTAGGGCCATGCCGGACATCATCATCCATCTTCTTGTTTGGGCCTTGTTTAGTCCGTACTGACGATTTCCTCGATCCGGAGGGCTAAAAGAAGAAAGAGCTAGCGCGTTAATATATGTATTTCATATGGTCACTTGTTAAATACATTAGTGCACATCACATATAGATATACACCTCGCCGGAGCCGTCGACTTCTCTCTCTTCGAATTCTTGCTCGTCGTCTTCTCCCTCATCAGAGCCGCTGAGTCCTCCCTCGCCCAAGGCGTTGGCGTCTACCTCACCGGAGCATCTACCTCCTCGGCTGAGAGACTCATCTCCCTCACCGGAGTCGTTCAGAAACTGCTTGGTGACATCGCCAACAATAACTTCATCCCCGCGGATGAAACCCTCCATGATCTTCTCCTGATAATCGTCTCTGCCGAGTCCCGGATCCATAGTATCTGCAAACAAAAGAATACACAGAAATAGTTAACAGAAACGGCCTTCCTACTCCGCCGGGAAACACGGCCCGACGCCACCTCCGTGGCCCCCGTGCTCCGCCACACCAAGCACGCCCCCGACGCTACCTCTGCCGCGGGCGTGCATCTCCGACAGCACCCCGGCCCCTCCGCCTCCCACGCAGCAAATCGGCGCGGCGTCTTGGCGCGGCAGCGGCGCGGCGAAGCGACAGAAGCGGCGACGGGCGGCTCCGCGCCTGGCTTCGCTAGACAAGTTCGGCGACGAGCGCAGCGGCGCTGCAGCGTCTTGGCGGCGCAGCAGCGGTGGCGCGACAGCGCGCGGCGGGCGGCACAGCGGCGGTGGCGGCACAGGCGCGCACGCATGCACGGCGGCGGCGGTTGCTGCACCGGCACGTGCACGCACGCACGGCGGCGACGGGCAAGAGATAGAAGAAAAGGAGAGGGCGGCGGCGGCGGCTCACCTGCGCTCATGAAGCAGAGACCGGCGGCGATGCTCGGGAGGCGCGGGCGGGCAGCGACGATGATCGGGGACGCACGAGGAGGCGCGGGCCGGCGGCAGCGGTGCTCGGGGACGCCTCCTCGTGTGCGGGCCGGCGGCGGCGGTGCTCGGGGACGCACGAGGAGGCACGGGCCGGCGGCGGCGGTGATCGGGGACGCACGCGGCGGCGGAGGATTTGCGCAGCCTAACGGCATCGTCTCTACTCCTCGCGTGCGTGAATGGGGAGGAAGGGAGGCGGCGAGCGATCTAGTAGAGGTTCATCAGCCCCGGTTCCTACCAAGAACCGGGGCTATTACCCTATTATCCTCGGGTCAGCGCCCGGCAAGTGGCTATTGGCCCAGCAAAATCCGGCTGGCGCGCATCATGGGATATTAGCCCCGGTTCTTGGGCCGAACCGGGGCTAATAAGCCTTTTTCGAAAACAGATTAAATTTTCTGGAGGTTCCCGCCTTTTTTTCTATATTTAGGATCATTATTACATATGTATTTTTCAATGCAAATTTATTTTGAATTTCAAAAATCTATATTCCATATTTTCATATGTATTTTTCAATTAAAAAGGCATTAACAAATATGTATTCCATATTTTTGAATTTGAAAACACTTTCAACATGAAAAGTCTTCAAATTTGAATAAATAATCCAATGCCATTTTCTGTTTTCTAAAATAACTATTCTTACTAACAATTTTTGCAGGAGGAAGTTTCTGAATAGGCATTAAAATTTTAAAAATGACCCACTGTTCTGTGAAGCAACCGCCAAATTAAATTTGAAACCTTAATTACTTAGACAATTTCCCAACCGGTGTATCTGGAACGGGCATAAATAATTCAAAAATGATCGAAACAATGTGAAACCTTCGTGTGGTGTCATATTATGTGTAAACGTTACAAGGAAAAATATTAAACTTGGAAGATTGAAAACATCACATAAGTTTTAATACATGAGGGCACACATAAGTTTTAATACATGAGGGCACACATAAGTTTTACATGAAAGTCATGAATCCTCCTTCGCGTATGTCGATCCCTTGCCTATGATCGCTTTTTAGGTCGTAACCATGGAGCATCTTCATTATTTAACGGGATGCTTGGGTCAGTTTTCACGGTGAAGGGCGGAATTTCATCAAACTTATCATAATCTGCTGACATGTCTGTCTTGTCCTTGATTCCCACGATGTTTCTTTTCAATGAAAGAACTATGTGACACCTGGACTCATCGTCTGATGTATTCATTTTCTTATTTTTTCTTTTTTCAGTCTGGAGGACATGTCTTTCACATAGAAAACCTGAGCCCCATCGTTGGCTAGGACGAATGGCTCGTCTTTGTAACCAAGATTCTTGAGATTCACTGTTGTCATTCCGTACAGTTGGTCTACCTTTACCACATTCATGTTGACCCAACTGCACCGAAACAGAGGGACCTTAAAAGTAGGTCCATAGTCAAGTTCCCATATCTTCTCTATGTAACCATAGTATGTGTCCTTTTTCCCATTCTCGCCTATTGCATCAAAGCGGACACCACTGTTTTGGTTGGTGCTCTTTTTATCTTGGCCGATCGTGTAAAATGTATTCTCATTTATCTCGTACCCTTGGAAAGTCAATACAGTCGAAGATGGTGAAGCAGCCAACAAGTAGAGCTAATCTCCAACAGTGTTGTCATTCCGGAGACGTGCTCGCAACCAACTTCCGAAAGTCTCCATGTGTTTTTCTTCGATCCAGGAGTCAGCATTCCCCGAGAACTTGGAGCGTACAACATTCATGTGTTCCTCGATATACGGAGCCACGAAGGTGGAATTTCGTAGAACTGTGTAGTGTGCTTGAGTGAAAGAACGCCCGTCCCTACATATCACTGCTTTCTTTCCTAGCGTGCCTTTTCCAATTAGCCTCCCCTCATGCCGCGATTCAGGAACACCAAGCGGCTTAAGGCCAGGAACAAAGTCAACGAAGAACCCAATGACCTCCTCTGTTCCGTAGCCCTTGGAGATGCTTCCTTCTGGTCTAGCACGGTTACGAACATATTTCTTTAAGACTCCCATGAACCTCTCGAAGGGGAACATATTGTGTAGAAATACAGGACCGAGAATGGAAATCTCGTCGACTAGGTGAACCAGGAGATGCGTCATAATATTGAAGAAGGACGGGAGAACACCAACTCAAAACTGACTAGACACTGGACCACATCCCTCTGTAGCCTTTCCAGACTTTCTCGATCGATTACCTTCTGAGATATTGCATTGAGGAATGCACATAGCTTCACAATGGGTACTCGAACATTTTCCGGTAGAAGCCCCCTCAATGCAACCTAAGCAATCACGTCATAATCACGTGGCAGTCATGAGACTTCAGGTTCTGAAATTTCTTCTCTGCCATATTTATTATTCCCTTTATATTTGACGAGAAGCCAGCCGGGACCTTGATACTGCTCAGACATTCAAAAAAGATTTCTTTCTCCGCTTTCGTAAGAGAGTAGCTGCTTAAGTATTGACGCCCTTTATCACTATATATGCTTGTTGTATGGGTCTTTCATACGTTGCTGGTCCTCCCGTGCTTCTGGTGTGTCTTTTGACTTCCCATACATGCCCAGGAAGCCTAGCAGGTTCACGCAAAGATTCTTCGTCACGTGCATCACGTCGATTGAAGACCGGACCTCTAGGCATTCCCAATAGGGTAGCTCCCAAAATATTGATTTCTTCTTCCACATGGCCGCGTGTCCGGTAACGTTTTCTTTCGGAACAGATTGACCGCCAGGACCCTTTACAAAGATTACTTCCAGGTCCCTCACCATACCAAATACATCAGCACCTTTAGGGAGCTTAGGCTTCTTCCGGTGATCTGCCTCGCCGTTGAAATGCTTGCCTTTCTTCCTCACTTGATGATTGGTCGGAAGAAATTGACGACACCCCAGGTACACAACCTTCTTACATTTCTCCAAGTATATACCTTTAGTTATCTAAACAGTGTGTGCATGCATTGTATCCCTTGTTTGATTATCCTGAAATGTTACTAAGAGCTGGCCAATCATTGATGGTTACGAACAACAACGCTCGTAGGTCAAATTCCCGCTGTTTATGCTCATCCCACACACGTACACCTGGTTTGGCCCACAACTGCAAAAGTTCATCGATTAATGGCCTTAGGTACACATCAATATCGTTGTCGGGTTGCTTAGGTCCTTGGATGAGCACTGGCATCATAATGAACTTCCGCTTCATGCATAACCAAGGTGGAAGGTTGTAGATACATAGAGTCACGGGCCAGGTCCTGTGACTGCAGCTCTGCTCCCCAAAAGAATTCTCGCATCACTTGCAAAGTTCGGGTACTCTCTCTCGATTTTTCTCCACTGCGACCCATCGGCGGGGTGTCTCAACTTCGATCCATCTTTCTTACGCTCTTCTTTGTGCCATCCCAACAATCTGGCATGCTCTTTGTTTCTGAACAGACGTTTTAGCCGTGGTATTATAGGAGCATAACACATAACCTTAGCAGGAACCCTCTTCCTGGGGGGATCGTCATCGCCCTCAACATCACCAGGGTCATCTTGTCCGATCTTGTACCGAGATGCAGTGCATGCTGGGCATTTATCCATATTCTCGTACTCCTTACCACGGTACAAGATGCAGTCATTAATGCATGCATGTATCTTCTGCACATCTAATCCTAGAGGACAGATAGTCTTCTTTGCTTCATATGTTGTCTCGGGAAGCTCGTTATCCTTTGGAAGCTTTGGCTTCATTATTTCCAGTAACTGCTCAAATCTCTTGTCAGACAAACTAGCCTCAGCCTTCCATTGCAGCAGTTCGAGTGTTGTACCGAGCTTTGTGCTGCCATTTTTGCAATTTGGGTACAACAGCTTTTTGTGATCCTTTAGCATGGCGTCCAACTTCAGCTCCTCCCTTTCTGTATCGCATTGTTGTTTTGCATCAGAAATGACCTGGCCAAGACCATCAACAGGCTCATCTGATGTCCGGTGTTCTTCTTCATTGTCGCCTCCTTCTTCTTCATTGTTATCTCCTTCTTCTTCATTGTCTTCCATTGCAGTATCCTTGTTTTCTTCATGGAACATACGATAGTTGTCATCATCCTCCTCTTCTTCATTGTCTTCTATCGTAACCCCTCTTTCTCCGTGCAAGGACCAATAATAATATCCGAGCATGAAACCTTGGCGAAGCAGGTGGAATCGAATGGTTCTCGAGTTGGTGTACTCCTTGACATTCCGACAGTCAACACATGGACAAGGCATAAAATTATCCACCTTGTTATCCTCAGCCACATCGATAAATTTATGCAGGCCTGCAATGAAGTCGGAATCGCCGGTCGTAGACATCCATCCCTTCCGTGCATTGATCTGCATCATAAATATATAGTCAAATGACTATCTTACATGCACAGATGCACTATTTTTGAATCAATTACAGATGAAAAGGACAAGGTTGCTAACCTCGGACAAGGATACCATTTTTTTTCAACTTAATTGTGGCTCGGGCATTTCACCGAACACCTTGTGTGCATAGGCAAAAATTCCTAGCACCCACCCCTCTCACAAATCCAGCCAGAAGAAAACTGGTCTATGGGGGTGTATATATAGGCAGGGAGGGGCAATAGCCCCGGTTCGGGGCAAAAACCGGTGCTAATGCTCAACGGAACGACAAGTGTCAAGGCCTTGAGCTTTAGCCCGGTTTTTGCCCGAACCGTATATGCCCATAACCGAACTGGGCTATTGCTCTGAGCAATGGCAAACGAAAACTGGGCCATTACGAGGCATTGGTCTCGGTTTTTTATGAAACTGGAGCTAATGGGAAAATGGGGGCTGGGTCATTGCCCTCTTTTCTACTAGTGTCTGTTATATGTTTAGTCCCACCTCGATAACTTTGAACAGTTTTAGCTAGCTTATAAACTAAAAAAGGTAACAAATCTTGGGTCAACCAGATATAAGACTTTACCTTAGGGATCCTAGACCCTATGAAAATGGATCAAATATGGTTTTTAGATTTATTTCAAGAGGATAATATTTTTTCGTTGGAGCGACCTTTTAGCCTACTCCTCGAAATAGGCTTTTGCCCCGCTTTATAAATAAAGCAACCGTCCACACAGGTAACAAAGTACGAGATCCCATACATCACATAAGCTGGGGCCACAGCACAAGACAGCCCAAACAGGAAAGACCACCTCGCCACGCGAGAACACAACCGAAAATAAGAGCATGCTAAGATGGACTAGGGGGTGTTGGAGATATGCCCTAGAGGTAATAATAAATGTAGTTATTATTATATATCTTTGTGTTTATGATAAATGTTTACATTCATGCTATAATAGTATTAACAAGGAAACCATTAATACTTGTGTGATTTGTAAACTTAATTTGAAGTCCCTAGTATAGCCTCTATACTTCACTAGCTTGTTGGTTGATTGATGATGTGGTTTCTTTGTCATGAACATTGAGATGTTATCAACAACAAGATCATATCATTAGGAGAATGATATGGTGGACATACTCCTATAGATAAGCGTAGCATAAAGATCAAGTCATTTCAATAGTTCAATTGCTATATGCTTTCTGATACATAGTAACCTAATTCCTTCGACCATGAGATCATGCATATCACCTTTACTGGATGGATGCTTTTATGTCATCAAACACCACACCGTAACAGGGTGGCTATAAAGGTGGCATTGAGTGTTTGGAAAGTATTGGTTGAAACACATGGATCAAGAGTGGGATTTGTCCATCCACATGACGGATAGATATTCTCTGGGCCCTCTCGGTGAAATGTCATCCAATTAGCTTGCAAGCATGTGACTGGGTCACAAGGGATCACATATCACGGGAACGAGAAAAGAGTACTTATCAGTAACGAGGATGAACTAGGTATGCAGAGATACCGATCATAACCTCGGATAAGTAACATATCGTGAGACAAAGGGAAATTGGTATCGTATGTAAGTGGTTCATTCGATCGCAAAGTAATCGAGAAATATGTGGGAGCCATATGAATTTCCATTCCTCTATTGGTTATTGTTCGGAGAAGTGTCTCGATCATGTCCGCATAATTCACGAACCGTAGGGAGACACACTTAAGGATTCGACGTTGTTTGAGTAGTTATGGTATTATGAGAAAGAGACCGAATGTTGTTCGAGTCTCGGATGGGATCCGGATATCACGAGGTGATCCGGAATGGTCCGGATAATAAGATTCATATAAGGAAAGTTCCGTTTGAGTTGGGGAATGGTTCGTTTTCATCGAACATTCTAGAAGGTCCTGAATGTCCGCACTCGAGGGGGAAGGTACATGAGTGTGTCATTACATATTGGAATGATTGCATCATGTACTAAGTATTCTTGTTGTCCCAAATAAAGGATTTATTTAAATCCTAAATTGAAAAGTCAAACGCTAGTTTGAAAGTCAAACCAGCGCTTTGGGAAGGGAAAAGAGGAGGAGAGGTGGAGGCCGAGTTGGAAGGGATTCTCCCTTGGCCAAGCACCTCCCTAGGCCGAGTTGGGAGGAACTCCTCCCTTGGCCGCCGCCCTCCCACCTATAAAAGCAAGGGCAGGGCCTCCCCCTCTAGACACACAAGTTTCCTATCCTCTAATCTAAACCCTAGATCTAGACCCCGGTTTAGAGCTATTCGGTTTAGAGCCTTCTAATTGGTTTAGAGCCTTCTAATTGGTGTATCTAATTACTAGACCACTAATAGCCTCTCTCATAAGCTCCACCATACTGCACCGGCTTAAGGCGAAGCCTGGGATTTCCTCTACCTCCGGTACCACGCCCAGGCCGGAATCACGAGGAGAGTGCTACAACCTCCGCCTGCTGGAACAAGGGAGAGGAAGGTCTTCACGAAAATCCGAACGTGTGACCGATCAAGGGAGCGCCAAGGAACGCTGCGCCGGAAGGATCGCTCACGCGATCTTGAGATCGGAAAGAGTACGACTACATCATCCACGAGAATCTGCTCTCGTTAAACACTTTGGAATCTTCGAGGGTGAGTTATTCCATCGACTCGTTGCTGCAATCTAGTAGATAGATCTTGGCTTGTTTGTTTGTATGCGATAGAAAATTTTTGTTTTCCATGCTACGAACCCCAACAGTGGTATCAGAGCCGTGTCTATATGTAGATCTGTTGCACGAGTAGAACACAATGGTCATTGTGGGCGTTGATGCTTTTATTGTAGATTGCTTTTTGTGTACTTTGCATCTTGCGGTATGTTGGGATGAAGCGGCCCGGGCTAACCTTACATGACATCGTTCATGAGACTTGCTCCACGCTTGACATGCAATTTATATTGCATAAGTGGCTTTGCGGGTGCCTGTTTCTCCTAGCATAGTAAAGATCCAATTTACAACGGGTAATCAACAATGCTAGTATCAATGTTGTGGTTCTTGTTCGTAGGTTAGAACGACACCTATGGAAAGCCCCAAACCACGTAAAATATGCAAAGAAAGTAGAAGCGTCTAACTTTGTTTTGCGGGTGTCTGATGATGTGATATGGCCATGATTGTGATTATATTTGATGTATGCAATGTTCCTTATTGTAAGTTGGCAACCGCAGAGCCATATGGTTGTCTTTAATTTCGTTAAGACCTGGTCTATTCAAAATAGTTGTAATAGTTGAAGCTGGTGGACGACAACCATGAAGAAGCATCATTGACCTTGATGCTATGCCGGTGATGATGGAGATCATGTTCGTGCTTGAAGATGGAGATCGGAAGCACAAAGGAGAAAGGCCATATCATATCACATATTATGAATTGCATGTGATGTTAATCCTTTATGCATCTTGTATTGCTTAGTAGACAGCGGTAGCATTATAAGATGATCCCTCATGCACATAAATTTCAAGTTCTAAAGTGTTCACCCTTAGTATGCACCGTTGCCAAAGCTTGCGCTTCGAAGCACCACGTGATGATCGGGTGTCTTTGATTCCGCGGATGAATACAACGTAAGCAAGCCAGATTTGCTTATGCGGTAGCTAAGGTTGATCTTGACGAGCCTAGCATGTACAGACATGGCCTCGTGAACACGGATGGCGAAAGGCAAAGCATGAATCATATAGTAGATATGATGAACATGATGATTGTTCGCCATTAAAACTATATCAGCTCTCGTGATGATCGGTGTTGATGTAGTGGATTTGGTTCGTGTGATCACTAAAACAATGTGAGGGATGTTGTTTTGAGTGGGAGTTCACCTAGTTTAATTTCATTAATTAATTTGAACTCAATTTGTCATAAACTTAGTCTAAACTATTGCAAATATGTTGTAGATCAATGGCAGCCCCTACCATCAATTTTAATGCTCCTAGAGAAAGAAAAGTTGAAAACAATGGAAGCAACTTCATGGATTGGTTCCGCAATTTGAGGATTGTCCTCACAAATGGTAATTTGACCTATGTGCTGGATGCACCGCTAGGTGACCCACTGCAGGTGATGCTACCGATGAAGTAAAGAATGTTTACCTCGCTGGAAGAATCAAGACTCCATAGTTCAAAGTGCTATCTTGTATGGTTTAGAATCGAGCTCGTAAAAGATTTGAAGAGTCGATCCATATGATATTGTCGAGGATCTCAAATTAATCTTTGAGACTCATGCGGCAATTGAAAGTTATGAAGCTTCTGAAAAGTTCTTTAACTGCAAGATGGAAGAGGGTAGCTCCGTCAGTGAGCATGTGCTTAAGATGTCTGGCACGCAAATAAACTTCAAAGTTTGGGTATAGTGATTCCTAATACTTTGGGAGTTTACCGCATCCTCCAATCACTACCACCAAGTTACAAGAACTTTGTGATGAACTACAACATGCGTAACATGAACAAAGAGTTGCGAACTATTTGCTATGTTAAAATATGCAGAAGTGGAGATCAAGAAAGAGCACCAAGTGTTGATGGTCCATAAGACCACCAAATTCAAGAAAGGCAAGTCTAAGCAAAAGGGACACTTCAAGAAGGGTGGTAAGAAAGTTACCACGCCACGAAAGAGGACCAAGGCTGGACCCAAGCCTGATGTTGAGTGCTTTTACCGCAAGGAGAAGGTCATCGAAGCGGAATTGCCCAAAGTACTTGGCGATTTGAAGAACGGCAACATCAAGAAGAAAGGTATATCGATATACATGTTATTGATGTGTATCTCACTAGTACTGTAGTAGTGCACAGGTATTTGATACTGGTTCGGTTGCTCATATTTGTAACTCAAACAGAGCTGCAGAATAAACGGAAGCTAGTGAAGAACGAGGTGACGATGCGCGAGGAAACGGATCAAAGGTTGATGTGATCGCGGCACGCTACCTCTTCATCTACCATCGGGATTAGTTTTATACTTAAATAATTGTTATTTGGTGCTCGTTAAGCATGAACATTATATCGGATCTTGTTTATTAGGCAGATTACTTGTTTAAATCCGAGAATAATGGTTGTTCGATTTATATGAGTAATGTGTTTTATGCACATGCACCTTTGATAGATGGTCTATTCATATTGAATCTCGATAGAAATACACATATTAATAACATTGAGGCTAAACGTTTGAAATCAGCGATAATTTGACCTATATGTGGTAATCGCTGCCTTGGTCACATTGGAGTGAAGCGATGAAGAAACTCCATTCGATGGACTTCTTGAATCACTTGATTTTGAATCACTTGAAAGATGCGAAGCATGTCCGATGGGTAAAATGACTAAGACTCCATTTTCAGATGATGGAGCGAGCTCTGCACTTATTGGAAATCATACATACCGATGTGTGGTCCAATGAGTGTAGCATCGCTGATGGTTATCGTTATGTTCTTACCTTCACGGATGACTTGAGTAGATATGGGTATATCTATTTCATGAAACATAAGTCCAAACTTTCGAGAAGTTTAAGGAGTTTCAACGTGAGGTAGAGAATCAACGTAACAAGAAGATTAAATTTCTACGTTACGATCGTGGAGGTGAATATCTAAGTTACGAGTTTGGTGAGCATTTGAAGAAATGTGGAATTTCAGCTTGACACCGCCGGAACACCACAACAGAATGGTGTGTCCGAACGTCGAATCGAACTCTCTTAGATATGGTTCGTTTTATGATGTCTCTTGATTTACCACTATCATTTTGGGGTTATGCATTAGAAACAGCCGCATTCACTTTAAATAGGGAACAGTCTAAATCTGTTGAAACGACAGCATATGAATTATGGTTTGGGAAGAAACCTACATTGTCGATCATTAAAGTTTGGGGATGCGGCCTATGTAAAGAAGTTACAGGACAAGCTTGGACCCAAAGCGGAAAATGCGTCTTCATAGGATACCCGGGAAACTATTGGGTATACCTTCTATCATAGATCCAAGGCAAAATCTTCGTTAAGAATGGATCCTTTCTAGAGAAGGAATTTCTCTCGAAAGAAATGACTGAAGGAAAGTAGAACTCGACGAGGTTGTCGAACCTTCTCTCGAATTGCGGTAGCGCAGACCGGAAGAAGTTCCTGTGGTGCCTGCACCAAGAGAGGAAGCTAATGATAGTGATCATGAAACTGTTGAAGTTGCTACAGAACCTCGAAGGTCAACAAGAACTCGTACCACTTCAGATTGGTATGATTCCGTTATGAATGTCATGTTGGTGGACAACACCGATGACCCCGAGACTTATGAGGAAGCGATGATGAGCCCAGATTCCAATAAATGGCAAGAAGCCATGAAATCCGAGATTGGATCCATGTAACGAAAACCAAGTATGGACTTTGGTGGACTTACCGGATGGCCGGAAGGTCCGAGAACAAATGGATTTTCAAGAAGAAAATGATGCTGATGGTAATGTTATCGTCTATAAAGCTCGACTTGTCGCAAAAGGGTTTCGACAAATTCAAGGAGTTGACTACGATGAGACTTTCTCACCGGTAGCGGTTAAAGTCTGTGAGGATTATGTTAGCAATCGCTGCATATTATGATTATGAGATATGGCGATGGATGTCAAAACAGCATTCCTCAATGGAGACATTGATGAAGAGTTGTATATGATGCAACCCAAAGGTTTTGTCGATCCTAAAGATGCTAACAAGGTATGCAAACTTCAACGGTCCATCTATGGATTGAAGCAAGCATCCGGTTGGAATCAACGCTTTGATAAGGTAATCAAAAGTTTTGGTTTTATACAAACTTATGGAGAAGCTTGTATTTACAAGAAAGTGAGTGGGAGCTCAGAGCATTCTTAATACTGTATGTGGATGACATATTGTTGATTGGGAATGATGTAGACCTTCTTAATAGTGTCAAAGAGTATTTGAATAATAGTTTTTCAATGAAGGATCTTGGCGAAGCAGCTTACATATTAGGCATAAAGATTTATAGAGATAGATCGAAACGCCAAATATCATTGTCACAAAGTACATATTTGGACAAAGTTCTAAAGAGGTTTGAATGGAAGATAGCAAGAAAGGGTTCTTGCCCATGTTGCTAATACGACCTTGAGTAAAACTCAAAGTCCGACATCGGCGTAAGATAGAGAAAAGATGAGTAAGACTCTATGCCTCAGCCATAGGATCTCTAATGTATGCTATGTACTAGACCCGACATCGCATATGCTATTAGTCTAACTAGCAGATATCAAAGTGATCCAGGAGTGGATCATTGGACAGCGGTCAAAAACATCCTTAAGTAGTTGAGAAGAACTAAGGATATGGTTCTTTCTTATGGAGGTGATGAACAGCTCGTTGTTAATGGTTACACCGATGCTAGTTGGAACACCGATCCGGATGATTCTAAATCACAATCTGGATACGTATTTATTTTGAATGGTGCGAAGCTAATGGAGGAGTGCAAAGCAAAGCGTTGTGGCGAGATCTTCAACTGAATCGGAATACATGGTCGCTTCCGAGGCTTCACAAGAAGCGATATGGATGAAAGAGTTCATTAGCTGGGTGTGGTTCCAAGTGCGCCGACCCAATGTCTATCTACTGTGATAACATGGGCGCCATAGCCAATGCGCAAGAACCAAGGTCACACAAGAAGTCAAGCATATCAAGCTGCTTTCACGCTATTCGAGAACATATCCAGGATGGGGATATAAAGATTTGCAAAGAACACAAAGATCTTAATGTGGCGGATCCGTTGACTAAACCTCTCCCGAGGGCAAAACATGACCAACACCAAACTGCCATGGGTGTTCGGTATATTACCATGTAATCTAGATTGGATGACTCTAGTGCAAGTGGGAGACTGTTGGAGATATGCCCTAGAGGTAATAATAAATGTAGTTATTATTATATATCTTTGTGTTTATGATAAATGTTTACATTCATGCTATAATAGTATTAACAAGGAAACCATTAATACTTGTGTGATTTGTAAACTTAATTTGAAGTCCCTAGTATAGCCTCTATACTTCACTAGCTTGTTGGTTGATTGATGATGTGGTTTCTTTGTCATGAACATTGAGATGTTATCAACAACAAGATCATATCATTAGGAGAATGATATGGTGGACATACTCCTATAGATAAGCGTAGCATAAAGATCAAGTCATTTCAATAGTTCAATTGCTATATGCTTTCTGATACATAGTAACCTAATTCCTTCACCATGAGATCATGCATATCACCTTTATGGATGGATGCTTTGATGTCATCAAACACCACACCGTAATGGTGGCTATAAAGGTGGCATTGAGTGTTTGGAAAGTATTGGTTGAAACACATGGATCAAGAGGGATTTGTCCATCCACATGACGGATAGATATTCTCTGGGCCCTCTCGGTGAAATGTCATCCAATTAGCTTGCAAGCATGTGACTGGGTCACAAGGGATCACATATCACGGGAACGAGAAAAGAGTACTTATCAGTAACGAGGATGAACTAGGTATGCAGAGATACCGACGATCATAACCTCGGATAAGTAACATATCGTGAGACAAAGGGAAATTGGTATCGTATGTAAGTGGTTCATTCGATCGCAAAGTAATCGTAGAAATATGTGGGAGCCATATGAATTTCCAGATTCCTCTATTGGTTATTGTTCTGAGAAGTGTCTCGATCATGTCCGCATAATTCACGAACCGTAGGGAGACACACTTAAGGATTCGACGTTGATTGAGTAGTTATGGTATTATGAGAAAGAGACCGAATGTTGTTCGAGTCTCGGATGGGATCCGGATATCACGAGGTGATCCGGAATGGTCCGAGAATAAGATTCATATAAGGAAAGTTCCGTTTGAGTTGGGGAATGGTTCCGTGTTTTCATCGAACATTCTAGAAGGTCCCGAATGTCCGACTGAGGGGGAAGGGTACATGAGTGTGTCATTACATATTGGAATGATTGCATCATGTACTAAGTATTCTTGCTGTCCCAAATAAAGGATTTATTTAAATCCTAAATTGAAAAGTCAAACGGCTAGTTTGAAAGTCAAACGGCAGTTTGGGAAGTGGGAAAAGAGGAGGAGGTGGAGGCCGAGTTGGAAGGATTCCTCCCTTGCGGCGCACCTCCTAGGCCGAGTTGGGGAGGAACTCCTCCCTGGCCGACCCTCCCACCTATAAAAGCAAGGGCAGGGCCTCCCCCTCTAGACACACAAGTTTCCTATCCTCTAATCTAAACCCTAGATCTAGACCCCGGTTTAGAGCTATTCGGTTTAGAGCCTTCTAATTGGTTTAGAGCCTTCTAATTGGTGTATCTAATTACTAGACCACTAATAGCCTCTCTCATAAGCTCCACCATACTGCTTAAGGCGAAGCCTCATGATTTCCCTCTACCTCCGGTACCACGCCAGTCTTCTGGAATCACGAGGAGAGTGCTACAACCTCCGCTCTTTGGAACAAGGAGAGGAAGGTCTTCGTCGAAATCAACGGTGACCGATCAAGGAGCGCCATGGAACGCTACCGAAGGATCGCTCACGCGATCTTGAGATCGGAAAGAGTACGACTACATCATCCACGAGAATCTGCTCTCGTTAAACACTTTGGAATCTTCGAGGGTGAGTTATTCCATCGACTCGTTGCTGCAATCTAGTAGATAGATCTTGGCTTGTTTGTTTGTATGCGATAGAAAATTTTTGTTTTCCATGCTACGAACCCCTACAGGGGGAGCCGCCGAGCCGCCTTCAAGAGTCGCTGAATTGTATTGTCCAGCCTCGCCTTGTCCCGCTGCCTACACAACGGGTACCAGAGCTGCAGAGAGGCCAGAAAGCGAAAAACCGAGTCAGACGCACGCCTAGGAAGAATCTTCTCAATAACCATCTTATTCCTGATGTTCCAAAGTGACCAGGACATCGCTGCAAACACTAGCCAGAACAAAGCGGCCTTTTTCCGGGTTCGCTTAAACAGGCTTCTAGGAATTCACCGAGATCATGGGTCTGCCAGTCTGGGCCCAATGCCTCTCCCGTGAAATTCCACAGAAACCGGGCAGCGGGACAGGCGAACATTATGTGGGCGCCCGTTTCGGGAATCCCACACAATGGACACAAATCGTCCACCGGCCCATGTCGCTTGGACACCTCTACCCCCGAGGGTAGCCTATCGCGAAGAAGCTGCCAAACAAAAATCTTAGTCTTCAGCGGAAGGGGAGCCTTCCAGAGGGCCTTAGTCCAAGGGAGGGCTACACGCCAAAGAGGGCCCGATAGGCCGAGCCAACCGAAAAAGCACCGGACTGAGAAAGGCTCCAAGACACCACGTCCGGGGCGGCTGCCAAGGTAACCGGGAGTTCCGCCCTAAGTTCTCTCCATGCTTCAGTTTCCTCCGGGCTGAAGGTGCGACTGAACAAGATGTTCCATGTTCCCTCTAGCGCCATGACGGATACTCGCAGCAATGGGTCGGAACAAATGGCCAAGAGGCGCGGGTACACCTCCCGTAGGGGGCGTTCCCTGAGCCAGGAATCCAGCCAGAACATGGTTCCCTCCCCGTTCCCAACAGCGAAAGTGGCCCCAAGCCGGATTTCGTTCTTGATCTCCTGGATGGAGTGCCAAAACTGGGAACCGTCATAGCGGTCGCAGTCCATGAGAGGCCGGCCCCGAAGATACTTGGCCTTGATGAGCTTGAGCCACAGGCCCCCATCCTCATGGAGGATCCGCCTAACCCAGCGCAGCAATAGGGCCTTATTGAAAAGGCGCGAGGATAGGATACCTATGCCCCCAAACTCCTTGGGGGCGCAAATGTCTGCCCACTTGACCATGTGATACTTCTGGCGTCCCAAGGGGTCCTTCCAGAAGAAATGAGAAAGCTCTTTGTCGAACGAGCCATGTACCCCCTAGGGGAGGAGGTACAGACTCATCATGTACATGGGAAAGCTGGACAGGCAGGAGTCAATCAGGACAGTCTTGCTACCTTTAGATGTGAACCTCCCACACCAGGGTTCGGACCTCGACCACACCCTGTCCACGAGTGGATCCAGGTCCCTATTGAGAATCCTGGTGTCGCGGACTGGCATCCCCAGATAGGTGATGGGGAAGGAGGAGAGCCGACAGTTGAAGTTGTCCGCTATCCTCTACTGGTCATCCTGTGAGAACCCCAGCGCAATGATCTCGCTTTTGTCGAAGTTAATCCGCAACCCTGACATTTCCTGAAAGCATAGCAGGAGGAACTTGAGGTTCGCAATGTCCAAGTCAGAGCCCTCAATCATAATCAGGGTGTCTTCCGCGTACTGGAGCTGAGTGAGCCCCCCCCCCCCCCGGAATAAGGTGGCCAACCACACCGGAAATGTGGCCGCCCCCCTTGGCTTTCTTAAGCATTTCCACGAGGGCATCCACCGCCACGTTGAAGAGGAGAGCGGAAAGGGGATCCCCCTGTCTCACACCGCAGGAGGAGCGGAAGTAAGGGACAATCTCACCGTTGATGTTAATCGCGGTGCTCCCGGTCATGACGCCCTGCATCAACCAGGAGATCAGGCGTTCATCAAAACCTCGCCTAATGAGGACCTAACGAAGGAAGGGCCAGTCTAGACGGTCGTAGGCCTTCTGGAAGTCTAGCTTCAAGAAGATGCCTTTCGACTTTCTGGACTTGATCTCGTGGATAACCTCGTGGAGGGCGAGGATCCCATCATGTATAAATCTGCCTTTAAGGAAGGCAAATTGGTACTGGTGGGTGAGGCGCTCCATGACCGGTGCAAGACGGGACGCGCAAACCTTCGCAAACAGCCGTTGAATGACGTTGGGGACCGTAATGGGCCTGAATTGGCGAATATCTGAGGCCCCTATCACTTTAGGGATCAGGGTGATAACACCTAGGTTCAGCCGGCCCATCAGGAGGGTCCCGGTGAAGAACTCCTGGAACATGGGTATGATGACCGGTTGGAGGTCCCTCCAGAAGGTCTGGAAGAAAGCTACCGGAAGGCCATCGGGGCCCGGGGCAGAGTTGGCCTTCATGGCCTTCACCGCCCGCACAACCTCTTACGGCAGGAATGGGAGGGTGAGCTCCACATTCTCGTCGTCTGTGACTCTGGCCCCAAGCAGCCAGAAGTCATCCACCAACGCGACCCCAGTGTGGGGTTCTGCCGAGAAGATCCCCTTATAGAACGCGTAGATATGGGAAGATAACGCCCCCGCCTCCTCGATGAGGTGCTCATTATCCCAGAGGCATGGAATAGAGCATTTCCTGCGATGACCATTGGCCACTACATGGAAGTAGGCAGTATTAGCATCACCCTGGAGGAGCCAATTCTGGCGGCTGCGTTGTCGCCAAAACAGCTCCTCCCCCTTGTAGATCTCGACAAGGGAAGTCTCTAAGGCATAACGGTGGGCCCACTCGTCCGCTGAGAGGCCCACCGAGTCTACCGCCCTATCCAGGGCCTGGATCTCCTCCAGCAGGGCCACTTTCTGGAGTCTAGTCGCTGCTCCCACATTAGCCCCCCAGCCTCGCATGAATTGGCGGACTAATTTGGCGTAGTGATGCCAGACATCCACCACGCTGAAACGTCTAGGGGAGTTGCCGCAGCCGTCTGTCATTTGGCCTGGAATGCTTCCACAAACCCTGGCTGCTGCAGCCAGAAGTTTTCGAAGTGGAAGCGGTTGGGCCGTGGCGGGGCGCTACCCCCCTCCGTCGAAAGCAGTAGCGGTACATGGTCTGAGCCTACCCTGGTGATGGCACGGAGGAAGCAGAGAGGGAAGGCCACCTCCCAATCGACGGACACCAGGACATGGTCGAGGACGCTCCGGAAAGGATCAGCCCGGTTGTTCGTCCAGGTGAAGCGGGCACCCACTCGCGTGATCTCTCTAAGAGGAAGATCAGCGATGCAATCATTGAACATCCTCATGCGTGGGACATCCACGTTGCAGGAGCTCTTGTCATCCGGAGAACGGATTAGATTGAAGTCACCAGCTATGACCACTAGGATGGAACAGCTCTCCACTTTGGTCTTTAGCTCCTCCAAGAAGGACGGGGACCGACTATGGTCCGCGGGGCCATAGAAAATGATGACCTCCCAATGGAGGTTCGATCGTCTATGGGTGAGCGCCATGCTCACAAAAAACTCCCCGCGGTCCATGTCATCGACCTCAAAGGTGTCCTCCTTGGCACCCAGGAGGATGCCTCCCGAGTGGCCTAACGCAGGGAGCCAATTCCAAGCAAACTTGTGCTTGGACAGACCCTGAAGCTCGGTGGGGTGGAAGTCAAGCTTGATTGTCTCCTGAAATCCTACAATGTCCACATTCTCCTGCCGCATGTAGTCCTTGATCTGGTGCCGCCGACCATCGCCCCCGAACCCCCGGATATTCCAGATGAGCGATATGATGGTTGGCCACATAATTGGATTATCCTGGGGGGGTCCTAGCCTTGGGAGCGGGAGTCCCAGAGCCGGGTGATGTTGAGGTTCCCTCCCGCTCCTGGGCCATACGGGCACAGGCTGCAGTGAGGGAACCCTCATAAATCTCCTTAGCCCGAATCGCCGCAATCTGCTCAAGTCTCGGTCCCCGCTCGCCGCGGAAGACCACACCACTATCAGCAACCACCTTGGCGAGATGCTCGAGCGAGGTGTCGACAAGCACTAAGAACCGAGAGCCTGAAGGAGGGCGGAGGGAGCATAGGGGGGAACGCTAAGGGAGATACCTGGGTCCAGGTTGCGGGTTGTGGTCTTGTTGCCGGTGAGGCACTGGGATCCATCCTGCAGCCCTCCCTAGCTTTGGGCAAAGACCAGGAGCCGAAGGAGGGGGTACAGACCGAGGAGGGCGCACCTGCTTCGTGTGAGGACCAGCCGTGGGAGTGGTGGGGACGACCGCCGCTGGTTCCTCAGCACGAAGCACCGGAGTCGAGGGGACGAAGCTAGGGAGGCCCTGGGCGAGGTCGTCGTAGAGCCCGGGGACAGCGAGTAGCACACCATGCCCGGAGAGCGCGGGGAGGAGGGTGCTAGAACCTCCATCCCCACACTCCCAGAGTCCCTGTCGGTCTCCCCCGGAGCCTCCTCAAGAGGGGAGTCGCAGCGCCCGCTGGAGGGGGGCCATCTCCAAGTGTCCAGTGAAGACTGCAGATCGACTAAAGTTGGAGCCGTACTGGGAAATCCGAAGGTCAGGCAGAGTCAAGGAGGCAGCAGACAAGGACGCCTGGTGGACGGAGGGCCGCAGTGGGTCGACCCCTCCCGGGGAGGAACGTTCGGAGACGCTGGCGGTGATCTGGCCTCCTCCCCCGCCTCATCCTCCTTAGAAGAGTCCGACCCCGAGGATGCCCCATCCTCAGCGCGAGGGGGCGGGCGGGGCGGGGAGGGGACGCACCTCCCTCCGACTCCTCCTGCTCCCCAGACCCCGATCTTCAAAGTAAGGGGACGATTATCACCTCCTCGAGTTCTGACGCATCCGATGGCCCCCCCCTTCTCCGGAGAGGCAGGGGACCGGGGAGGAGGGAAGGGTCAGGGCACAGAACCCGCAGGCGGATGGGTCCTGACCCCGCCAGCGACGACTTGTCCACCTCCTCCAACTTGCCGAAGGACTGGGAGACCAGCTCGACGATGGATCGGGTCTGAACCGACGTGTCCTCCGGGAAGAAGAGGATCCGCACCCAAAGAGAGCACAGGGTCGCAGACGTCGCGGGGTGGGCAGTCGAGGGATCGATGGAGATCTGCACCTGGATGATCGGGAGGGTGAGTGTGGAGCTGCAGGCTATGATCCGGAGGACCTCGGCAGATGGGAACGTCACCACAAACTGCGAAGCGGAGATCTCCCTGACCGCCTAGGTATGGCCAGGCATCATCTGCGCTAGCTCGCCCTGGATCAGTGCTGCCGAGATCACCACCATTTCCGACAGCTGCTGACCCTCGACCACCGAGGCAATGGCAAGGTTCGTGGGAACCGTCATCGCCACCCCCAAATATCAATGTAGTAGAATCCCCCGGCAATCGAGTGCGCGAGGTACTCCAACTGCTACTGGGCACGATGGGGGAGGGCAGAGGTCAAGGCTGACGGTCTCAACGCCAAGGTGGGCTTCTTCTTCTTCTTCTTCTTCTTTCCTTTCTTCTTTTTCTTCTTGGTCAGGTCCACGGGATCCGATGCCGTCACGAGGAGGGAGAACGCGGGCGCGCACTGCCCCCCGCCAATCCCCGGCCGAGGCTGCGGCAGCGCGTTGGCGTCGGCAAGCAGCTCCTGGTGGAGACTCCTGGTGGAGCTCGGCCTCCCGCTGCTGGCCCGCTAGGGAGCGGGCCCTGCCTTGGCCACCCTCCACCCGCCCCTGCTGGGAGTACCCATGCGGGTGCCGGCGCAGGTCCCGCGGGGGGGGAGCGGTCGTGGCCGTGGCGCGAGTAGCCCTCGTGGCGGGGGGAGCGAGGCCGGGGAGGCGACCGGCGGCCGGGCGGCCAGTATGCCGCCGCACGGTCGGGGATTGGAGGCGGCGCACGGGAGGGCGGGGAGGGATGGCCACAGCGAGGGGGCTCGGGGCTGCGCGGACGCTTCCGCGACAGCGCCTCCGCGTAGGTCATCCGAGGGGCGCCGAAGGAGGCGGCGGCTGGCGCAGTAGCAGGAGGCGGCGGGGGGAGGGAGATTGGAGGGCACGGGGTCGGGGATGGGAGGAGAGGACAGGAGGAGAGGCGGCGGTGTTTGGAAGCCTGCATGAGGTGTGCACCCAGGACCAGGCCTGGACAAGCGCTAGGGTTTCCCCTGGCGGGTCCCCGGGGTGGGCCTGGGCCGAGCGGCCCATCCCCGGCCCAGCCAGAACGCGGACGTCCTGTCTTTGCCATGGGCATCGCCCAGGGCCCAAGATCGCCCTGTGCCAACCATGCCCATGTGGTAACCCAGACGCTTCCGCCGAAGGACGCGCCGCCCCAGATGGTGGCGTCGTCGCCGGGACGCACGCCGGAGGGGAAGCGTGCCGCCTTGCCTGGTCGGGACCCTCCGGCTCTGCCCTTCCTTCATCAAGCCGGCCAGGGGGCTCCGCGGATGCGGCTCCCGGTGATTGCCCTGACGGGGATGAGACGGGCGCAGAGGGTGTCCGAGCGAGGACCGCCGTGGCGAGGGGAGGGCCGAGGGGCCAGCAGGAAGTCGGCAAGGGTCAGCAACCACGGCGGTAAGCATCTGCGCGCGATATCGCCCGCCTCCGCTTCCTCCTCCTCCTCGGCCACATCAGCCCAGAGCCGGCCCCGGAGGTCGTCGTGGCTCCTGGCCGACGCGGTCGACGGCGGGGTGGAAGTGGTGGGGGGTGGCTGCTGGCGCGCAGACGGCTCTAGCTGGGCGACTCCGGCCTCACAGGAGCTTGCCGAAGGGGGCAATGGCGTGCCAGCGACCAAGGCCCGGCCTTGGGGCTCGATGGGGGCCGCCATCCTGCCTACGGCCGCACCTGCCTAGAGAGCCCACCACAAAAATACATCTAACGAGGGATTTTATCAATTGTGCCCACCGTTTAGCCTACTAGCTGTGCTCCTGGGGCGCAAATAGAAGTCTTGTATGGTACAATAGACAAAAGACAAGTTCTTTCCTTCCAAAACTCCCAAATAGGAAATTACTCGGACACACAAGTGAGTATCTGATCCATACGGTACAATCAATGGTGTGGCAGTGTGGCAGGACTGTTATGTATGGGCACTAGTAGAAAACGGACCTTTGGTCCAGAGCATTAGTCCCGGTTCATGACAGTGTGGCAGGACTGTTATGTATGGGCACTAGTAGAAAACGGATACAAACCGGGACTAATGCCCTGGTCCCAATCGCTAAAAACGGTCGCAGGGCACAGAAGACATTAACCCCGGTTTGTATGGAAACTTTAGTCCCGGTTCATTTAACAAACCAGGGTTAAAGGGTCTGGCGTTGGAAAAGAGTATATGCGTGGACCTTTAGCCCCGGTTTGTTTCTCAAACCAGAACTAAAGTCCCCGACTATATCTTCTTCCCCTTCCCAGCCCGAGCCATTTCAAGCTCACACAAGCATCTCTCTCAAATTTCTCCCCTCAAGCTCGAGTTCTTCCTAATTTTTCTTATGATTTGTGAAGATTTTTTGGCTCCACATCTATCAAGGGTCCTAAGAGGTTAGAAACTTCATCATTTCATCTCTCATTGCTTGTTTTAGCTCATTTCATGCTCTAGAAATGGATAGATTTGTGTGGATTCTATCTCTATATATATCTGGTTAATTTGGCACATATAGTTCTCGAAATTCATTTGATATACATGAGTTCATCCTATCTACATATCTTGGTTTGACATGTCTTGAAATCCAGACGGTTCACAGTGCATATCATGTCACCGTCGAACAACAAAATATTCTTCTTTCTTCTACCTGTCGTCAGAAAATCCATTGGAACATAAATAAGTACCAAAACTATGAAGGCACACACATATATAGTGGCGCCATTTAAGCTAGAAAGAACAAAAACATGAACACGCCAAGGATCTACCAAATTAAATTAGGGCGTGCCTCTATGGCGAGCTCCTCGAAGATGTCTGAGGACGAGGCATCCTAAGACATCTTCGAGAAGCTCTGCCATAGTGGTGTCCCTACTCTCGCACACCATCTTTCAGTTCATATCTTTTCTAGCTAAATCAGTATGCTGGTGGAGCTAACTAATTTCACATATTAGAGTGTTTTCACGGCGAAGCTCCTCGAAGATGTCTGAGGACGAGGTCCTAAGACATCTTCAAGAAGCTCCGCCGTAGTGGTGTCCCTGGTCTCGCACCCGATCTTCCTTGCAGTTTATAGTTCACAAGGAAGCCTATTTATAGATTAAGCAGCACAACATAGTGTCAACACTCATGACATAATATCGACACTCACCCCTGTCATAGTGTCGCCACTCACTAAAACAGTGTCGCCACTCGCTGGCATAGTGTCTCCACTCACGACATACACTACAAGAAATATGTTATTCTATGACCTTCTAATAGTGACCGCGGAGGAAATCCTCATAATTCTATGACGATTTCAAATCCAATGGTCATAAGCTATTTAGAAGGACCAAAACCTTATTAAATGACGACGATTTTATCAAAATCGTCATAATTTTAATAGACAAAATCGTCATAATGTGCATAATACAACTTAGGGCCTTATTTGCAGACGACTATGACCAAATTAAATCGTCATAGTATCTAAAATAAAATACATTTAAATGACTGATCGGCCACATCATCATTTTATGCCTACGTGTCATGTCTATGTGTCATCTTTTGCTTATGTGGCGTATCTACGTATCCATTTTTATTTAAACATATCTACAAATACCCGGCCATGACAGGCGGGTCCTGTTGGTCAGCGTCAAAATGTGTGAAGCAAAAATAACTACTATGGGATTCGAACCCGGGTCTTTTCTCTCACCTCCAAGGAGCTCAATCAACACACCACATATCAATTCATGTGTAAACTACGGAACTGAACGTACTTGAAGAGGCTTGACCGTAAGCAAATAATTGTCCAAAAAACAAGGAGGCAGGAAAATTCGAACCGTCGACCGCACCAACACTGCGAAACACCTGTTTTTGGCGCTCGGAATTTTTTTTTGTGACCAATCAAATCGCAGGAATCTGCCACCCACGGATCGGCCCTCAGTGCCTGATCTGGTTCTTTCAATTCCCATCGAAGGGCTGTCGTTTGGGAAAACAAACACACCTGCCCAGACGAATCTCCAGCTCCACCTCACTTCTCCACATCACGCCGCCACACCCGCAAACCCTAGGCCCTAGCCGCTGATCGCCACCTCCCCCATCGCCCGCATGCCCCATTCGATCCCGCCCCTCTCCCCCGCTCAGCAGCCCGCCGTTGAGCCGCGCCGCCACTACTCCCACCTCGCGTGCTGCACTCTCCTCTCACGCTACCAGCCTCGAGATCCTGCCTGAAAGAAGCATCGTGCTCCACATGACAGAGGCGGCGGCAGCCACCAGGCACCAGGAAGGAGGAGATCCGGCGGCGTCACTGCGGACTTCCTCGTCGTCGAGCTTGCCCCCCGCATCGCTCCTGCCACCGGTCACCACGGAGATGGCGGCCGAGCTTCCGCGGCTGGTAGCCGCAAGATCCCCTTCCCTGCGTCATCCTCCACGACGTGGGCGGCATTGATCCTCCTCCTTCTCCGCTTATTTCCTCTGATCCCAATGCGCCAACCCTGCCATTCTCCCAGCACCGTCCATGCCCTTTCTCTTCTAGCGCCGCCCCTGTCCACCTCAGAGCCAAATGCAGCCCCTCCCCCCTCCTCTGGCTCGACACGCGCCACTATGACCACGCGAACGTTCGTTCGCGCGACCTCCAACCTCACCGCCAAAAGCCCCTGCTTGTTATCTCTCTTCACCCCGCTGTCAGGAGTTCGAGCTCGGAGGAGATCTGAGGAGGACAGAGGTGGGAGGCATCCTCTCCTGCACCACCTGGCCACCCACACCCACGCCTAGCGAGTCCAAGCGTAAGCAAGAAGCAACTGATTTGCCATCGCCGCCGTTGAAGGGTCATTCCTTTTCGGCTCTGATGAAGGTGAGAACTAACGACTTGCACTCGATTGAATCGGGAGTTTTATTCTATTATTTTGGTTGTGGCTCGTCTGGTTAGTTTTGCAGGGCGAGTTTCTCTCACAGTACACAATACAGTTAGGATCTGCAAGAAGAACCGGGAGTATTTTCGTTTAACATATTATAGCTTCTTGCTGAAGAATTTTGTTCATTAGTTGTAATCCACTCTCTTGTATAAGAAAGTTACTGCTTGTGTTAACTTAACTTTGCTTGTAATCCACTCTCTGTTGCAAACTCCCTTGTTCTTAACTGAATTAATTAACCAAACTTGCTGCAGAAAAACAAAGTTTCTTTATTTTCTTGCTGTATATTCGTGTGGTACTACTAGTACATATATGGACTAATTACGGAAATATGGGCCTAACATGATTCTATAAGTACACATGACTGAAACATATCAGAAGATGGCTGCATGGTTCAAGATCATTCGTTTAGATAAAATTTAGAGAAAATAGCTGCAAGTTAGCCACTGAATTGGTGTAAGATAATGCTTACGACATAAAAACATCTTTAGGCTTGTATTATTTAGTGCAACACTGAAACTTTAGTGCAATACTGCAACTTAGTTTGAACATGTAGTTTAAATTCTGAATATTTTGTGGTCTTAGACAGATTATTATAGGTGAATCTCTGAACAATTTAGAATCTCCCATTTAGAATAGGGTGAAATACACTCAGGGTTTTCCTTGCATAGAGGCAGTAGATGTTGTTTTGATTAATTGTATGGGCTTTCTTATTGTTTTCTGCTTGCTTGCTTGTTTACATATTCTTGTGAATTGAATTTGATGTCCATTTAATCCTCCTTATTGTTTACTTATTGTTTTGATAGCTAATGTACCTGCATGTTCTCCTTGTACTATATGGACATCAACTTCCTCAGGTGGGGTGAAATTCAAGTCTGGTAGCACCATACTGATCTGATTGCTGCTGCCCCTCTTTGTTCAGGTATGGGGTTGCTGCTGCTATGATTTCTAGGAAGTTTCATTTCTTGATTCAGGATGCTTCTGTACTAGGAAACCAAGAGCGTTGTTAGTGCAATATGTCCAAAATAGAGAACCATCTATGCTATGTTGATTTTAATTGATGGTATTGCCAAACGTAATATGCCTGGCTAGTGCCAGACTTATAGTGAGTTCATGTTGGATGTACCTAACTTAAGTTGGGTGTCCTAATAATTATAAAATTAGGATCCACTAATAATTATAAAATTAGGATCCACTGTTTGTTTTCTAGCTCTGTATCCCGATAATTATAAATATTGTTTATCTATGCACCATGCCCTCACTTTATGGTCCATCAAGTGATTGTGATGTCTAAGTATATACATGGTATTTCCTTTTGCTCTTGGACAGTGTGAATATTTAGGCTAAAAGAACTTCACTTTACTCTAGAAATTTGGTTCGTCCATGCTAACAGTAGAGTTTTAATTCATTACTGATGATTGTGTTCAAGAGCCAGGACATAACTTGTATAATTTGTGCAGATGCTTGGTAAAAGCTTATACCCACATGATCGTGCTGCTAAGGTTTTACTGGAATTCTTCTTGAGATGGACACTAGACATAATCTTCATCTTATTGGGTCGCCTGATGTTCTGAAGTCCAAGGTGACAGAAGCTATACATCCTATTTCCTTTGTTTTTTAATTATGCTGCCATGTGACCCTTTGCCAAAGAACATATAGTCTATCACAATGGGCTTTCAATATCTGATATATCTAGGCAAGAGGCCATGTATAGATTAAATTATTGTTGGGATAATTTATCATTTTCAAGCTCTAACTAAGAAATTTGTGATGGTACTAGGGATTGGCGCATTCCTAGAAAACAAACTGCTATGTTTTCTTGCATTTTAAGAAATACAAATCTTAATTCAATGGAGTAGTATGCCGCAACCTGATACTATTTAGCTATGCTTTAAAAATGTGCCATTGCTACATTTGATGGAATAATTTAGGAAGCTTTATTGCAGAGGCTGTCTACTTTTGTGTCTATCTAAAACAGTCTGATTGTCATCCAAAACTAGTGAAACAATTCAAAACTTTAGTTGGCATCGAAAACATATGCGTCTTGCAGTTCTCCTACTATCCAGAAGAGTGGCTTCCTTTTGGCAAGGAATAATGCGAATTTTTTATTATGTTCATATCTAAATGGTATATGTTTGGTTGTTTGTGCAAAGTTTCGAGTTAAGCTGAGCTGCTAGATAATGTATTAGATGTAGTGTATCCTACTGTATTCGTGGAAGTAGATGTTATTCTACTGTATTGGATCTTATTTTCTCATTTTCCTACAAATGTACATGTATGGTTATACGAAAATCTGGTGGTCTTCATGATTACAATATGCTGCTAATTTCAAAAATGTAAGTTTCAGGACGTTTTTTGGTCAAATTTCACTAGAACTCAGAGGAATATTGGCACTACAATTTCACTAATAAATTCTCCGTTAGGTACAATTTTATAATCCACCCTATTATTTTCTTATTTTTAAGTAGTATATTTTATAGCTTTCTTAATAGTATTATGTTCCATCATGCATTTTTCAAGACTCATTTCTGCTATTGGAAATATGTACTTACCTGATAACACGCTGGGTGAGATTTGCATGCTTCCATGAAAAACAGGGCAATCAATAGAGTGAACATGTGTGTGTTCAGCAATGCAGTATTGTTTTGTGGGTATAGTGCTTCTATTTGTACGTTTGCCTACATGTCACTTCCATACAAAAAATATGGAATGGTTTGCATTATTGATTTTATCCATGACAATTGACTAATGTCTTGCAGGAGAGATCTTCGAGAAAAGATTTAAGTACAGAGAACTTTGAGAGTGCAAAACGGAATAACATACGAAAAGGAGACTGAGTTTGGTCTCAGGGAATTTAGTTCAAATCTATTCATATAGCCTATTACTATTTCGTCAATCGGCCGATTCAAAAGGGTATACATTTGTCTTTTTATTTTTTGATACTACTACGCATGCATTGTAACCAATACCATCTCACGGGCGCGGGGACATTCCCTAGTCTTGGTTTATTAGGTGATCTGCTCTAAGTCTAGACCATTGGCCTGCTTATATAGAGTAGCTATCATGTACTCTTGTGTCATCGGAATAACTGTGATGCTCGTGAGCTTGCGGTAGAGCTACAATATTTATTCCTGGGATCATCATCCAATTCAATAGTTTAGTCTTGTTCGATTTGCTATTGATTGTTCAGCTGCTTATCGCCTTTCACTATTAAATTCATGTTACCAACCTGGTAATAGCTTCATTGCACAATACTATTGTTCCTTTTGCTCATTTTAGCAGAAGCTAGGCAATCTTGTTTCACCAAGTCTAATTCTACATATTCTTCCTTTTTACGATAGTCATTAGTATACATTGTTTCCAGAATGTTTCTAAAGTTTTGGAAGGAGGTTTGGTTTAGTTTATCTGTTCCTAATTTTAGTATGAAAAGTGAGTTTTTTTCTTCAAATTACAGTGTGTTTATCTAAATATCTCATCGAGGCCTCATTGCCTTTTTGTTGGACTACAGGTACACGCCAAATAAGTTAGAGAAAGAGGAAGCATGAAGTTCCGAAATATCAAAAAATTGCTATCTTGTATACTTTCTGAATGTTTTATTGTATTTTGGTACTCCACCTGATGTAAACTGTGTGTGATTGTAATGTGCTAATGTTATCCGAAATATTATTTGTGAATGTGACATGTTTGAATCAAAGTAATTCGTTTATTCTGTTGGTCTTGATTAAATTATTAGCTGTTTAATTATTGTGAAAATGTGAGAAAATGGACACTAACAAGTGGAACCATATAAATTGTATGAACTGACAACTGGGACCCCTGTTACTAGTGGGACCAGCCGAAAATAAAAAGACTGAAAGTAAGATCTATCCATATAAAAGGCCAATGCAAAGAAAATAAAAATTCCAGGATGCTAGGCTTGGCCCATGTAGCTGACCAGATTTAATATGAAAAACAATCCAGAATAGTTGGGCCGAGCCCATGTGGAACCTAGAAATGGACTGGGCTGATTTCGATTTAAGACGATTTAATTTCGTCACAATTTTGCCACGTAGGATCAGCCACGTAGGATCTGACATGGCATGGCTAGATGGCTCGTGACGATATTGAATCGTCATAGACGTTATGACGATCCAATATCGTCATAGACGGTTATGAAGATTTTACCAAAAACGTCGTTATAGTTCATTTGCGACGCCCAGCTTTCGACGATCTTAAAATTGTCATAGAATCGTCATAAACAGACTACTATGACGATTTTGTGACAAAAATGGAGGGTCATATATTGCCAGATTCCTTGTAGTGATATAGTGTAGTCACCCACTTTTAGTCCCGATTCACTACAAGAAATGTGTCAACTTATGACATTCCCATTTTGACGATGGCAAAAATCGTCATAAATTTTATGACGATTTGCACCAGATCGTCGCTAGCCACTCCAGGAGGGCCAAACCCCTTCAAAATTATGACGATAGGCTCAGAATCGTCGTAATTTTGTTGGTTGAAATCGTCATAATATGGCAGACCCATCCAAAAATTGAGGTATTTTCTGAACCAACCAATCAAAACACGGGAAACTGCCTCCCATGGATCAGCCTTATGTGCGTTATATGGACCGTTCAAAGTCGATCCAATGGTTGGTAGCTCACCCGAAGAAGCACACCACCCCACCATGCCCACGGCCTCACCAACCCTAACCTCACCATCTGTCAAGAAAACCTAGATCGCCCCCCTCGCGCCGCCCCTTTCCTTGCCCTATCTCTGCGCCGCCGATTCTCTCCACTCCCCGATTCACAACACGGCCACCACCCTCTCCCCTCCAGCCGATCCACCGTCTACCTCCCCTCTCCCCCGCTGAGCTTAGCTCCGCCCCCCAAGACACTCTGACCTCCCCGCCCAGACGCGATCGAAAGGAAGTGGCCAGAGATGAGGCGGCCACGAGAATCTGACCATCAAGGTGGGTGGGTCCGCTGCTCTCACGCTGGCCGATGGCGGCCCTGTGCAGGGGGATCCAGCGACGACGGCCCCGTCGCAGACCCTGCCGCTCCTATTCGCAGACCCCGCCGCCACTCCTCCTCACTCTCTCTCAATCTAGGAGAAGCGTGCGGATGGCGGCCGGCCGCCATGGTCAGGCGCCGCCTCCGCATCCGCCTAACCCTAGCTTCCCGTTGTCTCCACCACCTCCTCCTCCCTTCTCTCCTCAGACGATCCCGAGCCACCCGCCTCCCACCCAGGCTAGATCCCCACCTTCACCGAGTATCGCCTCGCCTCCCAAGATCCAATCCACGCCGCCACCCCCACCCCACCCCAATCAACACCGCCTTTCATCCACATCCTCCCCATCCTCTCACGCCACTTCTCCATCCCAGACGCTGCTTTCCCTTCTTCCTGCAAGCACCAGAACCACCACCCGAACCTCCCTGCTCGATCCTGTTCCCTCACACTCATCGTCGGCAGGTTGTCGTGGTGGTGGCGACCGTGGACAGGTCAGGCGGCGTGGGGGTTGGGGAGCGGCGCGACTTGGCGGAGCGGCTGCGGATGGGGAGCCTCCTCGAGGACGGCCTCTCCTACTAGGAGAGCTTCGTCATATGTTCCTACGAGGTCGGCCTCATCAAGACCACCACCGTCGATACCCGTCGTATGCTCCTACGACGTCAGCATCAACAAGACTGCCACCGTCGAGACCATCACCAAGCTCCTCCAGGTACACGCCCCACTCCTACCAAATCCTCTCTCATTGAATCCTCTATTCTGTATGCTGGAAAATAAAGATGTAGGAACTAAACGGGGTTGTATGTTGGAAAGAAATCATGTGTCTGCTGCCAGGATTGGGAACTAAACGGGGTTGTATGTTGGCTTCATCTATTGCTCTGAACTATATGCTACTTATTCATGCGATTATGGAGCTTATTAGTGACACACCATCATGTGTAGTATCATGTACTTATTACTGAATAATGCTCTCCCACAGCGGCGGCTAGCTCTCTGAAAGCACCCATCTCCTGTATAAATCGATGACACCGAGGTAAGCATATCTTTCCTTCCCTCACTGCACCTTGCCATTTTTTCCCTTTTAGAGCTGCAATATATGCCCACAAGTCAGTTCTGTTCATGAGTTCAAAACTATCTGATACCTACCTGTTAGATTGTAAATATATCTTCTTGCTACAATTCATGGAAGCATGTCCTTATGTGTAGTAAACTTGATTAGAATTGTCTCTATTAAGATCTGAGAGTATTCATTGTAAATCTGAGTTTGATCGTTAGTCTTGCACTTATTACATGTCAGTGCTTGTACTGTTTGTTTCCATTGGTTATGCATGATTATATTTATACATGTATGTCGAATGCTTTCTTACTAGCTGGTTTAGTGATTGGCATGCCTGATCCTGCTTATTTGTGGGACAAATTAGTTTCTTTGAGTTTCATTGGATTTCCTTAGTATTTGTTGGTGTTCCTCTAGGAGGGAATGCTGGACTGATTTTTATTATGACCTGGTTCTTGGATTTTTTTCACGAGGTGATATGCCGGATGCTGTCGCGGGTGTAGAGCTTTGTCAACAGCTCAGCGGCGGCGGACGACCGGTCACTATCCTGCCTGTGCCCGGTGATCCTCCATGCCGAATCTGAAGTAAATGGGTAGAACTGTATTATAGTTTCTTATATTTTTTAATCTCAATTCTGCTTCTACATACCTATGCTTGACCATTTGTCAGATTTCCTTTGGGAAGAAGCCTTGAGACTAACCTGATTGACTTAGGGAATATGTATGTTGTCTTACTAAACAAAGGTTCCTTTGAAGCCTCCCGTCACAAAGGAGTAAAAATACTAGAAAATCCTTGTTCATGTTCCTTCCATTTTTATACATACAAGTATGATCAACTGAATTAGCTTAACTGAAGCATGTAAGAACTTATTTAAGTACTTAATTTAGCTTGTATGAATGTATTGAGATAATGAATTTTTCTTCTTAATTTTATATTTTTGTTGCACCCGATTTTAGTCTTAATTTCAGTTTTGCGTTGCACCAGCTAGCATACTGAGTATACATATAAAATGAAGGTCATGTTAAGTGCCCAGAAGTTAAGAACGAATTTGAAGTTAACTGGTTGAAGACAGTTCAATTTGTAGAACCATTTGATTATGTTTAGTTGTTCCCTGCCTTCAAGTTTTTTACACTATTAGTTTTATCCTTCACGGTACCCATTTACCCAATATACACTTTGTTTACGATATTTTTAAAAACAATATTTTCTCCTTCTCAAATTAACTGACTCGGCTTTGTCTAGATACACGTGTATCTATACGCGTTTTGTATCTACATATGTATGTATATGTAGACATAGTTGATTCAGTTAATTTGAGGAAATATTATTTTGTGTCAGCTGATTCAGTTCTCAGACCAATATGTTTTGCAGAATTTCATCTATGTAGTAATTCTCTTTGAAAGGAAAACATTGAAATTTGGCATGATTTAACCTTCGTAAAGTAGCATGTGTACGACTGAGGGGTGACATAGGGATGGTTGGGAGTGGTTGTTTGAGTTAAGTGCATGTCTTTTATATTTTTCCAAGGGTATCAATTGAAAAATGGCGTTGTGCTCTATAATACTATCTTCAGATTTTGTAGTTTATGGAGATTTGTTATGTCCAACCTAGGAGTGGTTGAAAAATGGCCTTTCACTATTAAAGTCATGTTACCAACCTGATAATAGCTTCATTGCACAATACTATTGTGCAATTTGCTCATTTTCGTTGGCAGAATCTGGGCAATCTTGTTTCACCAAGTCTAATTCTGCATATTCTTCCTTTTTACGGTAGTCATCAGTATACATTGTTTTCAGAATGTTTCTAAAGTTTTGGAAGGAGGTTTGGTTTAGTTTATCTGTTCCTAATTTTAGTATGAAAAGTGAGTTTTTTTCTTCAAATTATGGTGTGTTTATCTAAATATCTCATCGAGGCCTCATTGCCTTTTTGTTGGACTACAGGTACATGCCGAATAAGTTAGAGAAAGAGGAAGCATGAAGTTCCGAAATATCAAAAAATTGCTATCTTGTATACTTTCTGAATGTTTTATTGTATTTTGGTACTCCACCTGATGTAAACTGTGTGTGATTGTAATATGCTGATGTTATCCGACATATTATTTGCGAATGTGACATGTTTGAATCAAAGTAATTCGTTTATTCTGTTGGTCTTGATTAAATTATTAGCTGTTTAATTATTGTGAAAATGTGAGAAAATGGACACTAACAAGTGGAACCATATAAATTGTATGAACTGACAACTAGGACCCCTGTTACTAGTGGGACCAGCCCAAAATAAGAAGCCTGAAAGTAAGATCTATCCATATAAAAGGCCAATGCAAAGAAAATAAAAATTCCAGGACGCTGGGCTTGGCCCATGTAGCTGACCAGATTTAATATGAAAAACAATCCAGAATAGTTGGGCCGAGCCCATGTGGAACCTAGAAATGGATTGGGCAGATTTCGATTTAAGACAATTTAATTTCGTCACAATTTTGCCACGTAGGATCAGCCACGTAGGATCTGACATGGCATGGCTAGATGGCCTATGACGATATTGAATCGTCATAGACGTGATGACGATCTAATATCGTCATAGACGGTTATGACGATTTTACCAAAAACGTCGTTATAGTTCATTTGCGACGCCCAGCTTTCGACGATCTCAAAATCGTCATAGAATCATCATAAATAGACTATTATGACGATTCTATGACGAAAATGGAGGGTCATATATTGCCAGATTCCTTGTAGTGATTGGAGTGTCCTTTAGTTCCGGTTGGAGACACCATTCAGGACTAAATGGGCTCAGGTCGGCCCCAGCCTGCCACAACCCCTTTAGTCCCGGTTGGTGTGTCCAACCGGGACTAAAGATGTAGTAGAAAGTTTTTAAATCGGTGCATAGTTGTTTGATGTATACAATGTGTTCTTTTATTTTTAGACTAGTACTACTCTTAGCATCGTGATTTTGTTTGATGAACTTATAAAATGCAGATGAGACGGCAATGGATGTACACTGACCGAATCTCTGACAAGTTCATTAAAGGTGTGCATTCTTTTCTCGTTGTGGCAGAGGCAAACAAGCGGAATGGATTTATGTGTTGTGCATGTGATGAGTGTCGGAATCAGAAGGAATAGTCTTCCTCAAGAGTCCTTCATGGCCATTTGTTTCGGTCCGGTTTCATGACTGGCTATAATTGTTGGACCAAGCACAGAGAAAGAGGGGTTATGATGGAAGACAACGAAGATGAAGAGAATGATGACAGCTATCCTATGTCCCCTGAATACGGTGGTACTACAATGGAAGACAATGATGAAGAAGAAGCAGAAGAACGTGCATCATATGAGCCAGATGATGATCTTGGTCAGGCCATTGCTGATGCAAAGGGAGAATGTGATAGTGAAAGGGAGAGGTTAAAATTTGAGCAGACGTTAGAGGATCACAACATATTGTTGTACCCGAATTGCGAAGATGGCCACAAAAAGCTAGGCAGCACACTGGAATTGCTGCAATGGAAGGCAGAGGTCGGTGTGCCTGACAAGGGATTTGAAAAGTTGTTGAAGATAATGAAGAAGCTGCTTCCAAAGGATAACGAACTGCCCGCCAGTACTTACGAAGCAAAGAAGGTTGTCTGCCCTCTAGGATTAGAGGTACAGAAGATACATGCATGCATTAATGACTACATCCTCTACCGCGGTGAGCAGTACAAGAATTTGGATGCATGCCCGGTATGCATTGCATTGCGGTATAATATTCGACGAGATGACCCTGGTGATGTTGAGGGGGAGCGCCCGAGGAATAGGGTTCCTGCCAAGGTGATGTGGTATGCTCCTATAATACCACGGCTGGAACGTTTATTCAGAAACGAAGAGCATGCCAAATTGTTGCGATAGCACAAAGAAGACCGTAAGAAAGACGAGATGTTGAGACACCCCGCTGATGGGTCACAGTGGAGAAAAATTGAGAGAAAGTACCCGGACTTTGCAGGTGACACGAGAAACTTATGGTTTGGTCAAAGTATGGATGGCATGAATCCCTTTGGGGAGCAGAGCTGGAGTCATAGCACATGGCCTGTGACTTTGTGTATCTATAATCTTCCTCCTTGGTTGTGCATGAAGCGGAAGTTAATTATGATGCCAGTGCTCATCCAAGGCCCGAAGCAATCCGGCAACGACATTAATGTGTACCTAAGACCATTAGTTGAAGAACTTTTATAGCTGTGGCACGGACAAGGTGTACGTGTGTGGGATGAGCACAAACGTGAGGAATTTAACCTACGAGCATTGTTGTTCGTAACCATCAATGATTGGCCTGCTCTTAGTAATATTTCAGGACAGTCAAACAAAGGATACAATGCATGCACACACTGTTAGATAACACTGAAAGTATTTATTTGGATAAGTGCAAGAAGAATGTGTACCTAGGGAATCGTCGTTTTCTTCCGCCCACGCATTCCCTAAGAAGGAAAGGCAAGCATTTCAATGGTGAAGCAGATCACCGGAGTAAGCCTGTCCGTCATACTGGTGATGCTGTATTTGATATGGTGAAGGATTTAAAAGTAATCTTTGGAAAGGGTCCTGGCGCATAGTCCGTTCCGAAGGACGCTGGCGGACACGCACCCATGTGGAAGAAGTAATCTATATTTTGCGAGCTACCCTATTGGAAAGTATTAGAGGTCCATTCTGCAATCGACGTGATGCACCTGACGAAGAATGTTTGCGTGATACTTCTAGCCTTCCTGGGCATGTATGGAAAGAATAAAGATGTTCGAGGTTTCATGGCTTTTGGTCCAAGAGACGGATGTTATGTGTTGAATCGTGGCATAGTTTTTGATACGGTGCCTATAGTATGCATGCATGTGTTTATTGGGATGGAGAACAATGTTGCAGGAGGAAGTTTTCCTTTTCGTCGCTCGGCAAAGCCATTTTCCATTTTTCGAGCGCAAAAAGACGGGTCTTTTGTGAAGCAGCCACCAAAATGCAGTTACAGAATGCTACCATCCCATTTTCTAAAATACTAGACCACCTTACATGAACTATATCCCAACCAGGGGATCTCAAACCTTTATGTTCTTACCGGGTGAAAAAGATAAATGTCTGTCGAAGCGGCAGGAAGTGGGTCCAGTTTGAACTACAGATACATGATCTAATGCCCGTGATTTTTTGAAAAAATAATTTTTAGACTCACAATATGTTGTTTCTTCAGAGATCTAATGCAAGATCTAACATTCTCATCCCCTATCTTCATGCACGCCGTTTTGACCTAAGTTTGAAACGACAAAAAATTCAAAACGGGCATAAAATTTTCAAAAAAGGTCCGAACAATGTAAATCCTTCGCGTGGTGTGATATTATGTGACATATTTGCAAGAAAAAATATCAAACTTGGTATACTGATTATGTCTCAAAAAACCTTCACAAAATGACTTATCATGTTCGAGGTTTCATGGCTTTCGGTCCAAGAGACGGATGTTATGTGTTGAATCGTGGCATAGTTTGTGATACGGTGCCCATGTTATGCATGCATGTGTATATTCAGATGGAGAACATTGTTACAGGAGGAAGTTTTCCTTTTCGTCGCTCGGAAAGCCATTTTCCATTTTCCGAGCGCAAAAAGATGGGTCGTTTTGTGAAGCAGCCACCAAAATGCAGTTACAAAATTCTACCATCCCATTTTTCTAAAATATTAGACCACCTTACATGAACTATATCCCAACCGGGGGATCTCAAAACTTTCTGTCCTTCCTAGTTAAAAAAGTCAAATGTCTGCCGAAGCGGTACGAAGTGGGTCCGGTTTGAACTACAGGTACATGATCTAACGCCCATGATTATTTGAAAAAATCATTTTTAGATTCACAATATGTTGTTTATTCAGAGATCCAATGCAAGTTCTAACATTCTCATCCCCTATCTTAACGCACGCCGTTTTGACCTAAGTTCGAAACGACAAAAAATTCAAAAAGGGCATAAAAAATTCAAAAAAGGTCCGAACAATTTAAATCTTGGGAACAATTATTTTATTTACATCTATATAACAGAGTAGATGTAAATTTTATTTCTGCAAATTTTGATATACAATAATTAATTTTCTTAAACACTAAACCCACAATCCTTTTTTTGTTTTTAAAAAGGTTTTTAAAAAGGACCTTTAGCCCCGGTTTGTAGTACAAACCGGGGCTAAAGGGGTGCGGGGCTGCGCGCGAAACGCGGCGTGCCGAAAACTAGGGCTAAATGGTGGGTGGGTATAAATACCCACCCCGTGCACCTCGGTTAGTGAACCAAACCGGGGCACACAGGTCGACCCATCGCTGTCTTCCTCCTCGCGCAGAGCCAACGTGGCGAGCCCGCGCCCCTCCTCACACCGCCCCTCCCCGTCCCGCCTGAGCCCGTGCCGCCCGCGCCCGTGTCGCCGCCATGCCGTCAACCACCATCCGCTCACCGCCTCCCGGCCATGGCCACGCTTGCCACTGTCCCTCACGGAGCCTTTGCCACTGCATGCCATCCACCACCACCGGAGCCGCCCCTCCCCGCGGTGAGCTTTATTTTTTTGTTAGTGTTAATTTTGTTAGTTATTTTGTTAGTATTAACTGGTTAAGTGTATATAATTTTGTTAGTGTATTTTAGGGTTAATTAGTTAGGGTTATTTTAGGGTTAATTAGTTAGTAATTTTAGTGTAATTTTTTCTTAGAGATTTTAGTTAGTGTTTAATATATTTTATTTTGATAGTGTAATTTAGTTAGTGTTTAATATAGTTTATTTTAGTGGATACTATTTATTTTCGTCATGGTTAAAGTATATAGGTTTAATTTTAGTGTTTAGGAAATTATGTCGATTCCTCATCCTCGTTCACTCGGCGTGAACAACGGAGCGCTACTAGACAGTGTCGCCGGGCATCCACGGGGCTGGGCTCCGCCGGGCTGGCACTGGGAGGTGCTACCAGCCGGGGGACGTCGTCTGGTGAGGAATCCGGGTGTCGTCGTTGACCCAGATCTTCTGTGGTGGCGGCCGAGTGGTCCAGGTGCGGTGCAAAGGGAGACGGCCTCCTACGAGGTGGTATAGCGTCGTGTCAGGGAGGAGGACGAGCACGTCCGATGCTACATGTACATTTTAGAAGTCCGGGTCGCCAATACCTGGCAGCTTCTTCAAGCACCTTACCCGAGATATTCTCCGGTGATGGTTCCTACTCTTTGGGTGGACACCTCCCGAGGCTCAGTAGCCGGGGCTCGACGTCTTCGCTGAGCTAGATGTGTAATAGGGTACCATCTTGTATTCAATATGTATTGTTGTTTAATTGGTACTTTATTGTTGTACTAGCTGGATTATTCGAGATGTATTGTTGTTTAATTGGTACTTTATCTTTCTTTATCGCATTGTTTAAGCTGGATTACTTTATCTTCCTTTATTTTATCGCATTAAGCAAAATGGTTTTATCTTTGTTCTGTATTAGTTAAGTTATGGACGGTAGAGACAACAAAGAGAACATCATGTACAACATGATAGATGAGGGTACATGAGGTTATAATTACGATGCAGCAGACGACGATAGAGATGATGATGGCTCCCAATACCTCAACTTGGATGAAGCCGACAGAAGAGACGACTATGATGATTTTTTTGGTGGAGACGACGGTGGAACTGACGATGGAGATACCATAGCAAAGACCGGCGAGGTATATAAAGCCTCTGCTGATCACGAGCTAGTAGATGCATTAGTTGATTCTTATATATATATGTACTAATGACTGTTTCTTCTCTTAGACCTCCGTATCGGGCGAATCTTCTGCAAGGAAACGAGGCCCAACCAAAAAGTTGGCCGATGGTGCGCGTTTCACTATTGATTTAGTGTCTGAGTTTGGCGAACCTTTGGAGCCGAAAGAGGCCACAAGTGTATTTGTATACCAATGCGGAGCGATAGTCAGGGACACCATCCCGATCACCACTCAGAAGTGGAATAAGCCAGGAAAGAAAAGTGATCGAGTTGGAGAAACTTTTGTCGATGACAAAGCCAAAGAGGGTCTTTGGAATTCACTCATGGCACACTTCTCTCTGCCTGAATTGGACACTCCTGAACTCAATGAGGCATTGAGGTTGCAAGTCAGAAAGTGGGCCCTTAAGAAGATGGGCGGACAGTTCAAGGACTGGAAGAAAAGATTGTACAACAACTTTGCCAAGAAGGGGCTAACTCCGCCATTCACTGGCCCGCTGGAGATGCAGCGGGATAACTGGGCCCAATTTGTGACATACAAGGAACCATAAGCAGCTACGACCAAGGCAAAAAAGAATAAGTTAAATGCGGCCAAAAAGAAATATCAACATACTATGGGGACATGTGGCTACAAGACAACCGCGCCGAAGTGGGAAAAAACCGAGAAAGAAATGCGTCAAAAAGGGGTCACGCCAGCTACAAATTAGTGGCCCGTGAGGTCAAAAAATTGGCTCCTTGGGCATGAGGGGTCGTATGACACTGAAACCGGGGAGATTATTGTTACAAATAAGGCCATTACTAAACCCAAAGATGAACTTGTTAAACTGTTACAACTGAGAAAAGATGGAAAGTTCATTCCCGACAGAGAGAACGATGAGCTGAAATATGCCCTCGGAAATCCTAAAAAAGTCGGACAAACACGAGGCTTTGGCCCATCTATTCCATGGAAGACAGGGTTTCCCGATGACATCGACACTTATAGAAGCCGATCCAGAAAAACGAACCGCGGATATGGAGGAGGCAGCGCGGTTGGAGGCGGTTGAAAAAAGGAACGAGGAATTTCAAGCCATGTTCAAGCTGCATCAGGAGCAGATTAATGAACTTAGAGTACTGGCCCGACAGCAAGATCCTTCATTAGACAGTACGGTGGGCCCATCTCAGCGGAGAAGCAGCATGGCTTCCACGGAGGTACAAACTAATAATCTAATGTTGATGGAGAATAATGCACCGGTGATAGATGATACAGCCGGTGCAACGATGGTTCGCTACCCCGTGGATGAAGTCGAGGCAAAGACAGCTTGTGAGCTACATGTCATAGTGAAGAACATTTCTATGAAGGTGGCGCTCAGATTTGCTTTACCTTGTCCACCGTAAGCGACCTACCATGGAAATCAGATTCCAGCTGGCTATGCTCGTGTCGGTGTGGATGAAATTGAACCGACAGGTCGATCACTTGAGCTTGACATCCCTGCAGGCGAAGGGAAGAAAACACTGGGAGAAGTGGAGGGTGGGATCATTCTTTGGAAAAACAGCACATCGTCTTTCCAGGCTGGGCGCCAAGGCAATCTTCTTCTCCGAGAAGCAATCCATCACCTCCGAGGCCACCATCACCTCCGAGTCCACCGTCTCCATCGAGAAACAATAGTCCACCCCTTCCTGAGAGGGATCGCAGCGCGACTGCATCTCCATTTCCGGTGCCTCCGCCTCTGCCCACTGAATCAAAGGGAAGAAAGCGGAAGAATAACACCGCTACGTCGAGGGATACCCGACACCGAAAACGACAAGATCCCCTCCCAAGAGTACCGCCATCTCCTCCCAAGTTAGCTTATCACCGGACCGATGAGGAAATCACGGTGATCTCCCCGGCCGAAGTGAAGGCCCATTTTGCACCAAAACAACCCGAGCCACAGGTGCAAGTTGATCCAAAAGTCAAGACGCACTTCAAGGCATTCCTTGAGCAACCACCCCAACACGTGTTAAATAGGAAAGATGACTATACACGATGTCTTACGAATACACTACAAGCAAGAGAAGTCATCAAGTAGTACTGCAAACAGGAGAAAATCAAAAGAAGTTGCCCAGCTCGGTAAACAGGCAAAATAATCCATCGCCCCGCTTAAGGTGTTACCCTAGCCCACAGAAGGTGGAATAGATATGAAATTAGCTATTAAATTAGCCAAGAAGTGTAACGTGCCCCTCGAAGCACTTCTAGTCGGCGGAGATAATGTCGCCAAGGGACCAATAGCACAGAAATTTGTCTACGGGGAGCCTCTGGTTAGCGATGAGGTATTCGATGATCTGCCAACACATATGCGACTGTTGCATATCTGGTACTTGAAAGTCACAAAGAAAGGGCGACAATTTCTCGTATGTAAAGTTGGAGAAGTACTTCCGTCCAGACGAGATATCCGTTGGACTTTGTGAACTATTTCAGTTATTCAACCTAGACGCCCTCGACAAGTCCCTCCTCAGCTGCTATTGTCTGTAAGTAATTAAGTCACTAACTCAGCTCGTTCAATTTATTTCCTGTCGTTATCCTCATTATATCTCCTTCTGTATATGCTATTATATATGCAGAATGAAGATTCAAGAATGTAGAAGAAAGTCAATCTACATACGCTAATAAATAACCTCGAGGAAACGGAGGATAACTTGCTAATGTTTTTAATGGGGCAACATTACAAGACACAAATACTATTTCCTTACAACTATGGGTAAGAGTCTTACTGTCTTGTACACATTCAATTTTTGTTTACAAGATGTTACGTGTATATAAATATGCGCAGCTACCACTAGATTCTTCTAAACATTAACGTTGACCGTGCAAAAGTGGAAATCTCGGACTCGTTAAAGAAGCCGGTGGAAGACTACGGCAACATAATTGATTACCTCCAAAAGTAATTTCATCATTATCGCACTATATCTGTCTCTTTCGTTCATTTTCTGAGATGTAAACTAATTAATAACTCATTCATTTTTTTTTTGCCGGACATGGTTTGGAAAGGTTTACGTAGGAGGTTCGGGGTGAATGGCGTGAGGACTCACTTTTCGTACGGTCCCGGTAAGTAGTACGAGAGCTAGGGGACTAATTTATGTGGATATTACAATTATCATTCATATAATTATCATGCTTGATTATTATTTGATTAAATTATATTCTCGATCGAAAAGTGTGCGACGTAACCACATGTGACTAATTTATATAGATATTACGTATGCGAGTTTATTCGTGCGTGTATGCAGCAGGGCACCGACTTTCTTCGAGTACGTAAACAATATATTCGCAATTTATTCTATACCATAGTTTTTTTTGAGTTTTATTCATAATGATCTACTTCTTTATATATAGTTGGATGCGATGCAGGATAAACTCCTACCACATGAACGTCTACTAGCAATTCAAAAGGAGTTGTCGGGATTTTTGCTCAGGGACATCATAAACATAAAAACAGAGTACAACGTGGATAGACCTTCGTGTAATCGTGGGACGGCAGGTGGTGGGCCGAGTGGAAGCACGCATTGGGACGAGCGGCAACGCGCATCAGGCCGAGCAGCACGACGGGGCGTTTTTGCGACAACACGGAGGGGTGTTGCTGCGACGGTGCGGGGCGTGCAGGGACGAGCGGCGGCACGGCTAGGCAAGGCTGCGGCGGCATGGACGCAACGGACGAATGGGCATACGGCGACGGGAGTGAGAGAAACTGGGGAAAAGATAAGGAAAGATCCCGTTGGCCCATAGGAAAGCGACAGGTGCGTACGTGTTGACGTTTTCAGAGCAATCGAGCGAAGCGACCCGGGGATCGATTCATTTGATCCCGAGTGATACGTGCCATTGCCCTTATTTTAAATCAAAACATGCTTGTATTTTATTGATTAGAAATGAGTGGACAAATAGGATTAAAGGTGAGAGGAATCAAACCTCGTGTACACGACATTCAGTCGCTCGTGCAGGCACACGTACTGCCCCACAAAAACTGTGTATTAGAGCATCTCTAGCAAATACCACGTATTGGTTGTGTAATTTCTTATGCCGATATGCGGTACTAAGATTAATGAATGGCCTTTCCAGATACCATAAAAGACCGAATACTGCAATTTTTTGCGGGTAACCCGCATCGAGGACCACCCGTCCCGCATATATTCGGTGTGGGAGGGGGGGGGGCTGGATGTAGTATCCTGTATCCATTTTCCCCTTCCTCCCCCGTCCAGAAACCCTTGTCGTCGCTCGTCCACGCCTCCGATTTCTGCCACATCCGCCGTTGAAAAACACATCGCCGCCGCCAACCATCGTGTCCACTCCCCATATTTTCATGGCTGGCCAATCGAGGCCTTGGGCGCAAACCGCCGCACTTCTCCGGGCCACGATGGGAGCTCCGGCCTGCGAGCTTGCCCGGCGCTACCGTCGGTCGCGAGGGAACGCGAGCGCCTCTCCGAGAAGCGACACAACCACGGAGACCCTATCGTGGTCGATGCAGAGGAGCTCTTGATGGCCAAAATCTACGCGTTCCCATCGATCGTCCGCGAGCTCGTTGCCGACGACGAGCATGAGGAGCTCTTGGTTAACGAGGCCAAGTTCAACTCCCTGTGCACCGCGCTCATGGACATCGTGTAGCGTCACCGCGACGTGCGCAAGATGGAGAAGCGCGATCTTTGGCGTGCCAGTCGCCTCCCCCTTCGCGAGCACCTGGTGCGTCTCGAGGGCCCTTGAAGCCGACTACCCCGACGAGTACTTGGGGGGAGGGGCTGGATGCAGTATCCCGCATCCATTTCCCCCTTCCTGACCCGCGCAGAAACCCTTGTCGTCGCTCGCCCATGCCTCTGATTCCTGCCACATCCGCCGTTGAAAAACACATCGCCGCCGCCAACCATTGTGTCCACTCCCCATATTGTCATGGCTGGCCAATCGAGGCCTTGGGTGCACGCGGCCACACTTCTCCGGGCCACGATGGGAGCTCCGGCCTACGAGCTTGCCCGGCGCTACCGTCGGTCGAGGAGGAACGCGAGCGCCTCTCCGAGAAGGGACACAGCCACGGAGACCCTGTCGTGGTCGATGCAGAGGAGCTCTTGATGGCCAAAATCTACGCGTTCCCATCGATCGTCCGCGAGCTCGCTGCTGACGACGAGCACGAGGAGCTCTTGGTTAACAAGGCCAAGTTCAACTCCCTGTGCACCGCGCTCATGGACATCGTGTAGCGTCACCGCGACGTGCGCAGGATGGAGAAGCGCGATCTTTGGCGTGACATTTGCCTCTCCCTTCGCGAGCACCCGGTGCGTCTCGAGGGCACTCAAAGCCGACTACCCCGACGAGTACTTAATCAACGACGACTACGACAACGACGCCAACAACACCGAGGAGTAAGAGCGTGACACCGCCCACCGTAGATAATCCGGTGAGTAGGTACCGCCGATGGAGGTACATAGATGCTAGGTGAAGCCTAGTTGCATGTCGCGACATCATTTTTTGCTAAACTTATGTAGACCTCGATAATCAGAACTTTCCGTATGTATAAATCTGACGCGAATGTGCGATGTTTTTTAAATATGCAGTTTGGATTAGTGTATCTATTCTACTATAGCGTTTTCATGTTGTAAACCAGGCTTTCGATCTACCGTATCCGTGTTTTACAGTACCAACGGATGCAGTATCTGCTAGAGACCTGCATCCGACCCTGTCCCCACAAATAACCGATATTTTGAGGTACGACGAGAAAAAAGTGACTGTTCTAGATACCGTAAACCATACTGTATTAAAAAAAATGTTGTTCATCGTAAATGGGCGCTTTCGTGCTACATATTTCCTATATAAAGGGCTTCCGATACGGTTTACCACAAATAAAAAGACAGTTGGCGGAAAGAAATACTCAGATACAATTGCTACCACCGTCGGAAATAGGCCGCCGGAGTTGGGAGCACGCCCAAGCAACAAGCAAGCACAGAGCACGCGCAAGCAGCAGAGCACGGGCAACAAGCACGCCAAGTAGAGCAAGCGCGCAGGCGACTCAAGCAGCAGCGGTGCCGATTCAAGATGGCGTGAACGGGTGAATCCAAATGGAGGCGGCGCAATTTCAGGCAGAGTAAAGAGATTTCGACCGGCGGCGGCGTGAATCGTGGCGTCTGCTCGGAGCAGCGGGGGCGTGTCTCATCTAGATCCATGTGTCCAAAAAGAAGGCGATAGAATATTCATAGGTATATTCTGTTTTACGGTGTATATATGTGATATTTGTTTGGACAAAAGAAATATTTGCAATACATCTCATCCGTGTGCTGCGGGATGTATTATCTGCTAGAGATGTTTTTAGTCGGTTTCTGTGGAGGCTAGGCGGGGTTGTTTTGAAATTCGTGCGCGCGATAACAGAGGCTGGGCAGCGAATATCGGTCCAGTTTTGTCTGCCCCGATCTCATGCGGGTTTTAGTGCGATGCTTGTACTACAATTTTCTCTGTTGCAATCGCAGTCCCATGCTTGTACAACTTTCAAATGAAGGAGCCACAATGCAAAATTCAAATGTTCTGAAATCGTCGACCGGTCTCTAAGTTAATTCTGGATCGATGAAGAATTAGCGAAACTGAAACATTTACTGATGAAGATTAAGAAGTCATCAAATAAGCTAAACATGAGGTTTACAAATTACGATAACTGATGGTACAAAAGTTGCAACGTGGCTATCAACAGTTAGCATGATTTTGATTTGTGAGCTGAGTATCCATCCCATAGTGCTGCACTAGTCTTAGACGTTGACGAATGGCGTGCCTGTGATGAACTCGGTGGCGGCGAGCGCTACGAGGCCGAGCATGGCGAAGCGTCCGTTCCAGAGCTCGGCGTCGGCGCTCCAGATGCCGCTGGACTTGCTCTCGACGGTCTGGCCCTGCAGCAGCGGGACCATCGACGCCACCGAGAACACCGCCGCGGTTGTGAGGAACCAGCTCAGCCCGGCGCCGCTGCCAGCCTGGTCGAGAAGCCCGCCACCGCGCGCCGCCTCCACGGAGAGCGCCGCCACGAAACCCACCATGGCGAGCCGGCCGTTGATGCGCTCCGGCGCCGGGCCGCTGAAGGCGAGCGCGTCCCAGACCGAGGGGTTAGACTTGGCCTTGGGCTTGGGTGCCGCCGGGGTCGGGGTCGGGGTCGGGCTTGAGATTGGGGTTCGGGACGAGGTCGATGGGCTCGACGTCTCCTTGGTTGGATCCATCTCCGGCTGAAAAAATCACAGAGTTAATCGGTACGTACTACGTTGAGAGTATTTGATGACTAGCTAAACGAGCGAGACGACAAGAGAGTTTAGAGTCAAGTGCGTTCAGGAGTGAGTGGAAAGCTCACCTCGCTCTGGGCCCTGACAACGAGGGCGCGCCGGCGCGGCGCCAGAAACGACTGGGCTGCGGAGCGCCCGACAACGGCGGCACCGGCGAAGGAGCTCAAAGCCACCATGGTTGCCATTACTTGCAGCAGGAAGAAGCGGGGAAGTGGCTAGCTAGATTGATCAAACACTTGGCTTGGCTGGCTGAGGTTAATTAGCTAATGACTGTGTGTTGTTGCCAGTGACTGATCAGCGTGCGTTTATATAGGGCGCGAGGCCCGGCCCTGAGGAGGTGGCCGGTGGCCGCGACGGTGGCCACGTCGGCGGGCAGTCCCCAGCCGTGAACGTGCAGTGAGGCGGGCCACGACGTGGACGTCCAGTGCACCATGCAGAGGCGCTCCGGAGCTCGTCAAAAAGTGGCAGGAAAGGCAGCACAAGTGGACTCCGCGGAGCGCTCAAGGCTCCAGAGTAGTATCATCCTTAGTATCACTGGAGATCTTGCCGCGCTTGCGCTGGTGTACGCCCGCGGAGCGCACAAGGCTCCAGAAAGTGCACAACACGAGGAAATTAAAAGGGAAGGGTGCGCGAGATACTTGCTCGGGGCCACTTGTCAGTGAGGACAAACGGCATGCGTTTGTCTTGTACTCTGGTAGCCATGTTTGAGTTTTGATTCTGGGTTTGGTTTGTAGCGAGGCATAACGAGAAGTGATTAAAGAGACACGCTTGCCTGCCTAGAGCCGTTGGTCGAATTCGCGCGTGGCCGGTTCTACCAATGTCCTGGAGAGAGCCTAACTCGTCTGCAGCTCTGAACAAGTTTTGAGAAATTACAAATCTTTTCACATTGGTCCACGTGCTTGGGTTTTAGGCGCAGGCATCATATTTATATTATACTCCCTCCGATCCCAAAAATAATTAACTTATTTCCTCCCATTCAATTTTTAGATTTGTCTAGCTTCGGATATCTAGTCTTATTTTAGTTTTAGATATGTCCGAATCTAGACAAAAATCAAAGAACATTAATTTAAATCAGAGAAAATAGATTTATTTAGATTTATATGTATTCAGCCACATTTTAGTGTACTAGTAATCATGTGCAACGCATATCTCTAGTAATATAATTTAGCCTGATCATACTCAAGGGGCGAGAAATTTAAGAATCATATTGGTATAGTCTTGCACCAAAAACCTACTCAATTAAAAACATAATAAAATAAGTAAATTTCAGTTTTTACACCCTAGTTTCACAATTTTAACAGTATAAATACCCTATTCAACATTGTTTCATCCTGAAAGTTTTGCCGATTTTTACCCCTTCACATTTTTTAGAGCGTTCATTTGGGTGGATCTATGTCGTCTCCTTCGCGTTGTGACATGTCCCGGTTTTTCTATATCTTACCTTACATAGAAACGGGCCTTATTGCACAAGCCGATTCATTTTTCCTTTGCATGCATCCATGGATCAGAAAAGATGTGTGTGTGGAGTCGTGAGACCAGGAAAGAAATTAGGAGCAGTTCGTGCACTACTAATATCTACTTAGATTTTGTTCGGTTAATCCCTACACCAAAGGGATTGGAGAGTATTAAAGTGGATTTGGGGGGATTTTGGCTTGTATGGGACTTAATCCACTCTAATCCCCTCCAATCCACTTCAAACCCGAGTTAACCGAACAAGCCTTAGAAATCAAGATCCCTTGCATTAGAATATGTTATAAATAATGGGCTAAACCAAATAGACCAATGTATATTTCAGATTTTCTCTAAATCTTAAAGCCCAAGTTTGTGGCAGCTCACATGTGTTTGGACCCATGATTGTGACAGCTCACATGAGAATGGAGTGGGAGCTAAAGTTTAGTCCCACATGGGAAGTTGAAGGAGAGTTGCACCACCTTATAAGGTGGAGTGTTGCACCACTTTGTAAGTGAGTGGCAATAAGAGAGATATACGCACGCTCTTCCTCCGACGACGACGACGCTCGCCCGCCCGCCCTTCGCCTTCACTTGTCCCAACACGCGTCTTGCCAAGGGTTCTTGAGCCGAGCTTTATTTTGCTGCTCAGAAAAGTTGTGAGATTTTGATAGACGTGTCAAACAGTTAGCTTATTCGGGTCACTCCCGGATCGTGGGCTACTGTAACCGACCTAAACATGCGCAACGTGGGCTTTGCCCACATTCGCCTCCGTTAGGGTTTCCTGAGCCGCTCTATATAAAGTCCTGCGCGGCTACCACCACAACACACCAAAAACCAATCTAGGGTTTTGCCTCCTCTCTGCTTGTACCGCCACTGTAGTCTACTCCATCCCGCTTGCCGGCGTGCACCAACGGACGAGAGAGCAGGTCTCTGGAACCACTCGCCTTTGTGATCCTGTACGGAAGAGGGCGAATAAGCTTTTTGGGAAGCGCTTCGCACGACTGCTCAAGTTCTCCATCACGGGTCGTCTTTCATCCAAGTCGGGCGGTACTGCCTTTCGCCGTCTTCGCTGCCGTCTGCTTTGATCAGTCTTTCCCAAAGTTACTGATGTGACAAATGAATGGTACATGCGACGTGCTCATGTTTGGTTTTTCATCATGATCTGCGAGTACATGTTTAGCTCCTACTTGTTTCCGTCCATCTTGTTGTTTAGTACATCTAGTATATTCGAGTTACATGAGCTAGTAGCTAGTTTTGTCATGTTTAATATTCTGGAATTAATCATGGAAATTGTACCTAATATTCCAACAATCCAAAAACCTTATTGTATGCAATTTCCTAAATTAACAATGGCTGGTTTTACCGATGCACTGAGGCCGAATAAGTTTACTGGTGTGCACTTTAAGAGGTGGCAGTACAAGGCTGAGCTTTGGCTGACCATGATGAAAGTGTTCCAGATTAGTAAAGGCAAAACTGAAGAAACTATATCTGACGAGGATCATAAGAAGTTCGAGGAAGTCAATACAGTCTTTGTGGGATGCATTCTGAGCATTCTTGCCGACCGTCTATGTGATGTGTGTATGCACATAAAAGACGGGAAGGAGCTCTGGGACGCACTGGACGCAAAGTTTGGTGCTGCAGATGCTGGTAGTAAATTGTACATCATGGAGAGCTTTCATGATTTTAAGATGACAAAGGACCTTCCTATGGTTCAACAAGCTCATGAGATACAGTTTATTGCCAATGAGCTCGAACTCCTTAAGTGTGTCTTACCCGACAAGTTTGTGGCGGGTTGCATTATTGCTAAGTTGCCTCCTTTATGGAGGAACTTTGCCACAACTCTCAAACACAAGAGACATGAGATATCAGTTGAAAATCTGATAGCGTCCCTTGTTGAGGAGAAGGCTCGGGCTAAGGACACTACTGAGAAAGGAGAGGGTCATGCTACTACCTTAGGCAAATCCTTAGGCAGAAAGGCAAATCCTTAGACAAGAACAAAGGGAACTTCAAGTCCTCCTTTAACAAGCCTGTAAAGACTACAACCTTCAAGAAGAAAAAGCCGAACAGGGACAAGATTGATCTGACTTGTTTCACTTGTGGAGAGCTCGGCCACTTTTCCATGTACTATCCAGATCATGCAGACCGCAGAGGGAAAAAGGCTAAGACTGTCAGCGTCGTGACCGCTAGCAATACCTATGGGTATGGTAATTTATTTACTGTTCTTTCGATATTTCAATCACCATGTTGGTGGATTGATACGGGTGCTAATGTTCATGTGTGTGCTGACATCTCTATGTTCACTTCATATCAGGTCGCTCGGGATTCATCCGTCCTAATGGGGAATGGATCACATGCTTCTGTTCATGGTGTTGGAACGGTGGATCTGAAGTTTACTTTCAGAAAGATCGTGGAGCTAAGGAACGTGCAGCATGTCCCTACTATGAACAAGAATCTCGTTAGTGGCTCCCTTCTATGCAGAGATGGGTTTAAGGTTGTTTTAGAGTCTAATAAAGTCATTGTTTCGAAACATGGACAATTTATTGATAAAGGTTATGAGTTCAGAGGCTTGTTCTGGTTTTCACTTTCAGAGTATTGTAATAAATCCGTGAATCATATTTATGGTGGTGTTAATGATGATACCAGTGTTTGGCATTCTCGTTTATGTCACATTAATTTTGGCTTGATGTCTCGGATGTCCAGTATGAGTTTAATTCCGAATTTCACTATTGTCAAAGGTTCTAAGTGCCATAGTTGTGTGCAATCAAAGCAACCTCGAAAGCCTCACAAGGCTGCCAAGGAGAAAAACTTGGCACCTCTAAAACCATACATTCTAATCTATGCGAGATGAATTGTGTGTTGACAAAAGGTGAAAAGAGATATTTCATGACGTTGATAGTTGATGCTACTAAATTCTTCTATGTTTACTTGTTGCAAACTAAAGATGAGGCTTTAGACTACTTTAAAATTTATAAGGCTGAAATTGAAAATCAACTAGAGATAAAGATCAAACATCTTAGGTTGGATCATGGCGGTGAGTATTTTCCCAAAATATTTGAAGAATTTTGTGAGGAACACGGAATTATTCATGAGAGGACACCTCCCTACTCGCCCCAATCAAACGGGGTTGCCGAGAGGAAAAACCGCACGCTGACTGACTTGATGAATTCCATGTTAGTCACTGCTGATTTATCAAAGGTATGGTGGGGGGGCTTTGTTGACTTCATGGCATGTCCTGAATAGAGTTCCTAACAAGAATAAAGAGAAGACCCCTTATGAGGAGTGGGCTGGGAGAAAAACATCACTTTCGTATCTACGCACTTGGGGGTGTTTGGCGAAGGTCAACATACCGATCCCAAAGAAACGCAAGCTTGGACCCAAGACAGTGGATTGTATCTTTTTAGGATATGCTCCATAGAATGTAGGCTATAGATTTCTAGTGATTAAATCTGAGGTACCATATATGCATGTTGATACTATAATGGAATCTCGTGATGCAACATTCTTTGAGAATATGTTTCCTATGAAAGATATGCATAGCATTGGTAGGATTTCTTCTGAAATACTTCCTGAATCTAGTGCATCTATTGAGAATTCTGAACAACCACATGAGGAAGTTCCTGAGAAGGATGACGATGAACCTCTGATGAGGAGTAAGAGACAGAGGGTTGCAAAATCCTTTGGTAATTACTTCATCGTGTACCTTGTGGATGATACTCCCCGATCCATTATTGAGGCATATGCATTCCCTGATGTAGATGATTGGAAAGAAGCTGTCCAAAATGAGATGGACTCGATTCTTTCTAATGGAACTTGAGAATTATCAGAACGACCCTATGGTTGTAAATCTGTGGGATGTAAGTGCGTGTTCAAGAAGAAGCTAAGGCCTGATGATACTATTGAAAAGTACAAGGCGCATCTTGTAGCTAAGGGCTACACACAGAAAGAAGGCGAAGATTACTTTGACACCTATTCACCTGTCGCTAGACTGGCCACCATTCGAGTACTACTGTCCCTGGCTACCTCTTATGGTCTTATCGTTCATCAAATGGACGTGAAGACAACTTTCCTTAATGGAGAGTTGGAAGAGGAGATATATATGGATCAGCCGGATGGGTTTGTGGTAAAATATGAAGAGACAAAGGTGTGCAAGTTATTAAAATAGTTATATGGCCTGAAACAAGCACCTAAGCAATGGCATGAGAAGTTTGACAGAACTCTACTTTCTGATGGCTTTGTCATTAATGAGGCTGATAGGTGTGTTTACTATCGCCATGGTGGGGGCGATAGTGTTATATTATGTTTATACGTGGATGACATTCTGATCTTTGGTACAAACATGAAAGTGATAAATGAAGTCAAGTCTTTCCTGTCAAAGAGTTTTGATATGAAAGATCTGGGAGAGGCTGATGTGATTCTAAACATCAAGCTTATTAAGAAAGAGAATGAGATTACTTTAACGCAATCTCATTATGTTGAGAAGGTCTTGAGCCAATTTGGCTTTATTGATTGCAAGACTTCTCCAACACCTTATGATCCCATTTTGACATTATGAAAGAATAAGAAGGAACCAACATATCAGCTAAAATATTCACAAATTATTGATTCTCTCATATACTTAGCAAGCGCTACAAGACACGATATCTCTTTTGCTGTGAGCAAGTTGAGTAGGTTCATGTCTAACCCGGGTATTAATAATTGGCATGCACATGAAAGGGTCATGCATGATCTATATGGTATAATGAGCTATGGGATTCACTATTCAGGACACCCTGTTGTGCTTGAAGGATATAGTAATTCAAATTAGATCTCTGACGTTGATGAACTCTACGCCAGAAGCGGATATGTGTTTACCCTAGGAGGTGGTGCAGTGTCATGGAGATCCCGTAGACAGACCATATTGACGAGGTCAACTCTGGAAGCAGAGCTTACTGCTTTAGACATAGCCACTGTTGAGTCAGAATGGCTGCGTGAGCTCTTGATAGACTTGCCTGTGGTTGAAAAACCTGTGCCGACAATCCTTTTGAATTATGACAACCAAACTATTATTGTCAAAGTGAACAATTCTAGGGATAACGCGAAGTCATCAAGACATGCGAAGAGACGTTTGAAATATGTCAGGAAATTGAGAAACTCCGGAGTAATAACTGTTACGTATATTCAAACAGACAAAAACTCGGCAGATCCCTTTACAAAGGGACTATCACGAAATGTGATAGAAAGTGCATCGAGGGAGATGGAGTTGAGACCCATGGATGTCATACCTAGTGGTAATCCAACCTATGTGATCAGAGATCCTGTGAATTAGGACCTAGGAAAAATAAGCTAGTGGTTTGACTGAGGAGAGTATTTTGTAACCCTCTCTATGTGAAGATGCATAACTCTCATAATTTGTAAGGCAGGTTGACAACATTTCTTAATATGTTTCTGTTGGCTTTAATTAGCAAAGATGTCGTCCTACAGAGCATTCTTAAAAGAACACACCTATATGAGCTCGACTATAAACGTCACGGTCTATAAGACTTGGGTGATCTCTAGTAAACTCATGAAGAGACCAGGAAGTATGACGCATGTGCTTGAACCCATGGGATAGGCTACTAGAAGGCACGTACTAGTTATGATTTTGAGTGAAATCTATTGGCACCGAACTTGCAATTCAAGGTTAGTCCATTGTTCAAGTTGTTGATAGACGTAGTTCAAGATTCTAAGCGAAAGTTCAACTTAAAGGTCTCTGCTGAAACACCGGTATATAAACAAGTAGCGAGGATTGGCAAATCTTTAAATGGGCATTTGAGATCTGGTGGGGGATTATTATAAATAATGGGCTAAACCACATAGGCCCATGTATATTTCAAATTTTCCCTAAATCTCAAAGCCCAAGTTTGTGGCAGCTCATACGTGTTTGGGTCCATGATTATGGCAGCTCACATGGGAGTGGAGTGGGAGAAAAAGTTTAGTCCCACATGGAAAGTTGAAGGAGAGTTGCACCACCTTATAAGGTGGAGTGTTGCACCACTTTGTAAGTGAGTGGCAATAAGAGAGATACATGCGCGCTCCTCCTTCGACGATGCCGCCGCTCGCACGTCCACCCGCCCGTCTTGTCATGTCGCGTGCACGCGCGCCGCGGGAATCTCGCTGAACCGAGCTTTATTTTGCTGCTCAGGAAAGTAGTGAGGTTTTGACAGATGTGTCAAACAGTTAGTTTATTTGGGTCGCTCCCGGATCGTGGGGCTCGAACATGCACAACGTGGGCTTTGCCCATGTTCGCCTCCGTTAGGATTTCCTGAGCCGCTCTATATAAAGTCATGCGCGGCTACCGCCACAACACACCAAAAACCAATCTAGGGTTTTGCCTCCTCTCTAGTTGTGCCGCCACTGTAGTCTACTCCATCCCGCTTGCCGGCGTGCACCGGCGGATGAGAGAGCCGGCCTCCGGAACCACTCGCCTTTGTGATCCTGTATGGGAGAGGGCAAGTAAGGTTTTTGGAAAGCGCTCCGCGCGACTACTCAAGTTCTCCATCACGGGTCGTCTTCCATCTAAGTCGGGTGGTGCTGCCTATCGTCGTCTTCGCCACCGTCTGCTTTGATCAGTCTTTCCCAAAGTTACTGATGCGACAAGCGAATGGTACGTGCGACGTGCTCGTATTTGGTTATTCATCATGATCTGCGAGTACATGTTTAGCTGCTACTTGTTTTCGTTCATCCTGTTATTTAGTACATCTAGTATGTTCAAGTTACATGAGCTAGTAGCTAGTTTTGTCATGTTTAATATTATAGAATTAATCATGAAAACTGTGTCTAATATTCCAACAGAATAATGCATAAGAAGGGGTTTCTATTTTCATATTGGTCACTCTTTGAACATCGCACGCGCCCACCTCCAAGTCCCATGTCACTCCATGACGTGTTGTCCTGTGATCTCCTTATGTGAATCAACATCGTGATATTTCTATGTAATATTTGCATATCCGTTCAAGGTTTGCTAGTAACCAACCAACAAATATTCGTATTCAAAAAATATGTACAGACCAAGAGAAAATCGGGAGTGGATGAAAATTGGTGAGATGTCACACCATTTTTATTAGATGGCATGGACTCACATGATGAAATGCTCTAATATCTATAAAAAGGGGTAAAAGTTGGCAAAACTTTCACTAAATTAGGTAATTTGTATGAAAAATTGTTAAATGGGGGTAATTAGTGTCAAAATTGTCAAACTACAGGGTAAAAACTGAAATTTACTCTAATAAAATTTCCAAGAATGGGAGACAATAAGCAAACTATAGTTTTTTATGATATTGGACCTGCAAATATTGCAGGAAATATCGGAGACGTATATCAATATTTTCATGTAACAATGCAGATTAACTAAGAGAAACTATATTGAGCCATTAGGAATATGAAAGACATATCTTACCCCAACACGCATAAAATCATATATAATACATTTCAGATATGTGAATCGATCCAGCTAAATCCATCTAGATACTGTACCGGAGCAGTGATCTTTCGAACGTAATACAAGTAGTTGCCGTTGAGCATTGTGATTCCACCTGTTGGAGTAATATAGACGGAAGGCTCGAGCAGAGCCTGGTTTTAACTTGATAAACCCACAACCGGCAAAGTACAAATAATATCCGAAATGCAACACAAAACACCATCCAAAATTTAGGAGATTCAAACTTCACAAACTCCACACGCTTCACACACACCCGCACCTCACCGGTGCCACACAAAGACCACTTTAGGCAACACGCCCCAACGCACACCTACAGGAACAGATACAAGGGAGGATCAACGGAGGCCGGGATCAAGAAGGGCCCTCTCAAAATGTGTTGTAGAGTTGACAAATCCTCCCAATCCTTACGCTACTGGAAAAACCATCTTCGATTCGACGTGAACAAAACTAGCAGTCCCGGCCAGGCACAGCCCGCGACTAGTGGGAGCACTAGTCCCGGGCCGTGAGGCATCTAACGGCTAGAAACGGCCGTAGTCACTAGTCCCGGGCTGGACCAGGTCATTAGTCACGGTCCGTAATACGGCCCGGGACTAATAACCTGGAGCAAACCAGCTGGTCCTTTCGTGGACTATTAGTCCCAGGTCGTATCACGGCCCGGGACTAGTTGTCCACCAGTATATATTCTGCTTCCTGTCCTGCTGCCCTAAAGCATATAGTGACCATTTTTCTCAAAAGAGCAAGAGAGTTCATGCCATTTTTTTCTCAAGATTTGTCAAGATTTAGTTTGCATCACCTAAATCCAAAGCTTTAAAAGGTTAGAACTTCATTCTTTCATCTCTTATTGCTACTTTAGCTCTATAATGCTCTAGAAGTATAGAGATATGGATCAATGCATGCATGCTCTAGAAGTAGCTAGAAGGATTTTGATATATATATATATGTAACAAATTTTGATTAGGCACATAGTTACTGAAAATTGAAATGTGTAATTTTAGAGTTTTAGAGCTTAGAATGGAATAAGGTTTTCACTGATATAACAATAATAAAAACTCCACATTTATCATGTTGATTGTTTTCTCCAATTCACAAATTGGTGCATGTAAATTTTTCAAAATTCAAAATTAATGCTCTAGAAGCTCTCAATATAACTTGTAATAATTTTATCATGTTGTGTAATGATTTTTGATATACTTTTACTATAATGCAAATGGTCCGGGAATGGATGTACAGTACTGACCGACGCTCTGGCGAGTTTATTAATGGCGTGCATGAATTCATCCGTGTTGCTGATGCAAATAAGCGCAATGGTTTTGTATTCTGTCCATGTAATGGATGTAGGAATCAAAAGGATTACTCTGACTCAAAAACCCTTCAGAGCCACCTGTTGAAGTCCGGCTTCATGCCCAGTTATAATTGTTGGACCAAGCACGGAGAGAGAGGGGTTATAATGGAAGACAATGAAGAAGAGGAGGAGGATGACAACTATCATGGTTTTCCTGAGTACGGAGATACTTCCATGGGGGATGCTGAAGAGGAGGATGAAGAAGAGACACATGATGAACCCGCTGATGATCTTGGTCGTACCATTGCCGATGCACGAAAATATTGTGAAACTGAAAAGGATAGGGAGAAGTTCAATCACATGTTAGAGGATCACAAAAAGTTGTTGTACCCAAATTGCGAAAATGGTCTGAAAAAGCTGGGAAATACACTGGAATTGCTGCGATGGAAGGCTGAGTGTGCTATACGTGACTCCTCATTTAAAAAGTTGCTGAAAATGATGAAGAATATGCTTCCAAAATATAATGTATTGCCCGCCAGTACGTACGAAGCAAAGAAGGTTGTCTGCCCTCTAGGTTTAGAGGTTCAGAAGATACATGCATGCCCTAATGACTGCATCCTCTACCGCGGTGAGGAGTATGAGAATTTGGATGCATGCCCGATATGCACTTCGCTTCGGTATAAGATTAGACGAGATGACCCTCGTGACGTTGAGGGCGAGCCCCCCGGAAGAGGGTTCCTGCCAAGGTGATGTGGTATGCTCTATAATACCACGGTTGAAACGCTTATTCAGAAACAAAGAGCATGCCAAGTTGTTGCGATGGCATAAAGAGGAACATAAGTCAGACGGGATGTTGAGACACCCCGCTGATGGGTCACAATGGAGAAAAATCGATAGAAAGTACCCGGACTTTGCAGATGACGCAAGGAGTTTAAGGTTTGGTCTAAGTACAGATGGCATGAATCCCTTTGGGGAGCAGAGCTCCGATCCACAGACTGCCCGTGACTCTATGCATCTATGACCTTCCTCCTTGGTTATGCATGAAGCGGAAGTTCATTATGATGCCAGTGTTGATCCAAGGTCCGAAGCAACCCGGCAACGACATTGATGTGTACCTAAGGCCATTAGTGGAAGAACTTTTAAAGTTGTGGCACGAACCCGGGATACGCGTGTGGGATGAGCACAAGCAGGAAGAATTTAACCTCCAAGCATTGGTTTTCGTAACAATCAATGATTGGCCTGCTCTTAGTAACCTACAGTCAAACAAGGGATATAATGCATGCACATACTGTTTAGATGAGACTGAAAGTATATATTTGGAACATTGTAATAAGAATGTATACAATGAGCATCATCAATTTATTTTGGCTAAGCATCCCTTAAGAAAGAAAGGCAAGCATTTCAACGGTCTGACATGTCACCAGACGAAGCTTAAGGAGCGTACTGGTGCTGATATATTTGATATGGTCAAATATTTGGATCAAATGGTAACCTTTGGAAAGGGTCCTGGCGGAAAATCTGTTCCGAAGGACGCTGAAGGACACGCACCCATGTGGAAGAATAAATCTATATTTTGGGAGCTACCATATTGGAAATTCTTAGAGGTCCGCTCTGCAATTGATGTGATGCATGTGACGAAGAATCTTTGCGTGAACCTGCTAGGCTTCTTGGGCGTGTATGGGAAGACAAAAGATACACCGGAAGCACGAAAGGACCATCAACATATGAAAGACCCAGATGGCCTGCATCCAGAATGGTTTCAAGGTCATGCCAGCTACGCTTTTACCAAACAAGAGAAGGAAATATTTTTTGAATGCCTAAGCAGTATTAAGGTCCCGTCTGGCTTCTCGTCGAATATAAAGGGAATAATAAATATGGCAGAAAAAAAGTTCCAAAACCTAAAGTCTCATGACTGCCACGTGATTATGACGCAAATGCTTCCGATTGCATTGAGGGGGCTTCTACCAGATAATGTTCGAGTACCCATTGTGAAGCTATGTGCATTTCTCAATGCAATCTATCAGAAGATAATCAATCCTGAAGATCTACCACGGTTACAGAATGATGTGGTCAAAGGTCTTGTCAGTTTTGAGTTGGTGATCCACCATCCTTCTTCAATATTATGACGCACCTGCTGGTTCACCTAGTCGAAGAGATTTCCATTCTCGGTCCTGTATTTCTACACAATAGGTTTCCCTTTGAGAGGTTCATGGAATCTTAAAGAAATAGGTTCATAACCGTGCTAGGCCAGAAGGAAGCATCTCCAAGGGCTATGGAACAGAGGAGGTCATTGAATTTTGTGTTGACTTCGTTCCTGACCTTAGGCCGATTGGTCTTCCTCAATCGCGTATGAGGGGAGACTGAGTGGAAAGGGTACTCTAGGAAGGAAATCAATAATATGTAGGGACGGACATTCTGACACCAAAGCACATTACACCGTTCTACAGAATTCTATCTTGGCAGCCCCATATATCGAGGAACACAAGAAAATCTTACGCTCCAACAACCCTGGAAAGCATGACACTTGGATTAGGGATGAACACATGAAGAGTTTCGGCGGTTGGTTGCAACATCTCATCAAAAACAACATTCTTGGAGATCAGCTATACTTGTTGTCTAGGTCACCATCTTCGACTATATCGACTTTCCAAGGGTACGAGATAAATGGGTATACATTTTACACGATAGCCCAAGATAAAAAGAGCACCAACAAAAACAGTGGTATCCGCTTTGATGCAACAGACAACAATGGGTAAAAGACCACATATTATGGTTACATAGAGGAGATATGGGAACTTGACTATGGACCTACTTTTAAGGTCCCCTTGTTTCGGTGCAAATGGGTCAAGCTGACAGGAGGAGGGGTTGAGGTAGACAAGAAATACGGAATGACATCGTTGGATCTCAACAATCTTTGGGTACTTAGACGAACCATTCGTCCTAGCCAATGATGTGGCTCAGGTTTTCTATGTGAAGGACATGTCTACCAAACCTAGAAAAAGAAAAATAAGAAAAGGAATACATCATACGATGAACCAAAGCGCCACATAGTTCTTTCAGGAAAAATAAACATCGTGGGAGTGGAGGACATGACAGACATGTCAGAAGATTGTGATAAGTTTCATGAAATTCCGCCCTTCGCGGTGAAGGATGACCCAAGCATCATGTTAATGAATGAAGATGCTCCATGGATACGACGGGATCAGAAAGGAACACACACGAAGAAATGATATGTAATAATTGTAACATTTGATGAGTGAATATGCTCCATGTGTCCATTTTTATAGTGTTGTCTGCAAACAATCTTGAGTGTGTTAGTCCCATTTGTGGCTGGACCAGGACTAAAGGAGGCCTTTAGTCCCGATTCATACTTACCATTAAGATCAGATCTCCAAGAGCGTGAGGTCACATATTAGGGAGTGCCTCTATGACCAGTTTCTTGGAGATGCCGGAGGACTGGGCTCCGGCGGCATCTCCCTAAAACTGGCCGTAGTGGTGTCCCTGCTCTTGACAACCATCTTGCAGCTTGTAACTTCTCTAACTAGATAAATACGCCTGGGAGCTAACTAATTTCACATATTAGGGAGTGCCTCTATGACCAGTTTCTTGGAGATGCCGGAGGACTGGGCTCCGGCGGCATCTCCCTGAAACTGGTCGTAGTGGTGTCCCTGCTCTCAAAAACCATCTTGGAGATGCCTCAAACTGGCTGGAGGACTGGACTCAAAAGGATGCCTATTTATAGTACAAGAAGCTCGGCATAATGTCAACACTCACCCCTATTATTAGTGCTGACTCATGTTTTGTCCCGGTTGGTGTCTCCTACCGGGACTAAAGGTTTATCTTTAGTCCCGGTTGGTGACACCATCCGGGACAAGGTACAAGCCGCACGACATAATGTCGACACTCACCCCTATTATTAGTGTTGCCTGGCCAAGTTCTGCATAATCCTTGATCATGGTTGGTTTCTCCAACCGGGACTAAAGATGAACCCTCTCTTTATAGGCATTTCCCTCTATTTATAGGCTGCTCGATCTAGCCTGCTCTATTTATAGGCCTTTTCCTCTAAATACAACATCTTCATATTTAGGTAACACTCAAGACATTTATTAATATTAAAAACCGGGACAAACCGGGACTAGCTAACACTCAGGACTAAAGCCGCCCCTTTAGTCATAATCATGCCTAGTCCTATAGTACGCAGCATTAGGGTCTTCTTCGTCATCGTCATCAACATCGTCATCGTCACCTGCCACTCCGGGGATCCTCAGCCCAGCCATGGCATATACCAGGGGCCATTCCGGCCTCGGATTCATGGCGGGCGGGGGAGGGGTCTCCTGGAAGACGATGCCGCTACCGTCGTGCCGGTGTGGGGCCTTTTTGTGGCTCTGTGGCGGGTGGACTCGTGGGCACCGCATGCGAGGATGGTCTTCCCCGGCGATGTAGCGCATCACTCCGATGATAGTACGGTTCGCCCACCACATACGATGGCCGGCTTCATTGTGGTTCACCGGGGGCGGGCCATCACCCTCGTACCTGGCATTCCAGGTGTCGTAGTTGTCAGGATCCCACCGAGGATCCATCCGCTGCTCCGGCGTGAGCTCGTGGTAGAAGTGGTTCGTGATGGCCGCCTGGCGTGCGGAACCTTGAGGGACAGGAACCCCTCCAGCGCTTAGCATCCAGCCGGCGGGCGGCCAGTAGCCCGGCGGACAAGGGTAGTTTGAGGCGCACAGTGCCTCGGTCTCCTCGAGGGTCAGAATGCCCAGTAGGTGTTGTCCATTGTTCTAAGAGAGGAAGGTGTGGATGTGTGGATAGCCATGGCACGATCGCTCTTGATATAGAGGGAAAGGGCGGGAAAACTTGGCGTGAAGCTTTGGGAAATGGCGGGAAATATCTTTAGTCCCGGTTAGTGACTACAACCGGGACTAAAAGCTCTCGTAGAAAGGAAAGGGCGGGAAAACTTGGCAGGAAACGGTGGGAAATGGCGGGAAATATCTTTAGTCCCGGTTTGTGACTACAACTGGGATTAAAGGGATAATATACTAATAGAGATATTATTTGTTTTATTTGGATTTTTACAATAAAAGATATGATTTTCCAAAGTTTTATATTTGATTTGAATTAAAAAAGAAATTTACAAATGAAATAATTTATAAATGATGCAAACAGATAAATGGATATTATATTAAGATTATTTATATTTTTCTGATAATAATATACATATTATTTGTTTTATTTGGATTTTTACAATAAAAGATATGATTTTCCAAAGTTTTATATTTGATTTGAATTAAAAAACTAAATTTACAAATGAAATAATTTATAAATGATGCAAACAGATAATGGATATTATATTAAGATTCTTTATATTTTTCTGATAATAATACACATATTATTTGTTTTATTTGGATTTTTACAATAAAAGATATGATTTTCCAAAGTTTTATATTTGATTTGAATTAAAAAAAGAAATTTACAAATGAAATAATTTATAAATGTGCAAACAGATAAATGGATATTATATTAAGATTCTTTATATTTTTCTGATAATAATAGACATATTATTTGTTTTATTTGGATTGTTACAATAAAAGATATGATTTTCTAAAGTTTTATATTTGATTTGAATTAAAAAAAGAAAATTTACAAAAAGTAAACTAGTCGCGGGTCGTGGCTAGACCCGGGACTAGAGGGTGCGTCTTGCGAAAACAAGCCGAAAAACTCATTAATCTGGTAGTGGCTTAACTCATGACTAAAGGGGGTCTTTAGTCGCGGGTTGCCCTGACGACTAATGACCTTCTAGTCCCGTCCCGTGGCTTAGCCCGGGACTAAAGGGGTGGGGATTCCACCGCGCCGCCACCCTCGTCTCCCGCCTGTCGTGCCGCCCACACGTGCTTCCGCCGCCCACAACACGCTGTCGTCATAGCCACGCCACCGTCTCCACTGCCCGCCTCGACGTGCGTTTTTAGGAATTTTTAGTTTCTTTTTTTAGTATCTTAGCATTTAGTTTCTTTTTTTAGGAATATATAATTATTTTTAGTTTCTTTTTTTAGAATATATATTTGTTTATATAATTGTTTTTAGTTGTTTTTAGGAATATATAATTGTTTTTAGTTTCTTTTTTAGGAATATATAATTGTTGATATAATTGTTTTGAGTTTCTTTTTTTAGGAATATATAATTGTTTTTAGTTGTTTTTAGGAATATATAATTGTTTTTAGTTTCTTTTTTTAGGAATATATAATTGTTTATATAATTGTTTTTAGTTGTTTTTAGGAATATATAATTGTTTATATAATTTTTTACGAATATATAATTGTTTTTAGTTGTTTTTTTAGGAATATATAATTGTTTATATAATTTTTTTTGGAATATATAATTGTTTATTAGGTTTATTAGGAATATTAATTGTTTTTAGTTGTTTTTAGGAATATATAATTGTTTTTAGTTGTTTTTTAGGATTATTAATTAGTGTTATTAGGGTTATTAATTTGTGTTATTAGGGTTATTGTTTTTTTGTTTTAATTTTAGGGTTATTGTTTTTTCTAACCTGTTTAACTCTCTTTTTGTTATAGTTAATTAAGTCATGGATCCATCCGAAGATCCTGGTCGCATTGGTGAAGGTTTTCTTCAGGGCATGATAAGAGGTGAAATTCCTCTTAATATTAATACCGGTGAAGATATTTTGCTCGAGGAAGAGATATCCTCATATCTGAATCCATCTGGTGATGGACTAGAGGAAAACCTAATGTACCAAGGGGAAGACCGGATGGACGAAGGACAAACAAATAACAACAATAATGATGGCCCCTCGACAGGATCCGGCGAGGTACATATATATATAAAGTCTCGTGTTACCTTTATTCATTAACTGATCTAGATATATATTAATCACTCTCTCTTCTTCTTTTAGCCCACCGGATCAAAGCAATCGACAGCTCGAACCAAATGAGGGCCAAACAAAAAGTTGGATGGTAATCAGAGGTTCACCATCGAAGAAATAGATGATGATGGTGAACCGATTGCTCCAGAGAAGCACCGGAGGATGTTTATAAATCAATGCGGGGTTCTTGTTAGGGACAACCTACCGATCACCATCCAAGAATGGAATCAGTCAAAGAAATCCGGTGAAGAATCTAGCTATGTCACCGATGATGCCAAAGATGACCTTTGGCAGAAGCTCATAGCGCATTTCATACTACCTCCACAGTATGAAGAATTTGAGGCAGATGGTATTACCCCAAGGCCGGGTGGGCTTGAAAATAGAGCAAAAGTGAAGGAGTGGGCTCTGAGCAAGATGGCTGAACTGTACCAGAACCACAAGAAAAGTTTATACGCGAAATATGTCACGAAAAAGAAAACTCCAGACTTCACAGGAGTAAACGAGAAGTTGAGAGAACAATGGCCCGATTTTGTACAGTACAAACAATCTGATAAAGCAAAGGCAAAGTCGGCAAAGAACGTGTTAAATGCTGCCAACAAGAAATACCATCATAAAATGGGGACAGGTGGCTACAAGAGTGCCGTCCCTAAGTGGGAAACTATGGAGAAGAACATGAGGGCTAGAGGCGTCACTCCTGGTACAGATGGATGGCCCGAGAGGTCAAAGCACTGGTGGTACGGGCACGGGGTATCCTTGGACCCATAAACATGGAAGACATTATTTCATGAGAAAATTCTAAAACCCTCCCAAGACCTTATTCAAGCAATGAACGATGCTCAATTGGGATTATTCCGTCCCGAGAGAGAGAACGACGAGCTGACACGCGCCCTAGGGTATCCCAGAAAAGGAAGGACGAACACGAGGCAAAGTTGCCGGTGTCTCGTGGAAAAAAGGGTTTCCTCAGTACGATGCTAGTTACAGAAGCCGTCAGAGAAAGAAGGACCGGGAGGCAGACCGGATCTCCAGGGTAGAGCAGGACCTAGCTGATCTAAAGAACCTCATGCATGAAATTAGACAAAGGCCGCCGTCGTCAACTCACTCGTGGTCTGATGATCCTGCATTGGATCTTAGCCAGTGGAGAAGCATCGTGGCTTCCACGGAGGTCCGGGCTGATGATCAAGCACTGCTGGATGATGCACCGGCTCCTCACTACCCCATGGATGATGTGAGAGAGATGGCACAATGTGAGCTACATCAGCCAATGAACAACCTGTCCTTCAAGGTGGCAATCGGCACTGCTTTACCTTGTCTACCTGGAGCACTCCACCATTCACTTCCGATTCCACCAGGCTATGCTCGTGTCATGGTGGATGACATAGTGGAGGATTTTGCGAACCTAGAGATTGAAATCGCTACGCCTGAAGGCCTTACGAAACTAGGAGATGTCAAGCGCAACATCATTACATGGAATAAGAAGTACATCAAGTTTCTAGGCTCGGCGCCAATGTCACCGACTCCGAGGAATCCAAGTCCACCCCGCATCGAATATAGTCAACCTCCAAGTCCACCCCAACCCGATTATTTCCAACCTCCAAGTCCACCCCGCCCCACTGACGATCGCCGCAGCCTGAGTACATCAACTCGATCTCCGCATCCGCAATACTCGATCTCCACCTCCGCCTCCGTGCAATACTACTACCTCGTCGAAGAAACAAAAGTTCGACGGTCCCCCGCGCCCCCGATCGAAGAAAGGTCAAACGGCGAAGATAGTCGACATCCCACCGGCTCTTCCAAAGAGACCTTATGACAAGACCGATGAGGAAACTAATGTGGATGTGGCTGCCCAAGTTAAGGAGCATTTTGCACCCAAAAAGCCTGAGCCAAAGCCGGTATATAATGAAAAAACCAAAAAGTAGGCTAAGTCCTTTCTTGAGCAACCATCCTAGATATCGATGAATCTAGAATCAGACTATGACCGGGAGATTATTAAGCAAGCACAGAAGAAAAAAATCACAAGTGCAAAAAGCAGGAAGCAAGTTGCCCAGCTCGGAGCGCAGAAGAATCAATCGGTCGCCCCGCTCAAAGTCATTTCAGACCTCGACAAGGCCTTCAGAGCTTAAATCGATATGGACATGCAAATAATGGACCCCAGAGCCCGTAATAATGCTGCACTTATGGGAATCACTGTATCGCAGGCCAAAGCACTTGCTAACGAAGCAAATATGTCTCTTGGTCAATACTTAGGCTATGAAGATACGTGAGTGGGTCAGATAGTACGACAGTATGTCCAAGGGGAGCCTCTAGTCAGTAATGAAGAGCTCGCGCGTCTATCCACACATATGCGAAATCTGCACGAATGGTACATGTCGCAAGTAGAAAAAAAGCATCAGAAAGATTGGTTTCCGGTGGACGTTAGAAAGGAGCATCACTTCAAACCATACTCGATACAGATTCAATTGACCGAACTGTTTCAGTTATACAACCAGCGCGCCCTCGACAAATCTATCATTGGTTGCTACTGTATGTAAGTGATTTATTTCTATAATTAAGTTTGTAGCTCAGCTCGTTCATTGCATTTAATATATTATCCTAACTATATATCCTTTTGTATGATGATATTATATTCTGTAGAATGAAGATGCTTGAATGCAAAAGAGCTAGAAGATACGATGTTGGGTTCATTGACCCATATATCGTTAATGAATATGCGTTAAAGAATCACCCCAAGGACCTGGAGGAAGACCTGTGCAGGTTCTTAACCGAGAATAATTTTGTTAAGGAAATACTATTTTATTACAACTTTAAGTGAGTGTTTATATCTTGTACACATTTTTATTTTTTATTACTGGATGAGCTATGCATGTATGCTTATGTAAACGTCCGCAGATTCCACTGGATCTTGCTAAACATTCAAGTTGACAACTCCCTAGTTGAAGTCCACGACTCATTAAGTTGGCACCAAGAGGAGTGAAGCGACATGAAAGCAATGCTCCATAAGTAATTTCAATCATTATCGCATTATATCGTCCTCTTTCATTCATTTCCTGATATCAAGTAACTAATAACTCCTTTGTTCATTTTCTTTGCCGAGCAGGTGTTGGACACGGTTCAGACAGAAAATACCAGGTCCATTCAAAGAGGAGTTAACTTATAAAATGGTGAAGAGTTTGCAGCAGCCACCGGGAACTTATTTATGTGGATACTACGTCTGCGAGTATATCCGCGAGTTGACCAGTGAGCGGAAAGTTGACTCACATTATATTTATGATTTGCGGGAGAAACTAGAGCCAGACCAGCGCATAAGAGGAATTCAAGAGGAGCTGGTGGGATTTATGATGAAGGAAGTCCTTGATGTATATGGAGAGCATTATGCGGATGACGTGGAACTCGATTTGCCTTAGCCATCTCCATGTAGCTGATATGATATATATATTTATCAATGACCAGATAATTTCAAAACATTTCTTCCTTTTGATATGATTGATTATATGTATGCTTGCAAGGGATCGATTAATTATATAAATGCCTCGACGTGTAGTGTGTATGTAGTAGCGTATAATATGTATACTGAAATATATGTTTGAATTATAGTGAAACACAAAATAAAAAAGTAACGAAATGGCAAAAAAAAGGAAATACACAATCTCTGCCTCGGCAGAGAAACACACAATTCTCTGCCGCGACAGGAAACCTTTTAGTCCCGGGTGATGTTACGGCCCAGGACTAGAGGGTTTCCGCCCCCATGGCGCTGAAAACACGTGGCTGTTATCGGTCATGAGCTATAGTGCCGACTAGAGGGGGGGCCTCTAGTCCCATTTTCGCAGTCCCGGACCCAAAACCGGGACTAAAGCCAGTTGCGGCCCGGACTGTAGGCCCTTTTTCCACCAGTGTTAGCTCCACCGCCTCGGGATCTTGTCTTCTAGCCACTGGCTTCCAGACCTGAAGATACATAGATGATTGTACAAACCATTAGCCGGGTGGGCTAGGGAAACCACCTCAATAGAAAATTTGTTTCACATGTTATAAAGTGTCCAACATAAAGCCATGCAAGAAATCATCAACGCTCGTCTATCTTGACCCAATAGTTGAAGGAACCTAAAAACGTCGGAGGGACAGGGTTCCACGAATTTTGCAAGGGGGAGTAGAAACATATGGTCACTAGTGGAAACAGCCCCATGTGTCCCGGTTGGTAAGGGCATTTAGTCCCGGTTACTCAACCGGGACTGGGAAATCGGGACTAAAGCCCCAACCTTTAGTCCCAGTTGCCCCACCAACCGGGACAAAAGGGCGTACACGTGGCCGCGGCAGAGGGCGAGGGGGGAGGAGCAACCGTCCCGGTTCGTAACACGAACTGGGACAAATAACCCTCTGCCGCGGCAGAGATTTGACATATTTCTCTTGCACGGCAGAGAATTCATTTTGGCAACTTTTGTTGCCATGGCAGCATTTTGGCCACTTTTTGTGCCGCGACAAAGAATTCATTTATGTTGTTTTATTTTTTATTTAGTGTTTTGCACTCATCAATGAAGGAACCATTATATTACACAAGATCATCATGACAATATAGATCCAAGTGTCGAACATATTACATTCGATACACGGATCGAGTTCATGCACTACATACAAAATAAGCTCTTTGTACAATCCCTATTGTTTATACACACCCGAATAGTATTCTCCTTTTGGATTTAGGACTTCTGCATCCAAGAATCCCGCCAATTCCTCCTGAATTGCTCGTACGCGATCCTTTGGCAGAAGACCATCCCGTAGACGTTCGATCTGATTTAAAAAAGGAGTCAACCTATATGAATGAAATTAAACACAATTTGATGGTAATTAAAAACTATAGAAATTGTTTACGTACGTGGAGTTGCTCTAAATATTTGCCCTTCTCACAGCACGTCTGACAGATGAACTCGCAAACATAGTATCCATATAAATTATTCCCTGGTCCCTGCGTCAGGCACTTTACGAGAATAGAGTTCAATCAAAAAAATAATCAAGCATGATAATAACGGTATCAAAACTAGAATCAAAGAGATGCGTGGATATAGCTAGTGGTGCTTATATCTAGTGGTTGAAATGTAAGCTCCTCTTTCCAAACAGCCCTAGCCTTGTTGGTGAACCATTTCCAAGCACTGCTCGGCGAAGAAAACGAATAAAAGAAGTTATTAATTACTTGATACCATAAAATTCACGAACGTTGCTGATATAGTGTCATAATGATTAGAATTACCGCTGGAGAATCATCTGCATGTCCTTCCACTGCTCAAGGGGTTTATGTTTCGAGTCCATGACTAGTACACGCCCTTTGTCAAGTTGAATGATTAACAGAATATAGTGGAAGGTGCGCATGCATAACTAATCAATTATATACTTAACATCGAGTAAGCGAAATAGAAAGTGTATACAAGACAATAACACTCACTCGAAGTTGTAAGGAAATAGTATTTACCTTCTGGTTTCTTGAAACCTTAACGCCTGTATGATATTATCCTCTGTATCCTGTGGGTTTGTTTTGAGATTAGCTTGATGAACCCAATATGGGTCAATGAACCCAATGTCATAGATTTGTCCTCTGCTGCATTCGAGAATCTTCATTCTACATATTATACTATGATTATATACATGCAATAAACGAGGTGAGATAGCTAGAGACTAGATTAATTACAGAATTAGTACTTACAGGCAATAGGCACCGATGATCGATTTGTCCAAGGCGTCTTGATTGAATAATTGAAATAGTTCATCAAATTTAATGGATATCATGTCATCTATTTCTTTACCATAATGCTTTTTTGTAACCCTCAGCATTATCCAGTTAGCCCCGGCCTTTATGGCATGCATGTACCAGTTATGCAATCTTCGCATTTTTGTTGGAAGATTATTTACCTCCTCAGGTTTGACGAGAGGTTTGCTGTACTGGTATTTGTATGCTACTTCACACACGGGGAAGTACTCTAACTGGGATAAGTACTGGGCAATACTCATACCTTGAGCAGCGGCAGCTTCTCCATATTGTGCAACTACCTCTGGATCATACTGCTCTCCGGCCGCATATTTGCTCGACCCCACATTGGTATGGGAAATCACCTCGAGAGGGGCGCAAGACTATTTTGCTTGTTCTCCGAGCTGGGCAACAGATTTCTCGCTTGCATCAGTACTACTCTTCGAGGCTTGTTGTGCCGCATGTGACTTGAGAATAGAACGCTCATAGTCTGATGACAGCTTTGGCTCGGGTTGATGAAGAGTCTTTAGCATTTTGAACACTCGGGCTTTTTCTTCTTTGGTGCTGGGGAACTCTGTCTCTTTCGGCCGCCTTAGCTTAGCAAAAAACACTGTCATTTCCGCATCAGCGATAGCCGTAGTATCTTCTTCGGTACAGTCATAAGCTCTCTTGGAAGGAACCTTTGGTACTTTTGGAAGAGGCTCTTGTTCATGTTTCGGCGATCGCTTGCCACGACGCAGAGTAGCGGTGGTACGCTTACGCTTTTTATCCTGAGGCACTGGCGATGGCTGCCGCGGCGATGGCTGCGCCGGAGATTGGTGAGGCGACGGAGCCGTGTGAAAGCGAGAGCGGCTGCCGTGGGTGGCGGCGGCGAAGATGGCCTTGGCGTGTGATTTCGAAGCACGATACATTCCTTTGGCCATAGAATGGTGACGTTTGTTGCTTCTCCCAGTTCAGTCACATCCCCTTCACCTGCAGGGTAGTCAAGCTTCAAAACTTCAAAGGTGGGCATGATTTCATCCACCCCGACAACAGCGTAGCCCTGTGGAACAGGACGACGGTGGAAAGTTGGTGTAGGTCCAATTGGTAAGGCATAGCCGACTGCCACCTTCATTGATATGTTCACAACTTGGACATGTAGCTCGTAGTGTGTCATCTGTGTGATATCATCCACTGGGTAGCCAACATGAGCCATCGTCGGTGCACCATCGTCATCGTCATTGTCATCACCCGGGACCTCGGTGGAAGCCACACTGCTTTTTCGATTATTTGATAGGCCGGTAGCATCGAATGCAGGTTCTACCACCATGTGCTGCTGAGATGGGCCAGTAGTACTTTGCTCTTTAAGTGCATTAATTTCATCTTGTTGTTGCTTTATTCGTTCTTCAATTATACGCATTCGCTCTTTCTGAATATCTGCTTCAACTTCCGCCTTGTCCTTTCTCCTCTGACGGCTTCTATCAGGATATTTCTTCCTTTCTTCGGGAAACCCAGTCCTCCATGGTTAGAAGCCGCTTGTGCCTCATGTTCGTCCATCATGTTCCTTATTTCCAAGGGCGAGTGTGAGCTCATCATTCTCTCTATCGGGAATGAAGTCCCATCTTTAACAGCCTTTACTGCTTTTCTCATCTTCTCGATTGGCAAGGGCTCTTCTTTATGCCGTATGTTATATATACACTTCTCTTCCGAGTCCAACGTGCCCCCATGCCCGTAAAACCAATTCCTTGCACGTTCGATCCAATCGTCTGTCTCTGGGATGATCTTTTTAGCACGCAGTTCATCCTCAAGTTTCTTCCACTTGGGAATGCCAGCCCTGTAGCCACCTTGCCCCATAGTATGGTGATACTTCTTGTTAACAGCATTCAGCTTATTCGTTGCAGACATTTTCTTAGCTTTTTCTTATGTCTTGTAATTCACAAACTCAGCCCAGAATGGTTTTATCTTCTCAAACTGAATCTTCCTGAAATCTGGAGTCTTCTCTTTCATGACATAGTCAAGGTGCGATCTTTTCTTCCAGTTGGTGAAACACTGGGCCATCTTCTTCATAGCCCACTCCCTGACCTTAGCCTCCATGGCTCGCGCATGTTCTAAAGTGTCCTCAACTGGATCATCCGCATTTGGATCTAGCTCTATCTTCGGTAGTTTGAAATTAACCATGAGCCTCTTCCACAGTAAATCTTTGGCCACGGTAGGGAGAAATAAAGATGTTCCCTCTTCTTCCGCATCAGCAGGCCTATTCCAATTCGAACGGTGATCGGGATGAAGTCCCTAACGATTACTCCGCATTGTGCCACAAATTTGTTTGCGACAACTTTAGGAGAAATCGGTTTGCCGTCTTCACCGATATCTTCGATCCTGAACCTCTCATGGTCTTCCAACTTTTTGGTTGGGCCTCGTCCGCTCTTTTCAGTAGATTTCTTCGATCCGGAGGGCTAAAATAAGAAAGATCATCGTTACTATTTCTATATAGATAACAAATGATTAATTAATGAATTAATTATATTACATGCACCTCGCTGGAGCGGTCGTCTTCTCGATCACACAAGGCATCGCCTTCTCCCTCGCCAAAGGCATCACCTTCAACCTCAAATAAGTCGTCTCTTTCAGCAAAAAGAGGATCACCCTCACCGGAGTTGTTCAGAAACGTCGATACATCTAAATTTTCTTCCCCACGGATCACACCTTGGATCAACTCTTCCTTTTCTTCGTCTCTGTCGTGTGGGTCCATATTTTCTGCATAGGTGGAAAACGGAAAAGTCAAAGCTGCTAAGGGAGAATGTTAGGTAGGGTGTTGAGAGATATAAACCCTAATTCGGAGAAACCCTAATATATACATACACAATAATAAAAATGAATTTACAATATCAGAAACCCTAATTCGGAGAAACCCTCGGGCTCGGATCCTATCGCGAAGAACCAATACCGGAAATAAAGGCTGCAATCAATACATGGCATAATACAATGCGCAATCAATATGTATGACATGTCAGATTTAGAGATCCTACACTAACCCTAGGTGCAACATCGATTTTAAAGGGTTCGGGATGCCCTGGCGAGGACACACCGGCGAACCCACATGTACATAAGGGGTGTCGATGTTTCTTTACCAAAGCTAGGGTTTTTAAGTTGCTTGACAATGTATGATGATTGACAGATAGCTCCTAATTTTCTGAACATTTTGATATATTATTTGTATTTTTCTGACTTATAAATCATAACTTATTGAATTTACAAGTTTATATAAATTTCTGAAAATATTAAACCATTTTAAAACAGTTACTACGTCACTTTACATCAGCATAAGGTGTAGTTTTTCACCGGTTCTGGGGCTACCCATAGTGACTGACCAGTGGGGCCGAAGACACATCGACATGCCACACCAGCGGGGTCCGTGGACACGTTAGGGCAGCCTTGACGTGGCGTCATCCTGGCCACCGTCGGATGGTCACCGGCGGAAGGAGGCGCGTATGGGCGACGAGATATAGCCTACTCGAACGAGGCGAGCAAGGCAAGCCTACTGGTGGCAGCACCACTAGGTTTTGGTCGCCGGAGCAAGGAGAACGGCGGCGCACGGCGGCAGAATGTACGGGTCGACGGCAAGCAACGACTACTGAGGGAGAGGGGGGTCGAGGGAGAGGTCCTAGGGGACCAGAAGCTCACCGCGGATCGGACGAAGGGCTCTGGGAGGCCGCACGAGGTCTAGATCGAAGGCGATGTCGACGGCAGCGATCGTCGGTGACGAGGAAGATGGCGTCGATGGCGACGATTGCAGATGCCCCTCTTCGATTCCTTTTGTGGGGAGATAGAGGGCAACGAGGCGGAGCTCGTGGCAGGGTCAGCAAGGCGGCGGAGCTCGGGCAGCCTGCCAGCGTCGTGGAGCGGTGTCTCCTGTGCGCACGTCGATGAAGCAGAGAAGTGAGATGGGGAAGAAGAAGAGGAGGCGCGCAGTTATAAACGAAGGGTCTTTTGTCCCGGTTGTTGGCTCCAACCTGGACTAAAGGGTCATACGTCCTAGTTGGAGCCACCAACCGGGACATATACTCCACCTTTTTTCATCAGCCTAAGGGGCGCGTGTAGGGGTCTTTAGTCCCGGTTGGTCTCTCCAACCGGGACGTATGACCCTGTTTTCAAAAAAAATCAGGAATTTTCTCTCTGTTCCCGCCTTATTTTTTATTTTGGGGTCTAAATTTGTAATATTTTTTAAATGATAATTACTTTGGAATTTAGAAAAACTTTAAACATAAAAAGTGTTTGAATTTGAATTAATAATTCAAAACCATTTTCTGTTTTTAAAAATAATTAATGTAACCATTTAAATTATAAACCATTTAATATTAAAAATGAATTAACTTATATTTTTTGAATATTAATTTGGAATTTAGAAAAACTTTAAACATAAAAAGTGTTTGGATTTGAATAACTAATTCAAAACCATTTTCTGTTTTTAAAAATAATCAATGTAACCATTTACAATTAAAAATGAATTAACTTATATTTTTTGAATATGAATTTGGAATTTAGAAAAACATTAAACATAAAAAATGTCTGAATTTGAATAAATAATTCAAAACCATTTTCTGTTATTAAAAATAATTAATGTAACCATTTAAACTATGAACCATTTAAAATTAAAAATGAATTAACTTATATTTTTTGAATATTAATTTGGAATTTAGAAAAACTTTAAACATAAAAAGTGTTTGCATTCGAATAACTAATTCAAAACCATTTTATGTTTTTAAAAATAAATAATGTAACCATTTAAAATTAAAAATGAATTAACTTATATTTTTTGAATAATTTGGAATTTAGAAAAACTTTAAACATAAAAAGTGTTTGGATTTGAATAACTAATTCAAAACCATTTTCTATTTTTAAAAATAAATAATGTAACCATTTAAAATTAAAAATGAATTAACTTATATTTTTTGAATATTAATTTGTTATTTAGAAAAACCATTAAACATAAAAAGTGTTTGAATTTGAATAAATAATTCAAAACCATTTTCTGTTTTTAAAAATAATTAATGTAACCATTTAAACTTTGAACCATTTAAAATAAAAAATGAATTAACTTATATTTTTTGAATATTAATTTGGAATTTAGAAAAACTTTAAACATAAAAAGTGTTTGCATTTGAATAACTAATTCAAAACCATTTTATGTTTAAAATGATGTAACCATTTAAAATTAAAAATGAATTAACTTATATTTTTTGAATATTAATTTGGAATTTAGAAAAACTTTAAACATAAAAAGTGTTTGGATTTGAATAACTAATTCAAATCCATTTTCTGTTTTTAATTTGGATTTGAATTAACTTATATTTTTTATATATTAATGGGTGGGGAAAAAGGACGGGAAATAATGGGCGGGAAGAAAATTTTATTAGGATATAACTAGAATTAAAGTACATAATGCAACTAACATTAAGTTACATAAAGCACGACTGAAGATTAAGATACATAGAAGAACTGAAAATTAAGATACATGGCCAGATTAAGCCACAATCGGCCGAACTTGTTTTGCAATGTTGGAGTGATTTAGTCATGCTCCTGCCTACACCTGTAATACTACATCGTGTGGTAAATTCGTACCGGCAATGCATCGTCATTTGTCATCGCCGGGGTCGCCATAGTTGAACCTTGAAGGCTGAGTACGAGTGGGATGGACTTGAGGGTAGCGCAGGCGAGGGTTAGAGTCGGCGGCCGTGTCGTAGGCCATGACGCTCTGGAGAGTTCGGCCGCGCCACCATAGCCGACGATCGGCCTCGTTGAAGTTTGGAGGAGGTGGGTCGTCCTCCTCGTGCCTGGCGAGCGCCCTCTCACGCCGATCCCCGAAGAAGGCTTCCCAAGTCGGGAAATAGTCGGGATGCCAGTTGGGATTCCTCCGTTGCTCCGGCATGAGCTTGAAGTAGTAGTGGTTTATGATGGCCATCCGGCGTGCCACACCTCGAGGGACAGGAGGAACCGGCACGCCTCCGGCGCTCAACATCCAGCCGACGGGGACGCAGTAGCCCGGTGGGCAGGGGTAGTTCGAGGCGCAAAGCGCCTCCGCCTCCCTGGGGTTAGTCGTATGGTGGAAGCCATGGAAAAGAGTGATGAGGTTGCAGATATGAGTCTAGAGATATGCAATGACAATGGAGGCCAATCCTACATATATGTACTGAGAAATGGCGGGAAGAAAACTGTGGGAAGAAATGGCGGGAAAAAAACTGCGGAAAGAAATCGCGGAAAGAAATGGCGGGAAGAAAAATGGCGGGAATAAATGGCGGGAAGAAACTTGGGTTTAGGGTTTAGGGTTTTGTGAAGGTTTTTTCGAGCATCATTAGAACTTGCATTGTATCTCTGAAGAAACCACATATTGCGAGTCTAAAAATGATTTTTTCAAAAAATCACGGGCGTTAGATCATGTACCTGTAGTACAAACCGGACCCACTACCTACCGATTCGGCATACGTTTGTCCTTTTTACCCGGCATGGACGAAAAGGTTTGAGATGTCCGGGTTGGGAGATAGTCCATGTAAGGTGGTCTAGTATTTTATAAAAATGGGATGGTAGCATTCTGAAACAGCATTTTGGTGGTTACTTCACAAAACGACTCGTTTTTTGCGCTCGGAAAATGGAAAATGGCTTTTCCATGCGACGAAAAGGAAAACTTCCTCCTGCAACATTGTTCTCCATACCAATGTCGACATGAATGCATAATATGGGCACATCATCACAAACTATGCCGTGATTCAGCACATAACATCGGTCATTGGGACCGAAAGCCATGAAACCTCGAACATGATAGGTCATTTTGTGAAGGTTTTTTAGAGACATGATCAATATACCAAGTCTGGTATTTTTCCTTTCAACTATGTCACATAATATGACACCACGCGAAGGATTTTCATTGTTCGGATTTGTTTTGAATTTCTTATTCCCGTTTTGAATTTTTTGAATTTCTAACTATGGTCAAACCGGCGTGCATGAAGATAAAGGACGAGCATCGTTAGAACTTGCATTGGATCTCTGAAGAAACCACATATTGCGAGTCCAAAAATGATTTTTTCAAAAAATCACGGGCATTAGATCATGTGCCTGTAGTACAAACCGGACCCACTTCCTACTAATTCGGCAGACATTTGTCTTTTTTACCCGGGATGGACGAAAATGTTTGAGATGTCTCAGTTGGGAGATATTCCATGTAAGGTGGTCTAGTATTTTAGAAAAATGGGACGGTAGCATTCTGAAACAGCATTTTGGTGGTTACTTCACAAAACGACCCGTTTTTTGCTCTCGGAAAATGGAAAATGGATTTTCCGTGCGACGAAAAGGAAAACTTCCTCCTGCAACATTGTTCTCCATACCAATGTCCACATGCCTGCATAATATGGGCACATCATCACAAACTATGCCATGATTCAGCATATAACATCGGTCATTTGAACCGAAAGCCATGAAACCTCGAACATGATAGGTCATTTTGTGAAGGTTTTTTCGAAACATGATCAATATACCAAGTCTGATATTTTTCCTTTCAACTATGTCACAAAATATGACACCACGCGAAGGATTTTCATTGTTCGGATTTTTTTTGAAATTCTTATGCCCGTTTTGAATTTTTTGAATTTCTAACTATGGTCGAACCGACGTGCATGAAGATAGGGGACGAGCATCGTTAGAACTTGCATTAGATCTCTGAAGAAACCACATATTGTGAGTCTAAAAATTATTTTTTCAAAAAATCACGGGCATTAGATCATGTACCTGTAGTACAAACTCAGAACACCTTCACTCCGACCGATGAGGCACTACTTCAAGCACTCAATAGGATCTCTAGACTAACCCCACAGACCAACACTAGTCTTTTCTGCGACTTTGTCCTCACTGTACGCTTTTGCATTCTTACTTCGGTAGGGTCACCCATCCTAGAATTGCTCTAAGCCAAGCACGCTTAACCTTAGAGTTCTTTTCGAATGAGCTTCCGAAAAAGAAGTTGCAACTTGTTGGTATGGGTTTCCTATTAATCCTATTGAGCCATGCGCTAGGGTCTCACAAAACCGGACCCACTTCGTACCGATTCGGCAGACATTTTTCCTTTTTACCCGGGATGGACGAAAAGGTTTGAGATGTCCGGGTTGGGAGATAGTCCATGTAAGGTGGTCTAGTATTTTAGAAAAATGGGACAGTAGCATTTTGAAACAGCATTTTGGTGGTTACTTCATAAAACGACCCGTTTTTTGCGCTCAGAAAATGGAAAATGGCTTTTCCGTGCGATGAAAAGGAAAACTTCCTCCTGCAACATTGTTCTCCATACCAATGTCCACATGCATGCATAATATGGGCACAACAACATTGATAGGTTCATCTTTAGTCCCGGTTGGAGGGATTTCGGTAGGCTGGGCCAGGCAGCACTAATGATAGAGGTGAGTGTCGACATTATGTCGTGCGGCGTGTACCTTGTCCCGGATGGTGTCACCAACCGGGACTAAAGATGAACCTTCAGTCCCGGTTGGAGACACCAATCGGGAAAAAATACGAGTCAGCACTAATAATAGGGGTGAGTGTCGACATTATGTCGTAAGTGTCGACACTATGCCGAGCTGCTTGTACTATAAATAGGCATCCTTGTGAGTCTAGTCCTCCAGCCAGATTGAGGCATCTCCAATATGGTTTTCGAGAGCAGGGACACCACTACGACCAGTTTCAGGGAGATGCCGCCGGATCCCAGTCCTTTGGCATATCCAAGAAACTGGTCATAGAGGCACTCCCTAATATGTGAAATTAGTTAGCTCCCAGGTGTATTGATCTAGTTAGAGAAGTTACAAGCTGCAAGATGGTGTGCGAGAGCAGGGACACCACTACGACCAGTTTCAGGGATATGCCGTCGGATCCCAGTCCTCCGGCATCTCCAAGAAACTGGTCATAGAGGCACTCCCTAATATGTGAAATTAGTTAGCTCCCAGGTGTATTGATCTAGTTAGAGAAGTTACAAGCTGCAAGATGGTGTGCGAGAGCAGGGACACCACTACGCCCAGTTTCAGGGGGATGCCGCCGGATCCCAGTCCTCCGGCTTCTCCAAGAAACTGGTCATAGAGGCACTCCCTAATATGTGACCACACGCGTTTGGAGATCAAATCTTAATGGTAAGTATGAATCGGGACAACTTCTTCATAGTTCGGGAAAGTCGTTCTACGAATCGGGACTAAAGGCCCCCTTTAGTCCCGGTCCAGCCACAAAATGGGACTAACACTCAAGATATTTATTAATATTAAAAACCGATACTACAAAACCGGGACTAAAGGCCCCCCCTATATATAGTCCCGGTCAAGACACAAACTGGGACTAACACTCAATACATTTATTAAACTTGGAAAATTGCAAACATCATAAGATATCCCGGCCAGACATGAACTAGAGTTACACAATATGAGAATGAACTTCTTGGCATATGTCCTTCCATATGATCGCTTCAGAGGTAACCATGGAGCATCTTCTTTACTTAACGAAATGCTTGGATAAGTTTTCACTGTGAAGGGCGGAATTTCATTAAACTTATTATAATCTTCTGACATGTCTGTCTTGTCCTCGATTCCCACGATGTTTCTTTTCCCTGAAAGAACTATGTGGCACTTTGGCTCATCATATGATGTATTCGTTTGCATATTTTTTATTTTTTTCGGTCTGGAGGACATGTCCTTCACATAGAAAACCTGAGACACATCACTGGCTAGGACGAATGGTTCATCTCTATAACCAAGATTGTTGAGATCCACTGTTGTCATTCCGTACAACTGGTCTATCTTTACCCCTACCCATTCAGGTTTACCCATTTGCAGCGAAACAAAGGGACCTTAAAAGAGACTCCATATTCTAGTTCCCATATCTCCTCTATGTAACCATAGTATGTGTCCTTTTGTCCATTCTCGTCTGTTGCATCAAAGAGGACGCCACTATTTTGGTTGGTGCTCTTTTTTATCTTGGGAGATCGTGTAGAATGTATTCCCATTTATTCCGTACCCTTGGAAATTCAATATAGTAGAAGATGGTGACGCGGCCAACAAGTATAGCTGATCTCCAACAGTGGTGTCATTCAAGAGATGAGTCCGCATCCAACCACCGAAAGACTTCATGTGTTCATCTGTAATCCATGATTCAAGCTTCCCCGGATTTTTGGAGCGTACAATATTCTTGTGTTCCTCGATATACGGAGCTGCCAAGGTGGAATTATGTAGAACTGTGTAGTGTGCTTTAGTGAAAGAATCCCCGTCCCTACATATCATTGCTTTCTTTCCCAGCGTGCCTTTTCCACTTAGTCTTCCCTCATGCCGCGAGTCAGAAACACCAATCGGCTTAAGGTCAGGAATAAAGTCAACACAAAACTCAATGACCTCCTCTGTTCCATATCCCTTGGAGATGCTTCCTTCTGCTCTAGCACGGTTATGAACATATTTCTTTAAGACTCCCATGAACCTCTCAAAGGGGAACATATTATGCAGAAATACAGGACCGAGAATGGCAATCTCTTCCACTAGGTGAACCAGGAAATGCGTCATAATATTGAAGAAGGATGGTGGGAACACCAACTCAAAACTAACAAGACATTGTACCACATCCTTCTGTAACCTTGGCAGAATATCTGGATTGATTACCTTCTGAGATATTGCATTGAGGAATGCACACAGCTTCACAATGGATACTCGAACATTTTCCGGTAGAAGCCCCATCAATGCAATCGGAAGCAACTGCGTCATAATCACGTGACAGTCATGAGACTTTAGGTTTTGGAAATTTTTCTCTGCCATATTTATTATCCCCTTTATATTAGATGAGAATCCAGACAACACCTTGATACTCAAAAAAGAATTCCTTCTCTGCTTTGGTAAGAGCATAGCTGGCACGACTTAAGTGACGCCCTTTATCCGTCTTGTTCTGTGTATGCATGTTCTTCCGGTCTTTCATAATTTGTTGGTCCTCCCGTGCTTCTGGTGTATCTTTTGTCTTCCCATACACGCCTAGGAATCCTAGCAGGTTCACACAAAGATTCTTCGTCACGTGCATCATGTTGATTGAAGAGCGGACACGTAGGACTTTCCAATATGGCAGCTCCCAAAATATAGATTTCTTCTTCCACATGGGTGCGTGTCCTATAGCCACGTCGTTCGGAATTGATTGATCGCCGGGACCCTTTCCAAAGATTACTTCTATGTCCTTGACCATACCAAATACATCATCACCAGCAGGGAGTTCAGGCTTCTTCCGGTGATCTGCCTCACCTTTGAAATGCTTCCCTTTCTTTCTTATGGGATGATTGGTCGGAAGAAATCGTCGATTCGCCAGGTACACAACCTTCTTGCATTTATGCAAATATGTACCTTCAGTCTTATCTAAACAGTGCGTGCATGCCTTATATCCCTTGTTTGTTTGTCCTGAAAGGTTACTAAGAGCAGGCCAATCATTGATGGTTACGAAAAACAACCCTCGTAGATCAAATGGCTCCTGTTTGTTCTCATCCCACACATGTACACCTGGTTTTCCCCATAGCTGTAAGAGTTCTTCAACTAATGGCCTAAGGTACACATCAATGCCGTTGCCCAGTTGCTTCGGGACTTGGATGAGCACTGGCATCATAATGAACTTACGCTTCATGCACAATCAAGGAGGAAGGTTGTGGATACATAGAGTCACGGGCCAGGTGCTATGACTGCAGCTCTGCTCCCCAAAAGGATTCATGCCATCCATACTTAGACCAAACCATAAGTTCCTTGCGTCACCTGCAAAGTCCGGGAAGTCTCTCTCGATTTTTCTCCACTGTGACCCATCAGCAGGGTGTCTCAACTTCCCATCTTTCTTACGGTCTTGTTTGTGCCATCGCAACAACCTGGCATGATCTTTGTTTCTGAACATGCGTTTCAACCTTGGTATTATAGGAGCATACCACATAACCTTAGCAGGAACCCTCTTTCGGAGGGGCTCTCCCTCAACATCACCAGGGTCATATCGTCTGATCTTATACCGCAATGCATTGCATACCGGGCATTTATCTAAATTCTCATACTCCTTACCGCGGTAGAGGATGCAGTCATTAATGCATGCATGTATCTTTTGCACATCTAATCCTAGAGGACAGAGTGTCTTCTTTGCTTCGTAGGTACTCTCGGGAAGTTCGTTATGTTTTGGAAACTTCGGCTTCATTATTTTCAGCATCTTTTCAAATGAGGAGTCAGTTAGACCACACTCTGCCTTCCATCGCAGCAATTCCAGTGTGGTACCGAGCTTTGTGCTGCCATCTTCACAATTTGGGTAAAACAATTTCTTGTGATCTTCTAACATGCCCTCTAACTTCAACTTCTCATTTTCTTTTTCACGGTCTCGCTTTGCATCAGAAATGACCCTACCAAGTTCATCAGCGGGCTCATCTGATGCCCGTTCTTCACCTCATTCATCTTTATTGTCTTCCATTGCAGTATCACTGTATTCAGGAAACATATGATGATAGTTGTTATCATCATCTTCTTCTTCACCGTCTTCCATCATAACCCCTCTTTCCCCGTGCTTGGTCCCGCAATTATAGTTGGGCATGAAACCTTTCATAACCAGGTGGCCACGAATGATTTTCGAGGAAGAGTACTCCTTGTTGTTCCGACATTGAACACATGGAAAACATATAAAACCATTCTCTTTGTTTGCCGTATCCACATCGATAAATTTATCCACGCCTTTAATGTACCCGGGTACACGCCGGTCACCGTACATCCATTCCCGACCGTTCATCTTCATATAAGTAAGTTTATCAAAAACAGGACATCATAAATAGTGAAATGACCAATTCACATCGACACATGCATTGTAACAATGACAGGGAAAAGATAAGATTGCTAACCTCGATCGAGGGAAATAAAGAGGAGAAAGCTCAAGTGCGTCTCGGACACCTTCTATATTTTTGTTCTGTGAGAAATTGAACGGGATCATTCACTCAAACATTTCATCAAACACCTTGAATGCATGCATAGGAAAAAAATAAACTAGCACACCTCTCACACCTTCCACCAAGAAAAAACAGAGGGGAGGCAGAGGGCTGGGGCGTCGTATTTATAGAGGGCAGGATCATACGTCCCGGTTTGTAGCACAAACTAGGACTAAAGGTGTGTGCCACGCCACGTGGCTGACGCCCAACCTTTAGTCCCGGTTTGTGTTACAAACTCGGACGCATGCCGGAGGCCACCATGCCTGCTCGAACCGGGACGCGTGCCAGCATTAGTCCCGGTTCGTGGCGCAACCGGGACTAATGTTGTTAGGGGGCACGAACGGATAGCCTGTTTTCTAATAGTGGGTATGTGCCCTCATACTCCCCACATAGAGAGCGGCTAAGTTGGAAGGAAATTGCCTCCTCGGCAGAGGCGGCTGCCACACGAACACTCTTACCTTAAGAAAGACATGGAGATTCTCCAGATCTCATTGAAGTATTTGCTCACAGTGCCTTTGCACAGATTTGGTAAAGGGATCGGACATAGAACCTCCATGAGGGCTCTAATATCCAACGATATCCTTCTAGCTTGAGAATCGTTCGCACCCCAATGATCTCTATATGCATGTTGTCCCAGGCAATGTCTTCCCCAAAACCAAATGCCCTCCTAAATGAGATTATCCATCCCTTCTCCTTCCAAGCTTTGGCCACCAAAATCCTTGGATCATCAACAATAGCAAACATCTCCGGGAAGCGATCCTTCAGGGGGACCGACCCCTACCACCAGTCCTCCAAGAGTCTGGTAGAAGCGCCGTTGTGCACCTCATGTTTTTCCCCTAAGCAGAAGAGGTGTTTCACTTTCAGGTGCAGTAATATTGAAACGACATGCCACAGAAAGTCTCTCCTTGCAAATATTCATCTCTGACATGTTCAAATGTATCTAGATACATTTTAGTTTATAGATGCATATGAATCTGAAGGGAATATGCCCGAGAGGCAATAATAAAGTGGTTATTATCGTATTCCTTGTTTATGATAAATGTTTATTTTGCATGCTATAATTGTATTAATACGAAAACGTTAATACATGTGTGTTTAATAAACAAAAAGGAAGTTCCTAGTTATGCCTCTCTCATAAACTAGCTCGTTGATTAACAAGATGATCAAGGTTTCCTGATCATGGACATTGGATGTTGTTAATAACGGGATCACAACATTAGTGTAATGGTGTGATGAACATTCATCCGAAGTATAGCATTACGATCAAAGTCATTGAGTTTATATTGCTATAACAACTTACGAAGTGATCCTAATCCTTAGACCATGAGATCATGTCAATCACTAACACCGGAAGAGTTTCTTGATAACATCAAATGTCACATCGTAACAGGGTGATTATAAAGATGGTTTCAGAACTACTAAAGTGTTATGTTGAGGCCCATGAATCGAGAGTGGAATTTGTTCATCCCGATGACAGATAGATATGCTCTGGGCCCTCTCGGTGATATCACATTGATTAGCTTGCAAGCAAGTGATTTGATCACTAGAATGTTATATCACGGGAACGAGAAAAGAGTGCATGTCAGTAACGAGATCAAACTAGGTATGGAGATACCGATGATCGAATCTCGGACATGCAATATATCGTGAAACAAAGGGATTAAGATACTAGCGTAAAAGGTTCCGACGATCACAAGAAAGTCATCGTTGAATGTGTGGGAGTCAGTATGGGTCTCCAGATCCCGCTTCTGATTATTGATCTGAGAGGGGTCTCGATCATGTCCGCATTATTCGCGAACCGTAGGGTGACACACTTAAGAGACACCGACATCCATTTGGAGCAAAAGTTTCATGCCGGAAAGAATAACAAGCGCAGGAATTTATTTCACTAGATACCGAAACGGGTTTTCGGGTGAAATTGCAGAAAGTGTTTCTGCATGTGAAATAAAATACTATCAAGGGGTTATTTGTGAATGTTTTTCATTAAAGTAATTGACAAAATTCTGAATAAATAAAAGGAGTTTTATTTAATGAGAGTTTGCATTAAATTTGGTGGAAATTTAATGGGAATTTGAGTGGGTTTTTGAGTGGAGGGAATTGAAAGGCATTTGAGTGAGTGGAGTGTCCACCCACATGAATGTGGAAGAGGTGGGGGCAGCCCCATGGCTGGGAGCATGGCCCCTTGGGTGCCCCCCCTCTCCCTATAAAAGGAGCCCCCTCCCTCTCTCTCACTCACACCTCCTCGTGAAGGATCTCTCTCCCCCTCTAGAATTTATCCCCATGGTCTCGGACTAGCGAGATACATGTTCCCAGTGGCTATTCGGCAAGAAAGAGTTGTGCTTCCGCTGCATCGCTGGAGCGAGGGGGCGGAGGTTGCTCGGTGCCTCCAACGTGTGTGCGAGCACGGATGCGCTGTTGTTTTGCCGCGCTAGGACTTCCTCTCGATCTTGAGATCGGCAAGAGATCGTCTACATCAACCACGAGTTTGGACTCGTTAAGCTTTGTTGGTCTTCAAGGGTATGTTCTCTACGTATATACATCCGCCCGTTGTTTGTATCTAGTAGATAGATCTTGGTACATAGTTGTTTCCATCGTAGGAAATTTTTTGTTTTCTATGCTGCGAACCCTACAGTGGTATCAGAGCCGGATCTATGCGTAGATACTTTGCACGGGTAGTACACATATGAGTATGTGGGCGATGATGATCATTTTATTGCTTCTTAGTTGTACTTTGGATATTGGTGGCATAGTGGGATGAAGCGGCCCGGACAAACTTTACATGTCCTCGCACATGAGACCTGTTCCACGCTTGACATGCAACTAGTTTTGCATAAGTGGCTAGCGGGTGTCTGTCTCTCCTTCTATAGTCAATATCTAATTTGCAATGAGTTGTCAACAATTTGGTTATCCTCGTTGTGGTTCATGTTCGTAGGTAAGAATGGTTCTATCTTCGAAAGCCCTAAGCCACGTAAAACTTGCAATGGATAAATTAGAGGGTCTAGTTTAGATTGTTGCTGGGCTAGTGTTATGATATGGTGATGTTGTAAGTAGAAGTATGATATGATACTCTTACAACACACATAGCGTGTAAGTTCCATAGACCTTGGCCTTACACATAAAGGTATGATAGTGATCATACCACGGTGCACATGATGGAGATCATATGCGGGAACCATATCATTTCACTTATTAACATGTGATGTTTGATTACATCTTATATTGCTTGTTTGGCGTTTTATTAGCATAATAAGATGATCCCTCATCTAGATATCAAGATAAGAATGTGTTCTTCCTTAAGTATGCACCGACAATGTTTCGTCGCTTCAAGACATCACGTGATGATCGGGTGTACTTGAATCCACGAGCATATCTCGGGTGTAAGACAGTTACACACGTGAATACTAAGGTTCTTACTTGGCGAGCCTAGCATGTACAGACATGGCCTCAGAACACGGACCGAAAGGTTAAGCATGAGTCATATGTTTTTGATATGATGACCATATGGATGCTCGCCTTTGAAGCTACACCGACTCACGTGATGATCGGACTTGGTGTAGTGGATTTGGTTCATGTAATCACCAAAAGGACACAAGGGATGTTCATGTAATCGAATTTATAAAGGTTGGAGATGCTAGACATCCTAATCATCCAAAAGGGTTTTGCAAAGTAATGTTATACTCACGATTCTCCTTTATAAGCTACAGTAGCTTGATCATGAAATTCGTCATGATAAGGACGAATAGAAGATGTATGTAAAGTGTTTACTACACTAAAAGATTACTAAAGAATGGATTTTGAAAGAATACCGATCATTTTGATGACGGTGATCTACTTCAAAGTGCAAGTCCAAAGGTATTATTATTTGAATATACACGCTTTGGACTATGTGTCATGTATATGACGCCACTTTTGATGTTGATAGATTCTTTTAAAAAGGAAAAGGAAATGCTGAAAGAGAATCTATAAAATATATTTGGCAGAAAATAAAAGATTGGAAATATCCAATTTAGGTATATAAATGATATACATGTTATGGTTGTATTCTTTGCTTGTTAAACAATGTGGTTCTTGGGTATTGGATATCGAATTGGTTGGTACGAAATTTTATACAGAACGACGCAATTCATGAACCACAATGGCCAAAGTAACTAGCAAGAGAATATGTGATGATGTTCATTGAAAACAAACAAACCGTTGTTTGTATTTCTCGTTGACATCAATGCTTGACTTCAAGATTTGTTTTAATAATTGTTATTTGAATCAGGTATTATGATGACAAAGGTTGTTCAAATAATTACCGTATTCCATATAAGATGGATGATTTACAAATCTAGTTGGATAAATCACATCCATAAAGCCTAATGCTAAAATGTCACAAGACAAATGATTGGAAGATCACTTACGAAGTGACATCGCTGTTTAAATTATATTGGAAAGAAAACATGAAGAAACTCCATTTTCATGGATTTTTGGAGTCTTTGATTTGATCAAGTGACGCTTGTAAGACTTTCCTCGGGATAATTAAAACTTCGTTCAAAGGCCAAAGAAGAACGAACGACTAAAATATTGGAATTGATACATATCGATGTATGTAGTCCATTATGTGTAGTCGTAAGCGATGGGTTTCAACTTCATATGCTTTCTTCGGAAATTTGAGTGAATGTTCACTTAATGAGAAAGAAGTATAAAATATTTGAAAAACGTTTCAAAGACTTTCAAGATGAAGTGGAAAATCATTGTAACAAGAAAAATAAATGATTTATGATTTTATCATAAGGGATTTATTTGAGTTACAAGTGTAACAAGAAAAATAAATGAGTTATGATTTATCATAAAGGGATTTATTTGAGTTACAAGTTTAGCAAAACACCTAGATTTACATCTCCCGAAACACCATAGGAATATGGAGTGTTTGAGATTTGTAATGAAACCTTGTTTGACATGGTTGGATAAAAGGTGTTATTTATAAAACTGCCATTATGTTTTAAAATATTAAAGCTTTAGAGACTTCCGCTTTTACACTGAAAAGAGCTCCATCTTGATCCGTTGAAATGACACCATATGAGTTATGGTTTGGGGTAAAACCCAAGTTGTCATTTCTTAAATTTTGGTATGCTAAACATAAGTAAGATGTTTACAACCAAAGTCGGATGAGCATGTCTTTGTAGGTTATTTCGAATAACAATTGGTTATTCCTCCATAACACCGAGGACAAAAGGGTTTGTCGCTTGAAATGTGAAGTTTCTTGAAAAAGGAATTTTTCGCAAAAGTTAAGTGGGAGGACAATAGAACTTTGATAAGGTTAACGAACCTTAGCTAAATGTGCTAAGTTAGCATGCCTTTCCGAAATGGCGGATGGCTGCCATAATGCTCATAGCTTATGTGCCTCAAAGGTTGTGGCCACGGAGATCTAAGTTCTTATTGAACCAAGTCGGTCGAATAAACAATCAAATACTAAGATTTGAGAGTAAATCATTATTGTTTGACAATGATGAACCGACTATATGCAAAGAAGCGATGATGGGCCCTGACTCTGTCAAATGGCTTGAAGCCATAAAATCCGTGATAGTTCCATACACGAGAAATAAAGTTTTGAACTTGGAAGACCCTCCGGAAAGGTGTAAAAACCTATCGGTCGTATTTGGATCTATAAAGAAACAGACATGGATGTTTTACATCTATGAAATAGTCGACATGTCGTAAAGTATTTTGCGACAATGTTCAAGGAGTTGACTATGACAAGATTTGATCTTTCATAGCGATATTTAGTCTGGACGGATTAAAGTAGCAACCACTACATATAATTTGGTATATGGTAGATGAATAAACAAAACAAAGTTCTTCTAATAGAATGGTTACCTAGGACGTGTACATGACACGGTCCAAAGGGTTTTGTTAAATTCAAAGGATGCTAAAAGGGCATGCAAACTTCAATGATTGAAGTAAGCATCGCGGAGTTGGAATCTTCACCGTGATGAAAAAGGAGTTTTTCATCAGGAGACGATGAAGATGCTTGCATTTGCAAGAAATTAAGTGGGAGCGCTGAGACATATTTCTAATACATTATGTGGATGACATCTTGTTGGTTAGAAATGATGTATCTTTTATTGACAAAGGTTAAGAATTTCATTTCGATGAAATACTCAAAACCCGAATATTTAGCGTGAATGTCTATAGTGGATAGACTGTGACACCAATATGGTTGTGCCAAACGTACATATATGAGATATTGAAGGAGTTCAATATAGAAACAACAAGAAACGGTTCTTGTCACATAGAAAAGGAATTGAATCAAGATTCAAGTGTATCGACACTTGATAGGTGAAACAAGATTCAAGTGCTTTGACACTTGATGAGTGAAATCACAAGGATGTTTTGATCAATCATACCATGATATGTACACATCCAGATATGTCCTATGCTCTAAGTGTTATGAGCATATACCAGAATGAATCATAAAATGATCATTGGACGATAGTGAGGATATTCTTATGATCTTTTGGAAGAACTAAGAATATATTTGTGTTAAGGTGACAAACAATTACAAATAGTTCATTGTAAAGCGTTACATTGATACTGGTTTGGTCACAAGATACAAATTAAGTTTATCTCAATTTAAACTATGGGTGGCACAATGAAATGGAAAGAAAGTTTCCATGATGGATTTGGATGAAATCCATAGTTAAGGCATTATGACGAATACTACAACAAAAAGGCTAAGTATATAGCGCTATAGTAGCGACAAGGAGAATTTGTGTCAAGAAGTTTGTCATCAAACTAAGGTGTGGTTCGCAACGGGCTAACACTGAAGATATATTGTGTGACAATAGTATCGACATGATTTAACCCCAAGGAACTAAAGGTCTCACCGAAAGACCAAATTTATACAATGCCATCTCATTGGAGAATGAGTGATGCGTGAAGACGCAAAGACATGCAAATACACACGGACCTGAAGTGTCAGATCCGTAGATTATGTTAACCACTTGCAATTGCGTATATGGAACACCATAAAGCTATAGGTGTTCAATACACAAAGTTTTCAAACTAGATTATTGTCTCTAGTGCAAGTGGGAGACTAAAGGGAATATGCCCGAGAGGCAATAATAAAGTGGTTATTATCGTATTCCTTGTTTATGATAAATGTTTATTTTGCATGCTATAATTGTATTAATACGGAAACGTTAATACATGTGTGTTTAATAAACAAAAAGGAAGTTCCTAGTTATGCCTCTCTCATAAACTAGCTCGTTGATTAACAAGATGATCAAGGTTTCCTGATCATGGACATTGGATGTTGTTAATAACGGGATCACAACATTAGTGTAATGGTGTGATGAACATTCATCCGAAGTATAGCATTACGATCAAAGTCATTGAGTTTATATTGCTATAACAACTTACGAAGTGATCCTAATCCTTAGACCATGAGATCATGTCAATCACTAACACCGGAAGAGTTTCTTGATAACATCAAACGTCACACCATAACAGGGTGATTATAAAGATGGTTTCAGAACTACTAAAGTGTTATGTTGAGGCCCATGGATCGAGAGTGGAATTTGTTCATCCTGATGACTGATAGATATGCTCTGGGCCCTCCGTGGTATCACATTGATTAGCTTGCAAGCAAGTGATTTGATCACTAGAATGTTATATCTCGGGAACGAGAAAAGAGTGCATGTCAGTAACGAGATCAAACTAGGTATGGAGATACCAATGATCGAATCTCGGACATGTAATATATCATGAAACAAAGGGATTAAGATACTAGCGTAAAAGGTTCCGACGATCACAAGAAAGTCATCGTTGAATGTGTGGGAGTCAGTATGGGTCTCCAGATCCGCTTGATTATTGATCGAGAGGGTCTCGATCATGTCCGCATTATTCGCGAACCGTAGGGTGACACACTTAAGACACCGACATCCATTTGGAGCAAAAGTTTCATGCGGAAAGAATAACAAGCGCGGAATTTATTTCACTAGATACCAAACGGGTTTTTGGGTGAAATTGCAGAAAGTGTTTGCATGTGAAATGAAATACTAGCAAGGGGTTATTTGTGAATGTTTGTCATTAAAGTAATTGACAAAATTCTGAATAAATAAAAGGAGTTTTATTTAATGAGAGTTTGCATTAAATTTGGTGGAAATTTAATGGGAATTTGAGTGGGTTTTTGAGTGGAGGGAATTGAAAGGCATTTGAGTGAGTGGAGTGTCCACCCACATGAATGTGGAAGAGGTGGGGGCAGCCCCATGGCTGGGAGCATGGCCCCTTGGGTGCCCCCCCTCTCCCTATAAAAGGAGCCCCCCTCCCTCTCTCTCACTCACACCTCCTCATGAAGGATCTCTCTCCCCCTCTAGAATTTATCCCCATGGTCTCGGACTAGCGAGATACATGTTCCCGGTGGCTATTCGGTAAGAAAGAGTTGTGCTTCCGCTGCATCGCTGGAGCGAGGAGGCGGAGGTTGCTCGGTGCCTCGAACGTGTGTGCGAGCACGGATGCGCTGCTGTTTTGCGGCGCTAGGACTTCCTCTCGATCTTGAGATTGGCAAGAGATCGTCTACATCAACCACGAGTTTGGACTCGTTAAGATTTGTCGGTCTTCAAGGGTATGTTCTCTACGGATATACATACGCCCGTTGTTTGTATCTAGTAGATAGATCTTGGTACATAGTTGTTCCCATCGTAGGAAATTTTTTGTTTTCTATGCTGCGAACCCTACAGAATCTAGATAAATGAAAGTCACTTATTTCTAAACGGAAGGAGTACATACTATAAGTGTTACTCCCTCTGATCCATAACAGAATAAATCCGCAACACTTATTATGGATCGAATGAGTACTAAAATCATTACCCATCAATATTATGTACCCGTATTGATCCCATAACTTGTGGTAGAAATTACACAATCCTATTAGAAGGTACTATCACCAGCGTCAAATGAAACCTTTCAAGGTGTGAGGAGAGGACTCCACCCTTCCTGATAGGCCTTTCCGGTCCCCCTCCTCCCCTCCGTCCAGCGGCCATGCCGGTGGATAGAAGTGGGTGTCGGGGGAAGATACACAACCCCACTGCTTGCGGTGAACCCCGAGGATAGTTTCAAACAACAGATATGCAGTGGAAATAAAATAATGAGCACATGCACATGTGACACAAGGATTTTGCATGGAAAAACCTTCTCAAAGTGAGAAGGAAAAAACCACGGGTGCGGACCAACCGGTCCAGCGAGTTTCCCTATGAGCAACCTGGGTACAGAGTATTCTCTAGAACATCTAGAGAGATACAACACACTCAACACATTTCCCATCGGCAACAACAACAACCACTTGAGAGAAAGATTATAGCAAAGCAGAGTATCTGAGTTTCTGTCCTCTTCGGTAATTAGCAAACTGCTCTTAAACCACAGATCCAATCAGCACCAAACTCGGTAGACAATATGACATACGAGTACCCAAAAAACATGCCAAATTTTAGGCCAATCGGACACCGTTTGATTGCCCAAACTGCTCGTCTATCAAAAATTCTCTGTGCTAAAACTGCAGCAGTCCGAACTGACTAAACCGCTTCCAAATATGATGCTACACTAACCCAAATCTCAAACCACCTAACCAGATCGAAGTACTCAAATAATGGAACAAGCTCACCAAGTTTTGAGCCATTTCAAGCACGTTTGAGCCTCCAAACACATCTTGAAGACAGACCGATCAGATCTCGGAAATCTAGACAAAAATCACCTCTCCTTCTTCTTCCTCTCTTCTCACTAGGTTGTGGTGTTCTTGTGTATTCTCTCACCCTCCCTCAGCAACAGCCACATTGGCTTTATTCTCACACTTTCTCACTCTCAGATTGAGACACTCTCGCCCACACCACTGATGTCTACACGTGCTTCTATTCTTGTAGACAGTGTTGGGCCTCCAAGTGCAGAGGTTTGTAGAACAGCACCAAGTTTCCCTTAAGTGGATCACCCAAGGTTTATCGAACTCAGGGAGGAAGTGGTCAAAGGTATACCTCTCAAGCAACCCTGCAATCAATATACAAGAAGTATCTTGTGTCCCCAACACACCCAATACACTTGTCAGGTGTATAGGTGCACTAGTACGGCGAAGAGATAGTGAAACACAAGTGATATGGATGATTATAAGTGGTAATTGCAATCTGAAATAAATATGGCACCAAACAAACATGTAGCTGGACTGGTTGTAAACGGTGTTTTAATGCTTAGAAAAAGGCCTAGGGATCATAATTTCACTAGTGGTCACTCTCGTATAAATATCTTCTCTTCATAATGCTACTCTGAACTACTCTCCGGTTGGATAACTCCAATCCATGGTAGTGCTACAAAATCTCTCCTTAAATTTCACATTCCCCATCTAGGTAACCCTAACCCTGTCACTTTTAGCGCTAGACGGTTCCAACAAACGCCACAATTTCATAGAGACATCCAACTCAAAATATAACTCATGATAAGTATTTATGTAATATTTAGCCTAAGTGCCACAAGGTGTGCACACTGTCAACTTCACACACGTGGGGATAGTCGGAGATTAAAATTCAAGCACTTGAGTAGAAGAGTATATATACTTGATTACAAAGCTCGTGATCACAATAAGATCACGCATAGAGAGAGAGATGAACACATAGCTACCGGTAGAGCCCTTAGCCTTGAAGGAGAACTACTCCCTCCTCATCATGGGAATCACCAACGATGATGGAGATGGTGGTGGAGATCGATGGAGATGGCTCCGAGGGCAATTCCCCGTCCCGGCAGGGTGCCGGAAAAGAGACTTCTATCCCCCGAATCTCCTCTTTGGTGGCGACGACGCTGTGGAACCTTTTGTGGATGGAGGCTGATTGATCTAGGGTTTCTGCATCGAGGGCTTTATATAGGAGGAAGGGAAAGGTCAGTGGACGCCCGAGGGGCCCACACCATAGGGCGGCGCGGACTAGGGTGGACCCGCGCCAGCCCTAGGTGTGGCCACCTCATGGATCCACTTCGTCTCTCCTTAGGGCTCCGTGTTGCGTCTGGAAAAATAGGAACTTCAGCTTTTGTTTCATCCAATTCCGAGAGTATTTTCCTTACTAGCTTTTCTGAAACCAAAAACTGCAGAAAATAGGCAACTCGCACTACGGAATCTTGTCAATAGGTTAGTTCCAGAAAATGTATAAAAATGCCTCAAAGTGTAGACAAAACATAAGAAAGTCAATACAAAACAAGCATGGAGCATCAGAAATTATAGATACGTTTACGACGTATCAAGCATCCCCAAGCTTACTCCTGCTCGTCCTCGAGTAGGTAAGTGATAAAAAGAATAATTTTTGAGGTGACATGCACCATCACAATCTTGATCAAAATATTGTAAAGCATTGATAGCAGGGATCAAAGTACTCTAAACATGAGCATGGAATATGTAGCTGTAACAATAAGACATAGCAACTAAGTTGCAACATGCAAAGGTACAAACAAAAGGTCATGAATAACAATACATTGAAAGACGTTTGTTTGTTTCATATAAAGAAAACATATCAAGAGTGGTATTCAGCTTGTCCTTCATAGAGTAGCAAAACATAAATGCATAGGCCACCTTCAAAGGTCCCCCTTTAGTCCCGGTTTGTATTACAAACCGGGGCTAAAGGGTGGGTGGGTATTCCGTGCGTCCCGGTTCGTGCACCAAACCGGAACACACAGATCGACCCGCCGCCGTCCTCCTCCTCATGTGAGCCACCGCGCCACAAGGCTGCTCAATCACTGCCTCGCCCGCACTGCCCTTCTCATGGCCTCACCTCACAGCCCAGCCGCCGTGCCAACCACTCCGCCCTGTCAGCTTGATCCACCACCTCCCGCTCAAGCCGTGAGCTCTAGTTTTTTTGTTAGTGTTAATTAGTTAGTGTATATAATTTCGTTAGTGTATTTTAGGGTTAATTAGTTAGGGTTATTTTAGGGTTAATTAGTTAGTAAGTTTAGTGTAATTTTTTCTTAGAGATTTTAGTTAGTGTTTAATATATTTTATTTTGATAGTGTAATTTAGTTAGTGTTTAATATAGTTTATTTTAGTGGATACTATTTATTTTCGTCATGGTTAAACTATATAGGTTTAATTTTAGTGTTTAGGAAATTATGCCGATTCCTCATCCTCGTTCACTCGGCGTGAACAACGGAGCGCTACTAGACAGTGTCGCCGGGCATCCACGGGGCTGGGCTCCGCCGGGCTGGCACTGGGAGGTGCTACCAGCCAGGGGACATCGTCTAGTGAGGAATCCAGGTGTCATCGTCGACCCGGATCTTCTGTGGTGGCGGCCGAGTGGTCCAGGTGCGGTGCAGAGGGAGCCGGCCCCCGACGAGGTGGTACAGCGTCGTGTCAGGGAGGAGGACGAGCTCGTCCAACGCTACATGTATATTTTAGAAGTCCGGGTCGCCAATACCTGGCAGCTTCTTCAGGCACCTTACCGAGATATTCTCCGATGATGGTTCCTACTCTTTGGGTGCACACCTCCAGCTCGATGGCAGGGCTCGACGTCTTCGCTGAGCTAGATGTGTAATAGGGTACCATCTTGTATTCGAGATGTATTGTTGTTTAATTCGTACTTTATTGTTGTACTAGCTAGATTATTCGAGATGTATTGTTATTTAATTGGTACTTTATATTTCTTTATCGCATTGTTTAAGCTGGATTACTTTATCTTCCTTTATTTTATCGCATTAAGCAAAATGGTTTTATCTTTGTTCTGTATTAGTTAAGTTATGGACGGTAGAGAACATCATGTACAACATGATAGATGAGGATACAGGAGGTTATAATTACGATGGATCAGACGACGATGGAGATGATGATGGTCCCAATACCTCAACTTGGATGAAGCCGACAGAGGAGACGACTATGATGAATTTTTTGATGGAGACGACGGTGGAAATGACGGTGGAGATACCATAGCAAAGACCGGCGAGGTATATAAAGCCTCTGGTGATCACGAGCTAGTAGATGCATTAGTTGATTCATATATATATATGTACTAACGACTGTTTCTTCTCTTAGACCTCCGCATCGGGCGAATCTTCTGCAAGGAAACGAGGCCCGACCAAAAAGTTGGCCGATGGTGCGCGTTTCACTATTGATTTAGTGTCTAAGTTCGGCGAACCTTTGGAGCCGAAAGAGGCCGCAAGTGTATTTGTATACCAATGCGGAGCGATAGTCAGGGACGCCATCCCGATCACCACTCAGAAGTGGAATAAGCCAGGAAAGAAAAGTGATTGAGTTGGAGAAACTTTTGTCGATGACAGAGCCAAAGAGGGTCTTTGGAATTCACTCATGGCACACTTCTCTCTGCCTGAATTGAACACTCCTGAACTCAATGAGGCATTGAGGTTTCAAGTTAGAAAGTGGGCCCTTAAGAAGATGGGAGGACAGTTCAAGGACTGGCAGAAAAGATTGTACAACAACTTTGCCAAGAAGGGGCTGACTCCACCATTCACTAGCTCGCTAGAGAAGCAGTGGGATAACTGGGACCCATTTGTGACATACAAGGAATCAGAAGCAGCTACGGCCAAGTCAGAAAAGAATAAGTTAAATGCGGCCAAAAATAAATATCACCATACTATGGGGACAGGTGGCTACAAGAGGGCCACGCCGAAGTGGGAAAAAACCGAGAAAGAAATGCATCAAAAAGGGGTCACGCCAGCTACAAATCAGTGGCCCATGAGGTCAAAAAATTGGCTCCTTGGGCATGGGGGGTCGTATGACACTGAAACCGGGGAGATTATTGTTACAAAGAAGGCCATTAATAAACCCAAAGATGAACTTGTTAAAGTGTTACAACTGAGAAAAGATGGAAAGTTCATTCCTGACAGAGAGAACGATGAGCTGACATTTGCCCTCGGGAATCCTAAAAAAGTCGAACAAACACAAGGCTTTGGCCCATCTGTTCCATGGAAGACAGGGTTTCCTGATGACATCGACACTTATAGAAGCCGATCTAGAAAAACGAACCGGCAGAAGACGGAAGAGGCAGCGCGGTTGGAGGCGGTTGAAAAAAGGAACGAGGAATTTCAAGCCATGTTCAAGCTGCATCAGGAGCAGATTAATGAACTTAGAGTACTGGCCCGACAGCAAGATCCTTCATTAGACAGTCCGATGGGCCTATCTCAGTGGAGAAGCAGCGTGGCTTCCACGGATGTACAAGCTAATAATCTAATGCTGATGGAGAATAATGCACCGGTGATAGATGATACGGCCGGTGCAACGATGGTTCACTACCCTATGGATGAAGTCGAGGCAAGGACAGCTTGTGAGCTACATGTTATAGTGAAGAACATTTCTATGATGGTGGCGCTCGACTTTGCTTTACCTTGTCCACCAGAAGCGACCTACCATGGAAGTCAGATTCCAGCTGGCTATGCTCGTGTCTGTGTGGATGAAGTTGAACCGACATATCGATCACTTGAGCTTGACATCCCTGCAGGCGAAGGGGAGAAAACACTGGGAGAAGTGGAGGGTGGGATCATTCTTTGGAAAAAATAGCACATCGTGTTTCCAGGCTGGGCGCCAAGGCAATCTTCTCCTCCGAGAAGCAATCCATCACCTCCGAGGCCACCATCACCTCTGAGTCCACCGTCTCCACCGAGAAACAATAGTCCACCCCTTCCTGAGAGGGATCGCAGCGCGACTGCATCTCCATCTCCGGCGCCTCCGCCTCCGCCCACTGAATCAAAGGGAAGAAAGCGGAAGAATAACACCGCCACGTCGAGGGAGACCCGACGCCGAAAATGACAAGATCCCCTCCCAAGAGTACCGATGTCTCCTCCCAAGTTAGCTTATCACTAGACCGATGAGGAAAGCGCGGTGATCTCCCGGGCCGATGTGAAGGCCCATTTTGCACCAAAACAACCCGAGCCACAGGTGCAAGTTGATCCAAAAGTCAAGAAGCACTTCAAGGCATTCCTTGAGCAACCACCCCAACATGTTTTAAATAGGAAAGATGACTATACACGCTGTCTTACGAAGACACTAAAAGAGAAGTCATCAAACAGTACTACAAGTGGGAGAAAATCAAAAGAAGTTGCCCAGCTCGGAAAACAGGCAAAACAATCCATCGCCCCTCTCAAGGTGTTACCCTAGCCCACACAAGGTGGAATAGATATGGAATTAGCTATTAAATTAGCCAATGAGTGTAACGTGCCCCTCGAAGCACTTCTAACCGGCAGAGATAATGTCGCCAAGGGACCAATAGCACGGAAATTTGTCTACGGGGAGCCTCTGGTCAGCGATGAGGTATTCGATGATCCGCCAACACATATGCAACTGTTGCATATCTGGTACTTGAAAGTCACAAAGGAAGGGCGACAATTTCTCGTATGTAAAGTTGGAGAGGAGTACTTCCGTCCAGACGAGATCTCTATTGAACTTTGTGAACTATTTCAGTTATTCAACCTAGACGCCCTCGTCAAGTCCCTCCTCGGCTGCTATTGTCTGTAAGTAATTAAGTCACTAACTCAGCTCGTTCAATTCATTTTCTGTTGTTATCCTCACTATATCTCCTTTTGTATGCTATTATATATGCAGAATGAAGATTCAAGAATGTAGAAGAAAGTCAATCTACAGCATTGGGTTCGTTGACCCAAACAGAGTTAATGGACATACGCTAATAAATAACCTCGAGGAAACGGAGGATAACTTGATAATGTTTTTAATGGAGCAACATTACAAGACACAAATACTATTTCCTTATAACTATGGGTAAGAGTCTTATTGTCTTATACACATTCAATTTTTGTTTACTAGATGTTAAGTGTATATAAACGTGCGCAACTACCACTGGATTCTTCTAAACATTGACGTTGACCATGCAAAAGTGGAAATCGGACTCGTTAAATAAGCCGATGGAAAACTACCACAGCATAACTGATTGCCTCCAAAAGTAATTTCAATCATTATCGCAGTATATCTGTCTCTTTTGTTCATTCTTTGAGATATAAACTAATTAATAACTCATTTATTTCTTTTTTGCCGAACAGGGTTTGGAAAAGGTTTACGAAGGAGGTTCGGGGTGAATGGCGTGAGGAGCTCACTTTTCGTACGGTCCCGGTAAGTAGTACGAGAGCTAGGAGACTAATTTATGTGGATATTACAATTATCATTCATACAATTATCATTCATACAATTATCATGCTTGATTATTATTTGATTGAATTATATTCTCGATCGAAAAGTGTGCGACGCAGCCACATGGGACTAATTTATGTGGATATTACGTATGCGAGTTTATTCGTGGGTGTATGGAGCAGGGCACAGACTTTCTTCGAGTACGTAAACAATATATTCACAATTTATTCTATACCATGGTTTTTGTTGAGTTCCATTCATAATGATCTACTTCTTTATATATAGTTGGATGCGATGCGGGATAAGCTCCTACAACATGAACGCCTACTAGCAATTCAAGAGGAGTTGTCGGGATTTTTGCTCAGGAACATCATAAACACAAAAGAAGAGTACAACGTGGATAGACCTTCGTGTAATCGTGAATAGAAAACCCTAAACCCTAAAACCCCACCTCCTGCCGCGGCAGCAGTTTGGTGTAAAACGCTGCCGCGGCAGAAGAACGTTAGTTTCGGTTCGTGTTACGAACCGGGACTAAAGATCCTCCAGCCCAGCGCGCGCAGCGGGGCCACGTGGAGACAATCTAGTCCCGGTTTCTAACAGAACCGGAACTAAAGGTCTAACCTTTAGTTCCGATACGTTAGTCCCGGATTGCAATCTGGAACTAAAGCCTCTTACAAACCAGGACTAGTGTCCTGTTTTCTACTAGTGGGGATTGCAACTGCGACATACGAGCGAGGACACCATGCCTGATGCCTAGGATTCTGATCTCATGAGCCCGTATGTCCGATGTGGTGTGAGTTGGAGGGTCGAGGGACCAAACCACCGCGGGAGGGTGGCCATCAAACCAAGCTGAACTAACCTCAACACACCTCCAAGGGAGGCCTCTACCCTTGCACATTCTGTTTAGGACACCATCCACACACCTTCCGAATGAGGATCTATCAGGACATTCCCTGATGCATCCCAGGCACATGCATCCTAATCTAAGTATGACTACTTCAGGTGCCAAAAGTTTTAGCAATGAAATGATCCATCACAGCTAGAGACACCACAGAATGCCCATGGTGTATATATCTACCGTGCACATTTATGTCTGCAGTTGTGCTCTCGCACTAGATGTGGCACACTATTATGCTCACAACTGCTATATAGAGGGACAGGGTTATGAATCCACAACAACCATGAAGTGCCAATTATGGCTCTTTTCGCTATCTCAGGCACATCGATCATTGCGGAAGTGACAGTCCCCTTTGGCATGTTGGTGGTTCTTACATAGGACCGCTTTATCCTAGTTTCTCACCTGAGCCATCATCGACAGGATCAATTATTAGTCATGTTTCTTTGCTATTCAGTTTTGAAAAAATATTGTAAGAACAACAAGAAGCTATTAGCAAAACGAATGACCATACACAACTTCCTGATTAATTTTCCATGGTTAAGGTAAATTTAATTTATAATTTGGCATCTATTTAAATCTTGTACACATGTTGTCAATCGGACATTATTGATTATCAATCCAACAAATGCATGGGTCAGCAATTTGAGAAAGACTGTGTCGATCAATAACTCGTCATGAACTCTGTTATTGCTAATTGTACACATGAGATCTACACATAATAGGTTCATAAACTATATCAAATTATATGCAAGGTTGAGGCATCCAAGAATAAGCTCGAGGTGACACGGTAATCGTGTCATGGCGGACGATAGTTGCAAGTCAGGTTGAGCGAGCTGTGTGACAAGAGTGGCTGCCACAATCTGGTTAATTCGACAAGTGGCATCGATCACTAGCTAGTGTCGTGTCGTGCCATCTTCAGGAAGCAGCTTACCTCGTCATGAGGCAACAAACACACTAGCGAAAATTTTGGGTGAGACAAGGACCCCAACATTGCAGGCTAGAAAGGAAACTGATTAGGGACTAAAATATACTCATCCAAGATCATCAGCCAGTGATTCACAAGCTAATCTTGCTTCTGTCACACTACTGAAAAAACATCTTCGGTTCGACGTGAACAAGGCCAGCAGTCCCGGCCTGGCACAGCCCGCGACTAGTGGGAGCACTAGTCCCGGACCGTGAGGCCTCTAACGGCTAGAAACGGTCATAGTCACTAGTCCCGGGCTGGACCAGGTACGGACCGGGACTAATGACCTGGAGCAGACCAGCTGGTCTTTTCGTGGACTATTAGTCCCGAGTCGTATCACGGCTCGGAACTAGTTGTCCACCACTATATATTCTGCTTCCTGTCCTACTGCCCTAAAGCATATGGTTGCCATTTTTCTCAAAGAAGCAAGAGAGTTCATGCCATTTTCTTTCTCTGATTTGTCAAGATTTAGTTTGCAACGCCTAAATCCAAAGCTTTAAAAGGTTAGAACTTCATTCTTTCATCTCTTATTGCTACTTTAGCTCTATAATGCTCTAGAAGTATAGAGATATGGATCAATGCATGCATGCTCTAAAAGTAGCTAGAAGGATTTTGATATATATGTGTAACAAATTTTGATTAGGCACATAGTTACTGAAAATTGAAATGTGTAATTTTAGAGTTTCAGAGCTTAGAATGGAATGAGGTTTTCACTGATAGAACAATAATAAAAAACTCCACATTTATCATATTGATTGTTTTCTCCAATTCACAGATTGGTGCATGTAAATTTTTCAAAATTCAAAATTAATGCTCTAAAAGCTCTCAATATGACTTGTAATAATTTTATCATGTTGTGTAATGGTTTTTGATATACTTTTACTATAATGCAGATGGTCCGGGAATGGATGTACGGTACTGACCGACGCTCTGGCGAGTTCATTAATGGCGTGCATGAATTCATCTGTGTTGCTGATGCAAACAAGCGCAATGGTTTTGTATTATGTCCATGTAATGGATGTAGGAATCAGAAGGATTACTCTGACTCAAAAACCCTTCAAAGCCACCTGTTGAAGTCCGGCTTTATGCCCAGTTATAATTTTTGGACCAAGCACGAAGAGAGAGGGGTTATAATGGAAGACAATGAAGAAGAGGAGGATGATGACAACTATCATGGTTTCCCTGAGTACGGAGATACTTCCATGGGGGATGCTGAAAGGGAGGATGAAGAAGAGACACATGATGAACCCGCTGATGATCTTGGTCGGACCATTGCCGATGCACGAAGAGATTGTGAAACTGAAAAGGATAGGGAGAAGTTCAATCACATGTTAGAGGATCACAAAAATCTGTTGTACCCAAATTGCAAAAATGGTCTGAAAAAACTGGGCAGCACACTGGAATTGCTGTGATGGAAGGCTGAGTGTGCTATACCCGACTCCTTATTTGAAAAGTTGCTGAAAATGATGAAGAATATGCTTCCAAAAGATAACGTATTACCCGCTAGTACGTACGAAGCAAAGAAGGTTGTCTGCCCTCTAGGTTTAGAGGTTCAGAAGATACATGCATGCCCTAATGACTGCATCCTCTACCGCGGTGAGGAGTATGAGAATTTTGATGCATGCCTGGTATGCACTTCACTTCGGTATAAGATTAGACGAGATGACCCTAGTGACGTTGAGGGCGAGCCCCCCCCCCCCCCCCGGAAGAGGGTTCCTGCCAAGGTGATGTGGTATGCTCCTATAATACCACGGTTGAACCGCTTATTCATAAACAAAGAGCACGCCAAGTTGTTGCGATGGCATAAAGAAGAATGTAAGTTAGACGGGATGTTGAGACACCCCGCTGATGGGTCGCAATGGATAAAAATTGATAGAAAGTATCCGGACTTTGCAGATGACGCAAGGAGTTTAAGGTTTGGTCTAAGTACAGATGGCATGAATCCCTTTGGGGAGCAGAGCTTCAGTCACAGCACCTGGCCCGTGACTCTATGCATCTATAACCTTCCTCCTTGGTTGTGCATGAAGCGGAAGTTCATTATGATGCCAGTGTTGATCCAAGGTCCGAAGCAACCCGGCAACGACATTGATGTGTACCTAAGGCCATTAGTGGAAGAACTTTTACAGTTGTGGCACGAACCCGGGATAAACGTGTGGGATGAGCACAAGCAGGAAGAATTTAACCTCCGAGCAATGCTTTTCGTAACAATCAATGATTGGCCTGCTCTTAGTAACTTTTTAGGACAGTCAAACAAGGGATACAATGCATGCACACACTGTTTATATGAGACTGAAAGTATATATTTGGAACATTGTAACAAGAATATATACACTGAGCATCGTCGATTTCTTTTGGCCAAGCATCTCTTAAGAAAGAACGGCAAGCATTTCAACGGTCTGGCATGTCACCAGACGAAGCCTAAGGAGCGTACTAGTGCTGATATATTTGATATGGTCAAAGATTTGGATCAAATGTTAACCTTTGGAAAGGGTCCTGGCGGAAAATCTGTTCCAAAGGACGCTGAAGGACACGCACCCATGTGGAAGAAGAAATCTATATTTTGGGAGCTACCATTTTGGAAATTGTTAGAGGTCCGCTCTGCAATCGATGTGATGCATGTGATGAAGAATCTTTGCGTGAACCTGTTAGGCTTCTTGGGCGTGTATGGGAAGACAAAAGATACACCGGAAGCACGAAAGGACCATCAACGTATGAAAGACCCAGATGGCCTGCATCCAGAATGGTTTCAAGGTCATGCCAGCTACGCTCTTACCAAACAAGAGAAGGAAATATTTTTTGAATGCCTAAGCAGAATTAAGGTCCCGTCTGGCTTCTCGTCGAATATAAAGGGAATAATAAATATGGCAAAAAAAAGTTCCAAAACCTAAAGTCTCATGACTGCCACGTGATTATGACGCAAATGCTTCCGATTGCATTGAGGGGTCTTCTACCAGATAATGTTCGAGTACCCATTGTGAAGCTATGTGCATTTCTCAATGCAATCTCTCAGAAGATAATCAATCCTGAAGATCTACCACGGTTACAGAATGATGTGATCCAATGTCTTGTTAGTTTTGAGTTGGTGTTCCCACCATCCTTCTTCAATATTATGACGCACCTGCTGGTTCCCCTAGTCGAAGAGATTTCCATTCTAGGTCCTGTATTTCTACACAATATGTTTCCCTTTGAGAGGTTCATGGGAATCTTAAAGAAATATGTTCGTAACTATGCTAGGCCAGAAGGAAGCATCTCCAAGGGCTATGGAACAGAGGAGGTCATTGAATTTTGTGTTGACTTTGTTCCTAACCTTAGGCCGATTGGTCTTCCTCAATCGTGGTATGAGGGGGGACTGAGTGGAAAGGGTACTCTAGGAAGGAAATCAATAATATGTAGGGACGGACATTCTTACACCGAAGCACATTACACCGTTCTACAGAATTCTATCTTGGCAGCCCCATATATCGAGGAACACAAGAAAATCTTACGCTCCAACCACCCTGGAAAGCATGACTCTTGGATTAGAGATGAACACATGAAGAGTTTCGGCGGTTGGCTGCAACATCTCATCAAAAACAACACTCTTGGAGATCAGCTATACTTGTTGTCTAGGTCACCATCTTCGACTATATCGACTTTCCAAGGATACGAGATAAATGGGTATACATTTTACATGATAGCCCAAGATAAAAAGAGCACCAACCAAAACAGTGGTGTCCGCTTTGATGCAACAGACAACAATGGGTCAAAGACCACATATTATGGTTACATAGAGGAGATATGGGAACTTGACTATGGACCTACTTTTAAGGTCCCCTTGTTTCGGTGCAAATGGGTCAAGCTGACAAGAGAAGGGGTTGAGGTAGACAAGAAATACGGAATGGCATCGTTGGATCTCAACAATCTTGGGTACTTAGACGAACCATTCGTCCTAGCCAATGATGTGGCTCATGTTTTGTATGTGAAGGACATGTCTACCAAACCTAGAAAAAGAAAAAATAAGAAAAAAAAATACATCAGACGATGAGCCAAAGCGCCACATAGTTCTTTCAGGAAAAAGAAACATCATGGGAGTGGAGGACAAGACAGACATGTCAGAAGATTGTGATAAGTTTCATGAAATTCCGCCCTTCGCGGTGAAGGATGACCCAGGCATCATGTTAATGAATGAAGATGCTCCATGGATACGGCAGGATCAGAAAGTAACACACGCGAAGAAATGATATGTAATAATTGTAACATTTTATGAGTGAACATGCTCCATGTGTCCATTTTTATAGTGTTGTCTGCAAAGAATCTTGAGTGTGTTAGTCCCGTTTTGTGGCTGGACAGGGACTAAAGGAGGGACTTTAGTCCTGATTCATACTTAACATTAAGATCTGATCTCCAAACGCGTGAGGTCACATATTAGGGAGTGCCTCTATGACCAGTTTCTTGGAGATGACGGAGGACAGGGCTCCGGCGGCATCTCCCTGAAACTGGCCGTAGTGGTGTCCCTGCTCTTGAAAACCACCTTGCAGCTTGTAACTTCTCTAACTAGATCAATACGCCTGGAAGCTAACTAATTTCACATATTAGGGAGTGCCTCTATGACCAGTTTCTTGGAGATGCCGGAGGACTGGGCTTCGGCGGCATCTCCCTGAAACTGGCCGTAGTGGTGTCCCTGCTCTTGAAAACCATCTTGGATATGCCTCAAACTGGCTGGAGGACTGGACTCACAAGGATGCCTATTTATAGTACAAGCAGCTCGGCATAATGTTGAGACTCACGACATAATGTCTACACTCACCCCTATTATTAGTGCTGACTCATGTTTTGTCCCGGTTGGTGTCTCCAACCGAGACTAAAGGTTCATCTTTAGTCCCGGTTGGTGACACCATCCGGGACAAAAATAAGCCATGCGACATAATGTCGACACTCACCCCTATTATTAGTGTTGCCTGGCCCAGTCTGCCGCAATCCCTTCAATCGCAGTTGGTTTCTCCAACCGGGACTAAAGATGAACCCTCTCTTTATAGGCATTTCCCTCTATTTATAGGCTGCTCGATCCAGCCTGCTCTATTTATAGGCCTTTCCTCTAAATACAACATCTTCATATTTAGGTAACACTCAAGACATTTATTAATATTAAAAACTGGGACAAACCGGGACTAGCTAACACTCAGGACTAAAGCCGCCCCCTTTAGTCATAATCATGCCTAGTCCTATAGTACGCAGCTTCAGGGTCTTCTTCGTCATCGTCATCATCATCGTCATCATCACCTGCCACTCCGGGGATCCTCAGCCCAGCCATGGCATATACCAGGGGCCATTCCGGCCTCGGATTCACGGCGGGCGGGGGAGGGTTCTCCTGGAAGACGATGCCGCTACCGTCGGGCGGGGGTGGGGCCTTTTTGTGGCTTTGTGGCGGGTGGACTTGTGGGCACCGCAGGCGAGGATGGTCTCCCCCGGCGATGTAGCGCATCACTCTGATGATAGTACGGTTCGCCCACCACAGACGACGGTCGGCTTCATTGTGGTTCACCGGGGGAGGGCCATCACCCTCATACCTGGTGAGCTCCCTTTTCCGCCTATTAGCGAAGAAGGCATTCCAGGTGTCGTAGTTGTCGGGATCCCACTAGGTATCCATCCGCTGCTCCGGCGTGAGCTCGTGGTAGAAGTGGTTCGTGATGGCCGCCTGGCGTGCGGAACCTTGAGGGACAGGAACCCCTCTAGCGCTCGAGATCCAGCGGTAATGGCCGTGGCGGACAAGGGTAGTTGGAAGCGCACAGCGCCTCGGTCTCCTCGAGGGTCAGAATGGCCCAGTAGGCGTTGTCCATTGTTCTAAGAGAGGAAGGTGTGGATGTGTGGATAGCCATGGCGCGATCACCCTAGATATAGAGGGAAAGGGCGGGAAAACTTGGCGTGAAGCTTTGGGAAATGGCGGGAAATATCTTTAGTCCCGGTTAGTGACTACAACCGGGACTAAAAGCTCTCGTAGAAAGGAAAGGGCGGGAAAACTTGGCGGAAAGCAGTGGGAAATGGCGGGAAATATCTTTAGTCCCGATTTGTAACTACAATCGGGACTAAATGGATATTATATTAAGATTATTTATATTTTTCTGATAATAATAGACATACTATTTGTTTTATTTGGATTTTTACAATAAAAGATATGATTTTCCAAAGTTTTATATTTGATTTGAATTAAAAAAAAGAAATTTACAAATGAAATAATTTATAAATGATGCAAACAGATAAATGGATATTATATTAAGATTCTTTCTATTTTTTGATAATAATAGACATATTATTTGTTTTATTTGGATTTTTACAATAAAAGGTATGATTTTCCAAAGTTTTATATTTGATTTGAATTAAAAAAGAAATTTACAAATGAAATAATTTATAAATAATGAAAACAGATAAATGGATATTATATTGAGATTCTTTATATTTTTCTGATAATAATAGACATATTATTTGTTTTATTTGGATTTTTACAATAAAAGATATGATTTTCCAAAGTTTTATATTTGATTTGAATTAAAAAGAAATTTAAAAATGAAATAATTTAGAAATGATGATAAATGGATATTATATTAAGATTCTTTATATTTTTCTGATAATAATAGACATATTTTTTTATTTGAATTATTACAATAAAATATATGATTTTCCAAAGTTTTATATTTGATTTGAATTAAAAAAAGAAAATTTACAAAAAAATAATTAGTCGCGGGTTGTGGCTGGACCCGAGACTAAACGGTGCCTGCGCGCGCGAAAACGAAGCGGCCGAAAAAAACCTTTAGTCCTGGGTCGTGGCTTAACCCGCGACTAAAGGGGGGTCTTTAGTCGCGGGTTAAGCCACGGCCCGGGACTAAAGAACCTTTAGTCCCGTCCCGTGGCTTAGCCCGGGACTAAAGGGTGTGTCCCTATATATTCTACGCGCCAGGAGGTGCTGCCCAGCACTTGACATTCCTCGACAAAGACGAAGCACACGCGCACAGACGAAGACGAACACACAGGGGAGGTGTTGTCCGTCGCCGATGTGCCGCTCCGCCGTGCGTGCTCCGGTGTGCTGCCGATCTACCGCGCGCCGCCTCGCCGCTAGCCTTCTCTCGTGCCGGCGCGCACCGCCTCGCCGCTAGCCTTCTCTCGTCTTGCTGCCAAGGCATTTCATACACTGCCTTGCCTCAAGACGCCCATTACCCGCCCGCACCATCACCATCCGTCACGGTTGTCGGGTGCTTTCGAGGGAGGGTACGGGTCAGGTGTTTTTTGTAATTATTAGTTAGCTAGGGTTAGGATTATAGTTTTTATTATTTAGAATTATAGTTTTTGTTATTAGGATTAGGATTATATTGTTAGCTAGGGTTAGGATTAATTATAATTATTTTGTTATAGTTTTTTCTAGCTAGAGTGTTAGGATTAATTATAATTATTTTGTTATAGTTTTTTCTATAGTTTTTTATAGTTAGGATTATTATAATTAGGATTATTAGGGTTTTTTGTTATAGTTTTTCTATAGTTTTTTTATAGTTAGGATTATTATAATTAGGATTATCATTAGGATTATTAGGGTTTTTTGTTATAGTTTTTTTATAGTTAGGATTATAAATAGGATTATTAGGATTTTTTATTATAGTTTTTTCTATAGTTTTTTATACTAGGGTTTTTTTTGTTTTAGTTATTAAGATTATTGTTTTACCGCAAATAATATTAGGGTTATTTTTTTTGTTTTAGTTATTAGGGTTATTGTTTTCTCTAACCTATTTAACTCTCTTTTTGTTATAGATAATTAAGTCATGGATCCATCCAAAGATCCTGGTCGCATCGGTGAAGGTTTTCTTCAGGGCATGATAAGAGGTGAAATTCCTCTTAATATTACTACCGACGAAGATATTTTGCTCGAGGAAGAGATATCCTCATATCTGAATCCATCCGGTGATGGACTAGAGGAAAACCTAATGTACCAAGGGGAAGACCAGATGGACGAAGGGCAAACAAATAACAACAATAATGATGGCCCCTCGACAGGATCCGGAGAGGTACATATATATATATATATAAAGTCTCGTGTTACCTCTATTCATTAACTGATTTAGATATATATTAATCACTCTCTCTTCTTCTTTTAGCCCATCGGATCGAAGAAATCGACAGCTCGAACGAAACGAGGGCCGAACAAAAAGTTGGATGGTAATCAGAGGTTCACCATCGAAGAAATAGATGATGATGGTGAACCGATTGCTCCAGAGAAGCACCGGAGGATGTTTATAAATCAATGCGGGGTGCTTGTTAGGGACAACCTGCCGATCACCATCCAAGAATGGAATCAGTCAAAGAAATCTGGTGAAGAATCTAGCTATGTCACCGATGATGCCAAAGATGACCTTTGGCAGAAGCTCATAGCGCATTTCATACTACCTCCAGAGTATAAAGAATTTGAGGTAGATGGTATTACCCCAAGGCCGGGTGGGCTTGAAAATAGAGCGAAAGTGAAGGAGTGGGATCTGAGAAAGATGGCTGAACTGTACCAGAACCACAAGAAAATTTTATACGCGAAATATGTCGCGAAAAAGAAAACTCCAGACTTCAAAGGAGTAAACGAGAAGTTGAGAGAACAGTGGCCTGATTTTGTACAGTACAAGCAATCTGATAAAGCAAAGGCAAAGTCGGCAAAGAACGCGTTAAATGTTGCCAACAAGAAATACCATCATAAAATGGGGACAAGTGGCTACAAGAGTGTCGTCCCTAAGTGGGAAACTATGGAGAAGAACATGAGGGCTAGAGGTGTCACTCCTGGTACAGATGAATGGCCCGAGAGGTCAAAGCACTGGTGGTACGGGCACGGGGGATCCTTGGACCCAGAAACAGGGAAGACATTATTTCATGATAAAATTTTAAAACCCTCCCAATACCTTATTCAAGCAATGAACAATGCTCAATTGGGATTGTTCCGTCCTGAGAGAGAGAACGACGAGTTGACACGCGCCCTAGGGAATCCTGAAAAGGGAGGACGAACACGAGGCAAAGGCACCGGTGTCTCGTGGAAGAAAGGGTTTCCTCAGTACGATGCCAGTTACAGAAGCCGTCAGAGAAAGAAGGACCAGGAGGCAGACCGGATCTCCAGGGTAGAGCAGGACCTAGCTGATCTGAAGAACCTCATGCATGAAATTAGCTAAAGGCCGCCGTCGTCAACTCACCCGCGGGCTGGATCTTAGCCAGCAGAGAAGCAGCGTGGCTTCCACGGAGGTCCGGGCTGATGATCAAGCACTGCTGGATGATGCACCGGCTCCTCACTACCCCGTGGATGATGTTAGAGAGATGGCACAATGTGAGCTACATCAGCCAATGAACAACCTGTCCTTCAAGGTGGCGATCAGCACTGCTTTACCTTGTCTACCTGGAGCACTCCACCATTCACTTCCGATTCCACCAGGCTATGCTCATGTCACGGTGGATGACATAGTGGAGGAGTTTGCGGACCTAGATATTGAAATCTGCTACGCCTGAAGGCCTTACGAAACTAGGAGATGTCAAGCGCAACATCATTCTATGGAATAAGAAGTACATCGAGTTTCCAGGCTCGGCGCCAAGGCCAACGACTCCGAGGAATCCAAGTCCACCCCGCATCGAATATCGTCAACCTCCAAGTCCACCCCAACCCGATTATCGCCAACCTCCAAGTCCACCCCGCCCCGCTGACGATCGGCGCAGCAGGAGTACATCAACTCGATCTCCGCCTCCGCGCAATACTCGATCTCCGCCTCTGCCTCCGTGCAATACTACTACCTCGTCGAAGAAACGGAAGTTCGACGGTCCCCCGCGCCCCACATCGAAGAAAGGTCAAACGGCGAAGATAGTCGACATCCCGCCAGCTCTTCCAAAGAGACCTTATGACAAGACCGATGAGGAAACTAATGCGGATGTGGCTGCCCAAGTTAAGGCGCATTTTGCACCCAAAAAGCCTGATCCAAAGCTGGTATATAATGAAAAAACCAAAAAGTGGACTAAGTCCTTTCTTGAGCAACCATCCCACATATCGATGAATCTGGAATCGGACTATGACCGGGAGATTATTAAGCAAAAACAGAAGAAAAAAATCACAAGTTCAAAAAGCGGGAAGCAAGTTTCCCAGCTCGGAGCACAGAAGAATCAATCGGTCGCCCCGCTCAGTCATTTCAGGCCTCGACAAGGCCTTCAGAGCTGAAATGGATATGGACATGCAAATAATGGACCCCAGAGCCCGTAATAATGCTGCACTTATGGGAATCACTGTATCGCAGGCCAAAGCACTTGCTAACAAAGCAAATATGTCTCTTGATCAATATTTAGGCTATGGCGATACGCCAGTGGGTCAGATAGTACGGCAGTATGTCCAAGGGGAGCCTCTAGTCAGTAATGAGGAGCTCGCGCGTCTATCCACACATATGCGAAATCTGTACGAATGGTACATGTCGCAAGCAGAAAAAAAGCATCAGAAAGATTGGTTTTCGGTGGACGTTAGAAATGAGCATCACTTCAAACCATACTCGATACAGGTTCAAATGACCGAACTGTTTTAGTTATACAACCAGCGCGCCCTCGACAAATCTATCATTGGTTGCTACTGTCTGTAAGTAATTTATTTCTATAATTAAGTTTGTAGCTCAGCTCGTTTATTGCATTTAAGATATTATCCTAACTATATATTTTTTTGTATGATGATATTATATTCTGCAGAATGAAGATTCTTTTGTATGATGATATTATATTCTGCAGAATGAAGATGCTTGAATGCAAAAGAGCTAGAAGATACGACGTTGGGTTCATTGACCCATATATCGTTAATGAATATACGTTAAAGAATTATCCCAAGGACGTGGAGGAAGACCTGTGCAGGTTCTTAACCAAGAATAATTTTGTTAAGAAAATACTATTTTCTTACAACTTCAAGTGAGTGTTTATATCTTGTACACTTTTTATTTTTGCTTACTGGATGAGCTATGCATGCATGCTTATGTAAACGTCCGCAGATTCTACTGGATCTTGCTAAACATTCAAGTTGACAACTCCCTAGTTGAAGTCCACAACTCATTAAGTTGGGACCAAGAGCAGTGGAGCGACATAAAAGCAATGCTCCATAAGTAATTTCAATCATTATCGCATTATATCGTCCTCTTTCATTCATTTCCTAATATCAAGTAACTAATAATTCCTTTGTTCATTTTCTTTGCCGAGCATGTGTTGGACACGGTTCAGACAGAAAATATCAGGTCCATTCAAAGAGGAGTTAACTTATAAAATGGTGAAGAATTTACAGCAGCCACCGGGAATTCATTTATGTGGATACTACGTCTGCGAGTATATCTGTGAGTTGACCAGTGAGCGAAAAGTTGACTCACATTATATTTTTGATTTCCGGGAGAAACTAGAGTCAGACGAGCGCATAAGAGCAATTCAAGAGGAGCTGGCGGGATTTATGATGAAGGAAGTTCTTGATGTACATGGAGAGCATTATGCGGATGACGTGAAACTCGATTTGCCTTAGTCATCTCCATGTAGCTGATATGATATATATATTCATCAATGACCATGTAATTTCAAAACATTTCTTCTTTTTGATATGATTGATTATATGTATGCTTGTAAGGGATCAATTAATTATATAAATGCATCAACGTGTAGTGTGTATGTAGTAGCGTATAATATGTATACTGAAATATATGTTTGAATTATAGTGAAACACAAAACGAAAAAGAAACGAAATGATAAAAAAAAGGAAATACACAATCTCTGCCGCAGCAGAGAAACACACAATTCTCTGCCGCGGCAGGAAACCTTATAGTCTCGGGTGATATTACAGGCCGGGACTAGAGGGATTCCGCTCCCTGTGGCGCTGAAACAGCCACGTGACTGTTATCAGTCGCGGGCCGTAGCGAGCCGGGACTAGAGTGGGGGGGGCTCTAGTCCCGTATTCGTAGTCCCGAACCCAAAACCGGGACTAAAGCCAGTTGCGACCCGGGACTGCAGGCCTTTTTTCCACCAGTGTCATCTGTTTCTAGAACACACCTTCGGTTTACTCATCATAATAATTTTACCGTTGAGTTTCCTCCCAATTTATATTCATCAATGCTACCCGTAAAAAAAAACCTCAAGAAAAATTCATCAGTGCCACGTTTATTCTTGTGATCTAAAAAAATACAATAGCTGAAAGACAAGTTTTTTTCCCTTCCATACTTCTAAAGAGGAAATTACTCTGACACACAAGTGAATATCCGATCCATACAGTACATTCAGGCCTTGATCGTTTAATCCCGTAAAGGTCTGGATTGGCCTGGATTAAGGCCCGATCCGGATTTTCCAGCCCGACAATGATTTTTTTTTCAACCCAGCTACATCCCGCTATTTGCTTACATCCGGAGTGGATATTTTGCCAGCATATCCAGGCCATCTCTGTTGACTTCACCTGGAAAAAAATTAGAGTTGTTTTGTGGTATCCTCAATTAAATAACAGCCATCCATTTTTATCCATCTAAAGGTCTAAAATAGATTATACTAGTGCCAAAAAGTTGACTAGTATAAATCATACTACTCAGGAAAATGGGCATCGGACGAAAAAAAATCTCCTAGACAGGCCCTGGCCCAAAGTAATTACCCGGCCTAACTCAATGTAACTCGTGTGACACTGTGACATTCTGTGTGTTTATCGTTCATCCCGTCGACGCCTCCTGCCGATGCCCGCCTCCGTCGCCTCCATCGCTGTGCCGGCCGCGTTCTAGTGGCCATACTCGATGACAGCATGTCTTCTTCCGCGAGTGTCGCCCCTGTTACTACGTGGACTCCTAGGTGGAGATCAACTCCAAGATGCGGGCCATCTTCGCCGACTGGATCATCGATCTGCATCAAAAGTTTGATCTCATGCGAAAGTCCCTGTATCGTACGGTCTACATCATCGACCAGTACGTCTCAATGCAGCCGTGCTTCGGAGGGAGTTGCAGCTGTTTGCCATCTCGGCCCTGCTGATCGCCTGCAAATACGAGGAGTACTAGGTACTAGAGTGAAGAAATTCGATTAAATTGCACTTTTCAACCGTCCACTGAGTTCATGTTCTGATTAAATTGTTGTATACACTTAATCTGCAGGTCAAGGACTTCATCTTGATATCAGACAGAGCCTACGAGCGATTATGACCAGGCTTCGGTGGGGCTACTATTCCTACAGCATCTTCCTTGTGCGCTTTGCAAAGGCAACGTCTTTATCCGATTCGAAGATTGATAAAGAGGTAAACATTGAATACACCACCATAAGTTAATTCAGATCTATTTGCACTATATGATTGGATACAACATAAAGTGAGTTTGTGTACTGAATAAGTTTCTCTTATTGATTGAATGCAGATGGAGAACATTTTGTTCTTCTATGCTAAGCTGGCGTTGATGTAGTACTACTGTCCAAGCCCTCCATGGTTGCTGCTGCTGTCTATATAGCCAGGCTCACCCTCAAGAACACCCATTTGTTGACCGATTCTCTCAAGCATCATGCTGGTTTCACTGAATTACAGCTAATGTAAGCAGAATACACCTAGACGAGAGTGTGCCCCCCTGTCTTCTTCCGCGAGTCCACCATGGTTGTGTGGGAGCCGACGAGATCGACAGCCTATTTGTTCTGTCGCTGCTGCTGCGACAGGTCATCGGCTGGCTTCTGCTGCCACCGCCGCTCTGAAGTGGTCGCTGACCTCGCTTATGTCGCTGGCAAAGAGAGAGGGAGGCAGTCGACGATGGAGTGGAGCTGCCCGTCGAGGCATGGCATAGGGGAGGGTTGGAAATCAACAACGTTGGGAGCGATACTAGGAGGGGTCAACTAGTGGACAATTCCTTCAAACAATAGTCTATAAGATGCATTGGCTTTATCGGTCTACCTTCTGAATGAGAAGGAAATATTTAGAATTGTTTGTTTAACTGGGGAAACATAGCTCATGACTAACCACACGGTAAGAAACTTGAAGAAGAGAAATGCAAATACAGGAAATACTAATACACTATTCTTGTTTATGCTACTCTTTTATGTAGCTCGGATAATAATTACCATTGTAGTTATGCAGTACTAAAATAACATCTGTGTCATACATTTTTCTAATGTATGAAACAAAATTCAGCCCAATTTTAAAAGAAAATGTCAGAATCGACAACTGGAAGTTACAATTTCATAGAAATACTGATTAGCAAATGGAGTACATTCAACTGGTTCCATACAAATACGAAGTTTGCTTCTGTACATAACACAACAAATGTAGTACATTGTAAGACACTTGAAGTAGTATCCATATTTTGCCATCGGAGAGGCTTCTTTTTGTAATCCGAACATCTGGACTCCGAAGGATGACACTGCAGGACGTGCATGAACCATCAAATGATGACCGGGTGGAAGGGTCACATTAAGAAAAGCTACTTACCCATTGCAGATAGAAATATCAATTAGTACGCAATGTTAATCATAAAAGTAAAATACCCACATAGATGGCTTTTTAGGTGTGAGTAAGAACAAGAACAAAATTACCACAACAAACTTGAACCGTAAGTTTTGGTCGCAAATGTATATCGTGTTGCAATTTACTGCTCCCCCAAACAAAGATATGCCCCGGTTCAGTAATTCTTGCACTACGTACTAGTTGTTTCAGTGACTAGATGATAGCAGCATCACATTTGTGTTCCAAAACAGCTAGAATATACAAGTTGCATTAGAACTGGCGACAAGATACTCCACCAAATGGCCAAATAACAAAGCAATTTTGTGGCAGAGAAGGTAATGCAAGATACTCCACCAAATAGCCAAATAACAAAGAAATTTTGTGGTAGAGAAGGTAATGCCAAAATAGCTAGAATTTCGTGCTCCATGGAAGTGAATTTCTCGTGGAATGCCTTAGACTCTTCTTACATGCTTAAGCAAGTTCTCAATGTCTAAATGTAGAGTTAAACAACCTCTCTTTTTTGTCCTTACACATATCATAAGAAGCCAAACACATGCAATTCCAAAAAGAAGTTACTGTATGATTTCCCCTTTATATTAAAATATACTTTCAAGGTGGTTTGCTTCCCTCACCCTTTGCATGAATTGACCACTGAATCTCTTAACAGTGCCTATCTACGCTAATCATATCCGACTATGACCTCATGCTCGTGTACCAACTGCAGTTCTTTGCATTGGACTTAGGATGGTATCAACACATTCAGTTAAGAGGTAGGACCTTGAATAATATTCAGCAAGTACGTGCAATCATGCAATGCAGATCGAGGTGTAACAAATGGACCTGATCAACTATAGTCCTAGCCTGAACAAATCCTCCCTATAGATAACTGAAAAAGGGCAGTAGATTCGTACCCGTGCCGTGGTCATTCTGCATAGGTTGATATGCAGGTTAACTAACTGTTTTTTCAAGTAAATTTGGTTGTATGTAACTACAGCTATCATTGCACAAGTAAATCGTACTTGTAAAAATAGGTTGTTGTTAGCGAGCCTAATCAGAGTTGGATAGTATTATGCTACATGCATAAAAACGTGTCTTCATTGTCAAGAAAATTCAAGTTGCCTAAGAAAAATACCATAAATCAATATTTTCCGTGGAATCATGGCCAATTGAACTTATATGGAGATTGTGCTACTACAGCTAGATGCAGAAAAAGGACGACGACATTCAATAACGCACCTGAAAGTAAACCCCAAATCGACAAGCCATCGTGTGGGGTGCCATCGTTGGCGGCTCCTTGGACGCAGATTGGAAGAGCGGAGAGGGGGTTCAGCGGCGTCGTGCAGCGTCCACGGACGAGGCTTCCAGTGTGGAGGAGGCGACGTCACCCTGGTCGTCCAGCGTCGACGGAGGCAACGTGCGCGGTGGAGCTGTTCGCGGAGTGCCCGGGCGTGTGGGCAGTGGCCACGTGCTCGCCCATGCGTTGCTCGTCCAATGTCGACGGAGCGACGTGCGCGGTGGCGGTAGCGGTGGCAGTGGCGGCGGCGGCGTGCTCGGGCGTGTGCCGGGTGGCTGCGTGCTCGGAGAATGCGGCGTCGTCGAATTATATTGTGTGAGATAAGCCACACGCGTCCGGGAACAGCGGCGGCTCGCGTCCTGTTCGGGGAGAACCCTGGCGGCGGCGCCTCAAGTTCAGGGAGAAGCCTGGCGGCGGCGCCTTACGATGTCCTCTAGGCTCGACAGATTTGGTCGGGTTTGTTCCAGGATCGATCGGTTCAGCTTTGTTTTTTTTGGCACAAAATTACTATACGGGCTTATTGGGCCAGATCTATCTCAGCCATTAGATAGAATTGTACTACTCACTTTTGAGCAGTAGTAAAAGGTACCGTAAAAGTTGCCAAAAATTATCTCCACCTGATGTATGGATTAATTCCATGATACGAGGAAGTGAAGCTTTCAGCAGTGCAGGGCCGGATCGCACATGCAGCTAGCATGGATTAACAGAACGGCCGGAAACTTGCAAGAAAATATGGGAAATGGATTAACTGGTTCATTTGGGTTTGGGTGAATGTATGGATCAACCCAATCCATAACTGGATCTCTTCCGGATTTAATCCCAACAATATGAATGAGGCCTCAATGTTCACAACTGTGTGGCAGGACTGTCATGGATGCGGTTATGACTGCGACATCCGAGCAAGGAGACCGTGCCTCGTGCCTAGGCTTCTGATCTCGTTAGCCCGTGTCTGCGCTGTGGAGCGAGTTGCAGGGTTGAGGGTCCAAACGACCGGGGGAGGGTGGCCACCAAACCATGATGAACTAGCCTGAACTCACCTCCAAGCGAGGCCTCCGCCCTTGTAGATTCTGTTTAGGACACCATCCATACATTTTCCGAGTGAGGATCGATCAGGACATTCCCTGATGCATGCCAGGCCCATGCAACCTAATCTAAGTATGATTACTTCAGGTGCCAAAAGGTTTAGCAACAAAATGATCCACCACAGCTAGAGACACCACTGAATGCCCATGGTGTATATTGTCAGGAATATGCAACATGTATTCCTCTGGGGCCAAAGGCCACAATATATAATACAGGTACATGTGTGAATATGCAGGAAGCCTCCCAACATATGGGGAAACTACAATATACAAATATATACATCTAACACCCCCCTCCCCCTCAAACTCATGGTGGATCCACAACACTGAGTTTGGAGAGTAAGAAATCATGCTGCGCTCTGGTCTGTGCCTTCGTAAAGAAATCCGCCAACTGTAAATCTGAAGGCACATACTGAAGCGCAACAACCTGAGCCTGCACCTGAGCACGTGTATAGAAAGCATCAACACCAATATGCTTGGTAAGCTCATGCTTGACCGGATCACGTGCAACACTAATAGCACCTGTACTGTCAGACAAAACCAGAGTGGGTGTGGTAATAGAGACCCCAAAATCCGCAAGTAACCACCGTAACCAGGTCACCTCAGCAGTCAACAAGGCCATAGCATGCAACTCAGCCTCAACACTCGAATGGGAAACCGCTGTCTGTTTCTTCGTCTTCCAAGCAATGAGCGAACCACCAAGAAACACAGTAAGCAGAAAGTGAACGACGATCCAAAGGATCACTCGCCCACGTAGCGTCCGAATAACACTGGAGCTGGAGGGAGCTGGAATGAGGAAAGAAAAGGCGACGAGTGATCGTACCACGAAGATAACGAATAACACGTAGAAGATGACTATAGTGAACAGTGGTAGGAGCAGAAACAAACTGACTCAGAATATGAACAGGATAAGAAATGTCATGACGAGTGACAGCAAGATAAACAAGACTCCCAACAAGATGACGATAACGCGTCGGATCAGAAAGAAGATCACCATCAGTAGGTTGAAGCTTAACATTAAGCTCCATAGGGGTCTCAACAGTGCGCTCATCCCCTAGAGCAGCACGAGCAAGAAGATCCTGAATATACTTTTCCTGAGAGATGTTAAAGCCATCAGAAGTGGAGGAAACCTCAATCCCAAGAAAGTATCGAAGAGGACCAAGATCAGTCATAAGAAACTGATCACGAAGACGAGCCTTAACAAAGGCGATATACTCAGAATCATCACCAGTAATGACCATATCATCAACATAGAGAAGAAGAAGAGTGCGGCCACGAAGAGAAGTGTGAACAAATAGCGCTGGATCATGAGCACTAGGGGAGAAACCAGCAGCAGTCACTACAGAAGCAAAGCGCTCAAACTAGGCACGAGGGGCCTGTTTGAGGCCATAAAGAGAACGTCGAAGACGACAAACCATCCCCTCGGGAACATAATACCCATGAGGAGGCAGCATATAAACCTCCTCACTCAACTCACCATTGAGAAATGCGTTCTGAACATCAAGCTGGACCTGACGACCAATGAAGAAGAACAACAAGAAAATGCGCAGTGGTCATATTAGCCACAGGAGCAAAGGTCTCATCATAGTCACGACCATGCTCCTGCTGAAAACCACGAGCCACAAGACACGCTTTATAGCGTTCAAGAGATCCATCAGAGTGGGTCTTAATCTTATAGACCCACTTACACGTGATAGGACGAACACCGGGAGGGGGAGAAACAAGATCTGAGGTGCCAGTGCGCTCAAGCGCAGCAATTTCCTCAGCCATGGCCAGCTGCCATTCAGGATGATGCTCAGCATCCCGATAAGAAGTCGGCTCAGAGGCAGCAGAAAGACCATACTGACTAGGAGAGTAACGGTTGGGGGCATGACGCTGACGAACAGGACGAGTAGAGGGAAGCTCATCAGAGGAAGACGACTCAGGAGACGTCGATGAAGAAGAAGGAATAGCAGAGGAAGACTCCAGAGAATGAGGAGAACTAGGAGAACTAGACGGAGCAGAGGAGGACGGTGGCGAGGAAGAAACATTAGGGGGAGGAGATCCTGAAGAAGACACAAGAGGAGGAGAGGGAGGTGCGTCAGGAAAGAGAAGAAAAGAGATATCTTCCACCGGGTAGGTACCAGCAGTGGGACGAGGATAGAAAGGGCGTGTCTCATCAAATGTAACATCACGAGAGATACGCATGCGACGACCAATGGGGTCCCAACAGCGATAGCCCTTATGCTCATTACTGTATCCAAGAAAAACACACTCAACAGACTGAGCGGTCAGTTTGGTGCGTTCACGAGGAGCAAGAAGAACATAGCAAACACAACCAAACAAGCGAAGCATGGAGTAGTCGGGAGACTGTCCAGATAGGCGCTCAAGAGGAATACCACCCTGCAGAGCAGCAGAAGGCTGAATATTGATAAGATAAGCGGACGTAGCAATAGCCTCAGCCCAGAAATGCGGCGGAAGAGAAGAAGCAATCATCATGGCATGAGTGGTATCAAGAAGATGACGATGCTTACGCTCAGCAACGCCATTCTGGGCATGAGCGCCAGGACAGGAGAACTGAGCAAGAGTGCCCTGCTCAGCAAGAACACCTCGCAACATCTGGGAGATATACTCACCAGCAGAATCAGCACGAAACACACGAATGGGGTTAGAATATTGAGTACGGACCATGGCCGCAAAACATTGATATATGGAGAGCACCTCACTACGAGAGCGCATAAAATACAACCAAGTGTACCGAGATAAATCATCGATGAATAAAATATAGTAGCGATGGCCCCCTTTCGAAGCGAAAGGATCCGGACCCCAAACATCTGAATGAACTAAATTAAAAGGTCGCTGAGATACAGACGTGCTAGTAGGATAGGGAAGCTAAATCTGTTTACCCAACCTACAGCCCTGACAATGTAAAGACCCAGCTCCTGAGACAGACCCCAGAAGCGATGTGTAGGGTTTCGTAGCATGGAAAACAAAAAATTTCTACCGCATACAAACAAACAAGCCAAGATCTATCTACTAGATTGTAGCAACGAGTCGATGGAATAACTCACCCTCGAAGATTCCAAAGTGTTTAACGAGAGCGGATTCTCGTGGGTGATGTAGTCGTACTCTTGCCGATCTCAAGATCGCGTAGACGATCCTTCCGGCGCTGCGTTCAGCCGGCGCTCCATATCGGTCACACGTTCGGTACTCGACGAAGACCTTCCTCTCCCTTGTTCCAGCAGGAAGCGGAGGTTGTAGCACTCTCCTCGCGATTCCGGCAGCACAACGGCATGCTACCGGAAGTAGAGGGGAGATCTCGTAGGGCTTTGCCTTAAGCCGGAGCGAGTATGGTGGACTATGAGAGAGAGCCTCGGTGATCTAGGGTTTAGACACACCAAGGAGGAGCAAGGCCGGCGGCTAGGGTTTAGCTAGGCGGCGGCTTGCCCTAGGCGGCGACAGCAGGAGGTGGCGGCGCCGGGGCTAGGGTTTGTGGGTGGAGGTGTTGTGTGCTAGGAGGGGTAGCCCTGCCCCTTCTTATATAGGTGGGAGGCGCCGGCCAAAGGGAGGGGAGTCCCTCCCCAACTCGGATCCCAAGTGGGCCGGCGGTGGTGTCACATCCCAAATTTTAGATTTGGTTCTGCATATCATTCATGCCATTGCATCATACTCTTCCATGCAAAACCATCGGTCGAAAAGATTCGGCAAAACACTATTTTCTAAAACCCTGCTCTATTTTACTACGAGGCTCCTACGGGAGGTTCTACTAGAACTTGTGTTTTCCACCCTTGTAGCCTAGTGGTTTCACTCATCCCTTGACCCTAGGTTGTTCCCCTCAATTTTACAGAAATTTAGGAACAAAAATCGCCCGATTCGGAGCTCGTACGGAAAAGTTACGGAGGTTTTAGTATTTGCGAAAAAGGAAAAAGATAAAGGATCAAAAAAAAAAGGCGCCAGCCTGCTGGGCCGCGCCGGCCCAGCCGGCCAGCACCGCGCGCGCCGCCGCCCGCGCGCCCCGGCCCACCGACAGGTGGGGCCGAGTCCGGGTAGGACCCCGCGTGGGGCCCCCCACAAAAGGACGCGGACCCCACCCGCGCCCTCTCTCCCCACGCAGCCGCCGCCGCCTCCCTGGGCCCCGCAACCACCGCCGCCGCCTCGGGAACCGCCTCCGCGCCGCGCCGCCGCCGCAGGTAAGCGCCGCCTCGCGCCCGTTGCCGCCAGCAGCCTCGCCAGCGCCAGCGACGGCCGCGCCGCCGCGTCGCGCCGCCGCCATGCGCTGCCGCGCGCTGCCATGGCGCCGCGCCCGCCGCGCCGCCGCTTGCTGTTCGCCGCCGCGTTGATCGCCGATCCACGCTGACCGTCTTCTTTCCGCACAGGGGCCGCCGTCACCGGAGCCGATCACCGCCACTGTTCGAAGCTGCGCCGCCGTCTCCGGTGAGTCCGCAGCCGCCATCTCTCGTGGCCGTTGGATCTCTGATCAACGGTCCAGATCGGCCGTTGACCGGTCAGCCCCAGGCGCTGACTAGTCAAACGCCCAGTCAGCGCCCAGTCAGCAGCCACGTGGGCCAGTCAACAGACACAGTTGACTGGGTATTTTCTTTAATCGATTTAATTGGCAGATTTTCGTAGGAACTTGTAAATTGCGTAGAAATTAATCCGTTGGGCCAAAAATTGCAAATAAAATATGTGTAGGTTCAGTAAGTCATGTAGAATCTTTCTGTACCATTGTTTCACACTTTTGCAGCAAGATTTAGTATAGTTTAATCAAATGAGTTAATGGTCTTTTTGGAGTAATTAATTCGTAGAAAAAGATCTGTAACTCCAAAAATTGCGTATAATATGTCCCTGGTTTCAGTAGAACGAGGGGAATCTCATCGTGAATTAAAAGGATAGGCTTACAGTAGAAACTTCTGCAGAAACTGTCTAGTGGCGTTCTGCAGTGTTTTAATTATTCAGGGAGTTTTATAATTCCTTTTTGAGTAATTTCAGTTGGTACTGTTTCCAAATAGCAATGCCTATGCTGTAGAATTTTCCCAAGATTTTACAAATAGTATACTACCGGTAGTGAATTAATTGGTTTCTAGCTCTAGTTTTGAGTATTATATTTTGCATATTAGTTTTCCTTGCGCTAAAACTATTTTCCATGCATGCAATCAGTAGCTCTATTGAATAGGATTATGTGGTGCAGCTGTAGCACCAATCCACTTGTCATGCATGCATTCATGCATCATCTTTGTTGCATATGCTTGTGGATTGTTTGTTTATGTTTGCAATTGTATCGTGTAGATTGTGACGAGTGCAACGCTTGCTCGTGTATGGATTGTTCTTCCGAACGCTACAACCAAGGCAAGTAGATGCTATTTTGTTCATGATATTGTCCTACTATTTTCTATGCATTGTCGTGTATTTTGTAAACGCATGTGTAGGATGATACTATCGCTATGCTATGTCCTATTATGTGGTAGGGCCTTCCTTGTAGATGAACCACCGTTGGTAGATGTGCTTAGCCATGCTATGATGTACGAGGGCTGGGTTACATCACTGAGACTTGTTTCTAAAAGTATTTGGTTGTGAAAACTAAAACAACTTAATCAATGAATCTCCTGGGTGTGATGGTATTGATAATTTTTGGTGGTTTCATTGCGGAAAGGCACCCAGGTATCAAGGGAAAATGATTGGCTTCTTTATTCTGTATCTTATGTGTACAACCATGTGCCAATAATGAAATGGGCGGTTGGTTGGACTTAGTAGGTTGTGGTAACTCAAACCCGCGTATCCAGAGATGTAGAATTTTGGTAGGTTGGACCGGTGCGCGCCACCATTGGGGAGCTACTTCCCGAACAGTCTCTTCTTGGACTTCTCCCTATCATCGCCCAAAATGAGAGTGATGGTACGAGCTGGGCTGGCCAAGTCACATGGGTAAAGTGTACTAACCCCTATAGGGTGTATAATCTAATCGATTAGCCGTGTCCCCGGTTATGGACATCTGAGTTGCTTGATATTGATTCCATGACATGTTTCTCGCTCATTCCAATTTCATAATTGCTCTAATATTGTTGGGTTAACTTAATTGGGATCTTTTCAAAGAAAATCAAAAACTGTTTATGAAAGTAGGACAAAGGTATTTGCAAATGCAAGCCAGACACAGCTCCACTTGCCAAATATGCATGTAGATGTTAGTACTATTGTTTCCTTTACTAGCTCTACTTGCCATACATTCCATGTATTGACACTTCGGGGCTGCTACGTTTCATGTTGCAGATATTCCGATTCCGAGTAATCGATATAGGTCACGGTACTCCACTCGGCACTTGTTCACTTGTGGGCAATTTGAAGAATGGAGGATTTACTTTATTTATGTTGCTACCTGAATAATTTGAGCTAGCCATGGGCTAAGCTTTTATTGTAATAATGGTACTCTAGATCTTCGTTATTCATGATACACGGATATTTTGCTATGTTATTCGTCTTATTCTATTGTGGGCCAATGAACCGATCCAGGGATTGGCATGTCACATAGAAGCCTCGGTCTTTTCAGAACCGCGGTGTTACAAGATGGTATCAGAGCCCGTGTGTCGACTGTAGGATTGTGACCTAGGATTGGATTAGGAAGCCATAGATTTATTAAAACCTATATTAACTCTGTCTTTCATCTTATGCCTTTCACTCTCATAAATTCCTACCATATGCTATTCTCACACTTTCCTCTTTTAATTGATAGATGGGAGAAGTCAGGACTGAGTATGCCACCATGGAGTCACCAAGGCCCTTTGCAAGGCAGTTAGCGCAGCTCTCGCAGACATTGGGATTGCCACTGCCCATGTTCAAGGGAAGAAGGCTGTACACCTATGGATATGGTGAGGATGCATGGGAGATCACCACCTTCATCTTCAGGGATGCTGCCTTGCCAAATCCTGTGCATCTGATCTACACCAAGACATACTGCAACTGGGGACTTGGAATTAACTTGGCCATACATGAAGCCCTGTCGCCAAAGGCCATCATGTCCGACACCTCCGCCAGCAGATTCACCCTACCGTGACTATGGGAGGCGTGATGAAGATGGTCACATTGTGGTTACCCAGGCGACAGAACAACATGCCGCCCGTCGGAGGCTACATAGAGGACATGGAAAGGAAAGGAGAATGGAGATCTAGCCGAGAAAGTTATGATGATAAAGGAGATTGCAGATTTTGCTAGCAATGGTATGGTGGTCCAAGGACAGAGATTGACACCTGCATGAAGCCGTGGGAGTTCTGGAGAATGCCACGATAGCCGAGATGCAACCATAGCTCATCTTCATGGTTGTGCAGGAGAACACCCGGAACATACAACAGCTGCAAGGGACCGTCCGGAAAGGGACCAAACTATTGAAGCTATGACCCCATTGCCGCTCTCCAAGCACGGCTGAATCCACCCTCCGATGATGACAATGGAGATGGTGGCAACAATGGTGATGATGATGACAGGGGAGCGATGATGATGATGAGGACGAGGATGATGATGATGGAGACGATGATGGTGGAGGAGATGAAGGGCATGGCGATTCTGAGAGTGCAGAAGAAGAGGAGGATCCAGAAGAGGTGGAGTTTGAGATCTCAAGCGATGATTCAAGAGAAGTGTACACTCCGCCGCCATGGTTGAACCGTGGACCGAAGCGCCAACGCATGAGTGCAAGGACCTACCGCAACCTCTTCAAGGAGTAGATAGAAGTTCACCAATTAGTCCTCGTTAGGTAAAATTGTTAGGATTAGTCTCGATCGATGTGAAACTTAGTTACGATTAGCTTAAGAGTGTTTAGTTGCTTATTTGTGTACTCCAATATCCCAGGATTTATTTGTGCGAATTTTATGAAAGAGTTATGGCAAGTTTGGTTAATGTTTGTGTTATTTTCATTGCAGTTTTCTGCGATACAGCGATCTTGACGATTTTTCATATTTTTCTGGTAACTGGGAAAAATCTGAAAAAATTGGGCTGATGCGAAACTCTCTGTACTGTATGTGCAAAAATCAGCTAAATTTTCTAACGAGTCTAAGTCAGGTAGAAAAATTCGTGAACGCTGCTGGACTATTCTGGCAGATTGCTGTTTTTGTTGCTTAGTTGATCAACTGTTTAGTTAACCATTGCCAACTCTTGTAAAATTATTTCAGTAGGTATATACTGCTAGGATAACCCCTGGGATGTTGCTGGATCACTTGTTTGTTGATGTGTTGCTTGCTTGTGATTGCCTGCCATTGCTTGTTGTTGTTTGATCATAATGTATGGGTAGAATCCTATTATCGTAGTTGATTCTCTCTAAACTTACCTGTGCTGAACCGCAGATGCCTCCCCGCCGTCAACCCACTGAGTTGGAGCAGCTCATGGCAGCTCAGGCACAGCTGACCCAAGTTATGACCCAGTTCATGGAAGCTCAGAACAACAACAACAACAACAACAATGGGAACAACCAGCCTCAGGGAGATGCTCTCACCAGATTTCTGAGGCTAAGGCCAACTAAGTTCTCTACTACAACGGAACCAATGGTTGCTCTCGACTGGTTTCATTCAGTCAACAAGGATCTGGTAACTGTTGGATGCACTGATGCTGAGAAGGTGAGATTTGCCGCTCACCTACTGGAGGGACCAGCCGCTTCTTGGTGGGACACATTTCAGATCACCCACCCGCTGGACACCATGACTTGGGCAATGTTTGAGGAAGGTTTCAGGACCAACCACGTGTCTTCAGGAGTTCTGAGCCTGAAGAGGAAGGAGTTCCGCAACTTGCGCCAAACCAACCGCACCGTGGCTGAGTACATTGAGGAGTTCAACAACCTGTCCCGTTATGCATCTGAGGATGTTGACACTGATGCAAAAAGGAGGGAGAGATTCCTGGATGGCCTCAGTGATGAGCTTTCAGTGCAGCTACTGGTGGTTTACTGCCCCACTTTCCAGGAGCTTATGGACAAGGCCAGGATCTTGGAAGGGAAGCACAAACAGGTGGAGAACCGCAAGAGAAAGAGCAATAATCACCACTCTGGTTCACACCACAAGTCTCGCACTTCATATGATGGATACTCCAAGCATGGAGGGAGTGAACATGGGAGCCATGACCGCCACCACCATGGAGGCGATGGGCATCGTCATGACAACCATAGGAGCAACCACCACAACCACAAGGGAGGACACTCTCACCACTCTGGAGGACACGGTGGACATGATCGCAACCGTGATCGCAGCTTTGTGAAGAAGGATCTGAGTGAGGTGACATGCTTCAAGTGTAAACAGAAGGGACACTATGATGACAACTGTCCGGAGAGGAAAGGACTGAAGCCAACCAACAACGAGAAGGCCACAGTGAACCACATGAATGTGGAGGAGATTCCAGATGAGCCTGACCTTGTGATTGGTAAGTTCCTAATCAACACTCACCCAGCTTTCATACTTTTCGATACTGGTGCATCTCATTCATTCATATCAAGGGCATTTGTGGATAAGTATAAGCTACCTACTGAGTCTATGAAAGGTTCTATTAGAGTGAGTTCACCTGGAGGAGATATGATAGCTAGCGAGGGATGCCGCGACTTAACTGTGAGGATTGGAACACACAACTTCAGTGCACATTTGGTAGTGTTGGAATCACAGGGGTTAGACGTTATTCTGGGTATGGATTGGATGTCTATGCATGAGGGACACATAGATTGTGCACAGCGAGTTGTTTCACTCAAAACCCCGAATGGTAAGAGAATTAGATTCAAGTCGGCAGTGCGACCGGGAAGGTATAGGCTGAATTCTCTTAAGGGGGTTAGCATGGATACTGTGCCAGTGATTAGGGATTACCCCGACGTGTTTCCGGAAGAGCTGCCAGGGATGCCACCTGACAGGGAAGTGGAGTTTCTTATCGACCTGATGCCTGGAACAGGACCTATTGCAAAGAGACCATATAAGATGGATGTGGATGAGCTGAAGGAATTAAAGAAGCAGCTGAAGGAGCAGTTGGACAAAGGATTCATTCAGCCTAGTTCGTCGTCATGGGGAGCACCTGTTCTATTTGTGGAGAAGAAAGACAGCAGCAAGAGATTAGTGGTGGACTATCACTCGCTGAATGAAGTAACTATCAAGAACAAATACCCCCTACCAAACATAAATGATTTGTTTGATCAACTGGAAGGAGCAAAGGTGTTCAGCAAGATTGATCTGCGATCAGGCTACTTCCAATTGAAGATCCGGGAGGAGGACATACCAAAAACCGCCTTCACCACTAGGTATGGTTTATATGAGTATACGGTTATGTCTTTTGGACTAACGAATGCCCCGGCATATTTCATGACCATGATGAACAAGGTATTTATGGAGTACTTGGACAAGTTCGTGGTGGTGTTTATTGATGACATACTGATATATTCCAAGGATGATGCTGAGCATGAGAAGCATCTGCGACTGATTATGGAGAAGCTGAGGGAACACAAGCTGTATGCCAAATTCAGCAAGTGTGAATTCTGGCTTAGCACTGTTGGATTTCTTGGACACGTAGTGTCAGGAGAAGGAGTCGCTGTGGATCCAAGCAAAGTGACTGCAGTGACAGAATGGGAAGCGCCCAAGAATGCGGGAGAGATACGAAGCTTTTTGGGACTTGCTGGATATTACAGGAGATTCATTGAAAACTTCTCCAAGATTGCAAAGCCGATGACTGAACTTCTGAAGAAGGAGAGGAAGTTTGAATGGACGGACGTGTGTGAAGCCAGCTTTCAGGAACTGAAGCGTCGCCTAGTAACCGCACCTGTTCTGTGTTTACCAGATCTTCAGAAGGACTTCCAGGTGTACTGTGATGCTTCTTGACAGGGACTTGGGAGTGTGCTGATGCAAGATGGGAGAGTAGTGTCATATGCCTCGCGACAACTCAAGCACCATGAGCGGAATTACCCCACGCATGACTTGGAGTTAGCGTCAGTGGTTCATGCGCTCAAGGTATGGAGGCATTACTTAATGGGAAAACACTGTGATGTGTACACCGACCACAAGATCCTGAAGTACATATTTACACAGAAGGAACTGAACATGAGGCAAAGGAGATGGTTGGAACTTATCAAGGACTATGATATGAATCTACAATACCACCCAGGAAAGGCCAATGTAGTAGCCGATGCTCTGAGCCGGAAGGTCTATGCCAACGGATTGACAATTGGGGAATTGCCCGAGGATTTGTGCAAGCAGTTCAAGGACCTTAGACTGGAGGTAGTATCTGAAGGGTACTTGGCAACAATGGAGGTCCAACCAACGCTACAGGACAGAATCAGGAAGGCTCAAGTGGGAGATAAAGAGATAGATGAAGTAAAAGAAAAGATGAAGGAGGGCCGAGCAAGGGAATTCCGCGAGGATGAGCAAGGAACCTTGTTGTATGGAGATCGTTTGTGCGTTCCCAACGATCCGGAGATAAGGAAATTGATTCTGCAGGAAGCTCATGACTCGCTGTATTCCATACATCCGGGCAATACAAAGATGTATATGGACCTAAAGGACAGATTCTGGTGGAACAACATGAAGGGAGACATCACGGAGCATATTTCCCTATGTGATGTATGTAGCCGAGTGAAGGCGGAACACCAGAAGCCAGCAGGATTGCTACAGCCATTACCCGTGTTGGATTGGAAGTGGGATAGAGTGGGGATGGATTTTATCACAGGATTGCCCAGGACCAGGTCCGGATACGACTCCATTTGGGTAGTGGTCGACCATTTGACCAAGGTAGCCCACTTTATACTGGTAAAGACGACCTATACGAGTGCAAAGTTGGCCAAGATTTACATGGACAGAATTGTGTGCCTACACGGAGTTCCCAAGAGTATTGTATCTGATAGAGGCACCCAATTTACCTCACACTTCAGCGCCATTTACCACGAGTCACTTGGTACTAGATTGGAGTTTAGCACAGTTTCACCCATGGTGATGGACGTAAAGAAAGGTGAATCAGATTTTGGAGGACATGCTGAGAGCTTGCGCTTTGGATCATGGTTCTAGTTGGGATGAGAATTTGCCATATGTTGAGTTTTCATACAACAACAGCTATCAAACCAGCATCAAGACGTCACCGTTCGATGTGCTATATGGGAAACGGTGTCGAACACCATTGCTATGGGATGGAGTAGGAGAACGTCAGTTATTTGGACCTGATTTGATCCAGGATGCTGAGGAGAAGGTCGCCTTGATTAGGGACAGGCTGAAGGTAGCACAATCAAGACAGAAGAGCTACGCTGACACCAAGCGCATGGAAGTGGTGTATGATATAGGTGATAGAGCATACCTCAGAGTGTCGCCACTTCGTGGAATCAAGAGGTTTGGAATTTAAGGGTAAGCTGGCACCTCGATTTATTGGACCGTATCGGGTCTTAGCACGCAAAGGAGAAGTTGCTTATCAGTTGGAGTTGCGGTGACTCATCCGCTGTTCACAATGTGTTCCACGTATCCCAGCTGAAGAAGTGCCATCCGGAGATGGTGGATACACCATTGAGAGACACTGTACCGCTAGAGGAGGTTCAGCTTGAGAACGACTTGACCTATGAGGAGAAATCGGTGCTTCTGGAGACAGCAGAGAGGACTACCCTTACCAGGACGATCAGGTTTTGCAAGGTGCAGTGGAGCCACCACACCAAAGAGGAAGCCACTTGGGAGCGTGAGGATGACATCCGAGAGGACTACCCACACCTATTTGCTAGCCGTGCCGAATCTCGGGGGCGAGATTCATCTTAAGGGGGTTAGTCTTGTCACATCCCAAATTTTAGATTTGGTTCTGCATATCATTCATGCCATTGCATCATACTCTTCCATGCAAAACCATCGGTCGAAAAGATTCGGCAAAACACTATTTTCTAAAACCCTGCTCTATTTTACTACGAGGCTCCTGCGGGAGGTTCTACTAGAACTTGTGTTTTCCACCCTTGTAGCCTAGTGGTTTCACTCATACCTTGACCCTAGGTTGTTCCCCTCGATTTTACAGAAATTTAGGAACAAAAATCGCCCGATTCGGAGCTCGTACGGAAAAGTTACGGAGGTTTTACTATTTGCAAAAAAAGGGAAAAGGGACCAAAAAAAGGGCGCCAGCCTGCTGGGCCGCGCCGCCCGCGCGGCGGATAGCCCGCCGCCGCCTCGCGCCCCGGCCCACCGACAGGTGGGGCCGAGTCCGGGTAGGACCCCGCGTGCCCCCCCCCCCACAAAAGGACGCAGACCTTACCCGCGCCCTCTCTCTCCCCACGCAGCCGCCGCCGCCTCCGTGGGCCCCGCAACCACCGCCGCCGCCTCGGGAACCGCCTCCGTGCCGCGTCGCCGCCGCAGCCGCCTCGTGCACCAGCACGGTCGCCCGCGCCGCGCCGCCGCTGCACGCTGCCGCCGCGCCAGCCGCTCGCCCGCTGTCAGCCCGCCTCGCTGCAGCCCGCCGCCGCCGCCGCCGTGCGCCGTGCGGCCAGCGCGCCGCTCGCCGCGCCAGATCGCCTTGACCGGCCGTCTTCTTTCCGCTGATCGAGCCACGCCGTCATTTCCAGCCCGTCACGGGCGCCGCCACCGTTCGGCTGATCGCCGTCATGACTCGTAGCCCGATCGCGGTAATTGGCAGATTTTCGTAGGAACTTGTAAATTGCATAGAAATTAATCCGCTGGGCAAAAAATTGCAAATAAAATATGTGTAGGTTCAGTAAGTCATGTAGAATCTTGCTATACCATTGTTTCACACTTTTGCAGCAAGATTTAGTATAGTTTAATCAAATGAGTTAATGGTCTTTTTGGAGTAATTAATTTGTAGAAAAAGATCTGTAACTCCAAAAATTGCGTATAATATGTCCCTGGTTTCAGTAGAACGAGGGGAATCTCATCGTGAATTAAAAGGATAGGCTTACAGTAGAAACTTCTGCAGAAACTGTCTAGTGGCATTCTGCAGTGTTTTAATTATTCAGGGAGTTTTATAATTCCTTTTTGAGTAATTTCAGTTGGTACTGTTTCCAAATAGCAATGCCTATGCTGTAGAATTTTCCTAAGATTTTACAAATAGTATACTACCGGTAGTGAATTAATTGGTTTCTAGCTCTAGTTTTGAGTATTATATTTTGCATATTAGTTTTCCTTGCGCTAAAACTATTTTCCATGCATGCAATCAGTAGCTCTATTGAATAGGATTATGTGGTGCAGCTGTAGCACCAATCCACTTGTCATGCATGCATTCATGCATCATCTTTGTTGCATATGCTTGTGGATTGTTTGTTTATGTTTGCAATTGTATCGTGTAGATTGTGACGAGTGCAACACTTGCTCGTGTGTGGATTGTTCTTCCGAACGCTACAACCAAGGCAAGTAGATGCTATTTTGTTCATGATATTGTCCTACTATTTTCTATGCATTGTCGTGTATTTTGTAGACGCATGTGTAGGATGATACTATCGCTATGCTATGTCCTATTATGTGGTAGGGCCTTCCTTGTAGATGAACCACCGTTGGTAGATGTGCTTAGCCATGCTATGATGTACGAGGGCTGGGTTATATCACTGAGACTTGTTTCTAAAAGTATTTGGTTGTGAAAACTAAAACAACTTAATCAATGAATCTCCTGGGTGTGATGGTATTGATAATTTTTGGTGGTTTCATTGCGGAAAGGCACCCAGGTATCAAGGGAAAATGATTGGCTTCTTTATTCTGTAGCTTACGTGTACAACCATGTGCCAATAATGAAATGGACGGTTGGTTGGACTTAGTAGGTTGTGGTAACTCAAACCCGCGTATCCAGAGATGTAGAATTTTGGTAGGTTGGACCGGTGCGCGTCGGGATTGGGGAGCTACTTTCCGAACAGTCTCTTCTTGGACTTCTCCCTATCATCGCCCAAAATGAGAGTGATGGTACGAGCTAGGCTGGCCAAGTCACATGGGTAAAGTGTACTAACCCCTGTAGGGTGTATAATCTAATCGATTAGCCGTGTCCCCGGTTATGGACATCTGAGTTGCTTGATATTGATTCCATGACATGTTTCTCGCTCATTCCAATTTCATAATTGCTCTAATATTGTTGGGTTAACTTAATTGGGATCTTTTCAAAGAAAATCAAAAACTGTTTATGAAAGTAGGACAAAGGTATTTGCAAATGCAAGCCAGACACAGCTCCACTTGCCAAATATGCATGTAGATGTTAGTACTATTGTTTCCTTTACTAGCTCTACTTGCCATACATTCCATGTATTGACCCTTCGGGGCTGCTATGTTTCATGTTGCAGGATATTCCGATTCCGAGTAATCGATATAGGCCACGGTACTCCACTCGGCACTTGTTCACTTGTGGGCAATTTGAAGAATGGAGGATTTACTTTATTTATGTTGCTACCTAAATAATTTGAGCTAGCCATGGGCTAAGCTTTTATTGTAATAATGGTACTCTGGATCTTCGTTATTCATGATACACGGATACTTTGCTATGTTATTCGTCTTATTCTATTGTGGGCCAGTCAACCGATCCAGGGATTGGCATGTCACATAGAAGCCTCGGTCTTTTCCGAACCGCGGTGTTACAGGTGGAGGGGAGGAACTCCTCCCCAAGTAGGTTTCCTACTTCCCCTCCACCTCCCAAAATAGCCGTTTGACTTTTCAAATTGGCGTTTGACTTTTCAAACTAGGATTTGATTAAATCCTTTATTTTGTTCAGAGATGACACCTAGTACATGATGCAATCATTCCAACTTGTTATGTAACATTCATGTACCCTTCCCCTCCGGAGTGCCGGACATTCCGGAACCTTCTAGAACATTCCTGATGAAAACACCGGAACCATTCTCCAACCCCGAAACAGGACTTTCCTTATATGAATCTTATTCTCCGGACCATTCCGAATCTCCTCGTTATATCCCGGATCCTATCCGAGACTCCGAACAACATTCGGTCTCTTACTCATCATTTCATAACTACTCAAACAACGTTGAATCCTTAAGTGTGTCTCCCTACGGTTCGTGAATTATGCGGACATGATCGAGACACTTCTCCGAACAATAACCAATAGAGGTATCTGGAAATTCATATGGCTCCCACATATTTCTACGATTACTTTGCGATCGAATAAACCACTTACATACGATACCAATTTCCCTTTGTCTCACGATAGTTTACTTATCCGAGGTTATGATCGTCGGTATCTCTGCATACCTAGTTCAACCTCGTTACTGATAAGTACTCTTTTCTCGTTCCCGTGATATGTGATCCCTTGTGAGCCAGTCACATGCTTGCAAGCTAATTGGATGACATTCCACCGAGAGGGCCCAGAGTATATCTTGTTGGAATTATGCCCTAGAGGCAATAATAAAGATGTTATTATTATAATTCTTGTTCATGATAATGTTTATATTCCATGCTAGAATTGTATTAAGCGGAAACTTTAATACTTGTGTGGTTTGTGAACAACACCGTGTCCCTAGTACGCCTCTATGGACTAGCTCATTGATCAACGATGGTTAAGGTTTCCTAACCATAGACATGAGTTGTCAATTGATAATGAGATCATATCATTGGGAGAATGATATGGTGGACAGACCCAAACTAAGCGAAGCAATTAGATCGTGTCATCGTGTTCGTCTTTGCAAAGCTTTTCTTATGTCAAATATTGTATTCCTTAGACCATGAGATAATGCAACTCCCTGGTATCGGAAGAAAGCTTTAAGGTCATCAAACGTCATCCTATGAGAGGGTGATCATAAAGGTGTCTCTCAGGTGATCAGAAAGTATCTGTTGGGTTGTATGTATCGAGATGGAATTTGTCCCTCCCAAGTCGGAGAGATATACTTCGGGCCCACTCGGTAATCGATATCAACACCGCTTGCAAGCATGTGTTTAAGGAGTTAATCACAAAGTGATATCGGATTACGGAACGAGTAAAGTACTTCTTGTGAGCGAGATTGAACTAGGTATGGCGGATCGACGATCGAATCTCGGGCAAGTAAAATATCGCGAGACGAAGGGAATATATATATGGGATTGATTGAATCCTGACATCGTGGTTCATCCGATATGATCATCGATGAATGTGTAGAGTCAATATGGGTTTCAGGGCCCGCGTATTGATTATTGATAGAAGATCATGTGCGCATATTCTCGAACCAGCAGGTCACACATAACGTGTCTCGGCCTAGGATAGATTGGATGATTGGTTTATGAGTTTTTGTTCAGAGTCTCGGATGGGATCCGGGACATCACGAGAGGTTCGGAGTGGTCCTAGAATAAGATTCATATAAGGCGATGCAGTTTTGGAGTTCGAATTGTTCCGGGTTAATCGGTATTACCTGAAGCTTCTAGAACCTTCCGGAAGGGACCAACGTGGCCCCACCTTCGGGAGGGGCTTGGGCCTATGAGGGAGTGCCTGGCCGCATTGGGCCAGGGGCACAAGGCCCCATTGGGCCAGCCTAGAGGGGTTTAAACCCTAGATAGACCTTCTAGAAGGGGGAGAGTCCTTGCCCCCCACTTCTCCCTCCCTTGGCCGCCGGCCCAAGGCTTGGAGGAGGGGAAAGGGCTGGCCGCCCCCCTCTATATAAAGAGGGCTGGGGCGCCCCCTCCCATACACCTTCCCTCCAACCCTAGCCGCCCTGCTGCCCTTCCTCTCTCCCTCCCATTTGTTTGTAGAAGCCACTGCTCAAAATTCTCCACCATATACACCACGCCGTGTCGTGTTGTAGATCCAATCCATCTCTCCACCATACTTGCTGGTCCGAGGAAGGAGGAGGCGTCAGTGCTGCGTGTGCATCTCACGGAGGCACCCACTTGTGGTGCTAGATCGGATCGGATCGTGAGGAGGAGAAGCGGTGCGACTACATCACCCACGTTAAATGAGCGTTTCGCTCTGCGAATCTTCAAGGGTATGAAGATCTAATCCAATCTCTCTTGTTGTTTGCATCTCCTAGATTAGATCTTGGCTTTCCCTCTGTTCGCATCCGTAGAAAATTTTGATTTACTATGCCGCGAAACCCATCAGTGGTATCAGAGCTAGATCTATGCGTAGATGTGTTTCACGAGTAGAACGCAACATGGTTGTTGAGGGCGTTGATGTTTTCTGTTGCAAGCCTCTTGTTTGTGTTCTTCTTATGACGCGCGATAGTGAGATTGAAGCGGTCCAGGCCAACCTTACGCGACGTCGTTCGCGAGACCGGCTCCGCACTTGACGTGTGGCTTGTACCACACATGCGGCTGGTGGATGTCAGTTTCTCTCACTATAGTTGTCATGGGATTAACACCGGAGTTTGGCAACCATAATATCACCGTTGTGGCTTTCCGTAGGTAAGAATCGTTCTTAGCATCTACTCCCATAAGCCACGTAAAACATGCAACAACAAAGTAGAGGCGTCTAACTTGTTTTTGTAGGGAGTGTTTTCTGTGATATGGTATGGCCCAAGATGTGATGTGTATATTGTATGCGATGATCATGTTTTGTAATGTTTCACGACTTGCATGTCGATGAGTACACAACCGGCAGGAGCCATATGGTTGTATTTATAATTGTGTATGACCTGCGAGTCAACTTCTTATACGCCATGTAATAGCTTTACTTTATCGCTAAGTAGTTAGCAATAGTTTTAGTTGCTATTCGTGGTGGAGGCAATCATGGTGGAGTGATGGAGATCATGCCGGAACGCACAAGATGGAGATCATTGCGTGAAGATTGGCTATACCATGTCACATAAAGTTATATGCATGTGATGTTTATCCTTTTATGTATCTTATTATGCTTAGATCGCGACGGTAGCATTATAAGCTGATTCCTCACTTAAAGATCAAGATAAAAACTGTGTTCTCCCCAAGTATGCACCGTTCACGAAAGTTAAATGCGTGTCCAAGCATCACGTGATGATCGGGTGCTATAGAGTCTACGCTCACATACAACGGGTGCAAGCCAGTTTTGCACACGCGGAAATACTTGGGTCTAACTTGACGAGCCTAGCATGTACAGACATGGCCTCGGAACACAAGAACCGAAAGGTTAAGCATGAGTCATATGAATGATATGATCACTTCGTTGTCCACCATTGAAACCACATCTCTTCTCGTGATGATCGGATTAGGTGTGGTGAATTTGGATCGTGTTCACTAAACAACTTGAGGGATGTTGAATTTAGTGGGAGTTCATCTAGTAATTTGATTAAGTTGAACTATTTATCATGAACATAGTCTAAATTGTACTTGCAAATACTGTAGATCACATGGCCAAGTCCAACTTCAACTTCAATGTTTTTGCTGAGAAGGAAAAGCTTAGAAACAATGGGTCTAACTTCACCAATTGGTTCCGCAATCTAAGAATCATTCTATCTGGCGGACAAAGGACTATGTCCTTGGGAAAGCGTTAGGTGACCCCCTACGCAATGCGCGGCTGATGAGAAAGCTGTCTATCAATCGGCGTAAAGATGATTATGGTGTGATTAAGAGCACCATGTTGTTTGCTATGGAACCGAACTTCAAAATCGTTTGAAGACTATCCTGCCCTTTGAGATTCTCGAAGAGTTGAAAACCATGTTTCAGACTCAGGCCCGTTACGAGAGATATGAGATCTCCGAAGTTCTTTAAGCGCAAGATGGAGGAAGGAGTTCCGTTAGTGAGCACGCCATTAAGATGACGGGCTACACTCAACATGTGAGCAACTGGAATGCACGATTCGAGAGGAGCTCAAGATTGTGAGGGGTTCTGCAATCACTCCTCCCAGCTACAAAAGTTTTGTAATGACTCACAATCAGATTGGTTCCATCGATCGATCACCGAGCTCTTAACAAAGCTGAAGGCCGCAGAAGTGGACATCAAAAAGGATAATCATGTGTTGATGGTCAACAAGCCCACCTTCAAGAAAGGTAAGGGAGCAAAGAAGCCCTTCAAGAAGGGCGGTGTGGCGCAATGCCCTGCTGAGAAGAAGCTCTGGTCCCAAGCCGGGACCAGAGTGCTTCTATTGCAAGGACAAGGGTCCTTAGCGCATCGGTAGTACTTAGCAGTACAAGAAGGCTGGCACCATCAAAGGTATATTTGATATACATGTTATTGATGTTTTCCTTACTAGCCCTCGTTGTAGTGCACAGGTATTTGATACGGTTCGTTGCTAATATTTGTAACTCGAAGCAGAGCTACGGAATGAAGCGGCTTGCGAGGATGAGGTGACGATGCGCGTTGCAACGGATCAAGAGTTGATGTGATGGCCGTCGGCATGCTCTCCTTAGTTTTACCTTCGGGATTAGTTTTAAACCTTAATAAATGTTATTATGTACTGCGTTGAGCATGAACATTATTTCGATCGTGTTTATTGCAAGATGGTTATTCATTTAAATCGGAGAATAATGGTTGTTCTATTTATATGAGTAACATCTTTTATGGTCATGCACCTCTTGTGAATGGTTTATTTCTTCTAAATCTCGAAAGGGATGAAACACACATCCATAACATTGAGGCTAAGAGATGCAAAGTAGATAGTGATAATACTACTTATTTGTGGCAATCGTCTAGGTCATATTGGTGTAAAGCGCATGAAGAAACTCCATTACGATGGACTTTTGGAGTCTCTTGATTTTGAATCATTTGACACATGTGAACCATGCCTCATGGGCAAGATGATCAAAACCCGTTCTCGGTATGATGGAGGAACGGACTTGTTGGAAATCATACATACCGATGTATGCGGACCGATGAGTGTTTCGACGCGCGGTGGATATCGCTATTTTCTCACTTTTACCGATGACTTAAGTAGATATGGGTATATCTATTTAATGAAACATAAATCTGAAACATTTGAAAAGTTCAAGGAATTTCAGAATGAAGTGGAGAACCATCGTAACAGAAAGATTAAGTTTCTACGATCCGATCGTGGAGGTGAATATTTGAGTTATGATTTTCTCACGCATCTTAAAGCAAGTGGAATCATTTCACAACTCACGCCACCCGGAACACCACAGCGCAATGGTGTGTCTGAACGCCGGAATCGAACCCTATTAGATATGGTCCGATCGATGATGTCTCTTACTGATTTGCCGTTATCATTTTGGGGTTATGCATTAGAAACCGCTGCATTCACTTTAAATAGGGCTCCATCTAAATCCATTGAGACGACACCGTATGAACTGTGGTTTGGTGCTAAACCTAAGTTGTCGTTTCTTAAAGTTTGGGGATGCGAAGCTTACGTCAAGAAGTTGATGCCGGACAAGCTCGAGCCCAAAGCGGAGAAATGCGTCTTCATAGGATGCTCTAAGGAAACTATTGGGTATACCTTCTATCACAGAACCGAAGGCAAAGTGTTTGTCACAAAGAACGGTTCCTTTCTTGAGAAGGAGTTTCTCTCGAAAGAAGTGAGTGGGAGGAAAGTAGAGCTAGACGAGGTTATTGAACCTTCTCTTGAATTGGAGAGTAGCGCAGCACCTAAAATTGTTCCAAAGTCACTGCACCAACAATAGAGGAAGCTAATGACAAGGATCATGAAGCTTGGACGATCTTTGCTCTTGAGCGTCAGCAGTCGACAAGGTCGCGTGCCCCTCTGAGTGGTACGTCAACCTGTCTTGATTTGTCTTGTTAGTAGAAGACGGTGAACCTCGAACTATGAGGAAGCGATGATGAGCCGGACTCGAGAAATGGCTAGAAGCCATGAAATCCGAATTGGGATCCATGGCGAAAACCAAGTATGGACTTTGGTGGACCCTCCTAGCGTAGAAAGGCGTTGAGTGCAAATGGATCTTCAAGAAGAAAGCGGATGCGGATGGTAATGTTACCGTCTATAAAGCACGGCTTGTCGCAAAGGTTTTCGACAAGTTCAAGGTGTTGACTACGATGAGACTTTCTCTCCGTAGCGATGTTTAAGTCCATTCGGATTTTATTAGCAATTGCTGCATTTCATGATTATGAAATATGGCGGATGGATGTCAAGGCTGCGTTCCTCAATGGCAACATTGATGAAGAGTTGAATATGATGACACCGAAGGTTTTGTCGATCCTAAGGATCTTGATAAAGTATGCAAACTTCAGCGTTCCATTTATGGATCAAGCAAGCATCTCGGAGTTGGAACCTTCGTTTTGATCAAGTGATCAAGAGCTTTGGATTTGTTCCAAATTGCTACGAAGCTTGCATCTACAAGAAAGTGAGTGGGAGCTCGGTGGCGTTTACGGTACTATATGTGGATGACATATTGATTATCGGAAATGACATCAACATGCTTAACGATGTGAAGAGTTATTTGAACAAGTGTTTTCAATGAAAGACCTAGGTGAAGCTGCTTATATATTGGGCATCAAAATCTATAGAGATAGACAAAGGCGCTGATAGCTTTAAGCGAGTACATACCTAGACAAAGTTACGAAAAGGTTCGAATGGATAAGGCAAAGAAAGGTTCAATTGCCTATGTTGTCGTGTAAGATATTGAGCAAGGCTCGGTGTCCATTCTGATGAAATGATAGGGAAGCTATGAGCAAAGTGCCTTATGCCTCGCCATAGGTTCCATCATGTATGCCATCTTTGTGTACTAGACTGGATGTGTCCAATGCTCTTAGTTTGTGACGAGATATCAAAGTGATCGAGTGGAACCTTTGGACAGCCGTGAAGAACATCCTAAAGTACCTAAACGGGACTAAAGAAATGTTCTTAGTCTATGGGGGTGATGAACAACTTGTCGTAAAGGTTACGTCGGCTAGTTTTGACAATCGACAAGGATGATTCTAAATCTCGAGACGGGATACGTGTATATTTTGAATGGAGGAGATGTGAGCTGGAGAAGCTGCAAGCAAAGCGTGATCGCGGGATCTCTGATGAGAAGCGGAATACATGGCTGCCGAAGCGTCAAGTGAAGGAGTTTGGATCAGAACTTCATCATTGAGCTTGGCGTGGTTCCAAGTGCATTGGACCCACTGGAGATATTGTGTGACAACATCAGGCGCCATAGCACTCGCTAAGGAACCAAGATATCATCCAAAGACCAAGCATATCAACGCAAGTTTCATATAATCCGAGATTATATAGCGGATGGAGATCGAAGATTAGCAAAGTACATACTGATCTGAATGTCGCAGATCCATTGACTAAACCTCTTCCACGTGTAAAACATGATCAGCACCTCAGTGCCATGGGTGTGAGATTGTTGCCAGATGTAAACTAGATTATTGACTCTAGTGCAAGTGGGAGACTGTTGGAATTATGCCCTAGAGGCAATAATAAAGATGTTATTATTATAATTCTTGTTCATGATAATGTTTATATTCCATGCTAGAATTGTATTAAGCGGAAACTTTAATACTTGTGTGGTTTGTGAACAACACGTGTCCCTAGTACGCCTCTATGGACTAGCTCATTGATCAATGATGGTTAAGGTTTCCTAACCATAGACATGAGTTGTCAATTGATAATGAGATCATATCATTGGGAGAATGATATGGTGGACAGACCCAAACTAAGCGAAGCAATTAGATCGTGTCATCGTGTTCGTCTTTGCAAAGCTTTTCTTATGTCAAATATTGTATTCCTTAGACCATGAGATAATGCAACTCCCTGGTATCGGAAGAAAGCTTTGAGGTCATCAAACATCATCCTATGAGAGGGTGATCATAAAAGTGTCTCTCAGGTGATCGGAAAGTATCTGTTGGGTTGTATGTATCGAGATGGAATTTGTCCCTCCCAAGTCGGAGAGATATACTTCAGGCCCACTCGGTAATCGATATCAACACCGCTTGCAAGCATGTGGTTAAGGAGTTAATCACAAAGTGATATCGGATTACGGAACGAGTAAAGTACTTGTGAGCGAGATTGAACTAGGTATGATGCAAGCGATCGAATCTCGGGCAAGTAAAATATCGCGAGACGAAGGGAATATATATATGGGATTGATTGAATCCTGACATCGTGGTTCATCCGATATGATCATCGATGAATGTGTGGGAGTCAATATGGGTTTCTAGGCCCCGCTGTTGATTATTGATAGAAGATCATGTCTGCATATTCTCGAACCCGCAGGGTCACACACTTAACGTGTCTCGACGCTAGGATAGATTGGATGATTGGTTTATGAGTTTTTGTTTGGAGTCTCGGATGGGATCCGGGACATCACGAGAGGTTCCGGAGTGGTCCAGAGAATAAGATTCATATAAGGCAGTGCAGTTTTTGGAGTTCGGAATTGTTCCGGGTTAATCGGTATTGTACCGGAAGCTTCTAGAACCTTCCGGAAGGGGACCAACATGGCCCCACCTCCTGGGAGGGGGCTTGGGCCTATGAGGGAGTTCCCTGGCCGCATTGGGCCAGGGGCACAAGGCCCCATAGGGCCCAGCCGGCCTAGAGGGGTTTAAACCCTAGATAGACCTTCTAGAAGGGGGAGAGTCCTTGCCCCCCACTTCTCCCTCCCTTGGCCGCCGGCCCAAGGCTTGGAGGAGGGGCAAGGGCTGGCCGCCCCCCTCTATATAAAGAGGGCTGGGTAGCCCCCTCCCATACACCTTCCCTCCAACCCTAGCCACCCTGCTGCCCTTCCTCTCTCCCTCCCGACTGTTTGTAGGCGAAGCCCTGCTACAGAAATTCTCCACCATATACACCACGCCGTCGTGTTGTAGATCCAATCCATCTCTCCACCATACTTGCTGGTCTGAGGAAGGAGGAGACGTCGAGGTGCTGCAAGTGTGCATCTCACGGAGGCACCGCCACTTGTGGTGCTAGATCGGATCGGATCGCGAGGAGGAGAAGCGAGTACGACTACATCACCCACGTTAAAACGAGCGTTCGCATCTTGAATCTTCAAGGGTATGAAGATCTAATCCAATCTCTCTTGTTGTTTGCATCTCCTAGATTAGATCTTGGCTTTCCCTCTGTTCGCATACGTAGAAATTTTTGATTTACTATGCTGCGAAACCCATCATATCTATCCGTCATATGGATAGACAAATTCCACTCTTGATCCATGTGTCTCAACCAATACTTTCCGAACACTCAATGCCACCTTTATAGCCACCCAGTTACGGTGTGGTGTTTGATGTCATCAAAGCATCCTTTCGGTGAAGGTGATATGCATGATCTCATGGTCGAAGGAATTAGGTTACTATGTATCAGAAAGCATATAGCAATTGAACTATTAAAATGACTTGATCTTTATGCTACGCTTATCTATAGGAGTATGTCCACCATATCATTCTCCTAATGATATGATCTTGTTGTTAATAACATCTCAATGTTCATGATAGGGAAACCACAATCATTTATTAACCAACATGCTAGTATTATAAAGAGGCTTTACTAGGGACTCTATTTTAGTTTACAAATCACACAAGTATCAATGTTTCCTTGTTAATACTATTATAGCATGAATGTAAACATTTATCATAAACACAAAGATATAATAATAACTACATTTATTATTTCCTCTAGGGCATATCTCCAACAGTCTCCCACTTGCACTAGAGTCATCTAATCTAGATTACATGGTAATATACCGAACACCCATGGCAGTTTGGTGTTGGTCATGTTTTACCCTCGGGAGAGGTTTAGTCAACGGATCCGCCACATTCAGATCTGTGTGTACTTTGCAAATCTTTATGTCCCCATCTTGGACATGTTCTCGAATAGCGTGAAAACGTAGCTTGATGTGCTTCAGCTTCTTGTGTGACCTTGGTTCTTGCGCATTGGCTATGGCGCCCATGTTATCACAGTAGATAGACATTGGGTCCAGCGCACTTGGAACCACACCCAGCTCTGTAATGAACTCTTTCATCCATATTGCTTCTTGTGAAGCCTCCGAAGCAGCCATGTATTCCGATTCAGTTGAAGATCTCGCCACAACGCTTTGCTTTGCACTCCTCCAGCTAACTGTTGCACCATTCAAAGTAAATCATTATCCAGTTGTGATTTAGAATCATCCTGATCGGTGTTCCAACTAGCAACGTTGTAACCATTAACAACGAGCTGTTCGTCACCTCCATAAGAAAGAACCAAATCCTTAGTTCTTCTCAAGTACTAAAGGATGTTTTTGTCAATGATCGACTCTGGATCACTTTGATATCTGCTAGTTAAACTAACATATGCAATGTCGGGTCTAGTACATAGCATGGAATACATTAGAGATCCTATGGCTAAGGCATAGGAGTCTTACTCATCCTTTCTCTATCTTACTGGTTGTCGGACTTTGAGTTTTACTCAAGGTCGTATTGGGCAACATGGGCAAGAACCCTTTCTTGCTATCTTCCATTCCAAACCTCTTTAGAACTTTGTCCAAATATGTACTTTGTGACAATGATATTAGGCGTCTCGATCTATCTCTATAAATCTTTATGCCCAATATATAAGCTGCTTCGCCAAGATCCTTCATTGAAAAACTATTATTCAAATATTCCTTGACACTATTAAGAAAGTCTACATCATTCCCAATCAACAATATGTCATCTACATATAGTATTAATAATGCTACAGAGCTCCCACTCACTTTCTTGTAAATACAAGCTTCTCCATAAGTTTGTATAAAACCAAAACTTTTGATTACCTTATCAAAACGTTGATTCCAACTTCGGGATGCTTGCTTCAATCCATAAATGGACCGTTGAAGTTTGCATACCTTGTTAGCATCTTTAGGATCGACAAAACCTTTGGGTTGCATCATATACAACTCTTCATCAATGTATCCATTGAGGAACGTTGTTTTGACATCCATCTGCCATATCTCATAATCATAATATGCACCGATTGCTAACATAATCCTCACAGACTTTAGCTTCGCTACAGGTGAGAAAGTCTCATCGTAGTCAACTCCTTGAATTTTTCGAAACCCTTTTGCGACAAGTGAGCTTTATAGACAGTAACATTACCATCATCATATATTTTCTTCTTGAAAATCCATTTGTTCTCGACAGCCTTCCGGCCATCCGGTAAGTCCACCAAAGTCCATACTTGGTTTTCGTACATGGATCCAATCTCGGATTTCATGGCTTCTTGCCATTTATTGGAATCTGGGCTCATCATCGCTTCCTCATATGTCGCAGGGTCATCGGTGTTGTCCACCAACATGACATTCATAACGGGATCATACCAATCAGGAGTGGTACGAGTTCTCGTTGACCTGCGAGGTTCTGTAGCAACTACAACCGAAGTTTCATGAACATCATCATGAGCTTCCTCTCTTATTGGTGTAGACATCACAGGAACTACTTCCGGTGCTGCGCTACTCGCAATTTTTCGAGAGAAGGTTCGACAACCTCGTCGAGTTCTAATTTCCTTCTAGTCACTTCTTTCGATAGAAATTCGTTCTCTAGAAAGGATCCATTCTTGGCAACGAAGATTTTGCCTTCGGATCTATGATAGAAGGTATACCCAATAGTTTCCTTCGGGTATCCTATGAAGACGCATTTTTCCGCTTTGGGTTCAAGCTTGTCCGGCTATAACTTGTTTACATAGGCTTCGCAACCCCAAACTTTAAGGAACGACAATTTAGGTTTCTTCCCAAACCATAATTCATACGGTGTCGTTTCAACGGATTTAGATGGTGCCCTATTTAAAGTGAATGCGGCTGTTTCTAATGCATAACCCCAAAATGATAGCGGTAAATCTGTAAGTGACATCATAGAACGAACCATATCTAAGAGAGTTCGATTACGACGTTCGGACACACCATTACGTGGTGTTCCCGGTGTCAATTGTGAAAGTATTCCGCATTTCTTCAAATGCTCGCCAAACTCGTAACTTAGATATTCACCTCCACGATCAGAATGTAGAAATTTAATCTTCTTGTTACATTGATTCTCTACCTCACTTTGAAATTCCTTAAACTTCTCGAAAGTTTCGGACTTATGTTTCATGAAATAGATATACCCATATCTACTCAAGTCATCCGTGAAGGTAAGAACATACGATAACCACCGCGATCCTACACTCATTGGACCACACACATCGGTATGTATGATTTCCAATAAGTCCGTAGCTCGCTCCATCATACCGAAAATGGAGTCTTAGTCATTTTACCCATCGGACATGCTTCGCATCTTTCAAGTGATTCAAATCAAGTGATTCAAGAAGTCCATCGAATGGAGTTTCTTCATGCGCTTCACTCAATGTGACCAAGGCAGCGATTACCACATATAGGTCGAGTTATCGCCGATTTCAAACGTTTAGCCTCAATGTTATTAATATGTGTATTTCCACTATCGAGATTCAATAAGAATAGACCATCTATCAAAGGTGCATGTGCATAAAACATATTACTCATATAAATCGAACAACCATTATTCTCGGACTTAAACAAGTAAATCTCGCAATAAACAAGATCCGATATAATGTTCATGCTTAGCAGGCACCAAATAACAATTATTTAAGTATAAAACTAATCCGATGGTAGATGAAGGGTAGCATGCCGACCGATCACATCAACCTTTGATCCGTTTCCACGCGCGCCGTCACCTCGTTCTTCGCTAGCTTCCGTTTATTCTGCGGCACTGTTTGAGTTACAAATATGAGCAACCGAACGAGATCAAATACCAGGCACTACTACGGTACTAGTGAGATACACATCAATAACATGTATATCGGATATACCTTTATTCTTGATGTTGCCGTTCTTCAAATCCGCAAGTACTTTTGGCAATTCCGCTTCGATGACCTTCTCCCTTGCGGTAAAAGCACTTAGTATCGTGCTTAGGTCCAGCCTTGGTCTTCTTAAATCGTAGCGGTAACTTTCTTACCACCCTTCTTGAAGTGTCCATTTTGCTTAGACTTGCCTTTCTTGAATTTGGTGGTCTTATTGACCATCAACACTTGGTGCTCTTTCTTGATCTCCACTTCTGTAGATTTCAACATGGCGAAGAGTTCTGGCAACTGCTTGTTCATGTTTTGCATATTGTAGTTCATCACAAGGTTCTTGTAACTTGGTGGTAGTGATTGGAGGAAACGATAAAACCCCAAAGCATTAGGAATCACTATACCCAAGCTTTGAATTTTGTTTGCGTGCCCAGACATCTTAAGCACATGCTCCCTGACGGAGCTGCCCTCTTCCATCTTGCAGTTAAAGAACTTTTCAGAAGCCTCATAGCTCTCAATTGCCGCATGAGTCTCAAAGATCAATTTGAGATCACGGACAATATCATGTGGGTCTGAATTCTCAAACCTTTTCTGAAGCTCCGATTCTAAACCATACAAGATAACACACTAAACTGTGGAGTACTGAGTCTTCCGAGTGAGGTAAACATTCTTTACTTCATCGGTAGCAGTAGCTGCAGGTGGGTCACCCAGCAGTGCATCCAGCACATAGGTCAAACTACCAGCTATGAGGACAATCCTCAAATTGCGGAACCAATCCGCGGAGTTGCTTCCATTGTTTTCAACTTTTCTTTCTCTAGGAACGCATTAAAATTGATGGTAGGGGCCGCCATTGATCTACAACATATTTGCAATAGTTTAGACTAAGTTTATGACAAATTGAGTTCTAATTAATAGTTAAATTAATCTAGGTGAACTCCCACTCAAAACAATATCCCTCACATTGTTTTAGTGATCACACGAACCAAATCCACCACATCAACACCGATCATCACGAGAGTTGATGTAGTTTCAATGGCGAACAATCGACATGTTCATCATATCTGCTATATGATTCATGCTTTACCTTTTGGTGATCCGTGTTCCGAGACCATGTTTGTACATGCTAGGCTCGTCAAGATCAAACCTTAGCTTCCGCATGAGCAAATCTGGCTTGCTCGCGTTGTATACACTTGCGGAATCTAACACACCCGATCATCACGTGGTGCTTCGAAACAACAAGCTTTAGCAACGGTGCTTACTAAGGATGAACACTTTAGAACTTGAAATTTATGTGCATGAGGGATCATCTTATAATGCTACCGTCGTTAACTAAGCAATACAAGATGCATAAAGGATTAACATCACATGCAATTCATAATATGTGATATGATATGGCCTTTCTTCTTTGTGCTTCCGATCTCCATCTTCAAGCACGAACATGATCTCCATCATCATCGGCATTGCATCAAGGTCAATGACGCTGCTCCATGGTTGTCGTCCACCGACTTCAACTATTACAACTACTTTGAATAGACACGCGAGTCTTAAAAGAATTTAAAGATAACCATATGGCTCCTGCCGGTTGCCAACTTACAATAAGGAACATTGCATACATCAAATATAATCACAATCATGGCCATATCACATCACAGCACACCCCTGCAAAACAAAGTTAGACGCCTCTACTTTCTTTGCATGTTTTACGTGGTTTGGGGCTTTCAATAAGTGTCGATCTAACTTACGAACAAGAACCACAACATTGATACTAGTATTGTCAATAACCCGTTGTAAATTGAATCTTAACTATGTTGGGAGAATCAGGCACCCGCAAAGCCACTTATGCAATACAAGTTACATGTCAAGCGTGGAGCAAGTCTCATGAACGATGTCATGTAAGGTTAGCCCAGGCCGCTTCATCCCACCATCCCGCAAGATGCAAAGTACACAAGAATTAATCGACAACAAAAGCATCAATGCCCACAATGACCATTGTGTTCTACTCGTGCAACAGATCTACATATAGACCTGGCTCTGATACCACTGTAGGGTTTCGTAGCATGGAAAACAAAAAATTTCTACCGCATACAAACAAACAAACCAAGATCTATCTACTAGATTGTAGCAACGAGTCGATGGAATAACTCACCCTCGAAGATTCCAAAGTGTTTAACGAGAGCGGATTCTCGTGGGTGATGTAGTCGTACTCTTGCCGATCTCAAGATCGCGTAGACGATCCTTCCAACCTGCGTTCCAAGCGCTCCCTTGATCGGTCACACGTTCGGTACTCGGCGAACCTTCCTCTCCTTGTTCCAAAGAGCGGAGGTTGTAGCACTCTCCTCGCAATTCCGGCAGCACAACGGCGTGGTACCGGAAGTAGAGGGGAGATCTCGCAGGGCTTCGCCTTAATCCGGAGCGAGTATGGTGGACTATGAGAGAGAGCCTCGGTGATCTAGGGTTTAGATACACCAAGGAGGAGCAAGGCCGGCGGCTAGGGTTTAGCTAGGCGGCGGCGGCAGCAGGAGGTGGCGGCGCCGGGGCTAGGGTTTGCGGGTGGAGGTGTTGTGTGCTAGGAGGCAGCCGCCTCCTTATATAGGTGGGCGCCAGACCAAGGGAGGAGTCCCTCCCCAACTCGGATCCCAAGTGGCCCGGCGGTGGAGGGGAGGAACTCCTCCCCAAGTAGGTTTCCTACTTCCCCTCCACCTCCCAAAATAGCCGTTTGACTTTTCAAATTGGCGTTTGACTTTTCAAACTAGGATTTGATTAAACCCTTTATTTTGTTCAGAGATGACACCTAGTACATGATGCAATCATTCCAACTTGTTATGACACATTCATGTACCCTTCCCCTCAGTGCGGACATTCGAACCTTCTAGAACATTCCCGATGAAAACACCGGAACCATTCTCCAACCCCGAAACAGGACTTTCCTTATATGAATCTTATTCTCCGGACCATTCCGGATCTCCTGGTGATATCCCGGATCCCATCCGAGACTCCGAACAACATTCGGTCTCTTACTCATCATTTCATAACTACTCAAACAACGTCGAATCCTTAAGTGTGTCTCCCTACGGTTCGTGAATTATGCAGACATGATCGAGACACTTCTCTGAACAATAACCAATAGAGGAATCTGGAAATTCATATGGCTCCCACATATTTCTACGATTACTTTGCGATCGAATGAACCACTTACATACGATACCAATTTCCCTTTGTCTCACGATAGTTTACTTATCCGAGGTTATGATCGTCGGTATCTCTGCATACCTAGTTCAACCTCGTTACTGATAAGTACTCTTTTCTCGTTCCCGTGATATGTGATCCCTTGTGAGACAGTCACATGCTTGCAAGCTAATTGGATGACATTCCACCGAGAGGGCCCAGAGTATATCTATCCGTCATATGGATGGACAAATTCCACTCTTGATCCATGTGTCTCAACCAATACTTTCCGAACACTCAATGCCACCTTTATAGCCACCCAGTTACGGTGTGGTGTTTGATGTCATCAAAGCATCCTTCCGGTGAAGGTGATATGCATGATCTCATGGTCGAAGGAATTAGGTTACTATGTATCAGAAAGCATATAGCAATTTAACTATTAAAATGACTTGATCTTTATGCTACGCTTATCTATAGGAGTATGTCCACCATATCATTCTCCTAACGATATGATCTTGTTGTTAATAACATCTCAATGTTCATGATAGGGAAACCACAATCATTTATTAACCAACATGCTAGTATTATAAAGAGGCTTTACTAGGGACTCTATTTTAGTTTACAAATCACACAAGTATCAATGTTTCCTTGTTAATACTATTATAGCATGAATGTAAACATTTATCATAAACACAAAGATATAATAATAACTACATTTATTATTGCCTCTAGGGCATATCTCCAACACGATGAACTAATGACGACATGCGAGAGTCACAAAGGTGACCAAGACGATGATGGCACTGATGAAAGGAGCTGGTAGCAGAGGCGACGATCGGAGAAGAACTGGCAGATGAAGTGGCAGCGGAAGGAACACGAAGCCAGTCTAACTCCCAAAGTCCTGAAGAGTCACGCATTGCGAGGCCAGCTCAACCAGGGCACTGTAAAACGGTCTGGACAACACAAGAATCAGCATCAAGAATGACGTGACAACCAGAGTCAGTAAGCTGGCTAGTAGAGAACAGATTCATCTTAAGAAGAGGGACATGAGAAATATTAGGAACAGAAAAGGAAGAAGTAGAAAGGATGCCCCGACTAGAAACAGGAAGAGAGGTACCATCAGCCGTGAAAACACGGACAGGAGAAGGGAGAGAACAAAGAGCAGACAGAAAAGAAGACTCAGAGGTCATATGAAAAGAAGCTCTAGAATCCAGATACCATGGTGACGTACCTGATTGTGTATAAGGTGGTGGTCGCACAGTGCCTGAAGACTCAGTCATAGAACCAGCAATGCCTGTCGAAGAAGAGCACATGGCGCAAGCGGTGCGAAGACTCGATAATGTCTGATCGGAGAGAGCAACTGCTGAAGATCCGAAGGATCCGATGCGCCGCGAGCACGGTGCTGCTGGCGTAAGCGGGATCCGTGTATAACAGTGGCCCAAGTGTGACCATCCTTATTACGTAAAAGCGTTGACAAAGAGAACCACGGCGACCGACCACAAACACCTTAAGGCCGACTGCCTGAAACTGCTGGTGCTGACTCTGACCCTGAACTGGGGGAGTGGGTAGTATCGGCGGCGGCACAAAGGACCGCGGCTGAGTCGAGGGAACAGACGGCATAGGGGGAACACGAGTAGCAAGCACAGATGGAGCTGCAAGAAGACCAGCACCACGGAGACGAGTCTCCTCAGCCCGAAGCTCAGTCAACACCTCAGAGAGCGGAACACGACCACGAGCATTCAGCTGAGCACGCCGGGGCTCAAACTCCTGGCGGAGCCGAGACAGAAACTCATAGATGCGGTGAAACTCCAAATCAGAGCGCACAATCTGGCAACACGAGCATGTGCCACAAACAGCAGTACAAAGAGAATCAAGTTGACGCTAGATAGCAGCACTCTGAGTATAGAACTCATCAATAGTAGAATCACCCTGCTGAAGAGCATGCTCCTAGCAAACCACAGACAGGTAAAGAGCATCCCCACGGTGATAAGCGGCGAAGATGGGCCTTGGCAACAGTAGGAAGACTCATAAACTTAGCAGCATACTGGGGCAGAACACTGGAGGTGAGAACAGCAGTAGCACGAGCATCCTCATCAACCCACTGAGTATAAGCAGTCAGAGCGTGTTGATAGGCCTCGAGATCAGAAGAATACTGCTTGAACTTCAGATCATAAGCAGCAACAACACTATCATCAGCACTCTGAGCAGCATCCTTGGCCTCCTGAGAAGCATCAGCACCGAGAACAATCGGCGTCGGCGGAAGAGGAGCCACGGGAGCAGGGGGCACGGCGGACAAGAGACCTCGCCGGAGAGCACACCCCAAAGGTGGAGACCGCGCATGTGAACGCGCATAAAGGCAGAGAAATCAGGATAATTCGCGCCATCGAAGATCATCGGGCAGCGAGGAATCGCAACATAACCCGAGGAAGAAGACATCTCTCTCTCTCTCTCTCTCTCTCTCTCTCTCTCTCTCTCTCTCTCTCTCTCTTTAGATCTAGATCTAGATCTGGCTGCTGAAAGTCAACGCTCGCGAGCAGCAATCTCCAGCCAATTCCTCCTAGAACAGGGCACCACCGGTGATCTGAGCACTGGGATAAGCTAGATCGGGGCGGCGGGAACCTATTCCGGGGGAAACCGTGACCGAAAAATAAGGCGGCACAGATGGGCCCGCCGGCGGCTAGAAGGCTCGGGACGTGACCGGCAGGAGCAGCTGGCGCTCGAGGGTGTCGAGGCGGGCAGGAGGGCCTGCGACTTGCAGGAGACGGCGTAGGTGCGCGTCGATCTGGCAGCATGGGGTGGGCAGCAGTTGGCCCGAGCGTGCTCGCGTCGGGTGACGGGAGGACCGAGGCTATGAGTCGGTCGGGCGGGAGACAGCGGGAGACGGGCTTGGCGTGGGTTGCGTGGAGTCCCAGGCGCGTGGAGGCCTTCGCGTGGAGAAGATCCCGCTGGAGAACGGGATTGATTCGAACCCGCGAGAAGAACTGAATCGATCCGGAAAGAATACGGCAGATCCGAATTGGCCGGAGACAGCGGCAACCGGCGGCGGCGACGTCGGAAGAACGACGACGACAGGGACGGTGGCGGCTGGACGATGTTGCAGAAAAATTGTCTAACCTAGCTCTGATACCATGTCAGGAATATGCAACATGTATTCCTCTAAGGTCAAAGGCCACAATATATAATACAGGTACATGTGTGAATATGCAGGAAGCCCCTACATATGGGTATACAAATATATACATCTAACATATATATCTACCGTGCACATTTATATCTGCAGTTGTGCTCTCGCACTGGATGTGGCACACTATTATGCTCACAACTGCTATATAGAGGGACAGGGTTATGAATCCACAACAACCATGAAGTGCCAATTATGGCTCTTTTCGCTATCTCAGGCGCATCGATCATTGCGAAAGTGACAGTCCCCTTTGGCATGTTGGTGGTTCTTACATATGACCGCTTTATCCTAGTTTCTCACATGAGCCATCATCGACAGGATCAATTATTAGTCATGTTTCTTTGCTATTCAGTTTTGTAAAAAATATTGTAAGAACAAGAAGAAGCTATTAGCAAAACGGATGACCATACACAACTTCCTTATTAATTTTCCATGACTAGGTTAAATTTCATTTATAATTTAGCTTTTTTTATACATGTTGTCAATCGGACAATATTAATTATCAATCAATTAAATGCATGTGTCAGCAATTTGAGAAAGACTTGTATTGAGAAAGTGAATTAATTGTCCAGTGTACCATGTTAAGCATAATTGCATTTGCAAGTCAAACATTGTATGATCGTTTCAGATATTCCTAAATAAACATCATAACAATTAAGGGTCTGTTTGGTTGGGCTTTTGCGTTGGCTTTCTTGGCTTATAAGCCGAAAGCCCAGCCAAACACATATTCGACCGAACGCGCTTATGTGCAAAGCGACGCGAAAACAAGCGTCACGGGCAAAGCACCCGCGGAGGTGCTTTTCAGGCTTTTGCTGCGTGCGCGTCTGGGTGTTTCCCGCGTTGCCCGTTGTTCCCCGATCTTCCGTCCCAGTCCGCCATCTTGCGTGCCTCCCCATAGGGCGAGCTCGCCGGCCGACCGCCCCGTTGGCCTCTCCTATCCCCGCTCCGTTCCCGCTGGCCGCCCCGCTCCATTCCCGAGCTCGCCGGTCGACCGCCCCGTTGGCCTCTCCTATCCCCGCTCCGTTCCCGCTGGCCGCCCCGCTCCATTCCCGCCGGCTGCTCCCGTCCCTTCTCCATTCCATTCGGCTGGCAGAGCTGCTCCAGGATGACGACCGGCCGAGGCATGAGCTCGAGCGTGACGGCCGAGCTGCAACACATCCAGGCATCCTGCTGGACCATGAGGAGCAGTCGAGCAGGAGCTCGCCCTCAACATCCTGCAAGCTCCCGATCTATTCTGAATTCTGTCTACAGATTAGTTATTTTCTCTATCTAAATTGATCACTGCTGTGCTAATTAACTAGTAATGTAATAATTAACTACTTTCTCCGATCTAATTAGTTGATTTAGATTTGTCTAGATTTGGTTGTACCTAGACAAGATTTAGTATTAGATACATCCATATCTTGACAAATTTAAGTCAACTAATTTGGGTCGGAGAGAATACAATATGATTATCTAGATACAAACTAATCTCTAATGCGATTAATATGGGTATATCAGACATTTATTCTCGCAACCACAGTTTAGACAGCTACTTGCCAAATGGCTTTTACAGCTTTTTCATAGTACACAGCTGACAGCTGCTTTTCCACAACACACAGCCCACAGCTGCTTTCAGATAAGCCTAAGCACAACCAAACACACCCTAAGCATTACAAATCCATCAACACAAGCCACATTTTCAAATGGTTGACCACGTTTCAGAGATTCTTAAATAGATATTTGTTACAATTAAGTATGATCGTTATTGTCAATCGGACATTCTAATTGTACTGAAACTAAACGGCGCATTTTCAGTATTCAGAAAGTATTTATTTTGCACCCTTAGTTACAAAGCGTATATATAACTCGGAAGCAGAACAGACAAATAAAAAGGCCTTGACATCGTGGAGATCAATGCCATTAGTTGCCAAATGAACACATGTAGGTCATCTCCAGTTTGATTTTAAGTCTTTCTGGACACATGTAGCTTTTGTGTCCATCACTAACTCGCCATGAACTCTGTCCTGGCTAATTTATACACATGAGAGATCTGCACATAGTAGGTTCATAAACTATATAGGAAATCACATTTGTATTCAAATTTCTCTTTCTCATGCGAGGTTGAGGCGTCCAAGAGTACGCTCGAGGTGACACACGAATCGCGCCATGCCAAACGGAAGTTGCAAGTCAAATTGAGCAAGGGGTGCGACAAGAGTGGCTTCCAGGATCTAGGTTGATTCGACAAATTGATGGCATCAATCACTAGTGCAATGTTGATATCAGGAACCAGCTTACCTCCTCCCATGTCAGCTCTCTCACGTAACAAACGTGCCAAAGAAACTTTTTGGGGAGACTGACGAGTCCAAAAGCGCTGGTCAGAAAGCCAACTGATTAGGCAATAAAATATACTCATCCAAGATCATCGATGAGTGATACACATGCTGATCTTGATTTGATCATCTTTTTCTCGAACGCACCTTCGGATTACTCATCATATATTTACCACTCCCGGTTTATATTCATCAATGCCTTGTTATTCCTTCATCCTCGTACGATACACTGTAGTGGCTCAAAGACGGTGCGATAGGAGTGAATGTTCAGAAACAGAAAGCAGTACACTCAATGTTCACGACAGTTTGTGAGGAGTGCAGTGCGATACATTCGGCATCCGAGCGAGGAGAGGAGCAGGATGCGGGATCAAGACGCTGGTCATTATCGGCTCCAACAAGGATATTGGCGCGTGGGATTGGAAAAAGGAGAGACTGAGTTTGGTGTGCAGGCCTACGATCTCGTGATCCCGGCCGGTGTGCAGCAAGTTGCAGGGGCGAGGGACCAAAAACCAGCATGGGATGGTGACATCCAAACAACGCTCAGCCAGCTTCAACCGGGCTTATAGCTCCTATGTGACGTCTTTACAAGGAATTGGAAGGAAAGCGACATCGTTGTAAACAATAGCTGGCATGCGACGGTTGTGAGGCGACAAATAGCTCTCGTGCGACACTTCTACTTAACCCCACGAGACCGTCGACGAATTCGAATCAGCTGAGCACAGTAGGACCCACAGCCTCTCCACGTCACGGCGGAACTCACCTGATGTCCACCTCATATCGTGGGACCCACCCTGTGGTCGAAGAGAGCCGTTGGCCCCGATCCGTCCCGCACCGAGCACTCCGCCACCGTTCAGCATCTCATCCCCTTCCGCTTTCTTCTCCGGCGAGCAAGTGCGGCAACGCCCAGCGAGGATGTCGAGCTCTGCTTCCTCCACGCTCATGGCCTCGGTATGGTGCGGTGCCGATGAGAGGTGCCCGATTGCCCCGTGCAGCGCCCACAGGCGGCTTGTCACATCCACCGACAAACGACAACATTGGCAGGAATTTGTGAAGTGTGAGAGCAAGCCCGGAAAGGTGAGATCTGAGTGTTCGGCGCCAAGTTCTCGCTTTTTCTTTCGAAATTTCATGTATTTCATCGAATTTGGGATTTAGGGTTCATCTCTGCGATTTCAGGAACTGCCAAAATGTGGGCATTTTGAGTGGCTTGATGAGTACATCGAGCGAATTGGGGTGGAGGTAGCATCCCGGGAGCTCGAAAACCCGTCCGTGGTGGAGCAATTGGGATGTGGCAACCCCATTTCGCTGGTACTACGGTGGATGCGGAAGTGAAGGCCGAGCTAAAGAAGATGAACAAGCAGCTAAGGCAAATCATCGAATTGAAGAAGCGGGACAATCGATGGCGGTTTTTTATTTTGTGTAATTTCTCTCGGATTAGTTTATCTCCTCATCGTTAGTCATTAGACAGCGCAGTCAGTGTTCGAGTGATGCTTTGTAATGGATGTAATGGTCTATGTCTTTGGCTTGAATAAAATGCAACACAAATTCGGGCTAGTTTTGAGCTGCTCTGTTTTTGAAATCAGTGTTCCTTTAGTTTCGTCAGTTTCGTCAGTGTTCCTTTTATCAGTGTGCAGGGGGCGCCCGTGTGCAGGGGAGGGGGAGGGGTTGAAAAGTAAAAAACAATTGACGAGGATTGAAAAAGGCCAGGCCCAAATATAACTTAGCCATGCCAAAATGGACGTATCCAGGCCCAATAGTAACTATATGTTGATTGGGCAAAAAAAATGGTACTCACGTTACAATCTAAATAGGGACGTGTGGATCTGCAGATACTCGTGCTCAGGTTGCAATCTTTTTTTTGCAAAAGTAAATATATAAATAAAGTCCAAGGACATCCATTTAACTAACATAACTTGGACGCTCCTTTAACTTATGTAAATATGTAAATGTCTTATTTGAAAATGAACCATGTGTTGTATGAACTTGTTTTTGTGTATTTTGTTTTATACACTTGTAAATATATAAATATTGCACGAGTATTATATGAACTTGTTTTTGTGTCTTTTGTTTTATACACTTGTTGTTTTGGATGTTTTGACAAATGACAATACAATAAAACACAGATTACAATAAAACAAGGGGATAGATAATATTGGGATAACATTACTTATATTAGATAGGGGGGATCGATAACATTACAATAAAAAGAAAAAAGTACAATAATATAGAAGGGAATAGGCGCCCCGCCTAAACCCTGGGCTAGCTCCTAAACCCTAACCCAAGCTACCCTACTCCATCGGCGGTGGAGGCGGTGCCGGTGCAGCCGCCTTCGCGGCATTCCATGCCGCCAGCCTCTCCCGCTGGTCCCGCTTCCGCTGCTCCTCCCGGAAGGCCCGGCCATTGGCCTCCCGTTCCTCCTCCTCCTGTCGTCTGCGCCTTTTCTTCAAGGCGCGCTGGGCCTCCTCCTCCCACCTGGCGATAGCAGCCTCCTGCTTTGCCTCGTCCTTCGCCGCCTTAGCCCAGTAGGCTTCGGAGGGGAGGTCGCCGCCGCCGGGGAGGTTGGGGACTCCCGGGTTGGTGACGATGGGGCCCTGATCCCCCCAGGGGCAGGGCGGGGACTTCTTCTTCTTGCCACGCTTGGGGCGCGTGGGCGCCCCCTGCTCCCACCACTGCTTGTGGTCCGGGTGGTTGTCCTCGTCGCTTACTTCGGTGTCGGAAGGGAGGCGGAAGGGGGAGGTCGCCATGGTCGGAGTGTTTAGGGGCTGGGAGGAGGCAAAGGGACGGGCTCGAGGTTGAAGATGAGGGGCAAGATGAGATGAGGAGGCAAAGGCGTTTTGCCTATTTATTGAGGGCGGGGCGTGAAGGGCGGCGTGGGAATCCAGCGTCGCGTTGGCGCAGACGCCGAGACGAGACGCGTGCGCTGCGTTGCGTGTGGGAAGCGGGCGTGATCAATGCGAAAGAGAGAAAAAAATAGCTAGGATGCGACGTACTGTAACCCCTGCACCGCCGCCCCCGCCCCTGCATGCATGCATGCATTAATGCGAAAGAGAGAAAAAAACGTCCAAGGTAGTTGTTCATTGGCAGTGAAAAATAAAAGGGAAAATATAATTTGGCCTTGATTTACTTCGGTAATAAATGCAGGAATCTAGTACCAAGGTACTCGTTCGTTTTTACACACGCAAGAAAAATCGGTGGGAGTAATATTGACTTTTTGTATGGCGCATGAACCAGATGGAAGTAAGTTTGACTGAAGAAAGTTGTTCGACGTACACTTATTTAATGGGGCAGCGCTGTTGCACGCAAAATAGCTAGACTGCGACGCTAGGGGCAGCTGCTGCATGCATGGTGCAGCCCGCCCCGCCCAGCGCCCTCGCATGCCACGCTCGGTCCAGCGTCGCGTTGGCGCAGACGCCGAGACGAGACGCGTGCGCTGCGTTGCGTGTGGGAAGCGGGCGTGATCAATACGAAAGAGAGAAAAAAAATAGCTAGGATGCGACGTACTGTAACCCCTGCACCGCCGCCCCCGCCCCTGCATGCTGCATGCATGGTGCAGCCCGCCCCGCCCAGCGCCCTCGCATGCCACGCTCGGTCCAACGGTCAATGGAGTGTGCCAACGCTGTACGTTATATTTATTACATATTTTAGATTTTGATATTTTTTCTTAGGCTGGTCATAGTGACATGCATACTCCCTCTGTCCACAAATAAGTGTACGTTTGGCTTCAAAATTTGTCCACAAAAAATGTACTTCTACCTTTCCAATGCACTTGGGCATCCACTATGTAGTCCATAAGGCTATCCACAAGCCAAAAAGTAGTCCATATGGCTATCCATATACATAGTGGAGGTTTACTTTAGAAGATTTTCCTTAAGGGTGACCTACAAGCTTATGGGTTGCCCACAAGCAATAAACAATTATTTTACTCTCTCCTCTCTCTCTTGCGTGTGTGTACTTTTAACAGACATGTGGGTCCCAGTTTATGGTGAACTTGACCTTATAGCCATTTCCATAAGCTGTGTGGGTCCCATCTTATAGCAAAGGTTCCACCTTATACATAGGTGATGTGGTATCATGCATATGTTACTAGTCTAAGTTACTACTACATAGTGCAAAATAACATAGATGTGGTATCATGCAAAGTCTCATTTATTACAATGAACCTGAGGGGAGTAAGTTTGACTGAAGAAAGTTGTTACACGTACACTTATTTAATGTGACGGAGGGAGTAAATAGCTGGCGCTATTTGCACGTAAAATAGCTAGATCATGACGCTTAGGGGCAGCTGCATGCATGGTGCAGCCCGCCCAAATCCCTCGCATGTCACGCTCGGTCAACCGCTCGCACGCCAGATGCCACGCTGTTGCCGTAAAACGATGAAGCCAATCAGATTCCGAATCATCCATCCCACGGATCGCCAAGAGCTAGCCACGAAATCCTTCTAAGAGACGCCAACCAATCGGGTTGCGAACAAGCCCTTCCACGGATCGTCGAGCCACCCGCGAATCCTTCTAAAGACGCGATCGGACGGCCACAAAGGTCGCGCTTAGGTTAGATCTACGGTCCTTATTCGCCTTAGGGTTAGCGGGGTTTAGGATGCGATAACGGGTTTCACAAGTTTGACCAAACATTCAAATATGCATAACTAATTCAAAAAAAATCAAAAAAATACAAAACCTTCGCATGGTCTCATGTTATGTGACATAGTTGTGAGGAAAAATATCAAACTTGGTCTATTGATCATATTTCAAAAAACCCTTCACAAAATGACCTATCTCCTCCGAGGTTTTCTGGCTTTCGGGTCAAATGACCAATGATATGGCTAGAATCAAGGCATAGTTTGTGATAATGTGCCCATATTTGGCATGCATGTCTATAATGGGATGACTAACAATGTTGTAGCACAAAGTTTTCCTTTTCGACGCACAGAAAATCATTTTCTATTTTCTGAGTGCCGAAAGAGGGGGGGATTTGTGAAGCAACCACCAAATTGAAGTTTCAAAATGGTAACATCCTATTTTTCAAAAATACTAGACCACCTAGAATGTACAATTTCCCAACTTGAGTATCTCAAAACTTTTATTCCATCCCTGGTGAAAAAGACAAATCCTGCCGAATCGGTTGGAAGTGGGTAAGATATGAACTACAGGTACATGATTCCATGCTGATGTTTTTTGTAAAAATAATTTTTAGGTTCACAACATGCTATTTCATCAGAGATCCAATGCTAGTTTTGCGAGCCTCAGCCCCTAGCTAAGAATATTTATGAAAACCCTTCAAGTTTGACCAGACATTCAAATGTGCATAACTAATTCAAAAAAAATCAAAAAAATACAAAACCTTCGCATGGTGTCATGTTATGTGACATAGTTCTGAGGAAAAATATCAAACTTGGTTTTAGAAATGGTCGAAAAAAAACTTGCTTAGAAATGGGGTGGTTTACCCTAGCTTTGGAGCCCATTTCTACCCCATTTTGGGTGAGGGTGAGTTGTACTTCACAAAAGGGATCAGGGTGAGGATGAGTTGTATTGTACATATGAGAAAAACGTTGGAAGCTCATACAAACATAGAAAAGTGACATAGCTACATTTGTTGAAATTCAAATTTACCATCATATTTGAATTTTGTCCAAATTATCAACAAGTGACAAATTATTATAATAACAAATGTTTACAACAACAAGTGCCAAATTATTACAACAACAAGTGTCAAATGTTTACAACAATAACAAATGTTTACAATAACAAATGTCTATTTCTTTTGGCTCTTCTTACCCCTCGTTTTCTTCTCCTTCACAAGTTTCACACCACACAATAGGTTTATGCTCTTCTTTTTCTTACCATTACCATCTGGCCTCCCCACAGCACGTCCAAGAGTCTCCTTCACCTCCTGCACCTCCTCAACAACCTCATGATCATGATCCAGAGCCTCATCAACATGGTCACTTTGCACCAGAGCCTCAACAACATGGTCAGGTTGCACTGAGCCTCAACAACAGGCTCATTTTGCACGAGCCTCAACAACAGGCTCATTTTGCACTAGAGCCTCAACAACAGGCTCGTTTGCCCCTCATTTTGCACCGAGCTTCCAAATCAAACGGTGTGCCCTAAAGCCTCAACAGTTTGCACATCATCCTCCAAAACAAGTTCAGATTGCACCTCAAGAAGACCAAACATGATCCGTTAGTTCTCTTCTTTCTTTGGCCATTGATTCTTGCCCTTTTCAACGGCCAGCATTCGTCAACAACAAGAGGTGGGCCTTTTTCTCCACGCTTCCTCCTGAAAACAAGCAAGTTAGCTGGGGGAGAAAAATCATCAACAAGAAATGGGATAGATTTTGGATGAACATACTTTGGCTTTTCAGCAGTGTATATGCACTTGGTAGAGCCAGCTCGGTGTCCAAGTTCTTCACAGAGTTTGCATCTATTCTTGTTACCTGTTTGGGCCCTTTTGGCTTGGCATCTTTCTTTTCATCTTTCTTTCCTTCTTGCTGCTCCCACCTTTCTCAAACCAAGCCTTGAATCTACTCGCTTGGGCTGCCCGATTTTCTTTTCATCAAAGGAGGACAGGAGAACTGAATGTCCACTTGCCACTGAGACTGATCTGTAAGTGCTGGAATTGGTGTTCCATATGCAGCCTTGAATTTTGCTACAGAATAATACTCATGCAAATATGGGTGCATATTTAGCTTGTGTTTGGAGGCCAAGAAAAGTATGGCATCTTGACAAGGCTTCCAGTGTGTTGCCACTCAAGGCATGTGCATTCATGCAATTGAGTGTCAACAACATGCCTCCTGCCAGTCTTTGTATCTCTGACTTCATCACCCCACAATGAGGATTTCTCAACACACAAATGTGCAAGATTTCTGCTCCTGTTGACCACCTATTGCACAACATCAGAAGCTTATCTCCTTGAAGAACATCACCAAGCCTTCTTCTCAATTCCCACAACCTCATGATCATGATCCTGATCCGTCAACCATGTCATGGACAGCAACTCTTTTAACTCCTTCACTTTGTTGTTGAAACTTTCGCCAAATTATTGTTGATATGATCACATTTGATGGCGGTTAAAACCGCACTGTACCATAAAAGAGAATGGTAGGTTTCCAACCATGTACAAAACTTGACCCTATCCTCCTCGAGCATGCCGCCTTAATCTTCTCAAGGTGATATGAATGTATGCACTGGTGTAAGATCTTGTCATGCCACATCGTCCAAAATCATCTCCTCTGAATTTTTGATCAAATTCATCCACATATGGCGAAGCACTCCCTCACTCGGCATGAGGGAATACAATCTTCACTGCATTTTCTAAACCTTTACATGCATCTGTGCACCGCCAATGGAGAGATGCCCTATGGATCTTTTCATCTGCATCATGATCCATGTCTATGATGCCTCTGTCTCAGACTGAAACATGCCAATAGCTACAGGGAACATCCAATTGTGTCCATCTAAAGCATTGCATGCTGCTAGTTGACCATTCCACTTTCTAGTCAAGAAAGATGAGTCTATACTCAAATATGGACGGCAACCTGCTTTGAAGCCATCGATGCAAAGCTTTAAAGCCATGAAGAATTTAGAGAAGAAGACTTTCCCATCAGCTGTTACCTCAGATCTATCTCCACAACACCGCCAGTGACCTCTTCTCTACTTCTGCTTTGAAGTTATAAAGCATTCGAAAGGTATTTGCCTAATCACCATATAGCTCTTTCATTGCCCTTTGCTTTGCCTTCCACACTGTAGTATAATTCAGCTTAATGGGGTACTGCTTTTCCAAGTCTATTTTCAGTCTCTTTGCAGTGCTGTTTGGTGTTGTGGCTAAAATGGGCTTGATCTTTTCTGCAACCCATAATTGTGATGTCATCTTTGTAACTGTTTGATAACTTGTAATGCAAGTATGAGGTTTTGGAATTTGATTCACTCTTATTGTCCTTCCATCAGGTTGGCGTCTAGCAGATATATACCACTTGCAAGGCTTGGCACCACCATCATAACCTATGCATTTTGCATAGAACTTCTTTATCACCACATAGTCTTGGTAGCAAACTCACGTTTGTTGCATATGTCTGAAACACATCCTGAATTCATCCATGCTTGGAAACAATCTCCCAACTTCAATAACTGGGTCCTCTTTGTCATAAACTGTTACTAGCTCATCATCATGTGCATCATCTACATGAACTGCAACATTTTCCAACAACTCTAGATCTATATCTGCCTCTTCATCTCTTAAATGGTTGTCACCATCATTTGCAGCTTCATCCCTCTTCTTCTCCTTGTCTCTGTCATCTATAGGAATGCCAAAAAGCTTTGCCATTTCAATGTCATCTATTGGTGCAATGACCAAATCAGTGCGGTCATGTATCTCAACTGAATTCAATCAATGATTACAATCCTTTGTGCATTACCATCTGCAGCCTCCTTGTGCATTAGCATCATCATCCTCCACTCTAACACTTCCAACTCAGTAAGTATAGGCATTACTTGCCTTTGTGCAGCCCAATCATCCTCGACCATCTGAGCAGCCAGCTTCGAGGCCACATATCCAACCCTCGAATCAGGTTTCAGATCAATGAGCTCTGCTAAAAACAGAACAGTTTTGCTTGTCCAACCGTTTCGCTCATCGATTTCATCAACTATATGTTGCCCTGTCTCAACCCTAACATAGTCATATTTGCAATCATCAAATCGTAACAAAGAAACTTTTTGCTCTGGCCCCCAAACCACACTATCCCCAATTTTTTCCACCATTTTCCTTACTGCCTCCTCTCCCATGTTTATTAGCTCTTGGGGATCAACATGTTCTAATTCCACCTCCCATTTAACAACCGTGTCTCTCTCAATGATCTACGTGCCATCAACTAAAACAGCCCTAGAGGGAAAGAAATTGATGCGAAATTGAAGGTTTGGCGCCATAACATCGCTCCCTGTTTTGGCGGGCACTGTGAGCTAGCGGAAGCGAACAAAGAGCTCAACCTTAGAGAAATTAAGTGCAGAGACACGGGATATACCGATTAGAAGTCCCCTCTCCATGCTCCATATCGTTCCCCCTCGCCCCGTTCAGCACACCCTCGCCTCCACAATCTAGCATCAATGGGCACGCTCAGATCTCGAATTGAGAAGAATGGGAGAGGAATTAGCTTTCAAATGGCACTCACCACCTTCGTCAATCGAAGCAAGCGCCGCGCCTAAATTAATTGCCGTGCCGCCATGCGCCGAGAACGATGGGTGAGGTCCGCCGCCGTCGGGAAGCTACTGATCGGTGACGCGCTCTCGGTCGGAAGCGGTTGGTTTGACTGGCTTGACTGGCTGTCCCAACCAACCGGTTTGGCTTAACCCTAATATTGGAACAAAGTTAAATGTGTCCTTACGACCGTTTTAAGGCCCGTGTGGCCCTGGGATATTAGCTGCCTCACAACCGTCGCATGCGAGCTATTCTTTTCAACGATGTCGCTTTCTTTCTAATTCCATGTAAAGACGTCGCATAGGAGCTATAAGCCCGCTTCAACCTGCGGAGGTATCCGCCCATGCATATTCTTCTTAGGGCTCCATCCACACACGTTTTGAAGGGGAAGCTATGTCCACATTCGCTGATGCATCCCATGCCCACGCACCCTAATAATCTAAGTACGACTGTTGTAGGTTTCAGAAGAGCTAGCAATCGCCAAGGTCACAACTATATAGCATCACATTTCGGTAGTGTATGCACGTATACTTGTATGTCTACACTAGCTTGCGCTCTTGTACCCATAAAGAGGGAGATTCTGTGTTATGCGCACAACTTGTATGTGTGTGTATATATGGTCGTGAGTCGTGAGTCCAGAACAACCTTCAAGTCTACATTAAGCTCTCTTCACCATCTCACGTGCAGACCCCTTTGGCGCATAAGTGGCTCCTGCATATACATATATAGGACCGCCTTTAGCTAGTTTTCCACAACAACCATTGTGGAGAGAAGTAGTTTTTTTCACGTGGAGGAATTCGTGGGCTTTATTGATCAGATACGCCAGAGTCTATCTATTATATACTAATAAAAACAATATAAGGTTGTTTTTCGAGGCACTAGGTTGATCCACATCATCAGAATTATTTTGACAGTTGGATCTAAAATATGTGGTTGTGATTTAAAGAAATACAATTAATTACGTAAATCTGTGTGGTAGAAATTTGGCACACTTTTGATACGTGTGTCAATAGATTTTATTTAAACAGCTTTTTTTAGAAAATATATCCCTAGGATAGCTGAGTCCGTTTGTAATAAAAGACTTAGCCAGCTTGAGGAGTCCGTTCAAATAAAACGTAGACCCTCTATGTAGCCGGCCGACCAGAGACGTGTACTAGCTAGCACTGCGTTCCTTCAAGAAGAAAAATCATACACAAGTCTAGCTAGCAAGAACAATGTTTTTTTAGAGTAGCTAGGATAATGCCGGAAGCAAGCTTTCATGTGGTAATATATACTCCCGTTTCAATAAATAAGTCTTATATTTATTACTAAAAGTCAGACTTAGAAAATAGTATTACAATGCAATATACAATCTAAAATCAACACTTTTTAATACACCATGAAATATATTTTCATGTGATATCTTTATAATCGCATAGTTTTTTATAGTCTTTTTTCTAAAAGTTTGGTCAAAGTTTACTTAGTTTGACTTTTCAAAAAAAGGCCTTATTCAATGGAATGGAGGTAGTACATGGGCAGTTTTGCAGGCATGGTTGAATATACAAAAATCACCATGCGATATCTAAATACTTAATTTATCTACAAAATTTAAAAGAGATAAAATATTTTGAATATTAGTTTATTAAAACATTCGGGGGAATGTTGTTGTATCATACTCATTGAATATTAATAGAGAAATTACAAATGACTTATTACCTATTTTTTAAGTTTGAACATCTGGTCTATATGTGTTGATATCAGCATGTTGATTATTTTAAAAAAGCTAGATATTACCACATAAACGTATGTAGCCTTTAAATTATCAACTTGATCTATTATACATTACAAGAAACAAGAGATATAATTGATATTTCCATGAAACACTAAAGCACCCGAATCAAATACATTGGATTTTCCTTTTGCCAAAATTGATATATATCGCTAAGTATCCCAAGAAATATGTCATCACAATTATAATTAAAATGATTATGCACATGCTAGAAATTTTTGCAGAAATGTAAGATTTCTCGGCATAAAATCCATAAAAACCAATAGTTCTTCCTAATTCTCATATATTACGTATTACATGGACAAACATAATGACACATCTAGCCTTTAGCCAAGACAACCTTGTGGCATCACCAAGAGGTGTACATACTTTGATGTTAAAGGTTTGATAATGAAAAATGGTAGGTCCAAGTTTTAAAAAAGGGTTGAAACTGAAAAAATGATTATTTTAGTATTTTTTTTCATTTTCACAAAATCATACACAAAAATTTATATTCATGAGATAAAACAATTTATGCATCCTATATTAAAAATAGAACGCCACCATGCATGTTAGATATGCGATAAATCTTTAGGTAATATCGTGTATCCACATAATAAATCCTGGCACACATTATTTATTTAGTGTACCAAAAATGTGTAAACTTTTATTAGAAATTGTGTTGATGGATATTTTTTGGTTTGCATGATTAGACATATTTTGAATATTGTATGTGCCTTTTTTTATGTTGTGGAGTCAACATAAAGAGCACAAGCCTTCAGTGACTTAAAAAATTGAACATTAGTTAAAAATGTGGAACCATGTCATCCAAGCCGTATATTCATGTGAAATAGAACCACAAATACATGTTGAGTATGCATACAAAATGAATTGCCGAATAGGGAAACATGCAAAGATTTTCAAACGTAGATAAAAATACTATATCCAAACAGATGACATTATAGAAAACTTCATGTCATAGTTCTCTAACTTTTACTCATGACATTTAAAATGGTTAATGGATGGGTTGAAAACAAAAATATCACTAAAATAATGTTAACGTACTAATCTTAATTTTATGATAATGTTTACATACCAAAAAGTAAATGTTTCACCATGAAGACTGTAAAAATCTATAAGGTTTAATGTTTTGAAATTAGAAAACTAATTGTGACGAAGAAACACATATTGAGATTACAATTCTAATTTTTAAATTTTTCCTAACTATTAAGGATAATGAATTAATTTCTTTTAAGCTAATCAATTAAATTTATGAATGGTACTTAGCCTCACATACCGACCTAACAACGCACATACTTCTACTATTGTGATAATATTACTTACAAACAATGCACATGTGTGTTTCATGAAATGACCCAACATCATTAGCCCATAAATTTTGGTTGGGTAAAGGTGTTACTTAGCATATGTGATACTTTATGTATCCTACATTTATTTATAGTCACATAGTCTTAATTTATTTATCATACATTTATTTGTAGTCCTATAGTCGTACTATTTATTATCTTGAAATGTGATATCCCTGAAATATTAACTTTATTTTTAAGACACTTTCAACTGATTAGAGATTGTGCCCTCGCATTTGCGAGGGCCACCATGATAGTTATATACTAAAAGCAATATAAGGTTGTTTTTCGAGGCACCAGGTTGATCCACATCATCAGAATTATTTTGACAGTTGGATCTAAAATATGTGGTTGTGATTTAAAGAAATACAATTAATTACGTAAATCTGTGTGGTAGAAATTTGGCACACTTTTGGTACGTGTGTCAATAGATTTTTTTAAAACAGCTTTTTTAGGGAATATATCCCTAGGATAGCTGAGTCCGTTTGTAATAAAAGACTTAGCCAGCTTGAGGAGTCCGTTCAAATAAAACGTAGACCCTCTATGTAGCCGGCCGACCAGAGACGTGTACTAGCTAGCACTGCGTTCCTTCAAGAAGAAAAATCATACACAAGTCTAGCTAGCAAGAACAATGTTTTTTTAGAGTAGCTAGGATAATGCCGGAAGCAAGCTTTCATGTGGTAATATATACTCCCGTTTCAATAAATAAGTCTTATATTTATTACTAAAAGTCAGACTTAGAAAATAGTATTACAATGCAATATACAATCTAAAATCAACACTTTTTAATACACCATGAAATATATTTTCATGTGATATCTTCATAATCGCATAGTTTTTTATAGTCTTTTTTCTAAAAGTTTGATCAAAGTTTACTTAGTTTGACTTTTCAAAAAAAGGCCTTATTCAATGGAATGGAGGTAGTACATGTGCAGTTTTGCAGGCATGGTTGAGTATACAAAAATCACTATGCGATATCTAAATATTTAATTTATCTACAAAATTTAAAAGAGATAAAATATTTTGAATATTAGTTTATTAAAACATTCGGGGGAACGTTGTTCTATCATACTGATTGGATATTAATAGAGAAATTACAAATGACTTATTACCTATTTTTTAAGTTTGAACATCTGGTCTATATGTGTTGATATCAGCATGTTGATTATTTTAAAAAAGCTAGATATTACCACATAAACGTATGTAGCCTTTAAATTATCAACTTGATCTATTATACATTACAAGAAACAAGAGATATAATTGATATTTCCATGAAACACTAAAGCACCCGAATCAAATCCATTGGATTTTCCTTTTGCCAAAATTGATATATATCGCTAAGTATCCCAAGAAATATGTCATCACAATTATAATTAAAATGATTATGCACATGCTAGAAATTTTTGCAGAAATGTAAGCTTTCTCGGCATAAAATCCATAAAAACCAATAGCTCTTCCCAATTCTCATATATTACGTATTACATGGACAAACATAATGACACATTTAGCCTTTAGCCAAGACACCCTTGTGGCATCACCAAGAGGTGTACATACTTTGATGTTAAAGGTTTGATAATGACAAATGGTAGGTCCAAGTTTTAAAAAAGGGTTGAAACTGAAAAAAGATTATTTTAGTATTTTTATTCATTTTCACAAAATCATACACAAAAATTTATATTCATGAGATAAAACAATTTATGCATCCTATATTACAAATAGAACGCCACCATGCATGTTAGATATGCGATAAATCTTTAGGTAATATTGCGTATCCACATAATAAATCCTGGCACACATTATTTATTTAGTGTACCAAAAATGTGTAAATTTTTATTAGAAATTGTGTTGATGGATATTTTTTGGTTTGCATGATTAGACATATTTTGAATATTGTATGTGCCTTTTTTTATGTTGTGGAGTCAACATAAAGAGCACAAGCCTTCAGTGACTTAAAAAATTGAACATTAGTTAAAAAGGTGGAACCATGTCATCCAAGCCGTATATTCATGTGAAATAGAAACACAAATACATGTTGAGTGTGCATACAAAATGAATTGCCGAATAGGGAAACATGCAAAGATTTTCAAACGTAGATAAAAATACTATATCCAAACAGATGACAATATAGAAAACTTCATGTCATAGTTCTCTAACTTTTACTCATGACATTTAAAATGGTTAATGGATGGGTTGAAAACAAAAATATCACTAAAATAATGTTAACGTACTAATCTTAATTTTATGATAATGTTTACATACCAAAAAGTAAATGTTTCACCATGAAGACTGTAAAAATCTATAAGGTTTAATGTTTTGAAATTGGAAAACTAATTGTGACGAAGAAACACATATTGAGATTACAATTCTAATTTTTAAATTTTTCCTAACTATTAAGGATAATAAATTAATTTCTTTTAAGCTAATCAATTAAATTTATGAATGGTACTTAACCTCACATACCGACCTAACAACGCACATACTTCTACTATTGTGATAATATTACTTACAAACAATGCACATGTGTGTTTCATGAAATGACCCAACATCATTAGCCCATAAATTTTGGTTGGGTAAAGGTGTTACTTAGCATATGTGATACTTTATGTATCCTACATTTATTTATAGTCCCATAGTCTTAATTTATTTATCATACATTTATTTATAGTCCTCTAGTCGTACTATTTATTATCTTTAATGTGATATCCCTGAAATATTAACTTTATTTTTAAGACACTTTCAACTGATTAGAGATTGTGCCCTCGCATTTGCGAGGGCCACCATGATAGTTATATACTAAAAGCAATATAAGGTTGTTTTTCGAGACACCAGGTTGATCCACATCATAAGAATTATTTTGACAGTTGGATCTAAAATATGTGGTTGTGATTTAAAGAAATACAATTAATTACGTAAATCTGTGTGGTAGAAATTTGGCACAATTTTGGTACTTGTGTCAATAGATTTTTTTAAAACAGCTTTTTTAGGGAACATATCCCTAGGATAGCTGAGTCCGTTTGTAATAAAAGACTTAACCAGCTTGAGGAGTCCGTTCAAATAAAACGTAGACCCTCTATGTAGCTGGCCGACCAGAGACGTGTACTAGCTAGCACTGTGTTCCTTCAAGAAGAAAAATCGTACACAAGTCTAGCTAGTAAGAACAATGTTTTTTTAGAGTAGCTAGGATAATGCCGGAAGCAAGCTTTCATGTGGTAATATATACTCCCGTTTCAAAAAATAAGTCTTATATTTATTACTAAAAGTCAAACTTAGAAAATAGTATTACAATGCAATATACAATCTAAAATCAACACTTTTTAATACACCATGAAATATATTTTCATGTGATATCTTCATAATTGCATAGTTTTTTATAGTCTTTTTTCTAAAAGTTTGATCAAAGTTTACTTAGTTTGACTTTTCAAAAAAAGGTCTTATTCAATGGAATGGAGGTAGTACATGTGCAGTTTTGCAGGCATGGTTGAGTATACAAAAATCACTATGCGATATCTAAATATTTAATTTATCTACAAAATTTAAAAGAGATAAAATATTTTGAATATTAGTTTATTAAAACATTCGGGGGAACGTTGTTGTATCATACTGATTGAATATTAATAGAGAAATTACAAATGACTTATTACCTATTTTTTAAGTTTGAACATCTGGTCTATATGTGTTGACATCAGCATGTTGATTATTTTAAAAAAGCTAGATATTACCACATAAACGTATGTAGCTTTTAATTATCAACTTGATCTATTATATATTACAAGAAACAAGAGATATAATTGATATTTCCATGAAACACTAAAGCACCCGAATCAAATCCATTGGATTTTCCTTTTGCCAAAATTGATATATATCGCTAAGTATCCCAAGAAATATGTCATCACAATTATAATTAAAATGATTATGCACATGCTAGAAATTTTTGCAGAAATGTAAGCTTTCTCGGCATAAAATCCATAAAAACCAATAGCTCTTCCTAATTCTCATATATTACGTATTACATGGAAAAACATAATGACACATTTAGCCTTTAGCCAAGACACCCTTGTGGCATCACCAAGAGGTGTACATACTTTGATGTTAAAGGTTTGATAATGACAAATGGTAGGTCCAAGTTTAAAAAAAAGGGTTGAAACTGAAAAAATGATTATTTTAGTATTTTTTTTTCATTTTCACGAAATCATACACAAAAATTTATATTCACGAGATAAAACAATTTATGCATCCTATATTACAAATAGAACGCCACCATGCATGTTAGATATGCGATAAATCTTTAGGTAATATCGCGTATCCACATAATAAATCCTGGCACACATTATTTATTTAGTGTACCAAAATGTGTAAATTTTTATTAGAAATTGTGTTGATGGATATTTTTTGGTTTGCATGATTAGACATATTTTGAATATTGTATGTGCCTTTTTTTATGTTGTGGACTCAACATAAAGAGCACAAGCCTTCGGTGACTTAAAAAATTGAACATTAGTTAAAAAGGTGGAACCATGTCATCCAAGCCGTATATTCATGTGAAATAGAACTACAAATACATGTTGAGTGCGCATACAAAATGAATTGCCGAATAGGGAAACATGCAAAGATTTTCAAACGTAGATAAAAATACTATATCCAAACAGATGACATTATAGAAAACTTCATGTCATAGTTCTCTAACTTTTACTCATGACATTTAAAATGGTTAATGGATGGGTTGAAAACAAAAATATCACTAAAATAATGTTAACGTACTAATCTTAATTTTATGATAATGTTTACATACCAAAAAGAAAAAGTTTCACCATGAAGACTGTAAAAATCTATAAGGTTTAATGTTTTGAAATTGGAAAACTAATTGTGACGAAGAAACACATATTGAGATTACAATTCTAATTTTTAAATTTTCCCTAGCTATTAAGGATAATGAATTAATTTCTTTTAAGATAATCAATTAAATTTATGAATGGTACTTAACCTCACATACTGACCTAACAACACACATAATTCTACTATTGTGATAATATTACTTAAAAACAATGCACATGTGTGTTTCATGAAATGATCCAACATCATTAGCCCATAAATTTTGGTTGGGTAAAGGTGTTACTTAGCATATGTGATACTTTATGTATCCTACATTTATTTATAGTCCCATAGTCTTAATTTATTTATCATACATTTATTTGAAGTTCTATAGTCGTACTATTTATTATCTTGAAATGTGATATCCCTGAAATAGTAACTTTATTTTTAAGACACTTTCAACTGATTAGAGATTGTGCCCTCGCATTTGCGAGGACCACCATGATAATTATATACTAAAAGCAATATAAGGTTGTTTTTCGAGGCACCAGGTTGATCCACATCATCAGAATTATTTTGACAGTTGGATCTGAAATATGTGGTTGTGATTTAAAGAAATACAATTAATTATGTAAATCTGTGTGGTAGAAATTTGGCACACTTTTGGTACGTGTGTCAATAGATTTTTTTAAAACAGCTTTTTTAGGGAATATATCCCTAGGATAGCTGAGTCCGTTTGTAATAAAAGACTTAGCCAGCTTGAGGAGTCCGTTCAAATAAAACGTAGACCCTCTATGTAGCCGGCCGACCAGAGACGTGTACTAGCTAGCACTGCGTTCCTTCAAGAAGAAAAATCGTACACAAGTCTAGCTAGCAAGAACAATGTTTTTTTAGAGTAGCTAGGATAATGCCGGAAGCCAGCTTTCATGTGGTAATATATACTCCCGTTTCAATAAATAAGTCTTATATTTATTACTAAAAGTCAGACTTAGAAAATAGTATTACAATGCAATATACAATCTAAAATCAACACTTTTTAATACACCATGAAATATATTTTCATGTGATATCTTCATAATCGCATAGTTTTTTATAGTCTTTTTTCTAAAAGTTTGATCAAAGTTTACTTAGTTTGACTTTTCAAAAAAAGGCCTTATTCAATGGAATGGAGGTAGTACATGTGCAGTTTTGCAGGCATGGTTGAGTATACAAAAATCACTATGCGATATCTAAATATTTAATTTATCTACAAAATTTAAAAGAGATAAAATATTTTGAATATTAGTTTATTAAAACATTCGGGGGAACGTTGTTGTATCATACTGATTGAATATTAATAGAGAAATTACAAATGACTTATTACCTATTTTTTAAGTTTGAACATCTGGTCTATATGTGTTGATATCAGCATGTTGATTATTTTAAAAAAGCTAGATATTACCACATAAACGTATGTAGCCTTTAAATTATCAACTTGATGTATTATATATTACAAGAAACAAGAGATATAATTGATATTTCCATGAAACACTAAAGCACCCGAATCAAATCCATTGGATTTTCCTTTTGCCAAAATTGATATATATCGCTAAGTATCCCAAGAAATATGTCATCACAATTATAATTAAAATGATTATGCACATGCTAGAAATTTTTGCAGAAATGTAAGCTTTCTCGGCATAAAATCCATAAAAACCAATAGCTCTTCCTAATTCTCATATATTACGTATTACATGGACAAACATAATGACACATTTAGCCTTTAGCCAAGACACCCTTGTGCCATCACCAAGAGGTGTACATACTTTGATGTTAAAGGTTTGATAATGACAAATGGTAGGTCCAAGTTAAAAAAAAAAGGTTGAAACTGAAAAAATGATTATTTTAGTATTTTTTTTTCATTTTCACGAAATCATACACAAAAATTTATATTCATGAGATAAAACAATTTATGCATCCTATATTACAAATAGAACGCCACCATGCATGTTAGATATGCGATAAATCTTTAGGTAATATCGTGTATCCACATAATAAATCCTGGCACACATTATTTATTTAGTATACCAAAAATGTGTAAATTTTTATTAGAAATTGTGTTGATGGATATTTTTTGGTTTGCATGATTAGACATATTTTGAATATTGTATGTGCCTTTTTTTATGTTGTGGAGTCAACATAAAGAGCACAAGCCTTCAGTGACTTAAAAAATTGAACATTAGTTAAAAAGGTGGAACCATGTCATCCAAGCCGTATATTCATGTGAAATAGAACCACAAATACATGTTTAGTGTGCATATAAAATGAATTGCCGAATAGGAAAACATGCAAAGATTTTCAAACGTAGATAAAAATACTATATCCAAACAGATGACATTATAGAAAACTTCATGTCATAGTTCTCTAACTTTTACTCATGACATTTAAAATGGTTAATGGATGGGTTGAAAACAAAAATATCACTAAAATAATGTTAACGTACTAATCTTAATTTTATGATAATGTTTACATACCAAAAAGTAAATGTTTCACCATGAAGACTGTAAAAATCTATAAGGTTTAATGTTTTGAAATTAGAAAACTAATTGTGACGAAGAAACACATATTAAGATTACAATTCTAATTTTTAAATTTTTCCTAACTATTAAGGATAATGAATTAATTTCTTTTAAGATAATCAATTAAATTTATGAATGGTACTTAGCCTTACATACCGACCTAACAACGCACATACTTCTACTATTGTGATAATATTACTTACAAACAATGCACATGTGTGTTTCATGAAATGACCCAACATCATTAGCCCATAAATTTTGGTTGGGTAAGGTGTTACTTAGCATATGTGATACTTTATGTATCCTACATTTATTTATAGTCACATAGTCTTAATTTATTTATCATACATTTATTTGTAGTCCTATAGTCGTACTATTTATTATCTTGAAATGTGATGTCCCTGAAATATTAACTTTATTTTTAAGACACTTTCAACTGATTAGAGATTGTGCCCTCGCATTTGCGAGGGCCACCATGATAGTTATATACTAAAAGCAATATAAGGTTGTTTTTCGAGGCATCCGGTTGATTCACATCATCAGAATTATTTTGACAGTTGGATCTAAAATACGTGGTTGTGATTTAAAGAAATACAATTAATTACGTAAATCTATGTGGTAGAAATTTGGTACACTTTTGGTACGTGTGTCAATAGATTTTTTTAAAACAGCTTTTTTAGGGAATATATCCCTAGGATAGCTGAGTCCGTTTGTAATAAAAGACTTAGCCAGCTTGAGGAGTCCGTTCAAATAAAACGTAGACCCTCTATGTAGCCGGCCGACCAGAGACGTGTACTAGCTAGCACTGCGTTCCTTCAAGAAGAAAAATCATACACAAGTCTAGCTAGCAAGAACAATGTTTTTTTAGAGTAGCTAGGATAATACCGGAAGCAAGCTTTCATGTGGTAATATATACTCCCGTTTCAATAAATAAGTCTTATATTTATTACTAAAAGTCAGACTTAGAAAATAGTATTATAATGCAATATACAATCTAAAATCAACACTTTTTAATACACCATGAAATATATTTTCATGTGATATCTTCATAATCGCATAGTTTTTTATAGTCTTTTTTCTAAAAGTTTGGTCAAAGTTTACTTAGTTTGACTTTTCAAAAAAAGGCCTTATTCAATGGAATGGAGGTAGTACATGTGCAGTTTTGCAGGCATGGTGGAGTATACAAAAATCTCCATGCGATATCTAAATATTTAATTTATCTACAAAATTTAAAAGAGATAAAATATTTTGAATATTAGTTTATGAAAACATTCGGGGGAATGTTGTTGTATCATACTCATTGAATATTAATAGAGAAATTACAAATGACTTATTACCTATTTTTTAAGTTTGAACATCTGGTCTATATGTGTTGATATCAGCATGTTGATTATTTTAAAAAAGCTAGATATTACCACATAAACGTATGTAGCCTTTAAATTATCAACTTGATCTATTATATATTACAAGAAACAAGAGATATAATTGATATTTTCATGAAACACTAAAGCACCCGAATCAAATCCATTGGATTTTCCTTTTTCCAAAATTGATATATATCGCTAAGTATCCCAAGAAATATGTCATCACAATTATAATTAAAATGATTATGCACATGCTAGAAATTTTTGCAGAAATGTAAGCTTTCTCGGCATAAAATCCATAAAACCAATAGCTCTTCCTAATTCTCATATATTACGTATTACATGGACAAACATAATGACACATTTAGCCTTTAGCCAAGACACCCTTGTGTTATCACCAAGAGGTGTACATACTTTGATGTTAAAGGTTTGATAATGACAAATGGTAGGTCCAAGTTTTAAAAAAAGGTTGAAACTGAAAAATGATTATTTTTGTATTTTTTTTCATTTTCACAAAATCATACACAAAAATTTATATTCATGAGATAAAACAATTTATGCATCCTATATTACAAATAGAACGCTACCATACATGTTAGATATGCGATAAATCTTTAGGTAATATCGCGTATCCACATAATAAATCCTGGCACAAATTATTTATTTAGTGTACCAAAAATGTGTAAATTTTTATTAGAAATTGTGTTGATGGATATTTTTTGGTTTGCATGATTAGACATATTTTGAATATTGTATGTGCCCTTTTTTATGTTGTTGAGTCAACATAAAGAGCACAAGCCTTCAGTGACTTAAAAAATTGAACATTAGTTAAAAAGGTGGAACCATGTCATCCAAGCCGTATATTCATATGAAATAGAACCACAAATACATGTCGAGTGTGCATACAAAATGAATTGCCGAATAGGGAAACATGCAAAGATTTTCAAACGTAGATAAAAATACTATATCCAAACAGATGACATTATAAAAAACTTCATGTCATAGTTCTCTAACTTTTACTCATGACATTTAAAATGATTAATGGATGGGTTGAAAACAAAAATATCACTAAAATAATGTTAACGTACTAATCTTAATTTTATGATAATGTTTACATACCAAAAAGTAAAAGTTTCACCATGAAGACTGTAAAAATCTATAAGGTTTAATGTTTTGAAATTGGAAAACTAATTGTGACGAAGAAACACATATTGAGATTATAATTCTAATTTTTAAATTTTCCCTAACTATTAAGGATAATGAATTAATTTCTTTTAAGCTAATCAATTAAATTTATGAATGGTACTTAACCTCACATACCGACCTAACAACGCACATACTTCTATTATTGTGATAATATTACTTAAAAACAATGCACATGTGTGTTTCATGAAATGACCCAACATCATTAGCCCATAAATTTTGGTTGGGTAAAGGTGTTACTTAGCATATGTGATACTTTATGTATCCTACATTTATTTATAGTCTCATAGTCTTAATTTATTTATCATACATTTATTTGTAGTCCTATAGTCGTACTATTTATTATCTTGAAATGTGATATCCCTGAAATAGTAACTTTATTTTTAAGACACTTTCAACTAATTAGAGATTATGCCCTCGCATTTGCGAGGGCCACCATGCTAGTTGAACTAAAAACAAAAGACAAGCCGTCTGCCAACTCTGTGACAACCCATTTGTGCACGCAATTGCGCACCATATCAGACTCAACATAAACTAAAAGACAAACTAAGCTCACGAATATCATCTAGAACTGGTGAGATGATAACACGATCACTCAGACCAAACTTCCAGATGCGTACCAGCTCAGAACAATCAACTTCAAACATTGATCGAGTAAACCTTCTTTCCTCCGCAAATGCAAAAGCATCCCGAAGTGCCAGAGCCTCGGTTGTTGGGGGATCTGATAGGTAATAACTGGACATATTGGTTACCCTTACGTTAAATACCTTATGATGGTGAATCTTACTTAGGAGCCAGATAAATTTGTTTAAAACTTAACTAACTCGATAGAATTCCCTACGAAATCTATGTATGAAGACCTTACGAGTGATCATACGCCTTTTCTCCGCAAATATCTTTGAAAACTTAAAATCTCACTAAAAATAAAAAACATTCATGTGGTTTCTTAATACTAAAGCGTCACTTATTAAAGATATAGCAAAAAGGAATTGGGTTGGTTGTACCAAATGTTGTTTCTATGGTCACATGAGCCGGTCGAGCATTTGATTATATCACTTATAGAAACAGGCCTCTAGTCACGGTTCGGGACGGCCTCTAGTCCCGGTTGCACAACCGGGACTAGAACAAAAGGTCCTCCACTGGCTCCGCGGAGTGCGCTGGGCTGGAGGACCTTTAGTCCCGGTTGGTACTTCTACCGCGTCAGTATTTTGAGGCAATCGGCTGTCGCAACAGGAGATGGATTTTAGGGTTTTGTGTTTTCTTTTTTTATTTTGTATTTTCTATTTTGTGTTTTTATTCAGACAAGTTTTCGTATACATATTCTACACTACTACATACTTTACACATTGATGCATATATAATATAATTCCTTTTACAAGCGTACATACATATATATACATATTGGTATACGAGTCCCAATCGGGATAGAGCCCGTCTATTTGATTACATGGAGATAATTAAATTACACGGATGGTTTAGACTCTATCTATATTGTATTCTCTATTTGGGGATATGGCCTTCTGAAGCAAAAATCCCGATAATTTATCTTGAATTGCTAGTAGGCGGTTCTGTGATAGTAGCTTATCCCGCATCGCATCCAACTATAAAGGAGGAGACCAATATGAACATATCAATCATCATAACAAAACTTATGGATGGAACTCAACACAAATTATGGTAATAAAATAAGTTGTAAATATATTATTTACCTACTCGAATAAATTCCAAGCCCTGCTCAGTAGCTCCACGAATGAACTCGTGGATGTAGTATCCACATAAATTAGTCTCATGTGGCTGCCTCGTGTACTTTTCGAGAATATAATTCAATCAAATAATAATCAAGCATGATAATTATATTAAAACTAGAATTAAAGAGATGCGCGGATCTAGCTTTCGTACTACTTATCGGGACCGGATTAAAACTCAGCTCCTCACGCCATTCATCGGGAACCCCCTTGTTGAACCATTTCCAAACCTTGTCTAACAAAAAATAAATGAATGACTGGTTTATTAATTACTTAATATCTCAGAGAATGAATGAAAGAGACCGATATAGTGCAATAATGATTGAAATTGCATCTAGAGCATATTAAGTATGTCGCGGTACTCTTCCATGCTTTTATTTAATGAGTCCATGATTTTAAATCTTTCACGGTCAACATCAATGCTTAGCAGAATCCAGTGAAAGCTGCACACGTTTATATACATGGGTAACTCATGAATTACACTTAACATCGAGTAAGCAAAAGTAAATTTTTACAAGAGAGTGACACTATCACCTGAAGTTGTAAGGAAATATTATTTGCTTAGTGTAATCTTACTCCTTTAAAAACATTAGCAACTTACGCTCCATTTTCGCGGGCTTCGTCTTTACCGTATGTTCATTAACTCGATTTGGATCAAGTATTGCCACACTGCAATGTTATTTGACTAACTAGGTGACGAGGGTTTGACTCATCAATGCCTATTGTTATGGACTTGGGTTTTAGAGAAGAAGGGGAAGCTGGAGATCGCACGGCTAACAGATTCGCAACACGGGGACACGAGATTTACCCAGGTCCAGGCCTCCGGAGGAAAAACCCTAATCCTGCTTGTCTGTTCTTGATTGATGGTGATGCCGATGATTATAAAGGTGCGCAGATGCAATTTGGCGTAAGGAGTGTTCCAGGGTACGAGGTGAGTCTAGATCTGTAGATCTGTTGTGGCGGTGGTGAGAGATTAGGTCGCCCCCTCCTCGTTGGACCCTCCTAGCCTTTATATATGAGGGAGGCTAGGCCTCAGGTGCCAATACGAGTAGGTTACAAGTTGTATTTAAACTCCAGTCTTGAGCTTTTCTTGTCCATATGGATTTTGTATCAGCCGAACCAGCTTGGGCGTCATGGACCCTGGCAGATCGTCGAGTGTGCCTTTCGTTGAACCGCACCAGGTAGGATAAAGGTAGGTGCCCATTTGACATACCTATGTCACTAGATTAGTTAGGATCTGATCTTATCTAATTTATACATGTTGACTGATAATCCCTCGGCTACAAGCCTATTGTACCTACCCATGTTGACTACCCATGTTGAATACATACACGTGAGGACGTTGCTAGTTACAACGCATGATCCATACTCTGGCATACACGCAGCTTTTCACGATGATCTCCAGCTTGATTTTGCAGTCTCTCTGGACACAACACTTCCTATTGCTAGCATGTATCTATCTAGGAATACATCAATGTTTGTGTCCATCACTAACTTGTCATGAACTATGTTCTTGCTAATTATACAGATAAGATCAACACATAATAGGGTCATAAACAATATCAAATTATATCGCATACGAATTGTTCTTTCTCATGGCGAGGTTGAGGCATCCGAGAGTTAGCTCGAGGTGAGACGGTAATCGTGTCATGCGGATGATAGTTGCAAGTTAGGCCGAGCGAGCTGTGTGACAAGAGTGGCATGCACGATCTGGATTTATTCGACAAGTGGCATCAATCACTAGCTAGTGCCATGCTGCTTTCAGGAAGAAGCTTACATCGTCTCATGTTGCTCTTCCATAACAAACGCAAAAATAAATTTTGGGTGAGACAAGGACCCCAACATTGCACGCCAGAAAGACAACTAGTTAGGGACTAAAATATACTTATCATGATCATTAGTGAGTGATCCACAAGCTAATCTTTCTTTTGTCATGTTTTCGAAGAACACACCTTTGGTTTACTCATCATAATAATTTTACCACTTGAGTTTCCTTCCGATTTATATTCATCAATGCTACCCACACAAAAACCGCAAGAAAACTTCGTCAATGCCACTTTTGTTCCACAATCCTTATATATGATACAACAACTGAAAGCCAAGTTCTTTCCTTCCAGAGACTACCAAAGAGGAAATTACGCCGACATATAAGTGAATATCCATCTTCGCGATATTAATATATTACCTCTATCAAAAAAAGAAAATATCCTATCAAATTCAATGATCATAGCCAGGAAATACATTCAAATGTTGGCGATAGTGTGGCAAGAGTACTGGCATAGATGCGTTTAGACTCAAGGTGAGAATGGGGTGGATTTGTTTGGGTCGAGTGGGCTGGATTTTCGTTTGGGACAAAACGGAGTGGTTTCAAACGGCTTCACTCAGCACATGGTTTGGATTGGTGCGGCTGGGCTTATTCTCGGGCTGGTGTGGTTTGGGGCGGGTAGAAACAGCAGCGGCCAAAACGGTGAGCCCATGGGTGTCGCCCCACAACGTGTCGCTATGAAAACAAATCGCCGAACCCTTAGAACTAAACGGATCTCGTTCCCTGCCGCCGCCGCCGGACTCCTTGGTTCCATTGTCACCGCCCGCCGGACTCCTTGGTTCCACTGCCACCGCCCGCTGCTACCCCGCCGCCCTACACCGACATAGCCTCCGTCGTCTGCTTCCTCTTCCCCATTCTATTGGTGGGCGCTCTGCACGGCGGCCGCCCTGCACCGTCGTCGTCTTCTTACCGACGTCATCTTGGTCGCCCTGCACCGTCGCTCTGAACCGCCGTCGTCTTTCTCGCCAGACCAAGACAACCAGACAACCAGCGGTTTCCTCCCTTTCCAGTGAGGTGGTGAGCACCGACTCCCCTGATCAACTCCACTATTCTCCCCCTCCGTGTGTTTCTTTTCTTGTTGATGGTTCTAACATGTCTAATGTCTGACTAGTTATTGTGATCTGACTTGATAAAGCAGCTCGAATCAAATACTGGACTAGAATTAGTATTAAATTAATCTCACATCACTTGGTTATACATGTGAAGGATGCCGTGTTCGAGAGAAATCAGTTCAGAGCCTAGGCTAGGATTAGTGCTTGTTAGAATTTTGAACAGGCGGCTGCGTTACGAGGGAAGCGAGGCCGGCACCCTTGTTCTTCATCTGATTTGTGACAGTCAGAACATGGCTAAAATCTTGCCCAAGTCCGGGCTACTGAAAACTCTACATCCATAGCATGATATTACTGTATTTCTTTTGGCGCAGTCCTAGTTGCATCATGGCCAGAGTAGTAGCTTCAGGGTTATTCATCCATTCTTTTCAGTTTTTGTCGTCCAAGCTTGTTTCGTAGGTTGTCTATTGAAAGTTATAGACCGCTCAGGAAGGAGCATTAGGAAAACATCAAAGTTCAGAAACCTTTTTTTGCGAGTCTAGCTAGCTGAACATCAGATCGTATTCACCTCGTAGCTATGTTGTACAGATTTTGAGTCATTCAAAGCCCTCAGAACAAATTTGTGAACCCAATGCGTCAATCCACCATAGCCTGACAGCTGATTTTGAGCTATCTCTGAACTGTCAAATGTGATGTATTTAAGATGCAGGGTATCAATTCCTAAACTTGGTTGCTTGCATAAACAAATGGCGAGTTTTCTATTTAAGATGCAGGGTATCAATTTCTGGACTCAGCGACCCACAAGGTAGCTACGTGAGTCCTCATAGTCTACACCAAACCAAGTCCTCATAGTCTACACCAAACCAAAAATGGCGATGGCGAGCAGCTGCAGGCCAACAGCGCTGGTGCACCGGTGCTGGCCTTCCTGGCCGTCGCCGTGCTGCTATGCCAGTCCTTACCACTAGAAATATACCCGGGATTCCATATGCCAGTTCTTTACGGCTTCGGCTTAGTTTCGTAGTTAAGTTGCTGGAGAAGCTAAAAAGAACTGACCCTTAGTGTCCTAGCAAAGACCTTGTTATATTTAGACTACAAATATTTTTACGTATCTTGCTGTTCTATATGTCATGCTATAAAATATAAACTGTCCGCTTTTGAATTTAATCTGTAGTCAAATGATTTGTTTTGACCAATCTTCTATGTCTCTAATTTTGATAGCTAGGCTTGTTAACATGTCTGCTAATATGTCCGAGAGCTCGGGCACTAGTGATGCACCTTCTACGGCACCACATGGCAGGAGGTCAAAAGTGTGGGAGCATTTTGAGCAAGATCTTGTCTTTGTGGGTGATGTTCCCAAAGCTGTCTGTAAGTATTGTGCAATGAAGCTTACTTGCAATAGGAAGTCTGGAACTAGCAGTCTATTGAGTCATATTTCAGAGTCATGTCGATTGATTGGAGCTGAGGTTAGATCTAGGTTTTTGGCAACTCTTAAAAAAAATCAACAGATGTTGGATTTGTCTTTGATCGTAAGAGAAGTCGACAACTCATGACCAAGTTCTGCATCCATGCTGAGATTCCATTTAAGAAATTTGATGACCCTTACTTTGAGGAGTGGATGGATTCAATGCAACCAACCTTCAAGGTAGTTGGTCGCCACACAGTTCGCAGTGATTGCATCCTTACACACGATGAGATGAAAGACCAACTGAAACTTGAACTCCAGAGTCTTGATTCCCGGATTTGCCTCACCTCGGACATGTGGACATCCATTCAGAAGTTGGGCTATATGTGTGTTACAGCACACTACATTGATGCTAACTTTGTTTTGAAGAAGAAGATAATATCATTCAAAGTTGTGAAGTATCCACACACAAAAGAAGCCATTGAGGAGGCTCTTAGCAGGTGCTTGGGGTATCAAGCGTAAACTATTCACCATAACCTTGGATAATGCAGCAAATAACACCGGGGCGGTAAACAATTTCCTGGATACTCAGGACCATGGCCTAATGCTCGAAGGCGTAGATTTCCATGTCAGATCTTGTACCCACATCTTGAACATCGTAGTTCAAGATGGAACACAACATATCGATGTTTCAGTAGAGAAGATACGTGACCTGTTTAGGCACGTCAATTCTTCAGGTGGGAGAATCCAAGCATTCAATACACTTGCCACCAATAAGGGGCTGCCTGAAAAGGCTGGTCTTTTCCTTGACATTAAAACTCGTTGGAATTCGACTTTCCAGATGCTTGTTGAAGCTATCAAATATAGGGGAGTTCTGAACAGCTATGCAAGCGAGAATGGTGAAGTTACACTCAATGCCAAAGAGTGGACGAATGCTGAAGTAATATGTGATTTTCTTAAAGCTTTTGAAGAAGCGACAAATGCAGTTTCAGCCGATAGAAAGCCAACTTCACAACACTTCTTGCATATGGTGTTGTGTATCCGTAATGCCCTAAGGGATCCTCAATGGAAAGTCAATGAAGGTATGCACATTGGCTATTTCTATGGGTTCAAAGTTTGACAAGTACTGGAATGAGACCAAATTGAATGATGCACTTGTCATTGCCACAATACTAGATCCAAGGAAAAAGGAAGACTACCTGGAATTCTTTTTTGAGAAGTACTGTGAGAATTATGCTGAAAGTGAGAAGGCCATGGATGGTGTAAGCAAATCAATGAAGTCGTACTATCAGCTTTACGAAGAGAAAGTAAAGAGAAGCAGCGAGTACTTGGTGTCTCGTGAAGCCAGCATTAATGTGGGCTCACCTATTCTTGGCAAAAGGAAACTCGAAGAAGAGTTTGCTCGATACAAGTCAAGGAGGAGAAACTTCCAACCAAGGTCGGAGCTAGATGCATACCTCGAGGAGAATTTCATTGAAAGTGAAAACTTTGAAATACTGACATGGTGGAAATTAAATGCCGAAAAATACCCCGTGCTCTCGGCTATGGCTCGCGACTTTCTTGTTGTGCCTCCTAGTACAGTGTCGTCCGAGTCAGCATTCAGTTGCGGTGGCAGAATTCTAGGAGATACACGGGCCTCGTTAAAACCACATGCATTGGAAGCTTTAGTTTGTGGAAAAGATTGGCTTATTAAAGTCCCGAGCAATGAAGGTATACTATTCTTTATAGTCCGACTTTCTAGCAATTCAGTGGAAATAAAATGCAATCGATTGTTTCATTCTTTTTGTGCTTAACACCCATTTTTCATGTGCAGGTCCAAGATCAGAAATCCATGTTCAGGAGTCTGATGGTAGATTGGTAAAGACTAAAATAGACAGCCAATAATTAATATATCACTTAGTAAAGTCACAAGTCATAATTCTTCATATGTAATTTGTGCATGCTTAATATGTTTCCTTTATCAGGGAGCCTAAAGAATTATGGAAATACTCTGTAGACAACATATGTATAGTGGAACTCACTTGTTATATATGTGGCCAAGATCAGGTATGTTATTTTTCTGTCATTTATTGGATATGTGGCCAAGATCACTTGTTATATATGTGTCCAAGATTAGGTATAGTGGAACTCACTTGTTATTTTAATGTTATTCTTGTAGGAAAGCTCAAGAATGAATTAGTCCAGTGACAATGAATTGATGATGATAAAGATTGACTGTCAGGTTTGCAGGTTTCATCATGCGAACATCAGTACTTTGTAACAACAGCTACCAAATTCCTTAACAAATTCCCCTAACAAATTCCTTACCTGATGCTTTGTAACAACAAGTTGGCACTTCATGATGTGTAGATGCAATATAATACCAAATATGTATATCCTTTAGTCTGGTGGTGTACAAATTTTAAAAATATATTAAGTTCATTCTATTGGATGCAGATGTATTATACAAGCCGGGAGCATTTGCCATAGTGTGATGGCCAGATTTGTCAGCCATCGTCCGCCTATGATGCCACTGCACTTCTGCACCGCTTTTACAAGATTTCGTGTTTTTAATGGCATATATTAATGTATGGCGATGCTTTATAGAATTTAATAAGTATATTTGTTCATCTCGAAATTATTTTGTTGTATGAAGAAATGCTGAGTGAGAAGAGTTTTATTTTGTTGTATTTGTGATAGTTGCACCTTTGATTGGTGATTTCTCTTGCCGTACACCTACAGGCTACTAGTATTATCGTGTTTGATTGTTTCTGTTGCCCCCGTGGGTTTTATTGTGGGTTGCAAACCACATAAGGTAAATGGGTTGGTGTGGATCGGGGGTAAAAGCTGTGCGGGTTGGTGCGGGTTGGATTTTTTAGATGAAATAATGGGGTGGGCTGGTGCGGACCTGACATCATATTTTAAATGACTGGCTTGGATGCAGTGAGGTCCTCGCCCCATTCTCAGCTTGAGTTTAGACGTTTAGAAAGTATAGTGTGTCTGGTGCCTCTTCTGATCTCGTCAGCCCGCATGTGTGCTGTGGAGCGAGCTGCAGGACCGAGGGCCAAAACACCACGGGAGGGTGGCAGCAAAACCATGCTGTACTAACTTCAGTGCACCTTCAAGGGAGGCCTCCGCCCTTTCACTTTTCACTGAGGACTCCATCCACACACCTTTCGAATGAGGATCGATCAGCACATTCCCTGATGCATCCCAGGCCCATGCACCCTAATCTAAGTCATACATCTAAGTATGACTACTCCAGGTGCCAAAACGTTTAGCAATCCCAATAATTACTGGCTGTGGCACACTATTATGCTCACCGTGGAAATTGTAGAAACTCTAATATTTGTTGTATATTGATTTGACCCTCACGGAGAGTATATATAGACGTACACGGGATAGGTGGAGACTTGGAGTATAAGATGTAGAATTCTAGTCTATCTCTAGTTCATATACGTATACGTATTCTAACATGCCCACTTAATCGGAGCGGGAGTAAAGCGGACTCTTGCAACTGGATTTGAAGTGTTGCGCTTTCGTCGTCTTCACCTCCTTTCCATCATCACATGCGTCTCTGATGATCATGGCCAACACCTAGGGGTGGTGACTGCGTCCCCTTCTGATGCCTCTTTTTTCCTCCTGCAGTCACAGCGGGAGTGTCGTGGACGCAGATGATGACGCGGAAGCTGTTGACTGGAGTTGTTGCCATTGTATAGCTGTAGACCTTGTTGTTGATGTCGATGTCGAGGTAGCCGATCATGATGTAGCCGTGGTCAAGGTGGGTATGGTCGATGTCGTAGTCGTTGTAGTGGTGTGGCTGCCAATGCCAGAGGCGCAAAATAAATTGCGCGTTTTTGTTGTTGTTGTTGACAAAGCTGCAGTTATGGGCGTTTTGCACCTTATACAGGTACTGTCGGGGCATATCTTGGACGTGGTCATAAGTGAGATCACCAGTTTTGCTAGAACCGGAGGAACCCACCAAGCACACAAGGTTTTGCCAAAGCCGTATGTATGGTCATAGGGGCATCACAATTGTGATGCCGGTTTATTGATTCAGTCGTCGGGTCGTGGACGCGGCCATGCCGTCGTCATGCCGTCCAGTTATATTGTCAGAGGGCGTCGTAGTTATATGTCCATCATGTGGACGGATATAGTGACGGCGGCGATGTGTCGACGAAGATGTTGATGAAGACCATATTGATGTAGACCTTGACGATGATGTGTCAGCGATGACGTAGCAGGCGTGACATAGAGCGTCGCTTGAAGGCGTCCCTTGCGGCGACGATACTGTCGATGCCTTGATGTCGGAGAAGTCGGAGAAGTAGTGTTTCATACTGGCCTGGCGTGTGAATGATTTTATGTCGCTTCTCCGTGAATGTGCTCGACGAAGATCTTGGTGTAGTCGTACAGCTTGATGTCTTGATGCTACTCGATGTAGTCCAGCTTGATGTAGAACAGCTTGATGAAGTCGTGTAGATCGGTCGATGTAGGCAACGCTTCGATGCGGGGTGTAGTCGATGGAGTTGGCTTGGTGAATGGATAAATGTAGACCATATGTGATACACACATTTTTTGCTATGAACTGTACATACCTTAGGTATACCTAAGTTACATATATCTAAGGTATAGATAAGTAAGTTACACGTACTAAGGTTACATATATCTTCAGGTACTGGAGCATGTCTAACGGAGCCCGTAAACACGCGAACTGAAAAAACCGAGTTCAGTTCATCAAACTCATATTTATGAGTCGAAAAATTTTACGGGCTCTGTTCTGCGCCAGCAACATCCGAACCCGTAAAAATAGGGTTTTTCATAGAATTCATATGCAACATGGTATAAACAAGAACATATAACAATCAATCATAATTAATCAAATAATCATCCAAATTATTACAACAGATAAACAAATGTCTCAACCAAATTACAATAGTTTTCAAATAATAAAACAAATGAACAAATGTCTCAACAATAATACAACTCACACATAAATGAATGGAATGGTAGGATCATTGGCGACGGCCATGTCACTGCCAGTAGTGTATTTTGAGATCATAAACAAGCTGGGCATGGGTATTGACATTCTCAATCTGCCGATGCGTCAACCAAAGCTTCATTGTGTCTAGGAGCTCATTCCAGACCAGGCTAACTTTGGTACAATTCTTTCATGTCCAATGCATACAATCAAGACTACCAAGCATTCCGGTCTAAACTCTTTTCTCATTTATCTCTATCATTCTCATTTTGCCTCGTTTACGGTGACTGATCGGCGCCGTATTTCGGATCGAATCCATAAACTAGCGGTTACTTTCGGATTTAGGAATTTTACAGGCTCTGTTAGAGATGCTCTAACATACCTAAGTTGAGTGCAGTAAGTTAGGCATAATACTCCAAAGATGTCGAAATAGCTTCACTTGTAATTGCTAGCATGTATCTATCTAGGATCTTCAAAATCTCCGGTTTGATTTTATAGTCTCTCTTGATGCAAAACTTGCTATTGCTAGCATGTATCGATCTAGAATGGGCTGCGGCATCAATCGCCATCCCTAACTTTCCATAAACCATGTCCTCGCTAATTTATACACATGATAGATATGCATATATGAGGTTCACAAACTATAGCAAATTAGATTTGTATTCAAATTTCTTTCTCATGCGAGGTTGAGGCGTCCAAGAGTATGCTCAAGATGACACATGAGTAGCTCACTACGGGAATAACCAGATAGGCCGACGGCCTTTTTATACGCCGACGGCCTTTTTATACGCCGACGGCAAAATATCAGGGTCGTCGGCACAGCTTGACGGGCTCGGCAGCCTGGCTGCACGGCCCTCAGCCTAGTTCTACCGTCAGCGTAGGATATTAGGCTGACGGCAGCCGTCGGCGTAAACGGGACCGTCAGCGTAGCCTATTAGGCTAACAGCAGAGAAACGGCGTCATGTCTACGCCGACGACAGCTATTTTTCCTTTTTGCCACATTAATCTTAGAAAAATCATAACTAAATCATTTAAATTCATAAAAAATACATATAATATATCAAAATTTAGAGAAAAATAAGATCTATCTATATAAACTCAAATATTACATATTTGTGCTCAAAAAAATATATAAAAAATACAAATACTTTCGTATAACATATTTTTCATTTTCCGAGTGGAAAAAAGGGGGTGTTTTGTGAAGCAATCACCAAATGAAAGTTTCAAAATGATACTACCCCATTTTCAAAAATAGTATACCATCTTGAATGGACAATTTCCCAACCTGAATATCTCAAACATTTTTGTCCATCCCTCGTGAAAAAGATAAAATTTTGCTAAATCGGTGGGAAATGAGTTAGATTTGATCTACACGTACATGATATGATGCTCATGATTTTTGCAAAAAACATTTTTAAGTTTATAATATGCTATTTTTTCAAAGATCCAATGCAAGTTTAGTGAGGCTCAGCCCCGAGCTAAGAATCTTCATGCCCGCCGATGTCGAAAAATTGACGATAGTTTGAAACGGGCATAAAAAAATTCAAAAACGATTGAAATAATGCAAAACCTTCGTGTGGTGTCATATTATGTGATATAGTGGCATGCAAAAATACCAAACTTGGTATATTGATTGTGTCTCAAAAAAACCTTTATAAAATGACATATCTCAATCGAGATTTTCTGTATTTTAGGTCAAATGACTAATGTTATTGCTAGAATCGCGGTATAGTTTGCGATAATGTGCCCATATTGTGCATGCATATGTATCATGGGATGGCGAACAATGTTGCAGGAGAAAGTTTTTCTTTTCGTCACACCAAAAAGCCATTTTTATTTTCCGAGTGCAAAAAAGGGGGTGTTTTGTGAAGCAACCACCAAATAAAAGTTTCAAAATGATACTACCCCATTTTTAAAAAATAGTAGACCATCTTGAATGGACTATTTACCAACCTGGATATCTCAAACATTTTCGTCCACCCCTCGTAAAAAAGACAAATTCTTGCCAAATCGGTGGGAAATGAGTTAGATTTGATCTACAGGTACATGATATGATGCTCATGATTTTTTGCAAAATAATTTTAGGTTCACAATATGTTATTTCATCAGAGATCCAATGCAAGTTTATTGAGGCTCAGCCCCGAGCTAAGAATCTTCATGCTCGCTGATTTAGAAAGTTTGATGATAGTTACAAATGGGCATAAACAATTAAAAAACGATTGAAACAATGCAAAACCTTCGTGTGGTGTCATATTATGTGACATAGTTGCATGGAAAAATACCAAACTTGGTATATTGATTGTGTCTCAAAAAAACCTTCATGAAATGACCTATCTCAATCGAGATTTTCTGGATTTCAGGTCAAATGACCAATGTTATTGCTAGAATCACAGTATAGTTTATGATAATGAGCCCATATTGTGCACTCATATGTATCATGGGATGTCGAAGAGTGTTGCAGGAGGAAGTTTTCCTTTTCGTCGCACCAAAAAGCCATTTTTTATTTTCGAGTGCAAAAAAGGGGGCGTTTTGTGAAGCAACCACCAAATGAAAGTTTCAAAATGATAATACCCCATTTTTCAAAAATACTAGACCATATTAAATGGACAATTTCCTAACCGGGATATCTCAAACATTTCCATCCACCCCTCGTGAAAAAGACAAATTCCTGCCGAATCGGTAGGAAATGAGTTAGATTTGAACTATAGGTACATGATACGATGCTCATGATTTTTTGCAAAAATCATGTCTAGGTTCACAATATGCTATTTTATCAGATATCCAATGCAAGTTTAATGAGGCTCAGCCCCGAGCTAAGAATCTTCATGCTCGCCGATTTAGAAAGTTTGACGATAGTTTCAAATGGGCATAAAAAATTCAAAAACGATCAAAACAATGCAAAACCTTCGCGTGGTGTCATATTATGTGACATAGTTGCATGGAAAAATATCAAACTTGGTATATTGATTGTGTCTCAAACAAACCTTCACAAAATGACCTATCTCAATCGAGGTTTTCTGTATTTCAGGTCAAATGACCAATATTATTGCTAGAATCGCGGTATAGTTTGCGATAATGTGTCCATATTGTGCACGCAAGTGTATCATGGGATGGCGAACAATGTTGTAGAAGGAAGTTTTCCTTTTCGTCGCACCAAAAAACCATTTTTATTTTCCGAGTGCAAAAAAGGAGTGTTTTGTGAAGCAACCACCAAATGAAAGTTTCAAAATAATAACCCCATTTTTCAAAAATACTAGACCATATTGAATGACAATTTTCCAACTGGGGTATCTCAAACCTTTCCGTCCATCCCTCGTGAAAAAGACAAATTCCTGCTGAATCGGTAGGAAATAAGTTAGATTTGAACTATAGGTACATAATATGATGCTCATGATTTTTTGCAAAAATCATTTTTAGATTCACAATATGCTATTTTATCAGATATCCAATGCAAGTTTAGTGAGGCTCAGCCTCGAGCTAAGAATCTTCATGCCTACCGATTTAGAAAGTTTGACGATAGTTTAAAACGGGCATTAAAAATTTAAAAACGATCGAAACAATGCAAAACCTTCACGTGGTGTCATATTATGTGCCATAGTTACATGGAAAAATATCAAACTTGGTATATTGATTGTATCTCAAAAAACCCTTCACGAAATGACCTATCTTAATCGAGGTTTTCTGGATTTCAGGTCAAATGATCAATGTTATTGCTAGAATCGTGGTACAGTTTGCGATAATGTGTTCATATTATGCACGCATGTGTATCATGGGATGGAGAACAATGTTGCATAAGAAACTTTTTCTTTTTGTCGCACCAAAATGCCATTTTTTCCGAGTGCAAAAAGGGGTGTTTTGTGAAGCAATCACCAAATGAAAGTTACAAAATGATAATACCCAATTTTTAAAAATACTAGACCAGTTTGAATGGACAATTTTCCAACCGGGATATCTCAAATCTTTCCGTTCACCCCTAATGAAAAAGACAAATTCCTGCCAAATCGATAGGAAGTGAGTTAGATTTGAACTATAGGTACACGATATGATAGGTTCCTAATATGCTATTTCATTAGAGATCTAATGCAAGGTTTCCTTTTTGTCACACGAAAAAGCTATTTTCTATTTTTTGAGTGCCAAAACGGGGTGTTTCATGAATCCTGACATAGTTTCGGTTGGTCTAATATTAAAATGTTACGATATATAATTAAATAGATGATAGAGATGTCATATTTGGATTCCTCTCATTTTTCTGATCGATTTGGATATATTATTTGTCGAATTATGATTTACGGATTTGTAGATATGAATTATTCAACTTTAAATAAAAAGGCAAATAAATAAAATTTATTTTATTTTTATTTGAACTCAATATTATTATTACTTATTTATTATTGTTTACTCAAATAATTGTATGAAATGTAAAAAATAAAGACGTCTAACATTATAGTCCAATGGTTAATATGATGATTGATTTGATAATATTCACAACAAGTTCTAGTTTCTTTGTTGGAAGCTCATGTGAAAGGAATGGAGAAGTTAAGCATGATGGGGCTGGAGTAGTGTTAGGATGGGTGACTCATTGAAAAGTTTGGCAACTTGTGCAATTTGACTTGAGACTAAGTGTACTTAGAATAAAAAATGTCCATGTAAGATTAACAAGTTAAACAATTCAAAAATGTTAAAAAAAAATGATTTTTTTTTTGAATTTTTGTTGGAAAAATCTAGGCCGACGGCAAAACCGTCGGCGTAACGGCTGTTAGTCATCTAGGTAGAACCCATATAATCTACGCGATGTAACTATATACGTCGACGGCTTTTCTACGCTGACGAGAAGAAGGGCTACGTCTACGGGATTGTACGTAACAAAACGTGCCAAAGAAACTTTTTAGGAAGACTGTCAAGTGCAAAACCGTGGGTCAAAAAGCCAACTGATTTGGCACTAAAGTATACTCACCCAAGATTATCGGTTAGTGATACACATGCTGGTCTTGATTTGATCAATTTTTTTCTCGAACGCACCTTCGGGTTACTCATCATATCTTTACCACTCCCGGCTTGTATTCATCAATGCCACGTTATTCCTTTATCCTTATATAATACTCACTCCGTTTTAAAATTTAAGATGTTTTAGCTTTGTGAAGTAAATGTATTTAGACTACTTTTAGTATATAGGTTCACTCAAGTTTAAAATGAATCCATACACTAAACAAATCTAGATACATTTTATTCACAAAACTAAAACATCTGATATTTTGAAACAACGGGAGTACACTGCAGTAGCTCAAAGACGGTGTGACAGCAGTGCATGTTTAGACACTGCAGTACACTCAATGTTCACCACAGTACATATATATCCACAATATGTCTAAATGTTGCGTCCGTTAGTAATCTCTTTCCTTCTACTATGAGTCTGGTGTGTACGCGTAGACGTATACCTAAACGCGGCGAGCTGACGTTTTCCTAACAGCCGTCTGTTAGCATATTATTAGCCGTTTTGTCTAACATTTTGTAGGTCGTGTCGTGGATACCAAACTTGTGCAAACCAAGCTCTTATATTGTTCTACGTGTCTTTTCGGGCTCACTATCGGTATGGATTCCGTGCTCGTGCGGAACAACTCTTACTATCAGTTTGAGCTTAACAGCTCCTATTTACTCCCTCCGTCCAACAATAGATGTCTTAAATTTTTTAAATTTTAGATGAATCTATATACTAAATGGTGTCTAGATTTATTTAAATTTTAACAAATTTGGGACATCTATTTTGGGACGGAGGGAGTAGTTCCCAGTTTCGTCTGTTATATGTTTAGTCCTATCTTGATAACTTTGAATGGTTTTAACCAGCTTATAAACTAAAAAAACGAATCTTGGATCGACCAGATTTAAGACTTTACCTTCGGGATCCTAGACCCTATGAAAATAGATCAAATATGGTTTTTAGAGTTGGAGCGACCGTTCAGCATACTAGCTATGCTCCAGGGGCGTAAATAGAAGTCTTGTACGGTACAATAGACAAAAGACAAGTTCTTTTCTTCCAAAACTCCCAAAGAGGAAATTACTCAGACACAAAGTGAATATCCGATCCATAGGGTACAAGTACAATGGCCATAGCCAGCCAATGCATACAAATGTTCGGGACAGTGTGGCAGGACTGTCATGTATGGGGTTGCAACTGCGACGTACAAGCGACACCGGTGGAAAAAAGGGCCTCCAGTTCCGGACCGTAACTGGCTCTAATCCCGGTTTTGGATCCGGGACTGCCAAAACGGGACTAGAGGCCCCCTCTTTAGTCCCGGCTCGCTACGGTCCGTGACTGATAACAGCCACGTGGTTGTTTCAGCGCCGCGGGGGCGGAAACCCTCTTGTCCCGGGCCGTAACACCACCCGGTACTATAAGGTTTTCTGCCGCGGCAGAGAGTTGTGTGTTTCTCTGCCGCGGCAGAGATTGTGTATTTCTTTTTTTTGCCATTTTGTTCCTTTTTCGTTTTGTGTTTCACTATAATTTCAAACATATATTTCAGTACACATATTCTACGCTATTACATACACAGTACACGTTGATGCATCTATATAATTAATCGATCCCTTGCAAGCATACATTGATGATATATATCAAAAGGAAGAAATGTTTTGAAATTACATGGTCATTGATGAATATATATATATCATATCAACTACATGGAAATCACTAAGACAAATCGAGTTCCACGTCATCCGCATAATGCTCTCCATGTACATCAAGGACCTTCTTCATCATAAATTCCGCCAGCTCCTCTTGAATTGCTCTTATGCGCTGGTCTGGCTCTAGTTTCTTCCGCAAACCATAAATATAATGTGAGTCGACTTTCCGCTCACTGGTCAACTCGTGGATGTACTCGCAGACGTAGTATCCACATAAATGAGTTTCTGGTGGCTGTTATAAACTATTCACCATTTTATAAGTTAGCTCCTCTTTGAATGGACCTGGTATTTTCTGTCTGAACCGTGTCCAACACCTGTTCGGCAAATAAAATAAACAAAGGAGTTATTAGTTACTTGATATCAGGAAATGAACGAAAGAGGTCGATATAATGCGATAATGATTGAAATTACTTATGGAGCATTGCTTTCATGTCGCTCCACTGCTCTTGGTCCCAACTTAATGAGTCGTGGAATTCAACTAGGGACTTGTCAACTTGAATGTTTAGCAAGATCCAGTGGAATCTGCGGACGTTTACATAAGTATACATGCATAGCTCATCGAGTAATAAAAAATAAAATGTGTACAAGATAGAAACACTCACTTGAAGTTGTAAGGAAATTGTATTTCCTTAACAAAAGTATTCTCGGTTAAGAACCTGCACAGGTCTTTCTCCACGTTCTTGGGGTGATTCTTTAACGTATATTCATTAATGATATATGGGTCAATGAACCCAACGTCATATCTTCTAGCTCTTTTGCATTCAAGCATCTTCATTCTACAGAATATAATATCATATAAAAGGATATATAGTTAGGATAATATATTAAATGCAATGAACGAGCTAAGGTACAAACTTAATTATAGAAATAAATCACTTACAGACAGTAGCAACCAATGATAGATTTGTCGAGGGCGCGCTGGTTGTATAATTGAAACAGTTCGGTCATTTGAACCTGTATCGAGTATGGTTTGAAGTGATGCTCCTTTCTAACGTCCACCGGAAACCAATATTTCTGATGCTTTTTTTCTGTTTGCGACATGTACCATTCGTGCAGATTTCGCATATGTGTGGATAGACGTGCGAGCTCCTCATTACTGACTAGAGGCTTCCCTTGGACATACTTCCGTACTATCTGACCCACTGGCGTATCTTCATAGCCTAAATATTGACCAAGAGACATATTTGCTTCGGTAGCAAGTGCTTTGGCCTGCGATACAGTGATGCCCATTAGTGCAGCATTATTACGGGCTCGGGGGTCCATTATTTGCATGTCCATATCCATTTCAGCTCTGAAGGCCTTGTCGAGGTCTGAAATTACTTTGAGTGGGGCGACCGATTGATTCTTCTGTGCTCCGAGCTGGGCAACTTACTTCCCGCTTTTTGCACTTGTGATTTTTTTCTTCTGTGTTCGCTTAATAATCTCCCGGTCATAGTCTGATTCCAGATTCATCGATATCTGGGATGGTTGCTCAAGAAAGGACTTAGCCCAATTTTTGGTTTTTTCATCATATACTGTCTTTGGCTCAGGCTTTTTAGGTGCAAAATGCGCCTTAACTTGGGCAGCCACATCCGCGTTAGTTTCCTCATCGGTCATGTCATAAGGTCTCTTTGGAAGAGATGGCGGGATGTCGAATATCTTCGCCGTTTGACCTTTCTTCAATGTGGGGCGCAGGGGAGCTTCAACCTTCCGTTTCTTCGACGAGGTAGTAGTACTGCACGGAGGCGGAGGCGGAGATCGAGTATTACACGGAGGCGGAGATCGAGTTGATGTACTCCTGCTGCGACGATTGTCAGCGGGGCGGGGTGGACTTGGAGGTTGGCGATAATCGGGTTGGTGTGGAATTGGAGGTTGACGATATTCGATGCGGGGTGGACTTGGATTCCTCGGAGTCGGTGGCCTTGGCGTCGAGCCTGGAAACTTGATGTACTTCTTCTTCCATAGAATGATGTTGCGCTTGACATCTCCTAGTTTCGTAAGGCCTTCAGGCGTAGCGATGTCAATCTCTAGATCCGCAAAATCCTCCACTATGTCATCCACCGTGACACGAGCATAGCCAGGTGGAATCGAAAGTGAATGATGGAGTGCTCCAGGTAGACAAGGTAAAGCAGTGCCGATCGCCACCTTGAAGGACTGGTTGTTCATTGGCTGATGTAGCTCACATTGTGCCATCTCTCTGACATCATCCACGGGGTAGCGAGGAGCCAGTGCATCATCCAGCAGTGCTTGATCATCTTCCCGGACCTCCTTGGAAGCCACACTGCTTCTCCGCTGGCTAAGATCCAATGCAGGATCATCAGCCTGTAGGTGAGTTGATGATGGTGGCCTTTGTCTAATTTCTTGCATGAGGTTCTTTAGATCATCTAGGTCCTGCTCTACCCTAGAGATCCGGTCTGCCTCCCGGTCCTTCTTTCTCTGACGGCTTCTGTAACTGGCATCGTACTGAGGAAACCCTTTATTCCACGAGACACGGGAGCCTTTGTCTCGTGTTCGTCCTCCCTTTTCAGGATTCCTTAGGGCGAGTTTCAGCTCGCCATTCTCTCTCTCGGGACGGAACAATCCCAATTGAGCATTGTTCATTGTTGAACAAGGTCTTGGGAGGGTTTTAGAATTTTTTCATGAAATAATGTCTTCCCTGTTTCTGGGTCCAACGATCCATCTGTACCAGGAGTGACGCCTCTAGCCCTCATTTCCTTCTTCATAGTTTCCCACCTAGGGATGGCACTCTTGTAGCCACCTGTCCCCATTTTATGATGGTATTTCTTTTGGGCACCATTTAACGCGTTCTTTGCCGACTTTGCCTTTGCTTTATCAGATTGCTTGTACTATACAAAATCGGGCCACTGTTCTCTCAACTTCTCATTTGCTCCTTTGAAGTCTGGAGTTTTCTTTTTCGCGACATATTTCGCATATAAACTTTTCTTGTGGTTCCGGCACAGTTCATCCATCTTGCTCAGAGCCCACTCCTTGACTTTCGCTCTATTTTCAAGCCCACCCGGCCTTGGGGTAATACCATCTGCCTCAAATTCTTCATACTCTGGAGGTAGTATGAAATGCTCTATGAGCTTCTGTCAAAGGTGACATAGCTGTTGGATTCTTCACCGGGTTTCTTTGACTTATTCCATTCTTGGATGGTGATCGGCAGGTTGTCCCTAACAAGCACCCCGCATTGATTTGTAAACATCCTCTGGTGCTTCTTTGGAGCAATCGGTTCACCATCATCATCTATTTCTTCGATGGTGAACCTCTGATTACCATCCAACTTTTTGTTCGATCCTCGTTTCGTTCGAGCTGTCGATTGGTTCGATCCGGTGGGCTAAAAGAAGAAGAGGGAGTGATTAATATATATATATTTATATATCTAGATTAGTTAACGAATAGAGGTAACACAAGGCTTTATATATATGTGTGTGTACCTCGCCGGATCCTGTCGAGGGGCCATCATTATTGTTGTTATTTGTTTGCCCCTCGTCCATCTGGTCTTCCCCTTGGTACATTAGGTTTTCCTCTAGTCCATCACCGGATGGATTCAGATATGATGATATCTCTTCCTCGAGCAAAATATCTTCACCGGTAGTAATATTAAGAGGAATTTTACCTCTTATCATGCCCATGCCCTGAAGAAAACCTTCACCAATGCGACCAGGATCTTCGGATGGATCCATGACTTAATTAACTATAACAGAAAGAGAGTTAAACACTAGGTTAGAAAAAACAATAACCCTAATAACTAAAAAAAATAACCCTAATAACACTAATTAATAACCCTAATATTATTTGCGGTAAAAAAATAATCCTAATAACTAATATAAAAAATAACCCTAATTAATAACCCTAATATTATTTGTGATAAAACAATAATCTTAATAACTAAAACAAAAAAACAATAACCCTAATTAATAACCCTAATATTATTTTTGGTAAAACAATATTCCTAATAACTAAAACAAAAAAACAATAACCCTAATATTATTTGTGGTAAAACAATAATCCTAATTATAATAATCCTAATATTATTTGTGGTAAAACAATATAATACTAATAACTAAAACAAAAAATAACTTAAACAATAATCCTAAAATCCTAATCCTAATCCTAATAACTAAAACAATAATTCTAATTATAATTAACAACCCTAGCTAATTAATAACCCTATCTAGCTAATAATTACAACAAAAAAACCACACCCCATTCTCCCTCCTCAGCTCTCACGACGGTGGCAAAGACGTGATTTGCATGGCGGGCGGCCAAGCAACAAGACAAGGCGGAGAGCACGGCGGAGCGTCTAGGAGGCGAGGGGGCGCGCAGTAGCACGAAACAGCGGAGAGCACGGCGGAGCGGTGGCACGACGGAGCACGCACAGTGGAGCGGCGGTGGAATCAGACAACACCTCCCCTGCGTGCTTCGTCTTTGTCTGTGAGTGCTTCGTCTTCGTCGAGAATGCCAAGTGCTGGTCGTGGGCGGTGGCGCGCGGAATATATAGGGACCCCCCCTTTAGTCCCGGGGCCAGCCACCTCCCGGGACTAGAGGGTCACTAGTCCCGGGCCGTGGCTTAACCCGTGACTAAAGACCCCCTTTAGTCGCGTGTTAAGCCATGGCCCGGGACTAGTGTGTTTTTTCGGCGCTTCGTTTTCACGCGCACAGGCACCCTCTAGTCCTGAATCGAGCAACGACCCGCAACTAGTTTGTTTTTGTAAATTTTCTTTTTTTAATTCAAATCAAATATAAAACTTTGGAAAATCATATCTTCTATTGTAAAAATCCAAATAAAACAAATAATATGTCTATTATTATCAGAAAAATATAAAGAATTTTAATATAATATCCATACATCTGTTTGCATCATTTATAAATTATTTCATTTGTAAATTTTCTTTTTTTAATTCAAATCAAATATAAAACTTTGGAAAATCATATTTTCTATTGTAAAAATCCAAATAAAACAAATAATATGTCTATTATTATAAGAAAAATATAACGAATTTTAATATAATATCCATACATCTGTTTGCATCATTTATAAATTATTTAATTTGTAAATTTTCTTTTTTTAATTCAAATCAAATATAAAACTTTGGAAAATCATATCTTCTATTGTAAAAATCCAAATAAAACAAATTATATGTCTATTATTACCAGAAAATATAAAGAATTTTAATATAATATCCATACATCTGTTTGCATCATTTATAAATTATTTCATTTGTAAATTTTATTTTTTAAATTCAAATCAAATAAAAAACTTTGGAAAATCATATCTTCTATTGTAAAAATCCAAATAAAACAAATAATATGTCTATTATTATCAAAAAAATATAAGTAATATTAATATAATATCCATACATCTGTTTGCATCATTTATAAATTATTTCATTTGTAAATTTTCTTTTTTTAATTCAAATCAAATATAAAACTTTGGAAAATCATATCTTCTATTGTAAAAATCCAAATAAAAAAATAATATATCTATTATTATCAGAAAAATATAAAGAATCTTAATATGATATCCATACATATGTTTACATCATTTATAAATTAATTCATTTGTAAATTTTCTTTTTTTAATTCAAATCAAATATAAAACTTTGGAAAATCATATCTTCTATCGTAAAAATCCAAATAAAACAAATAATATATCTATTATTATTAGAAAAATATAAAGAATCTTAATATAATATCCATTTAATCCTGTTGTAGTCACTAACCGGGACTAAAGATATTTCCCGCCATTTCTCATCGCTTCTCGCCAAGTTTTCCCGCCCTTTCCTTTTTAAGAGAGCTTTTAGTCCCGGTTGTAGTCACTAACCGGGACTAAAGATATTTCCCGCCATTTCCCAAAGCTTCCGGCCAAGTTTTACCGCCCTTTCCCTCTATATCTAGGGTGATCGCGCCATGGCTATCCACACATCCACACCTTCCTCTCTTAGAACAATGGACAACGCCTACTGGGCCATTCTGACCCTCGAGGAGACCGAGGCGTTGTGCGCCTCCAGCTACCCTTGTCCGCCGGGCTATCGGCCGCCCGCCGGCTGGATGTTGAGCGCTGGAGGGGATCCTGTCCCTCCTGTCCCTCAAGGTTCCGCACACCAGGCGTTTGGAGATCGGATCTTAATGGTAAGTACGAATAGGGACTAAAGGCCCCCCTTTAGTCCCGGTCCAGCCACAAAACGGGACTAACACACTCAAGATGGTTTGCAGACAATACTATAAAAATGGACACATGGAGCATCTTCACTCATAAAATGTTACAATTATTATACATCATTTCTCCGCGTGTGTTCCTTTCTGATCCCGCCGTATCCATGGAGCATCTTCATTCATTAACATGATGCTTGGGTCATCCTTCACTGCGAAGGGCGGAATTTCATGAAACTTATCACAATCTTCTGACATGTCTGTCTTGTACTCCACTCCCGCGATGTTTCTTTTTCCTAAAAGAGCTATGTGGCGCTTTGGCTCATCGTCTGATGTATTATTTTTCTTATTTTTTCTTTTTCTAGGTTTCGTAGACATGTCCTTCACATAGAAAACCCGAGCCACATCATTGTCTAGGACAAATGGTTTGTTTAAGTACCCAAGATTGTTGAGATCCAACGATGTCATTCTGCATTTCTTGTCTACCTCAACCCGTCCTCCTGTCAGTTTGACCCATTTGCACCGAAACAAGGGTACCTTAAAAGTAGGTCCATAGTCAAGTTCCCATATCTCCTCTATGTAACCATAATATGTGGTCTTTGACCCATTATTGTTTGTTACATCAAAGCGGACACCACTGTTTTGGTTGGTGCTCTTTTTATCTTGGGCGATCATGTAAAATGTATACCCATTTATCTCGTACCCTTGGAAAGTCGATATAGTCGAAGATGGTGACCTAGACAACAAGTATAGCTGATCTCCAAGAGTGTTGTTTTTGATGAGATGTGCAACCAACCACCGAAACTCTTCATGTGGTCATCTCTAATCCAAGTGTCATGCTTTCCAGGGTTGTTGGAGCGTAAGATTTTCTTGTGTTCCTCGATATATGGGGTTGCCAAGATAGAATTCTGTAGAACTGTGTAATGTGCTTCGGTGTAAGAATGTCCGTCCCTACATATTATTGATTTTATTCCTAGAGTACCCTTTCCACTCAGTCTCCCCTCAAACCGCGATTGAGGAAGACCAATCGGCCTAAGGTCAGGAACAAAGTCAACACAAAATTCAATGACCTCCTCTGTTCCATAGCCCTTGGAGATGCTTCCTTCTGGCCTAGCATGGTTACGAACATATTTCTTAAAGATTCCCATGAACCTCTCAAAGGGAAACATATTGTGTAGAAATACATGATCGAGAATGGAAATCTATTCGACTAGGTGAACCAGTAGGTGCGTCATAATATTGAAGAAGGATGGTGGGAACACCAACTCAAAACTGACAAGACATTGAACCACATCATTTTGTAACCGTGGTAGATCTTCAGGGTTGATTATGTTCTGAGAGATTGCATTGAGGAATGAACATAGCTTCACAATGGGTATTCGAACATTATTTGGTAGAAGCCCCCTCAATGCAATCGAAAGCATTTGCGTCATAATCACGTGGCAGTCATGAGACTTTAGGTTTTGGAACTTTTTTCTGCCATATTTATTATTCCCTTTATATTCGACGAGAAGCCCAACGAGACCTTAATACTGCTTAGGCATTCAAAAAATATTTCCTTCTCTTGTTTGGTAAGAGCGTAGCTGGCATGACCTTGAAACCTTCTGGATGCATGCCATATGGGTCTTTCATACGTTGATGGTCCTTTCGTGCTTCCGGTGTATCTTTTGTCTTCCCATACACGCCCAAGAAGCCTAGGAGGTTCAAGAAAGATTCTTCGTCACATGCATCACATCGATTGCAGAGCGGACCTCTAAGAATTTCCAATATGGTAGCTCCCAAAATATATATTTCTTCTTCCACATGGGTGCGTGTCCTTCAGCGTCCTTCGGAACAGATTTTCTGACAGGACCCTTTCCAAAGGTCACTATTTGATCCAAATCTTTGACCATATCAAATATATCAGCACCAGTACGCTCCTTAGGCTTCGTCTAGTGACATGCCAGACCGTTGAAATGCTTGCCTTTCTTTCTTAAGGGATGCTTGTCCAAAATAAATCGACGATGCTCATTGTACACATTCTTCTTACAATGTTCCAAATATACACTTTCAGTCTCATCTAAACAGTGTGTGCATGCATTGTATCCCTTGTTGGACTGTCCTGAAAGGTTACTAAGAGCAGACCAATCATTGATTGTTATGAAAAGCAATGTTCGGAGGTCAAATTCTTCCTGCTTGTGCTCTTCCCACACGCGTATGCCGGGTTCGTGCCACAAATGTAAAAGTTCTTCAACTAATGGCTTTAGTTACACATCAATGTCGTTTCCGGGTTGCTTCGGACCTTGGATCAACACTGGAATCATAATGAACTTCCGCTTCATGCACAACCAAGGAGGAAGGTTATAGATGCATAGAGTCACGGTCCAGTCTTTGTGGATCGAGCTCTGCTCCCCAAAGGGATTCATGCCATCTGTACTTAGACCAAACCTTAAACTCCTTGCATCATCTACAAAGTCCGGGTACTTTCTATCGATTTTTCTCCATTGCAACCCATCAGTGGGGTGTCTCAACATCCCGTCTAACTTACGTTCCTCTTTATGCCATCGGAAAAACTTGGCGTGCTCTTTGTTTCTGAATAAGCATTTCAACCGTGGTATTATAGGAGCATACCACATCACCTTGGTAGGAACCCTCTTTCGGGGGGGGGGGGGGGGGGCGCGACCTCAGCGTCACCAGGGTCATCTCGTCTGATCTTATACCGAAGTGAAGTGCATACCAGGCATGCATCCAAATTCTCGTACTCCTCACCGCGGTAGAGGATGCAGTCATTAGGGCTTGCATGTATCTTCTAAACCTCTAAACCTAGAGGACAGACAACCTTCTTTGCTTCGTACGTACTGACGGGCAATACGTTATCTTTTGGAAGCATATTACTCATCATTTTCAGCAACTTTTCAAATGAGTCAGATATAGCACACTCAGCCTTCCATCGTAGCAATTCCAGTGTGCTGCCCAACTTTTTCAGACCATTTTCGCAATTTGGGCACAACAACTTTTTGTGATCCTCTAACATGTGATTGAACTTCTCCCTCTCTTTTTCAGTTTCACAGTCTCTTCGTGCATTGGCAATGGTCTGACCAAGATCATCAGCGGGTTCATCATGTGTCTCTTCTTCATCCGCCCCTTCAGCATCCCCCATGGAAGTATCTCTGTACTCAGGGAAACCATGATAGTTTTCATCCTCCTCCTCTTCTTCACTGTCTTCCATTATAACCCCTCTCTCTCCATGCTTGGTCCAACAATTATAACTAGGCATAAAGTTGGACTTCAACAGGTGGATGTGAAGGGTTTTTGAGTCAGAGTAATCCTTCTGATTCCTACATCCACTACATGGACAGAATACAAAACCACTGCGCTTGTTTACATCAGCAACACAGATGAATTCATGCTCGTCATTAATGAACTCCCCAGAGCGTCGGTCAGTACCGTACATACATTCCCGGACCATCTGCATTATAGTAAAAGTATATCAAAAACCATTACACAACATGATAAAATTATTACAAGTTATATTGAGAGCTTCTAGACTATTAATTTTGAATTTTGAAAAATTTACATGCACCAATTTTTGAATTGGAGAATACAATTAACATGATAAATATGGAGTTTTTGATTATTGTTCTATCAGTGAAAACCTCATTACATTCTAAGCTCTAAAACTCTAAAATTACACATTTCAATTTTCAGTAACTATGTGCCTAATCAAAATTTGTTACACATATATATCAAAATCCTTCTACTTCTAGAGCATGCATGCATTGATCCATATCTCTATACTTGTAGAGCATTATAGAGCTAAAGTAGCAATAAGAGATGAAAGAATGAAGTTCTAACCTTTTAAAGCTTTGGATTTAGGGGTTGCAAACTAAATCTTGACAAATCTTGAGAAAAAATGGCATGAACTCGCTTGCTTCTTTGAGAAAAATGGCCACCATATGCTTTAGGGAAGCTAGATAAGAAGTAGAATATATAGTGGTGGACAACTAGTCCTGGGCCGTGATATGACCCGGGACTAATAGTCCACAAAAATACCAGCTGGCCTGCTCCAGGTTATTAGTCCCGGGTCGTATTACAGACTGGGACTAGAGATCTGGTCCGGCCCGGAACTAGTGTCTACGGCCATTTCTAGCCGTTAGAGGCCTCACGGCCAGGGACTAATGCTAGCACTAGTCGCGGGCTGTGACATGCCGGGACTGCTGGCATTGTTCACATCGAACCGAAGACCCTTTTTCTAGTAGTGCGAGGACACGGTGCCTGGTGCCTAGGATTCTGATCTTGTGAGCCCGTATGTCCGATGTGGTGCGAGTTACAGGGTCGAGGGATGTAACATCCTAGCATTTAGGAACCAACGAAGGGTAGATTTAGTAATTTGAGATATTGCATGCATTCATCTATGAAAATGTGGGTAAATTTTTCGCCAAATAAAACCTAAAGTGATCAAGGTTCCTTTCATACTTTGAGATTAGGTATAGTCTTGAAGTAGATTGTTATAGACTTTCATATGATCTTTGTGGATTTATGTGTTTTGGGAAATGAAATTTGAATTTAAACTTGAGTGTTGAATTTATACTTTAAAAGAATTCAAACTTATATTTAAGTATTATACTTTAATCAAGAGAAGATAATTAGTACTCAAACTTTAAATAAATAACATAATCAACTAAATGAATATTTATTTATTCCATAAATAAGTTACACCAAGGTAACTTATGTAAATAAGCAACAATTTGTACAATAGTAATTGAATAGAAAAATAATATTTCTTTATTGAATAATGGTACAATCTTTATTACAAAAGAATAAAAATAAGAAGTACAAACAAATAAATTAAAGATTACAATTGAATCAGAGAGATATTACAAATGACCATTCTACAAAAAAAGGAAAACATAAACTAAAGTCTTGATCTTCAAGTCTGGTACCTGCAAAATAAACATAAACGAAAGAAAGAAAATTAAGGTTAAAAGGATATTACTCCCAGACTTGACAGTGAAGTGCACTGATCAAGGTTCATCATTGAGTAATCTTTTAAAAAGGGGCAAGTTTCACCAATATGAAAGAATATATCTTTCATAATTTTAAGCCATAAGTCAAATAAACATCAAGGAGGGGCAAGTTTCACCAGCCATGTAAAATGTAACCTGATAACTGTAACTCTCAAATTCAGAACATATCCACAACTATCCAGCAGGCACACAAGCAGCACGCACACCAAACTGCATGGTGTGTGCTGTCAGCATCACAACAACAACAACACAATCAAACAAAACCATCCACACAGCCGTGGGAAGCCAGCCCCACATCATTTTCTTGTTCATACACACCAAGAACAGCAGCCAACAGCTAAACTCAGCCAAAGCCAAGCTAAATCACACCAATCAAAACCTTGGATCACACCACCCAAATGGTGACATAAGGAGAGGTGGATCAGGTGGATAGCAAGACCAAGATCAATCCATCAGGACCAGGAGATGAAGGGCTAGATCAAGGACAAGCTAGGAGCTATAAATACCAGGAGAGCATCATATCAAGTTAGCACAAGATCAACCACAGGAAACCCCAACATCAAGTGACAGTGGTGAGTAAATAGATCATCACATGATCTATCTCTCTAATATTAGACAAGCATACATGATCTATCTTTTACTCAAATTCTCAGAAAACACCCAAATGGGGTGAATCCATCACTGAAGTTTTAAACACTAAAAGCAACTAGAAAACTATAAAGATCCAACTTAGATCTCAGGACAACATCATTGATCTAAACCTCTAGGCACATCTCTACAATTTCAATTCAAGAATGAATATAGCCAAGAACTAAACTTCTAGGCACATATCTTCAATAGGAGTAGCACCTTAGGATTTAATCTTATGGATCTCTATAAGTTATCGAGCTTACAAGCATTTTTCCCAACTTTGATTCAAGAAACAGTAGCTGGTATCACTACCAGAACCAATCCATGTGAATCAACAAGATAGAAGTCTAATCCCTAAACCTCAGACCAACATCATAGGTTCTAGGGATGCAAGGAAAGAGAATTCCACTTATCTATAATGCCAAGTCAATTTTAATCTTATACAAGACCAAACCAAGTTATAGAATCTAATCTTGTGTGCCATACAAGGATGGTGTCACAAGAACAGTTCTAAACTAAGCAGGTTAAGCATCCAATCTTCACAGCTACGACCAACCAACTATAAATCATTTTCCTATTCTTAATCACAGGAATCATAACCAGGATACTCATATATATATATATATATCTTCACTATAGAAAACCATTTTGTTCTTAAGCTATATATGAATTCTTAAGTCAACAGTACTAAGATAGTGACTTCATCACACAACACTCACTGTCATCAACCAAGTAATGACAGTGGTGAGATATTAAACCACTAGATTTACCAAATATTGCTTCTAGAGCAACTTTACCATCTGAATCATATAAAAATTAATCCATAGAATCATCTCACAAACCACTAGCATCACACAGCTAACCATCAGCAGTAATCCACAACAAGTCACCACTTAACAGGTTCAAGGATCATCAACACATGATCCAATTCATCAAATATCTAATCAATAGAAGGATTTGAACCCTAAGCAGAACCAATCATCTTAATCAGGAAAAGATAGTAACCAGGAAAGCCAGTACCAACATCTAGCATAAGATGTCCTAGCACAGAGAGCATGAGAGGGAGAGGACCACTTACCGAAATTCATCGTTGTAGATTAGAAGAGGAAGCAGAGAAGGCCGACGAACATGGCGGCATGGGGAGAACCCCCAAGGGGGCGCTGCAACCCACACAACGCCACGGCGGTGCCCATAGCCACACCTGGGGGCGAAGAGCATCCCCACATTACACGACAGCAGCGGCGGTGTCAACACCAACGCCAACCCCAAATCCTAGGGTTCGACACGACATCGATCTGGCCACAGGAGGGCTCCGCGTCCAAATCCAACCGGATAGGAAGGAAGAGCGGGGCCGACAACCTCATCCTGCACCACGACGGAGGCCAGGGAGGTGTAACATCCCAGCATCTAGGACCTAACAAAGGGTATATTTAGGAATATGGATTGTTGCATGCATTCATCTGCGAAAATGTGGGTAAAATTTTCACCAAATAAAAACCTAAGTGATCAATGTTTCTTTCCTACTTTGATATTAGGTTTAGTCTTAAAGGATGATTGTTATAAACTTTGAGATGATCTTAAGGAGCTATGTGTTTTCAAATGAATTTGAAATATAAGACTTGAGTGTTTGAATTATAAATTCAAATGAATTAGATATAAGTTTTGAATCTTAATTCAATTAAGAGATAATTATTACAACTTGAATTCTATCTAATGAAAAACAATAATGAATATAAGGTTTATTTATTATCATTAATATATAAAATCAAGTTATAAAATTATAACTTATTTGAATCATCCACACAACTTACAAAAGTAAATATACAAAGAATAGGAATATTCTTTATTAATAATAATATAATCTTTATTACAATTGAATAAATTAAAGATTACAAGTATAATAAAAGAAAATTACAAAAGAATAAGAAAATTACATTGGAATATTTACTAACTATCCCATATCTAAATCTAAACTAAATCTTCATCTTGTCTTTGTACCTGCAAAAAAAAGACATCAAAACAAAGGAAGATTAGTGTTAGTATTATTTCTCTCAAATATGTCAGTGAAATGCACTTGACAAATTCATCATTGAGAAATGTTATAAAATGGGCATGTTTCACCAATAGGAAAGATTCCATCTTTCATAAATTCAAAGCCAGAAGTCAGATGACATCCAAGAGGGACAAATTCACCAGCCAGATGAAAGTAACCATGTAAAAGTAAATATCCAGATTCTGAACATATCCACAAGTGCATAGCAGGCACACAAGCAGGACACACACACCAGCATGCATATGGTGTGTTGTCGACCTCACAAGCACAGCCCAATCTCACAAAACCACAGCACAGCCGTGGGGGGCACTAGTGCATCACCCCCCCAATGACAAAGACATAAGAACAAATTGTAGAAAGCAGCTAAACCAAGCACCACAGCCAGCAACCACACCAACTAAGGATCAACCAAACATCACCAGGATGGTGACATAAGGAGGGGGATGAATCAGGTGGACATAAAGATCAAGCCCAGGAGCTAGGAGCAGCAGGCTAGCTCAAGAGCAAGCAAAGTAGTCTAGCAAAACTAGATCAAGATCATCATCACCAACTTACTACACCATCATCAGATTTTGTGGTGAGTTTCATAAAACCTTCACATGATCCAATCCTCTTATTCAGAGAAAAACATGTGTGTTTTATAAAACAAAACCTCAGAAAGCACCCAAGAGGAGTGAATACATCATAGGGATTTCTGAAACTCTAAAGGCAAACCATTAAGTACCAAGGTTCAACCAGATCTCAGAGCAACATTCTTGCTCTCGTTGTCCAACAATATTTTACCAATCAATCATGCATATACCTATGATCTATTTCTAGGCACATCCCTAAAGGAAGGGTAGCACCTTAGGAACAAATCCATATGATCCATAACATGATCAAGCTCACTATCATTTTTCCAAGCTTTGATTCAATCAAGAATAACTGGTACTACTACCATAACTATCTAGATGAACCAATCAGATAAGATTTGAATCCCTAAGCCTCAGACCAACATCATTGGTCTTAGGAAATTCAGATAAGAGCATCTATATTTATCTTTCAAAGTCAAGATTGTCTTAAGCATAAACTAACCAAATCCATGGTTTTGAATCAAACTTGTGTGCCATACATGATGGTGTCACAAGAACAATCCAATATGAATCAGGAAAGACAGTAAATCATCATAGATTCAGACAATCAACTAACTAATCATTTTCCTGTAATACAGGAATCATAACTAGGATATTCCTATAATACACTTCACTGTTTGAGATCATAATAATCTCAAATAACATGTTAATTCCCAAGCTAACAACACTAAGACAGTAGCTATATCTTATCATAATCATGACCATGAATCAAATAAACAGTGGAAAGCTATCAGATCATTAGCTTAACCAAGCATGCTTCCCAAACAACTACATCATCTGAATCATATGCAATCTCAAGCATCAAATCATCTAGTAAGTCACCAGAAACATCATAGATCATTTTTAACAACAAGCCTCAGGCCAATAAGCATTTAGCATGTGTACAGACCATCCAAACATGAATCAAATCATCCAGTACATGATCAATCACATAACAGAAACCCTAAATGGATAATCATCCTAAACTGAATTAGACAATAGATAGAGAGGACACTGCCAGCCTCTAACATCGAATCAACAAGCATAGAAAGCACCAAGGGAGAACAATCAAACTCACCATAGGTCCTCGCTGAAGAAATTGAAGAGGAAGCAGATTGGCCGACGAACCCATGGCGGCACAGGGAGCACCCAGGAGGCGCTGCAACCTGCACCAGCCATGGCAGTGGCCATAGCTGCACACGAATCCACCACACCACCACAGTCTAGACCACGATGGCGGTGGCAGCACTTTTCCCTAAACCTAGGGTTCGGGAACGGGGTGAACCTGGCCACGGAGAAGCCCCAAACTCAAATCCAATTGGATAGAACGAACAAGCGTCATCGACAGCCCCCAATTGCACGACGGCAGCGACCAGAACGGCTGACGGCGGCGAGAATCGACGGTGGTGGCATCGCCGGCCACGGGGTCGGGGTTAGAGGAGGAAGGATAAGCTCGAGGGAGAGAGAGAGAGAGGCAGTGAGGAGTGGGCCGAGCTGGGCCAAACCCTTCGAGGTGGCTCTTTTGTCTCAAACTAAATGGTCCACTAGGGCCCAATAAGAATAATCAGCCCAGAAACAATTCCAGGCCTGTTTTAATAAACATGAAAAGACCAAAATACCCCTAGACTTAAATAAATTCTAGAAAATAAAATGTAAGTCCAAAAATTATAAGTTAAATACTTTTGGATTCACAATAATCCAATCAATCCAAATAAAATAAAATTTAAAATTTTAGACATTTAAATTTTATTAGGAATTTTGTAAATTATATATTCCTTATGGAATTTTACAAAATTATTGAAGGATGATAAAATTAATTAAAATTCACTTTCATTATGTATTAATATTGTAGTATTTTAGAAAAATACTAAATAAATATTTAATCACCATTTTAATGTATAATTAATAATTCTTAAAAGAAATATTAAATCAATAAAGGTCAAATAAAAGGGAAATAAAATAAAATAACTCAATATATGTTATAAATATTAAAAAGTAATATTTATAAATCCTTTATTACTAAAAAGGAACTTTTGGGGGTAAATGCATATAAAATTAAATAATGCATTACATTACTTATACAATCATTTTTGCTTCTTTAAATATTGTCCTTACCGGGCAATAATGTTGTTTTTATAGAACTATAAGCTCAACGTCCGGTGCAAGCATCAGACTTCACTACCTTGCCATCACAAGGCAAGTTCATCACTTGCTTATGTCCTTTGAAGAGTCTTTATCAAAGTATTTGCAAATTGTGTCTTATCATATATGCCATAAAAGAAAGAAAATATTATTTTCACAAATAAAGAAATCATAGATATCATCCTAAGTGGTGATATAATGGAGCAATAGAACTTAGGGTTCTATTTGCAACAATGATGATCAAGTAGGGACTTAATAACCCCTGACATCAGTGATTCTAGCGTCGTATATTACGCGTTAGCCATGAGATTTGGAATGGGACAGAGAAGTCAGATGTATCTTCTTCCTCTCGCATGAAGCCGGATGTGCAGGTCATGGCTGTTATCCTCGTAGTGTGCATATTAATTGGTAATTCGTAGAGGATATGCAACACATGGGTGGGAACCCTCATCGTCCCACGATAGTTCTGGCATCTAACGGTTTGTACAAACCATTGCCATAATTCATTATGTGGGCATGGTGTACACCAAGGAGGCATGCAGGGTCACGAAGGGGGCAGTGATTGGCTTGGACCAACTACTGGGCCCCACATCATGGAATTGTGGACGGGAAAGTACGCCCGGCTGTGCAACAAGGATTTGATCTCTCATGGGTAAAGTAACGCTCAGAGAGTGTAAGAATCAGAACTTGTTACTCCCTGTTCCGGGAAGGAGCTACGAACGCGGCAGGAAAGGAACTCCATGAAAGTTTTGGTCAACCTGTGAAGGCTGATGGTCATAGATTTTCATCATAAAATTAATCTTTGAAGAAAGATTTACAAAAATTTCATAGTGCCAAGGATTTATAATCCGAGGTGGTAGTTAGAGCATCAAACTTCCCACCTTGCATATAATGAACTTGTTGGGTAACGCTGTTACTCATTCTTTCCTTTGGTCCCTTGCTTAGACTCTAAGGATCCCGAAGACGTGCCAATGTATGCAGCCGAATGTCAAGAAGATGTGTTCTACAAGGAATCTGACCTGTCCGGAGGAGTTCAAGGAGTGGATTACGAGATCCGCTACGGTGTCGATGAGAACGAGTCAAATTAATTAACTAGTTAGTAGTAACTAATGGAGCCGAGCATCATGAACTCTATAGAATAAGCTGCTGAGCTCAACTCCTAGTCGGAGTTGCTACTTTGAAAATTTCCGCTGAACACTTTATATTTTGGTTTGTAAGTTGGATCTTTTGGAAGTCTTGAACTTTCGGTATTGTAATAATAATAATGTGTGTACATTTGTAATATGGACCCGCAATTTTTTTGTTGTACCACTCTGAGGGATGTGATATTTATGGAATGGTGTTCTGTGGATGTCATGTCAACGAATAGAGTGTACTACACATGAAGTGGTATGCTGGGTCACCGCAGGAGGTCCACGGCGGCGTGTATCGCTGGCGGTGACACCGCTGACCACGGGGTCGGGGATGAGAAGGAGAGAGGTGAGCTCTTGAGAGAGACGGAGAGTGATGGGCTGGAATGGGACAATACCCCTTCAGGGTGTTGTTTTGACTTTGCCCTACTGGGCCACAAGGGCCCAATAAAACCAAATAGCCAGCCCAAATCATTTAGAGCCTGTTTTAATAATTGGAAAAAGACCAAAATGCCCCTAAACTTAATTAAATTCTAGAAAATAAAATAAATTTCAAAAATTATAAATAAAATATTTTTGGATTCACAATAATCCAAACTATCCAAATCAATTAAGAAATAAAATTTTAGACATATAAATTTTATTAAGAATTTTGTAATTTAAATATTCCTTATAGAATTTTACAAAATTATTGAAAGATGATAAAAATAAATAATAATCACTTTCATTATATATTAATATTGTAGTATTTCAGAAAAATACTAAACAAATATTTAATAACCATTTTTGGTATTCAAATGATAATTCTTGAAGGAATTATTAAATCTATAATTCAAATAAAAGGAAATAAAATAAATAAATACAATATTCTATAAATATTAAAAAAATTAATATTTATAACTGCTTAATTAATTAAAAAGGATTTTTCTATAATTTAAATAATGGGGTAGGTTACATATAAAGTTAAATAATGCATTACATTACTTTTGCATAATCATATTGCTTCTTTAAATATTGTCCTTACGGGGCAATAATGATGTTTTTGTAGACATAGAAGCTCTGCAATCACAAGGCAAGTTCATCACTTGATCATGTCCTTTGAAGAGTCTTTATCAAAGTATTTGCGAATAGTGTGTTATCATCTATATTATAGAAAAAGAAAACAATATTTTCTCAAGATACTAAATCTTAGATATCATCCTAAGTGATGATATGATGGAGAAATAGAACTTAGGGTTCTAATTGCACTAATGATAAACAATTAGGGATTAATAACCCATGACATCAGTGATTCTAGCGTCGTATATTATGTGTTAACCATGAGATTTGGAATGGGACGGAGAAGTCAGTTGTATCCTTTTCCTCTTGTATGGAGGCAAGAAGACCTTAACGTAACGTTGTGATTCCTTGTGCGGATCCAACATATGGGTGGGCACCCTTACGCCCCACACTTTTGGTGTCTAGATTATCTATGAATGGTGTTTAGGGAGATAGTCCATGTAAATGGTACTATTCCGGGCATCACTAGGTCATAGAGTCTTTGGGAACTCATCAGGGTTTTAGCCTGCCCGAAAGGGGGCTTAACTAAGGTGAGCCATCCCCAGAGGATCGTGCAGACATATGAGGTCGTGGAGAGGGCAGTGATTGGCTTGGACCAACTACTGGGCCCCACATCATGGAATTGTGGACGGGAAAGTACACCCGGTTGTGCAACAAGGAGTTGATCTCTCATGGGAAAAGTAACGCACCTCTGTAGAGTGTAAGAATTGTAACTTGTTACTCCTTGTTCCGGGAAGGAGCTATGAACGCGGCAGGAAAGGAGCTCCATGAAAGTTCTGGTCAACCTGTGAAGGCTGATGGTCATAGATTTTCATAATATAATCAATCTTTGAAGAAAGATTTATAAAAACTGCATAGTACCAAGGACTTATAGTCCGACGAGGTAGTTAGAGCATCAAACTTCCCACCTTGCATATAATGACTTGTTGGGTAACACTGTTACTCATCCTTTCCTTTGATCCCTTCCTTAGACTCTGAGGATCCCGAAGACGTGCCAATGTATGTAGTAGAATGTCAAGAAGATGTGTTCTACGAAGAGCCTGACCTGTCAGGAGGTGTTGAAGGAGTGGATTACGAAATCCGTTATGGTGTCGATGATAATGAGTCCAACTATGTATCCTAGTTAGTAGTAACCAACGGAACCGAGCAGCATGAACTCTATAGAATAAGATGCTAAGCTCCACTCCTAGTGGGAGTTAGTACTTTTAAATTCCGCTGAAACACCTTATATTTTGGTTTGTAAGTTGAATCTTTTAGAAGTCTTGAACTTCCAGTATTGTAATAATAATAAAGTGTGTATGTTTGTAATTTGGACCCGCAATGTTTCTATTGTACCACTCTAAGGGATGTGATATTTACGGAACGGTGCTCTGTGAATGTCATGTCAACGACTATAGTGTACTACACATGCAGTGGTATGCTGGGTCACCGCAGTTGGTATCAGAGAAAATTGCTTTGACCTTAGGTTGGAAACCTAGTAAGGGTATAACCTATAGGATAGTGTAGCAACGATAAAGAATTCTCTAAAATAAATATAATGGGTATTCAAATGAGAATATTCTGTTATATGTTTTAGTGCGATAATTCTTTGTTATGATGCAAGATATTATTGGTTATTAATAAAAAATATTTTCCTGATATACAGATTTATGGCACCAAAGTTTCCAAAACAAACTTTGGTAAGGAAAGAAGAGACTCTTGATGATTATCAAGGATCATTTGCAGACCAACTTCGTCAACTTTCTAAAGATTTTTAGTTGTCTAACTAGAATTCCAGTGAACACTATAACCTACCATGATGGTCGGATGTTATACAAGTATCGTGTGAGTATCCAACTTCCAGAGGAGCTTGGATTATATCACGATCTACCTATAGGTGAAGGTAGGAGTCACTTAGCAGCATATCATGTTGTTGTTGTGGAGGCGATAGCCAATAATCGGGAGCATAAAGCCAAGGAGTTAGAAGGTAGCACATTTTCTGTGATACCCCATGATTCTATAGACTCGGAGCCTATACCGGATCATATTACTCTGGTTAAGAAGCATCTGACATTAGCTTCCAAGTTTATGGATAGATATCGAACACTCGTTGCGTCTTTTTATAAGACACATCAAGTGATTGTCAAAGATAAAAATGACATGTTAGAGGATCTAACTGATCCGGAAAGGAGGAAGCAGTTAGCAATCCAGTTGGAAAATGAAGCAAGTAGTAGTGCAACACCTATCTTTAAGGATATACCTATAGATCCTGAATCTTTTATACCATATCCTTATTCACCAAGTCCTGAACCTATACATGATCCTGCTATGGATACGAGGTATGTAGTACCACAGGGTTCAGAGGATGGTTCTGATTCAAAACTTCCTATTGAGAATTCTGATGGTTGGAGAAGGGGATCATATGAAGGATCTTACGAACACCAGATGTCCACAGATGGTTCTGATAGAAATGTTGGACAATCTAGCTCGATGGGTGCAAGAATTAACCCTAGTAACGGCAGTACAAATGCCATGTCGATAGACAATCAGGATGAAGAAGAAGATCCTGAGGAAAGAGTGTTTGAATCATCAACATCTTCTCCAAACCCAGGGAATATACATTATCCAGTGTTTAACTATCTTGCCCAAAGGAGCACCTGGGAAGCAGCAGGATCTGCGTATCCTATTGACAACTCAAGGAATGAAGCTCAAGAGATGCAAGAGGGAGATAATGTTGAAATGTTTTTGAAGACTTTTCAGCTGAGCTGGAGGGAGTCAATGCGCTCAGGTTGAGTAATGACTCAAGTCCTGATTCAAATACTGAGTATGTTCCTTATGGAAGGCCATTTGTTCCACAAACTGTTCGACGAATGACACGTCATCACGGTTGGACTTCAGGCATGTATGATGAGCGTAGTTACTACTAGAAGTAGGCAACTAGTTAGAGGTATCAAGTACCGTGTATTATACGCCAAGAAATAAGACAGTTAGATAAATAAGGTAGTGTTGTGATTATACCTCTATGGTATATGTTGTAATGACTTTGTATTATTATGATATTATGTATAATATGTGAAATGCATATTTGGATTTTCTTTGGATCTTCATTGTGTGACTAGTTCTGTGCGTAAATTCAAGCTCAGAACACATGTGCATGATGTAATTATGAGTATTCGCTTTATGTTGCAGGACTAGAGGGTCATGGATACGGGTGTAGAAATCAGAACTGAGCAGCAGCGGATGGAACGAGAGGCCAAGGAGAAGGCCAATGCAGATGCAGCAAATCAGGGAGCATTACCACCACCACCACCAATGAGGACGTTAATGGAGCAGAACTTTATGCAGTGTATGCAAATGATGCAAGAGACCCAGAACAAGTTCATGGAGGAGTTGCTGGGACGAGCAAATCAAATGGCACCTGAAGGAGGAGGAGTGAGATTATCTGATTTCCAGAATGCAAGGCAGTTACCTTTTGCATCAGTGCCTGAACCAATGGATGCATAAGATTGGCTAGCAGAGACAGAAAGAAAGCCGAAGACTGTAGGTTGCAATGAGGAGGAGAAATTGAGGTATGCACCTCATCTTCTGACTGGACCTGCATCATCTTGGTGGGAGAATCAGTTGGCCATGCAACAACTAGGAAGGGAGTACACCTGGGAAGAGTTTAAACAGAGATTCCGTGAATATCATGTTTCGGAGAGTGTTATGGAATTGAAGCAAAGAGAATTTGAAGAGATGCAGCAGGGATATACCAGTATTATGAAGTATATCTGTTAGTTTAGTCAACTGTCTCGTTATGCTGAGGAAGAAGTTAATACGGAGGAAAAGAGGAAGAAGCGTTTCCTGCGTGGATTAAATCCATTTGTGAGGATGCAGTTGAGGTTGGCTAATAAGCAAACTTTTCAGCAGTTGCTAGATGCAGCTATTACCTTCGAAGATGACTACAAGAATGTCGAAGAGGATAGGAGGAAGAGAGCTAAGAAGGAAAACAAGAGGATACAAGCAAGCAAGCCCAAGCCTAATCTGGAATTCAAACCAAGGAATAAGCGTTATAATAACAATAATTCCAATCGGAGTGCCAATCCAAATGCAAAGAATATTATATGCCACAATTGCAAGCTTCCAGGGCATATGAGCAGGGATTGCCCGAAACTAGTAATTGTATGCCATGCTTGTGGTCAGAGGTCACATCAAGCCCAATTGTCCAAGCAAACCACAAGGAGGTTGGCCAGTTCGAGATGGAAGGCAAACAAGTGGAGGAAATGGACAGCCCAACAAAGGAGGAAATAATGGCAAGAACAACAATGGCAAGAGGAACAAACCTACCGGGAAACTGAACTGTGCAACCCTCGAGGAGGTGGATAATTCGGAGCATGCAGTGATAGGTACGTTCAATATCCTTACCAATATCGGCAAAGTTCTATTTGATACTAGTGCAACTACTTCATTCATTTCTGAAGAATTCTGTGATAAGTTCGGGATTAGAAGGGCAACGTTAGAAAACCCTATGACTGTAGTTACGGCAGGGGGAAATGTGATTGTATGCCACATTAAACAAGATCAGATTATCTCGATCTGTGGTTGTACATACTTTGCAGACCTTTATGTAATTCCTTTAAAGGGAATTGTAGTAGTGTTGGGGATGGATTGGATGATGGAACATGGATCTCAGATAAATGGTGAGGAGAAAATTGTCTCAATCAAAACTCCAAGTGGAGCAAGGATAGTTTACCAAGCAGATAAGCACAGTCATATCATGGTGGATATGCAGTTGAACTCAATGAAAGAGGTCAAATTGGAAGATATTCCTATAGTAAATGAATTTCAAGATGTTTTTCCAGCAGAGCTACCGGGAATGCTACCAGATTGGGAGATAGAGTTCACTATTGATCTAATTCCTGGTACAACACCAATAGCTCAAGCACCATATAAGATGGGACCCAAAGAATTAAAAGAACTCAAAGAGCAAATTGATGAGTTAGCTAGAAAAGGATTTATTCAGGAAAGTGTATCTCCATGGGGAACACCAGTAATCTTTGTGGATAAAAGGGATGGTGGAAGAAGGATGTGTGGAGATTATAGAAATCTGAACAACGTTACTATCAAGAATAAATATCCTTTACCAAGGATTCAAGATTTGTTTGATCAAGTGAAAGGATCCGGAGTATTTTCAAAGATCGACTTAAGATCTGGATACCATCAAATAAAACTCAAACCGGAAGATGTTCCAAAGACAGCATTTGTCTCAAGATATGGACACCATGAATACCTGGTTGTACCATTTGGTTTGACCAATGCACCAGCAATATTCATGAATCTGATGAACAAAATCTTCATGCCATATTTGGATAAGTTCGTCATAGTCTTTATTGATGATATTCTGATATATTCCAAGGATAATGAAGAGCATGCTGATCATTTGAGAATAGCATTGCAGACACTAAGGGAACATAAACTTTATGCTAAGTTCAGTAAGTGTGAATTTTGGCTAGATGAGGTAGAATTCCTCGGCCATGTGATCAGTAAAGATGGAATTGCTGTAAATCCATCTAAGGTTCGAAGATTAGAGTGGACTGCACCAACCAATGTGAAGCAAATTCGAGGTTTCTTAGGAATGGCTGGTTATTATCGGAGATTCATTGAAGGTTTCTCCAAAATAGCTGGACCAATGACCAAATTGTTAAGAAAGAATACACCATTCAATTGGGATGAGAAGTGTGAAGCAAGTTTTCAGGAGTTGAAGACCAGGTTAACCACAGCTCCAATCTTAGCAGTTCCTGAAACAGGGAAAGAATTTACAGTATATTGTGATGCATCTAAAGAAGTTTTAGGTTGTGTGTTAATGCAAGATCGGAAGGTGATTGCTTATGGTTCAAGACAACTGAAACCACATGAAGTCAACTATCCAACTCATGATTTAGAGTTAGCAGCAATGGTTTTTGCGCTAAAAGAATGGAGGCATTTTCTTTATGTAGCCAGATGTGAGTTATACACTGACCATAAAAGTCTCAAATATTTCTTTACTCAAAAGGAGTTGAATATGAGACATAAGCGTTGGTTGGAACTAATCAAAGATTATGATTTAACAATCAACTATACTCCAGGGAAAGCAAATGTTATAGCTGATGCTTTAAGTAGAAAGAGTGCAGACATTCAACCTAGCAATAGGGAGCTACCAAAAGAGTTACAAATGGACTTGGAAAGATTAGAGCTACAATTCATTATAACAGAGGTTCTTGGAGGATTAGCTACTATGCAGGTAGTTGCAGAGCAGCACAGTGATCTTAAGCACGAAATTTTCAGACTTCAAGCAGAAGATCCTTTTATTGCTGAGGAAATTCGGAGGATATCTCAAGGACAAAAATCAGTTTTTCTCCTTGGAGATTATGAGTATTTAAGGTTTCAAGACCGTCTTTGTGTTCCAGATGTGACTAAGATTAGAGATGTCGTACTTAGAGAAGCACATGAAACACCATATTCTATACATCCAGGAAGTACTAAGATGTATATGGATTTGAAAGAACTATTCTGGTGGAATAACATGAAAAGGGACATTTCTAAATATGTATCAAAATTCCATACTTGCCAAAGGGTGAAGGCTGGACATCAAAGTCCAGCAGGACCATTACAACCTTTGGAAATTCCCGAATGGAAGTGGGAAGAATTAGGTATGGACTTCATCACAGGATTGCCCATGACGCCTAAACGGAAGGATATGATATGGGTAATTGTGGACAGACTCACAAAAAGTGCACATTTTATTTCGGTAAACCAGAAATATAATGCCGAGAAGTTAGTAGAAGTTTACATCAAAGAGATAGTAAGTAAGCATGGAGTGCCCAAAAAGATCGTAACTGATAGGGGATCAGTGTTTACTTCAACATTTTGGAAGAAATTGCATGAAGCACTTGGTTCCAAATTAGATTTTACGATAGCCTATCATCCAGAGACAGGAGGACAAACAGAAAGAACAAATCAGATACTAGAAGACATGTTAAGACCTTGTGCATTAGATTTTGTAGGTACATGGGAAGATCATCTACCATTGGCAGAATTTTCCTACAATAATAGCTATCAGAGTAGTCTGAAGGCATCTCCATATTAGGTTCTACATGGAAGGAAGTGTAGATCACCAATATGTTGGTATGAGCCTGGAAGCAGCAAGGAGTTTGCACCAGACTATATCAGGGAAAGACAAGATATCATTGATAAGATCAGGGATAGACTGAAAATAGCCTAGAGTAGGCAGAAAAGTTATGCTGATCAAAGTCGAATATCATGGCATCCAGAAGTGGGAGACATGGTATATTTGAAAGTAAGTCCAATGAAAGGGGTGAAAAGGTTCGGAGTTAAAGGAAAATTGAGTCCAAGATACATCAGACCATTCAAGATATTGAGTCGAGTAACTATAGCTTATGCTTTAGAGTTACCATCAAGATTGGCTCAAGTGCATAATGTTTTCCATGTGTCACAACTTCGTAAATGTTTGAAAGTTCCGGATGATGCAATCACACATCAAGAGATAGAACTAAAAGCAGACTTGACCTATGTTGAAAATCCCTGTAAAATTTTGGAAGAAAACTGGAAAAGATTGAGGAATAGAGCAATCAAGTACTGCAAAGTACAGTGGGAACATCATCCTGAAAGGGAAGCCACTTGGGAGAAAGAAGAGGATTTAAGAAAATCCTATCCAGAACTATTCAGGTACACCTCATAAACTTCGGGACGAAGTTTAATTTAAGGGGGAAGTATGTAACATCCCAGCATTTAGGAACCAACGAAGGGTAGATTTAGGAATTTTAGATATTGCATGCATTCATCTGTGAAAATGTGGGTAAATTTTTCGCCAGATAAAAACCTAAAGTGATCAAGGTTTCTTTCATACTTTGAGATTAGGTATTGTCTTGAAGTATGATTGTTATATACTTTGATATGATCTTTGCGGATCTATGTGTTTTGGGAAATGAAATTTGAATTTAAACTTGAGTGTTGAATTTATAGTTTAAAAGAATTCAAAGTTATATTTAAGTATTATACTTTAATCAAGAGAAGATAATTAGTACTCAAACTTTAAATAAATAACATAATCAATTAAATGAATATTTATTTATTCCATAAATAAGTTACGCCAAGGTAACTTATGTAAATAAGCAACAATTTGTACAATAGTAATTGAATAGAAAAATAATATTTCTTTATTGAATAATGGTATAATCATTATTACAAAAGAATAAAAATAAGAAGTACAAAAGAATAAATTAAAGATTACAATTGAATCAGAGAGATATTACAAATGACTATCTACAAAAAAAGGAAAACCTAAACTGAAGTCTTGATCTTCAAGTCTGGTACCTGCAAAATAACATAAACAAAAGAAAGAAAATTAAGGTTAAAAGGATATTACTCTCAGACTTGACAGTGAAGTGCACTGATCAAGGTTCATCATTGAGTAATCTTTTAAAAAGGGGCAAGTTTCACCAATGTGAAAGAATATATCTTTCATAATTTTAAGCCATAATTCAAATAAACAGCAAGGAGGGGCAAGTTTCACCAGCCAGGTAAAATGTAACCTAATAACAGTAACTCTCAAATTCAGAACATAACCACAACTATGCAGCAGGCACACAAGCAGCACACACACCAAACTGCATGGTGTGTGTGCTGTCAGCACCACAACAACATCACAATCAAACAAAACCATCCACACAGTCAAGCCAGCCCCACATCATTTTCTTGTTCATACACACCAAGAACAACAGCCAGCAGCTAAACCCAGCCAAAGCCAAGCTAAATCACACCAATCAAAACCTTGGATCACACCACCCAAATGGTGACATAAGGAGGGGGTGGATCAGGTGGATAGCAAGACCAAGATCAAGCCATCAGGACCAGGAGATAAAGGGCTAGATCAAGGACAAGCCAGGAGCTAGAAATACCAGGAGAGCATCAGATGAAGTTAGCACAAGATCAACCATAGGAAACCCCAACATCAAGTGACAGTGGTGAGTAAATAGATCCTCACATGATCTATCTGTCTAAGATTAGACAAGCATACATGATTTATCTTTTACTCAAATTCTCAGAAAACACCCAAATTGGGTGAATCCATCACTAAAGTTTTAAACACTAAAAGCAACCAGAAAACTATAAAGATCCAACTTAGATCTCAGGACAACATCATTGATCTAAGCTATCAAGCTATATTTCAATTCAAGAATGAATATAGCCAAGAACTAAACCACTAGGCACATCTCTTCAATAGGAGTAGAACCTTAGGATTTAATCTTATGGATCTATATAAGTTATCAAGCTTACAAGCATTTTCCCCAACTTTGATTTAAGAAATAGTAGCTGGTATCACTACCAGAACCAATCCATGTGAATCAACAAGATATAAGTCTAAATCCCTAAACCTTAGACCAACATCATTGGTTCTAGGGATGCAAGGAAAGAGAATTCCACTTATCTACAATACCAAGTCAATTTTAAGCTTATACAAGACCAAACCAAGTTATAGAATCTAATCTTGTGTGCCATACAAGGATGGTGTCACAAGAACAGTTCTAAACTAAGCAGGTTAAGCATCCAATCTTCGCAGCTACAACCAACCAACTATAAATCATTTTCCTGTTCTTAATCACAGGAATCATAACCAAGATATTCATATATATATATATATATATCTTCACTATAGAAAACCATTTTGTTCTCAAGCTATATATGAATTCTTAAGTCAATAGTACTAAGACAGTGACTTCATCACACAACACTAACTGTCATCAACCAAGTAATGACAGTGGTGAGATATTAAACCACTAGATTTACCAAATATTGCTTCTAGAGCAACTTTACCATCTGAATCATATAAAAATTAATCCATAGAATCATCTCACAAACCACTAGCATCACACAGCTAACCATCAGCAGTAATCCACAACAAGTCACCACTTAATAGGTTCAAGGATCATCAACACATGATCCAATTCATCAAATATCTAATCAACAGAAGGATTTGAACCCTAAGCAGAACCAATCATCTTAATCAGGAAAAGACAATAACCAGGAAAGCCAGTACCAACATCTAGCATAAGATGGCCTAGCACAGAGAGCATGAGAGGGAGAGGAACCACTTACCAAAAGTCATCGTTGTAGATTAGAAGAGGAAGCAAAGAAGGCCGACGAACATGGCGGCATGGAGAGCACCCCCAAGGGGGCGCGGCAACCCACACAACGCCACGCCGGTGCCCATAGACACACCTGGGGGATAAGAGCATCCCCACAGCACACGGCAGCAGCGGCGGTGTCAGCACCAACGCCAACCCCAAATCCTAGGGTTCGGCACGGCATCGATCTGGCCGCAGGAGGGCTCCAGGTCCAAATCCAACTGGACAGGAAGGAAGAGCAGGGACGACAACCTCATCCTACACCACGGCGGTGGCCAGGGAGGTCCACGGCAGCGTGAATCGCCGGCGGTGACACCGCTGACCACGGGGTCGGGGGATGAGAAGGAGAGAGGTGAGCTCGAGAGAGAGACAGAGAGTGATGGGCTAGAATGGGCCAATACCCCTTTGGGGTGTTGTTTTGCCTTTGCCCTACTGGGCCACAAGGGCCCAATAAAACCAAATAGCCAGCCCAAATCATTTAGAGCCTATTTTAATAATTGGAAAAAGACCAAAATGCCCCTGAACTTGCATAAATTCTAGAAAATAAAATAAAAATCCAAAAATTATAAATAAAATATTTTTGGATTCACAATAATCCAAAATATCCAAATCAATTAAGAAATAAAATTTTAGACATATAAATTTGATTAAGAATTTTGTAATTTAAATATTCCTTATAGAATTTTACAAAATTATTTAAAGATGATAAAAATAAATAAAAATCACATTCATTATATATTAATATTTTAGTATTTCAGAAAAATACTAAACAAATATTTAATAACCATTTTTGGTATTCAAATGATAATTCTTGAAGGAATTATTAAATCTACAATTCAACTAAAAGGAAATAAAATAAATAAATACAATATTCTATAAATATTAAAAAAATTAATATTTATAACTGCTTAATTAATTAAAAAGGATTTTTCTATAATTTAAATAATGGGGTAGGTTACATATAAAGTTAAATAATGCATTACATTACTTTTGCATAATCATATTGCTTCTTTAAATATTGTCCTTACGGGGCAATAATGATGTTTTTGTAGACATAGAAGCTCAAGGTCCAGTGCAAGCATCAGACTTCACTACCTTGCAATCACAAGGCAAGTTCATCACTTGATCATGTCCTTTGAAGAGTCTTTATCAAAGTATTTGCGAATAGTGTGTTATCATCTATATTATAGAAAAAGAAAACAATATTTTCTCAAGATACTAAATCTTACATATCATCCTAAGTGATGATATAATGGAGCAATAGAACTTAGGGTTCTAATGGCACTAATGATAAACAATTAGGGATTAATAACCCATGACATCAGTGATTCTAGCGCCGTATATTACGCGTTAACCATGAGATTTGGAATAGGACGAAGAAGTCAGCTGTATTATTTTCCTCTTGTATGAAGGCAAGACGACCTTAACGTGACGTTGTGATTCCTTGTGCGGATCCAACATATGGGTGGGCACCCTTACGCCCCATACTTTTGGTGTCTAGATTATCTATGAATGGTGTTTAGGGAGATAGTCCATGTAAATGGTACTATTCCGGACATCACTAGGTCATAGAGTCTTCGAGAACTCATCAGGGTTTTAGCCTGCCCGAAAGGGGGCTTAACGAAGGTGCGCCGGCCCTAGAGGATCGTGTAGACGTATGAGGTCGCGGAGACGGCAGTAATTGGCTTGGACCAACTACTAGGCCCACATCATGTAATTGTGGACGGGAAAGTATGCCCGGTTGTGCAACAAGGAGTTGATCTCTTATGGGAAAAGTAACGCACCTCTGTAGAGTGTAAGAATTGTAACTTGTTACTCCTGTTCCGAGAAGGAGATACGAACGCGGCAGGAAAGAAAATCCATGAAAGTTCTGGTAAACATGTGAAGGATGATGGTCATAGATTTTCATAATAAAATCAATCTTTGAAGAAAGATTTATAAAAACTGCATAGTACCAAGGACTTATAGTCCGACGAGGTAGTTAGAGCATCAAACTTCCCACCTTGCATATAACGACTTGTTGGGTAACGCTGTTACGCATCCTTTCCTTTGATCCCTTCCTTAGACTCTGAGGATCCCGAAGACGTGCCAATGTATGCAGCAGAATGTCAAGAAGATATGTTCTACGAAGAGCCTGACCTGTCAGGAGGTGTTGAAGGACTGGATTACAAAATCCGCTATGGTGTCATGATAACGAGTCCAACTAAGTATCCTAGTTAGTAGTAACCAACGGAGCCGAGCAGCATGAACTCTATAGAATAAGCTGCTGAGCTCAACTCCTAGTGGGAGTTGCTACTTTTAAATTCCGCTGAAACACCTTATATTTTTGTTTGTAAGTTGAATCTTTTGGAAGTTTTGAACTTCCGGTATTGTAAAAATAATAAAGTGTGTATGTTTGTAATATGGACCCAATAATGTTTCTGTTGTACCACTCTGAGGAATGTGATATTTACGAAACGGTGTTCTATGAATGTCATGTCAACGACTATAGTGTACTACACATGCAGTGGTATGCTAAGTCACCGCAAGGTACCAAACCACCACGGGAGGGTGTCCACCAAACCATGATGAACTAACCTCAACGCGCCTCAAAGGGAGGCCTCCGCCCTTGCACATTCTGTTTAGGACACCATCCACACACCTTCTGAATGAGGATCGATCACACACACTTCAGGCGCCAAAATGTTTAGCAATGAAATGATCCACCACAGCTAGAGACCACCGATTGCCCGTGGTGTATGTCTACCATGCACATTTATGTTTAAAGTTGTGCTCTCGCACTAGCTGTGGCACACTATTTGACTATTATGCTCACAGCTGCTATATAGAGGGACAGGGTTATGAATCCACAACAACCATGAAGTGCCAATTATGGTTCTTTTCGCTATCTCAGGCGGATCGATCATGCGAAAGTGACAGTCCCCTTTGCTATGTTGGTGGTTCTTACATAGGACCGCTTTATCCTAGTTTCTCACCTGAGCCATCATCGACAGGATCAATTATTAGTCATGTTTCTTTGCTATTCAGTTTTGAAAAAATATTGTAAGAACAACAAGAAGCTATTAGCAAAACGAATGACCATACACAACTTCCTTATTAATTTTCCATGGTTAAGGTAAATTTGATTTATAATTTGGCTTCTATTTTAATCTTGTATACATGTTGTCAATCGGACATTATTGATTATCAATCCAACAAATGCATGGGTCAGCAATTTGAGAAAGACTTGTATCGAAAAGGTGAATTAATTTTTGACTGTACCAAGTTAAGCCTAATTGCATTTTAAGTAAAAAATTGTATGATCGTTTCCGAGATTCCTAACTAGATATCATAACAATTATAGCAAATTCCAGTTTTTACCCCTTAGTTTGATTTTTTAACACTAATTACCCCATTTAGCAAATTTTCATTCAAATTACCCCATTTAACAAAAGTTCCGCCAATTTATACCCTTTCTAATTTTTCTTACCCCATGACGTCAAACTACCAACAAGATGCACACAACGAACGACCACATTGGCAAGCTCTTCAACGACATCAACGCATTGCTACAGTGCATATGGAAATCGGTCGAACCGCCACACATATGTCTATAAATCTATAAGGGTGTTACACAAGTCTATGCACGCGTTTGCTAGGAAGTTTGATCATACGTGGGGTAAGAAATTGTGAGAAGAACAATGATCAGTTTGACGTACGTATAAGGGTGTTAAACAAGTCTGTGCAGGTGTTTGCTAGGTGTTCAATTTACGTTTGCAGATCAGGAGTGGTGTTCAGTCTGACGTCCCTTGGAATAGGTTTTTATCGGCTTAAGCAAGACTTCCTCTGTTCTTTTTTTTAGGATATACATGATCTGTCCTTTATGTTACAATACATCATTGGAGAGCCGGTAGTTGTAGTTTATGGGAATGACCACTTGATTGTAGTAAATTATTTAAGCACTTGAATATGGTACATCAGCGTGGTCAATTGTTTTATTTTATTTTTTCCATATAGTAATAATAATTGCAGAATTAAACCAACTGGCACGTGACGTGTACTTCTCTGACGCTAGGAACCCGCCGAATAAAAATGCTCACAAAAGTTTAGACGGTGTAAAAGTAGACACAACTTTTGCTAAATGCGGTAATTAGAATAAAAACTTTTTATACGGGGTAATTAGTGGCAAAATTGTCAAATTAGAGGGTAAAAAATGGAATTTACTCTAACAATTAAGTATTCAAATCCATCAACACAAGCCACATTTTCAAACAGTTGACCACGTTTCAGAGATTCCTAAATAGATATTCGTTACAATTAAGTACGATCGTTGTTGTTAATCAGACGTTCGAATTATACTGAAACTAAACGGCGCATTTTCAGTATTCAGAAAGTATTTATTTTGCATCCTTAGTTACAAAGCATATATATAACTCGGAAGAAGGACGAACAAATAAAAAGGCCATGACATCGTGGAGATCAACGCCATTACTTGCCAAACGAACACAGGTCGGTCATCTCCAGTTTGATTTTATAGTCTCTCTGGACGCAACACTTGCTATTGCTAGCATGTACCTATCTACTGGATCAGTGTACTCGCCATGAACTCTGTCGTGGCTAATTTATGCACATGAGAGATCTGCACATAGTAGGTTCATAAACTGTAGGAAATCATATTTGTATTCAAATTTCTCCTTCTCATGCGAGGTTGAGGCGTCCAAGAGTATGCTCGAGGTGACACACGAATCGCGTCATGCCAAGGTATAGTTGCAAGTCAAGTTGAGCAAGGAGTGGAGTGGCTTCCAGGATCTAGAATGATTTGACAAATTAATGGCATCAATGACTAGTGCAATGCCACTATCAGGAAACAGCTTACCTCCTCCAATGTCAGCTCTCTCGTAACAAACGTGCCAAATAAATATTTTTGGGGAGACAATGAGTCCAAAACCGTGGGTCAAAAAGCCAACTGATTTGGCACTAAAGTATACCCATCCAAGATCATCAATGAGTGATACACATGCTGATCTTGATTTGATCATCTTTTTCTCGAATACCACTCCCGGTTTGTATTCATCAATGCCACGTTATTCCTTCATCCTTGTATAATACACTGCAGTAGCTCAAAGACGGTGTGATAGGAGTGCATGTTCAGAAACAGAAAGCAGTACACTCAATGTTCACGACAGTTTGAGAGGAGTGCTGTCCGATACATTCATGACTGCGGTATCCGAGCGAGGAGCAGGACGTGGGATCAAGATGCTAGTCATTATTGGCTCCAACGAGGATATTGGTGCGTGGGATTGGAAAAAGGAGAGACCGAGTTTGGTGTGCAGGCCTACAATCTCGTGAGATCCCGGCCGGTGTGCAGCAAGTTGCAGGGGCGAGGGACCAAAAACCAGCATGGGATGGTGACATCCAAACAACGCTCAGCCAGCTTCAACCTGCGGAGGTATCCGCCCATGCATATTCTTCTTAGGGCTCCATCCACACACGTTTTGAAGGAGAAGCAATGATCACATTCCCTGATGCATCCCATGCCCACGCACCCTAATAATCTAAGTACGACTGTTGTAGGTTTCAGAAGAGCTAGCAATCGCCAAGGTCACAACTATATAGCATCACATTTCGGTAGTGTATGCACACGTATACTTGTATGTCTACACTTGCGCTCTTGCACCCGTAAAGAGGGAGATTCTGTGTTTATGCGCACAAATTGTGTGTGTGTACATATATGGTCGTGACTCGTGAGTCCAGAACAACCTTCAATTTGACATTATGCTCTCTTCACCATCTCACGTGCAGACCTCTTTGGCACATAAGTGGCTCGTGCATATATATAGGACCGCTTTTACCTAGTTTTCCGCAACAACCATTGTGGAGTGAAGTAGTTTTTTTCATGTTGAGGAATTCGTGGGCTTTATTGATCAGATACCACAGAGTTGAACTAAAAACAAAAGACGTCTGCCAACTCTGTGACAGCCCATTTGTGCATGCATACTCGGCACAATTGTGAGCCACATCAGACTGAACATAAACTAAAAGACAAAAGACAAACTAAGCTCACATATATCATCCAAAACTGGAGATATAATAGAACAATTAACCTCAAACATTGCCCAAGTAAACCTTCTTTCCTCCGCAAATGCAACAGCACCCCGAAGTGCCAGAGCCTCAAACGTCTGATAGGTAATAAGTGGACATCTTGGTTACACATATGTAAACGCCTTTATATGGTGAATCTTACCCAGGAGCCAGATAAATTTGTTTTGAACTTAACAAGCTCAGGAGAATTCTCTGTGAAATCTATGTATGAAGACTTTATAAATGATCACACACTTTTTCTCCGCAAATATCTTTGGAAACTTAAAATCTCACTAAGGTTAAACATATTCGTGTGGTTTCTTAATAGTAAAGTATTACTTACTAAAGACAATTTACCAAAAAAAGGAATTAGACCGGGTGTACCAAATGTTGTTTCTGTGGTTCACAGGAGTTGGTTAAGAATTTGTTTATATCCTGTCCTTTTTCTCTGTCTCCTCTGACATATTGTCAATATTTCTTATGATCTTCCACCACCAACTAATGTTTCTAATATGTTGGAAACTGGTTGAATGGTGTAACCAAATCAAAGGATAAGATACGAATAGGAGTTTCGGCCTTGTGTTGGTCCATATGTAGATGTAGACATGATGATGTCATATTTAATAAGACCCATAAATTCAACTTTTGCAGATTATTAACATGGTGGTGCATTGGATGTAGTTATGGGCATATATCCTACCGCCGGTCCGGCAGGATGTTATGTCTTGTGAATGCAACCATCTATTCATGGTCTCTCAATATATCTTTGGTTAGGCTGGCTAGAAGCATATTAGTCGATTGCAAGTGTGTAGTTGCCATATGCTTGTTATTTTTCGATGGTTGATTTTTGTATCAACTATTACCTATCCGTGATTTGTAACTATACTAGATAAGTTTCTTTAATAAAAGGATGTGTACGTCGCCTGATGTAGATGCCGACGCTATGCCCCCCTTTTGGGAAAAATAAACATGGGATCTGATAACCCTTGGTAAAGTATGCATGGTGTACCTCTATAGCCATCACTATCTCGGGCGACTCCCCCTACCACGACTACTCAGCCATTAACATAAAGAGCTCCATCAGAATTGATCTTGATATAACAACATACAATTCTATTCGCATGTCGAACATTTTATGATTGTTCAAGAAAAAGTTAACAACATACACAGGTACAAATCGGACCTATTAAGGCCCCAATTTCACATAGAAGGGGTCTTCTGTTTGTGGTTCAGACGATCCCCTACGGGACCCAAAAAATCACCATTTGCCCACGGTCAAGGCGCTCCGACTCAAGTACACCTCGTAGACGCTAAAAATTAACAAATTGTCAGCAGCAAGATAATACACGCTTCCTGCATTACAAAACGTCAGTGACAGTGAAACACACATCACACATAGATGTATGTGAACTCCGTGTGTAACTTATTTTCTACGATTGCATATTTAAGATCGTCTAGGGTTTAGTGTGCTATCTCAGAAGAGCAGGAAACTATAAGGTTTAGACGCTGTGATCAAACTATGATAAGAGTGCTATGGATGCGCTCGTTACTGCTGCATCCAAACAAGGGGCAGGAGACTACATGCAGACGCTGGTCGTTCCAAAGACAAAGTTGGCGCACTCGATTATAAAAAGGAGAGCTCGGGCATAAGGCCCAGGCTTCCGATTTTGCGAGTTGCAGAGACGAGGTACCAGGCAACGTGGTATGGTGGCAACCAAACAATGCTCACGTAACTTCATGGGAGGTCTCTGCGCGTACACGTTTCATCTAGACTCCACCCAAACTTCGGCTTGACGTCCAGCGATGATAACATCTCCTGATGCAGCCCAGGCCCATGATGCATCCCAATCTAATATAATAGGTAAGGTTAGCAACCACGAGGATTCTTAGAAACTACTAATCATGCAAAGGTACGGTCAGGGTGTATAAATATACCATGCTCAATTATGTCTATATTTGCGCTCTCGCGCTGGCTAGAATGAGACTATGTACAATGCTCATGACTTGTTTATATACTATACAAGGTTGTGAACCCACGGCAATCATCAAGTATCCATTATAGCTATATTTACTATTTCACGTGCGTCGTGCCACACTGAGAGTGCCCTTTTGACACATTAGTGACTCATTTATACTATATGGGACCGTGTTGGCTACTCCCCCCTTCACGGTTTGCAGGGCGTCTAATCAAATTTTGGTTTTTTCAAAACTACAATGTTTCTAGGCGCATAAGCATTAATTATTCATTAATGTAGCCGCTTTTCTCCCAACTTCTTATGCATGCAACAGTCTTCCACTGCATGCGCCTTAACCGTTCATTAATAGCCTAATTTTCAGCCAATACGTTCACGCCTAGGTTCGTGAGATTTTTGTAGAGCGTCCTGCAAACCGTGAAGGAGGGAGTAGTTTTGACAAGAGCCGTTGTGGAGAGAAACAATTAGTCATGCTTCTTTGCAATTCTGTTTTTACGATATGTTGTACTCCCCTTCATTCCATATTATGTTGCGCATAATTTTGCGTGCAAGTCAAAGTTTGCAAAGTTTACCAAGAATAAAAAATAATATGAATATGTATTGATATAAAATGTATATATTATGAAAATATATTGCAAGACAAATTTAATAATATTAATTTGGAATTGTATAAGTTTATAGTTATATTAAACTACTTGGTGAAATATTGTATACTTTGATTCTGATAAAATTTTATATGCAATCTAAATTGGGACGGAGGGAGTATCTCTATCTCTATCTCTATTTCTATCTGTATCTCCATGCTTCGTCTGCCCTCTCCCCTCTTTCACCCAGAAAAAGGAAACCGCTCGCTGACGCCCAAGCGTCCCATAGCACCGTTTTGTTGAAGGATTGTCTTCGGGGACTCGGCCCCTTTATCGCTTCTGCCTTAGTTCGAACGTGTGTGCGAAGGGAGAGTATCCAGCCCATGGAGAGGCACATCGATCCAAGCCATCTTTTCTCCACTGATCAGATGGAAGGATGTGGATTGCATGCTTTTTCCTCCACCAATCAGATTAAAGGGATTTGGACTGTGTGCCTTTTTTATTTATTTTTCCGTTTTCTTGTAATTCTCCTTTTTTGATTTTTACTTTTTAATTCCTTTTACTCACTCCGTCTAAAAATAGATGTATCAGTTTTGTTAAAATTTGGATGAATCTATATACAAAATAGTGTCTAGATTTATCTAAATTTTGACAAATCTGCGACATCTACTTTGAGACAGAGGGAGTAGTCTTTTCTTTCTTGTTTCTTTCTTCATCTTTTTTCCTTCATTTTTGTAATGTTTTCAAAGTATGGCTGTGCTCCATGAGTGTTCATTTTACTGTAATATTTTTGTTCCAGTTAATCTATAGTTCCAGCATTCATTCTGAGTTCTATATCCAAATACTTGTTCCAAATAAGTAAAAAAACATCCCATATTACTCAAGGATCTTATTATGTTCCACATGTACTCATAATTTTTTCTATGATATATTAAATTTATTCATCTTTATCCAATATTGTGTTCTACGCTAAATAAAATTTTGCCACGGTCCCCGGGAGCTAAATTTTGTGTTTCGCATGTAGTCATAATTTGTTCGTCTAGTGAGTAAAGTCGTGTCCATGTTTTTTTTCTTTTTTTTTCTAAAGTTTTCTAGTAGAGATGTTTTCTGCCGAGTGTTAATTTCTCTGGTTGTAATATGTTGGTTCTAGTTAGTCTATAATTTTGTTTCTCAAGATATATGTTTTGGTCCTCCGACTCACATTCTATATGTACTCATAATTTGTTCCATGGGCGGGTAAAATTGTTGTTCCACCTTATCCAAATTTTATTTCCTGATAAGTAATATTTTATTCCATATTCCTAGAGAAGCTTGATTTTATGCTCAGCGTGTACACGTAGTTTGTTTCTCGATTGGTAAAGTTTTATTCCTTTTTGTACAATTTGTGTTCCACGGGAAATAAATTTTGTTTCTTTTAGAAATGGATTCTGTCCCTCAGGCGCAAAAACGTGTTTATCCTAGGTGATGTTTTTGTTCCTCGGGCACAAAATCTTGTTTCTCGTAGATGTGGTTTTTGTTTCTCAGGGTGAAAAATGTGTTCCTTGTTGTTGTGTTTTTGTTTCTCAGATGCAAAAACTTTGTTTCCCGTAGATGTTTTTTCCCGTAGCTAGCTAGTACTCCCTTCGTTTCAAAATATAAGATATTTTAGGTTTGTGAAGAAAATAATTTAGACTTCTTTTAGTGTGTAGATTTATCCAAAGTTGAGTGAACCTACATAGTAAAATAAGTCTAGATTTATCTTCTTCGTAAACCTAAAACATCTTATATTTTAAAACAGAAGGAATAGTAATTTGTTTCCTTCATGCGGTTCACAAGGAGTAACTAGCAACGCAACTAGCGAGGAGCAGAACATAACACGCGGGGTGCAGGAGACCGAGCAAAGCCAGCGTGGGTGGATGCATTACCTGCGAACTTTAGTCCCACACCTCGATTAATTAGCAAAAAAATGACCGCCTTAAATCATTATGGGATTTTTTACTTTGCCGTGTAATGGGCGATACATGGCAAAGTCTTTGCCGTGCACCATACATGGCAAAGATAGTACGGCAAAGATCGGGCTGGCAAAGGAGTCTTTGCCATGTGCATGGCAGCCCAGCACGGAGACAAAAGTAACTTGACGTTCCCCGAGCGAGACGACGTCGTGACAGTGGGTCTCAAAGACTTTATCGTGTGCTTTTCTAGCAAGCCTTTGCCGTGTGTTTTTCTGCCAAGCCTTTGCCGGGCGCTTCTATGCCAAGCCTTTGTCGTGCGCCTTTCTGCAAATACATGGCAAAGAAATTATTTCGAAATAAATAAAAGACGGCGTCAATGGCCACAATCGATGCCATGTACCAGGTCGATGCGGCCAGGGAGCGGCTGCAGCCATGGGACGGGTCAGGGGCGGCGGCGTGCACACACTAGTAGAAAACGGACCTTTGGTCCAGAGCATTAGTCCCGGTTTTGGTACAAACCGACACTAACGCTCTGGTCCCAACGGCTAGAAACGGCCGCAGGGCCAGAAGAAATTAGCCCCGGTTCGTATGAGAACTTTAGTCCCGGTTCGTTTAACAAACCGGGGCTAAAGGGTCTGGCGCTGGAAAAGAGCAGATGCTTGGACCTTTAGCCCCGGTTTGTTTGTCAAACCGGGACTAAAGTCCCCGACTATATCTTCTTCCCCTTTCCAGCCCGAGCCATTTCAAGCTCACACAAGCATCCCTCTCAAATTTATCCCCTCAAGCTCGAGTTCTTCCCCATTTTTCTCAAGATTTGTGAAGATTTTTTGGCTCCACATCTATCAAGGGTCCTAAGAGGTTAGCAACTTCATCATTTCATCTCTCATTACTTGTTTTAGCTCATTTCATGCTCTAGAAATGGATAGATTTTGTGGGGATTCTATCTCTATATATCTGGTTAATTTGGCACATATAGTTCTCAAATTTTATTTGATTCATCGAAGCACATAGATACATGAGTTCATCCTATCTAACTATCTTGGTTTGACACGTTGTCTTGAAATCTAGATGGTTCATAGTGCATATCATGTCACCGTCGAGCAACAAAATATTCTTCTTTCTTCTACCTGTCGTCACAAAATCTATTGAAACAAAAATAAGTACCAAAACTATGAAGGCACACATATATATAGTGGTGCCCTAGCATTTTAGTTAATCATCGGCCAGTTAAGCAAGAAAAAACAAAAACATTAACATGCCAAGGAGCTATCAAATTAAATTAGGGAGTGCCTCTATGGCGAGCTCCTCGAAGATGTCTGAGGACGAGGCATCCTAGGACATCTTCGATAAGCTCTGCCATAGTGGTGTCCCTGCTCTCGCACATCATATTTCAGTTCATATCTTTTCTAGCTAAATCAGTATGCTGGTGGAGCTAACTAATTTCACATATTAGGGAGTGCCTCTACGGTGAGCTCATGTCCTAAGACATCTTCGAGAAGCTCCGCCGTAGTGGTGTCCCTGGTCTCGCACACGATCTTCCTTGCAGTTGATAGTTCACAAGGAAGCCTATTTATAGATTAAGCAGCACAACATAGTGTCGACACTCACGACATAATGTCGACACTCACCCCTGTCATAGTGTCGCCACCCACTGAAACAGTGTCGCCACTCACTGACATAGTGTCCACTCACGACATATAGTCTCGTCACCCACTTTTAGTCCCGATTGGAGTGTCCTTTAGTCCCGGTTGGAGACACCATTCGGGACTAAATGGGCTCATGTCGGCCCCAGCCTGCCGCAACCCCTTTAGTCTCGGTTGGTGTGTCCAACCTGGACTAAAGATGTAGTAGAATTTTTTTAAATCAGTGCTTGTTTGATGTATATGATGTGTTCTTTTATTTTTAGACTAGTACTACTCTTAGCATCGTGATTTTGTTTGATGAGCTTATAAAATGCAGATGAGACGACAATGGATATACACTGACTGGATCTCTGACGAGTTCATTAAAGGCGTGTGTTCTTTTCTCGTTGTGGCAGAGGCAAACAAGCGGAATGGTTTTATGTGTTGTCCATGTGGTGAGTATCGAAATCATAAGGAATACTCTTCCTCAAGAGTCCTTCATGGCCATTTGTTTCGGTCCGGTTTCATGTCTGGCTATAATTGTTGTACCAAGCACGGAGAAAGAGGGGTTATGATGGAAGACAACGAAGATGAAGAGAATGCTTACAGCTATCCTATGTCCCCTGAATACGGTGGTACTACAATGGAAGATAATGATGAAGAAGAAGCAGAACAACGTGCATCATATGAGCCAGATGATGATCTTGGTCGGGCCATTGCTGATGCAAAGGGAGAATACGATGGCGAAAGGGAGAGGTTGAAATTTTAGCAGATGTTAGAGGATCACAAAAAATTGTTATACCCGAATTGCAAAGATGGCCACAAAAATCTAGGCAGCACACTGGAATTGCTGCAATGGAAGGCAGAGGTCGGTGTGCCTGACAAGGGATTTGAAAAGTTGTTGAAGATAATGAAGAAGTTGCTTCCAAAGGATAACGAACTGCCCGCTAGTACTTAAGAAGCAAATAAGGTTGTCTGCCCTCTAGGATTAGAGGTACAGAATATACATGCATGCATTAATGACTGCATCCTCTACCACGGTGAGCAGTACGAGAATTTGGATGCATGCCCGGTATGCACTGCATTGCGGTATAAGATCCGACGAGATGACCCTGGTGATGTTGAGGGGGAGCGCCCGAGGAAGAGGGTTCCCACCAAGGTGATGTGGTATGCTCCTATAATACCACGGCTGAAACGTTTGTTCAGAAATGGAGAGCATGCCAAATTGTTGTGATGGCACAAAGAAGACCGTAAGAAAGACGAGATGTTGAGACTGCCCGCTGATGGGTCGCAGTGGAGAAAAATTGAGAGAAAGTACCTGGACTTTGCAGGTGACGCGAGAAACTTATGGTTTGGTCTAAGTACGGATGGCATGAATCCCTTTGGGAAGCAGAGCTGTAGTCATAGCACATGGCCTGTGACTTTGTGTATCTATAACCTTCCTCCTTGATTGTGCATGAAGCGGAAGTTTATTATGATGCCAGTGCTCATCCAAGGCCCGAAGGGAATAATAAATATGGCAGAGAAAAAATTCCAGAACCTGAAGTCTCATGACTGCCACGTGCTTATGACGCAGTTGCTTCCGGTTGCTTTGAGGGGGCTTCTGCTGGAAAATGTTAGAGTACCCATTGCTTTGAGGGGGCTTCTGCTTCTGGTTCCTCAATGCAATTTCTCAGAAGGTAATCGATCCAGAAAGTCTACCAGGGTTACAGAAAGATGTGGTCCAGTGTCTTGTCAGCTTTGAGTTGGTGTTCCCACCATCCTTGTTCAACATAATGAGCGCACCTTCTAGTTCACCTAGTCGAAGAGATTACCATTCTCGGTCCTGTATTTCTACATAATATGTTCTCCTTTGAGAGATTCATGAGAGTCTTAAAGAAATATGTTCATAACCGTGCGAGGCCAGAAGGAAGCATCTCCAAGGGCTATGAAACAGAGGAGGTCATTGAGTTTTGTGTTGACTTTATTCCTGACCTTAAGCCGATCGGTGTACCTGAATCACGGCATGAGGGGAGACTTAGTGGAAAAGACACGCTAGGAAAGAAAGCAAATATATGTATGGACGGACATTCTTTCACTAAAGCACACTATACAATTCTGCAAAGTACCACCTCGGTGGCTCCGTATATCGAGGTACACAAGAATATTGTACGCTCGAACTACCCGGAGCAGTCTAACAGGTTGATTAGATATGAACACATGAAGACTTTCGGCAGTTGGTTGCAGACACATCTCATGAATGACACCACTGTTGGAATCAGTTGTACTTGTTGGCCATGTCTCCATCTTCAACTATATTGACTTTCCAAGGGTACGAGATCAATGGGAATATATTTTACATGCACGCCCAAGATAAAAAGAGCACCAACCAAAATAGTGGTGTCCGATTTGATGCAACGGACGAGAATGGGAAAAAGGACACATATTATGGTTACATAGAAGACATATGGGAACTTGACTATGGTCCTAATTTCAAGGTCCCATTGTTTCGATGCAAATGGGTCAAGATGACAGGAGGTGGGGTAACGGTAGACCAGCTGTACGAAATGACAACAGTGGATCTCAATAATCTTGCGTACGGAGACGAACCATTCGTCCTTGCCAATGATGTGGCTCAAGTTTTCTATGTGAAGGACATGTCTACTAGACCGAGAAAAAGGAAAGATAAGCAAAAGAATACAATATCATATGATGATCCAAAGCGCCAGATAGTTCTTTCAGGAAAAAGAAACATGGTGGGAGTTAAGGACAGGACAGACATGTCAGAAGATTATGACAAATTTCATGAAATTCCGTCATTCAAAGTGAAAACTAACACAAGCATATCACTAAATAAGGAAGATGCTCCATGGTTACGGACAAGAAGAGAACCAAAACACTAGATGTGGATGTTGGTGATGTAATGTATTAAACCGTTTGTGAATTAATCCTATTTTTCATCGTCATCGTCATTTATTCATATTAAAAACCGGGACAAAAGGAATTTCTGAGATTGCTGTAGGCAGGTACCAAAACACTAGACTAGGTAACACTTACACATTTATTAATATTAAAAACTGGGACAAAGCGGGACTAGCTAACACTGAGGACTAAAGCCACCCCCTTTAGTCATAATCATGCCTACTCCTATAGTACGCAGCTTCAGGGTCTTCTTCGTCATCGTCATCATCATCGTCATCGTCACCTGCCACTCCAGAGATCCTCAGCCCAGCCATGGCATATACCGGGGGCACCTGCCACTCTGGCCTCGGAATCACGACGGGCGGGGGAGGAGTCTCCTGGAAGACGATGCCGCTACCGCCGGGCGGGGGAGGGCCTTCTTGTGGCTCTGTGGCGTGTGTACTTGTGGGCACCGCAGGCGAGGATGGTCTCCCCCGGCGATGTAGCGCATCACGCTGATGATAGTAAGGTTCGCCCACCACAGACACCGGCCGGCTTCATTGTGGTTCACCGAGGGCGGGCCATCACCCTCGTACCTGGCGAGCTCCCTTTCCCATCGGTTAGCAAAGAAGGCATTCCAGGTGTCGTAGTTGTCGGGATCCCACTGGGGATCCATCCGCTGCTCCGGCATGAGCTCCTGTCGGGCAGAGCCTTGAGGCACAGGAGGGACAGGAACCCCTCCAGCGCTCAACATCTAGCCGGCGGGCGGCCGGTAGCCCGGCGAGCAAGGGTAGTTGGAGGCGAACAGTGCCTCGGTCTCCTCGAGGGTTAGAATGGCCCAGTAGGTACTATCCATAGTTGTGAGAGAGGAAGGTGTGGATGTATGGATAGCCATGGCGTGGTCGGCCTATATATAGATGGAAAGGGCGGGAAAACATGGCGGGAAATGGTAGGAAATGGCGGAAAATATATTTAGTCCGGTTAGTGGCTACAACCGGGACTAAAAGCACCGTTCAGAGGGAAAGGGCGGGAAGCGGTGGGATATGGCGGGAAATAACTTTAGTTCCGGTTAGTGGCTACAACCGGGACTAAAAGTACCGTTCAGAGGGAAAGGGCGGAAAAACATGGCGGGAAGCGGTGGGATATGGCGGGAAAACAGGCATGTTTGTGTGTTGAATCGCGGCATAGTTTGATACGGTGCCCATAATGTGCATGCATGTGTATTTTGGGATGGAGAACAATGTTGCAGGAGGAATTTTTCCTTTTCGTCGCTCGGAAAAGCCATTTTCTATTTTCCGAGCGCAAAAAGACGGGTCGTTTTGTGAAGCAGCCACCAAAATGCAGTTACAGAATGCTACCATTGCATTTTTCTAAAATACTAGACCACCTTACATGAACTATATCCCAACCGGGGGATCACAAACCTTTTTGTCCTTCCCGAGTGAAAAAGACAAATGTCTACCAAAGCGGTAGGAAATGGGTCCAGTTTGAACTACAGATACATGATCTAACGTCCGTGATTTTTTGAAAAAAACATTTTTAGACTCACAATATGTTATTTTTTCAGAGATCCAATGCAAGTTCTAACATTCTCATCCCCTATCTTCACGCACGCCGTTTTGACCTAAGTTCAAAACGGCCAAAAATTCAAAACGGGCATAAAAAATTCAAAAAAGGTCCGAACAATGTAAATCCTTCGCATGGTGTGATATTATGTGACATAGTTGCAAGGAAAAATATCAAACTTGGTATACTGATTATGTCTCGAAAAAACCTTCACAAAATGACCTATCATGTTCGAGGTTTCATGGCTTTCGGTCCAAGAGACGGATGTTATGTGTTGAAACGCGGCATAGTTTGTGATACGGTTCCCATATTGTGCATGCATATGTATATTGGGATAGGGAACAATGTTCAGGAGGAAGTTTTCCTTTTCGTCCCTCGGAAAATCCATTTTCCATTTTCGAGCGCAAAAAGACGGGTCGTTTTGTGATGCAGCCACCAAAATGCAGTTACAGAATGCTACCATCCCATTTTTCTAAAATAGTAAACCACCTTACATGAACTATATCCCAACCCGGGGATCTCAAACCTTTCTATCATTCCCGGGTGAAAAAGACAAATGTCTGCTGAAGCGGCACGAAGTGAGTCCGGTTTGAACTACAGGTACATAATCTAACGTCCGTGATTTTTTTTTAAAAAATAATTTTTAGACTCACAATATGTTTTTTTTATAGATCCAATGCAAGTTCTAACATTCTCATCCCCTATCTTCACGCACGCCGTTTTGACCTAATTTCGAAATGGCAAAAAATTCAAAATATCCGAACAATTTAAATCTTGGGAACAATTATTTTATTTACATATATATAACAGAGTAGATGTGAATTTTATTTCTGCAAATTTTGATATATAATAATTAATTTTAAAAAGGTTTTAAAAAGGGACCTTTAGTCCCGGTTTGTAGTACAAATCGGGGCTAAAGGGGTGCGGGGCTGCGCGCGAAACGCGACGCGCCGTAAACCCTTACAAACCGGGGCTAAAGGTCTAAAGGTCCCCCTTTAGTCCGGGTTTGTATTACAAACCGGGGCTAAAGGGTGGCGCGTATAAATACCCAACCCGCACCCTAGTTCGTGCATCGAACCGGAGCACGCAGATTCCCTCGCGCCGCCGTCTTCCTTCTTGCGCAGAGCCACCGCACACGCCTGCCACTCTCGCGCCGCCTCCCGTGCCGCCTGAGCCGTGCCGCCCATCCTCGCCCGCCCAGCCACGCCTGCCACGCCCACCCGCTGCCACCCTCACTGGTGGCCCTGCCTCGTCTCTTCGACTGCTTGCGCCTCCGCCAGGTGAGCCTCCCCGAACCTGCAGCCCTCGCCACGTAGTAATTTTAGTTATAATTAGTGTAATTTTAGTTATAATTAATGTAAATAATTTAGTTAGTGTAATTTGTTACTGTATTTGTTAGTGTAATTTAGTTAGTGTTATTAGTTGTTAATATAGTGCTATTAGTGTTGATATATATAGTTTTAGTTAGTGTAATTTTGTTAGTGCTATTACTGTTAATATAGTTTAATTAGTTAGTGTAATTTTGATAGTGTAATTTAGTTAGTGTTTAATATAGTTTATTTTAGTGGATACTATTTATTTTCGTCATGGTTAAAGTATATAGGTTTAATTTTAGTGTTTAGGAATATGCCGATTCCTCATCCTTGTTCACTCGACGTGAACAACGGAGCGCTACTAGACAGTGTCGCCGGGCATCCACAGGGCTGGGCTCCGCCGGGCTGGCACTGGGAGGTGCTACCAGCCGGGGGATGTCGTCTGGTGAGGAATCCGGGTGTCGTCGTCGACCCGGATCTTCTGTGGTGGCGGCCGAGTGGTCCAGGTGCGATGTAGAGGGAGCCGCCCCCCCGATGAGGTGGTACAACATCGTGTCTGGGAGGAGGACGAGCACGTCCGGCGCTACATTTACATTTTAGGAGTCCGGGTCGCCAATACTTGGCAGCTTCTTCAGGCACCTTACCCGAGATATTCTCCGGTGATGGTTCCTACACTTTGGGTGCACACCTCCCGCGGCTCAGTAGCCGGGGCTCGACGTCTTCGCTGAGCTAGCTAGATGTGTAATAGGGTACCATCTTTTATTCGAGATGTATTGTTGTTTAATTGGTACTTTATTGTTGTACTAGCTGGATTATTCGAGATGTATTGTTGTTTAATTGGTACTTTATCTTTATTTATCGCATTGTTTAAGTTGGATTACTTTATCTTCCTTTATTTTATCGCATTAAGCAAAATGGTTTTATCTTTGTTCTGTATTAGTTAAGTTATGGACGGTAGAGACAATGAAGATAACATCATGTACAACATGATAGATGAGGGTACAGGAGGTTATAACTACGATGTAGCAGACGACGATGGAGATGATGATGGCTCCCAATACCTCAACTTGGATGAAGCCGACAGAAGAGACGACTAGATGTATTTTTTGGTGGAGACGATGGTGGAACTGACGGTGGAGACACCATAGCAAAGACCGGCGAGGTATATAAAGCCTTTGTTGATCACGAGCTAGTAGATGCATTAGTTGATTCATATATATATATATGTACTAATGACTGTTTCTTCTCTTAGACCTCTGCATCAGGCGAATCTTCTGCAAGGAAACGAGGCCCGACCAAAAAGTTGGTCGATGGTGCACGTTTCACTATTGATTTAGTGTCTGAGTTCGGCGAACCTTTGGAGCCGAAAGAGGCCGCAAGTGTATTTGTATACCAATGCGGAGCGATAGTCAGGGATGCCATCCCGATCACCACGCAGAAGTGGAATAAGCCAGGAAAGAAAAGTGATCGAGTTGGAGAAACTTTTGTCGATGACAGAGCCAAAGAGGGTCTTTGGAATTCACTCATGGCACACTTCTCTCTTCCTGAATTGGACACTCCTGAACTCAATGAGGCATTGAGGTTGCAAGTCAGAAAGTGGGCCCTTAAGAAGATGGGCGGACAGTTCAAGGACTGGAAGAAAAGATTGTACAATAGCTTTGCCAAGAAGGGGCTAACTCCGCCATTCACTGGCCCACTGGAGAAGCAGCGGGATAACTGGGCCCCATTTGTGACATACAAGGAATCAGAAGCAGCTATGGCCAAGTCAGAAAACAATAAGTTAAATGCAGCCAAAAAGAAATATCACCATACTATGGGGACAGGTGGCTACAAGACGGCGACACCGAAGTGGGAAAAAACCGAGAAAGAAATGCGTCAAAAAGGGGTCACGCCAGCTACAAATTAGTGGCCCGTGATGTCAAAAAATTGGCTCCTTGGGCATGGGGGGTCGTATGACACTGAAACCGGGCAGATTATTGTTACAAAGAAGGCCATTACTAAACCCAAAGATGAACTTGTTAAAGTGTTACAACTGAGAAAAGATGGAAAGTTTATTCCTGACAGAGAGAACGATGAGCTGACATATGCCCTCGGGAATCCTAAAAAAGTCGGACGAACACGAGGCTTTGGCCCATCTGTTCCATAGAAGACAGGGTTTACCGATGACATCGACACTTATAGAAGCCGATACAGAAAAATGAACCGACAGAAGGTGGAGGAGGTAGCGCGGTTGGAGGCGGTTGAAAAAAGGAACGAGGAATTTCAAGCCATGTTCAAGCTGCAGCAGGAGCAGATTAATGAACTTAGAGTACTGGTGAAAGGGCATGTATGCCCCCATGTGTGGTTTTGGTAATTAATGACAATCTCTATGTACTAATGTGTAAATTGAGTTTCACTTGTAGGTTTGTCCATTGGCATCGCTTGGTCCATGTGTTGGTCTCAAGGTTGGAAGATGAAGAAATGTCCAAGGGCTTTGTGCCCATTGGAATCATGAAGAAAGAAGGAGCTTGAAGGTCGATCAAGGCTTGTGCAAAGAGTTGCATCAAGATGGATCAACCTCAAGTTAGGATGAAGAAGGACGAGCTCAAGATGCGCCATCTCTAGAAGATCTCATGCTTGAAGCTTGCCATCCTCGTGCTCATGGAATGATGAAGACAAGTTCAAAGAAGAGGTTTCCCCATGGAGTATGGGGGAGCATTTTGCAAGTCTTCATCAAGCAAGAGCGAGCAAGAGCAAACAAGAAAGGTGTTCCCACTATAGAAGAACAAGACGGTCTACATCAAGTTCAAGTGGGACGCTCAAGGCAAAGGTATGTTGATAGGGCTTCTCTTTTGCCGGTCTCGTGTTGTTAGTTGGGAGACCGGGTTTAGGATAGATAGCCGTACTATCAAGAGGGGCTCTCAAGCGGGTGTCTCGTTTGCATCGTTCGGAGAGAGCTCAAACCTTTGCATTCATATCATCATCTTTCTTGGTTATTATTTGGTTCTTGTCCATGAGAGGATCTAGAGCTTGTGGTCATCATCATAACAAGCTCTAGCTCATCATCTAAGGATTTCACTTGCATATCTTATTGCGGTTTTTGATCTTGCGAGTTTTCCGGCTCCACACCTTGGGGGATAGATCACATATATATTCATGATATTTTCTCCCAAGGTGATACCCAATATTTCGATATTTTGTTGGATATTTTGTTGGATTCTATTCGTCGTTATCTTTCCAACAAAATTGGTTTCATCCCATTTGGAGTTCGGATGCAAAAGTTATTGCGTTTCTGGTTTTCTGGTTTCTGGAATTTCCCTGACCGGAAGTTCCGGCTTCCCACCGGAAGTTCCGCTAGGGCATCTTTGCCGCCGAAAGTTCCGGTGGAAGTTCCGGGTCTTCTTCCGCTCACGCTGAAGCGTTCTATTTGCCGGAACTTTGTCGAAACTTGCATCGGAAGTTCACCGGAACTTTCGGTCTGTTTTGACCGGAACTTCCGGTTGTGCTTCTGGAGCGGGCGTCAACGGTCTGATGACCGTTGGAGCCAGGCTGGGCAGAACTTCCGCCTAGAGCCGAAAGTTCCGGCCATGATTCGTTTTTTCAGTTTCTCGCTCCGCAGTTTTCGACCGATGGCTGGGTGCCACCGAAACTTCCGTCCTCCCACCGGAAGTTCCGGTCAGGTGTCGCGAATGCCCATAACGGGCAGATCTGGGAGCCCTTTAAAAGGGGCTCCTCTTCCCCTTCGTGGGCACTAGCTTTTCTTCTTGGTTCTTGGCTTTCTCTCTCTCCTCCTTTTTCAACCTTGAAGAAGCTTTCCCTCTCCCTTTCCCCTCCTATGATTCTTGCATCTTTTTGAGGGATTTGAGAGAGGAGATCTAGATCTACAATCCCCCAAGTCAAATCCCTTCTTTGTGAAGGAATCATTGGGATCTAGATCTTGGAGATTTTTGTGTTCTCCTCTTGTGTTCTTCCTCCCTTATTCCCCCAATAGCTTTTGTAGCTTTGTTGGAATTTGGGAGAGAAGGACTTGCCCTTGCATTTGGTGCATAGGTTTGAGTTCTACTCTTGTGTTCTTCCTCCCTTATTCCCCCAATAGCTTTTGTAGCTTTGTTGGAATTTGGGGGAGAAGGACTTGCCCTTGCATTTGGTGCATAGGTTTAAGTTCTCCTCGGAGATTCGTCGAGTTCAAGCTTGTGAGCTTGTTTCTCTTGGGTTCCTTGGAACCCTAGACGGTTGTGTGGTTGGATTGTTGACCTTTTGTGGTCTTGTTGACCTTTTGTGGTCTTGTAGCCTTTTGTGGCATTGTTGGCCTTTTGTGGCATTGTTGGCCTTTTGTGGCTTTGTTGTTGGGAGCCTCCAATTGAGTTGTGGAGTTAGCCCCAATCTTGTACGGGTTCGGTGACCTCCCTCAAGCGTCCCATAGTGGAGCAAGTGCCCGCCTTTTGTGGTGCGCACTTGGGAGAATAGGGTGAGCCTTTTGTGGCATCGGTGAGTTACGTGCTTCCGCATCCGGGGTGAGGCCTTGTGTGGCGTTGGGTGTGCATCGAGCCACCACACCTCGAGGTGAGCCATTTGTGGCGTTCGTGAGCATTGCGCCATCGCACCTCTCCAACGGAGACGTAGCTTCTTTGGAAGTGAACTTCGGGAAACAAATCTTCGTCTCCGCATCCATCGGTTATGTCTCAACCGAACCCTTTACTTATGCACTTTATATTGTGATAGCCATCGTGCTTAAAGTATTTATACCTTGCTATCACCTTGTTGCTCGTATTGCTTAGCATAGGTTGTTGGTGCACCTAGGTGAACTTAGTGGCTAGGTTTTGTGCTCAATAAATTAAACCTTAGTTTTATTCCGCATTTACTTGAGCCTAAACCGTAATAATTTTAAAAGCCTATTCACCCCCTCTAGGCGACTTCCTTTGTACTTTCAACTGGCCCGACAGCAAGATCCTTCATTAGATAGTCCTGTGGGCCCATCTCAGCGGAGAAGCAACGTGGCTTCCACGGAGGTACAAGCTAATAATCTAATGCTGATGGAGAATAATGCACCGGTGATAGATGATACAGCCGGTGCAATGATGGTTCTCTACCCCGTGGATGAAGTCGAGGCAAGAACATCTTGTGAGCTACATGTCACAGTGAAGAAAATTTCTATGAAGGTGGTGCTCGGTTTTGCTTTACCTTGTCCACCGGAAGCGACCTACCATGGAAGTCAGATTCCAGCTGGCTATGCTCGTGTCGGTGTGGATGAAGTTGAACCGACATGTCGATCACTTGAGCTTGACATCCCTGCAGGCGAAGGGGAGAAAACACTTGGAGAAGTGGAGGGTGAGATCATTCTTTGGAAAAAACAGCACATCGTGTTTCCAAGCTGGGCGCCAAGGCAATCTTCTCCTCCGAGAAGCAATCCATCACCTCCAAGGCCACCATCACCTCCGAGTCCACCCGTCTCCACCTATAAACAATAGTCCACCCCTTCCTGAGAGGGATCGCAACACGACTGCATCTCCATCTCCGGCGCCACCGCCTCCGCCCACTGAATCAAAGGGAAGAAAGCGGAAGAATAACACCTCTACGTCGAGGGAGACCCAATGCCGCAAACGACAAGATCCCCTCCCAAGAGTACTGCCGTCTCCTCCCAAGTTAGCTTATCACCGGACTGATGAGGAAAGCGCGGTGATCTCCCGGGCCGAAGTGAAGTCCCATTTTGCACCAAAACAACCCGAGCCACAGGTGCTAGTTGATCCAAAATTCAAGAAGCACTTCAAGGCATTCCTTCAGCAACCACCCCAACATGTGTCAAATAGGAAAGATGACTATACACACTGTCTTACGAAGACACTAAAAGAGAAGTCATCAAGCAGTACTGCAAGCGGGAGAAAATCAAAAGAAGTTGCCCAACTCGGCAAACAGGCTAAACAATCCATCGCCCCGCTCAAGGTGTTACCCCAGCCCATCCAAGGTGGAATAGATATGGAATTAGCTATTAAATTAGCCAAGGAGTGTAACGTGCCCCTCGAAGCACTTCTAGCCGGCGAAGATAATGTCGCCAAGGGACCAATAGCACGATACGGGGAGCCTCTGGTCAGCGATGAGGTATTCGATGATCTGCCAACACATATACGACTATTGCATATCTGGTACTTGAAAGTCACAAAGGAAGGGAGACAATTTCTCGTATGTAAAGTTGGAGAGGAGTACTTCCGTCCAGACGAGATCTCCATTGAAATTTGTGAACTATTTCAGTTATTCAACCTAGACGCCCTCGACAAGTCCCTCCTCAGCTGCTATTGTCTGTAAGTAATTAAGTCACTAACTCAGCTCGTTCAATTCATTTCCTGTCGTTATCCTCACTATATCTCCTTTTGTATGCTATTATATATGAAGAATGAAGATTTAAAAACGTAGAAGAAAGTCAATCTACAGCATTGGGTATGTTGACCCAAATAGAGTTAATGGACATACGGTACTAAATAACCTCAAGGAAACGGAGGATAACTTGTTAATGTTTTTAATGGAGCAACATTACAAGACACAAATTCTATTTCCTTACAACTATGGGTAAGAGTCTTACTGTCTTGTACACATTCAATTTCTGTTTACTAGATGTTAAGTGTATATAAACATGCGCAGCTACCACTGGATTCTTCTAAACATTGACATTGACCGTGCAAAAGTGGAAATCTCAGACTCGTTAAAGAAGCCGATGAAAGACTACCGCAATATAATTAATTGCCTCCAAAATTAATTTCAATCATTATCGCACTATATCTGTCTTTTTCGTTCATTCTCTGAGATGTAAACTAATTAATAACTTATTTATTTCTTTTTTGCCGGACAGGGTTTGAAAAAGGTTCACGAAGGAGGTTCAGGGTGAATGGCGTGAAGATCTTACTTTTCGTATGGTCCCGGTAAGTAGTACGAGATCTAGGGGACTAATTTATGTGGATATTACAATTATCATTAATACAATTATCATGCTTGATTATTATTTGATTGAATTATATTCTCGATGAAAAAGTGTGCGACGTAGCCACAGGGGACTAATTTATGTGAATATTACGTATGCGAATTCATTCGTGGGTGTATGGAGAAAGGCACAGACTTTCTTCAAGTACGTAAACAATATATTCGCAATTTATTCTACACCATAGTTTTTGTTGAGTTCCATTCATAATAATCTACTTCTTTATATATAGTTGAATGCGATGCGGGATAAGCTCCTACCACATGAACGCCTACTAGCAATTCAAGAGAAGTTGTCGAGATTTTTGCTCAGGAACATCATAAACACAAAAGGAGAGTACAACCTGTTTAGACCTTCGTGTAATCGTGGATAGACACAAAAGGACATTATACGTTGTAATAATCTTCATGTAAATCAATTAGACGAGCTCTAGTCTCGGTTGTGTATATATTTATATGTCTTTATGTAATCGTAGTAGCGATAGAATAATATGTATACATCATGTAGTAGCGTAGAATAATATGTATATGAAAACACAAAATGAAAAGTAATCAAACACAAAAAAAGAAAACCCTTAAACCCCACCTCCTGCCGCGACAGCAGTTTGGTGCAAAACGCTGCCGCGGCAGAAGAACTTTAGCCTCGTTTCGTGTTACGAACCGAGACTAAAGATCCTCCAGCCCAGCGCGCGCAGCGGGGTCACATGGAGACAATCTAGTCCCGGTTCAATCCGAGATAAAGCCTCTTACAAACTAGGACTAGTGTCCTATTTTGTACTAATGACGGCTGCTTCCTGGGGGTGTGGGGAGGGCAAACGGCGGGCCAGGGCGACGACGCACACGCCTGCGGGTAGGGGTGCTGCCGAGGCAGGGGAATGGGCCGAAGGTCCTGGGTCTTCGTGTGTTGGAGGAGTGAGCGGCCGTCCGTCCCTGGGGCGAGCCGGCAGGTGGTGGGACGGAGGCGGGGTGAGCGCGGCCGGCCAAAGCAGATGGAGTGGCGGGGCTTGCCGTGGTCAGTATTTTGCAGAGCGGCGTCCGCGTCGCGTTGCGCTCCTCCTGGTGTACTGCACGGCAACGAGGAGCACGTCGAGCGTGGGAGCGAGCGGACCTTCACGACCTCGTTGTGGCGGCGCTGCGGGGCGGAGCCGGTCTTGTCGACGTTGACAGATGCAAAATGGGAGCTACAGGGAACCCGGCGGTTGCGAGTCGTGTGGCCGGGTCCTGGGCGCTGTACAGATGCGGGCTGGGGTTCACGAACGTGGCTGGCCGGAGAAGTGACATGGCTGGCCGTCATGCGCACCAATGAGCTCTAGCTCCATACGGATTTGTCCTGGAAGAGCCCTTAGCCCCTTACAGACTCCCAATGTTGGTGAGAGTAGCCTGCAATCCCGGTCCGATTATTGCTTTTCCGGTCTACCGAACATACATAGGGTTTGATTTTGACCGGGAATCACAAGTTCAAGGTGCCAACGACTAGAATTTTGAGTCAAGGGTTCGATTTGCCTAACCACTACGAGTTTAAGGTTTAAAATGAACTTTTTTCGGATTTATTTTGGCATATGGGTCACGGGGAAAATGAGACGTGGGGATTGGTGAAACGTGGGGTTGGTGTGGGTCCAGGTTAGAGGAAGGTGACACGTGGGGGCTAATATTATCCCAAACCTGTGTATGACCTCCAAACTTATCAAAGGATTCATCATAACCAGAACATATGTAAAACACCTGTAGTTTGTATCGCAACTGCATTGTGTGCTCTCTTTAGACCTATATATCAGTCTATTTCGTGGGTACTAACGTATATTTATGTTTGCAACAATCACTGCTCATAGTCACAGGACACACATGGCTCTATTTGCGCACACGTACGAATGTTTTTCTTTATAGAGGGACATGAAATAGTTGGTATCTCATATCAACAAAAATAGGTTGATCCTAGAGCCTGACTTTCCCATCTCACATGCAGTATATACGAGCGTGATCCTAGAGCCTGACTTGTGTGCTAGCATGTCTCTGTATACTAACTATAGGGTTGTATATATCTACAAAAATAGGTTGTATTTCCACAAAAAGAACTAGGTTAGTATGCAGTTAGTTTCTAGAGGCAGCTAGCTGCTGCAGTTCTCGTTCAAACAAACCGCACTCAGTAAAGTCAACTGGTAACTGTAAGTAGGCAATCTCGTCCGAACACACTTGAATTCTATGCGCGGACCATCTCTTGCCACGCAAGAAAGGACTTTCTTGACCATATGAACAGATGTGTCAATCACCAGGGACAATTTAAGGTTACCTTGGTGGAAGAGGCAATACCTGACCAGGGCCGGTCCTGAGATTTCAGGGGCCCAGGGCAAAACAAGAACCAAAAACCCTATATGCTTATATATATTTGATATATTTATATATAGTTTTAAAATTTTCAATTCACAAACTCCTAAAGTGTTCACAAAAAGCATTATTGATATCAAATACTGTGTACAAATAGTTTTAAAATTTTCTACTAACATTACTACTCCCTCTATTCAGAAATATAAGACGTTTTAGATTTATAAATCAAATGTACTTGGACGTCTTTTAGTATATAGGTTCGATATACTAAAAGATGTCTAAATCCATTTATTTCATATGCTTATATTTTTGAACGGATGAAGTAGATGTTAAGGCATCGATGATGGTATGACGATATCAATCTTATTAATTATCAGGACGGCCTCCTTGGACCGTGCACGTGCATGCAGTGTGGTCTCCTCTCGTGAATTGGCTTCCAGCCTCTCCACCTGGTGTGTGATGTCCGATGATGGGTCACCTCCTCTACGGTCGCTGAACGGTAGAACGGCGCATCAGCTTATACACACATCAAATTAGAGAATTACCCATGACCATGCAGTTGAGAAATCAGCATGTAAGTGAAAAGGAAATGAGTCTATATTCATTTAGTGGAAGGATAAATGAGTTTTTTTAGAATGTAAGGATAAATGAGTGGATTGTGTGTTGTGTTCCTTTTTTTAGAACAGTGTGCTGTGTTCCTGGATCGGTCTCCTGGCCCTAGTCTAACCACCGGCCTTGACCCAGTTTTTTAATAAAAAAAAGGCAGCTAACCAAATGTAAAGGAGAGTAGAGCCCATGTTAAGACAGGCCCAAAATACAGTCCAATAGGCACACAGCGAACGCTTCGTCCTAATCATTTCACTTAATCCTTACGGAAGAAAATTTTCTGCTCTAATAGCGCCGCAGAACCAGCTCATTCCCCCCCCCCAGCGTACATGGGATTTGGGGCCCCTTGGTATCGGGGGCCGGGGCGGCTGCCCCGCTCGACCCCCCTCAGGGCCGGGCCTGTACCTGACAAGAGCTACAAGATTCTAGTCGTCAACAAGGTGAACCGGACTTACTTTACAGGACCACTTTGGACAGATTTGTTAGAAAGGTTTGGGATGGATGTCGGGATAAGGTTGAGAATCTATCTCGATAAAACTTGTGGAGTCATCTTTTTCTCGTACGAGATCCCTGAGGTTGAGAATCTATCTCGATAAAACTTGTGGAGTGATCTTTTTCTCGTACAAGATCCCTGACTCGGAGTCTTCTGACTTTGAAGATCATTTCCTTAGATAGAACTAGTTTTCTAACTATGAAGACCATGCCTAGTTAGAACAAGCTAGATAGTCATCTAAGTTAGTTAGTTGTTTGTATCCTGTTGTATTCTGAATGCTATCCACTAAAATTTTGTTGTATCCTGTTGTATTCTGAATGCTATCCACTAAAATTTTGTTGTATCCTGTTGTTGTATTCTGAATGCTATCCAGTAAACTTTGATGTATCGTATTGTTGTATTCTGAATGATATTTATTATTGTTGTATTCTGTTATTTTCTATTGTTGATATAATCAAGATTTACAGTATTTTTTAATTGCCGAATTAATATTAATGACATTCCTAAGGTCTCGAATGCCACTAAAGCTTATCGTACTGGTGGCGTTCGCTGAAACACCACTAGTAGCTAACTTAGTACCGGCGTTCTCAGTAGACGTCGCCACTATCTTCTACCAGTGACATGAGATTAGTGGCATGCGCGCTCAACACCACTAACCTTCTTTTTCAAACGCCGCCACTAGGCATTTTCCTACTAGTGTTTCTCTCTGTGTGTCAATGATCACATTCTTGGATGTATACCCTAATATGGTATGCTTATTCCACGTGGCAACCAACTAACCATAAATTCTGCGGCATCGCCAGGTAAGTCACCTAGCTTCTCCATGGCCCCAGAAACCACTCTCTCGGCGCACAACTCATATCAGCTTCACTTAATAGATTTGAGATTAAACATCAGCATCTCAACCAGAGATGCTTTAGATATAGTTTTATGCTCATGACACTTGACACTTGTGTATATATGATTGTTAATCCATAGCGCAACCAACCATGACGTGTCCATTTTGTCTCTCTTCACTATCTCACATCCATCATTGGCCCATCATCTGTGTCACGTGCATAAGACCGCTTTTATCTAGTTTTTGCACAGGAGTCGTGGTGGCGAGAAACAGTTTGTCGTGCTTCTTTGCTATTCAGTTTCGAGAACTTATTGTAAGAACAAGACGAAGGTGTTAACAAAACTGGACATAGTTGATCGTGGTGGTCGCAGTGGGAGCTTGAATGTATTTTTTCAGTAAAATCAGTTTGCAGCGCACTCTTTTCTGAGTCAACTACTTGAATGCCGGGCTGAGGGTTTTGATGATGGGTATTCAAAGAAACAAAGGTCATAAAAAGAAACAACAACAAAAGTGTTAGAAGCAGCATTTGATCATGTGACTAGGAGGTTCGCATGCATTTCATCTAACAAACTACACCAGTGCAACATGTAATAAAAATTCGATGAGTCTATTATTATATACTAAAGGTAATATAATGATGTTTTTCGAGGCAACACGTTAATCCATATCTACATAAATTTTATTGATCGTTAGATTTATTACTATTTATGGCTATATGATTTAAAGATAACAAAAGGTTACGTAAAACTGACCAGTACAATCAGTAGTCAACAATGTCACGTACAAATTAATAAAATACACGTGCAAGTCGGCAAGTATAAGGCAAGGATTTAATTAGTAGGGAGAGATTGGGAGCGTATCGTGTAGTTCCAGATCTATTTGAACGGAGTCCGGGTCGATCACTAGCGTGACTTCCATATGCTTATACACACCAAAGTTTTAGCGCCAAAAAATTTGAGCACTACTTCTGTACCCTGGACCGCTGGTACGTGAACAGGGACAGAGCCATTAGACCAGCCAAATTAGCGTGGAAATGCCTGCCAACAAAGCAATCTCGCTTGCAACAAGGCCGAACAAGAAGGCCATCAGTGAGACGGGGGCTGCTACTGTACATGTTTGATCCTGCTGGCTGATGTACATCGCAACAATGTTGGGACACATTAAACTAACTTTGATCTTGCTGGCTGATGTCCAGCGCAATAGCTTTGGCATATTAAACTAGGGTCTGGATGTTTACGTCAAACAGCAATATGCTTCGGCAATTTGTCTATCAAATATTTAACAAACTGATGGCTTCGTTTGGTATCAAGGTATTTTTGGAGTGTTTAGAGAATACTTCAGTTTTTGAAAATGCTGAAGTATTAAATACTTTAAGATGTTCTGATCCATAAATGTTATAGTTTTAAAACTGAAGTATTCTTTAAAACTATGCCTTTTTTAAGTATTGAAGAATGATGACTCACCCTCTTTTACGAAAACATAGAAATAAAATAAAATCTGTGGTATTTGTTTGCCAGACGTTGAAATACTTTCGTCTTGAAATACTTCGGTTTAGAAAACACAAACCTACCAAACAGAGCCAAAGTAATCTACTGGGACAATGATCACCACTCATATACTTATCATTGTTGTTAGTGTTACAAAAAGTTGTATTCGCACATGGCGAGTCTACGTTTCTCTCGGACTCTTTATTTAGCATTCCATGTCCCTTGCATTCACATAATTATCCCTTGCTTGTGATATGCTATACATCAAGACATACATAACCCATACAGTGAAAGCTATTAAAAATCGATCCACTTGATGCATCACCACCATCATTTTAACTTAACCGTGGGGAGAAACTTGCACACCTCATTCCGATCGGCCACTATCGTGCAAAAGAGAGCTCACCGACGGTCTACTCCATGGTTGCAGGCATGCAACACTTTTCAGTTTTCTTAGATGTCTCTTGTCACTACGATTTTATTTTATCGACTTTGAGAATGAAACATGTCAGGTATTTTTGGAATTGCTCTTTCGTGGTAGTTTTCCTTCCTTAGCAACATACTTATATCTTGCAAAACTGAAATCCTAAATACACAGCCAAACACATATATGATTCTAAAAATTCATGGTTCACATACTACATGTTCATGTTAAGTACTACCAAGTACGACCACCGTCACAATATACGTTTTCATATTAGAAAGACCTAGCAAATTATTTTTATTTTTGACAACTAACATAAAATAGCATATGGGTTTCTTAGGTAGAAATTATACCATTAGATTTGTGATCTTACGGAAGTAGTTTGAGTCAAAAATAGGTAGTAAGCTTGGCCGAATAAGCGCTAAGAAAACACCATATGAAGTGAAAGGCATATACTCGGTGGGTGGTGAGAAATTAAATCAGCTAGGTAGATGAATAAAACATAAAATATAATTAATAATTTGTCCATAAGATGACAACAGATTTGAATGGCTAAACTCGGGTAGACAAAGTCCTAAGAAAAACTCAATTATCTGGGAAATAGGAAATTATTTTTCTTATATACAACCATGCAAGTTGACTGTCTACATTCAAGATAAGTTACATGTTAGCCCATAATGCCACAATAGTTCAGCAACTACTAGCTTCCTAACAAAGTTAATACAAAAATTCATGGCACACGTACCATTTTGACTGCCAAAGAGAGCGCCAATGCACGGGCTATGCTACCGTTCAATATATGTTTTGGACCAAATAACGATGAGGGTATACCAGAACAATGACAAGATGATGAATAGATTCATAAACAAATGAAAAATGATAAATACACACGAGATAGTTCATTTACCGAGGTATCCATGATGGTCAAAGAAACATATTATTATGTATAGAGCATAACATGAATAATCATGATAAGACACTCTAAAATCTATAAAGATGATGCCCTCGCATATGCGAGGGCCACCTTGCTAGTTGTCAGAAAGACGACTCATTGGGACTACAAATTCCCCTAGAAATTATACTCTCCATGGATCAGTGTTCCATGATTTTCCTTGAAAACCCATAACCCATCCCTCACTCGATAGATCCAGCTACGACAAGACATATGAACCAATTTCTTTTCTAGGGAGGTTCGTGGTCTGGCATTCACTGATGGACCATGAAACAATGGTATATGCACTCTACTTGGCACATCTCGGCGAGCAACGCATCCCTCTTCGGGTGTATCACGCTGCTTTTGACGTTGATGCCTCGCCCGTGCGGCCGGTGTGGTTACAATGACGAGTTGACATTCAAAGTAGGATGCTTTCTTCCTTCTAGGATGAACTCCTTGGTCCAACTTCCTCCTATGTACTATACCTATGAATCATATAAATTTAGTCAAAAGTCAACGTGTTTTAGGTTAGGCCAAATTTACAGACAAAAGTATGAACTTTTACGATACAAAATCAGTATCAACAGATTTATCATAAAATATATTTTAGTAATATGTATTTTTAAATATTGTAGATGATGATATTGTCTTCTATATAGATATATTCGATCTTTGTAAGCTCCAAGTTCTGACTAAATTTATACGGCGCTTTGTTCATTCGAACGAAGATAGTAGGTGCCAATTTGCCATATGTTTGAGGAGACATTATTTTGTAAGACAAACATGGTGGTATCAAAGGCGTTTTGGATCTGACCATGACTATCTCCGCTCTTAGATATCATCGTATCTATTCCTTGTTAAGGGTGGAAACGGATCGGATGTGGATTGGATAGTGCCCTTCCCACATCCAATTGTCATATTTTCAAAATGAACATGGGTGCAAAATACGGATTTTGTCGAATATGAATTTGGATCGGATGTTTTTTAAATTCATAACGGATACGAATAACAAAAAATACACTCGTATTGTATAGTCAGCGAACTGTATAACAATATTGAGATAAATATATTGATATAATACACAGTAGTTTCAAGTTCTATCACATAAGAAGTATTTTGTTAGTTAAATTCACATAAGGAGTACTATACATGATATGTTTATGGCCAGCAATAACTGAATCTGATCAACTGAAAATTAATTTATGACAAGACTGTAAACATGATCGGTAGGAGGGAAGCACTTCACCATTACTAGTTCCTCAGTTATTCAGCCACCACCACTTGCGAGGCATTGCCAATTGAAAAAATTGCACCAGTCACGAGTAGATTAGGAGTTGTGAGCTAAACTGAGGCGACGAGAATTAATAATGTTGTGGAGGCCACATATGTACACATATAGTACCGTAACCCTCCTACAACCTACAGTAATATTGTCCGTTAACGGACACCTGATTCCTAATGAGTGACTACATCCCAGCTGCCACCACCAGCAGAAATAGAAGGAAGCTGAGACAGAACATGATGCGCGTGAGAGAGTAAAGAGAGAGAGACATAATGTGCGCATGAAGGTTGTTGTCCACTCCCAACCATGTCCCCACATACGCAAGTTGTGAGCATGTATATATAGTCTCACTCTCTTAGCCGGTGGGATAGATCCCAACTCTAGACATAAATGTACATAGTAGATATATGCACAACCGATAGGGATGCAAGTGGACGTCCGCCACGCGTGATTTTCTGTCCGCCTAATTATTTTTCATATACAGATAATAGAGGACTAATTCATTTCTAAACGCACATGCATCATTTCTAAGCGTACATGTACTCCGGCGGATTGTCTGCCTCGTCCGCCGGACGGTCCACTTGCATGCCTAACAACCGATCGACATTTGGTGATCTTAAGCTATGAAGGATCCTTGTGGATTGCTAACCCTTGTGCTACCTGGAGTTGTCAAACTTAGATCAGGGTGCATGGGCATGGGATGCATCAGGAGATGTGATCATAGAACCAGGTGCCAATCCTGTTTGGATCGAGGGCTAAAAGATAGATGCCTAGGAAGTGACTTTCCATGAAGTTGCACGAACGTTGTTTGGTTGCAACAAACCCACGCTGGCTTAGTCCCTCACCCCTTCCACCCGCTGCGCACAAGGGCTCACTAGATCAGACCCCTAGGCACCATACCCAGTCTCTTCTTTTTTTTCTTGTGCCAACGTCTTGTTTGGAGCCAACGGCCAGCGTGCTTCGAGACCAAGCGATCCTAGTGCATCCCATGCAATTCTTGCCGCAGAACGTCACACACTACATATACGGCTGGTCATCATCAACATTGAATGTACCGTATGGGTCTGATGTCACTTGTGTGGAGCAATTTCCTCTTTCAGACTCGAGAAAAAAAATACATGTATTTATGCTATTGTACATTATATTTGTATCATACCATATTCTTCGCGTTTTTTGTCATGAATATTCTATTGGGTTCCTGTTATGCGAGAATAAATGGGTTATACACGTATAATTCCTAAGAAAAGGAAGAACTTATATACGATGAATACAAAACTGAAATATGCATTTAACTAAATTGCAAGCTCCGATAAATTAAAAGAGATACGAATGAAAAATTAAATATCAGGAAAGATACAATAGAGTAAAGTTGAAGAGAACATGGAATAAATTCACTATGGTTTATCGGTAAGAACTGATTACTAGGTGTGCCGCTAAACTTCACATAATTGAGACAAGGCAACTGTAAAACTAAATGTCTTCCAGACATTAGTGTGAGCCCCCTCGGATGCACGGGTTGATGACTATTGGTTCTAATTGGAAACTAGCTAAAGGCGGGCTCACGCCCGAGCCACACTGATTTGGCAAAAGAGAATTGTCGATAATTGTGGAGGAATACGGAACAAAGTGATAGCACTTCAATGATCTAAGTAATCGGTAGGTATAGTTAGTTTGATGCGTCTTATTTTATTTTTGTGTGCCTAAACTTTAGTTACAGTGTTCTTTGCAAAACAAAGTTAGACAATATTTTTAGCGAAAATATCAGCATGCACAACACCAAATAACCTTCAACGGATCCACTCTAGAATATGTTCTGATATTTATTTATATTTGATTGGTATAAAAAAGCTTCAGCGCCTTAGGTGCAAAAAACTGCGCAATTTGTATAACGAAGATGCAATCTATATGTTTGCACCTCGAGAGGTACCTGTCACATCCGCAAGACATAGTCGTAGGTGAGACCAACAGTTTTGCCAAGACTGAAGGAAGCTTACTAAGAGCACAATGGTTTTGCCAAGGCTGTGTGTGCGATTGTGTCTGGCAGTCAGGGCCGTTAGGGCCCTTGACATTCCAATCTAGCTAGCATACTGAGGTCATCATTATTTATCAAGTAACTTAGTTGAATGGATGGCACACATAACCCAATAACATGACATAACAATATCACCTAGCAAAACATTGTTACAATCCCGAGGAACAAACTATCAATCACGAAAAGGCTCAACCATGCATGTATCAAATTAAGGCATCGGGAGAGGAGGGATGATGCATGCTAGCTTTCACTTACTTCCTCCGGTTAATTTTTTCAAATTAGTGGCCTCAACTTTATCTAGATTTGAATGTATCTACTTAAGTATTTGGACTAGATGCATTGGTATCAATATGGACCAAAAGGGAGTACTATAGTTGGTTCCCTAGCTTTCCTCGGTACCGAGTAGGTCGATCACACGGACAAAAATAGATCAAATTTCCTCGTGCATCCCAAGCCTATGCATCCTGATATCAGCAAACATAAAATGTCTAGTAAAATGACCTATGTTTTACCTTGAAATTTATCCAAGGTTTCATCATGACCTAAACAAACATAAACTTATCAGTGTGCATCCCAATGACATCATGTGCTCTGTGAACCTATATATAAGTCTACTTACTTGTGTACTACACATGTAATATTTAGGTCTGCATCCACCATAGCTCACCAGACACAACGTTCCACACAAGAACGTTTTTCCTTTGGAGGGGCATGAAATGGTTGGTATTTCATATTAACTACTCCCTCCATCCTAGAATAGATGTCTTAGGTTTTTCAAATTTTGGATGAATCTATATGCTAAATAGTGTCTAGATTCATCCAAATTTTAATAAATTTAAGACATCTATTTTAGGACGGAGGGAGTATTACTTACCTATCTCGCATGCAATATATACAGCCGTGATCCTGGTCCTTGTAGAGAGATAGAGGAAAAAACACTAGGAGGTACGTATTTATGTAGCTGTAGACGTTGCCTTTGATGTCAAGGTATTCAGTAGTGATGTAGTCGTAGTATCCAACGAATTAGTACTCGTCATAGTTGGTGTATCGCGAGCTCCTTAGGCACAAAATACTGCGCAATTTGTATAACGAAGATGCAATCGAAACGTTTGCACCTCAAGAGGTACCTGTGACATCCGCAAGATATAGTCATAGGTGAGACGATCAACAGTTTTGCCAAGACTGAAGGAAGCTTACTAAGAGCACAACGATTTTGCCAGGGCTATGTGTGCGATTGTGTCTGGCAGTCAGGGCCGTTAGGGCCCTTGACATTCCAATCTAGCTAGGATAATGAGGTCATCGTCATTTATTGAGTAACTTAATTAGTTGACTAGACGGCACACATAACCCAATAGCATGACATAACAATATCAACTAGCAAAACATTGTTACAATCCCGGGGAACAAACTATCAATCACGAAAAGGCTCAACCATGCGTGTATCAAATTAAGGCATCTCAAGAGGAGGGATGATGCATGCTAGCTTTCACTTACTTCTCCGGTTAATTTCTTTAAATTAGTGGCCTTAACTTTATTTAGATTCGGATGTGTCTAGTTAAATATCTGGACTAGATGCATTCGTATCAATATGGACCAGAGGGAGTACTATAGTTGGTTCCCTAGCTTTCCTGGGTACCGAGTTAGTCGATCACATGGACAATGATAGATCAAATTTCCTCGTGCATCCCAAGCCTATGCAGCCTAATATCAGCAAACGTAAAATGTCTAGCAAAATGACCTATGTTTTACCTTGAAATTTATCCAAGGTTTCATCATGACCCAAACAAACACAAACTTACAGTGTGCATCCCAACAACATCATGTGCTCTGTGGACCTATATATAAGTCTACTTACTGGTACTACACATGTAATATATTTAGGTCTGCAACAACCATTGCTCACAAGACACAACGTTCCACACAAGAACGTTTTTCCTTGTGAGGGGCATGAAATGGTTGGTATTTCATATTAACTACTCCTACCTATCTCACATGGAATATATACAGCCGTGATCCTGGTCCTTGTAGAGAGATAGAGGAAAAAACACTAGGAGGTACGTATAGCTTAATGATTCTAGAGGCTGCTAGCCTGCGATTGCATGGAGCCATGGACCACTAGTGCAGTGCTCCTTCATACACACCCATGTTCGGTAAAGTGCACCAGCTGGTATCGGCGAGTCGTCTTGATTCGTTTGCGCAAGTATATGCTTTGAATTTGTGCATGCACTACTAGTTTGTTTCATTCGTACCCAGTACATTCTCTAGTTGACACAGGAACCACGCATCTTGCCGAACGATGAAGGTCAGACTGAACAAACAGTTTGTCATGATCTAAGCGAACATATTCATCATCGTGATTGCATTACTAGCGCTGCCATCAGCAAGCAGCTTACCTCGTCTCATGTCGCTCTCTCGGAACTAACACACTCACAAAAATAATATACTCCTACATCTGACAAGTGACAAGGACTCCCAAATCCCAATGTCAAACAGAAAATTGTTTGGTAGTAGTACTAAAATTTACACTCATCCAAGATCCTAAGGGCGTCTCCAATGCTTAGTTTATATGAAGGCCATAAGTTGGGGCCCACTGGAAGTGCTATAGCCGACTAAAACTCTCGCAATGTTTGTGGACGAGCAGGGCCTTAAGGTGGAGCCCAGTTATCAGTTTTTTTAGTATTCTTTGTCCAACCGCTCACCCACCCCATCATCCTCCACAATACATTGCTGAACCAAATTCCCAATCCCCATCAGATTTCTTCCCCTCCACGCGCACGGTGGAGGTCAAGACGGAGCAGCGATGCAAGGGCAGCCTCGTGGGCGCCATTCCACCCCATCCCCACCTCTCTATGTTCTGTTCCCCCAACCTACCACCACATTCGACCTTGACCGCCATGGGACGAGAAGCGTCGAGTGGCTTCGTGCGCACCCGGATCTGATGACGCCTGCACCTACGAGCATGTCCTCTGGCTATTTGGCGCCGCTCCTCGGTGTGCAACCACCTCCTCTCCCTGCTCCTACAGAACACGGTCGAGGTCAACTGCTGGCGCTTGCCTCGGTACAGACTACGGCGCTTCCGCAAGGTCGCAGCAAACCAACTGCTCTCGCCCGAAATCGCACGCACAGCAGAGAGGAGAAATAATTTTTATATTCCTTATGACCCGGCCTTACCGGTAAGGGCGACCACAAGGATTTTTCGCTTATGGCCTACTCCCACAATGTCTACGGTCGGGTCTTAAGCTACTTTTTGGCCTAAGGTCGAGCCTTATTTTCACATTGGAGACGCTCTAAGTGATACACTCACACGCAAGCCGATCGAGGTCGCTCCTGATACACTCACACACCCCGCTTGTTTTACAGTTTTAGTTACGGGTCCGATCCGATTACGAAGCATACGAAGGATTTTACACGGAGGTCGATGAGTCCGTAATATCTACACCTGTTTTTGCCTAAAATCCACGAAACCAAGCGGGCCCTAAGTGATACACTCACAGGCAAGCCGATCGAGGTTGCTCTTGATACATCCAACCAACGATAAGTCTACCCCTTCATCCTAAACAGTACTAGCTCAAAAACCTATAACGGTACTTAGGCAATGCTTAGCCCGCCTTGGTTTCCAGTGCGACATAAAAAGGCGACCCAGGGTGCCTCCTGTAGAGGAGTCGTGCCGTCTCTTGCTCTCACCTCGTCATGGTAGTGACTTGGGAGCAGTACTTCGTTTTGCTCACCACGGTGTGTTCTCTTTTCTCGTCTTCGCCGGGGCTAATCAAGTTCCTTAATTTCGTCTTGGCGGGTGAATCGGTCGTCCTTCGCGGTGGCGGGCAGAGAGGCTATCCACCCGAGGCAGATGTCACTCGACCAGTCCGAGAGGAATTCAGAGCGGTGTACAGGCATGGGCTACGCAGCTTTTAGAATACTAATGATCTTGGTTGATTGGATCTTCTGCCTAGTTTTTGGTTTTTGAGCATTGTTCCGTGATTTTTCTTGGTTGAATATCGAGGAACAGTAGTAGAACGCCGGTAGATCGATTTGTGTGGAGCAATGCGTGATGCCATATAGAGTGGTTTGCTCGACTGAATGTTTCTTTTCTTTGATCAAAATTTTTCACTGAAGTATCAAGTACTCTCACCCCTTTGATGCTGTTGTGCTGTTGTAGTATTTTCTACCAAAAGGACACTTTGAAATCTGTAAATTTTTCACAACGTTTTAGTGTGTATATCCAAAGTGATATATTGGTATCTCGAGTTCTCGACACGACCTGCATTGGACAAGCAAAATCGCTCAACTCACTTTGTTGAAGGAGTGAATGTATGGATGTTTCTCTCCTCGTGCTAGGGCTAGCTCGACGGTTATGGCTCTGGTCTTGCAGATCATACCCGAGCTTTAGGAGTTTTGTGGTGGTATGGTTCTGCCTCCATCCGTCTAGGAAGCAAAGTTGGACTCACTTGAGATCTCGACCGTGGCTTCTCCATCAAGTCAGGCGCTTGACTTTGGGGAGAGTGGTGATGTGGATGCCACTGCCTCTCTCCCGAGTTCGATAGGCACGTGGTTCCTGTAGTATATGTGGTTGTCAAGTCAGCAGTGTTGACACATGTACCTAGGGCTATCGTCGCTAGAGAGGTTTGCGACTTTCTCGCCACTTTGGTTGTTGCTTACTCTGGATCCAACAAAACGAATGCCGCTACAAGAAAGGATACTACAGTTGCTTGATGGATGACCCTCAATGTTTTGGTCTGTCATTGTGGGTGTGCTCATGTTCATTTTCCTTTGGCTCTATGTGGGCACTTTTGGTGCTGTTTTGACTATTCTGTTGGCGCGGTGTAGAAGTATTGTGTTCGGAGTGTCTGTACGTATGTGGTCTCATGTGTTGGTAGTAGGTCACGTGTGGTTGTGGCTTGGTTACCTTTTGTGACTAAGTGTGTAACTGTTTTTGTCCGGTTTTTTAAAAATTAACTGGACAACTCTCTTCTTCTTAATTAATAGATGAGGCAATTTTTTTGCCTCCGTTTCAAAAAAAAAAGAATATCCACACAGAAACCTCTAGAGGTTTTAGAAAAGACAAAGTATACATGTCAACGACGGCCAACGGCGAGCTCCACCTGCGCTCAGTATGGTGGACATGACGCTAAGCGAGCGAGCACCTGGACTCACGCGATTAGAGGAAGAACAGAGGAGAGGGAAACACCGAAGCAAAGAACAGAGGAACAGATGCACTAATGTCTTCATCTCTACAAGTTCTTCAGCAGCTACAGAAAACCGAGATGGCCATCAATACATGCTGTCATTCTGCGCACCTGATTCTAGCTGAATTAAACTTGAACAGGCACACCTACCGGCCACTTTCCAGAGGCTGCAACTCCAACCCAGACATCATCTCCCAAATCCTCTCAGTGCTCTATGTTCTTGCAGGGTGGAACGGTGTTGGGGCAGACGGTGGACTGGAGTGGTGTCACTGAGAGGCGCCCATGACAAGAGGATACCGCGAACATGGACATAGCATAGTCCTGTCCAAATTTGGGCTAGGAATGTATCGGTCCGGTGCCATTGATCTGTTTGGTACGCGCCGTTACGCTGCGTTTTTGTTGACTGCCTATCCGTGAGGCCCGAAATGGACAACAACTGTCCGTTTGCGTCGGCCCTTGGAGATACTCTAAGCTGACCGTCAATAACTCGTCCTTATTCCTATATACCACCCACCTTGTGCTTGTATTTATTTCTTCTTAACATCGGGCGTGGGTGCATATATATACTAGGCACCATGGTAAGCATGGATAGTTTCCATCGACCATGGTTTATTATAGTGATATAAGCTAGGCCGAGAAGCGTACCAAACAATGATATATATATAGTCCCTTTCTTCAAGTGAGCTAGCAAATTAAGTCAGTTCTCTTCAGTTTTGTTTTGTAAAAGTATCTTTCTAGGACATACAAAACATATATTACGCTACAAACAAAGAATATCAGAAATATGTCAGTTTGGGAGCTGGGAGGCATTAGGAAGGGATCATGGTCATGCGGTGCATCTATACCGCACCATTAGATCATGATGCTGCGAAGGAGCGAAAGATTGCTTCGATGCAAACTTCTGGCATGTTATTGTTGGCAAGAATAGAACATAAGTAGTCCATCTGCTGGTTAACGTAAGAGATTGCTCCTCGCCTTAGACGATGTTAACACTACACATGATATTTCCTTATTCGAGAACCTTGTGCTACCGCCTAAGTCTTCATTAACCCGTCTTCCGCCGTGAACAGCGAGACGGGACAATAGCCCTCTAGAACTCAGCTTCTCGGGGAGAGAGACGATCAGATCTTTGGTTAGCGCTCTAACTACTGGCAATACTGTAGCAGCTGTCTCCTTCCCCAACGACGATGTTTGCCAGACTTCCAAAACTTCTTTGGTAACATGGGCGCCAAAGTCAAGCTAACTCTGGCGGTTTCCTCCTACTAGACCGTATATGATTCTGTTTTTTCTCAATGAGATCATGCTAGAACTAACTGTTCTTCATATTGGTTTATATTGGATCTATTCATATATAGTTTACAAGTCTGTATGGCTAGTTTAATCTTTGTTCTTTATGTCATGTTTTATGTACTGTTTCAGATTAAATCATATAGTAATTTTCTTATATTTTCAACACTCCAAAAACCTCATTATAGGCATTTACTGTACCGTTTGCGGCCGCCAGCCTTTGAGCATGTGCATTATAAGAGATGGCATGTGAGATCAGTTTTTAGATTTCAAACCATGATCTGCTATAACGTCACTCTTGGCAAACCTGGGAGAGATCTTGCTCCTCAACACGGGGAAGCATTTCAGAAATCCAATACCGTCTCTATGGCTGCTCTCTCGAGTGTTCTTGGCAAAAAAAAACTTTGATCTGTATATTTCATTTGATAATGGCAAGAATATGTGGAATGCACTAGAGGTCAACTTTGGGGTCTCAGACGCTGACACTGAGTTGTATCGAAACAATTATATGAGTACAGGATAACCGATGACATCTCTCTAGTTGAGCGGACTCACGCGATACAACCACTTTTCAAAGAACTTGACCATTTTACTTGTGTGTTACCTAATTTTTTTTCCAGAGGCATCATTGCCATGTTTTCTCCCTCATGGAGGAATTTTGCTACTTCTTTGAAATAAAAGAGACACCATTTTTGTCATTTCGGATCTCATTCAGACTCTTCCCGCCTGACCTTGTGTAGCAGCAACTTGGGGATCATAAACATCGTCCCGCCTCAAAACCACGCTTGTTCCGACCCCTATGCGGGTTGCTCTATTGAGGGATCTCCAAGGCGTCGCCACCCCGGTAGACTATGGCGGCCATCTCGTCCTTAACAGCCGTCGAGACGTCGAGGCAGAAGATATCAGCGACAGGTATGTCAACAAGGGCACCCCTAGCAACAATAATCGTGTCGTGGAAGACCGCATAGGTCGTGGTCCCGTTCTCCATTGCGGCGACGGCGGTGTAGGAGGATGACTAGGGCTCGGCCCCGTCGAGGGACTCCTCCGGAAAGAAGTACACGGTTATACCCGGGAGGATATCATAGACGCAGGCCTCATCGTTTGCTTTAGTGGCCTCCATGCATGACAGCGGCTGTTGCGGTGGCATCAGCCGCTTGGGCCGGCACTTGAGACCGATGCGCCAACCCACAACGCCCCTCCTCCTTCCTCCCCTAGATCAGCAGCCGGCGTACTTCCGCTGGCACATCTTCTCCTTCCTTGCCTAGCATCGACGGCCGGCTCGATGTTACAAGAGGGTTCCATGGAGAGAGTGAGATCAATATGGAGACGACTGGGTGTACCGAGACCGGTGGAGACAATTTGATCAAGTGGTGTAATTTTGATGGGAATTTATCTATGTGCCCACTAAACAGATAAAATAAATGAAATAAACAAATAATAATAAGGTACAAATCCCACACTTTTAGTACGGGTAGGTATCGTTAATCTACTACTGCCAATTTTATCACCATTAGATTAAGATGGATGAACGATCCTTAAAAATGCCAACCACCCTAAAACTTGTAATTTCCATATTATATCTACAAAGTATTGGTTTTCTGTATAAATTCTATCAAATTTACATTGTTTAACTTTGGAATAAAATGCCCTTTTCATTCACACAAGAACTTCGTATGTGCTCTCTCCGTTCCAAAATATAAGATGCTATAGTTTTTTTTCTAAAGTATATGTATCTAGACGCCTTTTTCTGTGTAGATATTTTTCTCTAAATATACACACTAAAAGAAAATCTAGATACATACTTGTTAGAAAAATACTAAAACATTTTATATTTTGGAACAGATGGCGTAAATTATTTACTGTAAATACCTATCTCACTTGATATGGATAATCTGACCAGTGTGCCGGTGACCTGTATAAGAATTCCTCTGCTTCATGAGAGGTTAGCCGTCCTATAACACCGAAATATGACAGACTGAGCAAGCAGGGTGCCATGAGTGGTTTCCATGATGCGTGATTAAAGCATGCATATTCATTCCATGTCATACCGATGATTCTTGTCAATCAGAATTTGAAAACCCTTGCAAACTTTTTCGATATGTAGAGGCAATCCAAGATACTTATTCTGGCGATTGACAAAACTTGTTGAGCCTCCCCTTTGGAAAGGAACCAATTCAGTCACCGGCGGACAATATCCTGTCACTCTGAATAGTCATCCCGAAGCACTTGGGGGCTGGGGCAAGTTTATGGATGCAGCTCTAAGACTACAGTGGGCGCGCGTGAAGATTGTGCACTTCCATTGAAGTGCCGCTTATTATTCATCATGGTCGTGGGAGGCTAAATGTATTTTTTCCTGTAAAATCATTTTGCAGCGCACCCTTCTCTATGTCAACTAGATGCAGATGCAGTCATGCAGCTTGGCCTATGCTATTTGGAACACCACAGTTCTATGTCTTGAGATTGAAGCAAATTTTCAAGCATTATTTGTCCAGAAGTCTAATGAATTGCACTGTTTTTTTTTTTGCCAAAGCTGAAACTTGGGACATGCTGTGGGGGACTTACAAACCACGTATGCCATGCTTTTTCAGTGATGATCATCCTACTGAGCAACCTACTATGCGACATGACACGAGAGGTTTCCCGTTTCCATGATGTGCAATTGAACTGTGGATTATACCACAAAGAGAGCTACAGTAGTTGAAGAACGCAATCAGATTAACCCAACATCCTCCCATGTTGCACTTCCAACTAGTACTATAGTTGGTTCGTAGGGTTCATTGCCTACGAGTTGATTGTCAGGAGGAGCTATCAAATTTCCCCATGCATCTCAAGCCTAAGCACAATATCAACAATATATAAGACGTCCAGCAGAACTAACAGTCTGTATCACAACTCCATTGTGTGCTCTCTCTGGACCTGTATATAAGTCTGTCTATTCACTAGGCACTACAACAAATGTATACATTTAGGTCTGCAACAACCACTGCTCACAGGACACAACGTGGCTCTGTTTGCACACATGAATGTTTTGCTTCAGAGAAATATGAGATGGTTGGTAACTTCGTATCACACATGCAATATATACGAGCGTTGATCCTGATCCATGTAGAGAGATAAAAATCTCTAGGTCGTACACTCTATACAACTAGAGAACTCATCTAGGGTTCCGTACCCCTCGCCAATGATGCAGCCGGTCTGCCCGCCTCCGGTGGCCTTAGGGGCCTTGGAGGCGTGGTTGACCACAGCCTCTCGCCGAAGAGAAACTTTTCGTTTTTTATTTAGGTTATTTTTCTGTCTTATTCGAGATGATAAGACGGCAACTACATCTTAAAGTCAGAATAAGATTTTTCCCGTTCTATCCCCGCTTCAGTGGTGCATCTAGTGCCAGGAGAGGGCGTGTGGAGTCATTTTTCTAGAAGATCTCTTGGGATATGATCATTTTTGTATTCGTTGTAGTCTTTTCAGATATACGGTTGTCATCTTTGGCGATGGTTGCTGTTTTGGTGCGTTGTTCCTTTGAAATCTTAATACGACGACTTCCTGCCAGTATACTACAACAGACTCTATTACGACAACCTTTTCCCGGCTCCGGTGATGGAAGGACATGAACGGCGGCATGTCTTTGGCTCACGCTAGTGTGTGTAGTTGTTGCTAGATGGTCCAAAGATCTATTTATAATTTTTATTACTTTTAGTCCTCTTTGTATTGCTATTGGTGATTATTAATACATCAGTTGAAATTTCGCAAAAGAAAATATATTTTTGCAAAAAAAATTATGTAATACATAATTTGGAAACACACCCGCTTAGGCCGGATTGCTTCTGTGTGATGGCTATTATACCCTAACTTAGGGTGTCTAGTGGGATCCTTTCAAAGACCCATTTTTACCTTATTTGCCAAAATCTAGTTTAAATTTTGCTCGAGATCCCACTTGATACCTTACCCTACAACACGGTCGCAAAAAATCACCATGCAATACAATTGCATCTGACATATTTTTTTTAAAAATGAGCATTCTCCTTCACCTACATTGCACACGATGACGGTTGTATTCTGATGAGGCCTCCACCGCGAGAGCCACAACAACATTTTTCTGGAAAGGAGAATATATTGATTCGCGAGATACAATTACAATCATCATCTGCAATAATGTATTACCCTAATTGCATTACGGATGCACACCCATTCGCCAAAAAAAAAGAATTGCAGAAAAAGAAAAGTCCTGCTATAGTGATATGCCATACAACAAGAGCGGACCAAACATCAGCGAGATAGTATTAGAAAATCATCCTCTTCAAAAGCGACGTCTCTAAGAAGGGAACCGTACACAATCATCGATATTGCCTTGATCAACAATCATGGGTTTTCATCCCGGAGAAAGTTCGCGCTCACAAAAAAATTCCTTCCACAAGGCCATTGCTAGGCATAACCAATTAAGGACAAACCTTACATTTACACCCTCCAAGTTTGAACTCTGGAATCCTTCTGTACTATCGCCCCCACTTTCCAATCTCACGGCTCCAAAATCCAGACCACCAAGCCAAAATCTCATCGCCACCTTGATTCAAACAACCATTACCAGTCCCCAGACCTTGGCTTCCATGTCATTCTCTACAACTGACTTTACCATGGGACTAAAGGCATGCGATGGAAACAGACTACAAAGCTTCGCATCGCTCCATCTGAAACCAAACGGTCAGATAAAAACGTGGTTGCGCATGATAGAAACCCATCCAACCTGGCGAACTCTGGCATGTCGTCCACTGGAGTTCACCGGCGGAGCCTTTCAGAACTTGACACTCCAGCTAGAGGGAGGAAGACCAGCATCCAGTACATCCTCGTCTTGGCACGAGAGGGATCCTAAGAACATACCTAACCGCCTTTATTCAGAACGCAGGCATCGCACCGCATGCTCTCCAGATCCACCAGGGCTGCCGCCCGAGGCTCATCACCTGCCTAGCCCACCGTCGGTAGCACCACTATGGTGACACGTCGAGCACGCAGCTAGGCGCGGCCATGCTGCCCACCTCCGCAGACCTATACCCATCGACCCATCCATGCGGGGGATTAGGACCCGAAGGCCACGGTCATGAGGGCACAATCGTCATGTGAAGCCGTCACCGCCATTGTCAGGGATTGGTGACCCTCCCCTACTAGAAACTCCCCGCCGGTTTGCCATCAAAAGCAAGGGTTTTGCCTTGCCATGACTCCGAGCGGCGGTGGGGAGAGGAGGAAGGTTAGGAAGGGGGCAGTAGCTGGTGGCGGGGTCACCCCTATGCCGCCTAGGGTTAGGGAGAACCAGGGGGAGGCATCCTTTATTGGGGCTAAACAAAATCAAACCGGCATGCCCAACGACAACAACATGGTGATATCATATGATGGGGATTGCAACATTCGAGCGAGGATCTAGAGAAGGCAGCCGGATCCGGACAAAGGTTTATGTCCCTCTGATGATGTGTAGCTCAGATCACTGTAGAGCTTCGTTGGGAAACCCCAAGAGGAAGGTATGATGAGCACAGCAGCAAGTTTTCCCTTAGTAGAAACCAAGGTTATCAACCAGTAGGTGGAAGGAAACGACACAAAGGTGTTGCTAGCAACTTGGAAACCTGCATAACACAAACTCAATACTTTGCCCCAACGAACAGTGAGATTGTCAATCTCATCGGTTTGCTGAAAACAAAGGATTAACTATATGGTGTGGAAGGTAATGGTGGCTTGCAGAAAGTAAACAGTAACAGTGGAAGATGTATCAATGGTAAATATTGGACCGGGGTTCATAGTTCACTAGAGGTGTTCTCCTTAAGATAAACAATTGGCAATACTTTGAGAATCAAGACCATACTCAGTACTAATATCACGGAAGTCATCAGTTCCCATAAAATATTTAATGCATTCATAACCATAGTTTATACCTGACTTTCTTCCTTTGTCATTCTTCCATGCTTCAGTGTTCTCTTGAATACGGTCTAGGAGATCCCATTTAGCTTCTTCCTTCATACGTGTGAATGATCCAGCACAAGAAGCATCTAGTAAATCTTTATCATGAAGAGAAAGCCTTGCATAAAGTTATTGATAATAATATTGTTAGGAAGTTCATGAATAGGGTATTTAAGCATTAGTAACTTCAATCTCCCCCAAGCTTGAGCTGTACTCTCTCCATCACGAGGACAAAAGTTATATATTAGATTCCTATCCTTATGAATCTCACTAGGAGGATAGAATTTAGAATAAAAGAGAGGTACTATTTCCTCCCATTCCATGGATTGTCCATTCTTCAGCAGCTTATACCATTCTTCAGCTCTTCCTTTCAATGATATAGAGAGTAACTTCTTCTTTACCAGTTCAGTTGTGATACCTGCACACTTAAACAACCCATATAATTCATGGATAAAAAGCAAGTGATCACCAGGATGGATAGTTCCATCCCCTAAATAATAATTATCCACGACACGATCAACAATACTTGTAGGTATCTTAAAAGGATCTATCTCAACAGGTGGCGGTTCATCTACTACCCTAACAGTGGTAGTAGTTTTCCCAAACAGGAAACTAAGTGGGTTATCCATATTGGCAAAAAATTAACAAACAGAAATAAAAAACAATACTCACAGTAGAAATTTCCTTTACCAGTTCCACTCTTTAGTAGAGCTTCACTCCCCGACAACAGCACTAGAAAATAGTCTTGATGACCCACAAGTATAGGGGCTGTATCGTATTACTTTTTATAAATAGGAGTGTCGATCCCAACGAGGAGCAAAAGGTGTTGACTAGTGGTATGGAGCAGGAAATCTCTGTAAATACTGAACAAATAGATTTTTAGGGGTTTTCTAATAAAGCAAGGAAATAAAGTGCAAGTAAATAAAACATCAAACAATTGCAGCAAGTGGCCCAATCCTTTCTTAGAAAAGGACAAGTCGGTGAAAATACTAATGAGGACCAAACGTTCTCGAGGACACACGGGAATACTGTCAAGTGCTTTCGTTTCATATAGCTGAGTAGTCTTCTTTGGTTTTATAAGTGTTGTGTGGGTGAACCTATGCTAATGTACCGACCTTACTTAGACTAATACATAGTTGTAGGGTTTCGTAGCATGGAAAACAAAAAATTTCTATCGCATACAAACAAACAAGCCAAGATCTATCTACTAGATTGTAGCAATGAGTCGATGGAATAACTCACCCTCGAAGATTCCAAAGTGTTTAACGAGAGCGGATTCTCGTGGGTGATGTAGTCGTACTCTTCCCGATCTCAAGATCGCGTAGACGATCCTTCCTGGCCCAGCGTTAAATAGCGCTCCTTGATCGGTCACTGCGTTCGATGTCGACGAAGACCTTCCTCTCCCTTGTTCCAAGGCAGCGGAGGTTGTAGCACTCTCCTCGCGATTTCGGCTGACAACGGGTGAATGGGAAGTAGAGGGGAGATCTCGCAGGGCTTCGTCTTAAGCCGGAGCGAGTATGGTGGACTATGAGAGAGCCCTCGGTGATCTAGGGTTTAGACACGCCGAGGAGGAGGCTTGGCCGGCGGCTAGGGTTGCTAGGCGGCTTGCCTAGGCGTGGCGGCGGGAGAGGTGGTGGCGCGGCTGACAGGGTTTAGAGGTAGGGAACTTGTGTGTCTGGGGAGCCTGCCCCTCCTTATATAGGTGGAGGGCAGCGCCAGGAGGGAGTCCCTCCCCAACTCGGTCTCCCAAGGGGGCCGGCGGTGGAGGGAAGGAACTCCTCCCCAACTCGGATTCCACCTCCCCTCCACTTCCCAAAATAGCCGTTTGACTTTCAAATTGGCGTTTGACTTTTTCAAACTAGGATTTGATTAAACCCTTTATTTTGTTCAGCGATGACACCTAGTACATGATGCAATCATACCAACTTGATATAACACATTCATGTACCCTTCCCCTTCGGAGTGCCAGACATTCCGGAACCTTCTAGAACATTCCCGATGAAACACCGGAACCATTCCCCAACTCCGAAATAGGACTTTCCTTATATGAATCTTATTCTCCGGACCATTCCGGATCTCCTCGTGATATCTCGGATCCCATTCGAGACTCCGAACAACATTCGGTCTCTTTCTCATCATTCCATAACTACTCAAACAACGTCAAATCCTTAAGTGTGTCTCCCTACGGTTCGTGAATTATGCGGACATGATCGAGACACTTCTCCGAACAATAACCAATAGAGGAATCTGGAAATTCATATGGCTCCCACATATTTCTACGATTACTTTGCGATCGAATGAACCACTTACATACGATACCAATTTCCCTTTGTCTCACGATAGTTTACTTATCCGAGGTTATGATCGTCGGTATCTCTGCATACCTAGTTCAACCTCGTTACCAATAAGTACTCTTTTCTCGTTCCCGTGATATGTGATCCCTTGTGAGCCAGTCACATGATTGCAAGCTAATTGGATGACATTTCACCAAGAGGGCCCAAAGTATATCTATCCGTCATATGGATGGACAAATCCCACTCTTGATCCATGTGTCTCAACCAATACTTTCCGAACACTCAATGCCACCTTTATAGCCACCCAGTTACGGTGTGGTGTTTGATGTCATCAAAGCATCCATCCGGTAAAGGTGATATGCATGATCTCATGGTCGAAGGAATTAGGTTACTATGTATCAGAAAGCATATAGCAATTGAACTATTAAAATGACTTGATCTTTATGCTACGCTTATCTATAGGAGTATGTCCACCATATCATTCTCCTAACGATATGATCTTGTTGTTAATAACATCTCAATGTTCATGATAGGGAAACCACAGTCATTTATTAACCAACAAGCTAGTATTATAAAGAGGCTTTACTAGGGACTTCAAATTAAGTTTACAAATCACACAAGTATTAATGTTTCCTTTTTAATACTATTATAGCATGAATGTAAAAATTTATCATAAACACAAAGATATAATAATAACTACATTTATTATTGCCTCTAGGGCATATCTCCAACAATAGTTGTTATTAAACCCCTTGCAAGCATCTGCAACTACAAGAAAGCAATTAAGATATAAACGTAACCACAGCCTTAAACCCTGAGATCCTAATCTCACTTGTGCAATGGTTTCCTAACGGGGGTTCAGGTTTCTGTCACTCCGGCAGCCCCACAATTAGTAGCCAAATACACAATGTATTCACCTAGGCCCATAAATGGTGAAGTATCATGTAGTCGACGTTCACATGACACCACTAGAAGAATAGCACCACAACTTAAATATTAAACCATTGAATAATACCTCAACACAAATCCACTATTAACAACATAAAAATAAGCTTTGGAGAGTGATCGTTATAAATTCTAACATGATCTTTATGAATTAGTGTGTTTTGGGGGAAAGAATTTGAATTCAAACTTGAGATTTGAGTTTATATTTTAAATGTTAAGAATTATGATTTGGTAATACTGTTTAATCAAGAAATGATTAATTGTAATAGAAACTCTAAATAAGAAATACAATAAAACAAATGAATATTTATTCTATATTTTTATTCCATTAATAAGTTACAAAAAGTAACTCATTAAGTCAATAAAGAATCCTTATAGAAATGAGATTGCAAAAAGAGGAATATATTTATATAGGTTAATAAACTATTACAAATTCCTTACAAAAGAATGAAATAAAATTACAAAGGATTACATCTGTCTAAAACTGAACCTATACTAATCTTGAATCTTCAAATCTTGTACCTGCAAAATAAAGAACAAACAAAGAGGGAAATAAAAGTTAAGTTATTAAATTTTACTCTCAATAGAGAGCAGTGAGTTACACTGCTCAATTTTACATCATTGAGTAAATATTTTAGGGGCAAGTTTCACCAGTATGAAAGAATCCAATCTTTCATAACAAATAAGCCATAAGTCAAATGATCACAGCTAGTAAAGGGGCAAGTTTCACCAGGCAGGTTAATACTAATAAGATCAAAAGGTAGAACACCTCATTGAGCATATCCACAACCATGCAATAGACACACAAGTAGCTCACTCACCAAAATGCATGGGTGTGCTGTCGACATAGCCACAGCTGCTTCAACAAGTAAAAGGTCCAAGCACAGCTGTGGGCAAGAACTAGTGCAATTCTCCATTGCTCACACCACACAAGAACAAGAAGCTTAGCCAAAGCCAAGCAAACCAGCCAACAAAACTCCACACCAGATCAACCCAAACATCACTAGATGGTGACATAAGAAGGGGGAGAATTAGGTGGACAGCAAGGCCAAGCCACAGGAGCTAGGAGGAGCAGGCTAGATCAAGTCCAAGCACAGGAACCGGGGGAAAAAGAACAACATCAGGAGGTGAAGGACAGGATCAAGCCAACAACACCACCAGCACAACAAACCACTACAATCATCAGTTTTTGTGGTGAGTGTCATAAACATCCACATGATCTGTTCATCTTATCCAAACAGAAATATGTGTTGTTTCATAAAACAACCTCTCAGTGATCACCCAAGTGGGGTGAACCTATCCTAGAGGTTTTAAATATAAAGGTCGAAACCAAACTCTAGCAAACACACCAAAATCTTAGACCAGCCTCACATATTTGGTGATACCAAAGGCAACTTATATATTCCATCATCTGTTCTTATAAGATCTGGGCACATCTCCAAGAAATAGTAGCACCTCAAATCTCATAAGCTATAAACAAATCAATTACCTTAACCAACTAAGATCCAAGAACCAGCAAGCAACTATAATGCCTTAGCCAATTTTGAAAGTGATAGCAACATAGGAACTTAGTTCCTAGAGCCTCAGACCAGCATCATAGGCATGAACAATAAGTGAACTTTTCGACTTATTATTAAGCATCTATCAATTCTCAACTAATGACCATAAGTAAAGCCAGCAACAAGATCAACTTGTGTGCCATTCTAAGATGGTTTCACAGGAAATGATCCTACAGCTAAGCCAACCAGATATTCTAGCTTTCATAAATAAACCAATAGGACAATCTATATCATTTCCTTGAGATATACCTAGAGATCATTTAATTTATCCAAAGAATCATTAGACTCTACTAATCAAGTTCAGTCTATGGATAAACATATAAGCCAACACTTACTGATGCAGTGAATCATCACTAACAGTGATACTGTCAGTATCAAGACACTGACAGAAGATAAACACACTAAGCAACCATGTTACTAATCAGAGACAAAGATACGAACCACCAACATCAGATCCAACATTAGCCTCAGACCAACAACAGCATCACATAATCAAAGGATGACAACAAGCACTGAGGTGTAGAGAACACAATTTTCACCAAGCATCATTACTAGACCATAGCATCATTTTACAAGCACCAGGGATGAACCCTAGATTCAGTGCAAACACTAAATATAGATTGGCCACTACATACACATAGAGGGACTCAAGGTAGCCAGAGGCACTAGTGTTCATAGAGACACCACTCACCGGAGGTCCTTGCTGAAGAATTGAAGAGGAAGTAGAAGGGCCGACGAGCTCGTGGCGGCACGGGGAGCACCCCAAAGGGCGCTGGAACTGGCACCAGCCAAGGCGGCGGCCACAATAGCGCAGGACCATCGCACACCACCACGGGAGGATCAGCAGCAGCAGTAGCAGCATCATCCCCAAACCCAAGGGTTTGGGAACAGGGCTAGCCTGGCCACAGGAGGGCTCCAAAATCAAATCGAAGCGGAGAAGATGGACGAGCATGGTCGATAACCTCGCCTTGCACCACGGCAGCAACCAGGGAGGACTACGGCGACGAGCATCGCACGGCGGCAGCGCCATCACCCCACAGGGTCGAGGAGGTGAGGTCGAGAGAGAGAGAGAGAGACAGAGGGAATGGGCCAATAGGGCCAGAACCCTTCGGGGTGCCCTTTTGGTCAAGTCACTTGGGCCACATTGGCCCAATAAGCCCAATAGAACTAGTCCAAAACTTAAAAGATGTTTTAATAATTAATAAAAGACCAAAATACCCCTAGAGTAAAATAAAATCCTGGAAAATAAAATAGAAATCTAAAAATTATAATAAAATATTTTTGGATTCATAATAATCCAACCTATTTAATTTAATTAAGAAATAATTTCTATATATACTATTTTTAGTCAAGAATATTATAATATATTTATTCCTTATGGAATTTTATTAAATTAAAGGAAGAGGATAAAAATAAATAAAAATCAGTTTTATTATATATTATTATTGTAGTATTTTAGAAAAATACTAAATAAATGTTTAGAGATATAAAAAGAAACTCTTGTATTTAAATATTAATTATTAAGTAAATAAATATAAGAGTTTATACTAAATGTTTAATTCTAAATTAAATAAATCATTACCTTATAAAATGGTAGATATGATATTCAATAAATATTAACAATTATTATTTAAAATGAAATCCTTTATTACTTAAAGGAATTTTTGGAACTAACATAATGGGTAAAACACACAAAGAAAATAAATGATAAATAATGCATTACATTGCCATGCATATTCATTTTGCTTCTTTAAATATTGTCCTTACCGGGCAATACTGATGTTTTGTAGACATAGAAGCTCAAGGTCCAGTGCAAGCATCCGAATTCACTACCTTGCAATCACAAGGCAAGTTCATCACTTGCTCATGTCCTTTGAAGAGTCTTTATCAAAGTATTTGCAAATTGTGTGTTATCATCTATGTTTCAAGGAAATAAAATATTATTTTCTCCAATAAATAAATTGTAGATATCATCCTAAGTAATGATATAGTGGAGCAATAGAACTTAGAGTTCTATTTGCAACAATGATGATCAACTAGAAACTTAACAACCCATGACATCAGTGATTCTAGTGCCGTATATCACGCGTTAACCATGAGATTTGGAATGAGACAGAGAAGTCAGCTGTATCTTCTTCCTCTCGCATGTAGCCGGATGTGCAGGTCGTGGCTGTTATCACTCGTAGCATGCATATTAATTGGTAATTCGTAGAGGATATGAAGCATATGGGTGGAAACCCTCATCGTCCCACGATAGTTCTGGCATCTAATGGTCTGTACAAACCATTGTCATAATTCAATGGGCGGGAATGGTGTACACCAAGGAGGCATGCAAGGTCGCGAAGGGGGCAGTGATTGGCTTGGATCACCTACTGGGCCCCACATCATGCAATTGTGGATAGGAAAGTACGCCCGGTTGTGCAACAAGGAGTTGATCTCTCATGGGTAAAGTAACGCACCTCTACAGAGTGTAGAAACTATAAGTTGTTACTCCCTGTTTCGGGAAGGAGCTACGAATGTGGCAGGAAAGAAACTCCATGAAAGTTATGGTAAACCTGTGAAGGCTGATGGGCATAGTTTTTAATAATAAAATAAATCTTTGAAGAATGATTTATGAAAACTGCATAGTGCCAAGGACTTATAGTCAGAGGTGGTAGATAGAGCATCAAACTTCCCACCTTGCATATAATGAACTTGCTGGGTAACGCTGTTACTCACCTTTTCCTTTGATCCCCTGCTTAGTACTCTGAGGATCCCGAAGATACTCCAATGTATGCAGCAGAATGCCAAGAAGATGTCTTCTATGAGGAGCCTGACCTGTCAGGTGGCGTTGAAGGAGTGGATTATGAGATTCGATATGGAGTAGATGGCAATGAGTCAGCTTAGTTGTCCTAGTTATTAGTAACCAACGGAGCCGAGCAGCATGAACTTTATATAATAAGATATTGAGCTCAACTCTTAGTGGGAGTTGTTACTTTTAACTTCCGCTGAAACACTTTATATTTTGGTTTGTAAGATGAATCTTTTGAAGTCTTGAACTTCTGGTATTGTAATAATAATGTGTGTATGTTTGTAATATGGACCCGCAATGTTTCTGTTGTACCACTCTGAGGGATGTGATATTTACGGAACAGTGTTCTGTGGATGTCATGTCAATGACTATAGTGTACTACACATGCAGTGGTATGCTAGGTCACCGCAGTTGGTATCAGAGTAAATTTCTTTGACCTTAGGTTGGAAACCTAGTAAAGGGTATTACCTGTAGGAGTGTATAGCAACGATAAAGAATTCTCTGAAAAGGGTATAATGGGTATTCAAATGAGAATATTCCATTATATTTTGTTTTAGTTCAATAATTCTTTGTTATGATGCAATATATTATTAATTACTAATCAAAATATTTTTGTATTATAGAGTTATGGCACCAAAGTTTCCAAAACAAACTTTGGTAAGGAAGGAGGAGACTCTTGATGATTACCAAGGATCATTCACCGATCAGCTTCGTCAACTCTTAAAGATTTTTAGTTGTCCAACTAAAATTCCGGTGAATACCATAACCTATTATGATGTTCGGATGTTATCCAAGTATCGTATGAGTATCCAACTTCCAGAGGAACTTGTATTATATCACGATCTACCTATAGGTGAAGGTAGGAGTCATTTAGCAGCATATCATGTTGCTGTTGTGGAGGCGATAGCTAATATCCGGGAGCATAAAGCCAAGGAGTTAGAAGGGAGCACATTTTATGTGATTCCTCATGATTCTATAGACTCGGAGCCAGTACCAGATCATCTTACTTTGGTAAAGAAGCATCCTAAGTTAGCTTCCAAGTTTATGGATCGATACCAAACACTTGTTGCGTCTTTTTATAAGACACATCAAGTTATTTTTGAAGATAAAAATGACATGTTAGAGGATCTAACTGATCCGGAAAGAAGGAAGCAGTTAGAATTATAGTTGGAGAAAGAAGCAAGTAGTAGTACGAAACCAATCTTTAAGGATATACCCATAGATCCCGAATCTTTTACACCATATCCTTATTCACCCAGACCTGAAACTACATATGATCCTACATTAGATACGAGGTATGTTGTACCACAGGGTTCAAAGGAAGAGTCTGATTCAGAACCTCCTATCGAGAATTCTGATGGTTGGCGAATGGGATCATTTGAAGGATCCCAAGGAAATAAAATGTCCATAGATGGGTCTGACAGAAATGTTGGACAATCCAGTTGGATGGGTGCACGAACCAATCCTAGTAACAGTAGTAGAAATACCATATTCGTAGATGATCAAGATGAGGAAGAAGATCTTGAAGAGAGAGTGTTTGAATCAGCAACATCTCCCCAAAACCCAGGGAATATACATTATCTGGTGTTTAACTATCTTTCCCAACAGAGTACCTGGGAAGCAGCAGAATTTGCGTATTCTGTTGATAACTCAAGGAATGAAGCTTAGGAGATGCAAGTGGGTGATAATGTTGAACATGTTTCTGAAGACTTTTGAGCTGACCTGGAGGGAGCCAATGCGCTCAGGTTGAGTAATGACTCAAGTCCTGACACTTCAGATACTGAGTATGTTCCTTCTGGAACGCCATTTGTTCCACAAACTGTGCGACAGACGTTACGTCATCACGGTTGGACTTCAGGCATGTATGATGAGCGTCGTGGATACTAGAAGCAGGCGGCTTATTATGAAATATCGTGTATTGCATATTGTAATCCGAGAGAATGATGTAGATAGATAAATAAGGAAGTATTGTTAAGTTGTTATTGTACCTATATGGTACACGTTGTAATGACTTTGTATTATTAAGTTGTTTATAGTGTTTAATATGTGAAATGCATATTTGGATTTTATTTGGATTTTGATTTACATTGTGTGACTAGTTCTGTGCGTAAAGTTGAGCTCAGAAGACATGTGCATGATGTAATTATGAGTATTCGCTTTATGTTGCAGGACTAGGGGGTTATGGAATCGGGTGTAGAAACCGAATCTGAGCAGCAACGCATGGAGCGCGAAGCCAAGGAGAAGGCAAATTCAGATGTCGCAAATCAGGGAACATTACCACCACCACCACCAATGAGGCCATTAATGGAGCAGAATTTTATGCAGTAGATGCAAGTGATGCAAAAAAATCAAAACAAGTTTATGGAAGAGTTGTTGGGACGAGATGGAAACCAGAGAGCACCTGACGGTGGAGGAGTGAGTCTTTCTGACTTCTAGAATGCAAGGCCGTTATCTTTTGCATCAGCTCCTGAACCAATGGATGCAGAAGATTGGCTAGCAGATATAGAGAGAAAGCTAAAGACTGTATGTTGTAATGATGAGGAAAAGTTGAGGTATGTAACTCATCTGTTGATAGGACCTGCAGCATCATGGTGGGCAAATCAGTTAGCCATGCAATAGCCAGGAAGAGAGTATACTTGGTAAGAGTTCAGGCAGAGGTTCTGTGAGTATCATGTTCTGGAGAGTGTTATGGAGTTGAAGCAGAGAGAGTTTGAGGAGCTTCAGCAAGGTTATACTAGTGTCATGAAGTACATCCGGGAGTTTAGCCATCTTTCTCGTTATGCTGAGGATGAAGTGAGCACTGAAGAGAAGAGAAAGAAGCGGTTCCTGCGAGGGTTAAATCCATTTGTGAAGATGCAGTTAAGGTTGGCCAATAAGCAAACTTTTCAGCAGTTACTGGATGCAGCCATCACTTTTGAAGATGACTACAAGAATGTCCAAGAGGATAGGAGGAAGAGAGCCAAGAAGGAAACTAAGAGGATTCAGGCAAGTAAACCTAAAACCAATCTGGAGTTCAAACCCAGGAACAAAGCCTACATCAACAATAACAATAAGAAGGGAAATGGTGGAAATCAGTGCAATCCCCGGAGAAATGTTATCTGCAACAATTGTGGACTTCCAGGGCATTTCTAGAGAGAATGCAAAATCCAGTAGTTATTTGTTACGGTTGTGGCCAGAAGGGCCATATCAAGCCCGACTGTCCGAGTAAACCACTGGGTGGTTAGCCTACCAAGGGTGGAGGACAAGCTAGTGGAGGTAATGGACAGCTCAATCGAGGAGTAAATAATGTCAAGAATAACAATGACAAGAGAAACAGACCCACAGGAAAGCTGAATTGTGCAACGTTGGAGGAGGTGGACAACTCCGAGCATGCCGTAATAGGTACGCTCAATATCCTTACCAATCCCGGAAAAGTTCTATTTGATACTGGTGCAACTACTTCATTCATTTATGAAGAATTCTATGATAAATTCGGGATTAGAAGGGCAACGTTAGAAAACCCTATGACCGTAGTGACGGCAGGGGTAAATGTAGTTGTATGCCACATCAAACAAGATCAGGTTATCTCGATTTGTGGTTGTACCTAATTTGCGGAACTTTATGTAATTCCTTTGAAGGGGATTACAATAGTGCTGGGTATGGATTGGATGACTGAACATGGGGCCCAGATTAATTGTGAGGACAAAACTGTCTCAATCAAAACTCCGAGTGGAGTAAGGATAGTTTATCAAGCAAATAAGCATAGTCATATCATGGTGGATCTTCAGTTGAACTCAATGAAGCAGGTCAAGTTGGAAGATATTCATGTAGTAAATGAGTTTCCAGATGTTTTTCCTGCAGAATTACCAGGAATGCCACCAGATCGAGAAATAGAGTTCACTATTGATCTGATTCCGGGTACAACACCAATAGCTCAAGCACCATACAAAATAGGACCAAAGGAATTAAAAGAACTCAAAGAGCAAATTGATGAGTTAGACAAAAAAGGATGCATCCAAGAAAGTGTATCCCCATGTGGAACACCGGTGATCTTTGTGGATAAAGAGATGGAGGAAGAAGGATGTGTGGGGACTATAGGAATATCAATAATGTTACCATCAAGAATAAGTATCCTTTACCAAGAATTCAAGATCTATTTGATCAAGTTAAAGGAGTTGGAGTATTTTCTAAGATCCGAATACCATCAGATAAAAATCAAACCAGAAGATGTTCCAAAGACCGCATTTGTATCAAGGTATGGACAACATGAGTATCTTGTCGTACCGTTTGGTTTGACCAATGCACTAGCAATATTAATGAATTTGATGAACAAAATTTTCATGCCGTACTTGGACAAGTTTTTAATAGTATCTATTGATGATATTCTGATATATTCCAAGGATAAGGAAGAGCATGCTGATCATTTGAGGATAGCATTGCAGATCCTAAGAGAACATAAGCTTTATGCTAAGTTCAATAAATGTGAATTCTGGCTAGATGAGGTAGAATTCCTCGGACATGTGATCAATAAAGATGGAATTGCTGTAAATCCATCCAAAGTTCAATCAGTATTAGAATGGACTACACAAACCAATGTGAAACAAATTTGAGGTTTCTTGGGAATGGCTGGTTACTATCGGAGGTTCATTGAAGGTTTCTCTAAAATAGCTGGACCAATGACATAATTTTTAAGGAAGAATACACCATTCATCTAGGATGAGAAGTGTGAAGCCATTTTTCAGGAGTTAAAGACCAGATTAACTACCGCTCCAATCTTAGCAGTTCCTGAAACAGGGAAGGACTTTACAGTATACTGTGATGCATCCAAAGAAGGTTTGGGTTGTGTGTTAATGCAAGATCGGAAAGTAATTGCTTACGGATCAAGACAACTGAAACCACATGAAGTTAGTTATCCAACTCATGATTTGGAGTTAGCAGCAGTAGTCTTTGCTCTGACAGGATGGAGGCATTTTATTTATGGAGCCAGATGTGAGTTATACACTGACCATAAGAGTCTCAAATATTTCTTCACCCAAAAGGAATTAAATATGAGACAGAAGCGTTGGTTAGAACTAATCAAAGATTATGATTTGACCATCAATTATACCCCTGGAAAAGTAAATGTTGTAGCACATTCTTTAAGTCGTAAAATTGCAGATATTGAGCCTAGCAATCGGGAGCTACCAAAAGATTTATAGATGGATTTGGAAATATTAGACCTTCAATTTATAAGAACATAAACTCTTGGAGGACTAGCTACTATGCAGGTAGTTGCAGAACAGAATAGTGATCCTAAGCACGAATTTTTAGACATTAAGCAGAAGATCCTTTTCTTGCTGAGGAAATTTGGAGGATATCTCAAGGACAAACATCAGTTTTTCGCTTAGGAGATTATGAATCTTTATGGTTCCATGATAGTCTTTCTGTTCCAGATGTTCCTGAGATTCGTGAAGTGATACTTCGAGAGGCACATGAGACACCATATTACATTCATACAGGAAGTACTAAGATGTACATGGATTTGAAAGAATTATTCTGGTGGAATAATATGAACATAGACATTGCAAAATATGTGTCAGAATGCCATACTTGCCAAAGGGTAAACGCTGAACATCAAAGTCCAGCAGGACCATTGCAACCTTTAGAAATTCCCGAGTGTAAATGGGAGGAAATTGGTACGGACTTCATCACAGGATTACCCATGACACCTAAACGGAAGGATATGATATGGGTAATTTTTGATAGACTCACTAAAAGTGCACATTTTATTCCAGTGAATCAGAAGGATAATGTCGAAAAGCTAGTAGAAGTTTACATCAAGGAGATAGTAAGTAAGCATGGAGTGCCCAAGAAGATCGTAACTGATAGAGGATCAGTGTTTACTTCGGCATTTTGGAAGCAATTATATGAAGCACTTGGTTCAAAGTTAGATTTAGCACAGCTTATCATCCAGAAACTGGGGTTCAAACTGAAAGAACCAATAAAATACTGGAAGACATGCTAAGGGCTTGTGGATTATATTTTGGAGGTTCATGGGAAGATCATATACCATTGGCAGAATTTTCCTACAATAACAACTACCAGAGTAGTCTAAAGGCAGCTCCATATCAAGTACTTTATGGAAGGAAATGTAGATCACCAATATGTTGGTATGATCCTAGGAGTAGTAAAGAATTTGCGCTCGACTATATCAAGGAAAGGCAAGATATCATTGATATAATCAAGGATAGATTGAAGATAGCTCAAAGTAGACAGAAAAGTTATGCTGATCTAAGTCAAATATCATGGCATCCTGAAGTAGGAAACATGGTATATCTAAAAGTAAGCCCAATGAAAGGAGGTAAGAGGTTCGGAGTTAAAGGAAAATTAAGTCCAAGATATATAGGACCATTCAAAGTAATGAGTCAGAACAGTATAATAGCTTATGCTTTAGAGCTACCCTCAAGATTGGCTCAAGTTCATAATTTTTTCCATGTGTCACAACTCCGGAAATGTCTTAAAGTTCCTGATGATGCAATCATACATCAAGAGATAGAATTGCAATCAGAACTAACTTATGTTGAGAAACCCTGTAAAATTCTGGGAGAAAACTGGAAGAGGTTGAGAAATAGGGCAATCAAGTACTGCAAGGTACAGTGGGAACATCATCCCGAGAGAGAAGCCACATGGGAGAAAGAAGATGACTTAAGAAAAGCCTATCCAGAACTATTTAGGTACACTTCAGAAAACTTCAGGACAAAGTTTAATTTAAGGGGGGAAGTCTGTAACATCCCAGCATTTAGGAACAAACGAAGGGTAGATTTAGGAAATTGTGCATGTGGATGCATTCATCTGCAAAAAAATGTGGGTAAATTTTTTGTCAAATAAAAACTTAAAGTGATCAGAGTTTCTTTCACTCTCTAAGTTTAGGAATAGCTTTGGAGAGTGATCGTTATAAATTCTGACATGATCTTTATTAATTAGTGTGTTTTGGGGGAAAGAATTTGAATTCAAACTTGAGATTTGAGTTTATATTTTAAAAGTTAAGAATTATGATTTGGTAATATTGTTTAATCAAGAAATGATTAATTGCAATAGAAACTCTAAATAAGAAATACAATAAAACAAATGAATATTTATTCTATATTTTTATTCCATGAATAAGTTACAAAAAGTAACTCATTAAGTCAATAAAGAATCCTTACAGAAATGAGTTTGCAAAAAGAGGAATATATTTATATATATTAATAAACTATTACAAATTCCTTACAAAAGAATGAAATAAAATTACAAAGGATTACATCTGTCTAAAAGTGAACCTATACTAATCTTGAATATTCAAATCTTGTACCTGCAAAATAAAGAATAAACAAAGAGGGAAATAAAAGTTAAGTTATTAAATTTTACTCTCAATAGAGAGAAGTGAGTTGCACTTTGATGTCTACACACTTCTATTCTTGTAGACAGTTGTTGGGCCTCCAAGTGCGGAGGTTTGTAGAATAGCAGCAAGTTTCCCTTAAGTGGATTACCCAAGGTTTATCGAACTCAGGGAGGAAGTGGTCAAATGTATTACCTCTCAAGCAATCATGCAATCAAGATACAAGAAGTCTCTTGTGTCCCCAACACACCCAATACACTTGTCAGGTGTATAGGTGCACTAGTTCGGCGAAGAGATAGTGAAATATAAGTGGTAACGGTGCCAGAAAAGAGCTTGACGGTGAGATAAAGACTAAAGGCAACAAGAAGGAAGCAAACAAACATGCAACAGATCTAGTAGCAAACGGTGTTTCAATGTTTAGAAACAAGGCCTAGGGATCATACTTTCACTAGTGAACACTCTCTCATATAAATATCCTCTCTTCATGATACTACTCTTAACTACTCTCCAGTTGGACACTCTAATCCATGGTAGGGCTATAACAGCACACCTCAAAGTCTGCCTTCCCCAATCTAGATAACCCCACACTGTCACCCTGAGCGCTAGATGGTTCCAAAAAACACCACAGTTTCATAGAGACATCCAACTCTAAATACAACTCATAACAAATATTCAATCTAGCCAAAGTGCCACACACGGTATGCCCGCTGTCACTTTCACACACGTGGGGAAAATCATAGATCTATTAAAGCACAAGGAGTATTTATGTAGACTCAAAGCTAAGTGCCACCATGGCATGCACGCTATCACTTTCACACACATGGGGAGAGCAGAGATCTCATGAAGCACTTGAGTAGCAAGGTAGATCTACTTGATTACAAAGCTCATGACCACAACAAGATCATGCATAGAGAGAGACAGAGAGAGAGAGAGATGAACACATAGCTACCGGTAGAGCCCTTAGCCTCGAAGAAGAACTACTCCCTCCTCATCATGGGAATCAACAACGGTGATGAAGATGGTGATGGTGATCGATTGAGAAGGCTCCGAGGGCACTTACCCATCCAGGCAGGGTGCCGGAACAGAGACTTTCTGTCCCCCGAATCTCCCTTTCTGTGGCGGCAGAACTACGAAGGTTTTCGTGGATTTCTTCTGGATGCCCTAGGGTTTTTGGGTCGGAGGCTTCTTATAGGCGCATGACTCAAGGTCGGTTGGGGTCTAGGGGCCCACACCCCCTATGGGCGCCTCCAGGGCTTGCCTGCGCCTAGGGGGGTGCGGACACCCCGTGGCCCCCCTCTGGCTCTGCTTCGTGGTTCCGTGTTGCTCCGGAAAAAATAATGACTTTGGCTTTTGTCCCGTCCAATTCCGAGAATATTGATTTTCTGCCTTTTTGGAACCAAAAACAGAAGAAAACAGGCAAATGGCACTATGGCATCTTGTCAATAGGTTAGTTCTAGAAAGTGTATAAAAATACCTCAAAGTGTAGACAAAACATAAGACAAATGATACAAAAGAAGCATGGAGCATCAAAAATTATAGATACGTTTCCGACGTATCACACTGCTCAATTTTACATCATTGAGTAAATCTTTTAGGGGCAAGTTTCACCAGTATGAAAGAATCCAATCTTTCATAACAAATAAGCCATAAGTCAAATGGTCATAGCCAGTAAAGGGGCAAGTTTCACCAGGAAGGTTAATAGTAACAAGATCAAAAGGTAGAACACCTCATTGAGCATACTCACAACCATGCAGCAGACACACAAGTAGCTCACTCACCAAAATGCATGGGTGTGCTGTCGACACAGCCACAGCTGCTTCAACAAGTAAAAGGTCCAAGCACAGCCGTGGGCAAGCACTAGTGCACTTCTCTATTGCTCACACCACACAATAACAAGCAGCTTAGCCAAATCCAAGCAAACTAGCCAACAAAACTCCACACCAGATCAACCCAAACATCACCAGATGGTGACATAAGGAGGGGGAGAATTAGGTGGACAGCAAGGCCAAGCCACGGGAGCTAGGAGGAGCAGGATAGATCAAGGCCAAGCACAGGAACCAGGGGAAACAAGAATAACATCAGGAGGTGAAGGACAGGATCAAGCCAGCAACACCACCAACACAACAAACCACTACAATCATCAGTTTTTGTGGTGAGTGTCATAAACATCCACATGATCTGTTCATCTTATCCAAACAGAAATATGTGTTGTTTCATAAAACAACCTCTCAATGATCACCCAAGTGGGGTGAACCTATCCTAGAGGTTTTAAATATAAAGGTCGGAACCAAACTCTAGCAAACACACCAAAATCTCAAACTAGCCTCACAGATTTGGTGATACCAAAGGCAACTTATATATTCCATCATCTATTCTTATAAGATCCGGGCACATCTCCAAGAAAGAGTAGCACGTCAGATCTCATAAGCTATAAACAAATCAATTACCTTAACCAACTAAGATCCAAGAACCAGCAAGCAACTATAATGCCTTAGCCAATTTTGAAAGTGACAGCAACATAGGAACTTAGTTCCTAGAGCCTCAGACCAGCATCATAGGCATGAACAATAAGTGAACTTTTCAACTTATTATTAAGCATCTATCAAGTCTCTAGTACTGGCCATAAGTAAAGCCAGCAACAAGATCAACTTGTGTGCCATTCTAAGATGGTTTAACAAGAAATGATCCTACAGCTAAGCCAACCAGATATTCTAGCTTTCATAAATAAACCAACAGGACAATCTATATCATTTCCCTGAGATATACCCAGAGATCATTTAATTTATCCAAAGAATCATTAGACTCTACTAATCAAGTTTAGTCTATGGATAAACATATAAGCCAACACTTACTGATGCAGTGAATCATCACTGACAGTGATACTATCAGTATCAAGACACTAACAAAAGATAAACACACTAAGCAACCATGTTACTAATCAGAGACAAAGCTATGAACCACTGGCATCAGATCCAACATTAGCCTCAGACCAACAACAACATCACATAATCAAAGGATGAGAACAAGCACTGAGGTGTAGAGAACACAATTTTCACCAAGCCTCATTACTAGACCATAACATCATTTTACAAGAACCAGGGATGAACCCTAGATTCAGTGGAAACACTAAATATAGATTGGCCACTAGATACACATAGAGGGACTCAAGGTAGCCAGAGGCACTAGTGTTCATAGAGACACAACTCACCGGAGGTCATCGCTGAAGAATTGAAGAGGAAGCAAAAGGGCCGACGAGCTCGTGGCGGCACGGGGAGCATCCCAAAGGGCGCTGCAACCCGCACCAGCCACGGCGGTGGCCACAACAGCGCACGAGCACCACACACCACCACGGGAGGGTCAGCAGCGGCAGTAGCAGCATCATCCCCAAACCCTAGGGTTCGGGAACGGGGCTAGCCTGGCCACAGGAGGGATCCGAAATCAAATCGAAGCAGAGAAGATGGACGAGCATGGTCGACAACCTTGCACTGCACCACGACAGCAGCCAGGGAGGACCACAGTGGCGAGCATCGCACGGCGGTGACGCCAGCACCCCACGGGGTCGAGGAGGAGAGGAGGTGAGGTCGAGAGAGAGAGAGAGATAGAGGGAATGGGCCAATAGGGCCAGAACCCTTCGGGGTGCCCTTTTGGTCAAGTCACTTGGGCCACATTGGCCTAATAAGCCCAATAGAACTAGCACAAAACTTAAAAGAAGTTTTAATAATTAATAAAAGACCAAAATACCACTAGAGTTAAATAAAATCCTGGAAAATAAAATAGAAATCTAAAAATTATAAATAAAATATTTCTAGATTTATAATAATCCAACCTATTTAATTAAATTAAGAAATAATTTATATATATATTATTTTTAGTCAAGAATATTACAATATATTTATTTCTTATGGAATTTTATAAAATTAAAGGAAGAGGATAAAAATAAATAAAAATCACTTTTATTATTTATTATTATTGTAGTATTTTAGAAAAATAATAAATAAATGTTTAGAGATATAAAAAGAAACTCTTGTATTTAAATAGTAATTCTTATAATAATTATTAAGTAAATAAATATAAGAGTTTATATTAAATGTTTAATTCTAAAATAAATAAATTATTACCTTATAAAATGGCAAATATGATAATCAATAAATATTAAAGATTATTCTTTAAAATGAAATCCTATATTACTTAAAGGAATTTTTGGAACTAACATAATGGGTAAAACACACAAAGAAAATAAATGATAAATAATGCATTACATTACTATGCATATTCATTTTGCTTCTTTAAATATTGTCCTTACCAGGCAATAATGATGTTTTGTAGACATAGAAGATCCGGGTCCAGTGCAAGCATCCGGCTTCACTACCTTGCAATCACAAGGCAAGTTCATCACTTGCTCAGAGTCTTTATCAAAGTATTTGCAAATTGTATGCTATCATCTATGTTTGAAGGAAATAAAATATTATTTTCTCCAATAAATAAATTGTAGATATAATCCTAAGTAATGATATAGTGGAGCAATAGAACTTAGAGTTCTATTTGCAACAATGATGATCAACTAGGAACTTAACAACCCATGACATCAGTGATTCTAGCGCCGTATATCACGCGTTAACCATGCGATTTGGAATGGGACAGAGAAGTCAGTTGTATCTTCTTCCTCTCGCATGTAGCCGGATGTACAGGTTGTGGCTGTTATCACTCGTAGCGTGCATATTAATTGGTAATTCATAGAGGATATGCAGCATATGGGTGGGAACCCTCATCGTCCCACGATAGTTCTGGCATCTAACGGTCTGTACAAACCATTGTCGTAATTCAATGGGTGGGAATGGTGTACACCAAGGAGGCATGCAAGGTCACGAAGGGGGCAGTGATTGGCTTGGATCACCTACTGGGCCCCACATCATGGAATTGTGGACGGGAAAGTACGCCCGGTTGTGCAACAAGGAGTTGATCTCTCATGGGTAATGTAACGCACATCTGCAGAGTGTAGAAACTGTAACTTGTTACTCCCTGTTCTTGGAAGGAGCTACGAACACGGCAGGAAAGGAACTCCATGAAAGTTCTGGTAAACCTTTGAAGGCGGATGGGCATAGTTTTTAATAATAAAATAAATCTTTGAAGAAAGATTTACGAAAACTGCATAGTGCCAAGGACTTATAGTCCGAGGTGGTAGATAGAGCATCAAACTTCCCAGCTTGCATATAATGAACTTGCTGGGTAACGCTATTTCTCACCTTTTCCTTTGATCCCCTGCTTAGACTCTGAGGATCCCGAAGATACTCCAATGTATGCAGCAGAATGCCAAGAAGATGTCTTCTACGAGGAGCCTAACCTGTCAGGTGGCGTTGAAGGAGTGGATTAAGAGATTCAATAAGGAGTAGATGGCAACGAGTCAGCTTAGTTGTCCTAGTTATTAGTAACCAACGTTGCCGAGCAGCATGAACTCTATATAATAAGCTACTGAGCTCAACTCTTAGTTGGAGTTGTTACTTTTAACTTCCGCTGAAACACTTTATATTTTGGTTTGTAAGATGAATCTTTTGATGTCTTGAACTTCTGGTATTGTAATAATAATAATGTGTGTATGTTTGTAATATGGACCCGCAATGTTTCTGTTGTACCACTTTGAGGGATGTGATATTTACATAACGGTGTTCTATGGATGTCATGTCAACGACTATAGTGTACTACACATGAAGTGGTATGCTGGGTCACCGCAAGATATATGCGAGCGGGCAGAGCCAGAGGTGGGCCACACCTCCCTGTAGGCGCGGCCTAAGGTGGCCCTCTCCTGGGGGTGTGGGCCCCCTGTGGCCCAACTCTGCCTCCCCTTCTGGCATTCTTCGTCTTCTAGTAAAATAGGATTTTCCATAGTTTTTCTGATCTTCGCGAAATTGCATCAAAACACCGCTTTTCCCATCAGAATCCTGACGCCGGTAGTTCATCCTCCAAGAATCATCCAACATGCAAAAACAGATGAAAAGACACAAGTATCACCTCTTAATATGAAATATATCGATGAGTAGAGACAAATTATGAGATAGAATGGTGATGGAAATTGGACGTATCAAGAGAATGCAAGATCTCAAACAAAACAGACATGATAGAATCAATAAGATAGAATCATTAACCAATATGACATAGTAATCTTATATCCATCGGATCCCTGCAAACACAACATGTATGATTACAAATAGATGATCTTGATCATGAACGGTGCTCACAAGATCTAAACATGGTAGCACAAAGGAGGAGAAACAACCATCTAGCTACTACATGGACCCGTAGTCCAAGGTGGAACTACTCACGCTTCATACCGGAGGCTAGCATGGTGATGAAGAAGGCCTCCGGGATGATCTCTCCCCTCCGGCAGGGTGCCAGGAAGAGCTTCAGATCCCCCAATCTAGGGACGATGGTGTCAGCGGCTACGGGCTGTTTCGTGGAAGATTGATCGGTTCCTTAGGGTTTAGGTATCGGGGGCTTCTTATAGGCGGAGAGGGAGGTCGAGGGGGTGCCCGAGGTGGCTGCACCCCTAGGCGTAGGCCAGGCCTAGCCGCGCGGCCAGGGGGTGTGCCCCCTCGAGGCCCTCCTCCGTCTCGTCTTCTAGATCCGTGTTCCCCATGGTAAAATATTCACTTTGGCTTTTGTCCTGTCTTATTCCGAGAATATTCATTTTCTGACTTTTCTCACATAACAAGTTTGTGAGAGATTTAATCACTAAGTCTCACATAACAAGTTTGTGAGAGATTTAATCACTAAGTCTCACATAACAAGTTTAATTTGGAAGATAGATAAAACAAGATTATACTTGGAATGGTGTAACACACCATGCATAGGAATTTATAGTGGACACTTTGGAATAACTTGGTTTTTTGGAGTTGTATGCATGAGTAGAGCTTACTCATACAAGTGGAGGCTAGCAAAAGATTGGGAGCGACCAACTAAGAGAGCAATAATGGCCATAATCATGCAGAGCGACAAAAAATTACTAATCAAATCATAAAGTGGTACCAAAAGTCAAAAACTAAATGATCATAGAGGCTAACGTGACTTTTTCATAGTCATAACATGGTGTGAGCATGTGACAAGTCAACCCAAACAAATCATCAAAGGAGAATACCACAATACTATGCTTTTGTATGCTAAAACAATGCATGATTCTTTCAAGGCACATTAAGCAATCCTAATTGTTTGGAGCAAGTCATGCTACAACAATAATCACTAAGCATAAGGTCAAAACAACATCTAGAATGACATGCTAAAGTCTAAGTCATAGTCAAAGCAAGCTCCTCTTGTACTACTAAAGCAAGAACTTCCTGCTCCTTTCCAACACCAATCAACTTATTTGAAACAACACGACGAAAACGGGGGTCCAACTACTTTATTCAAGCAAACTAAGCAAACAAAAACCAAAAACGAAAACTAAGACGCTCCAAGAACAACACAACAGTGCATGAAACAATAAAAATGAAGTGTCTAGAAAGACCTGCGATTTTTATTGATGAAGAAGGGGATGTCTTGGGCATCCCCAAGATTTGATGCTTGTACCTATTGAATATTTCTTGGGGTGACAGGGGGTGGCATCCCCAAGCTTGAGCTTTTTTCCATTCTTCATCTCATTATATCATTCTTCTTCTACACCTGCAAATTTCCTTCATACGAAACTTCACACAATCTTCATTAGCAACATTACTACATTCAAAAGATAATAGAACCTTGGGGTTTAGTTTTAAAATAGCAAAAATTTCACTAAAGACATAATATACTGTAGCAATTCCCTCAAAAAGCTCATTTTCCGAAAAAGGAATCAATAAGAAGCAAATGCAAATAATGACAGAAATCTGTCAAAACAGACCAACAGGTAGAAACCAATTTTTTAGAAGACCTTATGTTACTCAAATCAAAAAGTGTTGAACTAACGTAAGTTATCTAACAACCTGGGGGATTTATTCAGAAAGTTACAAATCAATCGGACTTTTAGAGATTTTACACGAATTTTTATAGTGGAGCACAAAAATCTATTTTGGGACAGCAACTGCCCAAATCTTACTTCCCTGTCATTAGAGGTTATTCTTGGCAAAAAAATCAAATAAAAAGGATAAGGAGAGGTTATTACAGAAGTAATAACTTCCAAGACTCAAGCAAACTATTGGGTAATCTCCTAAGAAGTGCTTTTATTTAATGCCTTTAAGTTAGGCATGATAGTTTGAGAAGATGCTCACATAAGAAATATGAATTGAAGTAAAAGAGAGCATCAAGAAGCAAATTCAAAACACAATTAAGTCTAACCCACTTCCTATGCATAGGAATCTTGTAATAAAATAAATCAAGGAAGCACAAAGTAAAAATAATCGGTAGATAAAACAAGAGCAACTTCAAAACTTTCAGCATATAGAGAGATGTTTCAGTACCATGAAAACTTCTACAACCATATTTTCCCCTCTCATAATAATTTTCAGTAGCCTCATATGAATAAACTCAACAATATAAATATCACATAAAGCATGATTTTCATGATCTATAAACACATAATTTCTAGCAAGCTCAAAAATAGTGGGATTAAAATCGTTAAACCCACTTTTAACAATTTTATAATAAGATGACTGATCATTCGCAAGAGGACCATCATCTAGAGCTTTATCATAAACATTTTCTAAGCAAAAAACTTTAGTACCATGCGTTTTGAAATTAGGCGCAAATAAAGGATTATCATAAGATTTATCAAAATAGCAAGGATTATCATAGATAACAGGAGCACAACTATTATCATAGCCTTTACCCAAAGTAGATATTTCGAAAGGATCCACAGGAACATAACATTCAACCTCCTTTGGTAAGCAAGGGGGACAATCAAATAATGTAAGGGATAAATAGTTACTCTCATTAGAAGGTAGCCTTGGGTAGATCCACTCTTCCTCCTTTTGTTCATCACTCTCCTCCTCTTTTACATCTAATGAGCTTCCCGTTTCAGCAATTTCTTATTCCATAAGCTCCTACAAGGCATTAGTCTCTTCCGTTTGTGGAAAGCATCTATTAAAATGTTCAAGAATATAGCCATTTTCTTCCTTGTAATTATCAAAGAAAAATTTAAGTATATCATAAACCTCATATTCATAAGGTGAATCATCGGCATTTTCAAGCAAACTAGCAAGTTCAAATGCACCCTTCCAAGCAATAAATTCTTCAATTTGTTCCACATCATAAAACTCATAATTTCCTTTAACATAAGAAGATATGGTAACATTATCATTATACTCACATTGAAAAGGGAGGTGTTTATACCTCCTACAGCAACAAGATTTATCAAAGCAATAAGTAACATTATAAGTAGAGCACACGTCTCTAGCAATAGTATTCAATTGATCAATTTGTTCCCATAAGTGTTTCCCTTTTTGTGACAAGCAGTGTTCCTTATAATAATACTTTTTTTCTTCTGTGAACCCACCTTGACAATAAGAACTAGTTTCAAAGAAACCAACCGTTGATAGAAGGCATGACAAAGCAAGGCAATAACATACCAACAACTATAGTAGGAACCATTTTTTGTGTTTTTGATACGAGAAAGCAAAAGAAACGAAACTAATATTTTTGGAGTTTTTGATAAAAAAGAGGCAAGCAAAACAAGGCAAAAGAAACTAAGCAAAAAAACAAAGTAAAGAGAAAGGTTATGAAGGACTCCCCTTGTGAAGCCGTCCTTATCCTCCCGCCAACGGCGCCAGAAAAAGCTTGATGATGTGTAGCTCAGATCACTGTAGAGCTTCGTTGGGAAACCCCAAAAGGAAGGTATGATGAGCACAACAGCAAGTTTTCCCTCAGTAGAAACCAAGGTTATCAAACCAGTAGGAGGAAGGAAACGACCCAAAGGTGTTGCTAGCAATTTGGAAACATTCACAACACAAACTCAGGACTTTGCCCCAATGAACAGTGAGGTTGTCAATCTCACCGGTTTGCTAAAAACAAAGGATTACCTGTATGGTGTGGAAGGTAATGGTGGGTTGCAGAAAGTAAACAGTAACAGTGGAAGATGTATCAATGGTAAAGACAGAGGTGTTCTCCTTAAGATAAACAACATAACATGTTGGGTAAACAAATTACAGCGAAGCAATTGACAGGATAGAGCAAGGCATAACAATGCAATACTAGATATTCATGATCCTATGAGATTTGATTGGGCATTACAACAATATACATAGACCGCCATCAAACTGCATCTATGACTAATAATCCACCTTCAGGTTATCATTCGAACCCCCTCCAGTATTAAGATGCCAGCAACGGATAACTGCTTTAAGTAATGTGTGTAAAGTAAACAATACACTTGTTCCATGAACAAGAGATTGTTGTTTTCTCCCTAGTAGCAACAACACATCTACAACCTTAGAGATTTCTATCACTTCCCCAGATTAAATAGAGGCATGAACCCACTATCGAGCATAAATACTCGCTCTTGGAGTCACTGGCATCTACTTGGCCAAGATAGCTACTAGAAACGGAGAGCATGCAAGATCTCAAACAACACATACATGATAGAATCATTAACCAATATGACATAGTAATCTCAATATCCATCGGATCCCCGCAAACACAACATGTATGATTACAAATAGATGACCTTGATCATGAACGGAGCTCATAAGATCTAAACATGGTAGCACAAAGGAGGAGAAACAGCCATCTAGCTACTACATGGACCCGTAGTCCAAGGTGAAACTACTCACGCTTCATACCGGAGGCTGGCATGGTGATGAAGAAGGCCTCCGGGATGATCTCTTCCCTCCGGCAGGGTGCCGGGAAGAGCTTCGGGTTCCCCCGATCTAGGGACGATGGTGGCAGCGGCTACGGACTATTTCGTGGAAGATTGATCAGTTGCTTAGGGTTTATGTATCGGGGGCTTATTATAGGCGAAGAGAGAGGCCGAGGGGGTTCCCGAGGCGGCTGCACCCCCCTAGGCGCGGGCCAGGCTTGGCCGCGCGGCCAGGGGATGTGGCACCCTCGAGGCCCTCCTCCGTCTCGTCTTCTGGCTCCATGTTCCCCACGTTAAAATATTCACTTTGGCTTTTGTCCTGTCCAATTCCGAGAATATTCATTTTCTGACTTTTCTGGAACCAAAAACAATGAAAAAAGTAACCTGTGGCATCTTTTTAATAGGTTAGTCCCAGAAAACATATAAAAATACCTCAAAGTATATACAAAGTAAAGCAAAGTAGATACTAAACAAGCATGAAACATAAAAAATTATAGATACGTTTATGACATATCACTCTCAATGGGAGGTTAGCGGGTGAAGAGAGTTACAATCACTTTTTCGAGACACCGATACAATCATTAGAAGTAGGATGAAGGCGATTGGTTCCAAGGCCTCTAATTTCCTGAAACTGGGATTAAAGCTGGTCATCTGAGCCGGAAACCAAACCAGGGTAACATATAAGTAGTGCCAACACTGATTAAAGATAGGTCTCCCAACATGCTCATTTAGTTCAACACTATCCAAACATTTTCTCTCTGTGTCAATGATCACATTCCTAGATGCATCCCAAGCCATGCACTGATGCACCCTAATATGGTATGCCTACTCCACGTAGAAACCAACTAACCATCAATGTAGCGGCATAACCAGGAAAGTCGCCTAGATTCTTGATACCTTTGATCCGGATTCACGGATGCAGTATAGTAAATCTTTTCCTAGTAGATCGAGGTTTAATCGAACAACGCTAAAAGGAATGAAAATAAGGATACATCTACAAGACTTTGTTTTTTTGGTTTTACCTTTGTTTACCGGACCAATCTAGTTTACTTTATATTGTAGGTTAATTCAATGGATGGAGATAGGCCAGGGTTGAAGATACACACACTACTAGGAAAACGGCTATAGGTAATCCACACATCCGTGGCGCACATGCTAGTGGTGCCCCACGGGTAAAATAGGCGTGGCGCACTGTCCACAGGTGTCCTACGGCTAACTGCCGTAAGCGTGGCGCACATGGGGGTGGTGCGCCACGGCTATATGTGGGACAGGGCACAGGTGGCCACAACACATATACCCGTAGTACACTATGTCAAGGTGCGCTATAGATGTGAAACTTAGCCTTAGAGCACATTGACCTAGTGCGCTATGGGTATGTGTGCTGTAGCAGCTGGGTCAACTTAGCCGTATGGCACTCTTCCCTAGTGCTCTACGGCAAAGTGGCCTACACCAACTCCACACAACCCCCCTCCCTCCCCCGTGGATCGCCTTTTTTTAGCTTTGCAAGAAATAAAAGAAAATGAAAACCACTTCAAAAAAATAAAATCCTTTCATATTTAGGTAGATAATGTGGTCTAGTTTCTATGAAAATTAACAAACATGAATTTCGACTTTTTCTGCAAAAAAAAGTCATGTCACGATAAAAAAAACGGCCATAACTTTTGCATACGATGTCGAAAAAAACATATAATATACCAAAATGACCAGAACGAGATTCCACATCCGCTTGCAACCCCTTTAGGTCGTTTAGCGATTTTTTAGAATCTAAAAATTCGAAAAGAGTAAAAAATTATGGCAAAAACAAGATTTTTTGCTGCAGAAAAAAATTGAGGCAACTTACCCGTAGCGCACCACCACCTAGTGCGCCACGAGTAAGTTGGGCGGGATTCGAAATTCGAATCACCACCCCGCCCACCTACCTCCCTCTCTCTTCTCTTCCTCCCTTCCTCCCTCTCATCTTCTATTCCTTCCTCTCTTCTTATCTTCCTTCCTTCCTCTTCTCTTCCTTCCTTCCTCTCTTCTTCTCTTCCTCTTCTCTTCCTTCCTCTTCTCCTTCTCCTCACTTCGGCCTCCTCCGACCAAGGACGACCACGGGTAACCAGCTCCTTCGGCCATCACCGTCGCCTCCTCCGACCACACGTCTTCCAGCCGCCACCAACTCCTCCGACCATACCTCCGACTATACCTCCAACCGCACCTCTGGCCGTCTCCTCCGACCACACCTCCTCCTACTTCCTCGATGCCGACGAGGACTAGCACGGCCACGGCCTCCCGCACATCCCTGTGGTGGTAGGTCATGTCCACGGACACTGCTCTGACGAGGCGACGTGACGGCGGCGAGGCAACGCGACGACAACAATTTCTAGACCCGATTGCTTTTGCAATTCAAAACGGGGGTGTTGTTTACATTTTTTTGTTTTTTGAAAAACACATCCATCGCGCACCTGTACCCCTACCCGTGGCGCACCTGTTAGTGCGCTATTCCTATCCTCATATAACCGTAGCGCACCAGGGTAGTGCGCTACGGACACTTTTTAGCCGCAGCGTACGCCTAGTGGCGCACCATTAGTGCGCCACGGATGGGCTTTTCAGGTGCGCCACGAACAGCCATTTTCCTAGTAGTGACATGCAGCTGCACATCATATGGGATAACATAAAATAATAAGCATAGTCATGTGTAATATTCCAATAGAGATAATCCTTGTGGCCAGCACATCCTAATATACTAAAGCCCCTGTGAGCAGCAGGCACAACGATAGCCATTTGATCCAACCAGTTGTACCACAAAGCACTGGGTTACAAACAGTTATTAAATGATAAACATAGATCAAAGCCTTAAGGAGAGATGTTGTTGTTGATCCTGAATGGGTCGCTAAGCTAAGACTGTATATTCCTTTCTATCACTAGGATTCCTATGAGATTGCCGTTAGCCAAGTATCTCACCTTAATCCTTGATATATCTTGGGGATCTTTAGTACCTACAAGTCCAAAGATCGAGGCAAGAGAAAAAGAAACAAAAGATACAAATCTCTTATTCAAATAATACACAATACTCCTATAGATAAGATGCACATAATCACTGTGAGGTTTCCCCTCAACCTGCATCCCATGAGGACTACTCACTCACAACAATAAGATCAATGATAGAAAAAACATTGTGCGAAATACTTAGATTGAAACCAAATATTCTTACAATGGTCGCCAAATCACAAGGAGATCTCAAGTACAAAGTAATGGTTATGGCTAATGAAGAGGATGGGGAATGTAAGGGATGAACTATGGTGTGGATCTCCCTTGGCGGTGTTGTGATGCAATCTGATAATAGCGGCCCTCTATAAGGCGGCTGAGACCTCAAAATATATAGGCGCCTTCACAAGAGTTGCACGGTTTGGTGAGACAAAGCCGCCGCCACCTAGTACGGGTGGGCCGTGCCTGTACCAGCGATCGTTACGACGTCTGGTGCCTGGCATTAACTCCAGGATTGCTTGGTATTCTGAACTTTCTCAAAATCTTCATTTATGACTCCTGATTTTGCATTAAAAGTGTGATTTTCTGCACAACACAATTCAAAGCTAGGTTTTGCATATATTTGCAATAATCTGTCATTAGTGGCAATTCAAGAGAGATTATTATCAATTGCTTGATTAAAAACAATGTTTAAATGCGGAGAAATATGTTGATTTTTGGAGCCATCACTTCTCCATGGCCCTGGAAACCACTATCTCGACGCACAACTCATATCAGCTTCACTTGTAAAAAAAGAATAGATTTGAGATTAAACATCAGTACTCAACCAGAGATGCTTCGGATACAGTTTATGCTGATGACACTTGTGTATATATGATTGTTAAGTGTCCATTATGTCTCTCTTCACTATCTCACATCAATCATGCAATGGTGATAGTCCCTTTTTTCATCCTGTCCTCAGTGTAACGTGCATAAGACCGCTTTTATGTAGTTGTTGCACATGAGTCATCGTGGAGAGAAACAATTTGTCGTGCTTCTTTGCTATTCAGTTTCAGTAAGTTATTTTAAGAACAAGACATAGGTGTTAACAAAACAGGACATAGATGATCGCGGTGGTTGTGGGAGCCTAAATGTATTTGTTTCAACAAAATCATTTTGTAGCGCACTCTTCTCTGAGTCTACTACTTGAATGTCGGGTTGAGGGTTATGATGATGGGTATTTAAAGAAACAAATGTCATAAAAAGAACACAAACAAAAGTGTTTGAAGCAAAATTTGATCATGTGACTAAGAGCATGCCCAAGATGCTCTTCAGACTGAAGCAGAAGCATGCATCCAAGCAATGAATGTGGCACAACGATATGGAATAACAAACATAATCATCGAGACTGATGCCCAATTGCTGGTTCAAGCCGTCCGCTCGACGGATTCTAATCTTGCACCTAATGGTGTGCTCTTTCGTGAGATTAAGGCTCTAGCACTACTGGAAAAACAGCTTTGGTTCGACGTGAACAACACCAACAGTCCCAGCCTGTCACAGCCCGTGACTAGTGGGAGCACTAGTCCCGAGCCATGAGGCCTCTAATGGCTAGAAACGGCCGTAGTGACTAGTCCCGGGCCGAACCAGATCTTTAGTCCCGCTCCGTAATACGGACCGGGACTAATGACCTGGAGAAGGCCAGCTGGTATTTTCGTGGATTATTAGCCCCAGGTCGTATCATGGCCCGGGACTAGTTGTCCACCACTATATATTCTGGGATCTTGTCCTGCTGCCCTAAAGCATATGATGGCCATTTTTTTCAAACAAGCAAGAGAGTTCATGCCATTTTTTTCTCAAGATTTGTCAAGATTTAGTTTGCAACCCCTAAATCCAAAGCTTTAAAAGGTTAGAACTTCATTCTTTCATCTCTTATTGCTACTTTAGCTCTATAATGCTCTAGAAGTATAGAGATATGGATCAATGCATGCATGCTCTAGAAGTAGAAGGATTTTGATATATATGTGTAACAAATTTTGATTAGGCACATAGTTACTGAAAATTGAAATGTGTAATTTTAGAGTTTCAGAGCTTAGAATGGAATGAGGTTTTCACTGATAGAACAATAATAAAAAACTCCACATTTATCATGTTGATTGTTTTCTCCAATTCACAAATTGGTGCATATAAAATTTTCAAAATTCAAAATTAATGCTCTAGAAGCTCTCAATATAACTTGTAATAGTTTTATCATGTTGTGTAATCGTTTTTAATATACTTTTACTATAATGCAGATGGTCCGGGAATGGATGTACGGTACTGACCGACGCTCTGGCGAGTTCATTAATGGGGTGCATGAATTCATCCGTGTTGCTGATGCAAACAAGCGCAATGGTTTTGTATTTTGTCCATGTAGTGGATGTAGGAATCAGAAAGATTACTCTGACTCAAAAACCCTTCACAAACACCTGTTGAAGTCCGACTTCATGCCTAGTTATAATTGTTGGACCAAGCACGGAGAGAGAGGGGTTATAATGGAAGACAATGAAGAAGAGGAGAAGGATGAAAAATATCATGGTTTCCCTGAGTACGGAGATACTTCCATGGGGGATGCTGAAGGGGAGGATGAAGAAGAGACACATGATGAACCAGCTGATGATCTTGGTCGGACCATTGCCGATGCACGAAGAGATTGTGAAACTGAAAAGGATAGGGAGAAGTTCAATCACATGTTGGAGGATCACAAAAAGTTGTTGTACCCAAATTGCGAAAATGGTCTGAAAAGTCAAAAGACACCAAATTGCTGCGATGGAAGGCTGAGTGTGCTATACATGACTCCTCATTTGAAAAGTTGCTGAAAATGATGAAGAATATGCTTCAAAAAGATAACATATTGCCCGCCAGTACGTACGAAGCAAAGAAGGTTGTCTGCCCTCTAGGTTTAGAGGTTCAGATCATACATGCATGCCCTAATGATTGCATCCTCTACCGTGGTGAGGAGTATGAGAATTTGGATGCATGCCCGGTATGCACTTCACTTCGGTATAAGGTTGTCATCACGTTGAGGGCGAGCCCCCCGGAAGAGGGTTCCTGCCAAGGTGATGTGGTATGCTCCTATAATACCATGGTTGAAACGCTTATTCAGAAACAAAGAGCACGCCAAGTTGTTGCGATGGCATAAAGAGGAACGTAAGTTAGACGGGATGTTGAGACACCTCGCTGATGGGTCGCAATGGAGAAAAATCTATAGAAAGTACCCAGACTTTGTAGATGACGCAAGGAGTTTAAGGTTTGGTCTAAGTACAGATGGCATGAATCCCTTTGGGGAGCAGAGATCCACCACAAGACTGCCCGTGACTCTATGCATCTATAACCTTCCTCCTTGGTTGTGCATGAAGCGGAAGTTCATTATGATGCCAGTGTTGATCCAAGGTCCGAAGCAACCCAACAACGACATTGATGTGTACCTAAGGCCATTAGTGGAAGAAATTTTACAGTTGTGGCACGAACCCGGCATACGCGTGTGGGATGAGCACAAGCAAGAAGAATTTAACCTCCGAGCATTGCTTTTCATAATAATCAATGATTGGTCCGCTCTTAGTAACCTTTCAGGACAGTCCAACAAGGGACACAATGTTTAGATGAGACTGAAAGTATATATTTGGAACATTGTAAGAAGAATATATACAATGAGCATCGTCGATTTCTTTTGGCCAAGCATCCCTTAAGAAAGAAAGGCAAGCATTTCAACGGTCTGGCATGTCACCAGACGAAGCCTAAGGAGCGTACTAGTGCTGATATATTTGATATTGTAAGGTTCCCAACCTTTAATAAGGTAGAGATCCCTATGTTTACAATGCTAGTCCCTGGATCAATAGCGAGCATCCACAGTTAAGATGTAATATCAAGAAACAAAGGTCATAATACAAATTTATAACGAGGAATAAAATAATTTATTACATCTTACATAGCTCATTTGGCTATCTCATTACAATGCAGCAGAATATAACAATAGCATGGGGTCCTTCATCTTTAAAGTGCCACAGGCAGACATGTTGGTTGTAGACTTGCAATCCTAATCTTTAAACTTCACTAATATCAAACAAAACCTGCAACATAACAAGTTACAGCCACAAGGGTCAATACATTTTAATTGTATTGGCAAGTGATACTATGGTAATATAGTGGAGTCTATCATCTATATGCATCTGGCTAAGTGGAACTTAGGCTTGCTTTGCTCAAAATAGATTTTTCTTATCATTTGAAAACTCTAAGTTTTTGCTTTGACAAAATCTTTCCCAAGGCATCTCCCAATAGAAATTGGTGATCCTTCAACCCTTGTTCAACCACAAGTTTTTAACTTAGAAATTGGGATGATGAGATTCTTGATAGCTTCCATGTCTTGATGCTCAAATTGTCCTTTACCAGGGACATGGCTAAGTACTTAGATTTTACACTCTGCAGAGGTGGTGCACTTTCCCCACAAGACTTGGTTTCACCAAGACAAGATCTTCAGAATCCTTCCCTTAGAACAGAATGGACGCGTTCCAACCTATCATTCCCCTACCACCAACTGTCCATTTGGCTAAGTTATTGCAACCTATATGATCCAGGCAGAGCCCATATTGCCAAGTGGCTGCACTTGAAGCTTCTCAACATTTGACATCTCAAATCTCTTTGTTCCTGGGTGGCCATCCACAAGTGAGACACCAAGTTTTCCCCAGCATGCTGGACTTGGTGATGCCCAAGTTTTCCCCAGCATACTGGACTTGCATGACCACTCAACACAAACCATTCCTTCCATTCCACCCAGGTGATTCATTTACTTCGTTGTTTTATTAAACAAAGCACAAGTCCTCAGACTTAGAAATTTTCCATAGCATGAATATATAGTCCACCCTTGTTTTCTACTAGCTAAGCTAAGCATGATAGTAGTAGGAATCTTAACTTAGGAAATTTCTACTAAGGTTACATCTACTAGGGTTTCCCATGGCATAGTTTATACTTAGCAAAAATTCCATGCAAGTTCTACTTAGAAACATCACTAATGCATAGTGAAAATATTGGGACAAAAGTATGAAGCATCACTTTCCTTTTTGGTAGAGAATATAGGTTCACTCCTTGATCTTGCAATATTCACTCACTTCAAATCACTACAATTTCAATCAAGCAAACAATATTTCAATCTACCATTCAAGCAATTCATCACATAAAATGATAGCAACAAAACAATGCATGCAAGCATGCAAAAGGTTGTTTTATTTGTAAAAGTGGTTTCTAATAGGTTATAAGCATTTGGAAACACCTATTGGTCATTTTATAAAGTGGCAAAGCCATTTGCAAAAGTTTTTACTTCATAAACAATTTTTAAACCAAGTCATTATTTTATGTGGTGAAGAAATGCTTTTAATAAGGCAACATTCTATAGAGTTCACAAAATATGTTTTCAAACCATAAAACCTTGTGTTTAGGGTCAGAGAGTTAATTCCAAAACATTTCCCAAAGATTTTCTACCAAAAGCATTTTTAATAAATAAACATTACTTTTGTTTGACTAGAAATGGTTTAAATCCAAAGTTTACTCTTTTGTTTCACCAAATACATTTTTGAAACCATAATTTGTTTCCTATGGTCAGTAGGTTCAAAACACACCATTTGCCAAAGGTTTTATTTCAAAAATCATTTTAGAACAATTTTTATATTCTAAACATGCATTCATAAATTTCTGCAAAAACAAACATTTTACCAGAAGCTTTTTACTAAACAAAGTGCATGGTTGGCTAGGGCTTGTCTTGCTGAATCCATTGATATAAAATTTGCAAAATTTGGACGTGTGGTTTGAAAGGTATGGATTTTTCAAAATTGATCATCTAATAGACATGTTTCTGTTTTTAAAACAGATCTCAAGCCACGTGTCTTATTCCTATTCGTCTATACCTCTTCGCGCGGATCGGCTAACACAGACCGCGGGATTTAAAGCGAATCGTGCGGCGCAGGTTGCTACTTACCTCTTCGCTCTCATTCTATCGCATCCGTCAGATCAAGATCTAGTGGTTCAGGGCATGTGACCAAAAGCTAGCGGCGCTCGACGATGGCTGGCGGCGGCGACGCTCGGGCGACGACGCTCTGGCTATTCCAGGAAGCTAGGGGAAGGGAGGGTATTCTCACCGTGTTCGCCGGGACGTGCTGGAGCTCAACGTTCTCGTGGTTGACGAAGGGGCGCACAGGGTTGCTGATAATTGCTCGTCGGAGTTGCGTCTGACGACGGCCACGCGCTGTCGTCGTCGAGGGCGGCGCTACGGGTCATGAGGGAGCAAACAGAATACATAGTTAGATGCGCAAGGACGTGGCGATGATGCGTGCGTGAAGGAGAAAGAGAGGGGCGGTATGGTTCTTACCCGAGGCTTCGCTGGAGATGAAACAGACGGTGGCGGCGGTGGTCGTTGTCGTTGTCGAGGTTCTGGGGCGCGTGGGGACGAGCTGGCACTATGGGGAGATGCGCCAGGGCCTGGGGATCATGTGAGCATGGTCGAGGAGGCGAGGGGCGGAGGAGGCTGGCCGGAATCGCTGGTGGAGCTCGCCGGAGCAGAGGGCGGTGCATGGGAAAATTGTGCAGCCTGGGGGCGTGCTAAGGTGAGGCGACTGGGGGGAAATGGAGAGGATATGCTGGCGAATAAGAGGGCATGGTCGCGGGGTAGTTTAATGGCACGGTTACTGCGTATTAACGCGAGGAAACGGCGACAGAACGGCCGAGGAGGAAAGAGGGGGCGGGGTCAGCGCGGGGAGGAAGAAGGTGAGGTGGCAGTGGGGTCCATCGGTCAGCGTAAGGGGAAGAGGGGGAGTGGGGTCCATCGGTCAGTCGCTGAGCGGGTTCTTTCTCTGGTGAAAAACGGTTCGTTCGGGTGAGGGGGAAGATGGGCTTAGTTGGGCTGGCTGCTTAGCTCATTTTTTTGTACTACTCTGCTTTTCTTTTTCCATTTCTATTTTTCTGATGTGGTTTTGTTTAATTAATTCAAACACTCATTTGAATTCAAACCTTTGCCAAATTTTGTGTAGGTTTAAATACTGATTAGTAGTATATTCTGAAGTCAAATTTGGAATAAGACTTTATTCTTTTTAGGTCTTTTTAATTATTCAAAAAGGCCCTTGTTTAAATCATATAAGATTTAATAATATTTCTAAACACCATTTGATTTTCCAAAACCTTCCAAATCTTTTCAGTAGGTTTTTATTTGTTTAATAGGGTGTCAAATAATTCACCTTTGAATTATTTGGAAAGTATTTAATATGATTCATAAATCATTTGAACTGGGTATTTGTTTTAATTCCAATGGAATGTAATATAGTTTTAATTCCCTAATTTTTATTTGGAAGTTTTCTTTAATCTTAATTAGGTTGAATTAAACAACTTTTATTTCACTTGGGTAAATTCCAAAATACTATTTTCTCATGAATTATATAATTATCCTTATTAGAGATTTGTCTTTATTAAAATAGGGATAGAATGGTTAATGTCATTTTATTTTATTTTGGAAATTCTTTATCCTTTTATTTTATTTGATTTGGATTATATTCATTCCATTTGCTTAATGGATTAGGCCAAGGTTATTTGGTCTTTAAATATTCCTTATTTAATATTTCTTTCTTCATCTTATAAAATCCATATCTTTTTATTTAGAGATCCAAACTTGGTGATTCCAATTTTGTAAAACCTTATTTAATATTTTTTTATCCTTTTGAATATCTTTAGGATCATTTGCTCACCATTTGGTATGGATTTTAGATAAGTGCTTTATTAGCTTTGGAAATTCAATTCCTTATCTTATTAAATTCATAAGTTTTTATTTATGGTTCCAAATTAAGTGAAACCAATTTATATGGTTTTATAATATTTTTATTTGTCATTCTTGATCCTTTGTAAATGTTTGTTGACAAGATTTTTTATGGATCAAATCCATAGGCTTGGAGATAACTTGGAAATGATTTTATTCCATTAAGGTTTAGGGTTTGGATTTATTTTCCAAGTGTTTAACTTTCCAGATACATTCACTGAGGAATGAATTTCTCTTGATTTGGATTTGTTGAATTCAAAATTTAATTAAAGTTTGTTCAAGATGGGATTTTGAGTTTCCATTTAGAAACAAAAGTTTCTTTTCACCCTAAAATTTAACAATAATTTATTTTGTTTATTTTATTTTTCACATTACAAGATTTGGAAAATCTTGGGATGTGACAGGCTACCACCCATAAAATAAATCTCGTCCTGAGATTTGGGGAGGCTAGGGGTTACAAGTTGGCATCAAAGCAACTAAGGTACTACCACCCTTAAAATATTTTCCAACTAAATTACATCTTGGCTTTCTTGGGATCTTGTTGAAATCTCTCTGGGCAAACATCTGCATAGTGTCCTTTGTTTCCACACTTGAAACATGTGACAAGGCTGAGATCCTTCATAGGCTTTATCTTGTTCTTCATCTTTTCTGGACAATTGCTTGCATAATGTCCTTGGTTACCACAATTGTAACATGTGATAAGGATGAGTTCTTCACGTATCTTCTGTGGACAAGTTGACACAAAATGGCCTAACTCTTTGCAGTTGTTGCACCATACTTGGCTAATCTCCTTATACTTCTTCTTGGGTTTCTCCAAAGCTAAGAGTGCTTCTAGTTCATGTTCTTCATATGTTATCTCAAAGGTAGGAATGTTTCCTGGTTTCCTTGACCTTTTCTTATTCCTTGGATAATACATATGTCTCCTCTTTGGTCCTTTAAATTGAGTCATATTTCTTGGAGGTGCAAGCTGAGATTTTCCTTTGTCTTCATCCTTCTCGGTAGACTTGGATCTCTCATGGTAATCTACAATCAGTTGTTGCACTCCACCTTGTTTCCTTTGTTGAACTATGGAATAGATGGGGCATTGGATAGGGACATGATTATTTCCTTCACATAAGTAACAAGTAGCTTGACATGTGGGGCATTGGTCAATTGGATGTTTCTCTTCACAATTGGGGCATTGATCTTCATGCTCCTTGGAAGTGTGATCCTTGTCGCCACAAATATTGCAAGCTTGAGTTCCTTCTAAAATATCATCCTTGTCATCCTTGTTGTCACAAACTCCTTGGGAAGAGTTGTTTCCCACGTTGATCATTTGATCTGTCACCTTATGCAACAATTGGGTTTGGGCTTCCAAAAACCTTTGCAGGGTTGGATCTACCTCACTCCTGTTGGCTATAAATTGAGCTCTCACTTGGTTCAACTGGGTTTGGGTTACTATGAGTTCTCTCATGTTGTCCTCTTGGTTGTTGTTGTTGTCACCATCCTTGATGTTGGAGTCTCTTGGAGAAGTCATCTGTTTGGGTTGGATTTGGATTAGAATGGGCAAAAAGATTTCTAAGGAAATAATTCTAATCACACACATCACAATTCACACAAGCAATGTGCAAGCAACCACAAACAAACATTCCACTCAAACAACAAAGCTCAAGCACATTTTTAGGCAACCAAAAATATTTTGTTACACCACATAAGTTGGTGTGTTTGATCTATACTTAATATGGTGGTCCATCTATATGGTTCACTTGAGATCATTCCATTCTTCTTAGTTGTTTCTTCTTGCATGAGATCATAGTTTCCTTGGGGAAATTCTTGGTCATAAAAACTTCAAGGTGATGATGATTCCCAAGTTGTGTTTCCTTAGTCTTCAAGTCTTGAGCAAGATTTCTTGTCTCACTTGTAGTCCTTAGTGATATCCAAGGTTGAAGTCCATGGTGAAAATGTTGAAGATGTTGAAGTCATTAGAGTTGAAGATGTTGAAGTCATTAGAGTTGATATAGTCCTTAGCTCATGGTGAAGTCTTTGGCCATGGGGTAGGTTTTATCCATTAGGTTGAAATAGAAGAGATGTAGAGTCAAAACCAAAAATGATTGAGGAAAGAGTTTACAAGATTGTTTGTAAATAAGTTTTGGAACAATAACAACTCCTATTTTTCTAAGGGGTTTTGTCCAATCCTAGGGTTACAATTTTGCAGGCAACACAATGCTCTGATACCATCTGTTTGGTTCCCAACCTTTAATAAGGTAGAGATCCCTGTGTTTACAATGCTAGTCCCTGGATCAACAGCGAGCATCCACAGTTAAGATGTAATATCAAGAAACAAAGGTCATAATACAACTTTATAACCAGGAATAAAATAATTTATTACATCTTACATAGCTCATTTGGCTATCTCATTACAATGCAGCAGAATATAACAATAGCATGGGGTCCTTCATCTTCAAAGTGCCACAGGTAGACATGTTGGTTGTAGACTTGCAATCCTAATCTTTAAACTTCACTAATATCAAACAAAACCTGCAACATAACAAGTTACAGCCACAAGGGTCAATACATTTGAATTGTATTGGCAAGTGATATATGGTAATATAGTGGAGTCTATCATCTATATGCATCTGGCTAAGTGGAGCTTAGGCTTGCTTTGCTCAAAATAGATTTTCCTTATCATTTGAAAACTCTAAGTTTTTGCTTTGACAAAATCTTTCCCAAGGCATCTCCCAATAGAAATTGGTGATCCTTCAACCCTTGTTCAACCACAAGTTTTTAACTTAGAAATTGGGATGATGAGATTCTTGATAGCTTCCATGTCTTGATGCTCAAATTGTCCTTTACCAGGGACATGGCTAAGTACTTAGATTTTACACTCTGCAGAGGTGGTGCACTTTCCCCACAAGACTTGGTTTCACCAAGACAAGATCTTTCAGAAGCCTTCCCTTAGACCAGAATGGACGCGTTCCAACCTATCATTCCCCTACCACCAACTGTCCATTTGGCTAAGTTATTGCAACCTATATGATCCAGGCAGAGCACATATTGCCAAGTGGCTGCACCTGAAGCTTCTCAACATTTGACATATCAAATCTCTTTGTTCCTGGGTGGCCATACACAAGTGAGACACCAAGTTTTCCCCAGCATGCTAGACTTGGTGATGCCCAAGTTTTCCCCAGCATACTGGACTTGCATGACCACTCAACACAAACCATTCCTTCCATTCCACCCAGGTGATTCATTTACTTAGTTGTTTTATTAAACAAAGCACAAGTAAAATTTTCCATAGCATGAATATATATTCCACCCTTGTTTTCTACTAGCTAAGCGAAGCATGATAGTAGTAGGAATCTTAACTTAGGAAATTTCTACTAAGGTTACATCTACTAGGGTTTCCCATGGCATAGTTTATACTTAGCAAAAATTCCATGCAAGTTCTACTTAGAAACATCACTAATGCATGGTGAAAATATTGGGACAAAAGTATGAAGCATCACTTTCCTTTTTGGTAGAGAATATAGGTTCACTCCTTGATCTTGCAATATTCACTCACTTCAAATCACTACAATTTCAATCAAGCAAACAATATTTCAATCTACCATTCAAGCAATTCATCACATAAAATGATAGCAACAAAACAATGCATGCAAGCATGCAAAAGGTTGTTTTATTTGTAAAAGTGGTTTCTAATAGGTTATAAGCATTTGGAAACACCTATTGGTCATTTTATAAAGTGGCAAAGCCATTTGCAAAAGTTTTTACTTCATAAACAATTTTTAAACCAAGTCATTATTTTATGTGGTGAAGAAATGCTTTTAATAAGGCAACATTCTATAGAGTTCACAAAATATGTTTTCAAACCATAAAACCTTGTGTTTAGGGTCAGAGAGTTAATTCCAAAACATTTCCCAAAGATTTTCTACCAAAAGCATTTTTAATAAATAAACATTACTTTTGTTTGACTAGAAATGGTTTAAATCCAAAGTTTACTCTTTTGTTTCACCAAATACATTTTTGAAACCATAATTTGTTTCCTATGGTCAGTAGGTTCAAAACACACCATTTGCCAAAGGTTTTATTTCAAAAATCATTTTAGAACAATTTTTATATTCTAAACATGCATTCATAAATTTCTGCAAAAACAAACATTTTACCAGAAGCTTTTTACTAAACAAAGTGCATGGTTGGCTAGGGCTTGTCTTGCTGAATCCATTGATATAAAATTTGCAAAATTTGGACGTGTGGTTTGAAAGGTATGGATTTTTCAAAATTGATCATCTAATAGACATGTTTCTGTTTTTAAAACAGATCTCAAGCCACGTGTCTTATTCCTATTCGTCTATACCTCTTCGCGCGGATCGACTAACACAGACCGCGGGATTTAAAGCGAATCGTGCGGCGCAGGTTGCTACTTACCTCTTCGCTCTCGTTCTATCGCATCCGTCGGATCAAGATCTAGCGGTTCAGGGCATGTGACCAAAAGCTAGCGGCGCTCGACGGTGGCTGGCGGCGGAGACGCTCGGGCGACGGTGCTCTGGCTATTCCAGGAAGCTAGGGGAAGGGAGGGTATGATGCGTGCGTGAAGGAGAAAGAGAGGGGCGGTATGGTTCTTACCCGAGGCTTCGCCGGAGATGAAACAGACGGTGGCGGTGGTGGTCGTTGTCGTTGCCGAGGTTCTGGGGCGCGCGGGGACGAGCTGGCGCTACGAGGAGATGCGCCAGGGCCTGGGGATCATGTGAGCATGGTCGAGGAGGCGAGGGGCGGAGGAGGCTGGCCAGAATCGCTGGTGGAGCTCGCCGAAGCAGAGGGCGGTGCAGGGGAAAATTGTGCAGCCTGGGGGCGCGCTAAGGTGAGGCGACTGGGGGGAATGGAGAGGAGATGCTGGCGAATAAGAGGGCATGGTCGTGGGGTCGTTTAATGGCGCGTATCACAGACACGTGAGGAAACGCAGCCAGAATGGCCGGGAGGAAAGAGGGGCGGTCGCTGGAGGAAGAAGGTGAGGTGGTAGTGGGGTCCATCGGTCAGCGTAAGGGGAAGAGCGGGAGTGGGGTCCATCGGTTAGTCGCTGAGTGGGTTCTTTCTCTGGTGAAAAACAGTTCGTTCGGGTGAGGGGGAAGATGGGCCCTCTGGGCTTAGTTGGGTTGGCTGCTTAGCTCATTTTTTTTGTACTGCTCTGCTTTTCTTTTTCCATTTCTATTTTTCTGATGTGGTTTTGTTTAATTAATTCAAACACTCATTTGAATTCAAACCTTTGCCAAATTTTATGTAGGTTTAAATACTGATTAGTAGTATATTCTGAAGTCAAATTTGGAATAAGACTTTATTCTTTTTAGGTCTTGTTAATTATTCAAAAAGGCCCTTGTTTAAATCATATAAGATTTAAGAATATTTCTAAACACCATTTTATTTTCCAAAACCTTCCAAATATTTTCAGTAGGTTTTTATTTGTTTAATAGGGTGTCAAATAATTCATCTTTGAATTATTTGGAAAGTATTTAATATGATTCATAAATCATTTGAATTGGGTATTTGTTTTAATTCCAATGCAATTTAATATAGTTTTAGTTCCCTAATTTTTATTTGGAAGTTTTCTTTAATCTTAATTAGGTTGAATTAAACAACTTTTATTTCACTTGGGTAAATTCCAAAATACTATTTTCTCATGAATTATATAATTATCCTTATTAGAGATTTGTCTTTATTAAAATAGGGATAGAATGGTTAATGCCATTTTATTTTATTTTGGAAATTCTTTATCCTTTTATTTTATTTGATTTGGATTATATTCATTCCATTTGCTTAATGGATTAGGCCAAGGTTTGATTTGGTCTTTAAATATTCCTTATTTAATATTTCTTTCTTCATCTTATAAAATCCATATCTTTTTATTTAGAGATCCAAACTTGGTGATTCCAATTTTGTAAAATCTTATTTAATATTTGTTTATCATTTTGAATATATTTAGGATCATTTACTCACCATTTGGTATGGATTTTAGATAATGGCTTTATTAGCTTTGGAAATTCAATTCCTTATCTTATTAAATTCATAAGTTTTTATTTATGGTTCCAAATTAAGTGAAACCAATTTATATGGTTTTATAATATTTTTATTTGTCATTATTGATCCTTTGTAAATGTTTGTTGACAAGATTTTATATGGATCAAATCCATAGGCTTGGAGATAACTTGGAAATGATTTTATTCCATTAAGGTTTAGGGTTTGGATTTATTTTCCAAGTGTTTAACTTTCCAGATACATTCATTGAGGAATGCATTTCTCTTGATTTGGATTTGTTGAATTCAAACTTTAATTAAAGTTTGTTCAAGATGGGATTTTGAGTTTCCATTTAGAAACAAAAGTTTCTTTTCACCCTAAAATTCAACAATAATTTATTTTGTTTATTTTATTTTTCACATTACAAGATTTGGAAAATCTTGGGATGTGACAGATATGGTCAAAGATTTGGATCAAATGGTAACCTTTGGAAAGGGTCCTGGCAGAAAATCTGTTCTGAAGGACACGCACCCATGTGGAAGAAGAAATTTATATTTTGGGAGCTACCATATTGGAAATTCTTAGAGGTCCGATTTGCAATCGATGTGATGCATGTGACGAAGAATCTTTGCGTGAAACTCCTAGGCTTCTTGTGCGTGTATGGGAAGACAAAAGGTACACCGGAAGCACGAAAGGACCATCAACATATGAAAGACCCAGATGGCATGTATCCAGAATGGTTTCAAGGTCATGCCAGCTACGCTCTTACCAAACAAGGGAAGCTTTGGGAAATGGCGGGAAATATCTTTAGTCCCGGTTAGTGACTACAACCGGGACTAAAAGCTCTCGTAAAAAGGAAAGGGCAGGAAACCTTGGCGGGAAGCGGTGGGAAATGGCGGGAAATATCTTTAGTCCCGGTTTGTGAATACAACCGGGACTAAATGGACGCATAGATGATACATTCCATCATACACCCAAGCGACTCGTCGCCTAGCCGTCGAGCTCGCCCCATTGTACTCTCACCATAATACAATCTAGCAGGAGTAGGTCTTTACCCTCCGGGGGGCCGAACCTGGGTAAATCCTTGTGTCTCCGCCCTCATCTCGCACAGCAGATGGCTGGCCTCCCTTGCCCCATGTTCTACTACTCGCCGCCGATTGCAGCATCTGCCGTGGTCATTCCCACGACAGTGGCGCCCACCATGGGGCCTGGCCGGTCAGGCCGGTGTTCTGCGGCAAGATCCAATCTGCCCATCAACGAGTCGATTGCGACCGGCCGCATGATCGCGATCGGCGAGATGCTCCAGATCTTGCCGAGCAGCTACGTCCCGGCGGCGCGACCCGTCACGCACAGCGTGATCCTGCCGGTCGGCACGATCAGCCTCTTCGTCGGTCTCACCGACGTCATCACTTCGGAGGACTCGGCACGCATCCGCGAGTCGCCGCCACGCGACTGGCTCTCTGAGAGCCAAGTCCGCACGATCCACCGCCTCGCCTCCGAGTACGACTCGTCCCACAGCAACGTGGCCGAGACCACCGCGGCCGTGGGCGATGCGGCCCTCAACGACGACGCCGATTCGGCGACGCCGGCATCACGCGCCGGATCCATCATCGCCGCATCGCCCGTGGGTTCCATCACCCAGGTCTCCAATGTCGGAGACTTTGAGGATCCCTCCATCCTTGGGATCTTTGACTTTGACTCCGGGTTGGAGAACTCCGCCGACCTCTACGACAGAACCGGTCGCCACGCTGCGACCTACATGGCGACTGGGCGCCGACCCACTGGAAGACCCCTTCTCCACGCCGATCCCACCAAACGCGACGGCAATGGAGGTCGAGGAACTCCGCCTAAAGCTGGCGGAGGAAGTCCGCAAGGATCAAGCCGAGCGCGAAAAATTTCGCCTCGAGCAGGCGACAGCGCAAGAGCTATCACGATATCACCAACTTCGAATCAGGTCGCGCCTGAACCCCGCCATCCAGGGGCGTGCCCTGAAATTCGACGACGAGAACGACCCGGCTCGCATAGCCGAGCGTGCGATCTGCGAGAACGCACCGCTAAAAGGAAGCGCTCGACCCCCACCAGGGGGCGATGGCCAATGGCGCCCCACCACCACCCAACCGCGCGCTCCCCAGGGACCAACCAAGGATCATGGTCTCCTCGCTAGAGCGAGACGCGAATGGCCTCCCGTTGTTCTCCACCCCAATGGACGTCGTCGCAAGCCGAGTTGCGGTCGACAACATCCAAGTAACCGGTGAAGGTGCCCTGCAGATCCAGTACGCCAAGGCTCTGCTCGCCAAAGCAGTGGAGGAACAAAATGCAGGCGCCGACTCACAGGGTCGGATGTACTCGCGCTCATCAGGCAGCAGGGCGGCCTCGAGCGGCCGCCCCATGGTGGAGAATACCCTCAACTGCCCTCCACCCAAGCCCCTGCAGCTCCAACACCGACACGCGAACGCGGCACTCTCCACCAACGACCCGCGGCCGGTGAACAACTTCGTCGCCGCCAATGGGCAGCCCGTCGACGCATGCACCCACATCATCAACAACCAAATTTGGCGCGCACGCCAGCCCGACAATCTGCGGCACACCCTCACCAATCGCCGCAACGGCGAACCAAGGGGATCGTTGAGCCGAGTCGGACCCCAGTGCTTCGGACCGATGTGTTGGAGATATGCCCAAGAGGCAATAATAAAGTGGTTATTATCATATCTTCATACTTATGATAAATGTTTACATACCATGCTATAATTGTATTAACCGGAAACATTAATACTTGTGTGATTTGTAAACATAAAAGAGTCCCTAGTAAAGCCTCTTGTTAAACTAGCTTGTTGGTTAATATATGATTATGGTTTCCTGATCATGAACATAGAGATGTTATTAACAACAGGGTCATATCATTAGGAGAATGATGTGATGGACATACTCCTATAGTTAAGCGTAGCATAAAGATCAAGTCATTTAATATAGTTCATTTGCTATAAGCTTTCTGATACATAGTAACCTAATTCCTTGGACCATGAGATCATGTTAATCACCATCACCGGAAGGATGCTTTGATGACATCAAACACCACACCGTAACTGGGTGGTTATAAAGGTGGCATTGAGTGTTCGGAAAGTATGGGTTGAGGCACATGGATCAAGAGTGGGATTTGTCCATCCATATGACGGATAGATATACTCTGGGCCCTCTCGGTGGAATGTCATCCAATTAGCTTGCAAGCATGTGACTGGTTCACAAGGTATCACATACCACGGGAACGAGAAAAGAGTACTTATCGGTAACGAGGTTGAACTAGGTATGCAGAGATACAAACGATCAAAACCTCGGATAAGCAAACTATCGTGAGACAAAGGGAAATTGGTATCGTATATAAGTGGTTCATTCGACCGCAAAGTAATCATAGAAATATGTGGGAGCCATATGAATTTCCAGATTCCTCTATTGGTTATTGATCGGAGAAGTGTCTCGATCATGTCCGCATAATTCACGAACCGTAGGGAGACACATTTAAGGATTCGATGTTGTTGAGTAGTTATGGAATGATGAGTAAGAGACCGAATGTTGTTCGGAGTCTCGGATGGGATCCGGGATATCACGAGGAGATCCGGAATGGTCCGGATAATAAGATTCATATAAGGAAATTCCTGTTTCGGAGTTCGGGAATGATTCCGGTGTTTTCATCGGGAGTGTTCTAGAAGGTTCCGGAAGGTCCGGCACTCCGGAGGGGAAGGGTACATGAATGTGTCATAACAAGTTGGAATGGTTGCATCATGTACTAGGTGTCATCGCTGAGCAAAATAAAGGGATAAATCAAATCCTAGTTTGAAAAGTCAAACGCTAATTTGAAAAGTCAAACGGCAAGTTTGCTTGGTGGAGGGAGAGTAGGAAACCTACTTGGGAAGGAGTTCCTCTCCCTCCGCCCGCCATCCTTGGAGGCCGAGTTGGGGGAGGACTCTCCTCCCCCCGCCGGCGCCCTCCCACCTATAAAAGGAGGGGCAAGGCTGCCCCTCTAGACACACACCTCTCTCTTCTAAACCCTAGCCCTAGCCGCCGGCCTCCACCAAGTCGCCGCCGCCCCTAGGGTTTGCCTAGCGGCCGACTTGGGGCTTTCCCCTTTCCCTAGCCGCCGGCCTAGCCCTCTCTCCTTGGTGCCTCTAAACCCTAGATCGCCAAGGCCTCTCTCATAGTCCACCATACTCGCTCCGACTTAAGGCGAAGCCCTGCGAGATCTCCCCTCTACTTCTGGTACCACCCCATCATGCTGCCGGAATCGTGAGGAGAGTGCTACAACCTCCGCTGCCTGCTGGAACAAGGGAGAGGAAGGTCTTCATCGAATCTGGGCGATCGATCATGAAGCGCTGCAGGAACGCAGCGCTGGAAGGATCGTCTACGCGATATTGAGATCGGCAAGAGTACGACTACATCACCCACGAGAATCTGCTCTCATTAACCGCTTTGGAATCTTCGAGGGTGAGTTCCTCTATCGGCTTGTTTGTTTGCATGCGGTAGAAATTTTTTGTTTTCCATGCTACGAACCCCTACAGTGGTATCAGAGCCATGTCTATATGTAGATCTGTTGCACGAGTAGAACACAATGGTCATTGTGGGCATTGATGTTTTTGTTGTCGATTGCTTCTTGTGTACTTTGCATCTTGCGGGATGGTGGGATGAAGCGGCCCGGGCTAACCTTACATGACATCATTCATGAGACTTGCTCCACGCTTGACATGCAACTTGTATTGCATAAGTGGCTTTATGGGTGCTGCTTTCTCCCAACATAGTTAAGATTCAATTTACAACGGGTGATTGACAATACTAGTATCAATGTTGTGGTTCTTGTTCGTAAGTTAGAACGACACTTATTGAAAGCCCCAAACCACGTAAAACATGCAAAGAAAATTAGAGGCGTCTAACTTTGTTTTGCAGGGGTGTGCTGTGATGTGATATGGCCATGATTGTGATTATATATGATGTATGCAATGTTCCTTATTGTAAGTTGGCAACCGGCAGGAGCCATATGGTTATTTCCATTAAGTCTTGTGTGTCTATTATTCAAAGTAGTTGTAATAGTTGATGCTGATGGAAGACACCATGAATCGGTGCCATTGACCTTGACGCCACACCGGTGATGATGGAGATCATGTTCGTGCTTGAAGATGGAGATCGGAAGAACAAGAAGAAAGGCCATATCATATCACATATTATGAATTGCATGTGATGTTAATCCTTTTATGCATCTTGTATTGCTTAGTTCACGACGGTAGCATTATAAGATGATCCCTCAAGCACACAATTTCAAGTTTTAAAGTGTTCATCCTTAGTAAGCACCGCTAAAAGCTCGTTGTTTCAAGCACCACGTGATGATCGGTGTGTTAGATTCCATGAGTGTATACAACGTGAGCAAGCCAGATTTGCTCATGCGGAAGCTAAGGTTTGATCTTGACGAGCCTAGCATGTATGTACATGGTCTCGAACACGGATCACCGAAATGTAAAGCATGAGTCATATAGTAGATATGATGAACATGTTGATTGTTCGCCATTGAAGCTACATCAACTCTCGTGATGATCGGTTTTGATGTGGTGGATTTGGTTCGTGTGATCACTAAAACAATGTGAGGGATATTGTTTTGAGTGGGAGTTCAACAACAATATGATTAAAAGTTGAACACTATTTATCATAAATTAAATCAAAGTGAATTTGCATAGTTGTTGTAGTCATTGGCCTCCGTTTACCACCTTGCGCTTAGTTTTAATTGAGATGATAGAACTATATAATTCTGGTTAGTTACTTTACGAACTGGTATCGTATTGTTTTGAAGTGTTAATCTAAAGTTTAAAAGTCCTATTGCAAACTTTCAGTAAGTTACAGTTACTCCATGAAGTTTAATAATTGGTATTAACACAAGAGTGACAATTCCAGTGTTAGTGTATAAGTATCATGTTTGTCTCCATGATTCTTGATATTCGAAAGATAGTTTCAATATCAAGGTAATCTAGGAGTTGAAAGAGTTATTTCAGAAACCATGATGTGTGGAAGATATTGTGATATCTGAAACGAAGTTTTGGTTGTAACATGATAGAGTATAATATGGCAAAAGTCATGTTCTCATATTTGATGAGAATTTGCAAAAGGTTGGAGACACTGGTCGTCTTAATTCTCCAAAAGATTTTGGAGAGCAACATTATACTCGCGATTCACCGTTATAAGCTAAAAGTAGCTTGATCATGGATAATTCCATGATAAGGGTGAATATCTGATGTAGGTAAAATGTTTACTACACCAAGAGATCACTAAAGAAAGGAATTTGAAAGAACACCAAACATTTGATGATGGTAATCTACTTCAAAGTGCAAGTCCAAAGACATTGGTATTTAACTATACACGCTTTGGACTATGTGTCATGTGTATGGCTCCACTATTGATGTTGATAGATTCTTTCAAACAGAAAAAGAAATACTGAAAGAGAATCTCATAAATATATGGCAGAAAAGAAAAGACTAGAATTGTTCAGTTTAGGTATATAAAGGATATACGTGTTATGGATATATTCTTTGCTTGTTAAATAATCTGGTTCTTAAGTACTGGATACTGAATTTGTTGGTATGAATCGTCATATGAAACAATAGAATTCATGAACTACAATGGCCTAAGTAACTAGCAAAAGAATATGTGATGATGTTCATCGAGAACAAATAAAGGGTTATTGTGTTGCTCGTTAAACATCAAAGCTTGCCTTCAAGATTTGTTTTATTAGGTATTATGAGAACAAAATGGTTGTTCAAATAATTTCCGTAATCCATAAAAGATGGATGATTTACAAATCTTGTTGGAGAAATCACATCCATAAAACTAGTGCTAAAAATGTCAAAAGACAAATTGATTGCAAGATCACTTAGGAAGTGACATCGCCGTTTAAATTATATTGGAAAGAAAACATGAAGAAACTCCATGTGGATGGAATTTTGGAGTCTTTTGATTTTTGATCAAATGACGCTTGTGAAACTTTCCTAGAGATAATTAAAACTTCGTTCATAGGCTGAAAGGGAACGAATGACTAGCTTATTGGAACTTGTACATATTGTTGTATAAAGTCCATTATGTGTAGTCAAGAGCGATGGATTTCAACTTCATATGCTTTCTCCGAAAAATTTGAGTGAATATATGAATATTTACTTAATAAGGATGAAGTATGAAACATTTGAAAAGTTCAAAGACTTTCAAGATGAAGTGCAAAATCATTGTAACAAGAATATAAATAGTTTATGATAAGATCATAAAGGAAGATATTTGAGTTACAAGTTTAGCATAATACCTAAGATTTAAGGAATTGTTCCGTGGATTTGCATTTCCCGAAACACCATAAGAGTATGGAGCATTCGAGATATGAAATTAAAACCTTGTTTGACATGGTAAAATCAAAGGTGTAATTCATAAAACTGCCATTATATTTTAAAGATTAAAAGCTTTAGAGACTACCATTTTCCACTGAAAAGAGCTTCATCATAATCCGCTGAAATGACACCATATAAAGTTATGGTTTGGGATTCAACCCAAGTTGTCCTTTCTTAAACATTGGCATGCTATGCATAAGAAAGATGTTTGCAACCAAAGTCGGATGAACCTGTCTTTGTATGTTATTTCGAATAACTATTCCTCCATAACATCAGAGACAAAAGTGTTTGTCGCTTAGAACGTCAAGTTTCTTTGAGAAGAAATTTTTCGTGAAAAGATAAGTGGTAGGACAATAGAAATTTGATAAGGTTAAAAGAACCTTAGCTATATGTGCAAAGTTGCGCAGCGCCGAAAAGTGTTCCAGAGGCAGCAACAATGCTCATGGCTCACATGCCTCAAAGGTTTTGGTTACGAAGGTCAAAGTTTCTATTGAACCAAGTAGGTCGGGTAAACAATCAAATACCTAGATTTGAGGGTTGAATCATTATTTGAGAATAATGAACGAACTACATGCAAAGAAGCGATGATGGTCCCTAACTCCGTAAAATGGCTTGAAGCCATAATATCCGTGATAGTTCCATACACGAGAAATCAAGTTTTGAACTTGAAGGACCCTCGAGAAAGGTGTAAGACCTTACAGTTGTGTTTGGATCTATAAATAAATAGACATGGATGTTTCACATCTATGAAATAGTCGACATGTTGGGAAAGAGTTCACAACAATGTTCAAAGGTTGACTATGACAACATTTGATCTTTCATAGCGATATTTAGTCTAGACGGATTAATGTAGCAACCACTACATATAATTTTGTTATGTGGTAGTTGAATAAACAAAACAAGTTCTTCTAATAGAATTGTTACCTAGGACATGTGCATGACACGGTTCATAGGGTTTTGTTAATTCAAAGGATGCTAAAAGCATATGCAAACTTCAATGGTTGAAGTAAGCATTGCGGAGTTGGAATCTTCACTATGATGAAACTGTTAAATTAAGGAGTTTAAATTCGTCGGAGATGATGAAGATGCTTGCATTTGCAAGAAATTAAGTGGGAGCGCTAAGACATGTTTCTAATACATTATGTGGAAGACATATTGTTGATTGGAAATGATGTATCTTTCATTAACACATATTAAGAATTTCATCCCGATGAAAGACTTAGGCAAAACCCAAATATTTGGCATCAATAGACGCTAATATGGTTGTGCCGAAAGTACATAGATGATGTATTGAATAAGTTCAATATAAAAACTACAAGAAAGGTTCTTGTCGCACAGAAAGGATTGAATGAGTTCAATATTGATGATATATTCAAGTGTATTGACACTGGGTAAGTGAAACAAAGATTCAAGTATAGATTGATACTAGATGTATGAAATCACAAAGAGTATTTATATCAATCATACTGTGATATGTACAAATCCAGATATGTCCTATACTCTAAATGTTATGAGCATATACCAGAATGATTCATAAGATGATCATTGGACAATAGTAAGGATATTCTTATGATCTTTTGGAAGAACTAAGAGTATATTATTTGTAGAAGTGACAAATAGATGGTTAGTTCATTGTAAAAGTACTACATTGATACTAGTTTTGTCACAAAGTACAAATTAAGTTTATCTCAATCTAAACTAAGGGTGGCACAATATAATGGAAAGTAAGTTCCATAATGGATTTGGATGAGTTCCAAAGTTAAGACATTGTGACAGATACTACAGCAAAAGGGCTAAGTATATAACTGCTATTATAGCAGCTAAAGAGGGCATTTGTGTCAATTAGTTTGTTATCAAACTAGGTGTATGTTGGGGATATGCTATATGGGTATCCTCATAGCATGTCTCTTATCCGACTAAACCGGGTGGCCCATAGTCGGTAGCATGGCCTATGGCCTGCTAGGCGGCCCAGTTAGGTGGATCCAGGGGAGGCCCATGCCGGATAAAGGAAGGCTACGGTGGAGTCACCAGCGTACCCGGAGCCTTGGAGTGCAAGATACACAAGACTAGTAATAGGCGGTGTAGAACTCTGTAACCTGTCCGGCTAGGACTTTTCCCTATAACCCTAGGATCTGACGACTATATAAGTCGGGCCTATGGGAGCCTTTAGGGCACAACTCAACAATAACCTAGAATTTCTAGTCACCTCGCATAGCGAACCTAATCTCTGTAACTCGGCGTATTGCCATTATAGTGATTTATAGCAGGAGTAGGATTCTGCCACCATTGTGGGATCTGAACCTGGGTAAGCTGTGTTACCTCGTACCCGTCAACCGTCCGCCTTACCCCACGTCTCTAAACATGCACTGTGAGGACCCCTCCATGGCGTACTCGTCGGCAATACCACGATAGTTGGCGCCCACCGTGGGGCAAGAGGCGCCAGATCTTCAATGGCGAGGACCAAGATCTTCGCAGGAATCGGCGAAACCGTAGCCATCGGTCGCGTTCTCTTCTCCGGCAACGTTCCGATCGTCCCCCCCGACGAGTTCTGGATCCCAGCGAAGACGAACCCTACGCGGTGTTCGATCGTTCCTATCGGAGACATCCACCTCTTCATTGGCGAAACCGACTCGGGCACTAGTTCCCTGGGAGTCGGAGGAGCATCAAGACCCGCACGGACCGCCTACGGGCAGGATACGTTCGCGGAAGGATCGATGTCGGATCTCTCTTCGGAGTTTGCTGGCAAAGATCGAAAAAATTCAAGACCCACCCAAACCGCCCCTGTGCAGGATATAAAGGTGGAAGATCACTGCAAATCCGTCGGCTCTGTCCGTGCGTCTGGACAGCAGAGATCCAAGTTCGTTGGCGTGGTTACCATCTTCGATCTGGCGCGCTGCGTTTAGAGAGAGGGCGAAAACCCCCGCGATTACCTGGCCAGGTGGCTCCGTATACGAGCCGATCTGGCCCACTACCCCAATGATGATGCCATCTATCACTTTGTGGAAGGACTGGACCATGGCACGCTTCTCCGACATTCTCTAAGACGGCAACAGGCGTCAGGACGCCTCACCTTCGAAGGCATGGTGAACACCGTCAACAACTACGCGGAGGCTGATGCGGCAGCTCAGACAGCGCTTGTGCTCATCGACGGAGCCCCTCCGATTCAGCCACCACCACCACCGCCTCCGGCCGCCATCGTCGCAGCAGCACCACCACTTCCAGTCATCGTTGAGGCTGTTGCACCTCCACCGCCCATCATCGAGGAAGTCCTGGCACCCTCCGACTCTGTCATTGACGCGCTTTATGCTTATTTCAGTGCAGATTCAGAGGAAATAGAATTCAGTCCAGAAGAGCTAGACTCCGCTATGCAGGAGATGGAGGAGGAGTACTCGCGTGATGAGCAAGCTAATAACAATGTCATGTCTCGAGGGGTGTTTGTCACCATTGGGACAGCGATGGACGAAGACCAGCCCGGGCAAGCTCCGCCTACAGCACTGGATAAGGGGAAGGGGCCACTAATTGCTGACGACATTGATCGCGCAAAGGTCATGCCGCCTTCACCAACCCAGTGCAGCAGCCGCAGGAACTCGGAAATGGTCCGAGCAACAACAACACCGCGAACTTGCCGCCCCCAGCATCCACGTCGGCAGCAGCCCATGTTACTCCAGCTGATAGAGTGATGTACGGCAATCTCCTCGTTGAGCCTCTAACGTTGATCATATCCGGAACGTGACTCAGCTTGACGAGAAGCGCCAGCAGCTGCTGGAGGAGGCGCAGGCCATCGCGGAGCAAGGCGCTAAACTAGATCGAGATCTGGTCAACGCGCAGAAGTCCATAGAGAAAGCAAGAGCAATGGAGGCCGAGTACAAGACTCTGCTGCAACAGCAGAAGGCTAAGAAAGCTCCGGCTCGCGTCATCAACGATCCTGGTGTACGGCGCAACCAAGGATGGGCTCCCTCGAAGCCGGCACAGGCCAAGCCATACATTGATAGTGAAGGCAAGCAGGTGATGCCCACCCGACTCCTTAACCTCGCCGTCGCCAAGACCCTTCTGGAGCAGGATAGATCGTCGGAGGCAGTCGAGCAGGTCTATGACCTAGTGTCCAAGGCGGTAAAGCAGCAGGAAAAGGCCACCTCTCAGAGGCTTGAGTCTGACCCAGCGCTCTGTCGATCTAACCAGTACAAACCGCCAAGGGACAGATCTCCTCAGGATGTCGGATCACGGACGGGTTCATCAGAACGAAGACCGAGGGATGCGCACAACAGGAAGGATGCTATCCCCATATCCTCCGGCCACGTAGAAAGAGCCCAACCTCGCCGCCCATCGCCACCGCCCCGATCCCCCCGATGTCAGGAAGATTACAAGACTCACCATTGTACGGATATGCCCCCTCCAAAGCAGTGCGGCATCGTCATCCGCGACAACGCGGCACAAGCCCGTCATGATGGAGAGCGCCACCAAGGACATAAGAGCAAGTCGCGCTATGTCCCTCCGTGTCCGACAAGCAACCATGACAGGCGTGAAGCGTCGCAGGAGGGTAACAGCAAGAAGGCTAATCCACCGCCACCTCTGCCTCCGTCACCGCCAAGCAGTCACCATGACGGAAGAGTCCCGCGTCGTTCACGCAGCCCATCCCCTGTTGACAACAAGAAGAAGAACCCGAAGCCATACGATGCACGTTCACGGATCGATAATATCCACGAGGCCCGGGAAGGATCATACCTGGGACCACGTTGCTTTGGACCTGCAATATGGTCCGCAACTTACCCGAAAGGTTTCCGGATTGACAAGACCATCAAGCCCTATGACGGCACCGCCAAGCCCGCCACATGGTTGCAGGATTACGGCAACGCGGTGGAGATTGCTGGAGGCAACCCCAACGTCGCCGTCAAGTACCTCCTGTTAATGTTGGCGGGTACGGCCCGTCAATGGATAAACGACTTGGCGGAGAAATCTATCTACAACTGGTTGGACATGCAAGAAGCGTTCACCAAAAATTTTGAGGGTACATACAAGCGTCCTTGCACGGTGGGCGATCTACAGCGGTGTGTGTAAGAGAAAGATGAGACATCTCGCGCCTACCTCTCCCGCTGGCTGGACATGAAGAATTCCTGCGCAGGTGTGCACGCCCAGACCGCCATGGCCGCCTTCATCGATGGATTGGAAAGGGGCACGTTACTCCGACATAAGCTAACGCGCTTGCAGGACAATCATCAGCTTGGCTTGAATCAGATGATTCAGTTAGCTAGTGAGTTTGCAGCTACCGACGATGATGCTCGTGGCTCTTTGCCGGCAACGGCCGTTCCAACCCAAGCTCGGAGGAATAGCAGTACAAAGCGGAAAACCGCTCCAGAATAAAAGCAATCTACCGACATGGTCGCCATGACTTTTGCAGGACGAGGAGAAGGCGGACAACATGGCCGAGGAAGGGGAGCAGGCCGTGGGCAGCAGCGAGGAAGTGAAACCAACTCGGTGCCGCTCCGCGTTCCCCAAACCTACAAAGAGTACCGCGATATGTCGTGCCTCGTACACCTCGACGCTAACGACAAGGCCACCCATACCAATCAACACTGCAAGTTCGTCAACGACCTCAAGGAAGACCCGGAGTCTGGCTATAAGCAAAGTCGGAAGAACAGACTGCGAGGCAAGGGCAAGGGGAAGAAGAAGGAGGAGGAGTCCAAGGATTCAAGTGATATGGACGAGGACGTTGACCCCAAGCACGCCGCCAAGAGCGACTACAAGGGCAAGAACCCCTTCGCAAAGAAGGCCCCAGTCTACCACACTTTCCTTGGCACCCCCACCATCCGACAACAGAAGACCTCTTTAAGGATCCTGATGGCTACTCTCCCCCCAGTTCCCCAATACCTGCGTTGGTCGGAGGTTCCAATCACTTGGGACAGGACGGACCACCCAGACCATGTACCCACGGAGAACCAGTATGCCATGGTCATCAACCCATTGATTGACGGCGTGGAGTTCACCAAGTGCATGGTGGATACTGGAAGCAACATCAACATCATGTACTTGGATACACTGCAGAAGATGAACTTGACGGAGGCAAACTTAAGGCGGACCAACACCGTGTTCCATGGCGTAGTTCCTGGTCGGGAGGCTCGGTCCCTTGGGTGCATCACGCTTCAGGTGGCCTTTGGCGACGTTAATAATTACCGCCAAGAGCGCATGACCTTTGAGGTGGTCCCCTTCAAGAGCGTGTACCACGTCATATTTGTCCGCGACATATTCCAAAACGTTCATGGCCAAGCCATGCTTCGTCTACAACAAACTCAAGATACCCGGACCAAACGGTGTCATCACCGTATCCGGAAGCTTTACCAAGGCAAGGGACCGCGAGATCAATGAAGCAGCCGTTGCAGAAGCTGTCCTCTACAGCGAAGAATTCAAGGAGATCCACAACAAGGTCAATGACTCAGAGATGCCCGCGTCGAAGAAGCAGATCTCCGACTCCGCTCCTGCGTTCAAGGCCGCCATCGAGACCAAGCCGGTGGAACTTGTGGCGATGCCTCCAAGACCGTCGCCATTGGGACGAACCTGGATCCCAAATAGGAAAGCGCGCTCGTTGAGTTCCTCCATGAGAATAGGGACATCTTCGCCTGGCAACCTGCCGACATGAAAGGTGTACCTAGGGAACTTGCCGAGCACAGCTTAAACATAGATCCAAAATGTAAACCAGTGAAACAACCTCTACGACGCTTCGGAGATGAGAAGAGACGCGCCATTGGCAAAGAGATAGCTAGGTTACTTAAGGCTGAGTTTATCCGAGAAGTCCTTCACACCCGATGGGTGGCCAATCCTGTACTTGTCCCCAAAAAGGGAACCAATGAATTAAGAATGTGTGTTGATTACACCGGCTTGAACAAAGCATGTCCCAAAGATCCGTTTGCTTTGCCTCGCATTGACCAAGTCATTGACTCGACGGCTGGATCAGAACTTTTGTGTTTTCTTGATGCATACTCAGGATACCACCAGATCAAGATGAGGAAGTCGGACCAATTGGCCACTTCGTTCACTACCCCGTACGACACGTTTTGCTATGTCACAATGCCCTTTGGGCTAAAAAACGCAGGTGCTACCTACCAGCGGACAATGCAACGTTGCCTTCACGACCAAATTGGTCGGAACGTTCACGCTTATGTGGACGATATCACGGCGATGTCTAAAAAGTCAAAAGACTTAATCTCCGACTTAAAAGAAACCTTTGATAATCTCCGGAAATACAAGATGATGCTCAACCCTAAGAAGTGCGTCTTCGGGGTTCCAGCCGGCAAACTGTTGGGCTTCATCGTTTCCTAGCGCGGAATCGAGGTCCACCCGGAGAAAATCAAGGCCATCTTAAACATAAACCGTCTGACATGCCTAAAGGACATCCAACGACTAACAGGTTGCGTTGCAGCAGTTAGTCGGTTCATCAGCCGACTTGAAGAAGACGGACACTTGTCAAGAAGACGAAGCAGATGCAGCATTGAAGCAGCTCAAGGAGATTCTTTCCTCAGCGCCTATCCTTGCAGCACCCGAGCCTAGCGAGCCCCTGTTAATTTACATGGCGGCAACCAACCGGGTTATTAGCATCGTCGTCGTGGTAGAGTGGAAGGAACTAGGCTATGAGCACGGAGTTCAACGACCAGTTTACTACGTAAGCAAGGTCTTGATGGAGTCCAAGCAGCGTTACCCGCACTACCAAAAGATAGCTTATGGAGTATTCCTTGCTTCACGGAAGCTGAGGCATTACTTTCAGGAGCACCCAATCACAGTAGTGAGCAAGACTCCACTGTCCGACATTATCAACAACAGCGACGCTACAGGAAGGGTCGCGAAGTGGGGCATTGAACTTGGCGCCTTCGAGATCACCTACAAAAGATGCGACGCTATCAAGTCACAAGCCTTAGCGGATTTTATTGCAGATTGGACGAAGATGATGGATGCCACTCCGTTGCCAGAAACAGAATATTGGGTGATGCACTTTGACGGATCAAAGCTGCCCAATGGCTCGGGGGCTGGTGTATTGCTACAGTCACCAAAAGGAGACAAGCTACACTACGTTCTGCAGATCCACTTCGAGGCTACAAACAACATGGCGGAGTATGAAGCACTCATTCACGGACTGCGTGTAGCCAAGGATATTGGCATCAAGCGCATAGTTTGCTGTGGAGATTCCGACTTGGTTGCCCGCAGTGGTGGCTCTGGAATGCGCGGAACCCTATGATGGCGGCATATCGCGATGAAGTGGACGAGATAGCCAAGAGCTTCTTGGGCTACGAAGTCAAGTATGTACCTAGGGAGCAAAACGAGGCGGCTGATCTATTGTCTAAACTTGGATCAGGGCGCAAGCAAATTCCGCCAGGAATTTTCCTAGAGCATCTACGCACACCATCCATGAAGGGCGCTGACATCGACAACCCGGATAGAGCTGATTCTTTAGTCAACATGGTGACAAAGACCCCTCCGTCTTGGACAAAACCGTTCATGGAATATCTTGAACACGGAACTTTGCCCGACGACGAGGTCGAAAGACGGCAGATAGTACGACGAGCAAAGGGTTATACCATAATCAATGGGCAACTCTACAAAAGGAGCACTACTGGTGTATACCTAAAGTGTGTTTCCCAGCTAGAAGTTATGGAAATCCTACGCGAAATCCATCTCGGAGATTGTGGGCATCACGCCGCTCCTCAATCGTTGGTCGCGAAAGCCTTCCGGCAAGGATTCTACTGGCTGACCGCGAAGGCGGACGCCGACAAGCTAGTTGAAACATGCACAGGATGCCAGTATTATGCCCGACAACCACATGTCCCTGCTGAAGAATTGCGAACAATACCAATAACTTGGCCGTTTGCAGTCTGGGGGGTAGACATGGTGGGACCGTTACAAAAGGTGCCGTGTGGATTTACGCATCTGCTTGTAGCAGTTGACAAATTCACCAAATGGATAGAAGCTAAACCCATTAGAAAGCTTGATGGGGCAACTGCCCTCAGGTTTCTCCGGGATCTAGTGGTGAGATTTGGTCTCCCACATAGCATCATCACCGATAATGGAAGCAACCTGTCACTCGGAGAAGTGGAGGCCTACTGCTGGGACAAAGGCATCCGACTTGACCTTGCGTCTGTGGCAGAACCCACAATCCAATGGTCAAGTTGAGCGAGCCAATGGATTAATTCTGCAGGGGATCAAGCCAAGTCTTGAGGCACCGCTACATAGAGCAGCTGGAGCCTGGGTGGAAGAATTGTCATCTGTGCTGTGGAGTTTACGAACTACACCTAATAGATCCACCGGCTACACCCTTACTTCATGGTATATGGAGTAGAAGCCATCCTACCCTCCGACATGCTCCACGATGCACCAAGGGTTGCCTCCTATGACGAAGATGACGCTGAAGAATCCAGACGCCTTGATGTGGACCTTCTCGAGGAGGAGCGCGTTTTGGCATTCCAAAGATCCGCCATCTACCAGCAGAAGCTATGCAGCTACCATAGTCTCCGCGTCCGGCATCGCTCGTTTAAAGAGGGGGATTTAGTACTCCGACTTAAGCAGAAGAAGTCACACAAATTATCCCCGCCATGGGAAGGACCGTTCATCATAAGCAAGGCGCTGCTCAATGGGTCTTACTACCTTGTCGACAATCGTGAGCTCAAGGATAGACCCAACAAGGATCATAAGCGTAAGCGACGTGACCCGGATGATGACTACCCGGAACTTGATCGGCCATGGAACATAGCACAGCTACGTCCTTTCTACACTTAGCATTTTTATCTAATCATGTACCTCTTATATGATCAAATTAAATAAAGCTCTCTGGTTCACTCATATTGCTGAGTCTTTTACCTCCTTTAGTGTTCATTTTTTGGATCATATAAACCTTTATGCACAAGCTTTGCAATTGCACTTGTGAAAATTCCGCCTACGGGCGTTAGCTTAAGTTTTCTGGTCTAAACGTTCTTTGTTGTTTTTATGTGGATTCTGGAGTAGTGACTTTTGGCACTTATTGTCGGCAATTTTGTGCTTAGGTTATTGATGGTGCCATTGGGCATCATCACCTAAGCGCATGGTTCCGACAACGAGTCTTCCGACTCATGAAAAGTCAAGCATAAAAACCAAAGTAATGGATAAATCAGCACTTGCTTAAAAAATATATACATACTAGGCATTAATTCTTAAGTAGCAGGATAAGCCAACCACTGTTTTCCGCCTTAAGATTACATCACCAAGTTTTTTCAATGCACATTCCAGAGGTGAAACAAGAATTACAAAGTGTTTTTCATTCCTTGGGTGCAGGGGACTTGGAGGCCGCATCATCACCAGACGGAGATTCACCTTCAACGTCACCGCTGTGAGGAGACTCGGAGGATTCAAGGTTGGCGTTGTCAAGAAAGTTCCTGGGCACGAAGACGTCAACGTCCACCAACTCGGCAACCCTGGTGTCATAGCCCACGAGTGATGACAGGATGGCTTCGTGATCGATCTCCTTGCCGTCATCATCCACGTCGGGGATACCAGATGTCACCGTGTCGATGTCGGCACCTTCATAGTGTGCCTTCACCATGGACAATGCCATCCTAGCGCCAGCCCGTGCACATGAAGCTTTCCAGCTCGCGACACGCTCGGGGGCTCGGCGCAGAATCTCCGAGTACTTCACCATGGAGTCGGAGGCCTTGATATAAATTTGGAGGGGCTTGGCAATCTCCTTGGCTTGGGTGATGGCGGTGTTGATGAAATTGCCGGCAAGAATCATGCATTCCTTGTCCGAAGGAGGCGAGCGGGTTAAACCCATAGGCGCTGAAAATTCCGACAAGAATTGCATGAGTTCAATAAATTCTAAGTATCCAGACTACAGAGCTACAAGGCGGAGGATACTTACTGAAGATGCTGGCCTTAGCTTGCCAGACGACGTCCACCAAAGATTCCTTCTCTTGTTGGAGGAGCTTAAACGCCTCGCTATGGCGAAGGTTTTTCTCATCGACAACTTGCTTATGATCCTTTAGGATCGCAAGATCCTCCTTAAAGCGATTGATCTCAGCGGAGGCGGAGTCCTGCAGGGCTTTCATGGAATCATCGTGCATCTTCAACATTTCTTCCCTCTCCTTCTTAAGGATCTTGTTCTCGCTGTCCAGCTGCTGAATGTGCTTGGACTGCTCGACAATATCCTTGGCCTTGGCGACATGCTCTGCAAGTCGGAGAAAACAAAGTACTCCGTGAGTACTCGAAGAAGGAAGGCACAAAAGTAAAACGGAAGTGCGCAAAAAGAAAACAGACTCTTGTTTTTGATGATCTGTTCCTTCAAGATGGCGGTTTTACCCTTTTCAGCTTCAAGGTCCGCGCGCATCTTCTGGTACTTATCGTTGGCCATGCCCCTCCGAGCATTCTTGTTCTGTGGAAACAAACACAAAGTCAAGCCGTTGTTTAGTCCGCTTAGAGCCTCTAGTCGGAAATTTTCCACTTAGATGCTCGGGGGCTACAGCGAGAGATTTTAACTTAGCAATATGCTTAGCTTTTCTTTAAGCATCTAGTCGGAGCTAATTCAGTTCTCAACTAGAAGCTTGGGGGCTAGAGTATAAAGTTTTAACTCGGAAAATGCTTAGCTTTTCTTTAAGTATCTAGTCGGAACTAATTCAGTTACAACTAGAGGCTTGGGGGCTACAGCACTTAAAATTATGAACACTGTGTATGCTACTCTTAAAGCATCTAGTCGGAATAATTCATTCCATCTAAATGCTTGGGGGCTACAGTGAGAGTTTTTTCTAACTTAGTCACTCTTAGAGCATATAGATTCAAAGCCAATGGTTTTCCGTCTACATCCTCGGGGATACTCATATGAAATGCAAAAGGTAAAGTAAAACTTACAAGTGCGATGATCTTGAGGTTTGTAGCACTCTCGGCCAGCTGCTTGCCAAAGGAAATGCTGTTACTTTGCAAGATGTTTGCTTGACGGAGTAGCTCCTCAAGACCGCACGTCGGAGATGATGGCACTCCTCCAGGAACCATAGTTGTGCTACCTGGTGTAAGCACCGGGAAAATAATCTTCGGCAATTCAAGGGGTTTCTGGGGAGTAGAGGCGCCGCCTTCGGCAGAAGTACCAGCACCCACCACTGCCTTGCCGCTACCGATGGCATCCTTAGTCGGAGCTTCAGCCATTTGAAGAGCGCTCTCTGCGTCGCTTTCGACGACAATGCGAAGTTCGAGAGGCGCTGTAATCCTCTTCCATAGCGGAAGGGCCTGGTGCCTCCTGGGCTTGGGAGCTTGTCGGAGCGGAGGAGGGCTTGACGGCAGGAGTAGCAGGGGCAATGGCGGGGGAAGAGTCGCAATGCAGCATATCTTTGATATTTCTAGAAGCCCCAAGAGTCTTGGAGGACTTCTTGAGGCTGGTTGTGGCTTTCTTCCTGAAACGTGCAAAATGCATAAGTACAGGAATAAGACAGATAAACAAGACAATGTCGGAGAATAAGAAGCTTACACTAGGGGAGGCGCTTTGGCAAACATCCCGGTGGCTTTCTTCTTTTCCGCCTGTAGGCGGCAAGATTTTTTTGGAGGCTCCACCCTCCGTCTTCTTCTTCTTGCCTCCGTCGGCAACGTCAGAGGTGGAGCTCTTCCGCTTTCGCGCCAACGGGGCATCATCATCGAACACGACCATGACTTCCTTCATCTTGGGATCATAGATTTGGGCGGCCAGGTTGCCCTCCTCTAGATCGCTAAGCTGTTAAGTGAGAAATCATCGTGTTAGACAAGATGATATTGGCAAGATGGAAAAACTGGAGCAGTGTCATACATGGAAAATAAAAACCTACCTTTGGGAACTTTCCGTCTACGAACATGTCGTAGGTGAGGGTGAAGCCACGCTTCTTGTGCTTCACCTTGACGATGTCCTTAAGGCGGAACTTGACGGAGTCGCTCGAGAAGTTGTCCTCGGAGATCCGGAGGGTATCCCTTCGGTCACCGGTGTACTCGTGCATAAGCTTCGCACGGTGCTGCAGATGTTGGATCCGCCTGATGAACCAGCACATGGCTAGGTCCAAGCCGGTTAGAACCGTCTCTACAAACCACTCTATCCGCCTTATTGCGTGAGAAGCGTTGAGGTCGGAGGGAAGGGAGGCATGGGACCGCCATGTGGGGACTTCGGCGGCGGCTCCATCCACAAAGTCCGGGTACGTTACTTCTTGGCCCGCCAAAGGAATGTCGGGGCCGTAGAAGTACGTCTGCTGCCAATTCTTGCACGACTCGTGGCCGACGATGTCGGGGAACCGCCGGCCAGGACGGATCTTGAAGCTTATGGTGCCGCAGTTTCTAAGCTCATCCCTGCTGTGTCCGGCTTCACGTTTGACGGTGAAGAAGTAGACAAACAAATCTAACCTAGGCCTAATCCCCAGGTAACCCTCACAAAGCGCCGTGAAGTTGCTAAGCACTAAGATGCTATTGGGGGAGAGGTTGTGGGGTTGGACCTTGAAGTGATTCAAGACGGACAGGAAGAAGTGGGAGATGGGCAGAAACGCGCACTAATTGCGCCTTGAGGTATACTTTCTCCGGCTTGGGAGGGTCACCGGCGCCGCCGCCGCCAAAGAGCCCTCCGTCGCAGGGAGGTAACCCTCAGCGACCATCTCTTGGATGTCGCGATCGGTGATGTCCGAGCCGCTCCAGTCGCCTTTGTGCGAGTCTGGCTCCTCTTCCAGGGGCTCCAGCGTCGCCAGGTTATGGTCGCCGCCGGTGGTTTCTATCACCGCCGATGCGGGGATGACCAGGCCCTCTGGGGGCACGACGACGGAGCTCGCCGGCTTCGCCGCGGCTTCGCTCGACGCCACCATCGATGGGGATGAACTGTTGCTGGCCATGGAGGAAGGAAAGAACACGACTGGTGCAGGCAAGAGGCTAGGGTTTCTCGAGGTTTTCGCGGAGAGCTCGAGGAGGCGCGCGGCTGGAGGAAGAAGACGATGACGTGAGAGAATGGGGTGAAAAAGTGGCAAGTGTCCCACGGTCACTATTTATCTTACTCTGCGTCAAGATTCGTGCAGCTAATCGGACGGTTGCCGCATAGACGACGTGTTCGTGAACGTGCGCGGTAATTTCGCCACGTCTCCAACCGTCGCCGCCAACGGTTCGTATCGCTCGCGTGGGAAAAACGGATATGATTACGTTCTATGCATGTGTAAGTTACGAGGCGTCGCTGACCTACAGCATACATCGTCATAACTGACATGGTAGATGAGCCGTCCCATCGAAGATTCCGGCATGGACAGATTTAATCCGACAACGGGAGCATACGATGGAAGATTCAGCGTTTCTCCGACTTACTTATAGAATACGGAGACAACCTTTGCAGGGTTCTTTGGGAGGACTACAATATGTTGCTTGACGATTTACCGACATCCATTTAGACGGAGCATTCCACGGGAAGAGGCAAGACGGCGCAAGATCTCGGAGTTCTCCGGGGGCTACTGTTGGGGATATGCTATATGGGTATCCTCATAGCATGTCTCTTATCCGACTAACCCAGGTGGCCCATAGTCGGTAGCATGGCCTATGGCCTGCTGGGCGACCCAGTTAGGTGGATCCAGAAGGGAGGCCCATGCCGGATAAAGGAAGGCTACGGTGGAGTCACCAGCGTACCCGAAGCCTTGGAGTGCAAGATACACAAGACTAGTAATAGGCGGTGTAGAACTCTGTAACCTGTCCGGCTAGGAATTTTCCCTGTAACCCTAGGATCTGACGACTATATAAGTCGGGCCTATGGGAGCCTTTAGGGCACAACTCAACAATAACCTAGACTTTCTAGTCACCTCGCACAGCGAAACCTAATCTCTGTAACTCGGCGTATTGCCATTATAGTGATTTATAGCAGGAGTAGGATTTCGCCACCGTTGTGGGATCTGAACCTAGGTAAGCTTTTTTACCTCGTACCCGTCAACCATCCGCCTTACCCCACGTCTCTAAACACGCACTATGAGGACCCCTCCATGGCATACTCGTCGGCAATACCACGATAGTGTAGTTCACAGCGGGATAATACTATGAAGATATATTGTACGACAATGTTATCAGCATGTTTTAACCCCAAAGAACTAAAGGTCTCACCAAAGGACCAAATTTATACAAAGCCATCTCATTAGAGAATGAGTGATGCGTAGAGACGCAAAGACATGCAATTACACACGGACCTGGAAGTGTAAGATCCGGAGATCAGTTGACCACTAGCAATCGTGTACATACGACACCAGAAAGCCATAGGTGTTGAATACACAAAGGTTTGAAACTATATTATTGACTCTAGTGCAAGTGGGAGACTGTCGGAGATATGCCCAAGAGGCAATAATAAAGTGGTTATTATCATATCTTCATACTTATGATAAATGTTTACATACCATGCCATAAATGTATTAACTGGAAACATTAATACTTATGTGATTTGTAAACATAAAAGAGTCCCTAGTAAAGCCTCTTGTTAAACTAGCTTGTTGGTTAATATATGATCATGGTTTCCTGATCATGAACATAGAGATGTTATTAACAACAGGGTCATATCATTAGGAGAATGATGTGATGGACATACTCCTATAGTTAAGCGTAGCATAAAGATCAAGTCATTTAATATAGTTCATTTTCTATAAGCTTTCTGATACATAGTAACCTAATTCCTTCGACCATGAGATCATGTTAATCACCATCACCGGAAGGATGCTTTGATGACATCAAACACCACACCGTAACTGGGTGGCCATAAAGGTGGCATTGAGTGTTCGAAAAGTATGGGTTGAGGCACATGGATCAAGAGTGGGATTTGTCCATCCATATGATGGATAGATATACTCTAGGCCCTCTCGGTGGAATGTCATCCAATTAGCTTGCAAGCATGTGACTGGTTCACAAGGGATCACATACCACGGGAACAAGAAAATAGTACTTATCGGTAACGAGGTTGAACTAGGTATGTAGAGATACCGACGATCAAAACCTTGGATAAGTAAACTATCATGAGACAAAGGGAAATTGGTATCGTATGTAAGTGGTTCATTCGATCGCAAAGTAATCGTAGAAATATGTGGGAGCCATATGAATTTCCAGATTCCTCTATTGGTTATTGACCGGATAAGTGTCTCGGTCATGTCCACATAATTCACGAACCGTAATGAGACACACTTAAGGATTCGATGTTGTTGAGTAGTTATGGAATGATGAGTAAGAGACCGAATGTTGTTCGGAGTCTCGGATGGGATCCGGGATATCACGAGGAGATCCGGAATGGTCCAGAGAATAAGATTCATATAAGGAAAGTCCTGTTTCGGAGTTCAGGAATGATTCCGGTGTTTTCAACAGGAATGTTCTAGAAGGTTCCGGAAGGTCCGGCACTCCGGAGGGGAAGGGTACATGAATGTGTCATAACAAGTTAGAATGGTTGCATCATGTACTAGGTGTCATCGCTGAGCAAAATAAAGGGATAAATCAAATCCTAGTTTGAAAAGTCAAACGCGAATTTGAAAAGTCAAACGGCAAGTTTGCTTGGTGGAGGGAGAGTAGGAAACCTACTTGGGGAGGAGTTCCTCTCCCTCCACCCGCCGGCCTTGGAGGCCGAGTTGGGGGAGGACTCTCCTCCCTTGGCCGGCTCCCTCCCACCTATAAAAGGAGGGGCAGGGCTGCCCCTCTAGACACACACCTCTCTCCTCTAAACCCTAGCCCTAGCCGCCGGCCTCCACCAAGTCGCCGCCGCCCCTAGGGTTTGCCTAGCCACCGACTTGGGGCTTTCCCCTTGCCCTAGCCGCCGGCCTAGCCCTCTCTCCTTGGTGCCTCTAAACCCTAGATCGCCAAGGCCTCTCTCATAGTCCACCATACTCGCTCCGACTTAAGGCAAAGCCCTGCGAGATCTCCCCTCTACTTCCGGTACCACGACGTCGTGCTGCCGGAATCGCGAGGAGAGTGCTACAACCTCTACTTCCTGCTGGAACAAGGGAGAGGAAGGTCTTCATTGAGTACCGAACGTGTGACCGACTGCGGAAGCGCTGCTGGAACGCAGCGCCGGAAGGATCGTCTACGCGATCTTGAGATCGGCAAGAGTACGGCTACATCACCCACGAGAATCTGCTCTCGTTAACCGCTTTGGAATCTTCGAGGGTGAGTTCCTCTATCAACTCGTTGCTACAATCTAGTAGATAGATCTTGGCTTGTTTGTTTGGATGCGGTAGAAATTTTTTGTTTTCCATGCTACGAACCCCTACACGATGATCCGAGGCGAAAGATACCCGGTGAACTTCAAAGCGCCGAAGGAAATAGAGAAGTATGACCCTTCGTACGATCCATCCGTGTGGCTGGATACCTACCTCATCGCCGGCCACACCGACCTACTAGCCGCCCGCTACCTCCCCCTAATGATGGAGGAGGCGTGCAGGTAGTGGATTAACACCCTCCCCGCGGACAGCATGGACTCCCGGGAGGAGATGCGCGATGCCTTCGTTAGGCACTTCGAGGGTTCATACACCCGCGCCACCACCATCGAGGATCTGGAGCGGTGTGTCCAGGGACCCCGCGAGTCGACCCACAGCTGGATCCAGCGGTGGCAAGATCTGTGGTATAACGCGGCCGGAATCCACCCGGACACCGTGATCCATTGCTTCAAGACCTCGTGCCGCTACGAGCCCCTGGTTGCAAAGCTCAAGCGAGTGTACCGCACACTCGACAACATACCGGACCTCCTGGAGATCGCAAAGAAGTACGCGGAGGAGGACCCAAACCAGGAAACCGACGACGAGTCGGGAGGACATCGCCGCACGAGCGGCCACGACAACGGGAGGCGGCCCGAGCTACGCTATAGCAACACTCGCCTCACCGGCAAGCGCCGCGGTGACGGGCGAGTCGACTTCGTCGCCAACGCCGGGTATGCGCCGCACGAAACCAAGAGCTTCCGCCGCGACGGAGGACAGCGCCGCGACGGCCGCAACTACAAGGCAAAGCCGAGGTTCGACCCCACAGCCCTCCTCAATCAACCTTGTGTGTTTCATAGCAGGGAAGGAAATCCCGCCACGCACACGACCGCCGACTGTCACTCTCTCAAGGAGATCGAGAAAGCACGGCGCGCGCCCGCTCCACACCTTCACGGCGCGTGTTGAAGACCCCGACAACAATCCGCCGAACGGCGGAAAATTCGGCAGCGTCGCCGGCTCGCTCCACACCTTCACAGGCTTCAACACGAAGCGCGAGAAGAAGGTCATCGCCCGCGTCGTCGCCGTCAACGCGGTGTCCTAGATAGACATCCCTCAGTTCCTCAACTGGTCCGAGCAACTAATCACCTGGAGCCGCGAGGACCACTCACCACGGATCGAGTATCCAGGACGAGTCGCCCTAGTGGTAAAGCCAAAGGTGGGGGACTACTGGCTCCCCAAAACATTGATGGACGGCGGCAGCTCCATCAACATCACACTGACACCTTGATATTGCGGCTCCGCGATCGATGATCGAGACGACCTACACCACTTTCCACGGCATCGTCCCCGGTCGGAAGGCGTACCCGATCGGCAAGGTGACTCTTCCAGTCACCTTCGGCACACCAGCAAACTTCCACACCGAGCAGATCGTCTTCGAGATGGTGCCCTTTGACAGCCCCTACCACTGCGTCCTGGGGCGCCAGGCTTTAGCCAGTTCATGGCAGCGCCCCATTACGCATACAACGCGATGAAGATACCCGGGCCAAGCGGCATCATCACCATCCACGATGACCCCGACATGGCCGCAGAGTGCGAGGCCAAAGGGGCCGAACTCGCTGACGCCGTCATCGCGGCAGAGGCCAACCACACCGAGGAGCTCACCAAATACGCGAGCGGGGTCAACAGCGACGACTCCACCGCCTTTGAGGCAATGAAACACACCCGCACCGTCGAGCTGGTCCCAGGCGACTCCAGCCAGACGGTGACGATCGGGACGGGCATGAGCCCAGCATAGGAAGGCGCGCTCATCGAGTTCCTCTGTGAGAACAAGGACATCTTCGCATGGAAGCCATCCGACATGCCTGGTGTCCCGAGGGAACTCGCTGAGCACAAACTCAACGCCGACCCCAAAGTGCGACCTGTCAAGCAGTCGTTGCGGCCCTTCAATGAAGAGCGCCGCCGAGCCATCGTCGAGGAGGCGCAGCGTCTACTCGCTGCAGGCTTCATCCGGCCAATCAAGTACTCCAAGTGGCTGGCAAACCTAGTCCTGGTCGAGAAGAAAAACGGGACCTGGAGAATGTGTATCGACTACACAAACTTAAACAGCGCCTGCCCGAAGGAGCAATTTGTCCTCCCGCAGATCGACCAAATCATCGATTCCACCGCGGGCTCGGAGGCACTATGCTTCCTCGACGCCTACTCTGGGTACAACCAGATCAAAATGTCCATCGAGGATGAAGAGAAGACGGTGTTCATCACGCCATTCGGAGCCTTCTGCTACACCGCCATGACCTTCGGCCTCAAAAACGTTGGGGCGACTTACCAGAGGTGCATGCAGGAGTGCCTTGCGAGCCAGATTGGCCGCAATATCCACGTCTACATCGATGACGTGGTTGTGAAATCCGGTCGCCAGGGTGATCTACTCGCCGACCTAGCGGAAACGTTCGCCAACCTGCGGAAGTACAAGATAAAGCTAAACCCAGGAAAGTGCACCTTCGGTGTGCCAACTGGACAGCTACTGGGATACGTCGTCTCCAAGCGCGGGATCGAGGCAAACCCCGCCAAGATAAACACGATCGCTAGACTCGACAGACCCGAGTGCCTGCGCGACGTCCAGAAGCTGGCCGGGCGAGTCACGACCCTCATTCGCTTCATCCCCCGGCTAGGCGAAAAGGCGATGCCCCTTTACCGCCTAATGCGCAAGAACCCCACCTTCCAGTGGGACAAGGAGGCAGACGACATGCTCCATGCCCTCAAGGAAGTGCTACTCGCAGCACCGCTACTCGTCGCCCCTGTCGACAAGGAACCCATGCTGGTCTATGTCGCGGCTTCCGAACGCGTCGTCAGCACCGTCATGGTCGTCGAATGGCCAGAGGAAGGAAAGGAGCGCCCGGTGCAACGACCTGTGTACTACATCAGCGAGGTCGTCACCGAGTCGCGCCAGCGCTACCCGCAATACCAGAAATTGGTATACGCGGTCTTCATTGCACAGTGGCGACTGCCGCACTACTTCTAGGAGCACCCAATAACGATCGTCTCCTCAGCACCGCTGCAGGACATCATCCGCAACCGCGAGGCGACCGGGCGAGTCACCAAGTGGGCCGTCGAGATCAGCGTCCACAACATCAAGTACGAGCCGCGCAAGGCAATCAAATCGCAGTCTCTCGCAGACTTCCTCGCCGATTGGGAGGAGGCCCAGCAGCCAGAGAAGCTACCATACCTCCACTATTGGAACCTACACTTCGAGGGCTCCAACAACATGGACAGCGCAGGGGCAGGGATCGTGTTAACGTCTCCAAAGGGCGACAAGCTCCGCTACGTCCTCTACCTCGACTTCACCCCTAGCACCAACAACATGGCCGAGTACGAGGCGCTACTCCACGGCATGCGAGCTGCCAAGGAGATGAACATCAACCGCCTGCGCTGCTACGGAGACTCCGACCTCGTCGCCGGGCAAGTCGCCGGCACCTGTAACGCCGTATCCCCCACCATGGCGGCATACCGCCAAGCAGTGGACCAGCTGGGTGGACACTTCGCAGGCTACTCCGACGAGTGGATCGACAGGCGGAAGAACGAGGAGGCCGACGCACTCTCTCGCATCGGCTCAGCTCGACTCGCACCACCCGCCGGCGTCTTCCTCGACACCATCACCAAGCCTTCTGTCTCTCCCCCAAGGGAGATCGACATTGGAATCCCGCTGCAACCAGAAGTAGCCTTGGTCGCACTAATCGCCAAGCCAAACGACTGGACCACGCCATACGTCGCCTACTTGGAGGAAGGCACCCTGCCCGCGGACAAAACGGACGCCCGGATGATAGCACGCCGCCGCAAATCCTTCGTCATCATCAACGGCGAGCTCCACAAGCGCAGCGTGACCGGCTTGTTCCAACGATGTGTTCAACCCGCTGAAGGACGCAAAATCCTCCAAGACATTCACTCCGGCGACTGCGGCCACCACGCTGGCGCCTGCTCTCTGGTCGCAAAGGCTATGCGACATGGCTTCTACTGGCTCATCGCACACGCAAACATTGTCGACATCGTCCAGCGGTGTGTCGGATGCCAGAAATACGCCAACTAGACCCACGTGCCGAGCTCGGCGCTCAAGACAATCCCCATCACCTGGCCATTCGCCGTATGGGGCATGGACATGGTAGGCCCCTTCAAGAAGGCCCCCTCAGGCTTCACCCACCTCCTAGTCGTAGTCGACAAATTCACAAAATGGGTGGAGGCCAAGCCAGTCCGCAAGTGCGACGGGAAGACTGCCACCAAGTTCCTACGCGAGCTCATCTATCGCTACGGTCCCAAACATCATCATCATGGAAAATGGCACCAACTTTGCCAAAGGAGCCATGGCCGAGTTCTGCGAGGAACACCACATTCGACTCGACCTCGCATCAGTCGCGCACCCGGAGTCCAATGGCCAGGCGGAACGCGCCAATCAGAGCATCCTCCATGGCCTGAAGCCACAGCTCCAAGTGCCACTGGAGCGCACCGCCGGGTGCTGGGTCGAGGAACTACCCTCCGTCATCTGGGGCATCCGCACCTCCGTCAATAGGTCAACAGGATTCACCCCCTTGTTCATGGTGTACGGTGCCGAGGCAGTCATGCCCACCGACCTCGAGCACGATTCACCAAGGGTGGTCAACTACACAGAGGCTACAAACAAACTCGCACGCCACGACGGAGTCGACCAGCTCGACGAGGCACGCGACCTAGCCCGCTCCCGCACTGCCATCTACCAGCAAGGGCTCCACCGCTACCATAGCCGGCGAGTGAGGACTTGCACTTTCCAGGAAGGCGACCTGGTACTGCGCCTAATCCAGGACAAGAAAGGCATGCACAAGCTCTCCCCCCTTGGGAGGGACCATTCGCCATTGGGCGAGTACTGGGCAACGACGCCTACTACCTCACCGACGTCCGAGGGGACGGAAAACTCGATGTCAAGCGGCCGTGGAATGTAAATCTCCTACGGAAGTTCTACTCCTAGAACTCCACACATGTACCCCCCACCCGCTATGAAATAAAACAGCTCGGTTACCGAAAATTGTGTCTACTCTCAGTGTCTTGTGCCACTCGCACTCGTAATGACAACGCTATGCTACTCGCAGAAGTCAACCTATGGTACAGCAACCGGCACAGCCAGGTAGTGCGGTACGAGGGCACTGGGAAACCCCAGGCCTCGTAACGTCCATGAAAAACGCCACCCGGAGCCCCATTGGAGTCGCCTAGCTTGACTGGCTCACCGAGCCAAGATAACTGCATTCGCTCCTAACAGCGACCAAGTCCTCCGCATCCTTGGCGCAGCGACTTGAACGGCCAAGTACCACGCTCGGGGACTGACACCCAGCCAAATACGAGCGACTAGGGAAAAACGCCAAGTATGAGAGCGCGCCTAGGACTCGCCACGCGACTGATCCTCCGGGTCAGGCAGGAGACATGCGCTAACAATGACGCGCTTAGTACTCACCTACCTTGAAGCTGCGACTAGAACCACCAAGTACCACGCTCGGGGACTCGGCAACCCAACCTCGTTCGCGTCCGGGAAAACGGTCAAGTAAAGAGCACCCCTGGGAGTCGCCCTGCGACTGGCTCTCCGAGCCATGGCGAGTCGACCTCAATTCATTAAAAGTGAACAAACATATAATAACGAGGTAAACCCCATAAAATGGGCGGAAACGCTCGGGGACTCGCTCAATCAAAATCCAAAATCACAAAACGAATGACAAAATAACACAAGTTTCCTTTATAGCAGCACAAAGTTGTTCCACATACAAGGAAAGTTAAATAGTTATTTTGTACTAATGCCCAAGGGCACAACACTTCTACTCCGCAGGTTTTGATGCAGACGCGCCACCGTCCCTGTGGCTGTGGATGAAAGACGCGTCTCTGAGTTAGATGCGTCGATATTTTATTCCTTCATCTCCGCCCGGGCACGACGGTTCGGACCGGTACGGTCACACCGCTGCCATCTCTCTCCTCCGACGATCGCTCAACCTTGAAGTCTCGATGCTTCGATTCAGGGTCATTGGGAGCGACAATCGTCTCCTGATAGGGGATGAGGTCGCCCATCGCCCAAACACGATCAGAGTACACCGCGGCCCGGTCCGTCAGCTTCAGCACCTTGGCAATATCCACAGAACCCGTTGACAAAGGGTAGCCGCTCGTGAAATCGTCGAGGTCGAAATCCTCCGGGAAGTGGGCAAGTCCAAGGCTGAGCGCCGTCGCTGCCCCGCGCCGGAAGGCCAACCATGTCATGAACTCGAAGACTGACGGAGCCTTCTCCAAGTAGCGCCATACCTCGACAAGGTCACTGTGGGTTACCTCCGTGGGCGATATCTCCTGAAGATACGCTCGAAGGCAAGTCGCGGACAACACGGCCAAGTCGACCAGGGTGGTCACACACTGCCGCGCGTTGTATGACTGCGCTTCCTCCGCGTTATCAGCGATCCGACCTGCGGCACAGAAGCAAGCAGTGAGCAAACCAACCACATCATAGTTATTGCAGGTAGAGGGAAGAAGAAGGAAGATTTACCAATTAGCGGTCGGCAGAGGCCCGTGATGAAGCTTTGAAGAGAAGAGAAGTCGTCTTGCAGCCTAGCAACGAGCGCGCTAGACACTTTCCACTCTTCAGCGGCAGAAGTAACAACAGCTTTTGCTCGCTCTTCTGCTGAGATCGCTTCCTCCCTCGCCTCTTTCAGCTCACGCTCCAGGTCAGCGACTCGCTTTTCAACCGCGCTCAAAGCGGACTAAGCCTCCGTCAGGTCACCCACCGGGACAAGGCCTCGGTGGGCCTCCTTCACCTCGGCCGCAACCGCTCGAAGATCCTTGTTCGTCTCCTGGACGGCAACGAGCTCCTTCTCCAAGAGACACTTCGCAGTAAGACGGTCGGCCGATTCACGCTGCAGGCCCTGCGCACAAACTGCAGCGTCAACAACAATGAAATTCCTGAGTGCCCACCCACTGAAATTCAGCAACTAGGCACTCGGGGACTGGACTATGAAATTTCTAATCACTCACTCGCTGAGATTCAGCGACCAAGTGCTCGGGGACTGGATAATATAAAAACATTAAGAATCAGACCACTGAATTTTAGTGGCCCGATCCTCGGGGACTGGACATACCTGGATGGCAGCGCCTAGCATGCCGTGAAGCTCAAGCGCATCCACAGACGCAAGCACGACCAGAGTATGGCTGCGCCTCTGCTCAACCTCCACCTCGGCGACCCCAGGCATCCGGCTCGTCGTCGCCGAGGCACTCGCCGTGGCCGCCTTCGCCATGAAGCGAGGGAAGGTCGCTGCAGATGCCGCTGCGCCACTCGGAGTTGGCTCGGCCACATCCGGTGAATCAATGCCCTCCTTGGTCTTCGAGGCCACTTCCGCTGCAGTCGGAGGATCGCTCGGAGCTACCGCCGGGTCATCGGAGACCGTGATGATGTCGTCACCTTTCGTCCTCTTGACACCTTCGGCGGGAACAGCGACTTCGTCGGTCTTCCTCTTTCGCGAGGAATCTGCCAACACCTCGGTGGCGACTGGCGGAACTTTGGCCACAGAAGGATGGCCGATCTTTTTAACACCAGTCCTGCGAAACAGTTTTATGAATAAGACTGTCCGACTAAAACAAAAAACAAGCAGACAAACAGCACTCACTTGGCGACTGGTATGAACCGTAGACCGGTGCGGATGCTAGATGGCTTCTCCAGTTCAGGCCCCAACCTCCGAGTGAGGCCCGTCTCGAGTAAATCATGTGCCCAAGACACCGACGGCTTTTTCGAAGAAGAAGCCGCGGCAGGAGCCTCCGCGGTAATTGCTGCGGGAGCCTCCCTTGGAGGCGAGGCCCCTACGGCTGGAGCAGCCCCCAAACTAACAAGTGGGGCAAATGGAGGTGGTAACAACGCCAGTGGCGCCTCAACCCTGGGGATGGTGGCGCCTGTCACTGCGGTCGCGCGTGCCGCAGCATTCTCTGTCGAGCTGGTGGCGTCGGAGCTGCTCGCAGATCGGGGCGGAGATGCCTGCTTCGCCGGCTTCGTCTTCTTCTTCGGCGGAGCTCGCCTCTTCTTCTTTGACGGCGTGGCCTCACGATGTGAGGTGTGCTCGGGAAGCTCGTCGTCGTCATCATCGTGGGTCTCGAGGCTCTTGCTCGCTTCGAGCTCGCGTTGGTGTTGCCCGCGGGTTTTGCGAACCGTGGGGGAAGCAATCTCCACGGGCTCGTCTTCTTTGTTGTCGTCGTCGTCACCTCCGTCGATGTCAGCCTCATCTTTGGCAGGTCCTGGACGGACGAGCTCGAGTTCTCATCGTCCACAGGTGGAAGCCACCCTTCCACCACTTGGAACAACTGCAACAAGAACAAACAAAATTAGCACGACCGCGAATACACAAGCTACGATTGCGAGTGTTAACAGGATAACCACGTACCGTTGGAGCTGGGCGCCTTGCATTATAAGGGGCGACCCCGGCCTTCGCATCGAGATACACCGCCTGGGTGGTCTTCTTCAGGGCCAGGGTGTAGTCGTTGAGTCTCCACTCAACAAGGCAGGACTTCGTCGGATCGTCCTTACCCGTATATTCATACATGTAGTGCTCGCGGCTGGCCAGGGGAACGAGCCGCCGCCCGAGCCAGCAGTTGTAGAGGTTGATGGTCTGGAGGCCTTTCTTCTTTAGGCCGCGGATAGTTTGCAACATTTCGTCGACAACCATCCACTGATCCAGCGGGAGTTTGACGACCTGGAGCCGACGCGGTTCGGGCCGATCGGCGGAGTACCTTGGAAGCGCCACTTCGTCACTTGTAGTCGACTCGGTGACGTAGAACTAGAACTTTTCCATCTGTTCGCCGCCTTGGCGGGCAGCATCAGGTCGAAGAACGACGCCTTCGACTTCAGCTGGAATGTCAGGCCGCCCGCGGCTAGCATCGGGCCGCCTGTCTCTTCACGGCTGATTCTCCCATGGAACAGGTCTTGCCACAGGGGAAAGTAGGGCCTGCAGCCCAGATAGCACTCGCAGAACGCCACAAAGATGGCGAGCTTCTCGATGCTATGCGGACCTAGATCCGATGGTTGGATTCCGTAGTAGGCGTAGAAACGCCGGAAGAAGAGGGAAGTTGGGAAGCCCAGCCCCCGCTCCAGGTGGCTGGTGAAGCAGATGAACTCCCCCTCACGCAGGTCCGGAATCACTTCCCCGGCCGCGGGGATGCGCCATCTACAGGCGCGGAGGATCCCAGCCTCTTCGAAGGATGCTAGCAGCGCCTTAGTGCATTTGGATCTGCCCCATGGCTCGGCGGAGGGGGCCATCGGTTGGAAATTCGTGGAGGTCGAGGATCTCTGGTTTGTTCTGATCGCTGCGTGGAATGGGGAAACAGAGATAAGCGAGATCGGAGGAAGAGAGAAGAAGCGTTTCCCCGTCCGCCTTTCATCCTCCTTCTATAACGATTGCTACCCGCCAGTTTCGAGGGCCATTACTACGCGGTAATTACGCCGAAGTTACCGTTGGATTACCCAACGTCTAGTTTGACCACGGTTGACGGTCCAACTTCATCTACTCGATTTGCTGCTCCCAGCGACTTGACGACTCGCCGACCCGATCGCCATAACAGCGACTAAGTACTCGCCAACCTGCTCGCTATGACAGCGACTAAGTATTCGCCGACCCGTTCGCCGATCTGCGACACGATTGGTCGTCGTTATTGCGACCGAAATGACTAGTTCTTTCCCTTTGTTCAGGAGTCCACCGCCGATTCGACTAGGCGTCCGCATTGGACCCACATACTCCGACTGCCAGCAAAAACCTGCAACAAATCAACGACGACCTTGGGGACTACTGATGGGGATATGACTACCGGGGTATACCCAACAGGACGTTTCCTACTGGCCCAAGCCGTCAGCGAGTGGGCCTGCAGGACGGCGACTGGATCAAGACTTGGCGTGGACTCAGGCGACTGGAAGCTGAAGGTCCAGAAGCGTAGCTAGGCCCAGTCGGACTAGGTCATAGAATCTCCGAATCCTTAACTAATTCGGTTGTGATCTGTAAACCCTAGCAAGGTGAGTCTATATAAACCTCCCCAGGGGACGCATAGAGGATACGTTCTATCATACACCCAAGCGACTCGCCGCCTAGCCGTCGAGTTCGCCCCATTGTACTCTCACCATAATACAATCTAGCAGGAGTAGGTCTTTACCCTCCGGGGGGCCGAACCTGGGTAAATCCTTGTGTCTCCGTCCTCTTCTCGCACCGCAGATGGCTGGCCGCCCTTGCCCAATGTTCTACTACTCGCTGCCGATTGCAGCATCTGCCGTGGTCATTCCCACGACATTATATTAAGATTGTTTATATTTTTCTGATAATAATAGACATATTATTTGTTTTATTTGGATTTTTACAATAAAAGATATGATTTTCCAAAGTTTTATATTTGATTTAAATTAAAAAAGAAAATTTACAAATGAAATAATTTATAAATGATGCAAACAGATATATGGATATTATATTAAGATTCTTTATATTTTTATTACAATAATAGACATATTATTATTTTTATTTGGATTTTTACAATAAAATATATGATTTTCCAAAGTTTTATATTTGATTTGAATTAAAAAGAAAATTTACAAATGAAATAATTTATAAATGATGCAAACAGATATGCGGATATTATATTAAGATTCTTTATATTTTTCTGATAATAATAGACATATTATTTGTTTTATTTGGATTTTTACAATAAAAGATATGATTTTCCAATGTTTTATATTTGATTTGAATTAAAAAAAGAAATTTACAAATGAAATAATTAATAAATAATGCAAACAGATATATGGACATTATATTAAGATTCTTTATATTTTTCTGATAATAATAGACATATTATTTGTTTCATTTGGATTTTTACAATAAAAGATATGATTTTCCAAAGTTTTATATTTGATTTGAATTAAAAAAGAAATTTACAAATGAAATAATTTATAAATGATTCAAACAGATATATGGATATTATATTAAGATTCTTTATATTTTTTTGATAATAATAGACATATTATTTGTCTTATTTGGATTGTTACAATAAAAGATATGATTTTCCAAAGTTTTATATTTGATTTGAAATAAAAAAAGAAAAATTACAAATGAAATAATTTATAAATAATGCAGACAGATATATGGATATTATATTAAGATTCTTTATATTTTTCTAATAATAATAGACATATTATTTGTTTTATTTGGATTTTTACAATAAAAGATATGATTTCCAAAGTTTTATATTTGATTTGAATTAAAAAAGAAAAATTTACAAATAACAAACTTGTCTCGGGCCGTGGCTCGACACGGGACTAGAGGGTGCCTGCACGTGCGAAAATGAAGCGGCCGAAAAACCCCTCTAGTTCCGGGCGGTGGCTTGACCCGGGACTAAAGGGGTGACCCTTTATATACCACGCGGCCGCTCCTGGCTCGCCCACCCAGCACTTAGCAAGATTGACGACGAAGACGAAGACGAGAAGGCACCGTCGACGTAGAGAACAGGGGAGGTGCTTCCCAGCCGATTCCCGCACCGCCGCCCTCGTCTCCGGCCGCCCCGCCGTACCACAGAGCCGCCGCATCGCCGAGCCTCCGCGCGCCGTGCGATGCAGCCTTGCCGTGTCACCGCCCCGCCATGCGTGTCGCACCACCCATTGCTAGCAGTCTCCCGTCTCACACTACACACCGCTGGTTCTTGTTCCTCCTAATTTCCTCGGGGGGTTCGCGCCGTCCGTGCCCACACCGCCTCGCCATTGTTCCTCGTCCTCCGTGAATTTAATTATAATCTAGTATTAATTATATATTTAGGTTTTTGTATAATTAGTAGTATATTTAGTTTTTTGTAGTAATATTTATTATTATTATTAGTAATATTTAGGTTTTGTATAAATGTTATTCTTAGTATTTATATTATTAGTATATTATTAGGAAATATTAGTACTTTTTACAGTATTTTTATAGTTTTTGTTATATTTTTTTCTATAATTTTTTTATAGTTAGGATTATTAGGATTATTATAATTAGGTTTATTAGGGTTTTTTGTTATAGTTTCCTTAGAACGATAGTGAAGACATTATTTCATGAAAAAATTCTAAAACCCTCCCAAGACCTTATTCAAGCAATGAACGATGCTCAATTTGGATTGTTCCGTCCCGAGAGAGAGAACGACGAGCTGACACGCGCCCTAGGGAATCCTGAAAAGGGAGGAACGAGGCAAAGGCGCTGGTGTCTCGTGGAAGAAAGGGTTTCCTTAGAACGATGCCAGTTACAGAAGCCGTCAGAGAAAGAAGTACCGGGAGGCAGACCGGATCTCTAGGGTAGAGCAGGACCTAGCTGATCTGAAGAACCTCATGCATGAAATTAGCCAAAGGCCGCTGTCGTCAACTCACCCGCGGGCTGATGATCCTGCATTGGATCTTAGCCAGCGGAGAAGCAGCGTGGCTTCCACTAAGGTCCGGGATGATGATCAAGCATTGCTGGATGATGTACCGGCTCCTCACTACCCCGTGGATGATGTTAGAGAGATGGCACAATGTGAGCTACATTAGCCAATGAACAACCTGTCCTTCAAGGTGGCGATCGGCACTGCTTCACCTTGTCTACCTGGAGCACTCCACCATTCACTTCCGATTCCAAAAGGCTATGCTCGTGTCACGGTGGATGACATGGTGGAGGATATTGCGGACCTAGAGATTGAAATCGCTACGCCTGAAGGCCTTACGAAACTAGGAGATGTCAAGCGCAACATCATTCTATAGAATAAGAAGTACATCAAGTTTCCAGTCTCGGCGCCAAGGCCACCGACTCCGAGGAATCCAAGTCCACCCCGCATCGAATATCGTCAACCTCCAAGTCCACCCCAACCCGATTACCGCAAACCTCTAAGTCCACCCCGCCCTGCTGACGATCGCCGCAGCAGGAGTACATCAACTTGATCTCCGCCTCCGTGCAATATTCGATCTTCGCCTCCGCCTCCATGCAATACTACTACCTCGTCGAAGAAACGGAAGTTCGATGCTCCCCCGCGCCCCACATCAAAGAAAGGTCAAACGGCGAAGATAGTCGACATCCCGCCGGCTCTTCCAAAGAGACCTTATGACAAGACCGATGAGGAAACTAACACGGATGTGGCTGCCCAAGTTAAGGCGCATTTTGCACCCAAAAAGCCTGAGATAAAGCCGGTATATGATGAAAAAACCAAAAAGTGGGCTAAGTCCTTTCTTGAGCAACCATCCCAGATATCGATGAATCTGGAATCAGACTATGACCGGGAGATTATTAAGAGAGCACAGAAGAAAAAAATCACAAGTGCAAAAAGCGGGAAGCAAGTTGCCCAGATCGGAGCACAGAAGAATCAATCGGTCGCCCCACTCAAAGTCATTTCAGACCTCGACATGGCCTTCAGAGCTGAAATGGATATGAACATGCAAATAATGGACCCAGAGCCTGTAATAATGCTGCACTAATGGGAATCACTGTATCGCAGGCTAAAGAACTTGCTACCGAAGCAAAAATGTCTCTTGGTCAATATTTAGGCTATGAAGATACGCCAGTGGGTCAGATAGTACGGAAGTATGTCCAAGGGGAGCCTCTAGCCAGTAATGAGGAGCTCGCGCGTCTATCCACATATATGCAAAATCTACACGAATGTTACATGTCGCAAGCAGAAAAAAGCATCAGAAAGATTGGTTTCCGGTGGACGTTAGAAAGGAGCATCACTTCAAACCATACTCGATACTGGTTCAAATGACCGAACTGTTTCAGTTATACAACCAGCGCGCCCTCGACAAATCTATCATTGGTTGCTACTGTTTATAAGTGATTTATTTCTATAATTAAGTTTGTAGCTCAGCTCGTTCATTGCATTTAATATATTATCCTAACTATATATCCTTTTGTATGATATTATATTCTGCAGAATGAAGATGCTTGAATGCAAAAGAGCTAGAAGATACGATGTTGGGTTCATTGACCCATATATCATTAATGAATATACGTTAAAGAATCACCCCAAGGACATGGAGGAAGACCTGTGCAGGTTCTTAACCGAGAATAATTTTGTTAAGGAAATACTATTTCCTTACAACTTCAAGTGAGTGTTTATATCTTGTACACATTTATTTTTCTTACTCGATGAGCTATGCATGTATGCTTATGTAAACGTCCGTAGATTTCACTGGATCTTGCTAAACATTCAAGTTGACAACTCCCTAGTTAAAGTCCATGACTCATTAAGTTAGGACCAAGAGCAGTAGAGCGACATGAAAGCAATGCTCCATAAGTAATTTCAATCATTATTGCATTATATCGTTCTCTTTTATTCATTTCCTGATATTAAGTAACTAATAACTTCTTTGTTCATTTTCTTTGCCGGGCAGGTGTTGGACACGGTTCAAACAGAAAATACCAGGTCCATTCAAAGAGGAGCTAACTTATAAAATGGTGAAGAGTTTACAGCAGCCACCGGGAACTCATTTATGTGAATACTACGTCTGCGAGTACATCCGCGAGTTGACCAGTGAGCGGAAAGTTGACTCACATTATATTTATGATTTGCGGAAGAAACTAGAGCCAGACCAGCGCATAAGAGCAATTCAAGAGGAGATGACGGGATTTATGATGAAGGAAGTCCTTAATGTACATGGAGAGCATTATGCGGATGACGTGGAACTCGATTTGCCTTAGTGATCTCCATGTAGCTGATATGATATATATATTCATCAATGATCATGTAATTTCAAAACATTTCTTTCTTTTGATATATATATCATCAATGTATGCTTGCAAGGGATCAATTAATTATATAGATGCATCAACGTATACTGTGTATGTAGTAGCGTAGAATATGTGTACTTAAATATATGTTTGAAATTATAGTGAAACACAAAACGAAAAACAAACGAAATGGCAAAAAAAAGAAATACACAATCTCTGTCGCGGCAGAGAAACATACAATTCTCTGTCGCGGCAGAAAACCTTATAGTCCCGGGTGGTGTTACGACCCGGGACTAGAGGATTTCCGCCCCCCGTGACGCTGAAACAACCACGTGGTTGTTATCAGTCGCAGGCCGTAGCGAGCCGGGACTAGAAGGGGGAGGCTCTAGTCCTATTTTCGCAGTCCCAGGCCCAAAACCGGGACTAGAGCCCGTTGCGGCCCGGAACTAAAGACCTGTTTTCCACCGGTGTAGCAAGTTTGAACTTTAGCTCCTTTTCTATTTCTTATTGCTCCGGCCTTGTAATAAAGTGGTTGACGCTCTTGCGCACCATGATGCAAAGATGGTCATTGTGCCCCAAGCCATATGACCGGGCAGGGTTCCTACATTTGGCCATGATCTGGTTGCCAGCGATCTTGCTGTGTTTTTATCTTTGCCCATGATCTGGTTGCCCGCTATCTTGCTGTGCAGTTTGGTTAACGGAAATTGATTTGCATAAAAAAGAGGTTTGCATGCATTTTATCTAGCAAACCACACCAGTGCAACATGTAATAAAAAATTTCTGAGTTTTTATACAAAAAAACTGAAATATAGGGATCTACCATATTATTTCAAAGTTTTGACAAAAATTTTGGGCATTCAGCATACCCTTGATACAAGGTAGGCCTCGTAAATCGCAGTTTCCCTCATTATGCAAAGTGTGCCCTCTGCTCGACTGCCCCTGAAAATGTGCATCATCTCTTTTATGATGGGTTGTGCTATTGCCATGATATTTGGCGTTCATTCTTTCGACGGCAGATCTTGTTCAGGTTACCCCATCCGAAGGAATGGGAGAAAATTTGAGCAATTAGTGGATTTCCGACCACGTACTGTTCGTTCGAACAAGGTATGCCATATTTGCCAACATGCAACCACTCCCTGGTTCCATGTCTTGAGATTGAACAAAAATTTCAAGAAAGATTTGTGCAGATGTCTAATGGGTTGCTCTGTTTTACTGACAAAAAGTGCACAACCAGGATGGTACTTGGGACATGCTCGGAATCACTTACAGATCATGTATGCCATGCTTGCTCAGCAATGATGATAATACTGAGCAACCTACACGCCGTGACATGAGTGATTTTCCCCTTTCATGATGCGCGATTGAATTTTAGATTATACCTCACACGCAGTTGCAGTCAGGAAAGCAGCTTATCAACCAGATGATCAATGGATTAGGGTAATCAGCAGACGGCCACCCAACCTCCTCCCGTGTCGCTCTTCCAACTACTCTAGATGGTTCCCTAGAGTTCCTTGCATGGGAGTTGACTGTCGCGAGGAGCTTGATAGATTAATTTTTCCGTTGCATCCCAAGCCTATATATGCAGCCTACCTCTGGCAAAATGCGCTGTTTATGACTATGACCTCCAAACTTTATGCAAGGATTCATCATAATCAGAACATATGTAAAACTTACAGTGTATCGCAACTGCAACTACATAGAGTGCTCTCTCTAGACCTATATATATATACTCGACGATACACATGTATACATTTATGTCTGCAACAACCGCGAACCAGATTTAGTTGAGGGTTTTGTGTGTAAAATTGTGCACCATTCTTAAAACAGACTCCGACGTGTGGGATAAGCTTGTGATGCAGACGTATACAGTAACACTTTTGCTTCGGTCCCCCCCTCCCTTTCAAACTTTGATGAAAAAACTCGATACCAATTGTTTTGAGGACCGTACGAATCCACCCGAAGTTCGTATGGTCCGCTTAGACGTATAGTCACTATATACGTATATCCATGTGCTTGTGGAAGGCGAAAAACGGAAGTTATATAATAGCAACAAAAAAATATTAAAATATGACATGCAAAGACGTAGATCACGATAATGGAAGGTGAAATTAGCCTACCGAAACGTGGATTATACTCAGTTCGACCGAGTACACATATACGAAGATATACGTGACCTCGATATGGGTTTCGATGGTCAAAAAAATAAAACGGCTCATACAACTTAAGTTTAGAGGGGGGGACCGAAGCACACCTCATACAGTAAAAGTAGCCATACGTTGAGTTGGTTTTTCGCCACTGCTCATAGGACACAATATGGCTCTATAAATTACTTAATCCTTAGTAGGGTATGCACCAATCGATATGACCGTTAGAGGAGCGAGCTCCTGTGACCGCGCTGGTGATCGTACCGCGCCGTCAACTCCGGGTGCTGCGATCACGTCACCCCGGCTGGTCCCACCGCTGCCCCCGCCGCGCCTTCCGCGCGGCTTTGTCCTCGTCTTCGTCAGCCTGGGGAACCGGCGCGTTCCCTCTCTTTGCCTGATCTGGCACCTTCACCCCAGATCCCGTCGCCGTCGGCAACCTTACCACCGCGTCGCCCTGTGGAGAGTGGCTCCGAACTCGTCCTCGACACGCCTCCTCATGTCTGTGACCAAGTGAAGCCGAGACAGGCGTGACAAAGGGGGAGGCAACCATGCGGGCATCACATAGATTGCCGATGTTGATGTTGGAGTATAGGCACGCGATGACGACAGATGGTGGGCGACGCAATCCGATCTATGATCGGTAAAGCAAAAAAAATAACCGGTTGAGCGACCGGTGGAGAGAAATATCAATCTAGAGATAGAAAAAAGACTCACCAGGGCAATTGATCATAGATCGACGGACGTACCCTGCTACGGGTTGCGCAGCCCGTGGCGGAGATCATGTAGATCGACCTCCCTGGGGATGGAACGGCAAAAGTGTGTTGACGGCTAGGGTTTGGATCGAGATTAGACTGATACCATGAAAGATTATGATAATTGGCGTAATACGGTGGCTGTATTATTGAGCCTCATGGACGAGTATATATAGACGTAGAGGAATCATCTTATAGTATAAGTCAAGTTAGGATTGTATAGAAATGGATCCTATCTCTATCATATACAACCATAACAAATGTGTATGCCAAATACTCTAACAATCCCTAGCGTGTCATCTGGTGGTGGGGGCCCCATGCTCGTCGTGTTGTGGGATCTCTGGCCGGAGTTTCACGACAGCATTCGACAATGGCTCTTCTGGCAGAGATGGACGCCGCATCGGCGGACCAGATTTCTTTGGCAACCTTCATAGTCATCGTGGCCATGTGGGCAGCACGTCGGCTGGTTCGGAGGATCGGTGGGGCTCAGCAATACATCTTTGTGTGGTGCGGGTGGTGGAAGCGGTGTCTGCTAAGATATCCGGCCTGCTGTTGGAAACCAATGGGGGCGATGTGGGGCCTGCCAATCTGTCTAATAAAGGAGGTGATCCTAAGGTTCTTCTCGTGTCGATATGGTGTTCTTCTTGATGTCTAACATTATTAATCTAGACAGCGATGAGTTTCGGAAGGCTCCACCGGATATCTCCATTTGGTGCTTCATGCATGTAGATTGCTGGGTCGAATGGGATTCGGTCATATGCACCCGCATTTCTGACTGTGCGGCTTCAGGAGGATGTGACGAGAAGCTTCTTTATATGTTTTCATCATGGGACCTATTAGTGTTTCGATTTCCATAGTGAAGACAATGGCGGAGAATGTCATAGCGGCTGAGGTCTGAAGTTTAGTAATGGCGGACGAGTCTCCGAGGAGCTAGGAATTTGCTTGGTGATTCTTGACTTATAGCAGCAGCATCGACAAGTAGGGGCGGTACAACAGGTGAAATAAATAGTCTTATCTTTCAGGGTGAAAATTCAAGGTCTGGTCTTAATTGGTTGTGCCTAGCAATGATTTTGTTGGAGCATTGTTTTGAGAGTGCAACCTTTCTTTAGGGTGAAAACCTAAGATCTTTGATCGGGGGCCGACGACGCTTGTGCATTGTTTCCTTCTTTGAGGCATCTCTTTTGGAGAATTTGGATTACGGGTGTTGTCTTGACAAGGGTTTGTGTTGCAGCTAGAAGGTTTTGATCACTGTATGGGTTCTTTTATTTTATTATTCTTCTTTTTGTTGTAGGGTTGTCTGCATTTATAATGTCTTTAGGATATTTCGTTGTTGCAGAGCCCAGGTGTAATTAGTATCTCTGCACTATTAATATAGTCATTTTGTTGGAAAAATGTTTGCTAACATGCAACCTCTACCGTTCCATGTCTTGAGATTGAAGAAAAATTTCAAGAAGATTTGTGTAAAGGTCTAATGAATTCCACTGTTTTGTTTTGCAGAATATTACTCAATATACCTGGTTTGAACTTTGGGACATGCTCGGGATCACTTACAGACTGCGTATGTTATGCTTGCTCAGCGATGGTCATCGTTTGGAGCAACCTATGCGATGTGACAGAGTGGTTTCCACTTTACAGGCTGCGACGATCGACCTATGGACTATACCATTTTACATGTCATAGTCAGGAGAGAAGCTTATCAACCAGATGAGCAACGCACTTGTATTAGCAGCAGATGAGCAACGAACTTGTATTAGCCACCCAACACCGTCCCATGTCGCTCTCCCAACTATACTATAGTTGGTTCCCTGCAGCTCCTTGGTTTTGAGTCGACTGACCGAAGAGAGAAGATAGATCATATTTCCTCGTGCATCCCAAGCCTATGTAGGCTAGTATTAACAAACACAAGATATCCTGTAGAATGTCCTGTGTAGGACCTTCAAATCTATCCATGGATTCATCGTGACCAGAACATACATAAAACATACAGTTTGTATCGCAACTCCATTGTGTGATCTTTCTGGACCTCTATATAAGGGCATCTCCACTCGGCTACCCAAGACGCCGATCCGGACGCCGAATTTAGGTTTGGATGCCGAAAATTGGCCCAGTCGAGTATCCAGGAACCTCTTTTTATCCGGATTTGGCCAACTTTGGTCCAGACTACCTAGGCCACACCCAGGATCCCGAGTACGCTCTGGGAACGCCGAACGTAGCGAATTGGCCGAGTGGACCAGCTTGTCAGCGATAGAAGTCGAGTCGCCGTCATCCTTCCCGCCGTTTCCCTTTTCTCGCCCTCGCCGCTACACCCCTCCCGCCCTTGCCACCGAGCTCGGTCTATAAAAGGCGTATATCTCGCCGTCTCCCATCACAGTCTCTCACACCACTCCCAACTCTAGCGAACTCCGGACGCTCGCACCTTTCTTCCTCCTCAACTCTGCCGAAAAGCCATGGCCGAGAGGTTTCCCGGCCGACGCACGATTCAGCCGTGGGAAGCCCGGCTGCTCCACGAGGCGGGCTATACGGCGCCGCTGGACTATCGTCTCCCCTTCGCCTGGAAACTCAGCGCTGGCGGGATCCCTATTCCGCCGGTGCCGGCCAACGAGGACCTCGTCGGAGAGATCCAGGCTGCTATCGTCGCCATGCAAGACCCGGATCTCGCCGAGGATCCTGGCAACCTAGTCTTCTGGAGGCAGTTCTTCGCCGACAGGCGCCTCGAGAAACTCGCCTGACACGAGGGATCGCCGGGCTCGCCGCCGCCGCCGCGTCACAATATGGCTTTTCGCCGCCGCTGGTGGAGCGTTCCAGGGCGAACTCTCGCCGCCGTCATGGAGCACATCCAGGCCGGCAACCACCCCCGCCTTGGCCTGTAGATGCGGCGTCCGGCGTCGACCACGGCGGCGGCGGCCTTTTCCTAGTTAAATTCGATGTAATATGTGCGTCCTTGCCCTAGTTAATGAAATCCGTCTATATTCGCCCAAATTTCGTAGAGTTTAACTGAATTTCGCCGAACTTGGAAACTCGGCCCCACTCGCGTTCCCAGGCCGAAAACGCGTTTTGTCCGGCCAAAAAAAGGTCTGGATTGGGTTCGCCTAACGAGTGGGGATGCTCTAAGTCTATTCACTAAGTACTAAAACACATATATACATTTAGGTCTGCAACAACCACTACTCACAGGACACAACGCGGCGCTGTTTCCACACATGATTTTTTTACAAATATGACCCTCTGTAATTCGTCATGGCCAAAAATACCCCCCTTGCGACGTAAAAGCCAAAAATGCCCTGGCGGAAAGCTGAAAAGGCGACACGTGTCACCTCCCGCCACGGGGGGTGGCGGGATGTTCCTCCCGCCACAGGGGGTGGCGGGATGTTCCTTCCGCCGTTGGCGGTGGCAGAATGACGTCGTGGGGCCCACCAGCGCGAGCGCGAAGTCGAACCTCCCGCCAGCGCCAAGTCGAACCTCCCTGCTGGCCCAGCCGTGGGGCCCACCTCATTCCGCCATTCCCCCTGGCGGAAGGAACATTCCGCCACCCCCTGTGGCGGGAGGAACATCCCGCCACCCCCCGTGGCGGGAGGTGACACATGTCGCCTTTTCAGCCTCCCGCCAGGGCATTTTTGGCTTTTGCGGTGCGAAGAGGGTATTTTTAGCGATGGCGAATTACAGAGGGTCATATTTGTAAAAAAATCTCCACACATAAATGTTTTCCTTTTTAGAGGGACATGAGATGGTTGGTAATTTCATATTAACTCTTAGATACCTATCTCACATGCAATATATACAAGCGTGCTCCTGATCCTTGTAGAGAGAGAAAAACCTCTTGTTTCCAGAGATCTGCAACATGGACCAGTGCAGTGCTTCTTCAACCATTCGGTGAAGTAGACCTGGTATCGGCAAGTCATTTTGAGTCACAGCATGTTTGAGAACACACGATTATAATAGAAACTTATACACACATTAGTGCATTAATTTGTTTTACTCGAAGTTCAGGATGCTCCAGTGGACATAGTAATCACGTCATGCATGCTGAAGGATAATAGTCACACAATAAAACAGTTTGCGGTGATGGAAGCAAACATACATGTTCGTTGTGACCGTATTACTAGCGCTGCCGTCAGCAAGAAGCTTAGCTCGTCTCATGACGCTCTCTCGCAAATCGCAACAACAAACACACTGACAAAAAAACAGGGGACGTCAAGGACCGCCGAATCCCAATTTCATACTAAATAAAATTGATTGGAACTAAATTTGCACTCATCCAAGATCCTAGGTGATACACTCACAGAAGCCGAGTTTGCTCCTGATCTACTTATCACGATGTCAATGCCAAGGCGAGATCAGCCAATAGGGTTTTGGATGCAATCATGGAAGGGCGATCAGAGAGGTTGAAAGTAGTGGGGATTCTGTGAGTTTTTCCCTTCTTTTCTAGTGATTTGCAAGGTTTTTGTTGTTTTTGTGGATGTTTGTATTTGGACATTCTTCATTTCCACTACAAATAAATAAAAGACATGCATTCTTGCGTGTTCCCGGAAAAGACGATGTTGAATTGAAACATCAGTTTTCTTCATATGACAAGTTTATGAAAAAGTCTATTCTCAACCATGGACTTCTCAGAGCTATTGATGATGGCAGACAACAACAAGACTTTGGCCGCCACAGCCACGCAGTCGAAGGACACCGAGAACTCACTGGTGGACTAGCGGGTGGTACATGAAACCGGTGGTAGAATACATGGATTAGTCCTCCTCATGCCTTTGATGCTGGACGCGTGCCTAGCTTTGGGTCGCCAGCGATGACGTAACACCAGAGCATGAGATGGACCACACTGCTATGGAGAGCTTGTTGCTATTTGTCTCGCCGGAGGTGACTGTTGGCCCAGCCCCAAACGCCGAGTGCAGTTCGACGTGACGACGACGAAGTATTCCGACGAGTTGCACGCACGTATAAGAACTAGCTAACAACTATCAGCAAGCTAGCTATCTAGCTTGATCAAAAGAACTAGCTCTCTCAACTCACACGAGTACGTACGGGAAAACAATGTTGATGGCTACAGGGCCCTCTCGGTCCTGTTGTTTGTATTAAATCTCACAGTTGTCTTACAAGGCTACTATATGGGTGTATATATATCCGGCAAGACGACGCAGCGTCAATACGAATAGGTGTTAGACTACTAGTCCTAGTCGAAACACACACACGCACACGACACTGTTCCGTGTCCTATAGGGATTATTATTCCTAACAATCACCCCCCTAAGCACGATGTGCCCATCTTCACAGCTTGGACGCCGATCCTTTCCCGCATCTCCGCAAACTTCAATCGTCCCAAAGATTTAGTTAGGATATCCGCAAGCTGATCATTAGTGCAAACATAGTTGACTTCAATCTTGCTCTCCTCTACACACTGCCGTATGTAGTGATACTTTGTATCAATATGCTTACTCGTGTCATGATGCACCGGATTCTTGCACAATGAAATTGCAGACTTGTTGTCAATATTGAGCACCACTTGTTCCGCCTCCCGATTGGTGAGATCACCAAGTAGACTCCTTAGCCACACACACCTTGACACGCCGCAGTTGCAGCCGCAATATATTCAGCTTCACAGGATGACTGTGCCACCACTTTTTGTTTTTGTGATAGCCAACTTACTATGCTTCTTCCCAAGAAATATGCCACGCCCGAGGTACTCTTACGGTCGTCAATATCTCCTGCCATGTCGCTATCACCGTAGCCAAGTAGCTTCACCTCCTCCTTCTCTTTCGAGTAGACAATACCAAAGTTTGTAGTACCTTTGATATACCTGAGTATATGTTTCACGGCTGTCCAATGCTCTATTGTGGGTGCTTCCATGAAGCGACTCACATAGCCAACGGAATAGGCCAAGTCGGGTCTTGTGTTAATGAGATACCTCAAACTTCCGACAACGCTCCTATACTCTGTTGCATCAACCGCAGGTGCTTCACTCCTTTTGCTCAGTTTAAGACGAGGTTCCATCGGAACATGAGTTGGATTGCATTCTTCCATGCCACACTTCTCGAGTATCTTCTTTGCATATGCCTCTTGGCATAGCGTGATCTCACCCAGCTTTTGATGTACCTCGATCCCAATGTAGTAGCTCAATAAGCCTAGATCACTCATCTTGAATAACTCCTTCATCTGTAGCTTGAACTTTGCAATCTCCTTCTCATCCGCTCCTGTTATCAATAGATCATCAACATAGATGCCAACTAGTAGATGATACCTTCCTTTACCTCGCTTATACATCGCATGCTCCAGTGGGCTCTTCTCGAATCCGAGAGAGATCAATGTACGATCAAGCTTGATGTTCCATGCCCGAGGGGCTTTCCGTAGCCCGTACAGCGCCTTGTGTAGCTTGAAAACCTTGTGTTCTTCTCCCTCTTTGATGTATCCCGGTGGTTTCTTCACATAAACTTCTTCTTCTAACTCCCCATTCAAAAATGCGGATTTCACATCCATGTGATGCAATTTCCAAGATTCTTGAGCTGCGAGAGCGATAAGTAATCTCACCGATTCCATCCTTTCAACGGGAGCAAACACTTCTTCGAAATCCACACCTTGCTCTTGCACGTATCCCTTGGCCACTTGCCGAGCTTTGTGTTTCACCAACTTCCCTTGGCATCCTTCTTGATCTTGTACACCCACTTGAGCCCTATGGCCTTGTGATTGTTGGGTAGATCGACAAGCTCCCATGTATCGTTGTCGCGGATCGACCCCAACTCCTCATCCATAGCACGACGCCAACACTCCTCCGTATTAGCATCCTCGAATTTCGTCGGCTCCTCGGTGAGTAAACACCGACCTTGTCCTCTCCCTCGCGCACGCGCTGTACGAAGGGTCTCCGGCGGATACAACTCCAGTACACTTCGGAATTTTTCTGGAGTAGGTGGCCGTCTCCTTTCTTCCCGTGCACTTGGAGGAGACGTGGAAGCTGACGTAGTACTTGTTTCAGCGTCTACTGAATTTCCTGCAGTTTCTGTCGGTGTACTGCATGTTGGCGACGTGACATCGTCGCCCGCGTCCACTTCTGGACTGCCGCTAGTCCCTCCTGGATGGGAGTGTGCAGCTGATGGGCCACTTGCGCCAGGGCTCTCGTCCGCGCGTGGACTGGATGGCGACGTCGAGCCTCCAGGTGCAGCGCGTGAGCTGCTGCTCGTGCCGGGACTCCCACGCGGAGATACCTCTCCAGGCGTAGCGCTGCTGCTGCTCACTTCCGGACTTCCATCTTCTGAACCAGCGCCTAAATCCGTAACGCCACGGGACGCCGTTTCTTGATCATCTGCATGCGAATCACTGTAGACTACAGTAAATATTTCATCATAAATTGATTGTACCGGTTCCGCAGAGCCCCAATTCCATGATTTCTCCTCCTCGAAGATGACGTCGCGTGTCACCACCACCTGTTTTTTCACTGGATTATATGCGCGATACGCCTTCGAACCGTATTCATAGCCGATCATGACCATTGGAGTACTTCGATCCGCCAACTTGCTAGTATGCCCGGTCACCGTATTCACATGCGTCACGCACCCGAAAGTGCGAAGATGATCAACCGAGGGCGTGCGCCCGTACCATGCTTCGTACAGCGTCATACCAACTACACTCTTAGTTGGCACCCTGTTCAGCAAATAGACAGCTGTACTAACTGCCTCACCCCAAAACCTGTCTGGCATGCCTTTGCTCTTCATCATGCTGCGTGCCATGGCCACCACGGTTTGGTTCCTTCTTTCCACAACACCGTTTTGCTGCGGTGAATATGGTGCGGTGAGATACCGCCGGATCCCATTAGCTTCGCAAAAGTCCTTGAATTCATTGGATTTGAACTCCCCACCCCGATCGGTACGGAGGGCCTTCAACTTTGCCTCGGACTCCACCTCGGCTGCCATCTTCACAATCCTGAACGCTTGCAAAGCTTGATCCTTACTCTTCAGCAACACAACCCACATGTATGTACTGAAGTCGTCGACGATGAGCAAAAAGTACTTGTTCCTGGCGGGGGTCGCCGGCGTGATTGGTCCGCATAAGTCTCCATGCACCAACTCAAGAACCTTACTTGCTCGATATTGTCCCTCCCTTAGAAACGGGGCTCGCCTTTGCTTCCCAATGAGACAACCGTCGCATACCTGCTCAACATGATCAACACCCGGTAAGCCACGTACCATCTCCTTCAGTCCAAGTTGTCGTAGAGCTTGGAAATTTAGATGTCCGTAGCGTGCATGCCACTTCCACGCCGAGTCTTCCATGCTTGTCATCAAACATACTGGATCCACCCGATTGAGATTGAGGATGTAGAGTCTATTCTTCGACCTCTCCACCTTCATGATGAGCTGCCTTTGGCGGTCATATCCCCACAGGAACTCGTCCTCCAACACGATCTTGCATCCACGCTCCATGGCCGACCAAGACTGATAATGTTGGTCTTAAGCTTGGGAATATAGTACACGTCAGTGAGTACCTTGTGACCTCCATCCTTCAACTCAAACATGACAGTGCCTCGTCCTGCAATCTCCACCTTCGACCCATCGCCGAATCAAACGGAGCCTCCAACCGTGAGGTTCAACTCAGAAAACTGAGCCTTGTCGCCGGTCATGTGGTTGCTAGCGCCTGTGTCGAGGTACCAAACATCGTGAGCCGTCTGCATCCTCTGCGGGAAGACCTTCTCTTCCACGAGCGTGACGATCTCCATAGAGGACTCCTGAGGAGTTGATTCCTTGGTGGTCATTAACTCGCAAGCTTCGAGCATGAGCATCATCGGTCCATCATCTCCTTCCTTCCCCATGAGAGCCTTCTCCTTTGAACGGTTGGGACACTTCGATTTGAAGTGCCCGAGCTGATTGCACTTATGGCAGCGAAGATTCTTCTTGTCGAATTTCTTCTTTGGCTTCTTCGGCTTGCTGTCCGACTTCTTCGCCGGGACCGAACCATCGCCACTGCCAGATGCCTTATCGCTCCTCTCCTTGGCGACCATTGCCTGCCACTAGGCATGTGTAAGCATGAGGTGCTCATCTTGATTCGCGTCGCCGTAGGTGATCTTCATCCGCTCGTCATGCGCCTTGAACCGTCCAACCAGGTCATCCATCGTGAGGGTGGTGAGATCAACGCATTGCTCGATTGCCGACACCACAGATATGTACCGCGGCGGCGCCGAGCGTAGGAAACGCATTACAACTGAGATATCTTCCAGCTTCTCACTTTGCGCGCGAATCCCGTTGACAATTGTGGCTACCCTCGAGGCAAAAGCGTCCAGCGTCTCATCTCCTCCCATCTCCAGGTTCTCGTACTTCTTCTGCAAGGTTTGTAGGGTCGCCCTGCGGACGCGCTCGTGCCCAAGATTCAACGTCTTGAGTGTCTCCCACGCCGCCTTTGCAGAATCCTTCGAGATCAGGTGCTGCATCACGTCCGCCGGCACCACGGAGCCGATGGCCGTGAGTGCCTGTCGGTCCTTGCGGTACTTCGACGCGCCCTTCTTGAACTCGTCGCCGCCGGGATCGACAGCCTCTCAGATGTCGTTGCCCTCCATGGCCCACTCCATCCGTTTTGCCCACGTCGTGTAGTTGCCGCGATCATACCGCGGGTACTGCGACGACACCGATGCACCCGCAGCCGCACCGGAGTACTCGCCTTGCTCCTTGCCCGTCATGACCTCCCGTTATTAGATCCTCCTCGAGGCTCTGATACCAATTGTTGGCCCAGCCCCAAACGCCGAGTGCAGTCCGGCATGACGACGACGAAGTATTCCGGCGAGTTACACGCACATATAAGAACCAGCTAACAACGATCAGCAAGCTAGCTATTTAGCCTGATCAAAAGAACTAGCTCTCTCAACTCACACGAGTACGTACGGAAAAAACAATGTTGATGGCTACAGGGCCCTCTCGGTCCTGTTGTTTGTATTGAATCTCACAGTTGTCTTACAAGGCTACTATATGGGTGTATATATACCCGGCAAGACGATGCAGCGTCAATACGAATAGGTGTTGGACTACTAGTCCTAGTCGGAACACACACATGCACACGACACCGTTCCGTGTCCTATCGGGATTATTATTCCTAACAGTGACATCAAGGAGACATCGAAGAAGGCGTCAGAGACGGTGAAGACGATGCGACTTGGGGTAATCCTCGTACATGACAGGAAGGCAACGACGCTGAAGAAGAAGCTAGATGCCATGAAGTTCAACGATGGCGAGGAAATCAACGACTTTGGCATGCGCCTATCCTCCTCTTGTCATAGCTTGATGTGCTCGATGTGCAGATCGGCGAGCCAGACGTCGTTTGTAAGTTTCTCTTCATCGTCCTCCCAAGTTCTCGTAGATGGCATGTTCCATCGAGACCTTGATCAACCTCGACAACCTCTCTCCAGAGGAGCTCATCGCACTAGTGGAAAAAGGGCTATCCGTTCGCGACCCCTCAGAGCATTTGTCCCGGTTGCGCCACCAACCGGGACTAATGCTGGCACGCATCCCGGTTGGAGCGGGCACGGGGCCAGGGGCATGCGTCCCGATTGGTAAGGGGGAATACGTCCCGGTTGGAGCCACCAACCGGGACTAAAGGTTTGTCCATAGCCACGTGGCGTGGCACGCACCTTAGTCCCGGTTGCTGGCTCCAACCGGGACTAAAGACCCCCTGCCCTCTATAAATGCAACGCCCCAGCCCCCTTTGCCTCCACTCTGTTTTTTCGAATGGTGGAAGGTGTGAGGGGGTGTGCTAGTTTTTTCTCATGCATGCATTGAAGGTGTTTGATGAAATGTTTGAGTGAATAATCCCGTTGAATTTCTCATAGAACAAAAATATAGAAGGTGTCCGAGACGCATTTGAGCTTTCTCCTCTTTATTTCCCTCGATCGAGGTTAGCAATCTTATCTTTTCTAGGTCATTGATACAATTCATGTGTCGGTGTGAATTGGTTATTTCACTATTTATGATGTCCTGTTTTTTGATAAACTTACTTATATGATGCAGATGAACGGTCGGGAATGGATGTACGGTGACCGGTAGCGTGGCGGGTATATCAAAGGCGTGGATAAATTTATCGATGTGGCTACGGCAAAGAAAGAGAATGGATTTATCGTTGTCCATGTGTTCGATGTCGGAACAACAAGGAGTACTCTTCCTCGAAAATCATTCAGCCACCTGATTATGAAAGGTTTCATGCCCAACTATAATTGCTGGACCAAGCGGGGAAAGAGGGGTTATGATGGAAGATGGTGAAGAAGAAGATGATGATAACAACTATCATCATATGTTTCCTGAATCGGTGATCTTGCAATGGAAGACAATGAGAGGAAAGAGGTGAAGAGCGAGCATCGGATGAGCGGTGATGAACTTGGTAGGGTCATTTCTGATGCAAAGCGAGACTGTGAAACAGAAAATGAGAAGTTGAAGTTAGAGGGCATGTTAGAAGATCACAAGAAATTGTTGTACCCAAATTGTGAAGATGGCAGCACAAAGCTCGGTACCACACTAGAATTGTTGCGATGGAAGGCAGAGTGTGGTCTAACTGACTCCTCATTTGAAAAGATGCTAAAAATAATGAAGCCGAAGTTTTTAAAACATAACGAACTTCCCGAGAGTACCTCTGAAGCAAAGAAGACTCTCATCCTCTGGGATTAGATGTGCAAAAGATACATGCATGCATTAATGATCGCATCCTCTACATGTAAGGAGTATGAGAATTTAGATAAATGCCGGTATGCAATGCGTTGCGGTATAAGATCGACGAGATGACCCTGGTGATGTTGAGGAGAGCCCCTCGGAAGAGGGTTCTGCTAAGGTTATGTGGTATGCTCCTATAATACCAAGGTTGAAAGCATGTTCAGAAACAAAGAGCATGCCAGGTTGTTGCGATGGCACAAAGAAGACCGTAAGAAAGGCGGGAAGTTAAGACATCCTCGATGGGTCACAGTGGAGAAAAATCGAGAGACTTCCCGGACTTTGCGGTGTGCGAGAACTTATGGTTTGGTCTAATGCGGATGGCATGAATCCTTTTAGGGAAGCAGAGCTGCGATCCTGGCCGTGACTCTATGTATCTACAACCTGCCTCCTTGGTTGTGCATGAAGCGTAAGTTCATTATGATGCCGGTGCTCATCCAAGGCCCGAAAGCAACCGGCAACGACATTGATGTGTACCTTAGGCCATTTGTTGAAGAACTCTTACGGTTGTGGGGCAAACCAGGTGTACGTCGTGGGATGAGAACAAACAGGAGCCATTTGATCTGAGGGTTGTTATTCGTAACCATCAATGATTGGCCTGCTCTTAGTAACCTTCGGAGACGGACAAACAAGGGATATAAGGCATGCACCCACTGTTTAGATAAGACCGAAGGTACATATTTGCATAAATGCAAGAAGGTTGTGTACTGGCGAATCGATGATTTCTTCCGACCAATCATCCGTAAGAAAGAAAGGCAAGCATTTCAAAGGTGAGGCGGATCACCGAAAGAAGCCTGAACTCCTCTGGTGATGATGTATTTGGTATGGTCAAGGGCGTAGAAGTAATCTTTGGAAAGGGTCGGCGGTCAATCAGTTCGAGCAGCGTCGCTACAGGACACGCACCCATGTGGAAGAAGAAATCTATATTTTGGGAGCTGCCATATTGGAAAGTCCTGCGTGTCCGCTCTTCAATCGACGTGATGCACGTGACGAAGAATCTGCGTGAACCTGCTAGGATTCCTAGGCGTGTATGGGAAGACAAAAGATACACACGAAGCAGGAGGACCAACAAATTATGAAAACCCAAAGAACATGCATACACATAACAAAGGCGGATAAAGGCGTCACTTAAGTCGTACAGCTATGCTCTTACGAAAGCGAGAAGGAAATCTTTTTGAAGTCCTTTACGGTATCAAGGTGTCGTCGGGCTTCTCATCTAATATAAAGGGATAATAAATATGGCGGAAAAAGTTCCAAAACCTGAAGTCTCATGATCACGTGATTATGACGCGATTGCTTCCGATTGCATTGAGGGGCTTCTATCGGAAAATGTTGAGTACCCATTGTGAAGGCTGTTCATTCCTCAATGCAATATCTCGAAGGTAATCAATCCGGATATTCTGCCAAGGTTCTGAAGGATGTGGTACAATGTCTTGTTAGTTTTGAATTGGTGTTCCCACCATCCTTCTTCAACATTATGACGCATCTCCTGGTTCATCTAGTGGAAGAGATTGCCATTCTCGGTCCGGTATTTCTGCATAATATGTTCCCCTTTGAGAGGTTCATGGGAGTCTTAAAGAAATATGTTCATAACCGTGCTAGACCAGAAGGAAGCATCTCCAAGGGATATGGAACAGAGGAGGTCATTGAGTTTTGTGTTGACTTTATTCGACCTTAAGCCGATTGGTGTTTCGACTCGCGGCATGAGGAAGACTAAGTGGAAAAACCTTGGGAAAGAAAGCAATGATATGTAGGGACGGGGATTCTTTCACTAAAGCACACTACACAGTTCTACATAATTCCACCTTGGCAGCTCCGTATATCGAGGAACACAAGAATATTGTACGCTCCAAAAACACGGGGAAGCCTGAATCATGGATTACAGATGAACACATGAAGTATTTCGGTGGTTGGATGCGGACACATCTCTTGAATGACACCACTGTTGGAGATCAGCTATACTTGTTGGCCGCATCACCATCTTCTACTGTATTGAATTTCCAAGGGTACAAAATAAATGGGAATACATTCTACACGATCGCCCAAGATAAAAAGAGCACCAACCAAAATAGTGGTGTCCGCTTTGATGCAATAGACGAGAATGGACAAAAGGACACATATTATGGTTACATAGAGGAGATATGGGAACTAGACTATGGAGTCTCTTTTAAGGTCCCTTTGTTTCGCTGCAAATGGGTCAACCTGAATGGGAAAAGGGTAAAGATAGACCAGTTGTACGGAATGACAACAGTGGATCTCAATAATCTTGGTTATAGAGATGAACCATTCGTCCTAGCCAATGATGTGTCTCAGGTTTTCTATGTGAAGGACATGTCCTCCAGACCGAAAAAAAGAAAAAGTATGCAAACGAATACATCATATGATGAGCCAAAGCGTCACATAGTTCTTTCAGGGAAAAGAAACATCGTGGGAATCGAGGACAAGACAGACATGTCAGAAGATTATAATAAGTTTGATGAAATTCCGCCCTTCACAGTGAAAACTGACCCAAGCATTCTGTTAAGTAAAGAAGATGCTCCATGGTTACGTCTGAAGCGATCATAAGGAAGGACATATGCCAAGAAGTTCATGCTCATATTATGTAACTCTAGTTCATGTCTTTCGCGGTTTGTGGCTTGACCGAAGGATATCTTTCGCGGTTTGTGGCCTTTAGTCCCGGTTTTGTAGTCTCAGTTTTTAATATTAATAAATGCCTTGAGTGTTAGTCCCGTTTTGTGGCTGGACCGGGACTATGAAGAAGTTGTCCCGATTCGTACTTACCATTAAGATCTTATCTCCAAACACACGCAGTCACATATTAGGGAGTGCCTCTATGACCAGTTTCTTGGAGATGCCGGAGGACTGGGATCCGGCGGCATCTCCCTGAAACTGGTCGTAGTGGTGTCCCTGCTCTCGAAAACCATCTTGCAGCTTGTAACTTCTCTAACTAGATCAATACGCCTCGGAGCTAACTAATTTCACATATTAGGGAGTGCCTCTATGACCAGTTTCTCGGAGATGCCGGAGGACTGGGCTCCGTCGGCATCTCCCTAAAACTGGCCGCAGTGGTGTCCCTGCTCTCGAAAACCATCTTGCAGCTTGTAACTTCTCTAACTAGATCAATACGCCTTGGATCTAACTAATTTCACATATTAGGAAGTGCCTCTATGACCAGTTTCTCGGAGATGCGGAGGGTGGGCTCGTCGGCATCTCCACAGGCGCGCCGCGATGGTGTCCCTGCTCTCGAAAACCATCTTGGAGATGCCTCAAACTGGCTGGAGGACTGGACTCACAAGGATGCCTATTTATAGTACAAGCAGCTCGGCATAGTGTCGACACTTACGAAATAATGTCGACACTCACCCCTATCATTAGTGCTGACTCGTGTTTTGTCCCGGTTGGTGTCTCCAACCGGGACTACTGAGTTGATCTTTAGTCGGTTGGTGACACCATCGGGACAAAATTACGCCGCCGACATAATGTCGACATAATGTTGTGCCCATATTATGCATGTATCCCGACATAATGTCGGTTGGTGACACCAACCTTTTTCGCATACGGAAAAGCCCTTTTCCATTTTTGGCCTTAAAAAGCGGGTCGTTTTGTGAAGTAACCACCAAAATGCCGTTTCAGAATGCTACCGTCCCATTTTCCTAAAATACTAGACCACCTTACATGGACTATCTCCCAACAGGGACATCTCAAACCTTTTCGTCCATCCCGGGTAAAAAGGACAAATGTCTGCCGAATCGGTAGGAAGTGGGTCCGGTTTGTACTACAGGTACATGATCTATCGCCCGTGATTTTTTGAAAAAATCATTTTTAGACTCGCAATATGTGGTTTCTTTAGAGATCCAATGCAAGTTCTAACGATGCTCGTCTCCTATCTTCATGGACACCGGTTCGACCATAGTTAGAAATTCAGATAATTCAAAACGGGCATAATAAATTCAAAAAAAACCCGAACAATGAAAATCCTTCGCGTGGTGTCATATTATGTTACATAGTTGAAAGGAAAAATACCAGACTTGGTATATTGATCATGTTTCGAAAAAACCTTCACAAAATGACCTGTCATGTTCGAGGTTTCATGGCTTTCGGTCCAAATGACCGATGTTATATGCTGAATCATGGCATAGTTTGTGATGTTGTGCCCATATTATGCATGTGTGTGGAAATTGGTATGGAGAACAATGTTGCAGGAGGAAGTTTTCCTTTTTGTCGCACGGAAAAGCCCTTTTCCATTTTCCGAGCGCAAAAAGCAGTCGTTTTGTGAAGTAACCACCAAAATGCCGTTTCAGAATGCTACCGTCCCATTTTTCTAAAATACTAGACCACCTTACATGGACTATCTCCCAACAGGGACATCTCAAACCTTTTCGTCCATCCCGGGTAAAAAGGACAAATGTCTGCCGAATCGGTAGGAAGTGGGTCCGGTTTGTACTACAGGTACATGATCTATCGCCCGTGATTTTTTGAAAAAATCATTTTAGACTATAATATGTGGTTTCTTTAGAGATCCAATGCAAGTTCTAACGATGCTCGTCCCCTATCTTCATGCACACCGGTTCGACCATAGTTAGAAATTCAGATAATTCAAAACGGGCATAATAAATTCAAAAAAAAACCGAACAATGAAAATCCTTCGCGTGGTGTCATATTATGTTACATAGTTGAAAGGAAAAATACCAGACTTGGTATATTGATCATGTTTCTAAAAAACCTTCACAAAATGACCTATCATGTTCGAGGTTTCATGGCTTTCGGTCCAAATGACCGATGTTATGTGCTGAATCACGACATAGTTTGTGATGTTGTGCCCATATTATGCATGTGTGTGGACATTGGTATGGTGAACAATGTTGCAGGAGGAAGTTTTCCTTTTTGTCGCACGGAAAAGCCCTTTTCCATTTTCCGAGCGCAAAAAACGGGTCGTTTTGTGAAGTAACCACCAAAATGTCTGCCGAATCGGCACGAAGTGGGTCCGGTTTGTACATACGAAATAATGTCGACACTCACCTCTATCATTAGTGCTGACTCGTGTTTTGTCCCGGTTGGTGTCTCCAACCGGGACTAAAGGTTCATCTTTAGTCCCGGTTGGTGACACCATCTGGGACAAGGTACACGTCGCACGACATAATGTCGACACGCCATTTTTCCCGCCATTTTTCTTCCCGCCAGTTCTTCCCTCCAGTTCTTCCCGCCAGTTCTTCACTATATATATGTAGGGTTGGCCTCCATTGTCATTGCACATCTCTAGACTCATATCTGCAACTTCATCACTCTTTCCCATGGCTTCCACCGTAGCACTAACTCCCAGGGAGGCGCTTGCGCCTCGAACTACCCCACTGCCGACTCTTGTGTCCCCGTCGGCTGGATGCTTTGGCCGAGGCGTGCAGTTCCTCCTGTCCCTCTAGGTGTGGCGCGTCGGATGGCCATCACGAACCACTACTACTGAGCTCACGCCGAGCAGCGGAGAATCCCAGATGGCATCCCGACTATTTCCCGACTTGGGAAGCCTTCTTCGTGGATCGGCGTGAGGGCACTCGCCCGGAACCAGGAGGAGGCCCACCTCCTCCGAACTTCAACGAGGCCGGCCGTCGGCTGTGGTGGCGCGACCGGACTCTCTAGAGCGTCACGGCCTACGACACGGCCGCCGACTCTAGCCCCTCCTGCGCTACCCTCAAGTCCAGCCCACTCGTACTCAACCTTCAAGGTTCAACTCGGCGACCGACGGCGGCGATAGCGGCGACGGCCGAGTATGGCGACTACGATTGGCGAGTATTACAGGTGTAGGCAGGAGCATGACTGAATTATTCCAACATTGCAAAACAAGTTCGGCCAATTGTGGCTTAATCTGGCCATGTATCTTAATTTTCAGTTCTTCTATGTAACTTTATGTTAGTTGCGTTATGTACTTTAATTTCAGTTCTATCCTAATCAAATTTTCTTTCCGCCCATTATTTTCCGTCCTTTTTTTTCCGTCCATTAAAAACAGAAAATGGTTTTGAATTACTTATTCAAATCCAAACATTTTTTATGTTTAAAGTTTTTCTAAATTCCAAATTGATATTAAAAAAATATAAGTTAATTCATTTTAAATTGTAAATGGTTCATATTTTAAATGGTTACATTAATTATTTTTTAAAACAGAAAATGGTTTTGAATTATTTATTCAAATCCAAACACTTTTTATGTTTAAAGTTTTTCTAAATTCCAAATTAATATTCAAAAATATAAGTTAATTCATTTTAAATGGTTACATTAATTATTTTTTAAAAATATAAAATGGTTTTGGATTATTTATTCAAATCCATACACTTTTTATGTTTAAAGTTTTTCTAAATTCCAAATTAATTATCATTTAAAAAACAATACAAATTTAAACCCCAAAATAAAAAATAAGGCGGGAACAGAGAGAAAATACCTGAAATTTTTTGAAAACAGGGGAATATGTCCCGGTTGAAGCCACCAACCGGGACTAAAGACCCTAACGCCAACCCTTGGTCTGCTAAAAATATTGGAGTATACGTCCCGGTTGGTGGCTCCAACCGGGACGTATGCCCCTTTAGTCCCGGTTGGAGCCACCAACCGGGACTAAAGGTCCTTTGGTTATAACTGACGCCCCCTCCTCTTCTTCTTCCCTTCCCCATCTCACTTCTCTGCTTCACCGACGCTGCCTTTAACCGCCCCGGCAGGCTGCCCGAGCTCGCCGCCCCACGCCATCAGTGCCGCCAGCCAGCGTTCGGCCACCCGCCGCCTCCGTCTGCGCGCTGACTACTTCCTCCCAGCCGCGCCGCCGCTCGAGCTCGACGGAGGCGACGCTCCGGTGACCAAGAAGGAGCGGCGCCGCCTCTCTCTAACGCGCGGTGAGCCTCTGCACCTCCCAGTGCCCTCCGTTTGCCCGCTTGCTTGTTGTAGCCGCCACGCGTCGTGTCGCTGCAAGCACCGCCGCCGCTGCCCGCCGTGCGCCCAGCTCCGGTGAGCTTCTTCGAGCGATGCCGCCACTTTATTGCCTACCGCGACACGCTTCTTCGATAAAGCCTAGCCTCACGCCCGTCGCCTCCAGCGCCGTCCCGGTGAGATAGCGTCACCCGGCGTCACCTTTGACCACCACGGTGGCTTTGATGATGGTGGATAGGGCCATTTCGATGACGGGCTGGCTAGTGTTTCTGGCAGGTAAAAAAACCCAACCCTTTGCTGATGTCATATTGACACAGTAATTCAATTTTAAATGATTTAATAATTCTAGAAATTGATATAAACTTGTAAATTCAATATCTTTTTATTTATAAGTCAGAAAAATACAAATAATATATCAAATTGTTCAGAAAAATGAAACCTATCTATTTAACCTATAATCATGCATTGTTCAACAACTTAAATGACAAGTATAATCAGAAGAACAAATGCACCCCTCTCATATGTTCCGGAGTTTCCCCGAGTTAGGGTTTTCACCCCTTGGAACCCCGATTAAATCGGCGAGCATGTCTTAGGGTTACATTCCAATGCAAATTAACTTGTCATATCATCATACTTGCTTGAGCATTGCATCGATGCCATGTGTTGATTGTTTCCCTTTCTTTTCGGTGTTTCGATTATTAGGTTTATTATTAGTTAGGTATTATTAGGTTTATTAATTAGTTTGGTATTATTGGTATTCGGCCCCACTGGTCAGTCACTGTGGGTAGCCCCAGACCTGATTCACATTGTCAAGCAACTTAAAAGCCCTATCTTAGATAAGGAATCATTAATACCCCTTAGGTGCATGTGGGTTCGACGATGTGCCTTCGCCAGGGCATTCCGAACCCTCTTAAATCGATTCCAATATGGTATTTTGTTAGTATCTAGTGTTACCTATCTGCTGGATAGTTTCCCTTTTGTAGCCTTATACTCATGTTCCCCTCTCATATGCATCCGAGATTTCTCCGAACTAGGTTTTACACCCCTCGGAACTCCGGAATATTGATTTTAGTTGATTTTAGCTAGAGTTACCTATCTACTACATGGTTTCCTTTTTGTAGCTAGGTTTAGGGTTTCTCTTCATTTTTATTATTGTGTATGTATATATTAGGGTTTCTCTGAATTAGGGTTTATATCTCTCAACACCGTACCTAACTTTCTCCTTTAGCCGCTTTGACTTACTTGTTTTTCCACCTATGCAGAAAATATGGACCCACACGTCAGAGACGAAGAAAAGGAAGAGTTGATCCAAGGTGTGATCCGTGGGGAAGATAATTTAGACGTATCAATGTTTCTCAACAACTCCGGTGAGGGTGATCCTCTTTTTACCGGAATAGACAACTTGTTTGAGGTTGAAGGTGTTGCCTTCCGCGAGGGAGAAGGCGATGCCTTGTGTAATCGAGAAGACGACCGCTCCGGCGAGGTGCATGTAATATAAATCAATTCATTAATTAATCATCTAGTATCTATATAGAAATAGTAACGACGATCTTTCTTCTTTTAGCCCTCCGGATCAAAGGAATCTACTGAAAAGAGCAGACGAGGCCCAACCAAAAAGTTGCAAGACCATGAGAGGTTCAGGATCGAAGATGTCGCTGAAGACGGCAAACCGACAGCTCCCGAAGTTGTCGCCACCAAATTTGTGGCACAATGCGGAGTAATCATTAGGGACTTAATCCCGATCACCATTAGAAATTGGAATAGGCCTGCTAATGCGGATGAAGAGGGAACATGTTTATTTGTCCCTAACCACGCCAAAGATTTACTGTGGAAGAGGCTCATGGTTAATTTCAAACTACCAAAGATAGAGCTGGATCCAAATGCGGAGGATCCAGTTGAGGACGCCTTACAACATGGGAGAGCCATGGAGGCTAAGGTAAGGGAGTGGGCTTTGAAGAAGATGGCCCAGTGTTTCACCAACTGGAAGAAAAGATTGCACCTTGACTATGTCGTGAAAGAGAAGACTCCCGATTTCAAGAATATTCAGTTTGAGAAGATAAAACCATTCTGGGCTGAGTTTGTGGAATACAAGACATCAGAAAAAGCCAAGAAAATGTCTGAAATGAATAAGCTAAATGCTGCTAACAAGAAGTATCACCATACTATGGGGCAAGGTGGCTACAGGGCTAGCATTCCTAAGTGGGAGAAACTTGAGAATGAACTGCGTGCTAAAAAGATCACCCCAGAGATAGACGATTGGGTAGAACATGCAAGGAATTGGTTTTACGGGCATGGGGGCACGTTGGACTCGGAAGGGAGGTGTATATATAACATACAACATAAAGACGACCCCTTGCCAATCGAGAGGATGAGAAAAGCAGTACAGGCTGTTAAAGATGGGGACTTCATTCCCGATAGAGAGAATGATGAGCTCACACTCGCCCTTGGAAATAAGGAACATGATGGACGAACACGAGGCATAAGAGGCTCCCAACCATGGAGGACTGGGTTTCCCGAAGAGAGGAAGAAATATCCTGATAGAAGCCGTCAGAGGAGAAAGGACAGGGTGGAAGTTGAAGCAAATAGTCAGAAAGAGCGAATGCGTTTAATTGAAGAACGATTAAAGCAACAACAAGATGAAATTAACGCACTTAAAGAGCAAAGTACTACCGGCCCATCTCAGCAGCACACTGCATTCGATGCTACCGGCCTATCGAATAATCGAAAAAGCAGTGTGGCTTCCACCGAGGTCCCGGGTGATGACAATGGCGATGACGATGATGCACCGACAATGGCTCCTGTTGGCTACCCAGTGGATGATATCACAGAGATGACACACTGCGAGCTACATGTCAAAGTTGTGAACATATCAATGAAGGTGGCGGTCGGCTATGCCTTACCAATTGGACCCACACCAACATACCACTGTCGTCCGGTTCCAGAGGGCTACGCTATTGTCAGCGTGGATGAAATCATGCCCACCTTTGATGTTTTGGATCTTCACTACCCTGCAGGTGAAGGGGATGTGACTGTACTGCGAGACGCAAAAAACGTCACCATTCTATGGCCGAAGGAATGTATCGTGCTTCTAAATTACACGCCAAGGCCATCTTCGCCACCGCCTCACCCGTCTCCAGCGAGGTCGTCTCCGCCGCGACAACCGTCTTCGTCGCCTCACCCGGCTCCGTCGCCTCACCAATCTCCGGCACAGCCATCGCCGCGGGAGCCATCGCTGGCGCCTAAGGGTCAAAAGCGTAAGCGTCTGCCTCTTGTGCCTCGTGGTAGCGATCGCAAACGTAAACAAGAGCCTCTTCAAAAGTACCAAAGGTTCCTCCCAAGAGAGCTTATGACTTTGAAGAGGAGATCATGCGGCGTTGATGCGGAAACGACAGCGTTTTTCGCTAAGCTGAGGCGGCCGAAAGAGCCAGTGTTCCCCATGTTGGAATTATGCCCTAGAGGCAATAATAAAGATGTTATTATTTCTTGTTCATGATAAAGTTTATATTCCATGCTAGAATTGTATTAAGCGGAAACATTAATACTTGTGTGGTTTGTGAACAACACCGTGTCCCTAGTACGCCTCTATGGACTAGCTCATTGATTAATGATGGTTAAGGTTTCCTAACCATGGACATGAGTTGTCAATTAATAATGAGATCATATCATTGGGAGAATGATATGGTGGACAGACCCAAACTAAGTGAAGCAATTAGATCGTGTCATCTTGTTCGTCTTTGCGAAGCTTTTCCTATGTCAAATATTGTATTCCTTAGACCATGAGATAATACAACTCCCTGGTATCGTAAGAAAGCTTTGAGGTCATCAAACGTCATCCTATGAGAGGGTGATCATAAAGGTGTCTCTCAGGTGATCGGAAAGTATCTGTTGGGTTGTATGTATCGAGATGGGATTTGTCCCTCCCAAGTCGGAGAGATATACTTCGGGCCCACTCGCTAATCGATATCAACACCGCTTGCAAGCATGTGGTTAAGGAGTTAATCACAAAGTGATATCGGATTACGGAACGAGTAAAGTACTTGTTGTGAACGAGATTGAACTAGGTATGACGATACCAACGATCGAATCTCGGGCAAGAAAAATATCGCGAGATGAAGGGAATATATATATGGGATTGATTGAATCCTAGCATCGTGGTTCATCCGATATGATCATCGATGAATGTGTGGGAGTTAATATGGGTGCCCAGACCCCGCTGTTGATTATTGATAGAAGATCATGTCTGCATATTCTCGAACCCTTGGTCACACATAACCTGTCTCGGCGCTAGGATAGATTGGATAATTGGTTTATGAATTTTTTTGAGTCTCGGATGGGATCCGGGACATCACGAGAGGTTCGAATGGTCCGGAGAATAAGATTCATATAAGGGTGCAGTTTTGGAGTTCGAATTGTTCGGGTTAATCGGTATTGTACCGGAAGCTTCTAGAACCTTCCGGAAGGGGGTCAACGTGGTCCCACCTTCCGGGAGGGGCATGGGCCTATGAGGGAGTGTCCTGGCCGCATTGGGCCAGGGGCACAAGGCCCCATAGGGCCCAGCCGATCCTAGAGAGTTTAAATCGTTTAAACTAGAGATAAGATAAGATAGGATTTCTAGATAAGGGAGAGTTTAAATTGTTTAAACTAGAGATAGGCTTGGAGGAGAGGCTAGGGCTGGCCGCACCCCCTCTATATATAGAGGGCTGGTGCGCCCCTCTCACACACCTCACCTTCCTCCAAGCCCTAGTTGCCTGCTGCCCTCCTCTCTCCCTCCCATTGTTTGTAGGCGAAGCCCTGCGGCAGAAATTCTCCACCATATACACCACGCCGTCGTGTTGTAGATCCAATCCATCTCTCCACCATACTTGCTGGTCCGAGGAAGGAGGAGACGTCGAGGTGCTGCACGTGTGCATCTCACGGAGGCACCGCCACTTGTGGTGCTAGATCGGATCGGATCGCGAGGAGAAGCGAGAATGCGACTACATCACCCACGTTCCGACGAACGTTCCGCTATGCGAATCTTCAAGGGTATGAAGATCTAATCCAATCTCTCTCGTTGTTTGCATCTCCTAGATTAGATCTTGGCTTTCCCTCTGTTCGCTTCCGTAGAAAATTTTGATTTACTATGCTGCGAAACCCTTCAGTGGTATCAGAGCTAGATCTATGCGTAGATGTGATTCACGAGTAGAACGCAACATGGTTGTTGCGGGCATTGATGTTTTCTGTTGCAAGCCTCTTGTTTGTGTTCTTCTTATGGCGCGGGATAGTGAGATTGAAGCGGTCCAGGCCAACCTTACGCGACGTCGTTCGCGAGACCGGCTCCGCACTTGACGTGTGGCTTGTACCATACATGCGGCTGGTGGATGTCAGTTTCTCTCACTATAGTTGTCATGGGATTAACACCGGAGTTTGGCAACCATAATATCACCGTTGTGGCTTTCGTAGGTAAGAATCGTTCTTAGCATCTACTCCCATAAGCCACGTAAAACATGCAACAACAAAGTAGAGGCGTCTAACTTGTTTTTGCGAGGAGTGTTCGTGATATGGTATGGCCCAAGATGTGATGTGTATAATGTATGCGATGATCATGTTTTGTAATGTTTCACGACTTGCATGTCGATGAGTACACAACCGGCAGGAGCCATATGGTTGTCTTTATAATTGTGTATGACCTGCGAGTCAACTTCTTATACGCCATGTAATAGCTTTACTTTATCGCTAAGTAGTTAGCAATAGTTGTAGTTGCTATTCGTGGTGGAGGCAATCATGGTGGAGTGATGGAGATCATGCCGGAACGCACAAGATGGAGATCATTGCGAAGATTGGCTATACCATGTCACATAAAGTTATATGCATGTGATGTTTATCCTTTTATGTATCTTATTATGCTTAGATCGCGACGGTAGCATTATAAGATGATTCCTCACTTAAAGATCAAGATAAAAATTGTGTTCTCCCCAAGTATGCACCGTTGTGAAAGTTAAATGTGTCCAAGCATCACGTGATGATCGGGTGCTATAGAATCTCGCTCACATACAACGGTGCAAGCCAGTTTGCACAGCGGAAATACTTGGGTCTAACTTGACGAGCCTAGCATGTACGAGACATGGCCTCGGAACACAAGAACCGAAAGGTTAAGCATGAGTCATATGAATGATATGATCGACACTTCGTTGTCCACCATTGAAACCACATCTCTTCTCGTGATGATCGGATTAGGTGTGGTGAATTTGGATCGTGTTCACTAAACAACTTGAGGGATGTTGAATTTAGTGGGATTTCATCTAGTAATTTGATTAAGTTGAACTATTTATCATGAACATAGTCTAAATTGTACTTGCAAATACTGTAGATCACATGGCCAAGTCCAACTTCAACTTCAACGTTTTTGCTGAGAAAGAAAAGCTTAGAAACAATGGGTCTAACTTCACCAACTGGTTCCACAATCTAAGAATCATTCTGTCTGGCGGACAAAAGGACTATGTCCTTGGGAAAGCGTTAGGTGACCCCCCTGCAAGCTACGGCTGATGAGAAAGCTGTCTATCAGTCACGCAAAGATGATTATGGTGTGATTAAGAGCACCATGTTGTTTGCTATGGAACCGGAACTTCAAAATCGTTTTGATAAACTATCCCGGGCCCTTTGAGATTCTCGAGGAGCTGAAAACTATGTTCCAGACTCAGGCCTGTTCTGAGAGATATGAGATCTCTGAGAAGTTCTTTAACAGCAAGATGGAGGAAGGGAGTTCCGTTAGTGAGCACACCATTAAGATGTCGGGCTACACTCAACGCCTTGAGCAACTGGACTGCAAGATTCCAGAGGAGCTCAAGATTGACAGGGTTCTGCAATCACTCCCTCCCAGCTACAAAAGTTTTGTAGTGACTCATAATCAGATTGGTTCCACTGATACGATCACCGAGCTCTTCGCAAAGCTGAAGGCTGCGGAGGTGGACATCAAGAAGGATAATCATGTGTTGATGGTCAACAAGCCCTCCTTTAAGAAAGGTAAGGGTGCAAAGAAGCCCTTCAAGAAAGGCGGCGGCAAGCGCGTTGCCCTGGCGAGAAGCTCAAGTCTGGTCCTAAGCCGGACCGAGTGCTTCTATTGCAAGGAAAAGGGTCCTTTGGGCATAGCTGTCCAAGTACTTAGCGGACAAGAAGGCTGGCACCATCAAAGGTATATTTGATATACATGTTATTGATGTTTTCCTTACTAGCCCTCGTTGTAGTGCACAGGTATTTGATACGGTTCGGTTGCTAATATTTGTAACTCGAAGCAGAGCTACGGAATAGACGGCGACTTGCGAGGATGAGGTGACGATGTGCGTTGGCAACGGATCAAGAGTTGATGTGATGGCCGTCAACGCTCTCCTTAGTTTTACCTTCGGGATTAGTTTTAAACCTTAATAAATGTTATTATGTGCCTGCGTTGAGCATGAACATTATTTCTGGATCGTGTGTATTGCAAGACGGTTATTCATTTAAATCGGAGAATAATGGTTGTTCTATTTATATGAGTAACATCTTTTATGGTCATGCACCTCTTGTGAGTGGTTTATTTCTTCTAAATCTCGAAAGGGATGAAACACACATCCATAACATTGAGGCTAAGAGATGCAAAGTAGATAGTGATAATACTAATTATTTGTGGCACTGTCGTCTAGGTCATATTGGTGTAAAGCGCATGAAGAAACTCCATTCTGATGGACTTTTGGAGTCTCTTGATTTTGAATCATTTGACACATGCGAACCATGCCTCATGGGCAAGATGATCAAAACCCGTTCTCGGTATGATGGAGCGAAACAACGGACTTGTTGGAAATCATACATACCGATGTATGCGGACCGATGAGTGTTTCGACGCGCGGTGGATATCGCTACTTTCTCACTTTTACCGATGACTTAAGTAGATATGGGTATATCTATTTAATGAAACATAAATATGAAACGTTTGAAAAGTTCAAAGAATTTCAGAATGAAGTAGAGAACCATCGTAACAGAAAGATTAAGTTTCTACGATCCGATCGTGGGGGCGAATATTTGAGTTATGATTTTCTCACGCATCTCAAAGCAAGTGGAATCGTTTCTCAACTCCGCCACGGAACACCACAGCGCAATGGTGTGTCTGAACGCCGGAATCGAACCCTATTAGATATGGTCCGATCGATGATGTCTCTTACTGATTTGCCGTTATCATTTTGGGGTTATGCATTAGAAACCGCTGCATTCACTTTAAATAGGGCTCCATCTAAATCCGTTGAGACGACACCGTATGAACTGTGGTTTGGTGCTAAACCTAAGTTGTCGTTTCTTAAAGTTTGGGGATCTGAAGCTTCGTCAAGAAGTTGATGCGGACAAGCTCGAACCCAAAGCGGAGAAATGCGTCTTCATAGGATACCCTAAGGAAACTATTGGGTATACCTTCTATCCACGAAACCGAAGGCAAAGTGTTTTATGAAAAACGGTTCCTTTCTTGAGAAGGAGTTTCTCTCGAAAGAAGTGAGTGGGAGGAAAGTAGAGCTAGACGAGGTTATTGAACCTTCTCTTGAATTGGAGTAGCGCGGCGCCTGAAATTGTTCGATGTCACTTTGCACCAACAATAGAGGAAGCTAATGACAAGGATCATGAAGCTTGGACGATGTGCTCTTGAGCGTCGCAGGTCGACAAGGTCGCGTGCCCCTCTGAGTGGTACGGCAACCTGTCTTGGTGTCTTGTTAGTAGAAGACAGAACCTACGAACTATGAGGCGATGATGAGCGGACTACGAGAAATGGCTAGAAGCCATGAAATCCGAATTGGGATCCATGAGCGAAAACCAAGTATGGACTTTGGTGGACCCTCCTAGCGGCCGAAAGGCCGTTGAGTGCAAATGGATCTTCAAGAAGAAAGCGACGCGGATGGTAATGTTACCGTCTATAAAGCACGGCTTGTTGCGAAAGGTTTTCGACAAGTTCAAGGTGTTGACTACGATGAGACTTTCTCTCCGTAGCGATGTTTAAGTCCATTGGATTTTATTAGCAATTGTTGCGTTTCACGATTATGAAATATGGCAAATGGATGTCAAGACGCTTTCCTCAATGGCAACATTGATGAAGAGTTGTATATGATGCAACCCGAAGGTTTGTCGATCCTAAGGATGCCGATAAAGTATGCAAACTTCAGCGTTCCATTTATGGGTGAAGCAAGCATCTCGGAGTTGGAACCTTCGTTTTGATCAAGTAATCAAGAGCTTTGGATTTGTTCCAAATTGCTCTGCTTGCATCTACAAGAAAGTGAGTGGGAGCTCGGTGGCGTTTACGGTACTATATGTGGATGACATATTGATTATTGGAAATGACATCAACATGCTTAACGATGTGAAGAGTTATTTGAACAAGTGTTTTCAATGAAAGACCTAGGTGAAGATGCTTATATATTGGGCATCAAAATCTATAGAGATAGACAAAGGCGCCTGATAGCTTTAAGCGAGTACATACCTAGAAAAAGTTCGAAAAGGTTCGAATGGATAAGGCATTGAAAGGTTCAAGGCCTATGTTGTCGAGTAAGATATTGAGCAAGGCTCGATGTCCACTACGGTAAATGATAGGGAAGCTATGAGCAAAGTGCCTTATGCCTCGCCATAGGTTCCATCATGTATGCCATCTTTGTACTAGACCGGATGTGTCCAATGCTCTTAGTTTGACGAGCAGATATCAAAGTGATCCAGAGTGGAACATCGACAGTGAAGAACATCCTAAGGTACCTAAATAGGACTAAAGAAATGTTCTTAGTCTATGGGGTGATGAACAGCTCGTCAGAAAAGGTTACGTCGATGCTAGTTTCGACACCGACAAGGATGATGCTAAATCTCGCACGGGATACGTGTATATTTTGAATGGGGAGCTGTGAGTGGAGAAGCTGCAAGCAAAGCGTGGTCGCGGGATCTACGAGAAGCGGAATACATGGCTGCTGCAAGCGTCAAGTGAAGGAGTTTGGATCAGAACTTCATCACTGAGCTTGGCGTGGTTCCAAGTGCATTGGACCCACTGGAGATATTGTGTGACAACACTGGCGCCATAGCACTCGCTAAGGAACCAAGATATCATCCAAAGACCAAGCATATCAACCGCAAGTTTCATATAATCCGAGATTATATAGCAGATGGAGATCTGAAGATTAGCAAAGTACATACAGATCTGAATGTCGCAGATCCATTGACTAAACCTCTTCCACGTGTAAAACATGATCAGCACCTCAGTGCCATGGGTGTGAGATTGTTGCCAGATGTAAACTAGATTATTGACTCTAGTGCAAGTGGGAGACTGTTGGAATTATGCCCTAGAGGCAATAATAAAGATGTTATTATTATAATTCTTGTTCATGATAAAGTTTATATTCCATGCTAGAATTGTATTAAGCGGAAACATTAATACTGTGGTTTGTGAACAACACCGTGTCCCTAGTACGCCTCTATGGACTAGATCATTGATTAATGATGGTTAAGGTTTCCTAACCATGGACATGAGTTGTCAATTAATAATGAGATCATATCATTGGGAGAATGATATGGTGGACAGACCCAAACTAAGTGAAGGAATTAGATCGTGTCATCTTGTTCGTCTTTGCGAAACTTTTCCTATGTCAAATATTGTATTCCTTAGACCATGAGATAATACAACTCCCTGGTATCGGAAGAAAGCTTTGAGGTCATCAAACGTCATCCTATGAGAGGGTGATCATAAAGGTGTCTCTCAGGTGATCGGAAAGTATCATTGGGTTGTATGTATCGAGATGGGATTTGTCCCTCCCAAGTCGGAGAGATATACTGGCCCACTCGTGTCGATATCAACACCGCTTGCAAGCATGTGGTTAAGGAGTTAATCACAAAGTGATATCGGATTACGGAACGAGTAAAGTACTTGCTGTGAACGAGATTGAACTAGGTATGACGATACCAACGATCGAATCTCGGGCAAGTAAAATATCGCGAGACGAAGGGAATATATATATGGGATTGATTGAATCCTGGCATCGTGGTTCATCCGATATGATCATCGATGAATGTGTGGGAGTCAATATGGGTGCCTGCACCCGCTGTTGATTATTGATAGAAGATCATGTCTGCATATTCTCGAACCCGCAGGGTCACACACTTAACGTGTCTCGACGCTAGGACAGATTGGATAATTGGTTTATGAATTTTTGTTCGGAGTCTCGGATGGGATCCGGGACATCACGAGAGGTTCCGGAATGGTCCGGAGAATAAGATTCATATAAGGCGGTGCAGTTTTTGGAGTTCGGAATTGTTCCGGGTTAATCGGTATTGTACCGGAAGCTTCTAGAACCTTCCGGAAGGGGGTCAACGTGGTCCCACCTTCCGGGAGGGGCATGGGCCTATGAGGGAGTGTCCTGGCCGCATTGGGCCAGGGGCACAAGGCCCCATAGGGCCCAGCCGATCCTAGAGAGTTTAAATCGTTTAAACTAGAGATAAGATAAGATAGGATTTCTAGATAAGGGAGAGTTTAAATTGTTTAAACTAGAGATAGGCTTGGAGGAGAGTCTAGGGCTGGCCGCACCCCCCCCCTCTATATATAGAGGGCTGGTGCGCCCCCTCTCACACACCCTTACACCTTCCTCCAAGCCCTAGTTGCCCTGCTGCCCTCCTCTCTCCCTCCCGACTGTTTGTGGGCGAAGCCCTGCTGCAGAAATTCTCCACCATATACACCACGCCGTCGTGTTGTAGATCCAATCCATCTCTCCACCATACTTGCTGGTCCGAGGAAGGAGGAGACGTCGAGGTGCTGCACGTGTGCATCTCACGGAGGCACCGCCACTTGTGGTGCTAGATCGGATCGGATCGCGAGGAGGAGAAGCGAGTACGACTACATCACCCACGTTCCGACGAACGTTCCGCTGTGCGAATCTTTAAGGGTATGAAGATCTAATCCAATCTCTCTCGTTGTTTGCATATCCTAGATTAGATCTTGGCTTTCCCTCTGTTCGCTTCCGTAGAAAATTTTGATTTACTATGCTGCGAAACCCTTCACCCCAGCACCAAAGAAGAAAAAGCCAAAGTGTTGAAAATGCTAAAGACTCTTCATCAACCCGAGCCAAAGCTGTCATCAGACTATGAGCGTTCTATTCTCAAGTCACATGCGGCACAAAAAGCCTCGAAGAGCGATCTTGATGCAAGCGAGAAATCTGTTGCCCAGCTCGGAGAACAAGCAAAACAGACTTGCGCCCCTCTCAAGGTGATTTCCCAAACCAATGTGGGGTCGAGCAAATATGGGGCCGAAGAGCAGTATGATCCAGAGGTAGTTGCACAATACGGAGAAGCTGCCGTTGCTCAAGGTATGAGTATTGCCCAGTACTTATCCCAGTTAGAGTTCTTCCCCGTGAGTGAAGTAGCATACAAATACCAGTACGACAAACCTCTCGTCAAACCTGAGGAGGTAAACAATCTTCCAACAAAAATGCGAAGATTGCATAACTGGTACATGCATGCCACAAGGGCCGGGGCTAACTGGATAGTGCTGAGGGTTACAAAAAAGCATCATGGGAAAGAAAAGGATGACATGATATCCATTGAATTTGATGAACTATTTCAATTATTCAATCAAGACGCCTTGGACAAATCGATCATCAGTGTCTATTGTCTGTAAGTACTAATTCTGTAATTAATTTAGTCTCCAGCTATCTCACCTTGTTTATTGCATGTATATAATCATACTGTAATATGCAGAATGAAGATTCTCGAATGCAGTAGAGGACAAATCTATGACATTGGCTTCATTGACCCATATTGGGTTCATGAAGCTAATCTCAAAATAAGCCCCCAGGATACGGAGGATAATATAGTACACGCGTTAAGGTTTCAAGAAACCAAAAGGGAAATACTATTTCCTTACAACTTCGAGTGAGTGTTATTGTCTTGTATACACATTCTATTTTGCTTACTCGATGTTAGGTATATAATTGATTAGTTATGCATTTGCAGCTTCCACTATATTCTGTTAATCATTCAACTTGACAAAGGGCGTGTACTAGTCATGGACTCTAAACATAAACCCCTTGAGACGTGGAAGGACATGCAGATACTTCTCCAGCGGTAATTCTAATCATTACGACACTATATCGGCAACGTTCGTGAATTTTATGATATCAAGTACTTAATAACTTATTTTATTCGTTTTCTACGCCGGGCAGCGCTTGGAAACGGTTCACCAACAAGGCTAGGGGTGTTTGGAAAGAGGAGCTTACATTTGAAGCACTAGATGTAAGCACCACTAGCTATATCCGCGCATCTCTTTGATTCTAGTTTTGATACAGTTATTATCATGCTTGATTATTATTTTGATTGAACTCTGTTCTCGTAAAGTGCCTGACACAGGGACCAGGTAACAATCTATGTGGATACTATGTTTGTGAGTTCATCCGGCAGACGTGCGATGAGAAGGGCAGAAATTTAGAGCAACTCCACGTACGTAAACAATTTCTATAGTTTTTAATTACAATCAAATTGTGTTTAGTTTCATTCATATAGGCTGACTCCTTTTTTAAATCAGATCGAACGTCTACGGGACGGTCTTCTGCCAAAGGATCGCGTACGAGCAATTCAGGAGGAATTGACGGGATTCTTGGATGCAGAAGTCCTAGACCCAAAAGGGGAATACTACTCGGTTGTGTATAGACAGGGATTGTAAAAATAGCAACTTTGAAGGAATTGGCCGGTAGCATCGAATAGCAACTTTTGTATGTAGTGCATGAACTTGATCCGTGTATTGAATGTAATATTGTCATGATATTCATGATGTAATATAAGGTTCCTTCATTGATAAGTGCAAATCACTAAATAAACAATAAAACAACCTAAATGAATTCTCTGTCGTGGCACAAAAAGTGGCGAAAATGCTGTCGCAGCAACAAAATGTGCCAAAATGAATTCCCTGCCGCGGCAGAGAAATGGGCCAAATCTCTGCCGCGGCAGAAGGTTATTAGTCCCGGTTCGTGTCGTGTTACGAACCGGGACTAATGCTCCACCCCCCCCCTCGCCCTCTGCCGCTGCCACGTGTGCACCCTTTAGTCCCGGTTGGTGGGGCAACCGAGACTAAAGGTTAGAGCTTTAGTCCCGATTGCCCCGTCCCGGTTGGGCAACCGAGACTAAAGCCCCGTACCAACCGAGACCTATAGGGCTGTTTCCACCCATGTCGGCTGGCTCAAGGGAGCCAAAGAGCACTACGAGTCGGAGAAGCTAGAGGCCAAGCAATTAAGCCGGCAAGCTACTTCTCTTTGAAGAGGAGTGGATCTGCTTATTCATCCGCTACGTGAGTGATCTATGCACTATATTCTTGGCATCGAGGTACAACGAATGGGTCATGGGAATCTTCTTCTAAATCAGCACAATATGAATCTGATATTTGATCTCTTAGAACGTGTTGTTCTTCTTAACTTCACTTCCTCTACTACACCTATGGCTTCCTCAGATAAGATCTTTCTTTTGGATGGTACTCTTCTTGATAAGTCAGAATCTACTCGATAGCATAGTGTTGTGGGAGAGTTACAGTGCCTCACTATGACACATCCTAACCTGGTTTTTTTTGTCAACAAGGTTTGTCAATACTTACATGCCCCTAGGTACATGTGCTCATTGGACTGTTGTTAAGCGGATCTCACGTTTGTTAAGGCTACTATTTCTAATGGTCTACTTCTATGTCCTTCAACGTGTTCACCTGATCCATTTTTATGGAGGTAAATTAGTTGCTTCGAGTGCTCGCAAACAAGTCATGGTGACTCGTTCTAGCATAGGGTCTTAATATAAAATACATGCAAATGCGACCGCTAAACTTATTTGGGTATAAGCTCTTCTTGCTGAACTTGGAGTTTCTCAGAGTAGTCCACATGTTCCCTACCGTGATAACATTGGAGCTACCTTTCTTTCGTCCAACCCTATTTTCCATGCTCGGATGAAGTATACTAAGGTTGATTTTCACTTTGCTCAAGAACAGGTTGCTCTGAAGTTACTCCAAATACCATTTATATCTTTTAAGATCAATTAGCTGACATATTCGCCGAGTCTCCACCACTACCATTTTTCTAGGCTTTTATAGGTAATCTCAACCATCGAGTACCGGTTAAGATTAAAGGAGGGTGATAAACTACTACATGTACCAACCGGTATGTGTCTACCGTGTGTCCTACAATGTAACCTGTTAAGATACCCCTATATTAATACAACAGCCAGCCCGTGTTGGAGTTGTGTGATTCTCCTACAACCCTACCTTGCTATACGACTTTAAAACTGTACTATTTTACCAAAAATAATGCAGTACCGGGCTGATACCTGGGACATGCTCGACATCATTTACAGATCATGTATGTCATGCTTGCTCAGCTATGATGATAATACTGAGCAACCTGCACGACGTGATAGGAGTGGTTTCCTCTTTCCATGATGCCCGATTGAACTTTGGATTATACCGTACACGCAGTTGTAGTCAGGAAAGGAGCTTATCAACCAGATGATCAAAGCATTAGGGTATACCTGGCTCTCGGCGCTTTAATGTGGCGCGGATTGAAGTGGGTTTGGCGTATCCTTAGGGATGACGGTGGGCTCTGGTTGCAGCTTATCAAGGCCAAGTACCTCCGGGGTCGCCCCCTTTTGGCCTATGAGCGGCGGAAGGGTTCTCGGTTCTGGAGAGCCATCCAGGGGCTTGGGTGTGTCCTTTGTGGTGGGGGTGTCCATGGGGTGCGGTTCTGGCTCGACCCGTGGCTACTCCCAATCCCGCTGGGGGTCCAGTTCCCCGGTCTCTTCGTCATCTCTTCCTTCCCTGCGGCGCTGGTGGCGGAGGTCTTTAGTGACGGCCGCTGGAACATCCTGTTCCGTCGCTACCTCAGCGTGGTGGAAGCCGCGGACCTTCTGCAGCTCCGGGGCTCCCTCCCGGCGTCCTTAGCGACTTCCCCGGATTCGGCCACGTGGCTGCTGCAGCCTTCGGGCGAGTTCTCGGTGAGCTCGACTTACCGGGCCCTGTTCCAGGGCCCGGAGCTGACCTGGACCATCCCATTGTGGAAGGCCCCCCTTCCGCTTAGTATTCGGATCTTCGTGTGGCAGCTGCTTCGGGACAGGCTTCCTTCGGGGGTCGAGGTGGCCAAGCGCCATGGCCCGGGCAATGGCCTGTGTCCCCTATGTGGGACTCCGGAGTCCTGTGCCCATATTATGTCCTCTTGTGTGGCTGCGCGTGCACTTTGGTCGTTTGTCCAGGAGGCGTTAGGGCCTGCATGGCAGGCACAGGAGCTTGGGGAGTTCCTGCAAACCCAGGCAAACAGGACCGGAGGAGGGCGCCGCCTCTTCTGGCTCGTGTTTGCGGGCATCTCTTGGACCTTGTGGAATGTGCGTAATAAGATGGCGATTGAGAAGGTCTTTCCTTCCCGCGTGAATGACCTAGTTTTTTCCTTTCTGGCCTTCCTACAGCAGCGGTCTCCCCTGGTGCGGCAGCGTGACCGGGCGTCCTTCGACGACACTCTCCGGACCTTGAGGGCAGCGGCGCTCCCCCTCTCGGCCCTTGCATCGTCGGCTTCTTCGGTGGCATGAGTGTTCCTCCGGTCGCCTCGTCGTGCTTTTTTGCTTTTGCTTTGGGCTTGCTTGTGCTGTGGCCCCAGCGGACCGTTGTACCTTTTTCTTTTTGATTGGCTCCGGCCGGATTGGTTATTGTGTGAATCTTGTTTGTGAATGTTTCTTTATTTATAAAACGGGGCGAAAGCCTATTTCGAAAGAGAGAGTAGTAGATGGCCACCCAACCTCCTCTCGTGTCGCTCTTCCAACTGCTCTAGTTGGTTCCCTAGAGTTCCTTGATTAGAAGTTGACTGTTGTGAGGAGCTAGATAGATCAAATTTCCCCGTGCATCCCAAGCCTATATATATGCAGCATCATCAAGAATCATAAAATGTCCGGCAGAATGCCACGTGTATGAGACTATGACCTCCAAACTTAGCCAAGGATTCATCATAACCAGAACATACGTAAAACCTGCAGTGTGTATCGCAACTGCATTGTGTGCTCTCTCTAGACCTATATATGTGTCTATATACTAGTAGGTACTACTACACATGATAAATTTAACCATTTAGGTCTGCAACAACCACTGCTCACAGGACACAACGTGGCTCGATCTGTTCTCACACATGAATGATTTCCTTCGGAGGGACTGGAGATGGTTGGTATTCCATACTACCTCCGTTTCAGAGATTAAGATGTACACGCTTTTCAAAACAAAGTTTAACCGAAAAATTGAGCAATAAAATTTTAATTATATTTTACATAATTAGTACCGTTGGAATCCAACGGTACTAATTATGTATAATACGAATCCAAGATTTTGTTGCTCAATTCTTTCGGTCAAACTTTGTTTTGAAAAACGTGTACGCCTTAAGCCTTGAAACGGAGGTAGTACTTACCTATCTCACATGCAATATATAGTGTTTTTTTCGAAATAGAGACATAGCCCGGTCTCTGCATCATATATATATACAAACACTACAGGAATGGATGAATACGCCGACGGCCAAACGTCGGGCCGTCGGCATATACCGTAACTAGGCCAGCCCCACCAAGAATTCGTCGGCGTATCCTACGCTACACCGACGGCTGTCCTCGGCGTAGCTATTTTTCCTTTTACCTCATTAAACTTTGAAAAATCATAACTAAATCATTCTAATTTGGAAAAATATAAAAAATATATCAAAATTTGCAGAAAAATAAGATCTATCTATCTACACTCAAATATTACACATTTGTAAAAATTAAGTGAAACATAAAACATTATATATAGTTTAAAACGGGCATAAGAAATTCAAAAACGATCCAAATAATGCGAAACCTTCGCGTTATGTGACATAGTTAGTAGGAAAAATATCAAACTTGGTATATTGATTATGTCTCAAAAAAATATTCACAAAATGATCTATCTCATTCGAGGCTTCTTGGCTTTCAGGTCAAATGACCAATGTTATGGCTAGAATCAAGCATAGTTTGTGATAATTTGTCCATATTGTGCATACGAGTGCATCATGGGATGGCCAACAATGTTCCAGGAGGAAGTTTTCCTTTTTGTCGCACCAAAAATCCATTTTCCATTTTCCGAGCACAAAAAACGGACGGTTTTGTGAAGCAACAGCCAAATGGCTAATTCAAAATGCTACCACCACATTTAAAAAAAATACTAGACCACCTTACTGAAGGGAATATGCCTTGAGAGGCAATAATAAATTTGTTATTATGTATATTCCAAGTATATGATAGATGTTTATTTTGCATTCTATAATTGTATTAATACGAAAACGTTAATACATGTGTGTTTAATAAACAAACAAAAAGTTCCTAGTTATGCCTCTCTTATAAACTAGCTCGTTTTATTAACAAGATGATCAAGGTTTCCTGATCATAGACATTGGATGTTGTTAATAACGAGGTCACAACATTATTGGAATGGTATGATGAACATTCATCCGAAGTATAGCATTATGACGGTGCTCGACGTGGCACTTTGTTGGTAACCCCAAGCGCAGGGTGTGAAGAGCACAGCAGCAAGTTTTTCCTCAGCTCAGACCGAGGTTATCGAACCAGAAGGAGGAAGGAAACGTCACACAGGTGTTGCAAACAACATGGAGACCTGCACCACACAAACTCAAGACTTTGCCCAACGAACAGTGAGGTTCTCAAGCTCACCGGTTTGCTATAACAAAGGATTAAACGTATGGTGTGGAAGGTAATGGTGGTTTGTAGCAAGTAAACAAGTAACAGTGGAAGATGTATCAATGGTAAAGATTGGACCGGGGTCCATAGTTCACTAGAGGTGCTCTCTTTAGATAAATAACATGGCATGAAGGGTAAACAAATTACAGAAAGGCAATTGACAGGAACTGAGTAAGGCATAACAATGCAATTACTAGTCAGAAAGATCCTATGAGATTCGATTGGGAAATACAACAAGATACATAGACCACCATCCAATTGCATCTATGACTAGAAGTCCACCTTCAGGTTATCATCCGAACCCCCTCCAGACTTAAGTTGCAAGCAACAGACAACTGCTTTAAGCAAAGTGTGTAAGGTAAATAGTCCACATGTTCCATGAATAAGAGACCGTTGTTTTCTCCCTAGTAGCAACATCACATCAACAACCGAAGAGATTTTTGTCACTTCCCTTGGAAACTAGAGGCATTAACCCACTATCGAGCATAAATACCCCCTCTTGGAGTCACTAGCAACTACTTGGCCAAGATAGCTACTAAAAACGGAGAGCATGCAAGATCACAAACAACATAGACATGATAGAATCATAAGGACAAAACCATTAATCAAACCAACATAATAATCTCAATATCCATCGGATCCCCGCAAACACAACATGCATGATTACAAATATATTAGATCTTGATCATGAACGGAGCTCACAAGATCTATACATGAAAGCACAAAGGAGGAGATATAACCATCTAGCTACTACATGGACCCATAGTCCAAGGTGGAACTACTAACGCATCATACCGGAGAGAAGGCCTCCGAGATGATCTCCCCTCCGGCAGAGTGTCGGGAAGAACTTCAGATCCCCCGCCCTCGATCTAGGGATGATGGTGGCGGCGCCTACAGAAGGTTTCGTGGAATATTGATCGGGTACTTAGGGTTTCTGCATCGGGGGATTCTTATAGGCGAAGGGGGAGGCCGAGGAGGTGGCCAAGGTCCCCACACCCTGCCTAGGCGCGGGGCAGGGCCCACCCTGCATAGTGTCCTGGCATGCCTCTCCGTCTCCCCTCTAGACTTCTTGTTCCCCACAGAAAGTAATTGACTTTGACGTTTGTCTCGTCCAATTCCGAGAATATTTCCTTACTAGCTTTTCTGAAACCAAAAACATCAGAAAGCAGGCAACTGGCACTGTGGCAACTTGTTAGTAGGTCAGTACCAGAAAACATGTAAAAAGCACCTCAAATGTAGAAAAAGCAAAGCAAAGTAGATACTAAACAAGCATGAAACATCAAAAATTATAGATACATTTCCGATGTATCAAGCATCCCCAAGCTTAACTCCTGCTCGTCCTCGAGTAGGTAGGTGATAAAAAGAAGGTAGCATGCACCCTCACAATAAATATCTAACCATTTGCAAGCATTGAAAGCTGGGATCAAAGAACTCTAAACATGATCATGAAAGATGGAGTTCTAACAGTAAGACAAAGCAACTATGTATGCAACATGACAGGCTACAAACAAAGATCATGAATAACATGCATTGAAAAACGTTTGTTTGTTTCACATACAGAAAACATGGCATAGTGGCAATCAGATTGTCCCTCGTAGAGTAGAAAATAGATGCATAGGACCACTACTGGAAAAACCATCTTCGGTTCGATCAGAACAAGCCCAGCAGTCCCGGCCCGTCACGAACCGCGACTAGTGCTAGCACTAGTCCCGGTCCGTGAGGCCTCCAACGGCTAGAAATGGACATAAGCATTAGTCCCGGGCCGGACCAGAGCATTAGTCCCGGTCCATAATACGGCCCGGGACTAATAAGCTGGAGCATGGCAACAGCTCTTTTCGGGGACTATTAGTCCCGGGTCGTATCATGGCCCGAGACTAATTGTCCATCACTATATATACAGCTCCCTGGCCAGCTGCCCTAAAGCATATGGTGGCCATTTTTCTCAAAGAAAGCAAGAGAGTTCATGCCATTTTTTTCTCAAGATTTGTCAAGATTTAGTTTGCAATACCTAAATCCAAAGTTTTAAAAGGTTAGAACTTCATTCTTTCATCTCTTATTGCTACTTTAGCTCTATATAATGCTCTAGAAGTATAGATATATGGATCAAATGCATGCATGCTCTAGAAGTAGCTAGAAGTATTTTGAAATATATGTGTAACAAATTTTGATTAGGCACATAGTTACTGAAAATTGAAATGTGTAATTTTAGAGTTTCAGAGCTTAGAATGGAATGAGGTTTTCACTGATGGAACAATAATAAAAAAACTCCACATTTATCATGTTGATTGTTTTCTCCAATTCACAAATTGGTGCATGTAAATTTTTCAAAATTCAAAATTAATGCTCTAGAAGCTCTCAATATAACTTGTAATAATTTTATCATGTTGTGTAATGGTTTTTGATATACGTTTACTATAATGCAGATGGTCCGGGAATGGATGTACAGTCTTGACCGGCCTGGCGAGTTCATTAATGGCGTGCATGAATTCATCCGTGTTGCTGATGCAAACAAGCACAATGGTTTTGTATTCTGTCCATGTAATGGATGTAGGAATCAGAAGGATTGCTCTGACTCAAAAATCCTTCACAGCCACCTGTTGAAGTCCGGCTTCATGCGAAGTTATAATTGTTGGACCAAGCACGGAGAGAGAGGGGTTATAATGGAAGACAATGAAGAAGAGGAGGAGGATGACAACTATCATGGTTTCCCTGAGTACGGAGATACTTCCATGGGGATGTGAAGGGAGGATGAAGAAGAGACACATGATGAACCCGATGATCTTGGTGGGACCATTGCCGATGCACGAAGAGATTGTGAAACTGAAAAGGATAGGGAGAAGTTCAATCACATGCTAGAGGATCACAAAAGTTGTTGTACCCAAATTGGGAAAAATCTGAAAGCACTGCTGGAATTTTTTGCGATGGAAGGCTGAGTGTGCTATACCTGACTCCTCATTTGAAAAGTTGCTAAAAATGATGAAGAATATGCTTCCAAAAGATAATGTATTGCCCGCCAGTACATACGAAGCAAAGAAGGTTGTCTGCCCTCTAGGTTTAGAGGTTCAGAAGATACATGCATGCCCTAATGACTGCATCCTCTACCACGGTGAGGAGTATGAGAATTTAGATGCATGCCCGGTATGCACTTCACTTCGGTATAAGATTAGACAAGATGACCCTGGTGACGTTGGCGCAGCCCCTAAGAGGGTTCATGCGAAGGTGATGTGGTATGATCCTATAATACCACGGTTGAAACGCTTATTCAGAAACAAAGAGCACGCCAAGTTGTTGCGATGGCATCAAGAGGAACGTAAGTCAGACGGGATGTTGAGACACCCCGCTGATGGGTCGCAATGGAGAAAAAATTGATAGAAAGTACCCGGACTTTGCAAATCATGCAAGGAGTTTAAGGTTTGGTCTAAGTACAGATGGCATGAATCCCTTTAGGGAGCAGAGCTCCAGTCACAGCACCTGGCCCGTGACTCTATGCATCTATAACCTTCCTCCTTGGTTGTGCATGAAGCGGAAGTTCATTATGATGCCAGTGTTGATCCAAGGTCCGAAGCAACCCGGCAACGACATTGATGTGTACCTAAGGCCATTAGTGGAAGAACTTTTACAGTTGTGGCACGAACCCGGGATACACGTGTGGGATGAGCACAAGCAGGAAGAATTTAACCTCCGAGCATTGCTTTTCGTAACAATCAATGATTGGCATGCTCTTAGTAACCTTTCAGGACAGTCAAACAAGGGATACAATGCATGCACACACTGTTTAGATGAGACTGCAAGTATATATTTGGAACATTGTAAGAAGAATGTATACAATGAGCATCGTCAATTTCTTTTGGCCAAGCATCCCTTAAGAAAGAAAGGCAAGCATTTCGACGGTCTGGCATGTCACCAGACGAAGCCTAAGGAGCGTACTGGTGCTGATATATTTGATATGGTCAAAGATTTGGATCAACTGGTAACCTTTGGAAAGGGTCCTGGAGGAAAATCTGTTCCGAAAGACGTTGAAGGACATGCACCCATCTGGAAGAAGAAATCTATATTTTGGGAGCTACCATATTGGAAATTCTTAGAGGTCCGCTCTGCAATCGATTTGATGCATGTGATGAAGAATCTTTGCGTGAACCTGCTAGGCTTCTTGGGCGTGTATTGGAAGACAAAATATACACCGGAAGCACGAAAGGACCATCAACGTATGAAAGACCCAGATGGCCTGCATCTAGAATGGTTTCAAGGTCATGCCAGCTACGCTCTTACCAAACAAGAGAAGGAAATATTTTTTGAATGCCTAAGCAGTATTAAGGTCCCGTCTGGCTTCTCGTCGAATATAAAGGGGATAATAAATATGGCAGAAAAAAGTTCCAAAACCTAAAGTCTCATGACTGCCACATGATTATGACGCAAATGCTTCCGATTGCATTGAGGGGGCTTCTACCAGATAATGTTCGAGTACCCATTGTGAAGCTATGTGCATTTCTCAATGCAATCTCTCAGAAGATAATCAATCCTGAATATCTACCACGGTTACAGAATGATGTGGTCCAATGTCTTGCCAGTTTTGAGTTGGTGTTCCCACCATCCTTCTTCAATATTATGACGCACCTGCTGGTTCACCTAGTCGAAGAGATTTCCATTCTCGGTCCTGTATTTCTACACAATATGTTTCCCTTTGAGAGGTTCATGGGAATCTTAAAGAAATATGTTCATAACCGTATAGCCAGAAGGAAGCATCTCCAAGGGCTATGGAATAGAGGAGGTCATTGAATTTTGTGTTGACTTTGTTCCTGACCTTAAGCCGATTGGTCTTCCTCAATAGCGGTATGAGGGGAGACTGAGTGGAAAGGGTACTCTAGGAAGGAAATCAATAATATGTAGAGACGGACATTCTTACACCGAAGCACATTACACCGTTCTACAGAATTCTATCTTGGCAGCCCCATATATCGAGGAACACAAGAAAATCTTACGCTCCAACAACCCTGGAAAGTATGACTCTTGGATTAGAGATGAACACATGAAGAGTTTCGGCGGTTGGTTGCAACATCTCATCAAAAACAATACTCTTGGAGATCAGCTATACTTGTTGTCTAGGTCACCATCTTCGACTATATCGACTTTCCAAGGGTACGAGATAAATGGGTATACATTTTACGCGATAGCCCAAGATAAAAAGAGCACCAACCAAAACAGTGGTGTCCTCTTTGATGCAACAGACAACAATGGGTCAAAGACCACATATTATGGTTACATAGAGGAGATATGGGAACTTAACTATGGACCTACTTTTAAGGTCCCCTTGTTTCGGTGCAAATGGGTCAAGCTGACGGGAGGAGGGGTTGAGGTAGACAAGAAATACGGAATGACATCGTTGGATCTCAACAATCTTGGGTACTTAGACGAACCATTCGTCCTAGCCAATGATGTGGCCCAGGTTTTCTATGTGAAGGACATGTCTACCAAACCTAGAAAACGAAAAAATAAGAAAAATAATACATCAGACGATGAGCAAAAGCGCCACATAGTTCTTTCAGGAAAAAGAAACATCGTGGGAGTGGAGGACAATACAGACATGTCAGAAGATTGTGATAAGTTTCATGAAATTCCTCCCTTCGCGGTGAAGGATGACCCAAGCATCATGTTAATGAATGAAGATGCTCCATGGATACGATGGGATCAGAAAGGAACACACGCGAAGAAATGATATGTAATAATTGTAACATTTTATGAGTGAATATGTTCCATGCATGTGTCCATTTTTATAGTGTTGTCTGCAAACAATCTTGAGTGTGTTAGTCCCGTTTTGTGGCTGGACCGGGACTAAAGGAGGGCCTTTAGTACCGATTCATACTTACCATTAAGATCTGATCTCCAAACGCGTGATGTCACATATTAGGGAGTGTTTATGACCAGTTTCTCGGAGATGCCGAGGAGGGCTGGCTCACGGCATCTCCCTGAAACTGGCCGTAGTGGTGTCCCTGCTCTCGAAAACCATCTTGCATCTTGTAACTTCTCTAACTAGATCAATATGCTTGGGAGCTAACTAATTTCACATATTAGGGAGTGCCTCTATGACCAGTTTCTCGGAGATGCCGGAGGACTGGGCTCCGTCGGCATCTCCCTGAAACTGGCCGTAGTGGTGTCCCTGCTCTCTAAAACCATCTTGGAGATGCCTCAAACTGGCTGGAGGACTGGACTCACAAGGATGCCTATTATAGTACAAGCAGCTCGGCATAATGTCGACACTCACGACATAATGTCGACACTCACCCCTATTATTAGTGCTGACTCATCTTTAGTCCCGGTTGGTGTCTCCAACCGGGACTAAAGGTTCATCTTTAGTCTCGGTTGGTGACACCATCCGGGACAAGGTACAAGCCGCACGACATAATGTCGACACTCACCCCTATTATTAGTGTTGCCTGGCCCAGTCTTCATTAATCCTTCAACAGCGGTTGGTTTCTCCAACCGGGACTAAAGATGAACCCTCTCTTTATATAGGCATTTCCCTCTATTTATTAAGTAACCCTCAAGACATTTATTAATATTAAAAACCGGGACAAACCGGGACTAGCTAACACTCAGGACTAAAGCCGCCCCCTTTAGTCATAATCATGCCTAGTCCTATAGTACGCAGCTTCAGGGTCTTCATCGTCATCGTCATCGTCACCTGCCACTCCGGGGATCCTCAGCCCCTCCATTGCATATACCAGGGGCCATTCCAGCCTCGGATTCACGGCGGGCGGGAGAGGGGTCTCCTGGAAGACGATGCTGCTACCGCCGGGACGGTGTGCGGCCTGTGGCGGGTGGACTCGTGGGCATTGTAGGCGAGGATGGTCTCCCCCGGCGATGTAGCGTCACTACTAGGAAAACGGCTATAGGTAATCAGCACATCCGTGGCTCACATGGTTGAAGTGCCCCACGGCTAAAACAGGCGTGGCTCACCTGGGCGTTGTAATAACTAGAACAATCAGTGGCGCACATGACTATAGTGCGCCAGATGTGTGGGCTGTGGCCTGCTGGCCGCACGCCAAACATCAGAAGCACTATTGTCATGTGCGCCACGGTTGTTAGGGTCATCTGTGGCGCACATGGGGCTGGTGCGCTACGCCTAAGCGCATGCCCCTCTGCCACAAACGGATTGGCGCGCACTAGTGCGCCACGAGTAGGAGCATCCGTGGCGCACATGGCATAGTGCGCCACAGATGTTTGTACTCCCTGTGGCGCACTAGGGCCGTGTGCACCACGGATGTGTCGATTTCTTTAGGACAGCACTTTATGTGCACATGTGTGACCACATCCACCACCCCACACTTCACTTTCCCCTTCTTCTTCCTCCTTAGATCTAGTCGGGATCTTCTCCTTCCCACCTCAATTTCTCCACACATTCACCATTTTTAGCATGTAAAACTTGCTTTGGATGTTACATAAGTAATAGAGGAGGTCTCCGGTCTCATCTATCCTTCTCCGTCAAGCGCACCTCTCCTTTCCATCTTTCTCGCGATCGGTAAGTTGTCCATGTAAGGATGTGTTCATGTGTATATGGATGATGTTGTGCTCATACGTATGTAGATGATCGATGCTCATGATGTGTGTATGTGGAAAGGATCGATGGTCATATGTGTGTGTATATGGAGAGTATCGATGATGCTCATGCATGTGTGTATGGAGAGGATAATGATATGTTCATGTGTGTATGGATCGGTCTCTCTCTCTCTTGTGTTTGTATGTGAAGAAGTTGCCATTTGTTTTGCCAAAATGTTGATTCATTTCCATTTTGGCAATACTTTGGCATTTCGCAAAGGTCCTAATTTTAGGATAGGTCATGCCGAAATTTTCTATCGACTATTGCATGCATGCATTCATTATGTGGTTCTAATAGACTTCAAAATTGTACCGTGTACATCGTGCAGGCAAAAATGGTCCGCATAATGAGCGAAGGCATTGTGGCTAGATTTTTGAAATGTGCGACGGCCGACATGATACGAAATAACAAGACAGATATAAGATGTCCGTGCAGAAGATGCAAACTCAACTGGGTGATCGACCCAGATTCCGGGAATCTGCAGGCGCACCTGCTCCGCCATGGTTTCATGGATGGATACACTCGTTGGATAAGCGATGACGTAGATGATGGAGACGGTAAAGAAGGTGGCCAACATGACGATGATCATCATCACGGCGAGAACAGGCGAGATGATGAAGAGTCTCCTGGAGATGGTGAAGGTGCGGAAGCAGACCGGGATGATGATGATCTAGATGCCGGAGGAGCAGACGACGATGGAACAACGTCAGGCTGGGTGCGGGACCCTTATGTGCAAGAGCTGCTTCTCAAGCAGACGAGTAACGCCAGGGCTGCCGCTAGAGAGAAAGCCAAGCTTGCGCAACTTGAGAAAGACGCGGTTACTCCATTGTATGAAGGATGCAGGCCCGATGATACCCGGTTGAATGTAACGCTCAAGGCTATGGAGATGAAGGCAAAGCACAAATTGAGCGACGCAAGCTTCGACAATATGATGGCATTCTGGCACGATCGTCTCCCGGAGGGGAACACATGTCCAACTAGTATCGAGGATGCCAAGAAAATCGTCTGTCCTCTCGATCTACCGCACGTTAGATATCACGTATGCATCAACGATTGCATCATTTATCGGGGCGAGGACACGGAGAAAACCACATGTCCGGTGCGGCGTGAGTCGATACAAGAAAGGGAAGAAAGCACCTCGAAAAGTGGTATGGTACTTTCCTATCACTCCTAGTCTGCAGCGCTATTTCGCGGACCCTAAGGAAGCGAAGCTCATGCGATGGCATGCGGAAAGGGAGAAGCCAGGAGATGATGATGACCGAAAAGGATGAGCTCGACGCACCCTTCGGATGCTAGCGATGGAAAGCATTGGACCTCGAATTCGAATTCGTGGAGATTTGAGGAACATCAGGCTTGGTGCGAGCACCGATGGACTCAATCCGTTCGGTAGCAGAGCAGCACGCATAAAGACTTGGCCCGTGTTTGTATGGATGTACAACCTCCTCCATGGTTGTGCATGAAGAATAAGTACATACAAATGAGTATGCTAATTCAAGGGCCTAAACAACTGGTACCGACATCAATCAGATCTCGGCTGTTGAAAGAGGAGCTAGCCACGTTATGGGAATCTGAGCCAATACTTACGACGCCGTCGCACAAGATTATTTCACTATGAGAGCCGCGTTGGTCACTACGGTGCAAGACTATCCAGGTTGCGGGTATATCTCGGGCAGGTTATCCAAGGATTCTGCGCATGCGTTAGGTGCATGGATAACACAAGCTATCTCCAACTAGAGAAAGATCCAGGGTCATCGAAAACCGTGTTCATGGCGCACCGGAGGTGGCTCGTCAAGAATGATCGATGGAGAAAACGTGGAGACCTGTTCGATGGCAAATCAGAGACCCGAGGAATCCCAGAGCGTAGGAGCAGCGAAGAAGTGGAAGAGTTGCTGAAAACCGGAAAGATTGTCCTAAGCACGGAAAGAAGCGAAAGAGGCAGAACAAGACAAGCGGCGATGAAGGTATGGAAAACAAGGTCTGTTTTCTGGGAGTTGCCATACTGGAAGTTTCTCCGCACGCCTCATAGCCTCGACATCATGCATATCACAAAAAACGTGTGCGAGAGTCTGGTCGCCACCATAATCAACATGCCAGATAGGACGAAAGATGGTCTGAAAGCAAGGCACGACCTGATATGCTTGGGTATCCGGAAGGAGCTTCACGGAGGACGCACTACTCCTGATGATCAGGAAGATGACGATGATCATGAGTCGGAGATGACACAAGGTCGTCGGAAGGGTAAAAAGTTCAAGAAGAACGAATATTACTGCCCTCCTTCTTGCTTCACTCTAAGCCGTGATGAGATCAAACAGTTTTCAAGTGCCTTCTAGGAGTCAAATTTTACGGCTACGCTGGCAAGATAAGCGAGATACCTAGACGAAGCGAAGAGGTTCGGGCATGAAGTCTCACGGCGTATGTCGTGCTAATGACGCACTTAGAGGGATAATGGACGAGCACGTCCGTGAAACGTTATTTGGCCTATGCAAGTTTTTCGACGTCATCTCTAGGAAGTCGATTGGCTTGAATCAGCTCGGAAGGCTACAGGAGGAGATCGTGGTGATACTATGTGAGCTTGAGGTCTACTTCCCACCCGCATTCTTCGACATTATGGTGCATCTGCTGGTCCATGTCGTGGAGGACATCGTACAACTCGGGCCGATGTTCCTCCGCAGCATGATGGCGTTCGAAAGGATGAACGGACACATCAAAGGATACGTTAACAGGTCCCGGCCCAGATGGAAGCATAGCCAAGGGCTTTCTGGCCGAAGAGTGCATCTCTTTCTGCACGAATTATCTAGACATCGAGAACACTGTCGGTCTTCCCGTCAACATACACCTTGGCAAGCTCGACGGATCTGGTCACCGAGAGGGTCGCCGTCATCGCATGCAGACTTCGATTTTCGACGCGCAGACTTTGATCGAGCAAACCTTGTCGCGCTACAGCATTTAGAACTGGTCGATCCTTGGGTACAGAAGCACAAAAGGTTAATCGAGAAGAAGTACAGTGACCGGGGCATACAGAGGACGCAGGGAGAAATAATCAAAGAGCACAACTTAGATTTCACGCGTTGGTTTAGGCAGACACTCCTTGATAATCCCCCGCACTCGCATTCTTCTGACACGGAAAAGATCATATTCACCTTGTCGCAGGGACCGATGCAAAACCTGGTGACCTATCAGGCGTATGATATCAACAGCTACACATTCTACACGGAGGAAAAGGACAACAAGTGTGATTATCAGAACTTAGGCGTAACGTCGGAATTCTACACCGATGACAACGTGAAGGAAAGATTCTACGGAAGAATCGAGGAGATCTGGGAGCTCGACTACTGTGGAGAAAAGGTGCCGATGTTCCGTGTCAGATGGGCAAAGAGCGTCGAAAGAGAAGACCGGTATTTCACAACCATGGTTATACCCGAAGCAGCCAAATCCAAGGCCGCTGGTGCAAACATGGCCGCGAAAAATGAACCGTGGGTACTGGCTACCAAAGTGGACCAATGTTTTTTCATTACCGACCCGACAAAGCCTAGCCATGTTGTCGTGAGGAGAGGAAAAAGAAACATCATCGGAATGGATGGAGTCGCCAACGAGCAAGACTTCGACCAAGACGGCGATCCAAAGATTGATGACGACGACTACGATGCAGCAACATACATCACAAGAAGAAAAAGGACAACCCTACCCAAAAAAGGTAGCCCGTTCGAAAGAAGAAACATTAAAGTGCCGGGGCTAAATTATTTAACCGCGACAAAGAAGGGAAAAAATATTGTAAAACGCTAGCTCAAAAAATATTGTAAAACGCGTGGTCAAAAAAGATTGTAATATTAATGGACAAATTATTATGAAATTTAGTTATACTTTGAATCACCACTTTTATGACATATATCACCACTTTTGGGCATTTTTGGAATATTTAAAAGTATTTTAAAAACAAAACAAAACTTGTATGGCATATATCACCACTTATGGGCATTTTTTGGAACATTTAAAAGTATTTGTAAATAAAAATAAAAAAGTGGAGCACCAGGATTCGAACCTGGGTGCTCATAGTTTAGAATAGAGCTAAGGGGCAGAACCAGTGGGATAAGAGAGTAACTAGTGGGGTGGCCGCCCTCTTATCTGGTAGTCCAACCCACATAGGAGTAGCGCACCCTGGCCAAGTGCGCTACGGTTATCCGATCCGCACTTGGCCAGGTGCGCCACGCCTATGTGGGTTGGACTAGTCAACCGCTGCCACGCCGACCGCCTCTCTCATCCCCGCATCTCACAGACACCGCCACCGCCACACTGCGCTCTCGATCCGCCACCGCCGCCCTGTGCTGTCGATTCGCCACCGCTGCGCTGCGCTCTCGAGGAGGAGGAGGATCTCGCGCCGCTTGTGGAGGAGGAGGATCTCGCGTCGCTCGAGGAGGTGGAGGACACCGTCATCCGCCCGCCGTCGTCCGCCACTGTCCTCCCTCCGGAGGTGAGCGCCTCCCCTGCCTCTCCTCTCTCCTCTCTCTCCCTCCGTCCCTCTCTCCCTCAGATGGTGGCCTCGGACACGCCGGAGTCGCCCTCCCTGTCTCTCTCTCTCCTCTCTGTCCCTCTCTCTCTCCTCTCAGATGGTGGCCTCGGACACGCCGGAGTCGCCCCTCCCCTGTCTCTCCCTCTCTCTCCCTCTGTCCCTCTCTCTCCCCCTGTCTCCAGCAGTTAGGGTTCATGGTTCATGGTTCTGGTTCATCTCTGTTACCATTACCAGAGACTAGGAGTATGAACTAGAAGGAAGTTAGGTTCATGGTTCATCTCTGTTACCATTACGAGACTAGGGTTCATGGTTCACAACTCCTGTGTTCTTACCATTATAAATAGTATTTGCAAGTATCAGGAGAAGGAGGCATCATCAACAAGTCCAGATAATTATAGGCATGTACTAGTCCAGATAATTATAGGCATGCCAACTTTCTATGATTTACTTCTATTTATGTGTAGGGGATGTTTCTTGCAAATCACTTGATCACCCAAATACATGGGCTATGGTCCAGCATGGTGTATATGTTTTATTAAGGATTTTCTATTGTGATGTACTTGTGTGACTTACAAATAGATTCTGGATGCATTTAATTGTTGTCTATCAAATGTGTATTACTACAGCAACCCTACTCTCATAAATTGATCAAAACATATCTTGCTCACTTACTTGGCTAGCAAATGGTGCAAAGGCTGAGGTTTTATCTTGAGTCAAAGACATACTAAGGTGGTTATCCTTAGCTGATCATAAGCTAGGTAGAATGATTGTAGAGATGAAATGATTTCTAGATTGGTGGCTAGGAAGATGATTAGATTCATTTAATTGATCTCTGTTGCATAATGAAATGGGTATAGTGTCTGGCTCTAGTGAGATCTAATGCACTGGTTGTTGTTGTGGTGCCTCTACCTAGAGTGTGCACAGCACCAGCTGGGTAGCATGGCTTACTGTTGTGTTACAGCTGACTGGAAATATTTCCCAGGCCAAGGATGCATAGACTGAGGCTATAAGCACATATTATCTTATGTAAATAAGGTGACCTTATCAATGATTCCTAAACTATTTGTCTAGGAAGATGATTTATGTGATATTTGTACTTGCTTGCAGATGAGCTTAAAATATGTCTTTAGATGATGAGATGATTTAGTTAATTATAGTGGCCTTATTAGTTATCAGATTGCTACTGTGGAACCTTATTAACGGGTGCACAACAGCATGACCATAGTGAATATGATCTTCTACTACTTTGACTAATGTAACTGGTCAAAGGTCATTTGTTCTTGATGATTTATGTGTGTAACTGGTTCCAGCCTATGATGCAAAGGCTGAGGCACAAGATTTAAATAAGAACAGATGCTTGAGTGCTCCAAAGCTCTATGATGAGCCTTGCATAGAATTTCTATGCAAGACTGAGAGCTTCCCCTTTTAAAAAATCTTTTCATAATAGAACAGATGCTATGATTGATCATAGGAATGGATATTTACCTAGTATTGCACAAGTTGCTGAAATGTGTTGTGGATGTGTTTCGAATTGATTAGCTTGCTATCCTAGTTTTTATACTTGAGCTACTGATCCTTCCTGGCTTAATACTGGATCTACTATTTCTTGTTGATGATGCCTCCTTCTCCTGATACTTGTATATGACCAGCTACTCCTTCTCCTGATAATCTGACCATATTTGCTAGTGCTGATCTAAAATGCTCCTGGTTTAAAATGCTCCTGGTTTGAAAATACATGGTGAAAACTTGCTGTCATATAATCTGACCATATTTGATGTCATATAAGTTATTTGTTGTCATATAAGTTACTTGTTGTCATATAAACTTGTATTTGCTTGCTGTCATATAATGACAGGTGCTATAATCTGCATGTATTTGCTTGCTATCATCAAAGACAGGTGATATAATCTGTGGTGATATAATTGTAGCACTTGAAATTGTGATTGTGCTTGTATGAGGCACTTTATTATGTCGTGTATGCAGGTTCTTGTATGAAATGAGTCCCGATTTTTGCCGGAATGTTGATTAACTTCCGTTTCGGCAGAAATCGGGCACTCCTAGTTTAAGAAAATTAGCAAAGGTCATGCCGGATTTTTCCGCATTTAACCAATTATTTGTTTTTATTAGTGCAAAGATGTGTGACAACGACGCGGCTGGATGTTCTAAGCGCATCAGCGCTGAAGGAGAACTCAGACCTCCGAATAAACAATTGACATTCTGGGAGGCGGCCCAGCGTCTAGAAGACAATGAAGAATACCATCCCCAGGAGAGCGAGGATGATGAGATGGAAGACGCGGAGGAAGAAGCCGAAGGAACGGCGGACGATGAAACCACTGATGGCGGCGAGGGCACAGGGAGTGGTAGCAACCTCCTAAGAAGAAGAAGAAGAAGCAAGGACCGGCGCTGAACACGGTCGGCCAGTGGAGGAAATTACAAGTGAGCCCATCGGGGTTCCTTTGGAGCCCGCCTTGTCGCCAAAGGGTACGGTGGGAAAGTGGCGGCGATCACCGGACAACCATCTCGATCAACACCGAGAATCTCCGCATAAAGATAATGGCCATGCGCACACCTCTTCGAGAAGCTGCATGCAAGATACAAGTTCCCCGCTAAGTATCGAACACAAATTATCATGGGAACGGTAAACAAATCTGCCCTCACAAAGATGAGCACCGCCACCGCCAGCCGGAGAACCCGGATAAAGAAGAAGATCTATAAAGAAGGCAAAAGTCTCGAGGAGATCCAGAAGATTGACCGCAGATCACCGAAGATCAGTTCCGGAGTTCAAGGAGAGGTGTGAATCCGAAGAGCCCCGCCAATAGTAATCGGGAAAGGCGCCGCAGCGATGAATATAGGTCATCACCATCTCGGATTTGGTGGATACGTAACCGCGGAGGCCAAATGGAATAAGGAGGACGAAGAGTATAGATCCAAGGGATAGAAAAACCCTTTGCTAAATTCAACCCGGGCAGGTTCGAACTTCATCGAGGCCCGTTACCATGTGGACCCAAAAAACAAACAACTCACCGCGGATCCTGCGGTGAAGGAATTCGAGGAAATTGTGGTAAGTATAATCTAATTACCGCGGATCAACACGATTGCAATCTAATCGATGATCTAAATGATTCACTGTTACTTCTTCTGCAGGAGGAGGAAATTGTTGCTAGTCATGGATCCCAGGGTTCCTCATCCCAGGGGTCGACGGCGGCCACCCGGTGGGATAACCCTTTTAACAGGGCGATGAACCGGGCCAAGAAAATAGAGCCGGTTACGAAGAAGTCGTCGTCGGCTGGCCGTCTGGCTGGCCTCAGGGGTAAGAATTGGGTGGATCATTTTGGTCCACCGCCGAGGACGCATGTGGCGCCGTCGGGAAGGAGCGAGGAGGAAAACCGAGAGGTTCAAGAACTTAAGGCACAAGTGGCGCGGATCCCGCAGATCGTCCAAGACAACGTGGCAATCACCCTCACGTCCTTCCTGCCTACCTTGGTGGAGTCAATAGCGAACTGGAGTGCGGGTGGTCGAGTAGGGCCGTCCCCGATTCCAAGCATGGTCAGCAGCCACTCGAACAACGCGGCACCGACGAATCAGGCGGACTACGTGTTCATGACTCCGCCAGCTAGCACCGCGGTGCCGCAAGTGTTGGTGACTCCCCCTACCATCACCGCGGCGCCGAAGTACATGTTGGTGCCCCCCTGCCATCGTCGCGGCGGCACCGGAGCTCCAAGCACCCGTCGGTAGGGAGAATACACCGGCGGCCAGCACCGCGCCATCAAGCAGCCCTTCCGTCTCTTGCACGCCCGTCGCCGTATGCGGTGCGTTGACATTAGCCGATCTCGACGCCATCACAGTAAACAAATTGCTTTAATTACCGCCTTTCATGCCATCTTTTACTCTTATGGCATCTCGCTCTGACGACGCCGTATATGTTTTCCGCAGACGGATGTTCCTTGCACTCTCTTATGCTACGTGAACAACGAGCTGTGGGATGTTGCCAAGGGTACCATCGTTCAACCCTTGCAGCTCACGTTCCACTCAAAGCCGATGCCAGATAGCGTGCACAGGGTTAAAATTAGTCAGGTGCTAAGGGGCTGCGACGACCTGGAACCTCCCATTCAACCCCCAGGAGCGGATGAAGAAGAGCCGTCTGTCCTTAGAAGTTGCTTCGGCTTATTCGTGCTATGGCCAAAGAGCATGATCCGTTTGGGGACGGCGGGGGCCATCACGCCACAGACAACAAGACCGCTTTGTCGTTAGCGACAAGCGGTGGCAAGGCCCCTTACCGCCGCCGTCACCTCCACGCGGTGGGTCGGATGATCATGTTGATGATATGCACATGGCGCAGATCCGCCGAGGACGGCGAAGACTGGAATGATCACTTCTTCAGACTCGGTTTAACGAAGAAGACCTAGCTGGTGGCCCCACAGAAAGCCACTATCACCAAGCGTGCTTGGTTCTCGGGAGACGCCCAGCTTGCGCCTTTACTGAGCCAGCTGATACAACCAAGCCCCTTTATTCTAAGCCCGACACACTACATAGGGCAGCGATTGCTCAGATGCGGTGCCTGCCCGCTCACCAAAAGGAAAAAAGGGCAGGAAAAGAAAATCTAGCAGCTCGAGCCAGCCGGTGGCGTCAACAACTGCGAATCCGATCAGGTTTCGGGACGGGCCACCAAGACCCGAGGGTATTATGTGGAGGATTCATGTGGCGGGTGAGCCCATGCTACCTAAGAATTTGGAAGCTCGCCAGTTCGAACTGCAGAGTGTGCATGACAAGCGTCGACGATAGAGAGACGCCTTCTATCGGAGAAAGATCCTCGCACCGGTATTCGTGGTTAAGGTGCCACCAGGATTGGGCTTGCCGACACCGCCTCATGGATCTGTTCTTCCCGCGTTCGAGGACATCTTCAATATGTTCCACCTATACCCGCTGCACTATACCATGGTCCGCTTTTCTCACCGCCACACAGATCATTAGAGAGAAGACACCGGGCATCGCTATAGTGGACCCCCACTACATGCGTGACAGATGCTTGGGTTCCCCCGCAGAACGACGTATCGTGGCCTCGTACCTAAAAAGAATCCTCGTGGCGAACAAGACAAAGGAATACATTCGTGCCTTACTTTCCCGAGTAAGTCGTTATTCACCGCCACCGTCGATTGGCTTTATTAGATCATCATCATTCTTTTTCCAACACATTCCATTTGAATTTTTGGCAGAGATGAACACCGACGCTCATCTCCTTATCGCCAAGCATTCCCACGCCACGTATTTCGACTCGGGAGTCTACAAAAGAAGAAAAACTACGACAAGATCAAGGAAGTTCGGATGATGCTCTCCGGATTTGCCTCGACGGAAGGCACCAGCTTCGGCGTAAGAAGGTCAAGTTCGGCAGCACGTCTTCAACCACGTAACGGAGTTCCTGCGTGAAGCAGCCGAAAACGAAGAAGGAAGCCTACTACGCACTCCATCACATGAGGCGTTCCTACTTAACCAGCAGAATTCTCTACGCCGGATCATCTCAAGCATGGGCGAAGCAAAGGCCAAGATCAATGATCCGGATATTAGACAAGAGATGTATCGCATCCAGCGATTTGGGGTAATCATCTTCGTGATGTCATGACTTGGGGATCTTCTATGGAGGAAATATCCGAATAACCGTGACATAGAAGATCGCCTAGAGATGCGGGGTGACTATAGGAAGTTCATGACGAGACAGGCGTCCTCCTGCTCCTAAGCCGAGCCAGAAGGCTTGATGTTGGCCTAGTTGTAGTTACAAACTATAGATGACCTTTGTGTGTGTGTGTGGACGACAAGTGAACTTATTTTGCTTATTATTATTATATATCAATCAATGCTTGGTTTTTTTGCTTACTCTTTGGTCCTTTGCTCAATTTGGTCCTTCTTTTTTTCCTTACTCTTTTTTCGAGAATAATGCCGATGATTGAAAGTCGTGGCACACTATATATGTGAATGTGCTACGATGGGACTGTGAGCCTTGTGATATGCACAAGTCTAGGTCTTGTGCATCCTACTTGGCTCACCGTTCCATCGTAGCATATTCCTGTGTCCAACGACCTATGTATATATATGAGGCATTCTTTTCGAGTTATTTTTGTCTTTTTCGAGAATATGCCGATGATTGAAATGTCGTGGCACACTATATATGTGAATGTGCTATGACGGGATAGTTAGCCTTGTGATATGCACAAGTCCAGGAATTGTACATCCTACTTGGCTAACTGTTCCGTCATAGCATATTCCTGTGTCCAACGACCTAGCTAGTTATATATGAGGCATTCTTTTCGAGCTACTTTGGTATTTTTCGAGAATAATGCCGATGATTGAAATGTCGTGGCACACTATATATGTGAATGTGCTACGATGGGATTGTACGACTTGTGCTATGCACAAGTCCAGTGTTGTGCATCCCACTTGGCTAACGGTTCCATCGTAGCATATTTCTGTGTCGAACGACCTATGTATATATATGAGGCATGCTTTTTGAGTTACTTTGGTCTTTTTCGAGAATAATGCCGATGATTGAAATGTCGTGGCACACTATATATGTGAATGTGCTACGATGGGATTGTACGCCTTGTGCTATGCACAAGTCCAGGTGTTGTGCATCCTACTTGGTGTACCGTTCCATCGTAGCATATTCCTGTGTCGAACGACCTATGTATATATATGAGGCATGCTTTTTGAGTTACTTTGGTCTTTTTCGAGAATAATGCTGATGATTGAAATGTCGTGGCACACTATATGTGAATGTGTTGCGATGGGATTGTCTGCCTTGTGCTATGCATAGGTCCAGGTGTTGTGCATCCTACTTGGCGGACAGTTCCATCGTAGCATATTCCTGTGTCGAACAACCTAGTTATATATGAGGCATGCTTTTTGAGTTTGGTCTTTTTGATTTAGGAGTACTTTCTATAAGTGTATCTTCATATGCGACTTTAATTATATATGTTTTTTTCAATAGTCGGTTAATTATTATTGTCAACCTATAGATGACGTGGTACGTCGTGTACAAGGGACGGTTCCCGGAGTCTACGATGATTGGGAAGACTATCGTAGACAGGTGCACCGTTTTAGCGGCAATAGCTACAAAGGGCACAACACTATGGCGGAGGCGGAAGCTAGATACACGCGCTATCTAGCGGGAGTTAGGACAAGGAACCGGATGAAGACCTAGACCTTCGTCACGGCGGTGATCATGCTTATCTTCTTTGGTTATTTATCCCGCGTTTGTGTCTAGCTAGCTAGTTTAGATGTCTAGGCGAGCTTTCGAGCTCTAACTTGTTCGATCGACACATGTATTCGCATGTCACCAACTACTATTTGTAACATGATCGAAACAATGTAATTAACTTAGACTATGTATTCATGTATGAGACTTATCTATATGTATTTGTTTCAATCTTGTTTTTCATATTGAGTATTTATATATATAATTGTATATCTTGTATCTGTGCGTGTATATCTGCTGTAATATTGTATATAATCTGTATTGCATATAATCTGGCTCGGAAATTAAAAAAAAACCAAAAAATACATCTGTGGCGCACATGGTCTACCTTCTGTGGCGCACTACACCTAAAGCGCACTATGGAAGTTTAGTGGCGCACTTGGTAGTGCGCCACAGAAGATCCCAGGGGTAGCGCACCTGCCCAAACATCTGTGGCGCACTAGCAGGTGCGCTACGCCTGTCTCTACACAACCGTGGCGCACTAGGCAGTGCGCCACGGCTAAGAGATAGCCGTAGCACAAGGCCCGTGGCGCACTGCTAGTGCGCCACGGATGATGATTCCAGGTGCGCCACTAAAGGCCAATTTCCTAGTAGTGCGTATCACTCCGATGATAGTACGGTTCGCCCACCACAAACGACGGCAGGCTTCGTTGTGGTTCACCGGTGGTGGTCCATCACCGTCGTACCTGGCGAGCTCCCTTTCCCGCCTATTAGCAAAGAAGGCATTCCAGGTGTCGTAGTTGTCGGGATCCCACTGGGGATCCATCCGCTGCTCCGGCGTGAGCTCGTGGTAGAAGTGGTTTGTGATGGTCATCACGTGAACCTTGAGGGACAGAGGGACAGAACCCCTCCAACACAAGATCCAAATGGCGGCGTGGCCGGCGGACAAGGGTAGTTGAGGCGCCTGGCGCCTCCTCGAGGGTCAGAATGGCCTAGTAGGCGTTGTCCATTGTTCTAAGAGAGGAAGGTGTGGATGTGGGGATAGCCATGGCACGATCGCCCTAAATATAGAGAGAAAGGGCGGGAAAACTTGGCGTGAAGCTTTGATAAATGGCGGGAAATATCTTTAGTCCCGGTTAGTGACTACATCCGGGACTAAAAGCTCTCGTAGAAAGGAAAGGGCGGGAAAACTTGGCGGGAAGAGGTGGGAAATGGCGGAAAATATCTTTAGTCCCGGTTTGTGACTACATTCGGGACTAAATGGATATTATATTAAGATTCAATATATTTTTCTGATAATAATAGACATATTATTTGTGTTATTTGGATTATTACAATAAAAGATATGATTTTCCAAAGTTTTTATATTTTATTTGAATTAAAAAAAGAAAATTTACAAATGAAATAATTTATAAATGATGCAAACAAATAAATGGATATTATATTAAAATTCTTTATATTTTTCTGATAATAATAGACATATTATTTGCTTTATTTGGATTATTACAATAAAAGATATGATTTTTCAAAGTTTTTATATTAGTTTTGAATTAAAAAAGAAAATTTACAAATGAAATAATTTATAAATGATGAAAACATATAAATGGATATTATATTAAGATTCATTATATTTTTTTGATAATAATAGACATATTATTTCTGTTATTTGGATTATTACAATAAAAGATATGATTTATCAAAGTTTTTATATTTGATTTGAATTAAAAAAAGAAAATTTACAAATGAAATAATTTATAAATGATGCAAACAGATAAATGGATATTATATTAAAATTCTTTATATTTTTCTGATAATAATAGACATATTATTTGTTTTATTTGGATTATTACAATAAAAGATATGATTTTTCAAAGTTTTTATATTAGTTTTGAATTAAAAAAGAAAATTTACAAATGAAATAATTTATAAATGATGCAAACAGATAAATGGATATTATATTAAGATTCATTATATTTTTCTGATAATAATAGACATATTATTTGTGTTATTTGGATTATTACAATAAAAGATATGATTTTTCAAAGTTTTTATATTAGTTTTGAATTAAAAAAGAAAATTTTAAAAAACAAATAGTCGCGGGTCGTGGCTGGACCCGGGACTAAAGGGTGATCTTGTGCGCCAAAGCAAGCGGTTAAAACCCTTTAGTCCCGGCGTGCTTAACTCATGATTAAAGGGGGGTCTTTAGTCGTGGGTTAAGCCATGGCCTGCGACTAAAGACCCTTTAGTCACGGGCGGTGGCTTAGCCCGGGACTAAAGGTCTGTCCCTTTATATTCTGGTGCCAACAGACCCAACACTTCGCATATCTCATCGACGAAGCAACGAAGATGGGGAGGGTCTTGTCCGATTCCGCCGCTCGCCCGCCTGGCGCCGTCGTCGTCGCCAGCCCGCAGGTGAGATGGTTCTCAGACTGGCGTCGCTCAGTCGTGCCGCCGCCTGCTTCAAGAACGACGGCGCCTTGACGGTTAGGGAATGAACGAGAGAGAGGAAGCGAGGGCGCTGCGAGGAAGGCGGGAAGGACGGCCGGCGAGGGCGGCGAGCGAGGCCGGCGAGGGCTTCGCGCTCCAGAGGACGGGGAAGGACGGCCGGCGAGGTGGGCCGTGTTGGGCTGCTGGGCTGGTATGGGAGAGAGGGAGAGATGGGCCGGCCTGGTTGGGGTCAGCAACGCTTTTTTTCCAAAAATTTTCTTTTCTGTTTTCCTTTCTCTTTGTATTTTTTAAATACAAATCTGTTTTATATTATTTTTTTATTTATTGTTTTAATTATAATTAGCTAGGATTAGGATTATATTGTTAGCTAGGGTTATTTTTTTAATTATTGTTTTAATTATAATTAGCTAGGGTTATTGTTTTAATTATAATTAGCTAGGGTTATTTTTTTAATTATTGTTTTAATTATAATTAGCTAGGATTAGGATTATATTGTTAGCTAGGGTTATTTTAATTATAATTAGCTAGGGTTATTTTTTTTAATTATTGTTTTAATTATAATTAGCTAGGGTTATTTTTTTTAATTATTGTTTTAATTATAATTAGCTAGGGTTATTTTTTTTAATTATTGTTTTAATTATAATTAGCTAGGGTTATTTTTTTGTTTTTGTTATTAGCTATGATTATATTGTTTTACCACAATTAGTATTATTGTTTTAGTGATTTTGTTTGTTTTATTTATTAAGATTAGAATTAGGATTAGGATTAGGGTTATTTTTTTGTTTTAGTTATTATGATTATTGTTTTAGCACAAATAATATTAGGATTATTATAATTAGGATTATATTGTTTTAGTTATTAGGATTATTGTTTTTCTAACCTGTTTAACTCTCTTTTTGTTATAGATAATTAAGTCATGGATCCATCCGAAGATCCTGGTCGCATCGGTGAAGGTTTTCTTCAGGGCATGATAAGAGGTGAAATTCCTCTTATTACTACCGGCGCCGAAGATATTTTGCTCGAGGAAGAGATATCCTCATATCTGAATCCACCTGGTGATGGACTAGAGGAAAACCAAGGGGAAGACCAGATGGACGAAGGGCAAACAAATAACAACAATAATGATGGCCCCTCGACAGGATCCGGCGAGGTACATATATATATATAAAGTCTCGTGTTACCTCTATTTATTAACTGATCTAGATATATATTAACCACTCTCTCTTCTTCTTTTAGCCCACCGGATCGAAGCAATCGACAGCTCGAACGAAACGAGGGCCGAATAAAAAGTTAGATGGTAACCAGAGGTTCACCATCGAAGAAATAAATGATGATGGTGAACCGATTGCTCCAGAGAAGCACCGAAGGATGTTTATAAATCAATGCGGGGTGCTTGTTAGGGACAACCTGCCGATCACCATCCAAGAATGGAATAAGTCAAAGAAACCCGGTGAAGAATCCAACAGCTATGTCACTGATGATGCCAAAGATGACCTTTGGCAGAAGCTCATAGCGCATTTCATACTACCTCCAGAGTATGAGGAATTTGAGGTAGATGGTATTACCCCAAGGCCGGGTGGGCTTGAAAATAGAGCGAAAGTCAAGGAGTGGGCACTAAGCAAGATGGCTGAACTGTACCGGAACCACAAGAAAAATTTATACGTGAAATATGTCGTGAAAAAGAAAATTCCAGACTTCAAAGGAGTAAACGAGAAGTTGAGAGAACAGTGGCCCGATTTTGTACAGTACAAGCAATCTGATAAAGCAAAGGCAAAGTCGGCAAAGAACGCATTAAATGCTGCCAACAAGAAATACCATCATAAAATGGGGACAGGTGGCTACAAGAGTGCCATCCCTAAGTGGGAAACTATGGAGAAGGATATGAGGGCTAGAGGCGTCACTCCTGGTACAGATGGATGGCCCGAGAGGTCAAAGCACGGTGGTACGGCACGGGGATCCTTGGACCCAGAAACAGGGAAGACATTATTTCATGATAAAATTCTAAAACCCTCCCAAGACCTTATTCAAGCAATGAACTATGATCAATTGGGATTGTTCCGTCCCGAGAGAGAGAACGACGAGCTGACATGCGCCCTAGGGAATCTTGAAAAGGGAGGAAGAGCACGAGGCAAAGGCGCCGGTGTCTCATGGAAAAAAGGGTTTCCTCTGTACGATGCCAGTTACAGAAGCCGTCAGAGAAAGAAGGACCGGGAGGCAGACCGGATCTCCAGGGTAGAGCAGGACCTAGCTGATCTGAAGAACCTCATGCATGAAATTAGCCAAAGGCCGCCATCGTCAACTCACCCGCGGTCTGATGATCCTGCATTGGATCTTAGCCAACGGAGAAGCAGCGTGGCTTCCACGGAGGTCCGTGTTGATGATCAAGCACTGCTGGATGATGCACCGGCTCCTCACTACCCCGTGGATGATGTCAGAGAGATGGCACAATGTGAGCTACATCAGCCAACGAACAACCTGTCCTTCAAGGTGGCGATCGGCACTACTTTACCTTGCTACCTGGAGCACTCCACCATTCACTTCCGATTCCACCAGGCTATGCTCGTGTCACGGTGGATGACATAGTGGAGGATTTTGCGGACCTAGAGATTGAAATCGCTACGCCTGAAGGCCTTACGAAACTAGGAGATGTCAAGCGCAACATCATTCTATGGAATAAGAAGTACATCAAGTTTCCAGGCTCGACGCCAAGGCCACCGACTCCAAGGAATCCAAATCCACCCTGCATCGAATATCGTCAACCTCCAAGTCCACCCCAACCCGATTATCGCCAACCTCCAAGTCCACCCCAACCCGATTATCGCCAACCTCCAAGTCCACCCCGCCCCGCTGACGATCGCCGCAGCAGGAGTACATCAACTCGATCTCCGCCTCTGCCTCCGTGCAATACTACTACCTCGTCGAAGAAACGGAAGTTCGACGGTCCCCCGCGCCCCACATCGAAGAAAGGTCAAACGCCGAAGATAGTCGATATCCCGCCGGCTCTTCCAAAGAGACCTTATGACAAGACCGACGAGGAAACTAACGCGATGTGGTCGCCAAGTTAAGGCGCATTTTGCACCCAAAAAGCCTGAGCCAAAGCCGGTATATAACGAAAAAACAAAAAAGTGGGCTAAGTCCTTTCTTGAGCAACCATCCCAGATATCGATGAATCTGGAATCAGACTATGACCGGGAGATTATTAAGCAAGCACAGAAGAAAAAAATCACAAGTTGAAAAAGCGGGAAGCAAGTTGCCCAGCTCGGAGCACAGAAGAATCAATCGGTCGCCCCGCTCAAAGTCATTTCAGACCTCGACAAGGCCTTCATAGCTGAAATGGATATGGACATGCAAATAATGGACCCTATAGCCCATAATAATGCTGCACTTATGGGAATCACTGTATCGGAGGCCAAAGCACTTGCTAACGAAGCAAATATGTCTCTTGGTCAATATTTAGGCTATGAAGATACGCTAGTGGGTCAGATAGTACGGCAGTATGTCCAAGGGCAGCCTCTAGTCAGTAATGAGGAACTCGCGCGTCTATCAACGCATATGCGAAATCTGCATGAATGGTACTTGTCGCAAGCAGAAAAAAAAACATCCTAAAGATTGGTTTCCGGTGGACGTTAGAAAGGAGCATCACTTCAAACCATACTCGATACAGGTTCAAATGACCGAATCGTTTAGCTTATACAACCAGCATACCGACAAATCTATCATTGGTTGCTATTGTCTGTAAGTTATTTATTTCTATAATTAAGTTTGTAGCTTTAGCTCGTTCATTGCATTTAATATATTATCCTAACTATATATCCTTTTGTATGATAATATTATATTCCGCAGAATGAAGATGCTTTAATGGAAAAGAGCTAGAAGATACGACGTTGGGTTCATTGACCCATATATCATTAATGAATATACGTTAAAGAATCACCCCAAAGACGTGGAGGAAGACCTGTCCAGGTTCTTAACCGAGCATAATTTTGTTAAGGAAATACTATTTCCTTACAACTTCAAGTGAGTGTTTATATCTTGTACACATTTTATTTTTCCTTACTCGATGAGCTATGCATGTATGCTTATGTAAATGTCCGCAGATTCCACTGAATCTTGCTAAACATTCAAGTTGACAACTCCCTAGTTGAAGTCCATGACTCATTAAGTTGGGACCAAGAGAAGTGGAGCGACATGAAAGCAATGCTCCATAAGTAATTTCAATCATTATCGCATTATATCGTCCTCTTTCATTCATTTCCTGATATCAAGTAACTAATAACTCCTTTGTTCATTTTTTTTGCCGAGCAGGTGTTGGACACGGTTCAGACAGAAAATACCAGGTCCATTCAAAGAGGAGCTAACTTATAAAATGGCGAAGAGTTTACAGCAGCCACCGGGAACTCATTTACGCGGATACTACGCTCATGAAAGTACATCCGAGAGTTGACCAAAGGAGCGGAAAGTTGACTCACATTATATTTATGATTTATGGAGAAACTAGAGCCGCATCAAGATAAGAGCAATTCAAGAGGAGTCGGGATTTATGATGAAGGAAGTCCTTGATGTACATGGAGAGCATTATGCGGATGACGTGGAACTCGATTTGCCTTAGTCATCTCCATGTAGCTCATATGATATATATATTCATCAATGACCATGTAATTTCAAAACATTTCTTCCTTTTGATATGATTGATTATATGTATGCTTGCAAGGGATCGATCTTATATAAATGCATCGACGTGTAGTGTGTATGTAGTAGCGTATAATATGTCTACTGAAATATATGTTTGTTATAGTGAAACACAAAACGAAAAAGGAACAAAATGGCAAAAAAAAGGAAATACACAATCTCTGTCGTGGCAGAGAAATGTGGTGTTTCTGCCAAGAAACCTTTAGTCCCGTGGTGTTACAGCCCGGGACTAGAGGGTTTCTCCCTGGCGCTGATACCACGTACCACGGTGGGCATCACGCGAGCCGGGACTAGAGGGGGGGCCTCTAGTCCCGTTTTCGCAATCCCGGGCCCAAAACCGGGACTAGAGCCCATTGCGGACCAGGACTGGAGGCCCTTTTTCCACCAGTGGACACCTTCAAAGTTCACAAGGGTGACTAGAAACAAGTAGCACAAGAACAAGTAATATCACAATATGCATCAATCAATAAGCTTTGGAACACTACACACATAATGACAACTATGCTCTCTTATTGGTGCCTAAAGGTAGAAGGTGTAGGGATCTCAAGTTTCAAAAAGGAAGAAAGGCCTTTCATAAAGGAAGCAGGGATCTCAAGTTTCAAAAATAGCTTCCAAAAATTATGGTACTTATTAGCTTTCAGCCCTCATTTCCCCTACCATAAGCATCTTGAAGTGATTAAGGTTAAAGTGAACAAAGTTGGAGTATATGCTTGACGAAGTATAAGTTGGCAATCTCAAGTCCCTTGAATATGAGGGCCACACCTCATGCTACTCAACTTTAGTCACTGGTAAGTTCTTGTCATTGTAAGTATTTGCATATCATAGAGAACCGCCAACGGGGTATCCCTTGCACATGGTACAAGAGCTATCCCATAACCAAAATGACAAGGAAAGCAGACAATGAGCATCTCAGCGATCTTTTTATTTACCATATGTATAGATTTTTATTGAGGATGCTTCATAGATAGCTCACTATGGTGATGCTGCAAGTTTCCACCATGATTATGCATGGCTTAGGCTAGCGGCTCAGGCTTTTCTCTAACACAGAATACAAACTCCATGGAGTTACAAGTTCCCTTTTTATTTCACACCGGTGACATCCATAGACAAAGAGCATGATATCAACTGAGTACAAAGTACAAGGGCAATGTTGAAAACGTTCCCCGTAACAGCACGGTTCTGCTAATTCCAACATATAAGTGCAAGCATATACAACATAGATGACACAATGATTCAAGTTTATTAGGGGCAAAGAATATAAAGTGTGCCATCAAGTTTGTGAGGGCTTTAATCACTAAGTTTTCACATAACAAAATAGTTTTTAATTGGAAGATAGCTGAAAACAAGAATATACTTGGAATGGTGTAACACACCATGCATAGGAGTTTATAGTGGACACTTTGGAATAACTTGGTTTCTTGGGAGTTGGAAGCATGAATAGAGCTTACTCATACAAGTGGAGGCTAGCAAAATACTGGGAGCAACCAAATAAGAGAGCAATAATGGCCATAATCATGTAGTACAACAAAGCATTACTAATAAAAGCAAAGAGTGGTACTACAAGTCAAGTACTAAATTATCATAGAGGCTATGGTGACTTGTTCATAGTCATAACATGGTGTGAGCATGTGCCAAGTCAACCTAAGCAAAGCATCAAAGGAGAATACCACAATACTATGCTTTTGTATGCTAAAACAACGCATAATTTCTTCAAGGCACACTAAGAAATCCCAATTGTTTAGAACAATACATGCTACAACAATAATCACTAAGCATAAGGTCAAAACAACACCTAGCATGTCATGCTAAAGTCTAAGTCACAGTGAATGCAAGCTCCTCTTGCACTTACAAGAAAGAACTTACTACTCCTTTTCAACACCAAGCAACTTATTTGCAAAACAACACAAGGGGTCCAAACTACTTTATTCAATTAAACTAAACAACCTAATCAAAGCAAACGAAAACTAATACGCTCCAAGAACAACACAACAGTGTATGAAACAATAAAAACAAAGTGTCTAGACAGACCTAAGCTTTTTATTGATGAAGAAGGGGATGCCTTGGGCATCCCCAAGCTTTGACGCTTGTACCTCTTGGATATTTATTGGCGTGACACCGGGGTGGCATCCCCAATCTGGAGCTTTTGTCCACTCTTCATCTCATTACATCATTCTCTCTCTACACCTGAAAATTTTCCTTCATACAAAACTTCACACAATCTTCATTAGCAACATTAGCTTATTCAAAAGATATTAGACCCCTGACAAAGCTTTGGAACAGCAAGTATTTTCACGAAAAACACAAGCTAATGTAGTAACTCCTTCAAAAAGCTCAATTCACCTAAAGAGAACTCAAAAGGGAATCAATAAGAAGCAAATGCAAATAATGGCAGAAATCTGTCAAAACAGACCAGCAGATAGAAACCTATTTTTTCAAACATCTTATGTTGCTCAAATCAAAAAGTGTTGAACTAATTAAAGTTATATAACATACTGGGGGATTTATTCGTAAATTTTCAGCTCAATTCGAGTTACAGAGACTGCTCACGAATTTTTTGGGTGGACGACAGAAATCTGTTTCGGGACAGCAACTCCCCAAATCTTACTTCCCTCTTATTAGAGATCATTCTTGGCACAAAAATGTCACATCCCAAGATTTTCCAAACCTTGTAATGTGAAAAATAAATGAATAAAATAAAACTCTGTTGAATTTCAGGGCCAGAAGAAACTTTTTGAATCAAATTGGAAACCTTCAAACCAATTTGGATCAAATAAATCCTAAAGGGATTAAAAGAATAAATATTTAATATAGGAAAATAAAATATTTTTGAAATTACTATTTTGGATCTTTTAAATAAAAGGATTTGGTTTTCAAATGAAATAGAAGTTTTATAAATAAGGATTATTTTATAAAGCCAAATTAAACCTTGGCCAAGCTTATGAAATAAAATGCTTTGTTTTGATAAAAATAATAAAGGTTTATATAAAATAAATCAATAAGGATTTAATATCCAAGTTTTATTAATAAAGGTTTTACTATTTCTAAAACAACCAAAACTTATTTATTTGTTTAAAATGAGTTTTCCAAGTATTTTATATTCCCAAATAAAACCTACTGATTTGGTTTTGAAAATAATTAGATTTCAAAAGGAGTATTTAAATAAAACAAATCCTATTTGATTTAATAACAATGGTCTATTTATTTAATTAATAATGGACCCTAAAATAAATTAATATTTTGGTTTTGGAATTTTGGATTATGTTACTGAACAGAACCAAAATCAAAGTTACAAAGTATGGTGATTGTTTGAATTGACTTGAATGTTGTTTGCTTGTTTGAATTTCAAAACAGAATTTGGAATTAGAAAAAGAAAAAGGTTCAGGAAAGAAAAAATAGAACCAGACCCAGCCCAGCCGGCCAAGCCCACGAGCCCAGCAAACAGCCCAACTTCCTTCTCCCCGAAAGAAAAAACGCACTAACTTCATCAATTCACAGAGACCTTCCCCTCACCTTTCCTCCTTTTCTCACTGACCGACCGACAACACTTTTCCAGCTCACCTTCTTCCTCGCGCAGACGACGCCGGCCATTTCCTGCCGTTGATGCCGCGCGTAAATTCGCCTTAACGCCGTGCCTTAACCTCGCTACGACCACGCACGATAAATCGTCGGCCCTTCCTCTCCATTTCCCCTCACACGCCACTCCCTCTCTGCCCCGAGGCTGCCTCAATTTGGCTCGACACTCTCACTGCTCCGACGACCCTCCTCGTCGATTCCGGCCAAGCCTGACCACCCCGTGCCTCCCCGACCTAGCACACACGTTCCCCACTTCCAGACGCCCCTACTAGTGCCCTCAGTTCAACCACGGGCGCCCCCGAACGACGTCTTCAACAAGCTCTGAACGACGCCGCCGTCCGCTCCAACTCCGACGAGCCCTACAGGTAGTTTCCGGCCGCCCCTCGTCCTCTCGTTCACGCACACACCTACACCGTGTCCTTGCGCGTCTAACCGTACCCTCGGTTTGCTCCCTTGTGATCTGTAGCACCCATCCCGGCCACGAGCAGGACCATCCGACGCCAGGAGCAACTCCGGCGAGCGATTACCCCCACGACAGAGCGCCCCTTGACCCAAGAAGACCATGTTGAGCTTCCCCAGCCTTCTGCGATCTCGGTGAGCACCTTCCCATCCTCCCTCGCTTCCTATTTCACCAGCGCCACCATCTCGACCACCGCCAGCAATGCTGCGCCGCCAGAGTTTGGTCAATGCGATAATAGCCGTAGGATCTGGATCGAACGAACTAGATAGATCACTTAAAAGCCGAAGGGGTACGCTTTCAGAACCATGCGATCTATTTATATCCAACGCCCCACAGAGCGCGATCCACGCGAAGCGGTACCGCCCAATGAAATCATGCCACGTGGCACTAGATCTGTTTAAAAGAAATTTTGAATCAGATTTATTTGCAAACTTGAAACCCTTATAACTTTTGATACACACGTCCAAAAATTGCAAACTTTATATCATTGGAATCAGTAGAACAAGCCCTAGCCAACCATGCCTTTTGTTTAGCAAATAGTATCTGTTAGATTGTATGTTTTTGCAGAAACATGTGTATGCTTGTTTAGAATATAAAAATGATTCAAAAATGTTTTTGAGGTTGAAACCTTGGCAAATTGGTTTGTGATGAATTTACTGACCCTAGGAACCAACCCATGGATTTAAAAATGGTTTTTGTGAAAGTTTAGGAATAAAAACTTGATTTAGTCATTTCTAGCCATTTAAAAATAATGGTTTTGTTATGAAAATGATTTTGGAGTAAAAACTTTGGGAAAATGTTTTGGACCAAACCTACTGACCATAAACACCAAGTTTTGAGAAACAACAACTTATTTAGTGAACAACTTAAGTATTGTTGCTTTGATAAAAATGTTTTTCACCACATAAAATGATGAATGGATTTAAAATGGCTTATGAATAAAACCCTTTTGCAAATGACTTTGCCACTTTGGAAAATGATCACTTTTGAACCTTACAAAGTTTAGAAGCCTAGTGGAAACCATCTTTGCAAATAGAACCATCCCTTGCATGCTTACATGCATGACTTAGATCCCATTGTTTTTGTGTGTGAAATTGTTTGATTGATTATTGGTTGGGAATGCTAGTTGATTTTGTGTTTGCTTGATTGATTGTAGAGAAGTGTGAGACTAGCAAGATCAAGGAGTGAACCAACATTCCCTACCAAAAGGCAAGTTACACTATCATCTAAAGTCCTACTATTTTCATTATACTTAGTGGATTTTGAAACATGCATGAAAACAATTTTATACTTATGCTATGCTAAATCCTAATAGGATACCCTATACATTCCTTAGAGAAAACAATGTAGTTGTTACATGCTTAGCCATGCTTTATTTTTGAAAAGAGTTACATGTTGAGATTTTATGGAATTGAGAAAAGGACTTGTGTTTTTATATAATAAAACAAGGACTCAATGAACCACCTAGGTGGCCAAGGATACTTTGAGTTTTGGAGAAGGTGGCAACAAAAGGAACCATGTCTATGGCAGTCTCTTTGTGTTGTGATCCAAAGGAAACCACCCAGGAAACTTAGAGATTGAACATGTTTCTCCAATTGTGGCTTTCATGTGCAACCACATGCTATTATGGCTCTGGCTTAGTCAACTACATTGGGAAGACCCAAGCATTGTCTTCAGTTTACTGGACATGGGGACCTGGAATCCTACATGGGTGCTGAAGACAAGCTAGCAATGGTGTATGGGAGGACCCTTTGAAAAGACTTCGTCACATTCTCAATCTGCCAGTACTCCATCTTGGTGAGCACTAATCCAGTGGCCACTGGTGGCACAAAGATGGGATTGTGACATGTGGGTAAAGTGTGCAACTTCTGCAGAAGATAATAAAATCTAAGTACTTAGCCGTGTCCCCGGTTATGGACAATACTGAGCAACTAAAGTTTGAAGCTATGGGAAATCTCGACATTTCAATTTCTAAAACAAAAACTTGATGCACTTGGGGGTACCAAGGAGCTCAAGAGATTTGATAAAACTTGATGCACTTGGGGTTACCAAGGAGCTCAAGAGATTTTGATGAGAACTTGATACACTTGGGGTTACCAAGGTGTGCAAGGAGATTTTGTTAACAACTTAAACATTTGGGCTTTGCCAAGGGATTTCAAAGATTTGATCAAAGATAAAAACCATTTTGAAAGATAGGATAAATTATTGCTTTATGCAAATAAGCCTTAAACCCTACTAGCCAAAATGCATGTAATGATAGGATCCACTTATAATCTACTTAGTAGTGAAACTTGCCAATACAATTCAAATGTATTGACCCTTGTGGCTGTAACTTGTAATGTTGTAGGTTTGATTGATTTTTAGTGAAGATTGATTGATTAGGATTACAAAGTCTACAACCAACATGTCTGCCTGTGGCACTTTGAAGATGAAGGACCCCATGCTTATAGTTATTTCGCTGCAATGTAATGTAATAGCCAAATGAGCTATGTAAGATGTAATAAAATTATGTTAACTCTGGTTATAAAGTTATATTATGACCTTTGTTTCTTGATATTACATCTAAACTGTGGATGCTAGCTATTGATCCAGGGACTAGCATTGTAAACACAGGGGATGACACCTTATGTTGTATAAAGGTTGGGACACTCCCTCTACAGATGGTATCAGAGCATTGTGTTGCCTGTAGGATTTGTAACCCTAGGATTGGACAAAAACCCTTAGAAAAATAGGAGTTATACTTGTTCCAAAAACTTATTTACAAAAACACTTGTAAACTCTTTCCTCAACCATTTTGGTTTCAACTCTACATCTCTTCTATTTCAACTTGATGGAAAAACCTACCCCATGGCCCAAGACTTCACCATGTGCAAAGGACTTCTTCAACACTTTCAACTCTAATGACTTCAACTTCTTCAACTCTAATGACTTCAACATCTTCAGCATATTCACCAAGGACTTCGAACTTGGATACCCCTAAGGACTACCAGTGAAACAAGGAAATCTTGCTCAAGATTTGGAGACTAAGGGAATGCAAAAGTTAGAAGGAGCCCACATCACTTGAAGTATAGTAACCAAGGAGTTTTCTCAAAGAAACCATGACTTCATGCAAGAAGAATCATGAAGAAGGGAAAGATCACAAGCGAACCATATAGATGGACCACCATATTTTAGTTAAGTCAAACACACCAACTCATGTGGTGTAACAAAAATATTTTGTTGCCTAAGTGTGTGCTTGAACTTTGTTGTTTGAGTGAAATGTTTGGTTTGTGATTGCATGCACATTGCTTGTGTGAATTGTGATGTGTGTGATTAGAATTGATTCCTTAGAAATATCTTGCCTATTCTAATCTCCATTCAACCCAAACAGATGACCACTCCAAGAGACTCCAACATCAAGGTTGATGACACCAACACCAACCAAGAGGACAGCATGAAAGAGCTCATAGCAACCCAACACCAGTTGAACCAAGTGACAGCTCAATTCATAGCTAACACTAGTGGAGAAGATCCAGCCCTGCAAGGATTTTTGGAAACTCAAGGCCAACTGATGCTTAAGGTGACTGATCAAATGATCAAAATGGAAGAAAACTGTTCCAAGAAAGTTTGTGACAACAAGGATGACAGAAATGTTATTCTAGATGGAGCCCCAGCTTGCATTATTTGTGGAGACAAGGATCATACTTCCAGGGAGCATGGAGATCAATGCCCCAACTGTGAAGAGAAACATCCTGTTGGACAATGTCCCACCTCCCAAGCTACTTGTTACCTATGTGAAGGAAACAACCATGTTCCTATCCAATGCCCCATCTATTACATTGTGGAACAAAGGAAACAAGGTGGAGTGCAACAAATGTTTGCAAACCATCAAGAAAGATCCAAGTCTACCAAGAAGGTTGATGACAAAGGAAAAGAACCACTTATACCTCCAAACAAGACAACCCAGTTCAAAGGACCAAAGAAACCCAAGAAGCAAAAGAAGGACAAGAGCCATGTGCAATGTCATAAATGTAAGGAAATGGGACACTATTCCAGTGAATGCCCAGAGAACAAGAAGAATAAAGAGATTTGCCAAGTGGTGTGCAACAATTGCAAAGAGCTAGGCCATTATGTAGCAACTTGTCCACAAGAGCCACGTAAAGAACTCCAAGACATCAACTGTTTCAATTGCAAGAACCTAGGACATTATGCAAGCAATTGTCCAGAAAAGATGAAGAACAAGTTGAACAAGCCTATGGAGAAACTCAACCTTGGCCCATGAATCAAGTGTGGAAACCAAGGACACAATGCCAATGTTTGCCTAGAGAAGCCTTCCCAGGATCCCAAGAAGGACAATATGTAATTTTTGTTTGAAAATATTTTAAGGGTGGTAGTACCCTAGTTGTTTTGAGCCTGCTTGTAACCTAGCTTTCCCAAATCTCGGGACGAGATTTATTTTAAGGGTGGTAGCCTGTCACATCCCAAGATTTTCCAAATCTTGTAATGTGAAAAATAAATGAATAAAATAAAACTCTGTTGAATTTCAGGGCCAGAAGAAACTTTTTGAATCAAATTGGAAACCTTCAAACCAATTTGGATCAAATAAATCCTAAAGCGATTAAAAGAATAAATATTTAATATAGGAAAATAAATTATTTTTGAAATTACTATTTTGGATCTTTTAAATAAAAGGATTTGGTTTTCAAATGAAATAGAAGTTTTATAAATAAGGATTATTTTATAAAGCCAAATTAAACCTTGGCCAAGCTTATGAAATAAAATGCTTTGTTTTGATAAAAATAATGAAGGTTTATTTAAAATAAATCAATAAGGATTTAATATCCAAGTTTTATTAATAAAGGTTTTACTATTTCTAAAACAACCAAAACTTATTTATTTGTTTAAAATGAGTTTTCCAAGTATTTTATATTCCCAAATAAAACCTACTGATTTGGTTTTGAAAATAATTAGATTTCAAAAGGAGTATTTAAATAAAACAAATCCTATTTGATTTAATAACAATGGTCTATTTATTTAATTAATAATGGACCCTAAAATAAATTAATATTTTGGTTTTGGAATTTTGGATTATGTTACTGAACAGAACCAAAATCAAAGTTACAAAGTATGGTGATTGTTTGAATTGACTTGAATGTTGTTTGGTTGTTTGAATTTCAAAACAGAATTTGGAATTAGAAAAAGAAAAAGGTTCAGGAAAGGAAAAAATAGAACCAGACCCAGCCCAGCCGGCCAAGCCCACGAGCCCAGCAAACAGCCCAACTTCCTTCTCCCCGAAAGAAAACGGTTCGCACCAACTTACTGACCCGCAGAGAAGCTGACCGGTGGACCTTCCCCCTCACTCCTTTTCTCACTGACCGACCGACCCCACTTTTCCAGCTCACCTTCTTCCTCGCGCAGACGACGCCGGCCGTTTCCTGCCATTGATGCCGCGCGTAAATTCGCCTTAACGCCGTTCCTTAACCTTGCTACGACCACGCATGATAAATCGTCGGCCCTTCCTCTCCATTTCCCCTCACACGCCACTCCCTCTCTGCCCCGAGGCGGCCTCAATTTGGCTCGACACTCTCACTGCTCCGACGACCCTCCTCGTTGATTCCGGCCAAGCTTGACCACCCCGTGCCTCCCCGACCTAGCACACACGTTCCCCACTTCCAGACGCCCCTACCAGTGCCCTCAGTTCAACCACGGGCGCCCCAGAACGACGTCTTCAACAAGCTCTGAACGACGCCGTCGTCCGCTCCAACTCCGACGAGCCCCACAGGTAGTTTCCGGCCGCCCCTCGTCCTCTCGTTCACGCACACACCTACACCGTGTCCTTGCGCGTCTAACCGTACCCTCGGTTTGCTCCCTTGTGATCTGTAGCACCCACCCCGACCACGAGCAGGACCATCCAATGCCAGGAGCAACTCCGGCGAGCGATTACCCCCACGACAGAGCGCCCCTTGACCCAAGAAGACCACGTTGAGCTTCCCCAGCCTTCTGCGATCTCGGTGAGCACCTTGCCATCCTCCCTCGCTTCCTATTTCACCAGCGCCGCCACCATCTGACCTCGCCGCCGCCAGCGACCGTCGCTGCGCCGCCAGAGTTTGGTCAATGCGATAATAGCCATAGGATCTGGATCGAACGAACTAGATAGATAACTTAAAAGCCGAAGGGGTATGCTTTCAGAACCATGCGATATATTTAGATCCAACACCCCATAGAGCACGATCCGCGCGAAGCGGTACCGCCCAATGAAATCATGCCGCGTGGCACTAGATCTGTTTAAAAGAAATTTTGAATCAGATTTATTTGCAAACTTGAAACCCTTATAACTTTTGATCCACACGTCCAAAAATTGCAAACTTTATATCATTGGAATCAGTAGAACAAGCCCTAACCAACCATGCCTTTTGTTTAGCAAATAGTATCTGTTAGATTGTATGTTTTTGCAGAAACATTTGTATGCTTGTTTAGAATAGAAAAATGATTCAAAAATGTTTTTGAGGTTGAAACCTTGGCAAATTGGTTTGTGATGAATTTACTGACCCTAGGAACCAACCCATGGATTTAAAAATGGTTTTTGTGAAAGTTTAGGAATAAAAACTTGATTTAGTCATTTCTAGCCATTTAAAAATAATGGTTTTGTTATGAAAATGATTTTGGAGTAAAAACTTTGGGAAAATGTTTTGGACCAAACCTACTGACCATAAACACCAAGTTTTGAGAAACAACAACTTATTTAGTGAACAACTTAAGGATTGTTGCTTTGATAAAAATGTTTTTCACCACATAAAATGATGAATGGATTTAAAATGGCTTATGAATAAAACCTTTTTGCAAATGACTTTGCCACTTTGGAAAATGATCACTTTTTGAACCTTACAAAGTTTAGAAGCCTAGTGGAAACCATCTTTGCAAATAGAACCATCCCTTGCATGCTTACATGCATGACTTAGATCCCATTGTTTTTGTGTGTGAAATTGTTTGATTGATTATTGGTTGGGAATGCTAGTTGATTTTGTGTTTGCTTGATTGATTGTAGAGAAGTGTGAGACTAGCAAGATCAAGGAGTGAACCAACATTCCCTACCAAAAGGCAAGTTACACTATCATCTAAAGTCCTACTATTTTCATTATACTTAGTGGATTTTGAAACATGCATGAAAACAATTTTATACTTATGCTATGCTAAATCCTAATAGGATACCCTATACATTCCTTAGAGAAAACAATGTAGTTGTTACATGCTTAGCCATGCTTTATTTTTGAAAAGAGTTACATGTTGAGATTTTATGGAATTGAGAAAAGGACTTGTGTTTTTATATAATAAAACAAGGACTCAATGAACCACCTGGGTGGCCAAGGATACTTTGAGTTTTGGAGAAGGTGGCAACAAAAGGAACCATGTCTATGGCAGTCTCTTTGTGTTGTGCTCCAAAGGAAACCACCCAGGAAACTTAGAGATTGAACATGTTTCTCCAATTGTGGCTTTCGTGTGCAACCACATGCTATTATGGCTCTGGCTTAGTCAACTACATTGGGAAGACCCATGCATTGTCTTTAGTTTACTGGACATGGGGACCTGGAATCCTACATGGGTGCTGAAGACAAGCTAGCAATGGTGTATGGGAGTACCCTTTGAAAAGACTTCGTCACATTCTCAATCTGCCAGTACTCCATCTTGGTGAGCACTAATCCAGTGGCCACTGGTGGCACAAAGATGGGATTGTGACATGTGGGTAAAGTGTGCAACTTCTGCAGAAGATAATAAAATCTAAGTACTTAGCCGTGTCCCCGGTTATGGACAATACTGAGCAACTAAAGTTTGAAGCTATGGGAAATCTCGACATTCCAATTTCTAAAACAAAAACTTGATGCACTTGGGGGTACCAAGGAGCTCAAGAGATTTGATAAAACTTGATGCACTTGGGGTTACCAAGGAGCTCAAGAGATTTTGATGAAAACTTGATACACTTGGGGTTACCAAGGTGTGCAAGGAGATTTTGTTAACAACTTAAACACTTGGGCTTTGCCAAGGGATTTTCAAAGATTTGATCAAAGATAAAAAACATTTTGAAAGATAGGATAAATTATTGCTTTATGCAAATAAGCCTTAAACCCTACTAGCCAAAATGCATGTAATGATAGGATCCACTTATAATCTACTTAGTAGTGAAACTTGCCAATACAATTCAAATGTATTGACCCTTGTGGCTGTAACTTGTAATGTTGTAGGTTTGATTGATTTTTAGTGAAGATTGATTGATTAGGATTACAAAGTCTACAACCAACATGTCTGCCTGTGGCACTTTGAAGATGAAGGACCCCATGCTTATAGTTATTCCGCTACAATGTAATGTAATAGCCAAATGAGCTATGTAAGATGTAATAAAATTATGTTAACTCTGGTTATAAAGTTATATTATGACCTTTGTTTCTTGATATTACATCTAAACTGTGGATGCTAGCTATTGATCCAGGGACTAGCATTGTAAACACAGGGGATGCCACCTTATGTTGTATAAAGGTTGGGACACTCCCTCTACAAAAAAGCAAACAAAAAGTATAAGGAGAGGTCATTACTGAAGTAATAACTTCCAAGACTCAAATAAAATATTGAGTTATCTCACAACAAGTACTTTTCTCTAACGCCTTTAAGTTAGGCACAAGAAGTTTGAGAAGATGCTCACATAAGAAATATGAATTGAAGTAAAAGAGAGCATCAAGAAGAAAATTCAAAACACATTTAAGTCTAACCCTCTATCTATGTGTAGGAATCTTGTATGCAAATAAATTCACAAAGAACAAAGTGACAAGCATAGGAAGATAAAACAAGAGTAACTTCAAAACTTTCAGCACATAGAGAGGTGTTTCAGTACCATGAAAACTTCTACAACCGTACTTTCCTCTGTCATAATAATTTTCAGTAGCATCATGAATAAACTCAACAATATAGCTATCACATAAAGCATGCTTTTCATGATCTACAAACACATAATTTCTATCAAGCTCAAAAACAGTGGGATTAAAACCTCCATAGGTTTTATCTAAAGTAGATATTTCAAAAGGATCCACAGGAATATAACATTCATCCTCCTTTGGTAAGAATGGGGGACAATCAAATAATGTAAGAGGTAAAGAGTTACTCTCATTAGAAGGTAGGCATGGGTAGATCCATTCTTCCTCCTTTTATTCATCACTCTCCTCCTCTTTTTCATCTAATGAGCTTCTAGTTTCAACAATTTCTTCTTCCATAGGCTCCTACAAGGCATTAGTCTCTTCCACTTGTGGAAAACGCCTATTAAAATATTCAAGAATATAGCCATTTTCTTCCTTGTAATTATCAAAGCAAAATTTGAGTATCTCATAAACCTCATCTTCATAAGGTGCATCATCAGTATTTTCAAGCAAACTAGCAAGTTCAAATGCACCCTTGAAAGCAATAAATTCTTCAATTTGTTCCACATCATAAAAGTCATAATTTCCTTTAACATAAGATATGGTAACATTATCATTATACACACATTGAAAGGGTAGGTGTTTATACCTCCTGCAGCAGCAAGCTTTATCAAAGCAATAAGTAACATTATAAATAGAGCACACGTCTCTAGCAATAGTATTCAACTTATCAATTTGTTCCCATAAGTGTTTCCTTTTTTGTGACAAACAGTGTTCCTTATAATAATACTTTTGTTCTTCCGTGGACCCACCTTGCCAATAAGAACTAGTTTCAAAGAAACCATCCATTGATAGAAAGCATGACCAAACAAGGCAATAACAGACCAGCAACTAGAGGAGGAACTAATTTTTTTGTGTTTTTGAATAAAGCAAGCAAACCAAACTAGACTATTTTTTTGGTTTTTTTTTTGAAAAGAGGCAAACAAAACCAAGCAAAAGAAACAAGGAAAACTAAAAACAAAGTAAAGAGAAAGGAAGTGAAGGACTTCCCTAGTGAAGACGTCCTTAGCCTCCCCGGCAACGGCACCAGAAAGACTTGACGGTGCTCGACGTGACACTTTGTTGGTAACCCCAAGCGCAGGGTGTGAAGAGCACAACAACAAGTTTTCCCTCAGTTGAGACCGAGGTTATTGAACCAGAAGGAGGAAGGAACCGTCACACAGGTGTTGCAAACAACGTGGAGACCTGCACAACACAAACTCAAGACTTTGCCCCAACGAAAAGTGAGGTTGTCAAGCTCACCGGTTTGCTATAACAAAGGATTAAACATATAGTGTGGAAGGTAATGGTGGTTTGCAGCAAGTAAACAAGTAACAGTGGAAGATGTATAAACCTTAAAGATTGGACCGGAGTCCGTAGTTCACTAGAGGTGCTCTCCTTAGATAAACAACATGGCATGAAGGGTAAACAAATTACAGCAGGGCAATTGATAGGAACTGAGCAAGGCATAACAATGAAATTACTAGTCAGAAAGATCCTATGAGATTCGATTGGGCAATACAAGAAGATGCATAGACCGCCATCCAACTGCATCTATGACTAGAAGTCCACCTTCAGGTTATGATCCGAACCCCCTCCAGTATTAAGTTGCAAGCAACAGACAACTGCTTTAAGCAAAGTATGTAAGGTAAACAGTCCACATGTTCCATGAACAAGATACCGTTGTTTTCTCCCTAGTATCAATAGCACATCTACAACCAAAGAGATTTCTGTCACTTCCCTTGGAAACTAGAGGCATGAACCCACTATCGAGCATAAATACCACCTCTTGGAGTCACTAGCAACTACTTGGCCAAGATAGCTACTAATAACGGAGAGCATGCAAATTCACAAACAACACAAACATGATAGAATCATAAAGACAAAACCATTAATCAAACCAACATAATAATCTCAATATCCATCGGATCCCCGAAACACAACATGCATGATTACAAATAGATTAGATCTTCATCATGAACAGAGCTCACAAGATCTATACATGAAAGCACAAAGGAGGAGATACAACCATATAGCTACTACATGGACCCATAGTCCAAGGTGGAACTACTCATGCATCATACTGGAGAGAAGGACTCTGGGATGATATCCCCTCCGGCAGGGTGCCGGGAAGAACTTTAGATCCCCCCGATCTAGGGACGACGGTGGTGGCGGCTACAGAAGGTTTCGTGGAATATTGATCGGGTACTTAGGGTTTCTGCATCGGGGGCTTCTTATAGGCGAAGGGGGAGGCCGAGGAGGTGGTCAGGGGCCCCACACCCTGCCTAGGTGCAGGGCAGGGCCCCACACCCTGCCTAGGCGCAGGCAGGCCCACCCGCCTAGGGGTGTGGCTGCCTGCACGCCTCCGCCTCCCTATGGACTTCTCGTTCCCCATGGAAAGTAATTTTTTTACGTTTGTCCCGTCCAATTCCGAGAATATTTCCTTACTAACTTTTCTGGAACCAAAAACAGCAGAAAACTAGCAATTGGCACTGTGGCAACTTGTTAATAGGTTAGTACCAGAAAACATGTAAAAAGCACCTCAAAGTGTAGACAAAGTAAAGCAAACTAGATACTAAACAAGCATGTAACATAAAAAATTATAGATACGTTTCTGACGTATCACATTACGACCAAAGTCATTGAGTTTATATTGCTATAACGTCATACGAAGTAATCCTAATCCTTCGACCATGAGATCATGTCAATAACTAACACTGGAAGAGTATCTTGATAACATCAAACGTCACACCGTAACAGGGTGATTATAAAGATGGGTTCATTGCTACTAAAGTGTTATGTTGAGGCCCATGGATCAAGAGTGGAATTTGTTCATCCCGATTATGGATAGATATACTCTGGGCCCTCTCGGTGATATCACATTGGTTAGCTTGCAAGAAAGTGATTTGATCACTAGAATGTTATATCATGGGAACGAGAAAAGAGTACATGTCAGTAACTGGATCAAACTAGGTATGAAGATACCGATGATCGAATATTGGACATGTAATATATCGCGACACAAAGGGATTAATATTCTAGCGTAAAAGGTTCTCACAATCACAAGAAAGTCATCGTTGAATGTGTCAGAGTCAGTATAGATGTCCAGGTCCCGCTTCTGATTATTGATCCGAGAGGGGTCTTGATCATATCTGCATTATACGCGAACAGTAGGCTGATACACTTAAGAGACAACGACACCATTTGGAACAAATAGTTTCATGCTGAAAAGATTTATAACGCGCATGAATTATTTTACCAGACACCGAAACTGTTTCCAGTGAAATTGCTGAAAGTGTTTCTGCATGTGAAATAAAATACTAGTAAGGGGTTTTATGCGAATGTTTGTCCAACAAAGTAATTGAAAATTTTCTGAATAAATAAATGGAGTTTTATTTAAAGAGAGATTGCATTAAATTTTGAGTGAGATTTTTACTGGAGAAATGAAGGGGCTAAAAGTGAGTGGATGCTCCACCCACATGAATGGAGGGAGGGCAAGGGGGCAGCCCATGAGCCGGCCACCCCCTTGGGGTTCCCCCTCCTCCTATATAAAGCCCCCCTCTCCCTCTCTCACTATCACACTGTAGGGGTTCGTAGCATGGAAAACAAAAAATTTCTACCGCATGAACACACAATCAAGATCTAATCTATGATCAAGCCAAGATCTATCTACTAGATTGTAGCAACGAGTCGATAGAATACTAACCCTTGAAGATCCAAAGCGGTTAACGAGAGCAGATTCTCGTGGATGATGTAGTCGTACACTTCCGATCTCAAGATCGCGTAGACGATCCTTCCGGCGCTGCGTAAGCGCTTCAATGGTCACATCGCTCGTACTCGATGAAGACCTTCCTCTCCCTTGTTCCAGCAGGCAGTAGAGGTTGTAGCACTCTCCTCACGATTCCGGCAGCACGATGGCGTGGTGTCGGAAGTAGAGGGGAGATCTCGCAGGGCTTCGCCTTAAGCTGGAGCGAGTATGGTGGAGTATGAGAGAGCCTTGGGGATCTACGGATTAGAGGCACCAAGGGGAGTTTGGCTTGTCCAGCGGCTAGGGTTTAGACAAACCCTAACTCGGCGACTTGAGAAGCCCTAGGCGGCGGCAGCACCTGGAGGGGTGGTGGCGCCTAGAGCTAGGGTTTGAGGTGTGAGTGTAGGGGCGCCCTACCCCTTCTTTTATAGGTGGGAGGGAGGCGGCTAGGAGGAGGGAGTCCTCCTCCAACTCCTCCTCCTTGGTCGGCGGGTGGAGGGAGAGGAACTCCTCCCCAAGTAGGTTTCCTACTCTCCCCCCACCAAGCAAACTTGTCATTTGACTTTTCAAATTGGCGTTTGACTTTTCAAACTAGGATTTGATTTATCCCTTTATTTTGCTCAGCGATGACACCTAGTACATGATGCAACCATTCCAACTTGTTATGACACATTCATGTACCCTTCCCCTCCGGAGTGCCGGACCTTCCGGAACCTTCTAGAACATTCCCAATGAAAACACCGGAATCATTCTCCAACCCCGAAACAGGACTTTCCTTATATGAATCTTATTCTCCGGACAATTCTGGATCTCCTCGTGATATCCTGTATCCCATCCGAGACTCTGAACAACATTCGGTCTCTTACTCATCATTCCATAACTACTCAACAACATTGAATCCTTAAGTGTGTCTCCCTACGGTTCGTGAATTATGCGGACATGACCGAGACACTTCTCCGATCAATAACCAATAGAGGAATCTGGAAATTCATATGGTTCTACATATTTCTCGATTACTTTGCAATCGAATGAACCACTTACATACGATACCAATTTCCCTTTGTCTCACGATAGTTTACTTATCCGAGGTTTTGATCATCCAGATCTCGCATACCTAGTTCAACCTCACATCGATAAGTACTCTTTTCTCGTTCCCGTGATAGGTGATCCCTTGTGATCCAGTCACATGCTTGCAAGCTAATTGGATGACATTCCACCGAGAGGGCCCAGAGTATATCTATCCGTCATATGGATGGACAAATCCCACTCTTGATCCATGTGCCTCAACCCATACTTTCTGAATACTCAATGCCACCTTTATAGCCACCCAGTTACGGTGTGGTGTTTGATGTCATCAAATCATCCTTCCGGTGATGGTGATTTACATGATCTCATGGTCGAAGGAATTAGGTTACTATGTATCAGAAAGCTTATAGCAAATGAACTATATTAAATGACTTGATCTTTATGCTATGCTTAACTATAGGAGTATGTCCATCACATCATTCTCCTAATGATATGACCCTGTTGTTAATAACATCTCTATGTTCATGATCAGGAAACCATGATCATATATTAACCAACAAGCTAGTTTAACAAGAGGCTTTACTAGGGACTCTTTTATGTTTACAAATCACACAAGTATTAATGTTTCCTGTTAATACAATTATAGCATGGTATGTAAAAATTTATCATAAGCATGAAGATATGATAATAACCACTTTATTATTGCCTCTTGGGCATATCTCCAACAGTCTCCCACTTGCACAAGAGTCAATAATCTAGTTTCAAACCTTTGTGTATTCAACACCTATGGCTTTCTAGTGTTGTATGTACATGATTGCTAGTGGTCAACTGATCTCTGGATCTGACATTTCCAGCTCCGTGTGTAATTGCATGTTTTTGTGTCTCTACGCGTCACTCATTCTCTAATGAGATGGCTTTGTATAAATTTGGTCCTTTGGTGAGACCTTTAGTTCTTTGGGGTTAAAACATGTTGATAATATTGTCGTACAATATATCTTCATAGTATTATCCCGCTGTGAACTACACCTAGTTTGATAACAAACTTCTTGACACAAATGCCCTCTTTAGCTGCTATAATAGCAGTCATATACTTAGCCTTTTGTTGTAGTATCTGTCACAATGTATTAACTTTGGAACTCGTCCAAATCCATTATGGAACTTACTTTCCATTATATTGTGCCACCATTAGTTTAGATTGAGATAAACTTAATTTGTACTTTGTGACAAAACTAGTATCAATGTAGTACTTTTACAATGAAATAACCATCTATTTGCCACTTCTACAACATAATATATTCTTAGTTCTTTTACAAGATCATAAGAATATCCCTACTATCGTCCAATGATCATATTATGAATCATTCTGGTATATGCTCATAACATTTAGAGCATAGGACATATCTGGATTTGTACATATCACAGTATGATTGATATAAATACTCTTTGTGATTTCATACATAAAGTATCAATCTATACTTGAATCTTTGTTTCACTTACCAAATGTTAATACACTTGAATATATCATCAATATTGAACTCATTCAATCCTTTCTGTGCGACAAGAACCTTTCTTGTAGTTTCTATATTGAACTCATTCAATATATATATCATCTATGTACTTACGGCACAACCATATTAGTGTCTCAATCTATCTATATAGATATTGATGCCAAATATTTGGGTTTTGCCTAAATCTTTCACCGGGATGAAATTCTTAGCATGTGTTAATAAAAGATACATCATTTCCAATCAACAATATGTCTTCCACATAATGTATTAGAAACATGTCTTAGCGCTCCCACTTAATTTCTTGCAAATGCAAGCATCTTCATTATCTCCAACGAATTTAAAATCCTTTAACAGTTTCATCATAGTGAAGATTCCAACTCCGCAATGCTTACTTCAACAATTGAAGTTTGCATATGCTTTTAACATCCTTTGAATTAACAAAACCCTATGGACCGTGTTATCCACATGTCTTAGGTAACAATTCTATTAGAAGAACTTGTTTTGCTTATTCAACTACCACATAACAAAATTATATGTAGTGGTTGCTACATTAATCCGTCTAGACTAAATATCGCTATGAAAGATCAAATCTTGTCATAGTCAACCTTTGAACATTGTTGTGAACTCTTTCCCAACATGTCGACTATTTCATAGATGTGTAACATCCATGTCTATTTCTTTATAGATCCAAACACAATTGTAAGGTCTTACACCTTTCTCGAGGGTCCTTCAAGTTCAAAACTTGATTTCTCGTGTATGGAACTATCACGGATTTTATGGCTTCAAGCCATTTTATGGAGTCAGGGCCCATCACCGCTTTTTTGCATGTAGTCCGTTCATTATTCTCAAATAATGATTCAACCCTCAAATCATGGTATTTGATTGTTTACTCGACCTACTTGGTTCAATAGAAACTTAGATCTCTGTGACCACAACCTTTGAGGCACGTGATCCATGAGCATTGTTGCTGCCTCCGGAACACTTTTCAGCGTTGCGCAACTTTGCACATATAGCTAAGGTTCTTTTAACCTTATCACAGTTCTATTGTCCTCCCACTTATCTTTTCACGAAAAATTCCTTCTCAAAGAAACTTGACGTTCTAAGTGACAAACACTTTTGTCTCCGATGTTATGGAGGAATACTTAACAGTTATTCGAAATAACATACAAAGACAGGTTCATCCGACTTTGGTTGCAAACATCTTTCTTATGCATAGCATACCAATGTTTAAGAAAGGACAACTTGGGTTTTATCCCAAACCATAACTTTATATGGTGTCATTTCAACGGATTATGATGGAGCTCTTTTCAGTGGAAAAACGGTAGTCTCTAAAGCTTTTATCTTTAAAATATAATGGCAGTTTCATGAATTATACCTTTGATCTTACCATGTCAAACAAGGTTTAATTACATATCTCGAACGCTCCATACTCTTATGATGTTTCGGGAAATGCAAATCCATGGAACGATTCCTTAAATCTTAGGTGTTTTATGCTAAACTTGTAACTCAAATATCTTCCTTTATGATCTTATCATAAACTATTTATATTCTTGTTACAACAATTTTGCACTTCATCTTGAAAATCTTTGAACTTTTCAAATGTTTCATACTTCATCCTTATTAAGTAAATATTCATATATTCACTCAAATTTTCGGAGAAAGCATATGAAGTTGAAATCCATCGCTCTTGACTACACATAATGAACTTCATACAACAATATGTACAAGTTCCAATAAGCTAGTCATTCGTTCCCTTTTGGCCTATGAACGATGTTTTAATTATCTCTAGGAAAGTTTCACAAGCATCATTTGATCAAAAATCAAAAGACTCCAAAATTCCATCCACATGGAGTTTCTTCATGTTTTCTTTCCAATATAATTTAAACGGCGATGTCACTTCCTAAGTGATCTTTCAATCAATTTGCCTTTCGACATTTTTAGCACTAGTTTTATGGATGTGATTTCTCCAACGAGATTTGTGAATCATCCATCTTTTATGGATTACGGCAATTATTTGAACAACCCTTTTGTTCTCATAATACCTGATAAAACAAATCTTGAAAGCAAGCTTTGATGTTAACGAAAAACACATCAACACTTTATTTGTTCTCGATGAACATCATCACATATTATCTTGCTAGTTACTTAGTCCATTGTAGTTCACGAATTGTGTTGTTTCGTATGACGATTCACACCAACAAATTCAGTATCAAATACTTAAGAACCACATTATTTAACAAGCAAAGAATACAGCCATAACATGTATATCCTCTATATACCCAAGCTGAACAATTCTAGTCTTTTCTTTTCTGCCATATATTTGAGATTTTCTTTCAGTATTTCCTTTTTTCTGTTTGAAAGAATCTATCAACATCAATAGTGGAGCCATATACATGACACATAGTCGAAAGCATGTATAGCAAAATACCAATGTCTTTGGACTTGCACTTTGAAGTAGATCACCATCATCAAATGTTTGGTGTTCTTTCACATTCCTTTCTTTAGTAATCTCTTGGTGCAGTAAACATTTTACCTACATCAAATATTCACCCTTCTCATGGAATTATTCATGATCAAGCTACTTTAGCTTATAACGGTGAATTGCGAGTATAATGTTGCTCTCCAAAACCTTTTGGAGAATTAGGACAACTAGTGTCTCCAACCTTTTGCAAATTCTCATCAAATATGAGAATATGACCTTTGCCATATTATACTCTATCATGTTGCAACCAAAACTTTGTTTCAGATATCACAATATCTTCCACACATCATGGTTTCTGAAATAACTCTTTCAGATCCTAGATAACCTTGATATTAAGACAATCCTTTGAATATCAAGAATCATGGAGACAAACATGATACTCATACACTAACACTTGGAATTGTCACTCTTGATTTAATACTAATTATTAAACTTCATGGAGTAACCAGAACTTACTGAAAGTTTGCAATAGGACTTTTAAACTTTAGATTAACACTTCAAAACAATACGGTACCAGTTCGTAAAGTAACTAACCAGAATTCTATAGTTCTATCATCTCAATTATAACTAAGCGCAAGATGGTAAATGGATGCCAATGACTACAACAATTATGCAAATTCACTTTGATTTAATTTATGATAAATAGTGTTCAACTTTTAATAATATTGCCGTTGAACTCCCACTCAAAACAATATCCCTCACATTGTTTTAGTGATCGCAGGAACCAAATCCACCACATCAAAACCGATCATCACGAGAGTTGATGTAGCTTCAATGGCGAACAATCAACATGTTCATCATATCTACTATATGACTCATGCTTTACCTTTCGGTGATCCGTGTTCCGAGACCATGTCTGTACATGCTAGGCTCGTCAAGATCAAACCTTAGCTTCCGCATGAGCAAATCTGGCTTGCTCACGTTGTATACACTCGCAGAATCTAACACACCCGATCATCACGTGGTGCTTCGAAACAACGAGCTTTAGCAACGGTGCTTACTAAGGATGAACACTTTAGAACTTGAAATTGTGTGCTTGAGGGATCATCTTATAATGCTACCATCGTTAACTAAGCAATACAAGATGCATAAAAGGATTAACATCACATGCCATTCATAATATGTGATATTATATGGCCTTTCTTCTTGTGCTTCCGATCTCCATCTTCAAGCACGAACATGATCTCCATCATCACCAGCATGGCGTCAAGGTCAATGGCGCCGCTTCATGGTTGTCATCCACCAGCATCAACTATTACAGCTACTTTGAATAATAGACACGCGGGTCTTAACGGAATTTAAAAAACAACCATATGGCTCCTGTCGGTTGCCAACTTACAATAAGGAATATTGCATACATCATATATAATCACAATCATGGCCATATCACATCACAGCACACCCCTGCAAAACAAAGTTAGACGCCTCTAATTTTCTTTGCATGTTTTACATGGTTTGGGGCTTTCAATAAGTGTCGTTCTAACTTAAGAACAAGAACCACAACATTGATACTAGTATTGTCAATCACCCGTTGTAAATTGAATCTTAACTATGTTGGGAGAAACATGCACCCACAAAGCCACTTATGCAATACAAGTTGCATGTCAAGCATGGAGCAAGTCTCATGAACGATGTCATGTAAGGTTAGCCCGGGCCGCTTCATCCCACCATCCCGCAAGATGCAAAGTACACAAGGAGCAATCGACAACAAAAACATCAACGCCCACAATGACCATTGTGTTCTACTTGTGCAACAGATCTACATATAGACACGGCTCTGATACCACTGTAGGGGTTCGTAGCATGGAAAACAAAAAAATTGTACCGCATGAACACACAATCAAGATCTAATCTATTATCAAGCCAAGATCTATCTACTAGATTGTAGCAACGAGTCGATAGAATACTAACCCTTGAAGATCCAAAGCGGTTAACGAGAGCAGATTCTCGTGGATGGTGTAGTCGTACACTTCCGATCTCAAGATCGCGTAGAAGATCCTTCCGCCATGCCGCAAGCTCAGCTCAGCTGGTCAAACGTTCGCACTCGATGAAGACCTTCCTCTCCTTGTTCCAGAAAATGGAGGTTGTAGCACTCTCCTCACGATTCCGGCAGCACGACGGCGTGGTGTCGGAAGTAGAGGGGAGATCTCGCAGGGCTTCGCCTTAAGACGGAGCGAGTATGGTGGAGTATGAGAGAGCCTTGGGGATCTACGGATTAGAGGCACCAAGGGGAGTTTGGCTTGGCCGGCGGCTAGGGTTTAAAAAAACCCACTAACCAAGATGAGAAGCCCTAGGCGGGGCAAGACTGGAGGGGTGGTGGCGCCCAGAGCTAGGGTTTGAGGTGTGAGGTGGGCGCCTCCCCTTCTTTTTATAGGTGGGAGGAGGCTGGGAGGAGGAGTCCTCCTCCAACTCCTCCTCCTGGCAAGGGTGGAGGGAGAGGAACTCCTCCCAAGTAGGTTTCCTACTCTCCCTCCACCAAGCAAACTTGCCGTTTGACTTTTCAAATTGGCGTTTGACTTTTCAAACTAGGATTTGATTTATCCCTTTATTTTGCTCAGCGATGACACCTAGTACATGATGCAACCATTCCAACTTGTTATGACACATTCATGTACCCTTCCTCCGAGTGCCGGACCTTCCAGAACCTTCTAGAACATTCCCGATGAAAACACCGGAATCATTCTCCAACCCCGAAACAGGACTTTCCTTATATGAATCTTATTCTCCGGACCATTCCGAATCTCCTCGTGATATCCCGGATCCCATCCGAGACTCCGGACAACATTCGGTCTCTTACTCATCATTCCATAACTACTCAACAACATCGAATCCTTAAGTGTGTCTCCCTACGGTTCGTGAATTATGCGGACATGACCGAGACACTTCTCCGATCAATAACCAATAGAGGAATATGGAAATTCATATGGCTCCCACATATTTCTATGATTACTTTGTGATCGAATGAACCACTTACATACGATACCAATTTCCCTTTGTCTCACGATAGTTTACTTATCCGAGGTTTTGACCGTCGGTATCTCTGTATACCTAGTTCAACCTCGTTACTGATAAGTACTATTTTCTCGTTCCCGTGATATGAGATCCCTTGAGAGCCAGTCACATGCTTGCAAGCTAATTGGATGAAATTCCACTGAGAGGGCCCAGAGTATATCTATCCGTCATATGGATGGACAAATCCCACTCTTGATCCATGTGCCTCAACCCATACTTTCTGAATACTCAATGCCACCTTTATAGCCACCCAGTTACGGTGTGGTGTTTGATGTCATCAAAGCATCCTTCCGGTGATGGTGATTAACATGATCTCATGGTCGAAGGAATTAGGTTACTATGTATCAGAAAGCTTATAGCAAATGAACTATATTAAATGACTTGATCTTTATGCTACGCTTAACTATAGGAGTATGTCCATCACATCATTCTCCTAATGATATGACCCTGTTGTTAATAACATCTCTATGTTCATGATCAGGAAACCATGATCATATATTAACCAACAAGCTAGTTTAACAAGAGGCTTTACTAGGGACTCTTTTATGTTTACAAATCACACAAGTATTAATGTTTCCTGTTAATACAATTATAGCATGGTATGTAAAAATTTATCATAAGCATGAAGATATGATAATAACCACTTTATTATTGCCTCTTGGGCATATCTCCAACATACACCTCCTCGTGAAGGATCTCTCTCCCTTTCTAGTTTTTATCCCCCATGGTCTCGGACTAGCAAGATACATGTTCCCAGTGGCTTTTCAGCAAGAAAGAGTTGTTGCTTCCGCTGCATCGCTGGAGCAAGGAGGCAGAGGTTGCTTGGTGCCTCAGACGTGTGTGCGAGCACGGATGCGCCGCTGATTTGTGGCACTAGGAATTCCTCTCGATCTTGAGATCGACAAGCATTCATCTACATCATCCACGAGTATAACCTTGTTAAACTTTGTCGGTCTTCAAGGGTATGTTCTCTACGGATGTATATCCGCCCGTTTCTTGTATCTAGTAGATAGATCTTGGTACATAGTTGTTCCCATCGTAGGAAATTTTTTGTTTTCTATGCTGTGAACCCTACACTTATATGGACAATGTCCCAACAGGGGGATCTGAAACCTTTCCGTCCACCCCAGGTGAAAAAGACAAATTCCTACCGAATCGGCGGGATGTGGGTCAGATATGAACTACAGGTACATGATCGGATGCTCATGTTTTTTTACAAAAATCATATTTAGATTCACAATATGCTATTTTATCAAATATCCAATGCAAGTTTAGCGAGACTCGACCCCGAGCTAAGAATCTTCATGCCCGCCGTTCGACAAAGTTTGACGATAGTTTAAAATGGGCATAAAAATTTCAAAAACGATCGAAACAATACAAAACCTTTGTGTGGTGTCATATTCTATGACATAGTTGAAAGAAAAAATATCAAACTGCTATATTGATTATGTCTAAAAAAACCTTCACAAAATGACTTATCTCATTCGAGGTTTCTTGGCTTTCAGATCAAATGACCAATGTTATGGCTAGAATCAAGGCATAGTTTGTGATAATGTGCCCATATTTTCACATACATGTGCATCATGGGATGATGAACAATGTTGCAGGAGGAAGTTTTCATTTTCGTCGCACCAAAAAAGGCATTTTCCATTCTTCGAGCACAAAAAAGAGGGAGTTTTGTGAAGCAACCACAAAATAGATAATTCAAAATGCTACCATCCCATTTTACAAAAATACTAGACCATCTTATATGGACAGTGTCCCAACAGGGGGATCTAAAACATTTCCGTCCACCCCTGGTGAAAAAGACAAATTCCTGCCGAATCGGTAGGAAGTGGGTCAAATATGAACTACAGGTACATGATCCGATGCTCACGTTTTTTTACAAAAATCACTTTTAGGTTCACAATATTCTATTTTATCAAAGATTCAATGCAAGTTTAGCGAGGCTCGTCCCCAAGCTAAGAATCTTCATACTCGTCGTTCGACAAAGTTTGGCGATAGTTTAAAACGGGCATAAATTCAAAAATGCTCGAAACAATGCAAAACCTTCGCATGGTGTCATATTATGTGACATAGTTGGAAGGAAAAATATCAAACCTGCTATATTGATTATGTCTTAAAAAACCTTCACAAAATGACCTATCTCATTCGAGGTTTCTTGACTTTCGGGTCAAATGACCAATGTTATGGCTAGAATCAAGACATAGTTTATGATAATGTGATCATATTATGCATACATGTGCATCATGGAATGGCGAATAATATTGTAGGAGGAAGTTTTCCTTTTCGTCGCACCAAAAAACCATTTTCCATTTTTCAAGCGCAAAAAAAGGAATTTTGTGAAGCAACCACCAAATAGCTAATTCAAAAACAGGGGTTTGTGATGAGTTGATATGGATATCATATTTAGATTCCTTTCATTTTTCTGATCAATTTAGACATATTATTTATCGAATTCCGATTTAACGATTTAAAGATATTAATTATTCCATATTAAATAGAAAAATACAAAAAAGTAAAATTATTATATTTTTATTTGAATTCAATAGTATTTTTATTTGAATCAATAATATTTTTACTTATTCATTGTTGTTTACTTAAATAAGTGTTTGTAATTTCAAAAAATAAAAACATGTGACATAATGATATAAGATTTAATAGGATTGATATATCATAGTATTGACAACTAGGTACAAATTGCTTCGCGGAAACTGAGAAGTTAAGCATGCTGAAGTTAAAGTAGTGTTAGGATGGGTGACCGAGCGGAAAGTTTGATAAATATATTTAAACAATTTAAAGATTTTAAAAAGTTGAGAAAAATTCAAAAAAGTTTGATTTTTTTTGTTTTTTTACAACCTATCGTTATTATGCCGATGAGGCTATGCCGAGAGCAAAGCCGTCGGCGTAGCATACGCCGACGACTAGAGCTACACCAACGGGCAAAAGTGCCTCCGCCGAGGGAGAGGTCTTTGGGTAGCCCTCGGCGTAGCATACGCCGACGGGGATCGAGGCTACGCCGACGGCTTTTGGTCCTCGGCGTAGCGTGCCGTTCCTGTAGTGAAGTGTGATCTTGATTCTCGTAGAGAGAGAAAAACTCTAGGTCATACGCAGCTTGTTTCCAGAGGAAGCTACTGCATGGACCAGTGCAGTGCTTCTTCAACCAGTCGGTATCGGCAAGTCATTTTGAGTCGGCCTGTAACCTCGTTTAAGAACACACGAGTATAATGAGTATATAGCATAAAACCATCATTTTACGGTTCAAATTTACCGAATAATACCACTTTATGTTTTCGGAACAAAAAAAACTACCACATTTTGCTTGGTCGTTTGCAAAAAACACTAATTGTAGACTGATCACCGAATTGACAATGTTTCTGACAATGTGACTGACCTAATAGATGGCGTGACACTAGGTTCCACTTGTCAGCCCAATTAATAATTTTTAAAATTAAAAAGATAGAAATAAATCTTTAACTGCAGCTGACGATTTTTTTTAAAAGGTCCAAAACTTTTCTAAATAGGAGTGGGAGGCTGGGCGGTCGTCTTCTTCATTGACATCAGACCATGGCGCTCCCGGTACCCAACCCCCACGGCCATGGCAGCGCCGCCGCGCCACCACTTCTCGCGAACTCGCATCCATCCCGTCCGTCTGCACCCTCCCTTTACCCCTCAGGCCCTCACCACGTGCACCGACGGCTGGCCTGGTCTCCCTGCCCGTGGGAGAAGTCCTCCCGAGCACGTCGGGTAAGAAATTTTGCCCTGGCGAGCACGAACGCGTGCTCCTAGGCCAATAAAATCCATGCCCAGCTTTCCCTCTCGTCGTTCCATGCGTCCTAGCAAAGTTCCGCCGACCTCCGATTCATTCTTCGGAAGTAATAGCGTGTGCGAGCGCCGCCGCCGCCATTGCTCCGGCGAGAAATTGCCACCGGAGTAAAGCTTTCCAATCCGAGCCGACCATCCGAGGATAACTAGATAGACGTTTAGATTCTCCAAGGCCTCTCTAGCGAGCTCGGGATCCGCCGGAGAAACGTCCTCGTCGAGGATGAGACGTGCGCCGCCGTTCTTCACCGATTCCGGCGAATTCCGCCGGAAGGAGGAGCGCGCCATGGGCAAGGACGAAGATATCCACCGTGAATTCCTCACATGTTGCGGGCAGCCGGCGACATGGTTCGCCGGAGTGCGGCGGCGGGGGTAGGCCGGTCGGGGCATGGAATGAATGGAGACGTCATGGCGAGAATAGATGGCACTCCAGTCCACCACAGCTAATTAGAAAGTGGGCCCATCCGGTCATATTTGATGTCAATTTGTGTTCAGTTTACGTTTAGTGTTTTTTGCAAACAGCCAAGCAAAATGTAGTGGTTTTTTGTCTAGAAAACATAAAGTGGTACTATTCGGAAAATTTAAACTGTAAAATGGTGGTTTTATGCTATATACTCCGAGCATAATACACATTAGTGCATTACTTTGTTTTACTCAAAGTTCAGGCATCACAGAACATGCTCGAGCTGACATAGGAATCATGTCATGCGGAAGGATGACGGTGAGACAATAAAACAGTTTGATATGATCGAAGCAAACATATCCGTTCGTTGTGATTCTATCACTAGCGCCGGTTGTCAGCAAGCAGGTTAACTCGTCTCATGTCGCTTTCTTGCAACAATTGACGCACCAACAAAAAAGGGGATGCCGAGCACTCCAAATCTCAAAAGTGTGTCTGATTTCATATTAGAATTAGATTTGCAGGAATAATCTAGCAATTAACTGATGCAAATATGCACCTTGATTTTAGTGTTCTGTACATATATGAACATAGTGACATGCTTTTTTTTTCCGAAACATATGGTGATGCAATGAAAATTGTTATATTGATGTTATCAGTTTATCGATTGCAGCCAAAAAAATTGCATGTTCAACAAGTTTTCCTACTAGTACACTTGGGAAATAAACGGCCGTGTCCCTGGCTTTTTTTCGCTGAGCTCTTTATTTGTCAAAATACACATTCACCAAAATGCCAAGTGCAAACTATGTGTGCAGTGTCATGTGGTTAGCTGCTAACAATCGAAAAAAAAAACCAACGCTGTCAAACGACCGTCTCCATGACTTTTTTCGCCGAGCATTTTATTTGCCAGGTGCCAGATGGCACACTCCGCGTACACTTAAATGCCACACATCAAGAGTATGTATAGCCATGCGCCGAGTGCAGTGCTTTGCCGAGTACTTTTATCCTACAACCAACACTCAGCATATGACCAACTATTGATCAGGCAGCTTCAAGGTTGGTCTCCAACTATGCACGTTTGGTTCGGGGCTCCATCCAAACACAATTTTGGTGTGGATCAATGATCACATGTCGTGATGCATCTCAGGCCCATGCACCCTAATCTAAGTATGACTACTCTACTACTCTAGGGAAAAATGGTTAGAAATCCACAGGGTATCTACTGCTATGCAATTTTTGTCTACAGTTGCACTCACACTGGTGAAGATGAGACTCCATGTTATGCTCAAGGCTTTTATGTATATGGTTCTTAACCCACCAAAACCATCAGATGTACATTAAGGATGTCTTTACTACCTTACTGTGCATCATGCCATGGCAGTCCCCTTTGACATATAAGGAGATCGTGCATAAGACTGCTTTTAGCTAGCTAGTCTCTACAAGGGCCGGTCTTCGAGAAAGGCAATTGTTCATGTTTGAAATTAGTTTTGGAATGATATTGTAAGGATTTAATAAAACTATTGTAATAGTGTCAAATATGTGTATAGACTATAGTTGGACTTGGATTACGTAGAAGGTTAGATGTTTGAGTTGGACACTTTTTTCGAAATAGGGATATCCTAGGCCTATGCATCCTCGGATGCACACATCCCTTTTATTACTTAAAGTTTGAACTGATGCATCTGTGAATCGTGGAGGGCTTGTCGTCGATGGTACTATAATGTGTACCAAGGGAAGAGCGCCCGTAAAGCATGTTCATCGGATATAGGCGTTTATCGCTGAACTATGTTACCAAACATCGTCCTCTATCTACTTTCTGCAATCACCTAATCCCTTTATTATGCTAACAAAAACTGATAAACATAGGCAACTTCCTTATTTGGTATGATTTAGGAAGGTTTCATTTATAGTATGGTTTATTTTTAATATAGATAGTATCATAATGAAATATTGTTGACAATCTAAACAAACTCATTTTTCATCAATCAAATATTGTTGATAATTTATCTCATGACAAAACAGTCCAAAAATCTGCAAAAATCATCTTTGGAAAACGTTACCCTTCTTCCCACGAGGACCTGTCTCACTTGCAATATGGATAACCTGACTTGTGGGCTCAACAGGCTAAAGGGATACATGTTCAAGGAGGAGGAAAAATACCAATTATTTCCACATTACTCTAAATGGAAAGCACAAGAAAAGCAAAATTTTCAACTAGAGTGGAAGGAACCATAGCAAGGGAATAGAATCTTTAAGTCTATATTACTTGAACTTTATAAGAAATTGTTTGGTTCGCCAACCTCAACCAATTTATCCATGATTTAGAAGCAAACAAATGATATTCCACGACTGTCTCCGGGAGAAAATGTCCTTCTAGCAGCCGATTTCTCTGATAAGGAAGTTTTTAAAGCTATTTCTCAAATGGAACATAAGAAAGCACCAGGACAAAATGGCTTCCCTAAGTTTATCATAAGTTTTGATATGTCATTAAAATTGACCTAATGGCATTGTCGGTGCAATTGCAAAGAGGGGAGTTACCACTTTTCAAGTTGAACTTTGAGGTCATTATACTCTTATCCATAAAACAAAATGTGGTGAAAATTCAACAACATAGACCCATATGTCTTCTTAATGTTAGCTCGGGCTCGGGCTTGGGCTCCAACATAGGAGGAGGACGGCGGCAGATGCTCCGGGCGCGTGAAAGGCAGGGAAGTAGAAGTCGTGCCTCATCTGGGCAGTGTGTGGGATATCCGATGTGAGAAGAAGACAAACATGGAATGTGAGGTTCTTGGTGGCGGGGAGGTCAAAGTGGCTGCGCAGAGAAGAGGGCCAAGAGGCCCCGCGGCCACAAGACACAGACGATTCCCCATACCGGCAGCACTGCTGTTAAGCACTAACATTTTACAGATCAGTTGCTGGGCTTGCCGGATTTGGTTGTCGGGGGGATGGGAAATTCACACCGATTTCTCCCTCCAGCCTGGGAATATAGCATCCTGATGGGACTATATCCAGGCCACTAGATAATTTTATCCAGGTCGGTGCAATTTTGGGGTTTGTTGGGGACACAAAAAGAGCACAAAACCGTAAAATGGCCGAAGTTTACCGGTTTTGGTCCATTATCAGATATCTGCTAGAGATTCTCTAACGGCGTGCCATGTATATTTTTAGCATTGCTACTAAAGTTGTTGACTATTGTGGGCAATGCTGATAATTTCTTTTCCTGGTGTGATAAATGTTACCCGAAGCGATAATTGTTTTTCCTGCAAGAACTCGCTCTGGATCTGATCGGGTCTAATCATCCTGATGTTTAATCTAACTGGCTCGAAGACATAAAATTTATTCTCAACATTCGAGCTTCCATACAGCTCCAAAATCTATGGGAGGAGCTCCATGATTTCAAGCTCAGCACAAGTGCCCCTTATTGTTGGACGTGGTCGTGGGAGCCTAAGGGTTAATTTTCAGCAATTAGGTTTGTGGTGCACTCGTCTCTGCGTCAACTAGATGCAGCCTGGCCGATGCTATTTGGAACATGGCCACTGGTATGTATTTTTTTATGCGAATTTGGGCTACTGGCCATATCTGGAAAATTTTCATAACACAACACGTACCCTCTGCTCGACTGCTCCTGAGAATATGAATTATCTTTTTGTGGGATGTTGCGGTGACCCATCATACCACTGCATGTGTAATACACTATAGTCGTTGACATGACATTCACAAAACACCATTCCGTAAATATCACATCCCTCAGAGTGGTACAGCAGAAACATTGCGGGTCCATATTATAAAAATACACACATTATTATTATTACAATACCGGAAGCTAAAGACTTCCAAAAGATCCAACTTACAAACCAAAATATAAAGTGTTCAGCGGAAATTTAAAAGTAGCAACTCCGACTAGGAGTGGGGCTCAACAGCTTATTCTATAGAGTTCATGCTGCTCGGCTCCGTTAGTGACTGCTAACTAGACACTTAAGTGGACTCGTTCTCATCGACACCATAGCGAATCTCGTAGTCCACACCTTCAACTCCTCCGGATAGGTCAGGTTCCTCGTACAACACGTCCTCTTGGCATTCAGCTGCATACATTGGCACGTCTTCGGAATCCTCAGAGTCTAAGCAAGGGATCAAAGGAAAGAATGAGTAACAGCATTACCCAACAAGTTCATTATATGCAAGGTGGGAAGTTTGATGCTCTATCTACCACCTCGGATTATAAATCCTTGGCACTATGCAGTTTTTTTGTAAATCTTTCTTTAAAGATTGATTTTATTCTGAAAAACTATGACAATCAGCCTTCACAAGTTGACTAGAACTTTCATGGAGTTCCTTTCCTGCTGCGTTCGTAGCTCCTTCCCGGAACAGGGAGTAACAAGTTGCAGTTCTTACGCTCTGCAGAGGTGCGTTTACTTTACCCATGAGAGATCAACTCCTTGTTGCACAACCGGGCGTACTTTCCCGTCCACAATTCCATGATGTGGGGCCCAGTAGTTGGTCCAAGCCAATCACTGCCCCCTTCACGACTCCGCATGCCTCCTTGGTGTACACAATGCCCACATAATGAATTACGGCAATGGTTTGTACAAACCGTTAGATGCCAGAACTATCGTGGGACGTTGAGGGTTCCCACCCATATGCTGCATATCCTCTATGAATTATCAATTAATATGCACACTACAAGGATAACAGCCACGACCTGCACATCCGGCTTCATGCGAGAGGAAGAAGATACAGCTGACTTCTCTGTCCCATTCCAAATCTCATGATTAACACGTGATATACGACGCTAGAATCACTGATGTCAGGGGTTATTAAGTTCCTACTTGATCATCATTGTTGCAATTAGAACTCTAAGTTCTATTGCTCCATCATATCACCACTTAGGATGATATCTATAATTTCTTTATTTGGGAAAATAATATTTTCTTTCTTTTATAGCATATATGATAACACATAATTTGCAAAATACTTTGATAAAGACTCTTCAAAGGATATGAGCAAGTGATGAACTTGCCTTGTGATGGCAAGGTAGTGAAGTCTGATGCTTGCACTGGACCTTGAGCTTCTAGTTCTACAAAAACATCATTATTGCCCGGTAAGGACAATATTTAAAGAAGCAAAATGCTTATGCAAATAATGTAATGCATTATTTGAATTTGTATGCATTTATCCCAAAAAGTTTCTTTTTGAGTAGTAAAGGCTTATAAATATTATTGTTTTAATATTTAATAACATATATTGCATTATTCTATTTTATTTCCCTTTATTTGATTTTTTTATTTATTTTAAATATATCTTAATTGTATTACAAAATATTTATTTAGTATTTTTCAAAAATAGTATAATATTAATAAACAATGAAGGTGATTTTTATTTATTTTTATCACTTTTCCATAATCTTGTAAAATTCCATAACGCTATGTTTGGATGTACTCAATTGGACCCAGAATTGGGGAATTGGAAATGGACAGCGATTTCCACCGTTTGTTTCGTCCTGGAATTCAGGCTAGGAAATTATGACCCAATTCCACGACCCCCCGCGAGGCCCGTCATACCGCTCTCCCCAATTCGGAGCCTCCACCCTCTGAATCATCACGGAAACATACCGCTTCGACGAGCCCTCATCTTCCCGAGACAGTCCTCGCGCGCGACAGGAGAGGCCGCCGCCGCCTTCCCATCAGTCGTGGTATGGATCGCCCTCCTCCCTCCCTCCCGATCCTCTATCCCCGCCCTCCTCCCTCCCTCCCATCCTCGCCCCTTCCCCTCCCTCCTCCCTTCCTCTCCAACCTCGCCCCTTCCTGTTCGGTAGACTAGGATTTGGCGTTGGTTTGGGGGATATCGGCGGCGAGTTGAGGCGTGGCGGCGGCGGGTTGAGGCGTGGAGGCGGAGGGATTCCCGTCCCTATCATCTACCATGACCCATTCCATTTGTTTGTGGCAGCCATCTTTGTCTAGTGTTCATGTGTAGATTTTCTTTTGATCTGTACAAGCCAGCCATGTTCATGTGACTAATATTTCATGTGTATTTTCTTCTGATCTGTACAAGCAATATTTCATGTGTTTTTTTTTTGATCTGTACAAGCCGTTGCATTAGAATCACTCAGCTAGATCAGATGCATAGAGTAGTTGTACACACTGCTGAAGTTGCCATTACATTACAATCACTCGTCTAGTTGCATTACGATCACTCAGGTGATGTTGCATTAGGTAGATGTTGGTAGAATAGCTGTATACACTGCTGCAAATCTGGATTGTAGGCTAAATTCTCATACGTATGGCATACATAATTATGGTACAGTATATGGTTATATGATAATTCAAATGTTGTATAAATTGTAGCATCATGTCCCAACAAGAATTGGTTGATTTCATCACCAAAGAGAATAAAAGAAGAAAAAGGAAAATGATAGTATTGACGAAGAAGTTTTTCGAGATGTCATGTCTTACTCTATATTATGTTAGTACACAGAGGGCACCGAGAAATCTAGGATACTACAATGATGATGAGGAAAAGGTTGCATATAGGAAGTACATATTGAAACAAACGTATGATGGGTCCGAGACAACTTGTTATGATAAGCTACGCCTAACAAAAAGGAACTTTCATGATCTTTGTGCTATGTTGCGTGAGAAGTGTGGTCTCAAAGATAGCGTGTTTGTGACAGTAGAAGAAAATCTTGCTATGTTCTTACACATTGTCGGACATGGAATTAAAATGAGAATGTTGTGTGGCACTTATCAGCGGTCTTTAGAGACTATCAGTAGGAATTTCTCATCGGTGTTATCAGCCATCCTATCTCTACATGGGGAGTTAATCAAGCTTCCCGATTCTTCTGTTACCCCGCCGAATGATTACAAATGGAAATGGTTTGGCGATGCACTTGGAGCACTAGACGGGTGCCATATTCCAGTGTTTGTTAATGCTGCTGACAAAGGGAGGTATAGAAACAGAAAACAAGAAATCACCACTAACATGCTAGGTGTGGTTGATTGGAACATGAAATTTCTCTTTGTTCTACCTGGATGGGAGGGCTCTGCATTAGACTCGAGAGTCTTGAAAGATGCTATGAGAAATGACCGCCCAAATGCGTTTATTGTACCACAGGGTATGGCTCTTCCTATTGGCTTGTTTACTTTATCACATTTAATTGTTAGCTAACTTATTTACTTCATAAATAGGAAAGTACTATCTTGTTGATGCTGGCTATACAAATGGACCTGGATTTCTATCTCCATTTAGATCCACTCGGTATCATTTAAAAGAGTGGGTTGCTAGTCAATAACAACCACAAAATGAAAAGGAGTTGTACAACTTGCGGTATGCTCGTGCTAGAAACGTAGTGGAGAGAACTTTTGGCTTGTTGAAGAAGAAATGGGCCTTCCTACGTTCTTGTTCCTTCTTTGGCATAGATGACCAGGTAATACATGTCAATATGTTGTTGCACTAATTAATTCTTTGAGAACAACAAATACTGATATAGGAATAAATACTTGCAGATTCGAATTATTAATGCGTGTTGTGTGTTGCACAACTACGTGAGGGATAGACAGCATGTGAGGGATGATTTGTTGCTGCAGGAAGTCGACGCTGAACTAGGTGCTATGGCTCCTGATCCAGCTGATGATGCTACTTTAATTAGAAGTGTCCAACAAACAGCTGCATGGTCCAACTTTAGACAGGAATTTGCTGATGATATGTTTGCTGACTATCTTGTTGCGCACGCTGAACTAGCGATGGAGCAGTAGATAAATTAGTGTGTCCATTTTTTTCCATGGTGTGTGCTACGGTGTCTATTTTTGTGCTACGGTGTCCATTTTTGTGCTATGATGTGTGCATTATGAGGTCATTAGCAAGATGCTTGCTCAGAGTGGCTTCGGATGGGATTGGGATAATAACATGGTGATGGTTGATAGTGACGAAGTGTGGACTCGATATGTGGAGGTACGTAACACCACATTTGTGCTAGCATTTACAACTACAATATCATGTATGATAACATATTTGTGTATTATGTAGGCTAATAAGAAAGCAGGTCACTACCGGAACAAGGTCATCAGGAACTGGGATGCTATCCAGACTATCTATTCAAAAGACCATGCAACAGGTGCAGGTGCTAGGACAGCAACTGAGTTTGTTGAAGAACATAATGGAAGCCGTGCAGGTGGTTTAAACACACCAGTTCCTGAAGAGTCTCTGGAGGTGCCTCAGAAGAAGCAACGCACTGGGGAAGCCATCTTGTGCATGATGGGACAAATGAGGACATCTTTTGATGAAGCTTTGAAGACAACCGAGCCACTTCCAATGCCAAAGGTGACTCCTCCGGCAGAAATTCTTGATGCACTAAAAAAGGTACCTGAGTTGGAGGATGCTGATATGATCAAGGCTTATCAGAAGTTGATCATCAATGAGCGCTTGTTTGACGCATTCATGGCGCTCCCCGCGAACTTCAAGAAGACATATCTCTTGACCTTGCCTTGATGGTTGTTATGATGCGTGGATGTTAAACTGAACTACTACGTATTTGGTTGATTATGAACTGTTCGCTCGTGCTAAGTTTGTGCTATGTGTAAGAGACATAAATTACGTATGTGCTTCTTGTGATCTTATCCAGATAATGTTAATGTTACTATGTCTAGAAAATAATATATATATACATTCTAATATGTACACATGTGACTATGCATGCATTTAGTTTACAAAAGTATAAAATAGCCAAATGCAAAAAACCATCAATTCCATGGTTTGAACATCCAAACAGGAATTAGAATTGGATACAGCCCTCTGGTTCCAACAACAGATTCCAACCATCCAAACAACAGAATTCGAATTAGCAGACATTTCCTTTCTAGGCAGGAATTGGAATTCCCACCTAATTCATTTCCTGGATTCAATTCTGTGATCCAAACAAAGCGTAAGGAATATTGAATTTACAAAATTCTTATAAAAATTTGAATATCCAAAATTTGATATCTTATTTTATTTATATAGAATGGATTATTGTGAATCCAAAAATATTTTATTTAATTTTTTTTGGATTATTATTTTATTTTCTAGGATTTTATTAAATCTAGGGGTATTTTGGTATTTTTCTTTTTATTAAAACAGGCCTGAAATTGTTTCTGTGCTGGTTATTTTTATTGGGCCGTATTGGCCCACTAGTATTAGACAAAAGAGCCACCCCGAAGGGTCTGGCCCAGCTCGGCCCATTCCTCACTGCCTCTCTCTCTCTCTCTCTCTCTCTCTCTCTCTGAAGTTCATCTTCTCCTCTCTCGACCACCTCGCAATGCCGCCACCGGCGATTCTCGCCGGCCACATCGGCCATTTTGTCGCCATTGGTGTAGTAGGGGTTGTCGATTTACTGTTCGTTCTATCCAATTGGATTCGAGCCTAGAGCTCTCCTACGATAGATCGAGGCCGTCCCGAACCCTAGGGTTTGGGGATTTGCATGGATTCAAGTGCAGTTGTGGTCGTCGTGCATTGTGGTGATGCTCTGCACCTCCAAGCGTGATCTGGGTCGTTGTCGTGGCGCCGTGCGGGTTGCAAGCTTCTGGGTGCTCCCGTCGCCATGGCCGTCGGCCCCTCTGCTTCCTCTTCTATCCTTCAGCGAGGACCTATGGTGAGTTTGATTCCCTCTCCAGATGCTCTCTGTGCTTGTTGATTCGATGCTAGATATTAGCGGTCTTCCCTACGACATCGATTTAGATTAGGATGATTATCCCTTTAGGGTTTCTGTGATGTGCTTGTTCATGTACTAGAGGAATTAATTCATGTTTAGATGGTTTGTACCCATACTGAATACTTATTGGCCTGAGGCTTGTTGGTTGATCTGATGTATTGTGCTTCTGGTGGCTTACTTGGTAAATTGATGCTTGGATTGCATCTGATTCAGATGATGTGGTTGTATGGTAAACATGCTTGTAAAGCTAATGACCTGATAGCTTTCCACTGTTTATTTGATTCATGGTCCTGATTAAGATACAGCTACTGTCCTAGTGTTGTTAACTTGGAAATTAATATGTGGGTTGAGATCATCATGATCTCAAACAGTGAAGTGTATTATAAGAATATTTTAGTTATGATTCCTGTTTGTAACAGGAAAATGATTAGTTAGTTGATTTTCTGAATCCAGGATGATTTACTGCTTTTCCTGATTCATATTGAGTTGTTCTTGTGACACCATCATGTATGGCACACAAGTTTAATTCTAAATCATGGATTTGGTTAGTTGATGCTTGAGACAATCTTGGCTTTGAAAACTAGAGATGCTCATAACTGAATTCCCTATGACCAATGATGTTGGTCTGAGGCTTAGGGATTCAAATCGTATCTAGTTGTTTCATCTAGATAGTCCTGGTAGTGGTACCATCTATTCTTTATTGAATCATCGCTTGGCAAAATAGTAGTAAGCTTGATCAATCTATGGATCCCAAAGATTTGTATCTAAGGTGCTACTCTTCCTTTAGAGATGTGCCTATAAATAGATCATAGGTATATGTATGATTGACTTGTATAATATGGTTTAACAACCAGAGCAAGGATGTTGCTCTGAGCTCTGGTTGGACTCTGGTGCTTTGCTGTTTGCCTTTAGATTTTCAGAAATCCCTATGATGGATTCACCCCACTTGGGTGTCTTCTGAGGGTTTGTTTTGTAAAACAACACATGCCTATCTCTAAATAAGATGATTAGATCATGTGAAGGTTTTATGAAACTCACCACAAAAGATGATATTTGTGGAGTAAGTTGGTGATGATCTTGATCTGGTTTTGCTGGACTTCTGTGCTTCATCTGGAGCTAGCCTGCTCCTCCTAGCTCCTGGCTTGGCCTTGCTGTCCACCTGGTTCTTCCTTCTCCTTATGTCACCATTCTGGTGATGTTTGGGGTTAATTTGGTGGTTGGTTTGGCTGCTGTTCTTGGTTGACTTGCTGTTCTCCCAGGCTGTGCTGTGGTGTGTTGTGGTGTAGTGTTGCACTGGGGTGCTTCCCCACGGCTGTGCTCTGGTTTTGTTTGATCTGGCTGTGCTTGTGCAGTCGACAACACACCCTTGCATGCTTGTGTTTGTGCAGCTTGTGTGCCTGCTATGCACATATGGATAGGTTCAGAAATTTTGATCTTACTGTGACCAATCCACTTTTACCTTGGCTGGTGAACTGATCCCTTTTGGCTGTCCTTTGCATTCTGGCTGTGAATTTATGAAAGATGAAATCTTTCATATTGGTGAAACTTGCCCCTCTTTAACATTTCTCAATGATGAGATTGTCAAGTGCACCTCACTGACACATCTAAGAGAAATACATACTAACACTAATCTTGTTTTATTTATGTTTAATCCTTGTTTTGCAGGTTCAAAGATAAAGATGAAGATTTAGTTTAGGTTTTAGATATAGGATAGTTAGTAGATGTAATTTTCTTAATCCTTTGTAATTTTTTTATAGTTCATGTAATCTTTATTTTATTCTATTGTAATAAAGATTATGTTATTATTAATAAATAAGATTCTTATTATTTATCCTATTGTATCTTGTTTATGTCTTTATAATATGAAAATGAATTTCATAATTTCTATTGTTTGAGATTTAAGTTATACTACCTATAACTTAATTAATTTAAGATTCAAATCTTATATCTAAATCATTTAAATTATTAATCAAACACTTAAGTTTTTAAATTCAAACCCCTTTCAAAACACACCTAATTCTTTTAAGATCACATCAAAGCTTATAACAATCCTACTTTATGTCTAAACCTAATCTTAAAGTAAGAAAGAAGCATTGATCACTTAAGATTTTATTTGGCGAAAATTTTACCCACTTTTTCACAAATAGATGCATGCAACAATACATAATCCTAAATCTACCCTTCGTTAGGTTCTTAAATGCTGGGATGTTACAGATGTGCTATTGCTAATGTTATTCGGAGTTCGTCCCTTTAGTGGGCAAATACTGTTGAGCTTGTCCAAGGCGTCGGAGGAATTTTGAAAAATTGGTGGATTTCAGATTACTCATCATTCGTTTGGTCGATGTAGGCCATGTTTGCGCAACTATTGGACTCCATGTTTTGGGACTGCAATTTTGTCGAACATTTCTTGTACAAAAGTCAACATGAATTGCACTGTTTTTCTCCAAGGACCAACTGTTTAGTACATTGGGACAAACTCGTGATAACCTCGTCCCACTTCCATGTCGCTCTCCCAACTATTATTATAGTTGGTTCCCTAAAGTTCATTGGTTCAGAGTAGATTGACCAAATGAGAAAGATAGATCAAATTTCCTCGTGCATCCCAAGCCTATGCAGCCTAATATTAACAGTTAACACACAAAAGATGTCCGGCAGAATGCCCTGTTTATGGCCTTTGTTTATGGCCTTCAAATTTATCCAAGGATTCATCACGACTAGAACTTACATAAAACCAAGGAAAAAAATAGCGTGCTATTTCGTTTAGTGTGATCCTTCTCCAAACGCTATGCAAGTTATAGCGCGCTATTTTTAAAAATAGCGTGTGTAAAAAAATTAAAAAGTTAAGGTCTAGCATGTATTACTAGGGATTTCTGCAGCTATTTTTTAGTGTAATACATGCATAACCAATTAACTAGTAGTGGCCAAATGACAAAGTTTGCTTGACATCCGGTGCAACACAAGTTAGAGGACAAGACCTGCATTAGGTCAGCTCACTAGTCGAGAACTTGAGATGTGCGTCCTTCTGGTGCTTCACTGTGTCTGGTGGACGTGCCAAGGAGAGAGGCGGCGGACCGGCTGGACCTGGAGGAGACGGGCGTTGCAGTCTATCCACAGTCGCCACCGTCATGTGGGGAGGGAGAACTGGGGAATAGGGTTGAGTTGACATAAATTTAGATGTAGAGTGTTGCGCGTGGTGGAGTTGTGGGCTCAATGGGCTTATGAGGTGGAGCTATATTCATAGATCTTTTAGCGACGCTATTGCGTTGTGACGTTATAGCGCATTTAGCGTCGCTAAAGCGTAATTAGCGCCATAGCGAGCAGATTTTGCATAGCGTAGCGTTCATGTCCCAAATATGCTATAGCGCCGCTATAGCAAAGAAATAACGCGCTATTTTTTCCATGCATAAAACTCAAATGTGCATCGTAAGTGCATTGTGTGCTCCCTCTGGACCTATATATAAGTCTATTCATACACGTGGTCTACAACAACTGCTACTCACAAGACACAACGTTGATGGATGTGTTTTTTCAGACCGACATGTTTTTGAGCACCTCGCCGGAGATCTTGTCAGAGACCTTGTAGCAAAACATGTGGCCGTTTGTAGCACTGCCACCCGCCGTATGTAGAAAAACCCGTGGGCATGGAGCAGCGTCAGGAGGAGCCCTTGCCTGAGATGACTTCTGATAAGCTTCCTGCACTGGCTGCAGGGGCCGGAGGTGAAGCCTAGCAGCTCGCTGCAGGGGACCCGGCGGCGCAGCAGCGCTCTCTGCAGGCGGTGCAGCGGCGCTCGTGAGGGGCGCATCGGTCCTAGATGTGGAGCCTGGCAGCTGCTGCAAGGGTCCTTCCGGTGCGGGGCTCAGCGGCCCCAGATGTGGAGCTAGCAGCTGCTGCAGGGGTTCCGGTGGCTGGCAGCGCTCGCTGCAGAGACCCGGCAGCGCGGCGGCTAGGCGGCGCGCCGACGCTCACTTCATAGAGCTGGTGGAGCGGTGGCACGGAAGAGCAGCGTGAAGGTCGAGGCGCGTGGGGCAAATCTAGGCGTATGGCGCCACGGGCAGTGCAGGGCAAAGCTACGCGCAGTGCTAGGCGGTGCGGTGCCAGACACGTGGGAGCAGCGACCCGGGGGATCGATTTGTTCGATCCCTTGGAGGAACAGTATCATTTTCCTAGATCAAATTTCCCCGTGCATCCCAAGCCTATACATATGCAAGCATCCGGCAGAACGCCATGTGGATGACTATGACCTCCAAACTTATCCAAAGATTCATCATAACTAGAACATACGTAAAACTTGCAGTGTGTATCACAACTGCATTGTGTGCTCTCTCTAGACATATATATTTCTCTACTAGTAGGTACTACCACACATGATACATTTAGCCATTTAGGTCAGCAACAACCAATGTTCACAGGACACAACGTGGCTCGATCTGTTCTCACACATGAATGATTTCCTTTAAAGGGACCGGAGGGTTGGTACTATTTCACATTATATTAACTCATACTTACCTCTCTTACATGCAATATATACGAGTGTTTTTTTTCTTCAAAATAGAGACATACTCCCGGTCTCTGCATCATAGATATACAAGTGTGATCTTGATCCTTGTAGAGAGAGAAAAACTCTTGCTCGTACTTGTTTCCAGAGGAAGCTGCTGCATCATGGACCAGTGCAGTGCTTTTTCAACCAGTCGGTGAAGTCGGTATCGGCAAGTCATTTTGAGTCGGCCTGTAACCTCGTTTGAGAACACACGAGTATAATAGAAACTTATACACACATTAGTGCATTAGTTTGTTTTACTCGAGGTCCAGGCGTCGCAGAACACGCTCGAGCTAGCATAGGAATCGTGTCATGCCGAAGGATGACTGTCAGACAATCAAACAGTTTGTCAGTTTGAGCCACCTGGATTTTCTATCCAGACTTGCTGCTTTGCTTGGGCACGGGACAAAGGTTCTGGATTTTTGGCACGCCATCATCAAGACTCCCTCTTCTTCTACCAAAGGCCTAATGACCGCCATCATACTCATCTCTTGGGAAATTTGGAAAGAAAGGAAAGAGAGGGTCTTTAATAACAAATCTTCTATGCCTTCGGACCTCATGAAAAGAATCAAGGAGGAAGGAAACGTTTGGATCTTAGCCAATGTTAAGGATCTGGCGGATATCGCGAGTTGATTCGTGCTTTGTTATCCTGACGGTCCTCATGGGTTGATCACCTCTTGGATGTAGCATGTTCTTTATGTTTTCCTTTTTTCCTTTTTGATGACTTAGGCCCCTGTTTTGTTCCTCCTTTATTAATATATAGGCAAAGCTTTTGCCTCGTTTCAAAAAAGATAAAACAATTTGATATGATCGAAGAAAACATATCCATTTGTTTTGATTCTATCACTCACTACAAGAATGGAGCTAGACGCCGACGGTCAAAAGTCGGGGTTGTCGGCGTAGGCCACGAGCTGGGCGCCCCACGAAGCTGGCCGAATCGGCCGGAAGTGGGTAAGATATGAACTACAGGTACATGATATGATGCTCATGATTTTTTATAAAAGTCATTTTTAGGTTCACAGTATGCTATTTTATCAGAGATCCAATGCAAGTTTAGCGAGGCTCAGCCCCGAGTTAAGAATCTTCATGCCCTCCGTTGGAAAAAGTTTGATGATAGTTTAAAACGGGCATAAAAAATTCAAAAACGATCGAAACAATGTGAAACCATCGCGTGGTGTCATACTATGTGACATAGTTGGAAGGAAAAATATCAAACTTGGTATATTGATTATATCTCAAAAAACCTTCACAAAATGACCTATCTCATTCGAGGTTTCTTGACTATCGGATCAAATGACCAATATTATGCCTAGAATCAAGACATAGTTTATGATAATATGCCCATATTATACATGAATGTGCATCAAGAGATGACGAACAATGATTCAAAAGAAAGTTTTCCTTTTTGTCGCACCAAAAAGCCATTTTCATTTTACAAGCGCAAAAAGAGGGGTTTTGTAAAGGAACCACCAAATGGCTATTTTAAAATGCTACCACTCCAATTTTTCAAAAATACTAGACCACCTTATATGAACAATGTCTTAACAGGAGTATCTCAAACCTTTTCTTCCACCCTTGGTAAAACGACAAATTCATGCCGAATCGGTAGAAAGTGGGTCATATATAAACTACAGGTACATGATCTAATTTTTATGATTTTTTACAAAAATCATTTTTAGGTTCACAATATGCTATTTTATCAGAGATTCAATGCAAGTTTAGAAAGGCTTGGCCCCAAGCTAAGAATCTGCATGCCTGTCGTTCGACAAAGTTTGAAGATAGCTTAAAATGGGCATACTAAATTCAAAAACGATCGAAACAATGCGAAACCTTCCCGTGGTGTCATATTATATGACATAGTTGAAATAGAAAATATCAAACTTGGTATATTAATTATGTCTCAAAAAACCTTCACAAAATGACTCATATCATTCGAGGTTTACTGGCTTTCGAGTCAAAATAACCAATGTTATGGCTAGAATCAGGGTATAGTTTGTGATAATGTGCCCATATTGTGCATCCATGTGCATCATGGGATGGCGAACAATATTACAGGAGGAAGTTTTACTTTTCGTCGCACCAAAAAGTCATTTTCTATTTTCCAAGCGCAAAAAGGGGGTTTTGTGAAGCAACCACCAAATAGTTAATTCAAAATGCTACCACCGGATTTTTCAAAAATACTAGACCACCTTATATGGACAATTTCCAACACGGGGATCTCAAACCTTTCCGCCACCACTGGTGAAAAGGACAAATTTCTGCCGAATCGGTAGGAAGTGGGTCATATATGAACTACGGGTACATGATCTGATGCTCATGATTTTTTACAAAAATCATTTTTAATTTACAATATGCTATTTTATCGAAGATCCAATGCAAGTTTAGCAAGGCTTAGCCCTGAGCTAAGAATCTTCATTCCAATCGTTCGAAAAAGTTTGACGATAGTTTAAAACGAGCATAAAAAATTCAAAAATGATCAAATCAATGCGAAACTTTCGTGTGGTGTCAAATTATGTGACATAGTTGGAATGAAAAATATCAAACTTGGTATATCTCAAAAAATAACTTCACAAAATGACCTATCTCATTCGAGGTTTCCTGGCTTTCGGGTCAAATGACCAATGTTATGGCTAGAATCAAGGCATAGTTTGTAATAAGTTGATATGGATTTCATACTTGGATTCCTCTCATTTTTCTGATAAATTTAGACATATTATTTGTTGAATTCCGATTTACGGATTTAAAGATATTAATTATTCCATATTAAATAGAAAAATATAAAATCACTATATTTTTATTTGAATTTAATAATATTTTTACTTATTCATTGTTGTTTACTTAAATATTTTTTTGTAATTTCAAAAAAAAATGTGACATAATGCTATAATAGTTAATAGGATTGATATCATAGTATTGACATGTAGGTCCAAATTGCTTCACATAAATTGATTTTGAAGGAACCGGAGAAGTTAAGCCTGTTGGAGTTGGAGTAGTATGTGGATGGGTGATCGATCGGGAAATTTGACCAAGACTATAATTTGATCAAAGATTAAGTGTAATTAATGTTAAAAATATTCCAAATGAGATAATAATGATTCAAACAACTCGAAGGCTAAAAAAAGTTGAGAAAAATTGAAAATAATAATAATTTATCTGTCTGGCGGTTAGTCTATGCCGACAGGACTATGCCGAGGGGCAAAGCCATTGGCGTAGCCTGCGCCAACGACTTTTTCATATGTTGATAGCCTCCATGGCTGCACCGAGGAAGGGCTTTGTCGAGGAGGCTACATCGAGGACAGCCGCCGGCGTAGTCTACACCGATGGTTATATAGACTACGCCGATGGATTTTGGCCCTCGTTGCTGCGCGCCATTCCTGTAGTGACTAGCGCCGGTTGTGAGCAAGCAGGTTAACTCGTCTCATGTCGCTTTCTTGCAAAAATTAATGCACCGACAAAAATGGGGATGCGGAGCACTCCCAAATCCCAACGTCAGAAAGAAGATTGATCGGTACTAAATTTGCACTTATCCAAGATCCTGGGTGATGTACGCACACACAAGCCCAGCTTGCTCCTGATATACTCATCACGATGTCAATGCCAAGATAGATCGGCCGAGAGGGTTTTGGACGCCAATACGCCATCATGGAGGAGGCTAGAGAGGTGGAAAAGTAGTAGGGCAGATTCTGTGAGATTTTCTTTTCTTTTCTGCTGGTTCGCCAGCTTTTTGTTGCTGTTGTGGATTCTGTGATATATTGTCTCTTATTATATATGCACACATAAAATTTCCTTTAATATATAACAAGTGAAGGTTATTTTCTGTGTGTGATGAGCAACAGAGCAAGGATAAATATTGTTATCGTGGCTGCTGCCGCTGATGGGCTCATGTCTCACTGCTGGTGCTGGGTGGTGGATTAGCCTCAGCGCATAGTTATAGGCTAGGTGCCGCCCGCCCTTCCCGCGCCCTCTTTGACTACATCGACCATCTCCGTGACTACCTTGACAAGTCAAAACATCTTTTTATCCCATACTAGTGCTATTGCACAGTCAAAGCACCTTTGTATAGTTTGTGTGCATTTAAGGGTGTGTAAACGCTGAATCATTTAGCAAAATGCCTGAAATTACATCTTTTTGTTTCTTACATGGAGTGTATTTAATGCTAATCTTGCATTCATCTTGATCTTATTTGTAGAAGTATGACTATATGAATTAGCAGATTCTTCCCTTGGATCGATTGTTATGTTTGCAAAACTCAAAAGTGTGTCTGGTTCCATATTAGGACCAGATTTGCAGGAATAATCTAGCAATTAATTGATGCAAAGATGCACATTGATTGTAGTGGTCTGTACATATGAATATAGTGACATGCTTTTTTTTTCCGAAAGATATGGTGATGCAATGAAAATTGTTATATTGATATTATCAGTTTATCGATTGTGGCCAAAAACATTTGCCCGTTCAACAAGTTTTCCTACTAGTACACTTGGCAAATAAACTAGTGTTGTCAAACGGCTATCTCCCTGGCTTTTTTTGCCGAGCAATTTATTTGTCGAATGCCACATTCACCAAAATACCGAGTGCAAACAATGTCATGTGGTTAGCTGCCAACACTTGGAAAATAAACCAACGCTGCCAAACGGGTCGTCTCCATGACTTTTTCGCCGAGCATTTTATTTGCCGGGTACCAGGTGTGCCACACTCCACGTACACTTAAATTCCACCCATCAAGAGTATGCCTAGCCAAGCTCCGAGTGCAGTGCTTTGCGGAGTATTTTCTACCTTTCACCAACACTCAGCATATGACCTTTCTCTAGTGGAGGACAAATAAGCCTATAGCCTGGTGCCCAGCCCTCTGATTTCATGAGCCTGGGCCTGAAGCAGACCAAACTTGGGTGACAACCAACTGTTGATTAGGCAACTTCAAGGTTGGTCTCCAACTATGCACGTTTGGTTCGGGGCTCCATCCAAACACAATTTTGGTGTTGCTCAATGATCACATCTCCTGACGCATCTCAGGCCCATGCACCCTAATCTAAGTATGACTACTCTACTACTCTAGGGAAAAATGGTTAGAAATACAGATGGTATCTACTATGCCATTTTTGTCTACAGTTGCACTCACACTGGTGGAGAGTGAGACTCCATGTTATGCTCACGACTGCTATGTATATATATGGTTGTCAAGCCACCAAAACCATCAGATGTACATTAAGGCTTTCTTTACTACCTCGCATGCATCATGCCACGGTGACAGTCCCCTCTGGCATATAAGGGGCTCGTGCATAAGACTGCTTTTAGCTAGTCTCTACAAGAGCCGGGCTTCGAGAGAGGCAATTGGTCATGCTTCTTTCCAATTTAGTTTTGGAATGATATTGTAAGGAGTAGCAAAACTGTTGTAATAGTGTCAAATATGTGTATAAGCTATAGTTAGGCTTGGATTACGTAGAAGGTTATGTGTTTGAGTCGGACACTTGTAATATGGCCGATTAATTAAGGCACTAGGAGTAACTAAAATATATAGGAACAAGTTGTAGGTTAGACACAAGATCGAGTATTGGTGACCATGGCAGGGGCGCTGGACCAGCGTGGCGTTGTAGAACTATGTGTCTATAAACCATGGAGGGTTTGTCGTTGATGGTACTATGATGTGTACCAAGGAGAGCGTCCATAAAGCATGCTCTACAAATGTAGGCATTTATCGCTGAACTGTGTTACCAAACATCGGCTCTCTGTCTACTTTCGGCAATGACCTATGCTAACAAAAACTGATAAACATAGGCAACTTCCTTATTTTCTATGATTTAGGACGGTTTCATTTAAAGTTTGGATTTTATGTATCATCATGAATTATTGTTGACAATCTAACTAACTCAAGTATCATCAATCAAATATTGTTGACAATTTATCTCATGATAAAACAATCCAAAATCCTCTTTGGAAAAAGTTACGCTTCTTCTCAAGAGAACCTATCTCACTTGCAATATGGATAACCTGACTTGTGGGCTCAACGGGCTATAGTGGTACATGTTCAAGAAGGTGCAAATAATACCAAATATTTTCAACTTATTGTAAATGGAAAGTATGGGAAAAAGGAAATTTTCCAACTAGAGTGGGAGGAAGGAACCATAGTAGGGAAGAGAATCTTTAAGTCTATATTACTTGAACTTGATAAGAAGTTATTTGGTTCGCCGACCTTAACCAATTTATCCATGATTGAGAGGTAAACAAATGATATTCTGCAGCTGTCTTTGGGAGAAAATGTTCTTCTGGCAACTGATTTATCTGACAAAAAAGTTTTTGAAGCCATTTCTTATTAGATGGAACATAAGAAAGCACCTGGATCAAATGGGTTCCGTGCCGAGTTATCATAAGTTTTGAGATGTCATTAAAATTGACCTAATGGCATTGTTTGTGCAATTTCAAAGAGGAGATCTATCACTTTTCAATAAAACTTTGAGGTCATTATACTCCTACAGGGAAAACATAATGTGGTGCAATTTCAACAACATTGGCCCATATGTCTTCTTAATGTTAGCTCGGGATCAGGATCCAGCACAGTAGGAGGACGATGACAGATGCTCCATGCACACAAAAGGCAGCGAAGTTAGGATTGCACCACATCTGGGAAGCGCGTGGGTTGTACGATGTGCGGCGAAGACAAACTTGGCATGCGCGGTCCTTGGAGGTAGAGAGGTTAAAGTGGCCATGCGGAGAAGAGGACCTAGAGGCCCTGCGGCCACAAGACGATGTCGATCCCTGAAGGATGGCGACACTGCACTGTTAACCACTAACATTTTTGCAGATCCATTGGTGGGCTTGCCGGACTTGGTGGCCGGAGGCCTATGAGGGTGGAGTATTGGGTGGAGGAGGAGGCGGCGTGGCGGGGGAATAGGAAATTGACACAGATTTCTCCTCCGGCCCGAGTATATAGCATCCTGATGGGCCTATATCAGGGCCACTAGATATTTTTATCTAGGTCAGTTCAATTTTGGGGTCTGTTTGGGACACAAAAAGAACTCAAAACCATAAAACGGCTGAAGTTTTCTGGTTTTGGGCCATTTTCAGATATCTGCTAGAGATGCTCGATCTAACAGTAGCCATGTATATTTTCAGCATTGCTACTAAAGTTGTTGACTGTTGTGGGCAGTGCTGATAATTGCTTTTCCTGAAGCGATAAATGTTACTTGAAGAACTCGCTCTAGATCTGATTGGGTCTATTCATCCATATGTTCAATCTAGCTGGCTCAAAGACATAATATTTACGCTCAACATTCGAGCTTTCATACTGCTCCTGAAAATATGAATTATCTCTTTGTGGGATGTGCTATTGCTAATATTATTTGGAGTTCATCCCTTCAATGGGCAAATATTGTTGAGCTTATCCAAGACGTCTGAGGAACTTTGAACAATTGGTGAATTTCAGACTATTGGACTCCATGTTTTGGTCGATATAGGCCATGTTTGCGCAACTATTGGACTCCATGTTTTGGGACTGAAAATTTGTTGAACATGTCTTGTACAAAAGTCAACATGAATTGCACTGTTTTTCCCTAAGGACCAACTGTTTAGTCCAATGGGACAAGCTCGTGATAACCTCGTCCCACTTCCATGTCGCTCTCCCAACTAGTATTATAGTTCGTTCCTTGTTGTTTATTGGTGTCGAGTCGATTCACCAAATGGGAAAGATAGATCAAATTTTCTCGTGCATCCCAAGCCTATTCAGCCTAATATTTACACACAAAAGATGTCCGGGCAGAATGCCCTGTGTATGACCTTCAAATTTATCCAAGGATTCATCACGCCCTGTGTATGACCTTCAAATTTATCCAAGGATTCATCACGACATACATAAAACTCAAAGTGTGTGTGGTAACTTCATTGTGTGCTCCCTCTGGACCTATATATAAGTCTATTCATTAGGTACTACTACACGTGTATACATTAGGTGTCAGGACCGACGTCGCAACCAGGGGAGCACCCCATGCGTTCCACCTCCCTCTGGCAAGCCGCCTCACAATCTTCCGAAGTACAGTTAGATCTTGGCAATTCAATTGTGCTCATCATCTTCTTTGATCCAAGCCTCATCTTACGGGCATGCGAGGTAGACGGCGGAAGACGCTGGCCCCAGGAGATCTGTCGCCACCGCCGTGTTCTTCGACGCCGGGAACTGCCGCTGGGTCTCGGTTCCTATGCCTTGGATCCGATTCGGAGGGAGACGCGGAGGAAAGGTTGGCCGCCCGGAAGGCGCTGGCAGATCTTGACGACGACACCGGCGAGCTTGGCTGGACAACCGTGTCCCGGCGGCGGCGGCGTACGGATGCAGAGATTCGCCAAGAATTTTGGGAGGACATGGGGTTCCCAACGCCGGCTTCAAGGTTCTGGGAGAAGGAGTCGCCGGAGGTGGGAGGCCGGAGGTCGTCTGCTTCTCCACCGGGATCGTCGGCTCGCAGGAGATCGTCTTCTTCGCCGATGGGTCTGGCTATCTCCAGGGGCCCCAAGATCATGCCTTGGAGGGGTCCTCTGCCAGCGCGGTGGTCCTCGGCGCCGCCGATTCTCGGGATGTTCCTGGAGGCCGCCGTCGTTGGCGCTAGCCAGGGGCATCGGGAGCAGTTCGCGGCTCGCGCGGAGGATACAGTTTTGGTTTGCGAGGAGGTGGGTCCGTTTGGTGACCCCACCAGGGCTGGATCGGACGTGGAGAGCACGCGGTTTTCCTGGACAGGTATCACTATTAGGCTTCTGGGAGTCGGGCGACGGGATTCCTCTCTGTTTTCTTCCGAGCCACCAGAACCATCGCCCTCTGCCTCTGATCGCGCATCTTCTTCGCCGGCTCCTGGCCCTCTGTGTTCACCCGGTGTCTCGTTTGCCGCGGTCGTCTGCTCTGCTAGGATGTCGGGGCAGGGTCAAGGTGCTAACCCTAGAGGTCCGGCCTCGGCTTCTGGGCTGCGGGGAGCGCCAGTGTCTTCCGCCGGGGCTGTTCCTGCTGCCGCGATGAGGCCTTCCGGTCCTTCGTCGGCCTCTCCGGCACAGGCCGCTGCGTTCGGGATTGGTTCGATGCAAGCTCCCGTCGTGGCGAACGTGTATCAGCCGGCATCGGGTCACGTGCTCTTTCCGCCGGGGGTCCAGTTCAGACCACCCACGGCATACTTCAATGCCCTCCAGACTATTCCGACTCAGCCCCTGTAGCGGCCATACCGCGGGGCGTCGCCTTCGTTCGCCGGTCAGCCGGCCGCATCTTACTTGCCAGGGACGGTACCTGGCCCTATGTTTCATGGAGGTTTCACCGGAGATCAGTTGGGTGTGGTCCCGTCGCAGCCAGCGCAGTCGTTTTCCGTCGGAGTGGGGGCTGCGACACCTGCTGTTCCGAAGAGGAAAAAGAATAAGAAGCAGCCTCCGTTTCGAGGGGTTCAGCCACAGGTAATTCAAGCCCAGTCGGATCAGCAGTTCCATCCTCAGCAGCAGAGTTTCCAGCAGCATGGTGTTCCACAGATGCAGGTGCCAGGGTCTTATGTACCTCCTGTCTCGCAGCAGTACACCCCGCAGGAGCAGCAGATCTACCAGCCGACGGTTGTTGCTTCACAGGTTTCAGAGGGACCGTCTGTGGCCGATGTCGGTAAGAAGAATAAGAAGTTTGTTTGGTGCTGGAAGTGTGCGGTCAATACTCATGCGACCAAGGATTGTAAGGCGGTCCACTATTGTTACATCTGTGATTGCACTGCACATCCCACTTTGAGGTGCCCGGTGCTGAAGCTGCCGCGCTTGACTCCGTATATGGCTGGTATTGGCAATGACCAGACTCTGTTCACCCAGATTCCGGATGCTGTGACTCGGGATCATCTTGCGCATAGTAAGACACCTATTGCTCTGGTACGAGTGTCTGGCCCGATGGTTTCAGCGGAGGTCGTTCAGAGGCAGATTGCCAGGCGGTGCCAGGTGCAGGTTCAGTGGAAGTGGGAGGCGGTGCCACATGGAGATTCATCCTTCTTAGTGAGCTTCCCCACGTTTGAGGATTTGGACAGGGTGGGTGGAATCCTGATGACTGTTCCGCTCAGTACTGCTCAGCTGACCTTTTCGGTTTACATGATGGAGGAGGTGCCGCATAAGCTTGAGATGCATCAGGTTTGGCTACATGTGGAGGGAGTACCCCATATTTTGCGTTCCTTTCAGGGCTTGTGGGCTGTTGGAGGACTCATGGGGAACACTCTTGATGTGGATTTGTTCAGCCTGCGGAAGCGGGGGATCGTCCGTATTCTCGTGGAGATGTTTGATACGAAGGTTTTTCTTAAGGCGAAGGATTCACTTGGTCACTTTATTGTGTCAGATGCCGTGGTCAAGCATCATAAGGTATTTGAGTTTCGTTTCCGGATTGAACCTGAGGGTTATATTCCGGAACCAGAGTTTGTTCCTTTCTTGTGGAGAAAGGGAGATGATGATGCGGATGATGATGCCAATGGGAAACATTTAGAGGATGCTATGGATACTTCTGAGGCTGCTACTGCCACTCAGGGGGTGGGTTCTGGATCTTCCTCGGCTGTGCAGGGTACTGCGACTACATCTTCCAGTCAGGGAGTGCAGAGGGTGTTTGCTGTCACTCCCTTTAATGCCAATCCGGTTACTCCACGAGGTCGACAACTTCTGGATGCTCTTCCTTTGGATTCCCCTCTTCGCGGGAAGGGTTCTTCCTCGGCGCCTCGTGTTTCTCTGGCTCAGTTACAGGATGCTCTTCATTCGGTTTCCATTCCTGTACTGCGGTCTTGCTTAGCTTCGCCAGCGAGGTCCAGAACGCATATTTTGGACAGATCTATTCCTGTTTCCACTCCTATTCTCGAGGAGGTTGCTCCTTTAGGGTGTTCGCGGAAGCTGACCCAGGAGGGGTTGGCTGACCGCGACGTTCGTGACCAGCTTCAGGTTGCTGGTGTGCTTGGTCCGACCCAGGTGGGGTTGGCCAACCATGACGAGGTGGATGATTGCGTCTCCTTGGTCAGGGAGGACCTGGGGACGCTTAGGGACGTCTCGCCTCTACTGGTGGGTCAGGCCTTGGTGGTCGATGGGGCGACTGACCTGTGAGGGGTCCGGGTTGTCCCGGTCTCCAGCACGAGTTTCTTCTCCAGGTGATGCTTCGTCAGTCGCTGTGCAGGGGAGTGGTACTACCTTCAAAGTGAGGCGCCATGGAGTGGACGCCTCTGGGGCGTCCGCGACTGATGAGGACTCTATGATCAAGGCCATGCGGCGTAAGGCGGAGAGGAACTTAGATTCGCCAGGTATATTGAGTTCTTCGAAGTCTTTTTTGTTTTTTTCTACTCCTGTTATTTCTTCTAAACTAGCCAATGTTGGCATTAGTTTGGGTAGCTCTAGACAGGAAGTATCTTTTTCTTCTAATGTTTTGCGACACATGGAGGTTGACCGTCTAACGGTTACTCCTAAGGTCGGTGTTTTTCCTGATGCTTCACTAGATGAGGAGGAGGAGTTGCATGCCACAGTAGATGGTCAACTCCTTTCTCACTTAGTCGGTGAAGTGTCGGAGGTGGACTTTGATGAGACCGGGCTTGCCTCTGTGTATGAGCTGAAAGCTCGGTCGAAAATCAAAGAGCCAGCCGAAAAGAGATCCCGTGTATCCAAATCTCCTATAGTTTCTCAATGAATGGAATGTTCTCAAATAGCAGAGGTCTTCGGGACTTGGCTAAACATTTATTCTTTGCTGATTGTGTGAGAGAACATAATTTGGATTTTTTGGGTATTTCTGAGACTGGTAGACGGGATTTTTCACAAGCTCTACTCAATCGCCTTTCTGGTGGAGTGGACTTTACGTGGATATCACGTCCGCCGCGTGGTCGATCTGGGGGGATCCTATTAGGCGTTAGAGATGAGACTATGGAAGTTTTAGCTAGTTCGGTGGGAGATTTTTTTATAAAACTCCATATTCGTAACAAGGCTGACAATTTCACATGGTCTTTAGTCGCCGTATATGGGGCCGCTCAGGATGTTTATAAGGCTGACTTTTTACGTGAGCTTGTGAATTTGGCAAATGACAATCCGTATCCTATTCTTATAGGAGGGGACTTTAATTTGCTCAGATTTCCTCACGAGAAAAGTCGGGGCCGGTTCGATGAACATTGGCCTTTTTTGTTCAATGCTGTTATAGACAGTCTGGACTTGAGAGAGGTTACAATGTTAGGAAGGCAATTTACATGGTCTAATAGTCTTCCGGAGCCAACATATGAAAAACTAGATAGAGTGCTTATGGATACTGACTGGAAACAAAAGTTCCCCTTGGTAACTGTTCGCGCTCTAGAACGTATTGAGGCTTTGTCGGATCATGCTCCTTTCCTTTTATCTTTTGGATCACCACCACGGAAGTCTACGAATGAGTTTAAATTTGAACTCGGTTGGATGATCCGTGATGGTTTTTACGAGATGGTTAAGGCTATTTGGGAGAAACCGGTCGGTGGCCAAACGCCTATCCTACGATGGAATAACAAAATGCGTACTTTACGCAAGTTCCTTCGAGGCTGGGCCAGGCACACAGCTGGTATCCTTAAAAAAGAAAAATTACGCCTAACATCTATAATTGATGACTTAGAGGCTTCTGCGGAAATCAGGCCATTAACTGCACAAGAAATTGAGCTTAAGAGCCATTCGAATGCGGAGATAGCCCGACTTCTGCGCGAGGAGGAACTCAAATGGTACCAACGCTCTACAGCTAAATTCATTCTGGAAGGAGATGCGAATACTAGGTACTTCCATGCTGTTGCCAATGGCAAACATAAGAAGAAACTTATTCACTCTCTGATTCAGGATGAAGGTATGATTGAGGGACAGGAGCATCTGAAGTCATATATCACTAACTATTATAAATCCTTGTTTGGGGCCCCAGAGGAAAATTCTTTCTCTATGGATGAGTCCCAAACGTCTGACATCCCCCAGGTTTCTAATGAAGAAAATAGCTTTCTAACTGCCTCATATACAGAGGAAGAGGTCAAGAAAGCAGTTTTTCAAATGGAACATAACAAAGCACCAGGACCCGATGGCTTCCCAGCGGAATTTTACCAAAAATTCTAGGATGTTATTAAAGAGGACCTGATGACTTTGTTTGGGTTTTTATGTTTGGACAATTGGATCTCTTTAGACTTAACTTTGGCAATATAATTTTACTGCCTAAGGTTAACAATGCAGAACGTATACAACAGTATCGTCCTATATGCTTGCTTAACGTTAGCTTTAAGATTTTTACTAAAGTTGCCACGATTAGACTAAACTCGGTCGCTGACGATTAGCCCGTCTCAAACTGCGTTCATGCAAGGACGAAATATCCTAGATGGTGTTGTAATTCTGCATGAAACAATCCATGAACTACACTCAAAAAAATTAAATGGTGTATTGTTCAAGATTGACTTTGAGAAAGCATACGATAAAGTTAATTGGGCTTTCCTCCAGCAAACACTTCGCATGAAAGGCTTTTCTGAGGAGTGGCGCTATCTTATTCAGTCTTTTGTGTCTGGGGGAGTGTTGCCATTAAAGTAAATGAAGATACTAGCAAATACTTCCAAACCAAGAAAGGACTGAGACAAGGGGATCCATTATCGCCTTTACTATTTAATATAGTGGCTGATATGTTAGCTATCCTTATTGAGAGAGCAAAGACTGATGGTCAAATTGAAGGAGTAGTTCCACATCTTGTCGATGGTGGACTTTCTATTCTTCAATATGCCGATGATACAATTCTTTTTATGGAACATGATCTGGAGAAGGCTAAGAATCTGAAATTAATATTATCAGCATTCGAGCAGTTATCTGGGCTTAAAATAAACTTCCATAAGAGTGATTTGTATTGTTTTGGCGAGGCCCAAAACGAGGCCCACCTATATACTGAACTTTTTGGTTGTGGTCAGGGTCATTTTCCAATCAATTATTTGGGAATACCGATTCATTATCGGCGTCTCACAATTGCTGAATGGAAACCTGTTGAGAAAAGGCTACAAAAATGTCTTAATAGTTGGAAAGGTAAATTGTTATCCCTTGGTGAAAGACTAGTACTCATAAATTTAGTACTTACTAATATGGTACTGTATATGATCTCGTTTTTCCAATTACCAAAAGGGGTCTTGAACAAAGTGGATTATTTCCGTTCAAGATTTTTTTGGCAAGGGGATAGTGAAAAAAAGAAATATCGACTGGCCAAATGGAATGTGGTTTGCCGTCCGAAGGAGTTTGGTGGACTGGGCATACACGATTTGCAAGTCAAAAACACCGCACTCCTGGGCAAATGGCTGTTTAAACTACTTACGGAAGATGGTGTTTGGCAAACCATGTTATGGAGGAAATATGTGGGGTCCAAGGCTGTGCCTCAAGTGGTTTGGAAACGCGGAGATTCACATTTTTGGGCGGGTCTTATGGCCACCAAGAAACATTTCTTTCGATTTGGTGCTTTCGAGATTAAGGATGGATCACAGATTAGGTTTTGGGAAGATAAGTGGCTTGGCCAAACTACTCTTCGCGAACAATATCCAGTTTTATATTCGATTGTTAGACACAAAGGAGATACAATTTCCATAGTGATGGAAGACTATCCTCCTAATGTGTCTTTCAGAAGAAGTCTCATCGGTCCTAGATTGGTATCTTGAAATAATTTATTATTATGTTTATCCATGATACAATTGTCGGACGGTGTTGACGTGTTCAAATGGAAATTACTAGAAAGTGGTAAATTTTCTGTTGGCTCACTATATAAAGCCTTGGTCCAACCTGATATCCCGGTCGATGATAATAGTAAAATTTGGAAAATGAAAATACCCCTTAAGACGAAGATATTCGCTTGGTATCTACGGAAAGGGGTAATTCTAACAAAAGATAATCTTGCAAAGAGGAATTGGCATGGAAGTACACAATGTGTTTTTTGTCATCAAGATGAGACAATTCGCCATTTATTCTTCCATTGCAAATTTGCTCGCTCTATATGGTCATTCATCCAAATAGCTTCTGGTTTATCTCCGCCATGTTCTGTAACCAATGTCTTTGGTAATTGGTTGCACGGAATTGTTGATAAGTACAGAACTTTGTTTAGGGTGGGAGCGCTTGCCATTATATGGTCGCTATGGCTTTGTAGAAGCGACAAGATTTTTAATAACAGTGTGTCTTCTCCTCTGCAGGTTATCTATCGAGCCACGGCTATGCTCCGATCATGGAATATTCTCCAACGTATGGAGTTTCGCGACTTATTTATGGAGGGATGTACGCGATTGGAGGACACGGCGAGGGATATTTTCTCCAGACATGGATGGCCGCGTGATCTGAGGATTGATCTATCTTAGATTCTAGTCATTTATTTACATAGCACTTTTGTGTAATGCTTGTTTACTTTCTACCTTACTTCTGTCGTTCGTGTGGCTGTGTGCATCTTGGTTATGCAGAGGCCGGGTGTAAACATTAAACATTTAATAAATGTGTCCATTTCCAAAAAAAACCCCTACTCACAAGACGCAACGTTGATGAATGTTTTTTTCTCTCGAAATAGGCTTTTACCCCACTATATTAATATAGCCAACACCGAATGCAATCAACAAAATATGAACCGAAAGAAAATGCTGGGGCAGCAGCAAACACACGCCCAAAGAGAAAAAGAAGAAACAAAACGGAGACATAGGCGGATAGACTAAACGAAGGAAACCTAAAACCGCTGCGTCCACCGTAGAATTTCCACCACCCTCCTATCCCCGGATCGCCAAGTGACAAGCAACACCTTCAAGAAGGAGAGAAAGTACGCTGCTGCCCGGACCAGGATGGCCCTAGGGTTTCCCCCGACATGCAGAGGGAAGTGGGCAAAGGGTAGCCACGACGCCCTCCAGGAAGGAAAGGCGCCACCCGAGGGCGGCACCGCGTCGGTGTCGGACGAGCCAGCAAGGGTTTCCCCCAAAAAAAACCTATCCACAGCCCTGGCGACCCGTAGAACAAGAGCCACGCGAGAATGTGGCCTCGACACCACCAAACTTGTCGCCCACCAACATGCGCCACCAAAGTCATGAAGCCGCCATCGTCGTCTCACCAAAGCAACGTCGCAAGGCCTGCACGACGGAGACAAACAGTAGTTTGAAGTTGGGACAGGAGGACTGCAGCCATGCGGGAGGGAGCTGGCTCCACCACCACCGGGCGGTAGTCGACTGGACGCGGCAGCAGGACACCAGTCCCAGTTGAGTCCATCTGGGCCTAGTAGGCCTGTGAAGCCCCCCGAGAGGGCACACCAGTCCCAAATGGGTCCAACCAGGCCCAGATTTGGGCCCGTGAAATCTGCTGCCCCACTGCAACAAGGGTGGCCGCCATCGCCGCTACACCCTACGCAAGCTATCCTGCCACCATCCGCAGTACAGGCTGCACGCCAAGCAAGGCCCGCCCATCTCGACCCAGCTGAGAGCCGATGGACCCAGATCTGGGCCGTATGGGCCTGGCCAGCGCCGCCCGTCGACCAGCAGCGCCACACCGCCCCGTCGCACCATAGAACCGCCACCATACCGTCGCTTCCCAGCCTAGGCCGGGCCACCGCCGCCCAGAACGCACCGCCGCCGGAGAGAAAGGGTCCCGACCCTATCTTCCCTGCGTGCGCGGGGAAAGGCCACCCGCCGCCGGCGGCTCCGCCCGGGCAACGCCCAACGGCCCCAGCCGGCGGCGGCGGCGACGGGAGGGGAAGGTGAGTCGAGGAGGAGGGTGGCGACGCTCTCCCGCCTCGGGGGGAGGGGAGAGAAGCGTGAGGGGTTTTCCACACCGATCGACATGATGGAGCAATGGCAGAGTTGGCAAGCTCGATGAATGTTTTTCTTCGGAGGGACACTTAAATGGTTGGTATTTCATATTAACTCTTACTTACATATCTCACATGCAATATATACGAACGTGATCATAGAACCGGACTCCGTGCTAGCATGTGTCTGTATACTCATTGTGATCATAGAACCAGAGTAAAAAATATACTAACTAGGCTGTCGTTCTAGAGTGGAAAACACACACGTGGCAGCTAGCTACTGCATGGACCTGTTATCGGTAAAGTGCACCTGGTATCGGTAAGTAGTCTGGTCTGAGGAGTGAGAACACGTGAATTTTATAGGAATCTGCATACACATTGCTCTAAAAAATATTTCTGCGGCGGCGGCACGCAACCTCCTGGACCCTTGGTTCCGTTGGAGGTTGACCTTGATCCTTCTCCCACTCATCAGCGCTTGTGGTGCCTAGCAGTCTTCTTTCTCGACGGCGAGTGGTGTGCTGGTCACCGTGTGGCGGCGACACTGTACTGCATGAAGGTGCTTCGTGCCATGTGTCCCAATTGGGGAGGTCCTAGTATGAATTAATGGGGCATGCACTTGTATTTTTTGTGCTTATATACAGGCTTTGTTGTCGTGCGTGCGTGTGTCAAGTGTCTTTCCCTTTTGTTTCGTGCCCAAGTTACAGTGTTCTTCGTATAATTTTACTCTCTCTTTTAAATGTAACAGACTCATAATTTTTGCCTCAAGTCAAATTTTTATAAGTTTGACAAAGAGTATAGGAACCAAACGGATGAAATGAGCAAAGATGTACTAAATCCTCCCAAAATATGATACATCTAACTTTTTCTTTAAATCAAAATTCTATAAATTTTCCGAGATTGTAAAAAAATCTCATCATTTATAATACCAGTTGAATAAGCTATCGAAACATATCTCATACTTGATCTGCTGACAGTTGTTTGTTGTGGTACATGTTCCCTGTTTAGTTGGTTAAACACAGGTACAAGTACTATACAAGGGAAGTTGTACCCTAGCGTTGTCTGAACATTTGGGGGGCTGTTGTTGGAACATTCAGGGGGCGGAGAGTAGGTCGAGAAGGAGAAAGCAGAAGAGTGATTCTATGTTTTGACATTGATAATTTTATACAGAAATTAACACGGATCGTGTACCTCATGCTTTCTCAGTGATGGTCATTGTACTGAGCAATTTATTTGCCATGGCAAGAGTGGTTTCCTCGTTCCACGATCACTACAAAAATACCCTCTCATACCTGGCGGATATTTGGACGGCATAAGCGGAAAAAACCGGTAAAAGTTGGTTACACGGCGGATGAACTGTCGTGGCACCATTTTGTCGCGGAGGCCAATTATATGTCTTGGTAGGTTTGATACGGGCAGAAACTTACGCCGTGGTACGTAAGAAGGTGGAACAACTTATAATAATGCCCTGCGCTGCGGATTGGACTTACGTTTACATTGGTTCTTACAGCAAAAACTAGTAAAGCGCATGACCATGACAAGGCAAGAACGTCTCACTGACTTGTGTGGCCCACAACCGCCTAGGCACGTGCATATATTACGCCGTCCACGCCTCCCTCGAACACACTCTCTGTTCTACTCCGGCCAGTACTCTTCCCAAATCCTTCTTGAATAATTTTCATCGGTTGGCAGCAGAGTGCGAGGAGATTATCCAGGCGGCAGTGCGTGGAGTCAGCGAACGGAGATGGCGGAAAGGCGAGGCATCATTCCTCTCCGCGGCGGTGGCATCGTAGATGCCAAGAATGGCAAACAGGTTTCTTGTATCTCTGGTTGGGTTTTTCTTTTTTTGGGTTGTTTCGGTCGATTTCTCTTTCTCTGATTGGGGTTGTCTTCCTCTGATTTTTGTTTTTTTATTGATCTCTCTCTCTCTATATATATATATATATCAAATCGATCGGGATTTTCTATTATCTTATTTGGGGATTTTTTTCGCAGATCCTGCTACAGTGGATCGAATGCACGGATATAAAGGAATGGAGCGGTCTCCATGCCAGTAGTGGGCTCTGTTGCGGGTGTAGCCCTGAATTGAAGTCACGTTGCTGCATCGCATACAACAGCGTGGACACCAGCCGCAAGTTCCTCAGGTGCCACTACAAAACTACGAGGTGCAAGTACATTATATGGCTCGATGATCCGCACCGCAGGAGGATGCAACAAGTGTTGGAGCACATGTGGAAGAAAGTCAAGGACGATGAGTACCCAATGACCACTAGCGAATTCAATGACAGAATTGAAGTAGCGAGGGATCAAGACAATGCTACGGTTCATGGTGAAGTGACCGGGATTGTGAACGAGTTGGCTCGCCTCTTGGCTTTGATGGAGTCACTTAGGCTCCATTTAGAATAAATTCACTAGACTTGAGTTGTGCGTAACAACTGTTGTTGGTGCAGTTTAATAAATATATATTTGAGCACATTTTTCTTGTATATCTCTATGATTGATAATTTGGTTTGTTTGTAGTTGCGGCACACTCAGTGCAATTCTTAAGATGGTGGTTCTGTTTTCCGTGGATAGTTATATCGTAGCACAAAGATATTTTGCCTCGAAAAGTTAGTAGGGCCCACATATCAGACTTCGAGCTTTCCCCGTGTGCTGCAAGCATTTTTGTGAAATTTCACTTATCCCGCTACTCGCTCGCTCGATCCCCAATCTTTTCCCAAACAAAAATCCTAGCTCCCCTGCCACCGTCTCCGCCCCGCTCCACTGACGCTTTCACCCTCCACCGGCAACCACTCCCTAGGGGCCACCGCCCCATGGCCCCCTCCGTGCCGACACACGAGGAGAGCTTGCCCAAGGACAATGCCCTTCCGCACTGCCCCAGGTTGTTTTCCTTCTATACTTCGATCTTTATAAGCACACAAATGGACAAGGGATGGACGTATTCATTTAGGCAGACAATGGAATATGAACAAGGTTTGGAAAGTTTTTTGGATTTCACGTTCTCTTGATCAGCAAATGTAGGAAAAATCTGTTATCCTTGCGTTGCTTGTGCGAATTCGTATTGTCATGATCATGAAACTCTTGTTGACCACTTGGTTGATAAGGATTTTCTACCAGAATATATGCACTGGGTTTTTCATGGTGAGTCTGTTGATCGGAGTTCTAGTGTGCTTGAATGTAGCACGGATAGGATACTGAACCTGCTAGTTATCATATGACCGATGACATGGATGATCTTATTAGGGCTAGTACGGGGCATTTTCTACATACCGATTGTTCTGTAAATACGGATGCTCTTGATGATGGTATTACCTATACCAAGTTGGCATATGAAGCTGCCCTAGATCTATACCCAGATTGCAAGAATTTCTCAAAGTTGCATTTCATTGTTAGGCTCTTGAACATAAAAAATCTGCGGGGAGCAGCCAATGGAATGTTTGATGAAATTCTCCAGTTATTAGGTGAAGCATTCCCTGATGGAAATCAAATACCCAAGAACTATTATGAGTCTAATAAGTTTGTGAAAGATGTAGGCATTGGGTATACCAACATAGATGTCTACATAAATTACCTTGTTTTATATAGGAATGATCTTGCAAACCATGACAGCTGCCCCACATGTGGCACTTCAAGGTGGAAGACCTTGAGGGAGGATGAAAAGAGGACTCACAAAGTTGCTGCTAAGGTTATCAGGCATTTTCCTTTAAAAAGAAGGCTTCGGAGAATTTTTATATCTAAGAAGACAGCAACTGATGCAATGTGGCAAGGAAGGAAACAAAGTGACTGCTTACTATGGTATGATCACATATATCATTGAACTTAATTACGCTGACAAGGGTTCAGTCATGCTGTTTAGGTGTGATTGGGTTAGTACTGCCCTCAGATTCTCCAAGACGGATGAGTACATCATCAAACTTGTGAACTTTAGTCACCTAACACATGGGGAAAAACCTCACCGACGAGCCATTCATCCATGCATGGCAAGCTAGACAACTATACTACGTCCCAGCGGATAATGATACAAACGAATGGCACATCGTGAGGTCTTTTCCAAAGCAGGATGCATATGAGTTAGGAGGCCCTGATGAGGATACGGAGGAGGGTGACATACCCACATCAGGTCTTGATATTAATTTTACTTAACCTGGCATCCCTCATGAGCCGTATCCACCTTATAGGCGAGATATGTCTGGGAAATTTCTGAATATGTCATTAAAAGACGCAATAGCATCGTTAAGGTAAATGTTTTCAGTTTCAAAATAAATTTACAAGATTCACTATGTATATTACTTATAGTTTCTAATACGACATTACCTTTGTGTGTAAATGCAGCCACCGCAAACAGAAGGATAAAATAAGGACTAATTGATGGAAGATACCAACACAAACGGAACTACCAACAATGGTAGATACATGATCTGGTGTTGTGTATGAAGAACTTTCTTAGGTACCAGTTGTGTGATTAATTAATTTGTGTGTTTGTGAAACTGATAGCTAGCTATTTGTATTGTTTTACTGATATATACTTATGATGGTATTTGGATGCAACATGTGAGATTACCTTTGTGAAGGCTTTTTTTGTCGTGCCAGCGCGAGCGTGGTGACTAAGGCTACGCCTCGACGTCTATAAGCATCAACGCTCGAGCTCTGTGTTGTAGTGGATATGTAATTAAACTATGAATTATAGCACACATATCCGTGTGATGGTATTACTAATGCCAGTGTCAGGAAAGCAGCTTATCAAAAAGACGAACAACATAGTTGGATTAGCAGAAGATGGCCACCTAACCTCCTAAAAAAACACTCACTAATAATTGGGGGCGTAGGACTTCCAAATTTCCAAATGAAAAAGGCCACTGATTTCATCACTCCCGTATCATAACACGTTTTCCCCTAACGAGGAAATCACTCAGCACAGATCGGTACAATACAGGCTTACTGTATCAAAGTAGCAAGCACTGAAATAGATCATACATCACACTGGATCAGAAAGAGGCACTGGGTGAGGAGGGAGGAGGCTAGCTATCTTCAGTCAACTATTGGTTCCCTGGAGCTGCACGGCTGGACGATGCCACATAGATCAAATTTCCTCATGCTTCCCAAGCATATGCAGCCTAATATCAACACGGATAAAATCCAAATGCCCTGCATATGACCTTCAACTTTACCCAACAATTCATCATGGCTAGCACATACATAAGACAGTACGTCCAAGGCTATCGCAATATATAAGTCTATTTAGGTTTGAAACAGCATGGATCTATTTCCACACATGAATGTTTTTTCTATGGAGGGTCACGAAATGGTTGGTGCTGCATATTAACTCTTACCTGATACCTAGCTCACGTGTAATATATACGAGCGTGCTAGTAGAATCTGACTTTTCCTGCTAGCATGTCGTACGCAAAAAAAGCAATAGTTCGTACACAGCTTATTTCCAAAGGCAGCTACTCCATGGACCTGCTAGCATGTAACACGCTCAAATTGGCACGGGAAATGTCATGCCGAATGATGACGGTGATGGTCAGACTCCTCGAATCAGGCTTTCGCCCCGCTATATTAATATAACAAACCACCGATACAAACGAGTCCATGGCTGGGGCAAACAGCACAAAGCAAGCCCAAAGGAAAGAAATAAAAGAGAAAGAGATAGAGAAAACAATGCCGACGCGGCCCGATGAAAACGACGATAACACGCAACCGCTGCACCCACCGGATGATGACCACCACGCTCCTCGCACTCCGACGCGTCTCGTACCAAGCAACACCTCCAAGAAGGACCGCGACGATTACGACGTTGTTGCCCGGACTAGTCCTAGGGTTTCCCCCCGGTACGCTGCAGAGGTAGGGAAAGGGAACACCCGACGCCCTTCAGGAAGGATGGTGGCACCCGCAGGCGTCACCGCGTCGGGACCGGAAAGGCCGACAGGGATTTTGCCCGACCCCAAAACTCCAACCCCAGGCAATCCGGAGCACACCACCAACCACACCGCCCACCAACAATGTGCCACCACGGTCTTGCCATCATCATCGCCGTCGCACTAGGACACCTGCTGCGAGGTCGGTCGGACCGAAAGGGAGCAACCGAGGGTAAGGGTCAGCGGTACCACCACCATGAGGGAGGGAGCAACCTCCACCGCCAGAAACGGTAACCGACCGGACGCCGCGGCCCGAGCACACCAAGCCACAAGCAACCGGAGGGCGGCAGATGTCGAGCCACCTGGAGGACTTCCTCCACCGCCAATGGCGGGTGCCGACCGGACGCAGCCGTGAGGACACACCAGGCCGAGGAGGCCCGGCCGAGCCCTGAATGAGCTCGTAAAGTCCTTGTCGCCACGTTGCTGCACGTAAGGCTCCGGGTGCCGACCGGACGGTGATGGTCAGACTGAATAAGCAGTGTGCCATGATGGAAGCAAAACATATCCATTTGTTATAGTTTCACTACTAATGCCGCTGGTAGCAAGCATCTTACGTCGTCTCATTCTTATGTCGCTCTCTCACAACAACTAACACACCCAAAAAAATAGTTGGAGCGACAAGAACTCTCATGTCGTTGCAATCTCAGAAATTCAATTGATCGGGACTAAATTTACTCTCATCCAAAGTGAGGTCCTCAATGATAGTGACACACTCACACACAAGCAGAGTTTTCTTCCAATGGTACGTTTATGTCGTCATCCGGAAAAATGGCTCAATGATCCAAAACGGTACATAGGCAACGCCTAGATCCTATTGGTTCCTAGTGCAACTTAAAAGGTGACCCAGGGTATCTCGCTCCTCTTAGAGCAGTCGTGCGGCCTTCGGCCTGCTCTCACCTCGCCATTGCTGGGAGCTCTTAGAGTCGCGCACGGCGTTCTCTTTTCTTGTCTTGGCGGTGTTAGGCAGATGGGCTATGCACCAGAGAGGGCGTGCGGTGTCACTCTTTTCTTGTCTTGGCGGTGTTATTGGATCCTTGAAGTGATCTTTGTACTGACCTTTCCATCGTGCTGGATAATTTTTTTATGTCTAGTGCATGCAGTCAATTGATCCAAGCATCCAATGGCATCCTTGTTCTTCATTCTCACCCAAGAGTCTCTCGGTGTCCTCTTCATTGGGTTCCATCAACTACTCTGGCCCGAAGACATCAATCACGGCTTGTGTGAACCTTCTCGTGGCCTCCAAGACTGTATCTTCGCCAATGCGAACATATTCGTCAATGGCGTCGGTTGAAGAGTCAGCAAAAATTCTCGTTCAATATCATGATCATAGCGGTTTGCAAATCATCATCTTCTTCTTTCTCAGACAACGACGACAAAGAGTCGCCAAAAATCATATCCCTCGAACTCTTCATCCAGAAATCTAGGTTGAAGCTATTTCAAAACCGAAATGAAAAACAAAAAAAAATCACCTAGTTATTTCGTTGAACACCTCATGGACGAAGGAGGTGAGAAACGGCAGAGTCGAGCCGACGAGGAGGGGTTAGAAGAATGCTAGGGCTTGTGGCGACAACCGGTAGTTGATGTAGATGTCGTGGGACAGCCGCTTGCTGGTCCATGAGGTCACTGTGTCCAGAGAGTACTCGTCGGGGAATTGGTTGGGGCCTCGGTTTCTGGAGAAACTGAGCTCGAATCAAAACGACATGATCGAAAAGACTGTGGCGGTACTGCATCCCGATTCCGGTGATGGCAGCCACTGGCAAGCGACGCCGAGTATGGTGAAGGGCCCGGTCTATCGAAGTGGGCAACAGGTGGTCACAGGAGTGAACGCCAACGGGGATGGGCGACGCAGCAGGGAAGTTCTGCACACTGGTGGAGGTGTGGAATTTTTGCTCCATGGGATTGCGGCCTGAGTAAAAAATTCTCCTCTAAAACCGATATGAGTTCAGCTAGCTGCAGTTTAGAGGAGAAAACTGGAATTTTTGCTCCGCTGACCGGTTTTAGGGGTTCAGCTAGAGATGCTCTTAGAACATGCCTGATTTTGTGCCTAGTTTTTGGTTTTTTGAATGTTGTTGCATGATTTGCGTGGGATAAAACCCACAATGTCCTCTATTATTTGATCAGATCTGGCATTGAAAACATACAAGAATTGAATCATCTTTTTTATGAGGGCACTATCTTAGAGGTGTATGGATTGACTTTCATTGGCAACAATTATCAAGACGACGGTAAGCTGGTAACCTAGTCTCGTGATATATAGATTGTACTCTCCAGGCATGTCCGCAGCATGTCGTGGCTTTGCCATCTCTTTCGTGCCGCATAGGTGGTTACGATGACGAGTAAGATGAAGATGGAGGCTTGCTTTCGAAGACGGGTCAGACCATGACCATTGCCCATTGGAGTGACCTCCACTCTTAAATATTGTCCTAGGTGTTCGGTGTGAAAAAATTTCCCGTAGTCGTGGCTGGTTCTATTCAAGGTGGCCACATCTTTAGCTCTACCTAACAGATTTTTTTCGATAAAGGACGTTTTTATTACTTAGCAGTAACTTACACCTGGCCTCTGCATAAAGATGCACACAGACGACACCAATCCACATAGTAGAAACATAAAATAAAAATATAAGCGAATTACATATCAAACTGAGAAATTGTAATAACGCCTAGGGTGCATGGGGTAGGTCTATCCGAAGATTATGCTGTCATCCATGTCTAGTAAAAAGGTCCTGTGCCGTATTCTCCAGCCGTGTACACACCTCCAGGAAGAGATCGCAATAATCCGCATGATGCAAAGTTGACCAAGCCCGAAGGGTATGAGTACACCTGTAGAGAACCTGCAGAAGAGAGCAGTTTATATCATTAAAAACCTTATTATTTCTACATAGCTATAGCGACCATATAATAGCTATCGCTCCGACCCTAAGTAGATTTTTGTACTTGTTATCAATACCATGTAACCAATTCTCAAAAATGTTGGCAATACTACATGGTGGATACAAGCCAGAAGCTGCTTGGGTGATTGACCATATAGACCGTGCAAAACTACATTGAAAAAACAGGTGTTTGATTGTCTTATCATGGTGACAGAACACACACCCAGGATTTCCATGCCAATTCCGCTTAATAAGATTGTCTTTTGTAAGGATAATCCCACGACGAAGATACCAAACAAAAAATTTATTTTTAAGTGGTATCTTCATCTTCGAGATCATCCTATTATCTACCACTGGAATAGTCGGCTGAATTAAAGCATTATACAAAGAGCTAACAGAAAAGGACTCATTCTTAGTTAGATTCCATCGGAATTCATCTGGCTCGTCCGACAGTTGTACATGTGCTAGACGATGTAGCAACATGATTCAAGAGTCAAGTCTAGAACCAATTAGATCCCTTCTGAACATTATATTTGACGGGAATGATTCGAACACTGTGGCAACCATTTTCTCCTTATAACGAACAATAGAATATAACGAAGGATATTGTTCTCGAAGGGAAGCATTATCTAGCCATTTATCCTCCCAGAACCTTATCTGCGTCCCATTATTAATAGAGAAAGTTCCGAAGCGTAAAAAATGTTTTTTTGACGCCATCAGACCAGCCCAAAAGTGAGAGTCACCAGGTTTCCAAACCATTTGGAACAATACCTTTGAACCAATATACTTTCTTTTAATAATAGTTTGTCAAATCCCTTCCTCATTTAATAACTTGTAGAGCCTTTTACTAAGGAGGGATGTATTCTTAACCTGTAGATCATGAATACCGAGCTCACCTTGTTCTTTGGGTCTACACAAACACTCCATTTAGCCAGTCTATACTTTTTTTTCTCATTATCTCCCTGCCAAAAGAATCTTGATCGGAAGTAATCTAACCTTTTTAAGACCCCTTTTGGTATTTGAAAAAAGGAAAGCATAAACAAAACCATATTACTAAGAACTGAGTTGATTAGCACCAATTTTTCCCCTATAGAAAGAAGTTTTTCTTTCCAACTACTCAAACGTATCTGTAATCTTTCCTCGACAGTTTTCCACTCAGCATTTGTAAGCCTTCGGTAGTGAACCGGAATGCCCAAACATCTGATCAGAAAAGTGCAGTGACAATAGCCAAAGAGTTCATTATAAAGACCAACCTCCTCTTGGGCCTCGCCGAAACAAAACAATTCGCTTTTATGAAAATTAATTTTTAATCCAGAAAGCTGCTCAAAATCCGAAAGTATGAGTTTCAGATTCTTGGCTTTTTCAAGATCATGTTCCATAAAAAGAATTGTAGAGGCATGGGGACAATAGATTCTTCATTTTCCAAAAAAGGAATTTCAAATACGAGTCTTTTTTCGTTCTCTCGGGTTTGAAGAAGGAAATTGCTCAATTCAAGTACAGGTCCATACTACTCCCTCTGTTTCAAAATATAAGATGTTTTAGATTTATGAAGAAAATGAATATAGACTTATTTTAGTATGTAGGTTCACTTAACTTTGGGATGAATCTATACACTAAATGAAGTCTAGATTCGTTTTCTTCACAAACCTAAAACATCTTATATTTTGAAACGGAGGGAGTATATACTTGCAACAGGGTGCAAGCTGACCTTCCCACAAACACACCAAGTTAAGCTAACAATCAATAACTCATCCTCGGTCCTTCATACCATCCACCTTGTGGTTGTTTCTATTTCTTCTTAATTAACTCTATGTCTTCCGTGGGTGCATATATTCCGTCCAACATGGTAAGCAAACTAGGATAGTTCTGATCCACCGTGGTTTATGATGCTAGTGACAAGGGTGCCTAACACTACAACATGGTAGTTATTTTGGGGCACTTCAAAGTGCCCTATATCTTGCCCCTAAAACTTTTAGGGACATGAGTATTAGTGTCATATTTTAAAGTGCCTTTAAAACCCTTTAGGGACATTTTGATCACATATAGGGGCACTTTGAAGTGAACTGCCCATAAAACCTCAGGCCTCTAAAAGCCTTTATTGACACTAAGTGAACTTTTAGTGATACTAAGAGAAATGCCTCTAAAAGCCTTTATTAACACTATGAGAAATGCCTTTAAAGATAGAATTTTTTTTAGGAGTGAAAATCTTGGCTGTCTGTCCGTTTTCTCGGATGAGCCAGCCCATTATACACGTTTAGAGTGAGTTATTGCAATTTTTTTTAGGAGTGAAAATCTTGGCTGTCTGTCCGTTTTCTCGGATGAGCCAGCCCATTATACACGTTTAGAGTGAGTTATTGCATGAAGATTGGGCTTTCCAAGGTTGGCCAGCCATTGTACACGGCCTCGCCGAGTGCTGCTCCTGTCTCTCTCCCGGCGGGTGCCGAAGCGCGCCCAACTTCGGGCTGGTGGAGGGAACCGGCCCAACATCAGTACTCTGTTTCCTTACGTGGGATGCTTGTTCGACGTAGACAACCAGGGTATTTAAACCGGTACGATTCGTAGTAAGAAGTCGAGGTGGGACTAAAAACTAAAACAACAAGCTGTTGCACTGCATGCGCATGTGGGACGCGCAAGTTTGGATGCTGCCATGGATGCGGAACGACGGAGACGCATGTGTTGGACGCGTACAGACGTCAGGCGTGCAAACATGCAGATACAGTTTGGTCTGGTTCGTGTATGCTGGATTTTTTTTTCTCGATACTGCTAGCTGCTATGTCGACGTACGAGAACACACGAAGGAACCGAAAAACAAGTATTTACGTGCGATGAACTGTGCATATAAACGTGCTCAAGAACACGTGAAGCCTTGACTTTTTTTTTATGGATACCAGCGGCGGACCTAGGATTTAGCCAAGACCATGGCTAATTTTAATGTCTAAAAATTATGAGAAAAATTACCTCCAAATCCCCTTCTAATAACATACTCTTCCCGTTTTGAAATAAGTGTCCACATATATAGGTATCTAGACAAATCTACTAAAATTGATTTAGAATGGAGATAATACTATATTAGCCGAAGCACAAAAAAATACTCCCTCCGACCCATATTAATCTAGATTCATATGAATCTATAAAAAGTTGAGTCAACTAATATGGGCCGGAGGGAGTACATAAAAGTGTTTTAACCCGTGAAACATGTTCAAATTTTAACGAAACTATGATAAGAAAAGCACTCTAAAAATGCGGTGTTATAATCATATAACTAGGACACATTTGTAGTACTCCCTTCGTTTCAAAATAGATGTAATTTTTTGTCTAAATTTAGACGTATCTAGACACTATTTAGTACTAGATACATCCAAATTTACATCCATTTGCAACATCTATTTAGTACCTAAAATGACAAAGCTTTGCTCTGATCCTAGCCTTTCGTCTTCTACGTAATAAGAGTGAATAAAATCCGTAAAAAAATACAACCAGCTTAACCTAATTGTAGCACTTCTAGACTTAAATTAACTCTTTGATTCTTCCACGATTAAGAATTTGTAGTATTAGAATTCATCAAACAGAGAAATTACCTAGGGCCCTAGGCGATAAGCCGACGATAACAAATGGACAAGCGCTTGTGCGATGGCATCGCTCGGCACGGTTCTGCAGGTGGAGATCCCGAATTGCGACGCGACGGTATTGGCGTGCTCGAGAAGATCCCGCCTCCACCGGCCGTCGTGGCGGCGGCACGGTCGAGCGTGGCGGCGCTGGCCCGTTGTGATTTGGCTAAAGGCTCGAGTTGTGATTTGGTTGCCTCTAAAGGTAGTACCTTTAGGGGCACTTTGATGAAAATGTCTCTAAAGGTAGTATCCTTAGAAGCACTTAGAAAAATGCCTCTAAAGGAAGTATCTTTAGGGGCACTTTGATGGAAATGCCTTTAAAGGTAGTACCTAGGTGCACTTGGAAAAATGCCTTAGTATCTTTAGGGGCACTTAGCAAAATGCCTCTAAAGGTAGTATATTTAGGGGAACTTTGATGGAAATGCCTTTAAAGATAGTATCTTTAGGTGCACTTGGAAAAATGTCTTAGTATCTTTAGGGGCACTTAGCAAAATGCCTCTAAAGATAGTATCTTTAGAGGCACTCTGATGGAAATGCCTCTAAAGATAGTATCTTTAGGGGCACTTGGCAAAATGCCTCAGTATCTTTAGGGGCACAAGGCAAAATGCCTCTAAAGATAGTATATTTAGGGGCACTTCGATGGAAATGCCTCTAAAGGTAGTACCTTTAGGGGAATTTGGCAAAATTCCTCGGTACCTTTAGGGACACAAGGCAAAATGCCTCTAAAGTTAGTATCTTTAGGGGCCTTTGATGGAAATGCCTTTAAAGGTAGTATCTTTAGGGGCACTTGGCAAAATGACTCTAAAGGTAGCATTTTTAGGGGCACTTTGATGTAAATGCCTATAAAGATAGTATCTTTAGGGCACTTGGCAAAAATGCCTCAAAATAACACATTTAGAGTCATTTTCAGAAGTGCCCCTAGCCAAAGTGCCCCTAAAGATGTACCGTGTACTAGTGTAAGTAGCATACCAAACAAAGATAGTCCATCTTTTTCCAAGTGAGCTGGCCAATTAAGTCAATTCTACTCATTTTGGTTTGTAGAAGTATCTTTCGTGGACATACAAAACATATATTATGCTTGCGCACAATATCACAGATATGTCAGATTGTGAGGCATTAGGAAAGGATCAGCTCGTAGGTTTGAGAAGCAATGTGGTGCATCTATAAAGCACCAATAGTTAATTATGCTACCCAAGACTGGTAGATTGGTTGGATGCAAAATTTTGGCTCAACTGTTGTTGTGAAGCACAAAACATCATACTAGATTGCCTGGGTACTCCTAATGGAATGGACCGGGTTGCCCCATCAGGTCCCTGACCCGACCCAGAAAATCAGGGCCATTGGGCAAGTTTTCGTTTTGCCAAATACATGCTAGCTAATTTTTGGGTGTAAAGAGATATTCTCAATGACTATCTCATTATGATGACTACAATAGTTTGTTACATGTTTCATTGCTACCTCGTGGCGCAGCATGAGTGGTATGACGACAGTGGATATGGTCAAAGTAAGGTGAATTGTACCATTTAGGATAAAGGTCCACGGTCCAAAGTGTTGGCATCCTCTCCTTGAAAACATTGCATTGTAAGATGAAGATGGCGTCTATTTTCAAAGGTGGTTTCAGACTGACCTTGACCATTGGACCGACCCTCCGTTCATATATTATTGCAGCTCTTCCTTGTCACTTCTTTGTCGTAATTCATGGATGCCACATCTTGTACTCAAAATGTTCAAATTATGACTGCATTGGCAATGTTACAATTCTTCATTTTCCAAAAAAGATGCTCAAAGAGAAGTCTTTGTTCTTCTTTAAGGCTTGAAAAAAGGACTTGTACATACTATAGATGCAATGTTTACTTTTTTGAAATTGAGAGTTCAACCTGGGCCTCTACATCAATAGATGCACATAGCATTTTATTAAAAAGATTCACCGTTCAAAGTTATTACAAATCATGGATCAGAGTGGGTCGATACAAATATGAACAATCGAAAAATGATCCAAGTACATCTTGTAGTCGATTAATAGGCTGCTAGGTAGCCTGGTAGAAGATATCATGTGCAAATGTTAGGAGCGGGTTGCATCCGGTAACCATGCACTCCCGTTGATCCTCTGTGATAAGGAAACACCATAGTTGAATCCACTCTACGCGATGTGGATAACCTGCAAGAAATTAGTAGAATCATTTATGTTAAACACAATGTTATTTCTACAATTCCATATCGACCAGCATAAATAGGAAACTTCTATGTGAATCCTAGCTTTAGTTTTCGTGTTAATATCATTCAACCAATTTCGAAACATATTGGTGATATTGGTTGGTGGTGGTATGTCATATGTAGAACAAACAACACTCCAAGTTAATCTAGCAAAAAGACATGAGAGAAATAAATATTCCAATGTTTCCTCAGCATCACAGAAGCAACACTTCTTACTTCCATTCCAATTCATCTTAGACATATTATCCCTAGTTAGCAATACCTTTTTTCTTAGGAACCACATAAAAAAATTGATCTTTAGTAGAATATTTAACTTCCATAGATATTTAAAAAGTCTAGTAGGCATTAATTTCCAAATAAATTCATCATCTTCATTATTTAAAGATACCCCCATCAGTTTTTGGCGAAAGTGAATCCAGGAATTCCACTTATTCCCAATGAGTAGCCTCCTAAAACCAATGTGTAAGGGAGTCTTTGACAACATGCTTGCAATAGTAACATATTTCTGTCACACAATGTTATGTAATTAAGGGTATCTCTCAGCTATAGTGGCAATAAGCCTAACCAAGTATCTTCCCAAAATCTAAATATAGTGCCATCAACAATTTTAAAAAGTCCTCTGCTAAAGAAATTATCTTTAACTCTCATAAGTCCCTTCTAAAACAATGAATCGGTTGGCTTACTTGGTACTTGTGATAAAGTTTGTTGGGATAAATAATTTATATGTAATAGCTTCTGCCACACGTCAGATTCATTAAGTAATTAAAATAACCACTTGCTAAGTAAACAATTGTTTTTCGTATCTAAAACTTCAATTCCAAGTCCTCACTAATCTTTAGGTCAACAAATAATTTTGCACTTAATTAAACTATATATATGGTTGTTATCCTCACTTTGCCAGAAAAAGCATGATCTGTAAAAGTCAGGATTTTTCATACCCCTTTAGGTACTTCCAAGAAAGATAACATAAACATCGGTAAACTAGTAAGAAGAAGAATTAGAACAAGAAGGTCTTCATATGATAACATCGTGTGTGCCCAACAACCAAACTTCCCTTCGAAGCGGCTCTCAATTGGGTTCCATTCAGAGTTTTTATGTTTTGTGTAATGGATAGGTAGTCCCATGTACCTAAACGGGGGAGATCCAGCCTCGTAACCAAATAGTTATTTGAATTATTTCTCGTCTTTAGCCTTTCCTAAACAGAAAATATCGCTTTTGTGGAAGTTAATCTTAAGACCAAAGAGTTGTTCAAAAATACATAAATTTATCTTCATGTTGACGCATTTTTCTAGATCACGTTTCATAAACAAAATTGTATCATCAGCATATTGCAAAATGGAAACCCCTCCTAATTTGACCATATTATTTTAAGTCCTCCAATTTGACCATATTATTTTAATCTTGCTATTAAAATGGCAACATGTCCACAATAATATCAAATAGCATTGGTGGCAATGGATCACCTTATATTAAGCCCTTTCGTGTTTGGAAATAGTTGCTAATATCATCATTAACCTTTATTCCCACACTACCTCCCTGAACAAACTGCTCAATCAACTTACACCACTCTGGTATAAATCCTTTCATACACAACGTCTCTTGCAAGAAGGATCATTTAACTTTATCATAAGCCTTCTCAAAGTTAATTTTGAAAAGTACTCTATTTATTTTCTTTCTATGAAGTTTATGGATAGTTTCATACAGCACAACAACCCCCTCACGGATATGTCTTCCAGGCACGAATGATGTTTGAGTAGGTCTAATAACCTTCTAAGCATTTGTGTCCACCTTTATAAAAATCTTGAAGCTTATATCGGAATACATATAGGCCTATATTGTTGTATTTGGACACCACATTTTATTTTTTGGGCAGAAGGGTACTTACACCAAAGTTCAATTTAAACAACTACAAATTCCCATTTTGCAACTGTAAGAACATTGACATCAAGTCACACTTAATGACTTCGCAAACTTTTGATCAAACTTAGCTGGAAACCCATCTGGTCCAGGAGCCTTGTTCAACTCCATTTTAAAGATGGAATCATGCACCTCCTCCTTAGTGAAGTCAGAGGTAGTGACATAATTTTCATTAGGAGATAGTTGCAGTATATCTCTCCCATTGAGAAGTTAGATGATGTCGGTGCCCCAAATAGCCTCTTATATTACTCAGTTAGGTAGATATTTAAATTATCTACACTCACTATGGTTCCTTCATCTTGTTCTAATTGAAAAAATTCCTGTTTCTATGATTCCCATTTGCAATCAAATGGAAGTATTTTTTATTATTTTATCCTTCTTAGATATGTTTAACATTTTCTATTTGATCCCAATTTGTTTCTTCATCTCGTCTTAGTTTTGTGATACTTTCATTAGCCTCCCGCAAGGAAACCCTTTTGGCTGGGCTTAGTGGATTCGTTTGAGCCTTTAAATCCAAGGTATCAATAATAGCTAATAAGTGTTTTGTTTCTTTCTTACATTTGCCACTCAAATTTTTGGCCCATCCTTTTAAAAAGCGATGAATATGTCTTATTTTGTTTTTCCATCTCTCAATTGGTGTCTCTCCACGATTCACCACCTCTGGTTCGGCTTTTACCATCTCATAAAAATTCTCTTGTCGTAGCCATGATAATTCAAAAGAGAAAGGTGATATATTTCCAAGATGAGCATGTTGTCCTGAATCAATTAATAGCAGTGTGTGGTCAGACCCTGACCAAGTTAGGGCCCTTACCATGACCAAAGGAAATTTCTATTCTCATTCAACACTAGATAGGATTCGATCCAGTTTCTCATACGTGGGATTCTCTCTACGATTAGCCAAAGTGAAATTCCTTTTTGAGAGAATAATTTCTCTCAAATCTAGACTTGCAATTATTTCGTTAAAGATAAAAGGCCGGTGTGGGTCAAATCTATCATTATTCTTTTCCTCTTTTCGCCTAAGAATATTAAAATCCCCTCCTACCTGAGTAGGAAGAGGCTTAGATTCACACATGCTGGAAAATTCTGCAAGAAACCATGAGAGGGTCCTCACAGAGTTTTGAGAGGTGGGGGAGAAAGGCAGTGAGCGTTCGGAACAGTATAACACATCTTACTCAGGTTCAAATTTCAAGATGGTGACGTGATCATACTCCTATTATAAACTAGTATAATGGAAATATCGTCGGGTTATAGAGATTGTATGGTTCACTATGCTCGAGTTGTGGTGTGCCCTAAAGACTCCCGTAGGCCATCTTCTAAAGGTACTAAAACCTAGGGTTACATGTATAGTCCTAACCGGACATATTACAGAGTTCTACACTAGCAGGGACGAAGCTAGAAAAAATTGTGGTTGGGGTCAGCTCCATATTTTCTCTAATTCAATGATGTCATCTTGTACAAAATAGAAGTACTTGGTACTAATTAGTAAAGAATTCTCTAGCAATCACTAGGGTCAGCTGACCCCAATGCCACTATGGCAGCTCCGTCCCTCTACATTAATACTAGTTATCTTCGTGTCGTGTACTCCAAGAATCATGCTTTCTCTTTGTCGGTGCATAGTGGCCTTCCATCTTTCGGCTAGGCTTTCCTACTAGGATTCCTCTACCTGGACCGTCCACTAGGCCATAGGCCTTGTCACCATCAGTGGGTCACCAGGATTAGCTAGAGTAAGGTCATGATATGGTCTTACCCATAATGCATATCCTCAACATACACTAAATAATTATTAGAGATGAAGGACTTCCAAATTTCAACATAAAAAAGGCCATTGTTTTGGGACTAGAATTTACTCACCCAAGATCCTGAGTATTTCGCTCCTCGTTTCCATGAAGATAATATCAAATTTATTCCTCGATCTTCTTTACATAATCAAGTTTGTTTCATCACTCTCATGTCATACATTTCATGGCTCGATTTTGTGTTGACGATGAAGTCACTCAGCGCACAGATTGGTACAGTACAGCGCAATGCAACGGAACGGCATGTGATCGAGAAGCATAAACTGAAATGTATCATACATCACTATGGACCAGATTCAGGCACTGGGGGAGGAGGGAGGAAGCCAGCTGCCTACTATCAACTACTCCCTCTTTCCTGAATTAGATATCATGGATATGTCTAAATTCGCATGTATTTAAATGTATTTTAGGGTAGAGATTGGTTCCCTGGAGTTTCGTAGCGAGGGGCTACTATAGTTGGTTCCCGGCCTGGAGTTCCTCGGCTCAAACAAGCGACATAGCTCGAATTTCCTCGTACATTCCATGCCTATGCAGCCCAATATCAACATGGATAAAATGTCAATGCCCTGAATATGACCTTCAAATTTACAAACGATTCATCATGACCAGAACATACATAAAACTTGCAGTGTGTGTCGCAACCTATATATGTCTAGTTGCTAGGTAATATACTACACATGTATACATTTAAATCTGCAGCAACCATTTCTCACAGGACACAACATGGCTCTGTTTCCGCACATGAATGTTTTTTATTACAGGGACAATAAATGAATGGCATTGCATATTAACTCTTACTTACATGTGAGATATACGAGCGTGATCGTAGAACCTGACTTGTGTATGCTAGCATGTCGTACGCTAGCTGGTCCTTGTACACAGAAGAAACACTAGGTCGTACACAGCTTGTTTCCTGTTGGCAGCTACCACATGGGCCGATGTTGCCCTCCTTCAAACACAACCCTGCTCGGTAAAAGTGCACCTAGTATCGGCAGGTCATTTTGAGAACACGCGAGTATATATGATAGGAATTTATGCACGCTTTACTTTGCTTCATTCGAAATTCAGTCATCCTAGAACACTCTCGAGTTAACACGGGAATATAGTCAAGCTGGGCGATGACGGTCAGACTGAACAATCAGTGTGACATGAATCGAAGCAAGCATATCCAAATCATGGCGCAATTGTTAACCATGAAACGTTCTATTACAACTTTTAACCATGGAGCAATTGTTAGATGGTACTGATGAGTTTCAATGGACCTTACACGAAAATGGTAAATTCTCTGTAGATTCTATGTATAGAGTATTATTCCAACCGGATTTGTCAGTGATAATAACAAAACAAATCAGGAAGATGAAGGTACCACTAAAGACCAAGATATTCACATGATATCTGTGTCGAGGGCACCAGCAAGAGGCCCGCCTCAATCGAAGAGTTGCGGGACTGCACTCAAAGAACGGGCGAATCTATTCGCTCGTACATACTACGCTGGTCCAACACCAAGAACTCCGCAGCACACATCTCCGAAGAGAGGGCCATCGACGCCTTCAGGGACGGCGTCAAGCGCCAAGACTTCAAGGAGGAACTTGGGCGCGTCAAGCCCAAAACACTCGACCACCTCATGGACATCGCCAACAGGTGGGCCGACGGCGAAGATTCCATTCACCGAGCACAATCGGATGAAGAGGACGACTACGGCCGAAGACGGGAACGCCGTAGCAAGAGGAGATCGCGCGTCTACGACGATCGCGACGGACCCGACATGGTCGCGGCCGGCTACGCCGACCGTCGCAACGACAACAGCCGCAACAGCGGAGGATACCGCGGAGGAAACTTCCGCGACGGCGGACGCCCAGCACAGTCGTGGCAACGCCGCGACCGCGACAACGGACCCTCAGCATACGACAAACTTTCGGGTCCATGCACCATCCACTTCTACATCGACAAGCAGGATGGCAAAAAGAAAGCCAGCCACATGCTCAAGGACTGCCGCGAGTTCCAGAAACTCAGCGAAAGCATGGTGCAGATGAGGCAGCAAGCCCCAATCCCTGCGTTCGGAAACGCACCTGCGCCAGGTGAAATAGCGCATGGAGCTCCTCCACCGCCGCCTATCGGAGGCCCAAACCAACCAGTCGCACCAGCACAGAACAACGCTGGGAACGGGTACCCCCGCCGAAAGGAGCACTGATGATCCAGAAGGAGCGCCCCACGAATAGGGTGCAGAAGAAAATCACCCGACAAATCAACCTGGCCGTGGCAACTCCACCTGCCATTCCTGAGTACCTCAGCGGATCGGAGTCCTGCATCACATTCACTCGTTCGGATCACCCTTGCTAGATCCCTCGCCCGGGTCATGCTGCCCTGCTGCTAGAGGCGTAGATCGGAGGTTTCGAAATGAGTCGCGTCTTCATGGACGGCGGCAGCGGCATCAACCTGATGTTCGCAAGCACTCTAGCAGCAATACGGATCCCGCAATGCAGCCAGGAACAGTCAGACACAACGTTCCACGGCATCGTTTCAGGGAAGGGCATATTCCCCCTAGGAAAAATATGGCTCGACGTCATCTTCGGCAAGCCGGACAACTTCCGGCTGGAGCGACTCGAATTTGAAGTGGTGGACTGGCCGTCACAATACCACGCCATCCTCGGGCGTGTAGCATTCGCAAGGTTCCTGGCTGTCCCACACTACGCATACATACTACTCAAGATGCCAGGGCCGAAGGGCGTCATCACAATCCACGAAAGCTTCACCCGATCGGACCAATGCGACAGGGATTTCAACAGAATCTCCCAGTCATTCAGCATGCAGGAGGAGCTCCTAAGACTCCGCGAAGCGACAGACAATGGGGCACCCCCAGTAGCACGACAAAACGCGCCCGACATGTCTTTCGACTCCACCGTCAACACAAAGAAGGTGCAGGTCCATCCGACGGATGCCTCCAAGACGGCCCTGATCGCCAACGACCTCAGCCCCGCATAGGAAGGCGCGCTCGTCGAATTCCTCCGTGAGCGCTGGGAAATCTTCGCCTGGTGTCCTGCGGACATGCCAGTGTAGGGGTTCGTAGCATGGAAAACAAAAAATTTCTACCGCATGAACACACAATCAAGATCTAATCTATGATCAAGCCAAGATCTATCTACTAGATTGTAGCAACGAGTCGATAGAGGAACTCACCCTCGAAGATTCCAAAGCGGTTAATGAGAGCGGATTCTCGTGGGTGATGTAGTCGTACTCTTTTCGATCTCAAGATCGCGTAGACGATCCTTCCGGTGCTGCGTTCCGGCAGTGCTCCCGCAGTCGGTCACACGTTCGGTACTCGATGAAGACCTTCCTCTCCCTTGTTCCAGCAGATAGCGGAGGTTGTAGCACTCTCCTCGCGAATCCGGCAGCACGACGGCGTGGTACCGGAAGTAGAGGGGAGATCTCGCAGGGCTTCGCCTTAAGCCGGAGCGAGTATGGTGGAGTAAGAGAGGGCCTTGGGGATCTACAGATTAGAAGCACCAAAGGGGTGGTGTGGCCGGCGGCTAGGGCTTGGAGAAACCCTAATTCGGCGGCTAGAGGATCCCTAGGTGGCGGCAACACTTGGAGGGGTGGTGGCGCCTAGAGGTAGGGTTTTGGGTGGAGAGAGGTGTGTTTGGAGGGGCAGCCCAGCCCCTCCTTATATAGGTGGGAGGGCGCGGCCAAGGGGAGGGGAGTCCCTCCCCAACTCGGATCCCTAGTGGGCCGGCGGTGGAGGAGGAACTCCTCCCCAACTCGGTTTCCCACTTTCCCACCACTTCACAAAATAGCCGTTTGACTTTTCAAATTGGCGTTTGACTTTTCAAACTAGGATTTGATTAAACCCTTTATTTTGTTCAGCGATGACACCTAGTACATGATGCAATCATACCAACTTGATATAACACATTCATGTACCCTTCCCCTCCGGAGTGCCGGACATTCCGGAACCTTCTAGAACATTCCCGATGAAAACACCGGAACCATTCTCCAACCCCGAAACAGGACTTTCCTTATATGAATCTTATTCTCCGGACCATTCCGGATCTCCTCGTGATATCCCGGATCCCATCCGAGACTCCGAACAACATTCGGTCTCTTACTCATCATTCCATAACTACTCAACAACATCGAATCCTTAAGTGTGTCTCCCTACGGTTCGTGAATTATGTGGACATGATCGAGACACTTCTCCGATCAATAACCAATAGAGGAATCTGGAAATTCATATGGCTCCCACATATTTCTCACGATTACTTTATGATCGAATGAACCACTTACATACGATACCAATTTCCCTTTGTCTCACGATAGTTTACTTATCCGAGGTTTTGATCGGTATCTCGCATACCTAGTTCAACCTCATACCGATAAGTACTCTTTTCTCGTTCCTGTGGTATGTGATCCCTTGTGAGCCACCACATGCTTGCAAGCTAATTGGATGACATTCCACCGAGAGGGCCCAGAGTATATCTATCCGTCATATGGATGGACAAATCCCACTCTTGATCCATGTGTCTCAACCCATACTTTCCGAACACTCAATGCCACCTTTATAGCCACCCAGTTACGGTGTGGTGTTTGATGTCATCAAAGCATCCTTCCGGTGATGGTGATAAGCATGATCTCATGGTCGAAGGAATTAGGTTACTATGTATCAGAAAGCTTATAGCAAATGAACTATATTAAATGACTTGATCTTTATGCTACGCTTAACTATAGGAGTATGTCCATCACATCATTCTCCTAATGATATGACCCTGTTGTTAATAACATCTCTATGTTCATGATCAGGAAACCATGATATTATATTAACCAACAAGCTAGTTTAACAAGAGGCTTTACTAGGGACTCTTTTATGTTTACAAATCACACAAGTATTAATGTTTCCGGTTAATACAATTATAGCATGGTATGTAAACATTTATCATAAGTGTGAAGATATGATAATAACCACTTTATTATTGCCTCTTGGGCATATCTCCAACAGTCTCCCACTTGCACTAGAGTCAATAATCTAGTTTCAAACCTTTGTGTATTTAACACCTATGGCTTTCTGGTGTCGTATGTACACGATTGCTAGTGGTCAACTGATCTCCAGATCTGACACTTCCAGGTCCGTGTGTAATTGCATGTCTTTGCGTCTCTATGCATCACTCATTCTCTAATGAGATGGCTTTGTACAAATTTGGTCCTTTGGTGTGACCTTTAGTTCTTTGGGGTTAAAACATGTTGATAATATTGTCGTACAATATATCTTCATAGTATTTATCCCTGCTGTGAACTGCACCTAGTTTGATAACAAACTACTTGACACAAATGCCCTCTTTTGCTGCTATAATAGCAGTTATATACTTAGCCTTTTGTTGTAGTATCTGTCACAATGTCTTAACTTTGGAACTCATCCAAATTCATTATGGAACTCTCATTCCATCATATTGTGCCACCCTTAGTTTAGATTGAGATAAACTTAATTTGTACTTTGTGACAAAACTAGTATCAATGTAATTCATTTACAATGAACTAACCATCCATTTGTCACTTATACAAAATAATATATTCTTAGTTCTTTTGCAAGATCATAAGAATATCTTTACTATCGTCCAATAATCATCTTATGAATCATTCTGGTATATGCTCATAACATTTAGAGCATAGGACATATCTGGATTTGTACATATCACAACATGATTGATATAAATACTCTTTGTGATTTCATACATCAAGTATCAATCTATACTTGAATTTTTGTTTCACTTACCAAATGTCAATACACTTGTATATATCATCAATATTGAACTCATTCAATCCTTTCTGTGCGACAAGAACCTTTCTTGTAGTTTCTATATTGAACTCATTCAATATATCATCTATGTACTTTCGGCACAACCATATTAGCGTCTATTGATGCCAAATATTTGGGTTTTGCCTAAGTCTTTCATCGAGATAAAATTCTTATCCTGTGTTAATAAAAGATACATTATTTCCAATCAACAATATGTCTTCCATATAATGTATTAGAAATATGTCTTAGCGCTCCCACTTAATTTTTTTGCAAATGCAAGCATCTTCATCGTCTCCGATGAAATTAAACTCTTTTAATAGTTTCATCATGGTGAAGATTCCAACTCCGCGATGCTTACTTCAACTATTGAAGTTTGCATATGCTTTTAGCATCCTTTGAATTAACAAAACCCTTTGGACCGTGTCATGCACACGTCCTTGGTAACCATTCTATTAGAAGAACTTGTTTTGTTTATTCAACACATAACAAAATTATATGTCGTAGTTGCTACATTAATCTGTCTAGACTAAATATCGCTTAATGAAAGATCAGATCTTGTCATAGTCAACTCTTTGAACATTGTCATGAACTCTTTCCAACATGTCGATAATTTCATAGATGTGAAACATCCATGTCTATTTCTTTATAGATCCAAATACGACTGTAAGGTCTTGTACCTTTCCAGAGGGTCTTTCAAGTTCAAAGCTTGACCTCTCGTATATGGAACTATCACGAATTTTATGGCTTCAAGCCATTTGACGGAGTCAGGGCCCATCATCGCTTCTTTGCATGTAGTCGGATCATTATTGTCAAATAATGATTTAACTCTCAAATCTTGGTATTTGATTGTTTACCCGACCTACTTGTTTTAATAGGAACTTAGATCTCCGTAACCACAACCTTTGAGGCACGTGAGCCATGAGCATTGTTGTTGCCTCCGGAACACTTTTCGGCGCTGCGCAACTCTGCACATATAGCTAAGGTTCTTTTAACCTTATCAAAGTTCTATTGTCCTCCCACTTAACTTTTCACGAAAAAATCCTTCTTAAAGAAACTTGACGTTCTAAGCGACAAACATTTTTGTCTCTGATGTTATGGAGGAACAGTTATTCGAAATAACATACAAAGATAGGTTCATCCGACTTTGGTTGCAAACATCTTTCTTATGCATAGCATACCAATGTTTAAGAAAGGACAACTTGGGTTTTATCCCAAACCATAACTTTATATGGTGTCAATTCAACGGATTATGATGGAGCTCTTTTCAGTGGAAAAACGGTAGTCTCTAAAGCTTTTAATCTTTAAAATATAATGACAGTTTTATAAATTACACCTTTGATCTTACCATGTCAAACAAGGTTTAATTACATATCTCGAACACTCCATACTCTTATGGTGTTTCGGAAAATGCAAATCCATGGAACGATTCCTTAAATCTTAGGTCTTATGCTAAACTCGTAACTCAAATATCTTCCTTTATGATTTTATCATAAACTATTTTTATTCTTGTTACAATGATTTTGCACTTCATCTTGAAAATCTTTGAACTTTTCAAATGTTTCATACTTCATCCTTATTAAGTAAATATTCATATATTCACTCAAATTTTCGGAGGAAGCATATGAAGTTGAAATCCATCGCTCTTAACTACACATAATGGACTTCATACAACAATATGTACAAGTTCCAATAAGCTAGTCATTCGTTCCCTTTTGGCCTATGAACGAAGTTTTAATTATCTCTAGGAAAGTTTCACAAGCGTCATTTGATCAAAAATCAAAAGACTCCAAAATTCCATCCATATGGAGTTTCTTCATGTTTTCTTTCCAATATAATTTAAATGGCGATGTCACTTCCTAAATGATCTTTCAATCATTTTGTCTTTCGACATTTTTAGCACTAGTTTTATGGATGTGATTTATCCAACGAGATTTGTGAATCATCCATCTTTTATGGATTACGGCAATTAATTGAACAACCCTTTTGTTCTCATAATACCTGATAAAACAAATCTTGAAGGCAAGCTTTGATTTAAACGAGCAACATAATAACCCTTTATTTGCTCTCGATGAACATCATCACATATTCTTTTGCTAGTTACTTAGGCCATTGTAGTTCATGAATTGTGTTGTTTTGTATGACGATTCACACCAACAAATTCAGTATCAAATACTTAAGAACCACATTGTTTAATAAGCAAAGAATATATCCATAACATGTATATCATCTATATACTTAAGCTGAACAATTCTAGTCTTTTCTTTTCTGCCATATACTTATGAGATTCTCTTCAAGATTTTCCTTTTACATTTGAAAGAATCTATCAACATCAATAGTGGAGCCATATACATGACACATAGTCCAAAGCATGTATAGTAAAATACCAATGTCTTTGGACTTGCACTTTGAAGTAGATCACCATCATCAAATGTTTGATGTTCTTTCAAATTCCTTTCTTTAGTAATCTCTTGGTGTAGTAAACATTTTACCTACATCAAATATTCACCCTTATCATGGAATCATCCATGATCAAGCTACTTTTAGCTTATAACGGTGAATCACGAGTATAATGTTGCTCTCCAAAACCTTTTGGAGGTTTAGGACAACTAGTGTCTCCAACCTTTTGCAAATTCTCATCAAATATGAGAACATGACTTTTGCCATATTATATTCTATCATGTTGCAACCAAAACTTCGTTTTAGATATCACAATATCTTCCACACATCATGGTTTATGAAACAACTCTTTCAGATCCTAGATAACCTTGATATTAAGACAATCCTTTGAATATCAAGAATCATGGAGACAAACATGATACTCATACACTAACACTTGGAATTGTCACTCTTGCTTTAATACCAATTATTAAACTTCATGGAGTAACCGAAACTTTCTGAAAGTTTGCAATAGGACTTTTAAACTTTTAGATTAACACTTCAAAACAATATGATACCAGTTCGTAAAGTAACTAACCAGAATTCTATAGTTCTATCATCTCAATTATAACTAAGCGCAAGGTGGTAAACGCATGCCAATGACTACAACAACTATGCAAATTCACTTTGATTTAATTTATGATAAATAGTGTTCAACTTTTAATCATATTGCCGTTGAACTCCCACTCAAAACAATATCCCTCACATTGTTTTAGTGATCACACGAACCAAATCCACCATATCAAAACCGATCATCACGAGAGTTGATGTAGCTTCCATGGCGAACAATCAACATGTTCATCATATCTACTATATGACTCATGCTTTACCTTTCGGTGATCCGTGTTCCGAGACCATGTCTGTACATGCTAGGCTCGTCAAGATCAAACCTTAGCTTCCGCATGAGCAAATCTGGCTTGCTCACGTTGTATACACTTGCAGAATCTAACACACCCGATCATCACGTGGTGCTTTGAAACAACGAGCTTTAGCAACGGTGCTTACTAAGGATGAACACTTTAAAACTTGAAATTGTGTGCTTGAGGGATCATCTTATAATGCTACCGTCGTTAAATAAGCAATACAAGATGCATAAAGGATTAACATCACATGCAATTCATAATATGTGATATGATATGGCCTTTCTTCTTTGTACTTCCGATCTCCATCTTCAAGCACGAACATGATCTCCATCATCACCGGCATTGCATCAAGGTCAATGACGCCTCTCCATGGTTGTCGTCCACCAACTTCAACTGTTACAACTACTTTGAATAGACACGCGGGTCTTAACAGAATTTAAAGACAACCATATGGCTCCTGCCGGTTGCCAACTTACAATAAGGAACATTGCATACATCAAATATAATCACAATCATGGCCATATCACATCATCACAAGACACCTGCAAAACAAAGTTAGACGCCTCTAATTTTCTTTGCATGTTTTACGTGGTTTGGGGCTTTCAATAAGTGTCGTTCTAACTTACGAACAAGAAGCACAACATTGATACTAGTATTGTCAATCACCCATTGTAAATTGAATCTTAACTATGTTGGGAGAAACAGGCACCCGCAAAGCCACTTATGCAATACAAGTTGCATGTTAAGCGTGGAGCAAGTCTCATGAACGATGTCATGGCTGCTTCATCCCACCATCCCGCAAGATGCAAAGTACACAAGAAGCAATCGACAACAAAAGCATCAACGCCCACAATGACCATTGTGTTCTACTCGTGCAACAAATCTACATATAGACACGGCTCTGATACCACTATAGGGGTTCGTAGCATGGAAAACAAAAAATTTCTACCGCATGAACACACAATCAAGATCTAATCTATGATCAAGCCAAGATCTATCTACTAGATTGTAGCAACGAGTCGATAGAGGAACTCACCCTCGAAGATTCCAAAGCGGTTAATGAGAGCGGATTCTCGTGGGTGATGTAGTCGTACTCTTTTCGATCTCAAGATCGCGTAGACGATCCTTCCGGTGCTGCGTTCCGGCAGTGCTCCCGCAGTCGGTCACACGTTCGGTACTCGATGAAGACCTTCCTCTCCCTTGTTCCAGCAGATAGCGGAGGTTGTAGCACTCTCCTCGCGAATCCGGCAGCACGACGGCGTGGTACCGGAAGTAGAGGGGAGATCTCGCAGGGCTTCGCCTTAAGCCGGAGCGAGTATGGTGGAGTAAGAGAGGGCCTTGGGGATCTACAGATTAGAAGCACCAAAGGGGTGGTGTGGCCGGCGGCTAGGGCTTGGAGAAACCCTAATTCAGCGGCTAGAGGATCCCTAGGTGGCGGCAACACTTGGAGGGGTGGTGGCGCCTAGAGGTAGGGTTTTGGGTGGAGAGAGGTGTGTTTGGAGGGGCAGCCCAGCCCCTCCTTATATAGGTGGGAGGGCGCGGCCAAGGGGAGGGGAGTCCCTCCCCAACTCGGATCCCTAGTGGGCGGTGGAGGAGGAACTCCTCCCAACTCGGTTTCCCACTTTCCCACCACTTCACAAAATAGCCGTTTGACTTTTCAAATTGGCGTTTGACTTTTCAAACTAGGATTTGATTAAACCCTTTATTTTGTTCAGCGATGACACCTAGTACATGATGCAATCATACCAACTTGATATAACACATTCATGTACCCTTCCCCTCCGGAGTGCCGGACATTCCGGAACCTTCTAGAACATTCCCGATGAAAACACCGGAACCATTCTCCAACCCCGAAACAGGACTTTCCTTATATGAATCTTATTCTCCGGACCATTCCGGATCTCCTCGTGATATCCCGGATCCCATCCGAGACTCCGAACAACATTCGGTCTCTTACTCATCATTCCATAACTACTCAACAACATCGAATCCTTATGTGTCTCCACGGTTCGTGAATTATGCGGACATGATCGAGACACTTCTCGATCAATAACCAATAGAGGAATCTGGAAATTCATATGGCTCTACATATTTCTACGATTACTTTGCGATCGAATGAACCACTTACATACGATACCAATTTCCCTTTGTCTCACGATAGTTTACTTATCCGAGGTTTTGATCGTCGGTATCTCTGCATACCTAGTTCAACCTCGTTACCGATAAGTACTCTTTTCTCGTTCCCGTGGTATGTGATCCCTTGTGAGCCAGTCACATGCTTGCAAGCTAATTGGATGACATTCCACCGAGAGGGCCCAGAGTATATCTATCCGTCATATGGATGGACAAATCCCACTCTTGATCCATGTGTCTCAACCCATACTTTCCGAACACTCAATGCCACCTTTATAGCCACCCGATTCACGGTGTGGTGTTTGATGTCATCAAAGCATCCTTCCGGTGATGGTGATAAGCATGATCTCATGGTCGAAGGAATTAGGTTACTATGTATCAGAAAGCTTATAGCAAATGAACTATATTAAATGACTTGATCTTTATGCTACGCTTAACTATAGGAGTATGTCCATCACATCATTCTCCTAATGATATGACCCTGTTGTTAATAACATCTCTATGTTCATGATCAGGAAACCATGATATTATATTAACCAACAAGCTAGTTTAACAAGAGGCTTTACTAGGGACTCTTTTATGTTTACAAATCACACAAGTATTAATGTTTCCGGTTAATACAATTATAGCATGGTATGTAAACATTTATCATAAGTGTGAAGATATGATAATAACCACTTTATTATTGCCTCTTGGGCATATCTCCAACAGCCAGGAGTTCTTAGGGAATTCGCCGAGCACGCACTCAACGTCTTTCCAGACACCAAGCCCGTCAAGTAGTCCATCCGGAGACTGTCCGAGCCACGAGCCGAAGCTATCAGCAAGGAAATCAATAGACTACTCGCTGCAGACTTCATCAGGGAAATCAAGGAAAGCGGGTGGCTTGCAAATACAGTGATGGTCCTAAAGAAGGACACGGACATCCTACGGATGTGCGTGGATTTCACGTCACTAAACAAGCATTGCCCAAAGGACCACTTCCCTCTTCCTCGGATCGATCAGATCATCGATTCAACTACAGCTTATGAGAAACTCTCCTTCCTCGACGCCTACTCAGGCTATACCCAGATTCGACTCAAGGTCGAAGATCAGGAGAAAACAGCGTTTATCACACCGTTCGGAGTATTCTGCTACAACACAATGCCCTTCGGGCTAAAGAACGCAGGTGCCACGTACCAGCGATGCATGCAGGCCTGCCTCAAGGACCAGATCGGTCGCAACGTTCAAGTCTATGTTGACGACATATTCATAAAAACAAGGGAGGCAAGGACACTTGTCGACGATCTCCGCGAGACGTTTGATAACCTTGATCGCTACAGGATCAAGCTCAACCCCGAAAAGTGCGCCTTCGGCGTCCCATCGGGTCAGCTGCTTGGGTACTTCATCTCTCAACGAGGGATCGAGGCAAACCCGAAAAAAATCAGAGCCATCATGGCGATAGAGAAGCCGAAAAACCTCAAAGGCGTCTAGCAGCTCGCAGGACGAATAGCGGCGTTAAGCAGATTCATCAGCCGCATGGGCGAGAAGGCCCTGCCATTCTACCAGCTGCTACGCAAGGCAGACAAATTCGAGTGGACGCCCGAAGCCGACGATGCGTTCCAAAGCCTCAAACGTCTACTATCCACCTCGCCCGTCCTGGTCACGCCAAAGGAGCGCGAGCCTCTGCTGCTGTACATAGCAGCCACACACCAGGTGGTCAGCACCGTGCTAGTGGTCGAACGACCCGAAGAGGGCAAGACCCACGGGGTCCAACGCCCAATCTACTACCTCAGCGAGGTACTGACGCCAACAAAACAGAGGTACCCTCACTACCAGAAACTCGCATACGGCGTGTTCATGATGGCTCGACGGCTGAGCCATTACTTCCAGGAGCACTGAACTGGGACTAGAATTTACTCACTCCAGATCCTAAGTATTTCGCTCGTCGTTGCCATGATGATGATGTCAAATAAATTATCGGTTTTCATTACATTATCAAGATTATTTTATCACTCGCATGTCATACATTTCATAACTCAATTTTGTGATTTTGAGGAAACCGCTCGGTACAGAAAAGTACAGTAGGACACAATGCAATGGAAGGGCATGTGAGCAGCAAAAACTGAAATGAATCCTACATCACAGTGGATCCGAATCAGAAACTGGGGGAGGGAGGAGGAGGCTAGCTTCCTGCCATCAACTACTATAGTTGGTTCCCTGCAGTTCCTAGGCTGATATCGGCCACAAAGGTCGAATTTCCAGATGCATCCCAAGCCTATGTAGCCTAATATAAACATGGATAAAATGACAATGCACCGCATATGACTTTCAGATTTACCCAAAGATTTTTCATGACCAGAACATACATAAAATTTGCACTGTGTATCACAAATTCGTAACCCTGACTATATATATGTCTGTTTGCTAGATATTACTACACGTGTATACATTTAGATCTGCAACAACCATATATAGCGTGGAGCCCTGGATCTGTTTTTGCGCATGAATGTTTTCTTCCGATGGACATGAAATGGTTGGTATTGCATATCAACGCTTACTTTACATGCAAGATATACGGGCATGATTCTGGAACCTGACTTGTGTGCTAGCATGCCGTGCGCTGGTGTTTGGAGAGAGAAAAAAAAACACTAGGTCTCGGATGGAGCTTGTTTCTGTTGGCAGCTGCTGCATGGACCAATGATGTCCTCCTTCAAACACAAACATACTCGGTTAAAACGCTATATGCTTTGCTCCATTCGAAATTCAATCATCCTAGAACACTCTCGAGTTAACACGGAATATAGTCATGCCGATGACGGTCAGACTGCACAATCAGTGTGCCATGATGATCGAAGCAAGCATATCTATTCGTTTTGATTCCATACTAATTGCGGTGCCAGCATTCAGCAAGCAGCTTATGTCTCATCTCATGTGGCTCGGTCTCTCGCAACAACTAGCACACTGGTAGAAAAAATAGGGGACGACAAGGACACTTCCAAATCCCAATTCCAGAAAGGAAATTTATTAGTTCCACCTTGGACTATGGGTCCATATAGTAGATAGATGGTTGTATCTCCTTCTTTGTGCTTTCATGTATAGATCTCGTGAGCTCCATTCATGATTAAGATCTAATCTATTGGTAATCATGCATGTTGTGTTTGTGGGGATCCGATGGATATTGAGATTATTATGTTGGTTTGATTAATGGTTTTGTCTTTATGATTCTATCATGTCTGTGTTGTTTGTGATCTTGCATGCTCTCCGTTGTTAGTAGCTATCTTGGCCAAATAGTTGCTAGTGACTCCAAGAGGGGGTATTTATGCTCGATAGTGGGTTCATACCTCTAGTTTCCAAGGGAAGTGACAGAAATCTCTTCGGTTGTAGATGTGTTATTGCCACTAGGGAGAAAACAATGGTCTCTTGTTTATGGAATATGTGGACTGTTTACCTTACATACTTTGCTTAAAGCAGTTGTCTGTTGCTTACAACTTAATACTGGAGGGGGTTTGGATGATAACCTGAAGGTGGACTTCTAGTCATAGATGCAGCTGGATGGCAGTTTATGTATCTTGTTGTATTGCCCAATCGAATCTCATAGGATCTTTCTGACTAGTAATTTCATTGTTATGCCTTCCTCAGTTCCTGTCAATTGCCCTGCTGTAATTTGTTTACCCTTCATGCCATGTTTTTTATCTAAGGAAAGCACCTCTAGTGAACTATGGACCCCGGTCCAATCTTTACCATTGATACATCTTCCACTGTTACTTGTTTACTTGCTGCAAACTATTACCTTTCACACCATACGTTTAATCCTTTGTTACAGCAAATCGGTGAGCTTGACAACCTCACTGATTTGTTGGGGCAAAGCCTTGAGTTTGTGTTGTGCAGGTCTCCGCATTGCTTGCAACACCTGTTTGACGTTTCCTTCCTTCTTCTGGTTCGATAACCTCGGTCTCTACTGAGGAAAAACTTGCTGATGTGCTGCTTGACACCTTGCTCCTAGGGTTCCCAACAAGACTCCACATCAAGCACCAAGTTCTCTGGCGCCACCAAGGAGTCATCGTTTTTCATGCTATGAACCCCTACAGTAAGGTGGTATAGTATTTTGGAAAAATGTGGTGGTAGCATTTTGAAATAGCCATTTGGTGGTTGCTTCATAAAACCGTCCTATTTTTGCATTCAGAAAATGGAAAAATGGCTTTTTGGTGCGAAGAAAAGGAAAACTTCCTCCTGCAACATTGTTCGCCATCCCATGATGCACATGTATGCACAATATGGACACATTATCACAAACTATGCCTTGATTCTAGCCATAACATTGGTCAGTTTACCCGAAAGCCAAGAAACCTCAAATGAGATAGGTCATTTTATGAAGGTTTTGTTTAGACATAGTCGATATACCAAGTTTGATGTGTTTCCCTGTAACTATGTCACATAATATGACACAACGCGAAGGTTACACATTGTTTGGATCGTTTTTGAATTTCTTATGTCTGTTTTAAACTATCGTCAAACATTGTCAAACGGCAGGCATGAAGATTCTTAGCTCGGGGCTGAGCCTCGATAAACTTAAAGTGGATCTCTGATGAAATAGCATATTGTGAACCTAAAAATGATTTTTGTAAAAAAACTATAAACATTAGATCATGTACCTATAGTTCATATCTGACTCACTTCCTACCGATTCGGCAGGAATTTGTCTTTTTCACCAGAGATAGACGGAAAGGTTTGAGATCCCCCTGTTAAGAAATTGTCCATGTAAGGTGGTATAGTATTTTGGAAAAATTTGGTGGTAGCATTTTGAAATATCCATTTGGTGGCTGCTTCACAAAACCGTCCGTTTTTTGCACTCGGAAAATGAAAAATAGCTTTTTGGTATGAATAGAAGGAAAACTTACTCTTGCAACATTGTTCGCCATCCCATGATGCACATGTATATATAATATGGACACATTATCACAAATTGTGCCTTAATTCTAGCCATAACATTGGTCATTTGACCCGAAAGCCAAAAAACCTCGAATAAGATAGGTCATTTTGTGAAGGTTTTTTAGACATAGTCAATATACCAATTTTGATATTTTTTCTTGTAACTATGTCCTATAATATAACACCAGCGAAGGTTTCACATTGTTTGGATCTTTTTTGAATTTCTTATGTCTGTTTTAAACTATCGTCGAACTTTGTCGAACAACGGGCATGAAGATTCTTAGCTCGGGGCTGAGCCTCGATAAACTTGAAGTGGATATCTGATAAAATAAAATATTGTGAATCTAAAAATGATTTTTGTAAAAAATCATGAGCATCAGATCATATACCTATAGTTCATATCTGACTCACTTCCTATCGATTCGGCAGGAATTTGTCTTTTTCACCAAGGATATACGTAAAGGTTTGAGAAGCCCGTTAGGACATGTCCATGTAAGGTGGTATATTATTTTGGAAAATATGGTGGTAGCATTTTGAAATAGCCATTTGGTGGTTGTTTCACAAAACCATCCATTTTTTGCACTCGAAAAATGGAAAATGGCTTTTTGGTGCGACGAAAAGGAAAACTTCCTCCTGCAACATTGTTCGCCGTCCCATGATGCTCATGTATGCATAATATGGACACATTATCACAAACTATGCCTTGATTCTAGCAATAACATTCCTCATTTGACCCGAAAGTCAGGAAACGTCGAATGAGATAGGTCATTTTGTGAAGGTTTTTTTAGACATAATCAATATACCAAGTTTGATACTTTTCCTTCTAACTATGTCACATAATATGACACCTAACTATGTCACATAATATGACACCACACCAAGGTTTCGCATTATTTGGATCGTTTTTGAATTTCTTATGCCCGTTTTAAACTATATTTAATGTTTAATGTTTTACTTAATTTTTATTTATAAATGTGTAATATTTGAGTGTAGATAGATAGATCTATTTTTCTACAAATTTTGATATATTATTTGTATTTTTTCAAATTAGAATGATTTAGTTATGACTTTTCAAAGTTTAATGAGGTAAAAGGAAAAATAGCTACTCCGATGGCAGCCGTCGGAATGTTATCTTCTCTTCGAAAACATTGGTTTGTAAGATGAAGATGGCGGCTTGTTTCCAAATGCGGTTTCAGTCTGACCTGGACGACTGGACCAACCTCCAATGTTAGTATATATCATCGGGTCACTTTGTTTCTTGTATCCATTATCCATATGACCGGTTCTGTTGGTGGTGGTCAAATCTTATACTCCAAGATGAAACAAAATATAACAACATAAGATCGTCCGGATCTTCTAGATGTGAAGGCCCGGGTGAAAACCCAGCTCGGTGTTTCCGATGCTGACCACCCACTTCCTCCGTGGAGGCGTGTTCATGGGTCTAATCGTCCCCCTCCCTCGTTCCAGGAGAAACCCTAGGTCTGCTTCGCCGGACTGGGTAGTGGCGACGTCCTACGCCGTCTCTCTTCTTGAAAGCGATGCTTTGGCTACAAGGGGTATCCCCATGGTGGCACTCGCTGAAGGTGGACTAGCTGGTGTGGAGTACTACTGCAGGTGTGAGTCTCCGGGGGCTATGTACAGCATCGTCGGCACTCTCTTGTCAACTCCTTTCCAAGTGCGGCCAGTCCCTACCACTCGCTCGCTTCATCTTCTAGGCGTATGTAGTGGTGCGTTGGCCTGGGCAACCTTGGCGATTTGGTCGTCTTTGGTGGTGTTTGGCATTGGCTGTGACGCGGTTTGGGGTTCTTTGCCCTGGCTCTAGACATTCTTGGTTGGAGTGTGGAGTGTGTTGTAAGCCAAAAGGCTAGTGTGGTGTTATAGCCATTCTGTAGAGTTCTTGTCAACTTAATACAAAAACGCGCAAGTACGTTACGGGTTCTCGAAGAAAAAAGGAATCTCAAAGGCAAGTCTTTGTTCTTTCTTTCATGTTCGAAATAGGCGGTCTCTCAATTTAAAGTAAATGTCCATACTATACGTGCAATGCTTAATTATGACCAGCAAGAACTGAATTTGATCAAGTAAGAATTATCCCATGACCTTAGCAGATTGTAAACATGATCGGTTCGTCAATTATTCAACCACCTTAGAGAACTGAAACTTGAGGCCTCCTTCGGCGGGACGGGTTTGGAAGATTTTTTTGTGTAATTTACCGGGCCAATGCCATCGTAAAATGCTGAAACACTCCACGCATTGTTCGGTATGATGGTTTTGGACGGGTCGAGCCCATAAATCCACCCCGATACGCTGATATACATGTCGGGTCGACCGGGATCGCAGACGCCCCACCTATGTCTCTTTTTTGTCGCTCGAATCTCGCTGCTCCGCGATTTTTATCGCTTGAATCTCTTTCCGTAGGTCTGGTTGCTTCGATTAGACCGAGGCCGGGGCTCATCGTTGGGCCATCGTCTTCGCATTCTAGGGGACAGCCGACAGCAGGACGTAGCGAGATTGACGACATATCGTTCGGTAATCCACTGCCTCACCCAAAACATTTCCAAAAACACTCGGAAAGACATGCCTGGGGGATCACACTGGATCATATTGAGGCACTGGGGGGAGGAGTGAGGATGCCAGATGCCTGCTATCAACTTACTATAGTTGGTTCCCTGCAGTTCTTCGGCTCAAACAAGCCACATAGCTCGAATTTCCCCTTGCATCCCATGCTTATGCAGCCCAATATCAACATGGATAAAATGTCAATGCCCTGGATATGACCTTCAAATTTACAAACGATTCATCATGACCAGAACATACATAAAACTTGCAGTGTGTGTCGCAACCTATATATGTCTAGTTGCTAGGTGATATACTACACATGTATATACATTTGCTCACAGGACGCAACATGGCTCTGTTTCCGAACATGAATGTTTTCCCTTAGAGACGCAAGTAGGCTTATGTCACATGGCGCTCGGTCTCTCACTAGGCATAAAAAATAGGGGACGTGGGAGAAAAAATAGGGCTAGACTCCGGGGCTATAGCTTATTCTGGTTGGGACGTGGGAGCAGTCTTACGTTTTGCTCACCACGGCATTCTCTCTTCTTAGATATATCATCGTAGGGTGTTGGTCATCACTTTGTTTCTCGTATCCATTATCCATACCATATGACTGGTTCTGTCTATTGAATGTTAGCTTCAAAGTTATGGGGAATATAGACCAATATGTCTATTGAATGTTAGCTTCAAAATTTTCACCAAAGTGGGTACTAATCGCATTATGGGGATTGCCCCTAAAGTTATTAGACCAACTCAATCCGCTTTTATGCCTGGGCGACACATCCTAGAGGGGGTGGTTGTTCTGCATGAAATCATTCATGAGCTTCACCGGAAGAAAATGGATGGAGTCTTATTTAAAATTAATTTTGAGAAAGCGTATGATAAAGCTAAATGGTACTTCCTCCAACAAACTTTGCGCATGAAGGGATTCGCATAAGGGTGGTGCAAATTGATTGAGCAGTGTGTGCAAGGAGGAGTGTTGGGATACGTGTTAACGATGATATTGGACATTTCTTTCAAACTAGAAAAGGTCTTTGTCAAGGAGATCCCTTATCCCTGATAATTTTCAATATTATTGTAGATATGCTTGCTATCCTAATTGCAAGAGCTAAAGAGGATGGACAAGTTGGAGGCCTCATCCCTCATCTAGTTGATGGAGGAGTCTCAATTTTATAATATGCGGATGATACTATATTATTTATGGAACATGATCTACAAAAGGCTATAAACATGAAACTAATTTTATGTATCTTTGAACAATTATCGGGATTAAAAATCAACATTCATAAAAGTGAGATTTTCTGTTTCGGGAAAGCCAAAGAGGAGGAACAGCGGTACAAACAAATATTTGGTTGTGAGGCTGGATCTTTACCATTTCGATATTTGGGCATACTGATTCACTATAGAAAACTTAAAAATTCAGATTGGTATCCAGTAGAAACTAGACTTCAAGGGAAGTTTGGTTGCTGGAAGGGTAAGCTTTTATCATATGGTGATCGCTTAATTCTAATCAATTATGTTTTAACAAGTTTACCTATGTTTATGCTATCGTTTCTAGAAATACCCAAGGGGTAAGAAAGCCATTGTATTTCTATAGGTCTCGCTTTTTTGGCAAAGTGATGAGAATAAAAGAAAGTATAGACTAACGAGATGGAACATAATTTGTAGACCTAAAGATCAGGGAGGTCTAGGTATTGAGGTGTTGAAAAATAAGAATAGGTGTTTATTAAGCAAATGGCTTTTTAAATTACTAAGTGAGGAAGGAGTGTGGCAAGAATTGTTACATAATAAATATTTGAGTCAAAAAACATTGTCTGAGGTCCAATCGAAACCGAACGATTCTTCATTTTGGAAGGGACTTATGAAGGTGAAGAATGAGTTCTTCGCTAAGGGGACATTTCCAGATTGGGGATGGAGCCAGCACTAAGTTTTGGGAAGATACATGGTTAGGAGATTTACCCCTCTTTCACAACAATATCCATCATTATATAATATTATGCAACGGACGAATGTGACCGTGACTCAAGTTTTAGCTCAAGTACCACTAAATATTGGTTTTAGGAGAGTACTTAGTGGCAGCAAGTGGTTTGATTGGCTCCACTTATGCCAAAGGCTTATGATGGTGCAGTTGTCAGAGGACCAAGATAAATTTGTATGAAACTTAACAACGTCTGGGGTATTCTCAGTGAAATCCATGTACGAGGATCTTATGAATGATCATACGGTCTTCCTTCAGAAATATCTTTGGAAATTAAAAATCCCACTCAAAATTAAAATTTTCATGTGGTTTCTTCATAATAAAGCTCTCCTTACTAAGGATAATTTGGTTAAAAGGAATTGGATAGGGTGTAGCACGTGTTGCTTTTGTGGCTCACAGGAGACCATAGAACATTTGTTTATATCTTACCCTTTTGCTCACCTTTTGTGGCGCATTGTTAATTTTGCTTTCAATCTCCCCCCTCCAGCTAATGTAACGAATATGTTTGGGAATTAGTTGAATGGTGTAGATAAAAAGTCTAAGGCAAGAATCCGAATTGGTGTCTCTGCCTTGTGTTGGTCTATTTGACATTGCAGGAACGATATTATCTTTAACAAAAACAAAACGTTTAATCTTTTGCAAGTGATTCATATGGTGGCACATTGGGTGAAACTATGGGCTTTTATTCTACCGCAAGACCAGCGGGATATTATGGCTACTGGGTGCAGCCGTCTTTTGATGGTTGCACGAGACATCTTCACCCAGTCGTGCTGGCGGCATACTAGTCGTTTACAAGATGTATAGTGATCATTTGTTGCGTATATTTCTCTGGTTGGTGTATGTATCAACCGTATCTGATCCTTGAATTATAAAACTTTTGGATGTTAAATTCGTAATAAAAGGTTGTGTGCATCGACTGATGCAAAGGCCAGGGTTTTACTCCCCTTTTCGAAAAAATATAACTTGTTCTGTTGGTGGTGGCCACATCTTCTACTGGAAGATGAAACAAAATATGATTCTGCACATGCGGTGGCAACCAAATAAAATACAATATTACTGCATCGAAGTAGCAAGCACTCACTAGTGGAAAAAGGGTCATCCGTTCGCAACTCCTCAGAGCATTAGTCCCGGTTGCGCTACCAACCGGGACTAATGCTGCACGTCGATTCGGCGGAGCGCACGGGCCGGGCATCGTCCCGGTTGGTTAGGGGGAATACGTCCCGGTTGGAGCCAGCAACCGGGACTAAAGGTTTGGCCACAGCCACGTGGCTTGGCACACACCTTTAGTCCCGTTGCTGGCTCCAACCGACGATTCTCCGCCTCTATAAATGCACGCTTGACCCCTCTGCCTCCACTCTGTTTTTTCTCTTGGTGGAAGGTGTGAGGGGTGTGCCAGTTTTTTCTCTTGTATGCATGCATTGAAGGTGTTTGATGAAATGTTTTAGTGAATAATCCCGTTGATTTTCTCATAGAACAAAAATATAGAAGGTGTCCGAGACGCACTTGAGCTTTCTCCTCTTTATTTCCCTCGATCGAGGTTAGCAATCTTATCTTTTCTAGGTCATTGATACAATTCATGTGTCGAGGTGAATTGGTTATTTCACTATTTATGATGTCCTATTTTTTGATAAACTTACTTATATGATGCAGATGAACGATCGGGAATGGATGTACGGTGACCGGCGCTTAGCCGGGTATATGAAAGGCGTGGATAAATTTAACGATGTGGCTACGGCAAACAAAGAGAATGGATTTATACGTTGTCCATGTGTTCAATGTCGAAACAACAAGGAGTACTCTTCCTCGAAAATCATTCGCGGCCACATGATTATGAAGGTTTCATGCCCGACTATAATTGCTGGACCAAGCACGGGGAAAGAGGGGTTATGATGGAAGATGGTGAAGAAGAAGATGATGATAAAAACTATCATCATATGTTTCCTGAATACAGTGATACTGCAATGGAAGACAATGGAGAGGAAAGAGGTGAAGAACGGGCATCAGATGAGCCGGCTGATGAACTTGGTAGGGTCATTTCTGATGCAAAGCGAGAATGTGAAACAGAAAATGAGAAGTTGAAGTTAGAGGGCATGTTAGAAGATCACAAGAAATTGTTGTACCCAAATTGTAAAGATGGCAGCACAAAGCTCGGTACCACACTGGAATTGTTACGATGGAAGGCAGAGTGTGGTCTAACTGACTCCTCATTTGAAAAGATGCTGAAAATAATGAAGCCAAAGTTTCCAAAACATAACGAACTTCCCGAGAGTACCTACGAAGCAAAGAAGACTCTGTCCTCTGGGATTAGATGTGCAAAAGATACATGCATGCATTAATGACTGCATCCTCTACCGCGGTAAGGAGTATGAGAATTTAGATAAATGCCCGGTATGCAATGCGTTGCGGTATAAGATCAGACGAGATGACCTGGTGATGTTGAGGGAGAGCCCCTCCGGAAGAGGGTTCCTGCTAAGGTTATGTGGTATGCTCCTATAATACCAAAGTTGAAACGCATGTTCAGAAACAAAGAGCATGCCAGGTTGTTGCGATGGCACAAAGAAGACCGTAAGAAAGACGGGAAGTTGAGACACCATGCTGATGGGTCACAATGGAGAAAAATCGAGAGAGACTTCCCAGACTTTGCAGGTGATGCAAGGAACTTATGGTTTGGTCTAAGTACGGATGGCATGAATCCTTTTGGGGAGCAGAGCTGCATCCACGACACCTGGCCCGTGACTCTATGTATCTACAACCTGCCTCCTTGGTTGTGCATGAGCGTAAGTTCATTATGATGCGAGTGCTCATCCAAGGCCCAAGCAACCGGCAACGACATTGATGTGTACCTTAGGCCATTAGTTGAAGAACTCTTACGGTTGTGGGGCAAACCAGGTGTACGTCGTGGGATGAGAACAAGCAGGAGCCATTTGATCTACGAGGGTTGTTATTCAGAACCATCAATGATTGGCCTGCTCTTAGTAACCTTCGTGAGACAAACAAGGGATATAAGGCATGCACCCACTGTTTAGATAAGACTGAAGGTACATATTTGCATAAATGCAAGAAGGTTGTGTACCTGGCGAATCGATGATTTCTTCCGACCAATCATCCCGTAAGAAAGAAAGGCAAGCATTTCAAAGGTGAGGCAGATCACCGGAAGAAGCCTGAACTCCCTGCTGGTGATGATGTATTTGGTATGGTCAAGGACATAGAAGTAATCTTTGGAAAGGGTCCCGGCGGTCAATCAGTTCCGAACGACGTCGCTACAGGACACGCACCCATGTGGAAGAAGAAATCTATATTTTGGGAGCTGCCATATTGGAAAGTCTTGCGTGTCCGCTCTTCAATCGACGTGATGCACGTGACGAAGAATCTTTGCGTGAACCTGCTAGGATTCCTAGGCGTGTATGGGAAGACAAAAGATACACCAGAAGCACGGGAGGACCAACAAATTATGAAAGACCCAAAGAACATGCATACACAGAACAAGACGGATAAAGGGCGTCACTTAAGTCGTGCCAGCTATGCTCTTACCAAAGCAGAGAAGGAAATCTTTTTTGAAGTCCTTTACGGTATCAAGGTGCCGTCGGGCTTCTCATCTAATATAAAGGGGATAATAAATATGGCAGAGAAAAAGTTCCAAAACCTGAAGTCTCATGACTGTCACGTGATTATGACGCAGTTGCTTCCAATTGCATTGAGGGGGCTTCTACCGGAAAATGTTCGAGTACCCATTGTGAAGCTGTGTGCATTCCTTAATGCAATATCTCAGAAGGTAATCAATCCAGATATTTTGCCAAGGTTACAGAAGGATGTGGTACAATGTCTTGTTAGTTTTGAATTGGTGTTCCCACCATCCTTCTTCAATATTATGACGCATCTCCTGGTTCATCTAGTGGAAGAGATTGCCATTCTCGGTCCGGTATTTCTGCACAATATGTTCCCCTTTGAGAGGTTCATGGGAGTCTTAAAGAAATATGTTCATAACCGTGCTAGACCAGAAGGAAGCATCTCCAGGGGATATGGAATAGAGGAGGTCATTGAGTTTTGTGTTGACTTTATTCCTGACCTGGTGTTTCTGACTCGCGGCATGAGGGAAGACTAAGTGGAAAAGGCATGCTGGGAAAGAAAGCAATGATATGTAGGGACGGGGATTCTTTCACTAAAGCACACTACACAGTTCTACATAATTCCACCTTGGTAGCTCCGTATATCGAGGAACACAAGAATATTGTACGCTCCAAAAACCCGGGGAAGCCTGAATCATGGATTACAGATGAACACATGAAGTCTTTCGGTGGTTGGATGCGGACACATCTCTTGAATGACACCACTGTTGGAGATCAGCTATACTTGTTGGCCGCGTCACCATCTTCTACTGTATTGAATTTCCAAGGGTACGAAATAAATGGGAATACATTCTACACAATCGCCCAAGATAAAAAGAGCACCAACCAAAATAGTGGTGTCCGCTTTGATGCAATAGACGAGAATGGACAAAAGGACACATATTATGGTTACATAGAGGAGATATGGGAACTAGACTATGGAGTCTCTTTTAAGGTCCCTTTGTTTCGCTGCAAATGGGTCAATCTGAATGGGGAAGGGGTAAAGATAGACCAGTTGTACGGAATGACAATAGTGGATCTCAACAATCTTGGTTATAGAGATGAACCATTCGTCCTAGCCAATGATGTGTCTCAGGTTTTCTATGTAAAGGACATGTCCTCCAGACCGAAAAAAAGAAAAAAATATGCAAACGAATACATCATATGATGAGCCAAAGCGTCACATAGTTCTTTCAGGGAAAAGAAACATCGTGGGAATCGAGGACAAGATGTACATGTCGGAAGATTATAATAAGTTTGATGAAATTCCGCCTTCACAAAGGAAAACTGACCCAAGCATTCCGTTAAGTAAAGAAGATGCTCCATGGTTACGTCTGAAGCGATCATAAGGAAGGACATATGCCAAGAAGTTCATGCTCATACTATGTAACTCTAGTTCATGTCTTTCGCGGTTTGTGGATTGACCAAAGGATATCTTTCGCGGTTTGTGGCCTTTAGTCTCGGTTTTGTAGTCTCAGTTTTTAATATTAATAAATGTCTTGAGTGTTAGTTCCGTTTTGTGGCTGGACCGGGACTATGAAGAAGTTGTCCCGATTCGTACTTACCATTAAGATCTTATCTCCAAACACGCGCAGTCACATATTAGGGAGTGCCTCTATGACTAGTTTCTTGGAGATGCCGAGGACTGGGATCCGGCATCTCCCTAAACTGTCGTAGTGGTGTCCTGCTCGAAAACCATCTTGCAGCTTGTAACTTCTCTAACTAGATCAATACGCCTCGGAGCTAACTAATTTCACATATTAGGAGTGCCTCTATGACCAGTTTCTCGGAGATGCCGGAGGACTGGGCTCACGGCATCTCCTCGAACTGGCCGCAGTGGTGTCCTGCTCGAAAACCATCTTGCAGCTTGTAACTTCTCTAACTAGATCAATACACCTCGAGCTAACTAATTTCACATATTAGGAGTGCCTCTATGACCAGTTTCTCGGAGATGTCGGAGGATGGGCTCACGGGCATCTCCTCGAAACCCGCAGTGGTGTCCTCGCTCGAAAACCATCTTGGAGATGCCTCAAACTGGCTGGAGGACTGGACTCGCAAGGATGCCTATTTATAGTACAAGCATCTCGGCATAGTGTCGACACTTACGAAATAATGTCGACACTCATCCCTATCATTAGTGCTGACTCGTGTTTTGTCCCGGTTGGTGTCTCCAATCGAGACTACAGGTTGATCTTTAGTCCCAGTTGGTGACACCATCCGGGACAAGGTACATGCCGCATGACATAATGTCGACACTCACCCCTATCATTAGTGCTGCCTGGCCCAGCCTGCCGAAATCGTCCATCACGGGTAAAAGGACAAATGTCTGCCGAATCGGCAGGAAGTGGGTCCGGTTTGTACTACAGGTACATGATCTATCGCCCGTGATTTTTTGAAAAAATCATTTTTAGACTCGCAATATGTGGTTTCTTCAGAGATCCAATGCAAGTTCTAACAATGCTCGTCCCCTATCTTCATGCACACTGGTTCGACCATAGTTAGAAATTCAGATAATTCAAAACGGGCATAATAAATTCAAAAAAAATCCGAACAATGAAAATCCTTCGTGTGGTGTCATATTATGTTACATAGTTGAAAGGAAAAATACCAGACTTGATATATTGATCATGTTTCGAAAAAACCTTCACAAAATGACCTATCATGTTCGAGGTTTCATGGCTTTCGGTCCAAATGACCGATGTTATGTGCTGAATCACGGCATAGTTTGTGATGTTGTGCCCATATTATGCATGTGTGTGGACATTGGTATGGAGAACAATGTTGCAGGAGGAAGTTTTCTTTTTTGTCGCACGGAAAAGCCATTTTCCATTTTCCGAGCACAAAAAACGGGTCGTTTTGTGAAGTAACCACCAAAATGCCGTTTCAGAATGCTACCGTCCCATTTTCCTAAAATACTAGACCACCTTACGTGGACTATCTTCCAACCGGTACATCTCAAACCTTTTCGTCCATCCCGGGTAAAAAGGACAAATGTCTGTCGAATCGGTAGGAAGTGGGTCTGGTTTGTACTACAGGTACATGATCTATCGCCCGTGATTTTTTGTAAAAATCATTTTTAGACTCGCAATATGTGGTTTCTTCAGAGATCCAATGCAAGTTCTAACGATGCTCGTCCCCTATCTTCATGCACACCGGTTCTACCATAGTTAGAAATTCAGATAATTCAAAAACGGGTATAATAAATTCAAAAAAAATCCGAACAATGAAAATCCTTCGCGTGGTGTCATATTGTGTTACATAGTTGAAAGGAAAAATACCAGACTTGGTATATTGATCATGTTTCGAAAAAACCTTCACAAAATGACCTATCATGTTCGAGGTTTCATGGCTTTCGGTTCAAATGACCGATGTTATGTGCTGAATCACGACATAGTTTGTGATGTTGTGCCCATATTATGCATGTGTGTGGACACGCCATTTTTCATCTTTAGTCCCGGTTGGTGACACCATCCGGGACAAGGTACACGCTGCACGACATAATGTCGACACGCCATTTTTCCCGCCATTTTTCTTCCTACCAGTTCTTCCCTCCATTTCTTCCCGCCAGTTCTTCACTATATATATATGTAGGGTTGGCCTCCATTGTCATTGCACATCTCTAGACTCATATCTGCAACCTCATCACTCTTTCCCATGACTTCCACCGTAGCACTAACTCCCAGGGAGGCGGAGGCGCTTTGCGCCGAACTACCTCGCCCAAAGCTACCGTGTCCCCGTCGGTTGGATGCCGATGGCCGAGGCGTGCCGGTTCCTCCTGTCCCTCTAGGTGTGGCGCGTCGTATGGCCATCACGAACCACTACTACTTCGAGCTCACGCCGGAGCAGCGGAGGAATCCCAGATGGCATCCCGACTATTTCCCGACTTAGGAAGCCTTCTTCGTGGATCGGCGTGAGAGGACACTCTCCAGGCACGAGGACGAAGGCCCACCTCCTCCGAACTTCAACGAGGCCGGCCGTCGGCTGTGGTGGCGCGGCCGGACTCTCCAGAGCGTCATGGCCTACGACACGGCCGCCGACTCTAGCCCCCGCCTGCGCTACCCTCAAGTCCAGCCCACTCGTACTCAACCTTCAAGGTTCAGCTACGGCGACCCCGACGATAGCGGCGACGACGGCCATGCAAGTACGACTCTGATGGCGTAGTATTACAGGTGTAGGCAGGAGCATGACTGAATTATTCTAACATTGCAAAACAAGTTCGGCCAATTGTGGCTTAATCTAGCCATGTATCTTAAATTTTAGTTCTTCTATGTAACTTTGTGTTAGTTGCGTTATGTACTTTAATTCCAGTTCTATCCTAATCAAATTTTCTTTCCGCCCATTATTAATTACTTATTCAAATCCAAACACTTTTTATGTTTCAAGTTTTTCTAAATTCCAAATTGATATTAAAAAATATAAGTTAATTCATTTTTAATTGTAAATGGTTCATATTTTAAATGGTTACATTAATTATTTTTTAAAACTAAAAATGGTTTTGAATTATTTATTCAAATCCAAACACTTTTTATGTTTAAAGTTTTTCTAAATTCCAAATTAATATTCAAAAAATATAAGTTAATTCATTTTTAATTTTAAATGGTTATATTAATTATTTTTTAAAAATAGAAAATGGTTTTGGATTATTTATTCAAATCCATACACTTTTTATGTTTAAAGTTTTTCTAAATTCCAAATTGATATTAAAAAATATAAGTTAATTCATTTTTAATTTTAAATGGTTCATATTTTAAATAGTAACATTAATTATTTTTTAAAACAGAAAATGGTTTTGAATTATTTATTCAAATCCAAACACTTTTTATGTTTAAAGTTTTTCTAAATTCCAAATTAATTATTATTTAAAAAACAATACAAATTTAAACCCTAAAATAAAAAATAAGGCGGGAACAGAGAGAAAATACCTAAAAAAAATTGAAAACATGGGAATATGTCCCGGTTGGAGCCACCAACCGGGACTAAAGACCCCCTGCGCGCGCCCCTTCATCTGCTGAAAATTGGAGTATATGTCCTGGTTGGTTGCTCCAACCGAGACGTATGCCCCTTTAGTCCCGGTTGGAGCCACCAACCGAGACGTATACTCACTCCCCTTTATAACTTCTCTTCTTCTCCATCTCACTCTTCTCTGCTTCTCTGTTTCATCGACGACGCACAGTGCCAGCTTCCTTCCCGGCAACTGCCGCCGCCTCGCCGCCACCTCCTTCCGCCACCGGCCACCGCCGCCACCGTCTCCTTGACGACCACGCCCGCCTCCCTTCCCCCACCACCGCCGCGTGTCATCTCCTCCAGAAGAGGTACGCCCCTCCCTGCCTCTGTCCTCCCCCTCCCTCTGCTGCTGCTAGTGGGCGGCGGCGGCTGCTGCTAGGTGCTGCTGGTGGGCTTCGGGTGGTGGGTGGCGGCTGCTACTAGGTGCTGCGCGCGTGCCGGCAGGGAAGAGAGGAGATGGGCCTCGGCGCGTGCAGGCAGGGAAGAGAGGAGATGGGCCTGCGCGCGTTCAATTTCTTTTCTATTTTTGAATAGGTTCAAATTACAAGATACCTTTATAAAACATTTGAAAACACTAAGGGTCCCTTTATACTATTTGGGCTCCAAACACTTTGAGAATTCAAAAGCCATTTGAATTGATTTCAAAGAAGGAGGGAAACTAGGGTTTAGGGTCACCCGCGGGGATTTTTTAATGTAATGCAAAAAAACTATGTGTTTCGTTTCATTTGTACAAAGAAGATTTTAGTACCCAAGAATATAGCACCACGCACAAGCTTGGACGCCAGAACTGCTGCAAGACCGCTTATGTTGCCGCAAACAAAGAACACATTATATGTTAGTTTCTAATTCACCACATATAGTACATATAGATTAAACATGTTTCGATTCATTTGCCACAAGGAAGGCGTCCGCAGCTGCTTGATGGATGATTCAAATATTTGTTCATGTGTTTTTAGTTGGGTTTCTTTGCCATGTGGTGATCTATAGCAAGAGTTGGGGCAAAGCTTTTGCCCCTGTTTGAAAAAAAAGGTTGTGCATCATCGCATCCTTATCATCGGACTATCCTCGTTTGCTATAGGAGTATCACATTTACTCAATGATAGATTTATACTCCCTCATGTCGGGTTTGTAAGGCTTGCAAGTGTTTTTAGAAAAAAACCACTAGTGGAAAAAGGGCCATCCGTTCGCGCCCCCTCAGAGCATTAGTCCCGGTTGCGCCACCAACCGGGACTAATGCTGGCACGCGTCCCGGTTCGAGCGGGCACGGGGACGGTGGGAGCGCCTAAGCGACGGCGGTCGGCGACTCGGGAAAAGGGGATGTCGGTGGCCGGTTCCGCAGGACATGGGAGGCGTGCAGGGACGCGTGGGGCGGGTGTATTGTGGCAAGAGAGAGGCAGAAGCTCTGTTTGCTCGGGATTCGGTTAGCGGCACCGAGAAAGCACCGAGAAACATCGGATAGACGGTGGAATCGTGAAAGGTAAGACAATTGTCTTGGAAAAGGGTTAACGCCATCGTAGATATGCACCACATCTATAGATTATCAAGCCGCCCACTTGCCGCAAGAACGCCGAGCAAGGCCCGGTGGGCCATACTGACAACAGAGCGACAAGGGAAGGTGAGGAGAGGGGAGGAGGCGGCAATGGAGTTCCTGTTCGCTCACAGCATGGTAGACATGGCGAAGGGGTCAGCGGTCAAAACCATTGTGTTCGTGAGAAGCTCGGTCTGGCTCGGCCGTAAATCTTCCCATGAAATTGCATGCCCCTTAGGTGCATGTGGGTTCGACGATGTGCCTTCGCCAGGGCATTCCGAACCCTCTTAAATCGATTCCAATATGGTATTTTGTTAGTATCTAGTGTTACCTATCTGCTGGATAGTTTCCCTTTTGTAGCCTTATACTCATGTTCCCCTCTCATATGCATCCGAGGTTTCTCCGAACTAGGTTTTACACCCCTCGGAACTCCGGAATATTGATTTTAGTTGATTTTAGCTAGAGTTACCTATCTACTACACGATTTCCTTTTTGTAGCTAGGTTTAGGGTTTAGGGTTTCTGTTCATTTTTATTATTCTGTATGTATATATTAGGGTTTCTCTGAATTAGGGTTTATATCTCTCAACACCGTACCTAACTTTATCCTTTAGCCGCTTTGACTTATTCGTTTTTCCACCTATGCAGAAAATATGGACCCACGCGTCAGAGACGAAGAAAAGGAAGAGTTGATCCAAGGTGTGATCCGTGGGGAAGAAAATTTAGACGTATCAACGTTTATGAACAACTCCGGTGAGGGTGATCCTCTTTTTACCGGAATAGACGACTTGTTTGAGGTTGAAGGTGTTGCCTTCCGCGAGGGAGAAGGCGATGCCTTGTGTAACCGAGAAGACGACCGCTCCGGCAAGGTGCATGTAATATAATCAATTCATTAATGAATCATCTGCTATCTATATAGAAATAGTAACGACGATCTTTCTTCTTTTAGCCCTCCGGATCGAAGGAATCTACTGAAAAGAGCAGACGAGGCCCAACCAAAAAGTTGCAAGACCATGAGAGGTTCAGGATCGAAGATGTCGCTGAAGACGGCAAACCGACGGCTCCCGAAGTTGTCGCAACCAAATTTGTGGCACAATGCGGAGTAATCGTTAGGGACTTAATCCCGATCACCATTAGAAATTGGAATAGGCCTGCTAATGCGGATGAAGAGGGAACATGTTTATTTGTCCCTAACCACGCCAAAGATTTACTGTGGAAGAGGCTCATGGTTAATTTCAAACTACCGAAGATAGAGCTGGATCCAAATGCGGAGGATCCAGTTGAGGACGCCTTACAACATGGGAGAGCCATGGAGGCTAAGGTCAGGGAGTGGGCTTTGAAGAAGATGGCCTAGTGTTTCACCAACTGGAAGAAAAGATTGCACCTTGACTATGTCGTGAAAAAGAAGACTCCCGATTTCAAGAATATTTAGTTTGAGAAGATAAAACCATTCTGGGCTGAGTTTGTGGAATACAAGAAATCAGAAAAAGCTAAGAAAATGTCTGAAACGAATAAGCTGAATGCTGCTAACAAGAAGTATCACCATACTATGGGGCAAGGTGGCTACAGGGCTGGCATTCCTAAGTGGGAGAAACTTGAGAATGAACTGCGTGCTAAAAAGATCACCCAGAGACAGACGATTGGGTAGAACATGCAAGGAATTGGTTTTACGGGCATGGGGGCACGTTGGACTCGGAAGGTAGGTGTATATATAACATACGACATAAAGAAGACCCCTTGCCAATCGAGAGGATGAGAAAAGCAGTAAAGGCTGTTAAAGATGGGGACTTCATTCCCGATAGAGAATGATGAGCTCACACTCGCCCTTGGAAATAAGGAACATGATGGACGAACACGAGGCACAAGAGGCTCCCAACCATGGAGGACTGGGTTTCCCGAAGAGAGGAAGAAATATCCTGATAGAAGCCGTCAGAGGAGAAAGGACAGGGCGGAAGTTGAAGCAAATAGTCAGAAAGAGCGAATGCGTTTAATTGAAGAACGATTAAAGCAACAACAAGATGAAATTAACGCACTTAAAGAGCAAAGTACTACCGGCCCATCTCAGCAGCACACTCATTCGATGCTACCGGTCTATCGAATAATCGAAAAAGCAGTGTGGCTTCCATCGAGGTTCCGGGTGATGACAATGGCGATGGTGCAAAGCGATGGCTCTGTTGGCTACCTAGTGGATGATATCACGATATGACACGCTGCGAGCTACATGTCAAAGTTGTGAACATATCAATGAAGGTGGCGGTCGGCTATGCCTTACCAATTGGACCCACACCAACTTACCACTGTCGTCCGGTTCCAGAGGGCTACGCTGTTGTCGGGGTGGATGAAATCATGCCCACCTTTGAAGTTTTGGATCTTCACTACCCTGCAGGTGAAGGGGATGTGACTGTACTGGGAGACGCAAAAATCGTCACCATTCTATGGGCGAGGGAATGTATCGTGCTTCAAATCACACGCCAAGGCCATCTTCGCCGCCTCACCCGTCTCCAGCCGAGGTCGCCGCCCTGCAACCGTCTTCGTCGCCTCACCGGCTCCGTCGCCTCACCAATCTCGGCGCCAAGAGCCATCGTCGGCGCCAGATAAAAAGCGTAAAGCGCCTCGGGATAAGGCCGTGCATCCGTCGTAGCGATTGCGAAATGTAAACAAGAGCCTCTTCCAAAAGTACCAAAGGTTCCTCCCAAGAGAGCTTATGGACTGCTTGAAGAGGAGGCTGGCGATCGTTGATGCGGAACGACAGCGTTTTAAGCTAAGGCGGCCGAAGAAGAGCCAGAGTTCCCGACCAAAGAAGAAAAAGCCAAAGTGTTGAAAATTCTAAAGACTCTTCATCAACCCGAGCCAAAGCTGTCATCAGACTATGAGCGTTCTATTCTCAAGTCACATGCGGCACAAAAGCCTCAAGAGCGATCGATGCAAGCGAAATCTGTTGCCCATCTCGGAGAACAAGCAAACAGACTTGCGCCCTCTCAAGGTGATTTCCCAAACCAATGTGGGTCGAGCAAATATGGGGCGAAGAGCAGTATGATCCAGAGGTAGTTGCAATCTGGAGAAGCTGCCGCTGCTCAAGGTATGAGTATTGCCCAGATTTATCCCGATTAGAGTTCTTCCCGTGAGTGAAGTAGCATACAAATACCAAGACGCAAACCTCTCGTCAAACCTGAGGAGGTAAACAATCTTTCAACAAAAATGCGAAGATTGCATAACTGGTACATGCATGCCACAAAGGCCGGGGCTAACTGGATAGTGCTGAAGGTTACAAAAAAGCATTATGGGACATGCATATCCATTGAATTTGATGAACTATTTCAATTATTCAATCAAGACGCCTTGGACAAAAATCGATCATCAGTGCCTATTGTCTGTAAGTACTAATTCTGTAATTAATTTAGTCTCCAGCTATCTCACCTTGTTTATTGCATGTATATAATCATACTGTAATATGCAGAATGAAGATTCTCGAATGCAGCAGAGGACAAATCTATGACATTGGCTTCATTGACCCATATTGGGTTCATCAAGCTAATCTCAAAACAACCCCCCAGGATACGGAGGATAATATAGTACACGCGTTAAGGTTTCAAGAAACCAAAAGGGAAATACTATTTCCTTACAACTTCGAGTGAGTGTTATTGTCTTGTATACACTTTCTATTTTGCTTACTCGATGTTAAGTATATAATTGATTAGTTATGCATTCGCAGCTACCACTATATTCTGTTAATCATTCAACTTGACAAAGGGCGTGTACTAGTCATGGACTCGAAACATAAACCCCTTGAGACATGGAAGGACATGCAGATACTTCTCCAGCGGTAATTCTAATCATTACAACACTATATCGGCAACGTTTGTGAATTTTATGATATCAAGTACTTAATAACTTATTTTATTCGTTTTCTACGCCGGGCAGCGCTTGGAAATGGTTCACCAACAATGCTAGGGGTGTTTGGAAAGAGGAGCTTACATTTCAACCACTAAATGTAAGCACCACTAGCTATATCTGCGCATCTCTTTGATTCTAGTTTTGATACAGTTATTATCATGCTTGATTATTATTTTGATTGAATTCTGTTCTCGTAAAGTGCCTGACGCAGGGACCAGGTAACAATCTATGTGGATACTATGTTTGAGAGTTCATCCGGCAGACGTGCGATGGGAAGGGCAGAAATTTAGAGCAACTCCACGTACGTAAACAATTTCTATAGTTTTTAATTACAATCAAATTGTGTTTAGTTTCATTCATATAGGCTGACTCCTTTTTTAAATCAGATCGAACGTCTACGGGACGGTCTTCTGCCAAAGGATCGCGTACGAGCAATTCAGGAGGAATTGGCAGGATTCTTGGATGCAGAAGTCCTAGACCCAAAAGGGGAATACTATTCGGCTGTGTATAGACAATAGGGATTGTAAAAATAGCAACTTTGAAGGAATTGGCCGGTAGCATCGGATAGCAACTTTTGTATGTGGTGCATGAACTCGATCCGTGTATTGAATGTAATATTGTCATGATGATCTTGTGTAATATAAGGTTCCTTCATTGATAAGTGCAAATCACTAAATAAACAATAAAACAACCTAAATGAATTCTCTGCCGCAGCACAAAAAGTGGCGAAAATGCTGCCGCGGCAACAAAATGTGCCAAAATGAATTCTCTGCCGCGGCAGAGAAATGGGCCAAATCTCTGCCGCGGCAGAAGGTTATTAGTCCCGGTTCATGTTACGAACCGGGACTAATGCTCCACCCACCTCGTCCCTCTGCCGCTGCCACGTGTGCTACCCATTTGTCCCGGTTGGTGGGGCAACCGGAACTAAAGGTTCGGGTTTTAGTCCCGATTGCCCCGTTCCGGTTGGGCAACCGGGACTAAAGCCCCTTACCAACCGGGACCAATAGGGCTGTTTCCACCGGTGACTGAAATAGATCATACATCACACCGGATCAGAAAGAGGCACTGGGTGAGGAGGGAGGAGGCTAGCTATCTTCAGTCAACTATTGGTTCCCTGGAGCTGCTCGGCTGGATGATGCCACATAGATCAAATTTCCTCATGCTTCCCAACCATATATGCAGCCTAATATCAACACGGATAAAATGAAAATTAATGCCCTGTGTATGACTACTTTCAGACTTACCGAACACAATTCACCATGACTAGAGCATACATAAGACGTCTAGTGTGTGGCAATATATAAGTCTATTTACTAGGTATACACATGTATACATTTAGGTCTGCAACAACCATTGCTCACAAGACATAGGAGCATGGATGTATTTCCACACATTTAAGCTTTACAACTGGGCTCTATATAGGTGGGATGCACACAGCCGACGAACCCACAAAATCTCGAAAAAAAACAAAAAAAACGTATTACATATCAGTGATGAAAAATTGTAAAAAATGTCTACGGAGGTGGAGACCCTGACCACACTAACAAGATAGTTGGGAGGGACAAGAAATCCCATATCATAATGTCAAAAAGGCAATTGATCATGACTAAACTTACTCCCATCCAAAGTCCTCGATGATAGTGACACACTCACACACAGGCACGAGTTTGCTCCTGAATCCATGATGCCAAGTTGACACATTGATTTTCTTCCAAGGCATCGTATGTTTGTCCCGTCATCTGGAACAATAGCTCAATGATCCAAAGACCAAAATGGTACATAGGCCAACGCCTAGCTCCTACTGGTTCCTAGTGGGGACTTAAAAGGCGACCCCAGGGTATCTCCTCTAGAGCAGTCGTGCCGCCTTCGGCTTGCTCCCACCTCGCCATGGCTGGGAGCGGTCATCGTTTTGCTCACCACGGCAGTCTCTTTTCTTATTTTGGCGGCGTCAGGCAGATGGGCTATGCACCCGAGGGGGTGTCACTCTTAGACCGGGGGGTGTTGACCAATCCGATACGGGCTACACAGCTCTTTGAACACCGCCTGATCTTGTGACTAGATTTTGGTTTTTTGAATATCATTCCATGATTTTCCCAGGCTAAAAACCCACGATGTCCTCCACTCGGTAGATCCGACAAATGAAAACATACATGAACCATCTTTTTTGATGAGTGCGTTGTCTCAGAAGTCGACGGACTGGCTTTCATTCGTTTGACAATGCAACAGTGCTAGTTTCCACTCTCGAGGCGTGTCCGCTACTCGTCGCTTTGCTATCTCATTCGTGCTGCATAGGTGGTTAATGGTTATGATGGCGAGAAAGGACATGTACAATAGTTCAGGTAGCTACTATCTATTGCGTTGCTCCATGTCATCGATAGACTGCAGTGCACACGGCTTATATAGTGGGCTGGCTTTTCAACGGTGCACGGGATCTCCGGCGCTTAACTGCATCATGACTACGAAGTATCGACACGTACAACGGAAAACAATCTTCTATAGTGAGAGATATTTACGGAAATCCACCGTATGCTGAATTGCAGACGACCTCCTTCTCTCAACCCGTTCTCCCTCTTTCACCTCACAGAAAATCTTACGTGGCTTCTCCTCTAGACAGCTGATTGTGCAGTTTATGCTTTTCCAGGTGATGTATAATAGGGTACCTGTGCCACAACAGGTGATATATAATAGGGCATGGCCATCACACATCCATCTCCACACATATATGAAACAATTGCTATGGGACTACATATAACATCAATCTAAATAAATTGAAAACAAATAGTACTTGATTATTACATCACAATACAAATAGTTCATCAGATGGTTCATCAAGTAGCACACGAATCAACACACAAACAACATAGAGTTCTCACATACAACAACATGACGCAGAGATAAATATAGAGGTTTTGTTCATCATTCCACCTCCACCACTTATCGACGAGATCCTTCTGAACATCATCGTGCACATCCGCATATCCAATGTTATGGTACGCTTAGATGAAGCGCTGTACTCGATCTCCACCACTTCATGGTCCCACCGGTTGACCCATCAAGTCATAGACACCATACACCTCATTCTTTCCATGCTCATTCTCAATGATCATGTTATGCATCTCGGAAAACACATGATGCTCGGCGAAGTAGTTGAGCATGAGCATACGGTCCACATCCATTAAGAGTCTTTGAATATACTAACGACGAAAGACAGAACCACCACTTGTTCTTGCGCATCAAGATCCTCATCCTCCTCCATCTCAAACTCCTCATTGGAGGAGGTGTAGTTGAACACAACCATCTACAAACACAAAAAAAAACAGATGAAAAACTACTTCTACCAGGCATCAAATTTTGTTAGAAAAATATTGTTAAAGAATTAACCTCTAAAGCAAAGTTTTGAAGATCTCGCGCGTGTGGTGGAGGGAAGTCGTGGCGTGGTCTCTGATTCGGCAGCGGCGGTCGAGAGAAGCTCCTTCTACCCTGAATATAATGGGCAGACGGCGGTGTCAGACTTGTCGTCAGCGGCGGTTGGGGTGTGTATTGCGCCTCCGTGGCCAGTCAGATGAACAGAGGCGACGCAGAGGTCCATCCAAGGACGGCCAGGGCACGCTGGAATCGACATGAGGTTGTGTGGTGCACCGGCCGATTCAGATCGACGGCACAGCAAAATATGGAATGGCAAGCGGCGGCGAAGCGCCGGGAGGGGTGGTGGACTGGCAGCAGGGCCAGGCAGGTCGATTTCGGGCGGCGGTGGGTTGTTTTGGTCATCGGCGACGGTTGGGAGTAGATGTCGGGGTAAGGGAAATGAGCTTCAGCGAGGCAGTTGGGCACTTGCGCAAGGCCGTTTTTTTTTACATCACAAGGGGAGGTGATGTATGTTTGCGTCACTTGACCCCAAAATATACGTCACGATGTAAAAATATATATCATCATATAGGTCCACATCACCTGTTGGATCGAGAGACATTTTTAGCCCCTAGTGATGTACAAGTTAGTTTTTACATCACATAGCCTATTATACATCACATGTTAGAAGCGCATCTCTCAGATTTGAAAAATGCAATCTCTCAATTCAAGTACATGTCCATACTAATACTTGAAACATGGTGCAAGCCGACCTGACCACCAACACACCAAGTTAAGCTAACATTCAATAACTCATCCTCGATCCTTCATACCATCCACCTTGTGATCGTCTTTATTTCTTCTTAACTAACTCTCGTCTGGCTTGGCCGCGTGGGTGCATATATTCTATCCAACGTGGTAACCGGTAAAGCAAGCTAGGATAGTTCCAGTCCACCGTGGTTTATGATAGTGATAACTGACAAGCTAGCCTGAGTAGCATACCAAACATATATATATATATATATATATATATATATATATATATATATATATATATATATATAAAGCGGATATGGTACGTCCATCCTCACTAGAGGAAGCATCTATCACCACACATGCGCTTCGCGATGCGTACCCAATGTCTTTCTTTTTTATTTTCCAATTTACACCAAGTATTTGTGAAACTACTTTCTCTCACCTAGCACATCACATGCACAAGCAAAAGAGGAAACTTGTCATAGTTTGGTAGTTCTATTTTGGTGATGTTTACAGCTTTTGTTTGAATGTTGGTTTGGAAAACTGTCAAAAAAGGCAATGGACAGTAGCTAGGCGCTGTGGGCTGACTTCTTGTCAGTCAGCCCACAGACCTGTCAGCACATGCAGGCCCTGTTTGAATTTCAAACACTAGGTACCCAGGAATGGGCTGGCTGACTTCACCGGTACTTAACTTGGGCCAGGTTTAAAATTCAAACACCTAGTACTGGAGCGTGGGCTGACATCCTCCAAGGTACCTAATCGAAGCGTTTTTGAATTTCTGTTGGACTCTCAGCATTGATTGGCACATGGGCTCTCTCGGTCTCACAGGTACCAAGTCGTTTAAGTCGTTTTTTGTCAAGCAAAAAATCAGCATCACCATGCTACTATAAGTACTCTTCATCCAAGGGGTTTCACCAACTTCGGTCAAGTACATAGAAATGCCATATCAGAAACGTGGCCAAAGACAACTTACCAGTTTCATAGATTGCTTTTTAAATTGTGTCAAAGGTGACATCATCTTGAGAACACGAGTATTCTTCCCTACTTTTCTGGTAACACTAGAATAATCCTGAAACCCTCCTTTCTTGATCGGTTTTTGTTGCAAAGTAAAACCCAGAGTTCTATACCTACATGCTAGAGAACAAAGCAAGATTTCTCTATCTTGTTTATGCATTGTTTGTCCTCAGGTGTGCCTAATGATCAGCTTGATAGAGCAGTAAAAATGGTTATGACATCTCCAAACCTTCCCCTTCCCCTAATGTGTCAGTGTCAGCCATCCTGTGGTTGTAATCCAATACAACTTCCGCATAGTATTAGCCGTTGTCACACGTCCCTGAAATTATGGCAGTATAAATATGTCAGAAGCGAACTAATGCGATTTAGTACTGTAGTGCTAGTTATTTTAAATCAACTAATGCGCCCCACCAAGAGCAAAAAAACAAGCACGTCAATCCTAGTGGCTAGGATTTAAAACAAACATCAATTCGGTACCAAGTGTTCATACATTGAATACCTTTGAAAACAAGCCACGAACCATATGATTCTGCACTATGATATACCTTGTTAAGCACCCTCACAGATCAGTACTGATTCTCCCATGCGTCCGGGCTGATAGATTAATATAATGAGTCAATTGACGATTACTCCAAATAGAACACCAATCCCTATAACAAGTTACAACACATGTTAAGCACCGTATGATTCTGCACTACGATATACCTTGTTAACCACCCCCACAGACCAGTCCTGATTCAGCACTGCGGCATACCTTGTTTAGCACTCTTCACATAAATGCATTCAGCACTTTGATTGAAATTATTAAATACCTGTCCAATGTCGTGTCCATGACCTTGATTCGGCTCCATACCAAAGCAAATCGGTACCTACGGCTCATCAAGTCATTCCCATATCCAGTACCTGCAATTCAAATAGCCCCATAGCCTTGTGAAATGCATTCAGTACCCAAAGTCTCCCAATATCCATGAGTCCTTTTATAGGCCAAAGAAATTACTCAGTACCAAAACTTATTTTTTCAAGGACCCTTGGAAAAATGCATTCGGTGCGACAGTTGAAAATATCACATTAATTTTCGTATGTATGCATCTAGTACCAACGGCCTGATGGTTAAGTATCCTCGTATATTACATTTTATACCAGTTGTTAAGAGGAAACACACTGTTCAATCCCTTACAGAGAAGCTGATGTTCATATATACATCTGGTCAAAGGCATGTGTTTGGGCTGCTGGTTCAAAGGATGTGTAAGTGCACAATATGATGTGTCATGATCTTACACATGTCCATGAGAAAAATCATTACAGCTGAAGTGTTTGCCATGCTCAGGAGCTTTTGAAGCAATGTCTTTGTTCAAAACATGCACTGATATAATACAAGCAGAAATATGGGATCTAAATATCCTTCGGATTGACTTGGAAATTCAAGTGAGGACATATCTCGGCCTGAAAGAAAACCTTCAGAGCAACTAATCATAGAACAGAAGGCAACTATATTTATGCTCTGCATTTCAGCACGAATTTCTGATAGTAAAGCAAAGTAGAATAGAACATAGTGAAAAATAAATATAAACATGTGCAGATATCAGCACCGAATGAAGCATAATCAAAGAAAATGCAAGCTTCTTTCATTACTTGACAAAGGAATCTACCATGAAACAAGACACACATCAAGACCCATGGACAAAGCAGGAGCACATGAATCGAACGAGGCGGTGGGATGCGACTTTGGTACGACAGTATTAAGCGCATGATTAATGTCTCAGCACCGGGGAAACTCCAATAGCACGGGGTATGCATGCACTCTAACAGATTTGAAATTTCAGGTATAACTCTCACCAAGAGAAATCTTCAGAGCATCAAAATATGAAATAAGCTGGAGCTGCAATAATGAGAGGAACAGACATTGATTTTTAAACTAACTCAATCCGTTTTCACTTTGTCAGATTGTCCAGGCTAAACTAAATTTACCCATTTTCTAAAACATGTAATCATATGGAAGCAGATAAAAGCCTAGAATTCATTGGTTTCATGCTCTTCTACTAGCCATCCAAATGTGCAAAATCAGCACCAAACGAACAAAACAAGAGAATTCTACTAGGCAAAAAGACCAAGTATGACTGGCAAGATGTAATCCAGCTTTCCCTCAAACAGCCCCATGGACGCACCAAGGATATGCCAGAGCTAACGTCGTAATGGACATAGGATGCTGGCGTGTCAGGTACCGCAGCTCGCTGGGCTCGAGTCGTTGTGATGGTTGCCTGCAGCCGGAGAATGGACTGCAGCACATGCTCTGGAATCACTAGCAGTAGCAGGAGCGCCCGGCCAGGGGAACAGGAGAGGCCGGCGGACATGCCGGCTGGCGCTGAACCAGGGATTCGTCTGCTCCCCTCTGCTCCACGACTCTAATGCGGGCACAACAACTCCCCTCTTCTCCACGACTCTAACGCGACCGCCCGGCCCCGGTGCCTCCTCCATCTCTCCTCCTCCATTCTTCCCTGGAGCCGATGGCCGAGATCCTTGGCGCTGCCCCCAGCAGTCTTGTAGCCATGGTGAGGGTGTGGTGGACAAGCACGCCTAAAGGCAGCAGGCGAGCGGCAGCGGGGTGCTTCAATGGTACGCGAAGGACGGGGTGCGGCCGTCGATAGAGCCTAGTGCCGGCGAATCTTGGGTGGACACAAAACCTACTGGCGATCTGGATCCAGATGCAGGGGTGGGAAAATTCGGCGGTGAGCGGCCAGTGGTTGTGGAAGGGCGGTGGGTGTGGGATGGGAGCGCTCGGGGTATGCGGGATGGGCTCGACGTGAGGATGTGGAATGGGGAGCGGCCGGCTGCTAGATATTGGCTCCCTGCTACCCGGTGACAGTGTGTGCAGGCGACATGGGCTGGACCTCTGTCGTGCGAGCAGATGAACAGGTTCAGAGACCACAGCTCCCAGACGGAAAGTCGCTCACGTTAATTCCTCTTTTGGTTAGTAATGGGTGCGGTGGAAAATGTAAGAAAGAGTGGATATTCTCTCAGCCCATACGGATCTCCAAAAAACGAGTGGTGTGAGATGCTTTCTCCGTAGAGGATGGACATACAAGGAGTTTTGTCTATATATATATAGTCTAGTTTTTCCAAGTGAGCTGGCCAATTAAGTGAGTTATCCTCATTTTTGGTTTGTAGAAGTATCTTTTGAGGACAGACAAAACATATATTATGCATGCGCTTAGTATCACAGATATGTCGGATTGTGGGGCATTAGGAAAGGATCAGCTCGTACATGCAAGAGGAAATGTGCTACACAGCTTGGTTGTAGCTCTGGTTTCATTGGTTTCTTTGTACAATCCGTTGGATTGATCTTTTGTTTGTGGGTGTGAAGTTGTGTTTGTAAGCTGGTTCAACGCTTTCTATATTTCACCATTGGCATCATTAGTTTAACAATGGCTAGGGCCTCCTGTCTAATATAATGCACCATTAGTTCATAATGCTACACATGACATCCAAAATTTTGACTTTACTACTGTTGCGAAGCACAAAACATTATAGTAGTAGATTGGTCGGGTACCATATTGACTTGCTATTATTTGCACATAAGTAGTTAATTTTCTGGCAAGTTTTGGTTTGCCAAATACTACATGCAAAGCTTATTTTTTGGTATAAAAGGAAATATTCTCAATGACTTTGATCTTATTATGATGACTACAATAGTTTGTTACATGCATTGCTCCACACAAACGAACGATCAACCCTGTTTGTTGCGTTGCTACCTCCTTCACACGACATGGGTGATTGGATAAAGTAAGGTGCATTGAACTCCCTCCATTCTAAAATATAAGAAATTTTAGCTTCTTTTTTAGAAAACACATGTATCTAGACGTCTTTTAGTGTGTAGGTTTACTCATTTTACTCCATACATAAAACATCTTATATTTTAGAACATAGGGAGTACCTTTTAGGATAAAGGTCCTTGGTCCAACGTTGGCATATACGTGCCATCTTATCCTTGAAAACATTGCATTGTGAGTTGAAGATGCCGTCTCATTTTCAAAGGTGGTTTCAGTCTGACCTTGACTTGGACCGGCCCTCCGCTCAGATATTATTGCAGGTGTTCCTTGTCACTTTCTTTGTCGTAATTCAGCTGCCACATCGTGTACTCCAAATGTAACAAATTATGACAGTGCGCCGGCAATGTTACAATTCTTCATTTTCCAAAAAAGATGCTCAAAGAGAAGTCTTTTTTTCATCTGTAAGGCTTGAAAAAATAAGAACAGGTCCATACTATCAGGAACCGAATTTAATCAACTGAGCATTAGTTCATGACCAGATTATAAACATAATAGGTAGGAGAGCGGTACTTCACCACTAATAGTTCGTCAAATATTCAACCACTCAAATATTCGAGTACTGTAACCCCGATGCGCCTACAGTAGTATTATCCGTATTTGGACGCCTGATCCCTAATGAGTGACTGTAGCGCAGCTTTAAGTCACCACCAGCATAACACTCCAGAAAAGAAAGAAGGAAACCGGGACGCAACAAAATCGAGATATAGTGTTTTTTGTACCGTATAATTTTACTCTATCGTTTGAATGTAATAAGAGATGCGTAATTTTTTCCTTAAGTCACTTTTTTATAAGATTGAGAAAGACTATACTAGAGAAAGCGTGACACATGTACGATAGAAAATAACCAACAGTAGATCCATTATGAAATATGTGTTGATAGTGTATTTGGTATTATAAATTATGATTTAGTACTCTATAAACTCGATACTTTTTATACAATTAACTTAGACAAAAGTTATACCTGTTATATTTGGGAAATGAGGGGCTAATACAAGTGTACCTGTCTCCGTCCATTTGGTTTGTTAAATACAAGTGAAGTAGTAGCCTAATGTTGTCTGAACATTTGAGGGACTAATAAGTTGCTTGAATATCTGTGGTGGATTGTACTGTACTAGTATTGTTTCCATGTTTTGTCACTGAAGAATCTTATACAAAAGGTCCACACTACTTTTATACAAAAGGATTGCTTCCATCGACAGTCCATTATGAAATATGTTCTCATAGTGTATTTGTTTGATATTATACAAAGTGGTATGATTCTCTGTTAACTTGATAAAATTTATAAAAGAATAGCATAAACAAGTGAAGTAGTTACCCGATGTTTTCTGAACATGTCAAAGACTAAGTTGATTGAACATCTTGGGCCGGGGGGTACTATACTAGTACTGTTTCCATGTTTTGTGATTGAACAATTTTATACAGAAGTCCACACGAATTGCACCGTCTCTCTGCAAAATTGCACTAAGTGGTTGGGATATGCTAGGGACGACCATCATAGTGGGAAACCTGTATGACATGAGCGGAGTGGTTTCTTCCATGATGTGTAATAATTAAACTATGGATTATGGCACACAAATCCATCTTACGGTAATGGTATTAATAATGTCGTTGTTAGGAAAGAAACTTACCAACCAAATGAACTCGTCCATGGTCAGATCAGTATTAGATGCCACCTAAACTCATCATTGGCCGCTCTCCCAACAAACACACTGACGAAACATACAAAAAAGGACTTACAAATCACATTGTTACAAAGGCCATTGATTTGTGACTAGAGTTTACTCATCGAGGATCCTTAGTGGCACACTAACCAACTATCTAAGCCAGTTTTGCTCCTCGTTTTCCTTGATGATAGATAATGTAAATTTTATTCCTTGATGTGGTGGATACCTTGTGGAAGGTACTGAATATCTTCCACTTCTCCTTAACTTCTGTACTGGTGGGTGGAATCAGGTGGATTAGCATCATCTTGATCATCATCATCTTCTTCATCAGATGGTTGTTCATGTCCCTCATTTGTACTTCCTTGCTCAGCTGCATCATAATTGTATTTAGCATCATCATCTCCCCCATGAATGTCATGCATGAGAGGAGGGTTAACTAGATCCAAGTCAACCTGAGGTGTGTTGGCCGTCGGCTTCTCTGTTTCCAAATATCTTGTATTGTTTCATCTTCAATGAAAACCACATCTCAGCTTCTACATGTCTTCTTCTTGATTGGATCCCATGATCTGTATCCAAATTGATCACTTGGACTGCCGAGATAGACTCAATGTTTTGTCTTTCTATCAAGCTTGGATCTCTCATCCTCCGAGACGTGCACAAATACTTGCATCTAAAGACCTTCAATTTCTTGTATGACACTTCCTTCCCTGACCAAACTCTCTAAGGAATATCACCTGCAAGAGGAACTAAGGGAGACAGGTTTAGAACATACATAGACGGAATCAATGCTTCAGCCCAAAAATAATTAGATAACTTTGCATGAGAGAGCATTGTTGTGGCCCTCTCTATAAGAGTATTGTTCATTCTCTATGCAAGTCCATTGAGATGGAGTGTCTTTGGTGGATTCTTCTCAACCATGGTGCCAAACTTGTTGCAATACCTCTCAAAGGGATCACGGTATTCACCACCATTGTCTAATCTCACGCACTTCAATTCCGTGCTAGTTTCTCTCTCAACCTTGGCATGGAACTCCTTGAACATGGAATTTCGTGCTAGTTTATCCCGTCATCCGAAAGACCAAAATGGTACATAGGCCAACGCCTAGCGCCTATTGGTTTCTAGTGGGGACTTAAAAGGCGACCCCAGGGTATCTCCTCTAGAGCAGTCGTGCCGCCTTCGGCTTGCTCCCACCTCGCCATGGCTGGGAGCGGTCATCGTTTTGCTCACCACGGCAGTCTCTTTTCTTGTCTTGGCGGCGTCAGGCAGATGGTCTATCCACCCTAGTGGGATGTCACTCTTAGACCGGGGGGTGTTGACCAATCCGATATGAATTCAGGGGCTACATAGCTCTTTGAACACGCCTGATCGTGTGCCTACATTTTGGTTTTTTGAATATCGTTCCATGATTTTCCTAGGCTAAAAACCCACGATATGATGTCCTGCATTCGGTAGATCCGACAATGAAAACATACATGAACCATCTTTTTTGACGAGGACGTTGTCTTGGAAATCGACAGACTGGCTTTCATTCGTTTGACCATGCAACAGTTCTAGTTTCCACCACTCTCCAGGCATGTCCGCGGCTCGTTGCTTTGCTATCTCATTCGTGCTGCATAGGTGGTTAATGGTTATGATGGCGAGCGAGGGCATGTACAATAGTTCAGGTAGCTACTGTCTATTTGCTTTGCTCCATGTCATCTATAGACTGCAGTGCAGACGGCTTATATAGTGGGCTGCCTTTTCAATGGAGCACGGGATCTCCGGCGCTTAACTGCATCATGACTACGAAGTATCGACACGTACAACAAAAAACAATCTTCTATAGTGAGAGATATTTACGGAAATCCACCATATGCTGAATTGCAGATGACCTCCTTCTCTCAGTCCATTCTCCCTCTTTCACCTCACAAAAAATCTTACGTGGCCTCTCTTCTAGACAGCTGATTGTACCCTAGGTGTTCATCATCAACTTGTTTCCTTGTAGTTGTGCGGGTTCTGTTGATGGTGGCCACACCTTTTCTCTAAGCAACTCTAATAGATAGGGCACATAAAACATGTGGTGTAAAACTTATACATCACCAAAACAGGGGGGAGTTACATCGCGTGTGCAATTTTTGCTTTTCTAGGTGATGTATAATAGGGTATCTGTGCAAGCGACAACATGTGATATATAATGTCATGTCCGCTGCACATCCATCTCCACAATTGCATACATATATGAAACAGTTACTATGAGACTTCATCTAAAATCAATCTAAATGAATTGAAAACAAATAGTTTATTAATTATTACATCACAATACAAATAGTTCATCAGATGGTTCATCAAGTAGCACATGAATCAACACACAAACAACATAGAGTTCTCACATACAACAACATGACACAGAGATAAATCTAGTGGTTTTGTCCGTCACTCCACCTCCACCACTCCTCGACGAGATCCTTATGAAGATCCTCATGCACATTGGCATATCGAATGTTATGGTACGCCTAGATGAATCGCTGCACTCGATCTCCACCACTACATGGCCCCACCGGTTGACCCATCAAGTCATAGACACCATACACCTCATTCTTTCCACACTCATTCTCAATCATCATTATGCATCTCGGGAAACACATGATGCTCGGCGAAGTAGTTGAGTGTGAGCCTGCGGTCCACATCCATTCAAAATCTTCGAATATACTCATGACCAAAGACGGAACCACCACTTGTTCTTGCGCATCAACAAAAGCATAGCAAGATCCTCATCCTCCTCCATCTCAAACTCCTCATCGGAAGAGGTGTAGTTGAACACAACCATCTACAAACACAAAAAATTAGATGAAAAACTACTTCTACAAGGCATCAAATTTTATAAGAAAAATATTGATAAAGAATTAACCTCTGAAGCAAAGTGTCGAAGACCTCGCGCGTGTGGTGGAGGGAAGCTGCGGCATGGTCTCTGATTCGGCAGCGGTGGTCGAGAGCATCTCCTTCTACACTGAAGCAGCTGGGCAGACGGCGGTGTAGGCAGACAGCAGTGTTAGATGTGTCATGTTGGTGGTCAGTGGTGGTTGGGGTGTATATTGCGCCTCCGTGGTCAGTCGGATAAACAGAGGCGATGCAGACGTCCATTGGTCCACCCAAGGACGGTCGGGGCACGCTGGAATCAACATGAGGTCGTGTGGTGCACCGGCCGATTCAGATCGGTGGCACGGTAGAATATGCCATGGGAAGTGGCAGCAAAGAGCCAGGAGGGGCGGTGGATGGGCAGCGGGTTCGGGTGGGTTGTTTCGATCGTCAGCGATGGTTGGGAGTAGATGACGGGGTAAGGGGAATGAAGCTTCAGCGAGGCAGTTGGGCACTTGCGCAAGGCCGTTTCTGTCGAGGGGAGGTGATGTATGTTTGGGTCACTTGACCCCAAAATATACATATCGATGTAAAAATATATATTACCATATAGGTCTACATCACCTATTGGACATAAAGTTTTATCCCGTAGTGATGTACGAGTTAGTTTTTACATCACATACCTTATTCACCTGTTAGAAGCGCATCTTAGTTGTAGAGGAATCTCAAATACGAGTCCTTTTTCGTTCTCTCAGGTTTGAAAAATGCAATCTCGCAATTCAAGTACATGTCCATACTAATACTTGCAATAGGGTGCAAGCCGACCTGACCACAAACACACTATGTTAAGCTAACTGTCAATAACTCGTCCTCGGTCCTTCATACCATCCACCTTGTGATCGTCTTTATTTCTTCTTAACTGACTCTCGTCTAGGATGTATATATTCTATCCAACGTGGTAACTGGTAAGTCCACCGTGGTTTATGATAGTGATAAACTAGTCTGAGTAGCATACCAAACAAAGATATATATGTATATATATATATATATATATATATATATAGAGAGAGAGAGAGAGAGAGAGAGAGAGAGAGAGTGGCGCTATTTGACATCCTGGGTGTAGAATAGTTATTCTTCATCCATCCCCTATCTTTCAAACCGTATAAGATTTTTACGTCACGTAAATTTTCTCTTACCTCAGAAGTTAAGAAGAACATAAGAAAATTTAGACATGTCATAAAAAAATTGTTTACATGCCGTAAAAAAATACGGCGTAAAATGCGAATTTTCTCTATTTTTTACACTATAATGACTCATAAATCGTATTTTTATGTCGATTTTTTTACGTTTCTGATGAATATGAACATAATTATTAGTATACAAAACATAAATTTATGTATGTAAGAACATAAAAATATGTAGGGTGCAAAATAACTATTCTGCACCCTGGATGCTAAATAGGGTTTATATATATATATATATATATATATATATATATATATATATATATATATATATATATATATATATAGTCTACTTTTTCCTAGTGAGTTGTCCTCATTTTGGTTTGTAGAAGTATCTTTCAAGGACATACAAAACATATAGTATGCCTACGCTCAGTATCACAGATATGTCGGATTGTGAGATATTAGGAAAGGATGAGCTCGTAGCTTCAATAGGGAGTGTGCTACACAGCTTATTACTTGTAGCTCTGGATTCGTTGGTGTCTTTGTACAAGCCGTTGGATTGATCTTTTGTGGGTGTGAAGTTGTGTTTGTAAGCTGGTTCAGCACTTTCTATATTTTATCATAGGTGTTATTAATTTAACACGGGATATGACCTTCTGCCTAAAAATAATACACCATTAGTTCATAATGCTATGATAGATTGGTTTGATGCAAAATTTTGGCTTGACTACTGCTACCACTAGTGGGAACAGCCCCATTGGTCCCGGTTGGTAAGGGGCTTTAGTCTCAGTTATCCAACCGGGACGGGGCAATCGGGACTAAATCCCCAACCTTTAGTCCCGGTTGCCCCACCAACCGGGACAAAAGGGGGTACACGTGGCCACGGCAGAGGGCGAGGGGGTGGAGCAACCGTACCGATTCGTAACACGAACCGGGACAAATAACATTTCTCTGTCGCGGCAGAGAATTCATTTTGGCAACTTTTGTTGCCACGGCAGCATTTTGGCCACTTTTTGTGCCGCGGCAGAGAATTCATTTATGTTGTTTTATTGTTTATTTAGTGTTTTGCACTCATCAATAAAGGAACCATTATATTACACAAGATCATCATGACAATATAGATCCAAGTGTTGAACATATTACATTCGATACACGGATCGAGTTCATGCACTACATACAAAATAAGCTCTTTGTACAATCCCTATTGTTTATACACACCCGAATAGTATTCCCCTTTTAGGTTTATGACTTCTGCATCCAAGAATCTCACCAATTTCTCCTGAATTGCTCGTACGCGATCCTTTGGCAGAAGACCGTCCCGTAGACGTTCGATCTGATTTAAAAAAGGAGTCAGTCTATATGAATGAAACTAAACACAATTTGATGGTAATTAAAAACTATAGAGTATTGTTTGCGTACGTGGAGTTGCTCTAAATTTCTGCCCTTCTCACAGCACGTCTGTCGGATAAACTCGCAAACATAGTATTCACATAAATTGTTCCCTGGTCCCTGCGCCAGGCACTTTACGAGAACATAGTTCAATCAAAATAATAATCAAGCATGATAATAACGGTATTAAAACTAGAATCAAAGAGATGCGCGGATATAGCTAGTGGTGCTTACATCTAGTGCTTGAAATGTAAGCTTCTCTTTCTAAACACCCCTAGCCTTGTTGGTGAACCGTTTCCAAGCGCTGTCGGCGAAAAAACGAATAAAAGAAGTTATTAATTACTTGATATCATAAAATTCACGAACGTTGTCGATATAGTGTCGTAATGATTAGAATTACCACTGGAGAAGCATCTGCATGTCCTTCCACTGCTCAAGGGGTTTATGTTTCGAGTCCATGACTAGTACACGCCCTTTATCAAGTTGAATGATTAACAGAATATAGTGGAAGCTGCGCATGCATAACTAATCAATTATATACTTAACATCGAGTAAGCGAAATAGAAAGTGTATACAAGACAATAACAGTCACTCGAAGTTGTAAGGAAATAGTATTTCCCTTCTGGTTTCTTGAAACCTTAACCCGTGTACGATATTATCCTCCGTATCCTGGGGGCTTGTTTTGAGATTAGCTTGATGAACCCAATATGGGTCAATGAAGCTAATGTCATAGATTTGTCCTCTGCTGCATTCGAGAATCTTCATTCTGCATATTACAGTATGATTATATACATGCAATAAACAAGGTGAGATAGCTAGAGACTAAATTAATTACAGAATTAGTACTTACAGACAGTAGGAACTGATGATCGATTTGTCCAAGGCGTCTTGATTGAATAATTTAAATAGTTCATCAATTCAATGGATATCATATCATCTATTTCTTTCCCATAATGCTTTTTTGTAACCCTCAGCACTATCCAGTTAGCCCCGGCCTTTGTGGCATGCATGTACCAGTTATGCAATCTTTGCATTTTTGTTGGAAGATTATTTACCTCCTCAGGTTTGACGAGAGGTTTGCCGTACTGGTATTTGTATGCTACTTCACTCACGGGGAAGTACTCTAACTGGGATAAGTACTGGGCAATACTCATACCTTGAGCAGCGGCAGCTTCTCCGTATTGTGCAACTACCTATGGATCATACTGCTCTTCGGCCCCATATTTGCTCGACCCCACATTGGTATGGGAAATCACCTTGAGAGGGGCGCAAGACTGTTTTGCTTGTTCTCCGAGCTGGGCAACAGATTTCTCGCTTGCATCAGTACTGATCTTCAAGGCTTTTTGTGCCGCATGTGAATTGAGAATAGAACGCTCATAGTCTGATGACAGCTTTGGCTCGGGTTGATGAAGAGTCTAGCATTTTGAACACTCTGGCTTTTTTCTTCTTTGGTGCTAGGGAACTCTGGCTCTTTCGGCCGCCTCAGCTTAGCAAAAAACGATGTCGTTTCCGCATCAACGATAGTCGTAGTATCCTCTTTAGTACAGTCATAAGCTCTCTTGGGAGGAACCTTTGGTACTTTTGGAAGAGGCTCTTGTTTATGTTTCGGCGATCGCTTAGCACGACGCAGAGTAGCTGTACGCTTACGCTTTTTATCCAGAGGCGTCGGCGATGGCTGCGCCGGAGATTGGTGAGGCGACGGAGACGGGTGAGGCGAAGAAGACGGCTGCCGCGGCGGCGACGACCTCGCTGGAGACGGGTGAGGCGGCGGCGAAGATGGCCTTGGCGTGTGATTTCGAAGCATGATACATTCCTTTGGCCATAGAATGGTGACGTTTGTTGCGTCTCCCAGTTCAGTCACATCCCCTTCATCTGCAGGGTAGTCAAGCTTCAAAACTTCAAAGGTGGGCATGATTTCATCCACCCCGACAACAGCGTAGCCCTGTGGAACCGAACGACAGTGGTAAGTTGGTGTGGGTCCAATTGGTAAGGCATAGCCGAACGCCACCTTCATTGATATGTTCACAACTTTGACATGTAGCTCACAGTGTGTCATCTGTGTGATATCATCCACTGGGTAGCCAACAGGAGCCATCGTCGGTGCACCATCGTCATCGTCATTGTCATCACCCGGGACCTCGGTGGAAGCCACACTGCTTTTTCGATTATTCGATAGGCCGGTAGCATCGAATGCAGTGTGCTGCTGAGATGGGCCAGTAGTACTTTGATCTTTAAGTGCGTTAATTTTATCTTGTTGTTGCTTTATTCGTTCTTCAATTATACGCATTCGCTCTTTCTGAATATCTGTTTCAACTTCCGCCTTGTCCTTTCTCCTCTGATGGCTTCTATCAGGATATTTCTTCCTCTCTTCGGGAAACCCGGTCCTCCATGGTTTGGAGCCTATTGTGCCTTGTGTTTGTCCATCATGTTCCTTATTTCCAAGGGCGAGTGTGAGCTCATCATTCTCTCTATCGGGAATGAAGTCCCCATCTTTAACAGCCTTTACTGCTTTTCTCATCTTCTCGATTAGCAAGGGGTCTTCTTTATGTCGTATGTTATATATAGACTTCCCTTCTGAGTCCAACTTGCCCCCATGCCCGTAAAACCAATTCCTTGCACGTTCGATCCAATCGTCTGTCTCTGGGATGATCTTTTTAGCACGCAGTTCCTGCTCAAGTTTCTCCCACTTAGGAATGCCAGCCCTGTAGCCACCTTGCCCCATAGTATGGTGATACTTCTTGTTAGCAGCATTCAGCTTATTCGTTGCAAACATTTTCTTAGCTTTTGCTGATGTCTTGTAATTCACAAACTCAGCCCAGAATGGTTTTATCTTCTCAAACTGAATCTTCTTGAAATCCGGAGTCTTCTCTTTCACGACATAGTCAAGGTGAAATCTTTTCTTCCAGTTGGTGAAACACTGGCCCATCTTCTTCAAAGCCCACTCCCTGACCTTAGCCTCCATGGCTCTCCCATGTTCTAAGGCGTCCTCAACTGGATCCTCCGCATTTGGATCTAGCTCTATCTTCGGTAGTTTGAAATTAATCATGAGCCTATTCCACAGTAAATTTTTGGCCTTGTTAGGGACAAATAAACATGTTCCCTTTTCTTCCGCATCAGCAGGCCTATTCCAATTTTGAATGGTGATCAGGATTAAGTCCCTAACGATTACTCCGCATTGTGCCACAAATTTGTTTGCGACAACTTCGGGAGCCGTCGGTTTGCCGTCTTCACTGAAATCTTCGATCCTGAACCTCTCATGGTCTCCCAACTTTTTGGTTGGGCCTCGGCTGCTCTTTTCAGTAGATTTATTCGATCCGGAGGGCTAAAAGAATAAAGATCATCATTACTATTTCTATATAGATAGCAGATGATTAATTAATGAATTAATTATATTACATGCACCTCGCCGGAGCGGTCGTCTTCTCGATCACACAAGGCATCGCCTTCTCCCTCGCGGAAGGCATCACCTTCAACCTCAAACAAGTCGTCTCTTCCGGCAAAAAGAGGATCACCCTCACCGGAGTTGTTCAGAAACGTCGATACATCTAAATTTTCTTCCCATGGATCACACCTTGGATCAACTCTTCCTTTTCTTCGTCTCTGTCGTGTGGGTCCATATTTTCTGCATAGGTGGAAAAATGGATAAGTCAAAGCGGCTAAGGGAGAATGTTAGGTACGGTGTTGAGAGATATAAACCCTAATTCAGAGAAACCCTAATATATACATACACAATAATAAAAATGAATTTACAATATCAGAAACCCTAATTCGGAGAAACCCTCGGGCTCGGATCCTATCGCGAAGAACTAATACCGGAAAGAAAGGCGGCAATCAATACATGGCATAATACAATGCGCAATCAATATGTACATCAGCACAGGGGTAGTTTTTCATCGGGTCTGGGGCTACCCACAGTGACTGACCAATGGGGCCGAAGACTAATAATACCGAACTAATTAATAAACCTAATAATACCTAAATAATAATAAACCTAATAATCCAAACTAATAAACCTAATATGCTAGGAGCAGTGGATCAGGTAATATAAGCTCAAAGGGAGTAATGCAACAGATAGGACACTTATCTATCGATAAAAGACCACAGTAGAATTGTATGCATCATGGCAAGAATTGAAATGATTTCAAAATCATAGGATTATATCATGGTAGGGCTATGCTTGCCTTTGCCTGTTGATAGCCGAAAGCAGAGCTTCAGGATCCTTGTACTTGACTTCATTACAGTTGGTCAAGTATCTCTGGCTTCGATCTCGATCTCGATATCGTATTCTACTTGGAAGAACCAAACACCGAAAAGAAAGGGAAACAATCAACACATGGCATCGATGCAATGCTCAATAAAGTATGATGATATGACAAGTTAATTTGCATTGGAATGTAACCCTAAGACATGCTCGACGATTTAATCGGGGTTCCGAGGGGTGAAAACCCTAACTCGGGGAAACTCCGGAACATATTAACTTGTCATTTAAGTTGTTGAACAATGCATGATTCTAGGTTAAATAGATAGGTTTCATTTTTCTGAACAATTTGATATATTATTTGTATTTTTCTGACTTATAAACAATAAGTTATTGGTTTTACAATATTAAATCATTTTCTGGAATTAAAAACAAAAAGGCAAATAGTTTTTACACCGGGCGACCCCTAGCCAGTGAGACTGACAGAAGGGCCCCAGTGCCAACTCAGCCTCCACGCAAGCAAGCAGGACCCACCGCATGTTTGACCACGCTGACCCCGCCCGCTGATGTCACCAGGACGTCAGTGTGACGTCATGCACCGGGGATCAGCCCCATATCATCGACGGGGAGGGTGCTGGAGCACGGGCGGACAAGCGGGAGCGGGTGCGATGGATGCGGGCTAGCGTACCGAGCCGTTTAGTGGCGGCACCGCTCGGGATTGGTCGCCGGAACACGAAGCACGACGGCGGCCGACGGCGGTGGCTTTAGGTACTCGCCGCGGCAGCGATACAAAGAGGAAGAGGAAGAACAAAGAGGACTGTGAGGTGGAGGGTCTCACCACGGAGGCGGTGGAGGGGTCAGCTCGACCAAGCGAGCTCGGACGCGGCTGGAATCATCGAGAACAGAGGTGGCCGGACTTCGGGGAGGAGCTCCTGATTGCGGTGGTTACGGGCGCCCTTCATCGATTCCGTTGGAGGGGAATACCGGCACGGGGAGGCGAAGCTCGAGGCGTCCTTGGATGAAAGAGGGGAGGCTGGAGACAGTGGGGCTACGGCGAGCTCGATTCCGGCCGGCGTCGGTGACGGAGAGGACGTGCTCGATTCCGGCGGGAGAGGGCAAGACTGCAAGCGAGCTTCGGTGAGGAGGTTCTGGCAGTAAGTGAGCATGGCGGTGGCCATTAGGGCGTCTGCAGGCGGGGCAATGATGACGCCGCTTCATCCTGTCGCGAGAAGAGATTGTGAGATGGGGAAGAAGAAGAGAAGGGGTAACAGTTATTAACCAAAGGACCTTTTGTCCCGGTTATTGGCTCCAACCGGGACTAAAGGGTCATACGTCCCGGTTGGAGCCACCAACCGGGACGTATACTCCACATTTTTCAGCAGACCAAGGGTTGGCGCGCGCAGGGGTCTTTAGTCCCGGTTGGTGGCTCCAACCGGGACATATGATCCTGTTTTCAAAAAAATTCAGGAATTTTCTCTCTGTTCCCGCCTTATTTTTTATTTTGGGGTTTAAATTTATAATGTTTTTTAAATGATAATTACTTTGGAATTTAGAAAAACTTTAAACATAAAAAGTGTTTGAATTTGAATAACTAATTCAAAACAATTTTCTAATGTAACCACTTAAACTATGAACCATTTAAAATTAAAAATGAATTAACTTATATTTTTTGAATATTAATTTGGAATTTAGAAAAACTTTAAACATAAAAAGTGTTTGGATTTGAATAACTAATTCAAAACCATTTTCTGTTTTTAAAAAATAATTAATGTAACCATTTAAAATATGAACCATTTAAAATTAAAAATGAATTAACTTATATTTTTTGAATATTAATTTGGAATTTAGAAAAACTTTAAACATAAAAAGTGTTTGGATTTGAATAACTAATTCAAAACCATTTTCTATTTTTAAAAAATAATTAATGTAACCATTTAAAATATGAACCATTTAAAATTAAAAATGAATTAACTTATAATTTTTGAATATTAATTTGGAATTTAGAAAAACTTTAAACATAAAAAGTGTTAGAATTTGAATAAATAATTCAAAACCATTTTCTGTTTTAAAAAATAATTAATGTAACCATTTAAAATATGAACCATTTAAAATTAAAAATGAATTAACTTAAATTTTTTGAATATTAATTTGGAATTTAGAAAAACTTTAAACATAAAAAGTGTTTGGATCTGAATAACTAATTCAAAAACATTTTCTGTTTTTAATTTGGATTTGAATTAACTTATATTTTTTATATATTAATGAGCGGGAAAAAAAGGACGGGAAATAATGGGCGGAAAGAAAATTTTATTAGGATAGAACTGGAATTAAAGTACATAACGCAACTAACACAAAGTTACATAGAAGAACTAAAAATTAAGATACATGGCCAGATTAAGCCACAATTGGCCGAACTTGTTTTGCAATGTTGGAGTGATTCACCATGCTCCGCCACACCGTAATACTCGCCAATACGCCATGGCCGCTGCCGTCATTGCTGCCGCTGTGGTCGCCGTAGTTGAACCTTAAAGGCTGAGTACGAGTGGGCTGGATTTGAGGGTAGCGCAGGCGGGGGCTAGAGTCGGCGGCCGTGTTGTAGGCCATGACGCTCTGGAGAGTCCGGTCGCGCCACCACAGTCGACGGCCGGCCTCGTTGAAGTTCGGAGGAGGTGGGCCGTCCTCCTCGTGCCTGGCGAGCGCCCTCTCACGCCGATCCACGAAGAAGTATTCCCAAGTCGGGAAATAGTCGGGATGCCATCTGGGATTCCTCCGCTGCTCCGGCGTGAGCTCTAATTAATAGTGGTTCGTGATGGCCATCCGGTGCGCCACACCTAGAGGGACAGGAGGAAGCCGGCGGGGACACAAGAGCCCAAGGCAGGGGTAGTTCGAGGCGCAAAGTGCCTCCACCTCCTTGGGGGTTAGTGCTACGGTGGAAGTTATGGGAAAGAGTGATGAGGTTGCAGATATGAGTCTAGAGATGTGCAATGACAATGGAGGCCAACCCTACATATATATATAGTGAGAAATGGCAGGAAGATAACTGGAGGGAAGAATTGGCGGGAAGAATTGGCGGGAAAAACTGGCGGGAAGAAATGGCGGAAAGAACTAGCGGGGAAAAAAATGGCGGGAAGAAATGGCGGGAAGAAAAATGGATCATTTAGATCTTGCATTGGATCTCTGAAGAAACCACATATTGTGAGTCTAAAAATGATTTCAAAAAATCACGGGCGTTAGATCATATACCTGTAGTACAAACCGGACCCACTTCATGCCGATTCGGCAGACATTTGTCATTTTTACCCGGGATGGACGAAAAGGTTTGAGATGTCCCAGTTGAGAGATAGTCCATGTAAAGTGGTCTAGTATTTTAGCAAAATGGGACGGTAGCATTCTGAAACAGCATTTTGGTGGTTACTTCACAAAACTACCTGTTTTTTGCGCTCGGAAAATGGAAAAGGGCTTTTCCGTGCGACAAAAAGGAAAACTTCCTCCAACAACATTGTTATCCATACCAATGTACACATGCATGCATAATATGGGTACAACATCACAAACTATACCGTGATTCAGCACATAACATCGGTGATTTGGACCGAAAGCCATGAAACCTCAAACATGATAAGTCATTTTGTGAAGGTTTTTTCGATACATGATCAATATACCAAGTCTGTTATTTTTCCTTTCAACTATGTCACATAATATGACACCACGCGAAGGATTTTCATTGTTCGGATTTTTTTTGAATTTCTTATGCTCGTTTGAATTTTTTGAATTTCTAACTATGGTCGAACCGGCATGCATGAAGTTAGGGGACGAGCATCGTTATAACTTGCATTGGATATCTGAATAAACCACATATTGTGAGTCTAAAAATGATTTTTTCAAAAAATCACGGGCGATAGATCATGTACATGTAGTACAAACCGGACCCACTTCCTCCCGATTCGGCAGGCATTTGTCCTTTTTACCCGGGATGGACGAAAAGGTTTGAGATGTCCCGGTTGGGAGATAGTCCATGTAAGGTAGTCTAGTATTTTAGGAAAATGGGGTGATAGCATTCTGAAACAGCATTTTGGTGGTTACTTCACAAAACGACCCGTTTTTGCGCTCCGAAAATGGAAAAGGGCTTTTCCGTGCGACGAAAAGGAAAACTTCCTCCTGCAACATTGTTCTCCATACCAATGTCCACATGCATGTATAATATGGGCACAGCATCACAAACTATGCCGTGATTCAGCATATAACATCGGTCATTTGGACCGAAAGCGATGAAACCTCGAACATGATAGGTCATTTTGTGAAGATTTTTTCGAGACATGATCAATATACCAAGTCTGGTATTTTTTCCGTCTTTCTTACGGTCTTCTTTATGCTGTCGCAACAACCTGGCATGCTCTTTATTTCTGAACATGCGTTTCAACCTTGGTATTATAGGAGCATACCACATAACCTTAGCAGGAACCCTCTTCTGGAGGGGCTCTCCCTCAACATCACCAGAGTCATCTCATCTGATCTTATACCGCAATGCATTGCATACCGGGCATTTATCTAAATTCTCATACTCCTTACCGCGGTAGAGGATGCAGTCATTAATGCATGCATGTATCTTTTGCACATCTAATCCTAGAGGACAGAGAGTCTTCTTTGCTTCGTAGGTACTCTCGGGAAGTTCGTTATGTTTTGGAAACTTCGGCTTCATTATTTTCAGCATCTTTTCAAATGAGGAGTCAGTTAGATCACACTCTGCCTTCCATATTATAAATTCCAGTGTGGTACCTAGCTTTGTGCTGCCATCTTTACAAATTGGGTACAACAATTTCTTGTGATCTTCTAACATGCCCTCTAACTTTAACTTCTCATTTTCTGTTTCACAGTCTCGCTTTGCATCAGAAATGACCCTACCAAGTTCATCAGCCGGCTCATCTGATGCCCGTTCTTCACCTCCTTCCTCTCCACTGTCTTCCATTGCAGTATCACTGTATTCAGGAAACATATAATGATAGTTGTTATCATCATCTTCTTCTTCACTATCTTCCATCATAACCCCTCTTTCACCGTGCTTGGTCCAGCAATTATAGTTGGGCATGAAACCTTTCATAATCAGGTGGCCGCGAATGATTTTCGAGGAAGAGTACTCCTTGTTGTTCTGACATTGAACACATGGACAACGTATAAAACCATTCTCTTTGTTTGCCGTAGCCACATCGATAAATTTATCCACGCCTTTCATATACCCGGGTACACGCCGGTCACCGTACATCCATTCCCGACCATTCATCTGCATCATATAAGTAAGTTTATCAAAAATAGGACATCATAAATAGTGAAATGACCAATTCACATCGACACATGCATTGTATCAATGACAGAGAAAAGATAAGATTGCTAACCTCGATCGAGGGAAATAAAGAGGAGAAAGCTTAAGTGCGTCTCGGACACCTTCTATATTTTTGTTCTATGAGAAATTGAACGGGATCATTCACTCAAACATTTCATCAAACACCTTGAATGCATGCATAGGGGAAAAAACTAGCACACCCCTCACACCTTCCACCAAGAAAAAACAGAGTGGAGGCAGAGGGCTAGGGCGTTGCATTTATAGAGGACAGGAGCATACGTCCCGGTTTGTAACATAAACCGGGACTAAAGGTGTGTACCACGCCACGTGGCTGACGCCCAACCTTTAGTCCCGGTTTGTGTTACAAACCGGGACGTATGCTCCCCTACCAACTGAGACGCATGCCTCCGGGCCCCGTGCCCGCTCGAACCGGGACGCGTACCAGCATTAGTTCCGGTTTATGACAGAACCGGGACTAATGCTGTTAGGAGGCACGAACCGTGTACCGGCATTAGGAGGCACGAACCGGGACTAATGTTGTATACAAAGCATAAAACATTATAGTAGATTTGCTGGGTACCATGTTGACTTCTATTATTTGCACATAAGTAGTTGATTTCTAGCAAGTTTTGGTTGCCAATACTACATGCTAAGCTTATTTTTTGGTGTAAAATTAAATATTCTCAATAACTTTAATCTTATTATGATGACCACAGTAGTTTGTTACATGTATTGCTCCACACAAACGAACGATCAACCCTGCTTTTTGCGTTGCTACCTCCTTCACACGACATGGGTGGTTTGACAAAATAAGGTGCATTATTGTACTCCCTCGTTATAAAATATAAGACATTTTAGCCTCTCTTTTTTTTAAACACGTATATCTGGACGTCCTTTAGTGTGTAGGTTTACTTATTTTACTTCGAATATAAAACATCTAATATTTTAGAATAGAGGGAGTAACTTTTTAGGATAAAGGTCCTTGGTCCAACTCGTTGGCATATATGTGCTATCTTATCGTTGAAAGCATTGCATTGTGAGTTGAAGATGGCGTCTCATTTTCAAAGGTGGTTTCAGTATGACCTTGACCATTGGGCCGACCGTCCGCATAGAATTATTGCAGGTGCCGTTCCTTGTCACTTTGTTTGTCGTAATTCATGGCTGCCATATCTTGTACTCAAAATGCAGAGAAATTATGATTATGCGCCAGAAATGTTACTATAATTCTTCATTTTCACTACAAGACTAGGCATAGATGCCGACGGCCGGTGCTACACCGACGGCCAAACGTCGGGACCGTCAGCGTAGAAAGCGACCAGGCCATCCCTCCCCCCAGCAGCTGTCGGCGTAAAATTGTCCTCGGTGTAGAATAGCTACGCCGACGGCTGTCCTCGGCATAGCTATTTTCCTTTTACCTCATTAATCTTTAAAAAAATATAACTAAATCGTTCTAATTCAGAAAAATATAAATAATATATCAAAATTTGCATAAAAATAAGATCTATCTATTTACACTCAAATATTACACATTTGTAAATAAAAATTAAGTGAAACATAAAATATTATATATAGTTTAAAATGGGAAAAATTAAAAAACGACTCAAACAATGCGAAACCTTCGCGTGGTGTCATATTATGTGACGTAGTTAGAAGGAAAAATATCAAACTTGATATATTGATTATGTCTTAAAAGAACCTTCACAAAATGACTTATCCCATTCGAGGTTTCCTTGCTTTCGGGTCAAATAACCAATGTTATGGCTAAAATTAAGGCATAGTTTGTGATAATATGTCCATATTATGCATACATGTGCATCATGGAATGGCGAACAATGTTGCAGGAGGAAGTTTTCCTTTTCTTCGCACCAAAATGCCATTTTCTATTTTTCGAGAAAAAATGGGCGATTTTGTGAAGCAACCACCAAATGGCTAATTCAAAATGCCACCGCCACATTTTTCAAAAATACTATACCACCTTACATGGATAATATTCTAACACGGGGATCTCAAACCTTTCCGTCTATTTCTGGTGAAAAAGACAAATTCCTGTCAAATCGGTAGGGAGTGGGTCATATATGAACTATAGGTACATGATCTGATGCTCATGATTTTTTTTAAATAAATCATTTTTAGGTTCACAATATGCTATTTCATCAGAGATCCACTTCAAGTTTATCGAGACTCAACCTCGAGCTAAGAATCTTCATGCCCGACGTTTGACAAAGTTTGACAATAGTTTAAAACAGGCAAAATAAATTCAAAAACAATCTAAACAATGCAAAACCTTCGCGTGGTGTCATATTATGTGACATAGTTAGAAGGAAAAATATCAAACTTGGTATATTAATTCTGTCTCAAAAAAACTTCACAAAATGACCTATCTCATTCGAGGTTTCCTGGCTTTCGGGTCAAATGACCAATATTATGGCTAGAATCAAGGCATAGTTTGTGATAATGTGTCCATATTGTGCATCATGGAATGGAGAACAATGTTGCAGGAGAAAGTTTTCCTTTTCGTCGCACCAAAAAGCCATTTTCCATTTTCCGAGTGGAAAAAAGGGTGGTTTTGTGAAGCAACCACCAAATGGCTAATTCAAAATGCTAACACCATATTTTCAAAAATACTAGACCACCTTACATGGACAATGTCCTAACAGAGGGATCTCAAACATTTCTGTCTATTCCTGGTGAAAAAGACAAATTCTCGCTGAATCGGTAGGAAGTGGGTCAGATATGAACTATAGGTGCATGATCTGATGCTCATGATTTACTGCAAGTGGGTCAGATATGAACTATTAAGTTCACAATATGGTATTTCATCATAAATCTACTATAAGTTTATCGAGGCTCGACACCGAGCTAAGAATCGTCATGCCCGTCGTTCGGCAAAGTTTGACGATAGTTTAAAACGGGCATAAGAAATTCAGAAACTATCCAAAAAATGCTAAACCTTCGCGTGGTGTCATATTATGTGACATACTTAGAAGGAAAAAATATGAAACTTGGTATATTGATTATGTCTCAAAAAAACCTTCACAAAGTGACCTATCTCATTCGAGGTTTACTGGCTTTATGGTCAAATGACCAATGTTATGGCTAGAATCAATGCATAGTTTGTGATAATGTGTTCATATTGTGCATACACATGGGATGAAGAACAATGTTGCAGGAGGACGTTTTTATTTTCGTCGTACCAAAAAGACATTTTCCATTTTCTGAGTGCAAAAAACGGGCGGTTTTGTGAAGCAACCATCAAATGGCCAATTCAAAATGCTACCACCATATTTTTCAAAAATACTAGACCACCTTACATGGATAATGTCCTAACAGGAGATTTCAAACCTTTCTTTCTATTCCTGATAAAAAGACAAATTTCTGCCGAATCGGCACGAAGTGGGTCGGATATGAACTATAGGGATATGATCTTATGCTCATGATTTTGGCTAGAATGAAATTATGGCTAGAATCATGGCATAGCTTGGGATAAGTTGATATGGATATTTGGATTCCTCTCATTTTATGATCAATTTAGACATACTACTTGTCGAATTCTGATTTACGTATTTAAAGATATTAATTATTCCATATTAAATAGAAAAATACAAAAAAATAAAATTATTATATTTTTATTTGAATTCAATAATATGTTTACTTATTAATTGTTTTTTACTTAAATAATTATTTGTAATTTCAAAAAATACAAACATGTGACATGATGATATAAGAGATAATAGGATTGATATCATAGTATTGACAACAAGGTATGAATTGCTTTGCGGAAACGGATTCGAAAGGAACGGACAAGTTAAGCGTGCTGGGAGTGGAGTAGTGAGCATGGGTGACCGACCGGAAAGTTTGACAAAGATGGAATTTGTGTTAAAAATGTTTCAAGTGGAAGATTAATAGGTCAAACAATTCAAAGGTTAAAAAAAGTTGAGAAAAATTAAAAAAATTAAGATTAAGTTTACCGCTATGCCGAGGACAGCCATTGACGTAGCCTACGCCAGCGGCTTTTCAATACGTCGACGGTCTTCATGCGCTCCGCCGAGGAGCCTACGCCGACAGCCAATGGCTTTTGGCCCTCGGCTTACCTATCCATCCATGTAGTGTTTCATGCTTAAAGACAAGTCTTTTGTTCTTCTTTAAGGCTTGAGAAAAAGTACAGGTCCGTACTATAGCTGCAATGTTTATGACCACGGGGAACCGAATTTAATAGTTCATGACCAGATCGTAAACATGATTGGTCGGAGAGCAGAGCAGTACTTCACCACTACTGATTCGTCAAATATTCAACCCCTCAAGGATTCAAATACTGCAACCCTGATGCAGCCTATACTAGTACTATCCGTATTTGGACACCTGATCCCTGATGAGTGACGGCAGCGCAGCTGTAAACCACCAGCACAACACTCCAGCAGAAATAGAAGGAAACTGGGACGCAACAAAGTGATAGCACTCTACTGATTTGAGTAATTGGTAGGTGCAGTTAGTCTTTCTTTTGTAGACAAAATCGAGCTATAGTGTTTTTTCTTATAATTTTACTCAATCGTTTGAATGCGAGAGAAAGCCGTAATTTGTATGAAGTCAAAATATTATAAGTATGAAAAAGGTTTGAATGCGAGAGAAGCCGTCATTTGTATGACGTCAAAATATTATAAATATGAAAAAGATTATACTAGAGAAAGTGTGTGACACACGTATGTCACTAAATAACCATCAGTAGATCCATTATGAAATATGTGTTTATACCTTAGACAAGTGAAGTAGTAGCCTGATGTTGTCTGAACATTTGAGCGACTAAAGTTGTTTGAACATCCTAGGCCGGATAGTACAGCCCTAGTACTGTTTTCATGTTTTGTCGTATCGTCGTAGAATTTTATAAAAAAGTCCACACGAATTACACTGTCTCTGCAAAATTGCACTACGTGGTCAGGGTATGCTCGGAATGATCATTAGTATATGACATGACAGGAGTGGTTTGTTCCATGATGTGTAATTATACTATGGATTATGGCACACAGATCCGTCTAATTAATGGTATTACTAATGCCGCTGTCACAAAAGCAACTTATCGACCAGATGAACAGCGTAATCAGATTAGTACAGATGGCCACCTAACCTCGTCCCTGGTCGCTCTCCCAAAAATACACTAACGAAACATTTGGGGAGGGGAAACATATAGAAAAGAACTTCCAAATCCCATTATCATAATGGCCATTGATTTGGGACTAGAGTTTACTCTACCAGAATCGTCAGTGGCACACAAGCCAACTAACCAAGCCAATTTTGCTACCCGCAAAAAAAAAAAACAAGCCAATTTTGCTCCTCATTTTCCTTGATGATAGATAATGTCAATTTTATTCCTCAGTTTTCTTCACACTAAAGTACAATTTTTTAACCTTAATCATGCGTACAAAAACTTTTCATATTATGTAGATTTGACATTAATTGTGGATATTGACACATTTTTGTATAACTTCGGCCAAACTTAGATAAATATAACTTAGGACAATCTTAGAAGAGATGGAGTACGTACTAACACTAGTGGCAGTGGTGAAGAATGATCAGCTACTAAAAGCAGACATTTCACAAGAATTGGTTTCCCAGAAGAACTGGAAACTTTCCAATCTTCTGAATCGTTTGAGTTGAATTTATCAAGATTCGCATGTATCTACACATAAAACGTGTACATGCTAATCTAGACAAACTTAAGTCATTTATTTCTAGATGGAGAAGTACAAAATACAGTAGTAAGATATACAACAAAAGGCACACCATTTCACAAGAATGATTTTCGTCTTTGTCTATGGGGCCGGCTAGACAGGGGCAAATGATCAAGTCAAGAAAAGCTGTGACACCGGAGTTACAGATGTATACTGTCTTTAGCTATCGTTGTCTCGCTCGCTCTTACTTTCTCTATTTCAAAATATAAGATGTTTTAGGTTTGTGAAGAAAATGAATTTAAACTTATTTGCTTCACAAAGCTAAAACTTATATTTTGAAACGAGGGGAGTACAACAGAGTGCAGCTATGCAGGTCCAGAAACGCGGCCGCGAAGGTAATTTTCTAGCAAGACCTTCTTGGTAAAGTTTTTCATTTTTTTCTCAACTTGGTTAAAAACTAGGGGCATCCGCACAGCGCTATGATGTTGGAAACTCTCCTTCATTCTTGATGTCTTCTCAAGGCTATGTTCTTTCTTATGCATTCATCTTCGAAACCAAGCTTGTTCTACCTGTTTTTTTTCGGGAAGCTTGTTCTACTTGTTGTCGAGCCTTCTCTATTGTTTCGAGTATGTCCCCTAGTGGCGTTGCCCGCAGTGATGTAGTGTGTGTCTCGGCGGTGTGCAGCATTTGTTGCTGCGCCCGAGCTCTAGGGCGAGCTCTGGCCCGACAACTTTGCCCGCCAAGTTTGCACTCTTTCTCTTTGGCATTCTGCTTTTTACTAGTTTGCTTAGCCTTTTGATCTGCTTTGTAAGAGGTTCTCCCCAACACCTTGTAATGGTAATACTCTAGCTTTATTAATTTAATGTCGGTCTTTATAGCCTTTATCTAAAAAAAGAAAGTACAGATACATACTATACATGCAATGTTTATGACTAGCAGGAACCGATATAATCAACTGACCAGATTTTAAACATGATAGGTAGGAGAGCAGAGCAGTACTTCACCACTACTTGTTCGTCAAATATTCAAATACTGCAACCCTCCACCTTAGTTAAGCCAACAGTCAATAACTCAGTCCTCGGTATCTTTGGTATCATCCACCTAGTGGTCCTCTTTATTTCTTCTTAATTAACTCTTCTCTTGCGTGGGTGTATATATTCCATCTAACGTGGTAAGCAAGCTAAGATAGTTCCCATCCACCGTGGTTTATGATAGTGATAAGCTAGTCTCGGAAGTTGGAAGCGTGCTTTTTTTCAAGTGAGCTGACCAATTAAGTCAGTTCACATTTTTGGTTTGTAGAAGTTTATGCCTGCACACAATATCACATATATGTCGGATTATGAGACATTAGGAAAGGATCAGATCGTAGCTGCGAGAAGCAATGCGGTACATCTGTAATGCAACATTAGTTAATAATGCTACCCAGGACTGGTAGATTGGATTGATGCAAAAATTCGTCTTTACTACTGCTGCAAAGCACAACACATCATAGTAGATGGAGATTGGCTAGCATGTACCATATTTACCTGCTATTATTTGCACATAATTAGTTGATTTTCTGGAAGGTTTTGGTTTTGCCAAATACATGCTAGCTAATTTGGGGGAGTACATGCATTGCTCCGCACAAAACGAATGATCAACTCTGCTTGTTGCGTTGCTACCTCATTGGCGCCAAGGTCCTTGGTTCAACATTTGGCATCTTCTCCTAGAAAACATTGCATTGTAAGATGAAGATAGCGTCTATTTTCAAAGGTGGTTTCAAACTGACCTTCACTATTGGACCGACCCTCCACCAATTATTGCAGGTGTTCCTTGTCACTTTCTTTGTCGTAATTCATGGCTGCCACATCTTGTACTCAAATGCAACAAATTATGATATGAGCCAGAAATGTTACAATTCTTCATTTTCCAAAAAGATGCTCAAAGACGGGTCTTTTGTTCTTCTATAAGGCTTGAAAAAAGGGCAGGTCCATATTATAGATGCAATGTTTATGACCAGCAGGAACCGAATTTAATCAACTGAGCATTAGTTCATGACCAGATGTAAACATGGTAGGTAGGAGAGGCAGTACTTCACCACTACTGATTCTTCAACTATTCAACCACTCAAGGATTCAAATTGCAACCCTGATGCAGCCTACAGTAGTACTACCCGTATTTGGACACATGATCCCGATGAGTGACTGCAGCGCTGCTGTAAGTCACCACCAGCACAACATTCCAGCAGAAATAGAAGGAAACTGGGACGCAACAAACTGATAGCACTCTACTGATCTGAGTAATTGGTAGGTGCAGTTAGTCTTTCTTTCGTGGACAAAATCGAGCTATGGTGTTTTTTGTATAATTTTACTTTATTGTTTGAATGTAATAAGAGACGCGTAATTTTTTCCTGAAGTCAATTTTTATAAGTTTGACAAAGATTATACTAGATAATTAAGTGTGACACATGTACGACACTAAATAACCACCACTAGATCCATTATGGAATTGTGTTGATAGTCTCCAAATACCAAATAATCCCTCCGTTTCAAAGAATAAGGCATCCTCGTTTTGCCTGTTTTTCTTTGACCAAAAATTACTCTAAATATATAAAGATTGTCGGTATAAAATTAGCATTATTAGTAAGTGTTTTGAAATATGATACTAATCATGTATAATATAATCAAGATATTATTGCTCAATATTTTCATCAAAGTTCGCCTTGGAATCGCGTGTCTTATTCATAGAAACGGAGGTAGTATGATATAGTAGTATTCTATAAACTCGAGCAAATTTTTATAGAATTAACTTGGACAAAAGTTATACCTGCTATATTTTGGAAATGAGGGGTATATCTTTACGAGAACAGAACACTGGTGGTCAATCCGCCAACTGGCATGAAGAGATAACGGCTTGACGGCGTTTCGGTATGCTTGGCGATGCCGCGCCTGCCCGGTCTCTCCTCGCCGCTGGTGGCCTGAGCTCGCCGCACCTCTGTTCGCTGGGTCTGCCCCTCGCAAGATGTCCCCTGCGGTGGATGCTGGCGGGCCGGAGTCCATCAGGGGGTGGCGCTGGGCGGATGTGGCCGACGAGGTCGACGAGGCGGAGGCCGCGCGCGCTGAGGCGGAGGCGCGCTGCGGGCGGCCGGATTTGCCGATGTTGGGGAATTTTTCGGCCAGAGCTAGGTCGTGCCCGTCCCGGAGGAGGCTCCGCCACCGTGGTTCGCCAAGTTTGCGGCCGGGAGCTTCGGCTCCGTCGTGGGTACCTGGCGGGTTCCGGCGACGGCGGCTTGACTTCCTGACGGCGGCTCTGGAGGAGCCTGGGGGTCGGGGCTCGACGGTGGGGAGCTGCCCTGCCGTTGAATCCTGCCTGGGAGCTCCTTCCTCGGACCCAGTGGCGCCGGCGCCGCCGCCTCGGATGGCGGGGGTTGGGAGTGGGGACGAGGTCGCCCTGGCTCGCCAGGGGGGTGCGGATGGGCTGGCTGGGCTTCGGCCCAACTTGCCGCTTGCCTCCGTGGTGGCCCCATCCTCCCTTGGCGCGGCCAGGATATTCGGGCCGCATCCGCCTCCCCGTCGCCGCGCCACCACCGTCGGTCCCGTCCGCCATCCCCTGAGCCCCGTCCTCCCCTGGCCACTGCGGCATACCATCCCCCTGCACGCCGCTCGCCGATGGGCCGGCGGTCGCCCGTGCGTTAGGAGGGGGCCCCGCCATGAGGGTAGACGCCACGAGGAGCTGCCGGAGATTCGTCGCCAAGATGCACCGCGGGAGGGCTGCTGCTCCTGGTCCCCGCAGTCCCGCCAGGAGCCTCCCGAGGTCGCCGCCGTCACGGCCCTTGTCCGCAGTACGCTTTCCTCAAGGTGTTCGGTTGAATGCCAATCCCATTCCGCAAGCGAGTGGCGCCCAATCGGGGCCCAAAAGGAAGAAGAACAAGAAGAAGAGGAAGACGCAGGGGACTGGAACGGGCCCCCAGCAAGGTGGCGCGACCACGGGAGGAAGCCAGATTAGGCATCCTCCTATGGCGCAGCCCTTGGCCGCACCGAGCTCGGGCCGCGGCTTGACTCAGGGAGAGGCAGCTGTAGCTCCGACAGGTGGGGTTCTCCCGAAGTCACCTACTCGCAATAGGTGCTTCAACTGTGAGGAGGTGGGACACTTCTGGTCCGACTGCAAGGAGCTGGAGCACTGCTTGTTCTGTGGGGACCCGTCGCACCGGGTTCTGTAGTGCACTACTCGCTCCCCTCACCGCGAGTGCAGCACCCTAGAGCTTCTGGGCCACGGGATCGACTTGGGCTTCTACTACATTGACCTGGGGAAGGTGGCGCTGTCCATCCCCCAGAACTTGGCCGAGATCCGCGTGCTGCCGGTCCAGGAGCCGCCCCTGTCGGTGGAGGTGACCGAGGACATCATCCGTGCGAAGTTACGGTCGTATGACTCGGACTTCGTATGGAACGTGAGGGAGACTGCCCCCATGGTGTTCTCGGTGATCTTCCCGTCCAGGGAGGCGCTGCGAGCCCTCTCCTAGAGCCAGTGGACAATTCTCCCCATCCACAACATCAAGGTGTCGATCCGTGAGTCGTGTGTGCACCCCGACACCACCGCTGCCCTCTCGACTGTGTGGGTGCGCATTCATGGCATCCCTGAGGAAGCAAGACAGGACAAGTACATCAAGTTGATTACCCAGGCCATTGGCAAGTTTGTGAGCTTCAACGTGGCCTCTCTTCGCGGCCAGGGTCCGATGCGGGTCCATGTCAGGCACCTGGATCCGGCCAAACTGTACTGCACCCTCCCGCCTTTCTACTTCGGCACCCCGGGCAGGACCCTTACTGTGGAGCTAGAGAGAGGGGAGGTGGGGTCTCGCTCCCCGTCTCCAGACCTCTCGGAGCACCGCCGTGACCATGGGGATGGAGGGGCGGACCTGTCCAGTGAGGATGGGTCGGAGGAAGACCTGGACCCTCCGCCGCTTCCTAATGCCTAGAGGCTCCTCCCAAGACCGGAGGCGCCCGCCCGCCTGTGTCATCTCTAGATCTGGAGCTGGTCCTCACCCTTGCTCTTCCCCCGGTGGACGTCCCTAGGTGCCTTCGTCCTGACCCTCCAATTTCGGAAGAGATGGACGTAGCTCCCTATGGGTCGAACCTGGGCGAGGGGTTGGAGTCCTTGGGGCTCTCGGGGTGGGCAGCGCTGCAGCAGTCTTCGCGCGGCAACCTCTAGCTGGCTCGGGCTTCTCTCAGTGAGGGGATGGTGGTGGCTCCGCCTTCGTCCCCTCACTCTCCGGGGGCGGTGTGCTACATCCTCTCTCCGGGCTCTCCGCCCGCCTCGCCCAGGAAGCCATCGGCCGGGGCCCCGTCGACCCCGATCCTCGCGGCTAGTGCGTCGCTCTCGGTCTTCCCCGACACTCCTGAGGCGATGGTCAAGGTCCACCCCTCCCGGCGTCCTAGGCCTCCTCCCCCACCGCCCTCCCGCGCGAGTGTCAGGATCGCCACGGCAAGGGCTAGGACTGGTAGTGAGGAAAGGGAGTCGACCGTTCTCGCGCAGGTGGAGGCGCTTGCGGCATCCCGCAACCTTGACCCAGGTACGTCATGCCCCCCATGTCCTCCTCCTACTATCTCCTCTCCTCCTTCCGGATCTAGGTTCTCGGTTTTGGCAGATGTCCTAGAGGAGCGGCTTGATATTGTGGCCCGGGATTGTAGGATCGTGTTCCGCGGGGAACGCGGCCCCTGCCTGGAACAGATAGCGGCTCTAAAGGCGAATGAGGTATACGATGGGGTTCTGGCGGCCTCTCGCGCTCAGGCGGAGCAGGAGAGGCTGTCCAGGTCCCGATCCTCCGCTAGCACCGGGCTACAGGGTCCAGTGACTAGGGGGCAGCCCACCTCGCCCGATGAGTGAGGAGACCTCTCTCACAACCCCCCAGGAGGGGGGAAGCGGGGGAGGCCTCCCAAGCCCGTGTCCAGGCCCTCGACAGGTGGTAGGGCCCGATCTGTCCCCCGTAAGGGGCCCTCCTGATTGCTTGCCCCAATGAGTCGCCCGATTTTCCTTTTAGATTGGAATATCCAGGGCTTTGGGAATGAAGGTCGCAGGCACCAGTTGAGAGACTACTTGAGACAGGAAGATGTCGATATTGTGGGCTTGCAAGAGACGATTAGGTAGGACTTCTCGATCCCTGAGCTGCAGGGATTGAGTCGCCATACGTTTATTTGGCATTGGCTGCCGGCTAGTGGCCACTCTGGAGGGATTCTCTTAGGCGCTAAAGAGAATACCTTCGAGGTGGATGACATGGACCGCGGGGAATTCTTTGTGAGCATGGCTCTCACCCATAGACGATCGAACCTTAGCTGGGAGGTGATCATTGTCTATGGCCTTGCGGACCATCGCCGCTCCCCGGACTTCTTGGCTGAGCTCTCAGCCAAGGTGGGGAGATGCACTAGTCCAGTGGTGGTGGTTGGGGACTTTAACCTTATTAGGTCCCTGGAGGAGAAGAGCTCAGATAATGTGGACCTCTCTAGGATGCGGATGTTCAATGACTGTATTGCCGACCTTTCTCTACGCGAGATCCCCCGCGTGGGGGGTCGATACAGCTGGTCTAACAACCAGGTGGACCCGATCAGGAGTGTGCTGGATCGGGTCTTGGTATCGGTGGAGTGGGAACTGGCCTACCCCATATGCTCCCTTCGGGCGCTTACAAGGGTAGGGTCGGATCATTGCCCTCTCCTCCTCTCGACAGGTGGTGGGCCTCCGCCGATGCTCAACCGTTTCCATTTTGAGAACTTCTGGCTCCAGCAGCCAGGGTTTGTGGAAATGGTACAAGCCAAGTGGAATCTTTGCGTCACGCATTGATGCCAGGAGAGCCCGCCTGACGTAGATGTTTACACGTCTGCGTTCGATGGCAGCTTCTTGCGTGGGTGGGGAGCTAACCTTGGCGTCGAGCTGCGGCGCAAGAAAGGTGACCTCCTCACGGCCATCCAGGACTTAGATCGGGTATCAGACACGGTAGGCCTCTCTATGGAGGAATGGCTCCAGCGGTACGCGCTGGAGGATTCGCTCATGGAGATTTTTTAGGGGAAGGAGACTTTTTGGCGGCAACGGAGCCGCCAAAACTGGCTCCTTAAAGGGGATGCGAACACCGCCTACTTCCATGCCATTGCTAATGGCAGGCGTAGGAAATGTTCTACCCCCTGCCTCTGGGAGGGAGGTCGTCTCTTGGAGGAGGCCAAGGACGTCACCTCCCATATTTACTCCTTCTACAAGGAGCTTTTTTCTGCACCGGACGGGGTCTTGTGGGGACTTTGTCCGAGAGGGGCTGGTCTCCGACACGGAGAACATGGAGCTCACACTTCCGTTTCTGCCAGCGGAGGTCGAGTAGGCCATCAGGGAGATGAAGGCTAACTCGGCCCCGGGCCCGGATGGTCTTCCTGTTATTTTCTTCCAGAAGTTCTGGGAGAGTATCCAGGGGGTTGTTATGCCCATGTTTCAGTAGTTCTATGTCGGGACCCTCGTGATGTCGAGTCTAAAATTTGGCATTATCACTTTGATCCACAAGGTGGTGGGAGCCACGGAGATTCGGTAGTTTAGGCCGATCACGGTGATCAATGTGATCCAGAGGATTATGTCCAAGGTATGTGCCCGTAGGTTAGCTCCTCTCATGGAGCGCTTGACGCACCCATACCAGTTTGCCTTCCTTAAAGGCAGATTCATTCACGATGGGATCCTGACACTCCATGAAATTATTCACGGGGTGAAGGTCCGTCACCATCGGGGGTTTTCCTGAAGCTGGACTTCTAGAAGGCGTATGATAGGCTAGATTGGGCCTTTCTGCGCCAGGTACTCCAGCGTAGGGTCCTTGATGATCGCATGGTAGGGTGGATCATGCAGATTGTCATGAGCGGGAACACGACAATAAACATTAATGGGGAAGTTGGGCCGTACTTCAAACCCACGTGTGGGGTTAGACAAGGGGACCCGATCTCACCAATCTTGTTTAATGCTGCGGTTGATGCCCTGGCGGAGATCATGGAGAAAGCCAAGATCTCTAGCCACATTTCAGGTGTGGTGGGGCATCTTATCCCTGGAGGGGAGTTACCCACCTCCAATATGCGAATGATACCATGCTTATGGTGGAGGGGTCGGATCAGGACATCATTAACCTAAAATTCCTGCTCCTTTGCTTTGAGGCCATGTCTGGCCTCAAAATTAACTTTGACAACAGTGAAGTGATGGTATTGGGGTACCCATTGGATGAGCAACAACGGATTGCTGATAACCTCAATTGCCAACTGGCAACCTTCCCCCTGAATTACCTGGGGATGCCAGTCAGGGACACCAGGATCCTCTCTAGGGACCTGGAGCCCCTTATGGGTTGAGTTAAGGCGAAATCCGAACCATGGCAAGGCAGGTTTACTTCCAAGGGGAGCAAAACCATCCTCATTGACGCATGTCTCTCTAGCCTCCCCATGTATATCATGGGGCTTTATATCCTTCAGGAAGGCGTGCACGCCAACTTTAACAAGGAACTCTCTCGGTTCTTTTGGATGGCGAATGACGGACACCAAAAGTACCATATGGTTAAGTGGGCGAATATCTGCGCCCCCAAGGATCTTGGGGGCATTGGGATCACCTCATCTCGTCATATGAATGTGGCTCTGATGTTACGGTGGGTCTAGCGCATTCTGACTGATGATGGGGGCCTCTGGCTGCAGCTTGTTAGAGCTAAGTACCTGCATGGGCGCCCCCTCCTGGCTTGTGAGCGTCGGGAGGGATCTCAGTTTTGGAGATCTATCCAAGACATCAAGCCGTCGATCCGGAAGGGGCTCTCTATTTCCATTGGGAATGGGAGGAGCACCATCTTCTGGCTCGACCCTTGGGTGGGAGGACGTCCCCTGCGCCACGAGGCTCCTGCATTGTTCGCGATCTGCGCGGATCCACTTCTCTTGGTGGCCGATGCCCTCCAAGATGGGGTCTGGCAGGCTGCTTTCTGCCGGAACCTTGGGGCTGCCGAGCGGGCGGCGTGGGAGGGACTGAGGGACAACCTCCTGTTGTCTCTGTCCCAGCCCCAATCCTCGGAAAGTCTGTCTTGGCACCTCTCGCCCTCGGGCGTCTTTACCGTGAGCTCCATGTATCGAGCCCTGTTTGGTGGGCCTTCCATTCCCTAGACGGCCCCCCTTTGGAAGGCTCCCCTTCCTCTAAAGATCAAGATTTTCCTTTGGCAGCTGTTGCGTGACCGGCTTCCCTCAGGTGTGGAGGTGGCCAAGCGTCATGGCCCTGGGAATGGCCTTTGCCCCCTTTGTGCGGTCCCGGAAACGGGACACCACATCTTCTTCTCCTATCTGTGCCGCTTCCTCGAACTTACCGGAGGCTCTGGGGCTATCTTGGCAGGCCTCAGACCTTGGGGAATTCCTGGAAGCTAATGCAAACCAAACCGGCAGGAGGAGGCGCCTCTTCTGGTTTGTGTTTGCGGGAATGACCTGGACTCTTTGGACCATTCGTAACAAGATGGTCATCGAGCGTGTCTTTCTTCGCCGTGCCTCTGACTCGATCTTCATTCTTGGCTTTTTTGCAGCAGTGGTACCCGTTGAGTAGGCAGCGGGACAGGACGCGGCTGGATGGGATGATTGAGCACCTGATTGTGGCGGCGTGCCAACTTGCTTCCCCCGGCCATTGAGCGAGTCTTCTGGGCTCGCATGTATCTGTGTTTGTTGTGTGTGTGTGTTGTGGTGAACTTTGGTCTCGCTTGGTTTCATTTGTACCGGATGTTGTATGGATGTTGCTTTATTTATAAAGCTGGGCGTATGACTATTTCGAGGGGTACATCTTTACACGTCTCTGTCTGTTTGTTTGGTTAAACACAGGGTGAAGTAGTAGCTCAATGTTGTCTGAATATTTGAGGGACAAATAAGTTGTTTGAACATCCTTGGCCTGATTGTACTGTAGCACTGTTTCCATGTTTTGTGATTGAAGAATTTTATACAAAATTCCACACTGGTTCTTGTATCCATATGACTGGTTCTGTTGGTGGTGGCCACGTCTTGTACTCCTCGATGAAACAAAATATGATTCTGGGTATGCGGCGGCAGCGATGGTTGAATTCTTCTTCTTTTTTTCTTCCAAAAAAGAAGCACAAAGACAAGCCTTTTGTTCTTCTTTCATGTTCGAAAGAGGCAATTACCCAACTCAAGTGCAGGTCCATCCTATACATGCAATGTTTACTGACCAGCAGGAACCGAATTTAATCAACTGAGCACTAGCTCGTAACCAGATGTAAACATGATATACTCCCTCCATTTAGAAATATAAGATGTTTTAGGTCTATGAAGCAGATGTATCTAGACACCTTTTAGTATATAGGTTTAAATGAATCTAGACACTAAAATATGTCTAGATACATCTTCTTCATAAACCTAAAACATATTATATTTCTAAACGGAGGAAGTAGGTAGGAGAGCAGTACTTCGTCACTACTCAAACATTCGACTACTCAAATACTGTAACCCTGGTACAACCTATACTAACTGGACACCTGATCCTGATGAGTGACTGCAGCGCGGCTGTCACCACCAGCACAACCCTCCAACAGAAATAGAAAGAAACTGGGACGGAACAAAATGATAGCACTTCATTGATCTGAGCAATCAGTACGTGCAGTTAGCATCAAGCGTCTTTCTTTATTCTTTTGTGCCCAAAATCAAGTCACGGTTTTCTTTGCATCCATAATTTTACTCTCACGTCTGAATGTAAGTGGCGCATATTTTTTTGCCATGAGCCAAACTTCTGTAAGTTTTGACACTTATTATACTACTAACAAGAGAAAGTGTCAACATGTAGTACAACACTAAATAATCATCGGTTGATCCATTACGAAATGTTCCAACCATATACTACTTGTTCCGGTATTATAAAAGTGATGACATGTTTATCCAAAGACTCGATCAAATTTACAAAAGGATAACTTAGACAAGTGAAGTAGTAGCCTGATGTTGCCTGAACCTTTCGGTGACTAAGTTGTTTGACGGGGTCGGATTGTACTGTTTCCATGTTTTGTGATTGAATAATTTTATACAAAAGTCCACACGAATTGCCCCGTCTCTCTGCAAAATTGCACTAAGTGGTCGGGGTATGCTCGGGATGAGCATCGTAGTGGGCAACCTGGAAGACATGAGAGGAGTGGTCTCTTCCATGATTGCGTAATTAAACTATGGATTATGGCACACAGATTCGTCTTATGGTAATGGTATTAATAAGGCCGCTGTCAGGAAAGCAACTTACCAACCAAATGAACTCGTCCCTGGTCAGATCAGTATCAGATGGCAACCTAACCTCGTCCCTGGTCGCTCTCCCAACTAACACACCGACGAAACATACAGAAAAGGACTTCCAAATCCCATTGTCAGAAAGGCCATTGATTTGTGACTAGAGTTTACTCATCGAGGATTCTCCGTGGCACACTAGCCAACTAGCTTTCCTTGATGATAGATAATGTCAATTTTATTCCTCGGTTTTCGTCACACTAAAGTACTCCCTCCGTCCAAGAACAGATGTCTTAGTTTTTTCTAATTTTGGATGAATCTATATACTAAATAGTGTCTAGATTCATTTAAATTTTGATAAATTTGAGATATCTATTTTGGGATGGAGGGAGTAGTTTTTTTAAATTAATCATACAGTAAATTTTCATACTATGTAAGATTTGACGTTGTGGATATTGACACATTTTCATATACTTCAGTCAAACTTAGGGGGGGGATACCGAAGCAAGGCTCAGATAAGTTTAACTTAAGACAGTTTTAGAACAGAGGGAGTAAGTACTAACACGAGAGTGGTGAAGTATGATCAGCTACTAAAAGCAGATATTTCACAAGGATGGGTTTCCCATGAGAACACAAAACATTCTAATCTTCCAAATCGTCTAAAAAATACAGTGATACGATATACAACAAAAGGCACACCATTTCACAAGAATGATTTTGGTCTTTGTCTATGGGGCCGGGTTGACAGGGGCAAATGATCAAGAGCCAAGAAAAGTTTTGACACCTGAGTTAGAGGCATCGACAGTCTTTAGCTATCAATTTCTCCCTCGCTTTTACAACGGAGTTCAGCTATGCAGGTCTGGAAACGCCGCGGCGAAGGTCTAGCAATGCCTTCTTGGGTAATGTTTTCAGTTTATTTGCTCAGCTTGGTTAAATAGACATAGAAGTAAAACAAGAAGAACTAGTCAAACAAAATGATAGAATCAGCAAAAGCTAGTTAAGCAAAGGGCAATATGATACTCCACCATAAAGTCAAAGCCTTGTTTCATAGAAAAGCTAGCAGAGCCCGACGAATTATTGCATAGAGAAGATCATCAGGACATGCTGGGGATGATCATCGTAATGGGCAATCTATATGACATGAGGAGTGATTTCGTCTTCCCATGATGTGTAATTAAACTATGAAATGGCGCTGTCAAGAAAGCAACTTATCAACCAGCTGAACAGAGGCGTCAGATTAGCAACAGATGGCACCTAACCTCGTCCCATGTCGCTCTCCCAACAAACACACTGACGAAACATACAGACAGGGACTTCCAAATCCCATTGTCAGAAAGGCCGTCGATTTTGTACTACAGTTTACTCATTCAAGATCCTCATCAGTGGCACACAAGCCAACTAGCCAAGCCAATTTTGCTCCTTATTTTACTTGATGATAGACAATGACAATTTTATTCCTATTCCTAAGTTTTCTTCACAAGGACAAAATGTTTGGGGATGACAGATAAGGACCTCCAAATCCTAATGTCAGAAAGGCAAATGATCTGGGACTAGAGTTTACTCATCCAAGATCGTCAGTGGTACACAAGTCAAGCCAATTTTGCTCCTTGATGATAATAATGTCAATTTTATTCCTCACTTTTCATCACTCCCATATCACACACTTACAACTCGTTTTTTCCCCCAAAAAGGGAAATCACTCGGAGCAAATACAGATTGATACAATACAACAGACTGCAATGCAAGGTATGTGAGCAGCAAGAACTGAAATTGAATGTACATCACCAAGCATGGATGAAATTAATTAAGGCATTGGTACAGGAGGAGGGGGAGGAGGCTACTTGTGGTGGACTGTGGTGTTGTTGGGGGTGGGCGTTGAGGAGGAGGAGGGGGGCTTGCCTTCGAGGAGGAGCTGCTTCCGGACGACGTCGGCGTTGCTGCGTGTGGCCGTGGTGGGCGGCAAGGCCTTGCCCTCGAAGAGCTGCTTCCGGAGCACCTCGTGGAGGCCGTCGAAGAGCCTCTTCTTGACGGAGTCCATGGCGGACTCGAGGCGGTTGAGCAGGTCGGTGGAGTTCTTGTTGTACATGAAGAGGCCGTTGTAGAGGTCGAAGCTGTCGCTGCAGGTGTTGTCGACGAGGCGTAGCAGCGTCTCGTAGCCCTTGGTGTCGATAGGGGTGGGGCGGAGGTCGAGCGTGGCGAGCATCCGCCCCACGGTGTGGGTGAGGAACTGCGTCTCGGCGGCGTGGGCGTCGTGGTCGGCGCAGGGCATCTCCACCATGCGGCAGCCCTCGCGCTCGAAGATGTTGAGGAAGGTCTCTGCGCGGGCGCGGCGCGCGGGGGAGTCGCCGACGCGGACCTTGTCGAAGACGAAAGGGAGGCCGTCCCAGCCGTCGCGGGCCGACTCCGGGCCGAACATGGGGTGGGTGCAGATGACGTCGAAGTCCTGCGGGAGGGAGCCGAGGAGGAGGTTCCGGGGGAACTCCTTGACGGAGAGGACGTCGACGAAGAGGGTGTTGCGGCGGAGGCGGTGGAGCGGGAGCGTGCGGAGGACGGCCTCGGCGGAGAGGATGGAGGTGGCGAGGAGGACGACGTCCGGGTGGCACTCGCAGAGGTCGTGCGGGTCCTGGAAGTAGGAGGCGCCCAGGGAGGCGGCGACGGAGGAGTAGTCGGAGCGGGAGTGGGCGAGCAGGGTGTGGCCCTGCCGCGCGAAGGTGCGCGCCAGGAACTGCCCGAAGTTGCCGAACCCGACGATGGCGATCTTCAGGCGCTGCCGCTCCTCCAGCAGCCCCGCCGCCCGGGACTCGTAGTCGAAGGGCTGGGCGGCGTCGATGGCGCGGATGGTGGTGCCGCCGGCGGCGCGGCTGCGGCGCGCGCGGACGGCGGGGAGGTGGCGGCGGGCGGTGGGCGAGTGGAATTGGAGGCTCGCCGGCGGCGGGGGCGGCAGGCGGCGGCGGTGGGGTTTGGTTGGTTGGTGGAGGCGGAGGGAGGAGGCCGTGGAAGACGACAGCATCTTGCTTGACGCAGGCAGGCTGCCGATTCCTCTGGGCCGCTTCCGTTTCGGGTCTGGGCTTCACACTCCCTCCGGGGAGAATTTAAGCGCGCGTGCGACGCGAGGCGGGGCTGCGAGAACATGCGGATTCTAAACTTTTTGAGTCTTCGACGAAAAAAATGTGACTCTAAAACAAACTTGGAATCTGCTTCGTCATTTTTCTCAGGGTTGCTAAAGTTGTTCAATATGGATTCTCTTGGCACGTTTCTCGAGCTGCCGTGGCATACGGTTTTGGCCCACCATGGTGTACCGGAGCTAGATGAGACATTTGATTCAGGGGGCTTTGATGACCAGGGCGGTCAATGGCGTACATCCTACAGGGAGGATGAGATGGCATGTGGTGGCACGATCCAAATTGTTCCGTCATGTCCGAATCTGTCCGACTAGATTCGAGCGGTAGTCGCATTTTCTCTAGCGGTATGATCCATTCGGACCTAACGTGATTCGTCGGTAACCCAAGTTTAGGCAACGTTTGCGTCGGGACAGACAGCGGGCGCATCCTCCCGTATCCTCCCGTGTGGTTCGAGGATTTGCATGGCAGCGACCTGAAAGCTTTCTTCCACTTGCCATCGATGGAGGGAGGGAGGCTACTCCAAGGTTGGCCGCGCCGTAACGCCTGCCTTCTTGCGCTAGTCGCGCCGCCCGACGGCTGCGCTCGCGCGACCACATCAATGTCATCATCTTCATGTCGGCATCCAATATCATGGCCTTTTAACATACCAACCGCGGTCATCTTCTTCCACACTCTCCTCTCTCCCATCCTCTACTCATCAGCACCACCACAGGCACGTCGGTATTGGATCAAGGGAAGGGCGTTTTGGACGACCACCAAGCCCTGGTCATAACCGAGACCGTCGAGGAAGATGTGGGGGCATGGCTAGAGCGATTCGCCACCACCACCTCCGTCGCCACCGGTGTCACCACCACCGTCGTCACCCGAGCTCGACCCCATCGCCATCAACCTCGATGGGTTCGAGTTCGCCATGACCATCCACTTGGGCATGAACTAGGACAGGATGTGCCTCCCTCGGAAGTTTGCGTTGGTGGTAGATGGGTAAGATCCCCACCATGTTGTGTTGCGGGTGCCCGGTGGCACGACCGACCGATGGTCCGTAGTGGTGCTATTTGACCAATTTGGCCAGATGTACCTCGCCAATGGTTGGAAGGAGTTTGCCCGCGCCCACCAAATCAAAGTAGGGTGCTTCCTCGTCTTCAAGTACGAAAACGAATCCATTCTTGATGTTAGTGTCTTTGATGACGCCATGTGACATTGCCACTACCACTCCAACTCTAATGACTAAACGAGGACGAGGACGGGGACGAGAACAAGACCATGGTCTCCTAGTTCATCATGTATTTTTTCGCATCTATTTGCTCCATGTCTCCGAACCATGTATGCAACTTGCTTGCAATGATCAAACAAGTGAGGCAGCATCCATTGCAATGAAAAACTTCTATTAATATTAGGCATATAACAAGTAGTTGAACATGGTACACCAATCTAAACTTGTGATGGCTACGGACGTTGGAGGCAGCGATGGGGCAACAAGACTCCACTCCTCTTCAAGAGAGCGATAGATCGCCCTCTGTGTCTCTAGGTCCTCTACAGCCTGGGTGAGCCAGGCACACAAGGTCACGTATCAGGATTAGCATGCACCGCTTCCACGACCTCAGCCTGCACTTGGTCGAGTGCTTGCCGTTGGAGGTGCTCCAGCAGCATGATGTTGACAAGGACTTCGTGCGAGAAACACTCGCCGGTGGTCCTGTTACGTGGCAGCCTCCAAGAGTTATCGGGCTAACGCAACCTCCCTCGTGTCGATTGGATGGACTCAAGGATCGCCCGCTGGTCCGATGATGTTGATGGTTCAGATGATGTGGAGCCTGTTGGGAACCCCAAGAGTAAGGTGTGAAGCAGCACAGTAGCAAGTCTTCCCTTAGTAAGAAACCAAGGTTATCGAACCAGTAGGAGGAAGGAAACTTCACACAGGTGTTGCAAGCAACATGGAAACCTGCACAACACAAACTCAAGACTTTGCCCCAACTAACAGTGAGGTTGTCAATCTCACCGGTTGCTGTAACAAAGGATTAACTATATGGTGTGGAAGGTGATGATGGTTTGCAGCAAGTAAATAGGTAACAGTGGAGGATGTATCAATGGTAAAGATTGGACTGGGGTCCATAGTATAGGGGTTCGTAGCATGGAAAACAAAAACTTCTACCGCATGCACACAAACAAGCCAAAATCTATCTACTAGATTATAGCAACGAGTCGATTAGAGTACTCACCCTCAAAGATTCCAAAGCGGTTAACGAGAGCAGATTCCCGTGGGTGATGTAGTCGTACACTTGCCGATCTCAAGATCGCGTATACGATCCTTCCGGCGCTGCGTTTCGGCAGCGCTTCCACAGTCGGTCACACGTTCGGTACTCGATGAAGACCTTCCTCTCCCTTGTTCCAGTAGGCAGCGGAGGTTGTAGTTCTCTCCTCGCGATTCCGGCAGCACGGCGGTGTCGTGTCGGAAGTAGAGAGAAGATCCTGCAGGGCTTCGCCTAAGCCAGAGCAGGTTATGGTGGATCTAGGGTTTCTGTCAATCTAGGGATTAGAAGGCCGGAGAGGAGGAGGCGTGGCCGGTGGCGGCTAGGGCGGCGACTGCGCTGCAGAGGGCGACGGCGGCGGCGCGGCTAGGTGGGAGGGGCTAGTTGTGTGTCCTTGGGGCACCCCCTCCCCTCTATTTATGAGAGGGAGTGCAGCTTGGGAGAGGGGAGTTTGAATCCTTCCCCAACTCCCTCTCCTTGTTGGCTTGTGGTGGAGGGAAATAAGGATTCTTTCCTTCCTCCACCAGGACACATTGTCCCAGTTTGACTTTTCAAACTTGCCTTTTGACTTTCAATTTGGAGCTTGATTTCTTTCTTGCTAATGCCCAACCAAGTGACCTAGGACATGATCCAATCATTCCCCTTCCGGTCCGGTGAACCTTCTAGACCCTTCTAGAACCTCTCTGATGAAATCATCGGAATCATTCTCGAACTCCGGAATTGGACTTTCCTTATATGAATCTTATTCTCCGGACCATTCCGGATCTCCTCGTGATATCCCGGATCTCATCCGAGACTCCGAACAACATTCGTTCTCCCTACTTACATTCCATATCTACTAAACAACATTGAATCCTTAAGTGCGTCTCCCTATGGTTCGTGAAATTACGCGGACATGACCGAGACACTTCTCCGATCAATAACCAATAGAGGAATCTGTAAATTCATATGGCTCCCACATATTTCTACGATTACTTTGCGATCGAATGAACCACTTACATACGATACCAATTTCCCTTTGTCTCGCGATAGTTTACTTATCCGAGGTCTGATCGTCGGTATCTCTGCATACCTAGTTCAACCTCGTTACCGATAAGTACTCTTTTCTCGTTTCCATGATATGTGATCCATTGTGAGCCAGTCACATGCTTCCAAGCTAATTGGATGACATTCCACCGAGAGTACCCAGAGTATATCTATATGTCATATGGATGGACAAATCCCACTCTTGATCCATGTGCCTCAACACATACTTTCTGAACACTCAATGCCACCTTTATAACCACCCAGTTATGGTGTGGTGTTTGATGTCATCAAAGCATCCTTCCGGTGATGGTGATTAGCATGATCTCATGGTCGAAGGAATTAGGTTACTATGTATCAGAAAGCTTATAGCAAGTGAACTATTTGAATGACTTGATCTTATGCTACGCTTAACTATAGGAGTATGTCCACCACATCATTCTCCTAATGATATGACCTTGTTGTTAATAACATCTCAATATTCATGATCAGGAAACCATGATCATATATTAACCAACAAGCTAGTTTAACAAGAGGCTTTACTAGGGACTCTTTTATGTTTACAAATCACACAAGTATTAATATTTCCTGTTAATCCAATTATAGAATGGTATATAAACATTTATCATAAGCATGAAGATATGATAATAACCACTTTATTATTGCCTCTTGGGCATATCTCCAACAGTATCCCACTTGCACTAGAGTCAATAATCTAGTTTTAAACATTTGTGCATTCAACACCTATGGCTTTCTAGTATTGTATTTACACGATTGCTAGTGGTCAGGGGCGGAGCTACTGTATAAAGTTGGGGTTAATTGACCCCAGTGACTTGGGCACAACCTTTCATGCATAGACTAGTATAGAAAAAAATGACCCTGTAAAAAAAGAGTTTCACCCCGTAAAAAAAGAGTTTGACCCCATCTCACTTCAGGCCCACTATACGCAGCAGTAGTAGCCCATAATTCGTTGAATTGGATCGCTCAATGCCTCGATCCACTAAGGCAACGTAAGAAAATAAAAGCTTAGCTAGAGTCTGACAATTATTTCCGCATGATCCGTAAGCACCTCTAAATCCGTTCTATGCGCGTAATTAATCTTGAAGATTTTTAGACCTCAGTTCCCAATTCTCCTATTGTTTAGGGTTTGCCATGTGTTGATTATTTTATTGATTGAAGGTTTTGATAAAATTTGGGTAAGTAGTGAGACAATAATCACAAGGACTAGATTAGGTCTCAAATCGCCCCAGCATATTGTTAGGTATCTAACACAACAAGTTTTCATGTGTATTAATTTGTATATACTCTTTGGTACTAACAGTCTCTTGCTAATTTTGACATGCAGTAAAAATTTAATAGAGTGTTCCTTGAATTTGAAAATAAAGTCACCACCGTCCACACCCAATGATTTTGATCACAAAGGTCCATCCAATACTAGCCATAATACACACCCTTGTCCTTTGCTGGTCCCTCCAACTTGAAGAGAGGGACAGTTAATTTAGATGAGCTTCCTTATGACCTAGTAATAGGAAGAGTGTAACTGCATATATAGGACCAAAGCTAAAAGACGATATAAGACAGAAATATTTTAATTAGATGTCTGTATAGGCCACAACCTGGTTTTTAGTACCCAGAGAGGACTATAGGAAATCTTCAAATCTTTGAGATGTAATTAGCTTGTAATCTGAATTTAATTCGATATGATATATTGACAACTATTGCTTCTTAAGTTTGCTAGAATACACATTATAGATTTTTAAGTTAATATACCAGCTGCACATCTGGCCATGTGAGCTATATGTAGATATATTAGCATTAATTTTTATAGGCAAACATTCTTTCTACTTGTTCGAGTTGACCCCGACGACCTTTTTTCCTAGCTTCGCCCGTGCTAGTGGTCAACTGATCTCCGGATCCAACACTTTCAGGTCTGTGTGTAATTGCATGTCTTTGCGTCTCTACGCATCACTCATTCTCTAATGAGATAGCTTTGTATAAATTTGGTCCTTTGGTGAGACATTTTAGTTCCTTGGGTTTAAAACATGTTGACAATATTGTCGTACAATATATCTTCATAGTATTATCCCGCTGTGAACTACACCTAGTTTGATAGAAAACTACTTGACACAAATGCCCTCTTTTGCTGCTATAATAGCAGTCATATACTTAGCCTTTTGTTGTAGTATCTGTCACAATGTCTTAATTTTGGAACTCATCCAAATCCATTATGGAACTTACTTTCCATCATATCATGCCACCCTTAGTTTAGATTGAGATAAACTTAATTTGTACTTTGTGACAAAATTAGTATCAATGTAATACTTTTACAATGAACTAACCATCTATTTGTCACATCTACAAAAAATATATATTCTTAGTTCTTCCAAAATATCATAAGAATATTCTTACTATTGTCCAATGATCATCTTATGAATCATTCTGGTATATGCTCATAACATTTCGATCATAGGACATATCTAGATTTGTACACATCACAGCATGATTGATAAAATACTCTTTGTGATTTTATATATCAAGTATCAAAAATACTTGAATCTTTATTTTATCCTTCCTGTGCAACAAGAGCATTTTTTGTAGTTTCTATATTGAACTCATTCAATATCTCATCTATGTACTTCTAGCACAACCATATTAGCGTCTCAATTTATCCATATAGACATTGATGCCAAATATTCGGGTTCTGCTTAAGCCTTTCATCGAGATGAAATTCTTAACCTGTGTCAATAAAAGATACATAATTTCTAATCAACAATATGTCTTCCATATAATGTATTAGAAATATGTCTTAGCGCTCCCACTTAATTTCTTGCAAATGCAAGCATCTTCATCGTCTTCGATGAAATTAAACTCTTTTAACAGTTTCATCATAGTGAAGATTCCAACTCTGCGATGCTTACTTCAACCATTGAAATTTGCATACACTTTTAGAATTTTTTAAATTAACAAAACCCTTTGGATCGTGTCATGCACACGTCCTTGGCAACCATTCTATTAGAAGAACTTGTTTTGTTTATTCAACTACCACATAACAAAATTATATGTAGTGGTTGCTACATTAATCCATCTAGACTAAATATCGCTTAATGAAAGATAAGATCTTATCATAGTTAACTCTTTTAACATTGTCGTGAACTCTTTCCCGACATGTCGACAATTTCATAGATGTGAAACATCCATGTCTATTTCTTTATAGATCCAAATACGACTGTAAGGTCTTGCACCTTTTCAGAGGGTCTTTCAAGTTCAAAGCTTGATCTCTCGTGAACTATCACGGATTTTATGGCTTCAAACCATTTGACGGAGTTAGGTCCCATCATCGCTTCTTTGCATGTAGTCAGTTAATTATTGTCAAATCCTCAAATCTTGGTATTTGATTGTTTATCCAACCTACTTGGTTCAGTAGAAACTTAGACCTCCGTGACCACAACCTTTGAGGCACATGAGCCATAAGCATTGTTGCTGCCTCCGGAACACTTTTCGACGCTGCGCAACTTTGCACATATAGCTAAGGTTCGTTTAACCTTATCAAAGTTCTATTGTCCTACCACTTAACTTTTCACGCAAAATTCCTTCTCAAAGAAACTTGACGTACTAAGCAACAAACATTTTTGTCTATGGTGTTATGGAGGAATACTCAACGATTATTTGAAATGACATACAAAGACATGTTCATCCGACTTTGGTAGTAAACATCTCACTTATGCATAGCATACCAATGTTTAAGAAATGACAACTTGGGTTTTATCCCAAACCATAACTTTATATGGTGTCATTTCAACGGATCATGACGAAGCTCTTTTCAGTGTAAAAGTGGTAGTCTCTAAAGCTTTTATCTTTAAAATATAATGGCAGTTTTATAATTGACATCTTTGATCTTACCATGTCAAACAAGGTTTTATTTACATATAAAACTTAGGTGTTATGCTAAACTTGTAACTCAAATATCTCCCTTTATGATCCTATCATAAATTCTTTATTTTCTTGTTACATTGATTTTGCACTTCATCTTGAAAGTCTTCAAACTTTTTCAAATGTTTCACGCTTCATCCTCATTAAGTAAATATTCATATATTCACTCAAATTTTTGGAGAAAGAATATGAAGTTGAAATCCATCGCTCTTGACTACACATAATGGGCTTTATACATTTATATGTACAAGTTTCAATAAGCTAGTCATTCGTTCACTTTTGGCCTATGAACGGAATTTTAATTATCTCTAGGAAAGTTTCACAAGCGTCATTTGATAAAAAATCAAAAGACTCCAAAATTCCATCCACATGGAGTTTCTTCATGTTTTCTTTCCGATATAATTTAAACGGCGATGTCACTTCCTAAGTGATCTTTCTTATCAATTGTCTTTCGGCATTTTTAGCAATAGTTTTATGTATATGATTTATCCAACGAGATTTGTAAATCATCTATCTTTTATGGATTACGGCAATTATTTAAACAACCCTTTTGTTCTTATAATACCTAATAAAACAAATCTTAAAGGCAAGCTTGAATGTTAACGAGCAACACAACAACCCTTTATTTGTTCTTGATGAACATCATCACATATTCTTTTGCTAGTTACTTATGCCATTGTGGTTCATGAATTGTGTTGTTTCCTATGATGATTCACACCACAAATTCAGTATCTAATATTTAAGAACCACATTATTTAACAAGTAAAGAATACAGCCATAACACGTATATCCTCTATATACCTAAGTTGAACAATTCTAGTCTTTTCTTTTCTGCCATATATTTATGAGATTCTCTTTCAGTATTTCCTTTTATGTTTGAAAGAATCTATCAACATCAATAGTGGATCCATACACATGACACATAGTCTAAAGCATGTATAGTTAAATACCATTGTCTTTGGACTTGCACTTTGAAGTGAATCACCATCATCAAATATTTTGTGTTCTTTCAAATTCCATTCTTTAGTAATCATTTAGTGTAGTAAACATTTTACCTACATCAAATATTCATCCTTATCATGGAACTATTCATGATCAAGCTACTTTAGCTTATAACGGTGAATTGCGAGTATAATGTTTCTCTCCAAAACCTTTTGAAGGATTAGGACGACTAGCGTCTCCAACCTTTTGAAAATTCCCATCAAATATGAGAATTTAAACTTTGCCATATTATACTCTATCATGTTATAATCAAAACATCATTTCAGATATCGCAATATCTTCCACATATGATGCTCCTAGATAACCTTGATATTAAAACAATATTTTGAATATCAAGAATCATGGAGATAAACATGATACTTATATACTAACACTGGAATTGTTACTCTTGATTTAATACTAATTATTAAACTTCACGGAGTAACCGGAACTTACTAAAAGTTTGCAATAGGACTTTTAAACTTTAGATTAACACTTAAAAACAATATGATACTAGTTCGTAAAGTAACTAACGAGAATTCTATAGTTCTATTATCTCAATTATAACTAAGCGCAAGGTGGTAAATAGATGCCAATGACTACAACAACTATGCAAATTCACTTTGATTTAATTTATGATAAATAGTGTTCAACTTTTAATCATATTGCTGTTGAACTCCCACTCAAAACAATATCCCTCACATTGTTTTGGTGATCACACGAACCAAATTCACTACACCAAGTCCGATCATCACGTGACATGATATAGTTTCAAAGGCGAACAATCATCATGTTCATCATATCATCTATATGACTCATGCTTTACCTTTCGGTATTCCGTGTTCCGAGACCATGTCTGTACATGCTAGGCTCGTCAAGATCAAACCTTAGCTTCCGCATGAGCAAATCTGGCTTGCTCCCGTCGTATACACTCGCAGAATCTACACACCCAATCATCACGTGGTGCTTCGAAACAACGAGTTTGGCAACGGTGCCTACTAAGGATGAACACTTTATTACTTGATATTTTGTGAGAGGGATCATCTTATAATGCTATCGTCGCGAACTAAGCAATACAACATGCATAAAAGGATTAACATCACATGCAATTCATAATATGTGATATGATATGGCCTTTCTTCTTGTGCTTCCAATCTCCATCTTCAAGCATGAACATGATTTCCATCATCACCGGCGTGGTGTCAAGGTCAATGGCACCGCTCCATGGTTGTCGTCCACCAGCATCAACTATTACAACTACTTGGAATAATAGACACGCAGGTCTTAACGAAATTAAAATACAACCATAAGGCTCCTGCCGGTTGCCGACTTACAATAAGGAACATTGCATAGATCATATATGATCACAATCATGGCCATATCACATCATAGCACACCCCTGCAAAACAAAGTTAGACGCCTCTAATTTTCTTTGCATTTTTTTACGTGGTTTGGGGCTTTCAATAAGTGTCGTTCTAACTTACGAACAAGAACCACAACGTTGATGCTTGAACTATCAAGTGCCCGTTGTAAATTGAATGTATACTATGATGGGAGAGACAGACACCCGCAAAGCCACTTATGCAATACAAGTTGCATGTTGAGCGTGGAGCAAGTCTCATGAACGATGTCATGTAAGGTTAGCCCGGGACGCTTTATCCCATCATACCACAAGATGCAACATACACAAAAAGCAATTGATAATAAAAGCACCACCGCCCACAATGACCATTGTGTTCTACTCGTGCAACAGATCTACATATAGACACGGCTCTAATACCACTGTAGGGGTTCGTAGCATGGAAAACAAAAAAATTCTACCGCATGCATACAAACAAGCCAAGATCTATGTACTAGATTGTAGCAACGAGTCGATTAGAGTACTCACCCTCAAAGATTCCAAAGCAGTTAACGAGAGCTGATTCTCGTGGGTGATGTAGTCGTACACTTGCCGATCTCAAGATCGCGTAGACAATCCTTCTGGCGCTGCGTTCCGGCAGTGCTTTCGCAATCGGTCACACGTTCGGTACTCAATGAAGACCTTCCTCTCCCTTGTTCCAGCAGGCAGCGGAGGTTGTAGTTCTCTCCTCGCGATTCCGGCAGCACGACGGTGTGGTGTCGGAAGTAGAGGGAAGATCCTGCAGGTCTTCGCCGAAGCCGGAGCAGGTTATGGTGGATCTAGGGTTTCTGGCGATCTAGGGATTAGAAGGCCGGCGAGGAGGAGGTGTGGCCGGCGGCGGCTAGGGCGGCGACGGCGAGCTGGCGGTATGGGTGGAGGTAATGGCGGCAAGGGCTAGGAGGGGATGGTTGTGTGTCCTTGGGGCACCCCCTCCCCTCTATTTATGAGAGGGAGGGCAGCTTGGGAAAGGGGAGTTTGAATCCTTCCCCAACTCCCTCTCCTTGTTGGCTTGTGGTGGAGGGAAAGAAGGATTCTTTCCTTCCTCCACCAGGACACATTGTCCCAGTTTGACTTTTCAAACTTGCCTTTTGACTTTCAATTTGGAGCTTGATTTCTTTCTTGCTAATCCCAACCAAGTGATCTAGGACATGATCCAATCATTCCACTTATCCATGACACATTCATGTTCCCTTCCCCTTCGGATCCGGTGAACCTTCTAGACCCTTCTAGAACCTCTCCGATGAAATCATCGGAATCATTCCTGAACTCCGGAATTGGACTTTCCTTATATGAATCTTATTCTCCGGACCATTCCGGATCTCTTCGTGATATCCCGGATCTCATCCGAGACTCCGAATAACATTCGGTCTCCCTACTTACATTCCATATCTACTAAACAACATTGAATCCTTAACACTGCGTTTGGATGTACAGAAATGAGCCTGGAATCAAGGAATTGGAATTCGAACCTCTAATTCAGCTGTTTGGATGGGCAAAGAATTAACGCACAGAATCGAGTACCAATTCCGCGCCGAGAGAACCCGCGTGTATAAAGTCTCTGGATCGATTCAGAGGTAGCGAGCTCCGAATTAGACTGGAATCCTGAAGCGGCACCGGCTGGACAGAACTCGCGACTCGTCTTCCTCGTGCGCAACCGGGCGGCGGCGGGCAGGTGACCCCTTCCCCTCCCGCTCTCCTCAGTGCCCCATTCCCCACTCGTACCCGACCATCTCCCCTATGGCTGCCCCTCTCCTGGCCTGTTCCAACTTCCAAGCCCCCTCTTCCTTCCTGATTCCGCCCGGACGGGCCTAGCAGTATTGTACAAGATGACGCGGCGGCTGGACTTACTGCGGGCACGTGCGGACCAGATCGTAGTCAATATGAGGAGAGCCACCGACGGCGTCGAGAGGCCCAAGGAGCAGCGCTAGTCCCAGATACCAGCCGCTAATTGCAGGTCCGTTTTGTCTGATCAGTTGCGTGTTGTCATGGTCACCTTGAGTGCATATACAAGTAGGAAATGACTTGATGTGTAGTAAATCAGAACTCAATGTCACTGGTCACTGTAATTTGCACGGTTGTTAGGATAGTTCGCTGCACTTTGATTCACAGTTGATGTAAAATGAGGTATGCGGCGGGCGGTCATCTGACCACTCTGTTGGGGATATGCTATATGGGTATCCTCATAGCATGTCTCCTATCCGGATAACCCGGGTGGCCCACAGTTGGTAGCATGGCCTATGGCCTGTCACGATTAGATGGATCCAGAAGGGAGGCCCATGCCGGATAAAGGAAGGCTAAGGTGGAGTCACCAGCGTACCCGGAGCCTTGGAGTACAAGACACGCAAGACTAGTAATAGACAGTGTAGGACTCTATAACCTTCTGGCTAGGACTTTTCCCTGTAACCCTAGGACCTGGCGACTATATAAGTCGGGCCTATGGGATCCTTTAGGGCACGATAACTTAGACTTTCTAGTTACCTCGCACAGTGAACCTATCTCTGTAACTCGGCGTATTGCCCTTATAGTGATTTATAGCAGGAGTAGGATTTCGCCACCATTGTGGGATCTGAACCTGGGTAAGCTGTGTTACCTCGTACCCTCCAACCGTCCGCCTTTCCCCATGTCTCTAAACACGCACTGTGAGGACCCCTCCATGGCGTACTCGTCGGCAATACCACAACAGTTGGCGCCCACCGTGGGGCAAGAGGCGCTTCATGCTCTTCAGCGGGCGAGGACCAAGGTCTTCGCGGGAATCGGCAAAACCGTAGCCATCGGTCGCGTTCTCTTCTCCGGCAACATTCTGATCGTCCCTCCTGACGATTTCTGTATCCCGGCGAAGACGAACCCTACGCGATGCTCGATCGTCCCAATCGGAGATATCCACCTCTTCATCGGCGAAACCGACTCGGGCACTAGTTCCCTGGGAGTCGGAGGAGCATCAAGACCCGCACGGACCGCCTACGGGCAGGATACGTTCGCGGGAGGATCGATGTCGGATCTCTCCTCGGAGTTTGCCGACAAAGATCGGAAAATTTCAAGGCCCACCCAAACCGCCCCTGTGCAGGATATAACGGTGGAAGATCACTGCAAGTCCACCGGCTTCGTCCGTGCGTCTGGACAACAGAGATCCAAGTTTGTCGGCGTGGTTACCATCTTCGATCTGGCGCGCTGCATTCAGAGAGAGGGTGAAAACCCCAGCGTTTACCTTGCCAGGTGGCTCCGTATACGGGCCAATCTGGCGCATTACCCCAATGATGTTGCCATGTATCACTTTGTGGAAGGACTAGACCAGGGAACGCTTCTCCGGCATTCTCTAAGGCGGCAGTAGGATTCAGGACGCCTCACCTTTGAAAGCATGGTGAACACCGTCAACAACTACGCGGAGGCCGAAGAGGCAGCTCAAACAAATCTCGCGCTTATTGGCGGAGCGCCACCGATTCAGCCACCGCCACCACCGCATCTTGCCGCCATCGCCGCAGTTGCGCCACCACCTCCAGTCGTCGTCGCGCCCGTTGTACCTCCACCCCCCATCATCGAGGAAGCCCCGGCATCCTCCGACTCTATGATTGACATGCTTTACACCGACTTCAGTGCAGATTCAGAGCAGATAGATTTCAGCCCGGAGGATCTAGACTCTGCCATGCAGGAGATGGAGGAGGATTACCAGCGCGACGAGCAGTCCAACAACGCCGTCACGTCCCGAGAAGTGTTTGTCACCATTGGGACGGCGATGGATGAAGATCAACCCGGAAGAGCTCCGCATACATCGCTAGACAAGGGAAAGGGACCACCTCTCGCTGCCGACAATGATCGCGCGAAGGACATGCCCCCTCCGCCTAACCCAGTGCAGCAGCCGTAGGAACTCGGCACCGGACCGAGCAACAACAACACCGCAAAGTTTCCGCCTCCAGCATCGACGTCTGCTGCTGCCCAAATTACTCCAACTGATAGAGTGATGTACGACAGCCTCCTCGTCGAGCCACTGACCATAGCTCATATCTGGAACGTGACCCAGCTTGACGAGAAGCGCCAGCAGCTGCTGGAGGAAGCGCAAGCCATAGCGGAGCAAGGCGCCAAACTAGATCAAGATCTGGTCAATGCGTAGAAGTCATAGAGAAAGCTAGAGCGATGGAGGCTGAATACAAGACTCTACTGCAGCAGCAGAAGGCCAAGAAATCTCCAGCTCGCATCATCAATGATCCTGGTGTGCGGCAAAACCTAGGATGGGCTCCCCCAAAGCCGGCACAGGTCAAGCCATACATTGATAGTGAAGGCAGGCAGGTGATGTCCACTCCTCTCCTCAACCTCGCTATTGCCAAGGCCCTTCTAGAGCAGGATCGATCGCCTGAGGCGGTGGAACAGGTGTATGACCTAGTGGCCAAGGCAGTGAAACAGCAGGAAAAGGCCACCTCTCAGAGGCTTGAGTCTGACCTAGCATTTTGCTAGTCTAGCCAGTATAAGCCACCAAGGGACAGATCTCCTATTGATATCGGGTCTCAGACGGGTTCATCAGAACAAAGACGGAGGGATGCGTGCAACAGGAAGGATGCTATCCCCATATCCTCCGACCATGGAGGCAAAGCCCAACCTCATCGCCCATCGCCACCGCCCCGCTCCCCTTGACATCATGAAGACCCCAAGGCTCACCGCCATACGGATATGCCCCTGCCAAGGCAGAGCGGCATCGTCATCCGTGACAACACGGAGCAGACCCGACATGACGGAGAGCGCAACCAAGGACATAAGAGCAGGTCACGCCATGACCCTCCGCGTCCGACAAGCCACCACGACAAGCATGAGGCGTCGCAGGAGGGTAATAGCAAGAAGGCTAACCCGCCGCCACCTCCGCTTCCATCGCCACCTAGCAGTCACCATGGCGGACGAGGCCCGTGTTGTTCACGCAGACCATCCCATGTTGACAAGAAGAAAATAAGCCCGGGGCCATACGACGCACGTTCGTAGATAGACAAGATCCACGAGGCCCGGGAAGGACCATACCTGGGACCACGTTGCTTTGGACCTGTGATACGGTCCGCAACTTACGCCAAAGGTTTCCGGATTGACAAGACCATCAAGCCCTATGACGGCACCACCAAGCCAGCTACTTGGTTGCAGGACTACGACAACGCGGTGGAAATCGCCGGGGGTAACCCCAATGTCGCCGTCAAGTACCTCCCATTGATGTTGGCGGGCACGACCCGTCAATGGATTGATTGCCGGAGAGATCCATCTGCAATTGGTTGGACATGCAAGAAGCGTTCACCAAGAACTTCGAGGGTACGTATAAGCGTCCCTGCACTGTTAGCAATCTATAGCGGTGCATGCAAGAGAAAGACGAGACATCTCGTGCCTACCTCTCCCGTTGGCTGGATATGAAGAATTCCTGCACAGGAGTGCACGCTCAGACCGCCATGGCCGCCTTCATTGATGGGTTGGAAAGGGGCACGTTGCTCTGACATAAGATGAAGCGCTTGCAAGAAAATCACCAGCTTGACTTGAACCAGATGATTCAGTTAGCTAGTGAGTTCGCATTGCGACGACGATGTCATCGCGCCTCGCGGCTCCAACGGCCGTTCCAACTCAAGCTCAGAGGAACAGCAGCACCAAGCAGAAAACCGCACCAGAAGAAAAGCAAACTCCTGACATGGTCGCCATGACCTTTGCAGGAAGAGGTGATGGCAGACAACATGGCCGAGGGCGAGGAGCTGGTCATGGGCAGCAGCGAGGAAGTGAAACTACCTCGGCAGCGCTCCGCATTACCCAAACCTACAAATAGTATCGCGATATGCCGTGCCTCGTACACCTCAATGCCAACGGCAAGGCCACCCACACCAATCGCCACTTCAAGTTCGTCAATGACCTCAAGGAGGACCCGGAGTCCGGCTACAAGCAAAGTCGGAAGAATAGACCGCGAGGCAAGGGGAAGGGGAAGAAGAAGGAGGAGGAGTCCAAGGATTCAAGTGACATGGACGAGGATGTTGACCCCAAGCACGCTGCCAAGAGCGACGGCAAAGGCAAGAACCCCTTCGAGAAGAAGGCAGAAGTTTTCCACACTTTCCTTGGCACCCCCATCGTCCGACAACAGAACACCTCTATGAGGATCCTGATGGCTACTTTACCCCCAGTTCCCCAATACCTGCGCTGTAAGGAGATTCCAATTACTTGGGATAGGAAGGATCACCCAGACCTCATCCCTACGGAGAACCAATACGCCATGGTCATCAACCCCCTGATTGACGGCAATGAGTTCACCAAGTGTATGGTGGATAGTGGAAGCAGCATCAACATCATGTACCTGGATACACTACAGAAGATGAACTTGACGGAGGCAAACCTAAGGCGGACCAACACCATCTTCCACGGCGTAGTTCCTGGTCGGGAGGCTCGGTCCCTTGGGTGCATCACACTTCAGGTCGCCTTTGGTGATGTTAATAATTACCGCCAAGAGTGCATGACCTTTGAGGTGGTCCCCTTCAAGAGCGTGTACCACGTCATATTCGGCCGCGACATATTCCACACCTTCATGGCCAAGACATGCTTCGTCTACAACAAACTCAAGATACCCGGACCAAACGGTGTCATCACCGTATCTGGAAGCTTTGCAAATGCTAGGGACTACGAAATTGGAGAAGCAGCCTATGCGGAAGATGTCCTCTATAGCAATGAATTCAAGGAGATCCAGAGCAAGGTCGATGCCTCAGAGATGCCCGCGTCGAAGAAACAGATTTCTGACTCCGCCCTAGCATTCAAGGCCGCCATCGAAACCAAGTTGGTGGAACTTGTGGTAGGCGATGCCTCCAAGACCACCGCCATTGGGACGAACCTGGATCCCAAATAGGAAAGCGTGCTCGTCGAGTTCCTTCGTGAGAATAGGGACATCTTTGCCTGGCAACCTGCTAACATGAAAGGTGTACCTAGGGAACTTGCCGAGCACATCTTGAATATTGATCCAAAATGCAAACTAGTGAAGCAACCTCTACGACGCTTTGGAGATGAGAAGAGACGCGCCATAGGCAAAGAGATAGCTAGGTTACTTAAGGCTAGTTTTATCTAAGAAGTCCTTCACACCCAATGGGTGGCCAATCCTGTACTTGTCCCCAAAAAGGGAACCAAAGAATTAAGAATGTGCGTTGATTACATCGGCTTGAACAAAGCATGTCCCAAAGATCCGTTTGCTTTGCCTCGCATTGACCAAGTCATTGACTCGACGGGTGGCTCGGAGCTTTTGTGTTTTCTTGATGCATACTCAGGATACCACCAGATCAAGATGAGGAAGTCGGACCAATTGGCCACTTCGTTCACTACACCCTACGACATGTTTTGCTATGTCACAATGCCCTTTGGCTGAAAAACCCAGGTGCTACGTACCAGCGGACAATGCAGTGTTGCCTACACGATCAAATTGGTCGGAACATTCACGCCTATGTGGACGATATAGCGGTGATGTCTAAAAAGTCAAACGACTTAATCTCCGACTTAAAAGAAACCTTTGATAATCTCTGGAAATACAACATGATGCTTAACCCTAAGAAGTGTGTCTTCGGGGTTCCAGCCGGCAAATTGTTGGGCTTCATCGTTTCCCAACGGGGAATCGAGGTCAACCCAGAGAAAATCAAGGCCATCTTAAACATAAACCGTCCGACATGCCTCAAGGACATACAACGACTAACAGGTTGTGTTGCAGCAGTTAGTCGGTTCGTCAACCGACTTGGAGAGAAGGCTCTGCTGCTGTACAAGTTGTTGAAGAAGGCGGACAAATTCACGTGGATGGACAAAGCAGATGCAACATTGAAGCAGCTCAAAGAGACACTTTTCTCAGCGCCTATCCTTGCAGCACCCGAGCCTGGAGAACCCATGTTAATTTACATGGCGGCCACCAACCCGGTAATCAGCGTCGTCGTCGTAGTAGAGCGAAAGGAACCAGGCTATGAGCACGGAGTTCAGCGACCAGTTTACTATGTAAGCGAGGTCTTGACGGAGTCCAAGCAGCGTTACCCGCACTACCAAAAGATAGCTTATGGAGTATTCCTTGCTTCTCGGAAGCTGAGGCACTATTTCCAGGAGCACCCAATCACAGTGATGAGCAAGACTCCACTGTCCGACATTATCAACAACAACGATGCTACAGGAAGGGTCGCGAAGTGGGGCATTGAACTTGCCGCCTTCGAGATCACCTACAAGAGACGCGACGCTATCAAGTCACAAGCTTTGGCGAATTTTATCGTAGATTGGACAGAGATGCCAGATGCTACCCCATTGCCGGAGCCAGAATACTGGGTGATGCACTTTTACGGATCAAAGCTATTCAACGTCTCGGGGGCTGGTGTACTACTACAGTCACCAACTAGGGACAAGCTACACTATGTTCTATAGATCCACTTCGAGGCTACGAACAACATGGCGGAGTATGAAGCACTCATTCATGGATTACGCGTAGCCAAGGATATTGGCATCAAGCGCATAGTTTGATGTGGAGACTTCGACTTGGTTGCCCAGCAGGTGGCTGTCACCTGGAATGCGCGGAACCCTATGATGGCGGCATATCGAGACGAAGTGGAAGAGATAGCCAAGTGCTTCTTGGGCTACAAGGTCAAGTATGTACCTAGGGAGCAAAACGAGGCGGTTGATATGTTGTCTAAGCTTGGATTAGGGCGCAAACGAATTCCGCCTGGAGTTTTCCTGGAGCATCTATGGACACCATCCGTAGGGAGCAGATATCGACAACCCGAATAGAGTTGACTCTTTCGTCCACATGGTGGCAAAGGTCCCTCCGGCTTGGACAAAACCGTTCATGGAGTTTCTCGAACACGGAACTTTGCCCGATGATGAAATCGAAAGACGGCAAATAGTACATCGAGCAAAGGGCTATACCATAATCAATGGACAGCTCTACAAAAGAAGCACTACTGGTGTATACCTTAAGCGTGTTTCCCAGCAAGAAGGTATTGAAATCCTACGCGAAATCCATCTCGGAGATTGCGGGCATCACGCCGCTCCCCGATCCTTGGTCGCGAAAGCCTTCCGGCAAGGATTCTATTGGCTGACGGTGAAGGTGGACGCTGACAAGCTGGTTGAGACATGCATGGGATGCCAGTATTATGCCCGACAACCACATGTTCCTCCTGAAGAATTGCGAACAATACCAATAAGTTGGCCGTTTGCAGTCTGGGGGCTAGAAATTGTGGGACCGTTACAAACGGCACCATGTGGATTTACGCATCTGCTAGTAGCAGTTGATAAATTCACTAAATGGATAGAAGCTAAACCCATTAGAACGCTTGATGGGGCAACTGCCCTTAGGTTTGTCCGAGATCTAGTGGTGAGATTTGGTCTCCCACATAGCATTATCACCGACAATGGCAACAACTTGTCACTCGGAGAAGTGGAGGCTTATTGTTGGGACAAAGGCATCCGACTTGACCTTGCATTTGTGGCACACCCACAGTCCAATGGTCAAGTTGAGCGATCCAACAGATTAATTCTGCAGGGAATCAAGCCACATCTTGAGGCACCGCTACATAGAGTAGCTGGAGCCTGGGCGGAGGAACTACCATCTGTGTTGTGGAGTTTACGAACTACACCCAACAGATCCACCGGCTACACCCCTTATTTCATGGTATATGGAGCAGAAGCCATCCTGCCTTCCGACATCCTTCATGATGCACCAAGAGTTGCCGCCTACGACAAAGATGACGCTGAAGAATCCAGACGCCTAGATGTGGACCTTCTCGAGTAGGAGCGCTTTTTGGCATGCCAAAGATCCGCCATCTACCAGCAGAAGCTACGTAGTTACCATAGTCGCCGCGTTAGGCATCGCTTGTTTAAAGAAGGGGATCTGGTGCTCCGACTTAAGAAGAAGAAGTTACACAAATTATCCCCGCCATGGGAAGGACCATTCATCATAAGCAAGGCGCTGCTCAATGGGTCTTACTACCTCGTTGACAATCGTGAACTGAAGGATAGACCCAATGAGGATCATAAGCGTAAGCGACATGACCCGGATGATGACTACCCGGAGCTTGATTGGCCATGGAACATAGAACATCTACGTCCTTTCTACACTTAGCATATTTTTTATCTATTGTGTATCTCTTATATGATCAATGAAATAAAGCTCTTTGGTTCACTCATATTTCTGAGTCTTTTACCTCCTTTAGTGTTCATTTTTGGATCGTATAAAACCTTTATGCACAATCTTTGCGATTGCGCCTGTGAAAATTCCGCCTTCGGGCGTTAGCTTAAGTTTTCTGGTCTACACGTTCTTTGTTGTTTCTATGTGGATTCTGGAGTAGTGACTTTTGGCACTTATTGTCGGCGATTTTGTGCTTAGGTTATTGATGGTGCCATTGGGAATCATCACCTGAGCGCATGGTTCCGACAAAGAGTCTTCTGACTCATGAAAGGTCAAGCATAAAAACCAAAGTAATGGATAAGCCAGCACTTGCTTAAAAATATATACATGCTGGAACTAGTTCTTAAGTAGTAGGACATACACCATTGTTTTCCGCCTTAAGTTAATACATATTTTTTTCCGCATAACACATTCCAGAGGAAACAAATATTACATGTTGTTTTTATTCCTCTAGCGCAGGCGACTTGGAAGCAACATCATCGGCAGCAGGAGAGTCATCGCCCTCGAAGTCGATAGTGTTGAGGGACTCGGAGGAGCTATGGCTTTTGTCTTCAATGTCCTTCATGGTCACAAAGACGTTAACATTGACCAACTCGGCAACTCTGGTGTCATAACCCGCAAGCGACACCAAGATAGAATCATGATTTATATTTTGGCCTTTGTCGTCTATGTCGGGGATACCGGAGGTTACCGTGTCGATATCGGCATTCTCGTAGTGTGCCTTCACCATTGACAATGCCATCCTGGCGTCGGCCCGTGCACATGAAGCTTTCCAGCTTGAGATACGCTCGGGGGGCTCGACGTAGGATCTCCGAGAACTTTGCCACAGAGTCCACTGCCTTGGTGTTAATCTGGAGGGTCTTGGCAATCTCCTTGGTATGCATGATGGTGGTGTTGATAAAGTTGACGACAAGGACCATGCATTCCCTTGGCGTAGGAGGCGACCGGGTTAAACCCATAGGAGCTGCAAATTTCCGACAAAGGAACGCATGAGTTCAGTAATACAAAAAATTCAGAGTATCCAGACTACAGAAAATCCAAGACGGAGAATCACTTACTGAAGATGCTAATCTCAGCCTGTCGGAGAGTCTCCGCCATGGAGCCCCGTTCTTGTTGGAGGAGATTGTACGCTTCATGATGGCGTTGATTTTGCTCATCAGCAGCTTTCTTCTGCTCTTTCATGATAGATATTTCCTCCTTCAAGCGGTTCATCTCCTCAGTGGCGGAGTCCTATAGGACTTTCATTGAGTCTTCATGCATCTTCAGCATGTCTTTTCTCTCCTACTTGAGGATCTTGTTTTCGCTATCCAGCTGTTGAATATGCTTGGATTACTCGAAAATATCCTTCGCCTTGGAAATGGTTTCTGCAAGTCGGAGAAATAACAGTACACAGTGAGTACTCGGAGAATGTTGGTACAAGACCAAGTCAGAATGTGAAAAAGAAAGGAAAACAGACACTTGATCTTGGTGATCTGTTCCTTCAAGAAGGCAGTTTTACCCTTTTCAGCTTGCAAGTCCACGCGCATCTTCTGGTACTTGTCGTTGGCCATGCCTCTCTGAGCATTCTCATTCTGTGGAAAGAAGAAAGTTACACGTTGTTTGGTCTACTTGGAGCATCTAGGCGGAAAATTTCCACCTAGATGCTCGGGGGCTACAGCGAGAGTTTTTTAACTTAGCAATATGCTTAGTCTTACTTTAAGCATCAAGTCGGAACTAATTCAGTTTTCTATTAGAAGCTTGGGGGCTACAGTATAAAGTTTTTTAACTCAGACATATGCTTAGCTTCTCTTTAAGCATCTAGTCGGAACTAATTCAGTTACAACTAGAAGCTTGGGGGCTACAATATCGAAATTTATAAACACTATGTATGCTACTTTTAAAGCAGCTAGTCAGAATAATTCATTCAAACTACATGCTTGGGGGCTACAGTGAGAAGTTTTCTAACTTAGTCACTTTTAGAGCATTTAGATGCAAAGACCCATGGTTATCCGTCTAAATCCTCGGGGGATACAGTGGGATACTCATATAAAATGCAAAAGGCAAAGAAAACTTACAAGTGCAATGATCTTGAGGTTGGTAGCACTCCCAGCTAGCAACTTGCCGAAGGATACACTGTTTCCTTGCAAGATTTCTTCTTACCGGAGAAGCTCCTCGATACCGCACGTTGGATATGTCGGCGCTGCACCAGGAATCAGAGAGGTGCTACCCGACGTAAGCGTCGGATAGACTATTTTCGGGAACTCTATGGCTTTCTTGTAGGCGAGGACGTCGCCTTCGGCAGATGTACCACCTTCCACTACCACCTTACCACTACCCATGGCATCCTTAGCCGAAGCTTCAGCCATTTGGTTTGCGGCACTCTCCTGCGTCGCCTGTTCGCCGACAACAGCAAGCTCTGTGGAGGCGCCTGAGTCCACTTCCATGGCGGAAGGGCAAGATGTTTCTCTAGCTTGAGAGCTTGTTAGAGCGGACGAGGGCAGTGTCAAAGGTGGAGCTCCACCCTCTGTCTTCTTTTTCTTGCCTCCGTCGGCAGTGTCAAAGGTGGAGCTCTTCTGCTTTTGCGCCAACGGAGCATCGTCGTAGGACATGACGGTGACTTCCTTCATTTTTGGACCATAGATTTGAGGAGCCATGCTATCCTCATCTATGTCGCTAAGATGTTAAGTGACAAACCTCCATGTTAGATGAGATGGTAATGGCTGGACGGAAAAACTGGAGTATATGTCATACACAGAAATAAACAGGTACCTTTGGGCACTTGCTCTCTACGAACATGTCATAGGTGATGGAGAAGCCACGTTTCTTGTCCTTCACCTTGACGATGTCCTTGAGGCGAAGCTTGACGGATTCGCTCGAGAAGTTGTCCTCGGAGATGCGGAGGCTATCCCTTCTACTGTTGGAATACTCGTGCATCAGCTTCGAGCGGTGCTGTAGAGGCTGGATACGCCTGACGAACCAGCACATGGCTAGATCCAATACGGTCAGACCCGTATCTACGAGCCACTCTATCCGCCTTATAGCGCGGGAAGCGTGGATGTCGGAGGGAAGGGAGGCCTAGGATCTCCATGTCGAGGCTTCAGAGGCAGCTCCATCGACGAAATCCGGGTACGTGACTTCTCGGCCGGCCAGAGGGATATCGGGGCCGTAGAAGTTCGTCCGCTGCCAGTTCTTACAGGACTCATGGCCGACGATGTTGGGGAACCGCCGGCCAGGCCGGATCTTAACACTAATGGTGCCACAATTCCTGAGCTCGTCCTTGTCGGCTCCGGCTTTGTGCTTGACGGTGAAGAAATATATGAAGAGGTCTAGCCTAGGCCTAATCCCTAAATAACCCTCGTAGAGCGTCACGTAGTTGAGCGCTAAGATGCTATTGGGGGAAAGGTTGTGTGGCTGTACTCGGTATTGATTCAGGACAACAAGGAAAAAGGTGGAGATGGGCAGGGAGACGCCGCGTACCAATTGTGCTTTGAGGTACACTTTTTCTCCGGCTTGGGGAGAAGGTGTAACCTCGCCGGCTGGCGCCGCCCGCCAGGCGAGCCCCTCCATCACAGGGAGGTAGACCTCATTGACCAGTTCCTTGATATCACGGTTCGTGATATCCGAACCGCGCCAATCGCCCTTGTGGGAATCGTATTCCTCCTCCAGTAGCTCCAGCGACGCCGATTTATGGTCGTCGCCGGTGGTTTCCACCATCGCGGACTTAGGGATGACCAGCCCCTCTGGAGGCACGATGACGGTGCTCGCCGGCTTCGCCGCGGCTTCACCTGACGCCGCCATGGAAGGGGAGGAGCTGCTACTGGCCATTGGGCGCGTTCGGTGGTGACTGGTAAGATTAGGAGCTAGGGTTTTTTCGTGCGAGGCGCGGAGAGCTTGAGGAGACACTCGCCTGAGGAAGAAGATGATGCAAAGGAGAATGAGGTGAAAAGTAAAATTTCCACCGCTATAACTATTTATAATCTCCGGCATCAAGATTCGTGCAGCATGATCAAACGGTTGCCGCGTAAGCAACGTGTGTGGGGACATGCGCGTAAATTTCGCCACGTCGCCAACCGTCACCGCCAACGGTTCGTATCGCTCGCGTGTGAAAAACGGACATGATTGTGTTCTCTGAATGTGTAAGTTACGAGGCGTTGCTGACCTATGTCTACGTCCCCCTAGCTGTCATTGGCAAATGAACCATCACATCGTAAGATTCCGGCATAGACGGATCCAATCCGGCTACGGAAGAGTACGAAAGAAGATTCAACTATTCTCCGACTTACAAGTTGAAGACGGAGAAAAGCCTTGCAGGGTTCTTTGGGAGGACTACAAGGTGTTGCTTGACGATTTGCCGACATCCATCTAGACGGAGCATTCAACGTGAAAAGGCAAGATGGCGCAAGATCTCGGAGTTCTCCGGGCGCTATTGTTTGGGATATGCTATATGGGTATCCTCATAGCATGTCTCCTATCCGGATAACCCGGGTGGCCCACAGTTGGTAGCATGGCCTATGGCCTGCTAGGCGTCCCAGTTATATGGATCCAGAAGGGAGGCCCATGTCGGATAAAGGAAGGATACGGTGGAGTCACCAGCGTACCCGGAGCCTTGGAGTACAAGACACGCAAGACTAGTAATAGACAGTGTAGGACTTTGTAACCTGTCCGGCTAGGACTTTTCCCTGTAACCCTAGGACTTGGCAACTATATAAGTCGGGCCTATGGGAGCCTTTAGGGCATGATAACTTAGACTTTCTAGTCACCTCGCACAGCGAACCTATCTCTGTAACTCGGCGTATTGCCCTTATAGTGATTTATAGCAGGAGTAGGATTCCGCCACCGTTGTGTGATCTGAACCTGGGTAAGTTGTGTTACCTCGTACCCGTCAACCGTCCGCCTTCCCCCACGTCTCTAAACACGCACTGTGAGGACCCCTCCATGGCGTACTCGTCGGCAATACCACGACACACTCTTTTGACCAAATTAGTTGAGTTATTAACTAAGTATGATGTTAACTATAGTCTGATATTGACCCAATTAGTTGATTTATTAACGAGGTATGCGGAGTACTATATAGTCTAATCTGTAATTTATATTGTATAAACTCAACAAATCATCTAATTCAATGGATTTGTACATCCAAACAGGAAGTAGAATTGGAGGCCACCCTCTGATTCCAACAATAAATGAAAAGCACATCCAAACACTATAATTGAATTGGAAACCATTTCATTTCCATCTTGTATTTAAAATTCCCACACAATTCAATTCCAAACTCTAATCCAGTGCATCCAAACACAGCGTAAGTGTGTCTCCCTACGGTTCATGAATTACGCGGACATGACCAAGACACTTCTCCGATCAATAACCAATAGACGAATCTGGAAATTCATATGGCTCCCACATATTTCTACGATTACTTTGTGATAAAATGAACCACTTACATACAATACCAATTTACCTTTGTCTCGCGATAGTTTACTTATCCGAGGTATGATCATCGATATCTCTACATACCTAGTTCAACCTCGTTACCGATAAGTACTCTTTTCTCGTTTCCGTGATATGTGATCCCTTGTGAGCCAGTCACATGCTTGCAAGCTAATTGGATGACATTCCACCGAGAGGGCCCAGAGTATATCTATCCATCATATGGATGGACAAATCCCACTCTTGATCCATGTGCCTCAACGCATACTTTCCGAACACTCAATGCCACCTTTATAACCACCCAGTTACGGTGTGGTGTTTGATGTCATCAAAGCATCCTTTTGGTGATGGTGATTAGCATGATCTCATGGTCGAAGGAATTAGGTTACTATGTATCAGAAAGCTTATAGCAAGTGAATTATTTGAATGACTTGATCTTATGCTACGCTTAACTATAGGAGTATGTCCACCACATCATTATCCTAATGATATGACCTTGTTGTTAATAACATCTCAATATTCATGATCACGAAACCATGATCATATATTAACCAACAAGTACTAGGGACTCTTTTATGTTTACAAATCACACAAGTATTAATGTTTCCTGTTAATACAATTATATCATGGTATGTAAACATTTATCATAAGCATGACGATATGATAATAACCACTTTATTATTGCCTCTTGGGCATATGTCCAACACATAGTTCACTAGAGGTGCTCTCCTTAGACAAACAACATGGCATGAAGGGTAAACAAATTACAACAGGGCAATCGACAGGAACTGAGCAAGGCATAACAATGCAATACTAGACAAAAAGATCCTATGAGATTCGATTGGGAAATACAACAATATACATAGACCTCCATCCAACTACATCTATGACTGGAAGTCCACCTTTAGGTTATCATCCGAACCCCCTCTAGTATTAAGTTGCAAGCAAAAGACAACTTCTTTAAGCAAAGTGTGTAAGGTAAACAATCCACTTGTTCCATGAACAAGAGACCGTTGTTTTCTCCCTAGTGGCAATAACACATCTACAACCGAAGAGATTTCTGTCACTTCCCTTAGAAACTAGAGGCATGAACCCACTATCGACCATAAATACCCCCTCTTGGAGTCACTAGCAACTACTTGGCCAAGATAGCTACTAACAACGGAGAGCATGCAAGATCACAAACAACACAGACATGATAGAATCAAATAGACAAAACCATTAATCAATTTGACATAGTAATCTCAATATCCATCGGATCCCCGCAAACACAACATGCATCATTACAAATAGATTAGATCCTGATCATGAACGGAGATCACAAGATCTATACATGGAAGCACAAGGAGGAAATACAACCATCTAGCTACTACATGGACCCGTAGTCCAAGGTGGAACTACTCACGCTTCATACCGGAGAAGAAGGCCTCCGGGATGATCTCCCCTCCGGCAGGGTGCCGGGAAGAACTTCAGATTCCCCTCCCCTCGATATAGAGACGATGGTGGCGGTGGCTACAGAAGGTTTCGTCGAGTTTTGATCGGGTGCATAGGGTTTCTGTATCGGGGGCTTCTTATAGGCGAAGAGGCGAGCCAGAAGGGTCACCAGGGGGGCCAAAACCTACCCAGGCGCGGGGTGGGCCCACCCGCGCCTAGGGGGTCTGGACGCCCTATGGCGCCCCTCTGTCTCGTCTTTTGGCTTCGTGTCGCCCATGGTAAAATATTGACTTTGGCTTTTGTCCCGTCCAATTCCGAGAATATTGATTTTCTGCCTTTCTGGAACCAAAAACAGAAGTAAACATGCAACTGGCACTGTGGCAACTTGTTAATAGGTTAGTTCTAGAAAATATATAAAAACACCTCAAAGTTTAGGCAAAGCAAAGCAAAGTAGATACTAAACAATCATGGAGCATCAAAAATTATAGATACGTTTCTGATGTATCAAGCATCCCCAAGCTTAACTCCTGCTCGTCCTCGAGTAGGTAAGTGATAAAAGAATAATTTTTTAGGTGACATGCACCGTTAAAACCAAGATCAAACCATTTGCAAGCATTGAAAGTTGGGATCAAAGAACTCTAAACATGTGCATGAAAGATGGAGTTCTAACAATAAGACAAAGTAACTATGCATGTAACATGAAAGGCTACAAACAAAGATCATGAATAACATGCATTGAAAAACGTTTGTTTGTTTCACATACAAAAAATGGCATAGTGGCAATTGATATGTTGGAAACGTATCTATAATTTTTGATGCCCCATGCTTGTTTAGTATCTACTTTGCTTTACTTGTCCACACTTTGAGGTGCTTTTTATATGTTTTTTGGTACTAACCTATTAACAAGTTGCAACAGTGCCAGATGCCTGTTTTCTGCTGTTTTTGGTTTCAAAAAAGTTAGTAAAGAAATATTCTCGGAATTGGACGGGACAAACGCCAAAGTCAATTACTTTACGTGGGGAACAAGAAGTCCAGAGGAGAGCCGGAGGGGCCGGCCAGGGGGTCCAGACCCACCCCAGGCGCGGGGGAAGATGGGCCCATGCCTGGCTAGGGTTTGGTGGCCCTGTCCGCCTCCCGATCTAGCCCCTTCGCCTATAAGAATCCCCCAATGCAGAAACCCTGAGTACCCAATCAGAAATCCACGAAACTGTCTATAGTCGCCGCCACCATCGTCCCTAGATCGGGGGATCTGAATCTCTTCCCGGCACCCTACCGGAGGGGAGATCATCCCGGAGGCCTTCTCTCCGGTATGATTCGTGAGTAGTTCCACCTTGGACTATGGGTCCATGTAGTAGCTAGATGGTTGTATCTCCTCCTTTGTGCTTTCATGTATAGATCTTGTGAGCTCCGTTCATTATCAAGATCTATACTATTTGTAATTACCTTGTGAGCTCCGATGGATATTGAGATTATTATGTTGGTTTGATTAATGGTTTTATCGTTATGATTCTATCATGTCTGTGTTGTTTGTGATCTTGCATGCTCTCCGTTGCTACTGGTTATCTTGGCCAAGTAGTTACTAGTGACTCCAAGAGGGGGTATTTATGCTCAATAGTGGGTTCATGCCTCTAGTTTCCAAGGGAAGTGACAGAAATCTCTTCGGTTGTAGATGTGCTGTTGCTACTAGGGAGAAAACAACGGTCTCTTGTTCATGGAACATGTGGACTATTTACCTTACACACTTTGCTTAAAGCAGTTGTCTGTTGCTTGCAACTTAATACTGGAAGGGGTTCGGATGATAACCTGAAGGTGGATTTCTAGTCATAGATGCAGTTGGATGACGGTCTATGTATATTGTTGTATTGCCCAATCAGCCTCATAGGATCTTTCTGACTAGTAATTGCATTCTTATGCCTTGCTCAGTTCCTGTCAATTGCCTCGCTGTAATTTGTTTACCCTTCATGCCATGTCGTTTATCTAAGGAGAGCACCTCTAGTGAACTATGGACCCCGGTCCAATCTTTACCATTGATACATCTTCCACTGCTACCTGTTTACTTGCTGCAAACCATTACCTTCCACACCATACGTTTAATCCTTTGTTATAGCAAACCGGTGAGCTTGACAACCTCACTGATTCATTGGGGCAAAGTCTTGAGTTTGTGTTGTGCAGGTCTCCGCGTTCCTCGCAACACCTGTGTGACGTTTCCTTCCTCCTACGGGTTCGATAACCTCGGTCTTAACTGAGGGAAGGCTTGTTGTTGTACTCATCACACCTTGCTCTTGGGGTTTCCAACAAAGTTCTCCATCACCCTAAAGTTCTCTGGCGCCATCAAGGAGTCATCAACAAGTTTTCTGGCGCCGTTGCCGGGGAGGCTAAGGACGTCTTGACTAGGGGAGTCTTCCACTTCCTTTCTCCTTACTTTGTTTTTAGTTTGCTTTGTTTCTTTTGCTTGGTTTATTTTGCCTCTTTTCAAAAAAGCCAAAAAAATAGTCTAGTTTGGATTGCTTTCTTTATTCAAAAACACAAAAAAATTAGTTCCTGTTCTACTTGCTGGTCTGTCATTGCCTTGCTTGGTCATGCTTTCCATCAATGGATAGATTCTTTGAAACTAGTGCTTATTGGCAAGGCGGGTTCACGGAAGAACAAAAGTATTATTATAAGGAACACCGTTTGTCACAAAAAGGGAAACACTTATGGGAACAAATTGATAAGTTGAATACTATTGCTACAGACGTGTGCTCTACTTATAATGTTACTTATTGCTTTGATAAGTCTTGCTGTTGTAGGAGGTATATACACCTTCCTTTTCAATGTGAGTATAATGATAATGTTACCATATCCTCTTATGTTAAAGGAAACTATGAATTTTATGATGTGGAACAAATTGAATAATTTATTGCCTTCAAGGGTGCATTTGAACTTGCTAGTTTCCTTGAAAATACTGATGATGCACCTTATGAACATGAGGTTTATGAGATACTTAAATTTTTCTTTGACAATTATAAGGAAGAAAATGGCTATATTCTTTAATATTTAATAGGTGCTTTCCACAACCGGAAGAGACTAATGCCTTGCAGGAGCCTATGGAAAAAAGAAATTGTTGAAACTGGAAGCTCATTAGATGAAAAAGAGGAAGAGAGTGATGAACAAAAGGAGGAAGAATGGATCTACCCATGTCTACCTTCTAATGAGAGTAACTCTTTACCTCTTATATTATTTGATTGTCCCCCATGCTTACCAAAGAAGGATGAATGTTATGTTCCTGTGGATCCTTTTGAAATTTCTACTTTGGGTAAATCCTATGAAGGTTTTAATCCCACTATTTTTGAGATTGATAGAAATTATGTGTTTGTAGATCATTAAAAGCATGCTTTATGTGATAGATATATTGTTGAGTTTATTCATGATGCTACTGAAAATTATTATGAGAGAGGAAAGTATGGTTGTAGAAATTTTCATGGTACTGAAACACCTCTCTTTGTGCTGAAAGTTTTGAAGTTACTCTTGTTTTATCTTCCTATGCTTGCCAGTTTGTTCTTTGTGAATTTATTTGTGTACAAGATTCCGATGCATAGGAAGAGGGTTAGGCTTAAATGTGTTTTGAATTTGCTCCTTAATGCTCTCTTTGACTTCAATTCATAATTCTTATGTGAGCATCTTCTCAAGCTATCAAGCTTAACTTAAAGGCGTTAAAGAAAAGTACTTGTTGGGAGATAACCCAAGAGTTTCCTTGAGTCTTGGAAGTTATTACTTCTGTAATGACCTATCCTTATCCTTTTTGTTTGCTTTTTGTGCCAAGAATGACCTCTAATGAGAGGGAAGTAAGATTTAGGGAGTTGCTGTCCCGAAACAGATTTCTGTCCTCCACCAAAAATATTCGTGAGGAGGCTCTGTAACTCGGATTGAGCTAAAAATTTACGAGTAAATCCCCCAGTATGTTAGCTAACTTTCTTTAGATCAACACTTTTTGATTTGAGAAACAGAAGATGTTCGAAAAAATTCGTTTCTACCTTCTAGTCTGTTTTGACAGATTTCTGCCATTATTTGCATTTGCTTCTTATTGATTCCTTTTTGAGTTCTCTTTTCGGGAATCCAGCTTTTTGAAGGAGTTGCTACAATAGCTTGTGTTTTTAGTGAAAAGTTTTGCTGTTCCAAGGCTAAACCCAAAGGTCTATTATCTTTTGAATACACTAATTTTGCTAATGAAGATTGTGTGAAGTTTTGTATGAAGGAAAAAATTTAGGTGTAGAGAGAGAATGATGCAATGATATGAAGAATGGACAAAAGCTCAATATTGGGGATTCCACCATGGTGTCACCCCAATAAATATCCAAGAGGTACAAGCGTCAAAGCTTGGGGATGCCCAAGGCATCCCCTTCTTCATCAATAAAAAGCTCAGGTCTGTCTAGACACTTTGTTTTTATTGTTTCATGCACAGTTGTGTTGTTCTTGGAGCGTCTTAGTTTTCATTTTATTTACTTAGTTTGTTTAGTTTGCTTTAGTAGTTTGGACCCCTGTTCTCACTGTGTTGTTTTGCAAATAAGTTTGCTTGGTGTTTGGAAAGGAGTAGTAAGTTCTTGCTTGTAAGTGCAAGAGGAGCTTGCATTGGATGTGACTTAGACTTTAGCATGACATGCTAGGTGTTGTTTTAGCATTATGCTTAGTGATTATTGTTGTATAATGTCTTGTTCCAAACAATTGGGATTGCTTAGTGTGCCTTGAAGAAATTATGCGTTGTTTTAACATGCAAAAGCATAGTATTGTGATATTCTCCTTTGATGTTTTGCTTGGGTTGACTTGGCACATAGTCACACCATGTTATGACTATGACAAGTCACCGTTAGCCTCTATGATCATTTATTCCTTGACTTGTAATACCACTCTTTGCTTTGATTAGTATGCTTTGTTGCATTGCATGATTATGGCCATTATTGCTCTCTTAGTTGGTTGCTCCTAGTCTTTTGCTAGCCTCCAATTGTATGAGTAAGCTCTACTCATGCCTCCAACTCCCAAGAAACCAAGTTATTCCAAAGTGTCCACTATAAATTCCTATGCATGGTGTGCTACACCATTCCAAGTATATTCTTGTTTTCATCTATCTTCCAATTAAAAACTATTTTGGTATGTGAAAACTTAGTGATTAAAGCCCTCACGAACTTGATGGCACACTTTATTCTTTGCCCCTAATAAACTTGAACCATTGTGACAACTTTGTTGTATATGCTTGCACTTATAAGTTGGAATTAGCAGAACCGTGCTGTCACGGGGAACGTTTTCAACATTGCACTTGTACCTTGTTGTACTCAGTTGATATCATGTTCTTTTGTCTATGGATGTCACCAGTGTGAAATAAAGAGGGAACTTGTAAGTCCATGGAGTTTGTATCCTGTGTTAGAGAAATGCCTGGGCCGCTAGCCTAAGCCATGCATAATCATGGTGGAAACTTGCAACATCACCATAATGAGCTATCTATGAAGCATCCTCAATAAAAATCTATGCACATGGTTAATAAAAAGATTGCTAAGATGCTTATTGTCTGCTTGCCTTGTCATTTTGGTTATGGGAAACCTCTTGTACCATGTGCAAGGGGTACCCCGTTGGCGGTTCTCAATGATATGCAAATACTTACAGTGACAAGTTCTTACCTGGACCCAAAGTTGAGTATGCATGAGGTGTGGCACTCGTATTCAAGGGGCATGAGATTGCCAGCTTATACTTCATCAATCATATACTCCAGTTTTGCCACTTTAACCTTAACCACTTCAAGATTCTTATGATAGGGGAAATGAGGGTTGAAAGCTAACAAGTACCATAATTTTTGGAAGCTCTTTTTTAAACTTGTAATCCCTGCTTCCTTTACGAAAAAGGCCTTTCTTCCACCACTATTGAGTCTCCACCTTCTACCTTTAGGCACTATTAAGAGAGCATAGTTGTCATTCTATGTGCAGTGTTCCAAAGCTTATTAATTGATGCATATTGTGTTATTACTTGCTCTTGTGCGACTTGTTTCTAGTCACCCTTGTGAACTTTGCAGGTGTCCTATGCATTATATTGCTACTCTATGAGGGACAAGCTGATTACCAATATGCTATGTTTTCTACATGTGAAACAAACAAACGTTTTCAATGCATGTTATTCATGATCTTTGTTTGTAGCTTGCCATGTTGCATGCATAGTTACTATTTCCTATTGTTAGAACTCCATCTTTCATGCACATGTTTAGAGTTCTTTGATCCCAACTTTCAATGCTTGAAAATGGTTGGATCTTTATTGTGAGGGTGCATGTCACCTCAAAAATTAATATGTTTATCACTTACCTACTTGAGGACGAGCAGGAGTTAAGCTTGGGGATGCTGATACGTTGGAAATGTATCTATAATTTTTAATGCTCCATGCTTGTTTAGTATGTACTTTGCTTTAATTGTCCACACTTTGAGGTGCTATTTACATGTTTTCTCGTACTAACCTATTAACAAGTTGCAACAGTGCCAGATGCCTGTTTTCTGCTGTTTTTGGTTTCAAAAAAGTTAGTAAAGAAATATTCTCGGAATTGGACGGGACAAACGCCAAAGTCAATTACTTTCCGTGGGGAACAAGAAGTACAGAGGAGATCCGTGGGCAGACCCACCCAGGTGCAGAGGCGGTGGGCCCAGCTGGGCGGGGTTTGGTGGCCCTGGCTGCCTCCTGGTCTCGCCCCTTCGCCTATAAGAAGCCCCTGATGCAGAAAACCCTGAGTACCCGAAAATAAATCCACAAAACCGTTTGTATCCGCCGCCACCATCATCCCTAGATCGGGGGATCTGAAGCTCTTCCCGGCACCCTGTCGGAGGGGAGATCATCCCGGAGGCCTTCTCTCTGGTATGATTCGTGAGTAGTTCCACCTTGGACTATGGGTCCATGTAGTATCTAGATGGTTATATCCCCTCCTTTGTGATTTCATGTATAGATCTTGCGAGCTCCATTCATGATCAATATCTAATCTATTTGTAATCATGCATGTTGTGTTTGCGGGGATCCGATGGATATTGAGATTATTATGTTGGTTTGATTAATGGTTTTATCTTTATGATTCTATCATCTCTGTGTTGTTTGTGATCTTGCATGCTCTCCATTGCTAGTGGTTATCTTGGACAAGTAGTTGCTAGTGACTCCAAGAGGGGGTATTTATGCTCGATAGTGGGTTCATGCCTCTAGTTTCTAAGGGAAGTGACAGAAATCTCTTCGGTTGTAGATGTGCCATTGCTACTAGGGAGAAAACAACGGTCTCTTGTTTATGGAACATGTGGACTGTTTACCTTACACACTTTTCTTAAAGCAGTTGTCTGTTGCTTGCAACTTAATACTGGAGGGGGGTCGGATGATAACCTGAAGGTGGACTTCTAGTCATAGATACAGTTGGATGGTGGTCTATGTATATTGTTGTATTGCCCAATCAAATCTCATAGGATCTTTCTGACTAGTAATTGCATTGTTATGCCTTGCTCAGTTCCTGTCAATTGCCCCGCTGTAATTTCTTTACCCTTCATGCCATGTTGTTTATCTAAGGAGAGCACCTCTAGTGAACTATGGACCCCGGTCCAATCTTTACCATTGATACATCTTCCACTGTTACTTGTTTACTTGCTGCAAACCATTACCTTCCACACCATATATTTAATCCTTTGTTACAGCAAATCGGTGAGCTTGAAAACCTCACTGATTCGTTGGGGCAAAGTCTTGAGTTTGTGTTGTGCAGGTCTCTGCGTTGCTCGCAACACCTGTGTGACGTTTCCTTCCTCCTACTGGTTCAATAACCTTGGTCTCAACTGAGGGAAGACTTGTTGTGCTCATCACACCTTGCTCTTGGGGTTTCCAACGAAGTGCTCCATCACCGTCAAGTTCTCTGGCGCCATTAAGGAGTCATCAGCAATTAGCTTGTCCCTCATAGAGTATCAAATAGATGGATAGGACACCTTCAAAGTTCATAAGAGTGACTAGATACAAGTAGCACAAGAACAAGCAATATCACAATATGCATCAATCAATAAGTTTGGGACAGTGCACACAGAATGGCAACTATGCTCTCTTAATGGTGCCTAAAGGTAGAAGGTGGAGACTCAAATAATGGTGGAAGAAAGTCCCTTCATAAAGGGAAGCAGGGATTTCATGTTTCAAAAAGATCTTCCAAAAATTATGGTACATGTTAGCTTTCATCCCTCATTGCCCCTATCATAAGCATCTTGAAGTGATTAATGTTAAAGTGAACAAACTATGGAGTATATGCTTGACAAAGTATAAGTTGGCAATCTCAAGTCCCTTTAATATGAGGGCCACACCTCATGCTACTCAACTTTAGTCACCTATAAGTTCTTGTCATAGTAAGTACATGCATATCATAGAGAACCGCCAACGGGGTACCCCTTGCACATGGTACAGGAGCTATCCCATAACCAAAATGACAAGGCAAGAAGACAATGAGCATCTCAGCAATCTTTTTATTTACTATGTGCATCGATTTTTATTGAGGATGCTTCATAGATAGCTCATTATGGTGATGCTGCAAGTTTCCACCATGATTAGTCATGGCTTAGACTAGCGGCCCAAGCGTTTCTCTAACACAAAATACATAACTCCATGGACTTACAAGTTCCCTCTTTATTTCACACTGGTGACATCCATAGACAAAATAGCATGATATCAACTGAGTACAAAGTACAAGTGCAATTTTGAAAACGTTCCCCGTGACAACATGGTTCTGCTAATTCCAGCGTATAAGTGCAAGCATATACAACATAAATGACACAATGGTTCAAGTTTATTAGGGGCAAATAATATAAAGTGTGCCATCAAGTTTGTGAGGGCTTTAATCCCTATTTTTTCACATAACAAAATACTTTTTTAATTGGAAGATAGCTGAAAACAAGAATATACTTGGAATGGTGTAACACACCATGCATAGGAATTTATAGTGGACACTTTGGAATAACTTGGTTTGTTGGGAGTTGGAAGCATGAGTAGAGCTTACTCATACAAGTGGAGGCTAGCAAAAGACTGGGAGCAACCAACTAAGAGAGCAATAATGACCATAATCATGCAGAGCAACAAAACATTACTAATCAAAGCATAGAGTGGTACTACAAGTCAAGGACTAAATGATCATAGAGGATATGGTGACTTGTTCATAGTCATAACATGGTGTGATCATGTATCAAGTCAACCCAAACAAAGCATCAAAGGAGAATACCACAATACTATGCTTTTGCATGCTAAAACAACGCATAATTCTTTCAAGGCACACTAAACAATTCCAATTGTTTGGAACAATACATGCTACAACAATAATCACTAAGCATAAGGTCAAAACAACACCTAGCATGTCATGCTAAAGTCTAAGTCACAGTCAATGCAAGCTCCTCTTGCACTTTCAAGCAAGAACTTCTCTACTTCTTTCCAACACCAAGCAACTTATTTGAAACAACACAGCGAGAACAGGGGTCCAAGATACTTTATTCAAGCAAACTAAGCAAAACAAAAAAAACTAAGACGCTCCAAGAACAACACAACAGTGCATGAAACAATAAAAACGAAGTGTCTAGAAAGACATGAGCTTTTTATTGATGAAGAAGGGGATGCCTTGGGCATCCCCAAGCTTTAACGCTTGTACCTCTTGGATATTTCTTGGGGTGACACCGGGGTGGCATCCCCAAGCTTGATCTTTTTTCCATTCTGCATCTCATTATATAATTCTTTCTCTACACCTGAAATTTTTCCTTCATACAGAACTTCACACAATCTTCATTAGCAACATTAGTGTATTCAAAAGATAATAGACCTTTGGGTTTAGCTTTGGAACAGCAAAACTTTTCACTAAAAATACAAGATATTGTAGCAACTCCTTCAAAAATCTCAATTCCCCAAAAGAGAACTCAAAAAGGAATCAATAAGAAGCAAATACAAATAATGGCAGAAATCTGTCAAAACAGACCAAAAGGTAGAAACCGATTTTTTCGAAAATCTTCTATTTCTCAAATCAAAAAGTGTTGAACTAACGAAAGTTATCTAACATACTGGGGGATTTATTCGTAAATTTTTAGCTCAATCTGACTTACAGAGACTCCTCACGATTGTTTATGGTGGAGGACAAAAATATTTTTCGGCACAACAACTCCCCAAATCTTACTTCCCTATCATTAGAGGCCATTCTTGGCACAAAAAGCAAACAAAAAGGATAAGGAGAGGTCATTACATAAGTAATAACTTCCAAGACTCAAGGAAACTCTTCGGTTATCTCCCAACAAGTACTTTTCTTTAACGCCTTTAAGTTAGACACAAGAAGTTTGAGAAGATGCTCACATAAGAAATATGAATTGAAGTAAAAGAGAGCATCAAGAAGCAAATTCAAAACACATTTCAGTCTAACCCTCTTCCTATGCATCGGAATCTTGTACAAAAATAAATTCACAAAGAACAAAGTGACAAGCATAGGAAGATAAAACAAGAGTAACTTCAAAACTTTCAGCACATAGAGAGGTGTATCAGTACCATGAAAAATTCTACAACCATACTTTCCTCTCTCATAATAATTTTCAGCAGCATCATGAATAAACTCAACAATATAACTATCACATAAAGCATGCTTTTCATGATCTATAAACACATAATTTCTATCAAGCTCAAAATTAGTGGGATTAAAACCTTCACAAGTTTTACCCAAAGTAGATATTTCAAAAGGATCTACCGGAACATAACATTCATCCTCCTTGGTTAAGAATGGGGGACAATCAAATAATATAAGAGGTAAAGAGTTACTCTCATTAGAAGGTAGGCATGGGTAGATCCATTCTTCCTCCTTTTGTTCATCACTCCCCTCCTCTTTTTCACCTAATGAGCTTCCAGTTTCAAAATTTTCTTCTTCCATAGGTCCTGCAAGGCATTAGTCTCTTCCATTCGTGAAAAGCATCTATTGAAATATTCAAGAATATAGCCATTTTCTTCCTTGTAATTATCAAAGCAAAATTTAAGTATCTCATAAACCTCATATTCATAAGGTGCATCATCAGTATTTTCAAGAAAACTGGCAAGTTCAAATGCACCCTTGAAGGCAATAAATTCTTCAATTTGTTCCACATCATAAAAGTCATAATTTCCTTTAACATAAGAGGATATGGTAACATTATCATTATACTCACATTGAAAAGGCAGGTGTTTATACCTCCTACAACAATAATATTTATCAAAGCAATAAGTAACATTATAAATAGAGCACACGTCTCTAGTAATAATATTCAACTTATCATTTTTTTCCCATAAGTGATTCCCTTTTTGTGACAAACGGTGTTCCTTATAATTATATTTTTCTTCTTCCTTGAACCCACCTTGCCAATAAGAACTAGTTTCAAAGAAACCATCCATTGATAGAAAGCATGACCAAGCAAGGCAATAACAGACCAACAACTAGAGTAGGAACTAATTTTTTGTGTTTTTTATAAGAGAAAGCAAACCAAACTAAACTAAATTTTTTTTTGATAAAAAAGAGGAAAACAAAACCAAGCAAAAGAAACTAAGCGAACTAAAAAAAAAGTAAAGATAAAGGTTGAGGAGGACTCCCCTTGTGAAGACGTCCTTAGCCTCCTTGGCAACAGCGCCATAAAACTTGTTGATGGCTCAGATGATGTGGAGCTTGTTGGGAACCCCAAGAGCAAGGTGTGAAGCAACACAACAGCAAGTCTTCCCTCGGTAAGAAACCGAGGTTATCAAACCAGTAGGAGGAAGGAAACGTCACACAGGTGTTGCAAGCAACATGGAAACCTGCACAACACAAACTCAAGACTTTGCCCCAACTAACAGTGAGGTTGTCAACCTCACCAGTTGCTGTAACAAAGGATTAACTGTATTGTGTGGAAGGTGATGATGGTTTGCAGCAAGTAAACATGTAACAGTGGAGGATGTATCAGTGGTAAAGATTGGACCAGGGTCCATAGTTCACTAGAGGTGCTCTCCTTAGATAAACAACATGGCATGAAGGGTAAACAAATTACAGAAGGGCCATTGACAGGAACTGAGCAAGGCATAACAATGCAATACTAGATAAAAAGATCCTATGAGATTCGATTGGGCAATACAACAATATACATAGACCGCCATCCAACTGCATTTATGACTAGAAGTCCACCTTCAGGTTATCATACGAACCCCCTCCAGTATTAAGTTGCAAGCAACAGACAACTGCTTTAAGCAAAGTGTGTAAGGTAAACAATCCACTTGTTCCATGAGAAAGTGACCGTTGTTTTCTCCCTAGTGGCAACAACACATCTACAACCGAAGAGATGAACCCACTATCGATCATAAATACCCCCTCTTGGAGTCACTAGCAACTACTTGGCCAAGATAGCTACTAACAACGGAGAGCATGCAAGATCACAAACAACACAGAAATGATAGAATCAAATAGACAAAACCATTAATCAACCTGACATAGTAATCTCAATATCCATCGGATCCCCGCAAACACAACATGCATGATTATAAATAGATTAGATCTTGATCATGAACGGAGCTCACAAGATCTATACATGAAAGCACAAGGAGGAGATGCCACCATCTAGCTACTAAATGGACCCGTAGTCCAAGGTGGAACTACTCACGCTTCATACCGGAGAAGAAGGCCTCTGGGATGATCTTACCTCTAGCAGGATTGCCCATGACACCTAAAAGGAAGGACATGATGTGGGTAATTGTGGATAGACTCACTAAAAGTTCACATTTTATTCCGGTGAATCAGAAAGATAATGCTGAGAAGTTAGTAGAAGTTTACATCAAAGTGATAGTAAGTAAGCATGGAGTACCCAAAAAGATCGTAACTGATAGAGGATCAGTGTTTACTTCAGCATTTTGGAAGCAATTACATGAAGCACTTGGTTCCAAATTAGATTTTAGCACAGCTTATCATCCAGAGACAGGAGGTCAAATAGAGAGAACAAATTAGATACCAGAAGACATGTTAAGGGCTTGTGCATTAGATTTTGGCGGTACATGGGAAGATCATCTACCATTGGCAGAATTTTCCTACAATAATAGCTATCAGAGTAGTCTGAAGGCAGCTCCATATCAGGTTCTGTATGGAAGGAAGTGTAGATCACCAATATGTTGGTATGAGCCTAGAGGCGGCAAATAATTTGCGCCAAACTATATCAAAGAAAAACAAGATATCATTGATAAGATTAGGGATAGACTAAAAATAGCTCAAAGCAGACAGAAAATTTATGCTAATCAAAGTCGAAGATCATGGCATCCAGAAGTGGGAGATATGGTATATTTGAAAGTAAGTCCAATGAAAGGGGTTAAAAGGTTCGGAGTTAAAGGAAAATTGAGTCCAAGATATATCAGACCATTCAAGATATTGAGTCAGAACAGGACTATAGCTTATGCTTTAGAGTTACCATCAAGATTGGATCAAGTGCATAATGTTTTCCATGTGTCACAACTTCGTAAATGTTTGAAAGTTCCAGATGATGCAATCACACATCAGGAGATAGAACTACAAGCAGACTTGACCTATGTTGAAAAACGCTGTAAAATTTTAGAAGAAAACTGGAAAAGGTTGAGAAATAGGGCAATCAAGTACTGCAAGGTACAGTGGGAACATCACCCTGAAAGGGAAGCCACTTGGGAGAAAGAAGAGGATTTAAGAAAAGCCTATCCAGAACTATTCAGGTACATCTCAACAAACTTCGGGACAAAGTTTAATTTAAGGGGGGCATTCTGTAACATCCCAGCATTTAGGAACCAACGAAGGGTAGATTTGGGAATCTGTGAAAATTCATGCATTCATTTGTAAAAATGTGGGTAAATTTTTCGCCAAATAAAAACCTAAAGTGATCAAAGTCTCTTTCATACTTTCAGATTAGGTATAGTCTTGAAGGATGATTGTTATAGACTTTGATATGATCTTTGTGGAGGAATGTGTTTTGGGAAATGAAATTTGAATTTAAACTTGAGTGTTGAATTTATAGTTCAAAAGGATTTAAAGTTATGTTTTAGTATTATGCTTTAGCCAAGAGTTAATAATTAGTAGTTCAAACTTTATATAAAGAAAACAATTAAGAATAAGAATGTTCATATCAAAATTTTATTCAATAAATAAGTTACACAAATGTAACTTATGGAAATGAGCAATAATCTTTACAATAGTAATTAAATAGAAAAATAATATTTATTTATTGAATAATAGTACAATCTTTATTAATAAATAATAAAAAATAAAATTACAGCTGTGGGCAGGCTAAACCACACCATTTTCTGCTTCTTACACACCAAGCACAGCAGCCCAGCAGCTAAACCAAATGAAAGCCAAGCAAGATCACACCAATCACAACCTTGATCATGTCACCAAGATGGTGACATAAGGAGGGGTAGATCAGGTGGATAGCAAGGACAAGATCAAGCCACCAGGACCAGGAGGTGGAGAGCTAGATCAAGGACAAGTCCAAGAACTAGAAGTACCAGGAGGAACATCAGATCAAGCTAGACACACGATCAACCACTTGCAACCCCAACATCAAATGAGTGTGGTGAGTAAAATAGACCATCACATGATCTATCTGTCTAAGATTAGACAAGCATTCATGATTTGTCTCATACTCAAATTCTCGGAAAACACCCAAGTGGGGTGAATCCATCACTGAAGTTTTAAACACTAAAAGCAATCAGAAAACTATAAAGATCCAACTAAGATCTCAGGACAACATCATTGATCCTAGATGTCAAGCTATATTTAAATTTCAGGAATAAATATAGCCAAGATTTGAACTTTTAGGCACACCTCTTAAATAGGAGTAGCACCTTAGAATTTCATCTTATGGACCCATATAATTTATCAAGCTTACAATCATTTTTCTAACTTTGACTCAAGACTCAGTAGCTGGTATCACTACTAGAACCAATCCATGAGAAACAACAAGATAAAGGCTTAATCCCTTAACCTCAGACCAACATCATGGGTTCTAGGGATGCAAGGAAAGATAATTCCACTTATCTATAATGCCAGGCTAATTTTAAGCTTGAACAAAACCAAACCAAGTAACAGAATCTAATCTTGTGTGCCATACAAGGATGCGTCACAAGAATAGTTCTAAACTAAGCAGGTTAGACATTCAACTTTCACAATTACACTCACAGCTAACTATAAAATCATTTTCCTGACATCACAGGGATCATAATCAGGAAAATCCATATACATATCTCCACTGTAGGAGACCATTTGATCTCAAGCTATATATGAATTCTTAGGACAGCAGTACTAATATAGCGACTTCATCACACAACACTCAATGTTATTAACCAAGTAATGACAGTGGTGAGCTATTAAACCACTAGATCTCCCAAGTATTGCTTCTAAAGCAACCTTACCATCTGAACCATAACAAAATTAATCCATAGAATCATCTGGTAAACCACTAGCATCACCACAGCTAATCATAAGCAGCAAGCCATAGCTAACAACCACTTATCATGCTTAGGGACCATCAAAACTTGATCCAACTCATCAGATATCTAATCAACAAAGGGGTATGAACCCTAAGTAGAACAAACCATCTTAATCAAGACATGACACTTACTAGGAATGGTCACTATCAACACATAGCATAGGATGACCTAGCAAAGAGGACACGAGGGGAAGAAGAACAACTCACCTATGGTCCTCGCTGAAGAGTAGAAGAGGAAGCAGAGGAGGCCGACGAACACGGTGGCACGGGGAGCACCCCCAAGGGGGCACTGCGACCCATACCACGCCGATGCGGCGACTATAGCCACGCCTGGGGGCGAGGAGCATCACCACAACACATGACAGCAGCGGCGGCGTCAGCACCAACGCCACTCCAAACCCTAGGGTTTGAAACAGAATCGATCTGGCCACAGGAGGGCTCCAGGTCCAAATCGAATTGGACAGAAGGGTGAAGCAGGGTTGACAACCACCCTATGCACCATGGCAGCGTCCATGAAGGTCCACAGTGGCGCGAATCGCCGGCGATAACATCGCTGACCACGGGGTCGGTGGAGGAGAAGAAGAGAGGTGAGATCGAGGGAGAGACAGAGGGTGAGTTGGGCTGGTTGGGCCAAGACCCCTTCGGGGTGTTGTTTTGACTTTGCTCTACTGGGCCACAAGGGCCCAATAAACCCAAATAGTCAGCCCAAATCACTTAAATCATGTTTTAATAAATGGAAAAGAACAAAATGCTCCTAAAATTATATAAATTCTAGAAAATAAAATAAAAATCCAAAAATTATAAATAAAATACTTTGGGATTCACAATAATCCAAACTATCCAAATAAATTAAGATATAAAATTTTAGACATATAAGTTTTATTAAGAATTTTGAAATATTAATATTGCTTATGGAATTTTACAAAATTATTGAAAGTTGATAAAAATAAATAAAAATCACTTTCATTATAAATTAGTATTATAGTATTTTAGAAAAATACTAAACAAATATTTAATAATTGTTTTTGGATTTAAATGATAATTCTTGAAGGAATTATTAAATTAATAAAATTCAAATAAAAGGAAATAAAATAAAAAGAATACAATATTCAATAAATATTAAAAATTAATATTTATAAATTCTTTATTATGAAAAAGAATTTGTATAATTTAAATAATGGGGGACAATACACGTAAAATTAAATAATGCATTACATTACTTTGCATAATCATTTTGCTTCTTTAAATATTGTCCTTACCAGGCAATAATGATGTTTTTGTAGACATAGAAGCTCAAGGTCTAGTGCAAGCACCAGACTTCACTACCTTTCCATCACAAGGCAAGTTCATCACTTGCTCATGTCCTTTGAAGAGTCAAAGTATTTGCAAATTGTGTGTTATCATATATACTCCAAAGAAAGAAAATATTATTTTCACAAATAAAGAAATCATAGATATCATCCTAAGTGATGATATAATGGAGCAATAGAACTTAGGGTTCTATTTTCAACAATGATGATCAATTAGGGACTTAATAACCCCTGACATCAGTGATTCTAGCGCTGTATATTACGCGTTAACCATGAGATTTGGAATGCAACGGAGAAGTCAGCTGTATCTTCTTCCTCTCGCATGTAGCCGGATGTGCAGGTCATGGCTGTTATCCTCGTAGCATGCATATTAATTGGTAATTCGCAAAGGATATGCAGCATATGGGTGGGAACCCTCATCGTCCCATGATAGTTCTGGCAACTAACGGTTTGTACAAACCATTGTCGTAATTCAATATGTGGGCATGGTGTACACCAAGGAGGCATGCGAGGTCGCGAAGGGGGCAGTGATTGGCTTGGACCAACTACTGGTCCCCACATCATGGAATTGTGAACGGAAAAGTACGCACGGTTGTGCAACAAGGAGTTGATCTCTCATGGGTAAAGTGACGCACCTCTGCAGAGTGTAAGAATTGTAACTTGGTACTCCCTATTCCGGGAAGGAGCTACGAACGCGGCAGGAAAGGAACTCCATGAAAGTTCTGGTCAACCTGTGAAGGCTGATGGTCATAGATTTTTATAATAAAATCAATCTTTGAAGAAAGATTTACAAAAAAAAACTGCATAGTGCCAAGGATTTATAATCCAAGGTGGTAGTTAGAGCATCAAACTTCCCACCTTGCATATAATGAACGTGTTGGGTAACGCTGTTACTCATCCTTTCCTTTGTTCCCTTGCTTAGACTTTAAGGATCCCGAAGACGTGCCAATGTATCTAGCCGAATGCCAAGAAGATGTGTTCTACGAGGAGCCTGACCTGTCAGGAGGTGTTGAAGGAGTGGATTACAAAATCCGCTATGGTGTCGATGACAACGAGTCCAACTGTCCCATCCCAAGATTTTCCAAATCTTGTAATGTGAAAAATAAATAAACAAAATAAATAATTGTTGAAAATTAGGGTGAAAAGAAACTTTTTGTTTCTAAATAGAAACTTAAAATCCCATCTTGAACAAACTTTGGTTAATATTTGAATCCAATTAAAATTCAAATCAAGTGAAATGCATTCTTCATAAATGCATCTGAAATTTTAACACTTGGAAAAGTTAAAACCAAAACTCTAAAACCCTAATGGAAGAAAAATACTTCCAAGTTGTCTCTAAGACTATAGATTTGTTCCATATAAAAATTTGTCAACAAACATTAGTAAATGATCAAGAATGACAAATAGAAATATTACAAAACCATATGAGTTGGTTTCACTTAATTTGGAGCCATGAATTTAATAAGATAAGGAAATTGAATTTCCAAAGCTAATAAAGCACCTATCTAAAAATCCACACCAAATGGTGAGAAAATGGTCCTAAAGTGATTTAAAAGGATAAACAAATATTAAATAAGATTATACAAATTGGAATCACCAAGTTTGGATCTATAAATAAAAAGATATGGATTTTATAAGATAAAGAAAGAAATATTAAATGAGGAATATTTAAAGACCAAATTAAATCTTGGCCTAATCCATAAGTAAATGGAATGAATATAATCCAAATCCAAATAAAATAAAAGTATAAAGAAATTCCAAATAAAATGGCATTAACCAAATTCTATTTCTATTTGAATAAAGATAAAATCCCTATTGTAAATGATTAATAAAATCATGAGAAAATAGAATTTGGAATTTACCCAAGTGGATTAAAAGTCATTCAATTAACTTAAATGGAATCAAGGAAATCTTCCAGATAAAATTTATGGAATTAAACCCATATTTAATTTCATTGGAATAAAGACAAATACCAAAAAATTAAATGATTAAGAAATCATATTAAAATATTCCAAATAATTCAAAGTGAAGTATTTGACACCCTAATAAATAAATAAAATCTACTGAAAAGGTTTTGTGAAAATTGAAATGAAATAAGGGTTAAAAATTTATTTGATATTAATTGAATTTAAAACAAGGGCTTTGTTTTAATAGTTAAAAGACCCTAAAAAGAATAAAAGATTTATTCCAAAATTGACTTCAGAATGTATTATTAATCAGTATTTGAATACCCACAAAGTTTGGTTGAAGTTTGAAATCAAATTGTTGTTTGAGTTGATTAAACAAAATCAAAACAGAATATTAGAAAAGGAAAAAGAAAAACATTCAGAACAAAAAAAATGAAACCAGCCTGCCCAGCCAGCAAACCCAACCCACTGGCCCAGTTAGCCCATTTACCTCTCCCCGCGAGAAAACGTTTCGCACCCACAGTTTCACCCGCTCACTCGCTGACGTCTGGACCCCACCTCCCCTTTCCCTCTCTCGCTGACGTCAGGCCCCACTGCCACCTCATCGTCGTCCTCACCCACGCGACGACCACGCCTCGCCGGCCGTTTCTGCCTCGCGTTAACTCGTTTCAATTCGCGTAAATGTCTCAGTTAATTACACTGTGACCTTGCCCATTTAACCACCTCCCTCTCCCCTCCCTTTCCCCTCAGAAACCACTGCAAGGGAGCCCCCAGGCTGTCTCCAATTCCACCTGCACCGTCCCTGCCTCCGATGAGGTCTCGCTCGAATTCCGGCGAACCCAGGCCGCGCCTCGCCTCCTCGACCACGCGAGCATGCTCCCATTTTCCATACGCATCTCCCAGTGGCCTCAGCTCGCTCGCGCGTGCCCCCTATCATCGGCAACTACCTCGACTGAACGCGCCACCGTCTGCCATTTACTCCGACGACCCTTCCTGGTATCTCCTGACTTCCCCTCTCCCTCTCTTTCACACGCACATACTCCCCACTCTCCAGTGCATCTAACGACATGGTTTACTTTCTCTCTTGTGCTCCGTAGCGTCGCCCTCGACGACGACTGACCGCAACCGACGCCGTCTTGAACTCCGGCGAATGATTGACAGCAACCCCGTGCGCCCCTCGACAAACAACAAGCACGTTGAGCATCATTACGTCGTGGCGATTCTGGTGAGCTACTCCTATGTCTCCCTTGCTTCCTAAATCGCTCGCTCCGCCGTTGTCTGACCACGCCGCCGCCAGTCGCCGCCGCTAGCGCCACTCAGATATGGTCAAACCTCTGTACACCGTTGGATCTAGATCGCGTGGATAGAATAGAGTCACTTAAGTGAAATGGTATGAACTCATCTGTGCCGCACGGTCTGTTTTAATCCAACGCATCACAGCACGCGATCCAGCCGAACCATTTTTGCCCAATAGGAAGCAGCCACGTGGCACAAAGTTTGTTTTAAAAACAGAAACTATTCTATTAGATGATCAAACTTGTAAATTGCATAACTTTCAAACCACACGTCCAAATTTTGCAAATTTTATATCAATGGAATCAGCAAGACAAACCCTACCCAACCATGCACTTGGTTTAGTGAATTGCTTCTGGAAAAATGGTTGTTTTTGCAGAAACTTGTGTAGGCATGTTTTGAATATAAAATTCTTTCTAAAATTATTTTGGTGATAAAATCTTTGATAAATGGTTTGTTTTGAAACTACTGACCATAGAAATAAATTTGCGGTTTCAAAAATATATTTGGTGAAGCAAAAGAATAAGTCTTTGATTTAAAACATTTCTAGTCAAATAAAAATGTTGTTCATATGTTAAAAATACTTTTTGGAGAAAACCCTTTGGGAAATGTTTTGATTTAAACTCTCTGACCCCAAACACCAAGTTTTAGAGTTAAAAATGTATTTTATGAACCCTATAAAGATTTTTGCCTTGCTAAATGCATTTTCAACCACATAAAATATTGATTTGGTTAAAAAATGGTTTATAGGTAAAAATCTTTTGCAAATGGTTTTGCCACTTTTATAAAATTACCAATAGGTGTTTTAGAATGTTTATAACCTATTAGAAACCACTTTCCCAAATAAAACAATCTTTTGCATGCTTGCATGCATTGCTTTGTTTCTATTATTTTATGTGATGAATTGCTTGAATGGTAGATTGAATCTTTCCTTGCTTGATCGAATTGTAGTGGAATTTGAAGAGTGTGATCATTGAAAGATCAAGGAGTGAACTTATATTCTCTACCAAAAGGCAAGTGATGCTTCATACTTTTGTCCCATTATTTTCACTATGCATTAGTGATATTTCTAAGTAGGACTTGCATGGAATTTTTGCTAAGTATAAACTATGCCATGGGAAATCCTAGTAGATGAAACCTTAGTAGAAATTTCCTAAGTTAAGATTCCTACTACTATAATGCTTAGCTTAGCTAGTAGAAAACAAGGGAGGATTATATTCATGCTATGGAATATTTCTAAGTCAAGGACTTGTGTTTTGTTTAATAAAACAACTAAGTGAATGAATCACCTGGGTGGAATGGAAGGAATGGTTTGTGTTGAGTGGTTATACAAGGCCCATTTCTATGGTTTACCTTGTGTATCTCACTTGTGGATGGCCACCCAGGAACAAAGAGATTTGAGATGTCAAATGTTGAGAAGCTTCAAGTGCAGCCACTTGGCATTATGGGCTCTGCCTGGATCATATAGGTTGCAATAACTTAGCCAAATGGACAGTTGGTGGTAGGGGATGATAGGTTGGAACGCGTCCATTCTGGTCTAAGGGAAGGCTTCTGAAAGATCTTGTCTTGGTGAAACCAAGTCTTGTGGGGAAAGTGCACCACCTCTACAGAGTGTAAAATATAAGTACTTAGCCATGTCCCTGGTAAAGGACAATTTGAGCATCAAGACATGGAAGCTATCAAGAATCTCCTCATCCAAATTTCTAAGTTAAAAACTTGTGGTTAAACAAGGGTTAAGGATCTTCAATCTAGGATTGGTAGATGCCTTGGGTGTTTTTGTCAAGCAAAAACTTAGTATATTTTCAAAAGATAAGGAAAATCTATTTTGAGCAAAGCAAGCCTAAGCTCCACTTAGCCAAATGCATATAGATGATAGACTCCACTATACTACCATAGTATCACTTGCCAATACAATTCAAATGTATTGACCCTTGTGGCTGTAACTTATTATGTTGCAGGTTTGTTTGATGTTAGTGAGATGTGTTGATTAGGATTACAAGTCTACAACCAACATGATTGCCTATGGCACTTTGAAGATGAAGGACCCATGCTATAGTTATTTCTGCTACATTGTAATGAAATAGCCATATGAGCTATGTAAGATGTAATAAATTATTTTATTCCTAGTTATAAAGTTGTAATATGACCTTTGTTTCTTGATATTACATCTTAACTATGGATGCTAGCTATTGATCCAGGGACTAGCATTGTAAACACAGGGATCTCTACCTTATTAAAGGTTGGGACCTCTACACCAACTAAGTACCCTAGTTAGTAGTAACCGACGGAGCCGAGCAGCATGAACTCTATAGAATAAGCTGCTGAGCTCAACTCCTAGATGGAGTTGCTACTTTTAAAATTCCGCTGAAACACTTTATATTTTGGGTTGTAAGTTGAATCCTTTTGAAGTCTTGAACTTCTGGTATTGTAATAATAATAATGTGTGAATGTTTGTAATATGGACCCGCAATGTTTCTGTTGTACCACTCTGAGGGATGTGATATTTACAGAACGGTGTTCTGTGGATGTCATGTCAACGACTATAGTGTACTACACATGCATTGGTATGCTGGGTCACCGCAGTTGGTATCAGAGCAAGTTGCTTTGACCTTAGGTTGGACACCTAGTAAGGGTATTACCTGTAGAAGAGTGTAGCAACGATAAAGAATTCTCTAAAAAGAAATATAATCGGTATTCAGATGAGAATATTTTGTTATATGTTTTAGTGCGATAATTCTTTGTTATGATGCAATATATTATTGGTTACTAATAAAAATATTTTTCTGATATACAGAGCTATGGCACCAAAGTTTCCAAAACAGACTTTGGTAAGGAAAGGGGAGACTCTGGATGATTATCAAGGATCATTCACAGACTAACTTCGTCAACTTTTAAAGATTTTTAGTTGTCCAACTAAAATTCTAGTGAACACCATAACCTATTATGATGGCCGGATGTTATCCAAGTATTGTGTGAGTATTCAAATTCCAGAGGAGCTTGGATTATATCACGATATACCTATAGGTGAAGGTAGGAGTCACTTAGCAGCATATCATGTTGCCGTTGTGGAGGCGATAGCTAATATCCGGGAGCATAAAGCAAAGGAGTTAGAAGGTAGCACATTTTATGTGATACCTCATGATTCTATAGACTCGGAGCCTATACCGGATCATTTTACTTTAGTTAAGAAGCATTCTAAGTTAGCTTCCAAATTTATGGATAGATACCGAACACTCATTGCATCTTTTTATAAGATACGTCAAGTGATTGTTGAAGATAAAAATGATATGTTAGAGGATCTAACTGATCCGGAAAGGAGGAAGCAGTTAGCATTCCAGTTGAAGAAGAAAGCAATTAGTAGTGCAACACCTATCTTTAAGGATGTACCCATAGATCCTAAATCTTTTATACCATATCCTTATTCACCAAGGCCTGAACCTATATATGATCCTACTGTGGATATGAGGTATGTAGTACCACAGGGTTCAGAGGATGGTTCTGATTCAGAACTTCCTACTCAGAATTATGATGGTTGAGGATGGGATCATATGAAGGATCTCATGAACACCAGATGTCCATAGATGGTTCTGACAGAAATGTTGGACAATCTAGCAGGATGGGTGCAAGAATTAACCCTAGTAGAAGTAGTAGAAATGCCATGTTCATAGATAATCAGGATAAAGAAGAAGATCCTAAGGAGAGAGTGTTTGAATCATCAAAACCTTCTTCAAACCCAGGGAATATACATTATCCGATGTTTAACTATCTTGCCCAAAGGAGCACCTGGGAATCAGCAGGATCTGCGTATTATGTTGACAACTCAAGGAATGAAGGTTAGGAGATGCAAGCGGGAGATAATGTTGAATATGTTTCTGAAGACTTTTCAGCTAAGCTGGAGGGAGTCAATGCGCTCAGGTTGAGTAATGAATCATGTCCTGACACTTTAGATACTGAGTATGTTCCTTCTGGAAGGCCATTTGTTCCACAAACTGTGCGACGAACGTCACGTCATCACGGTTGGACATCAGGCATGTATGTTGAGTGTCGTTACTACTAGAAGTAGGCAACTATTTAGAGGTATCGAGTACCGTGTGTTGTAATCCGGAAAATAAGGTAGTAGATAAATAAGGTATTGTATGATTATACCTATATGGTATATGTTGTAATGACTTTGTATTATTATGATATTATGTATAATATGTGTAATGCATATTTGGATTTTATTTGGATCTTCATTGTGTGACTAGTTCTATGCGTAAAGTCGAGCTCAGAACACATGTGCACGATGTAATTATGAGTATTCGCTTTATGTTGCAGGACTAGAGGGTCATGGATACGGGTGTAGAAATCGAAGCTGAACAGTAGCGGATGGAACGTGAGGACAAAGAGAAGGCCGATGCAGATGCAGCAAATCAGGGAGCATTACCACCACCACCAATGAGGTTGTTAATGGAGCAGAACTTTATGCAGTGCATGCAAATGATGCAAGAAACCCAGAACAAGTTCATGGAGGAATTGTTGGGACGAGCAAATCAGAGGGCACCTGAAGGTGGAGGAGTAAGTCTTTCTGACTTCCAGAATGCAAGGCCATTACCTTTTGCATTAGCCCCTGAACCAATGGATGCAGAAAATTGGTTAGTAGATACAGAAAGAAAGCTGAAGACTATAGGTTGCAATGATAAGGAGAAATTGGGGTATGCAACTCATCTTCTGATAGGACCTGCAGCATCATGGTGGGAGAATCAGTTGGCCATGCAACAACCAGGAAGGGAGTACACCTGGGAGGAGTTTAAACAGAGATTCCGAGAATATCATGTTCCGGAGAGTGTTATGGAGTTGAAGCGGAGAGAATTTGAGGAACTTCAGCAGGGATATACTAGTGTCATGAAGTATATCTGGGAGTTTAGTCAGCTGTCTCGTTATGCTGAGGAGGATGTTAACACAGAAGAGAAGCGGAAGAAGCGTTTCCTTTGTGGGTTAAATCCATTTGTGAGAATGCAGTTAAGGTTGGCTAATAAGCAAACTTATCAGCAGTTGCTGGATGCAGCGATTACTTTTGAAGATGACTACAAGAATGTCCAAGAGGATAGGAGGAAGATAGCCAAAAAGGAAACCAAGAGAATTCAGGCAAGTAAACCTAAACCCAATCTGGAGTTCAAACCCCAGAACAAGGCCTATGGTAACAATAACAATAATAAGGGCAGTGGTGGAAATCAGTCCAATCCTAGAAGGAATGTTATTTGTAACAACTGTGGAATTCCAGGGAATTTCCCGAGGGAATGCAAAAAGCCTGTAGTGATCTGTTATGGTTGTGGTCAGAAGGGGCATATCAAGCCCGATTGTCCAAGAAAACCACCAGGAGGTTGGCCTACCAAGGGAGGAGGACAAGCCAGTGGAGGAAATGGACAGCCCAATCGTGGAGGAAATAATGTCAAGAACAACAATGGAAAGAGGAACAGACCTACCGGGAAGTTGAATTGCGCAACCCTAGAGGAGGTGGATAATTCGGATCATGCAGTGAAAGGTACGCTCAATATCCTTACCAATCCCGGCAAAGTTCTATTTGATACTGGTGCAACTACTTCATTCATTTCTGAAGAATTCTGTGATAAGTTCGGGATTATAAGGGCAACGTTAGAAAACCCTATGACCGTAGTTACGGCCGGGGGAAATGTGATTGTACGCCACATTAAACAAGATCATGTTATCTCGATCTGTGGTTGTACATACTTTGCAGACCTTTATGTGATTCCTTTGAAGGGAATTGCAGTAGTGCTGGGTATGGACTGGATGATGGAGCATGGGGCTCAGATAAATTGTGAGGAGAAAACTGTCTCAATCAAAATTCCAAGTGGAGCAAGGATAGTTTACCAAGCAGATAAGCACAGTCATATCATGGTGGATCTGTAGTTGAACTCAATGAAAGAGGTCAAATTGGAAGATATTCCTATAGTAAATGAATTTCAAGATGTTTTTCCAGCAGAGCTACCGGGAATGCCACCAGATCGGGAGATAGAGTTCACTATTGATCTAATTCCTAGTACAACACCAATAGCTCAAGCACCATATAAGATGGGACCCAAAGAATTAAAAGAACTCAAAGAGCAAAATGATGAGTTAGTCAGAAAAGGGTTTATCCAGGAAAGTGTATCCCCATGGGGAACACCAGTAATCTTTGTGGATAAGAGGGATGGTGGAAGAAGGATGTGTGGAGATTATAGAAATCTGAACAATGTTACTATAAATAATAAGTATCCTTTACCAAGAATTCAAGATTTGTTTGATCAAGTGAAAGGAGCCGGAGTATTTTCAAAGATCGACCTAAGATCTGGATACCATCAAATAAAAATCAAGCCTGAGGATGTTCCCAAGACAGCATTTGTCTCAAGATATGGACACCATGAGTATCTGGTAGTACCATTTGGTTTGACTAATGCACCAGCAATATTCATGAATCTGATGAACAAAATCTTCATGCCATATTTGGATAAGTTCGTCATAGTCTTTATTGATGATATTCTGATATATTCCAAGGATAAGGAAGAGCATGCTGATCATTTGAGAATAGCATTAGAGACTTTAAGGGAACATCAACTTTATGCTAAGTTCAGTAAATGTGAATATTGGCTAGATGAGGTAGAATTCTTCGGCCATGTGATCAGTAAAGATGGAATTGCTATAAATCCATCTAAAGTTCAGTCAGTACTAGAGTGGACTGCACCAACGAATGTGAAGCAAATTCGAGGTTTCTTAGGTATGGCTGGTTATTATCGGAGATTCATTGAAGGTTTCTCCAAAATAGCTGGACCAAAGACCAAATTGTTAAGAAAGAATACACCATTCAATTGGAATGAGAAATTGAAGGGTTCCGCGGCATAGTAAATCAAAATTTTCTACGGATGCGAACAGAGGGAAAGCCAAGATCTAATCTAGGAGATGCAAACAACGAGAGAGATTGGATTAGATCTTCATACCCTTGAAGATTCGCAAATGAACGCTCGTCAAACGTGGGTGATGTAGTCGCATTTCGCTTCTCCTCCTCGCGATCCGATCCGATCTAGCACCACAAGTGGCGGTGCCTCCGTGAGATGCACTGCGTGCAGCACCTCGGCGTCCTCCTTCCTCGGACCAGCAAGTATGGTGGAGAGATGGATTGGATCTACAACACGACGGCGTGGTGTATATGGTGGAGAATTTCTGCAGCAGGGCTTCGCCTACAAACAGTCGGGAGGGAGAGAGGAAGGGCAGCAGGGCAGCTAGGGTTGGAGGGGAAGGTGTGTTGGGAGGGGGCGCCCCAGCCCTCTTTATATAGAGGGGGGAGGCCAGCCCTTGCCCCTCCTCCAAGCCTTGGGCCGGCGGCCAAGGGAGGGAGAAGTGGAGGGCAAGGACTCTCCTCCTTCTAGAAGCCCTAATTAGGGTTTCCCCTTGGATGGCCGGCTGGGCCCTATGGGGCCTTGTGCCCCTGGCCCAATGCGGCCAGGGCACTCCCTCATAGGCCCATGCCCCCTCCCGGAAGGTGGGGCCACGTTGGTCCCCATCCGAGACTCCGAACAAAAACTCATAAACCAATTATCCAATCTATCCTAGCGTCGAGACACGTTAAGTGTGTGACCCTGCGGGTTCGAGAATATGCAGACATGATCTTCTATCAATAATCAACAGCGGGCCGAAACCCATATTGACTCCCACACATTCATCGATGATCATATCGGATGAACCACGATGCCAGGATTCAATCAATCCCATATATATATTCCCTTCTGCCTCGCGATATTTTACTTTCCCGAGATTCGATCGTCGGTGCATGCACCTAGTTCAATCTCGTTCATAGCAAGTACTTTACTCGTTCCGTAATCCGATATCACTTTGTGATTAACTCCTTAACCACATGCTTTCAAGCGGTGTTGATATCGACACGAGTGGGCCCGAAGTATATCTCTCCGACTTGGGAGGGACAAATCCCATCTCGATACATACAACCCAACAGATACTTTCCGATCACCTGAGAGACACCTTTATGATCACCCTCTCATAGGATGACGTTTGATGACCTCAAAGCTTTCTTCCGATACCAGGGAGTTGTATTATCTCATGGTCTAAGGAATACAATATTTGACATAATAAAAGCTTCGCAAAGACGAACACGATGACACGATCTAATTGCTTCGCTTAGTTTGGGTCTGTCCACCATATCATTCTCCCAATGATATGATCTCATTATCAATTGACAACTCATGTCTATGGTTAGGAAACCTTAACCATCATTGATCAATGAGCTAGTCCATAGAGGCGCATTTAGGGACACGGTCTTGTTCACAAACCACACAAGTATTAAAGTTTCCGCTTAATACAATTCTAGCATGGAATATAAACATTATCATGAACAAGAATTATAATAATAACATCTTTATTATTGCCTCTAGGGCATAATTCCAACAGTCTCCCACTTGCACTAGAGTCAATAATCTAGTGTACATCTGGCAACAATCTCACACCCATGGCACTGAGGTGCTGATCATGTTTTACACGTGGAAGAGGTTTAGTCAATGGATTTGCGACATTCAGATCTGTATGTACTTTGCTAATCTTCAGATCTCCATCTGCTATATAATCTCGGATTATATGAAACTTGCGGTTGATATGCTTGGTCTTTGGATGATATCTTGGTTCCTTAGCGAGTGCTATGGCGCCAGTGTTGTCACACAATATCTCCAGTGGGTCCAATGCACTTGGAACCACGCCAAGCTCAGTGATAAAGTTCCTGATCCAAACTCCTTCACTTGACGCTTCTGCAGCAGCCATGTATTCCGCTTCTACTGTAGATCCCGCGATCACGCTTTGCTTGCAGCTTCTCCAGCTCACAGCTCCTCCATTCAAAATATACACGTATCCTGTCTGAGATTTAGAATCATCCTTGTCGGTGTCAAAACTAGCGTCGACGTAACCTTTTACGGCAAGTTGTTCATCACCCCCATAGACTAAGAACATTTCTTTAGTTCTATTTAGGTATTTTAGGATGTTCTTCACGGCTGTCCAGTGTTCCACTCCTGGATCACTTTGATATCTGCTCGTCAAACTAAGAGCACTGGACACATCCGGTCTAGTACACAGCATGGCATACATGATGGAACCTATGGCCGAGGCATAAGGCACTTTGCTCATAGCTTCCCTATCATTTATCAGAAGGACACCGAGCCTTGCTCAATATCTTACGACAACATAGGCACTGAACCTTTCTTTGCCTTATCCATTCTGAACCTTTTCAGAACTTTGTCTAGGTATGTACTCTGGCTTAAAGCTATCAGGCGTCTTTGTCTATCTCTATAGATTTTGATGCCCAATATATAAGCAGCTTCACCTAGGTCTTTCATTGAAAAACACTTGTTCAAATAACTCTTCACATCGTTAAGCATGTTGATGTCATTTCCAATAATCAATATGTCATCCACATATAGTACCAGAAACGTCACCGAGCTCCCACTCACTTTCTTGTAGATGCAAGCTTCGTAGCAATTTGGAACAAATCCAAAGCTCTTGATCACTTGATCAAAATGAAGGTTCCAACTCCGAGATGCTTGCTTCAGTCCATAAATGGAACGCTGAAGTTTGCATACTTTATCAGCATCCTTAGGATCGACAAAACCTTCGGGTTGCATCATATACAACTCTTCATCAATGTTGCCATTGAGGAACGCAGTCTTGACATCCATCTGCCATATTTCATAATCATGAAACGCAGCAATTGCTAATAAAATCCGAATGGACTTAAACATCCTACGGGAGAGAAAGTCTCATCGTAGTTAACACCTTGAACTTGTCGAAAACCTTTTGCGACAAGCCGTGCTTTATAGACGGTAACATTACCATCCGCGTCCGTTTTCTTCTTGAAGATCCATTTGCACTCAACGGCCTTTCGGTCGCTAGGAGGGTCCACCAAAGTCCATACTTGGTTTTCGCTCATGGATCCCAATTCGGATTTCATGGCTTCTAGCCATTTCTCAGAGTCTAGGCTCATCATCGCTTCCTCATAGTCCGTAGGTTCACTGTCTTCTACTAACAAGACAACAAGACAGGTTGTCGTACCACTCAGAGGGGCACGCGACCTTGTCGACTGCGACGCTCAAGAGCAGATCGTCCAAGCTTCATGATCCTTGTCATTAGCTTCCTCTATTGTTGGTGCAAAGCGACCGAACAATTTCAGGTCTGCGCTACTCTCCAACTCAAGAGAAGGTTCAATAACCTCGTCTAGCTCTACTTTCCTCCCACTCACTTCTTCGAGAGAAACTCCTTCTCAAGAAAGGAACCGTTCTTTGCACAAACACTTTGCCTTGGTTCGTGATAGAAGGTATACCCAATAGTTTCCTTAGGGTATCCTATGAAGACGCATTTCTCGCTTTGGGTTCGAGCTTGTCCGCATCAACTTCTGACGTAAGCTTCGCATCCCCAAACTTTAAGAAACGACAACTTAGGTTTAGCACCAAACCACAGTTCATACGGTGTCGTCTCAACGGATTTAGATGGAGCCCTATTTAAAGTGAATGCAGCGGTTTCTAATGCACAACCCCAAAATGATAACGGCAAATCAGTAAGAGACATCATCGATCGGACCATATCTAATAGGGTTCGATTCCGACGCTCGTACACACCATTCATTGTGGTGTTCCGGTGGCGTGAGTTGTGAAACAATTCCACTTGCTTTAAGATGCGTGAGAAAATCATAACTCAGATATTCACCTCCACGATCGGATCGTAGAAACTTAATCTTTACATTACGATGGTTCTCCACTTCATTCTGAAATTCCTTAAACTTTTCAAATGTTTCAGATTTATGTTTCATTAAATAGATATACCCATATCTACTTAAGTCATCGGTAAAAGTGAGAAAATAGCGATATCCACCGCGTCAAACACTCATCGGTCCGCATACATCGGTATGTATGATTTCCAACAAGTCCGTTGCTCGCTCCATCATACCGAGAACGGGTTTTGATCATCTTGCCCATGAGGCATGGTTCGCATGTGTCAAATGATTCAAAATCAAGAGACTCCAAAAGTCCATCGAATGGAGTTTCTTCATGCGCTTTACACCAATATGACCTAGACGACAGGCCACAAATAAGTAGTATTATCACTATCTACTTTGCATCTCTTAGCCTCAATGTTATGGATGTGTGTTTCATCCCTTTCGAGATTTAGAAGAAATAAACCATTCACAAGAGGTGCATGACCATAAAGATGTTACTCATATAAATAGAACAACCATTATTCTCCGATTTAAATGAATAACCGCTCGCAATAAACACGATCCGAAATAATGTTCATGCTCAACGCAGCACATAATAACATTTATTAAGGTTTAAAACTAATCCCAAGGTAAAACTAAGGAGAGCGTCTGACGCCATTACATCAACTCTTGATCCGTTGCCAACGCGATCGTCACCTCATCCTCGCAAGCCGCCTATTCCGTAGCTCTGCTTTGAGTTACAAATATTAGCAACCGAACCGTATCAAATACCCGGGCACTACAACGAGGGCTAGTAAGGAAAACATCAATAACATGTATATCAAATATACCTTTGATGGTGCCAGCCTTCTTGTCCGCTAAGTACTTTGGACGATTCGCCCAGGACCCTTGTCCTTGCAATAGAAGCACTGTCCGGCTTGGGACCAGACTTGAGCTTCTTCTCAGCGAGGGCATTGCTGTCACGCCCTTCTTGAAGGGCTTCTTTGCTCCTTACCTTTCTTAAAGGTGGGCTTGTTGACCATCAACACATGATTATCCTTTTGATGTCCACTTTCGGCCTTCACTTTGCGAAGAGCTCGGTGATCGATCAGTGGAACCAATCTGATTGTGAGTCACTACAAAACTTTTGTAGCTGGGAGGGAGTGATTGCAGAACCTGTCAATCTTGAGCTCCTCTGGAATCGTGCATTCGGTTGCTCAAGGCGTTGAGTGTAGCCGTCATCTTAATGGCGTGCTCACTAACGGAACTCCCTTCCTCCATCTTGCGTTAAAGAACTTCTCGAGATCTCATATCTCTCGAACGGGCTGAGTCGAAACATGGTTTTAACTCTTCAAGAATCTCAAAGGGCCCGGATAGTCTTCAAAACGATTTTGAAGTTCCGTTCCATAGCAAACAACATGGTGCTCTTAATCACACCATAATCATCTTTACGCCGATAGATGACTTTATCACCGGACCATGCAGTTGCGGCAGGGGTCACCTAACGCTTTCCCAAGGACATAGTCCTTTTGTCCTTGCAGAGAATGATTCTTAGATTGCGAACCAATTGGTGAAGTTAGACCCATTGTTTCTAAGCTTTTCCTTCTCAGCAAAAACGTTGAAGTTGAAGTTGGACTTGGCCATGTGATCTACAGATTTGCAAGTACAATTTAGACTATGTTCATGATAAATAGTTCAACTTAATCAAATTACTAGATGAACTCCCACTAAATTCAACATCCCTCAAGTTGTTTAGTGAACACGATCCAAATTCACCACACCTAATCCGATCATCATGAGAAGAGGTGTGGTTTCAATGGTGGACAACGGCGTCGATCATATCATTCATATGACTCATGCTTAACCTTTCGGTTCTTGTGTTCCGAGGCCATGTCCGTACATGCTAGGCTCGTCAAGTTAGACCCAAGTATTTCGCGTGTGCAAACTGGCTTGCACCCGTTGTATGTGAGCGTAGAGTCTATAGCACCCGATCATCACGTGATGCTTGGACACGTTAACTTTCAACGGTGCATACTTGGGGAGAACACAGTTTTATCTTGATCTTTAAGTGAGGAATCATCTTATAATGCTACCGTCACGATCTAAGCATAATAAGATACATAAAAGGATAAACATCACATGCATATAACTTTATGTGACATGGTATAGCCAATCTTCGCAATGATCTCCATCTTGTGCGTCGACATGATCTCCATCACTCCACCATGATTGCCTCCACCACGAATAGCAACTACAACTATTGCTAACTACTTAGCGATAAAGTAAAGCTATTACATGGCGTATAAGAAGTTGACTCGCAGGTCATACACAATTATAAAGACAACCATATGGCTCCTGCCGGTTGTGTATTCATCGACATGCAAGTCGTGAAACATTACAAAACATGATCATCGCATACAATATACTCATCACATCTTGGGCCATACCATATCACAGAAAACACTCCCTGCAAAAACAAGTTAGACGCCTCTACTTTGTTGTTGCATGTTTTACGTGGCTTATGGGAGTAGATGCTAAGAACGATTCTTACCTACGGAAAGCCAACGGTGATATTATGGTTGCCAAACTCTGGTGTTAATCCCATGACAACTATAGTGAGAAAACCGACATCCACCAGCATGTGTGGAACAAGCCACACGTCAAGTCGGAGCCGGTCTCATGCGACGGCGTCGTAAGGTTGGCCTGGACCGCTTCAATCTCACTATCCCGTCATAAGAAGAACACAAACAAGAGGCTTGCAACAGAAAACATCAACGCCCGCAACAACCATGTTGCGTTCTACTCGTGAAACACATCTACGCATAGATCTAGCTCTGATACCATTGAAGGGTTTCGCGGCATAGTAAATCAAAATTTTCAACGGATGCGAACAGAGGGAAAGCCAAGATCTAATCTAGGAGATGCAAACAACGAGATAGATTGGATTAGATCTTCATACCCTTGAAGATTCGCAATGAAGGCGTTAAATCCGGAGCGTGGGTGATGTAGTCGTGCCGCTTCTCCTCCTCGCGATCCGATCCGATCTAGCACCACAAGTGGCGGTGCCTCCGTGAGATGCACACGCGGCACCTCGGCGTCTCCTCCTTCCTCGGACCAGCAAGTATGGTGGAGAGATGGATTGGATCTACAACACGAGGCGTGGTGTATATGGTGGAGAATTTCGCAGCAGGCTTCGCCTACAAGCGATGGGAGGAGAGAGGAAGGGCAGCAGGGCAGCTAGGGTTGGAGGGGAAGGTGTGTTGGGAGGGGGCGCCCCAGCCCTCTTTATATAGAGGGGGGCGGCCAGACCTTGCCCCTCCTCCAAGCCTTGGGCCGGCGGCCAAGGGAGGGAGAAGTGGAGGGCAAGGACTCTCCTCCTTCTAGAAGCCCTAATTAGGGTTTCCCCTTGGATGGCCGGCTGGGCCCTATGGGGCCTTGTGCCCCTGGCCCAATGCGGCCAGGGCACTCCCTCATAGGCCCATGCCCCCTCCCGGAAGGTGGGGCCACGTTGGTCCCCTTCCGGAAGGTTCTAGAAGCTTCGATACAATACTGATTAACACGGAACAATTCCGAACTCCAAAACTGCCTTTTATATGAATCTTATTCTCCGGACCACTCCGGAACCTCTCGTGATGTCCCGGATCCCATCCGAGACTCCGAACAAAAACTCATAAACCAATTATCCAATCTATCCTAGCGTCGAGACACGTTAAGTGTGTGACCCTGCGGGTTCGAGAATATGCAGACATGATCTTCTATCAATAATCAACAGCGGGGCCTGGAAACCCATATTGACTCCCACACATTCATCGATGATCATATCGGATGAACCATGATGCCAGGATTCAATCAATCCCATATATATATTCCCTTCGTCTCGTGATATTTTACTTTGCCCGAGATTCAATCGTCGGTACCGTCATACCTAGTTCAATCTCATTCACAGCAAGTACTTTACTCGTTCCGTAATCCGATATCACTTTGTGATTAACTCCTTAACCACATGCTTGCAAGCGGTGTTGATATTGATTATCGAGTGGGCCCGAAGTATATCTCTCCGACTTGGGAGGGACAAATCCCATCTCGATACATACAACCCAACAGATACTTTCCGATCACCTGAGAGACACCTTTATGATCACCCTCTCATAGGATGACGTTTGATGACCTCAAAGCTTTCTTCCGATACCAGGGAGTTGTATTATCTCATGGTCTAAGGAATACAATATTTGACATAATAAAAGCTTCGCAAAGACGAACACGATGACACGATCTAATTGCTTCGCTTAGTTTGGGTATGTCCACCATATCATTCTCCCAATGATATGATCTCATTATCAATTGACAACTCATGTCTATGGTTAGGAAACCTTAACCATCATTGATCAATGAGCTAGTCCATAGAGGCGTACTAGGGACACAGTGTTGTTCACAAACCACACAAGTATTAAAGTTTCCGCTTAATACAATTCTAGCATGGAATATAAACATTATCATGAACAAGAATTATAATAATAACATCTTTATTATTGCCTCTAGGGCATAATTCCAACAGAAATGTGAAGCAAGTTTTCAGGAATTGAAGACCAGGTTAACCACATCTCCAATCTTAGCAGTTCCAGAAACAGGGAAAGACTTTACAGTATATTGTGATGCATCTAAAGAAGGCTTGGGTTGTGTGTTAATGCAAGATCGGAAAGTAATTGCTTATGGTTCAAGACAACCAAAACCACATGAAGTCGACTATCCAACTCATGATTTAAAGTTAGCAGCGGTGGTTTTTGCGCTAAAAGGATGGAGGCATTTTCTTTATGGAGCCAGATGTGAGTTATACACTGACCATAAAAGTCTTAAATATTTCTTCACTCAAAAGGAGTTGAATATGAGGCAGAAGCGTTGGTTGGAACTAATCAAAGATTATGATTTAACAATCAACTGTACTCCAGGAAAAGCAAATGTGGTAGTAGATGCTTTAAGTCGCAAAAGTGTAGATATTCAGCCTAGCAATCGGGAGCTACCAAAAGAGTTACAAATGGACTTGGGAAGATTAGAGCTTCAATTCATTAGAACAGAGGTTCTTGGAGGATGAGCTACTATGTAGGTAGTTGCAGAGCAGGATAGTGATCTTAAGCACGAAATTTTTAGGCATCAAGCAACCTTTCATTGCTGAGGAAATTCGGAGGATTTCTCAAGGGAAAAAATCCGTTTTTCGCCTTGGATATTATGAGTCATTGTGGTTCCAAGACCGTCTTTGTGTTCCAGATGTGACTAAGATTCGAGATGTCATACTCAGAGAAGCACATGAAACACCATATTCTATACATCCAGGCAGTACTAAGATGTATATGGACTTGAAAGAACTATTCTGGTGGAATAACATGAAAAGGGACATTGCTAAATATGTATCTAAATGTCATACTTGTCAAAGGGTGAAGGCTGAACATCAAAATCCATCAGGACCATTACAACCTTTGGAAATTTCCGAATGGAAGTGGGAGTAAATAGGTATGGACTTCATCACAGGATTGCCCATGACACCTAAAAGGAAGGACATGATGTGGGTAATTTTGGATAGACTCACTAAAAGTGCACATTTTATTCCGTTAAATCTGAAAGATAATGCCGAGAAGTTAGTATAAGTTTACATCAGAGAGATAGTAAGTAAGCATGGAGTACCCAAAAAGATCGTAACTGATAGAGGATCAGTGTTTACTTCAGCATTTTGGAAGCAATTACATGAAGCACTTGGTTCCAAATTAGATTTCAGCACAGCTTATCATCCAGAGACAGGAGGTCAAACAGAGAGAACAAATTAAATACTAGAAGACATGTTAAGGGCTTGTGCATTAGATTTTGGCGGTACATGGGAAGATCATCTACCATTGGCAGAATTTTCCTACAATAATAGCTATCAGAGTAGTGTGAAGGCATCTCCATATCAGGTTCTGTATGGAAGGAAGTGTAGATCACCAATATGTTGGTATGAGCCTGGAAGCAGCAAAGAATTTGCGCCAGACTATATCAAAGAAAAACAAGATATCATTGATAAGATTAGGGATAGACTAAAAATAGCTCAAAGCAGACAGAAAAGTTATGATGATCAAAGTCGAAGATCATGGCATCCAGAAGTGGGAGATATGGTATATTTGAAAGTAAGTCCAATGAAAGGGGTTAAAAAGTTCAGAGTTAAAGGAAATTTGTGTCCAAGATATATCGGACCATTCAAGATATTGAGTCAGAACAGGACTATAGCTTATGCTTTAGAGTTACCATCAAGATTGGCTCAAGTGCATAATGTTTTCCATGTGTCACAACTTCATAAATGTTTGAAAGTTCCAGATGATGCAATCACACATCAGGAGATAGAACTACATGCAGACTTGACCTATGTTGAAAACCCCTGTAAAATTTTAGAAGAAAACTGGAAAAGGTTGAGAAATAGGGCAATCAAGTACTGCAAGGTACAGTGGGAACATCACCCTAAAAGGGAAGCCACTTGGGAGAAAGAAGAGGATTTAAGAAAAGTCTATCCAGAACTATTCAGGTACATCTCAACAATCTTCGGGACGAAGTTTAATTTAAGGGGGGAAGTCTGTAACATCCCAGCATTTAGGAACCAACGAAGGGTAGATTTAGGAATCTGTGAAAATTCATGCATTCATTTGTAAAAATGTGAGTAATTTTTTTGCCAAATATAAACCTAAAGTGATCAAAGTTTCTTTCATACTTTGAGATTAGGTATAGTCTTGAAGGATGATTGTTATAGACTTTGATATGATCTTTGTGGACTAATGTGTTTTGGGAAATGAAATTTGAATTTAAACTTGAGTGTTGAATTTATAGTTCAAAAGGATTTAAAGTTATGTTTTAGTATTATGCTTTAGCCAAGAGTTAATAATTAGTAGTTCAAACTTTATATAAATAAAACAATTAAGAATAAGAATGTTCATTTCAAAATTTTATTCAATAAATAAGTTACACAAATGTAACTTATGGAAATGAGCAATAATCTTTACAATAGAAATTAAATAGAAGAATAATATTTCTTTATTGAATAATAGTACAATCTTTATTACAAAATAATAAAAAATAAAATTACAAAAGAATAAAGAAATATTACATATGACTATTCTACAAAGAAAAATAAAACCTAGACTAAAGTCTTGAATTTCCAAGTCTGGTACCTGCAAAACAAACACAAACAAAAAGAAAGTAAGTTAAGGTTAAAATTATATTACTCTCAGAACTGATAGTGAAGTGCACTGTTCAAGATTTCATCATTGTGTAATCTTTTAAAGGGGCAAATTTCACCAATATGAAAGAACTGAATTTTTCATAATTTATTCCAGAAGTCAAATAACTCCAAACAGCAAGGAGGGGCAAGTTTCACCAGCCAAGTAAGAGTAACCAGATAAAGGTAACTTCATAACTAGAGCATATCCACAAGGTGTGCAGCAGGCACACAGGCAGCACACACACCAAACTACATGGTGTGTGCTGTCAGCACAGCAGCAACAGCTCCACACACACAAAACTATCAGCACAGCCGTGGGCAAGCCAAACCACACCATTTTCTGCTTCTTACACACCAAGCACAGCAGCCCAGCAGCTAAACCAAATCAAAGCCAAGCAAGATCACACCAATCACAACCTTGATCATCTCACCAAGATGGTGACATAAGGAGGGGGTAGATCAGGTGGATAGCAAGGACAAGATCAAGCCACCAGGACCAGGAGGTGGAGAGCTAGATCAAGGACAAGTCCAAGAACTAGAAGTACCAGGAGGAACATCAGATCAAGCTAGACACACGATCAACCACTTGCAACCCCAACATCAAATGAGTGTGGTGAGTAAAATAGACCATCACATGATCTATCTGTAGGGGTTCGTAGCATGGAAAACAAAAATTTTCTATCGCATACAAACAAACAAGCCAAGATCTATCTACTAGATTGCAGCAACGAGTCGATGGAATAACTCACCCTCGAAGATTCCAAAGTGTTTAACGAGAGCAGATTCTCGTGGGTGATGTAGTCGTACTCTTTCCGATCTCAAGATCGCGTGGCGCGATCCTTCCGGCCAGCGTTCCGCGGCGCTCCCAGATCGGTCACACGTTCGGTTTCGGCGAAGACCTTCCTCTCCTTGTTCCAAAGACGGAGGTTGTAGCACTCTCCTCGTGATTCCGCTGACAACAGTGGTACCAGGAGGTAGAGGGGAAATCCCGCAGGGCTTCGCCTTAAGCCGGTGCGAGTATGGTGGAGCTTATGAGAGAGGCTATTAGTGGTCTAGTAATTAGACACACCAATTAGAAGGCTCTAAACCAATTAGAAGGCTCTAAACCGAATAGCTCTAAACCGGGGTCTAGATCTAGGGTTTAGATTTAGAGGATAGGAAACTTGTGTGTCTAGAGGGGGAGGCCCTGCCCTTGCTTTTATAGGTGGGAGGGCCGGCGGCCAAGGGGAGGAGTCCCTCCCTAAGTCGGCCTTGGGAGGCGCTTGACCAAGGGACTCCTCCCCCAAGTCGGTCTCCACCTCCTCCTCTTTTCCCACTTCCCAAAAACTGCCGTTTGACTTTCAAACTAGCCGTTTGACTTTCAAACTAGCCGTTTGACTTTTCAATTTAGGATTTAAATAAATCCTTTATTTGGGACAGCAAGAACACTTAGTACATGATGCAATCATTCCAATATGTAATGACACACTCATGTACCCTTCCCCTCCGAGTGCCGACATTAGGACCTTCTAGAATGTTCCCGATGAAAACACCGGAACCATTCCCCAACTCCGAAACGGAACTTTCCTTATATTAATCTTATTCTCCGGACCATTCCGGATCACCTCGTGATATCCCGGATCCCATCCGAGACTCCGAACAACATTCGGTCTCTTTCTCATAAAACCATAACTACTCAAACAACGTCAATCCTTATGTGTCTCCCTACGGTTCGTGAATTATGCGGACATGATCGAGACACTTCTCCGAACAATAACCAATAGAGGAATCTGAAATTCATATGGCTCCACATATTTCTACGATTACTGCGTCGAATGAACCACTTACATACGATACCAATTTCCCTTTGTCTCACGATATGTTACTTATCCGAGGTTATGATCGTCGGTATCTCTGCATACCTAGTTCATCCTCGTTCTTGATAAGTACTCTTTCTCGTTCCGTGATATGTGATCCCTTGTGACCCAGTCACATGCTTGCAAGCTAATTGGATGACATTTCACCGAGAGGGCCCAGAGAATATCTATCCGTCATGTGGATGGACAAATCCCACTCTTGATCCATGTGTTTCAACCAATACTTTCCGAACACTCAATGCCACCTTTATAGCCACCACATTACGGTGTGGTGTTTGATGACATCAAAGCATCCATCCAAGAAAGGTGATATGCATGATCTCATGGTCGAAGGAATTAGGTTACTATGTATCAGAAAGCATATAGCAATTGAACTATTGAAATGACTTGATCTTTATGCTACGCTTATCTATAGGAGTATGTCCACCATATCATTCTCCTAATGATATGATCTTGTTGTTGATAACATCTCAATGTTCATGACAAAGAAACCACATCATCAATCAACCAACAAGCTAGTGAAGTATAGAGGCTATACTAGGGACTTCAAATTAAGTTTACAAATCACACAAGTATTAATGGTTTCCTTGTTAATACTATTATAGCATGAATGTAAACATTTATCATAAACACAAAGATATATAATAATAACTACATTTATTATTACCTCTAGGGCATATCTCCAACAGTCTCCCACTTGCACTAGAGTCATCTAATCTAGATTACATGGTAATATACCGAACACCCATGGCAGTTTGGTGTTGGTCATGTTTTGCCCTCGGGAGAGGTTTAGTCAACGGATCCGCCACATTCAGATCTGTGTACTTTGCAAATCTTTATATCCCCATCCTGGATATGTTCTCGAATAGCGTGGAAACGCAGCTTGATATGCTTGACTTCTTGTGTGACCTTGGTTCTTGCGCATTGGCTATGGCGCCCATGTTATCACAAGAGATAGACATTGGGTCCAGCGCACTAGGAACCACACCCAGCTCTGTAATGAACTCTTTCATCCATATCGCTTCTTGTGAAGCCTCCGGCAAGCAACCATGTATTCCGATTGAGTTGAAGATCTCGCCACAACGCTTTGCTTTGCACTCCTCCAGCTAAGCTGCACCATTCAAAATAAATACGTATCCAGTTGTGATTTAGAATCATCCGGATCGGTGTTCCAACTAGCATCGGTGTAACCATTAACAACGAGTTGTTCATCACCTCCATAAGAAAGAACCATATCCTTAGTTCTTCTCAAGTACTTAAGGATGTTTTTGATCACTGTCCAATGATCCACTCTGGATCACTTTGATATCTGCTAGTTAGACTAACGACATATGCGATGTCGGGTCTAGTACATAGCATGGCATACATTAGAGATCCTATGGCTGAGGCATAGGAGTCTTACTCATCTTTTCTCTATCTTACGCGATGTCGGACTTTGAGTTTTACTCAAGGTCGATTGAAACATGGGCAAGAACCCTTTCTTGCTATCTTCCATTCCAAACCTCTTTAGAACTTTGTCCAAATATGTACTTTGTGACAATGATATTTGGCGTTCGATCTATCTCTATAAATCTTTATGCCTAATATGTAAGCTGCTTGCCAAGATCCTTCATTGAAAAACTATTATTCAAATACTCTTTGACACTATTAAGAAGGTCTACATCATTCCCAATCAACAATATGTCATCCACATACAGATTAAGAATGCTACAGAGCTCCCACTCACTTTCTTGTAAATACAAGCTTCTCCATAAGTTTGTATAAAACCAAAACTTTTGATTACCTTATCAAAGCGTTGATTCCAACTTCGGATGCTTGCTTCAATCCATAGATGGACCGTTGAAGCTTGCATACCTTGTTAGCATCTTTAGGATCGACAAAACCTTTGGGTTGCATCATATACAACTCTTCATCAATGTCTCCATTGAGGAATGCTGTTTTGACATCCATCTGCCATATCTCATAATCATAATATGCAGCGATTGCTAACATAATCCTCACGGACTTTAGCTTAGCTACGGTGAGAAAGTCTCATCGTAGTCAACTCCTTGAATTTGTCGAAACCCTTTTGCGACAAGTCGAGCTTTATAAACGATAACATTACCATCACATCTGTTTTCTTCTTGAAAATCCATTTGTTCTCGACCTTCCTACCATCCGGTAAGTCCACCAAAGTCCATACTTGGTTTTCGTACATGGATCCAATCTCAGATTTCATGGCTTCTTGCCATTTATTGGAATCTGGGCTCATCATCGCTTCCTCATATGTCTCGGGGTCATCGGTGTTGTCCACCAACATGACATTCATAACGGAATCATACCAATCTGGAGTGGTACGAGTTCTCGTTGACCTTCGAGGCTTTGTAGCAACTTCAACCGAAGTTTCATGATCATCATCATTAGCTTCCTCTCTTATTGGTGCAGGCACCACAGGAACTTCTTCCGGTGCTGCGCTACTCGCAATTTCGAGAGAAGGTTCGACAACCTCGTCGAGTTCTACTTTCCTTCCAGTCACTTCTTTCGAGAGAAATTCCTTCTCTAGAAAGGATCCATTCTTAGCAACGAAGATTTTGCCTTCGGATCTATGATAGAAGGTATACCCAATAGTTTCCTTCGGGTATCCTATGAAGACGCATTTTTCCGCTTTGGGTTCAAGCTTGTCCGGCTGTAACTTCTTTACATAGGCTTCGCATCCCCAAACTTTAAGGAACGACAATTTAGGTTTCTTCCCAAACCATAATTCATACGGTGTCGTTTCAACGGATTTAGACGGTGCCCTATTTAAAGTGAATGCGGCTGTTTCTAATGCATAACCCCAAAATGATAGTGGTAAATCTGTAAGAGACATCATAGAACGAACCATATCTAAGAGAGTTCGACATTACGTTCAGACACACCATTACGCTGTGGTGTTCCCGGCGGTGTCAACTGCGAAAGTATTCCACATTTCTTCAAATGCTCGCCAAACTCGTAACTTAGATATTCACCTCCACGATCAGAACGTAGAAATTTAATCTTCTTGTTACGTTGATTCTCTACCTCACTTTGAAACTCTTTAAACTTCTCGAAAGTTTCGGACTTATGTTTCATGAAATAGATATACCCATATCTACTCAAGTCATCCGTGAAGGTAAGAACATAACGATAACCATCACGATGCTACACTCATTGGACCACACACATCGGTATGTATGATTTCCAATAAGTCCGTAGCTCCATCATACCAGAAAATGGAGTCTTAGTCATTTTACCCATCAGACATGCTTCGCATCTTTCAAGTGATTCAAAATCAAGTGATTCAAGAAGTCCATCGGAATGGAGTTTCTTCATACGCTTCACTCCAATGTGACCAAGACGACAGTGCCACATATAGGTCAAATTATCGCTTGATTTCAAACGTTTAGCCTCAATGTTATTAATATGTGTATTTCTACTATCGAGATTCAATATGAATAGACCATCTATCAAAGGTGCATGTGCATAAAACACATTACTCATATAAATCGAACAACCATTATTCTCGGATTTAAACAAGTAACCGTCTACTTAATAAACAAGATCCCGATATAATGTTCATGCTTAACGCAGCACCAAATAACAATTATTTAAGTATATAACTAATCCCGATGGTAGATGAAGAGGTAGCGTGCCGATGGCGATCACATCAACCTTTGATCCATTTCCTCGGCGCGCCGTCACCTCGTTCTTCACTAGCTTCCGTTTATTTCGCAGCTCTGTTTGAGTTACAAATATGAGCAACCAAAGATCAAATACCCGAGCACTACTACAGTACTAGTGAGATACACATCAATAACATGTATATCGATATACCTTTCTTCTTGATGTTGCCGTTCTTCAAATCGCCAAGTACTTTGGGCAATTCCGCTTCGATGACCTTCTCCTTTGCGAAAAGCACTCAACATCAGGCTTGGGTCCAGCCTTGGTCCTCTTCGTCGCGTGGTAACTTTCTTACCACCCTTCTTGAAGTGTCCCTTTGCTTAGACTTGCCTTTCTTGAATTTGGTGGTCTTATTGACCATCAACACTTGGTGCTCTTTCTTGATCTCCACTTCGCAGATTTTAACATAGCAAATAGTTACGGCAACTCTTTGTTCATGTTCGCATGTTGTAGTTCATCACAAAGTTCTTGTAACTTGGTGGTAGTGATTGGAGGATGCGGTAAACTCCCAAAGTATTAGGAATCACTATACCCAAACTTTGAAGTTTATTTATGCGTCCGGACATCTTAAGCACATGCTCACCGACGGAGCTACCCTCTTCCATCTTGCGCTTAAAGAACTTTTCGAAGCTTCATAACTTTCAATTGCCGCATGAGTCTCAAAGATTAATTTGAGATCCTCGACAATATCATATGGATCGACTCTTCAAATCTTTTACGAGCTCGATTCTAAACCATACAAGATAGCACACTGAACTATGGAGTACTGATTCTTCCGAGCGAGGTAAACATTCTTTACTTCATCGGTAGCATCAGCTGCAGGTGGGTCACCTAGCGGTGCATCCAGCACATAGGTCAAATTACCAGCTGTGAGGACAATCCTCAAATTGCGGAACCAATCCGCGAAGTTGCTTCCATTGTTTTTCAACTTTTCTTTCTCTAGGAACGCATTAAAATTGATGGTAGGGGCTGCCATTGATCTACAACATATTTGCAATAGTTTAGACTAAGTTTATGATAAATTGAGTTCAAATTAATTAATGAAATTAAACTAGGTGAACTCCCACTCAAAACAACATCCCTCACATTGTTTTAGTGATCACACGAACCAAATCCACTACATCAACACCGATCATCACGAGAGCTGATATAGTTTTAATGGCGAACAATCATCATGTTCATCATATCTACTATATGATTCATGCTTTGCCTTTCGGCGATCCGTGTTCCTGAGGCCATGTCTGTACATGCTAGGCTCGTCAAGATCAACCTTAGCTACCGCATAAGCAAATCTGGCTTGCTTACGTTGTATTCATCCGCGGAATCAAAGACACCCGATCATCACGTGGTGCTTCGAAGCGCAAGCTTTGGCAACGGTGCATACTAAGGGTGAACACTTTAGAACTTGAAATTTATGTGTATGAGGGATCATCTTATAATGCTACCGTCGTCTACTAAGCAATACAAGATGCATAAAGGATTAACATCACATGCAATTCATAATATGTGATATGATATGGCCTTTCTCCTTTGTGCTTCCGATCTCCATCTTCAAGCACGAACATGATCTCCATCATCACCGGCATAGCATCAAGGTCAATGATGCTTCTTCATGGTTGTCGTCCACCAGCTTCAACTATTACAACTATTTTGAATAGACACGCAGTCTCAACGAAATTAAAGACAACCATATGGCTCACGCCGTTGCCAACTTACAATAAGGAACATTGCATACATCAAATATAATCACAATCATGGCCATATCACATCATCGACACCCTCGCAAAACAAAGTTAGACGCTTCTACTTTCTTTGCATATTTTACGTGGTTTGGGGCTTTCCATAGGTGTCGTTCTAACCTACGAACAAGAACCACAACATTGATACTAGCATTGTTGATTACCCGTTGTAAATTGGATCTTTACTATGCTAGGAGAAACAGGCACCCGCAAAGCCACTTATGCAATACGAGTTGCATGTTAAGCGTGGAGCAAGTCTCATGAACGATGTCATGTAAGGTTAGCCCGCTTCATCCCAACATACCGCAAGATGCAAAGTACACAAAAGCAATCTACAATAAAAGCATCAACGCCCACAATGACCATTGTGTTCTACTCGTGCAACAGATCTACATATAGACACGGCTCGATACCCTTTGAGGGGTTCGTAGCATGGAAAACAAAAATTTTCTATCGCATACAAACAAACAAGCCAAGATCTATCTACTAGATTGCAGCAACGACTCGATGGAATAACTCACCCTCGAAGATTCCAAAGTGTTTAACGATAGCAGATTCTCGTGGTTGATGTAGTCGACTCTTCCGATCTCAAGATCGCGTGAGACGATCCTTCCGGCCAGCGTTCCATGGCGCTCCCTTGATCGGTCACACGTTAGGTTCGACGAAGACCTTCCTCTCCTTGTTCCAAAGAAAGCGGAGGTTGTAGCACTCTCCTCGTGATTCCTGCAAGACAACGGCGTGGTACCGAGGTAGAGGGAAATCCCTTGCCTGCTTAAGCGGTGCGAGTATGGTGGAGCTTATGAGAGAGGCTATTAGTGGTCTAGTAATTATACACACCAATTGGAAGGCTCTAAACCAATTATAAGGCTCTAAACCGAATAGCTCTAAACCGGGGTCTAGATCTAGGGTTTAGATTTAGAGGATAGGAAACTTGTGTGTCTAGAGGGAGGCCCTGCCTTGCTTTTATAGGTGGGAGGGCGGCGCCAAGGGAGGAGTCCTCCTAAGTCGGCCTTGGGAGGCGCAGCGCCAAGGGACTCCTCCCCAAGTCGGTCTCCACCTCCTCCTCTTTTCCCACTTCCCAAAATCGCCGTTTGACTTTCAAACTAGCCGTTTGACTTTTCAATTTAGGATTTAAATAAACCCTTTATTTTGGACAGAGAGAACACTTAGTACATGATGCAATCATTCCAATATGTAATGACACACTCATGTACCCTTCCTCCTCAGTGCCGGACATTAAGGACCTTCTAGAATGTTCCCGATGAAAACACGGAACCATTCCCCAACTCAAACGGAACTTTCCTTATATGAATCTTATTATCCGGACCATTCCGGATCACCTCGTGATATCCCGGATCCCATCCGAGACTCAACAACATTCGGTCTCTTTCTCATAATACCATAACTACTCAAACAACGTCAATCCTTAAGTGTGTCTCCCTACGGTTCGTGAATTATGCGGACATGATCGAGACACTTCTAACAATAACCAATAGAGGAATCTGGAAATTCATATGGCTCCACATATTTCTCGATTACTTTGATCGAATGAACCACTTACATACGATACCAATTTCCCTTTGTCTCACGATATGTTACTTATCCGAGGTTATGATCGCCGGTATCTCTGCATACCTAGTTCATCCTCGCATCGATAAGTACTCTTTTCTCGTTCCCGTGATATGTGATCCCTTGTGACCCAGTCACATGCTTGCAAGCTAATTGGATGACATTTCACCGAGAGGGCCCAGAGAATATCTATCCGTCATGTGGATGGACAAATCCCTCTTGATCCATGTGTTTCAACCAATACTTTCCGAACACTCAATGCCACCTTTATAGCCACCCTGTTACGGTGTGGTGTTTGATGACATCAAAGCATCCATCCAGAAAGGTGATATGCATGATCTCATGGTCGAAGGAATTAGGTTACTATGTATCGTAAAGCATATAGCAATTGAACTATTGAAATGACTTGATCTTTATGCTACGCTTATCTATAGGAGTATGTCCACCATATCATTCTCCTAATGATATGATCTTGTTGTTGATAACATCTCAATGTTCATGACAAAGAAACCACATCATCAATCAACCAACAAGCTAGTGAAGTATAGAGGCTATACTAGGGACTTCAAATTAAGTTTACAAATCACACAAGTATTAATGGTTTCCTTGTTAATACTATTATAGCATGAATGTAAACATTTATCATAAACACAAAGATATATAATAATAACTACATTTATTATTACCTCTAGGGCATATCTCCAACAGTCTCCCACTTGCACTAGAGTCATCTAATCTAGATTACATGGTAATATACCGAACACCATGGCAGTTTGGTGTTGGTCATGTTTTGCCCTCGGAGAGGTTTAGTCAACGGATCCGCCACATTCAGATCTGTGTACTTTGCAAATCTTTATATCCCCATCCTGGATATGTTCTCGAATAGCGTGGAACGCAGCTTGATATGCTTCACTTCTTGTGTGACCTTGGTTCTTGCGCATTGGCTATGGCGCCCATGTTATCACGATGAGATAGACATTGGGTCCAGCGCACTAGGAACCACACCCAGCTCAGTAATGAACTCTTTCATCCATATCGCTTGTGAAGCCTCAAGCAGCCATGTATTCCGATTCAGTTGAAGATCTCGCCACAACGCTTTGCTTTGCACTCCTCCATTTAATCGCTGCACCATTCAAAATAAATACGATCCAGTTGTGATTTAGAATCATCCGGATCGGTGTTCCAACTAGCATCGGTGTAACCATTAACAACGAGTTGTTCATCACCTCCATAAGAAAGAACCATATCCTTAGTTCTTCTCAAGTACTTAAGGATGTTTTTGATCATTGTCCAATGATCCACTCGATCACTTTGATATCTGCTAGTTAGACTAACGATATGCGATGTCGGGTCTAGTACATAGCATGGCATACATTAGAGATCCTATGGCTGAGGCATAGGAGTCTTACTCATCTTTTCTCTATCTTACGCGATGTCGGACTTTGAGTTTTACTCAAGGTCGATTAGCAACATGGGCAAGAACCCTTTCTTGCTATCTTCCATTCCAAACCTCTTTAGAACTTTGTCCAAATATGTACTTTGTGACAATGATATTTGGCGTTTCCGATCTATCTCTATAAATCTTTATGCCTAATATGTAAGCTGCTTCGCCAAGATCCTTCATTGAAAAACTATTATTCAAATACTCTTTGACACTATTAAGAAGGTCTACATCATTCCCAATCAACAATATGTCATCCACATACAGATTAAGAATGCTCTGAGCTCCCACTCACTTTCTTGTAAATACAAGCTTCTCCATAAGTTTGTATAAAACCAAAACTTTTGATTACCTTATCAAACGTTGATTCCAACTTCGGGATGCTTGCTTCAATCCATAGATGGACCGTTGAAGCTTGCATACCTTGTTAGCATCTTTAGGATCGACAAAACCTTTGGGTTGCATCATATACAACTCTTCATCAATGTCTCCATTGAGGAATGCTGTTTTGACATCCATCTGCCATATCTCATAATCATAATATGCAGCGATTGCTAACATAATCCTCACAGACTTTAGCTTCGCTACCGGTGAGAAAGTCTCATCGTAGTCAACTCCTTGAATTTGTCGAAACCCTTTTGCGACAAGTCGAGCTTTATAGACAGTAACATTACCATCAAGATCTGCTTTCTTCTTGAAAATCCATTTGTTCTCGGCTGACCTTCCGCCATCCGGTAAGTCCACCAAAGTCCATACTTGGTTTTCGTACATGGATCCAATCTCAGATTTCATGGCTTCTTGCCATTTATTGGAATCTGGGCTCATCATCGCTTCCTCATATGTCTCGGGGTCATCGGTGTTGTCCACCAACATGACATTCATAACGGAATCATACCAATCTGGAGTGGTACGAGTTCTCGTTGACCTTCGAGGCTTTGTAGCAACTTCAACCGAAGTTTCATGATCATCATTAGCTTCCTCTCTTATTGGTGCAGCACCACAGAACTTCTTCCGGTCGCGCTACTGCAATTTCGAGAGAAGGTTCACAACCTCGTCGAGTTCTACTTTCCTTCCCCACTTCTTTCGAGAGAAATTCCTTCTAGAAAGGATCCATTCTTGGCAACGAAGATTTTGCCTTCGGATCTATGATAGAAGGTATACCCAATAGTTTCCTTCGGTATCCTATGAAGACGCATTTTTCCGCTTTGGGTTCAAGCTTGTCCGCTGTAACTTCTTTACATAGGCTTCAGATCCCCAAACTTTAAGGAGCGACAATTTAGGTTTCTTCCCAAACCATAATTCATACGGTGTCGTTTCAGCGGATTAGGCGGTGCCCTATTTAAAGTGAATGCGGCCGTTTCTAATGCATAACCCCAAAATGATAGTGGTAAATCTGTAAGAGACATCATAGAGCGAACCATATCTAAGAGAGTTCGACACGACGTTCGAGACACACCATTACTGTTGTGGTGTTCCCGGCGGTGTCAATCGCAAAGTATTCCACATTTCTTCAAATGCTCGCCAAACTCGTAACTTAGATATTCACCTCCACGATCAGAACGTAGAAATTTAATCTTCTTGTTACGTTGATTCTCTACCTCACTTTGAAACTCTTTAAACTTCTCGAAAGTTTCGGACTTATGTTTCATGAAATAGATATACCCATATCTACTCAAGTCATCCGTGAAGGTAAGAACATAACGATAACCATCACGATGCTACACTCATTGGACCACACACATCGGTATGTATGATTTCCAATAAGTGCATAGCTCGCTCCATCATACCGTAAAATGGAGTCTTAGTCATTTTACCCATCGGACATGCTTCGCATCTTTCAAGTGATTCAAAATCAAGTGATTCAAGAAGTCCATCGAATGGAGTTTCTTCATCGCTTCACTCCAATGTGACCAAGACGACAGTGCCACATATAGGTCAAATTATCGCTTGATTTCAAACGTTTAGCCTCAATGTTATTAATATGTGTATTTCTACTATCGAGATTCAATATGAATAGACCATCTATCAAAGGTGCATGTGCATAAAACACATTACTCATATAAATCGAACAACCATTATTCTCGGATTTAAACAAGTAACCGTCTCGCAATAAACAAGATCCTGATATAATGTTCATGCTTAACGCAGGCACCAAATAACAATTATTTAAGTATATAACTAATCCCGATGGTAGATGAAGAGGTAGCGTGCCGACCGCGATCACATCAACCTTTGATCTGTTTCCTACGCGCATCGTCACCTCGTTCTTCACTAGCTTCCGTTTATTCTGCAGCTCCTGTTTCGAGTTACAAATATGAGCAACCGAACCAGTATCAAATACCGTGCACTACTACGGTACTAGTGAGATACACATCAATAACATGTATATCGATATACCTTTCTTCTTGATGTTGCCGTTCTTCAAATCGCCAAGTACTTTGGGCAATTCCGCTCAAATGACCTTCTCCTTGCAAGAAAAGCACTCAACATCAGGCTTGGGTCCAGCCTTGGTCCTCTTCGTCGGCGTGGTAACTTTCTTACCACCCTTCTTGAAGTGTCCCTTTTGCTTAGACTTGCCTTTCTTGAATTTGGTGGTCTTATTGACCATCAACACTTGGTGCTCTTTATTGATCTCCACTTCTGCAGATTTTAACATAGCAAATAGTTCTGGCAACTCTTTGTTCATGTTCTGCATGTTGTAGTTCATCACAAAGTTCTTGTAACTTGGTGGTAGTGATTGGAGGATGCGGTAAACTCCCAAAGTATTAGGAATCACTATACCCAAACTTTGAAGTTTATTTGCGTGCCCAGACATCTTAAGCACATGCTCACTGACGGAGCTACCCTCTTCCATCTTGCGGTTAAAGAACTTTTCGAAGCTTCATAACTTTCAATTGCCTTACGTGTCTCAAATATTTATTTTAGATCCTCGACATTATCATATGGATCTGACTCTTCATTTCTTTTCTGAAGCTCCGATTATATACCATACCTGATAGCACTATGACCTATTGAGTACTGATTCTTCCGAGCGAGGTAAACATTCTTTACTTCATCGGTAGCTTCAGCTGCAGTTGGGTCACCCAGCGGTGCTTCCTGCACATTGGTCTTATTACCAGATGTGAGTACAATAATCAAATTTCGGAACCAATCCGAAGTTGCTTCCATTGTTTTTCAACTTTTCTTTCTCTAGGAACGCATTAAAATTGATGGTAGGGGCTGCCATTGATCTACAACATATTTGCAATAGTTTAGACTAAGTTTATGATAAATTGAGTTCAAATTAATTAATGAAATTAAACTAGGTGAACTCCCAAAAAACAACATCCCTCACATTGTTTTAGTGATCACACGAACCAAATCCACTACATCAACACCGATCATCACGAGAGCTGATATAGTTTTAATGGCGAACAATCATCATGTTCATCATATCTACTATATGATTCATGCTTTGCCTTTCGCCATCCGTGTTCCTGAGGCCATGTATACATGCTAGGCGTCAAGATCAACCTTAGCTACCGCATAAGCAAATCTGGCTTGCTTACGTTGTATTCATCCGCGGAATCAAAGACACCCGATCATCACGTGGTGCTTCGAAGCGCAAGCTTTGGCAACGGTGCATACTAAGGGTGAACACTTTAGAACTTGAAATTTATGTGTATGAGGGATCATCTTATAATGCTACCGTCGTCTACTAAGCAATACAAGATGCATAAAGGATTAACATCACATGCAATTCATAATATGTGATATGATATGGCCTTTCTCCTTTGTGCTTCCGATCTCCATCTTCAAGCACGAACATGATCTCCATCATCACCGGCATAGCATCAAGGTCAATGATGCTTCTTCATGGTTGTCGTCCACCAGCTTCAACTATTACAACTATTTTGAATAGACACGCAGGTCTCAACAGAAATTAAAGACAACCATATGGCTCACAGCCGTTGCCAACTTACAATAAGGAACATTGCATACATCAAATATAATCACAATCATGGCCATATCACATCATTGCACCCCTGCAAAACACAGTTAGACGCTTCTACTTTCTTTGCATATTTTACGTGGTTTGGGGCTTTCCATAGGTGTCGTTCTAACCTACGAACAAGAACCACAACATTGATACTAGCATTGTTGATTACCCGTTGTAAATTGGATCTTTACTATGCTAGGAGAAACAGCACCCGCAAAGCCACTTATGCAATACGAGTTGCATGTTAAGCGTGGAGCAAGTCTCATGAACGATGTCATGTAAGGTTAGCCCGGCCGCTTCATCCCAACATACCGCAAGATGCAAAGTACACAAAAGCAATCTACAATAAAAGCATCAACGCCCACAATGACCATTGTGTTCTACTCGTCAATGGATCTACATATAGACACGGCTCGATACCCTTTGTAGGGGTTCGTAGCATGGAAAACAAAATTTTCTATCGCATACAAACAAACAAGCCAAGATCTATCTACTAGATTGCAGCGACTCGATGGAATAACTCACCGAAGATTCCAAAGTGTTTAACGAGAGCGATTCTCGTGGGTGATGTAGTCGTACTCTTCCGATCTCAAGATCGCGTGGACGATCCTTCCCAGCGTTCCCGCAGCGCTCCTTGATCGGTCACACGTTCGGTACTGACGAAGACCTTCCTCTCCCTTGTTCCAAAGAAAATGGAGGTTGTAGCACTCTCCTCGTGATTCCGGCTGACAACGGCGTGGTACCGAGGTAGAGGGAATCCCAGGCTTCGCCTTAAGCCGGTGCGAGTATGGTGGAGCTTATGAGAGAGGCTATTAGTGGTCTAGTAATTAGACACACCAATTAGAAGGCTCTAAACCAATTAGAAGGCTCTAAACCGAATAGCTCTAAACCGGGGTCTAGATCTAGGGTTTAGATTTAGAGGATAGGAAACTTGTGTGTCTAGAGGGGGAGGCCCTGCCCTTGCTTTTATAGGTGGGAGGGCCGGCGGCCAAGGGGAGGAGTCCCTCCCCAAGTCGGCCTTGGGAGGCGCCAAGCCAAGGGACTCCTCCCAAGTCGGTCTCCACCTCCTCCTCTTTCCCACTTCCCAAAAGCGCGTTTGACTTTCAAACTAGCCGTTTGACTTTTCAATTTAGGATTTAAATAAATCCTTTATTTGGGACAGCAAGAACACTTAGTACATGATGCAATCATTCCAATATGTAATGACACACTCATGTACCCTTCCCCCTCCGGAGTGCCGGACATTCCGGGACCTTCTAGAATGTTCCCGATGAAAACACCGGAACCATTCCCCAACTCCGAAACGGAACTTTCCTTATATGAATCTTATTCTCCGGACCATTCCGGATCACCTCGTGATATCCCGGATCCCATCCGAGACTCCGAACAACATTCGGTCTCTTTCTCATAATACCATAACTACTCAAACAACGTCGAATCCTTAAGTGTGTCTCCCTACGGTTCGTGAATTATGCGGACATGATCGAGACACTTCTCCGAACAATAACCAATAGAGGAATCTGGAAATTCATATGGCTCCACATATTTCTCGATTACTTTGCGTCGAATGAACCACTTACATACGATACCAATTTCCCTTTGTCTCACGATATGTTACTTATCCGAGGTTATGATCGTCGGTATCTCTCGCATACCTAGTTCATCCTCGCATCGATAAGTACTCTTTTCGTTCCGTGATATGTGATCCCTTGTGACCCGGTCACATGCTTGCAAGCTAATTGGATGACATTTCACCGAGAGGGCCCAGAGAATATCTATCCGTCATGTGGATGGACAAATCCCACTCTTGATCCATGTGTTTCAACCAATACTTTCCAACACTCAATGCCACCTTTATAGCCACCACATTACGGTGTGGTGTTTGATGACATCAAAGCATCCATCCAAAGAAAGGTATGCATGATCTCATGGTCGAAGGAATTAGGTTACTATGTATCAGAAAGCATATAGCAATTGAACTATTGAAATGACTTGATCTTTATGCTACGCTTATCTATAGGAGTATGTCCACCATATCATTCTCCTAATGATATGATCTTGTTGTTGATAACATCTCAATGTTCATGACAAAGAAACCACATCATCAATCAACCAACAAGCTAGTGAAGTATAGAGGCTATACTAGGGACTTCAAATTAAGTTTACAAATCACACAAGTATTAATGGTTTCCTTGTTAATACTATTATAGCATGAATGTAAACATTTATCATAAACACAAAGATATATAATAATAACTACATTTATTATTACCTCTAGGGCATATCTCCAACACTATCTGTCTAAGATTACACAAGCATTCATGATTTGTCTCATACTCAAATTCTCAGAAAACACCCAAGTGGGGTGAATCCATCACTGAAGTTTTAAACACTAAAAGCAATCAGAAAACTATAAAGATCCAACTAAGATCTCAGGACAACATCATTGATCCTAGATGTCAAGCTATATTTAAATTTTAGGAATAAATATAGCCAAGATTTGAACTTCTAGGCACACCTCTTAAATAGGAGTAGCACCTTAGAATTTCATCTTATGGACCCATATAATTTATCAAGCTTACAATCATTTTTATAACTTTGACTCAAGAATCAGTAGCTGGTATCACTACCAGAACTAATCCATGAGAAACACCAAGATAAAGGCTTAATCCCTAAACCTCAGACCAACATCATGGGTTCTAGGGATGCAAGGAAAGAGAATTCCACTTATCTATAATGCCAAGCTAATTTTAAGCTTGAACAAAACCAAACCAAACCAAGTTATAGAATATAATCTTGTGTTCCATAAAAGGATGGTGTCACAAGAACAGTTCTAAACTAAGCAGGTTAGACATTCAACTTTCACAATTACACTCACAACTAACTATAAAATCATTTTCCTGACATCACAGGAATCATAATCAGGAAAATCCATATACATATCTTCACTGTAGGAGACCATTTGATCTCAAGCTATATATGAATTCTTAAGCCAACAGTACTAATACAGTGACTTCATCACACAACACTCACTGTCATTAACCAAGTAATGACAGTGGTGAGCTATTAAACCACTAGATTTCCCAAGTATTGCTTCTAGAGCAACCTTACCATCTGAACCATAACAAAATTAATCCATAGAATCATATGGTAAACCACTAGCATCACCACAGCTAATCATAAGCAGCAAGCCACAGCTAACAACCACTTATCATGCTTAGGGACCATCAAAACTTGATCCAACTCATTAGATATCTAATCCACAGAGGGGTATGAACCCTAAGCAGAACAAACCATCTTAATCAGGACATGACACTAACTAGGAATGGTCACTATCAACACATAGCATAGGATGACCTAGCAAAGAGGACACGAGGGGAAGAAGAAGAACTCACCTATGGTCCTCGCTGAAGAGTAGAAGAGGAAGCAGACGAACACGGCGGCACGGGGAGCACCCCCAAGGGGGCACTGCGACCCATACCACGCCGATGTGGCGACCATAGCCACGCCTGGGGGTGAGGAGCATCACCACGTCACATGACAGCAAAGAGGACACGAGTGGCGTCAGCACCAACGCCACTCCAAACCCTAGGGTTTGGAACGGAATCGATCTGGCCATAGGAGGGCTCCAGTCCAAATCAAATTGGACAGAAGGGTGAAGCAGGGTTGACAACCACCCTATGCACCACGGCAGCGGCCAGGAAGATCCACGGTGGCGCGAATCGCCAGTGATAGCATCGCTGACCACGGGGTCGGTGGAGGAAAAGAAGAGAGGTGAGATCGAGGGAGAGACAGAGGGTGAGTTGGGCTGGTTGGGCCAAGACCCCTTTGGGGTGTTGTTTTGACTTTGCTCTACTGGGCCACAAGGGCCCAATAAACCCAAACAGTCAGCCCAAATCACTTAAATCCTGTTTTAATAAATGGAAAAAGACCAAAATGCCCCTAAACTTAAATAAATTCTAGAAAATAAAATAAAAATCTAAAAATTATAAATCAAATACTTTTGGATTCACAATAATCCAAACTATCCAAATAAATTAAGAGATAAAATTTTAGACATATAAGTTTTATTAAGAATTTTGAAATATAAATATTCCTTATGGAATTTTACAAAATTATTGAAAGTTGATAAAAATAAATAAAAATCACTTTCATTATAAATTAATATTATAGTATTTTATAAAAATACTAAACAAATATTTAATAACAATTTTTGGATTTAAATGATAATTCTTAAAGGAATTATTAAATTAATAAAATTCAAATAAAAGGAAATAAAATAAAAAGAATACAATATTAAATAAATATTAAAAATTCATATTTATAAATTCTTTATTATGAAAAAGAATTTGTATAATTTAAATAATGGGGGACAATACACGTAAAATTAAATAATGCATTACATTACTTTGCATAATCATTTTGCTTCTTTAAATATTGTCCTTACCGGGCAATAATGATGTTTTTGTAGACATAGAAGCTCAAGGTCCAGTGCAAGCATTAGAATTCACTACCTTGCCATCACAAGGCAAGTTCATCACTTGCTCATGTCCTTTTAAGAGTCTTTATCAAAGTATTTGCAAATTGTGTGTTATCATATATACTCCAAAGAAAGAAAATATTATTTTCACAAATAAATAAATCATAGATATCATCCTAAGTGATGATATAATGGAGCAATAGAACTTAGGGTTCTATTTGCAACAATGATGATCAATTAGGGACTTAATAACCCCTGACATCAGTGATTCTAGCGCCATATATTACGCGTTAACCATGAGATTTGGAATGGGACGGAGAAGTCAGATGTATCTTCTTCCTCTCGCATGTAGTCGGATGTGCAGGTCGTGGCTGTTATCCTCGTAGCGTGCATATTAATTGGTAATTCGTAGAGGATATGCAGCATATGGGTGGGAACCCTCATCGTCCCACGATAGTTCTGTCATCTAACGGTTTGTACAAACCATTGCCGTAATTCAATATGTGGGCATGGTGTATACCAAGGAGGCATGCGAGGTCGCAAAGGGGGGCAGTGATTGGCTTGGACCAACTACTAGGCCCCACATCATGGAATTGTGGACAGGAAAGTACGCCCGGTTGTGCAACAAGGAGTTGATCTCTCATGGGTAAAGTAACGCACCTCTGCAGAGTGTAAGAATTGTAACTTGTTACTCCCTGTTCCGGGAAGGAGCTACGAACGCGGCAGGAAAGGAACTCCATGAAAGTTCTGGTCAACCTGTGAAGGCTGATGGTCATAGATTTTTAAAATAAAATCAATCTTTGAAGAAAGATTTACAAAAAAAATTGCATAGTGCCAAGGATTTATAATCCGAGGTGGTAGCTAGAGCATCAAACTTCCCACCTTGCATATAATGAAATTGTTGGGTAACGTTGTTACTCATCCTTTCCTTTGATCCCTTGCTTAGACTCTGAGGATCCTGAAGACGTGCCAATGTATGCAGCCGAATGCCAAGAAGATGTGTTCTACGAGGAGCCTGACCTGTCAGGAGGTGTTGAAGGAGTGGATTACGAAATGCGCTATGGTGTCGATGACAAGTGGAGTCCAACTAAGTACCCTAGTTAGTAGTAACCGATGGAGCCGAGCAGCATGAACTCTACAGAATAAGCTGCTGAGCTCAACTCCTAGATGGAGTTGCTACTTTTAAAATTCCGCTAAAACACTTTATATTTTGGTTTGTAAGTTAAATCCTTTTGAAGTCTTGAACTTCTGGTATTGTAATAATAACAATGTGTGAATGTTTGTAATATGGACCCGCAATGTTTCTGTTGTACCACTCTGAGGGATGTGATATTTATAGAACGGTGTTCTGTGGATGTCATGTCAACGACTATAGTGTACTACACATGCAGTGGTATGTTGGGTCACCGCAGAAATCCACTGCCGCTAGCCTCTTCTTTTATTGTCTGCAGCTGGACGCGGCGGGAAATGTCCCTAAGAGGCGGGAAGTGCCCATAAGAGGAAGGAAACAAAGGGCAGGAAACGACAGGGTGGCGGGAAGGCATTGGAAACACATCGGCATCAGCACCGGTGGAGTGGCCAAAATTTGCCCACCACGGACACGATGGGTCACGTCGTTGGGCGCACTAGCCATGCAGGCTGGACCGTGACCCAAATTATGTTTGTGGGCTGAACCATCAAGACCGAATCAGACGGTTTGCGTCGCCGATTTGGGTCAGCCCGCTGGAGATGCCCTAAGAACGAGTAGTGGAGGAGAGATGCCCAATGACGGCCCCCAAATCCACTTTGTGTCCGACATGGCCTAACAATGTGTCTAGGGGATCCCAGGCCGCCCCCGCGGGCGCACCAGACTTTATCCGCGCATGACGCCACGTCGGATACAGACATGTGGGTACCACTTGATAGCGACCCAACCCCATACCCCCCCCCCCTCCTCGCAAGCGCGTGTCTCCCCTGTTTGAAGCCTCTGCCACCCCTGCCAGCTGCCCCGTCGACGCCGACAATTCATAGTCGACATCCGTTCCACCGAGTGGCCTAGTTGGTGTCGATTTCCTCGTCATGCATATAGAGATTCATGACGAGGTTGTTCATAGCCAACTACAAAATGACCAGGTCGAGCATTTGCGGAGGCCCAAAGGACAAGAAAGATGAAGATAGGGCTTGATCTAGTTGAAGTTCATTTTATTTCTAATTTCAACTATTGTAGAACTACTTTATTTTTATTCTTTTTTTGCGGAATGTTTTATTTTTATCTGTTGAGACCATGTGGCGTAATATGTGGCCAGATTTGGGGTCGTTTTGCTGGCCGTGATTGCCAAAAATGGCCGAGACTATTTACGTTTTGATTTCCAAGTTGCAAAAAAAAAGGTTCAAAAACCTATAGGAAGCCGCCTATGCTGCTGAGAGGATTAAGCCTAACCTTTAAGTTCGATCGCTATAGACGCACGCACTTGGCTCGTTTCTGGCTTGCCCTAAACCGAATGTGATCCTCACCACGTGAGCCAGAGAACGTATGCTCTACTGACAGCGCAGCAGATCGCGAGATCTTATCGGGGGATCGGATCGGATCAATTCTGACAGAATCAGAACACGCATGTGTGCGTTTGTTGTTGAACGTCCATGCTCTTCCACGAAGACCAGGACGATCCGGTGATCACCTTCTGTGTGCGTGATTTGTTGTTGATTATAGTAGTATTACCCTTTCCACGGAAGGTCTACGAGCCATACAATGCATATTATATCTTATATGATCACAGTGCTGGCTAGCTGCGTCTCAAGTCACTTGCCATGTGTGACAGTACAACCATCCAGTCGGTGCCTCGCTCATAAAACATCCGACCCCAGAGTTAATTTTCTGCCAAGACATTCCGGGGCAAAAGTTTTCAGGTGCTTTGCTCAACTTGGTTAAAGTACAGTAGCAAATAGAAGTTCAAGAAATAGTTCAAGCAAATTAGCAAAAGCTAGTTTAACAAACAGGAATATCAATATACCATACTCTACTGTATCAACAGAGCCTTGTTTCACGGAGAGGCCAACAGAGCCCAATAATTATTTCGTAGGCATAAAGAACAGCGACCCCCTACCAACCAGGAGGTCCGTAAATGCAGAAATTTCACATAATGAGCTTCCCGCAGCAGCACAAAAAGTTCCAAAAAAAGATCTAAACATCTACGAGTACAAGATAATGTGATATACAAGTATACAACAAAAGGCACGCCATGTTTCTTCCCTCCACTGACAAAAAACTCAATCACGCGGTACGTTGTTGTCGCATTTCAGAGTAGTGTAGCTGGCGGTTCATCAAGAGGTACGGGAGCAGCTAACCCCAGCTTGACATAATACCCACCCACCATGGATCCCTGGTGATCTCTTCCGATCTCGGTACATATCTACCTACCGCAATCACAGAAACAGCAAGGCTGGTTGACATCTTCCAGTGGACAGAAGAAGCGTATAATGTTAAGCACTGCTGCTCACTTTCTTCTACGACGGCGGTGACTGCTGCGCCGGTCAGAATCTGAATACTCGGAGGTACTTGGATCAGAGTAGCGTGATTTCTCCCTTGGTCTCCTTGACATATGATACCCGCCATGGATCCCTGGTGATCTTCAGATCTCGGTACATATCTACGTATCTAACGCAATCACAGAAACAGCAAGGCTGGTTGACACCTTTCTGTGGACAGAAGCGTATAATGTTAAGCACTGCTGCTCACTTTCTTCTACGATGGCGGTGGCTGTTGCGCCGGTCAGAATCTGAATACTCGGAAGTACTTGGATCAGAGTAGCGTGATTTCTCCCTCGGTCTCCTCGAACGCCTACCGGTTTCACGAGTGCTCAGGTCAGTGTAGCGCCGCTTCTCATTCGACCTCTGTGAAGGGTCAGGAAAACCTGGCACGTCGCGATGTCTCTTTTCCCTTGATCTCCTTGGACGCCGGTTGTCCTCAGAAGAGCTTGAGTCTCTGTGGGATCGCTTGTCCTGACCTCGTGTTGGATGCCACCTGCTCTCAGAAGAACTCGAGTGACTGTAGTGCTGCTTCTCCCTCAGACGCCTCTTGCTGGTAGTGTGCCCCTTATCTCGAGAGAAGGAAGATGGTGCAATTTCCATCTCCTCTTTCTTCTTCTTCCTATGTTCTCTCTTGGGATGCCTTCTTGTATCAGCTTCGTCTTCTGAATCAGAAGAGGATTCTGCCAGGTGTTTCTCCTTGTGCCGGTGCTTTGACTTATGCTTCGCTCTTCCTTTTCCATCTTCCACGTCCTCATCAGAATATGATGATTCAGAACGATATTTTTTCTTTCTCTTGCTTCTTGATGTCCTATTGCTCTTTGCAGGTTCTGAATCTGATGATGAATGATAATTACTATGATACTTCCCAGGTTCAGCATGAGCAGCAACCTCAGACCCCTTGTGCCGGTGCTTTGACCTATTCTTTGCTCTTCCTTTTTCATCTTCCACATCCTCATAAGAATACGATGATTCAGAACGATATTTTTTCTTTCTCTTGCTTCTTGATGTCCTATTGCTCTTCGCAGGTTCTGAATCTGATGATGAATGACAACTACTATGATGCCTCCCAGGTTCAGCATGGGCAGCAACCTCAGACTCCTTGTGCCGGTGCTTTGACTTATGCTTTGCTCTTCCTTTTTCATCTTCCACATCCTCATCAGAATATGATGATTCAGAACGATATTTTTTCTTTTTCTTGCTTCTTGATGTCCTATTGCTCTTCGCAGGTTCTGAACCTGACGAGGAATGATAACTACTATGATGCCTCCCAGATTCAGCATGAGCAGCAACCTCTGACTCCTTGTGCCTACTTTTTCTGTTGGAGCTCTTCTTCGATTTACTCGTGGAAAAGTTGGTAAGGAGAGCCGGAATGTCAATATCACCAAGAAATCCTAAAATATAAGAACGTAAGTCAATGCTTGCAACGATATAGCTAACGGTAGAAAATTCGTGATGTCAGAGTGACAGTGCAGATTTTATTCATGGTGTAAAAGTTATACCTCCATATTCATCAAATATATCTTCTGCTACAATCTGTTGATTAGGATCGTCTGGGTTATATCCGCCTCGAGGAGGGCTCATGCCCGGCTTTTGCTTAAGCTCCCACTTCAAAGGCTGGCACAAAATTCCTCACGTTAAAGCTGGATTTATGAACAAAGTACAACTAGAGAAGAAATGCGTCTAAAGAGTTTGTTGTTTGTTGTAAGGACGTATATGTTCATCTGTATCACAACATGGCGATAGTTACATGTCTTTGAAACAGATGCCGGTTAAATATTTAGCTCCACAGAAGTTAATATCCGCCTACTGATACCCATATGACAACACAATGTTCGAACTTTCAAGACCACTGATCCTTAGAATAAATAAAATAAATGGCAACAAAGCCAGTACATATACTACACCAAGGATACAACAAAACATGAGGTTTTCAGTAGCTTATAGACAAAACCCTATGCAGTTATGGACCGAGGGGAAATGGTCAGAACAGCTACAGAACCAGCAAGTAGATATAGCTGACTATTTCCAAGATTGCTTATTTTTATGCAAACTGCAAATAGAGTAAACTTTCAATAGAAAAATCTAACCTCACTTGAATCAGTCTGTGCCTTTATAGCTGTAAGTGGATCATCCCGTTTCAATCGACTCTCCTCATTAGGCATGATAATATCCTTCATGGGACATTCCCGGTCACCACTCTGATGGCCGAAGTTTCCACATCTTAAACATCTAACATTACGGACTTCAACTCCAAATGGTTTAGGTCTAGCAGGGGCACCTGTGTCCAACCTGAAAATAAGAGCAAAAAGATGCTTCAAATCTGTGACTTGGCAGTAACCTAAGGAGATCATGCTCTATTAAAACGGAAAAACAGAACACATAGAGGAATGACAAATCAAGGGGAAAAGGCTAATATAAAATATAGTCTATTTTCTGTTCGCAGTTTATGAGAGAGTGGGAATGGAAGAAATTCAATGCTTCATGTAGCATTATCGTTAAAACATCAGCATAAACAAAGTACCTTGGAGCATTTTTCAGAACTTCAAACTCTTGCTCTGTTGGCAATGAACGGCCAAACACATCTTTCGGCCTACTCCTTTTCTTATCTGGGCCTGACTGGGTCTTGTCAAGTTCATTTTCAGGCCTGCAGTAAACATAACATTCAATTAAGTTAGGAAAACAGAACACCAAATAACTTGATCTACGTGATCAGAGCAGCAAGTTAAGTTCATTTCAAATATTTCTTGGAAGGCATGCATCTGTATCAGATCAAGCTTTTAAAATGCTATACAGTAGACTTGGGAAAGGAAAAAGGTTAGTGCCATTACACTGAAGAGGTACTTGCAGCTACAGCATCTTCAGTGGCATCACCTTGATCCAACTTCCTCTTCTCATCTTCAATTTCAGCGGCTTTTGCACTCTCTGGATTGTATCCAGGTGGTCGGACGTACATGAAACTCACAGCTTTCATTATCTCCATCTGAAGTTGCAAAGCAAATTGAAGATTGATGACACTGATTCTCAATGGGTGGTCAAAGTAGAATGCAATGTTCAAATATGGGATGCCGTTCATTACAGGGTACAGGAAGTTAAAGATTCGTCACAGCTCTTTGAAGCAACCAGAGTTGGTAGGTATCAAAGCACTGGAAATATTTAAGGGCATTTATTCTAAGTGCAGACAAACAAAGAAGTGGATTTTCTCATTCCTTGTCTAACTTAACATTCATATACTTGGCAATATATTACTATATTTTTAACTTTACATAGCACAAGAGCAGGGCTGCACAATCGTTAGTTTATTCTTTCTCATGGCGCAGCAATCTGCAGGAACCAGCAGATAACTGGCCAACTACAAACGTTCATCACTGTGGCAACTGAAGCATGTATGGAAACTAATGTCAGGCAATCATCATCTATTCATGGGAATTGGGATTGACGAAAAATCAAAACCAGAGCGGTCTTGGAGAAAGGCTCGCAAGGGGTTATCCACCATGTTGGCGGAACAAATAGCGTACAAAGAATAGCTTGTCACAAAATTTTCTAGTAAGGGTTGCTTGATATGGTTTGTATGAGGCCACACAAAGGTTACAACCATTACAATCAGCCCCTAAAGCTCTAGCTTAGGCCATTATTTGACAAACAACCAGCATCACGGCACGATTAAGCACATGAAAGCCTAAATCCTAATGAACAAAACAATGAAACAATCACACCTGCACTAACACTATGGCGATCACAATAGTTCAGGTTAGTGTCCATGAGCGATAAAAGAGAAGGACGGCGTCTGTATGTATGTACCTTCTCCTTGTCCTTCTTGGAGAAGAGCGCGGTCTGGCGGAAGAACTCCTGCTCCTGCGCGAACTCCCGCTGCACCTCCTCGTCGCGGCGCGCGCGGTTGGTGTGGATCTGCTCGGCGATCCACTTGCGGCGCTGGTTCGGGTACGAGAGCGGGTGCCATGGCTTCTGGTTCAGGAACGAGTGGCTCCACGCCGTCCCGGACTTCTCCTTCAGCTCCACCTCCCCCGCCGGAATCTTCCTCCCCAGGCCGCCGCCGCCGCTCCCCTCCACCCCCTCCTCCATCTCCCCGCCCCTCCGCCGTCACCGGCTTCCTCCTCCTCGTCTTCTCCCAACACCCAAATCCCAAATTCCCCCGGCCGCCGAGACGGGCGGGTTCCTGGGCCTCTGTGTCTGTCCGTCGAGTCCGTGTGCTTGATCGTTATACAGTGGGCCAGTCAGACAGTCCAGCCCGGCCCAGAAAAGAGGTCGGCTCCACTCTTGACTCTTCCAGACCTAGTTCCCCACCCATTTGTCTGGCAAAATAAAAGTTCCGCGCCGCCCCACGCCGCGCCGACGCGAGACCTGATGGCGATCTCTTCCCCCTCCCGCCTCCACCTACCCCAGGCCTGCCGCCGGCCGGCGGCTCTCGCCAACCGCCAATGTGTGGACTTCTCTACGGCAACATGCGGGAGGCGGCATCGGCGGCTTGTTCCCCTGGCTGCTGCTGCTTCATTCTGCATCCGCGCCGTGCGTGCCACGGACGCTGCACGGCAGCCGTTCGACGATGGGCCCGGCGCCATTGACGGGGAGGAGTCCATGGTGGAGGAGCACCAGCGCCTGAAGATCGCCATCGTGGGGTTCGGCAACTTCGGGCAGTTCCTGGCGCGCACCTTCGCGCGGCAGGGCCACACCCTGCTCGCCCACTCCCGGTCCGACCACTCCGCGGCCGCGGCCGCCCTCGACGCGACCTTCTTCGCCGACCCGCACGACCTCTGCGAGTGCCAGCCTGACGTGGTCCTCCTCGCCACCTCCATCCTCTCCGCCGAGGCCGTCCTCCGCTCGCTCCCCGTCCACCGCTTCCGCCGCAACACCCTCTTCGTCGACGTCCTCTCCGTCAAGGAGTTCCCCAAGAACCTCCTCCTCACCTACCTCCCGGAGGACTTCGACATCATCTGCACCCACCCCATGTTCGGCCCGGAGTCGGCCTCCGACGGCTGGGCCGGCCTCCCCTTCGTCTTTGACAAGGTCCGCGTCGGCGACTGCCCTGCCCGCCTAGCGCGCGCAGAGGCATTCCTCGACATCTTCGCGCGCGAGGGGTGCGTCATGGAGGAGATGCCCTGCTGCAAGCACGACGAACTCGCCGCCGAGACGCAGCTCCTCACCCACACTGTTGGCCGCATGCTGGCCTTGCTGAACCTCCGTGCGACCCCCATCGACACCAAGGGGTTCGAGTCGCTGCTCCAGCTGGTGGACAACACCTGCAGCGACAGCTTCGACCTCTACAATGGCCTCTTCATGTACAACAAGAACTCCATGGAACTGCTCAACCGGCTCCAATGGGCCTTGGACACCGTCAAGAAGAGGCTCTTCGACAACCTCCACGAGGTGCTCCGGAGACAGCTCTTCGAGGGCTCGCCGCCGTTGAACAAGGATATCCCGGATTCCTCCTCCGCCTCGCCGCACAAAAGGGATAGCCCGGATTCCTCCTCCGCCACCGAGTCAACCGACCATGATCTAGACGCCCACGACGACGACTCGGGCAATAATTAAACGCCTTTATATCCTGTCACCGATCTGCCATGGACCTGTGGTCCGTCCCTGATATCATGTCAACGATGAATGGAGTCAAGTAGATGGTATTTGTTGGGGATGGGCAACTCCTCAAAGTTGTTGACTCGTACGCCTACATGTTCAGTGGAATAACTATGAGAGTATTGCAAACTTGATCCTATCTTGGGTGTCTCCCGTTCAGAAAATGAAACGAACATGAGAAGATTAGAAATAAATTTAAACAAACATGACCAATCTATATAATCTTGATAAAACTGAAAGCCTTCATAGTCATCGTCTCTATCTTCATTTCTACAGTCAAATGCAAGTTAAAGTAATACTCTCAAATCTTAACAAACCTGTGACATCTCTTTTAAGACGGATGAAGTAATTTATTTGGGAGTGTCTATATCTCAGACGCATGAGAACTTCTGATGTCATTCTAATATTTCTGCTAAAATCGCAGTTGCAACGTAGTTACAACTCATAATATTTGTACTAATTCTCAGTTACAACCTAGTTGCAACTCATTAAATTCTCAGTTACACCCTAGTTACAACTAATGTGTAACTTTCACTCACGAATCATGAGGTAAATCTAACGGTGAAAGAGATGATCGAGACCTAAGAAGTCTGAGAACTTGTAAAACCGAATTTATTTTTAGCAAAAGTTTTCTTCTTAGAATTATATGGAGAAAGTGTGCCGCCACCATAATTACCCAATTTGGACCTCACATATTTCTAGAAAACAATGAGAGTGGGTATGCGGCTATCAAATCTAGTGTCGACCGGATTCATTGTCGGCACGTCTAAGGCGGTGATACCGAGGCTCCAAAATGAAAGAAAGTGATATGAGGATTTTTTTTGATATTGTGTTATGTTGGCAAGTTTGTTTGCGTGTAAATAGGGATGACATGTTGCAATAATAATGTTTATGTTTTGCAATGATTGTGCTCGTATGGCAAAATTGTGTCATTCGTTTGAGTTGTTTCAATGGTTTTGCATGATTTTCTACATATGTAAAGAAAAATGGTGGAATGAATGCTTTAATAATACATTGAAAATGTAAAGTCGGAGTATAGTATTATTTATCAAAAAGATTTTTTAAAAGAGTGGAAATATTTAATTTTTTAAGACAAAGGAACATTTTTTTAGGATAATCAATAATTTAGTTCTTTTTAGTGGAGCAACCGTTTAATGGGATGAGATAGTAGAGGAAGTGACTTGATTTGCATGCTATTGTCTTATCCCCATCATCTTTATCCCCGTGTGCTCACTTTCTCCCGACACTCCTTAGGCACCTCTTCCTCCTTCCTCCATCGGCTCTGTCGGTTGGGGAGGCGAGGGAAAGGAAATTGGACTCGCTCTCCTCCCCTCGGTATACCCTCTTAGGGATTGTGTCCCTATTTTTTAGGCCTTATGCATTTGGTTTTTATGAAAGATTCATCGTCAATGAGGAGCCAACTTCTTCATTTCGGTGCCTTCTCCATGTGCTCGTCATCGTTCTCGCGCGTCGGCCAGGGAGAGGTTGGTTATGAAGCCCCTCCACCAAATAACCTCTAGGGTCTCACCAAATCGCTCCAAATGGTGTCCCCTCTTTTGGTTTTTAATAAATCCCTGCTTTTATCCTTTGTGTTTGCCAGATTGCGCCTGCAAAATGGTTCAATCCTGGTGTTCTGGTCCAAGGTCTTCTCTTTTGCTCCCTGTCATTTTGGGGTTCATGGTTTAGGAGAGGATTTCCTCTTGGATCCTCTTTGTTATTCTTTTGACGATCCTTTACATGTTTACTGTTTGTCATGGGGAGGCCATGTTCTGATGGTGATTTTCTAGGGAGTACTGGCCCAGCTTCGGGGCTTTCATGAGTTGCGGTTGGCTGTGGTTGCTCGATCTCGTTCTCATTCTTCTATAGCATCTAGGTCGACACCAGAGGGACTCAGATGATTTTTTTGTCCGGGGCATCTTGGTTTCTTCGTTCTCATTATCGTTTCCAACACTAAGGCATGGAGATCCACATATTCGTCGGCTTTATAGTTCCTTTTCTCCTTCCTATTTGGCAGAGCCAAATCCTCCTTCCTTGCTCTGCTGGTGGCAGCCATCTCTGCCTCTTTGGAGCCCAATGGCTCGATGGACGACATTGAGGACTCGTGGCGGACCTAAGCAAGAAGGCGGGTGTCATTGTGGCAGTTGGAGTTGTCTTGTTCGACACGTGGAGCTCGGTGCTACGTGTCGACTAAGGGCTTGTTTAAAATTTTCCTTTTTTGTGAAACCTTGTTTGTAACTCCTGTTGTAAATCTAGAGCCTCTGCGCTCGAATGGAAAATATCAAGTGCGAGATTTGTCAGATGATTCTGGCAATGGCATGCATTGTGAAACAATGTAAGTCATGCCTGGTGTGGAAAAAAATATGTTGGATTTGTTTTGCAAAAAGAGAGATGTGACTAATAATCAACCTAACAGAGACCACGGTAAAACATGGGCCCTCACAAGCATACCATTGGGCTAGATCGACAAATAATTTGGCTTTGCATTTAAGAATTTGTTATGCCAAAAAAAGAGGTGTATTTAAGAATTTATGGTTCAATTTTGGTGGGGCGATGCTCAGGTGGTGACGGTGGCGCTTCTTTCAATAAGGTCTTTTCGGCTTTAGCCCTCGTCTTGACCGCGACGTCGAGGAGCTTGTGGGAGTGATTTGATCCTTGAGAACTTCTTCTAGCCGTGAGATCTTTGGATCTTTATGGAGTTTAATCGGAATTTCATCCTTCTTTCTTCATGTTTGGGACAATGGTCTTTTTGACCCATTCGGCGACTTTTCGTCCGCAACCAACAACGTCAGACTTAGGAGGAGCAGCAGCTGCGGCATGCCGTCGACACGGTCTAAAGGTTAAAAATAAAAGATCTCTTAAGATTTTCAATATAATTTTTGTTTATGTTAAGCTGCTTTGTATTGTTTATATGTTTCTTTTAATGCGAGAGTCGTATTGGAAAAGAATAAAAATCAGCCGAGACTATGATAAAACACGGGCCCTCACAAGCATACCATTGGGTCAGATCGACCAATAATTGGGCTTTGCATTTAATGGGCCTTTCTAAGATTCGGCCCATCTAGCTGCGATCTGGTGGCTCACGTCAGGCATCGTCCAACCGCACCAATATCTCCAGGGTAAGGGAGGAGCGGCGATCCGTCGGTGGCGAGTCGGACGGCGAAGAGGAAGACGAGCATGACCGACGGACAGGACCCGGGTGACGCAGCGGCCGCAGAGCCCGAACCCCTTCCAGATCCCGAAGAAATTCATACAGATCTGGAAGAAGCAGGCGAGCCCGAAGCCGGCGCCGGCGACAGCGAGGAAGAGGAGGACGTCGACGTCGACGGCCTCGCCAGCTTCCTCGAATTCGAGATCCTCTGCGGATCCAGCAACGAAGATCCTCTCGATGTAAGTCCACTAGGTAGATCCCTCCCTTGATTTTCGATTTCCGTGTGCGAGCCTGGTCGTGATTGGGAGTCGATTGCAGCAGCAGGAGGAAGGCGAGGAGGAGAAGGAGAAGCCAGTGGTAGATGCTCTTAACAAGGGCAAGAGGAAGCAAAGTCCTCAGTCGGACGGAGATGGCAGCGGCAGCGAGGATGAGCATCAGAAGAGGGCGAGGAGGGAGAAGGGGAAAGGGAAGGCTCTGACTACAGAGCATCCTCAGATTGACACGGGCATGTTCACAAATATCCCCGTGGAACTTTTCCTGCAGATCTTCAAGTTCCTCTCTTCAGAGGACCTCATCTCGTGTGCCCTGGTGTGCCGCTTCATGAACGCCGCTGCATCTGACGAAACCCTTTGGCGCCGTTTGTAAGCTCGCTAAAGATGGCTCCTTTTATCAATTTCTGCATTCCATGCAGTTCGACACTGACTAACATTCTTTATCCCTTTCCCATTTTGCAAGGTATTGTATGAGGTGGGGCCTGTCCTCTAATGCTACCTCTAACGCTAAACTTAGGGACTGCGCTTGGAAGAACCTCTATATTCAGGTAATCCCATCTGTTTTTTTTTTCACTTACATCTAATTCCACCTCACTTGAGGCCATGCATATTAACAATCAAATTGCAGAAATTAGCTTCGGATTTCACAAGCTATATCCATTTAGTTTATTGCAAAAAATGCGGTATATTTTTGAACTACACTTTTCCAGAATAGACATATGTGCATAAGAAGTTGAATGTGAATAACTGAATATTCTGTTTTGTCTAGTCATAGAAACCAAATATTCCATCGTCACATCATAACATATGAACTTACTAATGATGTTATTGTTCGTAATCCCAGCAAGATAGAGAAGATATGGTTGAATTTGTGAGGTATACCCCTACTGAATTCAAAGAGTACTACATCCAGATGCAGGCTGCAAAAAGGAGTCAAGCTCCCATTCCCTCAGAAGTAATCACTACTTTTACACTTTTGCCTCATCTCTTTATTTATGTGTAAATTTCACAAAAATAGTTCAGTGCACAGGCTTTGGAGGAATTACGAATTTGATGAACGATTCCACTGTACTACATAATTAGTTGCCTTTTCTAATCACAGAAGTGCAGCTTTTAGCTTGGACTGAAATTACAAACAACCCTGATGTCCCAGGCCAACAAGCAAACCTCTCAAAATAATAGTCTCAATCTATTCAAATCTGAGTTCTCGCATTTTCATGAGTGGATTGGCAACTTGGCAAAACCATTTTATGTGTGCACAGGAAGGTTCAAAAGTTGGACCCATCAAACACCTGTAGTTCTGTTGTAAAATGCCCCCTTAATCTGTAACACTGAAAATTTGAATTAATATATAGCTCCATCATACTTTGCATATTGAGTTTCTAGTGTTGTAATTTTTTATTTCCATTGATCTATCTTGTAGTTGACTCCTGAAAAAAATATCTTTTGTTGGCCAAAACTGATTATTTCTTGTTTGGATTTTAAAGGTCAATGACGACAAGGTTATTCTTGATAAGACAGTAGCTGATCAGGTGTCTAGTTGGAAAAGCAGAAGAGGCCTTACTGATGATTCAGTCAAGGGGCATTCTTGTTCAGGAAGTACTTGCTTGTACACCCAGATTGGTGATGCTTATATCTGTGAGAAGACTGGTTGTGTGCATGGTATGTATATGTTCAAATTTCTTCTCACTGTCTTTTTTCCCGAGAAAATGCAAAGACTTTGGGTTACTTTTCATTGCACAGAAGAAGTTTCTGCTGTCTGGTCACATGTAAATTGTGTATGCCTGAAATGGTTTGTTTCTGCTGTTTGCAGTCTGCGATGATGCCTGCCGAGAATTTGTCTTGGACCAATCTAGTGGGCTACTTGTCTGTACGATATCTGGCCACTGCTTTGAGAGATTTTTATGTCCTGATGATGAATGGGATACTTGTGATACTGTAAGTCCCGGTGCATGTCATATATTATCTTTTTGTATCCGAAATTTGGCAATGTTACCCTATCAAAATGATCTTGCCAGAGGGAATAATTCTCTATAATCGCCACTTATGATGCCAAGAGTTCTTCAGTTCTGTTTGAATTTCTGTCTGATCTTGTACATGTCACTAAGCTTTGCTTGTTTGCAATTTTAGGATCAGCAGCAAGGTGGTGTGACTGATGAAGCAGAGCCATTCATGGGATCTGGACGATTTGGTACTAATTCGAGCTTTATTTGCGGAGTATTTTTTTCCTCCATCATGCATGTTGAATATGATTCTAAGAGCACATTTAAATATTATGGAGCTGTTAAGGGAGATTATGAGCAAAGTAGCTTTGGGCAATTTCAATGGATTCCAGAGATATCACATAAAGCTGCGGAATTTCTAAATAGGACCAGTTAGAAATGTAAATGTTTGCTTCTGCTGCTATGAAGTGTTAGATAATGGTTTGGCTAGGTTTTATCTGGTTATCTATAAATGCGCTTCCACATTAACAATTCCTGTGTCCATATTACTGTATAACCAACTAAATACTAGTAGTGGTAGATATCTTCCTGTAATGTAAATGCATATGCATGTTTTGTGCTTACTTTAGCGGTCTAATTATCTGACAGAGTAACACCATTCAAGGATGTCCTCGTAGGGTCTACTTAAAATAGAGATGTCCGTTCATCTTTACAGCGCATCGAGTACTGATTCATGTTTTGTTTCTATGAACAGCTCGTGCTTATCAGTTGGGTTACGACTGTGCCGATGAGAAGGAACTCGAACACGCCTTGCGGTTCTGCTGATATGCTCACGGGGATTTGATCCTTCACTCGTGCTGGCTATGCGAGACAGTTTTTTGCTTGGCAAGGGAGACAAGTGGCAGAAAGCTTTGTACTACTTTTTACTTGTTTTCGACCACTGGGGATGTACTTAAACCAGCAGAAATTCTACACTTTGAGCAAAAATACTGATCTGGATCTTGGATCAGTCCTTGTAGGTGTAGCTGATATGTTGTTGTATAGTAGTATCCTAAATTATCAAAGATGTATTCCCTAGCAGTAATAATAAAGTAAATGCTTGACCACTTGTAATCCTCACAACAGTATCACCGATGTGGTTGAGGCATGTAATAACTTGCTGATATTTTTTTTTGGCATAGTAGAAAGCAGCAAGTGTTTCACTTTCTGGTATATCTTTCTGCTTTATGTTTGGTGTGTACTGCCATACTGGCGTAAGTAACAAATGGGAGCTTGTAATCTCGCGATTCTTGCTATATATGTTTGGTTTCCCAGTTTTGCTGGCATTGTCCCAGTTTGGAGATACCAGAGTTGTCTCTGCTACATCCTGTTTAATACTAGGAGAAATTCCAAGTGATTCTGATAATCGTAGACAGAAGAGCCTAGGAAAGAGATAACGGGAGCTCAAATTTTCAGTGTAAAGGAATGATACCAGGTTAACAGTTTTGTTTCTGTATGACAACATTCACACGATTGTTTGCCGTGTATTATTCCTCGGATAAGCTCCATTCCAAAGCGCAAAGCATCCATCACTCGGCGAAACCACTTCTGAGTTCTGATGCTTGTTGAAGACGAGCAAAATGACAGGGTCATCTTGTTGAAATAGTACATAATTTGTACAGGTTCTTGGATCTTGGAGACCGGGGAAGGAAGAACCACCTATGATACACTGATACAGCCAAGCACCGACATTTCTTGGAGAACTGTACCGTGAGTGAAGCAGAGTGTTCTCTCACCAAGGCTTGAGACTCCCCGACCGTCTCAGCAGCACCGACATTTCTTGATGAGTTCGTTCCAGAAGCGTGACATCATGACATGGTTTTCTCTCTTCAACCCAGAAGTTCTACTCCGGATGAGTACATACTTGGGCAACACTGAAACTTCTATAATAAAAGGAGAGGAACCAAATTCTGAAGACTCAACTTTAGTTTTCTTCAGAATTTTGTTTCTCTCACCTTATAGGATTTTCATAAACTTCACTTGTCTTCAGAATTTTATTTCTCTCCTTTTTAGGATTTTCGTGAACTTTATTTTTCTCTAGAAGTTTGTTTCTCTTCCTTTTAGTATTTTCGTGAACTTCATTTTTGGTCAGAATTTTATTTCTCTCTTTTTAAGATCTCAACTTTATTTTTCTTCGGAATTTCGTTTCTCTCACTTTATAGGATTTTCATAAACTTCACGTTTCTTCAGAATTTAATTTCTCTCCTTCTTAGGATTTTCATAAACTTAATTTTTCTCTAGAGGTCCGTTTCTCTTCTTTTTAGTATTTTTTTTCTTCAGAATTTTTCTCTCTTCTTTTTAGGATTTTCATAAAAACATCTATGTTACCAAGTATGTATAACATCTTTAAAAAGCATACAAAAATTATTTCAGCAACTTTTTGTTCAATGCAGTGGACATTATGTGGATGTTCAGATGACTTATTATAGTTCGAATAAATGTGTCATGGGAGAAAATACAATGGCGCCTCCACGTGTGCGTGTGTTGCATATCCAAGTACCGGTCGACAAAAGGTAGTCTACTTTTGTCGAACATTTATACCTCTGGTGGTGGACTGCAATTGATGAAATTTAGATGGCAGCTCTCACACGCTCCGAGGCCGTTTGTAACGTACATACGTAACGATTCTTGTCAGACGATGTTCCAAAAGTGAATCTATTTTTGTCGGGGCATGGACATTCATAGCTTCAGTAATGACAATACGTCGAAAGTTACTTGTGGTGCACTCCACTTATGCACCAAATGATTACTTATTTATAGCGATTGGGCGTGTTGCACCCTCCTAGAACTCGAAACCCTAGTGGCAATAATTACTATTTTCCATGTCTATTCGGGCTAGCATTACGTATAGAAGTTACGATCAAAGTTGAAACAAAACCATAGTCGCCACCCCTAGATCCAGTCTCCTCTGCCTTCCATCTTCAGCCACCATTCCGATGATGTGGGATGGAGGGGACACGATTTCCACCTCTCACCCTGTGTAGGATATATTTTTCATTTGGTTTTGGTGTCGGGGTGACATCGCCCAGACGACGAGGACGGTGTTATCTCGTATAAATGTCCTTTGGCTTCAATTCCCTCTCGATGCCACTTGGTTTGGCGTTGCTTTGGTGTGATTCAACTTTAGTGGGTGAATTTTTCGGTGTTGTCCGTCGCCCACGAAAGCGATATTGCAGTGCAACCATGACATGTTTGTCTACCACTTTGGCGAGAATTTGTGAGGCTTTTGACATTGGTTGTATTATCCAGTTGTTTCGGGGTTTTATGCGTTTGTGGGTCTAGTTACCCCATTACCTTGTTGTAAACAGGTTACTTCATTTTGTATATATAAACCAATTTTGATTAAAAACAGGTTAGCACTACACTTATGGATAATGCTCTCTTGAGTCTTGAAGTTGGAATACTGCGGCTATTATTAGGATACAAGATAAAACTTTTTGAAGTGGAAAACCTAGATACTTCATTAGTTCTAAATTACCAACTAAATACAACATTTTGACTGCCTCACACAACAAATACCAAATTATGGTGGTGATAATTTTGGGAAGGCTATTCGGTTTAGTTTTTTTAATTTTTGACACCTAGGCCCGTGTGTGCTATTGCTGGAACCTGTACTTTGTTAAGATATTTGGTAAATCGTTCATTTCTTGATTTCAAGATTCAAGACATTCAAAGGCATATATGCAGGTGAGTACAGAAAACAACATGCGTCAAACCAATCGACTCCAGCACAAGAAATTAAGAACAGATTTTTGATAAGCAAATGCTTCCCTTCTCCACTTGAAAGAGAGTTGTACATACTAACATAGTACCATTCTACCGCGAGATACGGCAAATAAAGCGACGGTAAGATCTCTACCAAATGTCCCTCTAGTCTAGTAGAGCATGGAAGCACCAGTCCCTCACGCGGCATGGCAGCGCGGCCGGCGAGGCCGTCATTTCCGCATGCGGCGGCGCCCGCCGGCCAGCGGCATGGTCTTGACGTCGGCGACGTCCGCGTCGTGCGTGAAGGACGGGCTGGACGGAGGGACGGACACAAAGCGCAGGCTCTTGAACTCGAAAGACGCGAGTGCCGGCGCGACGGCAGGCATCGGTGGGGGGTTTCGCTTGCCGCCGCCTGCGCCGTGGCTCGCAGCCGCCGGCTGCGCCGCCGCCAGCATCAGAAAGGCGAGGCCGGCGACGAGGGCGAGGCGCGAGGCGGCGAAGGAAGCCATCGCCGTCGGAGCAGAGCTAGCTAGCGGAGGAGGAGAGCAGTTGTGGTTCGCTGCTAGCTAAGCCGGTGCAAATGGCAGCGATCGATGTCCATGCGCGCGCGCGCCGCGATAAGAAGCCGTCGCGCGGCAGCAATTACTCCCAGTACTCATTAATCTCGGTGCTCTCGTCGCCGCTGAATCCAGGGCCGAAAGCGGGGCTTCGGCGAGCGACAGCCATTCAGGCAAAGCGGCTTTGGCGAAACGGTTTCCTTTAGCGCCATTGATGAACGACCGATGTGGCACCACCTACGTGAGTTAATGATGTTGAGATAAGGTTGGGGTAGTGATTTATTGGTAGGGTTATTAAACAGTTAATGAGCTGCAACAGGGCAAGATAAGACATGCATCTAGTTTTAAGAAACAAGGAAAAATCATGGGGAAGGAATAACAAATTGTATGGAAGGGACTCTTCTAGATTTTGTCTTAGAGCAAGAACAATAGTCTAGCTAGTAGCTATATAAAGTTGTCATGTCATTAAAAACCAGCTTTGTGCAGATATAATTGGCTCTAAGATTGATTATTTAGTTAGTTATTTTTCTCAAAAAAGGTTAGTTTTTTTCTCACACTCACACTCTCTCTTTCTCTTTCCTCACATGTAATGCTTTTATCTAGGAGCACATGAAGAGTTGACTTTTGCATAGCCCACTCTTTCTCTTTTTCCCTGTCTCTCCTTCACATAGACAAAAAGATGTCAAGTAAGTAGACTTGTAGCCGAATAGCCCTATTGGAACCCTGACACCACATAGCTCTTTATGTTTTTTTATTTTTAAAATTTTCAAAAATTTGAATTTAATGCCTTAAAAAATTCTGGAAAATATATGTATGTAGCCAACCATGTATTCTATTTTCAGATCGAAATACTATGTAGTTTGGGCTCAGCAAAAAAGACAAAATAGCACAAAAAGACAAAATCTGCACTTTAGTGTATTGTTCAACACTGTTCATCGGCAAGAAAAACTCAATTTTTCTTTTTTTATGAGGCCAAAATACAAAGTATCTTGAGATGAAAATTTACACACTCTTAGAACACATAATTGGTTGCATCCATATATTCTTTTCTGATTTTTTTTGAAGCATTTGAAATCCAAGTTTTTGAAGCTTCAAAACTCAAGCTCCATGGAGCCCGGGAGCCATCGCGCCACCTCCGGCTTGTAGCTCACTATTGTACTTGTTCTTATCTCATGACCGAATAGGAGACAAGGAGGAGAGAGAGAGAGAGAGGAAGAGGAGGGGAGCCCATACGCCCCCTGCCTCCTCTGTTCCTGAACCTAGTGGAAGCTAGGTCTGCGTAGGTCAACATAGTGCCTTAACTTGACGCCCGTAGGAGGCAACTCGCTAGTGTTGTAGATACTGATAGAATTTTTTTGTAAAATTTGTCAGAGATAAAAACATCTGACTTTGGAAAACTACTAATAAAAAGGAACGAAGAGAAGGGGGGGGGGGGTGAGAGTAATACTTAGCATTTTTTGTTCAAGTAATTTTTTTCCGACAAAGTTATTCAAGTAAAGGCCCACATTTAATGTATCCAAGTGATTAGTATGACCACATCCCGAGATCCATGCTTCCACATTTGTTTGGACTCAATGATCTATACCTCTTGTGGTAGATTTCAACTGGCGGCATTTAGATAGTAGCTTTCCTGCGTTTTGGACATGTTTTACGTAAACACATGATGTACCATAACTGAATCTTTTTAGGTCGAGACTCGTACATTTATAGCTTTCATATGACATAATATCCACGCCGAAGATAACTCACATGTGATTTAGGTATGCATTGCATAGAGCTTATATACAGTTTCAATTGGAACCACATGATACCTTATTTAGAGTGACGTCGGTGGCGTAGCAACCTCCTAGAACCCTAGATTGGAACTAGTCAACAACTTTCATGGATAACATAAGCATTTTCTTACCAAACTTTGTTCTTTCTATAGTGGGTGCTCACCTATGGCTTTGATTATTTCACTTGATGAAGTTTTACATGAATTTTCGGATACTAAGATGAATTCTCATGGTTTGAACAAATGCCTGCCACAACTTATAGTTTGACGTCGCATGTTTCCGTTAGGTATCAGAGTTGTGAGGTCCAATGGAAGTCAAAAAAGGTAGTTGCAATTGATGGCACTTAGATGGTATCCCTCCCACTCCTTGGAGACATATGTAACATACATATGTATTGATTCTTGTCCGAACGTGTTACAAAACCGTAATCTGTTTTGTCGAGACATGGATATTTAATGCCCATGACTACCAAATGCAAGCATAGTTTCGTTATGAACTTAAAGGCCCAATGTATGGAATCCTAGAAAGAGGCTACCCCAACTTAGATGAGAATACTTGCTACGATTTTTTTTTCATTTTCATTACAGTTAGCACTATGTGTGTGTGTTCTCAGTTTCATATGCCATTGTGAGATTAATCTCTTGAAGTTAAGAAGAAGAGGGGAAAATTTCATAAGAATTTATCATGTAGTAGTTCGACTGTTTGACTGCAAGAAGGGTGCCCAATTCTGAGAGGACGGCCCTGCACCGTGAGTACCAATTTGTGCGTTTGTGGCATGTTTGGTGGGCTCTTCTGTACCCGTTGGGAAATCTACGGCCTATGTGTGTCTGCAGGACTGCAGGTCCTGGGAGGGGAATCTGTAATTTGCTTATTTGTTATGACTATCCAATGATCATCTCAAATCGATTGAAGACCAACATAATAATAAAATCCAAATCTGATTGAAGACCAACATAATAATAAGAACAGATCTTGGTAGTAAGAAAAATGCTTCCATTCTCCACTGGAATGAGATTCGTTACAGGCTTACAGCAATTCAGTCAGATCGCTCTTTGCCAGTAGAGCATGGAGGCACGTACTCATGGAAGATAGGCGCAGCCGCCCGCACCGCAGACGTCCGGCGATGCCCGCTTACGGCGCCCCCGACAGCCGTCGTATCCTCCTGGTTGACAGCCGATGGAGTGGTACTCGTAGTCCTCCGTCGGGGCCGACGGAGGGACGGGCGCAAATCTCAGGGTCTCGAAGGACTGCCTGGTGGCCATCGTCACCGCCGCATCCGTGGCAGCAGGGTCGTCGCCATGGCTGCCCACGCGCGCGCCGGCGGTGAGCGCGAGGAAGACGAGGGTGGCGAGGAGGGCGAGGTGGGCGCCGCCCAATGGCAGTGAGGCCATGGCCATGGGAGCAGAGCCGAGTGAGACTGAGACACCGCAAGTCTGCAAATGGCAGCAGCGATGATCGATGGATGCAGAGTCGAGCGAGGCGCGCGTGATATGTCTGTGTGTGTATCCGCGTCCGTGATATGGTACGGGCTCGGCCATTAATGAGGTTCTTGGAACCTTGCGCGCGGCCGGCTAGAGCTTGCGTGCGGTACAGACACACGAAGTGCGTCCAAAAAAAAGGGCAAAAGGCGCGACTGCAATTAATGGAACACCCGGTGTATATTACACTAAAATATCGTCTAGATATATGTTTTGAATTGCCATATACATCTACACTAAAACATTGTCTAGATATATGTATAATCAGACAAATTTGAGTACTGTAATTAATTTAGGATGGAGATGTTGTTGCCTTAAGCGAGAGAGGTTTAGATGAACACGAGAGTGGGGACTTTGAATTTGTGATGTGTGCAAAACTTGCAAGTGTTTTCTGATTCTGTTATTCCTCTTATACTTCTTGAGTACAAGCTAATTGTAAACTCCTAAAACCGTGGACACGGCAGAGCATGTGATCATGTCATCCCACGATCATCTGAATCATGACCACTTCCACCACTGTTTCCGTTGTGATCCTGCCATCCCAATATCCGGTATCAATGGCCAGGCCCATCTCCAGGATTTGGGGGCCGGTGCAACATACTAAATGGAACCATAATTTTTATTCAAACTCAATAATTCAATAACTAGTAAAACTAAATCATAGATTAACAAAACAATTAAAACAATTCAATGTGAATAGGCGAGTTGCTGTTGTCATACCTTGACATATGAACACTATTGCCAATCGGGAGGCTCGTCGGACCGAACGGCAAAGTTAGGGCCGGCAAAGACAAGGGACAAGGTTTATAGACATTTAATTCAGACAAGACTTAGTCAATATCCTGATAGTGGTTCTGGTATGCACTACCTTACTGTGGTCCAGTTCAGACAATCAGGCGCTAACACAAACAAACTTCATCAAATTCTATCAGAAGGAATTGGGATGACCGTATCAGACATCAGAGATTAGAGATTAGAGCCCTAAAAAAAGACATCAGAGATTACAAAAGGGTACGTTGTAAGTTGTTCAATCGATCTGCTGCTTCCGAAGCGGACACGTCAATCGAGTTGACAGCAAATGAGCCAAGGACATTGCAGGAACAAGAACACTGATCGTCAAAGTCGATGCGGGGGCAGCCAGCGCGACGCGAGCAAACACCTGCAGCCTGGGCGAAACGCGGGTGTCGTCGCGTCGATCGATCATCGTCGAGCGAGCTGGGCCGCACGAGGAAAGAAAATAGTATTGGGCTACAGATAATCGGGGGCCTCTGAAAATCGGGGGCCCTGTTCCGTCGCTCAGTTCGAACATGCCCATCGACGGGGCTGTCAATGGTGAGTGATGTCTACGCACGCTTCTATTCTTGTAGACAGTGTTGGGCCTTCAAGTGCAGAGGTTTGTAGAACAGCAGCAAATTTCCCTTAAGTGGATCATCCAAGGTTTATCGAACTCAGGGAGGAAGTGGTCAAAGGTATCCCTCTCAAAGAACCCATGCAATCAAGATACAAGAAGTCTCTTGTGTCCCCAACACACCCAATACACTTGTCAGTTGTATAGGTGCACTAGTTCGACGAAGAGATAGTGAAATACAAGTAGTATGAATGATTATAAGTGGTAATTGCAATCTGAAATAAACGGTGCTTCAATGCCTAGAAACAAGGCCTAGAGATCATACTTTCACTAGTGAACACTCTCATATAAATATCTTCTCTTTATTATGCTACTCTGAACTACTTTACGGTTGGATAACTCCAATCCACGATAGGGCTACAAAATCTCTCCTTAAAGTTCGCATTCCCTATCTAGGTAACCCCACACTATCATCTTGAGCGCTAGATGGTTCCAACAAACACCACAATTTCATAGCGACATCTAACTCAAAATATTACTCATGATAAGTATTTCTGTAATCTTTAGCTTAAGTGCCACACGGTGTGCACACTATCAACTTCACACACGTGGGATAAGCAGAGATTACAATAATTAAAGCACTTGAGTAGCATAGTAGATCTACTTGATTACAAAGCTCATGATCACAATAAGGTCACGCATAGAAAGAGATGAACACATAGCTACCGGTAGAGCCCTTGACCTCGAGGGAGAACTACTCCCTCCTCATCATGAGAGTCAGCAACGGCGATAGAGATGGCGGTGAAGTCGATGGAGATGGCTCCAGGGGCAATTCCCCGTCCCGGCAGGGTGCTAGAACAGAGACTTCTGTCCCCCGAATCTCCTCCTCGATGGCGGAGGCGCTGCGAAACTTTTCGTGGATTGAGGCTGGATGATCTAGGGTTTCTGCATCAAGGGCTTTATATAGGCGGAAGGGCGAGGTCGGTGGGCGCCCGAGGGGCCCACACCACCTGGTGGCGCCACCACATGGTGTGGCCGCCTCGTGGCCCCACTTCGTATCCCCCCGGACTCCGTGTTCCTTTTGGTAAAATATTGACTTTGGATTTTGTCCCGTCCAATTCTGAGAATATTTCTTTACTAGCTTTTCTGAAACCAAAAACAGCAGAAAACAGGCAACTCGCACTGCAACATCTTGTCAATAGGTTAGTTCCGAAAAATGTATAAAAATACCTTAAAGTATAGACAAAACATAAAAAAGTTGATACAAAACAAGCATGGAGCATCAAAAATTATAAATACATTTACGACGTATCAATGAGCTAAATAAACCAGCTAACTAACTACTACCTTATCGTTGACAGTGAACAGGCTCACGATGCCAACCTACTTATTTGCAAAACCAGGCAAAAGAAATCTCTAGCATTTCCGACAACAAAAATAACTAAAGCTACTTCAATTCATCCCCTAATTCTGTTGTGGAGATTTCACCTTGATGATGCCAAGACGCTAATGCATCTCGATGAACTTGGCACGTGGAAGCGCCTTGGTGAAAATGTTGCCCATCTGATTACTTGTGCCGACGTGAATAATGTCGATCTTCCCTTCTTCCACACACTCACGAATGTAATGGTAGCGGGTGTCAATATGCTTACTACAATCGTGGAACATTGGATTCTTGCATAGGGATATAGCAGATTTATTGTCCACGCATAGCTTCGTCTTCTCATGTTCTTTGCCGCGCACCTCACCCAGGAGCCGGCTCAGCCACACCACCTGACTAGCAGCAGTGGTAGCAGCTATCCGCCTGACTAGCAGTAGTGTTAGCAGCTATGTATTCAAGTTCATAGCTTAACTATGTGATGATCCTCTACTTCTTTGATGACCAGGTAATAATGCTAGGTCCAAGAAAGAACACAATGCCACTTGTACTCTTTCTATCACCCCTGTCCCTAGCATAGTCACTATCACTGTATTCGACAAGTTTTTGAATACTGAACCTGCGCGGTAACAGCTGGAAAGACTAGAAGTTCCTTTTTACATACCCCAAGATCTGTTTCACTAGTGCCCAATGATGAACTCCAGGGGCCTCCATGAATCTGTTGGCGAAGCCCACAGCGTATGCCAGGCCAGGTCGTGTATTCACCAAGTAGCGCATGCTACCAATGATACTACGGTACATGGTGGCATCTACAACATCGCCGCCATTGTGCTTGCCTACCTTCAGACGAGTGTCCATCTGTGTGTGGCACGAGTTGTAGTCCCGCATCCCCGCAGCTTCCAGTATCTTGACGACATAGCTGGCCTGGCAGAGAATGATGTGATCGTCCCTCTATTGCACCTCGATACCAAAGTATTAACTCAAGATACAAAGATCGTTTATGCAGAACATGTTGTGCATATGCTCCTTCAACTACCTGATGCCATCGCAGTTTGACCCGGTGATCACCAGATCATTGACGTAGACGCCCACGAGCAGAAATGAGTCAGTGTGCCGTGCCGGTATATAGATCATGCTCGATGGGACAACGCTCACACCCCAAGGACTGCAATGAGTCATCGAGTTTGGTGTTCCAGGCTCTTGGCGCTTGATGGAGCCCATACATTGCATTGTGAAGCTTGAGGACGAGGTTGTTGTTCTTGTCATCGATGAAACCGGGTGGCTGGTGCACATAAACCTCCTCGACGAGATAGCCATTGAGGAAGGCGGACTTTACGTCCATGTGATGCACATCCCATCCAGCATGAGCCGCCGTGGCTAGCAGTAGCCTCACCGTCTCCAAACGAGCTACCGGGGAAAATACCTCGTCAAAGTCAATCCCCTGCCGCTGAGCATGCCCTTTGGCAACGATTCTCACTTTGTGTTTGATCACACGCCCATTCGGATCTCTTTTCACCTTGAACACCCACTTGATACCAATAGCACGGTGCCCTGCAGGGAGGAGTTAGCTCCTGGGTGTCTTAACGACGATGGAGTCCATCTCATCATCCATTTCACGTCGCCATGATGCGTCGCCAAGTGCCTGCTCCATTGAAGCTGGTTCCTCAGCCATGGCAAGACACAAACCACTTGTTTCCCACTCGTCGTCCTTGTACCTTGTGCTTGGCACGACGATGTCGTGCCTCACACGGGTCTGCATAGGATGCACAAGTGGTGGTGGTGTTGGAGATATTCCCAAGAGGCAATAATAAAGTGGTTATTATCATATCTTCATACTTATGATAAATGTTTACATACCATGCTATAATTGTATTAACCGGAAACATTAATACTTGTGTGATTTGTAAACATAAAAGAGTCCCTAGTAAAGCCTCTTGTTAAACTAGCTTGTTGGTTAATATATGATCATGGTTTCCTGATCATGAACATAGAGATGTTATTAACAACATGGTCATATCATTAGGAGAATGATGTGATGGACATACTCCTATAGATAAGCGTAGCATAAAGATCAAGTCATTTAATATAGTTCATTTGCTATAAGCTTTCTGATACATAGTAACCTAATTCCTTCGACCATGAGATCATGTTAATCACCATCACCGGAAGGATGCTTTGATGACATCAAACACCACACCGTAACTGGGTGGCTATAAAGGTGACATTGAGTGTTCGGAAAGTATGGGTTGAGGCACATGGATCAAGAGTGGGATTTGTCCATCCATATGACAGATAGATATACTCTGGGCCCTCTCGGTGGAATGTCATCCAATTAGCTTGCAAGCATGTGACTGGTTCACAAGGGATCACATACCACGGGAACGAGAAAAGAGTACTTATCAGTAACGAGGTTGAACTAGGTATGCGGAGATATCGACGATCAAAACCTCGGATAAGTAAACTATCGTGAGACAAAGGGAAATTGGTATCGTATGTAAGTGGTTCATTCGATCGCAAAGTAATCGTAGAAGTATGTGGGAGCCATATGAATTTCTAGATTCCTCTATTGGTTATTGATCGGAGAAGTGTCTCGGTCATGTCCGCATAATTCACGAACCGTAGGGAGACACACTTAAGGATTCGATGCTGTTGAGTAGTTTGGAATGATGAGTAAGAGACTGAATGTTGTTCGGAGTCTAGGATGGGATCCGGGATATCACGAGGAGATCCAGAGTGGTCCGGAGAATAAGATTCATATAAGGAAAGTCCTGTTTCGGAGTCCGGGAATGATTCCGGTGTTTTCACCAGGAATGTTCTAGAAGGGTCTAGAAGGTCCGGCACTCCGGAGGGGAAGGGTACATGGATGTGTCATGACAATGTGGAATGGTTGCATCATGTACTAGGTCACTTGGCTGGGCAAAATAAAGAGAAGAAATCAAATCGAAGTGTGAAAGTCAAACGCCAATTTGAAAAGTCAAATCTCAAGTTTGCTTGGTGGAGGGAGAGTAGGAAGTCTACTTGGGGAGGAAGTCCCACTCCCTCCCACCCGCCGGCCATGAGGAGGAGTTGGAGGAGGACTCCCTCCTCCCCAAACCGCCTCTCCCCTCCTATATAAGGAGGGGTAGGGCGCCCCCTCTCCCTACACCCAAAAACCCTAGCCTCCAAGTCGCCGGCCACCTCCAAGCCGCCGCCGCCTAGGGCTCCTCTCAAGTCGCCGACTAGGGTTTCCCCAAACCCTAGCCGCCGTCTACATCTGTCCCCTTGGTGCTTATAAACCCTAGATCGCCAAGGCACCTCTCTTTCTCCACCATACTCGCTCCGGCTTAAGGCGAAGCAACGCGAGATCTCCCCTCTACTTCCGACACCACGTCGTCGTGCTGCCGGAATCGCGAGGAGAGTACTACAACCTCCGCTGCCTGCTGGAACAAGGGAGAGGAAGGTCTTCATCGAGTACCCGTGTGTGATGACCGAAGCGCTGCCGGAATGCAGCGCCGGAAGGATCGTCTACGCGATCTTGAGATCGGCAAGTGTACGACTACATCACCCACGAGAATCTGCTCTCGTTAACCGCTTTGGAATCTTCGAGGGTGAGTTCCTCTATCGACTCGTTGCTACAATCTAGTAGATAGATCTTGGCTTGTTTGTATGCATGCGGTAGAATTTTTTTGTTTTCCATGCTACGAACCCCTACAGTGGTATCAGAGCCGTGTCTATATGTAGATCTGTTGCACGAGTAGAACACAATGGTCATTGTGGGCATTGATGCTTTTGTTGTCGCTTGCTTCTTGTGTACTTTGCATCTTATGGATGGTGGGATGAAGCGGCCCGGCTAACCTTACATGACATCGTTCATGAGACTTGCTCCACGCTTGACATGCAACTTGTATTGCATAAGTGGCTTTATGGTGCTGTTTCTCCCAACATAGTTAAGATTCAATTTACAACAGGTGATTGACAATACTAGTATCAACGTTGTGGTTCTTGTTCGTAAGTTAGAACGACACTTATTGAAAGCCCCAAACCACGTAAAACATGCAAAGAAAATTAGAGGCGTCTAACTTTGTTTTGCAGGGGTGTGCTGTGATGTGATATGGCCATGATTGTGATTATATATGATGTATGCAATGTTCCTTATTGTAAGTTGGCAACCGGCAGGAGCCATATGGTTGTCTTTTAAATTCCGTTAAGACCTGCATGTCTATTCAAAGAAGTTGTAATAGTTGATGCTAGTGGACGACAACCATGAAGCGGCGCCATTGACCTTGACGCCACACCGGTGATGATGGAGATCATGTTCGTGCTTGAAGATGGAGATCGGAAGCACAAGAAGAAAGGCCATGTCATATCACATATTATGAATTGCATGTGATGTTAATCCTTTTATGCATCTTGTATTGCTTAGTTCACGATGGTAGCATTATAAGATGATCCCTCAAGCACACAATTTCAAGTTTTAAAGTGTTCATCCTTAGTAAGCACCGTTGCTAAAGCTCGTTGTTTCGAAGCATCACGTGATGATCGGGTGTGTTAGATTCTGCGAGTGTATACAACGTGAGCAAGCCAGATTTGCTCATGCGGAAGCTAAGGTTTGATCTTGACGAGCCTAGCATGTACAAACATGGTCTCGGAACACGGATCACCAAAAGGTAAAGCATGAGTCATATAGTAGATATGATGAACATGTTGATTGTTCGCCATTGAAGCTACATCAACTCTCATGATGATCGGTTTTGATGTGGTGGATTTGGTTCGTGTGATCACTAAAACAATGTGAGAGATATTGTTTTGAGTGGGAGTTCAACAGCAATATGATTAAAAGTTGAACACTATTTATCATAAATTAAATCAAAGTGAATTTGCATAGTTGTTGTAGTCATTGGCATCCGTTTACCACCTTGCGCTTAGTTATAATTGAGATGATAGAACTATAGAATTCTGGTTAGTTACTTTACGAACTGGTATCGTATTGTTTTGAAGTGTTGATCTAAAGTTTAAAAGTCCCATTGCAAACTTTCAAGAAGTTTCATTACTCCGTGAAGTTTAATAGTTGGTATTAAATCAAGAGTAACAATTCCAGTGTTAGTATATAAGTATCATGTTTATCTCCATGATTCTTGATATTCGAAAGATAGTTTCAATATCAAGGTAATCTAGGAGTTGAAAGAGTTGTTTCAGAAACCATGATGTGTGGAAGATATTGTGATATCTGAAACGAAGTTTTGGTTGCAACATGATAGAGTATAATATGGCAAAAGTCATGTTCTCATATTTAATGAGAATTTGCAAAAGGTTGGAGACACTAGTTGTCCTAATCCTCCAAAAGGTTTTGGAGAGCAACATTATACTCGCGATTCACCGTTATAAGCTAAGAGTAGCTTGATCATGGATAATTCCATGATAAGGGTGAATATTTGATGTAGGTAAAATGTTTACTACACCAAGAGATTACTAAAGAAAGGAATTTGAAAGAACACCAAACATTTGATGATGGTGATCTACTTCAAAGTGCAAGTCCAAAGACATTGGTATTTTACTATACATGCTTTGGACTATGTGTCATGTATATGGCTCCACTATTGATGTTGATAGATTCTTTCAAACAGAAAAGGAAATACTGAAAGAGAATCTCATAAATATATGGCAGAAAAGAAAAGACTAGAATTGTTCAGCTTAAGTATATAGATGATATACATGTTATGGCTATATTCTTTGCTTATTAAACAATGTGGTTCTTAAGTATTTGATACTGAATTTGTTGGTGTGAATCGTCATACGAAACAACACAATTCATGAACTACAATGGCCTAAGTAACTAGCAAAAGAATATGTGATGATGTTCATCGAGAACAAATAAAGGTTTATTGTGCTGCTTGTTAAACATCAAAGCTTGCCTTCAAGATTTGTTTTATCAGGTATTATGAGAACAAAAGGGTTGTTCAAATAATTGCCGTAATCCATAAAAGATGGATGATTCACAAATCTCGTTGGAGAAATCACATCCATAAAACTAGTGCTAAAAATGTCGAAAGACAAATTTATTGAAAGATCACTTAGGAAGTGACATCGCCGCTAAATTATATTGAAAGAAAACATGAAGAAACTCCATGTGGATGGAATTTTGGAGTCTTTTGATTTTGATCAAATGACGCCAGAAACTTTCCTAGAGATAATTAAAACTTCGTTCATAGGCCAAAAGGGAACGAATGACTAGCTTATTGGAACTTGTACATATTGTTGTATGAAGTCCATTATGTGTAGTCAAGAGCGATGGATTTCAACTTCATATGCTTTCTCCGAAAATTTGAGTGAATGTATGAATATTTACTTAATAAGGATGAAGTATGAAACATTTGAAAAGTTCAAAGACTTTCAAGATGAAGTACAAAATCATTGTAACAAGAATATAAATAGTTTATGATAAGATCATAAAGGAAGATATTTGAGTTACAGGTTTAGCATAATACCTAAGATTTAAGGAATCGTTCCGTGGATTTGCATTTCCCGAAACACCATAAGAGTATGGAGCGTTCGAGATATGTAATTAAACCTTGTTTGACATGGTAAGATCAAAGGTGTAATTCATAAAACTGCCACTGTATTTTAAAGATTAAAAGCTTTAGAGACTACCGTTTTTCCACTGAAAAGAGCTCCATCATAATCCGTTGAAATGACACCATATAAAGTTATGGTTTGGGATAAAACCCAAGTTGTCCTTTCTTAAACATTGGTATGCTATGCATAAGAAAGATGTTTGCAACCAAAGCCAGATGAACCTATCTTTGTATGTTATTTTGAATAACTGTTAAGTATTCCTCCATAAAATCGGAGACAAAAGTGTTTGTCGCTTAGAACGTCAAGTTTCTTTGAGAAGGAATTTTTCGTGAAAAGATAAGTGGGAGGACAATAGAACTTTGATAAGGTTAAAAGAACCTTAGCTATATGTGCAAAGTTGCGCAGCGCCGAAAAGTGTTCTGGAGGCAGCAACAATGCTCATGGCTCACGTGCCTCAAAGGTTGTGGTTACGGAGGTAAAAGTTTCTGTTGAACCAAGTAGGTCGGGTAAACAACCAAATACCAAGATTTGAGGGTTGAATCATTATTTGAGAATAATGAACGGACATGCAAAGAAGCGATGATGGGCCCTGACTCCGTAAAATGGCTTGAGGCCATAAAATCCGTAATAGTTCCATACACGAGAAATCAAGCTTTGAACTTGAAGGACCCTCGATAAAGGTGTAAGACCTTATAGTCGTGTTTGGATCTATGAAGAAATAGACATGGATGTCTCACATCTATGAAATAGTCGACATGTTGGGAAAGAGTTCACAACAATGTTCAAAGGTTGACTATGACAAGATTTGATCTTTCATAGAGATATTTAGTCTAGACGGATTAATGTAGCAACCACTACATATAATTTTGTTATGTGGTAGTTGAATGAACAAAACAAGTTCTTCTAATAGAATTGTTACCTAGGACGTGTGCATAACACGGTCCATAGGGTTTTGTTAATTCAAAGGATGCTAAAAACGTATGCAAACTTCAATGATTGAAGTGAGCATTGTGGAGTTGGAATCTTCACCATGATGAAATTGTTAAAAGAGTTTAAATTCATCAGAGACGATGAAGATGCTTGCATTTGCAAGAAATTAAGTGGGAGCGCTAAGACATATTTCTAATACATTATGTGGAAGACATATTGTTATTGGAAATGATGCATCTTTTATTAACACATATTAAGAATTTCATCCCGATGAGAGACTTAGGCAAAAACCAAATATTTGGCATCAATAGACGCTAATATGGTTATGCCGAAAGTACATAAATGATATATTGAATGATTTCAATATAGAAACTACAAGAAAGGTTCTTGTCACACAGAAAGGATTGAATGAGTTCAATATTGATGATATATTCGAGTGTATTGACACTTGTTAAGTGAAACAAAGATTCAAGTATAGGTTGATACTTGATGTATGAAATCACAAAGAGTATTTATATCAATCATACTGTGATATGTACAAATCCAGATATGTCCTATGCTCTAAATGTTATGAGCATATACCAGAATGATTCATAAGATGATTATTGGACGATAGTAAAGATATTCTTATGATCTTGTAAAAGAACTAAGAATATATTATTTTGTAGAAGTGACAAATAGATGGTTAGTTCATTGTAAATGAATTACATTGATACTAGTTTTGTCACGAAGTACAAATTAAGTTTATCTCAATCTAAACTAAGGGTGGCACAATATGATGGAATGTGAGTTCCATAATGAATTTGGATGAGTTCCAAAGTTAAGACATTGTGACAGATACGTATGTACTTTGCTAATCTTCAGATCTCCATCTATTATATAATCTCGAATTATATGAAACTTGCGGTTGATATGCTTGGTCTTTGGATGATATCTTGGTTCCTTAGCCAGTGCTATGGCGCCAGTGTTGTCACACAATATCTCCAGTGGGTCCAAGGCACTTGGAACCACACCAAGCTCAGTGATGAAGTTCCTGATCCAAACTCCTTCACTTGGCAACCTGCGCAGCCATGTATTCCGCTTCTACTGTAGATCCCGTGATCATGCTTTGCTTGCAGCTTCTCCAACTCACAGCTCCTCCATTCAAAATATAAACGTATCCTGTCTGAGATTTAGAATCATCCTTGTCGGTGTCAAAACTAGCGTCGACGTAACCTTTTATGACGAGCTGTTCATCACCTCCATAGACCAAGAACATTTCTTTAGTCCTATTTAAGTACTTTAGGATGTTCTTCATGGCTGTCCAGTGTTCCACTCCTGGATCACTTTGGTATCTGCTCGTCAAACTAAGAGCATTGGACACATCCGGTCTAGTACACAACATGGCATACATGATAGAACCTATGGCCGAGGCATAAGGCACTTTGCTCATAGCTTCTCTATTTACCATGAATTTGGACACTGAGCCTTGCTCAATATCTTACCTGACAACATAGGCACTGAACCTTTCTTTGCCTTATCCATTCTGAACCTTTTCAGAACTTTGTCTAGGTATGTACTTTGGCTTAAAGCTATCAGACGTCTTTGTCTATCTCTATATATTTTGATGCCCAATATATAAGCAGCTTCCCCTAGGTCTTTCATTGAAAAACATTTATTCAAATAACTCTTCACATTGTTAAGCATGTCAATGTCATTTCCAATAATCAATATGTCATCCACATATAGTACTAGGAATGTCACTGAGCTCCCACTCACTTTCTTGTAGATACAAGCTTCGTGGCAATTTGGAACAAATCCAAAGCTCTTGATCACTTGATCAAAACGAAGTTTCCAACTCCGAGATGCTTGCTTCAGTCCATAAATGGAACGCTGAAGTTTGCACACCTTATTAGCATCCTTAGGATCGACAAAACCTTCGGGTTGCATCATATACAACTCTTCATCAATGTTGCCATTGAGGAATGCAGTCTTGACATCCATCTGCCATATTTCATAATCATGAAACGCAGCAATTGCTAATAAAATCCGAATGGACTTAAACATCGCTACGGGAGAGAAAGTCTCATCGTAGTCAACACCTTGAACTTGTCAAAAACCTTTCGTGACAAGCCGTGCTTTATAGACAGTAACATTACCATCCACGTCCGTTTTCTTCTTGAAAATCCATTTGCACTCAACGGCCTTTCGGTTGCTAGGAGGGTCCACCAAAGTCCATACTTGGTTTTCGCTCATGGATCCCAATTCGGATTTCATGGCTTCTAGCCATTTCTCAGAGTCTGGGCTCATCATCGCTTCCTCATAGTTCGCAGGTTCACTGTTGTCTACTAACAAGACATTTAAGACAGGGTTGCCGTACCACTCACGAGGGGCACGTGACCTTGTCGACCTGCGACGTTCAGTAGTAGCATCGTCCGAAGCTTCCTGATCCTTGTCATTAGCTTCCTCTATTGTTGGTGCAGACGGCACTGGAACAATTTCAGGTGTTGCGCTACTCTCCAACTCAAGAGAAGGTTCAATAACCTCGTCTAGCTCTACTTTCCTCCCACTCACTTCTTTCGAGAGAAACTCCTTCTCAAGAAAGGATCCGTTCTTTGCGACAAACACTTTGCCTTCGGATCTGTGATAGAAACTATACCCAATAGTTTCCTTAGGGTATCCTATGAAGACACATTTCTCCGATTTGGGTTCGAGCTTGTCCGGCATCAACTTCTTGACGTAAGCTTCGCATCCCCAAACTTTAAGAAACGACAACTTAGGTTTAGCACCAAACCACATTTCATATGGTGTCGTCTCAACGGATTTAGATGGTGCCCTATTTAAAGTGAATGCAGCAGTTTCTAATGCATAACCCCAAAATTATAACGGCAAATCTGTAAGAGACATCATTGATCGCACCATATCTAATAGAGTTCGATTCCGGCGTTCAGACACACCATTGCGCTGTGGTGTTCCGGGTGGCGTGAGTTGCGAAACTATTCCGCTTGCTTTAAGATGCGTGAGAAAATCATAACTCAAATATTCACCTCCACGATCGGATCGTAGAAACTTAATTTTCCTGTTACGATGGTTTTCCACTTCGTTCTGAAATTCTTTGAACTTTTCAAATGTTTCAGATTTATGTTTCATTAAATAGATATACCCATATCTACTTAAGTCATCAGTAAAAGTGAGAAAGTAGCGATAACCACCGCGCGTCGAAACACTCATTGGTCCGCATACATCGGTATGTATGATTTCCAACAAGTCCGTTGCTCGCTGCATCATTCCGGAGAATGGGGTTTTGATCATCTTGCCCATGAGGCATGGTTCACATGTGTCAAATGATTCAAAATCAAGAGACTCCAAAAGTCCATCAGAATGGAGTTTCTTCATGCGTTTTACACCAATATGACCTAGACGACAGTGCCACAAATAAGTAGAATTATCACTATCTACTTTGCATCTCTTAGCCTCAATGTTATGGATGTGTGTTTCATTGCTTTCGAGATTCAGAAGAAATAAACCATTCATAGCAGGTGCATGACCATAAAAGATGTTACTCATATAAATAGAACAACCATTATTCTCCGATTTAAATGAATAACCGTCTTGCAATAAACACGATCTAGATATGATGTTCATGCTCAACGCAGGAACATAATAACATTTATTGAGGTTTAAAACTAATCCCGAAGGTAAAACTAAGGAGAGCGTGCCGACGGCCATCACATCAACTCTTGATCCGTTGCCAACGCGCATCGTCACCCCATCCCTCGCTAGCCGCCGTCTATTCCGTAGCTCACATTAGGGTTACAAATATTAGCAACTAAACCAAGATCAAATACCCGTGCACTACAACGAGGGCTAGTAAGGAAAACATCAATAACATGTATATCAAATATACCTTTGATGGTGCCAGCCTTCTTGTCCGCTAAGTACTTGACAGTTGTGCTTCCAAAGGACCCTTGTCCTTGCAATAGAAGCACTCGATTGTCCGGCTTAGGTCCAGACTTGAGCTTCTTCTCTCAGGGCAACGCGCTGTCCTTCTTGAAGGGCTTTTTTGCACCCTTACCTTTCTTAAAGCTGGGGGCTTGTTGACCATCAACACATGATTATCTTTCTTGATGTCCACCTCCGTAGCTTTCATCTTAGCGAAGAGCTCAGTGATCGTATCAGTGGAACCAATCTGATTATGAGTAACTACAAAACCTTTGTAGCTAGGAGGGAGTGATTGCAGAACTTTGTCAATCTTGAGCTCCTCTGGAATCTTGCAGTCCAGTTGCTCAAGGCGTTGAGTGTAGCCCGACATCTTAATGGCGTGCTCACTAACGGAACTCCCTTCCTCCATCTTGCAGTTAAAGAATTTCTCAGAGATCTCATATCTCTCAGAACGGGCCTGAGTCTGAAACATAGTTTTCAGTTCCTCAAGAATCTCAAAGGGCCCGGGGAACTGCTCAAAACGATTTTGAAGGTCCGATTCCATAGCAAACAACATGGTGCTGTTAATCACACCATAATCATCTCCTTGATGATAAATAGCTTTCTCATCGACGCATCTCTGAAGAAGCGTCACCTAGCGCTTTCTCAAGGACATAGTCCTTTGTCCGCCAGAGAGAATGATTCTCGATTGGAACCAGTTGGTGAAGTTAGACCCATTGTTCTTAAGCTTTTCTTTCTCAGCAAAAACGTTGAAGTTGAAGTTGGACTTAGCCATTTGATCTACAAAATTTGCAAGTACAATTTAGACTATGTTCATGATAACTAGTTCAACTTAATCATATTACTAGATGAACTCCCACTAAATTCAACATCCCTCAAGTTGTTTAGTGAACATGATCCAAATTCACCACACCTAATCCGATCTTCACGAGAAGAGATGTGGTTTCAATGGTGGACAACGAAGTGTCGATCATATCATTCATATGACTCATGCTTAACCTTTCGGTTCGTGTGTTTCGAGGCCATGTCTGTACATGCTAGGCTCGTCAAGTCAAACCCAAGTATTTTCACGTGTGCAAAACTGGCTTGCACCCGTTGTATGTGAATGTAGAGTTTATAGCACCCGATCATCACGTGATGCTTGAACATGACGAACTTTCGCAACGGTGCATACATGGGGAGAACACAGTTTTATCTTGATCTTTAAGTGAGGAATCATCTTATAATGCTACCGTCGCGATCTAAGCATAATAAGATACATAAAAGGATAAACATCACATGCATATAATTTTATGTGACATGGTATAGCCAATCTCTGCGCAATGATCTCCATCTTGTGCGTGCCAGCATGATCTCCATCACTCCACCATGATTGCCTCCACCATGAATAGCAACTACAACTATTGCTAACTACTTAGCGATAAAGTAAAGCTATTACATGGCGTATAAGAAGTTGACACACAGGTCATACACAATTATAAAGACAACCATATGGCTCCTGCCGGTTGTGTACTCATCGACATGCAAGTCGTGAAACATTACAAAACATGATCATTGCATACAACATACACATCACATCTTGGGCCATACCATATCACAGAAACACTCCCTGCAAAAACAAGTTAGACGCCTCTACTTTGTTGTTGCATGTTTTACGTGGCTTATGGGAGTAACATGCTAAGAACGATTCTTACCTACGGAAAGCCACAACGGTGATATTATGGTTGCCAACGTCCGGTGTAAATCTCATGACAACTATAGTGAGAGAAACTGGCATCCACCAGCCGCATGTGTGGAACAAGCCACACGTCAAGTGCGGAGCCGGTCTCGCGAACGAGGTCGCGTAAAGTTGGCCTGGACCGCTTCGATCTCACTATCACGCGTCATAAGAAGTACACAAACAAGAGGCTTGCAACAGAAAACATCAACGCCCGCAACAAGCATGTTGCGTTCTTCTCGTGAAACACATCTACGCATAGATCTAGCTCTGATACCACTGAAGGGTTTTGCAGCATAGTAAATCAAAAAATTTCTACGGATGCGAATGGGGAAGCCAAGATCTAATCTAGGAGATGCAAACAACAAGAGGGGGATAGATGAGATCTTCATACCCTTGAAGATTCGCACAGTGGAACGTTCGACGGAACGTGGTTGATGTAGTCGTACTAGCCTTCTCCTCCTCGCGATCCGATCCGATCCAACACCGCAAGTGGCGATGCCTCCGAGAGATGCACACGTATGGCACCTCGACGTCTCCTCCTTCCTCGGTCCAGCAAGTGGGGTGGAGAGATAGGTTGGATCTACAACACGACGGCGTGGTGCAAACGGTGGAGAGTTTCTGCGGAAGGGCTTCGCCTACGCGCAGTCGGGAGAGAGAGAGAGGAGGGCAGCAGCTAGGCGGCTAGGGGTTTAGGAGGTGTGGGGGGAGGGTGTGCCCCTGCCCTCTTTATATAGAGGGCTGGCCGGCTGCCCCTTGCCCCCTCCTCCAAGCCTAGGGCCGGCGGCCACAAGGGAGGAGTGGGGGGCAAGTTTCCCCCCTTCTAGAAGCTCTCCCTAGGGTTTCCCCTAGGGCTTGGCCGGCTGGGCCTATGGGGCCTTGTGCCCGTGGCCCAATGCGGCCAGGGCACTCCCTCGTAGGGCCACTCCCCCTCCCGACAAGTGGGGCCACGTTGGTCCCACTCCGGAAGCTTATAGAACCTTCCGGTACAATACCAAACAATCCGAAATCCAAAAACTGCTTTGCCTTATATGAATCTTATTCTCCGGACCATTCCAGAACCTCTCGTGATGTCCTGGATCTCATCCGAGACTCCGAACAAAAACTCATAAACCAATTATCCATTCTATCCTAGCATCAAGACACGTTAAGTGTGTGACCCTACGGGTTCGAGAATATGCAGACATGATCTTCTATCAATAATCAACAGCGGGTCTGGAAACCCATATTGACTCCCACATACTCATCGATGATCATATCGGATGAACCACGATGCCAGGATTCAATTAATCCCATATATATATTCCCTTCGTCACGCGATATTTTACTTACCCGAGATTCGATCGTCGGTATCGGCATACCTAGTTCAATCTCGTTCACAGCAAGTACTTTACTGCTCAGAATCCGATATCACTTTGTGATTAACTCCTTAACCACGTGCTTGCAAGCGGTGTTGATATCGATTATCGAGTGGGCCCGAAGTATATCTCTCCGACTTGGGAGGGACAAATCCCATCTCGATACATACAACCCAACAAGTACTTTCCGATCACCTGAGAGACATCTTTATGATCACCCTCTCATAGGATAACGTTTGATGACCTCAAAGCTTTCTTCCGATACCAGGGAGTTGCATTATCTCATTGTCTAAGGAATACAATATTTGACATAAGAAAAAGCTTCGCAAAGATGAACACGATGACACGATCTAATTGCTCTGCTTGATTTGGGTCTGTCCATCATATCATTCTCCCAATGATGTGATCTCATTATTAATCGACAACTCATGTCTATGTTTAGGAAACCTTAACCATCATTAATCATTGAGCTAGTCCATAGAGGCGTACTAGGGACACGGTGTTGTTCATAAACCACACAAGTCTCAAAGTTTTCGCTTAATACAATTCTAGCATGGAATATAAACTTTATCATGAACAAGAATTATAATAATAACATCTTTATTATTGCCTCTAGGGCATAATTCCAACAACTACAACAAAAGGCTAAGTATATGACTGCTATAATAGCAGCAAAAGAGGGCCTTTGTGTCAAATAGTTTGTTATCAAACTAGGTGTAGTTCACAATGGGATATTACTATGAAGATATATTGTATGACAATATTATCAACATGTTTTAACCCCAAAGAACTAAAGGTCTCACCAAAGGACCAAATTTATACAAAGCCATCTCATTAGAGAATGAGTGATGCGTAGAGACGCAAAGACATGCAATTACACATGGACCTGGAAGTGTCAGATCCGGAGATCAGTTGACCACTAGCAATCGTGTACATACGACACCAGAAAGCCATAGGTGTTGAATACACAAAGGTTTGAAACTAGATTATTGACTCTAGTGCAAGTGGGAGACTGTTGGACATAGGCCCAAGAGGCAATAATAAAGTGGTTATTATCATATCTTCATACTTATGATAAATGTTTACATACCATGCTATAATTGTATTAACCGGAAACATTAATACTTGTGTGATTTGTGAACATAAAAGAGTCCCTAGTAAAGCCTCTTGTTAAACTAGCTTGTTGGTTAATATATGATCATGGTTTCTTGATCATGAACATAGAGATGTTATTAACAATAGGGTCATATCATTAGGAGAATGATGTGATGGACATACTCCTATAGATAAGCGTAGCATAAAGATCAAGTCATTTAATATAGTTCATTTGCTATAAGCTTTCTGATACATAGTAACCTAATTCCTTCGACCATGAGATCATGTTAATCACCATCACCGGAAGGATGCTTTGATGACATCAAACACCACACCGTGAATCGGGTGGCTATAAAGGTGGCATTGAGTGTTCGGAAAGTATGGGTTGAGGAACATGGATCAAGAGTGGGATTTGTCCATCCATATGACGGATAGATATACTCTGGGCCCTCTCGGTGGAATGTCATCCAATTAGCTTGCAAGCATGTGAGTTCACAAGGGATCACATACCGTGGGAACGATAAAAGAGTACTTATCAGTAACGAGGTTGAACTAGGTATGCAGAGATACCGACGATCAAAACCTCAGATAAGTAAACTATCGTGAGATAAAGGGAAATTGGTATCGTATGTAAGTGGTTCATTCGATCGCAAAGTAATCGTAGAAATATGTGGGAGCCATATGAATTTCCAGATTCCTCTATTGGTTATTGATCGGAGAAGTGTCTCGGTCATGTCCGCATAATTCACGAACCATAGGGAGACACACTTAAGGATTCGATGTTGTTGAGTAGTTATGGAATGATGAGTAAGAGATCGAATGTTGTTCGGAGTCTCGGATGGGATCCGGGATATCACTAGGAGATCCGGAGTGGTCCGGAGAATAAGATTCATATAAGGAAAGTCTTGTTTCGGAGTCCGGGAATGATTCCGGTGTTTTCACCAGGAATGTTCTAGAAGGGTCTGGAAGGTCCGGCACTCCAGAGGGGAAGGGTACATGGTTGTGTCATGGAAATGTGGAATGGTTGCATCATGTACTAGGTCACTTGGCTGGGCAAAATAAAGAGAAGAATCAAATCGAAGTTTGAATGTCAAACGCCAATTTGAAAAGTCAAATCTCAAGTTTGCTTGGTGGAGGGAGAGTAGGAAACCTACTTGGGGAGGAAGTCCCACTCCCTCCCACCCGCCGGCCATGAGGAGGAGTTGGAGGAGGACTACCTCCTCCCCAAACCACCTCTCCCCTCTTATATAAGGAGGGGTAGGGCGCCCCTCTCCCTACACCCAAAAACCCTAGCCTCCAAGCCGCCGCCTAGGGCTCCTCTCAAGTCGCCGACTAGGGTTTCCCCAAACCCTAGCCGCTGGCTACACCTCTCCCCTTGGTGCTTCTAAACCCTAGATCACCAAGGCACCTCTCTTGCTCCACCATACTCGCCCCGTCTTAAGGCGAAGCCCTGCGAGATCTCCCCTCTACTTCCGACACCATGCCGTCGTGCTGCCGGAATCGCGAGGAGAGTACTACAACCTCCGCTGCCTTCTGGAACAAGGGATAGGAAGGTCTTCATCGAAAATTTAACGCAGACCGATTGCAGGAAGCGCTGAACGCATAGCGCCGGAAGGATCGTCTACGCGATCTTGAGATCGGCAAGTGTACGACTACATCACCCACAAGAATCTGCTCTCGTTAACCGCTTTGGAATCTTCGAGGGTGAGTTACTCTATCGACTCATTGCTACAATCTATGTCACATCCCAAGATTTTCCAAATCTTGTAATGTGAAAAATAAATAAACAAAATAAATGATTGTTGAAAATTAGGGTGAAAAGAAACTTTTGATTCTAAATGGAAACTTAAAATCCCATCTTGACAAACTTTGGTTAATATTTGAATCAAACTAAATTCAAATCAAAGCGGAATGCATTCTTCATAAATGCATCTGGAAATTTAAACACTTGGAAAATAAACCAAAATCCTAAAACCCTAATAGAATAAAATCATTTCCAAGTTATCTCCAAGCCTATGGATTTGATCCATATAAAAATTTGTCAACAAACATTTACAAATGATCAAAAATGACAAATAGAAATATTATAAGACCATATAAATTGGTTTCACTTAATTTAGAGCCATAGATAAAATCTTATGAATTTAATAAGATAAGGAAATTGAACTTCCAAAGCTAATAAAGCACCTATCTAAAATTCCATACCAAATGGTGAGAAATTAATCCTAAAGATATTTAAAAGGATAAATAAATATCAAATAAGATTTTACAAATTGGAATCACCAAGTTTGGATCTTTAAATAAAAAGATATGGATTTTATAAGATAAAGAAAGAAATATTAAATGAGGAATATTTAAAGGCCAAATCAAATCTTGACCTAATCCATAAGCAAATGGAATAAATATAATCCAAATCCAAATAAAATAATGGATAAAGAATTTTCAAATTAAAAGGGCATTAACCAAATCCAATTCTATTTGAATAAAGATAAAATCCCTATTAGAAATGATTAAATAAATCATGAGAAAATAATATTTGGAATTTACCCAAGTGGTTTAAAAATAATTTAATTAACTTAAATGGGATCAAAGAAATCAAATAAAATTTATGGAATTAAACCCATAATTATTTTCATTAGAATAAAGACAAATACCCAATTTAAAATGATTAATGAATCATAATAAAAATATTCCAAATAATTCAAGGTGAATTATTTGACACCCTAATAAATAATTAAAACCTACTGAAAATATTTGGAAATATTTAGAATTCAAATGGAGTTTGAAAACATTATTAAATCTTATTTGAATAAATGTAAGGGCCTATTTTAAATAATTAAAAGACCCTAAAAAGAATAAAATAATTATTATAAATTTAACTTCAGAATGTATTATTAATAAGTATTTAATTATACTCAAAGTTTGGTTGAAGTTTGAATTCAAATGGTTGTTTGAATTGATTAATCAAAATCAAAACACATAAATAGAAAAAGAAAAGGGAAAAACAATCAGTACAAAAAAATGAAAGAAGCCAGCCCAACCTAACCTAGCCCAGTCGAGGCCCAGCTAGCCCATTTACTTCCTCCCCGCAGGAAAACGCTTCGCACCAGAGTTTTAACCCGCAGAGCCTATGACTGCCTGGACCCACTCCTCCTCTCTCTCTCTCTTGCTGACGCCAGGCCCCACAGCCAAGTCATCGTCGTCTTCACCCCGCGATGAACTCGCCTGACTGTTTCTTCCGCATTTTAATCCGATTCAATACGAGTTATTTGGCGAATTAATCTTCCTCGTGATCACGCCCTGCTAAACACCTCCCTCCCCTCTCCATTTCCCCCCAAACGCCACACCTCGAGAGCCCCCAGGCTGTCTCCAATTCCACCTGCACCTTCTCTGCCTCCGACGAGGTCCCGCCCGAATTCCGGCGAACCCAGGCCGCGCCTCGCCTCCTCGACCACGCGAGCCTGCTCCCCTCTTCCATACGCATCTCCCAGTGGCCTCAGCTCGCTCGCGCGTACCCCTATCGTCGACAACTACCTCGACTGAACGCGCCACCGTCTACCATTCACTCCGACGACCCTTCCTGGTATCTCCTGACTTCCCCTCTCCCTCTCTTTCACACGCACATACTCCCCACTCTCCAGTGCATCTAACGACATGGTTTACTTTCTCTCTTGTGCTCCGTAGTGTCGCCCTCGACAACGACTGACCGCAACCGACGTCGTCTTGAACTCCGGCGAACGATTGATAGCAACCCCGTGCGCTCCTCGACAAACAACAAGCACGTTCAGCATCAGCGAAGCACGGCGATCTCGGTGAGCCCCTCCCCTGTCTCTTTTGCTTCCTGCACCGCCAGCGCCACCCTCGTCTGGCCGAACTTTGTCATGCCGCTAGCGCCATTGCCGCTAGCGCCGCCCGTTTAGGGTTAGTGGCTTTAGGCCGTTCGATTTAGATCCAGTGGATATGATAGATCCACTTAAACAAAGAGGTACGAGTGTCTCTATGCCGCACAATCTCATTTTAATCCAACGCCCAACAGCAGCTGATCCACGCGAAACGTTTTCGGCCAATCAAAACACAACACGTGGCACGGTCTATTTTAATAAAAACCAGAATTGATCTATTTGATGTTCCAATTTGTAAAATTCATAACTTTCAAACCACACGTCCAAATTTTGCAAATTTTATATAAATGGAATCAGCAAGACAAATCCTACCCAACCATGCACCTTTTTTAGTAAATTTCTTCTGATAAAATGGTTGTTTTTGTAGAAACTTGTGTAGGCATATTTTGAGTACAAAATTCTTTCTAAAATTATTTTGGTGATAAAATCTTTGGAAAATAGTTTGTTTTGAACCTACTGACCATAGAAATCAATTTGTGGTTTCAAAAACATATTTGGTGAAGCAAAAGAATAAATCTTTGATTTAAAACATTTCTAGTCAAATAAAAATGTTGTTCATATGTGGAAAATACTTTTTGGAGAAAAACCTTTGGGAAATATTTTAGATTAAACTCTCTGACCCGAAACACAAAGTTTTTATGATTTAAAAATATATTTGTGAACCACATAGATTATTACTTTGCTAAAAAGCATTTTTCAACCACATAAAATATTGATTTGGTTTAAAAATGGTTTATAAGTAAAATCTTTTGCAAATGATTTTGCCACTTATATAAAATGACCAATAGGTGTTTTAGAATGTTTATAACATGTTAGAAACCACTTTTCCAAATAAAACAATCTTTTGCATGCTTGCATGCATTGCTTTGTTTCTATTATTTTATGTGTTGTTTGCTTGAATGGTAGATTGAATTCTTGCTTGCTTGATTGAATTGTAGTGATTTGAAGAGTGAGATTATTGCAAGATCAAGGAGTGAACTTATATTCTCGACCAAAAAGGCAAGTGATGCTTCATACTTTTGTCCCATTATTCTCACTATGCATTAGTGATATTTCTAAAGTAGGACTTGCATGGAATTTTGCTAAGTGTAAACTATGCCATGGGAAATCCTAGTAGATGAAACCTTAGTAGAAATTTCCTAAGTTAAGATTACTACTACTATCATGCTTAGCTTAGCTAGTAGAAAACAAGGGTGGATTATACTTCATGCTATGGAATATTTCTAAGTCAAGGACTTGTGATTTGTTTAATAAAACAACTAATTGAATGAATCACCTGGGTGGAATGGAAAGAATGGTTTGTGTTGAGTGGTTATACAAGGCCCATTTATATGGTTTACCTTGTGTATCTCACTTGTGGATGGCCACCCAGGAACAAAGAGATTTGAGATGTCAAATGTTGAGAAGCTTCAAGTGCAGCCACTTGGCATTATGGGCTCTGCCTGGATCATATAGGTTGCAATAACTTAGCCAAATGGACAGTTGGTGGTAGGGGATGATAGGTTGGAACGCGTCCATTCTGGTCTAAGGGAAGGCTTCTGAAAGATCTTGTCTTGGTGAAACCAAGTCTTGTGGGGAAAGTGCACCACCTCTGCAGAGTGAAAAATCTAAGTACTTATCCATGTCCCTGGTAAAGGACAATTTGAGCATCAAGACATGGAATCTATCAAGAATCTCCTCATCCAAATTTCTAAGTTAAAAACTTGTGGTTGAACAAGGGTTGGAGGATCACCAATTTCTATTGGGAGATGCCTTGGGTGATTTTGTCAAGCAAAAACTTAGTGTTTTCAAATGATAAGGAAAATCTATTTTGAGCAAAGCAAGCCTAAGTTACACTTAGACAAATGCATATAGATGATAGACTCCACTATACTACTATAGTATCACTTGCCAATACAATTCAAATGTATTGACCCTTGTGGCTGTAACTTATTATGTTGCAGGTTTGTTTGATGTTAGTAAAGTGTGTTGATTAGGATTACAAGTCTACAACCAACATGTTTGCCTGTGGCACTTTGAAGATGAAGGACTCCATGCTAAAGTTATTTCTGGTGCATTGTAATGAGATAGCCAAATGAGCTATGTAAGATGTAATGAATTATTTTATTCCTCGGTATAAAGTTGTAATATGACCTTTGTTTCTTGATATTACATCTTAACTGTGGATGCTAGCTATTGATCCAGGGACTAGCATTGTAAACAGAGGGATCTCTACCTTATTAAAGGTTGGGACCTCTTACAATCTAGTAGATAGATCTTGGCTTGTTTGTATGCATGCGGTAGATTTTTTTGTTTTCCATGCTACGAACCCCTACAGTGGTATCAGAGGCGTGTCTATATGTAGATCTGTTGCACGAGTAGACCACAATGGTCATTGTGGGCGTTGATGCTTTTGTTGTCAATTGCTTCTTGTGTACTTTGCATCTTGTGGGATGGTGGGATGAAGCGGCCCGGGCTAACCTTACATGACATCGTTCATGAGACTTGCTCCACGCTTGACATGCAACTTGTATTGCATAAGTGGCTTTGCGGGTGCCTGTTTCTCCCAACATAGTTAAGATTCAATTTACAACGGGTGATTGACATTACTAGTATCAACGTTGTGGTTCTTGTTCGTAAGTTAGAATGACACTTATTGAAAGCCCCAAACCACGTAAAACATGCAAAGAAAATTAGAGGCGTCTAACTTTGTTTTGCAGGGGTGTGCTGTGATGTGATATGGCCATGATTATGATTATATATGACGTATGCAATGTTCCTTATTGTAAGTTGGCAACCGGCAGGAGCCATATGGTTGTCTTTTAAATTCCGTTAAGACCTGCATGTCTATTCAAAGAAGTTGTAATAGTTGATGCTAGTGGACGACAACCATGAAGCGGCTCCATTGACCTTGACGCCACACCGGTGATGATGGAGATCATGTTCGTGCTTGAAGATGGAGATCGGAAGCACAAGAAGAAAGGCCATGTCATATCACATATTATGAATTAAATGTGATGTTAATCCTTTTATGCATCTTGTATTGCTTAGTTCACGACGGTAGCATTATAAGATGATCCCTCAAGCACACAATTTCAAGTTTTAAAGTGTTCATCCTTAGTAAGCACCGTTGCTAAAGCTCGTTGTTTCGAAGCATCACGTGATGATCGGGTGTGTTAGATTCTGCGAGTGTATACAACATGAGCAAGCCAGATTTGCTCATGCGGAAGCTAAGGTTTGATCTTGACGAGCCTAGCATGTACAAACATGGTCTCGGAACACGGATCACCGAAAGGTAAAGCATGAGTCATATAGTAGATATGATCAACATGTTGATTGTTCGCCATTGAAGCTACATCAACTCTCGTGATGATCGGTTTTGATGTAGTGGATTTGGTTCGTGTGATCACTAAAACAATGTGAGGGATATTGTTTTGAGTGGGAGTTCAACAGCAATATGATTAAAAGTTGAACACTATTTATCATAAATTAAATCAAAGTGAATTTGCATAGTTGTTGTAGTCATTGGCATCCGTTTACCACCTTGCGCTTAGTTATAATTGAGATGATAGAACTATAGAATTCTGGTTAGTTACTTTACGAACTGGTATCGTATTGTTTTGAAGTGTTGATCTAAAGTTTAAAAGTCCCATTGCAAACTTTCAGTAAGTTTCGATTACTCCGTGAAGTTTAATAGTTGGTATTAAATCAAGAGTAACAATTCCAGTGTTAGTATATAAGTATCATGTTTATCTCCATGATTCTTGATATTCGAAAGATAGTTTCAATATCAAGGTAATCTAGGAGTTGAAAGAGTTGTTTCAGAAACCATGATGTGTGGAAGATATTGTGATATCTGAAACGAAGTTTTGGTTGCAACATGATAGAGTATAATATGGCAAAAGTCATGTTCTCATATTTAATGAGAATTTGCAAAAGGTTGGAGACACTAGTTGTCCTAATCCTCCAAAAGGTTTTGGAGAGCAACATTATACTCGCGATTCACCGTTATAAGCTAAGAGTAGCCTGATCATGGATAATTCCATGATAAGGGTGAATATTTGATGTAGGTAAAATGTTTACTACACCAAGAGATTACTAAAGAAAGGAATTTGAAAGAACACCAAACATTTGATGATGGTGATCTACTTCAAAGTGCAAGTCCAAAGACATTGGTATTTTACTATACATGCTTTGGACTATGTGTCATGTATATGGCTCCACTATTGATGTTGATAGATTCTTTCAAACAGAAAAGGAAATACTGAAAGAGAATCTCATAAATATATGGCAGAAAAGAAAAGACTAGAATTGTTCAGCTTAAGTATATAGATGATATACATGTTATGGCTATATTCTTTGCTTATTAAACAATGTGGTTCTTAAGTATTTGATACTAAATTTGTTGGTGTGAATCGTCATACGAAACAACACAATTCATGAACTACAATGGCCTAAGTAACTAGCAAAAGAATATGTGATGATGTTCATCGAGAACAAATAAAGGTTTATTGTGCTGCTTGTTAAACATCAAAGCTTGCCTTCAAGATTTGTTTTATCAGGTATTATGAGAACAAAAGGGTTGTTCAAATAATTGCCGTAATCCATAAAAGATGGATGATTCACAAATCTCGTTGGAGAAATCACATCCATAAAACTAGTGCTAAAAATGTCGAAAGACAAATTTATTGAAAGATCACTTAGGAAGTGACATCGCCGTTTAAATTATATTGGAAAGAAAACATGAAGAAACTCCATATGGATGGAATTTTGGAGTCTTTTGATTTTTAATCAAATGACGCTTGTGAAACTTTCCTAGAGATAATTAAAACCTCGTTCATAGGCCAAAATGGAACGAATGACTAGCTTATTGGAACTTGTACATATTGTTGTATGAAGTCCATTATGTGTAGTCAAGAGCGATGGATTTCAACTTCATATGCTTTCTCCGAAAATTTGAGTGAATGTATGAATATTTACTTAATAAGGATGAAGTATGAAACATTTGAAAAGTTCAAAGACTTTCAAGATGAAGTACAAAATCATTGTAACAAGAATATAAATAGTTTATGATAAGATCATAAAGGAAGATATTTGAGTTACAGGTTTAGCATAATACCTAAGATTTAAGGAATCGTTCCGTAGATTTGCATTTCCCGAAACACCATAAGAGTATGGAGCGTTCGAGATATGTAATTAAACCTTGTTTGACATGGTAAGATCAAAGGTGTAATTCATAAAACTGCCACTGTATTTTAAAGATTAAAAGCTTTAGAGACTACCATTTTTCCACTGAAAAGAGCTCCATCATAATCCGTTGAAATGACACCATATAAAGTTATGGTTTGGGATAAAACCCAAGTTGTCCTTTCTTAAACATTGGTATGCTATGCATAAGAAAGATGTTTGCAACCAAATCCATATGAACCTATCTTTGTATGTTATTTCGAATAACTGTTAAGTATTCCTCCATAAAACCGGAGACAAAAGTGTTTGTCGCTTAGAACGTCAAGTTTCTTTGAGAAGGAATATTTCGTGAAAAGATAAGTGGGAGGACAATAGAACTTTGATAAGGTTAAAAGAACCTTAGCTATATATGTGCAAGTTAAGCACCGAAAAGTGTTCCGGAGGCAGCAACAATGCTCATGGCTCACGTGCCTCAAAGGTTGTGGTTACGGAGGTAAAAGTTTCCGTTGAACCAAGTAGGTCGGGTAAACAACCAAATACCAAGATTTGAGGGTTGAATCATTATTTGAGAATAATGAACGGACATGCAAAGAAGCGATGATGGGCCCTGACTCCGTAAAATGGCTTTAGGCCATAAAATCCGTAATAGTTCCATACGCGAGAAATCAAGCTTTGAACTTGAAGGACCCTCGATAAAGGTGTAAGACCTTACAGTCGTGTTTGGATCTATGAAGAAATAGACATGGATGTCTCACATCTATGAAATAGTCGACATGTTGGGAAAGAGTTCACAACAATGTTCAAAGGTTGACTATGACAAGATTTGATCTTTCATAGAGATATTTAGTCTAGACGGATTAATGTAGCAACCACTACATATAATTTTGTTATGTGGTAGTTGAATGAACAAAACAAGTTCTTCTAATAGAATTGTGACCTAGGACGTGTGCATAACACGGTCCATAGGGTTTTGTTAATTCAAAGGATGCTAAAAACGTATGCAAACTTCAATGATTGAAGTGAGCATTGCGGAGTTGGAATCTTCACCATGATGAAATTATTAAAAGAGTTTAAATTCATCAGAGACGATGAAGATGCTTGCATTTGCAAGAAATTAAGTAGGAGCGCTAAGACATATTTCTAATACATTATGTGGAAGACATATTGTTTATTGGAAATGATGCATATTTATTAACACATATTAAGAATTTCATCCCGATGAAAGACTTAGGCAAAACCCAAATATTTGGCATCAATAGACGCTAATATGGTTATGCCGAAAGTACATAAATGATATATTGAATGAGTTCAATATAGAAACTACAAGAAAGGTTCTTGTCACACAGAAATGATTGAATGAGTTTAATATTGATGATATATTTGAGTGTATTGACACTTGTTAAGTGAAACAAAGATTCAAGTATAGATTGATATTTGATGTATGAAATTACAAAGAGTATTTATATCAATCATACTGTGATATGTACAAATCCAGATATGTCCTATGCTCTAAATGTTATGAGCATATACCAGAATGATTCATAAGATGATTATTGGACGATAGTAAAGATATTCTTATGATCTTGTAAAAGAACTAAGAATATATTATTTTGTAGAAGTGACAAATAGATGGTTAGTTCATTGTAAATGAATTACATTGATACTAGTTTTGTCACGAAGTACAAATTAAGTTTATCTCAATCTAAACTAAGGGTGGCACAATATGATGGAATGTGAGTTCCATAATGAATTCGGATGAGTTCCAAAGTTAAGACATTATGACAGATACTACAACAAAAGGCTAAGTATATGACTGCTATAATAGCAGCAAAAGAGGGCATTTGTGTCAAGTAGTTTGTTATCAAACTAGGTGTAGTTAACAATGGGATATTACTATGAAGATATATTGTATGACAATATTATCAACATGTTTTAACCCCAAAAACTAAAGGTCTCACCAAAGGACTAAATTTATACAAAGCCATCTCATTAGAGAATGAGTGATGTGTAGAGACGCAAAGACATGCAATTACACATGGACCTGGAAGTGTCAGATCCGGAGATCAGTTGACCACTAGCAATCGTGTACATACGACACCAGAAAGCCATAGGTGTTGAATACACAAAGATTTGAAACTAGATTATTGACTCTAGTGCAAGTGGGAGACTGTTGGAGATATGCCCAAGAGGCAATAATAAAGTGGTTATTATCATATCTTCATACTTATGATAAATGTTTACATACCATGCTATAATTGTATTAACCGGAAACATTAATACTTGTGTGATTTGTAAACATAAAAGAGTCCCTAGTAAAGCCTCTTGTTAAACTAGCTTGTTGGTTAATATATGATCATGGTTTCCTGATCATGAACATAGAAATGTTATTAACAACAGGGTCATATAATTAGGAGAATGATGTGATGGACATACTCCTATAGATAAGCGTAGCATAAAGATCAAGTCATTTAATATAGTTCATTTGCTATAAGCTTTCTGATACATAGTAACCTAATTCCTTCGACCATGAGATCATGTTAATCACCATCACCGGAAGGATGCTTTGATGACATCAAACACCACACACCGTGAATCGGGTGGCTATAAAGGTGGCATTGAGTGTTCGGAAAGTATGGGTTGAGGCACATGGATCAAGAGTGGGATTTGTCCATCCATATGACGGATAGATATACTCTGGGCCCTCTCGGTGGAATGTCATCCAATTAGCTTGCAAGCATGTGACTGGTTCACAAGGGATCACATACCGCGGGAACGATAAAAGAGTACTTATCAGTAACGAGGTTGAACTAGGTATGAAGAGATACCGACGATCAAAACCTCGGATAAGTAAACTATCGTGAGACAAAGGGAAATTGGTATCGTATGTAAGTGGTTCATTCGATCGCAAAGTAATCGTAGAAATATGTGGGAGCCATATGAATTTCCAGATTCCTCTATTGGTTATTGATCGGAGAAGTGTCTCGGTCATGTCCGCATAATTCACGAACCGTAAGGAGACACACTTAAGGATTCGATGTTGTTGAGTAGTTATGGAATGATGAGTAAGAGACCGAATGTTGTTCGGAGTCTCGTATGGGATCCGGGATATCACGAGGAGATCCGGAGTGGTCCGGAGAATAAGATTCATATAAGGAAAGTCCTGTTCCAGAGTTCGGGAATGATTCCGGTGTTTTCACCAGGAATGTTCTAGAAGGGTCTGGAAGGTCCGGCACTCCGGAGGGGAAGGGTACATTGATGTGTCATGACAATGTGGAATGGTTGCATCATGTACTAGGTCACTTGGCTGGGCAAAATAAAGAGAAGAAATCAAATCGAAGTTTGAAAGTCAAACGCCAATTTGAAAAGTCAAATCTCAAGTTTGCTTGGTGGAGGGAGAGTAGGAAACCTACTTGGGGAGGAAGTCCCACTACCTCCCACCCACCGGCCATGAGGAGGAGTTGGAGGAGGACTCCCTCCTTCCCAAACCGCCTCTCCCCTCCTATATAAGGAGGGGTAGGGCGCCCCCTCTCTCTACACCCAAAAACCCTAGCCTCCAAGTTGCCGCCGCCTAGGGCTCCTCTCAAGTCGCCGACTAGGGTTTCCCCAAACCCTAGCCGCCGGCTACGCCTCTCCCCTTGGTGATTCTAAACCCTAGATCGCCAAGTCACCTCTCTTGCTCCACCATACTCGCTCCGGCTTAAGGCGAAGCCCTGCGAGATCTCCCCTCTACTTCCGACACCACGCTGTCGTGCTGCCGGAATTGCAAGGAGAGTACTACAACCTCCGCTGCCTGCTGGAACAAGGGAGAGGAAGGTCTTCATCGAAAATCAACGTGTGACCGATCAGCGAAGCGCGCCGAACGGAGCATGGCCAGGAAGGATCGTCTACGCGATCTTGAGATCGACAAGTGTACGACTACATCACCCACGAGAATCTGCTCTTGTTATCCGTTTTGGAATCTTCGAGGGTGAGTTCCTCTATCGACTCGTTGCTACAATCTAGTAGATAGATCTTGGCTTGTTTGTATGCATGAAGTAGAATTTTTTTTGTTTTCCATGCTACGGACCCCTACAGGTGGTGCGGTAGTGACTGCTGCAGTGGTGGGCGTCAGCGCATCACCCTGTCCGGAGCGCAACGAGGGCGCACACGACGTTGCCATTGCCACGATAGAGCGCGGCGCGGCTGGGCCTGATGCAGGCAGGTGTTCCTTCTCGGGAGTGGATGGCATGGGTGTTGACGGTGCAGAGGGATCGCGTGCGCAGCTTCCCTCCTTTTCTTGTGCATGATCGACATCGTACACCACGGCGAACCTCTTTTCGAGGTCAATGTCGTTTCTTGTTTGCCACGGCCACGTGCGCTCCTCCTCGAGACAACATTGCGTGTGATGTGTAGCTTGCGTGCAGCAGGATCATAGACACGGTATTCCTTTGAGCCCTCCTCGTACCCAATGAAGACCATCGGAGTAGAGTGATCGGGCAGCTTACTGACGCCGGTTAGAAATTCTTCACGTGGACGGTGCAGCCAAACATGCGCAGGTAGGTGACAATGGGCTTGCGTCCCTTATATGCCTCGTAAGGCGTGAGACCATCGAGACTACGTTGGCACTCGGTTGAGGATGTGCACTGTGGTGTGCACTGCCTGTCCCTAGAACACGGCTGGCATGTCCATGCTCTTGAGAAGACTCCGGGCCATCTCCACGACGGTTTGATTCTGTCTCTCCACCACCCTGTTTTGTTGTGTCGAATCTGTTGCCATGGTGAAGGGCTTGACTCCGTGCTCATTGTAGAATGCCTCGAACTCCTTCAAGTTAAACTCGCCACTGCGGTCAGTTTGGAGCGCGCCTAGGCGCAACCACTCTCGAGCTAAAATTTGCATAACCTTTCCAAGCCTGCTATCGACGCCACCATACAACGACCTCAACATGCGCGAGTTCATCAAGTCACTTCGGTCACTGAGACCCACTACGCCACGCTAGCGAGACTCGCCATTGTTGATGTGGTAGATGAACACCGCTCTACCTCTTCCCTACTCCATCCAATAGCTTCTCCCAAAACAATTCTCTTCATGAGGGAGAGAGACATACCGAAGGTGCCACGATCGTCTAATTGTTGGTGCCCTAGGTGTCCTCGTGATAAGGGTGAAGCGCAGTACCACCTCCGAAGAAATTGAGAAGCAACAAGGGAAGATACACGAGATGGCCGCAGACCGCTCGACACGAAGGCCCAGATCAGACCCGTCTTCTCCACGCTGCCATCAACCGCCGCTTGCGGGCATGCATTGCTCGCTATCACCCCGCATTACTGCCAGTTTAGGAACATGAACGAACGCCGCCGCCACAGTTCACTAGATGACCGAGGGATCCATCACGCCGCACGGACTTTGCCTGGCGATGTCCCCAACATTGAAGAGAAGAGGAAGGAACGGGGGAAGGGCTAGTGGAGGCCGGCGTTGGCCGCCCGGTGCAGCCTGCCTGGCTGCATGGGGTCGGGAGGCGGAGGGGGAGGGTGGCGGCCGTGGTCCCCCCTCCATATATTAACATGCAACTGGATCCCAGCAGGGTATCGTTTCTCGTACCGTTAACATGGGAATCTACGACCTATGTGTGTCTGCAGGACTGCAGGTCTTAGAAGCGGAATCTGTACTTTGGTAAGATGTGAAGTGTAGATTTCTTGAGTAATGAAACTCGTATACTCAAAATAAAATCCGTCAACCTGATTGAAAACCAACACTTGGTAAGAAAATGCTTCCATTCTCCACTGGAATGTGATTCGTTACAGGCTTACAGCAATTCAGTCAGGCCGCTCTTTGCCAGTAGAGCATGGAAGCACTCATGGAAGATAGGCGCAGCCGCACGGCAAGGTGACGTCCGGCGATGTCCGCTTATGGCGCCCCCCGACCGACATCGTCTCCTCGCGGTTGACAGCCGCCCGACGGGGCCGACGGAGGGACGGGCGCAAATCTCAGGGTCTCGAAGGACTGCCTGGTGGCCATCGTCACCGCCGTACCCGTGGCAGCAGGGTCGTCGCCATGGCTGCCCACGCGCGCGCCGGCGGTGAGCGCAAGGAAGACGAGGATGGCGAGGAGGGCGAGGTGGGCGCCGCCCAATGGCAATGAGGCCATGGCCATGGGAGCAGAGCAGAGTGAGACACTGCAAGTCTGCAAATATCAGCAGTGGTGATCGATGCGCGCGGAGGCGAGCGAGGCGCGTGATGTGTCTGTGTGTCAGCGTCCAAGATACAGTTATATAAGAGATGATGGTACGCGCTCGATCGGCCATTAATGGGGTTCTTGGAACCTTGCGTGCGGTACAGACAGAGCTCCGAGGCCGAGCGATCGGCGGACAGACACACGAAACGCTCAAGTCCAAAAAAATGGCGAGAGTGCAATTAATTAACACCCCACACATGTTTTTTTTTTACTCTGGGTTGATGAAATTCGGTGGTAGCAGTGTTTTTTTTTTGAATATGTAGCTATTAATTGGCGGGGCCGAGTTGTAACTGGGCCGATAAAACGAACTGATGGAGCTGCAATTGGGCCGAAAATAAATGGTAGGGAAAGTTATCTTCCAAAAGAATAATGTGGGGATTTCTCAAAAAAAAAAATGTATGGGGGAGAAGAACCGAGAACTCAAGGGAGCGCGTGTAGAAACGTGAATGTCTAATCAAACAACATCCTTAGCTGTTTTTCAATTCAGTCTATGTCAGGTATTTTGCCCTTCGGTACCATGCAAGAGTGACACAAAATTCATTGCCATGCATGCGAGATTGAGTGGATCGGACAGGCGGGTATAGGTTGCCAAATTGAAATTCAGTTGGGTGGAAGCTACCAAATGTGTTGGATTTTGATCTTAGGCTGTGACTCGCTACGCATTTTCCGATTAATAGTTGCGAGTAGCGGGAGGAGAAGCCGGTGAGAAGGGAAAACGGCAGGAGAAAGAAGATGTGGAAAAGCGGGAGTGGGAGTGGGAGAAGGAGCTGGAATATGAAAAAGAAATAGGGGATGGCAACGACAGAGAACTCGACGGTGAGGCGACGAGGGAAGCGGTGTGGCACATTGGTTTGCACTATGAACTGGGAGAAGAAGGATGATGGGAGGCGGCACATCTTAGGTTGTAGCATGGGTTGCCCAATCTCGCCCCTGCTAGCTCCGTCCCTGGCGACGAAGGTATCAGTAGTGGACAGTGGCACGGCATAGGTAGATGTCGTGAAAAAGAGAGAGACAACGAAACGAGATTAGTTGTGTCCCGAAGATGACCGAAAGGAATGGAGACACGTCTCACATACATATCGGACGTGTTCAAGCAGGACGGGTTCAATTATTCAAACATTTTGAAAGGCTACACCTACGACTGGAAATTCATACTCAGCACATAATATTATTCAAACACAATTCGTTTCAAAACACAAACAAAACAAGTTGCGAGCCGCCAAATTCAAACTATCTTTCCTTTTTTTTTCCTGGTTCACGTGGTATACCAAGAAATGAAAAGAGGGAGGGGGTCCGGTTTAGCAAAGCCTCCAACGTGGCTGTCACGAACATAAGTCAAACTGTCAGTGTGGCATGACTGTCAGTGTGGCATGACGATGAACATGTCAGCTTCTTGATGGCGTTGAGGCATTAGAGGCCATATTTGATTATTATCTTCGTTACTGGACACAGCAATGGGATCTCAGTCTCAGATTAAGGGACCGACGCATGAATGCATGATGGCGTCTCTCTCTCGGAAAGACGGCGATGTAGACGGCAGTGTTGGAAATGCACGATGCCTGCCGTCCAACAACTGGTGGTGTGTCACCGGAAGAAACACGTACCAAACCAAAATGCATACAAAAATGCAACCGATAGATAGATATAAAGATATGGTGAGGTATGCACGCATCAATTGTGCCTCAAATATCTTTTTTTAGAGGGTGCCTCAAATATCTAAACCCCTTCAATTCTCAAAAGGTTGTCATCAGATAGGGGCGTCTTGCGTCTCCACATCATTCATTGGAGGAAAAAGTCCATGGTATTGTTACCTAGCTTGTGTAGTGGCGGATCTAGAATTTTACGCATAGTGGGAGAATAGATATATTTTCAAAAAGAAAATTACATGCCAATTTACATGTATGAAATTTAGTAAAAGCACGTCACAGATATATTTACATGGTCTCCGAAGAAACACAAACTAAATTATTACATTTAAATCTGCATGTAAGAATTTAATACTTGAAACAATTCAAATGATGTACGAACCAATGCCACAATACAATTCAAAAAGCTATTTGGTATTAGAGGAAAGAAACAAAAAAATACTAGCACATGAAGAGAGGAAAAGCCGAGTCGGTGCATCGCGGACATGCCTCGTGCTGCCCTGCTACTACATGTTAGAAATAACCCCCAGAGGCAATCATAAAGGTGCTTATATTTTGATGTATTCATGATTTATTGAATGCCTTTCTATAATATATTTGTATTGATCGGCAAATATGTGACTTGTTTGTGAAACTCAATACTTGTGTGGTTATCCTAATATAGTACCTAGTCAGAGTACATGTGAGAAGACATATGGATATTATACTAACACATGTATTGGTTGACGACCTTGTTTGTCATGAAACGTGAGTGTTATTCCGTGATTTGGTAGTTAGGTTGCTTTCTTGTTTGCCTGAAGCATGCTTTGAGCCGTGGTCAATAGAGATGAGATTTACCCCTCTTTATATGAGAGATATCTCTTGGACCTTGAGTGAAAAAATCCATAAATGCCTGATCATGCTACATAAACTTTACGAGTTAACTTAGTAAAATATTCCTAATTACATGATCAAGATAGAGAAGTCAAGTTAGAGCTTGACCAAATATCACGAGGCAAAAGGAAGAATATGTTAAACTTTGTGAAGGTTTGTCTGATGCAATCTTTATGTAAGCTCGTAAGGGCATGTACAATGCTATGAAACACATGACTTTTCTTAACTCTCCACATCATTTAGAGAAGACACAATATATAACTTGTATAATGCATTATCTTTTATTTCTATCTCTAGCAATTAACGAGAATTTACTATTTTTAGTAATAAATTAATTGACTAAGGGAATACATATGGTACAATAAAGAAAATAGTCTTCTCTTATTTCTAGAAGATCATCCCTTAGCTAAGGGAAGACAACCTTCTATTTCTTGTTTCTTTCTTCTTCAACTAAGCAAAAATCTAATGTGGCAAACATAAGAGAAGACTGACATTACCATATTGTACTTGCCCTAAGGGGCATTACCAATTTGTAAGCGAGTAGGAATAGTTGTGGCATGTCTTAAAGTGTGTAAACCTACATTGTCGCAAACTTAAGGGGTTGAATTCTAATTCGTATTAGACTACGCACTGATTCCTAATGAGCGTCTAATGCAGAAGCCCGTTATGAGACTCACGTATAAAGAGAAGGATGTGAACCTTTTAGAATTGATCATTTCGCAACTCCTCAAACTAGGCTGACAAATTAATGGAATCGAAATGTTCCATGTCAAAAATTAATGGAATCGAAATGTTCCATGTCAAAAAAAAAAACTAAGCTGCCAAATCTCCCCACGTCCAAGTCACCCGTTCAGATCTATTAATTCCACGAGCGAAGTTCTTCCCCAACAGGTGGATATCTTGGGGGCATCGCTGTTGCGATGCTTGGACCGTTTGTGGGCCTCTCGAGAGATGTTCATGGACCGGTAGAAATTTGTAGTTTGCGATGGCGCCCTTTCATTTGGTTGTTGCCACACTCCATGGATCCTCAGTTCAAGTTCGGTATTGAAGCCTCGTCGGCTGCAGGTCCGTCGCGTCGCCATGGCTAACTAGGGTAGATGGCTAGTAACGAGACAATGTGATCGCTTGCTCGTGCGTGACCAAGTGACGCGCGCGTCTCGTAACGAGACTAGGAGGCAAAGGGTTTCATGAGTATAAATTATTTTGAGTTTTCCCAAATTTCATGACTCTTTCAGAATCACTATGTTTTTTTCTCTTTTACTCCCTCCGTTTAATATTAATTGAAGTTCTAGGTTTGTGCTAAGTCAACTTTGTCTAAGTTTCACTGGATTTATAGAAAAATATTTTAATATCTACAATGTCAAACCTATATAGTATGTCAAGATATTTTGTGATGAACTAATGGAACTAAATAGGTGATGTAGATGTTGATATATTTTTCTTATAAACTTGGTCAAACTTACAAATAGTTTTTTTTTACTTAAGACAAAGCTAAAGCTTCAATTATTTTGAAATGGATGGAGTACATGATTTTTTTCTTGAGTTAAAAGTTAAAACACGCATGCCCCACGAACTCTTGTAGCTTGTGGTACTGTATTATCTAACTTAAGACGCACATAGATGCTGCTGAATTGAAAAGCAGCAGCTTTACATGGACAGACCATCTTTGTGGCGACACTGAATGCGTAGTACAACACAGATATCTGCGGACTTGCAAGCGATTTGATTCTCTAATTCCACATGCTCGCAGTGACCTGACCACCAGAAAAATAAAGCAAAGGCACAGGAACTGAGAATAATCAATCAGTCTATGTGTCAATGAGTGCTTAGTTACTCACTCACATGAATGCATGGCTTAGTTTGGAAGCTTCTTTTCCCAGGCACTAGCTTCTGCTGGCCAGGATTTGGAAACAATTAGGTTTCTTTTACTGTAAAGGAGACGCATTATGGCCTCACAACTGAGTGATCTCTAGCTAGCTGCAGATGCGCTGCTGTTTTAGTTCGACAGTTTGACCTCCAGCTCAGTGTCATCATCCACCAACCACCGTACAATGGCGGTGAAACTCAAATTAATTACACATCCTGGACCGGTAGTTTTCCCAAGTTCATTTTTTTTTGACAACCGGAGGAAATGGTTGAAAATTTGAATAAACTTTCGTAGTTTGTCATGTAGATTTCCTTATTTACTTTCCCATTTTTTCTTCTAAAACTTCCTAATGGAGACATACCATGAAAAAAATTCTACGAGATTGCGGATGAAAGGTCTGGTAAACACAGATATTTTGAGTTTCCAAGGTCTTGTCCGACATAATTTTAAACCACAACGAATTATTCCCAAGGTTCGATAAACCTAGGTTTTCTATAAAAAATCAAGCTATACTACATCCGCAATCCGGATCGAAGGTATCAACCCTTTTTATGGCGCCGTTGCTAGAGAATTAATTCTCGCTACTCTGCTGAGGTTATTAAAGACCTTGCTAGTTAGTTTTATTTTTGTTTTAGTCTATTTATTGTTCTTAGTTTACATTTTGTTGTCTATTGAAAAACAAAAAAATAGTTAATCTTTTTATGTTACTATTGTTGTTTTTCTTCATACTCAAAACATATTATCCATGGAACAAAAGAAGCTTTGGAAGTATGTTATTCCCAATGATGATTATTTTGCGTGCACCTATTACGCAGCCTACTATTACAGTGGAAAACTATGAAATTAAGCCTAGCTATTTAAGTTTGGTTCAACAGAACCAATTCAGAAACTCAACTATTGAGGACGCATGTATGCACTTGATACTTTTACTGAGATATGGGACATAATGCTCATAAAAGATTTTAACCCCAATGTGATCGAGCTGCATTTATTCCCTTTCTCACTTAGAGGAAAGGCAAAAGATTGGTTTCTAGCATTGCCTAAAGGCACTATTACTTTATGGGAGGAATGTACAGTATCTTCCCTCCCGCTAAAACTATGCAACTCTAATCTAATATTACTGGTTTTAGAAGAGAAGAGAACGGGCCACTAGTGCTTGCATGGGAAAGGATGAAGGAGTCCGTAAGAAACTGCCTGAACCATGGGATCGAAGAGTGGTTAATTCTCTACTTGTTTTATAATGCTTTTAATCCTATGTATAAATCTATGCTTTACACTACAGTTGGAGGCACATTCATGGACAAGAAAGTTAATGTTGCCATAAACCTTCTCAACTATATGCAAAATAACCATGCCCAAAGGCATGTGGAAAGATCCTCATTGAAAAAGGTAAACTATATTAATGAGGAGAAGCATGAAGATCTTACCGCAAACGTGAATGAGATGATAGATAAAGGGTAAGGAAGAAACCAAAACTATTAAAGAAGTAGATTTCATTGCTCGTAATCCTTATAACCCTGCATGGAAGAACCAAAACTATGGTTCCAACTTTCAAAAATCTTATGCTAATCCTGCAGGTGGTCCAATGACTAGTAATAATAATAATGGAGCAAATCATGGTAATCTATCAGCGCTTGAGAATTCTTTTAGAACTTTTATGCAAACTCAAGCTGAGAAAAATAGCCTTCTTACTAAAATAACGGAGAACCATGATCATATTATTGGTAAATTTTTTAATCAAGCAGTTGCTATTAAGAATCATGTGCTAGCTCTACAAAAAAGAACATAGACTGTTAAGACATAGTTGGGAAATATAGCCGAGAGTCAAACTCTCATACCTGCAAAATTTGCTGGCAAGCCCGAGCCAAATCCAGTTGAAGACCTCAAAATGATGAGGATTGAAGATGAAGAACCTGAAGAGGAGGACTATAGTAATGCTCCATCCCCGGATTATACCATGGAGGACCTTGTGAAGATGATAACTTTGAAGAACCCCGGTATCGAGGGAGGTATTGAAGCCATGTGCCAACACTTTATTAATCAAGTTGCTGATATGGTACATGAGCTAGAAAGTGAATATAAAAAGTTATGTGAAATACTACCTACCAAGTTAGATGATATATTTGAACCAACAATTAAAATCAACATAGGAGTTAATGAAATTTTTGCACTTTGTGATCTTGGTGCAAGTGTTTCAACTATTCCTAAAAGCTTATTTGATAGGCTCCATCTTGGTTATTTTGAAATGACTGAACTTAAGCTACATATAGTGGATTCCACTTTTAAACAAGTTGTAGGCATCAAAGAAAATCATGTTGTACAAATCAAAGCATGCCAAATACTTATTGACTTTGTTAAGTTGATATGCCTAAAGATCTGGTAGCATCTATAATTCTCGGTAGGCTATTTTTAAGAATTGTAAGTCCTTGATTAATCTTCATGAAGGGAATGTGAGGTTAGAACTACCTTCACGAGAACCCTTTGTTGTGCATTTCCCTAGGAAAAAGAAGGCCAAGAAACACGAGGATGGGATCATCACACTAAAGGTAAAGTATTTTGGAGTTGGTGTTACAATTCCAAGGTTTAAATGATCACCATCACAGTCGAGCTAAACGACCAAAACTAAAAGCATTTCATGGGAGGTAATCCATGTGAAATAAAGTTTTTTAAATCATTCGTTTAGTTTTGTTAGTTTTTGTTTTGATAGAATAAAGAGTGTTCAACGATCCAAAGAGGAGAGGAGAAGACACGGTAAACTTGTTCCAAAGTATATATTGCTATATGGAAAATTTTAGTACCGATGCATTTATGAATATAATTGTTGTTTTAGAAGCCTCACTAATATTTTAGATTAGTAGAAGAATTTTCGAGGAAAAAGAAGAGAAAATATGCATGCGATTAGTGTTAACGAGCATTGGTATGGTCAGGCGTACCTGTACCAGAATGATGATCATCGCAATGAAAATAAGAAGACAAGATAGGCACACGATGATGGTGCTGACGTGGAGAACTTCGTTGGAAACCCCAAGAGCAAGGTGTGATGAGCACATCAGCAAGTCTTCCCTCAGTAGAGACCGAGGTTATCGAACTAGAAGGAGGAAGGAAACGTCACATAGGTGTTGCAAGCAACGCGGAGACCTGCACAACACAAACTCAAGACTTTGCCCCAACGAATCAGTGAGGTTGTCAAGCTCACGGGTTTGCTATAACAAAGGATTAAACGTATTGTGTGGAAGGTAATGGTTTGCAGCAAGTAAACAAGTAATAGTGGAAGATGTATCAATGGTAAAGATTGGACCGGGGTCCATAGTTCACTAGAGGTGCTCTCCTTAGATAAACAACATGGCATGAAGGGTAAACAAATTACAGCAGGGCAATTGACAGGAACTGAGCAAGGCATAACAATGCAATTACTAGTCAGAAAGATCCTACGAGATTCGATTGAACAATACAACAAGATACATAGACTTCCATCCAACTGCATCTATGACTAGAAGTCCACCTTCAGGTTATGATCCGAACCCCCTCCAGTATTAAGTTGCAAGCAACAGACAACTGCTTTAAGCAAAGTGTGTAAGGTAAACAGTCCACATGTTCCATGAACAAGAGACCGTTGTTTTCTCCTAGTGGCAACAACACATCTACAACCGAAGAGATTTCTGTCACTTCCCTTGGAAACTAGAGGCATGAACCCACTATCGAGCATAAATACCCCCTCTTGGAGTCACTAGCAACTACTTGGCCAAGATAGCTACTAACAACGGAGAGCATGCAAGATCACAAACAACACAGACATGATAGAATCATAAAGACAAAACCATTAATCAAACCAACATAATAATCTCAATATCCATCGGATCCCCACGAACACAACATGCATGATTACAAATAGATTAGATCTTGATCATGAATGGAGCTCACAAGATCTATACATGAAAGCATAAAGGAGGAGATACAACCATCTAGCTACTACATGGACCCATAGTCCAAGGTGGAACTACTCACGCATCATACCGGAGAGAAGGCCTCCGGGATGATCTCCCTTCCGGCAGGGTGCCGGGAAGAACTTCAGATCCTCCCGATCTAGAGACGATGGTGGCGGCTACAGATGGTTTCGTGGAGATTTGATCAGCTTCTTAGGATTTTTGCATCGGGGGCTTCTTATAGGCGAAGGGGTAGGCCGAGGCGGCAGCCAGGGGCCCCACACCCCTCCCAAGCGCGGGGAAGGGCCCACCCGCGCCTAGGGGGGTCTGGGCACCCTGGCCCGCCTCTCCGGCTCCCCTCTGGACTTATTGTTTCGCACGAAAAGTAATTGACTTTGGCTTTTGTCCCGTCCAATTCCGAGAATATTTCTTTACTAACTTTTCTAAAACCAAAAACAGCAGAAAATAGGCAACTCGCACTGTGGCAACTTGTTAATAGGTTAGTACCAGAAAACATGTAAAAAGCACCTCAAAGTGTAGACAAGCAAAGCAAAATATATACCAAACAAGCATGGAGCATCAAAAATTATAGATACGTTTCCGACGTATCAACATCCCCAAGATTAACTCCTGCTCATCCTCGACTAGGTAAGTGATAAAAAGAATATTTTTTGAGGTGACATGCACCTTCACAATAAAGATCCAACCATTCGCAAGCATTGAAAGCTGGGATCAAAGAACTCTAAACATGTGCATGAAAGATGGAGTTCTAGCAATAGGACAAAGTAATTATGCATGCAACATGAAAGGCTACAAACAAATATCATGAATAATATGCATTGAAAAACGTTTGTTTGTTTCACATACAGAAAACATAGCATAGTGGCAATCAGCTTGTCCCTCATAGAGTAGTAATATAGATGCATATGACACCTTCAAAGTTCACAAGGGTGACTAGAAACAAATAGTACAAGAACAAGTAATATCACAATATGCATCAATCAATAAGCTTTGGAACACTGCACATAGAATGACAACTATGCTCTCTTAATGGTGCCTAAAGGTAGAAGGTGGGGACTCAATAATGGTGGAAGAAAGGCCTTTTTGTAAAGGAAGTAGGGATTTAAAGTTTCAAAAAGAGCTTCCAAAAATTATGGTACTTGTTAGCTTTCAGCCCTCATTGCCCCTATCATAAGCATCTTAAAGTGATTAAGGTTAAAGTGACAAAGATGGAGTATATGCTTGACGAAGTATAAGTTGGCAATCTCAAGTCCTTTGAATACGAGGGCCACACCTCATGCATACTCAACTTCGGTCAGAGGTAAGTTCTTGTCATTGTAAGTATTTGCATATCATTGAGAACCGCCAATGGGGTACCCCTTGCACATGGTACAGGAGCTTTCCCATAACCAAAATGACAAGGCAAGCAGACAATGAGCATCTCAGCAATCTTTTTATTTACTATATGCATAACTTTTTATTGAGGATGCTTCATAGATAGCTCACTATGGTGATGCTGCAAGTTTCCACCATGATTAGGCATGACTTAGGCTAGCGGCCCAGGAGTTTATCTAACACAAGATACAAACTCCATGGACTTACAAGTTCCCTCTTTATTTCACACCGGTGACATCCATAGACAAAATATCATGATATCAACTGAGTACAAAGTACAAGTGCAATGTTGAAAACATTCCCCGTGACAACACGGTTTTGTTAATTCCAACGTATAAGTGCAAGCATATACAACATAGATGTCACAATGGTTCAAGTTTATTAGGGGCAAAGAATATAAAGTGTGCCATCAAGTTCGTGAGGGATTTAATCACTAAGTTTTCACATAACAAAATAGTTTTTAATTGGAAGATAGCTGAAAACAAGAATATACTTGGAATGGTGTAACACACCATGCATAGGAGTTTATAGTGTACACTTTGGAATAACTTGGTTTCTTGGGAGTTGGAAGCATGAGTAGAACTTACTCATACAAGTGGAGGCTAGCAAAAGACTGGGAGCAACCAACTAAGAGAGCATAATGGCCATAATCATGCAAAGCAACAAAGCATTACTAATAAAAGCATAGAGTGGTACTACAAGTCAAGGACTAAATGATCATAGAGGCTAATGGTGACTTGTGAAATTCATAACATGGTGTGAGCATGTGCCAAGTCAACCCAAACAAAGCATCAAAGGAGAATACCAAAATACTATGCTTTTGGATGCTAAAACAACGCATAATTTCTTCAAGCCACACTAAGAAATCCCAATTGTTTGGAACAAGACATGCTACAACAATAATCACTAAGCATAAGGCCAAAACAACACCTAGCATGTCATGCTAAAGTCTAAGTCACAGTCAATGCAAGCTCCTCTTGCACTTCAAGCAAGAACTTACTACTCCTTTCCAACACCAAGCAACTTATTTGCAAAACAACACAGAGAAAACGGGGGTCCAAACTACTCAAGCAAGATAAAAAAACTAAGCAAAGCAAACAAAAACTAATATGCTCCAAGAACAACACAACTATGCATGAAACAATAAAAACGAAGTGTCTAGACAGACCTGAGCTTTTTATTGATGAAGAAGGGTATGCCTTGGGCATCCCCAAGCTTTGACGCTTGTATCTCTTGAATATTTCTTGGGGTGACACCATGGTGGCATCCCCAAGATTGAGATTTTGTCCATTCATTATCTCATTGCATCATTCTCTCTCTACACCTGAATTTTTTCCTTTATACAAAACTTCACACAATCTTCATTAGCAACATTAGTTTATTCAAAAGATATTAGACCCATGGAAAAGCTTTGGAACAGCAAGGCTTTTCACTAAAAACAGAAGATACTGTAGTAAATCCTTCAAAAAGCTCAATTCCCCAAAAGAGAACTCAAAAAGGAATCAATAAGAAGCAAATGCAAATAATGGCAGAAATCTGTCAAAACAGAACAGCAGGTAGAAATAGATTTTTTCGAATATCTTCTGTTGCTCAAATCAAAAAGTGTTGAACTAAAGAAAGTTAGCTAACATACTGGGGGATTTATTCGTAAATTTTGAGCTCAATCTGAGTTACAGAGACTCCTCATGATTTTTTTGGTGGAGGACAGAAATCTGTTTCGGGATAGCAACTCCCCGAATCTTACTTCCCTCTCATTAGAGGTCATTCTTGGCACAAAAAGCAAACAAAAAGGATAAGTAGAGGTCATTACTAAAGTAATAAACTTCTAAGACTCAAGGAAACTCTTGGGTTATCTCCCAACAAGTACTTTTATTTAACGCCTTTAAGTTAGGCTTGATAGTTTGAGAAGATACTCTCATAAGAAATATGAATTGAGGTAAAAGAGAGCATCAAGAAGCAAATTCAAAACACATTTAAGTCTAACCCTCTTCCTATGCATAGGAATCTTGTAATAAAACAAGTCATGTAAGCACAAATCAACAAGCATATGAAAGAAAAACAAGTGCAACTTCAAAACTTTCAACATAAAGAGAGGAAACTTAATATTATTGAGATGCATAAAACCATGTTTACTTCTCTCATAATAATTTTCAGTAGCCTCATGAATAAACTCAATAATGTATCTATCACATAAAGCATTCTTTTCATGATCTAGAAACACATAATTTCTATCAAGCTCAAAAATAGTGGGATTAAAACCTTCACAGGTTTTACCCAAAGTAGATATTTCAAAGGAATCCACAGGAACATAACATTCATCCTCCTTTGGCAAGCATGGGGGACAATCAAATAATGCAAGGGATAAAGAGTTACTCTCATTAGAAGGTAGGCATGGGTAGATCCATTGTTCCTCCTTTTTTTCATCACCCTCCTCCTCTTTTTCATCTAATGAGCTTTCAGTTTCAGCAATTTCTTCTTCCATAGGCTCATGCAAGGCATTAGTATCTTCCATCTGTGGAAAGCATCTATTAAGATATTCAAGAATATAGCTATTTTCTTCCTTGTAATTATCAAAGCAAAATTTAAGTATCTCATAAACCTCGCATTCATAAGGTGCATCATCAGTATTTTCAAACAAACTAGCAAGTTCTAATGCACCCTTGAAGGCAATAAATTCTTCAATTTGTTCCACATCATCAAAGTCATAATTTCCTTTAACATAAGAGGTTATGGTAACATTATCATTATACTCACATTGAAAAGGCAGGTTTTTATACCTCCTATAGCAACAAGACTTATCAAAGCAATAATTAACATTATAAGTAGAGCACACGTCTCTAGCAATAGTATTCAATTTATCAATTTGTTCCCATAAGTGTTTCCCTTTCTGTGACAAACAGTGTTCCTTATAATAATACCTTTGTTCTTCCGTGAACCCACCTTGCCAATAAGAACTAGTTTCAAAGAAACCATCCATTGATAGAAAGCATGACCAAGCAAGGCAATAACAGACTAGCAACCAGAGTAGGAACTAATTTTTTGTGTGTTTTGAATAAAGAAACCAAACCAAACTAGACTAATTTTTTGGGGTTTTTGGAAAGAAGCAAACAAAACCAAGAAAGAGAAACAAAGCAAACTAAAAACAAAGTAGAGAGAAAGGAAGTGAAGGACTCCCCTTGTGAAGACGTCCTTAGCCTCCCCGGCAACGGCGCCAGAAAACTTGTTGATGGTGCTGACGTGGAGCACTTCGTTGGAAACCCCAAGAGCAAGGCGTGATGAGCACAACAGAAAGTCTTCTCTCAGTAGAGACCGAGGTTATCGAACCAGAACGGGGAAGTAAACGTCATACATGTGTTGCAAGCAACGCGGAGACCTGTACAACACAAACTCAAGACTTTGCCCCAAGGAATCAGTGAGGTTGTCAAGCTCACCGGTTTGCTGCAACAAAGGATTAAACGTATTATGTGGAAGATAATGGTTTGTAGCAAGTAAACAAGTAACAGTGGGAGATATATCAATGGTAAAGATTGGACCGGGGTCCATAGTTCACTAGAGGTGCTCTCCTTAGATAAACAACATGGCATGAAGGGTAAACAAATTACAACATGGCAATTGACAGAAACTGAGCAAGGCATAACAATGCAATTACTAGTCATAAAGATCCTATGAGATTCGATTGGGCAATACAACAAGATACATAGACCGCCATCCAAATGCATCTATGACTAGAAGCCCACCTTCAGGTTATCATCCGAACCCCCTCCAGTATTAAGTTGCAAGCAATAGAGAACTGCTTTAAGCAAAGTGTGTAAGGTAAACAGTCCACATGTTCCATGAACAAGAGACCGTTGTTTTCTTCCTAGTGGCAACAACGCATCTACAACCGAAGATATTTCTGTCACTTCCCTTGGAAACTAGAGGCATGAACCCACTCTCGAGTATAAATACCCCCTCTTGGAGTCACTAGCAACTACTCTTCCAAGATAACGACTAACAAAGGAGAGCATGCAGGATCACAAACACACAGACATGATAGAATCATAAAGACAAAACCATTAATCAAACCAACATAATAATCTCAGTATCCATCGGATCCCCGCAAGAACAACATGCATGATTACAAATAGATTAGATCTTGATCATGAACGGAGCTCACAAGATCTATACATGAAAGCATAAAGGAGGAGATACAACCATCTAGCTACTACATGGACCCATAGTCCAAGGTGGAACTACTCACGCATCATACCGGAGAGAAGGCCTCCGGGATGATCTCCCTTCCGGCACGGTGTCGGGAAGAACTTCAGATCCCCCCGATCTAGGGATGATGGTGGCGGTGACTACAGACAGTTTCATGGAGATTTGATCGGGTGCTTAGGGTTTCTGCATCAGGGGCTTCTTATAGGCGAAGGGGAGGCCGAGGCGATGGCCAGGGGCCCCACACCCCTCCCAGGCACGGGGCAGGGCCCACCCGCGCCTAGGGGGTCTGGGCGCCCTGGCCCACCTCTCTAGCTCCCCTCTGGACTTCTTGTTCCCCACGGAAATTAATTGACTTTGGCTTTTGTCCCGTCCAATTCCGAGAATATTTTTTACTAACCTTTCTGAAACCAAAAACAACAGAAAATAGGCAACTGGCACTGTGGCAACTTGTTAATAGGTTAGTACCAGAAAACATGTAAAAAGCACCTCAAAGTGTAGACAAGCAAAGTAAAGTAGATACTAAACAAGTATGGAGCATCAAAAATTATAGATACGTTTCCGACGTATCACACAACCATCGGTATGGTGGGCCGTGATGGCTACAAGTGCACAGATCGTTTGTAGCTAGTTTCGAAGTTAAGATGCCGATCCCACAGGGAGCCCAAAGGTAAGTTTTTATGTGTGAAGTCTCTTTCACACCTGAAGTTGTCAAAGGTCTTCGAGTGAATTGAATGCAAGCGTTGAAATGAGAATAAAAGTTCGGATTAAAGGAATGTATTTAAATAAAACTAAAATATAAACTTCGGAAATAAAAAGCATAAAACTAAAGAACGATTTGTTTGTTGTTTTCTACATATGACAGAGTGGGCGCGGGGAGATTCAGTTCATGATGATAGTGAATGTGCCGGGTGAACGAGTGATAAGTGTAACAATTATAACCTTATAAGTATGTGTGTAGGCGAGGAGCCCATAATTAGCTGGAACTCCTCTTGATAGATTTCATCGCAACTTCAATAATGCTACTAGCCTGTTACCAGAACCATGGTCAGTCACTAGACGATTAAGATTCTTCAGTTTGCTTAGCAATTAAGCTCCTTGGATCGAACTAATGCAATAAGCTCAGTGGCTCCTCATGATCCTCGAGTCAAACTAGTTTTCCATTGATATCCCCGTATCACTCGGGAGGTCGCCGATCTGTTAGCGAACAAGATTCTATCTATGTAGAACAAAGCATCATGTTGTCTGGGCCCTTAATTGGACAACAAGCATTAAGCATCCCACAGATAGTCAATCACACATAATATAGTAATTAAAATCAACCACAAACTTAATGGAAATTATATAGGCACATCACATCTCACCAATCCCTTACATCTCCCATGCCCAAGGTAGGCGCAGGGAGATTTAATTCATGATGATAGTGAATGTGCCGGGTGGAAGAGTGATAAGTGTAACAATTATAATCTTATAAGTATGTGTGTAGGCGAGCAACCCATAATTAGCCGGAACTCCTCTTGGTATATTTCATCCCAACTTCAATAATCCTACTAGCCTGTTACCACAACCATGGTCAGTCACTAGATAATTAAGATCCTTCAGGTTGCTTAGCAATTAAGCTCTTTGGATCGAACTAATGCAATAAGCTCGTTGGCTCCTCGTGATCCTTGAGTCAAACTAGTTTCCCATTGATATCTCCATGTCACTCGGGGGTCGTCGGTCTGCTAGCGAACAAGATTCTATCTATGTAGAATAAATCATCATGTTGTATGGGCCCTTAATTGGACAACAAGCATTAAGAATTCCACAGATAGTCAAGCACACATAATATAGTAATTAAAATCAACCACAAACTTAATGGAGATTATATAGGCATATCACATCTCACCAATCCCTTACATCTCCCATGCCCAAGAGAACTTACTCACACATGAGAGAGGAAAGCATCATCGATATAATTCAATAAAGAGAGTTCTTCTTGATATTACCGTGGAGATCCACAATAAGAATAGAAATAAATCCAACACAATTCAAGATGAGAAGAACAATCTCAAACCCTAATTGACGAGGTTTGATCTCGTCAATTCCCATTGTTATGGACTTGGGTTTTGGAGAAGATGGTGTTGGAGATATACCCAAGAGGCAATAATAAAGTAGGTTATTATCATATCTTCATACTTATGATAAATGTTTACATTCATGCTATAATAGTATTAACAAGGAAACCATTAATACTTGTGTGATTTGTAAACTTAATTTGAAGTCCCTAGTATAGCCTCTATACTTCACTAGCTTGTTGGTTGATTGATGATTGTGGTTTCCATATCATGAACATTGAGATGTTATCAACAACAAGATCATATCGTTAGGAGAATGATATGGTGGACATACTCCTATAGATAAGCGTAGCATAAAGATCAAGTCATTTCAATAGTTCAATTGCTATATGCTTTCTGATACATAGTAACCTAATTCCTTCGACCATGAGATCATGCATATTGCCTTTACTGGATGGATGCTTTGATGTCATCAAACACCACACCGTAACAGGGTGGCTATAAAGGTGGCATTGAGTGTTCGAAAAGTATTGGTTGAAACACATGGATCAAGAGTGGGATTTGTCCATCCACATGACGGATAGATATTCTCTGGGCCCTCTCGGTGAAATGTCATCCAATTAGCTTGCAAGCATGTGACTTGGTCACAAGGGATCACATATCACACGAGCGAGAAAGAGTACTTATCGACGAGGTTGAACTAGGTATGCAAAGATACCGATCATGACCTCGGATAAGTAACATATCGTGAGACAAAGGGAAATTGGTATCGTATGTAAGTGGTTCATTCGATCGCAAAGTAATCGTAGAAATATGTGGGAGCCATATGAATTTCCAGATTCCTCTATTGGTTATTGTTCGGAGAAGTGTCTCGATCATGTCCGCATAATTCACGAACCGTAGGGAGACACACTTAAGGATTCGACGTTGTTTGAGTAGTTATGGTATTATGAGAAAGAGACCGAATGTTGTTCGGAGTCTCGGATGGGATCCGGGATATCACGAGGAGATCCGGAATGGTCCGGAGAATAAGATTCATATAAGGAAAGTCCCATTTCGGAGTTGGGGAATGATTCCGGTGTTTTCATCGGGAACATTCTAGAAGGTCCCGGAATGTCCGGCACTCCGGAGGGGGAAGGGTACATGAATGTGTCATTGTAAGTTGGAATGATTGCATCATGTACTAAGTGTTCTCGCTGTCCAAAATAAAGGGTTTATTTAAATCCTAAATTGAAAAGTCAAACGGCTAGTTTGAAAGTCAAACGGCAAGTTTTGGAAAGTGGAAAGAGGAGGAGAAGTGGAAACCGAGTTGGGGAGGGATTCCTCCTCCCCAAGCCGGCGCCCCACCTCAAGGCCGAGTTGGGGAGGGACTCCACTCCCTCCCCATGGCGTGGCCAGCCCCTCCCACCTATATAAGGAGGGGCAGGGCTCCCTCCTAGCACACACAAGTTCCTATCCTCTAAACTAAACCCTAGATCTAGACCCCGGTTTAGAGCTATTCGGTTTAGAGCCTTCTAATTGGTTTAGAGCCTTCTAATTGGTGTGTCTAATTACTAGACCACTAATAGCCTCTCTCATAAGCTCCACCATACTCGCACCGGCTTAAGGCGAAGCCTGCGGATCTCCCCTCTACTTCCTGTACCACGCCGTTGTCGCGGAATCGCGAGAGAGTGCTACAACCTCCGCCGCTGGAACAAGGGAGAGGAAGGTCTTCGTCGAGTATCGAACGTGTGACCGACTGCGGGAGCGCTGCCGGAACGTGCCGGAAGGATCGTCTACGCGATCTTGAGATCGGAAAGAGTACGACTACATCACCCACGAGAATCTGCTCGTTAACGCTTTGGAATCTTCGGTGAGTTCCACTATCGACTCGTTGCTACAATCTAGTAGATAGATCTTGGCTTGTTTGTTTGTATGCGATAGAAAATTTTTGTTTTCCATGCTACGAACCCCAACAGTGGTATCAGAGCCGTGTCTATATGTAGATCTGTTGCACGAGTAGAACACAATGGTCATTGTGGACGTTGATGCTTTTATTGTAGATTGCTTTTTGTGTACTTTGCATCTTGCGGTATGTTGGGATGAAGCGGCCCGGGCTAACCTTACATGACATCGTTCATGAGACTTGCTCCACGCTTGACATGCAACTTGTATTGCATAAGTGGCTTTGCGGGTGCCTGTTTCTCCTAGCATAGTAAAGATCCAATTTACAACGGGTAATCAACAATGCTAGTATCAATGTTGTGGTTCTTGTTCGTAAGTTAGAACGACACTTATTGAAAGCCCCAAACCACGTAAAATATGCAAAGAAAGTAGAGGCGTCTAACTTTGTTTTGCAGGGGTGTGAAGTGATGTGATATGGCCATGATTGTGATTATATTTGATGTATGCAATGTTCCTTATTGTAAGTTGGCAACCGGCAGGAGCCATATGGTTGTCTTTAAATTCTGTTAAGACCTGCGTGTCTATTCAAAATAGTTGTAATAGTTGAAGCTGGTGGACGACAACCATGAAGAAGCATCATTGACCTTGATGCTATGCCGGTGATGATGGAGATCATGTTCGTGCTTGAAGATGGAGATCGGAAGCACAAAGAAGAAAAGGCCATATCATATCACATATTATGAATTGCATGTGATGTTAATCCTTTATGCATCTTGTATTGCTTAGTAGACGGTAGCATTATAAGATGATCCCTCATGCACATAAATTTCAAGTTCTAAAGTGTTCACCCTTAGTATGCACCGTTGCCAAAGCTTGCTGCTTCAAGCACCACGTGATGATCGGGTGTCTTTGATTCCATGGTGAATACAACGTAAGCAAGCCAGATTTGCTTATGCGGTAGCTAAGGTTTGATCTTGACGAGCCTAGCATGTACGGACATGGCCTCGTGAACACGGATTACGAAAGGTAGAGCATGAGTCATATAGTAGATATGATGAACATGTTGATTGTTCGCCATTGAAGCTATATCAACTCTCGTGATGATCGGTTTTGATGTGGTGGATTTGGTTCGTGTGATCACTAAAACAATGTGAGGGATATTGTTTTGAGTGGGAGTTCACCTAGATTAATTTAATTATTAATTAGAACTCAATTTATCATAAACTAAATCAAAGTGAATTTGCATAGTTGTTGTAGTCATTGGCATCCGTTTACCACCTTGCGTTTAGTTATAATTGAGATGATAGAACTATAGAATTCTGGTTAGTTACTTTACGAACTGGTATCGTATTGTTTTGAAGTGTTAATCTAAAGTTTAAAAGTCCTATTGCAAACTTTCAGTAAGTTCCGGTTACTCCATGAAGTTTAATAATTGGTATTAAAACAAGAGTGACAATTCCAAAGTGGTAGTATATGAGTATCATGTTTGTCTCCATGATTCTTGATATTCAAAAGATTATCTTAATATCAAGGTTATCTAGGATCTGAAAGAGTTGTTTCAGAAACCATGATGTGTGGAAGATATTATGATATCTGAAACGAAGTTTTGGTTACAACATGATAGAGTATAATATGGCAAAAGTCATGTTCTCATATTTGATGAGAATTTGCAAAAGGTTGGAGACACTAGTTGTCCTAATCTTCCAAAAGGTTTTGGAGAGCAACATTATACTCACGATTCACCGTTATAAGCTAAAGTAACTTGATCATGGATAAATCCATGATGAAGGTGAAAATTTGATGTAGGTAAAATGTTTACTACACCAAGAGATTACTAAAGAAAGGAATTTGAAAGAACACCAAACATTTGATGATGGTGATCTACTTCAAAGTGCAAGTCCAAAGACATTGGTATTTAACTATACACGCTTTGGACTATGTGTCATATGTATGACTCCACTATTGATGTTGATAGATTCTTTCAAACAGAAGAGGAAATACTGAAAGAGAATCTCATAAGTATATGGCAGAAAAGAAAAGACTAGAATTGTTCAGTTTAAGTATATAGATGATATACATGTTATGGCTATATTCTTTGCTTATTAAACAATGTGGTTCTTAAGTATTTGATACTGAATTTGTTGGTATGAATCGTCATACGAAACAACACAATTCATGAACTACAATGGCCTAAGTAACTAGCAAAAGAATAGGTGATGATGTTCATCGAGAACAAATAAAGGGTTATTTTGTTGCTCGTTAAAACATCAATGCTTACCTTCAAGATTTGTTTTATCAGGTATTATGAGAACAAAAGGGTTGTTCAAATAATTGCCGTAATCCATAAAAGATGGATGATTCACAAATCTCGTTGGAGAAATCACATCCATAAAACTAATGCTAAAATTGTCGAAAGACAAATTGATTGAAAGATCACTTAGGAAGTGACATCGCCGTTTAAATTATATTGGAAAGAAAACATGAAGAAACTCCATGTGGATGGAATTTTGGAGTCTTTTGATTTTTGATCAAATGACGGTTTGTGAAACTTTCCTAGAGATAATCAAAACTTCGTTCATAGGCCAAAAGGGAATGAATGACTAGCTTATTGGAACTTGTGCATATTGTTGTACGAACTCCATTATGTGTAGTCAAAAGCGATGGATTTCAACTTCATATGCTTTCTCCGAAAATTTGAGTGAATATGTGAATATTTACTTAATAAGGATGAAGTGTGAAATATTTGAAAAGTTCAAAAGATTTTCAAGATGAAGTGCAAAATCATTGTTACAAGAATATAAATAGTTTATGATAAGATCATAAAGGAAAATATTTAAGTTACAAGTTTAGCATAATACCTAAGATTTAAGGAATCGGTCCGTGGATTTGCATTTCCCGAAACACCATAAGAGTATGGAGCGTTCGAGATATGTAATTGAACCTTGTTTGACATGGTAAGATCGAAGGTATAATTCATAAAACTGCTATTATATTTTAAAGATTAAAAGCTTTAGAGACTACCGTTTTCCACTAAAAGAGCTCCATCATAATCCGCTGAAATGACACCATATAAGGTTATGGTTTGGGATAAAACCCAAGTAGTCTTTTCTTAAAACATTGGTATGCTATGCATAAGAAAGATGTTTGCAACCAAAGTCGGATAAACCTGTCTTTGTATTACTGTTAAGTATTCCTCCATAAACACCGGAGACAAAAGTGTTTGTCGCTTAGAACGTCAAGTTTCTTTGAGAAGGAATTTTTCGTGAAAAGTTAAGTGGGAGGACAATAGAACTTTGATAAGGTTAAAAGAACCTTAGCTATATGTGCAAAGTTGCGCAAAGACCAAAAGTGTTCCGGAGGCAGCAACAATGCTCATGGCTCACGTGCCTCAAAGGTTGTGGTCACGGAGGTCTAAGTTTCTATTGAAACAAGTAGGTCGGATAAACAATCAAATACCAAGATTTGAGGGTTGAATCATTATTTGAGAATAATGAACAGACTACATGCAAAGAAGCGATGATGGGCCCTGACTCCGTCAAATGGCTTGAAGCCATAAAAATCCGTGATAGTTCCATACACGAGAAATCAAGTTTTGAACTTGAAGGACCCTCGGAAAAGGTGTAAGACCTTGCAGTTGTGTTTGGATCTATAAAGAAGTAGACATGGATGTTTCACATCTATGAAATAGTCGACATGTTGGGAAAGAGTTCACAACAATGTTCAAAGGTTGTATATGACAAGATTTGATCTTTCATAGCGATTTTTGTCTAGATGGATTAATGTAGCAACCACTACATATAATTTGTTATGTGGTAGTAGAATAAACAAAACAAGTTCTTCTAATAGAATGGTTACCTAGGACGTGTGCATGACACGGTCCAAAGGGTTTTGTTAATTCAAAGGATGCTAAAAGCATATGCAAACTTCAATGGTTGAAGTAAGCATAGCGGAGTTGGAATCTTCACTATGATGAAACTGTTAAAAGAGTTTAATTTCATCGGAGACAATGAAGATGCTTGCATTTGCAAGAAATTAAGTGGGAGCGCTAAGACATGTTTCTAATACATTATGTGGAAGACATATTGTTGATTAGAAATAATGTATCTTTTATTAACACATATTAAGAATTTCATCCCGATGAAAGACTTAGGCAAAACCCAAATATTTGGCATCAATAGACGCTAATATGGTTGTGCCAGAAGTACATAGACGAGATATTGAATGAATTCAATATAGAAACTACAAGAAAGGTTCTTGTTGCACAGAAAGGATTGAAAGAGTTCAATGTTGATGATATATTCAAGTGTATTGACATTTGGTAAGTGAAACAAAGATTCAAGTATAGATTGATACTTAATGTATGAAATCACAAAGAGTATTTATATCAATCATACTGTGATATGTACAAATCCAGATATGTCCTATGCTCTAAATGTTGTGAGCATATACCAGAATGATTTGTAAGATGATCATTGGACAATAGTAAGGATATTCTTATGATTTTTTGGAAGAACTAAGAGTATATTATTTGTAGAAGTGACAAATAGATGGTTAGTTCATTGTAAAAGTACTACATTGATACTAGCTTTGTCACAAAGTACAAATTTAGTTTATCTCAATCTAAATTAAGGGTGGCACAATATAATGGAAAGTGAGTTCCATAATGGATTTGGATGAGTTCCAAAGTTAAGACATTGTGACAGATACTACAACAAAGGGCTAAGTATATGACTGCTATTATAGCAGCAAAAGAGGGCATTTGTGTCAAGTAGTTTGTTATCAAACTAGGTGTAGTTCACAGGATAATACTATGAAGATATATTATATTGTGCGACAATATTATCAACATGTTTTAACCCCAAAGAACTAAAGGTCACACCGAAAGACCAAATCATACAAAGCCATCTCATTAGAGAATGAGTGATGCGTAGAGACGCAAAGACATGCAATTACACACGGACCTGGAAGTGTCAGATCCGGAGGTCAGTTGACCACTAGCAATCGTGTACATACAACACCGGAAAGCCATAGGTGTTGAATACACAAAGGTTTGAAACTAGATTATTGACTCTAGTGCAAGTGGGAGACTGTTGGAGATATACCCAAGAGGCAATAATAAAGTAGGTTATTATCATATCTTCATACTTATGATAAATGTTTACATTCATGCTATAATAGTATTAACAAGGAAACCATTAATACTTGTGTGATTTGTAAACTTAATTTGAAGTCCCTAGTATAGCCTCTATACTTCACTAGCTTGTTGGTTGATTGATGATTGTGGTTTCCATATCATGAACATTGAGATGTTATCAACAACAAGATCATATCGTTAGGAGAATGATATGGTGGACATACTCCTATAGATAAGCGTAGCATAAAGATCAAGTCATTTCAATAGTTCAATTGCTATATGCTTTACGATACATAGTAACCTAATTCCTTCACCATGAGATCATGCATATTGCCTTTACCGGATGGATGCTTTGATGTCATCAAACACCACACCGTAATGTGGTGGCTATAAAGGTGGCATTGAGTGTTCAAAAGTATTGGTTGAAACACATGGATCAAGAGGGATTTGTCCATCCACATGACGGATAGATATTCTCTGGCTCTCGGTGAAATGTCATCCAATTAGCTTGCAAGCATGTGACTTGGTCACAAGGGATCACATATCACGAACGAAAAGAGTACTTATCAAGAACGAGGTTGAACTAGGTATGCAAAGATACCGACGATCATGACCTCGGATAAGTAACATATCGTGAGACAAAGGGAAATTGGTATCGTATGTAAGTGGTTCATTCGACGCAAAGTAATCGAGAAATATGTGGGAGCCATATGAATTTCCAGATTCCTCTATTGGTTATTGTTCGAGAAGTGTCTCGATCATGTCCGCATAATTCACGAACCGTAGGGAGACACACTTAAGGATTCGACGTTGTTTGAGTAGTTATGGTATTATGAGAAAGAGACCGAATGTTGTTCGAGTCTCGGATGGGATCCGGATATCACGAGGAGATCCGGAATGGTCCGAGAATAAGATTCATATAAGGAAAGTCCCATTTCGAGTTGGGGAATGATTCCGTGTTTTCATCGAACATTCTAGAAGGTCCCGGAATGTCCGCACCGGAGGGGGAAGGGTACATGAATGTGTCATTGCAAATTGGAATGATTGCATCATGTACTAAGTGTTCTCGCTGTCCAAAATAAAGGGTTTATTTAAATCCTAAATTGAAAAGTCAAACGGCTAGATTGATAGTCAAACGCAAGTTTTGGAAAGTGGAAAGAGGAGGAGAAGTGGAAACCGAGTTGGGAGGGATTCCTCCCCAAGCCGGCCCACCTCAATGCCGAGTTGGGGAGGGACTCCACTCCCTCCCCATGGCGTGGCCAGCCCCCTCCCACCTATATAAGGAGGGGCAGGGCTCCCTCCTAGCACACACAAGTTCCTATCCTCTAAACTAAACCCTAGATCTAGACCCCGGTTTAGAGCTATTCGGTTTAGAGCCTTCTAATTGGTTTAGAGCCTTCTAATTGGTGTGTCTAATTACTAGACCACTAATAGCCTCTCATAAGCTCCACCATACTCGCACCGGCTTAAGGCGAAGCCTCATGATCTCCCTCTACTTCCGTACACGCACGCACAGGCCGGAATCGCGAGGAGAGTGCTACAACCTCCGGCCTGCTGGAACAAGGGAGAGGAAGGTCTTCGCCGAAAATCGAACGGTGACCGATCATGGAGCGCTGCTGAAACGTGGCGCTGAAGGATCGCTCACGCGATCTTGAGATCGGAAAGAGTACGACTACATCACCCACGAGAATCTGCTCTCGTTAACCGCTTTGGAATCTTCGAGGGTGAGTTCCACTATCGACTCGTTGCTACAATCTAGTAGATAGATCTTGGCTTGTTTGTTTGTATGCGATAGAAAATTTTTGTTTTCCATGCTACGAACCCCAACAGATGGGGATGCTGGAGATCGCGGAACGGTTAGCAAACAAGCAACACGAGACACGAGGTTTACCCAGGTTCAGGACCCCGGAGGGAAAACCCTACTCCTGCTTGTCTGCTCTTGATTACGGCGGAACCGGTGATTACAGGGGTGCACAGATATGATCTGGCGGGGAGGTGTGTATGCGAAAGTATGGGAGAGAGATCTAGGTCGTGCCCTCCTGGCCTTTATATAGACTTAGGCAGGTCCCAGGCACAGATCTAGTCGGTTACAGGTTCTAGGGTTTACCCCTTTGAATTTCCTATCTACTCTAGTCTTGCTCTCCAAGGATCCGAAGGCGTCATGGGCCTTGGCCACCCGAAAATCCTCATGGGCCGGCGTATATTTGCCGTGGGCCTTCCTTGGGCTGGACCAGGTATGCTGAGATTGTGTACCCGCGGGGTATAACCATGTCAAGAGTCTCTAGTGTTCAAATCAATCGTAGATTCGGCCGAGGACTCTTCAATCCTTCAGGTGCAACTCTGTCTTTCAAGAGAATGTGTAGGGATTGTGGATGCGTGTGCCTGACTCACCCGACGGATCAGGGTCAGTTAACTGTCTTAGGACGAAACAACACGATCTTCTTCAGGTTCGAGTCCCTCAACTCGAACCTGGAACATATGCTGGTGTAATTCGACTCGGGCCACGGGGGACTTACAGGAGTGGAATTCTAGTGAATTTAATTGATGTACCCAACGCGTCCGTCGGGATTTTTCATCGCGCCTGCTAGCACGGATTTTTACTAGCAGAGCGCAATGCAGCGTTGTGCCATCAGATGATATCTGTAGGTCTTATCTTTGTGTCGCAGACACAGCATCCGAATTTTATCACCGCGGAGGCGTTTCGGGTAGCCAAGGAGAATGCTACTCACTTAGCGTTTAGTTGGGGCAGAGTTGCCGAAAAGTTTTTGCATACTGATCCGAAGGATCGTAGTCGAAATTTTATAGGGTGCACGACCAGCGCTCCCTATGGGAGTAGCCCCCGAGTGTCTGTTCGAGTCGTAGACTCGAGCGGAGACTTTAATTCAGCCGTTGTTCAATGTCAGGTCTGTAGGACACAAAAAATTTCGGATGCTTAAATCCATCCTCCCTATGGGAGTAGCCCCCGAGTCCGTAGTGGAGTCGCAGACTCGACGTAGGACTCGAAGAAATAGGTTAATGTTGTAACATGTTGTTCATCTTTCGGGTGCGCGGCCAGCGCTCCTGATAGGAGTAGCCCCCGAGTAATTAGTCGAATCGTAGATTCGAGTGAGTACTCTTTAGCTTTGAAGCCGAAGAAATTGTAGCTGTTGCTAGTGTAGCTTTTGATGACGCCAGTGCTGACGATCGATGACCTCAAGCGTCTGCTGCGCTAGAGATGACTTGACTGGACGAACATGGGTCCCACTTTCTGACCTTGAATTGACCGGTCACGCGCGGCGTGGAGATAATTACGGCGTCGCCTCGATTTCCGCGCGTAGTGGACGGCGTGTTAGCGACGGTTCGTTGCGATGCTGACACGTGTATGGCCAGATCCTGCCGTTGGCGTTAGGTCTTCTCTATGGACGGTTGCCGTGCATCGTATTTGTATTTATAATCATTGGGGAAAACTTTAGTTTGTTTTCACCACAGCTATTCTCGTTTCACTGCTTCCTTGTTCTCTGAGAGTTCTTGCTGCGCGCTGGAACATCCTTTCACATTTCCTTCTTCCATCCTGCGCTCTCGCCGCCGGTGCCGCCGTACCGCGATGGGGAAGTCGAAAAAGTCTTCATCTGCGGTTGGTACCAGTGCTGCTGGAGGGAAGAAGAGTGCCGCCGCTACCCGTGTCACCGACGGTGGCTGCGGCGATCGGAGACACGGGAGAGTGATCTCCGCAAGCTTCGCGAGCGGGGCCTAATCCCGCAGGATAGGGAGACCGTCAAACTCCCAGGCAATGAGGTAATCCCCCGTCCCCCTGCTGGGTTTCAGGTTATGTTCCTCGCCTTCGTTATTCGCGGATTTTCCTTCCCAGTCCACGACTTCCTTCGTGGACTGCTCTTTCTTTACGGTATCCAATTGCATCATCTTTCCCCCAATTCTCTTCTTCACATTGCTTGTTTTATCACTTTCTGCGAGTGCTGGCTTGGTATCGAGCCGCACTTTGTCCTCTTCCGGAAACTCTATTCCGTGAAGAGGCAATCTGGTTCGGATGGTGTGTATCCCATTGGGGGTTGCATCATCTCCCTCAAACCCAATCTGCTTTTCTTTTCCTTTTCCATGTCCGAATCTGTCCAGTACTGGCGGAGGCGATGGTTTTATATTCGCGACTCCGCAGTGGCTGGGCAGCATTTTGGTCTTGCTCCTTTCGACCCCTCCCAAATAATCGGGCCGAAGAGGTCCTGGAAAAACCAGATCTTGGATGGCGAGGTAGCGGAGGTAGAAGCTCTCTACCGTCGAGTGGAGGATCTCAAGTTGATTCCGGAGAAGGAGGTCAACGGTGTGGATATCATCCGCACATTTCTTGAGCGTCGGGTGCAGCCACTCCAGGCTAGGGTGCACCCGATGTTCCTTTATGCTGGGCGTCGTGATCCGACGAGAGTTTCGGCTGAGAAAATCTCCCAGGGAGATCTCGACAGGGCCCTTCGTTTGCTGCTGAAGTTCAAGGTTGGAGAAGATATCCCGGGGAAATCGCTGACTCCTTCGTTTTCTTCTTCACTTCCTGTTCCACAGGTGTAGATCCGTGCGCGTAGCGCTATTTTCGACTGCATTGTATTTCCGTTTGTTTGTTAACAAATTTTATTTTCTTGTGCAGAGCTTCAAAGTGCTGGGCATGTCGCCTCCATTACCCGAAGTATTTCCGGATGCTCCAGAAAATGATGTGGTGGATTCCATGTCCGAGCTGCCATCGGCACGGTCTCCGGCTGAAGAGGCCAACGAGTCGAGCGAGGACAACACTCGCAAACGATCACGGAGCTCCAACGAGTCTTCGGATGCCTCGACTCCTCCGACTCCTAGGAACCCGCTGTGTCTTGAGCGTCACAATGATGGTCATGGAGGCTCTTCCTCTCCGATTCCTGCCCTTCCCGTGCGGGTTGTAGCGCCGCACCCGCCGGCGAAGCGGAAGAAGGAAGAAACGAAGGAAGAGAAGAAAGAGGAGAAGAAAGTCCGGAGGACCCCTCCTGTCTTCAACCTGAGCGAGCTTGACTCGTAAGTTTCCTCTGCACTGCTTTTTCTTGCGTGTTTACTTTGTACTTGTGCTAAGTTGTCCTTGTGCAGGCACTCTTCCAACGACTCCTCCAGCGATGGTGCTCGGGACATGATGGGGGAGTCGAAAGTTGCGTCTCCTCCTCCTCAGATGGTGGCTACCTCTGAAGGCGCTGCTCCAGGCCCTTCTCTGCAGGAGGTTCAGGTGGTTGCACCTCAGAAGGCTGCAAGCGGGCCTTCGGAGTCGCCATCGGATCATGTAAGTAGTTCTGTCTCCTGCCACGGGGGGAGCCCCCGAGCATCTGTGAAAGAGTTTTGTTGTTTGTTCTTCCTTCGAGTCTCGGGGGGAGCCCCCGAGCGTTTTCGTGTGTGTATTTTGCTTCTGCTCTTTCTTTTGGGCATAGCCCCCGAGTCCTTTTCTTGACTAGCAGATCTTTTTCTTGCAGCCTTTTGTGCAGGATGCCAGGCGACTAGTGCAGCAGCACCTGGCGCTGGAGGCCAGCCTCAAACAGCTTCAGGGTACTTTTATGCCTTGATGTTTGCTGCTTCTTGTATTCTTGTTCTGTTATCCAACGTTTGTACTGTTTGACTGCAGAGGAGCACAATACCTCCCTCTGTGAGATTGATGCTCTCAAAAAGAGCCTCGGTCAATCAGAGAAGAAGGCCAAGGTCGCCGCGGATGCGAAAGAGCGCCTCGAGCTGGAGCTGGCTACTGCGGCCGAGGCTAAGGAGCGCCTGCAGCAGGAGGCCACGGACCGCGAGGAGCAGCTTGCCACTGCTACGACTGCGCGTGAAAGAGAGGTGGCTGGCAAGCTTATGGTGGCTGCCAAGGCTGTTTTGGGTGAGTATCTTCATCCTCGCCTTCTTTGGTTTTCTTTTCTTTCTTCTGTGGTGCTTTCGTTCATTCCTCGTTTTTATTGTCTCACATGCCACGGGCATCGAGTTTGACCGCGGTGCTTTGTGAGCACGGGAGTGCTCTGGATGATGCTACTACAGCGGTCGAAGATCGCTATAGCACCGTCGTCAACTCGCTCGCCAAGGCCAAGGAGGTCCTTGGGCGCTTCTACAAGGAGCTTGTCCCCAAGGGCGCGGCCCTTGATGATGTTGACGCCCGCGAGGCATCGCCACCGAAGCACTGCGGCGCATAAGCGCAGCGTAAAGGCATCGGCGCATCCGTCGGGCTGGCGATGGCTTTGGCGGCTGGAGCGGAGCTGGACCTTCCCCAGATCACTTCCCGGATGCCGACGACTGCTGATGGATCCGAGGTAGCCTTCGCTACCTATTCTGCTCGCTGTAAGCGTTATGGGCCGAAGCTGATCGATCTGCTGGCCGAGTACGCGCTACGGCAGCAGGGGGAAGCCAAGGCGAGGCAATCCGGCTCCGAGGCTACTCAAGGTGCCGCGTCTTAGGCGCTGTAGCTGTAGGATAGTTGTAGTCCCTTTTGTTGTAATTATTTTGATGAACAAAATCCTTGTGCCACGTAGTGGCTTTTGATGCACTTAATGAATTTGTTGAGTTATGTGCTCCTTCGTCTGCGTGTTCATGTCTTTGCTTTTCTGCTGATCTAGGGTCCTTCGGGTGCTGATCCCGTTGACACCTCGCCTGCAGCACGGCTATAGCCATCCTTGGATGATTCGTCGCAGCTTGCTTTTCTTAGGGACCGTGTTCGTAGTCTTGAGAAAGAGTTGCTTGGATGCGTGGCCATGCCGATGTTTGGAAGTCCAAGGCGGATCGCGGTGCTGCCAGAGAGGAGTACTTGATGGCGGAATTGCTTTGATTGTCCGAGCAGCTTTAGTGTAAGTTTTTCGAGTTGTTGCCCATTTCTTCGGATGTGCCTGCTGGCATTGCATCTTACTTTTGTGCAAGTATTGCAGGTGCTAACCTTGCTCCAAGGGAGGAGAAGGAGCGTGTTGCTGTTCGGGTCAATTGTTTGACTCAACAAGACATGGAAGCCGGCGGGTTCTTCTGGATGGATCGTGACCGTGCCATGGTCCTTGCGACGGTGCAAGATCGCGTTCACCAAGTATCGCGGGTGCTTCGTCAGGTGCAGACTTCGCTCGTGTCGGTTCTGCATGTGATGTTTCCGCTGGATGCTGCGCCAACAACCCTTTCCGATCTTCTCTCGAAGTTTCGAAACGTGAATCGTGTCAAGGAATTGGTGCGGCACCAGCTCATCGCAGGAGTGAAGGCTGTGTTGTCCCTTGTGAGGCTGCATCGCCCTGATGTAGATTTGTCTGCTGTAGCGGCTGGGCCACCCCCTCGACCAGATGGTGGTGTGTGGGATATGCCTTCGCATTACGCGGCTATAAGGCAGTACGCCGAAGAGATCGTAGATCTATTTGAGCAGCGCGCTCAGGTTTTTCTTCAGAATAGGTAGTACCTGTAAAAGAGATAGAGGTAAAATTTGTATATATTTGACTAGGCGTGTTTTGCCCTTTGTTATAAAGGTTTGGTTGTTGTTTGAGCACGTAGTGCTTTGTTTGCATACGTGTCCTTTTCGTTAGCCTGACGTGGTCAGCTACTCAGGTGTACACGTGCTATCCTCAGTCGATGAAATCGTGAGGTGGGGGGAGCCCCCGAGTGCGTTTGTAGCATGAAGTATAGGTGCGAATAGCAAAACGAAAGTTTGGGGCGAGACACTTAGCTTTATTTATATCGTAATGGAGGAAGTACATTGTTCGGATGAGTAGCCTTGGCTGAATAGCCTTATGGAAAGTAAAGGGGTAGGTAGCTAGGGGTAGAATCGTCGCAAGTGTGCGTTGTTCCATGGGTTGGAGTATGCGACTCCAGACTCCACGTGCTTGAGGCGATAGGCGCCACCTGGGATGACTTCGGTGATGATGTAGGGTCCTTCCCATGGTGACTCGAATTTCTTCGGTCGCTCTTGCTTGAGTCGCAAGACGAGGTCTCCTTCGACGAAGGACCTTGGGCGCAGCCGTCGGCTATGGTAGTTGCGGAGACTCTGCTGGTACACTGCTGAGCGAGCTGCTGCTATGTCTCGTGCCTCGTCGAGTGTGTCGACGGCGTCTTCGAGTGCAGCCGTGGATTCGGCTTCGCTATAAGCGACGACCCGGGGGGCCTGGTGGCGTACTTTAGCTGGTAGCACGGCTTCGGCTCCGTGCACCATGAAGAACGGCGTGTAGCCGGTGGAGCTGTTTGGCGTGGTGTGCAAGCTCCATAGGACGGATGGTAGCTCTTTCGTCCAGGCTCCGGCGAGTCACTCGAGTGGGATCATGAGGCGCTTCTTGATGCCAGCGCCGATTAGGCCATTGGCCTTTTCCACCTGCCCGTTCGTTTGCGGGTGTGCCACAGAGGCATATGTGATGTTGATTCCGAGGCCTTCGCAGAAGTCTTGGAATTCTTTGGAGATGAAGTTTGATCCATTGTCGGTGATGATGCTATGCGGTATGCCGAACCTGTAGACAATGGATTCAAAGAACTTGACGGCAGTTTTGCCCTTTTGGTTAGTGACCGGCATTGCTTCGATCCACTTGGTGAATTTGTCGACTGCGACCAGGAGGTAGATGTGCCCCCCTTTCGAGGACCTTGGCAGTTTGACGATCATGTCGAGGCCCCATTAAGCAAAGGTCCAGGCTAGAGGTATGGGCCTGAGTTCTGACCCGGGTGCGTGTGGTTTGTCGGCGAACCTTTGGCACCCCCTGCATCTTCGGACGATGTCCTTTGCATCGCTCATGGCCGTTGGCCAATAGAATCCAGCTCGTAGAGCTTTGGCGACAAGGGAGCGGCTTCCTGCGTGATGGCCGCAGATGCCCTCGTGGATGTCTTGGAGAATGGTTTTCCCGTCACCGATGGTGACGCACCTTTGTAGTACACCCGAAATGCTGCGCTTGTACAACTCGCCATTGATGATGGTGAAGGCTTTTGACCGGCGAGATATGCGCCGGGCATCCATCGGGCTGTCAGGCAGTTCTCCGTCTATCAAGTACTGGAGGTACGGCCGTGTCCAGGTTTCTTCGACTGCCATGACCGGCATCAGGTTGACCATAGCAACCTCTGTGTCCAGTTTTTCGGGTCCTTCATGACGTTCGGGTAGCGTAGCCCCCGAGTGTTCTGCTTCTTCGGGTGATCCCTTGGGTAATTTCCGGTTGATGGATGGCACGCAGATCTGTTCGAGGAACACACCTGGTGGCACCCTTGCGCAGGTGGAGCCGATGTTGGCGAGTCTGTCGGTCTCCTCGTTGCTTTCTCTTCCAACGTGCCGAAGCTCGCAGCCGTTGAATTCTCCTTCGAGTGCGTTGTAGAGTGCCCGATACGCGATCATGTTTTCGGCGTGTGCGTCGCACTCATTCATCGTCTGTTGGACGACGAGGTTGGAGTCACCGTAGATGACCAGGCGCGTTGCGCCGCAGATCTTTGCCATCCTCATGCCGTCGATGAGGGCTTCGTATTCGGCCTCGTTGTTGGAAGCTCGGAATTTCATCCGAAGGACGTACTTCATCTTGTCGCCCTGCGTGGAGGTCAGTATGACCCCGGATCCTGCTCCAGCTTCACGCTTAGAGCCGTCGAAGTGCATCGTCCATGACTGCGACATGTCTGGGGTATCTGGCAGCTGCAGCTCCATCCAGTGTACAAGGAAGTCCGGGAGGACCTGAGACTTGATTGCGAGTCGCTTCTCGTAGACAATGTCTAGGGGTGACAGCTCGATGCCCCATAGGGCCACGTGTCCTGTGGCTTCTGGGTTACTCAGGATGCTGTTCAGGGGTGCCTCATTGACGACCATCACCTGGTGCTCCTGGAAGTAATGGCTCAACCGACGAGCCGTCATGAACACGCCGTAGGCGAGTTTCTGGTAGTGAGGGTACCTTTGTTTTGTTACGCCAATACCTCGCCGAGGTAGTAATTGGGTGTTGGACCCCATGGGTCTTGCCTTCTTCGTCGCCGACCACCAGCACGGTGTCACCACCGTGTGTGGCTTCTATGTACAAAGAGGGGCTCATGCTCCTTTGGCGTGACCAAACGGGCGAGGTGGAGAGCGCCGCTGAGATCTTCGAATGTGTCGCTTGAGCGCCCACTCAATTTATCTCGCTTTTGAAGTAGCCGGTAGAATGGCGGGCTTTCGCCATGCGGCCGATGAACCTGCTCAATGCCGCTATTCGCCTGCGAGCCGGACACCCTTGAGATTCTTCGCTTCTCCATGGTCATGATGGCCCGGATTTTCTTCGGTTCGCCGATCCTCGCCGAGATGAAGTAGCCAAGTAGCTGACCCGACGGGACGCCGAAGGCGCACTTTTCGGGATTGAGCTTGATCCTATAGCGGTCGAGATTATCAAACGTCTCGCGGAGATCGTCGATGAGCGTTCTTGCCTCCCTGGTTTTGATAACTATGCCGTCGACATAGACTTGGACGCTATGACCGACCGTCCTTCGTGCATGCTCGCATGCATCGCTGGTACGTGGCACCGCGTTCTTTATCCCAAGGGCATTGTGTTCTAGCGTAACACCGAACGGTGTGATAAACGCCGTTTTCTCTTGATCTTCGACCTTGAGTCGAATCTGGTTGTAGCCTGAGTAGGCGTCGAGGAAGGAGAGTTTCTTGCATCCTGCAGTCGAATCGATGATCTGATCGATCCGAGGAAGAGGGAAGTGGTCCTTTGGGAAGTGCTTGTTCAGCAACGTGAAGTCCACGCACATCCGCAGGATGTCCGTGTCCTTCTTGGGGACCATCATCGTACGGCGAGCCACTCGCTTTTGATCTCCCCGATGAAGTCTGCAGCGAGTAGTCCGTTGATTTCCATCCCGATGGCTTCGCGTGGCTCGATAGTCTCCGGATGGACCGCTGACGGGCTTGGTGTCCGAAAGACGTTGAGTGCATGCTCGGCGAATTTCGAACTCCCGCATGTCCGCAGGACACCAAAGATTTCCTAGCGCCATGGAGGAATTCGACGGCGCTTCTTCCTATGCGGGCTGAGGTCGCTGGCATCAGCGCCGCCTTGGAGGCATCCGTCGGGTGAACCTGCACCTTTTTGTGTTGACGGAGTCGGCGACATGTCAGTGCGTTTGTCATGCGATCGGGGTTCCCCATTGTCCGTAACCTCGTGGAGCCTTACGAGCTCCCCGCATGCCGAATGACCGGAGATTATGTTGAAGTCCTCGCCGCATTGGTCCGATCGGGTGAAGCTCCTGGACTTTGATGACGCCTCGGTCCCGCATCTTGAGTAGCGTGTATGCGTAATGTGGGACAGCCAAGAACCTTGCGAATGCTACACGCCCGAGGATGGCGTGGTATTGTGATGGCTACCCACCACTTCAATTCGAGCCACTCGCACCGAAGTCGTCCGCTTGTCAAGATGACGCCGAGCCATATTTTGCCCAGGGGAATATGCCCTTTCCGGGACGATGCCGTGGAACGCTTGTGTCCGATCGTTCCAGTTGCACCGCAGATCCGTGATTGCTGCTAGAGTACTTGCGAACATCGTTGATGCCGCCGCCACCGCCCATGAAAACGCTGCTCATCTCGAACCTCCGATCTGCGCCCAAAGACTGTGGCAGATGACCTGGGCGAGGGATCTGGCAAGGATGATCTGAACGACTGAACGTGATGCAGGACTCCGATCTGCTAAGGTACTCAGGGATGGCGGGTGGAGTTGTCACGGCCAGGTTGATCTGTCGGGTGATTTTCTTCTGCACCCTATTCGTGGGGCGCCCCTTCTGGATCATCAGTGCTCATTTCGGCGGGGGGTACCCGTTTCCAGCGTTGTTCTGTGCTGGTGCGACTGGTTGGTTTGGGCCTCCTACAGGTGGTGATGGAGGATCTCCATGCGCTATCTCATCTGGTGCGGGTGCGTTCCCGAATCTAGGAGGTGGAGCTTGTTGCCTCATCTGGACAATGCTTTCGCTGAGCTTCTGAAACTCGCGGTAGTCCTTGAGCATGTGGCTTGCCTTCTTCTTGCCATCCTGCTTGTCGATGTAGAAGTGGATGGTGCATGGACCCGAAAGTTTTTTGTATGCTGAGGGTCCGTTATCACGATCACGCAATCGCCACGATCGTGTTGGCGCCCTCCATCGCGAAGTTGCCTCCGCGGTATCCGCCATCGCTATGCGTTGCGGCGATCGACGTAGCCGGCTGCGACCATGTCGGGTCCATCACGATCGTCGTAGACGCGCGATCTCCTCTTGCTACGGCGCTCTCGGCGTCGTCCGTAGTCGTCCTCTTCCTCCGATTGCGCCCGGTGGACGGAATCTTCGACGTCAGCCCACCTGTTGGCGATGTCCATGAGGTGGTCGAGTGTCTTGGGTTTGACGCGCCCAAGTTCCTCCTTGAAGTCCTGGCGCTTGACGCCATCCTTGAAGGCGTCGATGGCCCTCTCTTCGGAGATGTGTGCCGCGGAGTTCTTGGTGTTGGGCCAGCGTAGTATGTATGAGCGAATGGATTCGCCTGTTCGTTGAGTGCAGGCCTGCAACTCCTCGATCGAGGTAGGCCTCTTGCTGGTGCCTTTGAAGTTTCGGATGAAACTATAAGCCAGCTCCTCCCAGCTTCGGATGGACCCTGAAGATAGGCTGCTAAGCCAGATCCGAGCGACGCCTGTCAGCTGCAGCTGAAAGCATTGCATGGCGGTTTCCTTGTTTCCGCCGTGCAGCTTGACGGATGACAGGTGGTCGCCGAGCCACGCCTTTGGGTCTTGTGTGCCGTCGAACTTCGGAGTATCCGAAGGAAGCTTGAAATTTCGTGGCATCCGTGTTTGTCGAACAGATCTGCTGAAGCATCGGGCTCCACAGAGTTCTCCTTCGTCTTCGTCCATCTCGGATTCAGACAAGCATGCGCGCTTTGTCGATTTTGCGTTGTGTGAGCGCGTCTCTGGCGTCGTAATCACGGTTGCGATGGCGCGAGCTCTTGTGCCTTCAGGGAAGGTCATGGTCCTCGTCTTCGGATGAAGGAGTGGGGCTGCGGTCGAACCTGACCGGAGGTTTCTTCTTCGGCTCCGTAGGAGCTTCCTGATGGAGCGCTACTCCGACGAGTCCGAGTCCGATAAGTGCGGACTTGTGCATGGCTCTTTTCGGGTCCCCCTCCGGAGGTGGGTGGGATGCTAGATACGCGGTGGCTGCCATGATCGCAGCCTGCGGCGTTTTCGGGATGACGTTGTCGTCGGCATCCATCTCCATGAAGGATGCGTGGAGGGTTCGGGTCACCTCACGGCGCTCCTTGGGATCCATGTTCTCCATCCGAGAGCGGTGCTTGTTGCCTTGGTTGCCGTTCGAGCTGGAGCCGATGCCCATGGCGGAGAGCGCAGCTCGTCGTGCGCTGGATTCCGAGGCTTCTTGCTTGCGTTTGTCAAGCACATCTTGCATCTTGACCTGCTTCTTGTGCTCCTCGATGAGGAGTAAGTGGTATGCCATCAGCAGGTCCCGCGGAGGCGCCTGTGCAGGACCGTGCTGCCTCCACGGGCGGCGCTGCGGCTCGGGCCCATCCTTCTTTGTTAAGGCGGATGACGTGGCGATGTTATCTCTTCGTGGGGGACTGGCTTCTTCTGTTCCCGCTTCTGTCCTGCAGGTTAGGTGGCGGGTTGGGCGCTTGCTGATCCACGTCGCTCTGGATGACTACGACGCATTGGTAGCGCTCGTAGATTGGTCCACTGCTGTCGCAGCTTTCGGATCCGGAACCGTAGGTCCCTTCATCCGATGGCGGATCGCACAGATCAGAGTTGCAGCTGCTGCTGTCATAGGACTCATCTGTTGATGATGATGTGCGTAGCATAGGGTGTGGGGCCCATGAAGCGGGCCTGATCGATGGCAGGGGCACCCGCTCAGGGAGGCGGAGGGTGCCAGTTTGCCCCACCTGAAAGCAGAAGCTCCCGAACAGGATCTCGAGTCCGTCGCCTACGGGCTCGAAGTCCTTCATGGTGGCCGGCGAGTGGGCGGTGAATTCGAAAGCGCCGAAGAGGAGGTGACTCTCCATCGCCGCAGAGTTGTAGATCGTTCGGGTTGGGACCGTCACGATCGCACAATCAGCGTCCCCGGTTCCCACAGACAGTGCCAATTGACGAGGTTCGATCTCGTCAATGCCCATTGTTATGGACTTGGGTTTTGGAGAAGATGGGGATGCTGGAGATCGCGTAACGGTTAGCAAACAAGCAACATGGGACACGAGGTTTACCCAGGTTCAGGCCCCCGGAGGGAAAACCCTACTCCTGCTTGTCTGCTCTTGATTACGGCGGAACCGGTGATTACAGGGGTGCGCAGATGCGATCTGGCGGGGAGGTGTGTATGCGAAAGTATGGGAGAGAGATCTAGGTCGTGCCCTCCTGGACTTTATATAGACTTAGGCAGGTCCCATGCACAGATCTAGTCGGTTACAGGTTCTAGGGTTGACCCCTTTGAATTTCCTATCTAATCTAGTCTTGCTCTCCAAGGATCCGAAGGCGTCATGGGCCTTGGCCACCCGAAAATCCTCATGGGCCGGCGTATATTTGCCGTGGGCCTTCCTTGGGCTGGACCAGGTATGCTGAGATTGTGTACCCGCGGGGTATAACCATATCACTAATCTTGCAAGGTGGAGATCTATCTCTCTCTCAAGTACAAGTAATGGCTATGGAGGTGTGGTGGCTAGGAGATCGAAGATTGTGGTGCAAGATGAAGAACGTCTTCCCCTTCTTCTCCGGATCTCTTCTTTCTTCCTTCTGGATGGGATGATGGCTCGTGTGTTCTGTTTTCGTCCTTGGCCTCTTCACGAAAGTTGTCCATTTTAACAAGACGAAGCTGATGGCAACTATATGGCGGAAACTATACGGCCGGAATAATATTCCCGCCATATCGTTGCTCGTTAAAGCTTCAGTATGCTCCCCTTGATTGCTTCCAAAACGATACTTACTTATTTTCGTCTGAATATTGTGTTTCTGCTGTTAAAACCCTCTGTTGATATTCAGAACCTGAAAAACACATTAAAACCCAAGTTTTCTTTGCTAGCGAAGTATTAGAGTTAGGTAAACCTAGAAAACCAACAAATCCAAACGAAAACCATCGATAGAAACCATCAAAAAAATTCGAATCTCACAGCTATCAACTCCCCGAAGCTTAGATGTTGCTCTCCCTCGAGTGATAAGAAAATAAGAAAGGGTAGCGGAGATTTGAGACTCAAATAAAAGAACTTACAAGCTCGAATTGGTGTCAAATTCTTTTCTGCACAATTCCTGCAATCTTAAACATGATCATACAAGTATTCAAGATTGCACTGAGTCCACTTCCTAACCACGTATATCTTGCTAGCAAATAAATCATCTGCCTGAGCGAGTGTCAAAAGTTTAGCTAGGAAAGTAAAACAAATCCTTTTGGTTTCTCTCTTATTGAGAGATGAATTTTTTTGCTCTTGTTCCTTTAATCAATTAAGCATACTCAAGTTGGCACCAAAAACATTTAATTTAAGAACAACTCATCTAATCCCACGTCAAAATTTCAAGACTCTCAAAGCACCTTTTTTCTTTTCTTATTTTTCAAAAACTTCAACTCTTTCATCGAGAAATCATGCCACTGTTTTTTAACATGTTAATTGAGACTGTGTTACGCACTCGTGACCATGCCAATAGATAATTGTTGAGAAATAGTGCGTCAGAGGAGTAATACAAATTCACTTGGAACGTGAAACCACGAGGAGACTAAAATTTTACCCGTCATAGCTTTGCAGCTACATACGTTTACATAACTCAATAGCCGAAATCAAGTGGTTTCCCACATTTAGGTCGTTCGTTGGCCAGCGGAATTAATAGTTACCCATAGATTACGATAGTGTTGTAGTGATACGCGTAAAGCAATATCCTACTGTAATTGTTAGAAAATACAGTGGCATAATTTCTACTACTATGAAGCATCCATTTTATCAGACAATTTCATTCAAGGGTGTTATCGAATCTATTTACATTAAGCTCAATGGGGTTGAGTAGTTTCTAAAATCAAATTATTTGGGCTAAACATGGACTCAAGTAATCTCTTGGATGCCTTTTCTTGTTGTAAAAATTTCAGAAATATTTTAACCAAGTTCATTGCTCATTGTTTCAAATCTAAAGTGGACACTAGCAAAGGAATAGAATTTATAGGATAACAAACTAGGTGGGGAGTGACTCAAGTGCAAGCGAGTAAATAATTGCAGGATCAATTTAAAATTGCAAAAGAAGTGATGAAAGGAATGTGATACCTCCTCTTGATTGCTTCGTTCTCGTACTTGAGTCGAATCCCCTCTATATTTCCCTATTGCCAAGTCATCTGAAATTGAGCAATCTTCGAGAGAAATAAAGAATTTTTTTTGCAATAGAAGTTACAACTAATTTTGTGTGTGTTTTGGTTTAAGAATGAAAACTGAAAGTAAACATTTTATTCTTGAAAAAGAAAATAAATGAAAAGAAGAAAATATGAATGCAAGTTTTGAGGTTTTTAAACCTCCCCCAAGATTAGGTTGTTGCCATGCTTAGTTGTTGCCGTCGTTCGGCGGTGGGTGCTGATGCTGCTGGTAGTATTCGGGGAAGTAGGTCATGAAGTTACTAAATTTGTGATTTAAGGCACTTACATCTTCACTCACTTCATGTAGAGTCTGGTCGATCTCCCCAATGCGCTGGTTGAGCTATAAAAATCTTGATAGGGGATATTGTTGAACCCCTGCTGCTGTTGTTGCTGATTGGGAAATTGGTACCAAGGTTCCTCTGGCTGCTGATGTCCCTCCCAAGCAGGGTAGTATTCCTGCTCCTGCTGTTGCTCCTTCTCATCCTGCTGCTCTTCTTCTTCCTCTTCCTCAGAGTCATGATAGAGTGCTGCCATGATCTCAGTCACTTGATCCTTGGTGATGATCCAATTGTTCCTCCCTTGAATCGCGAAGGCTTGCGGGAAAGGCAATGGCAACTGATCATCCTGCACATCATCAAGATAACCAAATTGATAGGCTCAGAGCCTCATGTTAGCTTGGTAAACACCGAGGAAGTCACAAGAAGTTATATACTTGACATCCATAAGTATGGAGTCATCAAAAAGTTGCATAATAGGCATATGAATTCCACGGGCTTGGCATAGGTGGGTTACCAATCCACTGATGCGAATATCACCTTTCTTTTTGTTGCTCTGGTGGCGGAGGTTCTGGAGGAATAGAGATACATGAGTGGGACTCTACGGTGCATCAGGGAAGAGTGCCTTGGTGATCATGGCCATGTTTGCAATGTCCATAGAGCCAGTGTCTCCTCTTCCTAACAAAGTGTTAGCAAGAAACATAGCAAAGTAGCAGATGGTTGGGTTCTGAATGGTGGAAATTTTCTTCTGGTAGAAGTCCCTGCCACCATTAACAGAAATAACCTCCCAAGCTGCTCCACTTGTGACGCTATACAAGTTTGTAATAGTTGATTCCCATTATTGAGGGAATCCAAAAGCCTCACAAAATTGTTGAAAAGTGATTTGATATGGCCACTGGTTAATGGTGAAACTCACCGTGAATGCATTACCTTTCTCCTTGTAGTCGTAGTAGAAGGAGGCGAGGAACTCATGGGTGATCTCGGTGTAGGTGTAGTGGCTTGCATATGCGAGGTTGGATAGCCCTGCATTTGCACACATATGGTCGAAGTCCTCCCTCAACCACGATGCGGTGAGAAATCCATCATCGGCCCAACGTGTGGGCAGCACCTTCCTTGCTAAGACCATGGCATACTTGTTGTCGAGCTCAGCCCGGAGCCCCGAGCTTTCACCACGTTGGTGCTTGCTCTTGCGAAAAATACTACCGAGCTTGTTCATCTTGATGCACTATGAAATTTCAACATAAACCTTAGGCATATAGTTTCTACATACTATATGAACGATTCTTCGTGGAGGAATTCAATCCTAATGTGAGAAATCAAAAGGGGAAATCATACAAGCTTGAGTTCATCCACTAATTCAATGAGAGTATTTCAACCATGGAATTCTGAAAATAAAGCATGGATAGGGAGAGAAACATACCGATCTGTTGATTCCCCCACTCAAACAAACAAAATCCGCGAAGAATCAAGAGCTCTAGGTGGGTTTTGAGAGGTTTGGAAAGAAAGTTTGGAGAAAAAATGAGGGGAGGAAGAACCCTAGCCTGCCCCGACCCGTTTAAGTGGTTGTGGAAAACTATACGGTGGGAGCTATACGGCCAGGTTAAGTAGCTCCCGCCTTATAGTTGTGGCAGCGGCGAGGATTAGGGTTTCCCAATGCCAGATCACAACTATACGGATGCATTTATATGGCCGGACCAAATGGTACCGCTGTATAGTTGGTCGTAAAACTTTCTGTATCTGAGCCCCAAGTTTTGAGAATTTTTTCGATAACTATACGGCCGCAACTATACGGCTGGAATAAATATTACCGTCATATAGTTGGTTGTTACAACTCCTGAAACATGCTTTTTCGCCCAAATTTTCAGAGATACACCTTTTTTGTCTGAACAATGTGATTAAGATAGTTTCTGTATATAAAACTCAAACTTTATTTTCTACTCTAAATCTATGCTTATTCAGTCGATATTTCTACTACTTTTTGACAGATGCATCTTTACGGGCGCGCTTCCGCAAGAATGTCTGTGAAAAAGTTGTAGGAATGCAATGAACTTCTTATTATTTAACTCTATTTTATTGATATGATGGGTTGACTCCCATTAAGAATTTTATTAAGAATGGTTGAATATTTCAACCCTCTTTTTTTTCTCAAATTCTTATCTTGGTTTGCCCTTTATCAAAGGCACTTACCACATGAACTCGTTTTGCCGGTGGAGCATACTTTTCTCCTGCTTCTAGCTTCTTCGGAAAATACCGGATGATTTCAGCATCATAAACATTAAAGATTATTTTCCCTTCAGCACAATCAACTGACGCTTCTGCAGTACTAAGGAAAGGTCTTCCAAGTATTATAGATAATTTTTCATCTTTCGGCATTTCAAGAATAATAAATCAGTGGGAATAACATGCTCATCTATTCTAAGTAGAACATCCTCAATCATACCAACAGGTTGTTTAGTGGATTTTCAGCCATCTGTAAAGTGATAGAAGTGGGGGAATACTCCCCTAATCCTAACCTTTTATAGAGGGAATATGGCATTACACTAACTCCTACACCTAAATCACATAAGGCATTGTGAATATCAATTTGGCCTATTGAACATGAAATAGTTGGTATCCCGGGATCTCCTGATTTAGACAATAGCTTCCCATTAGCAGGGTAACTAGTCACCATGGAAACGGTTTCAGTTATCTCTTTCTTTCTATTAAGAATATCACGGAGGAATTTAGAATAGGCGGGCACTTTTATTGCATCCGCAAATGGAATTTCTAGACGAAGATCACTTAATGCCTTTTTAAAAGAGTCATAGATTACCTCATCCGGTGCTTTCTTTTTGCGATCTGGATATGGAAGTTTCTTACTCTTATCTTTTACCTTTTGTGGAGGATCAGGCTCTTTAGTTACTTTCTTTTGTTGTTTTTTATCTCTTTTCTTCTTTTCTATTAAAACTACTTCATCTTATTTGCTTGTGTCTTTTTCTTCTCTTGGATCAACAGTCTCTGCATCAGAGTCATAACTGTCATCATGTGCATCATTCTGCTCCCCAAGGTTTGATCTTGTGTTTATTGAGCAGTCTCATCTTGAGGATCCACCAATGTATCTTCTTGGCTTGCTTTGAGCAAGGCTTTTCCCTTCGATATTTTTCAGCTTCATATTCAAGTGGTCCTAATGGTCCTTTAACAACTACACCTCTCCTTATAACAACATTAGTAGAAACATGAATATTTATATCGTCTTGAAGAAAAAATTGATAACCAGATGCTATTTGTTCACATTGGGTTTCAATCATACTAAGGTACTTGTGAAATAATTTTATTTTTTGGCCAATCTCGTCATAATTTTCCGTGAGTTCGGCTAAAATCTTCTTGTGTCTTTGAAAATTCTTATGCAAATTATTATAAGATTTGGCCTATCGATGTTTCAATTCTTGAAAAACTTTTCTAGTTTCATCCTCTTCATTAAAAACTTGTAACAAATCTACTTTGTTTTCGTTAAAAAGTTCAGAAGATATACCTTTTTCTGTCATGGTTTTGCATACTTCAGGCATAAGATCAGGATTTATACGCAGTATTCCCTTTTCCGGCTTAATGCCAAAATCAGGATTATATAAAGAATCATTCTTAGCCCTAGTAGACATCAATTTAAAACATGCTTTAATAGTTAAAGTATTTATCGATCCTCCTCCGGATGAATATAGCAACTCCCTGCATTGGGTATTAAGACCGTGATAAAGTAAGTGGCAAACACTTGTCTCAGAATAGCCATGATTAGGAATACTATTAATCATTTCAAAGAATCTTTCCCAGACTTGCGGGTAGTTTTCTCCCACGTTCTGACTGAAGTAGCCTATATTATTTCTAGTCTCTGTCACCTTTTTAAAAGGATTAAACATGTTTATAAATTTAACAATGTAGTTTTCCCAATATGTAATGTAATGTCGAGGGAGAGATTATAACCAGTCTAGAGCCTTACCTTTGAGAGACCAACGAAATAGTTTTAGACGAGAAAATTCTCTAGGCAAACCTTTTGGTCCAAGTGATGTTATAACATCGTCGAACTCTCTAAGGTGTCTTCCTGGGTCTTCATCTTCCCTTCCGCTGAAATCTTTTTCCTGCAAATTTTTAATAATCTCACCATCAAATTGATATTCCCTAACTCTAGGATTAGGAAATTCTATTAGTTGTTTAAGAAAAGCAGTATTTGGAGCATTGTATTTTCTGAGAGTCTTCTCAGGTTTATTGGGAGTTATACCTATGAATGGACGTGATTTCCATGAAGTCACTTAGGTTTTAAACTTCAACCTTATTCAATCTGAAAAGTTTTTCAATAATTTCCTCGCGCCTCCGAACAAGTACGCGATCAAGATAATCTGGTAGATAAGCCCTACTAGGGCGTGTAGACCCTTTGTCTCCTAGGAAGACCATCTTGTAATAGTAACACCTGAAATGTCAAGAGAAAAAACTCTTAGCGCTTAGCTTCTCGACAATGGCGCTAGAAAATAGCTTGATGGCTGCAAGTGCACAGATCGTTTGTAGTTAGTTTCGAAGTTAAGATGTCGATCCCACAGGAAGCGCAAAGGTAAGTGTTTATGTGTGAAGTCTCTGTCACACCAGAAGTTGTCATGGGTCTTAGAGTGAATTGATTGCAGGCGTTGAAATGAGAATAAAAGTTCGAATTAAAGGAATGTATTTAAATAAACTAAAATTTAAACTTTAGAAATAAAAATCATAAAAGTAAAGAATGAATTGTTTGCTATTTTCTGCAGATGACAAAGTAGGCGCAGGGAGATTTAATTCATGATGATAGTGAATGTGCCGGGTGGAAGAGTGATAAGTGTAACAATTATAATCTTATAAGTATGTGTGTAGGCGAGCAGCCCATAATTAGCCGGAACTCCTCTTGGTATATTTCATCCCAACTTCAATAATCCTACTAGCCTGTTACCACAACCATGGTCAGTCACTAGATAATTAAGATCCTTCAGGTTGCTTAGCAATTAAGCTCTTTGGATCGGACTAATGCAATAAGCTCGTTGGCTCCTCGTGATCCTTGAGTCAAACTAGTTTCCCATTGATATCTCCATGTCACTCGGGGGTCGCCGGTCTGCTAGCGAACAAGATTCTATCTATGTAGAATAAATCATCATGTTGTATGGGCCCTTAATTGGACAACAAACATTAAGAATTCCACAGATAGTCAAGCACACATAATATAGTAATTAAAATCAACCACAAACTTAATGGAGATTATATAGGCACATCACATCTCACCAATCCCTTACATCTCCCATGCCCAAGAGAACTTACTCACACATGAGAGAGGAAAGCATCATGGATATAATTAAATAAAGAGAGTTCTTCTTGATATTACCATGGAGATTCACAATAAGAATAGAAATAAATCCAACACAATTCAAGATGGGAAGAACAATCTCAAACCCTAATCTTGCAATGTGGAGATATCTCTCTCTCTCAGGTACAAGTAATGGCTATGGACGTGTGATGGCTAGGAGATCGAAGATCATGGAGCGAGATGAAGAACGTCTTCCTCTTGTTCTTCGGATCTCTTCTTTCTTCCTTCTAGATGTGATGGCGGCTTGTGTGTTCTATTTTCGTCCTCGGCCTCTTAACCAAAGTTGTCTCTTTTAACAAGGCGAAGCTGATGGCAACCATATGGCGAGAACTATACGACCAGAAAAATATTCTCGTCGTATAGTTGCTCGTTAAAGCTTCAGTATGCTCCCCTTGATTGCTTCCAAAACCAGACTTGCTTGTTTTTGTCTGAATATTGTGTTTCTGCTGTTAAAACCCTATGTTGATATTCAGAACCTGAAACACACATTAAAACCCGAGTTTTCTTCGCTACTGAAGTATTAGCGTTAGGTAAATCTAGAAAACCATCAAATCCAAATGAAACCCATTGATAGAAACCATAAAAAATGTGTCGAATCTCACAGCTATCAGGCCACGATGGTACCGCGTTCCTGTACCACATACATGGCCAGAACTCCAGATTTCCTCAATTTATCGTCAAGGTTACTGCAAGGATAACAAGGACATGTATGGGCACACATCCCAGTATCGCGAGCACCGCCAGGGTCGAAACCCTGTGTGATTTCTAGCGCCCGTACGGGTGGGATGCGCCCATACTGAGTTCCCGTACCACCTGCATGCCGATGATATCCACCCCAGGGACAAGGTAAAAAAGATCAAAACACCCTCTATCTATATTTCTTCTTCCTCCAACCTCAAGAACGCCTCAATGGATCTTCACCTCTACTTGTTTTTTATCCAACTGCTCGCACACCAATGATCCATGGTATGTTTCTCCTCCGATCCCCTATTTAATTTTGCAAAACCATGTTTTTTCTCTTGCCATTATCAATCTTAGACCTAGGTCTAGTTTGAACTATTTTTCTTGTTGAGCATGTTTTGAAGTCTTATTTAGAGCAGATTCTTTTGTATAAAGTGCAGAGGAACATTCGTTGATTACTTCTATTGTATCAAAGTTCTAATTTGTGTAAGCTTTAACTTTTAAGTGATGAACACGAGGAGCCAAACACGTATTTAGGTTGCCGCGAGTACTTCTCGTGCCGCTCCTCGCCCAAGGCACGCAGTTATAGGCATCTGGTTCATCAATGAATCCCAAGTAGATGGATTCAAGAAACTCGAGGACCGTGAAGTCAAGTCCACTAAGTGATTATGTCCTACTATGCTTAATCAACTAGGTTTAACGAATGATTTTAATCTACTATGTAATAGAGTTATACTACTTCCATTTGTCTTTCAGGATGTTCCAACCTATCATCGGTTGGCTCTCAAGTTTTGAGCACGTTGGATCACACCGTGGGACTGAGCTACCCATCCATCGAGGTGTGTGAGGGAGACGAGATGATCACCTTCCGCCTCATGGACCGCAACTATAGTTTGACCCTCACCGAGTGGTGCAACTACTTAGGGTTTGTCAACAACAACATCAACGTTTGGTGAGCAAATTTCCTACTTGGTCCCACTCCTATTCAATATTTTGTATTTTGGTTTCATGAGTATTCATCGCCCCATCAAGAAGGGGAGTCACATTGAATGTCTTACAATTCAATATTTGTACTATGTTATTGCTAACACCTTAGAGGCACATGATGAATTTGAAGAAGATATGCCCTATAGGCAAATAATAAATGGATTTTATTATCATATTCCAATAAAGTTTGTAATAGTTTTATATTGTGCTATAACTGTATCAAGCAGAAACATTGATACGGGTGTGGTATGAAACAAACCAAGTCTCTAATAGCATATATTTATACTAGTTTATTTGGCAACCGATGATCAAGGTTTCATGATTATGGAGCAGTTATGCCAGTTGATAACAAGGTCATATCATTAGTGAATGATGTGATGAACAATACCCAAAGATTGCGACATGATCAAATCACAAAGTTCATCGTTGCAATAGTTAGAAACGTAGTCTTCTTCTCTTTAGACTGTAAGATTATATTAATCACTGTCTCCCGATATTATTTAACTGCATCAAATATCATGTCCGTAATTGGGTAACTATGCAAATCCAGTGAAGTAAAACCTGACTAAGCTCTAATTTGATTCTCCGAGAATTAGCAAGCCCATAAAAATACTACCGAGAGGGCCAAGAGAGGACCAAACGTTTTTCTCTTCTTTTCTTTTCTTTTCTTTTTGGAGGGACCAAAAAAATTGGTGGCCACACTCTTCAATTCCTAGGAGCAATCGAAGTGGACATGCTGGATCGAACACGTAGATTAAATTTGACCGCATATGCTCTAAGCACCGTATTTGAGGGTTTGCCCAAGTGACAGGTAATATGCATCATCGTTCGCTTAGCATGCGGTTTAGTACGGCCTATACTTTATCGCACGCCAAGGTTAAACATTGATTTATTTTTCTACAAAAAGCAAAGTGAAAATTATTTTTTGCCAGAAGCTTAGCTTAGGGCATCTCACACTAGCCTAGCCAGCTGCGCTCCAATAGAAAATCAAGCATCGTACTGCTGATGGAGATTCTAGCCGATGCTGAAAAAGAATAATAAAAAAAGACAGAGACAAGATGTGTTAGAAATAACCTATCGCGACTGAGGGCATGCCTTGATCAGGAAATATCTTTCTGGGTCACTACATGTTGCTGGCACGTTTTTAGCAGCAACTAGGTTTTCCTTTTGGTAAAGTGAGATGCGTTAGCATGCAGGTGCTACCTAGTACGCCGTGGTTTGTTTAGCGGCCGGGACCAGCAAGTGATCTCTGCACTTGCTTCATATTCTAATGCTACCACGCACTACTAGCTTTTGGATCTTAACCAAAGGACCCAATGAGAAAAAGAAAATCAAGTGTACAACACAGCCATGGTATTTAGAAGTATACAAAACGACAAAATTATAAACACAAGTAAGTTCTTTAGAAGTGTAAATTACAGCCAAACCATAGCACAATTTTATAATTAAGCGAGTGACAGGGGAAATGAAATTCTCCCCTAATTTTAAGAGAGAAAAAAGTTAGGATTTCTGTGTGGCTTCAACGAGCCACCTGAGGCCTCCTTCCGCCGCCTAGCCCCTAGGCTCTACCATCACCCCCTCCCCTCCTTGCTGCTGACAGGGTCGTTGCTGGGCAAAACCCGACCAGCATCAGTGGCGGCGGAGCTCTCACCCCTCCTCGCTGGCGGTAGGCGGCACGGGACGCAATGGCCGGTGGGGACGCGGTGGCATGGTTCGAGGGAGATGGTGCGGGCGAGCGTCTTCTTCACCGACAGCGTGGTGGTGGTTGCATCATCAACATGATCATTGTCTTGGCAGACCTTGGCGCAGACTGCGAGCATCACGGGTTGCCTTCTCCTACTATACCGGCTCGACCTTGGTTCCTCGATTTCCGGTTGGGGAGATCAGGCCGGCATGTCCTATGGATCGGGGGCGTGGGGGCTGCTAACCTGGCTCAATGAAGGCGACTGCCCTATTGGTCTCCTCGTGCCAAGCTGACGATCTACCTGTTTTTGATCCTCTTCCATCTGGATGATGAGTTTCGGAGTTCTCTGTTAGAGTTGAACAGATTGGCGCGAGATGCTCCTAGTTTTCTGGATCGTATGGGATTTAGTCGTGTGCGTCTATGCATCTTCCCCTTGCGGCTTTAAGTAGGCGTGGCGCGAAGCTCCACATTTTGTCGATACCATGGGACATGTATACTTCTAGATTTCCATGGTATATAGAGAGGTGGAGAATGTCATGGCGGCTGCGATTACACGATCGGAAGAAATGGTGAAAATGTGTCTTAGATGCGATGTTGACTAAGCTTGGCGTCTAGTGACTTGAAGTAGCGGCTTCGGCAAGTGGGGCTGGTAGCACTAGAGGATTTTAGTCTTGGTGGTGCTCCTCGAGTACCGAGTATCGATTCTATGGTGAAAACCCAAGATCTGTCCTTCATTGGTTGTACCAGACACTGGCCTTGTCGAAGGCATTGTTTTCAAAACTTGGACTTTCTCCAGGGTGAAAATCTAAGATCAATGATCGGGGGTGACGAAGATTCCTTTGCTTTGTTCCCTTCTTGAAGACGTCGCCTTTGGAGGACCTCTTTTGCGGTCCAGATCCTGTCTTTGCTAGTGGTTAGTGTGTTGCTATTGCGAGTTAGTGGTCACTGTGGTGGGGCTCTTTTTTCTTTTTTATCTTTTTGGCTGTGTGCATCTTCAATGTGTAGTTGGACATTTTGTTAGTGCAAAGTCTGGGTGTAATTGGTATCTTCGCGTTAATATATTCCCTTTGTCGAAAATATATATAATTAAGAAAGTCCTTTAGAAATGTACGTTACAAATGTAGAACCAAAACTCCATAAGTACAAGAAAAGTGTATAGTTCAGCCAAGTCCTTCAGAAGTGCAACTCAATACAACAAAAGGTATAATCAGAAAAATTGATTCTTGTACAGAGATCACATTTCTTTAAAAAAAATGAACATACTAGCTGGTTGTATGACGCAAATATATGCAATACTAATGCACAAAGAAACGGAACGTGTTAGAAAATAAATATTTGACTATGCAGAGCTCCCAGAGATTGCCACATGTAAAAATACCAAAAGCAATTGCAACCATAGGTTCATACAACAGTTCTGTCACCAAAAGTTTGAAGTGATGATGCTGCGGTTTACAGCAGTAGTGCATTAGATTATGAAATGAGACTAGCAAGTGACCTGTGCACATTTAGTTGGCTGGAATTTTTTAAGATCATAGTACCATGGCTGCTGCATGCTTTAGCCCTGACCCAAAGAGAAAAAGACACACCCAACTTGTCTGTCAGAGTTTGCAACCCAACAGAAAAAATAACTACTGTATCAAAAAATAAAAATGAGAGTCGTTGCAACAAAGTTATTTTCGGCTGCACATCTGTGCAAGCTAGTTTCGGATAAAAAAATCAGTGCAGCATTTTTTTTTGAGAGATCAGCTCACTTTGAAATTAAGATATATCTCTGATCAAGAATATGGAACAAGAACGCAAACATAAGAATGCGATTGGTTAGAGAATAAATATCCGGCTGCATAGAGCTCCAAATAAGAAATCAAACAATTTACAACCATATATCCCTCTATGCGTTTTGTTATCTTTCACCAGGTGTGCAGAGATTATAGATAGATGGATCCAGTACATTCACGGTGGACGTCTTTCAAGTTTACAAAATTATAGCAGGAAAACTTTGAACAAGCTCACATATACCTCCTCAAGTTTACAACATAAGAAGAGTGAAAAAATCAACAACCAAACTGCTACAGATCTTTATCCTCCTCAGAGACAACAAGTAAGCAAAAGTTTTCCACAGCAGAGTGAAAAAGATTGCAGGCACAGGTTCCACAGGTGACAGAAGAAAAAGTAAGGGAAACAAAATCTTCCCTAGCATCGTTCGCATGCCTTATGCCTTTCATGACAAACATACAGAAGCTCGAGAAAACACCACGAGAGTATCATATACCCGAGCTGCAAATTCCCGACCAGGAGCGTAGCAGCACCAGGCCATCTCAGTTTGGAGGACTATTATGGCCAATGCTAGGGCTATGGCCTGGAGTGGTCGACTCAGTTTGCTCAGCATGTGCCTCCAAGGTGCTCCTTCCAGTGCAGGGAGGACGGATGCTGATGATAGGCGCCCGCACTTCTAGCATCCTTGCATGAGCTGGCACGGAGAGCTGCATGAAGAAGGTAGTACTGAGCAGCAACATGAAAACCACGACGGTATTCAATGAAATGGCCATGGTGTCGATGAGCAAAATAGCTGGTGGTGGCTAGTTTGGAGACTGGAAGAGGGCAAGAATTAAGAACCAAATGCACAAGTTACTCACTCGCTTCTAAGATGGCTAACCTCTAGTGCCAGTTCCCTTCTTTATATATGCAGATTGTGTCACTAATTTAGTTCAAGAAAGGTACTTTTGGGGGAGTTGGGTGATGGGAGGACCAGGGACGTGATAACAACAATCGCCAGCCCATTGTTTATGATTTGGATGTCCTAATATCTCTTTTTCCCACACAAATTCTATGCCAAAGGGAACACCTTTTCCCAATCCAGTTTTATTCTAAGAAACATTGAAGCTTCTTCAACCTGGATAGACACTGTATGTAGTGACGGTTATTAAAAAACCAAATGCCATGTGAATATGCCTCGAAGCCTGGCCTGAACTCCGTGGCAGCCTGACAGGTATCAATGTGATTTTGTTTTAAAGACCAATCAGAGTGATGCTTTCATGTGAATCAGTATTCTTGCCGGCACGGTTATTTCTTTACTTGTTCACCAGTGCATCAATCAAACAAACAACTACCCTTTTTTATCAACTGTTAATAAGGACTAAAGGTGCAGTTATGAATCATCTAGTCACCACCATCATCAGTTATTCTAATAAGCATGTCCTCAATAGCATATGTTTAACGCACAAGTCGACCCAGGTGTACTAGCCTAACATACTTGTGTAGTCATGGAAGCCTCAAATAAGCATGCAACTTGCAAACTTGAACTATCCTAGTGTATAACTGGATATGTTCCAGTCAAAGTTTAAGCAACAACAGCTAATCAGAGCTTATCAAGCCTCAGGTAGAAGGAACAACAGCAAGTTGGAGCTTCTAGCCTTCTATTTGTGTTGCTTATCGCTGCATATAGAAAAGAGTAGCAAATTCCCAAAGCTATTATATATATGTATAGGGTATTGCACCACCACAACTTGTTCCTTTTCTGTGGATCCTCGTTTTCTAAAGTTTCGGAAACTTTGATATTGATTTGGAAAAGGCACTTTGAAGCCTTTGTTTGATTGCTTCCTACTGGTTGGCTCGGAATTAAACAAATAAGTTATTTTAGGTTCTCTCATCCTTGGTGACCAATGCAACTAATATCCTTATATTCCTCTCCTTTATAATTTAATAACCCTAAAAGCTGTCATAAACTTGACCATATGACATAAAAGCATGGGAATTTTCATCATTATTACCTTAACTTTTTTACAGTTGTTAGCAAACTGTAGATGCCAACTCCTGTTACATAAATGGAAATACCATGCTGTTCAGCAAAAGGAAATATCAACTCCCATCAGAAAAAAAGGTTAATACTAACACATGTTAGCAGCAGCCATCAAGTGCGCATCCAGGTGGGAATGATTAAATGATGCGAAGACCTGTAAATATCTTTAGGTGAGAAACACACCTCACTTACTCACCAGATGCCACTAAGAGTTATGGACTTAGGGCCTCATTGATTTGCAGGATTGCAAAGGCAAGCCCTCTTGATTCCTGTAGGATTGTAAACCATAGGAATCTGCAGAAAAGTGTGTTTGATTACACCATAATGAAAACATAAGAACTCGTGAGGCATATGAATTTTTTCAAGAGGTTAGACTAAATAGAATTTCCTTTGGAGTCAAATGCGAAGTTGCCCATAGTAAAAATTCCTAAGGCTTGTCGTACTACAGATTGAACATTTTCTATTGCGAGAATCCTCAATTTCTATAGGCTGAAATCCTGTCTTTGATCAAAGAGGACCTCAAGGTCAGGAACATACCTCAAAGGAAAGCATCGACACTCAGCATCTTATAAATTTATCCGGGCACTTGGGCTCGCAAAAGTTGCAGAAATGGCAACTAAGGTACATTAGTTTTTCATTAAACCGCAATAGCAGATTTCCCTTTTTCTTTGTCAGAACAAAGGCTTAGTGCACAGAGTAACACAGCCTCGTATTCAAACTGCAATATCATGTAGTTTCTTTTGTCAGAACTGTAATTATTAATTATCTGAAATCAGGATACCTTAATGTATCACTTAGTACATGTTGATGGTTATATGGGATTAGCTTCTGTAGGTTCAGTCTATTGACAAGACAGTTCCTGCAAAAGAACATAAGTATAACACACCAGCACCAGACAAGCAGCCTCCATACAGTATATATGCTTCGTATTGATTAATTTGATAAGTGTGAAAAGGGAGTAGTCAAATAAATAACATACCCCAAAAAGTTGAGGATGTACGAGCATTTCCATATCACAATAAGATTTGGACAGCCAAGAAATAATAATGAAAAGATTCTAAAGCAGACGACCAATTCGAATATTATCACAAAAGATAATAGAAATGGTAACAGGTGGTTCCTTCTGATGTAAAACTAATTAGCTACTCAACATTTCATCTGGGATGTCAAAGTAAATCATGACAGCACACCAGTTCTATATTTGATCATGTACACCATGTAGCAGGGAGTTACAATATCATATGATGTACACCACGATACCACTATAAAGTGCCTAACTGTCAACCTATCGAGGACACAGAGACATACATGGCCTGAAGTGTAGATAAGGCCACATAACAGATCTATTTTTCTTACGTACAAGTTTTTTTGTTTCAGGCATGGCTCCCTCCTTTGGTGCTACCGAGCTTGGATAGTAGGTAGAGGCAACCCGAAGAGAGGAGAATCGATGCGGCGAAGCAGAAAAGGTCAGTACACGATGTGATGGTCACCCGCTTGCTCTTCTCGGAGATGCCAACCAGTAAAACCAAAACAATGACATGGCCCAACTTTGTCTTGAGGTCGCTCACCGAGTGGATTTCCAGCCACTTGGGCCGTTCCTGCAGGACAGAATCAGAGTTAGTAAGGACACCAAAATCGATCACATTGCCTCTTTGATGGTTGTGAAGAGAAAGCATGCCGACGAACCGGAAGCCTGAACAAGCCAAAGAGGCTGGAGCCTTCGGAGGATTGTTTTGCAATGTCCATGTTACTGATGAACAGCTCGTACAGGCCCGTCCCGAAGACAAACATGACCGCCCCGATGAGGTACATATCTGAGGCAACACAAGTAATGCACGACAGTTAGGCATACACATCTCAACTGAAGACATGTCTCTAATCCCCCTGACATAACAATTGTGCCGACATGTAAAACTTGTACTGGCAGGGCGGTGGATTTGAAGGTACTAGTAGTGCAGTGGTGGATTGTGCATGACTGACTGAAGTACAGAGCAAATTGAGGTGAATCAGCATGGTTACCAATGGCTTCAATCAGCATGAAGACGACCTTCCCGTCACCCCGAAGGTAGTACTCGATGAAGGCGTCAATCACGAAAGTGCAACCCTGTTTAATAAAGGCACAGGGTTAAAATCAAATTGTTAACCGGACAGATGAACTCAACCCTGTGAGGCAGACAAATCAGGTACCTTGAGGAAGCAGATAACGGATCCGGCGAGGGATCCGGCGATGGCGAGGAAGGCCATGAAGCGGCAGGCGTAGATGGCCTTCTCGATCCCCGCCTCCAGGTCCGAGCCGAATCCCGCGCGGGCCGGCAGCCCGAATGGGCGGAACCGCGCGGCGTGGTGGGGCTCCGTGTGCACGGCGCTCGCCGCCGCAGCGGGGCTAGACGCCCCTCTAACGCTAACGCTGCGCGGCCGCGCCCTAGGCCTTTGCCTCCACGCCCAGCCACGGTATCCCGCGCCCGCAGAAACTTCCGCCGGGGCGGCCGACGCCACACCGGAACCGAAGGGTCTGGGCCTCATCATGACTGCCGCCTCCCTTCCACGGCGCGGAGCTGGTGGCTAAGTAGGCAGCAGCGAGCGAGGGAGCGCCACAAGTGGGGCGCCACGTTTGGTGTACCGGTGCGGGTGCGGACGCGGAGGGCGACGGCAACGGCTCGCTCGTCGGGTTGCGGGCCGACGAGTCCATGTTGGCGAGGGGGAGAGGGGGGAGTCCCCCCTTGCCCGCGCCGTGCAACCCGTGCGGCCGGTAGCGACAGGGACGGAGATACTTCCACGCTCGGGCGGGTGATCTGGCGGCCTCGTGTCATCGTCGTCTTCCCCGGCGAGCCTCGGCCACTCCTTTCCGCGGACTCTCTCGTCGGCGCCACGACCAGCATCGCGACTCGCGTGTGGCTATGACTGGTCGGTTTGTTGGGCCACAATAACAGCCCAACGTGAAGATAAACCTGGCCAACGGGGCCTGCCGGGCCCGTCACAGCCTTCACATGCCTGGTACGGCCCGGCACCCAGGGCCCGTATAGCTCACGTCGTGCTGTATCGGTCCTGTGCCCTGACTTCAGCACAACGAGCGTATGTGGACTAACTTTTACGGTTGACACGTGTCATATGTAACAGAGAAGATCTAAAAATAGTCAATCAAATGGTGTAATTTTTCTTGAAAAAATCTAAAGAGAGGCGCCGCACCACGCGTTCTTCGTGCGGCGCATCACGATTCGGAAAACAAATCGCGCCAACCCCCACCCCAACGACCGGTCGTGCACATCTTATCTTCTCATGGGTTGTTCCCTCTCTCTCTCTCTCTCTCTCTCTCTCTCTCTCTCTCTCTCAAATCACCACGGGATGGGAGAGCAGCATCACGCGAGGAGCACCGCGCCACCAGGCCGTCGACGAGCGCATGGAGGGGGCCTCCATCAGCTACCACGCGGGAAGGGATCCGGCAGGCCACCGCCGACGAGATCAAGGAGGAGGAGTGAGGCTATCACTAGTACATGGATGGCTCCGTGAGGTCACCGTCGACAAGGACGAGGAAGAGAAGCCCGCCTGCACGGAAGGGCTCGAAGACCACAACCGACGAGCTCGGGAGGAGGAGAGGCCGCCGAGCGGGAGTGCTTTGCGAGGTCGGTGCTGACGAGTGCGAGGAGAAGCCTTCCCCTAGTGCTGGAACACCTCCTTCGACGAGCACACATCGGCACCGCCGCCGCCAACGAGTGCAAGGACGAGCTCGCCCCTAGTGCGGGGACGCCTACGATGACGAGCCCACGGCAGGGCCGCCGCCGCCGCCGAAGAGCATGAGGAGGAGGACCCCATCCCTTGTGTGGGGACGCCTCCGACGACGGGGATGTCATTCACGACAAGCTGGGTCGACATGGGTGGCTGCGTTCGATCTGATGCAGGTAGAGGATTGGGTGCAAGAGAGGACATGCCGGTGATGGAGGAGATGTGGCGGGGGCTTGCTCTGATCCATAGAGGTTGGGTGGTCGACAATGGCAAGATAGGGCCTGACAATTGCTCGGTGATAACCTGGCAATTGACAAGTAAAATCCTGATAGTTGTTAGCAGAACAGTTAACTAGTACATGTGCTTGATTTGATTTGATAACCTGGCAATAGCTCGCTGATAAACTGACAGTTGACAAGTAAAATCCTGGTAGTTGTTAGCAGAAAAGTTAACTAGTACATGTGCTTAATTTGATTTTTGGCAGTTTGCTAAGTGTTAATCTGGCAATCGTTTAGTGATAATCTGATAATGGCTTTTTGATAATCTGGTAACTGCTAGCAAGGCATTTTTCCTGTGCATGATTTGATTTTTGATAATCTGGCTATTACTTAGTGATAATCTGATAATGGTTAATTTGATAATCTGGCAATTGCTACATGATAATCTTGTGATGGCTATTTGATAATCTGGCAGTTATTAATTGTTAATCTGGTAATCAAGTCTGATAAATGATGTCCACTTGTGTGTCGTTCTTTTTGTGTCCACAAAATATGAGTTGCTTGCCGCGTAACTCTATTACTCATAACAGGATACTATAGCACATAATGAAATGTTTTTTATGGACGGTAGCATGTACTTTAGTGTAGCAGTGTACCACACATATTTTGGAGGATTTTTCAGCCCACCTGCTCGCATGCATATGTCAGGGAGTAGCGACGAGGCTTTCCTGAAGAAAAAAAATGCGGAAGTTCGGTTTTCGAGGACTTCAAGAATCTGCTTTTGATTAGCCGCCGCATGGACTGTACACTGGTGCGGCGCCGCGGGATAGCAAGGTCCATTTTTCTTTCTTTCAAAAACATGTCAATTGCAGAAATTGGTTTAGAAAAATAAATTTATGGACCAGGTTCCATAGAATTATTTTTCTAGCACACACCCTTGGTTTAGCGGGTCGGCACGCTGCACTTTGCTCCGTGGGGCCGATTTTGCCCCCTTTTACCTGATTCGTCCTGTAGCGTAAAATACCTTAAAAATAGAAAAAAACAAAAATACATAAAAATATAAAAGTTGAACGAGTCAAGGTATCATATGGAATAAGAAGTGGGTTTTATTAGTGTTGTCTTATTAAAACCTCCTATACCTTTTTTAGGGAAAAACCTTCTATATCTAAAAATAAAGAACAAAGTGTTTTTTTATAGAGTCTGCTTTTTTAAACAGTTTTGGCCCTGTCAGTTTGATAATATTTATCCATCTATACCACCCGTAAGTCAATACAACCAAGATTTAACTAGAATTATATTCCGCTTGATACACCTTTTTTTTAGAAGTTCGGCCACTTTTATTTAAAAGTTCAATACACATAGGGATACAAACTCCATCCTCAGGGGCGCCAACAGCCAAACATGGCGACCTTGCTCCTTGAGCACACAACTCCTAGCCAAACTATAAGCATCCCTATTGGTGCTCCTACTCTCATGAAAAAACGTGACATCGACAAACGCCTTCGAGGTCTCTTTGATCTTCCAAACTATGTGAGCATAAACCTCTAAGGATCCAATCTCCATACTAGTTATGACGTTCTTGCAGTCAGATGCCACCTTGACTCGCTTGGCATGTACATCCTGCGCTAGGGCCATTCCCCCTCCCCCCGGCAAGACAAAGCCTCGAGAGTTTCTAGGTCGTTTTTTTCCGGGCATACCACTGTGGAAGCTCCGACAAAAACACCCGCTTCATCTCATGCTACTGCTGCAACGGCTCATTGATACGTCCATTTTGCATCACTATTTTATATCATAATTTACTGTTATTCATTGATATATTTCCTATTAAGAGGTGATACTTATGTTATTTCATCTATTTTTGCATGTTGGATGACTTTGGAGGATGAACTGCCGGAGTCAGGATTCTGATGGAAAAAGCGGCATCTAGATGCAATATTTGCGAAGATCAGAAAATTCCAGAAAATATATGGAAATCCCTATTTTTCCAAAAGATGACAAAAGCGAAAAGGAGAAGTGGAGATGGGCCATTGGGGGCCCACACCACCCCCAGGCGCGGGCCCCTCTGGGCCGCGCCACCAGATGGCGTGGCCACCTCTGGCGTTTCCCTTTCGCCTATAACATCCCCCCGAAACCTGAAGACTTGGGGAGCGACCACAGAAAGATTCTGCCGCCTCTGCGGGGCGGAAACTACAGAGAGAGAAAGAGCTCTCCGGCAGGCAGAATTCTACCGGGGAAATTCCTTTTCGGAGAGGGGAGATCGTTGCCATCAACACCGTCATTAAGCTAGACTTCATCGGGATCATCATCAACATCATCCTCATCGCCATCTCCACCAGCACCATCATCACCACTCAATCCCACTGTAACAATTGTGTTGAATCTTGCATAGTTCTTAGGGAAAACTTTCCCGGTGTTGATTACTTATTGTAGTTGATGCTATTGAGTGGAACCATTAAATTATTTTTTATGTTCAGATTGTTACTTATCATTATATCATCTATGATATTGATCCATATGATATCTCGTGAGTAGTTCGGTTAGTTCTTGAGGACATGCAAGAAGTCATGTTGTTAGTAGTGGAATTGTGTTGAAAAATATTCAATAGTTTGATATTTAAGTTGTGGTGTTATTCTTCTAGTGGTGTCATGTGAATGTCGACTATATGATACTTCACCATTTATGGGCCTAGGGGAATGCATTATGTACTTGGATACTAATTGTGGGGTTGCCAGAGTGACAGAAACCTGAACCCCCGTTAGGAAACCTTTGCACAAGCGAGTGTAGGATCTTAGAGTTTAATGTTGTGGTTAGGTTTTTATCTTAATTACTTTCTTGTAGTTGCGGATGCTTGCAAGGGGTTTAATCACAAGTATGTATTAGTTCAAATAAGGTCGGTACATTATCATAGGTTCACCCACACAACACTTATCCAACCAAAAAAGATTAATCAACTACATAAAGCGAAAGCACTTGACAGTATTCCCATGTGTCCTCGAAAACGTTTGGTCCTTATAAGTAATACAACCGGCTTGTCCTTTGCTGAAGAAAGGACTGGACCACTTGTTGCAATTATTATTTTCTTCTATTTACTTACACTTTATTTCTTTGCATTATCAAAAAAACCTAAAAATTTGTTTGCTAAGTATTTATAGAGAATTTCTGATCCAAACCACTAGTCAACACCTTCTGCTCCTCGTTGGGATCGACACTCCTATTTATCAAAAGTACTACGATACACCCCCTATACTTTTGGGTCATCAAGACTATTTTCTGGCGTCGTTGTCGGGGAGTGAAGCGCTATTGAAGAGTGGAACTGATAAAGAAAATTTCTACTGTGAGTATTGCTTTTATTTCTGTTTGCTACTTTGTTTCCAATATGGATAACTCACTTAGTTTCCTATTTGGCAAACTACTACCACTGTTGAGGTAGTAGATGAACCACCATCTGCTGAGGTAGATCCTTTTAAAATACCTACAAAAATTGTTGATCGTGTTATGGATAACTATTATTTTGGTGATGGAACTGTCCATCCTGGTGATCTCTTGCTTTTTATCCATGCATTATGCGGTTTATTCAAGTGTGCAGTTATCACAACAGAACAAGTTAAGAAAAAGTTACTCTCGATATCATTAAAAGGTAGAGCTGAAGAATGGTATAAGCTACTGAAGAATGGACAATCTATGAAATGAGAGGAAATTGTACCTCTCTTTTTCTCTAAATTCTATCCTCCTAGTGAGATTCATAAAGACCGGAATCAAATATATAACTTTTGACCTCGTGATGGAGAGAGTACAGCCCAAGCTTGGGGGATATTGAAGTTACTAATGCTCAAATGTCCTATTAATGAGCTCCCTAATAATATTATTATTAATAACTTTTATGCAAGGCTTTCTCTTCATGGTAAGGATTTACTAGATGCTTCTTATGCTGGATCATTCACACGTATGAAAGAAGAAGCTAAATGGGATCTTCTAGACCGTATTCAAGAAAATATTAAAGCATGGGAAAATGACAAAGGAAGAAAGTCAGGTCTTGGTATCAAGCCATGCTTCTGTCCGCTCCTTGGTATCAATAAGAATCTTGTATGCCGAGCGGACTGAGAAAATTCCCCTCCGATCGTAGTGCCATGACCAACAATCCTCATGTCTCCGGCTAGATAACGGTATCTGGAGGATCAACTTGACGTCCATTGGGAGGAAGAAACACCCGAGCTTTTCCTCGTTCCAGGAGGTTGTGCTTGCATGAATAAACTCTACCACCCGTGTAGGTATAGCAGTAACACTCACGTCTGTAGTACAGGATTTCGGCCCCAGCATGTCGTCCCTAGGTATCCATTGATCCACACAGGTTTTGTTGTCTCTCCCGTTCCGATCCTACGCACCAGGCCTTGCTTGTGCACATGGATCCCCTCATGTATTTCCCTCCAAAGCTGCGATGGACCCGAGCCCACCTCGGCGTTGAGTAAGTCCTTGTTTGGATAGTACACAACCTTCAACATCCTGGCGCTTAGGGTCTTAGGATTTTGTAATAATCTCCGCCCCTGCCTTGCCAATAAAACAAGGTTAAAGATCTCAATGTCACGGAACCCCAACCCCCCATACATTTGGGTTTGCACATCTCCTTCTAGGCCACCCAACTGTGTTTCCTCTCCCCATCATGGATGCCCCACTAGAAATTCCTAACCATTGCATTGATGTGTAAGCACAGTCCACGTGGTAGTTTGAACATGCCATTAAGAAGATGGGTATAGCTTGGATCACTGATTTGATGAGCACATCTTTGCCCCTGCCGAAAGCAGCTTCTCCAACTAGCCCTGTATCCCGCACCATATTCCATCTTTAATATACTTAACGACAGCACCTTTCGACCTCCCAGCATCCGAGGGCATTCCTAAGTATTTCTCACAAAGTGTCTCATTGTGCATGTCCAACGCCGCTTTAACACCTTCCTTGACATAATTACGACAACTTTTACTTAATAAAATAGAGGATTTGTCCTTATTGATGCGTTGCCTTGAGGCACGACAATACAATTCCAGAACCTGCTGGACTTTCTCTGCACTCCTCCTATCCGCCTTAAAAAGCAACATGCTATCATCAGCGAAAAGTAGGTGACTGGACGCCGGAGCCAACGGGGCCACCATAATTCTATGGAGACCTGATGATAAACTGTGATGTTTTAAGAGGCATGAAAGGCCCTCTGATGCCAGTAAGAAAAGATACGGAGATATTGGATCTCCCTGTCGAACCCCTCTCGAGGGTAAAAAAGACTGTAACTTCCCACCATTGAACAACACATGGAAGGACACCGTAGTGACTAATCTTATAACCATCTGCACCCACCTACTATTGAAGCCCAACTTCAGTATAACCGCTTCCAAGTACCTCCACTCCAATCTGTCGTATTCTTTACGCATGTTTATCTTGAGCGCACAAAAACAATTCTTCTTCGCACGATTCTGCTTCATAAAATGCAAGCATTCATAGGCGGCACTGATATTATCTGTGATTAAACAGCCTGACACAAACTTGGATTGTTCCTCTGTGATTATCTCCGGTAAACACACATTCAGCCTGTTGGCTAGGACCTTTGATGCAATTTTATATACCACGTTACACAAACTGATCGGCCTGAAATGCCCCAATTCCTCTGGCTTAGCAACCTTGGGTATAAGCACTAAAAATGTCTGGTTGATATCCGCCATGTCATCTTCCCCTTTCTACACGCGAACCACTAATTGGGTCACTTCTTCCCCACATATTTCCCAATGTGTTTGGAAAAATGGGCAGGAAAACTGTCCGGCCCTAGGGCCTTGGTAGGAAACATCTGGAACATGGCCGCTTTCACCTCCGCTGCCCCAGTGGGCCACAACAGCTCTACATTCATCTGGGCCGTGACCTTTGAGGGGATCACACACAGTACTTATTCCAGGTCTTCGACTCCTTCCGAGAGATACAGGTCTTGATAGAAACTCTCGCTAGTTGAGCCATCTCCATAACGTCCTCCTTAACAGACCCATCTGGCCCCTTTAAATGGAAAATATGGTTCTTCTTCTTCCTCTCGCTTGCTCGGAGATGAAAATACCGGGTGTTCCTGTCCCCCTCTGCTAACCACTGGGCTCGTGACCTCTGTCGCCACATTACCTCCTCTCTCGTGTACATCTCGCTGAGCCATTGCAACATATCTGTCTCCTCGGGTGATGGCCCCTGCCGCAGCGGCTCTTATTAGATTTTGTCTTTTTTGTGTAGCCCATAATCTAACGTATTTCAGATTTAGACTTTGACTGGTTGAAGTATACATCATTAGGTACATGTATATATTTTTATTAGACTTCTTTAAAACTTAAAAAGATTAATTTGGATTTTTTAAAATAAAGGGCTCCAATGAGCCTAGGCTCCAAAAGCATATGTATTATCTCCACTTTGTGCCATATTGCAGGTGCTCTTGGTTCTGTTCAAGAGTTCCCCATGATGATGACTCAAATGTATATAAGCTAATATATAGCTGAGAATTCATTTATAATTTGAACTTGTGGCACTAGCACCCCATTTTTGCTGGTAATAGTAACCACCCGATTTTCATGCATTCCTCTCATCATTTGTTTAGATTCCATAATTTATTTAATGTTGCTATATTTTGTATGTGTTCAGTTGCATGGTTTGGTTTGGAATATATTAGGGAAAGAGAAATACTTACAATGCACTAAATGAGGAATATTCTTTTTTAAGATGTTGTACTTATCATGATTATACATTCTGAACACATCAAGGAATGGGGCATAACTCTATCTCAGCTACTTAAAAAAATTGTAAATCACATAAGGAATTCCATCTCAGATGCTCTAAAAAGTGTGACTCTTGACTTCTTATGTATACAACATGAACTTATTCTGAACTTTATGTTATATTTTGTGATGTACATTTACCAACCTATGGATTCTTTTTCTCAAATTTGAGTGAAGTAAAAAAATCATATGTTGAGGTTGTCCTCCTTGTATCTATAACAATTTTGTAGTGGGGTCAAATCCTTGTTCACTTCTCCGGTTACTGTCCTTCTGATTCCTAAAGATCTCTAGAAAATAGCTAACAATGTTTTCCACTCATATTTTTCATGGTTAAATTTTTGGGAATTATTTGAAACCATATCTTGCATTGCATGCTCAGTTCATATTTGATTTAGAGTTTGCCCCTTCTGCCACAACAAGGGAATGGAAAAAGCTCGATGTAGGTGGTGTAGTTACAAACTTCGTTCTCCATGAGGTATTTTTTTCACATTTCTACTTTTTTTGTGAAAAGTCCACCAATCTATTCATACTCATCAACATCAGTAAAAGTAGAAATACAAAAACGTACTTGGACCACCTAGCGACAAGTACAAGCACTCAAACAAGCCGAAGGTCCGCCGCCGTCCTCGCATGTCCCTTCCTAGAGCCGAACAAGACTTGTCATATTAGAGCTTGTTGTAGTAGACAGACGGGAAGTGGTCGTGCTAAAGACCCAAATGTCCAACACATGAGAGAAGCAACCGTCCCCGATGAAGATAAGCGTATATTAGAAGAAACACCGACCAACTTCAACAAGATCGCCGAAGACACACCTCCACACGCCCTCTGGCAACGCTGAACGCACCACTGAAACAAAGACTAGACGGGGAGGACTTTATTCCATCTTCAGTAAGCCTCCATTGCCATGCCTTACTGAGTAGGACATAAACCCTAATTAGACTGGTGAAAACATCACAAAACGGAACCCTTCCGTCGACAGGGACCAAGATCCACCGAGCATCCATGGCCGTAAGGCCACATAAGATGCTATGTTTAGACCATCACAGTTGAATTTATTGGCATATTAATTACCGTTGTTCTAGTTGAGTGAATGTTCTATGGATTTTGATCTATCATTGTTGAATTATCAGTTTCATAATCCAATTAAACCCTCTTTCAATGTAAGAGTTCAGACCACGGCCAAAACCTTTATGTCCCATAGCATCTTTTGTACCCCCTTGATACATATTGTTACTTTACCTCAAGTTTCCTAGCAGTTAAACAACTAGGTATCACGAATACATGTGCAACGACCAATGCAGCACATATTTCTAAGAACTAATTATTTGATAAAATATATTCTCTAACATTCAAAAAAAAAATACAAGGAAATTGTTATTGAATTTGCAATATCCATGTATCTCTCAAAAATAGCTTGCGTCTGCAGTTGCACGGATTGATGACTAGTATAATAAAATTTGAATAGTATATTAATATATACAAACTAAGAAGTTGCATCTTAGATACGTGTATGTGTGAAAAATATTCTATATGTCAAAACCGAGGGAAACATATTTTGTTTATATATCTTTCCACAACAATTCTTAAATACGTGAAACTAAAGATGATTACTCCATATGTATAGAAATATAAGATGTTTTAGCTTTATGAATCGAATGTATGTAGATGTTTTTTAGTGCATAGGTTCGCAGAGGTTCGGAATGAACCTATACACTAAAAGACGTCTAGATACATTCATTTCACAAAGCTCTTATAATTTTTGAACGCATGGAGTACTTTTTAATTACCTAGCATGCACTTCAACGATGCTTTCTATTTTTTGTTGCTAAATTAAGCAATGATATTTTGCTATGCCATTCGAAGGATCATCTAGATATTTTTCTAGTGGACCATAATGGTTTTAATACAACCAATGGATATATGTAATACAAATCTGATAAAATGACTGATAAAACGAATGTTAACCTCAGATGAGATAATGTGAATGATAAAACACATGCAAAATTTTAATATGATTTAAATATGTATATTACTTAATCACCACATGTGATTTTATTTGGAATAACTGAATGTTAACCTCATACGATCTAATATTACACTAACGGATAGTATTTAACTTTTATGTACTGGTGTAGTATCATCTACCGGGGTGTAAGTGGCTCAATAAAAGGGCACCCTCTATCATTTTTTAATTCTAAAATAATGAATTAACTTTTCCAAAGATATCATTGTTTTGGAAAAGTTAGTTTATTTTATTATACTAACGAGGGTAGAGGGTATACATTTAAATGATGATCCACTTGCATCTCTATATAGGTTATTAATATGGTGGTTCTGTGAATGACATAATCAATCACATGCGATATTTTATTTAACATACATAAGAAATTACATTTAAATGGATATAAACCCATATATTATTTATGTCACATATTGTGAATAGAAACTAACCAATATATTTGTTATGTAATCACTTCTTGTGCAAGCCATAACTGCTTATTCTATGTCGTACTTCAAATCAACCAAATCCACCCATATCTTTCTCTTTCATTAGGTTCAAGGCGCAGCGATCCCACCCGGGCGTTCGCGTTCCAGGCTTATCACAGCCATCGGTTACTTCTGGATTCGGGCAGAAGTCCTATAGTCAAAGATGCTAGCAAGTTTGCACTTTAGTCCATAGAAAAGTCTAAAACTAGTCTAGAGTCCACCTACCGGGAGAGGATAACACCTCGTTTCTTGCGACACCGTCTTCCTACCTAATTATACAAAACCACGCGCTGCTGCTGCACCATGGTATCCTCCGTGTATGGATCTTTTTTATTCGGACAGGTTTTTTTGTTCTGTATCAAACGGGGTGTATACTACCTTGTATATTGTAATTCCATAAAAACTTCTATGGATCTTGAATGTATCTCTAGATTTCCTTTGATAAAATATGAATGATGCATCATGTAGGAATATTGTGTGAATCGTATGTACGAATATTGTGTGAATCTGGTGTACGAATATATGATGGATCTTTACATTTTCTTTGATAAACTGCTCTGAATCTTACTTGGATCGTTGATTTATGATGGATCTTGTATGGATTTTCTGTCAAACTATAGTGAAACATGTATAGAAATTGTATGAATGTTCTTTGAAAAAAATTATATGAAACCACTCTGAATCTTGTATGTATCATTGAATTTTATATAAAACCACTCTGGTTTGATAATGTATGAAACTTGTATTATATTAAAAAAAACTTGAAAACGTGTATGGATATTTGTAGAAATATTCTTGAAAAAATATTATATGAAATATTGTTGAAAATTATAATTATGTAAGAAATTATTATTGAAAAAATTATTGCAAAACATATGAATCTTGTATGAAACTTCTGAATCTAGGATGAAACAAAGTAAGAGTGTCTGAAAATTGTTAAATAAATAGTATCAAAATAAAAATTATCAAATAAGTTTGTTGACACTTGCTTGAGTAGTGTGTATGAATTTATATTGTATATGAATATGTCTAGAATTTTGGTTTCATCTATATGACACTTGCTTGAATTTATAAGAAGGTTTCATAAATATGATGTGGAAAAAATCTGAAATTATATAAAATACATATCTATTGTGTGAAACCTCTCTGAATCTGGTATGTATCATCGAATTTATCATGATCATGTACGGATTTGGTGTCAAACTTTAGTGAAACAAGTATAGAATTTGTTAGAATATTCTCTAAAAAAATTATATGAATATCTTTTGGCAGAAACAATTTTGTATAAACGTGTGAATCTTGTATGAAACTTCTGAATCTAGGATAAAACAAAGTAAAAGTGTCTAAATATTGTTAAATAAAAAACAAAAATAAAAATTATCAAATGAGATTGTTGAAAAAACAAATCATGCATGTTTCATTTTTAGAATAAAAAATGTACATAAAAAATTATTGAATACTCCTGAAAATTGTACGAAAAAAAATAAGGTGAAAAAAGATTGGTGGAGGAGTCTTTTTGCAACTAGCATGGAAGACCGGGAAGAGGATGTTCTGACCATGCACGAATCTGGAATACACGTTGGACGAATAGGATAAGCCGGGAACACGTAACCCCAGACGGTATTGCTTTTTCATAGGTTCAATATTTGACCTTATTCCTCATGCCCATCAGGCTCGCCACTATTAGCATCTCCTGTCAACCGACTATTCTGTCCTGATTCATAACCACCACCTCCTCTGTGTGACACATAATCTAACACAGATATGTCCATCTCATCAGCTGGTTGACTGCATGCTTTGTCTAGGATCGTAACCATCATCACCTTCTTCCAAAGGGATCTTCTTTGAGCGACGGGGTAAGTACTCCTGTGTTTGCACACTTGTGACCAAGAAACTCACTGAGAGGTCTGATCTATTGTCTTCAACTGCTCTTCAACTTCTGTAAAATGTTTGAAGGGGATTTGCTCCACACCGACTGGATACCACCTAAATTATAAGAAAAAATGTACTCTATGGCCATGAACCTAACACATGCTTTATCTCTGGTGTGCATGCTACTACACATGACTATATCTTTGACATTCTTCTGTAGCGAGTTGAATATAGTATACTATTGAAAACTAAGCTTTAGCCAGCTCAACTGCGCATGAAATCATATGCTAATTCTCCTCGTGAATTCTTGGTGCATGAGCTCGATGATGCTGGTAAAGTTGCAACACTATATGGCTATAACCAAGCTTTGGTTGTGACTTTGTGAGTCGCCCTGTCCTAAATTGGCATACAAGTGCTATGGACCCTTTAATGTTATTGATCACATTGGAGAGGCTCCATACAAACTGGATCCCTTAGCATCTAGCCTGGTACATCCCGTTTTCCATCTTTGCAAGTTAAATTGTTTATTCCATATCACATTCCAGTGTTTTCGTGGTGGAGCTTGGTGATGATGGAATTTGCCTTGCAGAAATTATGGAGTGTCGCCTGGTTAATCGCAGGAATTCAGCTCATCTCTAGGTCAAGATCAAGTGATCTAAGTTTCCAACTTAAGTTTCCACCCTGGGGACAATCTGGTTCTCAAGGCGGCGACACCAGCATCGCCTATGACTATGGCAAGTCCATTGTGGTCCATCAGGAAAATGGAGGCGAAACAAAATCCGTGTGCGTTCGTGCGTGTGCGTGTGATGACCAAGACAGCCCCCAAGGCTCCCAGACAGCCGCTCAAACAGGGAGATTTACTGTATATAAGAAAACCCTGCAGACACTCACATGCAACTAATAACAAGTTGAGACACCATGGACAACAAGCTGAGGAGGAGAGACGGGATCTAGCAATCAAGACAAGATGGACCTCATGGTGAATCCTTCGAGACGGGAAACGACATCCATAGGCGTCACGATCTCCAGTGGTAGACACATACAACCAAAGCTTTCATCAAGGCAACATACACAACCTCGAGCCGATCAATGCCACGAAAGCGGGAGAAGGAGAGGAAACCTCAGCTAATGATCCAATAACCTGAGGAGAAAATTGTGTTGTCCCAGCCTCTACTAGGAGCACCAGCGTCATGAAGGAGAGATCCCCGAAATCAAAACCACCCAACTCGGCCCGAACAGACCTGTCTAGCCCAGCCTAGATCTAGCAGCTGACCCCACAACGGTAGATCTGGCTAGAAACACACTAATGTCAAGCCCTTGGGATCGCTCGATGGAGGGAGGCACCGAACCCCCCCAACTATCGGGCTTATAGCTCCCATGCGACGTCTTTACACGGACTTGGAAAGAACATTACATCGTTGCAAAGAATAACTCTCATGCGACGCTTCTAAAGCGGCAAATAGCTCCCGTGCGACACTTCCACTTAACCTCACGAGACCGTCAACGAATTCGAATCAGCTGAGCAGAGCAGGACCCACAGCCTGTCCACGTCACGGCGAGACCCACCTAATGTCCACGTCATATCATGGGACCCATGCCGTGGTAGAAGAGAGCCGTTGGCCCAATCCGTCTCCGCACCCGAGCCCTCCCGCCATCGTTCCAGCATCTCATCCCCTTTCGTTTTCTTCTCCAGCGAGCAAGCGCGGCAACGCCGGCGAGGGATGTCGAGCTCCGCTTCAGCCTCCCTCCGCTCATGGCCTCGGTATGGTGCAATGCCGATGATGAGGTGCCCCGGTTGCACCCGTACCGCGCCCCTGAAGCGGCTTGTCACATCCACCGATAAGAACGGCAACATTGGCCGGGAATTTGTGAAGTGTGAGAGCAAGCCCGAGCCGGGGAAGGTGAGAGCTGAGTGTTTCGAGCGCCAATTTCTTGTTTTTCTTTCGAAATTTCATGCATTTCATCGAATTTGGGATTTAGGGTTCATCTCTGCGGTTTCAGGAACTGTCAAAATGTGGGTATTTTGAGTGGCTTGATGAGTACATCGAGTGAACTGGGGTGGAGGTAGCATCCCTGGAGCTCGAAAACCCGTCTGTGGTGGAGCAATTGGGATCTGGCAACCCCATTTCCGCTGGTACTACGGTGGATGTGGAAGTGAAGGCCGAGCTAAAGAAGATGAACATGCAGCTAAGGCAAATTATCGAATTGAAGAAGCAGGACAATCTGATGGCCGGTTTTTTATTATGTTTGTGTAATTTATCTCGAATTTGTTTATCTCCTGATCATTAGTCATTAGACAACGCAATCAGTGTTCGAGTGATGCTTTCTTATCGTAGAAACTGCGGAGATGGATGTAATGATCTATGTCTTTGGCTTGAATAAAATGCAACACAAATTCGGGCAATTTTTGAGCTGCTCTGTTTTGTTCCTTCAGTTTCGCCAGTGTGCAGGGGAGGGGGGTTGAAAAGTTAAAAAAACAATCGACGAGGAGTGATTGAAAAAGGTCAGACCCAAATAGAACTTAGCCAGGCCAAAATGGTCGTATCCAGGCCCAATAGTAACTAGTAGATTGGACAAAAAAATAGTACTCACGTTACAATCTAACTAGAGACATTACAATCTAACTAGGGACGTGTGGATCTGCAGATACTCGTGCTCAGGTCGCAATCTTTTATTTGTTGTGAAAGTAAATATATAAATAAGGCCAAGTGCATCCATTTAACTTACAAGCCGAGCACTTTAACCTGGACGTCCCTTTAACTTATGTAAATATGTAAATGTGTTGTTTGAAAATGAACCATGTGTTGTATATGTTGTTTGAAAATAATCAACCATCATAACGTTAACTTATTCTTCCTTTTGAGATTTTTTAATTTCACTCATTTTATAAATATTGCACGAGTATTATATGAGAACTTTTTTGTGTCTTTTGTTTTATGCACTTGTTGTTTTAGGTGTTTTGACAAATGACAATACAATAAAAAACAAGTCTCACATAGATAATATATTATATAATATAAGGGGTACAATATAGAGAGGGGTACAATATATAGAGGGGCCCCACATTACATAGAGGGCCCCACATTACATAAACCCTAAGGGCGCCTAAACCCTAACCCTAGCTATTACGTGGGTTTAGGGCTGCCGGCTAACCTCGCCGCATGGAGGTTTCCCTACTCCATCGGCGGTGGGGGCGGTACCGCTCGGGCAAACGCCGTCGCTGCCGCCTTACAGTCCGCCGCCCTCTCCCGTCTCTCCTGCTGTCTCCGCTCCTCCTCGAAGGCCCAGCGAGCCGCCTCCCGTTGCTCATCCTCCTCCCGTTGCCGCCTTTTCTTCCGGGCGTGCGTGGCCTCCTTCTCCACCGCCTTCTCGGCAGCATCCAGATCCTTCGCCTCCGCCTCCTCCTCCGCCTTGAGGGCCTCGTCGGAGGGGCCGGAGTCGAGGAGGTTGCCTCCGCGGCGGGGGCGGGGGTTATGGACGAAGTGGCCTTGGGCCCTGGGGTCGGCCGGGGCTTTGCATCGCCCCTCCTTGTTGCGATGCCTCGGGCGCGTGGGCGCCTCCTAGATCTGCCTGTGGTTCGGGTGGTTGTCCTCGTCGCTGACCTCTGATTCCGAAGGCCAGCGGAGGGGGGAGGTCGCCATGGTCGCTCGCCGGAGAGGTGTTCTTTGGGGCTGGGAGGAGGCAAAGGAGACAAAGGAGGCAAAGGGACTCGAGGTTGAAGATGAGGAGGCAAAGGCATTGCCACTATTTATTGAGGGCCGGAACCATGAATCAACGGGGCTCAACATGAAGGGCGGCGTGAGAATCTCATGCGTCATGCCAAGGCCATGGAGGCAGCGTGCGCTGCCAGGCACATCAATGTAAATAGTGCAAAAAAATTGCTAGGATGCGACGTGACCCTCCCTGCACCGTCGCCCCTGCATGCATGCATTCATGCATGCATGCATTAATAGGAAAGAGAGGAAAAACATCCAAAGTCAGGCGGGTGTCACGCTGAGTCCAAAGTCCCACGCACCACGCGCCGCGTCGGAGCCCGCAGAGCATTCACAACCTGACATTCCCAAGTCCCACGCACCGTGTACTTCTAGGTTTTGTCTAAGTCAAACTTTGTCAAATTTGACCAACCTTGTAGATAAATATATGAACATATACTACACAAATTTGTCATATTATGAAACTAAGTTTTAAAACAAATTAAGAGATGTCACCGCATGCAACCTTGTTCATACTGCATGCAGAGTAGCACAAGGAAAGAAGAACACTTAGTCTTTATTAGTCGCATGTAATTACAAGTTCACACTATTTTTACACCGTATGCATGCATGAAAAAACAACCGGAGAGAAAAATGGACCATTTAAGTAATTGCAGGGTAGTAAATCAGGGCAATAAATACATAAGTAAGCCTACTCGAAAAATTATTACTCGACCAAGCATATTCAACAAAATACTAGCATTTATAATATCAATTTTATATAATATAAAAGTGTACGGGGTCGTAGCATGGAAAAACAAAAAAATTCTACCGTATGCATACAAACAAGCCAAGATCTATCTACTAGATTGAAGCAACGAGTCGATTAGAGTACTCACCCTTGAAGATTCCAAAGCGGTTAACGAGAGCAGATTCTCGTGGGTGATGTAGTCATACACTTGCCGATCTCAAGATCGCGTAGACGATCCTTCCGGCGCTGCGTTCAAGAGCTTCCGGGTCACACGCTCTCTGACTGATGAAGACCTTTCTCTCCCTTTTTCCAGTAGGCAGTGGAGGTTGTAGTTCTCCCCTCGCAATTCCGGCAGCACGACGGCGTGGTGTCGGAAGTAGAGGGAAGATCCCGCAGGGCTTTGTCTAAGCCGGTGCGAGTTATGGTGGATCTAGGGTTTCCGATGATCTAGGTTTGGAAGGTCTGAGAGGAGGAGGAGGAGGTATCGGTGCAATGGCGGCGTGGCGGCCAAGACAAGGCGGCAGGGCGGGTGGCGTATGGCGCACGAGTGGGAGGGCTTGGTGTTGTGGTCTTTGGGGCAGCCCCCCTCTATTTATGAGAGGGGAGCAGCCTTGGAAGAGGGGAGTTTGAATCCATACCCAAACCCAAGTTGGATAGAAGGAAGGACTCTTTCCTTCTTCCACTAGGAAACTATTGTTCCAGATTGACTTTTCAAACCTCCCTTTTGACTTTCAATTTAGAGCTTTAATTCTCTCTCGCAAATGCCCAACCAAGTGACCCAGGACATGATCCAATCATTCCACTTACCCATGACACATTCATGGACCATTCCCCTTCTTGTCCGGTGAACCTTCTAGAACCTCTCCGATGAAAACATCGAAATCATTCCCGAACTCCGGAATCATACTTTCCTCATATGAATCTTATTCTCCGGACCATTCCGGACCTCCTCGTGATATCCCGGATCCCATCCGAGACTCCGAACAACATTTGGTTTCCCTACTTACATTCCATATCTACTAAACAACATCGAATCCTTAAGTGTGTCTCCCTGCGGTTCGTGAATTATGCGGACATGACCGAGACACTTCTTCGATAAATAACCAACAGAGGAATCTGGAAATTCATATGGCTCCCACATATTTCTACGATTACTTTGCGATCGAATGAACCACTTACATACGATACCAATTTCCCTTTGTCTCGCGATAGTTTACTTATCCGAGGTTTGATCTCGGTATCTTTGCATACCTAGTTCAACCTCATTACCGACAAGTACTCTTTTCTTGTTCCCGTGATATGTGATCCCTTGTGAGCCAGTCACATGCTTGCAAGCTAATTGGATGACATTCCACCGAGAGGGCCCACAGTATATCTATCCGTCATATGGATGGATAAATCCCACTCTTGATCCATGTGCCTCAACACATACTTTCCGAACACTCAATGCCACCTTTATAGCCACCCAGTTACGGAGTGGTGTTTGATGTCATCAAAGCATCCTTCCGGTGATGTTGATTAGCATGATCTCATGGTCGAAGGGATTAGGTTACTATGTATCAGAAAGCTTATAGCAAACGAACTATTGAAATGACTTGATCTTTATGCTACGCTTATCTATAGGAGTATGTCCATCATACCATTCTCCTAATGATATGACCTTGTTGTTAATAACATCTCAATGTTCATGATCGACAAACCACGATCATCCATTAACCAACAAGCTAGTATTATAAAGAGGCTTTACCAGGGACTCTAATTTAGTTACAAATCACACAAGTTTTAATGTTTCCGGTTAATACTATTATAGCATGAATGTAAACATTTATCATAAACACAAAGATATAATAATAACCACTTTTATTATTGCCTCTAGGGCATATCTCCAACAGTCTCCCACTTGCACTAGAATCAACTAATCTAGATTACATGATAATATACCGAACACCCATGGCGGTTTGGTGCTGGTCATGTTTTGCCCTCGGGAGAGGTTTAGTCAACGGATCCGCCACATTCAGATCTGTGTGTACTTTGCAAATATTTATGTCACCATCTTGGACATGCTCTCAAATAGCATGAAAATGTAGCTTGATGTTCTTAGGCTTCTTGTGTGACCTTGGTTCTTGCGCATTGGCTATGGCGCCCATGTTATCACAATAGATAGACATTGGGTCCAGCGCACTTGGAACCACACCAAACTCTCTAAGGACTCCTTCATCCATATCGCCTCTTGTGAAGCCTCCGAAGCAGCTATGTATTCCGATTCAGTTGAAGATCTCGCCACAACGCTTTGCTTTGCACTCCTCCAGCTAACTGCTGCACCATTCAAAGTAAATACGTACCCAGATTGAGATTTAGAATCATCCAGATCGGTGTTCCAACTAGCATCGGTGTAACCATTAAAAACAATCTGTTCATCACCTCCATAAGAAAGAACCATATCCTTAGTTCTTCTCAAGTACTTAAGGATGTTTTTGACCGCTGTCCAATGATCATCACTTTGATATTTGCTAGTCAAATTAACAGCATATGCAATGTCAGGTCTAGTACATAGCATGGCATACATAAGAGATCCTATGGCTGAGGCATAGGGAGTCTTACTCATCCTTTCTCTATCTTCTGCCGTCGCAGGACTTTGAGTTTTACTCAAGGTCGTATTGGGCAACATGGGCAAGAACCCTTTCTTGCTATCTTCCATTCCGAACCTCTTTAGAACTTTGTCCAAATATGTACTCTGTGACAATGATATTAGGCATCTCGATCTATCTCTATAAATCTTTATGCCTAATATGTAAGCTGCTTCGCCAAGATCTTTCATTGAAAAACTATTATTCAAATAATCCTTGACTCTATTAAGAAGGTCTACATCATTCCCAATCAACAATATGTCATCTACATATAGTATTAAGAATGCTACAGAGCTCCCACTCACTTTCTTGTAAATACAAGCTTCTCCATAAGTTTGTATAAAACCAAAACTTTTGATTACCTTATCAAAACATTGATTCCAACTCCGGGATGCTTGCTTCAATCCATTAATGGACCGTTGAAGTTTGCATACCTTGTTAGCATTTTAGGATCGACAAAACCTTTGGGTTGTACCATATACAACTCTTCATCAATGTCTCCATTGAGGAACGCCGTTTTGACATCCATCTGCCATATCTCATAATCATAATATGCAGTGATTGCTAACAAAATCCTCACAGATTTTAGCTTCGCTACCGGTGAGAAAGTCTCATCATAGTCAACTCCTTGAATTTGTCGAAATCCTTTTGCGACAAGTCAAGCTTTATAGACAGTAACATTACCATCAGCATTTGTTTTCTTCTTGAAAACCCATTTGTTCTCGACAGCCTTCCAGCCATCCGGTAAGTCCACCAAAGTCCATACTTGGTTTTTGCATGGATCCAATCTCGGATTTCATGGATTCTTGCCATTTATTGGAATCTGGGCTCATCATCGCTTCCTCATATGTCGCAGGGTCATCGGTGTTGTCCACCAACATGATACTCATAACGGGATCATACCAATCATGAGTGGTACGAGTTCTCGTTGACCTGTGAGGTTCCGTAGTTACTTCAACCGAAGTTTCATGATCAACATCATTAGCTTCCTCTCTTATTGGTGTAGGCGCCATAGGAACTACTTCCGGTGCTGCGCTACTCTCAAGTTCGAGAGAAGGTTCGACAACCTCGTCGAGTTCTACTTTTCTTCCAGTCACTTCTTTCGAGAGAAACTCCTTCTCTAGAAAGGATCCATTCTTGGCAACGAAGATTTTTCCCTCGGATCTATGATAGAAGGTATACCCAATAGTTTCCTTCGGGTATCCTATGAAGACGCATTTTTCCGCTTTGGGTTCAAGCTTGTCGGGCTGTAACTTATTTACATAAGCTTCGCAACCCCAAACTTTAAGGAACGACAATTTACGTTTCTTCCCAAACCATAATTCATACGGTGTCATTTCAATGGATTTAGATGGTGCCCTATTTAAAGTGAATGTGGCTGTTTCTAATGCATAACCCCAAAACGATAGCGGTAAATCTGTAAGTGACATCATAGAACGAACCATATCTAAGAGAGTTCGATTATGATGTTCGGACACACCATTACGTTCTGGTGTTCCCGGCGGTGTCAATTGTGAAAGTATTCCACATTTCTTCAAATGCTCGCCAAATGAAAGGGCATGTATGCCCCCATGTGTGGTTTTGGTAATTAATGACAATCTCTATGGACTAATGTGTAAATTGAGTTTCACTTGTAGGTTTGTCCATTGGCATCGCTTGGGCCATGTGTTGGTCTCAAGGTTGGAAGATGAAGAAATGTCCAAGGGCTTTGTGCCCATTGGAATCATGAAGAAAGAAGGAGCTTGAAGGTTTGTCCATTGGCATCGCTTGGGCCATGTGTTGGTCTCAAGGTTGGAAGATGAAGAAATGTCCAAGGGCTTTGTGCCCATTGGAATCATGAAGAAAGAAGGAGCTTACAGGTCGATCAAGGCATGTGCAAAGAGTTGCATCAAGATGGATCAACCTCAAGTAGGGATGAAGAAGGGCGAGCTCAAGATGCGCCATCTCTAGAAGATCTCATGCTTGAATCTTGCCATCCTCGTGCTCATGGAATGATGAAGACAAGTTCAAAGAAGAGGTTTCCCCATGGAGTATGGGGGAGCAATTTGCAAGTCTTCATATTCATCAAGCAAGAGCATCCAAGAAAGGTGTTCCCACTATAGAAGAACAAGACGGTCTACATCAAGTTCAAGTGGGATGCTCAAGGCAAAGGTATGTTCTTGATAGGGCTTTTCTTTTGCCGGTCTCGTATTGTTAGTTGGGACACCGGGTTTAGGATAGATAGCCGTGCTATCAAGAGGGGCTCTCAAGCGGGTGTCTCGTCTGCATCGTTCGGAGAGAGCTCAAACCTTTGCATTCATAGCATCATCTTTCTTGGTTGTTATTTGGTTCTTGTCCATGAGAGGATCTAGAGCTTGTGGTCACCATCATAACAAGCTCTAGTTCATCATCTAAGGATTTCACTTGCATATATTATTGCGGTTTTTGATCTTGCGAGTTTTCCGGCTCCACACCTTGGGGGATTCTATTCGTTGTTATCTTTCCAACAAAATTGGTTTCATCCCGTTTTGAGTTCGGATGCAAAAGTTATTGCATTTCTGGTTTTCTGGTTTCTGAAATTTCACTGACCGGAAGTTCCGGCTTCCCACCGGAAGTTCCGCTAGGGCATCTTTGCCGCCGAAAGTTCCGATGGAAGTTCCGGGTCTTGTTCCGCTCATGTTCAGTAACCTTCTGTTTTGAATATGTCTATTTGACGGAACTTCTGTCGGAACTTCCACCGGAAGTTTCGCTCCCACCGGAAGTTCCGGTGAATCGGCGGAAGTTCCAACCAGGATTCGCTTTTTCAGTTTCTCGCTCCGTAGTTTTTGACCGTTGGCTGTGTGCCACCAGAACTTCCGGCCTCCCACCGGAAGTTCCGGCCAAGATTCGCGAATGCCCATAACGGGCAGATCTGGGATCCCTTTAAAAGGGGCTCCTCTTCCCCTTCGTGGGTACAAGCTTTTCTTCTTGGTTCTTGGCTTTCTCTCTCTCCCCCATTGTTAACCTTGAAGAAGCTTTCCCTCTCCCTTTCTCCTCCTATGATTCTTGCATCTTTTTGAGGGATTTGAGAGAGGAGATCTAGATCTACAATCCCCCAAGCTAAATCCCTTCTTTGTGAAGGAATCATTGGGATCTAGATCTTGGAGAGTTTTGTGTTCTCCTTTTGTGTTCTTCCTCCCTTATTCCCCCAATAGCTTTTATAGCTTTGTTGGAATTTGGGAGAGAAGGACTTGCCCTTGCATTTGGTGCATAGGTTTGAGTTCTCCTCGGAGATTTGGCGAGTTCAAGCTTGTGAGCTTGTTTCTCTTGGGTTCCTTGGAACCCTAGACGGTTGTGTGGTTGGATTGTTGACCTTTTGTGGTCTTGTTGACCTTTTGTGGTCTTGTAGCCTTGTGTGGCGTTGTTGGTCTTTTGTGGCATTGTTGGCCTTTTGTGGCTTTGTTGTTGGGAGCCTCCAATTGAGTTGTGGAGTTAGCCCCAATCTTGTACGGGTTCGGTGACCGCCCTCAAGCGTCCCATAGTGGAGCAAGTGCCCGCCTTTTGTGGTGCGCACTTGGGAGAATAGGGTGAGCCTTTTGTGGCGTCGGTGAGTTGTGTGCTTCCGCATCCGGGGTGAGGCCTTGTGTGGCGTTGGGTGAGCATCGAGTCAACACACCTCGAGGTGAGCCATTTGTGGCGTTCTGAGAGCATTGCGCCATCGCACCTCTCCAACGGAGACGTAGCTTCTTTGGAAGTGAACTTTGGGAAACAAATCTTCGTCTCTGCGTCCATCGGTTATCTCTCAACCGAACCCTTTACTTATGCACTTTACAGTGTGATAGCCATCGTGCTTGAAGTATTTATACCTTGCTATCGCCTTGTTGCTTGTATTGCTTAGCATAGGTTGTTGGTGCACCTAGGTGAACTTAGTGGCTAGGTTTTATGCTCAATAAATTAAACGTTAGTTTTATTCCGCATTTACTTGAGCCTAAACCGTAATAATTTTAAAAGCCTATTCACCCCCCCTCTAGGCGACTTCCTTTGTACTTTCACCAAACTCGTAACTTAGATATTCACCTCCACGATCAGATCGTAGAAATTTAATCTTCTTGTTACGTTGATTCTCTACCTCACTTTGAAATTCCTTAAACTTCTCGAAAGTTTCGGACTTTTGTTCCATGAAATAGATATACCCATATTTACTCAAGTCATCCATGAAGGTAAGAACATAACGATAACCACCGCGCGATGCTACACTCATTGGGCCACACACATCGGTATGTATGATTTCCAATAAGTCCACAGCTCGCTCCATCATACCAGAAAATGGAGTCTTAGTCATTTTACCCATCACACATGCCTCGCATCTTTCAAGTGATTCGAAATCAAGTGATTCAAAAAGTCCATCAGAATGGAGTTTCTTCATACGCTTCACTCCAATATGACCAAGACGACAGTGCCACATATAGGTCGAGTTATCTCCCAATTTCAAACATTTAGCTTCAATGTTATTAATGTGTGTATTTCTACAATCGAGATTCAATAAGAATAGACCATCTATTAAAGGTGCATGTGCATAAAACATATTACGCATATAAATCGAACAACCATTATTCTCGGACTGAAACAAGTAATCGTCTCGCAATAAACATGATCCGGATATAATGTTCATGCTCAACGCAGGCACCAAATAACAATTATTTAAGTATAAAACTAATCGCGATGGTAGATGAAGAGGTAGCGTGCCGACCGCGATCACATCAACCTTTGATCCATTTACAACGCGCATCGTCACCTTGTTCTTCGCTAGTTTTCGTCTATTCTGCAGCACCTATTTCGAGTTACAAATATGAGCAACCGAACCAGTATCAAATACCCAGACACTACTACGAGTACTAGTGAGATACACATCAATAACATGTATATCAGATATACCTTTCTTTTTGATGTTGCCGTTCTTCAAATCCATCAAGTACTTAGGGCAATTTCGCTTCCAATGACCTTCTCCCTTGCAGTAAAAGCACTCAGTATCAGGCTTAGGCCCAGCCTTGGTCTTCTTCGCCGGTGCGTAACTTTCTTACCGCCCTTCTTGAAGTTTCCCTTTTTCTTAGACTTGCCTTGCTTCTTGAATTTGGTGGTCTTATTGACCATCAACACATGGTGCTCTTTCTTGATCTCCACTTCCGCAGACTTTAACATGGAGAAGAGTTCGGGCAATGACTTGTCCATGTTTTGCATATTGTAGTTCATCATAAAGTTCTTGTAACTTGGTGGTACTGATTGGAGGATACGGTGAATCCCCAAAGCATTAGGAATCACTATACCCAAGCTTTGAAGCTTGCTTGCGTGCCCAGACATCTTAAGCATGTGCTCACTGACGGAGCTGCCCTCTTCCATCTTGCAGTTAAAGAACTTTTCAGAAGCCTCATAACTCTCAACTGCCTCGCGTGAGCCTCAAATATTATTTTGAGTTCATGGGCAATATCATGTGGGTCATGGTTCTCAAACCTTTTCTGAAGCTCCGATTCCAAACCATACAAGATAGCACACTGAACTGTGGAGTACTGATTCTTCCGAGCGAGGAAAACATTCGTTACCTCATCGGTAGCATCAGCTGCAGGTGGGTCACCCAGCGGTGCATCCACCACATAGGTCAAATTACAAGCATTGAGGACAATCCTCAAATTGCGGCACCAATCCGCGAAGTTTCTTCCATTGTTTTTCAACTTTTCTTTCTCTAAGAACGCATTAAAATTGATGGTAGGGACCGCCATTGATCTACAATGTATTTGCAATAGTTTAGACTAAGTTTATGACAAATTGAGTTCTAATTAATAGTTAAATTAATCTAGGTGAACTGATACGTTGGAAACGTATCTATAATTTTTGATGCTCCATGCTTGTTTAGTATCTACTTTGCTTTACTTGTCTACACTTTGAGGTGCTTTTTTACATGTTTTCTGGTACTAACCTATTAACAAGTTGCAACAGTGCCAGCTGCCTGTTTTCTATTGTTTTTGGTTTCAGAAAAGTTAGTAAAGAAATATTCTCATAATTGGACGGGATGAAGGACAAAGTCAATTACTTTTCGTGGGGAATAAGAAGTCTAGAGGAGAGCCGGAGGGGCCGGCCAGAGGGGCCACCCCCCTCCCAGGCGCGACCACAGGTGGGCTCGCGCCTAGCTAGGGTTTGGTGGCTCTGGCCGCCTCCCGGTCTCGCCCCTTCGCCTATAAGAATCCCCTGATACAGAAACCCTGAGGACCCGATCAGAAATCCACGAAACCGTCTGTACCTGCCGCCACCATCATCCCTTGATCGGAGGGATCTGAAGCACTTCCCGGCACCCTACCAGGGGGGAGATCATCCCGGAGGCATTCTCTCCAGTATGATTCGTGAGTAGTTCCACCTTGGACTATGGGTCCATGTAGTAGCTAGATGGTTGTATCTCCTCCTTTGTGCTTTCATGTATAGATCTTGTGAGCTCCGTTCATGATCAAGATCTAAATTATTTGTAATCATGCATGTTGTGTTTGTGGGGATCCGATGGATATTGAGATTATTATGTTGGTTTGATTAATGGTTTTATCTTTATGATTCTATCATGTCTGTGTTGTTTGTGATGTTGCATGCTCTCCGTTGCTAGTGGTTATCTTGGCCAAGTAGTTGCTAGTGACTCCAAGAGGGGGTATTTATGCTCGATAGTGGGTTCATGCCTCTAGTTTCCAAGGGAAGTGACAATAATATCTTCGGTTGTAGATGTGATGTTGCTACTAGGGAGAAAACAACGGTCTCTGGTTCATGGAACATGTGGACTGTTTACCTTACACACTTTGCTTAAAGCAGTTGCCTGTTACTTGCAACTTAATACTAGAGGGGGTTCGGAGGATAACCTGAAGGTGGACTTCTATTCATAGATGCACTTGGATGATGGTCTATGTATATTGTTGTATTGCCCAATCAACCTCATAAGATTTTTCTGGCTAGTAATTGCATCGTTATACCTTGCTCAGTTCCTGTCAATTGCCCCGCTGTAATTTGTTTACCCTTCATGCCATGTTGTTTATCTAAGAAGAGCACCTCTAGTGAACTATGGACCTCGGTCCAATCTTTACCATTGATACATCTTCCAATGTTACTTGTTTACTTGCTGCAAACCATTACCTTCCACACCATACGTTTAATCCTTTGTTACAGCAAACCGGTGAGCTTGACAACCTCACTAATTCATTGGGACAAAGTCTTGAGTTTGTGTTGTGCAGGTCTCCACGTTGCTTGCAACATCTTTGAGACATTTCCTTCCTCCTTCAGGTTTGATAACCTCGGTCTCTACTGAGGGAAACTTGCTGCTGTGATCATCACACCTTGCTCTTGGGGTTCCAACGAAGTGCCCCACGTCAACACTGGGTGCACGCATCAAGATTTATGGCGCCGTTGCCGGGAATAAAGGGACATCAAACTTCTTCCTCCCCGTCAAGCACCAAGATTTCTGGCTCCGTTGCCTGGGAGGCTAAGGAGGTCTTCACTAGAGGAGTCCTTCACTTCCTTTCTATTTACTTTGTTTTTAGTTTGCTTTGTTTCTTTTGTTTGCCTCTTTTCAAAAAACCCAAAAATTTTAGTCTATCTTGGTTTGCTTTCTTTATTCAAAAACACACACAAAATTAGTGCCTGCTCTAGTTGCCACCTTGCTCTAGCTCACCATGTTGCTTCCCCAGTTTGCTCTGAAAAATCTTGCAATAGGTAGTGGCTCCATAATTGGGAAAGATAATATTGACGAATTCTTTAACTATGTTAGCAAACATGAGGATATTGAGGATAAATCTATAACAGAGCTTGCTCCTAATTATGAGATTGCTACATATTCTTTAGTTCATATGTTGGAGGCTAGGTTTGTTAGCCTTAACCCCTTCATACAATTCTTGTTCTTAAAACTAAAAGAAGAAAAGAATGCTGAAAAGAGGGAATTCATCCTTGAAACTTTATCAAAAGAATTCCATGATGTTGCTAGGTAAGCCAAAAAGGTTTTTGAACGTTTCAAAATGCTAGGTTCAAGTGAAGATGTTGTGGGTATTTCTGATAAAACTAAGACTAGAGAGGAATTTAATATACCCATACCCTATAAGCTTGTTGGAATGCATGAAGCCTTTGAAAAGAACTTTGATTGGATTGCCCCTGAAAATATTTTTGATGAAGGTAGTAGACCAAAGAGAGATGAGAAAGGATCCTCCAAAACCCATTTGGATGAGATACCTTTCATAGTTGAAGATTTTGCAAGTATGAATGCTAATGCTTCTTCATTTGAAAATACTTGATTCTTCTTCCTTCTTGTGCCTAACTTAAAGGCGTTAAAGAAAAGTACTTGTTGGGAGATAACCCAAGAGTTTACTTGAGTCTTGGAAGTTATTACTTCTGTAATGAACTCTCTTTATTATTTTTGTTTGCTTTTTGTGCCAAGAATGACCTCTAATGAGAGGGAAGTAATATTTGGGGAGTTGCTGTCCCGAAACAGATTTCTGTCCTCCACCAAAAACATTTGTGAGGAGGCTCTGTAACTCGGATTGAGCTAAACATTTATGAATAAATCCCCCAGTATGTTGGATAACTTTCATTAGTTCAACACTTTTCGATTTGAGCAACAGAACATGTTCAAAAAAATCGTTTCTACCTGCTGGTCTGTTTTGACAGATTTCTGCCATTATTTGCATTTGCTTCTTATTGATTCCTTTTTGAGCTCTCTTTAGGTAAATTGAGTTTCTTTGAAGGAGTTACTATAGTAGCTTGTGTTTTTAGTGAAAAGATTTGCTGTTCCAAAGCTTTTCCAGTGGTCTAATATCTTTTGAATAAGCTAATGTTGCTAACGAAGATTGTGTGAAGTTTTGTATGAAGGAAAAATTTCAGGTGTAGAGAGAGAATGATGCAATGAGATGAAGAATGGACAAAATCTCAAGATTGGGGATGCCACCATGGTGTCACCCCAAGAAATATCCAAGAGGTACAAGCGTCAAAGCTTGGGGATGCCCAAGGCATCCCCTTCTTCATCAATAAAAAGCTCAGGTATGTCTAGACACTTCGTTTTTATTGTTTCATGCATAGTTTTGTTGTTCTTGGAGCGTCTTAGTTTTCGTTTGCTTTGCTTAGTTTGTTTAGTTTGCTTTAGTAGTTTGGACCCCCGTTCTCGCTGTGTTGTTTTGCAAATAAGTTTGCTTGGTGTTTGGAAAGGAGTAGTAAGTTCTTGCTTGAAGTGCAAGAGGAGCTTGCATTGACTGTGACTTAGACTTTAGCATGACATGACAGGTTCTGTTTTGGCATTATGCTTAGTGATTATTTCTATAGCATGTCTTGTTCCAAACAATTGGGATTTCTTAGTGTGCCTTGAAGAAATTATGCGTTGTTTTAGCATGCAAAAGCATAGTATTGTGGTATTCTCCTTTGATGCTTTGCTTGGGTTGACTTGGCACATGCTCACACCATGTTATGACTATGACAAGTCACCATTAGCCTCTATGATCATTTAGTCCTTGACTTGTAGTACCAATCTTTGCTTTGATTAGTTTGCTTTGTTGCATTGCATAATTTTGGCCATTATTGATCTCTTAGTTGGTTGGTCCCAGTCTTTTGCTAGCCTCCACTTGTATGAGTAAGTTCTAGTCATGCCTCCAACTCCCAAGAAACCAAGTTATTCCAAAGTGTCCACTATAAATTCCTATGCATGGTGTGTTACACCATTCCAAGTATATTCTTGTTTTCAACTATCTTCCAATTAAAAACTATTTTTTTATGTGAAAACTTAGTGATTAAAGCCCTCACAAACTTGATGGCACACTTTATTCTTTGCCCCTAATAAACTTGAACCATTGTGACAACTTTGTTGTATATGCTTGCACTTATAAGTTGGAATTAGCAGAACCATGCTGTCACGAGGAACGTTTTCAACATTGCACTTGTACCTTGTTGTACTCAGTTGATATCATGTTCTTTTGTCTATGAATGTCACCGGTGTGAAATAAAGAGGGAACTTGTAAGTCCATGGAGTTTGTATCCTGTGTTAGAGAAACGCCTAGGCCGCTAGCCTAATCCATGCCTAATCATGGTGGAAACTTGCAGCATCACCATAGTGACATCTTTGAAGCATTCTTCTTATAAAAAAACAGAGACACATTGAGAAAAGAGGAAAGAGAGAAAAAAGCACCATATTCCCATGGTACATAAGAAGAATTGCTAAAATGCTCATTGTCTGCTTGCCTTGTCATTTTGGTTATGGTAAAGCTCATGTGCCATGTGCAAGGGGTACCCCATTGGCAGTTCTCAATGATATGCAAATACTTACAGTGACAAGAACTTACCTGGACCCAAAGTTGAGTATGCATGAGGTGTGGCCCTCATATTCAAGGGGCATGAGATTGCCAACTTATACTTTGTCAAGCATATACTCCAACTTTGCCACTTTAACCTTAACCACTTCAAGATGCTTATGATAAGGGCAATGAGGGCTGAAAGCAAACTAGTACCATAATTTTTGGAAGCTCTTTTTGAAACTTGTAATCCCTGCTTCCTTTATAAAAAGGCCTTTCTTCCACCATTATTGAGTCTCCACCTTCTAGCTTTAGGAACCATTAAGAGAGCATAGTTGTCATTCTGTGTGCAGTGTTCCAAAGCTTATTAATTGATGCATATTGTGTTATTACTTTCTCTTATGATATTTGTTTCTAGTCACCCTTGTGAACTTTGCAGGTGTCCTATGCATTATATTGCTACTCTACGAGGGACAAGCTGATTGCCACTATGCTATGTTTTCTGCATATGAAACAAACAAACGTTTTTCAATGCATATTATTCATGATCTTTGTTTGTAGCCTGCCATGTTGCATGCATAGTTACTATGTCCTATTGTTAGAACTTCATCTTTCATGCACATGTTTAGAGTTCTTTGATCCCAGCTTTCAATTCTTGCAAATGGTTGGATCTTTATTGTGAGGGTGCATGTTACCTCAAAAATTATTCTTTTTATCACTTACCTACTCGAGGACGAGCAGGAGTTAAGCTTGGGGATGCTGATACGTTGGAAACGTATCTATAATTTTTGATGCTCCATGCTTGTTTAGTATCTACTTTTATTTACTTGTCTACACTTTGAGGTGCTTTTTCACATGTTTTCTGGTACTAACCTATTGACAAGATGCAACAGTGCCAGATGCCTGTTTTCTGCCGTTTTTGGTTTCAGAAAAGTTAGTAAAGAAATATTCTCGGAATTGGACGGGATGAAGGACAAAGTCAATTACTTTTCGTGGAGAACAAGAAGTCCAGAGGAGAGCCGGAGGGGCCGGCCAGAGGGGCCACCCCCCAGGCGTGACCACAGGTGGGCCCGCGCCTGGCTAGGGTTTGGTGGCCCCAGCTGCCTCCCGGTCTCGCCCCTTCGCCTATGAGAAGCCCCCGATGCAGAAACCCTGAGGACCGATCATAAATCCACGAAACCGTCTGTAGCCACCGCCACCATCGTCCCTAGATCGGGGGATCTGAAGCTCTTCCCGGCACCCTGCCGGAGGGGAGATCATCTTGGAGGCCTTCTCTCCGGTATGATTCGTGAGTAATTCCACCTTGGACTATGGGTCCATGTAGTAGCTAGATGGTTGTATCTACTCCTTTGTGCTTTCATGTATAGATCTTGTGAGCTCTGTTCATGATCAAGATCTAATCTATTTGTAATCATGCATGTTGTGTTTGCGGGGATCTGATGGATATTGAGATTATTATGTTGGTTTGATTAATGGTTTTATCTTTATGATTCTATCATGTCTGTGTTGTTTTTGATCTTGCATGCTCTCCGTTGCTAGTGGTTATCTTGGCCAAGTAGTTGCTAGTGACTCCAAGAGGGAGTATTTATGCTCGATAGTGGGTTCATGCATCTAGTTTCCAAGGGAAGTGACAATAATCTTTTCGGTTGTAGATGTGCTGTTGCTACTAGGGAGAAAACAATGATCTCTTGTTCATGGAACATGTGGACTGTTTACCTTACACACTTTGCTTAAAGCAGTTGTCTGTTGCTTGCAACTTAATACTGGAGGGGATTCGGATGATAACCTAAAGATGGACTTCTACTCATAGATGCAGTTGGATGACGGTCTATATATATTGTTGTATTGCCTAATCAACCTCATAGGATAATTCTGGCTAGTAATTGCATTGTTATGCCTTGCTCAGTTCCTGTCAATTGCCCCGCTGTAATTTGTTTACCCTTCATGCCATGTTGTTTATCTAAGGGGAGCACCTCTAGTGAACTATGGACCCTGGTCCAATCTTTACCATTGATACATCTTCCAGTGTTACTTGTTTACTTGCTGCAAACCATTACCTTCCACACCATACGTTTAATCCTTTGTTACAGCAAACCGATGAGCTTGACAACCTCACTGATTCGTTGGGACAAAGTCTTGAGTTTGTGTTGTGCAGGTCTCCACGTTGCTTGCAACACCTTTGAGACGTTTCCTTCCTCCTTCAGGTTCGATAACCTCGGTTTCTACTGAGGGAAACTTGCTGCTGTGCTCATCACACCTTGCTCTTGGGGTTCCAACGAAGTGTCCCACGTCAACACTGGGTGCACGCGTCATGAACTCCCACTCAAAACACTATCCCTCACATTGTTTTAGTGATCACACGAACCAAATCCACCACATCAAAACCGATCATCACGAGAGTTGATGTAGCTTGAATGGCGAACAATCAACATGTTCATCATATCTACTATATGACTCATGCTTTACCTTTCGGTGATCCGTGTTTCGAGACCATGTCTATACATGCTAGGCTCGTCAAGATCAAACCTTAGCTTCTGCATGAGCAAATCTGGCTTGCTCCCACTGTATACACTCGCAGAATCTAACACACCCGATCATCACGTGGTGCTTCGAAACAACGAGCTTTAGCAACGGTGCTTACTAAGGATGAACACTTTATAACTTGAAATTTTGTGCGAGGGATCATATTATAATGCTACCTTCGCGAACTAAGCAATACAAGATGCAAAAAAGGATCAACATCACATGCAATTCGAAATATGTGATATGATATGGCCTTTCTTCTTGTGCTTCCGATCTCCATCTTCAAGCACGAACATGATCTCCATCATCACCGGTATGGCGTCAAGGTCAATGGCACCGCTTCATGGTTGTCGTCCACCAGCATCAACTATTACAACTACTTTGAATAATAGATACGCAGGTCTTAACGGAATTAAAAGACAACCATATGGCTCCTGCCGGTTGCCGACTTACAATAAGGAACATTGCATACATCATATATAATCACAATCATGGCCATATCACATCACAGCACACCCCTGCAAAACAAAGTTAGACGCCTCTAATTTTCTTTGCATATTTTACGTGGTTTTAGGCTTTCAATAAGTGTCATTCTAACTTACGAACAAGAACCATAACGTTGATACTAGTATTGTCAATTATCCGTTGTAAATTGAATCTTCACTATGTTGGGAGAAACAGGCACCCGCAAAGCCACTTATGCAATACAAGTTGCATGTCAAGCGTGGAGAAAGTCTCATGAACGATGTCATGTAAGGTTAGCCCGGGACGCTTCATCCCACCATCCCGCAAGATGCAAAGTACACAAGAAGCAATCGACAACAAAAGCATCAACGCCCACAATGACCATTGTGTTCTACTCGTGCAACAGATCTACATATAAACCTGGCTCTGATACCACTGTAGGGGTTCATAACATGGAAAAACAAAAAAATTCTACCGCATGCATACAAACAAGCCAAGATCTATCTACTAGATTGATGCAAATATTCGATTAGAGTACTCACCCTCGAAGATTTCAAAGTGGTTAACGAGAGCAGACACTACAAGGAATCTGGCAATATATGACCCTCCATTTTCGTCACAAAATCGTCATAGTAGTCTGTTTATGACGATTTTGAGATCGTCGAAAGTTGGGCGTCGCAAATAAACTATAACGACGTTATTGGTAAAATCGTCATAACCGTCTATGACGATATTGGATCGTCATAACCGTTATGACGATCCAATATCGCCATAGGCAGTCTAGCCCGACCACGTCAGATCCTACGTGGCAAAATTGTGACGAAATAAAATCGTCATGGTGCAAAATAAGCCCAGTCCATTTAGTTGGTACATATGGGCTGAGCCCAATAATTCCAGCCTTGTATTTACTATGTCTTGGCATTTTATGGTCCATTTCAATTTTGGGCCTTAGACTTTTTCGAGCCTTTTTCTATTCCAGGCGTTGGCCTATCTAAGGTCCATTTCTTCATGGGCTGGTCCTACCAGCCAGATGGGTCCCACTTGTCAGACTATTCAATAAAATGATATTCCTTTTTCTACTGGCCCACTTGTCAGGTTTATTTCACCACAATCTGACAGCAATTAAACCACACATAATTTAGTCAAAACCAAAGAAATATATGAAATCCTTTTGATAACAACCATAAGTCTATTAGAATATTTCGGTTCAAATCCCATACATACAATAATAACTGGGCTATCAAAATATTACACAAAATGGTCTTCAAGAAAGAGGCTACAACAGAATCAAGCCCAAAATGGAGATCCCCAGGACCATATCCCTACAGTAGGAATAATCGATCATCAGTTGAAGCATCATCAGAACCTCCCTCTCCACCAATGCAAAGGAAACATGCCTGACTACTCCCAGTGTGCACCACTCCCTCCGGAACCACGTCCCAGTAGCTGGTCACATATCACCACTGGTCGAAGAACAAAGCCTTTGTCAGCATTCAACCATCCTGCATGATAACGACCACCAAAGGCAAATTATTCCATGGGTTTATTCTTTTACATGTGACCAAGCTATGATGCCTAAACCTGGAGCAGCTAGCTAGCTGAATGCACACATCAATACACAGTGATCAATAGTTGAGGCAAAGCTATGAATTAAGTGAATTAACAACAGTAGACTGTACACAAGAATCAATATAATAAGAATTGAGATAAATCTCTACAGAGTAATGACACATACCATCGCCCAAGGTTTTCTCTCCCAGCGCTGGTCCAGGGAGAAGGCCAGTGCGCCGCCCATGGTCTCCTCGCCCAGCGTTGGCCAGGGGAAAAGGCCAGCACGTCACCCATGGTCTCATTGCCCCCGACAAGGGAAGAAGGCTAGCGCATCGCCCATCACGCCGCCTAGGGTCTCCTCAGCAAACGCATCGCCACCCTACGTGCTCCTGATCGCCCAACACCTCGCCACTGGTCCTCCTTAAAGCATCTACTTAAAGTGAACAAAAATAAAAAGGCTGGTATTGTAAGCAAAGCACATCTACTTAAAGTGAAAATAAAGAACTATATAATTTCAAATAAAATCTTTCTAACATGCAAACAATATTTATATGGCTTTGCATAAATGTAGCTAGTCAGGTTAGCTGCAGCCTTGCATTATCCAAGTGCACAAAATGCATTTCAGGCAGTAAGTAGTGATACAAGTCTTTCTTCCTTGCCATGTTTCTCTCATTGCTTTTACTAGCTACACAAGATATTTTCAGAGATCTTTTGCTCATGCTACTATAGATTTAATAGCTAACGTTAGTTAGCAGAATCGTAGCATAATGAAGACAGGCCTCCTTTTACAGTCTTTGCTAACCAGGCCATTTCACAGCCAGCATTATTTAGATTTTTCAAGTAGCAATATTAAGGACAATTTTATTTGAGCTAGTTCTTGTTTCAATGTCACAGTACACATGGGAATTCCACACTAAGGATACATACTTGGGAATCCTAGGATGTATACAGACCAATACCGTACCCTCTACCTTCCTCTCATCTCACATGCGCAGACAATCTATGCAAAATTAGCTCACGTGTAGCATCAAGGTTAGCACAGAGTAGACAGGGAGAAGAGGGGAATACTGGGAGAGAGGGGAACACCTCCTAGTAGAGCTTGAGGTAGAGCTTGAGGGGCTCAACATAGTACTCGAAACCGAGCGTGCCCATGAACCAGATCTATCGTCCATGTTCATGATCTTCCGCTTCTTCTTCGTGCACTTGTCGCTCGCTCTGTGCTCAGGGATCAAACACAGTGAATTCGTACTGAGCGACTATTTTGCATCACATATTAATACACTCAGTAAGAAACAATAGCAAGTTACAAGCTATGAGTCATGGCTGAACTAAGTGTTCTAATCAAGAACAATTAGATATAAACATGATAGAATTCAGGGATGGTAGGCAAATAACACTGTCTAGTAAACAGGAGCATTGCACAAGAGTGTTAAGAGAAGCTTAGGCCTGACATACAGTACATGTACCAGATATGAATAGTGTGGACTAGGAAGCATAGTGGAAGGGACTAACTCAGTAGCATTTGAATGAATGAATTAGAAACATTTAAGAGACAGTTAGGTAAATAAGGTTGACATAAGGCATATGATATTTGAGCACATGAATCTTATCAGTAGAAGTCAAAAGCAGCATTATACACAACCATGTAGTTCCATGTGGAACTCAGTGTATTAGTAATTTAGCAAGATAATACACATTGTGCAAACAAAAAGCAAGCATATACTCTAAACTTTTCAAGCAATCGGCTAGGAATGCTACAGGTCATTTCATTTCAAGTCAAAAGATTCATGACCAAAATGCTATAGGAATGTTGCATATTTAAATATCTGGACATGAATAATTCAATCACAAGTAGATAGTCAAATATCTCAAGTTACAGAACAACATGTATTAACCATCGCAAGTACATAGTCAAATATTCCACAAAAGGACGATCACTTATCAGTAGAACAAACATGAGTTTTCATTTTAAAGCATGCCTGTGAGAATTAGAGCAAATGTGCAGTAATATCTATAGATGTTAACTGTTGGTTTACAAACACAGTGCACAAGAAATATCACTGGCAGTTGGTTTACAAACCAAACAGGCAGAAAGGAAACATTCTAAATGGCAGAAAGATAACTAACAAACCAAGATCTTAGCCTTCTCTTATGAACAAAAACTGGTGCTAGAGACAACTGAACAAGAACTAAGCACAATAGTAATAGAAAACATGTACCCTCATGTTTCCAATAAACTAGACAGTTCAATCTAAATGGCATTTGATTGGCATGGCTCCCACGACCTTGGAAGGAAAGAAGCTTTGTATCAGTACACAATCCACTATGGACATTGTAGTATATGAGGCAGAAATGTGTGGGGAGAGCTCACTTGATATGGATGTCGAGGAACCTGGCGGAGCTTCCAGTAACGATTATGTCGTAGGTGAGGGAGACCTTGAACCCCGCGGTGATGGCAAACCCGACGACGGCGATGATGATGGGATTGCTGTAGCGCTCCATCTGCTTGACGAGGTCGTTGATGTCGCCCTTGAAGATCTCCTATGATGCCTGTAGGTTCGTCTCGGAGCAGAAGGCACGGCTTCTCCCTGCGAGCACCACCGCTACCACATCGCCGCTGTCAGCGCATCTGGAAGAACTGGCCGCCCTTCTCCCGGATGCCATGCCGCATAGTGGGAGGTCGGGGGAACGCGAGAAGCCCTTCTCCCTTGATGGAAACATGTAGGAGCCCTGCCAGGGTTCACGCGCGGCGCTGTCTAGGGATCTAGATCGCGGTAGGATGGGCAGAGGTGTAGTGATGGCTCTGGAACGGGCTTGAATAGAGAGGGGGGAGGGTGTGGGGGATGGGAGGAGGGGCACTGGAGTTGGTACGGGCGGGTGGCCGTCGATCTGGAGCCTGGGAGGGGAGGGGAGAACGTGCGCTTGAAGACCGGGTTTGAATGGAGAGGGGCGGCGAGGAGGGTGTGTTGACGAAGGTGGTGTGGACGGGAGGAGGGGCGGCGAGGAGGGTGTGTTGACGAAGGTGGTGTGGACGGGAGGAGGGGCGCCGGAGGTGGTGTGGACGGGTAGTCGGCGATCTGGATCGTGGGAGGGGATAACGTGTTTGGGTGGAGGCGGCGCTCGAGGGTAGGTGAGAAGAGACGAGTGGAGGAGACTGAGCGATGGATGGGTCGGCTTGGATCGGATGCTGTCTGACCTAGACCAATTTTTGGGGCCAAATTTTAGTCTTTCGCGGCCAAAATCGAAAGAATCCGGTGCCACATTTTCGTGTGGGGCAGGAGAGGTGATTTCTGGAGCGTTGGATCAAGCTGTATTGATGGCTGAGATTCTCTTGGGCAGGGTGATCCATGGATAGTACATTTCTTGTATCTGATTGGCTCGAGGAGGGTTTCCATGAGTGAGGGTTGGATAACTCTATTCATATTGTCATCTCACAAAAGCACAAAACTAATGTTTGCACCCGTATTGTGCACACATGTGCATCATGGGATGGCGAACAATGTTGCAGGAGGAAGTTTTCCATTTCGTCGCACGAAAAAACCATTTTCCATTTTCCGAGCGCAAAAAACGACCCGTTTTGTGAAGCAACCACCAAATGGAAGTTTCAAAATTATACCATCCCATTTTTACAAAATAAATAGGCCACCTTACATGGACAAATGTGCCAACCGGGATCTCTCAAACCTTTCCTTCCATCCCTGGCGAAAAAGACAAATTCCTGCCGAATCGGTAGGAAGTGGGTCCGATTTGAACTACAGGTACATGATCGGATGCCCATTATTTTATGAAAAAATAAGTTTTAGACTCACAATATCATGTTTCTTCAGAGATCCAATGCAAGTTTGGCGAGGATCATCCCCTAGCTAAGAACCTTCATGACCGCCGTTTTGACCATAGTTTGAAACAGGCATAAAAAATTCAAAAACGGTCCGATCAACGCAAATCCTTCGCGTGGTGTCTTATTATGTGACATAATTGCAAGAAAAAATACCAAAGTTGGTAAATTGAGTATGTCTCAAAAAAACCCTTCACAAAATGACTTATCATGTTCGAGGTTTCGTGGCTTTCGGGTCAAATGACCAATGTTATGGCTAGAATCACGGCATAGTTTGTGATAATGTGCCCATATTGTACACACTTATGTATCATGGCATGGAAAACAATGTTGCAGGAGAAAGTTTTCCTTTTCGACGCACGGAAAATCCATTTTCTATTTTCCGAACGCAAAAAACGGAGCGTTTTGTGAAGCAACCACCAAATGACTGTTTTAGAATGGTACCGACACATTTTGTAGAAATATTAGACCACCTTATATGGACAATGTCCCAACTGGGGTATCTTAAACCTTTTCGTTCACCCCTGGCGAAAAAGACAAATTCCTGCCGAATTGGTAGGAAGTGGGTCCGGTTTGAACTACAGGTACATGATCCGATGCTCATGATTTTTGGTAAAAATCATTTTTAGACTCACAATATGCTGTTTCTTCAGAGATCCAAAGCAAGTTTAGCGAGGCTCGGCCCCTAGCTAAGAACCTTCATGCCCGCCGTTTTGACCATAGTTTGAAACGGGCATAAAAAATAAAAAACGGTCTGATCAACGCAAATCCTTCACGTGGTGTCTTATTATGTGACATAATTGCAAGGAAAATACCAAACTTGGTAATTTGAGTATGTCTCAAAAAACCCCTTCACAAAATGACCTATTATGTTCGAGGTTTCGTGGCTTTCAGGTCAAATGACCAATGTTATGGCTAGAATCAGGGCATAGTTTGTGATAATATGCCCATATTGTGCACACATATGTATCATGGCATGGAGAACAATGTTGCAGGAGAAAGTTTTCCTTTTCGACGCACGAAAAATCCATTTTCTTTTTTCCGAACGCAAAAAACGGGGTGTTTTGTGAAGCAACCACCAAATGACAGTTTTAGAATGGTAACGACACATTTTGTAGAAATATTAGACCACCTTACATGGACAATGTCCCAACCGGGGCATCTCAAACCTGTCCGTTCACCCCTGGCGAAAAAGATAAATTCCTGCCGAATCGGTAGGAAGTGGGTCCGATTTGAACTACAGGTGCATGATCCGATGCACGTGATTTCTGGCAAAAATGATTTTTAGACTCACAATATGTTGTTTCTTCAAAGATCCAATGCAAGTTTAGCGAGGCTCAGCCCCTAGCTAAGAACCTCCATGCCCGCCGTTTTGACCATAGTTTGAAACAGGTATAAAAAATTCAAAAACGGTCCGATCACTGCAAATTCTTCGCGTGGTGTCTTCTTATATTACATAGTTGCAAGGAAAAATACCAATCTTGGTATATTGCAAGTGTCTTAAAAAAACCTTCTCAGAAATGACCTATCATGTCCGAGGTTTCATGGCTTTCGGGCCAAACGACCAATGTTATGGCAAGAATCGCGGCATAGTTTGTGATAATGTGACCATATTATGCACACATATGTATCATGGGATGGCGAACAATGTTGCAGGAGAAAGTTTTTCTTTTCGACGCATGGAAAAAACATTTTCCATTTTCCGAGCGCAAAAAGGGGCTTTTTGTGAAACAACCACCAAATGACAGTTTTAGAATGGTACTACCACATTTTGTAAAAATATTAGACCACCTTACATAGAAAATGTCCCAATCGGGATATCTCAAACCTTTCCGTTCACTCCTGACAAAAAGACAAATTCCTGCCGAATCGGTAGGAAGTGAGTCCGATTTGAACTACAGGTACATGATTCGCATAGCATCATGTTATGTAACATAGTTGCAAGAAAAAAAATCCATTAAGAGTTTAGTAAGACCCACTCCCCAAATTTTTAATTCAAACCACTAATTTCAAAATTACATTTTTAAATTATGATATTGTCCCTAATATGGAATAATGTGGGACTAGTAAATGAACTATTTTTAAATAATTAAAGCATTGTTAATTAACCTCCTAAGATGATCTACCGAGTTTTATAAAAAATTAGACATAAAAATTAATTCTTTTAGACATCTTATTAAAAAAAATACAAAAGAATAATTAAAAAAAAAAACTATCCTAACCGGACTAGCCGAGCTGGCCTGAAATCTAATCTATCGCTCGCCCAGGACCAGGTCGGCCCATGGTCCTCCTCCCTCGGCCCATGGTCCTCCTCGCTTACTAGGCCAGCCCAAGAGGACACCGCGGTCCGCCTTCGGACCTGGGCTATAGAAAAAGAGTTTTTGACTCTATTAGGTGCGCGCGCGGAAATATATCACATGTAGTGTTGTGTCCTGGTGGTTGATGTCGCTGTAGACTTGAACCAAGGGCGCTGGTTTGATCCCCTTTGCCCTCTCTCTATTTAGTTAAGAGTTTTCTAATAAGAATGCCGTGTATAGATTCCTAATAGAAAAGCAGGCCGCGGTGCAATCAGGCCAAAGCCCAACATGCGAGATTTTTCTATATAAAGAGGCAGCACCGGACCAGGATATTTTTTTGGAGTATACACCGTGTCATCTTGGTGGTCAGGTCCGCCAGGGAGAGAGTTTGTGGAAAATATTGGTTCCGAATTACTAATATATTTAAAACAAATAGTGTAGAATTTCAGCAACAATCAAGTTATTGCCTTGTGGTCATGGGTTTGAACCACGCGCCGTGTCCTTTTTTGTCTTTATTTTTCTGTGTGCCCAGTATTTAGGAAACAACGTACCATTCTATCCACAAGATGTTGTGGCCGGATGGTTAGTGCGGGTGTTTGATTGAGTGAGGTTAGTGGTTCAAATCCTATGGTAAATTAATTTTTTATTTGTTCGCGTTTCGACTTGAAAGTCTGTCCGGTACTTTTTGACATGTAGCGTGCCAGCTAGATAGAATTTGACATATAGACATGACACGTAGGCGAAAGTCTTGATGTGTCCGTCCGATCAGCATACTATTTTAAAATAAAAATATTATAGTCTATCATGACGATTTTAGATCGTCGTAATCGAGTAAAGATATCATATTTGGATGGGTCTGCCATATTATGACGATTTCAACCAACAAAATTACGATGATTCTGAACCTATCGTCATAATTTTGAAGGGGTTTGGCCCTCCTGGAGTGGCTAGCGACGATCTGGTGCAAATCGTCATAAAATTTATGACGATTTTTGCCACCGTCAAAATAAGAACGTCACAAGTTGACACATTTCTTGTAGTGAGATTCTCGTGGATGATGTAGTCATACACTTGCCGATCTCAAGATCGCGTAGACGATCCTTCCCGACGCTGCGTTTGGTAAGCTTCCGCTCGGTCACATCGCTTTTCGATGAAGACCTTCCTCTCCCTAATTCCAGCAGGCAGCGGAGGTTGTAGTTCTCCCCTCACAATTCCGGCAGCACGACGACATGGTGTCGGAAGTCGAGGCAAGATCCCGCAGGGCTTCGCCTAAGCCGGTGCGAGTTACGGTGGATCTAGGGTTTCCGGCGATCTAGGTTTAGAAGGCCGAAAAGGAGGAGGAGGTTTCGGCGGCAGCTAGGGCGACGACGACGCGGCGGCGGCGTGCGGCGGCGACGGTGGCGCACGGGTGGGAGGGCTTTGTGTTGTGGTCTTTGGGGCAGCCCTCCCCCTCTATTTATGAGAGGGGGAAGCCTTGGGAGAGGGGAGTTTTAATCCATACCCAAACCCAAGTTGGATAGAAGGAAGGACTCTTTCCTTCTTCCACTAGGAAACTATTGTTCCAGTTTGACTTTTCAAACCTCCTTTTTGACTTTCAATTTAGATCTTTAATTCTCTCTCGCAAATGCCCAACCAAGTGACCCACGACATGATCCAATCATTCCACTTACCCATGGCACATTCATGGACCACTCCCCTTCTGGTCCGGTGAACCTTCTAGAACCTTCTAGAACCTCTCCGATGAAAACATCGAAATCATTCCCGAACTCCGGAATCAGACTTTCCTTATATGAATCCTATTCTCCGGACCATTCCGGACCTCCTCGTGATATCCCGGATCCCATCCGAGACTCCGAACAACATTTGGTTTCCCTACTTACATTCCATATCTACTAAACAACATCGAATCCTTAAGTGTGTCTCCCTGCGGTTCGTGAATTATGCAGACATGACCGAGACACTTCTTCGATCAATAACCAACAGAGGAATCTGGAAATTCATATGGCTCCCACATATTTCTACGATTACTTTGCGATCGAATGAACCACTTACATACGATACCAATTTCTCTTTGTCTCGAGATAGTTTACTTATCCAATGTTTGATCGTTGGTATATCTGCATACCTAGTTCAATCTCGTTACCGATAAGTACTCTTTTCTCGTTCCCGTGATATGTGATCCTTGTGAGACAGTCACATGCTTGCAAGCTAATTGGATGACATTCCACCGAGAGGGCCCATAGTATATCTATCCGTCATATGGATGGACAAATCTCACTCTTGATCCATGTGCCTCAACACATACTTTTCGAACACTCAATGCCACCTTTATAGCCACCCAGTTACGGTGTGGTGTTTGATGTCATCAAAGCATCCTTCCGGTGATGGTGATTAGCATGATCTCATGGTCAAAGAAATTAGGTAACTATGTATCAGAAAGCTTATAGAAAACAAACTATTGAAATGACTTGATCTTTATACTACTCTTATCTATAGGAGTATGTCCATCATATCATTCTCCTAATTATATGACCTTGTTGTTAATAACATCTCAATGTTCATGATCGAGAAACCACGATCATCCATTAACCAATAAGCTAGTATAATAAAGAGCATTTACCAGTGACTCTAATTTAGTTTACAAATCACACAAGTTTTAATGTTTCCGGTTAATACTACTATAGCATGAATGTAAACATTTATCATAAATACAAAGATATAATAATAACCACTTTTATTATTGCTCTAGGGCATATCTCCAACAAAAAGTATGTGTTATCAGTAGCGGAGCCACACCCCTGGCAACAGGGGCCATGGCCCGGGGTGCAGAACATTTTCACCTATATTCTAGTGCAAAATTGTTAATTTAGCCTAGCACTTAGTCTAATTACAACACTAAATTTAAATTTGGCCCGGGGTTTGTCTTGGTGAATCTAATTATATTTATTACATATTTTAGATTTTGATATTTTGTCTTATATACGTAGTCAAAGTTTATAAATATTGACTTTTACTAAACCCAAAACGCAGAGTAATTTGAGACAGATGGAGTAGAATGCAGGCAGTTAATGCATAAATTAGGGAGTAATTTTTTAGAATTGCATGTTTTTCTATGGCGCATGAACCGGAGGGGAGTAAGTTTGTCTGACGAAAAAAGTTAGACGTACACTTATTTAATGCGACGGAGGGAGTAAATACGTTGCAGCGCTGCTGTGTTGGTTGGCTGCACGCAAAATAGCTAGACTGCGACACAAGAGGCAGCTGCATGGCATGCATGCATGGTGCAGCCCGCCCCGCCCAGCGCCCTCGCATGCCACGCTCGGTGCAACGGTCAATGGAGTGTGCCATGTTGTACCTTATCTGTTCATGAAAAAAAACGATGCGAGCCAATCAGATTCTAGAATCATCCATCCCACGGATCGTCAAGAGCTAGTCATGAAATCCTTCTAAGAGACGCCAACCAATCAGGTTGCAGAACAAGCCCTCCCACGGATCGCCCAGAGCCACCCACGAAATCCTTCTAGAAGACACGGTCGGACGGCCACCGTGTCGCGCTAGGGTTAGATCTACGTTCCTCATTCGGCCTTAGGGTTAGCTGGGTTTAGGATGCAGTCAACGGGGTTTTCACAAGTTTGACCCGACATTCAAACATGCATAACTAAATCAAAAAAATCAAAGAAATACGAAACCTTCGCATGGTGCCATGTTATGTGACATAGTTGTGAGGAAAAATATCAAACTTGGTATATTGATCATATTTCAAAAAACCCTTCACAAAATGACCTATCTCCTCCAAGGTTTTCTGACTTTCGCGTCAAATGACCAATGATATGACGAGAATCAAGGCATAGTTTGTGATAATATGCCCATATTGGGCATGCATGTGTATAATGTGATGACTAACAATGTTGTAGTACAAAGTTTTCATTTTTAGCACACAGAAAATCCATTTTCTATTTTCTGAGTGCCGAAAGAGGGAGATTTGTGAAGCAACGATCAAATTGAAGTTTCAAAATGGTAACATCCTATTTTTCAAAAATACTACAACACCTAGCATTTACAATGTCCCAACTTGAGTATCTCGAACCTTTATTCCATCCTTGGTGAAAAAGACAAATCCTGCCGAAACGGCTGGAAGTGGGTAAGATATGAACTACAGGTCCATGATTTCATGCTGATGATTTTTTGTAAAAATCATTTTTAGGTTCACAACATGCTATTTCATCAGATATTCAATGCTAGTTTAGTGAGCCTCAGCCCTTAGCTAAGAATATTTATGAAAACCCTTCAAAAAGTTTGACCAGACATTCAAATGTGCATAACTAATTAAAAAAAATAAAAAATACAAAACCTTCGCATGGTGTCATGTTATGTGACATAGTTGTGAGAAAAATATCAAACTTGGTATATTGATCATATTTCAAAAAACCCTTCACAAAATGACTTATCTCCTCCGAGGTTTTCTTGATTTTGGGTCAAATGACGAATGATATGGCTAGAATCAAGGCATAGTTTGTGATAATGTGCCCATATTGGCAATGCATGTGTATAATGGGATGACTAACAATGTTGTAGTACAAAGTTTTCCTTTTCGACGCACAAAAAATCTATTTTCTATTTTCTGAGTGCCGAAAGTGGGGGGATTTGTGAAGCAACCACCAAATTGAAGTTTCAAAATGGTAACATACTATTTTTCAAAAATACTAGACCACCTAGAATGTACAATGTCCCAACTTGAGTATCTCAAACCTTTTATTCTATCCCCGGTGAAAAAGAGAAATCCTGTCGATTCGGCTGGAAGTGGGTAAGATATGAACTACAGGTAGATGATTTAATGCTGATGATTTTTTGTAAAAATCATTATTAGGTTTACAACATGCTATTTCATCAGAGATCCAATGCTATTTTAGTGAGCCTCAGCCCCTAGCTAAGAATATTTATGAAAACCCTTCAAAAAGTTTGACCAGACATTCAAATGTGCATAACTAATTTAAAAAAAATCAAAACAATACAAAACCTTCACATGGTGTCATGTTATGTGACATAGTTGTGAGGAAAAATATAAAACTTGGTATATTGATCATATTTTAAAAAACCCTTCACAAAATGACCTATCTCCTCCGAGGTTTTCTGGCTTTCGGGTCAAATGACCAATGATATGGCTAGAATCAAGGAATAGTTTGTGATAATGTTCCCATATTGGGCATGCATGTGTATAATGGGATGACTAACAATTTTGTAGTACACAGTTTTCCTTTTCGACGTACAGAAAATCCATTTTCTATTTTCTGAGTGCCGAAAGAGGGGGGATTTGTGAAGCAACCACCAAATTGAAGTTTCAAAATGGTAACATCCTATTTTTCAAAAATACTAGACCACCTAGCATGTACAATGTCCCAACTTGAGTATCTCAAACCTTTTATTCCATCCTCGGTGAAAAAGACAAATCCTGTCGAATCAGTTGGAAGTGGGTAAGATATGAACTACATGTACATGATTTTATGTTGATGATTTTTTGTAAAAATCATTTTTAGGTTCACAACATGCTATTTCATCAGAGATCCAATGCTAGTTTAGTGAGCCTTAGCCCCTAGCTAAGAATATTTATGAAAACCCTTCAAGGCATGCTCACAAGGCTTCCCAGTGTGTTGCCACTCAAGGCATGTGCATTCATGCAATTGAGTGTCAACAACATGCCTCCTGCCAGTCTTTGTATCTCTGACTTCAGCACCCCACAATGAGGATTTCTCAACACGCAAATATGCAAGATTTCTGCTCCTGTTGACCACCTACTGCACAACATCAGGAAGCTTATCTCCTTGAAGAACATCACCAAGCCTTCTTATCAATTCCCACAACCTCATGATCATGATCCTGATCTGGTCAACCATGTCATGGACAGGCAAGTCTTTTAACTCCTTCACTTTTTTGTTGAAACTTTCTGCCAAATTATTGTTGATATGATCGATGGCAGTGTTAAAACCTGACCTGTACCATAAAAGAGAATTGTAGGTTTCCAACCATGTACAAAACTTGACCCTATCCTCCTCAGAGCATGCCGCCTTAATCTTTTCAAGGTGATATGAATGTACCACTTGCAAGGCCTGGCACCACCATCATAACCTATGCATTTTGCATAGAACTTCTTTTTATCAGTCCACATAGTCTTGGTAACAAACTCACGTTTGACTGCATATGTCCTGAAACACATCCTGAATTTATCCATGCTTGGAAACAATCTCCCAACTTCAATAACTGGGTCTTCTTTTTCATAAACTGTTACTAGCTCATCATCATGTGCATCATCTACATGAACTGCAACATTTTCCAACAACTCTGGATCTATATCTTCCTCTTCATCTCTTAAATGGTTGTCACCATCATTTGCAGCTTCATCCCTCTTCTTCTCCTTGTCTCTGTCATCTATAGGAATGCCAAAAAGCTTTGCCATTTCAATGTCATCTATTGGTGCAATGACCAAATCAGTCCGATCATGTATCTCAACTGAATTCCAATCAACAGTTACAATCCTTTGTGCAGCCCCTTGTGCATTAGCATCTGTAGTATCCCCTTGTGCATTAGCATCAGCCTCCACTGTTAACACTTCCAACTCAGTAAGTATAGGCATTACTTGCCTTTGTGCAGCCTAATCATCCTCGACCATCTGAGCAGCCAGCTTCGAGGCCACATCCAACCCTCGAATTAGGTTCCAGAGCAATGAGATCTGCTAAAAACAGAACCGTTTTGCTTGTCCAACTGTTTCGCTCATCGATTTCATCAACTATATGTTCCCCTGTCTCAACCCTAACATAGTCACATTTGCAATCATCAAATGGTAACAAAAAAACTTCTTGCTCTGGCCCCCAAACCACACTATCCCCAATTTTTTCCACCATTTTCCTCACCGCCTCCTCTCCCATGTTTATTAGCTCTTGGGTATCAACATGTTCTAATTCCACCTCCCATTTAACAACCATGTCTCTTTCAATGATCTACGTGCTGCCATCAACTAAAACAACCCTAGAGGGAAAGAAATTGATGCGAAATTCGAAGGTGTGGCGCGCAACATCGTCTCCCCTGTTTTTGACGGGCACTGTGAGCTAGCGGAAGCGAACAAAGAGCTCAACCTTAGAGAAATTAAGTGCAAAGATGCGGGATATACCGATTAGAAGTCCCCTCTCCATGCTCCATCTCATTCCCCCTCGCCCCGTTCAGCACATCCCGACCTCCACAATCTAGCATCAATGGGCACGCTCAGATCTCAAATTGAGAAGAATGGGAGAGGAATTAGGTTTCAAATGGCACTTACCACCTTCGCCGTTGAACGAAAGCGCTGCCGCCTAAAAGAATTGCCTTGCCGCCGCCGCCGAGAACGATGGGTGAGGTCCGCCGCCGCCGTCGGGGAAGCTATAGTCAGTGTGACGCGCGCTCTCGGTCGAAAGCGGTTGGTTTGACTGGCTGTCCCAACCAACCGGTTTGGCTTAACCCTAATCTTGGAACAAAGTTAAATGTGTCCTTAACGACCGTTTTATGGCCCGTGTGGCCCTGGGCTATTAACTGTCTCACAAGCGTCGCATGCGAGCTATTCTTTGCAACGATGTCGTGCTCCTTCCAATTCCGCGTAAAGACGTCGCATGGGAGCTATAAGCCCCCCAACTATCGTGGCAAACCGGCCCCAACCTGCACCCTAGCAGGGGAGACTGATCTGTACCTGAGCAGGGCGATCGATCGAGCTCTAGCTGCACTCTGCAACTGAGCAGGGGCGAGATAGTCAGAGCAACGCAACCAGCAAAAGGAGAGAGGCCATTAGTGCAAGGATGCTGCACCGCCGGCCAGGGTGGACAAGGACAGAGGTGGGGAGGGAGAGAACAAGATGGACGCTCTCGGGGAATAAACAACAGGGAGGAGCGACCCCGTCACCGCTGTCGACGGTGTGGAGGAGGAGCTGGGAGGCGCTGACTAGCATTTCGCCCCGATGTCGCCCGAGAGTGACCGGTCTCTCAATATCTCACATTCCATATTCAAAATCCCTAGGGGTATAACACATGCAGCCTCGAAGCTCTCCGTATGGTTAAGGATGCAGGTGGATAACCTTTAGGGTACCTTAATCTTTTTTTGAAGATCATAACTTTTTGAGAAAATTACTTTATTTGTTTGAACTAGACTAAAATAAAGTGTACTGAAGGTGGATCTCTATTTCTGGTCATCATTTCGGATCAGAGAACTCTCAACGAATCACTAAGACATCTGACCAAATTACATGCTGATGTTGACATTAACGAAATCGGGGAGAAACCCCTTTTTTCAGAAGAAAAAAATGCTGATATTGAACTATTCCATACACCATTTATGTTCTGTACAGTACATCACAGATTAACAGGGGATCCGAGAAAAATAAAGAACTGTAAATGTTTTCATAGTAAACGAGGTCTTGTAGATGCGGCAATGTATATACTACCAGCATTCTTTGCCTGTACAAGAATTGTGTATGTATACGACGAACGAACGAAGAAACTAATAACGAATTGCAGAGTGTAGTTGGTCAGGAAAGCAGAGGTCAGAGCAGAGCAGAGCAGAGCAGAGGAGGAGCGGCGCGTGCACTGCAGGCTACGGCGACCTAGAGCGGCAGGTGTGGGGGTCGATGGGCCAGGCGGTGCCGTTGCCGGGGAAGTTGAAGTAGAGGCGGCATGATATGCGCGTCCAGAACTGCACCCGGAGGAAGATCCCCATCTTCCACCTGGTGCGCGCCTTGCCGAACACGTCGAGCGGCACCACCCCGGCCCTGATCGCCCCCTCCATGGCCTGCATCCCGGGCCCGTTCAGCCGCGCCCCGCCCGACACCACGTCGTACGGCAGCGGGAGGGAGCTCTCCCGCTTGACGCTGAACTGCCTGGCCCGCAGCAGGGCCAGGTCGATCCCGTGGAAGCCGACGGCGATGTCGAAGTTGGAGAAGGTGGCGTCGGCCTTGGAGTTGGTGTTCCGGGCCAGGACGCCGACGTTGACCTGGATGTCTCGGATGACGCCGTCGTCCGGGGTGTAGGCGAGCCGGCCCAGGTGCGCGTCGGTGACCACCATGTACGGCATCTTGGGCTTGTAGAGGAGGTAGACGGCGAACACGGTCGCGCCCGCCACGATCACGCCGATCGCCAGCAGCGTGCACAGGATCACCGCCAGCCACACCCACCCGGAGCTCCGCTGCTCGTCGTCGTCCCTGATCCGCGGCGTCTTGCGTTGGCGTCGGTGGTGATCGCCCGCCTCCACCACCGGCCTCAGGTGGTGGTGGTCGTGACGGCGGTTGTAGTCCGGCTGCACCGGCCTCTCCATCCTTCTGGTGTCGCCGGCGGCCCTCATCTCACTGTCAACCAGGGCAGGGTCTGGAGTGAATGGAGGACATGGGCTGATATCGATCGGAGGAAGGAATGGGGTGGCATTGGGGAATTGAAGTATACGTAGATGGAACGGGGGATTGATTTGGTTAATTATTGGGGTTGGCGGGGGCGAGATGAAGGGTTTGGAATCTTCTTTGCTCTCTGGCGCAGTCACGCCTTCTTTTTTGAGTTTGCATGCTCAAGGTACTCATATATGCTTTGCGTGATTGCTTTACAGCCGAACTAGTCTACTAGCTAAGCTAGTCCCCTCGTCCTCTCCCTCTCGACTAGCTGCGCAGTTGGCGCACACGATGCCTTCGAGGTCGTATGCTCCCTCCGTTCCAACCAACCAGACGTCCTTGTTTTTCTATGAGCAAAACTTACTCCAAATATACAGGGCCGGTCCTGAGATTTCGAAGGCCCGGGGCGAAACTAAAATTTAGGGCCCTCTGATATTATATATATATATAATGATAAAAAATAACTCTAAAAAAATATAATGATCAAAAATAAATTATTAAAGTATACCCAATTGCAATATTCATATAAAAATAATAATTTGATATATTACCTTAAAATTTTCTCTATGAATTCCTAGAAACAAAATCATTGACAATGGAATCAATATCAATCTCGTCTAATAACGTCGTCTTGATACATAGAGTTTTTTTTTGAGAGGCACACTGTTCCATTTATCTCAAAGATTTGAAGTACAACACACGTAGCCTAACTCTGGAACATACCAGAGAGACAGCTCACCCAGAACACTTACACAAAAGACCCTGAAAGGAAAAAAAAAGCAAATAAACCCTTCGAAGATCTTCTGTGCACAGCCCACACCATTTGTCTTCCACCTCCGTCGTTGCTGGAGAGATGGAGGATGGAACCACATCCCAAGATCTGGTAGAGTGCCATCGGAGACCAGCTCCTTTGTGGACCTCAAAAGAGGCTCATCGAGAGTGACGAGCACATCACCACTGTGGAACATCGGCCGGGCAAGAAGCCCGCACCTGACACCAGATCTTCGCCTGGCCACCCCACATCGACCAAGTCGAGGAAGGAGGACCAAGTTGCCGCCCGCCAACCGCTTTCCTGGCTCCGGATTCGCCGTCTTCTGGTCAATACCGACGCGGAACGCCGGCCACCTCCTGTACAAAGCTCCCCGCCTACCTCGAAGACGCCGGAGAAGGCCCCGTCGGGGAAGGAGCGGAGCGAGGAGCACAAAATCCCAGAGCTGCGTCACCGCCACCGCCACGGTGTCGCCGCTGAAGGAACAATAGAGGGCACTCAAATCCATCGGAGAAATCTGAGCACCGCACCACCGGCCGTCCAGATCTGTGGGCGAGAAACCTGGAGCCAAATTATTGAGAGCCAACTCCGTCGTCGTCAGAAGAGCGAGAGAGATGGCCGCCCAGATCCTAAGATAGAAGATTAACCCTAGTCTACTCCTATACACAGTCATACGGCGGATCCGGCGACCCCTACATCCCCGGCGAGCACAAGGCCCATAGAGGAGAGGAGTCCCCAGAGCCGCCGCCGGCAACTCGGTCGCCTCTCTTTTTGCCCTTTTCCTCAGAGCACAGGAAGGGAGAGAGCGAAACGTTGTGGTCTGTTGGGTGCGTCTTGATACATAGAGTTACCAAACCATTTAACCGTTCTTGAGATATCATAGATCTCAAATAGTTCCTCAATAATTTCAACTTCTCAACTTTGAGAAGTTTCTTTCGGCTGATGCAACAGTTATATTTTCTTCTCTGGTAGGCCCTTTTTCCACTAACTTATCCCTTCCTTTGTTATCAAGACTAGTCCAATTTAGCGGATCATAAATATCCATACTATCCTCATCAACACTAACATATTTTGAAGGAGATGAATTAGGTATGTGCTCATGATCACTCACTTTGTAATTATCCACGCTAATGCCAACTTTGTCCTCCGCTCTCCTATGCGCCATAGGAAATTAACCACACTAGCTCAAAATAAGAAGAACTACTATTCAGAGATAGAATTAGGGCAGTCTGTCCTTGTAATGTTTGAGAATTGATGCCTTCCGATGTTTGTGTGACGTCTATCCTTGCGAGCGAGGCGAGAGCAGGGGCAGCACAAATGAGATGGGCGACGAGCAAGGAACGACGGGCGACAAGCGACAACGTCACAGGCTCACGGAGCGGGAGTCATGGCGTGCGTCAGGGCATGCCCACGATCGGTTCGAAGCCGAACGGGGACTCGCGATCTGGCCCTATACGTGAAAGAGATTGATGCGATTGCTAATCTCGATCTGATCGCTATTCCCATTTCTAATCGGAAGCGCTAGGTGGGTCTAGGAGTAGAAAATGGCCCAATTTGGCCCAGAGGAAAACATGGTGTTTTTTTCTCGAATCTATACTATGCCGGTATAGAATAAATATTTAGAAAGGGCCCCCAATTTTTTTGGCCCCGGAGCGGCTGCCCCTCCAGTCCCTCCCCAGGGCCGGCCCTGCAAATATACAAAGATTGTAGGTATGAAATAGTATCATTACTTTATTAGGGGAAAAAACATGCAGGTACACATAAATGTCTAATATGTACGATCTAGTTTGTATCCAAAAACTAATGAAAAATGATGGGCGTGTTTGGTTGCTCGTAGCTTTTACTCGTACCTGGAGATCATGACTCCACGGAATGCAACCTCTCGTGTTAAAAGGGCCATTCGTTTGGTTCCATATATTCTCATTTCCCAGAAGCCAAACCCCAATCGTTTGGTTGCATGTATTATAGGATTTCAGCAAATTGCTACTTGTTTGGCTAGCTGTATTGTCCCCGCTATCCTTACCTCCTGGCTAGCGAGGTGATCTTACCCAACATTATCAAGGCAGAAAATAAAGTTTAGAAAACTGCATTTCAGAGAACTACTAGATTTTATTAACACAGGTTCGACATAATAAGTCGTGGCGTGTGTGCTGCAGCACGACTTCACGAGCAACTGCCCGTGTTGCAGCACGAGTTCACAAGCAACTGCTCGTATGCAGCACTAGTTCATCACATACGGAGGAGTTATAACTGAATATCACCTCCCAAAATATACAAACCAAAGTTTATGGATCACCGCAACCATAGTTTATCAGCCTAGCTACTCCCAAAATACACATCACAACCATCATCATCAACACCGCTACCAGCACATGCTCGAACAACTTAGTCCGCTGCTCAGAGGTATTGCTTGTTTAGAAAGATCGTGAACCAGTTCAACCTACACTCAGGGGTCATGGCAAGATACCTGGTCGTCTGTCCGCTGTGCTCCATCAGGTGGGTAAGAGCACGGTGTAACAAAGCCAGACAAAGCATAACAAAGTTGATACTAAACAAGCATGAAATATTAAAAAATATAGATACGTTTACGACGTATCAACGATACACTCTGGCTTGGCCACCAAGGCGTCTCCATTCGGGGGCCCGTTTGAGGCCCAAGTCTTCATGATTGGCCACCATGGTTTCAGGTGGTCCCTTTCGGTTGTTTCGGCTCACTTGGTACCTATGACCTCGTGAGTCCCATATCCATCTTCGTTCTTTCCTTAGATAATTATGAAAATATTCATAGGTGCAAGGGACTCATGCAAATTAAGAACATGTGAAAAATCCAAAAGTACAAATATTGTTTGTGTTTTGTGCAAAAATTGACAAGAGTTAACCATATTTATTTTGAAGTCTCCATTCTATGGCATTGCATACTTTGATAAACAAAAAATGAAGATTCATATATACTAAATGGTCCTATAAATCAAGCTAGGTATTGGTAGGTAAGAACTAGATGGATGAGGCATGCATTATCTGCTCTTCTTATCCTTTCAGACAGACTTAATTATTCTCAATTTAGCATGACTTAATTATTATCGATTTAGCATGAATATTTAATCGGTTTTTAATGGAATTCCTGGATTTAGGCTATATTCCTAGACAATAATAATGAGGAATAATGAGCATTTCTGTGTTGTGTGCATTAAGAACATTAAATGCATTAACTAGTATCCAATTAGAAAATTTTCAATCATTACATTGAGTGGATAACTATGCATATATGAAATAGTTAATTTGCATAATTGGTGTTATCTTGGTATTAATATATTATCCTTTATCAAAATAATTAATGCACTTAATGCTTCTAATTTGGCACAACTAATATTTTTTGTTTCAATGGCATTCCTTAATTAAAGTTGCAAGGTTGTGCTTTATAAAAAGCTTACCATTTCTCATTTGTGTTCATCCTCACAACTCACAAGTCCAACAACCATCAACAGTATCTATCAACAAAACTTTTTATCCAAGATGAGGACTACACCAGTGCTACTTCTAACCCTCGCCTTTCTCGTGGTAGCATCAGGTACCATTTGTAGTTGTAGTGTATTGTTTGCATCTTTGGTAACAAGTTATGGTCATAAAGTTTTATTTTGCATATGTTATTTTTTGTAGATGCCAAAGAATGTGAGTCACAGATTATCCCGCCGATGGGTAAGGCGTGCACCGATGAACCATGCAAAGGTGCATGCGAAAGGTTGAATGCTGGTTGTGATGCCGTGGGTAGAGCCTGCACTTGGAGTAGCACCTGCACTAGCAATGGGTGCAAATGCACGATGTGCTTTTGAGAGACCTACAAGAAAGAAATGGTTAATAATTAGAATATGAGATACCATGGCATGTTAGCCAGAATTATAATAAGGCTCTAATAGTTTTGCAGTAGGAGCATGTCTATCATGTCTATCAGTCACTAGACATGTGCAATATGGATATGATATTCTTAGTATAAGTTGTTTGGAATTATAAAGCGTGCTATATATGGTGTTTGTTTGTTTTTTGTGCAAGTTCTTTTTAGTGTATGGGATAAGAACATAAAAATCACGCTACAGATTACTCCCTCTCGATTTTCTAAAAAAATGTTGTTTATACATTAACATGGTTCAGAGAACCACTAGCTTTTATTAACACAGGTTTAACATAATAAGTCGTGGCGTGTGTGCTGCGGCACGAGTTCACGAGCAACTGCCCGTGTTGTAGCACGAGTTCACGAGCAATTGCCCGTGATGCAGCACTAGTTCATCACATACGGAGGAGTTATAACTGAATATCACCTCCCAAAATATACAAACCAAAGTTTATAGGTCACCGCAACCATAGTTTATTAGCCTAGCTACTACCAAAGTACACATCACAGCCATCATCATCAACACCGCTACCAGCACCTGCTCGAACAGCTTAGTCCGCTGCTCAGAGGTATTGCTTGTTCAGGAAGGCCATGAACCAGTTCAACCTACACTCAGCGGTCATGGCAAGATACCTGGTCGCCTGTCCGCTGTGCTCCATCAGGTGGGTAAGAGCACGGTGTATCAAAGTCCATACAAAGCATAGCAAAGTTGATACTAAACAAGCATGGAATATCAAAAAATATAGATACGTTTACGACGTATCAACGACACACTCTGGCTTGGCCACCAAGGCGTCTCCATTCGGGGGACCCGTTTGAGGCCCAAGTCTTCATGATTGGCCACCATAGTTTCAGGTGGTCCCTTTCGGTTGTCTCGGCTCACCTGGTACCTATGACTTCGTCAGTACCATATCCATCTTCGTTCTTTCCTTAGATAATTATGAAAATATTCATAGGTGCAAGGGACTCATGCCAATTAAGAACATGTGAAAAATCCAAAAGTACAATTGTTTGTGTTTTGTGCAAAAATTGACAAGAGTTAAACATATTTATTTCCAATTCTCCATTTTATGGCATTTCATACTTTGATAAACAAAAAATGAAGATTCATATATACTAAATGGTCCTATAAATCAAGCTAGGTATTGGTAGGTAAGAATTAGATGTATGAGGCATGCATTATCTGCTCTTCTTATCCTTTCACACAGACTTAATTATTCTCAATTTAGCATGACTTAATTATTCTCGATTTAGCATGAATATTTAATCGGTTCTTTAATGGAATTCCTGGATTTAGGCTATATTTCTAGACAATAATAATGAGGAATAATGAGCATTTCTGTGTTGTGTGCATTAAGAACATTAAATGCATTAACTATATCCAATTAGAAATTTTTCAATCATTACATTGAGTGGATAACTATGCATCTATGAAATAGTTAATTTGCATAATTGGTGTTATCTTGGTATTAATATATTATCCTTTATCAAAATAATTAATGCTCTTAATGCTTCTAATTTGGCACAACTAATATTTTTTTATGGCATTCCTTCATTAAAGTTGCAAGGTTGTGCTTTATAAAAAGCTTACCATTTCTCATTTGTGTTCATCCTCACAACTCACAAGTCCAACAACCATCAACAGTTTCTATCAACAAAACTTTTTATCCAAGATGAGGACTACACCGGTGCTACTTCTAACCCTCGCCTTTCTCGTGGTAGCATCAGGTACCATTTGTAGTTGTAGTATATTGTTTGCATCTTTGGTAACAAGTTATGGTCATGAAGTTTTATTTTGCATATGTTATTTTTTGTAGATGCCAAAGAATGTGAGTCACAGATTATCCCGCCGATGGGTAAGGCGTGCACCGATGAACCATGCAAAGGTGCATGCGAAAGGTTAAATGCTGGTTGTGATGCCGTGGGTAGAGCCTACACTTGGAGTAGCACCTGCACTAGCAATGGGTGCAAATGCACGATGTGCTTTTGAGAAACCTACAAGAAAGAAATGGTTAATTACTAGAATATGAGATACCATGGCATGTTAGCCAGAATTATAATAAGGCTCTAATAGTTTTGCAGTAGGAGCATGTCTATCAGTCACTAGACATGTGCAATATGGATATGATATTCTTAGTTTAAGTTGTTTGGAATTATAAAGCGAGCTATATATGGTGTTTTTTTTGTTTTTTGTGCAAGTTCTTTTTAGTGTATGGGATAAGAACATAAAAATCACCTCTACAGATTACTCCCTCCCGATTTTCTAAAAAATGTTGTTTGTACATTAACATGGTTCAAAGAACTACTAGCTATTATTAACACAGGTTCAACATAATAAGTCGTGGCGTGTGTGCTGCAGCACGAGTTCACGAGCAACTGCCCGTGTTGCAACACGAGTTCACGAGCAATTGCCCGTGATGCAGCAGTAGTTCATCACATACGAAGGAGTTATAACTGAATATCACCTCCCAAAATATACAAACCAAAGTTTATGGGTCACCGTAACCATAGTTTATCAGCCTAGCTACTCCCAAAATACACATCACAGCCACCATCATCAACACCGCTACCATCACCTTCTCCAACAGCTTAGTACGCTGCTCAGAGGTATTGCTTGTTCAGGAAGTCTTTGAACCAGTTCAACCTACGTCCAGGGGTCATGGCAAGATACCTGGTCGCCTGTCCGCTGTGCTCCATGATACGTTAGAAACGTATCTATAATTTTTGATGCTCCATGCTTGTTTAGTATCTACTTTGCTTTACTTGTCCACACTTTGAGGTACTTTTTACATGTTTTCTGGTACTAACCTATTAACAAGTTGCAACAAAGGTCGATGCCCTGTTTCTGCTGTTTTTGGTTTTAGAAAAGTTAGTAAATAAATATTCTCGGAATTGGACGGGACGAAGGACAAAGTCAATAACTTTTCGTGGGGAACAATAAGTCCAGATGGGAGCCCGAAAGGCCAGCCAGGGGGGCTAGACCCACCCTAGGATTGGGTGGGCCCTAGCCCACGCCTGGCTAGGGTTTGGGCACCCTGGCCGCCTCTCGGTCTCGCCCTTCGCCTATAAGAAGCCACCGTTACAGAAATCCTGAGTACCCGATCAGAATTCCACGAAACCATCTTTAGCCTCCGCCACCATCGTCCCTAGATCGGGGGGGGGGGGGGATCGTCTGAAGTTCTTCCTGACACCCTGCCGGAGGGGAGATAATCCCGAAGGCCTTCTCTCCAGTATGATTCGTGAGTAGTTCCACCTTGGACTATGGGTCCATGTAGTAGCTAGATGGTTGTATCTCCTCCTTTGTGCTTTCATGTATAGATATTGTGAGCTCCGTTCATGATCAAGATCTAATCTATTTGTAATCATGCATGTTATGTTTGAGGGGATCCGATGGATATTGAGATTATCATGTTGGTTTGATTAATGGTTTTATCTTTATGATTCTATCATGTCTGTGTTGTTTGTGATCTTGCATGCTCTCCGTTTCTAGTGGTTATCTTGGCCAAGTAGTTGCTAGTGACTCCAAGAGGGAGTATTTATGCTCGATAGTGGGTTCATGCCTCTAGTTTCCAAGGGAAGTGATAGAAATCTCTTCGGTTGTAGATGTGCTGTTGCTACTAGGGAGAAAACAACGGTCTCTTGTTCATGGAACATGTGGACTGTTTACCTTACACACTTTGCTTAAAGCAGTTGTCTATTGCTTGTAAGTTAATACTGGAGGGGGTTCGGATGATAACCTGAAGGTGGACTTCTAGTCATAGATGCAGTTGGATGACGGTCTATGTATATTGTTGTATTACTCAATCAACCTCATAGGATCTTTCTTGCTAGTAATTGCATTGTTATGCCTTGCTCAGTTCCTGTCAATTGCCTCCCTGTAATTTGTTTACCCTTCATGCCATGTTGTTTATCTAAGGAGAGCACCTGTAGTGAACTATGGACCCCGGTCCAATCCTTACCATTGATACATCTTCCACTGTTACTTGTTTACTTGCTTCAAACCATTACCTTCCACACCATACGTTTAATCCTTTGTTACAGCAAACCAGTGAGCTTGACAACCTCACTGATTCATTGGGACAAAGTCTTGAGTTTGTGTTGTGCAGGTCTCCGCGTTGCTTACAACACCTGTGTGACGTTTCCTTCCTTCTTCTGGTTCGATAACCTCGGTCTCTACTGAGGGAAGACTTGCTGTTGTGCTCATCACACCTTGCTCTTGGGGTTTCTAACGAAGCGCTCCCACATCAAGAGGGCGCCATCAACAAGTTTTCTGGCGCTGTTGCCGGGGAACTACAGGACAACTTCAACCTCTTTCTCCCCGTCAAGCACCAAGTTTTCTAGCGCCGTTGCCGGGGAGGCTAAGGACGTCTTCACTAGGGGAGTCCTTCACTTCCTTTCTCTTTACTTTGTTTTTAGTTTGCTTTGTTTCTTTGCTTGGTTTTGTTTGCCTCTTTCCGAAAACCCCCAAAAAAATTGTCTAGTTTGGTTTGCTTGCTTTATTCAACAACACAAAAAAATTAGTTCTTGCTCTAGTTGCTGGTCTGTCATTGCCTTGCTTGGTCATGCTTTCCATCAATGGATGGATTCTTTGAAACTAGTGCTTATTGGCAAGGTGGGTTCACGAAAGAACAAAAGTATTATTATAACGAACACTGTTTGTCACAAAAAGGGAAACACTTATGGGAACAAATTGATAAGTTGAATACTATTGCTAGAGACGTGTGCTCTACTTATAATGTTACTTATTGCTTTGATAAAGCTTGTTGCTGCAGGAGGTATAAACACCCACCGTTTCAATATGAGTATAATGATAATGTTACCATATCCTCTTATGTTAAAGGAAATAATGACTTTTATGATGTGGAACAAATTGAAGAATTTATTGCTTTCAAGGGTGCATTTGATTTTTAATAGGTGCTTTCCACAACTGGAAGAGACTAATACCTTGCAGGAGCCTATGGAAGAAGAAATTGTTGAAACTAGAAGCTCATTAGATGAAAAAGCGGAGGAGAGTGATGAACAAAAGGAGGAAGAATGGATCTACCCATGTCTACCTTCTAATGAGAGTAACTCTTTACCTCTTATATTATTTGATTGTTCCCCATGCTTACCAAAGGAGGATGAATGTTATGTTCTTGTGGATCCTTTTGAAATATCTACTTTGGGTAAAACATGTGAAGGTTTTTATCCCACTATTTTTGATCTTGATATAAATTATGTGTTTGTAGATCATGAAAAGCATGCTTTATGTGATAGATATATTGTTGAGTTTATTCATGATGCTACTGAAAATTATTATGAGAGAGGAAAGTATGGTTGTAAAAAATTTCATGGTACTGAAACACCTCTCTATATGCTGAAAGTTTTGAAGTTACTCTTGTTTTATCTTCCTATGCTTGTCAATTGGTTCTTTGTGAATTTATTTGTGTACAAGATTCCGATGCATAGGAAGAGGGTTAGACTTAAATGTGTTTTGAATTTGCTTCTTGATGCTCTCTTTGACTTCAATTCATATTTCTTATGTGAGCATCTTCTCAAGCTATCATGCCTAACTTAAAGGCGTTAAAGAAAATTACTTGTTAGGAGATAACCCAAGAGTTTCTTTGAGTATTGGAAGTTATTACTTCTGTAATGACCTCTCCATATCCTTTTTTTTGTTTTTTGTGCCAAGAATGACCTCTAATGAGAGGGAAGTAAGATTTGGGGAGTTGCTATCCCGAAACAGATTTCTGTCCTCCACCAAAAAATATTCGTGAGGAGGCTATGTAACTCGGATTGAGCTCAAAATTTACGAATAAATCCCCCAGTATGTTTTCTAACTTTAGTTAGTTCAAAACTTTTTAATTTGAGCAACATAAGATGTTCTAAAAAATTCGTTTCTACCTGATGGTCTGTTTTGACAGATTTCTGCCATTATTTGCATTTGCTTCTTATTGATTCCTTTTTGAGCTCTCTTCAGGTAAATTGAGTTTCTTTGAAGGATTTACTACAGTAGCTTGTGTTTTTAGTGAAAATCCTTGATGTTCCAAAGCTTTTCCAGTGGTCTAATATCTTTTGAATAAGCTAATGTTACTAATGAAGATTGTGTGAAGTTTTGTATGAAGGAAAAATTTCAGGTGTAGAGAGAGAATGATGCAATGAGATGAAGAATGGACAAAAGCTCAATCTTGGGGATGCCACCATGGTGTCACCCCAAGAAATATCCAAGAAGTACAAGCATCAAAGCTTGGGGATGACCAAGGCATCCCCTTCTTCATCAATAAAAAGCTTAGGTCTGTCTAGACACTTTGTTTTTATTGTTTCATGCACAGTTGTGTTGTTCTTGGAGCGTCTTAGTTTTCGTTTGCTTTGCTTAGTTTGTTTAGTTTGCTTTAGTAGTTTGGACCCCGTTCTCGCTGTGTTGTTTTAGAAATAAGTTTGCTTGGTGTTTGGAAAGGAGTAGTAAGTTCTTGCTTGAAGTGCATGAGGAGCTTGCATTGACTGTGACTTAGACTTTAGCATGACATGCTAGGTGTTGTTTTAGCATTATGCTTAGTGATTATTGCTGTAGCATGTCTTGTTACAAACAATTGGGATTTCTTAGTGTGCCTTGAAGAAATTATGTGTTGTTTTAGCATGCAAAAGCAAAGTATTGTGGTATTCTCCTTTGATGTTTTGCTTGGGTTGACTTGGCACATGCTCACACCATGTTATGACTATGACAAGTCACCATTAGCCTCTATGATCATTTAGTCCTTGACTTGTAGTACCACTCTTTGCTTTGATTAGTTTGCTTTGTTGCATCGCATAATTTTGGCCATTATTCCCCTCTTAGTTGGTTACTCCCAGTCTTTTGCTAGCCTCCACTTGTATGAGTAAGTTCTACTCATGCTTACAACTCCCAAGAAACCAAGTTATTCCAAAGTGTCCACTATAAACTCCTATGCATGGTGTGTTACACCATTCCAAGTATATTTCTTGTTTTCAACTATCTTCCAATTAAAAACTATTTTGTTATGTGAAAACTTAGTGATTAAAGCCCTCACGAACTTGATGACACACTTTATTCTTTGCCCCTAATAAACTTGAACCATTGTGACAACTTTGTTGTATATGCTTACACTTATAAGTTGGAATTAGCAGAACCGTGCTGTCACGAGGAACATTTTTAACATTGCACTTGTACTTTGTTGTACTTAGTTGATATCATGTTCTTTTGTCTATGGATGTCACCGGTGTGAAATAAAGAGGGAACTTGTAAGTCCATGGATTTGTATCCTGTGTTAGAGAAACGCCTGGGCCGCTAGCCTAAGCCATGCCTAATCATGGTGGAAACTTGTAGCATCACCATAGTGACATCTATGAAGCATTCTTCTTATAAAAAAAGAGACACATTGAGAAAAGAGGAAAGCGAGAAAAAAGCACCATATTCCAATGGTACATAAGAAGAATTGCTGAGATGCTCATTGTCTGCTTGCCTTGTCATTATGGTTATGGAAAAGCTCCTATGCCATGTGCAAGGGGTACCCCATTGGCGGTTCTCAACGATATGCAAATACTTACAGTGACAAGAACTTACCTGGACCCAAAGTTGAGTATGCATGAGGTGTGACCCTAGTATTCAAGGGGCACGAGATTGCCAACTTATACTTCGTCCAGCATATACTCCAGGTTTGCCACTTTAACCTTAACCACTTCAAGATGCTTATGATAGGGGCAATGAGGGCTGAAAGCTAACAAGTACCATAATTTTTGGAAGCTCTTTTTGAAACTTGTAATCCCTGCTTCCTTTACAAAAAGGACTTTCTTCCACCATTATTTGAGTCTCCACTTTCTACCTTTAGGCACCATTAAGAGAGCATAGTTGTCATTCTGTGTGCAATGTTCCAAAGCTTATTAATTGATGCATATTGTGTTATTACTTGCTCTTGTGCTATTTGTTTCTAGTCACCCTTGTGAACTTTGAAGGTGTCCTATGCATTATATTGCTACTCTATGAGGGACAAGCTGATTGCCACTATGCTATGTTTTCTGCATGTGAAACAAACAAACGTTTTTCAATGCATATTATTCATGATCTTTGTTTGTAGCTTGCCATGTTGCATGCATAATTACTATGTCCTATTGTTAGAACTCCATCTTTCATGCACATGTTTAGAGTTCTTTGATCCCAGCTTTCAATGCTTGCAAATGGTTGGATCTTTATTGTGAGGGTGCATGTCACCTCAAAAATTATTGTGAGGTTTGATATGAGGCTACCTCGTGATGATTGTCCACCTTTGAAGTTCCCAAGATGACAGATGGTCATGGTTGGGAGGCCAAACTCATAGGGGAGGTGCCTATACTAGGGTGTGTAATTGAAATGTTAGGATTGATTATCTGCATACTGAGTATGGTGAATCAGGATTGTTCCTGACGGATGTATCGAATGTTGTGGTGAAAGTGTACCACCTCTGCAGAGTGTCAAACTATTAGAATAGCCGCGTCCGCGGTTATAGATAGTTGGAGTGGCCATACTGTTCCGTCGTCAGATGTTTTCAAAATGACTTGTGAAATGAATCATGACTTTGACTTGACCACAACAGGGTTGTGAACATGAAAAACTAAGTTCTCACTTAGGTTTTATAAAACATTTAAATTAGCTTTCTTTACTTCTAAACTCAGCTAGAGATAAACCTGGCTTTTTGCAAAACAACCTAGAGCTTAGTATTCCTACTTGAACCACTTTACTTGTTAGTGATAGTTTGCGAGTACTTAAAGAGTACTCATGGCTTTGTCCCGGGCTATTCCAATGGCTAGACTATGAGGAGGACTACCAGGATGATGGACAATAGGAAGTCTACGACAACTAGGATCATCTCCCATCGTCAGCATTGCTTGTGACCCTAAATATGGAGCTTCGCCCACGCTACCGTTATTATATTATTCCACTGCGTTGATTGTGTTAAGACTGGATCATGAGATCCTATATTTGTAAGACCTTTATTATGGTTTGTAATGGATGATGAACTATGGTACCAATCTATTATGTCTCGCAAAAATGGTAATCCTGGGATTGCAATGTATGGCATAACAGGCATCTAGGATTAAAAATCCGGGTGTTGACATTTATTATGTAGTATATGTATATATTTGGATTATTATGTGACATGTGAGCACAAAGCCAATCCCTTCACATTTGTTTCGGAGAGTAATGTCTTCGGGTCGGGCGCGACAACGCGCGCCATATAGGGACGATGGACGGGTGTAAACGCATGCCATATATTCTCCGATTAGGGTTTATATCCCTCAGACCCGTTTAAATTGCCAAGCATGTGTTAGGGTTATATTTAAGGTGATCTTGTCGTCAAACCACGGCACCCTATCCCCTCAAATCTCGCCTACCTAACCTCTTCGATTAGCCTCTTCGACTCATCCGCTTTTACCCTTTTGCAGAAAATATGGCACCACACAATAGAGACAAAGAAAAGGAAGAGTTGATTTAGGGTATGATCCGTGGGGAAGAAATCGATGTCTCTATGTTTCTGAACAACTCTGGTGAGGGTGATCCTCTTATCGCCGGAAGAGACAACTTCAATGAGGAAGAAGCCAATGAATTCGGTGAGGGAGAAGGCGACGACTTCGGTGAGGGAGAAGGCAACGGCTCCGGTGGAACATTAAATATTACAAACTTCGGCGAGGTGCATATAAATATTAATTAATTAATCATCTGCTGTCTATATACCTATATTAACGCTCTTTCTTCTGTTAGCCCTCCGGATCAAGCAAATCTTCTCCAGAGAGCAAATGAGGCGCAACCAAAATGTTGGAAGAACATGAAAGGTGCAGGATGACGACTCCGGTTCATGTTAAAAACAAATTTGTAGTGCAATGCGGAGCTATTGTTAGGGACTTCATCCCGATGACCGTTCGAGAATGGCATAATCCAAAGGAGGCATGAGTTAAATATGTCAGCGACAAAGTTAAAGATTTACTTTGAAGGAAGCTCATGATTAATTTTACCCTACCGATGGTAGAGGTGGATCCAAATGTGGAGAATCCAGATGAGGAGGCCCATCAATAGGCCAATGCCATGAAGGAAAATTTCAAGGAGTAGGATCTTAAGAAGATGGCCCAACAATTCACCAACTAGAAGAAAAGATTGCACCTAGACTTTATCATGCAAAAGAAGACTCCGGATTTCAAGGGAACATTTGAGAAGATAAAATACCACTAGGATGAGTTTGTGTTGTACAAGCAATCAGAGGTAGCTCAGAAAAGTTCTGAACCAAATAAGAAAAATGTTGCTAACAAGAAGTATCACCATACTATGGGAAAGGTGGATAAAGGGCTGTCATTCCTAAGTGGAAGAAACTTGAGGACGACCTGCATGCTAAAGGGGTCACTCCAAAGACAGCCGATTGGCTCGAATGAGTAAAGAATTGGTTTTACGGGCATGGGGGCACATTGAACTCAGAAGGGAAGTGCATATATAAAAAATACATAAAGAAAATCGCATACCCATCGAAGACATTAGAAATGCAGTAAAGGTTATTGAAGAGGGGAGGTTCATTCCCGATAGAGAGAATGACGAGCTCACACTCGCCCTTGGGAATGAGGAACACACAGGACGTACACACACAATAGGCTCCAAACCATGGATAGTTGGGTTTCCCGTAGGCGGGAAGAAATATCCTGATAGAAGCCGTAAGAGGATAAAGGAAAAGCAGGAAGTTAAAGCAAGAAATCAGGCAGACCGGATGCATTACATAGAAGAAAAATTAAAGCGACATCAGGATCAAATTGACCCTAGGAGGTCGCTGACGCCTCCATGCCGACGCGCCGACTCTTCTCCATGCCGTGGACGCCTCTAACTCTTTGGGAGGCATGTATCCATCACGATACACAACGAGATCATCTCCATATCCCTAATGTAATATCTTGCCAAACATGATGTGTGATGCAATCTATTGTTTTCCCATGATCTATTGTATCTCAATGTATTTGTTGGAGTAGTGAATGTTTATCGAAATTGTGAAATAGTTTGTTGTGGGTTGCATACAAATATATGTTATCTTCTATGATGATCTTATGTACCAATATATGAGTGCATATGTTTGTGGATGCATAAGGTTGTCACCGTTGCATGATGATAGGATGAGGGATATACGGAGTTTGACAGAAACCGGATCACAAGTCTTAGATATGCATGTTATGTTAATTCATGGTTAACCAACGGGGGAATATAATTGTGGGGACTTTAAAACCTACAACGGTGGTTGGACTTACCCAGGGGCCTCCGGATTGACAAGACTATCAGGCCCTATGATGGCACTGCTAGGCCAGCCACGTGGTTGCAGGACTACGACGAAACCCCAATGTCGTAGGGGGAAACCCCAATGTCGTTGTTAAGTACCTCCCACTGATGCTCAGTGGCACCACCCGACAATGGATCGATGACTTTCCGGATAAATCTATCTACAATTGGTTGGACATGCATGAAGCGTTCACCAAGAACTTCGAGGGTACGTATAATCGTCCCTACACAGTTGGTGACCTGCAGGGGTGTGTATAGGAGAAGGATGAATCATCTCAAAACTACTTGTCTTATTGGCTCGACATGAAAAACTCATGCGTGGGAGTACACGATCAAACCTCTATGGATTCCTTCATCGATGGATTGGAAATAGGATCCCTGCTCCAACATACGCTGAAGCACACTCAGGACAAGGTAAATCTTGATCTCAATTCAATGATTACCAAGGCTAGCGAATTTGCCTCTGCCAACGATGATGCTCGTGATGCTCTACCTGCAGTTGCGATCCCAAATCAAGCCAAGAAGAACAACACCAATAAGCGAAATAATCCGCTCGAAGAGAAGCCACCATGATGTTTGCTGGCAGAGGAGAAGGCGGACTGAATGGTACCTATCTATGGTTCCTCTCTATAAGAAACAATAAAAGGATATCCATGTGGTTCACTAATTGTGACAACCAAACAAATAAAATAGCAATTTTCCTAAACACTTGATTGCTCCCTTGCAAAACTTTCTCCTACTTCACTAACCCACTTTACTTGCAATAGTTTACTTGTAATATTTACTTTGAGCACTTTACATGTTTTCAAGATAGTATCAAAAACAACCACACACACTTTCGTTCCTAGCATTGCATAAAAGGTTATATAAGTGGGTTATAGGGATTTAGAGAATAGATAGTTTACCTTCGGCTCCTCGTGGGTTCGACACTCAAATACTTATTGAATTATACAATGATTCCTGCACTTGGGGATTATCACCCTTGGATGGTGTGGTTGTTCCCTACGCCTCCGCTATCTGGAGGCGGTGGAGGGGAGGCAGCGGTGGAGGATATAGATGTGTGACTTGGCTGCTTGCGGTATCTGCGTCGATCGAGCGGGAGAGGGTCGGCGCGACACCGACGGTGTTGACGAGCCCAGTGATATGTAGGATCCATGCATCGTGCCCGGACGAGTTAGGTCGATAGCGCAGCAACTCCTACGCCATGAGCATCGCGGCCTCCGGTGTGGGGCTGTTGTGGCGCCCTCTCCTGGAGACAAACGCGGTGCGGGTGTGGGCTCGCTACAACTTCCCTGCAGGGACAGAGGAGTGCACCTTGTTGTCTCCTGCCCACGCTCTTGGTGGGGAGGATTATCGTTGGCACATCAAGGATTGTCATTGGGGTTCGTCTACGTGGGAGAAGCGACGATGTGGGAAGATCAACGATGAGCATGCTCACTATGTTACAATCCGTCCATGTAGATGAAGGAGTGGAAGATGCGCCTCAACCCCTACCTAGCGCGCCAAATGTCAGATATTATCCCTGCAAATGAACTAGAGTACCTCACGAAGTAGGGTGAATCGAAAACTAGGGGTTGAACACAATCTCCAAAAACCCTCGATGATCTCGGCCAGTAAAGAGCAATAAGAATGACAGAGGGAAACGGGGAGTTTACCCAAGTTCAGGCCATCGTGCGGTGTAAAACCCTACTCCTGCATGTCTAGATTGCTCAGACTTCCTAGTGAGGTTTATAGTACAAGGTGGTGATCAGGCGATCAGATTAGGGTTTCTATCTAGAATATGAAGCTAGGGTTCCTCAGGTAGAATAAGATTGGATCCCCTCTAGGTTGCTGCACTACCCCTCTTATAGGTGCCCCGGTCCTCTTCCCGAATTATCTTGGCGAGAAGGGTTGCCACATGGCAATAAGAGAGTGGGAAGGTGGGCTAAATCTACTTTTGACCTTAGGCATGGTCCATGGCAGTGTGTCATTGATCACGTCACAACGTTCTCCTTTCTACGTCCTTCACGTTCATCTTTTACCAGATAGGGGTGGTCCCACCCTTGCTGGCAGCGGCTATCGTCCACTCCTTTCTTGCGGAAGGGAAGATGCCTTCCTTGGGCAAAGGAGGCAAGCATGGATAATTGTGCCAACTATGGCCATCCTTATCTTCGTCCTCATCCCATGTGTGGTCCCGCGCGGTATCTAGGACTTAGGCTTTGTGATGTTGGTGCGCTTCGCGTGGATCCCTTGCAAGGGAGGCCTCGCCAAGAGTTCCCTTTCCTCTTGAAGGGATTAAGATGATGTTTCTTCGTGAGGGAGCTTCGCGAAGGGGATTCCCCTTGAGTCCCAACGCGGGTCGGTCCTCGTGAAGCGTCGAGCTTGCTAAGGGATCCTTCCCACAATACTATAGCTGCACTTCTATCAGGCTCCAGTAGCAGACGGTCCATGGTATCCTGGTTGCCACTTTCCTGATAGTTTTGCCAACTAGCCATGCCCGAGGGGCGCATAGAGGAGACTAGTCTACATAATTTTATTGACTACTATATTTTCTACATTAATTAAATCCAAAAATACAAAAACACATTTACTACTTGCATAAAAAACACCAACCAAAAAGAACTTTACTTTATTGTTTTTACTTTCTTTCCAAGTTATAGATTGTTCACTTTTAATTATTTATAGTTTTATTTTAGTTTACTAAGATGAAACCTTGTGCTTGACAACCACATGATAGAGTTAGGGACATAAGGAAAATACTTTGTTTTATAGATTTCCTGAAGAAGAAAAGAAAATAAGTTTCCTAGCCAATTCCCAAAGAGTTCGATATTAACCCAGATTCACCATGTGCAAAAAAGACGCTTTCTACAACACTCTCCACTTAGAGTCCCAATGAGTTCGTACACACATAGTTGTTGCCATGATTGATCCGGGGGTGCCACCGTTGGACACTAGCATCATTGTGGCCCTACATAGGTCGTAGGAGGAGATGAAGTGGAGGCTCATGCCGTGAATCAGGGTATGACATGAGGAGAAGATCTAGCTTGTCATGGGTGCTATTGATTGTGTGTACGGTTCTTAGCACTACCTTCATTGTGGTTGTGGCAATGGTGTACACTAGATCTAGGCATGGCTTGCCCGACCTAACAAGCCTGTCCTCAAGCCCAGCATTTGGGCCAGGCTCATTCATGGATTTTCTAGTTCATGTCTAGCACGGATGGCCAAAAGGCATGAAATACATGATCTTCATATTTAATTTTATCCCAAAATGATTTTTAATAGAATATGGTCATACATTCACTATTTTGGGCTAGACTAGGCTCGGGCCTGATTTTTTAAGGTCTAGCACTGGCTGACATTTTCCTAAAAGTAGTGTGGATTGTTAGTCAACCTCGTCAACAAGTCAGGGGTTCTTGACATGGTGTTCACTAATACACAACTCGATCTCCTAGTTTGCAATTGTACATGTATTCTCGTTACTAGTGGCAACATTTTCACATAGCTAGCAGTTTTGTTAAAAAGTATCAAGCTAAAGTAGTTTAAACTAGTGGAATTTTAGAATTACAAAGATAAGGATGTAAGTAAACATATTGTTTGTGTGCCTAACTATGCAACATAACTCTGTCTTGCTCGTAAAGAACACCAACTAAAAGGTCAGAGTGTCCTTATCCAACTTTGTTGTTGCCTTAGATAATTATGAAAATATTCATAGGTGCAAGGGACTCTTGCAAATTAAGAACATGTGAAAAATCATTCCAAAAATTAAAATTGTTTGTGTTTTTTGAAAACATTGACAAGATTTAAACGTATTTCTTTCCGTGTCCCCATTCTATGGCATGGACTACTTTGGTAAACAAAAAAAATCAATATTCAAATATACAAAAAGGTCCTAAAAATCAAGCTTTGTGTCGGCAGATAAGAAATAGCTAGCCAAGCCCTGCATTATCATCTCTTTGTATCCTTCCACGATGATTGAATTATTCTTAATTTAGGATGATTATTTAATATGTTGTTTTAATGGAATTCCTGGATTTAGGTTATGTGCCTAGATAATATGAGAGATTATCAGCATATATGTGTGGTGTGCATTAAGGACATTAAATCCATTAACTAGTATTTAATTTGAAAATTTCACATCATTACATTGAGTGATAAGTACACATCTATGCAATAATTAATTGGAACAAATGGTATTATCTTGGTATTAATATATGATCCTTTATTGGAAAAAATTAATGCACTTAATGCTTCTAATCACAATTAATTATTTTTATCTTAGTGGAATTCCTCAATTAAAGTTACTAGGTTGTTCTCTATAAAAATCTTACCATTTCTAATTTGTGTTCATCTTCACATCTCACAAGTCCAACAACCATCAACAATTTCTATCAACAAAACATTTCATCCAAGATGAGTACTACACTGGTTCTACTTCTGACCCTTGCCTTTCTCGTGGTAGCATCAGGTACCATTTGTAGTGGTAATATATATTGCTTGCATCTTGGTTGAAAACTTATGGTCATAAAATTTTAATTTTTGCACATGTTAATTTTTTGTAGATGCCAAAGAATGTGTGTCACATGTTATCCCGTCATTGGGTAATGCGTGCACCACTGAAAGATGCAAAGTTGCATGCGACAGGTTGAAGACTGGTTGTGATAGAGCCTGCACTATGAATAGCACTTGCAGTACTGTGTGCAAATGCACGATGTGCTTTTGATATACCTTCAATAAAGAAATGGTTAAAACTAGAATATGAGATAATATGGCATGTTGGCCAGAATTATAATAAGGATGTAATACTTTTGTACTAGGAGAAGGTCTATCATTCATTAGACATATGCAATATGGATATCATATTCTTAGTTTGAGTTGTTTGGAGTTATGAAATCTATATATGGTGTTTGTTTGCTTTCTGTGCAAGTTATTTTTAGTCGATGGGATAAAAACATGAACTCATTGCTGGTACACATTACTCCCTCTCGGTTTTCTAAAAAAATTGTTTTGTACATTAACATGGTTTAAAACACATCAATAACCACACTAATAATATTTGTTACAATATATACACAAAATTATACTAAAAAATAGCTAGGGAAACTATAGCTGCAAATGTAACTTATGTGTCTTGTACAAAGCTTGATCATGCATCATGTTATATCATCTCTATTATGGATTTTTTTTTGAAAATGATGGAAACCCACATGTCTTTGCATACATCATCTCCACCCAAAAAACTAAGCTTGATTTTATTTGAAGAAAGTCTTGATGCTTGACTGTCAACACCTGGATTTTTAATCCCAGATGTTTTTATGGCATACATCACAATTCCAGGATTACCATTTTTGCGAGACATAATAGATTGGATATCATAGTACATCATCCATTACAAACCATACATAAGGTCTTACACAAATAAGGATCTCATGATCCAGTCTTAATACAATTCAAGCAGCGGAATAACGTAATAATAACGATAGCGTAGGCGAGACTCCATCTTCATGGTCACAGACAATGCTAACGATGGGAGATGATCCTAGTTGTCGTAACCTTCCTGTTGTCCGTCTTCCTGATACTCCTCTTCATAGTTTGGCCACGGGAATAGCCACGGACAAAGCCATGAGTACTCTTTAAGTACTCGCAAACTAATACTAACAAGTGAAGTGGTTTTGGAATAGGAAGTACTAAGCTCTAGGGTTATTTTGCAAAAAGCCAGATTTATCTCTACTGAGTTCGGAAGCAAAGAAAGCTAGTTGAAAGTTTTATAACACCTAAGTGGGAACTTGAATTTCATATCACAACCCTGTTGTGGTCAAGTCAAAGTCATGAATCATTTCACAAGTCATTTTGAAAACATCTGACAACGGAACAGTATGGACACTCCAACTGTCCATAACCGCGGACGTGGCTATTCGAATAGTTTGACACTCTGCAGAGGTGGTACACTTTCACCACAACATTCGATACATCCGTCAGGAAAAATCCTGAATTCACCATACTCAGTATGCATATAATCAATCCTAACCTTTCGATTACACGCCCTAGTATAGGCACCTCTCCTGTGAGTTTGGCCTCCCAACCATGACCAACTATCATCTTGGATACTGCACAGGTGGACAATCTTCACAAGGTATCCTCGGCTCAAACCTTGGCCACAAGGGAACCCATACTAAGGTATATAAATTTCCAGTCAATCCCTACCCAAATTTCGGGTATTGTGGTTGTACGGTAAAATTGGAATGGTATCGCATCCGAACAACCATCAGTTTTAAAAAGGGCTAAGGCTCATGCCTTAACATTTTCATCATCAAAAACATCTGGTGTTCAAGAACACATGTCAAAACATTTCAGTAGAATGACTCATCATTCTAAGGTTTTCATAACAATTTTCACCAAGTATTCCCATCTAAAGTTGATCAAGTTTTATGCTTAGCACTAGCATCTACAAGTGGGGGTAAACACTAATGAGGGGTGGTAAACAAGTGTGAACCAGCTAAGCTCAATCTCATGCCTCAGGATGACATCAAGATTATCTAACTTAGGCCAAGTTTTATGCTCTTTATGCTACCTTCAGTTTATCCTTCTAATATCTACAAGTCACCAAGTAAAATCAAATAAAAGCTTTGATAAAGAAATAAAAGAATTAAGCTTGCAAGTAAAACTAGAATTTGGTATCATCAAGTGGGTATAAGCACATATGCTTAAGGCATATAGTTCCCATAGTAACAAGCAAGTTTTTTGCTTGCCAAGTGAACTGGTAGTATTAGGCTAGCATAATTGCAAGTATAAGCTTGCCTTGTGCAGAGCAGTGGTTGAAGTTCTCCTTGGCTTCTTCCTCGTAGAATCCTCCTTCTTCCATGTATCCTTGGTCGGTACTATCATCTATAAATAAATACGAGGTACACAATCACCAAACAATACTTAACTATTTCTATTTATCACACCAAGGTTTTCACTAGATGATATAGGATCATCACAAGCATTACAACCATTAGGGCAAATAGTTTTATTTCCTTTATTTTAGAAAAGTAATTTCTACTCATTGAAAAACTATTTAAGATTTAATATTCTCCAACTAAAACATGGGCTCAGGTTGACACATGTCATCACCACATATTTCAGTACTTGGGAATGTGATTTAAAGTGGTGTCACAATTTAATAAGGTTTAACCTTTTTATTTTAATTAATTAAAGTGACTAGAATGGTCTATGAGGCATTCTTTTATTACTTGTTCAATATTTCTGCAAGTAAACCTATATATTTTTATATATTCTGAAAGATCTTATTAAATGTGATTTTTGAGAGTTGGAATCAACTCAAAAGGTTTATGGTTGAATTTTGAAAAATATTTGAATGCAAAAAAGCTTCTGCCTTGTTATTTTTTACTACAGAAGATGTACAAATCCAATTGGTTTGAATCCAACGCGCTTGGATTAAGCACTATAGTACCTTTCTAGCAAAACTGGTTTCATGCATTTTTGTTTAGTGTATCGAGCTGGGTTGATTTTTGAATCTGGGTACAGAACTGAGTTTGAAACTAAAAGAATAAACCTAGATTTGAATTATAGGGTCGCGCGGGAGGTTAATTGGGCCGGCCCACTATGCACAACGCGCGCGCGGGCTGGTTAAGTGGTAGTCCCCATTCGTCAGTGAGACAGAGGGGTGCAAAGCGGTATGGGGGGGGGGGGACATGGACCGCACGATCAAGCTCTAATCCTACGACTGCGGTTCATCGTCCATGTCGGGCAACGTCGGCGAGACGGAATCCTAGCGCGGCCAGTGGGGGTCGTGGGAGGCTCACCGGGGCTCAGGCGATGGTCGGCGACGGGGGAGAACGACGAAGTCGACGACGGCGATCCTCCTAGTACCGGTAGCTCCTCCTGGTGCAGCTCCAATCGACGGCTCCTTTCTTCCTCCTCTGCAGGCAGACTCCGGCCAAATTCTGGCGATGCGCTGCTCGCCTTGCTCCGGGAGTGAGGTGGGGTGCTTTTGAGAGAGAGGGGAGTGAGATGGTGTGAAGAATTCGTGCTGGGGTGGCCTCTATATTTATAGTGCCTGAAGGGGACCGACGAACGCGGGCTGAGCTCGTCGGCATAGTGGGCTAATGGCATGGGCTACGATAGGGTGCGGTGTTGTGCTCCCTGTCGAAGCTCAACGGCAAGGTCATGCGGCATGGGGCGGTGTGAAACGGTCAGAACGTCGCGGCGCTCTGGGCGGGTCCAACGGTGGTTTTAATGGCGTACAACGTCTATGGTCCACGCGACGGCGATTGGGCATGTCCGCGGTGTTGCTGGGGTGCTGGCGATCCTGCTTGCACGCGGAGAGGGCGGAACGCGGTTTGTGGGCGTGTGTCGCGGTAGGCGCTCTGGCGCGCTCTCGGCTCTCTCGCAGAGAGGCTTGGCATGCTCGGGTTGTGTGGTCCAGGGGCTGGCTATGCTCGAGGCTTGGACAGTGGGTGGCAGTGGATGGTGGGGAGTGTCCCAGACATGCTTGCTAGGCTTGGTGCTTCTCCTAGCTTGCTGTCGACATGGGGGTGGAAAGTTAGGCTCGGCATGGTCACCATTAATGGCTATGGCATGATAATAGTGGTGCTAAATCTTGTTAATTGAGCTAGATCATCTACTGAGAGTGTAGTGTGAGCTATAGAGGGAACAAGGTTAGCCAAAATCACTGCTCCTAATAGTGTTTGATGTTTGTTTGTTTGCTGATTACAAGGTGTTTGATGAAATGGCCGAAAGAGATTCAAACTTGAATTTTGGATTCAAACTTGGTGGGTGTGTTGGTTACATACTAGGGAGTCTCTGGTTAGTTTGATTGGTCAAGGTGGACTTGTTTGGTTGGGTTTTGAAAATGTGGGATCTTCACATATGAATCAGATTCAATTTTGAATTGTGATTTGAATCAAGTTGCCAAATGTTTCTGCAAGTTTGAAAGGTGGGCTTTGATTCACTTTTACTTGGTCTAGCAAGAGGTGAAAATAAATGGAAAAGTTTCCGTTTGAAATTTTGGACTAGAAACACTCAAAGTGGTCTAGTCAGCAAGATTGGCAAAAATGACCATTTGCTTTTTTGTTTTGTTTTTGATTTTCTCTTGATTTGTTTCTGCTTGGAAATGTTTTAGATGATGTTGTTTTCATCTTTAAACCATCATTGCTATTTAGATCAATCACACAAGTCCATTCATTCATTCATGCAATCATCACATACACACATGCATTCATAATGATTTAAATTAACAAAAGGTTTTGTTAACCCTAAACCTTCCCTCCTTAAACAAAATCTCGTCCCGAGATTTGAGAAAGAAGAAACAAGAAAACTAGGATTTAAAAAGATCGGGAAACTCCGTCTTGATGTGATCTTCTCGCTCCCAGGTAGCTTCTTCTTCAGTGTGGTTACTCCATTAAATCTTGAGAAACTTGATGCTTCGGGTTCTGGTGGTCCTGAAAGCTTTAGTCATCGTTGATATCTATGGTGAGGTGATCAATGTTCTTGAAAACTTCAGTCTTCTCTGGAACTTCAAGGCATTTGTGAATCAACGATGTATGGAACACATTACGCACTGCTGACATCTCCTCTAGCAATTCCAGTTGATACGATACTTCTCCTCGACGATTCAGAATCTTGAAAGGTCCGATATATCTGGGGGATAACTTTCCTTTGAGCTGGAAACGTTGCATTCCTTTCAAAGGCGACACTTTGAGATACACAAAATCTCCGATATTGAAAGCAAGGTCTCGACATCGCTTGTCGGTGTAACTCTTCTATCTTGACTGTGCGGTCTTGAGGTGCTCACGGATCTTGTGAACTTTCTCTTCTGCTTCTCGTAGGATGTCGGGTCCGAAGATCTGACTCTCTCCTACTTCCGATCAATTCAAAGGGGTGCAACACTTCCTTCCATATATGAATTCAAATGGGGCCATTTGCAAACTAGCTTGATAACTGTTGTTGTACGAAAATTCTGTGAAAGGCAGACAGTCTTCCCATTTAGATCCATACTCTAGCACACATGCTCTCAACATATCTTTGAGTATTTGATTTACTCGCTCCGCTTGTCCATCGGTCTGAGGGTGATAAGCTGTGCTGAAATCCAGTCGGGTTCCTAATCCTTCTTGGAATTTCTTCCAAAATCTCGAGGTAAACTGAGTTCCTCGATATGACACAATGTTCTTGGGAACTCCGTGCAAACTGACGATTCTAGTGATGTATAACTCCGCTAGCTTCGAGCTCTGGTAAGTGGTCTTGACTGGTAAGAAATGGGCGACTTTGCACAATCTATCAACTATGACCCAAATAGAGTCATTTCCCCTACTAGAAGTAGGCAATCCGGTGATAAAGTCCATTCCAACGGAATCCCATTTCCATTCCAGAATCTGCAATGGTTACAACAGTCCTGCGGGTCTCTGATGTCCCGCCTTGACTCTTTGACAAATATCACACTTGGCGATATAGCTTCCGATTTCTCTCTTCATCTTATGCCACCAAAATTTCTCCTTCAAATCCTGATACATCTTCGTTCCTCCGGGGTGGATAGAATAAAGAGTATCATGGGCCTCCTTCAAAATAACTTCTTTCAACTCTGAATCTTCTGGTACACAGAGACATCCTTTGTACCACAGAACTCCTTCTTCATCCTCGGTGAATCCGGGTACTTTGCCTGTACCAATACGACATTTGATTCCGTCGGTACTAGCATTTCTTTCTGCGCCTCCTTGATCTGACTGATCAAAGTGGGTTGAAGTTCTATGCTAGCCAAAAATCCTTCACTTACTAATTCCATTCGAAAATCTTCCATCTCTTTGTGCAAACTTGGTTGGTCCTTCAGGATCATGGAGTTCAAGCGGCACGGCAATCTGCTAAGGGCATCTGCTACCACATTGGCTTTATCGGAGTGATAATGAATGTCTAGATCATAGTTCTTGATTGTCTCAATCCATCTTCTCTGCCTCATATTTAGCTCCTTCTGAGTGAATATATACTTCAGGATCTTGTGATCCAAATAAATCTCACAACGGTTTCCCATAAGATAATGCCTCCATGTCTTCAGGGCTAGAACTATGGCTGCTAGTTAAAGGTCATGGGTAGAATAATTCTGTTCATGCCGCTTCAGTTGTCTGGATAGATAAGATATAACTTTGCCCTCTTGCCTTAGCACACATCCGAGACCGATCTTGGATGCGTCACAATACACATCAAAGGGCTTCGTAATATCCGGCATGATCAAGATTGGGGCTGAAATCAATCTCCTCTGGAGTTCTTGAAAACTCGCTTCACATTTTTCTGTCCATTCAAACTTCTTGTCCTTCTTCAACAATTGGGTCATGGGTCTTGCGATACTCGAGAACCCTTCTATGAACTTGCAGTAATATCTCGCTAATACGAGAAATGCACGAACTTGGGTTTGAGTGGTTGGGGCTTGCCAATCTTCAACATCCTTCACCTTTGTAGGGTCAATGACAATTCCTCTAGCTAATATGATATGTCCGAGGAATCCTACCTCCTGTAACCAGAATTCACATTTGCTAAACTTGGCATACAACTGATGCTCCCTAAGGGTTCCAAGAATAGTCCATAGGTGTAGCTCATGTTCTTCTTCTGATTTGGAATAAATCAGAATGTTATCGATGAAAACAATGACAAACTTATCCAGGAAGTCCATAAAAATCTTATTCATGAGGTTCATCAAATAAGTGGGGGCATTGGTAAATCCAAAATACATGACAGTATACTCGTATAATCCATATCTGGTGGTAAAGGCAGTCTTTGGAATATCCTCCACGCGAATCTTGAGTTGATGATAGCCAGTTCTAAGATAAATCTTAGAAAACACTTTGGCACTAGTCAACTGGTCAAACATGTCTTCTATCTTTGGCAGTGGGTACTTGTTCTTAATGGTGACATAATTCAACTTCTGATAATCCGTACATAAACGGTTACCTCCATCCTTCTTTTCCACAAATAAGATAGGTGATCTCCATGGCGACACACTTGGTTGGATCAATCCTTTCTCCAGCATAGCATCCAATTGATTCTTCAGCTCCACTAATTCAGACGGGTTCATACTATATGGTCTCTAGGCTATGGGTCCGGTTCCAGGAATTAGTTCGATGATAAACTCGATATCCCGATCTGGGGGCATACCGGGCAAGACATCTGGAAATACATCATGGTATTCATAGACTATCCGAACTTGGTCAATGGTTGGTTGGGCTATACTCTTGTTGCATTTGAATTGACGGGGCAAGGTTTCAGATACATGCTCGACTGATATTCCAGCTGTACTGGTCATGGTGATGGCGTTCTTGGCACAGTCAATTAATCCTTTATGTTTGAACATCCAATCCATTCCTAGTACTACTTCCAAACCTTTTGTTCTGAGTACTATTATATTAGCATAAAAATCTATGCCATGGATTCAGATAGGCACGGCCTTGCAAATTTGTCTAGCTTTGGTGGTTGAACCAGGTATTTGAACTATCATAACATGCTTCAATTTGGTTGCTTGAATCTTACTAGTGCATGCAAATTCTTCGGTAACAAATGAGTGCGATGCTCCAGAATCAAACAACACTCTTGCAAGTACTGACTTAACAGAAAACATACCCAGCACGACATCTAGCACTTCTTGGGCTTCTTCAGCATGCATGAGAAAGAGACGGCCGTTGCGGTTGAGCGAGTTCCCTGGGGAAAACCTTCTTCCAGGCTGAACACTACGCTGCTGCTGAACTAGGGCATTTGTGATTCCGTTGGTACTAGCATTTCCTTTCTGCGCCTCCTTGATCTGACTGATCAAAGTGGGTTGAAGTTCTATGCTAGCCAAAAATCCTTCACTTACTAATTCCATTCGGAAATCTTCCATCTCTTTGTGCAAACTTGGTTGGTCCTTCAGGATCATGGAGTTCAAGCGGCACGGCAATCTGCTAAGGGCATCTGCTACCACATTGGCTTTATCGGGGTGATAGTGAATGTCTAGATCATAGTCCTTGATTAGCTCAATCCATCTTCTCTGCCTCATATTTAGCTCCTTCTGAGTGAATATATACTTCATGCTCTTGTGATCCAAATAAATCTCACAAAGGTTTCCCATTAGATAATGCCTCCATGTCTTCAGGGCTAGAACTATGGCTGCTAGTTCAAGGTCATGGTTAGGATAATTCTGTTCATGCCGCTTCAGTTGTCTGGATAGATAAGATATAACTTTGCCCTCTTGAATTAGCACACATCCGAGACCGATCTTGGATGCGTCACAATACACATCAAAGGGCTTCGTAATATCCGGCATGATCAAGATTGGGGCTGAAATCAATCTCCTCTGGAGTTCTTGAAAACTCGCTTCACATTTTTCTGTCCATTCAAACTTCTTGTCCTTCTTCAACAATTGGGTCATGGGTCTTGCGATACTCGAGAATCCTTCTATGAACTTGCGGTAATATCTCGCTAATCCGAGAAATGCACGAACTTGGATTTGAGTGGTTGGGGCTTGCCAATCTTCAACATCCTTCACCTTTGTAGGGTCAACGGCTATTCCTCCGGCTAATATGATATATCCGAGGAATCCTACCTCCTGTAACCAGAATTCAAATTTGCTAAACTTGGCATACAACTGATGCTCCCTAAGGGTTCCAAGAATGGTCCTTAGGTGTAGCTCATGTTCTTCTTCTGATTTGGAATAAATCAGAATGTTATCGATGAAAACAATGACAAACTTATCCAGGAAGTCCATAAAATCTTATTCATGAGGTTCATCAAATAAGTGGGGGAATTGGTTAATCCAAAAGACATGACAGTATACTCGTATAATCCATATCTGGTGGTAAAGGCAGTCTTTGGAATATCCTCCACGCGAATCTTGAGTTGATGATAGCCAGTTCTAAGATCAATCTTAGAAAACACTTTGGCACTAGTCAACTGGTCAAACATGTCTTCTATCTTTGGCAGTGGGTAGTTTTTCTTGATGGTGACATCATTCAACTTCTGATAATCCGTACATAAACGGTTACCTCCATCCTTCTTTTCCACAAATAAGATAGGTGATCTCCATGGCGACACACTTGGTTGGATCAATCCTATCTCCAGCATAGCATCCAGTTGCTTCCTCAGCTCCACTAATTCAGACGGGTTCATACTATACGGTCTCTAGGCTATGGGTCCGGTTCCAGGGATTAGTTCGATGATAAACTCGATATCCCGATCTAGGGGCATACCGGGCAAGACATCTGGAAATACATCGGGGTATTCACAGACTATCCGAACTTGGTTAATGGTTGGTTGGGCTATACTCTTGTTGCATTTGAATTGACGGGGCAAGGTTTCAGATACATGCTCGACTGATATTCCAGCTGTACTAGTCATGGTGATGGCGTTCTTGGCACAGTCAATTAATCCTTTATGTTTGGACATCCAATCCATTCCTACTACTACTTACAAACCTTTTGTTCTGAGTACTATTATATTAGCATTAAAATCTATGCCATGGATTCGGATAGGCACGGCCTTGCAAATTTGTCTAGCTTTGGTGGTTGAACCAGGTATTTGAACTATCATAACATGCTTCAATTTGGTTGGTTGAATTTTACTAGTGCATGCAAATTCTTCGGTAACAAATGAGTGCGATGCTCCAGAATCAAACAACACTCTTGCAAGTACTGACTTAACAGAAAACATACCCAGCATGACATCTGGAGCTTCTTGGGCTTCTTCAGCATGCATGAGAAAGAGACGGCCGTTGCGGTTGAGCGATTTCCCTGGGGAAAAGCTTCTTCTAGGCTGAACACGACGCTGCTGCTGAACTAGGGCATTTGCATTGGGGGCTGCGGCAATCTTCTTGGGGCACTCATTGGATTAGTGACCTTTGGTTCCACATTCATAACAAGTCACTTGGGACTTGTCCTTCGCTGCAACAGGCACAACATTGCTTCCAGTCCTTGGGGCAGTGTTGGTGTTGGTGGCGGCATTGTTGTTGTTGAACTTGGGCGGGGCACGGTTAAAATTGCTAGGGTTCCCGAGGTTGTTGTGGTTTCCTCCGGGCCTTGGGTTTCCACGTTTGGGATAGGTCGGACGGTTCATCGGGGGTCTATTGGTTCTTGGGGCAAATCCTGGAGATGGGTTGGGGCGATACGTTGGTGTATGGTGGGTTCCTGGTTGATGCATCATGTGACGCTTGCGGTTCTCATTAGCTTGGTTTATCTTGCCTTCCATCTGAATGGCAGAGTCAACTAAAGCTTCAATATCAGCAAATGGGATATTGACTAACACTATCTGCATCTCATCGTGCAAACCATTCAGGAATCTCTCCTTCTTCTTGTCTTCGGTATCGATCTCATCCAGTGCATACCTAGCCAATGACAAAAATCTGTCACGGTACTCCACTACAGTCATCCTCCCTTGCTTCAGTTCCCTGAATTCATCTCTCATCCTCTTGATCAAACCCGGTGGCACATGGGTTCTGCTGAACTTGACTTTGAACTCTTCCCAAGTCATCATGTGTCCTACAGGCATTGCGCGAACGCTATTCCACCATGCTCTTGCATCTCCAGCCAGATAGCGGGTGGAAAACAGTACCTTCCCGTTAGCTTCCACTCCTGCAACCTCTAGGTTGTTCTCCATGGTTTGCAGCCAATCATCTGCATATAGGGGCTCTTCAGACTTAGTGAAAACGGGTGGATTGGTGTTCTTGAAATTCTTGAGCTTAGATCCATGGTTGTCCTGATTTCCATGGCCTTGATTGTTGTTGGCCATCTGAGCTATCTGTTGAAGGGTGGCTAAGTTGGCTTGACGTTCGTCTCTTTCAGCTTCGCGGTCCGAAACCAACTTTTGCAAGATTTGTAGCATCGGGTCCGGGGATGAAGTGCTTTATCCGTGAGGCATCTGAAGATTGAGATAGATCATGAGAAAAGGGGGAAATTTCTAAGGTTCAGTCTTTTGAAAAGTTTTTGAGATTTGACTCATATTTTTCTAGCAACTTGCTTTTCATTCATTCATTCATAGCACACGATACAAACACACACCACAACAAAGGAAAACAGATGGTTTTAAGAACCATTCTAGGAAACTATGATACAGTGGGACCGAATACAACTCACTAACTCTAGTGCTCAAGTTCTACTACTCCTCGGAGTCGGTGTCCTCCTCCTCCTCCTCCTCATCATCATCATCGATGAAGGCGAAGTCATCCTCATTGGTGAAGAAGTCCATGGCCTGATCCTCTAGAATGTCATCATCATCGCTGAGATAGGAGTAGGGGTCTCCACGAAGGTCTTCCCTTGCATTCTCCCTCTCCTCGAGCTGCATATCCCTCTCGTGGATAGTCTCCTCCAACTCTATGATCCGGTGGCGGAGACGGGAATTATGCGCTCCTTCTTGTCGAGCTAATGGCGACGAGACTGGCAATCCTTCACTAGCATGGCAATAGTCTGATCCTTCTTGGCAGCGATGGCATGGCATAGGAGTGGGCACTCCCTAACTCCTTCTGACGGTCATACATCATAAAGCTGAGGTGGTCCAATTGACTCTTCATCTCGTGGTGATATGGGGCCTCCAATGGCTATCCCATAACATCACGCCTTGGATAGAACTCAAAGCGGGTACCCTTGATCTGATTTATACTCTGCCCACACAGACGGGCAAGAGCTTCCTGCATGGCCCTGGCAAGTCCATCGAGCCAGTTGTTCTCTCTCAAGGTGAACTGAATTCCCTCTAAGGTGGGGGCTTCAATCTTTCCCCGGAGACTTGCAACAACTAGCCACTACAAATCCTCTCCTTCCTGATCATTGAGCTGAGCTCCGAAAAACTTGGGGTGCGGACGCTCCAGCATCTCTGACAGCTGGTCCAAGTCACGCTCAAAGATGAGGTGTCCTCCATTCCCCAACTGATAAAACTTGTTGTACTTCACGTCCATCTATAGGAATATACGATGAGTAAGTTAGTAGAGTGATCAAGTGTGTCAAATTTTATGTAATTTTGCAAGAATTTTTGAGGAACATGAATTTTCATGAAAGAGTCTAAGTGATAAGAATGAGAATAAGTTTTCATAAATAATCACTTCCTTGGTTTTGAAACTAAGTTTTTGATTCAAACGTCCATTCTAAACTAGGGTCTCCTATGGTCAACACCCGGATTTTTAATCCTAGATGCCTGTTATGCCATACATCGCAATCCCGGTATTACCATTTTTGCGAGACATAACAGATTGGATATCATAATACATCATCCAATACAAACCATACATATGGTCTTACACAAATAAGGATCTCATGATCCAGTCTTAATACAATTCAAGCAGCGGAATAACGTAATAATAACGATAGCGTAGGCGAGACTCCATCTTCATGGTCACAGGCAATACTGATGATGGGAGATGATCCTAGTTGTCGTAACCTTCCTGCTATCCGTCTTCCTGACACTCCTCTTCATAGTCTAGCCACGGGAATAGCCACAGACAAAGCCATGAGTACTCTTTAAGTACTCGCAAACTAATACTAACAAGTGAAGTGGTTTTGGAATAGGAAGTACTAAGCTCTAGGGTTATTTTGCAAAAAGCTAGATTTATCTCTACTGAGTTCAGAAGCAAAGAAAGCTAGTTGAAAGTTTTATAACACCTAAGTGGGAACTTGAATTTCATATCACAACCCTGTTGTGGTCAAGTCAAAGTCATCAATCATTTCACAAGTCATTTTGAAAACATCTGACGACGGAACAGAATGGCCACTCCAACTGTCCATAACCGCGGACACGGGCTATTCGAATAGTTTGACACTCTGCAGAGGTGGTACACTTTCACCACGACATTCGATACATCCCTCAGGAACAAATCCTGAATTCACCATACTCAGTATGTGCATAATCAATCCTAACCTTTCAATTACGCGCCCTAGTATAGACACTTCTCCTGTGAGTTTGGCCTCCCAACCATGACCAACTGTCATCTTGGGTACTGCACATGTGGACAATCTTCACAAGGTAGCCTCGGCTCAAACCTTGGCCGCAAGGGAACCCATACTAAGGTATATAAATTTCCAGTCAAGCCCTACCCAAATTTCGGGTATTGTGGTTATACGGTAAAATTGGAATGGTATCGCATCCAGACAACCATCAGTTTTAAAAAGGTCTAAGGATCATGCCTTAAAATTTTCATCATCAAAAACATCTGGTGTTCAAGAACACATGTCAAAACATTTCAGTAGAATGACTCATCATTCTAAGGTTTTCATAACAATTTTCACCAAGTATTCCCATCTAAAGTTGATCAAGTTTTATGCTTAGCACTAGCATCTACAAGTGGGGGTAAACACTAATGAGGGGTGGTAAACAAATGTGAACTAGCTAAGTTCAATCTCATGCCTTAGGATGACATCAAGATTATCTAACTTAGACCAAGTTTTATGCTCTTTATGATACCTTCAAGTTATCCTTCTAATATCTACAAGTCACCAAGTAAACTCAAATAAAAGCTTTGATAAAGAAATAAAAGAATTAAGCTTGCAAGTAAAACTGGGATTTGGTATCATCAAGTGGGTATAAGCACATATGCTTAAGGCATATAGTTGGCATAGTAACAAGCAAGTTTTTGCATGCCAAGTCAACTAGTAGTATTAGGCTTGCATAATTGCAAGTATAAGCTTGCCTTGTGCAGAGCAGTGGTTGAAGTTCTCCTCGGCTTCTTCCTCATAGTATCCTCCTTCTTCCTCGTATCCTTGGTCGGTACTATCGTCTATAAATAAATACGAGGTACACAATCACCAAAAAATACTTAACTATTTCTATTTATCACACCAAGGTTTTCACTAGATGATATAGGATCATCACAAGCATTACAACCATTAGGGAAAATAGTTTTATTTCCTTTATTTTAGAAAAGTAATTTCTACTCATTGAAAAACTACTTAAGATTTAATATTCTCCAACTAAAACATTCGCTCAGGTTGACACATGTAATCACCACATATTTCAGTACTTGGGAATGTGATTTAAAGTGGTGTCACAATTTAATAAGGTTTAACCTTTTTATTTTAATTAATTAAAGTGACTAGAATGGTCTATGTGGCATTGTTTTATTACTTGTTCAATATTTCTGCAAGTAAACCTATATATTTTTATATATTTTGAAAGGTCTTGTTAAATGTGATTTTTGTGAGTTGGAATCAACTCAAAATCGTTTATGGTTGAATTTTGAAAAATGTTTGAATGCAGAAAAGATTATGCCTTATTATTTTTACTATAGAAGATCTACAAATCCAATTGGTTTGAATCCAACGGGCTTGGATTAAGCACTCCAGTACCTTTCTAACAAAACTGGTTTCATCCATTTTGGTTTAGTGAATCAAGCTGGGTTGATTTGTGAATCTGGGTATAGAACTAAGTTTGAAACTAAAAGAATAAACCTAGATTTGAATTACTAGGTCGCGTGGGAGGTTAATTGGGCTGGCCCACTATGCACAACGCGTGCGGGATGGTTAAGTGGCTGTCCCCACTCGTAAGTGAGACAGAGGGGTGCGAAGCGATGTGGGGGGACGTGGACCGCATGATCAAGCTCTAATCCTACGGCTGCGGTTCATCGTCCACGTCAGGCAACACCGGCGAGACAGAACCCTAGCGCGTCCAGTAGGGGTCGTGGGAGGCTCACTGGGGCTCAGGCGATGGTCGGCGATGGGGGAGAATGACGAAGTCAACGACAATGATCCTCCTGGTACCGGCAGCTCCTCCTGGGGCGGCTCCAATCGACGGCTCCTTTCTTCCTCCTTCGCGGCAGACTCTGGCCAAATTCCGGCGATGCGCTGCTCGCCTTGCTCCAGGAGTGAGGTGGGGTGCATCTTGGAGAGAGGGGAGTGAGATGGTGTGAATTCGTGCTGCGGTGGCCTCTATTTATAGTGCCTGAAGGGGACCGACGGGCGCGGGCTGAGCTCGTCGTGGTCATCGGCACAGTGGGCTAATCACATGGGCGACGATAGGGGCGGTGCTATGCTCCCTGGCGAAGCTCAACGGCAAGGTCACGCGGCTTGGCGATCCTGCTTGCACGCGACGAGGGTGGCGCGTGGTTTGTGGGCGTGTGTCGCGGTTGGCACTCTGGCGCGCTCTCGGCTCGCTCGTAGAGAGGCTTGGCATGCTCAGGCTGTGTGGTCCAGGGGCTGGCTATGCTCGAGGCTTGGATAGGGGGTGGCGGTGGATGGTGGGGAGTGTCCTAGACATGCTTGCTAGGCTTGGTGCTTCTCCTAGCTTGATGTCGACATGGGGGTAACAAGTTAGGCTCGGCATGGTCACCATTGATGGCTATGGCATGCTCATAGTGGTGCTAAAGCTTGTTAATTGAGCTAGATCATCTATTGAGAGTGTAGTGTGAGCTATAGAGGGAACAAGGTTGGCCAAAATCACTGCTCCTAATACTGTTTGATGTTTGTTTGTTTACTGATTACAAGGTGTTTGATGAAATGGATGGAAGATATTCAAATTTGAATATTGGATTCAAACTTGGTGGGTGTGTTGGTTACATACTAGGGACTCTCTGGTTAGTTGGATTGGTCAAGGTGCACTGGTTTGGTTGGGTTTTGAAAATGTGGGATCTTCACATATGAATCAGATTCAATTTTGAATTGTGATTTGAATCAAGTTTCCAAATGTTTCTGCAAGTTTGAAAGGTCGGCTTTGATTCACTTTTACTTGGTCTAGCAAGAGGTGAAAATAAATGGAAAAGTTTCTGTTTGAAATCTTGGACTAGAAACACTCAAAGTGGTCTAGTGAGCAAGATTGGAAAAAATGACCATTTGCTTATTTGTTTTTGATGTCTATGCACTTCTATTCTTGTAGACAGTTGTTGGGACTCCAAGTGCAGAGGTTTGTAGAACAGCAGCAAGTTTCCCTTAAGTGGATTACCCAAGGTTTATCGAACTCAGGGAGGAAGTGGTCAAAGCTACCCCTCTCAAGCAACCCTGCAATCAAGATACAAGAAGTCTCTTGTGTCCCCAACACACCCAATACACTTGTCAGGTGTATAGGTGCACTAGTTAGGCGAAGATATAGTGAAATGCAAGTGGTAACGGTGCCAGAAAATAGCTGATGTCGTGGAGGAACTGACTAAAGGCAAACTGATGGAAGCAAGCAAACATGCAACAGATCTAGTAGCAAACGGTGTTTCAATGCTTAGAAACAAGGCCTAGGGATCATACTTTCACTAGTGAACACTCTCTCATATAAATATTCTCTCTTCATGATACTACTCTTAACTACTCTCCGGTTGGACACTTTAATCCATGGTAGGGCTATAATAGCACACCTCAAAGTCCGTCTTCCCCAATCTAGATAACCCCACACTGTCACCTTGAGCGCTAGATGGTTCCAACAAACACCACAATTTTATAGAAACATCCAACTCCAAATATAACTCATAAAAAATATTCAATCTAGCCAAAGTGCCACGCACGGTATGCCCGCTGTCACTTTCACATACGTGGGGAAAAGCATAGATCTATTAAAGCACAAAGATATTTATGTAGACTCAAGCCTAACTGCCACCATGGCATGCAAGCTGTCACTTTCACACACATGGGGAGAGCAGAGATCTAATGAAGCACTTGAGTAGCAAGGTAGATCTACTTGATTATAAAGCTCATGACCACATGCATAGATAAAGAGATGAACACATAGCTACCGGTATAGCCCTTAGCCTCAAGGAAGAACAACTCCCTCCTCATCATGGGAATCAGCAACGGTGATGGAGATGGTGGTGGAGATCGATGGAGATGGCTCCGGGGGCACTTCCCCGTCCTGGTAGGGTGCCGGAACAGAGACTTTCTGTCCCCTGAATCTCCCTTTCGATGGAGGCGGCGCTGCGGAGGTTTTCGTGGATTTCTTCTGGATTCCCTAGGGTTCTTGGGTCGGAGGCTTCTTATAGGCGCAACAATCAAGGTCGGTGGGAGTCCAGGGGGCCCACACCCCCTTTGGGCGCCTCCAGGGATTGCCCGCGCCTAGGGGGTGCGGCCACCCTGTGGCCCCCTCCGGCTCTGCTTCGTGCTTCCGTGTTGCTCCAGGAAAAATAATGACTTTGGCTTTTGTCCCGTCCAATTTCGAGAATATTGATTTTTTGCCTTTTTGGAACCAAAAACAGAAGAAAACATGCAACTGGCACTGTGGCATCTTGTCAATAGGTTAGTTCCAGAAAGTGTATAAAAATACCTCAAAGTGTAGACAAAACATAAGACAGATGATACAAAACAAGCATGGAACATCAAAAATTATACTCCCTCCGTCCCAAAATAGATGTCTCAGATTTATCAAAAATTGGATGAATCTAGACACTATTTAGTATATAAATTCATTCAAATTTTAGAAAACTTGAGACATCTATTTTAGGATGGAGGGAGTAGATACGTTTACGACGTATCAAGCATCCCCAAGCTTAACTCCTGCTCGACCTCGAGTAGGTAAGTGATAAAAAAGAATAATTTTTGAGGTGACATGCACCTTGACAATAAATATCAAACCATTTGCAAGCATTGAAAGCTGGGATCAAAGAACTCTAAACATGTGCATGAAAGATGGAGTTCTAACAATAGTACATAGTAACTATGCATGCAACATGAAAGTCTACAAACAAAGATCATGAATAACATGCATTAAAAAACGTTTGTTTGTTTCACATACAGAAAACATAGCATATATAGTGGCAATCAGCTTGTCCCTCATACAGTAGAAAATAGATGCATAGGACACCTTCAAAGTTCACAAGGGTGACTAGAAACAAGTAGCACAAGAACAAGTAATATCACAATATGCATCAATCAATAAGCTTTGGAACACTGCACACATAATGACAATTATGCTCTCCTAATGGTGCCTAAAGGTAGAAGGTGGAGACTCAATAATGGTGGAAGAAAAGCCTTTTATAAAGGAAGAATGGATTTCAAGTTTCAAAAAGAGCTTCCAAAAATTATGGTACTTGTTCGCTTTCAGCCCTCATTGCCCCTATCATAAGCATCTTGAAGTGATTAAGGTTAAAGTGACAAAGATGGAGTATATGCTTGACGAAGTATAAGTTGGCAATCTCGAGTCCCTTGAATACGAGGGCCACACCTTATGCTACTCAACTTTAGTCACTTGTAAGTTTTTGTCACTGTAAGTATTTGCATATCATAGAGAACCGCCAACGGGGTACCCCTTGCACATGGTACATGAGCTTTCCCATAACCAAAATAACAAGGCAAGCAGACAATGAGCATCTCAGCAATCTTCTTATTTACCATGGGAATATGGTGCTTTTTTCCTCTCTTTCCTATTTTCTCAATGTGTCTCTTTTTTTATAAGAAGAATGCTTCATAGATGTCACTATGGTGATGCTGCAAGTTTCCACCATGATTAGGCACGGCTTAGGCTAGCGGCCCAGGCGTTTCTCTAACACAGAATAAAACTCCATGGACTTACAAGTTCCCTCTTTATTTCACACCGGTGACATCCATAGAAAAAATAGCATGATATCAACTAAGTACAAAGTACAAGTGCAATATTGAAAACGTTCCCCGTGGCAGCACGGTTCTGCTAATTCCAACGTATAAGTGCAAGCATATACAACATAGATGACACAATGGTTCAAGTTTATTAGGGGGAAATAATATAAAGTGTGCCATCAAGTTTGTGAGGGCTTTAATCACTAAGTTTTCACATAACAAAATACTTAAATTGGAAGATAGCTAAAAATAAGAATATACTTGGAATGGTGTAACACGCCATGCATAGGAGTTTATAGTGGACACTTTGGAATAACTTGGTTTATTGGGAGTTGGAAGCATGAGTAGAGCTTACTCATACAAGTGGAGGCTAGCAAAAGACTGGGAGCAACCAACTAAGAGAGAAATAATGGCCAAAATCATGCAATGCAACAAAGCATACTAATCAAAGCAAAGAGTGGTACTACAAGTCAAGGACTAAATGATCATGGAGGCTAATGGTGACTTGTCATAGTCATGACATGGTTTGAGCATGTTCCAAGTCAACCCAAGCAAAGCATCAAAGGAGAATACCACAATACTATGCTTTTGCATGCTAAAACAACGCATAATTTCTTCAAGGCACATTAAGCAATCCTAATTGTTTGGAACAAGTAATGCTATAGCAATAATCACTAGGCATAAGGTCAAAACAACACCTAGCATGTCATGCTAAAGTCTAAGTCACAGTCAATGCAAGATCCTCTTGCACTTATCAAGCAAGAACTTTCTACTCCTTTCCAACACCAAGAAACTTATTGAAACAACTCACAAAGATAATAATCAATAAAGATCAGTGAGCTTGTCTCACAAATCCACAAAGAAGAACTAAAAACTTCTAAGCTGAAAGCATGGGAAAACTAAGGCTGAATGCAGTGCTAGCAAAAGTGAACACTCACAAAACAATAAGAGTGAAAACTAGAGTGTTCTAGGCAATGGAAACAAAGTGTGTCTCTCTCCAAAAGAAGTGTGGTGTAACCAAAAAACTTTACTCAAGCAAACTAAGCAAACGAAAAACAAAAATGAAAACTAAGACGCTCCAAGAACAACACAACTGTGCATGAAACAATAAAAACGAAGTGTCTAGAAAGACCTGAGCTTTTTATTGATGAAGAAGGGGATGCCTTGGGAATCCCCAAGCTTTAACGCTTGTAATTCTTGAATATTTATTGGGGTGACACGGGGTGGCATCCCCAAGCTTGAGCTTTTGTCCATTCTTCATCTCATTACATCATTCTTTCTCTACACCTGAAATTTTTCCTTGATACAAAACTTCACACAATCTTCATTAGCAACATTAGTGTATTCAAAAGATAATAGACCCTTGGGTTTAGCTTTAGAACAGTTACTGTATCAACTCCTTCAAAAAGCTCAATTTCCCAAAAAGAACCCAAAAAAGGAATCAATAAGAAGCAAATGCAAATAATGACAGAAATCTATCAAAACAGACCAGCAGGTATAAACCTATTTTTTTGAAGACCTTCTGTTGCTCAAATCAAAAAGTGTTGATCTAACGAAAGTTAGCTAACATACTGGGGGATTTATTCGTAAATTTTTAGCTCAACCCGAGTGACAGATCCTCCTCACGAATTTTTTTGGTGGAGGACAGAAATCTGTTTTGGGACAACAACTCCCCAAATCTTACTTCCCTCTCATTAGAGGTCATTCTTGGCACAAAAATCAAACAAAGAAGGATAATGAGAGGTCATTACTGAAGTAATAACTTCCAAGACTGAAGAAAACTCTTGGGTTATCTCCCAACAAGTACTTTTCTGTAATGCCTTTAAGGTAGGCTTTATAGCTTGAGAAGATGCTCACATAAGAAATATGAATTGAAGTAAAAGAGAGCATCAAGAACCAAATTCAAAACACAGTTGAGTCTAACCCACTTACTATGCATAGGAATCTTGTAAAGAAACAAGTCTTTAAAGAACAAAGCAACAAGCATAGGAAAGCAAAACAAGTGCAACTTCAAAACTTTCAGCACATAGAGGGGAAACTTAATATATTTTAGATGCATAAGACCATGTTTCCCTCTCTCATAATAACTTTCAGTAGCAACATGAATAAAATTAACAATATAAAACATTCTTATCATGAGCCACATGCATAAAATGATTATTACTCTCCACATAAAAATACCATTCTTATTAATTATAGTGGGAACAAATTCAATAAAATAGCTATCACTATTATTCTCATCACCATAATTATCAAATATAGGAGGCATATTGTAATCACAATTAGCTTTCTCCTCAATAGTAGGTGGACTGAAAATATCATACTCATCATTGTAATCATCATATATTGGAGGTATAGTATCATCATAAGCAATAGAATAGCTATCTTCCCAAGTGTGTTCATTTGTAAACATATCATCATTGGAAGGAACATGGATAGCACTAATATCACAACAACTATTAATATCATCATTTTCAGAATTGGTACCAAAGAGATTTTCAATATCAAAAGTGGTGTGCTTTTCCCAATCATGATCACTACTATATGTAACAGGCATATGAACATCATCTAGTTCAGACTCATCAGCAAAAACTATGATAGGAGCAACATGATTAGAGGAAGATACCATTTCCTCTCTCCTTTTACTTATCTTTTTCTTCTTCTTCTCCTCTTTAGGAGGGAGAGGCTTGAAAGGAAGCTTGTCCACATACCCTGGCTTATTGTTAGAGACAATAGAATAAACTTTGGAGGATTCCTCCTTTTCATTAATAAGATCAAAACACATATCAGTCCTGTCAGAATTTGGTAAAATATCATCTTTTATAAGATTTTATATGTAAGTATTTGCGTGGCAGTTTTCAACACAATAAAAATGACAACCATGCAGGACGCTATTCATATCAAAAGTACTCATGTCTATCAAAGAAGTTTTTCTTGATAACTCTTCACACCCCAAAAATAATGTAAGTTCATCATGTTGATTATCAGTGATCACGTTATCACAATACAAACTTGCAGGATTATTATGGCCTGAGCATTGAAAGTTGAAATGACCCACTTCAAAGCAAAGTTCACAAATAAAAGGATAGAGGGCACAAATTTTTTTACCAAGGTCATCTAGAGCCTTATACCACTTTCTAGTTTTTCATTCCAGTGGGTGATACAATATTCTTATTCTTTTTGATTCTTCTCACAAGTTTTAAGCATACCACAAAAATTAACATGCTTATAAGAAATAGCACTTTCAGAAGTTTGGGCATGTTTATTGCAATCATTAATAACATTTTCATTTTCCATGCAAGTGTCTTTAAAAGGTTCATGATACATGTCCCATTTTTCTTTAGGAGCATTAATATGGGAAGCAAAGGCTCTATAATATTTAACAAGAATTTGAGGATCAATACCATATCTAGCACTAAGCTCTTGAAAATTAGCAGTTTTAGCGAAAGACTTAATGCAATCATACTCATAGTTTATACCTGGTTTTTTACCTTTGTCGTTATCCCAACCTTTGGTATTGCTTTGAATTGTTTCAAGAAGATCCCACTTATCCTTGACCTCCTTACTTGTGAAGGATCCCTCTAAACAGGTATCCAGATAGTCCTTGTAGTGTCCTGAAAGCCTTGCATAAAAATTATTGATAATAACATTACTGGGGAGCTCGTGAATGGGACATTTGAGCATTAGTGACTTCAATCTCCCCCAAGATTCGGCAATACTTTCTCCCTCATAAGGATGAAAATTATAAATATAATTCCTATCTTTATGAATTTCATGAGGAGGATAAAATTTAGAATAAAAGAGGGATTCAAGTTCCTTCCACTCCAAATGATCAGGATCATCTAGTAGCTCATACCACTCCCTTGCTTTGTCCCTAGGTGAGAAAGGGCATAGCTTCCTCTTAACTTGGTCCATTGAAATACCTGCACACTTGAACAACTCGCATAATTCATGTACAAAGATTAAATGATCACTAGGATGGACAGTTCCATCTCCAAAATAGCAGTTATTCATAACACGTTCAACAATTTCAATAGGTATTTTAAAAGGGACAATTTCAGTATGTGGATTTAAAATATCACAAGTATCATTAGAATTACCACATATGGGATATAAAGTATCATCAGAGAAAATTTTCTTCCCTAAAGCTAGGGAGCTAGAAAGATCTTTCTCATAAAAACTAGCTTCCCCAAGCTTAGATGTTTCCATATCATTAGTAACAATGGTGTTCAAAAAATTCACACTAATAACATTGCTATTAGCATGCAAATAAAGCTCCATAGGTTTTTTAATTTTCTCTTCAAACAGTTCATGTCCTAACTCAAGATAAACACTATAAAGCTCTCTAATTTTTGTTGTTGTTTTCCATTAAGCCTAACTAGTGAAAACAAGAAACAAAAAGAAAAAATTGCAGAATCTAAAGGAAATAACTTCGAGCACTCACACCGGAGGATGTGAGTACCTTTTACCTTACCTCCCCGGCAATGGCGCTAGAAAAGAGCTTGATGTCTACGCACTTCTATTCTTGTAGACAGTTGTTGGGCCTCCAAGTGCAGAGGTTTGTAGAACAACAACAAGTTTCTCTTAAGTGGATTACCCAAGGTTTATCAAACTCAGGAAGGAAGTGGTCAAAGCTACCCCTCTCAAGAAACCCTGCAATCAAGATACATGAAGTCTCTTGTGTCCCCAACACACCCAATACACTTGTCAGGTGTATAGGTGCACTAGTTCGGCAAATATAGTGAAATACAAGTGGTAACGGTGCCAGAAAATAGCTGATGTCGTGGAGGAACAGACTAAAGGCAAAATGATGGAAGCAAGCAAACATGCAACAGATCTAGTAGCAAACGGTGTTTCAATGCTTAGAAACAAGGCCTAGGGATCATACTTTCCCTAGTGAACACTCTCTCATATAAATATTCTCTCTTCATGATACTACTCTTAACTAATCTCCGGTTGGACTCTCTAATCCATGGTAGGGCTATAACAGCACACCTGAAAGTCCGCCTTCCCCAATCTAGATAACCCCACACTGTCACCTTGAGCGCTAGATGGTTCCAACAAACACCACAATTTCATAGAGACATCCAACTCCAAATATAACTCATAACAAATATTCAATCTAGCCTAAGTGCCACACACGGTATGCCCGCTGTCACTTTCACACACGTGGGGAAAAGCATAGATCTATTAAAGCACAAAGAGTATTTATGTAGACTCAAGCCTAAGTGCCACCATGGCATGCACGCTGTCACTTTCACACACATGGGGAGAGCAGAGGTCTAATGAAGCACTTGAGTAGCAAGGTAGATCTGCTTGATTACAAAGCTCATGACCACAAGATCATGCATACAGAGAGAGATGAACACATAGCTACTGGTAGAGCCCTTAGCCTCGAGGAAGAACTACTCCCTCCTCATCATGGGAATCAGCAACGGTGATGGAGATGGTGGTGGAGATCGATGGAGATGGCTCTGGGGGCACTTACCCGTACCGGCAGGGTGCCGGAACAGAGACTTTCTATCCCCTGAATCTCCCTTTTGATGGAGGCGGCGCTGCGGAGGTTTTCGTCGATTTCTTATGGATTCCCTAGGGTTTTTGGGTCGGAGGCTTCTTATAGGCACAGGAATCAAGGACGGTGGGGGTCCAGGGGGCCCACACCCCCTTTGGGCGCCTCCAGGGCTTGCCCGCGCCTAGGAGGGTGCGTACACCGTGTGGCCCCCCTCCGGCTCTGCGTCGTGGTTCCATGTTGCTCCGGGGAAAATAATGACTTTTGCTTTTGTCCCGTCCAATTCCGAGAATATTGATTTTCTGCCTTTCTGGAACCAAAAACAGAAGAAAACAGGCAACTGGCACTGTGGCATCTTGTCAATAGGTTAGTTCCAGAAAGTGTATAAAAATACCTCAAAGTGTCGACAAAACATAAGACAAATGATACAAAACAAGCATGGAACATAAAAAATTATAGATATGTTTACGACGTATCAGTTTTGTTTTTTATTTTCTTTTGATTTGTTTTTGCTTGGAAATGTTTTAGATGATGTTGTTTTCATATTTAAACCATTCCTTGAAATTTAGATCAATCACACAAGTCCATTCATTCATTCATGCAATCATCACATACACATATGCATTCATAATGATTTAAATTCACAAAAGTTTTTGTTAACCCTAATTTTGGTGATTGGAATTTGATAATCATTGTTCAACATTTTTGGGATGTTACATTGACCTTGGTGGAGGGGTGACGAACTGGTCCGCCAGACGAGTTGGAGTCACCCTCTCCACCAAAGATAATCTCATCTCATGTATTCGGCTTGGTCCTTTTCAATCATTTGGCAAGATAGTTAAACCGCTCGAGCCGCAGAAGCAATATGTGCGGACATATCCCTTGCATGGTCTTTGAGGTCGACGAAATTGGTTTCTCTCACCTTGTTGGCGTGGTTTGCCATACCTCGTGCTATCACGTCCACATCTAGAGAGGGTGGACAGCGACGTGCTATCAGCTAGCCACTAGGAGCTTTGGCATTGTTGACCAGGGAATCATTGATAAAGAGTACCTCCCATATGTATGGGAACTTCCTGTGCTTCCCTGTTCATCCAAATCATGCTTAGGGGAATCGAAAGAATTTCCGAGGGTGATCACCAGATGCCAACCTGGTTTGAATAGTGATTCTGACCGTAGGTTAAGATCCCATCCCAAGGCTCCTGCCGAGGGATCCAAACCCAGGTCATCCCCGAACAACCTAGAGGCAAGAGCCGGAGGAATTACCTATCGAGGCAATAGAAGTGACCGCACTAGTTCCTTATTTTATGGGAGAGTTATTGATCAATCCTTCCACCCCGACCTATGATACGAAACATGCAACCCCTACCTAGCACGCCAACTTTTGATGTATTTTATGAAGGTAGATTTATGTACGTATGGTTCATGCCTGGATATCAGGATAGTATCACATTCAGACAGAGATTTATACAGGTTCAAGATCTAGATGAACAACGTCCATTAAAAACCCTACTCCTGTTTGTGGGTGTTTGGGATCATGGTATTGTTCTCACGTGAAATCAAGAAACATCAAGATATCACCTATGGTGAATGGTGGTAGAAGATGACTAGAGAGATCTACCCTCAACACGGTGTCCATGCCCCACTTATATACACGGTCGGTGGCTAGGGTTATAAAGTGCTGAGATGGATTACAAGTGGTGGCACTTATACAAATCCCTAATAGAAATATATAGGTCCAATCTTATCAAAGTAATCACGATCTCATAGAATTTGTTCGATGATACTCCCTGGCTTGGCCGCCAAGGAGTCTCATTCGAGGCCCCGCATGAGGCTCGGCCACCATGGTTTCGGGTGATCCCTTTCGGTTGTCTCGGCTCACCAGGTACCTATGACCTTGTCAGCCTCGTAAACATATTTGTTGTTGCCTTAGATAATTATGAAAATATGCATAGGTGCAAGGGACTCATGCAAAAATAATCCCAAAAGTATAATTCTTTGTGTTTTCTGCAAAAACCGACAAGAGTTAAACATATTTATTTCCAAGTCTCCATTATATGGCATTGCCTGCTTTGATAAACAAAAATTTAAGATTCATATATACTAAATGGTCATGAAAATCAAGCTAGGTATTGGTATGTAAGAACTAGATGGCTGAGCCATGCATTATCTTCTCTTCTTATCCTTTCACAACTACTTAGTTATTCTCAATTTAGCATGAATATTTTATCTGATGTTTAATGGAATTCCTAGATTTAAGCTACGTTCCTAGACAATAATAATGAGGAATAATCAGAATTTGTGTGTTGTGTGCATTAAGAACATTAAATGCATTTACTAGTATCCAATTATAAAATTTTCCATCATTACATTGAGTGGATAAGTATGCATATATGAAATAGTCAATTAGCACAATTGGTGTTATATTGGTATTAATATATTATCCTTTATCAAAATAAACTAATGTGCACTTAATGCTTCTAATTTGGCACAACTAATATTTTTTTGTTTCAATGGCATTCCTTAACTAAAGTTACCAGGTCGTGCTCTATAAAAAACTTACCATTTCTCATTTGTGTTCATCCTCACAACTCACAAGTCCAATAACCATCAATAGTTTCTATCAACAAAACATTTTATCCAACATGAGGACTACACCGGTTCTACTTATGACCCTCGCCTTTCTCGTGGTAGCATCAGGTACCATTTCTAGTTGTAGTATAGTGTTTGCATCTTGGGTAAAAAGTGAAGGTCATGAAGTTTTATTTTGCATATGTTATTTTTGTGTATATTCCAAAGAATGTGAGTCAAATATTATCCCGACACTGGGTAAGGCGTGCACCATTGAACCATGCAAAGTTGCATGCGAAAGGTTGAATGCTAGTTGTGACACTGTGGGTAGAGCCTGCACTCTGAGTAGCACATGCACTAGCAATGGTTGCAAATGCACGATGTGCTTTCGAGAGACCTACAAGAAAGAAATGGTTAATATCTAGAATATGATATACCATGGCATGTTGGCCGGAACTATAAGAGAGCCCTAATATTTTTGCAGTAGGGGCATGTCTATCCATCACTAGACATGTGCAATATGGATATGATATTCTTAGTATAAGTTGTTTGGAATTACGAAGTGAGCTATATATGGTGTTTTTTGTTTTTTGTGCAAGTTCTTTTTAGTGTGAGGGGGATAAAAATATAAAACTCACCGCTACATATTACTTGCTCTTGGTTTTCTAAAAATTATTTTTAGACTCACGATATGTTGTTTCTTCATATATTCAATGCAAGTTCTAACGAGCCTCATCCCTATCTTCATGCCCGCCATTTTTACGATAATTTGAAATTTGAAAAATTCAAAACAGGCATAACAAATTCAAAAACGGTTCGAACAATGTTAATCCTTTGAGCGGTGTCATATTATTTGACATAGTTGCACGGAAAAATACCAAACTTGGTATATTGATAATGTCTCGAAAAAACCTTCATAAAATGACCTATCATATTCGAGGTTTCATGTCTTTGGTCCAAATAATTATTTTAGAACACAGAAAATGGTTTTGAATTACTTATTCAAATTCAAACACTTTTCATGTTGAAAGTTTTTTAAGATTCCAAAATATGCATAAAATATTAGTTAATTCATTTGTCGGATCGAGGATGCTAGTTGTCACATCCCAAGATTTTGAAATTTGGGATTAGAAAAAAAATGTTTTTACATGTCATTCATGTGCATTGCATTGCATCCATGCAAAAATTACAAAATTTAAACTTAAAAACTCTAACCCTAATAGGTTTGGCAAATATTCTTATAAGGAATAAATATGGATTTTATAAATCCAATATTTCAAATATTAAAAGTAATGTCAAACTAACACCCTATGATGATCTACTTGAATTTAGAAAATTTTAGAAACAGGTTTCAAGTCTTTTGGACTTAGTATGAAAAAGTTACAAAGGAAATACAAAACAGAAAAAGAATAAGAAGAAAACTAAACCTACCTACCCGGTGACCCAACTAACCTGCACCCTATCTACTGCGCTCCCCTTCAAGACGTGCAAGACAAGAATAGCCAGCCCACTGCCCGCCAGTAGCCCGTGTAGCCCGCCTCCCCTCTCTCTCCCGCTGGCAGGTGGACCCCGCCAGGTCATCTCGTTCCTCCGAACGGTGACCGAAACAGGCACGGGTTCATCCCCAACCGAACGAATCTAGAGATTTTGCTGCGTTTCCTTTTCCCCGGTCCAAGTTTGAACCCCCATAAATATCCACTCTCCTCTCCCTTGTGTTGTTTTCGCGATTTTGCAAACCATAGCCGCCGAATCGATCATAACAGATCTTGCCGCCGCTGTCTCCATTAACCGAGCATCGGAGGTTACCGCCGTCGATACCGTCTACCCCGAGCCCTCTTCTTTCCCCCATCGTCTTCCCCTTGTTTCACTGCATCTCCTCACTCGTTCTTGCCCCTCTACAGATCACCGCAGAGCATGCAATTGCTCGACGGAGCATCGTCATCGTCCACCGCCTCCATCCGCCTATTGTAATCGCTCTAGGAAGAGAGCGTCGAATTTGTTCACACCATAGTGACCCCTGACCTCGCCCGCTTCTCGTGGTGGTATTCTCCATCGCCGGAGACCCCTGGAGTGCACTCCACCGTGCACCATCCGAGCGCCACCACCGTCGGGTGACTTCCATCGCCGCCATTGATCGCCACCGTCGCCCGGATCAAGATTGGTCATCCTATCCACCTTCAACGGCTCAGATTAGAACAGCCCTCCGAACCGGTACCGTCCAATGAAGCTTTGCCACGTGGCCTCCTTGTCGTTATCGCCGCGTCGCTCGCCAGGTCAGCGCCAGATCACCAGTCAACATGCCCAGTCAATGCGCACAGTCAACATATTTTATTCTATTATATAAATAAAATAGGCAGAATATTGGGCAATCTTGTAAAATTCATACAAAATTGAATACATGTCCAAAAATTATAAATAATATATCGTTGGATTCATAAAATTGTGTAGAACAGTAATACAAGATTAGATCTAACTTTACAGTACATATTTACTGTAATATATTAAATAGTTTAATGGATAATTTAGACATAAGAAATCATAGTAAATTATCGGTATATCGGAAAAATATAAATAATGTCTCTGGAGTTTGAATTTTAGACAATTTAAACTATTTAAATGATGTAAACCCTATTAAATAGTAATTAAATTATAGAAAAAGATCTACAACTCTGATTAGGGTGAATCCAATTGCTACTGGTTCGTAATAGTGTCATCTATCCATTACACTTCAGATCTAAATTCAATACATCAATTAGAACAGAGGTTACAATAGAACTATTAAAACCCCTATATTGGCAATCAAGATTTAATAACAAATACCCTATTGCATCAAATGATCTCCTTCGTGCATCCTGTGCTATAGTAATGTTCAGAGAACTAATTACAACCATTGTGATATATTAAATCGTCATGCATGCATTTGTTCATCATTGTTTTGTTGTATTGTGCATGATTGCATTGTTCTGAATGGTGTATTTGTTGTGCTTTGTTTTAATCGTTAGATTGCAAGGAGTGCAACGTTTGTGATTGTGACGAGTGCAACGATTGCAATTGTGAGGATTGTTTGAATGACTATATCAACTAAAGGCAAGTGGCACTATCATAAAAGTCCTATTATTTTCCTATGCATTGTAGTTGTTTTTGGTAGAAGTGCATGTGTAGGATTTTTTTTTGGACTATGTGTTATGCTATTCTATCTCCTATTTACGATGTCCTTTTGTATCTTGCTTAGTGGAAACATCGTAGTTGTAGTATGCTTAGCCCTGCTATAGATTCGGGATGGAATATCATGTTATGAGCATTGTGAGTTATTGGAAAAGCTAAAACAAGTACGTAATGAATCATCTGGGTGGAATATTGTTGTTGTTGATGAAGAAGTGAAAACGAAGAGGATTGTATCTTTGGCAACCTCTCTTGTTTGTGCACTAGAAGACCACCTAGGTATCATAGAGATTGACATGTTTCCCATATAGTAGCTTCCGTGTACAGCCGCATGCTAATATGGGCTCTGGCTTGGTTAATTACATAGCGGAAGACCCTTTACATTGGTATATCTTCAGGTTAACTAGAATTGTGTATTGGAGGTTATATCCTTGCATTGGTGCCTGTTAGACGTGCTAGCATTGTGTATTGGGAGGACTTCTATGGAAAGACTTTGTCACATTCTCGATCTGCCGGTATACCAATTGGTGTGTACTAAACCAGCGGCCACTGGTGGCATCAAGACGAGATTGTTTCGTGTGGGTAAAGTGTACAACTTCTGCAGAAGATATAAATCTAATCGATTAACCGTGTCCCCGGTTATGGACAATATTGAGAAACTAAGGCTTGAAGCTTATGGATGATCTCGACATTCCAATTTCTTAATAAAATTTGATGGTTGAACAAGGGGTTATGAGCACTTGGTGTTGGACAACGTGTTCATACAATTTTTAGAAAGGATTAAAACTATTTGGAAATGATAGGATAAAACTATTGCTTTATGCAAATGAGCCTAAAACTCCACTTAGCCAAATATGCGTGTAATTGATAGGTTCCATTTATATCCACATACTAGTGACACTTGCCAATACATTCAAAGTATTGACCATTCGTGGCTGCAACCTTTCATATTGCAGGTTATATCGTTTCTGAGTGATCGTTATAGATCGCGAGACTCCACTCAACGATTTTTCGCCTGTGGAACATTTGAAGAATGGAGATCTACTGTATTGCTTTTCGCTGTGATATAATGTAAATTCTAGATCATATTCGTTGTATTTATGTTGTACAGTTATATTTGGTATCATTTTGTACTATGTGTGCCAGTGAACCGATCCAGGGATTGGCACTATACACATGAACTCAGCCTTATCAGGCGAGGGTGTTACACTAGTTCACCTCGAGATTTTGAAAGAAAATCTAAGAAGGATTATGAAACAAACTGGATTTCAGCACAACTTATCACCCGCAGACTGATGGACAAACGGAGCGAGTAAATCAGATACTCGAAGATATGTTGGGAGCTTGTGTGTTAGAATATGGATCTAAATGGGAAGACTGTCTGCGTTTCACAGAATTTTCATACAACAACAGTTACCTAACCAGTTTGCAAATGGCCCCATTTGAATTCATGTATGGAAGAAAGTGCCATACCCCTTTGAATTGGTCGAAAGTAGGAGAGAGTCAGGTTTTCGGATCCGACATCCTAAGAGAAGCCGAAGAGAAAGTTCACAAGATCCGTGAGCACCTCAAGACCGCCCAATCCAGACAGAAGAGTTATGCTGACAAGAGACGTCGAGACCTAGCCTTAAACATCGGAGATTTTGTGTATCTCAAAGTATCATCCTTGAAAGGAATGCAACGTTTCCAACTCAAAGGAAACTTAGCCCCCAGATATATTGAACCTTTCAAGATTTTGAATCGTCGAGGAGAAGTATCGTATCAACTGGAGCTGCCGGAAGAGATGTCAGCCGTACATAATGTGTTGCACATCTCGTTACTTCACAAATGCCTAGAAGTCTCGGAGAAGACCGAAGTTTTTAAGAATATTGATCACAGAACCATAGAGATCAACGATGAACTGACATATCCCGAAGTACCCATTCGTATTTTGGAGGAAGCCTTTAGAACCACTAGAACCCAGAGTATCAAGTTTCTCAAGATCCAGTGGAGTAAACATACTGAAGAAAAAGCTACCTGGGAGCGAGAAGATTACATTAGGACTGATTTTCCAGATCTCTTTAAATCCTAGTTTTCTTTTTCTCAAATCTCGGGGAAGAGATTTTGTTTAACGAGAGAAGGGTTGTAACATCCCAAACATATTAGTCCATATTATAAAGTTATAATCACCCAAGTTTAGGGTTAACAAAAACTTTTGTTATTAAAATTAATATGAATGCATGTGTGTGTGTGAGGAATGCATGAATGCTTGTATGGACTTGTTTGATTGTTATGAATGGAAAGGATTGGTTCAAAGATGAAAACAACATCATCTAAATCATTTCCAAGCAGAATCAAATCAATAGAAATTCAAATATAAACAATATGAGCTAATGGTCATTTTGACCAAAATTAACCACTAGACCACTTTCAGTGTTTCTAGTCCAAGATTTCTAATGGAAACAAATCCAATTATTTTCACCCCTTGCTAGACCAAGTAAAGTGAACCCAAACCCACCTTGCAAACCCACAGAATCATTTTGCAAATCTATGCCAAGGACAATTGAAAATTGAATCTAGTTCATATGGGAAGATCACCATTTCTCAAAACTCAACCAAACCAGTTCACCTTGACAAATCCAAACAACCATAGACTATCAAGTATGTGACCAGTGCACTCAACAAAATTCATCCAAAAATCAAATATAAATTTCTTGCGGCTAAACTTTGTAGACACAAATCAATTGGCCAAACTTTCACTGTTTTGAGCAGTGACCATTCAAACCATTGTCTCCCTTTGCTCACTCTTGTCTCCCCAGTGACAACCACAACATTGAACAGCCTAGAACCCTACCCATTGCACCATGCCGTGCATGCCCGAGCCACCCCTTGCCAGCCGACCATGGCAAGCTAGCAGGAGCGTTCGCCGTGCCTAGCCACCATGTCCAGGAGGCAGCCTAACGTCCACCGCCACCCCCTGTCCAGCCCTCGAGCACTGCCAAGCCGTGGACCACAGAGAACGCGATGCGCCCAGTTCGTCTCTGCCATGCCGAGAGCATGCCAGAGCGCCACGCCCGACACACTCGCACACGCCACGCCTCGCCTTCGCCGCCTGTGCCAACGATCACCACGACCCCAGGAACTTCCTAGACATCCCCATTCGCCGCCGCTTGACCCGTAGCCACTATGCGTCATCAAAACCGCCGTCGGTGCCGCTCAGAGCACCAACGCGTTCCAACTATTCTCGACCGCCCCTTGCTACGCCATTACCTCCTTGAGCATCGCCACAATCACAGACTGCCCTAGCCCCCGAGCTCGCATTAGCTCACTGCACCTCGACCTGCGAGCTCGCCTGCCACCTTGCTTCTCGCCTATAAAAGGAGGCCTTCCCCGCACCATTTCTCCACACTCCAACACTCACCACTCCTCACTGATCCTCCCCCACTTCTTCCCGGAGCAAGGCGAGCTCTCCCTTGCCGGAATTAGGCCGAAGCCCGCGTCTCCTAGAGGAGAAGGGCACCGTCGATTCAGGCCACCCAAGGAGAAGCCGTCGGTACCAGGAGAACCATCAGAGCCGCCTTGTTTGTTTGCCCCTGTCACCGACCCTTGCCAGAGGCCAGGTGAGCCTCCCCCGACCCTCACTGGCCGTTCTAGGGTTCGTCCCCGTCGTGTCCTGTTCCGATGAGGACGATGGCCGTGAGCCGTTGATCTTGAATCTAATCCTATGGTCAAAACCATACCATACCCCTCCGGCACCCTTGTCTCACTGACGAGTGGGGACACCACTTAAACCAGCCCTCGCACACGCTGTGCGCAGTGGGCCGGCCCAGTTTAGTTCCCACGCTCCGCCCAGTAGATTCAAATAGATATTTTCTATTTTAATTCAAACCTAGTTAAGACAGTAACTTTAAAAATCAATTCAGAGAGTTTTACTGAACCAAATGGCATGAAACCAATTTTGTTAGAAAGGTATTGAAATTCTTAATCCAAGCCCGTTGGATTAAAACCATCTGTAATTATAAATCACCTATAGTAAAAATAACAAGGCAGATACTTTTCTGCATTCAAACATTTTTCAAAAATCAACCATAAATGCTTTTGAGTTGATTCCAACTCTCAAAAATCACATTTGACAAGACCTTTCTGAATATATAAAAATATCTAGGTTTACTTGCAGTAATAATGGACAAGTAATAACAGAATGCCCCATAGGCATTTCTAGTCACTTTGATTAATTAAAATAATAAAGTTAAACCTTATTAAATTGTGACACCACTTTAAATCACATTCCCAAGTATTAAAATATGTGGTAATTACATGTGTCAACATGATCCCATATTTTAATTGGAGAATATTAAATCTTAAGTAGTTTTCAATGAGTAGAAATTACTTTTCTAAACTAAAATAAATAAAACTATGTCTTTATTTCATGTGCTAATTGTGATGATGCAAGATCATCTAGTGTGAACCTTTGTTTGCCAAATAGAAGTAGTTAAGTATTGTTTGGTGATTGTGTACCTCGTATTTATTTATAGACGCTAGTACCGACCAAGGATACGAAGAGGAAGGAGACTACTACGAAGATGAAGCAGAGGAGAACTTCAACCACTGTACTGCTCAAGGCAAGCCTCACAATAAAAGTTAACTTAGCACGCTATCTAATGCAAGCCATCTTAGCAAGCTAGAACTTTGCAAGCTAACACTTGCATCATAACTATGAAAACTAGATGCCTTAGGCATATTTGGTTATACCCCTTTATTATACCAAATCCCAGTTTTACTTACAAGCTTTATTATTTTTATTTCTTTATCAAAGTTCTTTTTTACTTCTAGTTAGTATTTAGTGAGTTTTGGTAAAGATTTTAGAGGTAGCATAAAGAGCATAAAACTTGTCCTAAGATAGATAGAACTAGATGTCATACTGAGGCATGCGATCTAGATTTGGATAAGTCACACTTGATTATCACCCCTCATTAGGGATTACCCCCAACTGTAGTGGCTAGTGCTAAGTATAAAACTTGATCACTTTAGATGGAAATACTTGGTGAAAATGGTTATGAAAACCTTAGAATGATGAGTCATTCTAATGAAATGTTTTGACATGTGTTATGAACACTTGACAGTTTGATGATGAAAATGTTGAGGCATGAGCCTTAACCCTTTATTAAACCGATGGTTGTGTTCGGATGCGATACCATTCCAATTTTTCCGTATAACCACAATACCCGAATTTGGGTAGGGCTTGACTGGAAGTTTAAATATCTTAGTCTGGGTTCCCTTGCGGTCGAGGTTTGAGCTGAGGCTACCTCGTGATGATTGCCCACCTGTGCAGTTCCCAGGATGACAGATGGTCATGGTTGGGAGGCCAAACTCATAGGGGAGGTGCCTATACTAGGGTGTCTAATTGAAAGGTTAGGATTGATTATCCGCATACTGAGTATGGTGATTCAGGATTGTTCCTGACGGATGTATCGAATGTTGTGGTGAAAGTGTAGCACCTCTTCAGAGTGTCAAACTATTCGAAGAGCCGCGTCCGCGGTTATGGACAGTTGGAGTGGCCATACTGTTCCGTTGTCATATGTTTTCAAAATGACTTTGATTTGACCACAAGAGGGTTGTGAACATGAAAAACTAAGTTCCCACTTAGGTGTTATAAAACATTTAAACTAGCTTTCTTTACTTCTAAACTCAGACAGAGATAAACCTGGATTTTTGCAAAACAACCTAGAGCTTAGTAGTCCTACTTGAACCACTTTACTTGTTAGTGATAGTTTGCGAGTATTTAAAGAGTACTCATGGCTTTGTCCCTGGCGATTCCCATGGCAGACTATGAGGAGGACTACCAGGATGATGGACAACGGGAAGTCTACAACAACTAGGTTCATCTCCCATCGTCAGCATTGCCTGTGACCCTGAAGATGGAGCTTCGCCCACGCTACCGTTATTATATTATTCCGCTGCGTTGATTGTATTAAGACTGGATCATGAGATCCTATATTTGTAAGACCTTTATTATGGTTTGTAATGGATGATGAACTATGGTACCAATCTGTTATGTCTGGCAAAAATGGTAATCCTGGGATTGTGATGTATGGCATAACAGGCATCTGGGATTAAAAATCCGGGTGTTGACATTTATTATGTAGTGTATGTATACATTTGTATTATTATATGACATGTGAGCACAGAGCCAATCCCTTCACATTTGTTTGGGAGAGTAATGTCTTCGGGGCGGACGCGACAACGCGCGCCATATAGGGACGATTGACGGGTGTAAACGCATGCCATATATTCTCCGAATTAGGGTTTATATCCCTCAGACCCGTTTAAATTGCCAAGCATGTCTTAGGGTTATATTTAAGGTGATCGTGTCGTCAAACCACGGCACCCTATTCCCTCAAATCTCGCCTACCTAACCTCTTTGATTAGCCGCTTTGACTCATCCGCTTTTCCCCTTTTGCAGAAAATATGGAACCACACAATAGAGACAAAGAAAAGGAAGAGTTAATTTATGGTATGATCCGCGGGGATGAAATCGATGTCTCGACGTTTCTGAACAACTCTAGTGAGGGTGATCCTATTATCGCTGGAAGAGACAACTTCAATGAGGAAGAAGTCGATGACTTTGGTGAGGGAGAAGCCGATGGCTTTGGTGAGGGAGAAGGCGACGGCTCCGGTGGAACATTAAATATTACAAACTTCGGCGAGGTGCATATAAATATTAATTAATTAATCATCTCGTGTCTATATACATATATTAACGCTCTTTATTCTGTTAGCCCTCCGGATCAAGCAAATCTTCTGCAAAGAGGAAACGAGGCGCAGCCAAAATGTTGGAAGAACATGAAAGGTGCAGGATCGAAGAATTCGCTAAAGATGGCAAACCGACGACTCCCGCTCATGTTAAAAACAAATTTGTAGTGCAATGCGGAGCTATCTTTAGGGACTTCATCCTGATGACCGTTCGAGAATTGCATAATCCAAAGGAGGCATGATTTAAATATGTCGGCGACAAAGTTAAAGATTTACTTTGAAGGAGGCTCATGATTAATTTTACCCTACCGATGGTAGCGATGGATCCAAATGTGGAGAATCCAGATGAGGAGGCCCAGCAATAGGCCAATGCCATGAAGGAAAAGTTCAAGGAGTGGGCTCTTAAGAAGATGGCCCAACAATTCACCAACTCAAAGAAAAGATTGCACCTAGACTTTATCATGAAAAAGAAGACTCCGGATTTCAAGGTCAGCTTATGAGAAGATAAAAGACCACTGGGATGAGTTTGTGTTGTACAAGCAATCAGAGGTAGCTCATTAAAGTTCTGAACCAAATAATAAAAATGTTGCTAACAAGAAGTATCACCATACTATGGGGCAAGGTGGCTAAAGGGCTGGCGTTCCTAAGTGGAAGAAACTTGAGGACGACCTGCATGCTTAAGGGATCTCTCCAAAGACAGCTGATAGGCTCGAATGGATAAAGAATTGGTTTTACGGGCATGGGGGCACGTTCAACTCAGAACGGAAGTGCATATATAAAAAATACATAAGGAAAATCCCATACCCATCAAAGACATTAGAAATGCAGTAAGGTTCATTCCCGGTAGAGAGAATGACGAGCTCACACTCGCCCTTGGGAATGAGGAACACACAGGACGAACACACAGAATAGGCTCCAAACCATGGATAGTTGGGTTTCTCGTAGGCGGGAAGAAATATCCTAATAGAAGCCGTAAGAGGAGAAAGGAAGAGCAGGAAATTAAAGCAAGAAATCAGGCAGAACGGATGCTTAACATAGAAGAAAAATTAAAGCGACGTCAGGATCAAATTGACCCTAGGAGGTCGCTGACGCCTCCATGACGGCGCGCCGACTCTTCTCCATGCCGTGGACGCCTCTAACTCTTGGGGAGGCACGTATTGTAACATCCCAAAAATATTAAACTAGAATCATGAAACTCTAATCATCAAATTTAGGGTTAACAAAAACTTTTCTAAAATAAAATGAGAAAGCATTCATGTGTGTATGCATCCCCTTTTGAATTCTTTTGAATTGCCTTGTTTATGTGTTTCTTTGCTTGTAAAATGATTCTTAGGTGAAATAAACATCATCTAAAAAATCCCCACACTTTTCCCAAAGACAAATAAATCAAAACAAACAAAATGAATGAATGGTCACTTTGGCCAAATTAACTCCCATGCCTACTTTGCCTGTCTCTAACTTTCAGAACTTAACAGAAACTTGTTTGGATCTTTGCACCCCTTGATAGTACTCATAACAAAGTATCAAGGCCCACTTTGTGATCATCCAGAAACATTCAAATGCATAGTTTAAAGGACAGTTTAAAATTGAATCTTTATCATATGGGAAGATCCCACTTTTTCAAAAACCACTCAAACAAGCTCAAATTTCAAGACCCAAGCATCTGCAGACTCACCAGCACCAACCTAGCACACCCACCAAAAATGTTTTCAAAATTCAAAACTTGAATTCATGCGGCCATTTCATCAAACACCTTGCAGATGCAAATCAAATAAAATCCAAACACTATTTGGAGCAGTGATTTGAGCCTAACTTGTTCCCTCTCTGGTTGCAACTAGGCTTTAGTAGATCATCTAGCTCATTTGTAAACGTCTAGCACCACTGTAAGCTTGGCAATGTCATCAATGGTGAACAGCCAAAGCCACCCATGCCACCCCACTGTAGACAGCAAGCTAGGAGAGGAACTAGCCGTCCCAACCTTGTCTGGGAGATCACCCATGCCTCACCGCCCCCTCTCGACCAGCCCTACCTCAAAGACATCGACCAGAGCACCCAGGAACGCCGCGCCCATGCCACTGTCAACCATGTCGAGCGTGCGCTAGAGAGCCACCCTCGACACACGCCCACAGACCGCGCGCCGCCCTCGCCGCGTGCATACGCAATCACCACCGTCCCAGGAGACCGTCAGACATCCCCGTTCGCCGCCCCATGCCTCAGCCATCGCCGCTGCCGTCGAAGACGCTGCTCTGCCGTCAGAGCATCACATGTTCGCACCGTTTGCCACCGCCCCTACACGCGCATTAAAGCCATAGAGCATCGCCAGGAGACCACCGATCGATCGCCACCGCCGGCCATGCCTCTAGCAGCCCGTAGCCATGTCGCCACCGTCGCCTGCCCATTCCGTTCGGTCTCGTCGTCGAGACTATAAATAGAGGCCTCCCCCGCTCAAACTCTTCACACCATTCTACTCCCCTCTCCTCACTGATCGTTCCACCCTGTTCCCGGAGCAAGGAGAGCAGCGCATCACCGGAATTTGGCCGGAGCAGGCCGCCTCTGGAGAAGAAGGGCGCCGTCGATTTCGTCCACCCCAGGAGAAGCTGCCGGTACCAGGAGGTTCGCCATCGTCGACTTCGTCGTTCGCCCGCCTCGCCGACCCTCGCCTGAGCCCCGGTGAGCCCCCGACGACCCCCACCTGCGTTAGGTTTACATCTGCGCCGCACCGGCGTGGGACGATGAGTAGCAGCCGTTCGATTAGACTTAGATCATGCGGATGAGATTGCCCCGTACTGCTTCGTGTTTAAAGAGCCACTGACTGGTGGAACCCCCTGTCAGTTGAGCCCCCGCCGCGGAGTGACACCGGGCCGGCCCATTATCGTTTCCCGCGCAGCCCAGTCGTTTGAATTTAATTTTTCCATTTTAATTCAAACACAGTTCTGTACCTAGTTTCAAAAATCAACTCAGCTTGATTCAGTAAACCAAATTGAATGAAACCAATTTTGTTAGAAAGATATTGAAATGCTTAATCCAAGCCCGTTGGATTCAAACCATTTGAATCTATAGATCAACCTTGGTAAAAATAACAAGGCAGAGCCTTTTCTGCATTCAAACATTTTTCAAATTTAAACGATAAAAGCTTTTGAGTTGATTCCAACTCTCAAAAATCACATTTGATCATACCTTGGAGAATATATAAAAACATTTGGGTTTACTTACGGAAATATTGTTCAAGTAATAAAAGAATGCCACTTAGGCATTTCTAGTCACTTTATTTAAGTAAAATAAAAGGTTAAATCTTATTAAATTGTGACACCACTTTAAATCACATTCCCATGGACTAAAATATGTGGTGATGACATGTGTCAACATGATCCCATGTTTGATTTGGAGAATATTAAATCTTAATTAGTTTTTCAATGAGTAGAAATTACTTTTCTAAAAATAAAAGAAATTAAACCAAGCTTTAATCTTGTAATGTTAGTGATGAAGCTAGATCATGTATAGGACCCTTTTGTGTGATGATTGAAAGTAGTTAAGTATTGTTTGGTGATTGTGTACCTCGTATTTATTTATAGACGCTAGTACCGACCAAGGATACGAGGAGGAAGGAGGATACTACGAAGAAGAAGCCGAGGAGAACTTCAACCACTGCTCTGCACAAGGCAAGCCAATACTTGCAAGCTAACACTTGAAATTTAGCAAGCTTATATTGATACTAATGCAAGCCTAATACTACTAGCTGAATGTGCAATCTAACACTTGCAAGATACTCTACTTTAGCAAACCTTACTAATCAAGTTGACCTATGCAAGCACATACTTGCTTGTTACCATGCCAACTATATGCCTTAAGCATATATGATCATAACCACTTGATAAACCAATCCTAGTTTTACTTGCAAGCTTTATACTTTATTTCTTTCACAAAGCTATTACTTAGAGTTACTTGAGTAAATTGTAGATACTAGAAAGATAATTGAAGGTTGCATAAAGAGCATAAAATTTGGCCTAGGCTAGATAATCTTTATGTCATCCTAAGGCATGAGATTGAACTTAGTTAAACTCCACTAGTTTACCACCCCTCGTTAGTCCTTACCCCCACTTGTACATGCTAGTGATAAGCATAAAACCTGATCAACTTAGTTGGGCATACTTGGTGGAAAAATGGTTATGAAAACCTTGGAATGATGGGTCATTCTATTGACATGTTTTGTACATGTGTTTCCGAACACCAGAGGATTTATGGTGATGAAAATGTTGAGGCATGAGCCTTAGCCCTTTATAAAACTGATGGTTGTCTAGATGCGATACCATTCCAATTTTACCGTACAACCACAATACCCGAGAATTGGGTAGGGCTTGACTGGAAACTTATATACCTTAGTATTAGTTCCCTCACGGCCAAGGTTTGAGCTGAGGCTACCTTGTGAAGATTGTCCACCTGTGCAGTACCCAAGATGATAGTTGGTCATGGTTGGGAGGCCAAACTCACATGAGAGGTGATTATACTAGGGCGTGTAATTGAAAGGTTAGGATTGATTATCCGCATACTGAGTATGGTGAATTCAGGATTTTTTCCTGGCGGATGTATCGAATGTTGTGGTGAAAGTGTACAATCTCTGCAGAGTGTCAAACTATTCGAATAGCCACGTCCGCGGTTATGGACACTTGGAGTGGCCATACTGTTCCCCCGTCAGATGTTTTGAAAATGACTTGTGAAATGAATTGATACTTTGACTTGACCACAACAGAGTTGTGATATGAAATACAAGTTCCCACTTAGGTGTTATACAACTTACAATAGCTTTCTTCATTTCTGAACTTAGTAGAGGTAAATCTGGCTTTTTGCAAAACAACCCTAGAGCTTAGTGTCCTACTACCAAAAACCCCTTTTATTGTTAGTATTAGTTTGCGAGTACTTAAAGAGTACTCATGGCTTTGTCCCTGGCTATTCCCATGGCCAGACTATGAAAAGGAGTACCTGGAGGATGGACCCCAGGAAGGTTACGACAACTAGGATCATCTCCCATCGTCAGCATTGCCTGTGACCCCGAAGATGGAGCTTCGCCTATGCTACCATTATTATTACGTATTTCCGTTGCTTGAGTTGTATTAAGAACTGGATCATGAGATCCTTATTTGTGTAAGACCTTATGTATGGTTTGTAATGGATGATGTACTGTGGTATCCAAATCTGTTATGTCTCGCAAAAATGGTAATCCTGGGATTGCGATGTATGGCATAACAGGCATCTGGGATTAAAAATCCGGGTGTTGACAAGTTGGTATCAGAGCCATCCTGACCATAGGAGACCCTAGTTAGACTGGACGTTTGGAATCAAAAACTTAGTTTCAAAACCAAAGAAAGCAAATATTTACAAAAACTTATTCCCATTCTTATCACTTGATTCTTTCATGAAAATTCATGTTCCTCAAAAACTCTTGCAAAATACATAAAAATTGACACACTTGATCACTCTACTAACTTACTCATCTTATAGTATTTTAGATGGACGTGAAGTACAGCAAGTTTTACCAGTTGGGGAATGGAGGCGACCTTATCTTTGAGAGGGATTTGGACCAGCTTTCGAAACTTCTAGAGCGTCCGCACCCCGAGTTCTTCGGAGCTCAGCTCAATGATCAAGGAGGAGGAGATCTGCAGTGGCTAATTGTTGCAAGTCTCCGAGGAAAGATTGAATCTCCCACTGCTGAGGGAATTCAGTTTACCTTAAGAGAGAACAACTGGCTCGATGGACTTGCCAGGGCCATGCAGGAAGCTCTTGCCCGTCTGTGTGGGCAGAGTATCAACCAGATCAAGGGTACCCGCTTTGAGTTTTGTCCAAGGCATGATGCTAATGGATAGCCACTGGAAGCCCCATACCACCACGAGTTGAAGACTCAGTTGGACCACCTCAGCTTCATGATGTACGATCGTCAACAGGAGTTGGATAATTGCCGTGACTACTCCAACCACAAGTCCGCCATTATCAAGACAAAGGATCAGACCATCGCCATGTTAGCAAAGGATCGCAAGTCTCGCCGCCGTCAGCTCGACAAGAAGGAGCGCATCATTGCCCGTCTTCGCCACCGTATCTCGTCTTTGGAGGAGACCATCCACGAGAGAGACATGCAGTTGGAAGAAAGGGAGAATGCCGGAGAGGATCTTCGTGGATACCCCTACTCCTATCTCAGCGATGATGATGATTTTCTGGAAGATCAGGCTATGGATTTCTTCACCGATGAGGAGGATTTCGCCTTCATCAATGACGACGATGATGATGAGGATGACGACTACACCGACTCCAAGGAGTAGTAGCACCTGAGCACTAGTGTAATGAGTAGTATTCGGTCCCACTGTATCGTAGTTTCCAGAATGGTTCCTAAAACCATCTGCTTACCCTTGTTGTGGTGTGTGTTGTACCGTGTGCTATGAGTGAATGAATGAAAAGCATGTTGCTAGAAATCTAAGCCAAACTTTAAAAACTTTTCAAAGTCCCTGAACCTTAGAAATTTCCCTCTTTTCTCATAATCTATCCCAATCTTCAGATGCCACGCGGAGGAAGTGGTTCATCCCCGGACCCGATGTTGCTGATCCTGCAAATGTTGGTTTCTGACCGCGAAGCTGAAAGAGCCGAACGTCAAGCCAACCTAGCCACCCTTCAGCAGATAGCTCAGCTAGCCCACAACAATCAGGGCCACGGAAACCAGGACAACCATGGATCTAAGCTCAAGAATTTCCAGAACACCAACCCACTTGTTTTCACTAAGTCAGAAGAGCCCTTAGACGCCGATGATTGGCTGCAAACCATGGAAAATAACCTAGAAGTCGCCGGAGTGGAAGCCAACGAGAAAGTTCTGTTTGCCACCCATTATCTAGCCGGAGATGCCAAAGCATGGTGGAAAAGTGTTCGTGCCATGACCGGAGGACAGATGATGACCTGGGAGGAATTCAAAGTCAAGTTCAGCAGAACCCATGTGCCACCAGGTTTGATCAAGAGGATGAGAGATGAGTTCAGAGAACTGAAGCATGGAAGGATGACCGTAGTGGAATACCGTGACAAATTCTTGTCATTAGCTAGGTATGCCCCGGATGAGATCGACACCGAAACCAAGAAGAAAGAAAGATTCCTGAATGGTCTGCACGATGAGATGCAGACGGTGTCAGTCAATATCCCCTTTGCTGATATTGAAGCCCTTGTCGACTCTGCTATCCAGATGGAAGGAAAGATCAACCAAGCCAATGAGAACCGTAAGCGTCGCATGATGCATCAACCAGGAACCCATCAGACCCCAAAGTATCGCCCTAACCCATCTCCAGGATTTGCCTCGAGAACCAACAGACCCCCGATGAAACGTCCGACCTATCCCAACCATGGAAACCCTAGGCCCGGAGGAAATCACAACAACCCCGGCAACTCTAGCAATTTCAAGCGTGCCCCACCTAAGTTCAACAACAACAATGCTACTGCCAACCCCAACACTGCCCCGAGGACTGGAAGCAATGTTGTGCCTGTTGCAGCAAACAACAAGTCGCAAGTGACTTGTTATGACTGTGGAAATAAGGGTCACTACTCCAACGAGTGCTCCAACAAGAAGAATGTCGTAGCCCCCAATGCAAATGCCCCAGCTCAGCAGCAACGTCGTGTTCAGCCAGGAAGAAGGTTTGCCCCAGGGAATTCACTCAACCGCAACGGTCGTCTTTTTCTCATGCATGCTGAAGAAGCTCAGGAAGCGCCAGACGTCGTGCTGGGTTTGTTTTCTGTTAATTCAGTACTTGCCAGAGTGTTGTTTGATTCTGGTGTATCGCATACGTTTGTCACCGAATTCCCGGTTCCCGGTTCAACCACCAAGGCTAGGCAAATTTGCAAAGCCGTCCCTATCTGAATCCATGGCATAGATTTTTATGCTAACCTGATAGTACTCGGAACTAAAGGTTTGGAAGTAGTACTAGGAATGGATTGGAATAGATGCAGATAGTGTTAGTCAATATCCCATTTGCTGATATTGAAGCTTTAGTTGACTCTGCCATTCAGATGGAAGGCAAGATAAACCAAGCTAATGAGAACCGCAAGCGTCACATGATGCATCAACCAGGAACCCACCATACACCAACGTATCGCCCCAACCCATCTCCAGGATTTGCCCCAAGAACCAATAGACCCCCGATGAACCGTCCGACCTATCCCAAACGTGGAAACCCAAGGCCCGGAGGAAACCACAACAACCTCGGGAACCCTAGCAATTTTAACCGTGCCCCGCCCAAGTTCAACAACAACAATGCCGCCACCAACACCAACACTGCCCCAAGGACTGGAAGCAATGTTGTGCCTGTTGCAGCGAAGGACAAGTCCCAAGTGACTTGTTATGAATGTGGAACCAAAGGTCACTAATCCAATGAGTGCCCCAAGAAGATTGCCGCAGCCCCCAATGCAAATGCCCTAGTTCAGCAGCAGCGTCGTGTTCAGCCTAGAAGAAGCTTTTCCCCAGGGAAATCGCTCAACCGCAACGGCCGTCTCTTTCTCATGCATGCTGAAGAAGCCCAAGAAGCTCCAGATGTCATGCTGGGTATGTTTTCTGTTAAGTCAGTACTTGCAAGAGTGTTGTTTGATTCTGGAGCATCGCACTCATTTGTTACCGAAGAATTTGCATGCACTAGTAAAATTCAACCAACCAAATTGAAGCATGTTATGATAGTTCAAATACCTGGTTCAACCACCAAAGCTAGACAAATTTGCAAGGCCGTGCCTATCCGAATCCATGGCATAGATTTTAATGCTAATATAATAGTACTCAGAACAAAAGGTTTGTAAGTAGTAGTAGGAATGGATTGGATGTCCAAACATAAAGGATTGATTGACTGTGCCAAGAAATCCATCACCATGACCGTCTACCGAATATCAGAGCATATCTACAAACCTTACCTCGTCAATTCAAGTGCAACAAGAGTATAGCCCAACCTACCATTGACCAAGTCCGGATAGTCTGTGAATACCCTGATGTATTTCTAGATGTTTTGCCCGGTATGCCCCCAGATCGGGATATCGAGTTTATCATCGAACTAATCCCCGGAACCGGACCCATAGCCCAGAGACCATATAGTATGAACCCGTCTGAACTAGCAGAACTGAAGAAGCAACTAGATGCCATGCTGGAAATTGGATTGATTCAACCAAGTGCGTCACCATGGAGATCACCTGTTTTGTTTGTGGACAAGAAAGATGGAGGTAACCGTTTGTGTACGGATTATCGGAAGTTGAATGATGTCACTATCAAGAACAAATACCCATTGCCCAAGATAGAAGATTTGTTTGATCAGTTGACCGGTGCCCAGGTGCTTTCTAAGATTGATCTTAGGACTGGCTATCATCAACTCAAAATTCGTGCAGAGGATATTCCTAAGGCTGCCTTTACCACCAGATATGGATTATACGAGTATACCGTTATGTCTTTTGGATTAACCAATGCCCCTGCTTATTTCATGAATCTCATGAATAAGATTTTTATGGACTTCCTGGATAAGTTTGTCGTTTCATCGATGACATTCTGATTTATTCCAAATTGGAAGAAGAACAAGAGCTACACCTAAGGACCATTCTTGGAACCCTTAGAGAGCATCAGTTGTATGCCAAGTTTAGCAAATGTGAATTCTTGTTACAGGAGGTAGGATTCCTCGGTCACATTCACTAGTGCAGAACGGCCCATTGGTCCCGGTTGGTAAGGGGCTTTAGTCCCGGTTACCCAACCGGGACGGGGTAATCGAGACTAAAGCCCGAACCTTTAGTCCCGGTTGCCCCACCAACCGGGACAAAAGAGCGTACACGTGGCCGCTGCTCCGTGCGAGGGGAGAACCGTCGGTTAAATACGAACCGGGACAAATAAGCTCTGCCGATGTAGATTTGACACATTTCTCTGCCGCGGCAGAGAATTCATTTTGGCAACTTTTGTTGCCGCGGCAGCATTTTGGCCACTTTTTGTGCCGCGGCAGAGAATTCATTTATGTTGTTTTATTTTATTTATTTAGTGTTTTGCACTCATCAATGAAGGAACCATTATATTACACAAGATCATCATGACAATATTATATTCGATACATGGATCAAGTTCATGCACTACATACAAAAGTTGCTCTTTGTACAATCCCTATTGTCTATACACAGCCGAATAGTATTCCCCTTTTGGGTTTAGGACTTCTGCATCCAAGAATCCTGCCAATTCCTCCTGAATTGCTCGTACGCGATCCTTTAGCAGAAGACCGTCCCGTAGATGTTCGATCTGATTTAAAAAAGGAGTCAGCCTATATGAATGAAACTAAACACAATTTGATTGTAATTAAAAACTATAGAAATTGTTTACGTACGTGGAGTTGCTCTAAATTTCGGCCCTTCTCATCGCACGTCTGCCGGATGAACTCGCAAACATAGTATCCACATAGATTGTTACCTGGTCCCTGCGTCAGACACTTTACGAGAACATAGTTCAATCAAAATAATAATCAAGCATGATAATAGCTGTATCAAAACTAGAATCAAAGAGATGCGCGGATATAGCTAGTGGTGCTTACATCTAGTGCTTGAAATGTAAGCTCCGCTTTCCAAACACCCCTAGCCTTGTTGGTGAACCGTTTCCAAGCCCTGCCCGGCGAAGAAAATGAATAAAATAAGTTATTAATTACTTGATATCATAAAATTCACGAACGTTGCCGATATAGTGTCGTAATGATTAGAATTACCGCTGGAGAAGCATCTGCATGTCCTTCCACTGCTCAAGGGGTTTATGTTTTGAGTCCATGACTAGTACACGCCCTTTGTCAAGTTGAATGATTAACAGAATATAGTGGAAGCTGCGAATGCATAACTAATCAATTATATACTTAACATCGAGTAAGCGAAATAGAAAGTGTATACAAGACAATAACACTCACTCGAAGTTGTAAGGAAAAAGTATTTCCCTTTTGGTTTCTTGAAACCTTAATGCGTGTACTATATTATCCTCCGTATCCTGGGGGCTTGTTTTGAGATTAGCTTGATGAACCCAATATGGGTCAATGAAGCCAATGTCATAGATTTCTCCTCTGCTGCATTCGAGAATCTTCATTCTGCATTTTACAGTATGATTATATACTGCAATAAACAAGGTGAGATAGCTGGAGACTAAATTAATTATAGAATTAGTACTTACAGACAATAGGCACTGATGATCGATTTGTCCAAGGCATCTTGATTGAATAATTGAAATAGTTCATCAAATTCAATGGATATCATGTCATCTATTTCTTTCCCATAATGCTTTTTTGTAACCTTCAACACTATCCAGTTAGCCCCGGCCTTTGTGGCATGCATGTACGAGTTATGCAATCTTCGCATTTTTGTTGGAAGATTATTTACCTCCTCAGGTTTGACGAGAGGTTTGACGTACTGGTATTTGTATGCTACTTCACTCACGGAGAAGTACTCTAACTGGGATAAGTACTGGGCAATACTCATACCTTGAGCAGCGGCAGCTTCTCCGTATTGTGCAACTACCTATGGAACATACTGCTCTTCGGCCGCATATTTGCTCGACCCCACATTGGTATGGGAAATCACCTTGAGAGGGGCGCAAGACTGTTTTGCTTGTTCTCCGAGATGGGCAACATATTTCTCGCTTGCATCAGTACTGCTCTTCGAGGCTTGTTGTGCCGCATATGACTTGAGAATAGAACGCTCATAGTCTGATGACAGCTTTGGTTCGGGTTGATGAAGAGTCTTTAGCATTTACAACACTTTGGCTTTTTCTTCTTTGGTGCTGGGGAACTCTGGCTCTTTCGGCCGCCTTAGCTTAGCAAAAAACACTGTCATTTCAGCATCAACGATCGCCACAATCTCCTCTTCAGTACAGTCATAAGCTCTCTTGGGAGGAACCTTTGTTACTTTTGGAAGAGGCTCTTGTTTACGTTTCGGCGATCTCTTACCACGGCCTTGAGTAGCGATATGCTTCGCTTTTGTCTGAGGCACCGCGATGGCTCCTTGATGATGGTTCGCGCCGGAGATTGGTGAGAAGCGGGTGAGGCGACAAAAGGCGGCTTTCTTTGGAAGCGGCGGCGAAGATGGCCTTGGCGTGTGATTTCGAAGCAAGATACATTCCTTTGGCCATAGAATGGTGAAGTTTGTTGCGTCTCCCAGTTCAGTCACATCCCCTTCACCTGCAGGGTAGTCAAGCTTCAAAACTTCAAAGGTGGGCATGATTTCATCCACCCCGACAACAGCGTATACTGTGGAACGGACGGCGGTGGTAAGTTGGTGTGGGTCCAATTGGTAAGGCATAGCCGACCGCCACCTTCATTGATATGTTCACAACTTTGACATGTAGCTCGCAGTGTGTCATCTGTGTGATATCATCCACTGGGTAGCCAACAGGAACCATCGTCATCGCCATTGTCATCACCCGGGACCTCGGTGGAAGCCACACTGCTTTTTTGATTATTCCATAGGCCGGTAGCATCGAATGCAGTGTGCTGCTGAGATGGGCCAGTAGTACTTTGCTCTTTAAGTGCATTAATTTCATCTTGTTGTTGCTTTATTCGTTCTTCAATTATACGCATTCGCTCTTTCTGAATATCTGCTTCAACTTCCGCCCTGTCCTTTCTCCTCTGACGGCTTCTATCAGGATATTTCTTCATCTCTTCGGGAAACCCAGTCCTCCATGGTTTGGAGCCGCTTGTGCCTCGTGTTCGTCCATCATGTTCCTTATTTCCAAGGGCGAGTGTGAGCTCATCATTCTCTCTATCGGGAATGAAGTCCCCATCTTTAACAGGCTTTACTGATTTTCTCATATTCTCGATTGGCAAGGGGTCTTCTTTATGTCGTATGTTATATATACACTTCCCTTCTGAGTCCAACGTGCCCCCATGCCCGTAAAACCAATTCCTTGGACGTTCTACCCAATCGTCTGTCTCTAGGGTGATATTTTTAGCACGTAGTTCATTCTCAAGTTTCTCCCACTTAGGAATGCCAGCCCTGTAGCCACCTTGCCCCATAGTATGGTGATACTTCTTGTTAGCAGGATTCAGCTTATTCGTTGCAGACATTTTCTTAGCTTTTTCTGATGTCTTGTATTTCACAAACTCAGCCCAGAATGGTTTTATCTTCTCAAACTGAATATTCTTGAAATCGGGAGTCTTCTCTTTCACAACATAGTCAAGGTGCAATCTTTTCTTCCAGTTGGTGAAACACTGGGCCATCTTCTTCAAAGCCCACTCCCTGACCTTAGCCTCCATGGCTCTCCCATGTTCTAAGGCGTCCTCAACTGGATCCTCCACATTTGGATCCAGCTCTATCTTCGGTAATTTGAAATTAACCATGAGCCTCTTCCACAGTAAATCTTTGGCGTTGTTAGGGACAAATAAACATGTTCCCTCTTCTTTCGCATCAGCAGGCCTATTCCAATTTCGAATGGTGATCGGGATTAAGTCCCTAACGATTACTCCGCATTGTGCCACAAATTTGTTTGCGACAACTTCGGGAGCCGTCGGTTTGCCATCTTCAGCGATATCTTCGATCCTGAACCTCTCATGGTCTCCCAACTTTTTGGTTGGACCTCGGCTGCTCTTTTCAGTAGATTTCTTCGATTCGGAGGGCTAAAAGAAGAAAGATCGTCGTTACTATTTCTATATATATAGCAGATGATTAATTAATGAATTAATTATATTACATGCACCTCGCCAGAGCGGTCGTCTTCTCGATTACACAAGGCATCGCCTTCTACCTCGCGGAAGGCAACACCTTCAACCTCAAACAAGTCTTCTATTCCAGCAAAAAGAGGATCAACTTCACCGGAGTTGTTCAGAAACGTCGATACATCTAAATTTTCTTCCCCGCGGATCACACCTTGGATCAACTCTTCCTTTTCTTCGTCTCTGTCGTGTGGGTCCATGATTTCTGCATAGGTGGAAAAACGGATAAGTCAAAGCGGCTAAGGGAGAATGTTAGGTACGGTGTTGAGAGATATAAACCCTAATTCAGAGAAACCCTAATATATGCATACACAATAATAAAAATATATACATACACAATATATATATACACACTAAAAGGGAAGGGGCGGCTGGAGCGCGTGGCGATGGACGGAGATGGAGGCGTTGTGGCGGTCGAGGAGGACGGATAGGCGGAATGCTCAAACAAGGATGATGATATGACAAGTTGAATTGCATTGAAATGAAACCCTAAAACTTGCTCGGCAATTTATAAACGAGGTTCCGAGGGTTGAAAACCCTAACTCGGGAAACTCCGGAAACACATGAGAGGGGTTGATTTAGTTCTCTAATTAAACTTGTCATTAAAATTTATTAGCAATGCATGATTATATCTTAAAAGGTAGAACTCATTTTTCTGAACATTTTGATATATTATTTGTATTTTTCTGACTTATAAATAATAAGATATGAATTTTACAATATTTAATCATTTGCTGGAATTATAAAACAATTTATTACATCAGGCTGACATCATAAACAACCCAGGGCTTTTGTTACCACGACTGAACCTACCCATAGATATTGACTGGTGGGTTGGAGCCATATCAGCAGCCCCACACGCAAAGTGGGGGGGGGGGGGGGGTCAGGGCGTTTCTCACCGGGGCTGGATCTAGCCAGAGGGGCTGACTGGTGGGACCTGGACACGCAAGAAAGCCACGTGGACCTCGCCGGAGCACGGCTAGACGGCGGAGGCTGGCGGCGCTAGGGGGCAAACGGAGACACACGGGTAGGCTAATCGAATCAGGGCATCACCATGAACCTAACTAGGGCGGCGCCGCTAGGTAGAGGTCGCCGGAGCAGGCTGCACGACGACGGCCGACAGCGAGCATGCAGATGATTGCGACGGCGACGATTCATAGAGGGAGAGGGGAAACCCTAAAGCATGCTCGACAAATTAATCGGGGTTCCGAGGGGTGAAAACCCTAACTCGGCGAAACTCCGGAATCACCTATGAGGGTTACTATGTTCTTCTAATTAAACTTGTCTTGAAAGTTGTTGAACAATGCATGATGATAGCTCAGATAGCTAGGTTTTATTTTTCTGAACATTTTGATATATTATTTGTATTTTTCTGACTTATAGATTAAAATTTATTGAATTTTCAATATTCAAAACAATTTCTGAAAATAAATAAGTCTGGAATTATTTTTTACACCCAGGCAAACTATACCCACAAAGAATGACCGATGGGCCTGTGCCACATAAAGCTACGTGAGCAAAGTGGGACGAGAGGGGCGTTGGGTGTTTTCACCTGAGGCAGGGTAACACTGCTTGAGCAGGTGGGCCTGGTCAACGCAGGCAAGCCACGCTGGCGCCACGCGAACAAGGTGGGGTCAGGGCTGGTTTGATCGGCCCACGCGGTAGCCACGTGGAGGCCACGTCTGCCTCCACGTCGGACTCGCCGGCGGGAGCGGCAGAGTCATCCAGCAGCAACGAGGAGGGGAGGAGGTGCTGCCACGTGGTGCCACGCTAGCACCGTCGCACCATGTCACGCCGCGCCAGCCACGGAACCGCCACCATGCCACCAGCGCGTGGGCGCGAAATCCCGTCGCCCGCACCGCGCACCACGCCATTTAGCACGAGAAATCCCGTCGGTGCACGCGGGAGTGGAGAGGGAGGACAAAGGCGAGGAAGGCGGCGACCGGCGGCGGCGCGACGGCGGTGGTGGCGCTGGCGGCGGGGCGGCGGATGCGTCGATGACAGGTGAACGACGGCAATGACGCAGACGCGGCGGCGCGAGGTCTCCTGATACAGTGTCGCGCGCAGAGTTGAGAAGAGAAGAAGGAAGAAGAAGGAACAAAGGTCGTGTATAAGGGGAGGGAGTATCGTCCGGTTGGTGGCTCAGCAGGACTAAAAAGTCCTCGTCCGTTGGAGCCACCAACCAGGACGTATACTCCACTTTTTTCAGCAGACCAAGGGTTGGCGCGCGCAGGGTCTTTAGTCCCGGTTGGTGCCTCCAACCGGGACATATGACCATGTTTTCAAAAAAAATTAGGAATTTTCTCTATGTTCCCGCCTTATTTTTTATTTTAGGGTTTAAATTTGTAATTTTTTAAATGATAATTACTTTGGAATTTAGAAAAACTTTAAACATAAAAAGTGTTTGAATTTGAATAACTAATTCAAAACCATTTTCTGTTTTTAAAAATAATTAATGTAACCATTTAAACTATGAACCATTTAAAATTAAAAATGAATTAACTTATATTTCTTGAATATTAATTTGGAATTTAGAAAAACTTTAAACATAAAAAGTGTTTGAATTTGAATAACTAATTCAAAACCATTTTATATTTTTAAAAAATAATTAATGTAACCATTTAAACTATGAACCATTTAAAATTAAAAATGAATTAACTTATATTTTTTGAATATTAATTTGGAATTTAGAAAAACTTTAAAGATAAAAAGTGTTTGAATTTGAATAACTAAATCAAAACCATTTTCTGTTTTTAAAAATAATTAATGTAACCATTTAAACTATGAACCATTTAAAATTAAAAATAAATTAACTTATATTTTTGGAATATTAATTTGGAATTTAGAAAAACTTTAAACATAAAAAGTGTTTGGATTTGAATAAATAATTCAAAACCATTTTCTGTTTTTAATTTGGATTTGAATTAACTTATATTTTTTATATATTAATGGGCGGGAAAAAAAGGACGGGACATAATGGGCGGAAAGAAAATTTTATTAGGATAGAACTGGAATTAAAGTACATAACAAAACTAACACAAAGTTACATAGAAAAACTAAAAATTAAGAAACATGGACAGATTAAGCCACAATCGGCCGAACTTGTTTTGCAATGTTGGAGTGATTCAGTCATGCTTCTGCCTACAACTGTAATACTCCCTACTGTAGTCGTCGTACTCGCTTGTGACCGTCATCATTTGTCGTGGGGAATTGAGTGGGCTGGACTTGAGGGTAGCGCAGGCGGGGGCTCGAGTCGGCGGCCGTGTCATAGGCCATGACACTCTGGAGAGTCCGACCGCGCCACCACAACCGACGGCCGGCCTCGTTGAAGTTCGGAGGAGGTGGGCCATCCTCCTCGTGCCTGGCGAGCGCCCTCTCACGCCGATCCATGAAGAAGGCTTCCCAAGTCGGGGAATAGTCGGGATGCCATCTGGGATTCCTCCGCTGCTCCGACGTGAGCTCGAAGTAGTAGTGGTTCGTGATGGCCATCTGACGCGCCACACCTAGAGGGACAGGAGGAACCGGCACGCCTCCGGCGCTCAGCATCCAGCCGACGGGGACACGATGGCCGAGGCGAGGGTGGTTCGAGGCACAAAGCGCCTCCGGCTCCCTTGGAGTTAGTGCTACGGTGGAAGTCATGGGAAAGAGTGATAAGGTTGCAGATATGAGACTAGAGATGTGCAATGACAATGGAGGCCAACCCTACATATATATAGTGATAAATGGCAGGAAGATAACTGGAGGGAAGAACTGGCGGGAAAAACTGGCGGGAAGAAATGGCGGGAGAAATACCGGGAAAAAATGGCGGGAAGAAAAATGGCTCATTTAGAACTTGCATTGGATCTCTGAAGAAACCACATATTGCGAGTCTAAAAATGATTTTTTCAAAAAATCACGGGCGATAGATCATGTACCTGTAGTACAAACCGTACCCACTTCCTGCCGATTCGGCAGACATTTGTCCTTTTTACCCGGGATGGACGAAAATGTTTGAGATGTCCCGGCTGGGAGATATTCCATGTAAGGTGGTCTAATATTTTAGGAAAATGGGACGGTAGCATTCTAAAACAGCATTTTGGTGGTTAATTCACAAAACGACCCTTTTTTGCGCTCGGAAAATGGAAAAGGGCTTTTCCGTGCGACAAAAAGTAAAACTTCCTCCTGCAACATTGTTCTCCATACCAATGTCCACATGCATGCATAATATGGGCACAGCAACACAAACTATGTCGTGATTCAGCACATAACATCAGTCATTTGGACCGAAAGCCATGAAACCTCGAACATGATAGGTCATTTTGTGAAGGTTTTTTCGAGACATGATCACTATACCAAGTCTGGTATTTTTGCTTTCAACTATGTCACAAAATATGACATCACGCGAAGGATTTTCATTGTTCGGATTTTTTTTGAATTTATTATGCCCGTTTTGAATTTTCTGAATTTCTAACTATGGTCGAACCGGCGTGCATGAAGATAGGGGATGAGCATCGTTACAACTTGCATTGGATCTCTGAAGAAATCACATATTGCGAGTCTAAAAATGATTTTTTCAAAAAATCACGGGTCATGTACCTGTAGTACAAACCGGACCCACTTCCTACCGATTCGGCAGACATTTGTCCTTTTTACCCGGGATGGACGAAAAGGTTTGAGATGTCCCGGTTGGGAGATAGTCCATGTAAGGTGGTCTAGTATTTTAGAAAATGGGACGGTAGCATTCTGAAATAGCATTTTGGTGGTTACTTCACAAAACGACCCGTTTTTTGCGCTCGGAAAATGGAAAAGGGCTTTTCCGTGCGACAAAAAGGAAAACTTCCTCCTGCAACATTGTTCTCCATACCAATTTCCACATGCATGCATAATATGGGCACAGCAACACAAACTATGCCATGATTCAGCACATAACATCGGTCATTTGGACCGACCTCGAACATGATAGGTCATTTTGTGAAGGTTTTTTCGAGACATGATCAATATACCAAGTCTGGTATTTTTGCTTTCAACTATGTCACATAATATGACATCACGCGAAGGATTTTCATTGTTCGGATTTTTTTTGAATTTATTATGCCCCTTTTGAATTTTCTGAATTTCTAACTATGGTCGAACCGGCGTGCATGAAGATAGTGGACGAGCATCGTTAGAACTTGCATTGGATCTCTGAAGAAACCACATATTGCGAGTCTAAAAATGATTTTTTCAAAAAATCACGGGCGATAGATCATTTACCTGTAGTAAAAACCGGACCCACTTCCTACCGATTCGGCAGACATTTGTCCTTTTTACCCGGGATGGAAGAAAAGGTTTGAGATGTCCCGGTTGGGAGATAGTCCATGTAAGGTGGTCTAGTATTTTAGGAAAATGGGACGGTACCATTCTGAAGCAGCATTTTGGTGGTTACTTCACAAAATGACCCGTTTTTTATGCTCGGAAAATGGAAAAAGGGCTTTTTCGTGCGACAAAAAGGAAAACTTCCTCCTGCAACATTGTTCTCCATACTAATGTCCACATGCATGCATAATATGGGCACAGCATCACAAACTATGCCGTGATTCAGCACATACCATCGGTCATTTGGACCGAAAGCCATGAAACCTCGAGCATGATAGGTCATTTTGTGAAGGTTTTTTCGAGACATTATCAATATACCAAGTCTGGTATTTTTCCTTTCAACTATGTCACATAATATGACATCACGCGAAGGATTTTCATTGTTCGGATTTTTTTTGAATTTATTATGCCCGTTTTGAATTTTTTTGAATTTCTAACTATGGTCGAACCGGCGTGCATGAAGATAGGGGACGAGCATCGTTAGAACTTGCATTGGATCTCTGAAGAAACCACATATTGCGAGTCTAAAAATGATTTTTTCAAAAAATCACGGGCGATAGATCATGTACCTGTAGTACAAACCAGACCCACTTCCTACCGATTCGGCAGACATTTGTCTTTTTTACCCGGGATTGACGAAAATGTTTGAGATGTCCCGGTTGGGAGATAGTCCATGTAAGGTGGTCTAGTATTTTAGGAAAATGGGACGGTACCATTCTGAAACAACATTTTGGTGGTTACTTCACAAAACGACCCGTTTTTTGCGCTCGGAAATAATGTCGACGCTTACGAAATAATGTCGACACTCACCCCTATTATTAGTGCTGACTCGTGTTAGTGCCGACACTTACGAAATAATGTCGACACTCACCCCTATTATTAGTGCTGACTCGTGTTTTGTCCCGGTTGGTGTCTCCAACCGGGACTAAAGGTTCATCTTTAGTCCCGGTTGGAGGGATTTCGGCATAGTGTCGACACTTACGAAATAATGTCGACAGTCACCCCTATTATTAGTGCTGACTCGTTTTGTCCCGGTTGGTGTCTCCAACCGGGACTAAAGGTTCATCTTTAGTCCCGGTTGGAGGGATTTCGGCAGGATGGGCCATGCAGCACTAATGATAGGGGTGAGTGTCGACATTATGTCGTGCGGCGTGTACCTTGTCCCGGATGGTGTCACCAACCGGTACTAAAGATGAACGTTTAGTCCCGGTTGGAGACACCAACCGGGACAAAACACGAGTCATCACTAATAATAGGGGTGACTGTCGACATTATTTCGTAAGTGTCGACACTATGCCGAGTTGCTTGTACTATAAATAGGCATCCTTGTGAGTCCAGTCCTCCGGCGGTGAGGCATCTCAATATTGTTTTTGAGAGCGGGGACACCACTCGACCAATTTCAGGAGATGCCGCGGATCGATCCTCTGGCATCTCCAAGAAACTGGTCATAGAGGCACTCCCTAATATGTGAAATTAGTTAGATCCCAGGTGTATTGATCTAGTTAGAGAAGTTACAAGCTGCAAGATGGTTTTCGAGACCAGGGAAACCACTACGACTAGTTTCAGGGAGATGCCGCCGGATCCCAGTCCTCCGGTATCTCCAAGAAACTGGTCATAGAGGCACTCCCTAATATGTGAAATTAGTTAGCTCCCAGGTGTATTGATCTAGTTAGATAAGTTACAAGCTGCAAGATGGTTTTCGAGAGCAGGGACACCACTACGACCAGTTTCAGGGAGATGCCGCCGGATCCCAGTCCTCCTGCATCTCCAAGAAACTGGTCATAAAGGCAATCCCTAAGATGTAACCGCACGCGTTTGGATATCAGATCTTAATGGTAAGTACGAATCGGGATAACTTCTTCATAGTCCCGGTCCAGCCACAAAACAGGACTAACACTCAAGACATTTATTAACATTAAAAACTGAGACTACAAAACCAGGACTAAAGGCCCCCTATATATAGTCTCGGTCAAGCCACAAACCGCGAAAGATATCCTTCGGTGAAGCCACAAACCGCGAAAGACATGAACTAGAGTTACATAATATGAGCATGAACTTCTTGGCATATGTCCTTCCTTATGATCACTTCAGACGTAACCATGGAGCATCTTCTTTACTTAACGAAATGCTTGGGTCAGTTTTCACAGTGAAGGGCGGAATTTCATCAAACTTATTATAATCTTCTGACATGTCTGTCTTGTCCTCGATTCCCACGATGTTTCTTTTCAATGAAAAAACTATTTGACGCTTTGTCTCATCATATGATGTATTCTTTTGAATATTTTTTCTTTTTTGGTCCGGAGGACATGTCCTTCACATAGAAAACTTACAGACACATCATTGGCTAGGACGAATGGTTCATCTCTATAACCAAGATTGTTGAGATCCACTGTTGTCATTCCGTACAACTGGTCTATCTTTACCCCTTCCCCATTCAGGTTGACCCATTTGCAGCGAAACAAAGGGACCTTAAAAGAGACTCCATAGTCTAGTTCCCATATCTCCTCTATGTAACCATAGTATGTGTCCTTTTGTCCATTCTCGTCTATTGCATCAAAGCGGACACCACTATTTTGGTTGGTGCTCTTTTTATCTTGGGCGATCATGTAGAATGTATTCCCATTTATTTCGTACCCTTGGAAATTCAATACAGTAGAAGATGGTGACACGACCAACAAGTATAGTTGATCTCCAACAGTGGTGTCATTCAAGAGATGTGTCCGCATCCAACCACCGAAAGACTTCATGTGTTCATCTGTCAACACAAAACTCAATGACCTCCTCTATTCCATATCCCTTGGAGATGCTTCCTTCTGGTCTAGCACGGTTATGAACATATTTCTTTAAGACTCCCATGAACCTCTCAAAGGTGAACATATTGTGCAGAAATACCGGACCGAGAATGGCAATCTCTTCCACTAGGTGAACCAGGAGATGCATCATAATATTGAAGAAGGATGGTGGGAACACCAACTCAAAACTAACAAGACATTGTACCACATCCTTCTGTAACCTTGGCAGAATATCTGGATTGATTACCTTCTGAGATATTGCATTGAGGAATGCACACAACTTCACAATGGGTACTCGAACATTTTCCGGTAGAAGCCCCCTCAATGCAATTGGAAGCAACTGCGTCATAATCACGTGACAGTCATGAGACTTCGGGTTTTGGAACTTTTTCTCTGCCATATTTATTATCCCCTTTATATTAGATGAGAAGCCAGACGGCACCTTGATACTGTAAAGGACTTCAAAAAATATTTCCTTCTCTGCTTTGGTAAGAGCATAGCTGGCACGACTTAAGTGATGCCCTTTATCCATCTTGTTCTGTGTATGCATGTTCTTTGGGTCTTTCATAATTTGTTGGTCGTCCCGTGCTTCTGGTGTATCTTTTGTCTTCCCATACACGCCTAGGAATCCTAGCAGGTTCACGCAAAGATTCTTCATCACGTGCATCACGTCGATTGAAGAGCGCACACGCAGGACTTTCCAATATGGCAGCTCCCAAAATATAGATTTCTTCTTCCACATGGGTGTGTGTCCTGTAGCGACGCTGCGTCGAACTTGACCACCAGGACCCTTTCCAAAGATTACTACTATGTCCTTGACCATACCAAATACATCATCACCAGCAGGGAGTTCGGGCTTCTTCCGGTGATCTGCCTCACCTTTGAAATGCTTTCCTTTCTTTCTTACGGGATGATTGGTCGGAAGAAATCATCGATTCGCCAGGTACACAACTTTATTGCATTTATGCAAATATGTACCTTCAGTCTTATCTAAACAGTGTGTGCATGCCTTATATCCCTTGTTTTATACATCACGAAAGGTTACTAAGAGCGGGCCAATCATTGATGGTTACGAATAGCAACCCTCGTAGATCAAATGGCTCCTGTTTGTTCTCATCCCACGCACGTACACCTGGTTTGCCCCACAACTGTAAGAGTTCTTCAACTAATGGCCTAAGGTACACATCAATGTCGTTGCCCGGTTGCTTCGGGCCTTGGATGAGCACTGGCATCATAATGAACTTACGCTTCATGCACAACCAAGGAGGCAGGTTGTAGATACAAAGAGTCACGGGCCAGGTGTTGTGACTGTAGCTCTGCTCCCCAAAAGGATTCATGCCATCCGTACTTAGACCAAACCATAAGTTCCTTGCGTCACCTGCAAAGTCTGGGAAGTCTCTCTCGATTTTTCTCCACTGTGACCCATCAATAGCCAGGTGTCTCAACTTCCGTCTTTCTTACGGTCTTCTTTGTGCCATCGCAACAACCGACATGCTCTTTGTTTTACGAACATGCGTTTCAACCTTGGTATTATAGGAGCATACCACATAACCTTAGCAGGAACCTTCTTCCCGAGGGCTCTCCCTCAACATCACCGAGGTCATCTCGTCGATTTTATACCACAATGCATTGCATACCAGGAATTTATCTAAATTCTCATACTCCTTACATGTAGAGGATGCACGATCATTAATGCACGCATGTATCTTTTGCACATCTAATCCTAGAGGACGAGAGTCTTCTTTGCTTCGTAGGTACTCTTGGGAAGTTCGTTATGCTTTGGAAACTTGACTTCATTATTTTCAGCATCTTTTCAAATGAGGAGTCAGTTAGACCACACTCGCCTTCCATCACAACAATTCCAAAGGTGGTACCGAGCTTTGTGCTACCATCTTCACAATTTGGGTACAACAATTTCTTGTGATCTTCTAACATGCCCTCTAACTTCAACTTCTCATTTTCTGTTTCACAGTCTCTCTTTGCATCAGAAATGACCCTACCAAGTTCATCAGCCGGCTCATTTGATGCCCGTTCTTCACCTCCTTCCTCTCCATTGTCTTCCATTGCAGTATCACTGTATTCAGGAAACATATGATGATAGTTGTTATCATCATCTTCTTCTTCACCATCTTCCATCATAACCCCTCTTTCCCCGTGCTTGGTCCAGCAATTATAGTTGGGCATGAAACCTTTCATAATCAGGTGGCCGCGAATGATTTTCGAGGAAGAGTACTCCTTGTTGTTCCGACATTGAACACATGGACAACGTATAAAACCATTCTCTTTGTTTGCTGTAGCCACATCGATAAATTTATCCACGCCTTTCATATACTCTGCCACGCTCACCGGTCACATCCATTCCCGACCGTTCATCTGCATCATATAAGTAAGTTTATCAAAAAATAGGACATCATAAATAGTGAAATGACCAATTCACGTCGACACATGCATTGTATCAATGAAAGAGAAAAGATAAGATTGCTAACATCGATCGAGGAAAATAAAGAGGAGAAAGCTCAAGTGCGTCTCGGACACCTTCTATATTTTTGTTCTATGAGAAATTGAACGGGATCATTCACTCAAACATTTCATCAAACACCTTGAATGCATGCATAGGGGAAAAAACTAGCACACCCCTCACACCTTCCACCAAGAAAAAACAGAGTGGAGACAGAGGGCTGGGGCGTTGCATTTATAGAGGGCGGGAGCATACGTCCCGGTTTGTAACACAAACCGGGACTAAAGGTGTGTGCCACGCCACGTGGCTGACGCCCAACCTTTAGTCCCGGTTTGTGTTACAAACCGGGACGCATGACCCCTTACCAACCGGGATGCATGCCTCCGGGCCCCGTGCCCGCTCGAACCAGGACGCGTGCCAGCATTAGTCCCGGTTTGTGGTGCAACCGGGACTAATGCTCTTAGGGGGCGCGAACGGATGGCCTGTTCTCTACTAGTGATTGTATCAGCCGGAGGAATTGCCGTTGATCCTGCAAAAGTGAAAGATGTCGAAGATTGGCAAGCCCCAACCACTCAAACCCAAGTTCGTGTATTTCTCGGATTGGCGGGATACTACCGCAAGTTCGTAGAAGGATTCTCGAGTATCGCCAGACCCATGACCCAATTTCTAAAGAAGGACAAGAAGTTTGAATGGACCGAAAAATGTGAAGCGAGTTTTCAAGAACTCAAGAGTAGATTGATTTCAGCCCCAATCTTAATCATGCCGGATATCACAAAGCCTTTCGACATGTATTATGACGCATCCAAGATCGGTCTCGGATGTGTGCTAATGAAAGAAGGCAAAGTTATATCTTATTTATCTCGAGAACTGAAACAACATGAGCACAATTACCCAACCCATGACCTCGAACTCACAGCCGTAGTTTTAGCCCTGAAGACATGGAGGCATTACCTGATGGGAAATGGTTGTGAGATTTATTCGGATCACAAGAGCCCGAAGTATATATTCACTCAGAAGGAGTTGAATATGAGGCAGAGAAGATGGATTGAGTTAATCAAGGATTATGATCTGGAAATTCACTATCACCCTAGTAAAGCCAACGTGGTAGCAGATGCCCTGAGCAGATTGCCGTGCCGCTTGAACTCCATGATTTCGAAGGAGCAACCAAGTTTGCACAAAGAGATGGAAGATTTTCGAATGGAATTAGTGAGTGAAGGATTTTTGGCTAGCATAGAACTTCAACCCACTTTGATCAGCCAGATCAAAGAGGAGCAGAAAGGAAATGCTAGTATTGATGGAATCAAGCGCCGTATCGGTACAGGAAAAGTACCCGGATTCACCGAAGACGAAGAAGGAGTTCTGTGGTACAAAGGACACCTTTGTGTACCAGCAGATTCTAAGTTGAAAGAAGTTATTCTCAAGGAAGCTCATGATACTCTTTATTCTATCCACCCCAGAGGAACTAAGATGTATCAAGATTTGCAAGAGCAATTTTGGTGGCATAAGATGAAGAGAGAAATCGGAAGCTATATCGCCAAGTGTGATATATGTCAGCGAGTCAAGGCAGGACATCAAAGACCCGCTGGATTGTTGCAACCCTTGCAGATTCCGGAATGGAAATGGGATTCCGTTGGAATGGACTTTATCACCAGATTGCCTACTTCTAGTAGGGGAAATGACTCTATCTGGGTCATAGTTGACCGATTGTCCAAAGTCGCCCATTTCTTACCCGTCAAGACCACATATTAGAGTTTGAAGCTAGCGGAGTTATACATCGCTAGAATCGTCAGTTTGCATGGAGTCCCCAAGAACATCGTATCGGATCGAGGAACTCAGTTTACCTCGAGATTCTGGAAGAAAGTTCAAGAAGGTTTAGGAACCCGCCTAGATTTCAGTACCGCGTATCACCCTCAAACCAATGGACAAACGGAGCGAGTAAATCAAATACTCAAAGATATGCTGAGAGCATGTGTGTTAGAATATGGATCTAAGTGGGAAGACTGTCTGCCGTTTGCAGAATTTTCGTACAACAACAGCTATCAAGCTAGTTTGCAAATGGCCCCATTTGAATTCATGTACGGAAGGAAGTGTCGCACCCCTTTGAACTGGTCGGAAGTAGGAGAGAGTCAGATTTTTGGACCTGACATCCTACGAGAAACGGAAGAGAAGGTTCACAAGATTCGTGAGCACCTCAAGACAGCCCAATCCAGACAGAAGAGTTACGCCGGCAAGAGACGGCGAGACCTCGTATTCAACATAGGAGATTTTGTATATCTGAAAGTGTCGCCATTGAAAGGAATGCAGCGTTTCCAACTCAAAGGAAAGTTAGCCCCCAGATATATCGGACTTTCAAAATTCTGAACCGTCGAGGAGAAGTGTCGTATCAATTGGAACTACCCGAAGAGATGTCAGCCGTGCACAATGTGTTCCATATCTCATTACTTCGCAAGTATCTCGAAGTTCCGGAGAAGACGGAAGTGTTCAAGAATATCGATCACCAGACCATAGAGATCAACGATGACCTAACCTATCCCGAAGTACCCATCCATATTTTGGAAGAAGCTTTCCGAACCACCAGAACCCGAAGCATCAAGTTTCTCAAAATTCAGTGGAGCAACCACACAGAAGAGGAAGCTACCTGGGAGCACGAAGATCACATCAGGATGGAGTTTCCCGATCTTTTCAAATCCTAGGTAATCTTTTCGTCATTTTTCAAATCTCGGGACGAGATTTTGTTTAAGGGAGGAAGGTTTGTAACATCCCAAAAATATTAAACTAGAATCATCAAACTCTAATCATCAAATTTAGGGTTAACAAAAACTTTTCTAAAATAAAATGAGAAAGCATTCATGTGTGTATGCATCCCCTTTTGAATTCTTTTGAATTGCCTTGTTTATGTGTTTCATTGCTTGTAAAATGATTCTTAGGTGAAATAAACATCATCTAAACAATCCCCACACTTTTCCCAAAGACAAATAAATCAAAACAAACAAAATGAGTGAATGGTCACTTTGGCCAAATTAACTCCCATGCCTACTTTGGCTGTCTCTAACTTTTAGAACTTAACAGAAACTTGTTTGGATCTTTGCCCTTGATAGTACTCATAACAAAGTATCAAGGCCCACTTTGTGATCATCCAGAAACATTCAAATGCATAGTTTAAAGGACAGTTTAAAATTGAATCTTTATCATATGGGAAGATCCCACTTTTTCAAAAACCACTCAAACAAGCTCACTTTCAAAACCCAAGCATCTGCAGACTCACCAGCACCAACCTAGCACACCCACCAAAAATCTTTTCAAAATTTAAAACTTGAATTCATGCGGCCATTTCATCAAACACCTTGCAGATGCAAATCAAATAAAATCCAAACACTATTTGGAGCAGTGATTTGAGCCTAACTTGTTCCCTCTCTGGTTGCAACTAGGCTTTAGTAGATCATCTAGCTCATTTATAAACGTCTAGCACCACTGTAAGCTTGGCAATCTCATCAATGGTGAACAGCCGAAGCCACCCATGCCACCCCAGTGTAGACAGCAAGCTAGGAGAGGAACTAGTCGTGCCAACCTTGTCTGGGAGATCACCCATGCCTCACCGCCCCCTCTCGACCAGCCCTGCCTCAAAGACATCGACCAGAGCACCCAGGAACGCCGCTACCGTACATCACCATGCCGAGCGTGCGCCAGAGCGCCACCCTCGACACACGCCCACAGACCGTGTGCCGCCCTCGCCGCGTGAATACGCAATCACCACCGTCCCAGGAGACCGTCAGACATCCCCGTTCGCCGCCCCATACCTCACAGCCACTGCTCGCCGTCGAAGATGCCGCCTCTTCCGCGCAGAGCATCACATGTTCCAGACCGTTTGCCACCGCCCCTACATGCGCATTAAAGCCATAGAGCATCGCCAGGAGACCACCGATCGATCGCCACCACCGGCCATGCCTCTAGCAGCCCGTAGCCATGTCGCCACCGTCGCCTGCCCATTCCGTTCGGTCTCGTCGTCGAGACTATAAATAGAGGCCTCCCCCGCTCAAACTCTTCACACCATTCTACTCCCCTCTCCTCACTGATCGTTCCACCCCGTTCCCGGAGCAAGGAGAGCAGCGCATCGCCGGAATTTGGCTGGAGCAGGCCGCCTTTGGAGAAGAAGGGCGCCGTCGATTTTGTCCACCCCAGGAGAAGCTGCCGGTACCAGGAGGTTCGCCGTCATCGACTTCGTCGTTCGCCCGCCTCGCCGACCCTCGCCTGAGCCCCGGTGAGCCCCCAACGACCCCCACCTGCCGCGTTAGGTTTCTGTCTCGCCGGCGCAGCCCGACGTGGACGATGAGTAGCAGCCGTTCGATTAGACTTAGATCATGCAGATGATATTGCCCCGTACCGCTTCGCGTTTAAAGAGCCACTGACTGGTGGAACCCCCTGTCAGTTGAGCCCCGCCGCGGAGTGACACCGGGCTGGCCCATTATCGTTTCCCGCGCAGCCCAGTCGTTTGAATTTAATTTTTCCATTTTAATTCAAACACAGTTCTGTACCTAGTTTCAAAAATCAACTCATCTTGATTTAGTAAACCAAATTGAATGAAACCAATTTTGTTAGAAAGATATTGAAATGCTTAATCCAAGCCCGTTGGATTCAAATCATTTAAATCTATAGATCAACCTTGGTAAAAATAACAAGGCAGAGCCTTTTCTGCATTCAAACATTTTTCAAATTTAAACCATAAAAGCTTTTGAGTTGATTCCAACTCTCAAAAATCACATTTGATCATACCTTGCAGAATATATAAAAACATTTGGGTTTACTTACAGAAATATTGTTCAAGTAATAAAAGAATGCCACTTAGGCATTTCTAGTCACTTTATTTAAGTAAAATAAAAGGTTAAATCTTATTAAATTGTGACACCACTTTAAATCACATTCCCATGGACTAAAATATGTGGTGATGACATGTGTCAACATGATCCCATGTTTGGTTTGGAGAATATTAAATCTTAAGTAGTTTTTCAATGAGTAGAAATTACTTTTCTAAAAATAAAAGAAATTAAACCAAGCTTTAATCTTGTAATGTTAGTGATGAAGCTAGATCATGTATAGGACCCTTTTGTGTGATGATTGAAAGTAGTTAAGTATTGTTTGGTGATTGTGTACCTCGTATTTATTTATAGACGCTAGTACCGACCAAGGATACGAGGAGGAAGGAGGATACTATGAAGAAGAAGCCGAGGAGAACTTCAACCACTGCTCTGCACAAGGCAAGCCAATACTTGCAAGCTAACACTTGCAATTTAGCAAGCTTATATTGATACTAATGCAAGACTGATACTACTAGCTGAATGTGCAAGCTAACACTTGCAAGATACTCTACTTTAGCAAACCTTACTAATCAAGTTGACCTATGCAAGCACATACTTGCTTGTTACCATGCCAACTATATGCCTTAAGCATATATGATCATAACCACTTGATAAACCAATCCTAGTTTTACTTGCAAGCTTTATACTTTATTTCTTTATCAAAGCTATTACTTAGAGTTACTTGAGTAAATTGTAGATACTAGAAAGATAATTGAAGGTTGCATAAAGAGCATAAAATTTGGCCTAGGATAGATAATCTTTATGTCATCCTAAGGCATGACATTGAACTTAGTTAAACTCCACTAGTTTACCACCCCTCGTTAGTACTTACCCCCACTTGTAGATGCTAGTGCTAAGCATAAAACCTGATCAACTTAGTTGGGAATACTTGGTGGAAAAATGGTTATGAAAACCTTGGAATGATGGATCATTCTATTGAAATGTTTTGGACATGTGTTTCCGAACACCAGAGGATTTATGGTGATGAAAATGTTGAGGCATGAGCCTTAGCCCTTTATAAAACTGATGGTTGTCTAGATGCGATACCATTCCAATTTTACCGTACAACCACAATACCCGAGAATTGGGTAGGGCTTGACTGGAAACTTATATACCTTAGTATTAGTTCCCTCACGGCCAAGGTTTGAGCTGAGGCTACCTTGTGAAGATTGTCTACCTGTGCAGTACCCAAGATGACAGTTGGTCATGGTTGGGAGGCCAAACTCACAGGAGAGGTGCTTATACTAGGGCGTGTAATTGAAAGGTTAGGATTGATTATCCGCATACTGAGTATGGTGAATTCAGGATTTGTTCCTGACGGATGTATCAAATGTTGTGGTGAAAGTGTACAATCTCGCAGAGTGTCAAACTATTCGAATAGCCGTCATGATTATGGACAGTTGGAGTGGCCATACTGTTCCCCCGTCAGATGTTTTCAAAATGACTTGTGAAATAAATTGAGACTTTGACTTGACCACAACAGAGTTGTGATATGAAATACATGTTCCCACTTAGGTGTTATACAACTTCCAATAGCTTTCTTCATTTCTGAACTTAGTAGAGGTAAATCTGGCTTTTTGCAAAACAACCCTAGATCTTAGTGTCCTACTACCAAAAACCCCTTTTATTGTTAGTATTAGTTTGCGAGTACTTAAAGAGTACTCATGGCTTTGTCCCTGGCTATTCCCATGGCCAGACTATGAAGAGGAGTACCGGAGGATGGACCCGTGAAGGTTACAACTAGGATCATCTCCCATCGTCAGTATTGCATGTGACCCCGAAGATGGAGCTTCGCCTACGCTACCATTATTATTACGTATTTCCGCTGCTTGAGTTGTATTAAGAACTGGATCATGAGATCCTTATTTGTGTAAGACCTTATGTATGGTTTGTAATGGATGATGTACTATGGTATCCAAATCTGTTATGTCTCGCAAAAATGGTAATCCTAGGATTGCGATGTATGGCATAACAGGCATCTGGGATTAAAAATCCGGGTGTTGACACGAATCCATCACGATATACAACGAGATCATCTCCATATCCCTAATGTAATCTCTTGCCAAACATGATGTGTGATGCAATCTATTGTTTTCCCATGATCTATTGTATCTCAATGTCTTTGTTAGAGTAGTGAATGCTTTATGGCAATTTTGAAATAGTTTGTTGTGGGTTGCATACAAATATATGTTATCTTCTATGATGATCTTATGTACAAATATATGAGTGCATATGTTTGGGGATGCATAAGGTTGTCACCGTTGCATGATGATAGGATGAGGGATATATGGAGTTTGACAAAAACCGGATCACAAGTCTTAGATATGCATGTTATGTTAATTCATGGTTAACCAACGGGGGATTATAATTGTGGGGACTTTAAAACCTACAACGGTGGTTGGACTTACCCTAGGGGCCTCCGGATTGACAAGACTATCATGCCCTATGACGACACTGTTAGGCCAGCCACGTGGTTGCAGGACTACGGCGAAGCGATAGAAATTGTAGGGGAAAACCCCAATGTCGTTGTTAAGTACCTCCCACTGATGCTAAGTGGCACCACCCGACAATCGATCGACGACTTGCCGAATAAATCTATCTACAATTGGTTGGACATGCATGAAGCATTCACCAAGAACTTCGAGGATACGTATAAACGTCCCTGCATAGTTGGTGACCTGCAAGGGTGTGTATAGGAGAAGGATGAATCATCTCAGAACTACTTGTATTGTTGGCTCAACATGAAAAACTCATGTGTGGGAGTACACGATCAAATCTCTATGGATTCCTTCATCAATGGATTGGAAATAGGATCCCTGCTCCAACATACGTTGAAGCACACTCAGGACAAGGGAAATCTTGATCTCAATTCAATGATTGCCAAGGCTAGCGAATTTGCCACTGCCAACGATGATGCTCGCGATGCTCTACCTGCAGTTGCAATCCCAAACCAAGCCAAGAAGAACAACACCAATAAGCGAAATAATCCGCTTGAAGAGAAGCCACCATGATGTTTGATGGCAGAGGAGAAGACGGACAAAATGGCACCTATCTATGGCTCCTCTCTATAAAAAACAATAAAAATATATCCATGTTGGTTCACTAATTGTGACAACCAAACAAATAAAATAGCAATTTTCCTAAACACTTGATTGCTCCCTTGCGAAACTTTCTCCTACTTCACTAACCCACTTACTTGCAATAGTTTACTTGTAATATTTAATTTGAGCACTTTACATGTTTTCAAGATAGTATCAAAAACAACCACACACACTTTCGTTCCTAGCTTTGCATAAAAGGTTATATAAGTGGGTTATAGGGATTTAGAGAATAGATAGTTTACCTTCGGCTCCTCGTGGGTTTTACACTCAAATGCTTATTGAATTGTACAGTGATTCCTGCACTTGGGGATTATCACCCTTGGATGGCGTGGTTGTTCCCTACGCCTCCGCTAGCTGGAGGTGGTGGAGGGGAGGCAGCGGTGGAGGAGATACATGTGTGACTTGGCCTGCTTGCGATATCTGCATCGGTCGAGCAGGAGAGGGTCGGCGCGACACCGACGGTGTTGACGAGCTCAATGATACGTAGGAGCCATGCGTCGTGCCAGGCCGAGTTAGGTCGATAGCGCAGCAACTCCTACGCCATGAGCAGCGCGGCCTCTGGCGTGGGGCTGTTGTGGCGCCTGCTGCTGGAGACAGACGCGGTACAGGTGTGGGATCGCTACGACTTCCCTGCAGGGACAAAGGAGTGCACCTTGTTGTCTCCTGCCCACGCTCTTGGTGGGGAGGATCATCGTTGGCACAGCAAGGATTGTCGTTGGGGTTCGGCTACATGGGAGAAGCGGCGGCAAGGGAAGATCGACGATGAGCATGCTCACTATGTTCCAATCCGTCCATGTAGATGAAGGAGTGGAAGATGTGCCTCAACCCATACCTAGCGCGCCTAATGTCAGATATTATCCCTGCAAATGAACTAGAGTACCTCACGAAGTAGGGTGAATCGAAAACTAGGGGTTGAACACGATCTCCAAAAACCCTCGGTGACCTCGGCCAGTAAAGAGCAATAAGAATGACAGAGGGACACGGGGAGTTTACCCAAGTTCAGGCCACCGTGCGGTGTAAAACCCTACTCCTGCATGTCTAGATTGCTCAGACTGCCTGGTCAGGTTTATAGTACAAGGTGGTGATCAGGCGATCAAACCTAGGGTTTCTATCTAGAAGATGAAGCTAGGGTTCCTCAGGTAGAATAAGATTGGATCCCCTCTAGGTTGTTGCACTGCCCCTCTTATAGGTGCCCCGGTCCTCTTCCCGAATTATCTTGGCGAGAAGGGTTGCCACATGGCGACAAGAGAGTGGGCAGGTGGGCTAAATCTACTTTTGACCATAGGCATGGTCCATGGCAGTGTCTCATTGATCACGTCAGAAACGTTCTCCTTTATACGTCCTTCACATTCATCATGTACCAGATAGGGGTGGTCCCACTCTTGCTGGCAGCGGCTATCGTCCACTCCATTCTTGCGGGAGGGGAAGATGCCTTCCTTTGGCAAAGGAGGCAAGCATGGACAATTGTGCCAACTATGGCCATCCTTATCTTCGTCTTCATCCCATGCGTGGTCCTGCGCGGTATCTAGGACTTAGGCTTTGTGATGTTGGTACGCTTCGTGTGGATCCCTTGCAAGGGATGTCTCACCAAGAGTTCCCTTTCCTCTTGAAGGGATTAAGATGATGTTTCTTCATGAGGGAGCCTCACGAAGGGGATTCCCCTTAAGATCGGTCCTCGTGAAGCTTCGATCTTGCTGAGGGAGCCTTCCCACAATACTATAGATGCACTTCTATCAGGGCCCAGTAGCAGACGGTCCATGGTATCCTGGTTGCCACTTTCCTGATAGTTTTGCCAACCAGCCATGCCCGGGGGGCGCATAGAGGAGACTAGTCTACATAATTTTATTTCCTTCTATATTCTCTACATTAATTAAATTCAAAATTACAAAAAAACATTTACTACTTGCATAAAAAAACCAACCAAAAAGAACTTTACTTTATTGTCTTTACTTTCTTTCCAAGTTATAGATTGTTCACTTTTAATTATTTATAGTTTTATTTTAGTTTACTAAGATGAAACCTTGTGCTTGAAAACCACATGATAGAGTTGGGGACATAAGGAAAATACTTTGTTTTACATATTTCCTGAAGAAGAAAAGAAAATAAGTTTCCTAGCCAATTTCCAAAGAGTTCGATATTAACCCACCACCATGTGCAAAAAAGACGCTTTCTACACTCTCCACTTAGAGTCCCAATGAGTTAGTACACACATAGTTGTTGCCATCATTGATCCGGGGGCGCCACAGTTGGACACTAGCATCATTGTGGCCCTATAGGGGTCGTAGGAGGAGATGAAGTGGAGGCTCATGCCGTGAATCAGGGTATGACATGAGGAGAAGATCTAGCTTGTCATGGGTGCTATTGATTGTGTGTACGGTTCTTAGCACTAACTTCATTGTTGTTGTGGCAATGGTGCCTAGATCTAGGCATGACTAGCCCGACCTAACAAGCCTGTCCTCAAGCCCAGCATTTGGGCCAGGCTCGTTCATGGATTTTCTAGTTCATGTCTATCCCGGATGGCCAAAAGGCATGAAATACATGATCTTCATATTTAAGTCTATCCCAAAATAATTTTTAATAGAATATGGTCATACATTCACTATTTTGGGCTAGGCTAGGCTCGGGCCTGATTTTTAAGGTCTAGCACTGGCTGACATTTTCCTAGGAGTAGTGTGGATTGTTAGTCAACTTCGTCAACAAGTCAAGGGTTCTTGACATGGTGTTCACTAATACACAACTCGATCTCCTAGTTTGCAATTGTACATGTATTCTCGTTACTAGTGGCAACATTTTCACATAGCTAGAAGTTTTGTTAAAAAGTATCAAGCTAAAGTAGTTTAAACTAGTGGAATTTTAGAAAATTACAAAGATAATGATGTAAGTAAACATATTGTTTGTGTGCCTAACTATGCAACATAACTCTGGTCTTGCTCGCAAAGAACACCAACTAAAAGGTCAGAGTGTCCTTATCCATCTTTGTTGTTGCCTTAGATAATTATGAAAATATTCATAGTTGCAAGTGACTCTTGCAAATTAAGAACATGTGAAAAATCATTCCAAAAATTACAATTGTTTGTGTTTTTTGAAAACATTGAAAGATTTAAACGTATTTCTTTCCATGTCCCCATTCTATGGCATGGACTACTTTGGTAAACAAAAAAAATCAAGATTCAAATATACAAAAAGGTCCTAAAAATCAAGCTTTGTGTCGGCAGATAAGAACTAGCTGGCCAAGCCCTGCATTATCATCTCTTTGTATCCTTTCATGATGATTTAATTATTCTTAATTTAGGATGACTATTTAATATTTTGTTTTAATGGAATTCCTGGATTTAGGTTATGTGCCTAGATAGAGCTAATTACATTTTTAGTCCCACAATTTGCACCCGGGTGCAAAATAGTCCCACTTCTTGCAAAGTGGACTATTCTAGTCCCACAACTTGCACCCCGGGTGCAATCTAGTCCATTTTGACGTAATTTGACGGAATTTAATCAAATCCGAATGAAAACAAACGTGGTTCACCGGCGTTTTTGCAAAACGGTCCAGGTGGAAAATCTTCCGCGAACTTGGGTCCTTCCACGCGCTGAGTAGTTGGACGCGAACCCCCTGGATCGACCAGACCGTATCGCACGCGTACGACTTTCCCCTGCTTAGCTTAGCTCGGCGCATTTCCCTTGCTCAGCTCGACGGCCACTGATTGCGGCGGCGACGGCAATTGGTTGCATACGCGCGCACACATCGGCGTTAATGTCATCTGTTTCAGGGTCGCCGGCCACGCACGCACACCACACGCAGTGCAATATATGCACAGCATCCCTCCAGGCTCCATCCAGGGTCGGAATCTGAAGGAACGGAACCGAAACTGTTATATATATATATATATATATATATATATATATATATATATATATATATATGTGAATATATGTCTCAATTGTGCCAACTGCAGAGAAGAGGTGCAAGAAAAATAACTACGTTCCTTGCTGACAGAACATCTCTTAGTTAACTGACACAACATCTCTATTATTTAACTGAACTGAACCTCTACGTATGTCTGAACTGAACTGAACCTCTACGTTCCAACAATTTTTTGAGCCGATCGATGCACCAAAAAACCTCCATTGAAACTAATGATCGCTCCGCCTCGCCTAGTTCTGCCTATTCCGACAATTTTCTAGGTTGAAACTACCTAAACTCGAGCTGATCCATGGCGCCCACATCCGCCCTCCATGGCACCGCCGCGAGAACACAAACCACAGAGGTTACAGAAGATAGAGGGTACCGTAGGGCGGAGGGTCCTCGCCATGCTCACGTTAATGCATCTCCGCCGAGAACTGCTGCCACGATCGGCCGTGCCGTAACTGCTGGGACTGCTTCTTCTTTCCTGTTCGTTGTTCGTGGTGAGCCAGGGGGTCATGGGCTAATAATCCAACTACTGCTCGTGGAACGGCCTAACTTCGCGGCAGATTTTTTTCCCGGACCGTTTTGCAAAAATGCCAGTCGAGACAGCTCAACCACGTTTGTTTTCGTTCAGGTTTGATTGACTTCGATCAAATTTCTTCAAAATGGACTAGATTGCACCCGGAGAACAAGTTGTGGGACTAGAATAGTCCACTTTACAAGAAGTGGGACTATTTTGCACCCTGGGTGAAATTTGTGGGACTAAAAATGCAATTAGCTCGCCTAGATAATGTGAGAGATTATCAGCATATATGTGTGGTGTGCATTAAGAACATTAAATCCATTAACTAGTATTCAATTTGAAAATTTCACATCATTACATTGAGTGATAAGTACACATCTATGCAATAATTAATTGGAACAAATGGTATTATCTTGGTATTAATATATGATCCTTTATTGGAAAAAATTAATGCACTTAATGCTTCTAATCACAATTAATTGTTTTTATCTTAGTAGAATTCCTTAATTAAAGTTACTAGGTTGTTCTCTATAAAAATCTTACCATTTCTGATTTGTGTTCATCTTCACATCTCACAAGTCCAACAACCATCAACAATTTCTATCAACAAAACATTTCATCCATGATGAGGACTACACTGGTGCTACTTCTGACCCTTGCCTTTCTCGTGGTAGCATCAGGTACCATTTATAGTGGTAATATATATTGCTTGCATCTTGGTTGAAAACTTATGGTCATAAAATTTTAATTTTTGCACATGTTAATTTTTTGTAGATGCCAAAGAATGTGTGTCACATGTTATCCCGTCATTGGGTAATGCGTGCACCACTGAAAGATGCAAAGTTGCATGCGACGGGTTGAAGACTGGTTGTGATAGAGCCTGCACTATAAATAGCACTTGCAGTACTGTGTGCAAATGCACGATGTGCTTTTGATATACCTTCGATAAAGAAATGGTTAAAACTAGAACATGAGATAATATGGCATGTTGGCCAGAATTATAATAAGGATGTAATACTTTTGTACTAGGAGAAGGTCTATCATTGATTAGACATATGCAACATGGATATCATATTCTTAGTTTGAGTTGTTTGGAGTTATGAAATCTATATATGGTGTTTGTTTGCTTTCTGTGCAAGTTCTTTTTAGTCGATGGGATAAAAACATGAACTCATTGCTGCTACACATTACTCCCTCTCGATTTTCTAAAAAAATTGTTTTGTACATTAACATGGTTTAAAATACATCAATAACCACACTAATAATATTTGTTACAATATATACACAAAATTATACTAACAAATAGCTAGGGAAACTATAGCTGCAAATGTAACTTATGTGTCTTCTACAAAGCTTGATCATGCATCACGTTATATCATTTCTATTATGGATTCACAAGTCTGATGGTTGTAAGATGTTGATTTTTTTGAAAATGATGGAAACCCACATGTCTTTGCATACATCATCTCCACCCAAACAACTAAGCTTGATTTTATTTGAAGAAAGTCTTGATGCTTGACCTTGGTGGAGGGGTGACGAACTGGTCCGCCAGACGAGTTGGAGTCACCCACTCCGCCAAAGATCATCTCATCTCATGTATTCGGCTTGGTCCTTTTCAATCATTTGGCAAGATAGTTGAACCGCTCGAGCGCCAGAAGCAATATGTGCGGCCATATCCCTTGCATGGTCTTTGAGGTCGACGGAATTGGTTTCTCTCACCTTGTTGGCGTGGTTTGCCATACCTCGTGCTATCACGTCCACATCTAGAGAGGGTGGACAGCGACGTGCTATCAGCTAGCCACTAGGAGCTTTGGCATTGTTGACCAGGGCATCATTGATAAAGAGTACCTCCCGTATGTATGGGAACTTCTGGTGCTTCCCTTTTCATCCAAATCATGCCTAGGGGAATCGAAAGAATTTCCGAGGGTGATCACCAGATGCCAACCTGGTTTGAATAGCGATTCTGAACATAGGTTAAGATCCCATCCCAAGCCTCCTGCCGAGGGATCCAAACCCAGGTCATCCCTGAAAAACCTAGAGGCAAGGAGCCGGAGGAATTACCTATCGAGGCAATAGAAGTGACCACACTAGTTCCTTCTTTTGTGGGAGATTTATTGATCAATCCTGCCACCCCGACCTATGATACGAAACATGCAACCCCTACCTAGCATGCCAACTTTTGATGTATTTTATGAAGGTAGATTTATGTTCGGATGGTTCATGCTTGGAGATCAGGATAGTAGCATATTCAGACAGAGATTTATACAGGTTCAAGATCCAGATGAACAACATCCATTAAAAACCCTACTCCTGTTTGTGGGTGTTTGGGATCATGGTATTGTTCTACGTGAAATCAAGATACATCAAGATATCACCTATGGTGAATGGTGGTAGAAGATGACCAGAGAGATCTGCCCTCAACATGGTGTCCATGCCCCTCTTATATACACGGTCGGTGCCTAGGGTTATATAGTGCTGAGATGGATTGCAAGTGGCGGCGCTTATAGAAAGCCCTAATATAAATATATAGGTCCGATATTATCAAAGTAATCACGATCTCATAGAATTTGTTCGATGATACTCCCTGGCTTGGCCGCCAAGGAGTCTCATTCGAGGCCCCGCCTGAGGCTCGGCCACCATAGTTTCGGGTGGTCCCTTTCGATTGTCTCGGCTCACCTGGTACCTATGACCTTGTCAGCCTCGTAAACATATTTGTTGTTGCCTTAGATAATTATGAAAATATGCATATGTGCAAGGGACTCATGCAAATTAAGAACATGTGAAAAATAATCCCAAAAGTATAATTCTTTGTGTTTTCTGCAAAAATCGACAAGAGTTAAACATATTTATTTCCAAGTCTCCATTATATGGCATTGCCTGCTTTGATAAACAAAAATTTAAGATTCATCCATTAAAGCGAAAGAGGACAAGATGGTGGTACGTTGTTCTGAACCTGCCCCTCAACTTGAAACAATTTACAAGTACTGCCACCGCAGAGATCCCTTCCTCATCGCGTATAGACTACACACAAGTTGTCTAGCCACGTTCTCCAGTCTCCCCCACGGCCCCGCCTCCCTCACCCATGATCTCGTTCCCTGCCGCCTCGCTCTCCTCCCTGCTCGCACCCGCAGTCCCCCACCTATCTCTGAAGCTCTCTCCACACAGGCTCTCCGCGCCATCCCACCGTCCCACGCCCCTTCCATCACATCCCTGAAGCCAAAGCCAAAGCCGCTTACATGCCCCGCCGATGTTGGGGTCTCCCGCAGGGAGCGAGGCGAGGAGACACGGATGGGGAGGAGGTCAGGAAGCCGTCTCTACTGGCTGGCGAGGCGGGCGATGCCTCCTGCAATGATCTCAGGATGCTCCTCGACGTCATGGGCGCCCGGTGGCGGCACAGGCGTATATGCCGCATTGGTTTCTATCGGGCTCATCGGCGTTGCCGCCTGACTTTGGGGGCCAGATCGATGGCCGCGGGTGGCCAAATTGACGGGCGTCGCTGCTGCACCGATGCGTGGGACTGAGATCGCCATGGGATTTCGTCAGGTCGGGGAGGGCTGGAGGGGACAATAAGGGAGGGAGGCAAGAACTCTAGCTCTCTCGACCAGGACACCTTGCTCAATCATGTCAGAAGAGAGATCTCACCGTCTTGCTATCAATACCACCAAAATATTCCTGATGTCTCGCCGGAACTACGGCCGCCTGTGCTCCACCTACTTCAACCAAGGTTTTCTCTTGTCTACGTGTGCTCTCTGCTATCAATATTGCCTGTACTTTTCTTCTTCTTAAGCAACCTGAATCTAAAACAAGCCTACTTTCACCACTTCTTTGACATTGATTGCAAAGCAATATGTCCCGAATAGTAGCACTTCAGGGACTAAGAAGCAATTGAATCAGTCAACCGGCAGACAACCAATGTATAATCATGTGAATTTCAGTAACTGCAATTATAAAAAAAAACCAGTAGTGGTTCCTAATTTAGAGTTGGAAGATTGGACAGTTAGTAGTTCCCAATTTAGAGTAGGAAGATTCGTCTCTTACAGTTCCCTTTAGTAAACCAGCTAATCCAATTTGCATTAGGATGTTGAGTTCAACTGAAGTTAGATCAGTTGGACCCATAAAAGGACATCATATAACTTAAGACTTCGGAGTGGTTGAAGTCGGGCTTGTAGCATGCCACTATTAACTTCCAATAGGAATTGTTGCAATGTTTGCTGATGCTTTAGCTACATGCTACCAGTCCTTGGTAAAGCCTAAGCACTAGACATAAACATAATGGAAAGAAAGATATGTTCAGGAAACGTAGATAGCTCTGGGTATTTATTAGCATATGTAAAATTTTCTTCTGGATATATTGACAATCTAGATTGTTTGCTTTATGGCCAGGTGTTTTTTCTCGATGCATATGGTGTGTGCTTGCTTAATGATACCATGGACACATAGTATTGATCTGGCAGATAAACTCGTGAAAATTCTAAACAGATTAACTATTCTGCAACCTCTGTATGGTCCTAGCTTGATTTGACTGCCATTTGTATCAAGGTGCCTATAACACTCGGCTGCCCTCTCTCTCTTTCTCTTTTGATCCTAGGTAGCTAGGCTTCCTATTTGTTCTAGAGTTTCTTTGATTTTCTAAAATTTAAACAATGTGCCAATGAGGAAAAAAGAGAATTGGTATTTTTTTGCTATATGAATAGAAGCCACACAACCGATATGTTTGACAACTTAGTCTAAGTAAGGACACACAAGTGAACTAACAAACCGCTAGAGAACTTACTGGCTGTTATTGGGGGGGAGTCGACTTGATGAAGCCTGCCTATCCAGCATCGGCGCCCAAGGCTGTATTGCAATGTTCTCCTGTTGAACCGTCTCCTTGTCGCTACTCAAGATTCCTAACTTAACTGCAAGTCTTGACAGAATACGAGTTATTTCTACAAAGATACCACAATCGAAGCATGAATAGAAACCACACATGTTGTCACTTCGTTCAACATGTTTTTTCTTGATGAATTTTGGGCAATTGTTTCATTTATGTGTCCGTATAATTCTTTCGTTATCCCGTTACAAGTCTAATGGGATCACAAAATATAAGAATGAAGCCATTGTTTCCAATATTCATTGGCACCTTTTTTCTTTCAGAAGTAGCAGATGCCAATGGTTTTCTGCTCTCTTTAAATTTCTTATCCTTTTTTGTAGATATTGATTCACGGTATACATAGAAGAGCACGAAAGTTTTTGCTACCCTACACGTGACATCTAGACAACAGTAAATACGTCCTCCATAATGGACTTCTATTTTTTGCTATAGCTAGCACTCAAAATTAGCTAGCTGATCAACTAAACATTGAGTCCTATCCGGCTCCTACTGCCACAAAAAACAAAGAAAGCACTAAATCTCCCGATGGTTGGAGCTTGGGCGACACCTCAACAGTCCTTCAGAAAACAATGAAAACTATTGAAGCGGACGTAAACGACTGATTTTGACAAAGTGGCATTAGTGAAAAAATATCTTCAGAAGGAATATCTGCGTATCCCCATACTAGTAGGAGTGAGGCTCACAAAACCTGGTTCCTCTTTCTCCAATTCTTGAGGTTTATGGTCAAGAACCAAGAAAACTCTGCGTGAAATCTTCCCCACCGGAGTTTACTCATTTATTTGATAATGAAAAGTTCAAATTTGCATGCAGAGAGCATAGGACACAAATAAATAGAAGGAGAAATACACTGTGTGCTCATAACAAGTTGGAAAGAACACCAACACCGATAATTGATGTATTACTCCTAATTTTTGTTAAATCAGTGTGAAGTAAGCGCAAAAAATCTGTTTTTCTCACACTGTTTGTGTGATTGTGTTAAAAATAAGAACATAATGGAACTACTGTAGGTTACACACGTCAACGGTTAAATACAAGATATAATTTTTCACTCATGAACTTATATGTACATCGCTGGAGGATAGATATCATATTACACCAATTTGTTCTAAATTACAAATATGTGAGTTTGTGTGTTTTGTTCATTTCTTATATTTACTTGTTTTCTGTAGATTACAGGCTCAAGATAATTGGGAAGCTCAGTTTTCAGACTATGATTAAGTCGACATCCCAGTTCAAGAAATTCGTGATTCGTAGAAGTGGTTCTTCTATTGATTGGTTCTTTAGGAGAAAATTGGATTATACTTGAAGAAAACATGAAGGAACTTCGGGTACTTGATCCAAAGCGCAACTTTTTCACTATTCTTTAGTGATATTTCTCTAGAGTATATTACATTTGAGACAAAAAAAGATTGGTACTTAGATACATTTGATCGTGCTACACGTGATGAAGAATTCGTTTTTTGTTTTGATTTCAGGATTCTTGCGAAAGCATTTCCATTGTAGCATGAAATTTTATTGAGTGACGTTCTAAATCCTGAACATGTACTATTCCTTACTGCTTGTAGCATGAAATTTTATTGGTACTTAGATACATTGTAAGAACTGTGTCATGGCCTATGTTTAACGTGAACATTGAATGGCCTCACTTTAAAAATACTGTAGCATGAGCAAAGTAAACCCTGCCAATGATATTTCTTACTGTTTCATTATTTATTTTCAGTGGCTGGATCACAGCAGTAAGAATTGACAAATTAAAAAAGGAAGTGTGGATATATTTCTTTAGAAATTGTATTGTATTTTACAATGGAGGAGTACTTGGTTATGGCCAGAATAGATCTGAGTTTTTTTAATAATAACCTGACTTTTGATGCCCAATACTTTGTGCACGAAATTGACTTATTATTGTTATTTAATTAACAATGGCTGCAATTGGTTTCACCAACTCGCTGTGCCCATATACACACTGAAAAGCTTGTTCGTCTCCCACATTGCTATAAGTAGTAGAGATGACTACAAGCAGGTTCACTTCATGTTGAACTATGTTAGTTTTGCTCTCTCTCGTTCCTTCTCTACCTGCTCTGGAGCGCTCACTCCACACCGAGCCCATCGCCGCGGTGGCAAACAGGAGGACCACACCAACCCTTGCCGATCCAAATCTTGTGAATCTATAATGTAGGCAAGCACACAGTGATGGACTCGCTAGGAGTAGCGATAGCTATGATGTTCTACATTTGTTTCCTCTCTTCCGCGGCCAGAGATCCCGCATCCGACACCAACAACCCAACCTCCTCCGGCACGTAAGCGCATCTCTCTCCAATTTGTAACCCTATCATGTTGTGCGGTAACTGGAGTAGATTGTTGTGCCTTGCTTTTGAAGGTAGAAGGGTGTGCGAAATGTGCAAGGACGGAATGACAATATGGGGCTTGGGGCGTTCTCTATGACGGGCGAGCTGTTGCTGTGTGGCACACTAGCTAGCGTGCTGCTTCCTACAAGATGTGCAAGGTTAGCTGCTTTCTTAAAAATATTGTTATGAAAGGATGTTCTTACACAGTTATATCTCAATGTCAAGGGTTCAGTCTTTTGAAATTTCTATCTACTCAGGAGTTGGCCTAAAAACGAACATTGCATGTAACCTATTGACGGTAGGTGTAATGGATTTTGGGATTATATTGTTTCTATCCAGACCATTAAGCACTTCTTACTCGACTTTTGGGAGGTGGTCTTGCTCCATGCTGATGATAGATTAAGAGCCTTCTTCCACTCGATCTTGGTTAACCAGCTTAAGTAGGTAATAGTGTTCTCCACATTTATTCTTGAATTATTGGGCATATGCAATGGTTGCTTCTGCAAGCCCTTCACTCAATTTTTCAACTCGTGATAGAGAATTTGCAAATCCTATTGTCGCAGAATGCACATTTGAATTACTGATAGACAACAGGATGAGGAACCTAGGCGGTCTATCCACCTTGTTCCGTAGGTCCAATAAATATGAAATGATCAGTTTTCCATACCTTAACACCTCATATTGTCATTTTGATGCTTTCTTGCAAATCACAAATGCAGCTCTATGCTCCTGCTAGGTCATGATGTTCCAAAAGCATACTGCTCTTAATCTCAATCAATTTCCCTTAGTCGTAGTTTTCTAATGTGATTTTTTTCTAGCTAAGTTTAAAACATACTAACCAATCATGCGAGAAAACCTTGTCTAGGAAATATGCAGAAGGACCAAGGAATCCTTATCTGAAAATTGAGAACACGTAGCTAAGAGGACAAGCGATACAAAGAAAAGTGGTGGTTACTTGTTAGGACATCAAAGAAACGGTCAAGAGCGTCAAAGCCTGAATATTTTTGTACCGAAATTCTCCAAACCACAAATGTAGAAGTTTTTTAGGAGCTAAACTAACTACTTAAGTGAAATGATCGTTATCTTTGGAAACACATGATACTTCTATGCCATAAGAGAAAATAGGACATATGTAATTGTCGTTCTTAAACTTTCAGAATTTGATACTTGTTGACATAGTTAACCATGGTCCATATAGGAATCAATGTATGATACATTACACTAAGCACATTTTTTGTGTTACCCAGAGATGGTCAGCTGCAATGATCAAGAAATTATTTTTCCAACTGATAACAAAGTTTCATCAAGAAATAAAGCTTCTATTCTTGTGAGTTTCGAGAGAATCATTTATCCACTGTTACTTTTATGACATAAATTGTACTTTGAAAACAAGTTGGTGTAATATCTATGCTCCAACTATGTGAATAAGTAGCTTGAGTGTAAAAGCATATCATGTATTTAGCTAAATATGTTGTTATGAGCACAAACAGTCTATTTCATCTTGTATTTATTTTTGTCGTATGCTGTCTGTATGCAAATTGAACTTTTTGCTAACAACTAAATGAATAAAATCCAGTAGGGAAGATTTCACGCAGAGTTTGCTTGGTTTGTTACACAGAACCTCAGAAAATTTGAGAAACAGAAACCAGGTTTTGTGAGCCTTTACTCCTAGCAGTAGGATTCTAGGAGATATGCATGCATTTCTTTTAGAAACATTTGTTTCAATAACGCCACTTTTATGTTCTCAATGCTGTAAATAAGCAAGTCAGGACTAAAAATTTCTAAATCAAGTACATAAAGAAGGCGTTGTCCATGGCATTTGTAGAGAAAGAACAACAATGCAAGTGTAAACCTCCGGTAAACTATGCCAAATAGATAGATGAATATTATGGAAAACGTCACCAAAGTGGCCTCACAAAATGTACCACTTGTGTTAATGTTGTTGTTATATGCAATATGCAGATTCAATGGTACTAAAATGGTAGGCCATAGCTCTCACCACTGATCATTGCATATGACTTTCCAGGTTCTTCTAGGAGGATTGTCTCGGTTCACTAACGCATCGAAGAGCCGCAAAAACCAAGGATCAGAGGTCACTTTACCAATGTAGCATTGGGTCACTACCAACATAGCATGGATTCATCTACCAACGTAGCATGGAGCCACCATCAAAACACAAGCAGAAGAGTCAGGGTGAAAGAGTTGTGTGTTGCTCAAAATGTGTCTACGAAGTCCTCCAAAAGATCCCAGATTCCCAGGCTTGCTGTATAGAGAGCAACACGGCTCCTGAGCTACCGCAAACGTTGGTAGATGAATCAAAAAAGGAAGAGAAAAAATATGAGCAGCAATAATGCCATCAATCAACCATCTTGAAGAAGAGATGCTAATTTACTACGATTGTCAGCAGTTGTGCACCCTCTTTGTTGTGCAAACACTAATATGTGTTGATAAAAAGAATGGTACTCCCTCCATATAGAAATAAGTAACTTTGATTTGTCCAGATTCACATGTATATCTAGACACGTTTTAGTGTATAGATATATCCGAATCTAGAAAAATACAAGTCATTTATTTTTGGATGGAGAGAGTACTTCTTATTTCTGTAATACTAGTTAGGACTATTAGCGTTTCTGAATGCATCCAAGGTGGTCTTATAGTTGTATGACTCAAGATGGTCTTGTATGACTCAAAAAGCAAGCAGGAAGTTCTTCCGTTAGAATTTGGTTTTCTTTATTTAGAGAACACAGTGCACTTGAATGGGTTTAAATTTACAAACATTAATCATCAAGTACAACGGGTCACATTATAAGGAAAACTTCCAAGTGATCCGTCATTTTGTTCACCATAGTTCTTATTATTGAAAACACCCTTAACCTTTTGTCATCTCCATTTAGAGATCTTAATAATATATATTTCGTTGCAACGCACGGTCACCTTACTAGTATATACTAAATGGTCCTGAAAATCAAGCTAGGTATTGGTACGTAAGAACTAGATGGCTGAGCCATGCATTATCTTCTCTTCTTATCCTTTCACAACTACTTAGTTATTCTCAATTTAGCATGACTATTTAATCTGATGTTTAATGGAATTCCTAGATTTAAGCTACATTCCTAGACAATAATAATGAGGAATAATCAACAATTATGTGTTCTGTGCATTAAGAACATTAAATGCATTTACTAGTATCCAATTATAAAATTTTCCGTCATTACATTGAGTGGATAAGTATGCATATATGAAATAGTCAATTAGCACAATTGGTGTTATATTGGTATTAATATATTATCCTTTATCAAAAAAACTAATGCACTTAATGCTTCTAATTTGGCATAACTAATATTTTTTTGTTTCAATGGCATTCCTCAACTAAAGTTACCAGGTCGTGCTCTATAAAAATCTTACCATTTCTCATTTGTGTTCATCCTCACAACTCACAAGTCCAATAACCATCAATAGTTTCTATCAACAAAACATTTTATCCAACATGAGGACTACACCGGTGCTACTTATGACCCTCGCCTTTCTCTTGGTAGCATCAGGTACCATTTGTAGTTGTAGTATATTGTTTGCATCTTGGGTAACAAGTGAAGTTCATGAAGTTTTATTTTGCATATGTTATTTTTTTGTAGATTCCAAAGAATGTGAGTCAAATATTATCCCGGCGCTGGGTAAGGCGTGCACCATTGAACCATGCAAAGTTGCATGCGAAAGGTTGAATGCTGGTTGTGACGCTGTGGGTAGAGCCTGCACTCTGAGTAGCACCTGCACTAGCAATGGTTGCAAATGCACGATGTGCTTTCGAGAGACCTATAAGAAAGAAATGGTTAATATCTAGAATATGATATACCATGGCATGTTGGCCAGAACTATAAGAGAGCCCTAATATTTTTGCAGTAGGGACATGTCTATCCATCACTAGACATGTGCAATATGGATATGATATTCTTAGTATAAGTTGTTTGGAATTATGAAGTGAGCTATATATGGTGTTTGCATGTTTTTTGTGCAAGTTCTTTTTAGTGTGGGGGATAAAAATATAAAACTCACCGCTACAGATTACTTGCTCTTGGTTTTCTATAAATTGTTGTTTGTACACATTAACATGGTTCAAAAAATTCAATGACCACTAATAATATTTAATACAATGTATACATAAAATTCAATAAATAAACATCTAGGGAAGCTATAGGTGCAAATGCAACTCATGTGTCTTGTACAAAGCCTGATCATGCATCATGTCATATCATTTATCTTCCGGATTCACATGTCTGATGGTTGTCAGACGATATTTATTTTTGTAAATGATGGAAACATACATGTTTGTGCATCGATCATATCCGCCCAAACAACTAAGCTTGATTTTATTTGAAGAAAGTCTTTATGCTTGACCTTGGTGGAGGGGTGACGAATTGGTCCAGTAGAAAAGTTGGAGTCACCTTCTCCGCCCAAGATCACCACATCTCATGGTATTCAGATTGTTCCTTTTCAAGCATTCAGCAAGATAGTTGCACTCCTCTAGCGCCAGAAGCGATATGTGCGGCCATATCCCTTGCATGATCTTAGGTGAGGTCGGCAAAATTGGTTTCTCCCACCTTGTTGGTGAGGTTTATCGTACCTCGTGCTATCACATCCACATCTAGAGAGGGTGGATGACAACATGCTATCGCATCGCCACTAGGCACCTCGGCATTGTTGATCGTGACATCGTTGACAAATAGAACCTCCTGCCAGGGGTGGGAACTTCCTGTGCTTCCCTCTTCATCCAAATTGTGCCTAGGGGAATCGGAAGGATTTCCGAAGGTGGCCACCAGATGCCAACCTGGTTCGGATAGCCATTCTGACGCTAGGTTCAGATCGCATCCCAAACCTCCTACCGGGAGATCAAAACCCAGGTTATCCGCCCCGAACAACCTATATGCGAGGAGCCATAGGGATTACCTATCGAGGCGACAACAGTGACTGGACTAGCTCCTTTCTGTGGGAGAGTCGTTGATGATGGTGATGAATCCTACCACCCCAACCTAAGATCCGAAACATGCAACTTCTAGCTGGCGCGGCAACTTTTGATGTATTTTATGATGGTAGATTTAAGTTCAGAGGGGTCATGCTTGGAGATCGGGATGGTAGCACACTGAGACAAATAATTATACAGGTCCAGGCCCTAGACGAACAACGTCCATTAGAAACACTACTCCTTTTGTGGGTGTTTGGGATTACGGTAGTGTGCTACGGTGAAATTGAGATGCATCACGATATCACCTATGGTGGATGGTGGTAGAAGATGATAAAAGAGATCTACCCTCAACACGGTGTCCCTTCCCCTTCCCTTATATACAAGGTCGGAGGCTAGGGTTACAAAGTGCCCAGATGGATTACAACTGGTGGCGCCTATACAAGTCCCTAACCAAAATATATAGGTATGATCTTGTCTAAGTGATCACAATATCTCATAGAATCCATTCAACGATACACTCTGGCTTGGCCGCCAAGGCGTCTCCATTCAGGGCCAGGCTTGAGGTCTGAGTTTTCATGATTGGCCACCATGGTTCTGGATGGTCCCTTACGGTTGTATCGTCTCACATGGTACCTATGAACTCATCAATCCCATATCCATCTTCATTGTTTCATTAGATAATTATGAAAATATTAATAGGTGCAAGGGGACTCATGCAAATTAAGAACATGTGAAAATCATCCCAAAAGTACAATTGTTTTTTGTGCAAACATTGACAAGAGTCAAACATATTTATTTCCAAGTCTCCATTCTATGGCATTGTCTACTTTGATAAACAAAAATTGAAGATTCATATATACTAAATGGTCCTAAAAACCAAGCTAGCACTACTAGGAAAAACGCTACCAGTGGCGCACCAAATTGGAATTTTGTGGCACATATGGGTGTCGCCACTAAATCCTCGCCACTAAAATTTAAATTATGTGGCGCATATGCCATATGCGCCACAGAATTCTTAACATTCTGTGGCGCATATGCCATATGCGCCACAGAATTTTGTCTCAGGATTTCAAAAAAAAATACCAGAATACAGCAGAAATACACAGAATACACAGGAAATATACCAGAATACAGCAATATATCACAAAAATGCACAAAACTCACAGGAATACCCAGAAACTCACTGAAATTCATACAAAGTGACAAAATACATCAATATAGAGAGTCCAAGTGTTACGCACAAGTCATGGGAGAGTACAAGTTCGAAATCACACAATCACACGAATTCACGATTGACGCAGATTCGACTGCTCCAGACGAGCCCCCGCAGCCTCTATCTCCTGAATGAATTGCAGACGGAACGAGTCGAGCTCCACTCTGCTCAACCTCGGGGACGCTCGCTGGGCATGGGTGGAAGCCAGTAGGTGGACCGCGCTCTGTTGCTCCACGGCCATCAGGCACTGCTCCGAGGTGCTGGTGTCCCTGACCATCAACACCACCGAGTGTTCCGCCGACGGCAAGTCGGCTGACGCAGCCTGACGCATCTCCGCCACGACATCCGATCTCACCGCTAGGGCCTGCATCAGTCGTCCACCAGAGTCCCTCTGAGTCAGAAGCGGCCAGCCCCGCACCTTGCATCTCTCCGAGATCTCCTCCAAGGCAGCTTCTCACTGATGCAGAGGCCACTGCATCGCGTGGACCACCTCAGAGGTCATATTCCGGAAAAATTGACCTGCGGAACCTCTCTCCTCGCCCGGTATCACCTCCGCACCTTGCATCTCTCCGAGATCTCCTCCAAGGGCACCACTCCACTCCCCCGCACCGAAACAGTAGTCTTGTGATGGGCTGCATGGTGAAACAAGATTTACAAATCATCCTCCCAGTAACAAGATTATTACCAGGCCATGTTTACAAACCCATAATGCATCAGAGCACATCCTGAGATTATTACCAGGTTCTTTTATTACCAGGCAAATAAAAATAATGGATCCTAAGCACAAGTGTTAACTGAACAAACAAATAACCTAAACTACTAAGAGCCTCCTATTAATTCACCATTACAAAGCAATTGCTAGCAATATATATGAGCAGTAAAGAGATCCCCATAAGAAAATGCACTTAGCAAGTGTTGATGATTGAATCTTGAGTTATCAGAGATTAGCTACGACATCAATGTAAACGTTTTGGTAGGAGATGCTAAACTAACGTACTAAACACTAAGTATGCACTTAGCAACAAGCAGGAGATCAATTGCTACAAACATCAATTGCTCATCAATTTCTCATGCTACAAACACTAAGTATGCTAAAGACGGGCCAGAGTATACTATGTAAAATATGGAAAGATGGATGTATAATATGTGCCTCATTAGAATATACTAATAAAAAACATAATTCAAAATAAATAAAAAAATCAGCAGAATCTCCCCTATATTTTGATGCCATATCCCCTGCACACATCACTATCCCCTATAATTCAGAATAACAAACAAGAAACTGTCATCAACCTTTTTTGTGTTGTTGTCGGCTTGGATATCCCCATCACTACAATGCTCCATGAATGGCTCATATGGTTGAGAGGGATCATAGTATGCAATGTACAAATGCACTATATTTGAATTTGTGTGTTTCTCAAACATAGACAACAAATCTTGGTCAGACTTTACTTCTGGAAGTATTTTCAGAACATTGTCATAATAGTGAACATGTGCAACTTCTAAATAGCATGGTGTGTACTGCTCAACGATGGATTCCACCAAATCCTTATAATTTGTTAAACCACTATCAATAACCTTTTCAAAATAGAAGCATCTGATGGCCTTTCTAGCTCTTTTTGGATCTCCAAACAATCTAATTTTCAGCAAATAACTTGAGTTCGGATCCATCCTGTCAACATCATAAACCTATTTTACTAGAAAAGAAGCAGACAACGTAGCAATTACAGAGAAATTAGTCAAAATCGCTCACCCTTCCATGCCCAAATTTGCACAGAAATTGGTCGCTGGAGCTGAGCTTCTAGAAGGGTGCTCCGCTGCGCTCGGAAGCCCCGTTCTGTTCCCCTTCGAATCCGAGCTTAGGACGCGCTCGGCCGCCCCACTCCAGCCGCGCTCGCCCGCCCCTGCTTGGCCGCCCTCTGCCCTGTCTGCTTCCGTGTCCGGTGCGCCGCCTCCATCCGCAGCGCATCCCTTGTCCATGGCCAGAGCCGATGCTCGGAGCTAGCAGCCGTCGCCGCTCGGAGCAAGCAGCCGCCGTCGCTGCGTGTCTGGTTAGAGTTTTTTCTTTTTTTGTTGACTTGATTGAGATAGATAAATCTGTTTGGTCTAGACAGATAAATCTGTTTTCCACATTCTGTGGCGCATATGGCTATATGCGCCACAGAAAGTGAGAATTCTGTGGCGCATATAGCCATATGCGCCACAAATTTTGGCATGCTCATGTGCTGGGTCAGGCCCACATGGGGCCCACAGGAATTCTGTGGCGCATATGGCTATATGCGCCACAGAATTCTCACTTTATATGCACCACAGAATTGCAAGAATTCTATGGAGCATTTTCTATATGCGCCACAAAATTAATTTTAGTGGAGCATTTTTTCTATATGTGCCACAGAATTAAAATCTATCTATAATCGTTTTCCTAGTAGTGTAGGTATCGGTAGGTAAGAACTAGATGGCTAAGCCATGAATTATCTGCTCTTCTTATCCTTTCACAACGACTTAATTATTCTAAATTTCACATTACTATTTAATATGTTGTTTAATGGAATTCTTGGATTTATGCTATATTCCTAGACAATAATAATGAGTAATAATGAGCATTTGTGCTTTGTGTGCATTAAGAACATTAAATGCATTAACTAGTATCCAATTAGAAAATTTTCTATCATTACACTGAGTGGATAAGTATGCATCTATGAAATAGTTAATTGGCAAAATTGTTGTTATCTTGGTATTAATATATTATCCTTTATCAAAAAATTAATGCACTTAATGCTTCTAATTTGGCACAACTAATTTTTTTTGTTTCCATGGCATTCCTTAATTAAAGTTACGAGGTCGTGCTCTATAAAGAGCTTACCATTTCTCATTTGTGTTCATCCTCACAACTCACAAGTCCAACAACCATCAACACTTTCTATCAACAAAACATTTTATCCAAGATGAGGACTACATCGGTGCTACTTCTGACCCTCGCCTTTCTCTTGGTAGCATCAGGTACCATTTGTAGTTGTAGTATATTGTTTGCATCTTGGGTAACTAGTTATGGTCATGAAGTTTTATTTTCCATGTGTTATTTTTTGTAGATGCCAAATAATGTGAGTCAAACATTATCCCACGGATAGGTAAGGCGTGCATCGTTGAACAATGCAAAGTTGCATGCGAAAGGTTGAATGTTGGCTGTGATGCTGTGGGTAGAGCCTGCAATTGGAGTAGCACTTGCACTAGCAGTGGGTGCAAATGCATGATGTGCTTTTGAGAGACCTACAAGAAAAAATGGTTAATAACTAGAATATGAGATACCATGGCATATTGGCTAGAATTATAATAAGGTCCTAATAGTTCTACATTAGGATCATGTCTATCCGTCACTAGACATGTGCAATATGGATATGATATTCTTAGTTTAAGTTGTTTGAAATTATGAAGTGAGCTATATACTATGTTTTTCTTTGTGCAAGTTCTTTTTAGTGTGTGGGATAAAAACATAAAATTCACCGCTATAGATTACTCCCTCTTGGTTTTCTAAAAATTGTTGTTTGTACATTAACATGGTTCAAAACACATCAATGACCACTAATAACATTTAATACAATATATACATAAAATTCAATAAATAAATAGCTAGGGAATAATCTATAGGTGCAAATGCAACTTAGGCGTCTTGTACACGGCCAGAACATGCATCATGTCATATCATTTCTCTTATGTAGTTAGATGACCGATGGATGCAAGATATTGATTTTGTTTTTGAAAATTATGGCAACCCACATGTATTTTGCATCAATGGGCTCCCGCCCTGAACGATTAAGCTTGATTTTCATCCGAAAAAAGAATAATATTGAAAAGAATCACTTCTTTGACTTTTATTTTGCTAATAATTCATGTATGTGTAGTATTTTTTTTCACGTGACCTCATGTACTATTTTCATATTCGATGGAAATAATTAGCGATGGGGCCTAATTTATTACTATCTTAGGGACATAATTGAGAAACATAGCTAGAATTTCTTGCTACTCCCAACTCCTCTCAGGACTCAAGGATTACAATAATACTGTAAAAATATCTTAATGCAGAGGCACATGTGTTGCTCCCCGCCCATCATCGTGCAATGTCATAAAAAAGTTGAGAGATTCTCAATATAGGACGCTAGGTACAAGATAACACTATTATCACAACTGATATGTTCTTAAAGTCTCCTGCAAGGGCAACATTACTTTAATAGGACTATCTCACCTTTCATTCTCCCTTTCTCCTCCTTTTCCTTCCTATCTCCCAAGGAATGCAACATGTTTCTAGTACATTTTCATCATCGGCGTGGCAATCAAACCTAGATGGACACGCAGGGGACCATCTAGAGTGAAAGCATTGGGTGTGTCCCTGTAAGGGCACCCACAGTGTTGTGTCAGAAAGTAGTTCCAAAAGAGAAAATTGGCTTTTAGAAATAGTTCTCTTCACTGTGAGAGTAGTTCCCCAAACAATAAAAGAGGGAATCGGAGCTAATAGCTGCTCCGATGCTAAATTTTCCCTTCTACTATAGTATTGTATCTGTCCCAGCTAGCAACGCAGCAGGGAACTTTTTTCTGGCATCAAACTCACGCCAAGGACATAGAGGCTGGAGAGAAGATTTTTCTTCAGGTAGTTTTATATTCAGCGACGGGGTCCATGCTACAGCAATTTAGCAATGGCAACGTTGTACACCTGTTGCCAAATTTGACTACAATGCCAAATTGTGTTTGTACAGTTATTTGGCTAGGACAACGTTGTGGATGCCCTAAGTTGCGACCTCTTTGGGTGCAAGCTTTACACGCAAACCCTATTCTAGTCTAATATTAAATTGTCAAAGGTTCACGGTCACACTCACATGATTCACTGTCGCACTCATGCCTTGTAATGATGCTTATGTGTTAAATATGAATATGGGGCTTTTCGCATTGACATGCTCTATCGATATAGTTTTTCTACTCTATCTATATATAAACACAAAGTAAGAGTTAGGGTTGTAAAACCATCTTAGTCATCCTATATAATTCATTGACTCGACTCATTAACTTGAATATCTGAACAATATGTCTTGATTGAATATTTACGCCCTTAAAAACACCTCACCAGTAAACTTTAAAACCTCTCTTCTAATCATAACAATATGATTGTTGACCTTATTTGTATTATGATATGATAATACATATTTTGGTTGTTACATTGAACATATTTAAATTATGGAAGTTCCCAAAAATTGAAATAAATATACAGGAAGCTCCAAGTTTGGCGGCATTTTATCTTCGAAGACATTATAAAGGGACAATGTGTGCATTTTAGATGTATGTTTAGTATAGTACTCCATAAATGTTGCTTGGTCCAACTCATGTTGAAACCATAAATGACGTTGCTTGGTCCAACTCAAATCATCTTTACTATTCATTAAAGGCAAAGGCGACAAGATGGTGGTACGTCGCACCTCCACCCCGCAAATTCCCCCCTCTCGCTAAAAAAAACCAGACGGAAACCAGCTCCCGTACGGCGTACCCATCCGGCAAAACAAAAACTCAATAGAAAACCGCCGGCCATAGAGTTCCCCACTCCCCACGCGCGTGGAGAGAAAACCATGAAGGAACCAGGCCACGCTAAAAAGAAGGGCCACAACTAAAAAAACATGCAAACATGCTCTTCCAATCCTCGCACGAAAAGGGTGCTCCGAATAGAATCCCCCACCCACGACTCTACTGGCGGTTGAAACGAATCCAGCGACGACGCAGCCTCCGGCCGACGGCACTCTGTCCTCCGACTGCCATTCCTTCCCCAAGGCGGCAAGGCGCCCCTCCACCGGCGCTACTTGCGCCTGCCCCTCCGACGTTGCTGCACCGCCGCAACACAATCTCTTCCCCTGATGCCATAGGCGATGCAGCCTGCGGTGTGGAGCAGAGCGCGGTACCAGCGATGTGCGCGTGAGCGTCGAGGCTTGAGATGCATACACCAAACGGATGATGGCTTGTATGCATGTCTACAGATTAAACATTAACCTAGCTACGTAAGGAATCAATTGCTTTTTATGGCACTGGAGTAATCTTTGTTGCAGAGCCTGGAGCGCAAGGGGAAGCTCAGGAACCTGAAGGACTCGAGTCAGCAACAAATCGTCAAGAATGTTCACACATTTAGCGTTTCTCCTCGGTGCTTAATTTTTCCTTCTATTGAGTGGATTTTGTATTAAGGAATACTGGGGATAAAAGGTACTGGCAGTTCTGTTTTGCAATCAATTGCCTTATTAAATTTCTGATTCCATCTAACCGATAGTATCTCTAGGACAGACGCATGATGAAGACTGGGAGGTCGGTTGGTTGAAGCTGGCCGTCACAACGGCACTGGGTTCTTTTGCCAAAACAAGGACCTGGTAATTTTAAGAGGTATATACATTTTTAGTCTGACATCTTGCACAGCGAGAGCTATTTAGTCCCACATATTGTAAAATGAACAATACTAATCCTACAACTTGCATACAGAGAGCATTTTAGTCCAATTTAACCAAATTTCAGCAAATTCGATTAAATTCCTCCATCTATAGTGTCACAAATTTCTAAAATAATCCCTGTGTATTTTTTCTCTAGTATTTATGTCCTGTTGCGGACAGACGGACAAGGTAAGTAGACGTTAAAAAAACATAGGAATGGACAGGATTCGAACTCAATACCACTGAGTAGCTACATACCAGCACATAACATTATACCAGAGAAGATGTTTGCTACTTTCGGGAATGTAACTATATTTATACAATATAAATGCACACACGCACTCACATCCATTGTTAGCATACTCTTTTTTGTAAAATTATTTTGGATTGAAAAAGTGCATAATCCTTTGTCAGCACACACGCAAATAAAAATGCTCACAAATTATTTTAGACTAAAATTTCGCAAATATTTTCAGATATTTTCACAGCTTTAGAACACGTATTTTTTAATGTCCAAAGAAAAGCTACATATAACCTGAGTGTATACATTCAATTAATCAAGCTTCACTTCACTCATGTGTGTATACAAGCTTCACTTCACTCCTGTGTGTATACGCTGTTATACGTAACTTCCTTTTGATTGCACGTGTGAACCAACAAAAACTAGCTAGCTTGTTGCGTAGATGATACCTAACTCAGCCTAAAAGTAATATATAATATAGGAGCACTGAAAATTAATGCATTTCCTTGTGTGTTGTGATGGTGTCAAAGCTTGATTTTATTTCTGCAGTGTAGGTGGTGAGGTCGAATCCCACTTGTGAATGTAAATGGTACTTGTTTTCTTATTTTTACAACGGTGGGGCTGCTTGTCAAGCGAAGATCCCAAATGGTATAGAGAAAAAAAATACATAGACAACATTTTACAAAAATTAATGCCACATGTCAGTTTCAAAATGAGTTTTAATCTATATTTGGACAAATTTGGTTAAAATTATAGAAATTCTATTGAATCGGACTAAAATGCTCCTTGGTTACAAGTTGTGGGACTAGTATTACTTATTTTGCAAGATGTGAGACTAAATCGCTTCCGTGGTGCAAGTTGTGGGACTAAAAATATATATACCTCTAATTTTAAAGTGTGTAGTCAAAGCTTTTCTTACCTGCTCTTATTTAATATTATGCACCTCATAAATAGATGTCTTTTAAAATTTATAGCCTGTGCCAATGTTATGTTAGTTTGTCAATGTTCATAAAATTAATGAATGGTTAATTGTTACAGATATGTGCTATAGGTCTCCCAGTCGTGATGCTGCCTTAGCCTTGCCACCGCTGATGCTGCCCCTACCCACATCGCAGGACCGATACATTTCGCTACTCCCTGGCATCATTTCTGACCTTGGCCCGCTGACGGCTCCACCGTTCATTCTGTCATTTAGCCTGCTGGAATGGGAGAACTCCTCAATCTTGTTAGATTCTTTAACGTAAAATCCAAGTGAGATCTGGGTTGCTTTTTTTCTAACTATGTGGGTTGATGTTAAATCTTGTGCAAATTGTAACCTTTGTTCAACACAATAGGTTACGGTGGTCGATGGTTATTGTTTCTTCTGATTGATATTTGTTAGCGGAATTGTGTGAAGTAAAGTCTAAGTGAGATCTTGGTTGCCACCCATGTACACGGTATTTTAAATTACTACAAAGTATTTTAAATATCTATATACTTCTCTAGGCATTTTTTCCGTTCACGCGTAAACATTTTGCAAGTATTGGTCTCTTGGTTCTTGAATTGCAAACTTTGTCGGACAAAGTAGTCATGTTAATGTTATCAAACATGAAGAATGTTTATCTCAATATTCTAGTGTTATGCGATTACATGATCCACTGTTACATTATATAAGTCAACCAGGAGTTCCAAAGGGCTAAATAAAGAATGACTTGAAAACCAGTGATATACATTGTACAAATCACTTATCTCATGTGGTCTGTTGCATAAGATTTTCAAACAATAAAAGGAACGTGCTGGTCTTTTCACCAATGTAACTGGTAAATTGGTAATTGCATCTATGATATTTCATTGTTACTTTCAAACCCACTGAAATCTGAGTAACTAGGAATTTTTGGACACTGGTAGTCAAGTTCAGGGGTGTGACACACTAGGATTGTCTTTGAGCCAGGTTGGTTTATTGCATCTTTAATCACCTCATTGATGTGCGGAATTTGTCAGCACATGTTTATCCTCACCTGGAAAATAAAGTCTCCCGGTTTTTTTTTCTCATCATTTTGCCTGGTAATTATGCTCATGCATATGTTCTCTATCTAAAACTGTTCTTAATTTACCTCCCCCATATATTTTTAACTGATGCTTAGATGATTGTCTTTGGTTGTGTTACACACTTCTTGTATAATGTGCTAATGTCCAATTTTCATGCATTCCGAGATGGGAAGGTTTTCCATGGCAGTGCACAACCATTACACTTTTAGTATAAAGATTAATTTTTGCAGACAAACACCTAGGGAAAGGGAAAGTAGCTGTGAGTCAATGGCTGAATCTTTTAGAGCTAACAAAAGGTTCATGTGTCTTATTGTCAGTAGTAGTATTGTAAGATTTTGTAGTTCGTTGATACACACTTCCGGGGCATAAGAGCTTAGCAATTTGCTTCCATGCAAATCTTGTTATTTACACCACAAACCCGAATTCCGTAAATTTAAAGAACCGATTTCAGGGTTAAGGCGATTGGAGCCTTGTAGTTGGAGGTGCCTTGTAGTTCGAGGTGTCTCCTCTGACATACGGCTTCATTGCTACATCTGCAAGAAAGCGACCGCGTCTGCCCCACGGCAAGGGATCCCGATGGCCGCCGCCTGCGGGAGCGGTGGTGGAGTAAGCCGCCACAATGGTCTGGCGGAGGAGGAGCCCGGCTTCCACTCCGCGCATGCTCCAGAAGCTGTAAGCTCCCTTCCCTTTGTCTGTTTTGAATTTTAGGAACACATTGACATAACCAAGGTTAATGTTTGGTGTCCTATAAAAGGGTACATCATCATGGATTACTCATCCGCCTGGAAGAGGAATTTAAACATGACGTTATGATTTAAGAATTATGTTTAGAATTGGTTTTATTTAGGAAAATCTTTCGTTTACCTATGTCCGCCATCGGAAAAAACCTGGAGGGCGTGCTGTTCGTGCAATGGACCACTTCTCCCTCGTCAGCTATGAAGACTTCCGCATGTACCTCACGTCCCAGATCAACTCCACCGACAACGATCTTTCTTAATGCAAATAAGTATATATGTTTCTTCACTTCCATATGTTTAGCTAGAAAATTATTTACCATTCACATGTACTTACTTTACGAGTATTTTCGTGTGTTGAATGCAAGTTATCAAACTTGCAGAGGTTTAAATTGGTATGATTAATATTCTAAAATTCTGGTTGTAGCATTGCAATGTAAGGGCAGCGATTGAAAATTACAAGAGTTGATTGGCATTGTAAAAGAATTAATAGAGCATTGGAAATTTGTTTCAAAGAAAAACTTGAATCCATAAATTTGTACATTCCTTAATAGTTATATATGCATGTGTGTTTACGAAGGATTACACGTTTAGTTCTGAAATCCATTAATTTGGTATATGGACTCCCATGTGCTTTACTCAATGATATATTGTTTTTGTGAGGCAACCAAATAGCTTTGTTTGCACAATTATTCTCAAAAGAAATATTTCTATTTAGAGAATCCTTAACAAGTAATGTAGTCCCGATGGTCTGCTTATGTGAATTCCTGCATGCTTACAAATTTATTTTTGTAGAATATTGAGTACAGATGCTTATCTCAAGACATCTTCCATGGTATACCTTGCGAATACTAATATGTAATTGTTGTTTCCAGGTTTGCTGAAGTCGCTAAAGTCGTAGTCTAATTTTGCAACTTCAATCCACATATTGTCTCTGCTTATGTGTGGTTTTTGTACATTGTACTATACCAAAGCTTGGGATTACTTATATTCTTTCTAATGTGGCTAATTAGTCAGTATCTATGTAAACTTGGAAAGAAAATATTTATTGGTGTCAAAACCAGAAAAATACAGCCAAAGGTGAAGTGCATGGATACAGTTTTAGTGCATGCTTGTTTACATTTGAGTTTATGGCTATGGAGGTGGCAAACTTGTATTTCACATTTCAAAAACAACATCAAAATGACTAAATGAGTATTTCTTTATTTAGTATGTTTTTTTAAGTTGCTTTTCTACTTCCATGTTTGGGAATTTTTGACTTGGTCATTTTTTATTAAGAGTTTTTTAATACAACTTGTATTCTCGATTGCTACATACGAGCATTTTACGTCATATGCGACATATTGAAGAAAAAAATTAAAACCATGGCAATGCATGGACATTTAACTAGTAAACTATAAATGAAATTAACTGTCTACATAATCTTTACTTTCTAAGCACAACGAACATAAATACTAGTACATATTACAGAGTACTTTGCATTTTGGTGCTTCAAAAATATTTAAACATTTATTTATATATATAAGGACTCTACAACATTGTAACCCGTAAAAGCTCTTCAAAAATACAGGTATTTGTGTATGTACAAATATTTAAATATTCACAAGATGATGGGGTTGGGCAAAGCCCTCGCTTGGACGGCGGTGGAGGGGCCTCGACGTACTCTCTCTCGCGCGGGCCTCGGCCCTCTCATGGGTGCGGATTCCCTCGACGGCTCCTTCCTCGGCAGCACGGCGGGCATGCTCGCGCGAGCTCTGCGTCGAGGCGCGGTGGCGGTGGTCGTGGCTAGCGGTAGCGGGAGTACAGAGCAGCGGCGATTTCCCCCTGCCGGGGTTGATGGGCCAGGAGGTTGCCTTCCTAGATGGCGGCGCTTGGGGTAGCGGCGGCTTCTAGGTGGGACGGTGGTGCTGGTGGTGGAGTGGCCTCCCCTGTAGTGGCTACGTCTGGCGAGCGTCTGGCTGAGGCACGCATGTCTTGGGGCGTTTGCCCATTGCGGCTGCGGTGGGGTGCTAGGTGGAGGACGGTGGTGGTGTTTCTCTGGTCCCATGTGCGGTGGAGGCTGCCCAGGTTCACTCTGGTAGCTTTGGCGTCTACCTCGTGGGCATCGGTGATGATCCGGATGGCAGCGGTTTCATCGCGGTGACATGGAGCATAGGAGTGGCGGCGCTTGGGATGATGGGTACAGCTGCCAACTCTGGCGGATTTTCTACGGGAATCTTGTCCTCTTCCGGGCGGTAGGCGGTTCAGCTTGGTGGGTGCTCGTCAACTTGACTTGGCGCCTGGACGCCGGGGCAGCGGCCCTAGTTGGTGGACTTGGTGGCTCTTCGAGGGAGAAATTTTGGGCCAAAATTAACTTGCCTCTAGTATGTCCACGATGTAGTCTAGCTTACTTGGTTAGGAAAGTGGATGTTTAGGTTATGTCCCCACGGACACAGATTTGGGTTTTTATTATTTAAAAAAAACTCGCTGTAGGGGCTTTCCCTACCGCATTTCTTTCAAAAATACAATATACTATTTCATCAAAAATCCACTGCAAGTTTAGCGATGATCAGCCTCAAGCTAACAATCTTCATATCCATCGTGTTAACCGTAGTTTGAAATAGCATAAGAAATTCAAAAACCATCCAAACAATATAAAACGTTCGCTTGGTGTCATATTATGTGACATAGTTGCAATAAAAATATCAAACTTGGAATATTTCATATATCTAAAAAAACTTTCTCAGAAATGAGCTATCGTGTTCGAGGTTTCATGGTTTCAAATTTTGGCCCTAATTTGGGCTTTCTGTATACATGGGTTCAAATCCTACTGAAAACATGTATTTTCTTGGACGAGAGTTTCATGACTGGTCGACCGCTTCGATTTACCGTCCTTTGCCCCAATAATATCCGATTTGAACATCTTATCCCATTCTGGTGGAAGTAAATATCTGTTGCACTTGTGAAACCGCCTAAGTTGTTGGTTACAATTTTTCTGGTCCAACCAACTAAGCCCCAATAATGTCTGGTTCAAACATCTTATCACATTCTGTTGGGAAACTATTCATTGCACTTGAGAAACTGTCTGAGTTGTTGGTTCTGGTTTTATGGGTCAACCTATGATCCTGTATTTTAAATTATTCACGTGTCTCTCTTTTTATAATTGACAACTCACTCACTTTTCTTTTTATGCTACGTCCAGCACCCAACCATAGTGGCGTGCAGCCCATTAGCAGAACTAGGATTTATAATTTGGGTGCAACAGGTCATGCGTAGGCTCATGCCTTCTATGCGTAGGAGAAGAGGGGTGCGGGGTCGCTTCGCAGCTGCTTCGGTTGTAGTTTCGGTCTTTCTCCTACTCTTCTCGATGTGCCGGAGGTTTCCTTTTGTGTTGGTTCATCTCCGACTTCCTCGCCTCCTTTGCTTTGTCGGTCACGGCGGGCTCTACACGCGGACACCACGCCCGCTTGTGTTCGATTCCCTTGCTCCGCATTTTTATTCCATTTTATGGTGGTTGGCTCCGGGGGGGTCTTCAATGTATGGGTGTGCTTGTGTTGTCGATCTATGATGGTCGTCGGTGCAGTCAATAGCCGGGAGTTGGGGGTAATGTGTGGATGTGGTGTACGGTTCCTGTGGATTTGGGGGGTGGCTGGGGCTTATCTCATGGGTTATTTTCTTCGATTGCTATTGTGATTGGTTTGTTGTTGCTGTTGTTTTGGGAAACACGCGTGTGTGGTTGGGCTGCATAGGGATGCGACTACTTGGATCGATTATTTGTCATTCGTATGACGGGTCGGTTCCCGTCGTTGTGAGTGTGGTGTGTGTCATTGTGAGTGTGGTGTGCGCATGTCATTGGTGCTTCGGCTCTCAGTGTGGATTGTCTGGCTGTGCTCTGAATTTTGTAAGTGTTCTTGGCTTGGCAGATTTGGGCTTGTGTCGTCTGTTTGTTGATTCCTTTGATGGATGTTAGGCAGATGGTGCGAGGTCATCACAGTTGTAAGCCTGGTGATAGCTATTTTTGTCTATTTAAAGGTTACTGGCTATCTTGTTTCATTTATTCGTGTATCTTGCTTGCACTATTAGGAAAAAGTTTACTAATGGCGTTAGGAAAAGTTGGCTGGTGGTGTTCAACCAACACGCTACCAACTTCATGCCACTGTTATCTCTTAGTGGCGGCGTTTGGTGGTATTTTTAACAGTTATGTCGTCCGAGATTTTAAACGCTACTGGTAGAAATTTTGAGAATGAAGAAAAATGGCATCGATCCCGGACAGCGTCTTCGGTGAGCTCATCGTCACAGATGCCAGAGAGCTTATTGTGGACGCTGGCGAGCTCCTCGTCAAGGACGCTAGAGAGATCCTCGTTGCCCGTGAGCTCCTTGTTGCGGACGCCGATGAGCTCCTCTTTGCGGAGGCTGGCGAGTTCCTCATCATGGACGTCGGCGAGCTACTTGTCGTGGAGGCCGGAGAGATCCTTGTCGGGGACATAGGGTCATGGACCTGTGGGTGTAGGGGGACGCCAACGAGCTCCTCATCAAAGATCTGTCCAGCGAGCCCCTCGTCACGAACATGGGGCCATATACCTGTGGATGGAGGGGAACGCACGTCGTGAGGTTACAGCTAGGCCACGCAGCCATAGCAATGGGGATACACGGCAAAGCCGTCAGCCGGCGCTTGCTATCATTGAGGAAGAAGAAGGGATGGCAGTGCACACGCTCGGTTGGAGACGTTGGTGCTCGCGCGAGGAGGAGAAGCGGTGGCGTTGTTCTAACGTGCGAAGGGGAGCGAGCGGGATGACTTGTGGGCGTCCCAGCCGGCGCTCGCCACTCGCTGCAGCTGCATGTGCTCGCTCGCAGGGGAATAAGCGATAAGGGAGAGAAAGAGAGAGAGAGAGAGAGGCTATTAAAATTTTTATTAAGTCATGAGACGCGCTTATTCCTCGCACATATTAACGGCGCATCTTAATATTTGAACATCAGCATTAATAAGATACTAGTGGTGTTTCAATATCTTTGAACACCACTACTAGTTTTGTTTCCTCGGAGTGGCAGGTCCTATTTACTGGTGGCGTTAAACGCCACTGATAACTACATAGTAGTGGTGTTTTATTTTTACGGAACACCACTAGTATTTTAAATGCCACTGGTAGCATTACTAGTGGCGTTCGATTATTTTTTCATTTAGCACGCCACTAATGGCGTGTCTACTATAAGAGTTTTTCTACTAGTGGTTCTTGTTATATTGATGCTTGCGCGTTAGGTTCTGCTGTATTCTAATTATCCAATGGTGATTTTGTTGCGCCGTTAAGCATGTCGGCTGATGGTCATCATCTGCGTGCTCATGTTTTTGTTGCTCAGGATTCGGCTAGGTTTTTTGCTGATGTGTTGCCCAAAACCGAAAGCATTAATCCAACATCGGATGAACACTCCTGCTATAAAATTTAAACATTTTTAGTAGAGGGCGGCACAACATAGCGCTGGGTCCATCTAGTCCATGTTGAACTCTCATTGAGGTGAACTGCTAAAGCCAGATGCAAAAAGAGGACCGTGGAGCAGAACTTTTCAGCATCACTCAAGTAGCAGGTGAACCAACCGCCCAGTAATTTTTAAGGTATTATTAAGAATATAAATATATAGCTGTTGGCACTTATTTTGGGCTCGTAGCTAATCAAGAAAAATGGTGAGAGACACTCGGAAAGGTCCACTTGGAGAATTATTAATCATCATCAAAGAGACACCACCGTATCAAGTCAAGCCATCACTAGTAGAAAATAGGCTATCCGTTCGCGCCCCCTAACAGCATTAGTCCCGGTTGCGCCACGAACCAGGACTAATGCTGTCATGCGTCCCGGTTCGAGCGGGCACGGTGGCCGGAGGCATACGTCCCGGTTTGTAAGGGGTCATGCGTACCGGTTTGTAACACAAACCGGGACTAAAGGTTGGACGCCAGACACGTGGCCTGGCACACACCTTTAGTCCCGGTTTGTGACGTATGATCCCGCCCTCTATAAATACGACGCCCCAGCCCTCTGCCTCCCCTCTGTTTTTTCTTGGTGGAAGGTGTGAGAGGTGTGCTAGTTTATTTTTTTTCCTATGCATGCATTCAAGGTGTTTGATGAAAGTTAGAGTGAATGATCCTGTTCAATTTCTCACAGAACAAAAATATAGAAGGTGTCCGAGATGCACTTGAGCTTTCTCCTCTTTATTTCCCTCGATCGAGGTTAGCAATCTTATCTTTTCTCTGTCATTGATACAATGCATGTGTAGATGTGAATTGGTCATTTCGCTATTTAAGATGTCCCGTTTTTGATAAACTTAATTATATGACGCAGATGAATGGTCAGGAATGGATGTACGGTGACCGGCGTGTACCCGGATACATTAAAGGCCTGGATAAATTTATCGATGTGGCTACGACAAACAAAGAGAATGGTTTTATACGTTGTCCATGTGTTCAATGTCGGAACAACAAGGAGTACTCTTCCTCGAAAATCATTCGCGACCACCTGGTTATGTAAGGTTTCATGCCCAACTATAATTGCTGGACCAAGCACGGGGAAAGAGGGGTTATGATGGAAGACAGTGAAGAAGAAGATGATGATAACAACTATCATTATATGTTTTCTGAATACAATGATACTGCAATGGAAGACAATAAAGAGGAAGGAGGTGAAGAACGGGCATCAGATAAGCCCGCTGATGAATTTGGTAGGGTCATTTCTGATGCAAAGCGAGACTGTGAAATAGAAAATAAGAAGTTGAAGTTAGAGGGCATGTTAGAAGATCACAAGAAATTGTTGTACCCAAATTTCAAAGATGGCAGCACAAAGCTCGGTACCACACTGGAATTGCTACGATGGAAGACAGAGTGTGGTCTAACTGACTCCTCATTTGAAAAGATATTGAAAATAATAAAGCTGAAGTTTCCAAAACATAACGAACTTCCCGAGAGTACGTACGAAGCAAAGAAGACTCTCTGTCCTCTAGGATTAGATGTGCAGAAGATACATGCATGCATTAATGTCTGCATCCTCTACCGTGGTAAGGAGTATGAAAATTTAGATAAATGCCCGGTATACAATGCATTGCGGTATAAGATCAGACGAGATGACCCTGGTGATGTTGAAAGAGAGCCCCTAGGAAGAGGGTTCCTGCTAACATTATGTGGTATGCTCCTATAATACCAAGGTTGAAACACATGTTTAGAAACAAAGAGCACGCCAGGTTGTTGCGATGGCACAAAGAAGACTGTAAGAAAGACGGGAAGTTGAGACACCCTGCTGATGGGTCACAGTGGAGAAAAATCGAGAGAGACTTCCCAAACTTCGCAGGTGACGCAAGAAACTTATGATTTGGTCTATGTACGGATGGCATGAATCCTTTTGGGGAGCAGAGCTGCAGTCACAACACCTGTCCCGTGACTCTATGTATCTACAACCTTCCTCCTTGGTTGTGCATGAAGCGTAAGTTCATTATGATGCCAGTGCTCATCCAAGGCCCGAAGCAACAGGGCAACGACATTGATATGTACCTTAGGCCATTAGTTGAAGAACTCTTACAGCTGTGGGGCAAACCAGGTGTACATGCATGGGATAAGAACAAACAGGAGCCATTTGACCTACGCGGGTTGCTTTTCGTAACCATCAATGATTGGCCTGCTCTTAGTAACCATTCAGGACAGACAAACAAGGTATATAAGGCATGCATGCACTGTTTAGATAAGACTGAAGGTACATATTTGCATAAATGCAAGAAGGTTGTGTACCTGGCGAATCGATGATTTCTTCCGACCAATCATCCCGTAAGAAAGAAAGGCAAGCATTTCAAAGGTGAGGCAGATCACCGGAAGAAGCCTGAACTCCCTGCTGGTGATGATGTATTTGGTATGGTCAAGGACATAGAAGTAATCTTTGGAAAGGGTCCCTGGTCAATCAGTTCGAGCAGCGACGCTCTGGACACGCACCCATGTGGAAGAAGAAATATATATTTTGGGAGCTGCCATATTGGAAAGTCCTACGTGTCCTCTCTTCAATCGATGTGATGCACGTGACAAAGAATCTTTGCGTGAACCTGCTAGGATTCCTAGGCGTGTATGGGAAGACAAAATATACACCAGAAGCACGGGAGGACCAACAAATTATGAAAGACCCAAAGAACATGCATACACAGAACAAGATGGATAAAGGGCGTCACTTAAGTCGTGCCATCTATGCTCTTACCAAAGCAGAGAAGGAAATCTTTTTTGAAGTCCTTTACAGTATCAAGGTGCCGTCTGGCTTCTCATCTAATATAAAGGGGATAATAAATATGGCAGAGAAAAAGTTCCAAAACTTGAAGTCTCATGACTGTCACGTGATTATGACACAGTTGCTTCCGATTGCATTGAGGGGACTTCTACCGAAAAGTGTTCGAGTACCCATTGTGAAGCTGTGTGCACTCCTCAATGCAATATCTCAGAAGGTAATCAATCCAGATATTCTGCCAAGGTTACAGAAGGATGTGGTACAATGTCTTGTTAGTTTTGAGTTGGTGTTCCCACCATCCTTCTTCAATATTATGACGCATCTCCTGGTTCACCTAGTGGAAGAGATTGCCATTCTCGGTCCTGTATTTTTGCATAATATGTTCCCCTTTGAGAGGTTCATGGGAGTCTTAAAGAAATATGTTCATAACCGTGCTAGACCAGAAGGAAGCATCTCCAAGGGATATGGAACAGAGGAGGTCATTGAGTTTTGTGTTGACTTTATTCCTGACCTTAAGCCGATTGGTGTTTCTGACTCGCGGCATGAGGGAAGACTAAGTGGAAAAGGCACGCTGGGAAAGAAAGCAATGATATGTAGGGACGGGGATTCTATCACTAAAGCACACTACACAGTTCTACATAATTCCACCTTGGCAGATCCGTATATCGAGGAACACAAGAATATTGTACGCTCCAAAAACCCGGGGAAGCATGACTCATGGATTACAGATGAACACATGAATTCTTTCGGTGGTTGGATGCGGATACATCTCTTGAATGACACCACTGTTGGCGACCAGCTATACTTCTTGGCCGCGTCACCGTCTTCTACTATACTGAATTTCCAAGGGTACAAAATAAATGGGAATACATTCTACACGATCGCCCAACATAAAAAGAGCACCAACCAAAACAGTGGTGTCCGCTTTGATGCAACGGACGATAATGGGCAAAAGGACACATACTATGGTTACATAGAGGAGATATGGAAACTAGACTATGGAGTCTCTTTTAAGGTCCCTTTGTTTCGCTGCAAATGGGTCTACCTGAATGGGGAAGGGGTAAAGATAGACCAGTTGTACGGAATGACAACAGTGGATCTCAACAATTTTGGTTATAGAGATGAACCATTCGTCCTAGCCAATGATGTGTCTCAGGTATTTTATGTGAAGGACATGTCCTCCAGACCGAAAAAAGAAAAAATATGCAAACGAATACATCATATGATGAGTCAAAGCGTCACATAGTCCTTTCAGGGAAAACAAACATCGTGGAATCAAGGACAAGACAGACATGTTAGAAGATTATAATAAGTTTGATGAAATTCCGCGCTTCACATTGAAAACTGACCCAAGCATTCTATTAAGTAAAGAAGATGCTCCATGGTTACGTCTGAAGCGATCATAAGGAAGGACATACGCCAAGAAGTTCATGCTCATCTTGTGTACCTCTAGTTCATGTCTGGCCGGTCGGCTGCATATTGTGAACCTAAATGCCATGAGACATGATAGCTCATTTTGTGAAGGATATTTTAAGATGTTTGCAATTTTCCAAGTTTAATAAATGTATTGAGTGTTAGTCCCGGTTTGTGGCTTGATCGGGACTATATATAGGGGGGCCTTTAGTCCCGGTTTTGTAGTCTCGGTTTTTAATATTAATAAATGTCTTGAGTGTTAGTCCCGTTTTGTGGCTGGACCGGGACTAAAGGGGGCCTTTAGTCCCGATTCGTAGAACGACTTTCCCGAACTATGAAGACGTTGTCCCGATTCGTACTTACCATTAAGATCTGATCTCCAAACGCGCGTGGTCACATATTAGGGAGTGCCTCAAACTGGCTGTAGTGGTGTCCCTACTCTCGCACACCATCTTGCAGCTTGTAACTTCTCTAACTAGATCAATACACCTGGGAGCTAACTAATTTCACATATTAGGGAGTGCCTCTATGACCAGTTTCTTGGAGATGCCGGAGGACTAGGATCCGGCATCTCCTCAAATCGGTCGTAGTGGTGTCCTGCTCGAAACCATATTGGAGATGCCTCAATCTGGCTGGAGGACTGGACTCACAAGGATGCCTATTTATAGTACAAGAAGCTCGGCATAGTGTCGACACTTACGACATAATGTCGACACTCACCCCTATTATTAGTGATGACTCGTGTTTTGTCCCGGTTGGTGTCTCCAACCGGGACTAAAGGTTCATCTTTAGTCCCGGTTGGTGACACCATCCGGGACAAGGTACAAGCCGCACGACATAATGTCGACACTCACCACTATCATTAGTGTTGTCTGGCCCAGCCTGCCGAAATCCCTCCAACCGGGACTAAAGATGAACCTATCATGTTCGAGGTTTCATGGCTTTCGGTCCAAATGATCAAGCCATTTTCCATTTTCCGAGTGCAAAAAAGGGTAGTTTTGTGAAGTAACCACCATGCTGTTTGAGAATGCTACCATCCCATTTTTCTAAAATACTAGACCACCTTACATGGACTATCTCCCAACCGGGACATCTCAAACTTTTTCGTCCATCCCGGGTAAAAAGGACAAATGTTTGCCGAATCGGTAGGAAATGGGTCCGGTTTGTACTACATGTACATGATCTAACGCCCGTGATTTTTTGAAAAAATCATTTTTAGACTCGCAATATGTGGTTTCTTCAGAGTTCTAATGCAAGTTCTAACGATGCTCGTCCCCTATCTTCATGCACACCGGTTCGACCATAGTTATAAATTCAAAAAATTCAAAACGGGCATAAAAAATTCAAAAAAAAGTCCGAACAATGTAAATCCTTCGCGTGGTGTCATATTATGTGACATCATTGCAACGAAAAATACCAGACTTGTTATATTGATCATGTCTCGAAAAAACCTTCACAAAATGACCTATCATGTTCGAGGTTTCATGGCTTTCGGTCCAAATGACCGATGTTATGTGCTGAATCACGGCATAGTTTATGATAATGTGCCCATATTATGCATGCATGTGGAAATTGGTATAGAGAACAATGTTGCAGGAGGAAGTTTTCCTTTTCGTCGCACGAAAAAGCAATTTTCCTTTTTCCGAGCGCAAAAAACGGGTCGTTTTGTGAAGTAACCACCAAAATGCTGTTTCAGAATGCTACCATCCTATTTTTATAAAATACTAGACCACCTTACATGGACTATCTCCCAACCGGGACATCTCAAACCTTTTCGTCCATCCCGGGTAAAAAGGACAAATGTCTGCCGAATTGGTAGGAAGTGGGTCCGGTTTGTACTACAGGTATATGATCTAACGCCCGTGATTTTTTGAAAAAAAAATCATTTTTACACTCGCAATATGTGGTTTCTTCAGAGATCCAATGCAACTTCTAATGATGCTCGTCCCCTATCTTCATGCACGCTGTTTCGACCATAGTTAGAAATTCAAAAAATTCAAAACGGGCATAAGAAATTCAAAAAAAGTCCGAACAATGTAAATCCTCCGCGTGGTGTCATATTATGTGACATAGTTGCAAGGAAAAATACCAGACTTGATATATTGATCATGTCTCGACAAAACCTTCACAAAATGATCTATCATGTTCGAGGTTTCATGGCTTTCGGTCCAAATGACCGTTGTTATGTGCTGAATCATGGCATAGTTTGTGATGTTGTGCCCATATTATGCATGCATGTGGACATTGGTATGGAGAACAATGTTGCAGGAGGAAGTTTTCCTTTTCATCGCACGAAAAAGCCATTTTCCATTTTCTGAAGTAACCACCAAAATGCCGTTTCAGAATGCTACCGTCCTATTTTTCTAAAATACTAGACCACCTTACACGGACTATCTCCCAACCGGGACATCAAACCTTTTCGTCCATCCCGGGTAAAAAGGACAAATGTCTGCCGAATCGGCAGGAAGTGGCCTACGACACGGCCGCCGACTCTAACCCTCGCCTGCGCTACCCTCAAGTCCAGCCCACTCGTACTCAGCCTTCAAGTGTCAACTACGGCGACCCCGATGACGACAACGACGATGGCCGCGGCGAGTACGACGACTATAGTGGCGAGTATTACAGGTATAGGCAGGAGCATGACTGAATCACTCCAACATTGCAAAACAATTCGGCCGATTGTGACTTAATCTGGCCATGTATCTTAATTTTTAGTTCTTCTATGTATCTTAATCTTCAGTCGTGCTTTATGTAACTTAGTGTTAGTTGCGTTATGTACTTTCATTCCAGTTCTATCTTAATAAAATTTTCTTCCCGCCCATTATTTCCCGTCCTTTTCTTTCCACCCATTAATATATAAAAAATATAAGTTAATTCATTTTTAATTTTAAATGGTTCATAGTTTAAATGGTTACATTAATTATTTTAAAAAACAGAAAATGGTTTTTAATTAGTTATTCAAATCCAAACACTTTTTATGTTTAATTTTTTTCTAAATTCCAAATTAATATTCAAAAAATATGAGTTAATTTATTTTTAATTTTAAATGGTTACATTAATTATTTTTCAAAACAGAAAATGGTTTTGAATTAGTTATTCAAATCATAACACTTTTTATGTTTAAAGTTTTTCTAAATTCCAAAAAATATAAGTTAATTCATTTTTAATTTTAAATGGTTACATTAATTATTTTTAGAAACAGAAAATGGTTTTGAATTAGTTATTCAAATCCAAACACTTTTTATGTTTAAAGTTTTTCTAAATTCCAAAATAATATTCAAAAAATATAAGTTAATTCATTTTTTATTTTAAATGGTTCATAGTTTAAATGCTTACATTAATTATTTTTAAAAACAGAAAATGGTTTTGAATTAGTTATTCAAATCCAAACACTTTTTATATTTAAAGTTTTTCTAAATTCCAAAATAATATTCAAAAATATAAGTTAATTCATTTTTAATTTTTAATGGTTCATAGTTTAAATGGTTACATTAATTATTTTTAAAAACAGAAAATGGTTTTGAATTAGTTATTCAAATCCAAACACTTTTTATGTTGAAAGTTTTTCTAAATTCCAAATTAATATTCAAAAAATATAAGTTAATTCATTTTTAATTTTAAATGGTTCATAGTTTAAATCGTTACATTAATTATTATTAAAAACAGAAAATGGTTTTGAATAAGCTATTCAAATTCAAACACTTTTTTTTAAATTTTTTTTCTAAATTTCAAAGTAATTATCATTTAAAAAACATTACAAATTTAAACCCCAAAATAAAAAATAAGGCGGGAATAGAGAGAAAATTCGTGAATTTTTTTTAAAACAGGGTCATATGTCCCGGTTGGATCCACCAACCGGGACTAAAGGCCCTTGCGCGCCCCGCTTGGGCTCAGCCCAAAATATGAAAAAAAGTGGAGCATACGTCCCGGTTGGTCCAACCGGAACGTATGACCCTTTAGTCCCGGTTGGAGCCACCAACCGGGACAAAAGGTCCATCCTTAATAACTGCGTGCGCCTCTTCTTGTTCTTCTTCTTCTTCCCTATCTCATTCATCGACACGCGCACACAGGAACCCCCCCCCTCCCACGACGTCGGCAGGCTGCCCGCCGAGCTCGCCGCCGCTGTTCGATGCAAGGATAGGAACCGCCGCGTTCCCCTCTCTCTCTCCCAGTACCAATCTCATCCCCTCTGGTTCCTTCTCGCGTTCTTTCCCATTTGAGCAGAAACCCTAACTCGTCGTCATCACTGTTCAGAGCCTCCCCGAGCTAAGCCAAGGTGCCGAGGAGCTCCGCCGTGCTGGACTGCATCTCTACGCCAAAGGAATAGGCCCCGCTCGGCCTTAATCAAGCTTTGCATCCCATCTTCCCGAGGTCCGTCGATTCGCCTCTGTCCGGCCACCCCTTGCTTCCCCCACCCCGGCACCGCGTTCGTGGTGAGCCACTAGTCCTCTAGCACCTCTTCACGCACTCCCTCTCGCTCTCTAGCTCTTCTGCGACGACCATCCGTCGCCGCCGCCTCTGTCCGCCGCTGTGCTCGTCGCTCCGACGACCAATAATGGGCGGCGCCACCACCATATGGTTCGCCTCGACGAGCTCTTTCCAACGCGCCCCCTCTCGCTGCCCCGCGCGCACTTAATCGCTAGCAGCGCCACCACCATGGGTGATGTCATCGTGACATCATCATTTTTTGTTTTCTGTTAATGTTTGCTGAAATGATTTCTGTAATTATTGTGTAATTGATTATTGCTGACAGGTGGGTCCACCCTGTAAGTGGTATAAACATATTCAGAAATGTTTTCTGTTTAATAAAATGTTAAAACTAATTCCAAAAATGTAAATTATTTTATAATATTCTAAAAATAATTTAAAATGAATTAAAAATGGAGAAATTCATAACTAATTCATTTTAAATCAGAAAAATAAAATGTACAACTTAAAACTATTACCATACATTATTATGTAAACTATTTAAATAATTACTATTTGATAAATATTTTATTAGTATTAATACTTTGAAAATTTAGATTTTAATATTCATAACTGAGAAAAATATCAATTATATGCCAAAATTTTGGTATAAATAATATACCAAAATAGTATACCTAAGTGACCCCTCTCATATGCATCCGAGGTTTCTCTGAACTAGGTTTTACACCCCTCAGAACTCCGGAATATTGATTTTAGTTGATTTTTATTATTGTAAATATTGTAAATTCATTTTTATTATTGTGTATGTATATATTAGGGTTTCTCCGAATTAGGGTTTATATCTCTCAACACCCTACCTAACATTCTCCCTTAGCCTCTTTGACTTATCCGTTTTTCCACCTATCCAGAAAATAAGGACCCACACGATAGAGACGAAGAAAAGGAATATAATTCATTAATTAATCATCTGCTGTCTATATAGAAATAGTAACGACGAACTTTCTTCTTTTAGCCCTTCGGATCGAACAAATCTACTGAAAAGAGCGGACAAGGCCCAACCAAAAAGTTGGAAGACCATGAGAGGTTCAGGATCGAAGATATCGGTGAAGACGGCAAACAGATCGCTTTGACTTGTCGCAAACAAATTTGTGGCACAATGCGGAGTAATCGTTAGGGACTTCGTCCCGATCACCATTCAAAATTGGAATAGGCCTGCTGATGCGGAAGAAGAGGGAGCATGTTTATATGTCCCTCACATGGCCAAAGATTTACTATGGAAGAGGCTCATGCTTAATTTCAAACTACCGAAGATAGAGATGGATCCAAATGCGGAGGATCCAGTTGAGGACGCCTTAGAACATGCGAAAGCCATGGAGATGAAGGTCAGGGAGTGGGCTATGAAGAAGATGGCCTAGTGTTTCACCAACTGGAAGAAAAGATTGCACCTTGACTATGTCGTGAAATAGAAGACTCCGGATTTCGAGAAGATTCAGTTTCAGAAGATAAAACCATTCTGGGCTGAGTTTGTGAATTACAAGACATCAGAAAAAGCTAAGAAAATGTCTGCAACGAATAAGCTGAATGCTGCTAACAAGAAGTATCACCATACTATGGGGAAAGGTGCCTACAGGGCTGGCATTCCTAAGTGGAAGAAACTTGAGGATGAACCGCGTGCTAAAAAGATCATCCCAGAGACAGACGATTGGGTCGAACGTGCAAAGAATTGGTTTTCTAGGCATGGGGGCACGTTGGACTCGGAAGGGAAGTGTATATATAACATACGACATAAAGAAGACCCCTTGCCAATCGAGAATATAAGAAACGCAGTAAAGGTTGTTAAAGATGGGGACTTCATTCCCGATAGAGAGAATGATGAGCTCACACTCGCCCTTGGAAATAAGGAACATGATGGACGAACACGAGGCACAATAGGCTCCAAACCATGGAGCATTGGGTTTCCCGAAGAGAGGAAGAAATATCCTGATAGAAGCCGTAAGAGGAGAAAGGACAAGCCAGAAGTTGAAGCAGATATTCAGAAAGAGCGAATGCGTATAATTGAAGAACGAATAAAGCAACAACAAGATCAAATTAACGCACTTAGCCAGCAAGGTACTACCGGCCCATCTCAGCAGCACATGGTGGTAGAACCTGCATTCGATGCTACCGGCCTATCGAATAATCGAAAAAGCAGTGTGGCTTCCACCGAGGTCCCGGGTGATGACAATGACGATGACGATGGTGCACCGACGATGGCTCGTGTTGTCTACCCAGTGGATGATATCACACAGATGACACACTGCGAGATACATGTCAAAGTTGTAAACATATCAATGAAGGTGGCGGTTGGCTATGCCTTACCAATTGGACCCACACCAACTTACCATTGTCGTCCGGTTCCATAGGGCTACGCTGTTGTCGGGGTGGATGAAATCATGCCCACCTTTCAAGGTTTGAAGCTTGACTACCCTGAAGGTGAAGGGGATGTGACTGAACTGGGAGAAGTAACAAACGTCACCATTCTATGGCCAAAGGAATATATCGTGCTTCCAAATCACACGCCAAGTCCATCTTCGCCGCCGCCTCACCCGTCTCCAGCGCGGTCGTTGCCGCCACGGCAGCCGCCTTCGTCGCCTCACCCGGCTCTGTCGCCTCACCAATCTCCGGCGCAGCCATCGCCGCGGCAGCCATCGCTGGCGCCTCAAGAAAAAAAGCGTAAGCGTACCACCGGTACTCTGCGGAGTGGTAAGCGATCGCCGACACGTGAACAAGAGCCTCTTCCAAAAGTACCAAAGGTTCCTCCCAAGAGAGCTTATGACTGTACTGAAGAGGAGACTACGGCTATTGTTGAGGCGGAAACAACAACGTTTTTCTCTAAGCTGAGGCGGCCAAAAGAGCCAGAGTTCCCCAGCACCAAAGAAGGAAAAGCCCGAGTGTTCAAAATGCTAAAGGCCCTTCACCAACCCGAGCCAAAGCTGTCATCAGACTATGAGCGCTCTATTCTCAAGTCACATGCGGCACAGCAAGCCTCGAAGAGCAGTACTGATGCAAGCGGCAAATCTATTGCCCAGCTCGGAGAACAAGAAAAACAAACTTGCGCCCCTCTCAAGGTGATTTCACATACCAATGTAGGGTCAAGAACATATGCGGCCGAAGAGCAGTATGATCCAGAGGTAGTTGCACAATACGGAGAAGCTGCCACTGCTCAAGGTATGAGTATTGCCCACTACTTATCCCAGTTACAGTACTTCCCCGTGGGTGAAGTAGCATACAAATACCAGTACGACAAACCTCTCGTCAAACCTGAGGAGGTAAATAATCTTCCAACAAAAATGCGAAGATTGCATAACTGGTACGTGCATGCCACAAAGGCCGGGCTAACTGGATAATGCGGAGGGTTACAAAAAAGCATTATGGGAAAAAAATAGATGACGTGATATCCATTGAATTTGTTGAATTATTTCAATTATTCAATCAAGACGCCTTGGACAAATCGATCATGAGTGCCTATTGTCTGTAAGTACTAATTCTGTAATTAATTTAGTCTCTAGCTATCTCACCTTGTTTATTGCATGTATATAATCATACTATAATATGTAGAATGAAGATTCTCGAATGCAGCAGAGGACAAATCTATGACATTGGGTTCATTGACCCATATTGGGTTCATCAAGATAATCTCAAAACAAACCCCCAGGATACGGAGGATAATATTGTACACGCGTTAAGGTTTCAAGAAACCAGAAGGGAAATACTATTTCCTTACAACTTCGACGTTAAGTATATAATTGATTAGTTATGCATGCGCAGCTTCCAGTATATTTTGTTAATCATTCAACCTGACAAAGGGCGTGTACTAGTAATGGACTAAACATAAACCCCTTGAGACGTGGAAGGACATGCAGATGATTCTCCATCGGTAATTCTAATCATTATGACACTGTATCGGCAACGTTCATGAATTTTATTATATCAAGTAATTAATAACTTCTTTTATTCGTTTTCTTCGCCGGGCAACGCTTGGAAACGGTTCACCAAGAAGGCTAGAGGTATTTGGAAATAGGAGCTTACATTTAAACCACTAGATGTAAGCACCACTAGCTATATCTGCGCATCTCTTTGATTCTAGTTTTGATACTGTTATTATCATGCTTGATTTTTATTTGGATCGAACTATGTTCTCGTAAAGTGCCTGACGTAGGGACCAAGGAACAATTTATGTGGATACTATGTTTGTGAGTTCATCCGTTAGACGTGCTGTGAGAAGGGGAGAAATTTAGAGCAACTTAACGTACATAAACAATTTCTATAGTTTTTAATTACCATCAAATTGTGTTTAGTTTCATTCATATAGGTTGAGTCCTTTTTAAATCAGATCAAACGTCTACGGGACGGTCTTCTGCCAAAGAATCACGTACGAGAAATTCGGGAGGAATTGGCGGGATTCTTGGATGTAGAAGTCCTAAACCCAAAAGGAGAATACTATTCGGGTGTGTACATCCAATATGGATTGTACAAAGAGCTTATTTTGTATGTAGTGCATGAACTCCGTGTATCGAATATAATATGTTCGACACTTGGATCTATATTATCATGATGATCTTGTGTAATATAATGGTTCCTTCATTGATGAGTGCAAAACACTAAATAAAAAATAAAATAATATAAATGAATTCTCTGCCGTGGCACAAAAAGTGGCCAAAATGCTGCCGCGGCAAAAAAAAGGTTGCCAAAATGAATTCTCTGCCATGGCAGAGAAATGTTCCAAATCTCTGCCGTGGCAGAGGGTTATTTGTCCCGGTTCGTGTTACGAACCGGGACGGTTGCTCCTCCCCCCTCACACGGAGCAGCGGCCACGTGTACACTCTTTTGTCCCAGTTGGTGGGGCAACTGGGAGTAAAGGTTGGAGCTATAGTCCCGATTGCCCCGTCCCGGTTGGGGAACCGGGACTAAAGGCCCTTACCAAACGGGGCATATGGGCCGTTCTGCACTAGTGCATGATCAGTCTTAATAGTCGATTATGCTACTATTTAGAAAAGACTCGGAGACTGATATATGGAGGCTTCAATTATGACTCCTTTAAGATGATCTCAAATAAATACGTGTCAAACACGAAAGTTTTGCATCTCGTCGAAACAAGCAACTTTGGTTTTTGAATTATCTCGGCCCAATTTAGTATGCAAATTTTATGGCCAATACACTCCAGAAGACCAAAATAATGGTTTTACGTGCTCTGGTTGCCCGACCCTAGATGATGTCTTCCCTTGGGCGAGAACAATGGACCCAGGTGAACCAGAAACCCTTCTAATTCTATCAATCTATTTACGACTTAATTTAAACGGTTAAGATTAACTGAATGGTAAAGTGCAAAACATAAACATTCTTCGGTTTTTGCGAGACAAAAAACTTTTCTTTTGGAGTCATCTTCATCTCAGCAAGTATATGACCTACAGAACTAAAATACGACCGGACAGAACTAAAACCATTCGGTCAAAATCTGAGTTTGATATGAAAACATGGGGAAAATACTATCAATATCATGTTGGATGGAAAAGTGTCCAAATCAAAGTTCTTTGTATTTTCAAGACGAATAATTTTTCATTTTATGAGATTTTGATTTGAGCTCGTTTACTGCCTCAAAAGTAGTCTGGAAGGTACATGCAAGATTTTGACGGAACTGTTACACAAATTTTGGGTTTGCTTGTTTGAGTTGGACCTCAACTAGGATTTTGGACATGATTCCAACCCTCTTTCTTGCACAGAAAGTCCAGACGCTCCTTATATACTTGAGGGGTGAAGTCCGATCGAACAAACACCAATCGAACAAACACATCTACTACTTTTTCGTGTTCATCTACTTTTTATCCTCTCTCTTGTATCTTTCTTCTTGTCATTCGTTCTTTTTCAAGATTGTAGGCTGCGAATTCACGAGACTCTAGGAGCGGTTAGGCCGACCTAGGGCAGCCCATAGCCGCCGCGATGCCTTGACGGGGTCCCTCCCGGGTGATCGGGGTTTCGGGTCTTCAAAAGCGCCTGCCGAACTGTCTTGTGTACCATGCTTCCAGCGAGCCTCCCTTGGCGCGTGCTGCCGCGCATCGCGCTCGGCGCCAAGGTTGCATGGTGATTTGTTCATGTGCGGACACACTTTTTGGCGACTGCTAGGGACGAAGCTTCGAACGGTCTCCAGCCCGTTCTTGCTACGAAGAGAGCGTCATCAATAGGCTGTAATCTACTGCGGTATGAATACTCAATCCAATTATGTAGATGCAAGTAACTCTAATGTCCATGTTGCTAGATCTTTTGATATGCGTAGTGTATCGTCTAGCCCTAGTTCTAACTATGAGCAACAGCCGATGCAAAATTATCTACAAGCTTGATGCGGCTCAGATCACTGTAGAGCTTCGTTGGGAGACCCCAAGAGGAAGGTATGATGAGTACAACAGCAAGTTTTTTACTCAGTAAGAAACCAAGGTTATCGAACCAATAGGAGGAAGGAAATGACTCAAAGGTGTTTCTAGCAACTTGAAACCTGCACAACACAAACTCAAGACTTTGCCCCAACGAACAGTAAGGTTTTCAATCTCATCGGTTTGCTGAAAACAAAGGGTTAACTGTATGGTGTGGAAGGTAATGGTGGTTTGCAGAAAGTAAAGAGTAACAGTGGAAGATGTATCAATGGTAAAGATTGGACCGGGGTCCATAGTTCACTAGAGGTGTTCTCTTTAAGATAAACAACATGGCATGCTGGGTAAACAAATTACAGCAGGGCAATTGATAGGATAGAGCAAGGCATAACAATGCAATACTAGACATTCATGATCCTATGAGATTTGATTGGGGAATACAACAAGATACATAGACCGCCATCCAACTGCATCTATGACTAGTAATCCACCTTCAGGTTATCATCCGAACCCCCTCCAGTATTAAGTTGCAAGAAACAAATAACTGATTTAAGCAAAGTATGTAAGGTAAACAATCCACTTGTTCCATGAATAAGATGTCGTTGTTTTCTCCCTAGTAGTAACAGCACATCTACAACCTTAAAGATTTCTGTCACTTCCCCAGATTAAATACAGGCATGAACCCACTATCGAGCATAAATACTCCCTCTTGGAGTCACTAGCATCTACTTGGCCAAGATAGCTACTAGAAACGGAGAGCGTGCAAGATCACAAACAACACAGACATGATAGAATCAATAAGATAGAATCATTAACCAATCTACCATAGTAATCTCAATATCCATCGGATACCCGCAAACACAACATGCATGACTACAAATAGATGATCTTGATCATGAACGGAGCTCACAAGTTCTAAACATGGTAGCACAAAGGAGGAGAAACAACCATCTAGCTACTACATGGACCCGTAGTCCAAGGTGGAACTACTCGCGCATCATATAGGAGGCTGGAATGGTGATGAAGAAGGCTTCCGGGATGATCTCTCCCCTCCAGCAGGGTGCCGGGAAGAGCTTCAGATCCCCCCCATCTAGGGACGATGGTGGCGACGGCTACGGACTGTTTCGTGGAATATTGATTGGGTCCTTAGGGTTTTGGTATTAAGGGATTCTTATAGGCGAAGAGGCGAGACAGGGGGCACCCGGACCCCCCCAGGAGCGGGCCAGGCCTGGCCGTGCAGCTAGAGGGTGTGGCCCCCTGGTGGCTCCCCTCCGTCTCGTATTCTGGCTCCGTGTCCCCCCGGTAAAATATTGACTTTGGCTTTTGTCCCATCCAATTCATAGATATTGATTTTCTACCTTTTGTGGAACCAAAAAGATAAGAAAACAGGCAACTGACACTGCGGCATCTTGTTAATAGGTTAGTCCCAGAAAACATATAAAAAAACCTCAAAGAGAAGACAAATTAAAGCAAAGTAGCTACTAAACAAGCATGAAACATAAAAAATTATAGATACGTTTTAGACGTATCAATCATCCCCAAGCTTAACTCCTGCTCGTCCTCGAGTAGGTAAGTGATAAAAAGAATAATTTTTGAGGTGACATGCACCATCAAAATCAAGATCGAACCATTTGCAAGCATTGAAAGCTGGGATCAAAGTACTCTAAACATGAGCATGAATGAAGAAGTTATAACAATAAGACAAAGTAACTATGCATGCAACATGAAAGGTTACAAACAAAGATCATCAATAACAATGCATTGAAAAACATTTGTTTGTTTGTTTCACATATATAAAACATAGCATAGTGGCATTCAGCTTGTCCCTCATGGAGTAGCAAATAAATGCATAGGACACCTTCAAAGTTCATAAGAGTGACTAGACACAAATAGTTCATGAGCAAGCAATATCAACAATATGAATCAATCAATAAGTTTTGGGACAATGCACATAGAACTAAGACTGGCAACTATGCTCTCTTAATTGGTGCCTAAGGATAGAAGATGGAGACTCAATATAATGGTGGAAGAAAGGCCCTTCATAAAAGGGAAGCAGGGATTTCAAGTCTCATAAAGAGCTTCCAAAAATTATGGTACTTGTTAGCTTTCATCTCTCATTGCCCCTATCATAAGCATCTTGAACTGATTAAGGTTAAAGGGAACAAACTATGTAGTATATGCTTGACAAAGTATAAGTTGGCAATCTCATGTCCCTTGAGTACGAGGGTCGCTCCTCATGCTACTCAACTTTAGCTACCTATAAGTTCTTGTCATAGTAAGTACATGTGTATCATAGAGAACCGCCAATGGGGTACCTGATGTCCCACAAGTATAGGGTATCGCAACAGTCTTCGCGGGTAGTATTACCCAATTTATTGATTCGACACAAGGGGAGCCAAAGAATACTTGCAAGCCTTAACAACTGAGTTGCCAGTTCATCTGCATCTGGAAATAGTTCTTGCTCACAGAAGTTTATCAGTAGCAACAGTTTGTAGTAACAATGATAATGCAACCTTGACAACGATAACCGTGAAACAGAGCAATAGTATGTGATGCTTGATATGAGGATTCGAGTCCGGTAGGCATAGGGATGGATGGACGGGCGTTGCATGGACGAGTCTAAACATGTAACTTCCAGATTTAGGGCATTGCAGATAAATAATAACAAGCATCCAAGTACTAAACAATCCTAGGCATGTGCTCCAAATATAGTCATACGTGCTCGCAATGAGAACTTGCACAACATCTTCTATCCAGCCAGCCCGTGGCAGCGGTGCCTCTAGGGAACTACTGGCAATTAAGGTGCTCCTTTTAATAGAGCACCGGAGCAAAGCATTAACACTCCGTGAACACATGTGATCCTCACACCACAGCCATCCCCTTCGGTTGCCCCAATTATTGTCACTTTGGGGCCTTTGGATCCGGACAATGATATGTGTACATAACTTGCAGATAAGATCACAAACAATACTATCATAATGATTCAATAATAAGTTCAGATCTGAGATCATGGAACTCGGGCCCTAGTGACAAGCATTAAGAACAACAAGTTGCAACAAAGTCAAATAGCATTAATAGAGATACTAGGCACTATGCCCTAATAGATCTTATTCGATTACATGATAGAACTCATCCAATCCCTACCATCCCCAAGCCTACAGCGGGGGATTACTCACTCATGGACGAGGGAAACATCGGTGGTTGATGGAGATGAATTGGTGATGATGAAGACAATGATCCTCTCCAAATTCCCCGTCCCGACAGGGTGCCAGATCGGAGTTTCTGGATCCGAATCTTGGTTTCTGGTGGCGGCGGCGGAGCAGAACTCTTTCTAGAAAACTACCAAAACCCCCTGAGTTTTTATGTCAGAAGGCAACTTATAGGCGTGGAGGGAGGCCGAGGAGCTGCCTGGGGTGGCCACACCCCCTCCAGGAGTAGGGTCAGGTGGGCCCGCGCCTGGGGTGGTCTGGGCCCCCCAGGCCTCCTCTCTGTCTCCCCTTCCGGCTCCTTGGATCTTCTGGTGAAAAATAGTTTTTGGCATATTTTCCGGGAATTTTCCTGATAGTTCATTTTCTCCACAAAAACAAGACACCAAGGTAATTCTGCTGAAAACAGTGTCAGTCCGTGTTAGTTGTATCCAAATCACACAAGTTTAGAGGAGAAACAATAGCAAAGTGTTCTAGAAAGTAGATACGTTTTGGACGTATCAAATGCCCCCAAGCTTAGCTTACTACTTGTCCTCAAGCAATTCAGTTGAAAACTGAGTGCGATAAAAGAACTTCCACGAACACTTTGCTTCATATGATGTAAATATTCTCAGCACAGGAGTAGATGCTTAGACAGTTCATAATAAGGAGTATGCAAATAAGTCTACTCAATAGTCATTGCAAGCTATGAAGAGAAACCAACTCAATAATAATAAGTAGCCTGAAACATAAACATAAGCAACATTGCAATGCTTATATTAAGGTATGATAGAGTGGTATATCGCTTGCCTTTGTTTGAAGAGCATAATATAAATGCCAAGGCACCTCTGAAGTTCACATGAATACTAGAGATAAAGGTATCAGAGATACAAGCATCAAAGTCATGACATAATTAACCAAGTTTTGGAACAAACACAAGAATTACAACTATGCTCTCAAGAAAGTGCTCATAGAATAAGTGGCGACTCAACAAAGTTGTGAAAACGGTTTTTGTGAAGGTTTGAAAGGCTTTCCAATGCTGAAAGGAAGGTACTCATTAGCTTTGAGATCTCATTGCTCCTATCATAGGCATCTTCTTGTGGTTAAGGTGAAATTGAGGTCCACTCTGAATCATATGCTTGACAGACCATAGACTAGAAATCCCAAGTCCCTTGAGTACGAGGGTCTCTCCGCATGCTACTCAACTTTGGTCACCTGAAAGTTCTTGTCATTGTAAATACATGCATATCATCGAGAACCGCCAACAGGGTACCCCTTGCACTTGGTATAGGAGCTTTCCCATAACCAAAATGACAAGGCAAGCAGACAATGAGCATCTCAGCAATCTTTTTATTTACCATATGCATAGCTTTTTATTGAGGATGCTTCATAGATGCTCATTATGGTGATGCTGCAAGTTTCCACCATGATTAGGCATGGCTTAGGCTAGCGGCCCAAGCGTTTCTCTAACACAATGTATAAACTCCATGAACTCACAACCTCCCCTTTTATTTCACATCATCGACATCCATAAACAAAATAGCAAGGAATCAACTGGATGAAGTATCCAAAAAGTGTTGAAGGCATTCCCCATGACAGCACGGTTGTGCTGACTCCCAGTATATAATTAGCAAGCATATAACTTTCATGGACTAGTCACAATGGTTCAGAATTATTAAGCACAAGTAATAAAGTGTGCCATCAAGTTCATGAGAGATTTACTAACTAACTTTATCAAAACAGACAAACATTTTATTTTGGAAGAAAACATGGCATATGGAATATGCACTGAAGTAGCAAATGATGCTAATAGGTAGGTATGGTGGACACAACTGGCAATATTAGTTTTGGGGAGTTGGAAGCACATGTAGAGCTCATACTCAGTGCAAGTGAAGGCTAGCAATAGAGAGGGAGCGACAAACGAGAGAGCAATAACTGTCATAATCATGCTTCCAACAAAACAGGACTAATTATGGCATGAAAGTGATACAAGAACTCTAAGGCAAAATAAATCATCGAGGCTTACTGACTATTGATTAGTCATATGCATGCGTGAGCATGTGCCAAGTCGATTCACATGAACAGTCAGAGGAGGATACCACAATGTCATACCAAAGTATGAATAAAACAATGCAAGCAAACATTCATATGACATGCTACAAACTATTAGCAAGCTAGAGCTAATCATAGGAAAGCAAGAACTACTAAGCATCCATAATGACATACACCTCACACAAACAGGCTAAGCATGCTCACTATGATGAGTATATGTACAAAAATGAAACAAATAGAGTTCGTTACCAGGCTCTTACCACACCGTGAGTTGTCTTAATCTTCATTATTGCCCTTCACTTGTGTGACTTGAATAATTAACATGAAACCAAAATCCACGGAGGACGGCTGAACCCTGCAAAGAACTCACAAAACCAAAGAAGAACAAAAAATATTTTTGGTGTTTTCGATTTTTTAGAAACAAGCAAACAAAGAAAAACCAAACAAAAACAAAGCAAAACCAAACAAAAACAAATCAAACCAAACAAAACAAAATATTTTTGGATTTATCTTTTAAGGCAAACCACACTACTAGGAAAATGGCTATAGGTAATCAGCACATCTGTGGCTCACATGGTTGAAGTGCCCCACGGCTCAAACAGGCGTGGCTCACCTGTGGGCAGTGACCAACTAGTAACTAGAACAATCGTGGCGCACATGGTCATAGTGCGCCACAAATATGTGTGGGCCAGGGCCCTGCTGGCCGCATGCCAGATACCCGTAGCGCACATAGGGTAGGTGCTCTACGCTTGTTAGTGTTAACTGTGGCGCACATGGAGGGGGTGTGCTACGCCTAAGCGCATGCCCCTCTGCTCTATAAACGGGCAGACACATCCGTGGCGCACTCTGGAATGTGCGCCATGGTTGTTATTATTCGCTGTGGCGCACTGGGGCCACGTGCGCCACGGATGTGTCGACCCTTTTTTTTGCAGCTCCACTTTGTGCACACATGTGTGATCATCCACCACCCCACACTTCACTTTTCCCTTCTTCTTCCTCCTTACATCTAGTTGGGATCCTTCTCCTTCCCACCTCAATTTCTCCACTCATTCACCATTTTTAGCATGTAGAACTTGCCTTGGATGTTACATACGTAATAGAGGAAGCTCTCTGGTCTCTCATCTCCTTCTCCGGTCTTGCGCGCACCTCTCCTTTCCATCTTCTCGCGATCGGTCTCTCATCTCGGTAAGTTGTCCATGTAAGGATGTGTTCATGTGTATATGGATGATATGCTCATATGTATGTAGATGATAGATGCTCATGATGTGTGTATGGAGAGGATCGATGGTCATGTGTGTGTATATGGAGAGTATCGATGATGCTCATGCATGTGTGTATGAGAGGATAATGATATGTTCATGTGTGTATGGATCGATCTCTCTCTCTTGTGTTTGTGTGTGAACAAGTTGCCATTTCTTTTGCCAAAATGTTGATTCATTTCCATTTTGGCAAGATTTTGGCATTTCGCAAAGGTCCTAATTTTAGTATAGGTCATGCTGAAATTTTCTATCGACCATTGCATGCATGCATTCATTATGTGGTTCTAATAGACTTCTAATTGTATCGTGTACACCGTGCAGGCAAAAATGGTCAGCATAATGAGCGAACTCATTGTGGCTAGATTTTTGAAATGTGCGACGGCCGACATGATACGAAATAACAAGACGGATATAAGATGTCCGTGCAGAAGATGCAAACTCAACTAGGTGATCCGCCCAGATTCCGGGAATCTACAGGCGCACCTGCTCCGCCATGGTTTCATGGATGGATACACTCGTTGGATAAGCGATGACGAAGACGATGGAGATGGTGAAGGTGGGCAACATGACGATGATCATAATCACGGCGAGAACGGGAGAGATGATGAAGAGTCTCCTGGAGATGGTGAAGATGCGGAAGCAGACCGGGATGATGATGATCTAGATGCCGGAGGAGCAGACGATGATGGAAAAACGTCAGGCTAGGTGCGGGACCCTTATGTGCAAGAGATGCTTATCAAGCAGACGAGTAACGCTAGGGCTGCCGCTAGAGAGAAAGCCAAGCTTGCGCAACTTGAGAAAGACGCGGTTACTCTATTGTATGAAGGATGCAGGCCTGATGATACCCAGTTGAATGTAACGCTCAAGGCTATGGAGATGAAGGCAAAACACAAATTGAGCGATGCAAGATTCGACGATATGATGGCATTCTGGCACGATCGTCTCCCGGAGGGGAACACATGTACAACTAGTATCGAGGACGCCAAGAAAATCGTCTGTCCTCTTGATCTACCGCACGTTAGATATCACGTATACATCAATGATTGCATCATTTATCGGGGCGAGGACACGGAGAAAACCACATGTCCGGTGTGCGGCGTGAGTCGATACAAGAAAGGGAAGAAAGCACCTCGAAAACTGGTATGGTACTTTCCTATCACTCCTCGTCTACAACGCTATTTCGCGGACCCTAAGGAAGCGAAGCTCATGCGATGGCATGCGGAAAGGAAGAAGCCAGGAGATGACGATGACCCCGAAAAGGATGAGCTGCTGACGCACCCTTCAGATGCTAGCCAGTGGAAAGCATTGGACCTCGAATTCCCAGAATTCGGTGGAGATTCGAGGAACATTAGGCTTGGTGCGAGCACCGATGGACTCAATCCGTTCGGTAGCCAGAGCAGCACGCACAGCACTTGGCACATGTTTGTATGGATGTACAACCTTCCTCCATGGTTGTGCATGAAGAAGAAGTACATACAAATGAGTATGCTAATTCAAGGGCCGAAACAACCTGGTACCGACATCAATCTGTATCTCGGGCTGTTGAAAGAGGAGATAGCCACGTTATGGGAATCTAGAGCCAATACTTACGACGCCGTCCAATGTTTTTTCATTACCGACCCGGTGCGAACGTGGCCGCGAAATCCGAGGCCGCCGGTGCGAACGTGGCCGTGAAAAATGAACCGTGGGTACTGGCTACCAAAGTGGACCAATGTTTTTTCATTACCGACCCGACAAAGCCTAGCCGTGTTGTCGTGAGGAGAGGAAAAAGAAACATCATCGGAATGGATGGAGTCGCCAACGAGCAAGACTTCGACCAGTACGGCGATCCAAAGATTGAAGATGATGATGACTACGATGCAGCAACATACATCACAAGAACAAAAGGACAACCCTACCCAAAAAAAGGTAGCCCGTTCGAAAGAAGAAACATTAAAGTGTCGGGGCTAAATTATTCAACCGCGACAAAGATGGGAAAAAAGATTGTAAAATGCTAGCTCAAAAAATATTGTAAAACGCGTGGTCGAAAAAGATTTTAATATTCATGGACAAATTATTATGACATATTTTTATCATGGACAAATTATTATGACATATTTGAATCATATTTAATGTGTACCACTTTTATGACATATATTATCACTTTTGGGCATTTTTGGAATATTTAAAATTATTTTAAAAACAAAACAAAACTTTTATGGCATATATAACCACTTTTGGGGATTTTTTTGGAACATTTAAAAGTATTTTTAAAATAAAAATAAAAAAGTTGGCCACCAGGATTCGAACCTGGGAGCTCATAGGTTTAGAATAGAGCAGTGGGCAGAACCAGTGGGATAAGCAAGTGTAGTTGTTAGAAGCAGTGCTGCAGTATTATTATAGAGTGGCTAGAACCCCATAGTAGTAGGCACTAGCCCGGAGTGCGCTATAGATATCCGTAGTGCACTATGCCAGAGTGCGCTACGCCTATCTGGGTTTTCTCCACGTCATCGATCCCCATTTCATCCCCATCTCTCACACAGCCCGATCCCGACGATCACCCCCGCCGTCGCCGTGCTCGATCCGCCAGCCGCCGCCACGCTCGATCCACCTGCGACCACACTTGCGCCTGCCTGCAGCCACACGCGCGGCCGAGGAGGAGGAGGACGTGGAGGAGTACGCCCGCGCGCGCCGCTCGATCCGTGGAGGAGGAGGCCGTCGTCGTTCGAGGAGGAGGAGGTTGTGGAGGAGCGTGCTATCTTCCGCCCTCCGTTGTTCGCCCGCCATCATCGTCCTCATCTCAGAGGTGAGCGTTTCCCCTCCCCTCTCTCCCTCCCTCCCTCTCTCCCCTCTCTCTACATCCATTCCGGTTAGGGTCACAGTTTATTGAAATGATTATTGTGTTGTGGGAAACGTGTGTAGATCATGAAATTTCGAATAAATGCCCATTTTGGACCACCACTCAGGGAAATTGTGGTAGAATGGAACACCAGAAGATTAAATGGGTGATATTGTTGCTATGAGGATATCTCAACACATCACATTATTCTGTTTTTAGTATGGTTTGTCAGTGCCTAGTTATATTTTGCCAGTCATTGTACAATTTGTTCTTCTCAAACACACATTTAAGTATGTGTGATTGTATATTACAAGAAGAACACCAAATAGGGCGCAGAACGAAGCCAAAAAACAGGGCAAAATCTCCCTAAACCAAGCTGCAAAGGCAAGCTAAAAACTGGCAAACAAATAACAAAATCCCTAATCTAGGAAGCTACAGGTGTCTGGTGGGACCAACTGACGAAGTTCTTTCCTTTTGTAGTACATTTTGTAAGATGTGTTCTTCCAGAGGATGCTGCTCCTACTGAACACACACAAAAAAAAGCAATCGGGCAGTCCTAGTTTAAGAAAATTAGCAAAGGTCATGCCGGATTTTTCCGTGCATTTAACCAATTATTTGTTTTTTATTAGTGCAAAGATGTGTGACAATGACGAGGCTGGATGTTCTAAGCGCATCAGCGCTGAAGAAGAACTCAGACCTTTGAATAAACAATTGACATTCTGGGAGGCGGCCCAGCGGCTAGAAGACGATGAAGAATACCATCCTTCGGAGAGCGAGGATGATGGGATGGAAGACGCAGAAGAAGAAGCCGAAGGAACGGCGGGTGATGAAACCATTGATGGCGGCGAGGGCACAGGGAGTGGTAGCAATCCTCCTAAGAAGAAGAGGAAGCCAAAGGAATGGCGCCCGAACACGGTCGGCACCGTCAGGGAGAAAATTACCGAAGTGAGCCCATTAGGGGTTTTTTTGGAGCCCGACCTTGTCGTCAAAGGGTACGGTGGGCAAGTGGCGGCGATCACCTAGACAACCATCTCGATCAACACCGAGAATCTCCAGCATAAAGATAATGGCCACTTGCGCACACTCCTCTTCGAGAAGCTGCACGCAAGATACAAGTTCCCCGCTAAGTATCAGAACACAAATTATCATGGGAACGAAGTAAACAAATCCGCCCTCACAAAGATGAGCACCGCCCTGGCCAACTGGAGAACCCGGATAAACAAGAAGATCTATAAAGAAGGCAAAAGTCTCGACGAGATCCAGAAGATTGACCCGCAGATCACCGAAGATCAGTTCCGGGAGTTCAAGGAGAGGTGTGAATCCGAAAGAGCCCTGGCCAATAGTAATCGGGGAAAGGTGCTGCAGGCGATGAATATAGGTCATCACCATCTCGGATTTGGTGGATAGAACCGCATGAGGCCAAATGGAATAAGGAGGATGAAGAGTATAGATCCAAGGGATAGAAAACCCTTTATAAATTCAACCCGAGCAGGTTCGAAACTTCATCAGGGCCCGTTACCATGTGGACACAAAAACCAAACAACTCACCACGGATCCTGCGGTGAAGGAATTCAAGGAAATTGTGGTAAGTAATCTAATTACCGCGGATCAACTTGATTGCATTCTAATCGATGATCTAAACGATTCACTGTTACTTCTTCTGCAGGAGGAGGAAATTGTTGCTAGTCATGGATCCCAGGGTTCCTCATCCCAGGGGTCGACGGTGGCCACCCGGTGGGATAACCCTTTTAACAGGGCGATGAACCGGGCCAAGAAAATAGAGCCAGTTACGAAGAAGCCGTCGTCGGCTGGCCGTCTGGCCGGCCTCGGGGGTAAGAATTGGGTGGATCATTTTGGTCCACCGCCGAGGACGCATGTGGCGCCGTCTGGAAGGAGCGAGGAGGAAAACCGCGAGGTTCAAGAACTTAAGGAACAAGTGGTGCAGATCCCGCAGATCGTCCAAGACAACCTAGCAATCACCCTCACATCCTTCCTGCCTACCTTGGTGGAGTCAATAGCAAACTGGAGTGCGGGTGGTCGAGTAGGGTCGTGCCCGATTCCAAGCATGGTCAGCAGCCACTCGAACAACGCAGCACCGACGAATCAGGTGAACTACGTGTTCGTGACTCCGCCCGCTAGCACCACGGCGCCGCAAGTGTTGGTGACTCCCCCTACCATCACCACGGCGCCGGACATGTTGGTGGCCCCCCTGCCATCGTTGCGGCGACACCGGAGCTCCAAGCACCCGGTAGGGAGAATACACCGGCGGCTAGCACCGCGCCATCAAGCAGCCCTTCTGTCTCTTGCACGCCCGTCGCCATATGCGGTGCCTCGACATTAGCCGATCTCGACGCCATCACGGTAAACAAATTGCTTTACCGCCTTTCATGCCATCTATTACTCTTATGGCATCTCTCACGACGTCGTACATGTTTTCCGCAGACGGATGTTCCTTGCACTCTCTTATGCTATGTGAACAACGAGTTGAGGGATGTTGCTAAGGGTACCATCGTTCAACCCTTGCAGCGCACGTTCCACTCAAGTCCGATGCCAGATAGTGTGCATAGGGTTAAAATTAGTTGGGTGCTAAGGGGCTGCGACGACCTGGAACCTCCCATTCAACCCCCAGGAGCGGATGAAGAAGATCCGGCTGTCCTCAGAAGTTGCTTCGGCTTATTATTGCAATGGCCAAAGAGAATGATCCGTTTGGGGATGGCGGGGGCTATCACGCCACAGACAACAGCACCGCCTGTCGTGCCAGCGACAAGCGGTGGCAAGGCCCCCTTATCGCCCTCGCTGTAGCCTCCACGCGGTGGGTCAGATGATCATGTTGATGATATGCACATGGCGCAGGATTCGGCCGAGGACGACGAAGACTAGAATGATCACTTCTTCAACACTTAGTTTAGCAACGAATACCTAGCTGGTGGCCCCATAGAGAAAGCCACTATCACCAAGCGTCTGTTTGGTTCTCAGGAGACGCATCCAGCTTGCGCCTTTACAGAGCCAGCTGATACAACCAATCGGCCCTTTATTCTAAGCCCTGACACACTACATAGGGCGACCGGTGCTCAGATTGCGGTGTCTGCCCGCTCTCAAAAAGGAAAAAAGGGCAAGAAAAGAAAATCTAGCAGCTCGAGCCAGCCGGCGGCGTCAACTGCGAATCCGATCAGGTTTCGGGACGGGCCACCAAGACCCGAGGGTATTATGTGGAGGATTCATGTGGCGGGTGAGCCCATGCTACCTAAGAATTTGCGGAGGCTCTCCAGTTCGGAACTACAGAGTGTGCATGACGGCGTGCTGACGATAGAGAGACGCCTTCTATCGGAGAAAGATCCCTCGCACCCGGTATTCGTGGTTAAGGTGCCACCAGGCTTGGGCTTCGTCGACAATACCCCTGCGGATCTGTTCTTCCTACGGTTCGACGACATCTTCAATATGTTCCACCTATACCCGCTGCACTATACCATGGTCCGCCTGTTTTCTCTCAGCCTGGCCATGCAGATCATTAGAGAGAACACATCGGGCATCGCTATAGTGGGCCCCTACTACATGCGTGACGGCTGCTTGGGTTCCCCCGCTGAATGATGTATCATGGCCTCGTACCTAAAAAAAATCCTCGTGGCGAACATGACAAAGGAATACATTCTCGTGCCTTACTTTCCCGAGTAAGTCGTTATTCACTCGCCACCGTCGATTGGCTTTATTAGATTATCATCATTCTGTTTCCAACACATTCCATTTGAATTTTTTGCGCAGATATGAACACTACACGCTCATCTCCTTATCGCCGAAGCATTCCCACGCCACGTATAGAAAAGAAGAAAACCTACGACAATATCAAGGAAGTTCTGGATCTGGCTATGCCTCGACGGAAGGCACCACCTTCGTGCGTACGAAGGTCAAGTTCGGCAGGCACGTCTTCAATCACGTAACGGAGTTCCCCTGCGTGAAGCAGCTGGAGAACAGTAAGAAGGAAGCCTACTACGCACTCCATCACATGAGGGCGTTCCTACTTGACCAGCAGAATTCTACGCTGCCAGATCATCTCAAGCAAGCGAAGCAAAGGCCAAGATCACTGATTCAGATATTGGACAAGAGATGTATCGCATCCAGCAGCAGTTTGGGGCAATCATCTTTCGTGATGTCATGACTTCGGGGGGATCTTCTACGGAGGAAATATCCCGAATAACCGTGACATAGAAGATCGCCTAGAGATGCAGGGTGACTATAGGAAGTTCATGACGCACTAGTAGAAAACGCCCCATTGGTCCTGGTTGGTAAGGGGCATTAGTCCCGGTTACCCAACCGGGACGGGGCAATCGGGACTAAAGCCCCAACCTTTAGTCCCGGTTGCCCCACCAACCGGGACAAATGGGGGTACACGTGGCGGCATCAGAGGGCGAGGGGGGTGGAGCAACCGTCCCGGTTCCTAACACGAACCGGGACAAATAACTTTCTGCCGTGGCAGAGATTTGGCACATTTCTCTGCCGCGGCAGAGAATTCATTTTGGCAACTTTTGTTGTCGCGGCAGCATTTTGGCCACTTTTTGTGCAGCGGCAGAGAATTCATTTAGGTTGTTTTATTGTTTATTTAGTGTTTTGCACTCATCAATGAAGGAACCATTATATTACACAAGATCATCATGACAATATTACATTCGATACACGGATCGAGTTCATGCACTACATACAAAAGTTGCTCTTTTTACAATCCCTATTGTCTATACACAGGCGAATAGTATTCCCCTTTTGGGTTTAGGACTTCTGCATCCAAGAATCCCACCAATTCCTCCTGAATTGCTCGTACGCGATCCTTTGGCAGAAGACCGTCCCGTAGACGTTCGATCTGATTTAAAAAAGGAGTCAGCCTATATGAATGAAACTAAACACAGTTTGATTGTAATTAAAAACTATAGAAATTGTTTACATACGTGGAGCTGCTCTAAATTTCTGCCCTTCTCATCGCACGTCTGCCGGATGAACTCGCAAACATAGTATCCAGATAGATTGTTACCTGGTCCCTGCGTCAGGCACTTTACGAGAACATAGTTCAATCAAAATAATAATCAAGCATGATAATAACTGTATCAAAACTAGAATCAAAGAGATGCGCGGATATAGGTAGTGGTGCTTACATCTAGTGCTTCAAATGTAAGCTCCGCTTTCCAAACACCCCTAGCCTTGTTGGTGAACCGTTTCCAAGTGCTGCCCGGCGAAGAAAACGAATAAAATAAGTTATTAATTACTTGATATCATAAAATTCACGAACGTTGTCGATATAGTGTCGAAACGATTAGAATTACCGCTGGAGAAGCATCTGCATGTCCTTCCACTGCTCAAGGGGTTTATGTTTCGAGTCCATGACTAGTACACGCCCTTTGTCAAGTTGAATGATTAACAGAATATAGTGGTAGTTGTGAATGCATAACTAATCAATTATATACTTAACATCGAGTAAGCGAAATAGAATGTGTATACAAGACAATAACACTGACTCGAAGTTGTAAGGAAAAAGTATTTCCCTTCTGGTTTCTTGAAACCTTAACGCGTGTACTATATTATCCTCCGTATCCTGGGGGTTTGTTTTGAGATTAGCTTGATGAACCCAATATGGGTCAATGAAGCCAATGTCATAGATTTGTCCTCTGCTGCATTCGAGAATCTTCATTCTGCATATTACAATATGATTATATACATGCAATAAACAAGGTGAGATAGCTGGAGACTAAATTAATTACAGAATTAGTACTTACAGACAATAGGCGCTGATGATCGATTTGTCCAAGGCGTCTTGATTGAATAATTGAAATAGTTCATCAAATTCAATGGATATCATGTCATCTATATCTTTCCCATAATGCTTTTTTGTAACCTTCAGCACTATCCAGTTAGCCCCGGCCTTTGTGGCATGCATGTACCAGTTATGCAATCTTCGATTTTTGTTGGAAGATTATTTACCTCCTCAGTTTGACGAGAGGTTTGTCGTGACTGGTATTTGTATGCTACTTCACTCACGGGAAGTACTCTAACCGATAAGTACTTGGGCAATACTCATACCTTGAGCAGCGCAGCTTCTCCAGACAGTGCAACTACCTCTGGATCATACTGCTCCTCGGCCCCATATTTGCTCGACCCCACATTGGTTTGGGAAATCACCTTGAGAGGGGCGCAAGACTGTTTTGCTTGTTCTCCGAGTTGGGCAATAGATTTCTCGCTTGCATCAGTACTGCTCTTCGAGGCTTTTTGTGCCGCATGTGACTTGAGAATAGAACGCTCATAGTCTGATGATAGCTTTGGCTCGGGTTGATGAAGAGTCTTTAGCATTTTCAACACTTTGGCCTTTTCTTCTTTGGTGCTGGGGAACTCTGGCTCTTTCGGCCGCCTCAGCTTAGCGAAAAACGCTGTCGTTTCCGCATCAACGATCATGATCTCCTCTTCAAGATCATAATCTCTTGGGTGGAACCTTTGGTACTTTTGGAAGAGGCTCTTGTTTATGTTTCGATCGCTACCACGACGCAGTAGCGGACGCTTATGCTTTTTATCCCGAGGCGTGGCGATGGCTCATGGCGAAGGCTGCGCGATGGAGATTGGTGAGGCGATGGCAAGATGGCGGCGACGACCTCGCTGGAGACGGGTGAGGCGGCGGCGAAGATGGCCTTGGCGTGCCATTTCGTAGCACGATACATTCCTTTGGCCATAGAATGGTGACGTTTGTTGCGTCTCCCAGTACAGTCACATCCCCTTCACCTGCAGGGTAGTGAACATCCAAAACTTCAAAGGTGGGCATGATTTCATCCACCCCGACAACAGCGTAGCCCTCTGGAACCGGACGACAGTGGTAAGTTGGCGTGGGTCCAATTGGTAAGGCATAGCTGACCGCCACCTTCATTGATATGTTCACAACTTTGACATGTAGCTCGCAGTGTGTCATCTCTGTGATATCATCCACTGGATAGCCAACAGGAGCCATCGTCGATGCACCATCGTCATCACCATTGTCATCACCAGGGACCTCGGTGGAAGCCACACTGCTTTTTTGATTATTCGATAGGCCAGTAGCATCGAATGCAGTGTGCTGCTGAGATGGGCCGGTAGTACTTTGCTCTTTAAGTGCGTTAATTTCATCTTGTTGTTGCTTTATTCGTTCTTCAATTATACGCATTAGCTCTTTCTGAATATCTGCTTCAACTTCCGTCCTGTCCTTTCTCCTCTGACGGCTTCTATCAGGATATTTCTTCCTCTCTTCGGGAAACCCAGTCCTCCATGGTTTGGAGCCGCTTGTGCCTCCTGTTCGTCCATCATGTTCCTTATTTCCAAGGGCGAGTGTGAGCTCATCATTCTCTCTATCGAGAATGAAGTCCCCATCTTTAACAGCCTTTACTGCTTTTCTCATCTTCTCGATTGGCAAGGGGTCTTGTTTATGTCGTATGTTATATATACACTTCCCTTCCGAGTCCAACGTGCCCCATGCCCGTAAAACCAATTCCTTGCACGTTCTACCCAATCGTCTGCTCGGGTGATCTTTTAGCACGCAGCTCATTCTCAAGTTTCTCCCACTTAGGAATGCCACCTGAGCCACCTTGCCCCATAGTATGGTGATACTTCTTGTTAGCAGCATTCAGGTTATTCGTTGCAGACATTTTCTTAGCTTTTTCTGATGTCTTGTATTTCACAAACTCAGCCCAGAATGGTTTTATCTTCTCAAACTGAATATTCTTGAAATCGGAAGTCTTCTCTTTCATGACATAGTCAAGGTGCAATATTTTCTTCCAGTTCGTGAAACACTGGGCCATCTTCTTCAAAGCCCACTCCCTGACCTTAGCCTCCATGGCTCTCCCATGTTCTAAGGCGTCCTCAACTGGATCCTCCGCATTTGGATCCAGCTCTATCTTCGGTAGTTTGAAATTAACCATGAGCCTCTTCCACAGTAAATCTTTGGCGTGGTTAGGGACAAATAAACATGTTCCCTCTTCTTCCGCATCAGCAGGCCTATTCCAATTTCGAATGGTGATCGGGATTAAGTCCCTAACGATTACTCCGCATTGTGCCACAAATTTGTTTGCGACAACTTCGGGAGCCGTCGGTTTGTTGTCTTCACGACATCTTCGATCCTGAACCTCTCATGGTCTTCCAACTTTTGGTTGGGCCTCGCTCTTTTTTCGAGATTTCTTCGATCCGGAGGGCTAAAAGAAGAAAGATCTTCGTTACTATTTCTATATAGATAGCAAATGATTAATTAATGAATTAATTATATTACATGAACCTCGCCGGAGCGGTCGTCTTCTCGATCACACAAGGCATCGCCTTCTCCCTCGTGGAAGGCATCACCTTCAACCTCAAATAAGTCGTCTCTTCCGGCAAAAAGAGGATCACCCTCACCGGAGTTGTTCAGAAACGTCGATACATCTAAATTTTCTTCCCCGCGGATCACACCTTGGATCAACTCTTCCTTTTCGTCGTCTCTGACGTGTGGGTCCATATTTTCTGCATAGGTGGAAAAACGGATAAGTCAAAGCGGCTAAGGGAGAATGTTAGGTACGGTGTTGAGAGATATAAACCCTAATTCGGAGAAACCCTAATATATACATACACAATAATAAAAATGAATCTACAATATCAGAAACCCTAATTCGGAGAAACCATCGGGCTCGGATCCTATCACGAAGAACCAATACCGAAAAGAAAGGCGGCAATCAATCAACCCTCGGGTTCGGGATGCCCTGGCGAGGACACACCGGCTAACCCTAGGTGCAACATCGATTCAACTGGGGTCTGTGACAACTAATATCATGGCTAAGCATCTACAATGCGATGGCTATCAAGAAATCTTCGATCTTCGATGGTGTTGACCTAGGTCTTTGATCTCGATCTCGTATTCTACCACGAAGAACCGAACGCCTAGCTTGTTCAACACATCGCATCGATGCAATGCTCAAGCAAGTATGATGATATGACAAGTTAATTTGCATTGGAATGTAACCCTAATACATGCTTGACGATTTAATCGGGGTTCCGAGGGGTGAAAACCCTAACTCGGGGAAACTCCGGAACATATGAGAGGGGTGCATTTGTTCTTCTAATTATACTTTTCATTTAAGTTGTTGAACAATGCATGATTATAGGTTAAATAGATAGGTTTCATTTTTCTGAACAATTTGATATATTATTTGTATTTTTCTGACCTATAAACAATAAGTTATTGATTTTACAATATTAAATCATTTTCTGGAATTAAAAAAAAGTCAAATAGTTTTTACACCGGGGCGACCCCTAGCCAGTGAGACTGACAGAAGGGCCCCAGTGCCAACTCAGCCTCCACGCATGCTGATGTCAACACACGCATCAGATCATTTTTATACCACAGAGGAGCCTACCCACTGAGGCTGACTGATGGGCCCTAGGCCACATCAGCTGCCACGCGAGCAAGGTGACGCACGAGTGACGTCAGCACGACGTCACGCTGGCGGTGAGCTCCCAGGTAGAGGCAGCGACGGCGATAGCGGGCAGGCCTGGACGCGCGGATGGGCGCGTTAGAGAGAGGGCGATGCAGGGAGCAAGAGAGTGGTGGCGCCGCTCCTTCTTGGTCACCGGAGCGTCGCCTCCGTCGAACTCGAGCGGCGGCGGCGGCGGGCACACGCGGGGATAATAGTACAGGAGGAGAGGTAGAGTAAGAAGAGCAACGTGAGGATCAGCGGCTCACCAGGAACATGACAGAGGTGGTGGCGAGGCCGGGCGAGCTCGGGAGACGCCGGAATCGACGGAGACAGACGGCGGACGGAGCTTCCAATCCAGACGATTGAGGTCACGCGCGAGTGGGAAAAGTAGCTGGGGCGCGCGGACGGAGGCAGCGGTGGTTGCGGACGGAACGCACGGGTGGAGGCGAGCTCGGGCAGCCTGCCGCCGTCGGGGACGGTTCCTGTGCGCGCGTCGGTGAGAAGCAGTGAAGTGAGATTGGGAAGAAGAAGAGGAGGCGCGTCAGTTATAAACGAAGGGCCTTTTGTCCCGGTAGGTGGCTCCAACCGGGACTAAAGGGTCATACGTCCCGGTTGGAGCCACCAACCGGGACGTATAGTCCACTATTTTTTCATCAGCCCAAGGGGCGCGCGCAGGGGTCTTTAGTCCCGGTTGGTGTTTTCTAAAAAAATCAGCAATTTTCTCTCTGTTCCCGCCTTATTTTTTATTTTGGGGTTTAAATTTGTAATTTTTTTAAATGATAATTACTTTGGAATTTAGAAAAACTTTAAACATAAAAAGTGTTTGAATTTGAATAACTAATTCAAAACCATTTTCTGTTTTTAAAAATAATTAATGTAACCATTTAAAATATGAACCATTTAAAATTAATAATGAATTAACTTATTTTTTTGAATATTAATTTGGAATTTAGAAAAACTTTAAACATAAAAAGTGTTTGAATTTGAATAACTAATTCAAAACCATTTTCTATTTTTAAAAAATAATTAATATAACCATTTAAACTATGAACCATTTAAAATTAATAATGAATTAACTTATATTTTGTGAATATTAATTTGGAATTTAGAAAAACTTTAAACATAAAAAGTGTCTGGATTTGAATAACTAATTCAAAACCATTTTCTGTTTTTAAAAAATAATTCATGTAACCATTTAAACTATGAACCATTTAAAATTAATAATGAATTAACTTATATTTTTTGAATATTAATTTGGAATTTAGAAAAACTTTAAACATAAAAAGTGTCTGGATTTGAATAACTAATTCAAAACCATTTTATATTTTTAAAAAATAATTAATGTAACCATTTAAACTATGAACCATTTAAAATTAATAATAAATTAACTTATATTTTTTGAATATTAATTTGGAATTTAGAAAAACTTTAAAGATAAAAAGTGTCTGGGTTTGAATAAATAATTCAAAACCATTTTCTATTTTTAAAAAATAATTAATGTAACCATTTAAACTATGAACCATTTAAGGAGGGCGGGGAGATGCTGGTGAAACTTACGCCGGCGTGAATCGCCGGTGGCGTCGCTCCCGCTCGCTTAATACGTCAGGATGCGAAGGCGCGAGAATCCAAAACTCGGGATAAGGACGGAAATTTATGAAGCTCGGACTCGGCAGTGGTTCGACTCCTTTCTTAACTACAGGTGAGAGTGTGAGACCATGGACCAGCAGAGAAAGCCAGAGGGTTACAGATTAAGCCAGAGAGGGTTACAAGAAAAGGCTTTATCTCCGTATCTCTGCTATAGTTTCAAACGTTTGCATAGTATTTGGATCTATGTAGTCTGTACCCCCAATTGTTTGAAACATGTATCTGGGGTGAGACTAGCATGCAGGTCGGCAAAATCACAAACAAATAAATAAATTTTACTCACAAAAAATAGGATTGGCATAAATAAGAAAATTCACTTTTACTTTTAGGTGTGCATGAAGATAGGGGACGAGCATCGTTAGAAGTTGCATTAGATCTCTGAAGAAACCACATATTGTGAGTCTAAAAATGATTTTTTCAAAAAATCACAGGCGATAGATCATGTACCTGTAGTACAAACCGGACTCACTTTCTGCCGATTCGGCAGACATTTGTCCTTTTTACCCGGGATGGACAAAAAGGTTTGAGATGTCCCGGTTGGGAGATAGTCCATGTAAGGTGGTCTAGTATTTTAGGAAAATGGGACGGTAGCATTCTGAAACGGCATTTTGGTGGTTACTTCACAAAACGACCCGTTTTTTGCGCTCGGAAAATGGAAAAGGGCTTTTCCGTGCGACAAAAAGGAACCTCCTGCAACATTGTTCTCCATACCAATGTCCACACGCATGCATAATATGGGCACAACATCACAAACTATGCCGTGATTCAGCACATATCATCGGTCATTTGGACCGAAAGCCATGAAACCTCGAACATGATAGGTCATTTTGTGAAGGTTTTTTCGAAACATGATCAATATACCAAGTCTGGTATTTTTCCTTTCAACTATGGAACATAATATGACACCACGCGAAGGATTTTCATTGTTCGGATTTTTTTTAATTTATTATGCCCGTTTTGAATTATCTGAATTTCTAACTATGGTCGAACCGGTGTGCATGAAGATAGGGGACGAGCATCGTTAGAACTTGCATTGGATCTCTGAAGAAACCACATATTGCGAGTCTAAAATTGATTTTTTCAAAAAATCATGGGCGATTGATCATGTACCTGTAGTACAAACCAGACCCACTTCCTACTGATTCGGCAGACATTTGTCCTTTTTACCCTGGATGGACGAAAAGGTTTGAGATGTCCCGGTTGGGAGATAGTCCATGTAAGGTGGTCTAGTATTTTAGGAAAATGGGACGGTAGCATTCTGAAACGGCATTTTGGTGGTTACTTCACAAAACGACCCGTTTTTTGCGTTCGGAAAATGGAAAAGGGATTTTCCGTGCGACAAAAAGGAAAACTTCCTCCTGCAACATTGTTCTCCATACCAATGTCCACACGCATGCATAATATGTGCCGTGATTCAGCATATAACATCGGTCATTTGGACCGAAAGCCATGAAACCTCGAACATGATAGGTCATTTTGTGAAGGTTTTTTCGAAACATGATCAATATACCAAGTTTTGTATTTTTCCTTTCAACTATGTAACATAATATGACACCACGCGAAGGATTTTCATTGTTCAGATTTTTTTGAATTTATTATGCCTGTTTGGAATTATCTGAATTTCTAACTATGGTCGAACTGGTGTGCATGAAGATAGGGGACGAGCATCATTAGAACTTGCATTGGATCTCTGAAGAAACCACATATTGCGAGTCTAAAAATGATTTTTTCATAAAATCACGGGCGATAGATCATATACCTGTAGTACAAACCAGACCCACTTCCTCCGATTCAGCAGACATTTGTCCTTTTTACTCGGGATGGACGAAAAGGTTTGAGATGTCCCGGTTGGGAGATACTCCATGTAAGGTGGTCTAGTATTTTAGGAAAATGGGACGGTAGCATTCTGAAACGGCATTTTGGTGGTTACTTCACAAAACGACCCGTTTTTTGCGCTCGGAAAATGGAAAAGGGCTTTTCCGTGCGACAAAACGGAAAACTTCCTCCTGCAACATTGTTCTCCATACCAATGTCCACACGCATGCCTAATATGGGCACAACAACACAAAATATGTCGTGATTCAGCACATAACATCGGTCATTTGGACCGAAAGCCATGAAACCTCGAACATGATAGGTCATTTTGTGAAGGTTTTTTCGAAACATGATCAATATACCAAGTCTGGTATTTTTCCTTTCAACTATGTCACATAATATGACACCACGCGAAGGATTTTCATTGTTCGGATTTTCAATATACTAAAGGTTCATCTTTAGTCCCGGTTGGAGGGATTTCGGCAGTCGGGCCAGCAAAGACTAATGATAGGGGGGAGTGTCGACATTATGTCGTGCGGCGTGTACCTTGTCCCGGATGGTGTCACCAACCGGGACTAAAGATGAACCTTTAGTCCCGGTTGGAGACACCAACCGGGACAAAACACGAGTCAGCACTAATAATAGGGGTGAGTGTCGACATTATTTCGTAAGTGTCTACACTATGCCGAGCTACTTGTACTATAAATAGGCATCCTTGTGAGTCCAGTCCTCCAGCCAGTTTGAGGCATCTCCAAGATGGTTTTCGAGAGCAGGGACACCACTACGGCCAGTTTCAGGGAGATGCCGACGGAGCCCAGTCCTCCGGCATCTCCGAGAAACTGGTCATAGAGGCACTCCCTAATATGTGAAATTAGTTAGCTCCCAGGCGTATTGATCTAGTTAGAGAAGTTACAAGCTGCAAGATGGTTTTCGAGAGCAGGGACACCACTACGGCCAGTTTCAGGGAGATACCGACGGAGCCCAGTCCTCCGGCATCTCCGACAAACTGGTCATAGAGGCACTCCCTAATATGTGAAATTAGTTAGCTCCCAGGTGTATTGATATAGTTAGAGAAGTTACAAGCTGCAAGATGGTTTTCGACAGCAGGGACACCACTACGACCAGTTTAAGGGAGATGCTGCCGGATCCCCGTCCCTACATATCATTGCTTTCTCTCCCAGCGTGCCTTTTCCACTTAGTCTTCCCTCATGCCGCGAGTCAGAAACACCAATCGGCTTAAGGTCAGGAATAAAGTCAACACAAAACTCAATGACCTCATCTGTTCCATATCCCTTGGAGATGCTTCCTTCTGGTCTAGCACGGTTATGAACATGTTTCTTTAAGACTCCCATGAACCTCTCAAAGGGGAACATATTGTGCAAAAATACCAGACCGAGAATGGCAATCTCTTCCACTAGGTGACCCAGGAGATGCGTCATAATATTGAAGAAGGATGGTGGGAACACCAATTCAAAACTAACAAGACATTGTACCACATCCTTCTGTAACCTTGGAAGAATATCTGGATTGATTACCTTCTGAGATATTGCATTGAGGAATGCACATAGCTTCACAATGGGTACTAGAACATTTTTCGGTAGAAGCCCCCTCAATGCAATCGGAAGCAATCACCATAATCATGTGATACCATGAGACTTCAGGTTTTGGAACTTTTTCTCTGCCATATTTATTATCCCCTTTATATTAGATCAGAAGCCCGACGGCACCTTGATACTGTAAACGACTTCAAAAAAGATTTCCTTCTATGCTTTGGTAAGAGCATAGCTGGCACGACTTAAGTGACGCCCTTTATCCGTCTTGTTCTGTGTATGCATGTTCTTTGGGTCGTTCATAATTTGTTGGTCCTCCCGTGCTTCTGGTGTATCTTTTGTCTTCCCATACACGCCTAGGAATCCTAGCAGGTTCACACAAAGATTCTTCGTCACGTGCATCACGTCGATTGAAGAGCGGACACGCAGGACTTTCCAATACGGCAGCTCCCAAGATATAGATTTCTTGTTCCACATGGGTGCGTGTCAGAGAGACGCTGTCGAACTGATTGACCGCCGGGACCCTTTCCAAAGATTACTGCTATGTCCTTGACCATACCAAATACATCATCACCAGTAGGGAGTTCAGGCTTCTTCCGGTGATCTGCCTCACCTTTGAAATGCTTGCCTTTCTTTCTTACGGGATGATTGGTCGCAAGAAATCGTCGATTCTCCAAGTACACAACCTTCTTGCATTTATGCAAATATGTACCTTCAGTCTTATCTAAACAGTGTGTGCATGCCTTATATCCCTTGTTTGTCTGTCCTGAAAGGTTACTAAGAGCAGGACAATCATTGATGGTTACGAATAACAAAACTCTAAGATCAAATGTCTACTGTATGTTCTCATACCACGCTCGTACACATGTGTTGCCCCACAACTGTAAGAGTTCTTCAACTAATGGCCTAAGGTACACATCAATGTCGTTGCCCGGTTGCTTCGGGCCTTGGATGAACACTGGCATCATAATGAACTTACGCTTCATGCACAACCAAGGAGGCAGGTTGTAGATACATAGAGTCACGGGCCAGGTGCCATGACTGCAGCTCTGCTCCCCAAAAGGATTCATGCCATCCGTACTTAGACCAAACCATAAGTTCCTTACGTCACCTGCAAAGTCTGGGAAGTCTCTCTCGATTTTTCTCCACTGTGACCCATCAGCAGGGTGTCTCAACTTCCCGTCTTTATTACAGTCTTCTTTGTGCCATCGCAACAACCTGGCATGCTCTTTGTTTCTGAACATGCGTTTCAACCTTGGTATTATAGGATCATACCACATAACCTTAGCAGGAACCCTCTTCCGGAGGGGCTCTCCCTCAACATCACCAGGGTCATCTCGTCTGATTTTATACCGCAATGCATTGCATACCGGGCATTTATCTAAATTCTCATACTCCTTACCGCGGTGGAGGATGTAGTCATTAATGCATGCATGTATCTTTTGCACATCTAATCCTAGAGTACAAAGAGTCTTCTTTGCTTCATAGGTACTCTCGGGAAGTTCGTTATGTTTTGGAAACTTCGGCTTCATTATTTTCAGCATCTTTTCAAATGAGGAGTCAGTTAGACCACACTCTGCCTTCCATCGCAACAATTCAAGTGTGGTACCAAGCTTTGTCCGCTCGAACCGGGACGCGTGCCAGCATTAGTCCCGGTTCGTGGCGCAACCGGTACTAATGCTCTGAGGGGGCGTGAACGGATGGCCTGTTTTCTACTAGTGACGAGACAAGGCGTCCTCCCGTTCCCTAAGCCGAGCCAGAAGGCTTGATGTTGGCCTAGTTGTAGTTACAAACTATAGATGACCTTTGTGTGTATGTGGACAAGTGTACATGCTACTATACTTATCTTATTAGGTTTATGAATCATCGCTTACTTCCTTTGCTTATTATTATTATATATCAACCAATGCTTGGTTTTTTTGCTTACTCTTTGGTCCTTTTCTCATTTTGGTCCTTCGTTTTTTTCCTTACTTTATTAGTCTTTTTTCGAGAATAATGTCGATGATTGAAATGTCGTGGCACACTATATATGTGAATGTGCTACGACGGTATTGGTGAGCCTTGTGATATGCACAAGTCCAGGTGTTGTGCATCATACTTGGCTCACAGTTCCATCGTAGCATATTCCTGTGTCCAACGACCTATGTATATATATATGAGGCATTCTTTTTGATTTACTTTGGTCTTTTTCGAGAATAATGCCGATGATTGAAATGTCGTGGCACACTATATATGTGAATGTGCTGTGATGGGATTGTAAGCCTTGTGTTATGCACAAGTCCAGATGTTGTGCATCCTACTTGGCTTACGGTTCCATCATAGCATATTCATGTGTCCAACGACTTAGATAGTTATATATGAGGCATTCTTTTTGAGTTAATTTGGTCTTTTTCGAGAATAATGCCGATGATTGAAATGTCGTGGCACACTATATATGTGAATGTGCTGCGATGGGATTGTCCGCCTTGTGCTATGCACAGGTACAGGTGTTGTGCATCCTACTTGGCGGACAGTTCCATCGTAGCATAGTCCTATGTCGAACAACCTAGTTATATATGAGGCATGCTTTTTGAGTTTGGTCTTTTTGATTTAGGAGTACTTTCTATAAGTGTATCTTCATATGCGACTTTAATTATATATGTTTTTTTCAATCATCGGTTAATTATTATTGTCAACTTGTAGATGGCGTGGTACGTCGTGTACAAGGGACGGGTTCCCAGAGTCTACGATGATTGGGAAGACTGCCGGAGACAGGTGCACCATTTCAGCGGCAATAGCTACAAAGGGTACAACACTACGGCGGAGGCGGAAGCTAGATACACGCGCTATCTAGCGGGAGTTAGGACGAGGAACCGGATGAAGACCTACACCTTCGTCGCGGTGATCATGCTTATCTTCTTTGGTTGTTTATCCCGCGTTTGTGTCTAGCTAGTTTAGATGTCTAGGCGAGCTTCCGAGCTCTAACTTGTTCGATTGACACATGTATTCGCATGTCACCAACTACTTTGTAACTTGATCGAAACAATGTATAACTTATGTATTCATGTATGAGACTTATCTATATGTATTTGTTTCAATCTTGTTTTGCGAATTGTGTATTTATATATATAACTGTATATCTTATATTTGTGTGTATATCTGCCTATAATATTGTATATAATCTATATTGTATATCATCTGGACCTGAAATTTTTTTAAAAAAAAGACATCCGTGGCACACATGGCCTAGCTTCTGTGGCGCACTACAACTAAAGCGCACCTGCGCAGCTTAGTGGCGCACTGCAACGTGCGCCACAGAAGATCCAAAGCGTAGCGCACCTGCCAACATATCTGTGGCGCACTAGCAGGTGCGCTACGCCTATCTCGACATAACCGCATGCATTAGTAGCGCCACGGCTAGAGATAGCCATAGCGCAAGGCTGTGGCGCACCTAGCGCCACGATGATGATGTTAAAGGCCATGCAGACGCTTTTCCTAGTAGTGCCAAAGCAAAGAAACAAACCAAGAAAACAACGAAAATATTTTTGGTATTTTTGGGTTTTTAGCAAGACGCAACAAAAACCAAAAAAAAGCGAAACAATGGATATACAAAGAACCGACCGAACATGATATAAATATGAGTGTGATGTCGGTGTACCTCCCCCCAAGCTTAGGCTTTTGGCCTAAGTGGGTCACAATAGCGCGGATAATACCCCCATGCTAGTGGGTCATCATAGGAATGATCATAGTTAGGCACCTGCGATGAAGAAGAAGACGCGCTCCAATCAAATGAGGGTTGCTGGTATGAAGACTCTCCCAAGTTGAAGGGCTGAACCGAATTGTCTTCGGCATCCTCTTCAACATTCTATTCTTGTTGGGAGAGTTCCCCCACATAAGTGTCAAGATCCTCCTCTGTGAGTGACCATCCTTGCCTGTTATCAAAGTTAAACAAAGCAGGTGCAGGCAAATAAACTATTTTCTCAGTCCTACCCTTTCTCCGACCTTGATGGGCAAAAGATATTTCATAATGTAAACTTCTCACATTATCCCCCAAGGAAACAAAACCATGCTGAATCATGGATTCGATATCAAGCCTCTCTATGGGGAACTGAAAATCTGAATAATGAGGCTCTAAACCATGGAAAACTAGCAACCTAGAAGCAATGAGACCTCCACAAATTCCACCCTTCTCACGGTTGGTGGTGATACGGTGAGATATCAAAGCACCCAGACTATAAGAACTATTCGTATTCAGAGCAGCTGCAATAAAACCTAGATCAAAAGAAGACAACTTTCTAGCAATCTTTCTAGCAAGAACGCACTTGGTGATAAAATAGGAAAAGTATCTAATAGCTGGGAGCTGAATGTTCCGAATTTTACCACTTTCCTTTGAGTAGTCGAAACCTTAGCAAATCTCAGCATACAAATCAATAAGTGACTTGGGCCACTCCTTGATCTTATCACAAGATCCCCACTGAGGTACTCTAATTGCTGCACAGAAATCAGCAAAAGGCAGGTTGACAGGTATATTATATATTTTTAATGGACCATGGGATTAGAAGTAGACCAAGTGAACCGGAAGTCCTGCACAAAATCCATGGTTAGCTTACCATATTGGAATGGTTCACCTTCAACAAAGTGTTCCAACCCTGCATTCGTAACCATAGTTTGGAAATCTTGGAGGATCCCTACAGCTCTCATAAATTCATGGCATGGATAAATGGAAGGAAAAACTGCCTCCTCGCGATGAACCTTCATTGGCTCATGCACCATCAAGTCATATTGGTTCAGTGGATAAGCACTCATCTTCCTTGCTGAAATTTTTAGACAACCATCAAACCAAGTGATTTCTAAGTTGATAAATGATGAGCAACTGCTATAGGAACTTGCTAGAGGACTACACATGCATCAAAACAAAGTTTCTAAGCTAAGAACAAGCATGCAAGCTCAAACAACCTATCACCTATAGCAGCAAAATACTCAAGATACAATTTACCAATCACAAATCTAATTGGACAAGTGGAGGAGGCACATACCAAGGAGCAATCCCTCCAAAAATCAGCACTTGAGATAGTCTGAACAAGGAGATCGAAAATCGCGAGCAAGAATAGCAAGAACACGAGCTTGAGCAAGTTTTCTGGTGTTTTTGGGAGAGAGAAAGAAGGTGGCTTTGAGGAGGCAGCCTAGAGGGGCCCAGGTGGGCCAGACCCCCTAGGCGCCGCCACCTGGTAGGTCGCGCCTACCAGGGGTCTAGTGGCCTGGGGTGGCCCCCTGGGTCATCTCAGGTGCCACTCTGCCCCTTTTTTCGAGGAAAATTTTATTTTGAATTTTCTGGAATTTTTCGGAAAACTTTACTTTTGGCCAATTTTCAGGGTATGAAAATTGATTTTCTCGCAGAAACAGTTTTTTAAGAAGAAGCAAAAGCAAACCAAAAGCCAAAATACATGAGCTCTAAGAAACTCAAACAAGCAAACAACTAGCAAAGCTAAAGCTAAAGCAAAGACTAGGAAGGAGAAAGGAAAAAAGAAAGCAAGTATAACCACAGTGGAAACATTATTTTGTTCATTAAAATATTTTTTTAACAAGGTTGATCAAGTCTTGTTACCAAACCAATCTTATATGAAACAAAACTTTGCATCCAACAAAGTGACTATGTTACCTCATACTTGATAGCAATGGTCCCAATCATAATAGTTTCAAAATTTTCTTGTGGAATGGGACAATATATTTCTCCAACCTTAATGCCTTCAATATTTTCAATGGAATTCAGGCAATATCTCTTGACAAACTTCTTGGGGAAATAGACAGTGTGATCTTTGTCATTAATATTGAATGTTACTTTTCCTTGATTGCAATTGATGAGAGCACCTGCAGTATTAAGAAAAGGTCTCCCAAGAATAATAGACATATTATCATCTTCAGAAATTTCAAGCACAACAAAATCAGTTAGAACCATGCAATTATGAGCAACTTGAACAGGAACATCCTCACATATACCAACAGGAATATTAGTTGACTTATCAGCCATTTGCAAAGAAATATCAGTTGGTATCAACTTTTCTAGCTGGAGTCTCTTATAGAGAGAAAAAGGCATAACACTAACTCTAGCTCCCAAATCACATAAAGCAATTCTAACATAATTATTCTTAATGCAGCAAGGAATAGTTGGTATACCTATATCACCAAGTTTCCTTGGAACCTTACCATTGGAGGAGTAATTAGCAAGTAGAGTAGAAATCTCCTCATTAGGAATCTTCCTTTTATTAGAGACAATATCCTTCATATACTTTGAATAAGGAGGCAACTTAATAGCATCAGTCAAAGGAATTTGCAAGAATAAAGGCTTCATCCACTCACAAAACTTGTTTTAATGTTCCTCCTCCTTTGACTTGTGTTTCTTACCTGGAAAAGGCATAGGTTTCTGCACCCAAGGTTCTCTATCTTTACCCTGTTTATTAGCAATAAAATCTTCCTTTGTGTACCTAGTGTTCTTAGTGTGCTTCTCAGGTTCTTCCTCACCTTCCTCCTTATCAGGAGACTCATTTTTATCATTACCACTCTCAGTTTCAGCATCAGAGATAGATATACTATTAGGATCTACAACAGGTTCAAGTGGTTCCTCAACTATCTTATGCTTCTTTTTCTTCCTCTTACGAGGACTACCACTATCTTCACCTTGTTGGGAATCCTGCTCTATTCTTTTAGGGTGTCCTTCAGGATATAAAGGATCTTGAGTAGCTATACCACTCCTAGTTCTAATTCCATAAGCATGTTTGTCTCCTGAAGCATTAACTAGCATGTCCTTTTGCACCTTAGCAAGTTGATCAAGTTGAGTTTGAACCATTTGAAAGTGTTTACAAAGAATTTTAATATCATTAGAAGTTCTTTCCACAATATATTTCAACTCATGGATAGCTCTAGAGTTTTCCAACAAATGATTCTAAACTTGTTTATTAAAATACCCTTGTTTAACAATAAATGTGTCAAGTTCCTCTAAACATTGATCAGGAGGCTCACCATAAGGAATATCACCTTCATCAAAGTGTTAGAGAGAATGTACCTCAATAGTAGATGAGTGGGGAATTAGCTTACATAATTCTTCTATAGGAGGTAGATTCTTCACATCTTCAGCTCTAATACCTTTCTCATTTAGACACTTCATAGCTTCCTTCATCACTTCGTCATTTAATCTAATAACTCCCCTCTTCTTTGTTGTTGGTGTTGGAACTGGTTCAGGCATAACTGGTTCAGGTGCATTCAGCGCAGTTGAAGTCCAATCATCATAGTTCTTGCTTACTTTAGCCATTAATTCTTCAGCATCTGTAGGAGTTCTTTTCCTGAAAAGACAATCAGCAAATCTATCTAGGTATGTCCTAGAATCATCCGTTAGTCCATTATAATAAATATCAAGAAGATAATTCTTAGGTAATGGACATCTAGGATGTGCATGAATCAAGGCACAGAACCTTGTCCATGACTCAAGCAATTTCTCTTCTTATCCATGTTTAAAATCAAAAAGTCTCTGCAAAGCAGCATGTCTAGCACTGGGAGGAAATTTTTTTGGAAGAAAGAAGCAATCAAGCAATCATGGCTATCAATGGAACTAGGCGGTAATCTATTAAACCAAGCCCTAGCTTCTCCTTTTAGTGAAAAATGGAAGATCTTAGTAACAAAGTACTTGTGCATCTTAAAATCATCATAGAACAAAGCACTCATAGTAGAAAGCCCATTCATATGAGCCACAACACTCTCATTTTCAGTACCACGAAAAGGTTCTTTCTCAACAATATCTAAATAAGATAAATTAAGAGAGAAATCATAATCTTCATCTTTAATATCTATGGGAGAGGTGGAAAACTTAGGATCAGAGGACATCTTAGGCATAATAGTACGTCTAGCAAGGAGACTCTTAATAGCACTAGTACCATGTGTGTTTCGGCACCCTTCAACAAAATCATTAGTGAACTCAATGTAACCATCATTAATATCATAACTCTCACTAGCCTCAAGTGAGCTAACAGGTGTAACAGTGGCTTCACTAGGAGTTTCGGTATTTCCTAGACTAGCCATAGTAGCATCTAGAAAAGGACCTAATGAACCACTCGCATCAAGCACAGTAGAAGTAACATCATGAGCATCAAAAGCAGTTTCAGACTCAGCAGTAGTAGCAGTGTGTGTAGCATGAGTATGTGGTGGTGGTGTGACAAGCTTACTTATAACAGACGGTGAATCAAGGGCAGCAGAGGTGTTTAGGGTTGTACCTCTTCTTGTAGTGGATGGTAAAATAGGGAACTTTCCATCATGAGACTTACAAATAAAGCTATGCTCCCCGGAAACGGCGCCAGAAAATAGTCTTGATGACCCACAAGTATAGGGGATCGCAACAGTCTTCGTGGATAGTATTACCCAATTTATTGATTCGACACAAGGGGAGCCAAAGAATACTTGCAAGACTTAACAACTGAGTTGTCAGTTCAGCTGCACCTGGAAATATTTCTTGCTCACAGAAGTTTATCAGTAGCAATAGTTTGTATAGCAACAGCAACAGCAACAGTGAAACAGGAGGAATAGTAACGGTAATAGTAACAGTAGGATTCGAGTGTGGTAGGCATAGGGATGGATGGATGGGCGTTGCATGGACGAGTCTAAACATGTAACTTCCATATCTAGGGAATTGCAGATAAATAATAACAAGCATCCAAGTACTAAACAATCCTAGGCATGTGCTCCAAATATAGTCATACGTGCTCGCAATGAGAACTTCCACAACATCTTCTGTCCAGCCAGCCTGTGGCAGCGGGGCCTCTAGGGAACTACTGGCAATTAAGGTGCTCCTTTTAATAGAGCACCAGAGCAAAGCATTAACACTCCGTGAACACATGTGATCCTCACACCACAGCCATCCCCTCCGGTTGTCCCAATTATTGTCACTTTGGGGCCTTTGGATCCGGACAATGATATGTGTACACAACTTGCAGATAAGATCACAAACAATACTATCATAATGATTCAATAATAAGTTCAGATCTGAGATCATGGCACTCGGGCCCTAGTGACAAGCATTAAGCACAACAAGTTGCAACAAAGTCAAATAGCATTAATAGAGATACTAGGCACTATGACCTAACAGATCTTATTCGATTACATGATAGAACTCATCCAATCCCTACCATCTCCAAGCCTACAGCGGGGAATTACTCACTCATGGAAGAGGGAAACATCGGTGGTTGATGGAGATGCGTTGGTGATGACGATGGCGATGATCCTCTCCAAATTCCCCGTCCCGGCAGGGTGCCAGAACGGAGCTTTTGGATCCGAATCTTGGTTTCTGGTGGCGGCGTCGGAGTGGAACTCTTTCTGGAAAACTATCGAACCCCCTGAGTTTTTAGGTCAGAAGGCAACTTATAGGCGCAGAGGGAGGCCGAGGAGCTGCCTGGGGTGGCCACACCCCCTCCAGGTGCGAGATCAGGTGGGCTCGCGCCTGGGGTGGGTCTGGGCCCCCAGGCCTCCTCTCTATCTCCCCTTCTGGCTCCGTGGATCTTCTGGTGAAAAATAGTTTTTGGCATATTTTCCAGGATTTTTCCTGATAGTTCATTTTCTGCACAAAAACAAGACACCAAGGTAATTCTGCTAAAAACAGCGTTAGTCCATGTTAGTTGTATCAAAATCACACAAGTTTAGAGGAGAAACAATAGCAAAGTTTTCGAGAAAGTAGATACGTTTTGGACGTATCAGTACCCCTTCCACATGATACAGGAGCTATCCCATAATCAAAATGACAAGGCAAGCAGACAATGAGCATATCAGCAATCTTCTTATTTACCATGGGAAAATTGTGCTTTTTTCTCTCTTTCCTCTTTTCATATGTCTCTTTTTTATAAGAAGAAAGCTTCATAGATTGCTCACTATGGTGATGCTGCAAGTTTCCACTATGATTAGGCATGGCTTAGGCGTTTCTCTAACACACATACATAACTCCATGGACTTAAAAGCTCCCCTTTTATTTCACACCGACGACATCCGCAAACAAAAGAGCATGATATCAACTGGGTACAATATACAAGTGTAATGTTGAACGCGTTCCCCATGACAGCATGGTTCTGCTAATCCCAACATATAAGTGCAAGCATATACAACATATATGACACAATGGTTCAGGTTTATTACGGGCAAGAAAAATAAATTGTGCCATCAAGTTTGCGAGAGCTTTAATCACTAATTTTTCACATAACAAGTTTAATTTGGAAGATAGATAAAATAAGAATATACTTGGAATGGTGTAACACACCATGCATATGAATTTATAGTGGACACTTTGGAATAACTTGGTTTTTTCGGAGTTGGATGCATGAGTAGATTTTACTCATACAAGTGGAGGCTAGCAAAAGACTGGGAGCGACCAACTAAGAGAGCAATAATGGCCATAATCATGCAGAGCGATAAAACATTACCAATCAAAGCATAAAGTGGTACCACAAGTCAAAAACTAAATGATCATATAGGCTAGGTGACTTATTCATAGTCATAACATGGTGTGAGCATGTTCCAAGTCAACCCAAACAAAACATCAAAGGAGAATACCACAATACTATGATTTTGTATGCTAAAACAGTGCATGATTCTTTCAAGGCACATTAAGCAATCCTAATTGTTTGGAACTAGTCATGATATAGCAATAATCACTAAGCATAAGGTCAAAACAACATCTCATGGCATGATAAATTCTAAGTCACAGTCAAAGCAAGCTCCTCTTGTACTACTAAAGCAAGAACGTTCTACTCCTCTCCAACACCAATCAACTTATTTGAAACAACACAGCGAGAACGGGGGTCCAAACTACTTTATTCAAGCAAACTAATCAAAAACACCAAAAACTAAAACTAAGACGCTTCAAGAACAACACAACTTGTGCATGAAAGAATAAAAATGAAGTGTCTAGAAAGACCTGAGATTTTTATTGATGAAGAAGGGGATGCCCAAGGCATCCCCAAGCTTTGACGCTTGTACCTCTTGAATATTTCTTGGGGTGACACGGGGTGGCATCCCCAAGATTGAGATTTTTTCCATTCTTCATATCATTACATCATTCTTTCCTTACAGCTAAATTTTTTTCCTTCATACAAAACTTCACACAATCTTTATTAGCAACATTAGTGTATTCAAAAGATAATAGACCTTGGGGTTTAGTTTTAAAACATCAAAACTTTCACTAAAGACATAATCTACTGTAGCAATTCCCTCAAAAAGCTCAATTTCGCAAAAAGAACCCAAAAAGGAATCAATAAGAAGCAAATGCAAATAATGGCAGAAATCTGTCAAAACAGACCAGCATGCAGAAACCGATTTTTTCGAAGACCTTCTGTTGCTCAAATAAAAAAGTGTTGAACGAACGAAAGTTAGCTAACAACCTGGGGGATTTATTCAGATCATTACAGCTCAATCCGACTTATAGATATTTTACACAAATTTTTACAGTGGAGCACAAAAATCTGTTTCGGGACAGCAACTCCACAAATCTTACTTCCCTCTCATTAGAGGTTATTCTTGGCACAAAAAGCAAATAAAAAGGATAATGAGAGGTCATTACAAAAGTAATAACTTCCAAGACTCAAGAAAACTTTTGGATTGTCTCCCAATAAGTACTTTTCTTTAACGCCTTTAAGTTAGGCACAAGAATCAAGTATTTTCAAATGAAGAAGCATTAACATCAAACCTTGCTTTCAAAGGAGTATCAAAAGGCAACTTCTCTCTCCTCATAGGGACGTGTTCAATACCTTTATTTAATGGAAATTGATATTTAATGGTGCCTTTTTTTATATCAATGATGGCACCAATAGTTCTAAGAAAAGGTCTTCCCAAAGTAATAGGACAAGAAGCATTGTATTCAACATCCAAAACATAGAAATCAACAGGGACATAAGCATTATTAACCATAATAAGAACATCATTAACACTCCCCATGAGTTTATTTTTACCATTGTCATCAAGTGGGACACCCAAATAGCAATCTTCCAAAGGTGGCAAATCAAGCATTTCATAAATATTTCTAGGCATAATAGAGACACTAGAACCAAGGTCACATGAATATTTGAGATTAAAGTCATTCACTTGCATATTCATGATGGGTTCCCAACTATCTTCTACTTTCCTAGGAATAGAGGCTTTGTGCTTCAACTTTTCTTCCTTAATTTTAATAAGAGCATCTGTAATGTGCTTGGTGAAATCCACATTCATATCACTAGCATCAGGACTTCTAGCAAGCTTTTGTAAAACCATAATCACTTCAGAAATATTGCAACCATCAAGATCAAAATCAAACTTAGCATCACCGGTAGTAGACTCATTGGGTTTAGGCATTGTGGTAGGAGGAATAGGGACTTCTTGTGGTTTGGTGGCATCCATATTGGTGGTGGTAATAGTGCACACACTATTGTTTCTAGCAAATTCATCTTCTCTTTCCCACTTAGCATGTAGTTGAGCTAACAGTCTAACATTTTCATTAGTAGTAACTTGTATGGCATGAGTAGCAGCAAAGGTACTTTCCAAAGTTTCAGGTTTAGCAGCCATTTTATTAATCAACTAGTAAAATGTCCGTGCGTTGCAACGGGACATATAAATATTCCAATGGTTCCACGATAATGAGGTATAATATGCAATTTTATAACTTTTATGCACATTAAAAGCATCATTGTCCAATTTTGAGAAAAAAATATAATACTATTTGGCCACATACACATGCTCGAGGAGGGATTACAAAATAATATTTGCAAATAATATTTGCTATGATTGAGTGCTACCCTTACCTAAGAAAGTGTCTTTACACACTGTGTCGAGACATTCTTTTCTCTATTGTAGTAGCTGAATGCTCTAGTTGATGAACAATCGTCATCCTTGGACATAAAATTCAATTTTTCTGCCAATGAAAATTGACTATTGAAATGTGGGCAAGGTTTGTTAAAGGAAAGATTAGTATCACACGAGTCAAGTCACCACTATATGAGCACATTAGTTCATATCATGGGAAAGAGATACCAAGTACCAAAGTGAACCCAAAGATGTCGCTAATTCTCCATGTTATACATAACATATAGCAACTTAACCGGAGTGCTAGCTATTTCTACAAATTGCGATATACAGGTTCCAAAGTTCCGAGACTATAACTACTCTACAAGTAATTGCACATGTGTTACCACAATACATCATTGTAATTTTTAAACATCTACATATGTGCTTATGACCATGTTGCGACAAATATCTTATGATTGTTTACCTACACAGCAAAACCGCACATCTGAAGTTTTTTCCTTATGGCACACATAACCATAATTCCCATGAACACAAATAGATAGTCCGGCTATATTCCAAACACTAAAAATCCACCCTTACATAAAAAGCTAGTTTCGAGGAAAGCTATAATCCTTCAACATCTAATCTTATAACTATCTATTTTGTGACTTGCTTAATATAAAAAAATTTATAACAAGTTGTTTAGTTCAGGAACGTTTGCTTTCAGCTTGAGCACCTATTCCAAAAATTACTCCTAATGACAAGCACCAAAACATGTACCAAAAACAATGATGAACAATACATGTTGTGAACATAAAAATGATAGGTATCAATGAACATATAACATACTTGCATTCCATAATTTTTTTGAATGTTGCTTACATTCCATATCGCATGTCAAATAACATCTAAGAAGAATATAAGTCAAAAAGGAAAAAACAGCCACTTAAAATACAATGCGAACAGACACATGTAGACACCACACTCAACAACTCCCTCGACAGTCACCACACAGTCCTCAATGTCACCAAAAAATCCTACATGACACCAAATCTGAGGCCCTACCCAGGCATCGGTCCACGACAACCTGACCTTAAGATGTATGCCTCACCACCAAGGGCCCCCACCCAAGTTGTCATCTCTATCTCCGTTGTTGTCCATCCAGGCCGACCACAAGTTACCAGCCAAAGCCCACAAGCGGTGGCCACGGTTGTTCTTCATCCTACCTTGCACAAGACACGTGAAGATCTTGGACAACCATGATAATGAACACCAGAAGATCAAGCATTTAAAAAATTAGCCAACCCAAATAACCCCTTTTTAATACCAAGTACCACATGGATTTTACTTAGGTCAAGATCACACCTCGACAATTCAACATGGAAATAAGTATGGAATTGATCACAAGCTTGGTCTCTTTGCCATCCATGATGACCTTCTAGGACATACAGTCCAATTTGCTTGTTCTAAATACTGAACCAGATCCAAATTCCTCACAAAATAGTTACTACATGACAAAAGCACATACACCTATATACAAATACATGTAAACTACAATGGGAGGGTATACGATATAAAAACTAAGGGTCCTAGATGATTTGATAAAAAAAACAATGATATCTCACCTTAGAAGTTCCAATACTCAGTGATAAATGCCGCGGTATGTGATGCCATGGCTTCACGTCTCCAACTGCATTGTCTTGTCCTTCCTTCTCCGAACCACATCACCTAAATACAAATTAGTTTGCAATTATGTGTCAACATAGAGGAATGAAAACAAAGATGTTGAGGCAATAGCTAGCCAACACATGTTTTTTAATTTGGGCTCATAAACATAGCTCAGATACACCATCTTCAAGCCATTATGTTTAAGTTTGTAATTAGCGCAAACAAAACCAAGGAAACACTTGGTTCAAACTATAGAAAGAGACATGCATCACCAATAACTAAAACACAATCAAAGAACTAATTTGTGTAATCTGAACTGTGAATGAGTATCACATTAACAAAATTCACAAGCATAAAATGCAGCCTAGACTCAGAGTAACGGAACAAGAATTGTAGCATCTGATATACAATAAAAGCATTTACATAAGGCAATTGATAGGTTCTCAACTGACTTTCACAACTATTTGCACATATAACACACAATTGCTCTCAGCTCTTCTCCTTCATCCAGATAACCATGAGGCAAAACAAATCACATTAGAAAATTTAAATTTATGATCCAAAATTCAGAGTGGAACAATGGTAAGTTTGTGAACTTTGTTTCCTGCTAGAATAAATTTAAAAACTTATAGACTTTTCAATGGGTAATTATCTCCTATGTATTTTTAGATGACCACCTTTTCTGTAGATAAAGACCACTGGAGATGCAACCTCTAAAACAGAAGGAAATCTTCATAAGAGTATCATGCGACCTTCCTAAGGAGTGAGCAATCATATTTAAAAATATACAAACAAACAATAGCTCAAAATAATCTTTGTTAGCCCAATCTGAAAATTCAGTTGCAAATAGGTTAATTCGTTAGAAACGAAACCCATGTATTACTCTATATACCTTACTACATAAAAGAAATGGTTTCCTCGACAAGTTTAACCCTACACTATACCACGCCATTAAAGCATCCTATGTTACAATTAGCTACTAAATTTTCATCGGATATGTAATATTTCTAGCATATATAAAAACATTCAAAGAAATGAACATTATGGCATCAAACAGTGTGGAAAGTAAACAAACTTTCCCCCATCAGACATACCATTGTCATCACTCAACCTGACATCAAGAACCTTCGTAATTGCAACAACGTTAGCTGGTGTTCTCTTCATAACACAACCCCAGTGCTGTATGGAACAACCAATCCGTCATAAAAATAAACATTCAGGAAATTAGTTTAACTATTGAAATTTCACATCTACTGCGTCAATCATGAGAAATATGAACTCTCGAGCTCACCTTCCTCGAATGAATCACATAGGCGTGCTTTAGAGATATTTGCTATAGGTTTCTCCCCACTGTCAATTTCTCCGTTTAGTGCTTTCGCTTGAGTAAGACCAAGAATGAAGAAATTACACATCAACATCATCTGTCTGGATTACTATGTAATATATGAAAATAAAATACACGTGTGCCAAATTACAATCTTTATTATTATTAGGTAAAAAGAGACTCTAAAATAGTATACTTTCCCTATATTTAACAAAACATTTACTACAACGATGTGCAATTAGAAAGAAATGTTGCATCAAACTGCACAATTATTTGTACCAATTCCATAGAACAAAGAGCCATTATTTTGTACTGACTTAAGTATCCAAGCACAACAACCGAGCTTCATATCAAGGCCCCTTCGATGAGCACCAGAAAAAAAATGGGTTCCATACCTTCAACCCGCCTATTCAAGGAGGCCACTTACAATACTATAAATCAATCAAGCCAGTTTATTGGAACGTGTTGGTATTCTTTTTGGGCTCATAGATAATCAAGAAAAATAGTGAGAGACACTCGGAAAGGTATATTTGGAGAATTATTAATCATTATCAAAGAGTCATGGTATCAAGTCCATCCATGATCAGGCTTAATACCCGATTATGCTAGTATTTAGAGAAGACTCAGAGACTGATATATAGAGGCTTCAATTATGACTCCTTTAAGATAAGTTCTGCGCATCATCGAAACAAGCTACTTTGGTTTTTAAATTATCTTGATCCGAGATAGTATGCAAATTTTATGACCAATATACTCCATAAGACCGAAACAATGGTTTTACGTGATGTGGTCGCCCGACCCTAAACGATGTCTTCCCTCTGGCGAGAACAATGGACCCGTAGAAACCAGAAACCCTTCTAATTCGATTAATCTCCTTACGACTTAATTTAATCAGTCAAGATTAACTTGAATGTAAAAGTGCAAAACATGAGTTCTTCGATTGTGCGAGATGAACAACTTTTCTTTTGGAGTCATCTTCCTCTGAGCAAGTATGTTACCTACATAATTAGAATACGACCGGACAGAACTAAAATCGTTCGGTCAAAATCAAAGTTTGATACGAAAACATGGGGAAAAGACTATCAATATCATGTCGGATGGAAAAGTGTCAAAAATAAAAGTTCTTTATATTTTAGAGACGAACAACTTTTCCTTTTATGAGATTTTGATTTGAGCTTTTTTACTACCTCAAAATTAGTCCAGAAGGTACATGCAAGTTTTTGACCGAACTGTTACACAAATTTCGGGTTTGCTTATTTGAGTTGGACCCCAACTAGGGATTTGGACGTGAATCCAACCCTATTTCTTGCAAAGAAAGTCCAGCCGCTCCTTATATACTTGATGGGTGAAGTCCGATTGAACCAACACCAATCGAACAAACACATCTACTACTTTTTCGTGTTCATCTACTTTTTATCCTCTCCCATATATCTTTCTTCTCGTTCTTCGTTGTTCTTCAAGATTGGAGGTTGCGAATCCACGAGGCTCTAGGGGCATCTAGGCCGACCCAGGGCAGCCCATAGCCGTCGTGATGCCCTGACGGGGTCCCTACCGGGCGAGCGGGGTTCCGGGTCTTCAAAAGTGTTCGCCGGACTGTCTTGTGTACCACGCTTTTGGCGAGCCTCCCTTGGCGCGTGCTGTCGCGCAGTACACGGTGGTGTGTTCGTGTGTGAACAATAGCCTAGAATTTTTCATCAGTTCGCACTTTTGATTCACGATGGCTAATGCATCAATTCAATATGATATCAGAGCCAACAAGTTCCAAATTCAAAAACCTGCTCACACAGTATTAAACTCATGCTAAGGAGTACAACAACCTAAGACATGAGGGGGAGAGTTAAGAATATAAATATATCTAGCCTAACCCTTTTCATCATTCGTATTTTTGGTTTATACTAATTTTTTAAATAATAAATTTTTTTATAAAAATTCCAAAAATAATACACAAAATTTGGAATTTTGGAAACTAGGCCTGCCTCGGCCTAGGCGAAACCGAGTGGGACCCGCCAGCTTGGGCCTAGGCGATAGGAACCTTTCGGTTAGGACAAAGCTGACTAGGCTGAAGGCTGCAGCACCAGCGACTTCAGCCACTAGTTGGCTATGCCCAGGCCGAAAGGGCCCTATCATCTCGATCTAGGCCGATTACACCTGTCAGCCTCGTCGATACCGATCGTATTACGGTTGTCTTTAGCCATGCTGAAGGCTGCATGACGATCACCATTATGTGCATGACCACAAAACTTAAATCTCCCTCCACCATTTCTTGCTAATTTCTACCAACACCGCTTCCTGCCAATTTCTCCTGCCACTGTTTCCACTAATTTCTCCCATGTTTTATAAATTCAGGCATCGATATGTTATGATGTACTAGTTCACCTCTTCATCCTCTCCCTCTCACCAACGAGATTCCACCATGAGTATGCCTTGCTCGGACCCTAACGGCAGAGGAAGATGAAAGATGCAAGGTTGCCACCGGGGGTGAGAGGGGAGAGGTGTTGGTGCGCTATCTTACCAAGTTTAAGGAGAGAGAGGATATTTTTGATAAGTCAAGCATGAAGTTTTTTATGAGTGCCAACTATGACCATGATCCACCCCGAAAAGCAAGCTCGTCGTTTGAGAGGCCTCCGGTATGTTCTAAAAGCATCATGAATAGAGTTTTCATATCATCGTTGTTCTTTTACTAATGTAATTATTTTCGTTGTAGTCTCCTCCTCCCCTCTGCAAGTGGTACCATTGGATCGAAACTAAGCACCCGGCTTGGGGGCTACAGGAGATCAAGGATAGGAGTGACCGTGCATGTGAGCGCTTTTACGCTATGGAGCGTATCGAAAGGGCTGCTACTCGGGATCAAAAAGAGGAGGAAGAGAGTGTATTGAAGAAACTGAGGGTGGAGAAAGCTCGAAAACGTGAGATCAACCGAAGGAGGATTGAGGCCCTTGAGGTGGAATAGGAGAGGCGCAAGGTGGGTCGGGGTGGAAAGGAAAAGACTAAGAGAAAGGGTTGCTGAGGCGCATCTATAAATCCGGGCATCGATATTTTATGATGTACCAGTTCACCTCTTCCTCCTCTCCCTCTGAACAACAAGATTCCACCATGAGTGTGCCATGATGGACACAGGACAAGTAGATTTATGCCTTAGCTATGATGTGTCTTAATTTCAGTACTGGTGTACATATGTATCTTAATTTTAGTTTTATTATAGAGACGTATCTTAAGTAGTTGTTGTAATAAAGATTCTTGTTGACAACATCTTCCTGCCAAATTAATCGTGCAAACATCTTGCCGCCAAATTTATCCCACCAACTTCTTCCCGCAAATTTATTCCTGCCAACTTCTCAGGATCAATTCAATGTGGACAAAGGTAAAACTTATGAGGGTAGCTTCGAAGAAGTTTATGGAAAATAAACCTTGGTTGTGGATAGAAGAGAGTGGGGAAGAAGATGATATCTTCATGCCGCCGAGCAACAAGAGCAAGAGAACTTCCTGGGAGAAGGCCAAGTACTTCATCGTCGAAGGGCAAGGGTGAGGCATCGTCGAAGGATTATTATGACTAAGTGTAGTTAGGTTGTCTTAGTTTAATTCAGGTTGTGTTTGTATCTTAATTCTCTGTTGCAATTTATTTTGAAATGTTTGTCGTGAAATAATAGTAATGTGTCTCTCGCATATATATAGATACAGGTTGCCCACATAGATAGGTACATATATCACAAGTAGACAGACATATGTCTCATACATATATAGATAGATGACTCACACATAGCGCACAGAGAGAGATCAGTGTCGACGTCTGGCAAGGTGTGGAGGTGGCGGATCAGACAGTGTAGTCCATCCATACCTATGGGGTGGCCAACATTACGAGCAGGAATATGTGACCCGTCATCATGGTAATGTGTATCATGTGTGGGGACTGGTGGAGGAGTATGAAACATACTTGTCCACTAAGCTTGTAGATCACGTGTCTGCTGCACATCTTCCTGCTCACTCGCCCATGTGGATCCTGACATGGATGGATGAAATTCTGGCATCTCTGTAATCCATGTACTAGTCATAGCTTCTTTAAGATAACAGGAAGACACAAATGATATTGCATTCATCCCTAGCTTCCCGCAAGCGGCAAGTACATGAGAGCAAGGCAGGTGAAGAAACTTAGGTTTGTTGCAGGTGCACTCACATGTTGGACATGCTTCATTACCAATCATTACCTCTTGTGTCCTTATCTCGTTTCTTCATCCAAACTTGTCGGTGGGTAAGCACACCTCAAACCTCCTTTCTTGAATACCAGTTTGTAAACGTGTAGAGGCATGAACCCAATAAGGTACAAGTCCCTGTGTTTACAGTGCTAGTACCTGGATCGAATAGCTAGCACCCACAGTTTAAGATGTAATATCAAGAAATAAAGGCCATATAACAACTCATAACTAGGAATAAAATAGTTCATTAAAACTTACATAGCTCACAAGGCAATCTTATTACACAGCAGCAGATAGGGGTGGACACAAAGCTCGAGGCTCGAGGCTTGGTTCGGGCTCGACAAGGCTCGGCTCGGGCTCGGTTCGGCTCGGAGGTTGGTCAAGCCAAGCCTAAACTCTTCTACTCAGCCTCGAGGCTCGACAAGCCAACTCGATGAAGCTCGCAAGCCGGCTCGAAGGCTCGGTGTAATTAAAAATTCTGCCATAATATTTGCTAAAATTTTATCAATTCACAATTATAAACAACATTTGATCATGAATGCATCCATAAAATAGTCTAACAAGTTTCAGAAAATACCAATAACTATAACATTAGCATACAACACAAGTTCACAACATAGATCAACTTAATCCAACAGTACTTGTTATACATCATAAACACATGCACATAGATCTACTTGGTTCAAAATAAGCTTCTTTCAACTATTGACTAATCGGTTGTTCAACATATATACACTCATCAACTATTGACTAATTGGTTGCTCGTTCCTACTAAATCCCTAATCTACTGACCCTATTCTAGGTATGCTATAAGGTTACGAGTGGTTGCTAGGTACTAGTAGTGAAGCAGCTAGGTATGATATCTCAATTTCCCTACTAAATCCCTAATCTACTGACCCGAGTACAGAGTACAGACCTGAGTCTGAGTGTTCACTGTTTAGAAATCAGAATAGGGGAAGATGGGGAGTACCATACCACTGACCTGAGTGTCCACCGATGGCGGCCTGGAGGGCTGGAGGGCTGGCGATTGGCGGCCTGGCGCCGGTGTGCCGCCTGGCGGTGGCGGGCGAACCGACGGAGCCGGTGAGCCGTGCTAACCCTAACCCTAGCTGGACGAGGTCGAGGGCGCGGCCACACGGGTAGGCCTAGGCGTGGGGAAGAATGGAAGGAGGAGGCAGCCGGCAGCGGACCGTCGGTGGCGGCAGCTGACCTTGGTGGCGGGGCGGAACGAGGAGGACGGCGGGGTGGTGACGTGGTGTCGTTGTCTGTCTCTGGGGTAGGCGAGAGACGAGAGACGAGAGGCTCAGATGGGGCGGGGCCGCGGGGACAGGTTTTTTTGGGGGGGATAGGTGGTCAGCTCATCGAGCCGTTCGAACGAGCCGCGAGCCTCGCGAGCCGAGCCACAAGCCCTCTTTGTAGTGATTTTTCACTACCAAGCCGAGCCTAGGCCCGGCTCGATTTTTGCAAGCTTTGACGAGCCAAGCTACGAGTCGGCTCGGCTCGGCTCGATTCCACCCCTAGCAGCAGATATAACTATAAAGCATGGAGTCATTCATCTTCATATGCCATAGGCAATCATGTTGGTTGTAGACTTGTAATCCCTACTCAACACACTTCACTAACATCAAACAAACCTGCAACATAATAAGTTACAACAACAAGGGTCAATACATTTGAATTGTATTGGCAAGTGATATCATATTGATATGGAGAATATAACATCTACATGAATATATGGCTAAGTGGAGTTATGGCTGGCCTTTGCATAAAATAAGTTTTTCCTATCCTTTGTAAAATAGTTTTTCTCTTTTCAAAATACTTCATCAAACATGGCACACTAGAGTCACACCAGGTGCTACCCTTTTTCACCCATCAAGTTTTTAACTTAGATAAATTGGGATGAGGAGATTCTTGATCATTTCAATGTCTTTGATGCTCAAAATGTCCATTACCGGGGACACGGCTAAGTACTTAGGTTTTACCCTCTCGAGAGGTGGTGCACTTTCCCCACAAGACTCGACATGCATCAAGAGGAGACTTTTCAGAAGCAATCCCTCAGACCACCATGGACGCGTTCCATCCTATCATAACTACCACCTTCTGTCCATCTAGCTGAGTTCTTGCAACTTAGTTGGTCAAGACAGAGCCCATATGCCATGTGGTTGCACTGGAAGCTTCTCAACACTAAACATCTCAAATCTCTTTGTTCCTGGGTGGCCATCCACAAGTGTGATACATAGGGTAAACCATAAAAATGGGATCTGAGTAACCACTCAACACAAACCATACTTCCCATTCCACCTAGGTGTTTCATTAACAAGTTGTTTTCTTAGTCAAAAACACATAGGCATAACCTTTCCATAATATCATAGCATGAATTTCTACCCTTGAATTCTAATAGCTAGGCTAAGCATACTCACATAACATGTCTCTTATCTTAGGAAAATTTCTACCAAGATATATTCTATAGGATCTACCATAGCATAGCATCATACAAAATAGTCCTATCATGCATACTACAAAAATATCACTAATGCAATATTGAAAACATAGGACTTTTGATGACCAAAGTATCACTTGCCTTTTTAGTAAAAAATCTAGGTACTCTCCTTGATCTTGCAATTGTCACACTCTTCAAAGTTCACTACAATACTATCCAGCAAAAACACACACTCAAAATTACAACACAAAAATTAACAAAGCAAAAAACTGCCCTGGATGCTTGATGTATCGTCCTTTATGATGTTGCTGGTCCTACCGTGCTTCCAGGGTATCTTTTGACTTACCATACAAGCCCAGGAAGCCTATAATATTTACGCAAATATTCTTCGTCAGGTGCATCAAGCCGATTGTAGAGCGGACCTCATGGACTTCCCAATAGGGTAGCTCCCAAAATATAGATTTCTTCTTCCACATGAGTGCGTGTCCGTCGACGTCTTTCGGAACAGGTTGTCCTCCAGGACTCTTTCCAAATATTACATTTAAATTCTTGACCATACCAAATACATCAACACCAGTACGGGGGACAGGCTTCATCCGGGTGTCTGCCTTGCCATCGAAATGCTTGCCTTTTTGCCTTAAGGGATGTCTAGGCGGAAGAAAACGACGATTGTACGAGTACACATTCTTCCTACATTTATCCAGATATATACTTTCAGCCTCATCTAAACAGTATGTGCATGCATTGTATCCCTTGTTTGTCTATCGTGAGATGTTACTAAGAGCAGGCCAATCATTGATTGTTACAAACAACAACGCTCTTAGGTCGAATGGCTCCTGTTTGTGCTCATTCCACACACGTAAACCTGGTTTGGCCCACAACTATAAAAATTCATCAACTAATGGCCTTAGGTACACATCAATGTCATTGCCAGATTGCTTCGGGCCTTGGATAAGCACTGACATCATAATGAACTTCCGCTTCATGCACAACCAAGGAGGAAGGTTGTAGATACATAGAGTCACGGGCCAGGTGTTGTGACTGCAGCTCTTCTCCCCAAAAGGATTCATGCCATCTGTCTTAAACCAAACCATAAGTTCCTTGCGTCGCCAGCAAAGTCCGGAAAGTCTCTCTCGATTTTTCTCCACTGCCGACCATCAGCGGGGTGCCTCAACATCCCGTCTTTCTTACGGTCTTTCATGTGCCATCGCAACAACTTGGCATGCTCTTTGTTTCTGAACAAACGTTTCAATCGTGATATTATTGGAGCATACCACATCACCTTGGAAAGTACCCTCTTCCTGGGTGGCTCTCCATCAATATCACCAGGGTCATCTTTTCTGATCTTATACTGCAATGCAGTGCATACCGGGCATTTATCCATATTATCGTACTTCTCACCACAGTAGAGGATGCAGTTATTAGGGAACGCAGGTATCTTCTGCATATCTAATCCTAAAGGGCTGACGAGCTTCTTTGCTTCGTACGTACTGGCACGCAATTCATTATTTCTTGGAAGCAACTTCTTCATTAGTATCGACAACTTTTTGAATCCCAAGTCAGTCACACTGATGTCTGCCTTCCACTTCAGCAATTTTAGTGTGCTACCCAGCTTCTTGTGGCCATCTTCGCAAGTTGGATACAACAATTTGTTGTGGTACTGTAACATCTGCTCGAACTACAACCTCTCCTTTTTTGTGTCGCAGTCTCTGTAACATCCCTAAGATCATGTTTTCAAATATTGCATATCATTCATGCATGCATATCATTTTAGGGATCAATTTCAAACTCTTTTGAAAGAAACAGAAATTTGAGTGCTATTAGTTCATGTTAGCAAGCTTTGATCTAATGCCACTCTCAAGTGAGAGAATAATTGTTTTAAACCAAGTTTTGTTTGCCCGTAGGTTGGATTGGTTAAGTGTTAAAGCTTGGACAAAAATTTCCAAAACAAATATGGTTTTTAAACCATTTTCAAATCTTCATCAAACCATGTGATAAGACACTGTTATTTTTAAAAATCTTCAAAGGACCATGCTAGTCCAACAAGACAGCATGATTTTATGCTCAAAATTATACAAGATTCATTTTATAAAAGGCCAGAAAGGTTTGGAATTCAAATGATTTTGAATTCATATGAAAAAGGTTCCTGAAAATCAATTTAGAAAAAAAAGGAATTAGAAAACTCAATTGGCTCTGGGCGCCACTTTTTCACAATAGCAAAAGCAGCCACCACACCACCTCTGCTGCTTTCACCTCACCACACGTGCACACCACCAGCTCGACACCGACCCCACCTTGCGTCTCAACCGTCCTCAACGCAGCGCCGGCGCTCCTCCGTTACCTCGCCGCAGTCACTGCCCGCTTAATTTCCATTGATGCAGCGCGTAATCGCCGCCCCCCTCCTGGCTATTTAACCCCCTCTGCATCACGACCATTTCCCCCCACTCAGCGCCTCCATTCCACCACCAGGCTGCCCACAATCGCACTTAAACCGCCGTTGTACCGAGCCACTCCGGTGGGCGATTCCGGTAAGCTCTGACCGCCCCTCTGCTTCTGGTTCAAACGAGCGTGACCGCCATGTCCTTGTGCATCTGCTAACACCCCTGGTTTGCTTGCTCGTGACCCAGGTCGCCGTCTTCGTTCACGCCCGTAACCACCAGAGCCGTCGCTCGACTCCGACGAGCAATAGCGGTAAGAATCGAACGCCCCTTGACCACGCATGCATACTATCAAGTTCGCCTTGTCCTTATGCAGCTTTTGGCGACGCGACTCGTGCTAGAACGCCGACGCGTCTGCAAGCATCCGACACCGCGCACAACTCCGACGAGCCCCAGCGACCTCCACGGTGCGCCCCTTCGCCAACAAAGACCACGTTGAGCTTCCTCGTGACCGTGCGAGTCTGGTAAGCCACGCCACACACCCCAGCCCCTCATGTATTCGCCGGAGCGTCGCTGACAGAGCGTCGCCGCCGCGCCACCGTCTCCAGCGCCGCCAGACTTTGGTCGCTTGATCACGAGCCGTTAGATCCAGATCCAACGTGTAGAATTAGATCACTTAACAAAGGGGTACAGAACAGATCTGGCCGTGTGATTTAAGTTAGATCTGACGGTCCACGTTAGTCGATCCACGCGAAGCGGTACCAGCGAGTCAGAAAGCGCCGCGTGGCCTGTGTTTGAATTTAAAACAGAAAATTTGATCTATTAGATGTTCAAACTTGTAAAATTCATAACTTTTGATTCCCACGTCCAAATTTGACAAATTTTATATCATTGGAATCAGGAGAGAAAATTCTTTCTGTTTATGCAATGTGTTTAATGTTTTGCCTCTGAATAAATGGTTGTTTTACAGAAACATTTGTAGACATAATTTGAGTATAGTAATTATATGAAAAATGGTATGTTGTTCAAATAAAGTTTATTTGGCATGTTTTGGACTTGTTTATGATTCAGTACTGTGTACTTGTCTTGTTTGGTGTAGAAAATCATCACATGGCATTTTTGCATACATTCATGTATTTTTGCTTGTATATATTGTATATGTGATTTTGTGCCATTATTTTATGTGTAGATTTTGGTGCAAATAGTGATTGTGATTGTGAGGATTGTTGCTACTGCCCAAACTACCTAGGCAAGTGGTTCTTCATGATTTTATTCCTATGTTTTTCAACTATGCACTAGAAATATTTTGTATAGGACTTGCATGAATATTTTAATCTATATGCTATGCTTGGGAAATCCTAGTAGTTGTAGAATTGCTAGAAATTCTAAGTTAAGATGCTTATCAACACCATGCTTAGCCTAGCTAGTAGCAACCAAGGGTGGTTATATATTCATGCTATGAGAAAATATTTCTAAGTCTTTGGACTTGTGTTTTGCTTAATAAAACAACTAAGTGAATGAAATACCTGGGTGGAATGGAAAGAATGGTTTGTGTTGAGTGGTTACACAAGGCCCATGTCTATGGTTTACCTTGTGTATCTCACTTGTGGAAAGCCACCCAGGCACAAAGGGATTTGAGATGCCATATGTCAAGAAGCTTCTAGTGCAGCCACATGGCAATATGGGCTCTTCCTGGATCACATAGGTTGCAATAACTTAGCCATTTGGACAGTTGGTGGTAGTGGGATGATAGGTTGGAACGCGTCCATTTGGTCTAAGGGAAGGCTTCTGAAAGGTCTTGTCTTGGTGAAAATCAAGTCTTGTGGGGAAAGTGCACAACCTCTACAGATGGAAGAATCTAAGTACTTAGCCATGTCCCTGGTATTGGACAACATGAGCATCAAGACATGGAAGCTATCAAGAATCTCCTCATCCCAATTTCTAAGTAAAAACTTGTGGTTGAACAAGGGTGAAGGTTCACCAATTTCTATTGGTGGTTCCTTGGGAAAGTTTTGTCAAAGAAAAACTTAGTGTTTTCAACTGATAAGTAAAACCTATTTTGAGCAAAGCAAGCCTAAGCTACACTTAGCCAAAATGCATATAGTATCTAGACTACTAATATTCTACTAAGGTATCACTTGCCAATACTATTCCAATGTATTGACCCACTATGGATGTAACTTGTGATGTTGCAGGTTATTCTGATGATGATTAGGGGTTATGAGTCTACACTCGACATGCTTGCCTGTGGCACATGAAGATGAAGACTTATTTATCTTATTATATATTTGAACTCTTGTATTAGGACTGTAGCCATGGTGTTTGTAAAAGACTATGTTTGCCTCTGGAATGATATGTAATAATGACCTTTGTTTCTGTGTACTTCATCTTAAATTGTGGATGCTAGCATTGATCCAGGGACTAGCATTGCAATCACAGGGATCCTTACCTTTATAAAGGGAGGGATCTTACAGATGGTATTAGAGCACTGTGTTGCCTATAGGATTATGACCCTAGGATTGGTTTAGAAACCACTAAGGAAAAATTTTCAACAATTTCCACACTTGTCTTTTCTTCTCGTAAACTTTTCTAATTCTTCTTTCTCATCTCTATTTGTAGATGAACTCCATCAACGAAGCTGTAAGGAAAGGACCACTCATGACCATGACCCTAGAGTGTGAGACTGAATTTCCAAAGGCCCTCAAGAACCTTATGGTTACCATGGGGATACATGGTGCAGCTGTGTACATAGGTTTCCCTGTGATGGATGAAGGAGAAGAGTATTGGTGGGTGCAAATTCACTTGTACAAAAACAAGGAAGACAACCACCAAGAATCAGGATTCTGCATGGTCACCAACAAAGTGATGCACACCACATTCTTTGATTCTGCAAGGGATGCAGCTTGGAAGGCCATCAAAGAGCTTGGTGAAAGACTCAAGTGCAGGATGCTTAACACCCAAAATGACCTTAGAGAAGAAAAGAAACAAACCCAAGAGTTGGAAACTACCAACCAACAACTAAGGGAAGACATCATAGACTTGATTTTGGAATCTTGTGAACAGGATAGGCAGATGGCTACTAAGGATGCTTTGATAGCCATATTGTCTAGTGAGTGAGAGTTGTAACGTACTTCGTTAGTTGGACCACCACACTTATCATTTTATTTCCAAAATTTTGTCTAAGTTATGTTGAACCTTGGATGCTTGTAATGGATTTATGTATGCCATGACTTGTGTATGGTTTGCAAAAGATATGCTTGTGTTACATTGTTTTGTCTTTTTCTGTTGATATTATTTCTAACTTTTCTCTACTTTATAAAATAGATGCGTAATGTTACTATCAGCACGGCTGAAGAGTTCAAGGGAACTCGTTTTGGCACTCGTCTTATTGAGCTCACTAGTGTGCTCAATCTCCCACTTCCTACCATCATGATGCTTCCCCTCGCCAAGTTCGAGAGGAAGGACCTTTGGGGCTTCAAGGTTACTCAGCCAGGACGTCAGACTGAGCCAGCCACGAAGACTATCACCTTCAAGCTCATGCATGATGACAAGGAGAGAGGCCTAGAGGTAGTCATGCAGGATTTGCTTGGACGCTTGTTAGGGAGACACTCTCGGGAGATTAGAGGTACTCACTTCCACGCCTTCAGTAGACGTGATGAGAATGGTGAGGCCATTGACTTTGAGGATACTGCTAGAGATACGGTAGAGCCGATTCGTCTATACCTCCAGGACTTAGAGGTTCTTCTTAGGCACCTAGATACTGATAGGACCAACGTCATGCTTAGCAATGACGAACTCCAGGTGCAGCTTCGTGAGAAGGACAAGCTCTTCGCGGAGCAAGATGAGATAGTCAAGGAAATGGAGGCCAAGTTTGAGAGTCAGGATAGAAAGTTCAAGAGTCAAGAGAAGAGAGTCCAAGATAGGAACAAGAGGATTCGAGACATGACTGCAGAAATAGAGACCAAGGACTTCGAGCTCGAGCATCAGCAGGTAGTGATTGAGAGACTTCGATCACAGAAGAGGGCTCTCAAAGCCAAAGTAGAGGCCTTGACTACCAATGTCGAGGAATACAAGACCGCTATGGAGAATGCATGTCTTACACTAGTTGATGAGGAGGTTGATGCAGAGGAGTAGTGATGACTACTCATTTACCTTTTATTTACCATGCTTTTGATTATTGAGTTGCAATGACCATCCAACATGTGGATGGCTTGCTATTGGTGTGTTTACTTTTCAAAACTTGTTGTCTATGTTGTTGAACTTTTTTTTATTATGATACATGTTTGGTGATTGTTATGTGATTTATTGTGCATGTTATCATCTATGGGTATCTCATTCTTATCCTTATTGAAAACCACAGATGCCTCCCTGACGTGCCAATCCCAACCCTAACAACAACAATATCACCCCTGAGATGCAGCAGATGATGACAGCTCAGACGCAGCTGATGCAAATGATGACCACGTTCATACAGAATCAGAACAACAACAACAACAACAACAATAATAATAATAATAACAACAACAACAACAACAACAACAATCAGAACAACCCACCGGGTTTTGACATGCTTACCAAATTCTTAAGACTGAGGCCAGCAAAGTTCTCAGGAACTACTGATCCCATGGTGGCCAATGATTGGCTACGCTCAGTGAACAAGGATTTGGTAACTGCTATGGCATCTTGATGAAGAGAAAGTCAGATTTGCAGCACACTTGTTGGAAGGACCAGCATCCACTTGGTGGGATAACTTCCAGATCACCACTCCCATTGCGGATGTGACATGGGCTATCTTTGAAGATGGTTTCCGTATTGCTCACATCTCATCTGGAGTGATGAGTTTGAAGAAGAAGGAATTTCATAACTTGAAGCACCGCCACCGCAGCGTGGCAGAGTATATTGAGGAGTTCAACAATATGGCGCGTTATGCACCGGATGAAGTTGACACTAATGCTAAGAGGAAAGAGAAGTTCCTCGAAGGATTGAACGATGAACTGAACCTGCAGCTATCTGTGGCCTATGTTCCCACTTATCAGTCTCTTTGTGACAAGGCTGCTATTTTGGAGAGCAAGATGAAACAGGTTGAAAGCAGGAAGAGGAAGCACTCTGACAAGCACAGCTCGGGACCGTCTCACAAGCGTTCCCATTATGATGATAGTGGGAATTCTGGATCCCACAATCATGGAAAATACAACAGCCACCACAAACACAACCGTCATCATGACAACAAGCATCACCGTAGTCATGACAATGACAAGTACAAGAATCACAAGAGTGGATATAAGAGCCACCACAATGGAAGTGGAAGTGGTAGTGGAAGCCAGCCTGTCAAGAAGGATCTTAGTCATGTTGAATGTTTCAAGTGCAAGAAGATGGGGCATTATGCAAATGAATGCCTAGAAAAGAAAGTTCAAGGACCCAACAAGCCCAACCCTTTTCAAAAGGGACAAGTGAACCACATCAATGTGGAAGAGATTTATGAGGAACCTGATGCTGTTGCTGGTAAGTTCAAACTCAATTCTGTTCCAGCATTTGTTCTCTTTGATACTGGTGCATCTCATTCATTAATATCAAGAGCATTTGTTGAAAGAAATGAACTACCAGTAGAAACTATTGGGTTTCCTATAAAAGTAAGTTCTCCTGGCGGAGAAATGATAGTGAACTCAGGATGTCATGATCTAGTCATAGAGTTTGGGAAGTATAAGTTTCCGTTAATCTGATAATCTTAAACTCCCAAGGATTGGATGTCATTTTGGGAATGGACTGGATGACTAAGCACAAGGGAGTGATAGATTGTGCCAACCATACTGTCTCACTCACAACTCCAGAAAACAAAAGGATCAGATTCAAGACCAACTTTGAATCGAAAGGGAGTAAGCTAAATTCTCTTAAGGGGGTTAGCATAGACAGTGTGCCTATTGTGAGTGAATATCCGGATGTGTTTCCGGAAGAATTGCCGGGAATGCCACCAGATAGAGATGTAGAATTTCTGATTGATTTGCTACCAGGATCTGGACCAATAGCAAAGAGACCGTACAAGATGTCAGTTGATGAATTGAAAGAACTCAAGAAACAACTTGGAGAACAGTTGCAGAAAGGATTTATTCAACCAAGTTCTTCGTCTTGGGGAGCACCGGTATTGTTCGTGGAAAAGAAGGATAGAAGTCAAAGGTTATGCATAGATTACCGTTCACTCAATGAAGTAACTATCAAGAACAAGTACCCTTTACCTAGAATCAATGACTTGTTTGATCAGTTAGAGGGAGCTTGTGTGTTCTCAAAGATTGATCTCCGGTTAGGTTATTTCCAGCTCAAGATAAGAGAGCAAGACATACCTAAGACAGCTTTCACCACTAGGTATGGATTGTATGAGTATACAGTGATGCCATTTGGTTTGACCAATGCACCAGCTTACTTCATGAATATGATGAACAAGGTGTTCATGGAGTTCCTTGATAAGTTTGTTGTCGTTTTCATCGATGACATTTTGATCTACTCCAAGAGCAAAGAAGAGCATGAAGGACATTTGCGTTTGATACTTGAGAAACTTAGAGAGCATAAGTTGTATGCCAAATTCAGCAAGTGTGAGTTTTGGTTGAATGAAGTTGGATTTCTTGGACACGTTGTGTCAGGAGATGGTGTAGCAGTTGATCCTGCTAAAGTTTCAGCTATAACTGAATGGAATCTCCTAAGTTAGTGAAAGAGGTTCATAGTTTCCTTGGCTTGGCAGGATACTACAGAAGGTTCATTGAGAATTTCTCCAAGATAGCTAAGTCAATGACAGAGTTACTAAAGAAAGACAAGAAATTTGCTTGGTCTGAAGGATGTGAACTCACTTTCCAAGAGTTGAAGAAGAGGCTAGTGACAGCACCAGTCTTATGTCTGCCAGATTTGGAGAAGGATTTCCAAGTGTATTGTGATGCATCTCATCATGGATTAGGTGCAGTACTTATGCAAGAAGGGAAAGTTGTGGCTTATGCCTCGAGACAACTCAAAACTCATGAGGTAAATTACCCTACTCATGATTTAGAGTTAGCCTCTGTTGTCCATGCACTCAAAACATGGAGACACTACCTTTTGGGAAAGCGATGTGAAGTGTTCACAGATCACAAAAGTTTGAAGTATATCTTCACCCAGAAAGAAATTAACATGAGACAAAGGAGATGGCTAGAACTCATCAAGGACTATGACTTGAGTTTGCAATACCACCCCGGTAAAGCAAATGTTGTAGTGGATGCTCTAAGCCGTAAGGTTTTTGTAAATGGCCTTACAAAGCGAGAGTTGCTAGATGATCTGTGTGCCCAATTTAGAGATCTCAAATTGGAAATTGTGCCTGAAGGACATCTCATGTCATTGGACGTTCAACCCACTTTGTTGGACAAAATCAAAGAAGCCCAAAAGACAGATACGGAAATTAAAGATATTAAGGAAAAGATTGGTAAGGGAAAAGCCAAAGGATTCCATGAAGACGAACAGGGTACTTTATGGTATGGAAAACGTATCTGCGTTTCGCAAGATCCGGAGTTTCGGAAACTGATTCTACAAGAAGCACACAACTCACCATATTCTATTCATCCGGGAAACACCAAAATGTACATGGATATGAAGGAAAGATTTTGGTGGAATAATCTCAAGAAGGACATCGCCGAACATATTGCTTTGTGTGATGTATGTAGTAGAGTGAAAGCGGAACATCAGAAACCAGCAGGATTGCTACAACCACTACCTATTCCTGATTGGAAGTGGGACAAGATTGGCATAGACTTCATCACCGGATTGCCAAGGACCAGGTCAGGATATGACTCTATTTGGGTAGTGCTGGATCACTTAACTAAAGTGGCTCATTTTATACCCGTGAAAACAACCTATACAAGTGCTAAGTTAGCCAAGATCTATATGAGTAGGATTGTATATCTGCATGGAGTACCCAAGAGTATTGTGTCTGATAGGGGAACTCAATTCACTTCTCATTTTTGGAGGCAACTACATGAGTCATTGGGAACGAGATTGGAATTCAGCACTCCTTTTCATCCTCAGACTGATGGACAAATAGAAAGGACCAACCAGATACTTGAAGATATGTTGAGAGCATGTGCTCTAGACTATGGAGCTAGTTGGGATGAAAGTCTGCCTTACGCAGAATTCTCTTACAATAACAGCTATCAAGCCAGTATCGAGATGTCACCGTTTGAATTTCTCTATGGGAGAAAATGTACCACACCATTACTATGGAATGGTGTGGGAGAAAGAAGTTTGTTCGGGCCAGAACTAATCAAAGAGGTTGAAGAGAAAGTCAAACTAGTTAAGGACATACTGAAGATAGCACAATCCCGATAGAAGAGCTACTTAGATCCTAAGCGTAGAGAAGTCACCTATGAAGTGGGTGATAGATCTTATCTTAGAGTGTCACCACTTCGTGGAGTGAAGAGATTTGGTTTCAAAGGTAAATTGGCCCCAAGATATGTTGGACCATTCAAGATTCTGAGTCGTAAAGGAGAAGTAGCTTATGAGATTGAATTGCTAGAGTCATTGTCTACTGTTCACAATGTGTTTCATGTGAGTCAGCTACAGAAATGCCATCCAGAAATGGAAGAGACTTCTTTGAAGGATACTATACCTTTGGAGGAGGTTCAATTGGAAAGTGATCTCACTTACGAAGAGAAACCTATCAAGATTCTTGAGACTACAGAAAGAGTTACTCGGACTAAGACTATCAAATTCTGCAAAGTTTAATGTAACCATCATTCCGAAGAAGAAGCAACATGGGAAAGAGAAGATGATCTTCGGAAAGACCACCCTCACCTATTTTCTAGCCAACCCGAATCTCGAGCGCGAGATTCATCTTAAGGGGGTTAGATTTGTAACATCCCTAAAATCATGTTTTCAAAGATTGCATATCATTCATGCATGCATATCATTTTAGGGATCAATTTCAAACTCTTTTGAAAGAAATAGAAACTTGAGTGCTATTATTTCATGTGAGCAAGCTTTGATCTAATGCCACTCTCAAGTGAGAGAATAATTGTTTTAAACCAAGTTTTGTTTGCCCTTAGGTTGGATTGGTTAAGTGTTAAAGCTTGGACAAAATTTCCAAAACAAATATGGTTTTAAAACCATTTTCAAATCTTCATCAAACCATGTGATAAGACACTGTTATTTTTAAAAATCTTCAAAGGACCATGCTAGTCCAACAAGACAGCATGATTTTATGCTCAAAATTATACAAGATTCATTTTATAAAAGGCCAGAAAGGTTTGGAATTCAAATGATTTTGAATTCATATGAAAAAGGTTCCTGAAAATCAAATTAAAAAAAAAGAAATTAGAAAACTCAACTAGGCTCAGGCGCTTTTTCAACAGCCAAAGCGCCCACGGGCCACCTCATCTCTTTTTCCTCAGACTCGACCCCACCTTGCCACCTTCTTGCCGTCAATCAATCAGCAGCGGCGATCGCTCGCCGTTACCTCGCGCGATCCTTGCCCACTTAATTCCCATTGATGCAGCGCGTAATCGCCGCCCCCCTCCTGGCTATTTAACCCCCTCTGCATCACGACCATTTCCCCCCACTCAGCGCCTCCATTCCGCCACCAGGCTGCCCACAATCACACTTGCACCGCCGATGTACCGAGCCACTCTAGTGGGCGATTCCGGTAAGCTCCGACCGTCCCTCTGCTTCTGGTTCAAACGAGCGTGACCGCCACGTCCTTGTGCATCTACTAACGCCCCTGGTTTGCCTACTCGTGACCCAGGTCGCCGTCTTTGTTCACGCCCACAACCACCAGATACGCCGCTCGACTCCGACGAGCAATAGCGGTAAGAATCGAACGCCTCTTGACCCCGCATGCATACTGTCAAGTTCGCCTTGTCCTTACGCAGCTTTTGACACCACTGACTCGTGCTAGGGCGACACAGAGCCTCGGCAACGTCGACGTCTGCAAGCATCCGACGCCGCGCACAACTCCGACGAGCCCCAGCGACCTCCACGGTGCGCCCCTTCGCCAACGAAGACCACGTTGAGCTTCCTCGTGACCGTGCGAGTCTGGTAAGCCACGCCACACACCCCATCCCCTCCTGTATTCGCCGGAGCGTCGCTGACAGAGCATCGCCGCCGCGCCACCGTCGCCAGCGCCGCTAGACTTTGGTCGCTTGATCGCGAGCCGTTAGATCCAGATCCAATGTGTAGAATTAGATCACTTAACGAAGGGGTACGGAACAGATCTGGCCATGTGATTTAAGTTAGATCTGACGGTCCATGTTAGTCGATCCACGCGAAGCGGTACCAGCGAATCAGAAAGCGCCGCGTGGCCTGTGTTTGAATTTAAAACAGAAAATTCGATCTATTAGATGTTCAAACTTATAAAATTCATAACTTTTGATTCCCATGTCCAAATTTGACAAATTTTATATCATTGGAATCAAGAGAGAAAATCCTTTTTGTTTATGCAATGTGTTTAATGTTTTGCCTCTGAATAAATGGTTGTTTTTACAGAAACATTTGTAGACATAATTTGAGTATAGTAATTATATGAAAAATGTTATGTTGTTCAAATAAAGTTTATTTGGCATGTTTTGGACTTGTTTATGATTCAGTACTGTGTACTTGTCTTGTTTGGTGTAGAAAATCATCACATTGCATTTTTGCATACATTCATGTATTTTTGCTTGTATATATTGTATATGTGATTTTGTGCCATTATTTTATGTATAGATTTTGGTGCAAATAGTGATTGTGATTGTGAGGATTGTTGCTACTCCCCAAACTACCAAGGCAAGTGGTGCTTCATGATTTTATTCCTATGTTTTTCAACTATGCACTAGAAATATTTTGTATAGGACTTGCATGAATATTTTAATCTATATGCTATGCTTGGGAAATCCTAGTAGTTGTAGAATTGCTCGAAATTCTAAGTTAAGATGCTTATCAATACCATGCTTAGCCTATCTAGTAGCAACCAAGGGTGGTTATATATTCATGCTATGAGAAAATATTTCTAAGTCTTTGGACTTGTGTTTTGCTTAATAAAACAACTAAGTGAATGAAACACCTGGGTGGAATGGAAAGAATGGTTTGTGTTGAGTGGTTACACAAGGCCCATGTCTATGGTTTACCTTGTGTATCTCACTTGTGGAAAGCCACCCAGACACAAAGGGATTTGAGATGCCATATGTCAAGAAGCTTCTAGTACAGCCACATGGCAATATGGGCTCTGCCTGGATCACATAGGTTGCAATAACTTAGCCATTTAGATAGTTGGTGGTAGTGAGATGATAGGTTGGAACGCGTACATTTGGTCTAAGGGAATGCTTCTGAAAGGTCCTGTCTTGGTGAAAATCAAGTCTTGTGGGGAAAGTGCACAACCTCTGCAGATGGAAGAATCTAAGTACTTAGCCATGTCCCTGGTATTGGACAACATGAGCATCAATACATGGAAGCTATCAAGAATCTCCTCATCCCAATTTCTAAGTAAAAACTTGTGGTTGAACAAGGATGAAGGTTCACCAATTTCTATTGGTGGTTCCTTGGGAAAGTTTTGTCAAAGAAAAACTTAGTGTTTTCAACTGATAAGTAAAACCTATTTTGAGCAAAGCAAGCCTAAGCTACACTTAGCCAAAATGCATATAGTATCTAGACTACTAATATTCTACTAAGGTATCACTTGCCAATACTATTCCAATGTATTGACCCACTGTGGCTGTAACTTGTGATGTTGCAGGTTATTCTGATGATGATTAGGGGTTATGAGTCTACACTCAACATGCTTGCCTGTGGCACATGAAGATGAAGACTTATTTATCTTATTATATATTTGAACTCTTGTATTAGGCATGTGGCCATGGAGTTTGTAAAAGACTATGTTTGTCTCCGGAATGATATGTAATAATGACCTTTGTTTCTATGTACTTCATCTTAAACTGTGGATGCTAGCATTGATCCAGGGACTAGCATTGCAATCTCAGGGATCTTTACCTTTATAAAGGAAGGGATCTTACAGTCTCGCTTTGCATCAGAAATGACCCGACCAAGATCATCAGCGTGCTCATCTGGTTCCCGTTCTTCACCTCCTTCTTCTTCATTGTCTTCCATTGAGGTATCAGGTATTCATGGAACATAGATCGGTAGTTTTCATCATCGTTCTCTTCTTCATCGCCGTCTTCCATCATAAACCCTCTTTCTCCGTTCTTGGTCCAAACATTATAGCCGAACATGAAATCGGACCGAAGCAGGTGGCTCTGAATGACTCTTGTGGAAGTGTGATCCTTCTCATTCCTACATTCAACACATGGACAACACATAAAACCATCCCGCCGCTTGTTCGCCTCGGCCACAAGACAAAAGGAACGCACGCCTTCTCTGAAAGCGGTAGAGCGTCGGTCACCGTACATCCATGGATGGCTCATCTGCATTATACAATATATCAAATGCAATCACGATGCTAAAATTAGTACCACACGGTCTAAACGACAAAATAGTTGCTAACCTTTTAGGAAACTTGGAAACAAAGATGAGAGAACTTAAGTGTGGCTCGGGCACCTCATATTATGTTTGTCTTGTGTGACCTAAAGTCGCATCGCTCTAACCGGCATTTCACCGAACACCTCTAGTGCATATGAAGAAAGAAAAAACTAGCCCAAAACTATGCCAACCTCTCACCAGGAAAAAAGCAGTTGTGAGGAAGGGGGCTGTGCCATATATATAGGGTCAGCCCATTAGTCCCGGTTTTAGATACAAACCAGGACTAAAGGGGGTGCTCACAGCGCGCGGCAGGCCCCAGGCCTATTAGACCCGGTTTGTATCTCAAATCGAGACTAATGACCCCTAACGAGCCGGGACTAGTGGTCTGCGCCGCTTTGGACCGTTGAGTCCGGACAGCCGGGACTAATAGTCTGAACGAAAGGCCAGATTTCTACTAGTGACTGTATCTTGTATTTGAACTGATATCTCAAATCCCCGGCCTCTACGTATCTATCTGGAGAAGGAGATCTTGAGCTGGCTTTGAGTAAAGCTGGGAACATAACATACGCCTTTGGTCTAAAGTAGTAAGACGTAAAAAAGAAGTGCAGGCACCAGCCTAGCTAGCTCTGGACTGCACAAGTTGCTGCGTGGGCTGTGTTGTGGTTTGAGCCGGGCTCCCACTCTTTCTGCAAGTCCTTGTAAGAAAATCGTCTTTTACTGATAAAGAGCATATATTAATATTACTAATTGAATGTTCGTACGTTGCTACGTCTAACTTAACTTATTTTCTCATGTCACACATGTGTATAGAAAGAAAAAGCTATGAAGTATATAGTATTTTAAAATAATTTATTATGCTAAAATTTAATACAACAAAAAAGCTATAATTTGACGAAAAGAAAGAACTTAGTCCACAAATCTTTAATTAAAAACAATGTAGCTAAAATATCACAATACATGCTCTATTATAATATTATATATTTTTAACTGTCCTATAACATCTCTATTAATCTGATATTTTCAACTATTGATTATATACTACTCACAGAGTACAACTTGAAAATGGATCATTGTTCCACACTGTTCAGCAATGTCATATATTACCATAGCATGAAAAAATAGTGATAAATCAGTGCATAAGCTTACCATTTTTCTCTTCCAAAAGTTAAGTTGGATGCAACTCTGAACATCTCTGGCCACAGTTTAATGCAAGTATGCAACTGAGCAATTCTCCTTCTTTCGATGGTTGGAACAACTCTACTTAGCTGAACTGACAAAACGAAATCAGTGCAATGCAACATAACGATTTTACTACAATACGTCCGTTGCTACGACACCTTAAATAAAAATAAAAATATTTATAACAATAAAAATGACAGGATGATTCAACTTGTTTGCCAGTTGCATGGAGAAAGCCTACAATGCATTCCTTGAAGAAACAAATCTGGACGTCGGCAAAGACGGCACACACTCCTTAACTGGACTGGGGCAGTAGACAAATGGCTAGATTATCTGCACTTATATATTTGTGTATCGGTTGCACCGGTGCATGCTAGTAGGGATAAAAGAAATCGTTACTGCCGTGAAATTAAGTGTTATCACGCCCCTATCATCATGAGGTCCGCATCGGAGCATCTCCTACCTCGGCGACAAATTTTCTCCGTGAATTGCAAACTTTGTTGCTCCAATCTCGTGATAGGAATTTAAGAGGTATAAGGCTCTCGTCGATTTGGATGGATAGATTGTTTCCGATTCCTTTTCCATTGGTATTACCGACGCCTAGTACAATCAAACGGGAAACAATTTGTTTTCGTTTGTGTATGTTCTTTAGAAACTGCACCACATGGTGCCTGATTCAGTACTGCACCAAGAGAAATATCACGGTCCGTATATTACTCTAAAGACTTTGTTCTAATTAGCAAATCTGTTGGACAACCTCCACTCTTATTCTGTAATGTTGGTGTTGAGCGAAGTGATGTACGCCAAATATCACGGTGACGTTGGGACACCTGTATGAGCATAACTAAGATGAGCAGGTCACCACAAAGATGAGCAACCGCTCGAAGCAGGTTGTCTTGTACTCCACCGATTTGACATCCGATCAGCCATAGGGGATTTGTCTTGGAGTACATGCTAGAACGTTTCTGGCTCGGCAAATCAGTCATAGCCGCCTCTAGTAGATTTTGCCATTTCGGTCAATGGTTTAGACGAAATCAAAAGAGATTTGGAAGCGTTTCTGGTTTAGAGAAGGCCGATGTGTTTGAGAAGAAAAGGATCCAATGCAAAAAACGTAAACCCACCACTTTGCTGAGGCCAACGCTTTTTTCTCTGCATTTATTATTTCCCATCATACCACCTGACACCGTTTCTTTTCCAAATTCTGCTAGAATTTGTCATTCTTTCCCTAAAATTCGCTCTCAAATCTTCATGCTTGATCGTCCTGATCGCTGCTAAAATCATTGGTGTCGCCGTCTCCTTCAAGCGCAGTCTCCACGGCTGCGCCTTGGGCGAGCATCCTTCCCGCCAGCAGCTGCAGCACCATGACGCCGGACGGAACCCTGCCTGCCCCTCAATCCTGCGGTCGAGAAGAACGAGGATATCGCTGGACTGGCGTGGACCATGACAGCGACGTCAGTTGCGACGCCGACGACTGCTATGTGCCGAGATGCTGCAGGACGCGCTGGTCGTGACGGCAACAGATATGCGCAGGGGCAAAAGCCGCTATGCGCTGCTAAGTTCTGGCGTTTCTCTTTCGTCGGAGTGGACGCTGGTTTGACGGCAATTTAAAGAAATTGAACCGATCATGATATGACAACTAAGGAAACTGAACCGATCACGATTAGGATTTGGCGTACTGGTTTTTTAGCGATCGGACGAAACTGGCAACGACGGACGAAACCAAAAGAGGACGAAAACCACCTCAACAAAAATTATATAGTAGAGATAAAAATACAAGTACATTTAAACTCTGCAACAACGTATTATCCTAACAGCTTTACGGATGCGCAAAAGACAAAAAAGAAAAAGAATTACACAAAAAAAGTCCCGCTATAACGATCAATCCATGTATCAACAACACCGACACTAGCAAAACAGCACAAGAAGTCCAACCTCTCCAATAACGACACCTTCAAGAAGGAGCAAGAAAATGGTGATCGCAGTAGCACAAAGAAGTGGCACCGTCAAGGGCGCAACGTCTCTTACTTTTTCCCACGTTGTCTTGGCGAGTCCTAGACCGTCAGCGTCCACATGAGCTCTTGCGGCATGCCACGGAGCAGCGCAGCCAACGCCGCGCGGTCGTCTTGATCATCATCGGCGCCATACTCGATGACATTCCACTGGCGTTGGTTGCACACACATGGCCGGTGCTCTCGAACATCACAAGATCGCGCAAGGTGATCTTGCCGACGTCGCGACACACTGGCTACGACCACGTCTCAGACTAGGGGACGGATTGGGAGGGACGGTGACGCTCGGCCGGCGGCGGCTTGGAGTCACTCCCCTCTACCTGCGCCTCCTTTTCCTTGGCCGAAGAGTCTTCAACATCCCTCAATGGATCTGATACCACTTGTTATCCCTAAGATCGAATTCTCGAGATCTGGAGAGGAAAAACACGAGAGACAAGAGTTTGTGCAGCGTTAACTTTGCTGATTTTCTTCCTTCTCCTTTTATTCAGAGGTAAACACAAAACGTGCAGCTAGCTTATTCAACACAGACGACGGCAAGCGAGCTGTGAAAAAGACATGCAGGGCACAATAATTGTTCCCCAAAAAAAAACACAAGAAAAAGATTGAGAAGGACGCAGTGTGGTTCATCCGGCATGAAGAAGTTTTAGGGCAAAGCAAGCACCGACGCCCTTGGCGTGCTCCATCCGGAGAAAGATGCATTTTTCAGACGGGCATAACAAATGGTGCATCTTGTATTTTTCAGACGACCTCACGCTCAATGACCTTGGATGGATATTACTCCTTTTGGGACTGGCAGAACAAATCTTGCATCTTTTATTTTTGGTGGCACGCACTTATTCTTTTTGTTGCGGAAAAAGGAAGGTGATATTAATGTCCCGTTCTTACAGAAAGATCTAGCAAAAGGAAAATATTACAACGAAGTCCACTAGATCCCGATGTTGAAGACAATCCAAATGCCGCCGGTGGCATATGCCGCTGCCTCTGCGCTCCTTGATGGCTTGGATCAAGCATAGACCCTCTGCGGATGTGAAGTCGCCGGTCACCGGCTCCAGAGAGCCTACACCTCGGAGGATCATCTCCACCGCAGGACACCACAACACCTCCTCCTTCTTATTCACGATCCAGATCGACCGCGTACCTCGATCCGACGAGGGAAAGGGGAACTCACCCGATCCGTAGACCAGCAAGCTCCACGGAGACGCGCGCTCGACGACGACGAAGCTTCAGGGAGCACCACCATCAGAGAGGGAGAGCGTCGTCGACACGAACCACACCGCCAGCTTCATCAGAAACATGCATACATTGGTTGCTCAGAATAAAATTCGAAGAATTGATAGACCGCATAATTTGAGTGCAGTAACAAATTTTAACCAAGAAAATCCTAGAAGCAAGTTCTCGGCTCTGATTGTTGATACGTATCTGTATCTATCTGAATCGACGTATCTGGAACTTGAGCTAGCAAATTGTTAATGCTGGGATCATAACATACGCCACGCCAACGTAGCAGCCCCTTTGCTCTAAAGTAGTAAGACGGTGAAAAAGAAAAGGTTGCACCACCCTAGCTATGTCTGGACTGCGTGGGCTGTGTGTTGTGTAGCATGGAAATGGAAATGGAAACGCGTCCGAGGATCAGAGCACTGTTTCTGCAAGAAAATCGCCCACGGGCGCGAGCGTGTGTTCTGCTTCTCCCCCTCCTCCTCCTCTCTTTCTCCAAGCTAATCGGCAATGGCCACGGCGCCACCGGCACTCGCTCTCCTCCGACTCGCCCTGACCACGGGGACTGCGGTAACCTCGGACGCGCGTGCCCGTGGCCGCGGGCGGCTACACTTTGGCGGAGTGCCACCAGGCGCAGGCAGCGCTCCCGTCTGCGTCCAACGGCAGCGACAGCGCGTTCCGCGCCGACATCCTCGCGCTCCTCGGCAACCTCCCCTCCGCCGCCGGCCCGACGGGCTTCGCCGCCCTCCACTCCAACAACGGCCCGTTCGTCCGCGGCCTCTGCTTTGACGACTCCCCAGTCCCCACCGTCGGGCGGATGCGCGGGGTGCCTGTCCCATGCTGCCAAGACGATCACCGACGAGTGCGGCGGCAGCCGGCGCGCCGGCGTCTGGAACGCGGGCTGCTTGGTCGCATACGGCGACACAGACACCACGTCTCCCCACGAGGACGCCTACCGCGGGCGGGACTTCAGCGCCCACGTCGGCACCAACCCCGCCTTCTACGACGCGCACGAGCTCGCCGCCCTGGCGCTCTCGCTGGCGCCGCGCGCCGCGGCCAGAAACTCGGGCCCGATGATGGTGATCGCAGACATGAAGACTGCCAGGAAGGGCAAGGTGCACACGGCGGCGCACTGCGCGAGGGACGTCACGGCGACCGAATGCGCACGATGCCTGGAGATATCGGCCCAGGAGCTGCAGTGCTGCGGCGGCGGCGACTTGCGGCTCGACGGCCGGCACGAGGGCGTCGCGGTCGTCGCCGCCTTCAACTGCCACCTGCGGCTGGAGATCCACCCCCCAGATCTTCCCTTCGGCAAAATGATCCGTGAGTCCATCGTGTCCCTAGCTAGCTAGCTAGCTCCTCTGCCAGTCTAAGATCCATCCATTATTGTGCTTATTTGGTCTGATCCATTCCTGCAGTGAAGACGATGAAGGAGAACCTTGCGGCGGTCATCGTCTTTGGCACGCTCGTTACAGTCGGCGTCATTGCCATCATTATACTTAGGGTTAGGATGGTTCCAGTGCACTAATTCCTAACTATGTCGTGCTTAGTGTGAGCTCAGGTACTCTTGTGTTCCCGTGCAGTAATTCCTAACTAAGCGTTTCAGACTTGCTACAGCACTACCTAATTATGCACCGTTTCAGACTTCAGAGTGTATTTGTCTCCAGAATGATTTGCCGAAGAATAATTTAGGCCTCGTATGATTTGTAGAATCTTAAAACAAAGGAATAGGAATTTGGTGGGAATGCAGGTGGATCCAAGAACAAATGAATTCTTCCTTGGTGGTAATTTGAAATGGAGGAAAGGAAAAGTAGAGGAATTTAAGTACTTCCTTAATTATCTTGATTAATAAGCGTAGATAACCAAAGGGCAGCAGGCGTCAGTATTGTTACCTCAAACCAGCTGGTTTTTGTTGCCACCTCAAATCCAAGCTGGGTTTTGTTACTAATCTCATATTTCATATTTTATACTCCTTCCCATCTAAATTAATAGGCTCAGATTTATCTAGATTTTATATGTATCTATCCATTAATTTGGATCGGACGGAGTAGAATTAACAAACAAAATTACTATATTTTAGTACTATATCCAAGTGGTCCATGGTTTCGGAGGAGTAGCTGTTTATCATTCCTCAAGAGACCAACCATTAACATAGGGAATTGCACGGATTGGACAGTACCATTATCGTTTGTGAACCGTGTATGCAGAACAAAAAAAGTCTTCTCTGATCGTGCGGCAGCCAGTGGTCGCGCGCCGCTTCCGTCTGATCGTGCGGACATGTACTCGAACCTTAGCTCGACCCAAACAAAGTAGTCCTCAGACAGCCGCGAGCACGCAACCAGCATTGTCAACGCGACATCGGCAATGGCGCTACCAACGCGTGGACGCCACCTTCTTGTCATTCTCGTCGCGGTGATGGCAATCCCGGCGGGCGCCACGCACGAGGTGGACGTCACGGGTGGCTTCTTGACATACGACTGCGACCCGGATCCACGGTGGCTGTCCACCGCCAATGGCAGCGCCTTCCGCGCCAGCCTCACGCCGCTCCTCGCCGCCCTGCCTTCTGCCGCCGCGCCGACGGGCTTTGCCTCCCTCAGCTCCGGGAACAAGCGCGCGTTCGCGCGCGGACTCTGCTTCGGCGAGTCACGGGCGTCCAAGGACTGCCGCGAGTGCCTCTCCATCTCCGTCGATCGGATCGACGCATGTAACGGCAGCCGTCGCGCTGGGTTCTGGAACGCCGGCTGCTTCCTCGCCTACGCCGATACCAACGCGTCCCCGTCCACCGACGAGGACGAGTGGGTCTCTATGAATTTCGCCTACGACGGCGACGAGTTCAACTACTACCCGGACTTCTATGATGTGAACAGTCTCGTCGACCTGGCGTTGTCCCTGGCGCCGCGCGCCGCCAACGGCAGCAGCTCCGGTGGGCGGATGCTGGCCACGGCGAACATGACGGCGCAGGCGAGCAGCACGGTGCGTGCGCTGGCGCAGTGCCCCGGGAACGTCACGGCAGCGGACTGCGCGCGTTGCCTGGAGAAATCGGCACAGGGCTGGCTGGATTTCATCCGGGTACCGGGGCACGAGTACGACCGCGTTCAGTCGGCAGGCGTGCTCTCCGTGTTCCGCTACGAGTGCTACCTGCGGCTCGAGATATCCGCGCCAACACTGCCCGTGGCCATGGGGAAAGGAGCAAGGCTTCGTGAGTTCCCCAAATTTAGATCCATTAAGCTGTGATCTCTTCAAAAAGTGGTACGTGTGAATGACGTCGGTAGTATTTTGTTTGCGCAGGGAAGAAGATGAGGGATAATCTTGCCGTTGTGGTCGTGGTCGCCGTCGCAATCCTCTCCTGATCGTCGTAGGCTGCGAGAAAAGCAGGTGGTGAACACACAGATTTGTTGTTTGGCCCAAGCCCAACCAAAATGTTTTTATGACCGTTCTTGTTGTTTTCATGGGTGAAATGCCATTGATAGATGAAAACTAATGTTGTATAATGCTGCCTCCAAACGAATTGGCGGTTTTTTATTATTTTTTCTTCTTAGCATAATTACCATGGTTAAGTGTTGAATTACCTCAGTTTACTTGTTTTTTGATAAAAATACAGAACAAGCTAGTTTCTCTTTAAATGGTAGTGATTCAATATTCCAAACAAAGCTCAAAAGTAGGATAATTTGACCAAACATAAACCAATGGATAAATTAAACAAAAAATTATAATTTTTTGATCGGAATCAAACAATTTTTTTTTACCGGAATCAAATAAAAAATTACGGTGTCATGAAAGTTATATTACAAGACTCACATGAAAAACTTGTAATTTCTTTTTGGTTCATACACGTTTTTCGTGTATATATCCTGTAATTTAGTAGACATGAAAAACTTTTAATGTTGGAGATATGTCCTAGAGGCAATAATAAAAGTGGTTATTATTATATCTTTGTGTTTATGATAAATGTTTACATTCATGCTATAATAGTATTAACCGAAAACATTAATACTTGTGTGATTTGTAAACTAAATTAGAGTCCCTGGTAAAGCCTCTTTGTAATACTAGCTTGTTGGTTAATAGATGATCGTGGTTTCCCGACCATGAACATTGAGATGCTGTTAACAACAAGATCATATCATTAGGAGAATGGTATAATGGACATACTCCTATAGATAAGTGTAGCATTAAGATCAAGTCATTTCAATAGTTTGTTTGCTATAAGCTTTCTGATACATAGTAACCTAATTCCTTCGACCATGAGATCATGCTAATCACCATCACCGGAAGGATGCTTTGATGACATCAAACACCACACCGTAACTGGGTGGCTATAAAGGTGGCATTGAGTGTTCGGAAAGTATGTGTTGAGGCACATGGATCAATAGTGGGATTTGTCCATCCATATGACGGATAGATATACTCTGGGCCCACTTGGTGGAATGTCATCCAATTGGCTTGCAAGCATGTGACTGGCTCACAAGGGATCACATATCACGGGAACGAGAAAAGAGTACTTATCGGTAACGAGGTTGAACTAGGTATGCAGAGATACCGCCGATCAAAACCTCGGATAAGTAAACTATCGTGAGACAAAGGGAAATTGGTATCGTATGTAAGTGGTTCATTCGATCGCAAAGTAATCGTAGAAATATGTGGGAGCCATATGAATTTCCAGATTCCTCTATTGGTTATTGATCGGAGAAGTGTCTCGGTCATGTCCGCATAATTCACGAACCGTAGGGAGACACACTTAAGGATTCGATGTTGTATAGTAGATATGGAATGTTAGTAGGGATACCGAATGTTGTTAGGAGTCTCGGATGGGATCCGGGATATCACAAGGAGATCCGGAATGGTCCGGAGAATAAGATTCATATAAGGAAAGTCCGATTCCGGAGTTCGGGAAAGATTCCGATGTTTTCATCGGAGAGGTTCTAGAAGGGTCTAGAAGGTTCACCAGACCGGAAGGGGAATGGACCATGAATGTGCCATGGATAAGTGGAATGATTTGATCATATCCTAGGTCACTTGGTTTGGGCATTTGCAAAAGATAATTAAAGCTCTAAACTGAAAGTCAAACGGGAAGTTTGAAAAGTCAAACATGAACAATGGTTTCCTAGTGGAAGAAGGAAAGAGTCCTTCTCTCAATCCAACTTGGGTTTGGGTTTGGATTCAAACCCACCCCTCCCAAGGCTGCCCATCTCTCATAAATAGAGGGGGAGGGCTGCCCCAAAACACCAAGCCTAGCCCTCCTTTGCCGCCGTCATGCCGTCGCCCGTCATGCCGCCGTCGCCCTAGCCGCCGCCGACATCTCCTCCTCTTCCCGGTCTTCTAAACCCTAGATCACCGGGAAACCCTAGATCCACCATAACTCGCACCGGCTTAGGCGAAGCCCTGCGGGATCTTCCCTGTACTTCCGACACCACACCGTCGTGCTGCCGGAATCGCGAGGGGAGAACTACAACCTCCGTTGCCTGCTGGAACAAGGGAGAGGAAGTATTCATCGAGTAACGAACGTGTGACCGACTGCGGAAGCGCTACCAGAACGCAGCGCCAGAAGGATCGTCTACGCGATCTTGAGATCGGCAAGTGTACGACTACATCACCCACGAGAATCTGCTCTCGTTAACCGCTTTGGAATCTTCGAGGGTGAGTGCTTCTATCGACTCGTTGGTACAATCTAGTAGATAGATCTTGGCTTGTTTGTGTGCATGCGGTAGAATTTTTTGTTTTCCATGCTACGAACCCCTACAGTGGTATCAGAGTCGTGTCTATATGTAGATCTGTTGCACGAGTAGAACACAATGGTCATTGTGGGCGGTGGTGCTTTTATTATCAATTGCTTTTTGTGTACTTTGCATCTTGCGGTATGATGGGATGAAGCGGCCCGGGCTAACCTTACATGACATCGTTCATGAGACTTGCTCCACGCTCAACATGCAACTTGTATTGCATAAGTGGCTTTGCGGGTGCCTGTCTCTCCCATCATAGTATAGATCCAATTTACAACGGACACTTGATAGTTCAAGCATCAACGTTGTGGTTCTTGTTCGTAAGTTAGAACGACACTTATTGAAAGCCCTAAACCACGTAAAATACGCAAAGAAAATTAGATGCGTCTAACTTTGGTTTGCAGGGTTGTGTTGTGGTGTGATATGGCCATGATTGTGATTATATATGATGTATGCAATGTCTCTTATTATAAGTCGGCAACCGTCAGGAGCCGTATGGTTGTCTTTTAATTCCGTTAAGACCTGTGTGTCTATTCAAAGTAGTTGTAATAGTTGATGCTGGTGGACGACAACCATGAAGCGACACCATTGACCTTGACGCCATACCGGTGATGATGGAGATCATGTTCGTGCTTGAAGATGGAGATCGGAAGCACACGAAGAAAGGCCATATCATATCACATATTATGAATTGCATGTGATGTTAATCCTTTTATGCATCTTGTATTGCTTAGTTCGCGACGGTAGCATTATAAGATGATCCCTCAAGCACCAAAATTTCAAGTTATAAAGTGTTCATCCTTAGTAAGCACCGTTGCTAAAGCTCGTGGTTTCGAAGCAACATGTGATGATCGGGTGTGTTAGATTCTGCGAGTGTATACAACGTGAGCAAGCCAAATTTGCTCATGCGGAAGCTAAGGTTTGATCTTGACGAGCCTAGCATGTACAGACATGGTCTCGGAACACGGATCACCGAAAGGTAAAGCATGAGTCATATAGTAGATATGATGAACATATTGATTGTTCGCCATTGAAGCTACATCAACTCTCGTGATGATCGGTTTTGATGTGGTGGATTTGGTTCCTGTGATCACTAGAGCAATGTGAGGGATATTGTTTTGAGTGGGAGTTCACCTAGATTAATTTAACTATTAATTAGAACTCAATTTGTCATAAACTTAGTCTAAACTATTGCAAATATGTTGTAGATCAATGGTGGCCCCTACCATCAATTTTAATGCGTTACTAGAGAAAGAAAAGTTGAAAAACAATGGAAGCAACTTCGCGGATTAGTTCCGCAATTTGAGGATTGTCCTCAATCCTGGTAATTTGACCTATATGTTGGATGCACCGCTGGGTGACCCGCCTGCAGCTGATGCTACCGATGAGGTAAAGAATGTTTTCCTCGCTCGGAAGAATCAGTACTCCACAGTCCAGTGTGCTATCTTGTATGGTTTGGAATCGGAGCTTCAGAAAAGGTTTGAGAACCATGACCCACATGATATTGTCCGTGAACTCAGAATGATATTTGAGGCTCACGCTGCAGTTGAGAGTTATGAGGCTTCTCAAAAGTTCTTTAACTGCAAGATGGAAGAGGGCAGCTCCGTCAGTGAGCACGTGCTTAAGATGTCTGGGCACGCAAGCAAGCTTCAAAGCTTAGGTATAGTGATTCCTAATGCTTTGGGGATCCACCGTGTCCTCCAATCACTACCACCAAGTTACAAGAACTTTGTGATGAACTACAATATGCAATGCATGGACAAGTCATTGCCCGAACTCTTCTCCATGTTAAAGTCTGCGGAAGTGGAGATCAAGAAAGAGAACCAAGTGTTGATGGTCAATAAGACCACCAAATTCAAGAAGCAAGGCAAGTCTAAGAAAAAGGGAAACTTCAAGAAGGGCGGTAAGAAATTTACCGCGCCGGCGAAGAAGACCAAGGCTGGGCCTAAGCCTGATACTGAGTGCTTTTACTGCAAGGGAGAAGGTCACTGGAAGCGGAATTGCCCTAAGTACTTGGCGGATTTGAAGAACGACAACATCAAGAAGAAAGGTATATCCGATATACATGTTATTGATGTGTATCTCACTAGTACTCATAGTAGTGCCTGAGTATTTGATACTGGTTCGGTTGCTCATATTTGTAACTCGAAACAGGTGCTGCAGAATAGACGGAAGCTAGCGAAGAACGAGGTGATGATGCGCGTTGAAAATGGACCAAAGGTTGATGTGATCGCGGTCGGCACGCTACCTCTTCATCTACCATCAGGATTAGTTTTATACTTAAATAATTGTTATTTGGTGCCTGCGTTGAGCATGAACATTATATCTGGATCATGTTTATTGCGAGACGGTTACTTGTTTAAGTCCGAGAATAATGGTTGTTCGATTTATATGAGTAATATGTTTTATGCACATGCACCTTTGATAGATGGTCTATTCTCATTGAATCTCGATTGTGGAAATAGACACATTAATAACATCGAAGCTAAACGTTTGAAATTGAGCGATAACTCGACCTATATGTGGCACTGTCGTCTTGGTCATATTGGAGTGAAGCGTATGAAGAAACTCCATTCCGATGGACTTCTTGAATGAAAGACTCCATTTTCTGGTATGATGGAGCGAGCTACGGACTTACTGGAAATCATACATACCGATGTATGTGGCCCAACGAGTGTAGCATCGCGCGGTGGTTATCGTTATGTTCTTACCTTCACGGATGACTTGAGTAGATATGGGTATATCTATTTCATGAAACATAAGTCCGAAACTTTCGAGAAGTTTAAGGAATTTCAAAGTGAGGTAGAGAATCAACGTATCAAGAAGATTAAATTTTTACGATCTCATCATGGAGGTGAATATCTAAGTTACGACTTTGGCGAGCATTTGAAGAAATGCGGAATACTTTCACAATTGACACCGCCGGGAACACCACAACGTAATGGTGTGTCCGAACATCGTAATCGAACTCTCTTAGATATGGTTCGTTCTATGATGTCACTTATAGATTTACCGCTATCATTTTGGGGTTATGCATTAGAAATAGCCGCATTCACTTTAAATAGGGCATCATCTAAATCCGTTGAAACGACACCGTATGAATTATGGTTTGGGAAGAAACCTAAATTGTCGTTCCTTAAAGTTTGGGGTTGCGAAGCTTATGTAAAGAAGTTACAGCCCGACAAGCTTGAACCCAAAGCGGAAAAATGCGTCTTCATAGGATACCCGAAGGAAACTATTGGGTATACCTTCTATCATAGATCCGAGGGCAAGATCTTCGTTGCCAAGAATGGATCCTTTCTAGAGAAGTAGTTTCTCTCGAAAGAAGTGACTAGAAGGAAAGTAGAACTCGACAAGGTTGTTGAACATTCTCTCGAACTTGCGAGTAGCGCAGCACCGGAAGTAGTTCCTGTGGCGTCTACACCAATAAGAGAGGAAGCTAATGATGTTGATCATGAAACTTCGGTTGAAGTTACTACGGAACCTCGCAGGTCAATGAGAACTCGTAGCACTCCAGATTGGTATTATCCCGTTATGAGTGTCATGTTGGTGGACAACACCGATGACCCTGCGACATATGAGGAAGCGATGATGAGCACAGATTCCAATAAATGGCAAGAAGCCATGAAATCCGAGATTGGATCCATGTACGAAAACCAAGTATGGACTTTGGTGGATTTATCGGATGGCCAGAAGGCTATCGAGAACAAATGGATTTTCAAGAAGAAAACAGATGTTGATGGTAATGTTACTGTCTATAAAGCTCGACTTGTCGCAAAAGGGTTTCGACAAATTCAAGGAGTTGAATACGATGAGACTTTCTCACCAGTAGCGAAGCTAAAGTCTGTGAGGATTATGTTAGCAATCGTTGCATATTATGATTATGAGATATGGCAGATGGATGTCAAAACAGCGTTCCTCAATGGAGACATTGATGAAGAGTTGTATATGATGCAACCCAAAGGTTTTGTCGATCCTAAAGATGCTAACAAGGTATGCAAACTTCAATAGTCCATATATGGATTGAAGCAAGCATCCCGAAGTTGGAATCAACGTTTTGATAAGGTAATCAAAAGCTTTGGTTTTATACAAACATATGGAGAAGCTTGTATTTACAAGAAAGTGAGTGGGACCTCCGTAGCATTCTTAATACTATATGTAGATGACATATTGTTCATTGGGAATTATGTAGACCTTCTTAATAGTGTCAAGGATTATTTGAATAATAGTTTTTCAATGAAAGATCTTGGCGAAGCAGCTTACATATTAGGCGTGAAGATTTATAGAGATAGATCGAGACGCCTAATATCATTGTCACAGAGTACATATTTGGACAAAGTTCTAAAGAGGTTTGGAATGGAAGATAGCAAGAAAGGGTTCTTGCCCATGTTGCCCAATACGACCTTGAGTAAAACTCAAAGTTCTGCAATGGCAGAAGATAGAGAGAGGATGAGTAAGACTCCCTATGCCTCAGCCATAGGATCTTTTATGTATGCCATGCTATGTACTAGACCCGACATTGCATATGTTGTTAGTTTGACTAGTAGATATCAAAGTGATCCAGGAGTGGATCATTGGGCAGCGGTCAAAAACATCCCTAAGTACTTGAGAAGAACTAAGGATATGGTTCTTTCCTATGGAGTTGATGAACAGCTTGTTGTTAATGGTTACACCGATGCTAGTTGGAACACCGATCCGGATGATTCTAAATCTCAATATGGATACGTATTTATTTTGAATGGTGCAGCAGTTAGCTGGAGGAGTGCAAAGCAAAGCATTATGGCGAGATCTTCAACTGATTCGGAATACATAGCTGCTTCGGAGGCTTCATAAGAGGCGATATGGATGAAGGAGTTCATTACAGAGCTCGGTGTGGTTCCAAGTGCGATGGACCCAATGTCTATCTACTGTGATAACATGGGTGCCATAGCCAATGCGCAAGAACCAAGGTCATACAAGATGCTGAAGCACATCAAGCTACATTTTCACGCTATTCGAGAGCATGTCCAAGATGGTGACATAAAAATTTGTAAAGTACACACTGATCTGAATGTGGCGGATCCGTTGACTAAACCTCTCCCGAGGGCAAAACATGACCAACACCAAACCGCCATGGGTGTTCGGTACATTACCATGTAATCTAGATTAGTTGACTCTAGTGCAAGTGGGAGACTGTTGGAGATATGCCCTAGAGGCAATAATAGAAGTGGTTATTATTATATCTTTGTGTTTATGATAAATGTTTACATTCATGCTATAATAGTATTAACCGGAAACATTAATACTTGTGTGATTTGTAAACTAAATTAGAGTCCCTAGTAAAGCCTCTTTGTAATACTAGCTTGTTGGTTAATAGATGATCGTTGTTTCCCGATCATGAACATTGAGATGTTGTTAATAACAAGATCATATCATTAGGAGAATGGTATAATGGGCATACTCCTATAGATAAGCGTAGCATTAAGATCAAGTCATTTCAATAGTTTGTTTGCTATAAGCTTTATGATACATAGTAACCTAATTCCTTCGACCATGAGATCATGCTAATCACCATCACCGGAAGGATCCTTTGATGACATCAAACACCACAACGTAACTGGGTGGCTATAAAGGTGGCATTGAGTGTTCGGAAAGTATGTGTTGAGGCACATGGATCAAGAGTGGGATTTGTCTATCCATATGACGGTTAGATATACTCTGGGCCCTCTCGGTGGAATGTCATCCAATTGGCTTGCAAGCATGTGACTGGCTCACAAGGGATCACATATCACGGGAACAAGAAAAGAGTACTTATTGGTAACGAGGTTGAACTAGGTATGCAGAGATACCGACGATCAAAACCTCGGATAAGTAAACTATCGTGAGACAAAGGGAAATTGGTATCGTATGTAAGTGGTTCATTCGATCGCAAAGTAATCGTAAAAATATGTGGGAGCCATATGAATTTCCATATTCCTCTATTAGTTATTGATCGGAGAAGTGTCTCGGTCATGTCCGCATAATTCACGAACCGTAGGGAGACACACTTAAGGATTCGATGTTGTATAGTAGATATGGAATGTTAGTAGGGATACCGAATGTTGTTTGGAGTCTCGGATGGGATCCGGGATATCACGAGGAGATCCGAAATGGTCCGAAGAATAAGATTCATATAAGGAAAGTCCGATTCCGGAGTTCGGGAAAGATTCCGATGTTTTCATCGGAGAGGTTCTAGAAGGGTCTAGAAGGTTCACCGGACCGGAAGGGGAATGGACCATGAATGTGTCATGGATAAGTGGAATGATTGGATCATATCCTAGCTCACTTGGTTTGGGCATTTGCAAAAGAGAATTAAAGCTCTAAATTGAAAGTCAAAAGGGAAGTTTGAAAAGTCAAACAGGAACAATGGTTTCCTAGTGGAAGAAGGAAAGAGTCCTTCTCTCAATCCAACTTGGGTTTGGGTTTGGATTCAAACCCACCCCTCCCAAGGCTTCACCCGTCGCCATCGCCCTAGCCGCCGCCAACATCTCCTCCTCCTCCCGGTCTTCTAAACCCTAGATCACCGGGAAACCCTAGATACACCATAACTCGCACCGGCTTAGGCGAAGCCCTGCGGGATCTTCCCTCTACTTCCGACACCACACCGTCGTGCTACCGGAATCGCGAGGGGAGAACTACAACCTCCGTTGACTGCTGGAACAAGGGAGAGGAAGGTCTTCATCGAGTACCGAACGTGTGACCGACTGCGGAAGCGCTGTCGGAACGCAGCGTCAGAAGGATCGTCTACGCGATCTTGAGATCGGCAAGTGTACGACTACATCACCCACGAGAATCTGCTCTCGTTAACCGCTTTGGAATCTTCGAGGGTGAGTGCTTCTATCGACTCGTTGCTACAATCTAGTAGATAGATCTTGGCTTGTTTGTGTGCATGCGGTAGATTTTTTTTGTTTTTCATGCTACGAACCCCTACATTTAATTTAGGACACATGCTCTCTGAGGCGACACGGGGGAACCCTAGGTCGCCCGTGCCGGCCCCTTTCCTCCCCCGCCTCCGTCGAAAGACGCAGCCCGCAAAGCATGTGCTGTCGACGGCAAAGGCGGGCCTCTCGTGGTGTGCAGACCCTCATCATGGGAGTCGTCGGTCGGGACAACGACGGAGGATCTTGGCAGCGCATTTGTCTCGTGTTAGTGTCACGAGGAGGGCACGTGGATGAGGTATGGTGGGCACATAGGGGTGGTTCTACAGCACATGATGGTCCGCGCCAGTGGAGGTGCCCGCTCCGCCATTCGGTCTCGGACTGGGCATGGGCGATCCACGTCTCCGGCACGCACGGTTGGCTCAACCTCTTCTCTAGAGCGTGGATGGCATGGCCGGTGGTGGCCGATGTGACTCTCTCCTTTGAATGTGAGGATGGCGGTGTATCTCTCTTTCATGTTGTAACGCCTCAAGATGGAGTCTTGCATTCTCGCCCACCATCTCCAGCCAGCCCTTTGGGCGGGATTTGGGGCCTTGATCTATGGCCAGGGTGAAAACCTTGCTTGGCTGCAGCCGTTGCTAGCTACGGCGACGCCTGCGGGTGCCTCTACCTCCTTGGGGCGCTATCATGGCATGTATTGTGTCTTCCTCCTCTCGAGTGCTGGGGAAACCCTATATTTGGGTCACCGAATCAGGCGGCAGCGATGCCACGATGCCGTGATCTTCTTGAAGACGTCGTCAAGGCTGCCTAGGAAGGGCCCAATGTTTTGGAGTGTGGGGTAGCGAGGTGCTGCCGATGATGGGTGCTGCTCAGGACGCGAGCATCAGGGGCGCAATGTACATCATGTTGGACGCTTCTTAGTCGATTGTCGAGGGGTAACCTCGGCAATGTCCATAGTCATAGACTTGGGTTTCAGGGAAAAGGAGATTGTCGGTGATTTTGTCGGCTTATCATACAAATAAGGGAGGCAAGATTTACCCAAGTTCATGCCCTCATAGAGGAAACACTACTCCTGCTTGTCCGATCTTTATTGATGGAGAGTACAAAGTCGCCAAGTCGCTAGATGTTATCTAACTTACAGCGAGTTGCAAAGGCTAAAACTCACAATATGATGTTCTCCCCGTCGGCTCCTCCCAGCCCTTACATGAGAGGCCGAGTCTCAGAGTCCGGTTCGGTTTACAGTTTGAAAGGTAACTCTACGACTATGTCGGTTATTCTTGGGCTTCTGCATTGATCATCACGTCTGGTTCATGGTCTTTGGATGCTTCCAGGATCCTTTGCTTCTTACGGGCCTTATGGGCCTTACCTTGGATCATTACCAGGTATACCAATTACGGGAAGCCGATAGGTCATGCCCATTTCATTGACGTCTTCCTCAAGTCCGGCTGGATCCTATTAACTTCTCGCTGATCTCTTTTAGGCATATGAGGGGGAGGTACGTTGATCCGTGCAGCCTTGGAGTCATGTTCGTGGTACGATGGAGTCTCGCTTTGATCGTGACGCGGTTCGGTTACTTAGTGCCTCGTCTCCTCATCTTTGGTAGGGGACTTGGCAAGGCAAGGTCTCTATCATCGGATCGTTGTGGAGGATATGTTGTAAGTCGTTTGACGTGGTATCATGTGAGTTGTTTCGTGTTAGGTGTGTAAAATTGTATCCTTTTATATTGTATCGGTCGTTGGCCCTTTCTTTTATGTGATTGATGCGTCTTTCCAAGATGTATCTTAGAAAAAAATTATAGGACATGCATCTTTAGGATACAGAGAACGGGGTGATCTTCCATCATTTAGAAAAAAAAATCGACTTGCAGTCATCAAAGCATTAGTTATGTTCAGGCCTTTTTTTCTTCTTTTGTACGTTAAATCTTTGGATGATTTTTGTAGTAGCTGATAATAATGTAGCTATTAGGTACGTGAACTGAGTAGATTTACTCAGTGTTGGGCGTCCACGATAATTCCTCTTCAGCTAGATTATTCTCCATTTCATTCCCGTCTAGAGCTAGATTTCATTCAAACTCAAATGCCCGACACATTCTTATCTTCAGCTTAAAGGTTACTTTTAGACGGTAGGCTTGAAACGAGTCCGGCTTTGAATTAAGAAGCCAACAAATAATACTATTTCCTCCGATTCATATTACTTGTCATTAGATTGGATGTATCTAGTACTAAAACATGTCTAGATACATTTATTTCTGCGACAAGTAATATAAATCGGAGGGAGTAGTTGATCTGAATGTTATGCTGATTTCACTTATCTGAAGCCAAAGTCAGAAAACTGACCGGTCAATTAGGATTGTTCGGCATCACTAAAATTGAGATGGTACTCCATGCTCTGTTGGATTCTGTTCGGTTAGACCAGAATGACAGTCATCGCCCAAATGTGTCTCAACTTCAAAGGCAGCAGCAGAGCTAGCTTGAGGGTGGTTGTGCTACGCCTACCGTGATATTGGGCTGACGGTGGCCGTCGGCATCCGCTTGCTACGTTGATGGTATAACTATGCCGACGGTTATGTTTCTGTTATGGACATATCTCGGCTACGCCGACGGCCAAAGGTCGAGGCCGTCAGCGTAACTATTACCGTCGGTAACACGTCTGCCATTCCAGTAGTGAGCTTTTAGAGAAGTAATGAAAGATTTTTTTTACAACACATAAAATAGGAAAACTACTGAAGGGTAAACTACTGCTTTTTTTCCTTGGACAATCAGAATTTGTCTTTCTTTTTCCCAACGTTCCTTGTCAAGCTCCGGCACTATACGGAGGCATGACAGTCGACAGTCGGTTGTCGCGGGCTTCCATCTGCTCGTGGTAACATGCACCCAAATACTAGCTCTGAGTATCAAAGTCTTCTCCTGTATCAGCTGTCCTGTATGACTGCACAGGAGTACTACCCTGCAAGTAACCAGCGAGGATGTCAATTCTGCACCTGGCCTACTCTTCCCAACTGCAACCCGGACCCACGATGGATGTCCACCGCAAAAGACGGTGTGTTAGGGCATCTTCGCCTGGCCGATCCATACGTCCGAGCAAGTCTGAAACGGTCCGCGCGGCGTCCCTGCAGGGTGACCCATCCAAAGAAACGCGTCTGGCTCGATCCATCGATGCATTTAATCTGGGGCTCGGTTGTGTTGGGCCGAATGCGCGCACACAGTGCGGACGTCATTTCCGCACGTGCTACAGGCCCACCCGTCAGCCATCTTGACTCTCGACATTGATTTCAGACGCGGTCAGCGGCACCGATTCAAAGGCGCTGGCGGGAGGCTGACCGGCGGCAGCCTGCGCCATCAATGACGATGCGACGGCACGCTGACCCAGTGGGTGCCGCCTGCGTTCTCGCGCCGGCATTGATGGCGAAGGAGCGGGAAGCTACGCGTGTTCGCGGGCGAAGGGGCAATTTAACCCTACGCCCGTCGGTGCCGCACTCCTCATCTCTCGCCATCACAAACCCTAGCCGCCGCCATCACCACCACCGCGAACGATGAAGACGCCTTCGTGGCTGAAGAATGGTAGGGGCAAGAACGACCACGAGGCGTCTGGCTCTAGCAGCCAGTGCCCCGACTGCCGGCCTTCCTCCGCGGCACATTCCTGCCGCATCCGCCACGACCGGAGGATTTCTGGGGCCGCCCCGTGGAGGTTCGCCCGCCACCACGGACGGAGGGAGAGCACCGTGAGCGGCAGTACTTCCGTATCGCGGAGTGTGAGCGCCGCTGGAGGGAGGGACGGGGCATTAGACACAACGGCGTGTCCCTCCCCACCGGCTAGCACCTCAACCGAGACCGCGTCCCGGTACCGCCCATGCCCAAGGAGGGCAAAGGGCTAGAGGAGGAGATCCGCTGCCGGATCAGGGGCCTCCCACCGGCCTAGGTGGGATGCCGCCTACCAGAGTGAGGCCTACTAGGAGTTCCTCGACTGGGAGCACAAGGTGCGCCGCACCACCACCATCCGCCATGACCTACAGTCGAGGGAGGTCTACCCTGTCCCCGACGTCGACACGGACGAGGAGGGCACCGTCAACCACTCCGACGCCGAGCTCAACAGCGAGGACGACAACAACGAGGGCGGCTACGACGGCATCGTCGTCAAGCAGGAGGCGGTGGACGACGTCGCCGCGAAGCTGCCCCCGGAGTACCGCGAGGTACTAGCACGGGGCTACGACGAGGACGCCTTCACCGAGCAGGCCATCGTGACCAGCGCGCAGGAGGAGGAAGCCCAGTGGCGCGGCTACGAGGAGGCCCTCGAGCTCACCCGCATGGTGGCCGAGACGAATGCCCAGCTGCCTGCGCCGCCGCCGTTACCGGTTTGGGCGCCTCCGATCGCGCCGGGGATGGGGATAGAGCTGACGCACCTCCAGCACGGCCCGTGGCCTGTGCGGGCGATCAACCCGCCTGCACCCGCTCCCGCTCCGGCCCTGCCGCCGCCCAACCTCTGGACACCGCCGGAGTACATCGACCTCGACCTCGACCCGTAGATGGACGAGGCGGCGCCAGCGCACGAAGATCGATAGTTAGGGCTAGTATTAGGTTGAATTATGTTTTCTATATTTTCAATGTAAATTAAGTATAAACTTTGCCAGTTTTTAGCTCGAACTGTTTGTGTTTGAATCAAAAAAAAGTTGTCTCGCCAGCGCGGTCAAATGGGTCGCGCCGTTGGGCGCGGCTGGCCGGACAGGCCAGACCCCCTAACCATATCGACCGTGGCCGACACAAACAAACAGAAACGGACCGTTTGAGATGAAGCGTATGGTTCGCCAGGTGGAGATTCCCTTGTATCCTCCCTCTCCTCGCCGCGCTCCCATGTGTCACTGTGTCGACGGGCTTGGCCTCCCTCCGTTTAATTCTTGTCGTGTCACTTGGATTGTTAGTTTGAGTAGGTTAGGTTTTGTAGTGTCCCGATCTTTGATTGGATCGAGCACCGCTAATTTCACAGCAAGCAGGAGATGGGATCACAGAATTGGGGATGAGGGGATGAAGGGTAGGTGAGATTTAGACGAAATAAGGAAATGGGAATTCAGAGTTTAGTTACAACACACCCCCTCACGTAGGCCTACTTGCCTCTATTTAACTCTAGCCACGCACGCTTACAACTGGACCACGGTCCACGACTCTTAACTCACACAAATGTAGTCACGTTCTCTGACGTGTGGGCGCTTGTTGAGCTTGCCGGTCCATTGTCTTCCTAGAGAGACGACTCTATGTCCACCGATGCATCTTCAGAAGATGGAGGTGTGACACTTCCCCCCGCTCGAGCACCATCTTCCTCCCACATAGTTGCTGCAGGAAAACGTTGCTTTAGCAGCTCGTAATCTTCCCAGGTTGCTTGTGCTGCTTCCAGTCCACGCCATTTGATTAGCACTTGTGTTGCTGTACTATATCCTGAACGCACCATGCGACGATCTAGAATTTCCACAGGCTCCAGAGCAGCAGCCGCCAGGTCAGGAACATCAGGCAGGTCACTATAGACAGGAGTGTACCTGGGAGTAAATGGCTTCAATTGAGAAACATGAAAAACCGGATGCACCTGGGCAGTCGAAGGAAGCTGCAATTTGTAGGCAACCGCTCCAATCTTTTCCAAGATAGTATAGGGACCAAAGAACTTATATGATAACTTGGGATACGGGCGATTCACCACAGATTGCTGAGCATATGGTTGTAGTTTCAGTAGAACTTGCTCACCGACAGCAAACATTCGTTCAGTTCGATTCTTATCAGCATGGGCCTTTATTCTGCGTTGTGCTTGCAGCAGTTTATCGCGCAAGAAAGTAGTGTGAGCTTGATAGTCAGCAGCTTCCTCTGTTGTTGCAGATCCTTCGGCCACTGAGATGTTTGGAAATGCTCCAAAATTTGGCTCCTTTTTGTACAGTGCCTGGAATGGTGAGGTACCAATTGCAGTATGAAAACTGGTATTATACCAGAATTCTGCCATTGCCAGCCATTTGCGCCATGATTTAGGATGATCTTGTACTGCACAACGCAAGTATTGTTCGAGGCATTGATTGACTCTCTCGCTTTGACCATCAGTCTGCGGGTGGTAGGCTGTACTGTACTGTAGTTTGGTGCCCACAGCTTTGATTAGCTCCCGCCAAAATGCACTGGTAAAAACCTTGTCCCGGTCTGAAGTGATAGAAAGGGGCACGCCATGCAGCTTAACAACATTGTCCATGTACACCTTGGCAACCGAAACAGCAGTGAAGGGGTGGCGCAAGGGTAGGAAGTGAGCATACTTGGTTAGGCGGTCAACTACGACCAGGATTACATTGGCATTGTCTGACAGTGGAAGTCCTTCAATAAAATCCATTGTGATCCCTTCCCAAGGTCCCTCTGGAGGTGGTAATGGCTGAAGTAGACCAGCGGGTTTGGTGTTTGAGTGTTTGGCTTGCTGACAAATCGGACATTGTCGCACATACAGTTCCACTGCTAACTTCAGCCCCGGCCAGTAGTATAGCTTTTTGATGCGCTGATACGTAGCTTGGATACCCGAGTGACCACCCACTGGTGTATCATGTAACTGAGCAATTAACTTTGTTTGTAATGCCAAATTAGCGCCAATTACCATTCTTCCCTTGTACGTGATTATGCCATGTTCAAGAGCGTATCCTTTTTCATCAGGAGAGTGAATAGCAAGTCGTTGTTGAAGAGCACACATGTCACTATCAGTAGTGTAAGAATTCACCACCTCTTGTAACCATTCTGGTCTACAGACAGAAATATCCATTAGATGTCCCACTCTAGACAATGAGTCTGCTGCACTGTTGTCGATCCCCTTTTTATACTTGAACTTAAATTGCAAACACACTAGTTTTGCCATCGCCTTGCGTTGGAGATCCGTCGTTAACTGTTGATCACTAAGGTTGCACAAACTTTTGTGATCTGTCAGAATAAGAAAAGGGCCTCGCTGCAAGTACTGTCGCCACTTATCCACTGCCATCATCACTGCTAAGAACTCCTTTTCGTAGATGGATAGTTTACGATTCATAATACCCAGAGCCTTGCTCATGTAAGCAATTGGGTGTCCATTTTGCATAAGCACAGCACCAACTCCCATATCACAGGCGTCGGTCTCGATAACAAATGATAGGTTAAAGTTAGGGAGAGCAAGCACAGGTGTGCTAACCATTGCTTCCTTCAGTGCCTGGAATGCATGAGCCGCTTGTTCTGTCCACTCAAACCCCTTTTTGCTCAACAATTGTGTCAAGGGTTTAGAAATGATGCCATAGTTGCGGACAAACTTCCGATAATACCCCGTCAGGCCAAGAAAACCTCGCAGTTCAGTTGCGTTCAAAGGAACTGGCCAGTTGCGCATCACCTGAGTTTTATCTGGATCCGTGGAAACACCAACATCAGATATGATATGCCCCAAATAGTGAATACTAGTCTGGCCAAATTCACACTTCGACAATTTGGCGAACAGTTGTGCTTTGCGAAGTTTATTCATAACCAGCCGTAGGTGGTCGAGATGAGCAGACCAAGAGGGACTGTAAACAAGTATGTCGTCTAGGAATACGATCACAAACTTGCGAAGGAAAGGAGCAAATATGGCATTCATCACACACTGGAAGGTTGCAGGTGCGTTTGAGAGGCCGAATGGCATGACTCTGAACTGGAAGTGCCCGTGGTGTGTTTTAAATGCTGTTTTCTCCTCATCCTCTGGGCGCATACGGATCTGATGGTAACCAGCACGCAGATCAAGCTTCGAAAAGAATTTTGTACCCGCCAATTCGTCTAGTAACTCGTCGACGATAGGCAACGGAAACTTGTTCTTAATCGTCAGAGTATTGAGCTTGCGGTAATCCACACAAAACCTCCAAGTGTCGTCTTTCTTTTTAACTAGGACGACGGGCGAAGCGAAAGGACTCATGCTAGGCTTCACAAGGCCTGCCTTGATCATCTCCGCAACCTGACGTTCGATTTCATCCTTTTGAAGTGGTGAATAGCGGTAAGGGCGAGAGTTGACAGGTTGTGCTGTTGGCTCCAATGTAATAGCATGATCGAGGGCGCGCTGAGGTGGTAGCGTTGCTGGATCAGAGAAAATGTCTGAGAATTCAGAAAGAATTTCTTGCAAATCCGGTGGGACTGCTGTAATTGATGCTTCAGAAGTTTGATCGAGGACTGCCATTGCCCACACTTCATTTGTTGTCAGTAATTTGTGCAATTCCGACACTGTTATCGCTGTCAACTCACTATGCCCTGGCGAAATAATTCCCTTTAGAGTCACCTTTTCTCCATTGTGCATAAACTGTAGAACCTTTTTGGACCAGTGACAGAGCATGGGGCTACAACGATCAAGCCAATCCATACCGAGGATAGCGTCATACGCTCCAATGTCCAATATGCGCATTGTATCAGAGAAGAGATGTCCATTGTAACTCCAATTCAGTCCCAACACTTGAGAATCTGACAGCATAACTTGTCCATTAGCCACCTTAACTGACACTGGAGGAGCGGGAGATATCAGGCACCCTGCTCGTTCGGCAAACACTCTAGTTACAAAAGTGTGAGAGCTCCCTGAGTCAATTAGCAAAATCATCATTTGATCACCTACAGTAGCACCAATTCGCACTGTATTTAGTGTTTCAGTGCCAGCAACTGCATCTAGAGAAAGATGACAACAGGTTCCAGCTACTGCTGTTTCCTGCAAGAGTTCCAATGCGAGTACAGCTTCATCTGACAGTACTTCCCCAAATTCACCAATTTCAATTGTCAGTAGCTGGCCAGATCTTTTGCACTGATGTTCCTTTGAGTACCTATCACCACATTTGAAACAGAGACCATTAGCACGGCGAAAATCCCGAAGCTGTCGTTCACGATTAAAGTCATCATTTCCCTGCTTCCGAGGCCAATCAGTGCGTCCTTGAGCGATTGGTAGCGCTGCTACCGCTGCTCCTGGTGGATGTTTAGTGGGTGCTACAGGTCTAGCACGCGGGCGATGATGTTCTGCTTCTTCTTCTTGAATACGAGCTAGAGCTGCTGCTCGGGCAATGCTGGCAGGCGCTTGTAATCGGACTGCTGCTCGAAGATCATCCCGGAGACCGAACACAAATTGTGAAACAAACCAACGAGTACTGAGATATCCTTCGACAGCCATCAAATGGTACATACAATCTTCGAAAGCCTGTCGATAATCTGCAACTGTTCCCGTTTGCCTCAGCTGCATCATTTTACTCATTTGACCATCATACTCGTCTTGCCCAAACTCATCCAGCACCGCTGCCACAAATTTATCCCAACTCGGCTGATCATATCGGCGTTTATATGCCTGATACCATAATGCGGCATTGCCTTCCAGATACAGTGAGGCCATGCTCACCCATTGATGACATGCAATTTTGAACATATCAAAGTACGTGAGACACTGATCTACCCACAACAGTGGTGTCTCACCCCTGAACTTGGGAAAATCATGGCGTGGAGCACGTACCCTGACCTCCCCATGCTCGTGAGGTGACGACAGCGCGGTGTGGAAGCCTGCGGCGGCGCCCGCAGAGGCACCAGTGGCGGCGCCTGTGGCAGCGCCCGCGCCCGATGTCTGCGGGGTGTCGAGCAGGGGAACACCGTTGTTGGTGAGAGCCGCACGGCCGCGATGTGGAATCTCCACATTCGGAGGCACAACTGGGCGCTCCATATCAACGAGCTTGCGCTTGATGACATCCAAATCCATGCCGTAGTCTTCCACTTGCTTGCGGAAAAGGTGCATCTCGCCGGTGACAGCGCCGACGCGATTCAGCAACTCATCCAGACTCTTCTGCATCGCCTCCATCTTCTCCAATACGAATGTGGTTTGCGCTGAAGGAACCGAGGCCCTCGAAGGCGCCGTTGCTGCTCGCCCTGGATCGATCCCAACCCCACGGAGGAGCCGATTCACCAAAGTGATTCAGCACCTGTCGCGGTGGAATTTTTCGCGTTCGATCTCGGGAATTTTGAGCGCAAACGGAGCGAGATTCTCGGCTCTGATACCAGATTGTAGTGTCCCGATCTTTGATTGGATCGAGCACCGCTAATTTCACAGCAAGCAGGAGATGGGATCACAGAATTGGGGATGAGGGGATGAAGGGTAGGTGAGATTCAGACGAAATAAGGAAATGGGAATTCAGAGTTTAGTTACAACACACCCCCTCACGTAGGCCTACTTGCCTCTATTTAACTCTAGCCACGCACGCTTACAACTGGACCACGGTCCACGACTCTTAACTCACACAAATGTAGTCACGTTCTCTGACGTGTGGGCGCTTGTTGAGCTTGCCGGTCCATTGTCTTCCTAGAGAGACGACTCTATGTCCACCGATGCATCTTCAGGAGATGGAGGTGTGACAGGTTTATGAGTCGTGGAGTCGTCAAGTTAGCTTAGTTTATGTGATCAATCTATGGGGGAAATCCAACATACATGTGTCTCTCACCTCATGTCTAGATTAAGTTGTCAACTTGTCAGATATGTAGATATAAGCAATTAAAAAATCAACTTCCTAAAACTAATTGTTGGTATGCAATAATAATAACATAAGTTTCATGTATCTCTCGAGAAAAACACTCAAAATTCATGGTCCCACTATGACCTACTGCTATGTCCTATGGTGTACTATTAGGTGCATGCATTACTCGTATATTGACCACCAACAACAACTCCACATTCATATCTATATATGTCCAAATTCTCTAGAAGTATAATGCAACAACGCAAGATACTTCTTTTAAGTTCTCATGTTTCTGGGAAGTTAGTTGTGGAGCGTGGGCCAGGAAGAGGAAGAATGAGAGGGTCCAAGAGCAATACGAATGGGAACATCCAGGAAAACATGAACCTCTAGATTTCTCTCACATTAGAGAGATCAAGTGCTATGTTTTTCTGATGTCTTCCATTCCTATCGTTCTTGGGTGCTCCTTTCCCTTCCTTTTGGCTTGCACACTTGTCTTAATACCGAGGGAAGAACCGGTCTATTTAGAAATTTAGATGACATGACATTTACACTAAGCATGGAAAGACAAATAAAAGAGGGGTATAAGAGTTGTAGTAATGGGAACATTGAGAAAGGCGCAAGCGATTTTTCATCCCTCTTAACACTAGAGGTGGATAGTTGGGTTCACTTTTTCCAATGTCTCCCGTCACTATCGTTCTCCGGTGCTCTTTTGTCTCCTTCTAGCTTGCAATATTGTGCGAATACATGGTTGAATTGGATTTTTATGCACTAGATATCGTAATGACAAGGCATACCTGACCCAAAGATAGGATGACGGGATGAGCTTAATAAAGTTTCTTTCATATTATAATACTTCCTCCGACTCATATTAGTTGACTCAACTTTGTCTAGACACGCATGCATCTAGACTAGATACTTAACTAGATTCATGTGAATTTAGACAAACTTGAGTCAACTAATATGGGTCGGAGGGAGTAATATAAATGTTAACATTTGAAAGTATACTCGTGAATCCACGACAAAGGCATGATCATAATTCAGTTATTAATATATAATATAAGCATATTTATTTGGACATTATAATGATGCCTAGAATAGACAAATCCATACCAAGCAAAATTTTAGTCATACTCCCTCCGTTCCAGGGCTTAAGGCGTTCTCGTTTTGCGTGTTTTTTCTTTGACCAAGAATTACTCTAAATACGTAAAGAGTTTTGGTATAAAACTAGTATCACTGGAAAGTATTTTTCAATACGAATCCAACGGTACTAATTATGTACAATATAATCAAGATTTTGTTACTCAATTCTTTCGGTCAAACTTTGCTTTAGAAAGCGTGTGCGTCTTAAGCCCTGAAACGGAGGTAGTACTAACATATTTATTCCTTGTTGTTTTACTACTAAAATCCATATACGACCAAGGAGGATGACCGTAAAAACAATCTTGTTAAGAATAGTAGTTGTCGCGGAGGATGGGGAGATGAGAAAAACATAGGAAATGCATGTAGTATTAACACTAGATATCCTCTCTTGTATAGTAAGTAGTTAGCAGCAACTTAGAAAAATTAGGAAATGACACATATATCATCCACTAAGTAACCGTCTGATGGTGAGGAAAGATTTATCAGCTTGCGTCTTAGAATCTAGCATTTGAAATGATTTAGATCGACATAGGTTCTTCACTTCTAGTAAAATTTCACACAAGGAATGGCATATAACTAATATGAAAATTATTAGTGACACCGGAAAATTCAAACTATTTCATGTTGCAGCTACTAGCATTCTATGTTTAGTGAGAAGACAATGATTGATATTGGTGTTCCATATGTACAAGAAGGCACATGTAAATCACTAAAATGAAGATATATTCAATAAAAAATAAAAATAAAGATAATGCGCTGGTAATGTAGAGACAAACAACCCAATCTATGATTCCTAGTCCCATTCTTATTTTAGATTAAGACTTTTATACAGCTTAAAGGAATATGTGTATCCTAAACTAATATAACCAGTGGCTATTTAGATTATGTGTGGCAAGAAAGCAAAAAAAATCAGCTAATGAGTGTCACAGTTCTTATTACGGGTTTGTGGTTAATGTTTCCTAATATTTCTTTGCTTATAAATTTAGACAACTATCTTGCTCTGCTCTCCTATGGATGTGAGTAAAGTTCGTTAATCCTTCCATACATTTGGATAAAGATATAGGGTCATGCTTCTTAAGTATATTTTCAAACCATGTTGATTAGCTACAGTCTCTGATTAAGGAGCGGGTGGAAATTTATGACTAATTCACACTAGATAGCTTCCTACCCAACCAAATTGTGAGTAGTGCAATTATTTTTATTAACCCCCTTTAAGTATAAAATATCCATCACCCTTGCAAAAAAGGTAAAATATCTTGCAACATAGCCCAGGGAGTGTCCTATCTTCCTCCACCATCCCTTTGTTTCTTAAAAAACCTATATAAATGAATGGTTGGTTTTAGTTATATCTCATTGCCCTTGCTTTAAGTCCACGTCCGAGGGTAAATAACTTCAAATATTTCATATGTAGATAAACCCATCTCCAAAAATGTCCTATTTTAACATTAGTAGATGGTACAACAATCAAAAATATTATGATCTATGGCCATCATGCATGCACTATGCGTATTCAACAACTAGGTCCCATATGCATGCCCATATATCATACATGCATGTATTATGTATACAACATCGACAAGGTTCCATCATTGTTCATAGCACTATAATGAAGGATTCTATATGTACTCCAAACCTCTGAAAGAACTTTCCAAGAGTTGGAACTTCTTACTATGAGCCTTGAAAAAATGGACTCTTAGTAGGGATGGGTATTTGGGAAGAGGAAGAAAGAGAGTTTCCAAGAGCAGTGGGTGTGGGAACACAGAGGAAACATTAAGTTCTCTATTTTCTCCTCTAACATCGGAGGAGGATATTTGGCTTTGTGTTTTCCCAGTGCCTCCCATTCCTATTGTTCTTGGATACTCCTTCCCCTTCCCTTTGGCTTGCACACTTTTGTCTTGGTAGACAGATACATTTAAGCACATATCAATACGATGGCCCCTTGAGAGTGAGTTTAGGAAGATGAAGAAAATAGGGTCTAAGAGAAATATGAACATGAACATATAGGAAAGCCCTCCATGACTTCGTCCAATGATGAAGGCCAAGACATTTTCACAATGCTTCCCACTAATGTTGTCCTTAGGTGCTCCATCTTCTTCCTTTGTCTTACAGTAGCATGCTAGGGATTTGATTTGATATCTTTGTACATCGAATATATTTGTTTTAGCATGTTTTATTACTATTTGTCTATACACATAGTTGCATTGATGTATGTATCAAGTTATAATGTATCTTGGCCATAGACTGTAGGATCTATTATCGGATTCTTAAAGAAAAATGGCATGCATGACCGATGATCATTGATTGAGCACAAGATGGTCAACGGAGAAAGTAACATGTCATAAGAACCTAATACAGTTCAAATAAAATGAAAGAACGGATAGTTTTAGTTTATACAACATATTCATTATTGTTTCTTTTTTGCACCAAAGTCGTGCAGTGTAGATAAATCACAAATTCCAAGGATATATGTTGGAGTAGAGTGGAGATAAATACACGAGAATAGTGCATTAACATGAATATTTGATAGCCTATGAAGTTGTCAGCATTTTAGTTGAAAAATCATTCAGGTCGTCTCTACTACTACTCATATTCCTAGTTACCCATAATCTGGAGTCATGCCTCATGGGAAATTGGAAGAAAATGGAGAAATATAACGATTAGTAGGGAAACTAGAGGAATAGCGGTATCTAAATCATCTAAAATTCTACATGCTTCATTGAGAAACTGAGCATAGGCTGGTGGTTGCTATTAATCTCACTTTAAATACTACAATATATACTTGTGGAACTAATATAATCTCTAAAGTGTGCTAAATAAAAATACCAAGCTAAGCTACCGAGAAATAATAGGCGCTTCAATAGATGTATGCGTGGCTTAGAAAAACGATGTCCATGTTGAACCAAAGTGTCGAGATATTTTACGACAGTGGATTTATGTTCGGAGGTGTCACGCTTGGAGATCGGGATAGCACACTGAGACAGATCTTTATACAAGTTTAGGCCCGGGACGAACAATGTCCGGTAAAAACCCTACTTCTTGTTTGTGATGGATGAAATTATCGTAGTATGATCTAACGAGATCGAGATATGGCTTGATATCACCTATGGTGGTTGGAGGTATAAAACGATCAGAGGGGATTCTCATATCGGCATAAAGTGTACAATAAATATTGACAAAAATCTATGGTTGTTCTTAGTTTGCGTGGAATAATGTTTATTCTTTAGTAACATAAATATATGTATTTGTTTGCTATTCCAATTTTGCTTTCTTGTCTGACAATCTGTTTCCTTCTATATTGTGTACAATCTAGCTTGTATTTCCAAAAAAACGTAAAATATCAATTAAGTGTGTTCCTTCACTAACTAAGTTTAAATATCAACGATATTTTGACACTTCAAGGTTCACTTGTCAAACGAGTCATGAGTTGTAGAACGATGGTGAAAGTCTTGTGCACAAACTCCAACAATTAGGTCCACGACATATCTGATGTCTCATGTTCTCCACTCTGCCTGCTCTCACTCTTAACAAGAAACCGAGAGAGTGAAAGATTCTATTTTCTTGTTTTTTACGTTCTTATAAATGCACCACATTAGGTTAAACTATTATACAGTAACAATTTTGTGTACACAGTGGCACCAACTACTATGAAACATAGTGTACCATGCAGTAGGCGCCTTTATTAAGTTGATTTGTTGACAAGGTTCCTGTACAGTCTAGAGTGGTACAGTAGAGGCCTATATATACTTCAGAATACTACAACCTTGTTCAGGGTGTGTTTGGTTCAGCTGCAGACTCCTGAACATCAGCTGCGAGGTATCTGCTGTGGGAAAGCTGATGTGAGCTGACAACTATGGGAAAGTTGAAAGTTGTTTGGTTGTAAGATTCAATACAAAATTTCTGTAATACCGATGTCGACCTAAGATATGATTTATATGCTAATTGGTTATAGAACAATGATTCGTACAAAAATAGACATGCAAATGACTATTTTAGAAAGTTTTTTTCATATCTTAATTGTTTATAATATCGCTAGTAATAGAAATAACAAGCTGTGTCTTGCAAAATTAATACCGACCACCAAAAAAAATACTGACCACATACTTGTTAAAAAGGACAGGTCAGTTTATAGTTTAATTTGATCAAAACTTGAGATTTTTGGTTGCCAATCTATACCTAAATAACACAGAACATTATTCTCCTCTGCTCAAAAATCAGTCTTATAGGAATTTCTTACATACAACAACCGTAACCTGCACACCAGAGCCTTGAACCACCTCCACGTTCGTGTAGACTCACTACGTAGGAAACTGGTGCAGAATTCATCTAGTCCAGGGGTCTCCAATCACGGAAGCCTGAACCTTTCAACCCATGGACATGGGCGTGGGCGTTGCGCCTGGGCTCGTCGATTCGAGGTCGGACGATGTGGGAAAAGAGAGCGGCGGGGTGGGGGCGCTCGATTCCATGCCGGTGTGCAGCCAGAGGCCACCGGGATTGGCCGGCACGGCGAAACCATATCTTGGTGGCTGCCTGGTGCGAGTGTGGGGGAAAAATAAAAGAACGAACGGGAAAATAAAGGAGTCCGGTGAAGGGGAAAAGAAAGAAAGGAACCTGTCATTTTCCACTTACCAGTGGCATGGTGGGTAATTTTCATGTTTTTTGGTTTCCGCAACGCAGTGAAATCTGGGTCTATCGTTGATTCCATTTTGTACTAAGAAAATCTGCTACGTTCCAGAAGTTGTGTCCTGCATGTACCCCTTTGGTCTAGATTCTAGCGTTGTGGTAGTGAATCTGGCTTAAGAATCCCAACCAAACACAGCCTCAATAGCATATGCTTTTTATTTTTAAAGTTGTGGACTTTAAGGGCTCGACAGTGAGCATGGAAGAGGAAGTGAGAATCTCTAAGAGCAGTAGGAATAGGAACATGGAGGAAAGCTTAGACCTCTATTTTCTCCTCCAATAATGGAGGTAGAGATTTGGTTTCTGTTTTCCTGATGCTTCCTATTCCTATCGTTCTTAGGTACTCCGTCCCCTTCATTTTCTTGCAAATGTATTTTTGGGAGAAGATAGGAAGTACCAATGGATATGTTTAGACAATGAGTGTTGGAGGTGTGTCGGGAATACAAGAGTGTCTAAGAGCATTTTTGGCACGGGAACATGGAGGAAAGCCAACACTTCTTTGCCTCTAAAACTAGGAATGGGATCTGTTTATTATGTTTTCATAAGGCCTCCCATGCCAATTGTTCTCGATGTTCCTTAATTCCTCTTCCTTTTTTCTTGCAAAATATTTTTTTGAGACAACAAAGTATAGTTTGTATCTTACATAGGATGGCTTTAAAGGTGAGGAATATAAAAACAGAGGGTCTACATACACCAAGCATAGGAAAAGAGGAAGGAATACACGAATTTTGAGGCTCGTGTTTTTCTTTATTTTGGTATTTTCTCAATACCTCACATGCCTATTATTCATACATGATCCACACTCTTATATTTTGCATGTGTATTTCGTTAGTCGAATGAACAAAGACATCTTTGTAGTTCAATAGGTCTTCTTGGAATGCATGATTTCTTTGATGACTAGATAACAAGCAGTTTCATGGTTTTATTCTTCTTCTTCTTCTTCTTTACTATATGGAAAGAACTAGGTGTGTTATGTTCTTGGCATGTATGAAGTTTTTCATATGACATGCAAAGATGTTGTCTTTGCATAGTGTGTGGTTCATACTATTTCCCGACTTGATAACTTTAGTTAGTATTTATTAACTAGTGCGCATAATGGCTCACGAATGTTAACGTCCTATCTTAGGAATATTAGTAATAGTGAAATAAATTATATGGTGAATTGTTGGAGATATGCCCTAGAGGCAATAATAAATGTAGTTATTATTATATCTTTGTGTTTATGATAAATGTTTACATTCATGCTATAACAGTATTAATCGGAAACATTAATACTTGTGTGATTTGTAAACTAAATTAGAGTCCTTAGTAAAGCCTCTTTATAATACTAGCTTGTTGGTTAATAGATGATCATGGTTTCCTGATCATGAACATTGAGATGTTGTTAACAACAAGATCATATCATTAGGAGAATGGTATGATGGACATACTCCTATAGATAAGCGTAGCATAAAGATCAAGTCATTTTAATAGTCAATTGCTATAAGCTTTCTAGTACATAGTAACCTAATTCCTTAGACCATGAGATCATGCTAATAACCATCACCGGAAGGATGCTTTGATGACATCAAACACCACACCGTAACTGGGTGGCTATAAAGGTGGCATTGAGTGTTCGGAAAGTATGTGTTGAGGCACATGGATCAATAGTGGGATTTGTCCATCCATATGACGGATAGATATACTCTGGGCCCTCTCGGTGGAATGTCATCCAATTGGCTTGCAAGCATGTGACTGGCTCACAAGGGATCACATACCACGGGAACGAGAAAAGTGTACTTATCGGTAACGAGGTTGAACTAGGTATGCAGAGATACCGACGATCAAAATCTCGGATAAGTAAACTATCGTGAGACAAAGGGAAATTGGTATCGTATGTAAGTGGTGTTGGAGATATGCCCTAGAGGCAATAATAAATGTAGTTATTATTATATATCTTTGTGTTTATGATAAATGTTTACATTCATGCTATAATAGTATTAACAAGAAAACCATTAATACTTGTGTGATTTGTAAACTTAATTTGAAGTCCCTAGTATAGACTCTATACTTCACTAGCTTGTTGGTTGATTGATGATTGTGGTTTCCCTATCATGAACATTGAGATGTTATCAACAACAAGATCATATCGTTAGGAGAATGATATGGTGGACATACTCCTATAGATAAGCGTAGCATAAAGATCAAGTCATTTCAATAGTTCAATTGCTATATGCTTTCTGATACATAGTAACCTAATTCCTTCGACCATGAGATCATGCATATCACCTTTACTGGATGGATGCTTTGATGTCATCAAACACCACACCGTAACAGGTGGCTATAAAGGTGGCATTGAGTGTTGGAAAGTATTGGTTGAAACACATGGATCAAGAGTGGGATTTGTCCATCCACATGACGGATAGATATTCTCTGGGCCCTCTCGGTGAAATGTCATCCAATTAGCTTGCAAGCATGTGACTTGGTCACAAGGGATCACATATCACGGAAGCGAAAAGAGTACTTATCGATGTGAGGATGAACTAGGTATGCAGAGATCACGATCATAACCTCGGATGAGTAACATATCGTGAGACAAAGGGAAATTGGTATCGTATGTAAGTGGTTCATTCGATCGCAAAGTAATCGTAGAAATATGTGGGAGCCATATGAATTTCCAGATTCCTCTATTGGTTATTGTTCGGAGAAGTGTCTCGATCATGTCCGCATAATTCACGAACCGTAGGGAGACACACTTAAGGATTGACGTTGTTTGAGTAGTTATGGTATTATGAGAAAGAGACCGAATGTTGTTGAGTCTCGGATGGGATCCGGGATATCACGAGGTGATCCGGAATGGTCCGGAGAATAAGATTCATATAAGGAAAGTCCGTTTGGAGTTGGGGAATGGTTCCGTGTTTTCATCGGGAACATTCTAGAAGGTCCCTGAATGTCCGGCACTCCGGAGGAAGGGTACATGAATGTGTCATTACATATTGGAATGATTGCATCATGTACTAGGTGTTCTTGCTGTCCAAAATAAAGGGTTTATTTAAATCCTAAATTGAAAAGTCAAGCGGCCGTTTGAAAGTCAAACGGCAATTTTGGGCAAGGGAAAAGAGGATGAGGTGGAGACCGACTTGGGGAGGAGTCCCCTTGGCGTAGCGCCTCCCAAGGCCGACTTGGGAGGACTCCTCCCTTGGCCTGCCCTCCCACCTATAAAGGGAGGCAGGGCCTCCTCCTAGTACACACAAGTTCCTATCCTCTAAACTAAACCCTAGACCTAAACCCGGTTTAGAGCTATTTCGGTTTAGAGCCTTCTAATTGGTTTAGAGCCTTCTAATTGGTGTGTCTAATTACTAGACCACTAATAGCCTCTCTCATAAGCTCCACCATACTACTTTGGCTTAAGCGAAGCCTCAGGATTTCCCTCTACTTAGGTACCACGCCAGTTGTCTTTAGGAATCGCGAGAGAGTGCTACAACCTCCGCACCTCTTTGGAACAAGGAGAGGAAGGTCTTCGTCAGTACGAGCGTGTGACCGATTGCGGAGCGCTGGGAACGTGGCTGGAAGGATCGTCTCGCGATCTTGAGATCGGAAAGATGCGACTACATCACCCACGAATCTGCTCTCGTTAAACACTTTGGAATCTTCGAGGGTGAGTTATTCCATCGACTCGTTGCTGCAATCTAGTAGATAGATCTTGGCTTGTTTGTTTGTATGCGATAGAAAATTTTTGTTTTCCATGCTCTGAACCCCTACAAAGGGTATCGAGCCGTGTCTATATGTAGATCTGTTGCACGAGTAGAACACAATGGTCATTGTGGGCGTTGATGCTTTCATTGTAGATTGCTTTTCGTGTACTTTGCATCTTGCGGTATGTTGGGATGAAGCGGCCCGGCTAACCTTACATGACATCGTTCATGAGACTTGCTCCACGCTTGACATGCAACTTGTATTGCATAAGTGGCTTTATGGGTGCTGTTTCTCCTAGCATAGTAAAGATCCAATTTACAACGGGTAATCAACAATGCTAGTATCAATGTTGTGGTTCTTGTTCGTAAGTTAGAACGACACTTATTGAAAGCCCCAAACCACGTAAAATATGCAAAGAAAGTAGAAGCGTCTAACTTGGTTTTGCAGGGGTGTGCAGTGATGTGATATGGCCATGATTGTGATTATATTTGATGTATGCAATGTTCCTTATTGTAAGTTGGCAACCGGCAGAGCCATATGGTTGTCTTTAATTTCTGTTAAGACCTGCGTGTCTATTCAAAATAGTTGTAATAGTTGAAGCTGGTGGGCGACAACCATGAAGAAGCGTCATTGACCTTGATGCTATGCGGTGATGATGGAGATCATGTTCGTGCTTGAAGATGGAGATCGGAAGCACAAAGAAGAAAAGGCCATATCATATCACATATTATGAATTGCATGTGATGTTAATCCTTTATGCATCTTGTATTGCTTAGTAGACACGGTAGCATTATAAGATGATCCCTCATGCACATAAATTTCAAGTTCTAAAGTGTTCACCCTTAGTATGCACCGTTGCCAAAGCTTGCTCAAGCACCACGTGATGATCGGGTGTCTTTGATTCCGCGGTGAATACAACGTAAGCAAGCCAGATTTGCTTATGCGGTAGCTAAGGTTTGATCTTGTGAGCCTAGCATGCAGACATGGCCTCGGGAACACGGATCGCCGAAGGTAAAGCGTGAATCATATAGTAGATATGATGAACATGATGATTGTTCGCCATTGAAACTATATCAACTCTCGAGATGATCGGGCTAGATGTAGTGTATTTGGTTCGTGTGATAAATAAAACAATGTGAGGGATTTTGTTTTTAGTGGGAGTTAAACTAGTTTAATTTCATTAATTAATTTGAACTCAATTTGTCATAAACTTAGTCTAAACTATTGCAAATATGTTGTAGATCAATGGCAGCCCTACCATCAATTTTAATGCGTTCCTAGAGAAAGAAAAGTTGAAAAACAATGGAAGCAACTTGGATTGGTTCCGCAATTTGAGGATTGTCCTCACAGTGGTAATTTGACCTATGTGCTGGATGCACATTGGGTGACCCACTGCAGCTGATGCTACCGATGAAGTAAAGAATGTTTACCTTGCTCGGAAGAATCGGTACTCCATAGTTCAGTGTGCTATCTTGTATGGTTTAGAATCGAGCTTGAAAAGGTTTGAAGAGTCGATCCATATGATATTGTCGAGGATCTCAAATTAATCTTTGAGACTCATGCGGCAATTGAAAGTTATGAAGCTTCAAAAGTTCTTTAACTGCAAGATGGAAGAGGGCAGCTCCGTCGGTGAGCATGTGCTTAAAATGTCCGGGCGCGAATAAACTTCAAAGCTTGGGTATAGTGATTCCTAATACTTTGGGGTTTACCATCCTCCAATCACTACCACCAAGTTACAAGAACTTTGTGATGAACTACAACATGCGTAACATGAACAAAGAGTTGCGTAACTATTTGCTATGTTAAAATCTGCGAAGTGGAGATCAAGAAAGAGCACCAAGTGTTGATGGTCAATAAGACCACCAAATTCAAGAAAGGCAAGTCTAAGCAAAGGACACTTCAAGAAGGGTGGTAAGAAAGCTGCCACGCTTGACGAAGAAGACCAAGGCTGGACCTAAGCCTGAAACCGAGTGCTTTCTTTGCAAGGGAGAAGGTCACCGAAGCGGAATTGCCCAAAGTACTTGGCGGATTTGAAGAACGACAACATCAAGAAGTAAGGTATATCGATATACATGTTATTGATGTGTATCTCACTAGTATTAAGTAGTAGTGCAGGTATTTGATCTTGGTTCGGTTGCTCATATTTGTAACTCGAAGCGAGCTGCAGAATAAACGGAAGCTAGTGAAGAGCGAGGTGACGATGCGCGTGAGAAGCGGATCAAAGGTTGATGTGATCGCGTCGACACGCTACCTCTTCATCTACCATCGGGATTAGTTTTATACTTAAATAATTGTTATTTGGTGCCTGTGTTGAGCATGAACATTATATCGGGATCTTGTTTATTGCGAGACGGTTACTTGTTTAAATCCGAGAATAATGGTTGTTCGATTTATATGAGTAATATGTTTTATGCACATGCACCTTTGATAGATGGTCTATTCTTGTTGAATCTCGATAGTAGAAATACACATATTAATAACATTGAAGCTAAACGATTGAAATCAGCGATAACTCGACCTATATGTGGCACTTTGTCGTCTTGGTCACATTGGAGTGAAGCGTATGAAGAAACTCCATTCGATGGACTTCTTGAATCACTTGATTTTGAATCACTTGAAAGATGCGAAGCATGTCGATGGGTAAAATGACTAAGACTCCATTTTACGGTATAATGGAGCGAGCTACGGACTTACTGGAAATCATACATACCGATGTGTGTGGTCCAATGAATGTAGCATCGCGCGGTGGTTATCGTTATGTTCTTACCTTCACGGATGACTTGAGTAGATATGGGTATATCTATTTCATGAAACATAAGTCCAAACTTTCAGAAGTTTAAGGAGTTTCAAAGTGAGGTAGAGAATCAACGTAACAAGAAGATTAAATTTCGTTACGATCGTGGAGGTGAATATCTAAGTTCTGAGTTTGGCGAGCATTTGAAGAAATGTGTAAAACTATCTCACTTGACACCGCCGGGAACACAACAGCGTAATGGTGTGTCTGAGCGTCGTGTCGAACTCTCTTAGATATGGTTCGTTCTATGATGTCACTTACAGATTTACCGCTATCATTTTGGGGTTATGCATTAGAAACAGCCGCATTCACTTTAAATAGGGCACCGTCTAAATCCGTTGAAACGACACCATATGAATTATGGTTTGGGAAGAAACCTAAATTGTCGTTCCTTAAAGTTTGGGGATCTGAAGCCTATGTAAAGAAGTTACAGGGACAAGCTTGAACCCAAAGCGGAAAAATGCGTCTTCATAGGATACCCGAAGGAAACTATTGGGTATACCTTCTATCATAGATCCGAAGGCAAAATCTTTGTTGCCAAGAATGGATCCTTTCTAGAGAAGGAATTTCTCTCGAAAGAAGTGACTGGAAGGAAAGTAGAACTCGACGAGGTTGTCGAACCTTCTCTCGAAATTGCGAGTAGCGCAGCACCGGAAGAAGTTCCTGTGGTGCCTGCACCAATAAGAGAGGAAGCTAATGATGGTGATCATTAAACTCGGTTGAGGTTACTACAGAGCCTCGGAGGTCAACAAGAACTCGTACCACTCCAGTTGGTATGATTCATTATGAATGTCATGGTGGTGGACAACACCGATGACCACGAGACATATGAAGAAGCGATGATGAGCCCAGATTCCAATAAGTGGCAAGAAGCCATGAAATCCGAGATTGGATCCATGTACGAAAACCAAGTATGGACTTTGGTGGACTTACCAGATGGCCAGAAGGCTGTCGAGAACAAATGGATTTTCAAGAAGAAAAGCAGATGTTGATGGTAATGTTCTGTCTATAAAGCTCGACTTGTCGCAAAAGGGTTTCGACAAATTCAAGGAGTTGACTACGATGAGACTTTCTCACCAATGGCGAAGCTAAAATCTGTGAGGATTATGTTAGCAATCGCTGCATATTATGATTATGAGATATGGCGGATGGATGTCAAACAGCATTCCTCAATGGAGACATTGATGAAGAGTTGTATATGATGCAACCCAAAGGTTTTGTCGATCCTAAAGATGCTAACAATGTATGCAAGCTTCAACGGTCCATCTACGGATTGAAGCAAGCATCACGAAGTTGGAATCAACGTTTTGATAAGGTAATCAAAAGTTTTGGTTTTATACAAACTTATGGAGAAGCTTGTATTTACAAGAAAGAGAGTGGGAGCTCTGTATCATTCTTAATCGTATGTGGATGACATATTGTTGATTGGGAATGATGTAGACCTTCTTAATAGTGTCAAGGAATATTTGAATAATAGTTTTTCAATGAAGGATCTTGGCGAAGCAGCTTACATATTAGGCATAAAGATTTATAGAGATAGATCGAAACGCCAAATATCATTGTCACAAAGTACATATTTGGACAAAGTTCTAAAGAGGTTTGGAATGGAAGATAGCAAGAAAGGGTTCTTGCCCATGTTGCCCAATACGACCTTGAGTAAAACTCAAAGTCCGACATCGGCATAAGATAGAGAAAGGATGAGTAAGACTCCCTATGCATCAGCCATAGGATCTCTAATGTATGCCATGCTATGTACTAGACCCGACATTGCATATCCGTTAGTTTAACTAGCAGATATCAAAGTGATCGAGTGGATCATTGGACATGATCAAAAACATCCTTAAGTACTTGAGAAGAACTAAGGATATGGTTCTTTCTTATGGAGGTGATGAACAGCTCGTTGTTAATGGTTACACCGATGCTAGTTGGAACACCGATCCGGATGATTCTAAATCACAATCTGGATCCGTATTTATTTTGAATGGTGCAGCAGTTAGCTGGAGGAGTGCAAAGCAAAGCGTTGTGGCGAGATCTTCAACTGAATCGGAATACATGGCTGCTTGAGGCTTCACAAGAAGTGATTTGGATGAAAGAGTTCATTACAGCTGGGTGTGGTTCCTAGTGCGCTGGACCCAATGTCTATCTCTTTGTGATAACATGGGCGCCATAGCCAATGCGCAAGAACCAAGGTCACACAAGAAGCTGAAGCATATCAAGCTGCGTTTCCACGCTATTCGAGAACATATCCGGGATGGGGATATAAAGATTTGCAAAGTACACAGATCTGAATGTGGCGGATCCGTTGACTAAACCTCTCCGAGGGCAAAACATGACCAACACCAAACTGCCATGGGTGTTAGGTATATTACCATGTAATCTAGATTAGATGACTCTAGTGCAAGTGGGAGACTGTTGGAGATATGCCCTAGAGGCAATAATAAATGTAGTTATTATTATATATCTTTGTGTTTATGATAAATGTTTACATTCATGCTATAATAGTATTAACAAGGAAACCATTAATACTTGTGTGATTTGTAAACTTAATTTGAAGTCCCTAGTATAGCCTCTATACTTCACTAGCTTGTTGGTTGATTGATGATTGTGGTTTCCCTATCATGAACATTGAGATGTTATCAACAACAAGATCATATCGTTAGGAGAATGATATGGTGGACATACTCCTATAGATAAGCGTAGCATAAAGATCAAGTCATTTCAATAGTTCAATTGCTATATGCTTTCTGATACATAGTAACCTAATTCCTTCGACCATGAGATCATGCATATCACCTTTCTTGGATGGATGCTTTGATGTCATCAAACACCACACCGTAACAGGTGGCTATAAAGGTGGCATTGAGTGTTGGAAAGTATTGGTTGAAACACATGGATCAAGAGTGGGATTTGTCCATCCACATGACGGATAGATATTCTCTGGGCCCGCTCGGTGAAATGTCATCCAATTAGCTTGCAAGCATGTGACTTGGTCACAAGGGATCACATATCACGGGAACGAAAAGAGTACTTATCGATGTGAGGATGAACTAGGTATGCGAGAGATCCGAGCGATCATAACCTCGGATGAGTAACATATCGTGAGACAAAGGGAAATTGGTATCGTATGTAAGTGGTTCATTCGACCGCAAAGTAATCGTAGAAATATGTGGGAGCCATATGAATTTCCAGATTCCTCTATTGGTTATTGTTAGAAGTGTCTCGATCATGTCCGCATAATTCACGAACCGTAGGGAGACACACTTAAGGATTGACGTTGTTTGAGTAGTTATGGTATTATGAGAAAGAGACCGAATGTTGTTGAGTCTCGGATGGGATCCGGGATATCACGAGGTGATCCGGAATGGTCCGGAGAATAAGATTCATATAAGGAAAGTCCCGTTTTGGAGTTGGGGAATGGTTAGGTGTTTTCATCGGGAACATTCTAGAAGGTCCCGGAATGTCCCGGCACTCCGGAGGAAGGGTACATGAATGTGTCATTACATATTGGAATGATTGCATCATGTACTAGGTGTTCTTGCTGTCCAAAATAAAGGGTTTATTTAAATCCTAAATTGAAAAGTCAAGCGGCCGTTTGAAAGTCAAGCGGCAATTTTGGGAAGTGGGAAAAGAGGAGGAGGTGGAGACCGACTTGGGGAGGAGTCCCCTTGGCGGCGCCTCCCAAGGCCGACTTGGGAGGACTCCTCCCCTTGGCCGCACCCTCCCACCTATAAAGGGAGGGCAGGGCCTCCCTCCTAGTACACACAAGTTCCTATCCTCTAAACTAAACCCTAGACCTAAACCCGGTTTAGAGCTATTTCATTTAGAGCCTTCTAATTGGTTTAGAGCCTTCTAATTGGTGTGTCTAATTACTAGACCACTAATAGCCTCTCTCATAAGCTCCACCATACTACTTGGCTTAAGGCGAAGCCTGCGGGATTTCCCTCTACTTCCAGGTACCACGCGTTGTCTTTGGAATCGCGAGAGAGTGCTACAACCTCCAGCTTCTTTGGAACAAGGAGAGGAAGGTCTTACGTCAGTACCCGAGCGATGTGACCGATTGCGGGGCGCTGCACGATATTTGGAAGGATCGTCTGTGATCTTGAGATCGGAAAAATCGACTACATCACCCACGAGAATCTGCTCTCGTTAAACACTTTGGAATCTTCGAGGGTGAGTTATTCCATCGACTCGTTGCTGCAATCTAGTAGATAGATCTTGGCTTGTTTGTTTGTATGCGATAGAAAATTTTTGTTTTCCATGCTACGAACCCCTACAAGTGGTTCATTCGATCGCAAAGTAATCGTAGAAACATGTGGGAGCCATATGAATTTCCAGATTCCTCTATTGGTTATTGATCGGAGAAGTGTCTCGATCATGTCCGCATAATTCACGAACCGTAGGGAGACACACTTAAGGATTCGATGTTGTTGAGTAGTTATGGAATGATGAGTAAGAGACCGAATGTTGTTCGGAGTCTCGGATGGGATCCGGGATATCACGAGAAGATCCGGAATGGTTCGGAGAATAAGATTCATATAAGGAAAGTCCTGTTTCGGAGTTGGGGAATGATTCCGGTGTTTTCACCAGGAATGTTCTAGAAGGGTCCAGAAGGTCCGGCACTCCGGAGGGGAAGGGTACATGAATGTGTCATGACAATGTGGAAGGGCACATGTGTCATGACAATTGTCATGAATGTGTCATGACAATGTACTAGGTCACTTGGCTGGACAATATGGAGAGAGAAATCAAATCCAAGTTTGAAAGTCAAACGCCAATTTGAAAAGTCAAACGCCAAGTTTGCTTGGTGGAAGGAGAGTAGGAAACCTACTTGAGGAGGAAGTCCCACTCCCTCCACCCGCCGGCCAAGGAGGGCGAGTTGGAGGAGGACTCCCTCCTCCCAAGCCGCCACCCTCCACCTATATAAGGAGGGGTAGGGCTGCCCCCTACCCTTACACCCAAAAACCCTAGCCTCAAGTCGCCGGCGCCACCACCTCCTTGTGTCGCCGCCTAGGGCACCTCTAACTCGGCGAGTTGGGGTTTCCCCAAACCCTAGCCGCCGGACAAGCCCTCCCCTTGGTGCCCTCTAAACCCTAGATCACCAAGGCCTCTCTCATACTCCACCATACTCGCTCCGGCTTAAGGCGAAGCCTGAGATTCCCTCTACTTGACACCATGCCCGTCGTCTTTGCCGAAATCGCGAGGAGACTGCTACAACCTCCGCTGCCTGCTAGAACAAGGGAGAGGAAGGTCTTCATCGAGTACCGAACATGTGACCGACTGCGGAAGCGCTTCCGGAATGCAGCGCCACGCGATCTTGAGATCGGCAAGAGTACGACTACATCACCCACGAGAATCTGCTCTCGTTAACTGCTTTGGAATCTTCAAGGGTGAGTTCCTCTATCAACTCGTTGCTACAATCTAGTAGATAGATCTTGGCTTGTTTGTTTGCATGCGGTAGAAATTTTTTGTTTTCCATGCTACAAACCCCTACAGTGGTATCAGAGCCATGTCTATATGTAGATCTGTTGCACGAGTAGAACACAATGGTCATTGTGGGCGGTGGTGCTTTTATTATCAATTGCTTTTTGTGTACTTTGCATCTTGCGGTATAATGGGATGAAGCGGCCCGGGCTAACCTTACATGACATCGTTCATGAGACTTGCTCCACGCTCAACATGCAACTTGTATTGCATAAGTGGCTTTGCGGGTGCCTGTCTCTCCCATCATAGTATAGATCCAATTTACAACGGGCACTTGATAGTTCAAGCATCAACGTTGTGGTTCTTGTTCGTAAGTTAGAGCGACACTTACTGAAAGCCCCAAACCACGTAAAATATGCAAAAAAAATTAGAGGCGTCTAACTTTGTTTTGCAGGGGTGTGCTGTGATGTGATATGGCCATGATTGTGATTATATTTGATGTATGCAATGTTCCTTATTGTAAGTTGGCAACCGGCAGGAGCCATATGGTTGTCTTTAAATTCCGTTAAGACCCGCATGTCTATTCAAAGTAGTTGTAATAGTTGAAACTGGTGGACGACAACCATGAAACAGCGCCATTGACCTTGACGCTATACCGGTGATGATGAAGATCATGTTCGTGCTTGAAGATGGAGATCGGAAGCACAAGAATAAAGGCCATATAATATCACATATTATGAATTGCATGTGATGTTAATCCTTTATGCATCTTGTATTGCTTAGTTAACGACGGTAGCATTATAAGATGATCCCTCAAGCACACAAATTTCAAGTTTTAAAGTGTTCATCCTTAGTAAGCACCGTTGCTAAAGCTCGTTGTTTCAAAGCACCACGTGATGATCGGGTGTGTTAGATTCTGCGAGTGTATACAACGTGAGCAAGCCAGATTTGCTCATGCGGAAGCTAAGGTTTGATCTTGACGAGCCTAGCATGTACAGACATGGTCTCGGAACACGGATCATCGAAAGGTAAAGCATGAGTCATATAGTAGATATGATGAACATGTTGATTGTTCGCCATTGAAGCTACATCAACTCTCGTGATGATCGGTTTTGATGTGGTGGATTTGGTTCGTGATCACTAAAACAATGTGAGGGATATTGTTTTGAGTGGGAGTTCACCTAGATTAATTTAACTATTAATTAGAACACAATTTGTCATAAACTTAGTCTAAACTATTGCAAATATGTTGTAGATCAATGGCGGCCCCTACCATCAATTTTAATGCGTTTCTAGAGAAAGAAAAGTTGAAAAACAATGGAAGCAACTTCGCGGATTGGTTCCGCAATTTGAGGATTGTCCTCAATGCTGGTAATTTGACCTATGTGCTGGATGCACCGCTAGGTGACCCGCCTGCAGATGATGCTACCGATGAAGTAAAGAATGTTTACCTCACTCGGAAGAATCAATACTCCACAGTCTAGTGTGATATCTTGTATGGTTTGGAATCGGAGCTTCAAAAAAGGTTTGAGAACCATGACCCACATGATATTGTCCGTGAACTCAAAATGATATTTGAGGATCATGCGGAGTTGAGAGTTATGAGGCTTCTGGAAAGTTCTTTAACTGCAAGATGGAAGAGGGCAGCTCCGTCAGTGAGCATGTGCTTAAGATGTCTGGGCACGCAAACAAACTCCAAAGTTTGGGTATAGTGATTCCTAATTCTTTGGGTATTCACCGTGTCCTCCAATCACTACCACCAAGTTATAAGAACTTAGTGATGAACTACAATATGCAAAACATGGACAAGACGTTGCCAGAACTCTTCTCCATGTTGAAACTGCAGAAGTGGAGATCAAGAAAGAGCACCAAGTGTTGTTGGTCAATAAGACCACCAAATTCAAGAAAGACAAGTCTAAGCAAAAGGGAAAATTCAAGAAGGGCGGTAAGAAAGTTGCCGCGCCGGCGAAGAAGACCAAGGCTAGGCCTAAGCCTGATACTGAGTGCTTTTACTGCAAGGGAGAAGGTCACTGGAAGCAGAATTGCCCAAAGTACTTGGCGGATTTGAAGAAATACAACATCAAGAAGAAAGGTATATCCGATATACATGCTATTGATGTGTATCTCACTAGTACTCGTAATAGTGCCTGGGTATTTGATACTGGTTCGGTTGCTCATATTTATAACTCGAAACAGGTGCTGCAGAATAAACGGAAGCTAGCGAAGAACGAGGTGACGATGCGCGTTGGAAATGGATCAAAGGTTGATGTGATCGCGGTCGGCACGCTACCTCTTCATCTACCATCAGGATTAGTTTTATACTTAAATAATTGTTATTTGGTGCCTGCATTGAGCATGAACATTATATCTGGATCATGTTTATTGCGAGACGGTTACTTGTTTAAGTCCGAGAATAATGGTTGTTCGATTTATATGAGTAATATGTTTTATGCACATGCACCTTTGATAGATGGTCTATTCTTATTGAATCTCGATTGTAGTAATACACACATAAATAACATTGAGGCTAAACGTTTGAAATTGAGCGATAACACGACATATATGTGGCACTGTCGTCTTGGTCACATTGGAGTGAAGCGTATGAAGAAACTCCATTCCGATGCACTTCTTGAATCACTTGATTTCGAATCACTTGAAAGATATGAAGCATGTCTGATGGGTAAATGACTAAGACTCCATTTTCTGTGATGATGGAGCGAGCTACAGACTTATTGGAAATCATACATACCGATGTCTGTGGTCCAATGAGTGTAGCATCGCGCGGTGGTTATCATTATGTTCTTACCTTCACGGATGACTTGAGTAGATATGGGTATATCTATTTCATGAAACATAAGTCCGAAACTTTCGAGAAGTTTACGGAATTTCAAAGTGAGGTAGAGAATCAACGTAACAAGAAGATTAAATTTCTACCATCTGATCGTGGAGGTGAATATCTAAGTTACGAGTTTGGCGAGAATTTGAAGAAATGCGGAATACTTTCACAATTGACACCGCCGGGAACACCACAGTGTAATGGTGTGTCCGAATGTCGTAATCGAACTCTCTTAGATATGGTTCGTTCTATGATGTCACTTACAGATTTACCGCTATCGGTTTGGGGTTATGCATTAGAAACAGCCGCAGGGCACCATCTAAATCCGTTGAAACGACACCGTATGAATTATGGTTTGGGAAGAAACCTAAATTGGCGTTCCTTCAAGTTTGGGGTTGCGAAGCTTATGTAAAGAAGTTACAGCCAGACAAGCTTGAACCCAAAGCGGAAAAATGCGTCTTCATAGGATACCCGAAGGAAACTATTGGGTATACCTTCTATCATAGATCCGAGGGCAAAATCTTCGTTTGCTAAGAATGGATCCTTTCTAGAGAAGGAATTTCTCTCGAAAGAAGTGACTAGAAGGAAAGTAGAACTCGACGAGGTTGTTGAACCTTCTCTCGAACTTACGAGTAGCGCAGCACCGGAAGTAGTTCCTATGGCGCCTACACCAATAAGAGAGGAAGCTAATGATGATGATCATGAAACTTCGGTTAAAGTTGCTACAGAGCCTCGCAGGTCAACGAGAACTCGTACCACTCCTAATTGGTATTATCCCGTTATGAGTGTCATGTTGGTGGACAACACCGATGACCCTGCGATATATGAGGAAGCGATGATGAGCCCAGATTCCAATAAATGGCAAGAAGCCATGAAATCCGAGATTGGATCCATGTACGAAAACCAAGTATGGACTTTGGTGGACTTACCGGATGGCCGGAAGGCTGTCGAGAACAAATGGATTTTCAAGAAGAAAACAGATGCTAATGGTAATGTTACTGTCTATAAAGCTCGACTTGTCACAAAAGGGTTTCGACAAATTCAAGGAGTTGACTACGATGAGACTTTCTCACTAGTAGCGAAGCTAAAGTCTGTGAGGATTATGTTAGCAATCGCTGCATATTACGATTATGAGATATGGTAGATGGATGTCAAAACGGCGTTCCTCAATGGAGACATTGATGAAGAGTTGTATATGATGCAACCCAAAGGTTTTGTCAATCCTAAATGTGCTAACAAGGTGTGCAAACTTCAACGGTCCATATATGGATTGAAGCAAGCATCCCGAAGTTGGAATCAACATTTTGATAAGGTAATCAAGAGTTTTGGTTTTATACAAACTTATGGAGAAGCTTGTATTTACAAGAAAGTGAGTGGAAGCTCTGTAGCATTCTTAATACTATATGTAGATGACATATTGTTGATTGGGAATGATGTAGACCTTCTTAATAGTGTCAAGGATTATTTGAATAATAGTTTTTCAATGAAAGATCTTGGTGAAGCAGCTTACATATTAGGCATAAAGATTTATAGAGATAGATCGAGACGCCTAATATCATTGTCACAAAGTACATATTTGGACAAAGTTCTAAAGAGGTTTGGAATGGAAGATAGCAAGAAAGGGTTCTTGCCCATGTTGCCCAATACGACCTTGAGTAAAACTCAAAGTCCAGCAACAGCAGAAGATAGAGAAAGGATGAGTAAGACTCCCTATGCCTCAGCCATAGGATCTCTTATGTATGCCATGCTATGTACTAGACCCGACATTGCATATGCTGTTAGTTTGACTAGTAGATATCAAAGTGATCCAGGAGTGGATCATTGGACAGCGGTCAAAAACATCCTTAAGTACTTGAGAAGAACTAAGGATATGGTTCTTTCTTATGGAGGTGATGAACAGCTCGTTGTTAATGGTTACACCGATGCTACTTGGAACACCGATCCAGATGATTCTAAATCTCAATCTGGATACGTATTTACTTTGAATGGTGCAGCAGTTAGCTGGAGGAGTGCAAAGCAAAGCGTTGTGGCGAGATCTTCATCTGAATCGGAATACATAGCTGCTTCGGAGGCTTCACAAGAAGCGATATGGATGAAGAAGTTCATTACAGAGCTCGGTGTGGTTCCAAGTGCGCTGGACCCAATGTCTATCTACTTTGATAACATGGGCGCCATAGCCAATGCGCAAGAACTAAGGTCACACAAGAAGCTGAAGCACCTGAAGCTACGTTTTCACGATATTCGAGAACATGTCCAAGATGGTGACATAAAGATTTGCAAAGTACACACAGATCTGAATATGGCGGATCCGTTGACTAAACCTCTCCCGAGGGCAAAACATGACCAACACCAAACTGCCATGGGTGTTCGGTATATTACCATGTAATCTAGATTAGTTGACTCTAGTGCAAGTGGGAGACTGTTGGAGATATGCCCTAGAGGCAATAATAAATGTAGTTATTATTATATCTTTGTGTTTATGATAAATGTTTACATTCGTGCTATAACAGTATTAACTGGAAACATTAATACTTGTGTGATTTGTAACCTAAATTAGAGTCCCTAGTAAAGCCTCTTTATAATACTAGCTTGTTGGTTAATAGATGATCATGGTTTCCTGATCATGAACATTGAGATGTTGTTAACAACAAGATCATATCATTAGGAGAATGGTATGATCGACATACTCCTATAGATAAGCGTAGCATAAAGATCAAGTCATTTTAATAGTTCAATTGCTATAAGCTTTCTGGTACATAGTAACCTAATTCCTTCGACCATGAGATCATGCTAATCACCATCACCGGAAGGATGCTTTGATGACATCAAACACCACACTGTAACTGTGTGGCTATAAAGATGGCATTGAGTGTTCGTAAAGTATGGGTTGAGACACATGGATCAAGAATGGGATTTGTCCATCCATATGATGGATAGATATACTCTGGGCCCTCTCGGTGGAATGTCATCCAATTAGCTTGCAAGCATGTGATTGGCTCACAAGGGATCACATACCACGGGAACGAGAAAAGAGTACTTATCGGTAACGAGGTTGAACTAGGTATGCAGAGATACCGACGATCAAAATCTCGGATAAGTAAACTATCGTGAGACAAAGGGAAATTGGTATCGTATGTAAGTGGTTCATTCGATCGCAAAGTAATCGTAGAAATATGTGGGAGCCATATGAATTTCTAGATTCCTCTATTGGTTATTGATCGGAGAAGTGTCTCGATCATGTCCGCATAATTCACGAACCGTAGGGAGACACACTTAAGGATTCGATTTTGTTGAGTAGTTATGGAATGATGAGTAAGAGACCTAATGTTGTTCGGAGTCTCGGATGGGATCCGAGATATCACAAGGAGATCCGGAATGGTCCGGAGAATAAGATTCATATAAGGAAAGTCATGTTTCGGAGTTGGGGAATGATTCCGGTGTTTTCACCAGGAATGTTCTAGAAGGGTCCGGAAGGTCCGGCACTCCGGAGGGGAAGGGTACATGAATGTGTCATGACAATGTGGAATGGTTGCATCATGTACTAGGTCACTTGGCTGGACAATATGGAGAGAGAAATGAAATCCAAGTTTGAAAGTCAAATGCCAATTTGAAAAGTCAAATGCCAAGTTTGCTTGGTGGAGGGAGAGTAGGAAACCTACTTAGGGAGGAAGTCCCACTCCCTCCACCCGCCGTCCAAGGAGGGCGAGTTGGAGGAGGACTCCCTCCTCCCAAGCCGCCACCCTCCACCTATATAAGGAGGGGTAGGGCTGCCCCCTACCCTTACACCCAAAAACCCTAGCCTCAAGTCGCCGGCGCCACCACCTCCTTGTGCCGCCGCCTAGGGCACCTCCAACTCGGCGAGTTGGGGTTTCCCGAAACCCTAGCCGCCGTCCAAGCCCTCCCCTTGATGCCCTCTAAACCCTATATCACCAAGGCCTCTCTCATACTCCACCATACTCGCTCCGGCTTAAGGCAAAGCCCTGCGAGATCTCCCCTCTACTTCCGACACCACGCCGTCGTGCTGCCGGAATCGCGAGGAGAGTGCTACAACCTCCGCTGCCTGCTGGAACAAGGGAGAGGAAGGTCTTCATCGAGTACCGAACGTGTGACCGACTGCGGAAGCGCTGCCGGAACGCAGCGCCGGAAGGATCGTCTACGCGATCTTGAGATCGGCAAGAGTACGACTACATCACCCACGAGAATCTGCTCTCGTTAACCGCTTTGGAATCTTCGAGGGTGAGTTCCTCTATCAACTCGTTGCTACAATCTAGTAGATAGATCTTGGCTTGTTTGTTTGCATGCGGTAGAATTTTTTTGTTTTCCATGCTACGAACCCCTACATGAATAAGATGCGAGCTAGTGGTAGTCAACCCCAAAAGATGACAGTCTTTTAAATAAAAAGGTCCATAACATTTTTACAGTTTAGCACATATGCAAGGGTATATTGTAATGTTTATTGTAAGATGTTATTCCAAGTGCTAGTACCAGTAGTAATATGGTTCCGGTCATGTTTTTCCTATGTTTTCATTTCATATTTCTCTCTTTTGGTAGCTTTTAAGCTTTGGGTAGCTTAGTTTTATGTGTCTTATTTTGGTGGATTTACCTTGTAACTTATGCATATACTGGCATTCTCCATAGTCATGTGTTCGAGAAAAAGGAAAGAAAACGTGATCTAGTTGGAATTAGATTAGTTTGAAGCATTCTAAATTAGTTGTAATAGAGTGTAAGATTTCAATGTAATATATAATTTCAATAAGATCCACAGATTTGAAACTAATTCACCTATAAATTGAATGCTACAGACACCTAGTCGTTGGTTCACCACTACTGTTGTTTGATCTGCCGCGTACCAACATTGCACGCTACTGTTGGTGTGATGTGCTAGCGGCGTGTAGACAGAATTCTGCTAGTGTATTTAACTAGTAGTATGTCGGTCCATACGCTATGGGTACCTTTGTTACCGGCAGCTTCACGGCGCAATGTTGCATGTACGAGTTACCAATGGCATCTTATTAGTAGTGTGGCGCTTGCATGCCGCTAACGATGATTTTGCAGTGCCGGCAACGACGCTTCTATTAGTGCGTGGACCTCTAGGGCGCAACATATACCGGCGTCGACACTTCCCTAATGACATGTACACTAGTTCTAGCCATGTCGTGCCTTGCACCTGCCGACTATCTAGGCACATGGGTGCGAGGTACTTTGGCATGGGATGTCCTAGATTTGTAGTTGTCTTTAGAGGTGTCGGGAACGACTATGACTCATCCCTGTTGCTCTGAGTCACAACGCGTCGCCAATCTTGGCTGGAGGCCATGCTTGGTGAAGCCTTTCGTTGTTGCGTCCAAAGTTAGGAGCACCTCATTCACCCAGTTGTCGCTTGGTGAGGACGGTGTGTATGTGTGTGTGTGTGGGGGGGGGGGGGGGGTGCCTCCTTCTAGAGGCGTTGTACCCCCTGATGTCTTCATTGTTTGTTACATTGTTTGGTCTCAGAGGTACGCATATGGAATAGATAACTCAACACACACATTGAAAAATTACCATTGAACAAAGTATATGATTTCTGACCAAGGACCTAGTCTATGATTATTTTTCTGAATTTGGTAAACGGTAATCCTGTCATTTTGCAACAAAAATCGCATCATGTACAAACAAGCTATCACGGAAACGGGAAATCACATATTGTAGCTATAGAAGAGGAAGAGTTGATGAATAAGAAGAGAACCTCGCAACGTTAACATAGAGCTCATCCGCCACCTTGTTTCTTTCCATGGGTTTAATGTTTTTGTACCAATAGACATGTGTTGCCGAGTTGGTACCAAGATCAGCAGAACGTGATCGGCATAGCTATGTAGCCGTTTGGCCTGCCCAGAGTGGTTGTGTCTGGGCTTGGGAGGCCTTTGGGATATAATTTTTTCACTGTTATTTCTCCGTGATTGATGGGCTAAGTGATGGGTTTCGCATATCAGAAGAAATAGAAGTCTTTTTTATCTCTGCTAGTGGGTTGTGCGCTGGGTCATGCATGTCACGAGGGGTGGCGCTTGGGGGCGTCTAGGGTTTCCCCTGTCACCCTAGGAGGAGCGACACGGGGTTGGGGGTAGAATGACTTTACTAGATAATAGGTAGGATTTGACTTGCACCATGGGCTTTGCCTCACATGGCGAGGAAACCAGCGATTCGGATTGTTGCGAGGCACCGTGGAACGGCTAAAATCTCCAATTTGATGAGGGTGCTCCTGGACTGAGCACAATGAATCTCTTTAGATTTTAAAAAATATGTGTACATTTTTTTTGACCGGTACCATGGCGGGCTTACGTCGGCCTGGACACTTTTATAACAGCAACCAATTTGTTCCTTAAAATGTTTTAGAGGGCAGAGAGAGAATAGATTACAGATCAGCTCATAGTGGATCAAACTGATTACACCATAGACTAAGTTGGGACGCAGAGCTTGCCCGTTTATATCGGTGAGCCCATAAGCGGACATCATCTGTACACCGCTTTATTGCTGCCAGCGGTGGTTCATCCACTCCATTGAACACCAGCGTATTGCGACGCTTCCAAATGTTCCACATAATCGCAATGCAGATTGTCGTTTCCTCAAACCTTCGGCAGTAGGCCGTCGAGATCTCACCAAGGGTACATGGAATAGTGCCACCCGCAGGAGGGAAGAAGAAACTCCAAATGTCGTATGCACGGTGGAAGATCAGTAGGTGATCAGAGTCTTCATCCATAGCACACGAAGGGCAGGCCGCCGAGTGGGAGAGTTGATGTCGAAAACGGCGCTCATTTGTAGACAGACGATGGCGGCAGGCCATCCAGCAGAAGATCTTGCATTGCAAGGGGTCGGCGTTGCCCCACACCCAAGATGCATGCTCATTAATTTGCAAATGCCTAAAAGCATGGACGTACGGCATAAGCGGGTATCCGGAGACAGGTGGACCGAGGAAATTTCGACGGTTAGCTCTGCAGCGGCCGTGTGAGATAGACGCGGGACATGTGTACATTATGGATTACATAGTGCATTTTATAAACCATAACAAACGGCCAAAGAAAAAGAAACATCAATCCATTAAAAGAAGTCCATATAACCTCCCTACGTATCAAGTTTGGGATGCTAACACCCCCCTACTATAAACTGGGTCACTTAAGCCCCACAAGTATCCAAAACCAGACAAATTACCCCCTCCAGGCGGTTTGTGAGGCTGATGGCTGTTTTGGTTAGTGGTTTGATCCACGTGGACTATCTACACTTGACATTTTACACGTGGAGATGAATCATGTTCTGCTACACCTTCTGCTACACCTATATTGACCTTCTCATTTTCTCATGATTGATGTGAGTCCGTGTTGTTGTTTTAGCGGGGCGCAAAGAGACTATACTTGACCTGGCCAAGTTCGTTGATAAAGGCGTCCAGGTGAAGCTCACCGGCGGCCGGCATGGTTGGTTCGTTTGCTGAAATCTTCCATTTCACCGTGCGTATTTATTAATTAGAATCTAGTGACACATCACCGTTGCTAGTATTCAGTATAAAATGACCTGTGCTGTTTTAGCCTTTCAGGACAAATGAACTCCTCTATTTTCAGAAATTTCATAACATTACAGTCACTTCTCTGTTGCAACACATCGGCCTTTCACAATACATTGAGAAACCTACTAAAAATACCATAATCTAGAAACGATTGCATCTTCCATGTGCCTACATGTCCACATTCAGTTGATTAAAGCTCCAGTTTAACCTGCGTGTTCCTTTTTGGTCTGCAACCTGCCCGTGCCTGATCTGAAGAAGCTTAGACTGAAGAAATAAAAAACCAAGAACTCAGATACAAAGAAATAAAAAATACCATAAACTAAGAACTGACCTGCCTGATCTCCAGCACAGGGCTCACAGCAGACGTGGCTCCTCTGACGTAGAGCGAGCACGAACTCAAGGTATTTGTCCTCCATGACATCACAGCCAAGGACGAGCTCACGGAGGTTGGGGAAGGCGGCGCGTGCGCGGGAGGGTGGCCGTGTCAGGGAACACCCACGCGCCGCTGAAGAGCGAGGAAGGGAGGCACAGACCGGGGAGGGGCCATGGACAATTGATGAAGACGAGCTGGAACCAGCGCGCGAGCACGGGCTGGTCAACCCCGTCGATGAAACTGCAGGTTAGTCTAAGGAAGGGGAAGGGCCCAGGATGCGCCTCGAGGTCAGCGGATACAGCGTCGTTGTCTACTAGTAGGGGAAGTGCCGGCGGCGAGCACGACAACGAGCACGCTGGCTGGGTGCGACCGAGATAAAGCGGAGCGAGGGATTTAGACCAAGTCAAAACATCTTTCTGCATGCTCTGTCTTACCTGTACTAAACCACTGTCCACGTCATTGAAACAGTTTCCTAATACTGCTAACAACGGTTTCAGGGTGTAATTTGCCCGGTTTTGAATACTTGTGGGGGATAAGTGACCCAATTTATAATTAAGGAGGGTTAGCAATTCCAAAGCTAATACATAGGGGGGTCATGTGTACTTCTTTCTCAATCCATTATGATTCTGCTACCAGCACATCTGCACATGCTGGCTGGCAATCGATCGTACCATACTCCACACATATGGGCACTGACGCCATTGCGCTCGCGTCTTCACTCTTCAAGAGCGAACGCACTTGGGTCAGCCGTCGCGCGCTTCCGTCTGCACGTGGTAACATGCACACCAAAGCTAGCTCTCGTGTATCAAAGTCTCCTCTTCAGCCAGCTCCTGACGTGCTACTACCACAGATTGTCAACTCGGCATCGGCAATGGCGGTACAGACGCGTCAATGTCTGCTGGTCATCATCCTCGTCCTCGCCGTGATGGCGATCCCGGCGGGCGCCGCCGACGACGTGGACGTCACGGGCGGCTACTCTCTAAGCGACTGCGACCAGCATTCACGGTGGCCGTCCGCCGCCAACGGCAGCGCCTTCCGCGCCAGCCTCGCGCCGCTCCTCGCCGGCCTCCCCTCCGCCGCCGCGCCGACGGGCTTCGCCTCCCTCCGCTCCGGCAACGGCCGCGCGTTCGCCCGCGGCCTCTGCTTCGGCGAGTCCCCGGCGCCGCACGACTGCAGCGAGTGCCTCTCCATCTCCGTCAGCAAGATGCCCCCCTGCAAGGGCAGCCGGCGCGCCGGGTTCTGGAACGCCGGCTGCTTCCTCGCCTACGCCGACACCACCAACGCCTCGTCCTGGGAGGACGAGGAGTTCTTCTCATCGTCCTTCGACGAAGACGGCGGCGTTGTCAACTACGACGTGCAGAAGCTCGTCGACCTGGCGCAGTCCATGGCGCCGCGCGCCGCAAACAGCACCTCGGGCCGGATGGTGGCCACGGCGACCGCGACGGCGGCGAACAGCACGGTGCGCGCGCTGGCGCAGTGCACGGGAGACGTCACGGCGGCGGACTGCGCACGATGCCTGGAGAGATCGGTGCAGGATGTGGCACGGGTCCTCCAGTCAATGCAAAAATCCGGCGGCGTTCAGTCGCCAGGCGTGGCCAGAGTGTTCCGCTACAACTGCTACCTCCAGCTCAAGATATCCGCTCCCATGGGAAACGGAGCAGGAAAGAAGATGAGAGCTCATCTTGCCGTTGTGGTCGTGGTCGCCGTCGCAATCGTCGTCCTGATCGTCGGAGCAGTTCTTCTCATACTGAAGCGAATTCGTGCCAGGAAGGCCCAAGCTGCCCAACACGCTCCGATCTGAATGCTACGGGACTGTTCTCTGGTTGATCAGATGTGGTCAACGAGGCCTTCTAGTCAACCGCGTGCTTGCTTGCATCTGTGTTTGCCCTTATTAGCCGCCTGGACATGTGCTCATGCTTAATTATGTTATCTTCAGTTAACCCTAGGAGACACGATTTAAACCGAGTCTCTATCCTGGGCTGCCGTGGGCACAAAGGGACTATGTGCCCTGATGTCCGCAGCGTAGATCTAACGTGTTGGATGGATGGAGTTGTACGGGATGTTCCCTTGTCATGAGCGTGTAAATATTTATGCAAAATAAAAATTCTATCAAATGAATTGAAACGTAGGATTTTTTTTACGTCAAAAAGCTTCAGTTAACCATGTCACCATAGCTTAGATTTAGTTAGTTTTGTTTTCTGTCCGAAATAATGCAGCATGCAGCGTGTACCCGTCGTTAGTTTTTCAGTTAAGTTCAGAGTAGACCTTGTTTTTTTAGGGAACGTGTGGGACTTCGTCCCCTACTAGCTTTATTGATGATCAAACATACTTACATCATTTATCAAAAAAAGCAAAGAAACTAGGGGGATCATCGTCCTAGGTACAAGAACTAGAAGATTGAAAACTAGACTTGTCCACCACCTAATGTTTCTGTACTAATAGACACGTGTTGCCGAGTTAGTACGATCAGTCATATCATGGTACCGAGATCAGCAGAACATGACCGGCATGACTATGTAGCCGTTTGGCATATCCAGAGAGGATGTTTCGGGGATTGGGAGGTTTTAGGGATAGACTTTGTTGACCGTTATTTCTCCGCTATTGACGGGGCTAAGTGATGGGTTCCACACGTCAGAAGAAATAGAAATCTAATTGTTTTTGTCTCTGTTGGTGGGTTGTGTGTTGGGTCCCGCATGTCAGAGGGGTGGCGCTTGGGGGAGGTGGCTAGGGTTTTTCGTGTTCGCCTTGGGAAGAGTGATGCGGGTCGGGGGTCAAATGACTGTACTAGATAATAGGTAGGATTTTACTTGCACCATGGGCTTTGCCTCACATGGAAGGAAACGAGCAATTTAGATCTGTGTGAGACATCATGGAACGGCAAAAATCTCTAATTTTATGAGCATACCCTGGACCAAGCACAGTGAATCTATTCAGAATTTTAAAAACTAGACAAACATGCGAGCTTCGCCTCGTCGTCTATATTGCGTTTTGGCATACCATGATAGGTGTGATGGTACTGCAGGAGTTTTAAGTATTTATCTTGTTGGTGTCCTTTGTAAAGCGTTTAGTTTTTTCTATTTTATTTTAATGCTTCCATAAACAAAATAGAAGATTAGCTTTCTTTGCACTGGTGAAATCTATGTTGTCACGTGCATCACACACTTATCTGGTGATTTCTCAAAACTGAAAGCCATAAAACTAAAAATCTCATATATGGCAAGTTGGCAACTAACTATTAAAGGCGAGAGTAACAGATGGGAATAGAACCTTCTCCTTACGTTTAACCTTCACCTTCCGCTTCAAATTAACATCGGCCGAAGCTTCTTGCTAATATATGTAAATCGGTGACTCAGAAGGTCAGACCCGTAATAAAGAGGGCAAGCCTATAAAATAAATAACAGAGAACGCTGAATCAAGCTAGTGTGTCTATGTATGTCAACAACGTAGTCTTCTTTTCTAAGGTCCATCTTTATTAAAAAAAAGGTTAGAAATATTAACTGTGAGCCGATGAGTGAATTACCAATACCATTACCAAGGAAAGCAAATTGTGAACATGGCCATTTATCTTGAATGAAGAAAGAATATAATATTTAAGAAAACTGGACAGTACAAATACCTCAGAAAATATGGGCAGTGTAAATATTTATGAAAATCTAAACAACCTCGAGACACTTTTGAAACTAAGTGATGCAGATAAAGGAAGAATTTTTCACAGTTTTTTCTAAGCTAAAGGAAGAAATTTTCATACCGATGCTACATGCAGCTTCTAGTCATATTTACAAAAGCCACTATTCAAATTTCCAAACATAAACTACTATGATCTTGCGAGTCAACACATGGCTACGGCTATCGCTTCTCGAACATCAACATCACCCATGACTTCAGATCAAACGGCAGGTATCTCCTCACATGCCCTGAGTGCTGAATTGAGGTCTTTATCCAGTTAGTAGCCCGGTCTTCATGGCCTCTGCAGATTGCTTGATATCCCTATCTAGTTTGTTCTCTTGTATCTCACTGTTTTGGAAGTAAGGGGATAAAAAGAAGAGAGTTCCCAGAACATTGATGTATACCTCTAGAAAAAAGAACATGGATGTATTGTTTCAAGTGCATAAGCACATGTCGAGGAGGGTAGATTATGTAGGACGAACAATAAAGACTTTGCCCAAGAAAATCTAATCTATAACAAATACATTATAAAAACATACGGAAGTTCTGACATAGTTCTTGAATCGCAAAATACAACTTTGGTCAAAAGGTTTCTGCATGACCATCTTACCAAATTAGCAACACCATTGTTGAAACAACAGAGCACAATTTTGTATAGTAGCTTAGCACGGTTCAATTTTGTGGGGTAACTATTAGATAATGTTGTAGGAGATATCAAATCCAAACTCTATCTAGATTGGTCTAAAAGCATTGGTTTGTCTTAATCCATGGCAGTAGTGACTACTATTATAGGGATATAATTTGAAGAATATAAGTGGCTTTTTTAACTGTATAACATTTTCAAAAATAAAAATGTAGAACACATAGTCCTTTCGAAGTCCGTTTAGAAACAAAATTTTCAAAAGCAATATACTTGATCATTTTTATGCTGAAAATAGACACCTAGGGATTCAGTTACGGCAGCTAGGCCAAGCTATAAACAACCACTATTTCTGGTTTCTTATAATCTAGGTGTATTGCTTCCTTTTCTGTACATACTACTCTTTGACTGTAATTTCCATTGAGTTGCACATTAATAAGAACACAAAAGAATAAAATTATAGTAGATACAACTATAATTCAACAATTGGAGCTAGTAAGAATGGTGTATGAAAGTACTTGTGATCTGTAAGAACACTCGAGCATTTCCCTCCAATAGTCAGTGTATCCGGTATGCTTGTACATATGAACTTCTTAGTTCTTGTTAGCAAGAATGCTTGTACATCCGGTATATTGTCGTATATCTGCATTGCAGGACAAGTGAACTTGCATACATATACATGATTAGCTTCTATAAAAGCGAGGAGGTTCGAATTGAGATTATGTACAGGATTCATTGGAGTAGCTATTGTGGGTGAGAGTATTATGGGAGTCCGCCATGGGGTGAAAGCAAGGTGCATAGGGGGAGGACATTGGCATGATAGCCTCTCCAGTCTCCTCGATCTACAACTCAGCAGCACCGGCGCTACTGCTCTGCTTGGTAATGCTCTTCTCGGTTAGCTCAACAATCAGACACAAGACACCTCGACGTACCACAGCTACAGCCAACTCGCTTAGGGACAGTACGGCGCAGCGAAGGATGACGCTCACCTCAGGCTGAGTCCAAGCACCGAGCTCCACCAACATGAGAGGCATGTCCTCAATCTGGCCCTCCCCACCAACCACTCCCATGGTTCTGGCCACCCCCATGGCATCAAGGAAGAAGAGGGTTATAGGGAGTGAACTCCAGATCAAGCACCACGTATACAAGGCTGAGAACCACACTGAAGATCCGACGACCATGACTCCCCTCACAGGCTCCACCTCGGCCTCCATGGACAATGTACAAGAACATGGGATCAAGGAAACCCAACAACACAAATCGGGATTATTTAGGGTAAGAAATCTACTTATAAAACCTAAGCAAAAAACAACATGTACATCTCCAATCTCCCTCCCTCCCACCACCGGCCACCTTGGCCGCCAGCGACGGGAAGGAGGAAGGCCATGATCTGGATCAGGAGGGGAGGAAAAGGGTCAATGGAGAGAGAGAGAGAGAGAGAGAGAGGATAGGTATACCATCATGACACAATTGCTTTCTCCGGGAGGGGAGGCGGGAGACACGGTGTTTGGAGTCTTGGGCGGCCAAGGTTTGGCGAGGACGGGTGGCGTGCGTTGGCTGGCAGGCGTGGTAGGAGGCGGCGTTCCAGGAGCCAGCTACTGGCAGGGCAGTTGCAAAACACCGTCGCCTCCCTTCCTCGATCCCTGGCAACGCTCGGCCCTTCCTCCCTCCTCTCGGTCAACAGTTAACCCAACCGATGGGGCGAATCCTGTTGGAGATATGCCCTAGAGGCAATAATAAATGTAGTTATTATTATATATCTTTGTGTTTATGATAAATGTTTACATTCATGCTATAATAGTATTAACAAGGAAACATTAATACTTGTGTGATTTGTAAACTTAATTTGAAGTCCCTAGTATAGCCTCTATACTTCACTAGCTTGTTGGTTGATTGATGATTGTGGTTTCCCTATCATGAACATTGAGATGTTATCAACAACAAGATCATATCATTAGGAGAATGATATGGTGGACATACTCCTATAGATAAGCGTAGCATAAAGATCAAGTCATTTCAATAGTTCAATTGCTATATGCTTTCTGATACATAGTAACCTAATTCCTTCGACCATGAGATCATGCATATCACCTTTACTGGATGGATGCTTTGATGTCATCAAACACCACACCGTAACAGGGTGGCTATAAAGGTGGCATTGAGTGTTCGGAAAGTATTGGTTGAAACACATGGATCAAGAGTGGGATTTGTCCATCCACATGACGGATAGATATTCTCTGGGCCCTCTCGGTGAAATGTCATCCAATTAGCTTGCAAGCATGTGACTGGGTCACAAGGGATCACATATCAGGAACGAGAAAAGAGTACTTATCGATGTGAGGTTGAACTAGGTATGCAGAGATCTGACGATCATAACCTCGGATAAGTAACATATCGTGAGACAAAGGGAAATTGATATCGTATGTAAGTGGTTCATTCGATCATAAAGTAATCGTAGAAATATGTGGGAGCCATATGAATTTCCAGATTCCTCTATTGGTTATTGTTCTGAGAAGTGTCTCGATCATGTCGCATAATTCACGAACCGTAGGGAGACACATAAGGATTCGACGTTGTTTTGATTAGTTATGGTATTATGAGAAAGAGACCGAATGTTGTTGGTCTCGGATGGGATCCGGGATATCACGAGGAGATCCGGAATAGTCCGGAGAATAAGATTCATATAAGGAAAGTCCCGTTTGGAGTTGGGGAATGGTTCCGTGTTTTCATCGGGAACATTCTAGAAGGTCCCGAATGTCCGGCTCTCCGGAGGGAAGGGTACATGAATGTGTCATTACATATTGGAATGATTGCATCATGTACTAGGTGTTCTTGCTGTCCAAAATAAAGGGTTTATTTAAATCCTAAATTAAAAGTCAAACGGCTAGTTTGAAAGTCAAGCAGCAAGTTTTGGAAAGTGGAAAGAGGAGGAGAAGTGGAAACCGAGTTGGGAGGGATTCCTCCTCCCAAGCGGCGCCCACCTCAAGGCTGAGTTGGGGAGGACTCCTCCCTCCCTTGGCCGCCCTCCCAGCTATAAAGGGAGGCGGCTGCCCTCCTAGCACACACAAGTTCCTATCCTCTAAACTAAACCCTAGACCTAAACCCCGGTTTAGAGCTATTTTGGTTTAGAGCCTTCTAATTGGTTTAGAGCCTTCTAATTGGTGTGTCTAATTACTAGACCACTAATAGCCTCTCTCATAAGCTCCACCATACTCGCACCGGCTTAAGGCGAAGCCCTGCGGGATTTCCCCTCTACCTCGGTACCACGCCCGTTGTCTTGCGGAATCGCGAGAGAGTGCTACAACCTCCATTTTCTTTGGAACAAGGGAGAGGAAGGTCTTCGTCAGTATCAACGAGCGTGTGACCGATTGGAGCGCGCTGCTGAACGGCGCTGGAAGGATCGTCTCGCGATCTTGAGATCGGAAAGAATCGACTACATCACCCACGAGAATCTTCTCTCGTTAAACACTTTGGAATCTTCGAGGTGAGTTATTCCATCGACTCGTTGCAATCTAGTAGATAGATCTTGGCTTGTTTGTTTGTATGCGATAGAAAATTTTGTTTTCCATGCTACGAACCCCTACAGTGGTATCAGAGCCGTGTCTATATGTAGATCTGTTGCACGAGTAGAACACAATGGTCATTGTGGGCGTTGATGCTTTCATTGTAGATTGCTTTTCGTGTACTTTGCATCTTGCGGTATGTTGGGATGAAGCGGCCCGGGCTAACCTTACATGACATCGTTCATGAGACTTGCTCCACGCTTAACATGCAACTTGTATTGCATAAGTGGCTTTGCGGGTGCCTGTTTCTCCTAGCATAGTAAAGATCCAATTTACAACGGGTAATCAACAATGCTAGTATCAATGTTGTGGTTCTTGTTCGTAAGTTAGAACGACACTTATTGAAAGCCCCAAACCACGTAAAATATGCAAAGAAAGTAGAAGCGTCTAACTTTGTTTTGCAGGGGTGTGCAGTGATGTGATATGGCCATGATTGTGATTATATTTGATGTATGCAATGTTCCTTATTGTAAGTTGGCAACCGGCGGAGCCATATGGTTGTCTTTAATTTACATTAAGACCTGCGTGTCTATTCAAAATAGTTGTAATAGTTGAAGCTGGTGGGCGACAACCATGAAGAAGCGTCATTGACCTTGATGCTATGCGGTGATGATGGAGATCATGTTCGTGCTTGAAGATGGAGATCGGAAGCACAAAGAAAAGGCCATATCATATCACATATTATGAATTGCATGTGATGTTAATCCTTTATGCATCTTGTATTGCTTAGTAGACGCGGTAGCATTATAAGATGATCCCTCATGCACATAAATTTCAAGTTCTAAAGTGTTCACCCTTAGTATGCACCGTTGCCAAAGCTTGCTGCTTGAAGCACCACGTGATGATCGGGTGTCTTTGATTCCGGTGAATACAACGTAAGCAAGCAGATTTGCTTATGCGGTAGCTAAGGTTTGATCTTGTGAGCCTAGCATGTATGCAGACATGGCCTCAGGAACACGGATCGCCGAAAGGTAAAGCATGAATCATATAGTAGATATGATGAACATGATGATTGTTCGCCATTAAAACTATATCAACTCTCGTGATGATCGGTGTTGATGTAGTGGATTTGGTTCGTGTGATCACTAAAACAATGTGAGGGATGTTGTTTTGAGTGGGAGTTCACCTAGTTTAATTTCATTAATTAATTTGAACTCAATTTGTCATAAACTTAGTCTAAACTATTGCAAATATGTTGTAGATCAATGGCAGCCCCTACCATCAATTTTAATGCGTTCCTAGAAAGAAAAGTTGAAAAACAATGGAAGCAACTTCGCGGATTGGTTCCATAATTTGAGGATTGTCCTCACAGTGGTAATTTGACCTATGTCTGGATGCACCTGGGTGACCCACTGCGGTGATGCTACCGATGAAGTAAAGAATGTTTACCTTGCTCTAAGAATCAATACTCCATAGTTCAGTGTGCTATCTTGTATGGTTTAGAATCGGAGCTTCAGAAAAGGTTTGAAGAGTCAGACCCATATGATATTGTCGAGGATCTCAAATTAATTTTTGAGACTCATGCGGCAATTGAAAGTTATGAAGCTTCTGAAAAGTTCTTTAACTGCAAGATGGAAGAGGGCAGCTCCGTCGGTGAGCATGTGCTTAAGATGTCTGGGCATGCAAATAAACTTCAAAGCTTGGGTATAGTGATTCCTAATACTTTGGGGTTTACCGCATCCTCCAACCACTACCACCAAGTTACAAGAACTTTGTGATGAACTACAACATGCGTAACATGAACAAAGAGTTGCGGAACTATTTGCTATGTTAAAATCTGCAGTGGAGATCAAGAAAGAGCACCAAGTGTTGATGGTCAATAAGACCACCAAATTCAAGAAAGGCAAGTCTAAGCAAAGGACACTTCAAGAAGGGTGGTAAGAAAGCTGCCACGATTTAAGAGGACCAAGGCTGGACCTAAGCCTGGCCCGAGTGCTTTTCTTTGCAAGGGAGAAGGTCCTTTGGGCGGAATTGCCCAAAGTACTTGGCGGATTTGAAGAACGGCAACATCAAGAAGAAAGGTATATCTGATATACATGTTATTGATGTGTATCTCACTAGTATTCGTAGTAGTGCTGGGTATTTGATCTGGTTCGGTTGCTCATATTTGTAACTCAAGCAGAGCTGCGAATAAGCGGAAGCTAGTGAAGAGCGAGGTGACGATGCGCGTGGAAGCGGATCAAAGGTTGATGTGATCGCGGTCGGCACGCTACCTCTTCATCTACCATCGGGATTAGTTTTATACTTAAATAATTGTTATTTGGTGCTGCGTTGAGCATGAACATTATATCGGGATCTTGTTTATTGCGAGACGGTTACTTGTTTAAATCCGAGAATAATGGTTGTTCGATTTATATGAGTAATATGTTTTATGCACATGCACCTTTGATAGATGGTCTATTCTTATTGAATATCGATAGTGGAAATACACATATCAACAACATTGAGGCTAAACGTTTGAAATCAAGCGATAATTCGACCTATATGTGGCACTGTCGTCTTGGTCACATTGGAGTGAAGCGTATGAAGAAACTCCATTCCGATGGACTTCTTGAATCACTTGATTTTGAATCACTTGAAAGATGCGAAGCATGTCTGATGGGTAAAATGACTAAGACTCCATTTTCTGGTATGATGGAGCGAGCTACGGACTTATTGGAAATCATACATACCGATGTGTGTGGTCCAATGAGTGTAGCATCGCGCAGTGGTTATCGTTATGTTCTTACCTTCACGGATGACTTGAGTAGATATGGGTATATCTATTTCATGAAACATAAGTCTGAAACTTTCGAGAAGTTTAAGGAGTTTCAAAGTGAGGTAGAGAATCAACGTAACAAGAAGATTAAATTTCTACGTTACGATCGTGGAGGTGAATATCTGTTCTGAGTTTGGCGAGCATTTGAAGAAATGTGGAATACTTTCGCATGATTGACACGCCGGGAAAACCACATCGTAATGGTGTGTCCGAACGTCGTAGTCGAACTCTCTTAGATATGGTTCGTTCTATGATGTCACTTACAGATTTACCGCTATCATTTTGGGGTTATGCATTAGAAACAGCCGCATTCACTTTAAATAGGGCACCGTCTAAATCCGTTGAAACGACACCGTATGAATTATGGTTTGGGAAGAAACCTAAATTGTCGCTCCTTAAAGTTTGGGGATCTGAAGCCTATGTAAAGAAGTTACAGGACAAGCTTGAACCCAAAGCGGAAAAATGCGTCTTCATAGGATACGAAGGAAACTATTGGGTATACCTTCTATCATAGATCCGAAGGCAAAATCTTCGTTGCCAAGAATGGATCCTTTCTAGAGAAGAATTTCTCTCGAAAGAAGTGGTGGAAGGAAAGTAGAACTCGACGAGGTTGTCGAACCTTCTCTCGAATTGCGAGTAGCGCGACCGGAAGAAGTTCTGTGATGCCTGCACCAATAAGAGAGGAAGCTAATGATGGTGATCATGAAACTTGGTTGAAGTTGCTACAGAGCCTCGGAGGTCAGCGAAATCGTACCACTCCAGTTGGTATGATTCCGTTATGAATGTCATGTTGGTGGACAACACCGATGACCCGAGACATATGAGAAGCGATGATGAGCCCAGATTCCAATAAATGGCAAGAAGCCATGAAATCCGAGATTGGATCCATGTACGAAAACCAAGTATGGACTTTGGTGGACTTCTGGGATGGTAGGAAGGCTGTCGAGAACAAATGGATTTTCAAGAAGAAAGCAGATGCTGATGGTAATGTTATCGTCTATAAAGCTCGACTTGTCGCAAAGGGTTTCGACAAATTCAAGGAGTTGACTACGATGAGACTTTCTCACCGGTAGCGAAGCTAAAGTCTGTGAGGATTATGTTAGCAATCGCTGCATATTATGATTATGAGATATGGCAGATGGATGTCAAAACAGCATTCCTCAATGGAGACATTGATGAAGAGTTGTATATGATGCAACCCAAAGGTTTTGTCGATCCTAAAGATGCTAACAAGGTATGCAAGCTTCAACGGTCCATCTATGGATTGAAGCAAGCATCCGAAGTTGGAATCAACGTTTGATAAGGTAATCAAAGTTTTGGTTTTATACAAACTTATGGAGAAGCTTGTATTTACAAGAAAGTGAGTGGGAGCTCAGGCATTCTTAATACTGTATGTGGATGACATATTGTTGATTGGGAATGATGTAGACCTTCTTAATAGTGTCAAAGAGTATTTGAATAATAGTTTTTAATGAAGGATCTTGGCGAAGCTTACATATTAGGCATAAAAATTTATAGAGATAGATCGAAGCAAATATCATTGTCACAAAGTACATATTTGGACAAAGTTCTAAAGAGGTTTGGAATGGAAGATAGCAAGAAAGGGTTCTTGCCCATGTTGCTCAATCGACCTTGAGTAAAACTCAAAGTCCGACATCGGCAGAAGATAGAGAAAGGATGAGTAAGACTCCCTATGCCTCAGCCATAGGATCTCTAATGTATGCCATGCTATGTACTAGACCCGACATCGCATATGCTGTTAGTCTAACTAGCAGATATCAAAGTGATCCAGGAGTGGATCATTGGACAATGATCAAAACATCCTTAAGTACTTGAGAAGAACTAAGGATATGGTTCTTTCTTATGGAGGTGATGAACAGCTCGTTGTTAATGGTTACACCGATGCTAGTTGGAACACCGATCCGGATGATTCTAAATCACAATCTGGATCGTATTTATTTTGAATGGTGCAGCGATTAGCTGGAGGAGTGCAAAGCAAAGCGTTGTGGCGAGATCTTCAACTGAATCGGAATACATGGCTGCTTGGAGGCTTCACAAGAAGCGATATGGATGAAAGAGTTCATTACTGAGCTGGGTGTGGTTCCAAGTCGCTGGACCCAATGTCTATCTCTTGTGATAACATGGGCGCCATAGCCAATCGCAAGAACCAAGGTCACACAAGAAGCTGAAGCATATCAAGCTACGTTTTCACGCTATTCGAGAACATATCCAGGATGGGGATATAAAGATTTGCAAAGTACACACAGATCTGAATGTGGCGGATCCGTTGACTAAACCTCTCCCGAGGGCAAAACATGACCAACACCAAACTGCCATGGGTGTTGGTATATTACCATGTAATCTAGATTAGATGACTCTAGTGCAAGTGGGAGATGTTGGAGATATGCCCTAGAGGCAATAATAAATGTAGTTATTATTATATATCTTTGTGTTTATGATAAATGTTTACATTCATGCTATAATAGTATTAACAAGGAAACATTAATACTTGTGTGATTTGTAAACTTAATTTGAAGTCCCTAGTATAGCCTCTATACTTCACTAGCTTGTTGGTTGATTGATGATTGTGGTTTCCCTATCATGAACATTGAGATGTTATCAACAACAAGATCATATCATTAGGAGAATGATATGGTGGACATACTCCTATAGATAAGCGTAGCATAAAGATCAAGTCATTTCAATAGTTCAATTGCTATATGCTTTTACGATACATAGTAACCTAATTCCTTGACCATGAGATCATGCATATCACCTTTACTGGATGGATGCTTTGATGTCATCAAACACCACACCGTAACAGGGTGGCTATAAAGGTGGCATTGAGTGTTCGGAAAGTATTGGTTGAAACACATGGATCAAGAGTGGGATTTGTCCATCCACATGACGGATAGATATTCTCTGGGCCCTCTCGGTGAAATGTCATCCAATTAGCTTGCAAGCATGTGACTGGGTCACAAGGGATCACATATCACGGAACGAGAAAAGAGTACTTATCGATACGAGGTTGAACTAGGTATGCAGAGATACCGACGATCATAACCTCGGATAAGTAACATATCGTGAGACAAAGGGAAATTGGTATCGTATGTAAGTGGTTCATTCGATTGCAAAGTAATCGTAGAAATATGTGGGAGCCATATGAATTTCCAGATTCCTCTATTGGTTATTGTTCGGAGAAGTGTCTCGATCATGTCCGCATAATTCACGAACCGTAGGGAGACACACTTAAGGATTCGACGTTGTTTTGATTAGTTATGGTATTATGAGAAAGAGACCGAATGTTGTTCGGAGTCTCGGATGGGATCCGGGATATCACGAGGAGATCCGGAATAGTCCGGAGAATAAGATTCATATAAGGAAAGTCCCGTTTCGGAGTTGGGGAATGGTTCCGGTGTTTTCATCGGGAACATTCTAGAAGGTCCCGGAATGTCCGGCTCTCCGGAGGGGGAAGGGTACATGAATGTGTCATTACATATTGGAATGATTGCATCATGTACTAGGTGTTCTTGCTGTCCAAAATAAAGGGTTTATTTAAATCCTAAATTAAAAAGTCAAACGGCTAGTTTGAAAGTCAAACGGCAAGTTTTGGAAAGTGGAAAGAGGAGAAGTGGAAACCGAGTTGGGGAGGATTCCTCCTCCCAAGCCGGGCGCCCACCTCAAGGCCGAGTTGGGGAGGGACTCCTCGCCCTCGCCTGGGCCGGCGGCCCTCCCAGCGCGAAGGGGCGGGGCAGGGCTGCCCCTCCTAGCACACACAAGTTCCTATCCTCTAAACTAAACCCTAGACCTAAACCCCGGTTTAGAGCTATTTCGGTTTAGAGCCTTCTAATTGGTTTAGAGCCTTCTAATTGGTGTGTCTAATTACTAGACCACTAATAGCCTCTCTCATAAGCTCCACCATACTCGCACCGGCTTAAGGCGAAGCCCTGCGGGATTTCCCCTCTACCTCCGGTACCACGCCGTTATGCTGCCGGAATCGCGAGGAGAGTGCTACAACCTCCGCTGCCTGCTGGAACAAGGGAGAGGAAGGTCTTCGTCATGCGAGCGTGTGACCGATCTGGGGCGCTGCTGGAACGTGGCGCTGGAAGGATCGTCTACGCGATCTTGAGATCGGAAAGAGTACGACTACATCACCCACGAGAATCTGCTCTCGTTAAACACTTTGGAATCTTCGAGGGTGAGTTATTCCATCGACTCGTTGCTGCAATCTAGTAGATAGATCTTGGCTTGTTTGTTTGTATGCGATAGAAAATTTTGTTTTCCATGCTACGAACCCCTACAAATCCGTGGGAACACAAGCGAAGCCAAGGATTCCTGGGCCCGCACGCCAGACTGCCAGAGACACCAGATATGCAAGTGCCCTCATTGCTCTTGCATATAACCATGCTTATGACATAGTATAATATCGAAGGAAATGCCTCAAGATTGATAGTAAACTTATACGAGAATTAGTAAAGAACAATCCCTCGGATAGATAATAAACTTGTGAAGGAGTATACTCATCTCCAAATATATATGTGAACAACCTAGCTAGTACAATTTATTATATTTGTCACGAACTAAAATATTTATTTCTCTAGAATTAATTTACATATAACCGTCTATTTCTCCGTGGTTTAGTCCTGACTCGGACGTCGTCTTTATCTCATTCATACACTCATCCAATTTAATAAATAAAGTACATCATGTTCAGATGTCGTCGAAAGGGGACTTGCGGCTAAAGAAAAACATACTTGCCAGAGAACCAACACGTGGTTGGATGGTTAGAGGGCAGTGGTACCCCCAGCCCACCAGAGTTCAAATCTCATGTTTAACACTTTGGTGTCCATAAGGCGGAATATTCTTTCAGTGGGAGGCGACATTTTCATCGATAGCGAGGCGTCTGTAGTGACTTCGTCAATCTCAAGACCCGTCGGCTCTGTCTCTCGGAGGTGCTCATAGGGGTAGGGTGTGCTTGCGTGTGTTCATAGGGGTAAGTGTATGTACGCATTGTGAGCGTCTGCATTTGTACTGTGTTTCTAAAAAAAAACATACTTGCCGGTACATACATTGTTGCCACGTGATAATATGAAGAACGATATTTTATTACATACTAATGTTCAGGCCGATGCATCTGAACTCGGATAAACGCACGATGTTGGCTCACGCGGACATAAAATACAAAGAAGAGTAAAGTGAATCTTGATTGATTGAGTGCATGTAAGCCTTTATTTTGGATATTAAAAAATACATGTTCTAAGAAAAATCTAAAAAAATAATGCAAATTTTCAATTTGAAATAATTTGTGTTCTACATAGAAAAGACAAAATTAGAGATTTAGGTTTATAAATAGCACATCTTCAAATCTTGTCTGACTATACTAGAGAAATATCTGCTATACTAGCTACTGTGACAACTAGCTACTAGATCAACGACTAAGCTATATAGTAGATATTATGTACCGTGCTGACATGCACATGGATGTGAGTATTTTTTTACGTGGGCTTATATTGTAGTATAAAAAACTACATCCCTCCAAATAAATAAAAGCATTTAACGTAATGGCTAGCGTGGATGGTTAGTGATGAAAAGGTATTCAGTTCAAATCTTTTGCCTAACCAGATTTTTTAATTCTTTGTATGTCTACTGACAGGTGGGTTTACCTCCTTTTCCAAAAAAAATGGGTTCACCTATCGGTCCGCACCAAGGAGTGCCAGAGAAAAATACAACGTGGTTATTTAAGAAAAATGCGACGCCGCGTGTGAACAAATTTGGTGGAAATCTGTTAAACTCACTGAAATTTGATTAAATTAGACCCAAATGCTCTCGGGATACAAGGTGTGAGACTAGTATTGCTCACTTAGCAAGACGTGAGATTAAAACACTCCCACAATATAAGATGCGAGACTAAAATTGTATATACCTTAACTTTAAAAGTAGGTTAATTCAACCAAACATAAACCAAAGGATAAATCAAAATATATATTATGGTGTCATGAAAGTTATATTACAAGACTTCTAACATGAAAAATTTGTAATTTCTTTTTGGTTTATACACGTTTTTCATGTATATGTCCCGTAATTTAGTAGACATGAAAAACTTTTTGATTTAGGACACATGCTCTCTGAGGCGAAACAGGGAAACCCTAGGTCGCCCCCGCCGGCCCCTCCTTCTCGCCCCTCCCTCTTTCCCGGCCTTCGTTGGAGGATGCATCCTGCAAAGCCTGTCTTGCCTACGATGGAGGCGGGGCCTCTCACAGCGCGCAATCCCTCGTCATGGGAGTCGTCTGCCGGGGCAGCGACGACAGATCTTGGCGGCTCATTTGTCTCGCGTCAGCGGCGCGAGGAGGGCGCGTAGATGAGGCGTGGTGGGCACGTCGAGCTGGTTCTGCAGCTCGCGATGGTCGGCACCGATGGATGGAGGTGGTCACGTCCGCCGTTCGGGCCCGATCTAGGCATGGGCGAGCCCACTAGTAGTAAAAGGCTTATAGCAGTCATTTTTATAGTGGCGTCTAAAATAAAATAGACGCCACCACTGCAAGGCGAAATAGTCGTGTCGTTGGGGAAAAGGCGAACGCCGCCACTACATCTTAGTCATGGCATTCGAGGAACAGTGAATGCCAGCACTAAGTGGGGACCATCAGTCGAGCCGGGACCAATATAGCCCAGGCGTTCGGCACTTTCAAATGTCTCAACTACGGTGTAGTAGTGGCGGCTAGTAAATTTGAGAGGCCACCACTATGCGGTCCAAAATTTTCATAAAGGCATCGCCCTCCCCTACGGAGTTCCTCTCTAGTCATTCTACACCACACACCTTCCTGCTCGTCCCCCCAAAATTGACGTCGTCACCCGCCTCGATCCAGCACCACCGTTGTCGTCCCAACCCCGCACTGTTCCATCCCATCCCCGCCTCCACCAACCCGCGCCTCCCCCAAAATCGTTGTCGCCTGCCCATTCCCATCTGCCGCCTCGCCCCGGTCCAGCCCCGCCGCCACCGGCCCAGCCTCGCACATGTCCGCGCCGCGATGGATCCATCGACCCCGCGGCAACCCGTCCTCTTTGCATGCGCCTCTTCGAGCATGTCCTCTCCTCCATCGCCGTCAAGCCTCCATCGACCCGTGCCTGTTTTTCGACATCGCGCTGCCACAGGTAGACTCCCGCCCCCAAACTTAATTAGTGTATTTAGTTTAGTGATTTTAGGTGATTTTTGTGTAGTGTAGAAATAAGTGATTTTAATTAGGGTTTTTTTGTTTAGTGTATAGAAAATTTAGATAATTGTAGGGGTACAAAATCTAGATGATTTTAGATGGATAGAAAATTTAGATAATTGTAGGGGTACAAAATCTAGATGATTTAGGTTGATTTTTGTTTTATACTTCCATATGGCCAATGATTAAAAATGGTAGGATGTGATCTCAGGGATGGTGTGAGCGAGCCTTGTGAGATGCATAAATAAATAATTTGTATATCTTACTTGGCTCGCTTACTTTGTTCCTAAAAAATTATTTTGCATCGAATGCGAGTATGAGGCTCTACCTTTATGTTTGAGTTTTCAAATATATTTAAACATAGCTATGGATACTTAAACATATTTAATATATTAGATGAACATGCAGCAAATGCACCCCTGCATCAACTGTGGCCATGAAAGTTGTCAAGATAAAAAGTTTATCATAGTGCTTTCCGAATACTTTGAGCCTATGGCAGTATGTTTAGCTTAATTATGATTTCCAGCCTTGCATGCATTTTGATATTGATGCTATAATTAGCTATTGTTTTCGTATAACTTTTTCTTAGACCATCCCTCGCCACGCAAGAAAGGACTTTCTTGACCATGTGAACAAACGTGTAAATCACCAGAGATAATTTGAGGTCAACTTGGTGGAAGAGACAATACCCGACAAGACCTACAAGATTATAGTCGTTAACAAGGTGAACCGAACTTACTTTACAGGACCACTAGACAAAAGTGGTAGAAAGGTATGTGATGGATGCCGGGATGAGTTTGAGAATATACCTTGACAAAACTTGTGGAGTCGTCTTTTTCTCGTACGAGATCCCTGACTCAGAGTCTTCTGATTAGAAGATCATTCCCTTAGGTAGAACTAGTATTCTAACTTTAAAGACCATGCCCTTAGGTAGAACAAGCTAAATAGTCTTCTAAGTTAGTTGTTATATTGTTATATTCTGAATGATATCCAACATTAATTGTTGTATCATGTTGTTGTATTCTGAATGATGTCTAGTATTGTTGTATCCTGTTATTTGATATTGCTGCTATAATCAAGATTTTTAGTAGTTTTTTTAATTTCTGAATTACAGTTAATGGCGTTCAAGAGAGCTCGGACGCCACTACAGGTTAACTCACCGGTGGCGTTCTGGAACACACCACTAGTATCTAACTTAGTAATGTGTTCTGTCCACACGCCACCACTAGCTGCTACCAGTGGCGTGAAGTTAGTGGTATGTGGGTTCAATGCCATGAACTCCCTTTTCTGAACGCCGTCACTAGGCCTTTTCCTACTGGTTGCCTGCCACGGCTCCGGCGCGCACGGTTTGATCGAGCTCGTCTCTAGAGCATGGATGGCGTGGCTGAAGTGGTGGTTGGCCGACATGGGGGCCTCCTCCTCCGAGCCCATATAGGCTGGTTGTGGAGCCAGTGGTGGCCGATGTGCATCTCTCCTTCGACGGTGAGGCCGGTGGTATATCTCTCTTTCCTGTTGTGACGCCTAAAGCTCGAGTCTTGCATGCTCGCCCACCATCTCCAGCCGGCCCTTTGGGCGGGATTTGGGGCCTTGATCTATGGATAGGGTGAAAATGTTGCTTGGCTGCAGCTATTGCTAGCCACAGCGATTCCTGCAGGTGCCTCTACCTCCTTGGGGCGTGATCATGGAACGTATCGTGTATTCCTCTTCTCGGGTGCCGGGGGAACCCTAGGTTTGGGTCACCAACCCAGGCACCGGCGATGCCACGACGTTGTTATCTTCTTGAAGATGTCGTCAAGGCTGCCTAGAAAGTCCCAATGTTTTAGAGTGTGAGGTTGCGAGGTGCTGCCCATGATGGGTGCTGCTCAGGTACATCATGGTGTACGCTTCTTAGTCGACGCATTCCTCAAGTCTGGCTGGATCCTGCTAACTTCTCGTCGATATCTTCTAGGCATATGAGGGGGAGGTACATTGATCTGTGCAGCCTAGGAGTCATGGTCGTGCTACGGTAGAGTCTCGCTTTGATCGTGACACGGTTCGGTTGCTTAGTGCCTCATCTCCTCACCTTTGGTAAGAGACTTGCGTGAGATCTCTATCGTCGGGTCATCGTGGAGGGTGTGTTGTAAGCCGTTTGGTATTGTATCGTGTGAGTTATTTCGTGCTGAATGTGTGAAGTTGTAGCCATTTGGTATTGTATTGGCCGTTGACCTTTTCTTCTATGTGATTGATGCGTCTTTCCAAGATGTATCCTAGAAAAAAAATTATAGGACATATATCAACTTGCAGTCATCAAGCATTTATGTTTAGACCTTTTGATTTCTTCTTTTGTACTTTAACTCTTTGGATAGTTTTTGTAGCAGCTGATAATGTATTTACTAGGTACGTGAACTGAGTAGATTTACTCCGTGGTGGGCGTCCACGATAATTCCTCTTCAGCTAGATTATTCTCCATTTCATTCCCGTCTTGAGCTAGATTTCATTCAAACTAAAATGTCCGACACATTCTTATCTTCAGATTAAATTAAGGTTACTTTTAAACGGTAGGCTCGAAACTAGTCCGGCTTTGAATTAAGAAGCCAACAAATAATACTACTCCCTCCGATCCATAATAAGTGTCACGGTTTTGAACTGGGGTTAGTTCAAAATGATGACACTTATTATGGATAGGAGGTAGTAGTTGATCTGAATGTTATGCTGATTTCACTTATGAGAAGCCAAAATCAGAAAACTGGCCGGTCAATTAGGATTGTTCAGCATCACTAAAGATGAGATGGTACTCCACCTCTGTTGGATTCTGTTCGGTTAGACCAGAATGACGTCATCGCCCAAACATGTCTCAAGTTCCGAAGGCAGCAGCAGACACTAGTGGAAACGAGGCATTTGGTTGAGCCTGGAAATGGGTTTTAACACCGGTTCTTCTACGAAACGGTGTTAAAGGGGGGCCTGTACCAGCGTGGCCCGTGCAGCAAAAAGGAGCCCCCCTTTAACACCGGTTTGTGTCCTACACCAGTGGCCCGCGCAGCCCCCCCCCTTTAACACCGGTTCGTGGCTTGAACCGGTGTTAAAGGGGCTAACTCTCTTTACAGCCCACACCCCTCTCTTCCATTTTTTCACTCTCTCATTTTGGAGCCTAGCAAGAGGGTGAGAGGTGTGCTAGTTTGTGTTTTTCCCTATGCACAAGAGGTGTTCGGTGAAATGCCCGAGAGCTTAAAATAAGTTTTCTCGTTGCTCTTTCCTTCTCGGTCAAGGTCGGCAACTATCCTTTCATGTGTCATTGATGTACTATATATAAATGGTCATCTCCCTATTAATTTTTGATATATACTATATATTAATACAGATGAACCGGCAATGGATGTACGGTGACCGACGCACTTCCGAGTACATTACGGGCCTCCAAAATTTCATCGTTGTGGCTAATGCAAACCGTGGTCACAATGGTTTTATGTGATGTCTGTGTGTTCACTGTCAGAACAAGAAAGACTACTCAAATACCAGAACCATTCACGCCCACCTGCTTCGATCCGGTTTCATGCCCAGCTATAATTGTTGGATCAAGCACGGAGAAAAAGGGGTTGTGATGGAAGACAATGAAGAAGAAGAGGATGATGACAACTATCATAATATGTATCCTGAATATGATGATACTGCAACGGGGGTAGATAATGAAGATCAAGAGGCAGCAGATGGGCCCGCTGATGACGATCTTGGTCGGGCCATTACTGATGCAAAGGAAGAATGTGAAACTGAAAAGGAGAAGGAGAAGCTGGAGCAGATATTAAAGGATCACAAAACATTGTTGTACCCAACTTGCGAAGATGGCCATAAAAAGCTAGGTACCACACTGGATTTGCTGCAATGGAAGGCAAAGAACGGTGTGACTGACAGCGTATTTTCAAAGTTGTTGGTAAAAATGAAGAATCTTCTTCCAAGAAATAATGAGTTGCCCGACAGTACACCAAGCAAAGAAGGTTGTCTTCCCTCTAGGATTAGACGTGCACAAGATACATGCCTGCATTAATGACTACATCCTCTACCGCGGTGAGAAGTACGAGAATTTGGATGCATGCCCGGTATGCACTGCACTGCGGTATAAGATCGGACGAGACGATCCTGGCGATGTTGAGAGCGAGGCCCCTAGGAAGAAGGTTCCTGTCAAGGTTATGTGATATGCTCCTATAATACCACGGTTAAAACGTCTCTTCAGAAATAAAGAGCGTGCCAAGTTGTTGCGATGGCACATGGAAGACCGTAAGAAAGACGTGATGTTGAGACACCCCGCTGATGGGCCACAGTGGAGAAAAGTCGAGCGAGAGTACCCGGACTTCGCACGTGACGCAAGGAACTTAAGGTTTGGTCTAAGTACAGATGGCATGAATCCTTTTGGTGAGCAGAGCTGCGATCCAAACACGGCATGTGACTCTATGTATCTATAACCTTCCTCCTTGGTTGTGCATGAAGAGGAAGTTCATTATGATGCGGTGCTCATCCAAGGCCGAGACAACCCTAAGCGACATTGATGTGTACCTAAGGCCATTAGTTGAAAAACTTTTACAGCTGTGGGCCAAACCAGGTGTACGTATGTGGGATGAGCACAAAGGGGGGCCATTTGACCTACGAGCATTGCTTTTCGTAACCATCAATGATTGGCCTGCTCTTAGTAACATTTCAGGGCAGACAAACAAGGGATACAATGCATGCACACATTGTTTAGATGAGACTGAAAGTGTATATTTGGATAAATTTAAGAAGGTTGTGTACCTAGGGTATCGTCGATTTCTTCCGAACCTGCATCCAGTAAGAAATAAAGGCAAGCATTTCAAACGTCTGGCAGAACCCCGGAGGAAGCCTGTCCTCCGTACCGGTAAGGAGGTATTTGGTATGGTGAAGTACCTAGAAGTAATCTTTGGAAAAGGTCCTGGCAGCCTATCTATTCCGAATGATGATGTCGGACACGCGCCCATGTGGAAGAAGCAATCTATATTTTGGGACCTACCCTATTGGAAAGTCTTAGAGGTCCTCTCTTCAATCGACGTGATGCACGTGACGAAGAATGTTTGCGTGAACCTGCTAGGCTTCCTAGGAGTGTATGGAAAGACAAAAGATACACCGGAAGCACAGCAGGACTAGCAACGTATGAAAGACCCTGAAGAGCCTATGCATCCTCAGAACGAGAAGGGTAAACGATGCCACTTAACTACTGCCAGCTACGCTCTTATCAAAGCAGAGAAGGAAATCTTTTTTGAATGCCTGAGCAGTATCAAGGTCCCGTCTGGCTTCTCGTCGAATATAAAGGGAATAATAAATATGGCAGAGAAAAAATTCCAAAACCTGAAGTCTCATGACTGCCACGTGATTATGACGCAATTGCTTCTGATTGCATTGAGGGGGCTTCTACCTGAAAATGTTCGAGTACCCATTGTGAAGCTATGTGCATTCCTCAATGCAATATCTCAGAAGGTAATCGATCCAGAAAGCCTACCAGGTTTCTGATGATGTGGCCCAATGTCTTGTCAGCTTTGAGTTGGTGTTCCCACCATCCTTCTTCAATATTATGACGCATCTCTTGCTTCACCTAGTAGAAGAGATTGCCATTCTCGGTCCTGTATTTCTACACAATATGTTCCCCTTTGAGAGGTACATGAGAGTCTTAAAGAAATATGTTCATAACCGCGCTAGGCCAGAAGGAAGCATCTCCAAGGGCTATGTAACAGAGGAGGTCATTGAGTTCTGTGTTGATTTTATTCCTGAACTTAAGGCGATTGGTGTTCCAGAATCACGATATGAGGGGAGACTGCGTGGAAAAGGCACCCTAGGATGTAAAGAAATGATATGTAGGGACGGGCATTCTCTCAATCAAGCACACTACACGGTTTTACAAAGATCTATCTTGGTTGCCCCGTATATCAATGAACACAAGAATTTAATATGCCTCAAACACCCGGGGCAGTCTGATGAATGGATTATAAGTGAACACATGGCGAGTTTTGGCGGCTGGCTACAAAGACTTCTCACGAATAACACCACTGTTGGGGATCAGCTGTACTTGTGGGACAGGACACCATCTTCGACTGTATGTACTTTCCAAGGGTACGAGATAAATGGGAATACATTTTACACGATAGGCCAAGACAAAAAGAGCACCAATCAAAACAGTGGTGTCCTCTTCGATGCAGCAGAAGACAATGGGCAAAAGACCACGTATTATGGGTTCATAGAGGAGATATGGGAACTTGACTATGGACCTGATTTTAAGGTCCCCTTGTTTCGATGCAAATGGGTCAAGCTAACAGGAGGAGGGGTTGAGGTAGACAAGAAGTACGGAATGACAACAGTGGATCTCAACAATCTTATGAAGGTAGACAAGAACTTATACGAACCATTCGTCTTAGCCAATGATGTGGCTCAGGTTTTCTATGTGAAGGACATGTCTACCAAACCGAAAAAAAAGAAAAAATAAGCAAACAGATACATCACACGATGAGCCAAAGCTTCACATAGTTCTTTTAGGGAAAAGAAACATCGTGGGAGTGGAGGACAAGACAGACATGTCAGAAGATTATAATAAGTTTGATGAAATTCCACCCTTCAGGGTGAAGACTGACCTAACCATCCTGTTAAACGGTGCCGATACTCCATGGTTACGGACGACGCGATCATTGCACATCTCTAGACTCATATCTACAACCTCATCACTCTTTCCCATGGCTTCCACCGTAGCACTAACCCCCAAGGAGGCGGAGGCGCTTTGCGCCTCGAACTACTCCTGCCCGCCGGCTACTGTGTCCTTGTCGGCTGGATTCCTCCGCTGCTCCGGCGTGATCTCGAAGTAGTAGTGGTTCGTGATGGCCATCCGGCGCGCCACACCTAGAGGGACAGGAGGAACCGGCACGCCTCCGGCTAGCATCCTGACTATTTCCCTACTTGGGAAGTCTTCTTCGGGGATTGGCGTGAGAGGGAGCTCGCCAGGCAGGAGGAGGACGGCCCACCTCCTCCGAACTTCAACGAGGCCGGCCGTCGGCTATGGTGGCGCGGTCGGACTCTCCAGAACGTCATGGCCTACGACACTGCCGCCGACTCTAACCCCCGTATGCGCTACCCTCAAGTTCAGCCCACGCGTACTCACCCTTCAAGGTTCAATTACGGCGACCCCGACGACGACAGCGACGACGGCGGCGGTGAGTACGACGACTACAGTGGCGAGTATTACAGGTGTAGGCAGGAGTATGACTGAATCACTCCAACATTCCGAAACAAGTTTGGCCGATTGTGACTTAATCTGGCCATGTATCTTAATTTTTAGTTCTTTTATGTATCTTAATTTTCAGTCGTGCTTTATGTAACTTACTGTTAGTTGCATTTTGTACTTTAATTCCAGTTCTATCTCATTCACAAAATGACCTATCTCATTCGAGGTTTCTTGGCTTTCGGGTCAAATGACCAATGTTATGGCTAGAATCAAGGCATAGTTTGTGATAATGTGGCCATATTGTGCATACATGTGCATCATGGCATGGCAAACAATGTTGCAAGAGGAAGTTTTCCTTTTTGTCGCACCAAAAAGGCATTTTCCATTTTCCGAGCATAAAAAACGGACGGTTTTGTGAAGCAACCACCAAATGGCTAATTCAAAAAACTACCACCACATTTTACAAAAATACTAGACCACCTTATATGGACAATGTACCAACAAGGGGATCTGAAACCTTTCCGTCGACCTCTGGTGAAAAAGACAAATTCCTGCCGAATCGCTAGGAAGTGGGTCAGATATGAACTACAGGTATATGATACGATACTCATGATTTTTTACAAAAAACATTTTTAGGTTCACAATATGCTATTTTATCAAAAATCCAATGCAAGTTGAGCGAGGTTTTGTCAGATTCCAAAGTATACAAAGGATGCGGCATTTAAATATCCAAACAATTCAAAAATGTTAATACAAAATAAAATATGATTGCTCTAATAAAATAGGGTTAGATTCCTTTTTAGATGCTTAATATTTCTTATGTTCAAAGTTTTAGGGTTTGACTATTTTATTTTTGTTTGAATTGAATAATCAAAATTTATATGTAAGTGTTTTAATCATTTTGAAATTTTTTATCTAAAGTAAATATAAAATGTTTTTATATGAATGGATAGATATTATTTTTCTGAAAATTATGATATATTATTCATATTTTTCTGAGTTGAAATGAAAACGATATGAATTTTCTAAATTCTATCCTATTTTTTGAATTAAAAATGCCCCCACCCCTTTAATGCATGAAATAAATGCCCCCCCTTTAACACCGGTTCCAGCCAGGAACCGGTGTTAAAGCGATTTATTCGTTACAGACATTACCCCTCCTTTAACACGGTTTCGTGGCTGGAACGGTGTTAAAAAGTGCATAAAACAAATCCCTTTAACACCGTTCTGGCTGGAACCGTGTTAAAGAATATAAAACGCCTTCCTCTTCCTCTTTCCCCAGCCAGAATTTGATCGAGCGCAAAGAGGAGCAGAGCAGGAGCCGCGGCGGAGAAACAGAGACGCCGCTAGGCTGCCCGACCACGCCTTCGCCATCCGCCGCTGTCACCGCCGCCTGCCACCGCGTCGTTTACCCCGCCACCGTCCACTCATGCCGCCACCGCGCCGCCGCCAGCAACTCTCGGGAGCCGGCGCCTCCGCCAGCAAACTCGCGGAGCCTCCGGCCGGCGCCGCGCGCCACCACTCGCCGCCGACCCCGCCGTCCTCGCCCGGTGCCGCCACTCCCCGCCGACCCCGCCGACCCTGCCGGCCGACCCCGGTAGTTAATTAGTTATTAGTATTTTATAAGTGTGTAGTTTAGTGTATTATTAGTAGTTTAGTGTTAGTATTAGTTTAGGGTTATTTAGTTTAGGGTTATTTATTTAGTGTATTTAGTTTAGGGTTATTTAGTATATTTTATAGTTAGTATTAGTTTAGGGTCGTCACCTCGCTGCTCTGCAAGCGCCGCCGCTGGCCGTTGTCGTTAACGTCGCTCCGGTGACCCCTAGGTAGTGGCGCCGCCCGTTTTAGGTAGGCCGCATCACGCTGAGGCGAACCCGCTACCTCGCGCGCCCTAGGTCGCTCTCCAGCGCCGCCAGCCGCCGCTGTCTGGAGCATCCTCCGGTGAGCCCGCATGGCACATGTGTGGCTGTGACGTGGCCACAGTCCCACGCGTCAGCCACTGTGGCTAGCCCCTCTCATATGCATCCGGGATTTCTCCGAATTAGGGTTTGGACCCCTCGGAACTCGTTTAAAATGATCAAGCATCCTTAGGGTTTTAATTTCATTTGTGTATTTATTTGTGTATTTTTGTATGAATAATATGTATATTTGTGTATGAATCCAAGTCCACTTGAATGTTTACTCTCTTACTCTAGATAATATTATTGTTTTAGAAACTATGGATCCACTCAGTAGAAACCTTGAAGATGAAGAAATAATGGAGAGCATCATCCACGAGGACACCTCACAATATCTGAACTTGGAGGGACATGATGATAGCTCAAGTATTCATGGAGAAGATGACAACTTCGGTGAACGCACTTTAGTGATTACAAAGTCCGTTGAGGTATATGCATGGATTAATCCTCTGCTGACTTCCACCGATTGATTTGTATATATGTACATGTATTAATTAACGCTTCTTTCTTCTTTTAGCCCTTTGGATCGACCAGCCAGCAACAATCTTCTTCTACGAAAAAGAGCAAGCGAGGTGCGAGCCATCGGTTGAAAGATCGTGCAAAGTTCACAATCGAAGCAGTCCGTGTTGATGGCAGGCCGATGGAGCCCAAGAAGGCCGCAGACAAATTTGTACGTCAGGCTGGAGTTCTTATTAGGGACCAAATCCCAATCATAATTGAAAATTGGAATAAGCCAAAGAAGGACGACGGTACCTTTGTCGATAAAAGATCCAAAGAAACGCTTTGGAATTCGCTGTTGGTAAATTTCACCCTTCCGCCAGAGGAGGATGAAAACAAACCGGTTATAAAGGAAAAGTTCAAAGAGTGGACTCTAAAGAAGATGGCTGACGCTTTCCGCAACTGGAAGACAAAATTGAACAAATTTGTCAAAACTCGCGAGACTCCAGATTTCGAAGACGCATATTATGCGAAGATAAGACCTCACTGGCCCGAATTTGTGGCATACAAGGAAGGTGCTATAGCTACAAAAAGGTCAGAAACCAATACGCTAAATGCCTAGAAGAAGGAATATCACCAGAGGACGGGGTCAGGTGGCTACATATCTCAGAGGCCTAAATGGGAGGAAGCTGAGAAGGCCCTGCACGACAGAGGGATCACACCCCAGACACATGGGTGGAACCTACATGTAAAGACTTGGTTCTACAGAATCGGGGCAAGGTTGGACCCAGAAACAGGATTGTGTATCTTCTCAACCCTCCTTGCCAAACCCGTCACTATAGCGTTGTCAAAAAAGTTCGGGCTTGACAAACTGTGCGAGTTCGGCGCGTTAACATCTCGACTCGAGTTTGATTCGTATCTCTAACAAACCAAGCTCGAGCCTCTTTTCGAGCTCGCGAGCTTAGTCGAGCCGAACTCAAACAGTTCGATAAAGCTCGTGATTTTTGTACAGCCACAAAATTAAGACTGCTATTATTATTCCATCTGTTGTAAGACCGCTAAAATAATTATGCTGGCATGTTGGCACTATATTACTATTATATGAAACTCCAAGCCATTTCTGCTATTCCTTTTTCAAGCTTTACTATTTTCTTGCTATGTAGCTGCATGTCGATGTACTAAAATGTTCTTACCGAGCTTCAACGAACCGAGCTCAAGCCTACTCGATCTTTGGTCGAGCCGAACTCGAGCTTAGATGTAGGCTCGAAGGTCAACCTAGGCTCGCTCGAGCTCGGCTCGAGCTTCTATCGAGCTCGAGCCGAGCCTAACAATGTTCGCTCGAGTTCGGCTCATTGACAGCCCTACGTCACTGAACTCATCATGGCATACGAGGAAACAGCCGCCAGGACCTTCCATCCCGACAGAGAGAATGACCAGCTCACACGCGCCATCGGTAAAAAAGAACACCCTGGACATGCACGAGGCACAGGGGGTATGACGTGGAAGGATGGGTTTGCCGAGTGGGGCGGCTCTTACAGATGGCGCGGCAGAAAAGAAAAAGAGCGTACAGAGCGAATGACACAGATAGAACATGCACTTGTGGCGCTGCAGGAGCAAGTGAATGCACAAAAGAGCCAGCAAGCTACCGGCCCATCTCAGTGGCACAAAGAGCCTGCATTGGAAGCTGTCGGCAGCCCAGACTCTGCGCGGAAAAGCAGCATGGCTTCCACGGAGAACGTGCAGCCCACGCTTGAAATGGTGGGTCCTCGATACCCCGTGGATGAGATCACGGAGAGCGAACACGCTGAGCTTCATGTGAGATAAATGGGCTTATCCATTAAGGTGGTTGTCGGCTATGCCTTACCTCCTGTAGCTGGTGGAACTTACCACTGCCGACCGATTCCATATGGCTATGCTATTGTCGGGGTGGATGAGGTTGTGAAGGAATATGAGGAAGCATAGCTTGACCATGATACAGGTGAAGGGAAACTCAACTCAAATTTGTAGTAAAAACAACCATTCTTTGGAAGAAGGAACACATCGTGCTTCCAAATTGGAGGCCACTGGCACCCCCGCCGTCTCCGCAGCGTCAGCAGTCTGAGCCGCCTCAGCCGTCTCCAAGTCATCAGAATACTCCCATGTCGTCTCCGGCGCTTCAGCCATCTCCTGCGCGGCAGCCATCTCCGGCGCTTCAGCCATCTCCTGCACGGCAGCCATCTTCGGCGCGCCAGCCATCTCCTGCGTGTCAGCCATCTCCGGCGCTTCAGCCATCTCCTCAGCGTAAGCAGAAGAGCACTGTCACGAAGAGCATCACTAGCACTGCCACGAAGAAATCCGTAGGAAACCGTACACCAAAGAGTTCAAGAAACTATGTCCCGCAGCCTTCCGCCAAGCCATTGCCGGTTTACCGTGGAATCGCAGTGACAAGGAGACCAATAGGATCTCGGAAGAAGAGGTCAAGAAATTCTTTGCACCTAGACGGGCCGAGCCAAAGGAGAAAATAGATCCGGCGGTGGTGGAGAAGTTTTACAAAAATCTTTTGAAACCTGAAACCCCACTTGTGCCGGACTACGAGCGCTAGATTTTGAAGGGGGATTCAAGGCGGAGGGAGACTGAAAGTAGCAGTCGTGCGGCACCCCAGAAAACAGTTCCCATGCTCGGAGAGCAGGAAAAGCAATCATGCGCCCCGCTCCAAGTGTTCGACACACGGACCGCTCCTCCTGTAAATGATTACAAGGCAGAGCTACAAAGAAAGGCAAATGAGATGGGGATGACTTACATTGCATACTTTAATATCATGGGGGACAACTTACCCAAAGGCGATGTCAACCCCATACAGCCATGGAAGTATGGGAAGAATCTCGTCAAGAAAGAGGAGCTCAAGAATCTACCAACAAAGATGCGAACATTGCACAAGTGGTACCTTGATTTCTGCCAGACGAGAAAGGAAGAATGGATCATGGCGCATATAAGAGATCAGATTTTCTTGTGTGGAGACGACGAGATCGACTTCAACATTCAAGACTTGCATTTTCTATTCAATCAGAAGGAACTCGACAAAGCTGCCATGAGCCTTTATTGTGTGTAAGTACTATTTCTGTAATTTCTATCTCATCTCATTCAATTCATTAATTACATGTATATATGCTCACCATATATGTATATACTATTATGCAGGAAAAAGGTTATGGAATGCATGAAAGGAGGCCCTTTTGACATTGGGTTCGTTGACCCAAATAGAGTTCATGAAGAAGTGGTAAGACACAAACCCGGCAAATAGAAGATTTCTTGCTAAGGTCTTTACTGAGACAACAAACCAAAAGGGAAATACTATTGCCTTACAACTTCTCGTGACTACTGTTACCCTCTCTTGTACACATTTTGTTTCGGCTTACTCGATGTTAAGTGTAACTGATGATGAGTTATGCGTGCGTAGGTTCCACTTTATTCTGCTAGTCATTCAACCTGACTCAGGAAAAGTCCTTGTCATGGACTCGTTACGAAAAGAAAAAGAGTTATGGGCAGACTTTAGACAGATGCTCCAGAGGTAATTTCAATCATATTATCGCACTAGATCGGAAACTTTCGTGACAACAAGTAATTAATTACTCCTTTATCCATTTTCTTTGCCGGGCAGGGTTTGAAAAAGGTTCACGGGCAGGGCCGTGGGTGAATGGTCAGAAGAACTAAAATTTGTAGACCAAAATGTAAGTAATACTAGCTAGCTAGGTCTGCGTATCTCTTTGATTCTGCTTCCAATTTCATTATATCATGCTTTATTGATTATATTTTGATTGAACTCTCTATTCTCGTAAAGTGCGTGCATCAGGAACCCGGCAATAACTTATGTGGATACTATGTTTGCGAGTTCATTCGCAACACGATATGTGCGACAGGCCAAGCCGCACTAGAACAATTTAGAGTAAGTAAACAAAGTACACAACATTATTTTATTACCATCAATTGTGTTGAGTTTTATTCTTATATATATTGACCCCATTCTTCATATATATTTAGATCGAACGGATGCGGGACTAACTCCTACCATTTGACCGCATACGAGCCATTTAAGAGGAATTGGCAGGGTTCATACTTGATGAGGTCGTCACGCCTGGCGGAGAACTCTTTAGATATCCAAAAAAAATGAACGTTGTATATATGCTTGAACGTGTTTGTCTTGTACTTAGCTTGATGCTTCAACGTTTACGGAGAATACGACACAATGATGATGTTTGTGTATAATAATAGTTGCTTAATTATTCATGTACTCGTATGTACCGACGATGATGTATGTGTATATACCGCTCCCGATCGATTCCCCCCTCCCCCCTCCCCGTCCCCGCCGCGTCGCAGAAATACGCCCAGAACGGGGCGGCGGCAGAACTCTGCCGTGGTAGAGATTTAGGCTGTTTTCCTACCGCGGCAGAGATTTAGGCCGTTTTCCTGTCGCGGCAGAGATTTATATCTTTTTCCTGCCGCAGCAGATAACCTTTAACACCGGTTACGAACCGATATTAAAGGGAGGTGGTGAGCGCTGCGGCAGCCCCACGTGCGCCACCCTTTAACACCGGTTCGTATAAGAACCGGTGTTAAAGAGGGGGCCTCTAACACCGAACCCTCAACAATGGTTCTACAACCGCTGTTAGAGGGTGTTCTGAACCGGTGTTAGAGGTGGTGTTCTGCACTAGTGAGAGCTATGTTGAGGGCGGGGGGCCACCCTCCTCCCCCATCTTTTAGAGAAGTAATGAAGATTTTTTTTACAACACATAAAATAGGAAAACTACTGGAGGCGGCAATTCGCCTTGCACCTATGTGATAAAACATATTTTAAAATATCAAAAAATTCAAAAAAAAATCTACGTATACATTCGAACATTTTATGTTGGTTCACAAGTTTTCGGGATGAATGAACATTTTATGTATATGTATAAAAAGACAAAAAATGATAGTCGTATTCCTATGATACATTTTTTTATACACGACACATGGTTTGTGTATAAAAGACAAAAATGATAGTCGTGTCACTTGGATTGTGAGTTTGAGTAGGTTAGGTTTATGAGTCGTGGAGTCGTCAAGTTAGCTTAGTTTTATGTGATCGATCTATGGGCAAAATCCAATATACCTGTATCTCTCACCACATGCCTAGATTAAGTTATCAACTTGTCAGATATGTAGATATAAGCAATTAAAAAATCAAATTCCTAAAACTAATTGTTGGTATGCAATAATACCATATGTTTCATGTATCTCTCGAGAAAAACACTCAAGATTCATGGTCCCACTATCACCTACTGCTATGTCCTATGGTGTACTACTAGGTGCATGCATTACTCGTATATCGACCCGCACTAAAAACTCCACATGCATATCTATATATGTCAAAATTATCTAGAAGTATAACGCAACAACGCAGGATACTTCTTATGAGTTCTCATGTTTCTAGGGAGTTAGTTGTGGAGGGTGGGTCGGGAAGAGGAAGAATGAGTGGGTCCAAGAGCAATACGAATGGGAACATTGAGGAAAGCACGAACTCTCTAGGTTCCTCTCTTAACATTAGAGAGATCAAGTGCTATGTTTTTATGATGCCTCCCATTCCTATCGTTCTTGAATGCTCCTTCCCCTTCCGGTTTGGCTTGCGCACTTGTCTTAATACCGATGGGAGAACCAGTCTATTTAGACATTTAGATGACATGACGTTTACACTAAGCATGGGAAGACAAAGAAAATAGGTATAAGAGTTGTAGTAATGGGAATATTGAGAAAGGTGCAAGCGATTTTTCATCCCTCTTAACACTAGAGGTGGATAGTTGGGTTCATTTTTTCCAATGTCTCCCATCACTATCTTCTTCGGTGCTCTTTTGTCTCCTTCTAGCTTGCAATAGTGTGCAAATGCATGGTTGAATTGGATTTTCATGCACTAGATATCGTAATGACAAGGCATGCCTGATCCAAAGCTAAGATGACGGGATGAGCTTAATAAAGTTTCTTTCATATTACAATAATATAAATATTATCATTTGAAAGTATACTCATGAATCCACGACAAAGGCATGATCATAATTCAGTTAAGATATAATATAAGCATATTTTTTTGGACATTACAATGATGCCTAGAATAGACAAATCCATACCAAGCAAAATTTTAGTCATACTAACATATTTATTCCTTGTTGTTTTACTACCAAAATCCATGTATGACCAAGGAGGATGACCCTAAAAAACACTCCTGTTAAGAATAATAGTTGTCGTGGAGGATGGGGAGATGGGAAAAACATAGGAAATGCATGTAGTATTAACACTATTTTTTTCAACGGTAAATGGGTCTAGAAGACCCCAGAAGCTTCTTAAAGACACGTGTGTACAATATACAAGGAGGCCACTAGCGCTAAGCACCCTAGCAAAACTAGAAATAATAGATAAGGGCCTCCTAAAAACGGAAAACACCTCAGGACTAGAATATAAAAAGCAATCGAGTCCCTAGGCGCCGCCGCCGGCGACCTCTAGCCGACAGAATCGGTGAGATCATTATTAACACTATATACCGTCTCTTATATAGTAAGTAGCTAGCAACAACTTAGACAAATTAGGAAATGACACATATATCATCCACTAAATAACTCTATGATGATGAGGAACCAATTATCAGGTTGCGCTCTTAGAATCTAGAATTTGAAATGATTTAGATCGATATAGGTGCTTCACTTCTAGTAAAATTGCACGCAAGGCATGGAATATATCCTTAACTAATATCAAAATTATTAGTGACACCAGAAAAATCAAACTTTCATGTTGTAGCTACTAGCATTCTATGTTTAGTGAGAACACAATGATTGATATTTTTGTTCCATATGTACAAGAAGACACATGTAAATAAGTAAAATGAAGATATATTCAACAAAAAATAAAAATAAGGATAATACACTGGTAATGTAGAGACAAACAACACAATCAATGATTCCTAGTCCCATTCTTATTTTAGATTAAGATTGTCATACAACTGAAAGGAATATGTTTATCCTGAACCAATATAACGAGAGGCTTTGTAGATTATGTGTCACAAGAAGGCAAAAAAAATCAGTTAATGAGTGTCACAATTCTTATTACGGGTTTGTGGTTAATGTTTCCTAATATTTCTTCACTTATAAATTTAGACAACTATCTTTCCTTGCTCTCCTATGGATGTGAATAAAGTTCGTTAAGCCTTCCATACCTTTGGATAAAGATATAGGGGCATGCTTATTAACTATATTTTCAAACCATGTTGATTAACTACAGTCTCAGACTAAGGAGAGGGTGAAAAATTATGACTCGTTCACACTAGATAGCTTCCTAGCCAACCAAATTGTGAGTAGTGAAATTAATTTTTTAACCCCTTTAAGTACAAAATACCCATCGCCCTTGCAAAAGGTAAAATATCTTGCAACATAGCCCAGGGAGTGTCATATCTTCCTCCACACCATCCCTTTTCTTATTAAAAAACCTGAATAAATGAATGGTTGGTTTTAGTTAGATTTCATTGCCCTTGATTTAAGTTCGCATCCGAGGGTAAATAACTTTGAATATTGCATAGGTAGATAAATTCATGTTCAAACATGTCCTATGTTAACATTAGTAGATGGTACCACAATAAAAAATATTATGATCTTTGGTCATCATGCATGCACTATGCGTATTCAACAACTAGGTCCCACATGCATGTATTATGTATACAACATGGGCAAGGTGCCATCATTGTTCATAGCAATACATGGAAGGCTTCTATATGTACTCCAAAGCTCTGAAAGAACTTCCCAAGAGTTGAAACTTCTTACTATGAGCTCTGAAAAATGGATTCTTGGTAGGGATGGCTATTTGGTAAGAGGAATAAAGAGAGTTTCCAAGAGCAGTGGGTGTGGGAACACAGAGGAAACATTAAGTTCTCTATTTTCTCTTCTAGCATCGGAGAGGAGATTTGGCTTTGTTTTCCCAGTGCCTCCCATTCCTATTGTTCTTGGGTACTCCTTCCCCTTCCCTTTGGCTTGCACACTTGTGTCTTAGTAGATAGAGACATTTAAGCACATATCAATATGATGGCCCCTTGAGAGTGAGTTTAGGAAGAGGAAGAAAAGAGGGTCTAAGAGAAATATGAATGGTACATATAGGAAATACCTCCATGACTTCATCCAATGATGAAGGTCGGGACATTTTCACAATGCTTCCCACTAATGTTGTTCTTAGGTGCTCCTTCTTCTTCTTTGGCTTACACTAGCATGCTAGGGAGTGGCTGTTGATATCTTTGTACACCTAGTATCTTTGTTTTAGCATGTTTCATTACTATTCTCCTATACACATAGTTGCATCGATATATGCCTCAAGTTCTAATGTAGCTTAGCCATAGACTATAGGATGTATTATTGGATTCTTAAATAAAAATTGCATGCATGATCGATGAGCATTGATCGAGCACAAGATGGTCAATAGAGAAAGTAACAGGTCATAAGAAACTAATACCGTTCAAATAAAATGAAAGAACAAATAGTTTTAGTTGATAGAACATATTCATTATTGTTTCTTTTTTTGCACCAAAGTCATGAAGTGTAGACAAAACACAAGTTCCAAGGATAGAGGTTGGAGTAGAGTGGACATAAATACATGAGAATAGTGAATTAACATGAATGTTTGATAGCCTATGAAGTTGCCAGCATTTTAGTTGCAAAATCATTCAGGCCAGCTCTACTACTGCTCCTATTCCTAGTTACCCATAATATGGAGTCATGCCTCATGGGAAATAGGAGGAAAATGAAGAAATAAAATGATTAGTAGGGAAAATAGAGGAATAGCGGTATTTGAATCATCTAAAATTCAAAATGCTTCATTGAGAAACTGATCATAGGTCGGTGGTTGCTATTACTCTCACCGTAAATACTACAATATATACTTGTTGAACTAATATAATCTCTAAAGTGTGGTGAAGGCAGAGACCAAGCTAAGCTACCTAGAAATAATAGGTGCTTATGCATGGATTAGAAAAACGATGTCCATGTTTAACCGAAGTGTCGAGGTATTTTACAACAGTAGATTTATGTTCGGAGGGGTCATGCTCGGAGATCGCGATGGTAGCACACTGAGACATCACTTTATACAGGTTTAGGCCCCGTATGAACAGTGTTCGATAAAAACCATACTTCCTGTTTGTGGTGGATGGAATTATCATAGTACGCTCTGATGAGATTGAGATATGACTTGATATCACCTGTGGTGGTTGGACGTATAAGATGATCAGAGGGTCGGGATTCTCATATCAAAGATGCCCGTCCGATCAGAGGGATCGGTCGGGGGTTATAGATTCTAGGTTAACTTGCCTCTATCATTTGGTGTCCCTCCCCCTTATATATATGGTCGGGGCTAGGGTTACAAGATTGCCGAGATGATTTACAAATGGAGGCCCCTATATGAGATCCTAACAATAATATCAAATCTAATCATGATGACATAATCACAATATCCTCAAAATCCGTTCAACTAAATTCCCTGGCTTGGCCGCCAAGGCTTCCTCATTCGGGCCTCCTCCTGAGGGTTGAGCTTTCATGCTAGGCCACGATGGTCCCGGGTGGGCCCCTTTTGATGATCTGGGCCTACCTAGTTCCGGTGACCTCGACACAAAGTGTACAATAAATATTGAAAAAAAGCTATGTTTGTTCTTACTAGGCGTGGAATAATGTTTATTCTTTAGTAACATACATATATGTATTTGTTTGCTATTACAATTTTTCTTTCTTGTCAGACAATCTGGTTCCTTCTGTATTGTGTAAAATCTAGCTTATATTTTCCATACAAAAATAATAGTATCAATTAAGTGTGTTCCTTCATTAACTAAATTTCAAAATTAACGATATTTTGATAATTGAAGGTTTGCTTGTCAAACGAGTCATGAATCAGAACGATGGTGAAAGTCTTGTGCACAAACTCCAGCAATTAGGTCCACGATATATTTGATGTCTCATGTTCTCCACTCTTCCTTCTCTCACTCTTAACAAGAATCCGAGAGAGTGAAAGATTCTATTTTCTTGTTTCTTACGTTATTATAAACGCACCATCTTGGATTAAACTATTATACATTAACAATTTTGTGTACAAAGTGGCACCGACTACTATGACACATGGTGTACCATACAGTAGGTGCTTTTATTAAGTTGATTTGTTGACAGGTTTCTGTACAGTCTAGAGTGGTGCAGTAGAGACCTATATATACTTCAGAATACTACAACCTTGTTCAATAGCATATGATTTTATTGTTAAAGTTGTGGACTTTAAGGGCTCGACAATGAGCATGGAATAGGAAGATAGAGTCTCTAAGAGCAGTAGGAATAGGAACATGGAGGAAAGCTTAGAGCTCTATTTTCTCCTCCGGTAATGGAGGTAGATATTTGGTTTCTGTTTTCCTGATGCCTCCTATTACTATCGTTCTTAGGTACTCCTTCCCCTTCATTTTTCTTGCAAATATATTTTAGGAGAAGATAGAAAGTACCAATGTATATATTTAGACGATGAGTGTTGGAGGTGTGTTAGGAAGATGACAAAAAAGAGCGCCTAAGAGCATTGGGCACGGGAACATGGAGGAAAGTCAACACTTATTTGCCTCTAAAACTAGGAATGAGATTTGTTTATTATGTTTTCCTGAGGCCTCCCATGCCAATTTTTCTCGGATGTTTCCTCATCTTCCTTTCCTCTTTCGAAATATTTTTTTGAGATAAGAAATTATAGTTTGTATCTTACATAGGGTGGCTTTAAATGTGAGGAATATAAAAATGGAGCGTCTACATGCACTGAGCATAGGAGCATATGAAGGCATACACAAATAACTTCTGAATTTTGAGGCTTGTGTTTTTCTTTATTTTGGTATTTTTCTCAACGCCTCACATGCCTATTATTCACACATGCTCCATACTCTTATCTTTTGCATGTGTATTCTTTAGTCGAATGAACAAAAGACATCTTTGTAGTTCAATCGGTCTTCTTGGAATGCATGATTTCTTTGATGACTAGATAACAAGCAGTTTCATGGTTTTGTTGTTCTTCTGATTTTTTACAATATTGAAAGAACTAGGTGTCTTCTGTTCTTGGATGTATCAAGTTTTGCATACTGCAAAGATGTTGTCTTTGAGTTAGTATTTATTAACTAGTGCGCATAATGGCCCGTGAATGTTAACATCCTATCTTGGGAATATTAGTAATAGTGAAATAAATTATATGGTGAATAAGATGCTTAGCTAGTGGTATTCAACCCCAAATGATGATACTCTTTTAAATAAAAAGGTCCAAATTTTTTTTGCAGATTAGCACATATGCAATGGTACATTGTAATGTTTATTGTAAGATGTTATTCCAAGTGCTAGTACCAATAGTAGTATGGTTTTGGTCATGTTTTTTTCCTAGCTATGTTTTCATTTCGTATTTCTCTCTCCATATAAAACGAGATCTGTTTTGCGTCTGTTCGAGAAAAAGGAAACATAACGAGATCTAGTTAGAATTAGATTAGTTTGAAGTGTTTTAAATTAGTTGTAATGGATTGTAAGATTTAAATGTAATATATAATTTCAATAATATCCACAGATTTGAAACTAATTCGTCTATAAATTGAATATGCTACGAACACCTAGCCGTTGGTACAACATTACTCCGTCGTTCGATATGCCATGTACCAACATTGCATGCCATTGTTGGTGTGATGTGGTAGCGGCGTGTAGACGGAATGCCGCTAGTGCATCTAACTGGTAGCGTGTCGGTCCATACACTACGAGTACCTTTGTTACCGGCAGTGTGGCGATGCAATGTTCTGACGCTTGCCTGCCGCTAATGGTGATTTTGCAGTGCCACCAATGACACTTTTCTACTACTGGACCTCTAGAGCGCAATATACACCGGCGTCAACACTTCCCTGACGACATGTACACTAGTTTTGTCCATGCCGTACCTTCCACCTACCGACTATCTAGACACATGGGTGCGAGGTACTTCGGCATGGGATGTCCTAGATTTGTAGTTGTCCTTGAAGGTGTCAACAATGACTATGACTCGTCCTTGTTGCTCTGAGTCACAACTCATCACCAATCTTGACTGGAGGCCATGCTTGGTGAAGCCTTTCATTGTTGCGTCCAAAATTAGGAGCACCTCACCACCCAGTTGTCACTTGGTGAGGACAGTCGTGTGGGGCGGGGGAGGGGGTTGTGCCTCCTTCCAGAGGTTGTACCCCCGGATGTCTTCCTCTTCAATGAAATCAAATGCAAATTCTTTTGCATTTTCTTGGAAAAGGTATTTTCGACAGTAAAGATCGCTCGAGGAAATTGTACATTAATAACACTTATATATCATTATCATTCTAGTGCCAACTGCATATATTTCATAATAATGCATTAGAGTCATCTAATTATTTCTAACTTTTGTATCAGTAGTTTACAAACTATTTTTATATGAGGTAGGAACATCATATGATGTTCAGTAAACTCATGAGGAAGGTTGTCACACTGAAGACATCCAATGAAATATTTCTACAGTTATTTGATAAATAGATGTGTTCCATATAATTTAATACAACCATGAATAGCGTGTGTCATGTTTAATTGTGAGATTTAATTTCTTCGCTAGGGTGATCTTCCGTCACACACATGAACATTATACGTTCGTGCACCTGGATCTCATTAAATATACTGAATGAATGTATGTTTTTCTTTATTTTGCTATCTTTTCTTAAATGTAAGATCATGGCCAACAACAAATCTTTAGTTCTCTTTAGATGAGCATGACAAAAAGATCTCATATATCCTTCCTCCACATGCCAAAAGTAATAATAGATGTTCCTGCATGTGCCCATATTAACAATAGATGATCCTTATCCCACTTTTAATCGCTGATACACACTGGTCCACCGTGCACATGTGGGTGTGCGGTCACTAATTTCATCTTTCCACTCTCAATATTAGTAGTATTTACACTCTAGAGAAATTCATAAGAGGCCTATATATACCTCAAAAGTTCAAGCTGCGTACAGTGAAACTTTTATAACAATACTCCTTCAAGGTGGTCTGGGAAGAGGAAGAAAATAGTTTAAGAGAAGTTAGAATTGGAACACTGAGGAAATGTTGAGCTATCCGTCTGTGCCTCTAGAAATAGAGGTTGATATGTATCCTCGGTATTTCCTGATGCCTCCCATTTCTATTGCTCTTAGGTTCTCCTCCCCCAGTTCCTCTACCTTTTACCCACAAGTGTTTATATGCTGAAAACTCAAGAAAATTGCCATGTATACTCTAGGTACTTTAGGACATGATACTTTGACAGCGAGTTGGAAAAAACAAGGCATGAGTATCTCGGAGTGGTAGCGTGGGAACATAGACGAAATCCTAGACTTTTTTGCCTCTAAATTTAGGGGCCAAGATAATTTATCGTTTTTCTGATGCCTCACATGCCTATTGTCCTTAGGTATTCCTTTCTTTTCCTATTGGCTTGCAAGATTATCTTAAAATATTATGGATACGCTTAGATGATGGGGATGTGAAGGCGGTCGAGAAGAGGAAGAAAAAGATCCGCTATTGCTCTACAAGTACTAGAGTTTATCATTTGTTTCGGAATTTTCCGGATAGCTTACATGCCTATTGTTCTTAGGTGGTCCTTCCTCTTCCTTTTGATTTGCAAAATTGTTGTCAAAGGGGGCACACTAGACATCTTCATGACTTTAGTTCCAGTTTCTTGTTTTTATCTCGGCTTAATTGGCTTTGTTTCTTATGACATATGTTTGAATATAAGCTTTGGCCTTTTCGATTTTTTTTGGAGCTTTTCTTATGCAGGGTTGTCTTAACACCTTCTTCAAATACAAAATAACATCATATTTGGGTGTGTGCTCAAGAAAACATACATCCTACCAACTTCATTGTTTGTTACATTGCTTGGTCTCAGAGGTACTCATATGGAATAGATAACTCAATACACATTGAAAAATTACCATTGAACAGAGTTATATGATTTCTGACCAAGGAGCTAGTCTATGATTTTTTTTGAATTTGATAAACTGTATTCCTGTCATTTTGCAACAAAAATCGCATCATGTAAAAAACAAGCTATCATGGAAACGGGAAATCACATATTGTAGCTATAGAAGAGGAAGAGTTGAAGAATAAGAAGAGAACCTCCCAGCATTAACATAAGAGCTCGTCTGCCACATCCTTTCTTTTCATGGATCTAATGTTTTTCTACCAATAGACAAGTGTTGCTGAGTTGGTACGTTCAATCGTGTCATGGTACCAAGATGAGCAGAAACTGACCGACATGGCTGTGTAGTTGTTTGGCTTGCCCAGAGCAGCCATCTCAGGGCTTGGGAGGTCTTGAGGATAGACTTTATTAACCGTTATTTCTCCGTTGTTGATGGAGCTAAGTGATGCGTCATGTCAGAAGAAATAGAAATCTAAAATATTTCCTTTTTGGCTGGTGGGTTATGTGCGGGGTCCCGCTTATCAGGAGGGGTGGTGCTTTGGGAAAGGAAGTTGTTAGCATAAAACTACCATATTGATAGCCAAACATTTTAAATGGTAACAGTCGATCTCCGAATCGCGTGCAGAAAACTACCGAATCAAAACGAGTTGTGGCGAAAAGCATTGATTGTTTGATCACGAATTGACGCGATAACTAACCATGAATGAGACCCACATAACAGGTCGACGTGGCAACCAATTAACAACTCTCCGACACATATATGCGCAGTGACGCCATCGCGCTCGCGTCTTCACTCTTCAAGATCGAACGCACTTGAGTCAGCCGTCACACCGAAGCTAGCACTCGTGTATCAAAGTACCCTCTTCAGCCAGCTCCTGACGTGCTACTACCACAGATTATTGTCAACTCGCGGACGAGTTCTTCGCATCGTCCTTCGCCTACGAGGGCAACGTCGCCAACTACTACCCCGACTTCTACGACGTGCAGAGGCTCGTCGACCTGGCGCAGTCCCTGGCGCCGCGCGCCGCAAACAGCGCCTCGGGCCGGATGCTGGCTACGGCGAGCGCCGCGGCGCAGGCGAACAGCACGGTGCGCGCGCTGGCGCAGTGCCCGGGGAACGTCACGGCGGCGGACTGCGCGCGGTGCCTGGAGAGATCGGCGGAGGTGGTGGCACCGTGCCTCCGGTCAGCGTACAAGCACGACGGCCTTCAGTCGGCAGGCGCGGCCCACGTGTTCCGCTACGGCTGCTTCCTCCGGCTCGAGATATCAGCTCCCATGGGAAAAGGAGCAAGGCTTCGTGAGTTCCCTAACGATCCTTCGTCATGCTGTGGTCTCTATACTGGTGGTGGAAGAATGACGTGACGATCGTATTTGTGTGTGCAGGGAGGAAGATGAGAGATCATCTTGCCGTCGTCGTCGTGGTCGCCGTCGCAATCGTCGTCGTCGTCGTCGGAGCAGCGTTTCTCGTAGTGAAGCGAGTTCGTTCCAGGAAAGCTCAAGCTGCCTTGCCCTTGCCCGCCATCTCGACAGCTAGCTAGGGATGCTACGGGAGTACTGCCCGACTGCTCTCCGGATGATCAGATGTGGTCAACGGCATCCAGTCAACCCTTTGCTTTCTCTACCGCGCTTGCTTGCTTGCATTTGTGGGTGCCCATAGGCCATAGCTGGCTGGACAAGTGGGCATCTTAATTAGGCTGGTCGAGAAATGGTTGTATAGTACGGATTATTTAATGACAAATTGTTCTCATCCAGTACTCACTCTTTTTCATATATATTACTCTGCGATAACAAAAATCAAACTTCATAACAATTGACCAAGTTTATATGATAAAATATTAACATTTACAATATCATATATATATATATATATATATATATGATAGTATATTTCAGCTTATCTTTACTGGTATTGATTTGATATTATAATTATTAATTTATTTATCTATATAATGGCTCAAACTGCGTAAAGTTTGACCTTGACCAAAGCTAACCTGTAGAGTAATATGAAATGGAGAGAGTACTAATTTGCATCGAGATTTCGTGTTGTAAATAGTACTCCTATAGAGCTTTGGAACTTGGTTAAACATTACGATAGTTTGACTTTTAAAAAATAAGCCTTAATCTTTGAAAAGGAGGTAGTATATAATATGATATTACTAGATAGTATTATACACACTATAGAGCTAATATGATGATGATACTAATGTATGTTACTCTCCACCATGGCTAGCCTTATATAGCCATCGTTTACATGGATTCGGGCATTCCTTTCTTGTATTCTTCTCTGGTTCTTAGCTAGCGTAGAGTCGATTCTCCTAAAAGTTTACTTACTAATGCGGTCATCAAGTGGCATGATATCTTCTTCAGAGGGCCAAAGCCCATTTCTGTTGCATTGAAATGAAATACAAGTAGCTAAATTATGCATGCTATAGTTGCACAAGATAAACACGATATTTGAAGGGTCTGACTAATTGTCATTCGACTCATAATTGACTTACTTCTCAGCCAGGTGAAGTCATCGAGTCTCAGTTGCACTTCATGACTAGCGCACATCACGAAGAAATCTAATGATCAAGAATATTTTTCTCCGTTGCAACCCAACTTGCAACTCATATGTGCACGAATCTCAATGCAAATCCAAAGTTGTAGGACTTGATTGAGCACTAACTAAGTTAATTCTTGGCTAGATGAGAATTAGCAATTCTGATATTTAAAATACCAGTAGATCTCATATTAAAAATAAAGGAGCATCGAGACTGGCAAAATCGTTTTAGAGCTTGGGCAACAGGTAGCCCTATATTCAACAAGTAGCCCTATATTTTAAAATTTAAAAAATTGATTTGGAAGTATTAAAAAATTGTGAAGACAAATTATAGACGTAGTAATGATGTATTCTACCAAGCACATAAAGTATCAAGCCAAAATACCTTGTATTTTAGTCTCAAACAAAAATGACAAAATCTAACAAAAATTTGTCGTTTGAAATTTGGCACTGTTCACTATTTTAAATGTCATATTTTGACATTTTTTGGTAGTCCCAAATACTGGGTATTTTGAGTTGAGAGTATTCCATGTTTGTAGAGTACATTATTTTCTATGTCTAGAAGTTTTGGTCGATTTTTTTTGAAACTTCAAAATGCCATTTTTGAATGGTGCAAAAAAACAGGCTACCTCTAGCCGAGCTACAAACATCTGCATTCCATGGAGACGTGAAAAGAAATGAAACAATGTTGTTGATGGAGCAGGCGCCTGGCGATATCGTTTGTTTCTCTGCTTTCCATGCTTTAGTAGTTTTGGTCGTCTAGTTTCTAGCATTCAATTGTTTCTTTTCTTTTACCCATGTCATCAAAGGTTTTTCTTTATACATGTTACTATTTAAGGTCTTTATACATGTTACTATTTAACATATAGACAAGGTTTAGCACGTCAAGTAAGCAGAATCCATTGATTTGACACAAATGGGGCATGTATTTGTATATTGCACTTGCATATACTCATTCTAAGCTCAGGATTCCTATGGATGAAAAGATTCATAAGCATGGGCAATAGGTTGAAGAACATAAACTCACCCCAAGAGTTAGGGAGCACGTGATAACGCGGAATGTTATCGATGTTGAATACAAGGACACAAATGTCATGATTGCCTTATGGTGACGAAAACAACAACTTTTATCCGTTTATTTAACAACAAACAAACATGGCACTTTGTACAAGTAGAACATTATTTGTTCCGGTGTAGCTAAAGTTGATAATTAGGACATGAATCTTCACGAAATCATTAGTGCTACAATGTCAAGCGGTAAAGAATTAGAGAGGGAAAATCGGTAGTATGTGGTCCATGTATTAAAGAAGTATATTACCCTTTTTTGTTTCTCCTGCACAACACAAGTTATCGATGTACTGCTAAAACCTTATACACTTAAACTACACAATATGTAAACTTATTTTTGAAATTTTGAGAAGACAAAAAATATCTCAAATGATTTCGGCGTGTATGTACACCCGAGTTTAGAGAAAAACATTTTTTTTTTGCTATATATTATTCGTGGGCTTCAAAATGAGTATCTATAATTTAACGAAAATAGCTATCATTAAGTCGATATTAAGAACCATATAATCTAAACATTACTAATTCAAAAAAAAAATATAATCTAAACATTAGTCTCGCGCAAGTACAAATTGTTGAAAAAATCATCATATAACCGGATGCAAATGCTGACCAAGGAATAACTATTTTTATACTTATCATTTGAGAAATAGACAGATAGTCACTCCCGGCCGTAGAAAAACTCCTCTCGCGTTGGTAAGCGTAAATACCACACCTATTAAATTAACTACAAAAGCTACCCGCAAAAAAAACCTACAAAAGCAATTGTAACATTTTCCATGAGATTGCAAGAGGAGTAACTCAATCGGCGAGAAGACTCTGTTTCTTTAGGTTCCGCGGGCCAAACCCCTGCTCCATTGAAACGAAACAAGAACAGAGGAGTGGTTGTTGTCGTATAACTTTGTAGCTAAACATCCCATCATATCCAGTAACCCATTCTTAAAAAAAACACTATGTAGCTGTTGACCCACTTCCTTCAAACTGTATCATGTGCTAGCACACCTTTCCTTCATTGATTCACTACATACGCAATTGCACGTACATACCAACTGTTCGTAGTTACACAGATAAATAGTTAAGCACAAGACCAAAACTTAATCAGTCATCATCAGAAACAGAATGGCATCCATGGAGATGCACTTTTATGGATCGAACCACGTACGCGTTGTACGCTATGTGTATATATATGCGCCTAGATCTCGGCGGTGAGGCCTTCCACCTCGAGCTGGAACTTCTCCATGGCGTCCTTGGGGAGGCAGATGGGCACCACGGTGCCTTCCTCCCCCTTGCCGTTCTTGGACCTGGAGAAGTAGTTGGTCACGCCGGGCAACGGCCCCTCGCCGCCCTTGGCCGGCCCGCCGTACACGGGCGCGCCCCACCCGAAGTCGACGCTCTTGAACCCGGCGTGGCTGACGTCGGAGACGATGTACGTCCTTGCGAGCGCGAAGAGGGGCCGGCCACGCAGCACCATCAGGTCCGCCACCGACAGCAAGTAGTCGTACGTGACCGCCGACTTGGCCTTCTTCACCAGCTCCAGCGCGTAGCCGAGCCCGCCCGCGCACAGCTCGCCCGCCGTGGTGGCCGCCACGGAGTATGCGAACGCGTTCCCGTAGAACCCTTCCGGCAGCGGCACGTCGGGGCGGCCCCGCGCGTTGACGATGAAGGAGAGGCGCACCTCCTCGTCGGCGCCGTACCCGAGCGCCGCCGTGCGGCCCAGCCAGATGCACGCCGCCACCAGCTCGAACCGGGAGCTGCGGCCCACGTGCGGCGGCGCGCGCTGCCGCAGCCCAGCGATCTCGCGCGGCCCAAAGAAGAAGGGCACGCGGGACATGTCGCTTGCCGGGGTGGAGAGCATCCGGTCCGCGCCGCCCGCGGGGTCGCTGTACTCGGGGTGCGGGTAGGACGGGGTTGGGGGATCCCGCGCCATGAACATCTCCCTGCCCCATGCTGGGGGCAGGGATGGACCGGCCTCGCCGCGCGCCAGCTCGCAGATGACCTTCTCAAACTCCATGCCGCCCGGCGCGTCGACGACGCAGTGGCAGAACCGCTGCCCGAAGATGAAGCCGCCACACTTGAGCCTCGTCACCTGCACGTCACGTACGTTAATTACACAGCGCTATAGTTTCTCTGACCGGCCGGTGACAGTGACACGTGTATACACGCACTTACCTGAATGTAGAGCAAGGGGCGATCGATGACGGGCTCGACGCCGGCGACGGAGGTGGCCTCGAGTATGAACTGCTCGAAGCAGGGGAAGGGCGGGCTCTGCACGTCCCCGAAGTCTTCCGCCGTGAGGTCGGCGTCGGCGTCGACGAACATGACGCCCTGCGCCTCGCAGTCGACGACGAGCTTCCTGCCGGCTTCCTCGCGGATGCGGCCGGCGAGCGGGTAGTATGGGACGAGCGCCCGGGCCAGCGCCTCCCGGATGACGGCGGCCGGGTCGACGCCCCGCTTGGACGGGTCGGCGCGGTACAGGTGGATGCCCGAGCTGTAGAACCGCATGCCCTCGGCGTCGTCGAGGTCCGAGAGCGGCTTCGTCTCCCGCGGGGTCGGCGCCGCCGGGGACACCAGCACCGGCTCGCCCCGCCGCACCGTGAACGCCGGGAGGATCGGGGACGCCATCTGTGAGTTCGGAGTGAGGTGCTTGCTGGCTAGCTGGAGGTTCGTGTACGTGCGTGTGCTACGTAGGAGCTGTGGTGCGTTGCTGCCGAGTGGAGTGTGGTTCGGGTGCGTTTTATAGGGCGGGGGACAGGATGGGGTTTTGGGGGGTTGGTGCCGTGGTCGTCCGATTCCACGGGCATATGGCCATTAGGTGCACTGGGATCAGTGGTGGGCACAGGTGAATTAATTTGGCTAGCAAAGAGGCGACGCACGTACTACGACCAAAGTCATAATTAACTATGGCCAGAAAACAACTGATGATCGGTAATGATAGCAAGCAATTGCTCATGAAGATCACACTACTTCACCTTTATTACTACTAGTATCTCGGCTATGCGTGCTGCATCGTGGCAGTGTGGGACGTGCCACCTTTCCCGGCTCACATTTTGGCCAACTTTTCGTATCCCATTTTTCCGCGATCTCGCTCGTTGGTCAAAGTAGTCGCAAGAGAAAACCTTGAACAAAACTCTCAACGAGAAGGACGGCTGAACCGTGACACCACACCAGTTCAGATTATTCGACCCACCCTGCACGCAGTGTCAGCGTGTGCGCTGAGAGTGAGTGGCGTTTGGTGGCCGTTTTGCCCGGAGACTTCATATATATCATCATACGTGTGAACCAGACCTAAGCTTTTTTGACCGGCCGGAGGCCGTAGAATAGGAGAAGAAAAATGGTGGACATTCAGGCATGCATCGGAAAGCTTTTATGTGGTTTTAGTTCTGTTTTTCTAACGTTGCATTATTAGCCGGTGCCGGCCGGCAGCCCGTAGGCGTCAAATCGAACACACGACCCGCGAGCGCGCGTGAGATTGACACGGAGTTTGTTACTCCCTTCGATCCATATTATTGTTCTCAACTTTATTTAGATTCGGATGTACCTAGTTAAGAATTTAGACTAGATGCATTCGTATCAAGATAAAGTTGAGAATATTAATATGGACCGGAGGGAGTAATAATTAAAGTCCGAATTTACCACATCTACCCGCTTACCGGCCGCTAGCTATCACTTGTTCACTCGTTTTTCTTTCAACGAACACTCGTGAGACTTATCGTCATCATCAGTCAGAGAACAAAATTAATTAGTGCGTCCCGTCGACATGATCGACATATCTTGACTAATCGTCCACGAAGCCAGTGTTCAGTTGCGTGTGATTTTGCAGCTCGCTCTCTTCTCGTACATGCACGCACTGACTAATACCCGCTCTCACCTGTTCCATACTTTATCGTGCAAAAAAAAAAACCTGTTCCATACTTTATGTTTGACTACCCCATGCATGAATGTACAAATATTGTGCACCGTGTCGAGCTAATCGCGATCTTGGACAGGATGGGATGGGGCTAGGTGCACGAGTGCATGCACCGTACCAATGATTAGTGGGAGCAGCAGGCTAGGTTTGTTGCACCAACTCCTCCCTAGCTAGTTGCACCAAATCCTCTCTCGCTACGCTTAGGCTAGCTACTAGCTAGCTAGGCTACTATACTGCCGTACACTGCCTGCACGCCGGAGAAATTCTACTTTCACACGTGCTGTATCATTTTCGATCAGCTGTGTGTACGTAGAAATTAGGATAGTATAGCTAGGCCGGGTTGGCATCTTTAAACTCTGATGAGTTGACTCTACCAAACAGTCGCTGCGTCACTCTAGTCAACTTTAACACACGTTCAGAAACAAAGAGAGAGAGCATTTGGTACACGACATGTGCCGCTGCGTATACGACAATGCGTAGACCGTACGTAGACGCGACACAGCTCGACAACGACCCTACTACGTCTACTGATTTATTTTTATTCTTTTTTGAGAATTCTTCACGTCTACTGATATATATGTGCACACTGCACCATGCACGCATATAAAGGGTAAACAAGGGAACCACTGATTCGTTCACTGCGCCAAGCCTATAAAGGGCGAGGGACGACTTGTGTCCTATTACATCTACACGGAGCGCTTGTGCAGCAAGATCGAGTCTTTCTTGCCGGAACTCAACAAAATCCCGCCGGATTTGGTTGGTGTGGAAATGTGAGTGGATCTTTGACCATATATGAAACCTACCTCATCCTACGTGGCCTACTGGGCTCCATTCGTACCACACTGGGGTGCATGTCCATCAGGCAATGTTTTAAATACTCTCCTTTCACAGTGTGCGTGCCACAATTTCGTTCACTCACTGTCTGTCCTTTGACACATTTCGTTCACTGTCTGTCTGTCCTTTGACAGTGCGTGCGTGCCACAGTTAATAATGGCGTCCCTATCAACATCATCATCGTCTAACCGAGTCTGGCGGTGCAAGCCGGCGTGACGGCTGCTGACGTGGATATGACGAAGCAAGATTTGCGTCTTGCTGCTTAATTTACCGCGACTAATTGGTACATGATACATCTCCAACTCTTCCGTGGATGCATCTCCAACTTCATCATGGTTTACGAAAAACCACGAAGCATACCAAGATTTTTTTTTTTGGAACGAGTGGGGCAAAAGCTTTGCCCCATTATATTAATTAAGCGAGGAGAATTTACAGAAAGTAATAGGGTATAAGCCTACTCTCCCAAAATTACATCACCCAAATGCTTAGCGCCCGCTAAGATCCACAACCGGGCCTCTTTCTTAATCTTATCAAGAACAACTAAAGACGGCGCGTGCTTATTATTGAAAACCCGGGCATTTCTTTCATTCCAAATTTCCCAAGACACGAGCAAGGTTAGAGACGCCAATGCCTTACGCCCTTCCGCCATCATAGCCCACCAATTCTTGAGAGAAAGCCCCGTTCATTCTCTCGGATGAATAGTATGGAGCCCCAGCCAAACTTTGAGATAACTCCATATGCGCGTGGTGAATCTACAAGCAACAAGAAGATGTGAAATCGATTATGTGGTTTGCTTACATAGAGGACACAACCCACAATTAGGCCATCCTCTCTTTTCTCCGCCGTCCAAACTCTATTCCTCAACGCAAGCCAAGCAAAAAAAATTGTTTTGGGGGGAGCCCAAGCCTTCCAAACCATTGTATTCATGTTGGAAAGCGTGGCCCCAAGAAATTGCACCTCATAAGCCGACGTCGTCGAATATTCTCCATCTTCCGTAAGCTTCCAAGAAATGTCATCATCTACATTAGGGTCACGCTCCACCTCATGAAGAAGAACCCAAAGCTCCACGAATTGTTTAAGATGCTCGATGGTGAAATTCGCTCCCAACTTCACGTTCCTAATCCAAGCATCGTCATGCAAGGCTTGTTTGACAGACCATTTCTTCCTTTTAGATAAGGCAAAAATTAGGGGAGCAACCTCAATCGGTTTCTTCCCTAGAATCCAAGGCGCATGCCAAAATGGAGTCTTGTCTCCATTACCCATCGTGATGGTCGTGACGGCGAAGAAAATATTCATGTCTTCCTTAGTGCATGGATTTCCATGTCCAGCCCAGAGCTTGTTTGATTTTTTTCCATTCTAACCATGGCCACCGCAAACGCAAAGCCATCGAAATTTGTCTGTGTGAAGGATCCCAAGCCCCCCAAGTTTCTTTGGGCGGCAAACCGTGTCCCAATTTACTTTGCACTTAGCCCCGGTAGTTTTATCCTTGGCCAACCAAAGGAAGGCCCGTTCCAATTTATTCATGAACTTAATAGTGTCCGGAGGAACGGGCAAAGCCGCCAAGTGGTATAATGCTTGAGAAGTGATGGTCGATTTTATTAACGCGGTCCGCCCTGCTGTGGTGATATATTTCCCATTCCAAGATATATTATGGTGAAGCAAGATTTGGCTATTCGTGCTTGCCGCAACTAATTGGTATTCGAGAGTACAGGATACATCTCCAACTTCTTCTTTGACAAGTGGACGCATCTCCAACTTAATCATGGTTTATGGAAAACCACTAAGCCGATCGAGGCACTCGTCGTCGGTTCAGTCACTGGTTCGTGTTTTTCGAACATGTGAAGTAACATTGTTCGATCAGGTAAGCTTGCAGTACGCATGAACGCCTAGCAGGGTAACTCCAATGATTTTTATGATCACTCTAATTTTACCGGAGGTAGGCCCTGCTTTAGATTTCGACACAAGGCTCGGTATTTTACCGGCACTGCCCGATTGTGTTTGCGGGAAATTGATGTGCACACGATGTTTTCTATACCATGTGTGTACGACACTTCAGCTTGATTTTAACTACACATGTGGCTAATTCTAACTATATTGGGCTCCTTTCGTACCACATGGCGGGACACATGTGCATGTCCATGTTTCATATGCACAATATGTTGATTGTCTGTCATTTCATAGTGCCACAATTAATGTTGTCGCTATCCACATCATCGTCTAAGCGAGAATCTGGCGGTGCAAGCTGGAGTGACGGATGCTGAAGTGGATATGATGAAGCAAGATTTGCCTCTTAATACTTGCCGCAACTAATTGGTATAGGATACATCTAGTAACTTTTTCTTTGACAAGTGGATGCATCTCCAACTTCATTATGGTTTATGAAAAAACACTAAGCCGATCGAGGCACTCGTCGGATGGGTCACCGGTCCTATTTTTTCGAACATGTCAAACGACCAGCATACAACGGTTCATCCATATATATGGCTCCATACAAAATTGCTGTCTAGCCTCTCACCCTTCATACCTCGTCTGGGAGTAGCACTTCGACCAGGTAAGTTCGCGGTCCGCATGAATGCCTAGCAGTGTAACTCCAATGGCTTTTATGATCACTCCAATTTTACCGAAGGTAGGCCCTGCTTTAGAATTTGACACAGTGTTAAAACCCCTCTGTTGACTAGTGAAGGATGCTTGGTTTAGTCCCACCTCGCCTACGGAAGGAGACCACACTCAGTCGCTTATAAGGGAGAGATTATTTTCTCTCTTCGGTCCGGACTTTTGGAATAGAGTGAACTCTCTTCTTATTATTGGGTTGTGAGCGCATAAACGTCCAGAACATAGGCTGACTGCTGGGTTGATCCAGTGAACTAACGCTAACACACATGCTCATGTATTTTACCAACACAGCTGGATTATGTCTGCGCAAAATTGTTATCATGATGTTTTTTATATGACATGTGCACGGCACTTCAGCCTGATTCTTAGCTATACGTGGCCTAATTCCACCGTCGGACGAGTGCCGTGCAGAAAAACGACGTGCATTGGCCAGTAGACGCGATCACACATAAGCCGATCGATCGATGACGAAAGCCCACTGATTTGTGCGCTGCGCTGTAAACTAAAGTGATAGGAACGACTAACTAGCTTGATCGATCAGTTGCTCCTACTCAGTACACGATCGAGCGAGCTGTGCAGCAAGCAAGAGTCTTCTCGCCGGCCGGGATATAAAATTCAGGGACCAGGATTCTGGTCTGGTTGGTGGAAATGTGAGCGGGATCTTTGACTATGCGTACCTACCTTGATCGTTCTTTTTAGGTCATCACCACGCGGATGTCATGGCTTAAATTATACTAGTAGTAGTACTAGCATTTCGTCCCGATCACTCCCCTTTTGATTCCGCGACCATATGCCGACGGGCCGTACGTCCTCGTCTGGTGGCAGACTTGATCGCCGGTGCAAGCTGGAGTGGCAGATGCAGACCTGGATACGATGAAAGCAAGGCTTCAAACTACCACATGGTAAAATTTACCCAATGATACCGGTCGACGTTTTAATTGCAAAACACCACCATATTTTGTTGAAGTATTGGCAAAAAACACTAATCTAGAGTTGAAAGTGAATTAACGCGTAATCTAACAGGTGGGACCCACTTGTCAGGAGGTATTTGATGACGTGGACTGGGCCACATGTCAACACAATTAAAAATATATATGAAAATATCCTAAAATAAAAATATGACGTGGACTGGCCACATGACGTAGAGGCCGGCACATCGCTGGCGACACCATGGAGGTGCTGAGGCCGAGCACATTGCCCTGCCCCTCTCTCGTGCGAGCGCGCCACCTCCATTGCTCCGGTGAGTAATTGTCGTCAGAGCAAGCTTTCCCAAGTCGCATCGACCACCCTCGGAGAAGTATCAAGACGTGACCAGCATCCCACACTTCTCTAGAGAGCCCAAAGTCTACGCGAGCAACGTCTTTCACAAAGCCCAACCGCGCAACGCCGATCTTCTTTTATTACGGTGGTCGCCCTCAGACTGCATCGCCGTCATTCCTCAGTCGCGGTGGAAGTGAGCCCCTTGACGACTCCCTCAACCGTGACCTCTAGCAGAACTACAAAATAGGACAGCGGCCGTCCTCGTCGCTGGTGCTGCCTGGAAGTCGTGTCTGCCTTAGACATGGCCGAGCGCGACAGATGGGAGGGGCCGGGGAGTTGGGCCAGCCAGCCAGCCAGGTGCTCGGCCATGTGCGGCGCAACGTCCAGGACGAAGCTAGGAAGGACGAGAGCCTTGAGCCATGGCCGGCGGTGGGGACGGGGCCGTGGCCTGAGGAACTTTTTTTGATATATTTATATTTTGAGTTCTTATATATTGGCTAAAATGTCATACCACCTTTGGAAAGTCCTCAAGTTATTCCACGTCAAGCTTATCGGTGGGTCCCCTTGTCAGATTCGATATTACTTCGTTGTCAATTCACATTTAGTGTTTTTTATGAAAACTTTGGTAAATGTGTTGGTTTTTTGCGACTGAAACGTTGAAAGATACGGGTTAATAAATTTTGCCGGAAAAATAGTGGTTGTATGCTGACTACCCGGCTTTGCATTCGCAGGCCCCTGCCGTACACGTGCTCTTGGCCACTCTGCAATTTTGTCTCCCCTGCTTAGGACTGAAATTATAACTTGAAAGTCGCGAGTTAAATAAATAATTTATGACATAGTTCGACTAGATGTCTGACGAGTCGAGCCAAGTTTTTGATTTAAGCTTGTTTGTTCACCCAAGTTAAATGAGCTACTCACGAGCTATTAATTTAGCTCGTTAAACTCGTTCAAATATAGAGTTTAAAAATTTTCATAGATACGTGCCATACTATGAATGTTCCTTGAACCTGTAATGATGTAGAGCTACTATATTTTTCATTGATCTTTCTTCGTGTTATTATGGAAGTACTATTGTTTGTTCTAGTTTCAGATTAGTAGGTTAATTACTAATTTTTTTATATGTGCTCATATTCATAACTTATAACAATCTAAACGAGCTGCTCGCGAGCTACTTACGAGTTTGCCGAGTCGAGCCGAGTTTTAAATATAAGATCGTTCTGTAAACGAGCCGACTCAAGCTAACTCGTTAGTTGAACGAGCTTTAGCGAGCCGAGTTGGCTCGGCTCGGCTCGAATTCCAGCCCTACCCCTGCTGCTAACACTAAGAAATCCGCCAACCAGATGAGGTTACGGGCAGCAGGGAATACGTATTCAATGTTCGGTTGGTGTCTTCTGTGATAACGCGAGGCTTTGTGCGCTTCCGGTTACTGTTTCTCTCCCACCCATTCCTCTCCAGCCTCCACGCAGCTCCCCAACCCCTGTGAGCCAGCTAGCTAGCGAGCGAGCGCGCGCGCTCAAATCTCCATGGATGTCCACTACCTCGTTCGCCGCCACATTCAACCGCCGCTCCAGCTTCCTCCCCTGCAGCTTCTGCCTCTTCGCCGCCGATGCCGCGGTGGCGGCGTAACCCTTTCCGTCGCCTGCTGCTCCACCGCGGCAAGCGACCACCAGGAGCGTCCGTGGGAGTCCTATGACCGGGACATCCAGTCCCACGCGAGCTCCGACCTCGCCCGCTCCCTCCACCTCCTCGCGGACATGCAGGCGGCCGGGATGCGCGCCAGCGCCGCCGCCTACGCGCGCCTCATCCGGGCGCTGGCCCGCGCCGGCCGCGCGCTCGAGGCCGAGGCGCTCCTCCTGGAGATGCGCCACCAGGGGATCCACCCCGACGCCGCGCACTACAACGCGCTCCTCGAGGGCCTCCTCGCCCGGGCGCGCCTCCGCCTCGCCGACCGCCTCCTCCTCCAGATGGCCGACGACGGGGTCCCGCGGAACCGCCGCACGTACATGCTCCTCCTCGACGCGTACGCGCGCGCGGGGCGCCTCGAGGACTCGTGGTGGGTCCTCGGCGAGATGAAGCGGCGCGGCATACGGCTCGACACCGCCGGGTACACCACGCTGGTGCGGCTCTACAGGGACAACGGCATGTGGAAGAAGGCCACCGACCTCGTCATGGAGATGCAGGAGGTCGGGGTGAGGCTGGATGTCAAGATTTACAACGGCTTGATCGACACGTTCGGCAAGTATGGGCAGCTTGCCGATGCGCGCAAGGTGTTTGAGAAGATGCGTGCGGAGGGGATCAAGCCGGATATCGCTACGTGGAATGCTCTGATTCGGTGGCACTGTCGGGTGGGGAACATGAAGCGCGCTCTGCGATATTTCGCTGCGATGCAGGAGGAAGGGATGTACCCGGACCCGAAGATCTTCATTACGATCATCAGCAGGTTAGGGGAGCAAGGGAAGTGGGATGAGCTCAATAGGCTATTTGATAAAATGAGGAAACGTGGGTTCAAGGACAGCGGTGCTGTATATGCGGTCCTGGTTGACATTTACGGGCAGTATGGCCATTTTCATGATGCCCACGAGTGTGTAGCTGCTCTTAAAGCTGAAAATCTGCAGCTTACGCCTAGCATCTTCTGTGTCCTGGCGAATGCTTATGCTCAACAGGTTAGTTCTGCTGACATGGAGGAAATCTACTTTGCACAACTGAATGTTTGATGCTGCCTTTTTAATTTTTCCAGTGCATGCTAAATTTTCATGTCAAAACAATGATTATAAGTCTCTAGAACAATTAATAAAACAAGCCACGGTTCTACTATCTGATATAATGAAAATCCACAAAATAATTCACTAGAAGTCCAACTTTTTATTCAAATGTGTTACATCAAAGTAATAAAACTGGCATGATAAATAGTTATGTTTGCTATGTACATTTTATATTTTGTGTTATCCAGAAATCATAAGTGAGCGAACCTGAAAGAAGTTCCTCTTTTTCTTTTCATGTGGTTTATAGTGCTATATCTGAACGGGAATTTCCCAAGAGCAAGAAATTTGGCATACTTGCTACTTTAGGTTTGTAAATGATATAGAGACCTACAAATAAATTTGACGTTGTAGTTTTTTTCTCGTACGAAGAAGCTTAATGGGTTTCATCATAATAATTTCTGCATGCTGTGTCACCTATCATCAGTGAGACGATTTACATGAACTATTCTTCCATCTGGTTTAGCGCTTTAGCTCACTCAGGATATACAAGAGTGTGTAATTATTATTTGGGATTTGGACACAGAAACTGTACATGAATTATTGTTCTAGCTTTGTTAGTTTAGTCCCCTTCTCCTTGAGAAGAAGCTTAGTTGGTCTCTGAACCATCAATATCCATCTGTACTTTTCAGCTGGTGAGCATCATGTTCTTATGGCTATCACTTTTCAGGGTTTGTGTGAACAAACTGTAAGTGTTCTTCAGTTAATGGAGGCAGAAGGAATTGAGCCCAATCTTGTTATGCTGAATTTGTTAATAAATGCTTTTAGTACTGCTGGAAGGCATTTGGAGGCACTAGCTGTATTCCAGCATATCAAGGACAGTGTATGTACTTTCTCAGTTTCTCCTGAATGAGAGTGCTGTTATTTTTATGGGTTCTTGTTTGCTTCCATGATTTAACTTTCTCTCCACTATCTGGTAACAGTGCTTGTTCTTTCTCAGGGTATGAGCCCAGATGTTGTGACTTACACTACACTTATGAAGGCTTTCATGAGAGTAAAAAGATTTGAAAAGGTTCTCCTGCTATATTTCTACTCTCTGTTACTTCAGTAGCTTAAATATCCATGCTTTTTTGCAAAAAAGAAAACCTTGTTGGTAAAAATAAGGTGCATTTTTCAGCTCTTAACTGTAACTGTTAAAAGAGGTTCACGCAACTCTCCTTACAGAACGAAGATTTGATTATCCTGATAAATATGGTGCTAATTAAGATTATCTTATTAACTGAAATGTATTTTGCCGGATAAATTTGAGATTCAAATCTGGGTTCTTATACATCTTGTAGGGCTTGCTTTCTTAAAAATGGTACTCCCTCTGTCCCAAAATAAGTGACTTGGATTTGACTAGATTTGCATGTATCTAGACACGTTTTAGTGTATAGATACACGCGAATCTAGACAAATTCAAGTCACTTATTTCCGGACAGAGGGAGTATGAATCATTGAGATTTTGAAACATTAGAGATATCTATGTGCCAGGCAATTTGGCGAGCTTACATTTGCTCATTATCTTGAATAGGTTTCAGAGGTATATAATGAAATGGAGCGTGCTGGTTGTACCCCAGATAGAAAAGCTAGAGAAATGTTACATGACGCCACTGTTACAATGGAACAAATGGGGTGTAAGTGTTTCATTTGCAGCTGTCCTCTTTCTTTTCGAGGATGTATTTGCTGATGCATGCTTTGGCAGGTTATTGAAATTGAGACCCTGATAAGTCTGAATTCGCTGATACATCAATGCCTATAACTTCGAGAATCCCTACTTCGTCTGCACATGCTTGATGGGTATCTTGTAAGAGTAAATGTAAGTGAGCTGATATTATTTACTCTGAAATTTGCATATAAGTAGTTATCCTAATCTCTTAACACTGTACAATGTTCTTTTGCAATAAGTTGCTCCAAATATATTTTAGATTTGCTTATAGTTCACAGCTGAATTTGATGAAATAGCTCAAATAGTACCTTGTCTATGAAGCATAACAAGAAGTTGAGCAGATGTTCTTTTATCACTTCCTCATTTGAATTTTTTTGACACTGTTTCCTCAACAGTAGTAATTGATTCTTTGGCCCTGTTTTTGAATGGCAGAACATCAGACAACAGCCACTGCACAAAGGAAGTTCTGATCCACATGATGCATTTTGCGGCATATGACAAATTCATGGAATCTGGAGAATTCCCCTCTAGCATTTTTACATTGGAGGTTCTCTGTTGTACAAATATCTGTGGAGATGGTGAAGTGTCCCGTACGCTTTGTAGGTTCCATGTATTTATCTCTTCCTGAGTCACATTGCATCCTTTTCACGATAAAGACAATATTAGGTGTTCTGAGCATTGACTTGTATAACACTTATTTCACCCAAGGATAGCTTATGTAAACAAGCATCTTTTTTTTTTGAAGTAGACAGCTAAGACAATTCTTTGTAACCATTTTCCTAAAGCTACCTTTTTGTCTTTACTATACATTCCTTCTGCTCTCAGCCGACGGACTGTAAACCCGAAACAGGATCAATCAATTAGGTCTAGTGTCACATCCTGTGTTTCTTGCGTCACTGTCCTGTGTTTGTTTATGTACTAGTACAATCTTATTGCCATTGTTCTTCCGGTTGCCAATTATTTGGGCACAAGTTGTGTCCAGCTTCTACTGAATTGTTTTAGAAGCAAGTGTGTGCATGTCATGGTGGCTATAGTTTGTAAGTTCAGACCAAGAAAAAGGGACGGAAATTTTACAAACCGCAGTAGAGTCACTTTTATCTGAAGTTCAACTCATATGACTACTACACACTAAAACCTTAACACCTTCATAGTTTGTACAATCTTTTGCATTTTCTAGTTCTCATTGCTGTTGTTCTAATCTTCTAAATTGTCAAGACAGACAGTAAACTGGAAATTCTATCAAATCAATTAGCTCTGCCAATGTCTTTTCTTTGTCTGCGTACTACAATCTCTTGAATCGTCAAGTCTTGTTGCTGATATTCTAATCTTTTGAACTGTCACCTTTACTGCCATTGTTCTTCAGCTTCATACATCCATCTCTGTTCCTCCATCTCATGCACACAAACACACACACAAAAAAAAGTAAAATTTATATCCTTTTCTCTGAAGTTTAACTCATATAACTACTATGCATTGTAAACCTAAACATCTTCATAGTTTGTCTGAAAACGAAAGCAGAAGCTCCGGGAGACGACGAGCAAAGCAGAGCAGAGCAGATTTCCGTTCACTTGAGCTCCTCGTCGTCATCGTCGAGGTCGCTGAGCAGGTCGTCGATGGCATCCGTGTGCGTCATGCGCGCGGAGGCCTGCTTGACCCAGCGCGCCATCTTGGCCGTCTCCCTGCTCACCTTGACCTGCTCCTCCAGCGCCTTCTTGAGCCTGCGCTGCTCCTCCTTGAGCCCCGTGACGATCCGCTTGTTCTCGTCGCCCCACTCGCCGGTGCTGATGCCGAGCACGTCGTCGTCGTCGTCCCGGTCCCCTCCGGCGTGGGTCTTGCTGCTTCTCCTGGTCGCCGGGGTCTTCTTAGGGGAGAAGGGGAAGCAGCACGCCAGGCGCTGCGGGGACGGGGAGTCGTCGTGGCTCCGCCTGTTCCGCTCCTTCAGCGTCGGCCGGCCGCGCCGTGGCCCGAACAGCCGCTCCAAGTCCTCCTCCTCCTCCTCCTCCTCCTCCCGGACCGCGGGGACGGCCGTCTTCGGAGGACAAGTCTGCGGCTGCGGCGGAGGGGGAGGGCTCTGCTCCTCCTTATGCGCTTCCTCCGGCGCAGGCGCGGGAGGGTTCGCTTGCCGGGGCGTGTCGGCGGTGGGATGATCGTCCCGGCGCCGCGGCGGAGCGGTGACGCTGCGAGCCAGGTCCTTGACGGGCGGCGGCGTGGGGGCGGGGGTGGGGAGGGACTTGAGCTTGCGGAAGCGGGACTCGAGGCTGGACGGCAGCGCGGCCGAGTCGTCGAGGTGCGCCGTGTTGAGCCTCGCGATCTGCTCCAGCGCGACCAAGTCGGCCGCCTCCGCGAGGATGGCGTCCACGGCCGACATCCCGCCGTTGGCCATGGCCGAGCCGAACAGCGGCGCGAGTTGGGGAAGGGATCAGGACGGGGAGTGAGCTAGGAGTGAAGGACAGAAAGAGTGTGGCTTGGCGTGGCGTGGAGTGGGCGCAGCTGGTCAGTGATTGCGTCCGGCCGGTGCGGTTTTTGTCACGTCCGGCGCGTGGTGGAGGGCCCCGCCCCTCCGCTCCTCCTCGGATGCCTCGGCTGTTGACCGTTGGCCTGGACCGTGTCTACGCGGCACCGCCTTCTCAGGCAACGGCCGGGGCGCACGTACTGCTCCGGCGGCCGTACGAAGGCTGTCGGCGTTTTCGTCGCAACGCCGCCACGAGCACTCCGGCTTATATGGGCGCAGCGCACGCACGATGGGGAGGCTTTTTTTTTTTCCTTTGGTAATAAAAAGATGATAAAAATGGAAGGCTCGAGAGATCCAGATACACACGTTAATGCACGGATCGATACGTATCGATGTGATTAAAGAGAGAGATCTGATCGCTGTCCAGATCCTGCCTTGTCCCAATCGCACCGAGATGGTAATGCAGATTTGGTAGTGGCCACAATTTTATGGAAAAACATGACGTGCTAGCTGTTGCTTCGTTTTATGTTTCGAGGGAAAAAATAATCACGCTGCAAATTTGACGGTCATAGATTCCTAGAACTTACTTAATTCACGATCGACCTAGAACTAGCAAAGGAGAAATTGAAATTTTGCTACGTCTCTCTTGGCTATTATGGCAAATTTAGCAAAGGCAAACTTTCCTAGAACCACCCAAAAGAAAAAGGTTTGGAGAAAACCAAGAGTTAATTATCTCAAGGTAAATGTCGATGTTGCTTTCTCGGTGGAGGATCACTCGGGCGTTTCCAGGGTCATAATTCGCAATAATCAGGGTGGCTTTGTTGCTGCCTCCTCAACCCTTATTCCCCGTGTTGCGTCTACAGCCATGGCCGAAGCATTGGCTATGTTGCATGGACTACAACTTGCTAATTCGCTAGGTTACAAATCAATTATAGCGGAAACTGATTGCCAGGAAGTCAATGATTTGTGCTTGGGCCAGGAACTAATTTGGAATGAAGCCACAACTGTTCATGCCAAGATTGTCACAACTTCTGGATCTATTGGGAATGTGGAATTCAACCATTGTGGGAGAGAATGCAATAGGGTTGCTCATTTTTTAGCTAGGGAGTGCTTTAGTTCAAAAGTCTCTTGTAATTGGATCGATGAGCCCCTTAGTTTTCTTTTGCAAACTCTTCTAGATGATGTAACAATTGTTTGAGGGCTGTAAGTTTCATACGCATTCTTTTTCCTTATCAGGATACCAAAGGGGACTGAAAGGTTTTAATGAGGCGGCTTTCATGCTTAATATATAATGGTTGATTTTAAAAAAAGCATAGGAGAAAAGAGAAAAAACAAACTGGCGCTGGAATTCAATTCAGCTCACTGGTGTAGATGAACCTATTGTTTGGAAACATATTTTAAAATGTCTTTTTTCTTTGAAAAAATATTTGCATGTATACCCGAACGCTACAACTCCTCAGATAAAATGAACTTTTTTTTCGTCTCTCTACAGGCCAACACTATAGGAAAATGATTGTTTTTAAATTTTTTTGTCTCTCTACACAAGTTACATAAATAAAATTTTCCGGAAAACTTATGCACAGACACAAGTTTCGAGATATAGACGTGATTTAAAAAAAAACTTTTTAAGTTTTAATATTTTAAAATTATTTTATATATATTTTCATAATATATTTGTTTGCAGCGGTGAAAAATGACTACCGTAGCCAAAAAATAGGAGGGTAGCTTTTTTTTTTGCAAGGAAATTCTGGGCTTTTATTCAAATAACCACAACTCCATCCCGATCAGCCAGAAGACTGGAAACGAGGAAGCTTGGGGGAAATTCCATCCAACAACTTGTGACCGCCAGAGTGCAAGCGTGCTTAGCACAAAGGTGGGCAAGTGTGTTAGCTGATGTAGAAATGTGTCGTATTACAAAATCATCAAAAGAAGAAGACAACCCTTCTATTTCTAGTAAAATTGGCGCAATAACAGCGCGAGAACCCAGTCGCGAGTCCCAGAGATCCACGACCTCCTTGCAATCCGCTTCAAGAACCACTCGCGAGAAACCACGGAGCTTTGCGAAGATCACCCCATCCCTCAACGCCATTGCCTCGGCAATCATCGGATCAGTGATTCCAGGATACGGCTTGCTCCAAGCTCCAATAAAGCCGGAAGGATCTCTAGCCACACCTCTCACTCCAGCTTTCCTAGCTTCAGATGCTATACCAGCGTCAGTATTAATTTTGACCCAGCCAATCTCAGGCGGTCTCCAACCATGTCCCGGAAGGATACTAGCAAGCCTCTCGGCACCTCTAGCAAGGCCAACGTGTCTCTAATCCTCAGCACGGAATTAGCAGGACTCAGACCCTCCCGATCATGCGTTATATTATTTCGTGAAGTCCAAATTGCCCACATAACCGTGATAATTTTCGCCCTGTCTTCATCAGGAACAATCGGGTCACATAGGATGTCCCGCGACCACGTCGAGGGATGTAGCTCCGGTACCCTGATCTGGAGCGACCCCTTCGCCTCCAACCAGAATTTTTTCGCATGCGAGCAATATAGCAGTGCATGCCTTAGATCTTCGTCTGCTGTGCGGCAGACTTTACATTGAGCAAGCGTCGCAATGTGTCGGTGCTGCAGCGTTTGTTTAACTGGCATAATACCACGAAGAACTCGCCACCAAAACACCCGAACTTTTGGGACCACCTGCAGCTTCCATAGTCTTGACCATAATTCAGCTTCAGAAGATGAAGTACCCGCAACCGTCCCTTCCGCTAGAGCGAGATGCTCGTTACGCGTCATAAGAGCCCGGTACGCTGATTTCACCGAATATGATCCTGAATTTTCCAGCTTCCATGCCCACTGATCATCACCCCCACCAGAAGCCAATGGGATATTTAATATAGCATCCGCCTCGGGTGCAGTAAAATTCCTCCTCACGGTGTCAGATTTCCAGGACCAATTTTCCTTATCAATAAGGTCTGCCACTAAGTTCAGATCATCATCTCCAGTTTGCGCAGATGGCATCATCGATCTTGTCCCGAGGATCCACTTATCATTCCAGATGGACACTGATAGGCCAACCCCAATACGTTTCAGCAAACCCCCTGCCAATGCTTCTCGACCTGCAACGATGGCCCGCCAAGTCGAGGAAGAGCTCCGAGGCACAGTGGCTTGCATAAATCAACCTCCGGAAAGTACTTGGTTTTGAGCACTCTGCAACACAGAGACTCGGGTTGGGTCACCAACCTCCACCCATGCTTCCCGAGGAGAGCCAAATTGAAATTCTCCAGGTCTCTAAAGGCCATACCTCCTTGGCACTTGGGTTTAACCAGAGAATCCCAGGCTAACCAGTGCAGCGCCCGTTTGTCTAGTGAACTGCTCCACCAATAACGGGCTTCATACGATGCAATCAGCTTGCAAACCTTCTTTGTAAGCTTAAAACAAGACATACTATAAGTCGGGATAGCTTGAATTACCGCCTTCAGAAACACTTCTCTTCCCGCACACGACACCATCCTTTCTGATCCCCATGCAGCTTACTACGAATTCTTTCTCCGATATGATCGAAAGTGCCACTTGTGATGCGCCCCACGGCTGTAGGCAGCCCTAGATATCTCTCACTGAAAGCTTCCACATCAATTCCCAAAAGGGCTTTCAACGACTGCCTGGAAGAGAGCTGAGTATTTGGGCTAAAGAAAATAGAACTCTTCTCCCTATTCACTCGTTGTCCCGAGCAGTCTTCATAAATATTAAGAATCTCATTAATTCTCTGCGCGCTCTGACCATTTGCTTTCAAGAAAATCAAACTGTCATCAACAAAAAGCAAATGGTTTATCCACGGTGATCTAATGCTTACCCTGATACCCCTATCAACAGATGCCCCGCCGAAATGGTTCAGCAAGGAAGTAAAACCTTCTCCACATAGCAGGAATAGATACGGTGACATCGGATCCCCCTGACGTAGCCCTCTGGATGGTGTAAAGAAAGGCAACAATTCACCGTTAACCTTCACTGTAAACCTGACAGAGGCCACACACTTCAGAATCAATCTAACATAGCTAGAACTGAATCCCAATTTCAACATAATGGCTTGTAAATAGTTCCACTCAACCCGGTCATAAGCTTTCATCATGTCCAACTTTACCGCGCAAACACAATTCCTCCCCTTCTTTCTCCTCCTCATCGCATGCACACTCTCATGTGCAATTAAAACATTATCCGTAATGAGACGTCCAGGGACAAAGACACTCTGCTCCTCCCCAATAATAACCCCTAAAAACCTTCTCATTCTGTTGGCAATACATTTTGCCGCCACCTTATACAAGACCGGACAGAGAGAAATAGGCCGATACTGGGCAACATGTTGTGGATGGTTTACCTTTGGAATGAGAGTAATGGAAGTGTCGTTCATTCCTTGGGGAAGCTCTCCACCATTCAAAAAATCCAAGATAGCAGGACCAATATCCTCCCCCAACAAGGACCAATGCCGCTGAAAAAAGCCTGCCGTGAAACCATCCACTCATGGTGCCTTGGACGGTGCCATCTGGAATAGAGCCGTCTTTACCTCAGCAGCTGTATATAATTTATCCAGTTCTGAATTCATCTCGTAAGTCACCCTGTTAGGTACCAAGTTCAGCAGCTCATCCATTGGCCTATACCCTTGCGACGTGTATAGCTCCTGATAGAAGCCCTGAATTTCAACAGAAATATCTTCCCAAGAATCACACCTCGTACCGTCAGCACGCTCCAGATTACTTATATTATTAATCCGCTTCCTATGGGCGGCCTGAGCATGAAAGTAAGCCGTGTTACGATCACCCTCTTTCAGCCATTTCACTCTAGAGTGTTGCCGCATCCATATCTCCTCTTGACGAAGTGCCTCTTGCAGTTGTTTGACTACTGCCTTCTCCTCCTCATTGGGGCCACGTCCAACTGAGCGTGCTCGGAGTTTATTAAGTCTGTCCCGAAGTTTACGAACCTTCTGAGCCAGACAACCAAACTCTTTTGCACCCCAAACACTGAGATTTGTCTGTACATTATTTAGTGCCTGCATCACACCACACAAGCCTCGCTGACCCGACCCTTTCTGCCATTTGTCTAGAACCAGCTTATCATAATCTGCATGTGTCTTCCATACATCCTCATACCTGAATTGTTTAGCACCCCTTCTCCTCACCTCGGCCACACGTTCGTGAAATTTGACCAAAGCGAAGCAGTGATCAGATTCCGTAGAAGCTATGTGCCGTACTCGCGCGCTTGCAAATTTATTCAGGAACTGGTCGTCTCCAAAGGCACGGTCCAGTCTTGCCTTAACATTTGCATCACTCATCTGCCCGTTGTCCCAGGTGTACTCCACACCCGACCAGCCAAGATCATGTAGAGAGCAGTCCTCAACTGCCTCCCGAAATGCACGCATCTGCCACTCCGGCCTTGCAGCCCGAGAGAAATGTTCAGAAGCGAATAAGGTCTCATTAAAATCTCCGACGCACAACCACGCTGGATGGTCAATATCAGCAAGGGTACGCAGTGCACGCCAACTGTGGTGCCGATCGCCCGCCTTTGGCGCACCATAAAAACCTGAGAATCTCCACACAGACTCCACACAATTACATCTCATGACCATCGCATCGATATGGCATGCACTGAAGTTCTTGACATCAACATCCAGGTCAGCTGACCAGAACAGTCCAATGCCGCCACTCAACCCCACACTATCAACCGCAAAACAACCAGCGAACCCATCCATAAGCTTCAAATCTTCCACACGCTGTGTAGAAATTTTCGTCTCCATCACAAACAGGAGACCAGGCACTTCCTGCTTCACAACATTGCGAAGCTCACGAACGGCCGCCGGGTTCCCAAGCCCCCTACCGTTCCAGCTCATGCAACTCATTTCTCCAGGCAGGGCTGACTCGCAGCCACTGCCGAATCCGAGTTTGACGGGGTCGCTTTCTTCTTCTTTGAATCACGCTCATTATTCTCCCCATCCTCCAAGCCGGTAACAACATCGCCCAAGGTTAGTACTTCCTTCGATGCTACGACCGATCCCTCCACACCAGCAGTTCCATCAGTGATTTGCAGTACTGGCGGGACAATCTTCCTATAGACTTGATTCTGAGCCCTAGCTTTGCGCTTGATCGCATTGCTCTTCTTCAGCGGCGATGTAGCCTCTGGACCTGCCTCAGTAGCACTATACGAGTCCCGCGAATCAGCTCTATGTGACTTAGAAAAGGAACCCGCCCCTCCCGACGAGCCCTCACTATAGGCCGTCTTTTTCCATTCATCTGGCGCACGCAAATTCTTCCCGAAAGGAAGAATGCCGTTTGCATCTCTTGTGCCAGGTGTGGGGCACATCAAATCACCATGACCAAACCGGCCACAAGAAAAACAAAAATGAGGTGCATGCTCGTACTGAATATCAATACAGATCAGTACTCTGTCTCCTTGCCGATTCAATCAGGACCCATCTCCTTAATGGGCTCGAAACCTCAACAGAGACTCTAGCCCTAAGGTAGCCACCAGCATGATCGAAGTGGATATCTTTTGCCTGCTTATCAATCTGCTGTGCAATCGGCTTCCACCACTTCTAATCCCTCAGATGGAACGGAAGATTAACAACTCTCACCCATATAGACAGCCGATCAAATCTCAGCTCAGAAGGTTTCATGTGATCCTCAAACACCGAGAGAACCACCGCATTCTTACTCACATGCCATGGCGGATCATCCCAAACTCGCTCCCGATCTCGCTGGGTCGCGAATTCAGCAACAAACATGTTCTGCCCCACAGATCGGAACTTTAACCCCTTGGGATTACCCTAGGCTGGACGCAAGGCGCTCTCGATCGTCTGGATGTGGAAGACATTACGATGCAACACCTTGCCTGCCAGCATCCACTTCTGTTTGTCCTCCTTCTCCCGATCATCTATGACCAGAGGCGTCGCCTCCTCCTCCGATATGTCCAGTCTCCCTAGCTATTCCTCCAGCCTCGCTCTCGCCGCCCTCGGCGACATCTCGTTCTTCCCTGTCTCCCTTCCGCGCTCGGACGAAGCCATGGCGAGCCGGAACCTCCCCCTTTGCGCCCCGCCGATCAGATCGACGAGCGCCGCCAAAGTCCCCAAACCCTAATCGCCTCTAGAGAGGGCTCCGAGAGTTACGGGAAAAAAACTACCAAGATTACACATACTGGGTTAAATAGGAGGGTAGCTTGAGGACGAGAGTATGCCAGCTGAACGGTTTCTCGTGTAGCACGAACGAAGCTTTGCTTGGCGCGGCGTGGACTCGGTATCTCACGCGGAACGGTTATGTACATTGTTTCTTCGGGTGAAAGCAGAGTGTTGTAGCTGTACACTTCCCCCTTCCAGGCAGTCGCATGGAATCTACACCGTCGGCATTTGCCGAGCAAATGTTTGAATCGGTGTTGGCCTGTTGGGCTTCTTTTTTTGACAATTGGCCTGTTGGGCCGCTTCATAATCAAACACAATTCCGTGAAGCGGTCTGTTCTGTTTCAGTTGCCCCTTTTGTTGGTGCATTGATTATTTATTTATTTTGAGGGAAAAAATAGGGACCTTTATTCAACTGTGCAAACATAGGTACAAATTCTTGTGGTTCCAAGAACCACACTCTACCCTACGCCAGAACTTGCATCATATCGAGTTTCTAGCCATCAAGTGAGCATCCTGATTGAGAACCCTTCTTTATACCTAACTCCTCCGCCAAAATAAGAGATCCAACACATGTCATTGCTTCTAGAGTAGCGGGGTCAGAAACACCAATGGTCGTCCTCGTCGAGGCTCCTACAAACTTCCCGTTTGCATCCCGGCACACCGCACTTGATGGAATTCAGGCTGTAAGTGGGTGTGCTCACGGCTGCCCACCAGTTGACCACGTGTGCCCATATAAAATAATGGGGCCGCCGATACTGTTTGTTTAAATTTGCGAATAAAAAGTGGCATCCATCTGCCCCCTTTAGCCACCAAGCAAAGACATCGTGCACAAGAAAGAACAGCCTGCAAATACACACACTACAGAGGAAAGATGAGCCTACTCCGCGCGCGCCTTGCTCGCTGCCTGCCAGCTCCTGGTCCTGCTCGCACAAGAAAGAACAGCTCCTGCTCCGCGCACGCGGCCGCACGCCTCTCTGTCAGCTATGCTCGTCTGTCTTGATTGCACCGCCGCAACCGGGCTCTCCGTCATCCTCCCGCCGGTCCTCCGTTGCGCCGCTGCTTCGCTTGCTTGCTGCTGGCCTACTCGCGGCGCCGTCCCAAGCTCGTCGTCCTACGCTCGGCTGGTCCTCCGCTGCGCCGCTGGCCTACTCGTGGCGCCGTCCTGAGCTCGTCATCGTCCTCGACCTCCTCTCGCTCCGATGGTCCTTCGTTGCACCACTGCTTCTCGCGCTCACCGCTAGTCCTCCTCAACAGCGCGCCCCCGCAGTGCCGCTGCTCCTCCTCGACCTGTTAGCTGTTGGCTGAAGAAGAAGAACTGAACAAGAATGGTACTGCACTGAAGAAGAACAACCCATAGGAACTAAACTGAAGAAAATGAACAAGTGGCATAACCATCAGAATATCACCTGAAGAAGTCAAGTCATCTAAAGTTCGATACATATTTTTGTCAATATATTACTCACCTGCACAGATCTGGAACTACTCAGATGATTGATCAAAAGCTCTTCTACAGCTATACATAAATTTTCGATGAATACTCATACTACTATAAAATGTTAGTTTTGTGGTTTGCACCTAGCTGCAAGAAAGAACCTTCTGAAGAAGTCATTCGTATATGATTTGCAGGCCTGATGATAGCTACTATTGTTTTTTTTTATAATGTTCAGCTATTGTTATGAGACCAAGGAGATATCAGAAGGCGTCTTCATGCCGTGATGAATCAAAGTTTCTGCCAATATTGCGGTTCTACACTTTATTTTGGGAAGTACGAAAAGTCCAAAATGCATCAGTAGCCACACAGGGAATCACAACACATCACAGCTCAGCCGTTGTGACCTGTGTACATGAATCGCATGAAAGGACTGCTGCAAATTCCGAAGCATATGAAAGAAGGACAGCTGCAAATTGAAGATGCTACTATAGGCAAGAGCTAACAGACAAGTTGTAGATGATACTACATAATGTTTATCTTTGCTGACGTTGACCAGCACATGAACACAAGAACATAGCGCTGGATAAAGAGAATGATTGATTGATTACATTGGACATAGTGCAGGTTGAGTCCTTCAGCTAACACACAGATGCAAACATCTTCCAATTACAAACGTTTCTTTCCTTGCAATATTTCAATTACACAAGCTCAAGAGGGTTGCTAAAATCTAGAAGGGACAAGATGAAATTTACGCAAGGGAGCAGAAATCTTACCTTCTTTTGGCTCTTCTACTGAAACTCGCTCCCCCACTGCTCCTCACGGATCTCGCCGGACAACGTCTGTTCCCCACGATCCTCGTCGATCGCCAGCTGACCACGGATCTCTCGCCGAAACACCAAGCTGCCTCCCATAGATCTCGCCATACGCCGGCTGCTCGAGGACAGGATGGAGGCGGCCGAAGAATAGGAGCGGATGGGTGGAGCGGAGGGATGGGGCCACGGCCGGCAGCGGTGGGGCAGTTCCTTGAGGCATGACGCTCGCCTCTATCGCTATAGAGGAGGTCTAAGCGGCGGGGCGGCGGTTGTGGGCGGGCCGTGACTGTCTACCACGATTTTTTTCCTTCCCGTGGGTCTCTACTTAGCGACTTAAGTGGTTTTGGGCTGGCGGCGCCGTGGGCAGCCCATGCCCAGTTACAGGGTTAGATGGAATACTTGAATTCTCGATGGAATCCTAATCTTCCAACGAGAACACTAGTTCTTTGCTTCTCCAGCTGCATTAGATGTCGTCGGCCAATTATCTCTCCAAACTTCTCTCCTTCTCTTCATTCAAATAAGCATACTATAGGCGGAACGCGCAGTAAAAATAACCAAACTCCAAGGGATTGTGCCACCGACTTAATAAGAACCTCTTTGCCCCTACATACGAATAAATTCTAGCCAGCCTTGATTTTTCTTTCCACACTCTATCTTTCAGGTATTTAAGGGCTTCATTTTTTGATCTACCAAACATCAAAAGGAAGACCCAAACATCTCTCATTTAGAGATGCATTAGTAACTTGCACGATACCTTTTACCACTGATTTCACCTCATTTGGACAACCTTTGTTAAAGAAAACAGATGACTTATCTCCATTTATGCGGAGTCCCGATGCTCTATAATATAACTAGGGTGTCTCATCCGATTTTATCATGTTTCTTGGTTTCCTTTATAAAGAATGGAAGACTGTCTATATACAAATAAGAGATGATTTATGGATGACGCCCAATCCGACACCACTAACCCTTTGAGTTTCCCCGTTGTCCCCCTATGTTGGAGCAAGCACGATAGCCCTTCAACCGCTAGCAAAAACAAGTTAGGTGATACGGGATCACCCTGCCCCTTTTGTACTGGTTCATGATATGTTGGTCCGAGACACTCCTTAGACCTTGCGCTGAAGAGCTAGCGGCTTTAGGGAATGTACAATGCAGACACTTAGAGTGGATGCCAGGGTATTTTCCCCGTCCGGTGGTTTCCACTAATTCTTGGTTGATCGCGGGATTTGGTCTTGCAACGCCCCAAATCTTTGCGTGAAGAGCTTGGCAACTTTTTTTTTCCTCCAAGTGATTTCTGAGGAGACGGTCATTTAGGGCATGTATAATGTTTGATAAGACAGTCTTATCCTATACATGGCAACGTAATCTTGATAGATGATAAAACATTATGTATAATGGTGCATTTTTTAGTCTTATTTACAACGATAGATATCCCTAAATATGTGGTGTTACATATTGTGCTAAAAGATCATCTCTTGTCTAAGAGAAGACAAGTGTATTTTTTTTCCTCTCTTCTTTAACTCAGCAATCATCTTAGGTGGCATAAGATAAAACTGTTGTACGTGTCCTTAGATGTGCTGACTACATCTCAGCTAATTTTATGGAGGGAGCCGCGGCTGTGCAGGTGCAGGTGCAGGCTCATGCTACGATTTAATATTTTTTTCCTTATTAAGCGCCTACATAGGCGCCTCTGCAATGTATACATGTCCTTATGGGCTGGGATAGCCTTTTCGTCTTAGGCTGGGCTGGGCTTGGCATTCTCTCGTGTAGTGCGTGCGGTTGGTAGGTTCTTCGCGTGGCACCGAGTGTGTGTGGGAACAAGTCCTTTTTTCTTTTCCACCCCCCAAAAAAAAAAAATGTTGTGGAAACACACGTGCGCATAAAACCTCGTACTACTATTCATCTAGAAACATGTTGGATGCACGTAGTCTGCGACTGAATCAATTGTCGCATATACACGAGGACTACGAGGCATGGAATCTCTCTATCCATCTAGTAGAATCTAGAAAAAATGTTTGGGTGCACGATGTAGTCGGCGACCGGATCAATTGTCTGTCCTTCCTAGCTAGTAGAGAATAATCAACTTTGTACTGGTACATATATACCGGCCTTCTTTTGCACGCGATCTTTGAACGGGACGGACGACGAAGGCCGTGCAAAAGGGAAGCGGTTCGGTGTAGTACCTACCTGCCTTTCCTTCCCTTGCCTGGTCTTTAACAATTCAGCTTTACTCACTCGTAAAACCCAGTACTAGTACACCTAACCTGGGCGGTTGTTGGCTTGTTAGTTAACGACGGAGCTTGACACTGGCTACTCGCACTGTGCCAGTGTCTCCGTTCCAGATTTTAGCAACGGAAGAGACCGCGACAGGCCGATCAGAGGTGACAAGGAAGGATATACGGTGGAGCGCCTGGACTGGATCACCGGACGTACGTACGTCAAGAGGTGGGCAACTAAACCGAAAGCGGAAATTGAAGGCCACCGACGCAGAGACAAAGCGTGGAGTAACTAAACACGCATGAGTTCTGATTAATTAGGAGCGTGGCAACTGCCAAGGCGGTGGTGTGTTAATGGCGGATGATGCTTCCACCATCATCATCATCATCACGAGACGTTAGGTCCACAACTTGTTAGTGACATGTCTAAACACGTTTTCATTCTGGTTATCACGTTTACACATACTCAAGCGACATGATTTCTTTGCGTGCTGCCATTTAATTTCTCTTCCGGTAAGGTCGAATGACGCACGCGCATACAGCATTGATTAACGTCAGCAGCAGCGAGAAACGGGCGCATTATTGCTGCACAGTAAATAATAAAGGAACCATAAAAGACCAAGTATATTTCGCAAAAATAAAATAGTAATAAAAGACCAAATATAAGAGAAAAGAACTAATCTTAAAGGTCACCCCCTCCACCTCCGGCAAGACAAGTTATCGAACCGCTAGCTAGCGAACTGTCAGTGAAGTACAGTAGCAGCATAAAAGATACAACATACACCTCGTGTCGGGGGTGGGTCATAAAGGGTAAAACTTAACGCGGTTGGGCCGAGTCTGGTTGACACGGGCCGAGTAACGATGGCCGGTCATCTTGCCAATACATGCCGCCATAAGAAGTAAGTCGGCTCGTAAAGGACAAGGACTCACAATCTGCAGGTAACGGCAGGCCGAGTCTCGCAAAGGGAAGCCGAGTGAAGGAAGACTCGTGGCTCCTTTCCAAGTAAGATTCGGAAAGGACCACGCTAAAGCGGAGTCAAAAGAGGAGGGCACCGTCGGATGACAACCAAAAGAGCCGGGTGACGTCAAAAGCACCAAGTGACGTATAAAGCGAAGTATGATGCCAGAGGAGCTGGCGTCTACGTACAAGAAGACCGTCGACTACATACCTTTGCTGAATGGGTCAAGGGCCAATGGCTGGCCCATTGACCCGGCCCGTAAGATAATGACAAGGTCCAAGCAGGAAACCCTAGGATCCAAAACTGTAACCTAGCTATTCCCGTTGCCTATATAAGGAGGGACATAGCTAGGGTTAGAGATAGACGCAACTAGTGTCCCAAGGCTGGCATTATTCCTTCTTGCCAATAGCTTCTAGGCAAACAACTCGAGGAGCACTTGTAAGTTAGAAGGTGAAATAAAATCAAAAGTCTTTGGTGGTTCTTCGTGTTCTTCGTGTGTGGCTACACCGCGCACATCTTTCCCCGATTCCTCAAGCGTCCATCCGGCCCCAACTCAAACCTATCCATGGCATCTGCCGTGACACCACCACGCCACCTCACGCCACCGTTTCCGTCACTACCACTAAGACATAACAAAGCGTCGGCCTTCGCAAGATAAAGAGCCGTTAGAACACCACACACCACAGACTCTCCAGCGTCGAACACACCGACTATCCATGACAGGGAAAAAATTGTGATTTTATTTCTATAGTATGTCGTTCCCACCGTCATCATGGCGAAGTCGGTAAGGACACATCAACATATTCACGTGAAGAAAAACTACAAGCTCTCCCCAACATCAATTTATGGTTCCCCTCACTCGTCTTCTGAGTTCTGATGGCTGAGTGGGCGACGGAGACAAGGGGAAGAAACAACCATAGTATGTAAGATATTCTCTTAGTTGGGTAGGTTATTTTTTAGATATATGAAAGACAACGAGTGCCTGATTTTGAACTCCGACATCAACAACCGATTTGCTGAGGTAACCAACCTGAGTTTACAAATCGGAAAGAACAAAAACGAAGATAACAACCACCACCTTTCTAACCATCCAACTATCCAAGGGCTAAGGGTTTCGTCATTCCATTTCCTTTATCTTACACATTTGACCAATGAATACAAGTTGTTTTTGCAGCCACACATGATCCCGAGCTAACGAAATCAAGATGACTAATTAGTCTGAGAACCAAAATTATACTACTCCCTCCGTCCTAAAATAGATGTCTTAGATTTGTCAAAATTTAGATAAATCTAGACACTATTTAGTACATAGGTTCATCCAAATTTTAACAAATCTAAGACATCTATTTTAGAACAGAGGGAGTAGTAGGTTAGATGGTAGTAGAAAGTTAGTTATACCTTCCAAATCTCATGTTCGACGGCGAGAACATATAAATTTGAATAGTAAGCGATTTCGTTAATTAGGAGTACTTTGAATTAGAAACGCGTTAGGCGTGTGTATGTTATTATGACCATGATAGTATTTTTAAAACCACGGTCAATTGGTCTACCGTGTGGGCGGGATGACGTTGCGCCATATCTTGTTTTCTATAGGCTGCTTTGAGAGAGTAGTTTACTCGCAAGTACAAAGACGAGCGAAAACAGAAAGGAGGAACACGACGACGACGAAGAGCAAGAGCCAAGAGGAAAGAGACCATCAGATTGGACCGGCCTCCGCGGCGCAGCTACCGGATTGGACCTCTTCGCCTCCCCCAGCCCCCGTCCTCAAAGTCCCCCTCCCCACCTCTCTTCGTCAATCCCCCTCTCCACCCGTCTCCAATCCAAGTCTCCAACACGCACGGAAAGCCAAACCTTCCCCAACTCCTCGCCGCCGCAGCCAGCTCCCGACTTCCGTCCGTCTCCTTTAAATCGTCCGCGGCATCTTGGTAGTAGCTGTTACGAGTCAAAAGCCTGCTGCTTTAGCGTTCCTGCGGTAGTAGCTGCGGGCGAGGAGGAGAAGGGTAGGTGGTCTGCGGTCGCCGGCCGGCGATGGGCGAGGAAGCCAGAGGGCGGGGTGCCGTCAACCCGGCCTGCCCCAACGCCGACAACCCCTTCCACCGCTGCGCCGAGTACTGCCCCGTCGCCGCCCCCGCTCCGGCGGCCAGCAAGCCTCGCCCTGCCCGCGCCGCCCAGAACGGGACCGGCGAGGAGGCCGAGGCGGGAGGGAGGCAGCGGCAGGCGGTCAACCCGGACTGCCCCAACGCCGAGAACCCCTTCCACCGCTGCGCCGAGTACTGCCCCGTCCCGGCCCCCGCCCCCGCGGCGGCGGCGAGGACCTTTCCGCTGCCGCCGGGGCCTGGCCGTGAAATTGGCCAGAACGGGAGGACCCAGAGCGACGGCGACCTTCAGCCCCCGGAGCGCCGCCGCGACAGGGCAGCCGGCGGCTCTGGGGGCCTCCCCCTCTACGTCTTCCGTGAGCGACCAACCAACCCTTTCCCTTTCCTTTCCTCCCCCCAATTCCTGTGATGATGGTGGCTGTCTTTGCACGTTCGTATCTGACAAACTGTAAAAATCTGAATTTCAACTCTACTGTTGCAGTGCGCGAAGAAGGCAAGAAGGTGGATCCCCGGTGCCCCAACGCGGCCAACCCGTTCCACGTCTGCACCAACCACTGCCTCCCCAAGTTGGCCGAAGCTGGCCGCTCGTCGGAGGGCGGCAAATCCCCCATGTCCCTCTTCTCCCGCCACTCCAGCCGCTCCTCATCCTCCTCAGAAGGTTGTTCCTTTGCTTCATCAATAGCCACATACATACATATGTTGTATCAATGCGTTTGCTTGAATCTTGGGCCTTGGTGTTGATGCATGATCATGATGATATTTACGGCGCTTTCTCGGTTGATAGGTGGCAGCGTCAAGTCCGGGGGCAGTAAGAAGGCGAATCCCAAGTGCCCGAATGCCGGCAATCCATTTCATGAATGTGGGGAGCACTGTACTGCCAAGATTAAGGAGGCGGAGAAGCAGAAGAAAATCGATAAGAAGTTAGCGCGCAAGAAAGGTAGAATAAAATACTAGTACAGGGCCTTCCTCTAGTTGATTTGGATCTATTATATCTTAATTTGTCGGATTGCAATGTTGCGCTCAGTTATGATATTTACTCTTCCATTGCAATTCCGGTGGTTCTCAGATGAGAAATTTGCAAACTGTTAGGAATTTTATGTTCCTCAGACTAGTGAATTTTTGTTGCATTCGCGCCTGTCCCACCTAAACATGATTTCTTTCTTTCTGGAGAAAATGCTGAATGGATCCTCTCTATGATTCTTTCTAGCTGAAGATGCTCATTGGGTTAATTTTCACATTTCATTTTTTACTGGTTTAACTTATATTACCGCCCTTGCAGGTGGGAAGGATAATTCACCGGTGCAAAATTGGAAGGTCGATCCGAGGTGCCCACATGCGGGCAACCCTTTCCATATATGCGCCCAGTACTGCTTCGATTCTTTGAATGAAGCAGCACCGACTGCTTCAAGCAAGCCAGGTGCATTCTTTTAGTTACCCTCAAACTTCTAGTGGTCTATGCATAGATATGACACATTGATTTAAGGCCCACTTGGCATCCATATTTATGCTTCTATATTTCTGTTTATGTTTAGACTCAAGGAAAGGAAAGGCTGTCATGAAGGCGGAGCCAACAGGAGAAATCAATCCTGATTGTGCCAATGCATCCAATCCCTACCACAAATGTGGAGAATATTGCAAAAGAAATGGCAACAGATAGACAAGGTACATTCATAAGTTCACTCTTTTATTGTGTGAGAATAATTGGTCATTAGTGTGAACTGAAGTTATCTTATAAAATGTAATTCCCCTGCATATTAAGCAAACATACTTTACTAAACATGTGTAGTATTTTATAAAGCCAAGATTTCATATTTGCATTTTCAACATCCCGGGTCATTTTGACCGAGCTCACCTCCTGGTCTGAACCCCTGGTGGCTTAAAATTTAGTGGTTGTAGAATGCCAACTATCCCAATTCCTTTTGACAGAGTCCGCCCTCCATGAATGTCAAGTGTCCCAATTCCTTTTGACAGAGTCCACCCTCCATGTAATTTGTCATCTTTCAGTCACCTGCTAAGTTAATGTTCTGCTCTTAGTTACTCAACCAATGTAAACATAGCTGTGGGCTCATGTCTCCAGGCTCCCTGAAAAACCACTAATAGGGTCTCTCATCATCTGCAATCTTTTTCAGCGGCACTTTTATTGCTGTTGTTGAGAGAAATGCTTTCAGGAGATTAATAGGCATCACACACGTAATGCTTAATGTGTCATGTTCTTGTTCCCATATTGCATTCATTCAGTCCTAGTTAATTAAGTAATGATTCAGATCATATTGTAGGAAAGAAAAGGTTAAGATTTATGATCTTTCTTAAGACAACAAGATGGATTTGTTTGTTGGACTGCATATCTGTCAGATATTCTTGGCAAACACTTCAAACCTGGAGAAAGTGTTATTTTGCCAAAGGCGTATGAATTCAGATTTCCTTTCCTCCACACAATCTGGGTGTTTTTCTTTGCTGTTGGTTGAATCCCGTGATGCCCCCACATTGAATATGGCCTAACTTAGTTAGTTGTTATTTTCTTTGGTCCAGCTTTGAAGTTTCTTGTTATTTTCTCACATCCAGTCAATCTATCATTCTTTTTTCCCTAGCCAAAAAAACTACTAGTACTTTTCTATAATATACAGCCTAGTCAATCTTAACGTGCTACCTGTTTGCTTCTTCTAATGCATTGTGGTAGTTGGATATAAAAACATATGTATGAGAACAATAAACATTATCTTGGATAATGTCAACAACGATAAAACATAGGTAGCACACGCATCGTGGTAGTTGGATACGAAGACATACATCCGAGAAGATAGTAAACACTATTTTCTGAGTAATGTCAACAACCATAAACATAGCACATGTCTTGTTGTTTATTAGTATTTGCTTCAGTCATATAATCATATAGTGGTAGTTGGATATAGAAAAACATACGTCTGAGAACAATAAACATCATTTTCGATAATGTCAACAAAGATAAACATAGGTAGCACACGCATTGTGGTAGTTGGATACGAAGACATACATCTGAGAACAGTATACACTATTTTCTGGGTAATGTCAACAATAATAAACATAGCACATGCCTTTCTGTTTACTACAGTATTTGCTTCAGTCATGCAATCAAGATCACATCCTCTGTTTGCTGCTTCTAATGCATCGTGGTAGTTGGATATAAAAACATATGTATGAGAACAATAAACATTATTTTGGATAATGTAAACAACGATAAACATAGGTAGCACACGCATCGTGGTAGATGGATACGAAGACATACATCCGAGAATATAATAAACACTATTTTCTGAGTAATATCTGTTTGCTTCTTCTGATGCATCGTGGTAGTTGAATACAAAAACATACGTCTGAGAACAATAAACATTATTTTTGATAATGTCAACAACAACGATAAACATAGGTAGCACACGCATTGTGGTAGTTGGATACGAAGACATACATCCGAGAATATAGTAAACACTATTTTCTGAGTAATGTCAACAACAATAAACATAGCACATGCCTTGCTGTTTATTAGTAGTATTTGCTTCAGTCATGCAATCAAGATCACGTCCTCTGTTTGGTGACGACACTCTCCTTTCGTGCTGCTAGGCTGTCAAGACGCCTGCCGATTCTCCTCGAGACAGATGATGGGTGAAAAATAAGCAATTTTCTCGTGACAATAGCCCTCATTAAGTTGGCAGTGCTAGTGTCTGCTGTGTGTTTTAAGTCAGGCTCGTTTTGTAGCGTGGCTGCAGCGGCACCCACCTTTGCTGGTATCTGCCTGTATACTTCTATATGTACTCTCTGTGTCAATGAGTTGCGTGTGTGTGTGTATATATATAGTATAGGCCAGTGTATTGTATCATCTGAAGGCTGTAAAAATAGAGAGGTGTGTATGCATTCTTTTGTAAGATACTGCCATTTGTTTGTTTTTCTTTACTACAAGAAGAAAGAAAAGGAGCCCTGTCGATGATGATGTTCGTCTCGTCGGTACCGAATTTCGTGGGCGTTTATCACTTTTTCCCTTAAAACTGTCTTCGCTGTGGTATATTGCCATTTAGTGGTTTGTTTTCATTTATTTACAAGAAGAAAGAAAAGGAGCCAAGTTCAACAAAAGAAATAAAGGAGCCCGGTGGATGTCCAGTCGGTGTCCAAATTTGTGGGCATTTATACCAGTTTCCCTTGAAATTGTCTTCGTTGCGGTTGAGACGTTGATGATGATGGTACGAGGAGGATCAGCTGTTGGACATGAATGAGCCGCTGTTTCTTGTTGTTGGAAAGCTGGGTCATGGCGTTCTCTTTTTTTTATCATCCTTCTTCTAGAACCTGTGTCATGGTGACGGAGGGGGCCATCATCATCATTCGTGGCCAGCGGCCTAGCACCGGCGCCTGATGATGCCACCCGCCGCAGTCTGCAGCACGTGAGGAGAAGACTGGAATGTGAGATCAGAATGGTGGAAACCACAAGTCTTTCCTGCCACTCGGATTCTGACTTTCTGTGGCGAGGAACTGCTGCTGGAGCGAGCGTGGGGCCAGTATGGACAAAAATAACCTAAAATCAAAAAAATTTCACGAAATGACTCATCTGGAAAACTATTTCAGCAGACTAACCCTTCGCAGAACAGCTAAGCGCCACACTTCACAAACAGAATAGCTTTCACCAGCGCTATGCCCACCGTCAGCCCGGCCGTGTGACACCCAGGCGCTGGCAGGGGAAAACTCTAAGTCAGAGCAGAGCATAGCGCATTCGATGGCGCCACACCTCGTAACATACGCCATTAGAGTTACCAAAGGGTTAGTCCAGGAAAATAGTTTTCCAGATGGATCATTTTGTGAAATCCTTTTGATTTTAGGTTATTTTTGTCTATACTGCCGAGCGTGGGGCTTGGAATTCCGAAGCGTGTGTGCGTGGCTGGAGCGTGGAGCTCCCCGTTTCTTTTGACCGGAATAGAATGAATGAAAGGTTGTTGATGGACGTACGCGTCGCTAATGCGATCCGTGCGTGCGTGCGGCTGCGGCCCCTTGGGTCTTTTATCCGTGGTTCACACGTTCGCGGCGTGAGGAGGCAAACACCAGAGGGAAAAAGTCCCCGGAGGAGGAGGTTCTTTTCTCCTTCTGGAAGCTTTGGCTCCGTGACGCGAGACCTGACGTCGAACCGACCCGATCGAGTGGTCAGAGCAGCGGGCCGTGACCTCCGATGGCGGCAAATGAGATTCAGCAATCGGTGCAGTACGATTTTCCACGGGCGAGATCTTCCGGAACGTACGGGCTAATAACTACGTTCGCTCGTACTACTACCTGGCTTGACGAGGAAGATGAAGTCAGAAAACGGCAACCTGATTACGTCTGAGAATGAGATCATGCACTGTAGCTTTACCATACTTCGCTTGCATATCAACACGTTTGCATCACGCCCAACCAAAACTATGCTAAAGCTACCCAAAGCTACCGAAAATGGTCCGGCGATGGCAAGCAACCCATGTTCGGCCGACGGATTATTACAAAAATCATGAAATTCGGCGAGCACTCGTCGACAGGGATGGCAAACAGAGCTCGTCGCCCGGTTCGAGGAGGTGGAGGCAGAGCTCAGCGATGCAGTGGTGGCGGAGAGCATCGACGCGGAGCTCGGCGTGCCGGAGGCGGGGATGTCCTCATCCAAAATGGCGTTGAGGCGCGCCATGTACCAGGCCTTGACCTAGAGGGCTCATCGCGCCAATGAGGAATTGCAGGTTTGTGTTCCTCTTCTTCGCGGTGAAGTTGCGTTGAGCAAGTCAAGCTTCTTGTCTTGATTCGGTATCAACTGGCTCCACCTCTCTTTGGCCTTCTCCTCCCTCTTCTCGGCATGGGCCTTCGAGTGGGCGATGCACTTCTCAATCGAGGCATGAAGCCGTTCGACGGTCCAATGGCCTTCTTCTGACTGAGCTCTGGCATTCCTTCGCCGGCAGCTGGGGGTGGCGCCTCGGAGTTGTAAACGCCGACTTTTCCCTTAGCGAGGGACACGCGAGTGTCCAGCCATTTCTAGCACTTCTCGATCCTATCGCTGTGGTACATGCCGACAGCACGGGTCAGCTGCGAACACAGGGCGAAATGTCATTCAAAAACGATATGAGCTCGGCGTAGGGTCAGCAAATTACGTTGATGTCCATGCTTGCGCCGCTTATTGGGCGATGCTAGATTTATTCTAGAATGCCATGTCGTTTGATACACGCTTGTTGCACGACTTCCCAATGATTCGTCATGGCCTTCTCTGTTGAACACCGGGTCCAATAGGTTGCGCTCATCGAACGCAAGTTTCACACGCCTCTAGTAGTTCTCCAAGTTTTGGTTCGCGCTGGTGATGGCGTCCATGCTCACCAACTTCCATGCTTCGGCGAGGCACATGTCCTCAAGGGGGTCCACTTGACGCGGGGCTCTAGCGGTGGCGCCACCCCCGGCTTCCTCTTCTTCTTCCCCTTGCTCTTGGCCGCTGCATGTATATCATATTCGTATATATATTTCTACAGATCATTTTTAGTGTAGAGGATGTCAAAATACATTACATTTATACTAAACTTTTATACCTTTTATATATTATTAATTTATGAAAATGCACAATCTTAACTAGTATATCTCTATTGCTTAATTTAGCGCAATTTATCGCATAACAATATTACTGAGTTTTAGTGATTTTATGTGGACCTTATCTCATTGAGAAATACACATGTGTGATGTGTTATGTTTAAGAATTATTTGACTCAAATCTTACCTTAGTGTCTCTATTTGGGGACATTGTCACTTTAGCTAAACCAAATCTCATTAAATGTGAGATCAGAAAAATGGACAAGACGACATGTCTCGACAGATTAATTTATGACAGATATATAGGGAGAATATTTCATACTCCTTGTGTAGTTATGTGTGTCCATGTATATTTTCGTATCCTTAAGTGTCATGCAAGAGATCTAAGAAGTGTAAGGTCTAATAAATATTTCAATAGAGGATTCTAGTATCTTAGGTAGTTTAAATAAAATGAAATTTTTAGACTATATGTTGGTTCTATCTTTCTGCCTTTTGTGGTAAAGTATGTTTTATATGTTCAAGTAGATTAAAAAAATCAGTTGGCAACATGTTCATGCTCTCTACTTGATAGGTTCATGTTGCTTGGGATAACATGATCTATTTTTTTTAGCGTGTGGGTACTTGAATAGAATCCTGCATTTGGAAGATGTTGAAGTGGTTCAGACTATGTGGGAGCAATACACAGAAAATAAATGCCTTGTTCCTTTGGTTTATTATGAGGCCCTCTGTCGTATTTTCCCATGCAATTATCTCTCTTATATTATATTTTTCATCACTATGACAACAAAATATTGGAGTTAAGTTTAGATCGTCGGTAAGTAAGGTATTTTCTTAGCAATATGAATATAAATAGTAATAGTAATAGTAATATGAGAGAGACCTCTTTAATTGGTAGTGACGAGGATCCAATAGCCAAGTGTACGTATGAGGGTCAGAGAAAGATAAGTGGGAAAAAATATACTCGAATATGTGGTGGTACTTCAAAATTTTACTGAGATCTTTCTAGTTTATGATACCAATACCAAAATTTCACTACAAGACTCTCACACTCAATGTGAGTGATTATTCATCAACTGGAGGCCATGCACGGGATTTTCTATTTGAAAAGATAAACCATGATAAATTATACATATTTGGTTGCATATGGGTTGAGATGAGACATTCCATGGTTGTGAATAAGGTATCACTTTTGCATTTCCACACTATACATAGCTCATTAGTGCAATGGGAGCGAGTTGCTAAAGTAGATCAAGCATGAGGTATATAAGCCTATATATGAAAGTACCCAAAAAAGAATCAAATCAATCTCTTTACAACAAAGACGGTACAAGTCCAAGGCTAGTTTATCCATAATAAATGCTTTGAAGTCAATCTTCAATATTTTCAAAAGCATCTCAATGAAGGAATCAAAGCACAACCACCATATCTAATAGAAACAATTCACCTCAAGGATCCTTAGCGTTACTCCAACATGGAGAGGCTATCATCCAATGGCCATGTGTATGATCCAAATGAGGAGGAAGAGTTTTAAAACTTTTTCGCTCATCATGTTTTCTTCATTATGCTTGACTTATATTCTTAGGATTTTGGTAAACATTAAGATGGCGAATCTTCTTAGGGTGGGCACTACCATTTCTTATTCTTACCTTACCTAGATGCCAAAGAGGCAAAGAGTGAGGAGTTACTCTACTTAGGATCATAATACTTCAATACACAATCATGAATATGACGCCACATGTGGCTAATTAACATAGCATAGCGACTTCCATATTCTTATGGCAATATGTTTCTCGATGCTATCCGCAAGTCCTATTTTACTATTATTCCATTTTACAAATATAATATAGACTATGAGACATGGTTTTTCTGGCCAACTTAGTATCATGCCCCCAAGTTATATCTACTGTGACAAACACAACTATTCAAAAAGTTTTTGAAACATTGTGAAAAGAACAAGTCATATAATAACAATATGTGCTTGTAATTGATAGTATCGATGAAACTTCCAAACAAGTGTGGTTAATATCCATGTCTAACACCTATCCAAACCACGGTACAGAGACAGGGAGACCCATTCTTGTGTTTTAAGTCTTTGGGAAAATTGAATTATTTAAACGTTCAAAACCAGAAGAGATCCATTGAAGTTGTCCTCGGTGACAATTTTTAAGTAGAAAAATTCTCCGTATACATTGCATACATTTTAATGGGATCATTGCCAGAGTATGTAGTTAGTTTGAAGTGTTTGTTTATCTGACCATGTGTGTTTTCGAAGAACAGATGTGATAACATGTGTTCTTATTCTAGTTTTCGAATCAGAACATTCTTATACATCTGAAAGCTGTGGAAAAAATGAACACGAAACTTTTGTTCTTCCAACGATTATTTATGTGTGCACATGTCACATGGACATGATCATGTCTAATTGTTTCAGCTTCGTTAGACAATAATAACGTCGTTTTCTCGAGAACCAACTTGTGGTTGGGTGGTTAGGAGGGCAGTGGCATCCCAACCCACCAGAGTTTAAACCCTAGGTTTGACACTTTGGTGTCTCATAAAAGACAGAATATTTTTCAGTAGAAGGCGACGTTTCCGTCGATAGCAAGGTGACCGTGGTGACTTGCTACATAATCGTATTAGACATGCCCAAATAATTTCTTCCGTGATTTGAAAATCTTAAATGTAATATGTAGCCAACAATTTTGTTAGGATATGCAACCAACAACTAAATTTAAGCGTCAATTTTTTTACTTTTTTGGAACTAATATGACTTATATTAGAAAAACATAATACAAAGTACACCAAGATAATGTGCAACTAAAACCACCAACGTAGAATTTTTTTTTAACACATCCACACGTACAACGAAGACCCCTGGCATAAGAAGTTCTTGTTGGAAGCCGTAGCCAAATTCGTCAACGTTGTGCCACCATTATTGTGTCAACAATCGACAAGTTAAAGAAATTCAAGTACTAAAAATACCTGCTTGAACTTTTAGAGGACCAAACCTTGTTAAACATTTGCACTAGAAGACCGCCATGTATGATGAAGATTAACAATAGCGCCAAGCATCAACAAGACCCAGCCCGCCACTAATGAAAACCGATGGGGAAAATCTCACAATCTCCTTGGCAACACATTCCCAATCTCGCGAAGGCAGAGGTTGTTGGTGGTTTGGTGGTGTGGCGGTGCCCCTACTGCAGAGTGGCGACCGTACTTCACGGGCCTTCTCAGGCTCGGTCGGGCCGGCAAGGGCCTGGTTTGTCCTGCTGCTGCATCCGGTCGGCTTCCGTCTTCCGGTGGTGGATGTTGTTCCCTCCCGCGTGCCACCGTACTGCTAAACCTCGTCGGTGTCTCTGCTTCTTGGCCCTACCGGTCTCGCTTTGTGGACCATGGTGATGCGATGGAGATGAATGCAAGATCGTGGTGGCGTGTGCTCGTGGATGGCAAGTTAGGTGGAGCGATTCGGAGTGTCCAGGTGACTGGTTTGGGGGTCGGGAGAAATCCTTGCCGTGTCGGCACCGACACGGCGAGACTTGCGGGTGTTGCCGTCCTTCTTGAAGAGCGTCGGGTGTACCCCTTCACCATCCCTGTATCGTACTAGGGGAAACCCTAGAACTCGTTTGGCACACCGTATACGAGAGCTGAGGGTCTCTTTTCTGTCACATGGCTGGTTTGGCAGCCAAAAGTTGAGAGGATATTTTTTAGAACATTAGATTCCGTTATAAACATGGTTCAACAGATTTTGCAGGCGAATTCGTACATCGTCAGACAGAGACTCCAACTAGTGTAGCCTGGAGTCCTGTCGGCTGACACCATATGCCGCAAGGCAATGTGCTAAGCTATTACATCCTGAGGGGTAAAAAGGTTAGTATATATATTTGTTTAAATTTTTAAAACCCGTGACATCTATTTTGAAACGGAGGGAGTACTTGATTGAAATTTAGTTGTAAAAGGAGACATAGATCATGAAAGATCACTCCTTTAGGGACAAAAACGACCTAAATAACCTACTCTTCGGAATTTAGCACAAAATAACCCTGTTTCGGAATTCGCAAAACAACCTATAGTTGTATGGCACCACCGGTGAAGGAACCTAGTTAAATAGCATGGCTTATTACGTGCGGGCATTATCAGATTATTTATTTTGTGAATTGATTTTAAAATAGTTATCTCATGCCGAATTTCAGGTTTTAGGTTATTTTTGCCTTTTCTAACAAAACAATGTGCTTTTATTGCATTGAGCAGGACGTGAATCAGATTTCAATTGGATATTCACCATTCCCAAGCACGGGTTGCATGAAAACCTGGGCATGGGAAGCCTGACTCGGCCTGAAAATGGCCCATGGGCTGAGCCTGGGCCTAGAAATGCGACCAAGTCTTAGGCTTGCATAACATAGATTTTATGGAAACCCGGCATGATAGATCGGTAGTTTTTTCTTGCCCGGATTGGGGTCGAGCTTAAAATTTGAGCTCAACTATTGGGCCAGAAGGGACTCGGCCTGGTTTTGTGCGTTGACCTTGTTTCGATCTGGCCTGAAGCCCGGCCTGGCCCAATAATGCCTAGGTTTAATTGCATGTACTACTTTCACACATACGCTAATTACTGACTACAAGCCCCCAACCTCCTTTTTTCTGCGTGGTCCAATGATTTATTTGTAATTCTTAATACTTTTAAATCTTTTTATACTGACATTGATGATTATTATATCGATGGAATTTCACAAAAAAAAGATTCTATCAATGTTTATTTTCATCACAAAATAAAATGTTTATTTCCAGAGCATTTCCTACTGGCGCCAGACACACGGGACCAATTTGTGTGTCCTTTTCTTTGATCTGCTTAGTGCAGAACTACATCGAATCAGCACTCCTGGTTCTGATCTATCCTACCATCTCCTTCCAACGCCCGACATTCTCGGATTGGATCTGTAGGATTACAACTATTATAGGATTTTGAGAGAGGATCAATCTATTACATATATTTGGAAATTCTACGTTTAGACCGATCTGATCTAAACCTGGCGGACATTTTTCTATCGCATGCATCCATGCCTACACCTGCCGTTACCTCTCTTCTTCCTAATCTTCTACCACCATGCATGTATGCATACAATATAAATCAAAACTGCTGATATCATTAGCATTTAATGCAAAAATTCAAATATTTAAAAATATAGATCAAATTGTTTATCTGATTTAGGATCCGTTTTTATCGTTGGAATAGTCATGAAAAGATCTTTAAAAGTAGATCCCATGTTAATATATTTTGATAAAAAATTAAATCTAAAATTATTTACCTCTAACACGTGAGTTATCCATGCAATTGTATGTAAGTTATCTATGTTGTAACACCTAAGTTACTAACACTCTAAACAAACCGTGAAAACGACATTTTTTCATAGAGCAAGACTATATTCAGGCATCCTAAAAATAAGTAAGGTGTTAAGTTACCCAGACTTCGTCGATGTCGATGCGTTAGCCTAGGTCGACGACGACGAAGCCTTGGTACCCTAACATCCTTCGAGGCTTGATCAGCGACATACGATAAAAACGAGCCGCTAGACTACTGCTTGCGCCATATATACTGCGGTACGTGTGTACAATATAACTTAACTTGCTTGGGTTGGGGTGATGCAATTAACATCAAGATTATGTATCTTTATGCAAGAAAGGTGTATGTCATTTTTTAGGTAGATACTATTTTAGTTTCTCTTGGGTAACTATGGCGTAAAACATTGATAACTACTCCCTAATCATGTGGTTAATTGTTATATAATATTATAGATAACTTTTGTTTATTTCTATGGATATATAATTGTCATAATAATTTTAGTTTATCTTTGTGAGTCACGGTATTTCTTACATCTTGGTTATCCCCTATCTTTAGTTAACTACATGCGAGATATACTTATTTAATTTGGACGCGGTAGGCTAGGTGTTAGCCTGTCGAGTCTTTGGCGATATCGACGCGGTGAAACAGATCCTAAATCAGAGAAGTTCATATTTGTATTTTTCATATACATATAAAAACTTAAACACACAACATGTTGGATAACTTATGTACCATACTAGTACAACCTAGATAACTTTTATGTTTGTGGATGCGTAACTTTTGGTTCCAAAAAAGTTTTTGAAACATATCGATATGAGATTTAGTTTCAAAGATTTCGTCACGACTAGCCTAGTGGTCTAAACGGATTCTAAATCGAAACGGTTTGTTCTATGAAACATTTTGAATTTTTAGATTCTGTATTTAATTTACTCTATTTAACGTGTACTCCCTCTATTTCAAAATATAAGATGTTTTAGCTTTATGAAATAAATGTATCTAGAACTTCTTTTAGTGTATAAATTCACTGCAAATCTGAAAGAACCTACACACTAAAAGAGGTTCTAGATCATAAAGCTAAAATATCTTATATTTTAAAACGGTAGGAGTAGCAATTAGATTTTGAAGCTAAATCATCACGTGTTGGGTGAACTGGAGGTATACATTGTGGATTTTATCGTTTAGCGATTAGACAGCACACGCTTTGTCCGAACGTCTACTAAAATTATAAATTTATATTTATAGACCGTCCACGGGATAGCAAAGTCGTACATTTTCCTCCTTTCCTTGAGAATCAACGGTCCATTAGACTGGAGATACCAATTCGGCTTGGACTTAAATAGACTGTCGATGGTCCAGCTGCGGCCTGTTTACAACCTGAGTTCCTTTTATTTTATTTGAGAACGGTTTACAGCCTGAGTGGAATAAGGAATCGCGTGGCCCACAAGGCACGGCCCAGTTGTCGACCAGCCCTCTCCCTTCACTTTCAACCGAGCACAATCCGATAGCGCTTCTCCAGGCGAACCTAGGGTTCGTCACGATCCCAGCCCCCGCTCGCCGGATTTGATCGCCCGCCAGCCCCGCCGGATTCCTGCCCGACGCCGGCGCTACCCCTCCTCCCTCCAGTGATCCAACGCCGCGCATCTACCTGACGCACCCGCCGTCCACCGGCAGCAGATCTACCGCCTCAAATCCCAAGGTAAGGGCTCCGAATCCCAACTGAGATGTACTTGCTACTACAGCATCAGTCTGTGAAATTCGTGCCAACACCTAATCTAGGGCTTTCCGTAGAATCCGCAGCCGCGCGAGCTCGATGGGGAAGTCGGACCCGGAGTGCATCAACTCGTCGAACCCGTTCCACGACTGCTCCGATTACTGCCACCACCAGATCGCTGAGGCCAAGCGGCGCCTCCTCGAGGAGCAGCCCGAGTCGTGGAAGAAGCCCGACGAGGAGCGGACGGTGCACCCCGACTGTATCAACGCCTCCAACCCCTACCATGACTGCTCCGAGTATTGCTTTAAGAATATCGCCGACGCCAAAGCAGGTATGTATGACCTTGCCTCTTCATTTGCGATGTCGGACATAACCAGCCGCTGTTTGTATTCTTATGGTTCATCTTGTTGACTTGTTGTTAGCATTGGAGCGTGGGGAGCTAGAGCAGCCTGCTGGAGGTTCTGGCAAATCAGACGTTGCCCCAGAACAGGCTGATGGTGGGGATGATGATTCCGAGCAGCAGGAGGACGCAGGCGCAGCTAATGACGGTTACCCCCAGATGACTGAAAAGCAGAAGAAGCTGTTTGACCTGCAGCTTAAGATGGTATGGTGAACTGTTGATTCTGCGTCCTTCGTTTAGCTAATGTAACTGGTGCGTGTGCTAAATGGAAACTCATCTCCTTCATATGTGCTGCCAGAACGAAGCTAGGAAGGCGAATCAGCAGGCGATGGTTGCGGAGAAGAAGAGGATGGAGCCTCGTGGTGAGAGCAAAGGTGTATCCAAGGAGAAGTGGTTGGAAGACAGGAAGAAGAAGATTGGGAAGCTGCTCGACTCGAATGGCCTTGATATGTCAAAGTCTTACATGCTTGATACACAGGACATGGCAGAAGCAAAATACAAGAAGTGGGAGAAGGAACCTGCACCACATGGGTGGGATGGTGAGCTCATCTCCCGAGTTTATTCATTCAATTGGTGTGGAGTGTTTGCCCACAGCTTCAGTGAAATTTAGGCAAATCCATATTCCATAATAAACTGTTATGTTGGTGTTGCACTATCTCATGATCAACTGTTTTGTGCTTTAAACTTAGTTTCAATTAGGGATATTGATGTCTGTTGGATAATCATCCAGCTGTTTGCTACTGCTTTCTGCTCTATTCTCGTCTTGATTTAGTACTAAAATTGATTATTGGATAATCATCCAGCTGTGTGTTACTGACCTCTGAGGTAGTGTTCGTTTTAAGCTAGAGAAAGGGGAAAATGAAAAAGCTCTAGTAAAGTTGCAGATGTCATACTTTATTCGATTGCTGTTTGAGTTTATCCTGCATTTAACCAATGAGCAGAAAACAATTTATGAATCTTGAAACACGTTTATATAAAGCGTTGAGATATGCTTCCTGTCATTCTTGCACACATCTTCCTTCACTGGATTAGAAGTTTAGAGCATTGTTTGTTAGTTAATATTGAATGACAGACAGTGTAAGGTGCTGAGTTACATATTTAATTGTGATAAAGTTGATATTTATGTCTTGATAGTTTAAGATAAGTCAGCAGCTATCTGGTAGCAATACTTGTAATGTACCATTTTCAGTAATTCTATCCAGAAGGCATTTAACTGTTGTCTTCTTTTATTCAATTCTTACAAGTTTCTGAATAAGGTTTTTCTTACCTGCAGTTTTCAACCAGAAAACCTTGTATGATGCATACAAGAAGAGGACGAAGAATATACAAGTCGACATGGATGCATACAATAGATCAAAAGACACCGATCCTGAATTCTACCGCGAGGCTTCAAGTCTGCAATATGGAAAGGTACTGCCATCACACCAATTTTTTTATGGTCCTTTTTTAGTAATAAGGAGTCTATAGTCCTTGCTGATATTGATGCCCTGCCTCCCGCATTGCGCAGGTGTCTAAGGTAGCGGAACCAAACATTGACCGGATGGTCAACGAACTCAAGGAGCGGGACGAGAAGCGGAAATCGTTCAGCAGGAGGCGCAAGTTCAACGAAGACAAGGACATCGACTCGATCAACGACCGGAACGAGCACTTCAACAAGAAGATCGAGAGGGCCTTTGGCAAATACACGCTCGAGATCAAGAACAACCTGGAAAGAGGAACCGCCTTGCCAGATTAATAATATATCCTTGTGCAATGTAATTGCATCGAACTTGTCCAGTTAACCAGCACAGTGGGCTCCCACGATTACTTTTTTCTTAATCCTGGTTTCCTTGCTTGTAACTTGTGGCCAGCAATGTTACTTCTGAAAATTGTAAGAAAGTTAAACGTGGTTGTGATGTAATGATGTCGAGTGATGGCATGTACAAACAGTTTCTATCCAATCGAGTGTTTAGCTCGCAAGTAAACAGCAGCTGCGATATAACTTTGCTTGTTAACATACTCACATATTTGATCTACCTATTTGATGTTTGAGCAATGTTGAAATCTTTTACGACTCCTTCGCATTATTCAGAATGTTTTTTTTAACATCTTATATTAAGCATGCAAGCCGTCTCATTAAGTGTGTCTGAAACTTGCAGCTTATCAAACAATTGTTATATCAGAATAAAGCTAGAAGGATCATCGTCCCAATTACAAGAGATATTATCAGAAAAACACTACCCTTTATTGAGGCATGAAAGAATGCTAATGTTCTCTCTTTAGAAGTGTAGAAAACCATCTTAAGAGCTGTGCGACTACCAACCGGCGGTGTCTCTGACAAGCAGCATCGACGGCTTCCATCGTTGCCATCTCAGCGTTCGCCCGGCGTGGCAGCAGACCTTTCATCCGCTCTATAAAGATGGCCACATCAATTCCAGTCTTTATAGTACTTTCTCCGATCCATATTAGTTGACGGAAGGAGTACCTAAGTAGCTCACCTCATCTTTATCCTTATTTTAACTGCACCATTGATTCCTTGATACAAATTATCGTGCTAGAATAGGTTATGCAACTTGTTATTGAGTATTTCATGTTTTCTCCTTGTTTTTATTCTTTATTATGCATATCTAGTAGGAGACTGAAGACCGATCTAATTCAACCAACATAACTGTCCAGCTAGGAACCTTACTTTTTTGCGATAAAGGGCAATATATTGATATATCAAGTTGATACAAAGGATACCTACCAGAGCCATGAAAGTTACGACACCTGGACAGTTATTTTCCTTGCTGTTGGTAGCTCCACATGTCATTGTCTGCAGCTCCATGTATGGAAACGAGACAGATCGGTTATCACTTCTTGAATTCAAGGATGCAGTCAGCCTTGATCCTCAACAGGCCTTCATGTCCTGGAACGATAGCACCCACTTTTGCAATTGGGAAGGTGTCTCGTGCAGGACGAAGACTCCACTACGCGTCACTTCTCTGAACCTTACAAGTCGAGGTTTAGTAGGACACATCTCTCCTTCACTCGGGAACCTAACGTTCCTGCATTCTCTATCCCTAACGGAGAACGCGCTATCAGGAGAGATCCCTCGCTCCCTTGGTCACTTGCATCGCCTCCAGATCCTCCGCTTGAATAATAACACGCTGCAAGGAAGCATACCGAGTCTTGCAAACTGCTCAAAGCTCAAGGTGCTAGATGTTTCTGTCAACAATCTAGTTGGCCAATTTCCTTGTGATTTGCCTCCCCAACACCTTCAGGTGCTGCGGGTTTCGGTCAATAACCTCACTGGCACCATTCCAGCTTCTCTTGCCAACATCACAACACTAACCATGATTAGCTGAGCATATAATCACATCAAGGGGAATATCCCAAGTGAGTTTGCATATTTGTCAAGCTTGCAGTACCTGTATGCGGGTGTCAATCAGCTGGCAGGCAGGTTTCCGCAAGCCATCTTGAATCTTTCTACTCTCGTTGGCCTTCACCTTGTTCTCAATGGTCTAAGTGGAGAGGTACCACCAAATATATGTACTTCTCTCTGCCCAATCTCCAGATCTTCATATTAGGTGGCAACTTCTTTCTAGGGAACATTCCTAGTTCATTCGCTAACGCTTCCAATCTAAACCTAATTGATTTATATGGTAACAACTTCACGGGATTGGTGCCCACCGCAATTGGCAGACTTACCAAACTCTGGTGGTTGAATCTTCAACAGAATCAACTCCAAGCACGTAGCAGGGAAGAGTGGGAGTTTTTGGACAACTTAAGCAACTGCACGGAGTTACATATGCTTTCAATGAGTTGGAATCGTCTTTCAGGGCACGTACCAAGTTCATTAGGTAACCTTTCCAATCAACTCCAACATCTATACTTGGCACAGAATCAACTATCAGGATATTTTCCTTCCGGCATTGCAAACCTCCGCAACCTGATTGGTGTATCATTGGGGGGAAATCATTTTACGGGTGTGGTTCCAGAGTGGATTGGGACTCTCAAAACTTTGCAGCTAATAGCTTTGCACACAAACTTCTTTACGGGGGCCATTCCGTCATCCTTGTCAAACTTGTCTCAATTGGGAGATCTCTATCTACCCTTCAACCAGTTTATTGGCCACATACCGCCAAGCTTTGGAAATTTTCCGATGCTTCAACACTTGGACATTTCCAACAACAATCTTCGTGGTAGAATTCCAATGGAGATCTTCAGAATCCCAACGATATTTCTAATTGACCTGTCTTTCAATAAACTTGATGGACAACTTCCTACTGCCATTGGGAGTGCAAAACAACTCGTCGGTTTGGGTCTTTCATCAAACAAGCTATCTGGAGACATTCCAAACACTTTGGCTGAGTGTGAAAGTTTAGAAGACATTGAGTTAGACTCGAATATTTTCAGCGGAAGCATTCCCACTTTATTAGGCAACATAAGCAGCCTCAAATTCTTGAATTTTTCTACCAATAACTTAACTGGGCCAATACCAGCATCTCTTGCCAACCTACAACTTCTTGAGAAGCTAGATTTGTCATTCAACCACCTTAATGGTGAGATTCCAACAAAAGGGATCTTCAAGAATGCAACTGCCGTGCGGATTGATGGAAACAAGGGGCTTTGTGGTGGGGTTCTGGAGTTACACATGCTAGCATGTGTTATTATGCCCTCAAATTCATCTAGACACATGGATTCCTTAGTGCTCAAAGTAGTTATCCCAATAGCTAGCATGGTGTCACTTGCTATGGTCATATTTGGTTTATTGCTCTGGAGAGGAAAACACAGGAGCAAATCTTTATCTTTGCCAACATTTTCTACAAAATTTCCCCAAGTGTCTTTCAGTGATCTAGCCAGAGCAACACAGGGATTCTCAGCATCCAACTTAATTGGCAGAGGGAGATACAGTTCTGTGTATCAAGGAAAAATGGTTGAAGATGATAATGAGGTTGCCATAAAAGTCTTCAACCTAGAGACAAGAGGAGCACAAAAGAGCTTCATTGCAGAATGTAATGCGTTGAGAAATGTGCGGCACCGTAATCTGGTCCCTATCCTAACTGCGTGCTCAAGCATTGATTCTAATGGTAATGATTTCAAGGCCCTGTTGTACAAGTTCATGCCAAGGGGAGACTTACATAAACTACTATACTCAAATCAAGACTACGAAGGCTCTTCAAATGGGAATCTTCTGACAATGGCTCAAAGGATGAACATCGTGGTGGATGTAGCGGATGCACTGGAGTACCTACACCACAACAACAAAGAAACAATGGTTCATTGTGATCTAAAGCCTAGCAACATTCTTTTGGATGACAATATGACAGCTCATGTAGGAGACTTTGGGCTGGCAAGATTCAAAGTAAGCTCCACAACGTTATATCTTGATAACACAAACTCTTATTCAGTTGGACTAATTGGTACGGTCGGATATGCTGCTCCAGGTAATGGACCTTTTGTATATCTTGTTGCTTTATCTTTCCTGTATCTGTGTTAATCATGAAAGCGGCATTAACTCTTCTTTTTATTCATTATGTAGAATATGCACAGGGTGGTCAAGTTTCAACAGCCGCAGATGTTTACAGCTTTGGTGTCGTCCTTCTCGAAATATTTCTTCGAAGAAGACCAACTGATGACATGTTTGAGGATGGAATGAGCATTGTGAGGTTTACAGAGATCAACTTCCCTGATAGGGTATTGGAGATTGTCGATCCCCAGCTGATACAGGAGTTGGATCTTTACCAATAAACTCCAATGATCTTGAAGGAAAAAGGTGTACGCTCTCTTCTATCTATGCTGAATGTTGGCCTTTGCTGCACCAAGCAATCTCCTGTTGAACGTATCGACATGCAGGAGGTGGCTACCAAGCTGCATGGAATCAGGGATGCATATCTCAAAGGAAACTGAAGAAGCATTCATGTTGATTCAGTAGCATTAACAACCTGAATAACTTGTTGTATAATTGATGCTTACATAGCGTGTATGTTAGGACCTCGATTTTCAAATCTGACGGCTCTGTGTGTTACTGCATCTGCCTAGATAGTGCACACTGAAAAGCAGAGATAAATATCATTTCCATGTGAATGAATACATGTTTTGTTTATTAGTACCTAATGTTCATACTAGTATATTTTGTTTCTATCATACGCGTGGCTTACCACATTTCATTATTTACATGGTCCATGCATCACATACTTTTTTTTGCCACAATTACAGATTTATTTTTGGTACCCATATTTCATATTTGGTGACAAACCTTTAACCAAGAGCCCTTTTGTGGTACCCTCAGATAAACAGTAGCCATCTATTTTGGTTAATCCAATGGACCATAAGCATTTTCCAGCGTTTATATGCCTTAACCAGCCTCCTCCTCCCGCACCCGCGGCGCCACAGGCGGCTCCTCCGCCGAGCCTCCCGTGGTCTCTCCTCCCCGTCGCCGCCGCCCCGGATCATCGCCAGGCAAAGACCTGGGGGTGTGGCGGCGGCGGCGTCCCTGATCGCGATCTGGCAGGAAGGCGGCGGCGTCCGTCCCGGCTGGTTTGACGGTGGTGTTACGGCGAGCGGCGGCCGGTGATCCTCGGCCCAGATGGCGGCAAGCGGCGGCGGGGATCTGGGCCTAGCCGTGATCTGTCCCATACGTTGGCTCGGCGCGGCGCCAGCGACCGGCCTTGTCTGCGTGACACTAGGGCGCTTGGGGCATCTGCCCCCGGCATGGTGGTGGTGGCCTTCTTCTCTGTCGGAATGGTCGGCCGGGTGGTCTTGCTGTCTTGTGGCGGATCCTGCTAGTTTCCGGCGGGTGGCGTGGGGGTTGCTGGCTCGGTTTCAATAAAGGAGGTGGTTCTGGATCTCTCTCAAGCCAAGACGATGATCTGCCGGATGTTGGTCTTCATTGATCTGGTTTCTGTGTAGTGTTTCGGAAGGCTCCGCCGGCGAACTCCATAAGTGCTATCATGCCGTGAGTTTGCTGAAAGGATTGAATTCGGTCATACGCATCCATGTTTTACCCTGACCGTTTGGTTCCAGAGGGTGTGCTTCGAAGCTTTGTTGGCTGTTATTATCATGGGGCATGTTCTCGTTTCATGGTGCTGACGGAGAAAGTCATGGAGACCGAGATCTGAGGACAAACAATGGTGGTTCGAATCTGGGTGGTGATGAGGAATTGGCTAGGTGACTTATGAATTGGAGCAGTAGTATGCAAGTGGGGGCGACTGCACAAGAGAGGTTCATGGTCCTACCTCTTAGGGTGAAAATCCAGGGTCTGGTCTTAATTGGTTGTGCCTGACAATGGCCTTGTTGAAGGTATTGTTTTGAGAGCGCGAACTTTCGTCAGGGTGAAAACCTAGATCTTTGATTGGGCGATCACGGTGTTTGTGCACTGTTTCATTCTTGGAAGCGTCGTTTTTAGAGAAGATTGACTTCTGGTGCTGTCTTGGTGGTGGTAGTACTGTTGTTTCAATGAATGAGTCACTGTAGCGGGACTTTTCTTTTTTGTAATTCACCTTTTTTTTGCTGCATCCGTGTGGCCGCTAGGGCAATGCGTTGTTGCAGAGGCTGGGTGTAATTGATATCATCTGATATTAATATGCTCCTTTCCAAAAATAAAGCCTTAGCCAAACATGCTGACAATAAAAGCACTTGATTCGAGCAACCATTGCCCCGATTTATTTTCTTTGCATGTTCACGGAACTCTCTCCAGCCTAGGAGATAAGAAAGAAAATGGCAGTGCTATTCAAGACTAAATCAGCCTCTGAATTCTTCTATTCACTCCATTCTCCTTCGTTCTTGTTCATTTTATGAAGAAGAGAGTCTCCTCTGTGGCGTTTCTCATAGTTTTGTTTACCCTGGTGCACAGCACAACAATTGCAGAATTACTAAGGACCATGGCATCCCACCGAAATGCAAGTGGAGAACAAGAGATTATGAGAAGGGATGACAAGTTCCTGCATATGGCCATTGGCCGTCAGCGGTTTTGCAGAGGTTGTCCCATTGGTTGTCTCGCGGTTGAACATCGGTAGAATCTGCCAATCTGGAGACAAACAGATACGGGAACATCATGTTTTGGTGATGCTACAATGCAAGAAAGTTCGATCTAATGCAATCTTATTCATAGATTTTGATTGAGTTCAAGCTGTTCAAATGACTCTTTTGCTCGTTTTGATCCGGCATTACGAGAAGGTTTTCTTTGTACCAGCTAAATGAGGTTTAAGATGATCACATGGCGATAATCGGATAATCCAAATTTGGGAGATGATTAATCATGACCCCGCCTGCCCTGTATATGTTGGAGCCATTGAAAGAAGTGTCCTGTGTCCACTATCAATGAAAACGCAGCTCTCCTGCGCTTTTTCAAAAAAAAAGTGTCCTCTGTCACAAGTGGCCCTTTTAGCACAGTTGCAGCGTGCGTTCATTTCTTCAGTACAGAACAGTAGGCCGATGCTTCTGTTCGTCGGTGCTGTCACGGGGTTAACTGCAGAGATCGGAGCAGCCAGGTCCACGCGCGCACAAAAGACATGGTTACATTGTGTTAGTATTTATTTTTATTTTTTGAGAATGTGTTATTTTTTTTGAGGGAAGCAAAGGAGGGCAAAAGGCCCACCTGAATATATGTAAATTAAAATCGGCACAGCACCGGGCGAATTTACAATGCTTGTGTGTCCACGCACACCCGAGAAGTACAAAGCGGGAGTTTTAGTGGGAGAGAGACGCACACCAGACCACTAGAGGATTACAGTCGAGACGGCGAGGCACTCGAACAAGCCAGACCGTGAGGTGTTGTCGAACCATGGAGAAAAACTCGGTGGCGCCAGTGGTCACACCATCAAAGACGAGCCGGTTTCTAGTCTTCCACTCCACGTGATTCAGAGCAGCAAGGCGGAGGCTGTCATGCGAAGAGGCAGTGGCCACCAAGGGTGATCATCCTAGAAAACATCGACCCGGCGGGCGAGGGCGGCCTCCGGCCAAGACGGGGACTATGTGGTTTAGTTAGGAAGTAGATTAAGTTAGGGATAATCCCAACTATATGCCTTAAGTATTCGTATTTCCAATGAAAACAAATCTTCATCATTTTTTTGTGTATGATGTACAGGCCCAGGGAGGACAGGCCCGGACGCACGGGCTATCCGTCATCCCACGAACCCATCTCATTTTTGGGCCCAATTTGCGCCAAAATAAACATGTCTAGGGCACTCTCTCCATTTGCAGGGTGCCGTTGGGACATGGGCTCTGTCCGAAAGGACAAGATCGGACACGTGAGATCCGTTTGTGTGTGTTGGGGGGAAGGGGGAAGGGGGCGTTGTAGGTGCCCTTAGGATTAGGGTTTGGTTGGGGATTGGTTGGACCCAGGTGGTAGGCTGGCAGTCTAGGTCTTTGGCCTAGCCAGCTGCCTCCCCCACAAATCATTTTTTATTCTTTTGTTTTATTTTTAGAACACTTTTGCAAAGAGTTTTCAAACAAACAAAATATCCAGAAAATTTTGAGGTTTTGATTTCAATAATAGAAGGGGAATATTGTAGAAAACAAAATATGGTTTAGCAAAATATTTTTTTAGAAGCCAAGTATGCATGATGTCATGATAATACATCCAATAAAAACAAACAGACAATTTATAATATAGAATACCTTTTCCTGGGCGTTACAACATGGATGGTTACCGTGGAGCTTCCATAGATACCTACAATGATTCCAACACCATCCATGTTGACGACAACAATGGAAGTGTGACACCAAGAGAAGATGCGAGCTGTGGAGGCCTATGAAATGGAGAAGGAGACTTTCAGCCATGAGTTGCTTTGCAACCATGTTAATTTTTCTATGTGTGTTCGTTGAATTTTGCGTTTGTTCGTGTGCTTGTTGAACTATGGTTTGGTGTTTGAACTTTGCTATGCTTTTGAGGTTGATTTGTGTGTCATGAACAAGTTAAGATATGTTTTTGCAATGGTTTAGATTCATATGTTTGCAATGATTATAGTTTCATATCCTATCACACACATATGTTTGCAAATGTGAGAATATAGGGAACACACCTTGTGCCCTATTTTATATCATATGGAATTTTTCAAGCGCCCTATTTTGCATCGGCTAGAACGGGTGTCCTATATTTCGTGCCCTAAACACCAAAAAGTGTTTCCCTAAAACTGGCCGACAGTGCCCTATTTTGCATCATCTATTGGAGATGCTCTAAGCCCATCCTAGGACATCCGTGCACATTTTTCTTGTGTTGTGTGCTATTTCTGCTACACCAACGAACATGAGAATCTTATGCACCGTGTGATATGATGGACGTAGAGGTGTTTTTCCCACCATCTTCCAATCCATCCCGGGCCACAGGAAGAAGAAACAACTTAATTATTCTCACTTGATAAAACGAGCATCGTCGCCTCGAAGCCTTTTTACCACATGCCAGCATGTATATATGGCATGGCAACTGGTCATGGTGGAACTAGAAATATCTTTCTAAGATCCAACAAACATATCCAGTTTAAAGTATCTATATGTAAGTAGGATGTGAATTTGCCTTGGCTTCGAACGAAACATGTTATAAATCATAGTCATGGTTACATATTTATAAGGAATCCAAGATTAAATCAACATAAATCTAAGTAGCTTCGAACAATACTGATTATTAGTTATCTCTGTATTGATTAAACATACAAAGTATGCATATTAGGTTAACTGGAATAAACACAAATACAAAGAAAAACACAATGCAAAACCCTCTTGCCGTGACTATTAGAAGTGGGCTTTTGGGCAGACACTAATCTAACTGAAATATTAAGCTCAGTTTGATGTCATATTTCCCATCACGTGTTCATAATTAATCATTCGAGTTATGAAGCATATAAAATCAAGTAATACATATATTAGCATTTTCTCATTTATATGTTGCATAATGAAATATAAATGAAAAGTTTTTGTCATAAGTGTTGTTTAAAATGTTGTGAGTAATAATTGTGAAAATAAATTTGTTTTGATGTTTTAATTTATATATCATTTGACTTTATTTTGGAAGGAAATAACGTCAAGTGACATTTATACTCACAGGCTCATGTAGTTACACCCCGCGTGTAACACATCAAATAACAATTGTAGGTTGTAGTCATGTATATTTATGAAATTAGTTCCTTTTTGTATATATGCGACATCAACATATGAATCAACCTATGTTAAAAAAAACTAGATGAATCAACTAGTGAGAGTGGCGAACTAAGAGATTAACCGGTCTGATTATAGTTTTGGATTATGATAAATATTAAGTTTTAACATCATTGTGAAAAAAGTTGTGCGTACATGGTGTATAACTCATTTGTAATAATATCCATATATTGTGCTAGCTTACATTTAATCAAAACACTATTAGTGCTAATGTGCTACAAAAGATTTATTTGCGACATTACGCGTTTATTCTATCCATAAATATGACTTAGATTTGCCTAAATTCTCATGTATATATCCACTAAAATGCGTCTAGAGACATGCAAATCTAACAAATCCAAGTCACTTATTTTGGGGAGGAGGGAGTACAATAAATTTAATACATGTAAATGAGATTCAAGGAGAGGGAAAGGGGTTATTATATTACTTTTTTTTGTATAGGACCTATAGTTAGAAATTGTATCGAATACATTAAGTCGGATTTAAATTAATAAATACTTTATGATAAGCAATAGCTATTAGTTATTGATTATGGCAAATATTACTCATAAATTAAAAGTTTGGAAGCTTCATCGTATAATTTAGACCTAACCAATGAGAATGATGGAACTTATGATTCCATATGCTTCTAATGGGAATAATCATAATACTTCATTTGGACGATATTTTATTAGTTTAAGTTAAGTCAACAACTATCTAGATAACAGTACTTGTAATCTAAATTTTTTAGTAACCGAATACAAAGGCATGTAACGGTTATCTTTTTATTCAAGTCTTAAATCTTATACATAAGTTTTTTTTGATATTGATAGGCTATTAGTTTGAGTTAAATTAGCAGCTTTCCAGCTCTCTAGATAACAGTACTTGCAAAATACCATTTTCTAACTGTATACATAAGAGATGCAACAGTTATCTTTTTTATTGAAGTCGTAAATCTTCTGAATAAGGTCTTTCTGGTAATGATAGGTTATTAGTTTAAGTTAAGTTAGCATGTCTCTATATAATAGTAATTGAAATATACCATTTTCGGAAACGGTATACACAAGGCATGCGATAGTTATCTTTTTATTGGAGTCATAAACCTTTCTGAATAAGGTTTTTCTTACTCTTAGTTTTCAACAAGTAAACTTTGTATGATGACAAAAAGTGGTCCAAAAATCTATCCTGAAATCTACCGTGAGGCTTCAAGTCTTCAATGTGGGAAGGTACTGACATCACACTTGGTTTTTTTGCAATCTTGTGTGTATGGTCCTTTTGGCAAGGAATGCAGATTCCTTGGCTCTTACTCCGTATTTTCCTTCTGCATTGCACATGTGAAGGTGGCAGAACTAAACATCAACCAGATGGTTAATGAACTCAAGGAGAGGGATGAGAAGCGGAAATCGTTCAACAGGAGAGCACAAGTTCAACGAAGACAAGAACGTTGACTCGATCAACGACCGGAACGAACACTTGAACAAGATCGAGAGGGCTTTTGTCAAATACACACTCGAGATCAAGAATAACCTATAAAGAGGGGATGCCTTGTCAGATTAATATCCTTGTCCAATGCTCTGGCGTTTGGAGCTATCCACTCAACTTGCAGAGTGGAGCCTGCTGTTTTCTCCACTGATGTCTTTGCTTCTAACTTGTTGTCACACAAGGTGTCTCTGAACTGTAATGAAGTGATACTTCATTGTAATGAAATGACGATGCTGAAAGTGATAACATGTACAAACATTTATGTATCCAAGTGAGCTCGAAGTAACCATTGTTGAACTTTTGTTGGTGAATCTAATTCAGACATTGGGGAAACTTTTATCCATCTATGTGTTGTTTGATATTGATTCGTTCATGTGCACATGGTGCGATATGACAACGATCCTGCACAGAACCAGGGTGGACACTCACGACGGGAGGGCTAATGTAGCATGTACGGTGCAAAGCGCTAACATTCATGGCAAAATGTCTTAGTCTCAAACACATTTCCTTGTAAGTAAATATGTTAATTTGGTTCCAATTGTTTTGCTGTACAAAACTTCCCATAAGTTGTAGAAGAACTGCAGTTTAGAATTCGGCACTGCCATTCTGTATGCCCCATCCTGGGACACCGTTGCACATTTTTCTTGTGTTGTGTGGTATTTCTGCTGCGCTAGCGAACATGAGCCTCTTATGCGCTGTGTGATCTAATGACAAGCACAAGTGCTTTGCCCGCCATCTTCCAACGTCTACGGAGCCACATGAAGAATAAATAAGAGAATTATTCTCACTTAACAGAATGAGCATCATCGCCTTGAAGCCTTTTTGTTATACAAGTAAAGACAACATGCATATATGCTTGGCAACATGTCAAGGTGGAGTTAGAACTATCTTTATAAGAGCCAGCAAAACATATCTAGTTTAAAGTATATTTACGCAAGTAAGATGAAATTTACATGGATCTACCTTAGCTTCGGACAAAACATGTTATAAACCATAGTCATGGTTACATATTTATAAGGAATCCATAAATCTAAGTAGCTTTGAATAATACTCATTGTTAGTTATCTTCGTATTGCTTGGTTTCATATTTCTGAGGGAGTCCGCTATGTTTGCATTTTTTTAAAGACAATAAGATTTTATTGATTAAACATACAACGTATGCAGATCGGATTAACCGGAACAAGTACAGATACAAAGAAAAAACACAACGCAGGCCCCTCCAATTGAAATATTAAGCTCAGATTGATATCATATTTCTCATCACAAATTCATAATTAATCATTCGAGTTAAGGAAGCATATAAAAATCAAGTAATACATATATTAACATTTTATCATTTATATGTTGTATAATGAAATGTAAAATGAAAACAAGTTTTTGTTATAAGTGTTGTAAAAAACGTTGTGACTAATGATTGTGAAAATATTTTTTGTGTGGAGTTACATGTTATATATTATGGACTTTATTTCAGAACAAAATAGCGTCTGCGTGAGATTTAAACTCGCGGCCAAATCTAGTTACATATTGATTGCAATGCAAGGAATAGCATATGTAGGTTATAGTCATGTATACTTATCAAATAATTCTATTTTTGTATATATATATGTGAAATACAAATGGTGAAACAACAGTTAGAGCGGAGAACTAAGAGATTAACTAATCCTGTCATAGTTTTGGATTTTAAAACCATGCTTAATATTAAGTTTTAACATTGTTCTAAAACAAAATTGTGTGTACATGTTGTGCAACTCATTTGTAATGAGATCCATATATTTGTAGCTTCCATTTAATCAAAACATTGTTATTGCTAATGTGCTACAAAAGATTTATTGCAACATTATGCTTACAATAACATTAATAGTGTGCTTCATTGTGTCAATATGACACTTGTATGTAGTGCACTGTCTAGGATACATCACATGTGAATGGGATTCAAATAGGGACAAAAGTTTTATTATAGGACGCTGCTACGTTTAGACCGGTTGCTAAATTACAAACTTCGGCGGGATTCTAACAGTGATGCATGCATGCGTGTTAGAAAACATGTCGGCCCAATTTACATGCTAGCAGCTAAAAAAATAAGTTGTGCAAGGCGTGCATGCGTTGGCCTCTCTTTCGGTACTAAACATAAGAGAACAAAAAAAGCTCATGTTAGCAAGAATTAAATACGAAAATCTGAATATTCAAAATACTTTGTAGGTCAAACCGTTTATCCGATTTTGGATCCGTTTTTATCGTTAGACTAGTCGCGACGAGATCTTTGAAACTAGATCCCATATCAATATGTTTCGAAAACTTTTTTTTCGAACCAATAGGTTATCCACACGTAACACATAAGTTATCTAGGCTTTACTATGTAAGTTACCCATCATATAACACATAAGTTATCCACCCTATAAATGAGTTATGCGTTTGAGTTTTTTTATGCGTGAAAACACAAATATGAACTTTTCCGATTTAGCATCCATTTTCACCGAGTCGACAACGACGAAGTCTCGCTATCATAGCGCCTAGACTATCATATTCAAATTAAGTAATTCTATCGTATATGTAATTAACTAAAAATAGAGGTAATCAGGACTTAACAAATATAGTGGTCACAAAAGGAACTAAAGTTATTCTATTTTTTTACAAAGTTATCCATTGAGATAAACAAAAAAATTATCCATGAAAATATACAATAATTACCCACTATTAACATGAGAGTTATCCATGGTTTAACAGATAAGTTATCCATCTAATAACATGTAAGTTATCTGCTATAAAAATTTATCCACGAATAAAATATAAAAGTTATTCTAGCGGTTCGGCTTTAAACTTATTTTTTTTAAAGAAATTAAACCTAAGCTTCAAACCTCGAAGGGTGTTAGTGTACCAAGACTTTGTCGCAACGCATCAATGGCGACGAAGTCTCTATACCCTAATACCTAGGCTATCATGTGCCAATTTAAACTAGCTCGTACCTCATATTTAATTAACTAAACTAACATACATGGAGCAACTGAGGTTTCATGAGGCGAAATAATAAATAAAAAGTTACCCATAAATGAGAAATACGAGAAATATCTAGACCTAATCCGTTTATAAGATGGGTAACTTATATGATATCGGGTGGATAACTTACATATTATGACATGGATAACTCACGTGTTAAGGATGGATAACTTTTGATCCGAAAAAATTTTTATCTAAACATATCAACATGGGATCTAGTTTCGAAGATCTCGACGCGACTAGCTCAACAGTGAAAACATATCCTAAATCGGACGAATGGCATCTACAAAACATTTTAAATTTTCGATTGGATTCTTAGCTGACTCAGATTCACGCTCCACGCCTCATGCACATTCGCACGATCCATCTCACTCTAATCAAACGGTAAAAGTGAGTCCGCCGAATTTTACAATCCACCGACCGGTCTACAGATAGGATTCCCATTATTATATTAGTTTTTGTGTATAGGCTCCATAGTTAGGAATTGTATCGGAAAAGTTGAGTCAGATTTAAAATAATAAATAATTTTGAATAAGCAATAGTTATTGATTATGGTAAAGTTTACTCATAAATTAAAACATTGGAAGCTACGTCATAGAATTTAGACCTAACCATTCAAGAAGCTGCGAGAACAATAGTACTTATGATTCCATATGCTTCTAATGGAAAGAGTCATAATACTTCATTGGAAATTATGAAAAAATTATTATTACATAAGTAAATGGAATGAGGACGAAACCTTGTCTATGTAGAATTGTATGTTGCATTTCATACAGACATCGAAGGATATAGAAAAGTATTTTACTGATAATCAATAAGGTAAAGTACAAATGTTAGATTTACGTAGGCATGCACATATTGTGCCTTTGTGAGAATGGTTTCTAGTTACCTAATCAGCAGCCATGTAGAGGACTCACAGTGATAAGAACACAAATATAATAAACTTGCAAAAACACTATGTTTTGGGACAACTCTTGAATGAGTTAAATTCTAAATCTAAATTTGCAAAACCTACGAATCTTTGTCGTTGTCATCATGAGTTTCAAACACAAATAGCTTAAACCATCCACTTAGGCCCAGGAAACCATGTCACAATTATTCCAACATCAAGAATTGCCATGGGTGTCTAGCCGTCTTTCTCTCTACCTCCCCATCCCACGCAAGAGTCGCCCCCGCCCTCCAGATCCGGCCTTTCCCGTCCCCCTCCTCTCATCAGTCCGACGACCACGTGGCAGATAGAGGAGTAGGGACCCGTCCTTTTCATCGTTTGCTTTTTTACAGGTATGTTTTATTTTGGATTTGTCTCCTTAGTGGCATCGGAAAAAAGGTCTATGTGGCCTCTCCCTATCTCGTGGGGGTCCGAATCGGAGTTAACGAAAGGCACATGAGGTTTAGCATCGCTGGATCTGTTGATTCTCTTCGGATCTTGGCAATTGGTGTGTCTATCAAGGGTACTTCTTCTAGCTGTGGGGATCTACGGATCGCAAGGAGCTTCATCGGCGGTTACTTCTTCCTCTTAGTCTTCGGGGCAGATGTGGCCTTCTAAACCAGTTCAGCGACTTCCTGTTCACAACCAACAATGTCAGGTTGGCTTAGGGACGAGCGGCAGCGGTGGCACACCATCGACATGGTCTGGAGGTTGAAGACGAAGGGCATATTAAGGATTTCGTTATAATTTTCGTTTTCCTTGTGGTGCTTTGTACTGTCATATGTTTCTTGTAATGCCAAGGTCCTTTCCAAAAAAAAAAAAAGAATTGTCATGTGTATATATCGTCGGTAATTCAAAAGGAAAGATAAGAAAATTATAGTTGAAAAAGAGAACATCGATACCTTATGTTTATTGTTTAGTATGTTATCTTTTTTTAGTTACACACGGCAGATTATCATCTCCAAGCAAAAGTTGAACAATAAGACACAAGAGAGGGCTATTTTGTCCATGCCCGTAGCAAGCCTACAGTGACTCGGCCAATTTACAAGTTGGATTACACACAGCCAACCGGTAGTGCACGTTCATTATATGGCGGTCACTTTAAACCATCTCCAAACAAGAGTCACTTCCCCCTCCCCCCCCCCCCCACACACACACAAAAAAAAGCTGAGCAGTAGTTACACACAGGAGATTATTTTTTTTGAACGGCACAACGGGGGGCGAACTGCCCACTTGCATTTTCCATTAACGAGAGGCCAGAAGAATGCCCAAAAAACTTTTTACAGAATGGGGGAGGAGCATCGGCTCAAAGGGAATTACAAGAGCATGGTGCACCATTGCTCTACACACTCAAAGCTAACACGCGGGGGGACCCGAGCCTGCCATAGCCGCAGGTGCTCAGCGACTTGCTCAAGGATCGCCGAAGGGGGAAGACGAACAGTGCCAAAGACCATCCGGTTCCTGGTTTTCCAAATCACCCAGAGGAGGCATGAGGTGACGGTGCTCCACAACGGTACGCCCCAGGAGGGGTTGCTTGCCTGGAGCGAGACCGAGGCTGCCTCGGTAGAGGTGGGGAGAGCGCGTCGACGAGGCCCAAGCACACGCCGCCAGAAGAGACGCAGGCGGGAGCAGGTGAAGAATAGGTGGGCGAGAGTCTCCGGCCGGCGCGGGCAGAAGGGGCATATGTCCGTGTCCAGACACCCAACGTGCCGCAGAAAAGCACGCGTACGAGTATTGCCATGACGAAGGACCCAGACGAACACCTTGACCTTGAGCGGTCACACACAGGAGATTATCATCTACAAACAAGAGTTGAACAGTATACCACGCCCGAGACTGTCACATATACGATGCCAATTGGAGCAGTGGTGCACCACGTCACCACCTAGTAAAGGTTTTCATTGGCTGGCGAAGTCATTCGGTGGGAACACACACAGGATGAGTATCGATGTGTCCTCTGTCTGCGGCCAAGATCACAGTGGCAACCCACTGCAGAAGGTATTGATGATGTGCTAAAGTGTGTTGGCGGCAGAAGAGACGACTCTGATGGAGAATGGAGCGGAAACTGTGGAAATGAATGCACCATTGGTCGAAAGGATGTTGTGTTAGAGTGTGTTTGGTAGACCGGGTGAACCCAGATTGTCTTTCTCTCCTCATACATGTTGACTTCAGCCAAGTTGTGTTGAAATTATCTCATGTGTTTGGTAGCTTGTGTCTGTCAAGATATGTTGAGCTGAGATGTTGTTTGGTAGCTCAGGTCTGTGTAAGCATGTTGAGTTTGGACTTTGTTTGGTAGACTGAATGTGTTTGAGACAAATAATAATTCAACTGATGCAAATTTTAACAAGTATATAATAATTTTAACACATAATAAGCAGTAAATTTTGTTTGGAATAAATTTCAACAAGCGACAACACGTCATACATATCAAACAACAATTTTGACAGTAAATTTTGAGCACCAACATAATAAGCACCAAAACAACATGTCATACTAACATAATAAGCACCAAAACAACACGTCATACATTCCAAGTGACAAATTTGCAATTCATAATAAGTACATACGAGTGCTCAACAATAGATCCATATAGCAAAGTCGACAATGCATTAGTCTAACCAGCATTACAAAAGAGGATGTTTCCCAACTTGCATTAACCAACAACACATCAAACAAGATCAGGATTTTTAGCTATGATACGCTTGAATGAGGCCTCACGAACTTCAGCTTCCATTTTCATAAAATTAAGGCCTTTACCTTTATGCTCTGTCAAATAATCTAAAACAGCCAATCGTTGTTCCATCTCGAATTGGGTAAGGTCCATCACAGTTTTGCACAAATCAGGGTGGGTTTCGGTATGGCAAGTGTTGTTGATAGCACCAGCCACATCACGCAATGCTTCTGACATGTTGGTAACCTGAATCATATCTTCATCGGCCAAAATAGGACCCCTCTTCCTCTTCCTGTTTGAGCTAGAAGGTGAAGGAGTAGTGGCATCAATGCCATGACCACCTAACTCATGTGTGGCTTGACCTTCCACAAATCCTTCTCCATGAGCATGTAGGCTATCCAAATCAATTGGGTTTCCCGAACTCTCGACCTCAACATGTTTCCCTAGAGGCTCATTAGACCCCATTGCAAACTTACCCGTGGCTAATTTATTGGCAAAACAAGTTTCCATATATTCAAAGTTGACAAGTGGTGTGTTTAGAAATTCAGCATCCTTAGGAGTGTCCTACATTTCAGCACATAAAGAACAGATTTCAGGACATATTTCAGCAATAGCATGACATATTTCAGCAATAAAGAATGGATTTCGGCACTAATGACATACCCGAGTGTGACCCAAATAATGTTGCTCTTCTAAAACTATCATTTTTTGATCATCATCCCAAAGCGCCCCACTTAACATTCTCAATTTCTCGATTTTTTGATATCTAACCTTCCACTTGCGGAGATGATTGGTCACTTGGGTGTTGCTCACTTCATAACCGACAAGTTCGGTCAACTCTTTTGCAACTTTGGTAATATGGATTTCTTTGAATCCTTTGTCTGTCTTAACACCTTTCCTTGCTATGGCGGCGAGACATCGGAGCATGCATGCTGACATAGGAGGGGTCCAATTCATGATCTTCGCTGTCTTCTTGGCTTTAGCACCTACATCCGGAACTTCCTCCACAGATTCAGCCATCTACACCAAACAAATTGCATCAGTATAACAAGTTTCAGCACCAAAATGACAGATTTCAGCACCAAAATGACAGATTTCAACAATAAACAATATATTCTAGCAACCCATACCAAGTTTCAGCACCAAAATGACACATTTCAGCAATATAGAATATATTCCAGCAGCATATAACCAGTTTCAGCACCAAAATGACAGATTTTAGCAATATAGAATATATTCCAGCAGCATATAATGACAGATTTCAGCACCAAAATGACAGATTTCAGCACCAAAATGACATATTTCAGCACTATAGAATATATTTCAGCACATAACAAGTTTCAGCACATAAAGAACAGATTTCAGCACATAAAGAACAAATTTCAGCACATCATAATGCAATTATTACATCAAGTCACAACATGATACATCAAATGTGTGCAGCCCCCCTATTTGCCCACATAGCTTGAGCAAATTCATTCCTCTTTTGTTTCCAAGAAGCATTATCATATGCAATGTCATTATGCTCCTCATTGGTTGGTTCTGGTTCCCATGTGGCCTCCGGTGAAAAATATTCATCCTCCCCAAACTGAAGTATCCAATTATGAAGAATGGCACAGGCTATCACTACTTTTACTTGGGTCTTGTATGGATGGAAGGGTCTATTGTAAACAAACTTCCAACGATTCTTGTATGCTGCAAAGGCCCGCTCAATCGATATACTCAGAGAAGAGTGCCTTAAGTTGAACAACTCTTTATAATTTTCAGGATGATTCCCCGCACCATATTCCTTCAAGTGGTACCATGTTTTACGGTATGGTGGAAGGAAACCCGGTCTCACAGCATACCCAGCATCGACAAGGTAGAATTTTCCTATGATAATTGAACTATTAGGTATGGCAGAAACTATTGAGAAATATGTAACTATAGGTTTAAGTTATTACCTGGAGGAAGTGACAACCCATCATCCCTTTCCACAACATCAACAAGTATAAGGGCATCATGGGCTGACCCCTCCCAACCAGCAAGTACATAGGTAAACTTTAAATCAAAGTCTATGGCAGCCATGACATTTTGGGTAGTGCCCTCTTTTCTACCCCTAAAGGCGGCTGAGATATTTCTTGGGACTCTTGCGGACACATGAGTCCCATCTATTGCTCCAATGCAATCCTAATTCAAAAAATAGAAATATTTGTCATCCATTTGGTCTTATCAAATTCCAGCAATATCCTGACTTTTTAACCAAAATAATTTACCTTGAAGTAAGGATTGAAGCGGTTGTTTTCCTGAATTTTAGGATGGATATGAGTAGATGCAGGACGAATCATCTCAGCTCGCAACTCTCCAACAGCATATAACACCGCCTTAAAATACCTACTGATTACTTCAATAGATCTTCTAAAAATTGGTTGTAGGGCTCTAAACCGTGTGTTGTGACCAACTACTAGGAGAAACATGGCTACTTGTTCCTCGATAGAAGTATGAATACTATCTTTCAATAATTCTCTCTCTCTAAACAACGTGCACAAACGAAAAAAAGGAGCTCTTTTCATTCTAAGCTGATTTGAGCAATTTATATCGGTAGAATGATAGATATATCTCAGATTTGATTCCCTAGCTATGTCCATATCAACCCTACGACCCATTGTTATCATTGGAGTTTTCCTAGCTTTCCTTGAGATAAACACCATATAAGCACCCAATACAGCTGCGAGACCGGCTGCTTTCACAATTAATTGCCTCCGTTTTTTTGCCAAATCATCCATCTAAACAAATAAAAAACGAATCATGTTGGTACTATGACATAGTAGTATTTAAAGCATTGTTTTCATTATTCTCGGTACACTGTCCACAACAACACAAATGATTCATTATTCTCATTATACTTTCCACAACAATACAAATTAATCAAGAAAGAAGTGCAGTATATATGTTTGAAACAAGAGGCGAACATGTCCACTGCTTATACTAGTCCATACTTATTAAATTATTAAGATTTGTTTAGTGGATGTAGTCTCTGGACTACGTACATAGTTTATCAGACGCCTTTCTTCTTCCAGAAATTTTTAAAGGAAGAGATCAACAAAGTTAACCTGGTGCATGTGATTTCTTGACATACCTTTTCTTGATTAGATCACGTCAACTGGAGGAGTCCTGCTGGGAAGATGCTCTCGTCCGGCCTTGTCCTGGGAACGAGATGCTGGGAAACGAGATGCTGGGTCCTGTGTGTACTCACTCCACCAGGTCCAGCTGCTGGGAAACGAGATGGAGGAGAGAGATCTGGCGGATTCGTCCTTGTGCGGCTCGACGGGCAGGTGCAGGCGGGCGGCTGATGCTCTCATCTGGCCTCAGTGATCTCCATGGCGCGCGGCGACCTCAAGCACCCGACGAACCACAGAGGGCAGCACCAAGGGGGTGATGGATGGGGTAGATTTCGGCAGAGGGAGAGGTGTTGGGAGCCTCACCGGCGGCGGGATCTGGGGGCGAGTTGGATGGCGGCGATGGAAACAGGGGTGAGAGACGGGGGGAAGAAACGAGGGGAGGGGGCGCCGGGTGGGGGTGGTCTGGGGGTCGTGGGGCAGTTTCCAGCGGGTCCGGGTGGTACGCGCGGGGAGAAAAACGGGACGCGCGGGGATAATTTTTCGGGACGGACGCGGCAGGTCTGAGGAGCGAAGCTCGTTTCGAGGTTCGCAATCGGGCAGTGCCGAGAGGCGTTTTTCGTATTAGTTGGGCAGTGCCCAGACGTAACAACCGAGCTAACAAACAACAAAAATTGGGTTGGGATGGGAAATTCTGGGGTGAGCTGGTCTACCAAACACACCCTTAGCTACCGGGTATGCTAGATGAGGGCTCACTTGGTATGGAGTCTGTAGCAGGCGTGAGTCATTCTGCGGAAACGGATACACCATTGGTCGAAAGGATGCCGTGTTAACCAATGGGTATGGTGGATGAGGGTTCACTGGTGGTCTTGGTGTGAACCAATTGGGATGATGATGTTGCCAGTTAGACATGTGAGTTGGCTGCTGCTGCGGCATTGGCTGCTGGTAGTTGCCATAGCTTGGGCGTGGGTAGTAATCAGCATCCTCAGACTGACTGCTTTGTGCACCAATTACTTGCTGAGCATAAGACCTTGGGCGCTTACTTCCAGTTACGTTTTCAGAGTTACTTGCTGCTTGTACAATCTGGGGAAGGTCTGCATCTACACTTTGATAGTTGCTTGCTTGCACAACCAATGAAAGATCAAAATTCGACCCACCATTCCGAGCAAAAAACCTCTGTCGTTTATTTCCAGATATTATATTTTTAGAGTCGCCTGGTTGCACAACCTGGGGCAAACCTTGATTCACATTTCCAGGGTTACTTGCTCGTGTAACCTGGGGCAAAGCTGATGCTGGAGGGCTGCTCAGATAATTCGACAGCACAGAGGGGAAGTAGGCGCATTGGTCATCCGTTTCAAGAGGAGGACACGGTGCCACCAATGCCTTGAGCGTACTATTACTCATGTCAATAGAGATCATCTGCGTCTTGCCAGTGTCCAGCCTCCCGGAGGAACTCATGTGGACAACATCGCCGCCGCCGCCACGGATGCTCAGCGTCGGGAAAAACGGCAACAAGTTCCTTGCCGTCGAGACTCCAACAGTTTGGCCCAGCAGCTCCTCGACCAACATGTCATTGCCATGAACCACAACCCCCCTGCGCCAGCAGTTGTCAGGAAGTTGTCTGTTCCATACGGTGGCCTTCCAGTCGACAACCTTGGGTGGCTCCGGCTCCGGATCATCTACCGGCCTGAAAAAGTAGTCTTCGTCATACAACACATCCGGCGGTGTCGCGACAACCGCAGGCGGCGGTTCTAAGAAAACATGTTCGATCTCGATGAACTTCAGCGATCCGTCGGCGCAAGCGACGTCGCGAGTGACCCATGGGCAAATGTGATCGTCTGTGCTCCCGGTGAGAGGAAGCGGGATGAACCCCACCTCGAGCTGGGGATCCGGGCAGAGCACGTCGCACACCAGAATACCCTTCCAGAGATCGACAAAGCCCAGCAGGCTTCGTCCGAGCAGGATCACCTTGTGCGTCGCGACGGGCATGCGCTCACTGGTCAGTCGTTCCTCCACCTCCAGGTGAGCAGGTTTCGAGGTCCAAGCTTTCGACGCGGACGAGTAGGAACGGAGCTGATACCCCCTGAAGTATGTCAGCCCGGCCAGGATGAACTCCCCGTCGTCGTCGTCGCAGCAGTATATGCCGAAATTATCTAACGAGAAAAAATGGCGAAGGCTAGGACCCAGATCGGGAATCTGGAAGAGCTTTGGTTTCCCGCCATGGATGGCCTGGTACATGTAGTACTCGACGACCGTCTCCTCGAACCGGGCGCCCCACAGGGATAACCGCAGGAGAAGGAACTGCTTTTCGGAGCGGAGGACGCGTGGCTCGTCGGAGAAGTCGGCCTGTGAGTGGCCGGGGCGGTGGATGCAGACGTAGGAGAGGGCCGGCGGCGCGGCGAAGCAGATCGATACCTGGAGGACGCGGCCGTTGCCTGTGTCGAGTGTGGCCGTGGTGGAGTTCTTGCGGTCGGCGAAGTACGCCCTTGCGTCCAGGAGGATCGAGGGGGGAAGGCCTTCGGAGACGTTCAACTCCGTTATGGCCGGTGGGTTCAGCGAGCCGGCGATTATTGAACTCGATCCGCTCATTGTAATCGGCGGAGGTGTGTAGATCTGATTCGTGTGCTCTCTGCGATGTTGAGCAGGGACGGATTGGCCTCCGCGATCGAGTCGAATCGTCGCGCGGGGGGGGGGAGAGAGCGAACTGCGGGGGCTAGCTACGGGGAGATAGATGTTCAATTTAAATCTGGCAATGGTTGGGTATCCGAGTCGTACACAAACTGAAATTACGTGCTGGACTCGTGAAAAACCAACTAATTAAACCACGAAAACGTGTTAGAGCACATCAGATGCCCTAAAACAAATGTTGTGTCAAAAAATATCGTTTTCTATGGCACGAAAGAGCAAAAACAATCCGGCATATATGCCCATTGCATGCCCGCCAAAAAAAAAAATGCCCATTGCTATTTGGTGTTGTAAAGTTTTTGAGGCGTGCGCGCGACGCTCCACGATGAAGATCCGATAGCACTAGAAAAAAATACCGTATGTTCATTCAGGTTTGGAGTGAGTCTATACATTAAAAAAAGTTTAGATATAATTTTTTCACAAACCTAAAACATATTATATTTTGAAATAAAGAGAGTATTCTGTTGCCACAACTTCTGTCCATATATTGTTATATAGATCGATAGCGCGTTGCAGCAGACTACCAGAGCCGCGGTTTACTTCGCATGACTGCACTTTCTACTGCTCCAACGAACACGTGCCTCTTAATCCTTCCCACTTGGGTCAGAAAATGCATCATCCCCTCGAAGCCTTCTTTACCAAACTAGTAAGCGGACACGTGCACGCACGTCTCCATTTAAAACGCAAAATGTTTGGATTTTTTGTCCAATTTTAAAATACATTATATGTTAATCCATATGAGTCGATAGATGATAATATATACGTGTTTATATGTATAGCTAATCGACATGGAGAAAATTCAGAAAGAAACATGAGTTGAGGACAACCGTTCAGGTTGGAATGAAAACAACGTCAAAAACAAAATGAAAGCCATGTTCTTAACTCGGGTTCAATTTAGACATTGTTAAAAAAATGCAATTAGTATCACGTAAACTTCAGCAAATCTTGTAATTGTCAGTCTGCACATGCAACACATGTCCATGTGCTCGCGTAAGTACTTCATTTTCCTTTGGTGTAACCGTGCAAGTGCTTCTAGTGTCAAGGAAAGTATACACAGTCAAGTAATGCCTAATGAATTTATGGTTTCATAGAAATATGCTCCTACAATTGGTTTCGTCATTAAACACATCGAAATTTCACAAGTTAGCAACAGAGCTTACAACGGGAAATTGATGTATTTCTTAATCCTTTGATGTTTATAATAAAAAAATCAAACATTCTTAAGCTGTCCATCTATTAACAATGAGAAAACAGCTCCCAAAGAATTGAACATAATTTTGTCTCTCCACAGAAATCAAGTGCAAGTTATGAATGGCATGGAAATAAGACCGGACACCAACAAAATGGTACTTAGAAGTGCCTGCTATGTGCCTATGTACAAAGGCATGGATCACAATTCTCATCTCTAGACGGAAATTTAATTCGGCTCACGGGTGCAAATGAACCCATCGGGAATAATAGTATTTTCGCATATCGTTGACTTTTTATTGATTACCAATTCTCATGTGCAATCTTCACCTTCTCAAATATAAAGTTCCCTTTCTTATACTTCCAAGATTCCTGATAGGCTCTCTTGCATTTTCAACCGAGCACCTCTCGGCAATCAAGGCAGTGGATATCTGCGACTAAGTGAAGCCCCTTAATGAACTGGATTGTCCTCCTTTGCTCCCGTAGAGACAGTCATGGCATGAGGGAACATAAATGCAATGGAATTCCTTCCCAAAACAGCCTGAAGAACAAATGAGATAGTATTAGTATTTATCCTCCAAACATAATAAAAATTGAGGTGCAAGTAGCAAGTTCTTCATCTAAAATTCTGAATAGGCAGCTCATAGCATAACTGTGTGACATCGCTCCCATAACTGTCGGTACAAACCACAGTAACACTATGGCAGTACAGACGATGAGAGGAAATTAATTAATCTTCAGGATAAGTACTGCCATTTTTCATATATCATCAGATAAACTAATAAAATCTGAAAAGTACTTTAAATTTTCAATCTGAAGAACAGTGAACAACGTTTTAGTCTAAAGACCAGCTAGGGCAGACAATATTCATATGCTCCAATTATACCTATTGTGCTCTAACAGACCTAACGTACATGCTACGCTACTATTATTTTTCTCTAGACAAACGTCATTTCTAAACCTTTAGTGACATTAAAGGTTTGACAGAAAGCTTAATTAGTGGAACGTTATCCCTAATTTGTTTATAACCTGCCAAACCTCAATTTCATAGAACTGCAGACAATTATACAGAACATACATCAGTATAACCATTTAATTAATTTCTAAAAACTCTACAATAAATTCAGTAAACTTGTATTCTTGTTCATGGAACAGAGTCTGGCAACCATATTGACAACTTGAGCTAGTTAAATCACTTAGTGACAACACAAAATATGATGAAACCAAGACTCAGCAGACTCGATGAGTAGTAGCTTCAGAGATCATTCTTCTCCACCTTTCCAACAGCAACCACACAGTCACTGTCCTTTGTAGGAGCATTGTCCTTGAAAATTAGGCATTTAACATCATAAGTAGTACTACAATCTTAACATTCAGAGATACTCATGTACTTTGTGAAGTGACACTATTTTCTTCCCTGTAAGAAGTGTGCTTGGTTTCCCTCGTACTTCCACTTCCAATAATGTTATTAGCTATAAATGTACTTCATAGCGACTATACATAGCGTTTTGAGATGCTCCTGACTTGATAGGAAGTGTTTGTACCAAAACAACAGAATTGATAGGAAATGCAGGAAATGTTTGTACCAAAACATTATTATAACTATCAAATGCAGGAAATGTTTGTACCAAAACAATAGAATTGATAGGAAGTGTTTATATCACGAAATTGAACAATGCATCAAGCATTGTATTCATCAGTCCAGAGGGAAAATACATAGCGTTTTGAGATGCTCCTATCTGCACTTACCCTATATTAATTCTCACAAATTATCACAAAACAAATCAAGAAGTCAGGAAGTTCAATAGCAACATCGGACCACTGGCTATGATCATTTTTCCCCAGATCCTCTAAAGTGAAATTTATGGAGGCGGACAAAATATATGCACCCTGCTAGCCCCTGAGCAATGTAGAAATTCAGACCAAAAACTTTGCATTTCCTTGTATACTTCAAAATTGCTACATACATCATGCATAGAAGGTAACCAACGTTCAAAATTGCTACATACATCTGCTCATCAAGCATTGCTACATACATATGCACTTCTCCTAGATTGATTCATGTTTACCTTGTGAGGTCCGCGCACACCATCGTGTTTGATAACTTCACCAAAAGCCATGAGCAGTAGCCCGAACAGGCTAACGCCGCCCGGCCCGCACCGACGTGCTCTTCTCACCACGAAGCTTTTGCAGGTCTAGCAACCAGTTCGATTCAAGATTCTCGACAACCTCTAGGGCAAGGATCTCGAAAATACTACGCACACGACCGCCTTCGATCCTGTGATGCTGGCTTTTATCTCCGCTGCTACCAATCCTCAGCGTCCCTCCTCGATCGTCAACTGCAGCACCGCTTCCTCTTAGCGACGTCTGCACATACCACATCACAGGAGACAATTAATGAGCATGATCGGAGGGGGCGTGTCGGTAGCGGACCAAAGAAGGGGAAGACCTGGAGGCAGCGGCAAGCAGAATCTGAGCCGCGTCGGAGACGGAGATGCGTGGGCGGCGTCGGTGGAGACCGGAGGCGGCGCACGTGGGTCGAGATCGAAGGCGGCGACGTGTAGGTAGAGGACCACACGATGGAGGTGCCTCGTCGGTCTCCAACGCAAGCCATGAAGAGAGAGCCCTCCTCATCTTTGTAAAGGAACAACCTATGGGATTGGAATCAGAGAGATAGTCGTCGTAATTTGGGGACACAGAGAATTCGAATTCAGCGTACGGGGTTTCATCTTTTCCTCTGCCGGTGGAGTGCTGCAGCCAAGTTAAATTACTAAGTGCACACTAGATTAGTGCTAGCCATTAGATTTAGTTTAGTGAGCCTAATCATGTGGTGACAATAGGCTTGTATACATTTTGTGGGGTGCATTTAGAAAAGATAATGTTTGCTCTTTTATTAGTAGTAGAGAGAAGTGCCGCCGGCAGCAGCGGAACCCCCGTGAAGCGGGCATGCAGATATGGACTTACTCTTTTTACACTGCAGATACTGACTATATTATGATTATGATAGATCCGGTGACACAAGGGCCCCAAATTCATTAGGAATTTTGAATATGTCACGCACGCATGCACGGACACACACATATGCGGTTGTGCTATGAAAAAGTCTTGCGCCAAAGAGAAATATAGTCACTACATGAAGATATCGCAAAGAGGCGCTAAAGAAAACCATACAAGAAAGAAAGAAGTCCAGATCACCCCCCACAAGTATTAGGTTCCGGTCGATAGCCCCCTCTAACTATGAAATGTGCCACTTAACCCTCCTAAGTTTGCAATACCGGACAAATTACCCCAAAAAGGTGATGGGCAGTTTTCTAAGCAGTTTAGGACACGGTGGAAACCGGTTTTGGCCACGTTGGACTCTAGGTGGCGACGCGCTGGTTGGTCGAGACGCACCAGGTCAAACACGGCCATCTCCGTAGAAGTTTCCTGCTGCTTGTGCCCAACATCATCCTGTTTCTCCCGGTCGGCTTCATCATCTCCAGCTGCAGCCGCTGCACCTCCCCTGTTTCAACTTACACACCATCTGCGTCTGCATGTTGCATCTGCAACAATAAAGAAGGTGAGGCCTTGCTCACCGCCCGCTGATGTGAGAGGCCCTGGGCACCATCAGCACAAGGCGAGGGAGGAGCGTCGAGCCTGCCCTGCCCAGGGGAGCAGGCAGGGGAGCCCCGTGAGAGCCTAGTTGGCGTGCGCGAGGCTTGGTCCCCGCAACCATGACGACAAATCGGGCCGCCGGCTCACCTTCTCCCCTCGTAGTGCGATGACCTCGCACGCTGGGTATGGCTCCATTCGGTAGTCGCGGTCGTCGTCTTTGTCCCTGTCGCGACCAGCGTCGCGAGCGCCTTGTGTCTCAACCCATCGAGCAAGGCCGTGTCCCGGCTCCTCGCTCACAACAAGCTCCTGCTACGCCGCTACACGGCCACGATGGCGGCGCTTGACGCGGGTCTCCCAGCAGTGGCTGTTCGTCGTTTCTCCAAGATACTCGAGGCACGCCGAGGCGTCCTTCCACACAAACACACATTCACGACCACATGCCCTATGGGTCGAGCCTCTGCATTCCAGCCGTCGTCCTCACCCCAAGATGATCGCCCGCATTCAGGGACTCCGTGGCCGCGTCGCCGTCGGCGAGGCGTGCAACATCGCTTACTATGCGCTGCTCGGCGTGCGGCCGGGGTGCACACGCTCTGAGTTGGAACGTGCGCACTTTATTCTGTCGCTGAAGCTCAAGCCTAACCGTGCCATGGTGTTCGACAAACGGTTGGAGCTGGTAGACGAGCACCGCGACCTGGCCCGTATGCACGCACTGGTATTGTACTGGATGCTGCAGAATGGGTACTCGTTCATCATGTTCGCGTGAGGAAGCTACCGATAGACAGAGGCCGAGGCTGTGGCCGTCTTAGCAGCAACGACGTTGTCCAAGCAGCAAAACACAGCTCTACTGAGACAGAACTGCTGATGGATGGGTTTCATCCATGATGGAGACAGTGACGTGGGCAGGTGCCAACGCGTCATAAACCGCTGCCATGTGGCTAAAACAGGTCTCAATCCTGCTATTAGCAACTAGGAGGGTAATTTGTCCGGTATTGCAAACTTAAGGGGTTAAGTGGCCCATTTCATAGTTAAGAGGGGCTATCGACCGAAACCTAATACTTATGGGGGTGATATGGACTTCTTTCTACAAGAAACTGAAGTTTGATCAGATGCCCTAACTGGATTCTGCTGAAAGTGAGGAAGACTACTTGCCGCCTGTTCTTTCTCGGAGAAGCCCACATGTAACGGTGGCTCTAGAACAATCTTTCTAAGAGCCGGCAAAACTTACCTGGCTTAAAATATCTTAATAATGAATCTACCCTAGCTTCAGCAATACACTGTATTTGTATGGTTGCATATTTATATGGAATCCATGATGAAATCTAAATAAATCTGAAGTAGGTATCTAACAATACTCGTTATGAGTTACCTCCGTATTTTTTTTGACGTGTACCTCCATATTTCTTGGTTGCATATATCTCGGGGAGTCCACTATGGCATTTTTATTAGACAAAATGATTTTATTGAGTAAGCATAGAAATTATTCACATCAGATTAACTGAAACAAAAAAAGCAAAGACAGTGCAGTTTGCTCGTATCGTGACTATTCAAGAGCATTGAGCTTTTTTACAGCTGTCGATCCAACTAAAATGTTGTGCATAATTTGATGTCTAATTTTTCCATCACATATTCGAAAACGATCAATCGAGTTAGGAAAACTACAAAAATATGGTAGAATGTTCCATATACATTAGCGTTTTGGCATTTATATATTGTTGAATGAAGTAAAACAAGAAAATAAGTTTTTTCTATAATTATTCTAGAAAAGGTTGTGAGTAATACGTATGAAAATTAGTTTTGACATCAGTGGGGATTAGTTTTAGGTAATAATTTTAGAACTCATTTGTAATAAGATTTAACAAGAACTGACACCTGATAAAAACATTATCAACTTTGAAGTGCTATGGAAGAATTTCTGTAATATTAGATTTATAATAAAGAATAATAACGTGCTTCACTATACCATGTGTATATGTTGATACTAAATTGTGGTTATTGAAACATGACATGATATTTGTACAATATTATATTCGATCAGTTTTAACATATGAGTGTCTATTAAGATAAATTTGCAACCTTCACAATGTAAACTTATATAATATATTTATAATAAATTATTGCCAAATATATATATTATTTCATTCATAAATGAAAATGAGCTAAAAAAAATAATCGACTTGTACGGTGCACTTACTAAATATATGGAAAGATATAAAAATTATTTAGTTGTGATCAAAAGGTAAAGCAAAATTGTTAGATGTACAATAATATGTTCTGACTTTGTGAAAATGTTCTCCATCTACCAAATCATCTGCCTCATGGATGATCATAGTGATAAGAACCTCAAATAGAAAATTTCCAAAACATTGTGTTTTGGGATGACTCGATCGATTAAAACAAGAAATAAGAATTTATGAAACCTAAAAAATGTTTTGTCATGATGCCACGGGTTACAATAATTCACATATAAATCATAACTAGCATAAATCATCCATATGCAATACCAAAAAGACCATTAACTCACAATAATTCTAACATCAAGAATAATCATGTATACATATGTAACTACAGTTGAAAGGAACATATAATATCAAGGAAAAAATACAAAAATAACATCGGTAAGTTATGCTTAGTATATTATCATTCTTGTCTAAAATAATCTAAGGTGATGATAAGTTATGCTTAGTACTAATTTTCTTATACATCTCGAGTCTCTTCATCATGCACATGTCAAGATAAGAATATCCATATATTAACCAATATATTTACACGAATTTATATATGTCAGCAATCAACATGATTTGCTATACATAAGTGATCACAACGTCTCACTGGATTCTCCTAAAAGTGAGGAAGAGTTGGCTGCCTATTCTTTCTCGCACATGCCCACATGTCATGGTGACTCTAGAACTATCTTTCTAAGATAGACGTAAGCATACATATACGGTGACTTGGTGAGAATGATATCTATAGTTACCAATCCGCTACCTTTTGTATGATCACAGTGATAAGAAATTATAATATCAGTTTTAACAATGATCTAAAAAATGCAGTTTGAATAAAACATCGTGTTTTTGGATGACTCTGAACAAACAAAATTGCAAACATAAATTTATGAAACACTCGAATGTTTGTTCCTGATGGCATTGGTTACCAAAATCAACATATAAAACATAAATTGCTTAAATTATCCACTAGCAAGCCCCAAAAACACCTATAATAACCGTGTGTATAGGTCATTACACAAGAATGGAAGATAAGAAGAGTAGAGTTCACAAATAACATCAAAAAATTATGCTTAGTACGTCATCTTTTTGTCATACAAAATCTTAGGTGATGATAATACTGAATTTTGTTACACATATGTTGTGTCATCATGACACACATGAAAAATATATGAATATTCGTATATTTCATCCACCAATTTCCTTACATGAACTTAGATATGTCCAAAAGTAACATAGTTGATTACACGTAAGTGATTAATATCTCATCATAAGAAAAAGGATAGCGCAACAGCAATTCTTCACCAAAGTATGCTTCTTGTGATATTACATTGAACACATCGTACATGTTTACTTCTCCTAACTTGAGCATATGTGGGTATCTTCGGAGCATGCCAATATCCATACATGCCCATGTACGCAGTCACTTTCCTCAAGTAAGAGGACTTCAATTTACTAATGCACTGTTGTTTTGAACAACGAGCTCGCCTCATTGATTTCTACAGTATTAAACAAACCACGAACGGGGCTACAAGAATTGCAAAGAAAATTTCTGAACATAAGCATATACTGAAATTCAGTCTGTATGTGCAAATGTGAGGAATTTTTAGGACCACTCAAAATTTTAATGCCCATTATAATGCTTTCCCTAAATTGTTTGATACATAGACTCAAATATGTTCTACTCCCTCCGTCTGAAAATAGATGTCTCAAGTTTGACAAAATTTGGATGGATCATCTATTTTGAGACGGAGAGGGAGTAGAATTTTGTGGGAGAAAAACACTGGTTCAGATTCACAAGCCCTGCAAAACCGTACCATTGCAAAGTTTGGTCAGAGCAGACTGGTTCATGCTTGTGGCTTGTGGCCTGTAAAGCCGCGGACACATTTTGCACAATCAGTCTCCAAAATTGCTGTTCGACAGCCCCTCTTTTCCATTGACGCGAGCCGTCAAAGCAAGCAAATAATAAAGCACGGACATCCTGTTTACGCCATGAACCCCAGGCCGCCATTGTGATCACGCGCTACAACTGTACCACTGGCCTGGCGCCCAACTTACCCTACAGTACTCGCCGAACGAGCCACTGTGCATAGCAGTGCCTGCTTCTGGATTCGAATGTGTTCTGTACATGGCCTCCTGTTTACGGCGCCATGAGAAGGGGGACGTCCTTGTTTGGAGAGAAGCCACCGGAGCTGTAGGTGGAGAGCAGCCTGCCTTTCATTTCATCAGCCGTGGTCATTGCGGTTGGAGGTTAAAAGGAAGGAAGGGGATTAATTGTGATGTAAACTAAAGGTGCAGTTATTTGTACGGCCAGCCATGGTGATGCATTTTTTTTTTTGAACAATAAAAGATTTATTCCATTAGCAACATTTTACAGAGAGAAGTGTGAAAGGGCTCACACTCGATATAGCGAGAGCATCTCTCGCTGTACAAGGACCTGTTCCTGAAGAGAGACATCTGAAAACTACATGCCTATTTTTAATTCTGGTCGCTAATTTTGCTTGATGATGTGCCTTTACATTAAAGCACCTGTTGATGTAGGCTACCCTGCTTCTAAAAAAAGAAGATGACGCTTGTATAGAAGCAAGAATTGGCCTGATGTTCCAATGACCTGCATCTTGTAAGATGTATGTTTTAGCTGCTATACTTGCCAGAACAGAGCAATCAGTGTAGTAGTGGGGTTCCTTAATGTGTAGAGTATCTGCAAGTATTGTAGCCAGTAGAAGCCCATATGCTTCAGCCTGGAGAGGGGATGAAGCCGGAGGAGACAACGCCGAAACATGTAGCTGCTGACAGTGATCATTGTCTTCAAATTGTATTATAACACCAATACCTGCAGGAGAAGATTGCATATTTTCTTTCCCTGTCCAGGACGCATCACAGAAAATCCGTTGGCCTGTAATCAATGATGGTTCATGATGAGTAGTTCTCAGCGGGACATCATCAACCGGCGAGTGTTGATCCTGAACTACCATAAAATCTAAATTTGAACCCTGCATGATTGCATTTGCCACTGGATATACCTGCGAAGGTTTGCTAAATTTTCTAACAAACAAGGCATCATTTCTTGCCTTCCAAAGGCACCACAAGAAAGTGTACAAGCTGGTTATATTAATGTGAGGATGATCTGAATCCGGCAAAACCTTAATCATTTGCGGAATAGAGTAGCTATCTATAGTAAGTACCTCTGTTCTAATAAACCAAGGAGTGGAAAACCAAGCAGCTTTTGAGAAAGGGCATAGGAAAAATATATGCATTTCATCCTCTATGTTGCCACACCTAGCATAGTTCTTGTCAATGTGTTTGGAGAATTTACTTACACGCTTACTAGTAGGAAGAGCTCGGCGAAGAAGCCTCCATGCAAAAGTTTGGACTCTTGGGGCCATGAGTTTCTCCCTCCATACCTGACTGAGAAGATTAACAATCTGCTGTTGAACAGATTTCGGTCTCTGATTTGGTGGTAGTGCCAGATTATTGAAGCAATGTTTATAGGCACTCTTTGCAGTCCATTCACCTGCAGGGGTTAGTTTCCAAACCAAGACATCTTTTCCAGTAGTATTAACAATGGGAGTTTGCAATATAGCAGCAGCGGTGTCAGGAGTAAACAGAGATTTGACAAGTTCAATATTCCAAGTTTTTTTATTTGGAACCCATAGGTCCTTAACCATGGCAGGGTAAGTATAGGGAGGTTGTTGGATAATCAGATTGTCATAGATGGTTTGCCAATGTGAAAACCAGGGTGAACTCCAAATGGAGCTGCTCCCGTCTACAATTTGGTAAAAAGAAGCCGAGATTAGCAATGACCTTACCTTGAGAATTGCTGTCCAGAAGGCAGACTTTGGCAGATTTTGCTTTGCCCTCCAAATGGATGTGTCACTATGATACTTTGACTTGAGTATAAGAGCAAGATGACTTTGGGTTCCTTTGCTAGCCTCCAGGCTGCTGAAAGAATCAGACCTTGGTTAATAGCCTGCAAGTTTCTAACACCTAGACCACCAATCTTTTTTTCTATGCAAATATCTGCCCACACTCTTAAACAAAGAATCTTCATAGATGGTTCTTCCTTCACTCCTGTCCACCAAAAATTCCTTATGATAGCCGTGAGTTTTGCTAGGATTTTTTTTGAAAAGAGGATATTTGACATATAGTATACTGGGATAGAGGAAAAGACAGATTTTATAAGGGTTAGTCTTGCTGCATGTGAAAGCCTATTGGCTTTGTAGGCACTCAGCTTTGATCTAAACTTTTCATAGACGAAGTTGTATGATGTCCATCTGTCCTTCGCTGGAAGAATGAGTGGGTGTCCCAAATGGATGGTGTTGTTGTCGATGTCCGGCACAGGGAAAATTTGCTTGATGTCTTGCCTGACCTGCAAGTTAACTTTTTTACTAAACATTATACCTGATTTGTTCCAGTTCGGGAGTTGTCCCGAATGTTCACAAAATTGTTGCAGGATATGTGATATGGTAGTATCTTCCTGCATATTAGCTTTTCCACAAACAAGGAGATCATCTGCAAACATCAAAGAATAAATAGGTGGGCAACCCGGTCCAAGAGAAATACCAGAGAGGTGGTTAGCCTGAAGTGCCTCTTGTAGTGCCAGGGAAAGTTCATTTACTGCAAGGACGAAAAGAGATGGAGACAAAGGACATCCTTGCCTTATGCCTCTACTACTTTTGAAATGGGCAAAGGATTGACCATTAATAATAACCGAAAAAGTTGGAGAAGATATGCAAGCATGAATCAGGTTTATGAAATGACTATTTATCCCTTTACGAGCAAGAGAAGAAACAATGAAATTCCATTCTATTCTATCAAAGGCTTTGGCTAAATCTATTTTTAGCATAAAATCAATGCCATCCCAAGAATTAAGAGAGAAAGAGTGAGCAATTTCTTGGGCTACAATGATATTATTACTAATACGCCTACCTTTGATGAAAGCTTGTTGAGAGGGATGGATATAATCCGGTAAGTGTGGTTTCAATCTATTAGCCAAGGATTTTGCAATGATTTTATAAACAACATTACAAAGACTGATGGGTCTAAAATCCGAAGGAACATGACAAACAAGCTTTTTTGGAATGAGAGCAATGTGAGTTTCGTTGAGACGAGGAGGGAGATTACCTGTGATGTAGAAATTTCTTACCAGGTTAGTAACATCTTCTCCAATCCAGCTCCACGCTGAGGTGTAGAAACCTACATTAAACCCATCAGGTCCTGGTGAAGCATTTTTCTTCATATCTTTAAGAATTTCCCATATTTCCTTCTTGTCCGGGATTGAGTTTGTAAAATCTTGCGCATCTTGAGGATGAGAGGTATTCAAGAATGGCCTGCCATTGTTAGGACACGAAGAGTGGAAAATATTTTTGAAATATTGAACAAATTCATGAGCTATGTCCTCAGGATCAAAAAGATTATCGCCACTAGCATTTTTAATGGAGACAATACGATTGCGCCGCTTGCGTTTGAGAACAGCATTGTGAAAGAAGGAAGTATTCCTATCTCCATGGAGAGCCCAATATATTTTTGCTCTTTGCCTGTAAAATTCAGTTAGTTTTGTCATATTTTCTTCATATTGAGATATAAGCTTTACCTCAAGGGAGTGATCTTGTTCTGTCTGTGTGCGATGACTGGACCGAAATGCGGACTACTGCTATAGGATGTGGACTACTGCTATAGGATGTCCCTTTTAGCACAGGAGGAGCAACATGTGTTGATTTCATCAATTCAGTATGCGGCTGTTTCTGTTTTGTTGGCGCCTGGCGCGGTCGCTTTTTGAAAAACTAGGCGGAAGATTTTTAGTACGTAGCTTCACTCAGGTTTCGACTGAATCTACACATTTACTAGTAAAAAACAGGCTATCCGTTCGTGCCTCCTAACAGCATTAGTCCCGGTTGTCCCACGAACCGGGACTAATGCTGGCACGCGTCCCGGTTCAAGCGGGCACGGTGGCCGGAGACATGCATCTCGGTTGATAACACAAATCGGGACTAAAGGTTGGGCGTCAGCCACGTGGCGTGGCACACACCTTTAGTCTCGGTTTGCACCTTTACGTATGATCCCGTTCTCTATAAATGCGACGCCCCAGTCCTCTGCCTTCCCTCTGTTTTTTTTTGGTGGAAGGTGTGAGAGGTGTGCTAGTTTTTTTCCTATGCATGTATTCAAGGTGTTTGATGAAATGTTTGAGTGAATGATCCCGTTCAATTTCTCATAGAACAAAAATATAGAAGGTGTCCGAGACGCACTTGAGTTTTCTCCTCTTTATTTTCCTCGATCGAGGTTAGCAATCTTATCTTTTCTCTGTTATTGATACAATGCATGTGTCGATGTGAATTGGTCATTTCACTATTTATGATGTCATGTTTTTGATAAACTTACTTATATGATGCAGATGAACGGTCGGAAATGGATGTACGGTGACCGGCGTGTACCCGGGTACATTAAAGGCGTGGATAAATTTATCGATGTGGCTACGGCAAACAAAGAGAATGGTTTTATACGTTGTCCATATGTTCAATGTCGGAACAACAAGGAGTACTCTTCCTTGAAAATCATTCGCGGCCACCTGATTATGAAAGGTTTCATGCCTAACTATAATTGCTGGACCAAGCACGGGGAAAGAGGGGTTATGATGGAAGACGGTGAATGTTGGGGAGGTGACCCCGGATAAGGTCAAGACGGGGGAAGACAAAAGGAGTTTCCCCTGTCATGTGCCGAGTTACTGTCTATATCGGCCGAATCATGTAGAGGCCGGCCGAGGTAAGCACGACCATGACACCTGCGAGAGGAGCTGAACGTTACCCCGACTGACATATGAGTTAAGTCGGCCGAGTAAGTCCGAATAACCCAAATGCAGGTGAAGGCCAAGCCGAGTTAACCGAGACAGGTCCGAATGACATGAAGCTTGCAGGAGAAGGAGGTGCCTATAGTCAAACCCTAGCCACGGGCTAGGAAGAATCTGAACAGAGCCAAGCGCAAAGGACAAGGCGCAGAGCAGCAGAAGGGCAGAAGGAGGTCACGGAGGTGACAGTCCTAGAGCCCGAGGCGTGCAGGTGGGGTTCTCTGGAACTTTGCCGTCATTAGAAGAGGGACACGGAAAGGAGGTCGTCGAGTTACTATATTGGGACAAGCATATTCTTCGAATATGCTTGCCATGTCAGCCCTAGAGGAGCCAAGGCCCCCCTTTATAAGGAGAGGCATGGATTCCTGAGGGGGGATCGATTCATTCTACACTGTTAGGCCCGTGAAGTTCATCTTTTCCTGCATACAGCTCAAGGAGCACTTGTAGCCTAAGAGAGGAGAAATAAAGATCTGTATGTTAGTCATTCGAGTGTACAAGTAACTACATCTTCCCTCCCCAGATCCCTCTAGCATCCATTGGCCCCATACTTTAGCCTACCCATGGCATCTGCCGTGCCACCACCACGACAGTTGGTGCCCACCGTGGGGCCAGCAGCGATGCTAGCTGGAGTCATGATCCGGACGGGAAACTTCATCCATACTGGCGAGCGCGTTGTCTCTGGTTTAGTCCAGAGATTTGATCTCTGTGACTATGTCAGCGATAACGCAGGCAGCTTCAGGAGAAAAGCTCCTCCGCGCAACGGCGTCTTCATCAACTTGGGCTTGCACCAGATCTACGTCGGCATCGACACCTCCTGCATATACCCTCACCAGGTTGTTGTTGCAGGAGAGCCCCCCTCAGCGCCGCAAATGGTCCGCATGGAGAACGCCCCATCAACAGCGTCGAGGTGATGGTCGCAGCCGGGGTGCAGGCGGCAGCAGCGGGCGCCGGGTCAAGCAGAGATCCGACGACGGAAGGACAGGTGGCCACGAAGCAAGCGGCTCCGCAGCCCACCGAGGTAGATCCTTTAGCGGCCAAGCCAGCCGAGGTGCAGGAGACAACCCCGAAGGCACCAAGGGTAAGATGGCCACCTCTGGAAAGACCAGAAAATATTCTCCAGGCAACTATAGATAATCTGACTATGCCTATAGCGCCGATACTTGATCCGGCTAATGCTCAGGCAGAGTTAGAAGAGACTAGGCAAAAAGTACTAGTAGAGGAAAAAAAAGGTGTCGGCATTGCAGGAATCCTTAAACAGAACCCTGCGAGAATATGCAAAGGCAAATAAGCTAGATGTCGCCCCCGAGCGGGTCGATGAATTAAGATTGAGAGGGAAAAACCTCATGAATGATATCAATAAAGAGCATGAGACTCATAAGGCAGATTCAGTCGATCTAGGCTTGCCGAGGTATAGCACCCCGACGAAGAACCTAAGGGCGGCAAATGCCGCTGCATTAGAGTTGGAAGGGCTGACCGGCGAAGCCCGGCAAAAAAGCAAGAAAGAGTGAATGAGCTGGTGCGCATTGTGAACCAGCAGAATGAAGAAATGCTTAGGGCAGACCTGGCGATACCTGGTGCCTCACGTATGGTTCATTCGGCTGGTGCAGCACCCGCCCTATCTGTGGATGCAGCATGTTCACCCGGAAACAATGCGCGAAAAGATAGAGCAGTAACTTCAGGAAAAAGAAACAAGCAGATTGTACCGTATGATCGCGGTAGCTGAAAAGATCAATGAGAACAGAGGCAACGGAAGCCGAGGTAATGGAGACCTCGGAAGAGAAAATCATGAGAACAATATCCCGGCAGAAGGAAGGAGGGATCCGCCGCCAAATCCTCAGCCGAGGTAATGGAGACCTCGGAAGAGAAAATCATGAGAACAATATCCCGGCAGAAGGAAGGAGGGATCCGCCGCCCAATCCTCAGCCGAGGTATGAACCTCGACAGGAAAGAGAAAATCATGAGAACAATATCCCGGCAGAAGGAAGGAGGGATCCGCCGCCCAATCCTCATCCGAGGTATGAACCTCGACAGGAAAGAGAAGTGAGACCAGCTCGCCATAATGAAAGGCAAATGAGAGGTACAATGACGGTTACTTAGGTATGGGGTATGCAGGGCATGGTGGAAATGACCATTATGGAATGTAGGAGAGAGTCATGTACAGAAACTTGCCATCGAATGATGCAAGACTGAAACTGGACATGTTGTACCGATCCGAGTTGTTAGAGGAGCAGGGTCCACCGGGTCCGGCATGTTTCGGACCCCGGATCATGGGCGAGCCGCCTGTGCCGAATTTTCAGCTGGCAAGGGGCACGAAGACATACAATGGGAGTACCAAACCACAAGATTGGTTGATTGACTATGCCACAGCAGTAAAAATAGCTAGCGGAAACCTGCGATGGGAAGTAAGATATGTCCCGCAAATGCTGGAAGGACCGGCCAGAGTATGGCTTAATAACCTGCCAGCGGGCAGTATCAACTGCTGGCTAGATTTTGAGGAGATGTTTGTCAGCAACTTCACCAATACTTACAAGAGACCCAACATGCCATAGCATCTTGCAATGTGCAAGCAAAGGCCGAATGAGACAAACAGAGAATTCCTGACTCGGTGGTGTAACCTCAGGAATTCATGCGAGGGAGTTATAGAATCATAAGCGATAGCTTGGTTCGCTTAAGGATGCCGATATGCTAGTGTCTTATGGCAGCGTCTGCAAAGAGATATGCCAACCACTTTGGCAGAAACCATCAGGATAGCGGATTCGTATGCATTGGGAGATCCGACGCAACCAGAACTAATGTCGGCGGACCATCGGGAGCATCAAGATCAATATGCTAGAGATGTGGCTGGATCATCGAGGCGCAATGAGTTCAGAGGTAGAAGAAGAGAGGAAAGACCGGATTACAGATATGCCTCCAATCAGGTGGCAGCGGTAGTGCAAGATCAGCCGAGTCACGAAAACAGTCAGCGGCAGAAGAATGGTTCTCAACAGTGGACACCAAGGAATGAAGGGAAGAGACAATGGACACCAGAACAGAAGAAGCAATGGCAGGAAAGGCCGAAATACACGTTTGAATCCATGTTGGATCAACCGTGTAAGTTTCACACTCCAAACCCGGCCAAGCCGGCTAATCATACAACTCGGCAATGCGCCTGGATGAAAAATGCAATGGGGAACCCGGGGGCATGCAAGCAACTTCCCATCAGGCACATCAGCAGCGGCAGCCACAGTTGACTGGGGCAAGTGCACATCACTTAATGTTACCCCCTCCTCTCCCGAGGTATGATAACTCGGACCGGAGAGATGCAGTGCATCAAGTGATAAATCAGGGTCAGGATGGAAGGATAAACCCCAGAAATAACGGGCGCAATGATTACAGGGAACATCATCAATCATATTGCATGTTCACGACAGAACAGCAAGACAGGCAAAGTGTACAGCGCTGGCATATGGAAGTGAATGCAGTTATGCCAGCAGTACCAAGATATGTGCCTTGGTCAGATCAAGAAGTAACTTGGAGCATAAAGGATCACCCCAAAATAATACCAAATCTGGGGTCGTACGCACTCGTACTAGATCCGACATTTGTCGGGCCTAGCATTAATGTGAAATTTTCAAAAGTACTCATTGACAATGGGAGCAGTATCAATATCATGTACAAACATACAATGCATAAACTCGGAATATCGGAGAATATGCTGCAATCCACGAGAACCACGTTCCATGGAATAGTGCCGGGACTTTCATGCGAACCCATTGGGAAGGTTCGAGTAGATGTGTTATTAAGGGATAACTGCAGAGCGGAAAATTTGGAGTTTGAGGTAGTGGATCTAGAAAGTTGCTATCATGTTTTACTCGGGCGGCCAGCATTGGCCAAATTCATGAGCAGCTGCCACATAACTTACTTGAAAATGAAGCTACCCGGACCTCAAGGGGTGATAACAGTAGCAGGAGATTACAGAAAGTCAATGGAATGTGCTTCGGCCGGATCAAACCTGGCCGAGTCATTGGTGATCGCAAGAGAAAAAGGAAGGATTCAAGAGGTAGCGGCTCTCGCTCAGTCGGCACAACTGAATATGCCGGCATTGGCTAACCCGCATGGAAGTGTTTCTTTCCAGCCGACTAAAGAAACAAAAAAGGTCCAGATAGATGAGCAGTTCCCAGAGCGCACCATCACCATTGGTGCCGGCCTAGATGCCAAATAGGAAGGCGAGCTCACCAACTTTCTCCGTGAGAATCGGGATATCTTTGCATGGTCAACTCAAGACCTGCAGGGTGTGCCGAGGGAGTTGGCTGAGCACTCTTTGCATGTAAGGCCAGGAGCAAGGCCGGTGAAGCAACCTCTCTGCCGCTTCGCCGAAGACAGGAGAAAAATAATAGGGGACGAGATAGCTCGACTCCTCGCGGCCGGGTTCATCATGAAAGTACTTTATCCGGATTGGCTATCAAATCCGGTGTTAGTAGAAAAGAAAAAGGACGATCCAAATGTAGCTGTCGTATGGCGAATGTGTATTGATTACACGAACCTGAACAAGGCGTGTCCCAAAGATCCTTTTCCTTTACCTAGGATAGACCAAGTCATTGACTCGACCGCTGGTTGTGAGCTGTTATCATTTGTAGACGCGTATTCTGGTTTCCACCAGATACCGTTAAATCCGGCTGATCAAATAAAGACTCGTTTATTATCCCGTACGGGGCCTATTGCTATCGCACCATGCCATTCGGCCTGCGTAACGCAGGCGCAACGTACCAGAGATGTATGCAAAAATGTCTACATGACCAGATAGGGAAAAATGTACAAGTATATGTAGACGATGTGGTTATCAAAACCAAAAAGAGCAAAACGCTACTGGATGATATTCGACAGACTTTCACGAACTTGAGAAGGTTCCGAATGAAGCTTAACCCGGAAAAATGCACCTTCGGTGTACCAGCTGGGAAACTACTCGGTTTTCTCGTATCCAGCCGAGGTATAGAGGCCAATCCAACTAAAATAAGAGCGGTAGAAAGGATGGAATTGCCGAAATGTCTAAATGACGTACAGAAGTTCACGGGTTGCCTGGCCTCGCTTAGCCGATTTGTATGTCGGCTGGGAGAGAAGGCATTACCACTATATCAACTGATGAAGAAATCTGATAAATTCATTTGGATACCGCAAGCAGATAATGCATTTCATGAATTGAAAAAGATGTTGGTCACAACACCAATCCTGGCCTCTCCATTGTCAAAAGAGCCTATGTTACTTTACATAGCTGCCACAAACATAGTGGTAAGTGCGGTGATCGTTGTGGAACAGAATGAAGATGATAAATCAATACAAAGGCCGGTATATTACCTAAGCGAGGTACTATCAACCTCAAAACAAAACTACCCACACTACCAGAAGATGGCCTACGGAGTGTACATGTCGGCTAAGAAACTTAAACATTACTTCAAAGAACACCCAATCAAAGTGATATGTGAAGCGCCCATAGCCGACATATTGAGTAACAAAGATGCAAGCGGCCGAATAGCAAAATGGGTAATTGAATTGTCACCTTATGCTCCGCAATTCGATAGGCGAGATGCAATCAAATCTCAGGCAGTGGCCGACTTCTTTGTGGATTGGGCCGAAGTACAATATGAGCCACCATTACCAGATCCGAGTTATTGGACAATGCATTTCGACGGTTCCAAGCTGAGGAATGGCTTGGGGTCAGGGATAGTGTTAACCTCGCCAAAAAGAGATCAGCTGAAATATGTGCTGCAAATACATTTTGTCGCGTCAAACAATGTAGCCGAGTACGAAGCACTCGTCCATGGATTAAAGGTGGCAAAAGAGATTGGGATACGTCGGATCCTATGTTATGGAGATTCATATCTAGTAGTACAGCAAGTATCAGGCAATTGGGACGCGCTAGATGCGAATATGGCCTTATATAGATTCCATGTGCAAAAACTCAGTGGATACTTCGATGGATGTGAATTTCATCATATACCTCGGGCAGAAAATGACGCTGCAGACACGCTGTCAAAACTCGGATCAACCAGGCAATCAATTACCCCGCGTATCGCCCTAGAGCACCTGAGAAAACCATCAATAGCACCATCACCAGAGTCCGAATCCATTTTTATCCCGGCAAAATCAAGAGAAGATAGTATGCCGATGGAAATTGGCATTAATTTAACCTGGAGTTTCCGATAGTGAACCCGGTCGTCGCACGAATGGATATGGAAAAATCCGAGGCTGTTATGTCGGCGGAAAATATGGAAATAGATAGTAAAATTATCCTAGAGAAAATCATGCCAACATGGGCGCAACCCATATTTTCTTTCCTTAAGGATGCAATTTTGCCAGGTAATGAGGTACTGGCTAGACAGAAAGTGAGAAGAGCAAAAGCTTATACAATCATAAACAATGAGTTGTATAAAAGGAGTGACACAAGCGTGCTGCAAAGATGTGTTGACTCGGCAGAAGGCCAGGAAATCCTCCTAGATATACATCAAGGAGAATGCGGGCATCATGCCTCGTCCAGAGCATTAGTGGCCAAAGCATTCAGGCATGGATTTTATTGGCCGACGGCGTTGAAAGAAGCCAAAGAATTGGTAGAAAAATGTAATGGTTGCCAGAGATATGCCAACAAGATACATATGCCATCGTCCGAATTAAAGACGATACCAATTACTTGGCCATTTTATGTATGGTGCTTGGATATGGTGGGACCATTCAAGCCAGCCTGGGGCGGGATGACCTACATTTTAGTCATGGTGGATAAATTCACAAAATGGATAGAAGTAAAACCGATAAAAAAATGTGATGGACCAACAGCAGTAAAATTCCTCAAAGATATTATCTTGAGATATGGTTATCCACATAGTGTCATAACAGACAATGGCACAAACTTCGCTGAAGGGGCTTTCGCTAGATTCTGCCAAGAAAAACACATAAGACTAGATGTCGCCTCGGTGGCTCACCCAGCATCCAATGGGCAAGTGGAAAGATCTAATGGACTAGTACTGTCCGGAATAAAACCCCGACTCGTCGAACCTCTGCAAAGGTCGGCAGGATGCTGGATCGAGGAACTACCAGCAGTACTATGGAGCCTCAGAACTACCCCAAATAGGTCAACAGGGTATACCCCATGTTTTCTGGTATATGGAGTAGAAGCCGTGCTCCCAGCCGACATAATACATGATTCGCCAAGAGTAACCCAGTATACAACCGCTCAGGTAAACGAGGTAGCTCGGCAAGATGATGTCGATTTGCTAGAAGAAGCCAGGGAGTTGGCACTATCAAGGTCAGCTATTTATCAGCAAGACTTACGACGATATCACAGCAAGAAAGTCAATCCAAGAGTGTTTAAAGAAGGAGATTTGGTTCTTCGGCTAGTGCAACGGATAGCCGGCATGCACAAACTATCACCCCCATGGGAGGGACCATTCATCGTAAGCAAAGCACTTCACAATGATGCATATTACCTAATCGATGCTCAGTCACCAGAAAAGAACAAGGCAAACAAAGCCGGCGAAGAATCGAAAAGACCATGGAACATAGCTTTACTTCGTCCATTTTACTCGTAGGAGTCATCTATGATACGTTGTAATATGACGCTTCAAGTCGAAGTATCGACTATGTATTAAACCTCGGCACCTTGAGCAGTGACTCGGGGACTGCCCTATGTTATTTCTCATTTTTGGGTTATGTATTAAACCTCGGCACCTTGAGCAGTGACTCGGGGACTGCCCTATAGTATCTCTTATTTTCGAGTTATATATTAAACTTTGGCACCTTGAGCAGTGACTCGGGAACTGCCCAATGAGTATTAAACTTCGGCACCTCGAACGACAGGAGACTACCTTGAACTATTCTATTCAGTAACCCTTGAACTATATTTCGGCAACCAAGTTCGTAACTCGGGGACTGCCACATGATCCAAGACAATTCTTTTAGCACGCGCAACAACTCATCAACCTGAGTGAAAACTCGAGGACTAATCCGTATGACCCATTGTTTATCATCAGACGCATAAAAGCTCCCTAGCTCAGATACAAGCTCGGAAGACAGCGTAAACATGTCTCAATAATCATAAAGACAGCAAAACGAAAGCAAACAAATATCCCTAAGAATGATGCAAACACTCCCAGCAAAAGGAAATATGATAAGGGATGCAACTTATTATTTCCCTTTCCCCAAATATGGGCTTCGGGCTTTGTATCTCGAATAGAGATCAAGAGCACAATGGTTAAGCCGTTGAATTTATGAAGGCCAGGCAATGTAAGCGCCAAATTAAGGTCAGTCACATGAAAACATACGATCCGAAACTATGAGATTGAAGACCGCCAAAGCAAAGATATAAAGCAACAAGATATGTTTAGATAAACTAATAATGATGATCATCATCCGTGCCTCAGCGGCAAAAGGCAAAAAGGGTTCGTACCACACAGAATGTCGGACAATTATTTCACACACATCATACGCCCGGCATACCGAGGATAAGAAATAACTTAAGGGGCAGCGGCTTGATCAGGCACTGGGCGCTCCGAGGTAGACGGCGCCTTGGCTGAAGTTACTTCACCCTCCACAGAAGCAATATTAACTTCGGGGGCAGCCCTAGGCTGTTGAGAAGCATTAGTTTGGGCTTGAGAATGCCCAGTCCTTTTGGAAGATGATCGCGTGTCGCCGTACCCATCCGAGCTTGCGCTGAAATCACCAGAGTTGTCCGAGTCGCCCTCATCCTCCTCCTGGTCGGCCGAATTATCATCCGAGGCATCTTCGATTTATTTCAACGTCATCCGCTGGGTTAGGAAGAAAACTCGGCCCTTCAATCCAGTTATGCACATCACCATACTCAACAAGCTGGAAGGCACGAGCTTGGCGGCGAGCGACGAATTCTGGATCCTCAACCCAACGGGAGCCGGTGCGCAAATTTATCAGAGTGTCGAGCGAAATGTCCTCATACCAAGACATAATGACTGTGAGCGCCATATCAGCACCAGCTCTTCCAGCGGATTCCCTCTAGAGATTTAACTGAGTCTGGGATGCCATTAACCTTTCCACAAGTATCTTGATCTCGTCAATATCAGGAGTTCCAGAAGTATTCGGCCAGAGAACATGGTAGGCCCGAATGGCTGCTTGCACCAAATCCCTGCCCATAATCTTCATTGGCCCAATAGCAGCGCCAACGGCAACCAAGAAGTCTTCCATTGAATATTCTGGACTCGAATTTGCAGGGACACCTCGGCGCTGGCGAGCATTAATCACCGCTCTAGAGCTCACGAGCCTAGCTTCCGGAAAATGATCTAGGCAAAATAAAAGTATATCGGTTAAAAGTAAGAAAGAGGAGAAGATAAAACAGCCACAGACAGAAACTTACGATGAATATAGCTCAACATTTTCTGGAGATCTTAAGTCCAATCAACCTTAGTCTTCTCAAAGCGAGTGATTTCCTCGCTCATCGTCCGAGTCTTAAGTTCGGCAGCCTCGAGGAGTTCTTTATCCTTCTGCAATTGCAGATTTAGCCGGTTCTTTTCCTCGGAGAACTCCTGATCAACTTTCTCTAACTCAGATTTCTGAGAAAGCTTGAGGGACTCCACCTCGGCGCGCAACCGAGTTGTCTCGTCATCTTTCTCTTTCAATTGTGTTGAATGAGTGGCGGCTTGCTCTAAAAAATGCAGCATCATATCAAGCATGGGTATGCATTCTTGATGCGACACTGCAAGAGTTTGTAACTCGGCTATACCAAAGCTAGAAGGTTATAAGAAACCCAGGATAAGTCTCGAACGAAAATCAGTAAAGAGAAAGGATAGCTAACCTTCCAGGGCCTTGACTTTCTTCTCAAGACGGATATTAAGATTATTGATATTACCTGTTTACCAGCAAAATGAGTTAACACCTCAAGTCGAAAATATTAAGATCTTAAGGGACAATACAAAGATTTGTTAAGTTACCAGCTTTTTTCACCACAGGAAGAACTTTCTCATACTTTTCTTGCAACTTCTTGTGCGTGAAAAGCAGCCTTTGGAATTCGGCTATCCACCGATCATGGGCAACCTAAGTGACAAAGTAAATTACACAGTCATATATTCATAGCTAAGACAAGTCCAAATCAAGCAAGTCTCGACTCGGATCTCAGGGGCTATATGTTCAAAGCTAAGACAGATCCGAATCAAGCAAAGCTTAACTCAGATCTAGGTAGCTGGATATCCGAACTTAAGACAGATCTGAATCAAGCAAAGCTTAACTCGGATCGAGCAAAACTTATACTGGACCTAAATGACTGGATAATCAAAGCTTAACTCGGATCCAAATCAAGCAAAGCCTAACAAAGCTTCCAAACGAATAACAAGTTATTCGGTTGCAAGCTTCGGGGACTAGAGTATATATACTATCATTCGAATAACTAACCAAATGTCAATAAAAGAAATTACCTCGTTCATCTTATCGCTGTCAAGCATGATCTTGGCAGCCATATGCAAGCGACTGCTGATGTCAGAGAGTTGAAATGGCTGATTGCTCGGATTGCCCTCAAGCTGATCAGCAGCGTTCCAATTATTGGCATACTCAACGTCAGGACTTTACCTCAGTACGAGTCAGGACTTTACCTCGGACACGTTGTGTAACCACCGCCGTCGCGGGACTCTTGTGGAGAGTAAGCTGAGTATCAGTGGCCGGGGTGACAACGGTCTTAGCAGAGGAAACCCCCTTGCGGAGCGCATCAGCGATGGTGGGTTGAGAAGAGCTGGCAAGTACTTTCTGAGATGATGAAGGTCTGGTAACAACAACCTTCTTAGCCTTAGAAGAAATATCGGCAGGGGCCGCAACCTCGGCGCTTGGAGTGGCATCTTTGGGGGCCGGAGGAATTATGGTTTCCGAGGGCGCCGAGATGGGGATATCCTCGGCTGGAGTTGGAGTTGCGGTTGAAATTGTGGGGGTCAAAGGAATATCGGGGGAAACTCCGGGGTTCACAACGGAGGCAGTAGGTTCGGTAGGAGGATCTACTGGCCGAGTCATGTCGGCATCAGCAACGGAAACCACGGGTGCATCTTGCCGAGGTGATGTCTGATTCGGAGTAGGAGGAGAATCTACACGGGCAGGACTAGGAACTCTGGTATCTTCAGGAGGCGGAGGAGAAGGCTGTCGAGTTGTGTGACTCGTCATACTCGGGCCACTGGGCTTAACAGAAAGAGGAGCGCTGCAAAAACACAGAAAGTCAAACTAAAGGACAGATAAAGAGAAACAAGAAATACAAATGAAAATGAACTCACCCAGTAACTCCGGGCATAGTTTTACGCTTCGGAAGGTGCTGGGCTGACTTCTTTGTTCGCTTCTTGGGAGCGGCTTCCAAGGCACCTGCTGGAGCGGTACGCTTCCTCGAGGTAGCAGGAGGTTGGGAGGAGAGAGGCTCGGTTTCGTGCACCTGACCGGCCTGATTAGCTGAGGACGTAGAAGCCGGAAATGCGTAAGAGATAGGCATTGCAGCGACTACCTAAAGAATTTGGACGTCGTCTTAATAACCTTCCTCCCCGTGAGCCAAGGTCTTGCCACGGGAGCGAGCCGGAGCGATGTATGACTTGGGGACAAACTCCTCCGAGTCAGGCTCCCCGCTGTCCGGGGTATTCTGATATGCGGTCCACGGGAGGGCCAAAACCTCGGCATCCTCGATCTTCTGCTCCGCAAATCTCTGCAAGAAAAAAGACAAAGAGGAATGAGCAAAAGGAATCACAAATGCAATTAGGAGGCGAAACACAAATGCGTGAACTTACCTCGGGGCGATTCCCACGGTGAACAACTTCAGTCCCCAGGTCCAGTCCTCCGGCATATCTATCTTGAATATAGCTCAGACTCGCTTGAAAATAAGATAATCATCGAGCTCGACCGTAGAGACTCGGTTGGGATCGAGGGGACCTCTCATATAACAGAGCTTGTGCGTGCGATGCTGGAAAGGGCAGATTTGGCTGCTGACGAAGGTGGTCATCAGATCCTCGCCGCGTAGCCCGGCACGGATCAACTCATTTAGCTGAATCTCGAAGGCCTCGGCCAGAGCATGGCTCTTCCTGGGGTTGTAGGTCCAGTTCTTCTTGGAAGGGGGGCCGATAGAGAAAGTGGGGAGCCGAATCTTGTCCTCCTTTCCAGTGTTCTTGACATAGAAAAACGATCTATACCACTTCTTGCAAGATTCAAGACCAGCGACACGAGGGAACTCGGATTTCCTCCGAGGAGTGATGGATGTGTCTCCACACTGAGTAAGCAACTTCTCAGAGGGGTGGAGGGATTTGTCTGGAACGACGTTAGATCGGATCTGGAAGAATTTGGACCATACATGCACAGATGGCCAGAGGCCGAAGTATCCTTCCGAGGCCGAGATAAAAGCAGATAAGGAGGCGATGGCATTAGCCGGAAGGTGATGCGGCTGAAGGCCGAAGTAATCAAGAAATTCCCTAGCGAAATCGCTAAGGGGAAGACCGAACCCATGGGCAAAGTGGGACATAAAGACGACATACTTGCCGTCGTTAAGTACGGGAGAGGATTCGCTGCCGGGTAAGCGACAGCCTACCTCGGCAGGAATCCGGCGAGTCCTAATTAGCCACTCGATCTCACGACGAGTGACCGAGGAACCCTGCCATGAGCCCCGCTCTAGACCAGACGCTACGTCGTTGTCCTCGATGAGCGCGCCACTAACTGAACTCGACATAGGGTCACCGGAGGAATCAACGGAAGAAAAACTAACGGCGGAGCAAGGCTTAGAGGCGCAGGGCCCCGTCGTGGCTCTAAGGGAGAACGGCGGCGGAGCGAAAAAGAACTACCACCGGAAGCTTAGAAAGCGGCAGATGCGTCTAAAGAGAGATCCTAGCAGTGGGACCGCAGAAAAACTCACTGGCGACGGCGCCAGAACAAGCGCGCGGGGGCGAGGTCGACGGAGCAGAGGAACTGTGGCCTCATCGTCGAAGATTCTGACGAGGGCATAGCCGCAGAAGCACGAACAGACGCGCGGGCACGAGGATGAAGAAGAGCAACGGTGAGCGAAGGAGGAAAGTGAACCCTCTAGCCCTGTGCCCCTCTTTATAACCGCGCGGCCCTGGCGGTAGTGGGATTGTGCGTGCGGGCGCTAACCGTGTAGATCATGCGTACGGCGGAACTGCTCGTGGCTGAGTGGAGCCACACCGGTGACCACACGATGCAGGAGATGATCAGGCCCCCTGACCGATGCAGTGCACGAGGCGTCGTAGCACCGACGCGACAGGCGTAGTAATTACTGTAGCTTGTCAGTGGGTACTGTAGAGGAACAAAAAACTAGAGAAACAATGATAAGTGTTACACGTAGGACGAGGCGTGCACGAGAAGCTGCGCGGATACCTCGAACAGGAGAAAGTAACTCGGAAATGAGGAGAAATGAATATTGGGAAACTGATATGGCCCGGCCGAGGTTACGGGCAGGACCACACCAGCTTCGGGGACTAATGTTGGGGAGGTGACCCCGGATAGGGTCAAGACGGGGGAAGACAAAAGGAGTTTCCCCTGTCATGTGCCGAGTTACTGTCTATATCGGCCGAATCATGTAGAGGTCGGCCGAGGTAAGCACGACCATGACACTTGTGAGAGGAGCTGAACGTTACCCAGCCGACATACGAGTTAAGTCGGCCTAGTAAGTCCAAATAACCTAAATGCAGGTGAAGGCCAAGCCGAGTTAAGCAAGACACGGCCGAATGTCATGAAGCTTGCAGGAGAAGGAGGTGCCTATAGTCAAACCCTAGCCACGAGCTAGGAAGAATTTGAACAGAGCCAAGCTCAAAGGACAAGGCGCAGAGCAGCGGAAGGGCAGAAGGAGGTCACGGAGGTGACAATCCTGGAGCCCGAGGCGTGCAGGTGGGGTTCTCTGGAACTTTGCCGTCATTAGAAGAGGGAAACGGAAAGGAGGTCATCGAGTTACTATATTAGGACAAGCATATTCTTCGAATATGCTTGCCATGTTGGCCCTAGAGGAGCCAAGGCCCCCCTTTATAAGGAGAGGCATGGATTCCTAAGGGGGGATCGATTCATTCTAAACCTTTAGGGTCGTGAAGTTCATCTTTTCCTGCATACAGCTCAAGGAGCACTTGTAGCCTAAGATAGGAGAAATAAAGATCTGTATGTTAGTCATTCGAGTGTAGAAGTAACTACATCTTCCCTCCCCAGATCCCTCTAGCATCCATTGGCCCCATAATTTAGCCTACCCATGGCATCTGCTGTGCCACCACCACGACAGTGAAGAAGAAGATGATGATAACAACTATCATCATATGTTTCCTGAATACAGTGATACTGCAATGGAAGACAATGAAGAGGAAGGAGGTGAAGAACGGGCATCAGATGAGCCGGCTGGTGAACTTGGTAGGGTCATTTCTGATGCAAAGCGAGATTGTGAAATAGAAAATGAGAAGTTGAAGTTAGAGGGCATGTTAGAAGATCACAAGAAATTGTTGTACCCAAATTGTGAAGATGGCAGCACAAAGCTCAGTACCACACTGGAATTGCTGTGATGGAAGGCAAAGTGTGGTCTAACTGACTCCTCATTTGAAAAGATGCTGAAAATAATGAAGCCGAAGTTTCCAACACATAACGAACTTCCCGAGAGTACCTACGAAGAAAAGAAGACTCTCTGTCCTCTAGGATTAGATGTGCAAAAGATACATGCATGCATTAATGACTGCATCCTCTACCGCGGTAAGGAGTATGAGAATTTAGATAAATGCCCGGTATGCAATGCATTGCGGTATAAGATCAGACGAGATGACCACAGTGATGTTGAGGAGAGCCCTCCGGAAGAGGGTTCTGCTAAGGTTATGTGGTATGCTACTATAATACCAAGGTTGAAACGCATGTTGAGAAACAAAGAGCATGCCAAAGTTGTTGCGATGGCACAAAAAGACCGTAAGAAAGACGGAAGTTGAGACACCTGGCGATGGGTCACAGTGGAGAAAAATCGAGAGACTTCCCGGACTTTGCGGTGGCAAGGAACTTATGGTTTGGTCTAAGTAGATGGCATGAATCCTTTTGGGAAGCGAGCTGCGATCCACACTGCCCGTGACTCTATGTATCTACAACCTTCCTCCTTGGTTGTGCATGAAGCGTAAGTTCATTATGATGCCAGTGCTCATCCAAGGCCCGAAGCAACCGGGCAACGACATTGATGTGTACCTTAGGCCATTAGTTGAAGAACTCTTACAGCTATGGGGCAAACCAGGTGTACATGCGTGGGATGAGAACAAACAAGATCCATTTGATCTACGAGGGTTGCTTTTCGTAACTATCAATGATTGGCCTACTCTTAGTAACCTTTCAGGACAGACAAACAAGGGATATAAGGCGTGCACGCACTGTTTAGATAAGACTGAAGGTACATATTTGCATAAATGCAAGAAGGTTGTGTACCTGGCGAATCAACGATTTCTTCCGACCAATCATCCGTAAGAAAGAAAGGCAAGCATTTCAAAGGTGAGGCAGATCACCGGAAGAAGCCTGAACTCCCTGCTGGTGATGATGTATTTGGTATGGTCAAGGACATAGAAGTAATCTTTGGAAAGGGTCCCAGCGGTCAATCAGTTTGACGAGCGTCGCTCTGAGGACACGCACCCATGTGGAAGAAGAAATCTATATTTTGGGAGCTGCCATATTGGAAAGTCCTACGTGTCCGCTCTTCAATCAACGTGATGCACGTGACGAAGAATCTTTGCGTGAACCTGCTAGGATTCCTAGGCATGTATGGGAAGACAAAAGATACACCAGAAGCACGGGAGGACCAACAAATTATGAAAGACCCAAAGAACATGCATACACAGAACAAGACAGATAAAGGGCATCACTTAAGTCGTGCCAGCTATGCTCTTACCAAAGCAGAGAAGGAAATCTTTTTTGAAGTCCTTTACAGTATCAAGGTGCCGTAAGGCTTCTCATCTAATATAAAGGGGATAATAAATATGGCAGAGAAAAAGTTCCAAAACCTGAAGTCTCATGACTGTCACGTGATTATGACGCAGTTGCTTCCAATTGCATTGAAGGGGCTTCTACCGGAAAATGTTCGAGTACCCATTGTGAAGCTGTGTGCATTCCTCAATGCAATATCTCAGAAGGTAATCAATCCAGATATCCTTCCAAGGTTACAGAAGGATGTGGTACAATGTCTTGTTAGTTTTGAGTTGGTGTTCCCACCATCCTTCTTCAATATTATGACGCATCTCCTAGTTCACCTAGTGGAAGAGATTGCCATTCTCGGTCTTGTATTTCTGCAAAATATGTTCCCCTTTGAGAGTTCATGGGAGTCTTAAAGAAATATGTTCATAACCGTGTTATACCAGAAGGAAGCATCTCCAAGGGATATGGAACAGAGGAGGTCATTGAGTTTTGTGTTGACTTTATTCCTGACATTAAGCCGATTGATGTTTCTAACTCGCGGCATGAGGGAAGATTAAGTGGAAAAGGCACGCTGGGAAAGAAAGCAATGATATGTAGGGACGGGGATTCTTTCACTAAAGCACACTACACAGTTCTACATAATTCCACCTTGGCAGCTCCGTATATCGAGGAACACAAGAATATTGTATGCTCCAAAAACCCGGGGAAGCCTGAATCATGGATTACAGATGAACACATGAAGTCTTTCGGTGGTTGGATGCGGACACATCTCTTGAATGACACCACTGTTGGAGATTAGCTATACTTGTTGGTCGCGTCACCATCTTCTACTATATTGAATTTCCAAGGGTACGAAATAAATGGGAATACATTCTACACGATCGCCCAAGATAAAAAGAGCACCAACCAAAATAGTGGTGTCCTCTTTGATGCAACAGACGAGAATGTACAAAAGGACACATACTATGGTTACATAGAGGAGATATGGGAACTAGACTATGAAGTCTCTTTTAAGGTCCCTTTTTTTCGTTGCAAATGGGTCAACCTAAATGGGGAAGGGGTAAATATAGACCAGTTGAACGGAATGACAACAGTGGATCTCAACAATCTTGGTTATAGAGATGAACCATTCGTCCTAGCCAATGATGTGTCTCAGGTTTTCTATGTGAAGGACATGTCCTCCAGACCAAAAAAAGAAAAAAAATGCTAACGAATACATCATATGATGAGCCAAAGCTTCACATAGTTCTTTCAGGGAAAAGAAACATCGTGGGAATCGAGGACAAGACAGACATGTCAAAAGATTATAATAAGTTTGATGAAATTCCGCCCTTCACAGTGAAAACTGACCCAAGCATTCCGTTAAGTAAAGAAGATGCTCGTGGTTACGTCTAAAGCGATCATAAGGAAGGACATATTCCAAGAAGTTCATGCTCATATTGTGTAACTCTAGTTCATGCCTGGCCGGGATATCTTATGATGTTTGCAATTTTCCAAGTTTAATAAATGTATTGAGTGTTAGTCCCAGTTTGTGGCTTGACTGGGACTATATATAGGGGGGCCTTTAGTCCCGGTTTTGTAGTCTCGGTTTTTAATATTAATAAATGTCTTGAGTGTTAGTCCCGTTTTGTGGCTAGACCGGGACTAAAGGGGGCCTTTAGTCCCGATTCGTAGAACGACTTTCCCGAACTATGAAGAAGTTGTCCTGATTCGTACTTACCATTAAGATCTGATCTCAAAACGCGCGTGGTCACATATTAGGGAGTGCCTCTATGACCAGTTTCTTGGAGATGCCGAGGCGGGATCCGGCATCTCCCCGAAACTGGTCGTAGTGGTAATCATGGGCCCGCAGATAAAACAAAACTTTTTCCTCTAACGTGGTGATCCCAAGATCTAGCTGAGGTAGAAGGCCACGAGGTTTACCACTAGGACGCAGTTGCGGATTCTCGATGAAGCGCGTCTTGATGCAGTCAGTCCTAACGATCCGATCGTCACTGGTGCTGGCGCACACCACCTCTCATGGTATCCACACGCATAAGGAGGAGCGCCGTGGCGTAATCGCTAGGTTCAGAACGGCTACCGATCACTGTGGAGCTAGGGTTTCCAAACACATGGAATGACCTAACCGAACAACGATTAACCTTTCGGGTTACGGTGCTCCACTATATATAGGAGTGAACGTGGGCTCGCCGCACGACCCATTCACTAAAGCCCATATAACACTAGTCACCGTGAGTCCAACTCACTAACTCGATCCTAATCTGGTTTAGGTCCAACCCAACCAGATTACTGATTCGGATCCAATCTGAACTTGCTCCGCTCTTAAGTGTGTGACCCGCGGCTCATGGCTACTTGGACACGATTGAGTCCGACTCTCAATCGATCAGCCGGTAGCGGCTCCTAGCAGAACGTACAGACTCCCAAGTACCAAAGAGTCATGACGACTCGCCTTTCCAATGCGACTTACATCCGAGTCCCTTTTGCCTCACGATATACCTTGTCAGACTATAGGCGAATATATGTCATCCCTTAAATAGTCCGACTCTCTTCTCGATCCGAGATAAGTGATTCACCCGACTAACTCTTAGTCGATCGCCTCGTTTAACACTTAATCGAGTCATGCATGGCCATGCTTTCCGAATCATATCTCACGAGAGGGCCGGAGAATATCTCTCCGAGTGGAGGGCAAAATCCCATCTTGGTTATTCACATCACACCTTGATTCTCGATCAACCCGAACCACCTTTATAAGCGCGATTCTGGATCAGCGTTTAGCCGAACCTAAGTCGGTGATCCTCAACTCGGACTATGCAACAACCTCAGGTCTAAGGATTACATTGATTGAGATATACAAATGACAGCTAGTTCGTTGTACCTCAATATGGGTCAATCCGACTCGCTAAACTCTTTAGCGAATCATGTAAGTTGGAATAGCATCTCCATGCCCATGACAAGTGGAACCGAGTCATCAAGCCAACTTTCACATTGGTCTAAGTTGTGTGTCCAGCACAACCTCAATGACCAAGGATATTTAGTACAAACAACATGAATGCATAGTTCCACAACCGAATCACATATTCAATGATACACATCAGAGGTTCATACAAGGACTACTTAATAACTTTATGAATACAATGGGAAATATCATCATACATGATTGCCTCTAGGGCATATTCCCAACAGTCTCCCACTTGCACTAGAGTCAATCTTTCGACATCACATGTCTAAGCATCTAATGCCCATGGCTCTAAGGTGTGCCTCATGCTTCGGTTGGGGTAACGGCTTTGTCAACGGATCTGCAATATTTGCATCCGTGTGTATCTTGCATAACTTGATATCACCCTGATCCACGAATCGGTGGTACCGCATGAGTATGTGTTTGTTCTGGTGCTGTCTAGGTTCCTTGGCTTGTGCAATAGCACCATTGTTGTCACAATACACGTCCAACGGATTGGACGAGCCCTGAACCACACCAAGATCCATGAGGAAATTCCTCATCCAAACAGCTTCCTTTGCTGCCTCCGAGGCGGCAATATACTCAGCCTCTGTTGTGAAGCGGCACGACACGCCTCTTGCTTGGAACTCTTCCAGCTCACAGCACCTCCGTTTAAAATAAACACGTATCCGGATTGCGAGCGAGAATCATCAGAGTCGGTGAGATAACTCGCATCCGTGTAACCCTTTACACTGAGTTCATCTTCACCACCATAAACCAAGAACATATCCTTAGTCCTTCTCAAGTACTTTAGGATATTTTTAGCCGCTGTCCAGTGGATCTCTCCAGGATCAGCCTAGTATCTGCTCACAACACTTAGAGCATAGGAAACATCCGGCCTAGTACAAATCATGGCGTACATGATGGATCCGACTGCAGAAGCATATGGAATCGCACTCATCCGACTTCGCTCATCAGCTGTCGAAGGACACTGAGTCTTGCTAAGTTTTACACCATGGGACATCGGTAAGAACCCCTTCTTAGACGATTCCATGTTGAACTTCTTCAACACTTTGTCCAAATAAGTACTCTGACTCAATCCAATGAGCCTCCTTGATCTATCTCTATAGATCCGGATTCCGAGGATGTATGTTGCCTCACCCAAGTCTTTCATTGAGAAACTCCTTTCCAATGATTCCTTGGTTTCTTGCAACATCTGGACATCATTTCCAATCAGTAATATGTCATCCACATATAAGATTAGAAAATTTACTTTGTTCCCACTAAACTTCTTGTACAAACAAGAATCATGATCACTCTTGATGAAGCCAAACGATTTGACTACCTCATCAAAGCGAATATTCCAACTCCGAGATGCTTGCTTCAACCCATAAATGGATTTCTGAAGTTTGCATACTTTGTCAGCATTATCCGGATCGACAAAACCCTCGGGCTGTATCATATACACGTCCTCGGTTAAATTTCCGTTAAGGAAAGCCGTTTTGACATCCATCTGCCATATCTCATAGTCGAAATAGGCTGCTATAGCTAACATGATCCGAACTGATTTAAGCATCGCTACGGGCGAGAAAGTCTCGTCGTAATCAACTCCTTGAACTTGTCGGAACCCCTTCGCGACAAGGCATGCTTTATAGACGGAAACATTTCCATCCATATCAGTTTTCTTCTTAAAGACCCATTTGCACTCGACGGGTCTTGCACCATCTGGCAGATCAACCAAGTTCCAAACTTGATTTTCATCCATGGACTTTATCTCGGATCTCATGGCTTCAAGCCATGACTCGGAATCAGATCCCACCATCGCTTCCGAATAATTTGCTGGCTCATCACTGTCTAACAGTAACACATCACGAACACTGCGTAATCTTGCCGATCTTCGTAGTACAGGTGCTGCTGCCGGCTCAGCTACCACGACCGGCTCAACCTCCAAGGTTTTTGCCGACTCGCTACTAGCCGGTTCCTCTCGAATTTCTTCGAGTTGCACCGTGATCCCACTTACCCCCCGACTGAGAAACTCTTTCTCAAGGAAGACACCGTTTCGAGCGACAAACACTTTGCCCTCTTCTCGGTTGTAGAAGTAGTAACCCAAGGTTTCCCTCGGATACCCCATGAAAATACACTTATCCGACTTGGCTGTAAGCTTGTCCGACTGAAGTCGCTTGACAAATGCTTCACAACCCCAAATCTTAAGAAAAGACAAACTTGGCTTTTTGCCTGTCCACATCTCATGCGGTGTATTCTCTACCGACTTTGATGGTACTTTGTTTAGTGTGAACGCCGCTGTTTCTAGACAATAACCCCAAAATGATAAAGGCAGATCTGTCCGACTCATCATTGATCGTACCATGTCCAACAAGATCCGATTCTGCCTTTCCGAAACACCATTCCTTTGTGGCGTTCCTGGCGGAGTAAGTTGAGGAACTATTCCACAACTTTTCAGATGGTCATCAAACTCATGGCTCATGTACTCGCCTCCTCGGTCCGACCGAAGAAACTTTATTTTCTTGCCAAGTTGATTTTGTGCTTCATTCTGGAATTCTTTGAACTTTTCAAAGGCTTCCGACTTATGTTTCATCAAGTAGATATATCCATACCTACTCAAATCATCAGTGAAGGTAATGAAGTACTCATAACCACCCTCGGTCGTGCTCATTGGTCCACATACATCACTATGTACTAGTCCCAACAAGTCGGACGCCCTTTCGCAACTCTTTGCAAAAGGTGTCTTGGTCATTTTGCCGAGTAGGCAAGATTCGCATGTCTCGAACAACTCCAAGTCAAACGAAGTTAGGAGTCCATCATCATGGAGCTTCTTCATGCGTTTCCAACTTATATGACCAAGACGACAGTGCCAAAAGTAAGTCATATTCAGATCATTTGGTTTCAACCTTTTAACATTTATGTTATAAACCGACTCACCATCAAGATTCAAAATAAATAACCCGTCCTGGACGGGTGCAAAGCCATGAAACATATCATTCAAATACACAGAACAACCATTATTCTTGATATTCGACTCATAGCCTTGTCTCATCAAACATGAAGCGAAATAATGTTTCGATGAACCTTTGGAACATAATAACAATTATTTAGTTCCATAATGAATCCGGAAGGTAAATGAAGTTGCATCGTGCCGACTTCCAACGCAGCAACTCTTGCTTTGTTGCCGACTCGAATATCAACCTCGCCTCTTGCTACGCTCCTAGTTCTTACCAGTCCACGCAACGAGTTGCGATGTGAATAACGATCCGGTATCATATACCCAAGAACTATTAGGTCCATCAGCAAGATATATGTCTATAACATTGCAAACAAGTGTACCTGAGTCGAAGTCATACCTCCACTCTTGGCTTTGTCGGCCAAGTACTTGCTGCGATTCCTCTTCCAAAGGGCCATCCGCCTTTGCGGTAGAAGCAAGTGGATCCGGTGAAGGAGATGGCTTAGTCCACGAGGGCGCTTGGGACCGGGTCTGAGCACCTTTCCTCGACTTAGCCTTCTTCTTAGTCCAAGAACTCTTCTTGAACTTAGCCTTATTCTGCACCATCAACACTTGATGGTGCCCTTCTTGAATCCGCTCACTTTGCTTGAGCATCCCATGCAATTCGGTGAGCTTATTATCCATACCATGCATGTGGTAGTTCAAATGAACTGCCCATATGCACTAGGAAGAGAGTTCAGAATTATATCATGGCGAACTCGTCGCTAATGGGGTAGCCAAGCCTCTCCAGAGACTGCACGTAACCAACCAATTTGAACACATGCAGACTCAGTGGATCACCAGCCTAAAGCTTGCAACTCAGCAAAGCCTGAGAGACTTGATACCTCTCGGTCTTCGCTGAGCACAGAACATACTTTTGAGGCTTTCGATCATATCGTGAGGCCTCAACATGCTCAACTGCTTTTGCAAGTCCGGTTCCATGTGAGCAAGCATAAAGGCTAATATCCGTGGACTCATCCTTAGCCCGACGGTAGGCATTGGTGGCTGCGACGCGCATTCTCATTCGGCTCATCTGGAAGTGGGTTGTCTAGGACATGGTCCTTCTTTTCTTGTTTGAGAACAATTCTCAGATTTCGATACCAGTTGGTAAAATTAGTGTCGTTCAGTTTATCTTTCTCAAGAATGGTTCTCAAAGAAAAACCAGATATCTAGGAGTGCTACTTGGTGCCATGATCTACAACAGAAAATATGCAAAACACTTAAGACATGTATTCATAAAAGAGCAAGCATATTAAACATTTTAATATTTTATGGTCCCACTAGAACCAACACCCCTCCGATGGTTACTTAGTGATTCAGGATCCTAAATAAGCAAGTCGGCTAGTGAGCTTTAGCATCACCGCTTAGCCAAGTGATCTAGGTAGACAACTCCATGTCAATCGCATCTCATGCGACTCTGCTGGACGGGTGGCATCACATGCCCGGCTCCCATCCGACTTTTCCCGAGTCCCACAACCGTTGTGATAGACCCGTCTAGCTTACCGAGTGTTTCTGCGATGAAGTCCGACTCGAACCCACCTAGTCGGAAGAATTGGCAGCACCTCAATTTTATGATCCCACTACCAAAAATGTCCGACTTGTGATGGTGCAAACACTGGCGGGAAAACCGACTAGACCTTCTTTGAGGATTAAATTTTACCGACTATCTAATAGAGGTAAAACAGAGACATAACAATAACACAAAATAAAGCAATTATAATGTGAAATGGTATGGCTCTCTTCATGGCGATCTCCATCTCCACAAAGCCTGTAATCCGACTCGTGCCAACTCTTGTCACTTGCCGTCTTACTCCATGTCGCCGACATGTACAACGCCTTGCATGCCTTCTGGGTTCTCCAAACAGCTACACTAGCTTAGTAAAGTAAATTACATAGAGAATCCGACATGCAGGTAGTTATACAATAAAATGACAGCACCTAGGCTCCAGCCGGCTGACATAAACCGTGATTCGCAGATCACGTATGGATTACACACATACATCACATGCACATGAACCATACAATTCACAACTTCCTGCAAAAACAAGTTATGCATAGATACAATATCTACCGGCATTGTGAAACTCGCAACAACATCTAAGGCGCTACGACAGGGCGAAGCCGGCGGTCTCGCTAGCCGGATAGCGGGCGGGGATCGAAGGGCGGCGCCCTCCATCAGGGCAGATACCGGCGATTTTTTCCGAAAACGTAGATCTCATCTACGATCCGAACATGGATTCCGACCATCGTTCCGATTCGATCAAACTCTTTGATCTTCGATCACCGCTTCTGGATTTACGCGTCACAGTCTACCCCGATGGCGGAAGACGACCGGTAGGGGTATGTCGTTCCACGACCTCAGCAGTATGATCACGGAAATCAGATCTACCATTCCCGATACGCTTGATCCAATCAACTTCATACAAACCCGATCTATCTCATAGATCGACCACCAAACAGCATATAGATCTCATCTACATCCTACCGCATATCACATATGCGAGATCTCGAGCCTAAAACCAGAAGCTATCGCTCTGATACCGCTGTTGGGCCACGCAGAGATAAAACAAAACTTTTTCCTCTAACGTGGTGATCCCAAGATCTAGCTGAGGTAGAAGGCCATGAGGTTTACCACTAGACGCGCGGTTGAGGATTACTGATGAAGCGCGTCAGTTGATGCAGTGCAGTCCTAACGATCTGATCGTCCTGGTGCTGATCGCACAACACCTCTGCTGGTATCCACCGCATTACAAGGAGGCGCCGTAATGGCGCTAGGTTCATAACGGCGTGGACTGCTGTGGAGCTAGGGTTTCCAACACATGGAATGACCTAACCGAACAACGATTAACCTTTACGGGTTACGGTGCTCCACTATATATAGGAGTGAGCGTGGGCTCGCTCATGCGACCCATTCACTAAAGCCCATATAACACTAGTCACCGTGAGTCCAACTCACTAACTCGGTCCTAATCTGGTTTAGGTCCAACCCAACCAGATTACAGATTCGGATCCAATCCGAACTTGCTCCCGCTCTTAAGTGTGTGACCCCGCAGGCTCATGGCTACTTGGACACGATTGGAGTCTGAACTCTCAATCGATCAGTCGGTAGTGGCTCCTAGCAGAACGTGCGGACTCCCAAGTACCAAAGAGTCATGACGACTTGCCTTTCCAATGCGACTTGCGTCCGAGTCCCTTTTGCCTCACGATATACCTTGTCAGACTATAGGCGAATATATGTCATCCCTTAAATAGTCCGACTCTCTTCTTGATCCGAGATAAGTGATTCACCCGACTAACTCTTAGTCGATCGCCTCGTTTAACACTTAATCGAGTCGTGCATGGCCATGCTTTCCGAATCATATCTCACGAGAGGGCCCAGAGAATATCTCTCCGAGTGGAGGGGCAAAATCCCATCTTGGTTATTCACATCACGCAGCTTGATTCTCGACCGACCACCTGCCTTTATAAGCGCCCGATTCTGGATCAGCGTTTGACAGAACCTAAGTCGGTGATCCTCAACTCGGACTATGCAACAATCTCAGGTCTAAGGATTACATTGATTGAGATATACAAATGACAGCTAGTTCGTTGTACCTCAATATGGGTCAATCCGACTCGCTAAACTCTTTAGCCGAATCTGTGTAAGTTGGAATAGCATCTCCATGCCCATGACAAGTGGAACCAAGTCATCAAGCCAACTTTCACATTGGTCTAAGTTGTGTGTCCAGCACAACCTCAATGACCAAGGATATTTAGTACAAACAACATGAATGCATAGTTCCACAACCGAATCACATATTCAATGATACACATCAGAGGTTCATACAAGGACTACTTAATAACTTTATGAATACAATGGGAAATTCATCATACATGATTGCCTCTAGGGCATATTCCCAACAGTCTCCCACTTGCACTAGAGTCAATCTTTCGACATCACATGTCTAAGCATCTAATGCCCATGGCTCTAAGGTGTGCCTCATGCTTCGGTTGGGGTAACGGCTTTGTCAACGGATCCGCTCCTTGTATTAAGCGGAAACTTTGATACTTGTGTGGTTTATGAACAACACCGTGCCCCTAGTACGCCTCTATGGACTAGCTCATTGATTAATGATGGTTAAGGTTTCCTAACCATAGACATGAGTTGTCGATTAATAATGAGATCATGTCATTGGGAGAATGATATGATGGACAGACCCAAATCAAGCAGAGCAATTAGATCGTGTCATCGTGTTCATCTTTGCGAAGCTTTTTCTTATGTCAAATATTGTATACCTTATACCATGAGATAATGCAACTCCCTGGTATCGGAAGAAAGCTTTGAGGTCATCAAACGTCATCCTATGAGAGGGTGATCATAAAGGTGTCTCTCAGGTGATCGGAAAGTACTTGTTGGGTTGTATGTATCGAGATGGGATTTGTCCCTCCCAGTCGAGAGATATACTTGGGCCCACTCGTGTCGATATCAACACCTCTTGCAAGCACGTGGTTAAGGAGTTAATCACAAAGTGATATCGGATTACGGAACGAGTAAAGTACTTGCTGTGAACGAGATTGAACTAGGTATGCTGTAACATCCCAAAAATACAAAACTTAAATCATCAGACTCTAATCATCAAAATTAGGGTTAACAAAAACTTTTCTAAATAAAATTATGGAAGCATGCATGTGAGTATGCATTTCATTTTGAATTCTTTTGAACCACCTTGTTTGCATGTTCCATTGCTTTTAAATGGATGCTTAGGTGAAATAAACATCATCTAAACATTTCCCACACTTTTCCCAAAGACAAGTAAATCAAAACAAATAAAACAAGGGTATGGTCATTTTGACCAATTTAACTCCCATGCCTACTTTGGCTGTCTCAAACTTTCAGAACCTAACAGAAACTTTTCTGGATCTTTGCACCCCTTGATTGTACTCATAACAAAGTATCAAGGACCACTTTGTGATCATCCAGAAACTTTCAAATGCATAGTTTAAATGACAATTCAAAATTGAATCTTTATCATATGGGAAGATCCCACTTTTTCAAAAACCACTCAAACAAGCTCAACTTTCAAAACCCAAGAATCTGCAGACTCCCCAGCATCAACCTAGCACACCCACCAAAAATCTTTTCAAAATTCAAAACTTGAGTTCTTGCGGCCATTTCATCAAATAGGTTGCAGACACAAATCAAACAAAATCTAAACACTATTGTGAGCAGTGACTGAAGCCTAACTTGTTCCCTCTCTGGTTGCAACTAGGTTTTAGTAGATCATCTAGCTCAATTGCACACCCTTAGCATCCTTGTAAGCTAGGCAATGCCATCAATGGTGAACAGCCGAAGCTCACCATGCCACCCTAGTGGAGACAGCAAGCTAGGATAGAAACTAGCCGTGTAAACCTTGTCTAGGAGATCACCCATGCCTCACCGCCCCCTCTCAACCAGCCATGTCTCGAAGACGTTGAACACATCACCCAGGAACGCCGTGCCCGTGCCTCTGCCAACCATGCCGAGCATGCGCCAGAGCGCCACGCTCGACTGAAGCCCACAGACCGCGCGCCGCCCTTGCCGCGTGCATACATGATCGCCACCGACCTAGGAGACCGCCAGACATACCCGTTCGCCGCCCCATGCCACACAGCCACCGCTCGCCGTCAAAGACGCCGCCTCTGCCGCGCAGAGCATCGTGCGTTCCAGACCAAACCGCACTGCCCCTACACGCGCATTAAAGCTGTAGAGCATTGCCAGGAGACCACCAAGCGATCGCCACCGCCGGCCATGCTTCTACCAGCCCGTAGCCATGTCGCCACCGTTGCCTGCCCATCCCGTTCGGTCTCGTCGTCACGACTATAAATAGAGGCCACCCCCAGCCGAATTGAGCACACCATCTCACTCCCCTCTCCTCACTGAGCATTCCACCCCGTTCCTGGAGCAAGGCGAGCAGCGCAGCGCCGGAATTTCACCGGAGCCCGCTGCTGTTGGAGAAGAAGGGAGCCAGCGATTGGAGCCTCCCCAGGAGAAGCTGTCGGTACCAGGAGGTTCGCCATTGTCGACTTCATCGTTCGCTCGTCTCCCCAACCCTCGCCTGAACCCCGGTGAGCCCCCAACGACCCCCACTGGCCGCGCTAGGTTTCTGTCTCGCCGGTGTTGCCCAACGTCGACGATGACCCTCAGCCGTTGGATTAGAACCAGATCGAACGCACCACATCACCCCATACCGCTTCGCACCCCCTGTCTCACTGACGCGTGGGGACAGCCACTTAAGTAGCCCGTGGAAGAGCTATGCTTAGTAGGCCGTCCAGTTAACCTTTCCCGCGCAGCCCAGTTATTTGAATTAAACCTTTTCCATTTTATTTCAAACACACTTTTGTACCCAGTTTCAAAAATCAACCCAGGTCGATTCAGTGAACCAAATTGAATGAAGCCAATTTTGTTAGAAAGGTCTGGGAATGCTGAATCCAAGCCCGTTGGACTCAAGTCATTTGGATCTATAGATCATCTTTGGTAAAAATAACAAGGCAGAAGCTTTTCTGCATTCAAAAATTTTTCAAATTAAAACCATAATAGCTTTTGAGTTGATTCCAACTCTCAAAAATCACATTTGACCATACCTTTCAGAATATATAAAAATATATAGGTTTACTTGCAGAAATAATGTCCAAGTAATAAAAGAATGCCACATAGGCATTTCTAGCCACTTTAATTAATTAAAATAAAAGGGTAACACCTTATTAAATTGTGACACCACATTAAATCACATTCCCATGTACTAAAATATGTGGTGATGACATGTGTCAACATGATCCCATGTTTGGTTTGGAGAATAGTAAATCTTACGTAGTTTTTCAATGAGTAGAAATTACTTTTCTAAAAATAAAAGGAATTAAACCAAGCCTTAATCTTGTAATGTTAGTGATGATGCTAGATCATCTATAGGACCCTTTGGTGTGATGATTGCAAGTATTTAAGTATTGTTTGGTGATTGTGTACATCGTATTTATTTATAGACGCTAGTACCGACCAAGGATACGAGGAGGAAGGAGGATTCTACAAAGAAGAAGCCGAGGAGAACTTCAACCACTGCTCTGCACAAGGCAAGCCTAATACTACTAGTTGAATGTGCAAGCTAACACTTGCAAGCTTATACTGATATTGTGCAAGCCCATACTTGCAAGCCTTACTAATCAAGATAACCTATGCAAGCTAATACTTGCTTGTTATCATGCCAACTATATGCCTTAAGCATATGTGATCATACCCACTTGATAACCCAATCCTAGTTTTATTTGCAAGCTTCTACTTTATTTCTTTATCAAAGCTTTAACTTAGGGTTGACTTAAGTGACTTATAGATCCTAGAAAGATATATTTGAAGGTTGCATAAAGAGCATAAAATTTGGCCTAAGTTAGAAACCTTGATATCATCCTAAGATATAAGGTTGTACTTAGTTGAAACTCCACTAGTTTACCACCCCTCATTAGTGTTACCCCCCACTTGTAGATGCTAGTGCTAAGTATAAAACTTGATCAACTTTAGATGGGAATACTTGGTGAAATTGGTTATGAAAACCTTAGAATGATGGATCATTCTACTGAGATGTTTTGACATGTGTTTCCGAACACCAGATGATTTTGTTGATGAAAATGTTGAGGCATGAGCCTTAACCCTTTATAAAACTGATGGTTGTCTGGATGCGATACCATTCCAATTTTATCGTACAACCACAATACCCGAAGATTGGGTAGGGCTTGACTCGAAGCTTATATACCTTAGTATTAGTTCCCTCACGGCCAAGGTCTGAGCTGAGGCTACCTTGTGAAGATTGTCCACCTGTGCAGTACCCAAGATGACAGGTGGTCATGGTTGGGAGACCAAACTCACAGGAGAGGTGCTTATACTAGGGCGTGTAATTGAAAGGTTAGGATTGATTATCCGCATACTGAGTATGGCGAATTTAGGATTTGTTCCTGACAGATGTATCAAATGTTGTGGTGAAAGTGTACAATCTCTGCAGAGTGTCAAACTATTCGAATAGCCGCGTCCGCGGTTATGGATAGTTGGAGTGGCCATACTGTTCCCCCGTCAGATGTTTTCAAAAAGGACTTGTGAAATGAGTTGATACTTTGACTTGACCACAACAGAGTTGTGCTATGAAATACAAGTTCCCACTTAGGTGTTATAAACTTCAACTAGCTCTCTTGCTTCTTAACTTAGTAGAGATAAATCTGGCTTTTTGCAAAACAACCCTAGAGCCTAGTGTCCTATTATCCAAAAACCCTTTCACTTGTTAGTATTAGTTTGCGAGTACTTAAAGAGTACTCATGGCTTTGTCCCTGGCTATTCCCGTGGCCAGACTATGAAGAGGAGTACCTGGAGGATGGACCCCAGGAAGGTTACGACAACTAGGATCATCTCCCATCGTCAGCATTGCATGTGACCCCGCACGCTATCTTTATTATTACGTATTCCGCTGCTTGAAGTTGTACTAAGAACTGAATCATGAGATCCTTATTTGTGTAAGACCTTATGTATGGTTTGTAATGGATGATGTACTATGGTATCCAATTCTGTTATGTCTCGCAAAAATGGTAATCCTGGGATTGCGATGTATGGCATAACAGGCATCTGGGATTAAAAATCCGGGTGTTGACAAGTTGGTATCAAAGCCATCCTGACCATAGGAGACCCTAGTTAGACTGGACATTTGAATCAAAAACTTAGTTTCAAAACCAAAGGAAGCAAATATTTACAAAAACTTATTCTCATTCTTATCCCTTTGATTCTTTCATGAAAATTCATGTTCCTCAAAAATTCTTGCAAAATACATAAAATTTGACACACTTGATCACTCTATTAACTTACTTATCCTATATTCTTATAGATGGACGTGAAGTACATCAAGTTTTACCAATTGGGGAATGGAGGAGACCTTATCTTTGAGAGGGATTTGGACCAGCTTTCGGAACTTCTGGAGCGTCACTTTGAGTTCTTCGGAGCTCAGCTCAATGATCAAGGAGGAGAAGATCTGTAGTGGCTAATTGTTGCAAGTCTCCGAGGAAAGATTGAACCTCCCACTGCTGAGGGAATTCAGTTTACCTTGAGAGAGAACAACTGGCTCGATGGACTTGTCAGGGCCATGCAGGAAAGTCTTTCCCGTCTATGTGGGCAGAGCATCAATCAGATCAAGGGAACCCGCTTTGAGTTTTACCCAAGGCATGATGCAAATGGACAGCCACTGGAAGCCCCATATCACCCCGAGCTAAAGACCCAATTGGACCACCTTAGCTTCATGATGTATGATCGTCAGCAGGAATTAGATAACTGTCGTGACTACTCCAACCAAAAGTCTGCCATCATCAGGACGAAGGATCAGACCATCGCCATGCTAGCGAAGGATCGCAAGTCTCGCCGCCGTCAGCTCGACAAGAATGAGCGCATCATTGCCCGTCTTCGTCACCACATCTCATCTTTGGAGGAGACCATCCACGAGAGAGACATGTAGTTGGAGGAAAGGGAGAATGCAGGAGAGGATATTCGTGGAGACCCTAACTCCTATCTCAGCGATGATGATGATTTTCTAGAGGATCAGGATATAGACTTCTTCACCGATGAGGATGATTTCGCCTTCATCGATGATGATGAAGATGATGAAGCCACAGATTCTGAGGAGTAGTAGCACTTGAGCACTAGCGTAGTGAGTAGTATTCGGTCCCACTGTATCGTAGTTTTCAGAATGGTTCTTAAAACCATCTGTTTTTCTTGTTTTGTGGTGTGTGTTTGTATCGTGTGAATGAATGAATGAAAAGAAAGTTGATAGAAAAATCTGAGTCAAACTTTAAAAACTTTTCAAAATCCCAGAACCCTAGAAATTTCCCTCTTTTCTCATGATCTATCTCAATCTTCAGATGCCACGCAGAGGAAGTGGTTCATCCCCGGACCCGATGTTGCAGATCCTGCAAATGTTGACTTCTGACCGTGAAGCTGAAAGAGCGGAACGTCAAGCCAACCTAGCCACCCTGCAACAGATAGCTCAGCTAGCCCACAACAACCAAGGCCACGGAAATCAAGATAACCATGGATCTAATCTCAAGAATTTCCAGAATACCAACCCACCTGTTTTCACTAAGTCAGAAGAGCCCCTAGACGTTGATGATTGGTTGCAAACCATGGAAAATAACTTAGAAGTCGCCGGAGTGGAAGCCAACGAGAAAGTTATGTTCGCCACCCACTATCTAGCCGGAGATGCCAGGGCATGGTGGACCAGTGTTCGCGCAATGACCGGAGGCCAGATGATGACCTGGGAGGAATTCAAGGTCAAGTTTAGCAGAACCCATGTGCCACCGGGTTTGATCAAGAGGATGAGAGACGAGTTCAGAGAGCTGAAGCAAGGAAGGATTACTATAGTGGAATACCGTGACAAATTCCTGTCATTAGCTAGGTATGCCCTGGATGAGATCGACACCGAAGCCAAGAAGAAAGAAAGATTCCTGAATGGTCTGCATGATGAGATGCAGACTGTGTTAGTCAATATCCCCTTTGCTGATATTGAAGCCCTTGTCGACTCTGCTATCCAGATGGAAGGAAAGATCAACCAAGCCAACCGCAAGCGTCGCATGATGCATCAGCCAGGAACCCATCAGACCCCAAAATATCGCCCTAACCAATCTCCAGGATTTGCCCCAAGAACCAACAGACCCCTGATGAACCGTCCTACCTATCCCAACCGTGGAAACCCAAGGCCCGGAGGAAATCACAACAACCCCGGCAACTCTAGCAATTTCAACCGTGCCCCACCAAAGTTCAACACCAACAATGCTACCACCAACACCAACACTGCCCCGAGGACTGGAAGCAATGCGGTGCCTGTAGCAGCAAAGGACAAGTCGCAAGTGACTTGTTATGACTGTGGAAATAAGGGTCACTACTCCAACGAATGCCCCAACAAGAAGAATGCCGCAACACCCAATACCAATGTCCCAGCTCAGCAGCAGCGTCGTGTTCAGCCCGGAAGAAGGTTTGCCCCAGGGAATTCGCTCAATCGCAATGGCCGTCTTTTTCTCATGCATGCTAAAGAAGCTCAGGAAGCGCCAAACGTCGTGATGGGTATGTTTTCTGTTAATTCAGTACTTGCAAGAGTGTTGTTTGATTCTGGTGCATCGCATTCATTTGTCACCAAAGAATTTTCATGCACTAGTAAAATTCAACCAACCAAACTGAAGCATGTAATGATTGTTCAAATTCCCGGATCAACCACCAAGGCTAGGCAAATTTGCAAAGTCGTCCCTATCCGAATCCATGGCATAGATTTTTATGCTAATCTGATAGTACTCGGAACTAAAGGTTTGGAAGTAGTACTAGGAATGGATTGGATGTCCAAACATAAAGGATTGATTGACTGTGCCAAGAAAGCCATCACCATGACCCGATCACGGAATATCAGTCGAGCATATATCTGAAACCTTACCTCGCCAATTCAAATGCAACAAGAGTATAGCCCAACCTACCATTGACCAAGTCCGGATAGTCTGTGAATACCCTGATGTATTTCCAGATGTTTTGCCCGGTATGCCCCCATATCGGGATATCGAGTTTATCATCGAACTAATCCCCGGAACTGGACCCATAGCCCAGAGACCCTATAGTATGAACCCGTCAGAGCTAGCAGAACTAAAGAAGCAACTGGATGCCATGCTGGAAATTGAATTGATTCAACCAAGTGCGTCACCATGGAGATCACCTGTCTTGTTTGTGGACAAGAAGGATGGAGGTAACCGTTTGTGTACGGATTATCGGAAGTTGAATGATGTCACCATCAAGAACAATTACCCCTTGCCCAAGATAGAAGATTTGTTTGATCAGTTGACCGGTGCCAAAGTGTTTTCTAAGATTAATCTTAGGACTGGCTATCATCAACTCAAAATTCATGCAGAGGATATCCCAAAGACTGCCTTTACCACCAGATATGGATTATACGAGTATACAGTCATGTCTTTTGGATTAACCAATGCCCCTGCTTATTTCATGAACCTCATGAATAAGATTTTTATGGACTTCCTGGATAAGTTTGTCGTTATTTTCATTGACGACATTCTGATTTACTCCAAATCAGAAGAAGAACATGAGCTACACCTAAGGACCATTCTTGGAACCCTTAGAGAGCATCAGTTGTATGCCAAGTTTAGCAAATGTGAATTCTGGTTACAGGAAGTAGGATTCCTCGGTCACATTGTATCCGCCGGAGGAATTGCCGTTGACCCTGCCAAAGTGAAAGATGTAGAAGATTGGCAAGCCCCAACCACTCAAACCCAAGTTCGTGCATTTCTCGGATTGGCGGGATATTACCGCAAGTTCGTAGAAGGATTCTCGAGTATCGCCAGACCCATGACCCAATTACTGAAGAAGGACAAGAAGTTTGAATGGACAAAAAAATGTGAAGCGAGTTTTCAAGAACTCAAGAGGAGATTGATTTCAGCCCCAATCTTGATCATGCCGAATATCACGAAGCCCTTCGATGTGTATTGTGACGCATCCAAGATCGGTCTCGGATGTGTGATAATGCAAGAAGGCAAAGTTATATCTTATCTATCTCGACAATTGAAGCAACATGAGCAAAATTACCCAACCCATGACCTTGAACTCGCAGCCGTAGTTCTAGGCCTGAAGATATGGAGGCATTACCTCATGGGAAACCGTTGTGAGATCTATATGGATCACAAGAGCCTGAAGTATATATTCACTCAGAAGGAGCTGAATATGAGACAGAGAAGATGGATTGAGCTAATCAAGGACATTCACTATCACCCTGGTAAAGCCAATGTGGTAGCAGATGCCCTTAGCAGATTGCCGTGCCGCTTGAACTCCATGATTTTGAAGGAGCAACCAAGTTTGCACAAAGAGATGGAAGATTTTCGAATAGAATTAGTAAGTGAAGGATTTTTTGGCTAGCATAGAACTCCAGCCCACTTTGATCAGTCAGATCAAAGAGGCGTAGAAGGGAAATGCTAGTATCGATGGAATCAAGCGTCGCATTGGTACAGGCAAAGTACCCGGACTCACCGAAGGCGAAGAAGGAGTTCTGTGGTACAAAGGACGCCTTTGTGTACTAGCAGATTCTGAGTTGAAAGAAGTTATTCTGAAGGAAGCTCATGATACTCTTTATTCTATCCATCCCGAAGGAACTAAGATGTATCAAGATTTGAAAGAGCAATTTTGGTGGCATAAGATGAAGAGAGAAATCGGAAGCTATATCGCCAAGTGTGATATATGTCAGCGAGTCAAGGCAGGACATCAAAGACCCGCTGGATTGTTGCAACCCTTGCAGATTTTGGAATGGAAATGGGATTCCGTTGGAATGGACTTTATCACCGGACTGCCTACTTCTAGTAGGGGAAATGACTCTATCTGGGTCATAGTGGACCGATTGTCCAAAGTCACCCATTTCTTGCCCGTCAAGACCACATATCAGAGTTCGAAGCTAGCGGAGTTATACATCGCTAGAATAATTAGTTTGCATGGAGTCCCCAAGAACATCGTATCGGATCGAGGAACTCAGTTTACCTCGAGATTCTGGAAGAAAGTCCAAGAAGGTTTAGGAACTCGCCTAGATTTCAGTACCGCGTATCACCCTCAGACAGATGGACAAATGAAGTGAGTAAATCAAATACTCGAAGATATGCTGAGAGCATGTGTGTTAGAATATGGATCCAAGTGGGAAGACTGTCTGCCGTTTGCAGAATTTTCATACAATAAGAGTTATCAAGCCAGTTTGCAAATGGCCCCTAACTTGTTCCCTCTATGGTTGCAACTAGGTTTTAGTAGATCATCTAGCTCAATTGCACACCCTTAGCATCCCTGTAAGCTAGGCAATGCCATCAATGGTGAATAGCCGAAGCTCACCATGCCACCCCAGTGGAGACAGCAAGCTAGGCGAGAAACTAGATAGCAACCAGTTATTTGAATTAAACCTTTTCCATTTTATTTCAAACACACTTCTGTACCCAGTTTCAAAAATCAACCCAGGTCGATTCAGTGAACCAAACTGAATGAAACCAATTTTGTTAGAAAGGCCTGGGAATGCTGAATCCAAGCCCGTTGGACTCAAGTCATTTGGATCTGTAGATCATCTTTGGTAAAAAATAACAAGGCAGAAGCTTTTCTGCATTCAAACATTTTTCAAATTAAAACCATAATATCTTTTGAGTTGATTCCAACTCTCAAAAATCACATTTGACCATACCTTTCAGAATATATAAAAATATATAGGTTTACTTACAGAAATAATGTCCAAGTAATAAAAGAATGCCATATAGGCATTTCTAGCCACTTTAATTAATTAAAATAAAAGGGTAACACCTTATTAAATTGTGACACCACATTAAATCACATTCCCATGGACTAAAATATGTGGTGATGACATGTGTCAACATGATCCCATGTTTGGTTTGGAGAATAGTAAATCTTTATTATTACGTATTTCGCTGCTTGAAGTTGTACTAATAACTGGATCATGAGATCCTATTTGTGTAAGACCTTATGTATGGTTTGTAATGGATGATGTACTGTGGTATCAAATTCTGTTATATCTCGCAAAAATGGTAATCCTGGGATTGCGATGTATGGCATAACAAGCTTCTGGGATTAAAAATCCGGGTGTTGACATATGCCGATACCAACGATCGAATCTCGGGCAAGTAAAATATCGCGTGACGAAGGGAATATATATATGGGATTAATTGAATCCTGGAATCATGGTTCATCCGATATCATCATCGATGAATATGTGGGAGTCAATATGGGTTTCCAGATCCCGCTGTTGATTATTGATAGAAGATCATGTCTGCATATTCTCGAACCCGTAGGGTCACACACTTAACGTGTCTCGACGCTAGGATAGAATGGATAATTGGTTTATGAGTTTTTTGTTTGGAGTCTCGGATGAGGACATCATGAGAGGTTCTGGAATGGTCCGGAGAATAAGATTCATATAAAGGAAAGCAGTTTTTGGATTTCGAAATTGTTTTAGAATGTTCGGTATTGTACCAAAAGGTTCTAGAAGCTTCTGGAGTGGGACCAACATGGCCCCACTTGTCGGAGGGGTGCGTGGGTCTACGAGGGAGTGCCCTGGCCGCATTGGTCCAGGGGCACAAGGCCCCATAGGCCCAACCGGCCAAACCCTAGGGAACCCTTCTAGAAGGAGGGGGAAACTTGCCCCCCACTCCAACCCTTGGGGCCGCCGCCCTAGGGCTTGGAGGAGGGGCCAAGGGGGACGGACATCCCTCTATATAAAGAGGGCAGGGGTGCACCCTCCTCCCCCCACTCCTCCAACCCTAGCCGCCTACCTGCTGCCCTCTAGATCTCTCTCTCCCGACTACGCGTAGGCGAAGCCCTGCCGCAGAAACTCTCCACCATTGCACCACGCCGTCATGCTGTAGATCCAATCTATCTCTCCACCCCACTTGCTGGACCGAGGAAGGAGGATACGTCGTGGTGCCATACGTTTGCATCTCTCGGAGGCGTCGCCACTTGCGGTGTTGGATCGGATCGGATTGCGAGGAGGAGAAGGCTAGTTCGACTACATCACCCACGTTCTTTTGAACGTTTCCGCTGTGCGATTTATTCAAGGGTATGAAGATCTCATCTATCCCTCTCGTTGATTGCATCTCCTAGATTAGATCTTGGCTTTCTCGTTCGCATTCGTAGAATTTTTTTGATTTACTATGTTGCGAAACCCTTCACTAATTTCACATATTAGGGAGTGCCTCTATGACCAGTTTCTTGGAGATGCCGGAGGACCGGGATCCGGCGGCATCTCCCTGAGACTGGTCGTAGTGGTGTCCCTGCTCTCTAAAACAATATTGTAGATGCCTCAATTTGGATGGAGGACTGGACTCACAAGGATGCCTATTTATAGTACAAGCAGCTCGGCATAGTGTCGACACTTACGACATAATGTCGACACTCACCCCTATTATTAGTGTTGACTCGTCTTTTGTCCCGGTTGGTGTCTCCAACCGGGACTAAAGGTTCATCTTTAGTCCCGGTTGGTGACACCATCTGGGACAAGGTACACGCCGCACGACATAATGTCGACACTCACCCGTATCATTAGTGCTGCCTGGCCCAGCATGCCGAAATCCCTCCAACCGGGACTAAAGATGAACCTATCAATGTTGTTGTGCCCATATTATGCATGCATGTGGACATTGGTATGGAGAACAATGTTGCAGGAGGAAGTTTTCCTTTTCGTCGCACGAAAAAGCCATTTTCCATTTTCCGAGCACAAAAACGATCGTCGTTTTGTCAAGTAACCACCAAAATGCTGTTTTAGAATGCTACCGTCCCATTTTTCTAAAATATTAGACCACCTTACATGGACTATCTCCCAACTGGGACATCTCAAACCTTTTCGTCCATCCCGAGTAAAAAGGACAAATGTCTGCCTAATCGGTAGGAAGTGGGTCCGGTTTGTACTACAGGTACATGATCTATCGCCCGTGATTTTTTGAAAAAATCATTTTTAGACTCGCAATATGTGGTTTCTTCAGAGATCCAATGCAAGTTCTAACGATGCTCGTCCCCTATTTTCATGCACGCCGGTTCGACCATAGTTTGAAATTTAGATAATTCAAAACGGGCGTAATAAATTCAAAAAAAATCTGAACAATGAAAATCCTTCGCGTGGTGTCATATTATGTTACATAGTTAAAAGGAAAAATACCAGACTTGGTATATTGATCATGTCTCGAAAAAACCTTCACAAAATGACCTATCATGTTCGAGGTTTCATGGCTTTCGGTCCAAATGACCGATGTTATGTGCTCCCAGGGAGGCGGAGGTGCTTTGCGCCTCGAACTACCCCTGCCTGTCGGGCTACTATGTCCCTGTCGGCTGGATGCTGAGGGCCGGAGGCGTGCCGGTTACTCCTGTCCCTCTAGGTGTGGCGCGCCGGATGGCCATCACGAACCACTACTACTTCGAGCTCACGCCAGAGCAGCGGAGGAATCCCAGATGGCATCCCGACTATTTCCTGACTTGGGAAGCCTTCTTCGTGGATCGGCGTGAGAGGGCGCTCGCCAGGCACGAGGAGGACGACCCACCTCCTCCGAACTTCAACGAGGCCGGCCGTCGGCTGTGGTGGCGTGGCCGGACTCTCCAGAGTGTCATGGCCTACGACACGGCCGCCGACTCTAACCCCCGCCTGTGCTACCCTCAAGTCCAGCCCACTCATACTCGGCCTTCAAGGTTCAACTACGGCGACCCCGACGATGGCAATGACGGCGGCAATGACATGGCCGATCTGACGACTAAATTAGTAAAGTGTAGCGGTGGCATGATTGAATCACTCCAACATTGCAAAACAAGTTCGGCCGATTATAGCTTAATCTGTCTATGTATCTTAATTTTTAGTTCTTCTATGTAACTTAGTGTTACTTGTGTTATGTACTTTAATTCCAGTTCTATCCTAATTAAATTTTCTTCTCGCCCATTATTTCCCGTCCTTTTTTCCCGCCCATTAATATATAAAAAATATAAGTTAATTCAAATCCAAATTAAAAATAGAAAATGGTTTTGAATTAGTTATTCAAATCCAAACACTTTTTATGTTTAAAGTTTTTTCTAAATTCCAAATTAATATTCAAAAAATATAAGTTAATTCATTTTTTATTTTAAATGGTTACATTAATTATTTTTAAAAATAGAAAATGGTTTTAAATTAGTTATTCAAATCCAAACACTTTTTATGTTTAAACTTTTTCTAAATTCCAAATTAATACTCAAAAAATATAAGTTAATTCATTTTTAATTTTAAATGGTTCATATTTGAAATGGTTACATTAATTATTTTTAAAAACAGAAAATGGTTTTGAATTAGTTATTCAAATCCAAACACTTTTTATGTTTAAAGTTTTTCTAAATTCCAAATTAATATTCAAAAAATATAAGTTAATTCATTTTTAATTTTAAATGGTTACATTAATTATTTTTAAAAATAGAAAATGGTTTGGAATTAGTTATTCAAATCCAAACACTTTTTATGTTTAAAGTTTTTCTAAATTCCAAATTAATATTCAAAAAATATAAGTTAATTCATTTTTAATTTTAAATGGTTACATTAATTATTTTTAAAACAGAAAATGGTTTTGAATTAGTTATTCAAATCCAAACACTTTTTATGTTTAAAGTTTTTCTAAATTCCAAATTAATATTCAAAAAAATAAGTTAATTCATTTTAACGTTAAATGGTTAAATTAATTATTTTTAAAAATATAAAATGGTTTTGAATTAGTTATTCAAATCCAAACACTTTTTATGTTTAAAGTTTTTCTAAATTCCAAATTAATATGCAAAAAATATAAATTAATTCATTTTTAATTTTAAATGGTTCATAGTTGAAATGGTTACATTAATTATTTTTAAAAACAGAAAATGGTTTTAAATTATTTATTCAAATTCAAGCACTTTTTATGTTAAAGTTTTTCTAAATTCCAAAGTAATTATCATTTAAAAAACATTACAAATTTAAACCCAAAATAAAAAATAAAGGCGGAACAACAGAGAAAATTCACAAATTTTTGAAAAGCAGTCATACGTCCCAGTTGGTGCCACCAACCGGGACTAAAGACCACTACGCGTGCCACTTGGGCTAATGAAAAAAAGGTGTAGTATACGTCCTTGTTGGTGGCTCCTCATTTATAACTGACGCACCTCCTCTTCTTCCCCATCTCACTTCTCACCGCTTCACCGACGCCAAGACAGAACGCCGACGCCGACAGTCGCCTGAGCTCATCGCCGCCGCACGCATCAGTCGCCACCATCGCCGCTCTGTCTGCGGCGCCTGGCCATTTTTCCTCGCGTGACCTCAATCGCCTGGATCGGAAGCTCCGACCGACATTTGTCTCCATCGATTCCGGCGTCTCCTGAGCTCGCCCGGCCTCGCCACCACCTCTGTCGTGTTCCTGGTGCGCTGCTGATCCTCATGTTGCCCTCCGTTATCTCCCTCTCCTCCTGTACTGTTCTCCCCGCGTGTGCCGGCCACCACCGCTGGAGCTCGACAAAGGCGATGCTCCGGTGACCAAGAAGGAGCGGCGCCGCCACTATCTTGCTCCCTGTATCGCCCTCTCTCTAACGTGCCCATCCGCGCGTCCAGGTGTGCACTGGATCGATGGATCCATGCTCGACCTGTGAGCATCAACATTGATGACATCAACATCTCCCTGCATTTCCCTTTGATTTTCTTTTAATTATTTGTGTAATTAATAAAATGTATGACAGGTGGGCCCTTCCTGTCAGGATTTTAATCTTTTCTGTAAATGTTTTCTGAAATTAATAAAAGTCTGACATGTGGTCCCAAGTTGTAAATTATTTTAAATATTCCAAAATGATTTAAAATGAATTAAAACTCGAGAAATTCATAACTAATTCATTTTAAATCAGAAAAATACAAATAATATACCAAAATGTTCAGAAAAATGAAACCTATCTAACTAAGATATAATAATACATTGTTAACTAACTTTTACGGCAAGTTTAATTAGAAGAACCAATTGAACCCCATAGGTGATTCCGATGATCCCCTGTTTTAGGGTTTGCGCATTGTATTATGCCATGTATTAATTGCCGCCTTTCTTCCCGGTATTGGCTCTTCGCGATAGGATCCGAGCCCGATGGTTTCTCCGAATTAGGGTTTCTGATATTTTAAATTCATTTTTATTATTGTGTATGTATATATCAGGGTTTCTCTGAATTAGGGTTTATATCTGCGGTGACCCAGCATACCACTGCATGATGTAGTACACTATAGTCATTGACATAACACCAATGAAACACCATTCACTAGTATTACATCCCTCAGAGTGGTACAACAGAAACACAGCAGGTTCAAGACATGACTATAGGTTACAACTCAACTCTTTACACAAGATCCAGAGAACACTCTAGGTTAAAGAGAGAGAAAGAAACTTCTTATAAAGAAGAATCAGAAATAAATAACTCATATCTACCATAATTACAAAACTAATAACTTAACTACTAGGCTTGCATTGCTGCTATTGCAATACTCTACAGAAGTAGGTTCTATGGTTAGAAATTCTATTCTTATCCAATTAGAAACTTCTTATTCACTTGAGTTGATGTATATGTTGCCTTCCTTAACTTTATTGAAGAGCTCGAGCTTTTGATGATGATTCCTGGAGCATAACTTGATATCGACGTCATCTATACTGGCTTTAGAACCTAGCAAGGGTTAATAAGATACTTTGAGTACGAGCGTACTCAGCAAGTTCACTATAAAAGGAGTGTTTGATGCACTATATCTACAGCCACAGACCATAGGTCGTAGGCAATGCAAGTTTTCATAAAACTTTCTTCAAAAGTTTCTTTTATTCTGAAAAGCTATGTCCGTCAGCCTTCACGGGTTTACCAGAACCTTCATGGGGTTCCTTTCCCGCCGCGTTCGCAGCTCCTTCCCGGAACAGGGAGTAACAGGTTACAGTTTTTACACTCTGCAGAGGTGCGTCACTTTACCCATGAGAGATCTTAGCTTTGTTGCACATCCGGGCCGCGAACCCGTTCACACTTCCTTGGTGTGAGGCCTAGGCTAAGACCCAAGCCAATCACAGCCTTCTCCGCGACCACGCATGTCTCCTTGGTGTACGCCAGCCCACCTATTGAATTACGACAATGGCAGTACAGACCGTTCAGATGCCGGAACTATCGTGGAACGTTGAGGGATCCCACCCATATGCTGCATATCCTCTACGAATTACCATAAATAATATGCATGCTACGAGTGATAACAGCCACGACCCACACATCCAGCTCCATGCGAGAGGGAAAAGATACAACTGACTTCTTCGTCCCATTCCAAATCTCATGGTCAACGCGTAATATACGGCGCAAGAATCACTGGCGACATTGGTTGTTAAGTCCTAGATGATATGTTCCTTTACCACCGGAACTCTTATAGTAGGTTATTACCTCATGGTAAATAACCTATAATCACATTATTGTGAAAATAGTGTTTTCTATCCTTTTTCAAATGCAGGTGATGACAACACTGGATTTGCAAAATACTTTACAAAAAATAATCAAAGGACATGAGCAAGTGTGAACTTGCCTTTTGTGATTGCAAGATTATGCACTCACGATCTTCAAGGCAATATAAAAGATCCAATATCTGAAATCAGCATCATTGGTCCGGTAAGGACTAATGTTTAAAGTAGCAAGATGCTTTTATGCATAAGTAATGTAATGCAAGTTGATAAACGAGAATCCCGAGAATAACGTTGTTCTAGGATTTGGATACTGGAAAGGGTTTTCTTGGGACATGTTGTCCTTTTAGATTAAGTTTCATACATGTGCTTCTTATTAAGGCTTGTGAGTGTGTGGAAAACAACATGTATTTATAAAACAATAAAATACATAGTATGGAATGCTACATAAGGTTGCTTACATCTTAATTGTTTATCTTCAAGTTTTACTTTACAAGTAATGTCACTTATAAAGAATTTAAGTATTAACAATCTTATTATATAAGTAAAGTATAAAGTAAAGTGATTGTGATTAGTTGTTATTTGTTGTTCTGAAGTGGCAAAACGAATAACTTTTGAAGAAAATCCTACTCAATTAGGCAGAAGTATTTAAGCTTTTAAGTTAATCTTAGGAGGTGTTCTTTCTAGTTATTGTCTTTGAGTCAGAAAGAATTGCCTTTACTGGAATAATGAAATTAGTAGTATTTGAGACTTATCTATCTTGGGTTTTAACTAGGTTGGTTTGGTATTAAGATGCTTTATAACTTAATTATAATAGACCAAAGTTAACTATAAAGCATATAATAAAGTCTTCAGTATTATACTTAAAGTTTGGTAATTATAAGTAACTTTAAGAATGTAGATAGACTTAGGGTGTATTACTTATGATACTTGTATCTTGTTCACTTTATATTGTTTCCTTAGAGTTACGTAAGAATGGCATTACTTTTAGTTGGTAATGGTTTATTTTCATTATAAATGTATAAAGGGATTGATCTCCTTACAAGGGTGTGGCTAGGGTTTGTGAATAAGTAAATAATATTATGTACTAATTATGAACTCATTTATAGTGTTTTGATTTGTTTATAAACTTATGGTTAAAGTAAAAGAATGATTTTATCTTATTACAATTATTCCTGGAGATTTTATGTTAAATAAGAATCCTTTTATAAAATAATCTGCATTTATGGTTGAAGGATAATTCAATAAAATTGTATTTAAAGTGTGTTAAATCATTTTGGCTTCACACAACAACATTTAATACTAATACTTTTTATTAGACTCAATTCATTAATTTAAGAAATATTAACAAATTTTAGTTGTCATAATATGAATTATTAACTAAAGAATTAGGTTGAATTGAAGTTATGAAAGTGTTTAACTTTTTTATTTAACTCAAAAGTGGAATATCCCATTTTTAACATGTAGGTATTATTTTTGTGATCATTTTGGTATATTACATTTATTTTTGTGATTTATAAATAATAAGATATGATTTTAATAAGGTTTATTCCTTTATAAATACTTAATAAATAATAAATATTTAATTAAGGAAAATAATAATGTATGATTAAAAATTTAAAGTATACTCTTATTTTTCTAAGATTTTTAGTATTTTATTTATATTTTTAACATTTATCATTATTAAAATAATAATTATCAAAGTTTTATTACTTATAACACTTTTATTTAATAATATTTATTTAAATACTCATCATAAAAATATTTAATAATAATTTTAAGTTGTAGATTTTATTTTTCTGAAAATTTTCATATATTAAACATATTTTTCTGAATTATAAAACAAAAGTTATTAATTAAACAAGATTTAATCATTTTATTTTATTGGAATTAATATTGTTTTATTTATTTTCTAAATAGCACAGACTTTTTATATCGCAAACCTACCTAGCCCCAGACACCGACCCCTGGGCCCTAGACCACGTCACATGCCACATGGGCAAAGGCCAGTCAAGACGCTGACTCGGTCAGAGTGACATCACCCTAACGTCACGATGACGTCATCGAGGATAATCCTCTCAGATCGAAGCTCGATCGAGGGATTGAGTGTATGCGCGCGGTTGAAACTGGGTTTGCTGGAAGGAGGCGGCAACGGCGAACCTAATAGTGGCGACGCAGCCCTCAAATGGTCACCGGAGTGCAACGCACGACGACGACTGGCGGCTATACACAGTGGCGTTCGTCGGGGTCTCAATACAGGAAGCAATTGTATCATTTGAGTACACGAGGGAACTCAGGAACTCACCAGGAGTGTGGCAGTGTGGTCGGCGTCGCGAGTGGTTGCCGGAATCAATGGGAAAGACGACGACCGGAGTTGGAAACAGGGTCTTAATTCGAGCACCTGGGACTTCACCGGCTGGTGCTAACGGAGGCAATCGACGGAGTCGAACATGGCGAGTATTCCAAGCATCACGGCATGGCTCGGGACGACCAGAAGCGAGCTCTAGCTCGATCCCTGGTGGGTTAGGGTTCATCGGCAGAAGGGAATTTGAGAGGAGGAAGGGAATTAGGGTTCGTCTGCAGTGACGCTGGGGTTAAATAGACAACACAGAGCGGCGGCGCTCATCTTGGCACGCCGGACGTCATGGCGCGGTGGCGAACGGCGGCGATGCTGACAGCCACCTGCTTGTGACGTCGGGGAGGAAGACGACGATGTACTTTTCGCGGAAAACCCCCCTAGAAATTTTTCTGATTTACTCTGCGATCCCTCCTCGGTCCCACTTGTCAACCAGAGAGAGATAGATTGGGCTGGTTGTTGGGGTGCTACTGGGCTTCAGTTGGGTGGATGGGGTTGCTCGTGGCGATGGATAGGAAAGAGGAAATGGGTCGTGGGCCAGATTGGGTGTTCCTCTGTTTTTTCCTAGTTTTATTCCTTTTTCATTTTCTGTTTGTTTTCAGTTTGTATTTTTAGATTTGGTTTGAACTTTTCTTTTTTGAATTTTATTTGCCGAATACTTGCAGCAACAATAAAGTTATTAAAAATCCATTTGTGAACTTTTATTATGTATTGTGACATTATTTGTGTTATATCCTTAACTTGGTACTCATGAGTGATTAAAATGAATACTATGATATGATCACCTCAATATAAATCATTAAGTAATGTATTAGGGTTTAGTTTTATTCCATTTGATCTACCCTTAGATCAAATCATGTTTACCCAAAATAAGGTTTTAGCAAAGGTCCTATTGAAACTTATCACAGTCAACTTGATGATCTACTTCAATTCCATCAGGTTAAGAGAAGCTTCAATCACTTTGACAAATTTTTATTTAAAAGCGCGAAAATTATTCAGATTTTCTATGCATGAATGCAATGCACACATCTGTGTTCAGCTTATTTCTAAGCTCTAATGCTGGGATGTTACAATATATCTCAACGCCATACCTAACATTCTCCCTTAGCCGCTTTGACTTATCCGTTTTTCCACCTATGCAGAAAATATGGACCCACACGACAGAGACGAAGAAAAGGAAGAGTTGATCCAAGGTGTGATCCGCGGGGAAGAAAATTTAGATGTATCGACGTTTCTGAACAACTCCGGTGAGGGTGATCCACTTTTTGCCGGAAGAGACGACTTGTTTGAGGTTGAAGGTGATGCCTTCATGAGGAGAAGGCGATGCCTTGTGTGATCGAGAAGACGACCGCTCCGACGAGGTGCATGTAATATAATTAATTCATTAATTAATCATCTGCTATCTATATAGAAATAGTAACGACGATCTTTCTTCTTTTAGCCCTCCGGATCGAAGAAATCTACTGAAAAGAGCGGACGAGGCCCAACCAAAAAGTTGGAAGACCATGAGAGGTTTAGGATCAAAGATATCAGTGAAGACGGCAAACCGATTGCTCCCGAAGTTGTCGTAAACAAATTTGTGGCACAATGCGGAGTAATCGTTAGGGACTTCATCCCGATCACCGTTCGAAATTGGAATAGGCCTGCTGATGTGGAAGAAGAGGGAACGTCTTTATTTCTCCCTACCATGGCCAAAGATTTACTATGGAAGAGGCTCATGGTTAATTTCAAACTACCGAAGATAGAGCTGGATCCAAATGCGGAGGATCTAGTTGAGGACGCCTTAGAACATGCGCGAGCCATGGAGGCTAAGGTCAAGGAGTGGGCTATGAAGAAGATGGCCCAATGTTTCACCAACTGGAAGAAAAGATTGCACCTTGACTATGTCGTGAAAGAGAAGACTCTGGATTTCAAGAAGATTCAGTTTGAGAAGATAAAACCATTCTGGGCTGAGTTTGTGAATTACAATACATCAGAAAAAGCTAAGAAAATGTCTGCAAAGAATAAGTTGAATGCTGCTAACAAGAAGTATCACCATACTATGGGGCAAGGTGGCTACAGGGCTGGCATTCCTAAGTGGAAGAAACATGAGGATGAACTGCGTGCTAAAAAGATCATCCCAGAGACAGAAGATTGGATCGAACGTGCAAGGAATTGGTTTTACGGGCATGGGGGCACGTTGGACTCGTAAGGGAAGTGTATATATAACAGACGACATAAAGAAGACCCCTTTCCAATCGAGAAGATGAGAAAAGCAGTAAAGGATGTTAAAGATGGGGACTTCATTCCTGATAGAGAGAATGATGAGCTCACACTCGCCCTTGGAAATAAGGAACATGATGGACGAACACGAGGCACAAGCGGCTCCAAACCATGGAGGACTGGGTTTCCCGAAGAGAGGAAGCAATATCCTGATAGAAGCCGTCAGAGGAGAAAGGACAAGGCGGAAGTTGAAGCAGATATTCAGAAAGAGCGAATGCGTATAATTGAAGAACGAATAAAGCAACAACAAGATGAAATTAACGCACTTAAAGAGCAAAGTACCACCGGCCCATCTCAGCAGCACATGGTGGTAGAACCTGCATTCGATGCTACCGGCCTGTCGAATAATCGAAAAAGCAGTGTGGCTTCCACCGAGGTCCCGGGTGATGACAATGACGATGGTGCACCGACGATGGCTCCTGTTGGCTACCCAGTGGATGATATCACACAGATGACACACTGCGAGCTACATATCAAAGTTGTTTACATATCAATGAAGGTGGCGATCGGCTATGCCTTACCAATTGGACCCACACCAACTTACCACTGTCGTCCGGTTCCACAGGGCTACGCTGTTGTCGGGGTGGATAAAATCATGCCCACCTTTGAAGTTTTGAAGCTTGACTACCCTGCAGGTGAAGGGGATGTGGCTGAACTGGGAGACGCAACAAACGTCACCATTCTATGGCCAAAGGAATGTATCGTGCTTCGAAATCACACGCCAAGGCCATCTTCGCCGTCGCCTCACCCGTCTCCAGCGAGGTCGTCGCTGCTGCGGCAGCCGTCTTCGTCGCCTCACCCGGCTCCGTCGCCTCACCAATCTCCAGCGCAGCCATCACCGGCGCCTCAGGATAAAAAGCGTAAGCGTACCACCGCTACTCTACGTCATGGTAAGCGATCGCCGAAACGTAAACAAGAGACTCTTCCAAAAGTACCAAAGGTTCCTCCCAAGAGAGCTTGTGACTGTACTGAAGAGGAGACTACGGCTATCGTTGATGCGGAAATGACGGCGTTTTTCGCTAAGCTGAGGCGGACGAAAGAGCCAGAGTTCCCCAGCACCAAATAAGAAAAAGGCAGAGTGTTCAAAATGCTAAAGACTCTTCATCAACCCGAGCCAAAGCTGTCATCAGACTATGAGCGTTCTATTCTCAAGTCACATGCGGCACAACAAGCCTCGAAGAGCAAGATCTGCAAGCGATAAATCTGTTGCCCAGCTCGAGAACAAAGAAAAACAGTCTTGCGCCCCTCAAGGTGATTTCCCATACCAATGTGGGATTGAGCAAATATGCGTCAAGAGCAAGATGATCCAGAGGTAGTTACTGTCGGAGAAGTCAGCTGCTCAAGGTATGAGTATTGCTCAAGATTTATCCCGCTTAGAGTACTGTAGGTGAAGTAGCATACAAATACCAGTACGGCAAACCTCTCGTCAAACCTGAGGAGGTAAATAATCTTCGAACAAAAATACGAAGATTGCATAACTGGTACATGCATGCCACAAAGGCCAGGGCTAACTGGATAGTGCTGAGGGTTGCAAAAAAGCATTATGGGAAAGAAATAGATGACATGATATCCATTAAATTTGATGAACTATTTCAATTATTCAATCAAGACGCCTTGGACAAATCGATCATCAGTGTCTATTGTCTGTAAGTACTAATTCTGTAATTAATTTAGTCTCTAGCTATCTCACCTTGTTTATTGCATGTATATAATCCTACTATAATATGCAGAATGAAGATTCTCGAATGCAGCAGAGGACAAATCTATGACATTGGGTTTATTGACCCATATTAGGTTCATCAAGCTAATCTCAAAACAAACCCCCAGGATACAGAGGATAATATCGTACACGCGTTAAGGTTTCAAGAAACCGGAAGGGAAATACTATTTCCTTACAACTTCGAGTGAGTGTTATTGTCTTGTATATACTTTCTATTTTGCTTACTCGATGTTAAGTATATAATTGATTAGTTATACATGCGCAGCTTTCACTATATTCTGTTAATCATTCAACTGGACAAAGGGTGTGTACTAATCATGGACTCGAAACATAAACCTCTTGAGTAGTGGAAGGACATGCAAATGATTCTCCAGCGGTAATTCTAATCATTACGGCACTATATCGGCAACGTTCGTGAATTTTATGATATCAAGTAATTAATAACTTCTTTTATTCGTTTTCTTCGCCGGGCAGCGCTTGGAAACGGTTCATCAACAAGGCTAGGGGTGTTTGGAAAGAGGAACTTACATTTTAACCACTAGATGTAAGCACCACTAGCTATATTCGCGCATCTCTTTGATTCTAGTTTTGATGACGTTATTATCATGCTTGATTATTTTTTTGATTGAACTATGTTCTCGTAAAGTGCCTAACGTAGGGACCAGGAAACAATTTATGTGGATACTACGTTTGCAAGTTCATCTGTCAGACGTGTTGTGAGAAGGGCAGAAATTTAGAGCAACTCCACGTACGTAAACAATTTTTATAGTTTTTAATTACCATCAAATTGTGTTTAGTTTCATTCATATAGGTTGACTCCTTTTTAAAATTAGATCGAACGTCTACGGAACGGTCTTGTGCCAAAGGATCGTGTACGAGCAATTCAGGAGGAATTGGCGGGATTCTTCGATGCAGAAGTCCTAAACCCAAAAGAAGAATACTATTCGGGTGTGTATAAATAATAGGGATTGTACAAAGAGCTTATTTTGTATGTAGTGCATGAACTCGATCCGTGTATCGATTGTAATATGTTCGACACTCGGATCTATATTGTCATGATGATCTTGTGTAATATAATGGTTCCTTCATTGATGAGTGCAAAACACTAAATAAACAATAAAACAACATAAATGAATTATCTACCGCGGTACAAAAAGTGGCCAAAATGCTGCCGGGGCAACAAAAATTGCCAAAATAAATTCTCTACCGTGACAGAGAAATGTGTCAAATCTCTGCCGCGACAGAGGGTTATTTGTCCCGGTTCATGTTGCGAACCGAGACGGTTGCTCCTCCCCCCTCGCCCTCTGCCGCGGCCACGTGTACACCCTTTTGTCCCGGTTGGTGGGTCAACCGGGACTAAAGGTTGGGGCTTTTCCCGATTGCCCCGTCCCGGTTGGCGAACCGGGACTAAAGCCCCTTACCAACCGGGACACATGGGGCTGTTTCCACTAGTGATTAAAAGAAATCTAGATATATTTTATTTACAAATCTAAAACATCTTATATTTTGAAACGGAAGAACTAGTACCCTTTTAACTATATACTCGGTGGTGATGCTTGACGGTACTCATTCTTTCATTTTGCTCTCTCGCGTGTGTTTTGTTTGAACTGAAGGCCTTAGAGTAAGCTTTTGGAGCATCTCTAGCAATACCGTATCCCGTTTTGTTCCACAAAATAACCGTTCGTTTGCGGTACAAAACAGAAAAATGTCCATTATAGATACCCTAAACCGTACCCCATCCGAAACATTTTTGCGGTTTACCGCAAAACGTCGCCTCCGTGCCGCATATATACTATATGACGAACTCGCGATGCGGTTCACCGCATCCTTGCGCTTCGGTTGGCGAGAGGGAAATTTTCCCTTCCCTACTTCCCGCGCAGCCACCAACGTCGCAGATCTGTCACCGCTGGCCGTTTCCACCCCCACTCCCTGTCTCCTCCCTACCACTCTCTCTCTTCTCCCCGCTGCCATGGCGAGACCCAGTCTAAACGAGTACAAGGTCGTGAGGTTCGCCCAGTACGACATCCTCGCGCCGCCTCGCACGAAGCTTCCGGCTCACTGGGAACCCAACTATGTCGGAGTGTCGGTGAGGCCGGTTCCACGCGGTTACTAGTTGGCTCGCCGGATCGAGGATCGCTGTCGCCAACTGCTGGAGTGGAAGAAGGCAATGCGCCGATACGCGCCGGCGAGCTCCTGTTGGCATAAGCATTTCGAGAAGGAGCGCAGGGAGGCACTTGGCCTCTGCCTCGTTCATGGGCGGCAGGTCCACCCCGATCTCCGCAAAACTGAAGGGAGGACGCGCTTCTGGGCAGTTCGTGGCCGCACAATCGACATCGTCATCGCCGACGCGCGCCGAGAAGAATTCTAGAGGCAGGCGAACCTCGCTGAAATCATCGAGATTCATGACAGCAGAAGCGACCGCAAAGAAGGCGGAGGTGGACAGCGGAAGTGACATCATAGATTAGGTTTTTATTTTAGTCGTTTGTTATTACTATGATCGATCAGTTTGTCGTTGAATTATGTCACGTAATTACTAATATATATAGCCAAATTCTGTTCTATTTCACGTAATTCTGTGCTTCGAGGTGAAATTTATGTGCTTTGATGTAAAATTTGTTTTACGGTACACGCGATGAGACGAAACAGATACGGCATACCTAACCCATAAAAAAGAATATTCGGTTTTACAATACACTATGTGGCATCTGCTCGACCAAACGCAAGATACGGTCCACCATAAACGCGTTTTGTGTGACCGGATCCGGTATCTGCTAGAGATGCTCTTAACAACCACCCTTGTCGTTGCCAGTTAATTGTGATGTGTTCCTATTAGTCCGGCGAAACTGCTCTACACACGACATTTTACATACGAGCCCCGTACGATACTGCGATCCTGTGGTCCTCGTTGATGCGTCGTGGTGATGACTGGACCGATCGATGTCGGACTACTACAGCTAGGGTTTTCGTTTTTAGCACACGGTCGAAATGTGCTCATTTCTTTCAGTCCAGTACAGTACACTAGATTCGGGACAGCCGTTTACTGTAGAAACCTGATGATTGCGGAAAGTTGTCGGACCAAATAGCATGCGCGCCAACCGGACGCACACCATTGGCAGGCTGATGTAAAGCCAGCACGCACTTGCGGTTGCCTTTTCGACAGGTGACAGCATCGTCAGCCTTTCTGAGGAGAGCCAACTCCTTTTGCGGTTTTAAGTGGCTCTCGTCAGCCTTTCTGGAGTTCAGACAAGACAACAGTATCGCAGCAAAAGCTTCGTTTATCCACTAATCAACAACTCCATCTTTTAATTACTCATGTTTGTCCTGGGAGTAAAACCATGGACAATTGGCAACCGATATCCTCATCAGAATGGTCTCATGTTAGAATAATCTCCGAGATGCTTGACCTTCGCTTATACCATCCCCACTCACGTTTTCATGACACCGAATTCATGGCGATTTTTTTATCCGAACGTCGAAAATTGGCCCAATCGCGTTCCCATGATCCAGTTTCGTCCGGATTTGGGCCAACTTTGGTCCGGACTTCCCAGGCCATTACCAGGATCACGGGAATGCCCTGAGAACGCCGGACGAAGCGAATTCGACAGAAAAAAAGCCGACGAGTGGACCCGTCCAGCCAGCCTATATTCCCCATATTCATCCAAAGTTTGCCCAAAGTTCGCCCGTATTCGTCCAAAGTTCATCCATATTCGCCCAAAGTTCGTCCATATTCGCTCAAAACCGTTTATATTCGCCCATATTCATCCATATTCGCCCAAAGTTCGCCATATTCGTCCAAAGTTCATCCATATTCGCTCAAAACCGTTTATATTCGCTCATATTCACCCATATTCGCCCAAAGTTCATCCATATTCACCCATATTCGCCCAAAGTTCATCCATATTAACCCATATTCGCCCAAAGTTCGCCATATTCGCCCAAAAAGTTCGCCCATATTCGTCCAAAACCGTTTATATGTGCCCATATTCGCCCAAAATTGCTTATATTCGCCCATATTCGCCCAAAACCGCCTATATTCGCCCAAAGTTTTCCGAAATTTGTTGAATTTTAGCCAAACGCGGCAACTCGGTCTGGAAACACGAGTGGGAAACTCGGCGTTCTAAGGCCGAAAACTAGTTTCATCCGGACCAAAATACGTTTGGATTTCGGCCTAAGAACGTCCAGCGAGTGAGGATGCTCTTAGAACCGGCTATGAATGATCTTGTCTCAAATGTCCAAAGTGTCTTTATTAAAAAGATAAGTATACATGACAACTTTCTCTATGTCAAAAACCTTGCGAGAAGATCCTACAAAGAAAAGATTCAGGCGCTACCTTTCAAGCTTGATATTTCTTTTTTTATTATATATATAAGGTAGAGAAAACGTCTACCTTATGGGGTTACAAAAGTATTTGCATCCTGCAGAGCGCCGGCAAAGAAAGGTAAAGAAAAAAGAAAGGAGAAAAAAGGATAATGAGGCTAATCCTATTTAAAATAGTTTGCCTGTCCAAAGAAGCATCCCAGCTGAATTTTCTCTAGACATGCAAGTCCAAAGCTTCAGGTCCTATGCCATTTGCTTGGCAATATTAATGTGGGTTGTCTCTCTTCCGTCGATAACTCTGTCATTTCTCGCTTTCCAAAGTTCCCATATGAAGGCGGCAAAGCAGATATTCCATGTTTTGTTCCCTGTCACATTCTGAACTTTGCCGACAAACTCGGATATGGAGCTAGATGTGTCTGCATATTGGGAGAAACCAAGCTTGTTCCACACCCAGGCCACAGCCCTGCAATGCAGTGCAAGATGGTGAATTGACTCCAGCGCAGGGCACCGGTCACAGCCTGCGTCAGTGCACTAGCATTTTGCAGTCATATTGTCCTTCGTGTTCATTCTCCCCCTGAAAGCTAGCCATACGAAAATCTTCTGTTTGTGTGGGATAGCCTTGTGCCAAATCCATTTGTACGGCTGCCAGGTCTGGCCATGGTCACAAAACAGCTTGTAAAAATCAGCAGTAGTTGGTTCTTTTCCGGTTGTAGTCATTTCTCTTTTATCCCCATCACCATTTTGTTGGACAAGCTGTAAATCCGTCACGAGCTGCTGAAACTGCTGTTGGGCCGTTTGAGATAGTGGGAATAGCAGCTTAGATTCCCAGACACAATTTTCTCTTTGTGATTGGACAGTGCAATGAGGGTCCTGTGCAAATGAGTACAAGATGGCATAAGCAATTCTAAATCAACCTCTAGTCATCCAATTGTCCTGCCAAAAGGATATTTTGGAACCAACGGCTGGTCTGCAAGAGGTTGTGCTCTGCACACTTGGAATTAGGGACTTCATCGATTTCCAGAAAGGTGTGCCTTGTTCTGCTGGTGCATCTGGTATATTGTCATGCAAGTACCATCTTGTCAGCCAGGTGAAGCAAGGCCCATCATTGGCAGACAGTAATTTAGACAGGAGAGAGGACATTAGAGCTTTGTTGTGCATAGCCAAGTTTCTAATGCCAAGGCCTCCCTACTCTTTTGGCATGGTGACCACATCCCAAGAGACGAGACATTGTCCCCCTAAAAATTCCTGCTTATTTTTTCAGAGAAAGGCCCTGCAAAGATTTTTGATGGCTTCAATACTGTCTTTGTCCCATTCAATACATGCCATGAATTTTTTTGGAATAGCAGAGAGAACCGAGTTAATCATCTGAACTCTGCCACCAGACGTCATGAGCCTAGGTATCCATCCTGGTAATATTTTGCCAACTCTCTATATAACGGGCTGTAATAGGCTTCGATTGATTTTGATAGTTGAAAGAGGGAGCCCGAGGTATGTGCAAGGAAGCTGAGCTATAGTGCATCCCAATATCGAGGCCACCTCATGTCATATTTAAAGGGGCGAAAGTACTTTTCTAATAGTTAATATGTAGCCCAGTGAAAGTAGCGAATGCATCTAGGAGTCTTTTAGCAAACGTGGCTTGTTCAGCGGATCCATGCAAAATCAAAAGTGTGTCATTTGTGTACTGAAGCGCACGCTGTGATGCACCTTGCTGTAGAGGGTGTAGTAAGTAGTGATGTGCTCAGATCATTGTAGAGCTTCATTGGGAGACCCCAAGAGGAAGGTGTGATGATCATAGCAGCAAGTTTTCCCTCAGTAAGAAACCAAGGTTATTGAACAGTAGGAGGAAGAAAACGACTCAAAAGTGTTGCTAGTAACTTGAAAACCTGCACAACATAAACTCAAGACTTTGCTCCAACGAACAGTGAGGTTGTCAATCTCACCGGTTTGCTGAAAACAAAGGGTTAACTGTATGGTGTGGAAGGTAATAGTGGTTTGCAGAAAGTAAACCGTAACAATGGAAGATGTATCAATGGTAAAGATTGGACCGGGGTCCACAGTTCACTAGAGGTGCTCTAATTAAGATAAACAAACATGGCATGCTGGGTAAAAAAATTACAGCAGGGCAATTGACAGGACTGAGCAAGGCATAACAATGCAATACTAGACATTAATGATCCTATGATTTCGATTGGGCAATACAACAAGATACATAGACCTCCATCCAACTGCATCTATGACTAGTAATCCATCTTCATGTTATCATCCGAACCCCCTCTAGTATTAAGTTGCAAGCAACGGATAACTGCTTTAAGCAAAGTGTGTAAGGTAAAAAATCCACTTGTTCCATGAACAAGAGACCGTTGTTTTCTCCCTAGTAGCAACAACACATCTACAACCTTAGATATTTTTTTCACTTCCCTTAGATTAAATAGAGGCATGCACCCACTATCGAGCATAAATACCCCCTCTTGGAGTCACTAGCATCTACTTGGCCAAGATAGCTACTAGAAACAGAGAGCATGCAAGACCTCAGACAACACAGGCATGATAGAATCAATAAGATAAAACTATTAATCAATCTAACATAGTAATCGCAATATCCATGGGATCCCCAGAAACATAACATGCATGATTACAAATAAATGATCTTGATCATGAACGAAGCTCACAAGATCTCAACATGGTAGCAAAAAGGAGGAGATACAACCATCTAGCTACTACATGGACCCGTAGTCCAAGGTGGAACTACACACACTTCATACCGGAGGCTGGAATGAAGAAGAAGAAGAAGGCCTCCGGGATGATCTCCCCTCCGGCAGGTTGCCGGGAAGAGCTTCAGATCCCCCCGATCCAGGGACAATGGTGGCGGCGGCTATAGACGGTTTCGTGGAATATTGTTCGGGTACTTAGGGTTTTGGTATCGGGGGGTCTTTATAGGCAAAGAGGCGAGGCATGGGGCAGCCAGGGCGGCCGCACCCCCAGGCACGGGCTAGGGTTAGCCGCGCAGCCAGGGGGTGTGGACCCCTGGTGGATCCCCTCTGTCTCGTATTCTGGCTCCCACGGTAAAATATTGACTTTGGCTTTTGTCCCGTCCAATTTCGAGAATATTGATTTCCTGCCTTTTCTCCAACCAAAAACAGAAGAAAACAGGCAACTGGCATCATGGCATCTTGTTAATAGGTTAGTCTAGAAAAACATATAGAAACACCTCAAAGTATAGACAAAGCAAAGCAAAGTAGATACTAAACAAGCATGGAACATGAAAAATTATAGATATGTTTCTGACGTATTAGGTAGCCAGAGGTATATGCCTTTATAATCAAACGTTGTAGGATGACAGCAACAAGTATGAACAAATATGGTGATAATGGGTCACCTTGCCGCACCCCTTTTTGTATTTTGAATTTATTCCCCACCTTTCCATTCATTAGGATCTGTGGATTCGAGGTTTTTAGAAGCTCATTGACACATCTGATCCATCTCTCCGGGAATCCTCTCACAGCCATAGTATGCAAAATAGCCTCCTAGTGGATTGTGTCAAAGGCCTTTTGGAAATCTAGTTTTAAGGCAATCCTAGGTTTCTTTGTCTTGTTGGCGCATTGTACCATTTCAATTGCAGTGGCAAAATTTTCGACAATGGACCTTTTCTTGATGAAACCGGATTGCATGTACCAGAGGCTTTATTTTTGGTTGCAGCCTGTTTGCCAACACCTTGGCGATCAACTTGGGAATGGAGTGTTGCAAAGATATGGTTCTGTAGTCTTTTACCTCCTGTGGCGATTCACACTTTGGCAGCAAAGCAATGTAAGCTAGGTTTACCCCAGCTGGGTCCACCTCCTGATCGTGCAGGGTTGTAAACAGTTATTGTAGAATTTCTAGAATTCATTCGTGAACCCATCCGGACTAGGACTTTTGTTTGGCAGTGCCTCGAGTATCGCCTTTTTGATTTCCTCCCAGGTGAAGGGGTCGGCAAGCCCACTAAGACTTGTGTTTTCCCCATTGTACATATATTCGCAAAGCGTTTGATTCTATTAGATGGGAGTACATTCTTGACCTTCTACAACGTCGTGGGTTCCCGAGTTGATTTCGTAATTAGATGATCGCCCTTCTTTGCACGTCATCCTCTTGGGTCATCCTAAGTGGCATTACCCGTTTTCCTCTCTTGCATGGCCGCAGGTTTCGCCAAGGGGCCCCTCTCCCGACAACATTTTGTCATTGCAATTGATCTCATATCTCAAACTTTGGAGAATTCAACAAGGCATGGTATCCTCCACAAACTTCGCGGGAGAGGATCAATTTTGAGAACTCACTACATGCGGATGTCGTGGCAGTGTTTGTGGCACTCATTAAGGAAGACATTAAAAACTTGGAAACCATCCAAGGAACCTTCGGTGAGGTCATCGGGCTATGCAAAAAAATTCAAAAGAGCTTTGTGGTGATCACATACTTGAGGGCATTCTGGTTGCAAGGACCTCCTTTCCTTTGAGATGTCTTGGCTTACCGCTTCGGTTTGGCAGCTCAACAGGGTAGGTTTTCAACACCTTGAGGACAAGTGAACCTTGAGTACATCACCATGGCCGAACCTACCTCCCTCATCAAATCGGCATTTCATACCAAGCAGTATATTACTTGACTCTGCTTTGCATACCTCTGGGCACTATCAAATTCATCAGCAAGTTGGAACGACCTTTCTTATGGCCAGCTAAAGACACAACCACCAGGTCCAATGCAAGGTTAATTGGCAGACAATTTAGTGCCCCCTTCGCAGTGGCCTTGCGACTGAGCTGACCTTGGTTGGAATGGAAAGAACCAAATAAAGTTTAGGTAGGTTTCGAGAACCCTTCTACAGAGGAGGATATGAATATTTTCTATTTCATTACCACCATCACCCTTGGAAATGGTTGCAAGAGCTCCTTCTGGCATGTGCCATGGCTACAAGGGAGAAAACAAAAGGAAGTTGCGCCTCTCATATTTGTCTTGTCAAAAGGAAATAAGTGGAATATTCAACAAGAAATGCAAGACAACGCATGGATAAACAACTTCAGGTTGAATGAAAAAAATTCCATGGACCATCTAATGCAATTTGTTGAGTTACACAAATATTTACTTATTCATTGCATGTAAGATTGAAAAATGCCATAGTACTCAGAATGTATTCTCGTTTTTTTAAGTTATTTCAAATGCAAATTTAATTTCACTAGCATGTTGACGTGCTGAAGCTCTTTGTATTTGTTTTTCCATAAAAGAAATATACCCCCCCTTTCTAAAAAGTATGTCACAAATATATCTAGGTGTGAACTCGTATGATATGCTAAAACATGTCTATCTACTCTCTCCGACCCATATTAGTTGACTCCAATTTGTCTAGATTCGGATGTATCTAGCACTAAAACTTGACTAGATACATTCGTATCTATGTGAAACTAAGTCAACTAATATGGGTCGGCTAATTGAATTTGCCACCATCGTCAATGCAGAACGTAACACTGGATATAACTAAGACGGGTTGAGCGGTTTCCGTAGGTTCCAACCCGCTCAACCCAACTAACCTCTATTAATCTGCAGTGTGAATTAAGAAACTAGGCTAAAGCGAGCTACACTTTCATAACAGTGCAGTGCAGGCTGGATTCATGGTTTAGCTGGTTTGGAACCAAACTATGAACTTCCTTAGGCCGACTTCTTTTTAGCTTATGATTCATTAGAAGCTAAATTTTAGGAGATTGTGGGAAGTATTTGTGGTGGAGAGAAACTGACAGAACATGCGTCCTTCCATTATTTTTTGGCTTCTAGACATTTGGTTTCTTTGATGGGTTGAGTTGTGAAATATCTATAACGCCCCTAAATTTCATTTGTATGCTATTTTTTAGTACAAATGAGATAGAAATGAATACAGAAGATTATAAAACAGTCAAATAAGATGATACCATAAGTTGTATAATTCAGTACATGCCAAAATAAAAGAAAAGTCTTTTAGTGATTTAGCAATTACAATTAGAATATTCCTCAGGCAACTAAACTTTCAGCAATTCTGTCATGACGCATGTAATGATCGGAAAAAGATGAAGCGTTTCCCCTGACATAAGATGCACTATCCTCATGGATATATGAGCCTCACTCAATCGTGTCAAAATGGTCATCATATAACTTACTGTCATGAATGAAGTTATGCAAACACATGCATGCAGTTATGATCTTTGACTGTGTCTCTTCTTTGGGATAAAATGGTATAGAAAGCAGAATACGCCACTTCATCTTCAAAACACGAAATGCTCTTTCAATGGAATTTCGTAGAGTTGGTTGAATTTATCCTGCACTTTCAGGAGATGTCACAGAGTTCCTACTCTTCTCTTCCTCCATCAACCTCATCTTCTCCTTCTTATCCTCCTTCTTTTCAATGAGATCCATCACACGATCAAGTCTCGAGGCACTCCTAGTGCTCCTCTTTGGTGTTGCTACGGGGGTAGGTGAGTAAGGGCATCCTCTCTTGTTGTTTTTATCTTGTACACGCAAAGGTGTAACATGAGTATCCTCTTCACCTTCACAACCCGAACCTTCAAAATCCTCAACATTGACAACATTGGTCTGAGAAGCTTCAGCCTGAGCAGCTCGGTCGTGAGATGATGGTGGCACCCTAGCAGTCACATTGGTCACAACATTCTTGTCTCAAGTCCTCCTCATCTTACAATGTGTCTATGCGAAACTTGGTTGTCTATGGACACATCTGCATGCATAAAGAAACATCGGTATAGCATATAAGAAGAAACACCTAAGACAAACATATAAAAAGTTTCCACCAAAATCATTACTTGTATCTCAAGTTCCCACCAACCGTCATCAGCATCAATGGTATGAGTGATAGGATTTCTTCCTAGACCAGATGCATGTTGGAGCAATCCCTTCCACATAGTGTAATCGTTTTTCAGTGTGTCCCACCTATTTTTGAACTGACTCCATATGTAGTTTCTCTTCGTGCGCTTGTTGAAGTTCGTTATCAATTCTTTTTACCATTGGCATTCAAAACATTAACCGGAGATTATGATTATTCACTTCTTCAATGCACACGTCAAGAAAAGCACGGTGAGCAACCGCATCCCAATTTGTTTTCACAGTTTTCAACTTCTCTTTCTATATGCATACCATTGAGAAACAATCAGCAAGCAGTTTTGTGAATCAAACTACTAGAAAATTGTAACTGTAATCGCAATTGTAATTCATTTGTCCACCGCCACATAGGAATTTAAAGCAATAGCAAATCGTGTACTTTCAAGGAATAGTCATAATTGCAATACTGTCAAAGACTAGCGATAGTACCTGCACCTTGCACCTGGGATGGTGCCTGGGAGGAAGACATGGTGAGATGGGGGTTGGCCTGCGAGCCGGAGGCGGAGTTGACGGAGAATGCGGAGCTCACGAATGGAGGTGGGAGGCAGAGCGGTGAGCCGGATTTAGGCCAACTTTGGTCCGGACTTCCTAGGCCATTACCAAGATCACGGAAATGCCCTAGGATCGCCGGACGAAACGAATTCGACAGAAAAAAAAGCCGACGAGTGAACCCGCCCAGCCAGCCTATATTCCCCATATTCATCCAAAGTTTGCCCGTATTCGTCCAAAGTTCGCCCATATTCGTCCAAAGTTCATCCATATTCGCCCAAAGTTCGTCCATATTCGCTCAAAACCGTCTATATTCGCCCATATTCACCCATATTCGCCCAAAGTTCGCCATATCGCCCAAAGTTCGTCCATATTCGCTCAAAACCGTTTATGTTCGCTCATATTCACCCATATTCGCCCAAAGTTCATCCATATTCACCCATATTCGCCCAAAGTTCGCCATATTCGCCCAAAAAGTTCGCCCATATTCGTCCAAAACCGTTTATATGTGCCCATATTCGCCCAAAACCGCTTATATTTGCCCATATTCGCCCAAAACCGCCTATATTCGCCCAAAGTTTTCCGAAATTTGTTGAATTTGAGCCAAACGTGGGAACTCGGTCTGGAAACGCGAGTGGGAAACTCGGCGTTCTGAGGCCAAAAACTAGTTTCATCCGGACCAAAATACGTCCGGATTTCGGCTTGAGAACCTCCAGCGAGTGAGGATGCTCTTAGAACCGTCTATGAATGATCTTGTCTCAAATGTCCAAAGTGTCTTTATTAAAAAGATAAGTATACACAACAACTTTCTCTATGTCAAAAACCTTGCGAGAAGATCCTACAAAGAAAAGATTCAGGCGCTACCTTTCAAGCTTGATATTTCTTTTTTTTATTATATATAGAAGGTAGAGAAAACCTCTACCTTATGGGGTTACAAAAGTATTTGCATCCTGCAGAGCGCCGGCAAAGAAAGGTAAAGAAAAAAGAAAGGAGAAAAAGGATAATGAGGCTAAGCCTATTTACAATAGTTTGCCCGTCCAAAGAAGCATCCCAGCTGAATTTTCTCTAGACCTGCAAGTCCAAAGCTTCAGGTCCTATGCCATTTGCTTGGCAATATTAATGTGGGTTGTCTCTCTTCCATCGATAACTCTGTCATTTCTCGCTTTCCAAAGTTCCCATATGAAGACGGCAAAGCAGATATTCCATGTTTTGTTCCCTGTCACATTCTGAACTTTGCCGACAAACTCGGATATGGAGCTAGATGTGTCTGCATATTGGGAGAAACCAAGATTGTTCCACACCCAGGTTGCAGCCCTGTAATGCAGTGCAAGATGGTGAATTGACTCCAGCGCAGGGCACCGGTCACAGCCTGTGTCAGTGCACTAGCATTTTGCAGTCATATTGTCCTTCGTGTTCATTCTCCCCCTGAAAGCTAGCCATAGGAAAATCTTCTGTTTGTGTGGGATTGCCTTGTGCCAAATCCATTTGTGCGGCTGCCAGGTCTGGCCATGGTCACAAAACAGCTTGTAGAAATCAGCAGTAGTTGGTTCTTTTCCGGTTGTAGTCATTTCTCTTTTATCCCCATCACCATTTAGTTGGACAAGCTGTAAATCCATCACAAGCTGCTGAAACTGCTGTTGGGCCGTTTGAGATAGTTGGAATAGCAGCTTAGGTTCCCAGACACAGTTTTCTCTTTGTGATTGGACAGTGCAATGAGGGACCTGTGCAAATGAGTACAAGATGGCATAAGCAATTCTAAATCAACCTCTATCCATCCAATTGTCCTGCCAAAAGGATATTTTGGTACCAACGGCTGGTCTGCAAGAGGTTGTGCTCTGCACACTTGGAATTAGGGACTTCATCGATTTCCAGAAAGGTGTGCCTTGTTCTGCTGGTGCATGTGGTATATTGTCATGCAAGTACCATCTTGTCAGCCAGGTGAAGCAAGGCCCATCATTGGCAGACAGTAATTTAGACAGGAGAGAGTACATTAGAGCTTTGTTGTGAATAGCCAAGTTTCTAATGCCAAGGCCTCCCTGCTCTTTTGGCATGGTGACCACATCCCAAGAGACGAGACATTGTCCCCCTAAAAATTCCTGCTTATTTTTTTAGAGAAAGGCCCTGTAAAGTTTTTTGATGGCTTCAATACTGTCTTTGTCCCATTCAATACATGCCATGATTTTTTTTGGAATAGCAGAGAGAACCGAGTTAATCATCTGAACTCTGCCACCAGACGTCATGAGCCTAGGTATCCATCCTGGTAATATTTTGCCAACTCTCTATATAACGGGCTGTAATAGGCTCCGATTGATTTTGATAGTTGAAAGAGGGAGCCCGAGGTATGTGCAAGGAAGCTGAGCTATAGTGCATCCCAATATCGAGGCCACCTCATGTCATATTTAAAGGGGCGAAAGTACTTTTCTGATAGTTAATATGTAGCCCAGTGAAAGTAGCGAATGCATCTAGGAGTCTTTTAGCAAACGTGGCTTGTTCAGCAGATCCATGCAAAATCAAAAGTGTGTCATCTATGTACTGAAGCGCACGCTGTGATGCACCTTGCTATAGAGGGTGTAGTAAGTATTGATGCGCTCGGATCATTGTAGAGCTTCGTTGGGAGACCCCAAAGGAAGGTGTGATAATCACAGCAGCAAGTTTTCCCTCAGTAAGAAACCAAGGTTATTGAACAGTAGGAGGAAGAAAACGACTCAAAAGTGTTGCTAGTAACTTGGAAACCTGCACAACATAAACTCAATACTTTGCTCCAACGAACAGTGAGGTTGTCAATCTCACCGGTTTGCTGAAAACAAAGGGTTAACTGTATGGTGTGGAAGGTAATAGTGGTTTGCAGAAAGTAAACCGTAACAATGGAAGATGTATCAATGGTAAAGATTGGACCGGGGTCTATAGTTCACTAGAGGTGCTCTAATTAAGATAAACAAACATGCATGCTGGGTAAAAAAATTACAGTAGGGCAATTGACAGGACTGAGCAAGACATAACAATGCAATACTAGACATTAATGATCCTATGATTTCGATTGGGCAATACAACAAGATACATAGACCTCCATCCAACTGCATCTATGACTAGTAATCCATCTTCATGTTATCATCCGAACCCCCTCTAGTATTAAGTTGCCAGCAACGGATAACTGCTTTAAGCAAAGTGTGTAAGGTAAAAAATCCACTTGTTCCATGAACAAGAGACCGTTGTTTTCTCCCTAGTAGAAACAACACATCTACAACCTTAGATATTTTTTTCACTTCCCTTAGATTAAATAGAGGCATGAACCCACTATCGAGCATAAATATCCCCTCTTGGAGTCACTAGCATCTACTTGGCCAAGATAGCTACTAGAAACGGAGAGCATGCAAGATCTCAGACAACACAGACATGATAGAATCAATAAGATAAAACTATTAATCAATCTGACATAGTAATCGCAATATCCATTGGATCCCCGGAAACATAACATGCATGATTACAAATAGATGATCTTGATCATGAACGAAGCTCACAAGATCTCAACATGGTAGCAAAAAGGTGGAGATACAACCATATAGCTACTACATGGACCCGTAGTCCAAGGTGGAACTACACACACTTCATATCGGAGGCTGGAATGAAGAAGAAGAAGGCCTCCGGGATGATCTCCCCTCCGGCAGGGTGCCGGGAAGACCTTCAGATCCCCCCGATCCAGGGACAATGGTGGCGGCGGCTATAGACGGTTTCGTGGAATATTGTTCGGGTACTTAGGGTTTTGGTATCGGGGGGTCTTTATAGGCAAAGAGGCGAGGCATGGGGGCAGCCAGGGCGGCCGCACCCCCAGGCACGGGCTAGGGTTAGCCGCAGCCTGTGGGTGGACCTGTGGATCCCTCTCGTATTCTGGCTCCCACGGTAAAATATTGACTTTGGCTTTTGTCCCATCCACTTTCGAGAATATTGATTTTTTGCCTTTTCTGGAACCAAAAACAGAAGAAAACAGGCAACTGGCACCATGGCATCTTGTTAATAGCTTAGTCTAGAAAAACATATAGAAACACCTCAAAGTATAGACAAAGTAAAGCAAAGTAGATACTAAACAAGCATGGAACATGAAAAATTATAGATACGTTTCTGACGTATTAGGTAGCCAGAGGTATATGCCTTTATAATCAAACGCTGTAGGATGACAGCAACAAGTATGAACAAATATGGTGATAATGGGTCACCTTGCCGCACCCCTTTTTGTATTTTGAATTTATTCCCCACCTTTCCGTTCATTAGGATCTGTGGATTCGAGGTTTTCAGAAGCTCATTGACACATCTGATCCATCTCTCCGGGAATCCTCTCACAGCCATAGTATGCAAAATAGCCTCCTAGTGGATTGTGTCAAAGGCCTTTTGGAAATCTAATTTTAAGGCAATCACGGGTTTCTTTGTCTTGTTGGCGCATTGTACCATTTCAATTGCAGTGGCAAAATTTTCGACAATGGACCTTTTCTTGATGAAACCGGATTGCATGTACCAGAGGCTTTATTTTTGGTTGCAGCCTGTTTGCCAACACCTTGGCGATCAACTTGGGAATGGAGTGTTGCAAAGATATGGTTCTGTAGTCTTTTACCTCCTGTGGCGATTCACACTTTGGCAGCAAAGCAATGCAAGCTAGGTGTACCCCAGCTGGGTCCACCTCCTGATCGTGCAGGGTTGTAAACAGTTATTGTAGAATTTCTAGAATTCATTCGTGAACCCATCCGGACCAGGACTTTTGTTTGGCAGTGCCTCGAGTATCGCCTTTTTGATTTCCTCCCAGGTGAAGGGGTCGGCAAGCCCACTAAGACTTGTGTTTTCCCCATTGTACATATATTCGCAAAGCGTTTGATTCTATTAGATGGGAGTACATTCTTGACCTTCTACAACGTCGTGGGTTCCCGAGTTGATTTCGTAATTAGATGATCGCCCTTCTTTGCACGTCATCCTCTTGGGTCATCCTAAGTGGCATTGCCCGTTTTCCTCTCTTGCATGGCCGCAGGTTTCGCCAAGGGGCCCCTCTCCCGACAACATTTTGTCATTGCAATTGATCTCATATCTCAAACTTTGGAGAATTCAACAAGGCATGGTATCCTCCACAAACTTCGCGGGAGAGGATCAATTTTGAGAACTCACTACATGCGGATGTCGTGGCAGTGTTTGTGGCACTCATTAAGGAAGACATTAAAAACTTGGAAACCATCCAAGGGAGCTTCGATGAGGTCATCGGGCTATGCAAAAAATTTCAAAAGAGCTTTGTGGTGATCACATACTTGAGGGCATTCTGGTTGCAAGGACCTCCTTTCCTTTGAGATGTCTTGTCTTACCGCTTCGGTTTGGCAGCTCAACAGGGTAGGTTTTCAACACCTTGAGGACAAGTGAACCTTGAGTACATCACCATGGCCGAACCTACCTCCCTCATCAAATCGGCATTTCATACCAAGCAGTATATTACTTGACTCTGCTTTGCATACCTCTGGGCACTATCAAATTCATCAGCAAGTTGGAACGACCTTTCTTATGGCCAGCTAAAGACACAACCACCAGGTCCAATGCAAGGTTAATTGGCAGACAATTTAGTGCCCCCTTCGCAGTGGCCTTGCGACTGAGCTGACCTTGGTTGGAATGGAAAGAACCAAATAAAGTTTAGGTAGGTTTCGAGAACCCTTCTACAGAGGAGGATATGAATATTTTCTATTTCATTACCACCATCACCCTTGGAAATGGTTGCAAGAGCTCCTTCTGGCATGTGCCATGGCTACAAGGGAGAAAACAAAAGGAAGTTGCGCCTCTCATATTTGTCTTGTCAAAAGGAAATAAGTGGAATATTCAACAAGAAATGCAAGACAACGCATGGATAAACAACTTCAGGTTGAATGAAAAAAATTCCATGGACCATCTAATGCAATTTGTTGAGTTACACAAATATTTACTTATTCATTGCATGTAAGATTGAAAAATGCCATAGTACTCAGAATGTATTCTCCTTTTTTTAAGTTATTTCAAATGCAAATTTAATTTCACTGGCAGTTGACGTGCTGAAGCTCTTTTTATTTGTTTTTCCATAAAAGAAATATACCCCCCCTTTCTAAAAAGTATATCACAAATATATCTAGGTGTGAACTCGTATGATATGCTAAAACATGTCTATCTACTCTCTCCGATCCATATTAGTTGACTCCAATTTGTCTAGATTCGGATATATCTAGCACTAAAACTTGACTAGATACATTCGTATCTATGTGAAACTAAGTCAACTAATATGGGTCGGCTAATTGAATTTGCCACCATGGTCAATGCAGAACGTAACACTAGATATAACTAAGACGGGTTGAGCGGTTTCCGTAGGTTCCAACCCGCTCAACCCAACTAACCTCTATTAATCTGCAGTGTGAATTTAGAAACTAGGCTAAAGCGAGCTACACTTTCATAACAGTGCAGTGCAGGCTGGATTCGTGGTTTAGCTGGTTTGGAACCAAACTATGAACTTCCTTAGGCCGATTTCTTTTTAGCTTATGATTCTTTAGAAGCTAAATTTTAGGAGATTGTGGGAAGTATTTGTGGTGGGGAGAAACTGACAGAACCTGCGTCCTTCCATTCTTTTTTGGCTTCTAGACATTTAGTTTCTTTGATGGGTTGAGTTGTGAAATATCTATAACGCCCCTAAATTTTATTTGTATGCTATTTTTTAGTACAAATGAGATAGAAATGAATACAGAAGATTATAAAACAGTCAAATAAGATGATACCATAAGTTGTATAATTCAGTACATGCCAAAATAAAAGAAAAGTCTTTTAGTGATTTAGCAATTACAATTAGAATATTCCTCAGGCAACTAAACTTTCAGCAATTCTCTGTCGCAACGCAGGTATGACGGTATCGGAAAAAGATGAAGCGTTTCCCCCGACATAAGATGCACTATCCTCATGGATATATGAGCCTCACTCAATCGTGTCAAAATGGTCATCATATAACTTACTGTCGTGAATGAAGTTATGCAAACACATGCATGCAGTTATGATCTTTGACTGTGTCTCTTCTTTGGGATAAAATGGTATAGAAAGCAGAATACGCCACTTCATCTTCAAAACACGAAATGCTCTTTCAATGGCATTTCGTAGAGTTGGTTGAATTTATCCTGCACTTTCAGGAGATGTCACAGAGTTCCTACTCTTCTCTTCCTCCATCAACCTCATCTTCTCCTTCTTCTCCTCCTTCTTTTCAATGAGATCCATCACACGATCAAGTCTCGAGGCACTCCTAGTGCTCCTCTTTGGTGTTGCTACGGGGGTAGGTGAGTAAGGGCATCCTCTCTTGTTGTTTTTATCTTGTACACGCAAAGGTGTAACATGAGTATCCTCTTCACCTTCACAACCCGAACCTTCAAAATCCTCAACATTGACAACATTGGTCTGAGAAGCTTCAGCCTGAGCAGCTCGGTCGTGAGATGATGGTGGCACCCTAGCAGTCACATTGGTCACAACATTCTTGTCTCAAGTCCTCCTCATCTTACAATGTGTCTATGCGAAACTTGGTTGTCTATGGACACATCTGCATGCATAAAGAAACATCGGTATAGCATATAAGAAGAAACACCTAAGACAAACATATAAAAAGTTTCCACCAAAATCATTACTTGTATCTCAAGTTCCCACCAACCGTCATCAGCATCAATGGTATGAGTGATAGGATTTCTTCCTAGACCAGATGCATGTTGGAGCAATCCCTTCCACACAGTGTAATCGTTTTTCAGTGTGTCCCACCTATTTTTGAACTGACTCCATATGTAGTTTCTCTTCGTGCGCTTGTTGAAGTTCGTTATAAATTCTTTTTACCATTGGCATTCAAAACATTAACCGGAGATTATGATTATTCACTTCTTCAATGCACACGTCAAGAAAAGCATGGTGAGCAACCGCATCCCAATTTGTTTTCACAGTTTTCAACTTCTCTTTCTATATGCATACCATTGAGAAACAATCAGCAAGCAGTTTTGTGAATCAAACTACTAGAAAATTGTAACTGTAATCGCAATTGTAATTCATTTGTCCACCGCCACATAGGAATTTAAAGCAATAGCAAATCGTGTACTTTCAAGGAATAGTCGTAATTGCAATACTGTCAAAGACTAGCGATAGTACCTGCACCTTGCACCTGGGATGGTGCCTGGGAGGAAGACATGGTGAGATGGGGGTTGGCCTGCGAGCGGCGAGCTGGAGGCGGGTTGCGGCAGTTGACGGAGGCGGAGCAGCTCACGGACGGAGGCGGGAGGCAGAGCGGCGAGCTGGAGGCATGTCAGAGCAGTGGGCGGCGGAGCGGCAAGCCGGGGGCAGCTTTAGCAGCGGCGGTCGCTGGCGGCGGCTGCGGCGGCATACCGCACGAACCCTAGCTAGCTCGCGTTGACTGCGTGTGGGATGCGGGACGAGTCCTAGCGACGCGAGCGCTTCGTTTTTTCTTTTTTCCCCTAATTCTGGGCGGTGGCATTCCTCTGTAAATAGAAGCAACGATATGTCTAGATTTGGATACCCTTCCGTGGAATCTCGGGAATCTGCGTAGAATCGACTCCCAACCCGATTTTGCAAAGGAAACAAGATTCGCGGTGGGAAAAAAGCTAGCCAGAATCGAATCCGGTTTTTATGTGCTTCTGCGATTCTGAGCCTAGAATTCTATTCTAGAAGCTGAAAAGTAGTCGGTCTTAGTTATCTATAAGGCTATGTTTTCCCTTTTAGGGCTAGGGGCAAATCGTGTTCGTTTCTTCAGTAAAGTACACTAGATTTGGAGCGGTTTATTTACTACTCCCTCCAGTCCATATTAATTGACTTGTATTTGTCAAAATTTGAATAAACCTATATACTAAATAGTGTCTAGATTCATCCAAATCTACACAAATTTGTGTAAATTAATATGGGTCGGCGACGCCTGCATCTGGGAGTGACGGCGACGCCGGGCGAGAGGACGAGGACGAGGATGTCAAGTGCGCGTCATGCCGAGTCTAACCAAGGTCCCAATGGTGTGCTACTGCTCACGGCGCCGTCGGCTGGTGGGGGCGATCAAGGGGATCTCGTTGAGAGATTTACCCGCCCGAAGCCGACCGGTGGCGTCTCGACGGTACCACTGAGGCACCAGTACACGAGGCGTGATGGTGTGGAGGCGGATGAAGATGCGAGTAATTGGGATGATGGTGCGGATACAGAGGAGGGAGGAGGGTTTAGGCAGGGACCGGAAAATCGGATGGGAGGCACGGTGGAGATGGAGGATGATGTGTTTGTTGAATTCGAGGAGGAGGAGGAAACAGAGAGAATCCTAGAGGATCCCCAATCCTGGCAGCTGCTGGCCCGTTACATGGCGAACTTTAAGCCAAGCACAGAAACAATGTTCAACCACCTGGCTGAGGAGGTTTGGCATCTGCGTGCTGTCTTTAGTTTTTCTGAGCGAGGGAAGAACTACTACATGGTTACTCTCTACTCTAAGGGTGACTATGATTTTGTTATGCGAGGGGGGTCGTGGATCTTCGATAGGAATGCACTATTGGTAAAGGCCATTGACGAGGCTGTTCGGCCCTCCGAGATGGTACTGGATTCTGTACCGATCTGGGTGCGCATCTATGATGTGCCGTGGGGGAAGCAAAAGGATGATACCTTTGGTATGAGGTGTGGCGATGGCCTGGGTAAAGCCATAGAGGTGGACGTGCCCAAGGAGGATGGACACAGACATGAATTCTTAAGGGTACGTGTTGAGCTGCCCTACAACAGACGCCTCCAAACACAGATCACCACAGGGATAAAGGGGAACCCGGGAAAAGTACAAGTCTACAAGCTGAAGTATGAAGTATCCCTCGATACTGTACGCACTGTGGCTTTACGGGCCATCGCAAGGATGAATGTGAGAAACGTCGTAGAGGCGTGCCATCACTGGACTATGAGGCAGCTGAGCTCCGATGTAGCCCGTATAAAAAATATGAGGAACGGACACACTTTGTACCACCGCGGGGACAAGCTGCGGCAAAGAGAGGCATGAGCTTTGGTAGCTTTGGGAGTGCGGGATCTCGCAAATCGTCGTGGAAGAACCAGGGACAGCCGATGGCACCAATGCAGTGTGGGAATGGTGGATCGGAGCAGGTTGGTTCACGTGCAGGGTCAGAAGAGAATGTGATGCCGCCCTTGATGGATGCGACGCCGCCACACATATATGAGCCAGTTCCAGTAGGCCTGCACGATGATTTTGATGAGGAGCAAGTGCAAACGGTGGGAGCTATGGAGCAGGCTTTGTCTAACCAGGTGAACGCCATGAGGATGAATGCCAACCCGAACGGCACTGTACAGGAGCCTATCATCCAATTCCCTGATGATGAACCAAATGTGCTGGATTGTGCGAGGAAGGGGAGTCGGAGTCCGTGTATGGGGATGAAGCGACAGCATGATCTGAGCCAGGTGCAAGCGCATAAAGACCTAACGCAAGAAAATATTTATGTGGACCTGCAGGAGCGCTCACCCCGATCCTCGGATATGATACCGGCATTGCGTGGGTTGAGCTCACTGATACCATCTTACGGCGACTCAGATGTGGTGATGGATGCGGTGGACCAGCTGCCACGAAAGAGATCGGCGACGGAAGCGGAGAGTAAATACCTCCTTTTTGGCCAGGACCTCTCTATGGTCCCCTTCGAGGCTAAGGCGAAAGGAGGTGAGCAGAAAAGAGGGCGTACCAAGATGAAGAAAGGGACGAGGCGGGAAGGTGCAAGGCATGGGAACAACAACACCAAGGAAGCGACCGTCCCTGGGGCTGCCGACAAGCTAACGGGGCCGAATGTGGCGCCCCGTCAGTCGCCATGAATTGCCTGTCCTTCAACTGTCGGGGAGCAGGAAATGCCCCGACAGTGCGTGAGATTGAGCAGGTTTCCAAGTCACTTAGTGTTAGTTTACTTTTCTTGTGTGAAACTAGATAAAATAAAGATAGAATCCGTCGTCTTCGTCATCGTTTAGGTCTTAAAGGTTTTGTTGGTTTTAGTAGTGATGGTCTTAGTGGAGGTTTAGCGTTATTCTGGAACGAGAATCTTTGTGTGGAAGTGCAAGATATTAATGAACGCTATATTGATGCTTATATCCGTGAGTACCCAGGGGCTCCACAATGGCGTCTTACTTGCATTTATGGTGAGCCTAGAGTGGAAAATCGATACCGTATGTGGAATACTCTAGTAAATCTAAAAGCCACCTCTGATTTGCCTTGGTTAGTCATGGGGGACTTTAATGAAGCGCTTTGGCAGCAGGAGCATCTCTCGTGTACACCGAGACCGGAAGGGCAAATGAGAGCTTTTCGAGAAGCTTTGGCTTGTTGTAATCTGGTTGATCTTGGCTTCACAGGACTACCGTATACATATGATAATAAACGGAAAGGGCAAGCCAATGTTCGTGTACGTTTAGACAGGGCAGTGGCAACTGCGTAGTGGAAAGATATTTTTAATGAATTTCAAGTTGAGCACCTAATTACCCCGGTCTCTGATCATTCCCCAGTTTTAATTCGTCTTATGCAGGAGAGTAGGGAACAGCAGCAGCGCAGGCCACGACGCCACTACGAGATTTGGTGGGAAAGGGCCTTGGAGCTGCCAGAACTAATCAGTAAGGCTTGGGAGGACGCTGGGCGGAAGGAGAACTTAGGGGACATCCGGAAAGGCTTGGACAGTGTAATGAAAGTGCTTCAACATTGGAGTAGGAAAAAATTCGGAAACTTACTCAATGAGATGGGAAAATGTAGGAAAGAACTAGAGAGGCTCTTGCGCACAAATGCGGATCGAGAAGCCATCAGACGTATCTCGGACCAGATGAATGAGCTACTGTATCGTGAAGAAATGCTCTGGATGCAACGCTCGCGTATTAATTGGCTAAAAGAAGGGGACCGGAATACTAAATATTTTCATCAAAAGGCCGTATGGAGGGCGAGGAAAAATAAAATCAAGAGGTTGAAAGATGATGGTGGCGTCTGGAAGGATGCCCCATCGGACATGGAAAATATGGCAAGTTCCTACTTTCAGGAATTATTTACCCGGGATCCTAATTTAAATTTTCAAGAGCTTTGCAATCTTCTGCAGCCACGCGTCACATGTGATATGAACACCGATCTATGCAAGGAGTTCTCAGATGAGGAGATTGGGGATGCTCTATTTCAAATAGGACCGCTGAAACCTCCTGGTATTGACGGATTCCCGGCAAGGTTTTATCAACGAAACTGGGACACTATGAAGGCTGAGGTAATAAACGCAGTTAAATTATTTTTCCTGACTAGTAATATGCCTGATGGTGTCAATGATACGGCAATTGTGCTTATACCAAAAACCGATCACCCTGAGACCCTCAAAGATTTCAGGCCGATCAGTTTATGTTCGGTAGTGTATAAGATTATTGCAAAATGCCTGGTGAATAGGCTACGACCAATTCTTGGTAATATTATATCAATCAACCAAAGTGCATTCGTCCCCGGAAGGCTTATCACTGATAATGCATTAGTTGCCTTCGAATGCTTACACTTCATAGAGGAAAATAGCAACCAAGAAAGGAATTATTGTGCATATAAATTGGATCTGTCAAAAGCTTATGACATGGTGGATTGGGAGTTTCTAAAGAAAGCGATGGAAAGGTTGGGGTTCTCTCATAGATGGGTGGACTGGATAATGTCATGCGTCACCATTGTGAGATACTCAGTAAAATTTAATGGAGCCCTTCTGGATTCGTTTTCTCCTTCTCGAGGTCTTCGACAAGGTGACCCTCTATCCCCCTTTCTTTTCCTTTTTGTTGCTGATGGTCTCTCGACTTTGTTGCAAAACGAGGTACAGGAGCACAATATCCAGCCCCTTAAAGTCTGTAGAAGAGCGCCGGGAGTCTCACACTTACTATTTGCGGATGATAGCCTACTATTCTTCCGAGCTAATGTGGAGGAGGCGACCAGAGTCCAGGAAGTGCTAACCACATATGCAAATAGCACCGGGCAGCTCATTAACCCAAGCAAATGCTCCATCTTATTCGGCGATTCTTGTAGTCAGGAAGTTAGAGAAGGGGTTAAGCAAATTCTACAGGTGACAAAAGAGATCTTTGAGGAACAGTACTTAGGCCTCCCAACTCCGGAGGGAAGGATGAGTAGGGGTAAATTCAAAAGTCTACAAGAGAAGCTGCTTAAAAGGTTACTTCAATGGGGGGAAATATACTTATCACTGGGAGGAAAGGAAGTACTCATCAAAGCGGTCGCACAAGCCATCCCTGTTTATATCATGGGCATCTTTAAGCTGCCATTTAGTCTCCTGGATGAGCTAACCAAAATGATACGGGACTTTTGGTGGGGAGCAGAAAAGGGGAAGAGGAAAACACACTGGGTTTCGTGGGATAGTATGCTGCGACCGAAGGATCAAGGGGGCTTAGGGTTCAAAGACATGTGCCTTTTTAACCAGGCTCTGCTGGCTCGACAGGCATGGCGTCTACTACAGCAGCCGAATACACTGTGTGCCCAGGTCCTGAAGGCGAAATATTTCCCGCAAGGTTTACTAACTGACACAGTGTTTACAGGAAATGCTTCCTCGACTTGGCGCGCGCTTGAGTATGGTCTAGAGCTGGTGAAAAAGGGATATATATGGCGGATTGGAAACGGTGCCAGCGTCCGTGTGTGGCGAGAATCATGGATACCCCGGGAATCCTTCCTAAAACCCTATACTAGGCAAGGACGCTGCCGGCTCCGGTGGGTGGCAGACTTCCTCAACCCAGATGGCTCTTGGAAGATGAACCTGCTTCAGCGCTGGTTTATGCCTATGGATGTACAAGAAATCATGAAGATCCGAACCTCGAGCCGCAACGACACTAACTTTATCGCATGGAATGCTGAGCGGAGTGGATCATTTACAGTCCATAGTGCCTACAGATTAGCTTTTGAGAACGAGGTCGAATGTCGTCGCTGCTACAAGCGATGAGGCCGCTCGGTGTTGATCCAGTATGGAAATTGATATGGAGATGCCCCGTCCCACCTAAGGTACGTACCTTTGCATGGAAGATAGCCCATAATGCACTTGCTACACATGATAATATGAAGAAGCGGGGCATGGAGCCGCTGGCAACATGCATGATCTGTGGTATGGAGGATGAGACCTCATTTCACGCCCTAATAAAATGCCCACATGCTCGTGGGCTATGGGATGAGATGAGGAAAGTCTGGAAATTACCATCTAATAGCTTATTGTTTGAACGGAATCGGACTGGTTTCGCATGCCCTCCGAGCTCTGAGGATGCTCAGCGAGCTCCGTTCCTGATGTTGCTGTGGAGAGTGTGGCATATTCACAACGAACTTACACACCAGAAGCAGCCAGCTCCAATCATGGCATCGAGAAGATTTCTGGAAAGCTACCTGCAGTCCCTGATGCTTATTGAGCAACACCCGGTGATTGATGTGAATAAAGGGAAGCAGGTGGTTGATTGGGGATGTGGAGTCAGGAGCAAAAAACACCATCTGGACGAACGACCGCAAGTGATGCAGAAATGGAGGCCACCGGACGTAGGAGTGATGAAATTAAATGTGGATGGTGCATTCACGGACGATGGGCGGGCCGGAGCGGGTATGGTCCTCCGAAAATCTAACGGGGAGGTCGTTTTTGCAGCTTGCAGGCACCTACAGCGCTGTGCTGATCCGCTGGAGGAGGAGCTCGCGGCAATGGAGGAAGGTCTGAGCCTCGCTCTACACTGGACACATGACCCTATCATTGTGGAGACGGATAGTGCCGAGGCAATCAAGTTGGTCGCCGAGAAAACACCAAACCTGTCACGCTATGCCATGAGGATCACCTGCATCCGAGAAAGTATTAAGAAGAGAGATATTGTTTTAGCTAAAGTTAGTCGTGAGGCCAATGGTGCCAGCCACGGTTTAGCTTGTTTAGGGAGAGTACAAGTGCGAACTGCTACTTGGCTGAGAAACTCACCGCCAGAGATCGCTGATGTGATCAATGCGGATTGTATTCCCCCTACTTGATAATTAAAAATCTCTTTTTCCTGCAAAAAAAAATTAATATGGGTCGGAGAGGGAGTAACTAAAAAAGATTGGCAATCACTGCTGGAGACGAAAGTTGTTGGAGCAAATCGCACGCGCGCCCAACGGACGCACCAATGTTGCGTCGGCCTTTTTGACAGGTTTAACAGGTGACGGCATCGGCCTAACACCCGTTTATGGAAGCTGATCACAGCCGACGCTTTTTGCTGTTTTCAGTACCTCCTCTCGTCAGCGGCCTTTCTGGGATGGATTCAGACAAGACAACAGTACCGTACTACTCGGCAAAAGCTTCCACCAAGGTAGTACAGTCATCACTGTTCTTTAACGACTCGGCCGCCGTTCCAACCCGGCAGCAATCAAGGTGACATCAGGCATGAGCGAACGTGCGCCGGAGCGCGTACCGCCGGACGCGCGTAGTAGGGGTCGCCGTCGGCCGTCCCAATTAACGCCACCTTTTGGAATGAATTCGCGCCCAGCCATATCCGTCTGTCCCGTAGCCAGTAAACCGACGACGATGGATGGCCTCGCGACCCACGACGCAACGGAACGGACGGGACGGTCGCCGTCTCCGGCCGGCCCGGCCATTCACTCCCGTCTCGCCGGTCGCTCTCGCCGGCCTTTCCCCCCCTATATTGCTAGCGAACCACGGAACCCCTTTTGGCGACCCCCTTTTCCGACGGAAAAGGCGGCAGGGATATATGTGCCGCATTGATTGGACCGGCGAGATCCTGCCGTGGACGTCTGCCGAACCTTTTCCAGGCCGGAGGAGGAAGAACCGAGTTAATTGAGGAGGAGGAGGAATCGTTCGCGGTGCATGGGCCGCGCGTCGTTATGGATCGAGGGGGACGTAACGTGGCGATGGCGAGCGCGGGGAGGAATCAATTCGAAAAGCTATGGTGTGGCCGCGATCCGTGTCTGTGCGGGCGCTGCTAGCTGCTGCCGAGCTGGGTTGGGCTCAGGAAAATATCGGGCTTGTATGGCGAGAATGCCTCTGACTCTGAGAGGCGGCATCGCCGGCCGACAGAGCGACCCGGACGTTCCGGTCAGTCCAACTGGACACCAGCATTGGATCCATGGATAGTATTAACTGGAAATTAGCAGTCTATTTCATTTCATTTCATCTCTGTATGTTATGTATGTAGACGTACATCAAATATCGTCAAATCTTGGCGAAAGGAAGAAAGAGAAAGGGAAAGAATCTGGAATCCTGCTTTTGCTCTCTGGATAGAGGGACGCAAGAATCAAAAGCTGAAAATCTAACGTCTAACCTCCAAAAATCTTGGCGACTCCCTCCCTTTGAGCAGAAGCACGCAGGAACCGAATCAAATCTTGTCGAACTCGAAAGACAAAATTCAGGTTTGAATAAATATCATACTCGTGCTGCTGGATGGATGGATGCGGAGTCGCCGGCCGCATGAAGAGAACGGAAGATCGAGGAATTTGTTTTTTGTACAGCGGCGTGGCGGGAAGGAAGGAAGAAAAGCCTACTCGGGCCGAGTCATCCTGGGCAGAACGTGCAGCGACACGATCCGCCGCCCGGCTGGAACCTCCACCTCCCACATGCGTGGCGACGCCGTGGACGTGGAGCCTCTCCTCGTCGTCGACGCCTTGGGCGTCATGACGTCCACGACCAGCACCTTCGTGCCACTGTCGTCCAACACGCACACCCGACCGCCTCCCGCCGCCATCTCCGACGCGCCCTTGAGCCGCTCCGCCTCGGCAACCGTCCTCCACTTATCTGTCACCCAGTCGTACGCGTTCAGCATCCCATGCTCCTCGTCCACCAGGAAGATGGCGTCGCCGGTGTCCGGGGACGCCGCGGCGGGGCCCTTCCACCCGGCGAGCATCCCGGGCGGCATGTCCTCCCACCGTTCGTTGGTCACGTCGAGCACGGCGCCCTCCTTGGCGCCGCGGCCGCGGAGGCTGACCATGCAGACCTTCCCGCCGGAGCACACCGCCTCGGCCGCGTCACGGCTGAACCGCCCGTCCCGCAGCGGCGGGACCGCCTCCCACGCCGCGGCCGGCGACGCGGGGTCCCAGGACGCGCCGGACCGCGCGACGGCGAGGTCGTAGCCGGCGCCCACGCCGCCCGCGACGAACACGCGCCCGCGCGCCGCCCCCGCCGCGCACCACCTGCGCGGGGCGAGCGGGATCCGCGGCCCCACCAGCCACCGCGCCATCGCCGGGTCGAACACGAGCGGGCGGGACAGCGCCGGGTGGAGCGACTGCGTGGAGCCCGCAACGAGCACGAGCCGTCCCGCCGCGGCCACGGACTGGAGGGGCAGCCGGCGGGAGAGGAACGACGGGTGCCAGAGCGTCGGCGGCGGAGAGGGCATCGGCGGCGCGGGCAGCGCGTCCCACCGGGCCGCGATCGGGTCGTACGCCGCGAAGGACGCGCTGCCGTCGCCGGCGTCCTCGAGGAGCGCGTAGAGGGAGAGGAACGGCGGGAAGGACGGCGCGTACAGGAGGCGGCGCCAGGGGCGGCACACGGCGTGCAGAATCCTCGGCGGGAGCGGGGAGAGGCAGAGCTGGGCGAGGTGGTCCGGCAGGCCCGGGAGCAGCGGCTGCGACGGCGCCGCATCGGCCGCCTCGTTTCTGCTGTCCATGAGCACCGGCGGGACCGCGCGGTGCCGCTTAGGATCGCGACAGGAAGAAGAGGGGGGAGGGTTGCAGGGGCGGTTGGCCACCGCGGGTGCGGCCATGACGGGACGAGGCGGTACTAGTAGAGCCGCCTTGCCCTTGCTTGCTTGGGCTAGCACGGCGACCCGTACTGGTGGCTAGCTAGCTAAATTATGGCGTGCGCGTGCGTGTGCATGCGGTGTGGGATCGCAATTAATCCGGAAAGGTGCGCGGGCGGATCCGAGCGACCGAGCAGAGGAGGAAGAAGGATACGGCCCGCCGCTCGTTATGTACTGGTTGTGTGGCGCAGGGGCGGCAACCAAACAGCAGGCGGGCGCCGGCAGGGCAGGGCAGGGGATGTTGTCGGGTCGGCGATCCGTTGTCTGGCTGGCCGCAAATTCCTGAGGCTGCGAGACAAAGCCAGCCTTTTTGGCAGGCGCCTACGGTCCACGCGGTTGCTTGCTGCGAGCTGGCCCATGCCATGCTCCTTGTAAATTGCAAGCAAGCGGACGTGCATCGGGATTAGCTGACGAAAGCAAGCAAGGAAGGATTTGTTTGAAAGAGTAAAACCTGAAATCGATTCTTCCATCATTCAATTGACTGTTTCTTTTACATGTAGTACGTACATCCTTCCTAGCAGGTGAGATAACACGTGCCAAACTCGTAGGTGCCGTGTATCAGGATTAGATAGATGATGAACATGTAAAAAAAGAATTAGATGATGAAAGCAAGGAAGGATTTCTTTGAAAGAGTAAAAGCTGAAATCGATTCTTCGATCACTGTGTTGACCGTTTGTTTTACACGTACTTGCTTCCTAGCCTCCTAAGTGAGACCAAAGGTGTTAATGTCAAGTGAGACCATTTACAGAAAATGCTATTTGTTTATTTCGGTATTTTTGTTTCAAAATTGTAGGCGTCGTGTATTTTGTTATGGATAGGCTGGATGTAAACTACTTGTGATTGAGCCATCTGGACATGACACTTGATTAACAAAAACTTCATTTGCCCACACAAAAAAACTCTCCCTTATAAAAAAAGAACTTAGTTTGTGCCGAGAAGTTCTCATCCATTATCGAAAAGAAATCACGAACTTAGGTGCCTAACTCCTTCTAATGCTATGGATTGTTGACGGGCGCATCGGCGTGGATGGACGACCCGCTATCTCTGCTAAAGCACTAAAAGAATCGACAGTTCATCTTTTTCTCAAATGTCGGTACACTATTATTGGAGGTCGTCCTCTCTTGGATTGGCACCGAAGGAACAAGCACAGGTAAATTCTCAGTTCTATCAATGGGTAATGGATGATGATGATAAAACCATGATCAACCTGATGGGAAGGCATCGCATCCCTAGTTATATCGTGTCTTGAAATATCGGGAAATGAAAATATGCTAGCGTGTTTAGAATTTTGTGTCTCTCTCGGAGGAGGAGGTTGTCCATGCCAAGGGTTAAAGAGGAGGCGGGAAACTGGCTCATGGCCGATCGAAGCACTAGAGTAACTAGATGCCCACGCGAGTAGGTTTTTGTTTTTCCTCGGGGTCACCTTGGGATAATTGTTGTTGTCTTCTTTTCACCTTTTTGTACATTACTCGTGTTCTCCTCCTTCTTAGTTAATTAACGAAAAGGTAATTTGTTGCCTTCTATAAAGAAGGTCCCCACGAATTTTGAGCCTAACATTGGTAATTAATTGAAAAATAAAATATGAACTATACGAAACAAAAAGGCATAGCGTTGGGATAGTATCCAAAATAATCTCTAATGGCATATGTTTTGCAAATAACTACTAATGTATTTTGTTAGTCAGGTTCCCTATGCTTAGCTGCGCCACAATTAGCTTACAACCGACTAGGCCCTAAGCGTTGCACGCCACATTCATAGCACGCGCTATCTCGCAATTTGGCAAACAAGATATATAGGCAGTCGTTTAGGTACATGTGCTACCCTTCCTGGCTAAGCTATTTGATTCGATCCAAAGTGTGGATACCATCCTCACACAATTCTGGTGTTCCTAGCAACTCTTTAGGAATTTCGCATATTCACATTCCTTTTTACTTCTCAGCTTTGTGTAAAGATGTTCTGGATAGCGAGTGCAGGCCTACGACTATGCAACACATATACTTTTGCATCGAGCTAGACCACTTGATTCTAAGAAAAGTTGGGGACCCAGTTGCTTAACCAACGCACCATAGCATCAATGTGTAAAGCTAGTTAGTGACACACCTGGATAGATAGTTGCACTGTCCGATTGCTCGCCTTTTCGGAGGGTACGTTAGCAGGTGAGACGCATCAATCCAGCACCCTTTTATGGAAGACTAGCTAGCCTTTCAAGGGCTAGCTATTTTGTACAAAGTCCTTTATTTCTTCCTATGCCGGCCGGCCTAGGAGCTTTGTTATTCTATCACGCGCGTGGTACGAAACATTAACAACTCCTGATCTACTTTTGTATCTTTGTCCTTTTGTGATTGTAATCTGGGACTAGGTCTTTTCATTAGTGTCCACTTAGGAACTTGTTTACCTTCAAGTTGGGGTGGTGGTTGTCGATCATGGTTAGGCTCAAAAGTTGGGTGGTGGTTGCACTACTAATTTTACTTCTAGCTCTTTTCTTTATGACCAAAATACTTGTACACCTAGCTTAGTGGAAGGTCACGATTGTCAAAATGATCTTACGCGTGTGATTTACCATGGACAAGACTATGTCTCTCTCACGCATGCATGTCTCAAAGGCATTTTATTTCTTAATAATGCTAGGAGTGGTTATTACTTCTTGACAATGTGTTTAACGTACACCATGGATAAGACTCTAATACAAGTCTGAAAGGCATTCATATTTCGAAATTCACCCTCCGTGTATGGCATGTAGTGGAGGGTGACAGATATGCCCCATCGAAGCCGGCGTATGCTCCATTTTCTAAGATGATGCTCGGATAGGTACGTCGATGGCCTTGTCCTTCACTCTACTCTATTGATGGAACCTCTAATAACACGTTAAAAGCGTGGTGTTCACCAAGGAGCGGTCCTGCCTTCGTCTTCTAGATGTGCCAGCACGAACGAGAAGCTCTCGAGGGCATGAAGTAATTTAGGGTTTGAAGAAGGAAATGTTGTGCAGCTCCTCAAGGGCCTGCATTGCTCTCCATATATAGTTAGATTGATTACACGTTACGAGGCAGGTTAGGTACGACAAAATCCTTGATAAATAACTAGCCTTTTTGAGAAAAATAACTAGCCTTTTTAGGGCTAGTTATTCTGTAGAAAGTCCGATCTTAGCAGGCTAGAGCTTGTAATAATAAATTTATTAGTCATGTTACGAACACTAGCAACCCCTACTTTTGTCTGTTTGTCCTCATGTGATTGTATTGTGGGACTAGGTCTGTTCACACTGTCCTTTTATGAACTTGTTTACCTTCAAGTTGAGGTGGTGATTGTTGATCATGGTTCAAGCACTATTAATTCTAAACCTAGCTCTTCTCTTCGTAACCAAAATATTAAACCAAGGATAGTGGAAGAATTCAGTTGACAAAAAGATCTCTTGGGCGTAATACTTTGGGAAAGACTATGTCTTGATACAGATTTCAAAGGAATTTCTGTTTCCAAATTCCAGAGGAGTTGTTGCTTTTGAACTATTAGTATATTCTGATTTAACACCATGGACAAGACTCTGATTTTATTTCATCCTCCTTGTCGGCGAGGGTTTCGCCTCGCCAGCCATGCCGCTGGTCCACTCCGCCTTCGCTAGCTTTTGAGGTTTTGAATTTGGTTTCAGAAATAAGTGAATTTCAGTCATTTCTATCTTTATTTCAGCCAAAGTGAAATTTTCTCTCGAAAATCATCGAAATGTTCAAATAATTAGAAAATAATTTGGATATTTTCTGTATCCATCTGTACTACTAAAAGGGCTGAAACATTTTGACCGAAAACTAATGATTCCCGTGTCTACCAAAATCACTAAAATTTAGTGAATTTCGATAAAATCTCATTGAATTCTTTTCCATGTTGTGACGGACCAAGGTCCCTTGCTGACGAGAGAATTCTCATTTTTCCGTTTAGCCTATTTTCTGTCTTTTTTGGATTGTGAGGCGGCGGCTGCATCATAAAGTCAGAATAAGTCTTTCCCGTTCTATCCTCGCTCCGTTGGTGAGCCAAGCGGCGGCAAAGGGTGTGTGGAGTCGTGTGTCCAGCAGATCTCTTGAGCTATGGATGGGAAGTCAATCAATAAGTGTGCGCTTCTTAGCTTGCTTTTGATCTGTAGCACCGACGTTCTTTCTCTCCTTTTGGTCAGTCGTGGCGGTGAGGGAAGTCGGAGATTTCGGTGTGGAGCTTCAGATTGAGAAGTGAGTGTTATCCTCGCCGCTCTGTTGGCCTTCAGCTACTCCCCCTCCTCTTGACTGGCCATGTTGGTGAGGGAGTGGAGGCGGGTCACGGCTCAGGGCTGGTTCGTGTGGTGTGGCAATTGGGGGAGTTTTCGCTCCACGCGACGGTTCCCAAGTGACGGCGGGGTTCACGGTTGCTATTTCCGGCCAGAGGCCTGGCTCCGCCATGCTCGACAGTGTTGATTGTTGTTGCTTCGACTTCTTCCTCCAGAGGATATTCTTCGGCCTCGACGTGTCATGTCAAGCCGCCGCTCGACCAAGTGGTCTCGTCCCCGCTCCCGGTCCGAGCAGCAGTGCCGCGCCCGGTGGCTGTGCTTCTCCCGGGGGAAGCAAGGATTCGATTGTGCCTTTTTGAATTTTCCAAGGGTGTTCTGTGTTAAAGTGTAGGTCCTTGTTTGTAATTTTCTTGTCTTTAAGGTCCTCTTTGTATATGTTCACCCACCGCTGATGAAATGAAAACTCTAAAGTCCTTCAGGACCTTTCGTGTTAAAAAAATAAATCATGACGAACGTAAACGTATGCATTCGTTTTCCTTTCCCGAGAGATGTGGCCTCGAACGCAGACGAGCCGAGGAGACATGCTCCGCAAGTTACCACGCGATCGCGCTGTCCGAAAAGGTAGCTGTTGCTGCGGCCAGGAGCCACCACTAGCACGTGCCCATCTTACCACTGTTTTTCTTTCAACAAGTTCGGCGATGTACCACCTGCTGCTCGATAAGCTATATATTCGGCTGCGTGCTTAATCAATGATACTGTACTCATGTTCGTACGTACCCGATCTCTACTCTTCTTCTACCGCTAGTGTAGCGGTTGCATAATAGTCCAGGGATCGCCTTTTCGCGCTGATTGATTGCCATGTGGGCAGGGGATCCCCCACGCCTGCAACTACAAAAACACGTATACTGATAATCCTTTTTTTTTTTTTTTTGGCATGGATTAATCCCGATCTCGATTGTGCACCGTACTGTACGTGGCCAAAGTCTCCGGTTCCATGGATACTGAGCTGGCGGGATTTAGTTGAATTGGCGGGATTTACTTGCTAGCCGCGTGTGCTCTGCTGGTGGTCAGCAACGGCAACGGCAACGGCAACGGCAACTAGTATATACTTTCTGTACCACTGTACAACTGTGGACTGGAAAAAGTCATCCTGACTACACATGTGCACATCGAATCGTGAAAACTCGAATGGATAGTTTTTTGCCGCTCCTGCAATTCTTCGGAAATTCTGAGTTCGGGCAGCAAGAATTTAACTGTTTTTTCCGCGGGAGGAATTCTAAGACCATCTCTTTCAGATCCCAGCTTCAACACAGATGGTGCTGAATTCATTTTCTAAACAGGGACATATAGAATTGCTACGGGGAAACAGGATTTCTCATTTCTGAAGTCAACACAGGAATAGAATAGGAGCGGAGGAACCGAAGAAGGATCCGTCCGCTCGCACCACAGGCCAAAAAGAAGCTTTTTCGACAGCTCGGCCCACATAAACTACTCAAACCCCCAAAATAAATCAAGTACGTACGGTATTTGGAATTCGTTTGATGCTTGGCTGAACGATTTGTTTAAACTGTCATCTCATAAATTGTTTTCTAGTTAGTTATAGTACTCCTACCCGTGAAAATTAGATGGATAACCGATCTGATCTGAAAACAGGCTGCTATCGACAGCTCAACACGCCATGTCTCCTATGACAAAATTCCATGACTAGAATATGCACCTAGCTAGCTAGTAGATGGACATCAGTTGACCGAGGACGAATGGAACTCGAGCTACATGGAGCTCATTTAATTTCTGAAAAACATGAAAACAATATTTCAAAGTTTCAAAATGCACTGAGCTAAGTAGTTATGTAGTATGAGTTGTTAAACATGTCGCTATATATACCAAGACCAAATTAAAGACATAGTGTTCAACGAAAGGATCCACGCCTTAAAGAGAAGAGATATTCCTCACCCTTGCTCAACTCCGTCCGCCGGTTGCCGGCCCTGGTGCCATTTGTATATGAGCGCATTCTAGTCGGCTACCACGTAAAATAGGCACAACTCAACCGGTTTCTGGCTACATCCTACACATATACATCATACTACAATATCTATACAATATATTGGTGACAGTGGACAAAAGTAAACTTTTCTCCCTCCTGTCCCAATCATGTGTGTGTCGAACTCGCACGGGCTACGCCGTAACCACGTTACTGGATTGTGCAGAAATGGTCGTTACTCATTAGTCAATTGTGCATTGTTGGAGTACTAGCTTGCGTAGGATAATTATAAATACTTCCATTTCTGTTTCTCAATCCATGACATACTTGTATTAGTCAAGCTCAAACTTATCTTGTAAAGTTTGACAAAGTATCCACGAGAACATAACCCACATCTACAACATTTAAATCGATATTGTTAGAACCATCATGACACATACTTTCAGATGGTAATCCCTCCCGTAACCCCTCCCGTGGAGACCCCCAGGCGCCGCTGAAGGGCCCACAAATTCCGCCACCGCCGACCTCCATCCTCCAGATCGCCTCCCTCCGCTGCTGCCGCCGGCATCGGCCGCGGTGGTGGAAGCCCCCTAGTACATAAGGTGCTAGGGGTGGCGGCTGCGGCGGTCTTCTTTGATGGGGTGGCTGGGGCTGCGTTGTTTCAAGAAGGCCACATCGGTGGTCCCGGTCAGCGCTTTCTAGCCAGTCGACGGCTACAACCAGACACTCCCTCCCTCGGCGGTGGCGGGTTTTGGTGTTTTGGCCGCGGGTCTAGGGTTCCTCCTAGATTCGCCGTCCTCGTGGCGGCATGGTGGGACTCAGGGCGCCGCGCCGGTCACCGGAAGGTTGGTTCCCTGAGCAAGCAAGTGGAGGGCGAGGGGCTCCGGACGAAGCGCGGATGCGGTCGCGAGTTTGTCCACAGATCTAGGCTAGGCTTTGTTGCGGATGAGCACGTCGGTAATGTTCTGGGACGGCTTTGTGGTATGTTGTCTTCTTCACATGCTTGGCTTGAATAAAAGGTGGTGGTCCTAGGTTTCCTACTCATCGCCGACGTGAAGATCTGTCAGTTTCCTGTTGTCGTCGATCTGCCTGAAGCGTCGTGTTCCGGAAGGCTCCGTCGGCGAACTCCATAGTGCGCATATGCCGAAAGATCGCTGGATCGGGTGGGATTCAGTCGTGCACACCCATGTTTTTACTCTAGCCGTTTGGCTTCATAGGGAGTGCTTTGAAGCTCTGTTGGCTGTTAATATCATGGGGAATATTCTCGTCCTATGGTGACGACGGAGAATGTCATGAAAGCTAAGATCCGAGGACTGACAATGGTGGTTCGAGTCCGGGTGGTGATGAGAAATTGGCTTGGTAACTCGTGACTTGGAGCAGTGGCATGCAAGCGGGGGCAACAATACAGGAGAAGCTCATGGTCCTATCTTTTAGGGTGAAAACCTAGGGTCTGGCCTTAATTAGTTGTGCCTGGAAATGGCCTTATTAAAGGTATTGTTTTGAGAGCGTGGACTTTCTTCAGGATGAAAAACTAGATCTTTGATTGGGCGATGAGAGTATTTATGCACGGTTGCCTCCTTGGAGGCATCATTTTTGGAGAAGATGGACTTCTGGTGCTGTCTTGGTGGTGGTAGTACTGCTGTTTCAACAAATTAGGAACTATATCGGGACTTTTTGTAATTCTTATTTCTTTTTATGGCCGTTAGGGCAATGCGTTGGTGGACTTCTGGTGTTGTCTTAGTGGTGGTAGTACTGTTGTTGTAGGGTTCGCAGCATAGAAAAAATTCCTACGATGGGAACAACTATGTACCAAGATCTATCTACTAGATACAAACAACGGGCGGATGTATATCCATAGAGAACATACCATTGAAGACCGACAAAGCTTAACGAGTTCAACTCGTGGTTGATATAGACGATCTCTTGCCGATCTCAAGATCGAGAGGAAGTCCTAGCGCCGCAAAGCAGTAGCACATCCGTGCTCGCACACACGTACAAGACACCGAGCAACCTCCGCCTCCTCGCTCCAGCGATGCAGCGGAAGCACAACCCTTTCTTGCCGAATAGCCACCGGGAACATGTATCTCGCTAGTCCGAGACCATGGGGGATAAATTCTAGAGGGGGAGAGAGATCCTTCACGAGGAGGTGTGAGTGAGAGAGAGGAGAGGGGGTGCCTTTTATAGGAGGAGGGGGGCACCCAAGGTGGTGGCCGCCGGCCATGGGGGCTGCCCTCTCCCCTCCTTCATTCATGTGGGTGGACACTCCAATCACAAAAATCCATTCAAATCCCTCCACTCAAAATCCCACTCAATCTTGCCATTAAATTTCCACCAAATTTAATGCAAACTCTTTTATTTTATTCAGAATTTTGTCAATTACTTTAATGACAAACATTCACAAATAACCCCTTGCTAGAATTCCATTTCACATGCATAACCTCTTTATGCAATTTCACCCGAAAACCTGTTTCAGTATCTAGTGAAATAAATTCCTGCGCTTGTTTATTCTTTTGGCATGAAACATTTGCTCCAACTGGATGTCAGTGTCCCTTAAGTGTGCCACCCTACGGTTCGCGAATAATGCGGACATGATCGAGACCCTTCTCCGATCAATAATCGATGCGGGACACGGAGATCCATACTGACTCCCACACATTCAACGATGACTTTCCTGTGATCGTCGGAACCTTTTATGCTTGTATCTTAATCCCTTTGTTTCACGATATATTACATGTCCGAGATTCGATCATCGGTATCTCCATACCTAGTTTGATCTCGTTATTGACATGCACTCTTTTCTCGTTCCCGTGATATAACATTCTAGTGATCAAATCACTTGCTTGCAAGCTAACCAATGTGATATCACCGAGAGGTCCCAGAGTATATATATCCGTCATCGGGATGAACAAATTCCACTCTCAATCCATGGGCCTCAACATAACACTTTATTAGTTCTGAATCCATCTTTATAATCACCTAGTTACGGTGTGACGTTTGATGTGATCAAGAAACTCTTCCGGTGTTAGTGATTGACATGATCTCATGGTCTAAGGATTAGGATCACTTCGTAAGTTGTTATAGCAATATAAACTCAATGACTTTGATTGTAATGATATACTTCGGATGAATGTTCACCACACCATTACACTAATGTTGTGATCTCGTTATTAACAACATCCAATGTCTATGATCAGGAAACTGTGATCATCTTGTTAATCAACGAACTAGTTTATGAGAGAGGCATAACTAGGAACTTTTTGTTTGTTTATTAAACACACATGTATTAACGTTTCCGTATTAATACAATTATAGAATGCAAAATAAACATCTATCATATACTTGGAATACACATAATAAACATTTTATTATTGCCTCCCAGGGCATATTCCCTTCAGTCTCCCACTTGCACTAGAGACAATAATCTAGTTACATAGTGATGTATCTAACACCCATGGAGTTCTGGTGTAGATCATGTTTTGCTCTAGGGAGATTTTTAGTCAACGTATCTGCTACATTGAGATCCGTATGTACTTTACAAATATTTATATCTTCATCCTTAACATGCTCGCGGATGGAGTGAAACCGGCGCTTAATATGCTTGGAATGCTTGTGAGACCTTGGCTCTTTGGCATTGGCAATGGCACCAATGTTGTCACAATAGATCACCATTGGGTCCAACGCGTTTGCAACCACACCTAGTTCGGATATGAACTCCTTCATCCAAACCACTTCCTGAGCCGCTTCTGAAGCAGCAACATATTCGGCCTCCATTGTTGATCCCGCCACCACAGGTTGTTTGGAGCTCCTCCAACTAACCGCTCCACCATTCATGAGAAATACGTATCCAGATTGAGACTTAGAGTCATCCGGATCGGTGTCAAAGCTAGCGTCAACATAACACTTAGCGACGAGCTCTTCTTCACCTCCATATACAAGAAACATATCCTTAGTTCTTCGCAAGTACTTAAGGATATTTTTGACCGCTATCCAGTGTTCCGAACCTGGATCCGATTGGTACCTACTAGTAAAACTAATAGCATGTGCCACATCCGGTCTTGTACATAGCATGGCGTACATTATAGAGCCTATGGCTGAAGCATAGGGGACTTTGTCCATTATCTCTCTTTCTTCCGCCGTAGCCGGACTTTGAGTCTTACTCAATGCCATGCCTTGTGTCATAGGTAAGAACCCCTTCTTACTATCTTCCATTTTAAACTTCTTTAAAATCTTATCAAGGTATGTAATTTGCGATAGCCCTATTAGGCGCCTAGATCTATCTCTATAGATCTTTATGCCTAATATGTAAGATGCTTCACCTTGGTCCTTCATTGAAATTTTGTTGTTTAGATAACTTTTAACACTGTTTAAAAGATCTATATCATTTCCGATCAATAATATGTCATCCACATATAATATCAGAAATGCCACATTGCTTCCACTCACTTTCTTGTAAATACAAGCTTCTCCATAAGTTTGGACAAATCCAAACTCTTTGATCACCTCATCAAAGCGGAGATTCCAACTTCGTGATGCTTGCTTCAATCCATAGATGGATCGCTGAAGCTTGCACACCTTGTTAGCATCCTTAGGATCGACAAAACCCTTTGGTTGTATCATATACAACTCTTTTTCAATATTACCATTGAGAAACACAGTTTTGAAATCCATCTGCCATATCTCATAATCGAAATATGCAGCAATTGCTAACATAATCCTAACTGACTTTAGCATCGCTATGGGACAGAATGTCTCAGCGTAGTCAACTCCTTGAATTTGTCGAACCCCCTTTGTGACAAGTCGAGCTTTATAGACGGTCACATTACCATCAGCATTAGTTTTCCTTTTGAAAATCCATTTGTTCTCCACGGCCTTTTGGTCGTGAGGTAAGTCCACCAAGTTCCAAACTTGATTTTCATACATGGATTCCATCTCGGATTTCATGGCTTTTAACCATTTGTTGGAATCCGGGCTCATCATCGCTTCTTCATACGTCACAGGGTCATCATTTTCATCAACCATGAAATTCATGACAGGATTTCCGTACAGCTCGGGAGCTGCACGCGTCCTGCTAGACCTGCAAGGTTCGGTAGTACTCACTTTTGGAGTTTCATGATCATTATCATTAGTTCCCTCTTCAACAGGTGAAGCCAACTTCGGAACAACTTTCGGCGCTGCGCTACTCGCCATACTTTGAAGAGAAGGTTTAATAACCTCTTCGAGTTCTACCTTCCGACTACTCACACCTTTCGCGAGAAACTCTTTCTCTAGAAAGGATCCATTCTTGGCAACAAAAACCTTGCCCTAGGATCTGTGATAGAAGGAATACCCAATAGTTTCCTTAGGGTATCCTATGATGACGCATTTTTCTGCTTTGGGTTCGAGTTTATCCGGTTGAAGTTTCTTCACATAAACATCGCATCCCCAAACTTTAAGAAATGACAGCTTAGGTTTGTTTCCAAACCATAATTCATACAGTGTATTTTCAACGGATTTAGATGGTGCCTGATTTAAAATGAATGCAGCAGTTTCTAGTGCATAACCCCAAAATGACAACGGCAAGTCCGTCAGAGACATCATAGATCGAACCATATCTAATAAAGTACGATTACGACGTTCCGACACACAATTTCTTTGTGGTGTTCCGGCAGGTGTGAGTTGTGAAACAATTCCACACTCTTTCATGTGAGTGCTAAACTCGTAACTTAGATACTCACCTCCACGGTCGGACCGTAGAAATTTGATCTTTCTATTACGATGATTTTCCACTTAATTCTAAAATTCCTTGAACTTTTCAAAGGTTTCAGACTTGTGTTTCATCAAGTAGATATAACCGTATCTACTCAAATCATCCGTGAAAGTAACAAAATAACGATATCCACCTCGCGCCGACACACTCATTGGACCACATACATCAGAATGTATAATTCCAATAAATCTGTCGCCCGTTCCATTGAACCGGAAAACGGCGTTCTAGTCATCTTGCCCATAAGGCATGGCTCACATGTATCAAGTGATTCCAAAAGTCCATCCGAATGGAGCTTCTTCATGCGTTTAACGCCAATATGACCTAGACGGCAGTGCCACATATATGCAGATATATCATCATTAAGTTTAATCCTTTTAGCATCAACATTATGAATATGTGTAACATTATCATCGAGATCTAATAGAAATAAACCATTCATCATCAGTGCATGACCATAATAGATTTCATTCATATAAATGGAACAACCATTGTTCTCGGATTTAAATGAATAACCACTTCGCATCAAACACGATCCAGATACAATGTTCATGCTCAGTGCAGGCACCAGATAACAATTATTCAAGTTTATAACTAATCCCGACGAAAAATGGAGAGGTAGTGTTCCGACGGCGATCACATCAATGCTTGATCCATTGCCGACACGCATCTTGACCTCACCCCTTGCTAGCGGTCGTTCCACCCACGATTCGAAAGTTACAAATATTAATCGAACCGGTATCAAATACCCAGGTGCTACTGCGAGCACTAGTCAAGTACACATCAATAACATGTATATCATATATACCTTTGTTTGCCTTACCGGCCTTCTTGTCTGCCAAATACTTGGGGCAATTATGCGCTTCGAAGGCGTGCCCTTACAATAGTAGCACTCGGTATCAGACTTAGGTCCAACTCGGGGTTTCTTTTCAGGCACGGCAACCGGCTTGCCGCCCTTACTTCCCTTCTTGTATTTCTTGAAACCAGTGTTCTTATTGATCATCAACACTTGATGTTCCTTTTTGATCTCCACTTCTGCAGTTTTAAGCATTGACAAAAGCTCGGGGAGAGACTTCTTCATGCCTTGCATATTATAGTTCATCATGAAGCTCTTATAGCTAGGTGGCAGAGACTGCAGAACACGATGGATGCCTAAGTCAATGGGAATCGATATTCCCAAGGACACAAGCTTATCGGCGTAACCCGACATCTTGAGTACATGCTCACTAATGGAGTTGTGCTCTTCCATCATGCAGCTAAAGAACTTTTCTGAAGCATTGTAGCTCTCTACAGCAGCATGTGTGTCGAAAATCATTTTCAACTCACTCATTGTATCAAATGCATTGCCATTTTCGAAACGTTTTCGAAGTTCTGGCTCTAGCCCATACAATATGCCGCAATGAACTAAGTTGTGGTCCTCCTGACGAGTCTGATAGACATTCTTGTCCTCGTCAGGGGCATCCTCAAAGGGTGGGGGGCCTAGCGGAGCTTCTAGCACATATTGCTTTTGTGCAGCAGAGAGGAGAATCCTCAAATTCATGGCCCATTCGGTAAAGTTGCTACCGTTCGTTGCAAGTTTCTCTTTATCCATGAACACATTGAAATTAAAAAAGGTGGTGCCATCTACAACAAAATTTGTAAAGTTTAGACTAAGTTTATGATAGATTGAGTTCAACTAATCCATATTACGAATGAATCCCACTCAAAAACGACATCCCTTGTGCCTTTTTGGTGATTACATGAACCAAATCCACTACACCAAGTCCGATCATCACGTGAGTCGGTGTAGCTTCAAAGGCGAGCATCAAATGGGCATCATATCAACTATATGACTCATGCTTAACCTTTCGGTCCGTGTTCCGAGGCCATGTCTGTGCATGCTAGGCTCGCCAAGTTAGAACCTTAGTATTCGCGTGTGTAACTGTTTTACACCCGAAATATGGTCGTGGATCCAAGAACACCCGATCATCACGTGATGTCTTGGAGCGACGAAAACATAATCGGTGCATACTAAAGGAAGAACACATTATTATCTTGATATTTAAATGAGGGATCATCTTATTATGCTAACAAAGCGCTAAACAAGCAATATAAGATGCTATCAAACATCACATGTTTATTAGTGAAATGATATGGTTCCCGCATATGATCTCTATCATGTGCATCGTGGTATGATCACTATCATACCTTTATGTGTAAATCCAAGGTCTATGGAGTTTACACGCTATGTGTGTTGTAAGCGTATCATCTCATACTTCTACTTACAACATCACCATATCATGACACTAGCCTAGCAACAATCTAAACTAGACGCCTCTAATTTATCCATTGCAAGTTTTACGTGGCTTAGGGCTTTCGAGATAGAACAGTTCTTACCTACGAACATGAACCACAACGAGGATAACCAAATTGTTGACAACTCATTGCAAAATAGATATTGACTATAGTAGGAGAGACAGACACCCGCTAGCCACTTATGCAAACTAGTTGCATGTCAGGCGTGGAACATGTCTCTTGTGCGAGGTAATGTAAAGTTTGTCCGGGCCGCTTCATCCCACTATGCCACCAATATCCAAAATTACAACTAAGGAGAAACAACATGATCATCATCGCCCACATACTCATATGTGTACTATCCGTGTAAAGAATCTACGCATAGATCCGGCTCTGATACCACGGTAGGGTTCGCAGCATAGAAAACAAAAAATTTCCTACGATGGGAACAACTATGTACCAAGATCTATCTACTAGATACAAACAACGGGCGGATGTATATCCATAGAGAACATACCCTTCAAGACCGACAAAGCTTAACGAGTTCAACTCGTGGTTGATGTAGACGATCTCTTGCCGATCTCAAGATCGAGAGGAAGTCCTAGCGCCGCAAAGCAGCAGCGCATCCGTGCTCGCACACATGTACAAGACACCGAGCAACCTCCGCCTCCTCGCTCCAGAGATGCAGTGGAAGCACAACCCTTTCTTGCCGAATAGCCACCGGGAACATGTATCTCGCTAGTCCGATACCATGGGGGATAAATTCTAGAGGGGGAGAGAGATCCTTCACGAGGAGGTGTGAGTGAGAGAGAGGAGAGGGGGTGCCTTTTATAGGAGGAGGGGGGAACCCAAGGGGGTGGCCTCCGGCCATGGGGGCTGCCCCTCCCCTCCTTCATTCATGTGGGTGGACACTCCACTCACAAAAATCCATTGAAATCCCTCCACTCAAAATCCCACTCAATCTTGCCATTAAATTTCCACCAAATTTAATGCAAACTCTCATTAAATAAAACTCTTTTATTTTATTCAGAATTTTGTCAATTACTTTAGTGACAAACATTCACAAATAACCCCTTGCTAGAATTCCATTTCACATGCATAACCTCTTTATGCAATTTCACCCGAAAACCTGTTTCGGTATCTAGTGAAATAAATTTATGCGCTTGTTTATTCTTTCGGCATGAAACATTTGCTCCAACTGGATGTCAGTGTCCCTTAAGTGTATCACCTACGGTTCGCGAATAATACGGACATGATCGAGACCCATCTCCGATCAATAATCAGTAGCGGGACCTGGAGATCCATAATGACTCCCACACATTCAACGATGAATTTCCTGTGATCGTCGGAACCTTTTATGCTTGTATCTTAATCCCTTTGTTTCACGATATATTACATGTCCGAGGTTCGATCATCGGTATCTCCATACCTAGTTTGATCTTGTTACTGACATGCACTCTTTTCTCGTTCTGTGATATAACATTCTAGTGATCAAATCACTTGCTTGCAAGCTAACCAATGTGATATCACCGAGAGGGCCCAGAGTATATCTATCCGTCATCGGGATGAACAAATTCCACTCTCGATCCATGGGACTCAACATAACACTTTATTAGTTCTGAATCCATCTTTATAATCACCCAGTTACGGTGTGACGTTTGATGTTATCAAGAAACTCTTCCGGTGTTAGTGATTAACATGATCTCATGGTCTAAGGATTAGGATCACTTTGTAAGTTATTATAGAAATATAAACTCAATGACTTTGATCGTAATGCTATACTTCCAATGAATGTTCACCACACCATTACACTAATGTTATGATCTCGTTATTAACATCTAATGTCTATGATCAGGAAACTGTGATCATCTTGTTAATCAACGAACTAGTTTATGAGAGAGGCATAACTAGGAACTTTCTGTTTGTTTATTAAACACACATGTATTAACGTTTCCATATTAATAAAATTATAGCATGCAAAATAAACATCTATCATATACTTTAAATACACATAATAAACATTTTATTATTGCCTCTCAGGGCATATTCCCTTCAGTTGTATCAATGAACGAGGAACTGTATCGGGACTTTTTTTTGTAATTCTTATTTCTTTTTTTGCTGTGTGCATCCGTATGGCTGTTAGGGAAATGCGTTGGTTGCAAGGCTGGGTGTAATTAGTATCCTCTGATAATATTAATGTATGCTCATTTCTAAAAAAATGTTTAGTATTGTAAATGTAGATCCTTTTGACATTTTTTTCGATATCAGGAGCATTGCATAAATAAAGAATCATAGATCCTAGTCTCCGTTTTGAATTTGGTTTAGTTAGATTTTTGTCCTTGGTTATCTTTCTTTCTAAGAAGAAATAGGTCCTTGGGTATCTTGTACGACCAAACAGTAACACAAAAATCATCATGATTCGTGCGAGGTTAATCCGATTGGGCGGACAAATATCGTAGTATGCAGGATGCGAATGCATGAGAAGAGAACGAAAAATTCACCGCTGCTCCGACCCCCTCCACCACCCCTCCCTCCCCTTGTGCTTCTGCCGGTGTGAGCAAAGCTCGTTGGCAGTTTCCTTTCCCGTGGCGAGGACCTCTGAAAGGACAGAACTCTCTCGCACGGTGTTATTTGGCGGAGGTTGGCGAGGCCTGGCGTGGAGGCGGCCGACGAGCAACAATGGGTTGGCCTCTCGCATCTAGAGGCGGTAGAAGGCGGTGAGGAGTGTGGAATCCGCGGCCGGTGACGGCAGGGGCACGACCTAACCCCTGCAGTTTTTGATCTACCCATGCATGTGGCGTAATGGCCCGTGGTGGTGCTGCTCCTGTGGCGTGGATTCAATGGTTGGCTGAGGTATGACGACGTCATGGCGGTGCCGACACTCCAGTGGTGGTGGGGTGACCCGAGAGTGGAGGGGTGGGCCCCATCTAGGGGCGTCGGGCCACCCTGCTCGATGTGGAGCTCTCTAGATGGGCCTGCGAGTTTGTGGCTAGGAATAGCAGTGCCGATGGATGGCCTGTTGCAGCATGTCGGTGGGCTTTACGGGCCCGCTCGGGGCCCGACCAGACCCTCCCTGTACTGGTGTGCCCCATGTGGGCTTTACGCACCTACTGGGCCCGATCGAACCCATCTAGGACTAGTATGTCGCTGCCACATGCGGTTCACTACTGTCCTCGGTGGTGGAGGTTGTTCCCTCCCGCGTGGTTGTGGTGTTGTTGGTCCCGATTCAAGCTGTGCCTTTTGCCCCCCGTATTGCAAACCTCGTAGAAATTGCATAGGGGAGACGGTGATGGTGACTTCTTAACCGTGTTGGCGCGTGCTAGCGGGTGGCAAGTTTGGTGGTGGTGAGGCTTCGACCTCGCAGGACTACTCTGCAACGGATAGTTCGAGGGTTGTGGAATTGTTCTTTGGGGAGATATCCTTGTCGGCTCTCCAACACCGACGTGGTGCCGCCTTCGGGTGGCACCATTCCTTCTTAAAGGGCGTCGTGGCTACCCATGGTCCACATTTCTTGGTGCACCGGGGGAAACCCTAGGACCAGTGCACTGGTCCGGACAGTAGTGTCATCGATGTTGCCTCCCTTCTTGAAGGTGCTAGTTGGCACTTGACGCTTCGTTGTTAGGAGCGTGGTGGGACACTAGTGCAGACCCCCCCTTTAACTCCGGTTGGGAGGGCCCTCTAACAACGGTTCTACAATCGCTGTTGAGGGTTCGGTGTTAGAGGGGCCCCCCTTTAACACCGGTTCTTATACGAACCGGTGTTAAAGGGTGGCGCACGTAGCCGCCATAGGCTCAGTTCCCTTTAACACTGGTTCGTAACACGAACCGGTGTTAAAATTCTCCCGTCGCGTAGTTCTCGCCTGCCCGCTTACAGGCGTATTTCTGGAGGAGGGAATCGATCGAGAGGTATACACATACATCGTCATCGGTACATACGAGTACATGAATAATTAAGCAACTATTATTATACACAAACATCGCCATCGGCACACATACATCGCCATCGCTCATTTTGGTGGATATCTAAAGAGTTCTCCGCCAGGCGTGACGACCTCATCAAGTATGAACCCCGTCAATTCCTCTTGAATGGCTCGTATGCCGTCAAATGGTAGGAGTTGGTCCCGCATCCGTTCGATCTAAATATATATGAAGAATGGGGTCAATATATATATATAAGAATAAAACTCAACACAATTGATGGTAATAAAATAATGTTGTGGACTTTGTTTACTTACTCTAAGTTGTTCTAGTGCGGCTTGGCCCGTCGTACATATCGTGTTGCGAATGAACTCGCAAACATAGTATCCACATAAGTTATTGCCGGGTCCCTGATGCGCGCACTTTACGAGAATAGAGAGTTCAATCAAAATAATAATCAATAAAGCATGATATAATGGAATTGGAAGCAGAATCAAAGAGATACGCAGACCTAGCTAGCTAGTATTACTTACATTTTGGTCTACAAATTTTAGTTCTTCTGACCATTCACCCACGGCTTCGCCTGTGAACCTTTTCCAAACCCCGTCTCAAGAAAGAAAATGGATAAAGGAGTAATTAATTACTTGTTGTCACGAAAGTTGCCGATCTAGTGCGATAATATGATTGAAATTACCTGTGGAGCATCTCTCTAAAGTCTGCCCATAGCTCTTTTTATTTTCGTAATGAGTCCATGACAAGGACTTTTCCTGATTCGGGTTGAATGACTAGCAGAATAAAGTGGAACCTACGCACGCATAACTCATCATCAGTTACACTTAACATCGAGTGTCAAATAGAATGTGTACAAGAGAGAGGGTAACAGTACTCACGAGAAGTTGTAAGGCAATAGTATTTCCCTTTTGGTTTGTTGTCTCAGTAAAGACTTTAGCAAGTAATCTTCTGTTTTCCCGGGTTTGGTTCTTACCACTTCTTCATGAACTCTATTTGGGTCAATGAACCCAATGTCAAAAGGGCCTCCTTTCATGCATTCCATAACCTTTTTCCTGCATAATAGTATATACATATATGGTGAGCATATATATATACATGCAATTAATGAAGTGAATGAGATGAGATATAAATTACAGAAATAGTACTTACACACAATAAAGGCTGATGGCAGCTTTGTCGAGTTCCTTCTGATTGAATAGAAAATGCAAGTCTTGAATGTTGAAGTCGATCGCGTCGTCTCCGCACAAGAAAATCTGATCTCCTATATGCGCCGTGATCCATTCTTCCTTTCTCGTCTTGCAGAAATCAAGGTACCACTTGTGCAAAATTCGCATCTTTGTTGGTAGATTCTTGAGCTCCTCTTTCTTGACGAGATTCTTCCCATACTTCCATGGCTGTATGGGGTTGGCATCACATTTGGGCAAGTTGTCTCCCATGATGTTCAAGTATGCAATGTAAGTCATCCCCATCTCATTGGCCTTTCTTTGTAGCTCTGCCTCGTAATCATTTACGGGAGGAGCATCCCGTGTGTCGAACACTTGGAGCGGGGCGCATGATTGGTTTTCCTGCTCTCCGAGCAAGGGAACTGTTTTCTGGGGTGCCGCACGACTGCTACTTTCAGTCTCCCTACGGCGCCTTGCATCCCCCTTCAAAATCTGGCGTCAGAGTCCCAAGACAAGTGGGGTTTCAGGTTTCAAAAGATTGTAAACTTCTCCACCACCGCCGGATCTATTTTCTCCTTTGGCTCGCCCGTCTAGGTGCAAAGAATTTCTTGACCTCTTCTTCCGAGATCCTATTGGTCTCCTCGTCGCTGATTCCACGGTAAACCGTAATGGCTTGGTAGAAGGTGCGGGACGTAGTTTTTTGAACTCTTTGGCGTCACGGTTTCCCATGATTTCTTTGTGGCAGTGCTCTTGATGCTCTTCATGGCAAGCTCTTCCGCTTACGCCGAGGAGATGGATGAAGCACCGGAGATGGTCGACGGGCAGAGATGGCTGCCTGGAGATGGCTTTGTCAGGAGAGATGGCTGAAGCGCCGAGATGGCTGCCGCCACAGAGATAGCTGAAGCGGCTCGATCGCCGACCATGAGACGGGCGGGTGCCAGTGGCCTCCAATTTGGAAGCACGATGTGTTCCTTCTTCCAAAGAATGGTTGTTTTCACGCAAATTTGAATTGAGTTTCCCCTTCACCGTAGCATGGTCAAGTTGTGCTTCCTCATATTCCTTCACAACCTCATCCACCCCGACAATAGCATAGCCATCTGAATCATCGGCAAAGTGGTAAGTTCCACCAGCTACAGGAGGTAAGGGATAGCCGATACCACCTTAATGGATAAGCCCATTAATCTCACATGCAGCTCAGCGTGTTTGCTCTCCGTGATCTCATCCACGGGTATCGAGGACCCGCCATTTCAAGCGTGCACGTTCTCCGTGGAAGCCACGCTGCTTTTCCGCAGAGTCCGGCCGGCAGCTTCCAATGCAGGCTCTTCATGCCGCTGAGATGGGCCGGTAGCTTGATGGTTTCATAGCATTCACTTGCGCCGCAACGCCACAAGTGCATGTTCTATCTGTGTCATCCGCTCTGTATGCTCTTTTCTTTTCTCGCGCCATCTGTAAGAGTCGCCCACTGCAAACCCATCCTTCCACGCCATACCCCCGCCTCGTGCATGTCCAGGTGTTCTTTTTTACCGATGGCGCGTGAGCTGGTCATTCTCTCTGTCGGGATGGAAGGTCCCGTGGATGTTTCCTCGTATGCCGTGATGAGTTCAGGACGGGTTTGGCAAGGAGGGTTGGGAAGATACACAATCCTGCTTCGGGTCCAACCTTGCCCCAATTCCAGAGAACCAAGTCTTTGCACGAGGTCCCACCCATCCGTCTGGGGTGTGATCCTCTAGCTGCAGGCCTTCTCAACTTCCTCCCACTTAGGCCTTTGAGATATGTAGCCACCGACCGCCCTCCGTGATATTCCTTCTTCGGGCATTAAGCGTATTGGTTTTGTGACCTTTTTAGCTATAGCACCTTTTTATATGTCACAAATTCGGGCATGAGGTCTTATCTTCGCAAAATATGTCTTCAAATTTGGAGTCTCGCCACTTTGACAAATTTGTTCAATGTTGTCTTCCAGTTGCGGAAAGCGTCAGCCATCTTCTTTAGAGTCCACTCTTTGACCTTTTCCTTTATAACTGGGTTGTTTTCATCCTCCTCTGGCGGAAGGGTGAAATTTACCAACAACGAATTCCAAAGCGTTTCTTTGGATCTTTCATCGACAAAGGTACCGTCACCCTTCTTTGGCTTATTCCAATTTTCAAGTATGATTGGGATTTGGTCCCTAACAAGAACTCCAAATGACGCACAAATTTGTCTGCGGCCTTCTTGGGCTCCATCGGCCTGCCATCAACACGGACTGCTTCGATCGTGAACTTTGCACGATCTTTCAACCGATGGCTCGCACCTCGCTTGCTCTTTTTCGTAGAAGAAGATGGTTGCTGGCTGGTCGATCCAGAGGGATAAAAGAAGAAATAAGCGTTAATTAATACATGTAGAAGAAGATTGTTGGTGGAAGTCAGCAGAGGCTTAATCAATGCATATACCTCGCCGGACTTTTTAATCACTAAATTATGCTCACCGAGTCTTCATCTTCTCCATGACTACTTGAGCTGTCATCATGTCCCTCCAAGTTCAGATATTGTGAGGTGTCCTCATCAATAATGTTCTCCATTATTTCTTCTTCTTCAAGGTTTCTACTAAGTGGATCCATAGTTTCTAAAACAATAATATTATCTAGAGTAAGAGAGTAAACATTCAAGTGGACTTGGATTCATACACAAATAAACATATTATTCATACAAAAATACACAAATAAATACACAAATGAAATTAAAACCCTAAGGATGCTTGATCATTTTAAACGAGTTCCGAGGGGTCCAAACCCTAATTCGGAGAAATCCTGGATGCATATGAGATGGGCTAGCTATAGTGGCTGAGCTGAGGCTGGCGGCGTTGGAGAGCGACCTAGGGCGCGCGAGGTAGCGTGATGCGGCCTACCTAAAACGTGCGTTGTTCGAAAGAGGAGGTCGAGGCAAACATTATAGCGATGGCAAACAACTTGGCAGAACAGATACAATTTGGAGGGGATGTGCCCAAGATAGGCCCCAGACCGAGGGGAGAAGCCACGACACTCGCCAAAGAGCTGCCCGCGCAGTCCACCTTCTAAGGCCACCACCGACATCCGCGAACTCTAGCCACCACTCCGACGACCAACGACACATCGCATCACCGAAGAGAGGGACACTGTGCCGTCGTTACCAGCGGACACACCTGCAACCCAGAAGGACCATGCATACACCCCGACATCACTGGCATAACGCACCCCACCTAGTCCGCACCGGAGCTCTCACCCCACCTAGGCCGCATCGCGAGCTCGCACCCCATGGCCACCACCGGAGCTCGTACCCCACCTAGGCCGCCCCCGCAGCCGAGAGGGGAGGCCGTCCCGCATTTGGGCCTGGGCCTCCCCGACGAATCCATCTCCCTGACCCATCCCCTCCACATCCCTGTCGTTGGCCCCAATCCGTGGACGCCACAGCCGCTCCGCCGCCACACCCGATGACGCGAGCTACCACCGACAATGCGATCTCGAAATCAGGTTTGGGTCTTCCCCTGTCAAAGCTGTCTTCGTGTCCGATTTGATCCTACTACTAATAAGTACAATGGTTTGAAATCATACTTTCTACAAAGCTTGTTCGATTTCATCTTGGTACATCTGTTTCGTACCTACATTCCTATTGCAGTTTTCGTGTCCGATTTGATCCTACTACTAATAAGTACAATGGTTTGATTTATATACAGAAGTATATGAAATTGAATAAAAAATTAGAGTAGTAAATTTCGAACCCTCTAGCTTACAACATTTCTTGTAGATTGTAAATGGAATCAATAGCAAAGGATGAATCCTCCTCGACGCAGCAGGCGGATGGAGTGGCGCCACACTGCTGAGCTACGGGCCGGGCGGCCACCGCATGAGCTCCACACCGCCGCCAGAGGAAACAGAAGAGGAAACAGAGGGGATTTACCAGTCCGCTAGCTCACCACGCGTCGGGGTTCTTGTAGGCGCAAGGCTGCGGCGCGGGCGGTCGTTGGCTGGTGGCACGCGTGTAGCGCCGGCTGGTGGCGCTGTATGGCGAGGGCGGCGATGACGAGGGCTGGAGGGCTTCGGTGGCGTGTGCGCGCAGTGGCGACGGCGAGGGGTTCGATCGATCTGGCTCTAGGGGGAAGAAAGGAAGGGATGGCGATGATACTCTTTAACACCGGTTCGGGCTGGAACCGTGTTAAAGGGAATTGCATTCAGCAGATGCATTTCTCTTTAACACCGGTTCGTGTCTGGAACCAGTGTTAAAGGGGGCATTTATTTCATGCATTAAAGGGGCATTTTTAATTCAAAAAATAGGATATGAATTTAGAAAATTCATATCTTTTTCATTTCAACTCAGAAAAATATGAATAATATATCATAATTTTCAGAAAAATAATATCTATCCATTCATGTAAAAACATTTTATATTTACTTTAGATGAAAATTTTCAAAATGATTAAAACACTTACATATAAATTTTGATTATTCAATTCAAACAAAAATAAATTGTCAAATCCTAAAACTTTGGACATAAGAAATATTAAGCATCTAAAAAGGAATCTAACCCTATTTTATTAGAGCAAATCATATTTTAATGCCGCATCTTTTGTATTAACATTTTTGAATTGATTGGATATTTAAATGCTGCATCTTTTGTATACACTTGAATCTGACCAAGCCTCGCTCAACTTGCATTGGTTTTTTGATAAAATAGCATATTGTGAACCTAAAATGATTTTTGTAAAAATCATGAGCATCGTATCATGTACCTGTAGTTCATATTCGACCCACTTCCCGCCGATTCTAGAATTTGTCTTTTTCACCAGAGGTGGACGGAAAGATTTCAGATCCCCCTGTTGGTACATTGTCCATATAAGGTGGTCTAGTATTTTTGTAAAATGTGTTGGTGGTTTTTTGAATTAGCCATTTGGTGGTTGCTTCACAAAACCGTCCGTTTTTTATGCTCGGAAAATGGAAAATGCCTTTTTGGTGCGATAAAAAGGAAAACTTCCTCTTGCAACATTGTTTGCCATGCCATGATGCACATGTATACACAATATGGCCATATTATCACAAACCATGCCTTGATTCTAGCCATAACATTGGTCATTTGACCCGAAAGCCAAGAAACCTCGAATGAGATAGGTCATTTTGTGAAGGTTTTTTTGAGACATAATCAATATACCAAGTTTGAGATTTTTCCTTCTAACTATGTCACATAATATAACACCACGCGAAGGTTTCGCACTGTTTCGATCTTTTTTTATTTTTTATCCCCGTTTTAAACTATCGTCAAACTTTGTCGAACAACGGGCATGAAGATTCTTAGCTCGGGGCCAAGCCTCGCTCAACTTGCATTGTTTTTTTTTATAAAATAGCATATTGTGAACCTAAAAATGATTTTTGTAAAAAATCATGAGCATCGTATCATGTACCTGTAGTTCATATCTGACCCACTTCCTGCCGATTCGACAGGAATTTGTCTTTTTCACCAGAGGTGGACGGAAAGGTTTCAGATCCCCCTGTTGGTACATTGTCCATATAAAGTGGTCTAGTATTTTTGTAAAATGTGTTGGTGGTTTTTTGAATTAGCCATTTGGTGGTTGCTTCACAAAACCGTCTGTTTTTTATGCTCGGAAAATGGAAAATGCCTTTTTGGTGCGATAAAAAGGAAAACTTCCTCTTGCAACATTGTTTTCCATGCCATGATGCACATGTATGCACAATATGGCCATATTATCACAAACTATGCCTCGATTCTAGCCATAACATTGGTCATTTTACCCGAAAGCCAAGAAACCTCGAATGAGATAGGTCATTTTGTGAAGGAGATATAACTGGAATTAAAATACAGAATGCAACTAATAGTAAGTTACATAAAGCTGAAGGGAATATGCCCGAGAGGCAATAATAAAGTGGTTATTATCGTATTCCATATTTATGATAAATGTTTATTTTACATGCTATAATTGTATTAATACGGAAACGTTAATACATGTGTGTTTAATAAACAAAAAGGAAGTTCCTAGTTATGCCTCTCTTATAAACTAGCTCGTTGATTAACATGTTGATCAAAGTTTCCTGATCATGGACATTGGATGTTGTTAATAACGAGGTCACAACATTAGTGTAATGATGTGATGAACATTCATCCGAAGTATAGCATTACAATCAAAGTCATTGAGTTTATATTGCTATAAAAACTTACGAAGTGATCCTAATCCTTAGACCATGAGATCATGTCAATCACTAATACCAGAAGAGTTTCTCGATGACATCAAACGTCACACTATAACTGGGTGATCATAAAGATGGCTTCAGAACTACTAAAGTGTTATGTTAAGGCCCATGGATCGAGAGTGGAATTTGTTCATCCCGATGACGGATAGATATGCTCTGGGCCCTCTCGGTGATATCACATTGATTAGCTTGCAAGCAAGTGATTTGATCACTAGAATGTTATATCACGGGAACGAGAAAAGAGTGCATGTCGGTAACGAGATCAAACTAGGTAAGGAGATACCGATGATCGAATCTCGGACATGTAATACATTGTGAAACAAAGGGATTAAGATACTAGCATAAAAGGTTCACACGATCACAGAAGTCATCGTTGAATGTGTGGGAGTCAGTATGGATCTCCAGTCCTCCATCGATTATTGATCGGAGAAGGGTCTCGATCATGTCCGCATTATTCGCGAACCGTAGGGTGACACACTTAAGGGATGCCGACACCATTCGAGCAAATGATATGCCGTAAAAAAGAAAAGGAAAGCGAGGAATTTATTTCACTAGACAATCAAACTGCTTTGGTTGAAATTGCTGAAACTGGTTCTGCATGTGAAATTGAAATGTTGTAAGGGGTTTTATGTGAATGTTTGTTAATTAAAGTAATTAACAAAATTCTGAATAAATAAATAAAAGAGTTTTATTTAAATGAGAGCTTGCATTAATTTTGGTGGAAAATTAATGCATGTGAGTGGAATTGTGAGTGGAGAGGTTTTTATGTGAGTGGAGCTTCCACCACATGAATGAGGGAGAGGTGGGGGCACCCTCCATGGCCGGCGGCCATGCCCCCTTGGCACTACTAGGAAAATGGCTATAGGTAATCATCACATCCGTGGCTTACATGGTTGAAGTGCCCCACGGCTAAAACAGGCGTGGCTCACCTATGGGCAGTGCCCTACTAGTAACTAGAACAACCGTGACGCACATGACCATAGTGCGCCACAGATATGTGTGGGCTGTGGCCTCTGCTCAGACGCCAAACATCCAGAAGACATAGGATAGGTGCGCTACGGTTGTTAGTGTCAACCGTGGCGCACATGGAGGGTGCGCCACGCCAAGCGCATGCCCTCTCACGTGAAATGGACAGACACATCCGTGGCGCACTATGGCATGTGCGCCACGTTGTATAAACAGTAGTAGGGCACCTTGCCCTAGTGCCCCACGCCTAACTATCCCGCACTCCAACTCCACCCCCCGTGGATCGCCTTTTTAGGCTTTGCAAAAAATAAAAGAAAATGATAAACACTTCAAAAAAATTAAATCCTTTCATATTTAGGTAGGTAATGTGGTATAGCTTCTAGTAAAATTAACAAACATGAGTTTCGACTTTATCTGCAAAAAAAAGTTATGCCACGGTAAAAAGGCCGTAACTTTTGCATACGATATCGAAAAAAATCGTATAATATACCAAAATGACGAGAACGAGATTTCGCATCCGCTCGCAACGCCCTACGGCCGTTTAGCGATTTTTTAGATTTTCAAAATTCGAAAAGAGTAAAAAGTTACGGTCAAAAGACCATTTTTCCCTGCAGAAAAAAAAATAGAGGGCGACTTACCCGTAGCGCACCACCACCTAGTGCGCCACGGATAAGCTTGGGCGGGATTCAAATTTCGAATCCCCACCCCGCCCACCTTCCCTCCCCTTCTCTCTTTTTCCTTTTCCTCCCTTCTCATTTCCTTCTTCTTCTCCTCCTTATCCTTCTCTTTCTCTTTCTCCTTCTCCTCCTCTTCCTCCTCCTTGCAGTGAAGATGGTGATGGCGGCGGCCTCCTCCTTGCAGTTCCAACAACGAGACGGCGGGCTCATTCTTCTCCTCCTCTTCCTCCTCCTCCTTGTAGTTCCGACGACGACGAGGCCCTCCTCTTCTTCTTCTCCTCCTCCTCTTCTCCTTCTCCTCCTCCTCTTCTTCTCCTCCTCTTCCTCCTCTTCTTCTTCTTCTTCTTCTTCTCCTCCTCTTCTTCTCCTCCTCTTCCTCCTATTCTCCTCCTCCTCCTTGCAGTTCCGACGACGACGACGAGGTGACGACAAGGAGGCGACAACAAGGCGACGATGGCGACCTACACCGACGCGCGATGACACTGACGACGAGATCTAGATCTGCTGCTTTTTTTTTAATTTTGAAATTTATATCCGTGGCGCACAGCACCTAGTGCGCCACGGTTATCGTTTCATACGCGTGGCGCACCTGGACTACTTTCCGTGGCGCACTGGCATGTGCGCCACGCCTATCTCGACACAACCGTGGCGCACTGTAAGGCGCCACGGCTAGGAGATAGTCAGAAGGTCTGCGGGCCCGCTAGTGCGCCACAGATGGCCTTTTCAGGTGCGCCACGAACAGGCGTTCTCCTAGTAGTGTGGGCTGCCCCTCCTCCCCTATAAAGGACCCCCTCCTCTCACTTGTCTCTCACACCTCGCGAAGGATCTCTCTCCCCCCTTTAGAATTTCCCCATGGTCTCGGATCAGCGAGATACATGTTCCCGGTGGCTTTTTCTGGAAGGATTTGTTGCTTCCGCTGCTTCGCTGGAGCGAGGGCGTGGAGGTTGTCGGGGTACCCGTACGTGTGTGCAATCACGGATGCACCACTGCTTTGAGGTGCTGGACTTGATCGTGCTGGACCGGCTGGACCAGATGGACTTCATCATGATCTTGAGATCGGCAAGCGTTCGTCTACATCATCCACGAGTACAACCTCGTTAACGCTATTCGGTCTTCGAGGGTATGTATTCTATGGATGTATATCCACCGGTTGCTTGTATCTAGTAGATAGATCTTGGTACATAGTTGTTCCCATCGTAGGAAATTTTTTGTTTTCTATGCTGCGAACCCTACAGTGGTATCAGAGCCGGATCTATGCGTAGATACTTTGCACGGATAGTACACATATGAGTATGTGGGCGATGATGATCATTTTATTGCTTCTTAGTTGTACTTTGGATATTGGTGGCATAGTGGGATGAAGCGGCCCGGACAAACTTTACATGTCCTCGCACATGAGACCTGTTCCACGCTTGACATGCAACTAGTTTTGCATAAGTGGCTAGCGGGTGTCTGTCTCTCCTACTATAGTCAATATCTAATTTGCAACGAGTTGTCAACAATTTGGTTATCCTCGTTGTGGTTCATGTTCGTAGGTAAGAACGGTTCTATCTCGAAAGCCCTAAGCCACGTAAAATTCGCAATGGATAAATTAGAGGCGTCTAGTTTAGATTGTTGCTGGGCTAGTGTTATGATATGGTGATGTTGTAAGAAGAATTATGAGATGATACTCTTACAACACGCATAATGTGTAGGTTCCATAGACCTTGGCCTTACACATAGAGGTATGATAGTGATCATACCACGGTGCACGTGATGGATATCATATGCGGGAACCATATCATTCCACAAATAAACATGTGATGTTTGATAGCATCTTATATTTCTTGTTTGGCGTTTTATTAGCATAATAAGATGATCCCTCATTTAGATATCAAGATAAAAATGTGTTCTTCCTTAAGTATGCACCGACAATGTTTCGTCGCTTCAAGACATCACGTGATGATCGGGTGTACTTGAATCCACGAGCACATCTCGGGTGTAAGTCAGTTACACACGCGAATACTAAGGTTCTTACTTGGCAAGCCTAGCATGTACAGACATGGCCTCGGAACACGGACCGAAAGGTTAAGCATGAGTCATATGTTTTGATATGATGACCATATGGATGCTCGCCTTTGAAGCTACGCCGACTCACGTGATGATCGGACTTGGTGTAGTGGATTTGGTTCATGTAATCACCAAAAAGGCACGAGGGATGTCGTTTTTGAGTGGGAGTTCATTTCTAATTTGGATTAGTAGAACTCAATTTATCATAAATTAAATCAAAGTGAATTTGCATAATTTGCTGTAGTCATTAGCATTCGTTCACCACCTTATGCATAGTTGTAATTGAGATAATAGAACTATAGAATTCTGGATATATACTTTACGAACTGGTATCGTATTGTGTTGAGTGTCAATCTAAAGTTTAAATTCCTATTGCAAACTTTCAGCCAAATTCTATTTACTCCGTGAAATTTAATAATTGGTATTAAATCGAGAGAAACAATTCCAGTGTTAGTATCTTAAGTATCATGTTTGCCTCCATGATTCTTGATTGTTTTAAATATCAAGGTTGTCTAGGAGCTGAAAGAATTGTTTCAGAAACCATCATGTGTGACAGATATAACGATATCTGAAACAATGTTTTGGTTGCAATATGATAGAGTATAATATATGATCTCATATTGGATGAGAATTTACAAAGGTTGGAGATGCTAGACATCCTAATCATCCAAAAGGGTTTTGGAAAGTAATGTTATACTCACGATTCACCTTTGTAAGCTACAGTAGCTTGATCATGAAAGTCGTCATGATAAGGGTGAATAGAAGATGTATGTAAAGTGTTTACTACACTAAAAGATTACTAAAGAATGGATTTTGAAAGAATACCGATCATTTTGATGATGGTGATCTACTTCAAAGTGCAAATCCAAAGGTATTATTATTTGAATATACACGCTTTGGACTATGTGTCATGTATATGGCGCCACTTTTGATGTTAATAGATTCTTTTAAAAAGGAAAAGAAAATGCTGAAAGAGAATCTATAAAATATATTTGGCAGAAAAGAAAAGATTGGAAATATCCAATTTAGGTATATGGATGATATACATGTTATGGTTGTATTATTTGCTTGTTAAACAATGTGGTTCTTGGGTATTGGATACCGAATTGGTTGGTATGAAATTTCATACGGAACAACGCAATTCATGAACCACAATGGCCTAAGTAACTAGCAAGAGAATATGTGATGATGTTCATCGAAAACAAACAAACTGTTGTTTGTATTTCTCGTTGACATCAAGGCTTGACTTCAAGATTTGTTTTAATAATTGTTATTTGAATCAGGTATTATGAGAACAAAGGTTGTTCAAATAATTATCGTATTCCATATAATATGGATGATTTACAAATCTAGTTGGATAAATCACATCCATAAAACCTAATGTTAAAATATCGCAAGACAAATGATTGAAAGATCACTTACGAAGTGACATCGCTGTTTAAATTATATTGGAAAGAAAACATGAAGAATCTCCATTTTCATGGATTTTTGGAGTCTTTGATTTGATCAAGTGACGCTTGTGAGACTTTCCTCGGGATAATTAAAACTTCGTTCAAAGGCCAAAGAAGAACGAACGACTAAAATATTGGAATTTATACATATCGATGTATGTAGTCCATTATGTATAGTCGTAAGCGATGGATTTCAACTTCATATGCTTTCTCCAGAAATTTGAGTGAATTTTCACTTAATGAGAAAGAAGTATGAAATATTTGAAAAACGTTTCAAAGACTTTCAAGATGAAGTGAAAATCATTGTAACAAGAAAATAAATGGTTTATGATTTTATCATAAGGGATTTATTTGAGTTACAAGTGTAACAAGAAAATAAATGAATTATGATTTTATCATAAAGGGATTTATTTGAGTTGCAAGTTTAGCAAAACACCTAGATTTACATCTCCCGAAACACCATAGGAGTATGGAGTGTTTGAGATTTGTAATGAAACCTTTTTTGACATGGTTGGATCAAAGGTGTTATTTATAAAACTGCCATTATGTTTTAAAAAGATTAAAGCTTTACAGACTACCGCTTTTACACTGAAAAGAGCTCCATCTTGATCCGTTGAAATGACACCATATGAGTTATGGTTTGGGGTAAAACCCAAGTTGTCATTTCTTAAATTTTGGTATGCTAAACATAAGTAAGATGTTTACAACTGAAGTCGGATGAGCATGTCTTTGTAGGTTATTTCGAATAACAATTGGTTATTCCTTCATAACACCAAGGACAAAAGGGTTTGTCGCTTGAAACGTGAGGTTTCTTGGAGAAGGAATTTTCGTAAAATTTAAGTGGGAGGACAATAGAACTTTGATAAGGTTAACGAACCTTAGCTATATGTGCTGAGTTTCGCAGCGCCGAAAATCGTTCCGAAGGCTGCCATAATGCTCATAGATTATGTGCCTCAAAGGTTGTGGTCACGGAGATCTAAGTTCTTATTGAACCAAGTCGGTCGGATAAACAATCAAATGTTGAGATTTGAGAGTAAATCATTATTGTTTGACAATGATGAATCGACCACATACAAAGAAGCGATGATGGTCCCTGACTCCGTCAAATGGCTTGAAGCCATAAAATCCGTGATAAGTCCATACACGATAAATCAAGTTTTGAACTTGGAAGACCCTCCGGAAAGGTGTAAAAACCTATCGGTCGTATTTGGATCTATAAAGAAACAGACATGGATGTTTCACATCTATGAAATAGTCGACATGTCGTAAAGTATTTTGTGACAATTTTCAAGGAGTTGACTATGACAAGATTTGATCTTTCATAGCGATATTTAGTCTGGACGGATTAAAGTAGCAACCACTACATATAATTTGGTATATGGTAGATGAATAAACAAAACAAAGTTCTTCTAATAGAATGGTTACCTAGGACGTGTACATGACACGGTCCAAAGGGTTTTGTTAAATTCAAAGGATGCTAAAAGGGCATGCAAACTTCAATAGTTGAAGTAAGCATCACGGAGTTGGAATCTTCACCATGATGAAAAAGGAGTTTTTCATCAGGAGACAATGAAGATGCTTGCATTTGCAAGAAATTAAGTGGGAGCGCTAAGACATATTTCTAATACATTATGTGGAGGATATCTTGTTGATTAGAAATGATGTATCTTTTATTGACAAAGGTTAAGAATTTCATTTCGATGAAATACTTAGGCAAAACCCGAATATTTAGCATGAATGTCTATAGTGGATAGACTGTGACGCTAATATGGTTGTGCCAAACGTACATATATGAGATATTGAAGGAGTTCAATATAGAAACGACAAGAAACAGTTCTTGTCGCATGGAAAAGGAATTGAATCAAGATTCAAGTGTATCGACACTTGATAAGTGAAAAAAGATTCAAGTGCTTTGACACTTGATGAGTGAAATCACGAGAATGTTTTGATCAATCATACCATGATATGTACACATCCAGATATGTCCTATGCTCTAAGTGTTATGAGCATATACTAGAATGAATCATAAAATGATCATTGGACTATAGTAAGGATATTCTTATGATCTTTTAGAAGAACTAAGAATATATTTGTGTAGAGGTGACAAACAATTACAAATAGTTCATTGTAAAGCGTTACATTGATACTAGTTTTGACACAAGATACAAATTAAGTTTATCTCAATTTAAACTATGGGTGGCACAATGTAATGGAAAGAAGTTTCCATGATGGATTTGGATGAAATCCATAGTTAAGACATTGTGACGAATACTACAACAAAAGGGCTAAGTATATGACTGCTATAGTAGCAGTAAAGGAGGGAATTTGTGTCAAGTAGTTTGTTATCAAACTAAGGTGTTGTTCGCAACGGGCTAACACTAAAGATATATTGTACGATAATAGTATCGACATGGTTTAACCCCAAGGAACTAAAGGTCTCACCAAAATACCAAATTTATACAATGCCATCTCATTGGAGAATGAGTGATGCGTGGAGACGCAAAGACATGCAAATACACACGGAACTGAAAGTGTCAGATCCGTAGATTATGTTAACTATCGCGATGCATTTGGAACACCAGAAAGCCATAGGTGTTCAATACGCAAAGTTTTCAAACTAGATTATTGTCTCTAGTGCAAGTGGGAGACTGAAGGGAATATGCCCGAGAGGCAATAATAAAGTGGTTATTATCGTATTCCTTATTTATGATAAATGTTTATTTTACATGCTATAATTGTATTAATACGGAAACGTTAATACATGTGTGTTTAATAAACAAAAAGGAAGTTCCTAGTTATGCCTCTCTTATAAACTAGCTCGTTGATTAACATGATGATCAAAGTTTCCTGATCATGGACATTGGATGTTGTGAATAACGAGGTCACAAAATTAGTGTAATGATGTGATGAACATTCATCCGAAGTATAGCATTACGATCAAAGTCATTCAGTTTATATTGCTATAACAACTTACAAAGTGATCCTAATCCTTAGACCATGAGATCATGTCAATCACTAATACCGGAAGAGTTTCTCGATGACATCAAACGTCACACTATAACTGGGTGATCATAAAGATGGCTTCAGAACTACTAAAGTGTTATGTTGAGGCCCATGGATCGAGAGTGTAATTTGTTCATACCGATGACGGATAGATATGCTCTAGGCCCTCTCGGTGATATCACATTGATTAGCTTGCAAGCAAGTGATTTGATCACTAGAATGTTATATCACGGGAACGAGAAAAGAGTGCGTGTCGGTAACGAGATCAAACTAGGTATAGAGATACCGATGATTGAATCTCGGACATGTAATATATCGTGAAACAAAGGGATTAAGATACTAGCGTAAATGGTTCACACGATCACAGAAGTCATCGTTGAATGTGTGGAGTCAAGATGGATCTCGTGTCCATCGATTATTGATCGGAGAAGGGTCTCGATCATGTCCGCATTATTCGCGAACCGTAGGGTGACACACTTAAGGGATGCCGACACCATTCGAAAATGATATGCCGTAAAAAGAAAAGGAAAGCGCAGGAATTTATTTCACTAGACACCGAAACTGTTTCGGTTGAAATTGCTGAAACTGGTTCTGCATGTGAAATTGAAATGTTGTAAGGGGTTTTATGTGAATGTTTGTTAATTAAAGTAATTAAAAAAATTCTGAATAAACAAATAAAAGAGTTTTATTTAAATGAGAGCTTGCATTAATTTTGGTGGAAAATTAATGCATGTGAGTGGAATTGTGAGTGGAGAGGTTTTTATGTGAGTGGAGCTTCCACCACATGAATGAGGGAGAGGTGGGGTCACCCTCCATGGCCGGCGGCCATGCCCCCTTGGGCTGCCCCCCTCCCCTATAAAAGGACCCGATCCTCTCACTTGTCTCTCACACCTCCTCGCGAAGGATCTCTCTCGCCCTTTAGAATTTCCCCATGGTCTCGGATCAGCGAGATACATTTTTCCGGTGGCTTTTTCTGGAAGGATTTGTTGCTTCCGCTTTGGAGCGAGGCGTGGAGGTTGTCGGGTACCGTGCGTGTGCGATCACGGATGCACCACTGCTTTGAGGTGCTGGACTTGATCGTGTTGGACCGGCTGGACCAGATGGACTTCATCACGATCTTGAGATCGGCAAGCGTTCGTCTACATTATCCACGAGTACAACCTCGTTAACGCTATTCGGTCTTCGAGGGTATGTATTCTATGGATGTATATCCACCGGTTGCTTGTATCTAGTAGATAGATCTTGGTACATAGTTGTTCCCATCGTAGGAATTTTTTTGTTTTCTATGCTGCGAACCCTACAAAAGCACGACTGAAAATTAAGATACATAAAAGAACTGAAAATTAAGATACATGGTCAGACTAAGTAACAATCGGCCGAACTTGTTTCGGAATGTTGGAGTGATTCAGTCATGCTCCTGCCTACACCTATAATACTAAATCAGTGCATTCGCCGCCGCTTATCGCGCCATGTATGCGTCGTCGGGTCGCCGTAATTGAACCTTGAAGGCTGAGTACGCGTGGGCTGGACTTGAGGGTAGCGCAGACGGGGGTTAGAGTCGGCGGCAGTGTCATAGGCCATGACGCTCTGGAGAGTCCGACCGCGCCACCATGGCCGACGGCTGGCCTCGTTGAAGTTACGAGGAGGTGGGCCGTCCTCCTCGTGCCTGGCGAGCGCCCTCTCACGCCGATCCACGAAGAAGGCTTCCCAAGTAGGGAAATAGTTGGGATGCCATCTGGGATTCCTCCGCTGCTCCGGCGTGAGCTCGAAGTAGTAGTGGTTCGTGATGGCCATCCGGCGCGCCACATCTAGAGGGACAGGAGGAACCGGCACGCCTCCGGCGCTCAGCATCCAGCCGACGGGGACATAGTAGTGGGCGAGGTAGTTCGGCGCAAAGTGCCTCCGCCTCTATGGGGGTTAGTGCTATGGTGGAAGCCATGGGAAAGAGTGATGAGGCTGCAGATATGAGTCTAGAGATGTGCAATGACAATGGAGGCCAACCCTACACATATATATAGTGAACTGGCCGGAAGAACTGGAGGGAAGAACTGGCGAGAAGAAAAATGGCGGGAAGAAAAATGGCGGGAAAAAATGGCGGGAAGAAAAATGGCGGAAAAAAATATGGAGGGGAGAAATAGAAGGAAGAAAAATGGCTCATTTAATACATATACTCTTAACAGAAGAAATATGACATTGTTCTAAAAATGGGACGGTTGGAGGGATTTCAGGCTGGGCCAGGCAGCACTAATGATAGGGGTGAGTGTCGACATTATGTCGTGCGGCGTGTACCTTGTCTCGGATGGTGTCACCAACCGGGACTAAAGCCAACCGGGACTAAAGATGAACCTTTAGTTCCGGTTGGAGACACCAACCGGGACAAAACACGAGTCAGCACTAATAATAGTGGTGAGTGTCGACATTATTTCGTAAGTGTCGACACTATGTCGAGCTGCTTGTACTATAAATAGGCATCCTTGTGAGTCCAGTCCTCCAGCCAGTTTGAGGCATCTCCAAGATGGTTTTCGAGAGCAGGGACACCACTACGGCCAGTTTCAGGGAGATGCCGACGGAGCCCAGTCCTTCGGCATCTCCGAGAAACTGGTCATAGAGGCACTCCCTAATATGTGAAATTAGTTAGCTCCCAGGTGTATTGATCTAGTTAGAGAAGTTACAAGATGCAAGATGGTTTTCGAGAGCAGGGACACCACTACGGCCAGTTTCAGGGAGATGCCGACGGAGCCTAGTCCTCCGGCATCTCCAAGAAACTGGTCATAGAGGCACTCCCTAATATGTGACCGCGCGCGTTTGGAGATCAGATCTTAATGGTAAGTACGAATCGGGACAACTTCTTCTCATAGTCCCGGTCCATCCACAAAACAAGACTAACACTCAAGACATTTATTAATATTAAAAACATGAACTAGAGTTACATAATATGAGCATGAACTTCTTGGCATATGTCCTTCCTTATGATCGCTTCAGACGTAACCATGGAGCATCTTCTTTACTTAACGGAATGCTTGGGTCAGTTTTCACTGTGAAGGGCAGAATTTCATCAAACTTATTATAATCTTCTGACATGTCTGTCTTGTCCTCGATTCCCACGATGTTTCTTTTCCCTGAAAGAACTATGTGACGCTTTGGCTCATCATATGATGTATTCGTTTGCATATTTTTCCTTTTTTTTGGTCTGGAGGACATGTCCTTCACATAGAAAACCTGAGCCACATCATTGGCTAGGACGAATGGTTCGTCTAAGTTCTTGTCTACCTTCATAAGATTGTTGAGATCCACCGTTGTCATTCCGTACTTCTTGTCTACCTCAACCCCTCCTCCTGTTAGCTTGACCCATTTGCATCGAAACAAGGGGACCTTAAAATTAGGTCCATAGTCAAGTTCCCATATCTCCTCTATGAACCCATAATACGTGGTCTTCTGCCCATTGTCTTCACGCATCAAGCGGACACCACTATTTTGGTTGGTGCTCTTTTTATCTTGGCCTATCGTGTAAAATGTATTCCCATTTATCTCGTACCCTTGGAAAGTACATACAGTCGAAGATGGTGTCCTGGCCAACAAGTACAGCTAATCTCCAACAGTGGTGTTATTCGTGAGAAGTCTTTGCAGCCAGCCGCCAAAACTCGCCTTGTGTTCACTTATAATCCATTCATCAGACTGCCCCAGGTGTTTGAGGCGTATTAAATTCTTGTGTTCATTGATAATACGGGGCAACCAAGATAGATCTTTGTAAAACCGTGTAGTGTGCTTGATTGAGAGAATGCCCGTCCCTACATATCATTGCTTTACATCCTAGGGTGCCTTTTCCACGCAGTCTCCCCTCATGTCGCGATTCTGGAACACCAATCGCCTTAAGGTCAGGAATAAAATCAACACAGAACTCAATGACCTCCTCTGTTACATAGCCCTTGGAGATGCTTCCTTCTGGCCTAGCACGATTATGAACATATTTCTTTAAGACTCCCATGTACCTCTCAAAGGGGAACATATTGTGTAGAAATACAGGACCGAGAATGGCAATCTCTTCTACTAGGTGAACCAGGAGATGCGTCATAATATTGAAGAAGGATGGTGGGAACACCAACTCAAAGCTGACAAGACATTGGGCCACATCTGTTTGTAACCTGGTAGGCTTTCTGGATCGATTACCTCGAGATATTGCATTGAGGAATGCACATAACTTCACAATGGGTACTCGAACATTTTCAGGTAGAAGCCCCCTCAATGCAATCGGAAGCAATTGTGTCATAATAACGTGGTAGTCATGAGACTTCAGGTTTTGGAATTTTTCTCCGCCATATTTATTATTCCTTTATATTCAACGAGAAGCCGACGGACCTTGATATCGCTCGGACATTCAAAAAAGATTTCCTTCTCTGCTTTGGTAAGATCGTAGCTGGCAGGAGTTAAGTGGCATCGTTTACCCTTCTCGTTCTCAGGATGCGTAGGCTCTTCAGGGGCTTTCAGACGTTGTTGGTCCTGCCGTGCTTCCGGTGTATCTTTTGTCTTCCCATACACTCCTAGAAAGCCTAGCTGGTTCACGCAAACATTCTTCGTCACGTGCATCACGTCGATTGAAGAGCGGACCTCTAAGACTTTCCAATAGGGTAGGTCCCAAAATATAGATTGCTTCTTCCACATGGGCGCGTGTCCGGCATCGTCATTCGAATGATAGACTGCCAGGACCTTTTCCAAAGATTACTTCTAGGTCCTTGACCATACCAAATACCTCCTCACCGGTACGGAGGACAGGCTTCCTCTGGGGTTCTGCCAGACGTTTGAAATTCTTGCCTTTCTTTCTTACTGGATGCAGGTTCAGAAGAAATCGGCGATACCCTAGGTACACAACCTTCTTACATTTATCCAAATATACACTTTCAGTCTCATCTAAATAGTGTGTGCATGCATTGTATCCCTTGTTTGTATGCCCTGAAATGTTACTAAGAGCAGGCCAATCATTGATGGTTACGAAAATCAATGCTCGTAGGTCAAATGGCTCCCCTTTGTGCTCATCCCACATACGTACACCTGGTTTAGCCCACAGCTGTAAAAGTTCTTCAACTAATGGCCTTAGGTACACATCAATGTCGTTGTCGGGTTGCCTCGAGCCTTGGATGAGCACTGGCATCATAATGAACTTCCTCTTCATACACAACCAAGGAGGAAGGTTATAGATACATAGAGTCACAGGTCTTTGTGACTGTAGCTCTGCTCACCAAAAGGATTCATGTCGTCTGTACTTAGACCAAACCTTAAGTTCCTTGCGTCACGTGCGAAGTCCGGGTACTCTCGCTCGACTTTTCTCCATTGTGACCCATCAGCGGGGTCGTGTCTTTCTTACGGTCTTCCATGTGCCATCGCAACAACTTGGCATGCTCTTTATTTCTAAAGAGACGTTTTAACCGTGGTATTATAGGAGCATACCACATAACCTTGGCGGGAACCTTCTTCCTAGGGGCCTCGCCCTCAACATCGCCAGGATCATCTCGTCTGATCTTATACATATCTGAGTGCATACCGGGCATGCATCCAAATTCTCGTACTTCTCACCGCGGTAGAGGATGCAGTCATTAATGCAGGCATGTATCTTCTACACGTCTAATCCTAGAGGGCAGACAACCTTCTTTGCTTGGTATGTATTGTCGGGTAACTCATTATTTCTTGGAAGAAGATTCTTCATTTTTACCAACAACTTTGAAAATGCGTTGTCAGTCACACCGTTCTCTGCCTTCCATTGCAGCAAATCCAGTGTGGTACCTAGCTTTTTGTGGCCATCTTCGCAAGTTGGATACAACAATGTTTTGTGATCCTTTAACATCTGCTCCAGCTTCTCCTTCTCCTTTTCAGTTTCACATTCTTCCTTTGCATCATTAATGGCCCGACCAAGATCGTCATCAGCGGGCCCATCTGCTCCCTCTTGATCTTCATTATCTACCCCCGTTGCAGTATCATCATATTCAGGATACATATTATGATAGTTGTCATCATCCTCTTCTTCTTCGTTGTCTTCCATCACAACCCCTTTTTCTCCGTGCTTGATCCAACAATTATAGCTGGGCATGAAACCGGATCGAAGCAGGTGGGCGTGAATGGTTCTGGTATTTGAGTAGTATTTCTTGTTCTGACAGTGAACACACGGACAACACATAAAACCATTGTGACCATGGTTTGCATTAGCCACAACGATAAAATTTTGGAGGCCCGTAATGTACTCGGAAGTGCGGCGGTCACCGTACATCCATTGCCGGTTCATTTGCATTAATATGTAGTATATATCAAAAATCAATAGGGAGATGACCATTTATATATATAGTACATCAATGACACATGAAAGGATAGTTGCCGACCTCGACCGAGAAGGAAAGAGCAACGAGAAAACTTATTTTGAGCTCTCGGGCATTTCACCGAACACCTCTTGTGCATATGAAAAAAACACAAACTAGCACTCTTCACACCCTCTTGCTAGGCTCCAAAATGAGATAGTGAAAAAATGGAAGAGTGGGGTGTGTGGGTTGCGGTGTCTTATATAGCTCCCCCCTTTAACACCGGTTCATGCCACGAACCGGTGTTAAAAGGGGGGCTGCAGGGGCCACTGTTGCAGGGTCCTCTAACACCGGTTCGTGGCATGAACCGGTGTTAAAGGGGGGCTCCTTTTTTGCCGCATGGGCCACGCTGGTACGCCCCCCCCTTTAACACCGGTTCGTAGAAGAACCGGTGTTAAAGCCCTTTTCCAAGATCAACGAAAAGCCTCGTTTCCACTAGTGACATCTTAGGAGGGCACAACGGTTGCGGGTCACCGTCGTTTAGTCGATCCATCCTAGGCTCTTTTTTTCTTTTTTTCTTTCTTTTTGGGCATGTCTTTATTATTTTCCCAGCTTTTACTTATCGGTTCAAAACGGTTATTGGATGTATGATGTGTTGCTATATTAGTATATTGAGACGGAAGTCTATTTCGAGAAGGATGTTGATTCATACCCTAGTTATGACACAACCGCACAGAGCAGTAGGCACAAAGCGATAGCCATCAAAGCATACGAGGGAGCCGGCAACACGGGACATGGAAGTACTGCATGGAAGTATGGAACAAATACCGATCTTGGCTGGCTAGCTAGCTGGTCTGATGAGTGATAGAAAGATGGACTATGGACGCCGCATGGGCAGGAGAATCGAGGACTATCCTAATAACCCAGGGCCAGACGCGTGCGTGAGTGTGAAAAAGGCGTCGTTCGTCGGCAACTGCACATCCGTCTCCTCATCGTTTTCTCTTCCTTCCACCGTTGCGTAGAAATTAAGATCAAATGTAGTGTACTGTGGTACTCTCACTCGCTTTGTACCTGAGCTTCGCTTTTGCGATTTATTGGGTAGGCGAGCGAGATCTTAATTAATTCCTTAGCATACATACGAGGATGAACTCCTTAGCTTGTGTGTGAGGTTGAAGATGGGGTGGAGAAAGATGATCTACTTGACAGGCGGGTCGTGCAGGTAGAGGAATGCTAAGGTCGTCTTTGCTGTCGACCGCGCATAGCTCCCCTTCGTCATGTATGTGTCCCAGATGGTCCAGTCAGTGTGTTCGAGCTCAAAGTTCCTGGATGCCAGGTCAGGTGTCCCGCCGGTCTTCATCGCCGGTGCAGCCACATGAGATGTTCCATCGACCTTCGTCGCCGGCGCAGCTGCAGCAATTGTCTTGCTACCCTCCGTCACCGGCGTAGCTGCAGCAGTTGTCTTGCTACCCTCCGTCATTGGCATAGCTGCAGCAGCTGTCCTGCCGCCCTCTGTCGCCAGGATGCAGTACGAACACGAAGAAAAAGAGCTACTAATGACTGTTTAGGAATGCATATTAGTGTGACAGGCAATCCAATGCAGGCAACCAAACAACATGCATTTGTTGTTGACCCCGTGCAAGAAAATTTCATGCACTCTATCAAACAAGATGCAAAAGGTGACTCAAATGTCGGATAAGTGTGACAGTGTCCTCCGCAGCACCGCCCGACCGGACAAAAAATCGATGCAGAAACGCGCCCAAAGCGATAGCCATCAAAGCATACGAGGGAGACAGCAACACGGGACATGGAAGCACGTCATGGAAGTATGGAACAAAACTATGGATGGCAATGGGTACCCGATACCCGCGTACCCGATGGGGCCCCGCTTTAAATGTGGCGGGTATGGTAAAAAATAATACCCATGGGGCTAGTTAGTGGTTAGAAATCATACCCACCGGGTCTAGTGAAGGCGGGTATGGAGATGCCAAACCCGAACCCGCATACCCGCGTACCCGCATATGATAAGTGGACCCTACATGTAAGTGTCAGTTGTCATGCAAATCCCAAATATATTGTTCCTAAATGTATTGTTTGTTGTTGTATAGTCTATTTTGCTATGAAACTATTGTAAAAAATGCCTAATTATTGTCATTTTTTGGCGGGTTAAAATACCCGTTGGGGCCCGTTTACCCGGCGGGTGGCGGGTATGGTGGGAATCTATACCCGCCGATGTAATCGGGGGCGGGTCGTGGGGCGGGGAAATGCGGCGGGTGCGGGTATGGGGGGCAGGACCCGGACGCGAACCCGGTGGGTGCCACCCGTAAACAAAACCGATCTCTTGGCTGGCTAGCTAGCTGGTCTGACAAGTAATAGATAGATAGATAGATAGATAGATAGACTATGGACGGCGCATGGGCAGGAGAAGGAGGACTATCCTAATAACCTGTGGTCGACGCAAAGGCCACCGAAAAGGCGTCGTCATTTAAGCAACTGCACATCCGTCTCCTCATCGTTTTCTCTTCCTTCCACCGTTGCGTGGAAATTAAGATCAAATGTACCAGTGTACAGTAGTACTCTCAGTCTCTCTGTACGTGAGCTTCGCTTTTGCGATTTAGTGGGTAGGCGAGCGAGATCATAATTAATTTAAACCCCAATGGCTGCCCAAGTGCCCATCACCGAGCTGCTCCTATATCTCGGTTGGACGCGGTAGAATGCACGAAAATAACCTAAAAAATAACAATTTTACGAAGTGAACTCTGGCCAGAAGAAATTCACGGAACTAACCCTTTTTGCAATGCCATACAACGTGGCGTCGCACCTTGAAGAGCGGCGCCGTTACGCCTGGCGCCACACACCTACCAGCGTGGCGCCTCGCGGGCCCCGGTCCCACTAGTGCGGCGCCTTGTAGCGTGGCGCCACACTGTGTAGTGCAGCGCCATTGCGCCTGGCGCCGCACTTTAGGTCTTGTACCAGCGCGGCGCCAGCCCTCCCCAGACCCATCTCATTCCTCTCAGACACACACGAGCGCATGGCGGCTAGGGTTTCTCGGACCCGGTGATTCCCTTCTCCAAAAACCCAAGATTTGCTGGATTTGTCCAAGGATCTTGCTCCCAATCCCTTCCCCAGGTATCTCCTCTCAAATCCCTTGCTATTTGTCCAAAAATTTCTTGCTAATTTCCCATTTTGTTCAAATTTCGGTGAAACCCTAGGTTCAATTAGATGTAGAGATTGAGATGAACCATCGCAATGCTTATTTGATATTTAGGTTTAGATATGGCATAGTACTCTTTGGTAGAACTCTAGTTGGTCTATTTATCTTTGAAGTATATGTTAGGTGCTTTTTCATATTAGCAATTCCATATGGCTAGAGTAAGATGGAGATATGGTAGAACTCTAGTTGGTGTTTTGATTTATCTTACAATTATATGGTAGAACTCTAGTTGGTTGATTTAGCTTGCAATTCTAGATGCTAGAACTATAGGTAGAGTAGGATGAATATGTAGGATGTCTCTATAAGATGGACAAAAGCTAGAACTATATGCTAGAACTATAAGATGGTTGATTTAGCTTGCAATTCTAGATGCTAGAACTATAAGATGGATATTTTGTAATTGTTCTTATTCTCTCTATTGTTTTGAATATGTAGGATGTCTCTAAACCCCCTTCTAAACAATGCTCACTATGATGTTCAACACCGTGCCTACAAGATGTCGGAGAAGAGACAGGTACTAAAAACTTCAATGCAAGTCGAACAAGATGCCATGTTTGTTTAGATGGAAATCTAACATTTTGCCATTGTATGTTTGCAGGAGCTTCAACCCCTTCGACTTAGGTACCACGAGGTCTCGTCCGGCAAGTGCCTTATGATGCACGGTACACTCCGTACATCCAGCAGCTAGGACTCCTCCCCTTTATCCACATGGTCACTCGGTCCACACCGGCCTTCAACCCTGCTGCGATCACCGCGCTTGTGGACCGATGGAGGCCGGAGACACACACATTTCACCTTAGGACCGGTGAAACTACGGTCACTTTGCAGGACATGAGCATGATCCTGGCACTCCCAATCGAGGGAAACCCTGTGTGGATGTCATCGGATTCAGACGGGTGGCGTGAGCAGATGGTATCCCTTATAGGAAGGATCCACCCGAGGCTATAAAATCGAAAGGGGAAAGACTGAGGGTCGCTGCCGGGGCTACTTTTACTTGGATCATCCAGAATTTCAAGATTTGCCCCGAGGATGCCGATGAGGAGACGATCAAGACATACACTCGTGTGTATGTGTGTTACATTATCACGAGGACTCTGTTTCCTGACAGTAGTGGGGATCATGCTCAGTGGCATTGGCTCAAGTTGCTGGGTTTTTTCGATTCTACCTTCAGTTGGGGTTCTGCGGTGTTGGCCTGGTTGTACCGTCAGGTAATGAGTTATTTACAAATGTTGTTGTATATTTCTGCACTATCTCAAAAAAAATTGTTCTTACCAAATGGTTGTTCACTTCATCTGCAGCTGGATGAGGCTTGCTTTAGGAGCGCCGCCGATTCAGGGATTGGTGGTTGTTTGCTCCTTCTTTCGGTGTGGAGCTGGGAACGCTTCTCCATTGGACGGTCGAGATTGTTGTCATTCAATCCTTACATTGATAACGGCAACGACTACCTTCTCCCCACGTGGGCTTACAAGTGGGATGTGGTCTCCGAACCGCCAACGGACCCACTGGAAGCGTACAAGAGGTACACTAACGAGTTTGACACGATCACCATGGATCAGGTAATTTCCGCGGGTGCGGTCAATTATATGTATTGAACTTGTAATCTTTGACCCTGACATGAGTGTGGTATGATGCAGGTGACGTGGGAGCCATACGGTCGAGGGGACCGCTTTGGTGTTTCGAAGGACTATCGCCTTAACCCTATTTGCCTTAGAGAATCTAAATGCATGGCTGTCACGTTGCCCCATGGTGTGCATGTGGGTTGTTGAGTATCACCAGCCTCACCGTGTCATGACCCAGTTTGGGTTATTTCAGATTGTCCCGCCTGAGTGGAAGGACACGGACTTAGGGATCCATAGGTAAGCTATTAACTGCCTTACCATGTGATGTGCTTATCATTCGCCAAATAATGCTTTTTGACTTGTTGTTGCTGTGTGCAGCTTGGACAGGAAGAAGCAGAGGAAGGAAAAGGATTGGCCCAAGCGTCATAGGAAGCACCTTGAGAAATTCAGGAGGTGTGTGACCGAGGCTAGGAAAGCAAAAGGAGCACAGGATAGGCCCTTCAATCGGGATGCTTTCAACAACTACATCGTATGGTTCGTTGACAACGCGCGGGTGGAGATATACCCACGGGCATTTCGGGATTCGATCTTGGAGGAGCCATTGGTGTTTGATGAACTTTCAACCGAACAATACAACATCATGGTCAGAGAAGGGCGACAAACCGAGTTTGCTCCATTGGTCAACTTTGTGGTAAAGTGTGCCGAATAATATTTTTTCCGTCTAGGCGCTTCTCACACCTTGCATGGATAACTTACTAGTTTCTTGTCTATGACAGCGCGATCAGGTGAGGAAGTCCGCCGATGCATGCAAGGATGCTTTGGACACATACCCTCACGGAGAGAAGGGAGAGGGTCTGTTTCGTGAGTTCGTTAAGAAGCAGGGCCAACGGTTAAGGCGGCTATCAAACTTGCTAGGTTGCCGTGACACTCGCTACAAGGTACACGAGCGGTCCGACTACGTGCTCAAGCCAAGGCAACCCAAGAAGCCTTACACACCCAACCCTTCCACGGCCAAGACAAAGAAGCCCAAGAATCCATATCGCTTAGAGGCGGAGGATGAAGAGGAACCGAGGAGGAGGAAGATGCCCACGAGAAGGGGCCGAGGGGCGAAGACCACCCGTGGGAAGTAGAGTAGATGTTGCACTTTGTCTTGAATGGTTGTAGTCGTGAACTCGGTACTTATGGTTCTTGTCGTGAACTTGGATGTTGCCGTGAATGGTTGTCGTGAACTTGGATGTTGTTGTCGTGAACTTGGATGTTGTTGTCGTGAACTTGAATGGTTGTCGTGAACTTCAATGGTTGTTGTATTTTTGGAACAAACATGCTCGAACAACATCAAACAAACCTGCTCGAACAAACATACTCGAAAACCAACCGAAACAGAACAACTGAAACAGACAGACACTAGTCAGGAAGGTGCGGCGCCATGACGCCTGGCGCCGCACATGGTGCAAGGTGGCCCAGGAATCGGCTAAGTCAATATGCGGCGCCACGCTGGACGGCGCCGCACGGTGCGGCGCCACCATGCTACGCGTTGCATGTGCGGCGCCGTCCAGCATGGCGCCGCACATGCGCTAAAAAATAGACAGAAGCTTCTGTCTATTTTTTAGCGCATGTGCGGCGCCACTACGGATGGCGCCCCACCTGCAACGCGTAGACTAGTGGCGCCGCACCGTGTGGCGCCGTCCAGCATGGCGCCGCACATGCGCTCGAAAATAGACAGAAGCTTCTATCTATTTTCTAGCGCATGTGTGGCGCCTTCTAGCGTGGCACCGCATATGCGCTAGAAAATAGACAGAAGCGCATATGTGGCGCCACGCTGGACGGCGCTGCATGGTGCGACGCCACCAGGCTTGGCACCGCACATGCGCTCGAAAATAGACAGAAGCTTCTGTCTATTTTCTAGCGCATGTGCGGCGCCATGCTGGAAGGCGCCGCACGGTGCGGCGCCACCAGGCTACGCGTTGTACCGTGCGGCGCCGTTTAGTGTGGCGCCGCACCACCAGGCTTGGCGCCGCACTTTGAAGATGCTGCTACAGCCAGCTTTCAGCGGTTGTTTCGAGGGCAAATGATCACACATCGAACAAAAAATCTTTGAGGGAGGAAATGTTTGTTGACACATACGAAATAACACGAGTTTCTTGCCCTTAAAGTCTAGAACATACAAGTTCATGAAATAACACGAGTTTATGAAATAACAAGAGGTTCTCGAGCAAATCTTGACACATACAAGTCCATGACTCCCGGTTACATACTCAAAGTCTAGAACATAGGCCCTTTGCCCTTCCTCTTCTTCTCTTCCTCTTCCTCCATGGAACGCCATGCCGCTTGACGCGGCCTTTCCCTCTCGGCATCCCAAGACTCCTTAGCGCGGCGATTCTCTTCCTCCTCTTTCTTGCGGAGCTCGTCATTACGTTCCTTGCGCTTCTTCGCCATCTCCTCATCACGCTGTGCTTCGTAGTAGAGCCTTCTTTTTATGGCCCAATCGATCTCTTGGATAGCCTTGTTGGATTGAGGTTGCTCGATATCTATCCAAGTATAGTACCTGCATACCGGAGGGGGAGACTACAAGAAAATAGTGCATGTTAGAGGCTATGATATGGAATAGTTGGGACACATGAAGAACTAAAAAGCTTTGTGCATACCGGTGGAGTATCGTATGGGTTGCGGCTACGCACGGGAGAGCGATTATAGTTGGCACACATGAAGAACTTCTTTCCCCAACTATCGGAATGGTAGTCTAGGGACTCCTTAATAGTGCAATCGGTTCCACACCAACAAATAGGAACCTCCTTCCCATGGGCCTCGTCAGTACGAAACGCCCTCTGTGGCCTTTCCTCTTGATCGGCGCAAGGTGGCCTAGCATTGGCCCTCCTCTTCCGCTCTTCCTCTTCCTTCTCCTTTTGCCTCTTCCTCTCTTCCTCTTCCTTCTCCTTCTCCTTTTGCCTCTTCCTCTCTTCCTCTTCCTTCTTCTTCTTCCTATTCCTCTCTTCCTCTTCCTTCTTCTTCTTCACCTCGTCCTCTTCGTCCTTCTTTTTTGCCAAGTCACGAGCAAGTTGAACTACCTCTTCGAATGCCGTCCTCCGCTTCTCTTCCTCAGCTTCCTTCCTCTTCCTCTCTTCCTCGGCCTCCTTCCTCTTCCTCTCTTCCTCGGCCTCCTTCCTCTTCTCCACCACCTCCATAGCATTCGCCCAGATCTTCGAGTAGTTCACACCTTCCCCATCATTGGCCTTGTTGGGTTGAGTCGCCATACCTATTATAAGAAAAAAAAAGGGGCAAGTTAGTAAAGGATGCATTTAACCCAATAAACATGAGTGATAGTAAAATATGCATAAATGTGAACATACCTACGAGCATACGAATTTGGTCCGTCTAAGTAACCTATCATACTAGCGGTATTAAAACCACCACGCCCTCTTCCTCTTCGTAGCCCAAGTTGTCGACCTCTTTGTTGTCTAGGAGCTTGTTGGTTAGTCCTTGGTTGGCTACCACTTGGTTGGTTTGGAGCATGTTGGCTAGTCCTTGGTTGGCTACCACTATGTTGGCTAGTCCTTGGTTGGCTACCACTTGGTTGGCTAGTCCTTGGTTGGCTTGGAGCTTGTTGGCTACCACTTGGTTGACTTGGAGCTTGTTGGCTACTACTTGGTTGGCTACTACTTCCTTGATTTCCTTTTGCTCTTTTCCTTTGAGAACACTTTCTTGCATTGTGCCCTTCACCATTGCACGTTCCACACCGGGCTCTCTCACGAGGCTCTTGGAATTGGTCGTTGCCCGTTTCCCACCACCACCACGTCCCTATCCGTCCATGTCGCTCCTAAAACGCTTTGTCTTGCGTCTTCCACGTCCAAAAACCTTCCATTTCGGATCGGGCCATAGTTGAATTCCATGGTACTCCGGCCATTGTGATTGGTCCAAGTATGGATGAAATCTAGGAGCCCATGTCTTCTTAGTAGTCTCAATAGAGAACTCAGCCTCTCGCACCGTGAGCGTATTATTGTAATCCAAATGTCGTCTGCGTGACGCCACGAGCAAGTGCGAGCATGCAAGATGAAGCAATGATGGCCTTCCACATGTGCACTCACAGGTCTTGAGCGAGACCTTGAAAGCTCGGCCTCCGTGTTGGACACCATCAGCCGTTACACCTCCGGGCTCCGTAACTTGGTAAATGAGCTCGTCATTGTCATATTCTGTGACAACTTGGGAATCCGCTTTCCTTGTCTGAAATTACATCCAAGCGTCAACCTTTGGAGGGAACTTGTATTTGTACTTGTTCTTGTTGTCCCCTGCAATATGTCGGTCCGTTTCATGTGAGTATTTAAAAAAATACCCATTCATCATGTCGAATGTATATCGGACTATTGCCGTGATGGGCAATGCACGGACACCTTTTAGCAACTTGTTAAATGCATCTGCCATGTTTCTTGTCATTTGGCCATACCTCCGGCCACCGTCATCAAAAGCTCGTGCCCACTTTCCCATATGTTCAATGTTCCTATTGAGAAACTCGCGACCATCGGCATGGAGTTCTTTGTTGACTAGCAATTTGTTGTACAAGTTAGAGAAACGACGTTCCGTGAAAGCGAGGCAACAAGCTTGTAGATCATCGGACAGATCCTTGTTCTTGCATGCCCTATAGAAGTTTGAACAAAAGTGTCTCATGCACCAACGATGGTGCAATGGAGCATGGCCGGGAATATCAATCATCACAGCATTGAGAATTCCTTGATGACGGTCAGAGATGACACATATCTCCCTTTGAGGGGTTAATATCTTGGTTCTCAAAAGATAGAAGAACCACTCCCAATTATCATTGCTTTCTGCCTCCACCAAAGCAAACGCCAAAGGAATCAACCGGTTGTTCGCGTCATTGGCTATTGCAATCAAGATAGTGCCTTTGAATTGTCCGGTCATAAAGGTGCCATCAACAGAGATGACCGGTCTACAATGTTCAAAAGCCCGGACACATTGCTCAAAACCCCAAAATGCACGGCCAAATACTCGCACGGTTTTCCCGTTTACAACCCTTGTCTTGTTCCCATAAGGTTCAACCACATGAACCATGCCGGGGTTAGCATTGGCCATCGCTAACAACAACCTTGGGATTCGGTTATAAGATTCCTCCCAATCACCGTACAACATCTTGAATGCGGCTTGCTTAGCCTTCCATGCCTTCCCGTACTTCACCTCGTAGTGAAAGAGGGCTTTCACAAACTCTATGACCTGCTTGATGGTCATTATTGGAAACGACGCGATGTCATTGGAAAGCCTATAAGCGAGGAACTGGAGGTGAGTTGCGGTGCTCGTTCTTCGCATCCTTCCCATCCAACACCGGGCCTCGGCACATGTGAGTTGATACGCAACTAGATATGTGCCAATCAGGACCTCCCTTGAATGGTCTTGCACGCACTATCCAAGGACATCCTTCCTCCTCGCACTTCACCGTGTAACGCTTCTTGATGTCCGAGTGCACGACCGTGTAAGGACGATGATGCTTCACCGAGAAGTCCTTTATCCATTGCTTAAATTCCAACAAGGTCCTGAACCTTGATCCTTTGCAAAAGCCACTATTCACTTCATTGCCATCCCGGTAAGAACTTGTCCTTGGTCCGAGCACAATGCCTTTGCCACCATCAACCGTGGCTTCATCCGCGAGACTGAGATCACGAAACAAAGGCACCCGATGGTCCTGACCCAATACGGTATGGTGGATTTCGGCCTCTCTAGCCGTGAACCCCTCCTCGTCAACTTTTTCTTCGGGACCATCATCATCCGAGTCCGATGCATAGCCTCGAGAATACGGGAGGTCATGGTCCATGTCATCTTGTGTGATATATTTCTCTAAATCTCCAATATTGTTGTCGTGGAGTTCAACATCATCATTGTCATCTTCATCTTCACCCCCACAATCATCATCTTGGTGTCTTGAAATCGGGCTCAATGTTTGGGTCAAGGGAGGTTCACGCCTTAGCTCTTGGTCTACAGGTGGAGGACTCATAGTACGCAATGGGGATGCCATACGGTTTAAGTCCAAAGACAATGAACTACTAACTTTCTTGGTGGCAAATAGCTCAAGAGCCTTGTCTAGTGATTCGGCCACCACCTCCTTGTATGCAAGCCAACGGGCCTCGGAGAAGATACGCATGGTCTTCCAACGGACATGCATTCCCAAGCCAACATTATGTCTTTCCTCCAACTCAATATCATCCTTTGGGTCCATCCATTTCAATTCAATCCTCAATTGCTCCAAGATCTCGGCATATGTTGGAGTACGCTCAAACACCAAATCGAGCTCGTCTGGGTCCGGTTCTATGTTACCTCTCAAAAAAGCATCCTTGTCTACATGGTGAACATGAACAATTCTTGCCATGCCTAACATAATCACAACAACAATATCATGGTCAACACACTCAATAGATACCCATGCTAACATTAACACAATACCAACCCATATGCCAATACAACAACATTCTACCATGCATCTTACAAAATAAACTAGGGTTTGCAAGATATGGACCAAAACAAGAAATTAATGGGTCAAATCAAAGATGAAGGGGAAGAATACCTCAAGGCACTTGGGGGGATCGAACTCCACGGAGAGAGGCTTCTGATTTGGACACTAGGAGGGAGAAGATGGAGGGGGGAGAAGAGCCGCCGCCGCCACTGCAGCTCGTGTGTGTCTGAGAGGAATGAGATGGGTCTGGGAAGGGCTGGCGCCGCGCTGGTACAAGACCTAAAGTGCGGCTCCAGGCGCCAGTATTACTACGGCAGTCGCCACGCCATAAGGCGCCAGACTAGCGGCGGGGCCCGAGACGCCACGCTGGCAGGCTGTGGCGCCGGTGAACGGCGCCGCTCTTCAAGGTGCGGCGCCACGTTATATGGCGTTGCTAAAATGGTTAGTTCCGTGAATTTATTCTGGCCAGAGTTCATTTCGTGAAATTGTTATTTTTTTAGGTTATTTTCGTCCATTCTGCCATCTGAGCACTTTTATTTTACTCCCAGAAAGATGACGCTCACATCCGTTGAAAATTGATGCTCGAAGCTTCAATCTAAGGCAAATGCCTGCAAGAAAAGAACGGCATAGAATTAGAATAGGAAAAGATGTTCCTGAAAAAGATTTCCGGAAAAGACGTCTTTGGTAGTATCGGAAAAACGAAACACTCGAATCATAACTCAAGAGCGACCCGATCCTATGTCCAAAATCAGGCCCGACGGTCGGGCCGGGCCGGGCCGGGCCGTGGTCAACATTTTCCTGCCAGGCTTTTTCCGGCCTGACCCAAAGCTCGGCCTGGCCCGGCCCGAGAAATGCCCAGCTATAGCTGCCATGGAGTGCGGCGGCGCCATCCGAGGTGATGTTGCCATGGAGTGCAGCGGCGGAAGCGGGCTCGGCCTGGGTCCGATCTGAGCAGCGGGTTACTACGGCCACTATGTGCATCAGTCAGTCAGTACCTGTTCCTACGAGGTCGGCGACGGCCCGGTTCATCGTCTCATCTGCAGTCACCAAGTGGCATGGGGGCTTCTGGCTCGACTTGAGTAATGGACGCGATCCTGGTGTTCTTCTAACGTCAAGACGATTTTCTGCTTGATGCCTGGCCTCATTGATCTGGCCGTCGACGAGTTCTATAATGCTCCGTCAGAGATCTCCATTAGATGATTGTTTCATGTAGACTGGTGGATCTGATGGGATTCGGTCGTGTGAACCTTTATTTCTGGCCATGTGGCTTCATGGGGTATGATGCGAAGATTAGTTGTTTGTTGTCATCACGCGACCTATCGGTGTTTCAATTTCCATGGTGAAAACAATGGTGGAGAATGTTACGACGGCTAAGGTCCGAGGTCTAGTAACGGTGAACTAAGACTTCAAGGCGATAATGACTCTGCTTGATGTTTCTTGACTTGTAGTAGCGGCATCAGCAGGTGGGGTAGCATAACATGAAGAGTATAGAGTCTTATATCTTAGGGTGAAAATCTAAGGTCAGGCCTCAATTGGTTGTGTCTGTGAATGACCTTGTTGAAGGCATTATTCCTAAGAGCGCGTTTTTTAGGGTGAAAACCTAAGATAGACGATCGGACGACGATGGTGCTTGTGTATTGTTTTCTTTCTTAGATGAGTCGCTTTTGGAGAATTTGGACTCCGGGTATTGTTATGGTGGTGGATTGTGTTGCAACTACAATGTTTTAATCACTATAGCGAGATTTTTTCTAGAGTTGTGTGCATCCATAATGTCTTTAGAACATTACATTGTTGCAGGAGGAGTATAATTGGTATCTCCGCAATATTAATATATTTCCTTTATCGAAAATATCTAGGGTTTACTAGCTCGATGCATATTCTAGTATTGTAATACGGAATACGATCCTAACATGAGGTGTGCTTCGGTGTACTATCCTACTCCCAAACTTAGGAAATTAAAAACACAAGGGGTATGAAGGGGTATTGGCCAATCCCGATTGTTCTTGTGTTTTCTGATTTCAAAGTTTGGGAAGAGGGGAGGACACCAGAGCAAAACTCTTCTGACATTTATATACGGGGCATCACTGCTCGAGCTATTGATGGCAACTTGTTTTCGGGCAAGAGCACAATGTCAATTTTGTGTATTATGAGATGGAAAGTTTGTGTACCGCAAGTTGTAGTACTGTATTATTAGTTTTTTTTTTTTTGAAAAGGAGGGCCTCTGCATCGAACATGTGCATGCTATTATGAGATGAGAAGAGCTACGTACTCAGAAAAATTGACAAGAACATTAGAAAATTGGAGCTATACCTTGGTCACCAACTCGTAATTACTATATTTTCTGCGAACTATTACTACTACATAATTAAGATGGGCTGCGAGTTGTTGGAAATAATCTAAAAAAAGCTACATTTGGCAAGCTATGCACTCCTGCTACAGATGCCGCGGTCCCAAGATTTGGATGGATCCTTCTTCGGTTCATCCGCTCCTCCCCCTTTAAGAAATGGGGGACCTTGTTGTCTGTAGCACTTGTATATTACTCCTAGAAAGATGTGACGCCCCACATCGCGTTGAAACTTGATGCTCGAAGCTTCAATCTAAGGCAAATGTCTGCAAGAACAGAGCTGCATATAATAGGAAAAGATGTTCCTGAAAAAGATTTCAGGAAAAGACGTCTTTGGTAGTATCGAACAAGAACAACCCAACACGCGAATCATAACTCAAGAGCGACCTAAGATCCTCTATCCGACTAATCCTCCATGTTCGCAAAATAGAGGTAAGACAGCTTTGCTAAAGGACAAGCTGTGGAAGCAAGTAGTAATCACAAATTTCCTGCCCTGCATTATCGGAAGGGAAAAAAAAGACAAAGGAGTTGTCAGAGTTTACAGATCATTAATTCAAGGCGCTGGCTAAAGACAAAGGAGTGATCCAGCTTTGAGATGCTCATGCATGCTGCTGACCAACAGAACACGCGGCTAGTAAAATTAACTCGAGCAGACTCGATCCTGCCAGCAGCTCAGTTATCACATGGAGACGGAGTGGCTGGCCAGATACAGTGCACATATGGAGATATTTTGGGACCGTATATCCATCTTGTCTGTCCATGCCCATGTCATGTGCCGATCAATCGGAGCGAAAAGGCGATCGCTGGACTCTTATGCAACGGCTACCGATTAATGAAGCATGCAGCTGATCGGGGCAGATTGGTGGTTCCAATTAAGTGACGTGCGCGGGTGAGGCGCGGTGTGTTGGCTCCTGGGCGAGGCCAAAAGCTTCCACCTTTGCGTCATTGCTGTCGCGTGGCCACTGCGTATTTGCCGACAGGCGTTGCCATGGGGTCGGAAAGGGCAAAACCCTGCCTTGCAGGTCTATCTAGGTTCGGATGGTCCAAGCCACGCGCTGGTGACGGTCGATCTCTTCGGTAGAAAAAATTGAACAGAGAGGAAAGAAGGTGAGCGAGAAAAAGAGAAACCAACCCAATTTTTGAGGGAGTGAGTAGCTAGTGATCTATATCAGCTTTTGACGATAGGATATAAAATTGAGCGGGTGAATATCTTCCCATACCTAGCTTGATGGATCGGGCACAACACACATGCATACCGCTGCCTCCATAAACCATGCATGCTCTTATTGGATCTGTAATGGGTACGTTTGTCAGGAGAGATCTCCCCCGCCACACATAAATTGCAAAAACAGAGATGTAAAAAGAAAAAAACATTGATATTCGCATGCTCTTAAAATAACTGATGTTTGCATGCTCTTAAAATTATGGAGTTGATAAAATTATAAGGCAAGTAAGACTGACAGCTGGTTGAGTGGAGAAACTATCTTGTATTAGAGATCATCTCTTATAGCTAATAAAGACGTACAGAACATTGTTCTGTTCATCTCTCGTCCAACTCAGCAATTATCCTATGTAACATTGCTAAGAAAACACCATTATACATGACATAATGTAGGTTCGCGAATTTTGGTCTGTTTAGATGATGTAATGCAACACGGCTGGTACATGATGATTTATCCACATGTCACTCTTGGGCTGATGAAGTTGTGCACCTGCTGATGGCTACCTCCATTCCACTGGCGCCATATGTTAATACCACGGTCTAAATTATACTACTGGTTGAATCATGACCAGTACATAAGCTACAATATAAATACTCATAGTTAATCAATTAAGTACAAGATGACCGCCTCTACATGATCCAAACTAATGAAGTGGTTACGGCCTGGCCGTTCGAATTTGGCACACAGAGACGAGGATAGGGACAAGGGAAGAGAGAAAAGTTCACTTTTGTCCACTATGGTACGTGTTTATTGATACGCTATAGACAGCCGCCGTGCCCATTGCATTATTTTGCTGTCCGACTAGAACGCAAAGCATATACAATTGTCAGGCCGGCAGCCTGTGGATCCCGTTCAATTTACAGGGAATTTCTTGTCTAAATTATGTGCTAACCATCCCTTGAGCATTCATTATCTTGGAGATCTTTCCATCGTGACCAAAACAACCACCGTAGTAATATATGTCTAGGCTTCAGCTAGGTGCATATTCTAGTATTGACACATGATGGCATCAATAGGATTATACATTTATGCACGGGACATCGCTGTCTTCTGTACTGCAAATTGTAGTACTGTATTATGAGGTGCCAATAGCTAAGGGCTCCTTAGTAAAAAAACACAAAGCCTTAAGAACAATATGGGTAGCTTTTTCACCAACTAGCAGTTACTATATATTCTGCCGACTAGTAGTGTACCTTAATTTAGGCTGTGAGTTGTTTAAAATAGGGAGTGACTAGATCTCAGGCGTCTGAGAACTTCTTATGTCTAAGTCGCTGACATCATCTTACTATTGTGCCAATTCTCAATTTGTACCGATTCTTAGTTGTAACTCATTAAAATCCTAGTTACAATCTAGTCGTAACTCATGTGAAAGTCTCACGTTGCACGAATCACGAGATAAATCCAACGCCGAAACAGGTGACTAAGATCTAAGAAGTTTTCAGGCGCATAAGAACTAGCAAATCCGTAAAATAATCTAGAACAACTACATTTGGCAATGCCCCCGCACTCCTGCTACAGATGCCATGGTCCCAAGATCTTGATGGATCCTTCTTTGGTCCATCCGCTCCTTATTTTATTTTTATTTCTCGCTTTAAGAAATATAAGGGATCCTGCTGTCTGTAGCATTTGTATAGTTGAAGAGAAACGAGTGATACAGTTTTTGAAAGATGATGCTCAACAACGCGCTGAAAGTTTCTGGAGCGACCAAGGATCCTATATCAATACTCCATCTTCTTGAAAAGAAGAAGGAGAAGTAATACTCAAGTCCACAATTCGTGGTAGCAAGTAATTATAAATCCTGCGCTGTTGTAAGTCGCAAATAGAGCCTGCTATCAGCTAGTACAAGACTTGTTCCAAGTCTGTAAGTTCTAGTTGCCCTAACAAAAAACCGAACACACCATTAAAAATTCAAAGCTGTAGCTAAAGACAAAGGAGCGATCCAGCTTTGCAGCTCATGCTGCTGACCAACAGAACAGGCGGCTAGTAATAAATTAGGTGGAGCGGACTCGATCATGAGACGGGGGCTGAATCCTGCCAGCAGCTCGGTTTTCATGGAGACGGAGTGCCCAGATACACTGCACAGACAGACAGAGATATTTTGGGACCGTATATCCATCTTGTCCATGCCCATGTGCCTATCAATCAGAGCGAAAAGGCCATCGCTGGACCCTTGTGCAACCGCCGCCACTAGTAGAAGAGTCCATGATCAGTATACTGCGATCGCTGGAGTATTAAGTAAGCATGTACTCACTCCGTTTCAAAATATAAGATGTTTTAGGTTTGTGAAGAAAATGAATCTATACTATTTTTAGTGTGTAGATTCATTCCAAAGTTGAGTGAACCTACATACTAAAACAAGTCTATTGGATGGGACAATGTCGGTGAATAATCGATTAATAGTACTGTTGGAGATTATACCATGTATGTATATATTGAGTGTAATATTGTTGTCCAATGTTACTGCAGAAGTTAACAGGCAACAACAGTGTTTTGTGAACTATATATTAAGGCGTGAAGGATTAGAGTGTAACTAGCGTGGAAGAATAAATAAGTATGACAAAACTAAATTACCCGTGGTGACTAAAGGCCGGCAAATTATTATTTTTACATTACTTACCCTTATAAAACTATTTTTTACATTACTTACCCTTAAAAAATTATCGGAAGATAGTTACCACGTGGAAATTACGGGTGGGAAAGATTGACAAAAAATTATTGCCGAAAAGTATGGAAGGAAAAGGTAAAAAGGAGGTAAAAAGTATTGTCCTACACATAGGCCAGCTACCATCGAAAAATTATGGTCGAAACTTGCGTAGAAGAACTACCATCAAGTAGTTAAAAAAGATATAAAAAATAATATCAACGTAATGGTAGGATAATTACCATGAGGAAATTAAGGGTGAAAAGTTATGCCAGGAAATTTACCATCAAGTAGTTAACAAATGAGCAAAAATAATACTACGGGACGTAGGCTATCTATTGTTGGGAAGTTACAATCGAGAAGGTGCGTCAAAAATTACCGTAGAATAACTATCACGGAAAAGTTATGTCGAAACTGCTACCAACAAATTACAGCCAAGGAAAAACTACAGCCATAAAGATGTATAGAAAAATTACCATTAAGCGAAAAGAGAATAAAAAAACATCAACTAACTATCACTGAAAAATTGTGTCGAAACAGTTATCAAAAAATTACAGCCAGAAAGACATATATGAAAATTACCAACCAAGTGTGAAAATAGAATAGAAAAACACAGCATAGTGCGATGACGTGACAGTTGGCTATTGGAAGAAACTGTCCATCTACGGTACCTAGAGCGTGGAGCACGGATGAGGCTCTAATCCTTCGCGCCTTAATATATAGTTATATATATGAACCAAACAAAGAAAGCACAGAGTTTCCTGCTGCTATATCATTAGTTTTGACCACCCTACATAACATAAACTTGCTGGATTAGCACATAACATCATCTAGGAATTTTGGGTTGGAGCGAGGTTAGAGACTTCCAAAAATCCACTAATATATAGTTATATATATGAACCAAACAAAGAAAGCACAGAGTTTCCTGCTGCTATATCATTAGTTTTGACCACCCTACATAACATAAACTTGCTGAATTAGCACATAACATCATCTAGGAATTTTGGGTTGGAGCGAGGTTAGAGACTTCCAAAAATCCACTATATAATGGTTACATTGCCTTGCCTATTTATACACAATAGGTTGATACTGTTCAGAAATCTTTGGAAGGGAACCATGATATCTTTGATTGAAATAAACAACGTAAATCTAGAGTCAATAAATGTAGTCACCATGTTTTGAGGAAGCCTTGAGACCAGTGGCCAATATTTATGCTAGCATTCCACAACCCTTACGTTGTTTGCTGAGCACTAATATATTTTGCGTCGTTATGGGCCATGAAGCAACATGTGCACTAGAAGGAAGATTATCATCTGAACTAACCAATCAAAACAAATTTTTACTCATTTTTGCTTCTAATTAGGTTACTAATTTCTAATATTGTTTTTTTCGAAAAGGACTAATTTCTAATATTGTAGCATATTAATGTGAAATATAATATCTGATATTTCATTGAAATTATGTATTGAGCCAAAACCACCAAAACACGGATATGTGAGAGGAGCAAATGTCAGGTATAATCTTCTAAAATGTAAATAGTAAGGGAAAATCTTACATCAGCTATTATATAGAGAGTGTCCCTACAAAACATTAACTCTCAACGGATACATGACCTGACCCCATGTATCCTTTGCCTAATCATATAGAATCTAAACAATATTTCGAGGCACCAATGCGGGCATCATCGCAGTAGTATGCGGGAAAACTCGCTAAAATTGAAGGTTTGAAGTTGAACAAGTGACTAGCCAGATCATTGTTAGAAAATATTTAGTAGGGATATTTAGTGACCGAACTATAGCTATCTTAGATGATTTAGCATCTAACAATTGCTCCAAACCTTCATGCATATCCAATTTCCTGTACATTAGATCACTTAACAAATTTGCAAACCAAACGGTGTGATCAAACAAGCAGGTTGTTTTCATGATAAATCAACGACGAGGTTCCATCTTAATACATGGTATTTTTACTCTAATAAATTTACAAACTATATTTCAGTGCTTATCTATTTATTAGAATTTATATATATATATATATATATATATTTTTGGACTAATACTGTTAGAAATATTAGGAACATTATACTACAACCTACTCCTTTTCAAAGTAAAGTTTCTTTGAGCCAACCATTTGGAAAATATACTATGAATCATGAGGTCCTAGGTTTTACCAACACCGTAATTTTTATCTAAAAGTTGCATAGAAAATTCTAACAACATGCTATCAATGTAGTCCTCAAAGCAGTTTTATGACGAGCTCAAAACAGCGCTTGGCCACATAGACGGTTACAGTGTCTCACGCATTAGATACATGTTTCCCTAGGTGATGTTGTCACATTACCTGACATGATAATTATATGAGAGAGAGCATTAATGACTTTATTTAGAGGGTCATCATGACATTTGTATAAAAATATATCAAAATAATACTATCGGTGTTTCAAGGAGGACAGATCTAGAAGGCTTGTAGTCAAACTTCTTTAACGATAATCACGTGTAAACAAATTATTTTAATGGACACTACACTTGTAGGATGATATAGTATTTTTTAAAATGAGATGATAACATGTTCCCTAAATTAAAGGTGATTAATTTTATCACAAAGGATTTAATTTGCATAATATTCTTTAATATTTGTTTAGCATAATAATATTTGTAGTGGATTTAACCTTACAATTTTATATCACTATTATATGGGTACCTATGAATTTAAGATTTAGTTCCTAAACACATTCAATACAGTGATGATGTTGCCCTCGCAAATGTGAGGGCCACTGTGCTAGTTAAGCGAAGGGCACGTGAGGGCGAATCCTCTGTTGGCTCCTGGGCGAGGCGAAAAGCCTTCAACCTTTTGGGCGTCGCTGTATTAAGAGATCGCGTGGCCACTGCGTATTTGCCGATCGACACCAGGTTTAGCCTCGGCTCGTACTACGTTCCAAGAGATCGCGTGTGGCCACATCCACAGGTCGGAGAGCGCAAAACGAAGCATATATGTGGGTTCGGTGGTGCAACCACAGGATTGTATGGTATCGTGAATGCTTGGTTAGGTTTGTCGGGAGAGATCTTGCCACGAATCATAAATCGCAAAAGCAGAGGTGTGTGCGTGGAGAAAATGAGAGCATATCCATCCAGTACTAGTATCACCATGCATCAGAAAAAGTTTGAGAGTACTCCTTTAATAATCCATAAAATTCAAAGTTTGAGAAAAAGTTTGAGAGTACTCCTTCAATAATCCAGGACCGGTTCTGTGCCATACTACAGTGCTTCCTGTCCCGGTCGAGGCTGGCTCCTAGCCCACATCGAGTTTGTCAAAATTGGCCTACACGCAAAGATCCGCTTGGTCCCGGTTTTTTCAGGTAGTAGCACAATAATTATCGCGCGCAACGCTTGTTCACTCATCAAAGCCTTTTTTTTGTTCTTTTCCAACTCTATAAGATCATCTGAAATACGTACTTCCTAAAGCCTAACTCTCACACCACCGCCCTAAAAAACGTGCTCCAACTACTACCTATTGTTTTCCTTTAGTATTGTTGTCTCCGGCTCTCCGCCAAATGGTTGCATTTGAAACCGGTAGAATTCGGTCCTCAATGCGATTGCTTACTGGCTACAAGAATATTGCGAACGGAAATAAGATTTTTGGCATGGGAAAGGAACAACAAGAAAATAAGATTTTTGAATTGGCGAACGGAAATAAGATTTTTGATTAGGGAGGAAACAACAAAAATATACCACGTAAAAGAAAATTGGCATAAGAATATGATACTACAGGAAACATGAATTGTGGATCCATCGCCAATAGTGATTGAAGAGAATGTGGAAGGAAAACAAGCTGATAGAGAATCCATATCTGAAGACATACGCGAGGAAGCACCAGAATCGAAAATCCAATCCATACTTTCATGGTTGAGGGTGAAACTGTTCATGGCGGCGATGAAGGAGGCTTGATCCCAGGCTGGCTGCTGAGGAGGAGCGGAGGGTCCAGGCACATGTATTGAAGCATACGGTAAGGAGGGAAAAGCATCGTATGCATACAGGGGCGTCATGTTGGAGTAGCCTGTCAAAGATCCTGGCGAGGCGTGGGGAGGTGGTGTAGCCATCACAGTGTAGACATGGGCTAGCGGCCGTGGTCCAAGCAGACCAGGGGAGCCAGTGGCGGGACGAAGACCGGGGTTCCATGCCCCGGTAAAGGCTGACGGAGCACCGTACGTGGAAGGAGCAGACCACAGCATGGACCAGGCCTGAACCATGCCGGTCCAAGGATCGTGCGGGGGACGCCAGGTTGATGCAGGAGTTGGCGCCGTTGGTGGTGGTGCAGGTGGCACGGACGAAGCGGGCCGTGGCTGCGGCGACCGGTAGATCAGGTTCTTCCCGTGGTAGTTGGGGCTGAGACGCCATCCTGGAGGGGCTGTCGCAACAGGAATTTGAGCCAGTTGGCCTGTCGCAGCAGGAATCGGCAGAGGAGGTGGTGCCGCAGTACAGGCAGACGGTGGAGGCCGTGGGGCGGCAACGAAGACCTGGGGGCACGACTCCCTGCTCTGATGTGTGCGATCTGTGCTCTGGAGGATGGAGAAAACCTCCGCAAAGGAGGGTCAGGGTCGCATCGGGGGTATAAAGGAGGCCTGCTTGTCGAAGTCCTCGTTGAGCCAGACGTGAAGGATGTTGATGAGCTGACGTTCTTCAATGGGATCATCGAGCTCGCATAGTTCGTCAGCGATGGAGGAGAGCGCTGATAGTAGACGCCAACCGAGGAGGCATTGCACGACATTGCGGAGCTCCATGTTGAGGGTGTTCACGCGAGAGTCGACGTTGTCCTGGAAGAGCTGACGAAGAGCCACGCATAGGGCGGTGGCTGATGAAGCGTTGTGGAAGACGAGGTTGAAGATCTCGGTGGAGACGCACGTGTAGATCCACTGGATGATCGCGAGATCGTCCTTGACCCAACGTGGATCGTCAGGGTGAGGGACGCAGTCCGAGGCGACATGGGCGAGAAGATTGCAGCGCCCTAGATGAACTTTGAAGAGGTGGAGCCAATGGTAGTAGTTATGAGCCGAAAGATCTAATAAGGTGATGGGTATGAAGGGGGAGATGTCGGTGATTGTGTCGGCAAACGACATTGGGGGCTGCTGCTGGTGGTAGATGGTAGGTGACGCGGCGTCGAAGATTAGGGTAGGAACTAGGGTTTGGGAGGTAGAGGAAGAAGAAGGAGGGGCGGCGGCAGCGCGGCCTCTTCCTTGGAGAAGAGTGGTCCGGGCGGCGGCGGTGGAGTTGGCGGCGAAGCCATCCCAGGTGCGGAAAACCTAGGCATCTGACATCATGATATTTTGGAAGAATAATAACGTGTATTGATTGTGGCCTCAATGAGCTATTTATATAGAGTACAAAACTTGGAAAGAAAAAATAGTAGAGATAATTACAAATCAGACCAATATAGTCTAATACTCCTGTTGTTCTATAAGTGCGTAGTCTTTTCAACTCTCAAATTTTAATACATCACATACCGGTTCTGGTACAAGTAGAACTTTGTAGAAATCTGACCAATTGTATAGAAGAATTTATCAATATTTACAATACCAAATATATACTACATGAAAGTAAATTTGATGATGATTCAAATAATATCAATTTGGCATTACATACATATGTTGATATTTTCTAGTATAAACTTACTCAAACTGTAAAGTGTGTGACCTTGGCAAACTAATATGCAATGTATCAAGAAACAGAGTAGGTACTAATAACCCACACAAGCTACTAGTCAGTCGTCCATGCATAACTAACTATAATGAGAAATGACCATTTCTTCACAATCCAGTAACGTGGTTACGGCGTAGCACGCCATGTGAGTTCGACACGCACATGACTGGGACAGGGGCAGAAACAAAAGTGAACTTTTTGTCCATTTTGAACAAATACTATAAGCAGATACATGCAGCCAGGCACCAATGTGGATGTGCCTATTTTATTTGGTTGCCGACTACCGCACTACACAATGCCCAGGCGAATATCTCTTCTCTTTTTAAGTTGTTGATGATAGCTTGGTTTCAGGTCAGATAGGTGATCATTGTATATACAAATCGTCAGCCAAGCATCAAACCCTTTCTTAAAACCCACCGGTCTTTAGATTGTCATCAGCTACTATTATTACTTATTCCTAGTGTATTGATAACATACGTAGGGTGTGAGTTGTTTAAGTATGGCATCTGATTTCATTGACATGTAGCCAATTTTTGTCATGTTGTGTCAATCTATACACATAGTATATGCCCAAAGTGCAAGGTATTGAATTGCATGTACTAGCCAACGCAACTAAAAACTCGAATATATTTTAACATCCACTCCACGTCATTCGCTCATTGACCTATTGTGACATATTTTTGGGAGTCGCAATATTTTTTAAATTTTTTTGTGTTGGCCAGGATTTGATCCCAAGACCTCCTGCTCTTATACTATATTAAATTGCATACAGTATAGAACGTAACCAAAAATCCGAACCATAGTTGCCAGCGAACCGGATCGCCCGGATCGAGGAACGGGATCGGGATCGGGAAACGAGGTTCAACATGCCAGCGAACAAGGATCGGTCAGGGGTACACATCTCTGGTACACCAAGTTAGATCGTGGATCGCGATCCACTTTGGTTTGGGTCGATGACCCCGGATCGATGGAGACTTGGACCGATGAAATCCTTGGATCCAGACTTGCAGAGACAAGAGACGAAGAGGCGGTGCTGAGAAATGAAGAGACAAGGGAAAAAAGGCGCAGAATCAAGAATAAGCCCAAATATGACGTTTGGAATTACCATTTTTATGCTTTATTTTTAATGGTCCTACCATATTTCATGGTCGCTAATATGGGAACAGGAAGGGAGCGAACGGGATCGCGACCCAAAAACAAATTGCGTCGATCCATTCGTGTTCCCGACCCTCGATCCGGGTCGATCGATCCGGGGTTGTGGAACACAGCACCGATCCCGAACCCTGCAACTATGGTCCGAATCGATAAAAAGGGGTAGACAATATATTTCATCACAAGGTCGTATTCTTCGGTTCTTCCACTCTCATATATTATTTTTCTTTTAACTTCATAAACTAGCAACTTTGCCGTCTGTGGCGTTTGCATATGTTCGTGCTTGAAAAATGATGCTCCATTTGTCTTGAAGCTGTGAGGTAATGCGGAGTACTATGTGTGAAGAAACGATAACGGCCTTTGGTTGCATCGAACTAGCAAATATACGAGAATCGCAACCAGAGAGCGAGCTAGGATTCTTAATTTCCCCATAATAGTTGGATTCTAGTAGCTGTCTAAACACATCCTTTTTATTTTACTATCAAATAAACTGAAGCTGTCTGAACTCAGAATTTCTGAAGAATTGCAGGAGCAGCAAGAAATGGCCCGTTCCATTTCTTTCACGATCAATGCACATATATTCAGAAGAGTTGTTCCAAGTCAACAGTACTCGTCTTCAAGAACGACCAGCTACGTACATTAATCGCAAATATATACTTGCACAGCATCCAGATAGCAGCCAAGAGCCCGACTCCTCCCGGGTCGCCTCGCGCGGGGCGGCTCCGGAGGCCCCAAAACCCTAGAAAAAGCGGCGCCACCACCTTCTCTTCCCCGGCCGCTGCCGCCGCCGCCGGCGGTGGCGGCCGCGCCTAGCCGTCGAAGGCGGCGGGCGAGGCGCTCTCGACAGGCCCCTTGCCAGCGGAGGTCGTCCTGAGGGAGTGAGGGTGGAGCTTGGGAGGCGGCGAACCTGGAAGGAATGGCAGCAGCGGTACGGGGAAGGTGGCTCGACAGCGCGAGGCAGCATGGAGGGCGGCGTGGTCCGTCCGGAGTGCTGGCGCGCGGCGGCCGCCCGTCCCCCATGTGGCTTGTTCTTTCCTCTAGGGCGGCAGAGTGGGGCGATCTGGTGGAAGAGGTGCCGACAATTGGATTCCGTTGGAAGACCTAGATCGGCTCTCTAACCCTAATTGCCTGCTCGATCCGTTCTCCGGAAACCGGCCGGCGGTGTGGGGATCGCTATGTCGGATCTAATAATGGTGGTGGTCCTTTGGTTTCTTTTGCACGAAGACGAAGATCTACTTGATGTCTGCCCTCGTTGATCCGATCTGGAGAGGCGGGTTTCGGAAGGCTCCACCGGCGAACTTCCATGGGTGTATCATGTCTGGAGATTGCTGGATTGGAAGGTATTCGGTCGTGCGCACCTTGTTTTTCTGGCCGATTTCAGCGGAAGCGTTGCGAAGCTCTGTTGTTTGTTCCCACAAAGTGTCATTTTTAGAGCCATGGTAAAGCGGAAATTTGAGGATAGCGATGGTGATTTTTGTTCTTGTGGAGACAAGAGATCTGGCTACGTGATCTGGGACTCGTTGCAGCAGTTGTTGGTGCGGAAAGACAACACAGGGGAGTTTCCAGTCTTATCTTGCAGGGTGAAAATCTAAGGTCTGGCTTTAGCTGGTTGTGTCTGGCAATGACCTTGTTGAAGGCATTGTTTTGTGAGCAAGGACTTTCTCCCGGGTGAAAACCTATGACCTTTGGTCGGACAACGACGGCGCTTGGGCACTATTTCCTTCTTAAAGGCATTGTAAGGCATTGTTATTGGAGTGGAGGACTACTGGTGTTGTTCTGATGGTGTCACTTTCGTTTTTTTTTTTTGAGAATTAGTTCTCTGTAGCGAAACTTTTTTTTTGTATTTTTTTTAAGCTGTGTGCATTCGTAGAGCCGCTAGGACATATGTTGTTGCAGATGCTAGGTGTAGTCGGTGTCCTTGTGATATTAATATATACTCTTTTCTAAAAAAAAAAGATAGCAGCCAAGAAATTTCCATCGTTGCTACTGCCGTCGTTGCTGACCGCCAAAGTGCAGAACATGCAGCTAGCATATGAATCGAACCGGGACCGGAGCCGTCGATCTCGATCGTATAAGACGGAGACCAACTGAATACTCCCAGCTCAAATGGGGATCATTAGTAGTAGTAGGATCCATGTTCTGCAGTTGCAGGAGCCAAGAGGGGATCCCATGCCCATGTGCCAATCAATCGGAGCGAAAAGGCGATCGCCGGACTATGCGACACGAACTTTTATTAGAGGATTATTAGTGTAGGAGTAATCGCTTGGATGGAGAGGGAAGAAGGGCACGTGAGAGTGAGCAAGGCGTTGGTGGTGGCTCCTGGGCGGGCGCGAAGTCCAAAAGCCACCTTTTGGACAGCGATATCGCGTGGCAACTTGCGAAACGAACGTGTGGCCCCGGCTGGTTCACGTCGGCAGCCACATCTTCTCTCTGGGAAAAGGATAATGCTTGCGGTGCTTGCGCCCAGCCGAAGATATAGGAGCAGCTCGGTGATGGGCACTTGGGCAGCCGTTGGGGTTTAATTGATTAAGATCTCGCTCGTCTACCCAATAAATCTCAAAAGCGAAGCTCACGTACAGAGCGAGTGAGAGTACTAGAGTGCACTGCATTTGATCTTAATTTCTACGCAACGGTGGAAGGAAGAGAAAACGATGAGGAGACGGATGTGTAGTTGCCGACGGACGACGCCTTTTTCACGCTGACGCACGCGTCTGGCCTGGGTTATTAGGATACACTACAGGAATGGGAAGCTACGCCGACGGCCAAATATCGGGGCCGTCGGCGTAGCCATCGTCTAGGCCAGCTCCGCCAAGCAGCCGTCGGCGTAGAATTTCCCTCGGCATATCCTATGCTACGCCGACGGCTGCCCTCGGCGTAGCTATTTTTTATTTTATCTCATTAAACTTTGAAAAATCATAACTAAATCATTCTAATTCGGAAAAATACAAATAATATATCAAAATTTGCAGAAAAATAAGACCTATCTATCTACACTCAAATATTACACATTTGTAAATAAAAATTAATTAAAACATAAGACATTATATATAGTTTAAAACGAGCATAAAAAATTCAAAAATGATCGAAACAATGCGAAACCTTCGCGTGGTGTTATATTATGTGACATAGTTAGAAGGAAAAATATCAAACTTGGTATATTGATTATGTCTCAAAGAAACCTTCACAAAATGACCTATCTCATTCGAGGTTTCTTGGCTTTCGGGTCAAATGACCAATGTTATGGCTAGAATCAAGGCATAGTTTGTGATAATGTGCCCATATTGTGCATACACATGCATCATGGGATGTCGAACAATGTTGCAGGAGGAAGTTTTCCTTTTCGTCACACCAAAAAGCCATTTCCCATTTTCCGAGCACAAAAAACGGACGATTTTGTGAAGCAACCACAAAATGGCTAATTCAAAATGGTACCACCACATTTTACAAAAATACTATACCAACCTATATAGACAATGTCCCAACAGGGGAATCCGAAACCTTTCCGTCCACCTCTGATGAAAAAGACAAATTCCTGCCGAATCGGCAGGAAGTGGTCGAATATGAACTACGGTACATGATCCGATGCTCATGTTTTTTACAAAAATCATTTGTAGGTTCACAATATGCTATTTTATCAAAGATCCAATGCAAGTTTAGCGAGGCTCGGCCCGAGCTAAGAATCTTCATGCCGTGGATTAAATCAAAGTTTGACGATAGTTTAAAACGGGCATAAAAAATTCAAAAATGATCGAAACAATGCGAAACCTTCGCGTGGTGTTATATTATGTGACATAGTTAGAAGGAAAAATATCAAACTTGGTATATTGATTATGTCTCAAAGAAACCTTCACAAAATGACCTATCTCATTCGAGGTTTCTTGGCTTTCAGTCAAATGACCAATGTTATGGCTAGAATCAAGGCATAGTTTGTGATAATGTGCCCATATTGTGCATACACATGCATCATGGGATGTCGAACAATGTTGCAGGAGGAAGTTTTCCTTTTAAATCGCACCAAAAAGCCATTTCCCATTTCCGATCACAAAAAGCAGACGATTTTGTGAAGCAACCACCAAATGGCTAATTCAAAATGGTACCACCACATTTTATAAAATACTATACCAACCTATATAGACAATGTCCCAACAGGGGAATCCGAAACCTTTCCGTCCACCTCTGATGAAAAAGACAAATTCCTGCCGAATCGGCAGGAAGTGGGTCAGATATGAACTACAGGTACATGATCCGATGCTCATGTTTTTTTACAAAAATCATTTGTAGGTTCACAATATGCTATTTTATCAAAGATCCAATGCAAGTTTAGCGAGGCTCGGCCCCGAGCTAAGAATCTTCATGCCCGATTCGACAAAGTTTGACGATAGTTTAAAGCGGGCATAAAAAATTGAAAAATGATCGAAACAATGCGAAACCTTCGCGTGGTGTCATATTATGTGACATGGTTAGAAGGAAAAATATCAAACTTGGTATATTGATTATGTCTCAAAGAAACCTTCACAAAATGACCTATCTCATTCGAGGTTTCTTGGCTTTCGGGTCAAATGACCAATGTTATGGCTAGAATCAAGGCATAGTTTGTGATAATGTGCCCATATTGTGCATACACATGCATCATGGGATGTCGAACAATGTTGCAGGAGGAAGTTTTCCTTTTAAATCGCACCAAAAAGCCATTTCCCATTTTCCGAGCACAAAAAACGGACGATTTTGTGAAGCAACCACCAAATGGCTAATTCAAAATGCTACCACCACATTTTACTAAAATACTATACCACCTTATATGGACAATGTCCTAACAGGGGGTTCCGAAACCTTTCCATCCACCTTTGGTGAAAAAGACAAATTCTGGAATCGGCGAAGGGTCGATATGAACTACATGTACATGATACGATGCTCATGTTTTTTACAAAAATCATTTTTAGGTTCACAATATGCTATTTATCAAAGATTCAATGCAAGTTTTCCTTTTCATCGCACTAAAAAGCCATTTTTCATTATCCGAGCGCAAAAAGGGAATTTTCTAAAGCAACCACCAAATAGATAATTCAAAAACGTAGGGTTTGTGATTAGTTGATATGGATATCATATTTGGATTCCTCTCATTTTTCTGATCAATTTAGACATATTATTTGTTAAATTCCGATTTATAGATTTAAAGATATTAATTATTCCATATTAAATAGAAAAATACAAAAAAGTAAAATTATTATATTTTTATTTGAATTCAATAATATTTTTACTTATTCATTAATGTTTATTTAAATAATTGTTTGTAATTTCAAAAAATACAAACATGTGACATGTTGATATAAGGGTTAATAGGATTGATATCATAGTATTGACAACAATGTATGAATTACTTTATGCGGAAGCAGTTACGAAGGAACGAGGAAGTTAAGCGTGCTGGAGCTGGAGTAGTATTAGGATGGGTGACCTTACGGGAAGTTCAACCAAGACTGCAATTTAATTAAATAGTAAGTGTAATTAGTGTTAAAAATATTCAAAGTGAGAGATTAACGAGTCAAATAATTCAAAGATTCAAAAATTGAGAAAAAAAAAGAAAAAAAAATTTAATTTTTTTTTTAAAATATATTTTTGCAACATGTCGACAAGCTATGCCGACGGCCGCTACGCCGACGGCATTGCCCTCGGCGTAGCATCTGTGACGGCATTTTGATACCGGCCTCTATGTGCTCATGGTGAGCCCTTGCCGAGGAGGCTACGCCGAGGGCCGTCGGGTAGCATCACGAGGGAAGAGCTAGCCTACGCCGACGGCTTTTTGCCCTCGGCGTAGCGCGCTCGTCCTGTAGTGATAGTCCTTCTCCTGCCCATGCGCCATCCATCTATCTACATCTATCACTCGTCAGACCAGCTAGCCAAGATCGGTTATGTTCCATACTTCCATGACGTGCTTCCATGTCCCGTGTTGCTGGATCCCCGTGTGCTTTGATGGCTATCGCTTTGGGCGCGTTTCGTAGTCTGCATCGATTTTTTGGCCCGGTCGGGCGGTGCTGCGGAGGACTATCCGACCTTTGGGTCACCTTTTGCATCTTGTTTGATAGAGTGCATGAAATTTTCTTGCACGAGGTCAACAACAAATGCATGTTGTTTCGTTGCCTGCATCGGATTTCTTGTCACACTAATATGCATTTCTAAACAGTCATTAGCAGCTTTTCTTATTCGTATTCGTACTGCATTCTGGCAACAGAGGGCGACAGGACAACTGCTGCAGCTATGCGAGTGACGGAGGGTAGCAAGACATCTGCTGCAGCTGCGCCGGTAACGACGGAGGGTAGCAAGACAATTGCTGCAGCTGCGCTGGCGACGAAGGTCGATGGAACATCTCATGTGGCTGCGCCGGCGACGAAGACCGCCGGGACACCTGACCTGGCATCCAGGAACTTTGAGCTCGAACACACTGACTGGACCATCTAGGACACATACATGACGAAGGGGAGCTAGGCGCGGTCGACAGCAAAGACGACCTTAGCGTTTCTCTACCTGCACGACCCGCCTGTCAAGTAGATCATCTTCCTCTACCCCATCTTCAACCTCACACACAAGCTGAGGAGTTCATCCTCGTATGTATGCCTACGGTTGACAGTTGAGAGAGCTGAGTTATCCTCTACCTCCATCAAAATGAACCACTTGCAATATAAAAATTGTGAGGAACAACGAGATCAAGCAGTTCCTAGAAGGAAATTCTGAGTGGTTGATTCTACGCGACGAATCTGAAGAAATTTTCCTAAAAAAGCTCCAACTTTGACCAAGAATTGGAGAAGATATGGTTCACAAACCTCGAAGCCGATGGTCAGAACTAAACCCCATCGCTGATACGCATCTTTTTCATGTAGAGCTTGAGTCGATTTGGAGCCTTTTTGTGCTAATCACAAGTGGTTTGGGATGAAGGTGTTTAAGAGAGGAGAGAAAAAAAGAGGGAGTGCAAGAATGAGCTGCGTGGAGCTGGATGGAGTGCTTTGAAGTCCATGCTCAGCCCGGCCAATTCGAGCGTTCCTCTTGTGCCTGTCCCTGGGCTGCTATAAGAAGCACGTTGGGGCAGCCCAAACACTCATGCAAGGGCCGATTTCATCTTTATGGAAGCTGGCTAGCCCTCATGCAGAACGTATCCTTTGTGCCTAGTGCTTTATGCGGGTGTGTCAAAATCAGGGTATGCATCAGTGTCCTCTGTTCTGCATACTATGATATTTGTCCGCCCAATCCGATTAACTTTTGGACGAATCATGATGATTTTTGTGTCATTATTGGGTATTAATATATAAAAGAACCTATTTCTTCTAAAAAAAGGATGTCCACGGAAAAAAATCCAACTAAGGCCCCGTTCGTTTAAGCCCGGGGCAGGGATCGACTTGGATTGATGCCTGATCCAGGTTGTTCCGCTAGATGAGGTAATTTTTCGAGTCTCGGGAATTTGTTATCTTCGTTTATACCCCGCATGTATTTTGGCCTAGCTCGACCCGTCGAGTTTCTGTTGGTTCGATCTAGAAAAAGTTTCTCCCCACCTGACCTTTTGAAGAAATTCCATGACGAGAAAGAGAGACTAAAGGGATGACGCCCAGGGGTTATCACGGTCTCGTCGGACGAATGGGCAGTTATTTGAGGGGTTAGTAGAGATTAATCCATGTGTGGATTGGGTGAACGAACTGGATCAACCCAATTCCAGTCTGGATCAAATACACGCTGGGATTCAATCCCAAAGAAACGAACGAGACCTAAACCAAATTAAAAATCAATGTCTAGGTTCTACAATTCTTTATGCAATGTTCTTGATATCGAAAACATTTACAATACCAAATAGTATATACCATTCACTACAGGAACGGATGGCTACGCCGACGGTCGGGCGCTACGTTGGGACCGTCGGCGTAGACCGTGATCAGGCTTGGTATATTGATTATGTATCAAAAAAACCTTCACAAAAAAACCTATCTCATTCGAGGTTTTCTGTCTTTCGGGTCAAATGACCAATGTTATGGCTAGAATCAAGGCATAGTTTGTGATAATGTATCCATATTATGCATACATGTACATCATGGGATGGCGAAGAATGTTGTATGAGAAAGTTTTCCTTTTCATTGCACAAAAAAGCCATTTTCCATTTTCCGAGTGCAAAAAACAGGGGTATTGTGAGGCAACCACCAAATGGATAATTCAAAATGCTGCACCACATTTTTCTAAAATACCAGACCACCTTATATGGACAATGTCCTAACAGGGGGATCTCAAACCTTTTCGTCTATCCCTGGCAAAAAAGACAAATTCCTATCGAATCGGTAGGAAGTGAGTCAGATATGAACTATAGGTATATCATATGATGCTCATAATTTTTTACAAAATCATTTTTAGGTTTACAATATGCTATTTCATCAGAGATCCACTTCAAGTTTATTGAGGCTCGGCCCCAAGCTAAGAATCTTCATGCCCGCCGTTCGACAAAGTTTGACGATAGTTTAAAATGGACAAAAGAAATTCAAAAACAATCCAAACAATGTGAAACCTTTGCGTGGTGTCATATTATGTGACATAGTTACAAGGAAAAATATCAAACTTGGTATATTGATTATGTCTCAAAAAAAACTTTACAAAATGACCCATCTCATTCGAGGTTTCGTGGCTTTCTGGTCAAATGACCAATGTTATGGCTAGAATCAAGGCATAGTTTGTGATAATGTATCCATATTGTGTATACATGTGCATCATGGGATGGCTAACAATGTTGTAGGAGTAAGTTTTCCTTCTCGTTGCACTAAACCATTTTCTATTTTCCGAGTGCAAAAAACGGGCGGTTTTGTAAAGCAACCACCAAATGGATAATTCAAAATGCCGCCACCATATTTTTCCAAAATACCTGACCACCTTACATGGACAATGTCCTAACAGGAGATCTCAAACCTTTCCGTCTATCCCTGGTGAAAAAGGCAAAATTCTGCAGAATCGATAGAAAGTGGGTCAGATATGAACTATAGGTATATGATATGATGCTCATGATTTTTTACAAAAATCATTTTTAGGTTCACAATATGCTATTTTATCAAAGATCCAATGCAAGTTTAGTGAGGCTCGGCCCCGAGTTAAGAATTTCCATGCCCGTCGTTCGAAAAAGTTTGACGATAGTTTAAAACAGGCATAAAATTTTTAAAAACGATCAAAACAATGCGAAACCTTCGCATGGTGTTATATTATGTGATATAGTTAGAAGGAAAAACATCAAACCTTCTATATTGATTATGTCTCAAAAAAACCTTTACAAAATGACCTATCTCATTCGAGGTTTCCTGTTTTTCGGGTCAAATGACCAACGTTATGGCTAGAATTAAGCCATAGTTTGTGATAATGTGTCCATATTATGCATGCATCTGTATTATGAGATGACGAACAATATTGTAGGAGGAAGTTTTCCTTTTCGTCGCACTAAAAAGTCATTTTCCATTTTCCGAGTGCAAAACGGGGAATTTTATGAAGTAACCACCAAATAGCTAATTCAAAAACGGGGAGTTTGTGATAAGTTGATATGGATATCATATTTAGATTCCTTTCATAATGTCAAACTGGGATAATAAGATGTTGGAGAAGTCTTTCCATCATTAAAGACAAATCGGCTCAAGACCTTCTCAACAGAATGAGATTGCGTTAAAGTAATCTCATTCTCGTTTTTAATAAGCTTGATGTTTAGAATCACATTAGCCTCTTCCAGATCTTTCATATCAAAGCTCTTTGATAGGAAAGACTTGACTTCATTTATCACTTTCATGTTTGTACCAAGGCGTGCGTGCGTGCGTGCGTGCGAGCGGCGGCGTCGTCGGAGGAGGAGCGCGCGTGTAGCTCTCTTATTGGCACTCACTTACAAAGTGGTGTAAGACTCCACCTTATAAGGTGGTGCAACTCTCCTTCAACTTCTCATGTGAGACTAAACTTTAGCTCCCACAGCTCTTGCTCCACACATATGAGCTGCCACCAACTTGGGTCAAATCATATATGGGCTTACACATACATGGGCTTTGAGATTTAGGAAAAATCTAAAATCACACACGGGTCTAATGATTTAGCTCATTATTTTTAACAACGTTGTTAGTAGAAGTTGTGCTCCCGGGTTCATATGTAGTGATTTTTTTCCGAAATCATATGTAGTGATCTATGTAGTGGGTCCAATTACTATATGCGTGTGCGTAGCTAGCTGCCTGAGTATCCCACTATTTTTTTTTATAAAATTGACCGGTTCAAAGTCGTATGTATCTAGACATATTTTAGTACTAAATACATACAAATTTAAAATCAAGTTTTACGAAAACAGAGGGAGTAATTACAAATCCTGCCAGGTTGGAATTCGCAAGTAGAGCCTGTCAGCCACCAAGACTTGTTACTCATGCTGCTGCCCTAAAAAAAATTACCTACCATCAATTCAAGGCTGTAGCTAAAGACAAAGGAGTGATCCAGCTTTGCAGCTCATGCTGCTGACCAACAGAACAGGCGGCTAGTAATAAATTACTGTAGGTCGAGCGGACTCGATCATGAGACGGGGACCGAATCTTGCCAGCTGCTCGGTTTTCATGGACACCGAGTGCCCAGGTACAGTGCGCAGATGGAGATATTTTGGTATGCAGTACTAGTATGAGTATCCATCTTGTCCTCCGTGCCCATGTGCCGATCAATCAGATCGAAAAGGCGATCGCTGGACTGTTCTCCAACCGCCACTACTACCAAAATGTCTTATGTTTTGACATAGAGAAAGTAGTACTACCCAATTAAGCAAACGGCACGTGAGGCGCATTCTGTTGGCTCCTGGGCGGAGGCGAAAAGCTTTCAACCTTTTGGGCGTCGCTGGGTTTCAAGAGATCGCGTGGCCACTGCGTATTTGCCGACAGCAGGTTTTTACCTCTGCTCGTACGTTCCAAGATCACGCGTGGCCACAGGTCGGAGAGGGCAAAACGAAGCATGTGGATTTGGCGCTGCAATCAAAGGATTGTATGGTATCGGGAATGGTTGGTTAGGTTTGTCGGGAGAGATCTCGCCTGCCACTAGGATGTCAAGCGGGGCGGGTTGCGGCATAGCTTTTTAATTAATCCTTCATTAATTTTGCTAGCTTTTGGGATTTTTTTTGCCTATTTTTTTTTTGCGGGTCGTTATGCGGGTGCCGCTTGCCACCCTACATGCCACGCATCATAAATCGCAAAAACAGAGGTGTGTGCGTGGAGAAAATGAGAGCATATCGATCCAGTAGTATCACCATCAAAAAAAGTTGAGAGTACTCCTTCAATAATCCATAAAAATTCGAAGCTGGAGAGGTACACTACATGAGAAGCTGAATACGCCGACGGCCGGGTCCCGTCGGCGTAGTCCCTAAATGCCGTCGGACTTGGCCGCTGCTGGGTCGACGGCTCATGCACAGACACCTCAGAGGTGTAGGCTCTTCCGTCCACGCTGCATATGGGGGCCCTATTTAGACTGACAATTACCATACACTGCCGGCCTAGTTTTTTTTAAAAAAAAAATCAAAATTTTTAGTCAATATTTTTAAACATTTTTGAATTGTTTAACTTGTTAATTTCACATGGACATTTTTAGTTCTAAATATACTTAGTCTCAAGTCAAATTGCACAATTAGTCAAACGTTCCAACCGGTCACTCATTCTAATACTAGTCCAGAGCCAGCACGCTTAACTTCTTTATTCCGTCCACATGAGCTTCCGACAAAGAAATTAGAACTTGTTGTGAATATTATCATATCAATCTTATTAACCATTACACTATAAAGTTAGACATATTTTTTTTTTACATTCCATACAATTTTTTGAGTAAACAACAATGAATAATTAATAGTAATCTTGAATTCAAATAAAAATAAAATAAATTTTATTTATTTTGCTTTTTTCATTTAAATTTAAATAATTCATATCTACAAATCCGTAAATCACAATTCGACAAATAATATATCCAAATCGATCAGAAAAATGAGAGGAATCCAAATATAACATCCATATCATCTATTTAATTATATATCATATCTTTTAAATATTAGACCAACTGAAACAATGTCAAGATTCATGAAACACCCCGTTTTTGGCACTAGAAAAATAAAAAATGGCTTTTTGGTACGACAAAAAGGAAACCTTGCATTAGATCTCTGATATAATAGCATATTATGAATCTAAAAATAATTTTTACAAAAAATCATGAGCATCATATCATGTACCTATAGTTCAAATCTAACTCACATCTTATCGATTCGGCAGAAATTTGTCTTTTTTACGAGGGGTGGACGGAAAGGTTTGAGATATTCCGGTTGGGAAATTGTCCATTCAAAGTGGTCTAGTATTTCTGAAAAATAGGGTAGTATCATTTTGAAACTTTCATTTGGTGGTTGCTTCACAAAACACCTAGTTTTTTTCACTCGGAAAATAAAAAATGGCTTTTTGGTGCGACGAAAAGGAAAACTTCCTCCTGCAACATTGTTCGCCATCCCATGATATACATGAGTGCACAATATGGGCACATTAGTGCAAACTATATCGCGATTCTAGCAATAACATTGGTCATTTGACCTGAAATCCAGAAAACCTCGATTGAGATAGGTCATTTTGTGAAGGTTTTTTTGAGACACGATCAATATATAGTTTTTTGAGACACGATCAATATACCAAGTTTTGTATTTTTTCCATGCAACTATGTCACATAATATGATACCACGCGAAGGTTTTGTATTGTTTCGATCGTTTTTGAATTTTTTATGCTCGTTTCAAACTATCGTCAAACTTTGTAAATTGAGGGGCATGAAGATTCTTAGCTCGGGGCCGAGCCTCACTAAACTTGCATTAGATCTCTGATAAAATAGCGTATTATGAACCTAAAAATGATTTTTTCAAAAAATCATGAGCATCATATCATGTACCTGTAGTTTAAATCTAACTCATTTCCTGCCGATTCGGCAGGAATTTGTCTTTTTTTACGAGGGGTGGACGGAAAGGTTTGAGATACCCCGGTTGGGAAATTGTCCATTCAATATGGTCTAGTATTTTGAAAAATATGGTATTATCATTTTGAAACTTTTATTTGGTGGTTGCTTCACAAAACGCCCCATTTTTTGCACTCGGAAAATACAAATTGGCTTTTTGGTGCGACAAAAAGGAAAACTTCCTCCTGCAACATTGTTCTCCATCCCGTGATACACATACGTGCATAATATGGACACATTATCGCAAACTATTCCGCGATTCTAGCAATAACATTGGTCATTTGACCCGAAATCCAGAAAACCTCGATTGAGATAGGTCATTTTGTGAAGGTATTTTTTTGAGATACAATCAATATACCAAGTTTCGTATTTTTCCATGCAACTATGTCATATAATATGACACCACGCGAAAGTTTTACATTGTTTCGATCGTTTTTGAATTTTTTATGCCTGTTTCAAACTATCGTCAAACTTTGTAAATTGAGGGGCATGAAGATTCTTGGCTCGGAGCTGAGCCTCACTAAACTTGTATTATATCTCTAATGAAATAGCATATTGTGAACCTAAAAATGATTTTTGCAAAAAATCATGAGCATCATATCATGTATCTATAGTTCAAATCTAACTCATTTCCTACCGATTCAGCGGGATTTTGTCTTTTTTACGAGGTGTGGATGAAAAGGTTTGAGATATTCAGGCTGGGAAATTATGCATTCAATATGGTCTAATATTTTTGAAAAATGTGGTATTATTATTTTGAAACTTTTATTTGATGGTTGCTTCACAAAACACCCCTTTTTTGCACTCGAAAAATGAAAAATATGTTATACGAAAGTATTATTTTTTTTATATATTTTTTTGTAAATAAATATGTAATATTTGAGTTTATATAGATAGATCTTATTTTCTACATTTTAATATATTATATGTATATTTCTGAATTTAAATGATTTAGTTATGATTTTTCTAAGATTAATGGGGCAAAAAAGAAAAATGGCTACGGCGTACCTGCCGTCGGCGTAGACTTGACGCCGTCGCTCTGCCGTTAGCCTAGTATGCTACACCGCGGCCCTGATTACGCCGACGGCTGCCGTCGGCCTATTTATCCTACGCCGACGATAAAACTGGACCGACGGCCCGTCAAAATACGTCGGCTCGGCCTATATTGTTATTCCCGTAGTGGTACGTCTCTCAGGAATGGAGACGGTCTACATAAATTACTACTAGTATAATCTCTTATCAAGACAGCGATTTATTTAAGCAAAAGTATCCGAGGCGTGGAGCGTGAGAGCACGTGCGTGGCTGTGGCTGCTGCTACCGGAAAGATGATGAGAAAATATCTCGACTGGCAGTCACCGCCGACGAAGGAATGCCTTTTCGCGCTGACGCATCCGTCTGGAGTCAGGTCCCAGTTTTCCGCTTTCCTGCCCATGCATCCATCACGCCAGGACCGGTTCTGTGCCATACCGTGCTTCCTGTCCCGAGGATGGCTCCTGGTCCTAGCCCAGCTTGTGTCCGCAAGTGCTATATCGAGTTTGTCAAAATTGGGTACGCCCAAAGATTCCGGTTTTCAGGTAGCAGAATTATCGCGCGCAAGCTTGTTCACTCATCAAAGGCTTCTTCTCTCTTGCCCCCCCCCCCTCCCCCAAGTCAACTTTGTAAAAACCTAACCAATTGTATAGAAGAATCTATCAGTATTATTTACAATACCAATTATATACTACACATGAAAGTAAATTTGATGATGACTCTAATAATATCAATTTGATATTACATATGTTGATATTTTCTACTTACTCAAACAGTACAAAGTTTGACCTTGGCAAACTAATATGCAATGTATCGAGAAACAGTGTAGGTACTAATCCACACAAGCTAGTACTGAATCCAAGCATAACTAACTAATGAGTAATGACCACTTCTTCACAATGCAGTAACGTGGTTACGGGCTTACGGCGTAGCATGCTGTGCGAGTTCGACACGCAAATGATTGGGACCGGGGAAGGGACAAAAGTGAACTTTTTGTCCACTTAATTTGAACAAATACACTTAAGTTGGATATATGCAGCCACGCACCAATCGGGATGTGCCTATTTTATTTGGTTGCCGACTATACCACACACGCATATACAATGCCCAGGCCGGCAGCTAGCCGGTGGATCGAGTTGAAGGAATATCTCTTCTCTTTTTAAGTTGTTGATGATAGCTTGGTTTCAGGTCAGATAGGTGATCATTGTATATACAAATCGTCAGCCAAGCATCAAACCCTTTCTTAAAACCCACCGGTCTTTAGATTTTTTATCAGCTACTATTACTTACTCCTAGTGCGTCATAAGATACGTAGGCCGTGAGTTGTCTTCGTACGGCATCTGATTTCGTTGACATGTGCTTGAAAAGCCAATTTTTGTCATGTTTTGCCAATTTTATACCAACAAGGTATTGAATTGCATGCACTAGCCAACGCAACCAAAAGTCCGAACTAATAGAAATGGCTAGGCAATATATTTGGTTTTTCTTCATTTGGCTTATTGTGACGTATTTTTGGGAGTCGCAATATTTTTTCCTTAAATTTTGCAAATTGGTCAGAATTTGATCCCAAGACCTCCTGCTCTTATACCATATTGAATTGCATGCACTAGACAACGCAACCAAAAGTCTAAACCGATAAAAAAAGCTAGACAATATATGTCATCACAAGGTCATATTTTTATTCGGTTCGTCCACTCTCATATTATTTTTCCTTTAACCTCATAAACTAGCAACCTTGCTGTATGTGCGGTTTGCATATGTTCCTGCTTGAAACATGATGCTCCATTTGTCTTGAAGCTGTGAGGTAATGCGGAGTATGTGTGAAGAAACGATAACGGCCTTTGGTTGCATCGAACTAGCAAATATACGAGATTCGCAACCAGAGAGCGAACTAGCAAATACATATCCTTTTTATTTTATCAAATAAACCGAAGCTGTCTGAACTCAGAATTTCTGAAGAATTGCAGGAGCAGCAAGAAATGGCCCGTTCCATTTCTTTCACGATCGATGCACATGTATTCAGAAGACTTGTTCCAAGTCAACAGTAATACTAGTACTCGTCTTCACGAACGACCAGCTACGTACCTTAATCGCAAATATATACTTGCACAGCATCCAGATAGCAGACAAGAAAAATGACGTGGCTACTGCCGTCGTTGCTGACCACCAAACTGCAGAACATGCAGCTAGCATTTGAATCGAACCGGGACCGGAGTAATCTATCTCGATCGTATAAAAGCATCTCCACTCGGCTACACACCACACCGATTTGGATATCGAAAATCGGTCTAGACGCCGAAAATCGGTCTAGTAGCATATCCAGAAACCTGTTTTCGTCTGGATTGGGCGAACTTTAGTCCGGGCTTCCCAGGCCGTACCCAGGTTTCCGAAAACGTCCTGAGAACGGCAGACGCAGCGAAAACAGGCGTGGGCCAGCTCTGTCGGCGAGAGAAGCCCGAACTCCCGCCGCTTCGCCAAGCTCCCACCCTTTTCTTTCTCCCCCTCCCGCCTTTCTTCCCTATTCTCACCACTCCCGCCACTTCGCCGAGCTCCCGCCCGCCGTGCCGCCCAAGGGTTTCGTCAAACCCAGATCAAACCTCGGCGAGGCTTCGGGGGAGAAGAAGGCGAGGAAGCCGAGAGCACCGGCGACAAAGTCAGAGGGCATGTCCTGCGCCGAGTGGGCGGCCAAAGAGCAGAGCCGGAAGATCGCGTCGGATGACCGGAAGGGCAGAAAGGAGATGGCGAAGCTCCGGCAAGAACAAGAGCAGGCGGCAGCGACGAAAGACCAGGCGACCATGAGGGCGAAACAGGCGAAACAGGCGGCAGCGACGAGGGCGGCGATGATGGCGGTGCCGTATCCCCCTCCTCCACTGGGGAAGCCAGGCAAGTGTCGGCTCGTCGGCCGGATTCTCGCCGATCTCTCCAGCCGGCTTCTAGGAGAGCCATGCGAATGCTCGGCAGAGATACTCATCGTCCCCCGAGTTTGACGGCGGGTTCAACCCGAACGTGGTCTTCCCATACCCGGCGTCGTGCCCTCCTTCGGCCTTCAACGTCGACATCAACATCCCCTACTCTACCTCTCCGGCGTATGCAGGCCCCGCGCTGGGCCGCGGCCCATTGCCTTTCAGCGGAAGCTCGGCAACCTACGGCGAGGCCGACGCGTGCAACATGTTCGACGAAATGCCGGTCGGCATGTCGTCCGAGACATACATGGAGGACTGATACGTCCAATTTGCATCACCATTCTATATCATAATTTTCCTATATTCATTGGTATATGTCTTATTATGAGGTAATACTTATGTATTTTCATTTGTTTATCCATGTTGGATGATTCTTGGAGGATGAACTGCCGGAGTCTGGATTCTGATGGAAAAGGAGGTGTTTTGATGCAATATCGCTAAGATCGGAAAAATACCAGAAAAATATGATAAAATTATATTTTCCCAGAAGACAGAGGAAGCCAGAAGGGGAGGCATAGAAGGGCCACACGGGGCCCACACCCCCCTAGGAGCGGGTCCTCCCTAGGTCGCGCCTAGGGCAGGTGTGGCCCACCTGCCCGGCTTCCGACTACTCCCTCCCCCCTATATCTTCCTTACGGAACCCTAATACCAAGGGAGCGACCACAGAAATATTTCTGCCGCCTCTGCGGGGCAGAAAACACCGAGAGAGGAAGAGCTCTCCGGCAGACAGATTTCTGCCAGGGAAATTCCTTCCCGGAGAGGGGAGATCGTCACCATCAACATCATCGTTAAGCTAGGCTTCATCGGGATCATCGCCATCATCATCCACACCATCATCTGCACCAGCACCATCATCATTACTCCATCCCGTTGTAACAATCGTGTGGCCCACCTGCCCGGCTTCCGACTACACCCTCTCCCCTATATCTTCCTTACGGAACCCTAATACCAAGGGAGCGACCACAGAAATATTTCCGTCGCCTCTGTGGGGAAGAAAACATCGAGAGAGGAAGAGCTCTCCAGCAGACAGATTTTTGGCGGGGAAATTCCTTCCCGGAGAGGGGAGACCGTCGCCATCAACACCATCGTCAAGCTAGGCTTCATCCGGATCAACACCATCATCTCCACCAGCACCATCATCATTACTCCATCCCGCTGTAACAATCGTGTTGAATACTTGCTTAGTTCATTAGGGGATACTTTTCCGGTGTTGATTACTATTGTAGTTGATGCTTGTGAGTGGAATCATTGGATTATTGTTTATGTTCAGATTGTTATCCATTATCATATCATCTTTGATCTTGATCCATATGATGTCTTGTGAGTAGTTCGTTTAGTTCTTGAGGACATGGGAGAAGTCATGTTGTTAGTAGTGGATTTGTGTTGAGTTATTATTCAATGGTTTAGTATTAAAGTTGTGGTGTTATTCTTCTAGTGGTGTCAGGTGAACGTCGACTACATGATACTTCACCATTTATGGGCCTAGGGGAATGCATTGTGTATTTGGCTACTAATTGTGGGGTTGCCGGAGTGACAGAAACCCGAACCCCTGTTAGGACACCTTTGCACAAGGGAGCGTAGGATCTCAGAGTTTAAGGCTGTGGTTAGGTTTATATCTTAATTACTTTCCTATAGTTGCAGATGCTTGCAGGGGGTTTAATCACAAGTATGTATTAGTCCAAGTAAGGTCGGTATGTTAGCACAGGTTCACCCACACAACACTTACAACACCAAAGAAGAGTACTCAGCTATTGGAAGTGAAAGCACTTGACAGAATTTCCATGTGTCCTCAAGAACGTTTGATCCTTATAAGTATTTCCACCGGCTTGTCCTTTGCAAAGAAAGGATTGGGCCAGTTGCTGCAGTTGTTCGTTGTCTTTATTACTTGTACTTTTTTTGTTGCTTTATTAGAAAACCCCTAAAAATACGTTTGCTAAGTATTTACAGAGATTTCCTGCTCCATACCACTAGTCAACACCTTCTGCTCCTCGTTGGGATCGACACTCCTATTTATCGAAAGTACTGCGATACACCCCCTATACTTGTGGGTCATCAAGACTATTTTCTGGCGCCGTTGCCGGGGAGTGAAGTGCTATTGAAGAGTGGAACTGGTAAAGGAAACTTCTACTGTGAGTATTGCCTTTTGTTTCTGTTTGTTGCTTTGTTTCCAATATGGATAACCCACTTGGTTTTCTGTTTGGAAAAACTACTACCACTGTTAGGGTAGTATATGAACCACCACCTGTTGAGATAGATCCTTTTAAGATACCTACAAGTATTGTTGATCGTGTTATGGATAATTATTATTTAAGGGATGGAACTGTCCATCCTTGTGATCACTTGCTTTTTATCCATTGTCACATCCCAAAATTTTCCAAATTTTGAAATGTGAAAAATAAATAAACAAAATAAATAATTGTTGAAATTTAGGGTGAAAAGAATTTTTTTATTCCAAGTGGAAACATCAAACCAATTTTGAACAAATAGAATCCTAAAGGGATTTAAAAAAAGAATAAACATATAATAAATAAAATTATAAAAGTTGGAATCGCCATTTTTAGATATTTAAATAAAAAGATATGATTTTTATAAGAAAAATGAATAAAAATAATAAAACTAGGCGTACATGCGATGCTCAATTTTTTTAAATGAATTATACTTTATTAAAAAAATATCAAATACTTTAATTGGAGTAAACTATCAAATTATATTTTATATAAAATTTTCTGAAAAAGTTTGATACATATTTGAATCAAAGTGAAGAGCCAAATTGGAAACTATAAAATAAAATAGAAAAAGAAAAGAAGAAATCGATTCAAAAAACAAAGGATATTAATTTCTCAAAATTACTTTGTATTATTTCAATCTGGTTTTGATTTGCTATTTTCTATTTAATTGTTTCTCCAAAATCTCCTTGAGCATTGGTGTCTATGGACAGGCACACATGCATGCCATATTTCTTGCTGACCTCTTATACTTAACCTGTCCTATTAATTAATGGACCAAATCGATTCTTTCTCAATCCTTCTCCTTCTATTTCTTTTCATTTCCGTATACGTGAATACTGGAAGGTTCAATAGTTACGTTGCTGCTTTCCTGGCTCGTGTCTTATTTTTTTTGTACTAATGCATTCCTTGTGTTTATCCCAAGCGTCTTATGTTTGTCCCAAACTCCAAATCACTCCAACACGTGAGCCAACCCTCTAAGACCCCAACTCGACCAGCACAAGCACGACTCGCACGTACACACGCGCACAGGACGAAGTCCCAGCATTGCGTCCGACCCTCCAGCCAGCCTAGCAAAACGTCTGCACGCCAGCACGCCAAAGCGTCATGCAGCCTTTCTTCTCCCGCACTAACGCTGCCAAGTGAAATGCCAGCCATAAATCGCCACCACAAACTGCCGTCCGTTACCTCTCCAATTAAATTCTATCAATTAGAGCGTACCGCCTTCCCTTCTATATAATACCAAAACGACAATCTGCATCTTGTTTCACATCGCTGTCGCCAGACCGCCCATATGGCTTGCCCCATGAACTACTCCGGTGGAGCTCCGACTTAGATCACCGTCGAACGCCACGTTCCCGACTACTTCGGCAACAGAAGGACGAGCTGCTGCTGCAGCGTGACCTTGAAGAGGAGGAGTGGAGATTAGTCAGGCTAGAAGATTAAGTCGTGGATCGCTGACGACGCACTTCACCATCGTTGCAGCTCGGTTCGGTGACTTCCTCGGAATATTTCATCACACTCGGTGAGCACCTGCCGTTTTTCTTGCACCCACACGTTAGACTAGATGGTATCTACCTCCTAGACATGGTTTCTAGCCGCAGTTTTGTAGTTGACCGCGGTGTCGGTGAACCGAATGTCATCCCATGGCATGGACATATTAGACTACCATACACACATTTGTTGATCTTGAGCCCAACTTGGAAACCATCCAAAATAACACTAGGAACCCACACGTGTAGTTGTATACGAGTACAATCGTGGTTGATCAATCTATTTTTAAATTGATTGTATATGTGTATTACTAGCTAGCCATGAACAGATGGACTTGTCCGTGTGTTTGCATGTTGCACCGCTGTTAGTTTGTCTGTCTAGTTGGATTATTTGTATCACTTTTAACTGAATTCCATCTGCTGGTTTAGTATGATAGTTTTTGTAACCGGAATATATATATGCACGCTTAGTTACAAGTTTATTTGGTATAATTAGAGGACTTGTTTTTTTTGGACTATTTTGCATCCGTTTAGACATGCCTAGCTATAAATATATTTGCTAGACTAAATCAAGTGCTATCTTACATATTTTCTATTGTGTTAATTATTTTGGTTATCATCAGTAGACAGTGTCAGGATATTTTATTGTCAGTCTATTAGTAAACTTTGACTAGTATTGTTTCCTCATTTTGCTAGTAGGACAGATGCACCGAGTGTTATTTTACTCATACAGTCTAGATTTATTGCATGTCACTCGGCTAGGTTTTTTTTTACTTGTAGTCCCTTTGGTAGCATAACCATGTTAATTATTGGTTACTGCCATGCCGCTCTCTACTTAGCTTGGTTTCTGTTTGTTCAAAGTGTAGACATGCTCGGTATTTCATGTTTAGAAAATCAATTAGTAATGTTCAGAGACTTGTTATAACAATTTGTACAATAAAAATTGCCATCTTGCATGTTTGCATACTTTGCATGATTTTTGTGTTGTCATTACTATTGATATTGTGATTGTTTTGTCTTGGTTGTTTTGCTTGATATTGTGTTGATTGTCAAGTGTGTTATTGCGAAGAGTGTACCAACACCACCAACTACAAAGGCAAGTGACACTATCATCCATGTCCTACTATTTTTATTACACTTAGTGGATTTTTGTAGTATGCATGATAGGACTACTATAATTTTTATGCTATTCTAAAACCCATTAGGATATCCTTATATCTTCCTTAGTGAAAACATTGTAGTTGTAGTATCCTTAGCCCTGCTATAGACTTGGGGTGGAATATCATATCATGATTATATGAAGTGTTGGAAAAATATATGTTTTATATAATAAAACAAGTACTCAATGAACCACCTGGGTGGAAAGAGGATACTCAAGTTTTGGACAAGGTGGTAACAAAGGGAACCATGTTTATATGGCTATCTTTTTTGTATGTGCACTAGAAGAAAACCACCCAGGGACTTAGAGATTGAACAAGTTTCTCGTACAGTGGCTTCCGTATACAGCCACATGCTAAATGGGCTCTGGCTTAGTCAACTACATAGTGGAAGACCCTTGCATTGGCATCTTCAGGTTAACTAGAATTGTGTATTGGAAATATATCCATACATTGGTGCCTGGTAGACAAGCTAGCATTGTGTATTGGGAGGACTTCTATGGAAAGACTTTGTCACATTCTCGATCTGTTGGTACTCCATTTGGTGTGTACTTATCCAGCGGCCACTGGTGGCGTCAAGACGAGATTGTGTCATGTGGGTAAAGTGTACAACTTCTGCAGAAGATCAAATTCTAAGTACTTAGCCGTGTCCCCGGTTATGGACAACTCTGAGCAACTAAGTGTTGGAGATATGCCCTAGAGGTAATAATAAATGTAGTTATTATTATATATCTTTGTGTTTATGATAAATGTTTACATTCATGCTATAATAGTATTAACAAGGAAACCATTAATACTTGTGTGATTTGTAAACCTAATTTGAAGTCCCTAGTATAGCCTCTATACTTCACTAGCTTGTTGGTTGATTGATGATGTGGTTTCTTTGTCATGAACATTGAGATGTTATCAACAACAAGATCATATCGTTAGGAGAATGATATGGTGGACATACTCCTATAGACAAGCGTAGCATAAAGATCAAGTCATTTCAATAGTTCAATTGCTATATGCTTTCTGATACATAGTAACCTAATTCCTTCGACCATGAGATCATGCATATTGCCTTTACTGGATGGATGCTTTGATGTCATCAAACACCACACCGTAACAGGGTGGCTATAAAGGTGGCATTGAGTGTTCGGAAAGTATTGGTTGAAACACATGGATCAAGAGTGGGATTTGTCCATCCACATGACGGATAGATATTCTCTGGGCCCTCTCGGTGAAATGTCATCCAATTAGCTTGCAAGCATGTGACTTGGTCACAAGGGATCACATATCACGAACGAGAAAAGAGTACTTATCGATGAACGAGGATGAACTAGGTATGCGAGATACCACGATCATAACCTCGGATAAGTAACATATCGTGAGACAAAGGGAAATTGGTATCGTATGTAAGTGGTTCATTCGATCGCCAAAGTAATCGTAGAAATATGTAGCCATATGAATTTCCAGATTCCTCTATTGGTTATTGTTCGGAGAAGTGTCTCGATCATGTCCGCATAATTCACGAACCGTAGGAGACACATAAGGATTGACGTTGTTTTGAGTAGTTATGGTATTATGAGAAAGAGACCGAATGTTGTTCGAAGTCTCGGATGGGATCCGGGATATCACGAGGTGATCCGGAATGGTCCGGAGAATAAGATTCATATAAGGAAAGTCCCGTTTCGGAGTAGCGGAATGATTCGGTGTTTTCATCGGAACATTCTAGAAGGTCCCGGAATGTCCGGCACTCAGGAGGAAGGGTACATGAGTGTGTCATTACATATTGGAATGATTGCATCATGTACTAAGTATTCTTGTTGTCCCAAATAAAGGATTTACTTAAATCCTAAATTGAAAAGTCAAGCAGCTAGTTTGAAAGTCAAACGGCGATTTGGGAAGTGGGAAAAGAGGAGGAGAGGTGGAGGCCGAGTTGGAGGAGGTTCCTCCCTTGGGCCCGCACCTCCCTAGGCCGAATTGGGGAGGAACTCCTCCCCTTGGCCGACCAGCCCTCCCACCTATAAGAGGAGGGGCAGGGCCTCCTCCTCTAGACACACAAGTTTCCTATCCTCTAAACTAAACCCTAGATCTAGACCCCGGTTTAGAGCTATTCGGTTTAGAGCCTTCTAATTGGTTTAGAGCCCTCTAATTGGTGTGTCTACTTACTAGACCACTAATAGCCTGTCTCATAAGCTCCACCATACTGCACCGGCTTAAGGCGAAGCCTGCGGGATCTCCCCTCTACCTCCCAGTACGCCACAGTTGTCTTTGCGGAATCAGGAGAGTGCTACAACCTCCGCATTTTCTGGAACAAGGGAGAGGAAGGTCTTCGTCAATCAGAGCGTGTGACCGATCAAGGGAGCGCTCTTGAGGCGCGCCGAAGGATCGTCTCTGCGATCTTGAGATCGGAAGAGTATCGACTACCACACCCACGAGAATCTGCTCTCATTAAACACTTTGGAATCTTCGAGGGTGAGTTATTCCATCGACTCGTTGCTACAATCTAGTAGATAGATCTTGGCTTGTTAGTTTGTATGCGGTAGAAAAATTTTGTTTTCCATGCTACGAACCCCTCTGAGGGTATCGAGCCGTGTCTATATGTAGATCTGCCTGAGTAGAACACAATGGTCATTGTGGGCGTTGATGCTTTTATTGTAGATTGCTTTTCGTGTACTTTGCATCTTGCGGTATGTTGGGATGAAGCGGCCGTAACCTTACATGACATCGTTCATGAGACTTGCTCCACGCTTGACATGCAACTCGTTTTGCATAAGTGGCTTTATGGTGCCTGTTTCTCCTAGCATAGTAAAGATCCAATTTACAACGGGTAATCAACAATGCTAGTATCAATGTTGTGGTTCTTGTTCGTAGGTTAGAACGACACCTATGGAAAGCCCCAAACCACGTAAAATATGCAAAGAAAGTAGAGGCGTCTAACTTTGTTTTGCGTGGGTGTCGATGATGTGATATGGCCATGATTGTGATTATATTTGATGTATGCAATGTTCCTTATTGTAAGTTGGCAACCGCGTGAGCCATATGGTTGTCTTTAATTTCTTAAGACCTGCGTGTCTATTCAAAATAGTTGTAATAGTTGAAGCTGGTGGGCGACAACCATGAAGAAGCGTCATTGACCTTGATGCTATGCGGTGATGATGGAGATCATATTCGTGCTTGAAGATGGAGATCGGAAGCACAAAGAAGAAAGGCCATATCATATCACATATTATGAATTGCATGTGATGTTAATCCTTTATGCATCTTGTATTGCTTAGTAGACGACGGTAGCATTATAAGATGATCCCTCATACACATAAATTTCAAGTTCTAAAAGTGTTCACCCTTAGTATGCACCGTTGCCAAAGCTTGCTGCTTCGAAGCACCACGTGATGATCGGGTGTCTTTGATTCCGCGGGTGAATACAACGTAAGCAAGCCAGATTTGCTTATGCGGAAGCTAAGGTTTGATCTTGACGAGCCTAGCATGTACAGACATGGCCTCAGGAACACGGATCGCCGAAAGGTAAAGCATGAATCATATAGTAGATATGATGAACATGATGATTGTTCGCCATTGAAACTATATCAACTCTCGTGATGATCGGTGTTGATGTAGTGGATTTGGTTCGTGTGATCACTAAAACAATGTGAGGGATGTTGTTTTGAGTGGGAGTTCACCTAGTTTAATTTCATTAATTAATTTGAACTCAATTTGTCATAAACTTAGTCTAAACTATTGCAAATATGTTGTAGATCAATGGCAGCCCCTACCATCAATTTTAATGCGTTCCTAGAGAAAGAAAAGTTGAAAAACAATGGAAGCAACTTCGCGGATTGGTTCCGCAATTTGAGGATTGTCCTCACAGCTGGTAATTTGACCTATGTGCTGGATGCACCGCTAGGTGACCCACCTGCAGCTGATGCCACCGATGAAGTAAAGAATGTTTACCTCGCTCGGAAGAATCAGTACTCCATAGTTCAGCGTGCTATCTTGTATGGTTTAGAATCGGAGCTTCAGAAAAGGTTTGAAGAGTCAGATCCATATGATATTGTCGAGGATCTCAAATTAATCTTTAAGACTCATGCGGCAATTGAAAGTTATGAAGCTTCTGAAAAGTTCTTTAACTGCAAGATGGAAGAGGGTAGCTCCGTCAGTGAGCATGTGCTTAAGATGTCAGGGCACGCAAATAAACTTCAAAGTTTGGGTATAGTGATTCCTAATACTTTGGGGGTTTACCGCATCCTCCAATCACTACCACCAAGTTACAAGAACTTTGTGATGAACTACAACATGCAGAACATGAACAAAGAGTTGCGAACTATTTGCTATGTTGAAATCTGCAAGTGGAGATCAAGAAAGAGCACCAAGTGTTGATGGTCAATAAGACCACCAAATTCAAGAAAGGCAAGTCTAAGCAAAAGGGACACTTCAAGAAGGGTGGTAAGAAAGTTACCACGCCGACGAAGAAGACCAAGGCTGGACCTAAGCCTGAAACTGAATGCTTTCTGCAAGGGAGAAGGTCATCGAAGCGGAATTGCCCAAGGTACTTGGCAGATTTGAAGAACGGCAACATCAAGAAGAAAGGTATATCGATATACATGTTATTGATGTGTATCTCACTAGTATTCGTAGTAGTGCAGGTATTTGATATCTGGTTCGGTTGCTCATATTTGTAACTCAAACAGGAGCTGCAGAATAAACGGAAGCTAGCGAAGAACGAGGTGACGGCGCGCGCGAGGAAGCGGATCAAAGGTTGATGTGATCGCGGTGCACGCTACCTCTTCATCTACCATCGGGATTAGTTTTATACTTAAATAATTGTTATTTGGTGCTGCGTTAAGCATGAACATTATATCGTGATCTTGTTTATTGAGGCGGTTACTTGTTTAAATCCGAGAATAATGGTTGTTCGATTTATATGAGTAACATGTTTCATGCACATGCACCTTTGATAGATGGTCTATTCATATTGAATCTCGATAGTAGAAATACACATATTAATAACATTGAAGCTAAACGTTTGAAATCAGCGATAACTCGACCTATATGTGGCAATCGTCTTGGTCACATTGGAGTGAAGCGTATGAAGAAACTCCATTCGATGGACTTCTTGAATCACTTGATTTTGAATCACTTGAAAGATGCGAAGCATGTCGATGGGTAAAATGACTAAGACTCCATTTTACGGTATGATGGAGCGAGCTACGGACTTATTGGAAATCATACATACCGATGTATGTGGTCCAATGAGTGTAGCATCATGTGATGGTTATCGTTATGTTCTTACCTTCACGGATGATTTGAGTAGATATGGGTATATCTATTTCATGAAACATAAGTCCGAAACTTTCGAGAAGTTTAAGGAGTTTCAAAGTGAGGTAGAGAATCAACATAACAAGAAGATTAAATTTCTACGTTACGATCGTGGAGGTGAATATCTAAATTACGAGTTTGGCGAGCATTTGAAGAAATGTGGAATACTTTTCGCGATTGACACCGCCGGGAACACCACAGTAATGGTGTGTCTGAACGTCGTGTCGAACTCTCTTAGATATGGTTCGTTCTATGATGTCTCCTACAGATTTACCAATATCATTTTGGGGTTATGCATTAGAAACGCATTCACTTTAAATAGGGCACTCTAAATCCGTTGAAACGACACCGTATGAATTATGGTTTGGGAAGAAACCTAAATTGTCGTTCCTTAAAGTTTGGGGATCGAAGCCTATGTAAAGAAGTTACAATGGACAAGCTTGAACCCAAAGCGGAAAAATGCGTCTTCATAGGATACCGAAGGAAACTATTGGGTATACCTTCTATCATAGATCCGAAGGCAAAATCTTCGTTGCCAAGAATGGATCCTTTCTAGAGAAGGAATTTCTCTCGAAAGAAGTGACTGGAAGGAAAGTAGAACTCGACGAGGTTGTCGAACCTTGTCTCGAAATTGCGAGTAGCGCAGCACTGGAAGAAGTTCCTGTGGTGCCTGCACCAATAAGAGAGGAAACTAATGATAGTGATCATGAAACTTCGGTTGAAGTTGCTACAGAGCCTCGGAGGTCAACGGGAACTCGTACCACTCCAGATTGGTATGATCCCGTTATGAATGTCATGTTGGTGGTCAACACCGATGACCCCGAGACATATGAGGAAGCGATGATGAGCCCAGATTCCAATAAATGGCAAGAAGCCATGAAATCCGAGATTGGATCCATGTACGAAAACCAAGTATGGACTTTGGTGGACTTACCGGATGGCCGGAAGGCTGTCGAGAACAAATGGATTTTCAAGAAGAAAACAGATGCTGATGGTAATGTTACTGTCTATAAAGCTCGACTTGTCGCAAAAGGGTTTCGACAAATTCAAGGAGTTGACTACGATGAGATTTTCTCACCAGTAGCGAAGCTAAAATCTGTAAGGATTATGTTAGCAATCGCTGCATATTATGATTATGAGATATGGCAGATGGATGTCAAAACAGCATTCCTCAATGGAGACATTGATGAAGAGTTGTATATGATGCAACCCAAAGGTTTTTTCGATCCTAAAGATGCTAACAAGGTATGCAAGCTTCAACGGTCCATCTATGGATTAAAGCAAGCATCCCGAAGTTGGAATCAACGTTTTGATAAGGTAATCAAAAGTTTTGGTTTTATACAAACTTATGGAGAAGCTTGTATTTACAAGAAAGTGAGTGGGAGCTCTGTAGCATTCTTAATACTGTATGTGGATGACATATTGTTGATTGGGAATGATGTAGACCTTCTTAATAGTGTCAAAGAGTATTTGAATAATAGTTTTTCAATGAAGGATCTTGGCGAAGCAGCTTACATATTAGGCATAAAGATTTATAGAGATAGATCGAAACGCCAAATATCATTGTCACAAAGTACATATTTGGACAAAGTTCTAAAGAGGTTTGGAATGAAAGATAGCAAGAAAGGGTTCTTGCCTATGTTGCTTAATCGACCTTGAGTAAAACTCAAAGTCCGACATCGGCGTAAGATAGAGAAAGAATGAGTAAGACTCCTATGCCTCAGCCATAGGATCTCTAATGTATGCCATGCTATGTACTAGACCCGACATTGCATATCTTTGTTAGTTTAACTAGCAGATATCAAAGTGATCCAGAGTGGATCATTGGACGTGATCAAAACATCCTTAAGTACTTGAGAAGAACTAAGGATATGGTTCTTTCTTATGGAGGTGATGAGCTCGTTGTTAATGGTTACACCGATGCTAGTTGGAACACCGATCCGGATGATTCTAAATCACAATCTGGATACGTATTTATTTTGAATGGTGCAGCGATTAGCTGGAGGAGTGCAAAGCAAAGCGTTGTGGCGAGATCTTCAACTGAATCGGAATACATGGCTGCTTGGAGGCTTCACAAGAAGCGATATGGATGAAAGAGTTCATTACAGAGCTGGGTGTGGTTCCTAGTCGCTGGACCCAATGTCTATCTCTTGTGATAACATGGGCGCCATAGCCAATGCGCAAGAACCAAGGTCACACAAGTGAAGCATATCAAGCTGCGTTTTCACGCTATTCGAGAACATATCCGGGATGGGGATATAAAGATTTGCAAAGTACACAGATCTGAATGTGGCGGATCCGTTGACTAAACCTCTCCGAGGGCAAAACATGACCAACACCAAACTGCCATGGGTGTTCGGTATATTACCATGTAATCTAGATTAGATGACTCTAGTGCAAGTGGGAGACTGTTGGAGATATGCCCTAGAGGTAATAATAAATGTAGTTATTATTATATATCTTTGTGTTTATGATAAATGTTTACATTCATGCTATAATAGTATTAACAAGGAAACCATTAATACTTGTGTGATTTGTAAACCTAATTTGAAGTCCCTAGTATAGCCTCTATACTTCACTAGCTTGTTGGTTGATTGATGATGTGGTTTCTTTGTCATGAACATTGAGATGTTATCAACAACAAGATCATATCGTTAGGAGAATGATATGGTGGACATACTCCTATAGACAAGCGTAGCATAAAGATCAAGTCATTTCAATAGTTCAATTGCTATATGCTTTACGATACATAGTAACCTAATTCCTTGACCATGAGATCATGCATATTGCCTTTCTTTGGATGGATGCTTTGATGTCATCAAACACCACACCGTAACAGGGTGGCTATAAAGGTGGCATTGAGTGTTCGAAAAGTATTGGTTGAAACACATGGATCAAGAGTGGGATTTGTCCATCCACATGACGGATAGATATTCTCTGGGCCCTCTCGGTGAAATGTCATCCAATTAGCTTGCAAGCATGTGACTTGGTCACAAGGGATCACATATCACGGGAACGAGAAAGAGTACTTATCGATGCGAGGATGAACTAGGTATGCGGAGATACGATCATAACCTCGGATAAGTAACATATCGTGAGACAAAGGGAAATTGGTATCGTATGTAAGTGGTTCATTCGATGTAAGTAATCGTAGAAATATGTGGGAGCCATATGAATTTCCAGATTCCTCTATTGGTTATTGTTAGAAGTGTCTCGATCATGTCCGCATAATTCACGAACCGTGGGAGACACACTTAAGGATTCGACGTTGTTTTGAGTAGTTATGGTATTATGAGAAAGAGACCGAATGTTGTTCGGAGTCTCGGATGGGATCCGGGATATCACGAGGTGATCCGGAATGGTCTGGAGAATAAGATTCATATAAGGAAAGTTCCGTTTGAGTAATGGCGGAATGATTCGGTGTTTTCATCGGGAACATTCTAGAAGGTCCCGGAATGTCCCAAGACTCGGAGGGAAGGGTACATGAGTGTGTCATTACATATTGGAATGATTGCATCATGTACTAAGTATTCTTGCTGTCCCAAATAAAGGATTTATTTAAATCCTAAATTGAAAAGTCAAGCAGCTAGTTTGAAAGTCAAACGCGCTTTGGGAAGTGGGAAAAGAGGAGGCGAGGTGGAGGCCGAGTTGGAGGGTTCCTCCCCTTGGCCGGCGCACCTCCCTAGGCCGAGTTGGGGAGGAACTCCTCCCCTTGGCCGGCCAGCCCTCCCACCTATAAGAGGAGGGGCAGGGCCTCCTCCTCTAGACACACAAGTTTCCTATCCTCTAAACTAAACCCTAGATCTAGACCCCGGTTTAGAGCTATTCGGTTTAGAGCCTTCTAATTGGTTTAGAGCTCTCTAATTGGTGTGTCTAATTACTAGACCACTAATAGCCTCTCTCATAAGCTCCACCATACTGCACTTAAAGCGAAGCCTGCGGGATCTCCTCTACCTCCTGTACCACGCCCGTTGTCGCCGGAATCGCGAGGAGAGTGCTACAACCTCCTTTCTGGAACAAGGAGAGGAAGGTCTTCGTCGAGTACCGAGGACTGATCATGTGAACGCTGCGCCGAAGGATCGCTCTGCGATCTTGAGATCGGAAAGAGTACGACTACATCACCCACGAGAATCTGCTCTCGTTAAACACTTTGGAATCTTCGAGGGTGAGTTATTCCATCGACTCGTTGCTACAATCTAGTAGATAGATCTTGGCTTGTTTGTTTGTATGCGGTAGAAAAATTTTGTTTTCCATGCTACGAACCCCTACACTAAGGCCTGAAGCTATGGAAGATCTCGACATTCCAATTTCTCAAAGTAAAACTTGATGGTGTCAACAAGGGATTAGAAGCACTTGGAGTTTTCCAAGGAGTTAGAAATATTGTCAAAAGATCAAAACTATTTTGAAAAGATAGGATAAAACTATATTGCTTTCTGCAAATGAGCCTAAACCCTACTTAGCCAAATATGCATGTATTGATAGGATCCACTTATTTCTACATAGTAGTGAAACTTGCCAATACAATTCAAATGTATTGACCCTTGTGGCTGCAACTTGTTATGTTGCAGGTTTGTTTGACGTTAGTGAAGTGTGTTGATTAGGATTACAAGTCTACAACCAACATGATGCCTGTGGCACTTTGAAGATGAAGGACTCCATGCTATAGTTATTTCTGCTGCATTATAATGAGATAGCCAAATGAGCTATGTAAGATGTAATGAATTATTTTATTCCTGGTTATAAAGTTGTATTATGACCTTTGTTTCTTGATATTACATCTTAACTGTGGATGCTAGCTATAGATCCAGGGACTAGCATTGTAAACACAGGGATCTCTACCTTATTAAAGGTTGGGACCTCTACATCCATGAATTATGCGGGTTGTTTAAGTGTGCAGGTATCACAACTGAACAAGTGAAGAAGAAGTTACTCTCCATATCCTTGAAAGGGAGAGCTGAAGAATGGTATAAGTTGCTAAAGAATGGACAATCCATAGAATGGGAGGAGATGGCATCTCTCTTTTATTCTAAATTCTATCCTCCCCGTGAGATTCATAAGGATAGAAATCTGATATATAATTTTTGGCCTCATGATGGAGAGAGTATAGCTCAAGCTTGGGGGAGATTGAAGTTACTAATTCTTAAATGTCCTATTCATGAACTCCCTAACAATATTATTATCAATAACTTTTATGCTAGGCTTTCTCTTCATGATAAAGATTTACTAGATGCTTCTTGTGCTGGATCATTCACAGGTATGAAGGAAGAAGCTAAATGGGATCTCCTAGACCGTATTCAAGAGAACAATGAAGCTTGGGAGAATGACAAAGGAAGAAAGTCAGGTATAAACTATGATTATGAATGCACTAAATCTTTTATGGGAACTGATGACTTCTGTAATATTAGCAATGAGTTTGGTCTTGATCCTCAAGTTCTTGCAAAATGTCTTAAGGATTTTGCCTCTTATATTGAAATTCCCAAGGAAGAGTGGGACAAGTACCATGCTCCTTATAAGATATTGTTACCCATGTTCCTGCTAGCATAGAAGTTTGTACCATTGATCCTATTTTGCCTGAATCTTATGTTGAGAAAATCCCTTTTCCTACTAAGGTAAAGGAACATTCTATCATAGTTAATGTGGTTAGCAAAAGTGCAAATAAAACTGTGGAGCCTGATGAGGAAATTAATATTGAGCCTGTGGTAGCTATTGTGAAAGATCTTGTCACTAGAAATATAGAGGATGAGCACATTGTCTTCTGTGAAGACGCCACTAATATTGTTTCTCATCCTAAAGAAGCTAGAAAATCTAGTGTCCCTGTGTTTCTGTTAGAATTGGTAATCATTGTACTATGGTTTATGTGATATTGGTGCTAGTTCTAGTGCTATTCCTTATGAGCTTTACAGGGAAATTATAGTACATGAGATTGGTTCTTGTGAGCTTGAGGACATTGATGTGGTTATTCACCTTGCTAATAGAGAGACAGTCTGTCCCATTGGAATCATAAGAGATGTGGAGGTTCTTTGTGGTAAGATTAAATATCCTGCTGATTTTCTAGTACTTGGTAAAGAAGCTAGTAAAACCTATCCTATTATCTTTGGTAGACCCTTCTTGAATACTTGTGGGGATATCATAGACTGTAGGAAGGAAAAAGTTTTGACTAAGTTTGATGGAGAGTCTTATGAGTTTAATTTTTCCAAATTTGCTAAAACTCATTATGAAAATGAACTGCCTAATGAGGATTTCAGGGTTGAACAACTTTCAGCTATCTCTCTTGCTCCTGACAATGCCTTACGGTAGTTTATGGAAGATTATGAAAGCGATGTCTTCATGAAGGAAAGAAATGAGATTGACGAGGTTTTCCTTCGTCAGCCGGAGCAACTAAAGCATAATCTACCGGTGGAATATTTGGGAACCACCCTACCACCTAAAGGGGACCCTGTTTTCGAATTAAAACCTTTACCTAATGATCTTAAATATGCTTATCTTGATGACAAGAAAATATATCCTATTATTATTAGTTCTAAACTTTCGGGAAAGGAAGAAGAGATGTTACTGGAAATACTAAAGAAACACCGAGGAGCTATGGGCTATACTCTTGATGATCTAAAAGGGATTTCTCTATATGTTAGCATGCTATTAATATATAACCTGATGCAAAACCAGTTGTTGAGCACCAACGCCGTCTAAATCCTAGGATGAAGGATGTGGTAAGAAATGAGGTATTAAAACTCCTTGATGCTGGTATTATTTACCCTATTGCTGATAGCCAATGGGTTAGCCCTGTTCATTGTGTTCCCAAGAAAGGGGGAATAACTATTGTGCCTAATGAAAATAATGAACTTATACCCCAAAGAGTAGTGGTTGGGTATAGGATGTGCATTGATTTTAGAAAGGTTAATAAAGTTACTAAGAAATATCATTATCCTTTGCCCTTTATTGATCAAATGCTTGAGAGGTTGTCCAAAAAGACTCACTTTTGTTTTCTTGATGGTTATTCTGGGTTCTCTCAAATTGTTGTGAAAGCGCAAGACCAAGAGATAACTACTTTCACTTGTCCTTATGGTACTTATGCTTATAGGCGTATGCCTTTTGGTTTATGTAATGCTCCTGCTACCTTTCAGAGATGTATGTCTGCTATTTTTCATGGTTTTTGCGAAGAAATTATGGAGGTTTTCATGGACGATTTCTCCGTCTATGGAACTTCCTTTGATAACTGTTTGCACAACCTCGATAAAGTTTTGCAGAGATGTGAAGAAACCAACCTTGTTCTTAATTGGGAGAAATGCCATTTTATGGTTAATGAAGGGATTATTCTTGGACACAAGATCCCTGAAAGAGGCATCGAAGTTGACAGGGCCAAAATTGAAGCAATTGAGAAGATGCCTTGTCCTAGAGATATAAAAGGTATTCATAGTATCCTTGGTCATGCTGGTTTCTACTGGAGGTTAATTAAAGATTTCTCCAAAATTTCAAAGCCCCTTACTAATCTTCTTCAAAATGATATACCTTTTGTTTTTGATGATGATTGTAAGGAAGCTTTTGAAACTTTGAAGAAAGCTTTGACTACTGCTCCTATTGTTCAACCACCTGATTGGAGTCTACCTTTTAAAATTATGTGTGATGCTAGTGATTTTGCTGTGGGTGCTGTCCTTGGGAAACGTGTTGATAAGAAGTTGAATGTTATTCATTATGCTAGCAAGACTCTAGATGCTGCTCAAAAGAATTATGCTACTACTGAAAAAGAGTTCTTAGCTGTAATCTTTGCCTATGATAAGTTTAGACCTTATATTGTTGATTCAAAGGTTACTATTCATACTAATCATGCTGCTATTAAGTACCTTATGACAAAGAAAGATGTTAAGCCTAGGCTTGTTAGGTGGGTGTTGCTTTTGCAAGAGTTTGATCTGCATATTGCTGAAAATCCTGTTGCTGACAATTTATCTCGTTTGGAAAACATTTCTTTTGACCCATTTCCTGTTAATGATAGTTTTCCAAATGAGTAGTTGGCTACAATAAGGGTAAGTCCGCATGAAAGTCCTTGGTATGCTGATTATGCTAACTTTATTGTTTCCAAGTATTTGCCTCCAATCTTTACAACTTAGCAAAGAAGGAAATCCTTTTATGATCTAAGGCATTACTTTTGGGATGACCCACACTTATATAAAGAAGGAATAGATGGCATTATGCGAAGATGTGTTTCAGAATTTGAACAACAAGAGATATTGAGAAAATGTCACGGCAGTGCTTATGGAGGACATCATGTTGGGGATAGGACTGCACAAAAGGTTTTACAATCTGGATTTTATTGGCATACCCTTTTCAAAGATGCAAGGAAGTTTGTCTTATCATGTGATGAATGTCAACGAGTAGGTAACATTTCTAGATGCAATGAAATGCCTATGAATTATTCTCTTGTTATTGAACCTTTTGATTGTTGGGGATTTGACTTTATGGGACCTTTTCCTCCTTCGAAAGGGTACACTCATATTCTTTTTGCTGTCGACTATGTTAAAATGTGGGTAGAAGCCATACCTACAAATAGTGCTGATGGTAAGACCTCTTTGAAAATGCTTAAGGATGTTATTTTTCCTAGGCTTGGTGTGCCTAGATATCTCATGACTGATGGAGGCTCTTGATACGTCGAAAACGTATCTATAATTTTTGATGTTCCATGCTTGTTTAGTATCTACTTTGCTTTGCTTTGTCTTTCTTTGAGGTGTTTTTATATCTTTCCTGGAACTAACCTATTAACAAGTTGCCACAGTGTCAGTTGCCTATTTTCTTATGTTTTTGGTTCCAGAAAGGCAGAAAATGAATATTCTCGGAATTGGACGGGACAAAAGCAAAAGTCAATATATTTCCGTGGGGGACATGAATCTAGAAGACGAGACTGAGCGGCACCAGAGGGGCCATACCCCCCTGGGCGCGACCAAGCGTGGCCCGTGCCTGGGGAGGGCGTGGGCCCTCTGGACGCCTCCTAGGCTCGCCCCTTCGCCTATAAGAAGCCCCCGAAGCAGAAACCCTAAGTACCCGATCAATATTCCATGAAACCTTCTGTTGCCGCCGCCACCGTCGTCCCTAGATCGGGGGGGGGGGGGGGGGTCTGAAGTTCTTCTCGGCACCCTGCCGGAGGGGAGATCATCCCATAGGCCTTCTCTCCGGTATGATGCGTGAGTAGTTCCACCTTGGACTATGGGTCCATGTAGTAGCTAGATGGTTGTATCTCCTCCTTTGTGCTTTCATGTATAGATCTTGTGAGCTCCGCTCATGATCAAGATCTAATATATTTGTAATCATGCATGTTGTGTTTGTGGGGATCCGATGGATATTGATATTATTATGTTGGATCGATAAATGGTTTCGTCTTGATAATTCTATCATGTCTGTGTTGTTTGTGAGCTTGCATGCTCTCTGTTGTTAGTAGCTATCTTGGCCGAGTAGTTGCTAGTGACTCCAAGAGGGGGTATTTATGCTCGATAGTGGGTTCATGCCTCTAGTTTCCAAGGGAAGTGACAGAAATCTCTTCAGTTGTAGATGTGATGTTGCTACTAGGGAGAAAAGAACGGTCTCTTGTTCATGGAACATGTGGACTGTTTACCTTACACACTTTGCTTAAAGCAGTTGTCTGTTGCTTGCAACTTAATACTGGAGGGGGTTCGGATGATAACGTGAAGGTGGACTTCTAGTCATAGATGCAGTTGGATGGCGGTCTATGTATCTTGTTGTATTGCCCAATCGAATCTCATAGGATCTTTCTGACTAGTATTGCATTGTTATGCCTTGCTCAGTTCCTATCAATTGCCCTGCTGTAATTTGTTTACCCTTCATGCCATGTTGTTTATATAAGGAGAGCATCTCTAGTGAACTATGGACCCTGGTCCAATCCTTACCGTTGATACATCTTCCACTCTTACTTGTTTACTTGCTGCAAACCATTACATTACACACCATACGTTTAATCCTTTGGTACAGCAACCGGTGAGATTGACAACCTCCATGTTAGTTGGGGCAAAGTCTTGAGTTTGTGTTGTGTAGGTCTCCGTGTTGCTAGCAACACCTATGTGATATTTCCTTCCTCCTACTGGATCGATAACCTCGGTTTCTTACTGAGGGAAAACTTGCTGCTGTGCTACTTGATACGTTGGAAATGTATCTATAATTTTTGATGCTCCATGCTTGTTTTGTATCTAATTTGCTTTACTTGTCCACACTTTGAGGTGATGTTTACATGTTTTCTGGTACTAACCTATTAACAAGTTGCAACAGTACCAGATGCCTGTTTTCTGCTGTTTTTGGTTTCAGAAAAGTTAGTAAAGAAATATTCTTGGAATTGGACGGGACGAAGGACAAAGTCAATAACTTTCTGTGGGGAACAAGAAGTCCAGAGGGGAGACAGAGAAGCGGGCCAGGGAGGCGAAACCCCCCTAGGCGTGGGTGGGCCCTACCCGCGCCTAGGTAGGGTTTGGCGACCCTGGTCGCCTCCCAGACTCGCCCCTTCGCCTATAAGAAACCCCGATGCAGAAACTCTCGGGACCCGATCAATATTCCACGAAACCGTTTGTAGCCGCCGCCACCATCGTCCCTAGATCGGGGGGATCTGAAGCTCTTCCCGGCACCCTGTCAGAGGGGAGATCATCCCGGAGGCCTTCTCTTCGGTATGATTCGTGAGTAGTTCCACCTTGGACTATGGGTCCATGTAGTAGCTAGATGGTTGTATATCCTCCTTTGTGCTTTCATGTGTAGATCTTGTGAGCTCCGTTCATGATCAATATCTAATCTATTTGTAATCATGCATGTTGTGTTTGCGAGGATTCGATGGATATTGAGATTATTATGTTGGTTTGATTAATGGTTTTTTCTTTATGATTCTATCATGTCTGTATTGTTTGTGATCTTGCATGATCTCCGTTGCTAGTGGTTATCTTGGCCAAGTAGTTTCTAGTGACTCCAAGAGGGAGTATTTATGCTCAATAGTGGGTTCATGCCTCTAGTTTCCAAGGGAAGTGACAGAAATCTCTTCGGTTGTAGATGTGTTGTTGCTACTAGGGAGAAAACAACGATCCCTTGTTCATAGAACATGTGGATTGTTTACCTTACACACTTTGCTTAAAGCAGTTGTCTGTTGCTTACAGCTTAATACTGGAGGGGGTTCGGATGATAACCTTAAGGTGGACTTCTAGTCATAGATGCAGTTGGATTATAGTCTATGTATATTGTTGTATTGCCCAATCAACTTCATAGGATCTTCCTAGCTAGTAATTGCATTGTTATGCCTTGCTCAGTTCCTGTCAATTGCCCCGCTGTAATTTGTTTACCCTTCATGCCATGTTGTTTATCTAAGGAGAGCACCTCTAGTGAACTATGGACCCCGGTCCAATCTTTACCATTGATACGTTTTCCACTGTTACCTGTTTACTTGCTACAAACCATTACCTTCCACACCATGCGTTTAATCCTTTGTTACAGCAAACCGGTGAGCTTTACAACCTCACTGATTCGTTGGGACAAAGTCTTGAGTTTGTGTTGTGCAGGTCTCCGCGTTGCTTGCAACACCTGTGTGATGTTTCCTTCCTCCTACTGGTTCGATAACCTCGGTCTCAACAGAGGGAAGACTTGCTGTTGTACTCTTCACACCTTGCTCTTGGGGTTCCCAACAAGACTCCACATTAGCCACCAAGTTTTCCGGCACCATCAAGGAGTCATCACTACTTCGCACCTTGCTCTTGGGGTTCCCAACAGGCTCCACGTCAATCATGTGCTAGCCATCACAAGCTTTTCTGGCGCCGTTGCCGGGGAGGCTAAGGACGTCTTCACAAGGGGAGTCCTTCACTTCCTCTCTCTTTACTTTGTTTTTAGTTTGCTTAGTTTATTTTGCTTGGTTTTGTTTGCCTATTTTCAAAAAAGCCAAAAAAATTAGTCTAGCTTGGTTTGTTTGCTTTATTCAAAAACACAAAAAAATTAGTTTCTGCTCTAGCTGCTGCTGTTTTTGGCTTGCCCACCTTTGCCAAAATGAACTCTGCTGAGAACACCAAGTTGTGTGACTTCACTAGCACCAACAACAAAGATTTCCTAAGCACTCCTATTGCTCCACCTGCACCTGATGCTACTTTTTATGAAATTAAGCCCGTATTGTTGAATCTTGTGATGAGAGAGCAATTTTCTGGTGCTAGTTCTGATGATCCTGTTGCCCATCTCAATAGCTTTGTTGAACTCTATGAGATGCAAAAGTATAAGGATGTAGATGGAGACATTATTAAGCTCAAGCTTTTTCATTTCTCCTTGAGAGGAAAAGCTAAAGAATGGTTGCTTTCTTTGCCTAAAAATAGTATTGACTCTTGGGCTAAGTGCAAAGATGATTTTATTGGAAAGTACTATCCTCCTGCTAAGATTATATCTATGAGAAGTGACATTATGAAATTTAAACAACTTGATAATGAACATGTTTCTCAAGCTTGGGAAAGAATGAAATATTTTGTTAAGAATTGTCCCACTCGTGGACTCACTGCTTGGGTGATTATCCAGACTTTTTATGCGGGTTTAAACTTCTCCTCAAGAAACATGTTGGATTCAGCTGCTGGAGGTACCTTTATGAGCATCACTTTGGGTGCTGCAACTAGACTCCTCGATAATATGATGGTTAACTACTCTGAATGGCACACTGAGAGAGCTCCACATGGTAAGAAGTTAAATTCTGTTGAGAAAACTTCCTCTTTGAGTTATAAGATTGATGTTATTATGGCTATGCTTGTTAATGGGAAAGCTCCTTTAGATCCTAATAGTGTTCCCTTAGCCTCTTTGGTTGCTCAAGAAGAACAAGTTGATGTGAACTTCATTAGAAACAACAATTTCAACAACAATGCCTATAGGAATAATTTTGGTGGTAATAAAAATTATAGGCCTGATCCTCCTAATAATGGCAATTCCTATGGAAGCTCTTACAACAATGCTAGAAGTGCCCTCTCTGAACTTGAAGTCATGCTCAAAGACTTTATTAGTAAGAAAACCACTTTCAATAAGGCTATAGAGGAAAATCTTTTAAATGTTGAGAAAAATATATCCTCTTTGTCTGAAGCTCAGTCCTCCTTGATCAATAAAATGGCTGCTAAACCTGAAACCATCGAAAATACCTTTGCTACTGCTCATGCCATACAAGTTACTATTGATGAAAATGTTAGGCTGTTAGCTCAACTTCATGCTAGGTGGGAAAGGGAAGCTAAAATTGATAGAAACAATAGTGTGTGCACCATCACCACTAAACCACAAGTAGTCCATGTTCCTCCTCCTACTATGCCTAAGCCTATTGAGCCTACTACTAGTGATGCTAAGTTTGATTTTGATATTGATGGTTGCAATATTTCCAAAGTGATTATGTTCATACAAAAGCTTGCTAGAAGTTCTGATGCTAGTGTTATGCATGTTTCTTTCACCAAACATATTACTGATGCTCTTGTTAAGATTAAGGAAGAGAAGTTAAAACACAAAGCTTCTATTCCTAGGAAAGTAGAAGATAGTTGGGAACCCATTATTAATATGCAAGTGAATGACTTTGATCTCAAAGCTTCATGTGATCTTGGTTCTAGTGTCTCTATTATGCCTAGGAAGATTTATGAAATGCTTAAGTTGCCACCTTTGGAAGATTGTTATTTGGATGTTCCACTCAATGATAATGCTAAGAAGAAACTCATGGGGAGTATTAATGATGTTCTTATTATGGTTAACAATGCTTATGTCTCTGTGGATTTCTATATTTTGGATGTTGAAGACAATGCTTCTTGTCCTATTACTTTGGGAAGACCTTTTCTTAGAACAGTTGGTGCCATCATTGATATGAAAGAAGGCACCATTAAATATCATTTTCCATTCAAGAAAGGTATTGAACACTTGCCTATGAGGAGAGAGAAGTTGTTTTTTCTCCTCCTTTGAAAGCAAGGTTTGATGTTAATGCTTCATCATTTGAAAATACTTGATTCTTCTTGCTTCTTGTGCCTAACTTAAAGGCGTTAAAGAAAAATACTTGTTGGGAGATAACCCAAGATTTCCTTGAGTCTTGGAAGTTATTACTTCAGTAATGACATCTTCTTATCCTTTTTGTTTGCTTTTTGTGCCAAGAATGACCTCTAAGGCTGGTAATAGTGATAAGTAACTTAGAATAGTAACATGCACATGCTACTAGTTCATGTTACTACCTTCATAGTGGGTAGTAACATATATATGGTGTCATGCAAGACCTAACTAATAAGGTTTTAGACTCATATGGTCTTGGTATGTGTGATGTTATGGTAACTAGCTAAATTACTACCTCCCTCTCTTTTTTCATTTATTACCATGCCATGTCACCAATTTGATTGCTTGTAATTGCATGTACATGCATGTTACTAGCTAAGTTACTCCCACTATGACTAGCCTAATGAGAGGGAAGTAAGATTTGGTGAGTTGCTGTCCCGAAACAGATTTCTGTCTTCCACCATAAAAATTCGTGAGGAGTCTCTATAACTCGGATTGAGCTCAAATTTTTTGAATAAATCCGCCAGTATGTTAGATAACTTTCGTTAGTTTAGAACTTTTCGATTTGAGCAACAGAACATGTTCGAAAAAATCGGTTTCTACCTGCTGGTCTGTTTTGACAGATTTCTGCCATTATTTGCATTTGCTTCTTATTGATTCCTTTTTGAGTTATCTTTTGAGGAATTGAGCTTTTTGAAGGAGTTGCTACAGTATCTTGTGTTTTTAGTGAAAAGTCTTGCTGTTCCAAAGCTTTGCCAGAGGTCTAATAACTTTTGGATACACTAATGTTGCTAATGAAGATTGTGTGAAGTTTTGTATGAAGGAAAAATTTCAGGTGTAGGGAGAAAATGATGTAATGAGATGAAGAATGGACAAAATATCAAGCTTGGTGATTCCACCATGGTGTCACCCCAAGAAATATCCAAGAGGTACAAGCGTCAAAGCTTGGGGACGACCAAGGCATCCCCTTCTTCATCAATAAAAAGCTCAGGTCTGTCTAGACACTTCATTTTTATTGCTTCATGCATAGTTGTGTTGTTCTTGGAGCGTCTTAGTTTTCATTTGCTTTGCTTAGGTTGTTTAGTTTGCTTGAATAAAGTAGTTTGGACCCCCGTTCTCATTGTGTTGTTTTGCAAATAAGTTGCTTGGTGTTGGAAAGGAGTAGTAAGTTCTTGCTTGTAAGTGCAAGAGGAGCTTGCATTAACTGTGACTTAGACTTTAGCATGACATGCTAGGTGTTGTTTTCACCTTATGCTTAGTAATTATTGCTGTATCATGTATTGTTCCAAACAATTGTGATTGCTTAGTGTGCCTTGAAGAAATTATGCGTTGTTTTAGCATGCAAAAGCATAGTATTGTGGTATTCTCCTTTGATGTTTTGTTTGGCTAGCCTTCACTTTTGCTGAGTAAGCTCTACTCATGCATTCAACTCCCAAGAAACCAAGTTATTCCAAAGTGTCCACTATAAATTCCTATGCATGGTGTGTTACACCATTTCAAGTATATTATTGTTTTCACCTATCTTCCAACTATTTTGTTATGTGAAAACTTAGTGATTAAAGCCCTCACGAACTTGCTGGCACACATTATATTCTTTGACCCTAATAAACTTGAACCATTGTGTCGTCTATGTTGTATATGCTTGCACTTATACGTTGGAATTAGCAGAACCATGCTATCATGGGGAACGTTTTCAACATTGCACTTGTACTTTGTACTCAGTTGATATCATGCTCTTTTGTCTATGGATGTCACCGGTGTGAAATAAAGAGGGGACTTGTAAGTCCATGGAGTAAGTATTTTGTGTTAGAGAAACGCCTGGGCCGCTAGCCTAAGCCATGCCTAATCATGGTGGAAACTTGTAGCATCACCATAGTGAGCTATCTATGAAGCATCCTCAATAAAAAGCTATGCATATAGTAAATAAAAAGATCACTGAGATGCTCATTGTCTGCTTGCCTTGTCATTTTGGTTATGGGATAGCTCATGTACCATGTGCAAGGGGTACCCCATTGGCGGTTCTCTATGATATGCATGTACTTACAATGACAAGAATTTATAGGTGACTGAAGTTGAGTAGCATGAGGTGCGGCCCTCGTATTCAAGGGACTTGAGATAGCCAACTTATACTTTGTCAAGCATATACTCCATAGTTAGTTCACTTTAACCTTTATCACTTCAAGATGCTTATGATAGGGGCAATGAGGGCTGAAAGCTAGCAAGTACCATAATTTTTGGAAGCTCTTTTTGAAACTTGAAATCCCTGCTTCCTTTATAAAAGGACTTTCTTCCACCATTATTGAGTCTCCACCTTCTACCTTTAGGCACCATTAAGAGAGCATAGTTGCCATTCTGTGTATAGTGTCCCAAAGCTTATTGATTGATGCATATTGTGATATTACTTGTTCTTGTGCTATTTGTTTCTAGTCACCCTTGTGAACTTTGAAGGTGTCCTATGCATCTATTGGCTACTCCATGAGGGACAAGCTGATTCCCACTATGCCATGTTTTCTCTATGTGAAACAAACAAACGTTTTTCAATGCATGATATTCATGATCTTTGTTTGTAGCCTTTCATGTTGCATGCATAGTTACTATGTCCTATTGTTAGAACTCCATCTTTCATGCACATGTTTAGAGTTCTTTGATCCCAGCTTTCAATGCTTGCAAATGGTTTGATCTTTATTGTGAAGGTGCATGTCACCTCAAAAATTATTCTTTTTATCACTTACCTACTCGAGGATAAGCAGGAGTTAAGCTTAGGGATGCTTGATACGTCGGAAACATATCTATAATTTTGATGTTCCATGCTTGTTTAGTATCTACTTTGCTTTGCTTTGTCTTTCTTTGAGGTGTTTTTATATCTTTTCTAGAACTAACCTATTACCAAGTTGCCATAGTGCCAGTTGCCTGTTTTCTTCTATTTTGGTTCCAGAAAGGCAGAAAATCAATATTCTCGGAATTAGACGGGACAAAAGCCAAAGTTAATATCTTTCCGTGGGGGAAACGAATCCAGAAGACGAGACAGAGAGGCACTAGAGGGCGGCCAGACCCCCTGGGCGTGGCCGCGCCTGGCCCGCGCCTGGGGAGGGTGTGGGCCCTCTGGCCGCCTCCCAGGCTCGCCCCTTCGCTTATAAGAAGCCCCCGATGCAGAAACCCTAAGTACCCGATCAATATTCCATGAAACCTTCTGTTGCCGCCGCCACCGTCGTCCCTAGATCGGGGGGGATCTGAAGTTCTTCTCGGCACCCTGCCGGAGGGGAGATCATCCCATAGGCCTTCTCTCCGGTATGATGCGTGAGTAGTTCCACCTTGGACTATGGGTCCATGTAGTAGCTAGATGGTTGTATCTCCTCCATTGTGCTTCATGTATAGATCTTGTGAGCTCCATTCATGATCAATATCTAATCTATTTGTAATCATGCATGTTATGTTTCTGGGGATCCGATGGATATTGAGATTATTATGTTGGATTGATTAATGGTTTTGTCTTTATGATTCTATCATGTCTGTGTTGTTTGTGATCTTGCATGCTCTCCGTTGTTAGTAGCTATCTTTGCCGAGTAGTTGCTAGTGACTCCAAGAGGGGGTATTTATGCTCGATAGTGGGTTCATGCCTCTAGTTTCCAAGGGAAGTGACAGAAATCTCTTCGGTTGTAGATGTGTTGTTGCTACTAGGTAGAAAAGAACGGTCTCTTGTTCATGGAACATGTGGACTGTTTACCTTACACACTTTGCTTAAGCGGTTATGCATTGCTTGCAACTTAATACTGGAGGGGGTTCGGATGATAACCTAAAGGTGGACTTCTAGTTATAGATGCAGTTGGATGGCGGTCCATGTATCTTGTTGTATTGCCCAATCGAATCTCATAGGATCTTTCTGACTAGTATTGCATTGTTATGCCTTGCTTAGTTCCTGTCAATTGCCCTGCTATAATTTGTTTACCCTTCATGCCATGTTTTTTATCTAGGGAGAGCACCTCTAGTGAACTATGGACCCCGGTCCAATCTTTACCATTGATACATCTTCCACTGTTACTTGTTTACTTGATGCAAACCATTACCTTCCACACCATACGTTTAATCCTTTGTTACAGCAATCGGTAAGATTGACAACCTCACTGTTAGTTGGGGCAAAGTCTTGAGTTTGTGTTGTGCAGGTCTCCGTGTTGCTAGCAACACCTATGTGACGTTTCCTTCCTCCTACCGGTTCGATAACCTCGGTTTCTTACTGAGGGAAAACCTGCTGCTGTGCTACATCACACCTTTATCTTGGGGTTCCCAACAGGCTCCACGTCAATCACATGCTAGCCATCAGCTCTCATTTTATTCATGGTTTTTTTTAGAAAAACTCTCGCTAAGTATTATGTAAACCATAGAATTGCTTCAGGTTATCGCCCCCAAACCAGTGGGCAAGTAGAACTTTACAATAGGGAAATTAAATCTATCTTGGAGAATACTGTTAATAGATCTAGGAAAAATTGGGCTAAAAAATTGAATGACGCTTTGTGGGATTATAGAACTGCTTATAAAAAGCCCATGGGGATGTCTCCTTACAAAATGGTCTATGGTAAAGCGTGTCACTTTCCTTTAGAATTAGAACACAAAGCTTATTGGGCAGTGAAAGAGTTGAATAAAGATTTTAAACTTGCTGGTGAGAAAAGATTGCTTGACATGAGTACCTTAGATGCGTGGAGGAGTGAAGCTTATGAAAATGCTAGGCTCTTTAAGGAAAAAGTAAAAAGATGGCATGGTAGGAGAATTCTCAAAAGGGAGTCCCATGTTGGTGAGAAAGTTCTTTTGTATAGGTCTCGTCTCAGATTTTTTGCAAAGAAACTACTCTCAAAATGGGAAGGACCTTTTGTTATCAAAGAAGTATATCGTTCAGGTTCCATCAAAATATCTTCTTTGAAGGATGACACAACACAGGTGGTGCATGGTCAGACTAAAGCATTATATTTCTGGAGATGCATATAATGAAGACGTTGATACAATTGAACTGGTGACTCCGAAAGAATTTATTCGAAACCAAACACCATAATCCGCAGAGTTCGTCTTTGAATAGGTAAAAAAGGTGAAAACTGAAGGTTCGTGAAAGCCTAATATTTTTATATTTTTGATGCCTTTAATACATAAGGAATGTTATGAGACAGAATAGATGAGGAAACAGAGGGCAGGGTGGCCAAACCCACCCCAGGCGCGGGCCCCAACTGGTCACGCCTAGAGGGGTGAGACCCTCCCCCCCCCCCGAACTCCCTCTCCGCCTTGATTTCGTATCAGAACCTTCATTATGCATTAAAACTTAGTAATATATAACCCCCCGAATCCCCCGAGGTTCTTGTATCGAGTTCTCGTCGTGTTTTTGTTTCGATCTGTTTTCTATTAGGCAAATTCTTTAATTTGGAGCCACAATGTCTTCCTCTGGATCACCTATGGAGGATTCCTCCGCGGATGCCATCAAAACGTACATGTATGAGTTGAGAATTCATCCCAAGGAGTTGATTCTCAAAGATGGGAAGGTGCGGATGAAAGAAGTTTAAGGCCCTAAAGGAGAATGCCGGATGGAAGCATTGGAGCAGGAAGTTTTCAGGTACAAGAAGATGGCAGAACATGTAGTGGATGCTATTCACAAGATAAGTTCAGAACTGATCGTCAAGCACAAGGAGGAGATTGCTGAGCTCCGAGAAGAAATCATCTCGCTCCGTCAGACCACCAACCAATTACAAGCACAGCTCTACGACATACAAAATCAAAACTATGAGTATGAGGCTAGATTTGATCACATAAGCTCTGCTGCTAGTTTCAGGATTGCGGAAACCCGGACGTCCTTTTTGGATGGGGAGCCTTTGCCTTGGAAGTTTTATGATGATAGGAGAACACCACCGCCATCAAAGGAGTAATTCATCATCAGGTTTGGCATCCCCTTGGCTTGTTCCAAGCTTGGGGGAGTGCCGCAGTATCACCACCATTATTTTTATATTTTACCTTTTTAGTGGATTCATATCTTTGGTAGAGAAGTTATCTTATAGGTTGGTTTTCATGTGTAAGTATCTCTCCTTTAGTTGATTATCTATGTATCCCTTAGTGTGAGTGCCTTTATTGAATATTAATGAGAAATCTCATCTTTTACTTTTTGCACTTCTTATTTTAGTTTGCAATCTCTATTATATGATGGATCTTGTTGATCAATATTGGCATCACTTTGGGAGTATCAAGTAGATCTAAATTGGTTTTGGCAAACCAAGCTCTGGTCAGTAGAAACACTTTGTGAGGTTTGAAAGGAAAATAGAAAAAGCTTACATGTATTTTATATCATTTGTTTTATTTCTTGTTGGCTCATAAGCTTAGTATTCTTTATTTAAGATCTTTTGTGTCTTCAAGGAAGATTGCATGTTTGGCTTTATCACTTGTATGTTTGCTTTTTTCTTTCAACTCTTTTGCTTGCTAGCCAAAAACCTATTTTGAGAAGGCATACTTCTCATGTTTCCAATCCCTTTGAACCAAACCTATGCCATTTGTGTCCAACATATCTACCTAGTAGCATTATTGCTATTCCAAGCAAATTCTCAAGCTTCATCTATCTTTCGAATTAAAAAGTATTTCGTTATGTGAAAACTAGTTAGTAAAGCTCTCACGAACTTTATGGCACACCTAATTTTATTGCCCCTAATAGACTTGAACCATTGTGTCATCGAAGTTGTATATTCTTGCACCTATACGTTGGAATTAGAAGACCGTGCAGTCACGAGGAACGCTTTCAACATTGCACTTGTAGTTTGTACATAGTTGATATCATGCTATTTTTCTATGGATTTCACCGGTGTGAAATAAAAAGGGAGCTTGTAAGTCCATGGAGTTATGTATTTTGTGTTAGAGAAACGCCTGGGCCACTAGCCTAAGCCATGCCTAATCATGCTGGAAACTTGCAGCATCACCATAGTGAGCTATCTATGAAGCATCCTCAATAAAAATCTATGCACATAGTAAATAAAAAGATCGCTGAGATGCTCATTGTATGCTTGCCTTGTCATTTTGGTTATGGGATAGCTCTTGTACCATGTGCAAGGGGTACCCGGTTGGTGGTTCTCTATGATACGCATGTACTTACAATGACAAGAACTTACCGGTAACTGAAGTTGAGTAGCATGAGGAGTGACCCTCATATTCAAGGGACATGAGATTGCCAACTTATATTTCGTCAAGCATATACTCCATCCTTGTTCACTTTAACCTTAACCATCTCAAGATGCCTATGATAGGGGCAATGAGGGCTCAAAGCTAGTAAGTACCATAATATTTTGGAAGCTCTTTATGACTTGAATTCCCTGCTTCCCTCTATAAAGGGACATTTCTCCTACTTCCAAGTTGAGTCAGCAAACCTACTTCCTCTCCATCTCCAGCAAGTATTTGAGTTGTTGTGTTTCAAGCATTCATATGATGATTCTTGGAGGATGAACCGCCGGAGTCTCGATTCTGATGGAAAAAGAGGTGTTTTGATGCAATATCGTGAAGATCAGAACAATACCAGAAAAATATGGGAAAATTATATTTTCCCAAAAGACAGAGGAAACCAGAAGGGGAGGCGTAGAAGGGCCACAGGGGGCCCACACCCCCCTAGGCGTGGGTCTCCCCTAGGCCGCGCCTAGGGCAGGTGTGGCCTACCTTCCCGGCTTCCGACTACGCCCTCTCGCCTATATATTCCTCACGGAGCCCTAATACCAAGGGAGCAACCACAGAAAGATTTCTGCCGCCTCTGCGGGGCGGAAAACACCGAGAGAGGAAGAGCTCTCCGGCAGACAGATTTCTGCCGAGAAAATTCCTTCCCGAAGAGGGGAGATCATCGCCATCAACACCATCGTCTAGCTAGGCTTCATCGGGATCATCATCATCATCATCCACACCATCATCTCCACCAGCACCATCATCATTACTCCATCCCGCTATTACAATCGTGTTGAATACTTGCTTAGTTCATTAGAGGAAACTTTCCTGGTGTTGATTACTATTGTAGTTGATGCTTGTTAGTGGAACCATTGGATTATTTTTTATGTTCATATTGTTATCCATCATCATATCATCTTTGATCTTGATCCTGTAGGGTTCACAACATAGAAAACAAAAAAATTCCTACGATGGGAACAACTATGTACCAAGATCTATCTACTAGATACAAACAACGGGTGGATGTATATCCGTAGAGAACATACCCTTGAAGACCGACAAAGCTTAACGAGTTAAACTCGTGGTTGATGTAGACGATCTCTTGTTGATCTCAAGATCGAGAGGAAGTCCTAGCGCCGCAAATTAGCAGCGCATCCGTGCTCGCACACACGTCCGAGGCACCGACAAACCTCCACCTCCTCGCTCCAGCGATGCAGCGGAAGCACGACTCTTTCTTGCCGAATAGCCACTGGGAACATGTATCTCGCTAGTCCGAGACCATGGGGGATAAATTCTAGAGGGGGAGAGAGATCCTTCACGAGGACGTGTGAGTGAGAAGTGAGGAGGGGTGCCTTTTATAGGAGAGGGGGAACCCCAAGGGGGTGGCCGGCGCATGGGGTCTTACCCCTTGCCCTCCCCTCATTCATGTGGGTGGACACTCCACTCACAAAATTCCTTTAAATTCCCTCCACTCAAAATTGCTATTAATTTCCACCAAATTTAATGCAAACTCTCACTAAATAAAACACCTATTATTTATTCAGAATTTTTCAATTACTTTAATGACAAACATTCACATATAACCCCTTGCTAGAATTCTATTTCACATGCAAAAACACTTTCTGCAATTTCACCCAAAAACCTGTTTCGGTATCTAGTGAAATAAATTTCTGTGCTTGTTATTCTTTTCGGCATGAAACTTTTTCTCCAAATGGATGTCGGTGTCTCTTAAGCGTGTCACCCTACGGTTCGCAAATAATGCGGACATGATCGAGACCCCTCTCGGATCAATAATCAGAAGTGGGATCTGGAGACCCATACTGACTCCCACACATTCAACGATGACTTTCTTGTGATCGTCGGAACCTTTTACGCTAGTATCTTAATACCTTTGTTTCGCGATATATTACATGTTCGAGATTCGATCATCGGTATCCCCATACCTATTTTGGTCTCTTTACTGACATGCACTCTTTTCTCGTTCCCGTGATATAACATTCTAGTGATCAAATCACTTGCTTGCAAGCTAACCAATGTGATATCACCGAGAGGGCCCAGAGTATATCTATCCGTCATCGGGATGAACAAATTCCACTCTCTATCCATGGGCCTCAACATAACACTTTATTAGTTCTGAATCCATCTTTATAATCACCGTGTTACGGTGTGACATTTGATGTTATCAAGAAACTCTTCCAGTGTTAGTGATTGACATGATCTCATGGTCTAAGGATTAGGATCACTTCGTAAGTTGTTATAGCAATATAAACTCAATGACTTTGATTGTAATGCTATACTTCGGATGAATTCATCACACCATTACACTAATGTTGTGATCCTGTTATTAACAACATCCAATGTCCATGATCAGGAAACCTTGATCATCTTGTTAATCAATGAGCTAGTTTATGAGAGAGGCATAACTAGGAACTTTCTGTTTGTTTATTAAACACACATGTATTAACGTTTCCGTATTAATACAATTATTGTAGGGTTTCGTAGCATGGAAAACAAAAAAATTCTACCGCATACAAACAAACAAGCCAAGATCTATCTACTAGATTGTAGCAACGAGTCGATGGAGTGACTCACCCTCGAAGATTCCAAAGTGTTTAACGAGAGTGGATTCTCGTGGGTGATGTAGTTGTACTCTTCCCGATCTCAAGATCGCGTAGACGATCCTTCCGGCGCTGCGTTAAGCGCTCCCTTGATCGGTCACTGCGTTCGGTTTTCGACGAAGACCTTCCTCTCCCTTGTTCCAGGCGGTGGAGGTTGTAGCACTCTCCTTCAGATTCCAGCGACAACAGTGGTACCGGAAGTAGAGGGGAGATCTCGCAGGGCTTCGCCTTAAGCCGGAGCGAGTATGGTGGATTATGAGAGAGCTCCTCGGCGATCTAGGTTTTAGACATACCAAGGAGGAGGTGCTAGAGCTGGCGGCTAGGGCTTGGGGCAGCCCAAGTCGGCGGCTAGAGCAACCCTAGGAGGCGGCGGCAGCTGCAGGAGGTGGTGGCGCCAAGCTAGGGTTTGGGGCAGGGAACTTGTGTGTCTCTAGGAGGGAGCCCTGCCCCTCCTTATATAGGTGGAGGGGCCGGCCGACCAAGGGGAGGGAGAGGAGTCCCTCCCCAACTCGGCTTGGAGGGGGCGCCGCCGGTTGGAGGAGGGAACTCCTCCCCAACTCGGTTTCCCCTTTCCTCCTCTTTTCCACTTTCCAAATTTAGCCGTTTGACTTTTCAATTTAGCTATTTGACTTTTCAAACTAGGATTTGAATTAATACTTTATTTGGAACAGCGATGACACTTAGTACATGATGCAATCATACCAACTTGATACAACACATTCATGTACCCTTCCCCTCCGGACTGCCAGACATTCCGGAACATTCTAGAACATTCCCGATGAAAACACCGGAACCATTCCCCAACTCCGAAACGGGACTTTCCTTATATGAATCTTATTCTCTGGACCATTCCGGATCTCCTCGTGATATCCCGGATCCCATCCGGGACTCCGAACAACATTCGGTCTCTTTCTCATCATTCCATAACTACTCAAACAACGTCGAATCCTTAAGTGTGTCTCCCTACGGTTCGTGAATTATGCGGACATGATCGAGACACCTCTCCGAACAATAACCAATAGAGGAATCTGGAAATTCATATGGCTCCCACATATTTCTACGATTACTTTGCGATCGAATGAACCACTTACATACGATATCAATTTCCCTTTATCTCACGATAGTTTACTTATCCGAGGTTATGATCGTCGGTATCTCTGCATACCTAGTTCAACCTCGTTACCGATAAGTACTCTTTTCTCGTTCCCGTGATATGTGATCCCTTGTGAGCCAGTCACATGCTTGCAAGCTAATTGGATGACATTTCACCGAGAGGGCCCAGAGTATATCTATCCGTCATATGGATGGACAAATCCCACTCTTGATCCATGTGTTTCAACCAATACTTTCCGAACACTCAATGCCACCTTTATAGCCACCCGATTCACGGTGTGGTGTTTGATGTCATCAAAGCATCCATCCGGTAAAGGTGATATGCATGATCTCATGGTCGAAGGAATTAGATTACTATCAGAAAGCATATAGCAATTGAACTATTAAAATGACTTGATCTTTATGCTACGCTTATCTATAGGAGTATGTCCATCATATCATTCTCCTAACGATATGATCTTGTTGTTAATAACATCTCAATGTTCATTATATGGAAACCACAATCATCTATTAACCAACAAGCTAGTATTATATAGAGGCTTTACTAGGGACTTCAAATTAAGTTTACAAATCACACAAGTATTAATGTTTCCTTGTTAATACTATTATAGCATGAATGTAAACATTTATCATAAACACAAAGATATAATAATAACTACTTTTATTATTGCCTCTAGGGCATATCTCCAACAGTCTCCCACTTGCACTAGAGTCATCTAATCTAGATTACATGGTAATATACCGAACACCCATGGCAGTTTGGTGCTGGTCATGTTTTGCCCTCGGGAGAGGTTTAGTCAACGGATCCGCCACATTCAGATCTGTGTGTACTTTGCAAATCTTTATATCCCCATCTTGGATATGTTCTCGAATAGCGTGAAAATGTAGCTTGATATGCTTCAGCTTCTTGTGTGACCTTGGTTCTTGCGCATTGGCTATGGCGCCCATGTTATCACAGTAGATAGACATTGGGTCCAGCGACTAGGAACCACACCCAGCTCTGTAATGAACTCTTTCATCCATATCGCTTCTTGTGAAGCCTCCGAAGTAGCCATGTATTCTGATTCAGTTGAAGATCTCGCCACAACGCTTTGCTTTGCACTCCTCCAGCTAACTGCACCATTCAAAATAAATACGATCCAGATTGTGATTTAGAATCATCTGGATCGGTGTTCCAACTAACATCGGTGTAACCATTAACAAAGTGTTCATCACCTCCATAAGAAAGAACCATATCCTTAGTTCTTCTCAAGTACTTAAGGATGTTTTTGATCATTGTCAATGATCCACTCGGATCACTTTGATATCTGCTAGTTAAACTAACAGCATATGCAATGTCGGGTCTAGTACATAGCATGGCATACATTAGAGACCCTATGGCTGAGGCATAGGGAGTCTTACTCATCCTTTCTCTATCTTCTGCCGATGTCGGACTTTGATTTTTACTCAAGGTCGTATTGGGCAACATGGGCAAGAACCCTTTCTTGCTATCTTCCATTCCAAACCTCTTTAGAACTTTGTCCAAATATGTACTCTGTGACAATGATATTTGGCGTTTCGATCTATCTCTATAAATCTTTATGCCTAATATGTAAGCTGCTTCGCCAAGATCCTTCATTGAAAAACTATTATTCAAATATTCCTTGACACTATTTAGAAGGTCTACATCATTCCCAATCAATAATATGTCATCCACATATAGTATTAAGAATGCTACAGAGTTCCCACTCACTTTCTTGTAAATACAAGCTTCTCCATAAGTTTGTATAAAACCAAAACTTTTGATCACCTTATCAAAACGTTGATTCCAACTCCGGGATGCTTGCTTCAATCCATAGATGGACCGTTGAAGTTTGCATACCTTGTTAGCATCTTTAGGATCGGCAAAACCTTTGGGTTGCATCATATACAACTCTTCATCAATGTCTCCATTGAGGAATGTTGTTTTGACATCCATCTGCCATATCTCATAATCGTAATATGCAGCGATTGCTAACATAATCCTCATAGACTTTAGCTTCGCTACTGGTGAGAAAGTCTCATCGTAGTCAACTCCTTGAATTTGTCGAAACCATTTTGCGACAAGTCGAGCTTTATAGACAGTCACATTACCATCAGCATCTGTTTTCTTCTTGAAGATCCATTTGTTCTCGACAGCCTTCCGGCCATCCGGTAAGTCCACCAAAGTCCATACTTGGTTTTCGTACATGGATCCAATCTCGGATTTCATGGCTTCTTGCCATTTATTGGAATCTGGGCTCATCATCGCTTCCTCATATGTCTTAGGGTCATCGGTGTTGTCCACCAACATGACACTCATAACGGGATCATACCAATGCAGGTGATACGAGTTCTCGTTGACCTGCGAGGCTCTGTAGCAACTTCAACCGAAGTTTCATGATCATCATCATTAGCTTCCTCTCTTATTGGTGTAGGCACCACAGGAACTTCTTCGGTGCTGCGCTACTCGCAATTTCGAGAGAAGGTTCAACAACCTCGTCGAGTTCTACTTTCCTTCCAGTCACTTCTTTCGAGAGAAATTCCTTCTCTAGAAAGGATCCATTCTTACCATTGAAGATTTTGCCTTCGGATCTATGATAGAAGGTATACCCAATAGTTTCCTTCGAGTATCCTATGAAGACGCATTTTTCCGCTTTGGGTTCAAGCTTGTCCGCTGTAACTTCTTTACATAGGCTTCGCACCCCAAACTTTAAGGAGCGACGGTCTAGGTTTCTTCCCAAACCATAATTCATACGGTGTCGTTTCAGCAGATTTAGATGGTGCCCTATTTAAAGTGAATGCGGCTGTTTCTAATGCATAACCCCAAAATGATAGCGGTAAATCTGTAAGTGACATCATAGAGCGAACCATATCTAAGAGAGTTCGATTCGACGTTCGACACACCATTACTGTTGTGGTGTTCCCGGCGGTGTCAACTGCGAAAGTATTCCGCATTTCTTTAAATGCTCGCCAAACTCGTAACTCAGATATTCACCTCCACGATCAGAACATAGAAATTTAATCTTCTTGTTACGTTGATTTTCTACCTCACTTTGAAATTCCTTAGACTTCTTGAAAGTTTCGGACTTATGTTTCATGAAATAGATATACCCATATCTACTCAAGTCATCCGTGAAGGTAAGAACATACTTGATAACCACCGGCGATGCTACACTCATTGGACCACACACATCGGTATGTATGATTTCCAACAAGTCCGTAGCTCGCTCCATCATGCCAGAAAATGGAGTCTTAGTCATTTTACCCATCAGACATGCTTCGCATCTTTCAAGTGATTCGAAATCAAGTGATTCAAGAAGTCCATCGGAATGGAGTTTCTTCATACGCTTCACTCCAATGTGACCAAGACGACAGTGCCACATATAGGTCTAGTTATCGCTCGATTTCAAACGTTTAGCCTCAATGTTATTAATATGTGTATTTCCACTATCGAGATTCAATAAGAATAGACCATCTATCAAAGGTGCATGTGCATAAAACATATTACTCATATAAATTGAACAACCATTATTCTCGATTTAAACAAGTAACCGTCTACTTAATAAACAAGATCCCGATATAATGTTCATGCTTAACGCAGCACCAAATAACAATTATTTAAGTATAAAACTAATCCCGATGGTAGATGAAGGGGTAGCGTGCAAACCACGATCACATCAACCTTTGATCCATTTCAACGCGCATCGTCACCTCGTTCTTCGCTAGCTTCCGTTTATTCTACATTTTTGTTTGAGTTACAAATATGAGCAACCGAACCAGTATCAAATACCGAGCACTACTACGAGTACTAGTGAGATACACATCAATAACATGTATATCGGATATACCTTTCTTCTTGATGTTGCCGTTCTTCAAATCCGCCAAGTACTTTGGGCAATTCCGCTTCCGATGACCTTCTCCCTTGCGGTAAAGCACTCGATTATCGAGCTTAGGTCCAGCCTTGGTCTTCTTCGGCGTGGTAACTTTCTTACCACCCTTCTTGAAGTGTCCTTCTGCTTAGACTTGCCTTTCTTGAATTTGGTGGTCTTATTGACCAACAACACTTGGTGCTCTTTCTTGATCTCCACTTGCAGACTTCAACATGGCAAAGAGTTACGCAGCGTCTTGTTCATGTTTTGCATGTTGTAGTTCATCACAAAGTTCTTGTAACTTGGTGGTAGTGATTGGAGGACATGGTAAATCCCCAAAGCATTAGGAATCACAATACCCAAGCTTTGAAGTTTGTTTTGCGTGCCCGGACATCTTAAGCACATGCTCGATTTGAGCTGTCCTCTTCCATCTTGCGGTTAAATAACTTTTGAAGCCTCATAGCTTTCAATTGCGCATGAGTCTCAAAGATCAATTTGAGATCCTCGACAATATCATATGGGTCTGAATTCTCAAACCTTTTGAGCTCCGATTCTAAACCATACAAGATAGCACACTGAGCTGTAGAGTCTTGAGTCTTCAGTGAGGTAAACATTCTTACTTCATCGGTGGCGATGGCAGGTGGGTCACCCAATGTGCATCCAGCACATAGGTCAAATTACCAATGTGAGGACAATCCTCAAATTGGAACCAATCCAAGTTGCTTCCATTGTTTTCAACTTTTCTTTCTCTAGGAGCGCATTAAAATTGATGGTAGGGGCTGCCATTGATCTACAACATATTTGCAATAGTTTAGACTAAGTTTATGACAAATTGAGTTCAAATTAATATTAAAATTAATCTAGGTGAACTCCCACTCAAAACAATATCCCTCACATTGTTTTAGTGATCACACGAACCAAATCCACCACATCAACACCGATCATCACGAGAGTTGATATAGTTTCAATGGCGAACAATCGACATGTTCAGCATCTCTAATAAATGATTCATGCTTTACCTTTCGGTGATCCGTGTTACGAGACCATGTCATACATGCTAGGCTCGTCAAGATCAAACCTTAGTTTCGCATGAGCAAATCTGGCTTGCTCACGTTGTATACACTTGCGGAATCTAACACACCGATCATCACGTGGTGCTTGAAACAACAAGCTTTAGCAGTGCTAACTAAGGGTGAACACTTTATGACTTGAAATTCATGTGCATGAGGATCATCTTATAATGCTACAAATCGTCTACTAAGCAATACAAGATGCATAAAGGATTAACATCACATGCAATTCATAATATGTGATATGATATGGCCTTTCTTCTTTGTGCTTCCGATCTCCATCTTCTAGCACGAACATGATCTCCATCATCACCGGCATTGCATCAAGGTCAATGAAGCTTCTTCATGGTTGTCGTCCACCGGCTTCAACTATTACAACTACTTTGAATAGACACGCGGGTCTTAACATAAATTAAAGACAACCATATGGCTCCTGTCGGTTGCCAACTTACAATAAGGAACATTGCATACATCAAATATAATCACAATCATGGCCATATCACATCACAACACACCCCTGCAAAACAAAGTTAGACGCCTCTACTTTATTTGCATGTTTTACGTGGTTTGGGGCTTTCAATAAGTGTCGTTCTAACTTACGAACATGAACCACAACATTGATACTAGTATTGTTAATCACCCGTTGTAAATTGGATCTTAACTATGCTAGGAGAAACAGGCACCCGCAAAGCCACTTATGCAATACAAGTTGCATGTCAAGCGTGGAGCAAGTCTCATGAACGATGTCATGTAAGGTTAGCCCGGGCCGCTTCATCCCAACATCCCGCAAGAGGCAAAGTACACAAGAAGCAATCGACAATAAAAGCATCAACGCCCACAATGACCATTGTGTTCTACTCGTGCAACAGATCTACATATAGACACGGCTCTGATACCACTGTAGGGTTTCGTAGCATGGAAAACAAAAAATTTCTACCGCATACAAACAAACAAGCCAAGATCTATCTACTAGATTGTAGCAACGAGTCGATGGAGTGACTCACCCTCGAAGATTCCAAAGTGTTTAACGAGAGCGGATTCTCGTGGGTGATGTAGTTGTACTCTTCCCGATCTCAAGATCGCGTAGACGATCCTTCCGGCGCTGCGTTCCGGTAGTGCTCCCGCAGTCGGTCACACGTTCGGTACTCGACGAAGACCTTCCTCTCCCTTGTTCCAGCAGGCAGCGGAGGTTGTAGCACTCTCCTTGCGATTCCGGCAGCACAACAGCGTGGTACCGAAAGTAGAGGGGAGATCTCGCAGGGCTTCGCCTTAAGCCGGAGCGAGTATGGTGGATTATGAGAGAGCTCCTCGGTGATCTAGGTTTTAGACACACCAAGGAGGAGGTGCTAGAGCTGGCGGCTAGGGCAACCCTAGGAGGCGGCGGCAGCTGTAGGAGGTGGTGGCGCCAAGCTAGGGTTTGGGGCAGGGAACTTGTGTGTCTCTAGGAGGGAGCCCTGCCCCTCCTTATATAGGTGGAGGGGCCGGCCGGCCAAGGGGAGGGAGAGGAGTCCCTCCCCAACTCGGCTTGGAGGGGGCGCCGCCGGTTGGAGGAGGGAACTCCTCCCTAACTCGGTTTCCCCTTTCCTCCTCTTTTCCACTTTCCAAATTTAGCCGTTTGACTTTTCAATTTAGCTATTTGACTTTTCAAACTAGGATTTGAATTAATCCTTTATTTGGAACAGCGGTGATACACTTAGTACATGATGCAATCATACCAACTTGATACAACACATTCATGTACCCTTCCCCTCCGGAGTGCCGGACATTCCGGAACATTCTAGAACATTCCCGATGAAAACACCGGAACCATTCCCCAACTCTGAAACGGGACTTTCGTTATATGAATCTTATTCTCCGGACCATTCCGGATCTCCTCGTGATATCCCGGATCCCATCCGGGACTCCGAACAACATTTAGTCTCTTTCTCATCATTCCATAACTACTCAAACAACGTCGAATCCTTAAGTGTGTCTCCCTACGGTTCGTGAATTATGCGGACATGATCGAGACACCTCTCCGAACAATAACCAATAGAGGAATCTGGAAATTCATATGGCTCCCATATTTCTCACGATTGCTGCGTCGAATGAACCACTTACATACGATATCAATTTCCCTTTGTCTCACGATAGTTTACTTATCCGAGTTATGATGCGTGGTATCTCTGCATACCTAGTTCAACCTCGTTCGATAAAGTACTCTTTTCTCGTTCCGTGATATGTGATCCCTTGAGCGGTCCATGCTTGCAAGCTAATTGGATGACATTTCATAGAGGGAGAACCAGTATATCTATCCGTCATATGGATGGACAAATCCTCTTGATCCATGTGTTTCAACCAATACTTTTCGAACACTCAATGCCACCTTTATAGCCACCCGATTCACGGTGTGGTGTTTGATGTCATCAAAGCATCCATCCCATAAAAGGTGATATGCATGATCTCATGGTCGAAGGAATTAGATTACTATGTATCAGAAAGCTTATAGCAATTGAACTATTAAAATGACTTGATCTTTATGCTACGCTTATCTATAGGAGTATGTCCATCATATCATTCTCCTAACGATATGATCTTGTTGTTAATAACATCTCAATGTTCATGCTAGGGAAACCACAATCATCTATTAACCAACAAGCTAGTATTATATAGAGGCTTTACTAGGGACTTCAAATTAAGTTTACAAATCACACAAGTATTAATGTTTCCTTGTTAATACTATTATAGCATGAATGTAAACATTTATCATAAACACAAAGATATAATAATAACTACTTTTATTATTGCCTCTAGGGCATATCTCCAACAATTATAGCATGCAAAATAAACATCTATCATATACTTGGAATACACATAATAAACACTTTATTATTGCCTCTCAGGGCATATTCCCTTTAGTCTCCCCCTTGAAGTAGAGACAATAATCTAGTTACATAGTGATGAATCTAATGTTGGAGATATGCCCTAGAGGCAATAATAAATATAGTTATTATTATATCTTTGTGTTTATGATAAATGTTTACATTCATGCTATAATAGTATTAATAAGGAAACATTAATACTTGTGTGATTTGTAAACTAAATTAGAGTCCCTTGTAAAGCCTCTTTATAATACTAGCTTGTTGGTTAATAAATGATTGTGGTTTCCCTATCATGAACATTGAGATGTTATTAACAACAAGATCATATCGTTAGGAGAATGATATGATGGACATGATACATAGTAACCTAATTCATGAGATCATGCCTATCACCATCACCTAAGGATGCTTTGATGACATCAAACACCACACCTATAAAGGTGGCATTGAGTGTTTGGAAAGTATGGGTTGAGAAACATGGATCAAGAATGGGATTTGTCCATCCATATGACGGATAGATATACTCTGGGCCCTCTCGGTGGAATGTCATCCGACTAGCTTGCAAGAATGTCACTGGCTCACAAGGGATCACATACCACGGGAATGAGAAAAGAGGAGGTTGAACTAGGTATGAGATACCGGCGATCAAAACCTCGGATAAGTAAACTATCGTGAGACAAGTTCATTCGATCACAAAGTAATCGTGGAAATATGTGGGCCATAATAATTCACAAATCGTAGGGAGACACACTTAAGGATTCGATGTTGTTTAGTAGTTATGGAATGATGAGTAAGAGACCGAATGTTGTTCGGAGTCTCGGATGGGATCCGGGATATCACGAGGAGATCTGGAATGGTCCGAAGAATAAGATTCATATAAGGAAAGTCCTGTTTCGGGGTTGGAGAATGGTTCCGGTGTTTTCATCGGGAATGTTCTAGAAGGTTCCGGAAGGTCTGGCACTCTGGAGGGTAAGGGTACATGAATGTGTCATAACAAGTTGGAATGGTTGCATCATGTACTAGGTGTCATCGCTGAGCAAAATAATGGGATAAATCAAATCCTAGTTTGAAAAGTCAAACGCCAATTTGAAAAGTCAAACGACGAGTTTGCTTGGTGGAGGGAGAGTAGGAAACCTACTTGGGGAGGAAGTCCCTCTCCCTCCACCCGCCGGCCTTGGAAGTCGAGTTGGGGAGGGACTCCCCTCCCCTTGGCCGGCGCCCCCACCTATATAAGGAGGGGCAGGGCTGCCCCTCCAAACCTACACCTTGCACCCTCCAAACCCTAGCCCCAAGCCGCCGGCGCCACCACCTCCTGCTGCTGCCGCCGCCGCCTAGGGCAAACCCTAGCCGCCGACTTGGGCTTCCCCAAGACCTAGCTTTCGGCCTAGCCCTCTCTCCTTGGTGTGTCTAAACCCTAGATCACCGAGGCCTCTCTCATAGTCCACCATACTCGCTCCGGCTTAAGGCGAAGCCCTGCGAGATCTCCCCTCTACTTCCCGTACCATGCCGTCGTGCTGCCGAAATCACGAGGAGAGTGCTACAACCTCCGCTGCCTGCTGGAACAAGGGAGAGGAAGGTCTTCATCGAGTACCGAACGTGTGACCGACTGCGGGAGCGCTGCCGGAACACAGCGCCGGAAGGATCGTCTACGCGATCTTGAGATCGGCAAGACTACGACTACATCACCCATGAGAATACGCTCTCGTTAACCGCTTTGGAATCTTCGAGGGTGAGTTCCTCTATCGACTCGTTGCTACAATCTAGTAGATAGATCTTGGCTTGTTTGTTTGCATGCGGTAGAAATTTTTTGTTTTCCATGCTACGAACCCCTACAGTGGTATCAGAGTCGTGTCTATATGTAGATCTGTTGCACGAGTAGAACACAATGGTCATTGTGGGCGGTGGTGTTTTTATTATCAATTGCTTCTTGTGTACTTTGCATCTTGCGGTATGATGGGATGAAGCGGCCCGGGCTAACCTTACATGACATCATTCATAAGACTTGCTCCACGCTGAACATGCAACTTGTATTGCATAAGTGGCTTTGCGGGTGTCTGTCTCTCCCATTATAGTATAGATCCAATTTACAACGGGCACTTGATAGTTCTAGCATCAACGTTGTGGTTCTTGTTCGTAAGTTAGAGCGGCACTTATTGAAAGCCCCAAACCACGTAAAATATGCAAAGAAAATTAGAGGCGTCTAACTTTGTTTTGCAGGGGTGTGCTATGATGTGATATGGCGATGATTGTGATTATATTTGATGTATGCAATGCTCCTTATTGTAAGTCAGCAACCGGCAGGAGCCATATGGTTGTCTTTAATTTCTGTTAAGACCCGCGTATCTATTCAAAGTTGTTGTAATAGTTGAAGCTGGTGGACGAACCATGGAGCAGCGTCATTGACCTTATTGCAATGTCGGTGATGATGGAGATCATGTTCGTGCTTGAAGATGGAGATCGGAAGCAAAAATAAGAAAGGCCATATCATATCACATATTATGAATTGCATGTGATGTTAATCCTTTATGCATCTTGTATTGCTTAGTTAACGACGGTAGCATTATAAGATGATCCCTCAAGCACACAAATTTCAAGTTTTAAAGTGTTCATCCTTAGTTAGCACCGTTGCTAAAGCTTGTTGTTTCGAAACACCACGTGATGATCGGGTGTGTTAGATTCTGCAAGTGTATACAACGTGAGCAAGCCAGTTTTGCTCATGCGGAAGCTAAGGTTTGATCTTGACGAGCCTAGCATGTACAGACATGATCTCGAAACACGGATCACCGAAAGGTAAAGCATGAATCATATAGTAAATAGAGAAAATTCCTTATTTGACACTACTTAAACTTTTGGTTCCCTATTTGACATTGAAGAACTTTTTCTTCCTTATTTGACACTAGTCGTAAAAAAATTCCCTTATATGACACCGCCATCCATTCCGTTAGTCCTTGCTGTCACTTTTGTTTTTGTTGGACCAAATTACCCCTGTTCTCAATGCTTATGCAAAACTGGGAAAAATGAGAGGAAAAATATTCTTCTCATGACACACAACAACGCTAGCTAGAAATGGAGAGTCGATCCATATTTCAGTTTTTTTCGAAATATTTCAGTTATATACCGATCCTTAATTAACCAGTTGTGAAAGCTCCGCGGGCTCTCTGTACAACTCTTGGTGCAATTAATCAAGGATCTGCTTAATTAGCTGCGACTCAGCTTGTTGCTAGCTAGAAATGGACCACTCACGTACGGTGCATGATAGCTAGCGAAGCTGCGGAGATCCATTTTGGCTCCTAGGTGTAGATATACTCATTGTCAAAAATACATACTTTAAAATATTAAATTTTTTGAAAAAAAATATTCTGATGTATATGTTGATATTATATGTTCATACACCAAGTTTTAAAGAAAAAAGATATTTTATGTTGATTGTGTAAAAAGACAAATTTTGGCGTTGCAAAATAGTTTTTCACAAGACATTTTTTTGTCTTTTTTGTATAGACCACACAAAATGGCTTTTGACTGCAAAACTTTGTGTGAGGACATAGCATGTCCGGATACACACCCAGGATTTTGTTTAAATTTTTTTCCATATTTTAAAATTTATATAAAATATTTTTATAATAGACGCATTTAGACCTGGGAGTCAAATCGCCATGTCCGAGAAGCTGCTCGTATATTTGGAACGGGTAGTAGGACAACATATGTGTCGAGCTAGCTTGTTCCATTTATTGGGTGCATGTGCTCGTTTTGCAACCAGATAAAACATCAATAAAGACACTGGCTGATCACGATCACGCGCCTGCAGGCTAAAAACAAAAATGGGGTGCCCTGCTTTGCGCCGACTTGCCACCCAGCGCAAGCACAACAGCTCCCATAACAGGCGCAACTTTCTTTTAACGATAGCCGTGATGCACGGTAGCGCTGCTCTTTTTGTCCTCTGATAAAAATATTTGGTCACATAATGCTTAGAGGCAAAAGCGTCTTCTTAGATCCCAAGTTAATACCGTTAATGTTTGAAATGAACTAGAGTGTCATGTAGGGAAAGAAATTTATACTTAGTGCCAAATAAGGAAGAAAAAGGTTTTCGGTGTCAAATAGGGAATTAAAATTTAAGGTAGTGCCGAATAAGGAATTCTCTCTAGTAGATATGATGAACATGTCGATTGTTCGTCATTAAAGCTACATCAACTCTCGTGATGATCGGTTTTGATGTGGTGGATTTGGTTCGTGTGATCACTAAAACAATTTGAGGGATATTGTTTTGAGTGGGAGTTTACCTAGATTAATTTAACTATTAATTAAAACTCAATTTGTCATAAACTTACTCTAAACTATTACAAATATGTTGTAGATCAATGGCAGCCCTTAGCATCAATTTTAATGCGTTCCTAGAGAAAGAAAAGTTGAAAAACAATGAAAGCAACTTCGCGGATTGGTTCCGCAATTTGAGGATTGTCCTCAATGCTGGTAATTTGACCTATGTGCTGGATGCACCGCTGGGTGACCCGCCTGCAGCTGATGCTATCGATGAAGTAAAGAATGTTTACCTCACTCGGAAGAATCAGTACTCCACAGTTTAGTGTGCTATCTTGTATGGTTTGGAATCGGAGCTTCAGAAAAGGTTTGAAAATTCAGACCCACATGATATTGTCCGTGAACTCAAAATGATATTTGAGGCTCACGCGGCAGTTGAGAGTTATGAAGCTTCTGAAAAGTTCTTTAACTGCAAGATGGAAGAGGGCAGCTCTGTCAGTGAGCATGTGCTTAAGATGTCTGGGCACGCAAACAAACTCCAAAGTTTGGGCATAGTGATTCCCAATTCTTTGGGGATACATCGTGTCCTCCAATCACTACCACCAAGTTACAAAAACTTTGTGATGAACTACAATATGCAAAACATGGACAAGACGTTGCCAGAACTCTTTTCCATGTTGAAATCTGCAGAAGTGGAGATCAAGAAAGAGCACCAAGTGTTGTTGGTCAATAAGACCACCAAATTCAAGAAAGGCAAGTTTAAGCAAAAGGGACACTTCAAGAAGGGTGGTAAGAAAGTTACCGCACCAACGAAGAAGACCAAGGCTGGACCTAAGCCTGATACTAAGTGCTTTTACTGCAAGGGAGAAGGTCACTGGAAGCGGAATTGCCCAAAGTACTTGGCGGATTTGAAGAACGGCAATGTCAAAAAGAAAGGTATATCCGATATACATGTTATTGATGTGTATCTCACTAGTACTCGTAGTAGTGCCTGGGTATTTGATACTGGTTCGGTTGCTCATATTTGTAACTCGAAACAGGTGCTGCAGAATAAACGGAAGCTAGCGAAGAACGAGGTGACGACACGCGTAGGAAATGAATCAAAGGTTGATGTGATCGCGGTCGGCACGCTACCTCTTCATCTACCATCGGGATTAGTTTTATACTTAAATAATTGTTATTTGGTACCTGCGTTGAGCATGAACATTATAGCGGGATCTTGTTTATTGCGAGACGGTTACTTGTTTAAGTCTGAGAATAATGGTTGTTCGATTTATATGAGTAATATTTTTTATGCACATGCACCTTTGATAGATGGTCTATTCTTATTGAATCTCGATTGTAGCAATACACACATAAATAACATTGAGGCTAAACCTTTAAAATTGAGCGATAACTCGACCTATATGTGGCACTGTCGTCTTGGTCACATTGGAGTGAAGCGTATGAAGAAACTCCATTCCGATGGACTTCTTGAATCACTTGATTTCGAATCACTTGAAAGATGCGAAGCATGTCTGATGGGAAAAATGACCAAGACTCCATTTTCTGGTATGATGGAGCGAGCTACGGACTTATTGGAAATCATACATACCAATGTGTGTGGTCCAATGAGCGTAGCATCGCGCGGTGGTTATCGTTATGTTCTTACCTTCACGGGTGACTTGAGTAGATATGGGTATATCTATTTCATGAAACATAAGTCCGAAACTTTCGAGAAGTTTAAGGAATTTCAAAGTGAGGTGGAGAATCAATGTAACAAGAAGATTAAATTTTTGCGTTCTGATCGTGGAGGTGAATATCTAAGTTACGAGTTTGGCGAGCATTTGAAGAAATGCGGAATACTTTCACAATTGACACCGACGGAAACACCACATCGTAATGGTGTGTCCGAACGTCGTAATCGAACTCTCTTAGATATGGTTCGTTCTATGATGTCACTTACAGATTTACCGCTATCATTTTGGGGTTATGCATTAGAAACAGCCGCATTCACTTTAAATAGGGCACCATCTAAATCCGTTGAAACGACACCGTATGAATTGTGGTTTGGGAAGAAGCCTAAATTGTCGTTCCTTAATGTTTGGGGTTGCGAAGCCTATGTAAAGAAGAAGTTACTGGACAAGCTTGAACCCAAAAAGCGGAAAATGCTTCATAGGATACCCGAAGGAAACTATTGGGTATACCTTCTATCATAGATCCGAAGGCAAAATCTTCGTTGCCAAGAATGGATCCTTTCTAGAGAAGGAATTTCTCTCGAAAGAAGTGACTGGAAGGAAAGTAGAACTCGACGAGGTTGTTGAACCTTCTCTCGAACTTGTGAGTAGCGCAGCACCGGAAGTAGTTCCTGTGGCGCCTACACCAATAAGAGAGGAAGCTAGTGATGATGATCATGAAACTTCGTGATAAGGGGTGGCCCGATCTTATCGTTGAGCACGTCGTAGATGATGGTGGAGGTAATGGAGATAACTTGTGGGATGCTGTGAATCACCGGCTGTTCCCCAGCGCAATGCAGATCTCAACCGGATGGTATTCGCAACTTCACACACTTGCGCCGCAGACCGACCACGGTTTGCAATCTACCAATTCCCAATGGAACAGCAGAAAACACGAAGACTTTCAGTAGCAAACTCCAGATCGAATCAAAGTGGAGGTATGGTAGATATTCCTGATCGAATCAAAGAGGAACATATAATTTCAGATGAATGCTTGCAGCAGTTCAACGCAACAAGTATTGGTTTATTCTAAACGTGGTCTAACCCTAATTGCGACGGCTGCTAGGGTATATATGAGGGCTACGGCGTCCTCCCTCATAATTGGGCCTAAAAACAGCCATAACTTGGCCAAACTGACTCGGTTCGACTCAAACTGATACATACCGACCCATAGATGGATTCGGTCTAATTGGCACGCAGGCCAAACGTCGTGGAACACCTCAAACATGTATTTCTGGGTGCTCCTCATCCCTTTCTTGATCATACGTGATTTCCTCATTGTCTCCTAGTGCGCCTGCCTCCCTCTCCTCCCTCGCGCACTTGCTGATATTGGAAATCAGTGCTTGTTCTTCCTGTTGCAAATCTCCTTCTTCTCCACGTGCAACGCTTGTGTTATCAACAAACCTGATCATACAAAGATGCATAGACTTAGGCAGTATAAAGTTCTCATCAATTAAAATATCAGATTCAATTAAGAGTGAATTCACCTGTTGGCCTAGTAGCTTTGCACGTGCCCTTGTCATTGGTCCAATTCTGATTTCATTGGACTTGTCTTGTGCAGCAACATCATCATCATCATTGGGAGATAATGGTAAAGGACTAGAGATATCCTCATCATCCTCCCCCCTTCAAAAGGCGTCGACCTCGACGCTCCAAGGTCTTCTCCATCATATGGCGTCAAATCAGCAACATTGAGCAATTACGGCGCCAAACTCATCAATAGGAAGATCAATCTTGTACGCATTATCATTTATCTTGGCAAGCACTTTATATGGACCAGCACCTCTTGGCTGCAACTTGGACTTGCGCTGTTGTGGAAATCTATCTTTGCGAAAATGCACCCATACCATGTCACCTGGCTGGAACAGCACCTCCTTTCGCTTCTTATTAACACGATCAGCGGTGTACTTGCCCTTCTTCTCAATTGCTTCCTTTGTCTTCTCATGTATCTTCTTCACAAAATCTGCCCTCTTGGATGCCTCCATGTTAACTCTCTCTTGAAGTGGAAGGGGCAGCAAATCAAGTGGTGTAATTGGTTTAAAACCATAGACCACCTCAAACGGACAAAGCTGCGTTGTTGAGTGGACCGCCCTGTTATATGCAAACTCCACATGCGGCAAACAGTCCTCCCACACACGCATGTTCTTCTTGATCATTGATCGCAGCAACGTCAAAAGTGTGTGATTTACCACCTCCGTTTGACCATCAGTTTGGGGATGACATGTGGTACTGAATAGTAACTTTGTACCCAGTTTTCCCATAAGTGTCTTCCAGAAATAGCTCATAAACTTCACATCACGGTCAGAAACAATCGTCTTTGGTACTCCATGTAAGCGTACGATGTCCCTGAAAAATAGATTAGCAACATGCGACACATCGTCGCTTTTGTGGCAGGCAATAAAATGTGCCATCTTAGAAAATCGATCAACTACCACAAAAACTGAATCATGTCCTCTCCTGGTTCGAGGTAGTCCTAACACAAAATCCATGCTGATATCTTCCCACGGTGTAGTAGGAGCAGGAAGAGGAGTATACAAACCGTGAGGCTTCAGTTTTGATTTGGACTTGTTGCAAGTAATGCAACGCTTCACAAATCTGTTCACATCACGCCTCATCTTAGGCCAATAAAAGTGATCAGCGAGCATGAGCAAAGTCTTCTCTCGTCCAAAGTGACCCATTAAACCACCGGCATGTGATTCCTGCAATAATAGCAAACGCACAGACGATTCTAGAACACACAGTTTGTTAGCTCGAAACAAAAAGCCATCATGTATATGGTATTTTTCCCACGCTTTTCCATTAGTACACAAACCATATGGTGCTGCAAAATCATGATCGGTAGCATATAAATCACGCAAACTCTCTAAACCAGGAACCTTTACATCTAAGTGTGTCAACAACATATTTTTCCTAGATAGAGCATCAGCAACAACATTATCTTTACCCTTCTTATGCTTAATGATGTATGGTAAAGACTCAATGAATTCAACCCACTTAGCAAGACGTTTATGCAAGTTGGATTGAGCTTTTAAATATTTCAAAGCCTCATGATCAGAATGTATGATAAATTCTTTTGGCCACAAATAATGTTGCTAAACCTCAAGAACTCTAACAAGCGCATACAATTCTTTGTCATAAACAGGATAATTTAACCGTGCACCACTCAATTTCTCAGAAAAATATGCAATTGGTTTACCCTCTTGCATCAGCACACCTCCAATACCAATTCCACTAGCATCACATTCAATCTCAAAGTGTTTATTAAAATCAGGAAGTGCAAGTATTGGTGCAGTAGTTAACAAACGCTTCAGTTCATTAAAAGCATGATCTTGGGCTGGGCCCTAAACAAATTCAACACCTTTCTTAGTAAGTTCATTCAAAGGGGTAGCAATAGTATTAAAATCTTTCACAAAACGCCTATAGAAACCAGCAAGACCGTGAAAGCTTCGTACTTGACTAACATTCATAGGAGTAGGCCAATTTTGTATAGCTTCAGTTTTAGATGCATCTACCTCAACTCCATTTTTAGAAACAACATATCCCAGAAATATGACCTTATCTTTGCAAAATGTGCACTTATCAAGATTGCCATAAAGCTTATTATCACGCAACACTTGCAAAACTTGTCGGATATGAGCACTATGTTCAGATTCATTGCGGCTGTAAATTAAGATATCATCAAAGTACACAACCACAAACTTGCCAATGAAATGCCTTAAAACATGGTTCATCAATCGCATGAAAGTACTAGGTGCATTAGTTAACCCAAAAGGCATTACTAACCACTCATATAATCCGAACTTAGTTTTAAAGGCTGTCTTCCACTCATCCCCTTCTTTCATCCTAATTTGATGATAACCACTACGCAAATCAATTTTAGAGAAAATAGCAGCACCACTCAGTTCATCCAGCATATCCTCTAAGCGTGGAATAGGATGGCGATACCGAATAGTGATGTTATTAATAGCTCCACAATCTACAAACATGCGCCATGTACCATCTTTCTTAGGAACTAAAATAACAGGAATAGCACAAGACTTAGGCTCACACGAATATACCCTTTGTCGAGAAGTTCTTGCACTTGCTTCTGAATTTCCTTCGTTTCTTCGGGGTTGGTGCGGTAGGGGCCTCGATTAGGCAACGATGCTCCTGGTATAAAATCAATTTGATGCTCAATACCTGCCTTTGGTGGCAAACCTGCAGTACCTCGCTTGGAAACACGCTAAATTCCTAATACATCGTAAACACCAAGAGAGAGGGGTCATGTCGTTAGAAACTAAAATTTCACCCTTGTACATAAGCACAAGTGGAACAGCAGTAGGATCCTCACGAAACTCTCTTAGATCAGATTTGGTGGCTAACATTACTAAGGAATGCACTCCCTCACCTTTCTTTTTTCCACTCATATTTGGCTTTTGGCTCTCACTCACCGAAGGTTTAGTCTCTCGTCTATCTACTCTCTCAGTTTCTTTCTCAAGATTCACTTCAATCTTTTGATGAGATTCATTTATAATATGTTGTGGTGTCATGGGCCGCAAAGTAATGTCTCTACCATGCCAATTCAAATGATATGTGTTGGCTCTCCCATTGTGTTGCACATTGCGATCATATTTCCATGGCGACTAACAACAAATGACACGGTCATAGGAACCACATCAAATTCAATGGTATCTTTATATGGTCCAATCTGAAATTCCACACGCACCATGTAGCTAACCTTCATCTCTCCATTATCACTTAGCCACTGAATATAATATGGATTGGGGTGCGGTAAATACTTCAGTTTCAGCTTTGCACAAAGCTCTTTACTAGCCAAATTGCGACAGCTACCACCATCAACTATCACTTTGCACGCCTTGCTAGGACCAACAACAGCCTTTGTTTGGAACAAATTGCATCGCTGACTTTCAGAGCTAGGCGTAACATTCAGGACTTTCTGTGAGCAAACAATGGTGGGATAGTGAGTCGCATATGCATAATAGGAGCATCACTTGAATAACCTTCATCATCCAATGCTTCAGACTCAGGGTTAGCATCATCACCGGTTTCATATTCGTTGTTCTCATTAATCAGCATCACTTTCTTGTTAGGACAATCCTTCCGAAGGTGACCCAACCACCACATGTGTGACAAGCCATGTCCCGGTTTCTTGCGGTAGATGAAGATGAACCAGTACCACTAGCTGCAGGTTGTGCTGTTTTCTTTGCATTCGAAACAACAGTACCTGACCTGTTCGATGACGAAGCACGAAAACCTGAATTGGTACTTTGCGGGGGTACGCTACCAGCCGGTCGAGGTGTGAAACGACCACTAGCTGGAGAAGAACGAGCTTTGTATTTGGCTTCTTCAGCCAACTGAGCTTCAGCCTCACGTGCATGATGTAATAGATCATGCATATCATGATATTGGTGATGCCGAACAGTGCGCTTGATATGATATGTCAAACCTGAGAGGAAACGCTGCAAGGTTTGTTCAGGCTCTTCACGTACTCTAGCACGCTGCATAATCAACTCCATCTCCTGATAATAATCATCAACACTCTTTGTGCCTTGCTTCAAATTCTGCAGTTTATCATAGAGAGAACGAATGTAGTTGCGCGGAATAAATCTGTCACACATCACTTGCTTCATAGTTCTCCATGTAATAATTGGGGGGGTCACCTTCTTCTTGCCTTGTACGCACAATATTATCCCACCAACGCGAAGCATACCCATCAAATTCAGAAGATGCTAACTTGAATTTTCTATCCTTGGTGTATTCATGCAAACGCCATAATTTCTCTATCTTCAGCTCCCATATAAGATACTCTTCAACATCATTAGATCCCTCAAACTTGGGAAGAGAAAATTTTGGTTTCCCTAGCCCATCCTCTTGCTGAACCTCATGATTAGCAACATTAGGACGTGCACCGAAAGGAGCAAAGCCACGGCCATGAGGTATAGCAGCACCTCTTCCTCCATTGCCATGGCCTCCATTGCCACGGCCTGCAGGATGTGCAGCATGAGCAGCTGCATCCTCATCAAAATGCCCATGATTATCACCATGAATACTTGCATCACCCTCTTCCTCCTCAGCATTTTGTTGCTGATTGTGCTGAAGATCAACAGTTGCTTGCAACGTAGTCACAGCTCGTGTTAAATCAGTGATTGAACGCTGAATTGCAGTCATGGTTTCTTGAGTGGTGGCAGCTATTTCTTTTGCCTCTTTAAGTTCCAAATCAATAACACGCACATCTTCGTGTATATTGGTAACAGCAACATCTATCTGACGTGTCAAGTGATCACGCAAGGCTTCATATTCATTCCAATGCACCACGGCAGTAGGATCCTTTTTCATCTGCACATTCACACTCTCAGATATGATTAGTAGGTTAGTGCAAACAAAAATAGGTGTATGGTGGAACTCTCACAACTCACTAGAAACTGAAAGAAAACAATGTATCTTACCGTTCCAAGGTGAATTAGGATAGCTTACCAACTTGGATGAGCAGAACGTGCACGGATGTGACGAAGCGAATACCGAGGGAAAGATTATCACACGACAACTAGGGATATATAGTGGAGCTTGGTATGGATACCTAACAACACCAATTCATAAATCCTAGTGCTGACCGTATGACAAAGACCCACGAAAACACACACAGTGGAGATAAATGGGGCAATTGCAACTCTAAAAAGGAGCTCAAAATTAAGGTATATCAGAGTAATGCTCGTGTTGCAATGCACAAGGAGAGACGCTAGCAATGACTCAACAAAACGGGCACCAGATTGCTAAAATAAGCAGCCCGAAGAGCACTAAGCACGCTAGTCTCGTAGGATAGTTCTAGACACCAAGAAAGGCTTACTAAGGCTCATAAAGAGAGAAACGCTATGTGGACTCAGTAACAAAAAATAAAATAAAATTAAAAAAAAAATTGACCTGAAAATTGGTCTCTGCCACGGCAGAGAAACGGCCCAAAATCCTGCCGCGGCAGGACTGGGAAACTCACGTATGACAACAGACCGGTCTGTGGTCTGGCGAGAGACACAACGCTCGTTTTGTTTTTTTTCTTTTTTTTTGCTCGCTCGCTCAAGCTTCACGTAAGACCACAGACGTTTCTGAGGTCAAGCGAGAGTAGCGACGCGATTTTTTTCTCATGCGTTCACGCATACGCATTTGAGGCTCAGATACCTCAGACCTGTCTCAGGTCCGGCGAGGAGCGACGCGAGATTTTTTTTTTTAGCGTGAGCTGTGCCGCAGATCGAACTTTGTTTTCTTTCTTTCTTCCAAAAGTAGATCTAGCAACTCTAACTCAACCAAAATAAAAACGGATCTATTAGATCTAACTCAAGAACACGACGAACTGTCTAGAAACAGTCTAAAACTCCGATTATGAGACAAACTTTGACGAAAACTAGATAAAAACTACGACTTAGATTTAGAAGAAAGGCTACACAAACAGACTACGATTAGCAACTAGAACTCACGAACGGTGTTATCTAGGCTATGACAATACACTAGGAACCCTAATATTTTTGTGTGGCTTTTTCTGTATAGGACTAAAACAACTAATCTATGGGGATGAATTGCTCACCGAGTAAACCTGAGAATCTGATACCAAGATGATAAGGGGTGACCCAATCTTCTCGTTGAGCACGTCGTAGATGATGGTGGAGGTAATGGAGATAACTTGTGGGATGCTGTGAATCACCGGCTGTTCCTCCGCTGCCAATGCAACAGATCTCAACCCAGATGGTATTCGCAACTTCACACACTTACGCACGTAGCCGCTGACCACGAAGCGGTTTGCAATCTACCAATTCCCAATGGAACAGCAGAAAACACGAAGACTTTCAGTAGCAAACTCCAGATCGAATCAAAGTGGAGGTATGGTAGATATTCCTGATCGAATCAAAGAGGAACATATAATTTCAGATGAATGCTTGCAGCAGTTCAACGAAACAAGTATTGGTTTAATCTAAACGTGGTCTAACCCTAATTGCGACGGCTGCTAGGGTATATATGAGGGCTGGGGCGTCCTCCCTCATAATTGGGCCTAAAAACAGTCATAACTTGGCCAAACTGACTCGGTTCGACTCAAACTGATACATACCGACCCATAGATGGATTTGGTCTAATTGGCACGCAGGCCAAACGTCGTGGAACACCTCAAACATGTATTTCTGGGTGCTCCTCATCCCTTTCTTGATCATACGTGATTTCCTCATTGTCTCCTAGTGCGCCTACCTCCCTCTCCTCCCTCGCGCACTTGCTGATATTGGAAATCAGTGCTTGTTCTTCCTGTTGCAAATCTCCTTCTTCTCCACGTGCAACGCTTGTGTTATCAACAAACCTGATCATACAAAGATGCATAGACTTAGGCAGTATAAAGTTCTCATCAACTAAAATATCAGATTCAATTAAGAGTGAATTCACCTGTTGGCCTAGTAGCTTTGCACGTGCCCTTGTCATTGGTCCAATTCTGATTTCATTGGACTTGTCTTGTGCAGCAACATCATCATCATCATTGGGAGATAATGGTAAAGGACTAGAGATATCCTCATCACTTCGGTTGAAGTTGCTACAGAGCCTCGCAGGTCAACTAGAACTCGTACCACTCCTGATTGGTATGATCCCGTTATGAGTGTCATGTTGGTGGACAACACCGATGACCCTGAGACATATGAGGAAGCGATGATGAGCCCAGATTCCAATAAATGGCAAGAAGCCATGAAATCCGAGATTGGATCCATGTACGAAAACCAAGTATGGACTTTGGTGGACTTACCGGATGGCTGGAAGGCTGTCCAGAACAATTGGATTTTCAAGAAGAAAACAGATGTTGATGGTAATGTTACTGTCTATAAAGCTCGACTTGTCGCAAAAGGGTTTCGACAAATTCAAGGAGTTGACTACGATGAGACTTTCTCACCAGTAGCGAAGCTAAAGTCTGTGAGGATTATGTTAGCAATCGCTGCATATTACGATTATGAAATAAGGCAGATGGATGTCAAAACAGGGTTCCTCAATGGAGACATTGATGAAGAGTTGTATATGATGCAACCCAAAGGTTTTGTCGATCCTAAAGATGCTAACAGGGTGTGCAAACTTCAAAGGTCCATATATGGATTGAAGCAAGCATCCCGAAGTTGGAATCAACGTTTTGATAAGGTGATCAAAAGTTTTGGTTTTATACAAACTTATGGAGAAGCTTGTATTTACAAGAAAGTGAGTGGGAGCTCTGTAGCATTCTTGATACTATATGTAGATGACATATTGTTGATTGGGAATGATGTAGACCTTCTAAATAGTGTCAAGGAATATTTGAATAATAGTTTTTCAATGAAAGATCATGGCGAAGCAGCTTACATATTAGGCATAAAGATTTATAGAGATAGATCGATACGCATAATATCATTGTCACAAAGTAAATATTTGGACAAAGTTCTAAAGAGGTTTGGAATGGAAGATAGCAAGAAAGGGTTCTTGCCCATGTTGCCCAATACGACCTTGAGTAAAACTCAAAGTCCTGAACGCGTAAGATAGAGAAAGGATGAGTAAGACTCCTATGCCTCAGCCATAGGATCTCTAATGTATGCCATGCTATGTACTAGACCGACATTGCATATGTTGTTAGTTTAACTAGCAATATCAAAGTGATCCAGAGTGGATCATTGGATGGATCAAAACATCCTTAAGTACTTGAGAAGAACTAAGGATATGGTTCTTTCTTATGGAGGTGATGAACAGCTCATTGTTAATGGTTACACCGATGCTAGTTGGAACACCGATCCGGATGATTCTAAATCTCAATCTGGATACGTATTTACTTTGAATGGTGCAGCAGTTAGCTGGAGGGGTGCAAAACAAAGCGTTATGGCGAGATCTTCAACTGAATCGGAATACATAGCTGCTTCGGAGGCTTCACAAGAAGCGATATGGATGAAGGAGTTCATTACATAGCTCGGTGTGGTTCCAAGTGCGCTAGACCCAATGTCTATCTATTGTGATAACATGGGCGCCATAGCCAATGCGCAAGAACCAAGGTCACACAAGAAGCTGAAGCACATCAAGCTACGTTTTCATGCTATTCGAGAACATGTCCAAGATGGTGACATAAAGATTTGCAAAGTACACACAGATCTGAATGTGGCGGATCTGTTGACTAAACCTCTCCCGAGGGCAAAACATGACCAACACCAAACTGCCATGGGTGTTCGGTATATTACCATGTAATCTGGATTAGTTGACTCTAGTGCAAGTGGGAGACTGTTGGAGATATGCCCTAGAGGCAATAATAAATATAGTTATTATTATATCTTTGTGTTTATGATAAATGTTTACATTCATGCTATAATAGTATTAACAAGGAAACATTAATACGTGTGTGATTTGTAAACTAAATTAGAGTCCCTAGTAAAGCCTCTTTATAATACTAGCTTGTTGGTTAATAAATGATTGTGGTTTCCCTATCATGAACATTGAGATGTTATTAACAACAAGATCATATCGTTAGGAGAATGATATGATGGACATACTCCTATAGATAAGAGTAGCATACAGATCAAGTCATTCTAATAGTTCAATTGCTATATGCTTTCTGATACATAGTAACCTAATTCCTTCGACCATGAGATCATGCCTATCACCATCACCGGAAGGATGCTTTGATGAAATCAAACACCACACTGTAACTGGGTGGCTATAAAGGTGGCATTGAGTGTTTGGAAAGTATGGGTTGAGATACATGAATCAAGAATGGGATTTGTCCATCCATATGACGGATAGATATACTCTGGGCCCTCTCGGTGGAATGTCATCCGACTAGCTTGCAAGCATGTGACTGGCTCACAAGGGATCACATACCACGGGAATGAGAAAAGAGTACTTATCGGTAACGAGATTGAACTAGGTATGCAGAGATACCGACGAAACCTTGGATAAGTAAACTATCGTGAGACAAAGGGAAATTGGTATCATATGTAAGTGGTTCATTCGATCGCAAAGTAATCATAGAAATATGTGGGAGCCATATGAATTTCCAGATTCCTCTATTGGTTATTGATCGAAGAGGTGTCTCGATCATGTCCGCATAATTCACGAACCGTAGGGAGACACACTTAAGGATTCGATGTTGTTTAGTAGTTATGGAATGATGAGTAAGAGACCGAATGTTGTTCGGAGTCTCGGATGGGATCCAGGATATCACGAGGAGATCCGGAATGGTCCAGAGAATAAGATTCATATAAGGAAAGTCCTGTTTCGGGGTTGGAGAATGGTTCCGGTGTTTTCATCGGGAATGTTCTAGAAGGTTCCGGAAGGTCCGGCACTCGGAGGAAGGGTACATGAATGTGTCATAACAAGTTGGAATGTTTGCATCATGTACTAGGTGTCATCCGAGCAAAATAAAGGGATAAATGAAATCCTAGTTTGAAAAGTCAACGCCAATTTGAAAAGTCAAGCGAGTTTGCTTGGTAGAGAGTAGGAAACCTACTTGGGAGGAAGTCCTCTCCTCCACCCACTGCCTTGAAGCCAAGTTGGGAGGGACTCCTCCCTTGGCCAGCCCCCACCTATATAAGGAGGCAGGTGCCTCCAAACCTACACCTTGCACCTCCAAACCCTAGCCCCAAGCCGCCAGGCGCCACCACCTCCTAGCTTGCTTGCCGCCCGAATTGGGCTTCCCCAAGCCCTAGCTCTCGGCCTAGCCCTCTCTCCTTGGTGTGTCTAAACCCTAGATCACCGAGGCCTCTCTCATAGTCCACCATACTCGCTCCGGCTTAAGGCGAAGCCTTGCCAGATTTCCCCTCTACTTCCGGTATCATGCCGTCGTGCTGCCGGAATCACGAGGAGAGTGCTACAACCTCCGCTACCTGCTGTAACAAGGGAGAGGAAGGTGTTCATCGAAAATCTAACGTGACTGATCATGGAGCGCTTCTAACGCATGGCCGGAAGGATCGTCTACGCGATCTTGAGATCGGCAAGAGTACGACTACATCACCCACGAGAATCCGCTCTCCTTAACCGCTTTGGAATCTTCGAGGGTGAGTTCCTCTATCGACTCGTTGCTACAATCTAGTAGATATATCTTGGCTTGTTTGTTTGCATGCGGTAGATTTTTTTTTGTTTTCCATGCTACGAACCCCTACATCTAACACCCATGGAGTTCTGGTGTTGGTCATGTTTTTCTCTAGGGAGAGTCTTTGTCAACAGATCTGCTACATTGAGATCCGTGTGTACTTTACAAATCTTTATATCTACATCCTTGACATGCTCGCGGATGGAGTAAAACCGGCGCTTAATATGCTTGGAATTCTTGTGAGACCTTGGTTCTTTGGCATTGGCAATGGCACCATTGTTGTCACAATAGATCACCATTGGGTCCAACGCGCTTGCAATCACACCTAGTTCGGATATGAACTCCTTCATCCCAACCGCTTCCTGAGTCGCTTCCGAAGCAGCAACATATTCGGCCTCCGTTGTTGATCCCGCCACCACAGGTTGTTTGGAACTCCTTCAACTAACCGCTCCGCCATTCATGAGAAATACGTATCCGGATTGAGACTTAGAGTCATCCGGGTCGGTGTCAAAGCTTGCGTCGACATAACACTTAGCGACGAGCTCTTCTTCACCTCCGTACACAACAAACATATCCTTAGTTCTTCGCAAGTACTTATGAATATTCTTGACCGCTATCCAGTGTTCCGAACCTGGATCCAATTGGTACCTACTAGTCAAACTAATAGCATGTTCCACATCCGGTCTTGTACATAAAATGGCGTACATTATAGAGCCTATGGCTGAAGCATAGAGGACTTTGTCCATTATCTCTCTTTCTTCCACCGTAGCCGGACTTTGAGTCTTACTCAATGTCTTGCCTTGCAACATAGGTAAGAACCCCTTCTTAGTTTCGTCCATTTTAAACTTCTTTAAAATCTTATCAAGGTATGTACTTTGCGATAGCCCTATTAGGCGCCTAGATCTATCTCTATAGATCTTTATGCCAAATATGTATGACGCTTCACCTAGGTCCTTCATTGAAAATTTGTTGTTTAGATAACTTTTAACACTGTTTAAAAGATCTATATCATTTCCGATCAATAATATGTCATCCACATATAATATCGGAAATGCCACATTGCTCCCACTCACTTTCTTGTAAATACAAGCTTCTCCATAAGTTTGGACAAATCCAAACTCTTTGATCACCTCATCAAAGCGGAGATTCCAACTTCGTGATGCTTGCTTCAATCCATAGATGGATCGCTGAAGCTTGCACACCTTGTTAGCATCCTTAGGATCGACAAAACCCTCTGGTTGTATCATAAACAATTCTTCTTCAATATTACCATTGAGAAACGCAGTTTTGACATCCATCTGCCATATCTCATAATCGAAATATGCAGCAATTGCTAACATAATCCTAACTGACTTTAGCATCGCTACGGGAGAGAATGTCTCATCGTAGTCAACTCCTTGAATTTGTCGAAACCCCTTTTCGACAAGTCGAGTTTTATAGACGGTCACATTACCATCATCATCAGTTTTCCTTTTGAAAATCCATTTGTTCTCCACGGCCTTTCGGTCGTGAGGTAATTCCACCAAGTTCCAAACTTGATTTTCATACATGGATTCCATCTCGGATTTCATGGCTTCTAACCATTTGTTGGAATCTGGGCTCATCATCTCTTCTTCATACATCGCAGGGTCATCAATTTCATCAACCATGAAATTCATAACAGGGTTTCCGTACAGCTCGGGAGCTGCACGCGTCCTGCTAGACCTGCGAGGTTTGGTATTACTTTATTTCGGAGTTTCATGATCATTATCATTAGTTCCCTCTTCAACTGGTGAAGCCAACTCCAAAACGACTTCCGGCGCTGCGCTACTCGCCATACTTTGAAGAAAAGGTTCAATAACCTCTTCGAGTTCTACCTTCCGACTACTCACACCTTTCGCGAGAAACTCTTTCTCTAGAAAGGATCCATTCTTGGCAACAAAAACCTTGCCCTCGGATTTGTGATAGAAGGAATACCCGATAGTTTTCTTAGGGTATCCTATGAAGACGCATTTTTCTGTTTTGGGTTCGAGTTTATCCGGTTGAAGTTTCTTCACATAAACATCACATCCCAAACTTTAAGAAATGACAGCTTAGGTTTTTTTCCAAACCACAATTCATACGGTGTCTTTTCAACGGATTTAGATGGTGCCCGATTTAAAGTGAATGCAGCAGTTTCTAGTGCATAACCCCAAAATGACAATGGCAAGTCCGTCAGAGACATCATAGATCGAACCATATCCAATAAAGTACGATTACGACGTTCCGACACACCATTTCACACTCTTTCATGTGAGTGCTAAACTCGTAACTTAGATACTCACCTCCACGGTCGGACCGTGGAAATTTGATCTTTCTATTATGATGATTTTCCACTTCATTCTGAAATTCCTTGAACTTTTCAAAGGTTTCAGACTTGTGTTTCATCAAGTAGATATAACCGTATCTACTCAAATCATCCGTGAAAGTAACAAAATAACGATATCCACCTCGCGCCAACACACTCATTGGACCACATACATCATAATGTATGATTTCCAATAAATCTGTCGCCCGTTCCATTGAACCGGAAAACGGCGTTCTAGTCATCTTGCCCATAAGGCATGGCTCACATGTATCAAATGATTCAAAATCAAGTGATTCCAAAAGTTCATCCGAATGGAGCTTCTTCATGCGTTTAACGCCAATATGACCTAGACAGCAGCGCCACATATATGCGGATATATCATCATTAAGTTTAATCCTTTTAGCATCAACATTATGAATATGTGTAACATTATTATCGAGATCCAATAGAAATAAACCATTCATCATCGGTGCATGACCATAAATGATTTCATTCATATAAATAGAACAACCATTGTTCTCGGATCTAAATGAATAACCACTTCGCATCAAACACGATCCAGATACAATGTTCATGCTCAGTGCTGGCACCAGATAACAATTATTCAAGTTTATTACTAATCCCGGTGGCAAGTGGAGAGGCAGCGTTCCGACGACGATCACATCAAAGCTTGATCCATTGCCGACACACATCTTGACCTCACCCCTTGCTAGCGGTCGCTTGTTCCGCAGCCCCTGATTTGAGTTACAAATATTAGCAACTGAACGGGTATCAAATAACCAGGTGCTACTGCGAGCACTAGTCAAGTAAACATCAATAACATGTATATCATATATACCTTTGTTTGCCTTGCCGGCCTTCTTGTCTGCCAAATACTTAGGGCGATTCTGCGCTTCGATGGCATCCTTACAATAGTAGCACTCGGTATCAGACTTAGGGCCAACTTGGGGTTTCTTTTCAGGCACGACAACTGGCTTGCCGCCCTTACTTCTCTTCCGTTTCCCTTTCTTGTCTTTCTTGAAACCATTTTTATTATTGATCATCAACACTTGATGTTCCTTCTTGATCTCCACTTCTGCAGTTTTAAGCATTGACAGAAGCTCGGGGAGAGACTTCTTCATGCCTTGCATATTATAGTTCATCACAAAGCTCTTATAGCTAGGTGGTAGAGACTGCAGAACACGATGGATGCCTAAGTCAATGGGAATCGATATTCCCAAGGGCACAAGCTTATCGGCGTAACCCGGCATCTTGAGTACATGCTTACTTATGGAGCTGTGCTCTTTCATCATGCAACTAAAGAACTTTTCTGAAGCATTGTAGCTCTCTACAACAGCATGTGTGTCGAAAATTATTTTCAACTGTAACATCCCTAAAATCATGTTTTCAAAGATTACATACCATCCATGCATGCATATCATTTAGGGATCAAATATCAAACTCATTTCAAGAAATCTGAAGCACTAAGTGCTATTATTTTATGTGAGCATGCATTAATCTAATGCCCCTCTCAAATGAGAGTATAATTGTATTAAACCAAGCTTTGTTTGCTCTCATGTTGTTTTGGTTGAATGTTAGAGTTTGGACAAAAAATTACAAAACAAATATGGTTTTAAAACCATCTTCTAAACATATTCAAATCAAATGCTATGGCACTATTTATTTTGATTTTTCCAATAAGACCAAGCAAGTACAGAGAGACAACATGATTTTATGCACAAAAGTATGAAGGTTACACTTTACAAAAAAATCCAGAAAGATTTGAACTCAATTGCTTTTGAATTTATTTGAAATTATTCCTGAAAATCAACTCAGAAAAAGAAAAAGGAATTGAAAACCCAACTGGGCCTGGCGCCAGCATTCCAGCCCAGCAAGCAAAACAACCCACCCGAGTTCCCTCTTTCTCCTCTGTTTCTCACCGCGCTCGTGCACACCCCCTCGCTGACAACCAGGCCTCGCAACCACGTCACCCCATCGCACTACTAGGAAAATGGCTATAGGTAATCAGCACATCCGTGGCTCACATGGTTGAAGTGCCCCACGGCTAAAACAGGCGTGGCTCACCAATGGGTAGTGCCCTACTAGTAACTAGAACAACCGTGGCGCACATGACCATAGTGCGCCACAGATATGTGTGGGCCAGGGCCCTATTGGCCGCATGCCAAATAGCGCACATAGGGTAGGTGCTCTACGGTTGTTAGTGTCAACCGTGGCGCACATGGAGGGGGTGCGCTACGCCTAAGCGCATGCCCCTCTCTGCTGTGAAACGGCCAGACACATCCGTGGCGCACTATGGCATGTGCGCCACGGATGTATAAACTTAGTAGTAGGGCACCTTGCCCTAGTGCCCTACGCCTAACTATCCTGCACCAACTCCCCCCCCCGGTGGATCGCCTTTTTAGGCTTTGCAAAAAATAAAAGAAAATGATAAACACTTCAAAAAAATAAATCCTTTCATATTTAGGTAGGTAATGTGGTATAGCTTCTAGTAAAATTAACAAACATGAGTTTCGACTTTATCTGCAAAAAAAAGTCATGCCACGGTAAAAAGGCCGTAACTTTTGCATACGATATCGAAAAAAATCGTATAATATACCAAAATGACGAGAACGAGATTTCGCATCCGCTCGCAACCACCTACGGTCGTTTAGTGATTTTTTAGATTTTAAAAATTCGAAAAGAGTAAAAAGTTACGGTCAAAAGACCGTTTTTTCCTGCAGAAAAAAATAGGGGCCACTTACCCGTAGCGCACCATCACCTAGTGCGCCACGGATAAGCTTGGGTGGGATTCAAATTTCGAATCCCCACCCCGCCCACCTTCCCTCCCTTTCTCTCCTTTTCCTTTTCCTCCCTTCTCATTTCCTTCTTCTTCTCCTCCTTCTCCTTCTCTTTCTCTTTCTCCTTCTCCTCCTCTTCCTCCTCCTTGCAGTGAAGATGGTGATGGCGGCGGCCTCCTCCTTGCAGTTCCGACGACGAGACGGCGGGCTCCTTCTTCTCCTCTTCCTCCTCCTCCTTGTAGTTCCGACGACGACGAGGCCTCCTCTTCTTCTTCTCCTCCTCCTCTTCTCCTTCTCCTTCTCCTCCTCCTCCTCCTCTTCTTCTCCTTCTCCTCCTCCTCTTCTTCTCCTCCTCTTCCTCCTCTTCCTCCTCTTCTTCTTCTCCTCCTCCTCTTCTTCTCCTCCTCTTCCTCCTATTCTCCTCCTCCTCCTTGCAGCGGCAGCAGCAGCGAGGTGACGAGCGAGAGGCAGACGAGGAAAGCGACTGCGACCGACGCAGCCTTAGCGACAACGGAGATCCAGATCTGCTGCTTTTTTTTGAATTTTGAAATTTATATCCGTGGCGCACAGCACCTAGTGCGCCACGGTTATCGTTTCATACGCGTGGCGCACCTGGACTACTTTCCATGGCGCACTGGCATGTGCGCCACGCCTATCTCGACACAACCGTGGCGCACCAGGTAGTGCACCACGGCTAGGAGATAGCCGTAGCGTGAGGCCCGTGGCGCACTGCTAGTGCGCCACGGATGGCCTTTTCAGGTGCGCCACGAACAGGCGTTTTCCTAGTAGTGTCGTCCCCAAATCTCGCCTGCGACCAGCGCCGCCGCAGCCGTTTCCTCCCGAGAAAATGCTCTTCAATCCCATTGATGCCGCGCGTTAATCTCGCCCCTGCTCCGGCTACTTAAACCCCTCCCCCTCGCCACCATTTCCCCCAACCGAGCTAGCCAGAAGCGCCACCAGGCTGCCAGTATTTGCTCTCACTCCACCGTTGCACAGTCGAACTCCGATAGTAAATTCCGGCCAACCACCGTCGCCCCTTGCCTTCCAGACACCACGAGCAAGTTCCCCATCTCCCTCTACACCTGCTAGCATCACCCACTCGTCCGCGCGCGCTCCCATTTGTCGGCAACTTCAACAACAAGTAAACGCCGCCGTCTGTCTCAACTCCGGCGACGCCTCCTGGTAAATCCGACCGCCACCGTCCCTCTTATTGACGCTCACGTTTTCACCAGACTCGTTCACACCTAACCCAGCGTTTGTTTCGCTTTGACATGGTCTACAACTCTGGCCACGACAACGAATAGCCGCACCCGACGTCTGCCTCCACTGCGACGAGGAATTCCCACCGTGTTCGTGCGCCCCTTGACAAGCCACTTTCGCGTTGAGCTCCGGCACACCTCTGCGAGTCTGGTAAGCCTCTCTGACGACCCCAGCCCCCTCTGTAGCCACCGCGACACCGTAGACTGAGCGCGCCGCCGCTCACCGTCGCCGCGCACCTCTAGACTTTGGTCGTTTGATCGGCCATCGTTGGATCTAGATCCAACGTGTTGGATATAACACTTAATCGAAGGGGTACGGAGCAGATCTGGCCGAGCGATTTAAGTTAGATCGTGCGGCTCACGTCAGTCGATCCACGCGAAATGGTATGGGCGAATAGAAACACGCCATGTGGCCAGTCCTTTGTTTTAAAAACAGAATTTAGATCTATTAGATGTTTAAACTTGTAAAATTCATAACTTTTGATTCCCATGTCCAAATTTGACAAATTTTATATCATTGGAATCAGGAGAGAAAATACTTTCTATTTATGCAATGTGTTTAATGTTTTGCCTCTGTTAAAATGATTATTTGTATAGAAACATTTGTAGACATAATTTGTGTGTAGTAATTATTTGAAAAATGTTATGTTACTCAAATAAAGTTTATTTGGCATGTTTTGAACTTGTTTATGATTCAGTACTGTGCACTTGTCTTGTTTGGTGTAGGAAATAATCACATGGCATTTTGCATGCATTCATATATTTTTGATTGTTTATATTTTGTATGTGATTTGGTGCCATTATTTTATGTGTAGATTTTGGTGCAAATCGTGATTGTGATTGTGAAGATTGTTGATACTCCCCAAACTACCAAGGCAAGTGGTGCTTCATGACTTTATTCCTATGTTTTTCAACTATGCACTAGAAATATTTTGTTAGACTTGCATGAATATTTTGATCTATATGCTATGCTTGGCAAATCCTAGTAGTTGTAGAATTGCTAGAAATTCTAAGTTAAGATGCTTATCTATGCCATGCTTAGCCTAGCTAGTAGCAACCAAGGGTGGTTATATATTCATGCTATGAGGAATATTTATAAGTCTTTGGACTTGTGTTTTTTGCTTAATAAAACAACTAAGTGAATGAAACACCTGGGTGGAATGGAAAGAATGGTTTGTGTTGAGTGGTTACACAAGGCCCATGTCTATGGTTTACCTTGTGTATATCACTTGTGGAAAGCCACCCAGGAACAAAGGGATTTGAGAGGCCAAATGTTAAGAAGCTTCTAGTGCAGCCACATGGCATTATGGGCTCTGCCTGGATCATATAGGTTGCAATAACTTATCCATTTGGACAGTTGGTGGTAGTGGGATGATAGGTTGGAGCGCGTCCATTTGGTCTAAGGGAAGGCTTCTGAAAGGTCCTGTCTTGGTGAAAATGAAGTCTTGTGGGGAAGTTTTGTCAAAGAAAAACTTAGTGTTTTCAACTGATAGGTAAAACCTATTTTGAGCAAAGCAAGCCTAAGCTACACTTAGCCAAAAATGCATATAGTATCTAGACTACTAATATTCTACTAAGGTATCACTTGCCAATACTATTCCAATGTATTGATCCACTATGGTTGTAACGTGTGATGTTGCAGGTTATTCTGATGGTGATTAGGGGTTATGAGTCTACACTCAACATGCTGGCCCGTGGCACATGAAGATGAAGACTTATTTATCTTATTATATATTTGAACTCTTGTATTAGGCATGTGGCCATGGAGTTTGTAAAAGACTATGTTTGTCTCTGGAATGATATGTAATAATGACCTTTGTTTCTGTGTACTTCATCTTAAACTGTGGATGCTAGCATTGATCCAGGGACTAGCATTGCAATCACAGGGATCCTTACCTTTATAAAGGAAGGGATCTTACAGATGGTATCAGAGCACTATGTTGCCTATAGGATTATGACCCTAGGATTGGAAACCACTAAGGAAAAAAATTCAACAATTTCCACACTTGTCTTTTCTTCTCGTAAACTTTTCTAATCTTCTTTATCATCTCTATTTGTAGATGAACTCCATCAACGAAGCCGTGAGGAAGGGACCACTCATGACTATGACTTTGGAATGTGAGACAGAATTTCCCAAGGCTCTCAAGGACCTCATGGTTGCCATGGGAATACATGGTGCGGCTGTGTACAAAGGTTTTCCTGTGATGGATGAAGGAGTTGAGTACTGGTGGGTGCAACTTCACTTGTATAAAAAAAGGAAGACAACCACAAGGAATCAGGATTCTGCATGGTCACCAACTCAGTGATGCACACCACATTCTTTGATTCAGCAAGGGATGCAGCTTGGAAGGCCATCAAAGAGCTTGGTGATAGAATCAAGTGCAGAATGCTCAACACCCAGAATGACCTTAGGGAAGAAAAGAAGCATACCCAAGAGTTAGAGACTACCAACCAACGTTTAAGAGAGGACATCATAGACTTGGCAATGGAGTCATATGATCAGGATCGACAGATTGCCTCTAGGGATGCCCTGTTAGCTAACTTGGCAAGTGAGATGGGATTGTAAGGTACTTCGTTAGTTGGACCACCACACTTATCATTTTATTTCCCAAATGTTGTTTAAAATAAGTTGAACCTTGGATGCTTGTAATGGTTTTATGTATGCCATGACTTGTGTGTTTTTTTGATTGTCAAAGATATGCATGTGATGCCTTGTCTTGTGATTCATCTCTATGTATGTTAATTCTAACTTTTCTATCTTATTTAATAGATGCCCAATGTTACTATCAACACGACTAAAGAGTTCAAGGGAACTCGTTTTGGCACTCGTCTTATTGAGCTCACTAGTTTGCTCAATCTCCCACTTCCTACCATCATGATGCTTCCCCTCACCAAGTTCGAGAGGAAGGACCTCTGGGGCTTCAAGGTTACTCAGCCAGGACGCCAGACTGAGCCAGCCACAGAGGCTATCACCTTCAAGCTCATGCATGATGACAAGGAGAGAGGCCTCGAGGTAGTCATGCAGGATTTGCTTGGACGCTTGTTAGGGAGACACTCTCGGGAGATTAGAGGTACTCACTTCCACGCCTTGATGAGCGTGGAGGATGGTGAGGCCATTGACTTCGAGGACATCTAGAGAGGCAGCGAGCCGATTCGTCTATACCTCCAGGACTTAGAGGTTCTTCTTAGGCACCTAGATACTGATAGGACCAATGTCATGCTTAGCAATGACGAACTCCAGGTGCAGCTCCGTGAGAAGGACAAGCTCTTCGCGGAGCAAGATGAGATAGTCAAGGAAATGGAGGCCAAGTTTGAGAGTCATGATAAAAAAGTTCAAGAGTCAAGAGAAGAGAGTCCAAGATAGGAACAACAGGATTCGAGACATGACTGCAGAACTAGAGGCCAAGGACATTGAGCTCGAGCATCAGCAGGTGGTGATTGAGAGATTTCGTTCACAGAAGAGGGCTCTCAAAGCCAAACTAGACACCTTAACCACCAATGTCGAGGAATACAAGACCGCTATGGAGAATGCAGGTATTACACTTGTTGATGAGGAGGTTGATGCAGAGGAGTAGTGATGACTACTCATTTACCTTTTATTTACCATGCTTTTGATTATTGAGTCGCAATGATCATCCAACATGTGGATGGCTTGCTATTGGTGTGTTTACTTTTCAAAACTTGTTGTCTATGTTATTGAACTTTTACTACTATGATGCATGTTTGGTGATTGTTTATGTGATGTATTGTGCATGTTAGCATCTATGGGTATCTCATTCTTATCCTTATTGAAAACCATAGATGCCTCCCAACGTGCCAATCCCAACCCTAACAACAACAATATCACCCCTGAGATGCAGCAGATGATGACAGCTCAGACGCAGCTGATGCAGATGATGACCACGTTCATACAGAACCAGAACAACAACAACAACAACAACAATCCACCGGGTTTTGACATGCTTACCAGATTCTTAAGACTGAGGCCAGCAAAGTTCTCAGGAACTACTGATCCCATGGTGGCCAATGATTGGCTATGCTCAGTGAACAAGGACTTGGTAACTGTTGGCTGTACTGATGAGGAGAAAGTCAGGTTTGCAGCACACTTGTTGGAAGGACCAGCAGCTACTTGGTGGGATAACTTCCAGATCACCACTCCCATTGAGGATGTGACATGGGCTATCTTTGAAGATGGTTTCCGTACTGCTCACATCTCATCCGGAGTGATGAGTTTGAAGAAGAAGGAATTTCATAACTTGAAGCAGCGCCACCGCAGCGTGGCCGAATATATTGAGGAGTTCAACAATCTGGCACGTTATGCACCGGATGAAGTTGACACTGATGCTAAGAGGAAAGAAAAGTTCCTCGAAGGATTGAACGATGAACTGAACCTGCAGCTATCTGTGGCCTATGTCCCCACATATCAGTCTCTTTGTGACAAGGCTGCCATCTTGGAGAGCAAGATGAAACAAGTTGAAAGCAGGAAGAGGAAGCACTCTGACAAGCACAGCTTGGGATCATCTCACAAGCGTTCCCATTATGATGTTAGTGAGAATTCTGGATCCCACAAGCATGGGAAGTACAACAAACACCACAACCACAACCGTCATCATGACAACAAGCATCACCATAGTCATGACAATGACAAGTACAACAATCACAAGAGTGGGTACAAGAACCACCACAACGGAAGTGGAAGTGGTAGTGGAAGCCAGCCTGTCAAGAAGGATCTTAGTCAGGTTGAATGTTTCAAGTGCAAGAAGATGGGGCATTATGCAAATGAATGCCCAGAAAAGAAAGTTGAAGGACCCAACAAGCCCAACCCTTTCCAGAAGGGGCAAGTGAACCACATCAATGTGGAGGAAATCTATGAAGAGTCAGATGATGTGGCTGGTAAGTTCAAACTCAATTCTATTCCAGCACTTGTTATTTTTGATACTGGTGCATCACATTCATTCATATCAAAAGCATTTGTTGATAGAAATGAGTTTCCAACTGAAAACATTGGGTGTCCCATCAAAGTAAGTTCTCCAGGGGGAGATATGATAGTGAGTCTTGGATGTCGGGATCTAGTAATAGAGTTTGGAGAGCATAAGTTTCCAGTAAGTCTGATAATCCTAGATTCCCAAAGACTGGATGTAATTTTGGGAATGGATTGGATGACCAAGTATGAAGGAGTACTAGATTGTGCTAATCAAACAGTTGCACTCACAACCCCGGAAAACAAATGGATAAGATTCAAGTCTAACTTTGAATCGAAAGGGAGTAAGCTAAATTCTCTTAAGGGGGTTAGCATAGACAGTGTGCCAATTGTGAGTGAATATCCGGATGTATTTCTGGAAGAATTGCCAGGAATGCCACCAGATAGAGATGTGGAGTTTCTTATTGATTTGCTACCAGGATCTGGACCAATAGCAAAAAGACCGTACAAGATGTCAGTTGATGAGTTGAAAGAACTCAAGAAACAACTTGGAGAACAGTTGCAGAAAGGATTTATTCAACCAAGTTCTTCATCTTGGGGAGCACCAGTTTTGTTTGTGCAAAATAAGGATAGGAGTCAAAGGTTATGCATAGATTACCGATCACTCAATGAGGTGACTATCAAGAACAAATACCCTTTGCCTAGAATCAATGACTTGTTTGATCAGCTAGAAGGAGCCTGTGTGTTCTCAAAAATTGATCTCCGATCAGGATATTTCTAACTCAAAATAAGGGAACAAGACATACCTAAGACATCTTTCACCACTTGGTATGGATTGTATGAGTACACGGTGATGCCTTTTGGTTTGACCAATGCCCTAGCTTATTTCATGAACATGATGAACAAGGTGTTCATGGAGTTCCTTGAAAAGTTTTTGTCGTATTCATTGATGACATTTTGATCTACTCCAAGAGCAAAGAAGAGCATGAAGGACATTTGCGTTTGATACTTGAGAAGCTTAGAGAGCATAAGTTGTATGCCAAATTCAGCAAGTGTGAGTTTTGGTTGAATGGAGTTGGATTTGTTGGACACGTTGTGTCAGGAGATGTGAAAGGATACGGATGTCGCCTAGAGGGGGGTGAATAGGTGATTAAAACTTTTCCTAGAGTGGCTCAACAAAGGCGGAATAAAACTAGTGTTTACTTTGTTAAGCACAGCCTAGAACAACTAAGGTTCACCTATGTGCACCAACAACTTATGGTAAGCAATACAAGAAACAAAGTGATAGCAAGATATATATTACTTCAAGCACGAAGGCTATCATAATGTAAAGTGCATAAGTAAAGAGCTCGGGTATAGAGATAACCGAGGCACACGGGGGCACCGATATTTTACCGAGTTCCTCCCAACATGGAGTACGTCTTGTTTGGAGAGGGGGTGGTATCAAACCACCAACGCCACAAAAGGCCTCCCTTATTCTCCGGTGAATCTCACCCCAACGGGATCGATCCATGCTTCCACTATAGGTGCACTTGTCGGTGACAACCGGAACCTCTCACAAGGTTGGGGCACTTCTCCACAACTTGGAGGCTCCCAACAAACGCCACAAAAGGCCTCAGCAAATGCCACCAAGGCCACAATGCCACCAAGGCCACAAAACCGTCTAGGGTTCCAAGAACCCAAGAGGGACAAGCTCCAATGAGCAACTCAAACCAAATCCTCTGAGGAGAACTCAAACCGATGCACCAAATGCAAATGGCAAGAACACCACAAAGGTGTTCAAATACCTCACTCCCAAGTTCCAACAAAGATACTAAAGCTATTGGGGGAACAAGAGAGGAGGAATCAAAGAGAGACACAAAATCCCCCAAAATCTAGATCCCAAAAGATACACTCACAAAGAGATGTTTTGGTTTGGTCAAAACGTAGATCTAGATCTCCTCTAACTACCACTCAAATATATGCAAGAATCAATGGAGGGGTGAGTAGAAATCAAGCTCAAAGAGTAAAGCAAATGGGGGCAAAGCTTAGACAAAAGGAGGAGGAAGCAGCAACCCTAAAAAACAAAGGGGCAAAGCTATTTAAAGAGACGGGCAAATTCTGCCCGTTGGGGCATTTTTCCTGGACTGACCGATAGTACCGGATCGGACCGGTACTACCGGACCGAACAGACCAAGCCACCACAGGGACAGTCAACGCACGCGTGAGCGAAGGAAAAGGTCGGCAGGGGATCGGGGCCCAGCGAGTGGAGAACAGTGTAGAGCATCGGCGAGCCAGCAGTGCAGGCAGCCTGAGGCCTGTGTGGCCTTGAGCGAACAGGGCGAGGCAAATCGCGAGTCAATACGGCACCAGGTGCGAGCGGGAATCGCTGCGGGATCTAGGCGAGCATGCGGGCCCAATGGCGAAACAAGCGGGGCGAGCGTCGACCTGGCGGCAACAGCGGCGAGGCTGAGGAGGCGGCGCCGCAGGATTAGCAACGCAGGTGCAGCGGAGCGAAGTGAGTGGGGCAAGAAAGGGAACACGCGGGCGAGCTGGATCTGAAGAAAAAATGTTCCTGGGTCGGCCAGTACTACCGGCCCACCCGGGCGGTGCTACCGGGCCGGTCGGTAGTACCGGATTAAGGTACTGCACGAGGCAGAGAGAAATTGGGGAACGCCCAGGGGAGGGCGGTAGTACCGGCCCGCTCGGGCGGTACTATCGCTCGGCCCAGAAAACATATCTTTTCTTTTTAATTAGAGAGGGACAAATTCAAACCGCAATAACTTTTGATTGGAAGCTCCGATTGACCCGATTCCAATTGCGTTGGATAGAGGACAACACGGGATTTCCAATAAGAAGTGGAAATATTGGTTATCACCAAGTGAGAAAGTATCAAGTAGAATAATGTGAGATACCTCACTTGGTGAGAAACCAAAAAGCCGCATAAATCAAAATCGCAACAAGATGTAAACGGAAGATCCGATTTTGATGAACAAGAGCTTGTTATGGAGATTACCACAAGCTCTAAATCCTCACATGGATAAGACCAAATAACAACCAAATATGATGATGCAAGTATGCAAAGGTTTGAGCTCTCTCCGAACGATGTGACCGAATTACTCATTCGAGAGCCCCTCTTGATAGTACGGTTATCTATCCTAAACCCGGTCTCCCACACACAACATGAGACCGGCAAAAGGGAAAACCTATCAAGATTATACCTTTGCCTTGAGCATTCCACTTGATCTCTATGTAGACGAACTTTACCTTCTCAAGATGGAACGCCTTTCTTGATTCCTCATCATCGACCTTGCATATTGAGCTTGCCCAACATATCTTCTTTGCATTTCATTGACCTTGAAGCCAACACATGCTCCAAGCGATGCCAATGGACAAATCCTACAAGTATAACTTAATACGCACATTAGTCCATAAAGATTGTCATTAATTACCAAAACCACACATGGGGGCCCAACATGTTCTTTCAAGATGGTATAGCAGTTGATCCTGCTAAAGTTTCAGCTGTAACTGAATGGGAATCTCCTAAGTCAGTGAAAGAGGTTCGCAGTTTCCTTGGCTTGGCAGGATACTACAGAAGGTTCATTGAGAATTTCTCCAAGATAGCTAAGCCAGTGACAGAGTTACTAAAGAAAGACAAGAAATTTGCTTGGTCTGAAGGATGTGAACTCAGTTTCCAAGAATTGAATAAAAGACTAGTGACAGCACCAGTTCTATGTCTGCCAGATTTGGAGAAGGATTTCCAAGTATACTGCGATGCATCTCATCATGGATTAGGTACAGTTCTAATGCAAGAAGGGAAAGTTGTGGCTTATGCCTTGAGACAACTCAAAACTCATGAGGTAAATTACCCTACTCATGATTTAGAGTTAGCCTCCGTTGTCCATGCACTCAAAACATGGAGACACTACCTTTTGGGAAAGCGATGTGAAGTGTTCACAGATCACAAAAGTTTGAAGTATATCTTCACCCAGAAAGAGATTAACATGAGACAAAGAAGATGGCTAGAACTCATCAAGGACTATAACTTGAGTTTGCAATACCACCCCGGTAAAGCAAATGTTGTAGCGGATGCTCTAAGCCGTAAGGTTTTTGTGAATGGCCTTACTAAGGGAGAATTGCCAGATGATCTGTGTGCCCAATTTAGAGATCTCAGATTGGAGATTGTACCTGAAGGACATCTCATGTCATTGGATGTTCAACCCACTTTGTTGGACAAAATCAAAGAAGCCCAAAAGACAGATAAGGAAATTGAAGAGATTAAGGAAAAGATTGGCAAAGGAAAAGCCAAGGGATTCCATGAAGACGAACGGGGTACTTTATGGTATGGAAAACGTATCTGTTCCGCAAGATCCGGAGCTTCGGAAACTGATTTTACAGGAAGCACATAACTCACCATATTCTATTCATCCGGGTAACACCAAAATGTACATGGATATGAAGGAAAGATTTTGGTGGAATAATCTCAAGAAGGACATCGTCGAACATATTGCTTTGTGTGATGTATGTAGTAGAGTGAAAGCGGAACACCAGAAACCAGCAGGATTACTACAACCACTACCTATTCATGATTGGAAGTGGGACAAGATTGGCATGGATTTCATCACCGGATTGCCAAGGACCAGGTCAGGATATGATTCTATTTGGGTAGTACTGGATCGCCTAACTAAAGTGGCTCATTTTATACCCGTGAAGACAACCTACACAAGTGCTGAGTTAGCCAAGATCTATATGAGTAGAATTGTATGTCTACATGGAGTACCCAAGAGTATTGTGTCTGATAGGGGAACTCAATTCACTTCTCATTTTTGGAGGCAATTACATGAGTCATTGGGAACGAGGTTGGAATTCAGCACTGCTTTTCATCCTCAGACTGATGGTCAGACAGAAAGGACCAACCAGATTCTTGAAGATATGTTGAGGGCATGTGCCCTAGACTATGAAGCCAGTTGGGATGAAAGTCTGCCTTACGCAGAATTCTCTTACAATAACAGCTATCAAGCCAGTATTGAGATGGCACCATTTGAGTTTCTCTATGGGAGAAAGTGTACCACCCATTGTTATGGAATGGTGTGGGAGAAAGAAGTTTGTTCGGACCAGAACTAATCAAAGAGGCCGAAGAGAAAGTCAAGCTAGTTAAGGACAGATTGAAGATAGCACAGTCCCGACAGAAGAGCTACGCAGATCCTAAGCGTAGAGAAGTCACCTATGAAGTGGGTGATAGAGCTTATCTTAGAGTGTCACCACTTCGTGGAGTGAAGAGATTTGGAGTCAAAGGAAAATTGGCCACAAGATATGTTGGACCATTCAAGATTCTGAGTCGTAAAGGAGAAGTAGCTTATGAGATTGAACTGCCAGAATCATTCTCTGCCGTTCACAATGTATTTCATGTGAGTCAGCTTAAGAAATGCCATCCAGAGATGGAAGAGACTTCTTTGAAGGATACCATACCTTTGGAGGAGGTCCAATTGGAAAGTGATCTCACTTACGAAGAGAAACCTATCAAGATTCTTGAGACTGCAGAAAGAGTTACTCGGAGTAAGACTATCAAATTCTGCAAAGTTCAATGGAACCATCATTCCGAAGAAGAAGCCACAGGGGAAAGAGAAGATGATCTTCGGAAAGACCACCCTCACCTATTTGCTAGCCAACCCAAATCTCGAGGGGGAGATTCACCTTACGGGGGTTAGATTTGTAACATCCCTAAAATCATGTTTTCAAAGATTACATATCATCCATGCATGCATATCATTTAGGGATCAAATATCAAACTCATTTCAAGAAATCAGAAGCACTAAGTGCTATTATTTTATGTGAGCATGCATTAATCTAATGCCACTCTCAAATGAGAGTATAATTGTATTAAGCCAAGCTTTGTTTGCTCTCATGTTGTTTTGGTTGAATGTTAGAGTTTGGACAAAAATTTACAAAACAAATATGGTTTTAAAACCATCTTCTAAACAGATTCAAATCAAATGCTATGGCACTATTTATTTTGATTTTTCCAATAAGACCAAGCAAGTATAGGGAGACAACATGATTTTATGCACAAAAGTATGAAGGTTACGCTTTACAAAAAAATCCAGAAAGGCTTTTGAATTTATTTGAAATTGATTCCTGAAAATCAACTCAAAAAAAGAAAAAGGAATTGAAAACCCAACTGGGCCTGGCGCCAGCATTCCAGCCCAGCAAGCAAAACAGCCCACCCGGGTTCCCTCTTTCTCCTCTGTTTCTCACCGGCCACAAGACACCCCTCGGCCGACAACCGGGCCCGCAGCCACGCCACCCTTGTCAGTTTCCTCTGAGCAAATGCTCTTCAATCCCATTGATGCCGCGTGTTAATCTCGCCCCTGCTCCATTTAAACCCTCCTCTCGCGACCATTTCCAACCGAAGCTAGCTGGCGCCACCAGGATGCCAGTATTTGCTCTCACTCCGCCGCTGCACAGTCGAACTCCGGCAGTAAATTCCGGCCAGCCACCGTCGCCCCTTGCCTTCCTGACACCGCGAGCAAGTTCCCCATCTCCCTCTGCACCTTCCAGCATCACCCACTCGTCCGCGCGCGCTCCCATTCGTCGACAACTTCAACGACAAGTAAACACCGCCGTCTGTCTCAACTCCGGCGACGCCTCCTGGTAAATTCCGACTGCCCCCGTCCCTCTTATTGACGCTCACGTTTTCGCCAGACTCGTGTGCACCTAACCCAGCGTTTGTTTCGCTCTGACATGGTCTACAACTTCGGCCACAACAACGAACAGCCGCACCCGACGTCTGCCTCCACTCCGACGAGGAATTCCCACCGTGTCCGTGCGCCCCTTGTCAACCCACTGCCGCGTTGAGCTCCAGCACACCTCTGCGAGTCTGGTAAGCCTCTCCGACGACCCCAGCCCCCTCTGTAGCCACCTCGACGCCATAGATTGAGCGCGCCGCCGCTCACCGTCGCCGCGCGCCGCCAGACTTTGGTCGTTTGATCGGCCACCATTGGATCTAGATCCAACGTGTTGGATAGAACACTTAATCGAAGGGGTACGGAGCAGATCTGGCCGAGCGATTTAAGTTAGATCGTGCGGCTCACGTCGGTCGATCCACGCGAAATGGTATGGGCGAATAGAAACACGCCACGTGGCCAGTCCTTTGTTTTAAAAACAGAATTTAGATCTATTAGATGTTTAAACTTGAAAAATTCATAACTTTTGATTCGCACGTCCAAATTTGACAAATTTTATATCATTGGAATCAGGAGAGAAAATCCTTTCTGTTTATGCAATGTGTTTAATGTTTTGCCTCTGTTAAAATGATTATTTTTACAGAAACATTTGTAGGCATAATTTGTGTGTAGTAATTATTTGAAAAATGTTATGTTACTCAAATAAAGTTTATTTGGCATGTTTTGAACTTGTTTATGATTCAGTACTGTGCACTTGTCTTGTTTGGTGTAGGAAATCATCACATGGCATTTTGCATGCATTCATATATTTTTGATTGTTTATATTTTGTATGTGATTTGGTGCCATTATTTTATGTGTAGATTTTGGTGCAAATAGTGATTGTGATTGTGAAGATTGTTGCTACTCCCCAAAGTACCAAGGCAAGTGGTGCTTCATGACTTTATTCCTATGTTTTTCAACTATGCACTAGAAATATTTTGCCAGACTTGCATGAATATTTTTATCTATATGCTATGCTTGGGAAATCCTAGTAGTTGTAGAATTGCTAGAAATTCTAAGTTAAGATGCTTATCTATGCCATGCTTAGCCTAGCTAGTAGCAACCAAGGGTGGTTATATATTCATGCTATGAGGAATATTTCCAAGTCTTTGGACTTGTGTTTTTGCTTAATAAAACAACTAAGTGAATGAAACACCTGGGTGGAATGGAAAGAATGGTTTGTGTTGAGTGGTTACACAAGCCCCATGTCTATGGTTTACCTTGTGTATCTCACTTGTGGAAAGCCACCTAGGAACAAAGGGATTTGAGAGGCCAAATGTTAAGAAGCTTCTAGTGCAGCCACATGGCATTATGGGCTCTGCCTGGATCATATAGGTTGCAATAACTTAGCCTTTTGGACAGTTGGTGGTAGTGGGATGATAGGTTGGAGCGCGTCCATTTGGTCTAAGGGAAGGCTTCTGAAAGGTCCTGTCTTGGTGAAAATGAAGTCTTGTGGGGAAAGTGCACAACCTCTGCAGATGGAAGAATCTAAGTACTTAGCCATGTCCCTGGTATTGGACAACTTGAGCATCAAGACATGGAAGCTATAAAGAATCTCCTCATCCCAATTTCTAAGTAAAAACTTGTGGTTGAACAAGGGTGAAGGTCCACCAATTTCTATTGGTGGTTCCTTGGGAAAGTTTTGTCAAAGAAAAACTTAGTGTTTTCAACTGATAGGTAAAACCTATTTTGAGCAAAGCAAGCCTAAGCTACACTTAGCCAAAAATGCATATAGTATTTAGACTACTAATATTCTACTAAGGTATCACTTGCCAATACTATTCCAATGTATTGACCCACTGTGGCGGTAACTTGTGATGTTGCAGGTTATTCTGATGGTGATTAGGGGTTATGAGTCTACACTCAACATGCTTGCCTGTGGCACATGAAGATGAAGACTTATTTATCTTATTATATATTTGAACTCTTGTATTAGGCTTGTGGCCATGGGGTTTGTAAAAGACTATGTTTGTCTCTGGAATGATATGTAATAATGACCTTTGTTTCTGTGTACTTCATCTTAAACTGTGGATGCTAGCATTGATCCAGGGACTAGCATTGCAATCACAGGGATCCTTACCTTTATAAAGGGAGGGATCTTACATCAACTCACCCATTTTATCAAATGCATTGCCGTTTTCGAAACGCTTTCGAAGTTCTGTCTCTAGCCCATACAATATGCCGCAATGAACTAAGTTGTGGTCCTCCTGACAAGTCTGATAGACATTCTTCTCCTCGTCAGGGGCATCCTCAAAAGGTGGGGGGCCTAGCGGCACTTCTAGCACATATTGCTTTTGTGCAGCAAAGAGGAGAATCATCAAATTCATGGCCCATTCGGTAAAGTTGCTACCATTTGTTGTAAGTTTCTCTTTCTCCATGAACACATTGAAATTAAAAGCAGGTGGTGCCATCTACAACAGAATTTGGAAAGTTTAGACTAAGTTTATGATAGATTGAGTTCAACTAATCCATATTACGAATGAACTCCCACTCAAAAACGACATCCCTCGTGTATTTTTGGTGATAACAAGCATGCTTCCCTTGATGAATGGAGGGCTATTGTTTCTCAGGAATTAAGATGGGTCCTGTGTAGAATTAAGAAAAAGTATTATCAGGACCTCAAAGACTAGATTAGCAATAACTTAGATAGGAGATAGTTAGCCATGGTGTTTCTTATCCCTCATTGAGGTGGCCTGGAACTTGTAAATATTCATTACTTGTAACTCTTTATGATTTATAAAAATTGCAGTGGGGTTTTTTACCCTACTGTTTTACCCTCAAAAAAATCCACTACACCAAGTCCGATCATCACGTGAGTCGGTGTAGCTTCAAAGGCGAGCATCAAATGGGCATCATATCTACTATATGACTCATGCTTAACCTTTCGGTCCGTGTTCCGAGGCCATGTTTGTACATGCTAGGCTCGCCAAGTAAGAACCTTATTATTCGCGTGTGTAACTGTCTTACACCCGAAATATGGTCATGGATCCAAGAACACCCGATCATCACGTGATGTCTTGGAGCGACGAAAACATAATCGGTGCATACTAAAGGAAGAACACATTTTTATCTTGATATTTAAATGAGGGATCATCTTATTATGCTAATAAAACGCCAAACAAGCAATATAAGATGCTATCAAACATCACATGTTTATAAGTGAAATGATATGGTTCCCGCATATGATCTCTATCATGTGCATCATGGTATGATCACTATCATACCTTTATCTGTAAGGCCAAGGTCTATGGAACTTACACGTTATGTGTGTTGTAAGAGTATCATCTCATACTTCTACTTACAACATCACCATATCATAACACTAGCCCAGCAACAATCTAAACTAGACACCTCTAATTTATCCATTGCAAGTTTTACGTGACTTAGGGCTTTCGAAGATAGAACCGTTCATACCTACGAACATGAACCACAACAAGGATAACCAAATTGTTGACAACTCGTTGCAAAATAGATATTCACTATAGTAGGAGAGACAGACACCCGCTAGCCACTTAGCTCCAAGTCAACCAAGTGGTAGCCAACAAGCTCCAAGCCAACCAAGGACTAGCCAACCAAGTGGTAGCCAACCAAGGACTAGCCAACATAGTGGTAGCCAACCAAGGACTAGCCAACATGCTCCAAGCCAACCAAGTGGTAGCCAACCAAGGACTAACCAACAAGCTCCTAGACAACAAAGAGGTCGACAACTTGGGCTACGAAGAGGAAGAGGGCGTGGTGGTTTTAATCCCGCTAGTATGATAGGTTACTTAGCTGGACCAAATCCGTATGCTCGTAGGTATGTTCACATTTATGCATATTTTACTATCATTCATGTTTATTGGGTTAAATGCATCCTTTACTAACTTTCCCCTTTTATTCTTATAATAGGTATGGTGACTCAACCCAACAAGGCCAATGATGGGGAAGGTGTGAACTACTCGAAGATTTGGGCGAATGCTATGGAGGTGGTGGAGAAGAGGAAGGAGGCCGAGGAAGAGAGGAAGAGGAAGGACGCTGAGGAAGATAAGCGAAGGAAGGCATTCGAAGAGGTAGTTCAACTTGCTCGTGACTTGGAAAAAAAGAAGGGTGAAGAGGACGAGGTGAAGAAGAAGAAGAAGGAAGAGGAAGAGATGAATAGGAAGAAGAAGAAGGAAGAGAGGAAGAGGCAAAAGGAGAAGCAAGAGGAAGAGCGGAAGAGGAGGGAAAATGCTAGGCCATCTTGCACCGATCAAGAGGAAAGGCCATAGAGGGCGTTTCGTACTGACGAGGCCCACGGGAAGGAGGTTCCTATTTGTTGGTGTGGAACCGATTGCACTGTTAAGGAGTCCCTAGACTACCATTCCGATAGTTGGGGAAAGAAGTTCTTCATGTGTGCCAACTACAATCGCTCTCCCGTGCGTAGCCGCAACCCATACGATACTCCACCGGTATGCACAAAGCTTTTTAGTTCTTCATGTGTCCCAACTATTCCATATCATAGCCTCTAACATGCACTATTTTCTTGTAGTCTCCCCCTCCGGTATGCAGGTGAAGGGTTTCGCTGCATAGTAAATCAAAATTTTCTACGGATACGAACAGAGGGAAAGCCAAGATCTAATCTAGGAGATGCAAACAACAAGAGAGATTGGATTAGATCTTCATACCCTTGAAGATTCAAGCAATGAACGCGTTAAACGTGGGTGATGTAGTCGTACTCGCTTCTCCTCCTCGCGATCCGATCCGATCTAGCACCACAAGTGGCGATGCCTCCGTGAGATGCATACGTGAGGCACCTCGACGTATCCTCCTTCCTTGGTCCAACAAGTATGGTGGAGAGATGGGTTGGATCTACAACGTGACGACGCGGTGCAATTGGTGGAGAATTTCTGCAGCAGGGCTTCGCCTACAAGCAGTCGGGAGGGAGAGAGGGAGGCGGAGGCGGCTAGGGTTGGAGGGAAGGTGTGGGGTGGTGCGCCATCCCTAGCCCTCCCCCAAGCCAAACCGCGGCCCCAAGGAGGAGGAGTGGGGGGAAATCCCTTCTAGAAGCTCTATCTCGAGTTTAAAACCCTCTTGGCCGGCTGGGCCCTATGGGGCCTTGTGCCCCCGGCCCAATGTGGCCAGGGAACTCCCTCATAGGCCCATGCCCCCTCCCGGAAGGTGGGGACACGTTGGTCCCCTTCCGGAAGGTTCTAGAAGCTTCCGGTACAATACCGATTAACCCGGAACAATTCCGAACTCCAAAAACTGCACTGCCTTATATGAATCTTATTCTCCGGACCACTCCGGAACCTCTCGTGATGTCCCGGATCCCATCCGAGACTCCGAACAAAAACTCATAAACCAATTATCCAATCTATCCTAGCGTCGAGACACGTTAAGTGTGTGACCCTGCGGGTTCGAGAATATGCAGACATGATCTTCTATCAATAATCAACAGCGGTGCAGACACCCATATTGACTCCCACACATTCATCGATGATCATATCGGATGAACCACGATGCCAGGATTCAATCAATCCCATATTTATATTCCCTTTGTCTCGCGATATTTTACTTGCCCGAGATTTGATCGTCGGTACCGTCATACCTAGTTCAATCTCGTTCACAGCAAGTACTTTACTCGTTCCGTAATCCGATATCACTTTGTGATTAACTCCTTAACCACATGCTTGCAAGCGGTGTTGATATCGATTACCGAGTGGGCCCAAAGTATATCTCTCCAACTTGGGAGGGACAAATCCCATCTCGATACATACAACCCAACAGATACTTTCCGATCACCTGAGAGACACCTTTATGATCACCCTCTCATAGGATGACGTTTGATGACCTCAAAGCTTTCTTCCGATACCAGGGAGTTGTATTATCTCATGGTCTAAGGAATACAATATTTGACATAAGAAAAGCTTCATGAAAGAACGATGACACGATCTAATTGCTTACATTAGTTTGGGTTCCATCACATCATTCTCCCAATGATATGATCTCATTATCAATTGACAACTCATGTCTATGGTTAGGAAACCTTAACCATCATTGATCAATGAGCTAGTCCATAGAGGCGTACTAGGGACACGGTGTTGTTCACAAACCACACAAGTATTAAAGTTTCCAATACAATTCTAGCATGGAATATAAACATTATCATGAACAAGAATTATAATAATAACATCTTTATTATTGCCTCTAGGGCATAATTCCAACAGTCTCCCACTTGCACTAGAGTCAATAATCTAGTTTACATTTGGCAACAATCTCACACCCATGGCACTGAGGTGTTGATCATGTTTTGCACGCGGAAGAGGTTTAGTCAACGGATCTGCGACATTCAGATCTCCATCTGCTATATAATCTCGGATTATATGAAACTTGCGGTTGATATGCTTGGTCTTTGGATGATATCTTGGTTCCTTAGCGAGTGCTATGGCGCCAGTGTTGTCACACAATATCTCCAGTGGGTCCAATGCACTTGGAACCACACCAAGCTTAGTGATGAAGTTCCTGATCCAAACTCCTTCACTTGACGCTTCTGCAGCAGCCATGTATTCCGCTTCTACTGTAGATCCCGCGATCACGCTTTGCTTGCAGCTTCTCCAGCTCATAGCTCCTCCATTCAAAATATACACGTATCCTGTCTGAGATTTAGAATCATCCTTGTCGGTGTCAAAACTAGCGTCGACGTAACCTTTTATGACAAGCTGTTCATCACCCCCATAGACTAAGAACATTTCTTTAGTCCTATTTAGGTACTTTAGGGTGTTCTTCACGGCTGTCCAGTGTTCCACTCCTGGATCACTCTGATATCTGCTCGTCAAACTAAGAGCATTGGACACATCCGGTCTAGTACACAGCATGGCATACATGATGGAACCTATGGCCGAGGCATAAGGCACTTTGCTCATAGCTTCCCTATCATTTACCGTAGCTGGACACTGAGCCTTGCTCAATATCTTACCTGACAACATAGGCACCGAACCTTTCTTTGCCTTATCCATTCTGAACCTTTTCAGAACTTTGTCTAGGTATGTACTCCGCTTAAAGCTATCGAGCGTCTTTGTCTATCTCTATAGATTTTGATGCCCAATATATAAGCAGCTTCACCTAGGTCTTTCATTGAAAACACTTGTTCAAATAACTCTTCACATCGTTAAGCATGTTGATGTCATTTCCAATAATCAATATGTCATCCACATATAGTACCAGAAACGTCACCGAGCTCCCACTCACTTTCTTGTAGATGCAAGCTTCGTAGCAATTTGGAACAAATCCAAAGCTCTTGATCACTTGATCAAAACGTAGGTTCCAACTCCGAGATGCTTGCTTCAGTCCATAAATGGAATGCTGAAGTTTGCATACTTTATCAGCATCCTTAGGATCGACAAAACCTTCGGGTTGCATCATATACAACTCTTCATCAATGTTGCCATTGAGGAAAGCAGTCTTGACATCCATCTGCAATATTTCATAATCATGAAATGCAGCAATTGCTAATAAAATCCGAATGGACTTAAACATCGCTACGGGAGAGAAAGTCTCATCGTAGTCAACACCTTGAACTTGTCGAAAACCTTTCGCGACAAGCCGTGCTTTATAGACGGTAACATTACCATCCGCGTCCGTTTTCTTCTTGAAGATCCATTTGCACTCAACGGCCTTTCGGTCGCTAGGAGGGTCCACCAAAGTCCATACATGGTTTTCGCTCATGGATCCCAATTCGGATTTCATGGCTTCTAGCCATTTCTCAGAGTCTGGGCTCATCATCGCTTCCTCATAGTTCGTAGGTTCACTATCTTCTACTAACAAGACAGTCAAGACAGGTTGCTGCACCACTCAGGAGGGGCACGTGACCTTGTCGACCTGCGACGTTCAGTAGCAGCATCGTCCGACGCTTCATGATCCTTATCATTAGCTTCCTCTATTGTTGGTGTAGGCGGCACTGGAACAATTTCAGGTGTTGCGCTACTCTCCAATTCAAGAGAAGGTTCAATAACCTCGTCTAGCTCTACTTTCCTCCCACTCACTTCTTTCGAGAGAAACTCCTTCTCAAGAAAGGAACCGTTCTTTGCGACAAACACTTTGCCTTCGGTTCTGTGATAGAAGGTATACCCAATAGTTTCCTTAGGGTATCCTATGAAGACGATTCGCTTGGGGTTCGAGCTTGTCCGGCATCAACTTCTTGACGTAAGCTTCGCATCCCCAAACTTTAAGAAACGACAACTTAGGTTTAGCACCAAACCACAGTTCATACGGTGTCGTCTCAACGGATTTAGATGGATCCCTATTTAAAGTGAATGCAGCGGTTTCTAATGCATAACCCCAAAATGATAACGGCAAATCAGTAAGAGACATCATTGATCGGACCATACCTAATAGGGTTCGATTCCGGCGTTCAGACACACCATTGCGCTGTGGTGTTCCGGGTGGCGTGAGTTGTGAAACAATTCCGCTTGCTTTAAGATGCGTGAGAAAATCATAACTCAAATATTCGCCCCCACGATCGGATCGTAGAAACTTAATCTTTCTGTTACGATGGTTCTCCACTTCATTCTGAAATTCCTTGAACTTTTCAAACATTTCAGATTTATGTTTCATTAAATAGAATTACCCATATCTACTTAAGCCATCGGTAAAAGTGAGAAAATAGCGATATCCACCATGCGTCGAAACACTCATCGGTCCGCATACATTGGTATGTATGATTTCCAACAAGTCCGTTGCTCGCTCCATCATACCGGAGAACGGGGTTTTGATCATCTTGCCCATGAGGCATGGTTCGCATGTGTCAAATAATTCAAAATCAAGAGACTCCAAAAGTCCATCAGAATGGAGTTTCTTCATGCGCTTTACACCAATATGACCTAGACGACAGTGCCACAAATAAGTAGTATTATCACTATCTACTTTGCATCTCTTAGCCTCAATGTTATGGATGTGTGTTTCATCCCTTTCGAGATTTACAAGAAATAAACCATTCACAAGAGGTGCATGACCATAAAAGATGTTACTCATATAAATAGAACAACCATTATTCTCCGATTTAAATGAATAACCGTCTTGCAATAAACACGATCCAGAAATAATGTTCATGCTCAACGCAGTACATAACACTTATTAAGGTTTAAAACTAATCCTGAAGGTAAAACTAAGGAGAGCGTGCCGACGGCCATCACATCAACTCTTGATCCGTTGCCAACGCGCATCGTCACCTCATCCCTCGCAAGCTGCCGTCTATTCCGTAGCTCCAGTTTCGAGTTACAAATATTAGCAACTGAACCGATATCAAATACCCAGGCACTACAACGAGGGCTAGTAAGGAAAACATCAATAACATGTATATCAAATATACCTTTGATGGTGCCAGCCTTCTTGTCCGCTAAGTACTTCGGACACTATGCTTCCAAAGGACCCTTGTCCTTGCAATAGAAGCACTCAGTGTCCGGTTTCGGACCAGACTTGAGCTTCTTCTCAGCAGGGGCAACGCGCTTGCCGCCGCCTTTCTTGAAGGGCTTCCTTGCACCCTTAACTTTCTTAAAGGTGGGGGGCTTGTTGACCATCAACACATGATTATTCTTTTTGATGTTCACCTCCGCTACTTTCATCTTAGCAAAGAGCTCAGTGATCATATCAGTGGAACCAATCTGATTGTGATCAACTACAAAACTTTTGCAGCTAGGAGTGTCAATCTTGAGCTCCTCTGGAATCTTGCAGTCCAGTTGCTCAAGGCATTGAGTGTAGCCCGACATCTTAATGGCGTGCTCACTAACGAAACTCCCTTCCTCCATCTTGTAGTTAAAGAATTTCTTAGAGATCTCATATCTCTCGGAACGAGCTTGAGTCTGAAACATGTATTTCAGCTCCTCGAGAATCTCAAAGGGCCCGGCGAACTCCTCAAAACGATTTTGAAGATCCGATTCCATAGCATACAACATGGCGATCTTAATCAAATCATAATCATCCTTGCGTGACTGATAAACAACTTTTTCATCAGCCGGCGCATCTACAGCAGGGGCGTCACCTAGCGCTTTCTCAAGGACATAGTCCTTTTGTCCGCCAGCGAGAATGATTCTCAGAATGCGGAACCATTTGGTGAAGTTAGACCCATTTCTAAGCTTTTCTATCTCAGCAAAAACGTTGAAGTTGAAGTTGGACTTGGCCATGTGATCTACAGTATTTGCAAGTACAATTTAGACTATGTTCATGATAAATAGTTCAACTTAATCAAATTACTAGATGAACTCCCACTAAATTCAACATCCCTCAAGTTGTTTAGTGAACATGATCCAAATTCACCACACCTAATCCGATCATCACGAGAAGAGATGTGGTTTCAATGGTGGACAACGAAGTGTCGATCATATCATTCATATGACTCATGCTTAACCTTTCGGTTCTTGTGTTCCGAGGCCATGTCGTAGACATGCTAGGCTCGTCAAGTTAGACCCAAGTATTTCCGCGTGTGCAAAACTGGCTTGCACCCGTTGTATGTGAGCGTAGAGTCTATAGCACCCGATCATCACGTGATGCTTGGACACGACAAACTTTCGCAACGGTGCATACTTGGGGAGAACACAGTTTTTATCTTGATCTTTAAGTGAGGAATCATCTTATAATGCTACCGTCGCGATCTAAGCATAATAAGATACATAAAAGGATAAACATCACATGCATATAACTTTATGTGACATGGTATAGCCAATCTTCATGCAATGATCTCCATCTTGTGCGTTCCGGCATGATCTCCATCACTCCACCATGATTGCCTCCACCACGAATAGCAACTACAACTATTGCTAACTACTTAGCGATAAAGTAAAGCTATTACATGGCGTATAAGAAGTTGACTCGCAGGTCATGCACAATTATAAAGACAACCATATGGCTCCTGCCAGTTGTGTACTCATCGACATGCAAGTCGTGAAACATTACAAAACATGATCATCGCATACAATATACACATCACATCTTGGGCCATACCATATCATAGAAAACACTCCCTGCAAAAACAAGTTAGACGCCTCTACTTTGTTGTTGCATGTTTTACGTGGCTTATGGGAGTAGATGCTAAGAACGATTCTTACCTACGAAAAGCCACAACGGTGATATTATGGTTGCCAAACTCCGGTGTTAATCCCATGACAACTATAGTGAGAGAAACTGACATCCACCAGCCGCATGTGTGGAACAAGCCACACGTCAAGTGCGGAGCCGGTCTCGCGAACGACGTCGCGTAAGGTTGGCCTGGACCGCTTCAATCTCACTATCCCGCGTCATAAGAAGAACACAAACAAGAGGCTTGCAACAGAAAACATCAACGCCCGCAACAACCATGTTGTGTTCTACTCGTGAAACACATCTACGCATAGATCTAGCTCTGATACCACTGAAGGGTTTCGCGGCATAGTAAATCAAAATTTTCTACGGATGCGAACAGAGGGAAAGCCAAGATCTAATCTAGGAGATGCAAACAACGAGAGATATTGGATTAGATCTTCATACCCTTGAAGATTCGCACAGTGAACGCTCGTTAAATGGGCGTGGGTGATGTAGTCGTACTCGCTTCTCCTCCTTGTGATCCGATCCGATCTAGCACCACAAGTGGCGATGCCTCCGTGAGATGCACACGTGCGGCACCTCGACGTATCCTCCTTCCTTGGTCCAGCAAGTATGGTGGAGAGATGGGTTGGATCTACAACGCGACGGCGCGGTGCAATTGGTGGAGAATTTCTGCAGCAGGGCTTCGCCTACAAGCAGTCGGGAGGGAGAGAGGAGGGCAGCAGGGCGGCTAGGGTTGGAGGGAAAGGTGTGGGGGGGGTGGTGCGCCCCCAGCCCTAGCCCCTCCCCCAAGCCAAACCGGCGGCCCCAAGGAGGAGGAGTGGGGGCAAGGAAATCCCCCCTTCTAGAAGCTCTATCTCGAGTTTAAAACCCTCTTGGCCGGCTGGGCCCTATGGGGCCTTGTGCCCCCGACCCAATGTGGCCAGGGCACTCCCTCATAGGCCCATGCCCCCTCCCAGAAGGTGGGGCCACGTTGGTCCCCTTCCGGAAGGTTCTAGAAGCTTCCGGTACAATACCGATTAACCCGGAACAATTCCGAACTCCAAAAACTGCACTGCCTTATATGAATCTTATTCTCCGGACCACTCCGGAACCTCTCGTGATGTCCCGGATCCCATCCGAGACCAACAAAAACTCATAAACCAATTATCCAATCTATCCTAGCGTCGAGACACGTTAAGTGTGTGACCCTGCGGGTTCGAGAATATGCAGACATGATCTTCTATCAATAATCAATAGCGGGGTCTGGACACCCATATTGACTCCCACACATTCATCGATGATCATATCGGATGAACCACGATGCCAGGATTCAATCAATCCCATATTTATATTCCCTTCGTCTCGTGATATTTTACTTGCCCGAGATTTGATCGTCGGCATCATACCTAGTTCAATCTCGCTCACAGCAAGTATTTTACCTGCCCGTAATCCGATATCACTTTGTGATTAAATCCTTAACCACATGCTTGCAAGCGTGTTGATATCGACACCGAGTGGGCCCAAGTATATCTCTCCGACTTGAGGGACAAATCCCATCTCGATACATACAACCCAACAGATACTTTTCGATCACCTGAGAGACACCTTTATGATCACCCTCTCATAGGATGACGTTTGATGACCTCAAAGCTTTCTTCCGATACCAGGGAGTTGTATTATCTCATGGTCTAAGGAATACAATATTTGACATAAGAAAAGCTTCGCAAAGACGAACACGATGACACGATCTAATTGCTTCGCTTAGTTTGGGTCTGTCCATCATATCATTCTCCCAATGATATGATCTCATTATCAATTGACAACTCATGTCTATGGTTAGGAAACCTTAACCATCATTGATCAATGAGCTAGTCCATAGAGGCGTACTAGGGACACGGTTTTGTTCACAAACCACACAAGTATTAAAGTTTCCGCTTAATACAATTCTAGCATGGAATATAAACATTATCATGAACAAGAATTATAATAATAACATCTTTATTATTGCCTCTAGGGAATAATTCCAACAGCAGGTACTATACTTGGATAGATATCGAGCAACCTCAATCCAACAAGGCTATCCAAGAGATCGATTGGGCCATAAAAAGAAGGCGCTACTACGAAGCACAGCGTGACGAGGAGATGGCGAATAATTGCAAGGAACGTAATGACGAGCTCCGCAAGAAAGAGGAGGAAGAGAATCGCCGCGCTAAGGAGTCTCGGGATGCCAAGAGGGAAAGGTTGCGTCAAGCGGCATGGCGTTCCATGGAGGAAGAGGAAGAGAAGAAGAGGAAGGGCAAAGGGCCTATGTTCTAGACTTTGAGTATGTAACCGGGAGTCATGGACTTGTATGTGTCAAGATTTGCTCGAGAACTTCTTGTTATTTCATGAACTCGTGTTATTTCATGAACTTGTATGTTCTAGACTTTAAGGGCAAGAAACTCGTGTTATTTCGTATGTGTCAACAAACATTTCCCCCCTCAAAGCTTTTTTGTTCGATGTGCGATCATTTGCCCTCGAAACAACCGCTGAAAGTTGGCTGTAGCAGCATCTTCAAAGTGCGGCGCCAAGCCTGGTGGCGCGGCGCCACACTGGAGGTGCCGCACGGTGCAACACGTAGCCTGGTGGCGCCGCACCGTGCGGTGCCTTCCAGCGTGGTGCCGCACATGCGCTAGAAAATAGACAAAAGCTTCTGTCTATTTTCGAGCGCATGTGCGGCGCCAAGCCTGGTGGCATCGCACCGGTACAACCACCAAATTTTTTTTGAGATAGTGCAGAAATATACAACAACATTTGTAAATAACTCATTACCTGACAGTACAACCAGGCCAACGCTGCAGAACCCCAACTGAAGGTAGAGTCGAAAAAACCCAGCAACTTGAGCCAATGCCACTGAGCACGATCCCCACTGCTGTCAGGAAACAGAGTCCTCGTGATAATGTACCACACATACACACGAGTGTATGTATTGATCGTCTCCTCATCGGCATCCTCGGGGCAAATCTTGAAATTCTGGATGATCCAAGTAAAGACCCTCGGTCTTTCCCCCTTCCAGTTTATAGCCTCGGGTGGATCCTTCCCTATAAGGGAGACCATCTGCTCACGCCACCCATCTGAATCCGATGACATGCACACAGGATTTCCCTCGATTGGGAGTGCCAGGATCATGCTCATGTCCTGCAAAGTGACCGTAGTCTCACCGGTCCTAAGGTGAAATGTGTGCGTCTCCGGCCTCCATCGGTCCACAAGCGCGGTGATCGCAGCAGGGTTGAAGGCCGGTGTGGACCGAGTGACCATGTGGATAAAGGGGAGGAGTCCTAGCTGCTGGATGTACGGAGTACCGTGCATCATAAGGCATCTTGCCGACGAGACCTCGTGGTACCTAAGTCAAGGGGTTGAAGCTCCAAACATACAATGGCAAAATGTTAGATTTCCATCTAAACAAACATGGCATCTTGTTCGACTTGCATTGAAGTTTTTAGTACCTGTCTCTTCTCCGACATCTTGTAGGCACGGTGTTGAACATCATAGTGAGCATTGTTTAGAAGGGGGTTTAGAGACATCCTACATATTCAAAACAATAGAGAGAATAAGAACAATTACAAAATGTCCATCTTATAGTTCTAGCATCTAGAATTGCAAGCTAAATCAACCATCTTATAGTTCTAGCATATAGTTCTAGCTTTTGTCCATCTTATAGAGACATCCTACATATTCATCCTACTCTACCTATAGTTCTAGCATCTAGAATTGCAAGCTAAATCAACCAACTAGAGTTCTACCATATAATTGTAAGATAAATCAAAACACCAACTAGAGTTCTACCATATCTCCATCTTACTCTACCCATATGGAATTGCTAATATGAAAAAGCACCTAACATATACTTCAAAGATAAATAGACCAACTAGAGTTCTACCAAAGAGTACTATGCCATATCTAAACCTAAATATCAAATAAGCATTGCAATGGTTCATCTCAATCTCTACATCTAATTGAACCTAGGGTTTCACCGAAATTTGAACAAAAGGGGAAATTAGCAAGAATTTTTTGGACAAATAGCAAGGGATTTGAGAGTAGATACCCGGGGAAGGGATTGGGAGCAAGATCCTTGGACAAATCCAGCAAATCTTGGGTTTTTGGAGAGGGGAATCACCAGGCCCGGGAAACCCTAGCCGCCATGCGCTCGTGTGTGTCTGAGAGGAATGAGATGGGTGCAGGAGAGGGTCGCGCTGGTACAAGACCTAAAGTGCGGCGCCCAGCGCAAGACTACACAAAGGCGGCACCACGCCTTCTAAGGCGCCGACTAGCGGGACCATGAGGCGCCATGCCTGCCTTGGCGCCAGCGTGAACGGCGCCGCTCTTCAAGGTGCGGCGCCACGTTGTATGGCGTTGCAAAAAAGGGTTAGTTCCGTGAATTTCTTCTGGCCAGAGTTTATTTCGTGAAATTGTTATTTTTTTAGGTTATTTTCGTCCATTCTACCGCTACAGACAACAAGGTCCCCCATTTCTTAAAGGGGGAGGAGCGGATGAACCGAAGAAGGATCCATCCAAATCTTGGGACCGTGGCATCTGTAGCAGGAGTGCATAGCATGCCAAATGTGGGAAATTCCTTTTGGCTTACGGGTGCATTTGTGAATGAGGAAGGAAAAGCCTAAGCATAAATAAGGAAGTAAATAGGAAAGTTGTTCATTTCATATTCTCGATATGAGTATCAAGAGAGGTGTTTTGTGTCAAATCCAGATTTTGAAAGCGTTCGATCTGACCTACTTGGACAATTTGATCCAATTCTGACATCTTATTCCTATGATGAAACCGAGGATATAGCTAATACTGGAGAACGCATTGATTGAAGCTTGACGGTTAACATGGTTGGGTTTCGGAGGTGGGTACTTCACGATAGGTGCCGTAGCCCTTGTGGTCGATAGCTACTTTAGAACAAAGGTTTCGCTTTCCTTGACCCTCAGTTGGAACTAAGGTAGTGCAGAAGGTAGTCATGAAGTCGAACTAACTGATATTGGACCCATTGTGAGAAAACATATTTCAAAATGTTAAAAATTTTGAAAAAATATCTACATGTATATTTGAACATTTTATGTTCGTTCACAAGTTTTCTAGATGAAAGAACATTTTATATGTCATGTATAAAAGACAAAAAATATCACGTGAGTATGACTATTCAAATGACATTTTTTGTCTTTTTTGCACTAGACATGTAGAATGTTATTTCATCACAGAAACTTGTGAATGAACATAAAATATTCTGATGTATATGTAGACAATTGTTTTTAAATTTTTTGACATTTCAAAATATATTTTCTTATAATAGATGCAAATGCACCCATGAGCCGAATAGCCACCTCCGTCAAATGTAGCATTTTTAGATTACTTTAAACAACTCGCAACCGATCTTAATTTATATAGGAGTAATAATAGTCAGCATAAATATAGTAATTACGAGTTGGTGACCAAGGTACAACTCCATTTTTGTAATGTTTGTGTTGTTTTTTTCTGAGGAGTTCTTTGGCTCTTCTCATCACATAATAGGGTAAGTTTGTATCTTTTCTATGCAGATGACATGGTTCCTAACTGAAAATCTCTTTTCGCTCATCGGTGCATTTGTACCCATTATAAGAAAATATATTTTGAATTGTTAAAAAATTTGAAAAAAATGTCTACGTGTGCATTCGAATATTTTATGTGCATTCACAAGATTTCAGGATGAAATAGCATTTTGTGTCATTTATAAAAAACCAAAAATATCACGTGAATAGGATTATTCTAGGATATTTTTTGTCCCTTTTTTCACGGGACACGTAGAATGTTCTCTCAACCTGAAAACTTATGTTTGAATGTATATGCATTTTTTTTATATTTTAAAATATGCTGTCTCACAATGGGTACTGCAACTTGCGGTGCACAAACTTGCCATCTCATAATACTGTACTACGACCTGCTTGCAGTAGACAAAGTTGACAAGTGCTCTTGCCTGAAAACAAGTTGCCATCAACAGCTCGACCACTGATGCTCGTATATAAATGTATGCCGTATTCATATGCCAATGCTAGAATATGCACCGAGCTGCTAAACCCTGGATATACATATGAGTTGTTCCAGAAACCACTACAGGAATGGCGTTGTGTGCCGACGGCCGGCAGCTACGCCGACGGCCAAAGGTCGGGGCCGTCGGCGTAGCACTGGGCTAGGCCAGCCCAGCTTCCGAGCCCTCGGCGTAACGCAGCCGTCGGCGTAGCGGAAGGTACGTCCAGGGTGACCGTCGGCGTAGACATTGCCCTCGGCGTACGGGGTGGCCGCGTGGCACTAGACAGGCCAGGCCAGGGAAGGCCCTAACGGCGTCAGCATTACGCCGAGAGCCGCTGTCGGCATAGGATACGCAGACGGTCACCCTCGGCGTACGGCCTGCCTACGCCGACGGTGACCCTCGGCGTACCTATGCACCTTTTTTTTCCTTACCAAATTATTTGTATTTATTTAGTAGTATCAATTATTTAGGTTCTATTTTATCAATTGGATAGATTCGTAGCCTCCGAATAATAGTCTTCACGCCCACATAAAATGTCGAATCTTCTCACAAGTTGAGAAATTTGCATGTTTGTGTGTTATTATCACATGTGCATGAAATTTATATTTCACAAATTTTTGTGAAGTTGTTCAAAGATTCAATCACATGTGCGTGCCCCCCCTCGCATGCATGCGGAAGCGTAGGTTCCGGACCCGTATAAGGGGGAATCTCCCCGTTGAGGCGAAGCTAATATGGTTTTACATCACCCTATGACCTAAACAAACACAAAACATATGTGTGTGAGTGTGGTGAGAGGTTGGTATAGGTGCTTGCATGTGTCCCCCCTCGCATGCATGCGCTCTAACCTGGAGGCTAAGGTTTCTGGACCGTATGAGGTAATCTCCCCGTTTAGGTGAAACCGGGTAGGATAGTGCCCCAACTTGTGAACCAACATGGTTTTACATCACCCTATGACCTAAACAAACACAAAACAAGAGAGAGCTACGACGGGCTACCTCGGAGGAACGCCTAGGGGGTGGCGATCCGAGTGTGCACAGAGATCGTGGTTTACGGAGGAAGACCACGAACATTGGAATGAGATGAAAACTTGCATGTTCCCCTAGCATATGTGTGAGTGTGGTGAGAGGTTGGTATAGGTGCTTGCATGTGTCCCCCTCGCATGCATGCGCCTAACCTAGAGGCGAAGGTTCTGCCAGATGAGGGAATCTCCCCGTTTAGGTGAAACCGGGTAGGATAGTGCCCTAACTTGTGAACCAACATGGTTTTACATCACCCTATGACCTAAACAAACACAAAACAAGAGAGAGCTACACCGGGCTACCCCTGTCAGAGGAACGTCTAGGGGGGTAGACGATCCGAGTGTGCATGAGATCGTGGTTTCACGGAGGAAGACCACGAGAACATCGGAATGAGATGAAAACTTGCATGTGACCTAGCATATGTGTGTGAGTGTGGTGATAGGTTGGTATAGGTGCTTGCATGTGTCCCCCCTCGCATGCATGCGCTCTAACCTAGAAGCGAAGGTTCCGGACCCGTATAAGGGGGAATCTCCCTGTTTAGGTGAAACCGGGAAGGATAGTGCCCCAACTTGTGAACCAACATGGTTTTACATCACCCTATGACCTAAACAAACACAAAACAAGAGAGAGCTACGCCAGGCTACCCCTGTGAGAGGAACGTCTAGGGGGGTAGACGATCCGAGTGTGCACAGATCAGGGTTTCGCCGGAGGAAGACCACGAGAACATTGGAATGAGATGAAAATTTGCATGTGCCCCTAGCATATGTGTGTGAGTGTGGTGAGAGGTTGGTATAGGTGCTTGCATGTGTCCCCCCTCGCATGCATGCGGTCTAACCTAAAGGCGAAGGTTCCGGACCCGTATGAGGGGGGAATCTCCCCGTTTAGGTGAAACCGGGTAGGATAGTGCCCCAACTTGTGAACCAACATGGTTTTACATCACCCTATGACCTAAACAAACACAAAACAAGAGAGAGCTACGCCGGGCTACCCCTGTCAGAGGAACGTCTAGGGGGGTAGATGATCCGAGTGCGCATAGAGATCAGGGTTTGGCCGGAGGAAGACCACGAGAATATTGGAATGAGATGAAAACTTGCATGTGCCCCTAGCATATGTGTGTGAGTGTGGTGAGAGGTTGGTATAGGTGCTTGCATGTGTCCCCCTCTCGCATGCATGCGCTCTAACCTAGAGGCGATGGTTCTGTACCCGTATGAGGGGGGAATCTCCCCGTTTAGGTGAAACCGGGTAGGATAGTGCCCCAACTTGTGAAGCAACATGGTTTTACATCACCCTATGACCTAAATAAACACAAAACAAGAGAGAGCTACACCGGGCTACCCCTGTCAGAGGAACGTCTAGGGGGGTAGACGACCCGAGTGTGCACAAAGATCAGGGTTTGGCCGGAGGAAGACCACGAGAACATTGGAATGAGATGAAAACTTGCATGTGCCCCTAGCATATGTGTGTGAGTGTGGTGAGAGTTTGGTATAGGTGCTTGCATGTGCCCCCCCTCGCATGCATGCACTCTCACCTAGAGGCGAAGGTTCCGGACCCGTATGAGGGGGGAATCTCCCCGTTTAGGTGAAACCGGGTAGGATAGTGCCCCAACTTGTGAACCAACATGGTTTTACATCACCCTATTACCTAAAAAAACACAAAACAAGAGAGAGCTACTGGCTACCCTGTCGGGAGGAACGTCTAGGGGGTAGGCGATCCGAAAGTCTTATAGAGATCGTGGTTTCACGGAGGAAGACCACGAGAACATTGGAATGAGATGAAAACTTGAATGTGCCCCTAGCATATGTGTGTGAGTGTGGTGAGAGGTTGGTATATGTGCTTGCATGTGTCCCACCTCGCATGCATGCGCTGTAACCTAGAGGAAGGTTAAAACCGTATGAGGGAATCTCCCGTTTAGGTGAAACCGGGTAGGATAGTGCCCCAACTTGTGAAGCAACATGGTTTTACATCACCCTATGACCTAAACAAACACAAAACAAGAGAGAGCTACGCCTGGCTACCCTGTCGAGGAACGCCTAGGGGTAGACGACCAGTGTGCACAAAGATCGTGGTTTGGCGGGAGGAAGACCACGAGAACATTGGAATGAGATGAAAACTTGCATGTGCCCCTAGCATATGTGTGTGAGTGTGGTGAGAGGTTGGTATAGGTGCTTGCATGTGTCCCCCTCGCATGCATGCACTCTAACCTAGAGGCGATGGTTCAGTACGCGTGTAAGGGGGAATCTCCCGTTTAGGTGAAACCGGTAGGATAGTGCCCCAACTTGTGAACCAACATGGTTTTACATCACGTTATGACCTAAATAAACACAAAACAAGAGAGAGCTACATGGCTACCCTGTCGAGCAACGTCTAGGGGGTAGACGATCCGAGTGTGCAGAGATCGTGGTTTCAGGAGGAAGACCACGAGAACATTGGAATGAGATGAAAACTTGCATGTGCCCCTAGCATATGTGTGTGAGTGTGATGAGAGGTTGGTATAGGTGCTTGCATGTGTCCCCCCTCGCATGCATGCGCCTAACCTAGAGGCGAAGGTTCCAGACTGTATAAGGAGGAATCTCCCCGTTGAGGTGAAACCGGGTAGGATAGTGCCCCAACTTGTGAACCAACATGGTTTTACATCATCCTATGACCTAAACAAACACAAAACAAGAGAGAGCTACGCCAGTCTACCCCTGTCAGCGGAACGTCTAGGCGGGTAGACGATCCGAGTGTGCACAGATCAGGGTTTTGCCGGAGGAAGACCACGAGAACATTGGAATGAGATGAAAACTTGCATGTGCCCCTAGCATATGTGTGTGAGTGTGGTGAGAGGTTGGTATAGGTGCTTGCATGTGTCGCCCTCGCATGCATGCAGGCCCAACCTAAAGGCGAAGGTTCCGACCAGATGAGGGGAATCTCCTGCTTAGGTGAAACCGGTAGGATAGTGCCCCAACTTGTGAACCAACATGGTTTTACATCACCCTATGACCTAAACAAACACAAAACAAGAGAGAGCTACGCTGGCTACCCTCGGGAGGAACGTCTAGGGGGTGGGCGATCCGAAAGTCTATAGAGATCAGGGTTTCGCCGGAGGAAGACCACGAGAACATTGGAATGAGATGAAAACTTGCATGTGCCCCTAGCATATGTGTGTGAGTGTGGTGAGAGGTTGGTATAGGTGCTTGCATGTGTCCCCCTCTCGCATGCATGCGCTCTAACCTAGAGGCGATGGTTGGTTCCACTGAGGGGGGAATCTCCCCGTTTAGGTGAAACCGGGTAGGATAGTGCCCCAACTTGTGAAGCAACATGGTTTTACATCACCCTATGACCTAAACAAACACAAAACAAGAGAGAGCTACGCCGGGCTACCCCTGTCAGAGGAACGTCTAGGGGGGTAGACGACCCGAGTGTGCACAAAGATCAGGGTTTGGCCGGAGGAAGACCACGAGAACATTGGAATGAGATGAAAACTTGCATGTGCCCCTAGCATATGTGTGTGAGTGTGGTGAGAGGTTGGTATAGGTGCTTGCATGTGTCCCCCCTCGCATGCATGCACTCTAACCTAGAGGTGAAGGTTCCGTACCCGTATGAGGGGGGAATCTCCCCGTTTTGGTGAAACCGGGTAGGATAGTGCCCCAACATGTGAACCAACATGGTTTTACATCACCCTATGACCTAAACAAACACAAAACAAGAGAGAGCTACGCCGGGCTACCCCTGTCAGAGGAACGTCTAGGGGGGTAGACGATCCGAGTGTGCACAGAGATCAGGGTTTCACCGGAGGAAGACCACGAGAACATTGGAATGAGATGAAAACTTGCATGTTCCCCTAGCATATGTGTGTGAGTGTGGTGATAGGTTGGTATAGGTGCTTGAATGTGTCCCCCCTCGCATGCATGCGCTCTAACCTAGAGGCGAAGGTTCCGCACCCGTATGAGGGGGGAATCTCCCCGTTTAGGTGAAACCGGGTAGGATAGTGCCCCAACTTGTGAACCAACATGGTTTTACATCACCCTATGACCTAAACAAACACAAAACAATAGAGACCTACGGGCTACCTGTTAGGGAACGTCTAGGGGGTAGACGATCCAGTGTGCAGAGATCGTGGTTTCACGGAGGAAGACCACGAGAACATTGGAATGAGATGAAAACTTGCATGTGCCCCTAGCATATGTGTGTGAGTGTGGTGAGAGGTTGGTATAGGTGCTTTCATGTGTCCCCCCTCGCATGCATGCGCTCTAACCTAGAGACGAAGGTTCCGGACCCGTATGAGGGGGGAATCTCCCCGTTTAGGTGAAACCGGGTAGGATAGTGCCCCAACTTGTGAACCAACATGGTTTTACATCACCCTATGACCTAAACAAACACAAAACAATAGAGAAGTACGCCAGGCTACCCCTGTCAGAGGAACGTCTAGGGGGGTAGACGATCCGAGTGTGCACAGAGATCAGGGTTTGGCCGGAGGAAGACCACGAGAACATTGGAATGAGATGAAAACTTGCATGTGCCCCTAGCATATGTGTGTGAGTGTGGTGAGAGGTTGGTATAGGTGCTTGCATGTGTCCCCCCTCGCATGCATGCGCTCTAACCTAGAGGCGAAGGTTAAAATGCAGTATAAGGGAATCTCCTGTTTAGGTGAAACCGGTAGGATAGTGCCCCAACTTGTGAACCAACATGGTTTTACATCACCCTATGACCTAAACAAACACAAAACAAGAGAGAGCTACGGGGCTACCCTGTCGGAGGAACGTCTAGGGGTAGGCGATCCGAGTCTTGCAGAGATCGTGGTTTCACGGACCCGTATAAGGGGGGAATCTCCCCGTTTAGGTGAAACGGAATCAGATGAAAACTTGCATGTTTCTTTTATAATAGTAGACATCAAATAATATATTTTCATTTGTTATATTAGTAGACACCAAATAATTTTTTTATTAATAACTAAAAAAAAACCTTGCTACTGTGCAGTGCCCTCGGTCACGCCTGGCGTCAGTAGCCTTATCCCTTCCCTACCTCATGGCCCACCCTGGCCACCCAGACACACTGTGACACACCCTTTCTTCCCTACCCAGCCACCAGGCCTGCCGCCCGCGCCTCCTCACAGGCCCTCCCTCCTCCCTGCCGCCAACCGCCGCCTCCCTCCCTCCTCCCTCCCTCCTCCCTCCCCGAGCCTCCCTCCCTCCTCCCTTCCGCCAACCGCCGCCTCCCTCCCTCCTCCCTCCCCGAGCCTCCCTCCACCAGCCTCCTTCCCGCCGCCTCCCTCCCTCCTTCCCGCCGCCTCCTCCTCCTCCCTTCCTCCTCCCAGGCTCGGCCCCTCCTCCCGAGGCTCGGCCTCCTCCTCCCCAAGCTCTTCCCCTCCTCCCCGACCTTGCCCCCTCCTTCCCGAGCTCGGCCCCCTCCTTCCCAAGCTCTCCCCCTCCTCCCCGAGCTCGGCCCCCTCTGCAGGTACCTCCTCCACTCCCCTGTAGAAGCAAATATTGTTGTTAGAGTTAATTTTGTTAGATTAAATCTTGTTGTTAATCTTGTTAGAATTTATTAGTTGCATCTATTAGTAGTTTATATCATTTGTTAAGTGATATGCATGCACGAGTTGCTAGGATTAGGCCGTTGGTTAGTGGCAAGCTAGCTTGGTCATATGGCCGTTGAAGAGAGAAGCCACACTAGGGCCGTGAGTGCGTTGCATGTTTACTAAGGTGTTCTCTTTATGTCAATGTACAGACTTTGTAGTGTTTCGGGAGTGACCATCCTTGGCGGACTGACTGTCGTTGCGGGAGATGGTGTAGGTGACACCTCGATCCCGTCTCCGAGTTCCGTCACCGACCTCGACACTCGGTTGATCGACTACTTCCTCTACCGCCGAGGGTGAGAATCCGTTCGCCTCTCTTGTACCTAGGTTTATTTTCGTGTCTAGATCACCAAGTATGTCGCGTCACCTAGGCGTCATCCCGACCGTAAGCGTTACGTGACTTAATATGCATTAGTGGTCTCGCATATTTTGGACCGTAACGCTTATGGCTTTTATCGGGCAGTCGGCGGATTCGTAGTTGGGTTTGGTTCTCCCTGGCTCTACCTCGATTCGAGACAGGATTTCGGTGGCGCCTCCTCGTTGTTCTCCGGATGCACATCCTCTTGGCTTTTTGTCGAGACGTGTATCGGGAGCAGCGTGAGGTCTTCGAAATTCTGCTGGATCGAGGTAGAACCAGGAGAACTTTCAATCTACGGATCCGGCCATGGTTAGGACCCTCTTTTCCTATTGGACATGTATGTTGATGAATGTGTAAAAATATGAAGCATTTAATCTCCTGTTTGATATAAAATGTTATATTTGTGGTTTGTCTCCCAACAAAGCAGAAGAGGATGGCTGATAATGGGTGGATGTACAGTGGCCGTATTAGTGCGACTAATAAAAGCAGACGATTAGTACGGAACACTCATTTGTTAGTGAATGAGTTAGCACGTGGTTCAAGGCAATGGTTAGAGCACTTTGTCCCTGCGCTCATTGCACTAAGCGTCATCGTCAGGGAAAGGATGACATGTACAAACACCTTCTGCAATATGGGTACATGTCTAACTATGTCACGCAAGTCGACTTTGCTCGATACGAGCGTGACGTGTGAGGTGATGATCGTCGGTAGCTCAATGGCAATGAGCACGATGGGATTAGAAACATGCTAGATGATCTTATCGATGCCGACCAGCCGAATTCGCCACCTCCACGGGAGGAATCACGAACCGGAGGAACCGCTAGAACGGAGGAACGGAGCCAACCGAAGGCCTTCCTTGATATGATGGCATGGCTAAGAGGCCTCTGTCGAGGTGCAAAGATTTCTCAGCTCGATGCCATCTCTCGGTGTCTAGCCAACAAGTGCGATTACTCATACCCGTTCTCACTTTGAAGCTAATCGAGAACATGTGGTAACATGTTGCCGAAGGGCATTATCTCGCCTAAAACCTTTCACGAAGCGAAGAAACTCATGAAGGAGCTCAACATGGATTATGAAAGATAGATTGTTGTCCAAAAGGCTGCCTTTTGTTTTGGAAACAGTTTGAGGGTGACAAATCTTGCTCCATTTGTAAGGCCTCTAGATATGAAGAGATAAAGGGAAGGATGGTCGGTGAGGCGGTCGAAGGTCGCTAAGAAGATACTTCGTATCTCCCATTCATAAAAAGAATCCAGCGGCTTTACTTGAGCGAGGAGACCGCCAAATAGATGACGTGGCACAAGAAGGGAAAAGATACGAGGGGCAGACGCAGACGGAAGAAGATGGGACATCCATCGATGGTAAGGCATGGAAGAACTCGATGACAAATACCCCGGTGGGCGTAAGAGGCTCGGAATGTTAGAATTGCGATAGCAACAGATGGCTTCAACCCATATGGTATGTCGACGGCCTCGTCACAGCTGCTGGCGGTGTATGTTATTCGCTCAATCTCCCTCCGGAGTATTAATGCAACGGAAGACCATGTTTTTGTCGCTGATAATTCCGGGACACAGTATCCGGGAAGAACTTGAGTGTCTACATGCAGCCGATTGTGGATGATTTGAACCACTCTTGGATACGGGACGTTGACATACGACCGAGCATCAAAGAGAAACTTTTGATGAAAGTTTGGTTACAATATACTATGCATGACATGCCGATGCGCCCTAACGTGCGGATGGTGTACAGGTGGTAAGTGGCCATGCCGGTGTCGAGCACCGACTTGAGTTCCTTTGGCTAAAGTCGGTCGCAAATATGTTGTGTTTGACGAATCGTGATTACCTCAAAAGAAATCATTCGTTCGGAGAAGATAGAAAGAACTTCAAGAAGGGCAAAGTTGTGCATGAAGTAAAGAGGTACCAAAGTTCGAGGTGCGATTGTTGATGCGAGATCGTGCTCTCGTGCCAGCGGCGCCGAAGCCATCAATTTGCGGGATATGGTGTAGCATAATTGGACTCACGTGGCAGCCTTAACGAATCTTGTGTATTACAAGGACCTCGAACTTCCCCATAACATCGATGTGATGCACACGAAAAGAATGTCGGGAGTCCCTTTTCACAGATCTGAACATTCTGGGAAGTCAAAGGATAATGTCAAGGCTAGAGTCGATGTTGAGAAGCTTTGTGATAGGAAGAGATTACACATGCAGCCTCCTCATCCGTCGAAAGAATTGGTTCAAGCCGCATGCCTACTCGCCTTGATAATGTCCAAAAGAAGGAGTCATTTAGGTGGCTCAAATACGTCGTGATGTTCCCACAGCGGTTATTGTTCAATATAAGTAAGGAGTCAATCTTTTGACGGACAAGTCAACGGGCTCAAGAGTCACGACTATCATATATGGATTGAGCGGTGATGCCGGTGATGGTTCGAGGTATCTCCCGAAAAAGTATGGCGAGTGCTTGCGGAGTTGAGCCATTTCTTCCGCACCCTCGTGCTAAGCGAGATATGTCCTCTGGTGATTGAGAAGCTGCAAGTTCAGGTGCGGAGTTGCTATGCAATTTGGAGATGATCTTTCCGGGCTTCTTTACTCGATGGCACATCTCATTGTGCACCTCATGAGCGAGGCACTATTGGGGGGCGGTGCAATTTTGTAGGCAATTTTGTATTGAGAGAGAGTTTAAGTATATTGAAGATAACGGAAACAAAGCCAAGATTGAAGCATGCATAGCTGAAGCAACATGTCTTGGAGATGGCGACGCCATGACAACCTCATGGCCCGATGATGTTCCCACTATGCATAACCGGTCTCTCGTTACAATGTCGACCTGCCCAAGAATGACCCCAATCTCGAACTATTCCAATTTCCGGTGGCAAGGCGGTAAAGGACTAAAATATAGGTTGTCAAGGAAGAAGGATTGCATAATGCTCTATGTGCTTATGAACATGAAGGAAGTGGTCAATTTCATTAGGTAAAATGGTGAACACCCTATTTCTCTATGCAGCTAGTAACTCGGTCTCCGTCTAATGCTTATTTTCTCCTTCTTAGTGATTTCACGGATGAACAGTGGCCGGGACCGACGGATCCCTCTCCCATGGAGTTGGACACTCTACTAAAAGAGGGTGCTCCCAGAAATAAAAAAACTTTGTGTCCTGGTTTATGGAAAAAGTAATTTCTAACATGTCCCTCTTACCTTGCAATATGTGACTTGTCGCTCTTATTCCACGTAACTCACTGAGCATAACAAATTCCTCTTGTACCAGAGGGGCTGATCCCAACGTTGAGATGTCGGATGAGTTGAAATGTGTTTCCCAAGGTTGTAACGTGTCGTCATGAAGTATGAGAAGTATGATGTGAATGGGTTTTCGCTTCCATCTGAGACGCGCAGAAAAGGCGACCAATGCAAAAGGTAAATCGGGTGTTCACCAAAGGAGCCGATTCCCTTGATTACTACGGAAGGTTAGAGAATGTATACGGTGACCTTCAATCGTTTAATGTCGAACTCAATCTTGTTGTGTTCAAGTGCCACCGGTTTGACCAAGGGGTGGACTGAGAAGTACCCTTCCATTGGGTTAGTTGAAGTTAGGCCTTGACCACCTATAAGCGAAGCCGACGTCTTTGTTGTTGCTCACCAAGCCAAGTTTATTATTTGCCCTACCCATGCGAGCGGAACTCCAGGGCTGGGAAGTCGTGTTCCAGGTATCGCCACATGGTAACCTACTGATTCCCTCCGAGGACGATTACAACAACATTAACCTTGTAACGTACGAGGGAATTTTCTATCAAGAGCAAGAAGACTTCGAACAATTTGATTTAGAACCGGTTGATCTTGAGGACCTTGGGAATGATGTAGAAACTCGGGGTGAGTCAGTGGTGAATCTACATGACATAAGTATGCTCGAGAAGCTCCATACCGAGAATGACAACGATGATGAGCCTACACCCTTCGATGAGAATCCAGATTTCTACTCAAAAGATAGTGATAGTGAGAATGAGAATGAGAATGAGAATGAAAATGATAGTGAGTATTTATTTTTTAATGCATTTTATTTTGTCTTTGTGCTTAACTGTTTTCTTAATTGCATTATGCCTTTATTCTTTGTGTATACATTTTATTATGTCTTTGTGCTTAACTGTTTTCTCTTACTTAATGCAGGTGATTGAACAATATGAGCAGCGGCAAGGCAACCAGTTCGTCCTTGCTTAATGCGCTGAAGCAACAAGAAAAAGAGCTACGGAGTGGGAGGCAGTAAATCCCAATCCGCGTTACCCGATCTTGCTCTGCTGGCGGAGGACGGGTCGAGGCCGAGGTCGAGGAGGAGGACGAGGTGCCACGGGAGGAGGCGTGGACTTTGACCCACCACCCTCTGCTTCTGGCGACGTGGCTCCTGAGTTGTTCCTGACAGAGCAGCCTTCAGGCCGAGAGGAGGTAGAGTCGAGAGGAGGCAGTCTGAGAGGAGGCGAGGACCGAGAGGGAGGCGGGGACGATCTGAGGCGGACACTAGCCACGAGTTGGTGGGGCCAAGAAATTGCGGAATCGTGGGGAATCGGGAGTCCTGACGAAGTTTGAGCCTAGGACTCGGAGGCGAAAGCCCTTATTATTCAGATGGCCTTGAGTAAGTGTACTAATTTGGCAATTTAAAACATTTTATTTCATGTTGGTCATAAATAATTATTGTGTACTAATGTTTATTTTTGCAGCAATTGGACATTTCCTCCGGGTACCAAGGCTCGCCTTCCTAACAGCCTCGTTGGAGCTACGATTAGGAAGTTCTGGCGGTATCATATTACCCCCGAGGGTGACAGAATCTAGCTACTACTTAGGCGGACTACGGACTACCGTGTCCGGGCTTTCGACAGTGCCGATCTTGTCATCACCAAGTTTTGGGTAAGGCATATTTCTCGAGTTATGTTCATACTTGATGACCCCGTGCTAACTCATGACTCTTATGCATGATTGAAGTGCTTTTACCGTGTGGCCGAGGAGGACCGGAGAAGGCGCAGAGGACTTTGCTTGGGGCTTGTGTGAAGTTGACCCCAGTGTGGTACGACGGAAGGTCATGGCCCCTAGCCACTTACAGGGCGTGAGGCGTGAGGGTCGGAAGGAAGACATTGTTGGTAGGAACCCTAATCCTGAGTACTCGATGGCCTTGAAGAGTACATGTCGGTGAGTAAAATGTCAATGAGATTCTACATTGCTTCTAAGTTGCCATTGCATTGTGCGGAGTTGAGTATTGCATTTCAGGTTATCCCGATTGGGTCGAGCCGCATCGACTCACATGGGAGGAGCTGGTTAGGGGCAGGTGGCTCGAGAAGACAAGGAGTTTGCAGCCTTATCGAGGCGAACGCGAATAACCGAGGCGATGGTGGAACGCGCCCGCGCGAAACCGCAACTTTGACCGCTTCAAGGGAAGGTGGTACGTATATACATGGAAGCGACCTGCGTGTATTTCTCGTCATGTTTGTACTTCATATGCATAATATATCTTTTCGCGTCTGGTGGCCGAGGCACAACCCGGGAGGTGATTCATGGCGTCGCCGTCATGAGATGATGCGCAAAGAAGCCCAATTACTCGGAGCCTCAACCCTCGTTGCCCGTACTTGCACTGCCCGAACGACTTGGGGAACTACAAAGACGATGGTGAAGGCTCACCCCCATGTGGATGACCCCATTCACGCGGAGATCGGACAGTCGTTGGTCTGTCGAGCACGGATTGCAGCATGGACGCCTCAAGATTCTGAATAAGAAGGTCAAGCCTACCCTCAGCACGAGCTTCAGCCGTCTCAAGGCTACCTACCCCGCTGACGGCCCCCCTATCCCGCCTCGTGGCCAGCCTCGTCGCTCCGCCAATGATGTAAGTTTTTCTCGTTCTCATCATCTTTATGACTTTTGTTTCTTCATGGCTAACCACTGACGAGATTCCTTGTATTTGAAATTGTAGCCTGAGTTAGACGCGGCCTACGATACCGTTTATGAGGAATATCAGGTGGCCTTTTGGCAGCATCAAGAAGGCGCTTACGATCTACATGCAATACGTAAATGTAAGTCCGAACCTTTATTTTTGCAAAAGATACAAGTCCCACTTCCCCGTTTGTTGTACTACGCGACTTCTAAACTATCTTGCAGGACATGATGGTGAATATTCAAACTGGGCAGAATAGAGATTTGGGGCCCGTGCCTCCCATGCCAGGTCTGGCGCCATTTTTGCAATCGAAGGAAAGCTTCGCTAGGACCTACTATGCATCGACACCGGTAAGTTCTTTCCTAACCCACCGGTTATCGCTTTACTTTGCCTCGCAAGTTGCTAACATGTAGGCAACATGTAGGGAATGGGAGCTTCTGGGAACCGGCACTTTGGCCACGCCTCGCCGGATGGGCGTCAGATCACACCGCTTCATGACCATGGTCCATATCCTGGCCATTCTGCAGGTGGTTCTCCCGAGCTTCACACTTCTCCTACCCCCTCGCCAGGTGGCTCTTCTGCTGCTTCTACTGGACGCAACCCTCGGCAGAGGTCGCCACTTTTCACCAGGGGAGATCTTGGGTACACCCCGTCTCCTCCAGAGTTGTAGGTTGTTATTGTCTATGCATGTGCGATGATGTTGATACCCCTGTATGAATGGTGTGATCTTGTTTGATATATGTTTGAATAATGTATGAATGATGTGATCTTTGTTTGATACATGTATGGCATATGTGATGTTGTTTGAATTGCTATGGAATATATTTCCACATATTGTTGTGAGTATTGCTGTGAAAATTGGTACATATTGCTGTGAAACAAAACTGTGCCATTTGGTATATATCATGAGCGTAAAAAATTCAGGCGGGTGATACGCCGAGGGCCTTCTGCGTCGGCGTGAGGGCCTGCTTGTGTGCCATTTAGTCGCGCCACGCCGGGCGATTGCCGGCCACGCCGAGGCCATCTGGCAGGGCCGTCGGCTGCCGTCAGTCGGGGAGGCCCAGCGCCGCCACGTGCTCCTCATATCGCCGAGGGTTGGGGCCGTCGGCGTCGTCGCCTGGGAAGGCCAGTAGCGTACACGTGTCGAGAGCTACGCCGAGGGCGCGTCGTCATGCATTACGGCCGGCCGTCTAGCGGCCGTAACGGCGCGAGGATGCCGCGGCCGACGGGGCTATACGCCGACCGTCGGCTAACCGCCGGCCAAAGGTGGATCGCCGACGCTGAGGTTGGCGAGACGACGGCCGAGTCCGCCGAGGGAGCTACGCCGACGGCAGCCCTCGGCGTAGCGTACGCCGACGGCTAAAGGGGCTACGCCGAGGGCTTTTTGCCGTCGGCCTAGCGGTCTGTTCCTGTAGTGAACGGGATACATATGAAAGATCTACTCTTATATAGCCAGTGGCGGAGCTAGCCTGCTTACAGAGCCGGGGCAAAGCAAGCACATGCCACAGCGGCCAGCTATTTGCCCGGGTATGGATCGTTTCTAAGCACTATGATTAGGCTAATTAACAAAGGGCACTTGCCGGACGAGCCCGGGCAGCTGCCCGGGGTCGCCGGGAGCTGGCTCCGCCCCTGTATATAGCATAATGTATGCTCAACGAATGGTACGGTACCACATAATTTAGACATGGAAATCTCTGTATATTCAACGGGATCCACCGGCTGCCGGCCTGGCCGTTGTATAAGCCAGCGCTCTAGTCGGCCAACAAATAAATGAAATGGGCACGACGCATGACCGATGCATATGCATGGAAGCGTACATTAAACTAGCACGAGTACCATATTGGACAAAAGTGAACTTTTCTCTCTTCCTCTGTCCCTATCTGTGCGTGTCAAAGTCGCACGGCGAGGCTGCAACCACTCCATTAATTTGAACTATCGAGAAGCGGTGATCATGTAACCAACACATTAAAAGGTATTTAGATACATTTGTTTTATAAATTTAAAACATCTTATATTTCTAAACAGAGGAAGTAGAAGTATTAAGTTTGCATACGGTAAGCATAAGCAGTAGTCGTATTCGACCACTATAATTTAGTCCGCATATTATAATATGGCTAGTGAGTGGAGGTAGGGCCATGCATCAAGAAGTACAAAACTTAATCAGATAGTACTAACAAGGAAACATCGATCTCACCTAAGAGTGACATATGGATAAATTCTGCATGTGCCATGACCATGACAGTAGTTGAAAAAATGCAAGTTATTTGCATTCCATTTGCGTCAAGAATGTAGAGATTTGGAGGTGCGAACGATTGCGGTCCAACAATGGCTCCTTGGACATGCTCTGTGTGATCTGGGCCAGCCCAGACTGTGGAGATGGCCCATGTGAAAGATAGCCTAGTTACATGGGAGCTGTTTCAGCATGGGCTTTAGTTCAAAATGCTAAATGCCACTCCCTTTGGCACGGACGCCTTGCGCCGCAGAGTCGCTCGCCATTGGGCCGGCCAAGTTTCGCAGCACTATTCTTATTTTTGTTTTTTTTTCTATTTTTATGTTTTTATCTTTTTTTGTTTTATTTTTTCATTTTAGTTTACTTTTTCCCTTTTCTTAAAAGTTCATTTTTTGAAATAAAATATGTTTTTCAAATTTTAGTTCATGATTTTGAATTTGGTTCATGGTTTTTGAGTTTGGTTGATGGTTTTTCATTTTTTTGTTCATGGTTTCGAAACTTGGTTCATGGTTTATGAAATTTGTTTCATGAATTTGGAAATGTGGTTCATAATTTTAAAAAATTATTCATGATATTTGAAAATTTGTTCATGAATATTCAAAAAATATTCAACTATATTTAAATTTTTATTATAAAAATATTCATAGTTTAAAATAAGATAATAGAAAAAACAAAAAATAGAAAAAAGAACTCACGCCTTTTTTGCAGATAATGACAGAAAAAAGCATGATCGCCGATCAAAATATGCGGACCAATAAGAATTGCAACTTCTCTTTTTGTTGTCCAGGCCTCTATAGGTAGATTTTAGAGGTTAGATTTATCGAAATTGGATGTACATGTTAGTGTGAACTATGATGGGGTGAAAAAGCGGAATGGAACTGTGACTTAATGGAGGATCTTTTTTTAGAAACTTAATGGAGGGTCTTAGTTGCAAGGTTTTTTGTATCGCCATACTAGGTAGTATCGTTTTCTTTTCAGTAGTATATCGGCTCGTAGAATTTTATCATAGTATATGAGATGATCTTTTTTATTTTAAATATTATCTATGTATATATTATAAAATACCTCAAATGCATTTAAAATTAAAATCTGTTTTAAGTTTGAGCACATTTTGTGTCCTTTTATAGACATTGCTCATGTAAATGTTGTATTTATATATTGAAGATGAGCATAACCAATTATGAACCACTAATACAAAATATTGACCCATATATAATTAAAATCTAGTACATACAAATGCTATTTGACTCATTTCTTTCAACCACAAGCTCTGTTTTTTATTATCACCTCGCCCAAATTAAATGGAAGTCGTGTTATTTAAATAAATAGATCACATTGCGATTCGAAACCAACCATTGCTTTTTCCGCTGACTACAATGATGTTGTCGATGTGGCTTAGGCTTTTTATTAGCATAGTGGTGTACTCCCTCTGTTTAGAAATATGAGATATTTTAGATTTGTGAAGCAAATGTATCTAGACATCTTTTAATGTGTGGATTCACATGAACCTCGACACTAAAAGGTGTCTGGATATATTTTCACAAACCTAAAACATCTTATATTTCCAAACGGAGGAAGTATTATCCATTTTGTACTAAGATATTAAACATACCATGATATGCATAGTGACCCCTTGGTATCAAGATACTAAACCTTGGCCATGGGCCATCCGGCATGTTCAGCCTGGCCTATACCTTCTCTAAAATCCTAGGCCGAGATGATTTTTTTGGGGCTTCAGGCCATGGCCAGGCTTATTTGTAGGATAGACGGTCAGACTTAGCTTGAGATATACCCTAGTATTTTTTTTGAAAGGAGCGTATATTAATATCACAAGATACCAATTACACCAAATCTCTACAACAACGCATTGTCCTAGCGGCCATACGGATGCACACAGCCAAAAAAGAAAAAAGAATTACAAAAAAGAAGTCCCGCTACAGTGACCATTCGTTGAAACAGCGGCACAACCACCACCAAGACAACACTAGAAGTCCAGCTTCTCCAAAAGCGACGCCTCCAAGAAGGAAACAATGCACAAACACCGGAATCGCCTGATCATAGATCTTAGGTTTTCACCCTGAAGAAAGTTCGCGCTCTCAAAACAATACCTTCAACAAGGCCATTGCTAGGCACAACCAATTAAGGCCAGACTCTGGGTTTTCACCCTGAAAGGTAGAACTATGAACCTCTCCTGTGTAGTCTCCCCCACTTGCATGCCACTGCTTCAAGTCACGAGTCACCAAGCCAATTCCTCATCATCACCCAGACTCGAACCACCATTGTCAGTTCTCATATCTCAGTCTCCATGAAATTCTCTGTTAGCACCATGGAACGAGAAACATGCCCCATGATATTAACAGCCAATAGAGCTTCAAAGTGCTCCCTTTGAACCCAAATGGTCAGAGTGAAACATGGGTGTGCACGATCGAATCCCTTTAGTCCAAAAATCTCCAGGCATTATTCGCCCATGGGAGTTCGCCGGCGAAGCCTTTTGGAACTTACCACTCCGACCAGATCAGAGAGGGCAAGCAACAAGTAGATCCTCGTCTTGGAGTGAGAAGAATCCTAGGACCGCCGCCTTTATTCAGCAGACGAGCAGCCCCCCACGCCACGCCGTCGTCTCCATGCAGCACCAACAGAGGAGGAGAGGGAAACAACCGCAGGAGATCGACGTGGCTAGGCCATAGCCTCACCCCCGACGGCGAGCGGCAAGCCTCCATCCCCTCGTCGGTCACCGGAGAACCTCGGGCCTCGGCCAAGACGACTGCTCCGCACCAATCCCACATCCAATGCCGCACCTCCCCCTTGTGAACACCACCATAGACCCCTCTCTTGCCCCCATCTTAGATGGACGAGGCGCCACCACCGATGCTGAAACCAGAAGCAGCAGCAGCCGATGCAGAGTGGGTTAGGGGAGGGTTCTTAGGGAAGGATGGAGAGGAAGCCCCTGGAGCCACCGGAGTCGCCTATGGGCGGCTCAGGAGGGTTAGGGTTTAATATATGATACGTGGAAGATTTGTTTCGATAAAGGAAATATATTAATATCAAGAAGATACCAATTACATCTATCCTCTTGACCAACGCGATGTATTGGCGATATTGTGGATGCACACAACCAAAACAATTACATGTGGATTGTTTACCTTACACAGTTTGCTTAAAGTAGTTGTCTGTTGCTTGCAACTTAATACTGGAGGGGGTTCGGATGATAACCTGAAGGTGGACTTCTAGTCATAGATGCAGTTGGATGGCAGTCTATGTATCTTGTAGTATTGACCAATCGAATCTTATAGGATCTTTCTGTCTAGTAATTGCATTGTTATGCCTTGCTTAGTTCCTGTCAATTGCCCTGATGTAATTTGTTTACCCTTCATGCCATGTTGTTTATCTAAGGAGAGCACCTCTAGTTAACTATGGACCCCGGTCCAATCTTTATTATTGATACATCTTCCACTGTTACTTGTTTACTTGCTGCAAACCACCATTACCTTCCACACCATACGTTTATGTAGGGTTCGCAGCATAGAAAACAAAAAAATTCCTACGATGTGAACTATGTACCAAGATCTATCTACTAGATACAAACATCGGGCGGATGTATATCCGTAGAGAACATACCCTTGAAGACCGACAAAGCTTAACGAGTTATACTCGTGGTTGATGTAGACGATCTCTTGCCGATCTCAAGATCGAGAGGAAGTCCTAGCGCCGCAAAACAGCAGTGCATCCGTGCTCGCACACATGTACAAGACACCGAGCAACCTCCGCCTCCTAGCTCCAGCGATGCAGCGGAAGCACAACCCTTTCTTGCCGAATAGCCACCGGAAACATGTATCTCGCTAGTCCGAGACCATGGGGGATAAATTCTAGAGGGGGAGAGAGATCCTTCACGAGGAGGTGTGTGTGAGAAGTGAGGAGAGGGGTGCCTTTTATAGGAGAGGGGGGAACCCCAAGGGGGTGGCCGGCGCATGGGGGCTGCCCCTTGCCCTCCCCTCATTCATGTGGGTGGACACTCCACTCACAAAAATCTCTTCAATTCCCTCCACTCAAAATCCCACTCAAAATTGCTATTAAATTTCCACCAAATTTAATGCAAACTCTCATTAAATAAAACTCCTTTTATTTATTCAGAATTTTGTCAATTACTTTAATGACAAACATTCACATATAACCCCTTGCTAGCATTCCATTTCACATGCAAAAACACTTTCTGCAATTTCACTCGAAAACCTGTTTTGGTATCTAGTGAAATAAATTTATGCGCTTGTTATTCTTTCCGGCATGAAACTTTTGCTCCAATTGGATGTCAGTGTCCCTTAAGTGTGCCACCCTACGGTTCACGAATAATGCGGACATGATCGAGACCCTTCTCTGATCAATAATCAGAAGCGGGACCTGGAGATCCATACTGACTCCCACACATTCAACGATGACTTTTCTGTGATCGTCGGAACCTTTTACGCTAGTATCTTAATCCCTTTGTTTCACGATATATTACATGTTCGAGATTCGATCACCGGTATCTCCATATCTAGTTTGATATCGTTACCGACATGCACTCTTTTCTCGTTCCAGAGATATAACATTCTAGTGATCAAATCACTTGCTTGCAAGCTAACCAATGGCATATCACCGAGAGGGCCCAGAGTATATCTATCCGTCATCGGGATGAAAAAATTCCACTCTCGATCCATGAGCCTCAACATAACACTTTAGTAGTTTTGAATCCATCTTTATAATCACCCAGTTACGGTGTCACGTTTGATGTCATCAAGAAACTCTTCCGGTGTTAGTGATTGACATGATCTCATGGTCTAAGGATTAGGATCACTTTGTAAGTTGTTATAGCAATATAAACTCGATGACTTTGATCATAATGATATACTTCAGATGAATGTTCATCACATCATTACACTAATGTTGTGACCTCGTTATTAACAACATCCAATATCTATGATCAGGAAACTTTGATCATCTTGTTAATCAACGAGCTAGTTTATGAGAGAGGCATAACTAGAAACTTTCTGTTTCTTTATTAAACACACATGTATTAACGTTTCCGTATTAATACAATTATAGCATGCAAAATAAACATCTACCATATACTTGGAATACACATAATAAACACTTTATTATTGCCTCTCAGGGCATATTCCCTTCAGCCTCCCACTTGCACTAGAGACAATAATCTAGTTACATAGTGATGTATCTAACACCCATGGAGTTCTGGTGTTGATCATGTTTTGCTCTAGGGAGAGTTTTAGTCAACGGATCTGCTACATTGAGATCCGTATGTACTTTACAAACCTTTATATCTCCATCCTTGACATGTTCACGGATGGAGTGAAACTGGCGCTTAATATGCTTGGAATGCTTGTGAGACCTTGGTTCTTTGGCATTGTCAATGGCACCATTGTTGTCACAATAGATCACCATTGGGTCCAAGGCTTTTGCAACCACACCTAGTTCAGATATGAACTCCTTCATCCAAACTGCTTCCTGAGCCGCTTCCGAAGAAGCAACATATTCGGCCTCCGTTGTTGATCCCGCCACCACAGGTTGTTTGGAGCTCCTCCAACTAACCGCTCCGCCATTCATGAGAAATACGTATCCAGATTGATACTTAGAGTCATCTGGATCGGTGTCAAAGCTAGAGTCGACATAACACTTAGCGACGAGCTCTTCTTCACCTCCGTATACAAGAAACATATCCTTAGTTCTTCTCAAGTACTTAAGGATATTCTTGACCGCTTTCCAGTGTTCCGAACCTGGATCCGATTGGTACCCACTATTCAAACTAATAGCATGTGGCACATCCGGTCTTGTACATAGCATGGCGTACATTATAGAGCCTATGGCTGAAGCATAGGGGATTTTATCCATTATCTCTCTTTCTTCCGACGTAGCCGGACTTTGAGTCTTACTCATTGTCGTGCCTTGCAATATAGGTAAGAACCCCTTCTTACTTTCGTCCATTTTAAACTTCTTTAAAATCTTATCAAGGTATGTACTTTGCGATAGCCCTATTAGGCGCCTAGATCTATCTCTATAGATCTTTATGCCTAATATGTATGACGCTTCACCTATGTCCTTCATTGAAAATTTGTTGTTTAGATAACTTTTAACACTATTTAAAAGATCTATATCATTTCCGATCAATAATATGTCATCCACATATAATATCAGAAATGCCACATTGCTCCCACTCACTTTCTTGTAAATACAAGCTTCTCCATAAGTTTGGACAAATCCAAACTCTTTGATCACCTCATCAAAGCGGAGATTCCAACTTCGTGATGCTTGCTTCAATCCATAGATGGATCACTGAAGCTTCCACACCTTGTTAGCATCCTTAGGATCGACAAAACTCTTTGGTTGTATCATATATAACTCTTCTTCAATATTACCATTGAGAAACGTGGTTTTGACATCCATCTGCCATATCTCATAATCGAAATATGCAGCAATTGCTAACATAATCCTAACTGATTTTAGCATCGCTACGGGAGAGAATGTCTCATCGTAGTCAACTCCTTGAATTTGTTGAAACCCCTTTGCGACAAGTCGAGCTTTATAGACGGTCACATTACCATCAGCATCAGTTTTCCTTTTGAAAATCCATTTATTCTCCATGGCCTTTCGGTCGTGAGGTAAGTCCACCAAGTTCCAAACTTGATTTTCATACATGGATTCCATCTCGAATTTCAAGGCTTCTAACCATTTGTTGGAATCCGGGCTCATCGTCGCTTCTTCATACATCGCAGGGTCATCATTTTCATCAACCATGAAATTCATGACAGGATTTCTGTACAGCTCAAGAGCTGCACGCGTCCTGCTAGACCTGCGAGGTTTGGTAGTACTCTCTTTCAGAGTTTCATGATCATTATCATTAGTTCCCTCTTCAACTGGTGAAGCCAACTTCGGAACGACTTCCGGCGCTGCGCTACTCGCCATACTTTGAAGAGAAGGTTCAATAACCTCTTCGAGTTCTACCTTTCGACTACTCACACCTTTCGCGAGAAACTCTTTCTCTAGAAAGGATACATTCTTGGCAACAAAAACCTTGCCCTCGGATCTGTGATAGAAGGAATACCCAATAGTTTCCTTACAGTATCTTATGAAGACGCATGAGGAGAAGCCGGTCAAGATACTCCGAAAGAGAGTACTACCGGTCAAGATACACGTCGCCACTAGAGGAGGTTCAGCTTGAGAATGACTTGACCTATGAGGAGAAGCCGGTCAAGATACTCGAGACAGCGGAGAGGATTAGTTTTGCAAGGTGCAATGGAGCCACCACACCGAAGAGGAAGCCACTTGGGAACGTGAGGATGACATCCGAGAGGACCACCCACACCTATTTGCTAGCCACGCCGAATCTCGGGGACGAGATTCATCTTAAGGGGTTAGTCTTGTCACATCCCAAATTTTAGATTTGGTACTGCATAGAATTCATGTCATTGCATCATGATCATCATTGCAAAAATTCAGTTTGAAAAAGTTTTGGCAAAACAAATCACTTGCATTTGCATTTTGACACCTACACTTGAATGCTTGGTTTTACCATGCTTCTGTTAAAAACAGTATATTTTGGTTGTTTGGATGGAACAGGTGTGTAAAGGGTTTCGTCACGAACCCGTAGCACTTTGAATCGCCCGAATCGGAGCTTCGTAGCAGAAGTTATGGCAATCTGAATTTTGATCTTAGAGTAGACAGTTTTCTGTCGAAAATTCAGTTAACAAAATACACCAGGAAAAAAGAAAAGAAAATCAAAATAAAAAAGAAACCGCAGCCGGCGCAACCAGCTGGCCCGCGGCCCAGCTGGCCTAGCCGGGGCCTGCCAACCCGCAAGCAAGAATACGCCCGCTTTCGCGTGGCGGATAGCATGCAGCCGCCGCCCAACGCCTCACGCCCAACCTACGTCGGCCCACGTCAGCTGGGGCAGTGCCTGACGCCGAGGCCGACTTGACGCAGATCGACTCCTCCGCGCGCCCGAGAACCTCCCCCTCTTATAGCCCTTGCTCTCCCCTCCTAAACCCCCCGGAAACCCTCGCCAACGCCGCCCCCATCTACCCTCGATTCCTCGCCTGAGTTCACCGCCGCCGCCGCGCCATTGTCGCGGTAAGCTCGCGCCGCCGCCGCGCGCGCCTCCCCCTCGCCTCGCTCGCCCGCTGGGGATCACCGCCGCCACCCGCTGACCCGCCTCCCTCTCTCCTGAGCCGACGCCCATAAGCCGCCCGTCATGCCGCCACGCCGCCCGCCACTCCAGCCGTCGATCACCGTCATGAGCGAAACGACCGCCGCCGCTGGAGCTTCAGCGTCGCGCCTACGCCTGCGCGTCTGACGCCTCGCCGCCGGAGAAGCCATCGCCGTCGACCCCGACGCCGCTCCGGTGAGCCCCCCCTCCGCGGTCTCCCTCTGCCGCTCGATCGGCATCCAATGGTCCAGATGGACTGTTGAATAGTCAGCCCAGGGCGCTGACTGGTCAGCGCCACGTCAGCGCCACGTAGGCGTAGTCAAACGGTCAAGTTTGACTATTTATTTTTAATTCGAATTAATTGGCAGATTTTAGATAAATTTGTAAAAATCATAAAAAATAATCTACTGGGCCAAAAATTGCAAATAAAATATTTGTGGAATCAGTATCTCACGTAGAATATTTCTGTACAGTTGTTTTATGCTTTTGCAGTAAGGTTTGTCTTGGTTAATTAAATGAGTTAATGCTCTTTTTAGAGTATTAAATTCATAGAAAAAGTTTTGTAACTCCAAAAATTGCAAATAAGATGTCCCTGGAATCAGTAGAACAAAAGAAATCTTACAGTGAATTAAAAGGGTAGACTTACAGTATTGGAATTTTCAGAATCTATACAAAGGCCTTCTGGAGTATTTTAATTACTCAAGAAATTATATAAAACCTTTTTGAGTAATTCCAATTGGTACTGGTTCTATTTTAGGTTGCCTACATAGTGGATATTTTTCCAAGATTTTACAAATAGTTTATTAGCAGTGGCTAAATAATTGGGTTCTAGCTCAATCGTTTGGATATTTAAAATTGCATGCTTTGTTTTCTATGCACCTAAAAAAATTTCCATGCATACATACAGTAGGTATACTGAATAAGAATATACGAAGCTACTGTAGCAATGTCCAGCATGTCATGCATGCATCTTGCATTGTCATTGTTGATTATGATTGTGTATGGTTTGTTTATGTGATTGCAATTGTATCGTGTAGATTGTGACGAGTGCAACGCTTGCTCGTGTGTGGATTGTTCGTCCGACCGCTACAGCCAAGGCAAGTAGATGCTACTTTGTTCATGATGTTGTCCTACTATTTTCAATGCATTGTCGTGTATTTTGTAGATGCATGTGTAGGATAATACTATCGCTATGCTATGTCCTATTATGTGGTAGGGTTTTCCCTGTAGATGAGCCAACGTTGGTAGATGTTCTTAGCCATGCTATGATGAACGAGGGCTGGGTTAAATCACTGAAAGTTGTTTCTAAATGTGTTGGTTTGCGAAAACTAAAAACAACTTAATCAATGAATTCCCTGGGTGTGATGGGATTGAAAATTTTGGTGGTATCATTGCGGAAAGGCACCCAGGTATCAAAAAAAAATGATTGGCTTCTTTATTTTGTGGATTACATGTACAACCATGTGCCAATAATGAAATGGGCGGTTGGTTGGACTCAGTAGGTTGTGGTAACTCGAACCCACGTATCCAGAGATGTAGAATTTTGGTAGGTTGGACCGGTGCGTGTCGGGTTTGGGGAGCTACTTCCCGAACGGTTCCTTCTTGGACTTCTCCCTATCATCACCCAATATGAGAGTGATGGTACGAGCTGGGCTAGCCAAGTCACATGTGTAAAGTGTACTAACCCCTGAAGGGTGTATAAACTAATCGATTAGCCGTGTCCCCGGTCATGGACGTCTGAGTTGCTTGATATTGATTCCATGACATGTTTCTCGCTCATTCCAATTGACGAGGTTTAATCTCATCAATGCCCATTGTTATGGACATGGGTTTTGGAGAATATGGGGATGCTGGAGATCGCGGAACGGTTAGCAAACAAGCAACACGGGGACACGAGGTTTACCCAGGTTTAGGCCCCCGGAGGGAAAACCCTACTCCTACTTGTCTGCTCTTGATTACGGTGGAACCGAAGGTTACAGGGGTGCGCAGATTCGATCTGGCGTAGAGGTGTGTATGCGAAAGTATGAGGTAGAGATCTAGGTCGTGCCCTCCTAGCCTTTATATAGACTCAGGCAGGTCCCGGGCATAGACCTAGTCGGTTACAAGTTCTAGGGTTTTACCCCTTTGAATTTCCTATCTACGCTAGTCTTGCTCTCCAAGGATCCGAAGGCGTCATGGGCCTTGGCCACCCGAAAATCTTCATGGGCCGGCGTACATCTACTGTGGGCCTTCCTTGGGCTGGACCAGGTATGCTGAGATCACGTACCCGTAGGGTATAACCATGTCAGTAGCCCCCGAGTGATTAGTCGAATCGTAGATTCGGCTGAGGACTCTTCAATCCTTCGGGTGCAACTATGTATTAATAGTATGTGTGTAGGGATTGTTGATGCGTGTGCCTGACTCACCCGACGGATCGGGGTCAGTTAACTGTCTTAGGACGAAACAGCACGATCTTCTTCAGGTTCGAGTCCCTCAACTCGGACCTGGAACATATGCTAGCGTAATTCGACTCAGGCCGCGGAGGACTTACAGGAGTGGAATTCCAGTAATTTTAATTGGTGTACCCAACGCGTCCGTCGGGATTTTTCATCGCGCCTGCTGGCACAGATTTATACTAGCAGAGCGCAGTCGTGTGCGTTGTCAGGCCATCAGATGATATCTGTAGGTCTTACCTTTGTGTTGCAGACACAGCATCCGAATGTTTATCACCGCGGAGGTGTTTTGGGAGACCAAGGAGGAACGTTGCTCACTTAGCGTCTTTTTGGGGCAGAGTTGCCAAAAAGTGTTTGCGTGTTTGATCCGAAAGATCGCAGTTGAAGAATTTATAGGGTGCGCGACCAGCGCTCCCTATGGGAGTAGCCCCCGAGTATCTGTTTGAGTCGTAGACTCGAGCGAAGACTTTTATTCAGGTGCTTTTTCAGTGTTAAGTCCGTAGGACACAAAAAAATTCGGATGCTTAAATCCATCCTCCCTATGGGAGTAGCCCCCAAGTCCGTAGTGGAGTCGTAGACTCGACGTAGGACTTGAAGAAATAGTTCGCCTTTATTCATCTTTCGGGTGCGCGGCCAGCGCTCCTGATAGGAGTAGCCCCCGAGTATTTAGTCGAATCGTAGATTCGAGTGAGTACTCTTAGCTTTGAAGCCGAAGAATTGTGGTTATTGCTAGTGTAGCTTTTGATGACGTCAGTTCTGACGATCAATGACCTCAAGCGTCTGCTACGCCAGAGATGACTTGACTGGACGAACGTGGGTCCCACTTGCTGACCTTGAATTGACCGGTCACGCGCGGCGTGGAGATAATTACAGCATCTCCTTGATTTCCGCGCGTAGTGGACAGCGTGGTAGCGACGGTTCGTTGTGATGCTGACACGTGTATGGCCAGATCTGCCGTTGGCGTTAGGTCTTCTTGATGGACTGTTGTCATGCGTCGTCTTCGCTGTTATAATCATTGGGGAAAGCTGCAGTTTGTTTTCACTTCATCTACTCTTGTTTTCACTGCCTCCTTGTGCTCTAGAGGTTCTTGCTGCGCGCTGTGATAATCTTCCACATTTCCTTCTTCCCTTCTACGCTCTCACCGCCGGCGACGCCGTAGCGTGATGGGGAAACCGAAGAAGTCATCCTCTGTTGTTGGTACCAGCGCCGCCGGAGGGAAGAAAAGCGCCACTGCTACCCGTGTCATCGACGGTGGTTCGCGGCGATCAGAGACGCGGGAGAGTGACCTCCGCAAGCTTCACGAGCGGGGCTTGATCCCGCAGGATAGGGAGGTCGTCAGGCTCCCCGGCAACGAGGTAATCCCCCGTCCCCCCGCTGGGTATCGGGTTATGTTTCTTGCCTTCGTTATTCGTGGGTTTTCCTTTCCAGTCCACAACTTCCTTTGTAGGCTGCTCTTTCTCTATGGCATCCAGCTGCATCATCTTTCGCCCAATTCTCTTCTTCACATTGCTTGTTTCATCACTTTCTGCGAGTGTTGGCTCGGCATTGAGCCGCACTTTGGCCTCTTCCAGAAACTTTATTCCGTGAAGAGGCAGTCTGGTTCGGATGGTGTTTATCCCATTGGGGGTTACATCATATCCCTCAGGCCCAATCTGCTTTTCTTTTCCTTTTCCATGTTCGAATCTGTCCAGTACTGGCGGAGGCAATGGTTTTATATCCGCGACTCCATAGTACCTGGGCAAGATTTTGGTCTTGTTCCTTTTGACCCCTCCCAGAAGATTGAGCCGAAAAGGTCTTGGAAAAACAAGATCTTGGATGGCGAGGTGGCGGAGATAGAGGCGCTATATCGTCGGGTGGAGGATCTCCAGTTGATTCCGGACAAGGAAGTTAATGGCGTGGATATCATCCGCACCTTCCTCGAGCATCGGGTGCAGCCACTCCAGGCTAGGGTGCACCCATTGTTTCTTTATGCTGGCCGGCGTGATCCGACGAGGGTGTCGGCTGAGAAAATCTCCGAGGGGGGTCTTGACAGGGCCCTTCGCTCGCTGCTGAAGTTCAAGACCGGAGGGAAAATCTCGGGGAAGTCGCTGACTCCGCCGTTTTCTTCGACGTTGGCTGTTCCACAGGTGTAGATTCATGTGCGTAGCGCTTTTCGTCGACTGCGTATTTATTTTCCTTTGTTTGCTAACAAAGTTCCTTCTTTTTTGCAGAGCTTCAAGGTGCCGGGCATGGTGCCTCCATTGCCCGAATTATTTCCGGATGCGCCGGATAATGACGTGGTGGATTCCGTGTCCGAACTGCCTTCGGCACGATCGCCAGCTGAGGAGGCCAGCGAATCGAGCGAGGACCACACGCGCAAACGATCACGGAGCTCCAGCGAGTCTTCGGATGCTTCGACTCCTCCGACTCCTAGGAACCCTTTGTCCCTTGAGCGTCATAGTGACGGGCATGGAGGCTCTTCCTCCCCCATTCCTGCCATTCCTGTGCGGGCTGTAGCGCCGCACCCGCCAGCGAAGCGGAAGAAGGAAGAAAAGAAGGAAGAGAAGAAGGAAGAGAAGAAGGGGGAGAACAGAGCCCGAAGGACTCCTCCTGTCTTCGACCTGAGCTCACTGGACTCGTAAACTTCTTTTACATTGTTGTCTTTTTGCTGTTGCATTTTGTGCTTGTGCTAATTTTTTCGTGTGCAGGCATTCCTCCCACGACTCCTCCAGCGATGGTGCTCGAGATATGATGGGAGAGTCGAAGGTCGCGTCTCCTCCTCCTCGGACGGTGGCAACTTCGGGGGGTGCTGGGCCGGTCCCTTCTCCATCAGGGGCTCAGGTGGTTGCGCCTCAGAATTTCGCCAACGGGCCTTCGGAGTCGCCATCAGAGCATGTAAGTACCTCTATTTCGTGCCATGGAGGGAGCCCCTGGGCGTCTGAAAAAATTTCTTATCTTGTTCTTTCTTTGAGTCTTCGGGGGGAGCCCCCGAGCGTCTTCGTGTGCGAATTTTGCTTTTATTCCTTTGTGTTGGGTGTAACCCCCAAGTCCTTTTCCTTACTGATAGTTCTTGTTTCCGCAGCCTTTTGTGCAGGAGGCCAAGCGACTGGTGCAGGAGCACCTGGTGCTGGAGGCTAACCTCCGATAGCTTCAAGGTACCCGTATGCTTTTGGTGCTTCTTTCCTTTATTCCTATCCTGCTTTCTGATGCTTGCTTGTTTTGAATGCAGAGGAGCATAATACTTCTCTCCGTAAGGTCGACGCTCTCAAGAAGAGCCTTGGTCAATCGGAGAAGAAAGCCGAGGCCGCCGTCGGTGCGAAAGAGCGCCTTGAGCTGGAGCTGGCTGAGGCAGTCGAAGCTAAGGACCGTCTGCAGCAGCAGGCCACTGACCGTGAGTAGCAGCTTGCCACTGTTGCGACTGCGCGTGAAAGAGAGGTGGCAGGCAAGCTCATGGCTGCTGCCAAGGCTGTTTCGGGTGAGTACCTTATTTTTGCTTCTGTCTTTCTTCTGTGTTGCTTTCTTAAGTCCTCTTTTTGCTTTTGTCTCAGATGCCGCAGGCATCGAGTTTGACCGCGATGCTCTGGAGCACGGGAGTGCTCTGGATGATGCTACTGCAGCAGTCGAAGATCTCTGCAGCACCGTCGCCAGCTCCCTTGCCAAGGCGAAGCAGGTCCTTGGCCGCTTCTACAAGGAGCTTGTCCCCAAGGGCGCGGCCCTTGATGATGTTGATGCCCTGGCGGAGGCCTTGTCAGCCGAAGAGCCTGCGGCGTACAAGCGCAAACAGAAGGGCATCGGCGCGTCCGTCGGGCTGGAGATGGCCTTGGCGGCTGGAGCGGAGCTAGATCTTCCCCCGATCACCTCTCGGATGCCGACTACCGCAGATGGATCCGAGGTAGCCTTTGCTACCTATTCTGCTCGCTGCAAGCGATATGGGCCAAAGCTCATTGATCTGCTGTCCGAGTATGCGCTACGGCAACAGGGGAAAGCCAAGGCGAGGCAGTCTGGCTCTGAGGCTACTCAGGCTGTCGCATCATTGGCGTTGTAGCAGTAGGATAGTTTGTGGTCTTCTTTTGCTTGTAATTATGTTGGGGAACAAAATCCTTGTGCCACGTAGTGGCCTTTATATGTTTAATGAGTTTTGCTGAGTTGTGCTCTCTTTCGTCTGAATGTTTATGTTCTTTTCTTCTCTGCTGCTCTAGGTTCCTTCGGGTGCTGATCCCGTAGACACCTCGCCTGCAACGCAGCAGCGGCCATCTTTGGATGATTCATCGGAGCTTGCTTTTCTTCGAGACCGTGTTCGTAGTCTTGAGAAGGAGTTGCTTGGGGTGCGTGGTCACGCCGATGTTTGGAAGTCCAAGGCAGATCGCGGTGCAGCCAGAGAGGAGTACTTGATGGCGGAACTGCTTCGGCTGTCTAAGCAGCTTCAATGTAAGTTGTTCTTTGTTTCGAGCTGCAGCTCAGTTCTTCGGATGCGCCTTCTGGCCTTGCGTCTTATTTTGTGCGAGTGTCGTAGGTGCCAACATTGCTCCGAGGGAGGAGAAAGAGCGTGTCGCTGTTCGGGTCAATTGCTTGACTCAACAAGACATGGAGGCTGGCGGCTTCTTCTGGATGGATCATGACCGTGCCATGTCTCTGGCGACGGTGCAGGATCGTGTGCACCAGGTTTCGCGGGTGCTTCGTCAAGTGCAGACGTCGCTTGCATCGGTGTTGCATGTCATGTTTCCGTTGGATGCCGTGCCCACAAGCCTTGCGGGTCTTCTGTCGAAGTTTCGGAGCGTGAATAATGTCAAGGAGCTGATGCGGCAACAACTCGTCATGGGAGTGAAGGCTGCTTTGTCCCTTGTGAGGCTGCACTGGCCTGATGTAGATTTGTCCGCTGTTGCGGCTGGGCCACCTCCTCGGCCGGATGGTGATGAGTGGGACATGCGTCCACATTATGCGGCTATAAGGCAGTATGCCGAACAGGTCGTAGATTTGTTTGAGCAGCGTGCTCAAGTTATTCTTCAAAATAGGTAGTACCTGTAAAAGAGATAGATGTAAAATTTGTATTTTTCGGCTGGGCGTGTTGTGCCCTTTGTTATAAAGGTTTGTTTGTTGTGAGCACGCAGTGCTTTGTTTGAGTATGTGTCCTTTTCGTTTGCCTGACGTTGTCAGCTACTCAGGTGTACACGTGTGATCCTCGGTCGATGAAATTGTGAGGTGGGGGGAGCCCCCGAGTGCGTTTGTAGCATAAAGTAAAGTTGCAAATAGCGAAACGAAAATTTGGGGCGAGGCACTTAGCTTTTATTTATATCGTAATGGAGGAAGTACATTGTTCGGCTGAATAGCCTTGGCTGAAAAGCCTTATTGAAAGTAAAGGGGTAGGTAGCTAGGGGTATAATCGTCGCAAGTGCGCGATGTTCCATGGGTTGGAGTATGCGACTCCAGACTCCACGTGCTTGAGGCGATAGGCGCCACCTGGGATGACCTCGGTGATGATGTAGGGCCCTTCCCATGGCGACTCGAATTTCTTCGGTCGCTCTTGCTTGAGTTGCAAGATGAGGTCTCCTTCGACGAAGGACCTTGGACGTAGCCGACGGCTGTGATAGTTGCGGAGACTCTGCTAGTACACCGCTGATCGAGCTGCTGCTATGTCTCTTGCTTCGTCAAGTGTGTCGACGGCGTCTTCGAGTGCAGCCGTGGATTCGGATTCGCTATAAGTGACGACCCGGGGGGCCTGGTGGCGTACTTCGGCTGGTAGCACAGCCTCGGCTCCGTGCACCATGAAGAATGGCGTGTAGCTGGTGGAGCTGTTTGGCGTAGTCCGCGGGCTCCATAGGACGGATGGTAGCTCCTTCGTCTAGGCTCCAGCTTTTCGTTCGAGTGGACTCATGAGGCATTTCTTGATTCCAGCGCCGATTAGGCCGTTGGCCTTTTCCACCTGCCCGTTCGTTTGCGGGTGTGCCACTGAGGCGTACGTGATGTTGATTCTGAGGCCTTCGCAGAAGTCCTGGAATTCCTTGGAGATGAAGTTCGATCCATTGTCGGTGATGATGCTGTGCGGTACGCCGAACCTGTAGACAATGGACTCAAAGAATTTTACGGTGGTTTTGCCATTTTGGTTAGTGACAGGCATGGCTTCGATCCACTTGGTGAATTTGTCGACTGTGACTAGGAGGTAGACGTGCCCCCTTTCGAAGATTTTGGCAGTTTGCCAATCATGTCGAGGCCCCATTGAGCGAAAGGCCAGGCTATAGGTATGGGCCTGAGCTCTGATCCGGGTGCATGTGGTTTGTCAGCGAACCTTTGGCACCCCTTGCATCTTCGGACGATGTCCTTTGCATCGCTCATGGCCGTTGGCCAGTAGAATCCAGCTCGTAGAGCTTTGGCGACGAGGGAGCGGCTGCCTGCGTGATGGCCGCAGATGCCCTCGTGGATGTCTTGGAGGATGGTTTTTCCGTCACCAATGGTGACACATCTTTGTAGTACACCCGTAATATTGCGTTTGTACAACTCGCCAGTGATGATGGTGAAAGCTTTCGACCGGCGGGATATGCGCCGGGCATCTGTCGGGCTGTCAGGCAGTTCTCCGTTGATGAGGAACTAGAGGTATGGTCGTGTCCATGTTTCTTCGACTGCCATCACCTGCATCAGGTTGACCATAGCGACCTCTGTGTCCAGTTTCTCGGGTCCTTCATGACCTTCGGGTAGCGTAGCCCCCGAGTGTTCTGCTTCTTCGGGTGATCCCTTGGGGAATTTTTGCTTTATGGATGGCACACAAATCTGTTAGAGGAACACACCTGGTGGCACTTTTGCGCAGGTGGAGCCGATGTTGGCGAGTCTATCAGTCTCCTCGTTGCTTTCTCTTCCGACGTGCCGAAGCTCGCAGCCGTCGAATTCTCCTTCGAGTGCGTTGTAGAGCGCGTGGTACGCTATCATGTTTTCGGCGTGTGCGTCGCACTCATTCATCGTCTGCTTGACGATGAGGTTGTAGTCACCATAGATGACCAGGCGCGTTGCGCCGCAGATTTTTGCCATCCTCATGCCGTGGATGAGGGCTTCGTATTCGGCCTCGTTGTTAGAAGCTCAGAATTTCATCCGAAGGACATACTTCATCTTGTCGCCTTGTGGGGAGGTCAGTATGACTCCGGCTCCTGCTCCGGCTTCACGTTTGGAGCCGTCGAAGTGCATCGTCCATGACTGCGACATGTCTGGGGTGTCTGGCAGCTGCAGCTCCATCCAATGTACCAGGAAGTTCGGGAGGACTTGAGATTTGATTGCGAGTCGCTTCTCGTAGACGATGTCCAGGGGTGACAGCTCGATGCCCCATAGGGCCACGCGTACTGTGGCCTCTGGGTTATTCAGGATGCTGTTCAGGGGTGCCTTGTTGACGACCATCACCTGGTGCTCCTGGAAGTAATGGCTCAGCCGTCGAGCCGTCATGAACACGCCGTAGGAGAGTTTCTGGTAGTGAGGGTACCTCTGTTTTGTTGGCGTCAGTACCTCGCTGAGGTAGTAGATTGGGCGTTGGAACCCATGGGTCTTGCCCTCTTCGGGTCGTTCGACCACTAGCACGGTGCTGACCACCTGGTGTGTGGCTGCTATGTACAGCAGCAGAGGCTCGCGCTCCTTTGGCGTGACCAGGACGGGCGAGGTGGAGAGTAGACGTTTGAGGCTTTCGAACGCATCGTCGGCTTCGGGCATCCACTCGAATTTATCTGCCTTGCGTAGCAGTTGGTAGAATGGCAGGGCCTTCTCGCCCATGCGGCTGATAAATCTGCTTAATGCCGCTATTCGTCCTGCGAGCTGCTGGACACCTTTGAGGTTCTTTGGCTTCTCCATTGCCATGATGGCCCGAATTTTCTTCGGGTTCGCCTCGATTCCTCGCTGGGAGATGAAGTAGCCAAGGAGTTGTCCTGATGGGACGCCGAAGGCGCACTTTTCAGCGTTGAGCTTGATCCTGTAGCGGTCGAGATTATCGAACGTCTCGCGGAGATTGTCGATGAGTGTTGTTGCTTCCCTGGTTTTTATGACTATGTCGTCGACATAGACTTGGACGTTGCGGTCGATCTGGTCCTTCAAGCATGCCTGCATGCATCGCTGGTACGTGGCACCTGCGTTCTTTAGCCCGAAGGGCATTGTGTTGTAGCAGAATACTCCGAATGGTGTGATAAATGATGTTTTCTCCTGGTCTTCGACCTTGAGTCGAAACTGGTTGTAGCCTGAGTATGCGTCGAGGAAGGAGAGTTTCTCACATCCTGCAGTCGAATCGAGGATCTGGTCAATCCGAGGAAGAGGGAAGTGGTCCTTTGGGCAGTGCTTGTTCAGCGACGTGAAGTCCACGCACATCCGTAGGATGTCCGTGTCCTTCTTTGGGACCATCATTGTATTTGCGAGCCACTCGCTTTCTTTGATTTCCCTGATGAAGTTTGCAGCGAGTAGTCTGTTGATTTCCTTGCCGATAGCTTCGGCCCGTGGCTCGGACAGTCTCCGGATGGACTGCTTGACGGGCTTGGTGTCTGGAAAAACGTTGAGTGCATGCTCGGCGAATTCCCTGGGAACTCCTGGCATGTCCGCAGGACACCAGGCGAAGATTTCCCAGCGCTCACGGAGGAATTCGACGAGCGCGCCTTCCTATGCGGGGCTGAGGTCGCTGGCGATCAGCGCCGTCTTGGAGGCATCCGTCGGATGGACCTGCACCTTTTTGGTGTTGACAGTGGAGTCGAAGGACATGTCGGGTGCATTTTGCCTTGCGACTGGGGGTGCCCCGTTATCCGTCACCTCACGGAGCCTTATGAGCTCGTCTTGCATGCCGAAGGACTAGGAGATTCTGTTGAAATCCCTATCGCATTGGTCCGATCGGGTGAAGCTCCCGTGGACTGTGATGACGCCCTTTGGTCCTGGCATCTTGAGTAGTAAGTATGCGTAATGTGGGATGGCCAAGAACCTTGCGAATGCCACACGCCCGAGGATGGCGTGGTACTGTGATGGCCAGTCCACCACTTCGAATTCGAGCCGCTCGAGTCGGAAGTTATCCGGCCTGCCGAAGATGACATCGAGCCAAATTTTGCCCAGAGGGAATATGCCCTTTCCTGAGACGACGATGCCGGAACGCCAGGTTCGATTGCTCAGTCGCATGCGGGATCCACATTGCTGCTAGAGTGCTTGCGAACATCAGGTTGATGCCGCTGCCGCCATCCATGAAGACGCGACTCATCTCGAAACCTCCGACCAGGCCTCCGGACCGTGGCAGCATAACCTGGGCGAGGGATCTGGCAAGGGTGATCCGAACGGCTGAACGTGATGCAGGACTCCGATCCGCTGAGGTACTCAGGGATGGCGGGTGGAGTTGCTACGGCCAAGTTGATCTGGCGAGTGATTTTCTTCTGCACCCTATTCGTTGGGCGCCCCTTCTGGATCATCAGTGCTCCTTTTGGCGGGGGATACCCGTTCCCAGCGTTGTTCTGTGCTGGTGCAACTGGCTGGTGCGGACCTCCCACAGGTGGTGGTGGAGGAGCTCCGTGCGCTATTTCACCAGGCGCGGGTGCGTTTCCGAACGCAGGAATTGGGGCTTGCTGCCTCATCTGAACACAGGTGGTGGTGGAGGAACTCACGGCAGTCCTTTAGCATGTGGCTCGCCTTCTTTTTGCCATCTTGCTTGTCGATGTAGAAGTGGATGGTGCATGGACCCGAAAGTTTGTCGTATGCTGAGGGTCCGTTGTCGCGGTCGCGGCGTTGCCACGACTGTGCTGGGCGTCCACCATCGCGGAAGTTTCCTCCGCGGTATCCTCCGCTGTTGCGGTTGTTGTCGTTGCGGCGGTCGGCGTAGCCGGCCGCGACCATGTCGGGTCTGTCGCGATCGTCGTAGACGCGCGATCTCCTCTTCATCCGATTGTGCTCGGTGAATGGAATCTTCGCCATCAGCCCACCTGTTGGCGATGTCCATGAGGTGGTCGAGTGTTTTGGGCTTGACGCGCCCAAGTTCCTCCTTGAAGTCTTGGCGCTTGACGCCGTCCCTGAAGGCGTCGATGGCCCTCTCTTCGGAGATGTGTGCTGCGGAGTTCTTGGTGTTGGACCAGCGTAGTATGTACGAGCGAATAGATTCGCCCGTTCTTTGAGTGCAGGCCCGCAACTCTTCGATTGAGGCGGGCCTCTTGCTGGTGCCCTTGAAGTTTCGGATGAAGTTGTAAGCTAGCTCCTCCCAGCTTCGGATGGACCCTGATGATAGGCTGCTGAGCAGTTGACGGCGCTGTCATTGCGGTGAAGGCATTGCATGGCGGTTTCTTTGTTACCACCGTGCAGCTTGACGGATGAAAGATGATCGCTGAGCCATGCTTTTGGATCTTGCGTGCCGTCGAACTTCGGAGTATCCGAAGGGAGCTTGAAATTGCGTGGCATCTTTGTTCGTCAAACAGATCTGCTGAAGCATCGGGCTCCATAGAGTTCTCCTTCGTCTTCGTCCATCTCAGATTCAGACGAGCATGCGCGCTTGGCTCGTGCTTTGTCTATTTTGCGTTGTGTGAGCGCGTCTCTGGCGTCGTAGTCGCGTTTATGATGACGCGATCTCTTCTTCCTTCGAGGAAGGTCGTGTTCCTCTTCCTCTTCGGATGAAGGGGTGGGGCTCCGGTCGTGCCTGGCCAGAGCTTTCTTCTTCGGCTCCGCAGGAGCTTCTTGGTGGAGCGCAGCTCCGACAAGTCCGAGCCCGGTAAGTGCGGACTTATGCATGGCTCTTTTCGGGTCCCCCTCCGGAGGTGGGTGGGCCGCGAGATACATAGTGGCTGCCATGATCGTAGCTTGCGGTGTTTTGGGATGATGTTGCCATCGGCATCCATCTCCATGAACGACGTGTGGAGAGTTCAGGTCACCTCGCGGCGTTCCTTGGGATCCATGTTCTCCACCCGAGAGCGGTGCTTGTTTCCTTGGTTGCCATTCGTGCTAGAGCCGGGAGCCATGGAGGAGAGCGCAGCTCGTCGCGCGCTGGACTCAGAGGCTGCTTGCTTGCGTTTGACAAGTGTTTCTTGCATCTTGACTTGCTTCTTGTGCTCCTCGATGAGGAGGAAGTGGTATGCCATCAGTAGTTCATGTGAGGCGTCTGCAGGCAGGACTATGTCGCCTGCCACGGCGCGGCGTGCCTGGGCCCATCCTTCTTTGCTAAGGCGGATGACATGGCCGTTGTTTTCCTCGTCGGGTGGGGGGATTGGCTTCTTCTGTTCCCGCCATTTCTGTCCTGCGGGTTGGGGTTCGAGTTGGGCGGCGGGTTGGGCGGTTGCTGCTCCACGTCGCTCTGGATGACTACGGCGCATTGGTAGCGCTCGTAGATTGGTCCGCTGCTACCGCGGATTTCGGATCTGGAACCGTAGGTCCCTTCATCCGAAGGTGGATCGCACAGATCGGAGTTGCAACTGCTGCTGTCGTAGAACTCATCTGTTGATGACGATGTGCGTAGCACAGGGTGTGGAGCCCACGAGGCGGGCCTGATCGATGGTAGGGGTACCCGCTCAGGGAGGCGGAGGGTACCAGTCTGACCCACCTGGAAGCAGAAGCTCCCGAATAGGATCTCGAGTCTGTCGCCTACGGGCTCGAAATCTTTCATGGTGGCCGGCGAGTGGGCGGTGAAGTTGAAAGCGCCGAAGAGGAGGTGACTCTCCGTCACCACAGAGTTGTAGATCGATCGGGTTAGGACCGTCACGACCGCACAATCAGCAGCCCCAGTTTCCACAGACGGCGCCAATTGACGAGGTTTAATCTCATCAATGCCCATTGTTATGGACTTGGGTTTTGGAGAAGATGGGGATGCTGGAGATCGCGGAACGGTTAGCAAACAAGCAACACGGGGACACGAGGTTCACCCAGGTTCAGGCCCCCGGAGGGAAAACCCTACTCTTGCTTGTCTACTCTTGATTACGGTGGAACCGAAGGTTACAGGGGTGCGCAGATTCGATCTGGCGTAGAGGTGTGTATGCGAAAGTATGAGGTAGAGATCTAGGTCGTGCCCTCCTAGCCTTTATATAGACTCAGGCAGGTCCCGGGCATAGACCTAGTCGGTTACAAGTTCTAGGGTTTTACCCCTTTGAATTTCCTATCTACGCTAGTCTTGCTCTCCAAGGATCCGAAGGCGTCATGGGCCTTGGCCACCCGAAAATCTTCATGGGCCGGCGTACATCTGCCGTGGGCCTTCCTTGGGCTGGACCAGGTATGCTGAGATCACGTACCCGTAGGGTATAACCATGTCACCAATTTCCTAATTGATTTAATGTTGATGGGTTAACTAAATTGGGATCTTTTCAAAGAAAATCAAAAACTGTTTATGAAAGTAGGACAAAGGTATTTACAAATGCAAGCTAGCCACAGCTCCACTTGCCAAATATGCATGTAGTTGTTAGCTCTATTGTCTCTTTTAATAGCTCTACTTGCCATACATTCCATGTATTGACCCTTCGGGGCTGCTACGTTTCATGTTGCAGGATATTCCGATTCTGAGTGATCGATTTAGGCCACGGTACTCCACTCATTACTTGTTCACTTGTGGGCAATTTGAAGAATGGAGGATTTATTCTATTTATGTTGCTACTTGAATAAGTTGAGCTAACCTTGAGCTAAGCCTTTATTGTAATAATGATACTCTCGATCTTCGTTATTTATGATACACGGATATTTTGCTATGTTATTCATCTTATTCTATTGTGAGCCAATGAACCGATCCAGGGATTGGCATGTCACATAGAAGCCACGGTCTTTTCAGAACCGTAGTGTTACACCCAACATCGTATCTTCTAGCTCTTTTGCATTAAAAGCATCTTCATTTTGTAGAATATAATATTATACAAAAGGATATATAGTTAGGATAATATATTAAATGCAATGAACGAGCGGAGCTACAAATTAATTATAGAAATAAATCACTTACAGACAGTATGAACCAATGATAGATTTGTCTAGGGCACGTTGGTTGTATAAATGAAACAGTTCGGTCATTTGAACCTGTATCGAGTATGGTTTGAAGTGATGCTCCTTTCTAACGTCCACCAGAAACCAATCTTTCTGATGCTTTTTTTCTGCTTGCGACATGTACCATTCGTGTAGATTTCGCATATGTGTGGATAGACGCGCGAGCTCCTCATTACTGACTAGAGGCTCCCCTTGGACATACTTCAGTACTATCTACCCACTAGCGTATCTTCATAGCCTAAATATTGACCAAGAGACATTTTTGCTTTGGTAGCAAGTGCTTTGGCCTGCGATACAGTGATTCCCATTAGTGCAGCATTATTACGGGCTCTAGGGTCCATTATTTGCATGTCCATATCCATTTCAGCTCTGAAGGCCTTGTCGAGGTCTGAAATGACTTTGAGCGGGGCGACCAATTTATTCTTCTGTGCTCCGAGCTGGGCAACTTGCTTCCTGCTTTTTGCACTTGTGATTTTTTTCTTCTGTGATTGCTTAATAATCTCCCGGTCATAGTCTGATTCCAGATTCATCGATATCTGGGATGGTTGCTCAAGAAAGGACTTATCCCACTTTTTGGTTTTTTCATCATATACCGGCTTTGTCTCAGGCTTTTCGGGTGCAAATGCGCCTTAACTTGGGCAGCCACATCCGCGTTAGTTTCCTCATCGGTCTTGTCATAAGGTCTCTTTGGAAGAGCCGGCGGTATGTCGACTATCTTCGTTGTTTGACCTTTCTTTGATGTGGGGCACGGGGGAGCGTTGAACTTCCGTTTCTTCGACGAGGTAGTAGTATTGCACGGAGTCGGAGGCGGAGATCGAGTATTGCGCGGAGGCGAAGATCGAGTTGATGTACTCCTGCCGTGGCGATCGTCAGCGGGGCGTGGTGGACTTGGAGGTTGGCGATAACCGGGTTGGGGTGGACTTGGAGGTTGACGATATTAGATGCGGGGTGGACTTGGATTCCTCGGAGTCGCTGGCCTTGGCGCCGATCGCATAGCCTCCACTATGTCATCCACCATGACATGAGCATAGCCTGGTGGAATCGGAAGTGAATGGTGGAGTGCTCTAGGTAGACAAGGTAAAGCAGTGCCGATCGCCACCTTGAAGGACAGGTTGTTCATTGGCTTATGTAGCTCACATTGTGCCATCTCTCTGACATCATACATGGGGTAGTGAGGAGCCGATGCACCATCCAGCAGTGCTTGATCATCAGCCCGGACCTCCGTGGAAGCCATGCTGCTTCTCCACTGGCTAAGATCCAATGCAGGATCATCAACCTGCGGGTGAGTTGACGACGGTGGCCTTTGTCTAATTTCTTGCATGAGGTTCTTCAGATCAGCTAGGTCCTGCTCTACCCTGGAGATCCGGTCTGCCTCCCGGTCCTTCTTTCTTTGACGGCTTCTATAACTGGCATCGTACTGAGGAAACCCTTTCTTCCAGGAGACACCGGCGCCTTTGCCTCGTGTTCGTCCTCCCTTTTCAGGATTCCCTATGGCGCGTGTCAGCTTGTCGTTCTCTCTCTCGGGACGGAACAATCCCTTTTGAGCATCGTTCATTGCTTGAACAAGGTCTTCGGAGGGTTTTAGAATTTTTTCATGAAATAATGTCTTCCCTGTTTCTGGGTCCAATGATCCCCCGTGCCCGTACCACCAATGCTTTGACCTCTGGGGCCATCCATCTGTACCAGGAGTGACGCCTCTAGCCCTCATTTTCTTCTCCATAGTTTCCCACTTAGGGACGACACTCTTGTAGCCACCTGTCCCCATTTTATGATGGTATTTCTTTTGGGCAGCATTTAATGCATTCTTTGCCGACTTTGCCTTTGCTTTATCAGATTGCTTGTACTATACAAAATGGGGCCACTGTTCTCTCAACTTCTCGTTTACTCCTTTGAAGTCTGGAGTTTTCTTTTTCGCGACATATTTCGCGTATAAACCTTTCTTGTGGTTCCGGTACAATTCAGCCATCTTGCTCAGAGCCTACTCCTTGACTTTCGCTCTATTTTCAAGCCCACCCAGCCTTGGGGTAATACCATCTACCTCAAATTCTTCATACTCTGGAGGTAGTATGAAATGCGCTAGGAGCTTCTGCCAAAGGTCATCTTTGGCATCATCGGTGACATAGCTGTTGGATTCTTCACCGGGTTTCTTTGACTGATTCCATTCTTGGATGGTGGTCGGCAGGTTGTCCCTAACAAGCACCCCGCATTGATTTATAAACATCCTCTGGTGCTTCTCTGGAGCAATCAGTTCACCGTCATCATCTATTTCTTCGATGGTGAACCTCTGATTACCATCCAACTTTTTGTTTGGCCCTCGTTTCGTTCGAGCTGTCGATTGCTTCGATCCGGTGGGCTAAAAGAAGAAGAGAGATAGTGATTAATATATATCTAGATCAGTTAATGAATAGAGGTAACACTAGGCTTTATATATATATGTACCTCTCTGGATCCTATCAAGGGGCCATCATTATTGTTGTTATTTGTTTGCCCTTCGTCCATCCGGTCTTCCCCTTGGTACATTAGGTTTTCCTCTAGTCCATCACCGGATGGATTTAGATATGAGGATATCTCTTCCTCGAGCAAAATATCTTTGCCGGTAGTAATATTAACAGGAATTTCATCTCTTATCATGCCCTGAAGAAAACCTTCACCAATGCGATCAGGATCTTCGGATGGATCCATGAATTAATTATCTATAACAGAAAGAGAGTTAAACAGGTTAGAAAAAACAATAACCCTAATAACTAAAACAAAAAAAAACAATAACCCTAATATTATTTGCGGTAAAACAATAATCTTAATAACTAAAACAAAAAAAAATAACCCTAATTAATAACCCTAATATTACTTATGGTAAAACAATAATCCTAATAACTAAAACAAAAAACCCTAATATTACTTATGGTAAAACAATAATAATAATAACTAAAACAAAAAACCCTAATATTATTTGTGGTAAAACAATAATCCTAGTAACTAAAACAAAAAACCCTAATATAAAAAACTATAGAAAAAAATATAACAAAAAACCCTAATAAACCTAATTATAATAATCCTAACTATAAAAAACTATAAAAAATATAACAAAAAAATATAAAAAACTATTTAAAAAAACCACCCACGCGGCCTCTCGATCGAGCTCACCGACGATTTATGCTGACTGCGGTGAAACTATAATAATATAGTACTAACATTTCCTAATAATATACTAATAATATAAATACTAAGAATAACATTTATACAAAACCTAAATATTACTAATAATAATAAATATTACTACAAAAACCTAAATATACTACTAATTAATACTAGACTAATTATACAAAAACCTAAATATATAATTAATACTAGACTAATTAAATAACCACCTCCGGCGAGGTGGGCGGCCGGAGGAACAACGGCGCGGCGAGGCGGTGCGGCACGGCGTGGCAGCGCGACACGGCGGGGCGGCGCGGCACGGCGCGCGGAGGCTCGGCGATGCGGTGTGGTACGGCGGGTGGAGCGACACGTACGGCGGGGCGGTGACACGGCAAGGCGGCGCGGCACGGCGCGTGGAGGCTCGGCGATGCAGCGTGCGGCGGCTCTGCGGTACGGTAGGGCGGCCGGAGACGAGGACGACGGCGCGGGAATCGGCCGGGCAGCACCTCCCCTGTTCTCTGCGTCGACGGCGCCTCCTTGTCTTCATCTTCATCGTCAAATCTTGCATAGTGCTGGGTGGAGCGTGGTATATAAAGGGTCACCCCTTTAGTCCCGGGTCAAGCCACATCCCGGGACTAGAGGGTCTCTTGTCCTGGGTGGTGGCTTAACCCGCGACTAAAGCCCTCCTTTAGTCGCGGGTCAAGCCACCGCCCAGGACTAGAGGTTTTTTTTCGACCGCTTCGTTTTCGCGCACGTAGGCACCCTCTAGTTCCGGGTCCTGCCACGACCAGCGACTAGTGTAGTTTTTGTAAATTTTCTTTTATTTAATTCGAATCAAATATAAACTTTGGAAAAACATACCTCCTATTATAAAAATCCAAATAAAACAAATAATATGTCTATTATTATAAGAAAAATATAAAGAATCTTAATATAATATCCATACATATGTTTGCATCATTTATAAATTATGTCATTTGTAAATTTTCTTTTATTTAATCCAAATCAAATATAAACTTTAGAAAATCATATCTCCTATTATAAAAATCCAAATAAAACAAATAAAATGTCTATTATTATCAGAAAAATATAAAGAATCTTAATATAATATCCATACATCTGTTTGCATCATTTATAAATTATGTAATTTGTAAGTTTTCTTTTATTAAATTCAAATCAAATATAAACTTTGGAAAATCATATCTCCTATTATAAAAATCAAAATAAAACAAATAAAATGTCTATTATTATTAGAAAAATATAAAGAATCTTAATATAATATCCATGCATATGTTTGCATCATTTATAAATTATGTCCTTTGTAACTTTTCTTTTTTTAATTCAAATCAAATATAAAACTTTGGAAAATCATATCTTTTATTGTAAAAATCCAAATAAAACAAATAATATGTCTAACAGGGACTAAAGATATTTCCCGCCATTTCCCAAAGCTTCCCGCCAAGTTTTCCCAACCTTTCCTTTTTACGAGAGCTTTTAGTCCTGGTTGTAGTCACTAACCGGGACTAAAGATATTTCCCGCCATTTCCTAAAGCTTCCCGCCAAGTTTTCCCGCCATTTCCCTCTATATCTAGGGCGATCGCGCCATGGCTATCCACACATCCACACCTTCCTGTATTAGAACAATGGACAATGCCTACTGATCCATTCTGACCCTCGAGGAGACCGAGGCGCTGTGCGCCTCCAGCTACCCTTGTCCGCCGGGCTACCGGCAGCCCGCCGGCTGGATGCTGAGCGCTGGAGGGTGATGGCCCGCCCCGGTGAACCACAACGAAGCCGACCGCCGTCTGTGGTGGGCGAACCGTACTATCATCAGAGTGATGCGCTACATCGCCGGGGGAGACTATCCTCGCCTGCAGTGCCCACAAGTCCACCCGCCATAGAGCCACAAGAAGGCCCTCTCGCCTCAGAAGTGGCATCGCCTTCCAGAGACCTCCCGCCCACGTGAATTGAAGTCCGGAGTGACCCCTGGTATATGCCATGGCTGGGCTGAGGATCCCCGGAGTGGTAGGTGACGATGACGAAGAAGACCCTGAAGCTGCGTACTATAGGACTAGGCATGATTATGACTAAAGGGGGCGGCTTTAGTCCTGAGTGTTAGCTAGTCCCGGTTTGTCCCGGTTTTTAATATTAATAAATGTCTTGAGTGTTACCTAAATATGAAGATGTTGTTGTATTTAGAGGAAAAGGCCTATAAATAGAGCAGCCTATAAATAGAGGAAAGGGCGGGCAGGCTGGATCGAGCAACCTATAAATAGAGGGAAATGCCTATAAAGAGAGGATTCATCTTTAGTCCCGGTTGGAGAAACCAACCGCGACTGAAGGGATTGCGGCAGACTGGTCCAGGCAACACTAATAATAGGGGTGAGTGTCAACATTATGTCGTGCGGCTTGTACCTTGTCCCGGATGGTGTCACTAACCGGGACTAAAGATGAACCTTTAGTCCCGGCTAGAGACACCAACCGGGACAAAACATGAGTCATCACTAATAATAGGGGGTGAGTGTCGACATTATATCGTGAGTGTCGACATTATGCCGAGCTGCTTGTACTATAAATAGGCATCCTTGTGAGTCTAGTCCTCCAGCCAGTTTGAGGCATCTCCAAGATGGTTTTCGAGAGCAGGGACACCACTAGGGCCAGTTTCAGGGAGATGCCCGAGCCCAGCCTCCCAGGCATCTCCAAGAAACTGGTCATAGAGGCACTCCCTAATATGTGAAATTAGTTAGCTCCCAGGCGTATTGATCTAGTTAGAGAAGTTACAAGCTGCAAGATGATTTTCGAGAGCGGGGACACCACTACGGCCAGTTTCAGGGAGATGCCACCGAACCCAGTCCTCCAGCATCTCCAAGAAACTGGTCATAGAGGCACTTCCTAATATGTGACCTCATGCGTTTGGAGATCAGATCTTAATGGTAAGTACAAATCGGGACTAAAGGCCCCTCCTTTAGTCTCGGTCCAGCCACAAAACGGGACTAACACACTCAAGATGGTTTGCACACAACACTATAAAAATGTTACAATTATTACACATCATTTCTTCGCGTGTGTTCCTTTTTGATCCCGTCGTATCCATGGATCATCTTCATTCATTAACATGATGCTTGGGTCATCCTTCACCGCGAAGGGCGGAATTTCATGAAACTTATCACAATCTTCTGACATGTCTATCTTGTCCTCCACTCCCACGATGTTTCTTTTTCCTAAAAGAACTATGTGGCGCTTTGGCTCATCGCCTGATTTATTCTTTTTCTTATTTTTTCTTTTTCTAGGTTTGGTAGACATGTCCTTCACATAGAAAACCTGAGCCACATCATTGGCTAGGACGAATGGTTCGTCTAAGTACCCAAGATTGTTGAGATCCAACGATGTCATTCCGTATTTCTTGTCTACCTCAACCCCTCCTCCTGTCAGCTTGACCCATTTGCACCGAAACAAGGGGACCTTAAAAGTAGGTCCATAGTCAAGTTCCCATATCTCCTCTATGTAACCATAATATGTGGTCTTTGACCCATTGTTGTCTGTTGCATCAAAGCTGACACCACTGTTTTGGTTGGTGCTCTTTTTATCTTCGGCGATCGTGTAAAATGTATACCCATTTATCTCGTACCCTTGGAAAGTCGATATAGTCAAAGATGGTGACCTAGACAACAAGTATAGCTGATCTCCAAGAGTGTTGTTTTCTATGAGATTTTGCAACCAACCGCCGAAACTCTTCATGTGTTCATCTCTAATCCAAGAGTCATGCTTTCCAGGGTTGTTGGAGCGTAAGATTTTCTTGTGTTCCTCGATATATGGGGCTGCCAAGATAGAATTCTGTAGAACGGTGTAATGTGCTTCGGTGTAAGAATGTATGTCCCTCCATATTATTGATTTCCTTCCTAGAGTACCCTTTCCACTCAGTGTCCCCTCATACCACGATTGAGGAAGACCAATCGGCCTAAGGTCAGGAACGAAGTCAACACAAAGTTCAATGACCTCCTCTGTTCCATATCCCTTGGAGATGCTTCCTTCAGGCCTAGCACGGTTACGAACATATTTCTTTAAGATTCCCATGAACCTCTCAAAGGGAAACATATTATGTAGAAATACAGGACCGGGAATGGAAATCTCTTCAACTAGGTGAACCAGCAGGTGCGTCATAATATTGAAGAAGGATGGTGGAAACACCAACTCAAAACTGACAAGACATTGGACCACATCATTATGTAACCGTGGTAGATCTTCAGGATTGATTATCTTCTGAGAGATTGTATTGAGAAATGCACATAGCTTCACAATGGGTACTCAAACATTATCTGGTAGAAGCCCCCTCAATGCAATTGGAAGCATTTGTGTCATAATCACGTGGCAGTCATGAGACTTTAGGTTTTGGAACTTTTTTTCTGCCATATTTATTATTCCCTTTATATTCGACGAGAAGCCAGACGGGACCTTAATACTGCTTAGGCATTCAAAAAATATTTCCATCTCTTGTTTGGTAAGAGCATAGCTGTCATGACCTTGAAACCATTCTGGATGCAGGCCATCTGGGTCTTTCATACGTTGATGGTCCTTTCGTGCTTCCGGTATATCTTTTGTCTTCCCATACACGTCCAAGAAGCCTAGCAGGTTCACACAAAGATTCTTCGTCACATGCATCACATCGATTGCAGAGCGGACCTCTAAGAATTTCCAATATGGTAGCTCCCAAAATATAGATTTCTTCTTCCATATGAGTGCGTGTCCTTCAGCATCCTTCGGAACAAATTTTTCGCCAAGACCCTTTCCAAAGGTTACCATTTGATCCAAATCTTTGACCATATCAAATATATCAGCACCAGTATGCTCCTTAGGCTTCGTCTGGTGATATGCCAGACCGTTGAAATGCTTGCCTTTCTTTCTTAAGGGATGCTTGGCCAAAAGAAATCGACGATGCTCATTGTACACATTCTTCTTACAATGTTCCAAATATACACTTCAGTCTCATCTAAACAGGTGTGCATGCATTGTATCCCTTGTTGGACTGTCCTGAAAGGTTACCAAGAGCAGGTCAATCATTGATGGTTACGAAAATCAATGCTCGGAGGTTAAATTCTTTCTGCTTGTGCTCATCCCACACGCGTATGTCGGGTTCGTGCCACAACTGTAAAAGTTCTTCCACTAATGGCCTTAGGTACACATCAATGTCGTTGACGGGTTGCTTCGGACCTTGGATCAACACTGGCATCATAATGAACTTCCGCTTCATGCACAACCAAGGAGGAAGGTTATAGATGCATAGAGTCACATGCCAGGTGATGTGACTGGAGCTCTGCTCCCCAAAGGGATTCATGCCATCTGTACTTAGACCAAACCTTAAACTCCTTATGTCATCTGCAAAGTCCGGGTATTTTCTATCGATTTTTCTCCATTGCGACCCATCAGCGGGGTGTCTCAACATCCTATCTGACTTACGTTCCTCTTTATGCCATCGCAACAACTTGGCGTGCTCTTTTGTTTCTGAATAAGCGTTTCAACCGTGGTATTATAGGAGCATACCACATCACCTTGGCAGGAACCCTCTTCCAGGGGCTCGCCCTCAACGTCACCAGAGTCATCTCGTCTAATCTTATACCAAAGTGAAGTGCATACCGGCATGCATCCAAATTATCGTACTCCTCACCGCGGTAGAGGATGCAGTCATTAGGGCATGCATGTATCTTCTGAACCTCTAAACCTAGAGGGCAGACAACCTTCTTTGCTTCAGACGCATCAAGGGCAATATGTTATCTTTTAGAAGCATATTCTTCATTATTTTCAGCAACTTTTCAAATGAGGAGTCAGGTATAGCACACTCAGCCTTCCATCGCAGCAATTCCAGATTGTCTTTGCTTGACTTTTCAGACCATTTTTGCAATTTGAGTACAACAACTTTTTGTGATCCTCTAACATGTGATTGAACTTCTCCCTATCCTTTTCAGTTTCACAATCTCTTCGTGCATCGGCAATGGTTCGACCAAGATCATCAGCGGGTTCAGCATGTGTCTCTTCTTCATCCTCCCCTTCAGCATCCCCCATGAAAGTATCTTCGTACTCAGGGAAACCATGATAGTTGTCATCCTCCTCCTCTTCTTCATTGTCTTCCATTATAACCCCTCTCTTTCCGTGCTTGGTCCAACAATTATAACTGGGCATGAATCCGGACCATCTGCATTATAGTAAAAGTATATCAAAAACCATTACACAACATGATAAAATTATTACAAGTTATACTGAGAGCTTCTAGAGCATTAATTTTGAAAAATTTACATGGACCAATTTGTGAATTGGAGAAAAAAATCAACATGATAAATGTGGAGTTTTTTATTATTATCCTATCAGTGAAAACCTCATTCCATTCTAAGCTCTGAAACTCTAAAATTACACATTTCAATTTTCAGTAACTATGTGCCTAATCAAAATTTGTTACACATATATATCAAAATCCTTCTACTTCTAGAGCATGCATGCATTGATCCATATCTCTATACTTCTAGAGCATTATAGAGCTAAAGTAGCAATAAGAGATGAAAGAATGAAGTTCTAACCTTTTAAAGCTTTGGATTTAGGGGTTGCAACCTAAATCTTGATAAATCTTGAGAAAAAAAAGCATGAACTCTCTTACTTATTTGAGAAAAATGACCACCGTATGCTTTAGGGCAGCAGGACAGGAAGCAAAATATATAGTGGTAGACAACTAGTCTCGGGCCGTGATACGACCCGGGACTAATAGTCTACGAAAAGACCAGCTGGCCTACTCCAGGTATTACGGACCGGGACTAAAGATCTGGTCCGGCCCGGAACTAGTGACTACGGCCGATTCTAGCCGTTAGAGGCCTCACGGCCTGAGACTAGTGCTCCCACTAGTCACGGGCTATGACAGACCGGGACTGCTGGCGTTGTTTACGTCGAACCGAAGAGGGATTTTACGGTAGCGTGGATACCTCCCTGACCGGGGTAAAACTAGTAAGAATCTGTGTGCAAGTTGTCGTCGGAGGCGACGCGCCCTGGGGGCGGTGGTGCTAGACCGACCCGCCGTTTATGCAGACTCAGTGGATATGCACCGGGTTCGAAACGTCTTGCTAAGTTTGGCAACGGACCATTAGTTTTGCAGCTGTCAAAGCTCCTTGTCAGCTGGAAGAAACTTGGCAAGACCACGTCGGCACAGATCTCTGCCATTCCAGCTGTACTACGTGCCCGGTGCCCCTCGCTAGCAACCAGCCCACTGGCCACTAGCATCGTTCTGACACTGGTCGTCGGGGCCACGAGCACATGGACACCAAAGAACCGCCATGCCGTACACCAAAGCTGCATATAAATTCTGCTATGTCCAGCGCTCCCAGGCGTAGAAACAGGCCAGACATTCAGACAAGTATATTTTACTGCCACGACAGAGGTACTACCCTGAAGACTGAAGAGTAGACGTCGGCAATTAGAGCATCTCACCCGGGCTGACCCATTCTGTCACACCAAACGACCCGTTTCTGTTTGTTTAGGTTAGATCGCCGGTTGATTTGGGACCGTAGTCTGTTTGGCCGACCGTGTCCAGCGGCATGACTCATTTGTTTCTTGCCTAGCGCTGGCCAGGGCTAGCCAGAGATTTCATATGTTTGCAAATTTTATTATAAAGTTAATTTTTGGAATACAAATAAACTAGATTAGGCGATCAAATTAAAATAGTGCTTACATATAAATAGTTTAGTAGTTTAGGCTCGCATGGTTCGCTACAAAACAACTAAACCGTCATTCAAATTACACAAAACAAATAAAGGATTAAACATTGAGATTTCCTACACGAGCCTATATATGCTCAACCAAATTCAGTTGAAGCCGTTTATGGATTTGCCCGTGACACAAAATTTCATGCACTTGCATGAAATCTTCACAAGAGGCTAGATCTGGCTCTTGCTCAACCAACTGACCCTGAAAGTCCCAGTCTTGGTCCAAGATGCCATCATGACGCTCGTCATTGATGATCATGTTGTGCATGATGACACAAGCAACCATCACATTCCACATCCTCTCTGTGTCCAGGTTTTATAAGGGTATCGAACAATAGCCCACCTTGACTGAAGTACACCAAATGCTCATTCGACATCCTTTCTAGCGGCCTCTTGCTCTGTCGCAAACCTCTTGCACTTCTCATCTCCAGGATTGTGGATTGTCTTCAAAGGTGGTCCAAGAGGGGTAGATACTGGCGAATGTACCTCGGACAAATGATCGAGCAGGTTGTGCGCCATACAGAGGGTGTCGCGCGCCCAGCCCACAGGCAGAGGCCGAGGGCAGCGGGATTGCCTGCGGCACGTCGAGACAACTCCAGCAACGCGCGTGGCTGTGGTGGCGCTCGATATCGCGGGGCGTCGGCAGCAGCGAGCGACGGCAAAAATTGCGCCTGCTCGAGGGCACGGGATATGGAGTGCGAAAGTTTGGGGGAGGAGAGCGTCTGTTCTGCCACTGACGAGAGTGCCTAGGCAAATTATTGGAGGGACACCCACGTGTCCTGGCCGGCCAAATTATATGTATGGATAAGTTGAGCCGGACGCGTTTGTCCAAATGAATCGGCATTGTTGGGGGCCGCGCGTCGGCCGGTGGAGATGCCCTTAAACCCAGGCTCGCACGTAGATGTAGTGACCGGCAACCATCACCGTCCGGGCGGATGAAAGAAATCAAACGCTGGAATAGAATGAATCTCTGACGAGTATCTGTCAGTGGCTTGATATGAACACATGAGCTGATGCTACCGTCTTCCTGAGCAGATGGGTAGGCCACATCGGCATCTCATTCACTGGCATTAGTAGCACTGGGCAAGGTCACATGCGGTGCGTGCGTGGTTGTCTCGCTGCCTGCGTAGCCAATTCTGGCTAGACTTAAATCATTCCAACCAGAAACAAAGACTCTGAGCTGAATCCGGCAAAAGGCAGATGCACCGTGATTATAGCAATATAATTACACTCTTGATTAATTGTCTTAGCTAGTAGGGGTAGTGCTTAGTACATTTTTGCAGGCACAGCAAGAACACCATCATCCAAACTGAAATACTAGTTAACACAAGCAAACCATGCGGCAGAACAGTACCAAGTTCTCCAAAGTTATGCTTAGGCGCGTATAGCTAGCGAAGCAAACCATGTGCAGATGGATGGGCCTGAGGGCCGGGCTAGTGCCCGGACCCGACCCGGTTGACGAGGGCGAGGGCGTTGCTGGTGACCTGCGCGACGTCCACCACCTTGCTCCGGATGGCGGCGCGCGTGCGGGCGTCCACGCCGCGGGAGAGCCCGTCCAGGCAGGTGTTCTCGTCGGTCAGCGCCGCGCTGCACCAGGTCTGCACGTTGCTCAGGTGCCACCGGAACGCCGCCGTCCCGGCCCGCCCCATGTTCCCGCCCAGCTCCTTGGCCGCGTCGCGCAGGTGGCCCACGCTGTCCGCCATGTTCTCCACGCAGTCGCGCGCCGGGCTGCCGCTGCCCTTCTTCGCCCCGCCGGCGCCGCCGCTGCCGCCGCGGAGGCCCGGCCCCACCAGCCGCCCCACGTACGCCGACGCCGACTTCGCGCGGTCCGCGCTCACGGACAGCGCCGCCCGGGCCAGCTCCTGCGGCGAGTTCCCGGCGGCGCCGTACGAGGACAGGCTCTGCACGCACACCGACGGGAACTGCGTCTCGCGGCACGACTTGCGGATGAAGTCGGTGGCGGCGGCCGGAGCAGCGCCCTTTGCCGCGGCCGCGGCGGCCAAGGCGAGGAGCAGTGCGGCCAGGAGGGGAGGAGCGCCGGAGCGAGCCATTATTGAGCTCGTCCCTTGAGGAGTACAGACAGAGTGGTGTGGGTTGGTTGGCTGGATCTCTGGTTGGTTGTTTTGTAATGGCCAACATGCGTGTCTTTATATAAGGAGCAAAAATAATCCTGCAGATATTGTTTTTTACCAGTTTGTATCTTGCATGGATAATGACATTTGATTGGCGAATAAGAAGAAAATTCTAGAAAGGTCCTGTAGTTTGGTATGAATTAAATGTGTAAACCACATCTTTGTGTTCTTTTGCCTATCTATTTCAAATGCAATTGTTATTTCTAAGTTGTTGGAGAAATTATTATTTATTAAGTCGATAGCATGAAACCTAAAATTACAGAAAACATATTGTGCAAACCATCAAATATGCACAATCATAAAAAAGAATCAGAGGGAAGTGATTTCACTTCTGGAGTATTTTTTTTCTGACTTTGGACCTTGCATATGGATGAAGACATTTTCATGCCAAAGAAGAAGAAAGTTCTAGAATGGTCTTGTAGTTTGGTATGAATTGAATGTGAAGACAAATTTGGTTGGGTTATTGTTGTAATTATGTTAATTCCAAAAGATGTATGTCCAATACAACTTAAATTGATATTTGCGAGTCAAACAAGTTGTACAACTATGAAGAATGCATATTTATTGTTTGTGATGGCTAACTTGATCTAAATCGGGCTTATTTTTTGGGGGGTACAATTTCACACCGCTAATCTAAATTTGCACATAACATGTACAAAAAATTAATTAACTTCATCTAAAAAAGAAATTAATTAACTTAAGTAAATCTCAAATAATCAAGACAAATATACCATTTTAAATTTGAAGTGTACACGCAATTTTCGGATAATCAACTTATAAGTGGAAACAACTCGCGGCTCTACAAATTTCTAGAACCTATCAAGGACCGAGCGGAGAACTATGGCATTGCGAGGGATGTTCCCGTAACAAGGCCACTTGCTAAATTAGAGCATCGCCACTCGTCTCCCATACAGCGTCCAGCGCAACCTGATTTTGGTCCGTATGGGGGGCATTAGATGTGTTCTCGAATTGGGGAGGGAGGTGTACGCTCCTAGTCGTGTACCCAAAGACAACAATTTTTTAATTATTTGGCGACAATTTTACATGTGCAAAAAATAAAAAAAACTAGTCATAATTGTGCCTAGTCCTATAGTACACGCCTTCGGGGTCGTCGTCGTCGCTTGGCGTGCATGGATGGAACCTCATCCCTTCCCCGGTTTGCAGTAGGTGGCGGATACCGTGGATCAGCTGTGGAGACCAATGGCCGTTGCTGCTGTAGCTAGCCACCATGTCGTCCTCCGCGCGGTACAAAGAGGCGCGCATGGCCGTGCGCTGCCATTGGAACTCCTTCGGGTCGCCGGTGCGTCCAAGCTAGCGCGCGGCCATAGCGTATTACGAAGGCACCCGCCACTTCGGTCTCGAAGGCAGGACACCCGAAGGTGGGGTGTCTCATTTGGCGACGATGCCACTTCTGCCCTTGCTTGGGCTCCGAGGTGGCTGAAAATACGGGTTCCACAGACGATGGTGGTCTCCTTTTGCGATGTGGTGCATCACGCCGGCGAGTGTCCAGTTCGCCCACCACAGCCGTCGGCCGGCTTCATTGTGGTTCACCGGAGGAGGGTCGTCGCCCTCATACCCGATGAGCTCTCTTTCCCGTCGATTGGCGAAGAAGGCGTTCCAGGTCGCGGTGTAGTCGGGGTATCAATTGGGATCCATCTGTTGTTTTGACGTGAGCTCAAGGTAGTAGTGGCTTATGATGGCCGCCCAGCGGACAGGGGCTCAACATCCAGTCGGAAAGCACCAGGTAGCTTGGCGAACATGGGTAGCTGGAGGCGCACAGCACCTCCGCCTCCTCGAGGGTGAGATAGGCCCAGTGTGGGGTGTCCATGGTGAAAGAGGGTGGTGTAGATCTGTGGATGGCAATAGAGGCCACCTTGATATAGCGGGAAAGGGCGGGAAATCTAGGCGGGAAGAGTCGGAAAGGACGGGAACGAAAGGTACGCCGTCGCGACGGGACGCATCGGCTCTAGAAACGAATCGCCTATCTCACTACCAGGACTGGTCCGTGTCGTTTTCAGCTCCATCCGGCGTCCCAGCTTGCATCCATTTAGGTTGGGGTTCGGCCTAATGTTACCGTGTAACAAAACAGGCTACGTCGACACAAAAAAAGAATTAGAGGTCCTACCAGACGTGATTTTGAGTGTCGGTAGCCCATAGCTCTTTAGCGGGCTTTAGTGACCCCGGGTGGCGGGTGAAGATGCTCTAAGTACGAGTAAAGGAGGTTGAACGTGTGTCCACGTGAAGGGCAGAGGAAGTTGGGCCGATGGTGGACCATTCTTTTGAGGTGTGATGCGATCAAGAGTTCAAGACATATCTAGCTATCTTCATCTGCAAGGAACAGAACTAAATCAACCCGTATCGATGATTATCGAGGGCACTGAATTACTAGTTCAAGACATGTCCACATTTTTTCGGTGGCAACGGTGAGAAAGCAGCACTTGAACAGAAGCAGGGAGTACCATGTGAAAAAATAATGAAAATGTTGCACCCGCCGCCGGCCTGTAGCTAGAAAATGCAGGATTTCGTATGGCCTAATGTTTGGTCCACACTCACTGGCTGGCTGACTCAGACTACCAGTTGGAGTCGGCCACACCTAACAATGGGTTTTTCAACGCTCCTTCAACACAACCTCTCCACCGATTAGGCCGAGTTCATTAGTCACCAATCGTACACCGTTCGTTACTCAAGCACTCCGTGCACATAATTGTCCTGTCACTTGCACGATGCAAGGAATGCATCGGCGTTTTATCGTTCCACACTTGCACGATGCCGGGTAGGGGGCGCTATTGGTTGCGTGCGTCCTTTTTGTCCTCCCGGATAGCCTTATCACTCTCCTATGTTCGGTTGGATGCCTCGTTTGGTACCTGCAGGACCCTAGACAGACCTGTGGGCTATGAAACAGAGTGAATAGTTGCCTGCATCCCCTCCTTGTTATGTTATATACCTTGCACGATATGTAAATCAGCACGCAACTAGGACAGCAACAACGTTTGAGCTACTCCCTAATTGTCGTTAAAATAGATGTATCTAGCACTAAAATATATCTAGATACATCCATTTTAGTGACAAGTAATATGGATCGGAGGGAGTAGTTGTTTTCGGGGCAACTTCAGGATATGTAAATCACACACACAAATTAGAAAAAGATTACTTCACGATCATGAGAAGTAGGACAAAGACGCGAAGTATTTGTTCCTCCTTTTATTCGAAATGTGGAGATGAGCCCCAGCCTTTGCATCAATTGATGCACACACCACTTTTTATTGTATAGTTCAAAGTAACCTTTTTTTTCTCGTTTCAAACGAAAAAAAGTAACCTTTTTTTACAATCATGGATAAAAGCTAAGGTAAGACATGTATCCACAGGTCATGTCCTACCGAGAACCAAGACGTGGCTCTAGGTTATTCACAGGTCCGCGCACCGTGCCATTCCTTCTTTTGATTATTCTATCTATACAAAAAAATACACAAGAATTAGAATGAAGTCCTGCCAATACTCAACAATAACGATTTGTGTGTTGTCTGGCAATACTCAATAATACCGCTATCCCCAGCCATTAATCTCAGCCACACGAATTAGAATGAAGTCATATAGTAGGAACTCTCCAACCAAACACACTGAAACGTGTTTCACTCTCCCTCTCCACAAATATAGACAGGGGCGAAGCCACATTCAACCTTGTGGGTGCCCAAGTATCCACAAAAATTTGAAATACTAGTTACACCGGTAAGCTGACTTGCTACCACATTTAAAATGTTTAAGCAAAAAACACAAATGTTCTAAAAAGTGGTAGAGAAAGCGCTCCAGCTCCACCTAGTAACTAGACCACTGCCAGCATTTCTAGGCATTTCGCAAAAAAAGAGAGGCAAGTGTATATATACTTCATTATACACTGTAAAATTTTAAATTTGACAAGGATGGGTACTTCAATCAGTCAGATATTTACTAGACACAGTTTCCATACATCTCCCACTTATCCTCTTCAATCAGCAAGAAGCACTGAATAAGTATTGGGAACACGGGCCAGTGCTGTGCAACTGACACACTAAAGCAGCAAAAAGCAGGAAAAAACACCTTTTCGAATGCTTAAGCATCCAGGCACTTAAAAGCAATCTCTTAGATGAAAGACCTTAGGCGCAGCTTTTTAAACACTAAACTACTAAGGTAACTTTGACATAACATCTGCTATCAAGAAACTAATAAGACTAGTGCAGTCACTACTATCATCTGGAACAACAGTCTTCAAAAGATCCCACTATTTCAACCTATGTTAGGGGTAATAACAGCCCTTTTACATGAAGAGTGCTAGAAATGCACAATTTCATAAAAGCACATAAGGAGTGAACTTTGAATTAACAATTACACTAGCAAGCGGAATTGCTACCACATCCAAAATGTTTAAGCAAAAACCACCAATACTTAACAAGCCGTAGAGAGAAGCAAGCGCTCCAGCTCCACCTAGCACCCACGCGCTGCCTAGTGTTTCTAGGCGTTTCGGAGAGAACAGAGCAAAGTGCATATACTCTTCATTATAAACTGTAAATGTTTTAATTTGACAAGGATGAATGTTTCGACCAACGATATATTTACTAAATAGAGTTTCCATACATCTCACTTCTCCTCCTCTATCACTACCCACTGTTCCTGTCATCCTCTATCACTACCCACTGTTCCTGTCATGCAGGAGACAGTAGCATGCAAGAATGACTGAATAAGTATTGGAAACATGAATAGGTGTGCAGCCGACACACTAAAGCAGCAAAAGGCAGAAACAAAACCCTTTTGGATTAAGCATCCAGCCACTTAAAATCCATCGATCCACAGCCCTTGGGCGCAGCTTTTAAGGCTGGTCATAGTGGGGGTAACTTCACTAGTAACAAAGAGTTCAAATCAGCATTTCTGCTTATGTGGCAATGATTTAATAAAGAGAGAGATAGATTGAGTAACTAGCTATGTTATTGTAACATCACACATACCGAGACAAAAATGTGTCTATAATCTAATTAGTGTGACATTGCATGTTACCACCTCTAAGTTATTTTACACTATGAAGATAGTAACTTAGACTAGTAAATTACTACTCTAAGTTACTTTCCACTATGACCAGCCTAAGATAGTCATATCGTCAGAAACAACACTCTTCAAAAGAAGAAAGCTACCCCTCCAGTCACAGATAATCAAGAATATCTTATGATGGGTTCCCAAATAAAAGTCACCTAATTTAAGCTACTATTATATTATTATTAATATTCTCTAAAAAAAACATCTTACCAACGAAAAATAACGCCATCAGATACTGACATAGACCGCAGGCAATACAGTGAGTAGCATTGGTGATGGTATATCAACCTGGGAGCATGACAACACCTGGTGGTGATGCGGCGGTGCATCACGGGTCTTCTCGGGAGTTGAGACGGAGGATGAGTGGTTCGCGGTTCCTGTACGCCTTCCGCAGCGCCGCCCTATTCTTCTTCGCCAACTTCGCGAGAAAAGGGCCCAATTTGTCCCTGAACAAGACAGATAGATTCAATTTCGCTCGGTTAGAATCAATTCCCGAAGATAGACAGACACGCAAGCGAACAAGAGAGAGGGCGCGCGCACATCTCGGACAGCTTGTTGGGGGCACCGTCGGCGACCTTGGCGCAGGGGAGAGATCGCTCCTCCTCGAGTTCCTTCAGCTCCGCCTTGAGCTGCTTCAGCTGCGCCATAAGTTCCGCCCTCCTTTTCTCGTCCAACTTGACCGGCGGGTCTGCCGCACAACAACGGAGGCGTCAGATCCAGAAGAAACTAGTAGTAAGGACAGACGCAATGATGCATGGGCGATGCCGTGGCTTACCCATGGCGACGGTAGCGGTTGCAGCGTCAGGGGCAAAGCGGAGGCGGTGGCGGAGCGGGGTGGAGGCTGTGCGCGAAGGCAATTGAGTGCCGGCGGCGGGGGAGGCTTATAAGTTTTTTTTTTTTTTTTTAGGGCAGGGGGAGGCTTATATAAGTAAGAGAGAAGGGAAGACAAAACCCTAGATTGAGGCGCAGTGTGGGCTGAATGGCCCAGCTAGGCAGAAAGTGAAATCCTACCGTGTGGAGCTGCTGGACCAGCATAAGAAAAAGTCCATATTATACCTCCCTCAACTTGCGTGAGAGTCAACATTTTCTCCCTAAGCTAGAACCGGATGCTTAGACTAGCTCCAACGGAGGTTTCATATTAGTATCATGTATCACATGTATACAAAATGGTTATGTGTCACTGCAATTAATGATAAAAGAGATTGTGTTGGTATCATAGGTAGATACGGTATCATAGCACATAAAACTATAAAAACTAATCCCAAATAAATCTTGTACATAAATTTATATTAAGATTCTACAAAACAATAAATACACTAACACTATGATACTACTACTACATGATAATACGCATTGTAAAGATGATATCATAACTAGTATATGATACTACTATATGATACTTTCCATTGTGACTAGTCTTACGCTAGTCATAGTGGGAATAACTTGGATAGTAACATAGTCCTACATGTATTCACAACTAAGCAACATGGCATACAATTAAATGATGAGAGAGGCTTGTGGTAACTAGCTATGTTACCATAACATCACATATTTCTAGACAAAATGAGTCTATATTGTAATAAATGAGGCTTTGCTTGATATCATACCTATGTTATTTTGCACTATGAAAGTAGTAACTTAGACTAGTAACATATACATGTTACTACTCTAAGTTACTCCCCACTATGACCAGCCTTAGAGCAACTCTAGGAGACCCCTTAAAAGAGCGGACTAAGAAAAATAACCGTTATATTTTGGTTTTGCCCGCGAAAACTGGCCAGACTAGAAACCATATAACATCCGAACTAGAAAAAAATTTAGGGGGCTGAGAAAAATGCCCCTCGAAACCATATATTCCCAGGTTTCGACCACAACCTGGAGGCGACCCGTATCGCTGTGAATCGTTCGCGGGAGGGACATTTCAGCTCGTTCTCCTCCCTTTCGCGTCCACCCGTCGCCACCGCCGCCGAGTGCCGCCGTTGACTCAGGCCTCGGCAGACAAATTCCACCCGCCGAGACGGCCTACGCTACTCGACTATCATGTTCCCAACCCGAGTTGTGACATAAATTGATTCGGGACTGAGATCTACCTCGAGATGGCCTCTGTAACTTGGTTATCGCCTTCTGCTCCCTGTTGAACTTCGTCGGCCAGTACAGGCTCGTAACCACGTACCGGGGCATCGCCCTCTTCCACGTCGGCATCTGGCGGCGCTACGCCTCGATGTTCCTTCCCATCTCGAATCGGCCCGCGAGCGGCGCCACCGGCACACCCGCGTAGCTGATTCGCCAACCATAGGGCACTGTCGCTCCCGGCGGCGCAACGATGTCGTAGTGCACGAACATCACCGCCTCGTAGAAGTTGAGTGTCGGCGCCTCCATGGCGGCACGGTGGAGAGTGGAGAGGGAGGGGATGGATCGCGTCGGCGCCTCCTATTTGTACACGAAGACGGACGGAATCAAAATGGAATATTCGTTTTTCTGGTTCGGGTATATGGGTTCTGTTCCGCCCCGTCACACGCAGCCCGAAAACACGAGAAAAACTTGACCTGGAAACGCAATTTCTGGATTTCTGTTTCGGGGTTTTAAACGGTCTGCTAGAGTTTCTCTTATGCTCCTTGAACTATTGAAACCGGTCGATTCACCTCCCTATATGGTTTTCAAAGAGGTTTTACTGACGTGGCGCCCCACGTCAGCCATGTGGGAGGTAAATTGAACTTTCATAATAGTTTAGGGAGGTCCACTGGACACTATAAAAAATATAGAAATGTTTTTTTCAAAAATCCAAATATTTTTTCTGGAATAAATGTACATTTTAAAATAGCAAATGATATTTAATATTATAAAAATCATAGAAAGTTTCTTTTAAGTAAAAAATATCATAGTTATTTCTTTCTTCATTTCTTGTTTTTTAGATAATGGAGAAATATTCTGGCTTCACACCTCTTAAAAGAGAGGCATTCAGACCACAAAAAGTAATTCTATTTTCCATGTCCAATCGCGGACAATTCGTCCAGTTGCTTCCCATGAGTTTTCATAATCGATACGGAAGTCGTGGACACTTTGTACTTTTCCATAGTTAGAAAGCCGAGACTATCAATGATACACAAATTAGTCTTAGAGACCAGCCTAGGGACATCTAATGTTGTTTATGTTGGAGATATGCCCAAGAGGCAATAATAAAGTAGGTTATTATCATATCTTCATACTTATGATAAATGTTTACATTCATGCTATAATAGTATTAACAAGGAAACCATTAATACTTGTGTGATTTGTAAACTTAATTGAAGTCCCTAGTATAGCCTCTATACTTCACTAGCTTGTTGGTTGATTGATGATTGTGGTTTCCATATCATGAACATTGAGATGTTATCAACAACAAGATCATATCGTTAGGAGAATGATATGGTGGACATACTCCTATAGATAAGCGTAGCATAAAGATCAAGTCATTTCAATAGTTCAATTGCTATATGCTTTCTGATACATAGTAACCTAATTCCTTCGACCATGAGATCATGCATATCACCTTTACCGGATGGATGCTTTGATGTCATCAAACACCACACCGTAACAGGGTGGCTATAAAAGTGGCATTGAGTGTTCGGAAAGTATTGGTTGAAACACATGGATCAAGAGTGGGATTTGTCCATCCATATAACGGATAGATATACTCTGGGCCCTCTCGGTGGAATGTCATCCAATTAGCTTGCAAGCATGTGACTGGCTCACAAGGGATCACATATCACGGGAACGAGAAAAGAGTACTTATCGATGTGAGGTTGAACTAGGTATGCGGAGATACCGACGATCATAACCTCGGATAAGTAACATATCGTGAGACAAAGGGAAATTGGTATCGTATGTAAGTGGTTCATTCGATCAAAGTAATCGTAGAAATATGTGGAGCCATATGAATTTCCAGATTCCTCTATTGGTTATTGGAGAAGTGTCTCGATCATGTCCGCATAATTCACGAACCGTAGGAGACACACTTAAGGATTGACGTTGTTTGAGTAGTTATGGTATTATGAGAAAGAGACCGAATGTTGTTGAGTCTCGGATGGGATCCGGATATCACGAGGAGATCCGAATGGTCCGGAGAATAAGATTCATATAAGGAAAGTCCCATTTCGGAGTTGGGGAATGGTTAGGTGTTTTCATCGGGAATGTTCTAGAAGGTTCGGAATGTCCTGCGCTCGGGGAAGGGTACATGAATGTGTCATTGTAAGTTGGAATGATTGCATCATGTACTAGGTTTTCTTGCTGTCCAAAATAAAGGGTTTATTTAAATCCTAAATTGAAAAGTCAAACGGCTAGTTTGAAAGTCAAACGGCAATTTTGGGAAGTGGGAAGAGAGGAGGATTGGTGGAGGCCGGGTGGAGGAGGGTTCCTCCCTGGCGGCGCCCCACCAAGCCGACTTGGGAGGACTCTCCTCCCTTGGCCAGCCCTCCCACCTATATAAGGAGGCGGGGCTCCTCCTAGCACACACAAGTTCCTACCTCTAATCTCGGTTTAGAGCCGTTTTGGTTTAGAGCTTCTAATTTCTTTAGCCAGGTTTAGAGCCTTCTAATTGGTTTAGAGCCTTCTAATTGGTGTGTCTAATTACTAGACCACTAATAGCCTCTCTCATAAACTCCACCATACTGCACTGCTTAAGGCGAAGCCTCATGGGATTCCCTCTACTTCGTACCACGCCCGTTGTCTTTCTTGAATCGCGAGGAGAGTGCTACAACCTCCATTTTCTTTGGAACAAGGGAGAGGAAGGTCTTCATCGAGTATCGCACGTGTGACCGACTGCGGAAGCACTGCTGGAACGTGGCGCTGGAAGGATCGTCTACACGATCTTGAGATCGGAAGAAATGCGACTACATCACCCACGAGAATCTGCTCGTTAACGCTTTGGAATCTTCGAGGGTGAGTTCCACTATCGACTCGTTGCTACAATCTAGTAGATAGATCTTGGCTTGTTTGTTTGTATGCGATAGAAAATTTTGTTTTCCATGCTACGAACCCCTACAGTGGTATCAGAGCCGTGTCTATATGTAGATCTGTTGCACGAGTAGAACACAATGGTCATTGTGGGCGTTGATGCTTTTATTGTAGATTGCTTTTGTGTACTTTGCATCTTGCGGTATGTTGGGATGAAGCGGCCCGGGCTAACCTTACATGACATTGTTCATGAGACTTGCTCCACGCTTGACATGCAACTCATATTGCATAAGTGGCTTTGCGGGTGCCTGTTTCTCCTAGCATAGTAAAGATCCAATTTACAACGGGTAATCAACAATGCTAGTATCAATGTTGTGGTTCTTGTTCGTAGGTTAGAACGACACTTATGGAAAGCCCCAAACCACGTAAAATATGCAAAGAAAGTAGAAGCGTCTAACTTTGTTTTGCATGGGTGTCAGATGATGTGATATGGCCATGATTGTGATTATATTTGATGTATGCAATGTTCCTTATTGTAAGTTGGCAACGGCGAGCCATATGGTTGTCTTTAATTTCTGTTAAGACCTGCGTGTCTATTCAAAATAGTTGTAATAGTTGAAGCTGGTGGACGACAACCATGAAGAAGCGTCATTGACCTTGATGCTATGCCGGTGATGATGGAGATCATGTTCGTGCTTGAAGATGGAGATCGGAAGCACAAAGAAGAAAGGCCATATCATATCACATATTATGAATTGCATGTGATGTTAATCCTTTATGCATCTTGTATTGCTTAGTAGACAACGGTAGCATTATAAGATGATCCCTCATGCACATAAATTTCAAGTTCTAAAGTGTTCACCCTTAGTATGCACCGTTGCCAAAGCTTGCTGCTTCGAAGCACCACGTGATGATCGGGTGTCTTTGATTCCGCGGGTGAATACAACGTAAGCAAGCCAGATTTGCTTATGCGGTAGCTAAGGTTTGATCTTGACGAGCCTAGCATGTACAGACATGGCCTCAGGAACACGGATTGCCGAAAGGTAGAGCATGAGTCATATAGTAGATATGATGAACATGTTGATTGTTCGCCATTAAAGCTATATCAACTCTCGTGATGATCGGTTTTGATGTGGTGGATTTGGTTCGTGTGATCACTAAAACAATGTGAGGGATATTGTTTTGAGTGGGAGTTCACCTAGATTAATTTAATTATTAATTAGAACTCAATTTATCATAAACTAAATCAAAGTGAATTTGCATAGTTGTTGTAGTCATTGGCATCAGTTTACCACCTTGCGCTTAGTTATAATTGAGATGATAGAACTATAGAATTCTGGTTAGTTACTTTACGAACTGGTATCGTATTGTTTTGAAGTGTTAATCTAAAGTTTAAAAGTCCTATTGCAAACTTTCAGTAAGTTTTGATATAGTTGGTATTAAAATCAAGAGTAACAATTCCAATGTTAGTATATAAGTATCGTGTTTGTCTCCATGATTCTTGATATTCAAAGGATTGTCTTAATATCAAGGTTATCTAGGATCTGAAAGAGTTGTTTCAGAAACCATGATGTGTGGAAGATATTGTGATATCTGAAACGAAGTTTTAGTTGCAACATGATAGAGTATAATATGGCAAAAGTCATGTTCTCATATTTTGATGAGAATTTACAAAGGGTTGGAGACACTTGTTGTCCTAATCCTCCAAAAGGTTTTGGATAGCAACATTATACTCATAATTCATCGTTACAAGCTAAAAGTAGCTTGATCATGGATAAATCCATGATGAGGTGAATATTTGATGTAGGTAAAATATTTACTACACCAAGAGATTACTAAAGAAAGGAATTTGAAAGAACACCAAATATTTGATAATGGTGATCTACTTCAAAGTGCAAGTTCAAAGACATTGGTATTTAACTATACACGCTTTGGACTATGTGTCATATGTATGACTCCACTATTGATGTTGATAGATTCTTTCAAATGTAAATACCGAAAGAGAATCTCATAAATATGTAAGAAAAGAAAAGACTAGAATTGTTCAGCTTAAGTATATGGATGATATACATGTTATGGCTATATTCTTTGCTTATTAAATAATGTGGTTCTTAAGTATTTGATACTGAATTTGTTGGTGTGAATCGTCATACGAAACAACACAATTCATGAACTACAATGGCCTAAGTAACTAGCAAAAGAATATGTGATGATGTTTATCGAGAACAAATAAAGGGTTGTTGTGTTGCTCGTTAAACATCAAAGCTTGCCTTCAAGATTTGTTTTATCAGGTATTATGAGAACAAAAGGGTTGTTCAAATAATTGCCGTAATCCATAAAAGATGGATGATTCACAAATCTCGTTGGAGAAATCACATCCATAAAACTAGTGCTAAAATTGTCGAAAGACAAATTGATTGAAAGATCACTTAGGAAGTGACATCGCCGTTTAAATTATATTTGAAAGAAAACATGAAGAAACTCCATGTGGATGGAATTTTGGAGTCTTTTGATTTTGATCAAATAACGCTTGTGAAACTTTCCTAGAGATAATTAAAACTTTGTTCATAGGCCAAAAGGGAATGAATGACTAGCTTATCGAACTTGTGCATATTGTTGTACGAACTCCATTATGTGTAGTCAAGAGCGATGGATTTCAACTTCATATGCTTTCTCCGAAAATTTGAGTGAATATGTGAATATTTACTTAATAAGGATGAAGTATGAAATATTTGAAAAGTTCAAAGATTTTCAAGATGAAGTGCAAAATCATTGTAACAAGAATATAAATAGTTTATGATAAGATCATAAAGGAAGATATTTGAGTTACAAGTTTAGCATAATACCTAAGATTTAAGGAATCGTTCCGTGGATTTACATTTCCCGAAACACCATAAGAGTATGGAGTGTTCGAGATATGTAATTAAAACCTTGTTTGACATGGTAAGATCAAAGGTATAATATATAGAACTGCCATTATATTTTAAAGATTAAAAGCTTTAGAGACTACCGCTTTTCCACTAAAAGAGCTCCATCATAATCCGTTGAAATGACACCATATAAAGTTATGGTTTGGGATAAAACTCATGTTGTCCTTTCTTAAACATTGGTATGCTATGCATAAGAAAGATGTTTGCAACCAAAGTCGGATAAACCTGTCTTTGTATTACTGTTAAATATTCCTCCATAAACACCGGAGACAAAAGTGTTTGTCGCTTAGAACGTCAAGTTTCTTTGAGAAGGAAATTTTTCGTGAAAAGTTAAGTGGGAGGACAATAGAACTTTGATAAGGTTAAAGGAACCTTAGCTATATGTGCAGTGGCGCAGACCAAAAGTGTTCCGGAGGCGAGAATAATGCTCATGGCTCACGTGCCTCAAAGGTTGTGGTCACGGAGGTCTAAGTTTCTATTGAACCAAGTAGGTCGAGTAAACAATCAAATACCAAGATTTGAGGGTTGAATCATTATTTGAGAATAATGAACAGACTACATGCAAAGAAGCGATGATGGGCCCTGACTCCGTCAAATGGCTTGAAGCCATAAAATCCGTGATAGTTCCATACACGAGAAATCAAGTTTTGAACTTGAAGGACCCTCAAGAAAGGTGTAAGACCTTACAGTTGTGTTTGGATCTATAAAGAAGTAGACATGGATGTTTCACATCTATGAAATAGTCGACATGTTGGGAAAGAGTTCACAACAATGTTCAAAGGTTGACTATGACAAGATTTGATCTTTCATAGTGATATTTAGTCTAGATGGATTAATGTAGCAACCACTACATATAATTTTGTTATATGATAGTTGAATAAACAAAACAAGTTCTTCTAATAGAATCGTTACCTAGGACGTGTGCATGACACGGTCCATAAGGTTTTGTTAATTCAAAGGATGCTAAAAGAATATGCAAACTTCAATGGTTAAAGTGAGCATAGCGGAGTTGGAATCTTCACTGTGATGAAACTGTTAAAGGAGTTTAAAAGTTCATTAGAGACGATGAAGATGCTTGCATTTGCAAGAAATTAAGTGGGAGCGCTAAAGACATATTTCTAATACATTATGTGGAGGACATATTGTTGATTAGAAATGATGTATATCTTATTAACACATATTAAGAATTTCATCCCGATGAAAGACTTAGGCAAAACCCAAATATTTGGCATCAATAGATGCTAATATGGTTGTGCCAAAAGTACATAGACGAGATATTGAATGAGTTCAATATAGAAACTACAAGAAAGGTTCTTGTCGCACAGAAAGGATTGAATAAATTCAATATTGATGATATATTCAAGTGTATTGACATTTGGTAAGTGAAACAAAGATTCAAGTATAGATTGATACTTGATGTATGAAATCACAAAGAGTATTTATATCAATCATACTGTGATATGTACAAATCCAGATATGTCCTATGCTCTAAATGTTGTGAGCATATACCAGAATGATTTGTAAGATGATCATTGGACAATAGTAAGGATATTCTTATGATCTTTTGGAAAGAACTAAGAGTATATTATTTGTAGAAGTGACAAATAGATGATTAGTTCATTGTAAAAGTACTACATTGATACTAGTTTTGTCACAGAGTACAAATTAAGTTTATCTCAATCTAAACTAAGGGTGGCACAATATAATGGAAAGTGAGTTCCATAATGGATTTGGATGAGTTCCAAAGTTAAGACATTGTGACAGATACTACAACAAAAGGCTAAGTATATGACTGTTATTATAGCAGCAAAAGAGGGCATTTGTGTCAAGTAGTTTGTTATCAAACTAGGTGTAGTTCACAGCGGGATAATACTATGAAGATATATTGTACGACAATATTGTCAACATGTTTTAACCCCAAAGAACTAAAGGTCACACCAAAAGACCAAATTTATACAAAGCCATCTCATTAGAGAATGAGTGATGCGTAGAGACGCAAAGACATGCAATTACACACGGACCTGGAAGTGTCAGATCCGGAGATCAGTTGACCACTAGCAATCGTGTACATACAACACCGAAAAGCCATAGGTGTTGAATACACAAAGGTTTGAAACTAGATTATTGACTCTAGTGCAAGTGGGAGACTGTTGGAGATATGCCCAAGAGGCAATAATAAAGTAGGTTATTATCATATCTTCATACTTATGATAAATGTTTACATTCATGCTATAATAGTATTAACAAGGAAACCATTAATACTTGTGTGATTTGTAAACTTAATTGAAGTCCCTAGTATAGCCTCTATACTTCACTAGCTTGTTGGTTGATTGATGATTGTGGTTTCCATATCATGAACATTGAGATGTTATCAACAACAAGATCATATCGTTAGGAGAATGATATGGTGGACATACTCCTATAGATAAGCGTAGCATAAAGATCAAGTCATTTCAATAGTTCAATTGCTATATGCTTTCTGATACATAGTAACCTAATTCCTTCGACCATGAGATCATGCATATCACCTTTACTGGATGGATGCTTTGATGTCATCAAACACCACACCGTAATGTGGTGGCTATAAAAGTGGCATTGAGTGTTCGGAAAGTATTGGTTGAAACACATGGATCAAGAGGGATTTGTCCATCCATATAACGGATAGATATACTGGGCCCTCTCGGTGGAATGTCATCCAATTAGCTTGCAAGCATGTGACTGGCTCACAAGGGATCACATACCACGGGAACGAGAAAAGAGTACTTATCAGTAACGAGGTTGAACTAGGTATGCAGAGATACCGACGATCATAACCTCGGATAAGTAACATATCGTGAGACAAAGGGAAATTGGTATCGTATGTAAGTGGTTCATTCGATCGCAAAGTAATCATAGAAATATGTGGGAGCCATATGAATTTCCAGATTCCTCTATTGGTTATTGTTCGGAGAAGTGTCTCGATCATGTCCGCATAATTCACGAACCGTAGGGAGACACACTTAAGGATTCGACGTTGTTTGAGTAGTTATGGTATTATGAGAAAGAGACCGAATGTTGTTCGGAGTCTCGGATGGGATCCGGGATATCACGAGGAGATCCGGAATGGTCCGTAGAATAAGATTCATATAAGGAAAGTCCCATTTCGAGTTGGGGAATGGTTCCGTGTTTTCATCGAATGTTCTAGAAGGTTCCTAATGTCCGGCCTCGGGGGAAGTGTACATGAATGTGTCATTGTAAGTTGGAATGATTGCATCATGTACTAGGTGTTCTTGCTGTCCAAAATAAAGGGTTTATTTAAATCCTAAATTGAAAAGTCAAACGGCTAGTTTGAAAGTCAAACGGCAATTTTGGGAAGTGGGAAGAGAGGAGGATTGGTGGAGGCCGAATTGGAGGAGGGTTCCTCCCTTGGCCGGCGCCCCACCAAGCCGACTTGGGGAGGGACTCTCCTCCCCTTGGCCGGCCAGCCCTCCCACCTATATAAGGAGGGGCAGGGCTCCCTCCTAGCACACACAAGTTCCTACCTCTAATCTCCGGTTTAGAGCCGTTTTGGTTTAGAGCTTCTAATTGCTTTAGCCAGCGGTTTAGAGCCTTCTAATTGGTTTAGAGCCTTCTAATTGGTGTGTCTAATTACTAGACCACTAATAGCCTCTCTCATAAAAACCACCATACTACTTTTGGCTAAGGCGAAGCTCATCGCATCGCTTTTAAGAAAGCCTCAGTTTCCCTCTACTTCACTGCCAGCTGCCGGAATCGCGAGGAGAGTGCTACAACCTCCGCTGCCTGCTGGAACAAGGGAGAGGAAGGTCTTCGTCGAGTACCGAACGTGTGACCGACTGCGGGAGCGCTGCTGGAACGTGGCGCTGGAAGGATCGTCTACACGATCTTGAGATCGGAAAGAGTACGACTACATCACCCACGAGAATCTGCTCTCGTTAACCGCTTTGGAATCTTCGAGGGTGAGTTCCACTATCGACTCGTTGCTACAATCTAGTAGATAGATCTTGGCTTGTTTGTTTGTATGCGATAGAAAATTTTTGTTTTCCATGCTACGAACCCCTACAGTTTATAACTCCACACATGTATTAGGGTTTACTCCAAATAATCATTATCTAGAACTAATACTATTATAGCAGAGAACAATAAATTTAATTATAAAACATAAATATAATAATTCATTAATTATTACTTCTAGAGCATATTTCCATAACCATGAGTCTCCTACCGCGCAATGCACATTGTCGGCGACACTTCTCGGTCAACGTCTCTCGGTCCACTCCCGTTGTTCGCTTGCCACATTAGCGCACATGGGCACGCAATGCATTGGTTGTGCCATCTTTGAGGCAAGTCGGTCTTCCGAAGTCTCCTACTTTGATCGTTTAGCGGCCTAGGAGCTCTGTGTTTCGCCTGCTCTCCGTTCGTGGCGCGAGACGTTGCAATAAGAGTCCCCGGGGCTTGGTTATTGTGGTTTGTGTTGTATGTCGTGTGCCATTGTGTTTGTATCGGGGTAAGCCTTCTTGGCGATGTACCGAACGTCTAGGCCTCTCTTCTATATGATCAATACACCTTTCAGGATGTTTTCTAGATAAAATTTGGTAGTACTTTAGGCGGTCATATTCTTCTCGGCAGACAGAGAGGTCTTCTCCGTGAAGACACTTAGGCTGTCATATATTGATTCTACCTAATTAACCAATAGCAAAGGTCACCGGATGAGATGTACAAATTCATCACATAGCCAGAGTTCATTACAAACTAGTTTACCATTACTCTTTCGGGATCGAGAAATTTACATGCGACGGCGACTTGAAACCTAACCCTAGCTATAGGAATGAAAAGGCAGCGACGACCACACATCACCAAGACCAAAATACGACAACGCTTCTTTTTGGGACGTGGAGGTGATGCCTCCTCGCTCGTCATCGGGGTTGATGTCCACCCGGTAGGCCTAGAGTGAGTTGACACGTATGCTGGTGGTGAACGCCACGGATGTTGCTCCTCCCACGCCATCGCCCGCATTGAGCGCATGAGCACCCAAGTCATCACATGTTGCTCCACTTGGGCTCGACCTTGACCTCTTTGCCGCTGTGTGTAGCTACCGCCTCCACATCATCCTTCGAGGATGTAGGCAGCTCCTGTCGAGGGGATAACCCCCGGTAGGGTTACCAAGGGTGAAATGTAGCACAGCTTGGTAAGCTCCGAGTAAAGAAAGAGCCCAGCCGACTAAATACGGCTGAGAGAGAGAATCGTGTGCAGCCGGCATATGAACTATGTCGGCCCGCATAAGACAAAGTTGTTAATCTTGCAGGAACCAACGAGCCGAGTCATCCGAGGAAGGGCCAAGTCAGATAGGACGCATGGCACCTTTCCGAGTAAGGTTCAGAAGGGACCATGGTAAAGCATGGTCAAAAGAGAAGGGCGATGCCGGGTGACGCCCAAAGCAAGGGCTGACGACGGGTTACCAAAAGAGCGAAAAGGAAATGTGGAGGCGGAAGACCGTTAGCTATCAAGCTTTATGGACTGGGCCGTTGGGCTTAGGGCAAGCCCATGACCTGACCCACAAAGTAGGGACCAGGATCCAAACAGTAAACCCTAGAACTCAAAGGGGTATAAGTTAGCTAGCGCTGCCTATATAAGGCAGGGCATAGCCGTAGTAGCAGGAGGTTGGTCCAAGTAGGAAACTAGTGCCCAGAACACTAGTTCATACAGCTCAAGGAGCACTTGTAATTCTCAAGTATCAATCAAACCACTAAGTGTGGAGAGTTCATCTTGTTCTTCATGCATGGCTCGACCGTGCACTCCCTCCCCAGTGACCACACGCACCCATTCGTCCCCCAACTTAAGCCTACCCATGGCATCTGCCGGGCCACCACCACGACAGTTGGCGCCCACCGTGGGGCAAAAGCAGGTGCTTGATGGAGTCTTCATCCGGACGGGAAACATGATCGCCAAGAACGGCGAGCGCGTCTACTCCGGCCTCATCTAGAGGTTTGGAGCGCTCAACTTCGTCAGCGACAATGCGGGGTGCTTCAGGACCAAGCCGTTCCCTAGGGGCGGTCGCTTCATCAAGTTTGGTGAGCACCAGGTCTACGTAGCCGTGCGCGTGGAGCGCACGTATCCGGAGCGCGTCGTCCTGACACCGGATCTGCCAGCGATTACTATCGCTGGAAAGCTTCACCAACTCGTCTCCATGGAGGTAATGATGACAGCTCCTAACCCAGCAGCTCCACGATAGTTCCAGTAGTGAATGAGAATGCTGAGGGAGGAAATCATGAAGAAACACCAAAGACTGCGAGAACAGCAAAGGCACCGCTGGAAAATCCGGAAAATATAGCTAGGAGTAAAAGGGCTAAGGAGCTGCAGGATGCGATAGATAAGTTGGCAGAGCCAGTGGCGCAAACAACTGACCCGACACGTGTGCAAGCCGAGTTAGAGGAGGCCAGGATAAAAGTTCTGGAGAAGGCCAAGAAGTTAGCATAGTTGTGTAGGGTTCGCAGCATAGAAAACAAAAAAATTCCTACGATGGGAACTATGTACCAAGATCTATCTACTAGATACAAACAACGGGCGGATGTATATCCGTACAGAACATACCCTTGAAGACCGACAAAGCTTAACGAGTTCAACTCGTGGTTGATGTAGACGATCTCTTGCCGATCTAAAGATCGAGAGGAAGTCCTAGCGCCGCAAAGCAGCAGCGCATCCGTGCTCGCACACACGTACAAGACACCGGGCAACCTCCGCCTCCTCGCTCCAGCGATGCAGCGGAAGCACAACCCTTTCTTGTCGAATAGCCACCGGGAACATGTATCTCGCTAGTCCGAGACCATGGGGGATAAATTCTAGAGGGGGGAGAGATCCTTCACGAGGAGGTGTGAGAGACAAGTGAGGAGGGGGGCTCCTTTTATAGGAGGAGGGGGGAACCCCAAGGGGTGGCGCATGGGGGCTGCCCCCTTGCCCTCCCCTCTTCATGTGGGTGGACACTCCACTCACAAAATTCCTTTAAATTCCCTCCACTCAAAAGTTCACTCAAATTCCCATTAAATTTCCACCAAATTTAATGCAAACTCTCATTAAATAAAACTCATTTATTTTATTCAGAATTTTGTCAATTACTTTAATGACAAACATTCACAAATAACCCCTTCCTAGAATTCCATTTCACATGCATAACCACTTTATGCAATTTCACCCGAAAACCTGTTTCGGTATCTAGTGAAATAAATTCCTGCGCTTGTTTATTCTTTCGGCATGAAACATTTGCTCCAACTGGATGCCAGTGTCCCTTAAGTGTGTCACCCTACGGTTCACGAATAATGCGCATGATCGAGACTCTTCTCCGATCAATAATCGTAGCGGGACTGGAGATCCATCTCGACTCCCACACATTCAACGATGACTTTTCCGTGATCGCGGAACCTTTTACGCTTGTATCTTAATCCCTTTGTTTCACGATATATTACATGTCCGAGATTCGATCATCGTATCTCCATACCTAGTTTGATCTCATCGACATGCACTCTTTTCTCGTTCCCGTGATATAACATTCTAGTGATCAAATCACTTGCTTGCAAGCTAACCAATGTGATATCACCGAGAGGGCCCAGAGCATATCTATCCATCATCGGGATGAACAAATTCCACTCTTGATCCATGATTCTCAACATAACACTTTAGTAGATTTGAAGCCATCTTTATAATCACCCAGTTACGGAGTGACGTTTGATGTCAACAAGAAACTCTTCCGGTGTTAGTGATTGGCATGATCTTATGGTCTAAGGATTAGGACTACTTCGTAGTTTGTTTATAGCAATATAAACTCAATGACTTTGATCGTAATGCTATACTTCGGATGAATGTTCATCACACCATTACACTAATGTTGTGATCTTGTTATTAACAACATCCAATGTCTATGATCAGGAAACCGTGATCATCTTGTTAATCAACAAACTAGTTTATGAGAGAGGCATAACTAGGAACTTTCTATTTGTTTATTAAACACACATGTATTAATGTTTCCGTATTAATACAATTATAGCATGCAAAATAAACAGCTATCATATACTTGGAATACACATAATAAACATTTTATTATTGCCTCTCAAGGCATATTCCCTTCAGTCTCCCACTTGCACTAGAGACAATAATCTAGTTACATTGTGATGTATCTAACACCCATGGAGTTCTGGTGTAGATCATGTTTTGCTCTAGGGAGAGTTTTAGTCAACGGATCTGCTACATTGAGATCCGTATGTACTTTACAAATCTTTATATATCCATCCTTGACATGCTCGCGAATGGAGAGAAACCGGCGCTTAATATGCTTGGAATGCTTGTGAGACCTTGGCTCTTTGGCATTGGCAATGGCACCATTGTTGTCACAATAGATCACCATTAGGTCCAACGCGTTTGCAACCACACCTAGTTCGGATATGAACTCCTTCATCCAAATCGCTCGAGCCGCTCAAGCAAAGCAACATATTCGGCCTCCGTTGTTGATCCCGCCACCACAGGTTGTTTGGAGCTCCTCCAACTAACCGCTCCGCCATTCATGAGAAATACGTATCCGGATTGAGACTTAGAGTCATCCGGATCGGTGTCAAAGCTAGCGTCGACATAACACTTAGCGACGAGCTCTTCTTCACCTCCGTATATAAGAAACATATCCTTAGTTCTTCGCAAGTACTTAAGGATATTCTTGACCGCTTTCTAGTGTTCTGAACCTGGATCCGATTGGTACCTACTAGTCAAACTAATAGCATGTGCCACATCTGGTCTTGTACGTAGCATGGCGTACATTATAGAGCCTATGGCTGAAGCATAGGGGACCTTGTCCATTATCTCTCTTTCTTCCACCGAAGCCGGACTTTGAGTCTTACTCAATGTCGTGCCTTGTGTCATAGGTAAGAACCCCTTCTTACTATTTTCCATTTTAAACTTCTTTAAAATCTTATCAAGGTATGTACTTTGCGATATCCCTATTAGGCGCCTAGATCTATCTCTATAGATCTTTATGCCTAATATGTATGACGCTTCACCTAGGTCCTTCATTGAAAATTTGTTGTTTAGATAACTTTTAACACTGTTTAAAAGATCTATATCATTTCCGATCAATAATATGTCATCCACATATAATATCAGAAATGCCACATTGCTCCCACTCACTTTCTTGTAAATACAAGCTTCTCCATAAGTTTGGACAAATCCAAACTCTTTGATCACCTCATCAAAGCGGAGATTCCAACTTTGTGATGCTTGCTTCAATCCATAGATGGATCGCTGAAGCTTGCACACCTTGTTAGCATCCTTAGGATCGACAAAACCCTTTGGTTGTATCATATACAACTCTTCTTCAATATTACGATTGAGAAACGCGGTTTTGACATCCATCTGCCATATCTCATAATCGAAATATGCAACAAGCCGAGCTTTATAGACGGTTACATTACCATCAGCATCAGTTTTCCTTTTGAAAATCCATTTGTTCTCCACGGCCTTTCGGTCATGAGGTAAGTCCACCAAGTTCCAAACTTGATTTTCATACATGGATTCCATCTCAGATTTCATGGCTTCTAACCATTTGTTGGAATCCGGGCTCATCATCGCTTCTTCATACGTCCCAGGGTCATAATTTTCATCAACCATGAAATTCATGACAGGATTTCCGTACAGCTCGGGAGCTGCACGCGTCCTGCTTGACCTGCGAGGTTTGGTAGTACTCTCTTTCGGAGTTTCATGATCATTATCATTAGTTCCCTCTTCAACAGGTGGAGCCAACTCCGGAACAACTTCCGGCGCTGCGCTACTCGCCATACTTTGAAGAGAAGGTTCCATAACCTCTTCGAGTTCTACCTTCCGACTACTCACACCTTTCGCGAGAAACTCTTTCTCTAGAAAGGATCCATTCTTGGCAACAAAAACCTTGCCCTCGGATCTGTGATAGAAGGAATACCCAATAATTTCCTTAGGGTATCCAATGAAGACGCATTTTCCGCTTTGGGTTCGAGTTTATCCGGTTGAAGTTTCTTCACATAAACATTGCATCCCCAAACTTTAAGAAATGACAGCTTAGGTTTGTTTCCAAACCACAATTCATACGGTGTCTTTTCAACGGATTTAGATGGTGCCCGATTTAAAGTGAATGCAGCAGTTTCTAGTGCATAGCCCCAAAATGACAACGGCAAGTCCGTCAGAGACACCATAGATCGAACCATATCTAATAAAGTACGATTACGATGTTCCGACACACCATTTCGCTGTGGTGTTCCGACAGGTGTGAGTTGTGAAACAATTCCACACTCTTTCATGTGAGTGCTAAACTCGTAACTTAGATACTCACCTCCACGGTCGGACCGTAGAAATTTGATCTTTCTATTACGATGATTTTCCACTTCATTCTGAAATTGCTTGAACTTTTCAAAGGTTTCAGACTTGTGTTTCATTAAGTAGATATAACCGTATCTACTCAAATCATCCGTGAAAGTAACAAAATAACGATATCCACCTCATGACACACTCATTGGACCACATACATCAGAATGTATGATTTCCAATAAATCATCGCCCATTCCATTGAACCGAAAACGGCGTTTAGTCATCTTGCCCATAAGGCATGGCTCACATGTATCAAATGATTCATAATCAAGTGATTCCAAAAGTCCATCCGAATGGAGCTTCTTCATGCTTATCGCCAATATGACCTAGACGGCAGTGCCACATATATGCGGATATATCATCATTTAGTTTAATCCTTTTAGCATCAACATTATGAATATGTGTAACATTATTATCGAGATCCAAAAGAAATAAACCATTCATCATCGGTGCATGACCATAAAAGATTTCATTCATATAAATGGAACAACCATTGTTCTCGGATTTAAATGAATAACCACTTCGCATCAAACACGATCCAGATACAATGTTCATGCTCAGTGCAGGCACCAGATAACAATTATTCAAGTTTATAACTAATCCCGCCGGCAAGTGGAGATGCAGCGTTCCAACGGCGATCACATCAACGCTTGATCCATTGCCGACACGCATCTTGACCTCACCCCTTGCTAGCGGTCGCTTGTGCCGCAGCCCCTGATTCGAGTTACAAATATTAGCAACTGAACCGGTATCAAATACCTAGGTGCTACTGCGAGCACTAGTCAAGTACACATTAATAACATGTATATCATATATACCTTTGTTTGCCTTGCCGGCTTTCTTGTCTGCCAAATACTTGGGGCGATTATGCTTCCAAAGGGTTACCCCTTACAATAGTAGCACTCGGTATCGGACTTAGGTCCAACTCGGGTTTCTTTTCAGCACGGCAACAAAGCTTGCCGCCTTACTTCCCTTCCGCTTCCTTCTTGTCTTTCTTGAAACCAGTGTTCCTATTGATCATCAACACTTGATGTTCCTTTTTGATTTCCACTTCTGCAGTTTTAAGCATTGACAGAAGCTCGGGGAGAGACTTCTTCATGCCTTGCATATTATAGTTCATCACGAAGCTCTTACAGCTAGGTGGCAGAGACTGCAGAACACGATGGATGCCTAAGTCAATGGGAATCGATATTCCCAAGGACACAAGCTTATCGGTGTAACCCGACATCTTGAGTACATGCTCACTAACGGAGTTGTGCTCTTCCATCATGCAGCTAAAGAACTTTTCTGAATTGTTGTAGCTCTCTACAGCAGCATGTGTGTCAAAAATCATTTTCAACTCACCCATTGTATCAAAAGCATTGCCATTTTCGAAACGCTTTCAAAGTTCCGGCTCTAGCCCATACAATATGCCGCAATGAACTAAGTTGTGGTCCTCCTGATGAGTCTGATAGACATTCTTCTCCTCGTCAGGGGCATCATCAAAAGGTGGGGGGACTAATGGCGCTTCTAGCACATATTGCTTTTGTGTAGCAGAGAGGAGAATCCTCAAATTCATGGCCCATTCGGTAAAGTTGCTACCGTTCGTTGCAAGTTTCTCTTTCTCCATGAACACATTGAAATTAAAAGCAGGTGGTGCCATCTACAACAGAATTTGTAAAGTTTAGACTAAGTGTATGATAGATTGAGTTCAACTAATCCATATTACGAATGAACTCCCACTCAAAAACGACATCCCTCATGCCTTTTTGGTGATTACATGAACCAAATCCACTACACCAAGTCTGATCATCACGTGAGTCGGTGTAGCTTCAAAGGCGAGCATCAAATGGGCATCATATCAACTATATGACTCATGCTTAACCTTTTGGTCCGTGTTCCGAGGCCATGTCTGTACATGCTAGGCTCGCCAAGTTAGAACCTTAGTATTCGCGTGTGTAACTGTTTTACACCCGAAATATGGTCGTGGATCCAAGAACACCCGATCATCACGTGATGTCTTGGAGCGACGAAAACATAATCGGTGCATACTAAAGGAAGAACACATTCTTATCTTGATATTTAAAAGAGGGATCATCTTATTATGCTAACAAAGCGCTAAACAAGCAATATAAGATGCTATCAAACATCACATGTTTATTAGTGAAATGATATGGTTCCCGCATATGATCTCTATCATGTGCACCGTGGTATGATCACTATCATACCTATATGTGTAAGTCCAAGGTCTATGGAGATTATACGTTATGTATATTGTAAGAGTATCATCTCATACTTCTACTTACAACATCACCATATCATAACACTAGCCCAGCAACAATCTAAACTAGACGCCTCTAATTTATCCATTGCAAGTTTTACGTGGCTTAGGGCTTTCGAGATAGAACCGTTCTTACCTACGAACATGAACCACAACGAGGATAACCAAATTGTGGAAAACTTGTTTGCAAAATAGATATTGACTATAGTAGGAGAGACAGACACCCGCTAGCCACTTATGCAAACTAGTTGCATGTCAAGCGTGGAACAGGTCTCATGTGCGAGGACATGTAAAGTTTGTCGTACGCTTCATCCCACTATGCCACCAATATCCAAAATTACAACAAAGGAGCAACAACATGATCATCATCGCCACATACTCATATGTGTACTACCCGTGTAAAGCATCTACGATAGATCCGGCTCGGATACCACCGTAGGGTTCGCAGCATAGAAAACAAAAAATTTCCTACGATGGGAACTATGTACCAAGATCTATCTACTAGATACAAACAACGGGCGGATGTATATCCGTAGAGAACATACCCTTGAAGACCGACAAAGCTTAACAAGTTTAACTCGTGGTTGATGTAGACGATCTCTTGCCGATCTCAAGATCGAGAGGAAGTCCTAGCGCCAGCAAGAGCGCATTCGCATTGCGTCGCACACACGTACAAGACACCGGCAACCTCCACCTCCTTGCTCCAGCGATGCAATGAAGCACAACCCTTTCTTGCCGAATAGCCACCGGAACATGTATATCGCTAGTCCGAGACCATGGGGATAAATTCTAGAGGGAGAGAGATCCTTCACGAGGAGGTGTGAGAGATAAGTGAGGAGGGGCTCCTTTTATAGGAGGAGGGGACCCCAAGGGGTGGATTTGACATGGGGCTGCCCCTTGCCCTCCCCTCTTCATGTGGGTGGACACTCCACTCACAAAATTCCTTTAAATTCCCTCCACTCAAAAGTCCACTCAAATTCCCATTAAATTTCCACCAAATTTAATGCAAACTCTCATTAAATAAAACTCTTTTATTTTATTTAGAATTTTGTCAATTACTTTAATGACAAACATTCACAAATAACCCCTTTCTATAATTCCATTTCACATGCATAACCACTTTATGCAATTTCACCCGAAAACCTGTTTCGGTATCTAGTGAAATAAATTCCTGCGCTTGTTTATTCTTTCGGCATGAAACATTTGCTCCAACTGGATGCCAGTGTCCCTTAAGTGTGTCACCCTACGGTTCACGAATAATGCGGACATGATCGAGACCCTTCTCCGATCAATAATCAATAGCGGGACCTGGAGATCCATACTGACTCCCACACATTCAACGATGACTTTTCCTGTGATCGTCAGAACCTTTTACGCTTGTATCTTAATCCCTTTGTTTCACGATATGTTACATGTCTGAGATTCGATCATCGGTATCTCCATACCTAGTTTGATCTCGTTACTGACATGCACTCTTTTCTCGTTCCCATGATATAACATTCTAGTGATCAAATCACTTGCTTGCAAGCTAACCAATGTGATATCATCGAGAGGGCCCAGAGCATATCTATCCGTCATCCGGATGAACAAATTCCACTCTTGATCCATGATTCTCAACATAACACTTTAGTAGCTTTGAAGCCATCTTTATAATCACCCAGTTACGGAGTGACGTTTGATGTCAACAAGAAACTCTTCCGGTGTTAGTGATTGGCATGATCTCATGGTCTAAGGATTAGGACTACTTCGTAGTTTGTTTATAGCAATATAAACTCAATGACTTGATCGTAATGCTATACTTCGGATGAATGTTCATCACACCATTACACTAATGTTGTGATCTTGTTATTAACAACATCCAATGTCTATGATGAGGAAACCGTGATCATCTTGTTAATCAACGAACTAATTTATGAGCGAGGCATAACTAGGAACTTTCTTTTTGTTTATTAAACACACATGTATTAACGTTTCCGTATTAACACAATTATAGCATGCAAAATAAACATCTATCATATACTTGGAATACACATAATAAACATTTTATTATTGCATCTCAGGGCATATTCCCTTCAAGTTGCAGCAAGATGTGGATATCACAATCCGAGAGCTCAACTCGGCAAACCGAGTCAAGGGCGCAAAGACCCGGCTTGATGCGACGAGGTTAAGAGGAAGAAACCTCAATGAGGAGCTGGCGGATGCAACGTCAAAAATAACGCCAGAGAATAGCAATGAAACAGCTATGCGGCCAACATATAATACAGCAGTAGCTAATCTGTGAGCAGCAGAAGAAGCAATGGCAGAACTACCCCATTTGGAGTGAGAAGCAAAGAAAAGACAACAAGAGCGAGTCAATGAACTAGTAAGAGCAGCTAGCATGCTGAATGAAGCATAATATAGAGCGAATCCGGGTATAGCAGGAAGGTCACAGCTGGTTCAGTCGGCGACTCCTGTTCCAGCGAGATCGACAGGTCACACGGCATCCTCACCCGGAGCGGCGCCAAGACCGAGAAAGGAAAAAAAGTGTGGATTCAGGGAGAAACAAGCAGATGATCACCTATGACCCGGCGGTGGCTCAGGGAAATCTAGAGCATGCGCAGGGAACGAGAAGGAATAATGCCCAAGGAAATGAGAACCAGGAAAATGCGGGCCGAGAAAGGCAAGCATGGCAAATAAACGACAATGGAGGGAAAAAATTTGCGTCTCAACCTAGGCGTGGAGCTCACTCGGCAGGAGGAGGAAACCCAATGCCGAATAACGCACCAGCTCAACCCGAAAGAAGACAGCAAAGCGCGGGAAAGGAAGCGCAATAGCCTGCTGACCCGAACGCTAATAAGTACAATGATGGTTACTCAGCAATGGTGAATGACGGATATGAACTGCCGGATCAAGCGTATAAGGCGATGGGAGCTAGACTCGGAGGTAGAAACCATCAGCCGGATGATGCAAGGATGAAGCTTGACCGAATAAAGATGACAAAACTGATCGAATCGCAAGGTCCGCAGGGTCCACCATGCTTTGGACCAAGGATCATGAAGGAGCCACCATTACCAAATTTCTAGCTGGCCAGAGGAACAAAAAGTATGATGGAAGCACAAAGCCAGAGGATTGGCTCATAGATTATGGAACTGCTGTGTAAATCGCGCAGGGAAATTTGAGATGGGCATTACGGTATGTACCGCAAATTGCTAGAAGGACCAGCTCGGGTATGGCTGAACAATTTGCCACCCGGAAGCATCAACAGCTGGATCGATTTTCAAGACGCTTTTGTGAGCAATTTTACAAGCACCAACAAGAGGCCGAATCGCCCACAACAGCTAGCGATGTGCAAGCAAAGGCCGAATGAGACAGATAGGGAATTACTCACAAGATGGTGCACAATGCGCAACTCTTGTGAAGGGGTAATCGAGTCACAGGCAATCACTTGGTTTGCACAAGGATGCATACATGGAAGTATGCTATGGCAAAGGTTACAGAGGGATATGCCGGCAAGTTTGGCAGGAACAATAAGAATTGCTGACTCGTATGCGTTAGGAGATCCGAGTCAGCCGCTGCTCATGTCGGCAGACGGGATGACTGAGACTCAGATCTATGATGCAGCCGGGTCGCAAAGGCGCCAGGAAAGATCCGAATACAGAAGCAAGAGAAGAGACGAAAGGCCAGACTATAGATATGGTTCGACTCAAGTTGCGGCCGTGAGTCAGAGTCATCCAGATGCTGGAAGTAGTCAGCGTCAAAGGACAAGTGGACAACAACAGTGGGTGCCAAAGAATGATGGCAAAAAGCCATACGAGCAAATGAAGCAATATCAGGACCAACAGAAGTACACCTATGAGATGATGCTGGACCAGCCATGTAAGTTTCACACGCTTAGTCCGAGTAAGCCAGCAAATCACACAACAAGGCAATGCACTTGGTTTCAGAAAGGAGATAGAGTGGATTCGTCGAATAAGCAGCTACCACCACCTCCCCCTACACCACTTACAGGAGGAAATGCTCAAGTCAGGGGAATATAATGATACGAAAACATGCAGACAAGGTATCATAATCAAGAAAGAAGAGAAACAATGCACCAGGTGCATAATCCAAGAGGTGACGACGCTCATGTCGGCCACAGAACTAGAAATGAGTACAGAGAACATCACCAGAGCTATGTCGTCTTCGTCACAGAGCCGAATGACAAAAAGAGTTAGCAACAACGAATGATGGAAGTGAATGCCACAATGACGGCAATTCCCAAGTACATGCCTTGGTATGAGCAAGAGATAACTTGGAGCATAAAGGATCACCCCAAGATCATGCCAACCCAGGAGGATATGCTCTAGTTTTGGATCCAACGTTCATGGGCCTAGATATCAATGTCAAGTTTTCAAAAGTACTGATCGATGATGGCAGTAGCATCAACATCATGTATAAGGATACTATGCTCAAGTTAGGCATCACCATGAACATGCTGGAGCCGACTAAGACCACTTTTCACGGTATTGTGCCGGGATTGTCCTGTGAGCCAATTGGCAAGATCTGGGTCGACGTCTTATTCGGCAACATAGAGAAGATTTGGTCAGCTCGTATCATGCCTTACTCGGTAGACCAGCTATGACAAAGTTTATGGCTACTCCTCACATTGCTTACTTGAAGATGAAGCTGCCAGGCCCATGTGGGGTGATTATAGTTGAAGGGGATTACAAAAGATCCATTGCTTGTGCCTTAGCCGGATCTTCACTGGCCGATTCACTCGTCATAGCACAAGAAAAACATCAAATGTTAGAGGTGGAAGCATTGGCCAAGGCAACACAAATGTCCATGCCGGCACTCACTAACCCGCATGGCAATGTGTCATTTCAAGCTACCAAAGAAACCAAGAAGGTACATGTGGATGAGACTTTCCTAGAGCATACAATTACCATTAGGGCTGGCCTCACCGACAAATAGGAAAGCGAGCTCGCCATCTTCCTCTGTGAGAATCGGGATATCTTTGCATGGTCCACACAAGATCTGCATGTAGTTCCGAGGGAGCTGGCTGAGCACTCTCTTCATGTGAGACCAAATGCCAAGCCGGTGAAGCAACCCCTCCGCCGCTTCGCTGAAGATAGGAGGAAAGTAATAGCTGCTGAGATTACCAGACTCTTAGCTGCCGGATTCATCATGGAAGTACTGCACCCGAATTGGTTATCAAATCCAGTCTTGGTCGAGAAGAAAAAAGATGACCCGAAAGTGGCAGTGGTATGGCGCATGTGTATTGATTACACGAACCTCAATAAGGCGTGTCCATTTCCCCAGCCACAGATCGATCGGGTCATAGATTCTACTGCTGGGTGTGAGTTGTTATCATTTGTGGATGCGTATTCTAGATTCCATCGGATACCACTGAATCTGAATGATCAAATAAAGACAGCTTTTATCACCCCGTATGGGGCTTATTGCTATCGTACCATGCCATTTGGGTTGAGAAATGCAGGTGCAACATATCAAAGATGCATGCAAAAATGCTTGCAAGATCAATCGGACAAAAATGTTCAAGTATATGTCGATGACGTGGTAATAAAAACCAAGCATAGTCATACTCTAATTGAGGACTTGCGTCAAACATTCGCAAACTTGAGAAGATTCCGGATGAAGATTAACCCGGAAAAATGCACATTTGGTGTCCCAGCTGGCAAGTTACTCGGATTCCTTGTATAGAGCCGAGGAATTGAGGCTAACCCGACAAATATCAGGGCCATCGAAAGAATGGAATTGCCAAAAACCCTCAACGATGTCCAGAAGTTCACTGGATGCCTGGCCTCGTTGAGCAGGTTTATTAGTCGGCTAGGTGAAAAAGCCCTATCACTATATCAACTGATGAAGAAATCAGACAAATTCACATGGACATAGCAAGCTGATAGTGCTTTCTGTGAATTAAAGAAAATGTTGGCAACATCACCAATATTAGCATCACCACTATCCAAAGAGCCAACGTTGCTCTATGTCGCCGCAACCAACAGAGTTGTAAGTGTAGTAATAGCGGTTGAACGGGAAGAAGAGGGCAAATCGGTCCAAAGACCAGTTTATTACTTGAGCGAAGTGCTCTCTGTGTCGAAACAGAATTACCCGCATTATCAGAAAATGACATACGGGGTATATATGGCAACAAAGAAGTTGAAACATTACTTTCAAGAACACCCAATCCGGGTAATATGCGAGGCACCTATCTCGGATATATTAGGCAACAAAGATGCCAGTGGCCGAGTCGCAAAATGGGCCATAGAGCTAGCACCATATACTCCACAGTATGATAGGCAAGATGCAATTAAATCTCAAGCTGTTGCAGATTTCTTTGTAGATTGGATGGAAATGCAGTACGAACCACCACTGCCAGACCCGAACTACTAGAAAATGCATTTTGACGGGTCCAAGATGAAAATGGGTCTGGGCGTCGAGATAGTGCTCACATCACCAAAGTGGGATCAGCTCCAGTATGTGCTACAAATTCATTTTGCTGCTTCCAATAACGTTGCCGAGTATGAAGCACTTGTCCACGGCATTAAAGTGGCCAAAGAAATTGGCATCAAGAGGATCATGTGTTTTGGCGATTCGGATTTGGTGATTCAGCAGGTGTTTGGAAATTGGGATGCCCTGGACGCAAACATGGCATTATATCGTTTCCATGTGCAACAAATTTCGGGATACTTTGACGGGTGTGAGTTCCATCATGTCCCAAGAGCAGATAATGAAGCAGCAGATGTACTGTCCAAACTAGGTTCATCTCGGCAAGCAATACCACCAGGAGTAGCGTTGGAGCACCTTAGGAAACCGTTGATCAAGCCATCACCAGAGTCCGAATCAATATTCATCCCGGCAACAAAAAGAGTCAGATGTTGTGCCAATGGATATTGACTCAGGGGCAGTTTCGAGTCATTCAGGGACTGACCCGCTCACCTCAGGGGTTGTCGAATCACACTCGGGGACTCGTCAGGTCATGTCGGCAGAACATTTGTCGGCAGATCCAATGGAAATTGATGGTGAAGCAGACCCGGAGCCGCTAATACCAACATGGGCACAACCAATATTCAACTACTTAAAAGATGGAACTTTGCCGAATAATGAGATATTGGCAAGACAAACAACAAGAAGAGCAAAAGCATACACCATAATCAACAAGGAACTATACAAGAGAAGTGTGACGAGTGTATTGCAGCGTTGCATCATCTCAGAGAAAGGCAAGGAGATTTTGTTGGATATTCATCAAGGGGAATGTGGGCACCAAGCATCATCAAGAGCATTGGTGGACAAGGCATTCCGACATGGATTTTATTGGCCAAGCGCATTGGCATAGACACAAGAGCTAGTCGAAAAATGCAGTGGTTGTCAACATTATGCATCCAAGTCACATTTACCAACGTCTGAATTAAAGACTATACCAATCACTTGGCCATTTGCAGTATGGTTCCTAGATATGGTAGGACCATTCAAACTAGCAAGAGGAGGCATGACTCATATTTTGGTGATGATTGATAAGTTCACCAAATGGATAGAAGTGAAACCCATCAAAAAATTGGACGGTAAAACAGCTGTCACATTCTTAAGGGACATAATCCTAAGATATGGTTACCCGCACAGTGTAATCACAGATAATGGCACGAAATTTCCTAAATGAGCTTTTGCTCGTTTCTACGGCAAACATCGAATAAGACTCGATGTAGCATTAATTGCTCATCCAGAATCAAATGGACAAGTTGAACGGGATAATGGCTTAGTTCTATTAGGGGTAAAACCCCGCTTAATGGAACCACTCCAGAGATCACCTGGTTGTTGGATAGAGGAACTGCCCTCAGTGTTATGGAGTCTAAGAACAACTCTGAATCAGTCAACAGGCTATACACCATTTTTTCTTGTATATGGGGCAGAAGCGGTTCTGCCTGCCGACATAGAGTATGACTCGCCAAGGATAAAGCAATACTCGGAAGCCAAGGTGAAAGAGGCCCGAGAAGATGGAGTAGACTTACTCGAAGAAGCAAGGGAACTGGCATTATCCAGATCCTCTATATATCAACAGAATCTCCGACGCTACCATAGCCGGAAAGTTCAACCTCATGTCTTTCGAGAAGGGGATATGGTGCTAAGGCTGGTGCAGCGCACAGCGGGAATGCATAAATTGTCACCCCCATGGGAAGGTCCGTTCATTGTAAGCAAAGCATTGCACAATGATTCATATTATCTCATAGATGCTCGCTGCTAAAAGTACAAGGCGTGTGTCGAGATGAGACCAAAAGGCCATGGAATGTGGCACTGCTTCGTCCCTTATATACTTAGGAGAAGCAATGCATGTATCACTTGAACTCTCATGTGTCCGACATTTGTGCCGGCTATGTGCTGATAATAAAATGGTATGACTCGAAAAACTGACTCGGGGACTGCCCCTTATGCTTTCTTTTTCAATTATTTTATGTCGGCTGGCGTGACACTGAGAACTCATCTCGGAACAAGTAGTGTTTACTCGGAAAAAATCAACTCTTCGACTATGCTGTTGTCCGAAAACATGGCTTCATGGCAAGCAAGAGGAAAGGATGTATGACGAGTAAACACGAACATCGGATAAGTACAAAGGAGAAACACGAGTCGACCCTATGTCTCTACCTAACCCAATGCGAGTCATATTGTATTGTGTGTTGAATGATCCTCGGCCAAGTGATCCAAGTTTCATACCCGCTAACTATATCCTTAGTACTTTGAGACTCTAATGTCGAACGCCAAAAAAGGTCGACAGGGGCCAAAGTCGAGGAAAGGTGAAATGGAAAAATGAGACTCGGGGACTTGCCCTTGGATGATTCACACTCAGAACATAACAAAAAATATACAAAGCCTTATCAAAAGTAACATAATCAAACTTAAGTGCAATGTATATTACATCTGTACCCGGCATACCGGGAATCTCATCAAAAGTTCAAGTACTTGTTCTATTTAGCCTAAGAAGCAGCAGGACTCGGAGGAGCAGCCTTGGAGCCAGGAGCGTCACTTGGAGCATCTGCCGAGTCAGGGGCGTCAGTAGCAGAGTCATCGGGATCATCTGACTCGGTTGCTTCGCTGTCGGCACCCTCTTCATCAGCAACTTCGACAAGTGGGTCGCCGAGGTCTAGGAAGCTGGGGCCGTCACACCAAGCATGTACCATAGTGTACTCGATCATGGCGTAGGCTCGCTCCTGGCGTCTCTTGATTAGCTCCGGGTCATTCAGCCATTTACCATCTCCCCTTATGCGAGCGAGAACATCAAGATTGATGTCCTCATACCATGAGAGCACGAAGGAGAGGGCCTTGTCCGCTGCAGCTCAGCCGGCCGACTCATGCCACTGATCCAGCCGTTCCTCAGTATGGAGCAATCTTTCAGCAAGGGGCTCGATGAGTGCAGGTGCATCTTCATCCGGCCAGAGCATGCGGAACACATGGATGGCCGATTTGAGCAAGTCCACCCCGCAAGACTTGAGGGTCTGGATGCGCTCCCACAATGCTTCCAGATGCTCATCGTGGGTCACCTCGCCATCAGCTGGAGCACCAGACTCGGCTCTCACCCTCTTCATGGCCCGAATAGCGAACAAATTCGCTTTGGGGAAATTCTCTTCAGGCAAAAGAGAATCTTAGCAAGCAAATAGACGAAGATGGCAAAACCCCAAAACAAAAAAGCACAATGCGCAAAAGAGTAAGAACTCACTGCCGAGAAAAGAGTTGATGCTGCCGAGTCTGATTTGCCAAGCCTTGGACTTGGCTTGGAGTGCGTCCAGATCCAGGTTCGCCGACTCGACCACGGACTCGGCCTCCTGGAGCAGCTCCTTGGTTTTCTCGGTGCTGGCGGCATGCTGCTCATCCTTCTCGGAAAGCTCCTCCTTCAGTCCCTTAACCTCCGCCAAGTGTTTCTGCTCCATCTCGGCCATCAGCTTCTCCAGCCGAGTCACCTCGTCTCGCTCCTTCTGGAGTTCGGCTTGGTGATTCTTTGCTTATTCGGAACAAACTACTCGCCAGCAGCGATAGAAATATCTTAACCTACCAGGATAATAAGGCAAGAAAAGTGGCATGAACACAAAGTAGCACGAGGAGGGCAAAAAACTTACTCTTCAACTCGTTGATCTGCAAGGGGAGCGTCTCGATGGTGGACTGAGCAGAAGCTGTGGAAAAGAGCAAGAAGAGACTCAAAAAATGAACCAAAGGAAGATATGCCGAATAAAGATAGGGTGGGTAAGAAAGTTACCTTGGCCTTGGGTGTCAATTTGCAGCTTCTCATACGCAAGTTTGACCTTGGGATGATCCAGGAGGAGAGCCTGATGCACCTTGGTGCACTCGTTATGCATGAGCTGCAAAAGGGAGAAAATAGATATTGAATAAATGGAGAATCTGAAGGGAATATGCCCTGAGAGGCAATAATAAAATGTTTGTTATGTGTATTCCATGTATATGATAGATGTATATTTTGCATGCTATAATTGTACTAATACGGAAACGTTAATACATGTGTGTTTAATAAACAAACAGAAAGTTCCTAGTTATACCTCTCTCATAAACTAGTTCGTTGATTAACAAGATGATCATAGCTTCCTGATCATAGACATGGGATGTTGTTAATAACGAGATCACAACATTAGTGTAATGGTGTGATGAACATTCATCCGAAGTATAGCATTACGGTCAAAGTCATTGAGTTTATATTGCTATAAACAACTTACAAAGTAGTCCTAATCCTTAGACCATGATATCATGCCAATCACTAACACCGGAAGAGTTTCTTATTGACATCAAACGTCACTCCGTAACTGGGTGATTATAAAGATGGCTTCAAAGCTACTAAAGTGTTATGTTGAGAATCATGGATCAAGAGTGGAATTTGTTCATCCCGATGACGGATAGATATGCTCTGGGCCCTCTCGGTGATATCACATTGGTTAGCTTGCAAGCAAGTGATTTGATCACTAGAATGTTATATCACGGGAACGAGAAAAGAGTGCATGTCAGTAACGAGATCAAACTAGGTATGGAGATACCGATGATCGAATCTTGGACATGTAATATATCATGAAACAAAGGGATTAAGATACAAGCATAAAAGGTTCCAACGATCATAGGAAAAGTCATCGTTGAATGTGTGGGAGTCAATATGGATCTCCAGGTCTCGCTACTGATTATTGATCGGAGAAGGGTCTCGATCATATCCGCATTATTCACGAACCGTAGGGTGACACACTTAAGGGACACTAGCATCCAGTTGGAGCAAATGTTTCATGCCGAAAGAATAAACAAGCGCAGGAATTTATTTCACTAGATACCGAAACAGATTTTTGGGTGAAATTGCATAAAGAGGTTATGCATGTGAAATGGAATTCTAGCAAGGGGTTATTTGTAATGTTTGTCATTAAAGTAATTGACAAAATTCTGAATAAAATAAAAGAGTTTTATTTAATGAGAGTTTGCATTAAATTTGGTGGAAATTTAATGGGAATTTGAGTGGGTTTTTGAGTGGAGAAAATTGAAGAGCCATTTTGTGAGTGGAGTGTCCACCCACATGAATGAAGGAGGGAGGGGCAGCCCCATGGCGGCGCACCACCCCTTGGGCGCCTCCTCCTATAAAAACACCCTCCTCTCTCTCTCACACCTCCTCTTGAAGGATCTCCCCTCTAGAATTTATCCCCATGGTCTCGGACTAGCGAGATACATGTTCCAGTGGCTATTCGGCAAGAAAGGGTTGTGCTTCCGCTGCATCGCTGGAGGAGGCGGAGGTTGCTCTGTCTTATGCGTAAAGCACGGATGCGCTGCTGCTTTGCGGCGCTAGGACTTCCTCTCGATCTTGAGATCGGCAAGAGATCGTCTACATCAACCACGAGTTGAACTCGTTAAGCTTTGTCGGTATTCAAGGGTATGTTCTCTACGGATATACATCCGCCCATTGTTTGTATCTAGTAGATAGATCTTGGTACATAGTTCCCATCGTAGGAAATTTTTTGTTTGCTATGCTGCGAACCCTATAGTTTGCATAAGTGGCTAGCGGGTGTCTGTCTCTCCTGCTATAGTCAATATCTATTTTGCAACGAGTTGTCAACAATTTGGTTATCCTCGTTGTGGTTCATGTTCGTAGGTAAGAACGGTTCTATATCGAAAGCCCTAAGCACGTAAAACTTGCAATGGATAAATTGGAGGCGTCTAGTTTAGATTGTTGCTGGGCTAGTGTTATGATATGGTGATGTTGTAAGTAGAATTATGCGATGATACTCTTACAACATACATAACATGTAATCTCCATAGACCTTGGACTTACACATATAGGTATGATAGTGATCATACCACGATGCACATGATAGAGATCATATGCGGGAACCATATCATTTCACTAATAAACTTGTGATGTTTGATAGCATATTATATTGCTTGTTTAGCTCTTTGTTAGCATAATAAGATGATCCCTCTTTTAAATATCAAGATAAGAATGTGTTCTTCCTTTAGTATGCACCGATTATGTTTTCGTCGATCCAAGACATCACGTGATGATCGGGTGTTCTTGGATCCACGACCATATTTCGGGTGTAAAACAGTTACACATGCGAATACTAAGGTTCTAACTTGGCGAGCCTAGCATGTACAGACATGGCCTCGGAACACGGACCGAAAGGTTAAGCATGAGTCATATAGTAGATATGATGCCCATTTGATGCTCGCCTTTGAAGCTACACCGACTCACATGATGATCGGACTTGGTGTAGTGGATTTGGTTCATGTAATCACCAAAAAGGCACGAGGGATGTCGTTTTTGAGTGGGAGTTCACTCGTAATATGGATTAGTTGATCTCAATCTATCATACACTTAGTCTAAACTTTACAAATTCTGTTGTAGATGGCACCACCTGCTTTTAATTTCAATGTGTTCATGGAGAAAGAGAAACTTGCAATGAGCGGTAGCAACTTTACCGAATGGGCCATGAATTTGAGGATTCTCCTCTCTGCTGCACAAAAGCAATATGTGCTAGAAGCGCCGTTAGGCCCCCCACCTTTCGAGGATGCCCCTGACAAGGAGAAGAATGTCTATCAGACTCGTCAGGAGGACCACAACTTAGTTCATTGCGGCATATTGTATGGGCTAGAACCGGAACTTCGAAAGCGTTTCGAAAACGGCAATGCTTTTGATACAATGGGTGAGTTGAAAATGATTTTCGACACACATGCTGCTGTAGAGAGCTACAACGCTTCAGAAAAGTTCTTTAGCTGCATGATGGAAGAGCACAACTCCGTTAGTGAGCATGTACTCAAGATGTCGGGTTACGCCGATAAGCTAGTGTCCTTGTGAATAACGATTCCCATTGACTTAGGCATCCATCGTGTTCTGCAGTCTCTGCCACCTAGCTATAAGAGCTTCGTGATGAACTATAATATGCAAGGCATGAAGAAGTCTCTCCCCGAGCTTCTGTCAATGCTTAAAACTGCAGAAGTGGAGATCAAAAAGGAACATCAAGTGTTGATGATCAATAGGAACACTGGTTTAAAGAAACACAAGAAGGGAAAACAGAAGGGAAGTAAGGACGGCAAGCCGGTTGCCGTGCCTGAAAAGAAACCCCGAGTTGGACCTAAGTCTGATACCGAGTGCTACTATTGTAAGGGGACTGTCCACTAGAAGCGCAACTGCCCCAAGTATTTGGCAGACAAGAAGGTCGGCAAGGCAAACAAAGGTATATATGATATACATGTTATTGATGTGTACTTGAATAGTGCTCGCAGTAGCACCTGGGTATTTGATACCGGTTCAGTTGCTAATATTTGTAACTCGAATCAGGGGCTGCGGAACAAGCGACCGCTAGCAAGGGGTGAGGTCAAGATGCATGTCGGCAATGGATCAAGCATTGATGTGATCGCCGTCGAAACGCTGCCTCTCCACTTGCCGTCGGGATTAGTAATAAACTTGAATAATTGTTATCTGGTGCCTGCACTGAGCATGAACATTGTATCTGGATCGTGTTTAATGCGAAGTGGTTATTCATTTAAATCCGAGAACAATGGTTGTTCCATTTATATGAATGAAATCTTTTATGGTCATGCACCAATGATGAATGGTTTATTTCTTTTGGATCTCGATAATAATGTTACACATATTCATAATGTTGATGCTAAAAGGATTAAACTAAATGATGATATATCCGCATATATGTGGTAATCGCTGCTCAGGTCATATTGGCGTTAAACGCATGAAGAAGCTCCAGTCGGATGGACTTTTGGAATCACTTGATTATGAATCATTTGATACATGTGAGCCATGCCTTATGGGCAAGATGACTAGAACGCCGTTTTCCGGTTCAATGGAATGGGCGACAGATTTATTGGAAATCATACATTCTGATGTATGTGGTCCAATGAGTGTGTCGGCGCGAGGTGGATATCGTTATTTTGTTACTTTCACGGATGATTTGAGTAGATACGGTTATATCTACTTAATGAAACACAAGTCTGAAACCTTTGAAAAGTTCAAGCAATTTCAGAATGAAGTGGAAAATCATCGTAATAGAAAGATCAAATTTCTACGGTCCGACCGTGGAGGTGAGTATCTAAGTTACGAGTTTAGCACTCACATGAAAGAGTGTGGAATTGTTTCACAACTCACACCTGCCGGAACACCACAGCGAAATTGTGTGTCGGAACGTCGTAATCGTACTTTATTAGATATGGTTTGATCTATGATGTCTCTGACGGACTTGCCATTGTCATTTTGGGGCTATGCAATAGAAACTGCTGCATTCACTTTAAATCAGGCACCATCTAAATCCGTTGAAAAGACACCGTATGAATTGTGGTTTGGAAACAAACCTAAGCTGTCATTTCTTAAAGTTTAGGGATGCGATGTTTATGTGAAGAAACTTCAACCGGATAAACTCGAACCCAAAGCGGAAAAATGCGTCTTCATAGGTTACCCTAAGGAAACTATTGGGTATTCCTTCTATCACAAATCCGAGGGCAAGGTTTTTGTTGCCAAGAATGGATCCTTTTTTAGAGAAAGAGTTTCTTGCGAAAGGTGTGAGTAGTCGGAAGGTAGAACTCGAAGAGGTTATTGAACCTTCTCTTCAAAGTATGGTGAGTAGCGCAGCACCGAAAGTTGTTCCGGAGTTGGATTCACCTGTTGAAGAAGGAACTAATGATAATGATCATGAAACTCCGAAAGAGAGTACTACCAAACCTCGCAGGTCAAGCAGGACGCGTGCAGCTCCCGAGCTGTACGGAAATCCTGTCATGAATTTCATGGTTGATGAAAATGATGACCCTGCGACGTATGAAGAAGCGATGATGAGCCCGGATTCCAACAAATGGTTAGAAGCCATGAAATCCGAGATGGAATCCATGTATGAAAATCAAGTTTGAAACTTGGTGGACTTACCTCACGACCAAAAGGCCGTGGAGAACAAATGGATTTTCAAAAGGAAAACTGATGCTGATGGTAATATAACCGTCTATAAAGCTCGACTTATCGCAAAGGGGTTTCGACAAATTCAAGGAGTTGACTACAATGAGACATTCTCTCCCGTAGCGATGCTAAAATCAGTTAGGATTATGTTAGCAATTGCTGCATATTTCGATTATGAGATATGGCAGATGGATGTCAAAACCGCGTTTCTCAATGGTAATATTGAAGAAGAGTTGTATATGATACAACCAAAGGGTTTTGTCGATCCTAAGGATGCTAACAAGGTGTGCAAGCTTCAGCGATCCATCTATGGATTGAAGCAAGCGTCACGAAGTTGGAATCTCCGCTTTGATGAGGTGATCAAAGAGTTTGGATTTGTCCAAACTTATGGAGAAGCTTGTATTTACAAGAAAGTGAGTGGGAGCAATGTGGCATTTCTGATATTATATGTGGATGACATATTATTGATCGGAAATGATATAGATCTTTTAAACAGTGTTAAAAGTTATCTAAACAGCAAATTTTTGAATGAAGGACCTAGGTGAAGCGTCATACATATTAGGCATAAAGATCTATAGAGATAGATCTAGGCGCCTAATAGGGCTATCGCAAAGTACATACCTTGATAAGATTTTAAAGAAGTTTAAAATGGAAGATAGTAAGAAGGGGTTCTTACCTATGACACAAGGCACGACATTGAGTAAAAATCAAAGTCCGGCTTCGGCGGAAGAAAGAGAGATAATGGACAAGGTCCCCTATGCTTCAGCCATAGGCTCTATAATGTACGCCATGCTATGTACAAGACCGGATGTGGCACATGCTATTAGTTTGAATAGTAGGTACCAATCGGATCCGTGTTCGTAACATCGAAAGCGGTCAAGAATATCCTTAAGTACTTACGAAGAACTAAGGATATGTTTCTTGTATACAGAGGTGAAGAAGAGCTCGTCGCTAAGTGTTATGTTGATGCTAGCTTTGACACCGATCCGGATGAATCTAAGTCTCAATCCGGATACGTATTTCTCATGAATGGCGGAGCGGTTAGTTGGAGGAGCTCCAAACAACCTGTGGTGGCGGGATCAACAACGGAGGCCGAATATGTTGCTGCTTCAGAAGCAGCTCAGGAAGCAATTTGGATGAAGGAATTCATATCCGAACTAGGTGTGGTTGCAAATGCATTGGACCCAATGGTGATCTATTGTGACAACAATGGTGCCATTGCCAATGCCAAAGAGCCAAGGTCTCACAAGCATTCCAAGCATATTAAGCGCCGGTTTCACTCCATCCATGAAAGCATGTCAAGGATGGAGATATAAAGATTTGTAAAGTACATACGGATCTCAATGTAGCAGATCCGTTGACTAAAACTCTCCCTAGAGCAAAACATGATCTACACCAGAACTCCATGGGTGTTAGATACATCACTATGTAACTAGATTATTGTCTCTAGTGCAAGTGGGAGACTGAAGGGAATATGCCCTGAGAGGCAATAATAAAATGTTTGTTATGTGTATTCCAAGTATATGATAGATGTTTATTTTGCATGCTATAATTGTATTAATATGGAAACGTTAATACATGTGTGTTTAATAAACAAACAAAAAGTTCCTAGTTATGCCTCTCTCATAAACTAGTTCGTTGATTAACAAGATGATCATAGTTTCCTGATCACAGACATTGGATGTTGTTAATAATGAGATCACAACATTAGTGTAATGGTGTGCTGAACATTCATACGAAGTATAGCATTATGATCAAATTCATTGAGTTTATATTGCTATAAACAACTTACGAAGTAGTCCAAATCCTTAGACCATGAGATCATGCCAATCACTAACACCGGAAGAGTTTCTTGTTGACATCAAACGTCACTCCGTAACTGGGTGATTATAAAGATGGCTTCAAAGCTACTAAAGTGCTATGTTGAGAATCATGGATCAAGAGTGTAATTTGTTCATCCCGATGACGGATAGATATGCTCTGGGCCCTCTCGGTGATATCACATTGGTTAGCTTGCAAGCAAGTGATTTGATCACTAGAATGTTATATTACGGGAACGAGAAAAGAGTGCATGTCAGTAACAAGATCAAACTAGGTATGGAGATACCGATGATCGAATCTCGGACATGTAATATATCGTGAAACAAAGGGATTAAGATACAAGCATAAAAGGTTCCGATGATCACAGGAAAAGTCATCGTTGAATGTGTGGGAGTCAGTATGGATCTCCAGGTCCCGCTACTGATTATTGATCGGAGAAGGGTCTCGATCATGTCCGCATTATTCACGAACCGTAGGGTGACACACTTAAGGGACACTGGCATCCAGTTGGAGCAAATGTTTCATGCCGAAAGAATAAACAAGCGCAGGAATTTATTTCACTAGATACCGAAACAGATTTTTGGGTGAAATTGCATAAAGAGGTTATGCATGTGAAATGGAATTCTAGCAAGGGGTTATTTGTGAATGTTTGTCATTAAAGTAATTGACAAAATTCTGAATAGAATAAAAGAGTTTTATTTAATGAGAGTTTGCATTAAATTTGGTGGAAATTTAATGGGAATTTGAGTGGGTTTTTGAGTGGAGAAAATTGAAGAGCCATTTTGTGAGTGGAGTGTCCACCCACATGAATGAAGGAGGGGAGGGGGAAGCCCCCATGGCCGGCGGCCACCCCCTTGGGTGCCCCCCTCCTCCTATAAAAGGCACTCGTCTCCTCTCTTTCACTCACACCTCCTCGTGAAGGATCTCTCTCCCCCTCTAGAATTTATCCCCCATGGTCTCGGACTAGCGAGATACATGTTCTCGGTGGCTATTCGGCAAGAAAGGGTTGTGCTTCCGCTGCATCGCTGGAGCGAGGAGGCGGAGGTTGTAGGGGTTCGTAGCATGGAAAACAAAAAATTTCTATCGCATACAAACAAACAAGCCAAGATCTATCTACTAGATTGTAGCAACGAGTCGATAGAGGAACTCACCCTCGAAGATTCCAAAGCGGTTAACGAGAGCAGATTCTCGTGGGTGATGTAGTCGTACTCTTTCCGATCTCAAGATCGCGTAGACGATCCTTCCAGCGCCACATTCCAGCAGCGCCCCAATGGGTCACACGCTCGGTACTGACGAAAACCTTCCTCTCCCTTGTTCCAAAGAAATGGAGGTTGTAGCACTTCTCTCGCGATTCCGGCAAAGACAACGGCGTGGTACCGGAAGTAGAGGGAAATCCCAGGCTTCGCCTTAAGCGTAGTATGGTGGAGCTTCTGAGAGAGGCTATTAGTGGTCTAGTAATTAGACACACCAATTAGAAGGCTCTAAACCAATTAGAAGGCTCTAAACCGCTGGCTAAAGCAATTAGAAGCTCTAAACCAAAACGGCTCTAAACCGGAGATTAGAGGTGGAAACTTGTGTGTCCTAGGAGGGAGCCCTGCCCCTCCTTATATAGGTGGGAGGGGCCAAGGGGAGGAGAGTCCTCCCAAGTCGGCTTGGTGGGCGCCGCCAAGGAGGAACCTCCTCCACGCCTCCACCAATCCTCCTCTCTTCCCACTTCCCAAAATTGCTTGACTTTCAAACTAGCCGCTTGACTTTTCAATTTAGGATTTAAATAAACCCTTTATTTTGGACAGCAAGAACACCTAGTACATGATGCAATCATTCCAACTTACAATGACACATTCATGTACCTTCCCCGGAGCCCGGACATTCCGAACCTTCTAGAACATTCCGATGAAAACACCTAACCATTCCCCAACTCAAACGGACTTTCCTTATATGAATCTTATTCTCCGGATCATTCCGGATCTCCTCGTGATATCCGGATCCCATCCGAGACTCAACAACATTCGGTCTCTTTCTCATAATACCATAACTACTCAAAACAACGTCGAATCCTTAAGTGTGTCTCCCTACGGTTCGTGAATTATGCGGACATGATCGAGACACTTCTCCGATCAATAACCAATAGAGGAATCTGGAAATTCATATGGCTCCCACATATTTCTACGATTACTTTGCGATCGAATGAACCACTTACATATGATACCAATTTTCCTTTGTCTCATGATATGTTACTTATCCGAGGTTATGATCGCAGATCTCCGCATACCTAGTTCAACCTCACATCGATAAGTACTCTTTTCTCGGTCCCGTGATATGTGATCCCTTGTGAGCCAGTCACATGCTTGCAAGCTAATTGGATGACATTTCACCGAGAGGGCCCAGAGTATATCTATCCGTCATATGGATGGACAAATCCCACTCTTGATCCATGTTTTTCAACCAATACTTTCCGAACACTCAATGCCACTTTTATAGCCACCCTGTTACGGTGTGGTGTTTTGATGACATCAAAGCATCCATTCGGTAAAGGTGATATGCATGATTTCATGGTCGAAGGAATTAGGTTACTATGTATCAGAAAGCATATAGCAATTGAACTATTGAAATGACTTGATCTTTATGCTACGCTTATCTATAGGAGTATGTCCATCACATCATTCTCCTAATGATATGACCCTGTTGTTAATAACATCTCTATGTTCATGATCAGGAAACAATGATCATATATTAACCAACAAGCTAGTTTAACAAGAGGCTTTACTAGGGACTCTTATTTTAGTTTACAAATCACACAAGTATTAATGTTTCCGGTTAATACAATTATAGCATGGTATGTAAACATTTATCATAAGTGTGAAGATATGATAATAACCACTTTATTATTGCCTCTTGGGCATATCTCCAACAGTCTCCCACTTGCACTAGAGTCAATAATCTAGTTTCAAACCTTTGTGTATTCAACACCTATGGCTTTCCGGTGTTGTATGTACACGATTGCTAGTGGTCAACTGATCTTCGGATCTGACACTTCCAGGTCCGTGTGTAATTGCATGTCTTTGCGTCTCTACGCATCACTCATTCTCTAATGAGATGGCTTTGTATGATTTGGTCTTTCGGTGTGACCTTTAGTTCTTTGGGGTTAAAACATGTTGATAATATTGTCGCACAATATATCTTCATAGTATTATCCCTCTGTGAACTACACCTAGTTTGATAACAAACTACTTGACACAAATGCCCTCTTTTGCTGCTATAATAGCAGTCATATACTTAGCCTTTTGTTGAAGTATCTGTCACAATGTCTTAACTTTGGAACTCATCCAAATCCATTATGGAACTCACTTTCCATTATATTGTGCCACCCTTAGTTTAGATTGAGATAAACTTAATTTGTACTGTGACAAAACTAGTATCAATGTAGTACTTTTACAATGAACTAATCATCTATTTGTCACTTCTACAAATAATATACTCTTAGTTCTTCCAAAAGATCATAAGAATATCCTTACTATCGTCCAATGATCATCTTATGAATCATTCTTGTATATGCTCATAATATTTATAGCATAGGACATATCTGGATTTGTACATATCACAGATGATTGATATAAATACTCTTTGTGATTTCATACATCAAGTATCAATCTATACTTGAATCTTTGTTTCACTTACCAAGTGCCAATACACTTGAATATATCATCAACATTGAACTCTTTCAATCCTTTCTGTGCAACAAGAACCTTTCTTGTAGTTTCTATATTGAATTCATTCAATATCTCGTTTATGTACTTCTGGCACAACCATATTAGCGTCTATTGATGCCAAATATTTGGGTTTTGCCTAAGTCTTTCATCGGGATGAAATTCTTAATATGTGTTAATAAAAGATACATTATTTCCAATCAACAATATGTCTTCCACATAATGTATTAGAAACATGTCTTAGCGCCCACTTAATTTCTTGCAAATGCAAGCATCTTCATTGTCTCCGATGAAATTAAACTTTTAACAGCTTCATCATAGTGAAGATTCCAACTCCGCTTATGCTTACTTCAACCATTGAAGTTTGCATATGCTTTTAGCATCCTTTGAATTAACAAAACCCTTTGGACCGTGTCATGCACACGTCCTAGGTAACCATTCTATTAGAAGAACTTGTTTTGTTTATTCTACTACCACATAACAAATTATATGTAGTGGTTGCTACATTAATCCGTCTAGACTAAAAATCGCTATGAAAGATCAAATCTTGTCATATACAACCTTTGAACATTGTTGTGAACTCTTTCCCAACATGTCGACTATTTCATAGATGTGAAACATCCATGTCTACTTCTTTATAGATCCAAACACAACCGCAAGGTCTTACACCTTTTCGAGGGTCCTTCAAGTTCAAAACTTGATTTCTTGTGTATGGAACTTTCACGGATTTTATGGCTTCAAGCCATTTGACGAGTCGGCCCATCATTGCTTCTTTGCATGTAGTCCGCTCATTATTCTCAAATAATGATTCAACCTCAAATCTTGGTATTTGATTGTTTACTTGACCTACTTGGTTCAATAGAAACTTAGACCTCGTGACCACAACCTTTGAGGCACGTGAGCCATGAGCATTGTTGTCGCCTCCTAACACTTTTTCGCCGTTAACTCTGCACATATAGCTAAGGTTCCTTTAACCTTATCAAAGTTCTATCGTCCTCCCACTTAACTTTTCACGAAAAATTCCTTCTCAAAGAAACTTGACGTTCTAAGCGACAAACACTTTTGTCTCCTGTTTATGGAGAAATACTTAACATTTATACAAAGACAGGTTCATCCGACTTTGGTTGCACACATCTTTCTTATGCATAGCATACCAATGTTTAAGAAAGGACTACTTGGGTTTTATCCCAAACCATAACTTTATATGGTGTCATTTCAGCGGATTATGATGAAGCTCTTTTCAGTGGAAAAACGGTAATCTCTAAAGCTTTTAATCTTTAAAATATAATGGCAGTTTTATGAATTATACCTTTGATCTTACCATGTCAAACAAGGTTTAATTACATATCTCGAATGCTCCATACTCTTATGGTGTTTCGAAATGCAAATCCACTAACTATTCCATAAATCTTAGGTATTATGCTAAACTTGTAACTTAAATATCTTCCTTTATGATCTTATCATAAACTATTCATATTCTTGTTACAATGATTTTGCACTTCATCTTGAAAGTCTTTGAACTTTTCAAGTGTTTCATACTTTATCCTTATTAAGTAAATATTCATATATTCACTCAAATTTTCGGAGAAAGCATATGAAGTTGAAATTCATCGCTCTTGACTACACATAATGGACTTTTTACAACAATATGTACAAGTTCAAATAAGCTAGTCATTCGTTCCCTTTTGGCCTATGAACAAAGTTTTAATTATCTCTAGGAAAGTTTCACAAACGTCATTTGATCAAAAATCAAAAGACTCCAAAATTCCATCCACATGGAGTTTCTTCATGTTTTCTTTCCAATATAATTTAAACGGCGATGTCACTTCCTAAGTGATCTTTCAATCAATTTGTCTTTCGACAATTTTAGCACTAGTTTTATGGATGTGATTTCTCCAACGAGATTTGTGAATCATCCATCTTTTATGGATTACGGCAATTATTTGAACAACCCTTTTGTTCTCATAATACCTGATAAAACAAATCTTGAAGGCAAGCTTTGATGTTTAACGAGCAACACAATAACCCTTTATTTGTTTTCGATGAACATCATCACATATTCTTTTGCTAGTTACTTAGGCCATTGTAGTTCATGAATTGTGTTGTTTCGTATGACGATTCACACCAACAAATTCAGTATCAAATACTTAAGAACCACATTGTTTAATAAGCAAAGAATATAGCCATAACACGTATATCATCTATATACTTAAACTGAACAATTCTAGTCTTTTCTTTTCTGCCACATATTTATGAGATTCTCTTTCAGTATTTCTGTTTGAAAGAATCTATCAACATCAATAGTGGAGTCATACATATGACACATAGTCCAAAGCGTGTATAGTTAAATACCAATGTCTTTGAACTTGCACTTTGAAGTAGATCACCATTATCAAATATTTGGTGTTCTTTCAAATTCCTTTCTTTAGTAATCTCTTGGTGTAGTAAACATTTTACCTACATCAAATATTCACCCTCATCATGGACTTATCCATGATCTAGCTACTTTTAGCTTGTAACGGTGAATCGCGAGTATAATGTTGCTCTCCAAAACCTTTTGGAAGATTAGGACAACTAGTGTCTCCAACCTTTTGCAAATTCTCATCAAATATGAGAACATGATTTTTGCCATATTATACTCTATCATGTTGTAACCAAAACTTCATTTCAGATATCACAATATCTTCCACACATCATGGTTTCTGAAACAACTCTTTCAGATCCTAGATAACCTTGATATTAAGACAATCCTTTGAATATCAAGAATCATGGAGACAAACATGATACTCAAACACTAACACTTGGAATTGTCACTCTTGTTTTAATACTAATTATTAAACTTTATGGAGTAACCGGAAATTACTGAAAGTTTGCAATAGGACTTTTAAACTTTAGATTAGCACTTCAAAACAATACGATACCAGTTCGTAAAGTAACTAACCAGAATCCTATAGTTCTATCATCTCAATTATAACTAAGCGCAAGGTGGTAAACGGATGCCAATGACTACAACAACTATGCAAATACACTTTGATTTAATTTATGATAAATTGAGTTCTAATTAATAATTAAATTAATCTAGGTGAACTCCCACTTAAAACAACATCCCTCACATTGTTTTAGTGATCACATGAACCAAATCCACCACATCAAAACCGATCATCACGAGAGTTGATATAGTTTCAATGGCGAACAATCAACATGTTCATCATATCTACTATATGACTCATGCTCTACCTTTCGGTAATCCGTGTTCCTGAGGCCATGTCTGTACATGCTAGGCTCTTCAAGATCAAACCTTAGCTACCGCATAAGCAAATCTGGCTTGCTTACGTTGTATTCACCCGCGGAATCAAAGACACCCGATCATCACGTGGTGCTTCGAAGCAGCAAGCTTTGGCAACGGTGCATACTAAGGGTGAACACTTTAGAACTTGAAATTTATGTGCATGAGGGATCATCTTATAATGCTACCATCGTCTACTAAGCAATACAAGATGCATAAAGGATTAACATCACAGGCAATTCATAATATGTGATATGATATGGCCTTTCTTCTTTGTGCTTTCGATCTCTATCTTCAAGCACGAACATGATCTCCATCATCACCGGCATAGCATCAAGGTAAATGACGCTTCTTCATGGTTGTCGTCCACCAGCTTCAACTATTACAACTACTTTGAATAGACACGCAGGTCTTAACAAAATTAAAGACAACCATATGGCTCCTGCCGGTTGCCAACTTACAATAAGGAACATTGCATACATCAAATATAATCACAATCATGGCCATATCACATCATCAGACACCCCGCAAAACAAAGTTAGACGCCTCTACTTTCTTTGCATATTTTACGTGGTTTGGGGCTTTCAATAAGTGTCGCTCTAACTTACGAACAAGAACCACAACATTGATACTAGCATTGTTGATTACCCGCTGTAAATTGGATCTTAACTATGCTAGGAGAAACAGCACCAGAGCCACTTATGCAATACAAGTTGCATGTCAAGCGTGGAGCAAGTCTCATGAACGATGTCATGTAAGGTTAGCCCGGGCCGCTTCATCCCAACATACCGCTAGATGCAAAGTACACAAAAGGCAATCTACAATAAAAGCATCAATGCCCACAATGACCATTGTGTTCTACTCAGGCAACAGATCTACATATAGACACGGCTCGATACTGTAGGGGTTCAGAGCATGGAAAACAAAATTTTCTATCGCATACAAACAAACAAGCCAAGATCTATCTACTAGATTGTAGCAACGAGTCGATAGAGGAACTCACCTCAAGATTCCAAAGCGGTTAACGAGAGCAGATTCTCGTGGGTGATGTAGTCGATTTCTTCCGATCTCAAGATCGCAGAGACGATCCTTCCAGCGCCACGCTCCAGCAGCGCCCCAAGATCGGTCACACGCTCGTACTGACGAAAACCTTCCTCTCCTTGTTCCAGCAGAAAATGGAGGTTGTAGCACTCTCCTCGATTCCGGCAAAGACAACGGCGTGGTACCTAAGTAGAGGGAAATCCTGCAGGCTTCGCTTTAAGCCGGCAAGTAGTATGGTGGAGCTTATGAGAGAGGCTATTAGTGGTCTAGTAATTAGACACACCAATTAGAAGGCTCTAAACCAATTAGAAGGCTCTAAACCGCTGGCTAAAGCAATTAGAAGCTCTAAACCAAAACGGCTCTAAACCGAGATTAGAGGTGGAAACTTGTGTCCTAGGAGGGGAGCCCTGCCTCCTTATATAGGTGGGAGGGCGGCCAAGGGAGGAGAGTCCTCCCCAAGTCGGCTTGGTGGGCGCCGCCAAGGAGGAACCCTCCTCCAATTCGGCCTCCACCAATCCTCCTCTCTTCCCACTTCCCAAAATTGTTGCTTGACTTTCAAACTAGCCGCTTGACTTTTCAATTTAGGATTTAAATAAACCCTTTATTTTGGACAGCAAGAACACCTAGTACATGATGCAATCATTCCAACTTACAATGACACATTCATGTACCTTCCCCCGAGCGCCGGACATTCGAACCTTCTAGAACATTCCCGATGAAAACACCTAACCATTCCCCAACTCCAAACGGACTTTCCTTATATGAATCTTATTCTCCTGGATCATTCCGGATCTCCTCGTGATATCCCGGATCCCATCCGAGACTCAACAACATTCGGTCTCTTTCTCATAATACCATAACTACTCAAAACAACGTCAATCCTTAAGTGTGTCTCCCTACGGTTCGTGAATTATGCGGACATGATCGAGACACTTCGATCAATAACCAATAGAGGAATCGAAATTCATATGGTTCTACATATTTCTACGATTACTTACATCGAATGAACCACTTACATACGATACCAATTTCCCTTTGTCTCATGATATGTTACTTATCCGAGGTTATGATCGCCGGTATCTCGCATACCTAGTTCAACCTCACATCGATAAGTACTCTTTTCTCGCTCCTGATATGTGATCCCTTCAGAGCCACATGCTTTCAAGCTATTTGGATGACATTTCACCGAGAGGGCCCAGAGTATATCTATCCGTCATATGGATGGACAAATCCCACTCTTGATCCATGTTTTTCAACCAATACTTTCCGAACACTCAATGCCACTTTTATAGCCACCCTGTTACGGTGTGGTGTTTTGATGACATCAAAGCATCCATCCGGTAAAGGTGATATGCATGATCTCATGGTCGAAGGAATTAGGTTACTATGTATCAGAAAGCATATAGCAATTGAACTATTGAAATGACTTGATCTTTATGCTACGCTTATCTATAGGAGTATGTCCATCACATCATTCTCCTAATGATATGACCCTATTGTTAATAACATCTCTATGTTCATGATCAGGAAACAATGATCATATATTAACCAACAAGCTAGTTTAACAAGAGGCTTTACTAGGGACTCTTATTTTAGTTTACAAATCACACAAGTATTAATGTTTCCGGTTAATAAAATTATAGCATGGTATGTAAACATTTATCATAAGTGTGAAGATATGATAATAACCACTTTATTATTGCCTCTTGGGCATATCTCCAACAGAGGTTGCTCGATGTCTTGTACGTGTGTGCGAGCACGGATGCGCTGCTGCTTTGCGGCCCTAGGACTTCCTCTCGATCTTGAGATCAGCAAGAGATCGTCTACATCAACCACGAGTTGAACTCGTTAAGCTTTGTCGGTCTTCAAGGGTATGTTCTCTACGGATATACATCTGCCCGTTGTTTGTATCTAGTAGATAGATCTTAGTACATAGTTCCCATCGTAGGAATTTTTTGTTTTCCATGCTGCGAACCCTACAGAATCAAGTTCCCAGACAGTTGGAGAATGACTCTTATCTAAGAGCTTACAGCCGAATGAGTTTCTCATTCGACAGTAACCTCGAGGGCTAGGGATCGAAAGTCTAACATGTGAGCTTGGCTAAGGAAATGAAAAGCTAAGTTATTACTTAAGAGCTTATAGCCGATTAATATCCTCACTCGGCAGTAACTTCGGGGACTAGGTGATATGAATAACAGAAATACTCATTAACGCGAAAGAGTAAAAAGATCGATTACCTCGTTTACTTCGTCAGCACGGTCCATTAAGGTGATGGCTTGCTGGGTCATATCAGAGACAACCTTGGGGCCCATCACCAGTTTCTTGCCACCACGCGTACTGACCTCTTGCTCGCCAGCTGCATTCCACACCAAAGCATAAGGCTCATCTGAACCAAGGCCTTTCCTGCTGAGCGTCCGAGTAAGATCCTGACCCATTTTCAGGGTAGTTCCTACATTGGCGCGGGTGGAAGCAACACTAGTATGAAGGGCAATAGCTTTAGAGCCATCACCTGACCCGGCAGCCGCGGATCCGGCAGATTTACCCGTTGGATCAAGCATTGTTGCCAACGTCGGGGGCCGGATCTGAGGAGCAGTACCCGGAGCGCAAACCAATGTTGTCTGCTTGGTGGAGGTGGAATTGCTTGATAAAGGGCGAGCCGGACCAGGAGCCTTAGGCTGGGTCTGGCCCTTTGACAGAACAGGAGAGCGAGCAGGAGGATTCAGAGAAGTAAGAGGAGCTGACTGACTGGGCTCAACACTTTGGCCGGCACCAAGATCAGAAAGTTGTTCATTGGCACCAGCTTGAGGGCTGATGCCAGAGGAATCGGTGGCGGAGGCTTTCTCGGCACCAGTGTCACTGGCACCAAGATCAGGAAGTTGTTCCTGACCAGCGCCAGAGATGCTGGGCCGAGTCTCCTTCGCCGGGTGAACCACCGGGTCTAACTGACACTAAGAAGCGTGAGCCTCAACAGTGGGAGTCTCGACTCGGACGGGGTTCGGCACCATAGAGTCAGTCGGAGCAGCTGTGGGCCTTAGCGGTGAGGCAATGCTAGGACCAGCCTGGCTAGCCGACAGAGGCGCAACACTGATAAATAACGAGACTCGCGTAAGAAGACAACATCGATGCACAAGAAGGAAAAATATAATGTAAGCAGAACGCGAAATCTTACCCGGTGACAACCGGATCATGCTTACGCGGCGTGAGATTCAGCGCCCTGCCGCCTTCCGGGTCTCAGCCAGCGTGGCGGCAGCAGGAGCAGCGGGAGTGGGCTTGTTCTTCTTAGCCGGCTGAGTGCTGGAAGAAACCCCACGTCGCTTCGGCTTGCCGACTGGGATCTTGCCGACACCGCCCACGGGGAGAGGAGGAGTGTCATGTACCTGGCCAGCTGCATAAGTAAATGATAGGCTCACTCGAATAAGTTAGAAGGCAAAGGTCGCAAGGCATGTACCTCCAAAATCGTACAATCATCATCCTCATCATCGTCAGACCAATCTTGTAAGGGGTTACGAGATTGACTCTTACCCGAAGCTGAAGCAGCAGCTACATGCGGGATGGGCATGAAGCACTCCAAGTCGAACTCGACTTCATCGGAGTCGGAGCGATCCTTGTTATAACCACAAGGAGGGACAGTACTGTCATCAACCTGGTGAACAAGGTTCTGCGAAAGACAAACAGAATGAGTAACTAAAACTAGACTGAGAGTGGCAAAAAAGCTAAATCTGACTCGGTGATACAAATTACTCGGAAACTTACCCAGGGGACATGCTTGACCCGGCTAAACGGAGGACAACTCCAAGACCAATCAGCCGCCAAGTTCAATTTGAAGATAAAACTTACTCGACGAGCAATGGAATCGTGGGTGAGCTCCTTCGTAGAATGCCGAGTGGGATCGTGGGAGCCACTCATGAAGCACATCTTGTGGCTCCTAGCTTGGATAGGGCTTACCCGGCGTGAGATGAAGGTGTGAGGTCTGAGTCGGCAAGATGGAAGTTCTCATCCGGCGATAGCAACCTTTTCAAGATCACATTGGCCTCGTTCACCGCAGCGTCCTGGTCGCATGGGTCAAGCTACCAGAGTTTCTTGCTGGGAACCTCGTCCGAGAAAGGGGGAGCTGGATGTTATCGGTGGACCCGCTGTTTTTGACATAGAAGAAAGTCCTATGCCATTTTTGCAAGAGTCAAGCCCAGTAACCCGAGGAAAGATGGAGTCTCTCTTGGGCGTGATGCTAGCGGCACCGCACCGAGTCGGCCTTTTCTCGGCACGAGGAGCACCTGGCTGGGGAACAACTTGAACCCTAAAGCTAAATATTTGGCCCACAGAAGAACTGTAGGCCAAATCCCGAGGTAAGCCTCGCAAGCAGAAATAAAGTAAGAAAGAGAGCCAATCGCGTTGGCAGGAAGATGATGGGTTTGCAGATGGAAAGTGGAGAGAAACGAGGAGAAGAAGGTGCTCACTGGAAGAGCAAAACCGCATTCAAAGTAAGAAAGGAAAACCACCCGCTCATTGGCATCAGGTTTGGGAGAGATCTCTCCAGCGGGAAGATGACAGTCCACTTGCAGCGGAATGCGCCTGGTGGAGCGGAGCCATTCCACCTCCTCGGTGGATACCTCCAAGCCCTCCCAGCCGCCACGCTCGCCGGCGGGAACCTCCTGCTCCTCAGCACCATCAGCACCGTCGCGCGCGTCCATAATCCTCACAGATTCAGTCTCATTTGCCGTCGGAAGTGGTTTGGAAGAACACGGACCCGTGGTGGAATGGAAATAGAAAGGGAGCAATCGCAGGGCAACAGCTAGAGGAAGAAAAAACCGCAAAGGGACGGTTTGATTTCGCAGGCGCAAGGAAGAAGAAGAGGCAGGGGAGAACTGAACGGGCGTGGGGGAAGTGGAAACCCCCTCACCCCTACTTAAAGGCAGTAAAAACCCTAACCGTGGGATCCCTCTACGCCGTGCGGCCATCGTGTGGCCGTGTATCCGGCCGAGTAAGCCAATCAGCGGGTGCCACGTGGAAACAATACACGAAAAATCCCTTGCCACGTCATGAAAGGAAGGACAAGGGGCGCAGACCGATGGGACGACCACAGTGACAGGGAATAACTGCGCAGCCGTCACTGTGCCACCAGAGCTTGGAACAAAATTTGAGGCAAGTAACCATGATTACCAGCTGTCAGTTACTGGGGCGCGCCGAAAATGACCCGGAATTGGCCAAAGTTACTCGGCACGAGGCAAAAATGAATCAAGAAGTCAAAGAGTAGATCAGAAAACTGTCAGAGAGACTCGGCACGATGTGAAATTGCACAAAACAGTGCGCCATGAGCGGCAAATAAAGACAAGAAAATAAGTTCCAATTACATTAAAGGAACCTGGAGACGCCTAACAACTTGAACTGCTAGACCTCACCAGCTTCGGGGACTAATGTCGGGGGGATAACCCCCGGTAGGGTCACTAGGGGTGAAATGTAGCACAACTTGGTAAGCTCCGAGTAAAGAAAGATCCCGACCGAGTTAATACAGCCGAGAGAGAGAATCGTGTGCGGCCGACATATGAACTATGTCGGCCCGCATAAGACAAAGTTGTTAATCTTGCAGGAACCAACGAACCGAGTCATCCTAGGAAGGGCCGAGTCAGATAGGACGCGTGGAACCTTTCCGAGTAAGGTTCAGGAGGGACCATGGTAAAGCGTGGTCAATAGAGAAGGGCGACACCGGGTGACACAAAAGGAGCCGGGTGACGCCCAAAGCAAGGGATGACGTACGAAGTTACAGCGTGATGCCAAAAGGAACAGGAGGCGACATACCAGAAGACCGTTAGCTGTCAAGCTTTATGGACTGGGCCGTTGGGCTTAGGGCAAGCCCATGACCCAGCCCGCAAAGTAGGGACCAGGATCCAAACAATAAACCCTAGAACCCAATGGGGTATAAGTTAGCTAGCGCTGCCTATATAAGGCAGGGCATAGCCGTAGTAGCAGGAGGTTGGTCCAAGTAGGGAACTAGTGCCCAGAACACTAGTTCATACAGCTCAAGGAGCACTTGTAATTCTCAAGTATCAATCAAACCACTAAGTGTGGAGAGTTCATCTTGTTCTTCGTGCATGGCTTGACCATGCACTCCCTCCCCGGTGACCACAAGCACCCATTCGGCCCCCAACTTAAGCCTACCCATAGCATCCGCCGTGCCACCACCACGATAGCTCCATAGTATAGATTTGCACCCGTAGCAACATGTCGCGGCCCGGAGCTCTCTGCAACTCCTACGGGCACGCGCTGCACGAAGTAAACCATGCGTGCGCTATCCACGGCCCGACAAAGTCGTTGCTGCCGCTCGTGGTCTGAATAGGTGGAGAGCTCCAACGGTCCACGTGGAGAGGAAGACCTAGATTCCCCATGTATGTGGCTGAGCCCTAGCGGCTAGCGGTGCTACTATTGACATGCCACATTATTTTGCAGATCCGTGGTAGGGATTCCGGATTTGGTGGTTGGAGATGGGGAGAAAATAGGATTTGGCGACAGCAAAGCAGGGGAGGTGGCATGAAAAATCAAGGGAGTGGACCAGATTTGGCCCTTCGACCCACGTATATAGCAGTGGAGTGGGCTGGGATCCGCGGCCCTAGGTATAGTTATCCAGGCCGACCAACTCTCTAGGATCTATTCCAGGACAAAACCGGCCCATACCTCCATAATAGTCGGAGTTATCCAGTTTTGGACCAATATCCGGGATCTGCTAGAAACGCTTTAATAATGTACTCCAAACACACATTTTGAGTCTATAGTGAGGAGTGTCCGTCCCTAGCTACTACTCCCTTCTTACCAAAATAGAATACTTATTATTTTTTATCAATCGAGGATTTTAGAGTTTGATCGACTATATAGGAAAAAAAGAAATATACAAAAAATGCACATAATATGAAAATACAATTGATGAAGGTTCTAGCAATATTGATTTGGGATTATAAATGTTTTCACTCCTCTTTTTTCATAAGGCCTTTCCTCCTTGCTTCCCCTCTTGGGCGATATCGGTGGGCCAAACCCTAGCCTCACCGGGACACCCCTCCCCTTTGCCTCTGTCCTAGGACGTGGTCAGGTAAACTCGTGTAGTTGATGATGGAGGTATCTTATACCTCTGACCGATGCCTCGTCTATGAGGGTTGTCGACCTGGACGACAATGTATGGAGGGGCATGGAGGGCACATGATGGCGGTGCGGAGGGCAAGATGGTAGGTGCGATGTGTGGTGGGTGCGCCTGCTGCTTATGGTCGTGCATGGCGACTGATCCTCTAGGCCCAAGAAGGCATGTGTGAGCCATGGCTTTGGGGTGTGGTAGTGGAGGAGTTCCAACTTTGGCATGTCACGGTACTATGACAAACTGTGGTGGTTAGTTGGCATAGATACCCTCCTTCTCAATCCCATGTTGGCTGGTGGTGAGGCCGATGGTGATCAGGGCCCCACTTCTATGATGGTGAGGTTGGTGGACTTCTTGCCCCTCTGGTGGTGGTTCAAGTTGGCGATTGCATCTCTCTCACCCGTTCCCATTGAGCTAGCTCCGGCAGCATCGAGATCACAATGAAGGACCTGGGTACCACATAAAACTAGAAATCATAATGACAAATAAATTTTATACACATATTTTACATAGAGATTCTATATAAATCAATAAATTTATCGTAGTACTAGTATCATATGCATGATACTCCCTCCATACCGGTCTGTTGCTAATCTGCCTTTTGAGGGCATACCGAATTAATAGGCTGAATTCAGAATTAATTACCCCCGTTAACTTCCTGTGTGGCCCCTTCTCTCCAAAAAAACCTCCCCAAGTCCGTTCGTTTCCTTGTGATTCTCCTGCATGACCGGCGCTATAGTTAATTTCCTTGTGCATGTCCTTAATTCCAGTGGGGAAGAAGGATGAGAGGAGGGTATGCATACGGTGGTGGTTAACTCAGTGCATGTCCTTAATGGCTGGCTTTAATTCTCGCATAGTTTTAGGCTAAACGAGTGCTTCTCCCTTCTTTTCTATCATCCAGTTAGAGATCGTCTTGGGCTAAGAGTTTTGGTAATTTAGCCCAACAAACCGGTATGGAGGGAGTACTAGTATTATGATATTCTCACTATGACCAGCCTTATTACATACCCAAACAATCTAATTTATCATAGAGGTATTGTTATATAATACATATATAGAGAGAGCTATAGCTTACTCCCCTCAAATAATGGGTATATTAAGAGCGGTTGGATTCTCGCGCTATTAGGTCTTCGTGGTCTCGCGGCGATCAATTAGCGACGGTTCCTTCGTACTCCCTCTGTTAGGGATTATAAGGCCTATGGACCATTTTGATAGGATTAAGAAAAGTAATAACTCACCCTCTTAATTACTACATGCACCAATAGTTATACATGCATGAGAGAAGAGAAAGAAAAAGAAGAACATGCATTGGACGGAAGATAGTAATAAATGAGAAAGAACTTATAATTCCTAACATTTAAAAAAGCTTTTAGGCCTTATAATCCCTAACGGAGGGAGTACGGTAGATTTCACGTTTTAACCAACCAGACATCGGCAAGTTGCTTCTTTCCTTCTAAACACGTAGTTGACCTCTAGAACCATCCGCTACGTGGCCGCGTCCTCCACCGCTTTAGTTGCACGACCTTCCCGTGTGTTGTCCTTTTTCTGTTACCTTTTCCCTACCCCTTGATCAATTTGGTAACCTCCCACCGTTTAATTAGACAGGACCCTAGATTTTTCACAAACCCGACAAATATTTTGATATTTTCCATGGAAAGGCTCCATCTCCTTCTAGCACTCTTTCCATCCTAAGCCCCCGCCTAACTTTACCCGTGTGAGCTCCCTCCCTTGGCACCAGCTTACCATATCCCAGCTCCTCCCTGGGTGGCGGGCGTAGCCTATGTCGGGTCCTCCTCCAACATCGTGTTTGCACCCTGCTCCAGCTTCCCCTCTGCGGCTCCGATTCGGATTCAAGAGCGCGACTTCGACTTGAAGCCACCGTCGACCATGCGAACGACGTCCAGGACGGGCACGATCAAGTGGGCGAGGGGGAGCGCGGAGGACCGTCGATACGCCTCCCTAGCAAGCAGGAATAGTAAGAGGGGAGGATGGCAACAAGCTCGACCGTTCTTCAGCTTCGGCCCCACCCACCTCGACCGAGGAGGTAAAGTCTCCAGCCGTCCTCGATTCTAGCTTCCTGTGTGTTTCTATTATCACTACCATTTGGTGGTCGCCGCTAACTTTTCCAGTTCACATGGAGGTCGGCCCACCTGCTGTATGAGGCGAGAAGGCCCAAGAAATTCCACCGGCTCCTCCTTTGTGGACCCGTTTTCTCTGCTCCCACCAGGTATCCCTGCTTCAAGTCTTACCAGCATCGTCCTCTGTTCCTACCATCTCCAGTAGGAAGTAGGTACGGATGCCTGCTTCCACCCGCCTTTCCATCTCTACGTGTTGATCTCTCGTTTATCAAATAGATCAATTACTTATGTCTGACTATGTTATGATTCTAGGAGTTCGTACATTGACCGGCAAATGAAAATAAGAATTTTTTCATATAGGATGGCATGGATGCTTGGGGTCTACGTTTCTCCTTTGAATCTTTACTGTGGATTTAATTAATTTACAATTCTCTGCCATCAACTTCCGCGGCTGATCATGAATGAGAAGGGAAGGACTTCAGAATGCCCTCCTGCATTAGGTGGTTAACCTGATAAAATCTGTAAACAGCATTTCGTATGACTCTGTTGGTGAACCTGTTACTGAATCATGGTACTAATGCAGCCACTGAATTAATGAGCATTCGTGTTTCTATAGGATAAGAAGAGGCCAGCAACATTTTGTGTGACCTCAAATCAAAGTGAGAGCGCCTATAAGGTTTCACTCTCGGATTGTTCAACCAGGCTGGGGCCACAGGTATTTTTTTCTTTAGTTCCAGATTACTCACGTGAAGTTACAAGGGCAGTTTTGATCATCTTAATTTTCTCATTGCTAACATGTTTCAGCTGCTTTTTAGGTACTACTGTATGAATTCTTATAACCGCATCATACTTTGCAATTGTTACTTGAGAGCAATTACTTTTTAGTAAAGTTGTTGAGCCATGAGTTTATTCCAACATATTTGTTCATGGTTGCAAATACAGTTGTTCTGCATATAGTTCTTTTACAGTGCATATGATAATCTGAATTATATACTATTGAAGGTCTGACATTCATAGTCTTATACGTAAATCATGGAAGATGGGGAGATAATGAAGATGCATGCTTATTTTGGTTCATATCGCTAAACTATTTCATTACACAACTACCCCGTTTTGTATGTACCTGTGCTATTTGTATGCCACACCCTGCTCACTAGAGTTACCATTCGCAAAACCATGCCACGCCACTGTATTTTTCTGGTAATTTGCTCTTCTTTTCTACTTAATATCCTTTACATCTAAACTGGTTATTTATGAAAGAACTATTCTCATATGAAACTTCTTCCTGATCTCAAACCCGCATTTTGCCTATTTATTTCAAACCTTTTTGTGTGCATCAGGTATTTCTTTGTGGAACTGATTTGGGGTTGCTGCTATTTAAGTTCACTTCACTCATGAAAGTGGCCAGCCCTTTGATGTTTAAATCTGGTTTCATAATGCAAATTCAGTTATTGGCGTGATTGACAACACATATAACCATTAAGAAATTGATTATTTGCAGTGATCTATTAGAACATGGCCTGCTTTCTTAAAAAAGGGCAAACTTGGTATTACTGTCATGATCAGTAGGTCATCGCACAATAAATTACCATCCCTTCAGCACTGTTTGCAAATTTCAAGCAAACATGGGGAATTCAGAAAATCTAAAAGACGACATCCTTGGTCTGATATAAGACGGTGGCGTTTTGAAATATTCATTGTTGGTTATTTATTTGCTATCAGCAATAGTTGGAAAAAGCACATCGCCATGCCTAATGATCAGCACATTTTAGACGTGGGTGGAGCGGAGCGAGCCGAGTGCGGGGTCGAGCAAATGCCGCCACTAGATTTAAGAGACCATGCTCAGCTTTTTCCTGATAGCAAATCTGACTGTGCATTACTTATTGTAAACATACATGCTAATGTTGCTGCTGATGGTGCTCAGCTTACTTCCGACAGCAAATCTGACTGTTGATGCTGCCGCTGATGGGGTACTTTCCATATATCTATGATGACGGTATGTTTTTCTATGGTCTTTCATGTAAATCCTCTGATCATTATTACATTAATGTTCACTTCTGGAATTACTGAATTCTCTTGCGTGCTGTCATTATTTCATTATTTAAGGTTAAATAATGAAATGACTGTTTTTTGCAGGCCTAGCTGATCTGACGATATTATAGCCTGCTTAAAAGTGATTTCAACAAGAGGATGTTATTTAGGGACCGACCTTGCCATCCAAGTTTGATGTCTATGAACTTATAAGAACTGTTGCAAAAAAAAAGAACTGTTGCATTTTCAGTACAACACCGTCTAAGACCTGTTGCATTTTCAGTATTAGTAAGGAAGTAGTTGAACCGAGTCCTGTGTTGCAGAGAAAGATACTGCCTTATCTTTGTGTTTTAATGTACTGTAACTGATACTGCCTTATCTTTGTGTTTTAATGTACTGTAACTTTGTGAATTACGACATGACTTGCTGCATGTATGATAAAAAAATATGCGTGCTGATTGAAAACCAGTGTCTCCTCTTTACCCCCATCAAACATCCGACTCGGGCGTGGCGTGTCGCCACGCCAACTTACCTAGTTCCATGTATATAGCTGGCTCCATCCCTGATCCCTGCGTGCTACGACCTACGATGGTGTCTTGGCTCGTGACAATCGAAAGCTCTGCGCACCATCTCTGCACCACTCATAGTGAGATGTTGGGCAGGGAGAGTTGTCGTTGGGTCGTTTGTAGATGGTCCGTTGTAAATTGGCCGTCTGCCTTTCTTCTAGTATGAAATATGATGGGAACGTATGCAAGGGTGTGTTCTAGAAAAAAAATGTTAAAAGTTGTTGGTCAAACCTTGAAAGTTTAACTTGAACCAAAATCTATAGTAGTACTACTAGTATTCACCCCGTTTCAAAAAAAAAAAAAAAACTAGTATTCACCCGAGCAGTCTGGCGGCTCGCGTCGATCCGCTGATCGAGGAGACGCGCAGGCGTGCTCCAATTCTACCCATGGATGGTCTTGAACTACACTGAGTAGATCGAGGAGGGAGTTCATGCATGGTTTGCAGCAGGCTCCTCGAGTTCTTCCTCACGAATTAAGTATGTGCCATTAAGATGCCTTTAGTAATCCCAAGGGTCAAATACTTCGGTAAAGCGCATGCAGTCTCTATAAATAGCTAAAGTCAGACATCTTTCATCCAAGCTTGCTGGGCATGACGATGACGAAGCGCAAGCGGAAAGGCATATCGGCCGGCCTCGTAGTCGTCGATGCAGCTGGCTGCAAGACCACGCCTCCCGTGCCCGTGAGACGGAGCAAGCGGCGACGCATAAAAAGCCCTTCGTCGTCAAGCATATGGACGAAGCCAGTGGAGGGGCGGTTGAAGCTCAACTTCGATGGATCGTCCAAGTCCCAGAGCTCGAGCGTCGGCGGCGTGTACCGCGACCATACAGGTAAGTTTATGCTTGGATACGCAGAGCCCATCGACAAGGCGACGAGCTCCGTGGCGGAGCTCGTCGCGCTGAAGCGCGGGCTGGAGCTTGCTCTGGAGAACGGATGGCGCGACGTCGCCATTGAGGGCGACTTCAAGACCGCCGTCGACTTCATCACGAGCGGTGCGCGGGTACGGGCAAAGAGCGACCTGGAGCAGTGCGCGCAGATCGCTGCGTTGCTCCCGCGGCTCGGCGAGACGAGCGTGTCTCACGTGCTCCGGGCAGGGAACAAGGCGCCGGCACAGCGTGTGTGGCGTGACGAACCTCCGGGTGAGGTTCTAGAGTACCTTCAGCGGGATGCCGAAGCGAAATAGCGCGAGCGCGTCATTTGCACACACAATTGTTTGGTGTGGACGCACGTTCGTGATGTATCCTCGAGATCAATTCATTGGTAGTGTGAAAAAAATGAAGAGTGTCACTGTTGGACTTGAAATTATTCGCTAGAGCTTGTTTATATCTGCAGAATTTTTTCTCTTTTTAGAATCGTGTATGCCTAAAGAATGTAGAGAACGCGAATGCCAATGACGTGAGAGATCCAACAAACTGAGTACGAGGAGGGCGTGGAGGGATCAGTTGTAGGACCGTAGGAGTATTCTTTTTCCCATCTGCCTTATCTTTGGTACTCGAACTCTCATCTGTCAAGCTCTTCTGATACGATCCGACCAACGGTTCGTTACCATATCAATATCTTCAACTTATGCCAAGTCTCGTGATATAATATATGGTCCTTTTAAAAAATTATGCCAAATTTTATGAAGTCCAAGGTGAATCTTATTCTCTATGCGAGCCTACTTTCTACCATATTAAATGGTATACTACTTCATACTCCATCACATGATTATTATAGGTTCACACCGACAAGTACGTAGACAAGGGAGGAAGTTCGGAACCTCAAGCCTGATAAGGCTGTGGCTTGGAAGAGGAGAAGGAAGAAGAGCTGGAGAAACCGGCGCCGGGCCCGGCGCTGCTGACCCTCCCGCCGGACACAACGGTGCCAGGTTTGGCGAACCCACTGTCCCGACGCCCCACCGAAGTGACCGCCAGTACACCGGTTCGGCATCCGCCGAACCAATCCGGCGCCAACCACGACGCAGTCAGACTTCCTGCCGGATTCCACCTGTCTGCGCACAGATCTGGGTTTGATGCCCTGAAATATTCTCTTTATCTACCATTTTTTTCTATTTTATCCCCAAACTACCCCTTGTGGTTGGCCTATATATAGAGCCCAAACCCCCTCATGTATCCCTTAGGCATAGATGATAGACTAGAAGATAACCCTTCTTGTGGAATCTCTCTAGTTTTGCCTTCTCCTATTATAAGGGGACCGACTATCGTCACCAACTTCTGTGGATTTGCCTTTGAGTATCCTTAGTTATACAAGATCTTTACTTTGAGTTGGCTCTAGTAAAGTTATCAAGACCCACTCCAAGGTGTTCTTCCCTCTCCGATGTGGATTGACGGGAGAACGTTGACCAATTTTTTCTTGCGAGGATTCTATCGAACATGTGGCCACCGGAGGGAGCAATAGGTCTTGTATTATGTTGTGTTTATGTGTGTTCATCGTGTTCTTCGCGACGTGTATGTTCGCTTCCGCTATCTTCTCCCTTTATCTCACTTTTTTCCATCGATTTGACCACGAGATCCGTGAAGATCGGCCACCCTTGAGGTTAACCTCTATCATCTGGAATCAGAGCCCAAGTTTCTCACGGATTCCCCCCAAATTTCTTCTATCCACCATAAATTCGAAATTTCCCAAAACAGCCCTAATTTCCTGTTTTGCATCGATATATGATTTGAGTGTGTTTTGGTAGGTTTTGATCTGTGGATTACTTGCTAAACTTGTTGATCTATCTTACCATGTGTTCCCATGGACTAATTCCATAATTTGCCCATCAGATCTGGAGTTTTTCATCAAATTTGTTCGTAGAAATCGTGAAATTTGAGTTCACAAACTCGTTTCGGCGGGCAATCCGTAACCGCCGGCCCTCCCGCCGGACAATCCGGCACCAGGTCCGATGCCGAAAAGTCGTTCCGGCGCCCCGCCGAAATTGCTCTTTGTATATCGTTCTGGTTCTGCCATTTCATTCCATAATTTTCCAACTCGTTCCGGCGTCAGGCCCGGCGCCGCCAATTTGCCTGCCAATAGTTTCAGCTCCGCACCATTTTGAGCATAACTTTTGCATTCGAACATCGATTTTGGTGTTCTTTAGATCATTTTGAAGAGGACAAGGAGATCTACATGATAATCCACGTTGTTCATTCTATCTACTCCATAAAAATTTGCATGTGCAAGGCGGAATCCAACAATAAAGGGTGAAGATCGTTGACGAAAGGTATAAATGTTCAACAACTTCTCCCCACTTGCATTCCTTTGTAAACCACACTATCTTTGCGACCAACAAACACCTATTGAGACTAGTTCCTCCTATGATTGTTTTGGCTTTGCACATTTGACACCTTGTAGAATTCCGAGCAAAAGTAGTATGCACATCTCATATAGTTATCTTGTATAGTTGTTGGCAAAAGGAAGAGGCAAGTGAAAAATAAAAAATAAAAGAGTGATACAAAAAGAAAGACAAAAAAGGAAAATAAATATACAAGTGACTCACAGAATAGGAAGCGCAAGCTCGATGAACATCTTGTATGGCTGGTACTTATTGTGTAAATCTTGTATCCAACCATTTATATGCAATCAAACTAGAGTATCTCCTTATACTCGTGTAACACGAGCTTATAGTATTCGTGTTGGAATTATGCCCTAGAGGCAATAATAAAGATGTTATTATTATAATTCTTGTTTATGATAAAGTTTATATTCCATGCTAGAATTGTATTAAGCGGAAACATTAATACTTGTATGGTTTGTAAACAACACCGTGTCCCTAGTACGCCTCTATGGACTAGCTCATTGATTAATGATGGTTAAGGTTTCCTAACCATAGACATGAGTTGTTAATTAATAATGAGATCATATCATTGGGAGAATGATGTGATGGACAGACCCAAACTAAGCGAAGCAATTAGATCGTGTCATTGTGTTCATCTTTGCGAAGCTTTTCCTATGTCAAATATTGTATTCCTTAGACCATGAGATAATACAACTCCCTGGTATCGGAAGAAAGCTTTGAGGTCATCAAACGTCATCCTATGAGAGGGTAATCATAAAGGTGTCTCTCAGGTGATCGGAAAGTATCTGTTGGGTTGTATGTATCGAGATGGGATTTGTCCCTCCCAAGTCGGAGAGATATACTTCTGACCCACTCGGTAATCGATATCAACACCGCTTGCAAGCATGTGGTTAAGGAGTTAATCACAAAGTGATATCGGATTACGGAACGAGTAAAGTACTTGCTGTGAACGAGATTGAACTAGGTATGACGGTACCGACGATCAAATCTCGGGCAAGTAAAATATCGCGAGACGAAGGGAATATATATATGGGATTGATTGAATCCTGGCATCGTGGTTCATCCGATATGATCATCGATGAATGTGTGGGAGTCAATATGGGTTTCCAGACCCCGCTGTTGATTATTGATAGAAGATCATGTCTGCATATTCTCGAACCCGCAGGGTCACACACTTAACGTGTCTCGACGCTAGGATAGATTGGATAATTGGTTTATGAGTTTTTGTTCGGAGTCTCGGATGGGATCCGGGACATCACGAGAGGTTCCGGAGTGGTCCGGAGAATAAGATTCATATAAGGCAGTGCAGTTTTTGGAGTTCGGAATTGTTCCGGGTTAATCGGTATTGTACCGGAAGCTTCTAGAACCTTCCGGAAGGGGACCAACGTGGCCACACCTTCCGGGAGGGGGCATGGGCCTATGAGGGAGTGCCCTGGCCGCATTGGGCCAGGGGCACAAGGCCCCATAGGGCCCAGCCGGCCAAGAGAGGTTTAAACTCTAGATAGAGCTTCTAGAAGGGGGAGTTTCCTTGCCCCCCACTCTTCCTCCTTGGGGCCGCCGGCCTTGGCTTGGGGGAGGGGCTAGGGCTGCGCCCACCCCTCTATATATAGAGGGCTGGGGGCACACCAACCCCCTACACCTTCCCCTCCAACCCTAGCCGCCCTGCTGCCCTCCTCTCTCCCTCCCGACTGCTTGTAGGCGAAGCCCTGCTGCAGAAATTCTCCACCAATTGCACCGCGCCGTCGCGTTGTAGATCCAACCCATCTCTCCACCATACTTGCTGGACCAAGGAAGGAGGAGACGTCGAGGTGCCGCACGTGTGCATCTCACGGAGGCATCGCCACTTGTGGTGCTAGATCGGATCGGATCGCGAGGAGGAGAAGCGAGTACGACTACATCACCCACGTTCCGACGAACATTCCGCTGTGCGAATCTTCAAGGGTATGAAGATCTAATCCAATCTCTCTCGTTGTTTGCATCTCCTATATTAGATCTTGGCTTCCCTCTGTTCGCATCCGTAGAAAATTTTGATTTACTATGCCGCGAAACCCTTCAGTGGTATCAGAGCTAGATCTATGCGTAGATGTGTTTCACGAGTAGAACGCAACATGGTTGTTGCGGGCGTTGATGTTTTATGTTGCAAGCCTCTTGTTTGTGTTCTTCTTATAACGCGGGATAGTGAGATTGAAGCGGTCCAGGCCAACCTTACGCGACGTCGTTCGCGAGACCGGCTCCGCACTTGACGTGTGGCTTGTTCCACACATGCGGCTGGTGGATGCCTGTTTCTCTCACTATAGTTGTCATGGGTTTAACACCGGAGTTTGGCAACCATAATATCACCGTTGTGGCTTTCCGTAGGTAAGAATCGTTCTTAGCTTGCTACTCCCATAAGCCACGTAAAACATGCAACAACAAAGTAGAGGCGTCTAACTTGTTTTTGCAGGGAGTGTTTTCTGTGATATGGTATGACCCAAGATGTGATGTGTATAATGTATGCGATGATCATGTTTTGTAATGTTTCACGACTTGCATGTCGATGAGTACACAACCGGCAGGAGCCATATGGTTGTCTTTATAATTGTGTATGACCTGCGAGTCAACTTCTTATACGCCATGTAATAGCTTTACTTTATCGCTAAGTAGTTAGCAATAGTTGTAGTTGTTATTCGTGGTGGAGGCAATCATGGTGGAGTGATGGAGATCATGCCGGCACGCACAAGATGGAGATCATTGCGCGAAGATTGGCTATACCATGTCACATAAAGTTATATGCATGTGATGTTTATCCTTTTATGTATCTTATTATGCTTAGATCGCGACGGTAGCATTATAAGATGATTCCTCACTTAAAGATCAAGATAAAACTGTGTTCTCCCCATGTATGCACCGTTGCGAAAGTTCGTTGTGTCCAAGCATCACGTGATGATCGGGTGCTATAGACTCTACGCTCACATACAACGGGTGCAAGCCAGTTTTGCACACGCGGAAATACTTGGGTTTAACTTGACGAGCCTAGCATGTACAGACATGGCCTCGAAACACAAGAACCGAAAGGTTAAGCATGAGTCATATGAATGATATGATCGACACTTTGTTGTCCACCATTGAAACCACATCTCTTCTCGTGATGATCAGATTAGGTGTGGTGAATTTGGATCATGTTCACTAAACAACTTGAGGGATGTTGAATTTAGTGGGAGTTCATCTAGTAATTTGATTAAAAGTTGAACTAGTTATCATGAACATAGTCTAAATTGTACTTGCAAATACTGTAGATCCAATGGCCAAGTCCAACTTCAACTTGAACGTTTTTGCTGAGATAGAAAAGCTTAGAAACAATGGGTCTAACTTCACCAAATGGTTCCGCATTCTGAGAATCATTCTCGCTGGCGGACAAAAGGACTATGTCCTTGAGAAAGCGCTAGGTGACGCCTTCACTATAGATGCTTTACTGATGAGAAAGCTGTTTATCAGTCGCGCAAGGATGATTATGATTTGATTAAGATCGCCATGTTGTTTGCTATGGAATCGGATCTTCAAAATTGTTTTGAGGAGTTCGCCGGGCCCTTTGAGATTCTCGAGGAGCTGAAAAACATGTTTCAGACTCAAGCCCGTTCTGAGAGATATGAGATCTCTAAGAAATTCTTTAACTACAAGATGGAGGAAGGGAGTTCCGTTAGTGAGCACGCCATTGAGATGACGGGCTACACTCAACGCCTTGAGCAACTGGACTGCAAGATTCCAGAGGAGCTCAAGATTGACACTCCTAACTACAAAAGTTTTGTAGTTGATCACAATCAGATTGGTTCCACTGATATGATCACTGAGCTCTTTGCTAAGATGAAAGTAGCGGAGGTGAACATCAAAAAGAATAATCATGTGTTGATGGTCAACAAGCCCCCCACCTTCAAGAAAGGTAAGGGTGCAAGGAAGCCCTTCAAGAAAGGCGTGAAGCGCTGTTCTCGCCGAGAAGAATCTCAAGTCTGGTCCTAAACCGGACACTGAGTGCTTCTATTGCAAGGACAAGGGTCACTGGAAGCGCAACTGTCAGAAGTACTTAGCGAACAAGAAGGCTGGCACCATCAAAGGTATATTTGATATACATGTTATTGATGTTTTCCTTACTAGCCCTCGCTAGTGGGTATTTGATACCGTTCAGTTGCTAATATTTGTAACTCAAACAGAGCTACGGAATAGACGGCGACTGCGAGGGATGAGGTGACGATGCGCGTTGGCAACGGATCAAGAGTTGATGTGATGGCCGTCGGCACGCTCTCCTTAGTTTTACCTTCGGGATTAGTTTTAAACCTTAATAAGTGTTATTATGTGCCTGCCTTGAGCATGAACATTATTTCTGGATCTTGTTTATTGCAAGACGGTTATTCATTTAAATCGGAGAATAATGGTTGTTCTATTTATATGAGTAACATCTTTTATGGTCATGCACCTATTGTGAATGGTTTATTTCTTCTAAATCTCGAAAGGGATGAAACACACATCCATAACATTGAGGCTAAGAGATGCAAAGTAGATAGTGATAATACTACGTATTTGTGGCAACGCTGCTCAGGTCATATTGGTGTAAAGCGCATGAAGAAACTCCATTCTGATGGACTTTTGGAGTCTCTTGATTTTGAATCATTTGACACATGCGAACCATGCCTCGTGGGCAAGATGATCAAAACCCCGTTCTCCGGTATGATGGAGCGAGCAACGGACTTGTTGGAAATCATACATACCGATGTATGCGGACCGATGAGTGTTTCGACGCGCGGTGGATATCGCTATTTTCTCACTTTTACCGATGACTTAAGTAGATATGGGTATATCTATTTAATGAAACATAAATCTGAAACATTTGAAAAGTTTAAGGAATTTCAGAATGAAGTGGAGAACCATCGTAACAGAAAGATTAAGTTTCTACGATCCGATCGTGGGGGCGAGTATTTGAGTTATGATTTTCTCACGCATCTTAAAGCAAGCGGAATTGTTTCACAACTCACGCCACCCGGAACACCACAGCATAATGGTGTGTCTGAACGCCGGAATCGAACCCTATTAGATATGGTCCGATCAATGATGTCTCTTACTGATTTGCCGTTATCATTTTTGGGTTATGCATTAGAAACCGCTGCATTCACTTTAAATAGGGCTCCATCTAAATCCGTTGAGACGACACCGTATGAACTGTGGTTTGGTGCTAAACCTAAGTTGTCGTTTCTGAAAGTTTGGGGATCACGCTTTACGCCAAGAAGTTGATGCCGACAAGCTCGAACCCAAAACGGAGAAATGCGCCTTCATAGGATACCCTAAGGAAACTATTGGGTATACCTTCTATCACGTAACCGAAGGCAAAGTGTTTGTCGAAAGAACGGTTCCTTTCTTGAGAAGGAGTTTCTCTCGAAGAAGTGAGTGGGAGGAAAGTAGAGCTAGACGAGGTTATTGAACCTTCTCTTGAATTGGAGAGTAGCGCAGCACCTGAAATTGTTCCAAAGGTCACCGCACCAACAATAGAGGAAGCTAATGACAAGGATCATGAAGCTTCGGACGATGCTGCTACTAAACGTCGCAGGTCGACAAGGTCACGTGCCCCTCCTAAGTGGTACGGCAACCCTGTCTTGACTGTCTTGTTAGTAGAAGATAGTGAACCTACGAACTATGAGGAAGCGATGATGAGCCCAGACTCTGAGAAATGGCTAGAAGCCATGAAATCCGAATTGGGATCCATGAGCGAAAACCAAGTATGGACTTTGGTGGACCCTCCTAGCGACCGAAAGGCCGTTGAGTGCAAATGGATCTTCAAGAAGAAAATGGACGCGGATGGTAATGTTACCATCTATAAAGCACGGCTTGTCGCGAAAGGTTTTCGACAAGTTCAAGGTGTTGACTACGATGAGACTTTCTCTCCCGTAGCGATGTTTAAGTCCATTCGGATTTTATTAGCAATTGCTGCGTTTCATGACTATGAAATATGGCAGATGGATGTCAAGACTGCGTTCCTCAATGGCAACATTGATGAAGAGTTGTATATGATGCAACCCGAAGGTTTTGTCGATCCTAAGGATGCTAATATAGTATGCAAGCTTGAGCGTTCCATTTATGGACTGAAGCAAGCATCTCGGAGTTGGAACCTTCGTTTTGATCAAGAGCTTTGGATTTGTTCCAAATTGCTATGAAGCTTGTATCTACAAGAAAGTGAGTGGGAGCTCGGTGACATTTCTGGTACTATATGTGGATGACATATTGATTATTGGAAATGACATTAACATGCTTAACGATGTGAAGAGTTATTTGAACAAGTGTTTTCAATGAAAGACCTAGGTGAAGCGCTTATATATTGGGCATCAAAATCTATAGAGATAGACAAAGACTCGATAGCTTTAAGCGGTACATACCTAGACAAAGTTCTGAAAAGGTTCGTAATGGATAAGGCAAAGAAAGGTTCAATGCCTATGTTGTCGTAAGATATTGAGCAATGCTCAGTGTCCAGCTACGGTAAATGATAGGGAAGCTATGAGCAAAGTGCCTTATGCCTCGGCCATAGGTTCTATCATGTATGCCATGTTGTGTACTAGACCGGATGTGTCCAATGCTCTTAGTTTGACGAGCAGATATCAAAGTGATCCAGGAGTTGAACACTGGACAGCCGTGAAGAACATCCTAAAGTACCTAAATAGGACTAAAGAAATGTTCTTAGTCTATGGAGGTGATGAACAACTCGTCGTAAAGGGTTAGGTCGACGCTAGTTTTGACACCGACAAGGATGATTCTAAATCTCGCATGTGATACGTTTATATTTTGAATGGAGGAGCTGTGAGTCGAGAAGCTGCAAGCAAAGCGTGATCGCGGGATCTACATGAGAAGCGGAATACATGGCTGCCGCTGAAGCGCCAAGTGAAGGAGTTTGGATCGAAACTTCATCATCGAGCTTGGCGTGGTTCCAAGTGCACTGGACCCACTGGAGATATTGTGTGACAACACCGCGCCATAGCACTCGCTAAGGAACCAAGATATCATCCAAAGACCAAGCATATCAATCAAGTTTCATATAATCCGAGATTATATAGCGGATGGAGATCTGAAGATTAGCAAGTACATACAGATCTGAATGTCGCAGATCCATTGACTAAACCTCTTCCACGTAAAACATGATCAGCACCTCGGCCATGGGTGTGATATTGTTGCCAAATGTAAACTATATTATTGACTCTAGTGCAAGTGGGAGACTGTTGGAATTATGCCCTAGAGGCAATAATAAAGATGTTATTATTATAATTCTTGTTTATGATAAAGTTTATATTCCATGCTAGAATTGTATTAAGCGGAAACATTAATACTTGTGTGGTTTGTAAACAACACCGTGTCCCTAGTACGCCTCTATGGACTAGCTCATTGATTAATGATGGTTAAGGTTTCCTAACCATAGACATGAGTTGTCAATTAATAATGAGATCATATCATTGGGAGAATGATGTGATGGACAGACCCAAACTAAGCGAAGCAATTAGATCGTGTCATTGTGTTCATCTTTGCGAAGCTTTTCCTATGTCAAATATTGTATTCCTTAGACCATGAGATAATACAACTCCCTGGTATCGGAAGAAAGCTTTGAGGTCATCAAACATCATCCTATGAGAGGGTGATCATAAAGGTGTCTCTCAGGTGATCGGAAAGTATCTGTTGGGTTGTATGTATCGAGATGGGATTTGTCCCTCCCAAGTCGGAGAGATATACTTCGGGCCCACTCGGTAATCGATATCAACACCGCTTGCAAGCATGTGGTTAAGGAGTTAATCACAAAGTGATATCGGATTACAGAACGAGTAAAGTACTTGCTGTGAACGAGATTGAACTAGGTATGACTGCAAACGATCGAATCTCGCAAGTAAAATATCGCGAGACGAAGGGAATATATATATGGGATTGATTGAATCCTGGCATCGTGGTTCATCCGATATGATCATCGATGAATGTGTGGGAGTCAATATGGGTTTCCAGACCCTGCTGTTGATTATTGATAGAAGATCATGTCTGCATATTCTCGAACCCGCAGGGTCACACACTTAACGTGTCTCGACGCTAGGATAGATTGGATAATTGGTTTATGAGTTTTTGTTCGGAGTCTTGGATGGGATCCGGGACATCACGAGAGGTTCCGGAGTGGTCCGGAGAATAAGATTCATATAAGGCAAAGGCAGTTTTGGAGTTCAGAATTGTTTCGGGTTAATCGATATTGTACCAGAAGCTTCTAGAACCTTCCGGAAGGGGACCAACGTGGCCACACCTTCCGGGAGGGGGCATGGGCCTATGAGGGAGTGCCCTGGCCGCATTGGGCCAGGGGCACAAGGCCCCATAGGGCCCAGCCGGCCAAGAGAGGTTTAAACTCTAGATAGAGCTTCTAGAAGGGGGGGTTTCCTTGCCCCCCACTCTTCCTCCTTGGGGCCGCCGGCCTTGGCTTGGGGGAGGGGCTAGGGATGCGCCCACCCCTCTATATATAGAGGGCTGGGGGCGCACCAACCCCCACACCTTCCCCTCCAACCCTAGCCGCCCTGCTGCCCTCCTCTCTCCCTCCCGACTGCTTGTAGGCGAAGCCCTGCTGCAGAAATTCTCCACCAATTGCACCGCGCCGTCGCGTTGTAGATCCAACCCATCTCTCCACCATACTTGCTGGACCAAGGAAGGAGGAGACGTCGAGGTGCCGCACGTGTGCATCTCACGGAGGCATCGCCACTTGTGGTGCTAGATCGGATCGGATCGCGAGGAGGAGAAGCGAGTACGACTATATCACCCACGCGTTAAAACGAGCGTTCATATCTGAATATTCAAGGGTATGAAGATCTAATCCAATCTCTCTCGTTGTTTGCATCTCCTAGATTAGATCTTGGCTTCCCTCTGTTCGCATCCGTAGAAAATTTTGATTTACTATGCCGCGAAACCCTTCAATTCGCTAGGTAACCATTTGGTTCTTATCTCACTTCCTTCGTCGCACAAGTCCCATTTATTCCATTGTGTGTGTTTCCTTGATCATAATTCCTAAGTCTTCTGGATTGACTTGTTTTTTGCTTTGTGATCATCTTGGTTCTTTACTTGCCATTACAATATCTTGATTTCATACTATTGCCTTGACATGCCACTTTACATACCAATCCACCATAGGCCTTGTGTGTGTGTTTTGGTTGTTAGTTGGGTTTAGGTTACCTTTTAACTTCACTTTGCTTGGTTTATTGCTCTCAAGTGTGGCCACTTGCACGATACTATATTCCAAGGTAAAGTAAGGTTTGTCGTTGTTTCTCTAACACCCACTACCACTTCCATATACACCACTTGGTCTTGTGAATCATGTATAGGGACTCCGGAACCAATGATGAATACTATGGAGAATCCATGATGAGCCACACCGACATCAACTCCATAAGAATAGATGACATGATGGAGCACTACATCGTCAATTGATCCACATGTTTAGGATAGACATAGTACTACAACAACAATGACTCCCCAAGAATGGATGACTTCAAGGACAACAACTTTGTTAAGCTCATGAACATCATGGACCACAACTTCGCCAAGAGACCATGTGCATGCTTGAAAAACTTAAGGAGTCAACTTCATGAAGGCGCCACCATCACAAGAAGAGTGCCAAGAAAAATGACCATCGTTGCGAGCGTCATGTGGATGACCAAGTGCTTCACCAACATGAACCTTCGGCAAGGCACGCCAATGAACTCCGTCGACACCATCATAAGTCACCTTCCACCAATAGTGCCACCACTAAAATGACACCAAGAGCAAGCCTTCTTCCACGCCATCAAGATTCAACGCCAAGACTTGACAACCAAGATGAAGCATGCAACTTCATGAACGAGGAAAATGAAGACATCTACTTCGCCAAGTTGGACGAGTACGTCAATAGGATGTCTATACAAGCCAAGGTGGTCACAAAAGATGATGAGAAAGCTCTGAGTGAAGAGTCTACACTTCAAGATGGAGGAAGACAAGGCCAAATATGTAATGAAGTCGATCTGAGTACCGCTCTCGACAACAACATGAGACTTCTTCCACCACTACTACAAGATGGCGACACAATGGTTGAGCATGGTATTTTTCCTTCTACCAAGGAGACGAGTGATAATACCCATCTTATGGCATCCAACTTTGAAGGCGATAGAGTTGAGAATGGTGAGCATGTGACTTTTCCCTTCACCAAAGGAGGTGTATGGAGTTGAGAAAACCGAGTCTATCCCTATATGTTTGAGTGATGATGTGGTACCAATCCCATGTGAGGATGAGAGCCACTTAGCCCACTTGAGTGAAAACAAAAGTGAGATGAGTGACTCCACCATATGTGAGATTGAGTGCTTCCACTTGGAGGGAATGAGTGATACACCAAGTGAGTTGAGAGTGGTAGTTGATAGGTCAAGTGAGACCATTTTGATTTCTAACAACTTACCCTTTATCTCTAGTGTGTTTTCTGATGATGTTCTAGGTTCCATGAATGAAGAAGCACCGAGCCGCAAAGAGATGTTGCCTCAAATGGAGATGATGTACATGGTGGATGAAGATGATGCTACGCCATGGATACATCAAGAAGAAGAAGTCATCCACAAGGAGTCCACTACTACCACAACACCCACTTCATATGAGAGGTATGAATAAGTTACAAATAAGGGCGTTGATGATGCCATGACCCCACTAGTGGACATGATGAGTTGTGAGGATATGCATGCTCTGGCTGATTCTTGTGACATTACATATGCTTCACTCATATTATCATGTGATGCTTTGCCTATGCATAATATTGATCATGTGAAATTGTTTGATTGTGATACAATTTCCATAAACATGCCATGTTATACATATTTTGTGTATCCTCCAATTGCTTCGGACATGATTGGTCATGATAGTTATCCAATTTCTCCCGTTGCTTGCAATAAGTTGAATTATTTGTCTATCACTTGTTTTTATTGCAACAATACTTATCATATGGTTTGTAATGAGATTTCCCCCATAGCTTTCTCAATTTTTGGAGATTTTGATGATTGCAATGATAAGCATGTTCCTCACTTGCATATTCACCATGCATAATTTCAACTTGATTGACATTAATGGTGACGTGAACAAGAAGAGACATGTCATGATGGATGGTGTGTTTCTCTACCATGAACACATGTTCTTCATTTTATCTATGATGTGTATAGGTACCCGTACTATAATGTCAACCTTGATTGAGCACGAGTAGACAATGAGAGATCTTGAGAGCACCCCCCATGTGAGTACTAGATCGAACCTGGCTCTAATATAATTACCATGCTTTGCATAAATCATGTTGAAAAATTGCTCTTTCCCATGGTTTGCTTGCAAGAATGTTGTTTTTTCTTCCACTTGTGATACTCATATTTCCATGATCTTTGATTTTGATCATTTGTGTGTGACATCCAATATATTGAACAATTTCTCTTTACAATAGTTGGTTTGCACACATAATGATGTTGTTTTGGATATTCTTTCTCATGTGTTTTTGCCAAATTCTCCTATTCTTGCATCAAAGATGTTGATCAATATTTTAGTCCAATGCTTTCTGACATGGTTATACCCCACGGTTACACAACTTTGGTATACCTGGTCCAGCCCAAGGAAGGCCCACGTCAAGACAACACGACCCATGAAGATTTTGGGTGGCCCAAGCCCATGACGCCTTTGGATCCTTGGAGGACAAGTCTAGAGTAGATAGAATTTCAAAGGGTACCAACCCTAATTTGTAACCGACTCGACCTAGGCCCGAGACCTGCCTATCTATATAAAGGCCAGGAGGGCACGGCGAGGAGGATCTTCCATCATCGCATACACACCTCATGCCAAATTGCATCTGCGCACCCTTGTAATCTTCGATTCCGCCATAATCAAGAGCAGACAAGCAGGAGTAGGGTTTTCCCTCCGGGGGCCTGAACCTGGGTAAACCTCGTGTCCCCGTGTTGCTTGCCTGTTAACCGTTCTGCGATCTTCAGCATCACCATCTTATCCAAAACCCAAGTCCATAAAAATGGGCATTGACGAGATCAAACCTCGTCAATTGGCGCCGTCTGTGGGAACTGGGGATGCTGATTGTGCGATTGTGATGGTCCCATCCGGAGCAATCTACAACTCATCGGCGACGGAGAGTCACCTTCTCTTAGGCACCTTCAACTTCTCCGCCCACTCGCCGACCATCTTGAGGGATTTCGAGTCCGTCGGCGACGGGCTCGAGATGCTGTTCGGGAGCTTCTGCTTCCAAGTGGGGTAGACCGGCACCCTCCGCATTCCAGAGCGGGTTCCACCACCATCCATTAGGCCCTCTTCGTGGGTCCCACCCATCGGCGTGTTGCGCGCATCGACGCTGACACACGAGTCAGATGACAGCAGCAGCTGCAACTCAGATCTATGTGGTCCCCCTTAGATGAAGGAACCTACGGTTCCGGATCCGAAAGCTATGGCAGCAGCGATCCAGTCCGCAGACGTTACCTGTGCACCGTGGTCATCCAGAACGAATCGGAACTGCCACCAGGTTCGAGTGCACCCAACCCACCTCCCAACCCGCAAGCTGGGAATGGAGGAAACGGGGGGAGACCCGCCCCTCTGGCCCAACGAAGGCGATGCTAACGCCTACTAGAAGATCAACCTCGATGAGGAAGGATGGCGCCAAGCGCGCTAAGCCGTGGCGGGCAACTGATACGTCGGAAACGTATCTATAATTTTTTATGCTCCATGCTTGTTTACTATCTACTTTGCTTTGCTTTGTCCACCCTTTGAGGTGTTTTTATATGTTTTCTGGTACTAACCTATTAACAAGTTGCCATAGTACCAATTGCCAGTTTTCTTCTGTTTTTGGTTCCAGAAGGAATAAAATCAATATTTTCGGAATTGGACGGTACAAAACACAAAGTAAATATTTAACTGTGGGCAACACGAAGCCAGAATACGAGACGGAGGAGGCTCACCAGGGGCCACACACACTGGCCACGTGGGTGGGCCCACCCCGTGCCTGGGGGGCTGGGGGGTGCAGCCACCCTGACGCCCCCCTGCCTCGCATCTTCGCCTATAAAGTCCCCCCGATGCCAAAACCCTAAACACCCGATCAATATTCCACGAAACCTTCTGTAGCCACAGCCACCATCGTCCCTAGATCGGGGGATCTTAAGCTCTTCCCGGCACCCTGCTTGAGGGGAGATAATCCCGGAGGCCTTCTTCTTCATCATGCCAGCCTCCAGTATGAAGCGTGAGTAGTTCCACCTTGGACTACGGGTCCATGTAGTAGCTAGATGGTTGTATCTCCTCCTTGTGCTTTCATGTATAGATCTTGTGAGCTTCGTTCATGATCAAGATCTAATCTATTTGTAATCATGCATGTTATGTTTGTAGGGATCCGATGGATATTGAGATTACTATGTCAGATTGATTAATGGTTTTGTCTTATGATTCTGTTTTGTTTGTGATCCTGCATGCTCTCCGTTGTTAGTAGCTATCTTGGCCAAGTAGTTGCTAGTGACTCCAAGAGGGGGTATTTATGCTCGATAGTGGGTTCATTCCTCTAGTTTCCAAGGGAAGTGACAGAAATCTCTTCGGCTGTAGATGTGCTGTTGCCACTAGGGAGAAAACAATGGTCTCTTGTTCATGGAACAAGTGGATTATTTACCTTACACACTTGGCTTAAAGCAGTTGTCTGTTGCTTGCAACTTAATAGTGGAGGGGGTTCAGATGATAACCTGAAGGTGGACTTCTAGTCATAGATGCAGTTGGATGGCGGTATATGTATATTGTTGTATTGCCCAATCGAATCTCATAGGATCTTTGTGTCTAGTATTGCATTGTTATGCCTTGCTCAGTCCTGTAAATTGCCCTACTGTAATTTGTTTACCCAGCATGCCATGTTTGTTTATCTAAGGAGAACACCTCTAGTGAACTATGGACCCCGGTCCAATATTTACCATTGATACATCTTCCACTGTTACTGTTTACTTGCTGCAAACCATCATCACCGTCCACAACATATAGTTAATCCTTTGTTACAGCAATCAGTGAGATTGACAACCTCACTGCTCGTTGGGGCAAAGTCTTGAGTTTGTGTTGTGCAGGTTTCCACGTTGCTTGCAACACCTTTGAGACGTTTCCTTCCTCCTAGGTTCGATAACCTTGGTTTCTTACTGAGGGAAAACTTGCTGCTATGCTGCTTCACACCTTGCTCTTGGGGTTTCCCGATGAAGTGCTTCACAGGACCATCAAGCTTTTCTAGTGTCGTTGCCGGGGAGGCTAAGAACGTCTTCACAAGGGGAGTCCTCATCAACCTTTCTCTTTACTTTGTTTTTAGTTTTCTTAGTTTATTTTGCTTGGTTTTGTTTACCTCTTTTTATCAAAAACTCCAAAAAAATAGTCTAGTTTTGTTTGCTTTCTCTTATAAAAAACACAAAAAAATTAGTTCCTGCTCTGCTGCTACTGTTTTTGGCTTGCCCCACTTTTGCCAAAATGAATTCTGCTGAGGACACCAAGTTGTGTGACTTCACTAGCACAAACAACAATGATTTCCTTAGCACTCCTATTGCTCCATCTTCTCCTGATGCTACCTTTTATGAAATTAAGCCTGCTTTGTTGAATCTTGTGATGAGAGAGCAATTTTCTAGTGCTAGTTCTGATGATGCTGCTGCCCATCTCAATAGCTTTGTTGAACTTTGTGAGATGCAAAAGTATAAGGATGTAGATGGAGATATTATTAAGCTCAAGCTGTTTCCTTTCTCCTTTAGAGGAAAATCTAAATAATGGTTCCTATCCTTGCCTAGAAATAGTATTGATTCTTGGATTAAGTGCAAGGATGCTTTTATTGGAAAGTACTACCCTCCTGCTAAGATTATATCTATGAGAAGTGACATTATGAAATTTAAACAACTTGATAATGAACATGTTGCTCAAGCTTGGGAAAGAATGAAATCTTTGGTTAAGAATTGTCCCACTCATATGGACTTACTGCTTGGATGATTATCCAGACTTTTTATGCAGGTTTGAACTTCTCTTCAAGAAACCTGTTGGATTCAGCTGCTGGAGGTACCTGTATCGGCATCACTTTGGGTGCTGCAGCAAAACGCCTTGATAATATGTTGGTTAATTACTCTGAATGGAACACTGAGAGAGCTCCACATGGTAAGAAGGTAAATTATGTTGAAGAAACCTCCTCTTTGAGTGATAAGATTGGCGTTATTATGGCTATGCTTGTTAATGGGAAAGCTCCTTTAGATCCAAATAATGTTCCTTTAGCCTCTTTGGTTGCTCAAGAAGAGCAAGTTGATGTGAACTTCATTAGAAACAACAATTTCAACAACAATGCCTATAGGAATAATTTTGGTGGTAACAACAATTATAGGCCTTATCCTCCTAATAATGGCAATTCCTATGGAAACTCCTACAACAATGCTAGAAGTGCCCCCTCTGAACTTGAAGTCATGCTCAAAGACTTTATTAGTAAACAAACCGCTTTCAACAAGACAGTGGAGGAAAAGCTTTTAACTGTTGAGAAAAATATTTCCTGTTTATCTGAAGCACAATCCTCCTTGATTAATAAAATGGCTGCTAAACCTGAAACCATGGAAAGTGCCTTTGCTGGTACTCATGCCATACAAGTTACTATTGATGAAAATGTTAGACTGTTAGCTCAACTTCATGCTAAGTGGGAAAGGGAAGCTGAAATCGATAGAAACAATAGTGTGTGCACCATCACTAGAATGGATACCACTAAACCACAAGAAGTCCCTATTCCTCCTCCTACAATGCCTAAGCCTAATGAGTCTACTACTAGTGATGCTAAGTTTGATTTTGATATAGATGGTTGCAATATTTCTGAAGTGATTTTGTTCCTGCAAAAACTTGCTAGAAGTCATGATGCTAGTGATATGCATGTTGCTTTCACCAAACACATTACAGATGCTCTTGTTAAGATTAAGGAAGAGAAGTTAAAACACAAAGATTCTATTCATAGGAAAGTAGAAGATAGTTGGGAACCCCTTATTAATATTCAGTGAATGACTTCGATCTCAAAGCTTCATGTGATCTCAGTTCTAGTGTCTCTATTATGCCTAGGAAGATTTATGAAATGCTTGATTTGCCACCTTTGGAAGATTGTTATTTGGATGTCCCACTTGATGATAATGCTAAGAAGAAACTCATGGGGAGTATTAATGATGTTCTCATTATGGTTAACAATGCTTATGTCCCTATTGATTTCTATGTTTTGGATGTTGAATACAATTCTTCTTGTCCTATTACTTTGGGAAGACCTTTTCTTAGAATTGTTGGTGCCATCATTGATATGAAAGAAGACACCATTAAATATCAATTTCCATTCAAGAAAGGTATTGAACACTTCCCTATGAGGAGAGATAAGTTGCTTTTTTCTCCTCCTTTGAAAGCAAGGTTTGATGTTAATGCTTCCTCATTTGAAAATACTTGATTTCTTGCTTCTTGTGCCTAAATTAAGAGAAGTACTTGTTGGGAGATAACCCAAAAGTTTCCTTGAGTATTGGAAGTTATTACTTCAGTAATTACCTCTCCTTATCCTTTTTGCTTGCTTTTTGTGCCAAGAATGACCTCTAATGAGAGGGAAGTAAGATTTGGGGAGTTGCTGTCCCGAAACAGATTTATGTCCTCCACCATAAAAAATAGTGAGGAGTCTATGTAAGTCATATTGAGATGAAAATGTATGAGTACATCCCCCAGCATGTTAGCTAACTTTTGTTAGTTCAACACTTTTTTATTTGAGAAACAGAAGATTTTCGAAAAAATCGGTTTCTACCTTCTGGTCTGTTTTGACAGATTTCTATCATTATTTGCATTTGCTTCTTATTGATTCCTTTTTGAGTTCTCTTTTGGGGAATTGAGCTTTTTGAAGGAGTTTCTACAGTAGCTTGTGTTTTTAGTGAATTTTTTTGCTGTTCTAAAGCTAAACCCAAAGGTTTATTATCTTTTGAATACACTGATGTTGCTAATGAAGATTGTGTGAAGTTTTGTATGAAGGAAAAAATTCAGGTGTAGACAGAGAAGGATGTAATGAGATGAAGAATGGACAAAAGCTCAAGCTTGGGGATGCCACCCTGGTGTCACCCCAATAAATATCCAAGAGGTACAAGCATGAAATCTTGGGGATGCCCAAGGCATCCCCTTCTTCATCAATAAAAAGCTCAGGTCTTTCTAGACACTTCGTTTTTATTGTTTCATGCACTATTGTGTTGTTCTTGGAGCGTCTTTGTTTTCATTTGGTTTGCTTAGTTTGTTTAGTTTGCTTGAATAAAGTAGTTTGGACCCCCGTTCTCGCTGTGTTGTTTCAAATAAGTCGATTTGTGTTGGAAAGGAGTAGAAAGTTCTTGCTTGAAAGTGCAAGAGGAGCTTGCATTGACTGTGACTTAGAATTTAGCATGACATGCTAGGTGTTATTTTGACCTTATGCTTAGTGATTATTACTGTAGCATGTCTTGTTCCAAACAATTGGGATTGCCTAGTGTGCCTTGAAAGAATCATGCGTTGTTTTAGCATATAAATGCATAGTATTGTGGTATTCTCCTTTGATGCTTTGTTTGGGTTGAATTGGCACATGCCCACACCATGTTATGACTATGAACAAGTCAACATAGCCTCTATGATCATTTAGTCCTTGACTTGTAGTACCACTCTATGCTTTGATTAGTAATGTTTTGTCGCTCTGCATGATTATGGCCATTATTGCTCTCGTAGTTGGTTGCTCCCAGCCTTTTGCTAGCCTCCACTTGTATGAGTAAGCTCTACTCATGCTTCCAACTCCCAAGAAACCAAGTTATTCCAAAGTGTCCACTATGAATTCCTATGCAAGGTGTGTTACACCATTCCAAGTACATTCTTGTTTTCAGCTATCTTCCAATTAAAAAGTATTTTGTTATGTGAAAACTTAGTGATTAAAGCCCTCAAAAACTTGATGGCACACTTTATATTCCTTGCCCCTAATAAACTTGAACAATTGTGTCATCTATGTTGTATATGATTGCACTTATACGTTGGAATTAGCAGAACTGTGCTGTCACGGGGAACGTTTTCAACATTGCTCTTATACTTTGTACACAGTTGATATCATGCTCTTTTGTCTATGGATGTCGCCGGTGTGAAATAAAGAGGGAGCTTGTATGTCCATGGAGTTATGTATTTTGTGTTAGAGAAACGCCTGGGCCGCTAGCCTAAGCCATGCCTAATCATGGTGGAAACTTGCAGCATCACCATAATGAGCATTCTATGAAGCATCCTCAATAAAAAGCTATGCACATAGTAAATAAAAAGATCACTGAGATGCTCATTGTCTGCTTGCCTTGTCATTTTGGTTATAGGATAGCTCCTGTAGCATGTGCAAGGGGTACCCCGTTGGCGGTTCTCTATGATACACATGTACTTACTATGACAAGAACTTACAGGTGACCAAATTTGAGTAGCATGCAGTGCGGCCCTCGTATTCAAGGGACATGAGATTGCCAACTTATACTTTTTCAAGCATATACTCCATCTTTGTTCACTCTAACCTTAATCACTTCAAGATGCTTATGATAGGGCAATGAGGGCTGAAAGCTAACAAGTACCATAATTTTTGGAAGCTCGTTTTGAAACTTGAAATCCCTGCTTCCCTTTATGAAGGGCCTTTCTTCCACTATTATATTGAGTCTCCACCTTCTCCCTTTAGGCACCATTAAGAGAGCATAGTTTTCATTTTAGTTCTATGTGCAGTGTACCAAAACTTATTGATTGATGCATATTGATGATATTGATTATTCTTGTGCTACTTGTATCTAGTCACTCTTATGAACTTTGAAGGTGTCCTATGCATCTATTTGCTACTCTATGAGGGACAAGATGATTGCCACTATGCCATGTTTTCTATATGTGAAACAAACAGACGTTTTTCAATGCATGTTATTCATGATCTTTGTTTGTAGCCTTTCATGTTGCATGCATAGTTAATATGTCCTATTGTTAGAACTCCATCTTTAATGCACATGTTTAGAGTTCTTTGATCCTAGCTTTCAATGCTTGCAAATGGTTTGATCTTGGTTTTGTTGGTGCATGTCACCTCAAAAATTATTCTTTTATCACTTACCTACTCGAGGACGAGCAGGAGTTAATCTTGGGGATGCTTGATACGTCGGAAACGTATCTATAATTTTTGATGCTCCATGCTTGTTTACTATCTACTTTGCTTTGCTTTGTCCACACTTTGAGGTGTTTTAATATGTTTTCTGGTACTAACCTATTAACGAGTTGCCACAGTGCCAGTTGCATCTTTTCTTCTGTTTTTGGTTTCAGAAAGACAGAAAATCAATATTCTCAGAATTGGACGGGACAAAAGCCAAAGTCAATATTTTACCGTGGGCAACACGAAGCCAGAATACGAGATGGAGGAGGTGACGAGGTTTGATCTCGTCAATGCCCATTGTTATGGACTTGGGTTTTGGAGAAGATGGGGATGCTGGAGATCGTGGAACGGTTAACAGACAAGCAACCAGGGGACACGAGATTTACCCAGGTTTAGGCCCCCGGAGGGAAAACCCTACTCCTGCTTGTCTGCTCTTGATTACGGCGGAACCGAAGGTTACAGGTGCGCAGATTCGATCTGGCGTGGAGGTGCGTGTGCGAAAGTACGATTTGAGAGATCTAGGACGAGCCCTCCTGGCCTTTATATAGACTTAGGCAGGTCCCGGGCATAGTCCTAGTCGGTTACAGGTTCTAGGGTTTTACCCCTTTGAATTTCCTATCTGCGCTAGTCTTGTTCTCTAAGGACTCGAAGGCGTCATGGGCCTTGGCCACCCGAAAATCTTCATGGGCCGGCGTACATATGCCGTGGGCCTTCCTTGGGCTGGACCAGTATGTCAAGTCACGCATCTGGGGGTATAACCATGTCAAGAGTCTCTCGAGTGATCAGTCGAATCGTAGATTCGACTGAGGACTCTTCAATCCTTCGGGTGCAACTGGGTAATAAAAGTATATGTGTGTAGGGATTTGTTGATACATGTGCCTGACTCACCCGACGGATCAGGGTCACTTAACTGTCTTAGGACGAAACAACATGATCTTCATCAGGTTTGAGTCCCTTAACTTGAACCCGGAACATATGCTGGCGTAATTCGACTCAGGCCACGGAGGACTTATAGGAGTAGAATTCCAGTGTTTTTAATTGATGTACCCAACGCGTCCGTCGGGATTTTTCATCACGCCTGTTGGCATGGATTTATACTAGCAGAGCGCAGTCAAAGGCGTTGTGCCATCGATGATATCTCAGAGGTCTTATCTTTGCGTCGCAGACGCAGCATCCGAACATTTGTCACCACGGAGGTGTTTCGGGTGGCCAAGGAGATTGTCGCTCACTCAGCTTTTTGTTGGGGCAGAGTTGCCAAAAAAGTTTTTGCTGATCCGAAAGATCGCAGTCAAAGATTTCATAGGGTGCGCGACCAGCGCTCCCTATGGGAGTAGCCCCCAAGTGTCTGTTCAAGTCGTAGACTCGAGCGAAGACTTTAGTTCAAACATCGTTCAGTTGTTAAGTCCGTAGGACTCGAAAATTTTCGGATGCTTAAATCCATCCTCCCTATGGGAGTAGCCCCCGAGTCCGTAGTGGAGTCGTAGACTCGACGTAGGACTCAGAGAAGTGCTTCGTCTTTACTCGCTTTTCGGGTGCGCGGCCAGCGCTCCTGATAGGAGTAGCCCCCGAGTATTTAGTCGAATCGAAGATTCGAGTGAGTACTCTTAGCCGTGGAGCCGAAGAAATGTAAGTTGTGCTAGTATAGCTTTTGATGACGTCAGTGCTAACGATTGATGACCTCAAGCGTCTGCTACGCCAGAGATGACTTGACTGGACGAACGTGGGTCCCATTTGCTGACTTTGATTTGACCGGTCACGTGTGGAGTGGAGATAATTACGGCGCCTCCTCGATTTCCGCGCGTAGTGGACGGCGTGGTAGCGACGGTTCGTTAAGATGTTGACACGTGTACGGTCAGATCTGCCGTTGGCGTTAGGTCTTCTGGATGGACGGCTATCGTGCATCGTCTTTGCTATTATAATCATTGGGGAAAGCCACGGTTTGTTTTCACTACATCAGTTCTTGTTTTCACTGCCTCCTTGTGCTCTAGCGATTCTTGCTGCGCGCTAGGATTTCCTTCACACTTCCGTCGTTGTCTCTGCGTTTTCACCGCCGGTGCCGTCGTAGCGCAATGGGGAAATCCAAGAAGTCCTCGTCCGCCGTTGGGACCAGTGCCGCCGGAGGACAGAAAGGCACCACCGCTACTCGTGTCACCGATGGTGGCTGGCGGCGATCAGAGACGCAGGAGAGCGATCTCCGCAAGCTTCGCGAGCGGGGCCTTATCCCGCAGGATAGGGAGGCCGTCAAACTCCCCGGCAATGAGGTAATCCCCCGTCCCCCACCTGGGTATCGGGTTATGTTTCTCGCCTTCATTATGCGCGGGTTTTCTTTCCCAGTCCACAACTTCCTCCGTGGACTGCTCTTCTTCTATGGGATTCAGCTTCATCATCTGTCTCCCAATTCTCTCCTCCACATTGCTTGTTTTATCACTTTTTGCGAGTGCTGGCTTGGCATTGAACCGCATTTTGGCCTCTTCCGGAAGCTCTATTCCGTGAAGAGGCAATCTGGTTCGGGTGGTGTGTATCCCATTGGGGGTTGCATCATCTCTCTTAGTCCCAATCTTCTCTTCTTTTCTTTTTCCATGTCCGAATTTGTCCAGTACTAGCGGAGGCGATGGTTTTATATCCGCAACTCCGTAGTGCCCGGGCAAGATTTTGGTCTTGTTCCCTTTGACCCTTCCCATATGATTGAGCCGAAAAGGTCTTGGAAAAACCAAATCCTGGACGGTGAGAAGGAGGAGATAGAGGCCCTTTACCGTCGGGTGGAGGATCTCCAGCTGCTTCCGGAGAAGGAGGTGAACGGCGTGGACATCATCCGGACATTTCTTGAGCGTCGGGTGCAGCCTCTTCAAGCGAGGGTGCACCCGATGTTTCTTTATTCTGGGCGCCGTGATCCGACTAGGGTTTCGGCTGAGAAAATCTCCAAGGGGGATCTTGACAAGGACCTTCGCGCGCTGCTGAAGTTCAAGGCCAGAGAAGAAATCGCGGGGAATTCGCTAACTCCTCCATTTTCTTCGATGTTGGCCGTACCGCAGGTGTAGATTTGTGCACGTAGTGCGTTTTGTCGTCTGTGTATTTATTTCCTTTGTTTGCTAACAAAGTTTCTTCTGGTTTTGTAGAGCTTCAAAGTTCCGGGCATGGTACCGCCTTTGCCCGAAAATTATCCGAATGCTCCGGATAATGAAGTGGTTGAGTCCATGTCCGAGCTGCCATCGGCGCGATCTCCGGCGGAGGATGCCGACGAGTCGAGTGAGGATCATACGCGCAAGCGAGCACGGAGCTCCAGCGAGTCTTCGGATGCCTCGACTCCTCCGACTCCCAGGAACCCTCTTGGCCTTGAGCGTCATAGTGATGGTCATGGGGATTCTTCCTCTCCCATTCCTGCCATTCTTGTGCGGGCTGTAGCGCCGCACCCGCCAGTGAAGCAGAAGAAGGAAGAGAAGAATGAGGAGAAGAAGGAAGAGAAGAAAGAGGAGAAGAGAGCCCGAAAGGCTCCTCCTGTCTTCGACCTGATCTCGCTCGGCTCGTAAGTTTCTTGTTGTGCTCTTGTCCTTTTTCCTTTATGATTTTTGCACTTGTGCTGATTGGTTCGTATGCAGGCACTCCTCCCATGATTCCAGTGATGGTGCGCGGGAGATGATGGGGGAGTCGATTGTTGCGTCTCCTCCTCCTCAGACGGTGGCGACTTCAGGTGGCGCCGCTCCGGATCCTCCTGTGCAGGAGGTGCAGGTGGTTGCGCCTCAAAATTTCGCAGGCGGGTCTTCGGAGTCGCCAGCGGAGCATGTAAGTTTTTCTGCTTCACGTCACGGGGGGAGCCCCCGAGTGTCTTCATATGCTGATTTGGTTTTTTCTCCTTTGTGTTGGGCGTAGCCCCCAAGTCCTTTTCTTACTGCTATTTTCTTTTTCTTCAGCCTTTTGTGCAGGAGGCCAAGCGGCTGGTGCAGGAGCGCCTAGCGCTGGAGGCGAAACTTCAGCAGCTTCAAGGTATCCATCTGTCGTTTAATACCTCTCTTATTTATCCTGGTCCTGTTCTTTGACACTTGCTTGTCTTAAATGCAGAGGAGCATAACGATTCCCTCCGTGAGGTCGACGCTCTTAAAAAGAGCCTTGGTCAATCGGAGTAGAAAACCGAAGCCGTTACTGCCAAGCCTGAAGCGCCGAGCTAGAGCTGACTAAGGCGAAGGAGCGCTCGCAGCAGGAGGCCGCAGATCGTGAGGAGCTGGCCACCGCTATGCGGCTGCTCGTGAAAGAGAGGTGGGTGAAGCTCATGGCTGCCGCCAAGGCTATTTCGGTGAGTGCTAGTTTTGCACTTGTTTCTTTTCTTCGGTCTTCTATGCTGCTTTTCTTCATGCTTTTCTTCTTTTGTCTCGTATGCCGCAGTATCGAGTTTGACCATGGTGCTCGGAGCACGGCAGTGCTCTAGATGATGCTGTTGCGGCGGTCGAAGACCGCCGCAAGACCGTCTGCCGTTCCTAGCCAAGGCGAAGAAGTCCTTGGCCGCTTCTGTGGAGTTTTTCCCTAAGGGCGTGGCCTCGATGATGTGGATACCGCGGAGGCTTTATCAGGTTACCAAGCGCTGCGAGTACAAGCGCAAGCAGAAGGGCATCGGCGCGTCCGTCGGGCTGGCAATGGCCTTGGCGGCTGGAGCGGAGCTGGACCTGCCCCAGATCACTTCTCGGATGCCGACGGCTGCAGATGGATCCGAGGTAGCCTTCGCTGCCTACTCTGCTCGCTGCAAACGATATGGGCCCAAGCTCATTGATTTGCTGTCTGAGTACGCACTACGGCAGCAGGGCGGGGCCAAAGCTAGGCAGTCTGGCTCCGAGGCGACTCAGGGTGCCGCATCTTCGGCTTTGTAGACGTAGGATAGTTTGTAGTTTGCTTTTGCTGTAAATATTTTGAAGAACACCATCCTTGTGCCACGTAGTGGCTTTATATGTTAATGAATTCTTCTGAGTTGTGCTCTGCTCTTGTCTGAATGTTTGTGTCCCTTTTTTTCTGCTGCTCTAGGTTCCTTCGGGTGCTGGCCCTGTGGACACCTCGTCCTCAATGCCGCCGCGACCATCTTTGGATGATTCCTCGCAGCTCGCTTTTCTTCGAGATCGTGTGCGTAGTCTAGAGAGGGAGTTGCTCCGGTTACGCGGTCATGCCGACGTTTGGAAGTCCAAGGTGGATCGTGGTGCAGCTAGAGAGGAGTACTTGATGGCGGAGCTGGTTCGGCTGTTCGAGCAGCTGCAATGTAAGTTGTTTTTTGGTTCGAGCTGTAGCTCGGTTCTTTGGATGAGCCTGCTGGCCTTACTCTTGTTTTGTCCCATTGTTGCAGGTGCGAATCTTGCTCCGAGGGAAGAAAAGGAGCGTGTCGCTGTTTGGATCAATTTCTTGACTCAACAAGACATGGAGGCCGGCGGCTTCTTCTGGATGGATCGTGATTGTGCCGTAGCCCTGGCGACGGTGCAGGATCGTGTTCATCAGGTTTCGCGGGTGCTCCGCCAGGTGCAGACATCACTTTCCTCGGTGCTGCATGTCATGTTTCCTTTGGATGCCGTACCGACAAGCCTTGCGGGTCTTCTGTCGAAATTTCGGAACATAAGCAATGTAAAGGAGTTGGTGCGGCAGTAGCTTGTTGCGGGAGTGAAGGCTGCGTTGTCTCTTGTGAGGCTGCACCGGCCTGACGTGGACTTGACTGCTGCGGCCGCTGGGCCACCTCTTCGACCGGATGGTGATGAGTGGGACATGCGTCCGCATTACGCGGCTGTAAGGCAGTATGCCGAACAGATTGTAGATTTGTTTGAGCAGCGTGCCCAGGTTATTCTTCAACATAGGTAGTACCTGTAAAAAAGAGAGATGTAAAATTTGTATATTTCGGCTGGGCACGTTGTTCCCTTCGTTGTAAAGGTTTGTTTGTTTGTGAGCACGCAGTGCTTTTGATTGAGTGCGTGTCCTTTTCGTTTGCCTGACGTTGTCAGCTACTCAGGTGTACATGCTTGGTCCTCAGTCGATGAAATCGTGAGGTGGGGGGAGCCCCCGAGTGCGTTTGGTCCTCAGTCGATGAAATCGTGAGGTGGGGGGAGCCCCCGAGTGCGTTTGTAGCATATAGTAAAGTTGCAGGAAATAGTGAACCGAAGTTTTGAGGCGAGACACTTAGCTTTATTTATATCGTAATGGAGGAGGTACATTGTTCGGCTGAGTAGCCTTGGCTGAAAGCCTTATTGAAAGTAAAGGGGTAGGTTGCTACGGATAGAATCGTCGCAGGTGCGCGATGTTCCATGGGTTGGAGTATGCGACTCCAGACTCCACGTGCTTGAGGCGGTAGGCGCCACCTGGGATGACTTCGGTGATGACATAGGGTCCTTCCCATGGTGACTCGAATTTATTTGGTCGCTTTTGCTTGAGTCGTAAGACGAGGTCTCCTTCGACGAAGGACCTTGGGCGCAGCCGGCGGCTGTGGTAGTTGCGGAGACTCTGTTGGTATACCGCTGATCGAGATGCTGCTATGTCTCTTGCTTCGTCAAGTGTATCGACGGTATCTTCGAGTGCAGCCGTGGATTTGGCTTCACTGGTGGCGTACTTCGGCTGGTAGCACGGCCTCGGCTCTGTGTACCATGAAGAACGGTGTGTAGCCGGTGGCGCTGTTTGGCATAGTCCATAAGCTCCACAGGACGGATGGTAGCTCTTTCGTCCAGTTTCCAGCTTTTTGTTCGAGGGAGCTCATGAGGCGTTTCTTGATGCCGGCGCCGATTAGGCCGTTGGCCTTTTCCACTTGCCCGTTCGTTTGCGGGTGTGCCACTGAGGCATACGTGATGTTGATCCCAAGGCCTTCGCAGAAGTCCTGGAATTCTTCAGAGATGAAGTTCGATCCGTTGTCGGTGATGATGCTGTGCGGTAAGCCGAACCTGTAGACAATGGACTCGAAGAACTTGACGGCAGTTTTGCCTTTCTGGTTGGTGACCGGCATGGCCTCGATCCACTTGGTGAATTTGTCAACTACGACCAGGAGGAAGACGTGTCCCCCTTTCAAGGATTTTGGCAGTTTGCCGATCATGTCGAGGCCCCATTGGGCAAAAGGCCAAGCTATGGGTATGGGTCTGAGCTCGGACCCGGGTGCGTGCGGTTTGTCGGCGAATCGCTGGCACCCGTTGCATCTTCGGACGATGTCCTTTGCGTTGCTCATGGCCGTTGGCCAGTAGAATCCTGCTCGTAGAGCTTTGGCGACAAGGGAGCGACTGCCTGCATGGTGACCGCAGATGCCTTCGTGGATGTCTTGGAGGATGGTTTTGCCGTCGTCGATGGTGACGCATCGTTGTAGTACACCCGTGATACTGCGCTTGTATAGCTCGCCATTGATAGTGGTGAAGGCCTTTGACCGACGAGATATGCGTCGGGCATCTGTCGGGTTGTCAGGCAGTTCTCCATTTAACAGGAACTGGAGGTATGGGCGCGTCCAGGTTTCTTCGACTGCCATGACCTGCATCAGGTTGACCATGGCAACCTCGGTGTCCAATTTTTCGGGTCCTTCATGACCTTCGGGTAGCGTAGCCCCCGAGTGTTCTGCTTCTTCGGGTGATCCCTTGGGGAATTTCCGCTTGATGGACGACACGCAGATTTGTTCGAGGAGCACACCTGGTGGCACCTTTGCGGAAGTGGAGCCGATGTTGGCGAGTCTGTCGGCTTCCTCGTTGCTTTCTCTTCCGACGTGTCGAAGCTCGCAGCCGTCGAATTCTCCTTCGAGTGCGTTGTAGAGCGCGCGGTACGCGATCATGTTTTCAGCGTGTGCATCGCACTCATTCATCGTCTGTTGGACGACGAGGTTGGAGTCACCGTAGATGACCAGGCGCGTTGCGCCGCATATCTTTGCCATCCTCATGCCATGGATGAGGGCTTCGTATTCGGCCTCGTTGTTGGAGGCTCTGAATTTCATCCAAGAACGATTTCATCTTGTCGCTTATGCGGGAGGTCAAGATGACCTCGCCTCGCCCGCTTCGCTTGGAGCCGTCGAAGTGCATTGTCCATGACTGCGACATGTCTGGGGTGTCTAGCAGCTGCAGCTCCATCCAATGTACCAAGAAGTCCGGAAGGATTTGAGATTTAATTGTGTGTCGCTTCTCGTAGATGATGTCCAAGGGTGACACCGATGCCCCTGTGGCCACCCGTCCTGTGGCCTCTGGATTATTCAGGATGCTGTTCAAGGGTGCTTCGTTGACGACCATCACCTGATGCTCCTGGAAGTAATGGCTCAACTGTCGAGCCGTCATGAACACGTCGTAGGCTAGCTTTTGGTAGTGAGGGTACCTCTGCTTTGTTGGTGTCAGTACCTCGCCGAGGTAGTAAATTGGGCGTTGGACTCCATGGGTCTTGCCTTCTTCGGATCGTTCGACCACGAGTACGGTGCTGACCACCTAATGTGTGGCTGCTATGTACAGCAGCAGGGGCTCGCGCTCCTTTGGCATGACCAAAACTGGCGAGGTGGAGAGGAGCCGCTTGAGGCTTTCGGCTTCCGTGTCCACTCGAACTTGTTCGCTGGCGGCAGCCGATAGAATGGTAGGGCCTTCGCCCATGCGGCCGATGAACCCGCTTAGCGCCGCTACTCCTCGCGAGCTGGACGCCTTGAGGTTTTTGGCTTCTCCATCGCCATGATAGCTCGATTTTCTTCGGTTTGCCTCGATCCTCGTTGAGAGATGAAGTACCGGCTGCCGATGGGGACGCCAAGGCGATTTTCGGGATTGAGCTTGATCCTGTAGCGATCAAGATTGTCGAACGTCTCACGGAGATCGTCGCTAAGTGTCCTTGCGTCCTTGGTTTTTATTACTATGTCGTCGACATAGACTTGGACGTTGCGACCGATATGGTCCTTGAGGCAGGCCTGCATGCATCGCTGGTACGTGGCACCTGCGTTCTTTAGCCTGAAGGGCATTGTATTGTAGCAGAATACTCCGAACGGTGTGATAAACGCCGTTTTCTCTTGATCTTCGACCTTGAGTCGAATCTGGTTATAGCCTGAGTAGGCATCAAGGAAGGAGAGTTTCTCGCAACCTGCAGTCGAATCGATGATCTGATCGATCCGAGGAAGAGGGAAGTGGTCCTTTGGGCAATGCTTGTTTAATGACGTGAAATCCACGCACATCCGCAGGATGTCCGTGCCCTTCTTTGGGACCATGACTGTGTTTGCCAGCCACTCGCTTTCTTTGATTTCCCGGATGAAGTCTGCTGCGAGTAATCTATTGATTTCTTTTCCGATGGCTTCGGCTCGTGGTTCGGACAGTCTTCAGATGGACTATTTGATTGGCTTGGTGTCTGGAAAGACATTAAGTGCGTGCTCGGCGAATTCCCTGGGAACTCCTGGCATGTCCGCAGGACACCAGGCGAAGATTTCCCAGCGCTCACGGAGGAATTCGACGAGCGCGCCTTCCTATGCGGGACTGAGGTCGTTGGCGATCAGCGCCGTCTTGGAGGCATCCGTCGGATGGACCTGCACTTTCTTGGTGTTGATGGTGGAGTCGAAGGACATGTCCGGTGCGTTCTGCCTTGTGACTAGGGGTGCCCCATTGTCCGTCACCTCGCGGAGCCTTACAAGATCGTCTTGCATGCCGAAGGATTGGGAGATTTTGTTGAAATCCCTGTCGCATTGGTCTGATCGGGTGAAGCTCCCGTGGACTGTGATGACGCCCCTTGGTCCTGGCATCTTGAGTAGTAGGTATGCGTAGTGTGGGACGGCCAGGAACCTTGCGAATGCTACACGCCCCAGGATGGCGTGGTATTGCGATGGCCAGTCTACCACTTCAAATTCGAGTCGTTCCTGCCGAAAGTTGTCCGGCTTCCCAAAGATGACGTCAAGCCCGATTTTGCCTAGGGGGAATATGCCCTTCCCTAGGACGATGCCGTGGAACGTTGTGTCTGACTGTTCCAGGCTGCATTGTGGGATCCGCATTGCTGCTAGGGTGCTTGCGAACATTAGATTGATGCCACTGCCACCGTCCATGAAGACGCGACTCATCTCGAAGCCTCCGATCTGCGCCTCCAGCACTAGGGCAGCATGACCTGGGCGAGGGATCTGGCAAGGGTGATCCGCGCGAGTGAATGTGATGCAAGACTCCGATCCGCTGAGGTACTCAGGGATTGCAGGTGGAGTTGCCACGGCCAAGTTGATTTGCCGGGTGATTTTCTTCTGCATCCTGTTTGTGGGGCGTCCCTTCTGGATCATATTTAGTGCTCCCTTCGGTGAGGGGTACCCAACCCCGGCGTTGTTTTGCGCTGGTGCGACTGGTTGGTTTGGGCCTCCAATAGGTGGCGGTGGAGGAGCTCCGAGTGCTATTTCTCCTTGCACGGGTGTGTTTCCAAATGCAGGGATTGGGGCTTATTGCCTCATCTGCACCATGCTTTCGCTGAGTTTCTGGAACTCGCGGCAGTCCTTGAGCATGTGGCTGGCTTTCTTTTTGCCATCCTATTTGTCGATGCAGAAGTGGATGGTGCATGGACCCGAAAGTTTGTCGTATGCTGAGGGTCCGTTGTCGCGTCGCGCGTTACACGATCAAGGCCGGGCGTCCGTTGTCGCGGGTGTTTCCGCCATGGTATCCTCCGCTGTTGCGTTGCGGCGGTCGGTGTAGCCGTCGCGACCATGTCAGTCCGTCGCGGTCCTCGTGACGCGCGTGATCTCCTTGCTGCGGCGTTCCTTCTTCGCCGTAGTCGCCCTTCTTCATCCGATTGCGCCATTGGATGCAATCTTCACCGTCCGCCTTATCGCTGGCAATTTCCATGAGGTGATCGAGTGTCTTGGGCTTGACGCGCCAAGTTCCTCCTTGAAATCTGGTCGTTTGACGCCGTCCCTGAAGGCGTCGATGGCCCTCTCTTCGGAGATGTGTGCTGTGGAGTTCTTGGTTGTAGACCAGCGTAGTATGTACGAACGAATAGATTCACCCGTTCTCTGAGTGCAGGCTCGCAACTCTTCGATTGAGGCGGGCCTCTTGCTAGTGCCCTTGAAATTTCGGATGAAGCTGTAAGCGAGCTCCTCCCAGCTTCGGATGGATCCTGATGATAGGCTATCGAGCTGCATTCCGCGCGCCGCTATCACCGCAGCTGAAGGCATTGCATGGAGGTTTCTTTGTTGCCTCCGTGAAGCTTGACGGATGACAGATGGTCGTTGAGCCATGATTTTGGATCTTGCGTGCCGTTGAACTTCGGAGTATCCGAAGGAAGCTTGAAATTGCGTGGCATCTGTGTTTGCCGAACAGATCTGCTGAAGCATCGGGCTCCGCAGAGTTCTCCTTCATCTTCGTCCATCTCGGATTCAGACGAGCATGCACGTTTGGCTCGTGCTTTGTCGATTTTGCGCTGTATAAGCTTGTCTCTGGCGTCGTAGTCGCGTTTATGATGACGCGAGCTCTTCTTCCTTCTAGGAAGGTCATGCTCCTCCTCTTCTTCGGATGAAGGGGTGGGACTCCGGTCGCGCCTGGCCGGAGCTTTCTTCTTCGGCTCCAGAGCGCTGCGTCGTGGAGCGCAGCTCCGACGAGTCTGAGTCCGGTGAGTGCGGACTTATGCATGGCTCTTTTCGGGTCCCCCTCCGGAGGAGGGTGGGCCGCTAGATATGCAGTGGCTGCCATGATCGCAGCTTGCAGTGTCTTCGGGATGATGTTGCCGTCGGCATCCATATCCATGAACGATGTGTGGAGAGTTCGGGTCACGTCACGGCGCTCCTTGGGATCCATATTCTCCACCTGAGAGCGGTTCTTGTTTCCCTGGTTTCCGTTTGTGCTAGAGCCGGGTGCCATGGCGGAGAGCGCAACTCGTCGCGCGCTGGACTCGGAGGCTGCTTGCTTGCGTTTGTCGAGCGTCTCCTGCATCTTGACTTGCTTCTTGTGCTCCTCGATGAGGAGGTAGTGGTATGCCATCAGTAGGTCGCAAGAGGCGTCCGCAGGTAGGACTATGTCGCCTACGACGGCACGACGTGCTTGGACCCATCCTTCTTTGCTAAGTTGGATGACGTGGCCGTTGTTTTCCCTGTTGGGTGGGGGGGACTGGCTTCTTCGCCGTTGCTGCTTCGGTTGGCGGCGGTTAGGTGTTTCGTCGCCTTGATGATCGCGCGCATAGATAGCGCTCGCAGATTGGTCGGCTGCTGCCGCAGCTTTCGGATCCGGAACCGTAGGTCCCCTCATCCGAAGGTGGATCACACAGATCGGAGTTACAGCTACTGCTGTCGTAAAACTCATCTGTGATGGTGATGTGCGTAGCACAGGGTGTGGAGCCCACGAGGCGGGCCTGATTGATGGCACGGGCACCCGCTCAGGGAGACGGAGGGTGCCAGTTTGACCCACCTGGAAGCAGAAGCTCCCGAATAGGATCTCGAGTCCGTCGCCTACGGGCTCAAAATCTTTCATGGTGGCCGGCGAATGGGCGGTGAAGTCGAAAGCGCCGAAGAGGAGGTGATTATCCGTCGCCACGGAGTTGTAGATCGATCGGGTCGGAACCGTCACGATCGCACAATCAGCAGCCCCGTTTCCCACAGACGGCGCCAATTGACGAGGTTTGATCTCGTCAATGCCCATCGTTATGGACTTGGGTTTTGGAGAAGATGGGGATGCTGGAGATCGTGGAACGGTTAACAGACAAGCAACCAGGGGACACGAGATTTACCCAGGTTTAGGCCCCCGGAGGGAAAACCCTACTCCTGCTTGTCTGCTCTTGATTACGGCGGAACCAAAGGTTACATGTGCGCAGATTCGATCTGGCATGGAGGTGCGTGTGCGAAAGTACGAGTTGAGAGATCTAGGACGTGCCCTCCTGGCCTTTATATAGACTTAGGCAGGTCCCGGGCATAGTCCTAGTTGGTTACAGGTTCTAGGGTTTTACCCCTTTGAATTTCCTATCTGCGCTAGTCTTGTTCTCCAAGGACTCGAAGGCGTCATGGGCCTTGGCCACCCGAAAATCTTCATGGGCCGGTGTACATCTGCCGTGGGCCTTCCTTGGGCTGGACCAGGTATGCTGAAGTCACGTACCCGCAGGGTATAACCATGTCAGGAGGTTCACCAGGGGGCCACACCCCCTAGACGGGCGGGTGGGACCACCCCACGCCTAGGGGGGTGCAGTGTCTAGTAGCTGACAAGTGGGCCACAGACGGACACAGGTGGACCGTGTTGGGTGAAATGGGTTGACCGTGAGTTGGGCATTATTTAAGGTCAACGTTGGGGTATGGTTTTGGGTTGTTCACCCGGACCGATGGAGTGCGTTTGGGGGAGCCTGATGGAGATGCTCTCACGGAAACCTTGATACGTCGGAAATGCATCTATAATTTTTGATGTTCCATGCTTGTTTAGTATCTACTTTGCTTTGCTTTGTACACATTTTGAGGTGTTTTTATATGTTTTCTGGTACTAACCTATTAACAAGTTGCCGCAGTGCCAGTTGCATGTTTTCTGCTGTTTTTGGTTCCAGAAAAGCTAGTAAGGAAATATTCTCCGAATTGGACGGGACAAAAGCCAAAGTCAATATTTCACCGAGGAGAACACGGAGTCCAGAGGAGAGACGCAGGGGAGCCAGGGTGGTGCACCCCAGCAGGCCCACCCTAGGTCGCGCTCAAGCGAGGTGTGGGCCCTGGCGCCCTGCCTCGCCTCTTCGCCTATAGGAAGCCCCCGATGCCTAAACCCTAAGTACCCGATCAATATTCCACGAAACCGTCTGTAGCCGCCGCCACCATCGTCCCTAGATCGGGGGATCTAAAGCTCTTCCTGGCACCCTGCCGGAGGGTAGATTATCCCGGAGGCCTTCTTTTTCATCATACCAGCCTACGGTATGAAGCGTGAGTAGTTCCACCTTGGACTACGGGTCCATGTAGTAGCTAGATAGTTGTATCTCCTCCTTTGTGCTTTCATGTCTAGATCTTGTGAGCTCCGTTCATGATCAAGATCTCATCTATTTGTAATCATTCATGTTGTGTTTGCAGGGATCGAATGGATATTGAGATTACTAGGTCAGATTGATTAATGGTTTTGTTTTATTGATTCTATCATGTCTGTGTTGTCTATGATCTTGCATGCTCTCTGTTGTTAGTAGCTATCTTGGCCAAGTAGTTGCTAGTGACTCCAAGAGGGGGTATTTATGCTCGATAGTGGGTTCATGCCTCTATTTAATCTAAGGGAAGTGACATAAATCTCTAAGGTTGTAGATGTGATGTTGCCACTAGGGAGAAAACAACGGTCTCTTGTTCATGGAACAAGTGGATTGTTTACCTTACACACTTTGCTTAAAACAGTTATCTGTTGCTTGCAACTTAATAATGGAGGGGGTTCAGATGATAACCCAAAGGTGGACTTATAGTCATAGATGCAGTTGGATGGCGGTCTATGTATCTTGTTGTATTGCCCAATCGAATCTCATAGGATCATGATGTCTAGTATTGCATTATTATGCCTTGCTCGGTCCTATCAATTGCCCTGCTATAATTTGTTTACCTAGCATGCCATGTTTGTTTATCTAAGGAGAACACCTCTAGTGAACTTTGGACCCCGGTCCAATCTTTACCATTGATACATCTTCCAATGTTTACCGTTTACTTGTTGCAAACCACTATTACCTTCCACACCATACAATTAATCCTTTGTTACAACAAACCGGTGATATTGACAACCTCACTGTTTGTTGGGGCAAAGTCTTGAGTTTGTGTTGTGTAGGTCTCCAAGTTGCTAGCAACACCTTTGAGTCGTTTCCTTCCTCCTACTGGTTCGCTAACCTTGGTTTCTAACTGAGGGAAAACTTGTTGTTGTGCTCATCATACCTTCCTCTTGGGGTCTCCCAACAAAGTGCTGCTGCACTCATCAAGCCTTTTTCTGGCGTCGTTGCCAGTGAGGCTAAGGACGTCTTCACAGGGGAGTCCTTCTCAACCTTTCTCTTTATTTTGTTTTTGGTTTGCTTAATTTCTTTTGCTTTGTTTTGTTTACCTTTTTTAATCAAAAAATCCAAAAATAGCTTAGTTTGGTTTGCTTTCTCTTATCAAAAAACACAAAAAATTAGTTCCGCTCTAGTTGCTACTATGTCTAGTTTTGGTCCAATCCCTGTGTCACCTATGGAAAGGATGTTTACTTTCAAACAAGGAAGTGGAGAGTTTCAAAGAAGCTTGGTCTAGAATATCTGCTTTACAAAGGGAAACTGAGCCTAAGATGAGTATTAGCTTGGTTATTAATAGTTTCTACCACGGTGTCGCTCTTTGTTATAGATATGCTTTGGATGTTGTGGATGAGAAAGATATTTTTCATTGTACTGAGGATGAGGCTTTAGATGCCATAAAGAGATTAATTATAATTTATAATATGCCTGGAAAGTCTGATTCTTCTTTTATAGACATTTATGCTAGGTTGAATACTCTTGAGTCCAGTACTGCTGCTTTGAACAATTGCTATCACACACTTATAGAGCACCATGGTTATGTTCCAATAAACTTTGAGCCATCAAAGTGGTTTCCTAGGATCAAGATCTCTATAAATAGTGCAACTGTTGATGCTCGCTGTGATATCATGTCTGAATTTTGCCTTATGCCTAAAGATATTTATGAGTCTTTGAGTCATTGGGGACTTTCCAAAGGAGGAGAAGAAATATCTCTTACTAATAATTTAACTTTATTACCCATTGGAATAGATGAAGGTGTGTTTACAAAAATCTCAGGGAAAATGGTGTCTATTGATTATCTTGTTATTGAATGTGTAGGAAAATGACAGATTACACTCGGAAGATCCCTGTTGAAACACCTTGGAGTAATAATAGATGTGGGAAAAGGCATTATGAATTTTGCTCCTCCAGTAATCAATCACATATTCCCTAAAGAGAAGAAGAAAGGTAAGAAATGTAGGAGCAAGAGAGTTGATGTTAATGCTTCTTCATTTGAAAATACATGATTTCTTGCTTCTTGTGTCTAACTTAAAGGCGTTAAAGAAAAGTACTTATTGGGAGATAACCCAAGAGTTTTCTTGAGTCTTGGAAGTTATTACTTTAGTAATGACCTCTCCATATCCTTTTTTGTTTGCTTTTTGTGCCAATAATGACCTCTAATGAGAGGGAAGTAAGATTTGGGGAGTTGCTGTCCCGAAACAGTTTTTTGTGATCCATCATAAAAATTTGTGAGGAGTCTCTATAAGTCGGATTGTGCTTACAATTTACGAATAAATCCCCTAGTATGTTATCTAACTTTCCTTATTTCAAAACTTTTTGATCTGAGCAACAGAAGGTCTTCTAAAAAATCAGTTTCTACCCGCTGGTCTGTTTTGACAGATTTCTGCCTTTATTTGCATTTGCTTCTTATTGATTCCTTTTTGGGTTCTTTTTGGGAAATTGAGCTTTTTGAGGGAGTTGATACAGTAGCTTGTGTTTTTAGTGAATGTTTTTATGTTCTAAAGCTAAACCCAAGGGTTAATTATCTTTTGAATACACTAATGTTGCTAATAAAGATTGTGTGAAGTTTTGTATGAAGGAAAATTTTCAGGTGTAGAGAGAGAATGATGTAATGAAATGAAGAATGGACAAAAGCTCAAGCTTGGGGATGACACCCCGGTGTCACCCCAAGAAATATCCAAGAGGTACAAGCGTCAAAACTTGGGGATTCCCAAGGCATTCCCTTCTTCATCAATAAAAAGATCAGGTCTTTCTAGTCACTTTCTTTTTATTGTTTCATACACCGTTGTGTTGTTCTTGGAGCGTCTTAGTTTTCGCTTGCTTTTCTTAGCTTGTTTAGTTTGCTTGAATAAAGTAGTTTGGACCCCCATTCTCGCTGTGTTGTTTCAAACAAGTTGATTGGTGTTGGAAAGGGGTAGAAAGTTCTTACTTGAAATAGTGCAAGAGGAGCTTGCTTTGACTGTGACTTAGACTTTAGCATGTCATGCTAGGTGTTGTTTTAACCTTATGCTTAGTGATTATTGTTGTAGCATGACTTGTTCCAAACAATTGGGATTTCTTAGTGTGCCTTGAAAGGATCATGTGTTGTTTTAGCATGCAAAAGCATAGTATTGTGGTATTCTCCTTTGATGTTTTGTTTGGGTTGACTTGGCACATGCTCACACCATGTTATGACTATGAACAAGTCACCATAGCCACTATGATCATTTAGTCCTTGACTTGTAGTACCACTCTATGCTTTGATTAGTAATGTTTTATCGCTCTGCATGATTATGGCCATTATTGCTCTCTTAGTTGATCGCTCCTAGTCTTTTGCTAGCCTCCACTTGTATGAGTAATCTCTACTCATGCTTCCAACTCCCAAGAAACCAAGTTATTCCAAAGTGTCCACTATAAATTCCTATGCATGGTGTGTTACACCATTCCAAGTATATTCTTGTTTTCCTCTACCTTCCAATTAAAAAGTATTTTGTTATGTGAAAACTTAGTGATTAAAGTTCTCACAAACTTGGTGGCACACTTTATTTTTCTTTCCCTTAATAAACTTGAATCATTGTGTCACCTATGTTGTATATGCTTGCACTTATACGTTGGAATTAGAAGAACCATGCTATCATGGGGAACGTTTTCAATATTGCACTTGTACTTTGTACACAGTTGATATCATGATTTTTTGTCTATGGATGTCGTCGGTGTGAAATAAAAAGGGAGCTTGTAAGTCCATGGAGTTATGTATTTTGTGTTAGAGAAACGCCTGGGCCGCTAGCCTAAGCCATGCATAATCATGGTGGAAACTTGCAGCATCACCATAATGAGCAATCTGTGAAGCATTCTCAATAAAAATATATGCAAATAGCAAATAAAAAGATCGCTGAGATGCTCATTGTCTGCTTGCCTTGTCATTTTGGTTATAGGATAGCTCCTGTACCATGTGCAAGGGGTACCCCATTGGCAGTTCTCTGTGATACACATGTACTTACTATGACAAGAACTTACAGGTGACTAAACACTACTAGGAAAACGGTCGTCCGTGGCGCACCTAAAAGGTCCATCCGTGGCACACTAGTGGTGCGCCACGGGCCTTGCGCTACGGCTATCTCCTAGCCATGGCGCACTGGCTGGTGCGCCATGGTTATGTCGAGATAGGCGTAGCGCACCTGCTAGTGCGCCACGGATATGTTGGCAGGTGCGCTACACCTTGGATCTTCTGTGGCGCACGTTGCAGTGCGCCACTAAGCTGCGCAGGTGCGCTTTAGTTGTAGTGCGCCACAGAAGATGTGCCATGTGCGCTATGGTGTCTTTTTTTAATTCAGAGCCAGATGATATACAATACATATCATATAAGCAGATATACACACAGATATACACACAGATATAAGATATATAGTTATATATATAAATACACAATTCGCAAAACAAGATTGAAAAAATACATATAGATAAGTCTCATACATGAATACATAAGTTATACATTGTTTCGATCAAGTTACAAAGTAGTTGGTGACATGCGAATACATGTGTCGATCGAACAAGTTAGAGCTCGGAAGCTCGCCTAGACATCTAAACTAGCTAGACACAAATGCGGGATAAACAACCAAAGAAGATAAGCATCATCACCATGACGAAGGTGTAGGTCTTCATCCGGTTCCTCATCCTAACTCCCGCTAGATAGCGCATGTATCTAGCTTCCGCCTCCGCCATAGTGTTGTACCCTTTGTAGTTATTGCCGCTGAAACGGTGCACCTGTCTCCGGCAGTCTTCCCAATCATCGTAGACTCCGGGAACCCGTCCCTTGTACACGACGTACCACGTCATCTACAAGTTGACAATAATAATTAACCGATGATTAAAAAAACATATATAATTAAAGTCGCATATGAAGATACACTTATAGAAAATACTCATAAATTAAAAAGACCAAACTCAAAAAGCATGCCTCATATATAACTAGGTTGTTCGACACAGGAATATGCTACGATGGAACTGTCCGCCAAGTAGGATGCACAACACCTGGACCTGTGCATAGCACAAGGCGGACAATCCCATCGCAGCACATTCACATATAGTGTGCCACGGCATTTCAATTTTGGCATTATTCTCGAAAAAGACCAAAGTAACTCGAAAAGAATGCCTCATACATAACTAGGTTGTTCGACACAGGAATATGCTACGATGGAAGTGTTCACCAAGTAGGATGCACAACACCTGGCCCTATGCATAGCACAAGGCGAACAATCCCATTGCAGCACATTCACATATATAGTGTGCCACAATATTTCAATCATCGGCATTATTCTCGAAAAAGACCAAAGTAACTCGAAAAGAATGCCTCATATATAACTAGCTAGGTCGTTGGACACATGAATATTCTATGACGGAACAGTTAGCCAAGTAGGATGCACAACACCTGGAGTTGTGCCAGGACCAGGATCAGGACCAGGAGCAGGACCAGGATCAGGACCATGATCAGTATATACACATATATATTCACTGCACAAAAAGTATATAAACTGATGAATAGTTTGAAAAGTTTCTTAATTTGAGTAGGGTGAGTGTTGAACATACATTTGTGGTTGTGCATGTAAACTCCAATCATGATACATGTTAGTCACCTGTGCAGAATTATATTTTTGCATTGACATTCCTATCTAGAACAGAAGCTAGCTAAACTGGAACAACACTAAAACCATTTGTGTCAGCAAACAACATGGTTACCATAGCTTCTATTCAGAACAACAGAATCTAGCTAGAGCCTAAACTGGATGTAATTATCTAGGACATGTAGCTCAGCAACATTTCATCACACACTAGACCATCACCAGGAGGTCACAAACAGCACTAAACCTTGCATTAACAGCATTCCACTGATGTGCTCAAGCACAAAAAGATCCAGCACATTTTACATTAACAGCTTGCATCATTTTAGTAGGCAGATTACTGCTACTACCTAAACCTAAACCTAAATCTACTGCTAAATCAACCTAAATCAAGCTACTACTACTACCTAAATCAAGCTAAATCTACTGCTAAATCAACCTAAATCATTTCAGCTTGCATCATTTCAGCACTAAATCTACTGCTAAATCAACCTAAATCAAGCTACTGCTAAATCATTTCAGATTAACAGCTTGCATCATTTCAGCACTAAATCTACTGCTAAATCAACCTAAATCAAGCTACTGCTACTACCTAAACCTAAACCTAAATCTAATCCTAAATCAACCTAAACCTCACTGTCAACCTAAACCTAAATCTAATTCTAAATCAATGCCTAAGCCTAAGCCTAAACCTAAACCTAAATCAACCGAGAAGTGGAGAGGGGAGAGATGGAGAGAGGGGAGAAGACTCACCTCTCTGAGACGAGGACGAGGACGAGCCCGCGGGTGAGGTGGACGGCGAGGCGGGGCTATAGGCGGTCGAGGCCGCTGGCGAGGCGAGCGTGCGGGCGACGCTCCTCCTCCACCTCCTCCTGGCTGGCGACGCTCCTTCTTCTCTCCCGGCGCGGCGGCGCGTGTTGATGCAGATGGGATGCGGCGGCGGCGCGTCGATGCGGCGGCGGCGTGTTGATGCAGATGGGTTCGATCCATGTCTGAGGACGATGGGGGAGGGTAGGGCCGACGCGGCGAGTTGACTAGTCTCACTGGTTCCACCCACTGCTCTAATCTAAACCTGTGAGCACCCAGGTTCGAATCCTGGTGCCCACCTTTTTTATTTTTATTTTAAAAATATTTTTAAATGTTCCAAAAAATGCCCAAAAGTGGTGATATATTCCATAAAAGTTTTGTTTTGTTTTTAAAATACTTTTAAATATTCCAAAAATGCCCAAAAGTGATAATATATGTCATAAAAGTGGTGCAAATTAAATATGATTCAAATATGTCATAATAATTTGTCCATGATACAAATATGTCATATTAATTTGTCCATGAATATTACAATCTTTTTCGACCACGCGTTTTACAATATTTTTTGAGCTAGCGTTTTACAATCTTTTTCCCTTCTTTGTCGCTGTTGAATAATTTAGCCCCGGCACTTTAATGTTTCTTATTTTGAACGGGCTACCTTTTTTTGGGTAGGGTTGTCATTTTTCTTCTTGTGATGTATGTTGCTGCATCATAGTCGTCGTCATCTTCAATCTTTGGATAGCCGTACTGGTCGAAGTCTTGCTCGTTGGCGACTCCATCCATTCCGATGATGTTTCTTTTTCCTCTCCTCACAATAACATAGCTAGGCTTTGTTGGGTCGGTAATGAAAAAACATTGGTCCACTTTGGTAGCCAGTACCCATGGTTCATTTTTCGCGGCCACGTTCGCACCGGCGGCCTTGGATTTGGCTGCTTCAGATATAACCATGGTTGTGAAATACCGGTCTTCTCTTTTGACGCTCTTTGCCCATCTGACACGGAACATCGTCACCTTTTCTCCACCGTAGTCGAGCTCCCAGATCTCCTCGATTCTTCCGTAGAATCTTTCCTTCATGTTGTCATCAGTGTAGAATTCCGACGTTACGCCTGAGTTCTGATAATCACACTTGTTGTCCTTTTCCTCCGTGTAGAATGTGTAGTCGTTGATATCATACGCCTGATAGGTCACCAGGTTTTGCATCGGTCCCTGTGACAAGGTGAATATGATCTTTTCCATGTCAGAAGAATGCGATCGCGGGGGATTATCAAGGAGCGTTTGCCTAAACCAACGCGTGAAATCTGAGTTGTGCTCTTTGATTATTTCTCCCTGCGTTCTCAGATGCCCCGTCCATTGCATTTCTTCTCGATTAACCTTTTGTGCTTCGCATCAAGGATCGACCAGTTCTAAAATGTTGTAGCGTGACGAGGTTTGCTCGATCAAAGTCTACGCGTCGAAAATCGAAGTCTGCATTCAGTATGCGATGACCCTCTCGGTGACCAGATCCGTCGAGCTTGCCAAGGTGCCTGTTGACGGGAAGACCGACAGGGTTCTCGATGTCTAGATAATTCTTGCAAAAAGAGATGCACTCTTCGGCCAGAAAGCCCTTGGATATGCTTCCATCTGGACGGGACCTGTTGCGAACGTATCCTTTGATGTGTCCGTTCATCCTTTTGAACGCCATCATGCTGCGGAGGAACATCGGCCCGAGTTGGACGATGTCCTCCACGACATGGACCAGCAGATGCACCATAATGTCGAATAATGCGGGTGGGAAGTAGACCTCAAGCTCGCATAGTATCACCACTATCTCCTCCTGTAGCCTCCCGAGCTGATTCACGCCAATCAACTTCCTAGAGATGACGTCGAAAAACTTGCAGAGGCCAAATAACGTTTCACAGACGTGCTCGTCCATTATCCCTCTTAGTGCAACCGGAAGTACCTGCGTCATTAGCATAGCACAGTCGTGAGTCTTCATGCCACTGAACCTCTGCTTCGCCTCGTCTAGGAATCTGCTTATCTTTTCCGTGTAGCCATAAGGAAATTTGACTCCTAGAAGGCACTTGAAAAACTGTTTGATCTCATCCTGGCTTAGAGTGAAGCAAGAAGGAGGGCAGTAATATTCGTTCTTCTTGAACTTTTTACCCTTCCGATGACCTTGTGTCGTCTCCGACTCATGATCATCATCATCTTCCTGATCATCAGGAGTAGTGTGTCCTCCGTGAAGCTCCTTCCGGATACCCAAGCATATCAGGTCGTGCCTTGCTTTTGGACCATCTTTCATCCTATCTGGCATGTTGATTATGGTGGCGACCAGACTCTCGCACACGTTTTTAGTGATATGCATGATGTCGAGGCTATGAGGCATGCAGAGAAACTTCCAGTATGGCAACTCCCAGAAAACAGACCTTGTTTTCCATACCTTCATCGGCGGCTTGTCTTGCTGCCTCTTTCGCTTTTTTCCAGGCTTAGGACAATCTTTCCAGTTTTTCAGCAACTCTTCCACTTCTTCGCTGCTCCTACGCTCTGGGATTCCTCGGGTCTCGGATTTGCCATCGAACAGGTCTCCAAGTTTTCTCCATGGATCATTCTTGCCGAGCCACCTCCGGTGCGCCATGAACACGGTTTTAGAAGACCCTGGATCTTTCTCTAGTTGGAGATAGCTTGTGTTATCCATGCACCTAACGCATGCGCAGAATCCTTGGATAACCTGCCCCGAGATATACCCGCAACCTGGATAGTCTCGCACCGTAGTGACCAACGCGGCTCTCATAGTGAAATAATCTTGTGCGACGGCGTCATAAGTATTGGCTCCAGATTCCCATAACGTGGCTAGCTCCTCTTTCAACAGCCCGAGATACAGATTGATGTCGGTACCAGGTTGTTTCGGCCCTTGAATTATCATACTCATTTGTATGTACTTCTTCTTCATGCACAACCATGGAGGGAGGTTGTACATCCATACAAACACGGGCCAAGTGTTGTGCGTGCTGCTCTGGCTACCGAACTGATTGAGTCCATCGGTGCTCGCACCAAGCCTGATGTTCCTCGAATCTCCACCGAATTTTGGGAATTCAAGGTCCAATGCTTTCCACTGGCTAGCATCTGAAGGGTGCGTCAGCATCTCATCCTTTTCGGGGTCATCATCGTCATCTCCTGGCTTCTTCCTTTCCGCATGCCATCGCATGAGCTTCGCTTCCTTAGGGTCCGCGAAATAGCGCTGCAGACGAGGAGTGATAGGAAAGTACCATACCACTTTTCGAGGTGCTTTCTTCCGTTTCTTGTATCGACTCACGCTGCACACCGGACATGTGGTTTTCTCCGCGTCCTCGCCCCGATAAATGATGCAATCGTTGATGCATACGTGATATCTAACGTGCGGTAGATCGAGAGGACAGACGATTTTCTTGGCGTCCTCGATACTAGTTGGACATGTGTTCCCCTCCGGGAGACGATCGTGCCAGAATGCCATCATATCGTCGAAGTTTGTGTTGCTCAATTTGTGTTTTGCCTTCATCTCCAAAGCCTTGAGCGTTACATTCAACCGGGTATCATCGGGCCTGCATCCTTCATACAATGGAGTAACCGCGTCTTTCTCAAGTTGCGCAAGCTTGGCTTTCTCTCTAGCGGCATACTGGCGTTACTAAATGCGCTTGAGAAGCAGCTCTTGCACATAAGGGTCCTGCACCTAGCCTGACGTTGTTCCATCGTCGTCTCCTCCTCCGGCATCTAGATCATCATCATCCTGGTCTACTTCCGCACCTTCACCATCTCTAGGAGACTCTTCATCATCCCGCCCGTTCTCGCCGTGATGATGATCATCATCATGTTGCCCACCTTCACCGTCTCCATCGTATTCGTCATCGCTTATCCAACGAGTGTATCCATCCATGAAACCATGGCGGAGCAGGTGTGCCTGCAGATTCCCGGAATCTGGTTCGATCACCCAGTTGAGTTTGCATCTTCTGCACGGACATCTTATATCCGTCTTGTTATTTCGTATCATGTCGGCCGTCGCACATTTCAAAAATCTAGCCACAATGCCTTCGCTCATTATGCGGACCATTTTTGCCTGCACTGTGTATACGGTACAATTAGAAGTCTATTAGAACCACATAATGAATGCATGCATGCAATGGTCGATAGAAAATTTCGGCATGACCTATCCTAAAATTAGGACCTTTGCGAAATGCCAAAGTCTTGCCAAAATGGAAATGAATCAACATTTTGGCAAAAAAAATGGCAACTTGTTCACACACAAACACAAGAGAGAGAGATACCGATCCATACACACATGAACATATCATTATCCTATCCATACACACATGCATGAGCATCATCGATACTCTCCATATATACACACACATGACCATCGAGATCCTCTCCATACACACATCATGAGCATCGATCATCTACATACGTATGAGCATATCATCCATATACACATGAACACATCCTTACATGGACAACTTACCGAGATGAGAGACCGATCGCGAGAAGATGGAAAGGAGAGGTGCGCGTGCGAGACTGGAGAAGGAGAGACCGGAGAGCTTCCTCTATTACGTATGTAACATCCAAGACAAGTTCTACATGCTAAAAATGGTGAATGAGTGGAGAAATTGAGGTAGGAAGGAGAAGGATCCCGACTAGATCTAAGGAGGAAGAAGAAGGGGAAAGTGAAGTGTGGGGTGGTGGATGATCACACATGTGCACAAAGTGGAGCTGCCAAAAAAAAGGGTCGCCACATCCGTGGCGCACGTGGCCCTAGTGCGCCACAGGGATTAATAACATCCGTGGCGCACATGCCATAGTGTGCCACGGATGTGTCTACCCGTTTTAAAGAGCAGAGGGGCATGCACTTAGGCGTAGCGCACCCCTCCAACGTGCGCCAGGATTACACTAACAAGCATAGCGCACCTACCCTATGTGCGCTACGGATATCTGGCGTGCGGCCAGCAGGGCCCTGGCCCACACATATCTGTGGCGCACTATGATCATGTGCGCCACGGTTGTTCTAGTTACTAGTAGGGCACTGCCCATAGGTGAGCCACGCCTGTTTTAGCCGTGGGGCACTTCAACCATGTGAGTCACAGATGTGCTGATTACCTATAGCCATTTTCCTAGTAGTGAAAGTTGAGTAGTATGCGGTGTGGCCCTCATATTCAAGGGACATGAGATTGCCAACTTATACTTTGTCAAGCATATACTCCATAGTTTGTTCACTTTAACCTTAATCACTTCAAGATTCTTATGATAGGGGCAATGAGGGCTGAAAGCTAACAAGTACCATAATTTTTGGAAGCTCTTTTTGAAACTTGAAATACCTGCTTCTCTATGAGGGGCCTTTCTTCCACCATTATATTGAGTCTCCACCTTCTACCTTTAGGCACCAAATAAGAGAGCATAGTTGCCATTCTTATTTCTATGTGCATTGTCCCAAAACTTATCAATTGATGCATATTGTTGATATTACTTGTTCCTGTGCTATTTGTATCTAGTCACTCTTATGAACTTTGAAGTTGTCCTATGCATCTATTTGCTACTCTATGAGGGACACACTGAATGCCACTATGCCATGTTTTCTGTATGTGAAACAAACAAACATTTTTCAATGCATGTTATTCATAATCTTTGTTTGTAGCCTTTCATGTTGCGTGCATAGTTACTTTGTCTTACTGTTAGAACTCCATCTTTCATGCTCATGTTTAGAGTTCTTTGATCCCAGCTTTCAATGCTTGCAAGTGGTTTGATCTTGGTTTTGATGGTGCATGTCACCTCAAAAATTATTCTTTTATCACGTACCTACTCGAGGACGAGAAGGAGTTAAGCTTGGGGATGCTTGATTCGTCGGAAACGTATCTATAATTTTTGATGTTCCATGCTTGTTTAGTATTTACTTTGGTTTGCTTTGTTCACAATTTGAGGTGTTTTACATGTTTTCTGGTACTAACCTATTAACAAGTTACCGCAGTGCCAGTTGCCTGTTTTCTGTTGTTTTTGGTTCCAGAAAAGCTAGTAAGGAAATATTCTCGAAATTGGACGGGACAAAAGCCAAAGTCAATATTTCACCGAGGAGAACACAGAGTCCAGAGGAGAGACGGAGGGGAGCCACAGGGTGGCTGCACCCCCAGGCGCGGGCCCACCCTAGGCCACACCTGGGTAGGGTGTGGGCCCCCTGGCCGCCCTCCTGCCTCGCCTCTTCGCCTATAAGAATCCCTCGATGCCTAAACCCTAAGTACCCGATCAATATTCCACGAAACCGTCTGTAGCCGCCGCCACCATCGTTCCTAGATTGGGGGATCTGAAGCTCTTATCGGCACCCTGCTAGAGGGGAGATCATCCTGGAGGCCTTCTTCTTCATCATGTCAGCATCTGGTATGAAGCGTGAGTAGTTCTACCTTGGACTACGGGTCCATGTAGTAGCTAGATGGTTGCATGTCCTCCTTTGTGCTTTCATGTCTAGATCTTGTGAGCTCTGTTCATGATCAAGATCTCGTCTATTTGTAATCATGCATGTTGTGTTTGCGGGGATCCGATGGATATTGAGATTACTAGGTCAGATTGATTAATGGTTTTGTCTTATTGATTCTATCTTGTCTGTGTTGTTTGTGATCTTGCATGCTCTCCGTTGTTAGAAGCTATCTTCACCAAGTAGTTGCTAGTGACTCCAAGAGGGGTATTTATGCTCTATAGTGGGTTCATGCCTCTATTTAATCTAAGGGAAGTGACAGAAATCTCTAAGGTTGTAGATGTGTTGTTGCCACTAGGGAGAAAACAACGGTCTCTTGTTCATGGAACAAGTGGATTGTTTACCTTACACACTTTGCTTAAAGCAGTTGTCTGTTGCTTGCAACTTAATAATGGAGGGGGTTCAGATGATAACCCAAAGGTGGACTTATAGTCATAGATGCAGTTGGATGATGGTCTATGTATATTGTTGTATTGCCCAATCGAATCTCATAGGATCTTTTTGTCTAGTATTGCATTGTTATGCCTTGCTCAGTCCTGTCAATTGCCCTGCTGTAATTTGTTTACCCAGCATGCCATTTTTGTTTATCTAAGGAGAACACCTCTAGTGAACTATGAACCCCGGTCCAATCTTTACCATTGATACATCTTCCACTGTTTACCGTTTACTTGTTGCAAACCACTATTACCTTCCACACGATACAGTTAATCCTTTGTTACAGCAAACCGGTGAGATTGACAACCTCACTGTTCGTTGAGGGCAAAGTCTTGAGTTTGTGTTGTGTAGGTCTCTAAGTTGCTAGAAACACCTTTGAGTCGTTTCCTTCCTCCTACTGGTTCGATAACCTTGGTTTCTAACTGAGGGAAAACTTGCTGCTGTGCTCATCATACTTTCCTCTTGGGGTCTTCCAACAAAGTGCTGCTGCACTCATCAAACCTATTTCAGATAGAGAATGTGTTGTTTTTATCAGTCTAGGTCAGCCACAAATAGCAAAATGGCCATTGTCCAGGCTTTGGCCAGTTCACGGTGGGGTGCCCCCAGCGACGCAACCTGTTTAGTCCAGACAAGCCAATTTGGACAGTTTTTCCCAAATGGCAATATATGGTGAAAAGGACAACAAAAAATAAATTCACTAGCAAATAAAATTACCAGTAATTCGCAAATTACCAAGTTCACATGCCATAGTACCGAATCATAGTGCAAAATAACACTACTTTCATAGAAATGCACAAAAATAATAGATCATCGATGATATCATGCTTGATGGTCGCATATGTCATTTTGTTTCTTGTCAAACCATACCCTTTGAGACAGATCCAAAATATTCAAGTCCATTATCATTAGTTTGGCCTCCTTGGTCTTGAATTTGGCCTCGTCCTTAATAGCTCTTGAACATGCATTTGCCTTTTCAACCTCAAGACATGTCTTTGTAAGGTCAATGAACCATCTAATGATAGTCTCTTTCTCCTTGTGGAGCCTCTCCTCCCTCTTAGCATTTGCCTCCTCCTTCTCGGCGATTAACCATTTCGATGTCTCTTACAGTACAAGTAATGTGGCTTGGCTGTTGAGATCTTGCTTGGTGGTCTTGTAAAACAAGATTGAGAAGTTTTAGAATTGTTTCATAACAATAATCATGTTAAAAAAGCGAAGCTTGTAAAACAAGATTGAGAAGTTTTAGACAATCACTACAGGAGAAGCTGAATACACCGACGGCGGGGTCCCGTCGGCGTAGGCTGGCCCGACGGCTGCCGTCGGCGTACAGCCCGTAGGCGTAGCCCCTTCTCCCGTCGGAGTATATAGCTACGCCGACGGCTTTGTCGTCGGTGTAGACCATATGGGGCCCACCTACATGACTAACGGCCGTTTGGCTACGCCGACGGCTTTACCGTCGGCCTAGATTTTTCCAAAAAAAATTCAATTTTTTTTTTCATTTTTTTACTTTTTTTAACATTTTTGAATTGTTTAACTTGTTAATCTCACGTGGACATTTTTAATTCTAAGTATAATTAGTTTTAAGTCAAATTGCACAATTAGTCAAACTTCCCATCCGGTCATCCATCCTAATACTACTCCAACCCCAGCACGCTTAACTTCTTCGTTCCTTCCACATGAGCTTCCCACAAAGAAACTAGAACTTGTTGTGAATATTATCATATCAAACCTATTAACCATTACACTATAATGTCAGACATATTTTTTTTTTTTACATTCCATACAATTATTTGAGTAAACAACAATGAATAAGTAATAATAATCTTGAATTCAAATAAAAATAAAATAAATTTTATTTATTTTGCTTTTTCATTTAAATTTGAATAATTCATATCTACAAATCCGTAAATCACAATTCGACAAATAATATATCCAAATCAATCAGAAAAATGAGAGAAATCCAAATTTGACATCCCTATCATCTATTTAATTATATATCATAACTTTTAAATATTAGACCAACTGAAACTATGTCAAGATTCATGAAACACCCCGTTTTTGGCACTCGAAAAATGAAAAATGGCTTTCCGGTGCGAAAAAAAGGAAAACTTCCTCCTGCAACATTGTTCCCCATCCCATGATACACATGTGTGCACAATATGGACATATTATCGCAATCTATACTGCGATTTTCGCAATAACATTGGTCATTTGACCTGAAATCCAGAAAACCTCGATTGAGATAGGTCATTTTGTGAAGGTTTTTTTGAGACTCAATGAATATACCAAGTTTGGTATTTTTCCATGCAACTATGTCATATAATATGACACCACGCGAAGGTCTTGCATTGTTTCGATCGTTTTTGAATTTTTTATGCCCGTTTTAAACTATCATCAAACTTTCTAAATCGAGGGGCATGAAGATTCTTAGATCGGGGCTGAGCCTCACTAAACTTGCATTAGATCTCTGATGAAATAGCATATTGTGAACCTAAAAATGATTTTTGCAAAAAATCATGAGCAATATATCATGTACCTATAGTTCAAATCTAACTCATTTCCTACCGATTCGGCAGTAATTTGTCTTTTTCACGAGAGGTGAACGGAAAGGTTTGAGACTCCTAGGTTGGGAAATTTTCTATTCAATATGGTCTAATATTTTTTAAAAATATGGTATTATAATTTTGAAACTTTCATTTGGTGGTTGCTTCACAAAAACACCCCGTGTTTTGCACTCGGAAAATGAAAAATGGCTTTTCGGTACGAAGAAAAGTAAAACTTCATCCTGCAACATTGTTCACCATCCCATGATACACATGGGTGCACAATATTGATACATTATCGCAAACTATACCGAGATTCTCGCAATAACATTGGTCATTTGACCTGAAATCCAGAAAACCTCGATTGAGATAGGTCATTTTGTGAATGTGTTTTTGAGACTCCATGAATATACCAAGTCTGGTATTTTTCCATGCAACTATGTCATATAATATGACACCACGCGAAGGTTTTGCATCGTTTCGGTCGTTTTTGAATTTTTTATGCCCATTTTAAACTATCGTCAAACTTTCTAAATCGAGTGGCATGAAGATTCTTAGATCGGGGCTGAGCCTCACTGAACTTGTATTATATCTCTGATGAATTAGCATATTGTGAACCTAAAAATAATTTTTGCAAAAAATCATGAGCAATATATCATGTACCTGTAGTTCAAATCTAACTCATTTCCTACCGATTCGACAGGAATTTGTCTTTTTTATGAGAGGTGAACTGAAAGGTTTGAGATATCCAGGTTGGGAAATTGTCCATTCAATATGGTCTAGTATTTTTAGAAAAATGTGGTATTATCATTTTGAAACTTTTTTTTGGTGTTTGCTTCACAAAACACCCCTTTTTTGCACTCGAAAAATGAAAAATGGCTTTTCGGTGCAAAGAAAAGGAAAATTTCTTCCTGCAACATTGTTCACCATCCCATGATACACATGTGTACATAATATGGACACATTATCGCAATCTATACTACAATTTTCGCAATAACATTGGTCATTTGACCTGAAATCCAGAAAACCTCGATTGAGATAGGTCATTTTGTGAAGGTTTTTTTGAGACTCAATGAATATACCATGTTTGGTATTTTTCCATGCAACTATGTCATATAATATGACACCACGCGAAGGTTTTGCATTGTTTCGATCGTTTTTGAATTTTTTATGCCCGTTTTAAACTATCGTCAAACTTTCTAAATCGAGGGGCATGAAGATTCTTAGATCGGGGTTGAGCCTCACTAAACTTGCATTAGATCTCTGATGAAATAGCATATTGTGAACCTAAAAATGATTTTTGCAAAAAATCATGAGCAATATATCATGTACCTATAGTTCAAATCTAACTCATCTCCTACCGATTCGGCAGTAATTTGTCTTTTTCACGAGAGGTGAACGGAAAGGTTTGAGACACCTAGGTTGGGAAATTGTCTATTCAATATGGTCTAATATTTTTAAAAAATATGGTATTATAATTTTGAAACTTTCATTTGGTGGTTGCTTCACAAAAACACCCCGTTTTTTGCACTCGGAAAATGAAAAATGGCTTTTCGGTACGAAGAAAACGAAAACTTCATCCTGCAACATTGTTCACCATCCCATGATACACATGTGTGCACAATATGGATACATTATCGCAAACTATACCGAGATTCTCGCAATAACATTGGTCATTTGACCTGAAATCCAGAAAACCTCGATTGAGATAGGTCATTTTGTGAAGGTGTTTTTGAGACTCAATGAATATACCAAGTCTGGTATTTTTCCATGCAACTATGTCATATAATATGACACCACGCGAAGTTTTGCATCATTTCAGTCGTTTTTGAATTTTTTATGCCCATTTTAAACTATCGTCAGACTTTCTAAATCGAGGGGCATGAAGATTCTTAGATCGGGGCTGAGCCTCACTGAACTTGTATTATATCTCTGATGAATTAGCATATTGGGAACCTAAAAATGATTTTTTCAAAAAATCATGAGCAATATATCATGTACCTGTAGTTCAAATCTAACTCATTTCCTACCGATTCGACAGGAATTTGTCTTTTTTATGAGAGGTGAACTGAAAGGTTTGAGATATCCAGGTTGGGAAATTGTCCATTCAATATGGTCTAGTATTTTTAGAAAAATGTGGTATTATCATTTTGAAACTTTTTTTTGGTGTTTGCTTCACAAAACACCCCTTTTTTGCATTCTAAAAATGAAAAATGGCTTTTCGGTGCGAAGAAAAGGAAAATTTCTTCCTGCAACATTGTTCACCATCCCATGATACACATGTGTACATAATATGGACACATTATCGCAAACTATACCGCGAGTCTCGCAATAACATTGGTCATTTGACCTGAAATCCAGAAAACCTCGATTGAGATAGGTCATTTTGTGAAGGTTTTTTTGAGACTCAATGAATATACCAAGTTTGGTATTTTTCCATGCAACTATGTCATATAATATGACACCACGCGAAGGTTTTGCATTGTTTCGATCGTTTTTGAATTTTTATGCCCATTTTAAACTATCGTCAAACTTTCTAAATCGAGGGGCATGAAGATTCTTAGATCGGGGCTGAGCCTCACTAAACTTGCATTAGATCTCTGATGAAATAGCATATTGTGAACCTAAAAATGATTTTTGCAAAAAATCATGAGCAATATATCATGTACCTATAGTTCAAATCTAACTCATTTCCTACCGATTCGGCAGTAATTTGTCTTTTTCACGAGAGGTGAACGGAAAGGTTTGAGACTCCTACGTTGGGAAATTGTCCATTCAATATGGTCTAGTATTTTTAAAAAATATGGTATTATCATTTTGAAACTTTCTTTTGGTGGTTGCTTCACAAAAACACCCCTTTTTTGCACTCGGAAATGAAAAATGGCTTTTCGGTGCGAAGAAAAGGAAAACTTCCTCCTGCAACATTGTTAACCATCCCATGATACACATGTGTGCACAAATATGGACACATTATCGCAAACTATACCGCGATTCTCGCAATAACATTGGTCATTTGACCTGAAATCCAGAAAACCTCGATTGAGATAGGTCATTTTGTGAAGGTTTTTTTGAGACTCAATGAATATACCAAGTCTGGTATTTTTCCATGCAACTGTGTCATATAGTATGACACCACGCGAAGGTTTTGAATTGTTTCGATCGTTTTTGATTTTTTTATGCCCATTTTAAACTATCGTCAAACTTTCTAAATCGAGGGGCATGAAGATTCTTAGATCGGGGCTGAGCCTCACTGAACTTGTATTATATCTGTGATGAAATAGCATATTGTGAACCTAAAAATGATTTTTGCCAAAAATCATGAGCAATATATCATGTAACTGTAGTTCAAATCTAACTCATTTCCTACCGATTCGGCAGGAATTTTTCTTTTTTACGAGAGGTGAACGGAAAGGTTTGAGATATCCAGGTTGGGAAATTGTCCATTCAATATGGTATAGTATTTTTAAAAAATGTGGTATTATCATTTTGAAACTTTCTTTTGGTGGTTGCTTCACAAAAACACTCCTTTTTTGCATTCCGAAAATGAAAAATGGCTTTTCGGTGCGAAGAAAAGGAAAATTTCCTCCTGCAACATTGTTCACCATCCCATGATACACATGTGTACACAATATGGACACATTATCGCAAACTATACCGCGATTCTCGCAATAACATTGGTCATTTGACCTGAAATCCAGAAAACCTCGATTGAGATAGGTCATTTTGTAAAGGTTTTTTTGAGACTCAATGAATATACCAAGTCTGGTATTTTTCCATGCAACTATGTCATATAATATGACACCACGTGAAGGTTTTGCATTGTTTCGATCGTTTTTGAAATTTTTATGCCCATTTTAAACTATCGTCAAACTTTCTAAATCGAGGGGCATGAAGATTCTTAGATCGGGGCTGAGCCTCACTAAACTTGCATTAGATCTCTGATGAAATAGCATATTGTGAACCTAAAAATGATTTTTTCAAAAAATCATGAGCAATATATCATGTACCTATAGTTCAAATCTAACTCATTTCCTACCGATTCGGCAGTAATTTGTCTTTTTCACGAGAGGTGAACGGAAAGGTTTGAGATTCCTAGGTTGGGAAATTGTCCATTCAATATGGTCTAGTATTTTTTAAAAATATGGTATTATCATTTTGAAACTTTCTTTTGGTGGTTCCTTCACAAAAACACCCCTTTTTTGCACTCGGAAATGAAAAATGGCTTTTCGGTGCGAAGAAAAGGAAAACTTCCTCCTGCAACATTGTTAACCATCCCATGATACACATGTGTGCACAAATATGGACACATTATCGCAAACTATACCGCGATTCTCGCAATAACATTGGTCATTTGACCTGAAATCCAGAAAACCTCGATTGAGATAGGTCATTTTGTGAAGGTTTTTTTGAGACTCAATGTATATACCAAGTCTGGTATTTTTCCATGCAACTGTGTCATATAATATGACACCACGCGAAGGTTTTGCATTGTTTCGATCGTTTTTGATTTTTTTATGCCCATTTTAAACTATCGTCAAACTTTCTAAATCGAGGGGCATGAAGATTCTTAGATCGGGGCTGAGCCTCACTGAACTTGTATTATATCTGTGATGAAATAGCATATTGTGAACCTAAAAATGATTTTTGCCAAAAATCATGAGCAATATATCATGTAACTGTAGTTCAAATCTAACTCATTTCCTACCGATTCGGCAGTAATTTGTCTTTTTCACGAGAGGTGAACGGAAAGGTTTGAGACACCTAGGTTGGGAAATTGTCTATTCAATATGGTATAGTATTTTTAAAAAATATGGTATTATAATTTTGAAACTTTCATTTGGTGGTTGCTTCACAAAAACACTCCTTTTTTGCACTCGGAAAATGAAAAATGGCTTTTCGGTACGAAGAAAAGGAAAACTTCATCCTGCAACATTGTTCACCATCCCATGATACACATGTGTGCACAATATGGATACATTATCGCAAACTATACCGAGATTCTCGCAATAACATTGGTCATTTGACCTGAAATCCAGAAAACCTCGATTGAGATAGGTCATTTTGTGAAGGTGTTTTTGAGACTCAATGAATATACCAAGTCTGGTATTTTTCCATGCAACTATGTCATATAATATGACACCACGTGAAGGTTTTGCATTCTTTCGGTCGTTTTTGAATTTTTTATGCCCATTTTAAATTATCGTCAAACTTTCTAAATCGAGGGGCATGAAGATTCTTAGATCGGGGCTGAGCCTCACTGAACTTGTATTATATCTCTGATGAATTAGCATATTGTGAACCTAAAAATGATTTTTTCAAAAAATCATGAGCAATATATCATGTACCTGTAGTTCAAATCTAACTCATTTCCTACCGATTCGACAGGAATTTGTCTTTTTTATGAGAGGTGAACTGAAAGGTTTGAGATATCCAGGTTGGGAAATTGTCCATTCAATATGGTCTAGTATTTTTAGAAAAATGTGGTATTATCATTTTGAAACTTTTTTTTGGTGTTTGCTTCACAAAACACCCCTTTTTTGCATTCTGAAAATGAAAAATGGCTTTTCGGTGCGAAGAAAAGGAAAATTTCTTCCTGCAACATTGTTCACCATCCCATGATACACATGTGTACATAATATAGACACATTATCGCAAACTATACCGCGAGTCTCGCAATAACATTGGTCATTTGACCTGAAATCCAGAAAACCTCGATTGAGATAGGTCATTTTGTGAAGGTTTTTTTGAGACTCAATGAATATACCAAGTTTGGTATTTTTCCATGCAACTATGTCATATAATATGACACCACGCGAAGGTTTTGCATTGTTTCGATCGTTTTTGAATTTTTATGCCCATTTTAAACTATCGTCAAACTTTCTAAATCGAGGGGCATGAAGATTCTTAGATCGGGGCTGAGCCTCACTAAACTTGCATTAGATCTCTGATGAAATAGCATATTGTGAACCTAAAAATGATTTTTGCAAAAAATCATGAGCAATATATCATGTACCTATAGTTCAAATCTAACTCATTTCCTACCGATTCGGCAGTAATTTGTCTTTTTCACGAGAGGTGAACGGAAAGGTTTGAGACTCCTACGTTGGGAAATTGTCCATTCAATATGGTCTAGTATTTTTAAAAAATATGGTATTATCATTTTGAAACTTTCTTTTGGTGGTTGCTTCACAAAAACACCCCTTTTTTGCACTCGGAAATGAAAAATGGCTTTTCGGTGCGAAGAAAAGGAAAACTTCCTCCCGCAACATTGTTAACCATCCCATGATACACATGTGTGCACAAATATGGACACATTATCACAAACTATACCGCGATTCTCGCAATAACATTGGTCATTTGACCTGAAATCCAGAAAACCTCGATTGAGATAGGTCATTTTGTGAAGGTTTTTTTGAGACTCAATGAATATACCAAGTCTGGTATTTTTCCATGCAACTGTGTCATATAATATGACACCACGCGAAGGTTTTGCATTGTTTCGATCGTTTTTGATTTTTTTATGCCCATTTTAAACTATCGTCAAACTTTCTAAATCAAGGGGCATGAAGATTCTTAGATCGGGGCTGAGCCTCACTGAACTTGTATTATATCTGTGATGAAATAGCATATTGTGAACCTAAAAATGATTTTTGCCAAAAATCATGAGCAATATATCATGTAACTGTAGTTCAAATCTAACTCATTTCCTACCGATTCGGCAGGAATTTTTCTTTTTTACGAGAGGTGAACGGAAAGGTTTGAGATATCCAGGTTGGGAAATTGTCCATTCAATATGGTATAGTATTTTTTAAAAATGTGGTATTATCATTTTGAAACTTTCTTTTGGTGGTTGCTTCACAAAAACACTCCTTTTTTGCATTCCGAAAATGAAAAATGGCTTTTCGGTGCGAAGAAAAGGAAAATTTCCTCCTGCAACATTGTTCACCATCCCATGATACACATGTGTACACAATATGGACACATTATCGCAAACTATACCGCGATTCTCGCAATAACATTGGTCATTTGACCTGAAATCCAGAAAACCTCGATTGAGATAGGTCATTTTGTAAAGGTTTTTTTGAGACTCAATGAATATACCAAGTCTGGTATTTTTCCATGCAACTATGTCATATAATATGACACCACGTGAAGGTTTTGCATTGTTTCGATCGTTTTTGAAATTTTTATGCCCATTTTAAACTATCGTCAAACTTTCTAAATCGAGGGGCATGAAGATTCTTAGATCGGGGCTGAGCCTCACTAAACTTGCATTAGATCTCTGATGAAATAGCATATTGTGAACCTAAAAATGATTTTTTCAAAAAATCATGAGCAATATATCATGTACCTGTAGTTCAAATCTAACTCATTTCCTCTGGATTCTAAGAAGAATTTGTCTTTTTCACGAGAGGTGAACGGAAAGGTTTGAGATTCCTAGGTTGGGAAATTGTCCATTCAATATGGTCTAGTATTTTTTAAAAATATGGTATTATCATTTTGAAACTTTCTTTTGGTGGTTGCTTCACAAAAACACCCCTTTTTTGCACTCGGAAATGAAAAATGGCTTTTCGGTGCGAAGAAAAGGAAAACTTCCTCCTGCAACATTGTTAACCATCCCATGATACACATGTGTGCACAAATATGGACACATTATCGCAAACTATACCGCGATTCTCGCAATAACATTGGTCATTTGACCTGAAATCCAGAAAACCTCGATTGAGATAGGTCATTTTGTGAAGGTTTTTTTGAGACTCAATGTATATACCAAGTCTGGTATTTTTCCATGCAACTGTGTCATATAATATGACACCACGCGAAGGTTTTGCATTGTTTGATCGTTTTGATTTTTTATGCCCATTTTAAACTATCGTCAAACTTTCTAAATCGAGGGGCATGAAGATTCTTAGATCGGGGCTGAGCCTCACTGAACTTGTATTATATCTGTGATGAAATAGCATATTGTGAACCTAAAAATGATTTTTGCCAAAAATCATGAGCAATATATCATGTAACTGTAGTTCAAATCTAACTCATTTCCTACCGATTCGGCAGGAATTTTTCTTTTTTACGAGAGGTGAACGGAAAGGTTTGAGATATCCAGGTTGGGAAATTGTCCATTCAATATGGTATAGTATTTTTAAAAAATGTGGTATTATCATTTTGAAACTTTCTTTTGGTGGTTGCTTCACAAAAACACTCCTTTTTTGCATTCCGAAAATGAAAAATGGCTTTTCGGTGCGAAGAAAAGGAAATTTTCCTCCTGCAACATTGTTCACCATCCCATGATACACATGTGTACACAATATGGACACATTATCGCAAACTATACCGCGATTCTTGCAATAACATTGGTCATTTGACCTGAAATCCAGAAAACCTCGATTGAGATAGGTCATTTTGTGAAGGTTTTTTGAGACTCAATGAATATACCAAGTCTGGTATTTTTCCATGCAACTATGTCATATAATATGACACCACGTGAAGGTTTTGCATTGTTTCGATCGTTTTTGAAATTTTTATGCCCATTTTAAACTATCGTCAAACTTTCTAAATCGAGGGGCATGAAGATTCTTAGATCGGGGCTGAGCCTCACTAAACTTGCATTAGATCTCTGATGAAATAGCATATTGTGAACCTAAAAATGATTTTTGCAAAAAATCATGAGCAATATATCATGTACCTGTAGTTCAAATCTAACTCATTTCCTACCGATTCGGCAGTAATTTGTCTTTTTCACGAGAGGTGAATGGAAAGGTTTGAGATTCCTAGGTTGGGAAATTGTCCATTCAATATGGTCTAGTATTTTTTAAAAATATGGTATTATCATTTTGAAACTTTCTTTTGGTGGTTACTTCATAAAAACACCCCGTTTTTTGCACTCGGAAAATAAAAAATGGATTTTCGGTGCGAAGAAAAGGAAAACTTCCTCCTGCAACATTGTTCACCATCCCATGATACACATGTGCGCACAATATGGAGACATTATCGCAAACTATACCACGATTCTCGCAATAACATTGGTCATTTGACCTGAAATCCAGAAAACCTCGATTGAGATAGGTCATTTTGTGAAGGTTTTTTTGAGACTCAATGAATATACCAAGTCTGGTATTTTTCCATGCAACTGTGTCATATAGTATGACACCACGCGAAGGTTTTGCATTGTTTCGATCGTATTTAAAAATTTTATGCTCATTTTAAACTATCGTCAAACTTTCTAAATCGAGGGGCATGAAGATTCTTAGATCGGGGCTAAGCCTCACTAAACTTGCATTAGATATTTGATGAAATAGCATATTGTGAACCTAAAAATGATTTTTGCAAAAAATCATGAGTAATATATCATGTACCTGTAGTTTAAATCTAACTCATTTCCTACCGATTCGGCATGAATTTGTTTTTTTCATGAGAGGTGAACGGAAAGGTTTGAGATTCCTAGGTTGGGAAATTGTCCATTCAATATGGTCTAGTATTTTTGAAAAATATGGTATTTTTATTTTGAAACTTTCTTTTGGTGGTTGCTTCACAAAACATCCCGTTTTTTGCACTCGGAAAATAAAAAATATGTTATATGAAAGTATTTGTATTTTTATGTATTTTTTGAATAAAAACATATAATATTTGAGTTTATATAGATAGATCTTATTTTTCTGCAAATTTTGATATATTATATGTATTTTTCTGAATTTAAATGATTTAGTTATGTTTTTTTTAAGATTAATGTGGAAAAAAAGAAAAATAGCTACGCCGACGGCTTTGCCGTCGGCATAGGTCTGCCGTCGGTGTAGACTTGACGCCGTTGCTCTGCCGTTAGCCCAATGGACTACGCCGACGGTCATGTTTACGCCGACAGCGGCCGTCGGCCTATTTATTCTACGCTGACGGTAAAATTGGGCCGACGGCCCCCCCGACATTTTGCCGTTGGCGTATAAAATGGCCGTCGGCCTATTTGGTTATTCCCATAGTGAATAATCATTTTTAGTAACGCTTCAGTTTTTTTCCACAAATTGTCCAAAGATTCGGGTCAGCCAAAGCACACGGCTGACATCACGCCTATATATAACGACGTCAGTAAAAAGAAGTTTACGGCTGGGAGCCCCATTTGTGGCCGGCGTTAGCTCTGTTGAGAACTATTGCGGCCGCCGATGGAAATGATCTAGCGCCAGGATACCGACACGAACGCAAAATGATATGCTGATGGAGTGCTGGGCTTGGGCCGGGCTAGTGCCCGGACCCAACCCGGTTGACGAGGGCGAGGGCGTTGCTGGTGACCTGCACTACGTCCACCACCTTGCTCCGGATGGCGGCGCGCGTGCGGGCGTCCACGCCGCGGGAGAGCCCGTCGAGGCAGGTGTTCTCGTCGGTGAGCGCCGCGCTGCACCAGGTCTGCACGTTGCTCAGATGCCACCGGAACGCCGGCGTCCCGGCCCGCCCCATGTTCCCGTCCAGCTCCTTGGCCGCGTCGCGGAGGTGGCCCACGCTGTCCGCCATGTTCTCCATGCAGTCGCGCGCCGGGCTGCTGCTGCTGCTGCTCCCCTTCTTCGCCCCGCTGCCGCCGGCGCTGCCGCCGCGGAGGCCCGGCCCCACAAGCTGCCCCACGTACGCTGACGCCGACTTCGCGCGGTCCGCGCTCACGGAAAGCGCGGCCCGCGCCAGCTCCTGCGGGCTCCGCGGCGGTGAGTTCCCGGCGGCGCCGTACGAGGACAGGCTCTGCACGCACACCGACGGGTACTGCGTCTCGCGGCACGACTTGCGGATGAAGTCGGTAGCGGCGGCCGGAGCGCCCGCTTCTGCGGCCGCGGCAGCGAAGGCGACGAGCAGTGCGGCCAGGAGGGGAGGAGCGCCAGAGCGAGGCATTGTTGAGCTCGTCTCTTGAGGAGTAGCGAGTACAGACAGAGGGAGTGGTGTGGGTTAGTTGGCTGTATCTCTTGATTGGTTGTTTTGTAATGGCCAACATGTGTGTCTTTATATAAGGAGGAAAAAATAATTTTGCAGATTTTGTTTTTTACCACTTTGGATCTTGCATGGATAAAGACATTTGCATGCCAAACAAGAAGAAAATTCTATAAATGTCCTGCAGTTTGGTACGAATTAAATGTGTAAACCATTTGGTGGTGTGCTCTTTTACTTATCTATTTCCGGAAATTGTTATTTCTAAGTTGTTTGAGAAACTATTATTTTTATTAAGGCGATATAACATGAAACCTAAAATTTCAGAAAACGTATTGTGCGACCATAAAAAATGCGCAATCATAAAAAATCAAAGAGAAGTAATTTAACTTCTGGAGTTTTTTCTCGTTTGAGTTTGGATTTGCATATGGATGAAGACATTTGCATGCCAAAGAAGAAGAAAGTCCTAGAATGGTCTTGTAGTTTGGTATGAATTAAATTTGTAAACAATTTTGGTGGGGCTATTGTTGTGTTTATGTTAATTCCACAGGATGTATATCTGATACAACTTAAATCGTCATTTGCAAGTCAAACAAGTTGTACAACTATGAAGAATGCAGCTTTATTGTTTATGGTGGTTAAATTGATCGAAATGTGCACCGTCAATTTTACAATTTCATAATCCAGATTTTTAGTGTACAATTTCACATTGGTAATCGAACTTTTTACATAAAATGTGCAACAAACTACTAAATAACTAAAGAAAAACTCAAATACTTGAGACAACTATACCTTTTTAAAATTAAAGTGTACAATAATTTTTGGATAACCGACTTGTAAATGGAAGCAGCTCGCACGCTGAACCTGTGAAGGACCGAACGGAGAAATGTGGCATTGTTAGGGATGTTTCCCATACCATTGAATGTGGGAAAACGATACAATCCCCCCGGGGGATCGCATCCCTCGCATCGTCCTGGTCCGTCTACGCGCCACGCGTCCCTCCGTGTGGGAGACAGCGATGGGGTTGGATCCCACCCATATGGACTTATCTTCTCGTATGTCCTCTGCTCGTGAACTTATCTCTGTCTCTCCCGTCCAATCTTCTTCCCATCTCCTCTGCGAACATAGGCCATGGCTGCCCAGCCACTACCCCGCTCCCCATCACGCCTACGCCGCCCCGCTACTCATTTGGTGCCGCAGCCCAGCCAATAGAAGGCATGTGGTGCCCGTGCTTGTGACGCGGCGGCCATGGAGAAATCAGCGTTCACGCTGCTCCTACACCCGGCTCGGCCCCGAGGCTACACAGGGAGCCTCTGTCTGTGAGGTCCCCTGGGCTTGCTACAAGGGGCAGGAGGGCTTGCTGCACGGGGCGACGGCGGCTGCCATGGGCGGCGACGGCGACTGCTACATACGCTGGTGGCTGTTGCTACATGAGACAACGGTGGCTGCTACACGAGGCGTCGGCGGCTGCTACATGCATTGGCGGACGTTGCTACAGGCGACGACGGAGGCCGCTACTAGCCGGCGTCGTGCTGAAAGTTGGCTGAAGATGCGACGAGCGACTGCCATGGGTGCTACTGCTACCCAAGGCCACCAGTGATGCTACCACAGGTCACGAGTGATGGTACATAGGGCCAGCGGCGGTGCTACCACGACGCCGGCTGGTTCTGCTACCGACGGAGGCCAGTTCTGCTATATACGGCGGCCGGCTTTGCTAACTTGGGCCGCCGGCGTTGCTGCGAGGTTCGGCGTTGTGATTTTGTGATTTTGCTACATCCGTTTTGTGATTTTGCTACAATAGCGTTGAGTTTTTGCTACACGATCCCCGGCGAGGTCGTCTCTAGCGAGGTCTAAGTCTCCGGCGAGGTCAGATCTGCTACATTAACACAACTTTTTTGCTACCACCGTTTTGCGTTTTTGCTACAATAGCGTTGAGTTTTTGCTACACGATCTCCGGCAAGGTTTACCGGCGAAAGCCTCCGGCGAGGTCGAATATGCTACGTTAGCCCAACTTTTTTGCTACACGGTCTCCGGCGAGTATTCCGGCGAAATCTCCGACGAGGTCCAATCTGTTTTTCTATTTCTGGACCGAACCGTTTTCTGCTACACTGTAGCAAAAACGGGGCACTATGTAGCAAAAACGGGTCTGAGTGTAGCAAAAGCAGGTTTAGTGAAGCGATTGATTGGCGAACCGGATCGGAGGCAAATATCCCCCGGGGGACGCGTAGTGCTCCCCTTGAATGTGTGTCCAAGTGAAGGGCAGAGGAAGTAGGGCCGATGGTGGACCATTCTGTTGGGGTGTGATGCGATCAAGTATCTGGCTATCTTTCTGTTTTGTTTTGTTTTTGAATATAGTTATCTGGCTATCTTCGTCTGCAAGGAACAGAATTAAATCAACCCGTATCGACGATGATCAAGTGCACCGAATTAGTTCAAGATATATAGAGTACATCATTTTTCGGTGGCAACGGTGAGAAAGCAGCACTTGAATGGAAGCTAGGAGATGATAAATGTGGAAAATTTAATGGAACTCTGAAAATGCATGGTTTCGTATGGCCTAACGTTTGGTCCACACCCACTGGCTGACTCAGACTAGTACCAGTTAGGCCGCACCAAACAATGGGTTTTTCACCGCTTCTTCAACACCGCTTCTCCACCTATTAGGCCGAGTCCATTAAGGTAGTCATCGTACTATAGTACGCCGTTAGTTACTCCACCACTCCACGCGCATTATTGTTCGGTCATTTGCTGACTTTTGCTTACGAAAATCCTCGACTTACAGATAGGCTCTTACGGACTGGACTTACGGATTGATTTACTTACCCCTCTCGTGATTTCTAGTCGTGGACCTGGTCCATAAATTTATCTCCATGAACCAACCTCTGCAATTGACATGTGGCATTCGTGATAGTTTAGATTTAAAAATAGACAACCAAATGCTATGATTTTTCTCTCTTTTGGACACATGTTAATTGCAGGAGTTGGTCCATGGAGGTGAATTTGTGAGCCAGGTCTCATAGAATTATTTTCTGTAACCCCATCGCGTGATCACCACATCATCCCGTACACACATTTTCGTAAGAAATTGCCCATACGTATAGCATTACTCTTTTGCTAATCGGTCGAGAACGGTAGTGTTCGATAGATAGGCTGCCTTCCGTTTTTTTCAAAGAGGAAATAAGGAAGACACGATGTGGCCAAGGAAAGCATCGGCCGATCGGTTCAGGCTTGCACGTTCGTGTGTTTGTCGGAGCCAACGACGCGAGATGGAGAGCCTACCCTTGAGCTGCCCGTGCAGTTATGTTCAGTTTGACGAGCGCAGCCAGCAGCAATAGCCAAAAAGCAGAGGGCACACTGAGCTCTATGTTTCCTTCTACAGAGATTGGTGTCCATGGCTACGGCATACGGCATGCTGTGCTGTCGGAAAATGAAGTAGTAGGACGCACGCCTAAGTCACCTTTTTTTTAGGAAAACGGCATGAATAGAACAACGGAGCCGGGGGCAAAACGGTGGATGTTCTGGATGATTCAGACCCTGAAGCATGATGATCTTACACGATGCTTTGTGATGTTGTTGGCAATCTGGTTTTCTCGTCGAAAAGTGATACACGAGGGTGAGTTCCAAAGTCCTCTTTCTACCCACCTCTTTGTGGGATAAATGGTTCGCGATCTCGAGCTAGCTCAAGCTCGGGAGGTTACATCGCCTCCCAGTCATCCAGTCGTCTCCACACCGCGCTGGATCGCACCGCCGAAGGGCTGTGCTAAAATAAATGTTGATGCGGCTGTTCGCAAGCAGGGGAATATGGGAGCAGTGGCTGTTGTGTGTTGATCGGAGGCAGGAGAGTACCTGGGAGCATCAGCGGTGGTGATGCCAGGAATTGACGACCCTGCCATACTTGAAGCTCTGGCCTGCCGAGAAGCTTTAACCCTGGTCGCAGACTTGCACCAGATGAGAATTAAAGTAGCCTCGGACTGTCTCGAGGTAATCAAGATCATGGAGGCGAGCTATCTGGGAAGATTTAGTGTCATACTGCAGGAGATCAGGCAGCGAGCTGCTGACTTTGCTGTTTTTAGCTTTGCTCACGGGCGAAGGACGTCGAACACGGAGGCGCACGGGCTCGCTCGGTCATCAGCGTATCATGAATATGGTCGTCACATCTGACTGGCTGAGTCCCCAGATTTCTATTGTATGCCTAACTCAACTTGATCCCCCTCCGGAGGCTGGGCGCCAGATCTTGGTAGGCGGCCTAGTTCGGGTGGCCAACCAGCAAACACGGCTTGGGTGCTGCAAAGTGCGACTCTATTTATCTTTAATCTGCTTTGTAAGAAGGTTTTTCCAACACTTTGTATTGGATCGGCTATGTGGCTTTATGTATAAAACAGGACGAATGCTGGTTTCGAGTAAAAGATGGAACTTTTTGCATCAATAGATGCGCTTGTCAGTTCTTAATAGGCGATACTCTGGTCCATCTAAGAAGTATAACTTCTGACCACTGCAATGCTACTTAGCTTGCTTTAGCATCTCTGCTATGCTTTGCTCTCTAGAAAAATGTTGTCATGTACACTAAGTAGAATGAATTAGCATATCTGTTATGCTCCGCTCTCTAGAAAAATGTTGCCATGTAGACTAAGTAAAATCAATTATATATGATGTACTGCTAGGGGATCAAGTAGAAATGCATATTAATGCCACTCGCGAACCTCTGTTTAATGAGTTAATTCGCCTTCATAACGTCACCACTTATCGATGCTGCTATAAATACCTTGCAAACACCTTAGAGAAAGTACAATAATGCCTACTCCCTCCATCCCGGTTTAAAGGACACAATTTGCAAACCAATTCTAAAATATTTAGGCACAAAAGTATTTCATATTCACATGGTATCTATATAATATAATAATTTTTGATAGTCTTTTCTAAAAGTTTGGTCAAACTTTACATGGATTGACTTTTCAAAAAAGTTATAAGCCTTAAGGCTTAGGATGGAGGGAGTAGAATAGATGATGCATATGAGCTCTATGTTTTTATTTCCGTTAGTTGATCTTTGTGGCTACCCTAAGTGATCTGTGAGTCATAAACATTGATCTTTGAGGGGGCAAAAAGCCGTCGGCGTAGGCCAAAAATCCCTCGGTGTATGCTACGCTGACGACTGCCCTCGGCGTAGGCTCCTCGGCAAAGGTCTTCTTCGGCGAAGCACACGGAGGCCGTCGGCGTATCGAAATGCCGTCGACGTACGCTACGCCGACGGCTGCCTTGGCGTAGCGGCCGTCGGCATAGCCTGTCAGCCGGCTGCAAAAAAAAAATTTAATTTTTTCTCAATTTTTTAATCTTTAAGTTGTTTGACTCGCTAATCTCTTACTTTGACCATTTTTAATACTAATTATACTTAATATTTGATTAAATTACAGTCTTGGTCAAACTTTCCGGTTGGTCACCCATCCTTGAACACGCCATCAAACTCCAAACCGTGCACCCGGGCGCGACAACGTCTGAGTAGGAAACCTAATCTGACAGCCTTTAACCACGAACCCAACGCAAGAGTCACCATCTTCCATCTGTCACCGACGCAGACTACCGTCTGCACACCCCTCCGAAGAACCTCCTAAGCTCCGCTCTGACGTAGGACCAAGCACCGTTTGCATCGGCGGGGCCCGAGAACACAAGTCCTTATTTTATTTTTATTGTATTTTTCTATTTGATATGGAATAATTAATATCTTTAAATCTGTAAATCGGAATTCGACAAATAATATGTCTAAATTTATCAGAAAAATGAGAGGAATCTAAATATGATGTCAATATCAACTTATCACAAACTATGCAGCGATTCTAGACATAATTTTATTTGCCCGTTAAAATGAAAAATGGCTTTTTGACAACCTCGAATGAGATAGGTCATTTTGTGAATGTTCTTTTAGACATAATCAATATACCAAGTTTGATATTTTTCCTTATAACTATGTCACATAATATGATATCAAGCGAAGGTTTCGCATTGTTTGGATCGTTTTGAATTTCTTATGCCCGTTTTAAACTATCGTCAAACTTTGTCGAACGACGGGCATAGAGATTCTTAGCTCGGGGCTGAGCCTCGATAAACTTGAAGTGGATCTCTCATGAAATAGCATATTTTGAACCTAAAAATGATTTTTGTAAAATATCATGAGCATCAGATCATATACCTATATTTCATATCTGACCCACTTTCTACCGGTTCGGCAGGAATTCGTCTTTTTACCAGGGATAGATGAAAAGGTTTGAGATTCCCTGTTAGGAAATTGTCCATGTAAGGTGGTGTAGTATTTTGGAAAAACGTGGTGGTAGTATTTTCAAATAGCCATTTGGTGGTTGCTTCACAAAACCGTCCATTTTTTGCACTCGGAAAATAGATAATTGTTTTTTGGTGCGAAGAAAAGAAAAACTTTCTCCTGCAACATTTTTCTCCATCCCATGATGCACATGTATGCATAATATGGACACATTATCACAAACTATGCCTTGATTCTAGCCATAACATTGCTCATTTGACCCGAAAGCCAAGAAACCTCGAATGAGATAGGTCATTTTGTGAAGGTTTTTTAGAAATAATCAATATACCAATTTTGATATTTTTCCTTGTAACTATGTCACATAATATGACACCACGCGAAGATTTCGCATTGTTTGGATCTTTTTGAAATTTTTATGCCCGTTTTAAAATATTGTCAAACTTTGTCAAACGGCGGGCATGCAGATTCTTAGCTCGGGGCTGAGCCTCGATAAACTTGAAGTAGATCTCTGATAAAATAGCATATTGTGAACATAAAAATTATTTTTGTAAAAAATTATGAGCATCAGATCATGTACCTATAGTTCATATCTGACCCACTTTCTACCGATTCGACAGGAATTTGTTTTTTCCACCAGGGATAGACGGAAAGGTTTGAGATCCCTTGTTAGGACATTGTCCATGTAAGTTGGTATAGTATTTTGGAAAAATGTGGTGGTAGCATTTTGATATAGCCATTTGACGGTTGCTTCACAAAACCGTTCATCTTTTGCACTCGAAAAATGGAAAATTGTTTTTTGGTGCGAAGAAAAAAAAACTTCCTCCTGCAACATTGTTCTCCATCCCATGATGCACATGTATGCGCAATATGGATACATTATCACAAACTATGCCTTGATTCTAGCCATAACATTGGTCATGTAACCCGAAAGCCAAGAAACCTCGAATGAGATAGGTCATTTTGTGAAGATTTTTTTAGACATAATCAATATACCAAGTTTGATATTTTTCCTGATCATGTTTGATGTGTGCAACAACAGTCAAATGCAGAGGCCATATTGAGTTCCCTGCTTCTAGAAAGGAATTAGATATCAGTTTTTGATTGGACTCATGAATTCATACCAATTGAGACTCATGACCGGAAAAAATTATAGGTGCAAGATGATGTCACAACATTGACGGTAAAATCCTGATCATCTATCCCCTAACATAATCTGAAAATTTCAACTGAATCTGACCCCTCTTCGAAACTAATTCTAAATATGTGGCACCGAGGTGAGTTCGGCATCGTATCACATGGCGCCGACCTCTCGAGGTTGTCTCCTAGCTGCTTCGTCTTGGCGCCGATCTGCACATCTTCAGCGCCATTTAAAATGGCGTCAATCCTAGGGGTCAAATTTCTTATTAGTTTTGGAGAGAGGTTAGATTCGGTTGAAGTTTCGCAAAAAGGTCATATTTGGCAAAAAATATAACCGTAGATTTTTGTCAGGAGATAAAGGATCTTAATACAACAGGGTCTAGTAAAAAATGAAATAGGCAGACCATGCTGCCAATATTTTTGTCAGGTGCTCTTTTATATAATAAAGATCAAGTTAGAAGCCACGTGCACATCGATCTTGTAGAACTGGAAAAATAGGAAAATCCTAGATTTTGAAAAGGAACATTTGGCAAAAAAAAAATTTCCAATTGTGACTGAAAAAACACTTGAGCCAAAAACCAACGCCTGTCACTCACCTCCGACACCACCATAGTGGCCACCTAAGGAAAATTGACAGATAATCTCTTCACTCGAGCTCGACGCGGCTCCATCGCTGATCTGTAGCTTTACTTACCTTCAAAATAGCTTGCCAAAGGAGAAGTCGTTGTTGTTGAAAGAACCAGGTTGAGGACAGCACCTTGAACACGCCATCAAACTCCAAACCGTGCACCTAGGCACGACAACGTCTGAGTACGAAACCTAATCTGACAGCCTTTAACCACGAACCCAACGCAAGAGTCACCATCTTCCATCTGTCATCGACGCAGACTACCGTCTGCACACCCCCCGAAGAACCTCCTAAGCTCCGCTCTGACGTAGGAGCAAGCACCGTTTGCATCGGCAGGGCCCGAGAACACAAGTCCTTATTTTATTTTTATTGTATTTTTCTATTTGATATGGAATAATTAATATCTTTAAATCTGTAAATTGGAATTCAATAAATAATATGTCTAAATTTATCAGAAAAATGAGAGGAATCCAAATATGATGTCAATATCAACTTATCACAAACTATGCAGTGATTCTAGCCATAATTTTATTTGCCCGTTAAAATGAAAAATGACTTTTTGACAACCTCGAATGAGATTGGTCATTTTGTGAATGTTCTTTTAGACATAATCAACATACCAAGTTTGATATTTTTCCTTATAACTATGTCACATAATATGACATCAAGCGAAGGTTTCGCATTGTTTGGATCGTTTTGAATTTCTTATGCCCGTTTTAAACTATCGTCAAACTTTGTCGAATGACGGGCATGGAGATTCTTAGCTCGGGGCTGAGCCTCGATAAAATTGAAGTGGATCTCTGATGAAATAGCATATTTTGAACCTAAATTTTTTTTAAAAAAAATTATGAGCTTCAGATCATGTACCTATATTTCATATCTGACCCACTTTCTACCGGCTCAGCAGGAATTCGTCTTTTTACCAGGGATAGATGGAAAGGTTTGAGATCCCCTGTTAGGACATTGTCCATGTAAGGTGGTGTAGTATTATGGAAAAATGTGGTGGTAGTATTTTGAAATAGCCATTTGGTGGTTGCTTCACAAAACCGTCCATTTTTTGCACTCGAAAAATGGAAAATTGTTTTTTGGTGAGAAGAAAAAAAAAACTTCCTCCTGCAACATTGTTCTCCATCCCATGATGCACATGTATGCATAATATGGATACATTATCACAAACTATGCCTTGATTCTAGCCATAACATTGCTCATTTGACCCGAAAGCCAAGAAACCTCGAATGAGATAGGTCATTTTGTGAAGGTTTTTTAGAAATAATCAATATACCAATTTTGATATTTTTCCTTGTAACTATGTCACATAATATGACACCACGTGAAGGTTTCGCATTGTTTGGATCATTTTTAAAAATTTTATGCCCGTTTTAAACTATCTTCAAACTTTGTCAAACAGCGGACATGCAGATTCTTAGCTCGGTGCTGAGCCTCGATAAACTTGAAGTGGATCTCTGATGAAATAGCATATTGTGAACCTAAAAATTATTTTTGTAAAAAATCATGAGCATCAGATCATGTACCTATAGTTCATATCTGACTCACTTCCTACCGATTCGGCAGGAATTTGTCTTTTTCATCAGGAATAGACGGAAAGGTTTGAGATCTCCTTTTAGGACATTGTCCATGTAAGTTGATATAGTATTTTGGAAAAATGTGGTGGTAGCATTTTGAAATAGCCATTTGACGGTTGCTTCACAAAACCGTCCATCTTTTGCACTTGAAAAATGGAAAATTGTTTTTTGGTGCGAAGAAAAGGAAAACTTTCTTCTGCAACATTGTTTTTCATCCCATGATGCACATGTATGCGCAATATGGATACATTATCATAAACTATGCCTTGATTCTAGCCATAACATTGGTCATGTGACCTGAAAGCCAAGAAAGCTCGAATGAGATAGGTCATTTTGTGAAGATTTTTTTAGATATAATCAATACTAGATGGATATGCGCGCTTCGCCGCGCCGCCTGCATGGCGTTTTGGCATAGCGTGTGTGGTGCGGTATATTCAAACCACTTTGTTTTGTGCTACTGAAATACGTCTATGCTTTTATCGGTGTGTCTTAATGGCACGCGACTACCTCTTTGTATTGTGCCATTGCCGAGTGCAACAAGTCTGTGCTTTTATCGATGTGTCCTAATGACACGCGCCTACGGGTTCCAAGCATATACACGAATACATACACATGATCTGGTATACATACATGTCCGAATTAACAGTTTCTATCCCAAAAGCGTTAGGGTTTGAGACACCAAACCGGAGCATCGTGAAGCAATGCTAATTAATATCATTAGATTAGTCATGAAAAAAGTTGTACAGTAGTAAATTATTTTCTTGATTTTCTAGGCCTAGAACTAATGATACAACGTTTGCACATTAAAGCCATGCTGGAATCTAAAACGTTATTAATGTAGGATTGATATTATCCAATAGATATCGCTTAGCTGAATGTATGTTATATTTTGTGTCAAAATTCTAGAGACACATTTAGTTGGACCATATGCACATGTTTTTCAATCATAAAGATTTCTGCTGATGCTATACATTTAGCTAGTCAAGTCAGTAGCCAACAAACCATCCCTCTTATACTATGTACATTATATGACACATACATAATAATTACATGTGCTTATCTGATAATTATTTTTTTAAATAGCAGCACTTTCTGGTAATAGGTGTAATGTTGGTTCTCATAATGTTCTGTAGACTGTGGACTTCCATGAGTAAGAAAAATAAATAATATAATTTTTTAGATCAATAAATAATATACTTATCATTGAACTTGCAGGTATATAACTATTTTGGAACCAGTGCATCATTGAAGAGAGGAAATTCCAGGTCATATTAATTTTGAGCCAAAATGGTGATTAATAAACGTCGGATCAACTGTAAAGTCAAACTATAAGGAGGTTCATTATAATAAAAATGGTTCGAATAGGAGAAAATCACTAATGCTATCAGAAGAAATAAGAATAAAACTAAATAAATATCATGCGATGTTACATTAAAAGGGGTTACCACTTGATATTTCCTCCCAGCATCTATTCATTTCCTATTGCACCATTTTCCATGAACACGATTGTCAAAGAATATCCATTTTACTATGGATTATGTGATATGTACGATGCATTAAATCCAAACTGTAGCTTTATTGCTCCAGAACACATAGATTTGTCTCCAATTCTCTAGTCTTCAATTATGTAGATACTAATCAACCAACAACAATTTTAGCCTTGATTCCTCTCGATCATGCATACAATGTTTGAAGAAAAAAGAGCTAGGCTTTTACTTAATTGTACAAAACATCAACACATCAGGATAAAAGTGGCCAAATCAAATAGAAGGAAAATGCAAAAATTTAATTCTTTTTAAGCAGAATATTTCACCATTTTTGTAGGAAAAAAGACCTATTGAGATCCGATTAATGGTGCATGAAGACTGTATCCACAAATAACTATGCCCATAACAAGCAACAAGTCCTATATATGGCTCTTTAGCTCCTATGATTTCAAATATTGTCTAGGTGTATGGCTCTTCTTTCTCTTCAGACCACAATTTAACTGCAGTTTCTTGGGCTCAACAAATTAGGAAACACAGAACAAAATTTTGGTGGATTCAATACATTTAGGCATTTAGCAATTAGGAATAGCAAAAAGTGCCAAATATCTCAAAGAGAAAAAGTTACAAACATAAACCCATGTGTTCCTCTGGTATGCTTGTGCGATCTGAACTTGTCTACGCCTTGTAACAAATTTAGAATTTAGAAAGAATAATCATGTCAAGAAATAACTATCGGGCACACCGATATTTTCTGATAATACAGATATGCATGACGTACTGAAAAATAAGGGTGCAATTGGGAATAAGGTCAGGACATTTAATATTTTTTGGCTAATTACCTGAATGGTGTCAGGTTAAGAAGATTGCCTTTGATCAACCTACATGGAAAGTGTATCTCCCTAAAGAACACAAAACTTACCGTGAGATCCGGCCGCGACAGTTGGCGCGGCAGCACTGGACGGGCTTGCACCCTCGTCCTTGGCACCACTCCAAAAAGTCTCCGTTCATATCAAGCTTCCAAGTAGTAAATGAGAACAACTATTTGAGTTTCTTGTATGCACACACATGAGAATATAAGACAATGCAGTTCATCGACACCAAACTATTCTTATCTCGGTGATATCAACATAAGTGCAAATATTTGTAGAACTATATATGTGGAAGAAGTCAGTCTAAACCTCTGTACACGTGTACACAACAGAAGTACCAAGTCATAAACTGATTGAGTTTATGAACTACCCCATTTTCACCGGGAAACACTACCGGTTCCTAACACGCCAACTCAAATCACCATACCATTGACTGGAAATCTACATCATGCCAATCTTCAAAGTAGTAAAGAGAAGACAGAAGTTATTATAAATATTCAAAGAAAAAACCTTTCCACGACTCCTGTTTGCCGACACCTGATAAAAAATATGTAGGGGCCATTCATTATACCCTTATGTCAAAAGAAGTGTGGAACCTTTCAGAAATTACTTGGAACAAGCATTTGGTATAAAATCCTGTGAAAATATACATGAGGATATACTACTGAGTCATACTAAACATGATTGAGTTCATGAACTACCCTCTTCTTACTGGGGTGTACAACTTCCTAACTCTCCATCTCAAATCACCATATTACTGAACTCTTCTACTTCCCAACCAGAAATGCACACTCAAACCAAACATGCAAATATACAGAAGATGCCAGAATCTAGCATCTTGCATAGGAAGCAAGGCTTCATGGGGCAATCGATGTACACCTGCCCCTTGAACCCTGCCTCGTTTGGCATATTCTTGCTCACCTGCATCCAGACACCGACCAAGCACACATCACTCAGAACTAAAGTATAAGGAACACTCACTGCAATCTTCAGGCACCATTAAGGAAATGAATATTTGAAATAGAGTTCAAATTGGGGCTCAGGTGGGTAGAGAAGAAGGGGTATCAATATACCTAAATGCATAGTGAAGTAGCCATCTCAGAGAAAATGTGACGGGGAAGCGGCATGCAAAGCGATTGTAGCGCTTCCACGCGGAAGGTAGCCCGAGATCTCGGAAATAAGATTTTTCGTGGACGCAATATGTAGCGGATGGAAATATCGATTGAGAGAAAAGCTCGGAGAAAAAAAGTGAAACCCCCGGCAGCGACGGCAGGCAGTAACTTGCACATTTTCTTGAGGCTAATGGTAATCGGCCCTTCCTCCCACATGTCGCTGCATTTGCAGTCCGTTTAAACGTCAAGGTAGTGCAATCCACAAATGACTACAATATTCTTGGAACTGGTATGATCGAATAGAACATAATATCTATCTAAATGTGCATCCAAATGAGGTTAGGTGCAGAATATTTTATAGGTTCCATCAATAGTCCGGGAACAAATTTCAGATATGGAGCAGATAGAAATATGTTCTATCAGATCCATGGGAAAATGCATAAAACACTTTCCCGTATGACATGAAACTCATGACTAATACTCTATTCTAGACGGAAATATACTGCTCCTCACATCATGCCTTGTTTTCATCAGAAAGTACTACTTGAAAAACTAATGCTAAATCAACCAACAACAATAAGGAAATCTCATACTACAACCTTAGCACAAATTTATTATCCTAGTGTTCTCAAAACTTCTTTGTGTAGCCCTCGACAAATACCTATATTAAATTGAGACCACCAAGTGTAATTTCATAACAAATCAGCATCCCATGATATAGACATTTGTAAAAGTAGACCAGAGTATCTTCACACAAAGAAAAATACATCAATTAGTACCAATGCAAGACAAACGCAGTAGGCAACTCTAGATTTGTAATTGGTCAGGGGCATAGGAAACACACAAGGGAACGAAATAACAATAGGGCAATGATGGGATATAGTAGGAAGAACATCCCTCACTTGATAGATGCCGAGGCAACGACATCCCCATGCCCTCCTTCCTTGGTGTATGGAAGCCTCGTGGTCGCACTGCTCACACTCGTGCCCTCGTACTCGGCGTCCTCATACTCTGCACCCACCGTGATGCATGTCGCTCCTCCGTGGAGGACAACCTCTGTCCCACCTTCTGGAGGACCTCCAACCCCGCTCGCTGCGTCTTGCTCGGGCGACCCAGCTCGATTCAGGCTCAATTGCTTGGCCCAGGGTTCGCTGGACCTGCAGAGATTTCTTGGCCCCGGGTTCGCTGGACCTCGCTCTCCGCAGCACGGGCACGAATCTAGTACTCTGAAACTACAAATAAATAAAATGAGCTCAGAGGGTCGACGCAAAAGAGAGGAAGAAAAATCAGTAACTGATAATGTTGCAGCACTGCAAATAGAAATAAACATGCTTCTTTGATTAGTTGATTCCATAGGCAAAAAAGGCATGTCCTCTTCAGTGCAACCAATTATCGTTCCACGTCGGTTCAGCAGTAACCGGTTGCTCAATAAAAAAAATCACTATCATGCCGCAATGTTCAGATTTGGTATAGTTTAATTCAAACAAAGGAGCAAAGAACAAGGAGATGACTTGTTTGATTAATAAGGCCATCACATCCACGCTGCCCCTTATAACGCAAACAGTCTAGCTAGTTTACCACTGCATTGCTTATTGCTACCGCATAATATTATCTGAGAAATATGACAGATGCAAAATGCAATACAGATGAGGGGCTCAGAGGATTGCAAAATCTGGAAGGACCAGATGGAATTTACGCAAGGGGAAAGTAATCTTACCTTCTTCGAGCTCATCTTCTGATGAACATTGCTGCTTCCCTGCTCCTCCTGCACACAGACATAGCCGCACGGATGCGGTTCCCCATGGACCTTGCCGACCGCAGGCTGCTCCCATAGATCTCGGCGGACACCGGAGAGTAGGGCTAGGGAGACGGCGGTGGGGCAGTTCCTTGGAGGGGAGGGGGGCAGCCGCCTCCATCTCCATGGAGGGGATCCTTGAGGCGGCGCGGCGGCAGCGGTGCGATGGGATTAGAGAGGAGGCGATGGGCACGGGATCGCTTGGGGAAAACCAGACTCCTGACCCACAAAGAAGAGACACTAAACAGCCATAGGCCCACAAGCAGTGCGGTAGATCGTCTCAGCTGCCTTGCATGCAGGTCGATGGCCGGCCGCGCGGCAAAAGGAGGAGGACGAGCCAGAAGGGGGAGGAGGCACGACTGGAGGGAGGACGAGGGGCCCCAGCCGCCGCATGAGAAACCCTAGGTGTCAAAGGACCTTCTCCAGATCGTTTCGGGCTTCGTTGCCTTCGGGACGAGGAAGACCCACACCTGATTCTGCCAGGTCCACCAGCAGCGACGGGAAGTAAGGGAGGCCCACATGCAGGGGCACAAGACTGGCAAACCGTCGGCAAGTAGCCCCACATCGCTCGGTTTTGCTCAGGCTTAAGGCATAGAATAATACTTTGAGATTTTTTTTAGATATAATCAATATACCAAGTTTGAAAAAAGATATAGATAAAGGATCTTAATACAATGGGGTCCAAGTTTGAAAAAAGATAGAGATAAAGGATCTTAATACAATGGGGTCTAGTGAAAAATGAAATAGGCAGACCACGCTGCCAATAGTTTTGTCAGGTAATACATGCTCTTTTATATAATAAAGATCAAGTTAGAAGCCACGTGCACATCGATCTTGTAGAACTGGAAAAATAGGAAAATCCTAGATTTCGAAAAGGAACATTTGGCCAAAAAAGAAAATTACAATTGTGACTGAAAAACACTTGAGCAAAAAACCAACGTCTGTCACTCACCTCCGTCACCACCATATTGGCCACCAAAGGAAACACTGACAGATAATCTCTTCACTCGAGCTCGACGCGGCTCCATCACTGATCTGTATCTTTACTTACCTCCAAAATAGCTTGCCAAAGGAGAAGTCGTTGTCGTTGAAAGAACCAGGTTGGGGACCTAATCTGACAGCCTTTAACCATGAACCCAACGTTGAACACGTCATCAAACTCCAAACCGTGCACCCGGACGCGACAACGTCTGAGTAGGAAACCTAATCTGACAGACTTTAACCACGAACCCAACGCAAGAGTCACCATCTTCCATCTGTCACCGACGCAGACTACCGTCTGCACACACCCCCGAAGAACCTCCTGAGCTCCGCTCTGACGTAGGAGCAAGCACCGTTGCATCGGCGGGGCCCGAGAACACAAGTCCACCACAAGGATGTAGCCGCTGCCACGCCATCCCCGCGTGGACATACTACCATCCAGATCCATTGCCGATGACAGAGTAAAACACTTTTATTCATCATTGTCGTCGCATTTGTCGAAGCCAAGACGTCGGACGACCGAAAAAATTAATCTACAGAAACCCTAACTCTGGAGCTAAACAAGTCCGCACACGCGAGATCTGACGACCCCCCTCACAACTGACAAGCAGGAGGTCATTAGCGGAGGAGAGCTGCTGGAGACCGGCGTTGGAATATAGGAACCCTAGGTGAGCATATGGCTTTTTCTCTCCTCACCTTCGGGCTGGCAATATGCCAAGCAATAATCGGCAACATATAGGTGTACCTAGCGGGAGGTACATTCGGGATTCGGGTACGGGAGCTTGCACATGCAAAGTCCAAACAGAAGTTAATCTTGCTAGGGAACGTGTAGTTCGTAAGCTACTATACTAGCTAACGAAACGATGTGTGCTGTCTGAATTCGTTTTATGGAATACTTGAGAGGCGAGGATCAGAAGACATTGTATAACGCAAAATCGTGGATCGTACGGTTGATATGTCTTTCGGTGTGCAAATCAGTGCCTACGAGGATACAATTGATATGTGCGGCTGGGATAGAGTACAACATCGCGGAAGACCACAAAGAATCAGAAGCTGGATTGGTTCATTCTTCATTCGATTCCTCTCAAAGAGAGAAAAATGAAAGAGCTGGCACTTAGCTCTGTTCCTTATGTGACGTACCTTCGTGGCATAGTCATGCAGCTGTAGAACCATCCTTTACACACCTTGCACAAACTTGTGTAGCTTCCATATATCTATGTTTAGGTTATATACAAGGGGAATTAAACTAATATGCATTGGACTCGTATAATACTCGTTATAGATTATATTGTTTTCTAGTATTGCCCGTCTTATTGCGGTTCTAGCGGAAATCAATTGTCTTTTATTGTTCTTTTAAAAACTCATTTTTATCGTTAAACCAAAAGCTAAAAACAATATGAGACGACAATGCATGCTTTCCAACAAGATGGTGATTATGTATATGTTTTTTGGGTTAAAGATTTTCTTTAGCTATCTGAAAAAACTTGAGAAAAAAGTGCCGATTGGGAGACAAATTATGTGCAAAATCTCAGAGAGGGTAAAAGATGGCATAACTTTCGCTAAATGGCGTAATACATATGAAAATATTTTAAATAGGATAATTAGTTTCAAAAAATTTAAAAAGGGGGTAAAAACTGAAATTTACTCTTTTATAAATAAAGTGGCGCAGACACTACCATGGCAGGATATGGAAAATACATTCCTTCTGCTAAGTTTGTAACGCCCATCTAGTTCCTTGTCTATTTGATACACAGTGAATCATTGTTTTAAGTTTATTTCCATAATTGTCTCCAATACATAAAATATGGAACATGAGTAAGATTGGTACACTTTGCGGATTAACACATACTATTGTACCAAAATTCATAAAATAAATCATATTTTATCTTCACGGCTTGTCTACCTATATCTAAGCATGCTAAAAACAAACTTTTACTCACTTTCTTAGCTTGTAACTAGAAAAGTCTTTTTCACTACAACAAAATCGTCACGACGTACGGTTTTAATTTTCGTTCCTATGTAGGTATCAAATGCTTGTATATGGACGCTTTCACGATACGTTGCCCACTTCGTCTCAAAATACAGGCTTAGAGTATCTCCAAGAGGTGGTGAAAAATAGGGAATAACCGTTTTTAGAGCACTTATAGGTAAACTTGTTTCTCCAACAAGTGATGCATCCCTAAAAAATGATGTGAATTTTTTTGGGTAGACTTATATATTTTTTCCTTTGGTGATGTATATTTGGGACACAACGCTGCTGCGGTAAAATCGGATACATCATCACGTTCGCCCCCAACCATCACGCGGACATTTCCCCTCCCCCTCAGCCGCTTCCCCTTGCCCCCGATGTGCCGAGCAACTGTCGATTCTAGTCGATTGTGCTGCTATCTGGCCACAAATTGATGGATCCACCGCCCCCGCGTTGCATCCGGGGACCGCCGCAGCTCCATGTCGGTGTCTCGACTTCACCACCGCATTGACTGTACCCCCTGGCAGGCTCGTCCGTACCGGCCCCACTGCGTCGATCGCACCTCTCTGGCCTACACTATGGCAGGTACACTATTCAGAGGCACTCTAAAGTGCCTCCAATAGTCAAAATAGTGCCTCAAATGAGTTTTTAAGGCACTAAAAAAATTGCCGGGACGGTCATGTAGGTAAAAGTTTTTTGAGGCAGTTTTAAAAAGTGCCTCTAAATCATAGTCATTTGAGGCACTATGACTAATGCCTCTAAATCCTAGCCAATTGAGGCACTATGACTAGTGCCTCAAAAACCAACTTAAGGCACAAAATAGAGTGCCTCTAAATCCTAGCCAATTGAGGCACTACCACTAGTGCCTCTAAAAACCAAGTTTTTGAGGCACTATGACTAGTGCCTCTAAAACCCAACCATTTGAGGCACTATCACTAGTGCCTCTAAAAACCAACCATTTGAGGCACTATCACTAATGCCTCTAAAAATCGAACCAAAAGCAATTGTGTACTACAGTGACATCTATTACAAAATGGCTCACATCAATCGAATTACATTAGGTAATGCACTCAAATCAAATCACAGTGACATATATTACAAACCACATTACAGTGACATATATTATATTACCATGAAATATATTACAAACCACATTACAAACCACATTACAGTGGTCCACAACCATTGTTCACAGCCATATCTTATAGTGACATATGTTCACAGCCATATCTTACAATGACTTTAAATTAGTTGAGACCATGCAATATCATCTGCTGCTTGGCAATCCCTTGTCTGAGCTGTCTGAGTTTGAGACCATTCAATATCATCAATCTGCATTGTTAAGATTTGTCTGAGTACAACAGTTCAACAAAAGGAGCAGCTAGTTCAACAGAAGGAGCAGCTAGTTCAACAGTTCAACAGTCTGCATTGTGGAAAATGTAGTATTGCTCTGATTAAATTCAGGCATGAATGTAAACACTAGTAGTTTAGGAGTTGTGGATTACTAGTGTAAATTAATGTTAGTTAACTAACAGTAATTTAGGCATGAATGTAAACACTAGTAGTCTGAGCAATACTGCAGACTGAATGAGTTTGTCTACTAGTGTAAATTACTGTTAGTTAACAGAAGGAGCATCTGTCTGAGTTCAGACTAGTTTAGGAGTTTACTTACCTTGTGTGGTACTGGTGCTGTAGCAGCTGGAGCAGCAGCTTGCTTCTGTACTCTTGATCTTGGTTTCTTTTCTCTAACTTTTGCCTGGCTGATGACTGGTTCATCCACAATCTGCACATTTTTTAGTTTATACTGTTGTCAGTGTAATATTCTGAGCATTTGTAATAGTTTACAACTGTAACTTGCCTTATCTGGTACTTGCGAATCTGTTGTAGCTGTAGCAGAAGGAGCAGCAGTTTGCTTCGGTACTCTTGATCTTGGTTTCTTGATCTTGATCTTGGTTTCCTGACTCATGACTGGTTCATCCACAAGCTGCACAATTTTTCATGTATTAGTACATGAAACAGTTCAGATATTGCTGGAGCAGATGCAGTACATGTAACATACCTTTAAATGCATTTGAGAATCTGTGTTAGCAGAAGCAGTAGCAGAAGCATAAGCAGCAGCAGCAGTTTGTTTCTGGTTTCTGGAATTTGGTTTCTTCACTCTACCTTTTGCCTGGATCATGACTGGTTCCTCCATAATTACTTTGCCCTGGCTCATAACTAGTTCATCCACAAGCTGCACATTTTTTCATGTATTAGTACATGAAACAGTTCAGATAATGCTGGAGCAGAAGCAGTACATGTAACATACCTTTTCATGCATTTGAGAATCTTTGTTAGCAGAAGCAGTAGCAGAAGCATAAACAGCAGCAGCATTTGCTTCAAGAGTTGTTCCTTGTGCACCAGTACCCTGCTGAGTCAATATGTTAGTAGGAAGTGAAGCTACACATTTTTTCATGTATTAGTACATGAAACAGTTCAGATAATGCTGGAGCAGAAGCAGTACATGTAACATACCTTTTCATGCATTTGAGACTCTTTGTTAGCAGAAGCAGTAGCAGAAGCATAAACAGCAGCAGCATTTGCTTCAAGAGTTGTTCCTTGTGCACCAGTACCCTGCTGAGTCAATATGTTAGTAGGAAGTGCTGCTGCAAACAATACTGCTGAGTGACAACTGCTGAGTTCTATAATCATACTGCACATGCCTGTTCAGTAGGAGCAGATTTCTTATTAGCTCCTGGCTTTCCTGGCACCTTGATTGAGTTTTGTCTATTAATTTTGTTTTGCAGATTTTTTTCATACATATCTCTTAATGTAACCTGCACATATTAGAATGCACTGTTCATCATAGACTGTTCATCATTTATATTTGAAAAGTTTAAGAAATACTAACATGATTCCTGGGCCATGGAATGCACTTAGCTTGCGCATTTCCCATCTTTGTCATTCTCCCAAGTGGTCTAGGCAGTACGGTTGTATCACGGTAGACAATGTTAACCATGACCTCCACATAATCACTTAGTGGATCTCCATCTAAACCAACTGCATTTATATCTGCAGTTTGAATTGTTCCAAGAGCTGCAAGGTTAGAAGAATTTGGTGAAGTCAAGACAACTTCCATTCCTCTACTTATTCTGGGCTTTGGGATGCTGCTGCAAATGTTTGACTTCTTCATCTCTTGAGCTTTCTCTAGTTTAATTTTCTTTATCATAGCAACCTGCATTTAGTTAAATTCCTAGTCAGCAAGAGGTACAACGTACAAGAAACACACGTACAAGGATTTCTTATTGACACATGTACAAGCAGTAGTTATTTTACCTCAGCAGTTTCATTCTTCGCAAGATTAACTTCATTTCCAATATTTTCTTCTACCCTTTGCCTTTTCCTTTTCTTGTCATCTACTGCTTGCTTCTCCTCCTGACCACTGTTCTTCATCTTGTCAAATCCTTCTGATTCTTCAACAAGAGGTTCTTCAATATGTTCTTTCATTCTCTTCTGTGATGTTTGAAATAGCTCCATCATCTGACAATACTTCTCTTCTAGCTTATCACTTCTGGCTACCAAACTTGACTGAGTTTCTACAAGCTTCTCTACAACACCCCTGAGATTTTTGTTTTCCTGTGTAACATCATGTAGAGCAGATAGAGCCAGCGCCAGCTTCTCACTGTTCTTTCCACCAACAGTGAGCCCTAATCCATGATTACTTGACTTCTTAGCCTTTGGGAACAATGTTGAATACAAATCTTCCTCATTTGCTTCCTCATGTATCAAGTTTGGGTTGTCCACAAACTTCACATTTATCTCTTCCTGTTTGCAACATTACAAAGAATGAGGAACATGTAATGGATATTTGCAAGATTGACTCAAACTGAAGATAAACAAAAGAAGTTGCAACATTGAATCCATGTTTGCAACATTACAAAGAATCTGCTTGTTCTTTGTAGATCATGCCAGGCAACAAGTTCAGTACATGATCAGGACAACCAACAATAAGTTCAATACAAAAGGAAAACTACAACATAGTTTATTTTTTTACACTATATAATTGAAGTATTGATAGCTCAAAATTGTAGCTCAAAATAGTTTATTGAGTTTTCAATATATAATATGTATGTGGACATGACAAAATTCAATATATACTACATTATTACTTACAATCTTTTTCTTGCAAAATTCATCAACTGGTTTCCCATCCTTATTTGTATGGGTAATTCTGTAAAGCTGAGCTCTGGATATTTTGCTCCCTTCTTTTATTTCCTGAAATTCATAACTATCATACTGTGATCTTTGAAAATTTTAGATATTCAAGTATGCAACAAATCCACAATTAACTTACTTCTTATTCCTGTACTACTGCAAAACTTCTAGTACCAGCTGTATGAACTGCATTTGCTTGACAATTTCTCGTCTCTTTGTTCTTCATACTTAATGCCTACATTACAGCAAGAAATTATACATTAATGCCTATAGTATGAATTAGCACAAGTAGGTTGAAAAAAATAGTATCCAGCATTGCTACTTTAGTATACCTTAGACTTTGGTGTTCTCCAAAATTTACATAGCCAAACCCACTGAGCAGGAGGTATCCTGGTTTTGCATCCATTGGCAATGTTGCTTTTGAGTGACAACTCATCCTTGTAAAATTTTCTCTTCAAATAGCACTTGTAATCTTTCCACTTCTTTCTAGCAGATATCAACACCTAGCACTTGTAACAATCTGGTATTTCAAAAAAATACTGCAAAAGTGTTTACAGTTAAGCAACATTAGTAATTTGCAGGCAAAAAACATAGTTCAGAACTATAATCCAGTTTATTTAAGAGATTTTACCTTAACTGTCTTCCATAGCTTATCTTTTTCATATTCAGGAACTTTGCTCCAATTGGTAGCTGCCAAAGAAATTTCTTTTCCCTTAACTAAAGAAGCAATGAAATTTGTGAGCCTGCAAGTTTTGAACCCACAAGGTTGGCCTTTGCTGTTAAATTCCAAACTAATCTTGTTTCTTGGATCATACTCTTTCCAGAATCTTTTCAACTTAGTGGGCCCTCTCACAGACTTCTCTGCTGTTGACATGTAACAAGTATTTAAATTAACCAGTGTTGTCATCCATTTCACAATATTGAAATAAACTGCCTAAATTAACAAGAGGAGAAGGCAACCTAAAACTAACCTTCCAGTAACTGTTGATTGATATCACCTTCTTCATTTTCATCATGAGTAGTAGCATCACTATCATACTGTTCACTACCATCATCATCCTCATCCTCATTTTCTACCACATCTATTTCTTCATATATCATGTTGTTCTAAATTAAGACAGGAACATAAATCACATATTAGAATGGCATAAATTATGTGGTTCTTATGCTTTCACATAAATCACATATTAGAATGGCATAAATTAGATTCTTACTTCTGCTGGTTCTTTGTATATTCCTTTTATCCTTGCTTCCTCAAGAAATCTTGTAAAAATTTCTCCACTCTTGATTTCTATCTGTGTTGGTGGTACACCAAGTTTCATCAGTTGCATGTTAACCTCATTTAGCCTACTTCTCTGACTGTCCATATTAGCAGTCCCTGCAGAAGAAACAATAGAACTTTATTATCATGTTCAACAGAATCAAACCAGCAAACAAAAGAAACAATAGAACTATATCAAATTACCTAGACACAACAGCAAACCATTCATTATCAATTGGATCTTGCAAATAGTAGACCTGTTTTGCTTGACTAGCTAGTATAAATGGCATAGATGAAAGAATTTCCCCTTTGTCTACATGATTGAAGTTGACTTCAGTTATTCCAAATTCATCTACTCTAATTCCAGTATCTTTAACCCATTCACACTTGAATAATACTACACTAGATGTGTTTGAATAATCAACTATTTCATGGATCCTGCCACAAATTTGACCATCTCCTAATGTGTGATCTACTGAATAACTTAATGTCTTTGCAGTAGTTGAAACTCCATCACATTGGGAAGATTTTCCAGCAGAATGGCTTCTTGTGTGGAATGTATAGCCATTAATCTTGTAGCTGTTGTATTTCTTCACCATCATGAAAGGCTTTTGTGCTAGTAGAACAACTTCTTGTGGTAGTTCAACTCCTTTATGCATTAAAGAATGCACATGTTCAATAAACCATTTCAGGAATTGTTGGTGGTGAGCAACTTCAACTTCTCTTCTACTTTTCCTTCTGTCTGCTTGTAGCATTGTGATATGCTCATTTGCAAACCTAGTAATTTCTGGATAACTAAGCAACACATGTCTTTGAGCTTGTGTCCAGGAAATGTGATCTAGCTCATCTACTTGAAATGCAGAGAGCTGTCTTCCAATTGTTCTTAAATATATATTAGTGTCTGGACTGCTAGTTGTGTTGTCATCAGTATGCATTGTCTCTTTGTTGGAATTTTCCAGATATCTTGCACAAAAATCCAAGCTCTCATCAAATATATATCCCTCAGCTATTGATGCTTCAGGATGTCTTCTAGTATGTACCATCCCTTTACACTTCCCAACAAACATCTCTGTAGACCACATGTTTCTGAATTGCACTGGTCCACCTATCAACACTTCACTTGCAAGATGGATGACAAGATGTTCCATTATATCAAAGAATGATGGTGGAAAAATCTGCTCTATCTAACACATTGTTTCAGCAATTTCTTCTTCCAACTTTTGCATCTCAGTAGGATCTATGACTTTGGAGCAAACTTTCTTGAAGTACTTGCTAAGATTAATTAGTGGAAGAGCAACAGGGGCAGGCATGGTTCTACTTATAGCTAAAGGAAATACATCTTCAAAAATTATGTGGCAGTCATGAGTTTTCAGCCCAACTAATTTTTTCTCATCTAACCTGACCTTCCCATCCATGTTTGAAGCATCGTCTACTTGAAACCTTGCATTTTTCACAACTGAGCAGAATACCTTCTTATTATCTGAATTCATGTAGTGCATTGCTTTAGGCAAGTCTGGTTTCTCTTGAGTTTCATCAACATGGAGATGTGTTCTGATTTTAAATCTTTTCATATCCATTCTTGCTTTCACATTATCTTTGGACCTGTTGTCCACTTGTAAAATTGTGTGAACAATATTATCAAACACATTCTTCTCTATATGCATTGAGTCCAAATTATGTCGAACCAGCAAATGTTCCCAATATTCAAGCTGGAAAAAGATGCTTCTCTTCTTGAATGTTGACTCTAAAGTGTGCACATCCCCCAGTACAGTATCTTCCTCCCCTTCATCTCTTTGTCTCTTTTTCTTCTTAGACTTTTGTTGTTTCTGTGTTTTCCCATAGATGGTGTGAATGCCTTTTGTCATTTCTGAAATCTCATGACCTGATGGCTAAATTAGAGGTTCCCTGTCTTCAGTTGTGCCATCAAATGAGTCTTTATCCTTCCTAAATGGGTGGTCTGCAGGTAGAAACATCCTAGTACCCAGGTACCATGCTTTGTGTCCATGTTTTAAACGTTTGGAACATGTACCCAGCAGGCAGTGGGAGCAAACAAAAATACTCTCTCCACTAAGAATTCCCCGGCCTAGCCAATCACTAATTGTCCATAGCAGTGCAACATACACCCTGAATTTCCTTCCTACATGAGCATCAAAAGTCCAAAGACCATCCTTCCATAACACTTTCAGTTCATCAACAACTAGCTGCAGGTAAATGTCTATGTCTTTCCCTGGTGCCTTCCTACCAGGAATAATAAAATGAAGTTGTTTTCTTTCATGCAACTCTCTGCTGGAAGATTGTATGGAATCAGTACAATTGGCCAGATGCTATAAGACAGGTTCATAGTTCTGAATGGATTGAAACCATCAGTTGCCAGTCCAAACCTAATATTTCTAGCTTCTTTACTGAACCACTCATATTTTGCATCAAAATGCTTCCAAGCTGGTGCATCAGCAGGATGCCTCATAAGACCATCCTTGATCCTACCATCAACATGCCAACTCATAAGTGGGGCTATGTGGCTTGACATGAATAATCTTCTAATTCTCTTCTTCAATGGGAAATGCATGACCACCTTTTGAGCAACCTTGCTAAATCTTTTGCCACCACCAATTTCTTTCACAATCTTCCATCTGGATGCATTACATACTGGACAGACAGATGCATTGATATTGTCTCCTCTATATATGATGCAGTCATTAATGCATGCATCATATGTGTCATACCCCAGCCCTACAGATTTGATGTACTGTTTGGATTCATGAAAATTCATAGGGAGAGTTGTATCCTCTGGTAGGACATCCCTAAATAGTTGCAGTACATCTTCAAATGTAGCCCTGGTTAATCCCCTGGTGTTCTTTATGTTCATCAGCTTCACAAGAAATTGCAGTTTTGTAAATTTTTTACATCCTGCATATAATTCTTGTCTGCCATCATTAACTAACTTTTTGAATGCCTCAGCTTCTTCATCAGCTTCATCTGTTTCTTCAGAGTCATCATCAGTATCATCACTGTCAACTTGTGTATCTGATCCTAAAGAGCTATTGTTGTACATATCATGAGAACCCAACATCATCTCATCCATCTCATCACTTCCTAAAGGCAATTCTACTGATTCATTGGGTTGTACAGTAGGAATAGCACAATCTACTGATTCCCCATGGTATACCCATGTTGTATACCCAGGCATGAATCCTACAGATATTATATGGTCTTCAACATCTTCTAAACATTTCCTAGAGATGTTACAACAAAGTTTGCATGGGCAGAAAATCTTTTGTCTATAACCAGAATTTGTAGCTGCAAACTGAATAAAACCCCTAACCCCATCTGCAAACTGGGTACTGGATCTAGCAGCACTCATCCATGTTTTATCCATTGTACAAATAGATGAATAAACTTAGCAACTTGTTCATGTGTAACCAATAGCAAGATACTAGTTACTATACCAACATTCAAACAAACAAACTAGGTAACATCAGAGCACATCAGAGCAGAGCACAAGTAATAACAGGAACAGTTTAGACTATAGCATAGCATATCAGAGCACAAGTAATAACAGGAACAGAAGAGGAACAGAGCACAAGTAATAACAGGAACAGAACACAAGTATAGCATATCAGAGTAGAGCACAAGTAATAACATGAACAGGAACAGGAGCAGAACAGGAATAGGAGCAGATCAGAGATCACAGGAACATGTGGTGAATTCCTAACCTGAAGAACCAGCCTCGGCATCATTGCGAGTTATTTGTCGATGAAGAATAGATCGACGTGGATCATCATTACGAGTGCCCATTGCACGACGTGGATCTCGACGGAGAGGTGGTGGTGGACGAGCTCAAGGAGGAGGTGGCGGCGGATCTCGACGGAGAGGTGGTGGTGGACGAGCTCGAGGAGGAGGATCTCGACGGAGAGGTGGTGGTGGACGAGCTCGAGAAGGAGGTGGCGGCGGATCTCGACGGAGAGGTGGTGGTGGACGAGCTCTAGGAGGAGGAGGCACTGGCAGATCTCGTCGGAGAGGAGTGGATCTCATCGGAGAGGAGGCGCTGGCGGATCGAGGAGGAGGCGCTAGCGGATCGAGGAGGAGAGAGGAGCTCGATCGAGGAGGAGGCGCGTTGTATCTGAAAAAAAGAGAGCCAAGGTCAAAAAGAAAAAGACAAGGGTAAGTAATATGACATGAAAACATTAAAGGACTAAAATGAAAAAATAACACTAGTAGTGATATTTTATTTTAACAGTAATTGTAAAACTAGACTACTTTATTTTAACAGTAATTGTAAAACTAGACTACTTTGTTGTCTAGTTTACATTGTTGTCTAGTTTAACATTGAAATGTAAAACTAAACATTGAGATGCAAAACTAAACATTGATGTAAAACTAGGAACATTGAGATGCAAAACTAAACATTGAACAATCATAATCATAATCATAGTTGAACAGTGAACATTGAGATGCAAAACTAAACATTGAACATTGTAGTCTAGTTGCCCATGTTCTGAATATTTATGAATTCAGAACAATGAAGGCATTCTAGACATAAAATTAAATGATCAACACTAGATAAACAGAAAATCAAGAAACTGATCAACACTTGAATAACAGAAAATCAAGAAACTGATCAACACTTGAATAATAGAAAATGATCAACACTTGATAACCAACATTACAAAACATTGTTCAACTTACAAACCAACATTACAGTAGATGCATTGTTCAGAACACTAGTCCACTAGAACACATTATAACTTAAAATGAAACACAATTTCTAATAAGCAACATAAAATCAAGGGTCTTCAATCATGTTCTTCAAGGGTCTTCAATCTCCACAAAATCAAGGCAGATGTGACCATGCCTTGGGTCTGCAACAATCAGCAATAGTGATCCCTCTACTATATTTGCCTCCTCCCTAAATTGCTGCCATCCTATTGTGAATGCAATTCTATCATCTTCATCTTCCATGTGGTACCATCCTTCAAAGGGTACATCAAATTCCCTAGCCAACAGATTTGAATGTCCTTGCCATGGGCATCCAACTTCTCTGAATGTTTTTGCAGAAAGGTACTGGCATAGTAACAACTGGGTGTAAGAACTAAGTCTGAAACATTGCATCAAAAAAGTGAGAAATTAAGTAGTAGATAGTTACCAAAGCATCTAGTTCAACATTTTCCTGATTATACTTGTGCACCATAAACTGCATCTCATTGACACTTTCATAGAATTCTTCCTCATCTAGTTCTTGCCCTGGTTTTAGAGCCAAAACCTTGTAGATACCATAATTAATGGTTGCCATGTTCTCCTCACTAATTTCTCTGATGTTTGAGAAAATAGTCTTCTGAAGTATAGCTCTAATTTCAGGCATCACACAGTAAAGACCTGCTCAAAGTAGTAAACAATGGCAAACAGTTAACATAGCAAGTCTGGTCACACTGAAATTTCTCTTTCAGCTCATGACATAAAACAGTTAAAATTGTGAAACAGTTTACCTCCATCTGCAACAATAGGCTTCTCAACCTTCATATTGTCCACTAATTGCATAATCGTGATATCAAAATTGTTGGCCTGTTCCACATACCCGAAAGAGACAACCTCACCTTGCCGGATATCATATTTCCTAACAAGGAACACCAGATGGTCCAGATGGTAGTTCTTGACACTTCTTTCTCCGGTAGAAGTCATACACATACTGTTCTCGCATGTAGCCACCATCCAGTTCTTTGACATTGCAAATTTTTCAAGTTGTTCCTTGAATTTGCAAGGTAACGCTGAAAAAAACAAGAGGAATGTTTGTCATTATACACCTCCTTTCCAGATAAAAACAAGAGATCCATTGTACTGATGTTATAACTTACTACTCCATTTTCAAATCCCTGCATCATAATCAGATCAAAAGAAACTGCACGCCTGTCAGAATGGAGACCATAGTTTTGCACTAGTTGCTGGCACAGAACACAACTCATCTCATCCATTCCTATGACAAAAAATGGAAGTATTAAGATATGGAACACAAATTCATTCATGAACGATAGGACAAGAGGCAAGGGATCTGAATCACCTGTAGGATAACTTGTGCTCCTATTGTACAATCAGAGATCTGCATCACACATGAAACATTCAGATGTAAGTACACAAACAGGACAACAATATTCAGGTAAGAACAATATTCAGATGATTCAGATGAACTCACCAAGAGGCAGAAGAACTCGACATAGGCAGAAGAAATAACTCCATACTACCACCATGTTAAATAGGAAAGCACCTGGACGTGGGGGCAAGCACCTGGCGCAGCACTTCCCCCACTTCCCCCACTTCCAAGGACGTGTGTGCAGTGCATAAATGTAATAAATGTACAAAATGGTCTGAATAAATGTACAAAATGCTCTGATTAAATTCAGGCATGAATGTTGTGGATATGAATAAACACTAGTAGTTAACTAACAGTAATTTACACTAGTAGTTAAATTCAGGCACAAAATGCTCTGATTTTTTCATAATTTACACTAGTAGTAATTTACACTAGTAGTTGACTAGTAGTAGAACTAATGTAGTCTATTATGGAACTAATGTAGTCTAGTAGCCCATGGTCTGAATATTTATGAATTCAGAACAATGAAGGCCTTCTAGACATCAACAATACAGGAATATGAAACAAGTAATAAAACAAGCACAACCATAGTTGACAACATTAAAACAAGCACAACCATAGAATTTCAGGCACAATACAAGTGATACAAACACTAGTAGTTAACTTACAGAATAAGGACATAATAACTAAAACTTAAAACAACATTGATGACATTGTTCCTTAGACAACTGCAGCACAACCTAAACAAGCATCTGTTAACTAACTGATTCCTCATTAGCCTTGTCACTAACTGATTCCTTAGTTGACAATGTCAACAAAGTTCAGCCCAAGGTGATCACTCATATGTTCTATCTTGATCACAAGCATTGAAGCCCATCCAACATCAGCAGCAAATGTGAAGTCATTCCACCCTGCGGTGAAAATGACTTCTCCATGTTCCTTGCTAATGGAGTAGGCACATGCAATGAAGTTCTCTTCGTCTCCTTCCAGGTCTTGCCTTTCCCTGGAAAGATGTGCTATGCCATGTCTTGGGTACCTGTAGCCTTGTACAACCTCAATAGGCATGAACTGCAATAATCATGTATTTCACAGTTAGTATTTTTTTACACATTAGGCATGCATAGAATGAAACAACAGAATAGTGATTTAGCTCTAAGCCTTACCAGTGCATCCCATGCTTGGTTTTCCTCATTCATCTTGTGTACCCAGAAATTCTTCTCATCATTACTTTCAATGATCTCATGGTCTGTCACATGAACATCTTTGTAGATGGCAAATAAGATGGTGGCCATGTTCTGTTCAGTGATTGATTGAATGTTTGAGAAGATTGTCCTGTACAGAATGCTTCTTATTCCAGAAGGGACATCTCCAATCACTAAGCAAATAGAAGAAATAAAATAATTAGTACTAGTACATGTAAAGAAATTAGTAGTAGTTGAGGAAATAGTTAGTAGTAGTTGTTAGCAAGAACTTACATGGAGCTTCATGGATGTACTTTTCAACACCATTTGAGGAAATGGTGACATGGAATAAATTGTCCAAACCCTCAATCGGATCTGGATCATATTCAAATTCCAGTACATCACCAAGACCAATGTCGTAGACTCTCCACCATGACGTCCAATAAGGACCACAAATCAATGTCTTTTCATCAGTCTTCTTCAAGTACAGATCATAGTTTCTAATTGCACTGTTGTTGGCAACCAGCCAATTCTTAGGAGTGAAATCATTCAGTCTCTCCCTAAATGAACATGGAACAACCTACAGGATGAATATAACATAATGTAGTTAACTTACCAACCTACAGGATGAATATAACATAAAGTAAACTATTGTTGTCTGGATGTGAAAACTCACCACACCATCAAATGGAAACTCATCAACAATGACAATCTGGAAGCTGGTTGCCCTCCTCTGTGTCCTACCACAGTTGTGAGCAGGTTGTCCACACACATCACAGTCCATTGCTAAAAAATAAACAAGTAATTAGTAACAGACCCTAATCATTGCAGCCATATTACAGTACTGAAGAACATTCTACACATTTCAGTCACTTATAATCTGATGAAGAACAATCTTATAATCTGATGAATAACAATCTTATATTTGAAACCCTAATCAAGCAGAGGATGAACAGTTAGAAGAAAGAGGGATTTACCAGAGAAGAAACCCTAATGAAGCAGTGGTTCTTCTTCTTTGGGTATCTTGCGGTCACTGTAATATTACAAGAAGAAAGAGGGATTAGGACAGAACCGCAAAATAAAGATTAAAGCAACAGAAGTGAAGATGGTTGGAAGAATCAAGCAACATAAGTGAAGAAGGTTGGAAGAATCAAGCAATGTAAGAAAAGATTAGAGAGAGAATCAAGAAATCAAGAACTGCAAAGGAACTAGAACTCACTGCATTTAACTGCCGAGTCTGCAGATGGATGGAAAGAAAAAGAAAAGATTAGAGAGAGAACTCTGAAGAAATCTAAAGAACTGCAAAGGAACTGAAGAACTCACCGTACAATCTGCCGAGTCTGCAGATGGATGGAAAGAAAAAGAAGAGATTAGAGAGAGAACTCTGAAGAAAAGATAAGAAAACAAGTCTGAAGAACTGCAGAGGAACTCACCGTAGAACTGCCGAGTGGGAGAGAGGGAACTGCCGAATGGGAGAGAGAGGGGAGGTTGTCCCTTCGGTTCCCTCCTTATAATATTCCAACGCTCCACGTGCTCTCTGTCTCTTCGGTTCCAGATATTTTGGCGCATATTTTGGCCGAGTGGGCCTTTGCCTAGTACTTTCTCCTACAGTTGGGCCTTTGTGTTTTTGAAAAAATTCAATCTGTTGCAGCAACTTATCCTTAGTATGGATTTGTTGCATACAACTGTAAGAAGTATACAGAGAAGTTTCTTTTTTGAATCCATTTTAAAAAACAGCAGTGGCAAGTAGAAAAAAATTCAATTTGTTGCAACAACTTATCCTTGCTATTGTGAAAAATTAACACAATAGCAGTATGGATTTGTTGCATCTATATTTTCAGAAAAGCCAAAAAGCAAACACAACTGGATCAGAAAACACAAACTTGATATATAATATAAGTTCAATAATAGCTGGATACAAACACAACTGGGTACACAACCACAACTAGATACAAACACACCACAACTAGATACAAACACACTGGATACAAATACAAATTCATGGGCATTACTTAGATGATCTCTAGTAGATGATCCCTAGTTGATGATCTCAACAAAGTTAAGACCAATAAACTCTTGCATGTGCTCTACTTTCATCAAAAGAAGTTCTTCATTGCCAATGTTAGCAGCATTGGTGAAATCAGTCCATCCATTCTGAAAACACACATGCCCCATGTCCCAGGCAATGGAGTAGCTGCAGTCAATGAACTCTTCTTCTTCTTCTCCTAGCAGCTGTCCATCCTTGGAAAGATGATCGATTGCCAAAACACAGTACTGTACCCATCTATAGCCTCAGTAGGCATGTACTGCAAAACAGATAAAGATCCACAATTGATTTAGTTGCATGCAAATAAAATAATTTCAGATGTCAAACATATGAACTGTGGGAAATTACTAGTGCATTGAAGTGAACATTATCATCATCCATCTTGTGCACCCAAAAATGTTTCTGATCCTTTGGTTCATAAAATTCCTTCTCCACAAAAACATCTTTGTAAATGCCAAACAGGATTGCAACCATGTCCTGTTCACTAATGGAGTGGATGTCTGAGAAGATTGTCCTATAGAGGATACTTCTTATTGGGCTAGGCAAATCTCCTACAACTAATCAGAGAGGATGTGTTAGCCTTAATTATTTCGAAAATGCATTGTGAAAAAAAGTTGAGTTATTGTTGTGATACGCTTTCTTCAATCATCCTTCTCAACATTGTTGGAATGAAGTTATGTCAAATGAGTTCTCTAAAGGTTCAAAGGATCATCAAGACATTGGAAATGTACAACATCACCCACAAAGAATGTCATAAACTCTAACTAATGATCTCCAAAGAAGGGCCATGATTAGTGTAGCTGACTCATCCTTCTGTAAGAACAAATCAAATCTTCTAAATCTTGGGCTCTTGGCAACTAACCATTTCCCAGGAACTAAATTGTTCAACCTCTGTTTGAATGAGCAGGGAATGTACTGCAGTTTAACAACATAATTTAGATCCCATTGCCAAAAACTGTTTGAATGAGCAGGGAATGTACTGCCAAAAAAGATCACTACTCCCATTGCCAAAAAAGAATAGAGCAAAGAAGAACTATCAGAAAAACTTACCACACCACGTCTAAAACCATGGCCAATGAAAATGTCAAATCCATTAGCTCTCCTGTTAGATCTGCCACAATTGTCACCAGGATGATCACAGATAGCACACGTCATGTCATCCATCACCTACAAAATAACATCCAGGTTAATTCACCTACAAAAATTCACCCAGGTTGATCACAGATAGCAGGTTGAAATTCAGAACCTGAGAGCTGAAAAGTCGAAGGAGGAAATTTAGAACATGCGACCTAAAAATGTAGTAAAAGGATTAGATTGCATCAGATTAAATGAAATAGAATAAGAAGATCTGTGTACAGAATTGAACTCACCCAGAAAGTCGAAGGGATAGAAGAAAAGCTCTGCGCACAAGAATTGTAAACCGGCCAGGTTTCTCCTCCTATTTAAAGGTAGAGGGATGTAAAACTGCTCCCCCACGTCCACCACTACCCCACGTCCACCACTTCCCCCACGATGTGGCTCATTTAATCAGACACTATCCACTGTTTTCCCCCACGATGTGGCCCATTTAATCAGACACTATCCAGGCCCATTAATCTAGGCAGGCCCATTAAGTACATATGTAGTACTAATCTAGCTTTATTATCACCAACTGGAGCCACGCAGCTGGATCCCTAATTTTGACTGGAATAATCCTAGTGTCCCTAAAACTGAACAAGCAGACATCTCCCTCTTTTAGACTGAATTTTTTGACATCTTTCCATCCAAAACAGATAACTGCTTGTCCAGATTCAGTTAGCATCATTCTACAGTACTGAGTCTTGGAAACTGTTGGCTTGTTCACAGCAAGAATAATAACTTCAGATCCTTTAGGAACCCCATGCCTGGGAGCTCTTGAGCATAAGACATGCCTTAGAAACTTCAAAAGATAAGTATTTGTGAATTCTTTTGAAAAAACCTGGAAAACAGAAATTTCAATTATGATCAAATCATACTATACAGTAACCATTAGTAGTGAACATGATCAAACATTACTAACCATTTCTCCCTCTCCAGGTCTCCAGTGAACATGATCAAAGGAAGCTATGATGTTTTCTTCTGTCAATTTCCACACATACTCCTTAATATCAGGTCTTGGTAGCACTTCAACATAGCTTCTCAGTTGCATAACTTGATTGAATGTCAAATCAACCTTGTTTGCAAAAATGCATTCATTATCAAAGGATTCTTCACCAGCAAAACCAGGTCCTACATGACAAATAAAGCATTATTCATCACCCAAAAAAACTCTAGTAAAACAAGTATAACAGTAAGCATCTGCAGGTGAAAATCACACCTCTAGTAGTAATCAGACTCCTTTCATGAATCTCAGTGGGGCTGTACCTACAGAGATGTGCATAAATATGTTATAAGAGATACTCAGATAAATGGTAAGAATGGGTTTAATAAGACAGGGTAGTACTCTTCAATTTTAAGTATCTCAAGCTTAAGGTAGAACCACTTATGTCTGAGTCTTGGTGGTAGTTTTCTTTCATCTGTAAAACTGAACATGCAAACATCCCCTTCCTTCAGATTAAATGCCTCTACCACCTTTGCCCATCCAGGAGGGATGATCTAGGCTTTTCCATCAGCCTGAAGATTCATCCTACAGTACTTTATTGGAGATCCTAACTTGAGCTTCACACCTACACTAACCAATTGAGATCTGGCTTGAATACAATGTCTCATGAGGTGTATACATACCATTAAACCCTCCAAAGGAATGACATTTGTTGATGTAATTGTGCTAACATAATTCTTAATTGCAGGCCTTGGTAGCACTTCCACATTGCTTCTTAGCTGCATTAATTGGTGGTAATTCATTTGAACCAAATTTCCAAAAATGCAGTTTGTATCAATTGAATCAAATCCTGAATGTCCAGGTCCTAACAAATGCCAAACAATGTATCATCAGTATCAGAAAATATAGATCAATGACAAGAGCATAGCTTACAAAGTAAATGGTGCTAAACAAACCTCTAATTGTGATCATTAGCCTATCATCCCTCTCATCATCTTGGTCTCTGTAGTAATCATATTCATCAGTGAACCAATTACAGAACTATTTTCATATCTATTTCTAGCATTAGTAAAACTCAGATTTTTTGTTTAGAATTACAGATGAATTAGATGAACCATTTCAGATATACAAAGAAGACTAGATGTACCATTTCAGATATACAAAGCACACTAGATGGATGAAAAGACATAGAATCGAACCTGCAATTATCTGATTGCTCTTGAGAAATCGCTAGGTGACGCGGGGGAGAAGGGGATGGATGATCAGGTTAGTGCGGTTGCCCATGATCCATTGCAGAAGCTGCTATGGAGGCGAAACCCTAGCGGCGGCGCGGATGTGCCGCTAGGATCTGCAGCTCTCCGGCGGCGGGTGGTGCGGCGGCGCGGACGGAGAGGACCGAGAGGATCTGCAGCTCTCCGGCGGCGGGTGGTGAGATGATCTGCAGCTCGGGCTCGGGCGGTGGTTGTCTAACGGCGGGTGGTGCGGCGGCCGCTGACGGAGAGGATCTGCAGCTCGGGCTTGGGCGGTGGTTGTCTGGCTGCGGGTGGTGTGGTGGCCGCTGACGGAGAGGATCTGCAACTCCGGTTGTCTAGCGGCGGGTGGTGCGGCGGCGCGGACGGAGAGGATCTGCAGCTCTCCGGCGGCGGGTGGTGCGGCGGCGTGGACGGAGATGATCTGCAGCTCCGTGGCGGTGTGCAGTGGCCTTGGAGGACACGTGCGAGAAATGGAGGCCAAACCCTAGAGCTGGCGGCGGGGTGCCTGTCTTATACATTGGACAACAGAGGGAAGGGGGGTTTGTGCAAGGTGGCGCGGGTGGAGGGACGAATATGAAACTGAGGGGCGTCCCAGCTAATCGCTATAACTACGGAGCCGAGGTGGAAGGACACAGAATAGTTAAGAACAACCTAAGGTACTAATGTGCAAAATGACTACAGTATATACGCACACACCCACCCACCGCGGCCGTCACTTTCTCCACTCCCTCACTTTCCACTCCCTCACTCTCTCCCTTTCCTCGTTAGGGTTCCACCGCCGCCGCCCCACATGAAACCCCTCCAGCGAATCCCATCGCCGCCGCCTCCTGAGGAGCTCGTCTGTTTTTTTCTCATGTTCTTCTTCTATTCTTATTTCTTCTTCTGTTCTTCTTGATTAGGAACTGTTGTTCTTATTCTCCTCGTTAGATCTTTTCTGTTCTTATGTTGCTATGTTTAGATCTGATCTAGTGTTCTTAGATTAGTGTACTCTGGTGTTCTTAGATTAGTGTATAGATCTTTTCTCGTGTTCTTAGATTACTGTACTAGATCTGGTGCTGTTCTTAGATCTAATCTGGTGTTGTTATTAGATTAGTGTTCTTAGTTTAGTGTGAAAATGTGTGCTGTCATTAGATTTGTTCTGTTCTTAGATTTGTTCGAGATCTAATCTGGTGTTCTTGGTCTGAAATGATCTTGTTTGATCTAACCTGCTATCTGATCTTTGGGTGCTTAGATTTGTTCTTAGATTTATGTTCTTTGTCTAGATCTATGTTCTTAGTTTTGTTTATTTTCTTAGATTTTATTTTGTTTAGGGTTCTGCTAGGCTTACTATGACAGTTCTGTTGATGTCAAATGTTCTGAATCACCTATGACAGGTCTCAATTCGTTGTTGATTATTTCTGGTTAGGGGTCTGCATTAATCCATATTATGTTGATTCTATTGTTCTAATTGCTATAGTTCTGAAAAGTTCATAATGTTACAGTTCTGTTGATGAAGAAATGTTCTGAATTTTTAGAAATTTCATAATGTTCAGAAAGTTTATAATGTTCAGATTGTTCAGAATGTACTGAACTTTCTGAATGTTCTGATCTTTCTGAATGTTCTGAACTTTCTGAACTTTCTGAATGTTCTGATATTTCTGAATTTCTGAACTTTCTGAACTTTCTGAATGTTTTGCTATGTTCAGAAAATTCAGAAATTACTGAATGTTCAGAATGTTCAGCATGATCTGAACTGTCTGAATGTTCTGTATTTTCTGAACTTTCTAAATGTTAGGAATATTAAGAATGTAATTATTGACTTTCTGAATGTTTTGCTATTTGATCATGTCCTGAACATGTTTTAGCATTACTGATTACATTGCTTTAGCATTACTGATTACATGCTATTTTTATACTAGATGGGAACCTGTGAGAACTGTGTCATTGACATCTCAGATGACAGTGGCAGCTTGATCCCAAGCCATAGCACTAGTGGCAGTGACACCTCTGGCAGTGACACCTCTACGGAGTGGTTCGTGATAGATGGTTATGTGCTAATTATGCCAGCACAAGATGATGGCTTTATTTTAAGGGTTATGTATCTATACAAACTTTGAACTATCTAGTCTGTTACAGTAGTTGAGAAATGGTACTAATATGAATAAAATTTGTTCTATTTGTGTTGTATCAGGACCAAAAAACAAGGAAATATATGAGTGGGACAACCAGTGTATGTTTGGAAATGACATACTACTGTGTCCATGTCAAGTTGAGTTTCTGGACGAATGGTGCAATGACAGAAGGCCAGCAATAAAGTACTATGTCTACAAGATGATAGAGTCAGCTGTCATTGAGAAGAAATGCAAAATGGTGAGATGTTATTTAGTTTATCATGCATAACAGTGTAGTAGATACAGAGTCCAAAAGAATGCTAATAGTTGTGTAAACTTGATACTTACACAGGAATTTAATACTGAGTTCACAACCAAGTACCTGAAGGAATTTCTGGATGAACCACTTACTGTACAAGTTGAATCCATGGCTGAAGATGATCGTGTGGATGTGAGGATGAAGATGGAAGTTAACAATAGAGCAATGATAACCAGTGGATGGTGGACAGCTGTGCAGGCCTTCAACATGAAGAAGGATGATGCTATGTTGTTCAGTTTCTGGTACAAGTCAGACGGTAAGTTGCGCCTGATGCTCGCGGCACTCCCATAAGTGCATAAGTGGTAGATCTGACAGTACTGATTGGGTGGAAGTATGTAAAACTTCTGTTATAAGTTCTACTTCTTTTGAATGTAATTATCTGATGGGCTGCTTAAGTTGGACTGCCTAGTACTATGCTGGACTACTAAGTACTACTTTTGTAGTTGTAAGTATGGAGCAGTAAGTACTATGTTGGATTATCAGTATGGAATCAGTAGTATATAATTATGTGCTGTGTGGTATCTCTTTTCTGATTATTTGATTATGCTGGTTATTCTTTTGGAGGCACAGCACAAAGTGCCTCAAATGGATGACCATTTTGAGGCACACCTGATAGTGCCTCAAATGGATGACCATTTAGAGGCATGTTTGACAGTGTCTCCAATGATCATCCATTTGAGGCAATGTCAGGTGCCTCAGCTGGTTGGACATTGGAGGCAGCAGCATAGTGCCTCAGATGGATGATCATTGGAGGCACACCAAATAGTGCCACAGTTGGTCACTATTTAGAGGCATAATTTAGTGCCTCTAAATGATAACCAATTGTGGCACTTCTAATTGTGCCTCAGTTAATATACTTTTAATGGCATTATCACAGAAAATGCTTCTAAAAATTATGTCTTTTTGAGGCACAGGTCAAAGTGCCATTGATAGTTTAGCATGAAGACACTGGACTGTGCCTCTATTTTTCAAAACATTAGGGACACTATCAATAGTGCCTCAAAAGGATAAACTATTAGTGACACTTTTAAAACTGCCACTAAAAACTCATATTTTGAGACACTATTTTTCGAAGTGTCTCAAATAGATACAATTAGAGGCAGTTTGAAAAAGTGCCTCTAAGAAAAGTGTTGTGCCATAGTGCTAGTCGACTGCACAGACGCTTCGACCTGCCATCAAGGATGTCGTAGCGTGCCAAGCCAAGGAGACGCACCATCTTCCACAACGCTCGGCTCCGTCCGTCCGACCGATACGTGGCCGAGATCTCTGTCGACGTATGGTCGGCACGTTCAAGTAATCGGAACTCACTGCGTGCGCGTACGACCTCTCTGCTTAGAGGTACCACTGGCCCAAGGACGAGCTCAACATCCTGAATGTCAGGTGCCTTGCCGAGGCAGAATTCCTTACTCTAGATTTGCGGGTTGTGTACCACAAAGAGGAGGAGGAAGACATCCTCGTCATGCAACATCACAACACCCATGAGAGCGATATGGCGGTAATGACGAGGTTCGCTGAGGCAAATCCGCAATACGTGTAGGAAAAGTTTCTCTAGGATGAAAACTTACGATCTATGATCCGGCGACGACAGTGCTTGTGCACTATTTTCTTTTTGGAGGCGTTGCTTTTGGAGAAGCTGAACTTTTGTTGTTATGTTGGTGGTGGTAGTATTGTTTCTACAACTAATAGATCACCGTAGCAGGACATTTTTTATAATTCTTTTTTTATGTGTGCATCCGTAAGGCTGATAGGGCAACGTGTTGTTCAGAGGCTAGGTGTAATTGATATTTTTACGATATTAATATATGTTTTTTGTCAAATGAAAATATATAACTCTTTGTGTAGAGGGACGTGAAGAGGACAAGTGAGGCTCGCCCCTCATTGGTAATCAAGGTGGAGTCCGACAATTCCTCAAAAGGCTGACAATTCGATGTTTTGTAGTGATGAAGAGTTGTATAGTGTGGATATGTCATCGGTAGTGTGTGGTCAGTTGAACTTTCTCTAAATCTGTACTTCCTCCTTTTTAAAATATGTGTTAGTTTTATAAAGCAAATATATTTAGACTTCTTTTATATATCGGATTTGCTAGTTCTCAGACGTCTGGAACTTCTTAGGTCTCAGTCACCTCTCTCGCTATTAGATTTACCTCGCGATTTGTGCAACAAGGGACTTCCACATGAGTTACAACTAGGTTGTAACTGAAATTTTAATGAGTTATAACTAGGTTGCAACGAGAATTAGTACAAATTATATAAGTTGCAACCTAGGTTCAACTGAGAATTAGCATAAATAGTAGAATGACATCAGTGACTTAGATATAAGAAGTTCTCAGCTGCCTGAGATCTAGGCACTCCCTTTATATATATAGGTTTAGAGTGAATCTACACTCTAAAAGAAGTTTAGATACATTTTTCTTTATAAACCTAAAATATATTATATTTTAAACGGATGGAGTATGTTTTAAGATCAAATATCTTGTAGTTCAAAATTTTGAAGTATGCAATGGTTGAGTTTTAATTTTTCTCATCCCGGAACCTCTCTCGCGGGTCCATGGTAAGCTCACGGTAATGCTACATCTACGGAAATAACTTACGGAAAGAGAGTTATGCCCTGACGTGAGGCGGTACGTGGAATCCATGTCTCGCTCGATTGGAAGTAAAAAAAATCCAATTCCCCATCGCTTCTCTCGCCGACGGCATCGCGAGCGGAAGCGAGGCGTCCTCCCCTCTGCATGAATCAGCAAGCTCTCGGTCGCCGGCAAGCAGAAAATTGTTGAATTGGGCTCCCGCCGCTCCGTCGATTTCAGCATTCAATATTTACAGTTGTCCGCCTCTCGTCGGTGCCGCCGTCCATCGTCCACAGGTTGCTCCTTGATGTCGTGGGCTGCGGACAAAGCTCGTGGATGAACCCCGTGACCATGCTTCCCTATAACTCGCGTGAGGGCAGCTAACTGAGCGAGGCCAGCGGCCGGAGTCGGCGCTTGGGGCTGGAGAGGACAAAGGGGCGGTGTCGGCAGCGACGCCGTGAGTCGCCGGAAGCGGCGCTGCCGTACACCGGCCAGAAATCACAGAGCCGCCGACCTGCAGTTATCTTCTCTTTTTATTATTGCTGGGCTGTTGGCTTCCACGTACCGCCCCACGTCAGCGCGTAGACTACTTTCCGTAAGTTTTCTTCCGTAAGCTCATCCTCCCAGCAGCCGATGCGGGAGGAAATGCTAGAGGCATCACATCCCATGACAACATCCCAATTAACAGCACGCACGTAATTCCGTAAGATATCTTCCGTAGGTCTAGCATTTCCGCCATGACAACGGCAGCAACTTCGTCACCGTGAGCCCCGCTCTCTACATGGGAGGTATCGGCTGCTGCACGTGCTATTAGGTCTGGTGCACGAACACCGAGCTCTGCAGCTCCACGGACGCCCACACTAGCACGAACGGCACCACCGACCTCGTTCTCAGCGGTGCAGCATACCCGGCTATGGCCTAGGATGGCTCCCCGTTTATAATACTTTTGTCAGAACTCACTAGTTACTAAATCTTGGAGCAACAAAAGAAAAACCCCAGTATCTTCATAAATTGATGAAGAAGTTTTTTCGTCAACATTTTCGGTGATGATGGTTGAAAAGCAGCTCCTTGTGGAAGAGATAGATGGAGATGAATGCAATGCATACCATGTCAAAGCAAAAAAAAAAAAACACAAAAACATTGTGCCGTAATAGCTTGGAAATTTCATGCTTGGACATGCCTACTGGTTGGTCAAAACTCCACACTCACACAACCATTGTGGGTTGCTACACAAACTCTTTCCCTTTTTCTCGAAACAGTCTTTTGCCCCGCTTTATAAATAAAAAAAATATCTATAAAAAGTTTATAATCCAAGATAAAAATAGAAGAGTCTAATGGGACCACAACACAAACAAGCCAATAGGACGAAAGGAAAGGATGAGCTCTCTAAAGCGCAAGACGCTCAACGACTGGAGGATGATGAGATCCAACACAATGCCTCTAGTAGATGTTAGAGCATGTCATCCAACCTCTACTTGTCTCGCTGCCTACGGAAAAGGTACCATAGCTACAAATATGTGAGAAATTTGAAAAATGAGTCGGAAGAACAGTGAAGGAAAACCTTCTCTATCACCATCTTATCACGAATAGTCCACAAGATCCACAACATCGCGGCAAACACCAACTAGAAGAGGTGACTTTTATTCGCGTATACTACATCCACTTAGATCTATCTAAATACTTACTTTCGATAAAGATTATATATTAGTATCGCGCAATTATATTCAGCCTCTACAAAAACATAGTGCCCTAGCAGCATTACAGATGCGCAAAAAAAAGGAATTACATCAAGGAAAGTCCGGCTACATTGATCAAACCCTAATAGAAGAAGTACAAACACGACCAACACAACACCAGAAGTCCAGCTTCTCCAATAGTGATGCCTCCAAGAAGGAAACAGTGCACATGCACCATCGTTGATCAATCATAAATCATAGTTTTTCATCCTGAAGAAAGTCCTCGCTCACAAACAATGCCTTCAATAAGATCATTGCCAGGCACAACCAATTAAGACCAGACCTTGAATTTTCACCTTATAGGGTAGGACTTTGAACTTTTCATGTGCTATCGCCCCAACTTGCCAATGCTGCTGCTACTAGTCATGAAACACCAAGTAACTTCCTCATCGCCACAAAGACTCGAACCACCATTGCTAGTCATCAAAGTCCCAACTTCCATGTCATTCTCCTCCTCAGACTTCACCATGAACCATAAGACGAGTCCCATGATGGTAACAGACAGTTGAACTTCGCCACACTCCCTCTGGAACCAAACGGCTAGAATAAAAACATAGGTGGACATGACCAAATTCTACCCGATCCAGCAATCTCCACTACTAGGAAAACGGCTATAGGTAATCCACACTTCTGTGGCGCACTTGCTAGTGGTGCCCCACGGGTAAAATAGGCGTGACGCACTGCCCACAGGTGTCCTACGGCTAACTGTCATAAGCGTGGCGTACATGAGGGTGGTGCGCCACGGCTATGTGTGGGCCAGGGCACTTGTGGCCACAACACACATACCCGTAGCGCACTAGGTCAAGGTGCGCTACAGATGTGTCACTTATCCGTAGGGCACCTTGACCTAGTGCGCTACGGGCATGTGTGCTGCAGCAGCTGGGTCAACTTAGCCGTAGGGCACTCTGTCCTAGTGCCCTACGGCTAAGTGGCATGCACCAACTCCACCCCCTCCCCCCCCTCCCCCCGTGGATCGCCTTTTTAGGTTTTGCAAAAAATAAAAGAAAATAATAAACACTTCAAAAAATAAAATCCTTTCATCTTTAGGTAGGTAATGTGGCATAGTTTCTAGGAAAATTAACAAACATGAGTTTCCACTTTTTCTGCAAAGTCGTCCATTTGGAGCTCCAGGCATGTCCTCCATTTGGAGTTCGTCGGCAGAGCCTTCCGAAACTCGGATCGAAGATGGCTGGCATCAAAAAGATCTTTGTCTGGCATGGGAGAAACCCTAGGACTGTCACCTTATTCAAGGTCTCAAACGTGGCTGGATGGTGGGATCCAGCCTACCGCCGCCTCGCCGACCGCCGACAATGCCATGGTGCCTAGCAACGGTGCGGAAGGCAAGACTGAGCTAACCTACAGCCGCAGGATGGAGGCCTGTAGGCCCGCACAAGCCCATCTGGACCGAGCGAGGCCCAAGCTCCTGGCCGCCTCCGCAGGAGCGCCACCATCACGAGGCAAAGCACGCCTCCATCACTACTAGGAAAACGGCTATAGATAATCCACACATCCGTGATGCACGTGCTAGTGGTGCCCCACGGGTAAAATAGGCGTGGCGCACTGCCCACAGGTGCCCTACGGCTAACTGCCGTAAGCGTGGCGCACATGAGGGTGGTGCGCCACGCCTATGTGTGGGCCAGGGCACATGTGGCTGCATCACACATACCCGTAGCGCACTAGGTCAAGGTGCGCTACGGATGTGCAACTTAGCCGTAGGGCACTCCGGCCTAGTACGCTAGAGGGATGTATGTTGCAGCAGCTGGGTCAACTTAGCCGTAGGGCCCTACGGCTAAGTGGCCTACACCAACTCCACCCCCCTGCCCCCCCTGGATCGCCTTTTTAGGCTTTCTAAAAAATAAAAGAAAATGATAAACACTTCAAAACATAAAATCATTTCATATGTAGGTAGGTAATGTGGTATAGTTTCTAGGAAAATTAACAAACATGATTTTCCACTTTTTCTGCAAAAAAAAGTCATGCCACGGTAAAATAGCCATAACTTATGCATACGATGTCGAAAAAAATCGTATAATATACCAAAATGACGAGAACGAGATTTCGCATCCGCTCGCAACCACCTTTGGTCGTTTAGCGATTATTTAGATTTTTAAAATTCGAAAAGAGTAAAAAGTTACGGTCAAAAGACAATTTTTTCCTGCAGAAAAAAATAGAGGGCAACTTACCCGTAGTGCACCAGGTGGTGGTGCGCTACGAGTAAGTTGGGCGGGATTCAAAATTTGAATCCCCACCCCGCCCTCCTCCCTTTTCCTTTTCCCTTTTCCCTTCCCCTTTTCCCTCTCCCTTTCCCTTCTCATTCTTCCTTCTTCCTTCTCCCTTCTCCTTCTTCCTTCTCCTCCTTCACCTTTTCCTTCTCCTTCTTCCCCTTCTCCTCTCCTTGCAGTGACGGCGCGACGGCGGCCTCCTTCTCCTCCTCCTCCTCGCAGTGACAACGGGCGACGGCAGCGCAACGGTGGCCTCCTTCTCCTCCCCCTCGCAGTGACGACAGGCGACGACGGCGCAACGGCGGCCTCCTTCTCCTCCTCCTCGCAGTGAGAACGGGCGACGGCGACATCCTTCTCCTCACCGACCTCCCTTCCTCCCTCTCTTCCTCCATCTCTTCCTACCTCCCTCTCTTCCTACCTTTCTCCAACCACACCCTTCCTACCACCTCGGCATCCCGCACCTCCCTGCGGTGGTAGGTTGTGGCCACGGCCATGCTCTGGCGAGGTGACACGACGGCGGCGATGCACGGACCTGATTGCTTTTGCAATTCAAAACGAGGGTGCTTTTTTGCATTTTTTTTGTTTTTTGAAAAACACATCCGTGGCGCACCCTGTACCCCTACCCGTGGCGCACCTGGTGGTGCGCCACGCCTATCTCAAGATAACCGTAGCGCACCAGGCAGTGCGCTACGGGTAAGAGATAGTCGTAGCGCGAGGCCCATGGCGCACAGATAGTGCGCCACGGATGCTCTTTTCAGGTGCGCCACGAATGGCCATTTTCCTAGTAGTGCATCGTTGCAGTTGAGACGCGCACGTCGTCAGGATCCCGCAGCACCTCCCCGCCACCAGGGAGAAACGCGACAACCGCGCCATGGAGAAGGCCCCGCCGCCTCCGTCCTTGGCCGAGCTTTGCCCGGAGGGACCTTTGGCAGCGGTGGGAGGAGGGCGATGGAGAGAGGAGGGCCTGTAGGCCGCTGGCGCGCTCGCCCCTCGTGTCGCCTAGGGCTGGCAACGCGGGGGTGTTTTCGGTTCCTCTTCTAAGAACATCTATATACTTACTGTTTAGTGTTTGTCAGAACATAGTAGTTAGTATACTCGGGAGTGAAGAAGTGATATGGATCATGGATGCCAGTAGCTACCGTTTCCAACTCTCCTAGGTCAAAGCTGTTAACCTGCCAAGAGAAGGCACCAGCAATTTTGGCCATTTCAAATTTTTAATGTGTATGCGCACTACAAAGGAACTTTAGATGTGCAGACTCGGCTTTTGAAACTTGCCCGTGCAAAGTCCGGACAGAAGTTAATCTTTTTTAGGGTCAAACAAGCTGAAGTTCATCTCTTTTAGTAAAGGTCAAAAAAGCTGAAGTTAATCTTGTCGTGATGACTTCGCTCTGTATGGGTGAGTGGATGCATGCAGAGATATGTGGCATGGCACAAGTTCGTTCAAAAAAGGAAATGAGCAGCATGGTATCACAAAATTGGGGCAGTGACAATGCAACGCCTAATGTGTGTGGCGAGATCGATGCATGTGGTCACACGTACTCGCTTCGTCCACATATAAGTGTATTTCTAGTTTTTTTGTCTAAGTTAATTTCTCTAAAATTTTACTAACTTTTTAAACTAATGTAGCAACATACATGACATCAAATCTACATATTATGAAAGTATATTTCAAAACGAATCTACTAATATAATACTAGTTTAGTGTCATAAATGTTGCTATGTTTTAAATATAAAATTGGTCTAAATTTATTTAATTTGACTTAGAACAAACATTAGAGGTACACTTATTTATGAACGGAGGGAGTAGTAGCAATCTGTGCCAATGATCAATATAGCTGTTGAAATTGAACACACGCCTGAAGAAAGAGCAGCTACGAAAGAATTAAGGACGAAACTAGACGAGTCCACTTGCCCTGCGTTTCTTCTAGGGCACACCCGCATGCCACGGTGATACGGCTCTAGAGCCATCTTTCAAAAGCTGGATAAGCTTTCATAACTCTAAAACATCTATATTATGAGTTAGGTGAAATTAAGTAGACCTGCTTAGTTTCGAACGATGATTGACACAGATTTTTCAGACTCCTTTATGGAATATGTACCCTTGTTGTAAATTTATTTATGCAAATAATCCTCTTTTCTGAGGTTAACACAGAACAAAATAATTAGATCCACGAAATGGAAACAAACATAAACAACAAAAACCCCAAATGGAGCCAACCCTAAACATCTATAAAGAAAGTGTACTTTTGCACATCTGTTAATCTAACTAAAGGAAAATTAAGACCAATATGTTGCCCAAATTCCTCATCATTGAGTTTGCAACAGATTGTTTGATCTAGAAGACATATGAAATGTAACAAATATAGTTTATCTTACAATATGGCACAAGCTGGTACAAACCAACAAGTTTCCATTATAAATATTATTTTAGTGTGTGTGCGCACTTGTCGTAGACCTTGTTTCTGAATGCCCGTCGATTAAAGATAAGCCTCTCTATTTTATGTTTTTATAAATGTTGCAGAAAAGGTTGTGGGTAATGATCACATATTTTATTAATGGTACTACGAATGGATTGTATAGTTTTGTCTTAGTGTACAAAAATGTTTACAAATGGATTGGATTGACAAGACACTATTGTGGTTACATAAACATATTTTCTGTCCAAGATGAAGTTAAATAGTAAGTATTGGAACAAGAAAACATATTGTAACCAAGTTTCTTTAGTTTTTGTATAAATTGCACAAAACTACATTATTAAGAGGAACTCTTTGATATCACAGTTTTAAATATAATTATGGTGTAAAGTATTACATATTGCACTAATGGTAAGCCTAGTGAAATTTGAGAGAGTAACTACTAATCCATTCCAAATGTCATAGTTCATATTAACAAATTACTAGATTATCGAGTACGTTGCAAACTAGGATAAACATATTTCTAATGAATTACACATACTTTAAACCCAAATTGGTTAGAGTTCTTTGTTATACTAGTCAGGAGATTGTTTAATGAAATTAAAGGATTATGTAGAAAATTGACATTCCATACCTCTTACGAGCTATTTATATTCATAATTACCATTCCCTATTTCCTTAAAATGCCATTGATTTAGGAGTAGTTCTCTATGAACACTCTTATGACCTTAGCCCATGTTGTTCAATCGACCAATGGTTAACTTTTTTCGAAGTGGGGATGTACCCGGCCTATGAATCGTTTTGCTCCATGGAGCCCTTTATTGTATTATTGTAGTTCAGGTCTTACAGAAGATCACATCATGGGTCACATAAGGTCTCGACATAAACCAGCCATCTAAATGATAAGAGATAACAAGAAGTGACTCTGCAACAATATGTTATCTTAAGATCAAAACGCCAACTGCACTAGTTGTATAAATCACATACAATCTTCTTCAGTTGGTTACACCCAATACCAAACCCTGACGTTGGTCCATTGGTTCTATGTAGGACCACACACGGATTCAATAAGTAACCAACGAACCTACATGACAGAAGTAGATCGATTTTGCATTGTTAAAAATATAATCATTGCACACTTTCCATATGGCCCAAAGTAAAGCACAAACTCCAACTTAGGTTTGGAATTTATGTTTCTTTGCGACACCCCTCAACCAATTCCCAAAAATGTAATTATGTTTGATGGGGGTATAATGTTAAATGCCATATGGGTAGTACGCCACACCAGTTTAGCAAGAGGACAACCAATGAACATATGTTGAATTGTTTTTTCTTTATCACAAAAAATATTTTTTAGTACCTTGCCAGTTTCTTTTGGCCAAATTATTTTGGTGAGGAGGTCCTGGCGATAAATGTTTGTGACCCTCGTCTGCTCAATTGCAAAAAGCACAATGATCATTATGTGGAAGTCCTCTTTTAGTAAGTCGGTCGGCCATACATACCCTTCCTCTATTTATTAGCCAAATATTAAATTTTGCAACTGAGCGGAGCCCAAGACTTCCATTTGGCTTTTGTTGTATGGCACTGAGTTGATGTTGTAAAATGTGGGTTCTATACTAATTGAGCAGAGTAAATCCCATCAGAATTCCACGAACAAGTCCACTCATCCTCACATTGTGGAGAAATATTGACTGTTCTGATCTCTTCACTAATCGAAAGAATTTGCAGAAAACCCTGAATATTTTTAACTTTCTTGATATCATCAATCCAGGAGCTATTGGTTAGAGCCTCAATGGATCTGCTTATCAGTTCTCAATAGGTGACACACTGGTTCATCTAAGAACTATAAATGTTGATCATCGTGTGCTTATCACATTGCTATAGAAGGACACGCTCGGCTAGGTAAAGAGTCGTTCCCTCCTATGACGATGAAAACAAATGGCACCCAACACTGACAACTTGAAGACATGGGAACACCGACACAAGTCTTCCGGTGGGCAATCACTGCCTAGGAGGTCACAATCGAAATGTGCGGCTGAGATAGCGCACATTTTTTTTGAATGGGAAAGGGGTCGCGAAGGACTCCGAAGCTGCTTCCAATAAACTAGTCAACAGGTGGGTACAAATTTACAACAAGGCCCAAAAACAAATTTGCACTACAGACCTTGCCACACATGCATGTCAAGGATAAGGCCTTGCATTTAGCAAACAGGACCCTAGGACTAAAAGTAAAAAAGCAATCAAGTCATGGTCCTCCTCCACCCTGGCGGAGCTTCCAACGCTGGGGACGAACCACTTGACGAAGCAATGGAGGGGACTCCGGTGAGAAGCTCCAATTGAGGCCTCCATCCTGGAGGTTGAAGAAATTGCCGATCTTGCGGCGGGAGAACGCGGTGGCATCCATTGCCAGCGCGTGATGAGCTCTGATCCGAAGCAGAAAACGGAGCCGCTGCCCAAACCTAGCAGCTGCAGTGTCTCGCAGCCCCTCTTCCTTGCCTCCATGGCCGGCAAAGAGGGAGAAGGACACCAGAGCCAATAGATGGACGACGGCGGCGCGAGGATTTATTGAAGAGGAGGCTGACCACGAGAGGAAAAACCGCCGCCCTCCACCTCAAACGCCTAGCGAAATCCTCTGCCAGCCTTTGCTCGACGCCGCGCCACCACGCCGAAACAGGAGACCTCCAATCCTCCCTGCAACCCTCATCACTTCCTCCTCCCACTCCCATCCCCTCGCCACCACGGCCTGCCGGAACAAGGGAGATGAGAAGAAGAAAGAAGCATAGCAGAGAAGAATGACACACCATGGCAATTATTACGGAGATCTCGGTCATGGCCAAGCTCGACGTCTCCTTCGTCCATCGGTGCATGACACCGCCGCAAGCCACCTTCCGGATGCACCAGTCCCGGCCAAAAAGCACCGACGCCCTACTCCATACTACTGGCATATAGCCACTACACCTACCTAAACTACTACCGCCGACGCCGCCCCTCTGCCATCTCTCACCGGCGTTGCCGACAAGAGAGGCTTCAGTTTGGCTCGGGGCCCTTCTAGTTTTTTCTTGGAACTATAGCAGGGAGATGTGGGGGAGAAGTGTTCCCGTATGGCGGGGTTAATGGGTAGATAGCGCACATAGGAAGGACCACAGGGAAAGCAGAATAAGAATGTGAGAATTGACCTTTAGTTTCGTTCCATCTTGGTACGTATCCTCATGTCATACCGTTTCTATCTATGTAGAACCATCATTTCCACACCACGCAAACTTCAGTCGCTTCAAGATATCTATCATATGCATTGATTTCTATAATAGTAATCTCATTATAGAGCATCTTGTCTCATAGTATTGTCCATTTGGTTGAGGTTTTTACCGAAAGTCTATTTTCTTCTCTTTTATGTTCTTCAAAAAGATTATCCTTTTCTTATTAACGAAACACCGAAACAAATATGAGATGTAAAATGCATGCCAGATGTAGAATGCAAGTTTTTAAGTGACATAGTTGTAAAACCAAGCCCTGTGATGCCTAAAGTTCGTATCTAAGTTGACAATAGATCAATCGAGTTAGAAAATAAAAATAATGAGACCAAACAATATATGTAAGCTCCATTTCATTGTAAAAATCCATGTAATCTAAAAACTTGACAAGTGTTGCATAGAATGTTGTGGTTACTGCGCGATGGTTGTTGAACTTTCTTTTAAATGGCATACAGTTAGAAATAAATGTCATAATATCTAACTATGAATAAATAGCAAAAACATGCACACACACACACTATAGAGTGGCGGAGCATATCGGTTAGAAATGATTGCACAAATGGTTGTGGGTAATGTGTAGTAGTTGTAGAATATTGGCTCACATGTGCTATGTGGTCGGCAGCCAAAGCGAAAATATGTAAGTTGTGTAATTTTTCGAATGTGTTGACTTTGTTTCATCCTCCAAAATCTATGGATCTGCTGGGACAAGAATTCTGGGAGAGGCTAGTCACAATGATTTGTATGTATTATTACATAAATTGTTTTCTAACAATACAAGTTTTGGTGCGATAATATGCACCATTACATGAAATGATTGTTTGTGCTAATAAATGGTAAATATTAACACGATTTTTTTTTATTTTGCTGCAATTATCTGAAAATATTGCAAAAGAAATAGTTTTTTTGACGATTTGTGAAACGAGATCGTCACAATTAGTATTTACAAAATATTATTATCACACCAATATGTGGCCACAATTGCTAGTTTTGTTTTGAAATAGCGCCCGATTGCAACACATGTTCACGTATGCAATAAATTGAGGTTGCAACAGAGTATTTTCCTTGTAGTGGCGGGCCAAGGTGGACGGTGCCTACCGTGGTTTCACGAAGTGAGATAGGTGGAGGGGGACATAAGGGTATAATGGTATAGGGTTTGGCAAAAGGAAACGATGATGAGGATGTGATTTGGATTGGACGATTAGTGACCATGCTGGTGGATGGACGGCCGAGGTTCATGATGATTTGAAAGTGTTGGAAAGTTTGTGTCTTTTTCTTCTTTATTATTGTTATAATACGAGATGCACAATAACGAAGAATGATAAGTAAACACGAGAGAGGGACACGAGATTTAACGTGGAAAACCCCTCCAACACGAGGGGGGAAAAACCATGGGCGCCAGCCAACAAACTCTTCACTATTTTCGGTGGGTGTTTACAAATGCCGTGGGTTATCAAAGATGAGATAAACTCTAGCCGGCGGCTTACAGGATGTATATATAGACGGTGGCAACTCTTCACTATTTTCGGCCCAAGCCTCCTGGCGACGGGCCTCGCTCCGCTCCGTCCGAAGTTAGCCTTTTTTCAGTGCACCAATACTTGAATTTGGATCACAATATAACAAACTCCAGCTTGAGACAAATTCCTTGTAGCATGAACTTCAACAATCACCTAAATCAACAAAGAAACACTTGCTGGCGCCAAACGGCCTCTTGGGCTAAACAGTTATACCAACTAAGCTTGAGCAAAGCTCAAACTTAGCAACAGGAACATGCTTTGTCATCATATCAGCAAGATTATCATGAGTACTAATCTTGCATACCTGTAGTTTACCTCGTGCAACCACGTCGTGAATATAGTGGTACTTAATATCAATGTGCATTGTCCTCTCATGGAACATCTGATCTTTAATGAGATAAATTGCACTTTGACTGTCATAAAATAACTTAATGCAAGAATCATCTCCACAAAGCTTAGCAAACAGACCTTTCAGCCAAACAGCCTCTTTACATGCTTCATGGATAGCCATGTACTCAGTCTCAGTTGTAGATTGTGCTGGAACATCCTGCAAAGTAGCCTTCCAGCTAACAGCATATCCACCAATAGTAAACACATAACCTGTGAGTTCTCTTATCCAAATCGGCAGCATAATCTGAATCCACATAGCCTACGAGTTCCCCACCAGTCCTGCCAAACTTCAAGCAAGCTTTAGATGTGCCGCGAAGGTACCTGAAAATCCACTGAACAACATTCCAATGTTCTTTACCAGGATTAGCCATGTATCGACTAACCAAACACATAGCATGTGACAGATCAGGCCGGGAACAAACCATGGCATACATCAAGGAACCAACAACACTAGAATAAGAAACTCGTGACATGTACTCAATATCATCATCAGAAGTAGGACATTGCAAAGCTGACAACTTGAAGTGAGAAGCAATGGGTATACTAACAAACTTTGCACCATGCATATTAAAACGATGAAAAACTTTCTCAATGTATTTTTCTTGACTAAGAAAAAGCAAACTAGACTTCCTGTCCCTCTTAATTTCCATTCCTAGTATTTTCTTAGCAGGACCAAGATCCTTCATCTCAAACACACTACTTAATTGAGCCTTTAAAGTAGTGATCTCTTTTATGCTCTTGGCAGCAATTAACATATCATCAACATATAGCAGCAAATAAATAGGTGATCCATTAACAAACTTCATGTACACACAGCTATCATACTGAGACATCTTAAAACTATGTGCTAGCAAAAATGAATCAAACCTTTTATACCGGTCTCGCTCCGCTCCGTCCGAAATTAGCCTTTCTTCAGTGCACCAATACTTGAATTTGGATCACAATATAACAATTATCACCTACTAGTCAGTACTCGACGTGAGCCCACGACTATGGGAGGGAGCACACAGGTTTTCCAGAACAGTGGCACAACCAGGCCGCAAGAAGGAGTAAGGCATCGTCGTGGTAGTGGCTTTGGTGGAAAATCGATTGTTTGAATCGAATCATCCATGGTTACCGGCCGAGAGTTGGGATCAGGGGTTTAGGATAACGAAGGAAGCAAAGGAAAAGAGAGATAATAATGCGGGATGATTTAGTGGATGTCGGCTTCAATACGTGTACGTAACCCAGGGGCCAGGGCACTTTATATACTTGAGACACTGAAGTTTGCAAAGGCAAACTCCAAACCGAAGTTAATCTGGCGAGCTGACACTGTAGTTTCAAAGCTATTGCCTAGTACATCGCTCATCAGCTCATCCATGTACGTACTGTTTTTTTCTTCTAAAGGGATCATGTAACGTACGTATGGACATGCCCACCCGCATGATACAAGGAGAGATGTCACTGGTGGGTGATCAGTAGTTACGGTGAAAGACCGAAGGAATTGGCTGTGTGTGCAGTTTCTATTGTTTCTCTCGGACTCTCCCCGCATGGTCATGGTAATGCGGCTCTAGAACCATCCTTTCTCACAGCCGGGAAAATGTTGTGGCTTCAAGATTACTATATACTTCCTCAGTTTAAAAATATAAGATGTTTTAGATTTGTGAAGTCAATGTATCTAGACATATTTTAGTATATAGATTCGGAATAAACCTCTCTGAATATATACACTAAATGATGTCTAGATACATTGTCTTTATAAAATTAAAACATCTTATATTTTGAAACGGAGGGAGTACAAGCTATAGATAAGATGAAATTAGATAAACTTGTCTTCGCTCCGAACATGACTAGCTCATTATTAATTAATTAGGCTCCATGTTCCATTTTTATAGCAAACATCCACTTTATCCTATTTTTTTCTCTTGGCAACAACGTGTTTTTAGACTAACAAAACAAAAATAAAGATTAGATTTAGAAAGTTGAAACAAACATGAATAATAATAGAAATCCACGTCATGCATGCTAAAAAGGTTAATTAGGTTTTGAGTGTCCATGTTGTAAAATTGAACCAATTGTGATGCCCAAACTTCTCATCGGGATTTTAAAATAGATAAAGAACATAAATTTGTCAAGTTAAAGAATATACAAAAATCAAGCAATATGTGTAAACATTGTTGTATGTATAATATTATGGCGATGAACAATAAAAGTTAAGGAATATTTGTATAGGTGTTGCAGAAAACATTGTGGGTAATGATCGTTGAACTAACTTTTGATAGGTGTGTCGGATAAAAATGAGTCATAGTATGTGCCGATTTAGAAGGTTATTCGACTAATTGGCATGGTGTCACTAAAAATTAAGAAAACTTTGGTGTATTTAGTTAGAAGCCACAATATGATCTCACATGTTGTACAAATCTTACTATTAAGTTAACATAGTTGAATTGAGTCCACAACTTTTCAGTCATCCAAATGCAATTTCTGTATATACAATTTTTTTGAATATATGATATAATGTAATTCAAAATAATATAAATAATTATTCTGTCGTGTGTTGTTATTTTGATAATATTAATTTTGGAATAATTGCCAGAAAATTAGAATTCTTTTTGTTTCCCTAATATGATTTTCATATTCATAAAATCTTATAAGATATATAATACAAAATAAAATTTTATCATTTCATTATGCGATAATCCATGATGTATACTAAAAGTTATAAATGGATTGTAACATTCATATTGTAATAAGTACAATAACACTCTCATCACCATAACCTTGTTAAACAAATTAAAGAGACATAATTGGAAAACGGATTGTATATATAAGGCCATCCAAGAATGGTAAGAAAAAACCTATTGAAATAAAAAAATTGATCATAGTAATCCACAATTCCAGATTATGTTACACGTGTGAATATTGTTTAGCTATAAAATGCTATACCTATTAGGAACTACGCATGATCCATATCGACGGATAGTAATGATTAATTATTAATTAATAGAAAACAAGATGTTTACTAGTACCTACAAATGAGCAGTGATTGTGTAACACGACAAATTTTACATCCATACGCCTATGCTTTAGAGTTTCTATTTTTCTCTTATGCCCTAGATTACGGTTTTTTGGCACTTCTGTGCATGAATTAAATTTATGCATCTATGGAATGAAATATATTTGATATTTAATCATGTAAAAGTCATAGTATCCTCAAAGCAATATGTGTCAAAATCTAAAACTGACAAAGTACTAACACAATGAGTGTGAAAAGCTTGTCCTTCTTAAGGTGTGCTTTTGACCCCCCCCCCCCCCATGATTTCTTGCTTGGAGCGGTTAATTACTTTCTGAGTTAGTGTGTTAGACGTCTGGTTGTTCTTTCTATATTCCCATATGCATAGGTATAAAGATTTGTATCTGATATACCTTAGAAATCTTGGTTGTGGTTCAATATATTATGACCACATGTCTTTGATGTGCTCATATTAGAAAATAAATGAATAAGCCCTTAATTAAGACTCGTTTGTTGACCACTTTGGTAGAATTATCTTAAGAAATGGTTTTAAGAGTGGCATGATAACTTCAAGTAATGATGATTGAACTAGTTACTAGTAGTCGTCTTTATGATTGTTAGTTAGTTTCTACCAATGCGAATTTGGGGGGAGAGAGCTCACGCTTCCCCCCTACCTCCTAAAAGAATTCACTTATGTCATGACTAATTTTCCTATGAGATAGATATGCCAATCAAATAGCGCATTGAAGACCTTTCCCACAATATTCAAAGTTTTGGGGAAGTCATTGGTCTCGTCACAAATGTTCAAAAGAACATGGTGATGCCTATTCGATGTTCATCGAATTATCTTGGTGCCTCCTTGAACGGTTTCCTTGCCATATTTTCCCAATTCCTATCCAATATTTCACTATCCCTTTTTTGGTGCATCCTCTTAGAAGTGTGGAATTTCAATTCATCATGGAAAAAATGGCTAGCAAGCGACCAATTGGGCATGGAAAAAATTCATCACTGCCGCCGGTAGGGCTGCACTCATCAAGTATGTAGCTAAACCTCGAGTGATCTATCCTCTAACCTCTTTGTCCTCTCCTAAGGGCATTATGAAGGTCGTCCTAAAGTTTGAGCGCGCCTTTCTTTGGGAGGCCTTAGATAAGGTGTTTGATGGAAAATCCAGAGTCAAGTGACATTTAGTTTGTCGGCCCAAGGATATGGGAGGGCTTGGTGTGTTTGATCTTGAGAAATTTGCGATAGCTTTGAGACTTAGATGGCCTTGATTTGAATGGACGGAGCTGGAGCGTGCATGTGTTAGTTTGGGGAATCCATGTGACTCCACATATATGGAGCTCTTTACGCTTTTAACATTAATATTGGTGATAATAAATAAAATCGAATTTTGGCATGCACCTTGGCTTGGTAGGATTAAGCCGAAAGACGTTGTGTCATCCATCTTTCTCATATCCAAGAAAAAGAACTTCTCGGTCCACAAGGCCTCGGAGAATGGGTTTTGGATTTAGAACTTAAACTTTGAAGGCGGTATTTTGTCCTCCACATCACTGAATTACACAATCTTTGGAGCAAGCTCCAAGACGTTCATCTCAATGTTGCCCTTTCGGACTCTATCTCTTGGAGGCTAACGACCTCCGGTGTTCACTCCATGGCCTCGGCATAATGGCACAATTTGAGGAGGCCCCTATATCCATCATGAAACCGGAGGTGTGGGGAAATTGGGCACCCCAAATGCAAATTCTTTGCATGGTTCATTCTTCAAAATAGAGTTTGGGTGGCTGTCTAAATTGCCGAGGATGGCAAAATTGTGCGCTTTGTCAACTTTGTAAGAGGGAACCGGAGACCGCGGTGCATCTTTTGTTTAAGTGTAGGTACTACCTTCACATTTGGAGAGGCTTAAATGAAAGGCTTGGATTGGTTGATTTTGACATAACCCATTGGAGTAACTTCTCTACGGTTCAAGATTGGTGGTGCTCCATCACCGGGGCACATGGACGGAGACGCAAAGGACTCTTCTCTCCTTGGTCATTGGTGGAAGACGCTTCCGATGAAGCGGTGCCATCGTGTTCTTGAATAAAATTTCAGTAGCGCTATCAGTTCATCACTGTTAGTGTTATGTGTTTAAAATTCAGATTCGTGAGAGTTAGGCTATTTCAATTCAGTTAGCGGTTTATTAGCTGGACGGTAAAGGCGGTATGTGCGATCACGTGCTAGTTTCTAGGATTATCATTGGGGTCATTGCAAGAAGTAGGACGACACGTCTCGGTAGGGGTGGAGATGGCCACAGCATGCTTCGTATTTGCTCAGAATAAAAAAAGAAAGAACTGGAAAAGCGGCAAGAAGGGACGAATCCAGGATTTAACCATAGGGAGGCCAAAAGGACGATCATTGGACAAAACTTTTTTAACATACTACGATAAATGTAGCAAGCTCCTTTATATGACACTACCATATTGCCAGTGCTTGCTACGGGATCATCAGCACAGGATCATCATAACAATACAGAACTAATTTGGTGTATGAATTTTTGTAAATATTGCCGGGTTTTCTTACGAATGCACATGCTTTATTAAAGATGCCTATCATTGGATGATTTTTGATTACCCTGGGTAAAACTTAGAAAAACATTTTTCATATTTTATATACTGATTCAGAAAATGGGACGACGTGATTTTTCTTCCTTAGTGTCGACGCTGAAGCCAGGAGCATAGGCTGTTTCATCGGCGCTACCACTCTCACGGTTAGAATTGTGTATATTAATTAGTTGTGCGTATGCGTTCATTATAGACTAATGCATATTGTTGTAAGCCAATGAGACAATGACGAATGTAGTTATAGCAATGAAGCATCAGCTACAGGCTGCAGCTAGACCCATGATAAATTGATACTAGGGAATGTGCCGCAGAGTCGGATATTTGGTCATATATACCACTGGAGATCACTTGGTATATAATTTAGTATAAATTATTGTCTTAAGTTTGTTTTTGAGGAAATTGTTGTCTTAATTTACTGTAGAAGATAGTTGTACTATCTTTTCTGATAAAAGATAAGAAAGACCATGAAATTATTATTGAAGAATTAAAAAGCTCAAAATAATCTAAATAACCGATAGAGAATTATCCGTGGGTGGCTACCACGAATTTATGGCCAGAAGAATAACTATCGGTGAATTACAAAAAGAGAATCACTGACCATCGAGGAGTTACGTTTAAAATAACTATAGACATGAAATTATGAAGAATATGTCCGGAATTACTGCCAAAGAATAGAATAGAAGTTCATCAAAATTACCGCGAGAGAACTACAGTTGGGGAAGTACTCATCGCCAAGGAGATACAAATTACCGCGAGAGAACAAATTTTCGTGAGGAGGACCGCGTAGTATATTTTTGTGATATATGATTCATATATTGTTGACCAAATTTACGGTCAAACTATTTTCTTAAAGTATGTATTTTTCTTATAAACCGGAATGGAGGTAGTAAGAAAGGTCATATTGTTTTTTCTTCAACTGCAAAGTCCGATTAATGATCATGAACAATAAAAAAGAGAAGCAAACTTTTATATCCTAATGTAGAAGTGAAAAAACATGTGAAAATAATTGTTTGCTTGAAATTAACCCGATGCAACGCATGGGCATATTTTCTAGTCCTTTAGAAATTTAGACATTTTACATGCAAATTTCATGATGAATTTCTAGGTCATCATTTGGATTTCACCCCTGCTCTCACGGGAGGTGAACTTATTCAATACTATCTAGCGAAACAATGCATTTTGGTCAACGCATAGTTCAAGTATAATAATCTTATACTAAGATAATAAGAACAAAAACTGCTAGTACATGAAAGTCATAATAATCTTACAAGCTATAAAAACAAGAAATCAGAAGACTAAAGCTACTGTTAACTGAAATTCTAAAGCTACTGGTAACTGAAATTCTACAGCTCGTCTTGGTCGTCCTCGTCGGCGTCGTGGTGACCGCCGCCAGACTTCTCATAGGCCGCTGCGAAGACAGGGTTGCAGACATCCTCCAGCTCCTTGAGCTTCTCCACGTAGTCGTCCTTCTCGGCGTCTGAGCTGGCGTCGAGCCACTCGCTCACCTCCTTCACCGCCTCCTCCACCCTCTCCTTGTCGCCGCCGTCCACCTTCCGCCCCATCTCGCCGTCCACTGTCGTCTTGATATTATACACGTACGCCTCCAGCTTGTTCCGTGCGTCCACCTTCTCCCTCACCACGCGGTCCTCCTCCGCGAACTCCTCCGCCTCGCGTACCATCCGCTCGATCTCCTCCTGGGTGATGCTACGGTTGGCGGCGCTCGTGATCTGGATCTTCTCCGACCTGCCGGTGCCCTTGTCCGCCGCCTGCACGTGGAGGATGCCGTTCACGTCCACCTCGAAGCTCACCTCGATCTGCGCCGTGCCCCTCGGCGCCGGTGCGATCCCCGTGAGGTCGAACTTGCCGAGCAGCCGGTTGCCCTTGGTCATGCTCCGCTCGCCCTCGAACACCATCACCGTCACGGTCGTCTGCCGGTCCTCGTATGTGGTGAAAATCTTGGTCCTCTTCGTCGGCACCGGCGTGTTCCGGGGCACCACATTCGTCATCACGCCTCCCGCGGTCTCGATGCCGAGCGTCAGTGGCGTCACGTCGAGCACCACCATGCCCACGTTGTCGCCGCGCACGATGCTCCCCTGCACCGCGGCGCCGTAGGCCACGGCCTCGTCCGGGTTGACACCCCTGTTAGGCTCCTTCCCACCGAAGTAATCCTTGAGGAGCTGTTGGACCTTGGGGATCCTCGTGCTGCCGCCGACGAGCACCACCTCGTCGATGTCGCCCTTGGAGAGCCCGGCGTCGGCCATGGCCTTCTTCACGGGAGCCATGGTCTTGCGGAAGAGGTCGGCGTTGAGCTCCTCGAACCTGGCCCTGGTGAGCGGCTCCGACAGGTCGACGCCGTTGACCAGCGACTCGATCTCCACGCGGACCTGGTGCTGGTTGCTGAGCGCCCTCTTGGCGCGCTCGCACTCGCGGCGGAGCTTGCCGAGCGCGCGGGCGTCGCCCGAGACGTCCACGCCGTGCTTCCGCTTCACGAGCCGGATCAAGTAGTCCATGACGCGCTGGTCAAAGTCCTCGCCGCCGAGGTGGGTGTCGCCGTTGGTGGCGAGGACCTCGAAGACGCCGCCGTCGAGCGCGAGCACGCTCACGTCGAAGGTGCCGCCGCCCAGGTCGAACACCAGCACGTTCTTCTCCTTCTTCTCGTCCACCTTGTCGAGGCCGTAGGCGAGGGCGGCAGCCGTCGGCTCGTTGATGAGGCGCACCACGTTGAGCCCCGCGATGGCGCCGGCGTCCTTGGTGGCCTGCCGCTGCGCGTCGTTGAAGTAGGCCGGGATGGTGATCACGGCGTCGCGGACCTTCTCGCCGAGGTAGGCCTCGGCCGTCTCCTTCATCCGCGTGAGCACCATGGCGCTGACCTCCTCCGGGCTCAGCAGCCTCACGTCGCCGTCCTTCACCTCCACCTCCGCGTGCGGCTTCCCGTTCTTCTCCACGACCTTGTACGGCAGCAGCTTCATGTCCCGCTGCACCTCGGCGTCGGCGAACTGTCGGCCGATGAGGCGCTTGGCGTCGTAGACGGTGCGGAGCGGGTTGGCGGCGGCCTGGTTCTTGGCGGCCTCGCCGATGAGCCTCTCGCCGGAGTCGGTGAAGGCCACCCACGAGGGCGTGATGCGGTTCCCTTGGTCGTTGGCGATGATCTCCACGTGCCCGTTCCGGTACACGCCCACGCACGAGTAGGTCGTGCCCAGGTCGATGCCGATCACCGGCCCGCCGGAGCCCTTCGTCGCCGTCGACGCGGTCGCCGCCGCAGCAGCAGCAAAGGGAGGCGGCGTTGCAATGAGGAGCAGTGCGGCGACCAGCAGCCGGAGCAACAGGCTCGCCCAAGCCATGGCGCGGGCCATCGGTTTCCTCTCGATCGTTGCAGGAGGAGGCGAGGCGACTATTTATGGCGGCAGGAGAAAGAGCGCGACGACGTCGTCACGTGGACGAATCGGAGGTCGTCTCCGACGCTGTGTGTGCCTTGGGAGCGTGGCGAGGCGATCTGGGCCGTGGGATTGGACGATCGGGCGGCCGTGAAGGTTCGTGACGTGGTGGCGGGAACCGGGCTGCCGATTGCGTGACGTGTTCGACGGTTGTTCCATAAGGTTCCGATTAAGAATACGTTCAAGTATGGCCGACAAGGTTTAGAATTCGGTACCACAAACCTCAAAGGACTTTCTAAAATTTATTTCAGAGTTCTTACATATGTAGTAAGTTTTTGTTAAATTTGGGTCAGTTCTAACCAAATTCAAATTGTACTTGAATTTTAACTTGAAATTTTGAGGCAGGACACGGAAGCACCTGAACCATCTCAATACTATTCCAAGTGCGAGCTTTATGTCCTATCACCACAGCACAAATTTATTTCACAATTTCATACTTGTCGAATGTAGTTCTCAATCTCAAGGCTCTAATTTGCACACAGAACTGGATTGATTTTTTTATACAAAAGTTGATTGCGAAATCCTCAAGAAATGCTGAAATTCTCAACAGCTAAATCCCCCCAGGACTGGATCAGTTCATACAAAAGTTCATTTGCATGGGAGGACAACCTCTCATAAGCTACAAGTGTTAAACCAGCAAAGAACCTGCGTCTTTAACTCTTTATGCATCTAGTGCAATACTGATAGTAGAAGAAACCTTCCGTCAGAATCCTCTAATTTGCATGACAGCTGTTAAACATCGCATCTAAAACAGGCCGTCCCATATTTACAAACTACATCTGCCTCTCTAGGTTAACTCTTCAGTCTTCTGTGGAAAAATCTTTGACGGTACTGTGCCAACCCCATCTCCTCGTACTCCGATTTCGTAACACACATCAACGCGAAATCAGGACTGGAGGCCAAGATAGATCCTCCTCTCCAGACGGCGAGAATCGGACTGAAAAAATAGCACAACGTTAACACGGTCGTCCCTGCACATGAGCAAGAGTAATCATAGACAGAGTGAGGTAGTGGGTACTGTTAGGAATAGACAAGTTGTATTTCTCTGGGGGCTAAATGCCACAATTATAAGATGTGTCACAATACGCAATGAAGTTCTCGACATATGGGGAAAACACAATATATAAATATATACATCTAACACCCTCCCCTCAAACTCATGGTGGATCCACAACACTGAGTTTGGAGAGTAAGAATCATCTCAAGGCCGGTCTGCCTTCGTAGAAGAAATCCGCCAATCAGAATCAAGGCACATACTGAAGCGCAACAACCCGAGCCTGCACCTGAGCACGTGTATAGAAAGCATCAACACCAATATGCTTGGTAAACTCATGTTTGACCGGATCACGTGCAACACTAATAGCACCTGTACTGTCAGACAAAACCAGAGTGGGTGTGGTAATAGAGACCCCAAAATCCGCAAGTAACCACCGTAACCAGGTCACCTCAGTAGTCAATAAGGCCATAGCACGCAACTCAGCCTCAAGGCTCGAACGGGAAACCGCTGTCTGTTTCTTCGTCTTCCAAGCAATGAGCGAACCACCAAGAAACACACAGTAAGCAGAAAGTGAACGGCGATCCAAAGGATCACTCGTCCATGTAGCGTCCGAATAGCACTGGAGCTGGAGGGAGCTAGAACAAGGAAAGAAAAGACGACGAGTGATCGTTCCACGAAGATAACGAAGAACACGGAGAAGATGACTATAGTGAACAGTGGTAGGAGCAGAAACAAACTGACTCAGAATATGAACAAGATAAGAGATGTCAGGACGAGTGACAGCAAGATAAACAAGACTCCCAACAAGATGACGATAACGCGTCGGATCAGGAAGAGGATCACCGTCAATAGGTTGAAGCTTAACATTAAGCTCCATAGGGGTCTCAACAGTGCGCTCATCCCCAAGAGCAGCACGGGCAAGAAGATCCTGAATATACTTTTCCTGAGAGATGTAGAAGCCATCAGAAGTGGAGGAAACCTCAATCCCAAGAAAGTATCAAAGAGGGCCAAGATCAGTCATAAGAAACTGATCACGAAGATGAGCCTTAACAAAGGCGATATACTCAGAATCATCACCAGTAATGATCATATCATCAACATAGAGAAGAAGAGTGCGTCCACGAGGAGAAGTGTGAACAAACAGCGCTGGATCATGAGCACTAGGAGATAAACCAGCAGCAGTCGCTATAGAAGCAAAGCGCTCAAACCAGGCACGAGGAGCCTGTTTGAGGCCATAAAGAGAACGTCGAAGACGACATACCATCCCCTCGGGAATAGAATACCCAGGAGGAGGCTGTATATAAACCTCCTCACTCAACTCACCATTGAGAAATGCGTTCTGAACATCAAGCTGGGACACATACCAGTGACGAACAGAAGCAACAGCAAGAAGAGTACGCACAGTGGTCATATGGGCCACATGAGCAAAGGTCTCATCATAGTAACGACCATGCTCCTGCTGAAAACCACGAGCCACAAGACGCGCTTTATAGCGCTCAAGAGATCCATCAGAGCGAGTCTTAACCTTATAGACCCACTTACACGTGATAGGACGAACACCGGGAGGGGGAGAAACAAGATCCCAGGTGTGATGGGGATGTACCTACCGGGGTATACCCAGCAGGACGTTTCAGACTGGCCCAAAGAACTGGCGAGTGGGCCTGCAAGACGCCGACTGGATCAAGGCCCGGCGTGGATCCAAGCGACTGGAAGCTGAAGGCCCAGGCGAGTAGATAGGCCCAGTCGGATTAGGTTAAACAAGCACCGAAGCCTTAACTGATTCGGTTGAGATATGTAAACCCTAGGGGAGGTGAGCCTATATAAACCTCCCTGCGGGGCGTGTAGACGTACGTTCCATCATACCCCCAAGCGACTCGCCGCCTAGCCGCCGAGCTCGCCCATTGAACCACATCCATAATACAATCTAGCAGGAGTAGGTCTTTACCCTCCGGGGGGCCGAACCTGGGTAAAACCCTGAGTCTCTGCCCTCATCTCGCACCGCAGATGGCTGGCCGCCCTTGCCCCTCGTTCTACTACTCGCTGCCGATTGCAGCATCTGCCGTGACCATTCCCACGACAGTGGCGCCCACCGTGGGGCCTGGCCGGTCTGGCCGGTGTTCTGCGGCGAGATGCAACCTGCCGATCAACGAGACGGTCGCCACCGGCCGCATGATAGCGATCGGCGAGATGCTCCAAATCTTTCCGAGCAGCTACGTCCCGGCGGCGCGACCCGTCACGCACAGCGTGATCCTGCCGATCGGCACGATCAGCCTCTTCGTCGGCCTCACCGACGTCATCGTCTCGGAGGATTCGGCTCGCATCCGCGAGTCGCCGCCACGCGATCGGCTCTCCGAGAGCCAGATCTGCACGATCCATCGCCTCGCCTCCGAGTACAATTCGGCCCACAGCGACGTGGCCGAAAACTCAGCGGCCGCGGAAGACGCGGCCCTCAACGACGACGCCGACTCGGCGACCCCGGCGTCACTCGCCGGGTCCATCACCGCGGCTTCACCCGCGGGCTCCATCACCCAGGTCTCCAACGTGGGAGACTTCGAGGACCCCTCCATCCTCGGGATCTTCGAATTCGACTCCGGGTCGGAGAACTCCGCCGACCTCCGTGACGGTACCGGCCGCCACGCTGCGACCTACATGGCGACCGGCACCGATCCGCCGGAGGATCCATTCTCCACCCCAATCCCTCCTAACGCCACGGCGACGGAGGTCGAGGAACTCCGCCTGAAACTGGCGGAGGCAGTGCGCAAGGAGCAAGCCGAGCGCGAAAAATTTCGCCTCGAGCAGGTGACGGCGCAGGAGCTATCGCGCTACCACCAACAGCGGATCAGGTCGCGCCTGAACCCCACCGTTCAGGGGCGCGCCCTGAACTTTGACGACGAAAACGACCCGGCCTGCGTGGCCGAGCGCGCGATCTGCGAGAACTTGCCACCAAGAGGAAGTGCCCGGCCCCCGCCAGGATCGACGGCGATGGGCGCCCCGCCTCCACCCAACCGCACACCCCCAGGGACCAGCCGCGGATAGTAGTCTCCTCAGGGAGCGAGACGCAAACGGCCTTCCACTGTTCTCCACCCCGATGGACAACCTCGTGGCAGGCCGGGCAGCAGCCGACAGCATCACGGCCACCGGCGACGGCGCCCTGCAGATCCAATACGTCAGGGCCCTGCTCGCAAAGGCCGTCGAGCAGCAAAGAGCGGGCGCCGACTCACAGGGTCGAGTATACTCGCGTTCCTCGGGAAGCAGGGCGGCCTCGAGCGGCCGCCCAATGGCGGCAAACACACTCAACTGCCCACCACCGGAGCCACTGCAGCTCCAACACCGACCTGCGAACGCGGCACTCTCCACCAATGACCCCAGGCCGGCGACCAACCTCGTCGCCGCCAACGGTCAACCCATCGACGCCCGCACCCACATCATCAACAACCAAAGATGGCGCGCACGCCAGCCCGACGACCTGCGACACACCCTAACCAATCGCCGCGACGGCGAGCCCATGACTCGGCCCCAAGTGCTTCGGACCAATGATCCGAGGCGAAGTACCGCCAAACTTTAAGGCGCCAAGGAGATAGAAAAGTCGACCAGATGACCCCGCCGTCTGGCTCGACACATACCTCATGGCAATGGGGATCGCAGGCCACACCGACCTGCTAGCCGCCCGTTACCTCCCCCTGATGATGGAGAGGACGTGCAGGCAGTGGATCAACACCTCCTCAGACAGATAGACTCACGGGAGGAGATGCGCGACGCTTGCGCACTTCGAGTGCTCCTACACCCGCGCCACCACTATCGAGGACCTGAGCGATGCGTCTGGGAACCCGCGAGTCGACCCGCAACTGGGTCCAACGGTGGCAAGAACTCTGGTACAACGCGGTCGGCATCCACCCGGACACCGCGATCCATTGCTTCAAGACCTCGTGCCGCTACGAGCCCCTGGTCGCCAAGCTCAAGCGACACTCTCGCACACTCGACAACATCCCCGACCTCCTCGAGATCGCCAAACAGTACGCGGAGGAAGATCCAAACCAGGAAACTGACGACGAGTCAGGAGTTCAACGCCGCACGAGCGGCAACGACAGCGGGCGACGGTCTGACCTACGCTACAGCAACACTCGCCTCACCGGCAAGCGCCGCAGTGACGGGCGAGTCGACTTCGTCGCCAACGCTGGGCACGCGCAACGCGAGCCCAAGAGCTTCCGCCGTGACGGAGGACAACGCCGCGACGGCGGCAACTACAAGGCCAAGCCAAGGTTCGACCCCGCGGCTCTCCTTAACCAACCATGTGTGTTTCATAGCAGGGAAGGAAAGCCCGCCACGCACACCACCGCCGACTGCCACACCCTCAGGGAGATCGAGAAGGCACGGCGAGCACGGGAAGACCCCGACAACGACCCGCCAAACGGCGGAAAATTCGGCAAAGTGGCCGGCTCGCTCCACACCTTCACGTGCTTCAACACGAAGCGCGAGAAGAAGGTCATCGCCCACGCCGTCGCCGTCAACGCGGTGGCCCAGGTGGACGTTCCCCAGTTCCTCAACTGGTCGGAGCAGCCCATCACCTGGAGTCGACAAGACCACTCGCCACGCATCGAGTACCCAGGTCGAGTCGCCTTGGTGGTCAAGCCTAAGGTCGGCGACTACTGGCTCCCCAAGACATTGATGGACGGCGGAAGCTCCATCAACATCCTGTACCTGGACACCTTCAGGCGGCTGCGGCTCCTGCAGTCGATGATCGAGACGACCCACACCACGTTCCACGGCATCATCCCCGGTCGGAAGGCGTACCCGATCGGCAAGGTTACGCTGCCAGTCACCTTCGGCACACCAGCAAACTTCCGCACCGAGCGGATCGTCTTCGAGCTCGTGCCCTTCGACAGCCCCTACCATTGCGTCCTGGGGCGCCAGGCGTTCGCCAAGTTCATGGCAGCGCCTACCACGCTGCACAACGCGATGAAGCTCCCGGCCGTGTGGCGTCATCACCATCAACAGCGACCCGACATGGCCGCCGAAAGAGGCCAAAGGCCGAGCCGCCGACGCCGTCATCGCGGCGAGACCAACCACGTGGATGAACTCGCCAGCAGCGCGAGCGGGTCAACAACGACGACCCCACCATACTCAAGAAGCCCAACTCGAGGGCAAACACCTCAACCTTTGAGGCCACTCGCACACCCGCATCGTCGAGCTGGTCCCAGCGACTCCAGCCCGACGGTGACGATCAGACGGGCATGAGCCCAGCATAGGAAGGCGCGCCATCGAAGTTCCTCCGTGAGAACAGGGACATCTTCGCATGGAAGCCCTCCGACATGCCCGGTGTCCCTGTGGAGCTCGCTGAGCACAAGCTAAACGCCGACCCCAAAGTGCGACCTGTCAAGCAGTCGCTGCGGCCCTTCAATGAAGAGCGCCGCCGAGCAATTGCCGAGGAGGTGCAGCGTCTACTCGCTGCAGGCTTCATCCGGCCAATCAAATACTCCAAGTGGCTGGCAAACCCAGTCCTGGTCGAGAAGAAAAACGGGACCTGGAGGATGTGTATCGATTACACAAACCTGAACAGCGCCTGCCCAAAGGAGCAGTTCGTCCTCCCGCGGATCGACCAGATAATCGATTCCACCGCGGGCTCGGAGTCGCTGTGTTTCCTCGACGCCTACTCTGGTTACAACCAGATCAAAATGGCTGTCGAGGACGAGGAGAAGACGGCGTTCATCACGCCATTCGGAGCCTTCTGCTACACCGCCATGACCTTCGGCCTCAAGAACGCCGGGGCGACCTACCAGCGGTGCATGCAAGAATGCCTTGCGAGCCAAATTGGCCGCAACATCCACGTCTACATCGACGACGTGGTCGTAAAGTCCGCTCGCCAGGACGATCTACTCGCCGACCTGGTGGAAACGTTCGCCAACTTGCGAAAATATAAGATAAAGCTCAACCCAGGCAAATGCACCTTCGGTGTACCTGCAGGACAACTACTGGGGTACGTCGTCTCCAAGCGCGGGATCGAGGCGAACCCCACCAAGATCGACACGATCGCCCGACTCGGCAAACCCGAGTGCTTGCGCGACGTTCAGAAGCTGGCCGGGCGAGTAGCGGCTCTCAGTCGCTTCATCCCCCGCTTGGGCGAGAAGGCAATGCCTCTATATCGCCTGATGCGCAAGAACCCCACATTCCAGTGGGACAAGGAGGCGGACGACGCGCTCCGCGACCTCAAGAAGGTGCTACTCGCCGCACCGCTACTCGCCGCCCCGGTCGACAAAGAACCCATGCTAGTCTACGTCGCGGCTTCCGAGCGCGTCGTCAGCGCGGTCATGGTCGTCGAGCGACCGGAGGAAGGAAAGGAGCGCCCAGTACAGCGACCGGTCTACTACATCAGCGAGGTCCTCACCGAGTCGCGCCAGCGGTACCCGCAGTACCAGAAGCTGGTATACGCGGTCTTCAGGGCACAGCGACGCCTGCCGCACTACTTCCAGGAGCACCCGATCACGGTCGTCTCCTCCGCACCGTTGCAGGACATCATCCGCAACCGTGAGGCGACCGGGCGAGTCGCCAAGTGGGCCGTCGAGATCGGCGTCCACAACATCAAATACGAGCCACGAAGAGCGATCAAGTCGCAAGCCCTAGCGGACTTCATCGCCGACTGGGAAGAAGCCCAGCAGCCAGAGAAGCTGCCATACCTCCACTACTGGAGCCTGCACTTTGACGGCTCCAAGAACGCGGACGGCGCAGGCGCAGGGATCGTGCTAACTTCTCCGAAGGGCGACAAGCTCCGCTATGTCCTCTGCCTGGACTTCACACCCTGCACAAACAACATGGCCGAGTACGAGGCCTTACTACACGGCATGAGGGCCGCTAGGGAGATGAATGTCAACCGCCTACGCTGCTACGGCGACTCCGACCTCGTCGCAAGGCAAGTCACTGGCACCTGCGACGCCGTCTCCCCCACCATGGCGGCGTACCGCCAAGCAGTGGACAATTTGGGCGGACACTTCACAGGCTACTTCGTCGAGTGGATCGACAGGCGGAAGAACGAGGAAGCCGACGCCCTCTCTCGCATCGGGTCGGCTCGACTCGCACCACCCGCCGGCGTCTTCCTCGACACGATCACCAAGCCGTCAGTCTCTCCCCCGAGGGAGATCGACATCGGAGTCCCGCTCCAACCAGAGGCAGCCCTGGTCGCACTCGTCAACGAGCCAGACGACTGGACCAAGCCCTATATCGCCTACCTGGAAGCCGGCACCTTGCCGGCAGACAAGACGGAAGCTCGGATGATCGCCCGTCGATGCAAGTCCTACGCCATCATCGACGGCGAGCTCCACAAGCGCAGTGTCACCGGTGTGTTCCAACGCTGCGTCCAACCCGCCGAAGGACGCAAAATCCTCCACGACATCCACTCCGGTGACTGCGGCCACCACGCCGGCGCCCGCTCTCTTGCCGCCAAGGCTATGTGACACGGCTTCTACTGGCCCACCGCACACGCCGACGCTGTCGACATTGTCCAGCGGTGTGCCGGGTGCCAGAAGTACGCCAACCAGACGTGCCGAGCCTCAGCCAAAACAATCCCCATCACCGCCATTCGCTGTGTGGGGTATGGACATGGTAGGCCCCTTCAAGAAGGCGCCCTCTGGCTACACCCACCTCTTGGTCGCGGTCGACAAATTCACAAAGTGGGTGGAAGCCAAGCCAGTTCGGAAATGCGATGGGAAGACCGCCACCAAATTTCTACGCGAGATCATATATCGCTACGGGTTCCCAAACAGCATCATCACGGACAACGGCACCAACTTCGCCAAAGGAGCCATGGCCGAATTTTGCGAAGAGCACCACATTCGGCTCGACTCGCCGCCGCCCACCCGAATCAACGGCCAGGCGGAACGGGCCAACCAAAGCATCCTCCACGGCCTGAAGCCGCGACTCCAAGTACCACTCGAGCGCACCGCCGGGTGCTGGGTCGAGGAGCTACCCTCCGTCATCTGGGGAATCCGCACCTCGGTCAACAGGTCGACAGGATTCACCCCCTTCTTCATGGTGTACGGTGCCGAGGCAGTCATGCCCACCGACCTTGAGCACGACTCGCCAAGGGTCGTCCACTACACGGAAGCTGCGAACGAACTCGCACGACAGGATGGAGTCGATCAACTCGACGAGGCACGCGACCTAGCTCGCTCGCGCACCGCCATCTACCAACAAGGACTCTGCCGCTACCACAGCCGGCGGGTGAAAACTCGCACCTTCCAAGAAGGCGACCTGGTGCTGCGTCTCATCCAGGACAAGAAGGGCATGCACAAGCTTTCCCCTCCATGGGAGGGACCATTCGCCATCGGCCGTACTCGCAACGACGCCTACTACTCACCGACGTCCTGGGACGGCGAACTCGACGCGACCATGGAATGTAAACCTTCTACGGAAGTTCTACGCCTAGAACCCCACATATGTACTCTCCAGTCGCTATGAAATAAAAAGAAACGGTTACCGCAAATTGCGCCTACTCTCCATGTCTTGTGCCACTCGCACTCGTAATAACAGCATCACGCTAACCGCAGAAGTCAACCTTTGGTACAGCGATCGGCACGGCCAAGTAGTGCGGTGCAAGAGCACTGAGTCACCTCAGGTCTTGCATCGTCCATGAAAAACGCCTACCCGGAGCCCCATTGGAGTCGCCTAGCTCGACTGGTTCTACGAACCAAGACTACTGCCTACGCTTCTTATAGCGACCATGGTCCTCCGCATCCTCGACATAGCGACTCGAACGGCTAAGTACCACGCTCGGGGACTGTGGACCAGTTCACCTCGAGCGGTCCGGGAAAACGCCAAGTAGGAGAGCATGCCCAGGACTCGCCACGCGACTGACCCCACGGGCCAGGCAGGAGTGACGCGCACAAACTAACGCGCCAAGTCCTCACTCACCCTCGAGTCGCGCCTGGAACAGCCAAGTACCACGCTCGGGGACTCGCCACCCGACCTGCTCACGACGGGAAAACGGCGAAGTACAGCGCGTTCAAGGGAGTCGCCTAGCGACTGGCTCTTCGAGTCCGGGTGAGTCGACCACAATAATAAAACACACAAAAATAACAAACACATCACATACGAGGTAAACCCCACAAAAGGGCAGACGCGCTCGAGGACTCGTTCAAACAACAATCACAAACACTTGACAAATACCAAAATAGACACGACATCTCATTCGATAGCATGTTGCATTGTCTCATATTACAAAATATGCCCGCATGGCAGACCTGCTACTAACGCCACAAGGCAAACTATCCTACTCTGCAGGCTTAGACGACGACTCGCCAACATCCCGGCGATTGCGGATGAACGGCGTGTACGGGTTCGACGGATACGTCGTTAGTTCACCCGCCATCGCCGCGCGGAAGGGTTGCTCGACCTTGAAATCACGATGCGGCGGCTCGGGGTCGCTCGGCACGACGACCGTCTCCTGGTACGAAAGGAGGTCGCCCATTGCCCAGACACGTTCCGAGTACGCGGCGGCGCGATCCTGCAACTTGAGGACCTCGGAAAGCTCTACCGCGCCAGTCGACGATGGGTAGCCACTCGTCACATCGTCGATGTCAAAGTCCTCGGGAAAGTGGGCAAGTCCAAGACTAAGTGCCGTCGCCGCTCCGCGCCGAAACGCCGACCGCGTCATGAACTCAACGACCGCGGGCGCCTTCTCCAAATACCTCCACACCTCAACGAGGTCGCTGGGAATCACTTCCGTATATATCTCTTGGAGATAGGCACGGATGCACGCCGCCGACAACGTTGCCGAGTCGACAAGCATGCTTACACACCGCCGCGTCGAACGAAGTTCGCCTCTTCCGCTATCGATGATGCGACCTGCGGCGTAAGACGATAATGAATACGACGGATACCACAAATGGCACAACTACTGAAAGAGGCAGATGCACTTACCAATCAACGGGCGGGCGAGATCCGTGATGAAGCATTGAAGCGATATATGGTCGTCCTGAAGCCCAGCAACAAGGGCATCCGACACTTTGCGATCCTCTTCGGCGGATGCAATGGCGGCCTTGGCTCTCCCATTAGCCGAGCTCGCTTCTTCCTTCGCTTCCCGCAGCTTGCGCTCGAGGTCGGCGATCCGCTGTTCAGCCGACCTCAAAGCCGATTGCGCCGCCGCCAATTCACCAGTGGGGACAAGCCCTGGCGAAGCTTCTTCGCCTTGCAGCAGCCTGAAGCCTTTGTTTGCCTCACGGGCGATGGCCAGCCTTCTCCGCTGCTGCCGCCACCAATCGGTCACCGATTCAAGTTGCGCACTCGCACATCACCAAAAGGTTAATCAAAGAATTTAAGTGCCCACCCGCTGAAATTCAGCGAGTGCGCACTCGGACCGCAATCAAAGATATTCTTATGCCCACCCGCTGAAATTCAGCGATGCGCACTCGGGACCGCAATCAAAGAATTTTAAGTGCCCACCCGCTGAAATTCAGCGAAAGCGCACTGGGACCGCAATCAAATAAATTCCTGTGCCCACCCGCTGAAATTCAGCGAAAAGCGCACTCGGGACCAACAATCAAAGAATTTTAAAGTGCCCACCGCTGAAATTCAGCGAAGCGCACTCGGGACTGGATGCGAAAATAAAGATAAGACATTAAAGAATCAGGCCGCAAAGCACCGACCTGATCCTCGTGGACCGGATGTACCGGATGGCTGCGCCAAGCATGCCGTGGAGTTGTATCGCGTCAGGACGCGAGGAGAGCTGGCGATGCCCACGACGTTGGTCGACTTCAGCATCAGCGATCCTGTGAGCGTGGCTCAAGGCGAAGTTCCACCGCCGCGCCGCCTTTGGTCATGAAGCGTGGGAAGGTGGCGATAGAGGCACCCGCCCAAAGGAGGTCGGCTCGCCGTTCCGGCAAGGAGCGCCTCCTTCAGGACGCCGCCTCCGTTGCAGGTCCAGCGGCCGCCGTGTCGTCGAATCGTGGCGACGGTGTCACCTTGGCCTTCTTGCCGCCATCCGCAGGGTGACGACTTCCGCCTTCCTCTTGGGAAGGATCTTCCTCGCCGACAACGGGTGGCACCTTAGCCACGGTTGGGTGGCCCATCCTTTTCACTCCGTCCTGTACATCACCGATAAGCAAGATAATTCAAGCGATTTTGAAAGACGAAGGCGAGTGTACTCACTGCATCGAATGAAGCGCAGCCCCCTACGGAGGCCGGCTGGCTTTCCAGTTCGGGCCCCGGGCGGCCGAGCCCCATGTCCAGGACGCCGCGTGCCCAAGACACGGACGGCTTCTTCATCGTCGAGGCTGCAACCGAGCTCAGAACCTCTTCGACAGAGCTTCCTGCGAGGCGGTTGCCACGGCAGAGCATCCCCAGCCCCAGACCGGGCGAATGGCGGGGCATCGAAGCGGTGGCACCTCAACGGTGGCCGTGTCCAGCGCGGCTGCCACCGGTGGTGCCTCGCCCTGATAGGGCTGGGGCGCCGAACTTCTTGCCGAGTGTGGTGGCGAGCCGCCTCGTCGGCTTCGTCTTCCTTCTTGAGGGGCCTTCGCCCTTCTCCTTCCTCTTCTTCTTTGACGGAGTAGCTTTGGCGCGAGGTCGCTCCGGAAGTTCTTCTTCATCGCCATGGCGCCGAGGCTCTTGCTCACCTCGAGCTCATGCCGACGCTGGTCTTGCGAAGCCAGCGGGCAGCTTCTTCCTCGGACTCGTCGTCGCTGCCGCTGTCGCTCGCGGGCGACTCGCCCATGTTTTGACGGACGAGCTCAATTCTCGTCATCCGGCGGAGCCACCCTCCACCACTTGGAACAGCTGCAACAAAGGCAAGTTGAAGTTAGTATGACCGCGATCGCAAAGGATCGCGATCGCGAATGATCTGAAGTGATTACCGTTAGCTGAGCGCCAGCGTATAGGGGCGACCCCAGCTTGAGCGTCCAAGTACACCACTTGGGTGATTTTCTTCAGGGCCGCGGTGTAGTCGTCGAGCCTCCACTCGGCCAGGCTAGCCTTTGTCGTGTCGTCCCGGCCGGTGTATTGGTACATGTAGTGCTCGCGCCGGGCCAGCGGGACGAGTCGCCGCCCGAGCCAGCAGTTGTACATGTTTATCGTCTGGAGGCCCTTCTTCTTCAGACCACGGATGGTCTGAAGCATCTCGTCAACGACCATCCGCTGGTCGCTGGGAAGCTTGCCGATTTGAAGGCGCTGCTCGACCGGGCGGAGTACCGCGGAATCGCCGTCTCGCCTTCCGGAGTCGCCTCGGCAACATAGAACCACGACTTCTTCCAGTCGCTCGCTGCCTTGGCGGGCAGCATCAGGTCGAAGAATGAGGCCTTCGACTTCAGCTAGAAGGTTAGACCACCCGCGGCGAGCATTGGGCCGCCCGCCTCCTCGCGGCTGATCCGTCCATGGAACAGATCTTGCCAAAGAGGGAAGTAGGGCCGGCAGCCCAAGTAGCACCCGCAGAACGCCACAAAGATGGCGAGCTGCTCGATGCTATGGGGACCCAGATCCGACGGCTGGATCCCATAGTAGGCGCAGAACCGTCGGAAGAACAAGGACGTGGGGAATCCCAATCCCGTTCAGGATCGGTGAAGCGGATGAATTCCTCGCGGGTTCGGGTCACCTCTCCGCCGCGAGGATGCGCCAGGCCGGTGCGCAGATCCCGCCTCAAGGACGCCCGATTCGCCAGACATTTGGACCTCCCTGTGGTTCGTGGATAGGGCCATGGCGGAGGACTTTGTGGGGATCGGAGGATTTCGGTCGGCTGGATCGCGGGAAGGGAGGCGAATGCGCGGCAATCGGAGAGAATGGCGAGAAGCTAGCTCTCTGATCGCCTGCCATTCCCCTTATATAGCGGTTGTTACTCGCCAAATCAGGAGACCGTTACTACGCGGTGATTACGCCAAAAGTTACCGTTGGATTACCGCAACGGCTAGGTTGACCACGCTTAACGGTCCAACTTCAGCCACTCGGCTCACCAACCTACTCGCTGCGAACAGCGATTCGCCGATTCGACTCGCCAAAGCTGTGGACAGAATGACAAGTTTTTCCTATATACAGGAGCCCACCGACGATTCGACTGGATGCCTACTCTGAAGCCGCATACTCCGACTTCCAGCGGTCACCTGCGCCCAATCGACGACGACCTCGGGGACTATTGATGGGGATGTACCTACCGGGGTATACCCAGCAGGACGTTTCCGACTGGCCCAAAGAACTGGCGAGTGGGCCTACAAGACGGCGACTGGATCAAGGCCCGGCGTGGATCCAAGCGACTGGAAGCTGAAGGCCCAGGCGAGTAGATAGGCCCAGTCGGATTAGGTTAAACAAGCACCGAAGCCTTAACTGATTCGGTTGAGATATGTAAACCCTAGGGGAGGTGAGCCTATATAAACCTCCCTGCGGGGCGTGTAGACGTACGTTCCATCATACCCCCAAGCGACTCGCCGCCTAGCCGCCGAGCTCGCCCATTGAACCACATCCATAATACAATCTAGCAGGAGTAGGTCTTTACCCTCCGGGGGGCCGAACCTGGGTAAAACCCTGAGTCTCCGCCCTCATCTCGCACCGCAGATGGCTGGCCGCCCTTGCCCCTCGTTCTACTACTCGCTGCCGATTGCAGCATCTGCCGTGACCATTCCCACGACAAGGTGCTAGTGCGTTCAAGCGCAGCAATGTCCTCAGCCATGGCCAGCTGCCATTCAGGATGATGCTCAACATCCCGATAAGAAGTCGGCTCGGAGGCAACAGAAAGACCATACTGACTAGGAGAATAACGGTTGGGGGTACGACGCTGACGAACAGGATGAGTAGAGGGAAGCTCATCAGAGGAAGACGAGTCAGGAGACGATGATGAAGAAGAAGGAATATCAGAGGAAGACACCGGAGAACGAGGAGAACTAGACGGAGCAGAAGAGGTCGGTGTCAAAGAAGAGACATCAGGGGGAGGAGATCTTGTAGAAGACACAATAGGAGTAGAAGGAGGTGTGTCAGGAAAGAGAAGAAAAGAGATATCTTCCACCGGGTAGGTACCAGCGGTGGGACGAGGATAGAAAGGACGCGTCTCATCAAATGTAACATCACAAGAGATACGCATTCTACGACCAACAGGGTCCCAACAGTGATAGCCCTTATGCTCATCACTGTATCCAAGGAAGACACACTGAACGGACTGAGCGGTCAGTTTGGTGCGTTCGCGAGGAGCAAGGAGAACATAGTAAACACAACCAAACAAGCGAAGCATGGAGTAGTCTGGAGACTATCCACATAGGCGCTCAAGAGGGATACCACCCTGCAGGGCGGCAGAAGGCTGAATATTGATGAGGTAAGCCGATGTAGCAACAACCTCAGCCTAGAAATGCGGCGGGAGAGAAGAAGCAATCATCATGGCACGAGTGGTCTCAACAAGATGATGATGCTTACGCTCAGCAATGCCATTCTGGGCATGTGCGCCAGGACAGGAGAACTGAGCAAGGGTGCCCTGCTCAGCAAGAACACCTCGCAACATCTGGGAGATATACTCACCAGCAGAATCAGCACGAAACACATGAATGGGGGTAGAATACTGAGTACGGACCATGGCCGCAAAACGCTGATATATGGAGAGCACTTCACTGCGAGAGCGCATAAAATACAACCAAGTGTATCGAGAAAAATCATCGATGAATAAAATATAGTAGCGATGGCCCCCTTTCGAAGCAAAAGGAGCCGGACCCCAAACATCGAAATGAACTAAATCAAAAGGTCGTTGAGATACAGACGCACTAGTAGGATAGGGAAGCTGAATCTGTTTACCCAACCTACAACCCTGACAATGCAAATACCCATCTCCTGAGGCAGACCCCAGAAGACCACGATAAACTAATGACGACAGACGAGAGTCACAAAGGTGACCAAGACGGTGATGCCACTGCTGAAAGGAGCTGGTAGCAGAGGCGACGACCGGAGAAGAACTGGTAGATGAAGTGGCAGCGGAAGGAACACGAAGCTAGTCTAACTCCCAAAGTCCTGAAGATTCACGGCTGCGAGGGCCAGCTCCAACCAGGGCCTGTGTGCGACGGTCCTGGACAACACAAGAATGAGCATCAAGAATGATGCGACAACCAGAGTGAGTAAGCTGGCTAGCAGAGAACAGATTCATCTTAAGAAGAGGAACATGAGAGATATCAGGAACAGAAAAAGAAGAAGTAGAAAGGATGCCCTGACTAGAAACAGGAAGAGAGGTACCATCAGCCGTGAAAACACGGACAAGAGAAGGGAGAAGACTTCACCCGGCCAGAACAGGAACCGGCGATGGCCGAGGCGAGCTGATGGCGTCGGCGATCACAGGCAGAGGACCGGTGGGCACGAGAACCCTAAAACCGGATTCGATACCATGTTAGGAATAGACAAGTTGTATTCCTCTAGGGGCCAAAGGCCACAATATATAGTACAGGTACAGGTGCAAATATGCAGGAAACCCCCTAACATATGGGGAAAACACAATATACAAATATATACATCTAACAAGTACTTCTCTTGAGAAATTATCTTCACATGGTAGTCCTCAGGCACAATAGGCCGAAGTTCTCTTTGCCTATAGATAGAAATAACCATGACGTGAGCGGACTCGGTGCAATGGGAGGTAACACATCGTCTGGTGTGATAATTGATAAAGGACGTATAGTCTTTCAACAAAACGAGGGAACAATATGCTTCCACATGCAAGATAATGCTGGAAACAATTCAACACATTTGAACATGAGTCACACAATCGAATCATAGATCAAGATAGGGTCCGGCATATCACGGATCAGCAATACCTCTCATAAAGCACATGTTGAATAAATGGATGGCAAGCTTGCACAGCACGAACTATACACTCAACAAGGCCAGCTTGATTCATACCCACAAAAAACATACTAGTATTCTTATTCTTAACCATGCAAAAAGTTAAGATAGTAAAAATGACATTCACTGAGTAGAAGATAAAATGATTGAGTTGTAGGCCACTGGAGATGCCGCTGCTAAAAGTTGTTGCATTTTCTTATTATTATAGGTTAAATCTATATTCACCTGATCCAAAATACATCGAAGCATAATTTGAGTCGAGAAACCGCAAACTGAAGAACATATAATTTTATCATATTTGGTATTGACTATAGAAATTGAAAGCCAGTGGTTTTTACTTGTAAGGTCCCAATGCATTGAAAGTGGTCATCATTATACAAAAATTTATCCTACTTTCTTACTTGTTAATGATCACCATGCATTTTGTTAGCTATTCTAAATTGCCGGAAATTCATCTATCCCTAACTAGCATCAGAAATATTATAACTATAATGTCTGGTCAAGAAATCATTTCCATTAAGGATGAGAAAATAAAACTAGATGCTCATCTTTTCCAACAGTCAAGGAGTGTATAACAACATTAAAATCAAGTTATGAACTGTAGTGGACAGACGAATAAAGTATACGAGACATCTAAATGTGACGCTAACCGGGATCAATTGGATGAAAAAGCATCTCCGGTACAAGGAACCTTTCGTTGGTCAAGGCAAATTCCTGCAGAATGAAATTCCTTTATATAGTGTTTGGATGTAGGAATTTTAGCTTGGAATTGGCTATTTGGAATTGTTGGGCCTAATTCAATTGTTTGGAGAGGTTGTGGAATTAGAACGTGGAAACTAATACAATTCCGAGCCGCGACCCACACACGTCCGCCCGGCCTCGCGAGATTCCAAGCTCCACCCCTCGGAAACGCATGGAAACAACGAAGTGGTACCCTCCTCTCCCTCCCGCGGTAGAACACGAGTGAGCCTCGCTTCAGACGCGACCTCGAACTAAAGCAGCACGCGCTGCTGCCGGAGGTCAGCTCCGTTCTTCTCTCCATCCCCACCCTCCATTCCCCTGACCTCCGTCCTCTCTTTCTTCCCTTCCCCTCTCCTGCTATGAAGATTACCACAAGATCTAGAACCTCACATAGATAAGATCCAAATAACAACCAAGAACGATGATGCTAAGTATGCAAAGGTTTGATCTCTCTCCGAACGATATGATCGAGTTACTCACTCGAGAGCCTCTCTTGATAGTACGGCCATCTATCCTGAACCCGGTCTCCCAACTAACAACATGAGACCGGCAAAAGGGAAAACCTATCAAGATTATATCTTTGCCTTGAGCATTCTACTTGAGCTCGATATAGACGATCTTGTCCTTCTCAAGATGAAACGCCTTTCTTGATTGCTCTTCATCGATCCATGCCCACCGAGGATGGCAAGCCTCAAACATGAGATATTCTAGGGATGGTGCATTTTGAGCTTTCAAAACACTCCTTATTCATATCATCTACCTTGAAGCCAACATATGCTTCAAAAGATGCCAATGGACAATTCCTACAAGTGCAACTTAATACACACATTAGTCCATAAAAATTGTCATTAATTACCAAAACCACATATGGGAAGCCACATGCTCTTTAAAAAGGGAAATCATATACATTAGTAGGCTCATCCTATCTACTTGCCAGACTCATTTACTTATTGTAGCACCCCGGGTAAAACCACTACTAGAAAATCGCCTGCTTTTACATATGTGCATCATCATGATATCCGCATGCATGTTTTAATCTAAAACTATTTTGCTAAAAGCCTATTTTGTTTTCTAAATTATCCCCTGTCTATTTCAAATGTAAAACCCTCGGTCCGTCCGGATCTTTTGTTTGCCTAAATTATTTTACCAAAAGGATGTTTTAAAACTAAATAAAATAATAAAACTATTTTGACCGGGGAGGCAGCCATTGGCCAGGCCCAAAAGGCCCAGCCAACAGCCACCTACCACCCGGCTAACCCTAACCCTAATCCTCTAAGCCGCCACACCCAAAACCCTAACCCAAAACTCCACTGTCTCCACACCCTGCCGCCGCCACCCACCCTGGATCGAACCAACCCTGACCCGCAAGTACCTCCCTCTCGCTCACGCTCCCAATCCACCCCACCCCATAACAAAACGGCCCATGCCTCTCTCCCTGGCCCCACCCTGCAAGCCCTACCTGCGACCAACCCAGTGCCCCGCGTCCCCGACCCACGATCCCCACCCTCGTTTCCTCTCACCCCGCGTCGGCCGCCTTTCCCACCTCGCGCCGCTCTCCCATCGTGAGCCCGCCCGGCCCTCCTCATCGCCGCCCTCTCTGCCTCCACCTCACTCCTGCGCCTTCGTCGGCCCGCCTCTCTGGCTCCGCCACCGCGCGCGCATGCCCCCGAGTTCGTCGGCCTCTACCTCGTCCGCCTGCCTGCGCCTCCTCACCGCTGTGCCCCGCCATCGCTCTCTCTGGCACAGCGCTGCCACCGGCCGCCCCCTCGCCCTCGACCTGTCTTTCCCCAAGCCGCTCGAGCCTGCCCTTGGTGCGCCACCGCCAGGAACCCGGCTTACAGCGTCGCCCTCTCCCCTGGAGCTCGTCTCCTCCCTCTGCAGGCGCCACCCCTGCTTCGGCCCCGACTCCGTGTCATCCTCCTCTCTGTAGTGCGCCCGCTGCTCACGCTGTCGGGCCTCGGTTCTTTGTTCTAAGGCATGCGTTTTCCTGCTATTGCTCTGTCCCTGTTGTGTGACTTCATCTGTTATTGCTGCTGCACATGCTCCGAACTGACGGTGGGTTATGTGTGTTAAGGTAATGTTGTTCGGATTTGGTGGAGCGTTGGGGTTGATGCATGAAGATGTGGTAATGTTGCGGTGCTGTCCGAATTCGTACCGTGTTGGTGTTGCGAAGGTCCCGGACGCCACCCCCAAGTTGGTCGTCGAGAAGCTTTTCCGAAGACCTTCGGTTCCGAACGAATTTCATTGGCACGGGAGCCGGAGAGCCCACAAGATCTTCCCGGAGTCCGAAGCCGATTCCATTGTCCGAAGATCAAGCCTCGATCATGAGGATCCGAAGAGCCCGAACCCAGATCTGAAGACTGATTCCTCAAACCGTCTGAAGCCCTGAGCCAAGATCGTCGAACCTCGTGTATGATCGTATCCGAGACCTCCCTATTTTTGTACATGACATATATGATGTTGCACTTAAATTATTCATACTCGCATACATATTGTGGGTGTTTGGGGGGTATTTAGATGATTCACCTCATAATTAATATGGAGGCCAAATGCGGCCAAATCTAGCCTTATATTGGCATCATTTAAATTTTTGCATCGAACCGATGAAATATTTTGCCTTGATAAGACAATATTTAAATTGCGGGGTATCTAAACAACTAGAACCATATATTTAATTGTCGGGACCCTCGGTCTCGCTTAATATTGCCTATTGCATCGCATCTTCGCCATGTCATACATCATACATGCATCATGCCCGATCTTCTGCCATAGTATTAAATAGTGCATCCGGTGTTTGTGCTAGTGCTTTGCTTCTTCACGGATTAGGCTGATGAGTTGATGCGAGTGTCGACCCGATCTTCAGATGAATCTTCGACAATGTTTTTCAGGCGAGCATTCTCCTCCTTTCTACCTATTCTACATTTCTAGTCTTTACTTCTTCTTGTTGATCTATTGCTATCTGTGTTGCGATGCTATAGATTCCATACCCCGTTATACTTCCATGCAGCCCTTATATTGCCATGAACACATCCTATTACCTGTTGTTTGGTAGATAGTCGGCCTCGCGAGTCGTAGCTGCTTGCGGATGTGATGTGTCGCGCCGTCGATCTTCCACAGTTGTTGGAGTAATGCCGCATGTTTAATGTTGGAAATGATCATGGCTTTAATTATGGTTTAATAACTAAAATTGAAGTAGGTAAATAATGCAGAGGCATAGGTGGGCAATAGATATTATTTGGTTTTTAACCGTCCACTTGTGTCCCGTAGGACCCCAAGTACTTGATACCTGTTCTTTGAATATTCGCACTATCCGCATGTGGGGCCATGAATCCCCCTAGCCAGAGCTTGAGTCATATATTATTTCTGGGGGACACAAAGTAGTTTGGGGCTTTATTACTATCCTGTACTTATGCCATGCTTTACTGCTTTATTTACGATTGCGCGTGGAGCGCCTGTACTGTTTAGGAACAATGTGGAATGTTTTCGCGGTATCGACAAGCCCAGTCACACTTTCGGATTCCCAGTCATTTACAGCCATTAGCACAAACCTATGGGTCCGTCTTGGAGCCGGCCAACTTCCTCGCGGGTAGCTTGGTGGGGTGGCCCCTGAAATTTATATGAATCTTGCAATTGCTCTGTCGTGATGCCTCGTTGGGTTTTCATTTGGTTTTTCTCGAGGTTAATCGTGCGTGTGTTGCTATTTGTGACCCCCTGCAGGATAAAACTTTCTGGAAGCCGTGTCCGTGGTTATGGACGACTTGGAGCACAGTATCTCGATCATAGACAACTATAACTAAAGTAGTGCTATAAATTTGACTTTATAATGACTAGTAATCAGCTTCACTATAATGGAATGGCTAAATAAAAGTGCCAACAATTGCTGGTTTGGGTTGTCACCTGTTACCATTGTATATGACTAGTAAGTATTGCAACTACAACGGAATGGCTAAATAAAAGTACCAACAACTGCTGGGTTTTGGGATGTCTCATGCTATATGTATCTGACTAGTAAGTACTACAACTACCACGGAATGGTTAACTAAAACTGCCACTTCTTATTATATCAGGATGACTCATGCCATATATATCTGACTAGTAATTGTCGGAACTATAACGGAATAAATAAAACTGCCAACTGTATGAGTTCCTCGGCTGACTTCCTCGTTTGGTCTCGAGGGGGAAATATCAGGATGGGTATGCTTGGTGATAGTTTCAGGTTGGATCCGAATAGGTCTTTCTTATCCCTATCTGATAGTCGACCGTTGTATTGAGTCTCTATAGGTTGTTTAGTGCATGCTGCGCTGCCGCTTTAGTCCACCATACCTATGTAGGCGAGTACCGTCGAATTCTAGTCTCGCCGTGTAGTGGCCTCAGTACTGACCGCTCTCTTTTTTCCTTTGCCCTTTGTCGGTGCCCCTTTCGTTTAAGCAAGTTTTGAGATCGACGTCGTTAGCAGGGTTATCCTTTCGGCTTGGCCTGGGCAGGGTTATGGACGCCATTGGTTATTCTTCAGATCTCTTAGCTCAATTTGCATCTTGTCCGAACTCGGACGCTATATCGTTTTAAAGGTGATTTGGATCTTTGTATTGTATATCTGTATTCTTGACTCATTGAGTCGCTGTTGTATATATCTGTTCTGTGGGTTCCATCGTGGACTATTGTATAATGGTATTACTTCGTTTTCCACCCGCACGAAAGTGCCTGGTGGGCACCTTTGAATCGTTTCTATGCGGGTTGGGCGGGAATCGCTGAAACTTGCATAGGGCCGATTCCGAGGGTGTTACAGAGTGGTATCAGAGCTCAGCAGTTACGATACCCCACCGGTCCAGCCTGTAGGATAACCTAGCTGAGGGCCGTTGTAGAGTATCAAAACTATTTTATAAAATTGGTTGGATATATCTGACTAGGTCTGCTTTTACTCCTTATCCCTATGTTATTCTCCTCTTACCTTTGCGTGTTTTGAATCTGTTCTCTTATCTTTTCTTCGAGTCCAGGAATTCTCGTGGTTGGGTTTCCGTCACACCTTCAGGGTTTCACTTCCATCCTTTGTTAACGGTGCTTTGACAACTAGTCTTCATGTTATCTGAGGAATCTTCCTGTGTGTACCTTTCAGTGGACCGAGAAATCCACTAAAATTTTTCTTTGTATCTTCCAGTGTTTTTCAATGCGATGACCTCATACCCATCAGATCCGATAAAGACTGTACATCACTTCTTTGCTTCTGAACCTCAATTGTCGAGACCTTCAGTCTGAATCTAGAGAGTTGGTTGCATAAGTCATCTATTCATGTACCGAGTAATGCTTTGAGTGCAGGATGGAGTCACGACCATACCACTACTCTTATCATTTGCTTGTGTACACTGAATGGTGGATCGATGCAATTCTTACTCCTCCCATAGAAGTTAGAGCTGCCTTATCTTTAACTTCATCCGTTGTTATCCGGAGCGTTCCCTCGACGAACATGATCAACGACCGCTTGTTGGTGGTGTCACCGATCTCAAGATGGAGAAATAATCTTTGTTAGTGGTGTCGCGAAGATCTACACGAAGTGAGAAAATTCAGATCGTCGGCCTTCTTCCCCGTACCATGAGGCGGATCTCGAGGGCGAGATCCATTGTTAGTGATGTCGAATTGTAGCACCCCGGGTAAAACCACTACTAGAAAATCGCCTGCTTTTACATATGTGCATCATCATGATATCCGCATGCATGTTTTAATCTAAAACTATTTTGCTAAAAGCCTATTTTGTTTTCTAAATTATCCCCTGTCTATTTCAAATGTAAAACCCTTGGTCCGTCCGGATCTTTTGTTTGCCTAAAGTATTTTACCAAAAGGATATTTTAAAACTAAATAAAATAATAAAACTATTTTGACCAGGGAGGCAGCCGTCGACCAGGCCCAAAAGGCCCAGCCAACAGCCACCTACCACCCGGCTAACCCTAACCCTAATCCTCTAAGCCGCCACACCCAAAACCCTAACCCAAAACTCCACTGCCTCCACACCCTGCCGCCGCCACCCACCCTGGATCGAACCAACCCTGGCCCGCAAGTACCTCCCTCTCTCTCACGCTCCCAATCTACCCCACCCCATAACAAACGCCCCTGCTCTCCTCTCCTGGCCCCACCTCAAGCCCCACCCTGACCGACCCAGGCGCTCCCCGACCCACGCCCCACCCCTGCTTCTCTCACCCTCGCGTCGCCTTTTCCACCACTCTACCTCTTCCATCGCGATCCCGCCTCCTTTCTGCTTCCGGCCGCCGTCGCGATCCCTTTCCTCCGCTGCCAGCAGCGCCATCGCCGGCCCTGCTCGTCGCCGCCCTCTCTGCCTCCACCTTGCTCGCGTGCCTTTGTCGGCCCGCCTCTCTGGCTCCGCCGCCACGCGCTCATGCCCCCGATTTCGTCGGCCTCTATCTCGCCCGCCTGCCTGCGCCTCGTCACCGCTGTGCCCGGCCATCGCTCACTCTGGCACAGCGCCACCGCCGGCCGCCCGCTCGCCCTCGACCTGTCTTTCCCCAAGCCGCTCGAGCCTGCCCTTGGTGAGCCACCACCAGGGACCCGGCTTATAGCGTCTCCCTTTTCCCTGGAGCTCGTCTCCTCCCTCTGCAGGCGCCACCCCTGCTTCGGCCCCGACTCCATGTCATCCTCCTCTCTGTAGTGCGCCCGCTGCTCACGCTGTCGGGCCTCGGCTCTTTGTTCTAAGGCATGCGTTTTCCTGCTATTGCTCTGTCCCTGTTGTGTGACTTCATCTGTTATTGCTGCTGCACATGCTCCAAACTGACGGTGGGTTATGTGTGTTATGGTAATGTTGTTCGGATTTGGTGGAGCGCTGGGGTTGATGCATGAAGATGTGGTAATGTTGTGGTGCTGTCCGAATTCGAACCGTGTTGGTGTTGCGAAGGTCCCGGACGCCACCCACAAGTTGGTCGTCGAGAAGCTTTTCCGAAGACCTTCGGTTCCGAACGAAGTTCATTGGCACGGGAGCCAGGGAGCCCACAAGATCTTCCCGGAGTCCGAAGTCGATTCCGTTGTCCGAAGACCAAGCCTTGATCCTGAGGATCCGAAGAGCCCGAACCCGGATCTGAAGACTGATCCCTCAAACCGTCCGAAGCCCTGAGCCAAGATCGTCGAACCACGTGTATGATCGTATCCGAGACCTCCCTATTTTTGTACATGACATATATGATGTTGCACTTAAATTATTCATACTCGCATACATATTGTGGATATTTGGGGGTATTTAGATGATTCACCTTATAATTAATATGGAGGCCATATGCGGCCAAATCTAGCCTTATATTTGCATCATTTAAATTTGTGCATTGAACCGGTGAAATATTTTGCCTTGATAAGACAACATTTAAATTGCGGGGTATCTAAACAACTAGAACCATATATTTAATTGTCGGGACCCTCGGTCTCGCTTACTATTGCCTAATTGCATCGCATCTTCGCCATGTCATACATCATACATGCATCATGCCCGATCTTCTGCCGTAGTATTGAATAGTGCATCCGGTGTTTGTGCTAGTGCTTTGCTTCTTCACGGATTAGGCCGATGAGTTGATACGAGTGTCGACCCGATCTTCGGATGAATCTTCGACAATGTTTTTCAGGCGAGCATTCTCCCCCTTTCTACCTATTTTACATTTCTACTCTTTACTTTTTCCTGTTGATCTATTGCTATATGTGTTGTGATGCTATAGATTCCGTACCCCGTTATACTTCCATGCAACCCTTATATTGCCATGGACACATCCTATTACCTGTTGTTTGGTAGATAGTCGGCCTCATGCATGTGATGTGTGATGTGATACCGTCGATCTTCCACAGTTGTTGGAGTAATGCCGCATGTTTAATGTTGGAAATGATCATGGATTTAATTATCGTTTAATAACTAAAACTGAAGTAGGTAAATCATGCAGAGGCACAGGTGGACAATAGATGTTATTTGGTTTTTAACCGTCCACTTGTGTCCCGTAGGACCCTGAGTACTTGATACCTGTTCTTTGAATATTCGCACTATCCGCATATGGGACCATGAATCACCCTAGCCAGAGCTTGATTCATACATTATTTCTGGGGGCCACAAACTAGTTTGGGGCTTTATTACTATCCTGTACTTATGCCATACTTTACTGCTTTATTTACGATTGCGCGTGGAGGGCCTGTACTATTTAGGAACAATGTGGAATGTTTTCACGGTATCGACAAGCCCAGTCACACTTTCGGGTTCCCACTCGTTTACAGCCATTAGCACAAACCTCTGGGTCCGTCTCGGAGCCGTCCAACTTCGTCGCGGGTAGTTTGGTGGGGTGGCCCCCTGAAATTTATATGAATCTTGCAATTGCTCTGTCGTGATGCCTCGTTGGGTTTTCATTTGGTTTTTCTCGAGTTTAATCGTGCGTGTGTTGCTATTTGTGCCCCCCTGCAGGGTAAAACTTCCTGGAAGCCGTGTCCGCGGTTATGGACGACTTGGAGCACAGTATCTTGATCATAGACAACTATATCTAAAGTAGTGCTATAAATTTGACTTTATAATAACTAGTAATCAGCTTCACTATAATGGAATGGCTAAATAAAAGTGCCAACAATTGCTGGTTTGGGTTGTCACCTGTTACCATTGTATCTGACTAGTAAGTATTGCAACTACAACGGAATGGCTAAATAAAAGTACCAACAACTGCTGGGTTTTAGGATGTCTCATGCTATATGTATCTGACTAGTAAGTACTACAACTACCACGTAATGGTTAACTAAAACTGCTACTGCTTATTATATCAGGATGACTCATGCTATCTATATCTGACTAGTAATTGCCGCAACTATAACGGAATAAATAAAACTGCCAACTGTATGAGTTCCTCGGCTGACTTCCTCGTTTGGTCTCGAGGGGGAAATACCAGGGTGGGTATGCTTGGTGATAGTTTTAGGTTGGATCCGAATAGGTCTTTCTTATCCCTATCTGATAGTCGCCCGTTGTATTGAGTCTCTATAGGTTGTTTAGTACATGCTGCGCTGCCGCTTCAGTCCACCATACCTATGTAGGCGAGGACCGCCGAATTTTAGTCTCGCCGTGTACTGGCCTCAGTACTGACCGCTCTTTTTTTTCCTTTGCCCTTTGTCGGCGCCCCTTTTGTTTAAGCGGGTTTTGAGATCGATGTTGTTGCAGGGTTACCCTTCCGGCTTGGCCTGGGCAGGGTTATGGACGCCATTGGTTGTTCTTCAGGGCTCTTAGCTCAATTTGCATCTTGTCCGAACTCGGACGCTGTATCGTTTTAAAGGTGATTTGGATATTTGTATTGTATATCTGTATTCTTGACTCATTGAGTCGTTGTTGTATATATCTGTTCTGTGGGTTCCATCGTGGACTATTGTGTAATGGTATTACTTTGTTTTCCACCCGCACGAAAGTGCCTGGTGGACACCTTTGAATCGTTTCTATGCGGGTTGGACGGGAATCGCTGAAACTTGCATAGGACCGATTCCGAAGGTGTTACACTTATGCAGTTGTTTATACAATCGGTAGATGGACACATTTGGAAAAGGCACGGATAAATCCAGCGAAACATGCCATTCCCGGACACTGGATGCTCTGTCAGACATAAATTGACCGCAAGTAATCCTGAAATGTAGGATTAGAGGTAAGGTCAGTCCTACTACAGATTAATTTCCTCGAGAGCCAATGCTTCCTTTAAAAAATGGAGCATTGTTTTGCTGAACTAATCTAAACTTTCTTAATACACTATGAAATAGTATCCCCAGACAAAGTATTGTCTGAACGAGGAGCGAAAACAATATGATAATACAACCCTTGACTGTCCATCTGACCGGAAACCTTATGAGAATTTTCGGTTGAAACTTTCAGGTAAAGTTTTAGTACTCATATTGTAATTTGGTCTGGACAAAAATGTGATTTAGACATATGCATGTCCATATAAAAAATAATGAAATCCGGTGACCATGTGGCATGAGTCATCTACTTATTCAGAGGCTATGCGAATCAATCAACTAAATTGAAGGCCATACCAATCAACAGACTAAATGTCTTATTGCGTCAAAGAATGGTGTGCATCGCTGGTCATGAGAGAGGCGAAGGAAGGAAGTCCAATTTGCATTAGATTGGTTGTCAATGATGACCTACAGGAAGCTGTGCCCGGTGAGGTTCAGTGATGCCGTCGTGATGCGCGGGCAATATTGGTGCAGAGCACAGACCTCATAGAATTTGCTCAGTTTAAACAACCAACGCCTGTACTCCATAATAAAGATGCAGAAAAAAAGAGTAGAAAGAATACAACAGTTAGGCACGATATCACCTCCGGGCTCTAGATCCTTGGCTGAATAAACGCCAATACACAATAGGTGCAGGGACCTTGTTCGGCTCTTGCACCAGCGTGGTGTTGCCACGAATGTGGTCATCGCCGCAGGTTGCTGCCACCGTGGCCAGAGCTTGGCTGTCCCTCTGCGTCCATGCCTCATTCACCATAGCATGGCGCACCGACTTGGGGATCTTGGAAAAAAGAGGGAATCATAACCTCTGTGCAACAACTCGATCTACATGCTTGAGCATCCCGCGTAGGGCAGAAGCGCATTGTTGTTACCAGTTCGAGGTGAAAGGACTCTGCAGCCGTCTCTGCGAGCTTCGGTAGGGCGACTTTAAGGGGCTCCACCGTACGGGGAAGGGAGAGGATGTGGGAACAGATCCATGGTGCAGCGAGGGCGGTGACGGAGACCCAGTGACGGGTAAGATACGTTTAGACCGACTTGGTGAGATTACATCCATAATGTTTAACATGTGACTATGCCATGGAGATGTAATATCGCGATAACAAGTGAAACATTATTTGTCAGTAACAAGATTGAATATGACATGTGATACCAAACGATCAGATCTCAGACAAGTCATATCGAAAAAACAAAGGGAATTGGACTCGATGTTTACGATTCAAATGACATCGTCATCTTGGAATGTACAAGGATCATCATGGGCATCCCGGTCCCAGTGTTGATTATTGATAGAGATCATGTATATACCATTTCCGATCCGTGAGGGGATCCACTTAAGGATACGATAAGCTGAAGATCATCCGTAAGTTGGATTCATAGTACAGAAAGAGAAAGTCGGAATTGTTCCGCAGAGAGAGATCTGAAGTTGTTCGGAGAAAGAAAGAAAACCCTGAAAAGTTTCGTGAGGGGACTGGAATTGTTCCGAGAAATTCCGAAGTTGTTCGGAGGATATCAAAGGGGAACCAGAAGGTGTTTCGGGTCAAATCGGATTTTTAATATGTATTTATATATTAATTAATGTTACTATTAAATATAACTAGCAAAATGGCCCTCACAAATGTGAGGGCAACATATAAATACATTTGAAAGTGCATGCAAAATATATTTTATGGTCCTATAAATACATGAGAAAATTATAAAATTGGAATAAACATGGTTCTTTGAACAATAATAATTTTGAAGATAAACTATCGCTTTTATGTCAAACATATTTAATCATTTTCATGTCTGGGCAATTAATTAACGTTTCCATGAAAATGGTACAGATAACTATATATTTATTTTTTACACGGTCATATTAGAGAAGTACATAAATTAAATTCATATTGCAAGATAGGATGTTATTTATTTGATGTTATTCAGTGTGAGTCAAACCTCAAATTGTATTTTTCAATTTTAGATTGATTTAAAATTACTTGGTGATAATTAGTTAGTTATAATTCCTAAGGTCAATTAATTAGATGTGGTCTATTGTAATAAACATACATCACATTAGTTGTCAGATGATGTCATATGGAATTATGAAGATATGATGGTTCATCCCTCCATTGCTAATAAGAGTCAAGAGATCTATAAGTCTATGCAGAACTATTGATTCTCGTCGGGTGGTTGAATGTATTGGGTTGCCATGAGATTTTATTGACCAATTATCTATTTCCTTGTTTTTAAAGATGATTATTTTGGTTTGTTATAAACACATATAAGGTTGTTGGTCAACATAGAAAATAATTGTTGCAACATCGAAGACCATGTGCTCATTATGTTAGATGCTTGTATAATCATTGGAAGATTCTAGTGACTTTTTGTGTAATATCGAAAATGTTTTTCTAGAATAGTGAATAAAATAAATCCTATCGACTGCTAGGGAAACTACATAGTGCAAAATTTCGATTCTATCATGTCCTGGTCATTTTCTTCTCTCATTTACCCGATTATGGTATACTTGACTTTTCTATCTTGCCCTGGTCAATTTCTTTCCTCATTTATTCACCTGATTATGATATACTTGAGTTTGTCCATTCATTTTAAAATGTGTAACATTTTATATACACACATATCTCTAGTATTTATTGTTCAACCTTTTCATAAATACATTTTTTGAAATGAAATAATATTTATTTTTTGTTCTCAAATTTTAATATTCTGCTTAATCTAGAAAATATTTTAGAAGATGGTGTATATTAACAGAAAGGTAGTCATATTTTTATCAGTTTTCTACACTTTGTATGTCGAGTCAAGATATAATTAGTAGTCGATTAGACTTTTAGTTACTCGTGCTCGCAGATTAGAAAGATGGAGTAGCCAGTGGCAAATGAATCTGTCCTTGTGATGCATGAAAAAAATACTTCTTAAACTATGGAACACCCAGATAGCAGTAATCGATTTCCTCATATTTATGGTAGTCGTATTGATCCTAACCAATATGCAGTATTTTTTTAAGTAGCCAATCCTTAATATATATTATTTGCAAAAATTCTTTAATATATATTTTGGTAGTAAAACAAAAAAGTATAATCAAAGGAATTAGAAAGATGTAGCCGCATAGTGTATTGTCCTTTAACGTGTGGTACTAAGAAAGTTTTTTCTGCTAGCGTATATATACATGCATAATGTGCTAACAAAGTCAACTATTCTGCAAAACGGAAAAACGAAAGAATTCGCCCTGTGTGCAGTTCTGTTTCTCTCTCGAACTCACCCGCATGCATGTCACGGTCATGTGGCTCTAGAACATCCTTTCTCACAGCTGGGAAAAGAGGTTGTGGTTTCAAGTTCACCATATACTACAAGTTATGAGTAAGACGAAATTAGATAAACTCGGTCTTAGCTTCGTGCATGACTCCATATTAATTATTCAGCCTCCATGTTCCATTTTTATAGTAGCAAAAATCCACAAGTTTTTTTTAGACTAACAAAAAAAAGATTGAATTTAAGAAGTTGAAACGAACATGACTAATAATAGAAATCCACGTCATGCTAAGAAAGTTAATTAGGTTTTGAGTGACCATGTTGTAAAATTGAGGCAATTGTGATGCCCAAACTTTCTCATCAAGAGATTTAAAAAGATAAAGAACATAAATTAATCAAGAAATACGTGTAAGCATTGTTGTATGTATAAGTTATAGTATGACGATGTCCGGTAAAAGTTAAGGAAGTTTTATTTATAGATGTTGCAGAAAATTTCATGTGTAATGATCGCTGAACTTGGTTCCTATGGAGTTGTAGGGTTGCTTAGGACCGGGCCGGCAGCCGGCATGAGTGCAAAGTGTGCATTCGCACAAGGCCCATATTTTGTAGGGGACCAAAATTTCTATATGAGCCTATATAGCTTTGCAACGAAAAAACCTTTACTTCCGTAGATTTTTTGCCTCTTCCCGTGACTGTGTAGGATGTAAAAGGCCGGCACTTACCTGGACCCCAGCAATCCAGCTTGAGGCAAGCCTTAAGATCCACTCTATGTCTCAATCGATCAATCAAGAGAGCGCTCACGCTAGCCGCCTGGGAGCTGATCGCGTCATGTCAACTCTTCTTCTTTAGGAGCAACTTGCTGTTGTTGGCTATTTTTGTTTTGGTGTTTTGCTTGCTCCAAAATTTTAATTTTTTGAATTGAATCCACCAATCTGCAGGTAAGCAGGTGCGTGCATCCCTAAATTCGTTGTATTTTCCTTTTTCTCTTTGCGCCCTAGGCCCTAGCCTTAGGTGTACTTCAATTCAATCCTAAATTTTTTTAATTGTGTTGTTCATCTCTTTTATAAATTGAAGCAGAACAAAGCTTTTCCAAATTAAACCTATTGAAGTCCTATATGCATAATGTGATAACACAAACAAAGACTCAATGATTTAGCCACAGTAAAACTTGAGTGAAGTGTTGGAGAAGATTGACTATGATTTCATTTCGAAGAACATTAAGAGAATGATGTTGTTCAAATAAACACTATGCAACCTGGAGTCTAATAGGTATGTTTATTCATATATCCAGTTGTCATGTAAGATACTCTGACATATACGATTATAACTATTGAATAGTTAAAGTTTTCTAGTGTCATAGGATCCATTATAAAGTCCCGCACATGGCCTCGGATTTTACCGGCCCGTCCCTAGGGTTGCTCATCTAATCAACCAAAAAAGTCACTTGAAATAAAAAAATCCTATGGGTGTTTGTGCTCTATCGGGCTATTTCCCTCTCTGAAAAGGTTGTGATATTGTTGTCATGGAGAAGACAATTTAATGCGATGGTCTATGATATTGTGACTGATATGTAATGGTGGAAATTTTTCTATGATATGAATGATATTTGTTATTGTTTTAGTGTTTGTGCAGTGTGATAGTTTAATGTGTTCCGGACTATATATTGCAAGTAGACAAACAAGAAAGTCTTGGTGCAAACGAGTGGAACCAGGATAACCGTATAACTGATGAGCTCCACTTTAAGGAAATGAAGAAATGATGAAAATTGTTGCCGATAACCCGCCTCATCAGTGACGATTTTTGCCTCCATTGCCAAAGAGGCATTTGCATCAGATACAAGGCCCAAGCAAAGGATTCTTTTTTGTTGCCGATGCGGTTTCTGAACCATGTCGTCTATAGTGTCTCTCTGTACTTGTGACATCAAACACGGAATGGGTTCATAGATGTACATCAATTGACACTGCAGGAATTCGGTGGTTTGTTGGGTGCCTGATACCCTCGACAAAGGCTCCATTATCCTCAACAAATCCTCAGTGACCTCTTTGTCCAGATTTTTTCTCCCGGGCTCACATCAAAGCCTTTGCCGAGATTCATAATTGTGTTCTCGGCAAACAAAATTGGATAGATGGTGGTGGGGTGAAGGAAACGGTGTTGCCATTTGTATCATGACATTTTCAGGAATCATGTACCTAAACTTATAAAAATGGGTGATAATTGAGAAGTGTTCATCCTATGGTTTACTTTGTATGAAAATTGGAGAGGTGCCATTTTGCACGATCTATTTTGTATTTGCTTCACACAAAACCAATTTGGTACTTACAAAATGAAAATGATGTTTTTGTATAAAAAAGTAGGAAAATCTATCCGACACATCCATTGCAAGGTAAGATGTCTCTAGATACTGATGTATTGCATTTTTTTATTTTTCAAAACGAGACAAAATGGCCGGCATGATTATTTATAGTGAGGGTTGAAATTTTCAAAACCAGTGGTTCTCCTATATAATAAATACTTTTGTAACCAAAAATGGGGTTTTGAGGATTTTTAGAACCAAGCTAATAGACATTTATAGTTGTAATATGAATTACTTTCAGAAAATCGATATAAAGTTTTATAAATATGCGAAAGTAGCTATAAAGCTTGAAAGTTCATAAAACAGGAAGCTATGTTCATCAAATATTGTCTAATTTGTGTGAAAATTGGAAAATGATTTTTTGTACTTTCTTTACAAAAGAACAGCATTAGCACTTATAAGATGGAAAATGAATTTTCTCATAAAAAAGTTAGAAAGTCTATTTGGCAACATTTCTTGCCATGGCAAGATGTACCTTGATGCTAAATTTGCACACATTATGATGAGCTGTGCAATAAAGATGGAAAAAGAAAGAAACGTGAACTATTTTTGTCTTTGCTAAGAGCAACACTCCGGCAAAGGGGTCTTTGGCGAGAGCCCAACGGTTGGCTATCGGCAAAGCTAACACGCTCTCAAATTCCGGTCGCAGGCTCAAATTCCGGTCACCTGCGACGAGCGAGGACACATGTCCACTTTTTTGGGAGAATCCTAGATCTTTACATAGAGGTTTATATATCTTTACATGGAGTTTGTTACTCCCTCGGGTCCACAAAATCAGTGTCGGAGATCAGAGGTTTAGTGGTACAAACTTTGTACTAGAACAGTATACTAAATCACCTACAGTTATTATAGATTGGAGAAAGTACTAGTTTTATCGAGTGCCATCCCTTATCCGACGGTGTTTTGTCCGATTCTGGGCAAAGACAGTCTTTGCCGTGTGCCATGTAGTCCGGCACAATGCTCTCGGCGAAGTTCACGAACTTGTGTCCCACATAATGCGCCTCGTTACTCGTTAGCAGAAGAGGTATAGACGCAAGATGAGATACAACATGCTGGTGTATACCGCTCATTTGTCCTCACACTTCAGTAATGCAGTTTATGTGTAGTGTTTGGCAAAACAGAGTATATCGCACCGAGAAAAGAGAGAGACGGATGTTAATACTACAGCACCTATCTATTGTTTGCGAAAAAAGTAGTGGTGCAGGACGTACGATGGTCGACCTTACCATTTTTTACAAAATTATTAAAAATAAAAGTATTGTTTTTTGCACCAGCAACTCGTGAGTACGCTGAGACGTGACCCAGGGCACTTTTTAGACAGTGAGATAGTGAACTTTGCATAGGCAAAATACAACAGCAAGGTTAACCTCGTGAGCGACTCTCAGTTTTATACTCCCTCTCCATAATAATATCATTTAGTACAAAAATTATATTAACTTAATATAAAATATACAATCTTAATACAAAATGAGCGACACTTATTATGGATCGGAGGGAGTAGCTATTGCTACCTAACGAAGCCATTTCCTACGTTGCTCATGAACGTAAGTATTGGTATGGACATGCAGTCTACATGCTGCATGACACGAGGACGTGCTCGTTGGACTCCGCTAGAAGCCTAGAGATGTGTGTTAAAGACCGAAAGAGCTTCCCTCTTGTGCAGTTGTGTTTTTTCTCTCGGACTCCTCCGCGTGCCACGGTCATGCGGCTCTAGACCCAACTTTTCTCACAGCTGGAAAAATAATAGTCGTGGTTTCAAGATATATGTATACAAGTTTTAAGTTAGAGATGGCATTTGATAAACTTCTCTTGGCTTCGAACATGACTCGTTATTAATCATTCAGGCTCCGTGTTGGATATTTCCTATAGCAAAAGTCCACTTTATCATATATTTTGTTCTCTTAGCAACAATATAATTTTTTAGACTAATACAACAAACAAAATATACCATCAGATTTAAGAAGTTTAAACAAACATGAATAATACTAATAAAAATACAGGCCTAGCAAAGAAAGTTGGGTTCTGAGTAATCTTGTTGTAAGATTGAGCCACTTGTGATGCCCAATCTTCTTGTCAGGAGTTTAAAATAGATTAAGGACATTAATTAGTAAAATCAGGGAACATATAAAAATCTAGCAATATGTGTAATCAATGTCAAATCGTATACGTTATACTATGGCAATGACCGATAATAGGTAAGGAAGTTTTTTATAGATGTTGTAGAAAATGTCATGGGTAATTAAGTATATTAACTAGCACAATGCATGTGTTTGGGAATAACTTCAATAGTTGGATGAAACACCGAAAGGAGTGCATGGTGTTCATGTCATTAAGCATCGTTTTGGAGAACCATTGTGTTGCTTGGATGGTGTAAAGGATGGGTTTAAGTTGAATATTACTTATTCATGTTGATCATTATTTTAATTTTTAATTAATTGGTTGTGTGCATACTTGAATTTCCGTTTGGTTGATCATATGTATAATAAATGTAGTGTGCCATGAACATATGTGTAGTAATTCATAGAAAACACACAAATTATAGGAATGACTACTAACTATTGAGAATGTTCATTTCCCTCATGCACATATTACTTCCTCTCATTTACTCTGTCGTATTGAATATAAATGTTGTTTTCACCACCCATTTTGAAATCCGTGGCATCTTAGACCTAGATATTGCCTCGAAGATGTAATTTTTACAAAAGAAAGTCTTTACCCATAGGCATGTTACACTCAACGAAATTTGCCTTTCAAGCTGTGTGTGATAGTTGAAAATATCCAACTATTTTAGTTTTTGATAAACCATTAGACAAAGCTTATGTATGGTTGAACTTTTGGGACTTGACATATCCATATATAATTCTTTACATTGATCACAGTGTACCAAGATTAATTTGGCATATTTAAAGTGTGATAAGTTTGGAACAACAACATACTTGAAGGGAGTATAGAGATGCAGTAAATAATGTACAATGTACTAATTCATATTAGCATTTATACATAAAATATTTTCGCGTATGGTTGTTCTGGTTGAACAAAGAATGTGTGTATATATTACCATGCTTAATATAAGCCAAAAAGATGAAAAAATGTCATCTATTCAATATTGTTTTCCCTGAATAACATTTTAAATTGTAAAAGTAAATCCTTGTATCAAGGTTGAAATACTTTTTTCTCTCTCAAATGAACAACACTGAGAAAACAAATAAGCCATCTTTTCAATATTTCTATATAATATATTCCCCTTTTTCCCGAAGTAGTAATGTAGTTGTTCACATGTATTCATTAGTATATATAATTACCGTTTTTATAGCCTAGATGTCTTTTCAGTACAATATAATTCCTTTTGCAACCGGTCGGACGTCCTAATCTAACAATTATTTTTGCTACTATATCTCCTTTCCATCTCTTTGTCTCAAGTAGACTCTTTTGTTTGCAGCTGGCATTCACATGGACTGGCTTTTTGCATCCAACCTGCACTTGGTTTCCTTTTCGTTAGCCGTCGATTGGAAGATTAGATACTATCTTTACGGACAACCTCGTTGCAGGATTGTAAGGTTTTGAACTACTGCCAAATCATGTATGTAAATTCCAAATTGCATATCACCTGGGACAATATGCCGGTTAATTAAATTTTAGTCTTAAATTTTATACCCAACAGTCAATCTCAAGGACTTCTCCTTCGCTGCATGCAGGAGCCCACATACCGTCGTCTGGAGAGGTAGCGGTGACTTGGTGGGAAGATTTGGGATCTGAGTGTTCGGTAGATAGAAAATCATTGGTATATTCTGCAGCGAGAAAAAATCTCACGAGAAGGAGTCGAATTCTATTGTCGGAACATATGAGGATTGGATACATCTGTTCATAATGATTTCCTAGGGCGACAGCAGATGGGTTTTTCACTTGAGTAAATTTATTGAACTTTACGTGAACCATGTGCCTCTTTACCTAGATCGGGCTAAGACACATCAAACATGTTAGTCTATGTTAAATCATAGCCATTAATTAAATATCTGACGGTCGACATAATTTAATTGATGTCACTTAAACCACATGCCTCTTTACCTGGATTGGTCTACATGCCACATCAAACGTGTCCAACACTTGTAACGCGTTAGTCTATGCTAATAATAGCCAATCATTTTCATTATCAAACTATCTAAATAATTTAAGTGATTTTGAACTAAGATGGTCTCTATTTTAGAGTTCAATTATTTTCACTAAAGATATATATGTAGATGGATACATATACCCAGGCTAGTTTATTTCAGGTCCGGTATATTACATAGTTCTATGGAAAAAAAACTAACCGATGGCACCCGAACGTGTTCAGGCCAACTCCTTTCTACGTGAAAAAGAGGAATACATGTAATGAGTGAGTTACGTGTTTGGCCAAGCCGATCCTATTAGAAATGAAACCCACATGTTATAATTGTTACATAAATCTTATGGTTGAGATTTAACATTCTATCTTCAAATTTTAGATCTAACTATCAAAATAATGTTGATGATGTGAACTAACGTGACTCCTCGGAACAACCTCTTATATTACTTTTAGTATATAACTAGCGCGATGGCCCTCACAAATGTGAGGGCACCGTCTTTAATTGTTTTAAAGGAATTAGAAATAAAGTTATGTGTTCAAGGATGACACATTTTATAATAAGAAATAATAAGGATCTAGGACTACAAAAATGTTTCGGTAAATAAAATAACATATGCGAGTGAGAACTTGGACCAACTTAAAATGTCAGCTAAAAGTGTTGTGTCATCCATCATTACACAAATGTGTGTTGTTTGTATATAATATTTTCTCAATAGTAAAACTTGTATGTTAGATTAGTATATGCGAGCTTAATTAACATGGATAAATTTTCTTGATGAACATAAAAGAAAATAGTTCATCATTCTTAGTGATTCGGCCAGATTAAACATTTATAGTCGTTAACTCGGTCCATGCATACTTTTTAATATGAATAATATGACTTATGAACATATAAATGCAAAATTATAAATACATTCGTAATTATTTCTTTTTAGTGGATTCATTAACTTGTTTATATGTCACTAGTTAAAGTTAGATATGTATGAGCTTCAAATTTTATAAGGTCATATATTCTGATATAGATTTTATCTAAGCATTTAAATATTTAACTATTATTTCGATCTGGAATTCATTTTGTATACACACTCAATTCGTATTTGTGATCATGTAAGATGAATATACATCTTGGATAACATAGTTCTAGCCTCTTAATCAATGTTTGACTTTAATGTGTGATCCAATGATCTATTCTCGCGTGTTGACTTCATAAATCACTGAAAACACATGGAAAATATTCTAAGGATGCCCAATCATAAAAAATCAAACAATATCCATAGGAAGGATTTCTAATAATTTAATTATGCACATTTTATTTCTTCTGAATAAAGAAATTGGTGTATAGATTTGCGATGTGGATAACAAAGATAAAGGATATCAATTATTCAATTGACAACAACACTAAGTCATAAAGATACCATGTGTTGACCACTTGGTAATGTAGGGTGTTTAACTTTTCTCTCATGTCTATGAAGTTTTGCATATATCTTTGTGAAAAGTTAAAAAAGAGTATACTAAATAGGCACACGTTTAGTTTCAAGACTTTTTCCAAAAAAAGGGGACACCGCATGTCTATCAATTGATGTGTACATAGCCATATTCACGGTTTTAGTTTCAAATCTTCAGCTTCATAAAGCATTATCCCTCACACACTTGTCCACAAGGGTGTCAGAACAATTTTTAATTCATATAAAATTAACACTACATGTGTCGATATGTGTGTCCATCCAATATGTTTATCGTTTGTGATATTATGAGATTAGTTATAATCCAGATAATAAATATGATCCATTGGATGATTGGATGCTTTTTTATATACATGGATGTGTTGCCTGTGATACATTTTGGTACATTTGCGAAATCTACAACTTTCAATTAGAACTTTTTATTGTATATCATGTTCAAAAAAATCAATTGATTTTAACATTATTAGATACATTATGGTAACCTATAAATATAAATTCCTATAGTAGAAACCCAAGATCTATCACTTTACCCATCTCTTGATAATTATGAAAAATTATTGATTTATCTTCTTTATGCTGAGTTATTAACAAATAATAGTTGCATAACAAATAATATATGGCCACGATACCGACAGCTAACAAACAATAGTTTATTAGCAATATGCTTGCATTTATGTGAGAATTTCTATCATGTGTGCAATATCTATAAAGACATATTGCTGGATGTTTTGATGTTTCATAGAAATTTCTTGTATATATCTTGTTTCCATTTTTATGCTAATTATAATCTATAATAGATCAAGTCGATTATTCCTAGGCTAAGTACATTGATATTGTAATATATAGCTTTTTAAAAATAATCAATTTGTCGAGATCAACCATATGGACCAGATGCTTAAACTAAAAAGTAATTCAACCCACAAATATAGACCAGATCGATAATTTTTAGGCTAGGTACGTTAATGTGGTAATATCTAGTTTTTCTAAAATAATCAATGTACCAAGATCTAACCATGTGGACCATATGTCTCGATGTCTCATATTAACAATTTTCTCATATCTTTTAAGTTTCAGAATATTTGTATCATTTTTTATGTTTTCTACTCAAATTTAAAAGGTATATGTTTTACCTATTTTTGTATACTTTACAATGCATATGTATAGATCATTACACTCAACTACGTACCTATTGTTCTTTTCTAGTTTATTTTATTATATGTTTAAGGCTTTGTTTGGCAGCAGAGTGCTTACAAAACTAAAATATTGTAGAACCTTAGTATTTACGTTCATGCCCAACAAATACTATAGCTTTGAAAAAAGAGGATGTAATCCCCTTTTCTCGGTACTACAAAATCAATGCGGCATCGCAAATATAAATTGCAGTTTTACTAAAATAAAATGTCCTAAAATATTCAAAATCATGTATTTCCAGAAACCACTTTTTTGGTATACCTAAGAAAACATTTTCTGCCAAACATAACCTTTAAATCGAAACAACTTGACATTGTCTGGATTCTGTATGTTGTATACCGATTATAATTGTAAGTCGTGTTACCTAGACAATATTGAGCAAAAACTAAGGTGAATAGGGTAAGGCAATGTTTTTAAAACAATACATTTTATTTATTTATTTTGAAATATAATATGTGAATTTAAAATTTTACAAATCGCACATTGTCGGTTTTAGCCAAACCGAATGGCCAGTCGATGTCACATAATGGCCACGTCAACATGCAGCGACCTGCATGCGATGATCCAATTGGTTTGATCCACTCGGTTTTCGCAACACCGACTGACCCACTCGATTTCAGCCACACCTACTGGATCACTCGGTTCGGCCACACCAACAATACGTTATTCTTGCAAATTCCAAAATTCGCGTATTAAAATTCGAAATAAATAATAAAATGTATTATCATAATTTTTTTCAATAGAGTAGTAAGTGAAAAATTGATATTGTAGATTTATTTAGTGAATGGACTTGGCTAGAATTTTTTTTGCCAACGGACTCGGCTTGCTTGCTAGCCTATCTTTTATTTTGAAACAGACTCTTATGTTTTATTTATAAACAGATTTGATCAGCTATTCCTCAGATGTATTCCTGGCAAAATATTTGTTTTGCACCACGTTTCCAAGGAAAAATATGTCAAAAGTAAATAATCTTGTACTGCTTGCTTGCCTACCTTTTTATTTTGATAGTGACTCTTGTGTTTTATTTATGAACAAATTTGATTGGCTATTCTTTACTGTGGGTATTTATCCGGTTCAAAGTATAACAAGTTTAGTAGGCTTGTTTAGACTACCAAACATCTTATCGGAAAATTCATAGATGTAAGACGTGACAAACCTTGTACAGTTTCATATTCGTGAACAGACTCCTAGCTAGCTAGTTGGCCAACTCTATTTCAAATGGACATGGCATGTATTACCGGGAAAAACAAAAAAAAATAGGTACGTACGATAATGTTGTACATATACAAGACGTGACGGATGGAACTTACGGTTACACAATTAAAGATCTTTCATTAAATCCTGGCCACAAATTATAAATCTAACTATCAAGATAATTTAGACGATATGGATCAACCTGGTGCTTTGAAAAACACCCTTATATTAATTTAGTATATAATAGATTCTCATGACGTATTTGACTTATGATTAGCGGACGTGTGGATATGTAAATTAATTGGTTTATAAAAATGTATATATATTTATTTTTTGATAAAAATATATTACATTCACTTTTTATCTGTCTTATAAACTATTAAATGGAAGTGCATTCTAGATGGGAAAACAGTTTTTGGCTTGGAATGATCGTTGAACTCAGTTTTAATAGGCATGTCGGTTATAAATATGTCTCATACATGTGGAGTCACATGGTAACTGACAAAAGGTCACAAAAAACAATAAAAATATTGTTTTATTATTAAAGAAGCCACCACGTCCATCGTCAAGGTTGCGCAAGTGCTACTATTAGTTTAACATAGTTTGAGCGAACAATCTTTCCTATCATCCATAGTCCATTTTGTGATTACATTCTATAAATAGAATTCAAAATACTAGAAATAATTAAAGTGAACCAAAATGCTACAAATACTATATTATGTAGTGGAATTCTATAATAGTTAAACACTCTTCTTGAAAAGAAAAAATGTTTATCAAAGTGATCCAAAATTCTAAATGATATCACGCATGTGATATTAATTAGACATCAAAAGATATATTATTAGGAGCATGGCTAGCATCAACATCTATGAATACTAATGAGTAATTAACTTAGTGAACAAAATGCGTGGTTTATTGGTATCTACAAGAGGGCAGCATTGTGTAACATGACTAAATTTTTTCATACATATGACTATTTAAGACTCTTGCTTTTTCACAACATATGCTCAAGATGGGGTAATTTTTGGAGCATGAATGAAAATTATGCATTGATGGGATCAAACACATTTAACTTGTATACTTATATATGTATGCATGTTTCCATACTTAGGTATTTTGGCATGTGTCCACGCTTTTTTAATTTCAATCATAGCTAAGCAACAAGTGTTCCCTACAGATCGGATTAAACACAATAAGTTGTTGATCTAAATGTGATGTGCGTGTACAAAATGATTATATTTGATCCCTGTTATGTAGGAAGCGAAGTGATCTTAACACTAACTTTTCCATTCAACTGACCTTCAATTTATATTGATATAGCATAAAAATGAACATCACATGAATCCTCATATTTCAATCATGGCTCCACATTCTCAGTGACATCTGCACAAAAGTAAACTTTGCCTTTGTTTCCAAATAGTTGAAGTTTCACTCCAAGACCTTACCTTCAAAGAGTCCTTTTAAAAGTATCATCAAGATAGAGTTAAGAAAATCTTTAATCTTGTAAAAGGAAAAAACTAGAGGAGTGTTAAGAGCTCATCAATCTCAAGGCATGCTTTTGACCCCATTATGATCTCTTGCTTGATGTGGTTTTCTGCAGTACCGTGTGACATGTCTGGTTGTTGTCATTATATGGCCATATGACTTAGATATAAACCTTTTCTTAATCTTGCTACACTTAATAACTCTTGTTTGTGGTTGTTACGACCACTTGTGTTTGTTGTGATCAAATCTGAAAAGAAGTAAAGAAGCCCTTAAGACTTGTTTGTCTTCCCTTTGTATGAAAATGATTCTATGATCAAGTGACAAGACGACACTCCACTTAGTGTTGAAGTAAAGGAACTAGGTACTAAATCTTTTTATGTTTATTATATTAGTTAGTTGATTGATTTGTAATAATGTTGCATGTTCCAAAAAAAATTACAAATTTTGCAAGACTTTGAATAATCTTTTTAATAAAAGGTTGTATGCAATGATTGATGCAGAGGCCAGAGCTTCCCCATTTTGAAACTACCCACAAAACGAATGTGTACGGTAGGAGTAATACACGATGTTTTGAATTTATGACTTATTTCCAGGAGTATGACTTGGAAGAGTAGAACTGAGCAGAGAAGTTTGCTATGTCGCATGGTAACTAACTAATGCTTGTATTTGTCGATCCATGCTATATATATCATGTGAATTGCACTACACCATTGTCCCATTATCTACAAAATCCGGGCAAGAAATAGCAAAATTTTATGAACGGAATCCATTACTGTTGTTGGTTTGTCAGAAAAATACAAAAAAAATCTGTTTTCAGCACACGCCTTGAGAGTGAGGATGATTGCAGATTATACATCACTGTGCATAACAGGAGCTAAGCTGGTTTACCACTGTCTATTAGTACTCGCGCACAACTAGTAATTTCGACCATAAGAAGACTAAAAATAATACTCACTTTTTATGAAAAAATATAAATATATGTGAATCTAAATAAATCTGCAACATCCTTTTCTGAAAGGAGAGAGTAATGGTTTAACTGTCTATTACTGTAACCGGTGATGCTGCATTTTTGCAAGGATAGGATCAACAGGTTGTTCCACACTCGCAGGATCCTCGTGCTCGTGCATGATATGACCAGCTGGACACGCGCAGGTTCCGATATTTGTCGGAGCTAATCACACAAGAGCGAGGCTGCGAAAGGCTATGCAGTTAGCCTTAGTTAGAGCATCACTAGTAGAGCCTCTAAACCCATAAATTCTCAAAGAAGTTTAAGGGTTGAGAAATGGCATTTTTGGCACTTTTAAGGGTTAAAAACAGGGGCAAAGATTAGAACCCTCAAACCCTCAAAACTGAGGGTTGAGGGCAGAGACTAGAACCCTCAAACCCTCAAAACTGTCATTTGACATATCACAATTTTCATCATCTCAATAACGGTTTGGAAAAAAATCATTCTAGTTATTATTACAACACCAAATAGTACTTTCAAGCACATAATAATCATTCAAGTTATTACAACAATGTTTTTGCAAATAACAATAATTGTTCGAATCAAATAGGACATACAAAAGTAAAACAAAGATAGATCATGGGCCTTGGCGCCGCCCATCCAACTACCAATGGTGCTCTACTAGATCATCCCAGAGCTGACCATGAGTTTTTGCATCCTCAATCTTACGATGTGCTTCAAGAAAATCTTGTACGCGACAACGGTTTCTTTCCGGGGCGGCCGCGGCTCGGGAAGGTCGGGCGAGGCGGGCGGCGCGCGGCTCGGGAGGTCAAAGTGCGGCAGGTGGCGGGCACGGCGGCTGGGAGAGCTCGAGGCGGCGGCGGCGCGGCTCGGGAGCGCGCTACGGGGCGGGAGGCGGCGGGGAAAGGTGGAGCGGGAGCGCGCTACGGGGGGCGGGGCGCGGCGGCTCGGGGAGGCAGCGGGGCGGTGGCTCGGGGAGGCGGGAGGAAGGAGGCGGCGGGAGGCGGTGAAATTTCCCTCCCGCGCTCGCGTGGTCGAGGAATTGGGGTTGGACGGGTTGGGGCCTCCAACCCTCACTTGTACAGGTTGGGAGGAGGGTAGGGGTTGGGCCTGTAAATTTTTTTGAGGGTTCGAGGGTTTAGGGGTTCTAGTCTACGGGATTTTTGGTCGCAATATGTAAAAAGGCGGTTATTTTTGAGGGTTTAGGGTCTCTACTAGTGATGCTCTTAGAATGTTTGATTTTCCTATAGCAGCAGGCAGCAGCAGTGAAATGAAGGGGCTATAATTAATTCCCTGCTTCTAGAACGGAAATGCGGAATGGATTATCAAATGTCGATATACACCTACTAGGCCTCATTAGCAGAAGAGGTATAAACGCAAGATGAGGTACAGCATGCCGTGCCGGTGTATACTACTGATCATTTATCCTCACACTTCAGCAGCTTAGACGCAGTGTTTGACAAAACAGAGTAAGTAGCACATCAGGAACGAGAGACAGAGAGAGAGAGCGGATATTAAAACTGTGGCGCCCTACATTTGGCAGCAGCAACACTTAACCCCTTCAACGCTTGTACGTGAGTAACGTGACCCGGCGCACATACTGAAGTTTGAACAGGCAAACTCCAAACTGAAGTTAATCTCGTGCGCTGACGCTCAGATTCAAAGGTATTGCTAGCTAACAAAGATATAGCATGCATTGTGTTACAATTGCGACAAGAAGATAACGAAGAACGAAAACGAAAAACACAGCAAGGGGGACACAGATTTAACGTGGAAAAACCTCTCCAACAAAGAGAGGAAAAAACCACGGGCGCCAGCCAGCGAAACTTCACTATATCGAGGAGTGTTTACAAACGCCGGGGATTTCACAGATGCAACTCATCCCAACCGGCGGCTTACAAGGGGTTTATATATCGGTGGAAACCTAGGTTTTCGACGATCCAGACCCGTCAGCGGGGCTGTCGTCCCCCGCACCCCCCACAGGCGTCCCCGTTGCCTCGCTCCACTCGTCAGAAGTTGGCCTATACTTTGTAGAATTTGGATCAACATATAACAAACTCCACCTTGAGACAAATTCCTCCTTGTACCATCAACAGCAACCATCTCCCTGAACAAACAAAGCAAATAATTTCGGCGCCAATAGCCACTTGGGCTAATCAGTTAAACCAACTAAGTTCGAGCAAAGCTCAAACTTAGCAACAGAAACAGGTTTAGTCATCATATCAGCAGGATTATCATGAGTGCTGATCTTGCATACCTTTAATTTACCTTGAGCAACAATGTCTCTAACAAAATGGTACTTGACATCAATGTGCTTAGTTCTCTCATGGAACATCTGATCTTTTGTGAGGTATATGGCACTTTGACTGTCACAAAACAAAGTAATGCAAGAATCATCTCCGCAAAGCTCAGCAAACAAACCTTTCAACCAAACAGATTCTTTGCAAGCTTCAGCAATAGCCATGTATTCAGCTTCAGTAGTAGATTGTGCAACAACAGCCTGCAATGTAGCCTTCCAGCTAACAGCACAACCACCAACATTAAACACATAACCTGTGAGGGATCTTCTCTTATCCAAATCGGCAGCAAAATCTGAATCCACATAGCCAACGAGTCCCTCACCGGTTCTGCCAAACTTCAAACAAGCATTGGAAGTGCCAAGAAGGTACCTGAAAACCCACTGAACAGCCTTCCAATGTTCTTTACCAGAATTAGCCATGTATCTACTTATCAAACTCATAGCATATGATAAATCAGGACGAGAACAAACCATGGCATACATCAAAGAACCAACAGCACTAGAATATGGCACCTTTGACATGTACTCAAACTCTTCATCAGTAGTAGGACATTGAAAAACTGACAATTTAAAATGAGGAGCAATAGGAGTACTAACTGAATTGGCACCATCCATATTAAAACGATGAAGAACTTTCTTAATGTAACTTTGCTGACTAAAAAATAACAAACCAGATTTTCTATCTCGGGTAATCTCCATACCTAAGATCTTCTTAGCAGCACCAAGATCCTTCATCTCAAACTCACTACTTAGGTGTGCCTTCAAAGTAGTGATTTCTTTCATGCCCTTGGCAGCAATTAACATATCATCAACATATAGCAGCAAGTATATAGGTGACCCATCAACAAACTTGATATAAACACAACTATCATATTTAGACCTCTCAAAACCATGTGAGATCATAAATGAATCAAACATTTTATACCACTGTCTTGGAGATTGTTTTAAGCCATAAAGAGACTTCTTTAATTTGCACACAAAATCCTCTTTACCAGGCACTATGAACCCTTCTGGTTGGTCCATGTATATTTCCTCATCAAGCTCTCCATGCAGAAAAGCAGTCTTGACATCTAACTGCTCAAGCTCAAGATCACGCATAGCCACAATACTAAAGAAAGTACGAATGGAACTATGCTTCACAACTGGAGAGAACACATCATTGTAATCAATACCTGGAACCTGGCTGAACCCTTTTGCTACTAACCTTGCCTTGTACCTTGAAGGCTCTTTGGGAGATAGTCCTTCCTTTTTCTTGAAGATCCACTTGCAGCGGACCGTCTTCTTTTGTTTAGGCAAGCGCACAACATCCCATGTGCCATTTTTCTCAAGCGATTGCATCTCTTCTTGCATAGCAGAAACCCACTTCTCGCGGTCAACGGATGCAATGGCTTCATTATATGTAGCAGGTTTAGAATCGTTCTCCACCTGTTCAGCACAACTCAAAGCATAATGAACAAGATTACACTCTTCAATTAAACGAGGACGAGGACCACAGTTACGCCTCGGTCTATCAGCAGCAATGGACTCATGTGGCTGCTGCAAAACAGTAGGTGAGTGCTGAACAACAATATCATCAATGTTTTCCTCATGTGTATCTTCAACGATAGCATCATTATCAACAGTTTTCTGCAGGTTCTCCACCTGCACATTAACTCTCTCCTCTCCAACAGCAACAGGAGAGGTATCTGATGGCAAGCTATCATGATACATAACGGACTCATTGAAAACAACGTTTCTACTTAGCAAAATCTTTTTAGTTTCAGGATTCCATAGTTTATATGCTTTAACTCCTGAACCATAACCAAGGAATATGCACTTAACAGCCCTAGGCTCTAGCTTTCCATTATCAACATGAGCATATGCAGTGCAGCCAAAAACTCTCAACTGTGAATAATCAAAGTAACTGACCATACCTCAATGGGAGTTTTCTTCTGAAGTGGAATAGAAGGTGACCTATTGATGAGGTAACACGCTGTGTTGGCTGCTTCAGCCCAGAAACGCCTATGCATACCTGCATTAGACAACATACAACGAGCCCTCGAGATGATGGTTCTGTTCATGCGCTCTGCCACGCCATTCTGCTGAGGAGTATATGGGATGGTGTGATGCCTGATCATGCCATCGTTACTGCAAAACTCCTCAAACTCATTAGAACAGAATTCCATACCATTGTCAGTACGTAGTACCTTTACCTTCTTCTCAGTCTGTTTTTCAACCATAACTTTCCACTTCTTAAAAGCATCAAAAACATCAGATTTATGCTTCAGAAAATAAGGCCACACTTTTCTTGAGTAATCATCAATAATAGTAAGCATATAATTAGCACCACCAATAGAAGTCTTACGGGACGGACCCCATACATCAGCATGCACATAATCTAATATGCCTTTGGTGGTGTGAACGGAAGCATTGAATTTAACTCTTTTATGCTTACCAAAGATGCAGTGCTCACAGAACTCAAACTTACTCATGTTGCAACCATCAATCAGCTCTCTCTTGACCAACTCTGCCATGCCTTGTTCGCTCATATGCCCAAGACGCATAATGCCATAGATGTGTTTTACCACAATCATCAGAATCATTAGAAGTAACAGCAGCAGCAATACCAGGCAAAGTGCTACCTCTAAGAACATATAATTTAGCAGAATTCATATCACCTATCATGTGAATAAGAGAACCTTTTGATACCTTCAGAACTCGATGCCCACCAGCATACTTGTATCCATCAACGTCCATGGTACTCAGGGAGATCAAATTTCTGGCCATGCTTGGTATGTGCCTCACCTCACTCAACGTGCGTGTCACGCCATCATGTGTCCTAATCTTAACAGATCCAACACCAACGATATGGCATGGGTTGTCATTCCCCACACACACAAAATCTCCAGTCTGCACAGGCTCATATGAACTGAACCAATCTTTGTTACAGCAGATATGAAACGAACATGCAGTATCAAGTATCCATTCATCATCACGAGAAGCACAAGCAGCAAAAACAGCTAAGCATTCACCATCAGAACTATCAGAAACAACAACAGCCTTACCAGCACCTTCAGACCTATCTTTCGGTTGGTAAGTTCCGTTTCTTTTCTCCTTATTCTGCAACTTCCAACAATCATCAATAACATGATTAGATTTCTTACAATACCTGCAGAATTTATCCTTTCCCTTGGACTTTGAACGACTTCTACCGTCCTTGCTCTTATCTCTGTTGCCATAGTTGTTGTATCTCTGCTCGGTCCTGCCACGAACCTGCAGAGCCTCAGCCTTGGATGACGTCCCATCTGACCCTACCATAGTTTTCATCTTTTCCTCTGTTTGAGGGCGTCATGTACTTCGGCAAGGGTTAGTTCATCACGGCTCAACAATATTGTATCACGAAAATGTGTATAGGAACTAGGCAACGAGCATAAGAGTAGAAGAGCTAAATCCTCATCATCATATTTTACCTCCATAGACTGCAAGTCTGAAACAATCTCTTTAAAAACAGATATGTGATTCATTACCGATCCACCTTCTTGCAGCCTGTGCGAGAACAACTTCATCTTCACGTTCATCTTACTGGTTAGATCCTTTGACACATAGATCGTTTCCAGTTTTTCCCATAGGGCAGCAGCAGATTTCATCTCTAGTACTTCCTGCAAAATATTATTGGACAGATGAAGTTGAATCAAAGACAAAGCCTTACGGTCCTTCCGCTTCTCTTCGGTGGACCAGGTCTTAGCATCCTTTTCACCGAATCCATCCAGCGCTTCATCCAGATCAGAAGTTTGGGCGAGAATCGCCCGCATCTTCACCTGCCACAAGGAGAATCTTGTGGTGTAGTCCAGCTGTGATAGATCGAACTTCAAAGACGACATGTCGCAAACCCTAGATTAGAACCTGGGGCTCTGATACCACTTGTTACAATTGCGACAAGAAGATAACGAAGAACGAAAACGAAAAACACAGCAAGGGGGACACAGATTTAACGTGGAAAAACCTCTCCAACAAAGAGAGGAAAAAACCACGGGCGCCAGCCAGCGAAACTTCACTATATCAAGGAGTGTTTACAAACGCCGGGGATTTCACAGATGCAACTCATCCCAACCGGCGGCTTACAAGGGGTTTATATATCGGTGGAAACCTAGGTCTTCGGCTTACAAGCGGCTTACACTCGGCCCAAGCCTCCGGCGACGGGCCTCGCTCCACTCGTCAGAAGTTGGCCTATACTTTGTAGAATTTGGATCAACATATAACACATTGCCCATCCGCATTCACAAGAAAAGCTCATGTAAGTACGCAGAACAACTTCTGTTAAAAAAAAGTACGCAGAACGGCACGAGCTGGACGCGCTCATTAGATTCTGTATTTATTTTTTTGCGAATGAATCATTGCATTACTCAAAAAGTAGTAGGGATTACAAAATCTTGGCAGGTCTCAACTAAACCTTCCAGGCCGAAAGATAGCCAAAATGCGGTGTGCCTACTAATTCTAGCATAATTTGCCATGAAGTGGCTACTAACATTATGAGCTCTCATAATATGAGTAATGCATGATTGTCGTTCTTTCATAAGAAATTTGATCTCCTCAATCAAATACGAGTACGAAGAGCAATCCAAGTTGTTGTCCTGCACCATTTTAACCATCTCCAGACTGTCCACTTCAAGGATAAGGGATTGGTTACACCATTTTAAGCCAACGGTAAACCTTCCTGCGCCGCACTCAATTCTGTAGGGCTCGTTGCATGGAAAACAAAAAAATTCTACCTTAAGGACGCATAAAACCAAGATCCAATCTATAGAAAAGCCAAGATCTAATCTATGGGATTGGTGCAATGAGATTGTAGAGAACTAACCCTCGTAGATCCAAAGCGTTAATGAGATTGGATCTTGTGGTTGATATAGTCGATCACTTGTCGATCTCAAGATCGCGTGGACGATCCTTCCGGCGCTGCATTCTGGCAGCGCTTCCGCACTCGGTCACACGTACGGAGTCGATGAAGACCTTCCTCTCCCTGTTCCAGCGGACAGCAGAGGTAGTAGATCCCCTATAATCCCAACAGCACGATGGTGTGGTGGTGATGGTGGAGGAGAGAATCCTGTAGGGCTTCGCCTAAGCCGGAGCAGTCGATGGAGGAGGAAGGAGGGTGGTGCATAGGGTTAGGGGCAAGGGACAAGGGTGGCGCCCTCCCCTCCACTCTTTATATAGAGGGGGTGCTGCCAGCGTTCCAAGCCCTTGGCTGAGTCCTCCCCCAACTCAGCGCACAAGAGGGAGAGGGGGAAACTTGCCCCCCCCCCCCCAAGTTCCCCCTCTTTCCCTATTAGGGTTTTGCCCCAATCCTCTTGGTTGCCGGTTTGGCCCCATGGGCTTTGGTGTGGCTGACCCTAGGGCCCCCCGCGGCATGCCTCAGCCCAAGTGGTCCCTCCCGGTGTGGTGGGCCCACTGGTGACTCCTCTAGAACATTCTAGAAGCTTGCGTCAAAACACGGAAAACATTTCTGAACTCCGGAAAATGACTTTCCTTATATGAATCGTATTCTCCGGACCATTCCGGATCTCTTCATGATGTCCTGGATCCAATCCGAGACTCCGAACAACATTCGGTCTCCAACTCATATTCCATATCGACTTAAACAACATCGAATCCTTAAGTGTGTCACCCTACGATTCGTGAACTATGCAGACATGATCGAGACACCTCTCCGATCAATAACCAATAGCGAGACCTAGAGATCCATAGTGGCTCCCACATATTCAACGATGACTTCGTGATCGAATGAACCATTAACATACGATACCGATTCCCTTTGTCGCGCGATACTTTCCTTATCCGAAGTTCGATCGTAGATATGTCTATACCTAGTTCAACCTCGTTACCGATAAGTAATCTCTACTCATACTGTGATGTGACATCCCTTGTGACCTAGTCACATGCTTGTAAGCCAATTGGATGACACTCCACCGAGAGGGCCTAGAGTATATCTATCGGTCACATGGATGGACAAATTCCACTCTTAATCCATGCACTTCAACGCATACTTTTAGAATACCCAATGGCACCTTTATAACCACCCAGTTACGAAGTGGTGTTTTATATCATCAAAGAATCCATCCGGTGTTGGTGATTAACATGATCTCATGGTCGAAGGATTAGGTTACTATGTGATTAAAAGCTTGTAGCAAACTAAATTTAATGACTTGATTTTATGCTATGCTTACTATGGGTGTGTGTCCATCACATCATTCTTCTAAACAATATGATCTTGCTATTAATAACATTCAATGTCTATGATCAGGAAACCATGATCATCTACTAATCAACAAGCTAGTTCAACAAGAAGCTTATTAGGGACTCTTTTATATTTACAAAACACACAAGTATTAATATTTCCGGTTAATACATTTATAGCATGAGATGCAAACATTTATCATAAACACAAAGATATAATAATAACCACTTTCACTAGTGGAAACAACCCCATGTGTCCCGGTTGGTAAGGGGCTTTAGTCCCGGTTCCCCAACCGGGACGGGGCAATCGGGACTAAAGCCCCAACATTTAGTCCCGGTTGCCCCACCAACCAGGACAAAAGGGCGTACACGTGGCCGCGGCAGAGGGCGAGGGGAGGGGAGCAACCGTCCCGGTTCGTAACATGAACCGGGACAAATAACCCTCTGCCGCGGCAGATATTTGACACATTTCTCTACCACGGCAGAGAATTCATTTTGGCAACTTTTGTTGCCGCGGCAGCATTTTGGCCACTTTTTGTGCCGCGGCAGAGAATTCATTTATGTTGTTTTATTGTTTATTTAGTGTTTTGCACTCATCAATGAAGGAACCATTATATTACTCAAGATCATCATGACAATATAGATCCAAGTGTCGAACATATTACATTCGATACACAGATCGAGTTCATGCACTACATACAAAATAAGCTCTTTGTACAATCCCTATTGTTTATACACACCCGAATAGTATTCCCCTTTTAGGTTTAGGACTTCTGCATCCAAAAATCCTGCCAATTCCTCCTGAATTGCTCGTATGTGATCCTTTGTCAGAAGACCGTCCCGTAGACGTTCGATCTGATTTAAAAAAGGAGTCAACCTATATGAATGAAACTAAACACAATTTGATGGTAATTAAAAACTATAGAAATTGTTTACGTACGTTAAGTTGCTCTAAATTTCTCCCCTTCTCACAGCACGTCTGGCGGATGAACTCGCAAACATAGTATCTACATAAATTATTCCCTGGTCCCTGCGTCAGGCATTTTACGAGAACATAGTTCAATCAAAATAATAATCAAGCATGATAATAACGGTATCAAAACTAGAATCAAAGAGATGCGCAGATAAAGCTAGTGGTGCTTACATCTAGTGGTTGAAATGTAAGCTCCTCTTTCCAAACACCCCTAGCCTTGTTGGTGAACCGTTTCCAAGCGTTGCCCGGCGAAGAAAACGAATAAAGGAAGTTATTAATTACTTGATATCAAAAAATTCACGAACGTTGCCGATATAGTGTCATAATGATTAGAATTACCGCTGGAGAAGCATCTGCATGTCCTTCCACTTCTCAAGGGGTTTATGTTTCGAGTCCATGACTAGTACACGTCCTTTGTCAAGTTGAATGATTAACAGAATATAGTGGAAGCTGCGCATGCATAACTATTCAATTATATACTTAACATCGAGTAAGCGAAATAGAAAGTGTATACAAGACAATAACACTCACTCGAAGTTGTAAGGAAATAGTATTTCCCTTCTGGTTTCTTGAAACCTTAACGTGTGTACGATATTATCCTCCATATCCTGGGGGTTTGTTTTGAGATTAGCTTGATGAACCCAATATGGGTCAATGAACCCAATATCATAGATTTGTCCTCTGCTGCATTCGAGAATCTTCATTCTGCATATTATAGTATGATTATATACATGCAATAAATGACGTGAGATAGCTAGAGACTAAATTAATTACAGAATTAGTACTTACAGACAATAGACACTGATGGTCGATTTGTCCAAGGCGTCTTGATTGAATAATTGAAATAGTTCATCAAATTCAATGGATATCATGTCATCTATTTCTTTCCCATAATGCTTTTTTGTAACCCTCAGCACTATCCAGTTAGCCCCGGCCTTTGTGGCATGCATGTACCAGTTATGCAATCTTCGTATTTTTGTTGGAAGATTATTTACCTCCTCAGGTTTGACGAGAGGTTTGTCGTACTGGTATTTGTATGCTACTTCACACACGGGGAGGTACTCTAACTGGGATAAGTACTGGGCAATACTCATACCTTGAGCAGCGGCAGCTTCTCCGTATTGTGCAACTACCTCTGGATCATACTGCTCTTCGGCCACATATTTGCTCGACCCCACATTGGTATGGGAAATCACCTTGAGAGGGATGCAAGACTATTTTGCTTGTTCTCCGAGCTGGGCAACAGATTTCACGCTTGCATCAGTACTGCTCTTCGAGTCTTGTTGTGCCGCATGTGACTTGAGATTAGAACGCTCATAGTCTGATGACAGCTTTGGCTCGGGTTGATGAAGAGTCTTTAGCATTTTGAACACTCTGGCTTTTCTTCTTTGGTGCTGGGGAACTCTGGCTCTTTCGGCCGCCTCAGCTTAGCGAAAAACGCTGTCGTTTTCGCATCAACGATAGCCGTAGTCTCCTCTTCAGTACAGTCATAAGCTCTCTTGGGAGGAACCTTTGGTACTTTTGGAAGAGGATCTTGTTTACATTTCGGTGATTGCTTACCACGACGTAGAGTAGCGGTACGCTTATGCTTTTTATCCCGAGGCGCCGGCGATGGCTGCGCCGGAGATTGGTGAGGCGACGGAGCCGGGTGAGGCGACGAAGACGGCTGCCGCAGCGGCGACGACCTCGCTGGAGACGGGTGAGGCGGCGGCGAAGATGGCCTTGGCGTGTGATTTCGAAGCACGATACATTCCTTTGGCCATAGAATGGTGAAGTTTGTTGTGTCTCCCAGTTCAGTCACATCCCCTTCACCTGCAGGGTAGTCAAGCTTCAAAACTTCAAAGGTGGGCATGATTTCATACACCCCGACAACAGCGTAGCCCTGTGGAACCGGACGACAGTGGTAAGTTGGTGTGGGTCCAATTGGTAAGGCATAGCCGACCACCACCTTCATTGATATGTTCACAACTTTGACATGTAGCTCGCAGTGTGTCATCTATGTGATATCATCCACTGGGTAGAAAACAGGAGCCATCGTCATCGTCATTGTCATCACCCGGGACCTCGGTGGAAGCCACACTGCTTTTTCGATTATTCGATTGGCCGGTAGCATCGAATGCAGGTTCTACCACCATGTGCTGCTGAGATGGGCCGGTAGTACTTTGCTCTTTAAGTGCGTTAATTTCATCTTGTTGTTGCTTTATTCGTTCTTCAATTATATGCATTCGCTCTTTCTGAATATCTGCTTCAACTTCCGCCTTGTCCTTTCTCCTCTGACGGCTTCTATCAGGATATTTCTTCCTCTCTTCGAGAAACCCAGTCCTCCATGGTTTAGAGCCGCTTGTGCCTCGTGTTCGTCCATCCTGTTCCTTATTTCCAAGGGCGAGTGTGAGCTCATCATTCTCTCTATCGGGGATGAAGTCCCCATCTTTAACAGCCTTTACTACTTTTCTCATCTTCTCGATTGGCAAGGGGTCTTCTTTATGTCGTATGTTATATATACACTTCCCTTCTGAGTCCAACTTGCCCACATGCCCGTAAAACCAATTCCTTGCAAGTTCGATCCAATCGTCTGTCTCTGGGATGACCTTTTTAGCACGTAGTTCATGCTCAAGTTTCTCCCACTTAGGAATGCCAGCCATGTAGCCACCTTGCCCCTTAGTATGGTGATACTTCTTGTTAGCAGCATTCAGCTTATTCGTTGCAGACATTTTCTTAGCTTTTTCTGATGTCTTTTAATTCACAAACTCAGCCCAGAATGGTTTTATCTTCTCAAACTGAATCTTCTTGAAATCCGGAGTCTTCTCTTTCACGACATAGTCAAGGTGCAATCTTTTCTTCCAGTTGGTGAAACACTGGCCCATCTTCTTCATAGCCCACTCCCTGACCTTAGCCTCCATGGCTCTCCCATGTTCTAAGGCGTCCTCAACTGGATCCTCCACATTTGGATCCAGCTCTATCTTCGGTAGTTTGAAATTAACCATGAGCCTCTTCCACAGTAAATCTTCGGCCTTGTTAGGGACAAATAAACATGTTCCCTCTTCTTCCACATCAGCAGGCCTATTCCAATTTCGAATGGTGATCGGGATTAAGTCCCTAATGATTACTCCGCATTGTGCCACAAATTTGTTTGTGACAACTTCGGGAGCCGTCGGTTTGCCGTCTTCACCGATATCTTCGATCCTGAACCTCTCATGGTCTTCCAACTTTTTGGTTGGGCCTCGTATGCTCTTTTCAGTAGATTTCTTCGATCCGAAGGGCTAAAAGAAGAAAGATCGTCATTACTATTTCTATATAGATAGCAGATGATTAATTAATGAATTAATTATATTACATGCACCTCGCCGGAGCGGTCGTCTTCTCGATCACACAAGGCATCACCTTCTCCCTCGCGGAAGGCATCACCTTCAACCTCAAACAAGTCGTCTCTTCCGGCAAAAAGAGGATCACCCTCATCGGAGTTGTTCAGAAACATCGATACATCTAAATTTTCTTCCCCGTGGATCACACCTTGGATCAACTCTTCCTTTTCTTCGTCTCTGTCGTGTGGGTCCATATTTTCTGCATAGGTGGAAAAACGGATAATTCAAAGCGGCTAAGGGAGAATGTTAGATACGGTGTTGACAGATATAAACCCTAATTCAGAGAAACCCTAATATATACATACACAATAATAAAAATGAATTTACAATATCAGAACCCCTAATTCGAAGAAACCATCGGGCTCGGATCCTATCGCGAAGAACCAATAACAGAAAGAAAGGCGACAATCAATCAACCCTCGAGTTCGGGATGCCTTGGCGAGGACACATCGGCTAACCCTAGGTGCAACATCTGGGGTCTATGACAACTAATATCATGGCTAAGCATCTACAATACGATGGCTATCAAGAAATCTTCGATCTTCGATGGTGTTGACCTCGGTCTTTGATCTCGATCTCGTATTCTACCGCGAAGAACCGAACGCCAGAAAGAGAGGGGAACAATCAACACATGGCATCGATGCAATGATCAAACAAGGATGATGATATGACAAGTTAATTTGTATTGAAAAGTAACCCTAAGACATGCTCGACAATTTAAACGGGGTTCCGAGGGGTGAAAACCCTAACTCGGCGAAACTCCGGAGTATATGAGAGGGGTTGATTTTGTTCTCTAATTAAACTTGTCTTCAAAGTTATTGAACAATGCATGATTATAGCTTAAATAGTTAGATCTTATTTTTCTAAACATTTTGATATATTATTTGTATTTTTCTGAGTTATAAATAATTAATTATTGAATTTACAATATTATATCAATTTCTGGATTTAATTAAACCATCTCTGAATTTAAACAAAACAAAAAACATTTTACACTGAGGCCACTGCTAGCCACAGTGGCTGACAGAGGGGCCCGTGGACACCTCAGCCTCCACGCAGGCAGGTGGGACCTGGACCAGGGCTTGATGGGTGGACCTGGACCAGGCCACTGCTAACCTGCACCGCAGAGGCACCTAGCCTCTGAGGCTGGCAGGTGGGACCGGGGCCACGCGGGCACCACGCGGTAGCCACGCGAGCACCACGTCACCACGACGGGCGGCACGGCAGACGTTGGTCGACGGTGACCCTGGGGAGCGCGCGGGACTACGAGGATGTGCGCGTTCGAAAGAGCTCGTCGAGGCGAACCATATGGTGGTGGCGCTGCCCATTATTGGTCGCCGGAGTGACGAGCACAGCGGCGGACAGAGGAGGCGGCGACAGATGGTCGTCGCGGTAGAGCTAGAGAGCGAGAGGGAGCGTGTGAAGAGGTGCTAGAGCACCAGTGGCTCACCACGAACGCGATGCCGGGGTCGGGGAAGCAAGGGGTGGCCGGACGGAGGCGAATCGACGGCGGCCGGAGCTTGGGAAGATGGGTTGCAGAGCTTGATTAAGGCTGAGCGGGGCCGATTCCTTTGGCGTAGAGACGCAGTCCAACACGGCGGAGCTCCTCGGCACCTTGGCTTGGCTCGGGGAGGCTCTAAACAACGACGACGACGAGTTAGGGTTTCTGCTCAAATGGGGAAGAACGCGAGAAGGAACGAGAGGGGATGAGATTGGTACTGGGAGAGAGAGGGGAACGCGGCGGTTCCTATCCTTGCATCGAACAGCGGCGGCGAGCTCGGCGATAGCCTGCCGATGTCATGGGGGGGTTCCTGTGTGCGTGCGTCGATGAATGAGATGGGGAAGAGGAAGAAGAGGAGGCGAGCCAGTTATAACTGAAGGACCTTTTGTCCCGGTTGGAGCCACCAACCGGGACGTACACTCCACTTTTTTTCATTATTCCAAGGGGCGCGCGCAGAGGTCTTTAGTCCCGGTTGGTGGCTCCAACTGGGACGTATGACCCTGTTTTCAAAAAAATTCAGGAATTTGCTCTATGTTCCCGCCTTATTTTTTATTTTGGGGTTTAAATTTGTAATGTTTTTTAAATGATAATTACTTTGGAATCTAGAAAAACTTTAAACATAAAAAGTGTTTGAATTTGGGTTTAGGGTTTAGGGTTTAGTGTTTGAATTTACAATAATTAAACCATTTAAAATTAAAAATGAATTAACTTATATTTTTTGAATATTAATTTGGAATTTAGAATAACTTTAAACATAAAAAGTGTTTGGATTTTAATAACTAATTCAAAACCATTTTCTGTTTTTTAATTTGGATTTGAATTAACTTATATTTTTTATATATTAATGGGCGGGAGAAAAGGACGGGAAATAATGGGTGGGAAGAAAATTTATTTAGGATAGAACTGGAATTAAAGTACATAACGCAACTAACACTAAGTTACATCGAAGAACTGAAAATTAAGAGACATGGCCAGATTAAGGCACAATCGGCCGAACTTGTTTTGTAATTTTGGAGTGATTCATTCATGCTCCTGCCTACACCTGTAATACTCGCCACTGTATTCATCGTACTCGCCGCGGCCGTCGTCGCTGTCGTCGTCGGGATCGCCGTAGTTGAACCTTGAAGGCTGAGTACGAGTGGGCTGGACTTGAGGGTAGCACAGGCGGGGGTTAGAGTCGGCGGCCGTGTCGTAGGCCATGACGCTCTGGAGTGTCCGACCGCGCCACCACAGCCGACGGCCGGCCTCGTTGAAGTTCGGAGGAGGTGGGACGTCCTCCTCGTGTCTGGCGAGCGCCCTCTCACGCCGATCCACGAAGAAGGCTTCCCAAGTCGGGAAATAGTCGGGATGCCATCTTGGATTCCTCCGCTGCTCCGGCGTGAGCTCGAAGTAGTAGTGGTTCGTGATGGTCATCCGGCGCTCCACACCTAGAGGGACAGGAGGAACCGGCACGCCTCTGGCGCTCAGCATCCAGCCAACGGGGACACAGTACCCCAGCGGGCAGGGGTAGTTTGAGGCGCAAAGCGCCTCCGCCTCCCTGGGGGTTAGTGCTACGGTGGAAGCCATGGGAAAAAGTGATGAGGTTGTAGATATGAGTCTAGAGATGTGCAATGACATGGAAAAGGTTTGAGATGTCCCGGTTGGGAGATAGTCCATGTAAGATGGTCTAGTATTTTAGAAAAATGAGACGATAGCATTCTGAAACAGCATTTTGGTGGTTACTTCATAAAACGACCCGTTTTCGCTCAGAAAATGGAAAATGGCTTTTTCCGTGCGACGAAAAGGAAAACTTCCTCCTGCAACATTGTTCTCCATACCAATGTCCACATACATGCATAATATGGGCACAGCATCAAAAACTATGCCGTGATTCAGCACATAACATCGGTCATTTGGACCGAAAGCCATGAAACCTCGAACATGATAGGTCATTTTATGTAGGTTTTTTCGAGACATGATCAATATACCAAGTCTGGTATTTTTCCTTTCAACTATGTCACATAATATGACACCACGCGAAGGATTTTCATTGTTCGATTTTTTTTGAATTTCTTACGCCCGTTTTGAATTTTTTGAATTTCTAACTATGGTCGAACCGGCGTGCATGAAGATAGGGGACGAGCATCGTTCAAACTTGCATAGGATCTCTGAAGAAACCACATATTGCGAGTCTAAAAATGATTTTTTCAAAAAATCGCGGGCGTTAGATCATGTACCTATAGTACAAATCGGACCCACGTCCTACCGATTCGGCAGACATTTGTCCTTTTTATTCGGGATGGATGAAAAGGTTTGAGATGTCCCGGTTGGGAGATAGTCCATATAAGGTGGTCTAGTGTTTTAGAAATATGGGACGGTAGCATTCTAAAACAACATTTTGGTGGTTACTTCACAAAACGACCATTTTTGCGCTCGGAAAATGGAAAATGGCTTTTCCGTACGACAAAAAGGAAAACTTCCTCCTGCAACATTGTTCTCCATACCAATGTCCACATGCATGCATAATATGAGCACAGAATCACAAACTATGCCATGATTCAGCACATAACATCGGTCATTTGGACCGAAAGCCATGAAACCTCGAACATGATAGGTCATTTTGTGAAGGTTTTTTCGAGACATGATCAATATACCAAGTCTGGTATTTTTCCTTTCAACTATGTCACATAATATGACACCACGCGAAGGATTTTTATTATTCGGATTTTTTTTAAATTTCTTACGCCCGTTTTGAATTTTTTGAATTACTAACTATGGTCGAACCAGCGTGCATGAAGATAGGGGACGAGCATAGTTCGAACTTGCATTGGATCTCTAAAGAAACCACGTATTGCGAGTCTAAAAATGATTTTTTCAAAAAATCACGGGCGTTAGATCATGTACCTGTAGTACAAACCGGACCCACTTCCTACAGATTCGGCAGACATTTGTCCTGTTTATCCGGGATGGACGAAAAGGTTTGAGATGTCCCGGTTGGGAGATAGTCCATGTAAGGTGGTCTAGTATTTTAAAAAAATGGGACGGTAGCATTCTGAAACAGTATTTTGGTGGTTACTTCACAAAACAACCTGTTTTTTGCGCTCGGAAAATGAAAAATGGCTTTTCCGTGCGACGAAAAGGAAAAATTCCTCCTGCAACATTGTTCTACATACCAATGTCCACATGCATGCATAATATGGGCACAACAACATTGATAGGTTCATCTTTAGTCCCGGTTGGAGGGATTTCGGTAGGCTGGGCCACGCAGCACTAATGATAGGGGTGAGTGTCGACATTATGTCGTGCGGCGTGTACCTTGTCCCGGATGGTGTCACCAACCGGGACTAAAGATGAACCTTTAGTCCCGGTTAGAGACACCAACTGGGACAAAACACGAGTCAGCAGTAATAATAGGGGTGAGTGTCGACATTATGTCGTAAGTATCGACACTATGCCGAGCTGTTTGTACTATAAATAGGCATCCTTGTGAGTCCAGTCCTCCAGCCAAATTGAGGCATCTCCAATACTGTTTTCGAGAGCAGGGACACCACTACGACCAGTTTCAGGGAGATACCGCCGGATCCCAGTCCTCCGGCATCTCTAAGAAACTAGTCATAGAGGCGCTCCCTAATATATGAAATTAGTTAGCTCCCAGGTGTATTGATCTAGTTAGAGAAGTTACAAGCTGCAAGATGGTGTGCGAGAGCAGGGACACCACTATGACCAGTTGCAGGGAGATGCCGTCGGATCCCAGTCCTCCGGCATCTCCAAGAAACTGGTCATAGAGGCACTTCCTAATATGTGACCACGCGTGTTTGGAGATCAGATCTTAATGGTAAGTACGAATCGGGACAACTTCTTCATAGTTTGGGAAAGTCGTTTTAGGAATCGGGACTAAAGGCCCCCTTTAGTCCCGGTCCAGCCACAAAACGGGACTAACACTCAAGACATTTATTAATATTAAAAACCGAGACTACAAAACCGGGACTAAAGACCCCCCCTATATATAGTCCCGGACAAGCCACAAACCGGGACTAACACTCAATACATTTATTAAACTTGGAAAATTGCAAACATCATAAGATATCCCGGCCAGACATGAACTAGAGTTACACAATATGAGCATGAACTTCTTGGCATATGTCCTTCCTTATGATCGCTTCAGACGTAACCATGGAGCATCTTCTTTACTTAACGGAATGCTTGGGTCAGTTTTCACTGTGAAGGGCGGAATTTCATCAAACTTATTATAATCTTCTGACATGTCTGTCTTGTCCTCGATTCCCACAATGTTTATTTTCCCTGAAAGAACTATGTAACGCTTTGGCTCATCATATGATGTATTCGTTTGTATATTTTTTATTTTTTCGGTCTGGAGGACATGTCCCTCACATAGAAAACCTGAGACATATCATTGTCTCTTTAGGCTTCCCCATTTAGGTTGACCCATTTGCAGCGAAACAAAGGGACCTTAAAAGAGACTCCATAGTCTAGTTCACATATCTCCTCTATGTAACCATAGTATGTGTCCTTTTGTCCATTCTCGTCTATTACATCAAAGCGGACACCACTATTTTGGTTGGTGCTCTTTTTATCTTGGGCGATCGTGTAGAATGTATTTCCATTTATTTTGTACCCTTGGAAATTCAATACAGTAGAAGATGGTGACGCGGCCAACAAGTATAGCTGATCTCCAACAGTGGTGTCATTCAAGAGATGTGTCCGCATCCAACCACCAAAAGACTTCATGTGTTCATCTTTAATCCATGATTCAGGCTTCCCCGGGTTTTTGGAGTGTACAATATTCTTGTGTTCCTCGATATACAGAGCTGCCAAGGTGGAATTATGTAGAACTATGTAGTGTGCTTTAGTGAAAGAATCCCCGTCCCTACATATCATTGTTTTCTTTCCCAGCGTGCCTTTTCCACTTAATCTTCTCTCAAGGTGCCTTTTCCACATATCATTGCTTTTTTAAGTCCTTTACAGTATCAAGGTGCCGTCTGCCATATTTATTATCCCCTTTATATTAGATGAGAAGCCAGACGGCACCTTGATACTGTAAAGGACTTTAAAAAAGATTTCCTTCTCCGCTTTGTTAAGAGCATAGCTGGCACGACTTAAGTGACGCCCTTTATCCGTCGTGTTCTGTGTATGCATGTTCTTTGTGTATTTCATAATTTGTTGGTCCTCCCGTGCTTCTGGTGTATCTTTTGTCTTCCCATACACGCCTAGGAATCCTAGCAGGTTCACGCAAAGATTCTTTGTCACGTGCATCACGTCGATTGAAGAGCGGACACGTAGGACTTTCCAATATGGCAGCTCCCAAAATATAGATTTCTTCTTCCACATGGGTGAATGTCCTGTAGCGACGTCGTTCGGAACTGATTGACCGCCGAGACCCTTTCCAAAGATTACTTCTATGTCCTTGACCATATCAAATACATCATCACCAGCAGGGAGTTCAGGCTTCTTCCGGTGATCTGCCTCACCTTTGAAATGCTTGCCTTTATTTCTTACAGGATGATTGGTCGGAAGAAATCATCGATTCGCCAGGTACACAACCTTCTTGCATTTATGCAAATATGTACCTTCAGTCTTATCTAAACAGTGTGTGCATGCCTTATATTCCTTGTTTGTCTGTCCTGAAAGGTTACTAAGAGCAGGCCAATCATTGATGGTTATGAAAAGCAACCCTCATAGATCAAATGGCTCTTGTTTGTTCTCATCCCACGCACGTACACCTGGTTTTGCCCACAGCTATAAGAGTTCTTCAACTAATGGCCTAAGGTACACATCAATGTCGTTGTCCGGTTGCTTCGGGCCTTGGATGAGCACTGGCATCATAATGAACTTACGCTTCATGCACAACCAAGGAGGAAGGTTGTAGATACATAGAGTCACGGGCCAGGTGCTGTGACTACAGGTCTGCTCCCCAAAAGGATTCATGCCATCCGACTTAGACCAAACCATAAGTTCCTTGCGTCACCTGCAAAGTCTGGGAAGTCTCTCTCAATTTTTCTCCACTGTGACCCATCAGCAGGGTGTCTCAACTTTCCGTCTTTCTTATGGTCTTATTTGTGCCATCACAACAACCTGGCATGCTCTTTGTTTCTGAACATGTGTTTCAACCTTGGTATTATAGGAGCATACCACATAACCTTAGCAGAAACCCTCTTCCGGAGGGGCTCTCCCTCAACATCACCAGGGTCATCTCGTCTGATCTTATACCGCAATGCATTGCATACCGTACATTTATCTAAATTCTCATACTCCTTACCACGGTAAGGATGCAGTCATTAATGCATGCATGTATCTTTTACACATCTAATCCTAGAGGACAGAGAGTCTTCTTTGCTTCGTAGGTACTCTCCGGAAGTTCGTTATGTTTTGGAAACTTCGGCTTCATTATTTTCAGCATATTTTCAAATGAGGAGTCAGTTAGACCACACTCTGCCTTCCATCGCAGCAATTCCAGTGTGGTACCGAGCTTTGTGCTGCCATCTTCATAATTTGGGTACAACAATTTCTTGTGATCTTCTAACATGCCCTCTAACTTCAACTTCTCATTTTCTGTTTCACAGTCTCACTTTGCATCAGAAATAACCCTACCAAGTTCATCAGTCGGCTCATCAGATGCCCGTTCTTCACCTCCTTCCTCTTCATTGTCTTCCATTGCAGTATCACTGTATTCAGGAAACATATGATGATAGTTGTTATCATCATCTTTTTCTTCACCGTCTTCCATCATAAACCCTCTTTCCCCGTGCTTGGTCCAGCAATTATAGTTGGGCATGAAGCCTTTCATAATCAGGTGGCCGCGAATGATTTTTGAGGAAGAGTACCCCTTGTTGTTTCGACATTGAACACATGGACAACGTATAAAACCATTCTCTTTGTTTGTCGTAGCCACATCGATAAATTTATCCATGCCTTTCATATATCCGGGTACACGCCGGTCACCGTACATCCATTCCTGACCGTTCATCTGCATCATATAAGTAAGTTTATCAAAAATAGGACATCATAAATAGTGAAATGACCAATTCACATCGACACATGCATTGTATCAATGACAGAGAAAAGATAATATTGCTAACCTCGATTGAGGGAAATAAAGAGGAGAGAAAGCTCAAGTGCGTCTCGGACACCTTCTATATTTTTGTTCTATGAGAAATTGAACGGGATCATTCACTCAAATATTTCATCAAACACCTTGAATGCATGCATAGGGAAAAAACTAGCACACCCCTCACACCTTTCACCAAGAAAAACAGAGTGGAGGCAGAGGGCTGGGGCGTCGCATTTATAGAGGGCGGGATCATACGTCCCGGTTTATAACACAAACCGGGACTAAAGGTGTGTGCCACGCCACGTGGTTGACGCCCAACCTTTAGTCCCGGTTTGTGTTACAAACCGGGACGCATGCCCCCCTACCAACCGGGACGCATGCTCCGGCCCCCGTGCCCGCTCGAAACCAGGACGCGTGCCAACCGGGACTAATGCTGTTAGGAGGCACGAACGGATAGCCTGTTTTCTACTAGTGTTTATTATTGTCTCTTGGGCATATCTCCAAGAAATTCCGCGTCCAGAGCATCTCTACAATTGATTAATTGTCGACAGGCTGATAACACAATATCTCCATTGGAATCTCTGATGATCATCCCTGCTTCGGCATCTTCATTAGTTTCGAAAGAACCATCAGTATTTAATTTGCACCATCCACTCGGTGGAGCTGACCAAGGTGTGGTCATTTCAGTAACATGTGTTTTTGGATTATGAAAATGGGCATCTTCAATATCTAGAACGAATTTTCCCTTCTCTATATTTTTGCCAGCATGGTATTTGATCAGTAGCAACGACTCCATATAGCTCAGTAGAAATTGCCGAGAAGCTTCTATCGAAGGGGCCGGTTTATCATGTACCACCTTATTACGTATGTACCAGATATGCCAAAATATCATTAATGCTCTCGAGCTAGTACCTTTTGATAGATTTCCAAATAGCGTTAGCAGCCAATCCGTACCAGTATGCAATATCATCGGGCACTGAGAAGAAACCTCAAGCTTACGTTTCTGCTTGTTCAACCATGTTGGCAGAGAATCTGTAACTAAACGCCAAGCAAAATGCTAAACTTTTGGCGGTACATCCGACTTCCATATTAAATCCTAGATTTTCCCGCTGCCATCTGGAGCTGAACTAGTTGATTACGTTGTTGATCGCCAAGTCTCGTCTATAGCAAATTCATATGCACTCTTAACAGTAAACTACCCATGTTTAGATGGTGCCCATGGAAGGTACCATCATTGGACTCTGCTAGAAGCTTAGAAATGCGAGACTGTAAGAATTGGCCTTGTGTGCGGTTCTGCTTTTTCTCTCAAACTTCCCCGCATGTCACGATCATGCAGCTCTAGAACCAACCTTTGGTTTCAAGATTTCCATGTACAAGTTATATGTAAGATGACATTAGATAAACTTGTCTTGGCTACGAATAAGACTCGTTATTAATTATTCAGGTTCCATGTAATTTTCTAGCAAATATCTAAGTTCTCTTGGCAACAACATGATTTTTTAGAATAACCAACAAATAAAACATGTAAAAATTAAGAAGTTTAAACAAAGATGAAAAATAATAAATTTAAGTAAGTCAGGAGGCCGTGCAAAGAAAATTGGGTTTTGATGCCCCAACTTCTCATCGGGGGTTTAAAATAGATTAAGAACATAAACTAGTCAAGTTAGAGAACATAGAGAAATCAAGCAACATATGTGTAACCATTGTTGTATGTGTATATATGTTAGAGTATGGTGACGACCGATAAAAAAATTAAGTAAGTTTCTTGTAGGTGTTGCAGAAAATGTCGTGGATAAAGATCGTTGAGCTCACTTTTGTTGTTTCTAAGATGTGTGTTGACGCGCCTCCTTATTGGATTTATATGCCCAAAACAAATAGATGATGAATCCTATTGTGTTGATTCATTAGTGTTGTCCTCGGGTAAATGCATGTTTGCAGCTTGTGGTATCTTTTGTTAATGGCGGAAGAATAATCAAACTCAAAATTGTTGGTTTGTTTGTAGTGATTTAATTCCCTTTAACAATTAATACAATCTCAAAATACATGCATGTTGCGTAGGTCATACAAAATAATATCGATAAAGTAAAAAAGGTTAGACTTATCTTTGCCGGCTCCAAAGTGATTGCATAATTTTCTTCCAATATAAAAATAAACTTGTAATGGTAAAATTGTAGCACTAGAATGGAAAATCCTAGTGCACTACTATCCATCACATAAATATGAACATAATCAAGCAATCTAGAAGAAGTAAATAAATACATGATAATACAAAGAGTATCACACCAATTGCAGCACCAAAGAACAAAATATGCTAGCTAACTACATAAAGCATTTTTAGTTGCGATATGTGGAAAACTGATTGAACAAGTAACAAAAATTATGATCAAACATTTTCAAAGTTTTGTGGGAAACCACAAATCAAACTGTTAAATATGGGGGCCGTGTTCACCTTATTAATGATGGGGCCATGCATGACTAGGAAGTTGGGAACTTTCTCAATGCCCAATGGTCATGACAATCAAGATGCACACAAAAAACTTGCAAAGTACCAGAAAGAAGCATTAGCAGAAACATTTCAGTTTCATTTATAAAAGTACAGAATGTGTAGAAAAGACCAAGATGTAATCACAATGTCATTGAATACAATGTCACGCTGATGAAAACCCTGTCTTACTAAAATAAGTCTAAAAAACAATATCTTTTCTTGGGACGATATCACCTTAGCTCAGCTTTTTGATAGAAGTACATAGGTATGGAAGATGATGTGATCCTTGGAACATCCAACACCACAGATCCTCTTGGCACTGTGCTTCAATACAAAATTTGCAATAATAAGTTTATGCACTTGATGATGTATTTTATGTAGTGTTCTATAGCTAATTTGTTGCATATAAATCTCTCTTATCACGTTTCAACTAGCCATACTTATTAGTTTCAGTGCATTTTATTGTAATCATTGCACAATCTCTAGTTATTATTGTATTGATATTTTTCATTCCTTTTGTGTTTGTAAGTGAGTTGGACCATCCATGGACTTAGCACGATGAAAGGTTCCAAGTTAGAACCCACCCATAGAAGTTACTGCACCAACATAAGCCTTATGGAGAGTTTGACAAAATGATATTTCCTAATAATTTCAAACTGAAGATTCAGTACAAGGAGATTGTCTGGGCACTCAGCATAACCAAGTTTACAATCAGCAATGGCATTTCCAAGTGTCCTAATCGACATATTCAAGTGCTTTTTGAAAGGCACTCCACAAACACTTGTCAATTGTTAAATCCTTGTACGCGGGAAAAAGAAGAAACAAGACGTGGACAAAAGATTGAAACATTTTGTGCTTGCGAGTAGCAAGGGTACGACACTCGGTAAACCCGGGAGCAATGAGCGCACTCACATGTTCTACACTTTCCAAGTGACTCATGTCACCCACTTATGAACAAACTACCATGTACGATGAGTGTGCTGGCGGTGGTTTGCCGAGTCTAAATTCGGGCAAACATATTGCCAAATACCAAAATTCACGGTCTCCTGCCAATTGTCCTCTATGACAACTGCAATGCTCGACATACCCCTCTTTCCCGAGTGTAACACTCGGCATTGGGTTAGCAGTTTAAAAAGATCAATTCTCCAGCAACTTAATTATTCAAAAAACATATGCAGTTCTAATACTAAAGAAAAAATTAGATAATCACACTTATCATCATAAGTATCCACATATGTCATCACAATTGACGCAGATATGATTGTATGTGTCGAGAAACAAAACCACAAGTTGCGGGCTTGCTTCTCTCATAAATTGATTTGCTTCTTCCATAAATATATCGCAAATCCCAGTCTATATATAGTGTGGGCGTTCCGGAAAAAAAAACCGCACGCCACGCGATGGCACGCGCGCGCACACACACACTGTCGGACCCTATCTATTCTCGATAAAAAAAAGAGAAGTTGTGGGATACCCAAGCGAAAAGAGTAATGCTACATCTACGGGCATTTTTCTTACGGATTCAATTTACGGAGTGCGTAAGAAAAATGCCCGTAGATGTAGCATTACTCCTACCCAAGTTAGGCCAAGTCCAAACGGAAGTTAATCTCGTGAGTTGCCGCTCAGTTCAAAGCTATTGCTAGCCAACGATCCTATTGCCTGCGTCGCTCATCAGCTGATGTGCCTACTGTTTATTTCACACACAAAAAAGGTCATGTATGTATGGACTTGTCATGCACGTGAACAAGTCTATATATACATTTTAAGAAATGTATCCATACATACATTTAAAAGAAAATGTACGTATGGACTTGTCCACGTGCATAACACGAGTAGATGTCTCCGGTGGCGGTGGGCGACCAGTGTCTATGGACTACGGGGCCACGATCGATATATGCAGAAGCTTGACCGGTTCATTGGACTCCGCTAGAAGTCTAGAAATGTGAAAGACCCAAAGAATTGGTCCCCGTATCTCACGGTCATGCGGCTCTGGAACCTCCTTTCTCACAGCCGGAGAAAAAAGATACTCCTCCCTCTCGACATCTTTCTAGATTTATATATTTAGAAACAATTTAATTATATATATATATATATACGAATTTAGATAAATCTTGGGCATCTAAATCGAGACGAAGAGATTTATTGTTTTAACATATATATATAGTACATATGTTTCAAAATATATTTGGGTAGGCTATTTTAGCCCATCAAAATGTACTAGTTTACATAATCTTGTCTCAGGGTCCATGTTGCACTTTTATAGCAAAAGCACACTTTTGGATATTTTTTTCTCTCTTACCAACACAGAGCGTCGGATTTAAGAAATAAAAAAACACGAATAATAATGTTATAAATATGGATCACACTAAGAAAGTTGAGTTTTGCATGATCTTGTTGTAAAATTGAGCCAAATGTGATACCTAAACTTTTCATGGAGTTTAAAGTAGATCAAGGAGGATTGTTGTATGTATACACTATATTATGCCGATGACCGGTAAAAGTTAAGAAGGTTTTTATAAATGTAGCAGAAAATGTCGAGGGTAATGATCGATGAACTCATGTGTGATAGATATGTTGGTTTAATATAAATTTAGGTACATGTGAAGATAGCGGGTGTTATAACTAGGCAATATATCACTAAAAATCAAAAGAGTTGGGTGATGTTATTATAGAGTTGCACTCCAATTTCCTTCTATAACTAGGCAATATATCTTCTGGGTTGCACTCCAATTTCCTTTTAATTTTAACATAATTAGAGTTGCACTCCAATTTCCTTCTATATGACTAGATTTTTATTATATGTTATAATGTAATTCAAAAGAATATAAATAATTTTTACATTGGGTGATGTTATTTTAATCAAATAATTTTTTTAAATTAACAAAGAAATATAATTATTTTGCTGCTCTAATTTGATTTTCCAAACATGAAAATCCTATAACCTATAGATTATGAAATAAAGAAGGTTAAAATATAAATGAACCGTGAAATAAGTCCAATAACACTCTCATCACCATAAACTTGAAACAAAATAAAGAGATATAAGACCAGAATAGTTTGTATAAATGTATAGGGCCATGCGAGAATGGTAAACAAACATTTTTTTGAGAGAAGAAATGTGTTGATCTTAGTGGTCCAAAAGTTCCAAACGAATGTCACACGGAATTTGGTTAGCCATCAAAGGCTATACCCATTAGGAACATGGTTAATGTGTAATTAAATCAATGAATAAGAGTGGTTTATTGGTACCTACTATCTAAGGCGGTCTACCTCCTACCCTCGGCCACCAACACTGGTTACCGCCGACGGTACCTACGGAAGCTCGAGGGTGGGGGGACCTCGAATCCCAATGACTATTCCCCATGGGGTATCTGAATTTTTCTTTACCGGTACACATGTATCGGCGAGACGAGAACATTCAACCCTAGATCACTGTTATTCCCCGGAGGAGCATCGACGGGTTGGACTTTAGAGTCGATCATCAGTCTTTAGGACATAGCATGATAAGGTCTCGGGTCTACGACGGCGACATTCAGTGCAGGGTGATCTCTCGAGATCGTGGTCACTAGAATTGGGGGCGAGAGCTCCTGCATTGCCCTAAGAAGAATGATTTTTAGTGTGTCAAATGGGATGTCACCAAAATACCACTTCTAGTTTATTTGTCAAAATTTAGTGAGTAATTTGCCTTCGAGATTGCTATGCACAAGGCGTCGCATACAAATCAAACGGGCAACATCACATTGGAGCTTCGGCTCACGCAGGCAACTTGCTGGTGAATTGGTGATCCCTCGCAAACTGGATCAACCATGCAGTACGTATAATTTGCACATGTCGCCAACCAAGCATCCAACCACCCTGCGGGCACACATTCTACACTTGACTCTACCATCTCCACCAACACTAACACACAAGTCGCACTTGAAGAAGAAATCTCTCTCTTATAAGATGGGTATGGCCTCCTTCCATAGACGAGATGGGACTAAACTTAATCAGCCTCCACTAGTCAATAACAGCTCTAACCTGGCTCTAATACCAAATGTTACCTAGCACTCACCCACGTTCGAGTTGTTAGCATAAAACTACCAGTTTGATAGCTAAATTTTGGAAATCTATCAGTTTACGTTTTCGTAGCAAAAATCTACCATATTTTCAGTCAGATTTCTCAAATCGCACTAAACTCGCATTGACGTGAATTGACACCGGATCTGACAAGACTGACCCACCCGCAGTGCTGACGTGACGACGGGAGACGACAGTCGTTAACCGTAAATGACAGTTGCGGGTAAAATTCGAAAAACTACCATTTTTCTGCTCAACATTCGGAAAACTACCACTTTTCAAAAAATATTGCGTTTATTTGCGAACGTTCCATAACTTTTGACTACAAATCTAAATGAAAAAACTTTTAATATAAAAGTTTTTAGAAATGCTTGAATATTCTGAATACAAACTTAGTTCACTATTTTGGATTAAAATATGCAGACAAATAAAATTGATTATATTACTAATGGAAACTTTGGAAATTCATAATTTTAATTATATAACTCTAAATAATATAAATAATATGTCTAAATTTATTAAAAAATCCAAGGAGTTCCCTTTTGGCATCCATCATGTATGAATAACCTATGTTCCTCTAGGATATTTTGATTATGGATGCAAACCTAATGATAAATGTGTGCTATTTTATTTATTTTTACATGTTAATGTATTGTAGAGTCATTAAAGCCACATAAATTGGATGTATATGTTTTGGTCCCATGTATGCGCAATGATCAAAATGAAGGAACGGAGCATTGCTAGGTCGATCGCTGGATTTTGTCTAGTCGCCGTACATATGTGCATGTAGACGTACGTGTGATTTTTTCTTTGTTTTAAGATAAAAAAATGTGTTAAAAAAGATAGAAAAGGAGGAAGGAAAAAATGATAGCAGCTGGAAGACGTGTGTCGAGTCAAGTGCTACGAGTTGACAAGCAATTAATATATGCATGCATTTCTCGTGACAGGAACAAAAAGAGATAGTCGATCCATCACACTCACCTCTCGGTAGGCGAGCTGCACATGATTCTCATTTGAGGGCGCCGACGTCCTACACCGCAAACGTGTTAAGAAACGTGATGCAGGTGACAACGTATATGGACTGTCACCGTCAGAGTTGCATAATAAATATAACATATATGACTTGCGTATAATATATGCTGGAAATGGATTACTTGGATTTTCTAATAAATTTATATATATTATTTGGAGTTATATAATTAAAGTTATGAATTTCAAAGTTTCATTTAGTAATAGAAGCAATTTTAATTTTTTGTATATTTTAATTATCCAAAATAGTGAACTAAGTTTGTATTCGAAATATTCAAGAATTTCTAAGAACTTTTTGTATTAAAAGTTTTCCATTTGAATTTGTATTAAAAAGTTATGGACGTTCGCAAATAAACACAATATTTTTTGAAAAGTGGTAGTTTTCCGAATATTGAGCAGAAAAGTGATAGTTTTTTGAAATTTACCCACAACTGCCGTTAACGGTTGTCGTTGTCGTCTTCCGTCGCCACGTCAGCACCATAGGTGGGCTAGGCTTGTCAGTTCCCGTGTTAATTCGCGATCTGACGAGTTTAGTGCGATTTGACAAAACTAACTGAAAATGTGATAGATTTTTGCTAGAAAACGTAAACGGGTAGATTTCCAAAATTTAGCTATTAAACTAATCACTTCTCACGTTCTGAATGTTCATGCGCTCACGGTCAACATTCAGTAGAGTATGCTCTGATCCAAAAGGCCGGACTTTTACAAATCTCTTTATTATAAACTAGGTGAGACCCCAGGTGGCACTGCAAGCGTTGGACGGCGAGGCCAATTTCGTCGGCTGGACGCCGGTGGTCGGAGAAGAAGAGGACGGAAGAAAGCGAAAGGGGGAGAGAGATTGGACGTCGGAGATGCGCCGCCGCTTGCCGTGTGCCGAGCAGCTCCCTCCTTGCGCCGTTGTTTCTCTAGTGGTCCTCGTATGAAGGCGGCTCCTTTCCGAGGTGGAGTCCGGATTCGACCCACTTTCGGTTCAGATTACAGAAGGAGGTCGACTCCTTCTCGATTTCAATCCACCCAACAAGCCGCTGTATATCTGCCCTGGAGAGATCTCCCCAGCAGTAACCAGATTCCGGAGCAGAACCGCAACTCCTGAGCCGTCAGCCGCGTGATTTCTCGGTGACTAGGGGCGACAATTTCTTCTCGGGCCTTCCACGGCAGATCTTCTACGTATATTTCATTTACCGGAACCATGGAGAAAGCCAGTGGAGACGACAAAATCAGCACCTTGCCTAACGACATTCTGCTCAGCATTCTCGATCGACTGGACGTCTCCGACGCCGCGAGAACCAGCACCCTCTCCAGACGGTGGAGGCAGCTCTCCGCCAAGCTCTCCCAGCTCATAACTAACGCTACGCCTGACGATCTGACAAGGGCCAACCTCTCCGATCATAACCTGCTCCGAATCAATGCGACCGCCGCCGAAGCAACAAGGAGCATACTGACACGCAGAGAGCCAGGAGAAGACACCATCCTCCTCCTTTCTACAACCTTCTACAACCTTCTACCTGAGAGGCGACGCTGCCCCCGTATCCATTGGACGTGCCATCGGCGACGCCATGGCGACACACAAGATCGAGAAAACCGAATTCACGGTTCTGACTGTGAAGGAGCGTGATCACTGCACTCTTGCTGATCTGGTGAACTACGGGACGCAGTTTATGTCCTTTTTCAACGAGTGCCGGAATGCATTTACCGGTTTGACGCGCCTCTACCTGGAGAACCTGAGATTTGCTGAATTCGACTCTGTCCGCAACATCTTCGCCACTTGCAAACGACTAAAGTATTTAACTCTTCTCAACTGTGACACGGACAAGTGGGTAACACTCCAAATTGAGCACGCACAGCTCAGCGAGCTCAGTATCGTCAACTGCCGTTTCGACAAAGTTGAGCTCAAGTGGCTCCCGAGACTCACCCGGACAACCTACACGTTATGGCTTTCCTTCGAAGAACTGCCTCTGTCGTTCGGCCATGTCCCACTGCTCGATTTTTTGAACCTTACGAATATCGCCTGTACTAGGCAAAAAATGGTCAGGTTAAGCACGTTGCTTTCTGACACATGTGTACAAGACCTGCAGCTAGGGTTTAAGTGCGAAAAGATTTGGGTTGAACCAGAGTGTTTGACTGAAAGGCCGGCATCTGCATTCCACAGACTGAGGATCGTCAACCTAGTCAGCATTCCCGAAGGGTATGATCTAACATGGACGATGTTCGTTTTGGAAGCCGCGCCGTCTCTGGAAGAGATGTACATGTCGGCAATGGATCATCCGTGCGAGATGCAGATGGACGAGGAGAGGAGGAGGGCACTCTTGTATAGCGAGGAGAAGGGTGTGGAGTGGGAATCACCAAGATCAAACTTCAAGCACCGCCGCCTTACCAAGCTCGTCGTTTTCGGCTTTGGGAATTACATGGTCAGTCATCTCGGGCGTGTCATGAAGGCAGCGGTGAATCTCAAGGATGTGTACCTGTATGATAGAGTGGCATGTATCCATTGCCAATACATCAACCCTGTGAAGCCTGGTGCACTTCCACGGGACAAGGAGAAGTTGGATTCAGTGAAGGAGCTATTGACAAAGGGCATCGAGTTGCCTGCCAGAATTCACTTCCTGATAGTTTCTCCTGGAATGGACGCTGATCATGGTGAACGGTTACAGCAGTGTTTTCGTTATTGTGTGAGTGAAAAGATAGCTTAATTAGGGCTTCTTTTTTACGAAGGCTTTTCAGGAAGTTTATGTAAAATACCAGTACGTTGGAGTACTCTGTCGTGGCAGGTCCTCAAAGCCAGTTGGAAGTAATTATGGCGCTACCCAACGCCTACGTCGAGGAACTGGGAGAGACGATCACTGCATGCAAGGAAGCACGGGAGACGGTGATCTGTGCGGGCGCGATGGAGTAGAATATATTTAGTATTTATGTTCCATCTCAATAAAAAAAAAAGCTGGACGGGCTCATTGGACTCCGCTAGAATCCTAGAAGCCAAGGTCGGTGAAAAAGGAGACTGTTTCAAGATTTCTATATAGTATTACATCTGTTTCAAAATATATATTTTAATAGTTTCAAAATATGTTTTAATAGGATATTTAGCCTACCAAAGTATATACTAGTGGTAAGATGCCATTACATAATTTTGTGTTGGTTTCGAACAACAGTCGCAATTAGTTATTCAGGCTCATGTTGCATTTTTTCGGATATGTTTGTTATAGTAGCAAAACAAAGTGTTGGATTTAATAAACTGAAATAAACATGAATAATAATATAAATACATGTCATGCTAAGAATGTTGGGTTTTGTGTGTTCTTGTTGTAAAATTGAGCCAAATGTGATGTAAAACTTCTTATCTGGAGTTTAAAGTAGATCAAGGAACATTGACATCATAGTATGGCGGTGGTCGATAAAAGTTAAGAAGATTTTTATAATGTTGCAGAAAACGTCGTGGGTAATGATCGGTTGGAGTCATTTATAATAAGTATGTCGGTTTAATAAAGGTTTAGTCACATGTGGAGTTAGAGGGTCCTACAACTAATTAGCAATATGTAAAAAACAAAACACTGTTGCATTTTGAAATATAAATCACGACATGTATCGTCTAGGTTGTACAAGTCCTACTATTAATGTTAACATAGTTGAGAGTCCACATACTTTGCAGAAGTATACACATCGTAGGTGGCACAGTGGAGTAACTTGATTAATTCTACATTTATCCGCTTGATTTAGGAGCACGATTATACTTGACCGATATGCTCACACAAACTAAATGTTCATAATCCACGAATAGAGATTCTACACTAATAAGCTATAAATTCAAATGAAAAGTTCATAATTTAGTTTAGACATTTAATAAGCTAAAATTCACTTTTGAATAAGCCACAAATCAACCGATCCCGCGTTTCCATATTTGTCCAAATGCATGAAAGATAGACCATTTAGGGAGACATAGAGCACCAAAGAGAAATAATTCTTCAATACAATATGTTTTTTTATTGTATGTAAATCTGATATATAAAAGTACCCCCCTCCGTCTTGAATTAAATGTCAGAGATTTGTCTAGATTCACATATTTCTATACACTAAAAATAATTTAGATAAATGCGATTTTAGATAAATCTGAGACATTTAATTCAAGGTGCGAGGAGTATTTTTTTTGTATGTCATTTTCAAGAGGTCGGAATTTTTTCTATATTCATATTTATCAATATACTAAAACACATACAAATATATGTGTATGTAGACAAATCTGAGACATCTAATTCAAGATGGAGGGAGTATATTTTTACACTTTCATTTTCTGGAAGTTTTCGCTACATAAATGAGGAACATAAACTTGAATAACCTATAGTGTGACCATAGTTTACATAGTTAGAATCCACATGTCAATCCAATTTCCTTCTATATGACTAGCTTTTTTATCATATGTATTAATGTAATTCAAATCTATGGTTAATGTTAACATAATTAGAGTCCACAACTTGTCAATCCAATTTCATTTTATATGACTAGCCTTTTACTATATGTTATAATGTAATTCAAAAGACTGTAATTTTTTTTTCATCGGGTGTTGTTATTTTGATCAAACCAATTTCGTAATAATTGCTAGAGAGATAGAATTACTTTGCTACTCTAATTTACGCAAACACTCACAAATACAAACATATACTCACCTCTATGAATGCATGAACACATATATTACCCCTATGAGCACCTCCGAAAGAAAAAGTCACCACAATCCACATGCGTCTCGTTGTCAACAGGAACGTCGCCTCTCACTAAAATAATAATCCATATTATTTATAAGACACCAAAGCGTTAAACCTAGAGTTTGATCCCTGGTGGACCGGGCGTATCACTGCCCACCTAACCATCCAACCATTGGTTGGTCCTCTGATCTAATTTGATTTTCAAATCCTAGAAACCTATAATCTATAGATAATGAAATGAAAAAGGTTAACATTGCATGATAATCTTGCATGTATGCTTAAAATAAAATGGACTGTAACATTCATACTAGAATAAGTCCAATAACACTCTCATCGCCATAACCTTGTCCAATAACACTCCCATTACCATAACCTTGAAACAAAATAAAGAGACAAAAAAACCAGAATAGTTTGTATAGAGCCATGCGAGAATGCTTAAAAAGACCTTTCAGGTGAGAAGATAAATGTTGATCTTCATGACCCAAAAATTTACATTACTATTCGTAATAAAGCGCCCATTTCCACACAAACAAATGACCCAAAAATTAGAAATGACGTCACACAGAACTTGGTTAGCTATCAAAGGTTATACCTATTAGGAACATGGCTCAATAAACATTGAAGAATATTAATGTGTAATTGAATCAATGAATAAAATGAGTGGTTTGTTGGTACCTATAAGAGCTCAAATGATATACAACAAACAGTGAACTACTCTCCTAGGGCTCCCGTATAAGGTGATCTAAGGCAATCTAGCTCCTGCCCTTGGCCGCGGGCACTGGTTCCGCTGATCTCCGCGGGTGGCTACGGCGGCTGGAAGGTGGAGGGACCTTAGATCGAATGACCGTTCATCATAGGATATTCAAGTTCTCTGTCTCCGGTGTAGGGGTATCAGCGGCGATGAGAAAAGGCTCTCTTATTAGATTGGATCAGTTCTATTTAGACCTTTCTCTGCATATTTAGATCTTTCTCTATTTTCCTTTTTAGCTCTTGGGTTGACCCTCTCAACCTTGTGTAATTATGGATTAAACTTTGCGTTTGTCTTTTATTTATAAAATATACTGTGGGGGCTTCCCCTATGATTTTCATGGTAAAAAAAGAATAAAGGTCCTTCAGCCCAACCCTAGATCGATATTCTTCCCCATAGGAGCATCGATAGGCTGGACTTTGAGTTAATCGTCGAGTTTTAGGACCTAGTGTGATAAGTGTCAGTCTACGGCAGCGAAGTTCAGTAGAAGGGATGATGCCGTAGCATATTGGTGTCCTCAAGTTTTGCCTCCGCACGATGAAGCTTAGCTAGGTGCGACTTTGTCGGGTAATTTGTGAGTTTGGTGTTTCCCATCTCCTGGCCTTTCTATGTACTAGGTTCTCAGGATGGAGATCTGGCGTCTTCTAGCAATGGGAATTGGGGGCGAGAGCTAGATAGTCAGCTTTATGTTTGTTAGAGCATCTCTGGGAGATACCGCAAAACAGGGAACTGCAAAAGAAAATTATGCGGTAAAATTTGTGTCTCGGCAGAACAGATCCCGTATATTTAAACCGCAAAACGAATATTCTAGAAATATTCTAGCGTCTTCTTCACAAAGTCGTCTTCCTCGCGGACATGTAGAACCCTGGCGCACGCCTCCTGCCCGGCCCCCGCCCTTTCCCCTGGCCGGCCGGCGAGCTGCTGCATGCGCGAAACGGTTCCGATTAGTGGATGTGTGGATGCATGCGGCTGGTTGATTACTTGATGGGTGCATGCAGGATTGATTTGTGTATAGCTGCTGCTCGGGCTCCAACAATTGCGGCCAAAATAATCAACGATTTACGACTCGGAAATTAATAATAGATATAGGAAATCGGATCTCCTCGTTCGTAATTGTAGATTGGCGCGGGGAATCGAGCCACCTCGCCGGAATCAAGCTTGGAGGGCGGCGGCGGTGGCGCCGTCAAAGGTGGACGAGAGCGGTTGGTGGTGGATTTTCGGTGGAAGGAAAGCGTTGAGCGCTTTGCAGTTTACTGTAAAAACAGCCTCCAAAAGTGAATATATGTTATACAAGAGGATTAATATGGGGGAGCTATAAATTTTTTCGGTTTTGACCAATTTTACGGGATCTCTTTGGGTTTTTTTTTTACCAATATTGTAAATTTTATGAGTTGGATCAGATATGCGGTATCTGTTAGAGTTGTTCTTAGTCAGCTTTCTAGCAAAGGGAATTGAACCCTAAGAAGAATGCTTTTACAGTATGAGTAATTTTCCTTCGAGGTTTCTATGCAAAAACAATTATATGCGTTGCATACAGATCAAATGGGCAACATCACATGGGAGCTTCGGCCCACGCAGACAACTCGCTGGCGATCCCTCGCGAACTGGATCAGCCATGGAGTAGGTACAATTTGCACAGCTTGGAAGATTCCCAACCCACGTACAGTACGTACATACATGTCGCCAACCAAGCATCCAACCACCCTGCAGGCACACATGCTACTCTTGACTAGTACAAGTGCCTTGGTCGCCCCAACCGATCGCCACCTCTACCCGCTCCACCAACGAGGTCGCGATCGCGCACACTCACGCCAGTTCACTCGCGCAGCAAGCTAGCCTGCCCCGCTCTCGCACGATGTGGAGCCGTGATGCCCGCGCGCGCCTTCTCGCCGTCGCCGTCGCGTGCTGCATGGCCGCCGCGCCATGCTCGGCGCAGGGAACGACGGCGGCGGACGCCACCAACGGCGCCATGCCGTCGTGCGTGTCGAAGCTGGCGCCGTGCCAGGGCTACCTGAACGCCACCGACGCGACGGCGGTGCCGGACACGTGCTGCGACCCGCTCAAGGAGGCGGCGACGACGGAGGCGGCCTGCGTGTGCGCCATCCTCATGAACAAGGCCGCGCTGCAGGCGTTCGGGGTCAAGCCGGAGCAAGGGGTGCTCCTCGCCAAGCGCTGCGGCGTCACCACCGACGCCTCCACCTGCGCCAAGTACGCCGCCGGGCCCGGGGCCGGCAAAGGTAAGCTCGCTCCATCCCTAAAGCTCTCGTCAATCAACAACTGCATCATCATTGCCGACAGGCCGGATCGGCTGATCGGTGCGTTCGTTTGGTTCCTAGCGTGGCATGCACGCACGTACGTCCAAAGCTCTGAAACCTAACCATTTGTTTATCGGTACCAGTAGTACTCTAGCTACCAGATCAAGGTCGATTGTTCATTACTCGAAAGTTTGTCTTTTCATGCACCTAACCTAGCAATGTGCCTGTGAGCATGTCCCATTTTAATCTCTTTCACCGCCAGCCAAAGTTACTTCAGTTAACATATCATGCAAAAAAATCTGTTTTCAGAGAACCAAGTGTCCTAAATTCTGGATCTTCGTCAGATCAGCATCGTGATTGTGTTCTCTCCTGACCTGATAGCAAAGTTAGTTAGCGAGCAATGGCGTGCTGAGTAGTAATGTTGTTCTTTTATTCTTCTTGCAGATGCAGCAACTTCAGGTAGCACTGCCCCGTCTTCAGGATCCACAGGAACTGCCACTTCTACAGGTACACCTGTTCCTCAGTCAACATTATTGCTCTATCTTCTGAATTTTGGAAATAGAAAGGACAAAATTATCTTCATAGTTAATTACCATATGTATTCCTGAACATATCTTCTGAATCCATCTCAATCTTACCTGAACTTTAAAGGCCTCTAACTGATCCTTTTGTGCTGCTGCAGCGGCCAAGCCAACGGCGAGCGCAGGCACCACGCATCACCTGAGCTTGAAGACCGCATCTTCCTTGGTAGTAGGCTTCAGTTTCATCTGGTGGTCGATTGTGGCTTAGCTAAGAGCTGGGGAATGAGTATACTGGTAGTATACTCCTATGTATTTTTGTTTGTAATTGTCCCAATAAATATATATCTATCTGGTTATTTTGTTCAGTGTGATTTACTACTTGTGCCCGCGTACTCTGCATCCCTGAATGCTGTTCTAGGTTTACCATTGCTGTTGATTGTCTAGCGAAAGGGGCGCAATGAAAAACATATGCTGAGCATATGACATCTTCAAAAACTCATCAGAATAGTAGACGAGTTGTAGTAAAACAGCAATGCAGATCAACAGCCACAAGTCTAGAACCAATAACTTGAAATAGACGAGGTACCTTTTATTTTCAGACAACCGTTCCAGTCAAGTGAGTAACAGACAACAGTTCCAGTCAATCAAGTGAGCAACTGAAGATCACAAATCAGCCACATTAAAGGTGAATACACCTATGTTTGCCATCAATCCCTGCTTCGGCTTTTATGTTCATGGTGGCGATGCTTTGATCTCCTTTTCTCCTCCTTTCTCTCTCTCGGGTGCTGCTGTTGTTCTTTGTTTCTCTGCGCTTGTCCTTAGAGGTGGATGGCTCCTCATCTGACGATTTAGATCTCAAAAACTGTGGCTTCTCTGGGCCATAAACTCGGTGTTTATGTTCTTCTCGTGCATCTGGACTTATTGACTTATCTTGTCCTATGTTTGCCATCAATCCCTGCTTCGGCTTTTATGTTCATGGTGGCGATGCTTCGATCTCCTCTTCTCCTCCTTTCTCTCTCTCTCGGGTGCTGCTGTTGTTCTTTGTTTCTCTGCGCTTGTCCTTAGATGCGGATGGCTCCTCATCTGAGGATTTAGATCTCAAAAACTGTGGCTTCTCCGTTCTTCTCGTGCATCTGGACTTGTTGGCTTATCTTGCCTACCTGATGGAGCCATGAGGTATGGACCAGAAACATCCATCCTAAATACATATCTATCTGGTTATATTGTTCAGTGTGATTTACTACTTGTGCCTGCATACTGCGTCCCTGAATGCTGTTCAAGGTTATCATTGTTGTTGATTGTCTAGCAAAAGGGGTGCAATGAAAAACATGTGTTGAGCATATGCCATCTTTGAAAATACATCTAAATAGTAAACGTATTGTACTAAAACAGCAAAGCAGATCAGCAGCCACAAGTCTAGAACCAAGACCTTGAAACAGACAAGGTACCTTTTATTTTCAGACAACGGTTCCAGTCAAGTGAGTAACAGACAACAGTGCCAGACAAGCGAGTGACCGCAGATCACAGATTAGCCGCATTAAATAAAGGCTGAAACTTCTCTATACACCTCTGTTTGCCATCAATCCCTGCTTCGGCTTTTACGTTCATGGTGGCGATGTTTGGATCTCCTCTTCTCCTCCTTTCTCTCTCGGTTGCTGCTACGGTTCTTTTTTTCTCTGCGCTTGTCCTTAGAGGTGGATGGCTCCTCATCTGAGGATTTAGATCTCAAAAACTGTGGCTTCTCTGGACCATAAAATCGGCGTTTATGTTCTTCTCGTGCATCTGGACTTGTTGGCTTGTCTTGCCTACCTGATGGAGCCGTGAGGTATGGACCAGGCTCATCCATCCTAGAACCAATGGCTCCTCGTCCACGCTTCACCCTAGAATAAAATTGTATGTTTAGTCTCTACCAAACAGATGACCTATGCGTAAGAAAGAGAAAAAAGCATAGGCTAAACACATTTCATAGTAAACAAGAACATTGCAAAAAACTATGATCTGGTCATCAGTCACAGATAAACTTCACATGGTAGAGATCAGATCTTCAACAAATGCGATTTTGATACCATCTAATTTCTTTTCATTAAATTAAAGAAAAATGATGGATACTGCAACTGACCTTGAGCGAAGAAACTCTTCGATGTCATCATCGCCGAGGCCATCTTCCCGGTCCGCATAAGAACTGATCTGTGAATCCCTGGACGAACAAGATGTGGCATATGGTCTGTCTTGCTCAGTCCTAGAGGAGAAACTTTGGTCTCTTGAGTCATTCTTGCGTTTGTGGGATGTCGAGCTAACGCGACCGTTGATTCTGGATTCCATCTTTGATTCAAGCTCACGTTCCTTCTCCCTGGCACGCCACATCTCATTAACCTCCACAACTCGATTTGCTGCAGACAAAACAAAGAATTTTTAGCTTAACAAGTATTTCAACATAATTGTACATCACAAACTGGATCTATTACTGCAGGTTGCCAACAAAGTATGTTCATTCAAATGAAAAGTTTTTCCTTAGAAAAGCTAGCAAGAAGACTGCTAAGATGCGTCATTTTGCAAAAACTGATGATTCTAGTTAACTGAATAAGATGAGAATTCACCGCAGCAGCTACCAGTAATAAATTCATAATATCTGCTGCAGAACTACTCCAATTACTAAAGTCAAAAGCAATTGAACAAAAGGTCAACCTAACTAACCTTGCTGGACTCCGAGGACGGTGGCGGAGAGGAACCGCGAATTGGGACGGTGCCTGACGTTAGGCTTCTGTAGATAGGCGTGCACCCCTTCCTTCTCCGCCTGCGCCCGCAGCCTCCGGGCCTCCTCCAGGAGCAACGCCGCGAGGCGATTCTCGGTTCCCAGATCCATCGTCCAGCCGCGAATTCAGACGCTCCGCGGAGAGGAGGGGAGAGACTCGGCGGTGCTCGTCCGGGGCTTGAAGATAGCGGCGGCGCACGCGGCAGCCTGCGGCGACGGACGGCGAGAAGAAGCCCAGCCGCCGGGTGGGTTCCGGTGGGACGCGTCTGGAATTCCGGTGGCGATTGGGGAGAACTGGACGCGTCTCCTCGATTCCTTGGTTAACCCTTCTGTTTTGTGATAGATTCCCCAATTCCTACTGGGCTTCGGTTTCCGTATCGAACTCGTATTGGCCCGTCATACTGGTGGGTTTCTACCATGGGCCTCCACTGGCCCATTCATTCGAGCCCAGGCTACAGAATTGCCTACGCCGATTCGATTCCACACTTCCATTCCGGCAACGCAATCCCGTCGTCGCAGCCTGGAGGAGAAATCCGCGTGCCCCCAAATCGACGAGCAGCCGATGCGGCCCCCGTCGCCGCCGCGGCCGCTGGCCTTCCCAACGCTGGACGCGCTGGCGGCGTACCTCCGGCCGCGCCTCCCGGCCCCCGCGCTCGCCTCCTGGGGCACCGCTCCGGGGACGAAGAACCTCCTGAACCTCTTCCTGGAGCTCTCCTGCGGCGACTGCACGCTCCTCCCGTCCTCCCCGCCGGCCGCGCTGGTCGTGCGCGCCGTCCACGTGGCCACGGTCCGAATCCGGAACCGCCGCGGCGCGCTCCTCGTGGAGACCCGCCAGCTGCTGTCGGACGGCACGCTCCGCCGGCGGGGCCCGCGGCCGGTGTCCGAGAAGATGCGGCCCGGGGAGACCCCCGAGGCCGCGGCGGCCCGCGCCGTCCGGGAGGAGCTCGGCGAGCGCGTGCGCGTCCGGATCCTGGGGGCGGGCGCGGAGCCGCGCGTGGAGGAGCGGGAGTCCGCCTCCTACCCGGGCCTCCCCGCCAGGTACGTGCTACACGCGGTGGACGCGGAGCTGGTCGAGGGCGTCCCCGAGGAGGGCGAGTTCGACACGGAGGAGGGCGGCGAGGGCGAGGGCCACGACGGCGGTGGCGCGGCCATCACCGTGAAGCGGCACTACTGGACGTGGATCGACGACGCGGAGGAAGAGGCACACGCCGCGCCGGCCGCCGTCGCCGGGGCCGCGGGTGCGCAGTAGGGTACCGTACTAGTACCAGTTGGTAAATCTGAGTAACATTGGTAATTGCTGTCGTCTCGTTATGATTTTCTTGGGTTAATTTGTTTTTCTTGATAGCTTACGCGCACAATTCAATCGGCTTGCCCTCGTTTGTGTATCATGATTCATGTATGTACATGGTTCTTGCTTTTGTGGCCTACAGTGTGCATAGTAGCACTAATCCCACCTGCACTGATCATTATCTTTGCGCCCACGGATGTCAAAATGTTCCTTTCTCACTGATGCGATACCACACCGCACATCTGGACATGTGGTCATGTGTCAAGCAAAGTGCAGACACCAACCGGTGTCCGCTCTGCATGGCCATGATTGAGCTCGAAACGAGCTGATTGTACCCGTGCCACTGGAGGTGTGGTTGTGCTGATTGCATTGTTCTGCAGTGTTTGCCTTGCTCTTGCTGCATAACCGAAGAATCTACGACACTATTTCTGTTGCCTAAACCTCAATAAAGAGGCTGTGTAACACCCTTAGAATTGGCCCTATGCAAGTTTTAGCGCTTTCCGCCAAACCCGCATAGAAACGATTCAAAGGTGCCCACCAGGCACTTGCGTGCGGGTGGAAAACGAAATAATATCATTACACAATAGTCCTCGATGGAACCCACAAAGCATATATATACAACAGCGACTAAATGAGTCAAGAATACAGATATACAGTACAAAGACCCAAATCACCTGGAAAACGATACAGCGTCCGAGTACGGACAAGATGCAAATTGAGCTAAGAGCCCTGAAAAATAACCAATGGCGTCCATAACCACCCGCCAAGCGGGAAGGTAACCTCGCTAGCGATGTCGATCTCAAAACACGCTTAAACAAAAGGGTGCCAAAAGGGCAAAGGAAAGAGAAGCGGTCGATCGAGGCCAAGACACTGGCGAGACTAGAATTGATCGGTCCTCGCCTACATAGGTATGGTGGTGAGGGCTGAAGCATGCAGCATGCACTAAACAACCTATAGAGACTCAATACAACTGGCGGCTATCAGATAGGGATAAGAAGGACCTATCCGGATCCAACCTGAAACTAACACCAAGCATACCCATCCTGATATTTCCCCCTCGAGATCAAACGAGGAAGTCAACCGAGGAACTCACACAGTTGGTAGTTTTATTCATTCCGTTATAGTTGTGGCAATTACTAGTCAGACATAGATAGCATGAGTCATCCTGATATAATAATGTTGGAGATATGCCCTAGAGGCAATAATAAAAGTAGTTATTATTATATCTTTGTGTTTATGATAAATGTTTACATTCATGCTATAATAGTATTAACAAGGAAACATTAATACTTGTGTGATTTGTGAACTTAATTTGAAGTCCCTAGTAAAGCCTCTATATAATACTAGCTTATTGGTTAATAGATGATTGTGGTTTCCCTATCATGAACATTGAGATGTTATTAACAACAAGATCATATTGTTAGGAGAATGATATGATGGACATACTCCTATAGATAAGCGTAGCATAAAGATCAAGTCATTTTAATAGTTCAATTGCTATATGCTTTCTGATACATAGTAATCTAATTCCTTCGACCATGAGATCATGCATATCACCTTTACCGGATGGATGCTTTGATGACATCAAACACCACACCAGGTGGCTATAAAGGTGGCATTGAGTGTTCGGAAAGTATTGGTTGAAACACATGGATCAAGAGTGGGATTTGTCCATCCATATGACGGATAGATATACTCTGGGCCCTCTCGGTGAAATGTCATCCAATTAGCTTGCAAGCATGTGACTAGCTCACAAGGGATCACATATCACAGGAACGAGAAAAGAGTACTTATTGGTAACGAGGTTGAACTAGGTATGCAGAGATACCAACGATCATAACCTCGGATAAGTAAACTATCGTGAGACAAAGGGAAATTGATATCGTATGTAAGTGGTGTAGGGTTTCGTAGCATGGAAAACAAAAAAATTCTACCGCATACAAACAAACAAGCCAAGATCTATCTACTAGATTGTAGCAACGAGTCGATGGAATAACTCACCCTCGAAGATTCCAAAGTGTTTAACGAGAGGATTCTCGTGGGTGATGTAGTCGCTCTTCGATCTCAAGATCGCGTGACGATCCTTCCCACTGCTCCAAGCGCTCAGCAATGGGTCACACGTTCGGTACTGACAAAGACCTTCCTCTCCTTGTTCCAAAGAAAATGAGGTTGTAGCACTCTCCTCGCGATTCCAAGAAGACAACGTGCATACCTAAGTAGAGGAGATCTCATGAGCTTCGCTTAAGCCGGAGCGAGTATGGTGGAGTATGAGAGAGTCCCTCGGTGTTCTAGGGTTTAGACACACCAAGGAAGGGCTAGTGCCGGCGGCTAGGGTTTAGCTAGGCGGCGGCGGTTGCCTGCTGTGGTGTATGGCATGGGCTGCTGAGGGCGGGCTGGGGCTAGGGTTTGGAGGAGAGGATCTTGTGTGTCTCTAGGAGCCCCTGCCCCTCCTTATAGGTGGGTGGAGGGCGGGTGGGAGGAGAGGAGTCCCTCCCCAGGCTTGGAGGTGGGTGGTTGGAGGAGGGAACTCCTCCCCAACTCGGTTTCCCCCTTCCTCCTCTTTTCCTCTTTCCAAATTTAGCCGTTTGACTTTTCAAACTAGCTATTGAAGGGTTTCGCAGCATAGTAAATCAAAGTTTTCTACGGAAGCGAACAGAGGGAAAGCCAAGATCTAATCTAGGAGATGCAAACAACGAGAGAGATTGGATTAGATCTTCATACCCTTGAAGATTACGCCTGTGAACGTTCGTCCGGAACGTGGGTGATGTAGTCGCACTCGCTTCTCCTCGCGATCCGATCCGATCTAGCACCACAAGTGGCGGTGCCTCCGTGAGATACTGCGTGCAGCACCTCGACGTCTCCTCCTTCCTCGGACCAGCAAGTAGGGTGGAGAGATGGATTGGATCTACAACACGACGGCGTGGTGTATATGGTAGAGGATTTTTGCCGCAGGGCTTCGCCTACAAACAGTCGGGAGGGAGAGAGGAGGGCAGCAGGGCAACTAGGGTTTGGAGGAAGGTGTGTAGGTTGGGGGGGAGGGGGCGCACCAGCCCTCTATATATAGACGGGGGGTGCGGCCAGCCCTTGCCCATCCTCCAAGCCTATCGCTAGTTTAAACGATTTAAACTCTCCCTTCTAGAAACCCTATCTTATCTCTAGTTTAAACGATTTAAACTTATCTAGGATCGGCTGGGCCCTATGGGGCCTTGTCCCCCTGGCCCAATGCGGCCAGGACACTCCCTCATAGGCCCATGCCCCCTCCCGGAAGGTGGGGCCACGTTGGTCCCCTTTCGGAAGGTTCTAGAAGCTTCCGGTACAATACCGATTAATCCGGAACAATTCCGAACTCCAAAAACTGCACTGCCTTATATGAATCTTATTCTCCGGACCACTTCGGAACCTCTCGTGATGTCCCGGATCCCATCCGAGACTCTGAACAAAAATTCATAAACCAAGTATCCAATCTATCCTAGCGTCGAGACACGTTAAGTGTGTGACCTATGAGTTCGAGAATATGCGCACATGATCTTCTATCAATAATCAACAGCGAGTGCAGGCACCCATATTGACTCCACACATTCATCGATGATCATATCGGATGAACCACGATGCCGATTCAATCAATCCCATATATATTCCCTTCGTCTCGCGATATTTTACTTGCAGATTCGATCGTCGGTATCGTCATACCTAGTTCAATCTCGTTCACAGCAAGTACTTTACTCGTTCCGTAATCCGATATCACTTTGTGATTAACTCGTTAACCACATGCTTGCAAGCGGTGTTGATATCAATTACCGAGTAGGCCCGAAGTATATCTCTCCGACTTGGGAGGGACAAATTCCATCTCGATACATACAACCCAATGAGATACTTTCCGATCACACGAGACACCTTTATGATCACCCTCTCATAGGATGACGTTTGATGACCTCAAAGCTTTCTTCCGATACCAGGAGTTGTATTATCTCATGGTCTAAGGAATACAATATTTGACATAGGAAAAGCTTGAAGAAGAACACAATGAAACGATCTAATAGCTTTGCTTAGTTTGGTCATCCACCATATCATTCTCCCAATGATATGGTCTCATTATCAATTGACAACTCATGTCTATGGTTAGGAAACCTTAACCATCATTGATCAATGAGCTAGTCCATAGAGGCGTACTAGGGACACGGTGTTGTTCACAAACCACACAAGTATTAATGTTTCCGCTTAATACAATTCTAGCATGGAATATAAACTTTATCATGAACAAGAATTATAATAATAACATCTTTATTATTGCCTCTAGGGCATAATTCCAACAGTCTCCCACTTGCACTAGAGTCAATAAACTAGTTTACATCTGGCAACAATCTCACACCCATGGCATGAGGTCTTGATCATGTTTACGTGGAAGAGGTTTAGTCAATGGATCTGCGACATTCAGATCTGTATGTACTTTGATAATCTTCAGATCTCCATACGCTATATAATCTCGGATTATATGAAACTTGCAGATTGATATGCTTGGTCTTTGGATGATATCTTGGTTCCTTAGTGAGTGCTATGGCGCCCGGTGTTGTCACACAATATCTCCGATGGGTCTAATGCACTTGGAACCACGCCAAGCTCGATGATTAAGCTCTGATCCAAACTCCTTCACTTGGCCTTCATGGTAGCCATGTATTCCGCTTCTCTTGTAGATCCGATCACGCTTTGCTTGCAGCTTCTCGACTCACAGCTCCTCCATTCAAAATATACACGTATCACATGGAGATTTACAATCATCCTTGTCGGTGTCAAAACTAGCATCGACGTAACCTTTTCTGACGAGCTGTTCATCACCCCATAGACTAAGAACATTTCTTTAGTCCTATTTAGGTACCTTAGGATGTTCTTCACGGTCCGGTGTTCCACTCTGGATCACTTTGATATCTGCTTTCGTCAAACTAAGAGCATTGGACACATCCGGTCTAGTACCTGACATGGCATACATGATGGAACCTATGGCGAGGCATAAGGCACTTTGCTCATAGCTTCCCTATCATTTACCAGGCTGGACACCGAGCCTTGCTCAATATCTTACGACAACATAGGCCTTTGAACCTTTCAATGCCTTATCCATTCTGAACCTTTTGAACTTTGTCTAGGTATGTACTTTGGCTTAAAGCTATCGAGCGTCTTTGTCTATCTCTATAGATTTTGATGCCCAATATATAAGCAACTTCACCTAGGTCTTTCATTGAAAACACTTGTTCAAATAACTCTTCACATCGTTAAGCATGTTGATGTCATTTCCAATAATCAATATGTCATCCACATATAGTACCGAAGCGTCACCGAGCTCCCACTCACTTTCTTGTAGATGCAAGCTTTAGCAATTTGGAACAAATCCAAAGCTCTTGATCACTTGATCAAAGCGAAGGTTCCAACTCCGAGATGCTTGCTTGATCCATAAATGGAGCTGAAGTTTGCATACTTTATCGACATCCTTAGGATCGACAAAACCTTGGGTTGCATCATATACAACTCTTCATCAATGTTGCCATTGAGGAAAGCGATCTTGACATCCATCTGCCATATTTCATAATCATGAAACGCAGCAATTGCTAATAAAATCCGAATGGACTTAAACATCGCTACGGGAGAGAAAGTCTCATATCAACACCTTGAACTTGTCGAAAACCTTTCGCGACAAGCCGTGCTTTATAGACGGTAACATTACCATCCGCGTCCGTTTTCTTCTTGAAGATCCATTTGCACTCAACGGCCTTTCGGTCGCTAGGAGGGTCCACCAAAGTCCATACTTGGTTTTCGCTCATGGATCCCAATTCGTATTTCATGGCTTCTAGCCATTTCTCAGAGTATGGGCTCATCATCGCTTCCTCATAGTTCGTAGGTTCACTGTCTTCTACTAACAAGACAGTCAAGACAGGTTGCTTGGTACCACTCGGGAGGGCACGCGACCTTGTCGACTGCTGACGTTCAAGATGACATCGTCCGAAGCTTCATGATCCTTGTTATTAGCTTCCTCTATTGTTGGTGCAGGCGGCACTGGAACAATTTTAGGTGATGCGCTACTCTCCAATTCAAGAGAAGGTTCAATAACCTCGTCTAGCTCTACCTTCCTCCCACTCACTTCTTTCGAGAGAAACTCCTTCTCAAGAAAGGAACCGTTCTTTGCGACAAACACTTTGCCTTCGGTTCTGTGATAGAAGGTATACCCAATAGTTTCCTTAGGGTATCCTATGAAGACGCATTTCTCCGCTTTGGGTTCGAGCTTGTCCGGCATCAACTTCTTGACGTAAGCTTCGCATCCCCAAACTTTAAGAAACGACAACTTAGGTTTAGCACCAAACCATAGTTCATACGGTGTCGTCTCAACGGATTTAGATGGAGCCCTATTTAAAGTGAATGCAGCGGTTTCTAATGCATAACCCCAAAATGATAACGGCAAATCAGTAAGAGACATCATCGATCGGACCATATCTAATAGGGTTCGATTCCGGCGTTCAGACACACCATTGGCTTGTGGTGTTCGGGTGGCGTGAGTTGTGAAACGATTCCACTTGCTTTGAGATGCGTGAGAAAATCATAACTTAAATATTCGCCCCACGATCGGATCGTAGAAACTTAATCTTTACATTACGATGGTTCTCCACTTCATTCTGAAATTCTTTGAACTTTTCAAAGCGTTTCAGATTTATGTTTCATTAAATAGATATACCCATATCTACTTAAGTCATCGGTAAAAGTGAGAAAATAGCGATATCCACCGCGTCGAAACACTCATCGGTCCGCATACATCGGTATGTATGATTTCCAACAAGTCCGTTGCTCGCTCCATCATACGGAAGCGGGGTTTTGATCATCTTGCCCATGAGGCATGGTTCGCATGTGTCAAATGATTCAAAATCAAGAGACTCAAAGTCCATCGAATGGAGTTTCTTCATGCGCTTTACACCAATATGACCCGACGGCATTTACGTTGTCACAGATAAGTAGTATTATCACTATCTACTTTGCATCTCTTAGCCTCAATGTTATGGATGTGTGTTTCATCCCTTTCGAGATTTAGAAGAAATAAACCACTCACAAGAGGTGCATGACCATAAAAGATGTTACTCATATAAATAGAACAACCATTATTCTCCGATTTAAATGAATAACCGTCTTGCAATAAACACGATCCGAAATAATGTTCATGCTCAACGCAGCACATAATAACATTTATTAAGGTTTAAAACTAATCCGAAGGTAAAACTAAGGAGGCGTCTTAGACGGCCATCATATCAACTCTTGATCCGCTGCCAGCGCATCGTCACCTCATCCCTAAAGCCATGGCCTATTCCGTAGCTCTGTTTGAGTTACAAATATTAGCAACTGAACGGTATCAAATACCCGGGCACTATAACGAGGGCTAGTAAGGAAAACATCAATAACATGTATATCAAATATACCTTTGATGGTGCCAGCCTTCTTGTCCGCTAAGTACTTGGACGATTCGCTTCGAGGACCCTTGTCCTTGCAATAGAAGCACTCGATTCCGGCTTGGGACCGGACGAGCTTCTTCTCGGCGGGGTAGTCGCTTTGCCGCCCTTCTTGAAGGGCTTCTTTGCTCCTTACCTTTCTTAAAGGAGGGCTTGTTGACCATCAACACATGATTATCCTTCTTGATGTCCACCTCCGCAGCCTTCAGCTTTGCGAAGAGCTCGGTGATCGTATTAGTGGAACCAATCTGATTGTGAGTCACTACAAAACTTTTTGTAGCTGGGAGGGAGTGATTGCGGAACCCTGTCAATCTTGAGCTCCTCGGAATCTTCGATCCAGATTGCTCAAAGGCGTTGAGTGTAGCCCGACATCTTAATGGCGTGCTCACTAACGGAACTCCTTCCTCCATCTTGCGATTAAAGAACTTCTCGGAGATCTCATATCTCTCAGAACGGGCCTGAGTCTGAAACATAGTTTTCAGCTCCTCGAGAATCTCAAAGGGCCCGGGATAGTTTTCAAAACGATTTTGAAGTTCCGGTTCCATAGCAAACAACATGGTGATCTTAATCACACCATAATCATCTTTCTTGTGATTGATAGGCAGCTTTCTCATCAGTGGTAGCGATTGCGAGGGTCATAACGCTTTCCCAAGGACATAGTCCTTTTGTCATGAGAGAATGATTCTTAGATTGCGGAACCGATTGGTGAAGTTAGACCCATTGTTTCTAAGCTTTTCTTTCTCAAAAAAGCGTTGAAGTTGAAGTTGGACTTGGCCATGTGATCTACGATTTGCAAGTACAATTTAGACTATGTTCATGATAAATAGTTCAACTTAATCAAATTACTAGATGAACTCCCACTAAATTCAACATCCCTCAAGTTGTTTAGTGAACACAATCCAAATTCACCACACCTAATCCGATCTTCACGAGAAGAGATGTGGCTTCAATGGTGGACAACGAAGTGTCGATCATATCATTCATATGACTCATGCTTAACCTTTCGGTTCTTGTGTTCCGAGGCCATGTCTGTACATGCTAGGCTCGTCAAGCTAGACCCAAGTATTTCGCGTGTGCAAAAGCTTGCACCCGTTGTATGTGCGTAGAGTCTATAGCACCCGATCATCACGTGATGCTTGGACACGACGAACTTTCATAGCAGTGCATACTTGGGGAGAACACAGTTTTATCTTGATCTTTAAGTGAGGAATCATCTTATAATGCTACGTGCGATCTAAGCATAATAAGATACATAAAGGATAAACATCACATGCATATAACTTTATGTGACATGGTATAGCCAATCTTCGCGCAATGATCTCCATCTTGTGCGTTCCGGCATGATCTCCATCACTTCACCATGATTGCCTCCACCACGAATAGCAACTACAACTATTGCTAACTACTTAGCGATAAAGTAAAGCTATTACATGGCGTATAAGAAGTTGACTCATGGTCATACACAATTATAAAGACAATCATATGGCTCCGATTGTGTACTCATCGACATGCAAGTAGTGAAACATTACAAAACATGATCATCGCATACATTATACACATCACATCTTGGGCCATACCATATCACAGAAAACACTCCCTGCAAAAACAAGTTAGACGCCTCTACATTGTTGTTGCATGTTTTACGTGGCTTATGGGAGTAGATGCTAAGAACGATTCTTACCTACGGAAAGCCACAACGGTGATATTATGGTTGCCAAACTCCGGTGTTAATCCCATGACAACTATAGTGAGAGAAACTGACATCCACCAGCCGCATGTGTGGTACAAGCCACACGTCAAGTGCGGAGCCGGTCTCGCGAACGACGTCGCGTAAGGTTGGCCTGGACCGCTTCAATCTCACTATCCCGCGTCATAAGAAGAACACAAACAAGAGGCTTGCAACAGAAAACATCAACGCCCGCAACAACCATGTTGCGTTACTCGTGAATCACATCTACGCATAGATCTAGCTCGATACCGAAGGGTTTAGCGACATAGTAAATCAAAGTTTTCTACGAGCGAGCGGAGGAAAGCCAAGATCTAATCTAGGAGATGCAAACAACGAGAGAGATTGGATTAGATCTTCATACCCTTGAAGATTACGCAGTGAGCGTTAAATCGGAACGTGGGTGATGTAGTCGTACTCGCTTCTCCTCCTCGCGATCTGATCCGATCTAGCACCACAAGTGGCGGTGCCTCCGTGAGATGCACACGTGCAGCACCTCGACGTCTCCTCCTTCCTCGGACCAGCAAGTAGGGTGGAGAGATGGATTGGATCTACAACACGACGGCGTGGTGTATATGGTAGAGGATTTCTGCCGCAGGGCTTCGCCTACAAAGCGATCGGGAGGAGAGAGGAGGCGGCGAGGCAACTAGGGTTTGGAGGAAGGTGTGTAGGTTGGGGGGGAGGGGGCGCACCAGCCCTCTATATATAGAGGGGGGGTGCGGCCAGCCCTTGCCCATCCTCCAAGCCTATCTCTAGTTTAAACGATTTAAACTCTCCCTTCTAGAAACCCTATCTTATCTCTAGTTTAAACGATTTAAACTTATCTAGGATCGGCTGGGCCCTTTGGGGCCTTGTGCCCCTGGCCCAATGCGGCCAGGACACTCCCTCATAGGCCCATGCCCCCTCCCGGAAGGTGGGGCCACGTTGGTCCCCTTCCGGAAGGTTCTAGAAGCTTCCGGTACAATACCGATTAATCCGGAACAATTCTGAACTCCAAAAACTGCCTTTGCCTTATATGAATCTTATTCTCCGGACCACTCCGAACCTCTCGTGATGTCCCGGATCCCATCCGAGACTCGAACAAAAATTCATAAACCAATTATCCAATCTATCCTAGCGTCGAGACACGTTAAGTGTGTGACCTGAGTTCGAGAATATGCAGACATGATCTTCTATCAATAATCAGCGGGTGCAGGCACCCATATTGACTCCCACACATTCATCGATGATCATATCGGATGAACCACGATGCCAGGATTCAATCAATCCCATATATATTCCCTTAGTCTCGCGATATTTTACTTGCCCGAGATTCGATCGTCGGTATCGTCATACCTAGTTCAATCTCGTTCACAGCAAGTACTTTACTCGTTCCGTAATCCGATATCACTTTGTGATTAACTCCTTAACCACATGCTTGCAAGCGGTGTTGATATCAATTACCGAGTGGGCCTGAAGTATATCTCTCCGACTTGGGAGGGACAAATTCCATCTCGATACATACAACCCAACAGATACTTTCCGATCACCTGAGAGACACCTTTATGATCACCCTCTCATAGGATGACGTTTGATGACCTCAAAGCTTTCTTCCGATACCAGGGAGTTGTATTATCTCATGGTCTAAGGAATACAATATTTGACATAGGAAAAGCTTCGCAAAGAAGAACACAATGAAACGATCTAATAGCTTTGCTTAGTTTGGGTCTGTCCACCATATCATTCTCCCAATGATATGGTCTCATTATCAATTGACAACTCATGTCTATGGTTAGGAAACCTTAACCATCATTGATCAATGAGCTAGTCCATAGAGGCGTACTAGGGACACGGTGTTGTTCACAAACCACACAAGTATTAATGTTTCCGCTTAATACAATTCTAGCATGGAATATAAACTTTATCATGAACAAGAATTATAATAATAACATCTTTATTATTGCCTCTAGGGCATAATTCCAACAGCTATTTGACTTTTCAAACTAGGATTTGAATTAATCCTTTATTTGGTTCAGCGATGACACTTAGTACATGATGCAATCATACCAACTTGATACAACACATCCATGTACCCTTCACCTCTGGAGTGCCGGACATTCCGGAACATTCTAGAACATTCCCGATGAAAACACCGGAACCATTCCCCAACTCCGAAACGGGACTTTCCTTATATGAATCTTATTCTCCGGACCATTCCGGATCTCCTCGTGATATCCCGGATCCCATTCGGGACTCCGAACAACATTCGGTCTCTTTCTCATCTTTCTATAACTACTCAAACAACGTCGAATCCTTAAGTGTGTCTCCCTACGGTTCGTGAATTATGCGGACATGATCGAGACACTTCTCCGAACAATAACCAATAGAGGAATCTGGAAATTCATATGGCTCCCACATATTTCTACGATTACTTTGCGATCGAATGAACCACTTACATACGATACCAATTTCCCTTTGTCTCACGATAGTTTACTTATCCGAGGTTATGATCGTGTATCTGCATACCTAGTTCAACCTCGTTCACCGATAAGTACTCTTTTCTCGTTCATGATATGTGATCCCTTGTGAGCCAGTCACATGCTTGCAAGCTAATTGGATGACATTTCACCGAGAGGGCCCAGTATATCTATCCGTCATATGGATGGACAAATCCCTCTTGATCCATGTGTTTCAACCAATACTTTCCGAACACTCAATGCCACCTTTATAGCCACCCAGTTACGGTGTGGTGTTTGATGTCATCAAAGCATCCATCCGGTAAAGGTGATATGCATGATCTCATGGTCGAAGGAATTAGATTACTATGTATCAGAAAGCATATAGCAAATCACACAAGTATCAATGTTTCCTTGTTAATACTATTATAGCATGAATGTAAACATTTATCATAAACACAAAGATATAATAATAACTACATTTATTATTGCCTCTAGGGCATATCTCCAACAGTCTCCCACTTGCACTAGAGTCATCTAATCTAGATTACATGGTAATATACCGAACACCCATGGCAGTTTGGTGCTGGTCATGTTTTGCCCTCGGGAGAGGTTTAGTCAACGGATCCGCCACATTCAGATCTGTGTGTACTTTGCAAATCTTTATATCCCCATCTTGGATATGTTCTCAAATAGCGTGAAAACGTAGCTTGATATGCTTCAGCTTCTTGTGTGACCTTGGTTCTTGCGCATTGGCTATGGCGCCCATGTTATCACAGTAGATAGACATTGGGTCCAGCGCACTAGGAACCACACCTAGCTCTGTAATGAACTCTTTCATCCATATCGCTTCTTGTGAAGCCTCCGAAGCAGCCATGTATTTTGATTCAGTTGAAGATCTCGTCACAACACTTTGCTTTGCACTCCTCCAGCTAACTACTGCACCATTCAAAATAAATACGTATCCAGATTGTGATTTAGAATCATCCGGATCGGTGTTCCAACTAGCATCGGTGTAACCATTAACAACGAGCTGTTCATCACCTCCATAAGAAAGAACCATATCCTTAGTTCTTCTCAAGTACTTAAGGATGTTTTTGACCGCTGTCCAATGATCCACTCCTGGATCACTTTGATATCTGCTAGTTAAACTAACAACATATGCAATGTCGGGTCTAGTACATAGCATAGCATACATTAGAGATCCTATGGCTGAGGCATAGGGAGTCTTACTCATCCTTTCTCTATCTTACGCCGATGTCGGACTTTGAGTCTTACTCAAGGTCTTACCTGACAACATGGGCAAGAACCCTTTCTTGCTATCTTCCATTCCAAACCTCTTTAGAACTTTGTCCAAATATGTACTCTGTGACAATGATATTTGGCGTTTCGATCTATCTCTATAAATCTTTATGCCTAATATGTAAGCTGCTTCGCCAAGATCCTTAATTGAAAAACTATTATTCAAATATTCTTTGACACTATTAAGAAGGTCTATATCATTCCAAATCAACAATATGTCATCTACATATAGTATTAAGAATGCTACAGAGCTCCCACTCACTTTCTTGTAAATACAAGCTTCTCCATAAGTTTGTATAAAACCAAAACTTTTGATCACCTTATCAAAACGTTGATTCCAACTTCGGGATGCTTGCTTCAATCCATAGATGGACCGTTGAAGTTTGCATACCTTGTTAGCATCTTTAGGATTGACAAAACCTTTGGGTTGCATCATATACAACTCTTCATCAATGTCTCCATTGAGGAATGCTGTTTTGACATCCATCTGCCATATCTCATAATCATAATATGCAGCGATTGCTAACATAATCCTCACAGACTTTAGCTTCGCTACTGGTGAGAAAGTCTCATCGTAGTCAACTCCTTGAATTTGTCGAAACCCTTTTGCGACAAGTCGAGCTTTATAAACGATAATATTACCATCGAGATCTGCTTTCTTCTTGAAGATCCATTTGTTCTCGACGACCTTCCGGCCATCTGGTAAGTCCACCAAAGTCCATACTTGGTTTTCGTACATGGATCCAATCTCGGATTTCATGGCTTCTTGCCATTTATTGGAATCTGGGCTCATCATCGCTTCCTCATATGTCTCAGGGTCATCGGTGTTGTCCACCAACATGACACTCATAACGGGATCATACCAACTGGAGTGGTACGAGTTCTCGTTGACTGCGAGGCTCTGTAGCAACTTTAACCAAGTTTCATGATCATCATCATTAGCTTCCTCTCTTATTGGTGCAGGCACCACGGGGAACTTCTTCGGTCTTTGCGCTACTGCAATTTCGAGAGAAGGTTCGATAACCTCGTCGAGTTCTACTTTCCTTCAGTCACTTCTTTCGAGAGAAATTCCTTCTCTAGAAAGGATCCATTTTTGCAACGAAGATTTTGCCTTGGATCTATGATAGAAGGTATACCCAATAGTTTTCTTGGTATCCTATGAAGGCGCATTTTTCCTTTGGGTTCAAGCTTGTCGTTGTAACTTCTTTACATAGGCTTCGCACCCAAACTTTAAGGAGCGACAATGGGTTTCTTCCCAAACCATAATTCATACGGTATCGTTTCAGCGGATTTAGGCGGTGCCCTATTTAAAGTGAATCTGGCTTTCTAATGCATAACCCCAAAATGATAGCGGTAAATCTGTAAGTGACATCATAGAAGCGAACCATATCTAAGAGAGTTCGATTCTGACGTTCGGACACACCATTACGCTGTGGTGTTCCCGGCGGTGTCAAGCTAAAGTATTCCGCATTTCTTCAAATGCTCGCCAAACTCGTAACTTAGATATTCACCTCCACGATCGAGCGTAGAAATTTAATCTTCTCGTTCGTTGATTCTCTACCTCACTTTGAAATTCCCTAAACTTCTCGAAAGTTTGGACTTATGTTTCATGAAATAGATATACCCATATCTACTCAAGTCATCGTGAAGGTAAGAACATAACGATAACCACCAGCGATGCTACACTCATTGGACCACACACATCGGTATGTATGATTTCCAACAAGTCCGTAGCTTCGCTCCATCATACCATAAAATGGAGTCTTAGTCATTTTACCCATCGGACATGCTTGCATCTTTCAAGTGATTCAAATCAAGTGATTCAAGAAGTCCATCGAATGGAGTTTCTTCATACGCTTCACTCCAATGTGACCAAGGCAGCGATTGCCACATATAGGTCGAGTTATCGCTCGATTTCAAACGTTTAGCTTCAATGTTATTAATATGTGTATTTCCACTATCGAGATTCAATAAGAATAGACCATCTATCAAAGGTGCATGTGCATAAAACATATTACTCATATAAATCGAACAACCATTATTCTCGGATTTAAACAAGTAACCTTCTCTCAATAAACAAGATACCGATATAATGTTCATGCTTAACGAGCACCAAATAACAATTATTTAAGTATAAAACTAATCCCGATGGTAGATGAAGGGTGGCGTGCCAACCGATCACATCAACCTTTGATCCGTTTCAACGCGCATCGTCACCTCGTTCTTCGCTAGCTTCCGTTTGATTCTGCACACGTTTGAGTTACAAATATGAGTAAGAACCCGTATAAAATACCGGGCACTACTACGGTACTAGTGAGATACACATCAATAACATGTATATCAGATATACCTTTCTTCTTGATGTTGTCGTTCTTCAAATCCGCCAAGTACTTTGGGCAATTCCGCTTCCAGTGACCTTCTCCCTTGCAGTAAAAGCACTCCGTATCAGGCTTAGGTCCAGCCTTGGTCTTCTTCGTCGGCGTGGTAACTTTCTTACCACCCTTCTTGAAGTGTCCCTTCTTCTTAGACTGCCTTTCTTGAATTTGGTGGTCTTATTGACCAACAACATTTGGTGCTCTTTCTTGATCTCCACTTCTGTAGATTTCAACATGGCAAAGAGTTCTGGCAACGTCTTGTTCATGTTTTGCATGTTGTAGTTCATCACAAAGTTCTTGTAACTTGGTGGTAGTGATTGGAGGACACGGTAAATCCCCAAAGCATTAGGAATCACAATACCCAAGCTTTGAAGTTTGTTTGCGTGCCCAGACATCTTAAGCACATGCTCACTAACGGAGCTGCCCTCTTCCATCTTGCAGTTAAAGAACTTTTCAGAAGCCTCATAGCTTTCAATTGCCGCATGAGTCTCAAAAATCAATTTGAGATCCTCGACAATATCATATGGGTCTGAATTCTCAAACCTTTTCTGAAGCTCCGATTCTAAACCATACAAGATAGCACACTGAAGCGTGGAGTCTTGAGTCTTACGAGTGAGGTAAACATTCTTTACTTCATCGGGCATGGCTGCAGTGGGTCACCAATGGTGCATCCAGCACATAGGTCAAATTACCAGCTGTGAGGACAATCCTCAAATTGCAGAACCAATCCGCGAAGTTGCTTCCATTGTTTTTCAATTTTTCTTTCTCTGGGAATGCATTAAAATTGATGGTAGGGGCTGCCATTGATCTACAACATATTTGCAATAGTTTAGACTAAGTTTATGACAAATTGAGTTCAAATTAATATTATAATTAATCTAGGTGAACTCCCACTCAAAATAATATCCCTCACATTGTTTTAGTGATCACATGAACCAAATCCACCACATCAACACCGATCATCATGAGAGTTGATATAGTTTCAATGGCGAACAATCGACATGTTCATCATATCTACTATATGATTCATGCTTTACCTTTCGGTGATCCGTGTTCCGAGACCATGTCTGTACATGCTAGGCTCGTCAAGATCAAACCTTAGTTTCCGCATGAGCAAATCTGGCTTGCTCACGTTGTATACACTTGCAGAATCTAACACACCCGATCATCACGTGGTGCTTCGAAACAACAAGCTTTAGCAACGGTGCTAACTAAGGGTGAACACTTTGTGACTTGAAATTCATGTGCATGAGGGATCATCTTATAATGCTACCGTTGTCTACTAAGAAATACAAGATGCATAAAGGATTAACATCACATGCAATTCATAATATGTGATATGATATGGCCTTTCTTCTTTGTGCTTCCGATCTCCATCTTCTAGCACGAACATGATCTCCATCATCAGCGGCATTGCATCAAGGTCAATGACGCTTCTCCATGGTTGTCGTCCACCGGCTTCAACTATTACAACTACTTTGAATAGACATGCGGGTCTTAACAGAAATTAAAGACAACCATATGGCTCCTGCCGGTTGCCAACTTACAATAAGGAACATTGCATACATCAAATATAATCACAATCATGGCCATATCACATCACAGCACACCCCTACAAAATAAAGTTAGACGCCTCTACTTTCTTTGCATGTTTTACGTGGTTTGGGGCTTTCAATAAGTGTCGTTCTAACTTACGAACAAGAACCACAACATTGATACTAGTATTGTTAATCACCCGTTGTAAATTGGATCTTAACTATGCTAGGAGAAAGCAGGCACCATAAAGCCACTTATGCAATACAAGTTGCATGTCAAGCGTGGATCAAGTCTCATGAACGATGTCATGTAAGGTTAGCCCGGGCCGCTTCATCCCAACATCCCGCAAGATGCAAAGTACACAAGAAGAAATCGACAATAAAAGCATCAACGCCCACAATGACCATTGTGTTCTACTCGTCTGTGAGATCTACATATAGACACGGCTCGATACCCTTTGTAGGGTTTAGTAGCATGGAAAACAAAAAAATTCTACGCATACAAACAAACAAGCCAAGATCTATCTACTAGATTGTAGCAAGCGAGTCGATGGAATAACTCACCCTCGAAGATTCCAAAGTGTTTAACGAGGCGGATTCTCGTGGGTGATGTAGTCATGCTCTTCCGATCTCAAGATCGCGTGAGCGATCCTTCCGGCGCTGCGTTCGGCAGCGCTCCCCTGATCGGTCACACGTTCGATTTTCGACAAAGACCTTTCTCTCCCTTGTTCCGGCAGCAGCGGAGGTTGTAGCACTCTCCTCGTGATTCCGGCAACTGGCGTGTCTTTGGAAGTAGAGGGAGATCTCAGGCTTCGCCTTAAGCGGGCGAGTATGGTGGAGTATGAGAGTCCCTCGGTGTTCTAGGGTTTAGACACACCAAGGAAGGGCAAGCCGGCTAGGGTTTAGCTAGGCGGCGGGTTTGCCCTAGGGCGGCGGCTATGGAGGCGGCGGCTTGGGGCTAGGGTTTGGAGGAGAGGATCTTGTGTGTCTCTAGGAGGAGCCCTGCCCTCCTTATATAGGTGGAGGCGGCCGGCCAGGGAGGAGGAGTCCCTCCCCAACTCGGCTTGGAGGTGGGCGCCGGTTGGAGGAGGAACTCCTCCCCAACTGTTTCCTTCCTCCTCTTTTCCTCTTTCCAAATTTAGCCGTTTGACTTTTCAAACTAGCTATTTGACTTTTCAAACTAGGATTTGAATTAATCCTTTATTTGGTTCAGCGATGACACTTAGTACATGATGCAATCATACCAACTTGATACAACACATCCATGTACCCTTCCCCTCCGAGTGCGGACATTCGGAACATTCTAGAACATTCCCGATGAAAACACCGGAACCATTCCCCAACTCCGAAACAGGACTTTCCTTATATGAATCTTATTCTCCGGACCATTCCGGATCTCCTCGTGATATCCCGGATCCCATTCGGGACTCCGAACAACATTCGATCTCTTTCTCATCATTCCATAACTACTCAAACAACGTCGAATCCTTAAGTGTGTCTCCCTACGGTTCGTGAATTATGCGGACATGATCGAGACACTTCTCCGAACAATAACCAATAGAGGAATCTGGAAATTCATATGGCTCCTACATATTTCTACGATTACTTTGCGATCGAATGAACCACTTACATACGATACCAATTTCCCTTTGTCTCACGATAGTTTACTTATCCGAGGTTATGATCGTCGGTATCTCTACATACCTAGTTCAACCTCGTTACCGATAAGTACTCTTTTCTCGTTCCCGTGATATGTGATCCCTTGTGAGCCAGTCACATGCTTGCAAGCTAATTGGATGACATTCACCGAGAGGGCCCAGAGTATATCTATCCGTCATATGGATGGACAAATCCCACTCTTGATCCATGTGTTTCAATCAATACTTTCCGAACACTCAATGCCACCTTTATAGCCACCCAGTTACGGTGTGGTGTTTGATGTCATCAAAGCATCCATCCGGTAAAGGTGATATGCATGATCTCATGGTCGAAGGAATTAGATTACTATGTATCAGAAAGCATATAGCAATTGTGTTGGAATTATGCCCTAGAGGCAATAATAAAGATGTTATTATTATAATTCTTGTTCATGATAAAGTTTATATTCCATACTAGAATTGTATTAAGCGGAAACTTTAATACTTGTGTGGTTTGTGAACAACACCGTGTCCCTAGTACGCCTCTATGGACTAGCTCATTGATCAATGATGGTTAAGGTTTCCTAACCATAGACATGAGTTGTCAATTGATAATGAGATCATATCATTGGAGAATGATATGGTGGATAGACCCAAACTAAGCGAAGCAATTAGATCGTGTCATCGTGTTCGTCTTTGCGAAGTTTTTCTTATGTCAAATATTGTATTCCTTAGACCATGAGATAATACAACTCCCTGGTATCGGAAGAAAGCTTTGAGGTCATCAAACGTCATCCTATGAGAGGGTGATCATAAAGGTGTCTCTCGGTAATCGGAAAGTATCATTGGGTTGTATGTATCGAGATGGGATTTGTCCCTCCCAAGTCGGAGAGATATACTGGGCCCACTCGTAATCGATATCAACACCGCTTGCAAGCATGTGGTTAAGGAGTTAATCACAAAGTGATATCGGATTACTGAACGAGTAAAGTACTTCTTTGTGAACGAGATTGAACTAGGTATGACGATACCGACGATCGAATCTCGGGCAAGTAAAATATCGCGAGACGAAGGGAATATATATATGGGATTGATTGAATCCTGGCATCGTGGTTCATCCGATATGATCATCGATGAATGTGGAGTCAATATGGGTGCCTGCACCCGCTGTTGATTATTGATAGAAGATCATGTGCGCATATTCTCGAACCAGCAGGTCACACATAACGTGTCTCGACGCTAGGATAGATTGGATAATTGGTTTATGAATTTTTGTTCGGAGTCTCGGATGTGATCCGGGATATCACGAGATGTTCCGGAATGGTCCGGAGAATAAGATTCATATAAGGCAGTGCAGTTTTTGGAGTTCGAATTGTTAGGATTAATCGGTATTATGCGAAGCTTCTAGAACCTTCCGGAAGGGGCCAACGTGGTCCCACCTTCGGGAGGGGCATGGGCCTATGAGGGAGTGTCCTGGCGCATTGGGCCAGGGCACAAGGCCCCATAGGGCCCACCGATTCTAGATAAGTTTAAACTCGTTTAAACTAGAGATAAGATAGGGTTTCTAGAAGGGAGAGTTTAAATCGTTTAAACTAGAGATAGGCTTGGAGGATGGGCAAGGGCTGGCCGTACCCCCCCTCTATATATAGAGGGCTGGTGCACCCCCTCCCCCTAACCTACACCTTCCTCCAAACCCTAGTTGCCCTGCTGCCCTCCTCTCCCTCCCTCCATTGTTTTGTGGCGAAGCCTGCGTAAATTCTCTACCATATACACCACGCCGTCGTGTTGTAGATCCAATCCATCTCTCCACCCTACTTGCTGGTCCGAGGAAGGAGGAGGCGTCAGGTGCTGCGTGTGCATCTCACGGAGGCACCGCCACTTGTGGTGCTAGATCGGATCGGATCGCGAGGAGGAGAAGCGAGTACGACTACATCACCCGCGTTAAATGAGCGTTCATTGTCTTGAATCTTCAAGGGTATGAAGATCTAATCCAATCTCTCTCGTTGTTTGCATCTCCTAGATTAGATCTTGGCTTTCCCTCTGTTCGCTTCCGTAGAAAATTTTGATTTACTATGCTGCGAAACCCTTCAGTGGTATCAGAGCTAGATCTATGCGTAGATGTGTTTCACGAGTAGAACGCAACATGGTTGTTGCGGGCGTTGATGTTTTCTGTTGCAAGCCTCTTGTTTGTGTTCTTCTTATGACGCGGGATAGTGAGATTGAAGCGGTCCAGGCCAACCTTACGCGACGTCGTTCGCGAGACCGGCTCTGCACTTGACGTGTGGCTTGTACCATACATGCGGCTGGTGGATGTCAGTTTCTCTCACTATAGTTGTCATGGGATTAACACCGGAGTTTGTCAACCATAATATCACCGTTGTGGCTTTCCGTAGGTAAGAATCGTTCTTAGCATCTACTCCCATAAGCCACGTAAAACATGCAACAACAAAGTAGAGGCGTCTAACATCTTTTTGCAGGGAGTGTTTTCGTGATATGGTATGGCCCAAGATGTGATGTATATAATGTATCACGATGATCATGTTTTGTAATGTTTCACGACTTGCATGTCGATGAGTACACAACCGGCGAAGCCATATGGTTGTCTTTATAATTGTGTATGACCTGTGAGTCAACTTCTTATACGCCATGTAATAGCTTTACTTTATCGCTAAGTAGTTAGCAATAGTTGTAGTTGCTATTCGTGGTGGAGGCAATCATGGTGGAGTGATGGAGATCATGCCGGAACGCACAAGATGGAGATCATTGCGTGAAGATTGGCTATACGATGTCACATAAAGTTATATGCATGTGATGTTTATCCTTTTATGTATCTTATTATGCTTAGATCGCGACGGTAGCATTATAAGATGATTCCTCACTTAAAGATCAAGATAAAAACTGTGTTCTCCCCAAAGTATGCACCGTTGCGAAAGTTAAATCGTGTCCAAGCATCACGTGATGATCGGGTGCTATAGACTCTACGCTCACATACAACGGGTGCAAGCCAGTTTTGCACACGCGGAAATACTTGGGTCTAACTTGACGAGCCTAGCATGTACATACATGGCCTCGGAACGCAAGAACCGAAAGGTTAAGCATGAGTCATATGAATGATATGATCGACACTTTGTTGTCCACCATTGAAACCACATCTCTTCTCGTGATGATCGGATTAGGTGTGGTGAATTTGGATCGTGTTCACTAAACAACTTGAGGGATGTTGAATTTAGTGGGAGTTCATCTAGTAATTTGATTAAGTTGAACTATTTATCATGAACATAGTCTAAATTGTACTTGCAAATACTGTAGATCCAATGGCCAAGTCCAACTTCAACTTCAACGTTTTTTGCTGAAAGAAAAGCTTAGAAACAATGGGTCTAACTTCACCAATGGTTCGCAATCTAAGAATCATTACATGCAGCGGACAAAAGGACTATGTCCTTGAGAAAGCGTTAGGTAACCCCTAACGCAAGCTAGCTGATGAGAAAGCTGTCTATCGATCGGCAGAAAGATGATTATGGTGTGATTAAGAGCACCATGTTGTTTGCTATGGAACCGGAACTTCAAAATCGTTTTGAAAACTATCCGGGCCCTTTGAGATTCTCGAGGAGCTGAAAACCATGTTTTGACTCAGCCCGCTCGAGAGATATGTGATCTCCGAGAAGTTCTTTAACTGCAAGATGGAGGAAGGGAGTTCCGTTAGTGAGCACGCCATTAAGATGTCGGGCTACACTCAACGCTTGAGCAACTGGACGCAAGATTCGGAGGAGCTCAAGATTGACAGATTCTGCAATCACTCCTCCCGGCTACAAAAGTTTTGTAGTGACTCACAATCAGATTGGTTCCATCGATACGATCACGAGCTCTTCGCAGTGAAGGCTGCGGAGGTGGACATCAAGAAGGATAATCATGTGTTGTTGGTCAACAAGCCCTCCTTTAAGAAAGGTAAGGGAGCAAAGAAGCCCTTCAAGAAGGGCGTGACAAGCGCTTGCCTCGCTGAGAAGAAGCTCAGTCTGGTCCCAAGCCGGACCAGTGCTTCTATTGCAAGGACAAGGGTCCTTTGGGCAAATCGTCCGAAGTACATAGCGGACAAGAAGGCTGGCACCATCAAAGGAATATTTGATATACATGTTATTGATGTTTTCATAACTAGCCCTCGTTCTAGTGCATAGAAATTTGATAACGTTTCAGTTGCTAATATTAGTAACTCGAAACAGGAGCTACGGAATGAGCGGCCACTGCGAGGATGAGGTGACGATGCGCGTTGGCAGCGGATCAAGAGTTGATGTGATGGCCGTCGTACGCTCTCCTTAGTTTTACCTTCGGGATTAGTTTTAAACCTTAATAAATGTTATTATGTGCTGCGTTGAGCATGAACATTATTTCTGGATCGTGTTTATTGCAAGACGGTTATTCATTTAAATCGGAGAATAATGGTTGTTCTATTTATATGAGTAACATCTTTTATGGTCATGCACCTCTTGTGAGTGGTTTATTTCTTCTAAATCTCGAAAGGGATGAAACACACATCCATAACATTGAGGCTAAGAGATGCAAAGTAGATAGTGATAATACTACTTATCGTGGCAATGTCGTCTAGGTCATATTGGTGTAAAGCATGAAGAAACTCCATTCGATGGACTTTTGGAGTCTCTTGATTTTGAATCATTTGACACATGCGAACCATGCCTCATGGGCAAGATGATCAAAACCCGTTCTCCGGTATGATGGAGCGAAGCGGACTTGTTGGAAATCATACATACCGATGTATGCGGACCGATGAGTGTTTCGACGCGCGGTGGATATCGCTATTTTCTCACTTTTACCGATGACTTAAAGTAGATATGGGTATATCTATTTAATGAAACATAAATCTGAAACGTTTGAAAAGTTCAAAGAATTTCAGAATGAAGTGGAGAACCATCGTAATAGAAAGATTAAGTTTCTACGATCCGATCGTGGGGGCGAATATTTGAGTTATGATTTTCTCACGCATCTCAAGGCAAGTGGAATCGTTTCACAACTCACGCCACCCGGAACACCACAGCGCAATGGTGTGTCTGAACGTCGGAATCGAACCCTATTAGATATGGTCCGATCGATGATGTCTCTTACTGATTTGCCGTTATCATTTTGGGGTTATGCATTAGAAACCGCTGCATTCACTTTAAATAGGGCTCCATCTAAATCCGTTGAGACGACACCGTATGAACTATGGTTTAGTGCTAAACCTAAGTTGTCGTTTCTTAAAGTTTGGGGATCTGAAGCTTCGTCAAGAAGTTGATGCGGACAAGCTCGAACCCAAAGCGAGAAATGCGTCTTCATAGGATACCCTAAGGAAACTATTGGGTATACCTTCTATCACGAACCGAAGGCAAAGTGTTTATGCAGAAAACGGTTCCTTTCTTGAGAAGGAGTTTCTCTCGAAAGAAGTGAGTGGGAGGAAAGTAGAGCTAGACAAGGTTATTGAACCTTCTCTTGAATTGGAGAGTAGCGCAGACCTGAAATTGTTCCAGCTTTGCACCAACAATAGAGGAAGCTAATGACAAGGATCATGAAGCTTGGACGATGGAGCTCTTGAACGTCGCAGTCGACAAGGTCGCGTGCCCCTCTGAGTGGTATGCAGCAACCTGTCTTTCTTGTCTTGTTAGTAGAAGACGGTGAACCTCTGAACTATGAGGAAGCGATGATGAGCCGGACTACGAGAAATGGCTAGAAGCCATGAAATCCAATTGGGATCCATGAGCGAAAACCAAGTATGGACTTTGGTGGACCCTCCTAGCGACCGAAAGGCCGTTGAGTGCAAATGGATCTTCAAGAAGAAAAGCGGACTTGGATGGTAATGTTACCGCCTATAAAGCACGGCTTGTTGCGAAAGGTTTTCGACAAGTTCAAGGTGTTGACTACGATGAGACTTTCTCTCCGTGGCGATGTTTAAGTCCATTCGATTTTATTAGCAATTGCTGCGTTTCATGATTATGAAATATGGCAAATGGATGTCAAGACTGCTTTCCTCAATGGCAACATTGATGAAGAGTTGTATATGATGCAACCCGAAGGTTTTGTCGATCCTAAGGATGTTGATAAAGTATGCAAACTTCAGCGTTCCATTTATGGATGAAGCAAGCATCTCGGAGTTGGAACCTTCGTTTTGATCAAGTGATCAAGAGCTTTGGATTTGTTCCAAATTGCTACTGAAGCTTGCATCTACAAGAAAGTGAGTGGGAGCTCGGTGGCGTTTACGGTACTATATGTGGATGACATATTGATTATTGGAAATGACATCAACATGCTTAACGATGTGAAGAGTTATTTGAACAAGTGTTTTCAATGAAAGACCTAGGTGAAGCTGCTTATATATTGGGCATCAAGATCTATAGAGATAGACAAAGGCCGATAGCTTTAAGCAGTACATACCTAGACAAAGTTACGAAAAGGTTCAGAATGGATAAGGCATTGAAAGGTTCAATTGCCTATGTTGTCGGGGAAGATATTGAGCAAGGCTCGGTGTCCATTCTGATGAAATGATAGGGAAGCTATGAGCAAAGTGCCTTATGCCTCGGCAATAGGTTCCATCATGTATGCCATGTTGTGTACTAGACGGATGTGTCCAATGCTCTTAGTTTGTGACGAGATATCAAAGTGATCCAGAGTGGAACCTTTGGACAGCCGTGAAGAACATCCTAAGGTACCTAAATAGGACTAAAGAAATGTTCTTAGTCTATGGGGGTGATGAACATTTCGTCGTAAAGGTTACGTCGATGCTAGTTTCGACAACCGACAAGGATGATTGTAAATCTCGAGACGGGATACGTGTATATTTTGAATGGAGGAGCTGTGAGTGGAGAAAGCAAGCAAAGCGTGGTCGCGGGATCTGATGAAAGCGGAATACATGGCTGCTGAAGCGTCAAGTGAAGGAGTTTGGATCAGAACTTCATCATCGAAGCTTGGCGTGGTTCAAGTGCATTGGACCCCTTTGGAGATATTGTGTGACAACATGGCGCCATAGCACTCGCTAAGGAACCAAGATATCATCCAAAGACCAAGCATATCAACCGCAAGTTTCATATAATCCGAGATTATATAGCTGATGGAGATCTGAAGATCAGCAAAGTACATACAGATCTGAATGTCGCAGATCCATTGACTAAACCTCTTCCACGTGTAAAACATGATCAGCACCTCAGTGCCATGGGTGTGAGATTGTTGCCGAATGTAAACTAGATTATTGACTCTAGTGCAAGTGGGAGACTGTTGGAATTATGCCCTAGAGGCAATAATAAAGATGTTATTATTATAATTCTTGTTCATGATAAAGTTTATATTCCATGCTAGAATTGTATTAAGCGGAAACTTTAATACTTGTGTGGTTTGTGAACAACACCGTGTCCCTAGTACGCCTCTATGGACTAGCTCATTGATCAATGATGGTTAAGGTTTCCTAACCATAGACATGAGTTGTCAATTGATAATGAGATCATATCATTGGAGAATGATATGGTGGATAGACCCAAACTAAGCGAAGCAATTAGATCGTGTCATCGTGTTCGTCTTTGCGAAGTTTTCTTATGTCAAATATTGTATTCCTTAGACCATGAGATAATACAACTCCCTGGTATCGGAAGAAAGCTTTGAGGTCATCAAACGTCATCCTATGAGAGGGTGATCATAAAGGTGTCTCTCAGGTAATCGGAAAGTATCTGTTGGGTTGTATGTATCGAGATGGGATTTGTCCCTCCCAAGTCGGAGAGATATACTTGGGCCCACTTTCGTGTCGATATCAACACGCTTGCAAGCATGTGGTTAAGGAGTTAATCACAAAGTGATATCGGATTACGGAGCAGTAAAGTACTTCGTGAACGAGATTGAACTAGGTATGACGATACCTACGATCGAATCTCGGGCAAGTATAATATCGCGAGACGAAGTTAATCTATATATGGGATTTATTGAATCCTTGCATCGTGGTTCATCCGATATGATCATCGATGAATGTGTGTGAGTCAATATGGGTGCCTGCACCCGCTGTTGATTATTGATAGAAGATCATGTCTGCATATTCTCGAACCCGCAGGGTCACACACTTAATGTGTCTCGACGCTAGGATAGATTGGATAATTGGTTTATGCATTTTTGTTCGGAGTCTCGGATGGGATTCGGGATATCACGAGAGGTTCCGGAATGGTCCGGAGAATAAGATTCATATAAGGCAGTGCAGTTTTTGGAGTTCGGGATTGTTCCGGATTAATCGGTATTGTACCGGAAGCTTCTAGAACCTTCCGGAAGGGGGCCAACGTGGTCCCACCTTCCGGGAGGGGGCATGGGCCTATGAGGGAGTGTCCTGGCCGCATTGGGCCAGGGGCACAAGGCCCCATAGGGCCCAGCCAATTCTAGATAAGTTTAAACTCGTTTAAACTAGAGATAAGATAGGGTTTCTAGAAGGGAGAGTTTAAATCGTTTAAACTAGATATAGGCTTGGAGGATGGGCAAGGGCTGGACGCACCCCCCCCCTCTATATATAGAGGGCTGGTGCGCCCCCTCCCCCTAACCTACACCTTCCTCCAAACCCTAGTTGCCCTGCTGCCCTCCTCTCTCCCTCCCGACTGTTTGTAGGCGAAGCCCTGCGACAGAAATTCTCTACCATATACACCACAGATCCAATCCATCTCTCCACCCTACTTGCTGGTCCGAGGAAGGAGGATACGTCGAGGTGCTGCACGTGTGCATCTCACAGAGGCACCGCCACTTGTGGTGCTAGATCGGCGCGAGGAGGAGAAGCGAGTACGACTACATCACCCACGTTAAACGAGCGTTCCATCTTGAATCTTCAAGGGTATGAAGATCTAATCCAATCTCTCTCGTTGTTTGCATCTCCTAGATTAGATCTTGGCTTTCCCTCTGTTCGCTTCCGTAGAAAATTTTGATTTACTATGCTGCGAAACCCTACAAATTGAACTATTAAAATGACTTGATCTTTATGCTACGCTTATCTATAGGAGTATGTCCATCATATCATTCTCTTAACGATATGATCTTGTTGTTAATAACATCTTAATGTTCATGATAGGGAAACCACAATCATCTATTAACCAACAAGCTAGTATTATATAGAGGCTTTACTAGGGACTTCAAATTAAGTTTACAAATCACACAAGTATCAATGTTTCCTTGTTAATACTATTATAGCATGAATGTAAACATTTATCATAAACACAAAGATATAATAATAACTACATTTATTATTGCCTCTAGGGCATATCTCCAACAAGTGGTTCATTCGATCGCAAAGTAATCGTAGAAATATGTGGGAGCCATATGAATTTCTAGATTCCTCTATTGGTTATTGTTCGGAGAAGTGTCTCGATCATGTCCGCATAATTCACGAACCGTAGGGAGACACACTTAAGGATTCGACGTTGTTTTGAGTAGTTATGGAATGATGAGAAAGAGACCGAATGTTGTTCGGAGTCTCGAATGGGATTCGGGATATCACGAGGAGATCCGGAATGGTCCGAAGAATAAGGTTCATATAAGGAAAGTCCCGTTTCGGAGTTGGGGAATGGTTCCGGTGTTTTCATCGGGAATGTTCTAGAATGTTCCAGAATGTCCGGCACTCCGGAGGGGAAGGGTACATGAATGTGTTGTATCAAGTTGGTATGATTGCATCATGTACTAAGTGTCATCGCTGAACCAAATAAAGGATTAATTCAAATCCTAGTTTGAAAAGTCAAACAGCTAGTTTGAAAAGTCAAACGGCTAAATTTGGAAAGAGGAAAAGAGGAGGAAGGGGAAACCGAGTTGGGGAGGAGTTCCCTCCTCCAACCGGCAGCGCACCCTCCAAGCCGAGTTGGGGAGGGACTCCTCTCCCTCCCCTTGGCCGGCCGGCCCCTCCACCTATATAAGGAGGGGCAGGGCTCCCTCCTAGAGACACACAAGATCCTCTCCTCCAAACCCTAGTACCAAGCCGCCGCCGCCTCCAAGCCGCCGCCGCCCTAGGCACTGGCCACGCCGCCTAGGTGAAACCGTAGCCGGCACTAGCCTCCTCGGCGTGTCTAAACCCTAGATCGTCTAGGGACTCTTTCATACTCCACCATACTCGCTCGGCTTAAGCGAAGCCTGCGAGATCTCCCTCTACTTCCTACCACGCGTTGTCTTGCGGAATCGCGAGGAGAGTGCTACAACCTCCGCTGCCTGCTGGAACAAGGGAGAGGAAGGTCTTCGTCAAGTACCGAACGTGTGACCGACTGTGGGAGCGCTGCCGAAACGCAGCGCCGGAAGGATCATCTACGCGATCTTGAGATCGGGAAGAGTACGACTACATCACCCACGAGAATCCGCTCTCGTTAAACACTTTGGAATCTTCGAGGGTGATTTATTCCATCGACTCGTTGCTACAATCTAGTAGATAGATCTTGGCTTGTTTGTTTGTATGCGGTAGAATTTTTTTGTTTTCCATGCTACGAAACCCTACAGTGGTATCAGAGCCGTGTCTATATGTAGATCTGTTGCACGAGTAGAACACAATGGTCATTGTGGGCGTTGATGCTTTTATTGTCCATTGCTTATTGTGTACTTTGCATCTTGCGGGATGTTGGGATGAAGCGGTCCGGGCTAACCTTACATGACATCGTTCATGAGACTTGCTCCACGCTTGACATGCAACTTGTATTGCATAAGTGGCTTTGCGGGTGCCTGTTTCTCCTAGCATAGTTAAGATCCAATTTACAACGGGTGATTAACAATACTAGTATCAATGTTGTGGTTCTTGTTCGTAAGTTAGAACGACACTTATTGAAAGCCCCAAACCACGTAAAACATGCAAAGAAAGTAGAGGCGTCTAACTTTGTTTTGCAGGGGTGTGCTGTGATGTGATATGGCCATGATTGTGATTATATTTGATGTATGCAATGTTCCTTATTGTAAGTTTGCAACCGGCAGGAGCCATATGGTTGTCTTTAATTTATGTTAAGACCCGCGTGTCTATTCAAAGTAGTTGTAATAGGTTGAAGCCGGTGGACGACAACCATGGAGAAGCGTCATTGACCTTGATGCAATGCCGGTGATGATGGAGATCATGTTCGTGCTAGAAGATGGAGATCGGAAGCACAAAGAAGAAAGGCCATATCATATCACATATTATGAATTGCATGTGATGTTAATCCTTTATGCATCTTGTATTGCTTCGTAGACAACGGTAGCATTATAAGATGATCCCTCATGCACATGAATTTCAAGTAATAAAGTGTTCACCCTTAGTTAGCACCGTTGCTAAAGCTTGTTGTTTCGAAGCACCACGTGATGATCGGGTGTGTTAGATTCCGCAAGTGTATACAACGTGAGCAAGCCAGATTTGCTCATGGAAACTAAGGTTTGATCTTGACGAGCCTAGCATGTACGGACATGGTCTCGAACACGGATCACCGAAAGGTAAAGCATGAATCATATAGTAGATATGATGAACATGTCGATTGTTCGCCATTGAAACTATATCAACTCTCGTGATGATCGGTGTTGATGTGGTGGATTTGGTTCGTGTGATCACTAAAACAATGTGAGGGATATTGTTTTGAGTGGGAGTTCACCTAGATTAAATTTATTAATTTGAACTCAATTTGTCATAAACTTAGTCTAAACTATTGCAAATATGTTGTAGATCAATGGCAGCCCCTACCATCAATTTTAATGCGTTCCTAGAGAAAGAAAAGTTGAAAAACAATGGAAGCAACTTCGTGGATTGGTTCCGCAATTTGAGGATTGTCCTCACAGCTGGTAATTTGACCTATGTCTTTGGATGCAATTGGGTGACCCACCTGCATGATGTCACCGATGAAGTAAAGAATGTTTACCTCACTCGGAAGACTCCAAGACTCCACGATTCAGTGTGCTATCTTGTATGGTTTAGAATCGGACTTGAAAAGGTTTGAGAATTCAGACCCATATGATATTGTCGAGGATCTCAAATTGATCTTTGAGACTCATGCGGCAATTAAAAGCTATGAGGCTTCTGAAAAGTTCTTTAACTGCAAGATGGAAGAGGGCAGCTTCGTCAGCGAGCATGTGCTTAAGATGTCTGGGCACACAAACAAACTTCAAAGCTTGGGTATAGTGATTCCCAATGCTTTGGAGATTTACCGTGTCCTCCAATCACTACCACCAAGTTACAAGAACTTTGTGATGAACTACAACATGCAAAACATGAACAAGACGTTGCCAGAACTCTTTGCCATGTTGAAGTATGCAGAAGTGGAGATCAAGAAAGAGCACCAAGTGTTGTTGGTCAATAAGACCACCAAATTCAAGAAAGGCAAGTCTAAGCAGAAGGGACACTTCAAGAAGGGTGGTAAGAAAGTTACCACGCCGACGAAGAAGACCAAGGCTGGACCTAAGCCTGATACTGAGTGCTTTTACTGCAAGGGAGAAGGTCACTGGAAGCGGAATTGCCCAAAGTACTTGGCGGATTTGAAGAACGGCAACATCAAGAAGAAAGGTATATCCGATATACATGTTATTGATGTGTATCTCACTAGTACTCGTAGTAGTGCACGGGTATTTGATCTTGGTTCAGTTGCTCATATTTGTAACTCGAAACAGGTGCTGCAGAATAAACGGAAGCTAGCAAAGAACGAGGTGACGATGCGCGTTGGAAACGGATCAAAGGTTGATGTGATCGCGGTCGGCACGCTACCCCTTCATCTACCATCGGGATTAGTTTTATACTTAAATAATTGTTATTTGGTGCCTGCGTTAAGCATGAACATTATATCGGGATCTTGTTTATTGCGAGACGGTCACTTATTTAAGTCCGAGAATAATGGCTGTTCGATTTATATGAGTAATATGTTTTATGCACATGCACCTTTGATAGATGGTCTATTCTTATTGAATCTCGATAGTGGAAATACACATATTAATAACATTGAGGCTAAACGTTTGAAATCGAGCGATAACTCGACCTATATGTAATCGCTGCCTTGGTCACATTGGAGTGAAGCGTATGAAGAAACTCCATTCCGATGGACTTCTTGAATCACTTGATTTTGAATCACTTGAAAGATGCGAAGCATGTCTGATGGGTAAAATGACTAAGACTCCATTTTCTGGTATGATGGAGCGAGCTACGGACTTATTGGAAATCATACATACCGATGTGTGTGGTCCAATGAGTGTAGCATCGCGCGGTGGTTATGTTATGTTCTTACCTTCACGGATGACTTGAGTAGATATGGGTATATCTATTTCATGAAACATAAGTCCGAAACTTTTGAGAAGTTTAAGGAATTTAAAAGTGAGGTAGAGAATCAACGTAACAAGAAGATTAAATTTCTACGTTCTGATCATGGAGGTGAATATCTAAGTTACGAGTTTGGCGAGCATTTGAAGAAATGCGGAATACTTTCGCAGTTGAAACCGCCGGGAACACCACAGCGTAATGGTGTGTCCGAACGTCGTAATCGAACTCTCTTAGATATGGTTCGTTCTATGATGTCACTTACAGATTTACCGCTATCATTTTGGGGTTATGCATTAGAAATAGCCGCATTCACTTTAAATAGGGCACCGTCTAAATCCGTTGAAACGACACCGTATGAATTATGGTTTGGGAAGAAACCTAGATTGTCGTTCCTTAAAGTTTGGGGGTGCGAAGCCTATGTAAAGAAGTTACACCGACAAGCTTGTACCCAAAGCGGTAAAATGAGTGTTCCTAGGATACCCAATGGAAACTCGTGGGTATACCTTCTATCATAGATCCGAAGGCAAAATCTTCGTTGCCAAGAATGGATCCTTTCTAGAGAAGGAATTTCTCTCGAAAGAAGTGACTGGAAGGAAAGTAGAACTCGACGAGGTTGTCGAACCTTCTCTCAAAATTGCAAGTAGCGCAGCACCGGAAGAAGTTCCTGTGGTGCCTGCACCAATAAGAGAGGAAGCTAATGATAATGATCATGAAACTTCGGTTGAAGTTGCTACAGAGCCTCGCAGGTCAACGAGAACTCGTACCACTCCAGATTGGTATGATCCCGTTATGAGTGTCATGTTGGTGGACAACACCGATGACCCTGAGACATATGAGAAAGCGATGATGAGCCCAGATTCCAATAAATGGCAAGAAGCCATGAAATCCGAGATTGGATCCATGTACGAAAACCAAGTATGGACTTTGGTGGACTTACCGGTTGGCCGGAAGGCTGTCGAGAACAAATGGATCTTCAAGAAGAAAACAGATGCTGATGGTAATGTTACTGTCTATAAAGCTCGACTTGTCGCAATAGGGTTTCGACAAATTCAAGGAGTTGACTACGATGAGACTTTCTCACCAGTAGCGAAGCTAAAGTCTGTGAGGATTATGTTAGCAATCGTTGCATATTACGATTATGAGATATGGCAGATGGATGTCAAAACAGCATTCCTCAATGGAGACATTGATGAAGAGTTGTATATTGTGGCATCCCGCAAAACCACTACTAAAAAATCGCGTTGATTTTGTGCATTGCATCGTCATGACCACATGCTCATGTCATCATGCCACATTGCATTTGAGCATCGTCATCATCTTGCATTTGCTTGCATAAAAATTATTTTCGGAAAAACCTAATTTGTTTTCTAAACGCCTCGTCTTTGTTCAAACGCAAAACCCGGGTCTCCGGATTATTTTGTTTTGTCTGCTATCGGTTTGCAAAAGCCCTGTTTGAAATATATAAAATATTTAATTATTTTAGTGGGCGATGAAGCAGCGATTCGACCGAACGACCACCCCGAATAAAATCGGTCCAGCTTAGACCCCACCCCAAATCTTTCTTACCCAGTCCTATCTACCCACCTCCAACACCTCACCGGACCAACCCCTGGCTGCCACCTCACCCTCTCCTCCCTCTAACCAATCCTCAACGCCACCTCACCCCAACCCCACCCCACCCCCTCCCTCCACCCACCCGCCCAACCCTCTCTCTCTCCCACCCACCCACATCCCACCTGCCCACCCCCCAGGCCCCACTCTCCCTGGCCCCACCCCCACCGACGCCTCTCTCCCGCCGCTCTCTCCCCTCTCCTCCTCCCTCCTCCACCCTGGCCTCCACACCTCCACTGCCCATCCCGCCTCCCTCCATCCCGCGCCTCCGCCTCCAAGCCTTGCCCCTCCCCCTCCTCGCCACGCGCCTCTGGTCCTCACAGGCCTCTTCCCCCAGACGCCTTGACCCGAGCTCCGGTCTCCGTCCTCGCAAGCTCGCCGCCTCCTCCTCACAGCCCCTCCAAGCGCCCTTCCCCGCCGTCGAGCTGTCCCCGCGGCCGCCCGCGTGAGTCCCCCGACATCGGCCTTCGCCTCTGCGAGCCGGCCGGCGGCTTCCTCACGACTGAGCCGAGCCGCGCTTGCCTCGGGCCAATCCCAGCGTGCCCCGCCCGCACGCCTCTCGCCGAAGCTGCTCGCCACCCCACGCGACCATTGCCGCTGCCAAGATCTCCGCATGGGTGCGGGACAAGATTGAACCTAGATTGGTGTGACCAGATGCCACCGGCAAGTTCGCCATCGACCTCGAACGCCTCAGACGGAACGCCAAGATCGCCACAAGGACGACAAGTTCTACTTCGAACGACAAGACCGCCGATCCGTGGCCCGACAAGATCGACCGCTTGGAACCAAGATCTCCGCACGTCATGACAAGTTCTCCGTCTTGTATCCGATGGTCGAGACTAATCCCGACGCCTGCACCCAAGACCGATCCTCGAGACTGAAACCTCGACACGCCAAGATCTTCAATCGGATCCGAGGACGCCGAGACAAGTACCTTTTTCGGACGCCAAGATCTCCGACACGGAACGACAAGACCCTCCCCGCACCGATGCCGACGACGTCGCACACAAGTTCTTCACCCCGGACGCCAAGTCCGACTCGATGGCGCGGATCCGACAAGGCCTTCACGACGACAAGAACGGCACCGACCAAAACGAACCCGATGCGCCCCGGCACCGAACCAAGCCCTTCATCCCGGCTGCGCCAAGATCTACCCCGTTATCTGAGGACGCTTCCGCTGAGACCGAACCCCAGATTCGAACCCTGAGACCGACCCCGAACCCCGGAACCAAGACCGTCGAGACCCCTAATGTGTGAACCTTTTCCCGAGCCCCTATTTTATAAATGCTTAATATAAAACCTGTTGCATATTAATCATTCATCTTGCATGCATATTGTCATGTGGTTTGGGGGCCTTATGCCGATTCACCTAATAATTAAATATGGGGTCCATATGCGGGCAAATCTAGCCTTATATTGGCCTCATTTAAATTTGTGCATCGAACCGGTACCATATCTTGCCATGTTAAAACAACATATAAATTGTGGGGTAGTTAAATAACATGAACCATTTAACTAATTGTCGGGACCCCGGTTCCGCTTAATATGACCTAATTGCATCGCATCTTTGCCATGCCATACATCATACATGCATCATGCCGATCTTCTGCCGTTGTATTAAATATTGCATCTGGTGTTTATTCTAGTGTTTTGCTTCGTCGCGGATAAGACCGTTGAGTTGATGTGAGCTTCGCCCCGATCTTCGGATGAACCCTCGGCAATGTTTTCAAAGCAGCATCTCCCCTTTCTACCTATCTTACTTTTATAGTATTTATTCCCTCCTGTTGATCTATTGCTATACGTGTTGCGATGCTTTAGTTTTCCGTGCCGTGATATCCCTTGCAGCCCTATATTGCCTTGGACACACCCTATTACCTTGTTTGGTAGATAGTTGGACTTGCAGCGTCGTGAAGTCGCTTGCTCAAGTGCTGCTATGCGTGTCGTCAAGTGCCACAGTTGTTGATGTATTGCCGCATGTTGATGTTGGAGATGATCATAGTTTTACTTATCGCTCACTTTAATTCCTGTTTAACAACTAAAATTGAAATAAGCAGAGGCATCGGTGGGTGATAGATAATATTTGGTTTCGAGCCCACTTGTGTCCCGTGGGACCGAGTACTTGATACTGTTCCTTGATTTATCGCGCTATCCACATCCGGAGGTATATGGGACCCCCGAGCGAGCTTGATTCCGTCTTATTTCTTGGGGCCACAAACTAGTTTGAGGTTTTATTTACGATCCTGTACTTATGCCATGCTACTACTTTATTTACGATTGTGCGAGGAGCACACTGTACTGTTTAGGAATTGTGACCCGTTTTCGCGGTATCGACACCCCGAGTTTTCGGGTTCCCAGTCGTTTACAGCCGGCCCCACAAACCTCGGGTCCGTCTCGGAGCTAGCTTACTTCGTTGCGGGTGTACTCCAAGGGGTGGCCCCCTGAAATATTTCTGAATCCTGTGATTGCTTTGTCGTGAAAGCCTCGTTGGGTTTTGATTTGGTTTTTCCGAGGTTGATCGTGTGTGTGTTGCTATTTGTGCACCCCGGCCGGGTTAAAACTTTCTGAAAGCCGTGTCCGCGGTTATGGACGACTTGGAGCACAGTATCTCGATCATAGACAACTATAACTAAAGTTTACTGTTATAAATTGACTTGTATCTGATATGATTAGTAATCAGATTCAACTACAACGGAATGGCTAAATAAAACTGCCAACAATTGCTTGTATGGTTTGTCGCTTGCGACAATTGTATCTGACTAGTAAGTATTGCAACTATAACGGAATGGCTGAATAAAAGTACCAACAACTGCTGGGTTTTGGGTTATCTCATGCTAATTGTATCTGACTAGTAAGTGTTGCAACTATCACGGAATGGTTAACTAAAATGGCCCACTGCTTATTATCTCAGAATGATTATCTATACTTGACTAGTAATTGCTGCAACGATAGCGAATTAATAAAAATGCCAACTGTGTGAGTTCCTCGGTTGACTTCCTCGATCAGTGTCGAGGGGGAAACGCCAGGATGGGTTTGATTGGTGGTAGTATCCGGTTGGTTCCGAATAGATCTTCCTTACCCCTCTCTGATAGCCGACAGTTGTATCGAGTCTCTATAGGTTGTTTAGTGCATCTTTGCCGCTGCCGCTTGATCCACCATACCTATGTAGGCGAGGACCGCAATTCTAGCCTCGCTGTCTTGGCCTCGATCTTGGCCTCCTCTTTTCCTTTGCCCTTTGTCGGCACCCTTTTGTTTAAGCGGTTTTGAGATCGGCGTCGTTAGCGAGGTTACCCTTCCGCTTGGCTGGGCAGGGTTATGGGCGCCATTGGTTATTCTTGTGGCTCTTAGCCCCATTTGCATCTTGTCCGTAGTCGGACGCTCTATCATTTTCAAGGTGATTTGGATCTTTGTATATTATATCTGTATTCTTGACTCATGGAGTCGCTGTTATATATATCTGTTCTGTGGGTCCCATCGAGGACTGTTGTGTAATGTTATTACTTCGTTTTCCACCCGCACGAAAGTGCCTGGTGGGCACCTTTGAATCGTTTCTATGCGGGTTTGGCAGGTTTCGCTAAAACTTGCATAGGGTCGATTCTGAGGGTGTTACATATATGATGCAACCCAAAGGTTTTGTTGATCCTAAAGATGCTAACAAGGTATGCAAACTTCAACGGTCCATCTATGGATTGAAGCAAGCATCCCGAAGTTGGAATCAACATTTTGATAAGGTGATCAAAAGTTTTGGTTTTATACAAACTTATGGAGAAGCTTGTATTTACAAGAAAGTGAGTGGGAGCTCTGTAGCATTCTTAATACTATATGTAGATGACATATTGTTGATTGGGAATGATGTAGACCTTCTTAATAGTGTCAAGGAATATTTGAATAATAGTTTTTCAATGAAGGATCTTGGCGAAGCAGCTTACATATTAGGCATAAAGATTTATAGAGATAGATCGAAACGCCAAATATCATTGTCACAAAGTACATATTTGGACAAAGTTCTAAAGAGGTTTGGAATGGAAGATAGCAAGAAAGGGTTCTTGCCCATGTTGCCCAATACGACCTTGCAAAGTCCGACGTCGGCAGAAGATAGAGAAAGGATGAGTAAGACTCCCTATGCCTCAGCCATAGGATCTCTAATGTATGCCATGCTATGTACTAGACCCGACATTGCATATGTTGTTAGTTTAACTAGCAAATATCAAAGTGATCCAGGAGTGGATCATTGGACAGCGGTCAAAAACATCCTTAAGTACTTGAGAAGAACTAAGGATATGGTTCTTTCTTATGGAGGTGATGAACAGCTCGTTGTTAATGGTTACACCGATGCTAGTTGGAACACCGATCCGGATGATTCTAAATCACAATCTGGATACGTATTTATTTTGAATGGTGCAGCAGTTAGCTGGAGGAGTGCAAAGCAAAGCGTTGTGGCGAGATCTTCAACTGAATCGGAATACATGGCTGCTTCGGAGGCTTCACAAGAAGCGATATGGATGAAAGAGTTCATTACAGAGCTGGGTGTGGTTCCTAGTGCGCTGGACCCAATGTCTATCTACTGTGATAACATGGGCGCCATAGCCAATGCGCAAGAACCAAGGTCACACAAGAAGCTGAAGCACATCAAGCTACGTTTTCACGCTATTCGAGAACATATCCAAGATGGGGATATAAAGATTTGCAAAGTACACACAGATCTGAATGTGGCAGATCCGTTGACTAAACCTCTCCCGAGGGCAAAACATGACCAGCACCAAACTGCCATGGGTGTTCGGTATATTACCATGTAATCTAGATTAGATGACTCTAGTGCAAGTGGGAGACCGTTGGAGATATTCCCTAGAGGCAATAATAAAAGTAATTATTATTATATCTTTGTGTTTATGATAAATGTTTACATTCATGCTATAATAGTATTAACAAGGAAACATTAATACTTGTGTGATTTGTGAACTTAATTTGAAGTCCCTAGTAAAGCCTCTATATAATACTAGCTTGTTGGTTAATAGATGATTGTGGTTTCCCTATCATGAACATTGAGATGTTATTAACAACAAGATCATATTGTTAGGAGAATGATATGATGGACATACTCCTATAGATAAGCGTAGCATAAAGATCAAGTCATTTTAATAGTTCAATTGCTATATGCTTTCTGATACATAGTAATCTAATTCCTTCGACCATGGGATCATGCATATCACCTTTACCGGATGGATGCTTTGATGACATCAAACACCACACCGTAACTGGGTGGCTATAAAGGTGGCATTGAGTGTTCGGAAAGTATTGGTTGAAACACATGGATCAAGAGTGGGATTTGTCCATCCATATGACGGATAGATATACTCTGGGCCCTCTCGGTGAAATGTCATCCAATTAGCTTGCAAGCATGTGACTCTCACAAGGGATCACATATCACAGAACGAGAAAGAGTACTTATCGAACGAGGTTGAACTAGGTATGCAGATACCAAGATCATAACCTCGGATAAGTAAACTATCGTGAGACAAAGGGAAATTGATATCGTATGTAAGTGGTTCATTCGATCGCAAGTAATCGTAGAAATATGTGGGAGCCATATGAATTTCCAGATTCCTCTATTGGTTATTGTTCGGAGAAGTGTCTCGATCATGTCCGCATAATTCACGAACCGTAGGGAGACACACTTAAGGATTCGACGTTGTTTTGAGTAGTTATGGAATGATGAGAAAGAGACCGAATGTTGTTCGGAGTCTCGAATGGGATTCGGGATATCACGAGGAGATCCGGAATGGTCCGGAGAATAAGATTCATATAAGGAAAGTCCCGTTTCGGAGTTGGGGAATGGTTCCGGTGTTTTCATCGGGAATGTTCTAGAATGTTCCGGAATGTCCGCACCGGAGGGAAGGGTACATGAATGTGTTGTATCAAGTTGGTATGATTGCATCATGTACTAAGTGTCATCGCTGAACCAAATAAAGGATTAATTCAAATCCTAGTTTGAAAATTCAAACAGCTAGTTTGAAAAGTCAAACGGCTAAATTTGGAAAGAGAAAAAAAGGAGGAAGGGGAAACCGAGTTGGGGAGGAGTTCCCTCCTCCAACCGGCGGCGCACCCTCCAAGCCGAGTTGGGGAGGGACTCCTCTCCCTCCCCTTGGCCGGCCGGCCCCTCCACCTATATAAGGAGGGGCAGGGCTCCCTCCTAGAGACACACAAGATCCTCTCCTCCAAACCCTAGTACCAAGCCACCGCCGGCCCTAGGGCACTCGCCGCCGCCTAGGTGAAACCCTAGCCGCCAGCACTAGCCCCTCCTCGGCGTGTCTAAACCCTAGATCGTCGAGGGACTCTTTCATACTCCACCATACTAGCTCGGCTCATAAGCGAAGCCTCGAGATCTCCCTCTACTTCGGTACCACGTTGTGCTTGAATCGCGAGGAGAGTGCTACAACCTCCGCTGCCTTTGGAACAAGGAGAGGAAGGTCTTCGAAAATCAACGTGTGACTGACGACTGAGGCGCTGCAGGAACGCAGCGCCGGAAGGATCATCTACGCGATCTTGAGATCGGGAAGAGTACGACTACATCACCCACGAGAATCCGCTCTCGTTAAACACTTTGGAATCTTCGAGGGTGAGTTATTCCATCGACTCGTTGCTACAATCTAGTAGATAGATCTTGGCTTGTTTGTTTGTATGCGGTAGAATTTTTTTGTTTTCCATGCTATGAAACCCTACAAATAAGCAATGTGCCGTTTTAGTTAACCATTCCGTTGTAGTTGCGACACTTACTAGTCAGATACAATTAGCATGAGATGTCCCAAAACCCAGCAGTTGTTGGCACTTTTATTTAGCCATTCCGTTGTAGTGAAGCTGATTACTAGTCATATCGGATACAAGTCAAATTATAACAGTAAACTTTAGTTATAGTTGTCTATGATCGAGAACTGTGCTCCAAGTCGTCCATAACCGCGGACACGGCTTCTCGAAAAGATTTAACTTTCTAGGGTGCACCAAAGTTCCCACACGCACCTACACCCTTGTTGTCAAATCAGGTAGGTACAAGATCACAAAACATACACCCAACGGTATGTCGACGGGGTTTCGGACACGACGTTTCCCAGACCCAAAGCAAGCACATGGGGGCCACCCCACTAAGCTACCCGCAACGAAGTCGGCCGGCTCCGAGACGGACCCAGAGGTTTGTGCCAATGGCTGTAAACGACTGGGAACCCGAAAATGTGACTGGGCTTGTCGATACCGCGAAAATATTCCACATTTGTTCCTAAACAGTACAGGCGCTCCACGCGCAATCATAAATAAAGCAGTAAAGCATGGCATAAGTACAGGATAGTAATAAAGCCCCAAACTACTTTGTGGCCCTCGGTACAGTACTTTGAAATCAGGTACTAATCGATGGGGGTGCCCACACACCCCACCTGTGGTTAGCGCTCGATCTGAACAGTGTCGAACTCGGGGTCCTCGGGACACCAAAGGTGATTAAAACCAAATATTGTCTATTACCCACCGGTGCCTCTGCATTTACCTACTTTCAATTTTAGTTATTAACAGTGATTAAATCCATGATCATCTCCAACATAAAGCAAATGGCAGCCTTCCAACAGCTGTGGTACTGGACGACACGCAACAACACTTGAGAAAGCGACTACGACGCGCAAGTCCAACTATCTACCAAACAATAGGTAATAGGATGTGTCCAAGGCAATTTTAATGGCTGCAAGGGATATCACGGGTACGAAAACTAGAGCATCGCAACACAGATAGCAATAGATCAACAGGAGGAAATAAAGACTATAAAGTAAAATAGGTAGAAAGAGGGAGAATGCTCGCCTGAAAACATTGCCGAAGGTTCATCCGAAGATCGGGTCGACACTCGCATCAACTCATCGGCCTAATCCGTGAAGAAGCAAAGCACTAGAAGAAACACCGGTTGCACTATTTAATACTACGGCAGAAGATCGGGCATGATGCATGTATGATGCGTGACATGGCAACGGTGCGATGCAATTAGGTCAGATTAAGCGAAACCGGGGTCCCGACAATTAATTATTAAGTTCATGTTGTTTAGATACCCCGCAATTTAAATGTTGCATTAACAAGACAAAAGATAGCACTGGTTCGCTACACAAATTTAAATGAGGCAAATATAAGACTAGATTTGCCCGTGTATGGGCCCCATATTTAATTATGAGGTGAATCGGCATAAGGCCCTCAAACCACACAAATATGTATGCGGCATGAATGATTTAATGCAACAAGTTTATATCATATATTATAAAAATACGGGGCTTGGAAAGGGCATCACATATTGGTTCGAAGATCTTGGGTTCCAAGGTTCAACGGGGTTCGGCTTCGGGCGCCGGGATCAGTCTTCGGATCGGGCTTCAGCGTCTCAACCATCGAATCAGGAATCTTAGCGTGCCGTGAAGGAGATCTTGACCAAATGGAGACTCCAAAAGAACGAAGATCTTGGGTAGAACTCCTGTACCGCAACATCGACCTCTCTACTTCTCTTCACCTCGCTGTGCCAGACTTGGTCACACGCATCCGACACAAGCACGCAGTGACTGAAGGAGAGCGCGTCGGGGCCTCACATGAGAACCAAAATCAATACTTGGTATCCAACAGAAGGAGCATCAGGAGACCGGCTTGAGAGGATTGGCAAGGCAGAGCTGCACTAGCACAAGAGGCGTCTGGCGTTGGGGACCCGCGGCTAGAACAACATGACATGACATGGCCATGCCGAACGTGGCAGGGAGGCGACGGGGTCGAGATGGGGCCGACGAGGGCTCAAGGGCTTGTCGGTCAGGAGATAGGCAGCGCTGGGAGAAGCGGTGGCCGGATACGAGGGCGGGCGGTGTCGCGAGGCGCCCTGGTTGCAGACGACAGTGAGATCGAGCTCACGCATGCGGGGCGCGAGACAGGGGAAGACGGGGACCGCGGCTCAGGGGGGTTCGGCGGAGCGGCGAGGGAGGCAGGATGGCCGGGGCGGCCAGACCTGGTGCGACGGCGGCGAAGACGAGGGCGTCGCCGGGACGGCAGGGAAGCCGCGGGGAGATGAGGGCGCCCCTGGCGACGAGGATGCGCTGCGCACGCGGATCGACGCAGGAGGCAGAGGCGGGGGGTTGAGGTGTAGGCGATGGGGATGCGATGCTCGGGCGGAGGAGAAGCAGAGACGCAGGAGGGGCAGCCCCTGCAGGCGGCGGGGAGGCGACGGAAGCCGAGGAGGACGGCCTACTGGCGGCTCAGGGCGGGAACGAGCTCGCAGGCGCAAGGGGCAGCCGGGTGCAGGCTCGGAGGAGGGGCGGGCGACGCCGGGGACGCGGGGAGAGAGGCGCACGACAGGGGCTCGCTTCCCTGGCGACGGCGGCGGTTGCGGGAGGGTGGACTCGGTCTGGGTCGTGTGTGGGCGGGATCGGGTCGTGTGGGTGTGGTGTTGTGTACAGGGGTGTACCGCGTGGGGTGTGTGGCTTGTGTGTGTGCTGTACACTGGTACCAGGGGAGTGGCGGCGGCTGATGGGGGAGAGAGGGTGGGGCTAGGGTTTGGGCAGGTAGGTCTAGGTTTAGGTTTAGGTTTTATATAGGGTAGTAGGTGAACTCTGGTTGGGCCGATTGGGCCTAACCGGTGTCTACCTTCCGATACAAAATAGTTTTAATTTAATCATTTTTTTTAAAAAAAATTGTAAATAGTTTTAAGATAAATACAAGATCCAGACAGATCGAGAGTTTTGATTTGAAATTAAAGGAGGTCTAATTTAGAAAACAACATAGTCTTTTGCGAAATAGTTTTAGGAAAAAAAATAATATGCATGATGATGTCATGATGATGCACAGAGATACCGACAGGCGATTTCTAGTAGTGGTTTTTACCCGGGTGCTACAGGCGGCGACTGTTTCTGTTGCCTTGTCACATAGTAAGTACTAAACTGAAGAAGAATCTGCAACTGTTTTCCGTTTCATTGCAGCTAGTAGTAAATACTACCCCATCAGGGAGCATTCTGTCGGCAGGGGACGCGTTCTATACACAGCCAGCCCCTCTCGAGATGGAAAAGGGCCGTTTGTGTTTATGCTGTGCTAGCGCGAACTTTAAATCAGCCCACAGACAGGCCTAACGACAACGCTGATTTGGATATTTCCAGTGAGCCAATCTTGTTGTGCGCTCAGCGGATGCAAAAAAAAAACAGCATTTCCCGCACGTACGTGGGCGATGATGGCACTGGCGGGAGCCTTTTGCTGTGAAAAAGTGGGGCGGGAGATATTTGCTCACCTCCTACTAAAACCCTCACCTATTTCTACCCTTCCCGCTCGTTGAAACCCAATCCGTCATTTTTTTTCCCACATCGAACTCCATTTTCCGGTCGATTCGATAAGCAGGTCCATCTTGTACGGTCATTGTCGGCGGCAGCTTCGACGACGACGGCGACATGAAGACTACTTCCTCCTCCTCCTGCAGTTGTCAGCTGCATCGTCCACCTCCAGCGGTGACGGTAAGTGACCACTCCTCTACCTAGGGTTCTTTGATCTGCAATCTTACTAGGGTTCGTAGATCTTCTGTGTAATTTTTAGGTAGATCCATAGCCTTGATCCGTAGATTGTAGCTTGATTCGTAGTCTTGATGTGTGCATTTCGAAATTGTCATGCAATCTTGCATGATTCATTGGGTAGTTCATCTTTGTAGCTCGACTCGTAGACTATCTTTGTGTTGCTAGATATATTTACATGAGTTTGTCTTTCATGATGAATGTAGGACTCGTTCCACGACGATTTTAGGCATGCTATGATCCCAATAGGGATTCCTAGATCCCTTCCAATATGGAAGGCAGTCAGCTTTGTTGACGCCGAATGCACCGGTGCCTTTCATGACGGCCTTTGTGAGTGCACTTGTTTCTTTGGACCCGCAATGTGCAAATCTTTGTTACTTCCATCGCTGCAAAGGTGGCAGTAAAGCTTGCAAACACGTAGAAGAAAGCGTAGATGAATGGGACCCAGGTCCGGCCCTAAGGGGGACCTGCGGGGCAGCCGCCCAGTCCCAAAAAATTGTAAGCCTACTATAGATCATAACAGGCAACCGCTCGCTTGCTTTCCTTTCGCTCGACGAGATGTTCGACCGTGAACCGCCCTGGGAGGCATCGCGGCATCGCACCCTGTCCCGTAGTCCCGCCTCGACACGATCGCGGCATCGCGCCCTTGCCCCTTGGATTCTGGATTCCCAGCGTCGCGTTGTCAGGCCCTACGCATCGCGTCATTTCCGTTTTCCCCTGCGAGAGTGCGTGCGAGTGCGAGTCTCCCAAGTCCTATTGCTTCGGCTTCAGGCTCAAGCCTTGCGTGACTGCATCGCTTCCCATTTCTGTCTCTGGAGCGGGAGCGGGAGCCTCGACTCGACGTTAGGTCGTCAGCGCAGCGGGACTCCTCTCGACGATCGACCGCCAGTCCGCCACCGCCTGGGCGCGACGCGAAGGCCATCGTCCATCGATGGTCAACCGCCTACTTGTCCGCTCCGGCCCCGCCCAGCTCATGCCGTTGCTGATTAAGCTCGCCTGCCCTAATTCTTAGTTCTTAATTCTAATTTTTGATTTGTTGTTTTTGTTTGTAGCGAGTGAGGTTAACTCCTGTGCTCGGAAAAGAAAATGGAGGGAACAAGAGAAGAAATTAATAGAATCACAGCGAGATCTTTTTATAAATTTTTAAAGAGCAACACGAGTACTTCGAGAAATTCAGATGAATTGGCATTAGTTCTTGTGGGGGCAGACTAATCTTGATCCAGAAGATATCCAGAGGATGATGTTCATATCAACGCACATGATGATAAGGTATCATGCAAACAAACTGTTATTTTTATATAAGTATTATAGTTAGACGTATACTTAAAATATTTATTTTTTATTATCTCATATATGCATAAAAAATTTATACTAAGGGGCCTAAAAATTTAATTTCGCCCTGGGTCCTCGAAATCCCTCGTCCTCGTGAGACCATGAAACAGTTCTCCTACATATCCCCCTTTGTTCTGAACAAGATGTGTAGACTGAAAAGAGATTCAAGAAGATCCGTCCGAATGCACGTGCCTCCTCTTGTCCCCTTGCACCAACTCTCCGTGCTCGCGGACCTCCTGGGCGTGCAAGTGATGCTGGCTCCTTGAGTCCTTGCACCAATTCTCCGACGTTCGGACACGGGAACCACATTGCGGCCGGCCATGTTGCAGTACCATGTGTTCAGTTCAGTCAAACACGTTAAAGCCCTCCACCCTATCATCATTTCTCTCGTTTCTACGCATCGTTGGCGTCCGAAACACTCTGGCCGGCCTCTCCATCTGGACACCCTGCAGATACCTTCGTTACACAGAAAACAAGATGGCGAGCCGTTCTAGTCAACCAATCACAGGTGTCTGAGTTGGTGTGCGTTCAGATAAATCCAACTCTGGTTGATGTAGCGTGAGGAACTCGTGGCTGTGAACACATGGCGATATTGTATTATTGTGGGTGCGTGGATGAACAGGTAGGGAGCTGTCATTCTTTAACATTTTCGTCTCTTTGTACTGCAATTGTTATGGTAAATGGGTATTGGTCTTGTTTTCGTGTCCAGTAGTGTGCTAGTAGCCTAGTACTAATTATTATCGCTAGCTGGAGTAACGCACAACGTGCAGCACGTACGTACCTGGACGGTCCAGTAGTAGTGGGATCTCTCTGTCTGTCCGAAGTGTCTCTTTCTGACAGAAACCTGTTGCAAAGTCCTGCAAAGCGCAAACACCTACCTGAAGTTCCGTTCTGCAGACCCAAAAGTTCTGTAATATTCAGATAGTGGAGCTACCCTCCAACAGTGCAGACCTCGAGTGAGCAATAACATAGTTGGTTATGGTTTTGCAGATTGCTAAAAAAAAGAAGTTCCGTTCTGCAGAAGCCATGTCTACGGCAACGTTGTCCCGTCTTTATTTCAGTGGGTCTGGACTAAAGAATCTGCTACTGTATAAATTATTTTTTCGAACCATGCAGGAGAGCTGATATCATTTCTTTCGTTTCTGCTGCAAGCACGCCTTCCGGCCAACCGTAAGTTCGAGCGAACGTTTGTGTCGACGAAAACGACCTCCGGTCAGTCAGAATATGATGACGATGATTCAAGGTCACGTTGGCGGTCGAGACGCTTCCCATTCGGCAATCCGGGCATGGCACGCGACCAAGCTGACGTTGATGCCATGGGATTCAGCCATCCATCAGTGCATCGTCGACAAAGGAAAAAATAGAATCAATAACCTCAGCAGCAGCAGCAGAGAGCGACGTAGCTGACGACAACACGTTTTTCACCAATTTATCTCTACTCCCTCTCATCCATATTAACGACTTCAACTTTGTACTACCACTTCTCATTTTGCTCAAACAGTTGTTTGCCGAAGAACACGCATTTTTTGTACTCACTCTGTTCACTAATATATAAGACATTTGAGCTTTTCTCTAACATACATGTATGTAGAAGCTTTTGTAGACATGTTTTAGTCTTTAGGTTCACTCATTTTAGAATATAAATCTAGTCCACTTTAAACTATATAGTTGTTTCCTAGATTAATTAGTTAGTTAAAAATGTTCCATGGTCCGTTTGATCTATTTTTTTCCTTCAAAATATCGAATGCAAACGGTCCTACATAAACCTTTAATTTTCAATTCACGCTAGTGTGGTGAAACAAATGTTGCAACTCCGTCCGGCCTGATGCTATGATCACCTTTATGATTCTCTACTAAGCCAAGTGCATCGGATCATCACTCTGATCCAGGGGTGCACGTAGCTGTCATTATAAAATGGTTTTGCCATGTGTGGGATCGGAGCGGACGATCGGCCGGCGGCCAAAATGGCAGATCCATTCTGCGCTTCCGTCTGACCCAAATCTGCGGCATGTGCGCACACGAGCCGTCGCCGCCGGCACGGGATATCCCAGCTAATCAGAGCCTGGAGAGAGACGTGACGACGGATCGTATATTAATCAGGATCGGCGATCTCATGATTACAAATACTATATACTATATTTTAGAAATATTTGAAGGAAACCTATTTTAAATGCTTCCTCTGGTCACTAATAATATAAAACATTTGATTGACAAACTAAATATACTACTCCCTCCGGCTCATATGGCTTCTATCTGTCGGGATTTTTCTCCATCTATCCACAACAAAAGCCACTAGCCATATTAGGGTTGCAAATGTTGCCTTTATTACTGCACACGTGCAACGACTGACATTGTCGTCGTTGCAACCAAATGGCACCACACGGACTACGCGAACTTGGTAACATGGCAATCCATTTGACACCTTAGGCCATCTTTACCAACACGACTCAAACGGTCCGAACGCGACTCAACTGTTCCGCACGGACTGGCGAACAGTTGTGCACCGATCAAGGCGGACGACCCATTCAGACCGTATCCATGCACCAAATTTAGGTCGCGATTGCGTCGGCCCAGACAACACGCTTGTCCTCCTGCTTTCCTCCCTTGACCTTAATGGTCCCTCCCGCCAATGGCACGCAAATCATTTCACTTCTCTCTCCAAAAACCCTCTCCCAAATTTTCACTGGCGGGAACGGGAGCGAAAGCGATGGATCCGACGGCCGATGTTTCGCTCGCTGACGGTCCCGTCGCCAAGAAGCTCTACCAGGCGAAGAAGCTTGCCAAGAATATGACGCCGGCTGAGCGGAAAGTTGAGTCGGACAAGCATGCTGGCCGGCGGGGAGCCACGGAAGCTCGAGTCATCGCTGCCATTTTTTGGGAGGAACTTGCCATTTTTGAAAATTGTGTATGATATTATCCCTTTTTGCACATTTCATATCAACAGGCCACTTCTTGGCGATGCCCAAAGGGCAATGGCACATGTCTGCCATATTATTTGCTAGTCGTTTTGTATTATTTGCTTGCCAATTGGTGTATTTGAGCTGTTTGGCAAAGGTGAAGGGAATATGCCACTAGTAGAAAATATGTCTTTTGTTTGGAGCTGTCCTGGCCTCTAGTCCCGATTCATCTTTCTTCCAACGGCTAGGAGGCAACAAACGTCTAGTACCGATTCATTAGGTACCACTAGTCATGATTAGTAATATCAGCCGGAACTAGAGGTTAGCGCCAATGGCTAGTCCCAGCTGGATTCCAAAATCCCATATAGTCCCGGGTGGTGTTACCAGCCGCGACTAGAGGTCGTACACTAGTCTCGGTTTATAACACCAGCCAGGTTTTTTATCTCTCATTGTTAGTTTAGCTCAATGCTCTAGAAGTAGAGAGGGATTTCATGCTTTAGAAGTAGAGGTAGAGGGAATTTTAGATGTGTAATTTTAGGCAAATTTTGATTATGCAATAAGTTACTGCAAGTTGAGATGTGTAATTTTAGAGTTTCGGAGCTCAGAATTGAATGAGGTTTTCACTTCTAGATCAATAATTAAAAACTCAACATTTTTTATGTTAATAGTTTTGGCCAATTCAAAAATGAGCTGGCCAAGCTTTTTATATGATCCAAGATGTCCAAGCTTTTTATATGATCCAAGATTTTAATTATAATGTAGATGAGTCGGCCATGGATGTATGATGCTCCCTGAATATCTGACACGTTCATTAAAGGCATGCATTCTTTTCTCGATGTGACTGAGCCAAACAAGCGGAATGGTTTTATGTGTTGTCCGTGTCATGTTTGTCGGAATGAGAAGGATTTCTCTTCCTCAAAAATCATTCACATCCACCTGATTCAGTCCGGTTTTATGCCCGGCTATAATTGTTGGACAAAGCATGGAGAAAAAGGGGTTATGATGGAAGGCAACAAAGAAGAGAACAATGACAACTATCCAATGTTCCTTGAATACGGTGGTACTGCAATGGAAGACAATGAACAATAAGAAGGTGAAGAACGGGCATCAGATGGGACCGCTGATGATCTTCGTCAAGCCATTCTTGATGCACAGAGCGAATGCGAAAATGAAAACGAGAAGAAGAAGTTGGATCGCATGTTAGAGGAACACAAAAAATTGGTGCACCCAAATTGCGAAGATGGCAACATAAAGCTCGGTACCACACTGAATTTGCTGCAATGAAAGACAGAGAATAGTTTATCTGACAAGAGATTTGAGAAGATACTAAAAATAATGAAGAAGAAGCTTCCAAAGGATAATTAATTGCATGTCAGTATATACGAGGCAAAGAAGGTTGTCTGCCCTCTAAGACTAGAGGTACAGAAGATACATGCATATATTAATGATTGCATCCTCTACCGCGGTGAGGAGTACGAGAATTTGGATACATGCCTGGTATATGGTGCATTGCGATATAAGATTAGACGAGATGACCCTTGTGATGTTGGGGGCGAGCAGCGCTCCGGAAAAAGGTTTCCTACAAAGGTGATGTGGTATGCTCCTATAATACCACTATTTAAAAAATAGGCCGAATCAGCGATTAATAGGCCGATTAATCGCTACTAGGCACCTGACCGTGTAGATTACCATTAATCATTTGTGTTAATACTTTAGCCCGATTAATAGTTCTGATACTCCGATTACTAGGTATGTTCACGATTAACTACTACACTTGGTCAAAAAAGTTACAAAATTATCAACACATACCGTCCATTCATCCTCTAGCTGTAGGGTTTCGTAGCATGGAAAACAAAAAATTTCTACCGCATACAAACATACAAGCCAAGATCTATCTACTAGATTGTAGCAACGAGTCGATGGAATAACTCACCCTCGAAGATTCCAAAGTGTTTAACGAGAGCGGATTCTCGTGGGTGATGTAGTCGTACTCTTCCCGATCTCAAGATCGCGTAGACGATCCTTCCAAGGCTGCGTTGCTAGCGCTCCCTGATCGATCACACGTTCGGTACTCGACGAAGACCTTCCTCTCCCTTGTTCTAGCAGGCAGCGGAGGTTGTAGCACTCTCCTCGCGATTCCGGCAGCACAACGGCGTGGTACCTAAGTAGAGGAGATCTCGCAGGCTTCGCTTAAGCCGAGCGAGTATGGTGGAGTATGAGAGAGTCCTCGACGATCTAGGGTTTAGACACGCCGAGGAGGGGCTAGTGCGGCGGCTAGGGTTTCACCTAGGCGGCGGCCTAGGGCCCGGCGGCTTGGAGGCGGCGGCTTGGTACTAGGGTTTGGAGGAGAGGGTCTTGTGTATCTCTAGGAGGAGCCCTGCCCTCCTTATATAGGTGGAGGGCCGGCCGGGGGAGGAGAGGAGTCCTCCCAACTCGGCTTGGAGGTGGGCCGCCGGTTGGAGGAGGGAACTCCTCCCCAACTCGGTTTCCCCCTTCCTCCTCTTTTCCTCTTTCCAAATTTAGCCGTTTGACTTTTCAAACTACCTATTTGACTTTTCAAACTAGGATTTGAAATAATCCTTTATTTGGTTCAGCGATGACACTTAGTACATGATGCAATCATACCAACTTGATACAACACATTCATGTACCCTTCCCCTCCGGAGTGCCGGACATTCCGGAACATTCTAGAACATTCCCGAAGAAAACACCGGAACCATTCCCCAACTCCGAAACGGGACTTTCCTTATATGAATCTTATTCTCCGAACCATTCCGGATCTCCTCGTGATATCCCGGATCCCATCCGGGACTCCGAACAACATTCGGTCTCTTTCTCATCATTCCATAACTACTCAAAACAACGTCGAATCCTTAAGTGTGTCTCCCTACGGTTCGTGAATTATGCGGACATGATCGAGACACTTCTCCGAACAATAACCAATAGAGGAATCTGGAAATTCATATGGCTCCCACATATTTCTACGATTACTTTGTGATCGAATGAACCACTTACATACGATATCAATTTCCCTTTGTCTCATGATAGTTTACTTATCCGAGGTTATGATCGTCGGTATCTCTGCATACCTAGTTCAACCTCGTTACCGATAAGTACTCTTTTCTCGTTCCCGTGATATGTGATCCCTTATGAGCCAGTCACATGCTTGCAAGCTAATTGGATGATGTTTCACCGAGAGGGCCCAGAGTATATCTATCCGTCATATGGATGGACAAATCCCACTCTTGATCCATGTGTTTCAACCAATACTTTCCGAACACTCAATGCCACCTTTATAGCCACCCAGTTACGGTGTGGTGTTTGATGTCATCAAAGCATCCATCCGGTAAAGGTGATATGCATGATCTCATGGTCGAAGGAAATAGATTACTATGTATCAGAAAGCATATAGCAATTGAACTATTAAAATGACTTGATCTTTATGCTACACTTATCTATAGGAGTATGTCCATCATATCATTCTCCTAACAATACGATCTTGTTGTCAATAACATCTCAATGTTCATGATAGGGAAACCACAATCATCTATTAACCAACAAGCTAGTATTATATAGAGGCTTTACCAGGGACTTCAAATTAAGTTTACAAATCACACAAGTATTAATGTTTCCTTGTTAATACTATTATAGCATGAATGTAAACATTTATCATAAACACAAAGATATAATAATAACTACATTTATTATTGCCTCTAGGGCATATCTCCAACAGTCTCCCACTTGCACTAGAGTCATCTAATCTAGATTACATGGTAATATACCGAACACCCATGGCAGTTTGGTGCTGGTCATGTTTTGCCCTCGGGAGAGGTTTAGTCAATGGATCCGCCACATTCAGATCTGTGTGTACTTTGCAAATCTTTATATCCCCATCTTGGATATGTTCTCGAATAGCGTGAAAACGTAGCTTGATATGCTTCAGCTTCTTGTGTGACCTTGGTTCTTGCGCATTGGCTATGGCGCCCATGTTATCACAAGAGATAGACATTGGGTCCAGCACTAGGAACCACACCCAGCTGTAATGAACTCTTTCATCCATATCGCTTCTTGTGAAGCCTCCGAAGCAGCCATGTATTCCGATTCAGTTGAAGCTCGCCACAACGCTTTGCTTTGCACCTCCATAACTGCTGCACCATTCAAAATAAATACGTATCCAGTTGTGATTTAGAATCATCCGGATCGGTGTTCCAACTAGCATCGGTGTAACCATTAACAACGAGCTGTTCATCACCTCCATAAGAAAGAACCATATCCTTAGTTCTTCTCAAGTACTTAAGGATGTTTTGACCTATCCAATGATCCACTCTGGATCACTTTGATATCTGCTAGTTAAACTAACGGATATGCAATGTCGGGTCTAGTACATAGCATGGCATACATTAGAGATCCTATGGCTGAGGCATAGGAGTCTTATTCATCCTTTCTCTATCTTCTGCCGATGTCGGACTTTGAGTTTTACTCAAGGTCGATTAGCAACATGGGCAAGAACCCTTTCTTGCTATCTTCCATTACAAACCTCTTTAGAACTTTGTCCAAATATGTACTGTGACAATGATATTTGGCGTTCGATCTATCTCTATAAATCTTTATGCCTAATATGTAAGCTGCTTCCAAGATCCTTCATTGAAAACTATTATTCAAATATTCCTTGACACTATTAAGAAGGTCTACATCATTCCCAATCAACAATATGTCATCTACATATAGTATTAAGAATGCTCTGAGCTCCCACTCACTTTCTTATAAATACAAGCTTCTCCATAAGTTTGTATAAAACTAAAACTTTTGATCACCTTATCAAAACGTTGATTCCAACTTCGGGATGCTTGCTTCAATCCATAGATGGACCGTTGAAGTTTGCATACCTTGTTAGCATCTTTAGGATCAACAAAACCTTTGGGTTGCATCATATACAACTCTTCATCAATGTCTCCATTGAGGAATGTTGTTTTGACATCCATCTGCCATATCTCATAATCGTAATATGCAGCGATTGCTAACATAATCCTCACAGACTTTAGCTTCGCCATCGTGAGAAAGTCTCATCGTAGTCAACTCCTTGAATTTGTCGAACCCTTTTGCGACAAGTCGAGCTTTATAGATGTAACATTACCATCAAGATCTTTTCTTCTTGAAGATCCATTTGTTCTCGACAGCCTTCCTACCATCCGTAAGTCCACCAAAGTCCATACTTGGTTTTCGTACATGGATCCAATCTCGGATTTCATGGCTTCTTGCCATTTATTGGAATCTGGGCTCATCATCGCTTCCTCATATGTCTCAGGGTCATCGGTGTTGTAAACCAACCTGACACTCATAACGGGATCATACCAATCTGGAGTGGTACGAGTTCTTGTTGACCTGCAAGGCTCTGTAGCAACTTCAACCGAAGTTTCATGATCATCATCATTAGCTTCCTCTCCTATTGGTGCAGGCACCACAGGAACTTCTTCCGGTGCTGCGCTACTCGCAATTTCGAGAGAAGGTTCAACAACCTCGTCAAGTTCTACTTTCCTTCCAGTCACTTCTTTCGAGAGAAATTCCTTCTCTAGAAAGGATCCATTCTTAGCAACGAAGATTTTGCCTTCGGATCTATGATATAAGGTATACCCAATAGTTTCCTTCGGGTATCCTATGAAGACGCATTTTTCCGCTTTGGGTTCAAGCTTGTCCGGCTGTAACTTCTTTACATAGGCTTCGCATCCCCAAACTTTAAGGAACGACAATCTAGGTTTCTTCCCAAACCATAATTCATACGGTGTCGTTTCAACGGATTTAGACGGTGCCCTATTTAAAGTGAATGCGGCTGTTTCTAATGCATAACCCCAAAATGATAGAGGTAAATCTGTAAGTGACATCATAGAACGAACCATACCTAAGAGAGTTCGATTACGACGTTCGGACACACCATTACGTTGTGGTGTTCCCGGCGGTGTCAATTGTGAAAGTATTCCGCATTTCTTCAAATGCTCGCCAAACTCGTAACTTAGATATTCACCTCCACGATCAGAATGTAGAAATTTAATCTTCTTGTTACGTTGATTCTCTACCTCACTTTGAAATTCCTTAAACTTCTCGAAAGTTTCGGACTTATGTTTCATGAAATAGATATACCCATATCTACTCAAGTCATCCGTGAAGGTAAGAACATAACGATAACCACCGCGTGATGCTACACTCATTGGACCACACACATCGGTATGTATGATTTCCAATAAGTCCGTAGCTCGCTCCATCATACCAGAAAATGGAGTCTTAGTCATTTTACCCATCAGACATGCTTCGCATCTATCAAGTGATTCGAAATCAAGTGATTCAAGAAGTCCATCGGAATGGAGTTTCTTCATATGCTTCACTCCAATGTGACCAAGACGACAGTGCCACATATAGGTCGAGTTATCGCTCGATTTCAAACGTTTAGCCTCAATGTTATTAATATGTGTATTTCCACTATCGAGATTCAATAAGAATAGACCATCTATCAAAGGTGCATGTGCATAAAACATATTACTCATATAAATTGAACAACCATTATTCTCGGATTTAAACAAGTAACCGTCTCGCAATAAACAAGATCCCGATATAATGTTCATGCTTAACGCAGGCACCAAATAACAATTATTTAAGTATAAAACTAATCCCGATGGTAGATGAAGGGGTAGCGTGCCGATCGCGATCACATCAACCTTTGATCCGTTTCCAACGCGCATCGTCACCTCGTTCTTCGCTAGCTTCCGTTTATTCTGCAAAGACCTGTTTGAGTTACAAATATGAGCAACCGAACCAAGATTCAAATACCTGTGCACTACTACAGTACTAGTGAGATACACATCAATAACATGTATATCAAATATACCTTTCTTCTTGATGTTGCCGTTCTTCAAATCCGCCAAGTACTTTGGGCAATTCCGCCCAAAGGACCTTCTCCCTTGCAAGAAAGCACTCGATGTCGAGCTTAGGTCCAACCTTGGTCTTCTTCGTCGGTGTGGTAACTTTCTTACCACCCTTCTTGAAGTGTCCCTTCTGCTTGGACTTGCCTTTCTTGAATTTGGTGGTCTTATTGACCAACAACACTTGGTGCTCTTTCTTGATCTCCACTTGCAGATTTCAACATGGCAAAGAGTTACGCAACGTCTTGTTCATGTTTTGCATATTGTAGTTCATCACAAAGTTCTTGTAACTTGGTGGCAGTGATTGGAGGACACGGTAAATCCCAAAGCATTAGGAATCACAATACCCAAGCTTTGAAGTTTGTTTATGCGTGCTGACATCTTAAGCACATGCTCATTTGGCGAGTGCCCTCTTCCATCTTGCAGTTAAAGAACTTTTCAGAAGCCTCATAGCTTTCAATTGCCGCATGAGTCTCAAAGATTAATTTGAGATCCTCGACAATATCATATGGGTCTGAATTCTCAAACATTTTCTGAAGCTCCGATTCTAAACCATACAAGATAGCACACTGAACTGTGGAGTACTAAGTCTTCCGAGTGAGGTAAACATTCTTTACTTCATCGGAAGCATCACCAGTGGGTCACCCAATGGTGCATCCAGACATAGGTCAAATTACCATGTGAGGACAATCCTCAAATTGCGGAACCAATCCGCGAAGTTGCTTCCATTGTTTTTCAACTTTTCTTTCTCTAGGAACGCATTAAAATTGATGGTAGGGGTTGCCATTGATCTACAACATATTTGCAATAGTTTAGACTAAGTTTATGACAAATTGAGTTCAAATTAATAAATTTAATCTAGGTGAACTCCCACTCAAAACAATATCCCTCACATTGTTTTAGTGATCACACGAACCAAATCCACCACATTAACACCGATCATCACGAGAGTTGATATAGTTTCAATGGCGAACAATCGACATGTTCATCATATCTACTATATGATTCATGCTTTACCTTTCGGTGATCCGTGTTCTGAGACCATGTCTGTACATGCTAGGCTCGTCAAGATCAAACCTTAGTTTCCGCATGAGCAAATCTGGCTTGCTCACGTTGTATACACTTGCGAATCTAACACCCGATCATCACGTGGTGCTTCGAAACAACAAGCTTTAGCAACGGTGCTAACTAAGGGTGAACACTTTATGACTTGAAATTCATGTGCATGAGGGATCATCTTATAATGCTACCGTCGTCTACTAAGCAATACAAGATGCATAAAGGATTAACATCACATGCAATTCAAAATATGTGATATGATATGGCCTTTCTTCTTTGTGCTTTCGATCTCCATCTTCTAGCATGAACATGATCTCCATCATCACCGGCATTGCATCAAGGTCAATGACGCTTCTCCATGGTTGTCGTCCACCGGCTTCAACTATTACAACTACTTTGAATAGACATGCTGGTCTTAACATAAATTAAAGACAACCATATGGCTCCCGCCGTTGCCAACTTACAATAAGGAACATTGCATACATCAAATATAATCACAATCATGGCCATATCACATCACAACACACCCCTGCAAAACAAAGTTAGACGCCTCTACTTTCTTTGCATGTTTTACGTGGTTTGGGGCTTTCAATAAGTGTCGTTCTAACTTACGAACATGAACCACAACATTGATACTAGTATTGTTAATCACCCGTTGTAAATTGGATCTTAACTATGCTAGGAGAAATAGGCACCCGCAAAGCCACTTATGCAATACAAGTTGCATGTCAAGCGTGGAGCAAGTCTCATGAACGATGTCATGTAAGGTTAGCCCGGGCCGCTTCATCCCAACATACCGCAAGATGCAAAGTACACAAGAAGCAATCGACAATAAAAGCATCAACGCCCACAATGACCATTGTGTTCTACTCGTGCAACAGATCTACATATAGACACGGCTCTGATACCATTGTAGGGTTTCGTAGCATGGAAAACAAAAAATTTCTACCGCATACAAACATACAAGCCAAGATCTATCTACTAGATTGTAGCAACGAGTCGATGGAATAACTCACCCTCGAAGATTCCAAAGTGTTTAACGAGAGCGGATTCTCGTGGGTGATGTAGTCGTACTCTTCCCGATCTCAAGATCGCGTAGACGATCCTTCCGGCGTTCGGCAGCGCTCCGCAATCGGTCACGTTCGATACTGACGAAGACCTTCCTCTCCCTTGTTCCAGCAGAGCGGAGGTTGTAGCACTCTCTCGCGATTCCGGCAGACAACGTGTGGTACCGAAGTAGAGGGAGATCTCGCAGGCTTCGCCTTAAGCCGAGCGGTATGGTGGAGTATGAGAGAGTCCTCGACGATCTAGGGTTTAGACACGAGAGGGGCTAGTGCGGCTGAGGGTTTCACCTAGGCGGGCGAGTGCCCTAGGGGGCGGCGGGCGGCTTGGAGGCGGCTTGGTACTAGGGTTTGGAGGAGAGGGTCTTGTGTATCTCTAGGAGGGAGCCCTACCCCTCCTTATATAGGTGGAGGGGCCGGTCGGCCAAGGGGAGGGAGAGGAGTCCCTCCCCAACTCGGCTTGGAGGTGGGCCGCCGGTTGGAGGAGAGAACTCCTCCCCAACTCGGTTTCCCCCTTCCTCCTCTTTTCCTCTTTCCAAATTTAGCCGTTTGACTTTTCAAACTAGCTATTTGACTTTTCAAACTAGGATTTGAAATAATCCTTTATTTGGTACAGCGATGACACTTAGTACATGATGCAATCATACCAACTTGATACAACACATTCATGTACCCTTCCCCTCCGGAGTGCCGGACATTCCGGAACATTCTAGAACATTCATGAAAACACCTAACCATTCCCCAACTCAAACGGACTTTCCTTATATGAATCTTATTCTCCGGACCATTCCGGATCTCCTCGTGATATCCCGGATCCCATCCGGACTCAACAACATTCGGTCTCTTTCTCATCATTCCATAACTACTCAAAACAACGTCAATCCTTATGTGTCTCCCTACGGTTCGTGAATTATGCGGACATGATCGAGACACTTCTCCGAACAATAACCAATAGAGGAATCTGAAATTCATATGGCTACATATTTCTACGATTACTTTGCGATCGAATGAACCACTTACATACGATATCAATTTCCCTTTGTCTCACGATAGTTTACTTATCCGAGGTTATGATCGTTGGTATCTCTGCATACCTAGTTCAACCTCGTTACCGATAAGTACTCTTTTCTCGTTCCCGTGATATGTGATCCCTTATGAGCCAGTCACATGCTTGCAAGCTAATTGGATGACATTTCACCGAGAGGGCCCAGAGTATATCTATCCGTCATATGGATGGACAAATCCCACTCTTGATCCATGTGTTTCAACCAATACTTTCCGAACACTCAATGCCACCTTTATAGCCACCCAGTTACGGTGTGGTGTTTGATGTCATCAAAGCATCCATCCGGTAAAGGTGATATGCATGATCTCATGGTCGAAGGAATTAGATTACTATGTATCAGAAAGCATATAGCAATTGAACTATTAAAATGACTTGATCTTTATGCTACGCTTATCTATAGGAGTATGTCTATCATATCATTCTCCTAACAATATGATCTTGTTGTCAATAACATCTCAATGTTCATGATAGGGAAACCACAATCATCTATTAACCAACAAGCTAGTATTATATAGAGGCTTTACCAGGGACTTCAAATTAAGTTTACAAATCACACAAGTATTAATGTTTCCTTGTTAATATTATTATAGCATGAATGTAAACATTTATCATAAACACAGAGATATAATAATAACTACATTTATTATTGCCTCTAGGGCATATCTCCAACACTAGCCTGCCCCGATGAAGTAGGTTTTTCGAAGCTCCTGCTTGATCCCTACCTTTAGGAGCTCGATTTCTGCCATCACCAGCCAGTTCATTGTCGTTGTTGACCAGTTCCTCGTAGTTGCCGATCAGACCTCAAATACAAGAGCTCGAGCGCCTTGAGGATCTTATCCAGGAGCTTGAGGTTGCCTTTAATAGGATAGGTAGTTGAGGTGCAAGAGGAGTCATATGTGTTTTAGGTGATAATTTTTGTAGGTTGCACCGATTAGTAGGCGACCGATTAAATCAGTTAATCGTCTGAATTTCGCTTAGTCACTACTCCCAAGACAACCGAGCAGTTAACGATTACCGATTTCCTTACCATTGTATAATGCCACGGCTAAAACATTTGTTCGGAAACAAAGAGCATGTCAAGTTCTTATGATGGCACAAAGAAGACCGCAAGAAAGACTCAAAGTTGAGACATCCTCCTCATAGGTCGCAGTGGAGAAAAATCGATAGAGAATACCCGAGCTTTGCAGATGACGCAAGAAACTTAAGGTTTGGTCTAAGTACAGATAACATGAATCCTTTTTAAAAGCAGAGTTGTAGTTATAGCACCTAGCCCGTAACTCTATGTATCTATAACCTTCTTTCTTGGTTGTGCATAAAGCGGAAGTTTATTATGATGCCAGTGGTCATCCAAGACCCGAAGCAACCCGACAACGATATTGATGTGTGCCTTGGGCCATTAGTTGGAGAACTACTATAATTATGGCGTGACGAAGGTGTATGTTTGTGGAATGAGCACAAACAAGAGTTATTTGACTTACGAGTGTTGTTCTTCGTAATCATCAATGATTGGCCTGCACTTAGTAACCTTTTAGGACAGTCAAATAAGGGATCCAATGCATGCATGCATTGTTTAGATGATACTAAAAGTATATATTTAAATAAAGGTAGGAAGAATGTGTATCAGGGCATCGTCGATTTCTTTAGGCCAGCAATCCTGCAAGAAAAAAAGTGTAGCACTCGTTCATTGCACTATTAAAAAATCGCTCGTTGTTTTTGCACCAACATGACGGCATGCTCATATCATCATACAACATTGCATTGAAGCATCCTCATAAACCTTGCTGGAGCATCCTCATAATTGCATTTATATCTTGCTTCTATAGATCGTTGGCGTTCAAAACACTCTGACCAGACTCTCCATCTGGACACCCTCGAGATACCTTCGTCACAAAGAATACAAGATGGCGAACCGTTCTAGTCAACCAATCACAGGTGTCTGAATTGGTACGCGTTCAGATAAATCCACTCTGGTTGGTATAGCGTGAGGAGCTTGTGGTTGTGAACACATGACGATATTGTATTATTGTGGGTGCGTGGATGAACAGCTAGGGTGCTGTCATCCGATAGCATTTTCGTCTCGTTGTACTGCGGTTGTTATGATCTTGTTTTTGTGTCCAGTAGTGTGGTACTACTAATTATTGCTACTAGCTTATTATCGCTAGCTGGAGTAACACAACGTGCAGCACGTACGTACCTGGACGGTCCAGTGGTAGTGGGATCTCTCTGTCTGTCCAAATGTCTCTTTCTGACAGAAACCTGTTGCAAAGTCCTGCAAAGCGCAAACACCTGCCTCAAGTTCCGTTCTGCAGAAGCCATGTCTACGGAACCTCACGGCAACGTTGTCCCGCCTTTATTTCACGTACACTGTTACACCATCCCCGCTCCTTGGCCAAATCCAGGCCAAAATCCGAAACTTTTTTTGGCCGGATGATACTCGTTTTCGGCTTGGAAACGTCGAGTTTCCCACTCGCGTTCCTAGACCGACTTCCCAGGTTCGGCGAACTTCAGTTAAATTCGTTGAAATTTGGACGAATATAGGCGGATTTCATTAACTAGGGCAAGGACCACATATTACATCGAATTTAACTAGGAAAAGGCCGCTGCCACCATGGTCGACGACGGACGCCGCTTCTACAGGCCGAGGCGGGGGTGGTTGCCGACCTGGATGTGCTCCATGACGGCGGTGAAAGTTCGTCCTGGAACGCTCCACCAGCGGCGGCGAAAAGCCACATTGTGACGCGGCGGCGGCGAGCCCGGCGGTCCCTCGTGTCGGGCGAGATCCTCAAGGCGCCTGTTGGCGAAGAACTGCCTCCAGAAGACCAGGTTGCCAGGATCCTCGGCGAAATACGGGTCTTGCATGGCGGCGATAGCCGCCTAGATCTCTTCGGCGATGTCCTCGTCGGCTGGCACCGGCGGAATAGGGATCCCGTCGGCGCTGAGTTGCCAGGCAAAGGGGAGATGACAGTCCGGCGGCGTCGTATATCCCGCCTCGTGGAGCAGACGGGCTTCCCACATCTGCAGCGTGCGTCGGCCGGAAAATCTCTTATCCATGGCTTTTCGACGAACTTGAGGAGGTAGAAAAGTCTGGAGTTCGTCGGAGCTGGGAGCGGTGTGAGAGACTGTGCAGGGAGACAGCGAGATGTGCGCCTTTTATAGGCCAAGTTCGGCGGCGAGGACGGCAGGGGTGTAGCGGCGAGGGCGGGAAAGGGAAACGGCGGGAAGGATGCCGACGACTTGGCTTTTGTCGCTGACAGGCTGGTCCACTTGGCCAATTTGCTTCGTTCGGTGTTCCCGGGGCGTATCCGGAATCCTGTGTATGGCCTGGAGAGTCCGAATCTAAGTTGATCTAAATCCGAACGAAAACAGGTTCCTAGATACACGATTAGGCCGATTTTCAACGTCCGGACCTAAATTCGATATCCGTCTTGGGTAGCCGAGTGAAGATGCCCTTATCATTTCTTTCATTTCTGTTCCAGCGAACATTGTGTCGACGAAGACGACCTCTGGTCGATCGGTCAGAAAATGATGATGTGATTCAAGGTCTCGTTGGCACTCGAGACGCTCCCATTTGGCAATCCGGCCGGGCATGATTCGCGACCAAGCTGACGTTGATCTTCACACACCAGGGGGTACAATAATCAGTGCGTCGGACCAAGGCAAAATAAAATCAATAACCTCAGCAGCAGCAGAGAGCGACGTAGCTGACGACACTACGTTTTCTACTAATTCATCTACGGTATACTGTATTAGTCTGCCAAAACATGTCATATTAGTGACCAGAGAAAGTTAGGTTTCCTTAAAATACTTACAGTATAAAAGTATTTACGATCCTGAGATCGCAGATCCCGATTAATATCCGATCCAGAAGACAGGGCCATTTCAAAAGGGGGATCTCATCACGCCGTCTCATCCATGCGAGAAAATGATAAGAAACTATCACATTTAAGGCAGCGGTGTCAGCGAACTACCATCTTTGCTCGTTTTGTCGAAAAACTGTCAATATTGGGGTCAGTTGTCGACAGATAGCACTGATCGGCTGTTTTAGAGGGGATAACCACGTTTCTGACCGGTTGTGCCTACACGTTAGGTCCACGTGGCACAGTGGCCGTTTGCACCCTTGACAGCCGTTAGGTATCGTAGTATGTGGTTCGATTCAGATAGCACCTCTGCCTGCTTCCCTATCCCCAGACGACCAAGCCGCCAGCCAGCTCGCCTATCCCCGACGCCGCCGAAGCTCGCCGCGCCGCCGAAGTTCGCCGCACCGCCCACCATGGTATCGTGGGGAGATGGTGAGGAATCGTCCTTGGACCACAGCACCGCTAGCAGCGAGGTTAGTAATCATTTTACTCTATTTTAGGGTTAGAGTTCATCCAATTTAGGGATTTTGGAATTGATCTGGAGTTTCTCTCATCTGCAATGTACATTCAATTTTCTTAGAGATTGAACACCCTTTACGACTCTGAGTGGGAAGGGTTAGCTAATGGACCAACACCTCCACGTTGTAAATGACATGCCACTGCCGCCAAGTTTGTTGGATGGGAAGGCTGTGAAACTGGGAGAAAATTTTATGGATGTGCAGGGCAGGTTTATGTTTATATTGTGCTTAATATTGATTTAATTTTTACTCATCAGTGGATAGTAAACATTCAGTGGATAATTAGGAACTAATAAAAATATTGTATGTTCGTATTGTAGTTTGGGGAAACCTGTGACTATGTTTGCTGGGTAGATCAAGAGTGGCCATCATCACTGCAGAAAGCTATTGGAAAATTATGGGAGACGTATGGAGAAGTCAAGCAAGGAAGAGTTAGTGATTCTCTAGACTATATGGAGGAGACACTAGTGGAAACGGGGCCTTTGGTTGAGGTCGGAAATGGGCTTTAACACCGGTTCTTCTACGAACCGGTGTTAAAGGGGGTGCCCGTACAACGTGGCCCGTATAGCAAAAAAGAGCACCCCCTTTAACACCGGTTCGTGCCACAAACCGGTGTTAAAGGCCCTGCACCAGTGGCCCGCGCAGCCCCCCCTTTAACACCGGTTCGTGTCTTGAACCGGTGTTAAAGGGGGGCTATATAACACACCGCAGCCCACACCCCTCTCTTCCATTTTTTCACTCTCTCATTTTGGAGCCTAGCAAGAGGGTGAGAGGTGTGCTAGTTTGTGTTTTTTCTATATACACAAGAGGTGTTCGGTGAAATGCCCGAGAGCTCGAAATAAGTTTTCTTGTTGCTCTTTCCTTCTCGGTCGAGGTCGGCAACTTTATCCTTTCATGTGTCATTGATGTACTATATATAAATGGCCATCTCCCTATTAATTTTTGATATACTATATATTAATGCAGATGAACCGGCAATGGATGTATGGTGACCGACGCACTTCCGAGTACATTACGGGCCTCCAAAATTTCATCGTTGTGGCTAATGCAAACCGTGGTCACAATGGTTTTATGTGTTGTCCGTGTGTTCACTGTCAAAACAAGAAAGACTACTCAAATACCAGAACCATTCACGCCCATCTACTTCGATCCGGTTTCATGCCCAACTATAATTGTTGGACCAAGCACGGAGAAAAAGGGGTTGTGATGGAAGACAACGAAGAAGAAGAGGATGATGACAACTATCATAATATGTATCCTGAATATGATGATACTGCAATGGGGGTAGATAATAAAGATCAAGAGGCAGCAGATGGGCCCGCTGATGACGATCTTGGTCGGGCCATTACTGATGCAAAGGAAGAATGTGAAACTGAAAAAGAGAAGGAGAAGCTGGAGCAGATGTTAAAGGATCACAAAACATTATTGTACCCAACTTGCGAAGATGGCCACAAAAAGCTATGTACCACACTGGATTTGCTGCAATGGAAGGCAGAGAACGGTGTGACTAACAGCGCATTTTCAAAGTTGTTGGTAAAAATGAAGAATCTGCTTCCAAGAAATAATGAGTTGCCCGACAGTACATACCAAGCAAAAGAGGTTGTCTGCCCTCTATTGCATTAATGACTACATCCTCTACCGCGATGAGAAGTACGAGAATTTGGATGCATGCCCGGTATGCACTACACTGCGGTATAAGATCAGACGAGACGATCCTGGCAATGTTGAGGGCGAGGCCCCTAGGAAGAAGGTTCCTGCCAAGGTTATGTGGTATGCTCCTATAATACCACGGTTAAAACGTCTCTTCAGAAATAAAGAGCATGCCAAGTTGTTGCGATGGCACATGGAAGACCGTAAGAAAGATGCGATGTTGAGACACCCCGCTGATGGGTCATAGTGGAGAAAAGTCAAGCGAGAGTACCCGGACTTCGCACGTGACGCAAGGAACTTAAGGTTTGGTCTAAATACAGATGGCATGAATCCTTTTGGTGAGCAGAGCTGCAGTCACATCACCTGGCCTGTGACTCTATGTATCTATAACATTCCTCCTTGGTTGTGCATGAAGAGGAAGTTCATTATGATGTCAGTGCTCATTCAAGGCCCAAGGCAACCCGGCAACGACATTGATGTGTACCTAAGCCATTAGTTGAAGAACTTTTACAGCTGTGGGCCAAACCAGGTGTACGTATGTGGGATGAGCACAAAGGGGAGCCATTTGACCTACGAGCGTTGCTTTTCGTAACGATCAATGATTTGTCTGTTCTTAGTAACATTTCAGGGCAGACAAACAAGGGATACAATGCATGCACACACTATTTAGATGAGACTGAAAGTGTATATTTGGAGAAATGTAAGAAGGTTGTGTACCTAGGGTACCGTCGATTTCTTCTGAACCTGCATCCAGTAAGAAAGAAAGGCAAGCATTTCAAACGTCTGGCAGAACACCGGAGGAAGCATGTCCTCCATACCGGTGAGGAGGTATTTGGTATGGTCAAGGACCTAGAAGTAATCTTTGGAAAAGGTCCTGGCAGTCTATCTGTTCCGAATGACGATGCCGGACACGCGCCCATGTGGAAGAAGCAATCTATATTTTGGGACCTACCCTATTGGAAAGTCTTAGAGGTCCGCTCTTCAATCGACGTGATGCACGTGACGAAGAATGTTTGCGTGAACCTGCTAGGCTTTCTAGGAGTGTATGGGAAGACAAAAGATACACCGGAAGCACGGTAGGTGTAGGGTTTCGTAGCATGGAAAACAAAAAATTTCTATCGCATACAAACAAACAAGCCAAGATCTATCTACTAGATTGTAGCAACGAGTCGATGGAATAACTCACCCTCGAAGATTCCAGAGTGTTTAACGAGAGCGGATTCTCGTGGGTGATGTAGTCGTACTCTTCCCGATCTCAAGATCGCGTAGACGATCCTTCCGGCGCTGCGTTTGGCGCTCTGATCGGTCACACGTTCGGTGCTCGACGAAGACCTTCCTCTCCTTGTTCCAGTGGGGTTATAGCACTCTCCTCGCGATTCGGCGACTGGCGTGGTACCTAAGTAGAGGAAGATCTCATGAGGCTTCGCCTTAAGCCGGAGCGAGTATGGTGGACTATGAGAGAGCTCCTCGGAGATCTAGGGTTTAGACACACCAAGGAGGAGGCTTGGCCGGCGGCTAGGGTTAGCTAGGCGGCGGCGGCGGTTTGCCCTAGGGCGGCGGCGGCTGCAAGAGGGCCGGCGGCTTAGGGCTAGGGTTTGCGGGTGGAGGTGTTGGGTGCTAGGAGGGGCAGCCCTGCCCCTCCTTATATAGGTGGAGGGGCGCGCCAGGGGAGGGGAGTCCCTCCCCAACTCGGTTTCCCAAGGGGGCCGGTGGTGGAGGGGAGGAACTCCTCCCCATATCGGTTTCCACCTTCCTCTCCACTTCCCAAAATAGTCGTTTGACTTTTCAAATTGGCATTTGACTTTTTAAATTGGCGTTTGACTTTTCAAATTGGCGTTTGACTTTTTCAAACTAGGATTTGATTAAACCCTTTATTTTGTTCAGCGATGACACCTAGTACATGATGCAATCATTCCAACTTGGTATGACACATTCATGTACCCTTCCCCTTCGGAGTGCCGGACTTTCCGGAACCTTCTAGAACATTCCCGATGAAAACACCGGAACTATTCTCCAACCCCGAAACAGGACTTTCCTTATATGAATCTTATTATCCGGACCATTTCGGATCTCCTCGTGATATCCCGGATTCCATCCGAGACTCCGAACAACATTCGGTCTCTTACTCATCATTCCATAACTACTCAAAACAACGTCGAATCCTTAAGTGTGTCTCCCTACGGTTCGTGAATTATGCGGACATGATCGAGACACTTCTCCGAACAATAACCAATAGAGGAATCTGGAAATTCATATGGCTCCCACATATTTCTACGATTACTTTGCGATCGAATGAACCACTTACATACGATACCAATTTCCCTTTGTCTCACGATAGTTTACTTATCCGAGGTTATGATCGTCGGTATCTCTGCATACCTAGTTCAACCTCGTTATTGATAAGTACTCTTTTCTCGTTCCCGTGATATGTGATCCCTTGTGAGCCAGTCACATGCTTGCAAGCTAATTGGATGACATTTCACCGAGAGGGCCCAGAGTATATCTATCCGTCATATGGATGGACAAATCCCACTCTTGATCCATGTGTCTCAACCAATACTTTCCAAACACTCAATGCCACCTTTATAGCCACCCAGTTACGGTGTGGTGTTTGATGTCATCAAAGCATTCTTCCGGTGAAGGTGATATGCATGATCTCATGGTCGAAGGAATTAGGTTACTATGTATCAGAAAGCATATAGCAATTGAACTATTAAAATGACTTGATCTTTATGCTACGCTTATCTATAGGAGTATGTCCACCATATCATTCTCCTAACGATATGATCTTGTTGTTAATAACATCTCAATGTTCATGATAGGGAAACCACAATCATTTATTAACCAACAAGCTAGTATTATAAAGAGGCTCTACTAGGGACTATATTTTAGTTTATAAATCACACAAATATTAATGTTTCCTTGTTAATACTATTATAGCATGAATGTAAACATTTATCATAAACACAAAGATATAATAATAACTACATTTATTATTGCCTCTAGGGCATATCTCCAACAGTCTCCCACTCGCACTAGAGTCATCTAATCTAGATTACATGGTAATATACCGAACACCCATGGTAGTTTGGTGTTGGTCATGTTTTGCCCTCGGGAGAGGTTTAGTCAACGGATCCGCCACATTCAGATCTGTGTGTACTTTGCAAATATTTATTTCCCCATCTTGGACATGTTCTCGAATAGCGTGAAAACGTAGCTTGATGTGCTTCAGCTTCTTGTGTGACCTTGGTTCTTGCGCATTGGCTATGGCGCCCATGTTATCACAGTACATAGACAAGGTCTAGCGCACTAGGAACCACACCCAGCTCTGTAATGAACTCTTTCATCCATATCGCTTCTTGTGAAGCCTCCGAAGCAGCCATGTATTCTGATTCAGTTGAAGATCTCGCCACAACGCTTTGCTTTGCACTCCTCCAGCTAACTGCTGCACCATTCAAAGTAAATACGTATCCAGATTGTGATTTAGAATCATCCGGATCGGTGTTCCAACTAGCATCGGTGTAACCATTAACAACGAGCTGTTCATCACCTCCATAAGAAAGAACCATATCCTTAGTTCTTCTCAAGTACTTACGGATCTTTTTCAAAGCTCTACAATGATCCACTCCTGGATCACTTTGATAACTGCTAGTTAAACTAACAGCATATGCAATGTCGGGTCTAGTACATAGCATGGCATACATTAGAGATCCTATGGCTGAGGCATAGGGAGTCTTACTCATCCTTTCTCTATCTTCTGCCGTTGTCGGACTTTGAGTTTTACTCAAGGTCGTATTGGGCAACATGGGTAAGAACCATTTCTTGCTATCTTCCATTCCAAACCTCTTTAGAACTTTGTCCAAATATGTACTTTGTGACAATGATATTAGGCGTCTCGATCTATCTCTATAAATCTTTATGCCTAATATGTAAGCTGCTTCGCCAAGATCCTTCATTGAAAAACTATTATTCAAATATTCCTTGACACTATTAAGAAGGTCTACATCATTCCCAATCAACAATATGTCATCTACATATAGTATTAAGAATGCTACAGAGCTCCCACTCACTTTCTTGTAAATACAAGATTCTCCAGAAGTTTGTATAAAACCAAAACTTTTGATCACCTTATCAAAACGTTGATTCCAACTTCGGGATGCTTGCTTTAATCCATAAATGGACCGTTGAAGTTTGCATACCTTGTTAGCATCTTTAGGATCGACAAAACCTTTGGGTTGCATCATATACAACTCTTCATCAATGTCTCCATTGAGGAATGTTGTTTTGACATCCATCTGCCATATCTCATAATCATAATATGCAGCGATTGCTAACATAATCCTCACAGAATTTAGCTTCGCTACAGGTGAGAACGTCTCATCGTAGTCAACTCCTTGAATTTGTCGAAACCCTTTCGCGACAAGTCGAGCTTTATAGACAGTAACATTACCATCAGCATCTGTTTTCTTCTTGAAAATTCATTTGTTCTCGACAGCCTTCCGGCCATCCGGTAAGTCCACCAAAGTCCATACTTGGTTTTCATACATGGATCGAATCTCGGATTTCATGGCTTCTTGCCATTTATTGGAATCTAGGCTCATCATCGCTTCCTCATATGTCGCAGGGTCATCGGTGTTGTCCACCAACATGACATTCATAATGGGATCATACCAATCAGGAGTGGTACGAGTTCTCGTTGACCTGCGAGGCTCTGTAGCAACTACAACCGAAGTTTCATGATCATCATCATTAGCTTCCTCTTTTATTGGTGCAGGCACCACAGGAACTTCTTCGGTCTTTGCTACTCGCAAGTTCGAGAGAAGGTTCGACAACCTCGAGTTCTACTTTCCTTCCAGTCACTTCTTTCGAGAAATTCCTTCTCTAGAAAGGAGCCATTCTTAACAGCGAAGATTTTGCCCTTGGATCTATGATAGAAGGTATACCCAATAGTTTCCTTCGGGTATCCTATGAAGACGCATTTTTCCGCTTTGGGTTCAAGCTTGTCCCGCTGTAACTTCTTTACATAGGCTTCGCAACCCCAAACTTTAAGGAACGACAATTTAGGTTTCTTCCCAAACCATAATTCATACGGTGTCGTTTCAACGGATTTAGATGGTGCCCTATTTAAAGTGAATGCGGCTGTTTCTAATGCATAACCCCAAAACGATAGCGGTAAATCTGTAAGTGACATCATAGAACGAACCATATCTAAGAGAGTTCGATTACGACGTTCGGACACACCATTACGCTGTGGTGTTCCCGGCGGTGTCAATTGTGAAAGTATTTCGCATTTCTTCAAATGCTCGCCAAACTCGTAACTTAGATATTCACCTCCACGATCAGAACATAGAAATTTAATCTTCTTGTTACGTTGATTATCTACCTCACTTTGAAATTCCTTAAACTTTTCGAAAGTTTCGGACTTATGTTTCATGAAATAGATATACCCATATCTACTCAAGTCATCCGTGAAGGTAAGAACATACCGCGTGATGCTACACTCATTGGATCACACACATCGGTATGTATGATTTCCAATAAGTCCGTAGCTCGCTCCATCATACCAAAAAATGGAGTCTTAGTCATTTTACCCATCAGACATGCTTCGCATCTTTCAAGTGATTCAAAATCAAGTGATTCAAGAAGTCCATCGGAATGGAGTTTCTTCAATCGCTTCACTCCAATGTGACCAAGGCAGCGATTGCCACATATAGGTCGAGTTATCGCTCGATTTCAAACGTTTAGCCTCAATGTTATTAATATGTGTATTTCCACTATCGAGATTCAATAAGAATAGACCATCTATCAAAGGTGCATGTGCATAAAACATATTACTCATATAAATCGAACAACCATTATTCTCGGATTTAAACAAGTAACCGTCTCGCAATAAACAAGATCCCGATATAATGTTCATGCTTAACGCAGGCACCAAATAACAATTATTTAAGTATAAAACTAATCCCGGTGGTAGATGAAGGGGTAGCGTGCCGACCGCGATCACATCAACCTTTGATCCGTTTCCCACGCGCATCGTCACATCGTTCTTCGCTAGCTTCCGTTTATTCTGCAGCACCTGTTTCGAGTTACAAATATGAGCAACCGAACCAGTATCAAATACCCAGGCAATACTACGAGTACTAGTGAGATACACATCAATAACATGTATATCGGATATAACTTTCTTCTTGATGTTGCCGTTCTTCAAATCCGCCAAGTACTTTGGGCAATTCCGCTTCCAGTGACCTTCTCCCTTGCAGTAAAAGCACTTAGTATCAGGCTTAGGTCCAGCCTTGGTCTTCTTAAATCGTAGCGGAAACTTTCTTACCACCCTTCTTGAAGTGTCCCTTTTGCTTAGACTTGCCTTTCTTGAATTTGGTGGTCTTATTGACCATCAACACTTGGTGATCTTTCTTGATCTCCACTTCTGCAGATTTTAACATAGCAAACAGTTCTAGCAACTGCTTGTTCATGTTTTGCATATTGTAGTTCATCACAAAGTTCTTGTAACTTGGTGGTAGTGATTGGAGGACACGGTAAATCCCCAAAGCATTAGGAATCACTATACCCAAGCTTTGAAGTTTGTTTGCGTGCCTGGACATCTTAAGCACATGCTCAGCTTGTGAGCTGTCCTCTTCCATCTTGCGCTTAAAGAACTTTTCAGAAGCCTCATAGCTCTCAATTGCCGCGTGGGTCTCAAAGATCAATTTGAGATCACGGACAATATCATGTGGGTCTGAATTCTCAAACCTTTTCTGAAGCTCTGATTCTAAACCATACAAGATAGCACTGAGCTGTGGAGTCTTGAGTCTTAGGCGAGGTAAACATTCTTTACTTCATCGGTAGCGATGGCTGGTGGGTCACCAATGATGCATCCAGCACATAGGTCAAATTACCAGTGAGGACAATCCTCAAATTGCGGAACCAATCCGCGAAGTTGCTTCCATTGTTTTTCAACTTTTCCTTCTCTAGGAACGCATTAAAATTGATGGTAGGGGCCGCCATTGATCTACAACATATTTGCAATAGTTTAGACTAAGTTTATGACAAATTGAGTTCTAATTAATAGTTAAATTAATCTAGGTGAACTCCACTCAAAACAATATCCCTCACATTGTTTTAGTGATCACGAACCAAATCCACCACATCAACACCGATCATCACGAGAGTTGATATAGTTTCAATGGCGAACAATCGACATGTTCATCATATCTACTATATGATTCATGCTTTACCTTCGGTGATCCGTGTTCGAGACCATGTATACATACATGCTAGGCTCGTCAAGATCAAACCTTAGCTTCTGCATGAGCAAATCTGGCTTGCTCACGTTGTATACACTTGCAGAATCTAACACACCCGATCATCACGTGGTGCTTCGAAACAACAAGCTTTAGCAACGGTGCTAACTAAGGGTGAACAGTTTATGACTTGAAATTCATGTGCATGAGGGATCATCTTATAATGCTACCGTTGTTAACTAATCAATACAAGATGCATAAAGGATTAACATCACATGCAATTCATAATATGTGATATGATATGGCCTTTCTTCTTTGTGCTTTCGATCTCCATCTTTAAGCACGAACATGATCTCCATCATCACCGGCATTGCATCAAGGTCAATGACGCTTCTCCATGGTTGTCGTCCACCGGCTTCAACTATTACAACTACTTTGAATAGACACGCGGGTCTTAACATAAATTAAAGACAACCATATGGCTCCTGCCGGTTGCCAACTTACAATAAGGAACATTGCATACATCAAATATAATCACAATCATGGCCATATCACATCACTGCACACCCCTGCAAAACAAAGTTAGACGCCTCTACTTTCTTTGCATGTTTTACGTGGTTTGGGGCTTTTAATAATTTCAATAAGTGTCGTTCTAACTTACAAACAAGAACCACAACATTGATACTAGCATTGTTAATCACCCGTTGCAAATTGAATCTTAACTATGCTGGGAGAAACAGGCACCCGCAATGCCACTTATGCAATACAAGTTGCATGTCAAGCGTGGAGCAAGTCTCATGAACGATGTCATGTAAGGTTAGCCCGGGCCGCTTCATCCCAACATCCCGCAAGATGCAAAGTACACAAGAAGCAATCGACAATAAAAGCATCAACGCCCACAATGACCATTGTGTTCTACTCGTGCAACAGATCTACATATAGACACGGCTCCGATACCACTTTAGGGTTTCGTAGCATGGAAAACAAAAAAATTCTATCGCATAGAAACATACAAGCCAAGATCTATCTACTATATTGTAGCAATGAGTCGATGGAATAACTCACCCTCGAAGATTCCAAAGTGTTTAACGAGAGCGGATTCTCGTGGGTGATGTAGTCGTACTCTTCCCGATCTCAAGATCGCGTAGACGATCCTTCCGGGTATGCGTTCCGAGGCGCTCATGATCGATCACCTGCGTTAAATTTCGTTTCGAAGACCTTCCTCTCCTTGTTCTAGCAGGCAGCGGAGGTTGTAGAACTCTCCTCGCGATTCCGTGACCTGATGGCGTGGTACTGGAAGTAGAGGGAGATCGCGAGGCTTCATGTGGCGGGAGAGTATGGTGGACTATGAGAGAGCTCCTCGGCAATCTAGGGTTTAGACACACCAAGGAGGAGGCTTGGCCGGCGGCTAGGGTTAGCTAGGCGGCGGCGGCGGTTTGCCCTAGGGCGGCGGTGGCTGCAAGAGGGCCGGCGGCTTAGGGCTAGGGTTTGCGGGTGGAGTTGTTGGGTGCTAGGAGGGGCAGCCCTGCCCCTCCTTATATAGGTGGAGGGGCCGCGCCAGGGGAGGGGAGTCCCTCCCCAACTCGGTTTCCCAAGGGGGTCGGCGGTGGAGGGGAGGAACTCCTCCCCAAATCGGTTTCCACCTTCCTCTCCACTTCCCAAAATAGCCGTTTGACTTTTCAAATTGGCGTTTGACTTTTTCAAACTAGGATTTGATTAAACCCTTTATTTTGTTAAGCGATGACACCTAGTACATGATGCAATCATTCCAACTTGGTATGACACATTCATGTACCCTTCCCCTTCAGTCTTGGGACATTCCGGAACCTTCTAGAACATTCCCGATGAAAACACCGGAACCATTCTCCAACCCCGAAACAGGACTTTCCTTATATGAATCTTATTCTCCGGACCATTCCGGATCTCCTCGTGATATCCCGGATTCCATCCGAGACTGCGAACAAAATTCGGTCTCTTACTCATCATTCCATAACTACTCAAAACAACGTCGAATCCTTAAGTGTGTCTCCCTACGGTTCGTGAATTATGCGGACATGATCGAGACACTTCTCCGAACAATAACCAATAGAGGAATCTGGAAATTCATATGGCTCCCACATATTTCTATGATTACTTTGCGATCGAATGAACCACTTACATACGATACCAATTTCCCTAGGTCTCATGATAGTTTACTTATCCGAGGTTATGATCGTCGGTATCTCTGCATACCTAGTTCAACCTCGTTACTGATAAGTACTCTTTTCTCGTTCCCGTGATATGTGATCCCTTGTGAGCCAGTCACATGCTTGCAAGCTAATTGGATGACATTTCACCGAGAGGGCCCAGAGTATATCTATCCGTCATATGGATGGACAAATCCCACTCTTGATCCATGTGTCTCAACCAATACTTTGCGAACACTCAATGCCACCTTTATAGCCACCCAGTTATGGTGTGGTGTTTGATGTCATCAAAGCATTCTTCCGGTGAAGGTGATATGCATGATCTCATGGTCGAAGGAATTAGGTTACTATGTATCAGAAAGCATATAGCAATTGAACTATTAAAATGACTTGATCTTTATGCTACGCTTATCTATAGGAGTATGTCCACCATATCATTCTCCTAACGATATGATCTTGTTGTTAATAACATCTCAATGTTCATGATAGGGAAACCACAATCATTTATTAACCAACAAGCTAGTATTATAAAGAGGCTCTACTAGAGACTCTATTTTAGTTTATAAATCACACAAGTATTAATGTTTCCTTGTTAATACTATTATAGCATGAATGTAAACATTTATCATAAACACAAAGATATAATAATAACTACATTTATTATTGCCTCTAGGGCATATCTCCAACAGTAGGACCAGCAACATATGAAAGACCCTGAAGAGCCTATGCATCCTGAGAACGAGAAGGGTAAACGATGCCACTTAACTCCTCCAACTACGCTCTTACCAAAGCAGAGAAGGAAATATTTTTGAATGCTGAAAGCGTTATCAAGGTCTCGTCGGCTATAAATGAATATAAAGGGAATAATAAATATGGCAGAGAAAAAATTCCAAAACCTGAAGTCTCATGACTGCCACGTGATTATGACACAATTGCTTCCGATTGCATTGGGGGGGCTTCTACCTGAAAATGTTCGAGTACCCATTGTGAAGCTATGTGCATTCCTCAATGCAATATCTCAGAAGGTAATCGATCCAGAAAGCCTACCAGGGTTACAGACAGATGTGGCCCATTGTCTTGTCAGCTTTGAGTTGGTGTTCCCACCATCCTTCTTCAATATTATGACGCATCTCCTGGTTCACCTAGTAGAAGAGATTGCCATTCTCGGTCCTGTATTTCTACACATAATGTTCCCCTTTGAGAGGTACATGGGAGTCTTAAAGAAATATGTTCATAACCATGCTAGGCTAGAAGGAAGCATCTCCAAGGGCTATGTAACAGAGGAGGTCATTGAGTTCTGTGTTGATTTTATTCCTGACCTTAAGGCGATTGGTGTTCCAGAATCACGACATGAGGGGATACTGCGTGGAAAAGGCACCCTAGGATGTAAAGCAATGATATGTAGGGACGAGCATTCTCTCAATCAAGCACACTACACGGTTTTACAAAGATCTATCTTGGTTGCCCCGTATATCAATGAACACAAGAATTTAATACGCCTCAAACACCCGGGGCAGTCTGATGAATGGATTATAAGTGAACACATGGCGAGTTTTGACGGCTGGCTGCAAAGACTTCTCACGAATAACACCACTGTTGGGGATCAGCTGTACTTGTTGGCCAGGACACCATCTTCGACTGTATGTACTTTCCAAGAGTACGAGATAAATGGGAATACATTTTACACGATAGGTACATGATACGATGCTCATGATTTTTTACAAAAATCATTTTTAGGTTCATAATATGCTATTTTATCAAAAATCCAATGCAAGTTTAGCGAGGCTTGGCCCCGAGCTAAGAATCTTCATGCCCGTTGTTCGACAAAGTTTGACGGTAGTTTAAAACAGGGATAAAAAATTAAAAAACGATCGAAACAATGTGAAACCTTCACGTGGTGTTATATTATGTGACATAGTTAGAAGGAAAAATATCAAACTTGGTATATTGATTATGTCTCAAAAAACCTTCACAAAATGACCTATCTCATTCGAGGTTTCTTGGCTTTAGGGTCAAATGACCAATGTTATGGCTAGAATCAAGGCATAGTTTGTGATAATATGGCCATATTGTGCATACATGTGTATCATGGGATTGCAAACAATGTTGCAAGAGGAAGTTTTCCTTTTTGTCGCACCAAAAAGGAATTTTCCATTTTCCGAGCATAAAAAACGGACGGTTTTATGAAGCAACCACCAAATGGCTAATTCAAAAAACTACCACCACATTTTACAAAAATACTAGACCACCTTATATGGAGAATGTACCAACAGGGGGATATGAAACCTTTCCATCCACCTCTGGTGAAAAATACAAATTCCTGCCGAATCGGGAGGAAGTGGGTGAGATATGAACTATAGGTACATGATACGATGCTCATGTTTTTTACAAAAATCATTTTTAGGTTCACAATATGCTATTTTATCAAAAATCCAATGCAAGTTTAGTGAGGCTTGGCCCCGAGCTAATAATCTTCATGCCCGTTGTTCGACAAAGTTTGACGGTAGTTTAAAACGGGGATAAAAAATTAAAAAACGATCGAAACAATGTGAAACCTTCACGTGGTGTTATATTATGTGACATAGTTAGAAGGAAAAATATCAAACTTGGTATATTGATTATGTCTCAAAAAAACCTTCACAAAATGACCTATCTCATTCGAGGTTTCTTGGCTTTCGGGTCAAATGACCAATGTTATGGCTAGAATCAAGGCATAGTTTGTGATAATGTGGCCATATTGTGCATACATGTGCATCATGGGATGGAAAACAATGTTACAAGAGGAAGTTTTCCTTTTTGTCGCACCAAAAAGGCATTTTCCATTTTCCGAGTATAAAAAACGGACGGTTTTGTGAAGCAACCACCAAATGTCTAATTCAAAAAACTACCAACATATTTTAAAAAAATACTAGACCACCTTATATGGATAATGTACCAACAGGGGGATCTGAAACCTTTCCTTCCACCTCTGGTGAAAAAGACAAATTCCTGTCAAATCGGCAGGAAGTGGGTCAGATATGAACTACATGTACATGATACAATGCTCATGATTTTTTACAAAAATCATTTTAGGTTCACAATATGCTATTTTATAAAAAATCCAATGCAATTTTAGGGAGGCTTGGCCCCGAGCTAAGAATCTTCATGCCCGTTGTTCGACAAAGTTTGACGGTAGTTTAAAACGGGGATAAAAAATTAAAAAACAATCGAAACAATACGAAACATTCGCGTGGTGTTATATTATGTGACATAGTTAGAAGGAAAAATATCAAACTTTGTATATTGATTATGTCTAAAAAAACCTTCACAAAATGTCCTATCTCATTCGAGGTTTCTTTGCTTTCGGGTCAAATGACCAATGTTATGGCTAGAATCAAGGCATAGTTTGTGATAATGTGGCCATATTGTGCATACATGTGCATCATGGGATGGAAAACAATGTTGCAAGAGGAAGTTTTCCTTTTGTCGCACCAAAAAGGCATTTTCCATTTTCCTAGCATAAAAACATATGGTTTTGTGAAGCAACCACCAAATGGCTAATTCAAAAAAACTACCACCACATTTTACAAAAATATTAGACCACCTTATATGAACAATGTACCAACAGGGGGATCTGAAACCTTTCCGTCCACCTCTGATGAAAAAGGCAAATTCCTGCCGAATCGGCAGGAAGTGGGTCAGATATGAACTACAGGTACATGATACGATGCTCATGATTTTTTACAAAAATCATTTTTAGGTTCACAATATGCTATTTTATCAAAAATCCAATGCAAGTTTAGCGAGGTTTTGTCAGATTCCAAAGTATACAAAAGATGCGGCATTTAAATATCCAAACAATTCAAAAATGTTAATACAAAATAAAATATGATTTGCTCTAATAAAATAGGGTTAGATTCCTTTTTAGATGCTTAATATTTCTTATGTTCAAAGTTTTAGAGTTTGACTATTTTATTTTTGTTTTAATTGAATAATCAAAATTTATATGTAAGTGTTTTAATCATTTTGAAAATTTTCATCTAAAGTAACTATAGAATGTTTTTTTTATGAATGGATAGATCTTATTTTTTTTGAAAATTATGATATATTATTCATATTTTTCTGAGTTCAAATGTAAAAGATATGAATTTTCTAAATTCTATCATATTTTTTGAATTAAAAATGCCCCTACCCATTTAATGTACGAAATAAATGCCCCCCTTTAACACCGGTTCCTGCCAGGAACCGATTTTAAAGGGGGGCACATTTATTTTATTGATGTCTACCCCCTTTAACACGGTTTGTGGCTGGAACCGTGTTAAAGAAAGTCTTGGCAACGAATCTCTTTAACACCGGTTCCAGCCATGAAACGGTGTTAAAGGGGGGGTTATAACGCGTGCACCTCCTCTTCCTCTTCCCCCAGCCAGATCAAGGAGCAGAGGAGCACAGAGAGAGTAGCCGTCGCCGCCGCGCCCACCCACGCCGCCATCGTCGTCGTGCCCACCCACGCCGTTGCCGCCGCCTCGTCGTGCTCTTCTTCCGCGTCCAAGGAATCGACACAGGGCATCCGCAATCGACCCCTAGCACCGTTTGTTCTCCGAGTCCGATGACCACCACCGTCGCCATCGTCGTCGTTTCCGACCCCGCCCGGCCTCGCGGACCCCTCTAGTAGACCCATGGTGAGCCCACGGTGCTCACCCGCCCATCCGCTCGCTCCTTCTCGCTCGGAGCCTTCGTCGCCTCGCTGCTCTGCAAGCGCCGCCGCTGGCCGTCGTCGTTGTCGTTGCTCCGGTGACCCCTAGGTAGCGGCGCCGCCCGTTTTAGGTAGGCCGCATCGCGCTGAGTCGAGCGCGCTTGCTCGCGCGCCCTAGGTCGTTCTCCAGCGCCGCCAGCCGCCGCCGTCTGCAGCCCCCCTGGCGAGCCCGCGTGGCGCCTGTGTGGCTGTGACGTGGCTCCGGTCCCACGCGTCAGCCACTGTGGCTAGCCCCTGTTTTGTGAGAAAAGGGTTAGGGATAGGGTGTGCTGACGTCAGGCTGAGGTAATAAGTGGTTTAATAATTTCAGAAAATGTTTAAATCTTTTAATTCAATAACTAATTATTTATAAGTCAGAAAAATACAAATAATATATCAAAATGTTCAGAAAAATGAGAACTATCTATTTAAGCTATAATCATTCATTGTTAATCAACTTACATGACAAGTTTAATTAGAATAACATAATGAACCCTCTCATATGCATCCGGGATTTCTCCGAATTAGGGTTTGGACCTGTCGAACCTTGTTTAAAATGATCAAGCATGCTTAGGGTTTGAATTTAATTTATGTATTTATTTGTGTATTTTTGTATGAATGATATGTATATTTGTGTATGAATCCAAGTCCACTTGAATGTTTACTCTCTTACTCTAGATAATATTATTGTTTTAGAAACTATGGATCCACTCAGTAGAAACCTTGAAGACGAAGAAATAATGGAGAACATCATCCACGTGGACACCTCACAATATATGAACTTGGAGGGACATGATAACAGCTCAAGTAGTCATGGAGAAGATGGCGACTCCGGTGAACACACTTTAGTGATAACAAAGTCCGTCGAGGTATATGCATGGATTAAGCCTCTGCTGACTTCCATAGATTGATTTGTATATATGTACATGTATTAATTAATACTTCTTTCTTCTTTTAGCCCTCTGGATCGACCAGCCAGCAACAATCTTCTTCTACAAAAAAGAACAAGCGAGGCGCGAGCCATCGTTTGAAAGATCGTGCAAGGTTCACGATCGAAGCAGTTCGTGTTGATGGCAGGATGATGGAGCCCAAGAAGGCCGCAGACAAATTTGTACGTCAGGCTAGAGTTCTTGTTAGGGACCAAATCCCAATCATAATTGAATATTGGAATAAGCCAAAGAAGGGTGACGGTACCTTTGTCGATGAAAGATCCAAAGAAACGCTTTGGAATTCGTTGTTGGTAAATTTCACCCTTCCACCAGAGGAGGATGAAAACAAACCGGTTATAAAGGAAAAGGTCAAAAAGTGGACTCTAAAGAAGATGGCTAACGCTTTTCACAACTGGAAGACAAAATTGAACAAATTTGTCAAAGCTCGCAAGACTCCAGATTTCGAAGACGCATATTATGCGAAGATAAGACCTCACTGGCCCTAATTTGTGGCATACAAGGAAGGTGCTATAGATAGAAAGAGGTCAGAAACCAATACGCTAAATGCCCAGAAGAAGGAATATCACCAGAGGACGGGGTCAGGTGGCTACATATCTCAGAGGCCTAAGTGGGAGGTAGCTGAGAAGGCCCTGCGCGAGAGAGGGATCACACCCCAGACACATGGGTGGGACCTACGTGCAAAGACTTGGTTCTACGGAATCGGGGCAAGGTTGGACCCAAAAACGGGATTGTGTATCTTCCCAACCCTCCTTGCCAAACCCGTCACTGAACTCATCACGGCATACGAGGAAACAGCCGCCAGGACCTTCCATCCCGACAGAGAGAATGACCAGCTCACACGCGCCATCAGTAAAAAAGAACACCCTGGACTTGCACGAGGCACAGGGGGTATGACGTGGAAGGATGGGTTTGCCGAGTGGGGCGACTCTTACAGATGGCGCGACAGAAAATAAAAAGAGCATAGAGAGCGGATGACACAGATAGAACATGCACTTGTGGCGCTGCAGGCGCAAGTGAATGCACAAAAGAGCCAGCAAACTACCAGCCCATTTCAGCGGCACGAAGAGCCTGCATTGGAAGCTGCCGGTGGCCCAGACTCTGCACGGAAAAGCAGCGTGGCTTCCACGGAGAACGTGCATCCCACGCTTGAAATGGCGGGTCCTCGATACCCCGTGGATGAGATCACGGAGAGCGAACACGCTGAGCTGCATGTGAGATTAATGGGCTTATCCATTAAGGTGGCTGTCGACTATGCCTTACCTCCTGTAGCTGGTGGAACTTACCACTGCCGACCGATTCCAGATGGCTATGCTATTGTCGGGGTGGATGAGGTTGTGAAGGAATATGAGGAAGCACAGCTTGATCATGCTACAGGTGAAGGGGAAATTCAACTCAAATTTGCAGTGAAAAACAACCATTCTTTGGAAGAAGGAACACATCGTGCTTCCAAATTGGAGGCCACTGGCACCCCGCATGAAGTCGTGAGCTGAGCCGCCAAGCCGTCTCCAAGTCATCATAATACTCCCCTGTTGTCTCCGGTGCTTCAGCCATCTCCTGCGCGGCAGCCATCTCCGGCACACCAGCCATCTCCGGCGCGTCAGCCATCTCCGGCGCGCCAGCCATCTCCTGTGCGTCAGCCATCTCCGGCACTTCAGCCATCTCCTCAGCGTAAACAGAAGAGCACTGCCACGAAGAGCATCACTAGCACTGCCATGAAGAAATCCGCAGGAAACCGTACGCCAAAGAGTTCAAGAAACTACGTCCCGCAGCCTTCCGCCAAGCCATTGCCGGTTTTACCGTGGAATCGCAGCGACGAGGAGACCAATAGGATCTCGCAAGAAGAGGTCAAGAAATTCTTTGCACCTAGACGGGCCGAGCCAAAGGAGAAAATAGATCCGGCGGTGGTGGGGAAGTTTTACAATAATCTTTTAAAACCTGAAACTCCACTTGTGCCGGACTACGAGCGCCAGATTTTGAAGGGGGATGCAAGGCGGAGGGAGACTGAAAGTAGAAGTCATGCGGCACCCCAGAAAATAGTTCCCATGCTCGGAGAGCAGTAAAAGCAATCATGCGCCCCGCTCCAAGTGTTCGACACACGGAATGCTCCTCCTGTAAATGATTACGAGGCAGAGCTACAAAGAAAGGCTAATGAGACGGGGATGACTTACATTGCATACTTGAACATCATGGGAGACAACTTGCCCAAAGGCGATGTCAACCCCATACAACCATGGAAGTATGGGAAGAATCTCATCAAGAAAGAGGAGCTCAAGAATTTACCAACAAAGATGCGAAGATTGCACAAGTGATACCTTGATTTCTGCAAGACGAGAAAGGAAGAATGGATCACGACGCATATAAGAGATCAGATTTTCTTGTGCGGAGACGACGAGATCACCTTCAACATTCAAGACTTGCATTTTCTATTCAATCAGAAGGAACTCGACAAAGCTGCCATCCGCCTTTATTGTGTGTAAGTACTATTTATGTAATTTCTATCTCATCTCATTCAATTCATTAATTGCATGTATATATATATGCTCACCATATATGTATATACTATTATGCAAGAAAAAGGTTATGGAATGCATGAAAGGAGGCCCTTTTGACATTGGGTTCGTTGACCTAAATAGAGTTCATGAAGAAGTGGTAAGACACAAACCCGGGCAAACAAAAGATTTCTTGCTAACGTCTTTACTGAGACAACAAACCAAAAGGGAAATACTATTGCCTTACAACTTCTCGTGAGTACTGTTACCCTCTCTTGTACATATTCTGTTTCGGCTTACTCGATGTTAAGTGTAACTGATGATGAGTTATGCGTGCGTAGGTTCCACTTTATTCTGCTAGTCATTCAACCTGACTCTGTAAAAGTCCTTGTCATGGACTCGTATGAAAAGAAAAAGAGCTATGGGCAGACTTTAAAGAGATGCTCCAGATGTAATTTCAATCATATTATCGCACTAGATCGGCAACTTTCGTGACAACAAGTAATTAATTACTCCTTTATCCATTTTCTTTGCCGGACAGGGTTTGGAAAAGGTTCACGGGCAGGGCCGTGGGTGAATGGTCAGAAGAACTAAAAATTGTAGACCAAAATGTAAGTAATACTAGCTAGCTAGGTCTGCGTATCTCTTTGATTCTGCTTCCAATTCCATTATATCATGCTTTATTGATTATTATTTTGATTGAACTCTCTATTCTCGTAAAGTGCGGGCATCAGGGACCCGGCAATAACTTATTCGGATACTATGTTTGCGAGTTTATTCGCAACACAATATGTGCGACGGGCCAAGCCGCACTGGAACAACTTAGAGTAAGTAAACAAAGTACACAACATTATTTTATTACCATCAATTGTGTTGATTTTTATTCTTATATATATATATATTGACCCTATTCTTCATATATATTTAGATCGAACGGATGCGGGACCAACTCCTACCATTTGACCGCATACGAGCCATTCAAGAGGAATTGGCGGGGTTCATACTTGATGAGGTCGTCACGCCTGGAGTAGAACTCTTTAGATATCCAAAAAAATGAACGGTGTATATATGCTTGAACGTGTTTGTCTTGTACTTGATGCTTCAACGTTTACGGAGAATACCACACAATGACGATGTTTGTGTATAATAATAGTTGCTTAATTATTCATGTACTCGTATATACCGACGATGATGTATGTGTATACCGCTCCCGATCGATTCCGCCCCCCTCCCTGTCCCCTTGCTACCAAGTAAATACGCCGAGCAGGGCGATGTAACTCACGGCAGAGATTTAGGAAGATTTATCTCTTTTTCCTGCCGCGGCACAGAACCTTTAACACCGGTTCGTATAAGAACCATTGTTAAAGGGGGGCCTCTAACACCGAACCGCCAACATCGGTTCTACAACCGCTGTTAGAGGCTGGTCCGAACCGGTGTTAGAGGCCTATGTGTGCACTAGTGAGAAGTTCAAATTTAGGGATGAAATAACCAAGTTGCACCGTGACCTGAAGATAGTTCAAGAAGAAGTGGAGAAGACAGTGAAAGAGAAGCAGGTCACACTTGCTTTGAAGGCAAAAGCTGAATAAGCACTAATTGAAGCCATGGACGAATTGGAGAAGATGAAGTTATATGAGCATGCTAGTAACCTGCACAAGGTGATGAGGATCAAGGCAGAGAAGGAAAGGGATAAACTAAAGGAAGAGAAGAGGAAACTGGAATATACCATTGGAGATCTGTTCAAGTTTAAAGAAGAGCAAAGGGCAAAGTTGAGGAAGATTAAAGAAATATGTGATGAGTAATGTACCATTTGGTTGCTGAGTAATATACTATTTGGTTCCTTAGTAATGTACTATTTGGTTTTAAATCAGACTATTGTACTATTTGGTTCCAATGGTTGTATAAATGTTTGTTCTGTGGTCGATGTGTTGTCCCTTGCTCTCACAAGGTTGTATGAATGGTTGTATGAATAGTTGTTTGAATGGTTGGTTAAAGATTTGGACAGCATGTCCCTTGCTCTCACAAGGTTCTGTTTCAAAGTATATGCATTTTTTAACAAAATAACATACATTGTGATTAGCACAAAGACCAATGTTTTACAGATCCATAGAGAAACACATTTGTTTCTGGCATATATTGTTCTCCAGCATACATTGTTTATGGCATATATTGTTCTCAAGCATACATTGTTTCTGGCATACATGTTGCTCACAAAATAACAAACATTGTTTCTAGCATACATTAGATCAGTATCATGCTAGAGGAGGCTCCCTTGCATCCCTGTCAGCACCTGCATTTGCACCAGCTGTCAAGTATGACATGAAACCTCTTGGCCCAGATTGTCTTGGTGCAGATGGACTTGGTGCAGCTGCAAATGGCCTTGGTGTAGTTTTTCTTAGTGCAGCAAAAGGAGGCCTTGGTACAAATGGCCTTGCTGCAGTTGTAGAAGCAGCTCTTGGTAGAGATGGCCTTGCTGCAGTTGTAGAAGCAACTCTTGGTGCAGCTGTTGAACTTGAGCAGCTCTTGGTAAAGCTTCCTTCAATTGTTCTAGAAACCATAGCCAATTAGCTGTATCTTCCTTAGCCACAACAGCTCAAGCAATAGGGTAAATATTATTGTTTCTATCCCTGCCTGTAGCTGCAAGGATCTGAGCACATGTGGTCAATTTAATGAAACATCCATCTAACCCTATGAAAGTCCTACATCCATCAAGAAATCCTTGTTTTGCAGCATTCACACAGAAAAAAGCCCATGAAATCTTGGCTTGTAGCTTATGTCAACACGTTCTCCCCTCTTCATTGCTTCAATCTGATCCTCAGTTGGCCCAGTGACTGTGGTAACAATACATCTAGACCCAGGATTTTTATCTATAACAGTTTGTAGATAATCCCTAATTCTATGGTACTATTTCTTGTGATCACCCAGTACAATGTTCCTGGCTTTGGTCTTCACCCTGTAAGCCATCCTGGTTGGCACTTCCACCTCAAAATCTTTTTTGGCTTTGTCAACTATAGTACTGATGGAAGTATTAGGACCTGACCTAAAGTTGTCCACATATACTTTGCTAAGCCTATTGGGATTAACTCTAGTGCTAGATGGATCAGTTGGACAAGTGTGTTTCAAGTGCATCTTCTTAATGCAAAATGTTTTCTCATGAGCTATCTTGGAAGCTGTCATATAGAATTCACATCCATACTTCTCCTTTTCCTTACACCACAAAATTATCCTAGATGGAGTATTCCTATGGAAATGAAAATTCCTTACTTGGGTAATGTGCAGTCTGCAAAGTGCATCTCTGAACTGATAAACATCTTTAAAACATAGCTTCAACATTAATTGTTGCTCTGGACTTGCTCCATTTTCATCATACCAGACCCTTTCTTTCTGTTTCTCTGCTCTAGATTCCCTTCCTTTTGGAAGCACAAAAGAAGGTGGCTCAAATGCATCATCATCTTCATCTTGCATGAAACACATGTCCTCTTCATCATCAGAAGGAGCCCAGTCAGGAATATCAGGTATCTCTACTTGAGAATGTGATCTCAGTGTAGGACCTGGCCTCTTCACTTTCTTCTTCACAGGCTGCTCTTCTGGAATTTGTTCTACACAATCTTCATCATCATTGACAAAAATGTCCTCAATATCTGTCTCACCCTCATAGTGTAGTAGTGGGTCTTCTCTCTTCCTCTTCATCTCTGCAAGTGTTGCCTTTATTTCCTCTTCTTCTTTCTGGATCATACTGCCCTTCACCCAACCAACTATAGCTATGATCAGATTCCTCTCCATCCTCTACTTCTCCACCATATATGTTCTCATCAGTTTGAGTTTGCACAGTATCAAGGAAAACACTATTCTGTGTACTGAACTGCTGATCCACAAGATGCTCACCAATTTCAGTCTGCAGGGGCTGGTAGCAAACACTGTCATGTGTCTGAACTTGATATGGAATGGGTTGGTCCTCCCCTGCCTCTACATCAATGTACCTTGGAAATTCTTTGGCAACAAATTTGACAGTACTCTTGCTCTTTATTAGGGACACAACTACAACATGTTTCTTCTTGTCCCTCATCACTGTGAGCACCAATTTATTTCTGCTCTCATATTTCCTAATCATATCATCCACCTTAACCTGACTATCTATTAAATCTAACTCTGCCAGTCCCTCCCCTTCCTCTTTCACATAGTACATTGAATCACAGATGTCATACCCTTCCTTCTCCATCAGTGACAACAGATTCAGATATCTAACATCACAGCGTTCTAGGGTCTTTTGCACAAATTTGACACCAAAATTGAATAAACAGCTCCCAAACCTCAGCTTGTTGCCTACATTACATTAAACAACTATTCAAACCCTAAATTCTTAACCTTCATGCCTAACAGAGATCTTTGTCAAACTTGATGCGATGAAGGAGCAGAGAACGGCTTACCCGGCGCGGACACGTAGTGGCTGAGCGGATCTTCGCTGGAGGTCTGCCCGGCCGATGACCATGCTTTCTGCGAATCGGGCACAGGGGCATCGGTGGATGTAGCAATGGTACCTGCTCTGGATCACCGTCGATGCTGCGGTGCTCCTCACCTCCTTCGTAGAATAGCCCCTGTCTTGCTCGCCCTTCACTGCCTCCGCCGGTACGGTTGTCGTCGTCGGGCGGGCCGCCGCCGCCGCCAGGAGTCGCCATGTTCCTGTTCCGCGTGGGAGCGAGAGTGGAATGGCAGGAACTGAAGGCCTGAGCCCCGCCGCGACGATACCTAATGGCCGTCAAGCGTGCAAACGGCCACCGTGCCACGTGGACCTGACGTGTAGGCCCAACCGGTCAGAAACGTGGTTATCCCCTCTAAAAGAGCCGATCAGTGCTATCTATCGACAACTGACCCCAATGTTGGCAGTTCTTCGACAAAACGAGCAAAGATGGTAGTTCGCTGACACCGCCGCCTCAAATGTGGTAGTTCCTTGTCATTTTCTCCATCCAGGCTGATGCGAGCTAGGATATCCCGTGCCGGCGGCGACGGCTCTCATGCGCGCACATGCAGCAGATTTGGGTCGGAACGGAAGCGCGGAATGGATCTGCCGTTTTGGCCAGCTGGTCGTCTGATTCACACGTGGCAAAACCATTTTATAATCACAACTATTCCCTTTGATTTTAAAATATAAGATGTTTTAGGTTTGTGAAGAAAATATATCTAGATTTGTTTTAGTGTGTAGATTCACTTTAAACCTGAATGAACCTATATACTAAAAATAGTCTAAATACATTTGCTTTACAAAATTAAAACATCTTATATTATCCTGGATCAAGTGATGATCCGATGTATTGTACTCCTACTTAGTACTTCCTTTGTTTTATAATATAAGATGTTTTAGTTTTTGTGAAATAAATATATCCATACGTCTTTTAGTGCGTAATTTACTTCAAACATACACTAAAAGATGTCTAGATATATTTATTTCATAAAAGCTAACATATCTTATATTTTAAAACAGAGGGAGTAGAAAATTATAAAGGTGTGGTTTGGCATCCGAACTATACTTTCGGGTGCAGGATTTATTTGTTTCATAATACTAGTGTGAAAACTTATGTGAACAGTTATGCATTCGATATTTTGAATAATCGGTCATGTGAACATGGAACAATTTTAACTAATTAATCTAGGAAATAACTATTGATTTGTTTCCTTCCAATGCTTCGATGTAGTACGTTTTTGTGTTGAAAGGATACTTGCTTCTATTGCAACTGAAGTTTGTTCAAAAGATCATTAACTCATAGAATTTGCTCCTATTATGAGATCAAAAGATCATTCCCATAGACTTGCATTATAACTCATAGAATTTGTGTACATTTCTTCTATTATTAACAAAAAGTAAACGTCTTCATTTGTGTATCCAGTGTTTCTGTGATAACTAATATTGCTTATGCCACATCGAACATAAATGTTTCAATCGTAGAGACAAAAAAAATACATTTTCTGAGAAAAATGAGAAGTTGCTTCTATCTATCGGGATTTTTTTTCTCCATCTATCCACAACAAAAAAGAATAAGTACCATACTAGCCACGTCAGTAATGCAAATGTTGGCTATATTGTTGCACAGACGCAACGACTAACATTGTCATCGTTGCAAGCAAATGACATGACACAGACTTGGCGAATTTGGTAACAAGGCGATCGATTTGACACCTTAGCGAGGAGCTAGAAGAGAAGAGATGGGGTTGCGCGCGCCTGCGTGCGTGGATAGGGAGAGGGGGTGTTTTTTTTCTAGAGCAACCACATATTTCAAACACCAACCAGTGTCCCCACTACATGTCCATGGATGAGCTGGGAACTAAGATTGTACCCGTGGGCCATTTTCCAGTGTTGCTGTTCTGCGTAACTGAAGAATCTATACAACACTATTTCTGTTGCCTAAAACTGAATTTGCGACAGTTGCTGTTGCCTTATAGTAGTAGTAGTATCAATTGTTTCCGTTCTATTGCAGCTATTAGTACAATTGACTTGGGTTTATCTAAATTAATCTAGACAAACCTAAATTAGTTATTTCTAAATAGAGAGAGAGCATCCTGCCGTCGACCGCGGGCGCGCGGGGTGAAAGGGATGCTGTGGCTCCTCAAGTCCTTGCACCAACTCTCCCTAGTTTTGGAAACGCAAAACCCATTGCGGCCGTGTTGCGGTACCGTGTGCATGTGTTCAGTTCAGTCAAACACGTTAAAGCCATCCACCTTATCATTTCTCTTGTTTCTATGCGTCTTTGGAGTCCGAAACACTCTGGCCGGCCTCTCCATCTGGACACCCTGCAGAGATATTTGTTACTCCCTCCGATACATATTACTTGTCACTAAAATAGATGTATTTAGACATGTTTTAGTGCTAGATATATCCATTTTAACGACAACTAATATGGATCAGAGGGAGTACAAAGAAAACAAGATGATATCTCCAAAAAAAAAAGATGGCGAGCCGTTCTGGTCAACCAATCACAGCTGTGTGAGTTGGTACGCGTTCAGATAAATCCACTTTGATCGCTGTAGCGTGAGGAGCTCGTGGCTGCGAACACATGGCATCGCTCGCGACCAAGCTGACGTTGATCTTCTCACGCCATGGGATTCAGCCATCCATCGGTGCATCGTCGACAATAACCTCAGCAGCAGAGAGCGACGTATATCTATATATTTATCTAGATTGACATTTATCTATATATTTAAATTTAGACAAACTTAAACATTGACCCCCGGGGAATGATCCCTCGCGGGCTATACGTTGTTAGTTAGATGAGATTTCTCTAGCAGCGAATTATACGCGCTCGGATAAAATCCTGTTTAATTCAGTCCCCATGGAGACTTAAACCCAGGTGGGCTGGCTGCACACTCGCTAGCCTTGCCACCAAGCCAGCACTTGGTTCTCAATTTAGACAAACTTAAGTCAGTTATTTCTAGACGGATAGGATGGTATCTTAGTTTTTCAATCAAACATCTTATATTAGCGATCAGATGAAGTATTTAAAATAGGTTTTCTTGAAATATTTATAAAATATTTGTAATCATGAGATCGCCGATCCCGATTAATATACAGATCCTCAGGCCAGAGACATATCGCAATGGATCTCATCGTCTCGTCTCTCTCCAGGCTGATGCGAGCTGGGATACCCCGTGCCGGCGGCGACGGCTCTCATGTGCGCACATGCAGCAGATTTCGGAACGCAAGCGCAGAATGGATCGGCCATTTCGGCCGGCCGGTCGTCCGATCCACACATGGCAAAACTACTTTATAAATTATAATGACAACTACGTACATCCTGGATCGGGTGATGATCCGATGCACTGTGCTTAGTAGAGAATTATAAAAGTGCGGTTTGGCGTTCGAATTATACATTATTCCTACATGTACTATGAACCGGTGCACCGATCATAGCTTCAGGCCGGACCGGTTGCAAAGCACACTTTCTGCACTCATGAAACATTTCCCACCTGCAGGATTTATTTGTTTCATAACACTAGGTGTGAAAAGGTTTATGTAGGACCTTCGCATTCGATATTTTGAAATAATATAGATCAAGCAGACGATGAAGCATTTTTATAACTAACTAATTAATCTAGGAAACAACTATATTAATTTGTTTTGTTGCCATGCTTTGACGGAATATGTTTTCGTGTTGAAGGATACTGAAATTTGCTTCTACTGCAAGTGAAGTTTGTTCAAACAAAGTACTTATTGTGTTTCTAACGCAGTGGTAATATATTTCCATTAACTCGGAGAATTTGCTCCTATTATGAGATCAAAAGATCATTTCCATAGACTTGTGTCCGTTTCTTCTATTATAACAAAAAGAGAACTTCATTTGTGCATCGAGTGTCTCTACGACAACTAATATTGCTTATGTCAGATCAAATACAAATGATTCAATTGTAGAGATAAAAAAAAATACATTTCCTTTGGCGACAACGGTTTGAGCAAAATGAGATGTTGCTTCTGTCTATCGGGGTTTTTTCTCCATCTATCTACAACAAAAGAATTACTACCACTAGCCATGTCAGCAATGCAAATGCAGCCTTCGTCGTTGCACACGCACAATAAATTAACATTGTCGTCGTTGCAACCAAATGGCACGACACTTGACTAGGCGGACTTGGTAACACGGCGATCGACTAGACACCTTAGCAAGGAGCTTCGAAAAAAGAGATGGGGGAAGGGATGTTGAAAAGAGGTATGAATGGGTGTATCGAACATAAAATTTCTAAGAAAAGGAGTAATTGGTTTGGAATGAGTAGGGAAATAGGCGACTCTGATATATGACCAGCTTTGTGTTTTTTTAACCCACAACGGATGTATGTGTCTGACAAGAATGGTATAGAGTGGCCACATGTATCTGTCTTGCAACACCACACACGTCTTTCGGCTTACAGCACACTTTTATAACAATGACGATAGCACGCCTTGCCCATCCCTGGCCAAAAGTGGCGAGGAGGCGAGCGGCGAACTTTTCTATATGCGTGGATTCGGCTAGGCTTCACCGACGACGACATGGCGGCAAGGGGGCAGCTGAGGGAAAGCTCTGTGCTGCGAAGGGCCGAATTGCGATGGGGCATAAGTTGTGTCGCCGACGGGGTTGACCCACCCGTTTTTCGCTTTATCCGGCGTTCTCAGATGGTTTCCAGTCATCTGGATAAAACGCCAGATGTAAAATAGACAAATCCAACGAAAAGTGGACGGCTAGAAACTGGACTAGACAACTTTTTGCCATCCAGATAAAAAAAGTCTTGCAAAAGAAAACGCTAGTGAAGATGCTCTAAGTTCCAGCGAACATCGTGTCGATGAAAACGGAGGTCAGTCAGAACATGATGATGATTCAACGCAAAGATGGCAGTTTGAAATACCGTCTTTCTTTTAGTTTAGTATAAACAAATATACTAGTACTATTCCTTATGTTCTAAAAAGATATGTCACATATTTGTCTAAATTTAATTATATCTAGATACTATTTATTATATAAATACATTTGAATTTGGTCAAATTTTCAATATCCTTTTTAGAACTGAGGGAGTAGATTTCTTTTAAAAAAATCATGATTTACAAATTTATTTATACTCCCTTCGATCCATATTAATTGACTCAAATTTGGTTAAATCTAAACACTATTTAGTATATAGGTTTATCTAAATTTTAATAAATCTAAGTCAATTAATATAGATCGGATGAAGTAATAAAAAAAGATACACGCGGTACGCTTTAGGTTACCCATTCCATTCTTATTTCAGCGTTTCGTTGGCGCTCGAGACACTCCACATTTGTCAATCCGGGCATCGCTCGAGACCAAGCTGACGGTTCATCTTCTCACGCCATGGGATTCAGCCATCTATCAGTGCATCGTCGACCAAGGAAAAATAAAATCAATTACGTCAGCAGGAGCAGAGAGCGACGTAGCTGACGACAGTACGTTTTCTACTAATTCATCTACTACAGTATATTAGTCTGCCAAAACATGTCATATTAGTGACTAGAGAAAGTTAGGTTTCCTTAAAATATTTAAATTATAAAATATTTGTGATCCTGAGATCGCAGATCCCGATTAATGAGCCATTTCACAGCGTGGTTTTTTTAGGGCAATCACATATTTTATTAATTGAAAATCAAGTTACATGAAGCAACACGTGTGAAGACTAAAACACAGACCGGGATAAAATGATTATCCAGAAAACACTGTAGATAAAAGACTAAGAGATCGAGAAATACAAAACGACCCCTAGATTTTACTGCAACCACCGAATCTAGCGGCCTCCGCCAAACTCCAGCGCCGCCGAGACGAACGCCAAAAGAGACGTCGAGCCTCCATCATTGCAAGATCCAAAAAAGCACCATCGCCAACGACGCTTTGTGAGTCGATGAATAGGCCTGCTGCACACAGCGAGGCACATGTCGCTGTGGCATGTCGACCGGGGGACGTCCCCGTGCTGTCTTAGACCAAGATCCGCCACCTCCCGTCGATAAAGTCGAAGGAGAAAGGCAGATCCACCACCTCCGGACCAACACCCTTGCTCCAGAGAAACCACCTTGTCCCGGCACCAGCGCCATCATGGATAACGACGAGCGCCAGCGACACAACGAGAAATAGATCTCGCCAGATCTGAAGAACGATGAGAAGACCAAGCTGCCGATCTGAAAGACCAAACACCAAACGTTGCCATCACCTCCGAGGCGCAACCATGAAGATCAGCACCGGTGTGGGAGTAGAGATGAGGCAGATTTATTTGTCCGGGCGCCGCTCCCACCACCCCAACGGCGTACCACGACAAAAATACCCTAAGCCTAACTACTAGACGAAGGAACAAGGTTCCCCCTCCCTCCAGCCACCGGAGTGGCAAGCGAAGGGAGAGGGAACCAGTCCGATCGTCGGCTGAGATCTGGGAGGGAAGTGGGTTGACCGCCGCTGCCTGAGGAGACGAGCGACATCAGTTGGGGTCGCATAGACTCGTGGTGCGTCTGTGTCTTGAGTTACAAGCTTGCGACTTACATGCAGCAGATTTGGGTCGGAACGGAAGCGCGGAATGGATCTGCCATTTCGACCGGTGACATGGTTATACCCTACGGGTACGTGACTTCAGCATACCTGGTCCAGCCCAAGGAAGGCCCACAGCAGACATACGCTGGCCCATGAAGATTTTTGGGTGGCCAAGGCCCATGACGCCTTCGGATCCTTGGAGAGCAAGACTAGCGTAGATAGGAAATTCAAAGGGGTAAAACCCTAGAACTTGTAACCGACTAGGACTATGCCCGGGACCTGCCTAAGTCTATATAAAGGTCAGGAGGGCACACCCTATATCTCTCGACTCATACCCTCGCACACGCATCCACGCCAGATCGAATCTGCGCACCCTGTAACCTTCGGTTCTGCCGTAATCAAGAGCAGACAAGCAGGAGTAGGGTTTTCCCTCCGGGGGCCTGAACCTGGGTAAATCTCGTGTCCCCTGGTTGCTTGTCTGTTAACCGTGCCACGATCTCCAGCATCCCCATCTTATCCAAAACCCAAGTCCATAACAATGGGCATTGACGAGATTAAACCTCGTCAATTGGCGCCGTCTGTGGGAATAGGGGCTGCTGATTGTGCGATCGTGACGGTTCCGACCCGACCGATCTACAACTCCGCGGCGATGGAGAATCACCTCCTCTTCGGCGCTTTCGACTTCACCGCCCACTCGCCGGCCACCATGAAGGATTTCGAGCCCGTAGGCGACGGACTCGAAATTTTGTTCGGAAGTTTCTGCTTCCAGGTGGGACAAACTGGCACCCTCTGCCTCCCTGAGCGGGTGCCCGTGCCGTCAATCAGGCCCGCCTCGTGGGCTCCACACCCCGTTCTACGCACGTCACCATCGACAGATGAGTTCTACAGCAGTAGCTGCTGCAACTCCGATCTGTGCGATCCACCTTCGGATGAAGGGACCTACGGTTCTGGATCCGAAAGCTGCGGCAATGACCAATCTGAAGCGCCATCTGCGCGCCGCATCATCCAAACCGACGAGGAACACCTAACCCGCCGCCCAAATCAAACGGGCGGAAACGGCGAAAACAGAAGAAGCCAGTCCCCCCCACCCAACGGGGAAAACAACGGCCACGTCATCCAACTTAGCAAAGAAGGATGGGTCCAGCGCCTGCGTCGTCGCAGCGACATCGTTTTACCCATGACGCCTCACGTGACTCATCGATGGCGTACCACTACCTCCTCATCGAGGAGCACAAGAAACAAGTCAAGATGGAGACGCTAGATAAACGCAAGCAGCCTCTCGAGTCAGCTGCGACGAGCTGCGCTCTCCGCCATGGCACCCGGCTCTAGCACGAATGGAAATCAGGGAAACAAGCATCGCTCACGGGTGGAGAACATGGATCCCAAGGAGCGGCGTGACGTGACCCGAACTCTCCACACATCGTTCATGGATATGGATGCCGACGGCAACATCATCCCGAAGACGCCACAAGCTGCGATCATGGCAGCCACTGCGTATCTCGCGGCTCACCCACCTCCGGAGGGGGACTGGAAAAGGGCCATGCATAGGTCCGCATTCACCGGACTAGGACTAATCGGAGCTGCGCTCCACGAAGACGCTCCTGCGGAGCCGAAGAAGAAAGCTCCGGCCAGGCGCGACCGGAGCCCCACCCCCTCATCCGAAGAGGAAGAAGAGCACGATCTTCCTCGAAGGAAGAAGAGCTCGCACCGCCATAAACGCGACTACGACGCCAGAGACAAGCTCACACAGCGCAAGATCGACAAAGCACGCGCCAAACGTGCATGCTCGACCGAATCTGAGATGGATGAAGACGAAGGAGAACTCTGCGGGGCCTGATGCTTCAGCAGATCTGTTTGGCGAACACAGATGCCATGCAACTTCAAGCTTCCTTCGGATACTCCGAAGTTCAACGGCACGCAAGATCCAAAATCCTGGCTCAGTGACCATCTGTCATCCATCAAGCTTCACGGAGGCAACAAAGAAACCGCCATGCAATGCCTTCACCGCAATGACAAAGGGCGCGAAGTCCGCTCAAGAGCCTATCATCAGGATCCATCCGAAGTTGGGAGGAGCTTGCTTACAGCTTCATCCGAAATTTCAAAGGCACCAGCAAGAGGCCCGCCTCAATCGAAGAGTTGCGAGCCTGCACTCAGAGAACGGGTGAATCTATTCGCTCGTACATACTATGTTGGTCTACAACCAAGAACTCCGCAGCACACATCTCCGAAGAGAGGGCCATCGACGCCTTTCAGGGACGGCGTCAAACGCCAAGACTTCAAGGAGGAACTTGGGCGTGTAAAGCCCAAGACACTCGACCACCTCATGGAAATCGCCAACAGTTGGGCAGACGGCGAAGATTGCATCCAGCAAGCGCAATCAGATGAAGAGGACGACTACGGCCGAAGACGCGAACGCCGCAGCAAGAGGAGATCGCGTCTCACGAGGACCCGGCGATTCTTGCGGTTTCACGCCGACCGCCAGAACGACAACAGCCGCAATAATGAGGATACCGGCGGAAACTTCCGCGACAACGGACGACCAACGCCGTGCAGTAACGCCATCATCGCGATAATGGACCCTCAGCATTCGACAAACTTTCGGTCCATGCACCATCCACTTCTACATCGACAAACAGGATGGCAAAAGAAAGCTAGCCACATGCTCAAGGACCGCCATGAAGTTCGAAACTCAGCGAAGGCATGGTGCAGATGAGGCAACAAGCCCCAATCTCTGCGTTTGGAAACGCACCTGCGCCAGGTGAAATAGCACACGGAGCTCCTCCACCGCCGCCTATTGGAGGCCCAAATCAACCAACAGACCAAATAAAAACAATGCCGGTCGGATACCCCACCAAAGGGAGCACTAAATATGATCCGAAGGACGCCCACAAACAGGTGTAAGAAAATCACCCAACAAATCAACTTGGCCGTGGCAACTCCGCCTGCAATCCCTGAGTACCTCAGCGGATCGGAGTCCTGCATCACATTCACTCGCACGGATCACCCTTGCCAGATCCCTCGCCCAGGTCATGCTGCCCTGGTGCTGGAGGCGCAGATCGGAGGCTTCGAAATGAGTCGCGTCTTCATGGACGGCGGCAGCGGCATCAATCTAATGTTCGCAAGCACTCTAGCAGCTATGCGTATCCCGCAATGTAGCCTGGAACAATCAGACACAACGTTCCACGGCATTGTCCCAGGAAAGGGCATATTCCCCCTGGGCAAAATATGGCTCGATGTCATCTTCGGGAAGCCGGATAACTTTCGGCAGGAGCGCCTAGAATTGGTGGTGGATCGTCGCAATACCACGCCATCCTGGGGCGTGTAGCATTCGCAAGGTTCCTGGCCGTCCCACACTACGCATACCTACTACTCAAGATGCCAGGACCAAGTGGCGTCATCACAGTCCACGGGAGCTTCACCCGATCGGACCAATGCGATAGGGATTTCAACAAAATCTCCCAGTCTTTCGGCATGCAAGACGAGCTCGTAAGGCTCCGCGAGGTGACGGACAATGGGCTACCCCCAGTCACAAGGCAGAACGCACCTGACATGTCCTTCGACTCCACCGTCAAGACCAAGAAAGTGCAGGTCCATCCGACGGATGCCTCCAAGACGGCGCTGATCGCCAATGACCTCAGATCAAGATAGGAAGGCGCTCGTCGAATTCCTCCGTGAGCGCTGAAATTACACGGTGTCCTCGGACATGCCAGAGTTCCTGTGAATTCGCCGAGCACGCACTCAACGCCTTTCCGACACCAAGCCAGTCAAGCAGTCCATCCAAGACTGCCGAGCCACGGCGGCTATCGGCAAGGAAATCAACAGATTACTCGCAGCAAACTTCATCCGGGAAATCAAGGAAAGCGAGTGGCTGGCAAACATGGTGATGGTCCCAAAGAAGGACACGGACATCCTGCGGATGTGCGTAGACTTCACGTCACTAAATAAGCATTGCCCAAAGGACCACCTCCCTCTTCCACGGATCGACCAGATCATCGATTCGACTGCAGGTTGCGAGAAACTCTCCTTCCTCGACGCCTACTCAGGCTATAACCAGATTCGACTCAAGGTCGAAGATCAAGAGAAAACGGCGTTTATCACACCGCTCGAGTATTCGTTATAACACAATGCCCTTCGGCTAAAGAACACGGTGCCACGCATCACCAGCGATGCATGCAGGCCTGCCTTAAGGACCAGATCGGTCGCAACGTCCAAGTCTATGTCGACGACATAGTAATAAAAACCAAGGAGGCAAGGACACTTATCGACGATCTCCGCGAGACGTTCGACAACCTTGATCGCTACAGGATCAAGCTCAATCCAGAAAAGTGCGCCTTCCGGCCCCTCGGTCACCGCCGGGTACTTCATCTCTCAACGAGGGATTGAGGCGAACCAAAGAAAATCAGAGCCATCATGACAATGGAGAAGCGAAAAACCTCAAGGGCGTTCAACAGCTCGCAGGACGAGTAGTAGCGGCACTAAGGTGTTCATCACCGTATGGGCGAGAAGGCCCTACCATTCTACTACCGCAGAGCGAACAAGTTCGAGTGGACACCGTGGCCAATGACGCATTCAAAAGCCTCAAGCGGCTCCTTCCACCTCGCCTTTTGGTCACGCCAAAGGAGCGCGAGCCCTCGTCATTGACATAGCAGCCACACACCAGTGGTCAAGACCGTACTCGTGGTCAAACGACCCGAAGAAGGCAAGACCCACGGGGTCCAGCGCCTAATTTACTACCTCAGCGAGGTACTGACACCAACAAAGCAGAGGTACCCTCACTACCAGAAGCTAGCCTACGGCGTGTTCATGACGGCTCGACGATTGAGCCATTACTTCCAGGAGCACCAAGTGATGGTCGTCAACGAGGCACCCCTGAACAGCATCCTGAATAATCCAGAGGCAACAGGACGGGTGGCCCTGTGGGGCATCGAACTATCACCCTTGGACATCGTATACGAGAAGCGACACGCAATCAAATCTCAAGTCCTTCCGGACTTCCTGGTACACTGGATGGAGCTGCAGCTGCCAGACACCCCAGACATGTCGCAGTCCTGGAAAATGCATTTCGACGGCTCCAAGCGCGAAGCCGGAGCAGGGGCAGGAGTCATACTGACCTCCCCGCAAGGTGACAAGATGAAGTACGTTCTTCGGATGAAATTCAGAGCCTCCAACAACGAAGCCGAATACGAAGCCCTCATCCATGGCATGAGGATGGCAAAAATATGCGACGCAACGCGCCTGGTCATCTATGGTGACTCCAACCTCGTCGTCCAGCAGACGATGAATGAGTGTGACGCACACGCCGAAAACATGATCGCGTACCGCGCGCTATACAACGCACTCGAAGGAGAATTCGACGGCTGCGAACTTCGGCATGTTGGAAGAGAGAGCGACGAGGAAGCCGATAGACTCGCCAACATCGGCTCCACTTGCACAAAGGTACCACCAGGTGTGTTCCTCGAACAAATCTGCGTGCCATCCATCAAGCGAAAATTCCCCAAAGGATCACCCGAAGAAGCAGAACACTCGGGGGCTACGCTACCCGAAGGACATGAAGGACCCGAGAAGCTGGACACAGAGGTCGCTATGGTCAACCTGATGCAGGTCATGGCAGTCGAAGAAACCTGGACACGCCCATACCTCCAGTTCCTGATAAACGGAGCATTGTCTGACAGCCCAACAGATGCCTGGCGCATATCGCGTCGGTCCAAAGCCTTCACCATCATCAACGGCGAACTATACAAACACAGCATCACGGGTGTACTACAACGGTGTGTCACTATCGACGACGGCAAAGCCATACTCCAAGACATCCATGAGGGCATCTGCGGCCACCACGCAGGCAGCCGCTCCCTTGTCGCCAAATCTCTACGAGCAGGATTCTACTGGCCAACGGCCATGAGCGACGCGAAGGACATCGTCCGAAGATGCAACGGGTGCCAAAGGTTCGCCGACAAACCGCACGCACCTGGGTCCGAACTTCGACCCATACCCATAGCCTGGCCTTTTGCCCAATGGGGCCTCGACATGATCGGCAAACTGCAAAAGTCCTCGAAAGGGGGACACGTCTTCCTCCTGGTTGCAGTCGACAAATTCACCAAGTGGATCGAGGCCATGCCAGTCACCAACCAGAAGGGCAAAACCACCGTCAAATTCTTCGAATCCATTGTCTACAGGTTTGGCGTACCGCACAGCATCATCACCGACAACGGATCGAACTTCATCTCCGAAGAATTCCAGGACTTCTGCGAAGGCCTCGGGATCAACATCACGTATGCCTCCGTGGCACACCCGCAAACAAACGGGCAAGTGGAAAAGGCCAACGGCCTAATTGGCACCGGCATCAAGAAGCGCCTCATGAGCTCACTCGAGCAAAAAGCTGGAAACTGGACGAAAGAGCTACCGTCTGTCCTGTGGAGCTTACGGACTACGCCAAACAGCTCCACCGGCTACACACCGTTCTTCATGGTGCACGGAGCTGAGGCCGTGCTACCGGCACGCCACCAGTGCTCCACGAGTCGCCGCCATTGCCGAATCCATGGCTGCCCTCGAAGATGCCGTCGACACACTCGACGAAGCACGGGATATAGCAGCAGCTCGATCGGTGTACCAGCAAAGTCTCCGCAACTACCACAGCCGCCGGCTGCGCCCAAGGTCCTTCGTCGAAGGAGACCTCGTCTTACGACTCAAGCAAAAGCGACCGAACAAATTCGAGTCACCATGGGAAGGACCCTACGTCATCACCGAAGTCATCCCAAGTGGCACCTATCGCCTCAAGCACGTGGAGTCTGGAGTCGCATACTCCAACCCATGGAACATCTCACACCTGCGATGATTCTACCCGTAGCAACCTACCCCCTTTTTACTTTCAATAAGGCTTTCAGCCAAGGCTACTCAGCCGAACCATGTACCTCCTCCATTACGATATAAATAAAGCTAAGTGTCTCGCCCCCAAACTTCGGTTGAATATTTTTCTGCAACTTTATTACATGCTACAAACGCACTCGGGGGCTCCCCCCACCTCACGATTTCATCGACTGAGGACCAAACGTGTACACCTGAGTAGCTGACAACGTTAGGCAAACGAAAAGGACACGTACTCAATCAAAGCACTGCGTGCTCACAAACAAGCAAACCTTTACAACAAAGGGCACAAAAACGCCCAGCCGAAATATACAAATTTTACATCTATCTGTTTATTTTCAGGTCCTACCTATTCTGAAGAATAACCTGAGCACGCTGCTCAAACAAATCTACAATCTGTTCGGCATACTGCATTACAGACGCGTAATGCGGACGCATGTTCCACTCGCCACCATCCGGTCGAAGAGGTCGCCCAGCTGCCATAGCAGCCAAATCTACGTCAGGGTGGTGCACCCTCACAAGAGACAAAGCAGCCTTCACTCCTGCGACGAGCTGCTGCCACACCAGCTCCTTGACATTGCTGGCACTCCGAAACTTTGACAGAAGACCTGCAAGGGTCGTCGGCACGGCATCCAAAGGAAACATGACGTGCAACACCGAGGAAAGTGATGTCTGCACCTGGCGGAGCACCCGCGAAACTTGATAAACACGATCCTGCACCGTCGCCAGAACCATGGCACGATCGCGATCCATCCAGAAGAAGCCGCCGGCCTCCATGTCCTGTTGAGTCAAGCAATTGACCCGAACAGCGACACGCTCCTTTTCTTCCCTCGGAGCAAGATTCGCACCTGCGACAACCGCACAAAACAAGAATAAGGCCAGCAGGCTCACCCGAAGAACTGAGCTACAGCTCGAAACAAGGATCAACTTACATTGCAGCTGCTCGGACAGCCGACCCAGCTCCGCCATCAAGTACTCCTCTCTGGCTGCACCACGATCCGCCTTGGACTTCTAAACGTCGGCGCGACCACGTAACCCGAGCAACTCCCTCTCCAGACTGCGCACACGATCCCGAAGGAAAGTAAGCTGCGAGGAGTCATCCAAGGATGGACGCAACGGCGTTGCGGATGGGGCGTCAAGAGGGTCAGAACCCGAAGGAACCTAGAGCGACAGCAAAAGAAAGGAACACAAACATTCAGCCAAGGATGGAGCACAACTCAGAGAAAATTCATTGAATATATAAAGCCACTACATGGCACAAGGATGGTGTTTCTTCAAGATATTTACAACAAAAGTAGACTACAAACTACCCTACGTCTACTATGCTTAAGGTGCAGGACACTGAGTCGCCTCAGAGCCAGACTGCCTAGCTTTGGCCTCGCCTGCGCCGCGGCGTACTCGCATGCAAGTCAATGAGCTTGGGCCCATATCGTCTGCAGCGATCGGAGTAGGCAGCGAAGGCAACCTCAGATCCATCCGCAGTCGTCGGCATCCGAGAGGTGATCTCGGGCAAGTCCAGCTCCGCTCCAGCCGCCAAGGCCATCGCCAGCCCGACGGACGCGCCGATGCCCTTCTGCTTGCGCTTGTACGCCGCAGGCGCTTCGGCTGACAGAGCCTCTGCCAGAGCGTCCACATCATCAAGGGTTGCGCCCTTCGGGAAAAGCTCCTGGTAGAAGCGACCAAGGACCTCTTTCGCCTTGGCAAGGGAGTTGACGACGGTGCCGCAGCGGTCTTCGACCGCCACAGTGGCATCATCTAGAGCACTCCCGTGCTCCAGAGCACCGCGGTCGAACTCGATGCCTGCGGCATCTGAGACAAAAACGAAGAAGAGCATGAAGAAAGTCAGCATAAAAGAAGACCCGTAGAAAAAGAAACAAGTACAAAAACTAGCACTCACCCGAAATAGCCTTGGCAGCAGCCATGAGCTTCGCCACACCCTCTTTCACGAGCAAGCGAACGGTGGCTACCGCTTCACGATCTGGCCTCCTGCTGCAGACGCCTTTCGCTCATTTCACCGGCTCTAGCTCAAGGCGCTTTTCACGACGCGGCGGCTTCGGCTTTCTGCTCCGATTGGCCAAGGCTCTTTTTAAGAGCGTCAACCTCACGGAGAGAGTCGTTATGCTCCTCTGCATTTAAGACAAGCAAGTGTCAAAGAACAGGACCAGGATAAACAAGAGAGGTATTAAAAGGCAGACAGATACCTTGAAGCTGCCGAAGTTTCGCCTCCAGCCAAGCGCCCCCACCAGCCGCTTGGCCTCCTGCATAAAAAGGCTGCAGAAAAAGGAAATAGCGAAGAAAGGACTTGGGGCTACGCCCAACACAAAGGAGTAAAAACAACACAGACACGAAGACACTCGGGCTTCCCGTGACATGAAGCAAAAACTTACATGCTCGATGGCGAAGCCCCCCGAAATTCTGAGGCGCAACCACCAGCACCTCCCGCACAGGAGGATCTGGAGTGGCGCCACCCGAAGTCGCCACCGTCTGAGGAGGAGGCGACGCAATGTTCGACTCCCCCATCATCTCCCGCGCACCATCACTAGAATCGTGGGAGGATTGCCTGCATACAAACCAATCAGCACAAGTGCAAAAAATCACGAAGGAACAGGGACAATAGTACAACAAGAAAACTTACGAGCCCAATGCGCTCAGGTCGAAGATAGGAGAAGCCCTTCGGGCCCTCTTCTCCTCTTTCTTCTCTTCCTTCTTCTCCTCCTTCTTTTCTTCCTTCTTCCGCTTTCTTTGGCGTCTTGGCGCAACAGCCCGCATGTGAATGGCGTGAAGGGGAGAGGAAGAACCTCCATGACCATCACTATGACGCTCAAGGCCCAGAGGATTTCTGGGAGTCGGAGGAGTCGAGGCATCCGAAGACACGCTGGAGCTCCGTGATTGCTTGCGCGTATGGTCCTCACTCGACTCGTCGGCATCCTCCGCCGGAGATCGCGCCGACGGAAGCTCGGACACGGAATCAACCACTTCATTATCCGGGGCATTCGGATACCTTTCGGGCAATGGTGGTACCATGCCCGGCACTTTGAAGCTCTACAAGATGAGAAGGAACTTTGTTAGCAAATAAAGGAAACAAATACACACCCAACAAAAAAAAGGGGAGCACTACGTGCATAAATCTACACCTTCGGCACGACCAACGTCGAAGAAAAGGGAGGAGTCAGCGACTTCCCCGGGATTTCTTCTCTGGCCTTGAACTTCAGCAGCGCGCGAAGATCCTTGTCAAGATTCCCCTCGGAGATTTTCTCACTCGAAACCCTCGTCGGATCACGGCGCCCAGAATAAAGAAACATCGGGTGCGCCCTCGCTTGGAGAGGCTGCACCCGACGCTCAAGAAACGTCCGGATGATGTCCACACCGTTCACCTCCTTCTCAGGAATCATTTGGAGATCCTCCACCTGACGGTAAAGGGCCTCTATCTCCGCCACCACACCGTCTAAGATTTGTTTTTTCCAAGACCTTTTCTTCTCAATCTTTTGGGAGGGGTCAAAGGGAACAAGACCAAAATCTTGCCCGGGCACTACGGAGTCGCGGATATAAACCATCGCCTCCGCCAGTACTGGACAGATTCGGACATAGAAAAGGAAAAGAATTGCAGATTGGGAGTGAGGGAGATGATGAAACCCCCAATGGGATACACACCATCCGAACCAGACTGCCTCTTCACGGAATAAAGCTTCCGGAAGAGGCCAAAGTGCGGCTCAATGCCAAGCCAACACTCGCAAAATGTGATAAAACACGCAATGTGGAGAAGAGAATTGGGAGACAGATGATGAAGCTGAACCCCATAGAAGAAGAGCAGTCCACGGAGGAAGTCGTGGACCGGAAAAGACAACCCGCGTACCACGAAGGCAAGAAACATAACCCGGTACCCAGATGGGGGACGGGGGATTACCTCATTGCGAGGGAGTTCGACGGCCATCGTATCTTGCGGGATCAGGCCCCGCTCGCGCAGTTTGCGGAGATCGCTCTCCCGCGTCTCTGATCGCTGCCAGCCACCATCGGTGACGCGAGCAGCGGCGGTGCCCTTCTTGCCTCCGGCGGCGCTGGTCCCAACCGCAGATGAAGACTTCTTTGTTTTCCCCATGGCGCTACGGCGGTGGTGGTGATGTCAACGCAGAAAGAACGAAGGAAATGTGGAAGGAAATCTCAGCACGCAGCAAGAATCGCTCAAGAACAAGGAGGCAGTGAACAGATGAACTGGTGCGGTGAAAACAAACCACGGTCTCCCCCAATGATTATAACAGCGAAGACGACGCACGGCAGCCGTCCATCCAGAAGACCTAACGCCAACGGCAGATCTGGCCGTACACGTGTCAACATCACAATGAACCGTCGTTACCACGCCGTCCACTACGCGCGGAAATCGAGGAGACGCTGTAAGAGACGTCGAGCCTCCATCATTGCAAGATCCAAAAAAGCACCATCGCCAACGACGCTTTGTGAGTCGATGAATAGGCCTGCTGCACACAGCGAGGCACATGTCGCTGTGGCATGTCGACCGGGGGACGTTCCCGTGCTGTCTTAGACCAAGATCCGCCACCTCCCGTCGATAAAGTCGAAGGAGAAAGGCAGATCCACCGCCTCCGGACCAACATCCTTGCTCCAGAGAAACCACCTTGTCCCGGCGCCAGCGCCATCATGGATAACGACGAGCGCCAGCGACACAACGAGAAATAGATCTCGCCAGATCTGAAGAACGATGAGAAGACCAAGCTGCCGATCTGAAAGACCAAACACCAAACGTTGCCATCACCTCCGAGGCGCAACCATGAAGATCAGCACCGGTGTGGGAGTAGAGATGAGGCAGATTTATTTGTCCGGGCGCCGCTCCCACCACCCCAACGGTGTACCACGACAAAAATACCCTAAGCCTAACTACTAGACGAAGGAACAAGGTTCCCCCTCCCTCCAGCCACCGGAGTGGCAAGCGAAGGGAGAGGGAACCAGTTCGATCGTCGGCTGAGATCTGGGAGGGAAGTGGGTTGACCGCCGCTGCCTGAGGAGACGAGCGACAGCAGTTGGGATCGCGTAGACTCGTGGTGCGTCTGTGTCTTGAGTTACAAGCTTGCGACTTACATGCAGCAGATTTGGGTCGAAACGGAAGCGAGGAATGGATCTGCCATTTCGACCGGTGACATGGTTATACCCTACGGGTACGTGACTTCAGCATACCTGGTCCAGCCCAAGGAAGGCCCACAGCAGACATACGCTGGCCCATGAAGATTTTCGGGTGGCCAAGGCCCATGACGCCTTCGGATCCTTGGAGAGCAAGACTAGCGTAGATAGGTAATTCAAAGGGGTAAAACCCTAGAACTTGTAACCGACTAGGACTATGCCCGGGACCTGCCTAAGTCTATATAAAGGTCAGGAGGGCACGCCCTAGATCTCTCGACTCATACCCTCGCACACACATCCACGCCAGATCGAATCTGCGCACCAGAACCTTCGCCCGCCAGTAATCAAGAGCGCACAAGCAGAGTAGGTTTTCTCCGGGGCACGAACTCAGGTAAATCTCGTGTCCCCTGGTTGCTTGTCTGTTAACCGTGCCACGATCTCCAGCATCCCCATCTTCTCCAAAACCCAAGTCCATAACAATGGGCATTGACGAGATTAAACCTCGTCAACCGGCTGGTCGTCTAATTTACACATGACAAAACTGTAGGGGTTCGTAGCATGGAAAACAAAATTTTCTACCGCATAAAAACAAACAAGCCAAGATCTATCTACTAGATTGTAGCAACGAGTCGATGGAATAACTCACCCTCGAAGATTCCAAAGTGTTTAACGAGAGCGGATTCTCGTGGGTGATGTAGTCGTACTCTTGCCGATCTCAAGATCGCGTAGATGATCCTTCCGGCGCTGCGTTCCGACAGCGCTTCGCGATCACATCGTTCGTACTCGATGAAGACCTTCCTCTCCCTTGTTCCAGCGGCGGAGGTTGTAGCACTCTCTCGCGATTCCGCAGACAACAAGGTGGTACCGGAAGTAGAGGAGATCTCAGAGCAGCCGCCTTAAGCCGGAGCGAGTATGGTGGACTATGAGAGAGAGCCTCGGCGATCTAGGGTTTAGACGCACCAAGGAGGAGCAAGGCCGGCGGCTAGGGTTTGCCTAGGCGGCGGCAGCAGGAGGTGGCGGCGCCGGCGGCTAGGATTAGGGTTTGCGGGGCGTGGTGTTGTGTGTTTAGAGGCGCCCGCCTCCTTATATAGGTGGAGGGGCGCCAAGGGGAGTCCCTCCCCAACTCGGTCTCAAGTTGGCGGCGGTGGAGGAGGAACTCCTCCCAAGTAGGTTGACTACTTCCCCTCCACCTCACAAAATAGCCGTTTGACTTTTCAAATTGGCGTTTGACTTTTCAAACTAGGATTTGATTAAACCCTTTATTTTGTTCAGCGATGACACCTAGTACATGATGCAATCATTCCAACTTGTTATATCACATTCATGTACCCTTCCCCTCCGGAGTGCCGGACATTCCAGAACCTTCTGGAACATTCCCGATGAAAACACCAGAACCATTCTCCAACCCCGAAACAGGACTTTCCTTATATGAATCTTATTCTCCGGACCATTCCGGATCTCCTCGTGATATCCCGGATCCCATCCGAGACTCCGAACAACATTCGGTCTCTCACTCATCATTCCATAACTACTCAAACAACGTCGAATCCTTAAGTGTGTCTCCCTACGGTTCGTGAATTATGCGGACATGATCGAGACACTTCTCCGAACAATAACCAATAGAGGAATCTGGAAATTCATATGGCTCCCACATATTTCTACGATTACTTTGCGATCGAATGAACCACTTACATACGATACCAATTTCCCTTTGTCTCATGATAGTTTACTTATCCGAGGTTATGATCGTCGGTATCTCTGCATACCTAGTTCAACCTCGTTACCGATAAGTACTCTTTTCTCGTTCCCGTGATATGTGATCCCTTGTGAGCCAGTCACGTGCTTGCAAGCTAATTGGATGACATTCTACCGAGAGGGCTCAGAGTATATCTATCCGTCATATGGATGGACAAATCCCACTCTTGATCCATGTGTCTCAACCAATACTTTCCAAACACTCAATGCCACCTTTATAGCCACCCAGTTACGGTGTGGTGTTTGATGTCATCAAAGCATCCTTCCGGTGAAGGTGATATGCATGATCTCATGGTCGAAGGAATTAGGTTACTATGTATCAGAAAGCATATATCAATTGAACTATTAAAATGACTTGATCTTTATGCTACGCTTATCTATAGGAGTATGTCCACCATATCATTCTCCTAACGATATGATCTTGTTGTTAATAACATCTCAATGTTCATGATAGGGAAACCACAATCATTTATTAACCAACAAGCTAGTATTTATAAAGAGGCTTTACTAGGGACTCTATTTTAGTTTACAAATCACACAAGTATTAATGTTTTCTTGTTAATACTATTATAGCATGAATCTAAACATTTATCATAAACACAAAGATATAATAATAACTATATTTATTATTGCCTCTAGGGCATATCTCCAACAGTCTCCCACTTGCACTAGAGTCATCTAATCCAGATTACATGGTAATATACCGAACACCCATGGCAGTTTGGTGTTGATCATGTTTTGCCCTCGGGAGAGATTTAGTCAACGGATCCGCCACATTCAGATCTGTGTGTACTTTGCAAATCTTTATGTCCCCATCTTGGACATATTCTCGAATAGCGTGAAAACGTAGCTTGATGTGCTTCAGCTTCTTGTGTGACCTTGGTTCTTGCGCATTGGCTATGGCGCCCATGTTATCACAGTAGATTGACATTGGGTCCAGCGCACTAGGAACCACACCGAGCTCTATAATGAACTCTTTCATCCATATTGCTTCTTGTGAAGCCTCCGAAGCAGCCATGTATTCCGATTCAGTTGAAGATCTCGCCACAACGCTTTGCTTTGCACTCCTCCAGCTAACTGCTGCACCATTCAAAGTAAATACATATCCAGATTGTGATTTAGAATCATCCGGATCGGTGTTCCAACTAGCATCGGTGTAACCATTACCAACGAGTTGTTCATCACCTCCATAAGAAAGAACCATATCCTTAGTTCTTCTCAAGTACTTAAGGATGTTTTTGACCGCTGTCCAATGATTCACTCCTGGATCACTTTGATATCTGCTAGTTAAACTAACAGCATATGCAATGTCGGGTCTAGTACATAGCATGGCATACATTAGAGATCCTATGGCTGAGGCATAGGGAGTTTTACTCATCCTTTCTCTATCTTCTGCCGTTGTCAGACTTTGAGTTTTACTCAAGGTCGTATTGGGCAACATGGGCAAGAACCCTTTCTTGCTATCTTCCATTCCAAACCTTTTTTAGAACTTTGTCCAAATATGTACTTTGTGACAATGATATTAGGCGTCTCGATCTATCTCTATAAATCTTTATTCCTAATATATAAGCTGCTTCACCAAGATCCTTCATTGAAAAACTATTATTCAAATATTCCTTGACACTATTAAGAAGGTCTACATCATTCCCAATCAACAATATGTCATCTACATATAGTATTAAGAATGCTACAGAGCTCCCACTCACTTTCTTGTAAATACAAGCTTCTCCTTAAGTTTGTATAAAACCAAAAAATTTGATTACCTTATCAAAACGTTGATTCCAACTTCGGGATGCTTGCTTCAATCCATAGATGGACCGTTGAAGTTTGCATACCTTGTTAGCATCTTTAGGATCGACAAAACCTTTGGGTTGCATCATATACAACTCTTCATCAATGTCTCCACTGAGGAATGCTGTTTTGACATCCATCTGCCATATCTCATAATCATAATATGCAGCGATTGCTAACATAATCCTCACAGACTTTAGCTTCGCTACAGGTGAGAAAGTCTCATCGTAGTCAACTCCTTGAATTTGTCGAAACCCTTTTGCGACAAGTCGAGCTTTATAGACAGTAACATTACCATCAGCATCTGTTTTCTTCTTGAAAATCCATTTGTTCTCGACAGCCTTCCGGCCATCTGGTAAGTCCACCAAAGTCCATACTTGGTTTTCGTACATGGATCCAATCTTGGATTTCATGGATTCTTGCCATTTATTGGAATCTGGGCTCATCATTGCTTCCTCATATGTCGCAGGGTCATCGGTGTTGTCCACCAACATGACATTCATAACGGGATCATACCAATCAGGAGTGGTACGAGTTCTCGTTGACCTGTGAGGCTCTGTAGCAACTACAACCGAAGTTTCATGATCATCATCATTAGCTTCCTCTCTTATTGGTGTAGGTGCCACAGGAACCACTTCCGGTGCTGCGCTACTCGCAAGTTCGAGAGAAGGTTCAACAACCTCGTCGAGTTCTACTTTCCTTCCAGTCACTTCTTTCGAGAGAAATTCCTTCTCTAGAAAGGATCCATTCTTGGCAACGAAGATTTTGCCTTCGGATCTATGGTAGAAGGTATACCCAATAGTTTCCTTTGGGTATCCTATGAAGACGCATTTTTCCGCTTTGGGTTCAAGCTTTTCCTTCTGTAACTTCTTTACATAGGCTTCGCAACCCCAAACTTTAAGGAACGACAATTTAGGTTTCTTCCCAAACCATAATTCATACGGTGTCGTTTCAACGGATTTAGATGGTGCCCTATTTAAAGTGAATGCGGCTGTTTCTAATGCATAACCCCAAAATGATAGCGGTAAATCTGTAAGTGACATCATAGTATGAACCATATCCAAGAGAGTTCGATTACGACGTTCGGACACACCATTACGCTGTGGTGTTCCCGGCGGTGTCAATTGTGAAAGTATTCCGCATTTCTTCAAATGCTCGCCAAACTCATAACTTAGATATTCACCTCCACAATCAGAACGTAGAAACTTAATCTTCTTGTTACGTTGATTCTCCACCTCACTTTGAAATTCCTTAAACTTCTCGAAAGTTTCGGACTTATGTTTCATGAAATAGATATACCCATATATACTCAAGTCATCTGTGAAGGTAAGAACATAACGATAACCACCGCGCGATGCTACACTCATTGGACCACACACATCGGTATGTATGATTTCCAATAAGTCCGTAGCTCGCTCCATCATACCAGAAAATGGAGTCTTAGTCATTTTACCCATCAGACATGCTTCACATCTTTCAAGTGATTTTAAATCAAGTGATTCAAGAAGTCCATCGGAATGGAGTTTCTTCATACGCTTCACTCCAATGTGACCAAGACGACAGTGCCACATATAGGTCGAGTTATCGCTCGATTTCAAACGTTTAGCTTCAATGTTATTAATATGTGTATTTCCACTATCGAGATTTAATAAGAATAGACCAATCAAAGGTGCATGTGCATAAAACATATTACTCATATAAATCGAACAACCATTATTCTCGGACTTAAACAAGTAACCGTCTCGCAATAAACAAGATCCCGATATAATGTTCATGCTTAACGCAGGCACCAAATAACAATTATTTAAGTATAAAACTAATCCCGATGGTAGATGAAGAGGTAGCGTCTTACCGCGATCACATCAACCTTTGATCCGCTTCCCACGCGCATCGTCGCCTCGTTCTTCGCTAGCTTCCGTTTATTCGCAAAGACTGCTTTGAGTTACAATTATGAGCAACCGAACCAAGATTATCAAATACCCGAGCACTACTACAGTACTAGTGAGATACACATCAATAACATGTATATCGGATATACCTTTCTTCTTGATGTTTCCGTTCTTCAAATCCGCCAAGTACTTTGGGCAATTCCGCTCAAAGGACCTTCTCCCTTGCAAGAAAGCACTCAAGATCGTGCTTAGGTCTAGCCTTGGTCTTCTTCGTCGGCCGTAACTTTCTTACCACCCTTCTTGAAGTGTCCCTTTGCTTAGACTTGCCTTTCTTGAATTTGGTGGTCTTATTGACCATCAACACTTGGTGCTCTTTCTTGATCTCCACTTCGCAGATTTTAACATGGCGAAGAGTTCGCAACGCTTGTTCATGTTTTGCATATTGTAGTTCATCACAAAGTTCTTGTAACTTGGTGGTAGTGATTGGAGGACACGATAAATCCTCAAAGCATTAGGAATCACTATACCCAAGCTTTGAAGTTTGTTTGCGTGCCCAGACATCTTAAGCACATGCTCACTGACGGAGCTGCCCTCTTCCATCTTGCAGTTAAAGAACTTTTCAGAAGGCTCATAGCTCTCAACCGCGTGAGTCTCAAAGATCAATTTGAGATCACGGACAATATCATATGGGTCTGAATTCTGAAACCTTTTCTGAAGCTCCGATTCTAAACCATACAAGATAGCACACTGAACTGTGGAGTACTAAGTCTTCCAAGCGAGGTAAACATTCTTTACTTCATCGGTAGCAGTAGCTGCAGGTGGGTCACCCAACGGTGCATCCAGCAAATAGGTCAAATTACTAGCAGTGAGGACAATCCTCAAATTGCGGAACCAATCCGCAAAATTGCTTCCATTGTTTTTCAACTTTTCTTTCTCTAGGAACGCATTAAAATTGATGGTAGGGGCCGCCATTGATCTACAACATATTTGCAATAGTTTAGACTAAGTTTATGACAAATCGAGTTCTAATTAATAGTTAAATTAATCTAGGTGAACTCCCACTCAAAACAATATCCCTCACATTGTTTTAGTGATCACACGAACCAAATCCACCACATCAACACCGATCATCACGAGAGTCGATGTAGCTTCAATGGCGAACAATCGACATGTTCATCATATCTTACTATATGATTCATGCTTTACCTTTCGGTGATCCGTGTTCCGAGACCATGTCTGTACATGCTAGGCTCGTCAAGATCAAACCTTAGCTTCCGCATGAGCAAATCTGGCTTGCTCACGTTGTATACACTTGCGGAATCTAACACACCCGATCATCACGTGGTGCTTCGAAACAACAAGCTTTAGCAACGGTGCTTACTAAGGGTGAACACTTTAGAACTTGATATTCATGTGCATGAGGGATCATCTTATAATGCTACCGTCGTTAACTAAGCAATACAAGATGCATAAAGGATTAACATCACATGCAATTCATAATATGTGATATGATATGGCCTTTCTTCTTTGTGCTTCTGATCTCCATCTTCAAGCACGAACATGATCTCCATCATCACCGGCATTGCATCAAGGTCAATGATGCCGCTCCATGGTTGTCGTCCACCAGCTTCAACTATTACAACTACTTTGAATAGACACGCGGGTCTTACACAGAAATTAAAGACAACCATATGGCTCCTGCCGGTTGCCAACTTACAATAAGGAACATTGCATACATCAAATATAATCACAATCATGGCCATATCACATCACAGCACATTCCTGCAAAACAAAGTTAGACGCCTCTACTTTCTTTGCATGTTTTATGTGGTTTGGGGCTTTCAATAAGTGTCGTTCTAACTTACGAACAAGAACCACAACATTGATACTAGTATTGTCAATCACCCGTTGTAAATTGAATCTTAACTATGTTGGGAGAAACAGGCACCCTCATCCCGCAAGCGTGGAGCAAGTCTCATGAACGATGTCATGTAAGGTTAGCCCGGGCCGCTTCATCCCACCATCCCGCAAGATGCAAAGTACACAAGAAGCAATAGACAACAAAAGCATCAACGCCCACAATGACCATTGTGTTCTACTCGTGCAACAGATCTACATATAGACACGGCTCTGATACCACTGTAGGGGTTCGTAGCATGGAAAACAAAATTTTCTACCGCATACAAACAAACAAGCCAAGATCTATCTACTAGATTGTAGCAACGAGTCGATGGAATAACTCACCCTCGAAGATTCCAAAGTGTTTAACGAGAGCGGATTCTCGTGGGTGATGTAGTCGTACTCTTGCCGATCTCAAGATCGCGTAGACGATCCTTCCGACGCTGCGTTCGGCGGCGCTTCCATGATCGGTCACACGTTCGGACGAAGACCTTCCTCTCCTTGTTCCAGCAGCGGAGGTTGTAGCACTCTCGCGATTCCAAGACAACGGGCGTGGTACCGGAAGTAGAGGGGAGATCTCGCAGGGCTTCGCCTTAAGCCGAAGCGAGTATGGTGGACTATGAGAGAGAGCCTCGGCGATCTAGGGTTTAGACGCACCAAGGAGGAGCAAGGCCGGCGGCTAGGGTTTTCCTAGGCGGCGGCGGCTTAAGTGAGGCGCCCGGGCGGCTAGGATTAGGGGTTTGGGCGTGGTGTTGTGTGTTTGAGGGCGCCCTGCCTCCTTATATAGGTGGAGGGCACGCCAAGGAAGGAGTCCCTCCCAATTCGGTCTCCAAGTGGGACGGCGGTGGAGGAGGAACCTCCCCAAGTAGGTTTCCTCTCCTCCACCTCACAAAATAGTCGTTTGACTTTTCAAATTGGCGTTTGACTTTTCAAACTAGGATTTGATTAAACCCTTTATTTTGTTCAGCGATGACACCTAGTACATGATGCAATCATTCCAACTTGTTATGACACATTCATGTACCCTTCCCCTCCGGAGTGTCGGACATTCCGGAACCTTCTAGAACATTCCCGATGAAAACACCGGAACCATTCTCCAACCCCGAAACAGGACTTTCCTTATATGAATCTTATTCTCCAGACTATTCCGGATCTCCTCGTGATATCCCGGATCCCATCCGAGACTCCGAACAACATTCGGTCTCTCACTCATCATTCCATAACTACTCAAACAACGTCGAATCCTTAAGTGTGTCTCCCTACGGTTCGTGAATTATGCGGACATGATCGAGACACTTCTCCGAACAATAACCAATAGAGGAATCTGGAAATTCATATGGCTCCCACATATTTCTACGATTACATTGCGATCGAATGAACCACTTACATACGATACCAATTTTCCTTTGTCTCACGATAGTTTACTTATCCGAGGTTATGATCGTCGGTATCTCTGCATACCTAGTTCAACCTCGTTACCGATAAATACTCTTTTCTCGTTCCCGTGATATGTGATCCCTTGTGAGCCATTCACATGCTTGCAAGCTAATTGGATGACATTCCACCGAGAGGGCCCAGAGTATATCTATCCGTCATATGGATGGACAAATCCCACTCTTGATCCATGTGTCTCTACCAATACTTTCCGAACACTCAATGCCACCTTTATAGCCACCCAGTTACGGTGTGGTGTTTGATGTCATCAAAGCATCCTTCCGGTGAAGGTGATATGCATGATCTCATGGTCGAAGGAATTAGGTTACTATGTATCAGAAAGCATATAGCAATTGAACTATTAAAATGACTTGATCTTTATGCTACGCTTATCTATAGGAGTATGTCCACCATATCATTCTCCTAACGATATGATCTTGTTGTTAATAACATCTCAATGTTCATGATAGGGAAACCACAATCATTTATTAACCAACAAGCTAGTATTTATAAAGAGGCTTTACTAGGGACTCTATTTTAGTTTACAAATCAAACAAGTATTAATGTTTCCTTGTTAATACTATTATAGCATGAATGTAAACATTTATCATAAACACAAAGATATAATAATAACTATATTTATTATTGCCTCTAGGGCATATCTCCAACAAAAACCATTTTATAACGACAACTACTTCCTCTGTTTTAAAATATAAGATGTTTTAGATTTGAAAAGAGAATATATCTAGACTTCTTTTAGTGTGTAGATTTATTCTAAATCTCAGTGAATCTAGATACTAAAAATAGTCTAGATAGATTTGCTTCATAAAGCTAAAACATCTTATATTTTGAAATGAAGGGAGTACGTGCATCCTGGATCGAGTGATGATCTGATGTATTGTACTCCTGATTAGTACTCTCTCTGTTTTTTTAATACTCTCTCCGTTTAGAAATATAAAATGTTTTAAATTTGTGAAAAAATATATCTAGACATCTTTTAGTGTCTAGATTTATTTGAACCTATATATTAATAGGTGTCTAGATACATTAGTTTCACTAACCTAAAACATCTTATATTTTCAAAATGAGGGAGTAATATAGGAGGTTTTAGTTTTTCTGAAATAAATGTATTTAGACATCTTTAGTGTAAGTTTACTCCAAACCTACATACTAAAAGATGTTTAAATACATTTGTTTCACAAAAACTAAAATATTTTATATTTTAAAATGGAGGGAGTAGAAAACTATAAAGGTGTGGTTTGGCATCCTAACGATACCTTCGGGTGCAGGATTTATTTGTTTGGTAACACTAGTGTGAAAAGTTATATGAGCGATTCTGCATTCGATATTTTGAATAATCAGTCATGTGGAGCATGGAACAATTTTAACTAATTAATCTAGGAAAAAACTATTGATTTGTTTCCTTCCAATGCTTTGATGTAATAAGTCTTTGTGTTGAAAGGATACTGAAACTTGCTTCTATTGCAATTGGAAGTTTGTTCAAAAGATCATTAACTCGTAGAATTTGCTCCTATTATGAGATCAAAAGGTCATTCCCATAGACTTGTGTCCATTCCTTCTATTATAACAAAATTGAAAAGTTCTCCATTTGTGCATCCGGTGTTTCTATGACAACTAATATTGCTTATGCCACATCGAATATAATTGTTTCAATCGCAGAGACAAAAAAAATACATTTTCTTCGGTGGAAACTATTTGAGCAAAATGAGAAGTTGCTTCTATCTATCGGGATTTTTTTCTCCATCTATCCACAACAAAAAATAATAACTACCATACTAGCCATGTCAGTAATGCAAATGTTGGCGATACCGTTGCACAAGCGCAACGACAAACATTGTCGTCGTTACAACTAAATGACGTGACACGGACTCGGCGAACTTGGTAACAAGGCGATCGATTTGACACCTTAGCGATGAGCTAGAAGAGAAGAGATGGGGTTGGGGGATTGAGAGAGCGGGTGTTTTTTCTTTTTTTTAGAGCAACCACCACGTATTTCATTAATCTAAAATCAAGTTACTTGAAGTAATACATGTGGACACTAAAAGACAAACCGGGTTAAATTGATTATCTTGAAAACTTTATAGATAAAAACCTAAAAGATCAAGAAATAAAAATCGATCCCTGGAGTTTTTTGTAACCACCGAAGCCAGCGGTCGTGGTCCAACTTCATCGGTGCCGAGACGTACGCCAGAAGAGACACCGAGCCTCCAACATTACAAGATCCAAATGGCGCCATCGCAAATGAGGCTTTGTGAGTCGATAAATAGGCCTACTGCATGCAGCGAGGCACATGGCATTGTGACACGTCGATAGGGGAGGTCCTTGTGTTGTCTTGGACCAAGATCTGTCTCTTCCCATCGACGAAGTCGGAGAAGAACGATAGATCCACCACATCCGGACCAACATCCTCGCTATAGAGAAATCACCTCGCCTCAGCCGCCAGCGCCTTTGCGGACAACAACAGGCGTCGACGACACACTGAGAAACTGGTCTCGCTAGATCTGAAGAACAACAGAAGACCAAGCTGCCAATCTGAAAGACAACCAGCACATGTTGCCATCAACTACGAGACGCCTTCCACCATCCCACCATCGCACAACAGCAGACAAATCCTATGTGGAAGTGAGTTGAGACAGATTTGTTTGTCCAGGAGCCTCTACCCTTCCCCGCCGAGCCCTCCCTCCCATGGTCTCTCCTCCCTGTCGCCGCTGTTCGGATCGTCGCCAGGCAAATACCTGGGTACGTGGCAGCGGCGGCGGCCCTGATCGCGATCTGGCGGAAAGGCGGTGGCGTCTGTCCCGGCTGGTTTGGCGGCGGTGTTGCGGCAAGCGGCGGCCGGTGATCCTCGGCCCAGATGGTGGCAGGCGGCGGCGGGGATCTGGGCCTAACCGCGATCTGTCCCGTACGTTGGCCTCGACGCCGGTGCCCAGGCAACCCGGGCCTTGTCCGTGACACTAGGGCGCTTGGGGCATCTGTCCTCGTCATGGTGGTGGTGGCCTCCTTCTCCGTCGGAATGGTCGGCCGAGTGGTCTTGTCGTCTTGCGGCGAATCCTGCTAGTTTCCGGCAGGTGGCGTGGGGGCTGCTGGCTCGGTTTCAATAAGGAGGTGGTCATGAATCTCTCTCAAGCCAAGTCAATGATCTGCCAGATGTTGGTCTCCATTGATCTGGTTTCTGTGTCGTGTTTCGGAGGCTCCGTCGGCGAACTCCATAAGTGCTATGATGCCGTGAGTTTGCTGGAAGGATTGAATTTGGTCGTACGCACCCATGTTTTACCCTGACCGTTTGGTTTCAGAGGGTGTGCTTCGAAGTTTTGTTGGCTGTTATTATCATAGGGCATGTTCTCGTTCCATGGTGCTGACGGGAAAAGTCATGGACCGAGATATTAGGATAGACAATGGTGATTCGAGTCTGGGTGGTGATGAGGAATTGGTAGGTGACTTGTGAATTAGAGCAGTGGCATGCAAGTGGGGGCGACTGCACAAGAGATGTTCATGGTCCTACCTCTCAGGGTGAAAATCCAGGGTCTGGCCTTAATTGGTTGTGCCTGACAATGTCCTTGTTGAAGGTATTGTTTTGAGAGCGCGTACTTTCTTCAAGTGAAAACCTAGATCTTTGATCGGGCGATGATGGTGTTTATGCACTATTTTCTTCTTGGAGGCGTCGTTTTTGGAGAAGCTGGACTTCTGGTGCTGTCTTGGTGGTGGTAGTACTGCTGTTTCAATGAATGAGTCAGTGTAGCGAAACTTTTTTTTTATAATTCTTTTTTCTTTTTTTTGCTGATTGTATCCGTGTGGCCGCTAGGACAATACGTTGTTGCAGAGGCTGGGTGTAATTGCTATGATCTGATATTAATATATGCTCATTTCTAAAAAAAAGGAGCCTCTCCCACCATCACAACATCGCACAATAACAGACAAATTCTAACCCTAACTATGGAAGAACGAGGTCTCCCCCCCCCCCTCCTCCCTTCCCGCCGACAGGCGGCAAGCAGAGGGATAGGGGACCAACGCACAGGTTCGAACAAGGTAAATAAATTTCTAAGAAAAAAGATACGCCACCACTCGTTCACTAATGTAAGACATTCTATTATTTTTTTAAATATGTATACATATACTTATTTTAGTGTGTAGGTTTATTTATTTTAAAGTGTATCGAGTCTATTTCTAAAAGATAAGGAACGGAGTATTTGGTTTGGAATGAGTAGGGAAATAGGCTGACTCTGATATATGACCAGCTCTGCGTTTATTTGCCGTAAAACTGTTTTTGTGAGCACCAGAAAGAAAGGCAAATGCGTACGACTCCATGACAGAAGTTCGTTGATAAAAGTCTACTCGTACCAAATTTGTACACCATACGGCACACGAAGATTTTAAAATTTAAAGTCCGTTGGCAACACGTTACACAGGTGTGGACGGTCCATTTGTACGTTCAAAAAAAGATATGGACGGTCCATTGCATACGACACGACGAACCGGCGAATACAACAAGGGACAGCTAGCAAAAAGAGCGGCAGAGATTATATTTGACTCGTTCTGTGGGCCCCAGCGGCAGCCTCACGGGGTACGTCGGTCGGTGGTGCGTGATGCCGTGGCATCTGGTCTCGACCAGAGGACCCGGAGAAAGAGCGCAGGAAAAATTAAAAAAAACGTCCAGGTGAGGTCCACGCGCACCTTCTTCTATGGTCTACTACGCTGCTTCCCTGCTTACCTCGGTGCGGTCACCCGTACCTGTCCGAACTGCGTCTCACGGGACCCACATGTCTACGAGAATGGGTCGATTGTGCCTGTGCGGGCGGTGGAGGGAAGCCCACGAACGGAGCTGCATGGGTTTCCTTACCTTTTGGTCCCTGAACTATGAACTATTGATAGTAACAATAAGCTCTCCGCACATTAATGATCATCAATAGTGGTACGAATAGCATGTCAAAAAAAAATAGTGGTACGAATAGTCTAAAAAGTAATTAAATTATAAATATGGAAGTGGCACGAGCAAAAGACGTGCAGCCGTCCTCGCCAACTCTATCACCTAAGTCGGTTAAAACTTTGTATAGAAAAATAATTTTGGTACTCCCTCCGACCCATATTACTTGACTTTGATTTGTCAAAATTCGGAATCTATATACTAAATAGTGAATAGATTCATCTAAATTTAGATAAATTGAAGTCAACTAATATGGGTCGAAGGGAGTAGAAAAATTAGGCTTTCGAATTAGATACTGGTTGTTGGGAGTCATGATTGCAAAAGAGTTATTTTTTTCTACAAATTTTGACCAACTAAGATGCAAGGAGTAAATGAAGAAGGGTAGAATAAGAGTTATTTTAATATTTTTACAAAGTTTTATAAGGCATTTATTTTTCTGTATTTTGACGATGAGTGCTTGAAAACATAGATAAACACGGCCGGCAATGTAAAGAATAGTAGACGACCTCTAGGGCTTGGCTAGAGGTTAAACATCCTCCGGTAGCAACTAGTCCATTGTTTTTCACCCATCTGATATGTTTGGAGGCCAAACTAAAAATCATTGAAAACTATTTCATAACAACATGTATGTACACACCGAAGAAAATTAATATCTAAATAAAAGATATCAAGTCTCTAAATCTAGCTATCAAGAACCTTGATTATACATCCTCACCCGGGCGAAGGTCCTCATTGAAGCATATGATTTTCATAAGGTTTTCGTAGGTTCCTGATCTTTATGCATGTACCCGTTCAAAGAATGATGATACAAAGTACTTTCTCTCTTTTAAAATATAAGATGTTTTAGGTTTGCAAAAAAAAAATATCTAGACTTCTTTTTTGTGTGTAGATTCACTCCAGCGAACCTACGTATCAAAAGAAGTCTAAATACATTTATTTCACAAAACTAAAACATCTTATAATTTGAAACGGAGAGAGTATTTATGACTTGATTTCAGAATTAACATATGATCGAGATATATATTCTCTACATATTTTATCGAAACAACTCGTAATTAGCAATTTCTAAACATTTTGAGTTTTTTACAAATTTTATATTTTTGGTGTTTTATAGAAATCCAAGAAGGAGAGCCACAGACCAGCCCCCTCGCGGCCGACCATTCTCTGACTCGGGGGCAGTACAGAAAACACAAGATCTGGAAGCACCATTACGCAATAAGAAGAATCCACACAGGCCACGACCACAAAAAACGATCGTCTCTCTCCTCTTGGCTTGGCCAATTTGCTTTTAGCGCTTTCATATAAGCCATAACTTGGCCTCCTCCATTGCTTCTTTCCGACCTTCCGCTTCCGCCGTCGCTGACCCCACCGACCGGCCTGCCGCGCCGCCCCCCGCCGCCTCATCCATCCATCCATGGCCTCTAGCCCTACCCCCACCTCCCTCTCCGCGCCCCTCCTCTCCGACTCCTCCATCACCACCACCACCACCACCACCACCCGCGGCGTCGCCAACGGCCACGCGTACACCCACGGCGACCTCTCCGCCGCCGCCGACGCCGCCGCTTTGGTATGCGAAGCCGACCCGTTCGCGTTCCTCGCGGAGGACCACCCGCCGCGGTCGCGGGGCCCGACCCCCGCAGACCCGTTCCGGAACAACACGCCCGGGTGGGGCGACGCGTACTGCTGGGTCAGGGCGCTGCTGCTCGTGCCGGTGGCGGCCGCGCGGCTGGTGCTCTTCGGGCTGGCCATCGCGATCGGGTACGCCGCCACGTGGGTGGCGCTGCGCGGGTGGACCGACTCGCGCGAGCGGCCGCGGGAGGGCGCCGGCCCCATGCCGGCGTGGCGCCGCCGCCTCATGTGGGTCACGCGGATCTCCGCGCGATGCATCCTCTTCTCCTTCGGGTCAGTTGCCTGATTACTACTTCCTTATGCTACTGAACGCTCTACCTGATTCCTTTTTCGATCTGATCTGAACATTTGACCCTCGCTTAGTTTATACTTAGCAAGCTTCCGATTTTCGATCATCAGATTTGAGCCGAGCGATGACCTTTGCAAGCTTCGAATTTAGATTATTGTTAGAAATTGGGCCGCGGGACGAGCCGTAGCATAGCAAAGCTGTGGACGGATGACGCAATGGGGGGAAGTTCGTTTGGTATGCAGAATTTCTCCCGATTTGCGGCACGTGTGTGGGTGGGCGTGCCACTGATTTGTTTGGTGGGGGCGACGCCGACGCTGCATCGGTTTGGAAGGTGAAGGACCGTGTCCCTCGTGTTGTTTGTTACAGGAGCACGACCGGCACTTTAATGCGGCTGGGAGGAGACGACATGAAACTGATTCCTGTACGGTCCCGTCTAGTTAGCTTCCCCTTGGAATTGGCAGATTTACAACATGCTGGTGATGATGTCTCGGCAATCTGATTTCGGAAGCTAGTTAAAGAGAGCTTCCGAAGAACATGGTTCCACCTGTGCTAATCTGAGGCAGGAATCAGGTGGTCCTTTTATCTGTGTGACCATGGGTGGTCTTTGGCGTAATGGGTAGTTCTGTGCATGATTCAGACAAGGACGCCAGGCTGGAAGCACACAAATTGACCTAGTCCTGAATTCTGTTTGTGGGGTGTACGATGGCTATTGCTCGGTTGGACATTTTGATTATGTTTCATTGATATTGTCAAAACAATGTCAAAAAGTCTAATAAAAACAATATCAAAAAGAGAAGGCAAAGACAGTTAAGGGAGGTGACAGATACCTTGCTTAGCAATCTTTCTTGAAAAGTTTGCCTGCCAGATAAAATGAAAACCCAAAACTGTCAGAATGTTGATGTTACTGTATTACTTCACACAGTTCTACAAAAACCGTAGACATTTGTTAAGGCGTCAAAGCATGTAGATATGATCAATGTCAGGTTCCAAACACCATCATGGTTTTCTGTCCTGCACTGTCTGATCTTTCAGTACTTGCATTTTATTTTCCACCGTAGTTTTCTATGTTAAAATGCAAGAATATCATTGGAGGCTTGGAGCATGCTCCAGATAGTTTCTACCATAGATTTCCTTGTAAAAATACTAGAACATCATTGGAGCACGCTCCACATACTTATAACTAGCTTATGAAATCAAATGAAATCAATTGTTTGTATAGTAGGTTCTGCTTGTGTATATGTACTGGATTTTCTGGTTTTGACTGCATATCGCTTATCACATTTTCTCTACTTATAATGTTAGTGAGTACCATCTGATATTGGTTGGTCACCCGTTTGCACAGGTATCACTGGATCAAAAGGAAAGGAAAGCCTGCGCCTAGAGAGCTTGCGCCTATAGTCGTCTCCAATCATGTATCATACATAGATCCCATATACTTCTTCTACGAATTGTTCCCGACCATTGTTTCATCAGATTCCCATGATTCCATACCATTTGTTGGAACAATCATCAGAGCAATGCAGGTATGTCCCTTTCCATTTTCCTCTTAAAGCATCACAATTTGCAGGTTCCTTTCAAGTGTCAAATTTTATGACAACATATACCTATCTTATAGGTTATATACGTTGATAGATTCTCGCCAGCTTCGAGGAAGTCAGCTGTGAATGAAATAAAGGTTAGAATGGCTCTCATCAGGCCTCAACCCCATGCTTGCTCTTTATCGGGCAAGAATTAACATGTCACATGGAAGCTCTGCTGTTGATTTCTCTTGCTTATAGTAGTAGCTCTTAGGATGGAGAATTATCATACTTTTCATAGTAGGTTTATCATACAGAATCATTAACCAGAAGAGAAAACACAAGGAGGTTATTGCAATTTACATTTATGAAGCTTCTTTTTAGTGTTATCTACAGTATCCATCGGTGTTGATTAAGTTCTGTAACATAATACAAGAAACATGATTGTCTATTAGTTATTTTGTTCATATGGTACATTTTAGGTGCTTTCAGAGAAAGGCGGCTGGCAATAGCTTTCCGCGTGTCCTGTTGTTCCCTGAAGGCACTACAACAAATGGGAGATTCCTGATCTCATTCCAACATGGGGCGTTCATACCTGGCTACCCTGTTCAACCTGTTGTTGTTTGTTATCCCCACGTGCACTTTGATCAATCATGGTAAATTTTCTCTACAAAGGTACATTCTTCTTTTGTTTCCAGTTGTGCTGTTCTCTTTCATGATTGTTGTTGTTTTTCAGGGGAAACATATCGCTAATAACTCTCATGTTCAAGATGTTCACCCAGTTTCATAATTTCATGGAGGTCTGCAATTCTTGCACATCTCAGCTTAGCACTGTCTTTCATGTCTATTGGCAGTAACTCCTTGCACAATAAGCTCACCCGTTATGAAATTGACTTTTATAGGTAGAGTACCTCCCTATTGTCTACCCCCCTGAGATCAAGCAAGAGAATGCCCTCCATTTTGCAGAGAATGTAATTCCTTTTCATCCAAATAAATTGTCCATTCAACACCTTTTAGTTTCTGTAGCAACGTGATCCTAACATTTTATTTCAACAGACCAGCTATGCTATGGCACATGCCCTTAATGCTCTACCGACTTCTTATTCTTATGCTGATTCAATGATTGCTTCAAGAGCAGCAGAAGCTGGAAAGGTAATAGACCACCTGTAACACTATTTATATTCTGAATTCATGTGCCAGCTTTGCTCTTTGTTTTCTGGAGCCCTTGGTTCCTTACCATCTGGAGTCTCCCATAATTTCAAATGACCAACTGGAGCTGGGCCTGTGTTCACTGAGTAGTAAGGAGGAATTTGAGTCTAATAAGCTGAGTTTCCGTTTGCAGGCGAATTGCTCAAATTATATGGTGGAAATGGCTTGGGTAAAAGAAGTAAGTATTTCTTGATTTACACATGTAGAGCTTCATGAACAAACCTATCAAAGAAATATCATGAGATTATAAGTTTGCACTATTGTTGAAGAAAGTGTGTCGGTACAACGTTGGTTAATGCATGATTTTCTGTACATTTAGAATTGCTTCACCGTGCATTTAGAGGTATCTCTTGCTTCAAATTTTTTTGAGGATAGATGAAGAATAATTGCTGTTGATTTTATATTTCGTGCTCCATGCATTATTTTTTTTGGCATGTTTTTTTTGGCAGACTGGTATCTGATTTTTTAAATCTGTTTTCAGGTATATGGTGTAACCACATCAGATGCAATGGAACTCTTGGAGCACTTTTTGGCTATGAACCCAGACAGTGAGTAAGTGTTTAATCCCTTAACTGACAACTACTGGCTATCTGTAGAAGATTACAAAGCTTGGTCATTAAGAATGGCTTAAAAGATGCACCTTGTTTTGGCTCTCACATACATAGAAGGATTTATGCCTACTTTGTAATGCTCTGATAAATATAATGACTCTTGCAGTGGACGTGTTAAGGCCCAAGATTTTTGGGCTCTTTTTGGTCTAGATTGCAGTCCTCTATGCAAGAAGGTACTATAACATCCTTCCATGTGGCCGCTTATGCTGTATCAAGTTTACTCTCTTTAAAAAAATTGAAATCAAGTTCAATTTAAAAATTAAAATTGTGATCAGGCTTTACCCCATACTATCATCTTTTTGCTGAGATTGTAATTTTTTTCCCAGATATTTCACTACTTCGATTTTGAAAAGAAGGAATCTATCACTTTCCGACAGGTACCGACTTGAATGCGACCTATCTCATAGCTGGGTTATTGTTCAACATATCCTGTATTGTAGTATGCTAGTTGCTGTATGTTTTTCTGACATGCTACCACATTACTGCCTGATGTACACAGTTTGTGGTCGGATGTGCGCACATCAGGAAGCAGCCGCTGTTTGAGGGAGTGTGCGAGACCGCTTTCGAGAAGTGCAAGGTGCCCGGAACCTCTGACATCTCCCTGGCACAGCTAGCCGATGCCTTGCGGTCGAGCATGCTTCCACCAGCTGATGACGGGGTAAGTTCTCCACATTCAGGTCCGCCTGGAACGCTAGCCTAACGCTAGTCAACTCACCCCTGGCTGTACTCTGATTTCAGATGCTGAAGCTGTTCAAGACATTTGACGTTGACGATGACGATAAAATCAGCAAGGAAGACTTCGTGGCGTGCCTTGCGAGATTCCCTTTCTTGATCGCCCTCTTCGCTGGCCGGATCAACGGGGAAGTATACATCGAGATAGTTTGATGCTGGAGTTGTGACCCCTCCGTTTATTTAGAGGGATGATTGCGACACTCCACGGCCTGCTTTTTATCAAGACGGACCAAAGCCAAGGCTATATCCCCCGCTGCTTGCGCATCTCAAACTGGCTAACCAGTACAGTGCGGCAATTTTGTTTAATTTGTTCTTGGAAGGGGATTTATGTAGATAGGAATGTTGTGACAGATACTGGATCCTGCATACGATGCAGCGTTGGCTGAACTGGATGTGCACATAGAAAGCACCTGTAACATCACACAGTAATTTTTTGGAAGAGAATTCTGATTTTTCTCTTGCAAGTCTTATAGTACTAAATAAGAAGATACATCACATGAGTTCTCTTGGTGTATAAAGCGTTTGCAACAGGGAAGTATAAGCAAGACGAATGTTGTGTCAGACACTGGATCCTGCATATGATGCAGCGTTGGTTGAACTGGATGTGCATATAGAAAGCACCTGTAACATCACAGAGAACTTTTTGGAAGAGAATTCTGAATTTTCTCTTGCAAGTCTTATAACTAAGAAGATACGTCTGCACACAAGTTCTCTTGGTGTATAGAGCGTTCGCAACAGGGAAGTATAAGCAAGCCACGCAGCATTGACCAACGGTTTAGCATCAGTACATGGTTTAGCCTAGTTATGTAGGTACACGGTTTATGATGTACGATTGGTTTCATCAAACACATTGCAGGGTTATCACATGGACAGCGTTTCTGCTCTAACGTTTTATGGCTTTTCGATTCGAGAGGGTATTTACACAAGGGAAAACAAAGAAGAAATGAAGAAGGCTACAAATGAGAAACGGCTTGAAGAGTAAAAAAGCTTAGTCTGCCGCACGAAACAAGAAGTTTTTTTTACAGTATATGTATGGTGCTTCTTGTCTCTTCTTTTTTCCTGTTCTGTTCCCGGAATATCTTTACATGATGATGCACTTCTCTTTCTTTGACTCGCTTCTTGCCGGCGGTGGGACATTTGACCTCTGCTGCTGCAGAAATGAAATAAGTGATTCAGACAATTATTCTCATGCACCACAGTATGAACCAGCCAGGCATAAGAAATTCTTATTGATTATTATTGCATAATATGCTTAATTGTGAGGTGAAAGTGGAAACAAGATAAACATCATTTAAAACCTATAGAGGAATTTACTATTTCCAATCCATGACCCAGCTCATATATAATAATTATTTTGTGCAATACATTAATTTTATGTAAAACATGTGGTTTTTGGCATCGTAGCAACAATACATAGGTTTCACAACTAGACCAATGCCACTTGAGGACAGTAGTGATTCGTGCAAGTAGCTAATTTTCAGGATTCACAAGCAGAAACAATGCTGAGGATTAGGGGTTGTAGAACAGAATGGCTGTCCTAGATCAAAATTGATATGTAAACAAGCTGGCGAATCTCACAGGTTTAACTTCACATATTACTCCATCCATTCGGAAATAGGTGTCACAGATTTGTCTAGATACGCATGTATCTAGACATGTTTTAGTGTGTACTCCGTAAATACATGCGTACCGAGATAAATCTGCCACACTTATTTCCGAACGGAGAAGTACATACTAGTATGTTCGCAACAGTCTCGAAGCTATTGGATGAAAGGCATCAATTCATAAACAATCTAACAACTGTAACTAATGTGTGATATCAGATGTTTACTGGTGGTAATGAGTAGAGTAAACGTACCCTTGGGCCAACAACAAGTCCTGGCCGGCCTGCGCCATTTGATTGACTAGGTGCCTGCTGCGTCTGTGTCTGTTGCTGCTGCTGTTGTTGTTGCTGTAGCTGCTGCTGCTGTGATGGAGGCTGCTGCCGTGGAGATTGCTGGTTAAATTCCTGTTGTTGAAGTTTTATAGCGAACTGCAGATCCGAGCTGCCAACATAAAAGAAAACCAAGAGTACAGGTTAGCGTTTGGTAATACAAGTACAGATACAAGCACATTGGAAGGTTATAAAACAAACAGCTAGAGCAATTGTTCAGCGGTTTTAAGATAACTTGTTACTATCTTTGCCTGGAGCCGTGTAATGTGCAGTTCTCTTTACCATGCACATTTTTCTAGCCAAGGCTAATGTTATGCTAACCTGTTAAATTAGCACATGCACATTTTCCTATCAAGGCTAATGTCATGCTAACCTGCTAAAGGGTGCTACAACCATCTCTCCGCATCAGATATCCAACAGGCCGTACCGACCGTGTATTAAACAAAATTATGATTGCCTAAAGTATTTTAGTAAGCAGATTGATAGATATAACTTAGGATGTTACATCATATACTCGCCATAAGACATACCCAGATAATGGTCGTTCAATTATACATCAAATGATAAGTCCAATACAGAATTCAAAATCCCCAGCCAACTAGGCATGGAACTAATAATGGGAAATAATCATTGCAATTGGTTCACAACAGACTTATGTGGGATGATCGAAAACATCTAAAACCTAAAACAAGCTGAACACAAACTGCAAAAAAACATAACTAAGAACAACAGAGTGAGAAAATACTCTAGCTTCAACTGGCATCACAATATAGCAGACTATTCAAATATTGACATTGCTGCAAAGGTTATAACGCTGTGCAACAGTAATCTGGGTAAGAGCTGCTATCTGACCAATATAGAACTTGGTAAATAGAAAAAAAGAGGAGGGACATACTCTCCAGATGAGTCCGGCAGAGTGGAATCGTCAAATTGAGCAAGGTAGTCCTGAGCATAGAAATCAAATCAAATCATATAACATTAAAGAACTCAATGACAATCCATTAATGTTGCACATACAGCAGTAGTTGTCATGGCCTGCTGTTGATTCCACGAATCATTTCTGGGAGTTTCAGCCTTAAATGGTGTGAAGTTACTAGTGAGAAAAACCCCATCTCCATTCACCTAATGTTTGAGAACAAAACAAATCAGTAACTTTCGTAAAATGAATGAAGTGTTGGTGGAGAGGGCTAATACATACCTCATCTAACTTTTGCCATACCAAATCACTTTGGCCGAAAAAACCCTGATCAGTTGCTAAGAGATATAGGCTTCCATTATACTGCACAAAAAGCATAGATGGCATAAAGCAAGCTTATTAGAGTAATTAAATAATGTGACTTAATTAATTACTATACCTTGAACATAGTGTTGAAGTGGTTATTACGGAAGAAGACACAAAGCTCTCTTTCATTAAGACCCTCTTGCAGACAGAACAAACTGCAGTGATAAAAATTTGGCACATATTAATCATGAACAAGAGAAACACTCAAATAGATGAGCTTAAACCTATTGAACAGATATGTACCCATAGACAGTCAGCTGGTTAGCAGTGCTCTGCAGAAAGTTATCAATCAGGTCCCCTGCAACAAATAACAGAGTGTAAAGTTAAATACTGTGCAAAAATATTAATCACCTACGCATATTCAACTAATAGATAACTGGAAAGAATCTCACATTGATGATCCGCAGCTCCATTTTCCAAGCACTCACTACTTTTCCCAGTCTTGTCAGCCTGCTCAGCGAGAACCACCTCACCCTCATACACCGGCTCCTCAGTTTGATATGCTATGTTACCAGTGCCAAGTATGTGCTCTTCTCCTTGATAGATTGGCTCATTTCCCTGAATGCTTGAAGAGGCAAGCTCAGCAGTGTCTAAAGAAACAATTTTCTCATCCAGCTCTGGTGTAGCACAACTAGGAGTAGCTTGACTAGTTACAGTTGATAAGTCACAGCTGATCTCAGCATCAGAAGCCTGAGGGTCATGAATTTGCATATCAGAATGTTCTCCGCAGGTTTCCTTATTAGCTTCACCGAGATCAGGAGCAGGAGCAGCAGCTTGGTCATCGAGAACAGAAGATTCATGAGAAGGGCAGGGAAGGGTAGATTCTGAAGATTGAACAGGTATATCGAGGTGCTCTGTTGACATATCTCTTTTCTCATCTTCCTCTGTTTCTTTGGGTGTCAAAGTTTGCTCGGGTTCTGCAGATGCGACTTCACTAACATTAGCATCAGAATTTGTGTTCTGTGATATAGAACCATGAGCGAAAGCATCGCTTTCTTCCTCTTTATTTGTCGGTCCTGCTATCTCAGGGGCCTCTAATCGAAAGCTGTCACTACGAGGTGTATCCTCTACATTGGAAGATGAGTGACTCTGCGAAGTGCTGAATGAAACAGAACCATCAACAGCATTTGTGCTTTCAGCTTTGGATAGATTCAGGACTCTCCTTAGTTCCTCGTCTTCCTCACGGTCGCCTCGTCTTATTTGCAGTTCAGCTGAATCTGGGAGTGTACTCTCATCAAATGATCTCCCGATAGAAACACTAGGTGAAGGAACCCCTAATGCTGCTGCTGTTGCAGCAGCAAAATCAACAGTTTCTTCCTCCACAACATGTTTATCCTCTTCTGCTGGTTTCCCTGACTTAAATTCAGCAAGCCCAGAAGCAAGAGCATTGTATGACTTTGATCCAATGGCAGTAGCAGTGTCAGTATCCTAGAAATGGGTATGAAATAGTATTAGCATGTAACTAGTGTCATAGGCACAACTAATAAATTAATGTTGAATCTGTTTTGTGGGCATGCCATCTTTAAGCTAATGAAAAGAGCGCATTTAATGTTCACAAATGTAAAATGATAAACCATGTCGGTCATGCATCCTGGTTTGTGAAATTGCATTGCAAAAGATAAATAGATCATTTATGTGGACGTGCTTTATCAGTAAAAACAATAAATCTACGAAACACACCTGCATGCATGCAAGCATAACCTTTTGCAGAAGCAATCCAGATGAAAATCAGATTGAAACACAAAGATAGGGGCACCGCAGTAAGAGAATCAGTTTTTTCGGTTGACAGTTCATCTCAACAGAATAGCTCATAATTACGACATATGGTTTACGCTGCAGAGTGGAATACAGTTGGTAGCAACCTAACATAAAAAACGTGATACATTTTTACCAAACAAAGAGATCAAAAAACGACAAGACTAACGTCACGTGCATGAACATCGATAATGCTAGTAAAAGCAGGGCAATTCCTGTGTCATAAAGATATACTATAGCGCAATATAGGGTGTTCTGTCGCTTCAGCAATGCAATATAGGGTGTTCTGCCACATACATGAACATCGATAATGCTAGTAAAAGCAGGGCAATTCCTCTGCCATACAGATATACTATAGCGCAATATAGGGTGTTCTGTCGCGGAAGCAATGCAATATGGCATCATAATAGTATGTCATATCGATAACTCGTACCTGAGGATCCACTATCCATCCATGGTATAGCGGGATATCCAGAAGGTCAAATATGGCGCGCTCCCGGGTGAACTCAAAGTCATCGACCCTGCAGTGTCCACATAAATGCACCTCAGAACAACAAACTATTGCCATATAATATAAACACACAGCAACGCATAAGACTGACAACTGCCTAGAATCTGAAAAACCTCAAACGCACTTTCTGAACATGACATTGACGTCGATGCCAGTGGTGAGGCGTGGCAGAAGGTCTATGGCGTCCGAGATGTTGTGCTCCCAGTTACGGACGTACTCCTCGTCCTTGCCCTGCAACAAGAGTCGCATCCCAACAACATTTTCAGAAACGAACACCGCAAACAAGCACGGCCTTAAAATTCCCGGGGAGAGACCTGATCGGACCTGCGCGCCGCTGTTGGAGTCAATGAGGCGCTCGGCGACGAGCGAGAGCAGCTTCTGCTGCGACACCTCGCCCGCATCCGGGTTCAGGTTGATCACATTCTTCAGCAGCAGCACGTTACCTGCAAACAGAAAACACGCGCGCCAAAAACCCAGGTGAAATCGCGAGAAACCACCCACGCCACGACACGACACGCGCGGAATCGAGGGAAATGGCGGGTCAACCCGAACTAGGAGACAGAGGGGGTAGGGGCTCACAGATGGCGAGGAGCGGGCAGGGCCCGTTGTCGTTCTGGTAGACGATGGGGGTGCGTCGGCCGAGGAAGTCAACGGCCCTCGTCTTGTGCATGACCTCGGGTGGCTCGAGCGGCAGCGCGGGCGCCGGCTCGGGATCCAGCGCGCCGAGCGGCGGCGCCGGCGGCGGGAGCGGGGGCGGGTCCGCGGACATGGATCTCTCCCCGCGATCGCCCGGAGCAGCAGCTGGGAGCACGTTGGCCGGAACCCGAACCCTAGGATCGCCGCGGCCGTCACCGGCGGTGAGCGGATTGGAGGAGAGGAATGGCGGAATCGGGAGAGGAATAGAATACCGGGGACAGAGTGTGGGTGGGGTGGGATGAGCAGGCGGGGGCGGGGCGGGGGAGAGACCAGGCCAGGGGGCTATTAGTAAAGTCGGTTAACTGCTGGAATCTCTCGGGAAGATCCATTTATCGGGGTAATTTACTTGATTCGGTCCCCGTGCTTTGCCGTAATTGGATCGTAGTTCTCTTCTCGTATGCTGCTTCGGAATCTTTGGATCTGATAGCAATTACTAGTAAAGTATAGGACTGTATTTATCAAAACGGTTGCCAGTTGTAAGTAACGAACCCAACGACTGTTAGTTGTCATTGCACACGGGCACACAGCCATTCTATAATTTCTTTTTTCCGTGGGTGTGTTACAGCTAGACTGTTCTTCGATACAGTCGAAGCCATATCCTTGATTCCTTGGAGCAAATTTTAATAAGTAACATAAACACCGAAATTATCATAAAAAACCTTAAAGTTTTGATTAAATACATTATTTGATTAATTTTACGTGATCATCAAGCCCATCGTCTGAAAAACGAAAAGAAACTTAGCATGGAAGTAACGTCACGCGCTTGCTTGGACGAGTCGTCGCACGACGTCGGCTCGGCTAGAGCGTGCGTGCGTGCACTTTTGGGGCAAACGGGCGTTTCTTTCTCCAACGTCCCTGGGCCGTCGGATGGTCGGGAGGCGTCACATCCGGCCGTCCGAGTGGCGTGCGTGTCACGCCAGGAGAAAAAACTTTTGATTCCGTCAAGGGGTCCTCCTCCTCGCGGAAGTCCAGTTTGCTTCGTCGCGACAGCTTTGCCACATCGGGATTCCGATTGTTTCCGGCCGAAGAAAACTACAAGGAACGGAGCACGTGACCATCCGACAGCTTGTTTGCTGGAGGGCACTTGGAGTGAATGGAAATAACTAGTGCAGTAGTACTCGGAGGAATCAAAGCATCAACGGCCTGTCAAATACGATCTGAGTCCATGTTTGCCATATCTATGATTCGTAGGTACTCCCTCCGTTTGGAAATAGGAAATATAAGATGTTTTAGTTTAGCGAAACTAATGTATATAGACATTTTTTAGTGACAGGCATAGTTTTTTTATAAACATAAAACATCTTATATTTCTAAACGGAGGGAGTAGTACTGTCAAGCACAGTTTTTTTCCAGAGAGATAAATCCTAAGCTTTACTCCCGACACAAGACCAGCAATCAGTAGGTTGTACGAGGTGGAGACGACATAGGCGGTTGTGAGGCGGCCATCCCGTGCCTCCCATCGGGGCGTCGCCGGGCGATCTTCCCGCTCCTGTGGCCTTCAGGCCATGGAGGCAGGGTGGATATCGGCCCCCGTCGACGGGAGAACTCCATTTCCTGTTTTTAGTTTTAAGGTTCTTTTAACCTTATCAAAGTTCTATTGTCCTCTCACTTAACTTTTTACGAAAAATTCCTTTCTCAAAGAAACTTGATGTTCTAAGCGATAAACATTTTTGTCTTTGGTGTTATGGAGAAATACTCAACGATTATTCGAAATAACATACAAAGATGTGTTCATCCGATTTTGGTTGCAAACATCTTTCTTATGCATAGCATACCAATGTTTAAGAAAGGACAACTTGGGTTTTATCCTAAACCATAACTTTATATGGTGTCATTTCAACGGATTATGATGGAGCTCTTTTTAGTGGAAAAACTGTAGTCTGTAAAGCTTTAATCTTTAAAATATAATAACAGTTTTATAAATTACATCTTTGATCTTACCATGTCAAACAAGATTTCATTACATATCTCGAACGCTCCATATTCTTATGGTGTTTCGGGAAATGTAAATCCACGGAACAATTTTTCAAATCTAAGGTATTATGCTAAACTTGTAACTTAAATATCTTCCTTTATAATCCTATTATAAATTCTTTATTTTCTTGTTACATTGATTTTGCACTTCATCTTGAAAGTTTTTTAAACTTTTCAAATGTTTCACACTTCATCCTCGTTAAGTAAATATTCATATACTTACTCAAATTTTTGGAAAAAGCATATGAAGTTGAAATCCATCGTTCTTGACTACACGTAATGGACTTTATATATCAAATATGTACAAATTTCAATAATCTAGTCATTCGTTTCCTTTTGGCCTATGAACGGAATTTTAATTATCTTTAGGAAAGTTTCACAAGCGTCATTTGATCAAAAATCAAAAGACTTCAAAATTCCATCCACATGGAGTTTCTTCATGTTTTCTTTCTAATATAATTTAAACGGCGATGTTACTTCCTAAGTGATCTTTCAATCAATTTGTCGTTTGACATTTTTAGCACTAGTTTTATGGATGTGATTTCTCCAACAAGATTTGTAAATCATCAATCTTTTATGGATTATGGCAATTATTTGAACAACCATTTTGTTATCATAATACCTGATAAAACAAATCTTGAAGGCAAGTTTGATTTCAACGAGCAACACAATAACGTTTTATTTGTTCTCGATGAACATCATCATATATTATTTTTCTGGTTATTTAGGCCATTCTAGTTCATGAATTGTGTTGTTTCGTATGACGATTCATACCAACAAATTCAGTATCTAATACTTAAAAACCACATTATTTAACAAGCAAAGAATACAGTCATAACATGTCTATCCTCTATATACCTAAGCTGAATAATTCTGGTCTTTTTTTTCTGCCATATATTTATAAGATTCTCTTTCAGTATTTTCTTTTCTGTTTTAAAGAATCTATCAACATCAATAGTGGAGCCATACATATGACACATAGTCTAAAGCATGTATAGTTAAATACCAATGTCTTTGGACTTGCGTGGTGTTCTTTCAAATTCCATTATTTAGTAATCTCTTGGTGTGGTAAACATTTTACCTACATCAAATATTCATCCTTATCATGGAATTATTCATGATCAAACTGCTTTAGCTTATAACGGTGAATCGCGAGTATAATGTTGTTTTCCAAAATATTTTGGAGGATTAGGACGACTAGCGTCTCCAACCTTTTAAAAATTCCCATCAAATATGAGAACATAAACTTTGTCATATTATATTCTATCATGTTATAAACAAAAATATCATTTCAGATATCGCAATATCTTCCACATATGATGTTCCTAGATAACCTTGATATTAAAAAAATCTTTTGAATATCAAGAATCATGCAGATAAACATGATACTTATATACTAACACTGGAATTGTTACTCTTGATTTAATACCAATTATTAAACTTTACAGAGTAACCGAAACTTACTAAAAGTTTGCAATAGGACTTTTAAACTTTAGATTAACACTTCAAAACAATACGATACCAGTTAGTAAAGTAATTAACCAGAATTCTATAGTTCTATTATCTCAATTATAACTAAGCGCAAGGTGGTAAACGGATGTCAATGACTACAACAACTATGCAAATTCACTTTGATTTAATTTATGATAAATAGTGTTCAACTTTTAATCATATTGTTGTTGAACTCCCACTTAAAACAATATCTCTCACAGTTTTTTAGTGATCACACGAACCAAATTCACTACACCAAGTCCGATCATCACGTGACATGATATAGTTTCAAAGACGAACAATCATCATGTTTATCATATCATTTATATGACTCATGCTTTACCTTTCGGTATTCCATGTTCCGAGACCATGTCTGTACATGCTAGGCTCGTCAATATCAAACCTTAGCTTCCGCATGGGAAAATCTGGCTTGCTCCCATTGTATACACTCACAGAATCTAACACACCCGATCATCACGTGGTGCTTCTAAACAACGAGCTTTGGCAATGGTGCCTACTAAGGACGAACACTCTATAACTTGATATTTTGTGAGAGGGATCATCTTATAATGCTACCGTCGTGAACTAAGCAATACAAGATGCATAAAAGGATTAAAATCACATGTAATTCAAAATATGTGATATGATATGGCCTTTTTTCTTGTGCTTCCGATCTCCATCTTCAAGCACGGACATGATCTCTATCATCACTGGCGTGACGTCAAGGTCTATGGCGCCGCTCCATGGTTTTCTTCCACCAGCATTAACTATTACAACTACTTTGAATAATAGACACGTAGGTTTAAACGAAATTAAAAGACAACCATATGGATTCTGCTGGTTGCCGACTTACAATATAATCACAATCATGACCATATCACATCACAACACACCCCTGCAAAACAAAGTTATACGCCTCTAATTTTCTTTGCATGTTTTACGTGGTTTGGGGCTTTCAATAAGTGTCGTTCTAACTTACGAACAAGAACCACAACGTTAATACTAGTATTGTCAATCACCCGTTGTAAATTGAAACTTCACTATGTTGGGAGAAACATGCACCCACAAAGTCACTTATGCAATACAAGTTGCATGTCAAACGTGGAGCAAGTCTCATGAACGATGTCATATAAGGTTAGCCCGGGCCGCTTCATCCCACCATCCCGCAAGATGCAAAGTACACAAGAAGCAATCGACAACAAAAGCAGCAACGCCCACAATGACCATTGTGTTTTACTCGTGCAACAGAACTACATATAGACACGGCTCTGATACCACTGTAGGGGTTCGTAGCATGGAAAACAAAAAAAATCTACCGCATGCACACAAACAAGTCAAGATCTATCTCCTAGATTGTAGCAACGAGTCGATTAGAGTACTCATCCTCGAAGATTCCAAAGCGGTTAACGAGAGCAGATTCTCATGGGTGATGTAGCACTACTACAGAATAGGCTATTAGTGACAGGCTCAAAAGGCTCATTAGTAACAGGCAAAGCGTCTGTCACTGATGACTAGTCACTGGTATAAGGTTACTAGTGATAGGCAAGCGCCCGTCACTAGTATGTGTACTAGTGACAGACATTTATATATGCCTGTCACTAGTATGTGTATACTAGTGACAAACAAAAGAGATGCATGTCACTAGTTGCGATCAAAGGTCGCAGCCCTATGGGGCTTTGTAGTGACAGACACATTATCATGCACGTCACTGATATGAATTTCGGTAATAAAAAAATTAAATCATTTTTCCACGAATATTCTAGATAGCACAATAAAATATTATAAAAAATAAATGCATTTTTCATAAATATTTCAGATAGATATTGTACCAACGATACGTTCATATAACCTGATATGACACAATATTTGCACAAAACTACAAATAACACACTAGCATAAGAACTTGCAATCTATCATAGAGTAATGATGGACAGTTTTTTCCATTTATCTAGCACAAGCAGTTTGAGCTCCAAAGAACAACAACACCATGATACATTTATTATGGATATGAATAGCTGCAAGTTCCTTTCACTCTTCTAATTCTTTTATTATCTCTTTCTTGTATGGACTTAAATCATGCCATGCGATAATAGATGATGCATGCTTCGTGCTAGGACGAGCCACCCTCCAGCCATGAAGATGATGATCGCCGTTAATGTTCGCAACTTCGGACATAGTCATGAACTGCAACAGTATACCACCACCATGACATCACAAAATCATCATAGAACTCATACAAATAGTTGTGAATACATAATAACATCATCAATATTGCTACAAGACAAATTTTTCAGTGGTTCACCTCTATTTCCAAAGTGGCCTTGATCCGAACCTATCATGTGCAACACAAAATAACAAGGGATGGCCTTAGTATGTGATCAAATCACTTATTATATTACTTGACTGATATACCAAAATCAGTTGACTATACTGTGTAATCAATAGAAGTAGGCTAAAAGGAAATTCCACCAAAAAGTATCGAATAAACAACCATGTTAGTAATATCAATAAAGAACTTACTGCATCTGTCTTGAATGGAAAAAAGAATCAACCCAGTTTCTTGAAAATACAAGCAAGCAATGAGAACTCAACAAATATGCCTGAATCAAATTCAGATTGTATGCCCGGCCTCTTGCTAAGCGATAATAAAAGGCAATATCATACTACAAACAACTAAATAATAGGTTGAAAAAGGCTACCTTCCTAAATGTGAACCTCTTGCTAACCAATGAAAAAAAATAGCAAAGAGCTCTTACATATTATATTGTTAGAATGGATAATTCATAAACATCAACCGAGTGTCTTTAGGAATGTTTTTCCCACTGATCCTATTGATCTCAAGATCAAATATTTCTCAATCTAATTAGCACTGATTAGATGTCATTGAAATAGATTGTAGCCAAAATTGTAAGTCCTGACAAAACACTATCAGATTCAATTGAAAAACTATACCAACAGGTATATATATTAGTTTGTTAACAAATAAGTTGATTTCAAATAGAGGGAGATAGACTTAAGATCATATACTGTATAGGATTTCTTACCGACCTTTATTTTTCCATTGGTTCGCTCTTCGTCCCTCAAAGTATCTTTTCAGCCATAGGTTTTTGTGCAATTTCTCAGTTCTCACTAAGATTTTTTGTAAAAATCATGTCATATCAAACTTTATGTGGCATTCTCATTTTTTTTGATCTAAATCTTTCCTACAGAGGTTAAATCTTTTTCTCTAAAAGAAGGAACCCCTAGATCTCGATTTCAAGTGTAAACCTGTAATATTCACATCTTTTGAAAAAAAAATCTCATTCAGAACCTAGCTTAATTCTCTTAATTGTGTCTGTGTTGAATCAACATTCTTTTTTGTATTTCATCTTAAGAATCCAACTACAATTAGCATATGTTTTTAGGGGAACTGATGCATCTACATGGTCATAAATATCATCGAACACTCACGATCAATAATGCAAATATTTCATGGTCTAAAGCTCAATAAAATATTTCATAGTCTATGGAGGTAAAAAGTACCTTCGTTTTTTTGTATAACCTCCGACGGCACCATGACCGGTGTGCATTTATTTGTTACTCGACGTCGTGCGCAAACTTGGGATTTTCTATCATCAGATGGGCTAACGTCTGATACGTATTAATTTCATTCTCTTTCATATACACCACCGACATCTCGATTCATTTTCATGCACAACCTGTAATAATAAGTGATGGTTGATCCAACAAAGCTGCCTGATTTATGGCTTATATGAGCAAAGATATAGAATTTTTTTAAAAGAGATAAGAGGTGTTGTTGAGATAAAGGTGGAGTTCAAATTGCACGCCGACAATCAACATGGCGCTCTCAGTTTAAAGTACGATCAAGGTTGATTGTGTATGCCTTTTATCTATATACGTGTGCATGTAGATCTGTGTCCTGCTTCTATATGTGCCCTGCTTATATACAATCAAGTTTGATTACCGTATAGCGTGGTATCCTTGCCGCACTCCACATCTTCCTAAAACAGCTCCTAAGTATATTGATAAGTCGTAACCGTTGATATATCATAACTCATAGACTAACAAATCTCCACCGTTCATTGTCTTATGTCTTAATAATATAATAGATTGCAATTACGTAAGTGCTAAATACAATCTTTGTAATTTCCCAACAGAAGTGGATCTTACATATCATATAAAATTGAAATATGTAGTTCCAAAGTTACGAAATTGTTCATCTCATATGATCCGAACTGAACAACGCATTGCAGTAGCATTATACACATATGCACACAGTTAAATCATGACTGAATCATCAAACACAACTAAGAAAGATTTTGTTGGTCATTGTGATGCCACATTGAAAATTTGCTATTATGATATCAGCTTATAAGTTGAGCGTGACATACATGTAGCTTTATGCAGTAATGTAGTCGTACATTTGCCGATCTCAAGATCGCATAGACGATCCTTCCGGCGCTGTGTTCCGGCAGCGCTTCCGCAGTCGGTCACACGTTCGGTACTCGATGAAGACATTCCTCTTCCTTGTTCCAGCAGGCAGCGGAGGTTGTAGTTCTCCCCTCGCGATTCCGGCAGCACGGCGACGTGGTGTTGGAAGTAGAGGGAAGATCCTGCAAGGATTCGCCTAAGCCGAAGCAGGTTATGGTGGAGAAATAGGGTTCCCCGACGATCTAGGGTTTAGAGGCTGGAGAGGAGGAGGTGGAGTCGGCGGCGGCTAGGGCGGAGGCGACGGCGACGAGCGGCGACGGCGCTGGGGCGACGGCGGCGTGGCTAGGTGGGGAGGGGCTGGTTGTGTGTCTCTTGGGGCACCCCCTCCCCTCTATTTATGAGAGGGAGGGCAGCTTGGGAGAGGGGAGTTTGAATCTTTCCCCAACTCCCTCTCCTTGTTGGCTTGTGGTGGAGGGAAAGAAGGATTCTTTCCTTCCTCCACCAGGATACATTGTCCCGATTTGACTTTTCAAACTTGCCTTTTGACTTTCAATTTGGAGCTTAATTTCTTTCTTGTAAATGCCCAACCAAGTGACCTAGGACATGATTCAATCATTTCACTTATCCATGACGCATTCATCTACCCTTCCCATTTCGGTCCGGTGAATCTTCTAGACCCTTCTAGAACCTCTCCGATGAAATCATCGAAATCATTCCCGAACTTCGGAATTGGACTTTCCTTGCATGAATCTTATTCTCCGGACCATTTCGGATCTCCTCGTGATATCCTGGATCCCATCCGGGACTCCGAACAACATTCGGTCTCCCTACTTACATTCCATATCTACTGAACAACATCGAATCCTTAAGTGTGTCTCCCTACGGTTCGTGAATTATGCAAACATGACCGAGACTCTTCTCCGATAAATAACCAGTAGAGGAATCTAGAAATTCATATGGCCCCCACATATTTCTACGATTAATTTGCGATCAAATGAACCACTTACATATGATACCAATTTCCCTTTGTCTCGCGATATTTTACTTATCCGAAGTCTGATCGTCGGTATCTCTGCATACCTAGTTCAACCCCGTTACCGATAAGTACTCTTTTCTTGTTCCCGTGATATGTGATCGCTTGTGAGCCAGTCACATTCTTGCAAGCTAATTGGGTGACATTCCACCGAGAGGGCCTAGAGTATATCTATTTGTCATATGGATGGACAACTCCCACTCTTGATCCAATGTGCCTCAACACATACTTTCCGAACACTCAATGACACCTTTATAGCCACCTAGTTACGGTGTGGTGTTTGATGTAATCAAAGCATCCATCCGGTGATGGTGATTAACATGATCTCATGGTCGAAGGAATTAGGTTACTATGTATCAGAAAGCTTATAGCAAACGAACTATTGAAATGACTTGATCTTTATGTTGCGCTTATCTATAGGAGTATGTCCATCACACCATTCTCCTAATGATATGATCTTGTTGTTAATAACATCTCAATGTTCATGATCAGGAAACCATGATCATATATTAATCAACAAGCTAGTTTAACAAGAGGCTTTACTAGGGACTCTTATATGTTTACAAATCACACAAGTATTAATGTTTCCGGTTAATACAATTATAGCATGGTATGTAAACATTTATCATAAGCATGAAGATATGATAATAACCTCTTTACTATTGCCTCTTGGGCATATCTCCAACAACATTCATGCCCTAACAGTGGCTTCTCATGCCATCATTGCCTTCTCTTCCCTCCTTCATCACCACATTTATGTTTTGTCAATGATGTTACATTATGACTGTGATATACTTAGGCATCTAATGTTAATATTGCCTTCGACCATGCACACTTGTCTATATAATTCATGATGCCTTTGTCTCTCGTGACACAAAGCCTAATTGTTCTATGGAAACATTGACTTTTCTCTCTTATTTGCGACTTCACAATGAAGGAGGAGTGGTAAGTGTAGGATAAGGAAGACGACACCCATCACTCCACATGATGTGCACATACAAGACCTAAGGGACACGTGACGCGATGAAGAGGCTGAAAAGCATACTCCGTGAATGACATTCATTTCGTATTTTTACGGTCTTCAAAACTATATTTAATTGATCCATCAATAGTGAGGAATGATATTACTTCATTAATTTACAAGTTTCCGAGCCCTATTTTTAGCAGGTGTTTTGAAATTAAGTGTAATGGTGTAGGTTTTATTATGGTGGGATGGTGGTGCTACTTTTTTGGAGAATGTGTGTGGTTGATTTCCTTTTAAATCAATATCATAGATATTTAAAGTATAAAATAGTAAATGAGCTGTCTCTAGTGATTATAAAATAAATTCCAAAAAAAACGATTAAATCTTCAAGATCTTTAAACTATATCTTCTTCCATGATGTAATCTTGTATTTTTCTGAAGACGGTCATAGAAAAATGATATAGATGTCAAACTACAAACATGTAAATATCAACTAAGGTTCTCCCATAATTTTAACTTTGAGATACAATGCCAAGGCTATGAGCATGATGAGACCATTAAAGTAATCAACAAACATTAACAAGAGCACCAATACTCTAAGGAAAAAAGAAATTGAATAGCCTAGTCGACATCGCTAAGGAGAAAAGAGCACAAATGACCATTGTTGAGGACGTAGCAGCCGAGACAAATATTGCAAGGACAACCCTCCTTGCAGCAAGCATGTGAAAATAAACCAAATTAATCTAACGAAAAAATATAAAGAATCATACCTAGAGAAATTTAATATTTCAATACCACCATAGATGTCGGGAAGGAGATCTCGACCATTGAACCAAGGGCCAAATATCACTTATTATATACAAGAATATCATCTTTTTTTTTGACAATGTCATCTCCATTAACGTGGGAGGCAAAGCGAAGACAACTACCATAACTCTAACATAATAAAAACACTACTTTTATTAAAACTCCACTCGTAGGTTGGGTTCACCGCCCCACCCAATGTCGGTGGCCAGAGATGGTGGAACCGACGTAGGAGGAGGCAGGTTGATTTTTGAGGTGATCTTGATGTGGGAGCTCCCATTTGACTCTTTGCACCTTAAGCGTCAAAAGGGGCTTCGACAACTAAAGCATTTTTAACATGTGATACATCTCACGCAAATGATTAATAAATATATTTTAAATTATTATATAAAATACTCATTTTATATTTTTTTCAAAGTTTTCTTTGTGAAATGTCTTTTTTTCATAAGAAAAATGATCATATGATTCAATATTTTTTGATGAGGGTGAAATAAATGTCCATGACGTCCAATATAATTCTTAATGAGTCTTAGGATAAATCTTCGTGCAATTTGAGAAAATGTTCATGTGTTGCACAATGAATATTCATAGGATAAAACTTAAGAAAAATAAAAATAAAGGAAAAAGGGGATATGATGACTCCTTGGTGGCGCCAGAGAACTTGATGCTTGATGTGGAGTCTTGTTAGGAACCCCAAGAGCAAGGTGTGAAGCAGCACAACAGCAAGTTTTCCCTCAGTAGAGACCGAGGTTATCGAACCAGTAGGAGGAAGGAAACGTCACACAGGTATTGCAAGCAACACGGAGAACTACACAACACAAACTCAAGACTTTGCCCCAACGAATTAGTGAGGTTGTCAAGCTCACCGGTTTGTTGTAACGAAGGATTAAACGTATGGTATGGAAAGTAATGGTTTGTAGCAAGTAAACAAGTAACAGTGGAAGATGTATCGATGGTAAAGATTGGACGGGGGTCCATAGTTCACTAGAGGTTAGATAAACATGGCATGAAGGGTAAACAAATTACATCAGGGCAATTGACAAGAACTGAGCAAGGCATAACAATGCAATTAGTAGTTAGAAAGATCCTATGAGATTCTATTGGGAAATACAACAAGATACATAGACCGCCATCCAACTGCATCTATGACTAGAAGTTCACCTTCAGGTTATCATCCGAACCCCCTCCAGTATTAAGTTGCAAGCAACAAACAACTGCTTTAAGCAAAGTGTGTAAGGTAAATAGTCCACATGTTCCATGAAAAAGAGACCGTTGTTTCTCCCTAGTAGCAACAGCACATCTACAACCAAAGAGATTATTGTCACTTAACTTGGAAACTAGAGGCATGAACCCACTATCGAGCATAAATACCCCCTCTTGGAGTCACTAGCAACTACTTGGCCAAGATAGCTACTAACAACGGAGAGCATGCAAGATCACAGACAACATAGACATGATAGAATCATAAAGAAAAAACCATCAATCAAACCAACATAATAATCTCAATATCCATCGGATCCCCGCAAACACAACATGCATGATTACAAATAAATTAGATCTTGATCATGAACAGAGCTCACAAGATCTATACATAAAAGCACAAAGGAGGAGATACAACCATCTAGCTACTACATGGACCCATAGTCCAAGGTGGAACTACTCACACATCATACCGGAGAGAAGGCCACCGGGATGATCACCCCTCCAGCAGGGTGCCGGGAAGAACTTAAGATCCCCCCGATCTAGGGACGACGGTGGCGGCAGCTACAGAAGGTTTCGTGGAGATTTGATCGGGTACTTAGGGTTTCTGCATCAAGGGCTTCTTATAGGCGAAGGGGGAGGCCGAGGCGGTGGCCAGGGGCCCCACACCCTGCCTAGGCGTGGGGCAGGGCCCACCCACGCCTAGGGGGGTCTGGGCGCCCTGGCCTGCCTCCCTAGCTCCCCTCTAGACTTCTTGTTCCCCACAGAAAGTTATTGACTGATGTTTGTCCCGTCCAATTCCGAGAATATTTTCTTACTAGCTTTTCTGGAACCAAAAACAGAAGAAAACAGGCAACTGGCACTGTTGCAACTTGTTAATAGGTTAGTACCAAAAACATGTAAAAAGCACCTCAAATTGTAGACAAAGCAAAGCAAAGTAGATACTAAACAAGCATGTAGCATCAAAAATTATAGATACGTTTATGACGTATCAAGCATCCCCAAGCTTAACTCCTGCTCGTCCTCGAGTAGGTAAGTGATAAAAAAGAATAATTTTTTAGGTGACATGCACCCTCACAATAAAGATCCAACCATTTGCAAGCATTGAAAGCTGGGATCAAAGACTTCTAAACATGTGCATGAAAGATGGAGTTCTAACAATAGGACATAGTAACTATGCATGCAACATGAAAGGCTATATAAAAGATCATGAATAACATGCATTGAAAAACGTTTGTTTGTTTCACATACAGAAAACATAGCATAATGGCAATCAGTTTGTCCCTCATAGAGTAGCAAATAGATGCATAGGACACCTTCAAAGTTCACAAGGTGACTAGAAACAAATAGCACAAGAACAAGTAATATCACAATATGCATCAATCAATAAGCTTTGGAACACTGCACACAGAATGACAACTATGCTCTCTTAATGGTGCCTAAAAGTAGAAGGTGGAGACTCAATAGTGGTGGAAGAAAGGCCTTTTATAAAGGAAGCAGGGATTTCAAGTTTCAAAAAGAGCTTCCAAAAATTATGGTACTTGTTAGCTTTCAGCCCTCATTGCCCCTATCATAAGCATCTTGAAGTGATTAAGGTTAAAGTGAACAAAGATGGAGTATATGCTTGACGAAGTATAAGTTGGCAATCTCAAGTCCCTTGAATACGAGGGCCACACCTCATGCTACTCAAATTCAATCACCTATAAGTTCTTGTCATTGTAAGTATTTGTATATCATTTAGAACCGCCAATGGGGTACCCCTTGCACATGGTACATGAGCTTTCCCATAACCAAAATGACAAGGCAAGCAGACAATAAGCATCTCAGCAATCTTTTTATTTACCATATGCATAGCTTTTTATTGAGGATGCTTCATAGATAGCTCACTATGGTGATGCTACAAGTTTCCACCATGATAGGCATGGCTTAGGCTAGCGGTCCAGGCATTTCTCTAACACAGGATACAAACTCCATGGACTTACAAGCTCCCTTTTTATTTCACACCGGTGACATCCATAGACAAAAGAGCATGATATCAACTGAGTACAAAGTACAAGTGCAATGTTGAAACGTTCCCCGTGACAGCACGGTTCTGCTAATTCCAACATATAAGTGCAAGCATATACAACATAGATGACAAAATGGTTCAAGTTTATTAGAGGCAAAGAATATAAAGTGTGCCATCAAGTTCGTGAGGGATTTAATCACTAAGTTTTCACATAACAAAATAGTTTTAATTGGAAGATAGCTGAAAATAAGAATATACTTGGAATGGTGTAACACACCATGCATAGGAGTTTATAGTGGAAACTTTGGAATAACTTGGTTTCTTGGGAGTTGGAAGCATGAGTAGAGCTTACTAATACAAGTGGAGGCTAGCAAAAGACTGGGAGCAACCAACTAAGAGAGCAATAATGGCCATAATCATGCAGAGCAACAAAGCATTACTAATCAAAGCATAGAGTGGTACTACAAGTCAAGGACTAAATGATCATAAAGGCTATGGTGACTTGTTCATAGTCATAACATGATGTGAGCATGTGCCAAGTCAACCCAAGCAAAGCATCAAAGGAGAATACCACAATACTATGTTTTTCCATGCTAAAAGAACGCATAATTTCTTCAAGGCACACTAAGCAATGCCAATTGTTTGGAACAAGACATGCTACAGAAATAATCACTAAGCATAATGCTAAAACAACACCTAGCATGTCATGCTAAATTCTAAGTCATAGTCAATGCAAACTCCTCTTGCACTTACAAGCAAGAACTTACCACTCCTTTCCAAACACCAAGCAACTTATTTGCAACACAACACAGCGAGAACGAGGGTCCAAACTACTTTATTCAAGCAAACTAAACAACCTAAGCAAAGCAAACGAAAACTAAGACGCTCCAAGAACAACACAAATATGCATGAAACAATAAAAACAAAGTGTCTAGACAGACCTGAGCTTTTTATTGATAAAGAAGGGGATGCCTTGGGCATCCCCAAGATTTGACGCTTGTACCTCTTGGATATTTCTTGGGGTGACACCATGGGGGCATCCCCAAGATTGAGCATTTGTCCATTCCTCACCTTATTGCATCATTCTCTCTCTACACCTGAAATTTTTCCTTTATACAAAACTTCACACAATCTTCATTAGCAACATTAGTTTATTCAAAAGATATTAGACCTCTGGCAAAGCTTTGGAACAGCAAGGATTTTCACTAAAAACACAAGATACTGTAGTAACTCCTTCAAAAAGATCGATTCCCAAAAAGAGAACTCAAAAAGGAATCAATAAGAAACAAATACAAATAATGGCAGAAATCTGTCAAAACAGACCAGCAGGTAGAAACCGATTTTTTAGAACATCTTCTGTTGCTCAAATCAAAAAAATTTGAATTAACGAAAGTTATCTAACATACTGGTAGATTTATTCGTAAATTTTCAGCTCAATACGAGTTACATATACTCCTCACAACTTTTTTTGGTGGAGGACAGAAATCTGTTTCGGGACAGCAACTCCCCAAATCTTACTTTCCTCTTATTAGAGGTCATTCTTGGCACAAAAAGCAAACAAAAAGGATAAAGAGAGGTCATTACAGAAGTAATAACTTCCAAGACTCAAGGAAACTCTTGGGTTATCTCCCAACAAGTACTTTTCTTTAACGCCTTTAAGTTAGGCTTGATTGTTTGAGAAGATGCTCACATAAGAAATATGAATTGAAGTAAAAGAGAGCATCAAGAAGCAAATTCAAAATATATTTAAGTCTAACCCACTTCCTATTCATAGGAATCTTGTACACAAATAAATTCACAAAGAACAAAATGACAATCATAGGAAGATAAAACAAGAGTAACTTCAAAACTTTCAGCATATAGAGAGGTGTTTCAGTACCGTGAAAAATTCTACAACCATACTTTCCTCTCATAATAATTTTCAGTAGCATAATGAATAAACTCAACAATATAGCTATCACATAAAGCATGCTTTTCATGATCTACAAACACATAATTTCTATCAAGCTCAAAAATAGTGGGATTAAAACCTTCATAGGTTTTACCCAAAGTAGATATTTCAAAAGGATCCACAGGAACATAACATTCATCCTCCTTTGGTAAGCATGGGGGACAATAAAATAATGTAAGGGATAAAGAGTTACTCTCATTAGTAGGTAGGCATGGTTAGATAATCCATTCTTCCTCCTTTTGTTCATCACTCTCCTCCTCTTTTTCATCTAATGAGCTTCTAGTTTCAACAATTTCTTCTTCCATAGGATCCTGCAAGGCATTAGTCTTTCCCATATGTGGAAAGCATGTATTAAAATATTCAAGAATATAGCCATTTTCATCCTTATAACTATCAAAGCAAAATTTAAGTATCTCATAAACCTCATGTTCATAAGGTGCATCATCAGTATTTTCAAGCAAACTAGCAAGTTCAAATGCACCCTTGAAGGCAATAAATTCTTCAATTTGTTCCACATCATCAAAATCATAATTTCCTTTAACATAAGAAGATATGGTAACATTATCATTATACTCAAATTGAAAGGGTAGGTGTTTATACCTCCTGCATCAGCAAGCTTTATCAAAGCAATAAGTAACGTTATAAGTAGAGCACACGTCTCTAGCAATAGTATTTAACCTATCAATTTGTTCCCATAAGTGTTTCCCTTTTTGTGACAAATGATGTTTCTTATAATAATACTTTTGTTCCTCCGTGTACCCACCTTGCCAATAAGAACTAGTTTCAAAGAAACCATCCATTGATAGAAAGCATGGCAAAGCAAGGCAATAACAGACCAGCAACTAGAGCAGGAACTAATTTTTTGTGTTTTTGAATAAAGAAAGCAAACCAAACTAGACTAATTTTTTGGGTTTTTTTGAAAAGAGGCAAACAAAACCAAGCAAAAGAAACAAAGCAAACAAAAAACAAAGTAAAGAGAAAGGAAGTGGAGGACTCCCCTAGTGAAGACATCCTTAGCCTCAAGAACAGCCGGAAAACTTGTTGATGACTCCTTGGTGGCGCCAGAGAACTTGGTGCTTGATGTGGAGTCTTGTTGGGAACCCCAAGAGCAAGGTGTGAAGCAGTACGACAGCAAGTTTTCCCTCAGTAGAGACCGAGGTTATCGAACCAGTAGGAGGAAGGAAACGTCACACGGATGTTGCAAGCAACGCGGAGACCTGCACAACACAAACTCAAGACTTTGCCCCAACGAATCAGTGAGGTTGTCAAACTCACCGGTTTGCTGTAACAAAGGATTAACCGTATGGTGTGGAAGGTAATGGTTTGCAGCAAGTAAACAAGTAACAGTGGAAGACGTATCGATGGTAAATATTGGACCGGGGTCCATAGTTCACTAGAGGTGCTCTCCTTAGATAAACAACATGGCATGAAGGGTAAAAAAATTACAGCAGGACAATTGACAGGAACTGAGCAAGGCATAACAATGCAATTACTAGTCAGAAAGATCCTATGAGATTCGATTGGGCAATACAACAAGATACATATACCGCCATCCAACTGCATCTATGACTAGAAGTCCACCTTCAGGTTATCATCCGAACCCCCTCCAATATTAAGTTGCAAGCAATAGACAACTTCTTTAAGCAAAGTGTGTAAGGTAAAAAGTCCACATGTTCCATGAACAAGAGACCGTTGTTTTCTCCCTAGTAGCAACAACACATCTACAACCGAAGAGATTATTGTCACTTCCCTTGGAAACTAGAGGCATGAACCCACTATCGAGCATAAATACCCCCTCTTGGACTCACTAGCAACTACTTGGCCAAGATAGCTACTAAGAATGGAGAGCATGCAAGATCACAAACAACACAGACATGATAGAATCATAAAGACAAAACCATTAATCAAACCAACATAATCATCTCAATATCCATCGAATCCCTGCAAACACAACATGCATGATTGCAAATAGATTAGATATTGATCATGAATGGAGCTCACAAGATTTATACATGAAAGCACAAAGGAGGAGATACAGCCATCTAGCTACTACATGGACCCATAGTCCAAGGTGGAACTACTCACGCATCATACCGGAGAGAAGGCCTTTGGGATGATCTCCCCTCCGGCAGGGTGCCGGAAAGAACTTCAGATCCCCTCGATCTAGGGACGACGCTGGCAGCGGCTATAGAAGGTTTCGTGGAGATTTGATCGGGTACTTAGGATTTCTGTATCGGGGGCTTCTTATAGGCGAAGGGGGAGGACGAGGCGGTGGACAGGGGGCCCCACACCCTGCCTAGGCATGGGGCAGGGCCCACCCGTGCCTAGGAGGATCTGGACGCCCTGGCCCGCCTCTCCGGCTCCCCTCTGGACTTCTTGTTCCCCACGGAAAGTTATTGACTTTGACGTTTGTCCCGTCCAATTCCGAGAATATTTCCTTACTAGCTTTTCTGGAACCAAAAACAGGCATCTGGCACTGTGGCAACTTGTTAATAGGTTAGTACCAAAAAAACATGTAAAAAACACCTCAAAGTGTAGATAAAGCAAAGCAAAGTAGATACTAAACAAGCATGGAGCATCAAAAATTATAGGTACGTTTCTGACGTATCAAGATATAAGATAAAAGAGAGAGAAAAGGAGAAGATACAAACAATGAGGATGCAAAACAAGAAACAAACCTTGAAGAAAAAGTAAAAGGAAAGGAAAGAAAAAGGAAAACATAAAATAAAGAGACAAAATAGAGCAAAAAAAGGAAATCAGTAGGCCCACCGGGCTCCAACGCTTTCTCAACGCTTAAGAGTCAAATAGATGAAATCTAATGCCTCGCCCACTACGGATCAAATCAGCCACGCCGCTTGAAGTGTTCCACTAATGGGCAAACATGTTTAAGTGGTTTTTTTCATTTTATTTCTTCTTCTTCTTTTTTATTTTATGTTATATGTTATCTATTTTCTATGTCTTCTGTTTTCACATTCTATTTCTTTTCATTTTATCATTTTTATTTTTGTTTCTTTCCTTTTCCTTGTTTTCATGTTCTTAATAAAGTGACGTTGGTAAGATAAATGTTCGTGCTCACTTAAATTTTTTCCATGGTAAAACATATTCTCCATAGGTTTTAAAATGTTCAAGATATATAGGAAAATGTTCACCGGATTAAAAATGTTCACGCGGTTAAAAAAATGTTCACCTAATTCCAAAAAAGGAAGTTCATAGCTGATTTAGAAAATTTCTAGGGGTTAATAATATACATCCTTCCTTACCAAATTGACTTTCTAAACTTCATAAATTTTCTTGAAACAAGACCTTAAAGTCCCATCTTGGTGACTCAGCACACCCCTGAATGTTGTAGTATGAAAGAGTTTGACATAACACTCACAAAACATAGTTCCATGAATCTTACACCCAACAAATTAGTATAATAGAAACATTACAGGTCTAATGTATGAATTTATTATTCATATTCATATCCACATACAAAAGATCTACGAAACCTCCTTGTCACAATGAGCTTTGCTAGGTAAGCTCCTATCAAAATAAAAATCTAGAAAGAGCAACTGGTAGACTAGTCTAGTACTAGATCTACCTCTCGAACTATCTCTACAACTAATGGCTGACTGTTGCTCTATCAACAACGTTCTTAATGGTATGGTTTCTATCACTGAAAATCGAGTCCCATCTACTTTTAACTTGATCTCCACCATAACTATTTATAGTATCTGACACTGTTGACTACTTTGCTCCTCAGATCCTCGTAGTGGTCCCCATTTTTTGTCTTCTTGGATTTGGATAACGTTAACAACTTACCAGAGTCTAGCAAGGGATAAGAACATAATTTGAGTATATCGTACTTACCAAGTTCTAAATATGTGTTGTTTGATGCACTATCTATAACCATGGATCATCAATCCCGAGCTTATGCAAGTTTTAAAAAATGTTTTTTAGAAATGATAAGTTTTATTTAAAAAACCTATGTAAGTTAGCCTTCACAGGTTATGCAAGACTCTATGAAGTCCCTTTCCATGTTGCTTTGTAGTTCTTTCCCAGAACAGGGAGTAACATGTCACATTTATACACTCTCGAGAGGTGTGCTACTTTACCAATTAATGTCTTTAGCTTGTTGCACATTCGGGCCATGACTCCGCTCACACTTCCATATGTATGAGGCCTAGACTAAATACTAGTCAAACATTTTCCTTCGCGCATGACCCACTTTCCACCCTTTGTAATTAGTTTTGTTCACCGAACCTACGTTCAATTACCACCCCTTCTATGCTCTTTGGATCACTACCCAAGTTAGAGTACGAGGATATACGAAAGGAAAAAGGTATAACTGACTTGCCCATCTGTTGGAGATATGCCCTAGAGGCAATAATAAAAGAGGTTATTATTATATCTTTGTGTTTATGATAAATGTTTACATTCATGCTATAATAGAATTAACCGGAAACATTAATACTTGTGTGATTTGTAAACTAAATTAGAGTCCCTGGTAAAGCCTCGTTATAATACTAGCTTGTTGGTTAATGGATGATCGTGGTTTCTCGATCATGAACATTGAGATGTTATTAACAACAAGATCATATCATTAGGAGAATGGTATGATGGACATACTCCTATAGATAAGCATAGCATAAAGATCAAGTTATTTCAATAGTTCGTTTGCTATAAGCTTTCTAATACATAGCAACCTAATTCCTTCAACCATGAGATCATGATAATCACCATCACCGGAAGGATGCTTTAATGACATCAAACACCACACCATAACTGGGTGGCTATAAAGGTGGCATTGAGTGTTCGGAAAGTATGTGTTGAGGCACATGGATCAAGAGTGAGATTTGTCCATCCATATGACGGATAGATATACTCTGGGCCCTCTTTGTGGAATGTCATCCAATTAGCTTGCAAGCATGTGACTGGCTCACAAGGGATCACATATCACGGGAACGAGAAAAGAGTACTTATCGGTAACAAAGTTGAACTAGGTATGCAGAGATACCGACGATCAAACCTCGGATAAGTAAACTATCACGAGACAAAGGGAAATTGGTATCGTATGTAAGTGGTTCATTCGATTGCAAAGTAATCGTAGAAATATGTGGGGGCCATATGAATTTCCAGATTTCTCTGTTGGTTATTGATCGAAGAAGTGTCTCGGTCATGTCCGCATAATTCATGAACCGTAGGGAGACACACTTAAGGATTCAATGTTGTTTAGTAGATATGGAATGTAAGTAGGGAAACCTAATGTTGTTCGAAGTCTCGGATAGGATCCGGGATATCACGAGGAGATCCGGAATGGTCCGGAGAATAAGATTCATATAAGGAAAGTCTGATTCCGGAGTTCGGAAATGATTTCGATGTTTTCATCGGAGAGGTTCTAGAAGGTTCACCGGACCGGAAGGGGAGTGGTCCATGAATGTGTCATGGGTAAGTGGAATGATTGGATCATGTCCTAGGTCACTTGGTTGGGAATTTGCGAGAGAGAATTAAAGCTCTAAATTTAAAGTCAAAATGCAGGTTTGAAAAGTCAAACTGGAACAATAGTTTCCTAGTGGAAGAAGGAAAGAGTCCTTCCTTCTATCCAACTTGGGTTTGGGTATGGATTCAAACTCCCCTCTCCCAAGGCTGCCCTCCCTCTCATAAATAGAGGGGGAGGGATGCCCCAAAGACTACAACACCAAGCCCTCCACACCCGTGCGCCGCCGCCGCCCACGCTGCCGCCCTGCGCCGCCGCCGCCCCGTCGCCGTCACCCTAGCCGTCGCCAACACCTCCTCCTCCTCTCCGGCCTTCTAAACCTAGATCGCCGGAAACCCTAGATCCACCATAACTCGCACCGGCTTAGGCGAAGCCCTGTGGGATCTTCCCTCTACTTCCGACACCACGCCGTCGTGCTGCCGAAATCGCGAGGGGAGAAAACTACAACCTCCGCTGCCTTCTGAAACAAGGGAGAGGAAGGTCTTCGTCGAGTATCGAACGTGTGACCGACTGCGGAAGTGCTGCCGGAACGCAGCGCCGGAAGGATCGTCTACAAGATCTTGAGATCGACAAGTGTACGAATACATCACCCACGAGAATCTACTCTCGTTAACCACTTTGGAATCTTCAAGGATGAGTACTCCAATCGACTCGTTGCTACAATCTAGTAGATAGATCTTGGCTTGTTTGTGTGAATGTGGTAGAATTTTTTTGTTTTCCATGCTACGAACCCCTACAGTGGTATCAGAGCCGTGACTATATGTAGATCTGTTGCACGAGTAGAACACAATGGTCATTATGGGCGTTGATGCTTTTGTTGTCGATTGCTTCTTGTGTACTTTGCATCTTGTGGGATGGTGGGATGAAGCGGCCCAGGCTAACCTTACATGACATCGTTCATGAGACTTGCTCCACTCTTGACATGCAACTTGTATTGCATAAGTGGCTTTGCGGGTGTCTGTTTCTCCTAACAAAGTGAAGATTCAATTTACAACGGGTAATTGACAATACTAGTATCAACGTTGTGTTTCTTGTTCGTAAGTTAGATCGACACTTATTGAAAGCCCCAAACCACGTAAAACATGCAAAGAAAATTAGAGGCGTCTAACTTTGTTTTGAAGGGGTGTGTTGTGATGTGATATGACCATGATTGTGATTATATATTATGTATGCAATGTTCCTTATTGTAAGTCGGCAACCGGCAGGAGCCGTATGGTTGTCCTTTAATTCCGTTAAGACCTGAGTGTCTATTATTCAAAGTAGTTGTAATAGTTGATGCTGGTGGACGACAACCATGAAGCGGCGCCATTGACCTTGACGCCATGCCGGTGATGATGGAGATCATGTTCGTGCTTGAAGATGGAGATCGGAAGCACAAGAAGAATATCACATATTTTGAATTGCATGTGATGTTAATCCTTTTATGCATCTTGTATTGCTTAGTTCGCGACGGTAGCATTATAAGATGATCCCTCTAGCACAAAATTTCAAGTTATAAAGTGTTCATCCTTAGTAAGTACCATTGCTAAAGCTCGTTGTTTCAAAGCACCACGTGATGATCGAGTGTGTTAGATTCTACGAGTGTAGACAATGGGAGCATGCCAGATTTGCTCATGCGGAAGCTAAGGTTTGATCTTGACGAGCCTAGCATGTACAAACATGGTCTCGGAACACGGATCACCGAAATGTAAAGCATGAGTCATATAGTAGATATGATGAACATGTTGATTGTTCGCCATTAAAGCTACATCAACTCTCGTGATGATCGGTTTTGATGTGGTGGATTTGGTTCATGTGATCACTAAAACAATGTGAGGGATATTGTTTTGAGTGGGATTTCACCTAGATTAATTTAACTATTAATTAGAACTCAGTTTGTCATAAACATAGTCTAAACTATTGCAAATATGTTGTAGATCAATGGCGGCCCCTACCATCAATTTTAATACGTTCCTAGAGAAAGAAAAGTTGAAAAACAATGGAAGCAACTTCGTGGATTGGTTCCGCAATTTGAGGATTGTCCTTAATGCTGGTAATTTGACCTATGTGCTGGATGCACCACTGGGTGACCCACCTGCAGCTGATGCTACCGATGAGGTAAAGAATATTTTCCTCGCTCGGAAGAATCAGTACTCCACAGTTCAGTGTGCTATCTTGTATGGTTTGGAATCAGAGCTTCAGAAAAGGTTTGAGAACCATGACCCACATAATATTGTCTGTGAACTCAAAATGATATTTGAGGCTCACGCGACAGTTGAGAGTTATGAGGCTTCTAAAAAGTTATTTAACTACAAGATGGAAGATGTCAGCTCCGTCAGTGAGCACGTGCTTAAAATGTCTGGGCACGCAAGAAAGCTTCAAAGCTTGGGTATAGTGATTCCTAATGCTTTGGGGATTCACCGTGTCCTCCAATCACTACCACCAAGTTACAAGAACTTTGTGATAAACTACAATATGCAAAACATGGACAAGTCGTTGCCCGAACTCTTCTCCATGTTAAAGTCTGTGGAAGTGGAGATCAAGAAAGAGCACCAAGTGTTGATGGTCAATAAGACCACCAAATTCAAGAAGCAAGGCAAGTCTAAGAAAAAGGGAAACTTCAAGAAGGGCGCTAAGAAAGTTACCGCGTCGGCGAAGAAGACCAAGGCTGGGCCTAAGCCTGATACTGAGTGCTTTTACTGCAAGGGAGAAGGTCGCTGGAAGCGGAATTTCCCTAAGTACTTGGCAGATTTCAAGAACGGCAACATCAAGAAGAAAGGTATATCCGATATACATGTTATTGATGTGTATCTCACTAGTAATCATAGTAGTGCCTGGGTATTTGATACCGGTTCGGTTGCTCATATTTGTAACTCGAAATAGGTGCTGCAGAATAGACGGAAACTAGCGAAGAACGAGGTGACGATGCACGTTGTAAATGGATCAAAGGTTGATGTGATCGCGGTCGGCACGCTACCTCTTCATCTACCATCGGGATTAGTTTTATACTTAAATAATTGTTATTTGGTGCCTGCGTTGAGCATGAACATTATATTCGAATCATGTTTATTGCGAGACGATTACTTGTTTAAATCCAAGAATAATGGTTGTTCGATTTATATGAGTAATATGTTTTATGCACATGCACCTTTGATAGATGATCTATTCTTATTGAATCTCAATTGTAGAAATACACACATTAATAACATTGAAGCTAAACGTTTGAAATTGAGCGATAACTTGACCTATATGTGGCACCGTCGTCTTGGTCATATTGGAGTGAAGCGTATGAAGAAACTCCATTCCGATGGACTTCTTGAATCACTTGATTTCAAATCAGTTGAAAGATGCGAAGCATGTCTGATGGGTAAAATGACTAAGACTCATTTTTTGGTATGATGGAGCGAGCTACGGACTTATTGTAAATCATACATACCTATGTGTGTGGCCCAATGAGTGTAGCATCGCGCGGTGGTTATCGTTATGTTCTTACCTTCACGAATGACTTGAGTAGATATGTGTATATCTATTTCATGAAACATAAGTCCGAAACTTTCGAGAAGTTTAAGGAATTTCAAAGTGAGGTAGAGAATTAACGTAACAAGAAGATTAAATTTCTACGATCTGATCGTGGAGGTGAATATCTAAGTTACGAGTTTTGGCGAGCATTTTAAGAAATGCGGAATACTTTCACAATTGACACCGCCGGGAACACCACAACGTAATGGTGTGTCCGAACATCATAATCGAACTCTCTTAGATATGGTTCATTCTATGATGTCACTTACAGATTTACCGCTATCGTTTTGGGGTTATGCATTAGAAATAGCCGCATTCACATTAAATAGGGCACCATCTAAATCCGTTAAAACGACACCGTATGAATTATGGTTTGGGAAGAAACCTAAATTGTCGTTCCTTAAAGTTTGGGGTTGCGAAGCTTATGTAAAGAAGTTACAGCCCGACAAGCTTGAACCCAAAGCGGAAAAATGCGTCTTCATAGGATACCCGAAGGAAACTATTGGGTATACCTTCTATCATAGATCCGAGGGCAATCTTCGTTGCTAAGAATAGATCCTTTCTAGAGAAGGAGTTTCTCTCGAAAGAAGTGACTGGAAGGAAAGTAGAACTCAACGAGGTTATTGAACCTTCTCTCGGACTTGAGAGTAGCGCATCACCGGGAGTAGTTCCTGTGGCGCCTACACCAATAAGAGAGGAAGCTAATGATGTTGATCATGAAACTTTGGTTGAAGTAACTACGGAGCCTCGCAGGTCAACAAGAACTCGTAGCACTCCTGATTGGTATGATCCCGTTATGAGTGTCATGTTGGTGGACAACACCGATGACCCTGCGACATATGAGGAAGCAATGATGAGCCCAGATTCCAATAAATGGCAAGAAGCCATGAAATCCGAGATTGGATCCATGTACGAAAACCAAGTATGGAATTTGGTGGACTTACCGGATGGCCGGAAGGCTGTCGAGAACAAATGGATTTTCAAGAAGAAAACAGATGCTGATGGTAATGTTACTGTCTATAAACCTCGACTTGTCGCAAAAGGGTTTCGACAAATTCAAGGAGTTGACTACGATGAGACTTTCTCACCGGTAGCGAACCTAAAGTCCGTGAGGATTTTGTTAGCAATCGCTGCATATTATGATTATGAGATATGGCAGATGGATGTCAAAACGGCGTTCCTCAATGGAGACATTAATGAAGAGTTGTATATGGTACAACCCAAAGGTTTTGTCGATCCTAAAGATGCTAACAAGGTATGCAAACTTCAACAGTCCATTTATGGATTGAAGCAAGCATCCCGGAGTTGGAATCAACGTTTTGATAAGGTAATCGAAAGTTTTGGTTTTATACAAACTTATGGAGAAGCTTGTATTTGCAAGAAAGTGAGTGGGAGCTCTGTAGCATTCTTAATACTATATGTAGATGACATATTATTGATTGGGAATGACGTAGACATTCTTAATAGTGTCAAGGATTATTTGAATAATAGTTTTTTAATGAAAGATCTTGGCGAAGAATCTTACATATTAGGCATAAAGATTTATAGAGATAGATCGAGACGTCTAATATCATTGTCACAGAGTACATATTTGGACAAAGTTCTAAAGATGTTTGGAATGGAAGATAACAAGAAAGGGTTCTTGCCCATGTTGCCTAGTACGACCTTGAGTAAAACTCAAAGTCCTACAACGGCAGAAGATATAGAAAGGATGAGTAAGACTCCCTATGCCTAAGCCATAGGATCTCTTATGTATGCCATGCTATTTACTAGACCCGACATTGCATATGTTGTTAGTGTGACTAGCAGATATCAAAGTGATCCAGGAGTGGATCATTGGACAGCGGTCAAAACATCCTTAAGTACCTGAGAAGAACTAAGGATATGGTTCTTTCTTATGGAGGTGATGAACAACTCGTTGTTAATGGTTACACCTATGCTAGTTGGAACACCGATCCAGATGATTCTAAATCTCAATATGGATACGTATTTACTTTGAATGGTGCAGCAGTTAGCTGGAGGAGTGCAAAGCAAAGCGTTGTGGCAAGATCTTCAACTGAATCGGAATACATAGCTGCTTCGGAGGCTTCACAAGAGGCGATATGGATGAAGGAGTTCATTACAGAGCTTGGTGTGGTTCCAAGTGCGCTGGACCCAATGTCTATCTATTGTGATAACATGGGCGCCATAGCCAATGCACAAGAACCAAGGTCACACAAGAAGCTGAAGCACATCAAGCTACATTTTCACGCTATTCGAGAGCATGTCCAAGATGGGGACATAAATATTTGCAAAGTACACACAGATCTGAATGTGGCGGATCTGTTGACCAAACCTCTCCCGAGGGCAAAACATGACCAGCACCAAACCGTCATGGGTGTTCGGTATATTACCATGTAATCTAGATTAGTTGACTCTAGTGCAAGTGGGAGAATGTTGGAGATATGCCCTAGAGGCAATAATAAAAGAGGTTATTATTATATCTTTGTGTTTATGATAAATGTTTACATTCATGCTATAATAGTATTAACCGGAAACGTTAATACTTGTGTGATTTGTAAACTAAATTAGAGTCCCTGGTAAAGCCTCTTTATAATACTAGCTTGTTGGTTAATAGATGATCGTGGTTTCTCGATCATGAACATTGAGATGTTATTAACAACGAGATCATATCATTAGGAGAATGGTATGATGGACATACTCCTATAGATAAGCGTAGCATAAAGATCGAGTCATTTCAATAGTTCGTTTGCTATAAGCTTTCTGATACATAGTAACCTAATTCCTTCAACCATGAGATCATGCTAATCATCATCACCGGAAGGATGCTTTGATGACATCAAACATCACACCATAGCTGGGTGGCTATAAAGGTGGAATTGAGTGTTCGGAAAGTATGTCTTGAGGCACATGGATCAAGAGTGGGATTTGTCCATCCATATGACGGATAGATATACTCTGGGCCCTCTGGGTGGAATGTCATCCAATTATCTTGCAAGCATGTGACTGGCTCACAAGGGATCACATATCACGGGAACGAGAAAAGAGTACTTATCGGTAACGAGGTTGAACTAGGTATGCAGAGATACCGACGATCAAACCTCGGATAAGTAAAATATCGTGATACAAAGGGAAATTGGTATCGTATGTAAGTGGTTCATTCGATCGCAAAGTAATCATAGAAATATGTGGGAGCCGTATGAATTTCCATATTCCTCTGTTGGTTATTGATCGAAGAAGTGTCTCGGTCATGTCCGCATAATTCACGAACCATAGGGAGACACACTTAATGATTCGATGTTGTTTAGTATATATGGAATGTAAGTAGGGAAACCGAATGTTGTTCGGAGTCTCGGATAGGATCCGGGATATCACGAGGAGATCCAGAATGGTCTGGAGAATAAGATTCATTTAAGGAATGTTGTCCAGAATGTTTTCATCGGAGAGGTTCTAGAAGGTTCACCGGACCGGAAGGGGAATGGTCTATGAATGTGTCATGGGTAAGTGGAATGATTGGATCATGTCCTAGGTCACTTGGTTGGGCATTTGCGAGAGAGAATTAAAACTCTAAATTGAAAGTCAAAAGAGAGGTTTGAAAAGTCAAACTGGAACAATAGTTTCCTAGTGGAAGAAGGAAAGAGTCCTTCCTTCTATCCAACTTGGGTTTGGGTATGGATTCAAAGTCCCCTCTCCCAAGGCTGCACCCTCTCATAAATAGAGGGGGAGGGCTGCCCCAAAGACTACAACACCAAGCCCTCCACACCCGTGCGCCGCTGCTGCCAGCCGCCGCCGCCCCATCGCCGTCGCCCTAGTCGCTGCCGACACCTCCCCCTCCTCTCCGACCTTCTAAACCTAGATCGCCGGAAACCCTAGATCCACCATAAATCGCACCGGCTTAGGCGAAGCCATGCAGGATCTTCCCTCTACTTCCGACACCACGCCGTCGTGCTGCCTGAATCGCGAGGGGAGAACTACAACCTCCGTTGCCTGCTGGAACAAGGGAGAGGAAGGTCTTCATCGAAAAGAACATGTGATCGATCATGAAGCGCCACTTAACGCAGCGCCGGAAGGATCTTCTACGCGATCTTGAGATCGACAAGTGTATGACTACATCACCCACGAGAATATGCTCTCGTTAACCACTTTGGAATCTTCGAGGGTGAGTACTCCAATCGACACGTTGCTACAATCTAGTAGATAGATCTTGGCTTGTTTGTGTGCATGCGGTAGAATTTTTTTGTTTTCCATGCTACGAACCCTAATCCCATTCCAGGATTTATAGTTAGCACTTTCTATATGACGCAAGAGTCATAGACTATATTTGTTGTTTAATCCTAGGTTATATACTCGGTATGATGATATCTCCACCACACGACTTCCCAACCATGTATTCCATCATCCACCATTTTACAATTCATTTCATCCATAAAAGTGCACTTTTTGCTTTTGAATGCTGTGATAATAATATAATTTTTGAATATAGGTTTTATAAAGTAGTTCAAAGGACACAATGTTAAACTTGCCTCCTGAGTGCAAATTTATGCAATCAGCACGCTTCGTCATAAGGTCCATATGGAAGGGCAGCATTGGGCCCTTATGGACTAATGTTTGAAAGATTACCAATATGATTTGATGAATAATATGTGATATGCAAAGTATTCTAATCTCCCGGTACTGATTTCCCATTGGTTTCTTTTACATATTTGACTTAAGTTTGAGTTGGTGATTTCTTATGGATTTGAGTTAGGTTTAAGTTTACTTCACCCATTATGTAAAGTTCAAGCAATTAATATTTTCACTCAAAGCACAATAATATATGGCAACAAGACATGGCATAATTACCTGACTTAGTGTATTCTTTTTAAGTCATTTAAGACTTTATGAAAATAGGTCATGTCGACTTCCTTTATTCTAGCAAAAAGAATAACTTTTGAAGAACATTTTCTTATTAAGTAATTATTGTGTTTAGGGTTTTGAATATTTATCATTGAAAATTCATTTCTTATATGAAGTTAAAATTTCATTTTAGTGGTTTTCTTAAGTTATTTATGTACTTTATCAATTTTATTAATCACCTTTAAATATTGTTTTGATTTATTATTATTGTTACTTAGGGCATACTTCTATTTTTATTGGGATTTTTATCACTCAAGAAATTAATTGATGATTTTTTCATTTAGGAAGACAAAGTTCTATTTTTTATATTTAAAATATTCTTTGGTTATTTTGTATTTCATTTTAAATTTGAATTTAAGTAAGTGTATGCAAAGGTTTTATTTATTCTTTGATTTTTAATCCATAGAACTGTATTATATTTTTGTGTGGACAAACAGATCTTATTTTTCTAAACATTTTGATATAGTATTTGTTTTTACTTAGTTAGGATGAATTTGTTATGAATTTCCTCTCATGGAAATTCTAAATATGGAAATTAAAGCGCCAAATTCCTATGATGGAATTTCCTACAATTAAGGAACTGCTTCTTTTCTCCAAATTACGCATTTATGGAATTCCTCCTAAAGTGTTTAGTACCTAAAAACCACATAGGAGTGAAATCTTTGTTTTCAAAATATTTGTTTTAGTTGGAATGTGAAAACCATCGAAACCAGATGAAAACCACTAGAAAAATCTCGAAAAATACCTATATAAAATAGAGCTATCAAACAACTATAGATTCATTTAACATCCCCTGTCCTATATCCAAGCAAATCAAACACGAGAGTGAACAAGGTATCCTCTTGTCTCAACCCTTTATATGTTCTAAAATAACCACCATGTTCCCCATTAATGTTAATGGATAGTCTACCATATTGTACAACTTGCTTAATCTAAGAAATCCAGACTTTGCTAGAGCCTTTTTCCTCGAGTAAGGAAACTCCATTAGATCTTATCGCATGCTTTCTCAAAATCAAGGCTAATTGCTACTCATGTTTTTTGTTGCCTTCATTCAAGTCATCCAAGATTTCATGAAGGACAACCACCTCATCTAGAATTTGTGTACCTGGAATAAAGGTTGTTTGAGTAGGTCCAATATATCTACTTGCCGTAAGAGATGACCTTTAGGTCAAAAAAATTGTGATTATCTTAAGTCACATTGATTATGCATATGGTCCTATACTACTTTTTTGAGGGAATGGGACTATACTACATAATTTCATTTGTATCCAAAATATTTTCTGGGAGAAGAATAATGACTCCATAGTTTATCCTCTTCAAATCTAGCCTACCCACTACTAGATCATCTAATAGTTTCTTGATAAAAGGCTTGACCTTATCAAGCAATTTGTTATAAAAATCAATGGGTAAGCCACGAGGACCACGTGTTGTTTTTTATTCTAATTATTTATATGTATCCTTAATCTCCTGTTCAATGAATTTTTTTAGCAAGTCATTGTCTCCTTGGGACACCCTGTTTAATCCAGACCACACATCTCCATCAAGATGGATGGTAGGTAAAGGCTCTATAGTGTAGCCTTTGAATGACAATTAAATAGGAAATTATTTTATCATTTTTTTGGAAAAAGTAATTTAATAAATAAAAAATGAGGCATGTTAGTGGAGCATGACAATGCGGCCGAACTATTGTTCCTTCCGGCGGTGCAGCCAAGTTATGCATTAGAGGGAAGTGTATAGGCATGAGCATGAGTGCATCAATTTGGCTCCGGCGAACACTGGATGCCTATATTTGAACATTCAAAAATATATTTTCAAAGTGTGAAAAAATTCTAAAAATATATATAGATATAGGTCATGATGACTTCAAGTGTGCAAAGTTTCAATCTGAAATATATTGTATGCTATGCTATGTAAAAAGACAAAAATTTAGATCTAAATATATGAACAGTATATCTCAAATCTTGTCAATTTTGTTTTCTTGTGTAGCGTAGCCCATAATGCAATGTATTTTGGATTAGAAAATTGCACACTTGAAGTATATACCATTATCCATATTTACATATTTTCTATTTTTTTGAAACTTTAACATATCATTTTTGAATTTTGAAAATAAATGACTCTAGTGAGCACTCGTATACACCGTCTTAAGCGGATCGTACAGGAGGCCGCATACCCCTATTCCCCCGCGGCGCTCAGATGAGCCTCGAATCGAGGTTTTCTATATGTTCCTTTTTAAGTTTTTATTTTTCTATTGTTTCTTTTGTGTTACTATCCGTGTATTTCAAAATCTGTCAAAACCTAAACAATTTTCAAACTTAAACATAAGATCTAAACATTTTTCAAAATATTTTTTAAAACATAAAAGTAAAAAAAAGAAAGAAGAAAACATAACATGAAAAGGGAGATAAAAAACGAAATAACAGAAAATTCGAAGCAAAAATGGGCCGGACATTGTGGCGACTGAGCGAGCGGCCTATAGGATTTCCGGGCAGGAGCGCCCACAATCAAATATGAAGATCCGGTGATCTGTTCTGTATCCAGTGCTTCAAAAAAAAAAAAAAACTCCGTACTTGATCAAACCAGCCCATAATGTAGGCCAGTTACTTCGGTCCAGTAGGCTGGCGTGTTATAGCTGACCTTGTCCACTGGGCTCAAAAAGGTCATAACCGCAATGGTACTTCTCTTTCGGACGAACGAAACGCGAACGCACGTCATCTCCAAAACCGAAAGGCGGTTGCTGGCTCGCTCCTCCACTGACCCGCCTCGCCGGCGCCGCCGCCTGGATTCCTGGACGCCCTCCTCCTCCGGGTTTCCAGAGTTTTCGATTCCGCTCTATCGCCATCGCCACGTCGTCAAGCCGGCGTCGCAGCGTAGCAGCCAAGCCAAGGTTTGTTCTCTCCGCCCATCCCCTGCCTTTTCTCTCATCCATTGTACTGTGAGGTTAGCTAGTTACTGCGATATTGCGTTCGGCTTCGGTGAGGTACTACTAAAACGGGTTCCTCTTCGGCCGAGACAAGGGAAGGCAACGGTGCATCTGCATGCATATACGAGCACGCGTCGTATGGAAATCGTCCGAAATACGGCCGTGTGTGCAGGAGGACTCGCGTGAGAAATTGTAGAAATTCAGCTCAAAAGAAAAAAGAAATTGGTTTTGGAACTGATGTCTGACAGACCGAATGAACGACTGGGAAATGTTGCCGTGTCTGACATGGACCACATGTACAGTGCATGGTTCAAAGGAAACCTACGTTCTGGTTGTTTCAGCTTCTTGAAAACTGCACGTGCCAATATCACCCCCAGGATAATAGCGTAAATGGTGTATATTTTGACAAAAAGCTAATCTTACATTGATCCTTTCAGAAACTAATTTGCTAATTTGACCCCGCGGGATCCCAAAATCTGACGTGACAGTAGATTAGGCACCATGTTATATGATGACGTGGTGGGTGTCGAACTGAGTTTAGTTACCACATACGGCGCCGCACATGGCCACCCTCACCCACCGGTGTCTCCCTCTAGCAGACATGCCCGTGAAGCAACCCGCTACGGTTGCTAGGGCGGCGCCTCCTCTTATCGCACGTCTGCAACCCCTCCCCATCCCTCGTCCCCTTCGCCGCCCGTCACCATTCCTGGGCCTCCGTCCCCATCGCCATTTATCCCCATTGCCGCCCGTCCCTGTCCATGTCTCGTCACCGGCTTCTGACCTCGTCACTAAGCTTCCCCGTCCCCTTCTACAGGTAGAGGTACTATTTTCCTTTCTCCCTCCCCTTAATTTCAAAATTGGTTTTGTCTTGTGTATACTAATTGTGCAAAAAATATGATAGCTAGTTGATGTATCTAGTTGATAGCTATTGTTAGTCAGGAGTAGTTTTATAAAAAAGTGCAAAGTACATAATGATTATGAAATTGGTGGTTGTATTTTGCATAAATCAAATCATATTTTGATGTGTTGCAAGTATGTATTGAAGCCCTGTTGTTAGTATATGTTATAATATTGGTATTTACAAGTGAATTTCTAGTTTGGATAGTTTGTTAGTTTGCTTTTAGTTTGGTAGTTTGCTAGTTGGTTTACCGCATTTTGTCTGATAATGCATTTGCTAATGGATGCATGATGTTGTTTTGGAAGGAAGATACTATGCTGGTAGCTCTAGGTCTTATACTCAGATGATACCTATCAACGGCGATGAAGAGTGGACTATATAAGAAGAGCTTGTAGACAACTCACAAATCAAATCTTTGGTCGTGTCGTTGCCATCAAGGTCATTGGTCGCTCCTATCTTCTCATCAACTTGAATAAGCGCCCCTCGATGACTGCTAGACGCAATGATGACCGTTGTGGGGCCGTGTTTGATGTGGTTCCAAGCCAATAGCCTATTTGGGAGATATAAATGCAAGAAGATTTAGATAAACTTGGAGGATCTTATGGAGGAGAAAGAAAGGCCTGACACGGCTTCGGTAGGTCTTCTTACAGCTGGTCCAAGCGGATGTGAGGTCATAGATGACATTTCTTGTTTGGGTCCCAAAGGGGTACGTCATTGATGATGTTTCCTTCCTGTCGCCTGTGGGTCCTGGTATCCTCCCCGAGGTCTTGCTAGGCAAATCTTGTCAAGGGGCCAAGTTTTTTGTGAATGCTTCCAATCACGATATGTAGCTCCATTTGGCAGATGAGTAGGCTCCACGACCTATACTCAGGCAATCGGAGAGCCCTAGTTCCCGAAGACGACTGGTTTGACTTTGGACATTTGCCACAAATGCGCCCCTAAATAGGTTAGATACCACAACAGTCTATCCATATAGATGGTAGCAATTGGCATGTAGCTTCCACAATTAAATTCTAGATCAATTACTACAATAATCTATTTGTACGAGTTATTTTGTGTCGGAGTCTAAAAAGAGTTCTAGTTGAATACTACTACTAGTTCTAATAGGTTTGCATCAGGTCTCCTGGTGTTGGTACTCCTATAACAGGAAGTGTATTCCATGTCTTTTTGTCAAGCATGAATAAATCCCAATCTTCTAATTGCTACTTTCTACCGTACCGCTCTAATTTCTATGATCTACTCCCATTATCTTCTCAACTTGTCCATCAAGACCGCAGGCGGCGCCCTTGCCTTCCGGTGAACCATCCCTATAGTCCATGTAGCAGAGGCGCTCACAACATTTCCACTATTAATTATAGTTCCACGTCAGCATTTTTCCTATGATATCATGCTAAGAGAAAATATAATAAGATGATATAAGTGGGCTATAAGCGAATATAATGTTTAAGATGACTTGGACGAGAGAGAAAAGAAGAGAAAATATTTATATTAAAAGGCGGTTGCAACACATGCTTCAAGACACTTTATGAGAGTGAAAATGAAAACATGGAAAAATAAATACGGAAACATTCTGAAAACATGACCCAGCCAGGCCCATGTACGAAATAGTACCTTTAGTCGGTGATTTCCTTTGCACTTGGAGGGCCAAGGAATATATGAAAACTACGGCCTACGACACACATGTAAGCAAGCCTAGCGTACTAATAAAGTGAGTGTCTTAGCATCTATATATGTGAAATTATGTTTTTTTCAATGTGTTGAACTATTTGTGTTACTTTATGTTCAGTTGTCGCATTTCAATATTTTGAGATATTCCTTGTCTTGTTGCCAACATATTTATGTGTCACTTTTGTGTACAAACCAAGCTATTATGCTACTATTGTGTTCATACAAATGTGCATTCTCTTATCATATTTGTACCGTGTTTGCTCTGTATTTGTCTCCTATTATTTTTGATTCTGTATTTGTTTCCAGAGTTTGTGGTTTCCACTCCTCCGAGGCAAGAGAAACAAAACTGATAAAGCATGTTACTATCTGTTTCTGTTCCATTTTCAACTAATACCTACTATGCACCAAATATATTATATCCAGTTACACCAAATATTCAACTAACACTACATCAAAGCATTCTAATTGGCATGGTGGACCATTACCCTCTCCAAATATAGTGTCTCCTTTGTGCTGGATATTTAAGTGCCAACTACATACATTGGCTCAATGACCTATTATGTGTGACTAAAAACCCACAATGAGGTTTTTCTTAATCATTTCAGTCAACTAATCAATTTTTTATGAATTTGTTTCGATGTTGAATTACATGATTTTCTATATGTAACCACTCAAGTTATTTTCAAAAATATTATTTGGCACCATGCTTGGAATCTCTTCATGCACGCTATCCACATCATGCATTTCTTGAGCCTACTGATTCCATCTTTTCTATGTGTTAACTAATTTGGATACAACATCAATCAAGTACATTCATAACCTTAAGGACTTTTAATTGATAAAATGTACAACCATTTTACGTTAAATTAACTTAGCCTCTCGATTAGTATGATCAATTATTTCTTGCATATTTCTATAGAAAACACCATGTTTCATGTGTCTTATATTGTTTTATCACACATAGAGTTCCCAAAGAGGTTTCAGCTGCAACACATGCGTATCCATCTAGTATAGAGTACATCGATGTCTTCTATCTTTACTATTAAAAGGAAGTTGGTGATTGTAGGTCGCCCTCAAACATTTAACATCAAACATTGAGAGAATCTGGACCGTCTGATCTACATCTGATGGTGCAGTTGGTTACCCCATTACTTGTCTTAGTTAATTACACTTTTTGCCACCGCAAAGTGAAACATTCCGGTACAGAACAAGCAAACAAAAAAATAAGCAGGACCCCGACCCATCTCTCCCAACCTCCTTCGTGAACCCTAGCACAGGATCCCGCCGCCTCATGTCTTGCCCCGCGCCCGCCGCCCTCCCGCCGCCACTAATAGCCCGAGAACCTCCAAGGCGGACGCCTTCCTCCTTCCGGTGCGCCTCCAGCCCAACTTGGTCGGAGATCGCCGACAACGACCTTTCCTAGCCCGTTGATGAGGATCACCGCCGACGACCTGTTGCCCGTCGAGGAAGATCTGCCGTGGAAGGACCTCTCCAAGTTGGTGCTATGCTCTGTCCTCCTGTCCATCGCCTTCCGCCGTGGCCTGCAACACACCGGTCAGTCACCATCGACGTCACCTGCCTCCCTTGCCTGCCTGAGTCGTCTCCACGGGCTTGTCAATTTGTGCTATTCTTTGACTCTGAGAAATATGGGAATGCATCATCTATGAAGCAGTCAGGTTGAATGTAATTTCTTATATTTATGTGTTGGATGCAGTCAGGTTGAATGTAATTTCTTATATTTATGTGTTGGATGCATTCAGGGAATGGTATTTTGAGTTTTTACCATTGTTTCCGAGAGGTTCAGGCTTCCCATGTCCAGTTCTTTCTTCTATCTCAATTTCTTTTCTATGTGTGCAGAGCTATGTGGCCCTAAAGGTGCATAAGAGCGCACACCACTAAATAGAGATTAAATCAGGATCTTGAGGCAAATTGCCGATGATGACCCTGATGACTCCTTGTGTGTTGTCAAGATTCTTGACGACTTCAAGCACTTAGGTCTAATGGGAGTCATGTGAGCATGGTGTTTGAGCCGATGTTGTTTCGCCATACGCCGACACATGCTGTTTCTCCTTGATTACCCCCACAACGTGCATTTTTACTCCTTCCAGTTCTAGGAATTGTAGTGTGTGCGAGAGAGAGGCAGAGAGGTACCCTAAGATTCGTGGAATCCTTTATTAGTGAGTTCTTGAATTGGCAGCAGACAGTAGGTGTGATGTTCATAAGTTCAGTTAGTCTTGCAGAAACAGTTACATGAATATATAGAACTGTGTTTGCTTGATTTCATTTTATTGTTCTTAGAACGTCAGTGTAGTCTATCCATTAGGGCAAGCAGAAGTGTCATTGGCACGTAAGACGGTCACTTTACCGGTAAGAGATCTCCAACTTTTGGAGGGGTATGGCATGTTTTGAAATATTGTTGCGAGGAGAATAGTCAGAGAGTATCTCAAAATTAATGTGTGTTTTTGCATTTTCCTAATGCAGATTATTTCAACTTATGTTCACCTGCAGAGAAGTACTTGTCGTTTTTGTTCTAAGAGGATATATGCAAGCCAGTACCATCATGCAAGAAAATATGGTGGGGACAGGGCTTGTCCTTGCGATTTGCAAGCAGTTGGTATGTTCTCTCCCAGTGCCAGTTTCTGATTCATCTAAATAACATAGTTAAGATATTAGTTATGTATGTATTAACTACTAATACCTAGAAATACGACAATAATTGTTTTAGTGCTAGCTTTAACTAAACAGGTCCACTGTAATTTATAAAATTGTGTAAATATTTTACTGAACTTCTGCAATGATTTAGGTGAAGTTGATGGGTGCTACTCTAACTGTGGTTAGCAACGAGAATGAAGGATCAAAATTTAGACGAATGTTACCTTGCAAAATTCCTGTAAAATAGGAGCACAGTGATGATTCTCATGATGTGTGCAGTTCTCATAGTGATTCACTATCAGTTATATATAGAAGGTTCTTTTGTTTTCAAGCCAAAAATATGACCTTACCATCTGTCTTCTGGGCTACCATTAATAAACAACACCAAGTTGTTTGGCAGCAAGATTATGTGCTACTATCCTACTGACATATTGGAGGATCTGAACCTTCTCTCCAATGGTTATTCATCGAGGAAAGACTCTGAAAAGTGTGATAGTACGACATAGTAAATAATGGAGTGGAGGCAGTCTATGCAGCACATAATCATCAATATGATCTTATCCTGATGGTACAACAAAAATATTCTGTCGTCTAAAATTATATACTTAGCATTAATTTTGGTCCTCCTTTTCACTTCATAAGTTTGTTCGTATATAGCTGTCAGTTCATTCTCAATTGCCTCACCTGGAAATCTTCTGCTAAGTTTATGTCAAAAATTCTAGCCAACAAATGCATGATTTGCATGAATAGAACACTTGAAGCACAAAAATTGGTGCAAAAAGCTTTACCTGTTAGTCGATGGGATATACAATAACCTGAACTTGATAAAGAGTTAACATTTAAGGGTATGCCAATCATCGATTGGCTTGACTGTAGAATGAAATTTTCAAATATGTCTAGACTTCATGGATTATATATTTTCTTCTATCGACAAAGATTAGTTGTTCTATGTTCTCATTGCTTCGATCTCTCCAGCCACCATGAACCAGTAAAATCGATGATTTTTTGTCGTGGACTGTAACCTTTATATTTGATAAGTACAATATAAATTATTATGGTGCCTCATGTTGCGATAGCATTATTTTGGAAACCTTATGGTGCCGTGCTGTACCAGGCGTTATGGTGGTGATGTGTCACTACCTCCAAGTTAGCTATTGTATTTAAACTACTTATTATAGGTTCTGAATTAGTAGACTCAACGTACTAGGCTCTTACCTCTGTTGGCTTCAACTTATGCATTTAGATTTGTGGGTGAGTGACTGAAGTGGCTATACGTATAAGGATGTCATAAAGAAGCGGGATTGCCAACGCACTGACTGCTCATGCATGTACTGCTGGCTTGAAGTCAGTGACAACAACTGTATTAATTGATTAATTCAGTAGTGCCTTCAACTTTGATCAGTACATCTTTATCACATACAAGCCGGAAGCTAAGGATTATTTACTGGTTTGGACCAATTGTGAACGAAACCTTTGACTTCGATCAATTAATCTTTACCACATATTGTCCATAGCTTTGACCTTTGGCCTCTCAAATACACTCATATGTCCATCTATGCCTGAACACACAGTGCTTTTGTTGATAATCATATGTACATTTGGTTTGCTGCTAGATAATTGTTGATAGAGCTGGACTTTCATGTACGCCAAAATGTACTCATGCTTAGGCAATTGATGAGTTGCATCTTAAAGAGACACCTCTAATTTAGGTTTAGCTGGGAGTCACCATAGCTGAACTTAAGGCATATTTTATTGAGAGTGGAATGAACATATGTACATTAGCATGAATGAGCCGCTCTCTTCTTGATAGTGCATGGCTACACAATATGATAAGCACATAAATACAGAAAGGTTTAACCACATAAAGTAACTATTTTAGGTATATCTACTATCTAATAACAAATAAATTATTTTATAGAGTAAAGTAGTAGTTTTTTCATATGTATTTTGTCATTGCTTAATTTATCGATTCCATGCTGCATTATTTATAAAATAAATATGGATTAGGGATTCATATTTTGCATTGGAACATGGAAATGCAACATTACCTATGTGAACCATTAACAAAATGGATTGCTGATGCGAACAAATTTTCTTTTACTTTATCATTTAGGTTTGACACCATTTCTTTTTCTATAAAGTTGCAATGTATTTTCTTGGATGATACAGGTTGGTGAACTTGGGCTTTCAAAAGTGAAGTGTCAGACCCTCCTCTATGGTGGTGTCAGGGGAACGCTTCCATGGATGACACCGGAACTTTAAATAGAAGTAGGAGTTTGGTCTCTTAAAAGTTCCGCTAATCCATTTATATTTCTTCTTGCCTATCTATCATTTAGATCTCTATGTCCAACTTCACGTATAACTTGCATGTTAGTAAATGTCGATTTTAGGCCAAACCTAATTGTTACTTTCCAGAATTTTTATAAAGGTTGTATTAATATATGTGGTCAAACTTTCTGAATTTTACAGTGTATATAAATAATTTGGCATGCAGTTTGCTCTTAGATTCCTTTGTTACTTATTCCCTAGGCTGAAATTGTCTGCAACAAGCAAGCTGCAAACAAGCTTGGTTCATTATGAGCTTTCCTCAAGACTATCCATCGGGTAATGCAGCTTTCATCGTGGTTACAACCGCTCCTTACTTTGTAATTGATACCGAGAAAATCTGAATTCCTGTGAGCTTCAGTTTAGTAATAACTGACAAAAGGAAGTGAAAAAAAATCTTGGGGACTGCAAAGTGGAAAAAAGGAATAAAGCAACAAGGTGGGAAGGAAAGAGCGTTATTCTGAATAGCCTTCCGTGTTTTTGTAGGAACTATGATTTGTTTACTCAGAGAATTCCTTGCCTCTTCTGCCGATGGTGAACTACATGTACATACAGGTGAAATGTTGACTGGAGCATGCCATGTGGTGGTCAATATGTTCTTTACATTGGATGTGGTAATGATCGAAAACAAAGGAGTTTAGTTGTGGCACTAATATGTTTATTTAGCTGCTATCATTCCTTCTGATTGAGTTCTCTTTTGCATTTGCAAGTGTCTTGAACACGTCGCAGGCTAATAAAGTAGTTGCTCAAGTATGTAGTTGCACTACCTGCGTTTCCTCCTTCAGATATGGAGTCTTTCAATTTGACTTTTACATCATGTATGAAAAGTGAGATCATTTGTGTTTGTTTTAGGGTCTTTTCTAAACATGTATTCATATTATCACCTTGAAGATGTTTACGGATTATGATATCATTTTTCTTTGTTGATAGTCGATCTTTTAATCTGCCTTATTAAACGCAAGGGGCCAAAGCCTTTTCTAGATTTACATGGGTTCAACGTGTGTTAAGTGGTATCAAATTGATAATTTGGATTTCATAATTACGAGCAGTTTAAAGTAGTTGTGATTTTTTTGAGAACGGAAGTAGTTGTACTTTAGCATGAACAAAATATCGGTGAGCTCACTAATTATATAGATTAGTCGAGAGAGATATTATGATGTTATTATGAACTGACTTTTCTTTGGTATCGAGCAATGCACATATAGTGGAGTTGTTGACACAAGTTTTACCTCGCCAAGCATGGAGATCATGGTAAGATGAGAATGGTTAAATTGACTAATCTGACCGACGAAGTACGCGATGAGTGAGTGAACTACTACAAAAGGAGGTCTGGCACGCCTTCTCGCGGGATTTCAATCACATGGCCACCATTGGGTCTTCTTCTGCCTCTCTTCTTGCCTGGTGGAGTAGGCTTTAGAAGCTTCATAAGGCAAAGTTGTTGAGGCCGTAGGTTAATGTTGTAGTGTATTTTTTTCATGGGAAAGGCCTCGAATGGCTTGGAAGATGAATTAAACAAAGGGTGGGTACAAAGTTACAAAGTGGCCTATGAAGTCTCTTGCCCTAGAAAACCAGGAATTTGAAGATAAGGCCTAAAAATTACAAGAAGGACCGTAGGACAAATTTCTAAAAAGCAATCGGATCCTCGGTCCTCTCCACCATAGAATTCGAGTGACCTCGAGAATTGAACACCGTTAGCTCCTTTGCCTTCACCGCTAGACCTCCATGCGAGGACACCAACACCACCACCCGGGACAAAACCACCTGGGGTGGCGACGGCGTCGTCTCCCGCGCCAATAACGAAATTCCTCCGCAACTGGAGGAAGAAAAGGCTCGGCTTCAACCGAGCGTGGAATGGCATCGAACGCCATGGATAACGTCAGCAACAGAGTCTTTGTTTGGATACTCCATCGAATGTAGCCTCCATGTAGCTTGACTAAGCGTCGGCCACACCTTCCGGCCAAACTCTAGAAAGCAACAGGGACCCCGACTCCTCCCACAACACACCGCCACTATGGCAGTTTGACAGGCGAGAGAGGAATCGAACCCTCAAGATATGGAGATCAACAACGACATACCCCACAACAGGAGAGCCGAGAAGTGACCGGGAAGGATGAGGAGGACGAACCGGCGGCGCCAGTGCTCGGGAGATGATGGTTAGGGGGATTGGGATGGGATTGCCCGGCGGCGCTGGTGCTCGGGAGAGAACGGTCGCGGGGATTGGGATAGGATTGCCCGACGGCGCTGGTGCTCGGGAGAGGATAGAGGATGGTCGCGGGGAGCCAGGGAAGAAGATGGAAAGGAACGGAGCAAAACCCCATGGCGCCACACGCATCGAGCTCACCGGAGCGGCGCGGCCCCTCCCTTCCCCTTCCCTCGACGAGCTGGCTGCGATAGCGGGGCCGAGAGGATAAGGTCGGGCCGTGAGGGAGAGAGAAGAGTACTTAGCGGTGCTTTGACTTGGCGGTGGCAGTCTTTGTAATAAGTTTGAACTATCAAGGGCAAAATCGGAACAAATAGGCAGACGGAAAAAAAGTTTGTGTAGACGAACTGCCCCAATATTTTTAATAGTATAGATGATATTTAATTATAGTTTTTTATCAGCTATATTTTATTTAATCAATTTTTTGGAATATACTGAGGCTATCTATGTAAGTAGAGTTTCATATCACACATGTGTAGCTAGAAAATTGAACAGACCGTAGCAACGCACGGGCATTCAACTAGTTTCACAAACTGGCCTAATAACCCTCTAAATTTTTGGTTTCGCTTTATGGTAGAAATTCAAATATAAACTACATAGATGCCTTTTTAATAGGTATAATGACCTATGACCACCTCCAAATACACGGTTTCCATTTAAGCAAAATATTCAAATAAAAACAGAATTAATGCATTCCAATCGACACAATGTACTGGCCTATTATCCCGTCCAAATACATTGTTTCTCTTTATTGCCAAATTTAATAGGGATAATGACCTACATTACTTTTTGATTGAAAAATATACTCAAATAAATATATTATTAATGCAATTTATTACACCCTCCAAATATAATATTTCCATTTACTCTATGTATTAAACTGACATTCAAAAGATACGACCCTAAGATCTATAAATAAGCACCTAGACCCGTATTCCTCATTCAACACAATTCACCTCATTGTTCCAGACATGGCCGCCAAGGTTGTAGCAATAGCCTTTGTGTTGCTCCTTCAAACCTTCGGTGAGTCCAATCTTGTTATGTCTTCACTTATGTCAGCAAAAGAGAGATAGGTTGAAAGGTTATGTTGCAATCCTTGTTGGTGAAGTCGACATCCCCTCTTCTCCATCGTCACTGCCAGTTGAATGTGGAGAGGAAGGGGGAGGGGTGGCCTTGCTGTGTATGATGGTTCATCTGTCTCTTCTTTCCCTTTTGTTTCTCCATTTATGGTGGTGGAGGATCTCGTTTTCCCCTTGTCGCGATAATGGAGGATAGTGGAGCATTCTTAGCCCAATAGATCCACCATCTTCCTTGTTGCTAGGAATGATGCCTACATTTATGTTTCCAATGGAAGCTTTGCATTCCCTTATGTACTTTTATGTTTAAGATAATATCGGGTAGGAAGAATAGTTTACACAAGAAGAATGATATCACGGTTTGTTGTTCCCTGCAGGAAAAAATGCTTTCGCAGCGATTGCTAAACCAATAACAAGGAATGACGGGGGTGAACCTCCCGTGTCTCGTAAGTACCCGTGCTAGCTTTCCAAGGTTATAATGCGTTTAACTTTGAATCAACTAGTTGTTTGTTATTCCTGTAGAAGAAGACAACTTTGGTGTGAGTGCTTATGCGGTAAAATGGAAGCCTCCAACCTCACGTAAGTATTTGTGCAAGCTTACCAAATTTAGAATGTGTTAAACTTTGAATTACATGGTTCTTTGTTATTTTCGACAGAAGATAATGATGACTTTGGTGCGAGTGCTTATGCAGTAAAGTGGAACCCTCCAGCCTCCAGTAAGTATACTTGTGCAAGCTTACCATGATAAAAATATTTTACAAACTAGTTGTTTGTTATTCCTGTAGAAGAAGACAACTTTGGTGTGAGTTCTTATGCGGTAAAATGGAAGCCTCCAACCTCACGTAAGTATTTTTACAAGCTTACCAAATTTAGAATGTGTTAAACTTTGAATTACATGGTTGTTTGTTATTTTCGACAGAAGATAATGATGACTTTGGTGCGAGTGCTTATGCAGTAAAGTGGAACCCTCCGGCCTCCAGTAAGTATACTTGTGCAAGCTTACCATGATAAAAATATTTTAGAAACTAGTTGTTTGTTATTCCTGTAGAAGAAGATAACTTTGGTGTGAGTTCTTATGCGGTAAAATGGAAGCCTCCAACCCCACGTAAGTATTTGTGCAAGCTTACCAAATTTAGAATGTGTTAAACTTTGAATTATATGGCTGTTTGTTATTTTTGACAGAAGATAATGATGACTTTGGTGCGAGTGCTTATGCAGTAAAGTGGAAGCCTCCGGCCTCCAGTAAGTGTACTTGTGCAAGCTTACCATGATAAAAATATCTTAATCCTGAATCAGTTCATAGTGTGTTATTTCCTCCAGAAGAATTTTTTTTTCTACGAGTGCTTACGCGGTACATTGGGATGAAGATCCTCCAGCTTAAGTCAATAATCTGTTAATTACGATTCAACTCATTGTATGCTCTTTCCTACAGAAGAAAATGGTTTTGCTGCAAGTTCTTACGCGGTACATTGGGACGAAGATTCTGCACCTTCTCGTAAGTACTTGTGCTACCTTACCAAGTTGACATTGTGTTAAGTCTGAATAAGATCTTAGTTTACCTGCATATATCTCAAAAAATTACATTATCATGTTGATTTTGTTCACTGATGTTTTATAACTATTCAGATTCTCCTATTCCTGAAGCGTCAGCAAGAAGTGAGCACGTAAATGAAAATGGTTTTGCTGCAAGTTCTTACGCGGTTCATTGGGACGAAGATTCCGCACCTTCTCGTAAGTATTTGTGCTACCTTACCAAGTTGAGAATATGTTAAGTCCGAATAAGATCATAGTTTACGTAAAGAATATATCAAAACATGTACCAAATATCGAAATATAACATTATCATGTTGATTTTGTTCACTGATGATGTTTTATAACTATTCAGATTCTCCTATTCCTGAAGCGCCAGCAAGAAGTGAGCACGTAAATGAAAATGTTTTTCCTGCAAGTTCTTATGCGGTACATTGGGACGAAGATTCCGCGCCTTCTCGTAAGTACTAATGCTGCCTTACCAAGTTAAGAAAGTGTTCTAAAAACATGGTTGAGAATATATTAGGTCGGAATGAGATCTTAATTGTTGCATTATCAGAAGAATGCAACAAGCTGTGCTGAATCTTGAAAAATAACATTATCATGTTGATTTTGTTCACTGGTATTTTATAACTACACAGATTCGCATGTTCCTAACGCGGCAGCGAGAAGCGAGCACATAAAAGAAAATGGTTTTTCTGCAAGTTCTTACGCGGTACATTGGGACGAAGATTCTGCACCTTCTCGTAAGTACTTGTGCTACCTTACCAAGTTGACATTGTGTTAAGTCTGAATAAGATCTTAGTTTACCTGCATATATCTCAAAAAATTACATTATCATCTTGATTTTGTTCACTGATGTTTTATAACTATTCAGATTCTCCTATTCCTGAAGCGTCAACAAGAAGTGAGCACGTAAATGAAAATGGTTTTGCTGCAAGTTCTTATGCGGTTCATTGGGACGAAGATTCCGCACCTTCTCGTAAGTATTTGTGCTACCTTACCAAGTTGAGAATATGTTAAGTCCGAATAAGATCATAGTTTAAGTAAAGAATATATCAAAACATGTACCAAATATCGAAATATAACATTATCATGTTGATTTTGTTCACTGATGATGTTTTATAACTATTCAGATTCTCCTATTCCTGAAGCGTCGGCAAGAAGTGAGCACGCAAATGAAAATGGTTTTGCTGCAAGTTCTTATGCAGTACATTGGGAGGAAGATTCCTCGCCTTCTCAAGTACTTGTGCTGCCTTACCAAGTTAAGAAAGTGTTCTAAAAACATGGTTGAGAATGTATTAGGTCGGAATGAGATCTTAATTGTTGCATTATCTGAAAAATGCAACAAGCTGTGCTGAATCTCGAAAAATAACATTATCATGTTGATTTTGTTCACTGATATTTTATAACTACACAGATTCGCATGTTCCTAACGCGGCAGCAAGAAGCGAGCACATAAAAGAAAATGGATTTTCAGCAAGTTCTTACGCGGTACATTGGGACGAAGACTCTGCACCTTCTCGTAAGTGTTCTTGTGCTACCTTACAAAGTTGAGGATGTGTTAGCACAGAACGAGATCTTAGTTTGTCATTACACGCAGAATAAACCATGCTGCACTTAATCTCCAGAAATAACATGATCATGTCGGCTTTGTATAACTGATATGTTTCATGATCACCATGCAGAATCTCCTGTTCCTAAAGCGCCAGCAAGACACCACCATCACATAAAAGTTCAAACCGGCATGTTGTTCCTCAAGAAGAATCTGCTCGTCGGCACCGTACTGCCGGAAGGCACCATGTTTGCACGAGCTACATTGCCAAAGTCTGATAGTTCTGTGGCTATCCCATTGGAGCCTGAGTCTTTGGCAGCCATCCTTTCGCATTTCAAGATACCCCACAACTCCATGAAGGCCAAGCAGGTAGCTGACACCCTTCGTTCATGCGTCAATCCCGGTGACAAGGAGGAGCCTCGCATGTGCTTCTCGTCTCGGGAAGCAATGGCGAGGTTCGCCGCCGGAGCATTAGGAGACCGCCGCGCACGAGCAGCCATTGCAAGGATTCATGGACACGAGACCCCCACCTCTAGGTACGTCGTGACGCAGATCGCCCAACTCAGCAACAACACGGTGGCATGCCACCCTATGGATTTCCCATACGAGGTGTACTATTGCCATCGGCCGAAAGATGTGCAATCCTTGATGGTGCAGCTCAAGGATGTGAAAAATGGCGTGCCGCTTGTGACGACAACCGTCATGTGCCACATGAACACTTCCGATTGGGACAAGCAGTACTTTGAGCTGCTGGGCGGAGAGCACGGTGAACCTATTTGCCACTACATGCCTCAGAATTACATCATGTTCTATTAGGCCAGTAAACCGTATGTAGGCTGAGAATTTGTTGACTGCTACCAAGCAACAATTTATGTTCATGTATGTGAAATAACGATCTTTCGAATAATAAGTGCCTCTTATCGTAAGGGTCTAGATTGTAGCTACTCATGTTGTCTAGCTATGCTATGTGAAATATATGGTATGTGTATCAGGAGCACACATGGGTCATCGTGAAATAGCCATTCTATATCAATAATAAAGGTGTGCTTTGTGTGTAAGAGACTCTAAAAATGATCAATTCAAGTTCCTATTTTAGATTAGCATCGAACGATTAGGCGGGTGAAAACATGTTGGAGGTGCACATGCATGGGGGATTTGGAGGCGTTGAACTAGAATGGTGTGGGACGTTACACTAAATAAAGGCCATTATTCGCAAAGAGTGACCTATTACGTGCCCAATTCATGGTTCCCCGCCGTTATGGTAGAAATTCGAATATAAAGTACATAAATGCCTTTTAATAGGCACAATGACTTGCCATTGCCTCCAATATATTGTTTTTATTTCAGCCAAATATTCAAATAAATACTACATCAAGTCTTCCAATTGGAGCTATACCACCACATGAAAACACAAGCGCTGTGGAAAGCATTCTTCCATCTCAGGAGCTTAGGGCAGCCACAGTGTGTGGCTTGCCAAATCTGACATATGACAGAATATGACGTGATGCTAAATTGCTAAATTTTCTACAACGTAGTGGTTGCCAAATAACTATTACATGGGACCCGCTACAAGATAGAAGTAGCTAAAATATTTCATTCTCTCTCTCCTATCCTCACATGACCCTCCACGTACACATGTTGCATGCAAAGAATCTTAATTTTACTCACCATCCCAATTTAGCATCGGAGCAAGAGGATGCTCCGGTTCCATATTTTGTAGCTTTTGAAACTATCCTTACAATGTATGGAACTAGTTCCAAAAGCCAAAAAAACAATTTGGAACTACATTTAGCTACACATTGTGGGTGCCCTTATACCACCACCACACTGTTTACCTTTGCCAATGTGACCGTGTTTTTCGAAAATACGTGCCTGGCCCCACCGGTCAAAAAATCTTTATTTCAAATTTTAAATTTTTAAAAGATAAATCATGCATGTAAATACAACATTGATACTTATGTGTACCAATTTTCAAGGAAATGTACTTATGTATGTGGCCTACATAGAAAAAAAGAGATATAAAATTTGCACCTAAAATCCTATAACTTGTACTATTCATGAGAAACCTTGTCTTTTCTAGCCAAGTTACATACTTTTGAATTTAAGTTTGAAACTTTCTAAGCACATACTCGCTCCGTTCAGAAATATAAGACAAATCATCTAGATATGTTCATTTTATAAAGTTAAAACGTTTTATATTTCTAGACAGAGGGAGTACCTACATCCTCTACATGCAAAACTTTATTCCGCATTTTTCTATTTTAAAATATTTTTTATGTTTTTACTATTAACTAGCATGGTGGCCCTCGCAAATGCGAGGGCAATGTCTAAATATGTCTAAAATATTATATATATATATATATATATTAAAAAATTATGTTATGCTATTAGAATTATATTATAGTCACCATAAATACTACATCAAGCCTTCCAGTTGGAGCTATACCACCACATGAAAACACAAGCGCTGTGGAAAGCATTCTTCCATCTCAGGAGCTTATGCCACCACCACACTGTTTGCATTTGCCAGTGTGACCGTGTTTTTCGAAAATACGTGACTGGCCCCACCGGTCAAAAAATCATATTTTGAAGTTTTAAAAAATAAGAGAAATTATGCATGTAAATACAACATTGATACTTACGTGTACCAATTTTTGAGGAAATGTACTTATGTATATGGCCTACATAGAAAAAGGAGATCTGAAACTTGCACAGTAAAATCCTGTAACTTGTACTGTTCATGAGAAGCCTTGTCTTTTCTGTCCAAGTTATATTTTTGAATTTAAGTTTGAAACTTGCTAAGGACGTACCTACATCCTCTACATGCCAAACTTTATTCCGCATTTTTATATATTTTTGTTCGTAAATTCCTTTACCGTATACTTTTTAGCATATATGGCACAAGTTTGGACCCATACAAATGTAGGGGTTCATAGCATGGAAAACAAAAAAATTCTACCGCATAAACACACAATCAAGATCTAATCTATGATCAAGACAAGATCTATCTACTAGATTGTAGCAACGAGTCGATAGAATACTAACCCTCGAAGATCCAAAGCGGTTAACGAGAGCAGATTCTCGTGGGTGATGTAGTCGTACACTTGCCGATCTCAAGATCGCGTAGACGATCCTTCCCAGGCGCATGCTCGCAGCGCTCCCTTGATCGGTCACGTTAAACTCGATGAAGACCTTCCTCTCCCTTGTTCCAGCAGGCAGCGGAGGTTGTAGCACTCTCCTCGTGATTCCGACAGCACGACGGCGTGGTGTCGAAAGTAGAGGGGAGATCCCGCAGGGCTTCGCCTAAGCCGGAACGAGTATGGTGGAGTAGGAGAGAGGGCCTTGGCGACTAGGGTTTAGAGGCACCAAGGGGTGAGCTTGGCCGGCGGCTAGGGTTTGGGGAAACCCTAACTCGCCGAGTTAGAGGAGGCCCTAGGCGGCGACAGCAGGAGGTGGGTGTTGGAGATATGCCCTAGAGGCAATAATAAAAGAAGTTATTATTATATCTTTGTGTTTATGATAAATGTTTACATTCATGCTATAATAGTATTAACAAGGAGACATTAATACTTGTGTGATTTGTAAACTTAATTTGAAGTCCCTAGTAAAGCCTCTATATAATACTAGCTTGTTGGTTAATAGATGATTGTGGTTTCCCTATCATGAACATTGAGATGTTATTAACAACAAGATCATATTGTTAGGAGAATGATATGATGTACATACTCCTATAGATAAGCGTAGCATAAAGATCAAGTCATTTTAATAGTTCAATTGCTATATGCTTTCTGATACATAGTAATCTGATTCCTTCGACCATGAGATCATGCATATCACCTTTACCGGATGGATGCTTTGGTGACATCAAACACCACACCGTAACTGGGTGGTTATAAAGGTGGCATTGAGTGTTCGGAAAGTATTGGTTGAAACACATGGATCAAGAGTGGGATTTGTCTATCCATATGACGGATAGATATACTCTGGGCCCTCTCGGTGAAATGTCATCCAATTAGCTTGCAAGCATGTGACTGGCTCACAAGGGATCACATATCACGGGAACGAGAAAAGAGTACTTATCGGTAACGAGGTTGAACTAGGTATGCAGAGATACCGACGATCATAACCTCGGATAAGTAAACTATCGTGAGACAAAGGGAAATTGATATCGTATGTAAGTGGTTCATTCGATCGCAAAGTAATCGTAGAAATATGTGGGAGCCATATGAATTTCCAGATTCCTCTATTGGTTATTATTCGGAGAAGTGTCTCGATCATGTCTGCATAATTCACGAACCGTAGGGAGACACACTTAAGGATTCGACGTTGTTTTGAGTAGTTATGGAATGATGAGAAAGAGACCGAATGTTGTTGAGTCCCGGATGGGATCCGGATATCACGAGGAGATCCGGAATGGTCGGAGAATAAGATTCATATAAGGAAAGTCCGTTTGGAGTTGGGGAATGGTTCCGGTGTTTTCATCGAATGTTCTAGAATGTTCCTAATGTCCGCTCCGGAGGGAAGGGTACATGAATGTGTTGTATCAAGTTGGTATGATTGCATCATGTACTAAGTGTCATCGCTGTACCAAATAAAGGATTAATTCAAATCCTAGTTTGAAAAGTCAAATAGCTAGTTTGAAAAGTCAAACGCTAAATTTGGAAAGAGGAAAAGAGGAGGAAAGGGAAACGAGTTGGGGAGGAGTTCCTCCTCCAACCGGGCGCCCACCTCCAAGCCGAGTTGGGGAGGGACTCTCCCTCCCTTGGCCGGCCCCTCCACCTATATAAGGAGGGGCAGGCTCCTCCTAGAGACACACAAGACCCTCTCCTTCAAACCCTAGCCCCAAGCCGCCGCCACATAGCCCTAGGGCACTGCCACGCCGCCTAGGTGAAACCCTAGCCGGCACTAGCCCTCCTCGGCGTGTCTAAACCCTAGATCGTCGAGGACTCTCTCATACTCCACCATACTCGCTCCGGCTTAAGGCGAAGCCTCTGAGATCTCCTCTACTTCCGGTACCACGCCAGTTGTCGCCGGAATCGCGAGGAGAGTGCTACAACCTCCACCGTGCTGGAACAAGGAGAGGAAGGTCTTCGTCAGTCGAACGTGTGACCGATCAGGGAGCGCGCTGCGAACGCAGCGAAGGATCGTCTACGCCGATCTTGAGATCGGGAAGAGTACGACTACATCACCCACGAGAATCCGCTCTCGTTAAACACTTTGGAATCTTCGAGGGTGAGTTATTCCATTGACTCGTTGCTACAATCTAGTAGATAGATCTTGGCTTGTTTGTTTGTATGCGGTAGAATTTTTTTGTTTTCCATGCTACGAAACCCTACAGTGGTATCAGAGCCGTGTCTATATGTAGATCTGTTGCACGAGTAGAACACAATGGTCATTGTGGGCGTTGATGCTTTTATTGTCGATTGCTTCTTGTGTACTTTGCATCTTGTGGGATGTTGGGATGAAGCGGCCCGGGCTAACCTTACATGACATCGTTCATGAGACTTGCTCCACGCTTGACATGCAACTTGTATTGCATAAGTGGCTTTGCGGGTGCCTGTTTCTCCTAGCATAGTTAAGATCCAATTTACAACGGGTGATTAACAATACTAGTATCAATGTTGTGGTTCTTGTTCGTAAGTTAGAACGACACTTATTGAAAGCCCCAAACCACGTAAAACATGCAAAGAAAGTAGAGGCGTCTAACTTTGTTTTGCAGGGGTGTGCTGTGATGCGATATGGCCATGATTGTGATTATATTTGATGTATGCAATGTTCCTTATTGTAAGTTGGCAACCGGCAGGAGCCATATGGTTGTCTTTAATTTATGTTAAGACCCGCGTGTCTATTCAAAGTAGTTGTAATAGTTGAAGTCGGTGGACGACAACCATGGAGAAGCGTCATTGACCTTGATGCAATGCCGGTGATGATGGAGATCATGTTCGTGCTAGAAGATGGAGATCGGAAGCACAAAGAAGAAAGGCCATATCATATCACATATTATGAATTGCATGTAATGTTAATCCTTTATGCATCTTGTATTGCTTAGTAGACAACGGTAGCATTATAAGATGATCCCTCATGCACATGAATTTCAAGTCATAAAGTGTTCACCCTTAGTTAGCACCTTTGCTAAAGCTTGTTGTTTCGAAGCACCACGTGATGACCGGGTGTGTTAGATTCCGCAAGTGTATACAACGTGAGCAAGCCAGATTTGCTCATGCGGAAACTAAGGTTTGATCCTGACGAGCCTAGCATGTACAGACATGGTCTCGGAACACGGATCACCGAAAGGTAAAGCATGAATCATATAGTAGATATGATGAACATGTCGATTGTTCGCCATTGAAACTATATCAACTCTCGTGATGATCGGTGTTGATGTGGTGGATTTGGTTCGTGTGATCACTAAAACAATGTGAGGGATATTGTTTTGAGTGGGAGTTCACCTAGATTAAATTTATTAATTTGAACTCAATTTTTCATAAACTTAGTCTAAACTATTGCAAATATGTTGTAGATCAATGGCAGCCCCTACCATCAATTTTAATGCGTTCCTAGAGAAAGAAAAGTTGAAAAACAATGGAAGCAACTTCGCGGATTGGTTCCGCAATTTGAGGATTGTCCTCACACGGTAATTTGACCTATGTCTTTGGATGCACATTTGGGTGACCCACTGCCATCGCTTCCGATGAAGTAAAGAATGTTTACCTCACTCGGAAGACTCAGTACTCCATAGTTCAGTGTGCTATCTTGTATGGTTTAGAATCGGAGCTTCAGAAAAGGTTTGAGAATTCAGACCCATATGATATTGTCGAGGATCTCAAATTAATCTTTGAGACTCATGCGGCAATTGAAAGCTATGAGGCTTGTGAAAAGTTCTTTAACTGCAAGATGGAAGAGGGCAGCTCAATGCAGCATGTGCTTAAGATGTCTGGGCACGCAAACAAACTTCAAAGCTTGGGTATAGTGATTCCCAATGCTTTGGGGATTTATCGTGTCCTCCAATCACTGCCACCGAGTTACAAGAACTTTGTGATGAACTACAACATGCAAAACATGAACAAGACGTTGCCAGAACTCTTTGCCATGTTGAAGTCTGCAGAAGTGGAGATCAAGAAAGAGCACCAAGTGTTGTTGGTCAATAAGACCACCAAATTCAAGAAAGGCAGTCTAAGAAGAAGGGACACTTCAAGAAGGGTGGTAAGAAAGTTACCACGCCGACGAAGAAGACCAAGGCTGGACCTAAGCCTGATACTGAGTGCTTTTACTGCAAGGGAGAAGGTCACTGGAAGCGGAATTGCCCAAAGTACTTGGCGGATTTGAAGAACGACAACATATGGAAGAAAGGTATATCTGATATACATGTTATTGATGTGTATCTCACTAGTACTCGTAGTAGTGCCTGGGTATTTGATACTGGTTCGGTTGCTCATATTTGTAACTCGAAGCGGTCTTTGCGAATAAACGGAAGCTAGCGAGGAACAAGGTGACGATGCGCGTTGGAAATGGATCAAAGGTTGATATGATCGCGGTCGGCACACTACCCCTTCATCTACCATCGGGATTAGTTTTATACTTAAATAATTGTTATTTGGTGCCTGTGTTAAGCATGAACATTATATCGGGATCTTGTTTATTGCGAGACGGTTACTTGTTTAAGTCCGAGAATAATGGTTGTTCGATTTATATGAGTAATATGTTTTATGCACATGCACCTTTGATAGATGGTCTATTCTTATTGAATCTCGATAGTGGAAATACACATATTAATAACATTGAGGCTAAACGTTTGAAATCGAGCGATAACTCGACCTATATGTAACCTTTGTCGTCTTGGTCACATTGGAGTGAAGCGTATGAAGAAACTCCATTCGATGGACTTCTTGAATCACTTGATTTGAATCACTTGAAAGATCTGAAGCATGTCGATGGGTAAAATGACTAAGACTCCATTTTCCGGTATGATGGAGCGAGCTACGGACTTGTTGGAAATCATACATACCGATGTGTGTGGTCCAATGAGTGTAGCATCGCGCGGTGGTTATCGTTATGTTCTTACCTTCACAGATGACTTGAGTAGATATGGGTATATCTATTTCGTGAAACATAAGTCCGAAACTTTCGAGAAGTTTAAGGAATTTCAAAGTGAGGTAGAGAATCAACGTAACAAGAAGATTAAATTTCTACGTTCTGATCGTGGAGGTGAATATCTAAGTTACGAGTTTGGCGAGCATTTGAAGAAATGCGAAATACTTTCGCAGTTGACACCGCCGGGAACACCACAGCGTAATGGTGTGTCCGAACATCGTAATCGAACTCTCTTAGATATGGTTCGTTCTATGATGTCACTTACAGATTTACCGCTATCATTTTGGGGTTATGCATTAGAAACAGCCGCATTCACTTTAAATAGGGCACCGTCTAAATCCGTTGAAACGACACCGTATGAATTATGGTTTGGGAAGAAACCTAGATTGTCGTTCCTTAAAGTTTGGGGGTGCGAAGCCTATGTAAAGAAGTTACAGCCGGACAAGCTTGAACCCAAAGCGGAAAAATGCGTCTTCATAGGATACCCGAAGGAAACTATTGGGTATACCTTCTATCATAGATCCGAGCACAAAATCTTCGTTGCCAAGAATGGATCCTTTCTAGAGAAGGAATTTCTCTCGAAAGAAGTGACTGGAAGGAAAGTAGAACTCGACGAGGTTGTCGAACCTTCTCTCGAAATTGCGAGTAGCGCGCACGGAAGAAGTTCCTGTGGTGCCTGCACCAATAAGAGAGGAAGCTAATGATGATGATCATGAAACTTGGTTGAAGTTGCTCTGAGCCTCGCAGTCAACGAGAACTCGTACCACTCCAGTTGGTATGATCCCGTTATGAGTGTCATGTTGGTGGACAACACCGATGACCCTGAGACATATGAGGAAGCGATGATGAGCCCAGATTCCAATAAATGGCAAGAAGCCATGAAATCCGAGATTGGATCCATGTACGAAAACCAAGTATGGACTTTGGTGGACTTAGGATGGCGGAAGGCTGTCGAGAACAAATGGATCTTCAAGAAGAAAGCAGATGCCGATGGTAATGTTCGTCTATAAAGCTCGACTTGTCGCAAAAGGGTTTCGACAAATTCAAGGAGTTGACTACGATGAGACTTTCTCACCAATGCGAAGCTAAAGTCTGTGAGGATTATGTTAGCAATCGCTGCACATTACGATTATGAGATATGGCAGATGGATGTCAAAACAGCATTCCTCAATGGAGACATTGATGAAGAATTGTATATGATGCAACCCAAAGGTTTTGTTGATCCTAAAGATGCTAACAAGGTATGCAAACTTCAACGGTCCATCTATGGATTGAAGCAAGCATCCCGAAGTTGGAATCAACATTTTGATAAGGTGATCAAAAGTTTTGGTTTTATACAAACTTATGGAGAAGCTTGTATTTACAAGAAAGTGAGTGGGAGCTCTGTAGCATTCTTAATACTATATGTGGATGACATATTATTGATTGGGAATGATGTAGACCTTCTTAATAGTGTCAAGGAATATTTGAATAATAGTTTTTCAATGAAGGATCTTGGCGAAGCAGCTTACATATTAGGCATAAAGATTTATAGAGATAGATCAAAACGCCAAATATCATTGTCACAGAGTACATATTTGGACAAAGTTCTAAAGAGGTTTGGAATGGAAGATAGCAAGAAAGGGTTCTTGCCCATGTTTATGTCGACCTTGAGTAAAACTCAAAGTCCGACATCAGCAGAAGATAGAGAAAGGATGAGTAAGACTCCCTATGCCTCAGCCATAGGATCTCTAATGTATGCTATGCTATGTACTAGACCCGACATTGCATATGCTGTTAGTTTAACTAGCAGATATCAAAGTGATCCAGGAGTGGATCATTGGACAGCGGTCAAAAACATCCTTAAGTACTTGAGAAGAACTAAGGATATGGTTCTTTCTTATGGAGGTGATGAACAGCTCGTTGTTAATGGTTACACCGATGCTAGTTGGAATACCGATCAAGATGATTCTAAATCACAATCTGGATACGTATTTATTTTGAATGGTGCAGCAGTTAGCTGGAGGAGTGCAAAGCAAAGCGTTGTGGCGAGATCTTCAACTAAATCGGAATACATGGCTGCTTCGGAGGCTTCACAAGAAGCGATATGGATGAAAGAGTTCATTACAGAGCTGGGTGTGGTTCCTAGTGCGCTAGACCTAATGTCTATCTACTGTGATAACATGGGCGCCATAGCCAATGCGCAAGAACCAAGGTCACACAAGAAGCTGAAACATATCAAGCTACGTTTTCACGCTATTCGAGAACATATCCAAGATGGGGATATAAAGATTTGCAAAGTACACACAGATCTGAATGTGGCGGATCCATTGACTAAACCTCTCCCGAGGGCAAAACATGACCAGCACCAAACTGCCATGGGTGTTCGGTATATTACCATGTAATCTAGATTAGATGACTCTAGTGTAAGTGGGAGACTGTTGGAGATATGCCCTAGAGGAAATAATAAAAGAAGTTATTATTATATCTTTGTGTTTATGATAAATGTTTACATTCATGCTATAATAGTATTAACAAGGAGACATTAATACTTGTGTGATTTGTAAACTTAATTTGAAGTCCCTAGTAAAGCCTCTATATAATACTAGCTTGTTGGTTAATAGATGATTGTGGTTTCCCTATCATGAACATTGAGATGTTATTAACAACAAGATCATATTGTTAGGAGAATGATATGATGGACATACTCCTATAGATAAGCGTAGCATAAAGATCAAGTCATTTTAATAGTTCAATTGCTATATGCTTTCTGATACATAGTAATCTGATTCCTTCGACCATGAGATCATGCATATCACCTTTACCGGATGGATGCTTTGGTGACATCAAACACCACACCGTAACTGGGAGGTTATAAAGGTGGCATTGAGTGTTCGGAAAGTATTGGTTGAAACACATGGATCAAGAGTGGGATTTGTCCATCCATATGACGGATAGATATACTCTGGGCCCTCTCGGTGAAATGTCATCCAATTAGCTTGCAAGCATGTGACTGGCTCACAAGGGATCACATATCACGGGAACGAGAAAAGAGTACTTATCGGTAACGAGGTTGAACTAGGTATGCAGAGATACCGACGATCATAACCTCGGATAAGTAAACTATCGTGAGACAAAGGGAAATTGATATCGTATGTAAGTGGTTCATTCGATCGCAGTAATCGTAGAAATATGTAGAGCCATATGAATTTCCAGATTCCTCTATTGGTTATTGTTCGGATAAGTGTCTCGATCATGTCCGCATAATTCACGAACCGTAGGGAGACACACTTAAGGATTCGACGTTGTTTTGAGTAGTTATGGAATGATGAGAAAGAGACCGAATGTTGTTCGGAGTCCCGGATGGGATCCGGGATATCACGAGGAGATCCGGAATGGTCCGGAGAATAAGATTCATATAAGGAAAGTCCCGTTTCGGAGTTGGGGAATGGTTCCGGTGTTTTCATCGGGAATGTTCTAGAATGTTCTGGAATGTCCGGCACTCCGGAGGGGAAGGGTACATGAATGTGTTGTATCAAGTTGGTATGATTGCATCATGTACTAAGTGTCATCGCTGTACCAAATAAAGGATTAATTCAAATCCTAGTTTGAAAAGTCAAATAGCTAGTTTGAAAAGTCAAACGGCTAAATTTGGAAAGAGGAAAAGAGGAGGAAGGGGGAAACCGAGTTGGGGAGGAGTTCCCTCCTCCAACCGGCGGCCCACCTCCAAGCCGAGTTGGGGAGGGACTCCTCTCCCTCCCCTTGGCCGGCCGGCCCCTCCACCTATATAAGGAGGGGCAGGGCTCCCTCCTAGAGACACACAAGACCCTCTCCTTCAAACCCTAGCCCCAAGCCGCCGCCGCCTCCATAGCCGCCGCCGGCCCTAGGGCACTCACCGCCGCCTAGATGAAACCCTAGCCGCCGGCACTAGCCCCTCCTCGGTGTGTCTAAACCCTAGATCGTCGAGGGACTCTCTCATACTCCACCATACTCGCTCCGGCTTAAGGCGAAGCCCTGCGAGATCTCCCCTCTACTTAGGTACCACGCCGTTGTCTTTGGGAATCGCGAGAGTGCTACAACCTCCGCTTCTGCTGGAACAAGGGAGAGGAAGGTCTTCGTCAATCGAACGTGTGAACGACTGCGGGAGCGCTGGAACGCAAAGTCTTGGGAAGGATCGTCTACGCGATCTTGAGATCGGGAAGAGTACGACTACATCACCCACGAGAATCCGCTCTCGTTAAACACTTTGGAATCTTCGAGGGTGAGTTATTCCATCGACTCATTGCTACAATCTAGTAGATAGATCTTGGATTGTTTGTTTGTATGCGGTAGAATTTTTTTGTTTTCCATGCTACGAAACCCTACAGTGGGCCGGCGACTTGGGGCTAGGGTTTTGGTGTGAGGGGTAGGGGGCGCCCTACCCCTCCTTATATAAGTGGAGGGTGGCCGGTTAGGAGGAGGGAGTCCTCCCCCAAATCGGCCTCCTTGGCCGGCGGGTGGAGGGAGGGGACTTCCTCCCCAAGTAGGTTTCCTACTCTCCCTCCACCAAGCAAACTTGCCGTTTGACTTTTTCAAATTGGCGTTTGACTTTCAAACTTGGATTTGATTTCTCTCTTTATTTTGCCCAGCCAAGTGACCTAGTACATGATGCAACCATTCCATATTGTCATGACACATTCATGTACCCTTCCCCTCCGGAGTGCCGGACCTTCCGGACCCTTCTAGAACATTCCTGGTGAAAACACCGGAATCATTCCCCAACTCCGAAACAGGACTTTCCTTATATGAATCTTATTCTCCGGACCATTCCGGATCTCCTCGTGATATCCCGGATCCCATCCGAGACTCCGAACAACATTCGGTCTCTTACTCATCATTCTATAACTACTCAACAACATTGAATCCTTAAGTGTGTCTCCCTACGGTTCATGAATTATGCGGACATGATCGAGACACTTCTCCGATCAATAACCAATAGAGGAATCTGGAAATTCATATGGCTCCCACATATTTCTACAATTACTTTGCGATCGAATGAACCACTTACATACGATACCAATTTCTCTTTGTCTCATGATAGTTTACTTATCCGAGGTTTTGATCGTCGGTATCTCTGCATACCTAGTTCAACCTCGTTACCGATAAGTACTCTTTTCTCGTTCCCGTGATATATGATCCCTTGTGAGCCAGTCACATGCTTGCAAGCTAATTGGATGACATTCCACCGAGAGGGCCCAGAGTATATCTATCCGTCATATGGATGGACAAATCCCACTCTTGATCCATGTGCCTCAACCCATACTTTCCGAACACTCAATGCCACCTTTATAGCCACCCAGTTACGGTGTGGTGTTTGATGTCATCAAAGCATCCTTCCAGTGATGTTGATTAACATGATCTCATGGTCGAAGGAATTAGGTTACTATGTATCAGAAAGCTTATAGCAAATGAACTATATTAAATGACTTGATCTTTATGCTACGCTTAACTATAGTAGTATGTCCATCAAATCATTCTCCTAATGATATGACCCTGTTGTTAATAACATCTCTATATTCATGATCAGGAAACCATGATCATATATTAACCAACAAGCTAGTTTAATAAGAGGCTTTACTAGGGACTCTTTTATGTTTACAAATAACACAAGTATTAATGTTTCCGGTTAATACAATTATAGCATGGTATGTAAACATTTATCATAAGTATGAAGATATGATAATAACCACTTTATTATTGCCTCTTGGGCATATCTCCAACAGTCTCCCACTTGCACTAGAGTTAATAATCTGGTTTCAAACCTTTGTGTATTCAACACCTATGGCTTTCTGGTGTCGTATGTACACGATTGCTAGTGGTCAACTGATCTCCAGATCTGACATTTCCAGGTCCGTGTGTAATTGCATGTCTTTGCGTCTCTACGCATCACTCATTCTCTAATGAGATGGCTTTGTACAAATTTGGTCCTTTGGTGTGACCTTTAGTTCTTTGGGGTTAAAACATGTTGATAATATTGTCGTACAATATATCTTCATAGCATTATCCCTGCTGTGAACTACACCTAGTTTGATAACAAACTACTTGACACAAATGCCCTCTTTTATTGCTATAATAGCAGTTATATACTTAGCCCTTTTGTTGTAGTATCTGTCACAATGTCTTAACTTTGGAACACATCCAAATTCATTATGGAACTCACATTCCATCATATTGTGCCACCCTTAGTTTAGATTGAGATAAACTTAATTTGTACTTTGTGACAAAACTAGTATGAATGTAATTCATTTACAATGAACTAACCATCTATTTGTCACTTCTACAAAATAATATATTCTTAGTTCTTTTACAAGATCATAAGAATATCTTTACTATCGTCCAATAATCATCTTATGAATCATTCTGGTATATGCTCATAACATTTAGAGCATAGGACATATCTAGATTTGTACACATCACAACATGATTGATAAAATACTCTTTGTGATTGTATCTATCAAGTATCAAAAATACTTAAATCTTTATTCAATCCTTCCTGTGCAACAAGAACTTTTCTTGTAGTTTCTATATTGAACTCATTCAATATCTCATCTATGTACTTCTGGCACAACCATATTGGCGTCACAATTTATCCATATAGACATTGATGCCAAATATTCGGGTTCTGCCTAAGCCTTTCATGAAGATGAAATTCTTATCCTGTGTTAATAAAAAGATACATCATTTCCAATCAACAATATGTATTCCACATAATGTATTAGAAACATGTCTTAGCGCTCCCACTTAATTTCTTGCAAATGCAAGCATCTTCATCGTCTCCGATGAAATTAAACTATTTTAACAGTTTCATCATAGTGACGATTCCAACTCCGCGATGCTTACTTCAACCATTGAAGTTTGCATATACTTTTAGCATCCTTTGAATTAACAAAACCGTTTGGACTGTTTCATGCACACGTCCTAGGTAACCATTCTATTAGAAGAACTTGTGTTGTTTATTCAACACATAACAAAATTATATGTCGTGGTTGCTATATTAATCCGTCTAGACTAAATATCGCTTAATGAAAGATCAGATCTTGTCATAGTCAATTCTTTGAACATTGTCATGAAATCTTTCCCGATATGTCGATAATTTCATAGATGTGAAACATCCATGTCTATTTCTTTATAGATCCAAATATGACTGTAAGGTCTTGTACCTTTCCAGAGGGTCTTTCAAGTTCAAAGCTTGATCTCTCGTATATGGAACTATCACGGATTTTATGGCTTTTCAAGACATTTGACGGAGTCCGGGCCCATCATCGCTTCTTTGCATGTAGTCGGATCATTATTGTCAAATAATATTTTAACTCTCAAATCTTGGTATTTGATTGTTTACCCGACCTACTTGTTTCAATAGGAACTTAGATCTCCATGATCACAAACTTTGAGGCACGTGAGCCATGGGCATTGTTGCTGCCTCCGGAACACTTTTCGGCGCTGTGCAACTTTGCACATATAGCTAAGGTTCTTTTAACCTTATCAAAGTTCTATTATCCTCCCACTTAACTTTTCACGGAAAATTTCTTTCTCAAAGAAACTTGACGTTCTAAGCGACAAACATTTTTGTCTTTGGTGTTATGGAGGAATACTCAACGATTATTCAAAATAACATACAAAGATATGTTCATCCGATTTTGGTTGCAAACATATTTCTTATGCATAGCATACCAATGTTTAAGAAAGGACAACTTGGGTTTTATCCCAAATCATAACTTTACATTCTGTCAATTCAACGGATTATGATGGAGCTCTTTTCTGTGGAAAAACTGTAGTCTCTAAAGCTTTTAATCTTTAAAATATAATGACAGTTTTATGAATTACACCTTTGATCTTACCATGTCAAACAAGGTTTAATTACATATCTCGAACGCTCCATACTCTTATGGTGTTTCGGGAAATGCAAATCCACGGAATGATTCCTTAAATCTTAGGTATTATGCTAAACTTGTAACTCAAATATCTTCCTTTATGATCTTATCATAAACTATTTATATTCTTGTTACAATGATTTTGCACTTCATCTTGAAAATCTTGAACTTTTCAAATGTTTCATAATTCATCCTTATTAAGTAAATATTCATATATTCACTCAAATTTTCGGAGAAAGCATATGAAGTTGAAATCCATCGCTCTTGACTACACATAATGGACTTCATACAACAATATGTACAAGTTCCAATAAGCTAGTTATTCGTTCCCTTTTGGCCTATGAACAAAGTTTTAATTATCTCTAGGAAAGTTTCACAAGCGTCATTTGATCAAAAATCAAAAAGACTCCAAAATTCCATCCACATGGAGTTTCTTCATGTTTTCTTTCCAATATAATTTAAACGGCGATGCCATTTCCTAAGTGATCTTTCAATCAATTTGTCTTTTGACATTTTTAGCACTAGTTTTATGGATGTGATTTCTCCAACGATATTTGTGCATCATCCATCTTTTATGGATTACGACAATTATTTTGAACAACCTTTTGTTCTCATAATACCTGATAAAACAAATCTTGAAGGCAAGCTTTGATGTTTAACAAGCAGCACAATAACCCTTTATTTGTTCTCGATGAACATCATCACATATTCTTTTGCTAGTTACTTAGGCCATTGTAGTTCATGAATTGTGTTGTCTTGTATGATGATTCACACCAACAAATTCAGTATCAAATACTTAAGAACCACATTGTTTAATAAGCAAATAATATAGCCATAACATGTATATCATCTATATACTTAAGCTGAACAATTCTAGTCTTTTCTTTTCTGCCATATATTTATGAAATTCTCTTTCAGTATTTCCTTTTCTGTTTGAAAGAATCTATCAACATCAATAGTGGAGCCATATACATGACACATAGTCCAAAGCATGTATAGTAAAATACCAATGTGTTTGGACTTGCACTTTGAAGTAGATCACATCATCAAATGTTTGGTGTTCTTTCAAATTCCTTTCTTTAGTAATCTCTTGGTGTAGTAAACATTCTACCTACATCAAATATTCACCCTTATCATGGAATTATCCATGATCAAGCTACTTTTAGCTTATAACGGTGAATCACGAGTATAATGTTGCTCTCCAAAACCTTTTGGAGGATTACGACAACTAGTGTCTCCAACCTTTTGCAAATTCTCATCAAATATGAGAACATGACTTTTGCCATATTATACTCTATCATGTTGCCACCAAAACTTCATTTCAGATATCACAATATCTTCCACACATCATGGTTTCTGAAACAACTCTTTCAGATCCTAGATAACCTTGATATTAAGACAATCCTTTGAATATCAAGAATCATGGAGATAAACACGATACTCATACACTAACACTTGGAATTGTCACTCTTGATTTAATACCAATTATTAAACTTTATGGAGTAACCGGAACTTACTGAAAGTTTGCAATAGGACTTTTAGACTTTAGACTAACACTTCAAAATAATACGATACCAGTTCGTAAAGTAATTAACCAGAATTCTATAGTTCTATAATCTCAATTATAACTAAGCGCAAGGTGGTAAACGGATGCCAATGACTACAACAATTATGCAAATTCACTTTGATTTAATTTATGATAAATAGTGTTCAACTTTTAATCATATTGCCGTTGAACTCCCACTCAAAACAATATCCCTCACATTGTTTTAGTGATCACACGAAAAATCCACCACATCAAAACCGATCATCACGAGAGTTGATGTAGCTTCAATGGCGAACAATCAACATGTTCATCATATCTACTATATGACTCATGCTTTACCTTTCGGTGATCCGTGTTCCGAGACCATGTCTGTACATTCTAGACTCGTCAAGATCAAACCTTAGCTTCCGCATGAGAAAATCTGGCTTGCTCACGTTGTATACACTCGCAGAATCTAACACACCCGATCATCACGTGGTGCTTCGAAACAACGAGCTTTAGCAACGGTGCTTACTAAGGATGAACACTTTAAAACTTGAAATTGTGTGCTTGAGGGATCATCTTATAATGCTACCATCGTGAACTAAGCAATACAAGATGCATGAAAGGATTAACATCACATGCAATTCATAATATGTGATATGATATGGCCTTTCTTCTTGTGCTTCCGATCTCCATCTTCAAGCACGAACATGATCTCCATCATCACCGGTGTGGCGTCAAGGTCAATGGCGCCGCTTCATGGTTGTCGTCCATTAGCATCAACTATTACAACTTCTTTGAATAGACATGCAGGTCTTAATGGAATTTAAAAGACAACCATATGGCTCCTTCCGGTTGCCAACTTACAATAAGGGACATTGCATACATCATATATAATCACAATCACAGCCATATCACATCACAGCACACCCCTGCAAAACAAAGTTAGACGCCTCTAATTTTCTTTGCATGTTTTACGTGGTTTGGGGCTTTCAATAAGTGTCGTTCTAACTTACAAACAAGAACCATAACATTGATACTAGTATTGTCAATCACCCGTTGTAAATTGAATCTTAACTATGTTGGGAGAAACAGGCACCCGCAAAGCCACTTATGCAATACAAGTTGCATGTCAAGCGTGGAGCAAGTCTCATGAATGATGTCATGTAAGGTTAGCCCGGGCCACTTCATCCCACCATCCCGCAAGATGCAAAGTACACAAGAAGCAATCGACAACAAAAGCATCAATGCCCACAATGACCATTGTGTTCTACTCGTCCAAAAGATCTACATATAGACACGGCTCTGATACCACTGTAGGGGTTCGTAGCATGGAAAACAAAAAAATTCTACCGCATGAACACACAATCAAGATCTAATCTATGATCAAGCCAAGATCTATCTACTAGATTGTAGCAACGAGTCGATAGAATACTAACCCTCGAAGATCCAAAGCGGTTAACGAGAGCAGATTCTCGTGGGTGATGTAGTCGTACACTTGCCGATCTCAAGATCGCGTAGACGATCCTTTTTTCAAGCGTTCAATGCGCTCCCTTGATCGGTCACGTTAAATTTTCGATGAAGACCTTCCTCTCCCTTGTTCCAGCAGGCATTGGAGGTTGTAGCACTCTCCTCGTGATTCCGGCAGCACGACGACGTGGTGTCGGAAGTAGAGGGGAGATCCCGCAGGGCTTCGCCTAAGCCGGAGCGAGTATGGTGGAGTAGGAGAGAGGGCCTTGGCGATCTAGGGTTTAGAGGCACCAAGGGGTGAGCTTGGCTGGCGGCTAGGGTTTGGGGAAACCCTAACTCGCCGAGTTAGAGGAGGCCCTAGGCGGCGACAACACGAGGTGGGCCGGCGACTTGGGGCTAGGTTTTGGTGTGAGGGGTAGGGGGCGCCCTACCCCTCCTTATATAGGTGGAGGGTGGCCGGTTGGGAGGAGGGAGTCCTCCCCCAACTCGGCCTCCTTGGTCGGCGGGTGGAGGGAGGGGACTTCCTCCCCAAGTAGGTTTCCTACTCTCCCTCCACCAAGCAAACTTGCCATTTGACTTTTTCAAATTGGCGTTTGACTTTCAAACTTGGATTTGATTTCTCTCTTTATTTTGCCCAGCCAAGTGACCTAGTACATGATGCAACCATTCCATATTGTCATGACACATTCATGTACCCTTCCCCTCCGAAGTGCCGGACCTTCCGGACCCTTCTAGAACATTCCTAGTGAAAACACCGGAATCATTCCCCAACTCCGAAATAGGACTTTCCTTATATGAATCTTATTCTCCGGACCATTCCGGATCTCCTCGTGATATCCCGGATCCCATCCGAGACTCCAAACAACATTCGGTCTCTTACTCATCATTCCATAACTACTCAACAACATTGAATCCTTAAGTGTGTCTCCCTACGGTTCGTGAATTATGCGGACATGATCGAGACACTTCTCCGATCAATAACCAATAGAGGAATCTGGAAATTCATATGGCTCCCACATATTTCTACGATTACTTTGCGACCGAATGAACCACTTACATATGACCAATTTCCATTTGTCTCACGATAGTTTACTTATCCGAGGTTTTGATCGTCGGTATCTCTTTATACCTAGTTCAACCTCGTTACCGATAAGTACTCTTTTCTCGTTCCCGTGATATGTGATTCCTTGTGAGCCAGTCACATGCTTGCAAGCTAATTGGATGACATTCCACCGAGAGGGCCCAGAGTATATCTATCCGTCATATGGATGGACAAATCCCACTCTTGATCCATGTGCCTCAATCCATACTTTCTGAACACTCAATGCCACCTTTATAGCCACCCAGTTACGGTGTGGTGTTTGATGTCATCAAAGCACCCTTCCGGTGATGGTGATTAACATGATCTCATGGTCGAAGGAATTAGGTTACTATGTATCAGAAAGCTTATAGCAAATGAACTATATTAAATGACTTGATCTTTATGCTACGCTTAACTATAGGAGTATGTCCATCACATCATTCTCCTAATGATATGACCCTGTTGTTAATAACACCTCTATGTTCATGATCAGGAAACCATGATCATATATTAACCAACAAGCTAGTTTAACAAGAGACTTTACTAGGGACTCTTTTATGTTTACAAATCACACAAGTATTAATGTTTCTGGTTAATACAATTATAGCATGGTATGTAAACATTTATCGTAAGTATGAAGATATGATAATAACCACTTTATTATTGCCTCTTGGGCATATCTCCAACAACAAAAACCACAACGTCAGCGGGGTCGATGGTAAGCCCAATGTCAAACCTATGTATGCTACCGAAGACACCCAATCCTGATTGGCCCGACTTTCCCAAACGTCAACGACCAGCCCTTTTCCTTTAGTACGGGTCTTGATTTCTTGTTTTGTTTCTATTTTAGTCGTGGTGATTGGCCGGGAAGAAATAAACGAATGAACATCCTTTTAGAAAAATGTAGAATAATACACCTACCGAGACGAAAGCCAAAGTCGAGTTTTGTAGGTGGAGCGTATTGAACTGAAATAAGATCTAAGATTGACATCTTGATATAGTTAAGGACACACAAGGGCAGCTGATAGCCTTACATGTGCTCCATCGTGTCAGCCAGTTTATGGAGCTCCTCACCTAGAATGAAAGAGAGGAGATAAGTGCATCTTTAGCGGCACGACCTAAAACTGGACACACATGGTTCGTTTATGTTTGAATGGGTCGGTTCATGGATAGAAATTGGGTTGTGGTCCGTTTAGTTTGCGTAGTGCCTCAGTGACCGACGATTTTGATCACTTCATTGCCAAAGATGTACGTCGCCTACAATGGCGACATGACGTTAAGGGCGATGGGACATCGCCAATCCCCCTGGCTTCCTGCACGGCCGGTGTGTTCCTACCATCGGTGGCTCCTGTTTCACTCTAGCGCGCTGTAGTCGTTTCCCGCCCATCGCCGAAATAGTCCTGCGTCGGGCCAGGACGTTCCCCCTTAGGCCGTGGGCTATAAATACAGCTCCCGGTGTGACAAGCTCATCCAGGAAGGAATCAAAGGGAAATGAAGCTCCTGAACCATGCCTGATCATGATCTAGCCACCTGGTCTTGCCTCAAGTACATATTTCACAACCGCTTCCCGGATCAGTCGGAGCACGACGTGGAGGTGCAGGCAATGGAGCTGGCCGCCACTACGACGCGCAAGACTTCATGTGTGAAGGCGCGGTGTGTAGGGTTCGCAGCATAGAAAACAAAAAATTCCTACGATGGGAACAACTATGTACCAAGATCTATCTACTAGATACAAACAACGGGCGGATGTATATCCATAGAGAACATACCCTTGAAGACCGACAAAGCTTAACGAGTTAAACTCGTGGTTGATGTAGACGATCTCTTACCGATCTCAAGATTGAGAGGAAGTCCTAGCGGCTCAAATCAGTAGCGCATCCGTGCTCGCACACACGTACAATACACCGAGCAACCTCTGCCTCCTCGCTCCAGCGATGCAGCGGAAGCACAACTCTTTCTTGCTGAATATCCACCGGGAACATGTATCTCGCTAGTCCGAGACCATGGGGAATAAATTCTAGAGGGGGAGAGAGATCCTTCACGAGGAGGTGTGAGTGAGAAGTGAGGAGGGGGTGCCTTTTATAGGAGAGGGGGGACCCCAAGGGGGTGGCCGGCGCATGGGGGCTGCCCCCTTTCCCTCCCCTCATTCATGTGGGTGGACAATCCACTCACAAAAATTCTTTCAATTCCCTCCACTCAAATTCCCATTAAATATCCACCAAATTTAATGCAAACTCTCATTAAATAAAACTCTTTTTATTTATTCAGAATTTTGTCAATTACTTTAATGACAAACATGCACATATAACCCCTTGCTAGTATTTCATTTCACATGCAAAAACACTTTCTGCAATTTCACCCGAAAACCTGTTTCGATATCAAGTGAAATAAATTCCTGCGCTTGTTATTCTTTCCGGCATGAAACTTTTGCTCCATTTGGATGTCGGTGTCTCTTAAGTGTGCCACCCTACGGTTCATGAATAATGCGGACATGATCGAGACCTTTCTCCGATCAATAATCAGAAGCGGGATCTGGAGACCCATACTGACTCCACACATTCAACGATGACTTTCTATTGATCGTCGAAACCTTTTACGCTAGTATCTTAATCCTTTTGTTTCGCGATATATTACATGTCCGAGATTCGATCATCGGTATCTCCATACCTAGTTTGATCTCGTTACTGACATGCAATCTTTTCTCGTTCCCGTGATATAACATTCTAGTGATTAAATCACTTGCTTACAAGCTAATCGATGTGATATCACCGAGAGGGCCCAGAGTATATCTATCCATCATCAGGATGAAAAAATTCCACTCTCGATCCATGGGCCTCAACATAACACTTTAGTAGTTCTAAATCCATCTTTATAATCACCCAGTTACGGTGTGACGTTTGATGTTATCAAGAAACTCTTCCGGTGTTAGTGATTGACATGATCTCATGGTCTAAGGATTAGGATCACTCTGTAAGTTGTTATAGCAATATAAACTCAATGACTTTGATCGTAATGCTATATTTCAGATGAATGTTCATCACACCATTACACTAATGTTGTGATCTTGTTATTAACAACATCCAATGTCTATGATCAGGAAACTTTGATTATCTTGTGAATCAACAAGCTAATTTATGAGAGAGGCATAACTAGGAACTTTCTGTTTGTTTATTAAACACACATGTATTAATGTTTCCGTATTAATACAATTATAGCATGCAAAATAAACATCTATCATATACTTGGAATACACATAATAAACACTTTATTATTGCCTCTCAGGGCATATTCCCTTCAATCTCCCACTTGCACTAGAGACAATAATCTAGTTACATAGTGATGAATCTAGCACCCATGGAGTTCTGGTGTTGATCATGTTTTGCTCTAGGGAGAGTTTTAGTCAACGGATCTGCTACATTGAGATCTGTATGTACTTTATAAATCTTTATATCTCCATCCTTGACATGTTCACAGATGGATTGAAACATGCGCTTAATATGCTTGGAATACTTGTGAGACCTTGGTTCTTTGGCATTGGCAATGGCACCATTGTTGTCACAATAGATCACCATTGGGTCCAATGCACTTGCAACCACACCTAGTTCGGATATGAACTCCTTCATCCAAACTGCTTCCTGAGCCGCTTCCGAAGAAGCAACATATTCGGCCTCCGTTGTTTATCCCGCCACCACGGGTTGTTTGGAACTCCTCCAACTAACCGCTCCACCATTCATGAGAAATACGTATCCGGATTGAGACTTAGAGTCATCCGGATCGGTGTCAAAGCTAGCGTCTTCACCTTCGTATACAAGAAACATATTCTTAGTTCTTCGCAAGTACTTAAGGATATTCTTGACCATTATCCAATATTCCAAACCTGGATCCGATTGGTACCTACTAGTCAAACTAATAGCATGTGCCACATCCGGTCTTGTACATAGCATGGCGTACATTATAGAGCCTATGGCTGAAGCGTAGGGGACTTTGTCCATTATCTCTCTTTCTTCCGCCGTAGCCGGACTTTGAGTCTTACTCAATGTCTTGCCTTGCAACATAGGTAAGAACCCCTTCTTACTTTCGTCCATTTTAAAATTCTTTAAAATCTTATCAAGGTATGTACTTTGTGATAGCCCTATTAGGCGCCTAGATCTATCTCTATAGATCTTTATGACTAATATGTATGACGCTTCACCTAGGTCCTTCATTGAAAATTTGCTGTTTAGATAACTTTTAACACTGTTTAAAGGATCTATATCATTTCTGATCAATAATATGTCATCCACACATAATATCAGAAATGCCACATTTCTCCCACTCACTTTCTTGTAAATACAAGATTCTCCATAAGTTTGGACAACTCTTTGATCACCTCATCAAAGCGGAGATTCCAACTTCGTGATGCTTGCTTCAATCCATAGATGGATCGCTGAAGCTTGCACATCTTGTTAGCATCCTTAGGATCGAAAAAACCCTTTGGTTGTATCATATACAACTCTTCTTCAATAGTACCATTGAGGAACACGGTTTTGACATCCATCTGCCATATCTCATAATCAAAATATGCAGCAATTGCTAACATAATCCTAACTGATTTTAGCATCGCTACGGGAGAGAATGTCTCATCGTAGTCAACTCCTTGAATTTGTCGAAACCCCTTTGCAACAAGTCGAGCTTTATAGACGGTCACATTACCATCAACATCCGTTTCTCTTTTGAAAATCCATTTATTCTCCACGGCCTTTCGGTCGTGAGGTAAGTCCACCAAGTTCCAAACTTGATTTTCATACATGGATTCCATCTCGGATTTCATGGCTTCTAACCATTTGTCGGAATCTGGGCTCATCATCGCTTCTTCATACGTCGCAGGGTCATCATTTTCATCAACCATGAAATTCATGACAGGGTTTCCGTATAGCTCGGGAGCTGCACGCGTCCTGCTAGACCTGTGAGGTTTGGTAGTACTCTCTTTCGGAGTTTCATGATCATTATCATTAGTTCCTTCTTCAACTAGTGAAGCCAACTCCGGAACAACTTCCGGCGCTGCGCTACTCGCCATACTTTGAAGAGAAGGTTCAATAACCTCTTCGAGTTCTACCTTCTGACTACTCACGCCTTTCGCGAGAAACTCTTTCTCTAGAAAGGATCCATTCTTGGCAACAAAAACCTTGCGCTGAGATCTGTGATAGAAGGAATACCCAATTGTTTCCTTAGGGTATCCTATGAAGACGCATTTTTCCGATTTGGGTTTGAGTTTATCCGGTTGAAGTTTCTTCACATAAACATCGCATCCCCAAACTTTAAGAAATGACAGCTTAGGTTTGTTTCCAAACCACAATTCATACGGTGTCTTTTCAACGGATTTATATGGTGTCCGATTTAAAGTGAATGCAACAGTTTCTAGTGCATAACCCCAAAATGACAACGGCAAGTCCGTCAGAGACATCATAGATTGAGCCATATCCAATAAAGTATGATTACGACGTTCCGACACACCATTTCGCTGTGGTGTTCCGGCAGGTGTGAGTTGTGAAACAATTCCACACTCTTTCATATGAGTGCGAAACTCGTAACTTAGATACTCACCTCCACGGTCGGACCGTAGAAATTTGATCTTTCTATTACGATGATTTTCCACTTCACTCTGAAATTCCTTGAACTTTTCAAAGGTTTCAGACTTGTGTTTCATCAAGTAGATATAACCGTATCTACTCGAATCATCCGTGAAAGTAACAAAATAACGATATCCACCTCGCACCGACACACTCATTGGACCACATACATCAGAATGTATGATTTCCAATAAATCTATCGCCCGTTCCATTGAAATGGGAAACGTCGTTCTAGACATCTTGCCCATAAGGCATGGCTCACATGTATCAAATGATTCAAAATCAAGTGATTCCAAAAGTCCATCCGGATGGAGCTTCTTCATGCGTTTAACGCCAATATGACCTAGACGGCAGTGCCACATATATGCGGTTAATCATCATTAAGTTTAATTCTTTTAGCATCAACATTATGAATATGTGTATCACTATTATCGAGATCCAATAGAAATAAACCATTCATCATCGGTGCATGACCATAAAAGATTTCATTCATATAAATAGAACAACCATTGTTCTCAGATTTAAATGAATAACCACTTCGCATCAAACACGATCCATATACAATGTTCATGCTTAGTGCAGGCATCAGATAACAATTATTCAAGTTTATTACTAATCCCGACGATAAGTGGAGAGGTAGAGTTCCGAGGGCGATCACATCAACACTTGATCCATTGCCGATGCATCTTGAGCTCACCCCTTACTAGACGTCGCTTGTTCCGCAGCCCCTGATTCGAGTTACAAATATTAGCAACTGAACCGGTATCAAATACCCAGGTGCTACTGAGAGTACTAGTCAAGTACACATCAATAACATGTATATCATATATACCTTTGTTTGCCTTGTCGGCCTTCTTGTCTGCCAAATACTTGGGGCAGTTACGCTTCTAGTGTCCAGTCCCCTTACAATAATAGCACTCGGTATCAGACCTCGGGGTTTCTTTTCAGGCATGGCAACCGACTTTCTGCCCTTACTTCCCTTCCGTTTTCCCTTCTTGTCTTTCTTGAAACCAGTGTTCTTATTGATCATCAACACTTGATGTTCCTTATTGATCTCCACTTCTGCAGTTTTAAGCATTGACATAAGCTCGGGGAGAGACTTCTTCATGCCTTGCATATTATAGTTCATCACGAAGCTCTTATAGCTAGGTGACAGAGACTGCAGAACACGATGGATGCCTAAGTCAATGGGAATCGATATTCCCAAGGACACAAGCTTATCGGTGTAACCTGACATCTTGAGTACATGCTCACTTATGGAGCTGTTCTCTTCCATCATGCAGCTAAAGAACTTTTCTGAAGCATTGTAGCTCTCTATAGCAGCATGTGTGTCCAAAATCATTTTCAACTCACCCATTGTATCAAATGCATTGCTGTTTTCGAAACGCTTTCGAAGTTTTGGCTCTAGCCCATACTGTAGGGTTTCGGAGCATGGAAAACAAAATTTTCAACCGCATACAAACAAACAAGCCAAGATCTATCTACTAGATTGTAGCAACGAGTCGATGGAATAACTCACCCTCGAAGATTCCAAAGTGTTTAACGAGAGCAGATTCTCGTGGGTGATGTAGTCGTACTCTTTCCGATCTCAAGATCGCAGACGATCCTTCCGCGCCATGCTCGGCAGCGCCTCATGGTCACACGTTAGATTGACGAAGACCTTCCTCTCCCTTGTTCCAGCAGGGCGGAGGTTGTAGCACTCTCTCGCGATTTCGCGAAGACAACAGTGGTACCGAAGTAGAGGGAGATCTCGCAGGGCTTCGCCTTAAGCCGGAGCGAGTATGGTGGAGTATGAGAGAGCTCTTGGTGATCTAGGGTTTAGACACACCAATTAGAAGGCTCTAAACCGGAGGCTAGGGCAATTAGAAGCTCTAACTTGACGGCTTGGGAGAAATCCCTAGGCTGTGGCTAGGGTTTAGGTTTAGAGGAGAGGGACTTGTGCTTTATAGACAGTAACATTACCATCAGCATCTGTTTTCTTCTTGAAGATCCATTTGTTCTCGACAGCCTTCCGGCCATCCGGTAAGTCCACCAAAGTCCATACTTGGTTTTCGTACATGGATCCAATCTCGGATTTCATGGCTTTTGCCATTTATTGGAATCTGGCTCATCATTGCTTCCTCATATGTCTCGGGTCATCGGTGTTGTCCACCAACATGACACTCATAACGGGATCATACCAATGGAGTGGTACGAGTTCTCGTTGACTGCGAGGCTCAGAGCAACTTCGACCAAGTTTCATGATCATCATCATTAGCTTCCTCTAATTGGTGCAGGCACCACAGAACTTCTTCCGTGCTGCGCTACTGCAATTTCGAGAAGGTTCGACAACCTCGTCGAGTTCTACTTTCCTTCCAGTCACTTCTTTCGAGAGAAATTCCTTCTCTAGAAAGGATCCATTCTTGGCAACGAAGATTTTGCCTTCGGATCTATGATAGAAAGTATACCCAATAGTTTCCTTCGGGTATCCTATGAAGACGCATTTTTCCGCTTTGGGTTCAAGCTTGTCCGGCTGTAACTTCTTTACATAGGTTTCGCATCCCCAAACTTTAAGGAACGACAATTTAGGTTTCTTCCCAAACCATAATTCATACGGTGTCGTTTTAACGGATTTAGACGGTGCCCTATTTAAAGTGAATGCGGTTGTTTCTAATGCATAACCCCAAAATGATAGCGGTAAATCTGTAAGTGACATCATAGAACGAACCATATCTAAGAGAGTTCGATTACGACGTTCAGACACACCATTACGCTGTGGTGTTCTCGGCGGTGTCAATTGTGAAAGTATTCCGCATTTCTTCAAATGCTCGCCAAACTCTTAACTTAGATATTCACCTCCACGATCAGAACGTAGAAATTTAATCTTCTTGTTACGTTGATTCTCTACCTCACTTTGAAATTCCTTAAACTTCTCGAAAGTTTCGGATTTATGTTTCATGAAATAGATATACCCATATCTACTCAAGTCATCCGTGAAGGTAAGAACATAACGATAACCACCGCGCGATGCTACACTCATTGGACCACACACATCGGTATGTATGATTTCCAATAAGTCCGTAGCTCGCTCCATCATACCAGAAAATGGAGTCTTAGTCATTTTTCCCATTAGACATGCTTCGCATCTTTCAAGTGATTCAAAATCAAGTGATTCAAGAAGTCCATCGGAATGGAGTTTCTTCATACGCTTCACTCCAATGTGACCAAGACGATAAAGGCCACATATAGGTCGAGTTATCGCTTGATTTCAAACGTTTAGCTTCAATGTTATTAATATGTGTATTTCCACCATCGAGATTCAACAAGAATAGACCATCTATTAAAGGTGCATGTGCATAAAACATATTACTCATATAAATCGAACAACCATTATTCTCGGATTTAAACAAGTAACCGTCTCGCAATAAACAAGATCCCGATATAATGTTCATGCTCAACGCAGGCACCAAATAACAATTATTTAAGTATAAAACTAATCCCGATGGTAGATGAAGGGGTAGCGTGCAACCGCGATCACATCAACCTTTGATCCGCTTCCACGCCGCATCGTCACCTCGTTCTTCACTAGCTTCCGCTTATTTCGCAGCTCGCTTTGAGTTACAAATATGAGCAACCAACCAGTATCAAATACCCGTGAACTACTACGAATACTAGTGAGATACACATCAATAACATGTTTATCGATATACCTTTCTTCTTGATGTTGCCGTTCTTCAAATCCGCCAAGTACTTTGGGCAATTCCGCTTCAAAGGACCTTCTCCTTTGCAAGAAAGCACTCAAGATCGTGCTTGGGTCCAGCCTTGGTCTTCTTCGTCGGTGTGGCAACTTTCTTGCCACCCTTCTTGAAGTGTCCTTCGCTTAGACTTGCCTTTCTTGAATTTGGTGGTCTTATTGACCAACAACACTTGGTGCTCTTTCTTGATCTCCACTTCGCAGACTTTAACATAGCAAACAGTTCGCAACCGCTTGTTCATGTTCGCATGTTGTAGTTCATCACAAAGTTCTTGTAACTTGGTGGTAGTGATTGAGGACACGGTAAATCCCCAAAGCATTAGGAATCACTATACCCAAGCTTTGAAGTTTGTTTATGCGTCTGACATCTTAAGCACATGCTCACCGACGAGCTGCCTCTTCCATCTTGCGGTTAAAGAACTTTCAAGCCTCATAACTCTCAATCGCATGTGAGTCTTAAAGATCAATTTGAGATCACGGACAATATCATGTGGGTCTGGATTCTCAAACCTTTTCTCAAGCTCGATTCTAAACCATACAAGATAGCACCGAACTATGGAGTACCGATTCTTCTAAGCAAGGTAAACATTCTTTACTTCATCGGTAGCATCAGCAGTGTGGGTCACCCATGTGCATCCAAAGACATAGGTCAAATTACCACCAGTGAGGACAATCCTCAAATTATGGAACCAATCCACAGTTGCTTCCATTGTTTTCAACTTTTCTTTCTCTAGGAACGCATTAAAATTGATGGTAGGGCTGCCATTGATCTACAACATATTTGCAATAGTTTAGACTAAGTTTATGACAAATTGAGTTCAAATTAATAATAAAGTTTAATCTAGGTGAACTCCCACTCAAAACAACATCCCTCACATTGTTTTAGTGATCACATGAACCAAATCCACCATATCAAAACCGATCATCACGAGAGTTGATATAGTTTCAATGGCGAACAATCGACATGTTCATCATATCTACTATATGATTCATGCTTTACCTTTCGGTGATTCGTGTTCCTGAGACCATGTATGTACATGCTAGGCTCGTCAAGATCAAACCTTAGCTACCGCATAAGCAAATCTGGCTTGCTTACGTTGTATACACTTATGAATCTAACACACCCGATCATCACGTGGTGCTTGAAACAACAAGCTTTAGCAACGGTGCATACTAAGGGTGAACACTTTAGAACTTGAAATTTATGTGCATGAGGGATCATCTTATAATGCTAGCGTCGTCTACTAAGCAATACAAGATGCATAAATGATTAACATCACATGCAATTCATAATATGTGATATGATATGGCCTTTCTTCTTTGTGCTTCCGATCTCCATCTTCAAGCACGAACATGATCTCCATCATCACCGGCATTGCATCAAGGTCAATGACGCTTCTCCATGGTTGTCGTCCACCGGCTTCAACTATTACAACTACTTTGAATAGACACGCGGGTCTTAACATAAATTAAAGACAACCATATGGCTCTCGCGGTTGCCAACTTACAATAAGGAACATTGCATACATCAAATATAATCACAATCATGGCCATATCACATCATCTGACACCCTGCAAAACAAAGTTAGACGCCTCTACTTTCTTTGCATATTTTACGTGGTTTGGGGCTTTCAATAAGTGTCGTTCTAACTTACGAACAAGAACCACAACATTGATACTAGTATTGTTAATCACCCGTTGTAAATTGGATCTCCACTACGCTGGGAGAAACAGGCACCCACAAAGCCACTTATGCAATACGAGTTGCATGTCAAACGTGGATCAAGTCTCATGAACGATGTCATGTAAGGTTAGCCCGGGCCGCTTCATCCCAACATCCCGCAAGATGCAAAGTACACAAGAAGCAATCGACAATAAAAGCATCAATGCCCACAATGACCATTGTGTTCTACTCGTGCAACAGATCTACATATAGACATGGCTCTGATACCACTGTAGGGTTTCGTAGCATGGAAAACAAAATTTTCTACCGCATACAAACAAACAAGCCAAGATCTATCTACTAGATTGTAGCAACGAGTTGATGGAATAACTCACCCTCGAAGATTCCAAAGTGTTTAACGAGAGCAGATTCTCGTGGGTGATGTAGTCGTACTCTTTCCGATCTCAAGATCGCGTAGACGATCCTTCCCAAGGCGTTCCGCAGCGCTCCCGCAATCGGTCACACGTTTGGTACTGGCGAAGACCTTCCTCTCCTTGTTCCAAAGAGGCGGAGGTTGTAGCACTCTCCTCGCGATTCCTAAGAAGACAACGGCGTGGTACCGGAAGTAGAGGGGAGATCTCGCAGGGCTTCGCCTTAAGCCGGAGCGAGTATGGTGGAGTATGAGAGAGCTCTTGGTGATCTAGGGTTTAGACACACCAATTAGAAGGCTCTAAACCGGAGCTAGGGCAATTAGAAGCTCTGTAACTACCTCGGTGAATTACGCTCCTAGTTACCAGCCTGGATGAGCAGAAATGGTTGAAATAGTACGGTGGGGCCCAAATGCCACTCACAGGTAGACCTTTCGGCCGTCCCAACCATTTCCACACATCAGGACAAGAACGGCGAATCGGCGAAGGGATCAACTACATACACAAATGAGTATGTATGCAAGCCACCATACAACAGTACATCAGAGTCATCCCATCTAAAAAGAAAGGAAATATAGCAACGCCATACGGCAAGATCCAAATATCCTAGATAGATATAATAGTTTAGGATATCTCCTCATACATCAATCAACAGAGTATCAAGCGGAAGCGGAAGACAAAATCCGAGTACGGATAAGAAGCAAATCGGCATAAGATGCCCCATAAATAAGCAGATCCCGCCCACAGATCTCACGGATCCCGCTCCCGGAATCTCTACACCGAGTGATCGCTGCCCACATCGTCTGCCTCTTCCACCCAGATCCATCTTATGAAAGTGTACCTGCTCATCCGAACCAATAGTTTATCGTGAGACCCTAGGGTACTCGCAAGTCTTTATGCCTCTAAAGGGGACACAACTGGGTGACGAATTGCAGCAAAAGATAAACCCTAACAATCCTCAGATATGCTAACCATCCGCCTAACCGAGATAGACGGATGTCCGTGAATTAATAACAAGTTATAACAGTTATAACGGTAATCTTAACAGATCCATCCTCCTCCTCGCTTACCGACGAGGAAGCGGACGAACAACCCCATCCGCTGGCGTTTATTATCCATTCCATGAGTGTTGCACTATTTACTAATCGGTACCTAGTCTAGTCAAATTAAAAGCGGTACTTTAGTTATGCTTGTCTATGATCGAGAAACTGTGCTCCAAGTCGTCCATAACCGCGGACACGGCTTTCGAAAGTTTTACCCGCAGGGTGCACAAATAGCAACACACACCGATATGCCTCGGAAAACCAAATCAAAACCCGACGGCGATCCACGACAAAGCGATCACAGATTCGAAATATTTCAGGGCCACCCCATTAAGCTACCAACAGAGTTAGTGACCGAGACGGACTCAAGGTTTGCGTCAATGGTCAGGAACGACTGGGAACCCGAAAATGTGACTGGGCTTGTCGACACCGCTAAAACACTCCGCTTTCCTAACAAGACAAAGCAAAGACTCGCACAATTTGAAATAAAGCAATAAAGCATGGCATAAGTACAGGATAGTAAATAAAACCTCAAACTAGTTTGTGGCCCCAAGAAATAAGAATGAATCAAGCTCGCCTGGGGGTCCATAAGCCTCCGGATGTGGATAGCGAATAATCTTGGAACAGGAATCAAGTACTCGGGGTCTTACGGGACACAAGTGAGCATGAAAAACCAAATAGCAGATATTGCTCACCGATGCCACTTTCATTAGTTATCCCATTACTACTCAGGTTAAGTTGTTAAGGTACCTTGTTATCCATCAGACACTCACATACCCTACACATGCTGTTCTACGACTCGCATGGCTCAAATAACTCCTGTAGTAATGGCTCATGGGATGGAGGAACAAGCTTCGGTGGGGTTTAAAAGTAAAGGCTATGCAATACTTGGGATTCAGATTAATGCAATCGCGACTCAATGATGCAAGAATAAGATAGAGGCAATAGGTACTATATGTATGCAAGCATGTGGTAGTGCTTGCACAGCAACTCATTGAAGCAAGGAATGGATCTGGTAGTGCTCCGGTTCTCTTGATATATCCCACAACGCGTCTATTCGAAGAAGAACCAAACAAACAAGGGCCAACATAAATAAAGTGCACAAGCATATGAATAAATGCATCAAGCAATCAATCATGCCATGATGAATGATGCACAATTGGCATGGCAATAAGTAGCATGGCATGGGTGAGGTGGGGAATACAATATTAAAGCATTTTATTTAGTTTTGTCCCCATTTTATACTCATATTAGTTGCTGTACTCTTTATATTTATATGATGCATGCTTCAAATCAAACCAAGGAATGCATAAACAGAAAGGTCTCGTCGAGCTAATCATTTTAGACATATCATTTGTTAAATTTGGACTTATAAAACAAAAGTTATTAATTATTTAAGTCAAAAGGGCAATTTGTTGTAATTCAAATAAACTTGGAATTTTAAATGTTCAAAATATATTTTAGATGGCATATTTGAATTCCTCATATTTTTCTGAGTTGAAAACATATATTATTTGTATTATTTGGAATTATGGATTTAAATTTATTTTTAAGTCAAAATTATTAAATAGGGTCAAAGTCAAAGGTTGATTATTTAAATTAATTCTGAAAATATTTGATTGAAGATTTGAATTAACATTCAAAAACAAAACACTTTTCATATTAAGTTTGAATTCAAATTCCAAACCATTTGGAAGTTATGAATTCATTTAGATTTAAACAGATTTGAAAATTTGAATTGAATTTGAATTAATTTGAAAGGATTTGAATTTGAAACAGAAAGGTTCCTGGACTTTTGCTACTCAGTCATATTCTACCCACAGTCTATGACATGTGGGGTCGCTGCTGACTGGGTCGACACGCGCGCACAAAAACTTTTCACACCGGGACTCTGCCTAACCCGCGTGAATGACAAGCGGCCTGTGGACCCTAGCCACACACGCTGCCATCCCAGAGGGCGACACGTGGGCAATCCAAGGGGCTGCGGCTACGAGGTTCAGATCTGCGGGGCCTCTTTGCAAGATGGGACGGGCGGCTGCCAGGTGGGGCTCCGGGGACGGCGGGTTTAGGCGGGAAATTCTGCAGGGGGCTAAGCACAAAACAAGCAGCGGCTGCTGCTGTCTGCTGTCGGACGCGGTGCTGCGGCGGTGGATCTGGCCGGAGCTTTGGACGACGATGGCGAGCGAACCACGACGATTCTGGCCACGCCGCAAAAACCAAAGATGAAGAGGGCGCTACCGGCTACAAGTCTCGTTCAGGTGGCTAGCACAGAGGAGGGCTGCAGCGCGCGGGCTTCGACGAGGAACAGAGGCAAAACCGCCGCCGCTGTCTGCCGCCAGAGCGCTGCAAGGCGGCAAGACGCGGGGTGTTCGACGGACGACGCCGACGCTACGAAGCAAGAGAGGGGTGGGGACCTTGTCTGGGGGTAGAGGGGCTCACCAGGAGGGGGTTGGTGTGGTTGGTTTGGGCCGAGGAGTCGGCGATCGTCGACGAGGCTAGCGGCCGGAGCTCCTGGTCTTGGCGGTGCACGGCGGCGTCAGGCGGCTCCGGCGAGGTCCAACGGCTCCCAGCGGTACGTCGTGATGTAGGGGAACGAGATGAACCTCCTGGACGCCTTGGACACCTTCTAGCACAGCTCCAACCGCCCTTCTTATGGCCTGGCCGATCTAGGGTTTAGAGGGGCGTGGGGTGGCCATGGCCATGCTTGGGGAAGGAGGCAAGGAGGGAGAGGGGTTCCTGGGGTCTCAGATCTCGATCTGGGGTGCCCGGGGTGGTTGGGGTGATGAGAGAGAGGGGAGAGGCACATGGGAGGTGGTGGCCACTTTAAGCAAAAGGGAGAAGGGGTGGCTCGGGTTTGGGTGGTAGCTAGGGTTAGATGGGGGTATGGTTAGGTGATTAGAGGAATCTTAGCCATAGGATTAGAGAGAGGGAGGTGAGAGCTAGGTTTTGCTATGGACAAGGACAAGCCAAGGCTAACCAAGATCAAACCAAAACAAGACAAGAAAAAGAGAGGGATGGGTGAGGGTTAAGGTTTAAGCAAGATCAAATTAAGATCAAGCCAAAAGAAGAGATAGAGGTAGAGATGATCCACTCCAAGAACAAATAAAATCCAAATGACAAGCAAAAGGTGGTGCTTGCATGGGCCATGCAAAATATTTAATGCCATGTTGATACTTGTGAAAACAATATTATTTCATGGCGTTACTATTATGCATCCCAAATTATGGAGTAAGGCCCAAGCAAAGGAATTTAGAAAGAATTCCAAGTGGAGTATATGGGGATGATCACATTGGATTATATTTGGGACTTGCTAGTGTGTATATGCCACTGGGTATTTAATAAGCCCACAAAAATATCCCAACATGATGATAACCCCAAAATCACACATATGGAAGCTAGGAAAAAGGTTCCACTCACAAGGCATGCAAAGGTGGCCATGTGGCTCTCATATCAATAATGTGAAAACAACATGATGCCAAGATGAGAGCATGTGGAAAAGAATTGGATCCATCCCAACCCACATGAGCTAGAGGTAAACTCAAATAAAATGCAAAGCTCATATTTAGTTGGATGGTGGAATTATAAGGTGGTGAAAGAAAAGGTGGTGGAGTTAATAAGAGATATGCCCCCAACTCAACTTGGGCATTTAAGCAATATATCAAGAACCAAATACAATATCAAGAGGCAAATACACATAATAATGCATATGAGATAAGAACCAAACAAGAAGGGGTTTTATATGATGATCAAATGCAAGGTGGCATGATGACATGAGCATGATATAATGATGATGCAACAATTATATATTTGAAGTAGCCATTATATTACTAGACCAAGTAGCATTACAATTGTTAGACAATTGGGATGCTACAAGCTCTAACTTGACGGCTTGGGAGAAATCCCTAGGTTGTGGCTAGGGTTTAGGTTTTAGAGGAGAGGGACTTGTGTGTTAGGAGGGGCAGCCCTGCCCCTCCCTTTATAGGTGGGAGGCGCGGCCAAGGGGAGGGGAGTCCCTCCCCAACTCGGCTTGGAGGTGGGCCGGCGGTTGGAGGAGGGAATCCCTCCCTAACTCGGTTTCCCACTCCTCCTCCTCTTTCCAAAACTTGCCGTTTGACTTTCAAACTAGCCGTTTGACTTTCAAACTAGCCGTTTGACTTTTCAATTTAGGATTTAAATAAACCCTTTATTTTGGACAGCAAGGACACCTAGTACATGATGCAATCATTCCAACTTACAATGACACATTCATGTACCCTTCCCCCCCGGAGTGCCGGACATTCCGGAACCTTCTAGAATGTTCCCGATGAAAACACCGGAACCATTCCCCAACTCCAAAACGGGACTTTCCTTATATGAATCTTATTCTTCGGACCATTCCGGATCTCCTCGTGATATCCCGAATCCCATTCGAGACTCCGAACAACATTCGGACTCTTTCTCATCATTCCATAACTACTCAAACAACGTCGAATCCTTAAGTGTGTCTCCCTACGGTTCGTGAATTATGCGGACATGATCGAGACACTTCTCCGAACTATAACCAATAGAGGAATCTGGAAATTCATATGGCTCCCACATATTTCTATGGTTACTTTGCGATCGAATGAACCACTTACATACGATATCAATTTCCCTTTGTCTCACGATAGTTTACTTATCCGAGGTTATGATCGTCGGTATCTCTGCATACCTAGTTCAACCTCGTTACTGATAAGTACTCTTTTCTCGTTCCCGTGATATGTGATCCCTTGTGAGCCAGTCACATGCTTGCAAGCTAATTGGATGACATTTCACCGAGAGGGCCCAGAGTATATCTATCCGTCATATGGATGGACAAATCCCACTCTTGATCCATGTGTTTCAACCAATACTTTCTTAACACTCAATGCCACCTTTATAGCCACCCAGTTACGGTGTGGTGTTTGATGTTATCAAAGCATCCATCCGGTAAAGGTGATATGCATGATCTCATGGTCGAAGGAATTAGATAACCATGTATCAGAAAGCATATAGCAATTGAACTATTAAAATGACTTGATCTTTATGCTACGCTTATCTATAGGAGTATGTCCACCATATCATTCTCCTAATGATATGATCTTGTTGTTAATAACATCTCAATGTTCATGATAGGGAAACCACAATCATCTATTAACCAACAAGCTAGTATTATACAGAGGCTTTACTAGGGACTTCAAATTAAGTTTACAAATCACACAAGTATTAATGTTTCCTTGTTAATACTATTATAGCATGAATGTAAACATTTATCATAAACACAAAGATATAATAATAACTATATTTATTATTGCCTCTAGGGCATATCTCCAACACATACAATATGCCGCAATGAACTCAGTTGTGGTCCTCCTGACGAGTCTGATAGACATTCTTCTCCTCGTCAGGGGCATCATCGAAAGGTGGGGGGCCTAGCGGTGCTTCTAGCACATATTGCTTTTGTGCAGCAGAGAGGAGAATCCTCAAATTCATGGCCCATTCGGTAAAGTTGCTACCGTTCGTTGCAAGTTTATCTTTCTCCATGAACACATTGAAATAAAAGCAGGTGGTGCCATCTACAACAGAATTTGTAAAGTTTAGACTAAGTTTATGATAGATTGAGTTCAACTAATCCATATTACGAATGAACTCCCACTCAAAATGACATCCCTCGTGCCTTTTTGGTGATTACATGAACCAAATACACTACACCAAATTCGATCATCACGTCAGTCGGTGTAGCTTCAAAGGCGAGCATCAAATGGGCATCATATCTACCATATGACTCATGCTTAACCTTTCGGTCCGTGTTCCGAGGCCATGTCTGTACATGCTAGGCTCGCCAAGTGAGAACCTTAGTATTCATGTGTGTAACTGTCTTACACCCGTAATATAGTCGTGGATCCAAGAATACCCGATCATCACGTGATGTCTTGGATCGACGAAACATAATCGATGCATACTTAAGGAAGAACACATTATTATCTTGATATTTAAATGAGGGATCATCTTATTATGCTAATAAAATGCCAAACAAGCAATATAAGATAAAATCAAACATCACATGTTTGTAAGTGAAATGATATGGTTCCCGCATATGATCTCCATCATGTGCTCCTTGGTATGATCACTATCATACCTCTATGTGTAAGGCCAAGGTCTATGGAACTTACACGTTATGTGTGTTGTAAGAGTATCATCTCATACTTCTACTCACAACATCACCATATCATAACACTAGCCCAACAACAATTTAAACTAGACGCCTCTAATTTATCCATTGCAAATTTTACGTGGCTTAGGGATTTCAAATATAGAACCGTTCATACCTACGAATATGAACCACAACAAGGATAACCAAATTGTTGACAACTCGTTGCAAATTAGATATTGACTATAGTAGGAGAGACAGACACACGCTAGACACTTATGCAAAACTAGTTGCATGTCAGGCGTGGAACAGGTCTCATGTGCGAGGACATGTAAAGTTTGTCCGGGCCATTTCATCCCACTATGCCACCAATATCCAAAATACAACTAAGAAGCAATAACATGATTATTATTGCCCACATACTCATATGTGTACTACCTGTGTAAAGCATCTACGCATAGATCCATCTCTGATACCACTGTAGGGTTCACAACATAGAAAACAAAAAATTCCTACGATGGGAACAACTATGTACCAAGATCTATCTACTAGATACAAACAACGGGCGGATGTATATCCATAGAGAACATACCCTTGAAGACCGACAAAGCTTAAAGAGTTAAACTCGTGGTTGATGTAGACGATCTCTTGCCGATCTCAAGATCGAGAGGAAGTCCTAGCGCCGCTAATCAGCAGTGCATCCGTGCTCGCACACACGTACAAGACACCGAGCAACCTCCGCCTCCTCGCTCCAGTGATGCAGCGGAAGAACAACTCTTTCTTGCCGAATAGCTACCGGGAACATGTATCTCGCTAGTCCGAGACCATGGGGAATAAATTCTAGAGGGGGAGAGAGATCCTTCACGAGGAGGTGTGAGTGAGAAGTGAGGGGGGTGCCTTTTATAGGAGAGAGGGGGAACCCCAAGGGGGTGGCCGGTGCATGGGGGCTGCCCCCTTTACCTCCCCTCATTCATGTGGGTGGACACTCCACTCACAAAAATTCTTTCAATTCCCTCCACTCAGAATCCCACTCAAATTCCCATTAAATTTCCACCAAATTTACTGAAAACTCTCATTAAATAAAACTCCTTTTATTTATTCAGAATTTTTTCAATTACTTTAGTGACAAACATTCACATATAACCCCTTGCTAGTATTTAATTTAACATGCAAAAACACTTTCTGCAATTTCACCCGAAAACCTGTTTTGGTTTCGGTATCTAGTGAAATAAATTCCTGCGCTTGTTATTCTTTCCAGCATGAAACTTTTGCTCCATTTGGATGTCGGTGTCTCTTAAGTGTGCCACCCTACAGTTCGTGAATAATGCGGACATGATCGAGACCCTTCTCCGATCAATAATCAGAAGCGGGATCTAGAGACCCATACTGACTCCCACACATTCAACGATGACTTTCTTATGATCATCAGAACCTTTTACGCTAGTATCTTAATCCTTTTGTTTCACGATATATTACATGTCTGAGATTCGATCATTGGTATAACATTTTAGTGATCAAATCACTTGATTGCAAGCTAACCAATGTGATATCACCGAGAGGGCCCAGAGTATATCTATCCGTCATCGGGATGAACAAATTCCACTCTCGATCCATGGGCCTCAACATAACACTTTAGTAGTTCTAAATCCATCTTTATAATCACCCAGTTACGGTGTGACGTTTGATGTTATCAAGAAACTCTTCCGGTGTTAGTGATTGACATGATCTCATGGTCTAAGGATTAGGATCACTTCGTAAGTTGTTATAGCAATATAAACTCAATGACTTTGATCATAATTCTATACTTCGGATGAATGTTCATCACACCATTACACTAATGTTGTGATCTCGTTATTAACAACATCCAATGTCTATGATCAAGAAACTTTAATCATCTTGTTAATCAACGAGCTGTTTTATGAGAGAGGCATAACTAGGAACTTTTTGTTTGTTTATTAAACACACATGTATTAATATTTCCGTATTAATACAATTATAGCATGCAAAATAAATATCTATCATATACTTGGAATACACATAATAAACACTTTATTATTGCCTCTCAGGGCATATTCCCTTCAAGGTGGTACAACATGCAATGGAGGAGGTAGTCCAGCAGGTGGAACATAATGCAGCCAAAGCCATGGTGCGAGACACATGCCACACCGCCGTCCAGGCGGTGGTGCAGGAGGTTGCCCGCGAAGCCGCTACTGAAGCGGTGCGCGAGATGCGCAATTCCACGGCCAAGGTGGAGGCTGAGAAGGGGGAGCGCTGCCGCTGTGGCTGCCATTCGTTGGCTACGCCACGGCGTGAGTGAACTTGTGGAGCGCGATGCCGCATAGGTGGACCTCGTCGCTCATGCGGTAGCCATGGCGATGGACACGGAGACGGAGGATGAGGACAACGGCAGATTCCTCGACGACTTCGACTATGAGCCCTAGGGGTACGTGCAGGAGACGAGCGATGAGCAGCAGGCCATCGTCAAATATTTCGACACCGCCCATGCATAGGCGTCCGTGCGCGTTGCAGCAAAGACGGGCGGGTGGTGTAGGAGGGGTGGCACCACTGGGCGGTGGATCTTGAGGTGGCGTTTTCCTGTCGAGCCAATGAGCTAGAATTGTTGCTGATGTCAGCGGAGAACCGTCGTCGCGCCAATGCCGTGCTACGCAAGAGGCATCACACCCTCAGGAGGGCACACAAGGCGACCGCCGGCAGATCCTGCTGTAACGTCGGCGGAGCCGGCCCTCGGGTCACACAGGCGGCAAGACCTAGGCTAGGACACAGTGCAATTTAGTTAGACATAGTTCTTGATGTAACCGGCTATCAAACTAATGGGAAAATGGTATCAAATTAATGTTCCACTTACACAGGGCCCCATCGGCCGACGCCCGAACACACGCTTGGTCCGTAGCGGGTCCGGACCGACACATTGGTGACCAAAATCTGGTGGACCGATGGGTCACGGCGGACACGTTGGTTTGTTTGGGTCACACAGCTGGAGCGTGCGCAGGAGCGAAGCTGGAGCTCGAGTCACCCTGATGCACACTTACAATGGTATTAAATTTTCGAGGAACAATCTTCTATATAAAAATATGGTTTATAGCTTTCAACATAGATAGTATGACATAATTCCCAGATAAGATATGAAAAACTAGTATTTCGAAATCAAGATGCCTAATATATTGATGAAATGAGAGACGAAGTTACATGGAAAAATGTCTTGCATTTCTAAATTCCCAAATAAATCATTTAAACACGAGGCTCAATAAAGATAAATAAAAGTTTTTAAGTGGGACATAGTAGACTGACCAAATCTATATGTCTCGAGTAGCTAAAATTTTCACATTACCTTTACTCTTTTAGTACATCCAATTCTTCAAAGCCACGAAATACTTAACCACTAGATCATTATTGACTTTTTTCATTTTCATTTGCCTAGATCAATTGAATCTCCTCTCTCCAATTCATGTCTTCCAGAACATATTGTGATGGGGACACTAGTGCAGACCCCCCCTCTAACACCGGTTTGGAGGGCCCTCTAACAACGGTTGTAGAACCGATGTTGAGGGTTCGGTGTTAGAGGGGGGCCCCCTTTAACACCGGTTCCTATACTGGCGCACGTGGGGCTGCCGCAGGGCTCAGGCCCCCCCTTTAACACCGGTGTTAAAGGTTCTCTGCCGCGGCAGGAAAACAGCCTAAATATCTGCCGTGGCAGGAAAACGGCCTAAATCTCTGCCATGGCAGAGTTCTGCCTCTGCCCCGTTCTGGGCGTATTTCTGCGGGAGGGGGGAGGGGGAATCGATCGGGAACGGTATACACATACACCGTCATCGGTACATACGAGTACATGAATAATTAAGCAACTATTATTATACACAAACATCGTCATTGTGTGGTATTCTCCGTAAACGTTTAAGCATCAAGTACAAGACAAACACGTTCAAGCATATATACAACGTTCATTTTGGTGGATATCTAAAGAGTTCTCCGCCAGACGTGACGACCTCATCAAGTATGAACCCCGCCAATTCCTCTTGAATGGCTCGTATGCGGTTAAATGGTAGGAGTTGGTCCCGCATCCGTTCGATTTGAATATATATGAAGAATGGGGTCAATATATATAAGAATAAAACTCAACACAATTGATGGTAATAAAATAATGTTGTGGACTTTGTTTACTTACTCTAAGTTGTTCTAGTGCGGCTTGGCCCGTCGCACATATCGTGTTGCGAATGAACTCGCAAACATAGTATCCACATATGTTATTGCCGGGTCCCTGATGCGCGCACTTTGCGAGAATAGAGAGTTCAATCAAAATAATAATCAATAAAGCATGATATAATGGAATTGGAAGCAGAATCAAAGAGATACGTCGACCTAGCTAGCTAGTATTTCTTACATTTTGGTCTACAAATTTTAGTTCTTCTGACCATTCACCCACGGCCCTGCCCGTGAACCTTTTCCAAACCCTGTCCGACAAAGAAAATGGATAAAGGAGTAATTAATTACTTGTTGTCACGAAAGTTGCCGATCTAGTGCGATAATATGATTGAAATTACCTCTGGAGCATCTCTCTAAACTCTGCCCATAGCTCTTTTTCTTTTCGTAACGAGTCCATGACAAGGACTTTTCCTGAGTCGGGTTGAATGACTAGCAGAATAAAGTGGAACCTACGCACGCATAACTCATCATCAGTTACACTTAACATTGAGTAAGCCGAAACAGAATGTGTACAAGAGAGGGTAACAGTACTCACGAGAAGTTGTAAGGCAATAGTATTTCCCTTTTGATTTGTTGTCTTAGTAAATACCTTAGCAAGTAATCTTCTGTTTGCCCTGGTTTGGTTCTTACCACTTCTTCATGAACTCTATTTGGGTCAACGAACCCAATGTCAAAAGGGCCTCCTTTCATGCGTTCCATAACCTTTTTCCTGCATAATAGTATATACATATATGGTGTGCATATATATATACATGCAATTAATAAAGTGAATGAGATGAGATATAAATTACAGAAATAGTACTTACACACAATAAAGGCTGATGGCAGCTTTGTCGAGTTCCTTCTGATTGAATAGAAAATGCAAGTCTTGAATGTTGAAGTCGATCTCGTTGTCTCCGCACAAGAAAATCTGATCTCTTATATACGCCGTGATCCATTCTTCCTTTCTCGTCTTGCAGAAATCAAGGTACCACTTGTGCAATCTTCGCATCTTTGTTGGTAGATTCTTGAGCTCCTCTTTCTTGACGAGATTCTTCACATACTTCCATGGCTGTATGGGGTTGGCATCGCATTTGGGCAAGTTGTCTCCCATGATGTTCAAGTATGCAATGTAAGTCATCCCCATCTCATTGGCCTTTCTTTGTAGCTCTGCCTCGTAATCATTTATGGGAGGAGCGTCCCGTGTGTCGAACACTTGGAGCGGAGCGCATGATTGGTTTTCCTGTTCTCCGAGCATGGGAACTGTTTTATGGGGTGCCGCACGACTGCTACTTTCAGTCTCCCTACGGTGCTTTGCACCCCCCTTCAAAATCTGGCGCTCGTAGTCCGGCACAAGTGGGGTTTCAGGTTTCAAAAGATTATTGTAAAACTTCTCCACCACCGCCGGATCTATTTTCTCCTTTGGCTCGGCCCGTCTAGGTGCAAAGAATTTCTTGACCTCTTCTTCCGAGATCCTATTGGTCTCCTCTTCGCTGCGATTCCACGGTAAAATCGGCAATGTCTTAGCGGAAGGCTGCGGGACGTAGTTTTTTTGAACTCTTTGGCGTACGGTTTCCTGCGGATTTCATTGTGGCAGTGCTAGTGATGCTCTTCGTGGCAGTGCTCTTCCGCTTACGCTGAGGAGATGGCTGAAGCACCGGAGATGGCTGACGGGCAGGAGATGGCTGGCGCGCCGGAGATGGCTGGCGCATGGAGATGGCTGCCACAGAGATGGTCAAGCCGAGATGGCTGTCGCTCAGAGATAGCTGAAGCGGCTCAGGACGCCTGGGAGACGCAAGGGTGCTGTGCTCAATTTGGAAGCACGATGTGTTCCTTCTTCCAAAGAATGGTTGTTTTCACTGCAAATTTGAGTTGAGTTTCCCCTTCACCTGTAGCATGGTCAAGCTGTGCTTCCTCATATTCCTTCACAACCTCATCCACCCCGACAATAGCATAGCCATCTGGAATCGGTCGGCAGTGGTAAGTTCCACTAGCTACAGGAGGTAAGGCATAGTCGATAGCCACCTTAATGGATAAGCCCATTAATCTCACATGCATCTCAACGTGTTCGCTCTCCGTGATCTCATCCACGGGGTATCGAGGACCCGCCATTTCAAGTGTGGGCTGCACGTTCTCCATGGAAGCCACGCTGCTTTTCCGCGTAGAGTCTAGGCCACCGGCAGCTTCCAATGCAGGCTCTTCGTGCCGCTGAGATGGGCCAGTAGCTTGATGGCTCTGTTGTGCATTCACTTGCTCCTGCAGCGCCACAAGTGCATGTTCTATCTGTGTCATCCGCTCTGTACGCTCTTTTTCTTTTCTGCCGCGCCATCTGTAAGAGTCGCTCCACTCAGCAAACCCATCCTTCCACGTCATACCCCCTGTGCCTCGTGCATGTCCAGGGTCTTCTTTTTTACCGATGGCGCGTGTGAGCTGGTCATTCTCTCTTCGATGGAAGGATGGAAGGTCCCTCATATGTTTCGTGATGTGATGAGTTCGGAAGGGTTTGGCAAGGAGGTGGAAGATACACAATCTGTTTTCGGGTCCAACCTTGCCCCGATTCCAGAGAACCAAGTCTTTGCAAGTCTTGCCCACCCATCGTGTGATCCCTCTGTGATCCTCTGAGGCCTTCTCAACTTCCTCCACTTAGGCCTCCCACGAGATGTAGCCACCACGACCCGTCCTCTGATATTCCTTCTTCTGGGCATTTAGCGTATTGGTTTCTGACCTCTTTTTAGCTATAGCACCTTCCTTATATGCCACAAATTTGGGCCAGTGAGGTCTTATCTTCGCATAATATGCGTCTTCGAAATTTGGAGTCTCGCGAGCTTTGACAAATTTGTTCAATTTTGTCTTCCAGTTGCGGAAAGTGTCAGCCATCTTCTTTAGAGTCCACTCTTTGACCTTTTGCTTTATAACCGGGTTGTTTTCATCCTCCTCTGGCGGAAGGGTGAAATTTACCAACAACGAATTCCAAAGCGTTTCTTTGGATCTTTCATCGACAAAGGTACCGTCGCCCTTCTTTGGCTTATTCCAATATTCAATTATGATTGGGATTTGGTCCCTAACAAGAACTCCAGCCTGACGTACAAATTTGTCTACGGCCTTCTTGGGATCCACCAGCCTGCCATCAACACGGACTGCTTCGATCGTGAACTTTGCATGATCTTTCAACCGATGGCTCGCGCCTTGCTTGCTCTTTTTCGTAGAAGAAGATGGTTGAAAGAAGCGTTAATTAATACATGTAGAAGAAGATTGTTGGTGGAAGTCAGCAGAGGCTTAATCAATGTATATACCTCGCCGGACTTTGTAATCACTAAATTGCGTTCACCAGAGTCTTCATCATCTCCATGACTACTTGAGCTGTCATCATGTCCCTCCAAGTTCAGATATTGTGAGGTGTCCTCATCAATAATGTTCTCCATTATTTCTTCTTCTTCAAGGTTTCTACTAAGTGGATCATAGTTTCTAAAACAATAATATTATCTAGAGTAAGAGAGTAAACATTCAAGTGGACTTGGATTCATACACAAATATACATATTATTCATAAAAAATACACAAATAAATACACAAATGAAATTAAGACCCTAAGGATGCTTGATCATTTTAAACGAGTTCCGAGGGGTCCAAACCCTAATTCGGAGAAATCCCGGATGCATATGAGAGGGGCTAGCTACAGTGGCTGACCGGAGGCTAGCGGCGTTGGAGAGCGACCTAGGGCGCGCGAGGTAGCGTGATACACACCTAAAGGTGTTGTTCGAAAGAGGAGGCCGAGGCAAGCATTATAGTGATGGCGCCAAGATGGTCACCGGAGAGCATGAGGACGGCAAACAACTAGGCAGAACAGATACAATGTGGAGGGGATTAATGCTAGGAGCAGTGGATCAGGTAATATAATCTCAAGAGAGTAATGCAATAGATAGGATACTCTATCTATCGATAAAAGACCATAGTAGAATCGTATGCTAGGAGCAGTGGATCAGATAATATAATCTCAAGGGAGTAATGCAATAGATAGGATACTCTATCTATCGATAAAAGACCATAGTATAATCGTATGCATCATGGCAGGAATTGAAATGCTTTCGAAAACATAGGATTATATCATGGTGGGGCTCTGCTTGCCTTTGCCTGTTGATAGCAGATAAACAGATCTTCGGGAGCCTTGTACTTGACTTGATTACAGTTGGTCAAGTATTGTTTTTCGATCTCCGATCTTCGACGGTGTTGTCCTCGGGCTTCGATCTCGATCTTGATATCGTATTCTACCGGGAAGAACCAAACACCGGAAATAAAGGGGAAACAATCAACACATGGCATCGATGCAATGCTCAAGCAAGTATGATGATATGACAAGTTAATTTGCTTTGAAATGTAACCCTAAGGCATGCTCGACAACTTAATCGGGGTTCCGAGGGGTGAAAACCCTAACCCGGGGGAAAACTCTCGAATCACCTATTAGGGTTACTAGGGTGTTCTAATTAAACTTGTCATTTAAGTTGTTTAACAATGCATGATTATAGCTTAGATAGCTAGGTTTCATTTTTCTGAACATTTTGATATATTATTTGTATTTTTCTAATTTATAAATAAAAAGATATTGAATTTACAAATTCATATCAATTTCTGGAATTATTAAAGCCTTTATTGCATCAGGCTGACGTCAGCTGGGGGGGTTAATTTTTTTACACCGCACAAAACCTAGCCACTATGGCTGACATGTGGGCCACTAGGTCAGGTATGAAACCACGCTGGCCAAGCTGGACGAGGCGCCACGTCATTGCGGCGCCACGCAGTCGATGGAGGAGCGCTTGAGCGATGCGAGGCCGCGATTTGGAGGGATCGCTGAGCTTTGAATCAGCGAACGAGATAGAGGCGATGTCGCTGATCCTAGGTCCCGGAGCACCAGATGCGTCGACGACTGGTGGCGGTATGCGGTGGTGCGCAACTCGGGCACGACAAGGAGAAGGACGGGATTCGCGGGGTGGTGCCTGAGCACCGCATGCTCACCCTGAGCGTGGTGATGACGGTGTCGAGGCCGGAGAAGCTCCAGAACGACGGCGATTGAAGACAACGACGACGGCCGGACCTCGGGGGGATGAGCTCGTTGGGGCCTGCTGGGCGAGGGCGGCGACGGCGAGGGCGGCGACAACGAGGGCAGCGACGGCGAGGGCTGGACGGCGAGGGATGGACGGCGCCGGCGGCTGCTCTCTGTTTCTCTGCGCGGTGGGTTCGACGATCTGGCACTGGGGGGAATAAGGAAGGGGAAGGCGCGCATTTAATACCCCCCCTTTAACACCGATTCCAGCCACGAACCGGTGTTAAGGGAGAAATCGTTACATGCTTTTAACACGGTTCCAGCCACGAACCGTGTTAAAGGGGGTGAAACGAAATAAATGCCCCCCTTTAATACCGGTTCGTGGCTGGAACCGGTGTTAAAGGGGGGGCATTTATTTCATGCATTAAAGGGGCATTTTTAATTCAAAAAATAGGATATGAATTTAGAAAATTCATATCTTTTTCATTTCAACTCAGAAAAATATGAATAATATATCATAATTTTCAGAAAAATAATATCTATCCATTCATGTAAAAACATTTTATATTTACTTTAGATGAAAATTTTCAAAATGATTAAAACACTTACATATAAATTTTGATTATTCAATTCAAACAAAAATAAATTGTCAAATCCTAAAACTTTGAACATAAGAAATATTAAGCATCTAAAAAGGAATCTAACCCTATTTTATTAGAGCAAATCATATTTTAATGCCGCATCTTTTGTATTAACATTTTTGAATTGATTGGATATTTAAATGCCGCATCTTTTGTATACACTTGAATCTGACCAAGCCTCGCTCAACTTGCATTGGATTTTTGATAAAATATCATAATGTGAACCTAAAAATGATTTTTGTAAAAAATCATGAGCATCGTATCATGTACCTGTAGTTCATATCTGACCCACTTCCTACCGATTCAGCAGGAATTTGTCTTTTTCACCAGAGGTGGACAGAAAGGTTTCAGATCCCCCTGTTGATACATTGTCCATATAAGGTGGTCTAGTATTTTTGTAAAATGTGTTGGTGGTTTTCTGAATTCGCCATTTGGTGGTTGCTTCACAAAATCGTCCGTTTTTTATGCTCGGAAAATGGAAAATGCCTTTTTGGTGCGATAAAAAGGAAAACTTCCTCTTGCAACATTGTTTGCCATGCCATGATGCACATGTATGCACAATATGACCATATTATCACAAACTATGCCTTTATTCTAGCCATAACATTGGTGATTTGACCTGAAAGCCAAGAAACCTCGAATGAGATTGGTCATTTTGTGAAGGTTATTTTGAGACATAATCAATATACCAAGTTTGAGATTTTTCCTTCTAACTATGTCATATAATATAACACCACACGAAGGTTTCGCACTGTTTCGATCTTTTTTTATTTTTTTATCCCCGTTTTAAACTATCGTCAAACTTTGTCGAACAACGGGCATGAAGATTCTTAGCTCGGGGCCAAGCCTCACTCAACTTGCATTGGATTTTTGATAAAATAGCATATTGTGAACCTAAAAATGATTTTTGTAAAAAATCATGAGCATCGTATCATGTACCTGTAGTTCATATCTGACCCACTTCCTTCCGATTCGGCAGGAATTTGTCTTTTTCACCAGAGGTGGACGGAAAGGTTTCAGATCCCCCTGTTGGTACATTGTCCATATAAAGTGGTCTAGTATTTTTGTAAAATGTGTTGGTGGTTTTTTGAATTAGCCATTTGGTGGTTGCTTCAAAAAACCGCCTGTTTTTTATGCTCGGAAAATGGAAAATGCCTTTTTGGTGCGATAAAAAGGAAAACTTTCTCTTGCAACATTGTTTGCCATGCCATGATGCACATGTATGCACAATATGGCCATATTATCACAAACTATGCCTTGATTCTAGCCATAACATTGGTCATTTGACCCGAAAGCCAAGAAACCTCGAATGAGATAGGTCATTTTGTGAAGGAGATAGAACTGGAATTAAAATACAGAATGCAACTAATAGTAAGTTACATAAAACACGACTGAAAATTAAGATACATAAAAGAATTGAAAATTAAGATACATGGCCAGATTAAGTAACAATCAGCCGAACTTGTTTCAGAATGTTGGAGTGATTCAGTCATGCTCCTGCCTACACCTGTAATACTGCCATCGTAGTCGCCAGACTGCAGCCCGCCATCGCTGTCAGCCGGGTCGCCGTAATTGAACCTTGAAGGCTGAGTACGCGTGGGCTGGACTTGAGGGTAGCGCAGACGGGGGTTAGAGTCGGCGCCAGTGTCATAGGCCATGACGCTCTGGAGAGTCCGACCGTGCCACCATAGCCGACGGCCGGCCTCGTTGAAGTTAGGAGGAGGTGGGCCGTCCTCCTCGTGCCTGGCGAGCGCCCTCTCACGCCGATCCACGAAGAAGGCTTCCCAAGTAGGGAAATAGTCGGGATGCCATCTAGGATTCCTCCGCTGCTCCGGCGTGAGCTCGAAGTAGTAGTGGTTCGTGATGACCATCCGGCGTGCCACACCTAGAGGGACAGCAGGAACCAGCATGCCTCCGGCGCTCAGCATCCAGCTGACAGGGACACAGTAGCCCGGCGGGCAGGGGTAGTTCGAGGCGCAAAGCGCCTCCGCCTCCGCCTCCCTGGGGGTTAGTGCTACGGTGGAAGCCATGGGAAAGAGTGATGAGGTTGCAGATATGAGTCTAGAGATGTGCAATGACAATGGAGGCCAACCCTACATATATATATAGTGAACTGGCGGGAAGAACTGGAGGGAAGAACTGGCAGGAAAAAATGGCGGGAAGAAAAATGGCGGGAAGAAAAATGGCGGGAAAAAATGGCGGGAAAAAATGGGACGGTTGGAGGGATTTCAGGCTGGGCCAGGCAGCACTAATGATAGGGGTGAGTGTCGACATTATGTCGTGCGGCGTGTACCTTGTCCCGAATGGTGTCACCAACCGGGACTAAAAATGAACCTTTAGTCCCGGTTGGAGACACCAACCGGGACAAAACACGAGTCAACACTAATAATAGGGGTGAGTGTCGACATTATTTCGTAAGTGTAGAAATACAGGACCGAGAATGGCAATCTCTTCTACTAGGTGAACCAGGAGATGCGTCATAATATTGAAGAAGGATGGTGGGAACACCAACTCAAAGCTGACAAGACATTGGGCCACATCTGTTTGTAACCCTGGTAGGCTTTCTGGATCGATTACCTTCTGAGATATTGCATTGAGGAATGGACATAGCTTCACAATGGGTACTCGAACATTTTCAGGTAGAAGCCCCCTCGGTGCAATCGGAAGCAATTGTGTCATAATCACGTGGCAGTCATGAGACTTCAGGTTTTGGAATTTTTTCTCTGCCATATTTATTATTCCCTTTATATTCGACGAGAAGCCAGACGGGACCTTGATACTGCTCAGACATTCAAAAAAGATTTCCTTCTCTGCTTTGGTAAGAGCGTAGCTGGCAGGAGTTAAGTGGCATCGTTTACCCTTCTCGTTCTCAGGATTCATAGGCTCTTCAGGGGCTTTCAGACATTGCTGGTCCTGCCGTGCTTCCGGTGTATCTTTTGTCTTCCCATACACTCCTAGAAAGCCTAGCAGGTTCACGCAAACATTCTTCGTCACGTGCATCACGTTGATTAAAGAGCGGACCTCTAAGACTTTCCAATAGGATAGGTCCCAAAATATAGATTGCTTCTTCCACATGGGCGCGTGTCCGGCATCGTCATTCGGAACAGATAGACTGCCAGGACCTTTTCCAAAGATTACTTCTAGGTCCTTGACCATACCAAATACCTCCTCACCGGTACGGAGGACAGGCTTCCTCCGGGGTTCTGCCAGACGTTTGAAATGCTTGCCTTTCTTTCTTACTGGATGCAGGTTCGGAAGAAATCGGCGATACCCTAGGTACACAACCTTCTTACATTTATCCAAATATACACTTTCAGTCTCATCTAAACAGTGTGTGCATGCATTGTATCCCTTGTTTGTCTGCCCTGAAATGTTACTAAGAGCAGGCCAATCATTGATGGTTACGAAAAGCAATGCTCGTAGGTCAAATGGCTCCCCTTTGTGCTCATCCCACATACGTACACCTGGTTTGGCCCACAGCTGTAAAAGTTCTTCAACTAATGGCCTTAGGTACACATCAATGTCGTTGCCGGGTTGCCTCGGGCCTTGGATGAGCACTGGCATCATAATGAACTTCCTCTTCATACACAACCAAGGAGGAAGCTTATAGATACATAGAGTCACATGCCAGGTGCTGTGACTGCAGCTCTGCTCACCAAAATGATTCATGTCGTCTGTACTTAGACCAAACCTTAAGTTCCTTGCGTCACGTGCGAAGTCCGGGTACTCTCGCTCGACTTTTCTCCACCGTGACCCATCAGCGGGGTGTCTCAACATCGCGTCTTTCTTACGGTCTTCCATGTGCCATCGCAACAACTTGGCATGCTCTTTATTTCTGAAGAGTCGTTTTAACCGTGGTATTATAGGAGCATACCACATAACCTTGGCAGGAACCTTCTTCCTAGGGGCCTCGCCCTCAACATCGCCAGGATCGTCTCGTCTGATCTTATATCCGCAGCAAAGGCATACCGGCATGCATCCAAATTCTCGTACTTCTGACCGCGGTAGAGGATGCAGTCATTAATGCAGGCATGTATCTTCTGCACGTCTAATCCTAAAGGGCAGACAAACTTCTTTGCTTGGTATGTACTGTCGGGCAACTCATTATTTCTTGGAAGAAGATTCTTCATTTTTACCAACAACTTTGAAAATGCGCTATCAGTTACACCGTTCTCTGCCTTCCATTGCAGCAAATCCAGTGTGGTACCTAGCTTTTTGTGGACATCTTTGCAAGTTGGATACAACAATGTTTTGTGATCCTTTAACATCTGCTCCAACTTCTCCTTCTCCTTTTCAGTTTCACATTCTTCCTTTGCATCAGTAATGGCCCGACCAAGATCGTCATCAGCGGGCCCATCTGCTGCCTCTTGATCTTCATTATCTACCCCCGTTGCAGTATCATCATATTCAGGATACATATTATGATAGTTATCATCATCCTCTTCTTCTTCGTTGTCTTCCATCAAAACCCCTTTTTCTCCGTGCTTGGTCCAACAATTATAGCTGGGCATGAAACCGGATCGAAGCAGGTGGGCGTGAATGGTTCTGATATTTGAGTAGTCTTTCTTGTTCTGACAGTGAACACACGGACAACACATAAAACCATTATGACCACGGTTTGCATTAGCCACAACGATGAAATTTTGGAGGCCCGTAATGTACTCGGAAGTGCGACGGTCACCGTACATCCATTGCCGGTTCATCTGCATTAATATGTAGTATATATCAAAAATTAATAGGGAGATGACCATTTATATATATAGTACATCAATGACACATGAACGGATAGTTGCCGACCTCGACCGAGAAGGAAAGAGCAACGAGAAAACTCATTTTGAGCTCTCGGGAATTTCACCGAACACCTCTTGTGCATATGAAAAAAACACAAACTAGCACTCTTCACACCCTCTTGCTAGGCTCCAAAATGAGATAGTGAAAAAATGGAAGAGTGGGGTGTGGGCTGCGCGGGCCACTGTTGCAGGGTCCTTTTAACACCGGTTCGTGGCACGAACCGGTGTTAAAGGGTGACTCCTTTTTTGCCGCACGGGCCACACTGGTACGGCCCTCCCTTTAACACCGGTTCGTAGAAGAACCTGTGTTAAAGCCCTTTTCCAGGATCAACAAAAAGCCTCGTTTTCACTAGTGAGACTTTTCTTTTGAAAAGAAACTTGTTCATGGTAATACTCGTGTCTGGTAATTTAGTATTGCATACAAGTCTTGAATATTTGTCTAAGAAAGAAAATAATACATATACATATTCCCGCATAAACCCTAGCCTTAGTTATAATAATAAAAAAATTGTCTGCTAACCCCAATTTTCAATAGAACAAATAAACAATCAGGAAATTACCAGCGGGAGATGTAGAATTAGGGAATTACCAGCAACAGGCAGCGGGTGTAGTTGAATATCCAGGGGGCCACGGTGGCCAGCGATCGAAGGAGCCGGCGAGCTGCACGACTGTTGGCCTACGACCGCACGTCTGAGTCGCCGATTCTCCGGGATCCCTACTTTTACGAGAAATAGGCTTTCGTCCCGCTTTATAAATAAAGCCACATGGCCGAACCGATATAAGGTATTGAAGAAACCCTCTTACAAAGCAGATCAAAGATAAACAACAAAGCATGGAAAGACAAGACTCGCCACCGAAGGCGGCAGCAACACCAGGGGACAAGAACTCCGCCCCAACGCCCCCAAGAGGGTAACGACACACCGCGCCGCCGTCGGTAAGACCGAAACGATCTAAGGTTTTCACCTGGAGCCTATGCGCGGGAGGTACCCACAACGACGCCCCCAAGAGGGTTACGATACCCGCAGGCATCGCCGCCGTCGGCGTAAAACGCGGGGCTTTCGCCCAGAAAAACCTACACATACGCCCACAACCGGTTCACCCACCACCTCCGAGTCCGATATTCATAGCACGATCTGGGAGATGCCGAAGCCGAAGCGCCACCATCACCAAGGTCACCCGACATCCGCTCCTCGCCACCCAAGTGACCAAGGGGCAGGATCAACACCACCGCGCCGTTGCCTGCCAAAGCCACCCGTGCGGTCCACCTTCCGAGGCCGCCGCCCGGCGTCCCCGAACTCAAGCATGGGCCCCGACCAAGCACACACACAAAAGGACCGTCAGAATGGACGAGGATGGTCGGCACCTAAGGCTATAGCCATCAGGCCGCACAACAACCCAGTTGGGGGCAGGGGGAACTGCCCCCTTCCACCTTGAGGTGGTCGCTGTCCGGATGTAGCAGCAGGGCCGAGCAGCCCAACTCCGGTCCGGATCAGCCCGCATGCCCCGCAGGCCCAGATCTAGTCCAGAAACGGGCCTTGCACAGCCCCGCCGCCACACTGCCGTGTCCCGGTCGCTGCCGCTGTCCTAGCATCGGCAGGGCCGACTTGCTCCTCCACCATCACCACCCGCGCAAGCCCGTGCGCCGTCGCCCCAGGGCCATGCCACGCCGGGATGGTGTGTGCCTACGTCGTTGCCGAGGCCGCCGCTGCTGACACCCAGCCGCCCCAGTCGAGTTCGCCTTGCCACCGAGAAGCACCGCCGCCTCGCAGACCTCCCGCCAGATTGCTCGACGTCGGGAAAAGAAGGGCCCACCGCCGCTGGCACCGCATGGGCTTTGCCCTGCGGCGGCCGCCGGCGACGGCAGGGGAGGGGAGCTGGGGGACGCGGCGGCGGGATTTAGGGTTCCGCCCGGTCGCCCGCGTGGGGGGCGACTCGGGACGGGACAGTTTTTTTCCTCGGACCCCTACTTCTACTTGCGCCTTGCCCTACGTGTTTGGCGGTTCACCTTAGCCTCTGCGTCGTGTGACGCCTGGTAGCCTCCTTTGATCGAATCGATCGAGCCAGCTTGAGCATACTACGAGGGGAAGCATCGCCGTCGCTCGTCTGTTGTATTATGTGGGCCTGTGGGAGCGGCCGTCCCCAGCGGCTTTGCCACTTTGATGCGCCACGTCCGGCCACTTCGCCCACCCTGATGCACAACTTCCTGCCCAGTCTGATGTGAAGAGAGACAGAAAGATTGAAAGGAAATGAGTACTTTCATTGATAGTGACTGGGGTTTTTTATAGTACCCAACAGTCGTGAATACATAGTCGGTTACATGCTTTGTGTGGATTCGGAGAGGCACAACGGTTCTGAAAAGACACGGTGACGGTTCGCTATATACAAGCGGTTGGACAAAACGAATATTCTATTGGAATATATTAACCGTCTATTTAGTTAATAATTGATCCTAACACTCCCCCTTGGACAACGCTGTTTCTATCTTCATTGTCTTGAGAATCATCATATATTTTGGACGTCGAAGAGTCTTAAATACTTTGATTGTCTTTGATCTTGAGACTTCAAGAATCTTCAATCTTGTATTTATTTGTCTTCCAAAATCCTGTTGGAAAAATATAAAGAGAATATAGGAATCCAATATACCGTTGGTATAATAATTGTACCATTAAAATCTGTATGAGAAATCCATTGGAGAACTCATATGAAAGAGTACAATATATTGTTATCGGATATTAAATACTAAGTTTAGTCCTAGGAGATTTCTCCCCCTGAACTTTGAAAATTTTGAAGTCGTCTCATACCAATGCCATGAATGCATTTTTGAAATGCAGCTGTTGGTAAAGACTTAGTGAACAAATCTGCAAGATTGTCACATGACTTTGTTTGCAAAATATTAATTTCTCCATTTTTCTGTAATTCATGAGGAAAGAATAGTTTTGGAGCAATATGTTTTGTAATATTACTTTTAATATATCCCATATGCATTTGAGTAACACATGCGGCATTATCCTCATAGATAATAGTTGGTGATTCTAATGAACCAATACCACATGATGTTTGTATATGATTAATCACTCTGCGAAGCCATACACACTCTCGTGAGGCTTCATATAATGCAATTATTTCAGAGTGGTTAGTGGAAGTTGCTAGAAGAGTCTGTTTTGTGGACTTCCATGAAATAGTAGTTCCACCATATAAAAATACAAACCCTGTTTGTGATCTAGCATTATGGGGATCAGAAAGATAGCCAAAGATCAAGATAGCTAACAAAGTCATATCTTGATTTTTTTGATAGAATAAACCAAGATCTTTAGTACCTTGTAAATATCTGAAGATATTCTTTACACCAGCCCAATGGCATTTTATTGGAGCTGCACTATGTCTAGCCAGCAAATTTACTGCGAAGGCAATATCTGGTCTAGTATAATTAGCAAGGTACATTAGTGCTCCTATAGCACTAAAGTATGGAAACTCAGGTCCCAAAACATCTTCGTTATCATCCCTAGATCTAAAGGGATCCTTTTCTCTATCAAGGGATCTGATGACCATGGGTGTTTTGGATGGATATGATTTATCCATATTGAATTTTTCCAAAATTTTCTGAATATATGCGGGCTGATAAACGAGTATTCCTGAGGGAAGGTGCTCAAGTTGTAAACCTAATCAGAATTTGGTTTTTCCCAAATCCTTCATCTCAAATTCTGTCATTAAATGATTGCGTGCTACAGATATATCTGCTGCGTTACCAATGATGTTGAGGTCATCAACATAAACTGAGATGATGCAAAATCTCTTTGAGGATTTTTTTATGAAAACGCATGGGCAATCATCATTATTTGAGTATCCTTTGTGGATAAGGAACTTACTAAGCCGGTTATACCATATTTTACCCGACTGCTTTAAGCCATAGAGTGACTTTTGTAATTTTACACAATACATGTTGCGATTTATGTTTGGATTCGGAATTTTAAGTCCATCAGGGACTTTCATATAAATATCCACATCGAGTGATCCTTATAGATAAGCGGTCACTACATCCATTAACTGCATTGATAAATTCATTTGTACTGCCAATGATATTAAGTATCGAAACGTAATTCCACTCATTACAGGAGAATATGTATCGTCGTAGTCAATACCGGGTCTCTGCGTAAACCCTTGTGCTACTAGCCTCGCTTTATATCTCACCACCTCATTATTTTCGTTCCTTTTTCGAACGAAAACCCATTTAGCTCCCATGGGGAAAACTTTATGAGGAGTAGGTATTACTTTAGAGAAAACCTCTCTTTTATTAAGCGAGTGCAATTCTGCCTCAATTGCTTCCTTCCATTTAGGCCAATCTGAGCGCTTCAGGCACTCATTCATAGATGTTGGCTCTGGATCCAGTTGAAGGGTTTTAGCAATTTTAAAGGAGAAATATGTGTCGACAAGTATAGTTTTTCTATTATATGATTCTCTCGAATCGATATAGTTTGTGGAGATTTCATTGATTACCTCAGGCACCGTGTGGTTTCCCATAACAACGGAGTCTGGTTGTTTCGATGTCCCAACATTAAAATTTGTGTGCACATTTACGCTGGGCTCTTGATGTTGAACATCTTTTTGGTGTCTATCAGCTTCAGGTTGATTTGCATTTAGTGATTTTCTATGTTTCCGCGGTGGCATTTGAGAAGCCTTTTCCCTGATGACCAGATTTCTCCCCCTTTTATTTGTAATTAGGGGTTGAGTAGTTTTATTTGGTACCTCTACTTCTAGTGCATTAACTTCAGGGATATAAGATTTAGTGACACCTTTGTGATCAGTAAATGCGTCTGGCAAGTTGTTTGCAAAGTGTTGCAAATCTATTATTCTCTGAACTTCAGATTTAGATTCTTTAGTACGTGGATCTAAGGATTGGATGCCTGTCACATTTCAATCTATTTGATGGCATTCATTGTGGTTTGTTTCTCTCCCTAATGCTGGAAAAGGATCCTCATCAAAAATTGAATCAGCATACCGGGCTGTAAACAGGTCCCTGTTAGGAGTTCTAAATATTTTATAATTGACAGAGAATTATATCCCACATAGATTCCTAATTTTTTATGGGGATCCATGGAGGTACACTGCGGTGGTGATATCGGCACGTATACAGCGCAACCAAATTTTCGCAGGTGGGAAATACTTGGCTGATTGCCTCGTACTATTTGGAACGGGGAAGTTTCATGATATGCAGTTGGTCTGACTTGTATCAGATCTGCGACGTGTAAAACCGCAAGTCCCCAACAAGAGGTTGGTAAATTGCAATTCTGCAATAGTGGTCTAGCAATTAGCTTTACTCTTTTGATTAAAGATTCAGCCATTCCATTTTGAGTATGCACATAAGATACTGAATGTTCTAGATGGATATCTAAAGCCATACAATAATCATTAAATGTGTCTGAACTAAATTCAGCTGCATTATCCATTCTTATTGTTTTTATCCTATGTTCAGGATGATTTGCTCGCAATTTGATAATTTGAGCAATTAATTTGACAAAGGCATGGTTACGTGTGGATAATAAACACACATGTGACCATCTAGTCGATTCATCAATTAGCACCATGAAGTACCTAAATGGTTCAGATAGAGGTTGTATTGGACCATATATATCTCCTTGAATTCTTTCAAGAAAATTGAGTGACTCATTTTTAACTTTGAGGTAGGATGGCTTAGTTATTAGTTTTCCCGTAGCACATGCAGTGCATACAAAATCTGATGATTTGGGAAATCTTTTAATTGGTAAATTATGACCAACAGAATTGCTAATAATTTTTCTCATCATACCTATTCCAGGATGACCAAGGCGATCATGCCAAGTCTTGAATTTATCAAGATTTTGAAAATTATTTTGTACGCAACAAAAGGTACGGGTTTGATGTATGTAAAGTATAATCCGGATGAAAATGAAGGGAATTTTTCAAGAGTTTGTTCCTCATATCCGTCGCTTTTTGTTAAAAGCAAATATTCTTTCTTATCCATCTTTACAGTTTTAAGATGGAAATCATTTGATCAGATATCTTTGAAACTTATAAGGGTACGTGTGGATTCAGGATACAAGAGCGCATTCTGAATTACAATAGTAGTAGCCATAGGGAGTGTGAATGTGGCTCTTTCCGAACCAATAATTGCTTTGTTACTCCCAGTTATAGTCATAACATCTTTGTTTCGGTTGGTAAGAGTTTGGAAGTATTTTGTTTCCCTTAAAATTGTGTTAGTGGTAGCACTATCCACTAGACATAATTCTTCTTCCATCAGATTGTTTTCCGTAAAAATTCTAAAAAGTAGAAAAAGAATATTTTAGAATAAATTTATTTTATTCATATATTCATCAAATTACATACATAGTATTTACCTCACAAATATGAAATATAAATACATTACAATATTATGTCTGATTCACATAATATACATAGTCTGAAAGACTTTATTCTATTTATTGTTATACAATATATAACATATCGTTGTGTTTAAATGGCTAAATGACATCAATTATTTATGGAGATTAATTTAGGTCTCCAAAAACATCTTGAGTGTAATCCACAAGCATGTCTTCATCGAGGATGATGTCTTCATCGGAAGCGAGGCCGATGGCGTCGTGTCCTCGGCCTTCTCCTTCAGATCCGACGCGGGGAGGTTGAGGTCGGGGAGCGCGGGGACAACGCGAGCAGAGGCTGCGACGTCGTTCTCCTTCTCCTTCATCTCCGGCTGGAGTACGTCCACGGGAACCGCAGTCGGCGGTTGGAACGACTCCGTCACGGGGGCGTAGCCCGGCGGAGTGAAGTGTTTCGGGTCCTCGTCGGAGGGCGTCGGAGACGGGGGGCAGGGGTCGTACCCGTGGCGGAAGTAGTACTGCAGCGGAGGCATTTCCTCTTCTTCCTCGTCGCTGAAGTAGCGCTCTGGGTCGTCGATGAGCCAACCGGCGCTCGGCCCGCCTAGCAGCCATTCCATGGGTGGGACGACGAAGGCCGACGGAGGAGGAAGTAGGTCGTCGGTGTCGACGGTGAAGTTCGAGGCAGAGGCCTCGTCTTGGTGCTCGGCATCCACCACCACTTCCACAGCAGCCTCCGGCATATCGGTGACTTCAGTCGCAGCGGCGACCTCCGGTGCAGCGACAACCTCTGCAGCGATTGGGGCCTCTTCCCGGGGCGTAACCGACCTCGTACATGGTCCTGGATCCCCAGAGGAGTGGTGGCGCTGCACACGGTAGTGACCACGGTGGTGGTTCTGGTGATGGTAGGGGCGGCGGCGGAGTCCGGCACCCGGACCGTAGCGGCGGCGAGGAGCAACAAGAGGTGCCCTGCGGTGGCGGAGGCCATCATTCCTATTTTGGCGACGCTGAAAACGGCGGCCGAAGTTCCTGCCAAAATTCCGGCGACGAAAATGGGAGCGGCGATTCTCCCTGGCAACAAAACGTGCGAACGAAAAAGCAAGTTCCGGCAGCGACGGCCGGAAAGCCATCTTCTTTCTTACCTTTTCTCTGTTCTTCTCCTTGAGGCCTACTCGCTTTGGGTAGAGCAAGTGTTGATGACGTGAAGAGAGACATAAAGATTGAAAGGAAATGAGTACTTTCATTGATAGTGACTGGGGTTTTTATAGTACCCAACAGTCATGAATACATAGTCGGTTACATGCTTTGTGTCGATTTGGAAGAGGCACAGCGGTTCCGGAAAGACACGGTGACGGTTCGCTATATACAAGCGGTTGGACAAAACGAATATTCTATTGGAATCTATTAAGCATCTATTTAGTTAATAATTGATTCCTAACATGATGCACGGGTCATTTTTTTTGGATCGTTGCTACATGGCAACCGGTCTGAGAAAGTTAAAATCTGGCAGCTGTCTCAATTCAGCAATTACATGCACCGTATCTTGTTAAGCACTAAATGACAAGATTTTTAATTAGTGAGCTCAATTTAAATACAAAAATTCAAAAAAAATTCTAGATCAAACCGTTTGTCCGGATTAAGATCCATTTTCACTATTAGGCTACTCGTGACAAGATCTTCGAACTAGATCCCATGTTGAAATGGACAACTTTTTTTTGAACTAAAAATTATCCACCCATAACAGGTAAGTTATCCGGACTTCAGCATGTAAGTTATCCATCCAATAACATGTAAGTTATCCACTACTACAAAATTTACCCACGCATCATATGTTCAGGATGTGTAACTTTTTTGTTTACCCACGAGTTATCCATCCTTAACATGAGAGTTATTCAGACTTTAGCATATAAATTACCCACCAAATAACATGTAAGTTATCCACTACTATAAAATTTCAGCTATTTTTTTTAAATAATACATTTTTTATTCATTTTCACAAATAATACGCAAATTTGGCAATTTTTTTTTTCATGTCACGTCTGCTCAACGGACGAAACTGAGCCTTCTCAGTTGCGCTTTGGACGACAAACATGTCGATTTTGTTCAAAAAGGCGACGGTTGTCGGTGGCAGATCCGATCACGGCGGTTCAACGGACGACGGAGTTGTCGTCTTTTCTTCAAAAGACGACCGAGCTGTCGGGGTGCCAGGGGTCAGCCGCGTCGGCTGTTGAACGGACGACAGCCGTTTCGTCCTTTGAACGGACGACGCGCCCCGGCTATATTAGCTCGCCCGCCCGTGCCCATCGTCTCCTTGCTCTCATTTCCAGCTCGCCCGTCTGCTAGCTCTTCTTCCTCTCTCGCTTGCTCTCATTTTCTCAGCCGTTGCACCGATTTGTAGCCTAGATTTCTATCTAAACTCGCTGCTCTAACACATTAGCAAGCTAGTAGAGTCCCGATCTACTAATGGGATAGCCTGGTGTAGTGATTTGAGGCATTTTGGTGGAGGGATCTGGTGGTGTTCTTAGCTTCTTGTTGAGCAATGGCCATGGTGGAGGCTGGTGCTGGGACTTGAGGAAGGTGCATGGTGGAGGTGTTGATCCGTTGACCTGAAGCAGCTGCACGGCAGGACTTCGCACGCTTCAAGGGTAAACCCTAATTTCTTGCTTATTGCAGTCATGTGTGTATGTTCATAGGTAGCGTTTGATGGGGTCTGTTAGATGCAAGATATTTGTAGAGTATTATGTGTCAATGTACCTGTTTTTGACTATTTTTGGTATTTTTTAGGTAGAAAATCATGTCAAATAATGTAGTGTTTAGGTTCTTGTATGGTCCTGGTTCCGTCAGAATAAACCAGCACGGAGTTGATTTGAGCGAGTTTAGATTTATGGATGAAGTGCTTCAGAATCCTAAACAAGCGTTCGCTACTCAGTTGAAGGATTGGTTATGTGTTCGCTTAGGGCTCCTCCTACCCATACCGCCGGTGTGCATGCTTTATGGACTAAGTCAAGGCAAACCCTAATTTTTATTTAAGGCCAATAGAAGCAATGAAATGGGTCAAATTTGTGCAAGCTTGCCGAAAGAGAAGTTAACCCGCCTCTTAGTGTTACCTGTGGTGAAAGAGGCTGGGTATGATCATGACCATAGTAGTCGACCGGTCATGCTGGAGGTAGTTATGATCATGGCCGAGTAGTCGACCGGTCATGCTGAGGTAGTTATGATCATGGCCAGAGTAGTCAGACCGGTCATGCTGGAGGTAGTTATGATCATAGCCAGAGTAGTCAGGGCCAAGAGGGTGGCGGCGGATATGAATCAGGTCACAGTAGCTATGCACACACCGGGGGTGGTGGTTATGTATCAGAGGATGGTGGTGAAGGATTAGGGGAAGACATATTCATGGTGAAGGCGATGAGGACGAGATATATGATGGTTTGTTGCAACATCAAATGGAAGACGAAGACTCGAAGGCAAAGGATACGACTGATGATTCTGGCGAGTCTGATCAAGAAGAGATCAGCCAACCTATTCCGGCATCATGGAATAATGACAACACAGCAGCAATGACTGTGAACGATGGGCATGATTCGGCGTGGCATTATCACGCGAACAGCATCTCTCTGGGTGCATTATATCCTAGCAAGAGACATCTGCAGGAAGCAATTGTTGAGTGGTCAATGTCCATGCAACGGGTCATGAAAACGAAGGTGTCATCACAACAATATTTGACATTGGTTTGCGAGGAAGCTGGATGTCCTGCAAGGGTGCATGCCCATGTCCCTAGGTATGACACAAACTGGAAGGTCACCGATGTTGTGATGCACACATGCACACTTGAAAGTGTCCTTCAGACCATCGTAACCTCACGCCAACCCTCCCGCTAGACTGCTGTACACAGAGATAGTGGAGGGCAAAGCCATGGGGGTGAAAGCTATCATTAACAAAGTTTCTGTCAGATTCCGCTACAATATTTCATACGGGAAGGCTTGGAGGACTAAGCAAAGGGCACTGGAGGCAAGGTTTGGTTCGTTTCGAGACGGGTATGACTGTGTTGTTAGGATGCTCCAGACACTGCAGGCTAGGAATCCAGGCACCTACGTGGACATCCAACACTTTACATTGCCACATGAACCTAATTTGAGGGTACTTCATCGGGTGTTCTTCTCATTTGCTATATGCATAGAAGCTTTCACTCACTGTCGACCGGACCATCCGTGTGGATGGTACATTTCTCCTTGCAAGTATAGGGGTCGATATTGACTGCCATAGGCCAAGATGGAAACAATCAAGTGGTTCCACTTGCTTTTGCTTTCGGAGAGCGATAACACCGAGAGTTGGGTATGGTTTTTCAGGCAGCTGAAGATAGCAATTGTGAGAGATACACCGAATGTATGTGTGCTTCATGATAGGCATCCAGGTATACTAAGCGCGATAAAGAAGCTCACACAGCCCACTCCTGATGAAGTAACTCCATGGCTGGACATGCAGAGTCGTTGGTGCATGCGGCATCTAGGGGCCAATTTTTTCTCACAGTTCAGGAACAAAGCTCTTATGAACCTATTCAATAAGCTTTGCAAGGTAACCAAGAGTGGAAGTATATCAAGTGTCGTGGCTATCTTGATGACTTCACTAAAAACATGTGACTCAGAGGAGAGCAGCTAGAGCAGCATGCAGTCGCGGCTCATCAGTTAGCTGCACGTGCAACCACAGAGCAGCACCACCGAGGAAGAACCCATTGCCCTTTGTGACTTGCGTGATTTGACCAACCCAGTACTAGGAGAAGGCCTGGCAGAAGGATTAAAAAATTTCAGGAATGGATACAACACGAGCCTGTAGAGAGGTGGTCTCTGCTGCATGACACTCATGGTGCTAGGTTTGGCGTCATGACTACAAATCTGGCTGAAACTTACAACTTTGTCTTGAGAGGAAGTAGGGCTCTACCATTAACAGCCATTGTGGAGTGTATTTTCACCGGAACTCTGAAGTATTTCAGAGACAGACTCCAGATGGCTCAGATGCATATCATGAACAACCCAAACACGAGGTATTGTTCAAAGATCATGCATTACATGGATGCCAAGATGGAGAAGGCTCGGTCCATGCATGTCATCGCCATCGGTAATCAGGAAAGAAGGTTCGAGGTACGCCTCCCTTCCAACCGGATTGGAACAGGAGAAGAGGTAAAGACACAGGAGGTGAGGATAGGCAACGAAGCCTGGCCAACGTGTGAGTGCACGTGCAATAAACCCAAGCTGTTGCATCTGCCTTGCTCTCATGTACTAGCTGCATGCGGGCTGATGGGTATGGATGCGATATCGTTTGTGTCTCCTTATTTCCTTAAGGACGCGTGGTCAATACGTGGACAAAGTAGATGATGGGATATAGGGCATGGGGAAATTTCAATAAAGTAAATCCATTTAAAGGGTTTACATCCAGATCCTGTCTCGATGAGGACAGAAGAGGAAGGCGACAATGTGTTCGCATCCGTAATGATATGGATGAATCAAGCCGGAGGCCCTACTAGGCAATGTTTTCTGTGTAATCAATTTGGTCATATAGACACCAGTTGCCACATCTTCGGGACTGGTGGAGCTGCTCCTCGTGGACGTGGCAGCCGAGGAAGAAGAGGCAGAGGAAGAAGAGGCAGAGGAAGAAACTAGACGTGTGGAACTATGTCTTAAATTTGTAATATGTGTGGAACTATGTCTTAAATTTGTAATATGTGTGGAACTATGTCTTAAATTTGTAATATGTGTGGAACTATGTCTTAAATTTGCAAAATGTGTGGAACTAATGTGCAGATGGCGGGATCTTTGCTGAATGCTGACATAGATAGAAAGCACCGATCGACGATCGGATGCTAACCCGGGGTCCTTGAAGCACCTAGTGACTCGCACTCCCATTTTGAACTGGTGCATACATCCTGATTGGCTTCAGAGGCATGTGGCATTTATTTCTCTTGCTGTTGGGATATTTATGGGCCAATGTGACTAAACTGTTCTGCTTTCTTCTTATGTAGATTGAAGTGGGCTGGGCTCTTACCATTCGTTCGTTTGGTTGAGGCCACTCGTATGGAGGAGATAGAAGGGCGACAACTTGGGTTCCAGACTAGTCGCTTACAGTACGACTCGTCTTTGCTCACGTGCTTGGTGGATCGATGGAGGCCCGAGACTCACACTTTCCATTTTCGATGGGGAGAGATGGCTCCTACCCTTCAGGACGTCTCGTACTTGCTGGGACTTCCGCTATCGGCGTGCCCATAGGCCCAGTGGATCCACCGGCAAATTGGGCCCAAGACATGGCCCAACGATTCTTTGGCATCCGTGATGGAGCTCTGGCCTTTGGCCATGACAATCATGGGCCAAAATTTGGATGGTTGGAGCAGTATCAGGTGTGTTTCATTTATTTGTTCTATTTTGTTGGAGAAGTATCATGTACTGAAAATTGTTCTATTTGCCAATGCAGATACAGAGGTTTGGGTTCCCGGCCACTCCGATGACTGCCCCACAGATTACACGCAGCCTGGAGGCATACCTTATGTGGCTGCTCGGGAAGGTGATGTTCACTGAGAACCACGTGTCGACCATTAGTGCACGATACATCCATTTTGCTAGAGGGATCGCGGAGGCGACGTGCCAGGAAGAATGCACACAGTGGAGTTGGGGTTCAGCTGTCTTAGCAGCTACGTACCGAGGTATGTGCAATGCTTGCCAGTTAACCAAGGACAGTTCTGTCTTGCTAGGATGCCCATTGTTGCTGCAATCGTGGTCGTGGGAGAGGTTCCCTATCGGTCATTCCAGATGTAAGTGTCAACCAAATAGTCGGCAACCAGGAACATGAAACAATTGTCTATCACTCGACTCATTGCTCGACGAAGAGCAAATTGATTTGCCTACATTTGGCACTCATCGGACCCGTCGCAAGGTCGGTAATGTCTTAATAAATTGCACTTCGGTACTATAATATGAAAGTTACTAACAACTATTTTGTCATGCAAAGGTCGTTTCGCGGAGAGCATGTCGTTAGATGCTATCCATCGCTCAATGAGCAGATACACTGAAAGAGGATGTCGTGATTTGGGAGCCGTACACCCTGCAGACACGACACGCACGATATCCCGGCGGGTTATCTATTATGTGCACTAGAGATCGAGAGTACTGGCTGACTACATCGAAGATCATCTTTGATTGCCAAGTTGAGGAGATGTCTCAACAGAGGGTCATGCGACAGTTTGGTCTTTGCCAGATGGTAGATCCCCCGCGTCCGGATGTTCCCCTTCCAGATGTCGTGCACGCTGTAAGTAAATATATGTACATAAGGAATGCATCTTATACTTCATCTATGTTCTTTAATGATGGTCTAACAAATTCTAATGACAGTACTCTCGAAAAGTAGCAAGACCGCCACTCAATGGCTCCAACGGTGGGGATTTACGCCAACGAGTGGCGTAATGCACCAACACAAGTGTGGCACGCTGGCCCGCTTGATATGGAGCTATTCCACGGATACCTACAGAGGTACATGTCGATGACACGCCACGCCCCATTCCACACGCACATGACGATGAGATATACCCTAGCCAGTCAACACTGGAGTCCAGACAGTCAGCGGTAAGTACTTTATTTAGAGCATAATCAACATGAGTGCCTATGTAGTGCATACCTAACTATGAGACAAATGCAGGCCGATATGACGTGGGAGCTACAGACTGAGGTGGCTCAGTACGGACGATCGCTTTCGAACGTTCCTCTTGTGCCCCGTCAGCAGGCTCAGTCCTTTGCCCGGCGGGTCGAGGAGAAGCTGCGCGTATCTACGCGGCCATCACGTGCACCAGCGTCTCAGACGTCGTTCAACACCGAGAAGCACAACGCCCACCGCGTCACTCGGTGGAGGAGCGCGCCCCACGTCGATCCACGCAGCAGCGCCCACCGCGTCACTCGGTGGAGGAGCGCGCCCCACGTCGATCCATGGAGCAGCCACCTTCTCCAGACCATGATGGAGGCTCGATGGCACGAGGAGCATATTTCTCCACCACTCCGCCACGGCCTCGCCCACGACTCTCACAAAGAGCGCCGCTGAGAGCACCACCTCTAGACCAGGCTGGAGGCTCGGTGGCAGCAATCACAGCTTACTTCGACCCGTGGCAGCAATCGCAGTTCAATATCGACCGGTTGCACGTAACCAGACATTTTCAACAATGGCAGCATCGTGACCATCCCCTACATGGACTTTGCTTATCGACCACAATCTCATCCTCATGGTAAGCGTGTCCTTCCTACTATTATTAGATGCAGATGCCATTGTTCAAGATTTAATTTCTTGTACACTAGCAGGAGACAACGTTACATGGGACAGTACTGACGACCGTCATCAGCAGACACAGCACAAGCAGGTAGACTGGTTTAGTCAGTATCAGCCAGGTACTCCACCACCTATCCCTACACAGAATACACAGGATCAAGGTGAAGGGTCAATCGCACCGCCGTGATGTGATGCCACCCCACGATATGGATGGAGTACACCGAGGCCTCCGCCACCTCGTCATCGACACCAGTGATATCTACTTATGTATCACTTTTACCTATCTATGTATGAGACATCATTCTATTATTTCATGATTTTATTCGACAAACTACTCAACATAACTTGCAACATAGTTCAACATAACTTGGTACATAAATAAGAGTCCTATCTATCCCTAGCATGATGCCTTCCCTTTCCCTTCGATGATGCCTCGCCTTTCCCTTGGACGATCCTCGCACTTGCTCTTCTTGGCCTGCGATTTTCTTCTTCTGCCTCTTGTCCCACTCAGCTCTTGCCTTGCTTCCAACGGGTGGCATGAAGATATCATCCTCATCTTCGCTCTCTTCTATCCAGGCCCTACGTGCTACAACCTGCTCCACATGTCACCTTGACTCTTCTTGGCCTCGCTTCTTTCTTCTTCTCCGCCTCTTGTCCCACTCAGCTCTTGCCTTGCTTCCAACCGTGGCGGCATGAAGATATCATCCTCATCTTCGCTATCTTCTATCCAGACCAAGGTGTATTAGCCACCTCCATCATGCGAAGCTTCACTCTTGAAGGTGAGCTTGTCCCACCTTGCCTTGATCCCGAGAAGCTCGCTTGCACCTGATTTGGGGTCTTCGTTTCCACCCTCTTCGATGAAGTGACTTACCAAGTATAACGAGAGCATCATGGTTCGATACCAACGTATCCAGCCGGCTGGTTTATCGCCTATCTCAACAGTTCTCGCTATGAAGAAAAGCCCAATGGACATATCTACGTGCCGTGGAGACGCGGCTGGTCATAGTGGAGAGGAGGAGGAAAATGCGAGAGCAAAAGGAGAGAGGGAAATGAGAGAGTAAGAGGAGGAAGAGATGAACTGGGTTAAAGGATACATCTCGTTGCCCGGATTTATAGAGGCACCGAACCGAATAAGCAGGAAAAAGAGGGCGGGAAGTCGTGGCGGGAAAAAGAGGGCGGGAAGTCTAGGCGGGAACAAAGGGCGGGATTATCGCGTGAAAAATTTATGAGTAACGGGCGGGAAAAATGGCGGGAGTACCGGCGGAAAAATCGGCTAAGGATTGCCGAGGAGCGGACGATTATTTAGCGCGGAGCACCGGGCGCCGGCTGCTCAAAGGATTTACGATCATGTCGCTCTTCAAGGGACGACGACCAGATCGTTCGCTGCTCAAAGGACGAACCCATCTGCCGTCCGCAAGAACTAACGAAGGAGTTGTCAGTCCGTTGAACGGACGGACAGAAATGAAAATTGCTAAATTTGCGTATTATTTGTGAAAATGAATAAAAAAATGTATTATTTAAAAAAAATTAGCAAAAATTCACCTACAGATAGAATATAAAAAGTTATTCTAACGGCTCGGCCTCGTCGCCCGTCGCCACTCTCACAGCATACGAAGTACTCAACCTTAAAAGGCTACCATGTCAAACATCAACATAATTTTTATTTAAAAAAACTAAATCTAACCTTCTTTTGCATACGATATAAATAAATGTGGTCTTATGCTCACCCACCACTTGAATAGTAATCTAGTGGCTCGAAGTTTTGAAAAAAAGAGAGTAGCGACAAACATCTTTGTCGTCCGTCACCGCTACCATGTAATACAGGTGACAAAGCCTCGAATGGGTGTTAGGGTATCGAACCTTAATCGCGTCAACACTAACGCATTAATAACAATAAAGTCTCGGTACCCTAATAACTAGGTTACGAAGTTTCAATTAAACTTGCTCAATACTTATGCGAAAACACCTCTACCAACATGTTTATATGATGAATAACTTATATGTTAGTGGGTTGATAACTTACATATTATGACATGGATTACTTATGTGTTTAGTATGGATAACTTTTTGCTCTGAATTTTTTTCTCGAAACATATCACATGGAATCTAGTTTTAAAGATCTCGTTGCGACTAGTTTAACGGTGAAAACGGATCTTAAATCGAACAAATTGTTTAATCTAGACATTTTAAATTTTCAATACGATTCTAAGCTGGCTGACAACACGCGTTCACACCTCCTATCGGGTTTTGCAAATCAACGATCTGAGAATAGAATTTCCCTTTTTTTAGGTTAAGTACTGGTAAGAAAGTTTTAGTCTCGTATTCTGCTTACATATTAGACTCCGCCCCTGCGTGCATGCACGGACCTTATGTCCACGTGGACCAGTTCAGACACGATATGGCAGCTTGGATTATACCGCTAGAGATGCCTTAAAAATGTTTTGGCTCCAGGGTTAGAAAGTGTTTTGGCTCCGGAGTCCAAGTGCTCTTTTCATCATTTTAAAAATTCAAATATTATAGGTTTAAGAAATCTGAAAATTATTTTGGACATAATCAATGTTATGTCTCACAAGATTACAAAATTGCAAGGAGAATTTTTTTTTTCGGAATTCCAGAGATATATTAATAATCATCAACAACAATAAAAAAGGCATAAAAGTAATAAAAATTACAAATAGGTCAATGAACCACCTAGCGACGACTGACCCTAGCACGAGCCGAAGATGCGTCGTCGTCCTCGCCCCTTCATCACTCTAGCCGGGCAAAGCTTGTTGAAGTAGAGATGAAATTCTTTGTATTCTGGGCTACACAAAAGTAACAAAATCAGATAAAGTTTGAGGATTCGAAAATATGTATATAGATATCCATATTTTTGTATTTTTCTGTAGCCTAAAACAAAAAAAAGTATTTGAAATTGATACTTCGCACATTTGTGAGATACATTATTGGCAATATACAGATCTGTTTTTATTTTTGTGATTCTCACAAATATAATTTTAATTTTTAAAAAAATAACAGGAGCATTGGAGCTCGGGAGCCGAAAATCTCGCCACCTGTAAGCTAAACCTACTACCTTGTAAAATTACTTTCTATTAAGATTGATATGCTATTAAATGGCATTTAAAACGTTTCATTGTATTAACGTCTGCTAATCACAAAAAAAGAACTTTGCGGTGACGTGCTAAGCACATGGCACGCCCAATCATGGGGAGTGGGTTGGGGAATCATCGCCATCATCGCTTGATGGAGACTGTTGGGCTCTGGGCTCAAACCAGCGCCGCGGACTTTGTGCAAAAGGAATGGTGCTTGGGCCGGCCGGTCGGCCGGGATAATGGAAAAATAACGAGACATCACATGATCCCAATCAACGGCGGAAAGTATTGTAGGCAAAGGTTCCGAATCTTTTTCTTATTTCATTCGCAGTCTTTGCTTTTGTTCAAGGGGTCCGAAGTCACCTTAGTATATTATACACAAAAATTGGTATCACATACGTAGGTCCCAGTAATAATATGCACACGATGGTCTACTATGTTTTCAAGCCTTATTCTTAATGATGTCCAAGTTCTAAATATGCAACTCTAGAAACTCGAATACGACACGAAATTCGATTCTCCACGTTCTTAAAAATAAATTAGCATGGTAGTAGTTTTTGTCCGGGATTAGTAGTAGTACTCACTCAATTCCAAAATAAAACAAGTGTTTTGGATTTGTTTAAATTCGTTTGTATCTAATCACGTTTTAGTATATACTCCCTCCATTTCAAAATATAAGATGTTTTAGCTTTGTAAAGCAAATGTTTCTAGACTTCTTTTAGTATGTAGGTTCACTCATGTTTGGAGTGAATCTAGACATTAAAACAAGTCTAGATACATTTTCTTCACAAACCTAAAACATCTTATATTTTGAAACGGAGGGATGAGGGAGTATATGCATGTGAATCTAGACAAATCATAGTAAGCTATTTTTGGAATGGAGGGGTAGTTTTTTTGTCCAAATGATGAGGTTATCAAACATTTTTTATTAGTGCTAATTTCCTCTAACCATACGTTTACATACATCTGACCATCTCATGTGTCGCAAACATATGTTTTGTAATTGGGTGTGTGGCAAAGTAAGGCCCCTGAATCGTGGTCGGTCGGTAGCTCTTTGTTCGTCGTTATAGTTATGCAGAAATGATCTCTACATTGCAAAGTTTACTACTGCATAGTCCAGCGGTATGCTTGCTCTTTTTTTTTTTCTGTGTATGGACGACCAGGAGTTGGCAACAGCGGCATGTGCAGAATTGATCGAAGTAAGCGACCAATGCGGTGTTTATCTAGCCTGCGGGGTGAAGCAGTCTTCAGACAGACGTGCATCTACTAGTACAAAGTAGAGTATTAGAGCCAGTATTCTTACATAGCCCTGACTTACTTTCCCCATCATCTAGCCTATATATAGTCTCTTACACTCCTGTTCAAAGAAAAAGCCTATTACACCGAACTTTTGGGAACAATGCAATAAAAGCTTGTGTACACCGATAGATGCAGAGGTCGTGGTTATTCTTCATTTTCATAAGAAAAAACTCTGAACTTTTGGAGCCGGTTAGGAAAACCGATCGACCGGTGGAACGAGAGGCAAATAATCACTGTAACCTGCTAATATCAGTCACATCGTTTAACTCGGACCTATCTGATGAAACAGTTTCCAACAGGAATCCTTGTTTAACTTTACTTTTCTTCCCGTCTACTGAGGCTCTGGATTCATTTTCTTCCACCATAAGTCAAGGTGATATGGGGTTTGGGACTAGTGGCGTCAGTGAAAAGTGCCATCCCGAATTTGCTCATCTTTGCGTACAGTGACCAGAAACCAACCTATATGGATCTATCATCTATGTTTGTCCTGCGCGCATTGGCTTGGCATTTGCCATGTCCAATATCTATCCTGTCTTCATTAGAGACAACTAGTCAACATACGTGATCATTGCAAAAAAAAAGACAAAGAATATTGCGTGTATATGTGTGTATACAACGCTAATAGAAATGTAACAGTCCAACAAGCACTCTCAATGTAAAATTCTGTGATTCTAATATCATTAAGCGAGATGACTCTCGTGGGTAGTACTGGATTATAGTGCTATAGTTTCTCTTTTAAAGTAGACTATATATTATTGGTTAAAACATATTGCATCATGCATGTGTGTATATTTTTTTGTCGAGAATACTTGTGTGTCTATATGATCCAGCTTGTTAATACTCTCTTTGCTCCGAAACAAATGTAGTCGGTGAAATTCGGTAGCATGCTATCTAGGCTGTCATCTACTTTTGATCTAATGAAGCTCTTTCTCCCCCAAAAAATAAAAATAGAAATGCTAGTGTGCTACTACTACATACAGGCCGCTATGACGAGTTTCTTTCCACGTCTTCCAGGTTGCAGGGTTAGGAATTTGACAGTCCGGATGAAGGCGACTGAGCAATAGAGCACCAACCGTTTACGAGTCGCCGGCTGCATGCATCTATTGTCGACCTCTCGATTGAATTAGCAGCAAACCGAGGATAAGTACTATCGCTGTTGTGAGAGGTTCCATGAATTGGAACGCTGAAACAGTAACTAGATCCTACCTCTCTACAGACTAGTAGCACAGTTGGTTAGGAAACATATGCTTTGATTCGGAAGGTTTAGTGTCTCGATTAATGATGTGTTGCAATCTTTTGATGGTTCTCTCTCAAAGTCTGGCTAAGCTAGGTAGCTATATAGGGGCCGATGGATACCTCCTGCGCTTGCGTAGCTAGCTGGGCTCAACAGTTAACCACTTGATTATTTGTATATCTGATTATAACACTTCGTTCATTCTAGAGTAATTTGTTCTGCTCTCATAAATGGAACTCATGATCAGGAGGGGGACTTTCCTTGTTTTTTTGCTCTTGATGAAGCTATAGGGTGGACATTGGCACACACACATTCGCTGAAGAATCCAGAAGGTACGAAAATGCCAAACATCTATCAAAGGCGACCGTAATTTGCGCTAAAGAAGAAAAGGGGCAAAGCCGACAAAACGAAAGAAGCATCGCAAGATGCTAATCAGACCAAATCAAATAAAATATAAAATACGCTAGTGGTTAATTACTACCACTAGTTTCACTGTGGTGTCATCATCACGTAGACGACACGCTATCGTCATAATTGGGTCAGCGACGTACTGAACTTCATGCATAATTTAAGCGAACAAACTAATTACTTGTTGCATTAGGTACATGTACTCTGTGTGATAAAATCATATGAATAAAATAGGCAGTGGTACACGAGAAGTAGCAAAACCTAATAAACTAACGAAAAATCACCAAATTAAGTTCGAACTGACCATATGTAACACATGCACAGCACATAGTATGTCTAACTAAGCTGATGCTCGACTCGATCATGGGCACATTGTGTTGTCCACATTTCTGACACCGAAATTTGGATCTGGCGTTTGCTTTTTGGCGAGGGACGTACGTACGTAGGCCCGCTGTCAGATGGACCATATGCATATGCAAAACCTAGAGCCTAACAAGCTAGGCGTTGCAGGTGACTGTAGCACTCATCGATGGATCCAGATGGTGCTTAATTACATCACCAGCCGGGACGCGCAAGCAGAAGCAGGCATATGCCTCCCCCCTGCAAACGCAGGTCGCCAAACGCTGGATCGACCGAGCCGATCGGTCGATGGAAGCGCCCGTACGTGACGTCGCGCCCCGCCGTACGTTGCATGCGGCTACATGGATAGATAGATTGATAGCACAGGGCGTCCATCTCTCCATCTTGGCGAGCATGCATGGCACTGTTCCTCGCAGTACTTAATGCCTGGACCGGCGTGGTTACAATGCTCGCTCGCTTACATGCGGCTGACATAAGGAAGGCGGATCGATGGAGAGACAGCATGTATCATGTAGGGCGGCGGCCAGCCGGTGGGCATGCATATGATACGATACAGTGTTACGCCGTATGTCTCTGTACAAGTGCGCCCAGAGTCCCGGCCGAGCTATACTGGAAGAAGTAGCCTAATCATTAACGTTGTAGATCGACCACCAAGCTCGTTCAAGTATATTCTGCGCTCAACTGTTGGTAGCTATGCATTATGTGAGCCCCTTGCATCGTGCTTTTAGATTCACCTCCCTTGTTCTAACTTAAAGAACGGCAAGATAGTCATCATAAAACTTAAGTGGAATACGCAAGGTAGAGGTATGGTTTTCATACGTTTTACTCCCTCTGTTTCAAATTACTCCGCCGGCGCGCTTATGTAGGTGGGCTAGTACTTCCTCATTTCTCATTCAAAAAAATCCTAGGATTTTTGAAATAGATAGTATGAAATATGTACTACGTATACCAAAAATTCTAAGAATTTTTTGATGAAAAATGAAAGAATACTAGACCACCTAGGTAAGCGTGCGCGCGGAGTAATTTAAAACAGAGGGAGTATCTTTTAACGGTCTCATGTTGTTTTTCGGGAAATCCGGGTTCTAGGACAAATATCCGTAATATCAAAAGGACTCTGATCAAGTGAGTAACTTGATGTTTTATCTTTACATCATTGGCATCATATTTTTTGATTGTTATTTGGATATTATCCATTTAAGGTTTTAGAGCTTGTGGTTTTATGAAGCTCTAGTTCATAAAAAAACATAAACCCAATGAATATTTTATTGTGTTTTTGATATTGGAGGTTTTACCGGTTCTTATCTTAAAGAGGTTTCTCACCTCTCTCCCCTTCATATTTTCTCACACGGTGATCCTTAATATTGGATTCTACTTGTCGTTATCATTCCAAAAAAAATTGGTTTCATCTTACTCGGAGTTCATATGCTCAAGTTACCGCTGCTTTTGTTTCGGTTGTTCATCTAGTTTTCGGGTGGCTGGAATTCCGGTGTGCGTTGGCTGGAATTTCCTGCGTGATATCTATCTCCGGTTTGGTGTTGTGGCCATCGATATAGGGAGCGGAAGTGGACCAGAAATTTGGGCCGGAAATGTAATATTTTTGGACTGGCCGAAATATCTGGCCTCTTTACACGAGAATTTAGGGTCCCCCAAGACTACAACAGTCAGATTTTGTGGGGGGATTTGACGATTTGCCCCGTTTTATTTTGCAATTTTATTATTTGCCATAACGTGTGTCACTGACATGTGGTGATCAATGTGGCAAATGATCAAATTTCAGAGTAAAGTGGGGCAAATGATCAAATATCTCGATTTTTTGAGGACCTATATAAGACCCCTTCTTCCTCCTTTGGAGGTTGGTTCTTATACTCTCTCCTAATTGTTGGCTTTGAAGAGTTTTCTGTATCTCCCACTCCCTCCAATGTTTTGCATCTTTTGAGGGAAAAGAGAGAGCAGATCTAGCTCTCCATTTCCACCAATCAATCTATGCTCTATGTGAGGGAAACTTATTGCATCTAGATCTTAGATTCCCTTGTAGATTTTCTCGTGTGTTCTCCTCCCTTATTTTCCCAATAGATTTCGTAGCTTTGTTGGAATTTGGGAGTGGAGGATTTGAGCACTCGTGTTCTTTCCATTGCATTTCTTGCATCGGTTTGAGTTCTCTACGGTTAATCGGTTGGTGAAAGTGAGAAACTTGTTACTCTTGGGTTCCTAGAACCTTGAACGTCTTTTGCCTTACTAGTGATTCTTGGTAGTCTCTAATTAAGTTGTGGATATTTCCCAAAGCTTGTATGGGTTTGGTGACCGCCCTCTCAAGTTCCATAGTGGATCGTGTGCCCCCTTGGTGGTTCGTGTACGGGAGAATAAGGTGATGCCTTTGTGGGTTAGGTGAGTGGTGTGCCTTCACATCTTGGGGTGAGGCCTTTGTGGTGTTTGGTGTGCATCGCGCAACCACACCTCAAGGTGAGCCTTTTGTGGCTTTCAAGGAGCATTAGGCCACTGCACCTCTACAACGGAGATTAGCTTCCGTAGAAGTGAACTTTGGGATACATCATTGTCTCTGCTTGCCTCGGTTATTTTATATTCAAGCTCTTTACTTATGCACTTTACTTTGTGATAGTATTCATTCTTGAAGTTATATATCTTTCTATCGCTTGGTTGCTTGTCTTGCTTAGCGTAAGTTGTTGGTGGTCATAGACGAGCCTAGCATTTTTCGGTTTCATGCTTGATAATTAAATAATAGTTTTATTCCGTATTTATTAAGCCAAAATCTTCATTAGTTTAAATTATCTATTCACCCCCCAAGTGACATCCGTGTCCTTTTAGCTGGAATGAGTTCATTTAACTCCATCAACATTTGCCTTGGAACTAGACGGTTTTATTCAACTTGGGTCGTCTCATCATAAGATAGTAGGATGGCTCCATTTTTCCACCACTCTGAACTTCCAAAGAGTAGTTTCATAAGATATGCATTAGTCTTGTCTCCAAATTGTCTTTTGTTAACACAATGACCAGGAGAGGCTACCTAAATAAACTACACTTCATAAAGACTAGTATTACCATTGGAGAGATTGGGGTGAGATAATTGCACCAAATATTATTTTTGTTGTTCCTATATCTAAACCATTGAATCCCTAGAGCAAGATCAGAGACAATATTTGATAGTGTAATTAATGTAGGTTGATTAACATGCCTAACATTTGCATTCATAGAATCCCATTATCCAAATATAATTAGATGAATGGATCACCAAGTGTTGACCTATATTGTTTATGCAGGGATGTGATCTTGTTTTAAGAAATGAAAGCCAAGGGCTCGGTGTGAATGGCAAAGCACACATGACAATTAGTTGAATAAGAATATGAGTTTTGTGCCTTCCGCATCACACTAGTACAAACACGTTACTTAGAGACGTCAATTTCCCATAGGCCTCAAACGGTTTCTCGTTCCGGCTCCAGCGCATAGCTTCTAAGAGCACACCACCTAAGCCGGTTTTTCTTTGCGGCTATACGCGACTTCAGACGGTGCAAAAAAGAAAATGCCTCTGACATGTACGAGCTGGAGACGGACTTCTGACCGCTTCCAAGAACTCTTTAACTTCAGATGGCCTATACTAGGGCCCATCACCAATAGTCAGGCGACCTGAGTCGGATTCTAACAAAGACCATCTCAAGAACTAGTGTGCCTCGAAGCGGCTTTTCAAAGTGACCATCTCCAGTGTGTGTGGACCATTTTAAATAGTACTCCCTCCGTTAGGGATTATAAGGCCTAAGAGCTTTTTTAAAATTTTAGGAATTACAAGTCCTTTCTCATTTATTACCATCTCTCATCCAATGCATGGTCTTCTTTTTCTTTCTCTTCTCTCGTGCATGTATAACTATTGGTGCATGTAGTAATCAAGAGGGTGAGTTATTGATTTTATTAATCCTATCAAAGTGGTCCATAGGCCTTATAATCCCTAACAGAGGGAGTAGCATGCTAATTCGAACTTGATCAGAGCTGACATGACACATAATCAGGATTCAGCGGCCAGATAGATAGATTAACTCAAGAACTTATAGCAGCCAATCAAAATAAGACCAATATATTAACAACTAACATTAACCCAATAGTTGGGGAAATCCATACATATTTAGCCATTAAATTATGGCAGTGCATACAATGTGGAGTCCATACATCGAATAATCATAATTAGTACTCGAGCAGTAATGGGCCGCCAGGTGGAAGTTTCTGAACCAGAATATATACTTCTCCATTATCTATTTCATCAGAGAAAAAATGGATAATGCCATCCTTATTTAAGTTGAAGCTTCTCACAACCTTCTCCCATCCAGTCGTCAAGATTGCATTTGACCCACCAGCTCACATATTCATCGTAACCATCTTTGGCTTCTTGCTCTTCATTTGCCAAACATGGACATCAATTGGTTCATCAAGGCGATTCTTTAGATATTTTCTTGTGAACTCAGCTCCACATGTCTGCACAAATATAAATAGTTGAAGAATTAGCATGCTTTCATGACTGTATATATTTAAATATCATAGGGTAGATTATTGATCACGTGTTGAAGAATATATCATCTTACCAGTTTGCACTTCTTTTGCACGATAGATGAATAGGGAAACATGTAGACGTAGTACTTGATTTTTGGTGGAAATTCGAGTTCACACTAGTCAAAAAGAAGTATACATGATGTTTTTCCAGATACATGTCATTTCCAAAAAGGCTCTGTTTATCAAAATCAGTGTTTCCCTTGTGTTGAGGCCCTGATGCAATAACACATACAAATTTCAGTGCGGTGAAATATTCATGTGTCTATAGTCTAAACACAAATAAATTTAAAACAGATGACCGGAATTTTGACGTTCTTTGATACCTCTAAGATCAAGCCTCTTAGTGGATTCTTCTGATGACTGGAATTCAAAACTGCCAGAACTAATGGCAACATTGTCACTGCTATAGAGCACTATTGCAAGATCACTGCAGGTTCCCATCTGTTAAATAGATACAAACATTGAGCATTTTAATTGTAACATCCCAATTTTAGAATTAGTTTTCCAGAAGGAAAAAAATCAGGGGGCAAAAACTTTTTCTTGTTAAGTGGTTCAATGTTTGATTGCTTAATTGTTTGTGCTTAAGCATCTATTGTGTAATAGATGATATACTTCTTACCTCAACCCCTTTTGACAAAATCTATTTAACAAAATATATGTCTTGGATTATTTTACATATTCTCAAATGTTTTGACAATTCAAAACCTGAGCCAAGATGCCTTTGTAACAACAACTATTTATTCGCTTCTATTTAACAAAACTATGGAGATCTATAAGATATAATCTCCTTATATTTTCAAGATAGAACTTTCCATTGCTCTTACCTCTAGGTTTACAAAAACCTTTTATAAAACCTTTTTTGAGATCTACTCTTGGTTGGATAACCAAGATACTATTATCTTACTTCAAAACACAACCTTTTCAAAATACCTAGCCTTACCTCAAACCAGGCTTGATGGTAACCTTAGTAGTAGTTGATTTGTTAGTTAAGATGAATTGCCTTGATCGGTTGTTTGATGAATTGCCTTGATCTACTGATTGACCTGTTTGCTTAGGAGATTAGAATGAGCCACCCTAGGATTTGATATCTAAGCATGTTCCCTAAGACTGATCGGATATCTAGTCACAAGAGTGACCATCACATCTCCTAACCAGATCAATCTAGGGTTAATGCCTTCTGATAGTTTCCAACTCAACGAAGACCAAATCTAATCATGGATCTTTTCTACTCAATTAACACCTAAACACCACGTCCACTTGAGGATTAGTTTGGAACCTTTCATCCTCACCAAATCATCTCCTTTTTTAATCTAGTCTAAAACCCTAAATCTGCGAAAATGGCAAAGTATGGAACTGTTATCAACATCACATCTTTGAGTCCTTCCCTTTCTCAACCCTTGTACATTTTTGGAATGCAATTGAACCATCTTGGATACCATATTAAGGACTAACAAATAACACTCTTGTCCTGTACCAAATCATCCCTTGACCCACTTGTTCTTGATGGTGTCACATCCCAATTTTTTCCAAATTTTGAAATGTGAAAAATAAAAAACAAAAGAAACAAATGTTGAAATTTAGGGTGAAAAGAAACTTTTGCTTCTAAATGGAAACATCAAAACCCTGCTTGAATAAAAATTTGAATGAAAAAGCAACAAATTTTTTTTCAAACAAATCAAATGCATCCCTGCAAGGAAAATATCTTGAATTTAAAACACTTGCAGAAGTTAAACCAAAATCCTAAACCCTAATGAAATAAATCATCTACAAGATCACTCCATTTCTAAATGACCAAAAATGGTAAACAAAAAAGATTACAAAACCATGGGAATTGGTTTCACTCCATTTGGAGCCATGGATAAAAACTTATGATTTTAATAAGATAAAAGGAAATGATTCCAAGACGAATAAAGCTCCTAACAAAAATCAACACTAAATTGTGAGCAAAGTAATCCTAAAAGGATTTAAAAAGATAAATAATTATTAAATAAAATTATACAAATTGGAATCACTATTTTGGAACTATAAATAAAAAGATATGGATTTTATAAGATAAAGAAAGAAATAAATAAGAAATTATTTCAAAGACAATTTAAATCATGGTTAAAATCCATAAGTAAATGGAATAAAACTTTATTAAATAATATAAAAGAATAAAAAATTATTTGAATAAAATTATATGAGTTTATGAACCATATTCAATTTTATTTAAATAAAGACAAAATGCCTCACTTATTTTAAATGGATATTAAATACCAAGAAAAATATATTTGAGTTGGATTAAATAACACACTAATAAATGGTTTAAACCTACTGTAAAGTTTTGGAAATTATTTAAATTCAAATTGAAGCTTGAATCAAATGTTTTGAATAAAAACAAAAAATAGAAAAAGAAAAAGGAAAAAGAATAAGAAAAAAAATGGAAAACTAACCTGCCCAACTAGGCCCATCAACCCCCAGCCCAACACCAGCCCACCCGGCAACCCCCTCCCCTCTGCCTCCCTTTCTCACCCACGCCTCCACCCACCCTCTCGCTGACAGACTCGACCCACATCCATGTCATCATCATCGTCTTCAACGCACAGGCGAGTTCTTCCCCTATCTCTCTGCCGTTTCTGCGCAGTATTGATTCGATTTAATTCACGTAACTGCGCGCAAGATTCGCTCCCTCGACCATGCTCACTTAAACACCTCCCCCTCCCCTCCGTTTCCCCTCAATCACCATGCCACAGGAGCCCCTAGGCTGTAAGAATTTTTGCTTAAACCGTCGCTGTCTCCGAAGAGCTCCGTCAATGATTCTGGTGAGCCTCAACCTCCCCTCGCCCTCTAACTTGGACTACCGCATTCGTCATCTTCTTATGCACCTGCTAACACTCCCTGTTTGCTTGCTCATGGCCCGGAAGCTTGCCTTCGACTCCATCTTCAAGCGACCAACAGTGGTAGCAACTCCGGTGAGTTTTCCCGGTGAACCCCGTGCGCGCCTCGTCCTCTAGATCTTGTTGTCTTGTTCGCCATCGTCTTGTGAGTCATCTGATTCTCAATGTTACCTCGCTCATGATCTGTAGGCTCGCCTCCGATGAGGACAGCACGCACCCGACGCCGACGCAAGCTCTAACGAGGAATTCCCGACGACCCCGTGCGCCCATTCGCCAACCACGACCACCTTGAGCATCACCACATCCCGGCGACCACGGTAGCATCATCGCACCTTCCCTTACCCTCTGAATTGCCGGTGCGCCGCCACCAGAGGCGCCGCTGCGCGTCGCCAGCTAGCGCCGCCAGTTCTTGGCCAGTGCGCTTATGGCCGTTGGATCTAGATCCAAAGGTTAGGACATATCACTTAAACGAAGGGGTACGGCTTGATCTGCGTCGTGTGATTTCACTTAAATACAATGGTGTGCGATGCTCGATCCACATGAAATGGTACCGGCCAGTAGGAACTCGCCACATGGCCAGGCTTTTCTGTTTAAATTCATATTTTGTTCTATTAGTTGTTTGAGCTTGTAAAATCAATAACTTTTGATATTTATGTCCAAAAAATTGCAAATTTGGTGTCTATGGATTCAGAAAAATGTGTACTTTGCAACCATGGCCTTTATTTTGTCTTTTGCTTATGAAAATTTAGAGTTTTATGCAGAGACATGTTAGGGCTATTTTGAGTATAAAAATTGTTCTAAAAATTATTTTTGAGTGAAACCTTTTGCAAATGGTTTTGTTTTGAACCATCTGACCATAAACACTAACATTTGAATTTAAAATATATATTGTTAACACTAGAAATTATTACATTGAATAAAAGCATTTCTAGTAAAACAAAAATGATTTAAAAGGCCTATTTTCACTAACTTGATTTTAAATGAATTCCCACTTTTATAAAAGACCAGTAGGTGTTTTGAAATGTTTAGAGCCTTGTTAGAAACCACTTTTTCAATAAAACAACCTTTTGCATGATTGCATGCATTTCTTTGTTTTTATTGTTTTGTGTTGTGAATTGTTTGAGTGCTAGTTTTGAATGTGTGTTTTGCTTGAATGTATTGTAGTGAACTTTGAGGACTGTGACAATTGCAAGATCAAGGAGAGTACCTAGATTCTCTACTAAAAAGGCAAGTGATACTTTGGTCATTAAAAGTCCTATCTTTTCAATATTGCATTAGTGAAATTTTTGTAGTATGCATGATAGGAATATTTTATATATTGCTATGCTATAGTAGATCCTATAGAATATATCTTGTTAGGAATATTCCTAAGTTAAGAGGCATGTTATGCTAGTATGCTTAGCCTAGCTATTAGAATTCAAGGGTGGAATATTCGTGCTATGATATTATGCAAAGTCTATGACTATGTTTTTGATTAATAAAACAACTATGTGAATGAATCACCTGGGTGGAATGGGAAGAATGGTTTGTGTTGAGTGGTTACCCAGGGCCCATTTCTATGGTTCACCCTGGTGTATCTCACTTGTGGATGGCCACCCAGGAAGAAAGAGATTTGAGATGTTTTGTGTTGAGAAGCTTCCAGTGCAACCACATGGCATATGGGCTCTGCCTTGACCAACTAGGTTGCAAGAACTCAAAAGGACAAACGGTTGGTGGTATTGATGATAGGATGGAACACGTCTGTGCTGATATGAGGGATTTTTTCTGAAAAGTCTCATCTCGATGCATGTCGAGTCTTGTGGGAAAAGTGCACCACCTCTCGAGTGGGTAAAACCTAAGTACTTAGCCGTGTCCCCGGTAATGGACATTTTGAGTATCAAAGACATTGAAATGATCAAGGATCTCCTCATACCAATTTATCTAAGTTAAAACTTGTTGGGTGAACAAGGGAAGCACCTGGTGTGTATCCTGTGTGCCTTGTGTGATGAAATGTTTTGAAAAAGAGAAAAACTATTTTCAAAGGATAGGGAAAACTTGTTTTATGCAAAGGCCAGCCAAAACTCCACTTAGCCAAATATTCATGTAGATGTTAGATTCTCCATATCAATATGATATCACTTGCTAATACAATTCAAATGTATTGACCCTTGTGGCTGTAATTTATTATGTTGCAGTTTTGTTTGATGTTAGTGAAGTCTGTTGAGTAGGGATTACAAGTCTACAACCAACATGATTGCCTATGGCATATGAAGATGAAGGACTCCATGCTTTATAGTTATATCTGCTGCTTTGTAATAAGATAGCCACATGAGCTATGTAAGTTGTAATGAATTATTTTATTCCTGGTTATAAGTTGTAATAAAACCTTTGTTTCTTGATATTACATCTTAAACTATGTGTGCTAGCTATTCGATCCAGGGACTAGCACTGTAAACACAGGGATCTCTACCTTATCAGGTTGGGACCTCTACAGATGGTTTTGCAGACAAGAAAATAATCTTTTTTGCAAATCTTATCATCATGCCTACTTTGGCAGAAGCTCTCATCTCCATGGTATCTTATATGGACCAACTATATGCATGGTTGGGAACTACTAAACTTGTTCTATCAAACCACACTTACCTTGTTACCATTGGATCCTTGTGCTTCTTAAACCCACATGTTTTTTGAGGCTAAACGAATATCTCTTATGGCACCCTTAATTTCAACAAAGTTAGGCATCACTCCAGAAGCCCTCAAAGTTGATCAAGCTCAACTATTTGCACCATGATAATCTGTATAACTTGTTTTATCCATCCATCTATCCCATGATCCAGGGTGAGCTTTGAGCTCCTTAATCGAACAAGGTTTAGGTGGTATAAAAATATCCTAGCCCTAGATCCTTCATCTCTTGTTTTATTTCCAAAATCAAGTTTGATTTTCAAAAACCAAGTTTGCAAATGATGAATACATTATGTTGATACCATCTACCTTGATTATAAAGATTTATCAATTTTTTACCATAATTATTTTGGTACCAAAACTATTTAATTCCCTTCTTTTACAAAATCTTCAAAACTCCTATAAAAGAAACTTTGTTTTCCTCCAAAGCACTTCCTCAACTAAAGGCACATTTGATGCCTATATGTTGATACCAATCTTCCCACTTCAAAAATAATTATTTTTGAAGAGTCTTATCATCTTATGATTTCATTTTGCCCTTTTTCCTAAATAGCAGAAATGAGAAATAATGTTTTTAAAATACTTTCTCTTCTCAATAAATCTTGGGAAAATTCTCCAAAACATATATTCATATTTGGGACCATCTCAAGCCAAAACCAGCCTTGTCTAATTCAAAAATGTTAATTCAAATCGTGAAAACCATTTCAGCATTTTTGAATAATTGATATAAAGTGGACTAGAACTCATCTATTAAATTGCAAATATATCCAGGACTTGTACAATGATCATACCTATCTACCAACATATTTTTATTTTCATGGCAAGATAAAATTTAAAGATTTCTTTCATAATCATCTGTTATGGTAAATTTGTTCATAGCAACAAATCACTACCAAACTACCTCCAACCCTCATCAAAGCTTGTCCCATACCTCTCCACAGCAAACACCACCTCCCTAGTCGACCAGTATAGTACCCATGCACTTTATCAAACCTTAATTTTGTCCTTAAGTGTTTGGATGAAGAGGAGACAAGTGTGGTGTATTGTCTTGCTCATTTATATTGCTTGTAGCAGCTGCCCCGCTGCGCCTGCACGACCCCACAAACCCCTATCCACTCCCACAACAACACCCTCTGATGTCTACGCACTTCTATTCTTGTAGGCAGTTGTTGGGCCTCCAAGTGTAGAGGTTTGTAGAACAACAACAAGTTTCCCTTAAGTGGATTACCCAAGGTTTATCGAACTCAGGGAGGAAGTGGTTAAAGGTATTCCCTCTCAAGCAATCCTGCAATCAAGATACAAGAAGTCTCTTGTGTCCCCAACACACCCAATACACTTGTCAGGTGTATAGGTGCACTAGTTAGGCGAAGAGATAGTGAAATACAAGTGGTAACGGTGCCAGAAAATATCTTGACGGTGAGGTAAAGACTAAAGCAAGCAAACATGCAACATATCTGATGCAAACGGTGTTTCAATGTTTAGAAACAAGGCCTAGGTATCATACTTTCACTAGTGAACACTCTCTCATATAAATATCCTCTCTTCATGATATTACTCTTAACTACTCTCTGTTTGGACACTCTAATCACCGGTAGGGCTATAATAGCACTCCTCAAAGTCCGCCTTCCCCAATCTAGATAACCCCACACTATCACCTTGAGCGCTAGATGGTTACAACAAACACCACAATTTCATAGAGACATCCAACTCCAAATATAACTCATAACAAATATTCAATCTAGCCAAAGTGCCACACACGGTATGCACGCTATCACTTTCACACACGTGGGGAAAAGCATAGATCTATTAAAGCACAGAGAGTATTTATGTAGACTCAAACCTAAGTGCCACCATAGCGTGCACGCTGTCACTTTCACACACATGGGGAGAGCAGAGATCTATTAAAGCACTTGAGTAGCAAGGTAGATCTACTTGATTACAAAGCTCATGATCACAATATGACCATGCATAGAGAGAGAGAGATGAACACATAGCTACCGGTAGAGCCCTTAGCCTCGAGGAAGAACTACTCCCTCCTCATCATGGCAATCAGCAACGGTGATGAAGATGGTGATGGAGATAGATGGAGATGGCTCCGGGGGCACTTCCCCGTCTCGGCAGGGTGCCGGAACAGAGACTTTCTATCCCCGAATCTCCCTTTCGATGGCGGCGGTGCTACAGAGGTTTTTCTAGAAGTATGATGGATGATTTAGGGTTTTCTCCCCGGGGTTTATTATAGGCGAAGGAGGCAAGGTCGATGGAGGGCCAGGGGGCCCACACCTCAGAGGCGCCACCGTGGCTTGCCTCGCCAGGTGTGGCCACCCGGTGCCCTAGTCCGCTCGTGGTTCCGTGTTCGTCGAAAAATAATGACTTTGGCTTTTGTCCCGTCAATTCCGAGAATATTGATTTTCCTTTCGAACTAAAACAGAAGAAAAACAGTAATGGCATGTGGCATCTTGTTAATAGGTTAGTACCAGAAAGTGTATAAAAATACCTCAAAGTGTAGACAAGACATAGCAAAGTTGATACAAAACAAGCATGGAGCATCAAGAATTATAGATATGTTTCCGACGTATCACCCCCTGGTTTCTACCTCTACCTTTTGATTTTCCCTAGGCATGGTTCAGCATGGACACCACCTCACTGAAATAAAAGGGCTAGAGAAAATCTGATACGTCGGAAACGTATCTATAATTTTTGATGCTCCATGCTTGTTTAGTATCTACTTTGCTTTGCTTTGTCCACACTTTGAGGTGCTTTTTACATGTTTTTATGGTACTACCTATTAACAAGTTGCCACAGTGCCAGTTGCCTATTTTCTGCTTTTTTTGGTTCCAGAAAAGCTAGTAAGGAAATATTCTCGGAATTGGACGGGACAAACGTCAAAGTCAATAACTTTCCGTGGGGAACAAGAAGTATAGAGGGGAGACAGAGAGGCGTTCCAGGGCAGCCACCCCCCCTAGGCGCGGGCGGGCCCTGCCCTGCGCCTAGGCAGGGTGTAGGGCCCCTGGCCACCGCCTCGGCCTCCCCCTTCGCCTAAAAGAAGCCCCCGATGCAGAAACCCTAAGCACTCGATCAATATTCCATGAAACCTTTTGTAGCCACCGCCACCGTCGTCCCTAGATCGAGGGGGATCTGAAGTTCTTCACGGCACCCTGCCAGAGGGGAGATCATCCCGGAGGCCTTCGCTCCGGTATGATGCGTGAGTAGTTCCACCTTGGACTATGGGTCCATGTAGTAGCTAGATGGTTGTATCTCCTCCTTGTGCTTTCATGTATAGATCTTGTGAGCTCCATTCATGATCAAGATCTAATCTATTTGTAATCATGCATGTTGTGTTTGCGGGGATCCGATGGATATTGAGATTATTATGTTGGTTTGATTAATGGTTTTGTATTTATGATTCTATCATGTCTGTGTTTTTTTATCTTGCATGCTCTCTATTGTTAGTAGCTATCTTGGCCAATTAGTTGCTAGTGACTCCAAGAGGGAGTATTTATGCTCGATAGTGGGTTCATGCCTCTAGTTTCCAAGGGAAGTGACAGAAATATCTTCGGTTGTAGATGTGCTGTTGCTACTACGGAGAAAACAACGGTCTCTTGTTCATGGAACATGTGGACTATTTACCTTACACACTTTGCTTAAAGCAGTTGTCTGTTGCTTGCAACTTAATACTGGAGGGGGTTCAGATGATAACCTGAAGGTGGACTTCTAGTCATAGATGCAGTTGGATGGCGGTCTATGTATCTTGTAGTATTGCCCAATCGAATCTCATAGGATCTTTCTGAATAGTAATTGCATTGTTATGCCTTGCTCAGTTCCTGTCAATTGCCCTGTTGTAATTTGTTTACCCTTCGTGCCATGTTGTTTATCTAAGGAGAGCACCTCTAGTGAACTATGGACCCCGGTCCAATCTTTACCATTGATACATTTTCCACCGTTACTTGTTTACTTGCTGCAAACCATACCTTCCACACAATACTTTTAATCCTTTGTTACAGCAAACCGGTGAGCTTGACAACCTCATTGATTCGTTGGCGAAAAGTCTTGAGTTTGTGTTGTGTAGGTCTCCACGTTGCTTGCAACACCTGTGTGACGTTTCCTTACTCCTACTGGTTCGATAACCTCGGTTTCTTACCGAGGGAAAACTTGTTGTTGTGCTTCTTCACACCTTGCTCTTGGGGTTCCCAACAAAGCGCTCCTACATCAACTCAGTGCTACATCACAATCCAACACCCCCCTCTGGCTCATTTGACCCTTTCCCTCCTACCTACCTCCCATGTACATCAATCGTCCTCCCCTGATCTGCCCTGCACGAGAGGAGAATAAAATGGCCTCTCGGTGTCTAAGAACCCCTCCTTGCGCATCGCTACCAAGCTCCGACGAGCCTCCCATGGTCACCGTCGCGCGAGCCCTCTTCCCCCGATGAACCCCCCCGTGCCTCCCCTGCCTAGAATCGCTGGAGGCCACCACGTTTGTGAGAGAGAAAGAAATGGAGGAGTAATTAGGGTTTGGAGGGGCTGGGTCGGGATCCTACGTGGTGTGGACACGGTGTCTGCATTTTAGGAGTGGAGGCCAAGATGCCATGTCATTGATCCGCACCAAAACTGACCTAGATTGCGATCTCGTCTGTCTATTCTACTCTGATCTAACGGCTCTCCTAGCATCTCAACTTTATTCAAGGCTTTGAACCAGTTTTATCCGTGTATGGCCATTTCATGTTTTAAAACTATGACCTTTTTGACAAAATTGGTTGTAGTTTTCAAGGTTCAGACCTTCGCAAATGTCTTCTGACCACCTAGTTCAGAATAGTCATAGATCTATGACAAAAAAATCCATGGTCGTTAAGAAAAGGTCACTAGTGAGCATATTTCTTGTAGTGGGAGGAAGGAGAACCTGTAGGTGGGAGTTACTCTATACTCTGCCTCTGAAACTGATCATTGAGTAAATTTAGTTTGCCCCGAGTGTAGATCTAGGAGGCGGCGCAAAACCCTAACCGCTTCCCTTGACCACTCCTAGAGGCGGCTCTTATTACCATCCGTCTAAGGTGCACTCACGAGGGCTACACGTGACCATGTGCCGTAACTGCACGTGTCAGGCAACAAAATAGAGGTGGCTTATAATAATAACCGGCTCACCGCTCTGAGTATTAGAGACGATTGATTTTTCTGACCGCCTAAGGTCATATATTGAGGCGTTTGTGTTTATTATTCGGCTCCCAAGGGGCCAAGTCTGCTACTGTAACAACCACTTCGAAGACCAGTAGAGGCGGTTGTCTTGTAATAACCAACCGAGGGTGACAAATAGAGGCATGTTTTTCGTACTTGGGGAAAATCGTCTGAGAGCACTATCTCTAAGTAACGCGTTTGTAATAGTGTCATGATCAGAGTGTAGACATGAGATAGTGGCAATGATGTTTTCGTGATGCAAACTCTGTGTGGTGTTTATCAATTGTGTTGGAGGGACATACAACGATCTTCATGTTATTTTCAATTAGTGATACATACCCGCTGCTATATGGTCATTGATATGTATCAGAAGGGAAATGTAGGCAGCTTTGGAGGAGAGTGTGTTGGGGATATACCAAATGGGTATATGTTGGGGGGATGCCCCTAGGTAGGGTCAAGATATCGGAAAGAAGGAAGGAACCTTTCTTACCATATGCCGAGTTATTAGCTAAGTCGGCCGAGTCATGCAAGGCTCGTCCAAATAAGCCATGGCTTGGCCAGAATCGAGTGATTAATACCTTACTCAGACGACTTGTGAGCAAAGTCGGCCGAATAATATTGATCAGCTCATATGCAGGTGGGGGCCGAGCCGAGTTATGCGAGACGAGGCTGAGTAACGGGAAACTTGTAGGAGAAGGAGAAGGATCCCAGAGTCAAACCCTATCTACTGGCTAGGAGGAATCTACACAGGGCCAAGCGTTAAAGACAAAGAGCAGAGCCGCAGAGGGGCAGACAGGCGTCACGGAGGTGACAGTGGGCAAGCCCGAGGCTCACATGTGGGGTTCTGGGTCTTTGCCGTTGATAGAAGGGAGACACGGAAAGAGCTCCGTCGAGTTACTACTTTGGGACAAGCATATTCCAAGAATATGCTTGCCATATTAGCCCTAGGAGGAATCAAGGGACCCCTTTATAAGGAGGGACAAGACTTCCTGGGAGGGGGATCGATTCATTTGACAAGCAAGCATGACTAGAGTAGGGACTAATTTTTGACCATCCATTCATAGAAAGCATGACCAAGCAAGGCAATAACAGACCAACACCTAGAGTAGGGACTAATTTTTTTGTGTTTTTGAATAAAGCAAGCAAACCAAACTAGACTAATTTTTTTGGTTTTTTTTTGAAAAGAGGCAAACAAAACCAAGCAAAATAAACAAAGCAAACTAAAAACAAAGTAAAGAGAAAGGAAGTGAAGTGAAGGACTCCCCTAGTGAAGATGTCCTTAGCCTCCCCGGCAACGGCGTTAGAAATTAGCTTGATGGCGCCCAATACTTGTCATGGAACGCTTCGTTGGAAACCCCAAGAGCAAGGTATGAAGCAGCACAGCAACAAGATTCCCTCAGTAAGAAACCGAGGTTATCGAACCAGTAGGAGGAAGGAAACGTCACACAGGTGTTGCTGGCAACGTGGAGACATGCACAACACAAACTTAAGACTTTGCCCCAACAAATCAGTGAGGTTGTCAAGCTCACCGGTTTGCTTTAACAAAGGATTAAACATATGGTGTGAAATATAATGGTTTGCAGCAAGTAAACAAGTAACAGTGGAAGATGTATTGATGGTAAAGATTGGAACGGGGTCCATAGTTCACTAGCAGATTTGCTCTCCTTAGATAAACAACATGGCATGAAGGGTAAACAAATTACAGCGGGGCAATTGACAGGAACTGAGCAAGGCATAACAATGACATTACTAGCTAGAAAGGTCCTATGAAGTTGATTGGGCAATACAACAATATACATAGACCGTAATCCAACTGCATCTATGACTAGAAGTCCACCTTCATGTTATCATCCAACCCTCCAAAGATTAAGTTGCAGCAATGTATAACCTTTAAGCAAAGTGTGTAAGGTAAACAGTCCACATGTTCCATGAACAAGAGACCGTTGTTTTCTCCCTAGTAGCAACATCACATCTACAACCGAAGAGATTTCTGTCACTTCCCTTAGAAACTAGAGGCATGAACCCACTATCGAGCATAAATACTCCCTCTTGGAGTCACTAGCAACTACTTGGCCAAGATAACCACTAGCAACGCAGAGCATGCAAAATAACAAACATGATAGAATCATAAATACAAAACCATTAATCAAACCAACATAATAATCTCAATATCCATCGGATCCCCGCAAACACAACATGCATGATTACAAATAGATTAGATCTTGATCATGAACGGAGCTCACAAGATCTATACATGAAAGCACAAAGGAGGATATACAACCATCTAGCTACTACATGGACCCATAGTCCAAGGTGGAACTACTCACAAATCATACCGGTGAGAAGGCCTCCGGGATGATCTCCCTCCGGCTGTGGTGCCAGAAGAGCTTGATCCCCGATCTAGGCGATGGTGGCGGCTGCATTTGCGGTTTCATGGATTTCTGATCGGGTACACAGGGTTTCTATATCAGGGGCTTCTTATAGGCGAAGGGACGAGACCGGGAGGCGGCCAGGGCCAACAAACCCTAGCCAGGCGCGGTCCAACCTGTGGGGGGGGGGGGGGGTGGCCCTTATGGCCGGCCTCTCCGGCTCTCCTCTGGACTACTTGTTCCCCAAGGAAAGTAATTGACTTTGTCCTTCGTCCCGTCCAATTCCGAGAATATTTCTTTACTAACTTTTCTGAAACCAAAAACAGCAGAAAACAGGCATCTGGAACTATTGCAACTTGTTAATAGGTTAGTACCAGAAAACATGTAAAAAACACCTCAAAGTGTGGACAAGTAAAGCAAAGTAGATACTAAACAAGCATGTAGCATGAAAAATTATAGATATGTTTCCAACGTATCAACATCCCCAAGCTTAACTCCTGCTCGTCCTCGAGTAGGTAAGTGATAAAAGAATAATTTTTGAGGTGACATGCACCCTCACAATAAAGATCCAACCATTTGTAAGCATTGAAAGCTGGGATCAAAGAACTCTAAACATGTGCATGAAAGATGGAGTTCTAACAATAGGACATAGTAATTATGCATGCAACATGGCAAGCTACAAACAAAGATCATGAATAATATGCAGTGAAAAACTTTTATTTGTTTCACATGCAGAAAACACAGCATAGTGGCAATCAGCTTGTCCCTCATAGAGTAGCAATATAATGCATAGGACACCTGCAAAGTTCACAAGGGTGACTAGAAACAGATATCACATAAACAAGTAATAACATAATATGCATTAATTAATAAGCTTTGGAACACTGCACACAGAATGACAACTATGCTCTCTAATGGTGCCTAAAGGTAGAAAATGGAGACTCAAATAATGGTGGAAGAAAGGCCTTTTTGTAAAGGAAGCAGGGATTACAAGTTCCAAAAAGAGCTTCCAAAAATTATGGTACTTGTTAGCTTTCAGCCCTCATTGCCCCTATCATAAGCATCTTGAAGTGGTTAAGGTTAAAGTGGCAAAGCTGGAGTATATGGTTGACGAAGTATAAGTTGGCAATCTCATGCCCCTTGAATACGAGGGCCACACCTCATGCATACTCAACTTTGGGTCCAGGTAAGTTCTTGTCACTGTAAGTATTTGCATATCATTGAGAACCGCCAAAGGGGTTACCCCTTGCACATGGTACATGAGCTTTCCCATAACCAAAATGACAAGTCCAGCAGACAATGAGCATCTCAGCAATTCTTCTTATGTACCATGGGAATATGGTGTTTTTTTCTCTCTTTCCTCTTTTCTCAATGTGTCTCTTTTTTTATAAGAAGAATGTTTCATAGATGTCACTATGGTGATGCTGCAAGTTTCCACCATGATTAGGCATGGCTTAGGCTAGCGGCCCAGGCGTTTCTCTAACACAGGATACAAACTCCATGGACTTACAAGTTCCCACTTCATTTCACACCGGTAACATCCATAGACAAAAGAGCATGATATCAGCGGAGTACAAAAAGTACAAGTGCAATGTTGAAAACATTCCCCGTGACAGCACGGTTCTGCTAATCCCAACTTATAAGTGCAAGCATATACAACAAAGTTGCCTCAATGGTTCAAGTTATTAGGGGCAAAGAATAAAATGTGCCATCAAGTTTGTGAGGGCTTTAATCACTAAGTTTTCGCATAACAAAATAGTTTTTAATTGGAAGATAGTTGAAAACAAGAATATACTTGGAATGGTGTAACACACCATGCATAGGAGTTTATAGTGGACACTTTGGAATAACTTGGTTTCTTGGGAGTTGGAAGCATGAGTAGAACTTACTCATACAAGTGGAGGCTAGCAAAAGACTGGGAGCAACCAACTAAGAGAGCAATAATGTCCATAATTATGCAATGCAATAAAGCAAACTAATCAAAGCAAAGAATGGTACTACAAGTCAAGGACTAAATGATCATAGAGGCTAATGGTGACTTGTCATAATCATAACATGGTGTGAGCATGTGCCAAGTCAACCCAAGCAAAACATCAAAGGAGAATACAACAATACTATGCTTTTGCATGCTAAAACAACGCATAATTTATTCAAGGCACACTAAGCAATCCCAATTGTTTGGAACAAGAAATGATACAACAGTAATCACTAAGCATAATGCTAAAACAACACCTAGCATGTTATGCTAAAGTCTAAGTCACAGTCAATGCAAGCTCCTGTTGCACTTCAAGCAAGAACTTACTACTCTTTTCCAAACACCAAGCAAACTTATTTGCAAAACAACACAGCGAGAACAGGGGTCCAAAATACTAAAGAAAACTAAACAAAATAAGCAAAGGAAACGAAAACTAAGACGCTCCAAGAACAACACAACTTTGCATAAAACAATAAAAATGAAGTGTCTAGACAGACCTGAGCTTTTTATTGATGAAGGGGATGCCTTGGGCATCCCAAGGCTTTGATGCTTGTACCTCTTGGATATTTTTTGGGGTGACACCATGGTGGCATCCCCAAGCTTGAGCTTTTGTCCATTATTCATCTCATTGCATCATTCTCTCTCTACACCTGAAATTTTTTTCTTCATACAAAACTTCACACAATCTTCATTAGCAACATTAGCTTATTCAAAAGATATTAGACCGCTGGAAAAGCTTTGGAACAACAAGGATTTTCACTAAAAACACAAGCTACTGTAGTAACTCCTTCAAAGAAACTCAATTTACCTGAAGAGAGCTCAAAAAGGAATCAATAAGAAGCAAATGCAAATAATGGCAGAAATATGTCAAAATACACCAGCAGGTAGAAACGAATTTTTTCGAACATCTTCTGTTGCTCAAATAAAAAATTGTTAAACTAACAAAAGTTACACAACATACTGGGGATTTATTCGTAAATTTTGAGCTCAATCCGAGTTACAGAGCCTCCTCACAATTTTTTTGGTGGAGGACAGAAATCTGTTTCGGGACAGCAACTCCCCAAATCTTATTTCCCTCTCATTAGAGGTCATTATTGGCACAAAAAGCAAACACAAAGGATAAGGAGAGGTCATTACAGAAGTAATAACTTCCAAGACTCAAGGAAACTCTTGGATTATCTCCCAACAAGTACTTCTCTTTAATGCCTTTAAGTTAGGCTTGATAGCTTGAGAAGATGCTCACATAAGAATTATGAATTGAAGTCAAAGAGAGCATCAATAAGCAAATTCAAAGCACATTTAAGTCTAACCCACTTCCTATGCATAGGAATCTTGTATGCAAATAAATTCACAAAAAACAAAGTGGCAGGCATAGGAAGATGAAACAAGAGCAACTTCAAAACTTTCAGCACATAGAGAGGTGTTTTAGTACCATGAAAACTTCTACAACCATATTTTCCTCTCTCATAACAATTTTCAATAGCCTCATGAATAAACTCAACAATATAGCTATCACATAAAGCATGCTTTTCATGATCTACAAACTCATAATTTCTATCAAGCTCAAAAACAGTGGGATTAAAGCCTCCACATGTTTTGTCCAAAGTAGATATTTCAAAAGGATCCACAGGAACATAACATTCATACCCCTTTGGTAAGCATGGGGGACAATCAAATAATGTAAGAGGTAAAGAGTTAATCTCAATTAGAAGGTAGGCATTGGTAGATAATCCATTCTTCCTCCTTTTGTTCATCACTCTCCTCCTCTTTTCATCTAATGAGCTTCCAGTTTCAACAATTTCTTCTTCCATAGGCTCCTGCAAGGCATTAGTATCTTCCATTTGTGGAAAGCATCTACTAAATTATTAAAGAATATAGCCATTTGCTTCCTTGTAATTATCAAAGAAAATTTTTAGTATCTCATAAACCTCATATTCATAAGGTGCATCATCAGTATTTGCAAGCAAACTATCAAGTTCAAATGCACCCTTGAAGGCAATAAATTCTTCAATTTGTTCCACATCATAAAAGTCATAATTTCCTTTAACATAAGAGGATATGGTAACATTATCATTATAATCACATTGAAAGGGTAGGTGTTTATACCTCCTACAGCAACAAGCTTTATCAAAGCAATAAGTAACATTATAAATAGAGCACACGTCTCTAGCAATAGTATTCAACTTATCAATTTGTTCCTATAGGTGTTTCCCTTTTTGTGACAAACGGTGTTCCTTATAATAATACTTTTGTTCCTCCGTGAAGCCACCTTGCCAATAAGAACTAGTTTCAAAGAAACCATCCATTCATAGAAAGCATGACCAAGCAAGGCAATAACAAATCAGCAACTAGAGTAGGGACTAATTTTTTTGTGTTTTTGAATAAAGCAAGCAAACCAAACTAGACTAAATTTTTTTGGGGTTTTTTGAAAAGAGGCAAACAAATCCAAGAAAAAGAAACAAACCAAACTAAAAACAAAGTAAAGAGAAAGGAAGTGAAGGACTCCCCTAGTGAAGACGTCCTTAGCCTCCCCGACAACGGTGCTAGAAATTAGCTTGATGGCGCCCAAAACTTGTCGTGGAATGCTTCGTTGGAAACCCCAAGAGCAAGGTATGAAGCAGCACAACAGCAAGTTTCCCTCAATAAGAAACCGAGGTTATCGAACCAGTAGGAGGAAGGAAACGTCACACTGGTGTTGCTGGCAACGTGGAGACCTGCACAACACAAAATCAAGACTTTGCCCCAACGAATCAGTGAGGTTGTAAAGCTCACCGGTTTGCTGTAACAAAGGATTAAATGTATGGTGTGGAAGATAATGGTTTGCAGCAAGTAAAACAAGTAACAATGGAAGATGTATCAATGGTAAAGATTGGATCGGGGTCCATAGTTCACTAGAGGTGCTCTCCTTAGATAAACAACATGGCATGAAGGGTAAACAAATTACAGCGAGGCAATTGACAGGAACTGAGCAAGGCATAAAAATGCAATTACTAGCTAGAAAGATCCTATGAAGTTGATTGGGCAATACAACAATATACATAGACCATAATCCAACTGCATCTATGACTAGAAGTCCACCTTCAGGTTATCATCCGAACCCCCTCCAGTATTAAGTTGCAGGCAACAGACAACTGCTTTAAGCAAAGTATGTAAGGTAAACAGTCCACATGTTCCATGAACAAGAGACCGTTGTTTTCTCCCTAGTAGCAATAGCACATCTACAACCGAAGAGATTTCTGTCACTTCCCTTGGAAACTAGAGGCATGAACCCACTATCGAGCATAAATACTCCCTCTTGGATTCACTAGCAACTACTTGGCCAAGATAACTACTAGCAACGGAGAGCATGCAAGATCACAAACAACACAGACATGATAGAATCATAAATACAAAACCATTAATCAAACCAACATAATAATCTCAATATCCATCGGATCCCCGCAAACACAACATGCATGATTACAAATAGATTAGATCTTGATCATGAACGGAGCTCACAAGATCTATACATGAAAGCACAAAGGAGAAGATACAACCATCTAGCTACTACATGGACCCATAGTCCAAGGTGGAACTACTCACAAATCATACCGGAGAGAAGGCCTCTGGGATGATCTCCCCTCCGACAGGGTGCCGGGAAGAGCTTCAGATCCCCCTGATCTAGGGACGATGGTGGTGGCGGCTACAGACAGTTTCGTGGATTTCTGATCGGGTACTCAGGGTTTCTGTATCCGGGGCTTCTTATAGGCGAAGGGGCGAGACCGGGAGGCGACCAGGGCCACCAAACCCTTGCCAGGCACGGGCCCACCTGTGGCCGCGCCTGTGGGGGTTTGGCCCCTCTGGCCAGCCTCTCCGGCTCTCCTCTGGACTTCTTTTCTGAGAATATTTCTTTACTAACTTTTCTGAAACCAAAAAGAGCAGAAAACAGGCATCTGGAACTGTTAAAACTTGTTAATTGGTTAGTACCAGAAAACATGTAAAAAGCACCTCAAAGTGTGGACAAGTAAAGAAAAGTAGATATTGAACAAGCATGGAGCATCAAAAATTATAGATACGGTTCCAACATATCAGTTGTGTGTAGAAATCACTACATCTTCCCTCCCCAGATCCACTAGCATCCATTGGCCCCATACTTTAGCCTACCCATGGCATCTGCCGTGCCACCACCCCATGACAGTTGGCGCCCACTGTGGGGCCAGCAGCGGTGCTAATTGGAGTCAAGATCCGGACGGGAAACTTCATCCACACCGCCGAGCGGGTTGTTTCTGGCCTAGTCCAGAGATTTGATATCTGGGACTATGTCAGCGACAACGCTAGCAGCTTCAGGAGGAGGGCGCCCCCGCGCAACGACATCTTCATCAACATGGGTGCTCACAGGATCTACGTCGGCATCGACACCTCCTGCGTCTATCCGCGCCGAGTCATCAACGCAGGAGATCCTCCCCTCAGTGCTGCCAGCGGTCAGCGTGGCGTTCGCCCCGCAGGCAGTGTCGAGGTGATGATGACGACTCCAGCGCCAGCAGCAGGAGAAGGCGCCGAACCAAGCAAAGACCCGGCGGCAGGAGGATAGGTAATGACGAAGAAAGAAGCTCCAAAGCCAACCGCAGTAGATCCTCCGGTGACCAAGGCAGCCGAGGTGCAGGAGGTAACTCCAAAAGCAGCAAGGGTAAGATGGCCACCTCTGGAGAGACCGTAGAATATCATCTAGGGAGCTATAGATAACTTGACCACACCTGTAGCACCGATAGTTGACCCGGCAAACGAACAGACGGAATTAGAAGACACTAGACTGAAAATGTTAGAGGAGGCAAAAAAGGTGTCAGCCTTGCAGGAGTCCTTTAACAGGACCTTGCGAGAATATGCTAGGGCAAACAAGCTAGATACGGCCCCTGGTCGAGTAGATGATCTGAGATTAAGAGGAAAGAACCTCATGAATGATATCAACAAAGAGCATGAAGCTCGACCAGATGATTTGGTTGACCCAGGTTTGCCGAGGTATAGTACCCCGACAAAGAACCTCGGGATGGCAAATGCAACAGCCCTAGAATTGGAAGGACTAAGCGGGGAAGCCCGGCAAAAGCAGCAAGAAAGAGTAAATGAGTTGGTACTCATTGCGAACCAGCAGAATGAAGAAATTCTTAGGGCTAACCCCCGCATTATCCACCGCAGCGGTATCCTCACCCGGAAACAATGCGCGGAATGACAAAGCAGTAACTTCGGGAAAGAGAAGCAAGCAAATTGTCCCGTATGACCCGACAATGGTCGGGAAGATCAATGAAAATAGAGGCAATGGAAGCCGAGGTAACAAATGTGATAGAAATGTAGGGGTTCGTAGCATGGAAAACAAAAAATTTCTACCGCATACAAACAAACAATCCAAGATCTATCTACTAGATTGTAGCAACGAGTCGATAGAATAACTCACCCTCGAAGATCCCAAAGTGTTTAACGAGAGTCGATTCTCGTGGGTGATGTAGTCGTACTCTTCCCGATCTCAAGATCGCGTAGATGATGATCCTTCGGCCAAGCTGCTTTAAGTCGGTCACACGTTCGGTACTCGACGAAGACCTTCCTCTCCCTTGTTCCAGCAGGCAGCAGAGGTTGTAGCACTCTCCTCGCGATTCCGGCAGCATGACGGCATGGTACCGGAAGTAGAGGGGAGATGTCGTAGGGCTTCGCCTTAAGCCGGAGCGAGTATGGTGGACTATGAGAGAGGCTTGGCGATCTAGGGTTTAGAGGCACCAAGTAGAGGGAGCTAGGCCGATAGCTAGGGCAAGGGGATTTCCCCAAGTCGGCGGCTTGGGCAAACCCTAGGGCGGCGGCGGCTGTGGTGGCCGGCGGCGGCTAGGGTTAGATTTAGAGGGGCAAGGTTATTGTCTAGGAGGGGCAGCCCTGCCCCTCCTTATATAGGTGGGAGGGCGCGGCCAAGGGGAGGGGAGTCCCTCCCCAACTCGGACTCCTTGGCCGGCGGTGGAGGGAGAGGGACTTCCTCCCCAAGTAGGTTTCCTACTCTCCCTCCACCAAACAAAATAGCCGTTTGACTTTTCAAATTGGCGTTTGACTTTTCAAACTAGGATTTGATTTATCCCTTTATTTTGTTCAGCGATGACACCTAGTACATGATGCAACCATTCCAACTTGTTATGACACATTCATGTACCCTTCCCCTCCGGAGTGCCAGACATTCCGGAACCTTCTAGAACATTCCCGATGAAAACACCGGAACCATTCTTCAACCCCGAAACAGGACTTTCCTTATATGAATCTTATTATCCGGACCATTCCGGATCTCCTCGTGATATCCCGGATCTCATCCAAGGCTCCGAACAACATTCGGTCTCTTACTCATCATTTCATATCTACTCAACAACGTCGAATCCTTAAGTGTGTCTCCCTACGGTTCGTGAATTATGCGAACATGATCGAGACACTTCTCCGAACAATAACCAATAGAGGAATCTGGAAATTCATATGGCTCCCACATATTTCTACGATTACTTTGCGATCGAATGAACCACTTACATACGATACCAATTTCCCTTTGTCTCACGATAGTTTAATTATCCGAGGTTTTGATCGTCGGTATCTCTGCATACCTAGTTCAACCTCGTTACCGATAAGTACTCTTTTCTCGTTCCCGTGATATGTGATCCCTTTTGAGCCAGTCACATGCTTGCAAGATAATTGGATGACATTCCACCGAGAGGGCCCAGAGTATATCTATCCGTCATATGGATGGACAAATCCCACTCTTGATTCATGTGTCTCAACCTATACTTTCCAAACACTCAATGCCACCTTTATAGCCACCCAGTTACGGTGTGGTGTTTGATGTCATCAAAGCATCCTTCCGGTGATGGTGGTAAACATGATCTCATGGTCAAAGGAATTAGGTTTCTATGTATCAGAAAGCATATAGCAATTGAACTATTTAAATGACTTGATCTTTATGCTACGCTTATCTATAGGAGTATGTCCATCATACCATTCTCCTAATGATATGATCTTGTTGTTAATAACATCTCAATGTTCATAATAGGGAAACCACAATCATCTATTAACCAACAAGCTAGTATTATAAAGAGGCTTTACTAGGGACTCTAATTTAGTTTACAAATCACACAAGTATTAATGTTTCCTTGTTAATACTATTATAGCATGAATGTAAACATTTATCATAAACACAAAGATATAATAATAACTATATTTATTATTGCCTCTAGGGAATATCTCCAACAGTCTCCCACTTGCACTAGAGTCAACTAATCTAGAATACATGGTAATATACCGAACACCCATGGTAGTTTGGTGTTGGTCATGTTTTCCCTCGGGAGAGGTTTAGTCAACGGATCCGCCATATTCAGATCTGTGTGTACTTTGCAAATCTTTATGTCACCATCTTGGACATGTTGTCGAATAGCGTGAAAACGTATCTTGATGTGCTTCAGCTTCTTGTGTGACCTTGGTTCTTGCGCATTGGCTATGGCGCCCATGTTATCACAATAGATAGACATTGGGTCCAGCGCACTTGGAACCACACCGAGCTCTGTAATGAACTCCTTCATCCATATCGCTTCTTGTGAAGCCTCTGAAGTAGCTATGTATTCCGATTCAGTTGAAGATCTCGCCATAACGCTTTGTTTTGCACTCCTCCAGCTAACTGCTGCACCATTCAAAGTAAATACGTATCCGGATTGAGCTTTAGAATCATCCGGATCGGTGTTCCAACTAGCATCGGTGTAACCATTAATAACGAGCTGTTCATCACCTCCATAAGAAAGAACCATATCCTTAGTTCTTCTTAGGTACTTAAGGATGTTTTTGACCGCTGTCCAATGATCCACTCCTGGATCACTTTGATATCTGCTAGTTAAACTAACAGCATATGCAATGTCGGGTCTAGTACATAGCATGGCATACATTAGAGATCCTATGGCTGAGGCATATGAGTCTTACTCATCCTTTCTCTATCTTCCCGCTGTCGGACTTTGAGTTTTACTCAAGGTCGATTAAAACATGGGCAAGAACCCTTTCTTGCTATCTTCCATTCCAAACCTCTTTAGAACTTTGTCCAAATATGTACTTTGTGACAATGATATTAGGCGTCTCGATCTATCTCTATAAATCTTTATGCCTAATATGTAAGCTGCTTCGCCAAGATCTTTCATTGAAAAACTATTATTCAAATATTCCTTGACACTATTAAGAAGGTCTATATCATTCCCAATCAACAATATGTCATCTACATATAGTATTAAGAATGCTACAGAGCTCCCACTCACTTTCTTGTAAATACAAGCTTCTCCATAAGTTTGTATAAAACCAAAACTTTTGATTACCTTATCAAAACGTTGATTCCAGCTTCGGGATGCTTGCTTCAATCCATATATGGACCTTTGAAGTTTGCACACCTTGTTAGCATCTTTAGGATCGACAAAACCTTTGGGTTGCATCATATACAACTCTTCATCAATGTCTCCATTGAGGAATGCTGTTTTGACATCCATCTGCCATATTTCATAATCGTAATATGCAGCGATTGCTAACATAATCCTCACAGACTTTAGCTTCGCTACTGGTGAGAAAGTCTCATCATAGTCAACTCCTTGAATTTGTCGAAACCCTTTTGCGACAAGTCGAGCTTTATAGATAGTAACATTACCATCAGCATCTGTTTTCTTCTTGAAAATCCATTTGTTCTCGATAGCCTTCCGGCCATCCGGTAAGTCCACCAAAGTCCATACTTGGTTTTCATACATGGATCCAGTCTCGAATTTCATGGCTTCTTGCCATTTATTGGAATCTGGTCTCATCATCGCTTCTTCATATGTCGCAGGGTCATTGGTGTTGTCCACCAACATGACACTCATAACGGGATCATACCAATCAGGAGTGGTACGAGTTCTCGTTGACCTGCGAGGTTCTGTAGCAACTTCAACCGAAGTTTCATGATCATCATCATTAGCTTCCTCTCTTACTGGTGTAGGCGCCACAGGAACTACTTTCGGCGCTGCGCTACTCGCAAGTTCGAGAGAAGGTTCAACAACCTCGTCGAGTTCTACTTTCCTTCCAGTCACTTCTTTCGAGAGAAATTCCTTCTCTAGAAAGGATCCATTCTTGGAAACAAAGATTTTGCCTTCGGATCTATGATAGAAGGTATACCCAATAGTTTCCTTTGGGTATCCTATGAAGACACATTTTTCCGCTTTGGGTTCAAGCTTGTCTGGCTGTAACTTCTTTACATAGGCTTCGCAACCCCAAACTTTAAGGAACGACAATTTAGGTTTCTTCCCAAACCATAATTCATACGGTGTCGTTTCAATGGATTTAGATGGTGCCCTATTTAAAGTGAATGCGGCTGTTTCGAATGCATAACCCCAAAATGATAGCGGTAAATCTGTAAGTAACATCATAGAACGAACCATATCTAAGAGAGTTCGATTACGACGTTTGGACACACCATTACGCTGTGGTGTTCCCGGCGGTGTCAATTGTGAAAGTATTCCGCATTTCTTCAAATGCTCGCCAAACTCGTAACTTAGATATTCACCTCCATGATCAGAATGTAGAAATTTAATCTTCTTGTTACGTTGATTCTCCACCTCACTTTGAAATTCCTTAAACTTCTCGAAAGTTTTGGACTTATGTTTCATGAAATAGATATACCCATATCTACTCAAGTCATCCGTGAAGGTAAGAACATAACGATAACCACCGCGCGATGCTACACTCATTGGACCACATACATCGGTATGTATGATTTCCAATAAGTCCGTAGCTCACTCCATCATACTAGAAAATGGAGTCTTAGTCATTTTACCCATCAGACATGCTTCGCATCTTTCAAGTGATTCAAAATCAAGTGATTCAAGAAGTCCATCGGAAAGGAGTTTCTTCATATGCTTCACTCCAATGTGACCAAGACGACAGTGCCACATATAGGTCGAGTTATCGCTTAATTTCAAACGTTTAGCTTCAATGTTATTAATATGTGTATTTCCACTATCAAGATTCAATAAGAATATACCTTCTATCAAAGGTGCATGTGCATAAAACATATTACTCATATAAATCGAACAACCATTATTCTCTGACTTAAACAAGTAACCGTCTCACAATAAACAAGATCCTGATATAATGTTCATGCTCAACGCAGGCACCAAATAACAATTATTTAAGTATAAAACTAATCCCGATGGTAGATGAAGAGGTAGCGTGCCGACCGCGATCACATCAACCTTTGATTCATTTCCTACGCGCATCGTCACCTCGTTCTTCGCTAGCTTCCGTTTATTCTGCAGCACCTGTTTCGAGTTACTATGAGTAACCGAACAGTATCAAATACCCAGGCACTACTATGAGTACTAGTGAGATACACATCAATAACATGTATATCAGATATACCTTTCTTCTTGATGTTGCCGTTCTTCAAATCCGCCAAGTACTTTGGGTAATTCCGCTTCCAGTGACCTTCTTCCTTGCAGTAAAAGCACTCAGTATCAGGCTTAGGTCTAGCCTTAGTCTTCTTCGTCGGTGCGGTAACTTTCTTACCACCCTTCTTGAAGTGTACCTTTTGCTTAGACTTGCCTTTCTTGAATTTTGTGGTCTTATTAACCATCAACACTTGGTGCTCTTTCTTGATCTCCACTTCTGCAGACTTCAACATGGAGAAGAGTTCTGGCAACGTCTTGTCCATGTTTTGCATATTGTAGTTCATCACAAAGTTCTTATAACTTGGTGGTAGTGATTGGAGGACACGATGTATCCCCAAAGAATTGGGAATCACTATACCCAAACTTTGGAGTTTGTTTGCGTGCCCAGACATCTTAAGCACATGCTCACTGACGGAGCTGCCCTCTTCCATCTTGCAGTTAAAGAACTTTTCAGAAGCCTCATAACTCTCAACTGCCGCGTGAGCCTCAAATATCATTTTGAGTTCACGGACAATATCATGTGGGTCTGAATTCTCAAATCTTTTCTGAAGCTCCGATTCCAAACCATATAAGATAGCACACTGAACTGTGGAGTACTGATTCTTCCGAGTGAGGTAAACATTCTTTAATTCATCGGTAGCATCAGCTGCAGGCGGGTCACCCAGCGGTGCATCCAGCACATAGGTCAAATTACCAGCATTGAGGACAATCCTCAAATTGCGGAACCAATCCGCGAAGTTGCTTCCATTGTTTTCAACTTTTCTTTCTCTAGGAACGCATTAAAATTGATGGTAGGGGCCGCCATTGATCTACAACATATTTGCAATAGTTTAGACTAAGTTTATGACAAATTGAGTTCTAATTAATAGTTAAATTAATCTAGGTGAACTCCCACTCAAAACAATATCCCTCACATTGTTTTAGTGATCACACGAACCAAATCCACCACATCAAAACCGATCATCATGAGAGTTGATGTAGCTTCAATGGCGAACAATCGACATGTTCATCATATCTACTATATGATTCATGCTTTACCTTTCGGTGATCCGTGTTCCGAGACCAATGTCTGTACATGCTAGGTTCGTCAAGATCAAACCTTAGTTTCTGCATAAGCAAAACTGGCTTGCTCACGTTGTATACACTTGCAGAATCTAACACACCCGATCATCACGTGGTGCTTCGAAACAACAAGCTTTAGCAACGGTGCTAACTAAGGATGAACACTTTAAAACTTGAAATTTGTGTGCTTGAGGGATCATATTATAATGCTACCGTCGTTAACTAAGCAATACAAGATGCATAAAGGATTAACATCACATACAATTCATATTATGTGATATGATATGGCCTTTCTTCTTTGTGCTTCCGATCTCCATCTTCAAGCACGAACATGATCTCCATCATCACCGCCATTGCATCAAGGTCAATGACGCTTCTCCATGGTTGTCATCCACCAGCTTCAACTATTACAACTACTTTGAATAGACACGCGGGTCTTAACAGAAATTAAAGACAACCATATGGCTCCTGCCGGTTGCCAACTTACAATAAGGAACATTGCATACATCAAATATAATCACAATCATGGCCATATCACATCACAGCACACCCCTGCAAAACAAAGTTAGACGCCTCCAATTTTCTTTGCATATTTTACGTGGTTTGGGCTTTCAATAAGTGTCGCTCTAACTTACGAACAAGAACCACAACATTGATGCTAGAACTATCAAGTGCCCGTTGTAAATTGGATCTTACTATAATGGGAGAGACAGACACCCGCCAAGCGACTTATGCAATACAAGTTGCATGTTCAGCGTGGAGCAAGTCTCATGAACGATGTCATGTAAGGTTAGCCTGGGCCGCTTCATCCCATCATACCGCAAGATGCAAAGTACACAAGAAGCAATTGAAAATAAAAGCACCACCGCCCACAATGACCATTGTGTTCTACTCGTGCAACAGATCTACATATAGACATGACTCTGATACCACTGTAGGGGTTCATAGCATGGAAAAAAAAATTCTACCGCATACAAACAAACAAGCCAAGATCTATCTACTAGATTATAGCAACGAGTCGATAGAATAACTCACCCTCGAAGATTCCGAAGTGTTTAACGAGAGCGGATTCTCGTGGGTGATGTAGTCGTATTCTTGCCGATCTCAAGATCGCGTAGACGATCCTTCCGGCGCTCCTTGCGTTCCAAGCGCTGGTAATACTGCTCGTACTTCGACGAAGACCTTCCTCTCCCTTGTTCCAGCAGGTAGCGGAGGTTGTAGCACTCTCCTCGCGATTCCGGCAGCACGACGGTGTGGTACCGGAAGTAGAGGGGATATCTCGCAGGGCTTTGCCTTAAGCCAGAACGAGTATGGTGTACTATGAGAGAGGCTTGGCGATCTAGGGTTTAGAGGCACCAAGTAGAGGGAGCTAGGCCGGCGGCTAGGGCAAGGGGATTGCCCCAAGTCGGTGACTTGGGAAAACCCTAGGGCGGCGGCGGCTGTGGTGGCCGGCGGCGGCTAGGGTTAGGTTTAGAGGGGCAAGGTGATTGTCTAGGAGGGGCGGCCCTGCCCCTCCTTATATAGGTGGGAGGGCGCGGCCAAGGGGAGGGGAGTCCCTCCCCAACTAGGACTCCTTGGCCGGTGGTGGAGGGAGAGGGACTTCCTCCCCAAGTAGGTTTCCTACTCTCCCTCCACCAAACAAAATAGCCGTTTGACTTCTCAAATTGGCGTTTGACTTTTCAAACTAGGATTTGATTTATCCCTTTATTTTGTTCAGCGATGACACCTAGTATATGATGCAACCATTCCAACTTGTTATGACACATTCATGTACCCTTCCCCTCCGGAGTGCCGGACATTCTGGAACCTTCTAGAACATTCCCGATGAAAACACCGGACCATTCTCCAACCCCGAAACAGGACTTTCCTTATATGAATCTTATTCTCCGGACCATTCTGGATCTCTTCGTGATATCCCGGATCCCATCCGAGACTCCGAACAACATTCGGTATCTTACTCATCATTCCATAACTACTCAACAACGTCGAATCCTTAAGTGTGTCTCCCTATGGTTCGTGAATTATGCGTACATGATCGAGACACTTCTCCGAACAATAACCAATAGAGGAATCTAGAAATTCATATGGCTCCCACATATTTCTATGATTACTTTGCGATCGAATGAACCACTTACATACGATACCAATTTCCCTTTGTCTCACGATAGTTTACTTATCCGAGGTTTTGATCGTCGGTATCTCTGCATACCTAGTTCAACCTCGTTACCGATAAGTACTCTTTTCTCGTTCTCGTGATATGTGATCCCTTGTGAGCCAGTCACATTCTTGCAAGCTAATTGGATGACATTCCACCGAGAGGGCCCATAGTATATCTATCCGTCATATGGATGGACGAATCCCACTCTTGATTCATGTGTCTCAACCCATACTTTCCAAACACTCAATGCCACCTTTATAGCCACCTAGTTACAGTGTGGTGTTTGATGTCATCAAAGCATCCTTCCGGTGATGGTGATAAACATGATCTCATGGTCGAAGGAATTAGGTTACTATGTGTAAGATCCCTCCTTTATAAAGGAAAAGGATCCCTGTGATTGCAATGCTAGTCCCTGGATCAATGCTAGCATCCACAGTTTAAGATGAAGTACACAGAAACAAAGGTCATTATTACAGTCATTCCAGAGACAACATAGTCTTTACAACTCCATGGACACATGCCTAATACAAGAGTTTAAATAAGTAAATAGATAAAAGTCTTCATCTTCATGTGCCACAGTAAAACATGTTGAGTGTAGACTCATGACTCCTAATCCTCATCAGAATAACCTGCAACATCACAAGTTACAGCCACAGTGGGTCAATACATTGGATTGTATTAGCAAGTGAAACCTTAGTATAATTTTTGGTGGACTAGATACTATATGCAATTTGGCTAAGTGTAGCTTAGGCTTGCTTTGCTCAAATAGGTTTTGCCTATTATTTGAAAATACTAAGTTTTTCTTTGTCAAAAATTTTCCCAAGGAACCACCAATAGACATTGAGGTCCTTCACCCTTGTTCAACCACAAGTTTTTTACTTAGAAATTGGGATGAGGAGATTCTTGATAGCTTCCATGTCTTGATTCTCAAGTTGTCCCATACCAGGGACATGGCTAAGTACTTAGATTCTTCCATCTGCAGAGGTTGTGCACTTTCCCCACCAGACTTGATTTTCACTAAGACAGGACCTTTCAGAAGCCTTCCCTTAGACCAAATGGACGCGTTCCAACCTATCATCCCACTACCACCAACTGTCCAAATGGCTAAGTTCTAGCAACCTATGTGATCCAGGTAGAGCCCATATTGCCAAGTGGCTGCACTAGAAGCTTCTTAACATTTGACCTCTCAAATCCCTTTGTTCCTGGGTGGCTTTCCACAAGTGAGATACACAAGGTAAACCATAGAAATGGGCCTTGTGTAACCACTCAACATAAACCATTCCTTCCATTCCACCCAGGTGTTTCATTCATTTAGTTGTTTTATTAAGCAAAACACAAGTCCAAAGACTTAGAAATATTTTCATCATATCATGTATATTTCACCACCCTTGGTTGCTACTAGCTAGGCTAAGCATGGCATAGATAAGCATCTTAACTTAGAATTTTCCTAGCAATTCTACACTACTAGGATTTCCCAACATGGCATATAAGCAAAATATAACATGCAAGACTAGCAAAATATTTCTAATGCTTAGTAGAAAAACATAGGGATAATAAAATATCATGAAGCACCACTTGCCTTGGTAGTTTGTAGAGTAGCTACACTCCTCACAATCACAATCACTATTGGCACCAAAATCTACACATAAAATCATAGCCACAAATCACATACACATAAAATACAAGCAAAAATATATGAATGCATGCAATATGATATGTGATGATTTTCTAAACCCAACAATACAAGTGCATAGTACTGGTTCACAAACAAGTTCAAAACTTTCCAAACAACATTTATTTAAACCCTAAAACATTTCTCAAACAATTCATATACTCAAAATAGCCCTACACATGTTTCTGTATAAAAAACCATTTTAACAGAAGCAAAACATTGAACACATTGCATATTTGGAAAGGGCTTGTTCTCCTGATTCCATTGATATAAAATTCATCAAATTTGGACATGGGAATCAAAAGTTATGGCTAATACAAATTCAAACAACTAATAGATTCAAATCCTGATTTTAAATCTAATTCACGCCACGTCACGTTACGATTGGCGCAGCTTCAAGACGGATCGGTCGATGCAGGACGTTGGATTAAAGTGATCGCGCACGGTCCAGATCTAAGCATACCGCTTCGTTAAGTGATCTATTCCTACGCGCTGGATCTAGATCCAACGGTCCGCGATCAAGCGACCACAGATGGGCGGCGCTGGCGGTGGCAACTGGCGGCGGCGACCTCTGTCTATGGCGGCGCGGTGCTACAGGGAGTTCTGGGGTCGTCGGAGATGCTTACCGGGCTCGTAGCGATGCACTGATGCTCAACGTGGCGACGGCTTGGCAAGGGGCGCACGGACACGGCTGCACGGGCTCGTTGGAGTTGCTGACAGCGTCGGGCTCGGGTGGAAGGCGATGTTGGTTACGCTCCTGGTCACCCTAGCATGAATAGAAGGCATCAGGAGATGCGCAAGACTACGGCGAACACGCTCGTGTGGTTCAGAGACGGAGGGGAACACGAGACTCACCGAATTTTGTCGCTGGAGTTGGAGACGTTGTCGGGACCTTGCTGCGCTTGATGGAGTCGACGACCTGGGGCGGTATAGGATGAACTAGTGGTGTTAGAAGGTGCGCAAAGAAGTTGTGAAGCTGTCTGAAAGAACCAGAGGGAAAGGGGTGCACGGGGCTCACCGGAATTGGTCGCCGGAGTGAGCTCTGTCTGCGGCGGTGCAAGGGTGTTTGCGGGCAGCCTGGGGGCGTTCTGTGCTCGAATCTTGGGGGAAAATGGAGAGGGGGCAGAGGGGGTTTAAGTAGCATGGTCGCGAGCGAGATTTACTCCGGCATTCAACGTGAATTGACGTCGTGAATCAATACAGGGAACAACCAGCGTGATTTAGGGATTGAGCTGTTCAAGGTGGAGACGACGTCGTCAGGTGGGCCTAAGTGTGTGAGTGAAGAAAACGTTTTCTGTGGGGGGTGGGGGGTTGCTGGGCTAGTTGGGCGGATAGGTTGTTTGCTTATTTTTCTCTTTTATCCTTTTTCTTTTTCTGTTTGATTTTTCTAAAATGATTTTCAACTCCAAATCAAATGAGTTTGAATTCAAATCTTCTCTAGGTTTTTATACTGGAAACCATGCACTCAAATGTGTGTCAAACACTACTGTTTACTCAAAACACTTTGATCAATTGAAAATAAAAATAAAACCAAGCCTTTATGTGATTTATACTATAGGCATAATATTGGTTTTATTTACTCATTTTGTTTTGAAAACTTTGCTCAAACTTTGGAAAGTTCCTAAGTTTGAATTCAAACCTTACTGATCAAAACAAAGTACCCTTCTCATTGAAAATAACACTAAGGCTAGAGCAAACATACATGAAATAATAAGCATATATGCTTCTGTTTTGAAATTATTTGCTTGAAATGAAATTTATATGATCATGGATGCATGGATGATATGCATGAGTTTGAAACATGATTTTAGGGATGTTACAAATCTAACCCCCTTAAGGTGAATCTCGCCCTCGAGATTCGGATTGGCTAGCAAATAGGTGAGGGTGGTCTTTCCGAAGATCATCTTCTCTTTCCCATGTTGCTTCTTCTTCTGAATGATGGTTCCACTGAACTTTGCAGAATTTGATAGTCTTAGTACGAGTAACTCCTTCTGCAGTCTCAAGAATCTTGATAGGTCTCTCCTCATAGGTGAGGTCACTCTCCAACTGAACCTCTTCCAAAGGTATAGTATCCTTCAAAGAAGTTTCTTCCATTTCTGGATGACATTTCTTAAGCTGACTCACATGAAACACATTATAAACAGCTGACAAAGATTCTGGCAATTCAATTTCATAAGCAACTTCTCCTTTACGACTCAGAATCTTGAATGGTCCAACATATCTTGGGGCCAACTTTCCTTTGACTCCGAACCTCTTCACTCCACGAAGTGGTGACACTCTAAGATAAGCTCTATCACCAACTTCGTAGGTGACTTCTCTACGCTTAGGATCTGCGTAGCTTTTCTGTCGGGACTGTGCTACTTTTAATCTGTCCTTAACCAGCTTGACTTTCTCTTCAGCTTCTTTGATAAGTTCTGGCCCGAACAAACTTCTTTCCCCCACACTATTCCATAACAATGGGGTGGTACATTTTATCCCGTAGAGAAACTCAAATGGTGCCATCTCAATGCTGGCTTGATAGCTGTTGTTATAAGAAAATTCCGCGTAAGGCAGACTTTCATCCCAACTGGCTCCATAATCTAGGGCACATGCCCTCAACATATCTTCAAGAATCTGATTAGTTCGTTCTGTTTGTCCATCAGTTTGAGGATGAAACGCAATGCTGAATTCCAACCTCGTTCCCAATGACTCATGTAATTGCCTCCAAAAATGAGAAGTGAATTGGGTTCCCCTATCAGACACAATACTTTTGGGTACTCCGTGTAGACACACAATTCTGTTCATATAAATCTTGGTCAACTTAGCACTTGTATAGGTTGTCTTCACGGGTATGAAATGAGCCACTTTAGTTAGGCGATCCACTACTACCCAAATAGAATCATATCCTGACCGGGTCCTTGGTAATCCGGTAATGAAATCCATACCAATCTTGTCCCACTTCCAATCAGGAATAGGTAGTGGTTGAAGTTGTTGGAGATATGCCCTAGAGGCAATAATAAATGTAGTTATTATTATATCTTTGTGTTTATGATAAATGTTTACATTCATGCTATAATAGTATTAACAAGGAAACATTAATACTTGTGTGATTTGTAAACTTAATTTGAAGTCCCTAATAAAGCCTCTATATAATACTAGCTTGTTGGTTAATACATGATTGTGGTTTCCCTATCATGAACATTGAGATGTTATTAACAACAAGATCATATTGTTAGGAGAATGATATGATGGACATACTCCTATAGATAAGCATAGCATAAAGATCAAGTCATTTTAATAGTTCAATTGCTATATGCTTTCTGATACATACTAATCTAATTCCTTCGACCATGAGATCATGCATATCACCTTTACCGGATGGATGCTTTGATGACATCAAACACCACACCATAACTGGGTGGCTATAAAGGTGGCATTGAGTGTTCGGAAAGTATTGGTTGAAACACATGGATCAAGAGTGGGATTTGTCCATCCATATGACGGATAGATATACTCTGGGCCCTCTCGGTGAAATGTCATCCAATTAGCTTGCAAGCATGTGACTGGCTCACAAGGGATCACATATCACGGGAACGAGAAAAGAGTACTTATCGATGCGAGGTTGAACTAGGTATGCGAGATACCGATCATAACCTCGGATAAGTAAACTATCGTGAGACAAAGGGAAATTGATATCGTATGTAAGTGGTTCATTCGATGCAAAGTAATCGTAGAAATATGTGGAGCCATATGAATTTCAGATTCCTCTATTGGTTATTGTTGAGAAGTGTCTCGATCATGTCCGCATAATTCACGAACCGTAGGAAGACACACTTAAGGATTCGACGTTGTTTGAGTAGTTATGGAATGATGAGAAAGAGACCGAATGTTGTTCGGAGTCTCGGATGGGATCCGGGATATCACGAGGAGATCCGGAATGGTCCGGAGAATAAGATTCATATAAGGAGAGTCCCGTTTCAGAGTTGGGGAATGTTTCCGGTGTTTTCATCGGGAATGTTCTAGAATGTTCCGGAATGTCCGGCACTCCGGAGGGGAAGGGTACATGAATGTGTTGTATCAAGTTGGTATGATTGCATCATGTACTAAGTGTCATCGATGTTACAAATAAAGGATTAATTCAAATCCTAGTTTGAAAAGTCAAATAGCTAAATTGAAAAGTCAAACGGCTAAATTTGGAAAGTGGAAAAGAGGAGGAAGGGGGAAACCGAGTTGGGGAGGTTCCTCCTCCAACCGCGGCGCCCCCTCCAAGCCGAGTTGGGGAGGGACTCCTCTCCCTCCCCCTTGGCCGGCCGGCCCCTCCACCTATATAAGGAGGGGCAGGGCTCCCTCCTAGAGACACACAAGTTCCCTGCCCCAAACCCTAACTTGGCGCCACCACCTCCTGCAGCTGCCGCCGCCTCCTAGGATTGCCCTAGCCGCCGACTTGGGCTGCCCCAAGCCCTAGCCGCCGGCTCTAGCACCTCCTACTTGGTGTGTCTAAAACCTAGATCGCCGAGGAGCTCTCTCATAATCCACCATACTCGCTCCGGCTTAAGGCGAATCCCTGCGAGATCTTCCCTCTACTTCCGGTACCACGCCGTTGTGCTGCCGGAATCGCGAGGAGAGTGCTACAACCTCCGCTGCCTGCTGGAACAAGGAGAGGAAGGTCTTCGTCAGTACGAACGTGTGACCGATTGCGGGAGCGCTGCCTTAACGCAATGGAAGGATCGTCTCGCGATCTTGAGATCGGAAGAGTATCGACTACATCACCCACGGTGAATCCGCTCTCGTTAAACACTTTGGAATCTTCGAGGGTGAGTTATTCCATCGACTCGTTGCTACAATCTAGTAGATAGATCTTGGCTTGTTTGTTTGTATGCGGTAGAAATTTTTTGTTTTCCATGCTACGAAACCCTACAGTGGTATCGAGCCGTGTCTATATGTAGATCTGCACGAGTAGAACACAATGGTCATTGTGCGTTGATGCTTTTATTGTCGATTGCTTCTTGTGTACTTTGCATCTTGCGGGATGTTGGGATGAAGCGGCCCGGGCTAACCTTACATGACATCGTTCATGAGACTTGCTCCACGCTTGACATGCAACTTGTATTGCATAAGTGGCTTTATGGGTGCTGTTTCTCCTAGCATAGTTAAGATCCAATTTACAACGGGTGATTGACAATACTAGTATCAATGTTGTGGTTCATGTTCGTAAGTTAGAACGACACTTATTGAAAGCCCCAAACCACGTAAAACATGCAAAGAAAGTAGAGGCGTCTAACTTTGTTTTGCAGGTGTGCTTTGATGTGATATGGCCATGATTGTGATTATATTTGATGTATTCAATGTTACTTATTCTAAGTTGGAAACAGGCAGTAGCCATATGGTTGACATTAATTTATGTTAATACCCGATTGTCTATTCAAAGTAGTTGTAATAGTTGAAGCCGTGGACGACAACCATGGAGAAGCGTCATTGACCTTGATGCAATGCGGTGATGATGGAGATCATGTTCGTGCTAGAAGATGGAGATCGGAAGCACAAAGAAGAAAGGCCATATCATATCACATATTATGAATTGCATGTGATGTTAATCCTTTATGCATCTTGTATTGCTTAGTAGACAACGGTAGCATTATAAGATGATCCTCATGCACATGAATTTCAAGTCATAAAGTGTTCACCCTTAGTTAGCACCGTTGCTAAAGCTTGTTGTTTCAAGCACCCACGTGATGATCGTGTGTTAGACTCCGCAAGTGTATACAACGTGAGCAAGCCAGATTTGCTCATGCGGAAACTAAGGTTTGATCTTGACGAGAGCCTAGCATGTACAGACATGGTCTCGAACACGGATCACCGAAAGGTAAAGCATGAATCATATAGTAGATATGATGAACATGTCGATTGTTCGCCATTGAAACTATATCAACTCTCGTGATGATCGGTGTTGATGTGGTGGATTTGGTTCGTGTGATCACTAAAACAATGTGAGGGATATTGTTTTGAGTGGGAGTTCACCTAGATTAAATTTATTAATTTGAACTCAATTTGTCATAACTTAGTCTAAACTATTGCAAATATGTTGTAGATCAATGGTAGCCCCTACCATCAATTTTAATGCGTTCCTAGAGAAAGAAAAGTTGAAAAACAATGGAAGCAACTTCGCGGATTGGTTCCGCAATTTGAGGATTGTCCTCACAGCTGGTAATTTGACCTATGTGCTGGATGCACCGCTGGGTGACCCACCTGCAGCTGATGCTTCCGATGAAGTAAAGAATGTTTACCTCACTCGGAAGACTCAGTACTCCACAGTTCAGTGTGCTATCTTGTATGGTTTAGAATCGGAGCTTCAGAAAAGGTTTGAGAATTCAGACCCATATGATATTGTCGAGGATCTCAAATTGATCTTTGAGACTCATGCGGCAATTGAAAGCTATGAGGCTTCTGAAAAGTTCTTTAACTGCAAGATGGAAGAGGGCAGCTCCATCAGCGAGCATGTGCTTAAGATGTCTGGGCACGCAAACAAACTTCAAAGCTTGGGTATTGTGATTCCCAATACTTTGGGGATTTACCGTGTCCTCCAATCACTACCACCAAGTTACAAGAACTTTGTGATGAACTACAACATGCAAAACATGAACAAGACATTGTCAGAACTCTTTGCCATGTTGAAATCTGCAGAAGTGGAGATCAAGAAAGAGCACCAAGTGTTGTTGGTCAATAAGACCACCAAATTCAAGAAAGGCAAGTCTAAGCAGAAGGGACACTTCAAGAAGGGTGGTAAGAAAGTTACTACGCCGACGAAGAAGACCAAGGCTGGACCTAAGCCGATCTCGAGTGCTTTTACGCAAGGGAGAAGGTCCTTTGAGCGGAATTGCCCAAAGTACTTGGCGGATTAGAAGAACGGCAACATCAAGAAGAAAGGTATATCGATATACATGTTATTGATGTGTATCTCACTAGTACTGTAGTAGTGCCGGGTATTTGATACTGGTTCGGTTGCTCATATTTGTAACTCAAACAAACAGGTCGCAGAATAAACGGAAGCTAGCGAAGAACGAGGTGACGATGCGTTGGAAACGGATCAAAGGTTGATGTGATCGCTGATTGACGCTACCCCTTCATCTACCATCGGGATTAGTTTTATACTTAAATAATTGTTATTTGGTGCCTGCGTTAAGCATGAAAATTATATCGGGATCTTGTTTATTGCGAGACGGTTACTTGTTTAAATCCGAGAATAATGGTTGTTCGATTTATATGAGTAATATGTTTTATACACATGCACCTTTGATAGATGGTCTATTCTTATTGAATCTCGATAGTGGAAATACACATATTAATAACATTGAGGCTAAACGTTTGAAATCGAGCGATAACTCGACCTATATGTAATCGTCGTCTTGGTCACATTGGAGTGAAGCGTATGAAGAAACTCCATTCCGATGGACTTCTTGAATCACTTGATTTCGAATCACTTGAAAGATGCGAAGCATGTCTGATGGGAAAAATGACTAAGACTCCATTTTCTGGTATGATGGAGCGAGCTACGGACTTGTTGGAAATCATACATACCGATATGTGTGGTCCAATGAGTGTAGCATCGCGCGGTGGTTATCGTTATGTTCTTACCTTCACGGATGACTTGAGTAGATATGGGTATATCTATTTCATGAAACATAAGTCCGAAACTTTCGAGAAGTTTAAGGAATTTCAAAGTGAGGTAGAGAATCAACGTAACAAGAAAATTAAATTTCTACGTTCTGATCGTGGAGGTGAATATCTGAGTTACGAGTTTGGCGAGCATTTAAAGAAATGCGGAATACTTTCGCAGTTGACACCGCCGGGAACACCACATCGTAATGGTGTGTCCGAACGTCGTAATCGAACTCTCTTAGATATGGTTCGTTCTATGATGTCACTTACAGATTTACCGCTATCATTTTGGGGTTATGCATTAGAAACAGCCGCATTCACTTTAAATAGGGCACCGTATAAATCCGTTGAAACGACACCGTATGAATTATGGTTTGGGAAGAAACCTAGATTGTCGTTCCTTAAAGTTTGGGGGTGCGAAGCCTATGTAAAGAAGTTACAGCCGGACAAGCTTGAACCCAAAGCGAAAAATGCTTCTTCATAGGATACCCAAATGAAACTATTGGGTATACCTTCTATCATAGATCCGAGGGCAAAATCTTCGTTGCCAAGAATAGATCCTTTCTAGAGAAGGAATTTCTCTCGAAAGAAGTGACTGGAAGGAAAGTAGAACTCGACGAGGTTGTCAAACCTTCTCTCGAAATTGCGAGTAGCGTAGCACCGGAAGAAGTTCCTGTGGTGCCTGCACCAATAAGAGAGGAAGCTAATGATGATGATCATGAAACTTCGGTTGAAGTTGCTACAGAGCCTCGCAGGTCAACGAGAACTTGTACCACTCCAGATTGGTATGATCCCGTTATGAGTGTCATGTTGGTGGACAACACCGATGACCCCGAGACATATGAGGAAGCGATGATGAGCCCAGATTCCAATAAATGGCAAGAAGCCATGAAATCCGAGATTGGATCCATGTACGAAAACCAAGTATGGACTTTGGTGGACTTACGGATGGCGGAAGGTCACGAGAACAAATGGATCTTCAAGAAGAAAACAGATGTTGATGGTAATGTTACTGTCTATAAAGCTCGACTTGTCACAAAAGGGTTTCGACAATTTCAAGGAGTTGACTACGATGAGACTTTCTCACCAGTAGCGAAGCTAAAGTCTGTGAGGATTATGTTAGCAATCGCTGCATATTACGATTATGAGATATGGCAAATGGATGTCAAAACAGCATTCCTCAATGGAGACATTGATGAAGAGTTGTATATGATGCAACCCAAAGGTTTTGTCGATCCTAAAGATGCTAACAAGGTATGCAAACTTCAACGGTCCATCTATGGATTGAAGCAAGCATCCCGAAGTTGGAATCAACATTTTGATAAGGTGATCAAAAGTTTTGGTTTTATACAAACTTATGGAGAAGCTTGTATTTACAAGAAAGTGAGTGGGAGCTCTGTGGCATTCTTAATACTATATGTGGATGACATATTATTGATTGGGAATGATGTAGACCTTCTTAATAGTGTCAAGGAATATTTGAATAATAGTTTTTCAATGAAGGATCTTGGCGAAGCAGCTTACATATTAGGCATAAAGATTTATAGAGATAGATCAAACCGCCAAACATCATTGTCACAGAGTACATATTTGGACAAAGTTCTAAAGAGGTTTGGAATGGAAGATAGCAAGAAAGGGTTCTTGCCCATGTTGCCCAATACGACCTTGAGTAAAACTCAAAGTCCGACATCAGCAGAAGATAGAGAAAGGATGAGTAAGACTCCCTATGCCTCAGCCATAGGATCTCTAATGTATGCTATGCTATGTACTAGACCCGACATTGCATATGCTGTTAGTTTAACTAGCAGATATCAAAGTGATCCAGGAGTGGATCATTGGACAACGGTCAAAAACATCCTTAAGTACTTGAGAAGAACTAAGGATATGGTTCTTTCTTATGGAGGTGATGAACAACTCGTTGTTAATGGTTACACCGATGCTAGTTGGAACACCGATCCGGATGATTCTAAATCACAATCTAGATACGTATTTATTTTGAATGGTGCAGCAGTTAGCTGGAGGAGTGCAAAGCAAAGCGTTGTGGCGAGATCTTCAACTAAATCGGAATACATGGCTGCTTCGGAGGCTTCACAAGAAGCGATATGGATGAAAGAGTTCATTATAGAGATGGGTGTGGTTCCTAGTGCACTGGACCCAATGTCTATCTACTGTGATAACATGGGCGCCATAGCCAATGCGCAAGAACCAAGGTCACACAAGAAGCTGAAGCATATCAAGCTACGTTTTCACGCTATTCGAGAACATATCCAAGATGGGGATATAAAGATTTGCAAAGTACACACAGATCTGAATGTGGCGGATCCGTTGACTAAACCTCTCCCGAGGGCAAAACATGACCAGCACCAAACTGCCATGGGTGTTCGGTATATTACCATGTAATCTAGATTAGATGACTCTAGTGCAAGTGGGAGACTGTTGGAGATATGCCCTAGAGGCAATAATAAATGTAGTTATTATTATATCTTTGTGTTTATGATAAATGTTTACATTCATGCTATAATAGTATTAACAAGGAGACATTAATACTTGTGTGATTTGTAAACTTAATTTGAAGTCCCAAGTAAAGCCTCTATATAATACTAGCTTGTTGGTTAATAGATGATTGTGGTTTCCCTATCATGAACATTGAGATGTTATTAACAACAAGATCATATTGTTAGGAGAATGATATGATGGACATACTCCTATAGATAAGCATAGCATAAAGATCAAGTCATTTTAATAGTTCAATTGCTATATGCTTTCTGATACATACTAATCTAATTCCTTCGACCATGAGATCATGCATATCACATTTACCGGATGGATGCTTTGATGACATCAAACACCACACCGTAACTGGGTGGCTATAAAGGTGGCATTGAGTGTTCGGAAAGTATTGGTTGAAACACATGGATCAAGAGTGGGATTTGTCCATCCATATGACGGATAGATATACTGGCCCTCTCGGTGAAATGTCATCCAATTAGCTTGCAAGCATGTGACCTGGCTCACAAGGATCACATATCACGGAACGAGAAAGAGTACTTATCGTAACGAGGTTGAACTAGGTATGCAGAGATACCGACGATCATAACCTCGGATAAGTAAACTATCGTGAGACAAAGGGAAATTGATATCGTATGTAAGTGGTTCATTCGATCGCAAAGTAATCGTAGAAATATGTGGGAGCCATATGAATTTCCAGATTCCTCTATTGGTTATTGTTCGGAGAAGTGTCTCGATCATGTCCATAATTCACGAACCGTAGGGAGACACACTTAAGGATTGACGTTGTTTGAGTAGTTATGGAATGATGAGAAAGAGACCGAATGTTGTTCGAGTCTCGGATGGGATCCGGATATCACGAGGAGATCCGGAATGGTCCGAGAATAAGATTCATATAAGGAAAGTCCCGTTTCAAGTTGGGGAATGTTTCGTGTTTTCATCGGAAATGTTCTAGAATGTTCGGAATGTCCGACTGGAGGGAAGGGCATACATGAATGTGTTGTATCAAGTTGGTATGATTGCATCATGTACTAAGTGTCATCGCTGTTCCAAATAAAGGATTAATTCAAATCCTAGTTTGAAAAGTCAAATAGCTAAATTGAAAAGTCAAACGGCTAAATTTGGAAAGTGGAAAAGAGGAGGAAGGAAAGGAGTTGGGGAGGTTCCTCCTCCAACCGGGCGGCGCCTCAAGCCGAGTTGGGGAGGGACCTCTCTCCCCTCGGGCCCGGCCTCCACCTATATAAGGAGGGGCAGGCTCCTCCTAGACACACAAGTTCCCTGCCCCAAACCCTAACTTGGCGCCACCACCTCCTGCAGCTGTCGCCGCCTCCTAGGGTTGCCCTAACCGCCGACTTGGGCTGCCCCAAGCCCTAGCCACCGGCTTTAGCACCTCCTCCTTGGTGTGTCTAAAACCTAGATCGCCGAGGAGCTCTCACATAATCCACCATCCTCGCTCCGGCTTAAGGCGAAGCCCTGAGATCTTCCCTCTACTTCCTGCAACGTTACAGTGTCACGCCGAATCGCGAGGAGTGCTACAACCTCCGCTGCCTGCTGGAACAAGGAGAGGAAGGTCTTTGTCAGTACCGAACGATGACCGACGGAAGGGAGCGCTTGCCGAAGCGCGCTGGGAAGGATCGTCACGCGATCTTGAGATCGGAGAATGCGCATCACCCGTTATGAGAATCCGCCTCGTACACTTTGGAATCTCTTCGAGGGTGAGTTATTCCATCGACTCGTTGCTACAATCTAGTAGATAGATCTTGGCTTGTTTGTTTGTATTGTATGCGGTGAGATGTATGCGGTATTTTTGTTTTCCATGCTAAACCCTATAGAAGCAAACTCGCTGGTTATGGTGTTTCCGCTTTCACTTACTACAAACCTCTTTGGTTTATGGTGTTCTCTCACTCTACATCACACAAAGCAATATGTTCGGCGATGTCTTTCTTGAGATGTTGAGATTGTTCCACCAAAATCTTTCCTTCATATCCATGTACATTTTGGTGTTACCCGATGAATGGATTACGGTGAGTTGTGGAACTGCTTCTTGTAAATCAGTTTCCCATGCCATAAAGTACCCTGTTCGTCTTCATGGAATCCTTTGGCTTTTCCTTTGCCAATCTTTTCCTTAATTTCTTCCATTCCCTTATCAATCTTCTGGGCTTCTTTGATCTTGTCCAACAAAGTGGGTTGAACATACAAAGACATGAGATGTCATTCAGGCACAATCTCCAATCTGAGATCTCTAAATTGGGCACACAAATCATCTGGCAATTCTCCTTTAGTAATGCCATTCACAAAAACTTTATGGCTTAGAGCATCCGCTACAACATTTGCTTTACCGGGATGGTATTGCAAACTCAAGTCATAGTCTTTGATGAGTTCTAGCCATCTTCTTTGTCTCATATTTATTTCTTTCTGGGTGAAGATATACTTCAAACTCTTGTGATCTGTGAACACTTCACAACGCTTTCCCAAAAGATAGTGTCTCCATGTTTTGAGTGCATGGACAATAGAGGCTAACTCTAGATCATGAGTAGGGTAGTTCACTTCATGAGTTTTGAGTTGTCTCGAGGCATAAGCCACAACTTTCCCGTCTTGCATAAGTACTGCATCCAAACCATGATGAGATGCATCACAATATACTTGGAAATGTTTTTCCAAATCTGGCAAACACAAGACTAGTGCTGTCACAAGTCTCTTCTTCAATTCCTGAAAGCTGAGCTCACATCCTTCAGACCAAGCAAATTTCTTGTCTTTCTTTAGCAATTCTGTCATAGGCTTAGCTACCTTGGAGAAATTTTCAATGAACCTTCTGTAGTAACCTGATAAGCCAAGGAAACTACGAACTTCTTTCACTGACTTGGGAGATTCCCATTCAGTTACATCTGAAACTTTAGCACGATCAACTGCTACACCATCTCCTGACACAACGTGTCCAAGAAATCCAACTTCATTTAGCCAAAATTCACACTTGCTGAATTTGGCATACAGTTTATGCTCTCTAAGCTTCTCAAGTATCAAACGCAAATGTCCTTCATGCTCTTCTTTGCTCTTGGAGTAGATTAAAATGTCATTGATGAAAACGACAACAAACTTATCAAGGAATTCCATGAACACCTTGTTCATCATATTCATGAAGTATGCTGGTGCATTGGTCAAACCAAATGGCATCACGGTATACTCATACAATCCATACCTTGTGGTGAAAGTTGTCCTAGGTATGTCTTGTTCCCTTATCTTGAGTTGGAAATAACCCGACCGAAGATCAATCTTTGAGAACACACAAGCTCCTTCTAGCTGATCAAACAAGTCATTGATTCTAGGCAAAGGATATTTATTCTTGATAGTCACCTCATTGAGTGAGCGGTAATCTATGCATAACCTTTGACTTCTATCTGTCTTCTCCACAAACAAAACTGGGGCTCCCCAAGATGAAGAACTTGGTTGAATAAATCCTTTCTACAACTGTTCTCCAAGTTGTTTCTTGAGTTCTTTCAGTTCATCAACTGACATCTTATATGGTCTCTTTGCTATTGGTCCAGATCCTGGTAGCAAATCAACAAGGAACTCCACATCTCTATCTGGTGGCATTCTCGGCAATTCTTCCGGAAACACATCCGGATATTCACTCACAATTGGCACACTGTCTATGCTAACCCCCTTAAGAGAATTTAGCATACTCCTTTTTGCTTCAAAGTTGGTCTTGAATCTGATCCTTTTATTTTCTAGAGTTGTGAGTGAGACAGTATGGTTGGCACAATCTATCACTCCCTTGTGCTTAGTCATCCAGTCCATTCCCAAAATGACATCCAATCCTTGGGAGTTTAGGATTATCAAGTTAACGGGAAACTTATACTTCCCAAACTCTATGACTAAATCATGACATCCTGAATTCACTATCATTTCTCCGCCAGGAGAACTTACTTTTATAGGACACCCAATAGTTTCTACCGGTAGTTCATTTCTTTCAACAAATGCTCTTGATATGAATGAATGAGATGCACCAGTATCAAAGAGAACAAATGCTGGAACAGAATTAAGTTTGAACTTACCAGCAACAACATCAGGCTCCTCATAGATTTCCTCCACATTGATGTGGTTCACTTGTCCCTTCTGAAAAGGGTTGGGCTTGTTGGGTCCTTCAACTTTCTTTTCTGGGCATTCATTGGCATAATGCCCCATCTTTTTGAACTTGAAACACTCAACCTGACTAATGTCCTTCTTGACAGGCTGGCTTCCACTGCCACTTCCGCTACCACTATGGTGGCTCTTATATCCACCCTTGTGGTTCTTGTACTTGTCATTGTCATGACTACGGTGATGCTTGTTGTCATGATGACGGTTGTGGTTGTGGTGCTTGTTGAATTTCCCATGCTTGTGGGATCCTGAGCTTCCACTATCATCATAATGGGAACGTTTGTGAGACGATCCCGAGCTGTGCTTATCCGAGTGCTTTCTCTTCCTACTCTCAACTTGCTTCATTTTGTTCTCCAAAATAGCAGCCTTATCACAAAGAGACTGGTATGTGGGAACATATGCCATATCTAACTGTAGGTTCAGTTCATCATTCAACCCTTCTAGGAATTTTTCCTTCCTCTTAGCATCAGTGTCAACTTCATACGGTGCATAGCGCGCCAGATTGTTGAACTCCTCAATATATTCAGCCACGCTGCAGTGGCGCTGCTTCAGATTATGGAACTCTTTCTTCTTCAAACTCATCACTCCGGATGAGATGTGAGTAGTACGAAAACCATCTTCAAAGATAGCCCATGTCACATCTTCAATGGGAGTGGTGATCTGGAAGTTATCCCACCAAGTGGCGGCTGGTCCTTCCAACAAATGTGCTGCAAATATGACTTTTTCTGCATCAGTATAGCCCACAGTTACCAAGTCCTTGTTCACAGAGCGTAGCCAATCATTGGCCACCATAGGATCAGTTGTTCCTGAGAACTTTGCTGGCCTCAATCTCAAGAACCTGGTAAGCATGTCAAAACCCGGTGGGTTGTTGTTGTTGTTGTTGTTGTTGTTGTTGTTGTTATTGTTGTTGTTATTGTTGTTGTTGTTGTTGTTGTTCTGGTTCTGGATGAACGTAGTCATCATTTGCATCAGCTGAGTCTGAGTTGTCATCATTTGTTGCATCTCAGGAGTGATGTTGTTGTTATTGGGGTTGGGATTGGCACGACGGGGAGGCATCTGTGGTTTGTTCAACAGAGATAAGAATGATATACCCATAGATGCTTTCATGCACAATACATCACATAAACAATCACCAAACATGCATCGTAACAATAATAGTTCAACAACAAAAACGACAAGTTCGCAAAGTAAAGACACCAATAACAAGCCATCCACATGTTGGATGGTCATTGTGACACAAATAAAGTATGATAAATAAATGATAAATGAGTAGTCAACTCTACTCCTCGTCATCAACCTCCTCCTCAACAAAGGTAAGACCTGCATTCTCCATAGCGGTCTTGTATTCCTCGACATTGGTGGTCAAGGTCTCTACTTTGGCTTTGAGAGCCCTTTTCTAAGAACGAAGCCTCTCAATCACAGTCTGCTGGTGCTCGAGCTCAAAGTCCTTGGCCTCTAGTTCTGCAGTCATGTCTCGAATCCTCTTGTTCCTATCTTGGACTCGCTTCTCTTGACTCTTGAACTTTCTGTCCTGGCTCTCAAACTTTGCCTCCATCTCCTTGACTATCTCATCTTGCTCCGCGAAGAGCTTGTCCTTCTCACGAAGCTGCACCTAGAGTTCATCATTGCTGATCATGACGTTGGTCCTATCAGTGTCCACGTGCCTAAGAAGAACCTCTAAGTCCTGGAGGTATAGGCGAATCGGCTCTGCTGTCTCTCTCGAAGTGTCCTCGAAGTCGATGGCCTCTCCATCCTCATCACGTCTACTGAAGACGTGGAAGTGAGTACCTCTAACCTGTCGAGAGTGTCTCCCTAGCATACATCCTATCAGATCCTGCATGACTACCTCAAGGCCTCTCTCCTTGTCATCATGCATGAGCTTGAAGACGATAGCCTCCGTGGTAGGCTCAGTCTGGCGTCCGGGCTGATTGACCTTGAAACCCCAAAGGTCCTTCCTTTCAAACTTGGTGAGGGGAAGCACCATGATGGTAGGAAGAGGGAGATTGAGAAAACTAGTAAGCTCAATAATACGATGGCCAAAGCGAGTTCCCTGGAACTCCTCAACAGTGATGATGGTAACATTAGGCATCTATTTATAAGATAGAAAAAGTTAGAATCAACACATTTTAAGATAAAACACAAGGCAAAGCATCACATGCATATCTTTGGAAATCAAAAACACACAAGTCATGGCATGCATGGATCCATTACAACAAACAAAGTTCAACATATTTTAAGCAACATTTGGAAAATAAGGTGATAAGTGGTGGTCCAACTAACGAAGTACGCTTACAATCCTATCTCACTAGATATGTTGGCCAACACAATATTTCTAGAAGCAATCAGTCTATCTTGAGCACATGACTCCATTACTAAGTCTATAATGTCTCCTCTTAAGGTTTGGTTGGTAGCCTCCAACTCTTGGGTATGTTTCTTCTCTTCCTTTAGGTCATTTTGGATGTTGAGCATTCTGCACTTGACTCTATCACTAAGTTCTTTGATGGTCTTCCAAGCTGCATCCCTTGCTGAATCAAAGAATGTAGTGTGCACCACTGAATTGGTGAACATGCAGAATCCTGATTCCTTGTGGTTGTCTTCCTTGTTTTTATACAAGTGAAGTTGCACCCACCAGTACTCAACTCCTTCATCCATCACTGGAAAACCTTTGTACACAGCTGCACCATGTATTTCCATTGCAACCATGAGGTCCTTGAGAGCCTTGGGAAATTCTGTCTCACACTCCAAAGTCATTGTCATGAGTGGTCCTTTCCTTACGGCTTCGTTGATGGAGTTCATCTACAAATAGAGATGAGAAAGAAGATTAGAAAAGTTTACGAGAAGAATAGACAAGTGTAGAAGTTGTTGAAAATTTTTCCTTAGTGGTTTCCAATCCTAGGGTCATAATCCTACAGGCAACACAGTGCTCTGATACCATCTGTAAGATCCCTCCTTTATAAAGGAAAAGGACCCCTGTGATTGCAATGCTAGTCCCTGGATCAATGCTAGCATCCACAGTTTAAGATGAAGTACACAGAAACAAAGGTCATTATTACAGTCATTCCAGAGACAACATAGTCTTTACAACTCCATGGCCACAGGCCTAATACAAGAGTTTAAATAAGTAAATAGATAAAAGTCGTCATCTTCATGTGCCACAGGCAAACATGTTGAGTGTAGACTCATGACTCCTAATCCTCATCAGAATAACCTGCAACATCACAAGTTACAGCCACAGTGGGTCAATACATTGGAATAGTATTGGCAAGTGATACCTTAGTATAATTTTTGGTGGACTAGATACTATATGCAATTTGGCTAAGTGTAGCTTAGGCTTGCTTTGCTCAAATAGGTTTTGCCTATTAGTTGAAAACACTAAGTTTTTCTTTGTCAAAATTTTTCCCAAGGAACCACCAATAGACATAGAGGTCCTTCACCCTTGTTCAACCACAAGTTTTTTACTTAGAAATTGGGATGAGGAGATTCTTGATAGCTTCCATGTCTTGATGCTCAAGTTGTCCCATACCAGGGACATGGCTACGTACTTAGATTCTTCCATCTGCAGAGGTTGTGCACTTTCCCCACCAGACTTGATTTTCACCAAGACAGGACCTTTCAGAAGCCTTCCCTTAGACCAAATGGATGCGTTCCAACCTATCATCCCACTACCACCAACTGTCCAAATGGCTAAGTTCTAGCAACCTATGTGATCCAGGCAGAGCCCATATTGCCAAGTGGCTGCACTAGAAGCTTCTTAACATTTGGCCTCTCAAATCCCTTTGTTCCTGGGTGGCTTTCTACAAGTGAAATACACAAGGTAAACCATAGAAATGGGCCTTGTGTAACCACTCAACATAAACCATTCCTTCCATTCCACCCAGGTGTTTCATTCATTTAGTTGTTTTATTAAGCAAAACACAAGTCCAAAGACTTAGAAATATTTTCATCATAGCATGTATATTTCACCACCCTTGGTTGCTACTAGCTAGGCTATGCATGGCATAGATAAGCATCTTAACTTAGAATTTTCCTAGCAATTCAACACTACTAGGATTTCCCAACATGGCATATAAGCAAAATATAACATGCAAGACTAGCAAAATATTTCTAATGCTTAGTAGAAAAACATAGGGATAATAAAATATCATGAAGCACCACTTGCCTTGGTAGTTTGGAGAGTAGCTACACTTCTCACAATCACAATCACTATTGGCACCAAAATCTACACATAAAATCATAGCCACAAATCACATACACATAAAATACAAGCAAACATATATGAATGCATGCAATATGATATGTGATGATTTTCTAAACCCAACAAGACAAGTGCATAGTACTGGTTCACAAACAAGTTCAAAACTTGCCAAACAACATTTATTTAAACCCTAAAACATTTCTCAAACAATTCATATACTCAAAATAGCCCTACACATGTTTCTGTATAAAAAACCATTTTAACAGAAGCAAAACATTAAACACATTGAATATTTGGAAAGGTCTTGTTCTCCTGATTCCATTGATATAAAATTCATCAAATTTGGACGTGGTAATCAAAAGTTATGGCTAATACAAATTCAAACAACTAATAGATTCAAATCCTGATTTTAAATCTAATTCCTGGCCACGCGTCACGTTCTGATTGGCGCGTACCGCTTCACACGGATCGGTGATGCAGGCCGTTGGATTAAAGTGATCGCGCACGGTCCAGATCTAAGCATACCGCTTCGTTAAGTGATCTATTTCTACGCGCTGGATCTAGATCCAACGGTCCGCGATCAAGCGACACTACAAGAAATGTGTTAACTTGTGACGTTTTGGTAGTGACCATCTACAAAATCGTCTTAAAATTCCACACCGGATGGTCTCAAGATGCTTGGGAGGGCCAAAACCTCAATAGACTGTGACGATTTTGCTCAAAACGCCGTAATTTCTTTCGGTGAAATCGTCATAATAGCTAGAAAGGTATAAATGCGGAGGATAGCAAGATGGGCCATTGGATGTGTATAGGATGGACGGACATGATGTTGATCCGTGGGAACTTGACACGGATAGATGACGTGGCAAGGTACTCATCCTATTCACGCGCGCAAACACCAGATATTTCACCATCGCGCGCGTGCCAGCCAAAACCGCCACGTCCCCCTCCCAGTGAACGCATCTACCCTCCGCCAACCCTAATCCTACCGCCCGCCGCCACCGCCCTCTCCCTTCCTTCTCCAGCGAACACCTCTCCCTTCTCCAGCAAGATCCGCGTGCGTCGCCGCCGCCCTCTGTTCGGGATCCTCTTCCCCGCTCGCTCTAGCTGCTTCCCTCATTCTCCAGCGAGATCCACACCCCCTCCAGGGAGATCCACCGACGACGAGTCAAATGATGGACGAGGCGGACAACGACGGACTCATCTCGCGGCCTCCCGGAAACCTTCCCGATCCCCGACACCACAGTGTCGTCTCCCTGACACCGCCGCACAGGCCACTCCCTCCTATCTCCGCCGCCACCCCCACCCCCACCCCCATCACTCCCGATCCCATCTGGCTGATCTCCGCTCGCCCCCCTCACTCACCCAGCACCACAACCTCTCTTCAAGTCTGGCGGTGGTCGGCGACGCGGTCTGGCGGCGGTCAAGCTCTTTCCCCACCTCTGTGTCCTAACGGCTTACGCATCTGGCCCGTGTTTGCAGGTTTCTAGGATCCGCTCATGCGTGGCTGGGATGGGCGGTCGGCGCACTGATGGCACTGGATCTCATTGTTAGGCGGCTGCGTGAGGTGAGGACATGCCGTCGGGAGTCTGCGTGAGTCCATCCAGGAGTGCGTCTCGAGTTCATCACTTCATCACCAGCGATTAAGTGCCTCCTCCTTCTCTCCGATCCCTCCACTTTCCCAGTTCAAAATAGTCGATCAAGAGCATGCGATTGAACTACTGGATATACATTTACTTGTATTAGTTGACTAATTAGTAGCAAAGCAGTATTAGAAATTTCCTAGTTAGTTGGACATGTAATTGTTCTGCTAGTGAGCTCCTAATTAGTTTTGATTGGGCATGTAATTTCTAGGCATCATAATTGATTATGTAGTTATGAAGAAAGGCACCAGTCACCAGGGATGTATGCACAAGTTTAGCCTTATGGTCCTAAATAAACAAAAATAACTCCACATATATGCAGGAAAGGCACTAGTACACTCTCATATATGTCTCTATTGGTTGGGTCTGTAATGCTTTTGGTCTATGTGAGTTTGTGTAGGGTTATTCTGCAAGTTCTGATATCTAGTTCTTGCCTATTTGGTAGTAATGAATTTAGTAATAACAGTAAGTATCAAAATGATGTACTACTTGTGAAATTATTACAATCAGAGTTGATGCGTTACTGATCAAGATGTTGTCTGTTTTTAGTTTCAGAATTCTATACTTCCAGTGTTGTTTCAATATTTTTTGAGACTATTGTTTCCATATCAAAACTGCCCTGGTACATGATACATGCTGCTGAATGCATGCCCAGCTGTACCAATACTGACTATTGTTTCTCACCTAATGGATGATGTGTACACTTAGGCATGCCTGAATCAAGTACAAGTCTATACTAAATTTGGTTCTACTATTATTGATTTTCATCTGTTGCCTGCTCCTTTTTTTGGCTACAAATTTAATAATGGCACTGCAATATTGCATGAGGTTAATTTTTTCACATGTTTCTACGGTTAGCTATCGATCTTATACGCATTCTTGATACATACAAGAAAAATCCCTATAAGGTAGTGCACCATCAGATTTGTTGAGCAATCAGTTTTGACATAGGTTTGAAGTTGTTTATACATTTTTCAGCAAGAGTGCAGACATCAGTTTGATAGTCACATGTTTTTTTGGTTATGCTTAAGTACAGGTCATCTGGTCTTAAGTGAGTAGAATATAGCACATCAAGCTAGTACACTTGAGCTCTTAAGTACATTTACTAGATCTGGGCACATCAGGCTAGTACACTTGAGTTCTTAAGTACATTTACTAGATCTGGGATAAGCATTTATTTGGCTTAATAGGAGAGTAGTGGAATTGATGATTCATCATCACTTTAGAAGTTGCTGCTATTTTGACTTGAATTAGATTTTTCTGTTACTAAATAGTAGTAGTATAAATGCCTCATTAACAATATATATTTTTTCATGGCCAGCTTCTTATCTCTAATGGTAGTTTCCTCACCTATCTTATTAGTGTGACTCATGTATTGCTTGTTATGTTATCCTACACTATTGGCAAGTACAGGTTGCAGGACTCGTGGAGCACCATCCACCCCATCCACACTTTCTCCACTATCGAGGACTTCTCGAGGTAGCCATTTCCCCCCTCTTTTCCTACCTACTGATGATACCGCCTGATTCCTTTCTTGAATCTTATTGGAGAGTGGCTTTGTTGTGATGTCTATGGTTTTATTTCTGTCGATGCCTAATGGTCTTATTGGACTGTGGCTTTGCTGTGATGTCTCGAATCTTACGAATAACTTTTTTTCCTGTGATGCCACGTACCGTGGCCTTATGAGTTGTCTAAAAAGCGAAGGTTCTTGCCCCGTTGCTTGAAAGATAAACATCACTTATGACTACTGATGTACCCCAAGCCTTTGCACACTTCCACTATATAGGAATGATTACATGTGTTCTATTGACATGTGCCTTCTTTTTCCTAGTCATGATGCGTGTATCATTTTCCCCCTTGGTCATCATGTGTCGTTCAAATCATGATAGACATTTATTTGATTACTGAAGTAGCTCAGGTTTATAACAAATGGTCTTCTTGCACTGATACAACTTTTCACATGGCATTCGATTTTCTATTTTATTTATTCACTTGATGCATGGTTGGTAGTATTAAGATACTAAGACAGATCTGGTTCTGTTGCAGTGTTAGCATTTCCCATATTTTCATGTGCATGAATTTTTTAATAATTAGTGAGAAACAACATGATGCCGTGGAGTTCCCATATTTTTAGTTCAGATCTAGTTCTGAACTGAGAAAAGTTCTCTAGTGAATATTTATTACTGAAATCACCATCCTGGAGTTCAATACTCAAGTAATGCTTTATATATGACCATAGGTTCCATCAGGTACCTGAATTTGACAAAGGAAAACGAAGTTGTTGTGGATGCCTCGCCGGTCACAATGAGTGCAGGAGGAAGCCCCCACCTAGACCTGCTTCACGCTACGGCCGTCTTTCTGCGTCCTTCTAAGGTACTGGGAAACTATCTCATGTTATCACGGAATCCACAAATATACTTGTTTCTTGTCTTTGCAAACCAAACTTGAAGCATACTAGTTCTTATCTACTCCATATTATTTTCATACCCTTAGCTCTATACCAGTTATATATATTTTTTGTACCCTCATACTTTATACTACTGTTGATGTATGGCAAACCCTGGAGGCAAATCATATTTGTGATGCAGTTTCTGTAACTTGGCATTTTTATATTCCTTTTTTATCTTGTGCAATCATTCATTGTGATGTAACATACATTTGTTGCTGTTTGTGCAAGTTGTGATGAGCTTTCCCTTATTTGTAGGCTATAGGATCATTGTAGGCTATAGTATCATCTAGCTGCTGGTTTTTTCAACCAATTTAATACTTTCTATTATGGCTATTTTTGTTACCCTACCCTCATTCTTCAGGATCTACTTATAGCTGCTTCATGATTTGTTAATTCTTCTGTTGCTAGCTAGTGTGGTATTTTTATCTGAAAAATCTTTGAAATATACTTGTTTGCAATTGGTTGCCAGATTGTTTTGATGTATTTAAATTATGTCTTTCATTGACATTCAAAGTGTAGCTGTTTCTCATTTACAGGAGCTCTAGCCCTAAGAAACCTGAAGTCAGTGAAGTTGTGAAGAGAATCCATCAAAGAGTAGCCTAATTTCAGCAGTTGTACTACAGATCAAAGAGTAGCCTAATCTTTTGTAATAGTTAGGCATATCTGGGTTGTACTAGACTGTAAAATTGTAATAGCTTAATTTCAGCAGTTGTTTTAAATAGTTACATGTGTTTTCTTTGATTTGTCTCACATACTGATTTTGTATGCGATATCAAACTTGTGAATAGAAACCTATGATGAAACTAATATGTCATTTTGGACCCTTCTTACGTGTGGGGCCAATTTTTGAGCTGAGCATGACAAGTGGCACCTATTTGAAAAGTGGAACTAGGTCCTAAAAAGGCTGAATTTGAATTAAAATGGATTTTAAGTAGGCTACGGCCCATAAATAAAACGGCTGGAATGTTTGGTATGGCCTGTGTAGCTAATAGAACTAGCAAAAAAACAAAACATAAACGGGTTGAATTGTTGGGCTTTGGCCCATATAAATGGCTGAAATGGACCGGGCTGATTGTGTGCCACGTCGGACTGGACACGTATGATCTGACGTGGCTAGGTCTCATTGCCCGTGACGATATTGAATCGTCATAGAGGTTATGACGATCCAATATCGTCATAGAAGGTTATGACGATTTCGCTAAAATCGTCGTTATAGTTCATTAGCGACGCCCAGCTTTCGACGATCTCAAAATCGTCATAGAATCGTCATAAACGGATTATTGTGACGATTCTATGACGAAAATTGAGGGTCATATATAGCCATATTCCTTGTAGTGCGACCACATATGGGCGGCGCTGGCGGGTGGCGGCGAAGCTCATCTACGCCAGGCAGCGCTTCTGAGGAGTTACGGTCGTCGGAGATGCTTACCGGGCTCGTAGCGATGCACTGATGCTCAACGTGGCGACGGCTTGGAAAGAAGCGCCGACACGGTACGCAGGCTCGTCGGAGTTGCTGACAACGTCGGGCTCGGGTGGACGGCGACGTTCGCGACGCTCCTGGTCACCCCAGCATGATTAGAAGGCATCAGGAGATGCGCAAGACTACGGTGAACACGTTCGTGTGGTTCAGAGACGGAGGGGAACACGAGACTCACCGAATTTTGTCGCCAGAGTTAGAGACGTCATCGGGAGCTTGCTGCGCTTGATGGAGTCGACGACCTGGGGCGGTATAGGATGAACCAGTGGTGTCATAAGGTGCGCAAAGAAGTTGTGAAGCTGTCTGCAAGAACCAGAGGGAAAGGGGCGCACGGGGCTCACCGGAATTGGTCGCCGGAGTGAGCTCTGTCTGCGGCGGTGCAAGGGTGTTTGCAGGCGACTGGGGCGTCTGTGCTCGAATCTGGGAAATGGAGAGGCGAGAGGGGTTTAAGTAGCATGGTCGCGAGCGAGATTTACTCTGGCATTCAACGTGAATTGACGCCGCGAATCAATACAGGGAACGGCCGGCGTGATTTGGGGATTGAGCTGTTCGCGGGGTGGAGACGACGATGTCGTGTGGGCTGCGGCTGTCAGCGAGAGAAGCAGAGTGGGAGTGGGTCCAGTCTGTCAGCGACCTAGCGGGTGCGGGTGTGAGTGAAGAAAACGTTTCAGCGGGGGTTCTTTGGGCTAGTTGGGCCAGATAGGTTGTTTGGCTTATTTTTTTCTCTTTTATCCTTTTTCTTTTTCTGTTTGATTTTTCTGAAATGATTTTCAACTCCAAATCAAATGAGTTTGAATTCAAATATTCTCTAGGTTTTTATACTGCAAACCATGCACTCAAATGTGTGTCAAACACTACTGTTTACTCAAAACACTTTGATCAATTGAAAATAAAAATAAAACCAAGCCTTTATGTTATTTATACTATAGGCATAATATTGGTTTTATTTACTCATTTTGTTTTGAAAACATTGCTCAAACTTTGGAAAGTGCCTAAGTTTGAATTCAAACCTTACTGATCAAAACAAAGTACCCTTCTCATTGAAAATAGCACTAAGGCTAGACCAAACTTACATGAAATAATAAGCATATATGCTTCTGTTTTGGAATGATTTGCTTGAAATGAAATTTATATGATCATGGATGCATGGATGATATGCATGAGTTTGAAACATGATTTTAGGGATGTTACACTATGTATCAGAAATCATATAGCAATTGAACTATTTAAATGACTTGATCTTTATGCTACGCTTATCTATAGGAGTATGTCCATCATCCATTCTCCTAATGATATGATCTTGTTGTTAATAACATCTCAATGTTCATGATAGGGAAACCACAATCATCTATTAACCAACAAGCTAGTATTATAAAGAGGCTTTACTAGGGACTCTAATTTAGTTTACAAATCACACAAGTATTAATGTTTCCTTGTTAATACTATTATAGCATGAATGTAAACATTTATCATCAACACAAAGATATAATAATAACTTTATTTATTATTGCCTGTAGGGCATATCTCCAACAAGAAACCCTGGCCGTGTAAACAGAGAGCACGGGAATCTCGGAAGGGGAAACCCCGAGAACAATAACCCGACGGAAGGAAGGAGGTACCCTCCACAAGATCATCATCCGAGGCATGAACCTCAGCAAGAACGAGAAGCAAGACAAGCTCCGTATAATCAGGCAAATGACAGATACAATGATGGTTACTCAGAGGTGTAAAATGCAGAGCATGGTGGGCAAAACCATTATGGAATACACGAGATAATTATCTATAGAAACTTGCCATTAACTGACGCAAGATTGAAGCTGGACAGACTGTATCGGTCCGAGCTGTTGGAAGAACAGGGTCCGCCTGACCCGGCATGTTTTGGACCTCGGATTATGGGCGAACCACCCGTGCCGAACTTTCAGTTGGCAAGAGGCACGAAAACATACAATGGGAGTACGAAGCCACAAGATTGGCTAATTGGTTATGCCACGGCTGTGAAAATAGCCGGGGGAAATTTGAGATTGGCTGTGAGATACGTACCCCAGATGTTGGAAGGGCCGGCCAGAGTTTGACTGAATAATTTGCCAACGGGAAGTATCAACTGTTGGTTAGATTTTGAGGAAATGTTTGTTAGTAATTTCACAAGTACATATAAGAGGCCAAACATGACACAACAGCTCGCGATGTGCAAGCAGAAGCCAACTGAGACTGATAGAGAGTTCTTGACTCGGTGGTGCAACCTCAGAAACTCATGTGATGGGGTTATAGAATCTCAAGCAATTTCCTGGTTCGCTCAGGGGTGCAGATATGGAATTGTATTATGGCAGAGGTTGTAGAGAGATATGCCAACCATGTTGGCGGAAACAATCAGACTAGCAGATTCATATGCCTTAGGTGATCCGACTCAACCAGAGCTAATGTCGGAAGAGCATCGCGAGCAACATGATCATTATGCCCGAGATGGTGCCGGATCATCCCGACGCAATGATTACCGAGGTAGAAGAAGGGATGAGAGGTCGGATTACAGATACAGTTCTAGTCAAGTGGCAGCAGTGGTGCAGGATCAGCCGAGTCATGGGAACAATCAATGGCAGAAGAATGGTCCTCAGCAGTGGACACCAAGGAACGAGGGGAAGAAGCAGTGAACGCCTGAACAGAAGAAACAATGGCAAGAAAGGCCGAAGTACACGTTTGAGTCCATGTTGGATCAACCGTGTAAATTCCACACGCCTAACCCAGCCAAGCCAGCCAATCACACCACTCGCCAGTGCGCCTGGATGAAAAGTGCGATGGGAAACCCGGCGGCCATACACGCACCGCCGCATCAAACGCATCACCAGCAGCAGCCACAGCTAACTGGGGGAAATGCGCAGCAACTGATGTTACCTCCACCCCCTCTGAGGTATGAGAATCCAGATTGGAGGGATGCGGTGCACCAAGTGATGAATCAGAATCAAGATGGAAGGGGAAACCTCGGGAACAATGGATGCAATGATTACAGGGAACATCACCAATCATACTGTGTGTTCACAACGGAACAACAAGATAGACAGTGCGTACAACGCCGACATATGGAAGTGAATGCAGTTATGCCGGAAGTGCCGAGATATGTGCCATGGTCTGATCATGAGATAACCTGGAGCATAAGGGATCATCCAAAGATAATGCCGAACCCAGGATCGCATGCCTTAGTACTGGATCCGACATTTGTCGGGCCTAGCATCAATGTGAAGTTCTCAAAGGTACTCATAAATAATGGGAGTAGCATCAACATCGTGTACAAAGACACAATGCACAAACTCAGAATAACTCTGAATATGCTGCAGCCAACAAGGCCACGTTCCATGGAATAGTTCCTGGGCTCTCGTGCGAGCCCATTGGGAAAGTCCGAGTAGATGTATTATTTGGCATAAGAGAGAATTGTAGAGATGAGAATCTGGAGTTCGAGGTGGTGGATCTGGAAATTTGCTATCATGCTTTACGCGGACGGCCAGCATTGGCTAAATTTATGAGCAGTTATCACATCAGTTCCTTGAAGATGAAGATGCCAGGACCTCAGGGGGTGATAACAGTAGCTGGAGATTATAGGAAATCAATGGAATGTGCCTCAGCCGGATCAAACCTGGCCGAGTCTTTGGTAATTGCAAGAGAAAAAAGAAGAATTCAGAAGGTAGCAGCTCTGGCTCAGTTGGCACATCTTAACATGCCGGCACTTGCCAACCCACATGGAAGTGTATCATTCCAGCCGACTAAGGAGACGAAAAAGATCTAGATCGATGATCAATTCCCAGAGCGTACCATCACTATTGGTGCCGGCCTGGACAAAAAATTGGAAAGCGAGCTCACCAACTTCCTCCGTGAGAATTGGGATATCTTTGCATGGTCAACACATCACCTGCAAGTAGTACCGAGGGAGTTGGCTGAACACTCTTTGCATGTAAGGCCAGGAGCAAGGCCGGTGAAGCAACCTCTCTGCCGCTTCACCGAAGATAGGAGAAAGATAATAGAGGATGAAATAGCTCGGCTCCTTGCAGCCGGGTTTATCATGGAAGTACTTCATCCGGATTGGCTATCAAATCCGGTATTGGTAGAAAAGAAAAAGGACGACCCAAATGTAGCCGTCGTTTGGTGAATGTCCATAGATTACACGAACCTTAACAAGGCATGTCCTAAAGATCCTTTTCCTTTACCTAGCATAGACCAAGTCATTGATTCAACTGCAGGCTGTGAGCTGTTATCATTTGTAGACGCGTATTCTGGTTTCCACTAGATACGTTGAACCCGGCTGATCAAATAAAGACTACGTTTATCACCCCGTATGGGGCTTATTGCTATCGCACCATGCCATTTGGCCTGCGTAATGCAGGAGCCACGTACCAAAGATGCATGCAAAAATGTCTGCACGACCAAATTGGAAAAAATGTGCAAGTATACGTTGATGATGTGGTTATAAAAACCAAAGAGAGCAACACATTCCTAGAAGATATTCGGCAAACATTCGCGAACTTAAGAAGGTTCCGAATGAAGCTTAACCCAGAAAAATGTACCTTTGGTGTCCCGGCCAGAAAGTTACTCGGTTTCCTCATATCCAGCCAAGGTATAGAAGCAAATCTGACTAAGATCAGGGCAGTTGAAAAAATGGAACTACCAAGATGCATGAATGATGTACAAAAGTTTACAGGGTGTCTTGCGTCCCTGAGTCGGTTCGTAAGTCGGCTAGGTGAAAATGCATTGCCTTTGTATCAATTAATGAGAAAATCCGACAAGTTCACTTGGACACCTCAGGCTGACAACGCCTTTCATGAGTTGAAAAATATGCTGGCTACAACGCCTATCTTGGCTTCCCCATTGTCAAAAGAGCCCATGCTACTCTATGTGGCAGCAACCAACAGGGTGGTGAGTGCAGTAGTTGTCGTGGAACGAAACGAAGAAGGCAAGTCGGTGCAAAGACCGGTATATTACCTGAGTGAGGTATTATCGGCCTCCAAGCAAAACTACCCACATTACCAGAAAATGGCTTATGGAGTATATATGTCGGCAAAGAAACTCAAACATTATTTTGAAGAGCACCCAATAAAGGTGATTTGTGAAGAACCAATAGCCGAGATACTAACAACAAAGATGTGAGTGGCCGAATAGCAAAATGGGAAATTGAGTTATCGCCTTATGCTCCGCAATTTGATAGGCGAGATGCAATTAAGTCTCAGGTAGTGGCCGACTTTTTCGTAGACTGGGCCGAGGTGCAGTATGAGCCCCCATTGCCAGATCCGAATTATTGGACGATGCACTTTGACGGTTCCAAATTAAGAAATGGGTTAGGAGTAGGAATAGTGCTCACCTCACCAAAAAAGGATCAGCTGAAATATGTGTTGCAGATACATTTCACTGCATCAAACAACGTAGCCGAATATGAAGCGCTTGTCCACGGCCTAAAAATGGCAAAAGAGATCGGCATACGTCGGATTCTGTGTTACGGGGATTCAGACCTCGTAGTACAACAAGTGTTGGGAAATTGGGACGCACTAGATGCGAATATGGCCCTATATAGGTTTCATGTGCAGAAAATCAGTGGTTATTTTGATGGATGTGAATTCCATCACATACCTTGGGCAGAAAATGATGCAGCAGATACGCTGTCCAAGCTCGGATCAACCAGACAATCGACCCCGCCTGGTATAGCCCTGGAACACCTAAGAAAACCATCAATTACACCTTCGCCAGAATCCGAGTCAATTCGTATCTCGGCAGATCAGACAGATGGGTGTGTCCCAACGGAAATTGACAAAGAACATGACCCTAACTACTCGGGGATTGATTCGGCTGACCCACAGATTGATTGGGAAAAGCCTACAAATGTTATGTCGGCGGAAATAATGGAAATTGACAACATAATTTTCTCGGAAAAAGTCGTGCCAACATGGGCACAACCCATATTCTCATTCCTCAAAGAAGAGATCTTGCCGGATGATGAGGTTATGGCCAGGCAGATAGTGAGAAGAGCAAAAGCCTACACAATCATAAATAATGAGCTTTATAAGAGAAGTTTGACGAATGTACTGCAATGATGCGTTGACTCGGCAGAAGGGCAGGAAATCCTTTTGGACATACATCAAGGAGAATGTGGGAATCAGCCTCGTCCAGAGCCCTAGTGGCCAAAGCATTTAGGCATGGATTTTATTGGCCAACTGCATTGAAGGAAGCAAAGGAATTGGTAACAAAGTGTAATGGCTGCCACAGATATGCCAGCAAAATACATCTGCCTTCATCCGAGTTAAAAACGATACCAATCACTTGGCCTTTCTCTGTGTGGTGTTTAGATATGGTAGGCCCATTTAAGCCGTCTCGCGGAGGAATGACTCACATCCTGGTCATGGTGGACAAATTCACAAAGTGGATAGAGGTGAAGCCAATAAGAAAATGTGACGGGCCCATAACGGTGAAATTCCTCAAATATATTATCTTGAGATATGGATACCCACACAGTATCATCACAGATAATGGCACGAACTTCACTGAAGGAGCCTTTGCTAGATTCTGCCAAGAGAAACACATAAGACTAGATGTTGCCTCGGTGGCTCACCCGGCCTCGAATGGGCAAGTAGAAAGATCAAATGGACTAGTATTGTCCGGGATAAAACCTCGCCTGATTGAACCGCTTCAGAGGTCGGCAGGATGCTGGATTGAGGAACTCCCATAAGTGTTGTGGAGCCTCAGGACCACCCCGAATAGATCGACGGGGTATACCCCATTCTTTCTTGTATATCAGGCAGAAGTTGTACTTCCAGCCGACATAATGCATGATTAGCCAAGAGTGACCCAGTACACAAGCGCCGAAGTAAATGAGATATCACGGCAAGATGATGTGGATTTGCTAGAAGAAGCAAGAGAGTTGGCACTCTCAAGATCAGCTATTCATCAGCAAGACCTCAAGCGATATCATAGCAAGAAAGTGAGTCCAAGAGTTTTTAAGGAAGGAGATCTAGTTCTTCGGCTAGTGCAACGCACAGCCGGCATGCATAAGCTCTCACCCCCATGGGAAGGCCCATTTATCGTGAGCAAAGCATTACACAACAATGCATACTACTTAATCGACACTCAAACACCAGAAAAGAACAAGGAAAACAAGTCCGGAGATGAATCAAAAAGACCGTGGAACGTGGCTTTACTTCGTCAGTTTTACACTTAGAGGAGGTGTATTGCATCCAGCAGTATGATGTATCAAATTGATGCATCAGACATGTATCAACAGTAACTCGGGGACTGCCCCATGTTATCTGTCATTTTCAATTATGTATGGAACTTCTGCAGCTCGAGTAGTAACTCGGTGACTGCTCCATGTTATCTGTCATTTTCAATTATGTATGGAACTTCGGCAGCTCGAGTAGTAACTCGGGGACTGCCCCATGTTATCTGTCATTTTCAATTATGTATGGAACTTTGGCAGCTCGATCAGTAACTCGGGGACTGCCTCATGTTATCTGTCATTTTTAATTATGTATAAAACTTCGGCAGCTCGAGCAGTAACTCGAGGACTGCCTCATGTTATTTGTCATTTTTAACTGTGTACTAAACTTCGGTAGCTCAAGCAATGATTCGGGAACCCCATGTTATTTATCATTTCTAGGTATGTGAGAAACTTCGGTAACTCGAGCAGTAACTCGGGGACTACCCCATACTGTTCTTCGACTTGGTTATATATGAAACCTCGGTAGCCCAAGCAGCGACTCGGGGGATGACCCGGCTAGTCTATCGTCAATCACAGATGTAATATGAATAATCGCTTTGGTAACCCGAGCAATAACTCGGGGGAGACCACCATCAATTTGTACTATCATAATCACATGAGTAATAACATTAGCAATTCGAGATATAATGGGGAAAGTACCCTACTTATATTATTTTACCGATGGATAACTCGGAAAAAGTAGTAAATTTATCAGACTAAAAGATATATGAAATTAAGGACTCATAGCCTTTGAGACAAAATGGTAAAGCCAATAGTTTGCGACTAAAGAATATATGAAAGACACAAGATGGATGCCAAACGAGAATCGGATATGCAGAAACATGATTCGGATTTACAAAGTTAAAATTTTGCAAACAAAGATACTGATCACATAAATTCAACTAGATAGAGTAACAATATTACTACGACATATGATGCCAACGTTAAATGGATCAAATAGTACCAAAAGGGAGGATTGTTTAAGAACAGCATACACCCGGCATATCGGGGACTTGAATGAATAAGAGTTTTTAAGCTCAAGCATCGGCAGCTGCTGAATCACCCATGGGAGGAACAGTAGAGGCAACAGGTGTGTCCGATGTTGGTGCCCCGGACGCAGCCGAGGCTACCTCGGCCTCGCTAGAAGGGGCGACCTTAGAAGCAGGGCCTTAGTGGTAGCTCGAGCCTCTGCATAGGTTACTTCGGCGTCGACGGAGGTCGCAGGAACATCTCGGGCAGGGTTCATCTGATGAGAGACTCCACCTTGAGCTTGAGAATCTTCGGTTCCCTTGGAGGAGGACCGAGCCTCAGCATTTCCTCCTGAGCTATCACTGGGCCCATTACCATTATCGGAATCTTCATCCGAGGCACCCTAATCACCCGAATCTCCATCAGATTCATCTTCATCTTCAGCCTCAGCATCATCTTCAGCATCCTCAGGGAGAAAGCTCGGCCCTTCTTTCCAATGATGAACATCGGCGTACTCGACAAGCTGATAGGCACGGGCTTGGCAATGGGAAACATACTCCGGATTTTCAACCCAAGGAGAGCCAGTGCGCAAGTTCATCAAGATATCGAGGGAGATATCCTCGTACCATGACAGGACAACAATAAGAGGCATGTCTGCTCCGACTCGTCTGGCAGATTCTCGCCAAAGATTCAATCGAGTTTGAGACTCCATTAGCCTCGCCACGAGCACTTCAACTTTCTTAATCTTTGGCGCATTCGTCCAGAGCACATGGTAAGCCCGAATAGCTGCTTGCACCAGATCTTTTCCCATGACTTTCATTGGTTGAATAGCAGCTGCAACGGCAATCAGGAAATCTTCAATGGTATATTCTTGGTTCGGCACTATGGGAACACCTCGGCGGACGCGAGCAGCAAGGACAGCTTTTGAACTCACGGACTCGGCTTCTGGAAATGGTCTATAAGCAAAAACATCGCTTAAGTCAAGAAAAGCTACAAGCTAAAGAATAACTCGGCCAAGAACAGAAAACTCACGATGAATATATCGCAACATTTTCTGGAGATCCGTGGCCCAGTTCTCCCTATTCTTCTCGAAACCAGCGATTTCTTCGGTCATTGCCTGGTTCTTTAGCTCGGCAGCATCAAGAAGTTCCTTGTCCTTCTGAAGCTATATACTTAGTCGGTTCTTCTCCTCAAAGAACTCCTGATCAACTTTCTCTAGCTCGGACTTCTGGGCAAGTTTAAGAGATTCGACCTCGGCGCAGAGCCGGGCTATCTCGTCATCCTTTTCCTTAAGTTGAGCCAAGTGAGCGGCAGCTTGCTCTAAAAAATGCAGCATCATATCAGGCATAGATATGCATTCTTGATGCGACACTACAAGTGTTTGTAACTCGGCTATACCAAAGCCAGGATATTGTAAGATACCCAAGGTTTACCTCGAACAAAAGAGGATAAATAAAAGGACAAAGGGGTAACTAACCTTCAAGAGCGCCAACCTTCTTTGTAAGACGGGTATTCAGGTTGTTGACATTAACTGCACAACAACACATCAGAAATTAGTACAAAAATTGGAATTTTCTACAAAGATAGAAGACACTAAGAGCCGAGTAGTTTACCAGTTTTCTTCACAACAGGGACCATTTGCTCGAATTTGTCTTGAAGCTTCTTGTGCGCGAAGAGTAACCTTTGCAATTCGGCCATTCCCTGATCGCGAGCAACCTGAAATAACAACAGATTACACAAAGAAAACCACAAAAGATCCAAATCAAGTGAAACTTGACTCAGATCTAGATGGCTGGATATTCGAAACTAAAGCAGATCCGAATCAAGCAAAAGTTGACTCGGATATAAATGGCTGGATATTCGAAAGTAAAATAGATACGAATCAACTAAAACTTGACTCGGATCTAGATGGCTAGATATTCGAAAGTAAAACAGATCCGAAACAAGTAAAACTTGACTCGGATCTAGATGGCTGGATATTCGAAAGTAAAACAGATCCGAATCAACTAAAACTTGACTCGGATCCAGATGGCTGGATATTCGAAAGTAAAATAGATCTGAAACAAGTAAAACTTTACTCGGATCTAGATGGCTGGATAATCGAAAATAAAACTGATCCGAATCAAGTAAAACTTGACCCGGATCTAGATGGATGGATATTCGAAAGTAAAGTAGATCCGAATCAAGCAAAACTTGACTCGAATCTAGATCGCTGGATATTCAAAACTGCAGTAGATCCGAATCACGAAGAAATTTGACTCGGCAAGTGGTTATATTTGGAACAAGGAAAGCTTCCAAACGAATAATAAGTCATTCGGTTGCACGCTTCGGGGACTAGTGTGTATATAATATCATATGAACAATAGACAAAGTATAAATTGAGGCGCTTACCTCGTTCATCTTGTCACTGTCGAGGACAATCTTAGCAGCCATATGCAAGCGGTTGCTGATGTCGGAGAGCTGGAATGGTTGGCTACTTGGATTGCCTTCAAGTTGATCGGCGACATTCCAATTGTTGTCATACTCCACCAACGAGCTGAGGCTATTCCCACTCTTAGTGCGTGTCAACACTTTACCTCTGGCCTATTGCGTAACTGCTGCCGCCGGACTCTTGTGGAGAACTAGTTGCGTGTCGGCGGCAAGGGCAACACCAGGCTTAGTGGTAGAAGCCCCCTTACGAAGCATATCAGCAATACTAGGCTGAGAAGAGCTTGATTGCCCCTTCTAAGATGGTAAGGGTTTAGCGGCAACGACTTTTTTGCTTTTGGCGGGAACTTCGGCAGGAGCAACGACCTCTAAACTGGGGGCGACATCCTTTACAGCAGGAGGAATGACAGTCTCCAAAGGAGCCGAGTTAGTGGTAACCTCGGCAGACGTCGATGCAGAAGCTGGAACTGCAGAAGGCGAAGGATCAATGGAAGTAACTTTGGGAACCTTGACGAGAATAGCCGAATCAGTCGGCTGATCCGGCATCAGGGTATCATCAGAGACAATGGGGGGAGCGATGGGCTCGTCTCGCCGAGGATATGCGTTAGCTGGCTCTGGAGGAGATTCATTATGAGGAGGACCGGGGACCCGGATATCTTTCGGAGGAGATGGTGAAGGCGGCCGAGTAGTATTACATGTCATACTTGGACCGCTAGGCTTGGCGGAAAGAGGAGCTCTGCAAAGAAGTAAAAGTTAATTCGGAGATAGAAAGAGAGAAACACGAAATACGAACGAGAATATAAAGGGAAACTTACCTGGTAGCTCCAGGCATAGTTTTACGCCTCGGAATGTGCTGGGAAGATTTCTTAGTTCGCTTCCTGGGGCAGCATCAGAAGGATTCGTCGAGGCGGCACGCTTCTTGGAATCAACAGGAGCTTCAGAAGCGAGAGGTTTGACCTCGTGCACCTGGCCAGCCTGATTAGATGGGAAAGAAGGAGCCGGAAATGCGTAAGAGATAGGCACCACGGCAACTACCTCGAGAATTTGGACGTCGTCCGAATCACCTTCGTCGGCATGGGCCGAGGTCTTGCTCCGGGCGCGAACAGGAGCAGCTTCCGGCTTAGGAATGAACTCCTCTGGGTCAGGTTCTTCGTTGTCTGGGGTGTTGCAGTCAGCGGTCCAGGGAAGAGCCAAAACCTCGGCGTCCTCTGTGGTTTGCTCCGGAAACCTCTGCGAGAAAAGCAAACAAGAATTAGCGAAAGAATGATGAAAGAATAACTTAGATGAAATCACTTATGTCCAATTTACCTGAGGAGGAGGATTCTCGCGGGAGAATGGCTTCATTCCCCACTTCCATTCCTCGGGCATCTCAGTCTTGAAGATAGCCCGGACACATTTGTAAATTTGGTAGTGATCAAGCTCGATCGTTGAAACTCGGTTGGGATCCAGGGGACCTCTCATATAGCAAAGCTTGTAGGAACGGAGATGGAAGGGGAAAATCCGGCTGCTAATAAACGCAGTCATCAGATCTTCGCCCCGAAGCCCGGCACGAGTCAATTCCTTAAGCCGAAGCTTGAATGCCTCGGCAAGAGCATGGGATTTCTTTGGGTTATAGAGCCAGTTCTTCTTCAAAGGAGGGCCGATCGAGAAAGCAGGGAGCCGAATCTTATCTTCTGCTCCAGTATTTTTGACATAGAAAAATGATCTATGCCATTTTTTACAAGACCAAGGCCCGAAAACACGGGGAAACACGGAGTATTTCGGAGGTGTAATGGAGGCGGCCCCACATTGGGTTAAAGATTTCTCGGAGGGTTGAAGAGATTTATCCGACACTACGTTAGCTCGGATTTGGAAAAATTTAGACCATACGTCTACTGACGGCCAAACGCTGAAGTATCCCTCCGAAGCCGAGATAAAGGCCGAGAGAGAAGCTACGGCATTAGCCGGCAAGTGATGCGGCTGAAGGCCGAAGTAATCTAAGAAGCTCCTAGCGAAATCACTAAGAGGGATGCCAAATCCTCGGGCAAAGTGAGACATGAAGACTACGAACTCGCCCTCATCTAGTACATGGGAGGATTCTTTGCTGGTTAAGCGACAGTTTACCTCGGTGGGGATGCGGCGAGTCTTGCGCAGCCACTCGACCTCTCGGCGTGTGACAGTGGAACCTTGCCAGGAGCCCCGTTATGGACCCGCCATAAGCTCCTCTTCCCCAACGAGGGCGCCGCTGGCGGAGCTAGACATAGGTTTGTCGGAGGAGTCGACGGAAGAATAACTGGCGGCGGGGAGAGGCCTAGAAGTGCAGGGCCCCGTCGCGACGGCGACGGACTCGGCGGCGGAGCAGAGAAAGAACCGCCACAGGAAATTGAAGAAAATGAGAAGAGCACCTAGGGCAGAAACCTAGCGACAGCGCTACGGAGAGGCACACCGGCAAAAACACGAAAGCGGGGGCACGGCAGCGAGTTCGCGGGAGCCGGAGAGCTGTGGTGTGGCCGTCGAGGAGGGACTGCGGTGGCGCAGTTACTGGAGCACGAACGGCTGCGGCGGCGCTGGGAGGAAGACGAAGGGAGTGGGGATGGGAAAAGTTAATCGACCCACCCCCACTCCCCTCTTTATAACCGCGTACGGTGAGCGGTAGTGGGATCGTGGCTGTGTTGCGGTAACTGCATAATTGCGTGTATCACCCATCCGCAGAGGGAGAGTGGAGCCATAGCAAGGGCCACACAGTGCGAGAGGAGATCAAGCCATCTGACCGTTGCGTTTATCGAAGCGCCACTGCACCGACGCAACAGATGCAATAATCACTGTAGCATGTCACCAGCCACTGTAGAGGAGCAAAAAACTAGACAACATTGATGATTGGTACACGTAGGACGAGGCTTACTCAAGAAGCCAAGTAGATACCCCAGAAAAATGAGAATGACTCGGAACACAGTTCATACCTCGGTAAGAGAGGATAAACAGAAGAAGGATAGCTGAAAAAGAGCGTCAGCTAAGAAATACCTCGGACAAGAAATGAGAAGGAATGAGTGTCTGGAAACTGATGTGGCCCGGCCGAAGTTTCCGGCAGGACCGCACCAGCTTCGGGGACTAATGTTGGGGGGATGACCCCAGGTAGGGTCAAGATAGCGGAAAGAAGGAAGGAACCTTTCTTACCATATGCCGAGTTATTAGCTAAGTCGGCTGACTCATGCAAGGCTTGGCCGAATAAGCCATGGCTTGGCCAGAATCGAGTGATTAATACCTTACTCGGCCGACGTGTGAGTTAAGTCGGCCGAATAAGATTGATTCGCTCATATGCAGGTGGGGGCCGAGCCGAGTTATGCGAGACGAGGCCGAGTAACGGGAAACTTGTAGGAGAAGGAGAAGGATCCTAGAGTTAAACCCTAGCTACTGGCTAGGAGGAATCTACACAGAGCCAAGCGCTAAAGACAAAGAGCAGATCCGCAGAGGGGCATACAGGCGTCACGGAGGTGACAGTGGGCAAGCCCGAGGCTCACATGTGGGGTTCTGGGTCTTTGCTGTCGATAGAAGGGAGACACGGAAAGAGCTCCGCCTAGTTACTACTTTGGGACAAGCATATTCCAAGAATATGCTTGCCATATCAGCCCTAGGAGGAATCAAGGGACCCCTTTATAAGGAGGGAAAAGACATCCTAGGAGGGGGATCGATTCATTTGACACTAGAGCAATCGCGTAGTAGTCTTCTTCCTCCTCTCTCTAATAGAGCTCTAGGAGCACTTGTAACTCAATTGAGGAGAAATAAAGATCTATGTTCTAGTGAGTTGTGTGTAGAAATCACATCTTCCCTCCCCAGATCCCACTAGCATCCATTGGCCCCATACTTTAGCCTACCATGGCATCTGCCGTGCCACCACCACGATAGTATACAACCAGTACACAATCATCCCAGCAATCCCGGGTGGCCTATAGACGGTGGCAAGTCCCATGCCATGCAGAGCAAGCAGTTGCCGATGATCCATAAGGAAGCCTAGCCAGACATTGGAAGGCGATGGATTAGCACCTTAGGAGGAAGCCAGACCCTTGTAGGACAAGACATAGTAGATTATTTATTGGCCTAGAACTCTTTAACCAATAGTGCTAAAGATTGCCTTGTAAACCATGGCATGGGAGCCTATATGTAACATCCCAGAAAATTGGAATAGGAAAGGGGTAGAATTGTTATTTTTGCATTTGCATTGCACGCATCTAAAATTTGGGGTTAACTTTGAAATTTCAAAATTTTGGTTTGAAGTTGGTTCTAGTGAGGTTTTCACAACTAAATGGTCACTAGGAATGGACCCAAACTCAATTCAATATTTAAAATTGGAAATCAAATAATTTGAATGAGTTCAAAATGGATGTTTGACCAAAGTCAAACTTAAATTCAAATTCAAAAGTAAACAAGTAGTGGTAATAGGAATTCAAAATTAAAGGACACGTGATATATTACCAGAATTGGATCTTTATTCATTCAAGAATGACTACAAGGTCAATTACATCTGAGAACTTACAAAATAAGAAATGAAATCAAATACAAACTATAAATAGAAATAAGACATATTTAAGACTATCTATTTCTTATTATCTACTCTTATTCATCTCATCTTCGAAGTTGAACCTGCAAAGAAATTAGAATATAAATAAAACCTAATTATGGTTAAAATATAGGATTCACATAACTGAATCAGATTTGGTGTAGAATCCAAAACCTAAAAGTCCAAGAGCTAGTCCTGAACCTCTAGAAGCCTGCGGTTTAGGAAAATGAAATAGTAATATTTCCATGTCAAAAAATTAGTAAACAACACAAGGGTGACCAAAACCAAAGTAGGCACTAGATACATAGAATTTCCTAAAATCATGACCAACTGATCAACAACAGTTGATAGTACACAGAAAACCTAGGAATCAGGTCAGGATTTCAGAAACAAATAAAGCAACTGAAGGGCATGTATGCTCCCATGTGTTGTTTTAATAATTAATGATAATCTCTATGGACTAATGTTTGAATTGAGTTTCACTTGTAGGAATTGTCCATTGGCATCGCTTGGACCATGTGTTGGCTTGAAAGTTGAAAGTTGAAGAAATAAGAAAATTTGAGGTTGATCAAGACAAGTGCAAAGAGCAGTTTCAAGTGGATAAACACTCAAGAAGGAATGATGAAGTGCAAGATCAAGATGCGCCCATCTCTGCTTGAATATTGCCATCTTATATGATCATGGATCGATGAAGAAAAGTTCAAATAAGATGTTTCACCATGGAGTATGGGGGAGCAATTCGCAAGTCTTTATCAATCGAGTGCGAGCAAGAGCAGTCAATAAAGGTGCTCCATGTTGAGTAGGACAAGATCGCCGCCATCATGCTTAAAGTGGAATGCGCAAGGCAAATATGTGATCTTGATAGGTTTTCTCTTTTGCCATTCTCATGTTGATAGTTGGGAGACCAGGTTTAGGATAGATAGCCATACTATAAAGAGGGCCTATCGAGTGAGTAATTCGATAGTATATTTCAGAGAGAGCTCAAACATTTTCATACTTAGCATCATCTTTCAAATGTCCTGTATGATCTCATCATAACTATGTCTGCACAGAAGATAGCGACATTGTAATACCTAGTGAGCCCAGAGTATATCTCTCCATCGTCAGAAGGAGCAAGATCCCACTTGTTGAACTATCAAGCTCTCACCATGCTTCTGTAAGTACCCTTTACATGTATTGCTACCCTTGCAGGTGGTGTTGGGATAAACTCAAAGATAAGTCCCTGGGCATGTGGTCACTAGATATTCACATGGTCTTAACAATTCATGTATAAGATAATGATATGATATTTTGACTATTACCTTCACAAGATAAAATCATAGCAAACCATCCTTTGGATCTATTCGGCACAGTTGTTGGTATTCTCAGTTCCATTAACTTCAACACCATGATCTGGAAACTTGATCATCCCACAACCTATGAGCTATTCCTAGAGGCTGGACTAGAAATATCTTGGTTTTCTCATCTTTATCTACACCTGCTAGTGAGGTTTCCATTGATTCTCACAATCAATACTCATAGCAGTTATAACATAGAATTATGAGCCGATATATTGAAACAAGGCATTGTAAATAATAATCATGATTATTGCCTCGAGAGGATTAATCCCATCACACATCCTCTCGCGGTCCTGACCTATGGGAGGAGTAGGCAGTCCTCTGCATCCGCGAAGGCGAGCCGAGGAACAACAGCGATGAATCCAAGCATAGTGCATAGAGGAGGCGTGGGAGGAAGCGGAACTGGCGGAGGCCCTGAGCCAGTCTAGTAAGTTCACTAGGGCCCTATAGCTAGAGAGGATGTCGCTCACTACATCGGCTACATTGAGTAAGTTCACTAGGGGCGCCACAATGCAACTAGGGTTTTGGTTAGGCTTAATAGTAGTATGATCAGTGGATGATCTAGTGGTGAACTATCCAACTATGTACACAAAATTTATAATTAAGTTGCTCTATGTTCTCTCTTAGTTTGTATGAAATGTTACTGGAATATGATTTCCTCATTATTAACTTAAGTTTTTTTATAATGATGTAAAATTATCTCTAAAGCATCAAGTGAAATCGTGATCCTGATTTATTCACCGGTCTATTTGGGAGAGTAGTGTTGGATTCCTGATTGTTGCTCTCTAGTCATTAGAAATATCATTTAGTCACCAAATTATCACTATTTTGGGGCTCCCTAAATTGTCAACGACAATCATGTGTGTGATTTAATCATTGAAACCGACACTATTTGTACATAATGATGTTAATCATGATTCATAAGAACCTAGCTCCAATATACAATAGTAGGAAAAATCTTATTAGTGCTGTTCAGAAAAGGTAGTTCATGGCGTTCAACCCACACACCACTAATCTCACGCCACTAGTAACTACTCCCTCTGTTTCAAATTACTCCGCGCGCACGCTTACCTAGGTGACCTACTATTCTCTCATTTTTCATCAAAAAATTCTTAGAATTTTTGGTATACGTAGTACATATTTCATACTATCTATTTTAAAAATTCGAGGATTTTTTTGAATGAAAAATGAGGGAGTACTAGTTCACCTACATAAGCGCGCCGGCGGAGTAATTGGAAACAGAGGGAGTACTACTATTGACGTGTGGCTAGAACACCACTAGTACAAAGTTAGTGGTGGCATTCCACCATCCCAAACGCCGCTGCTAAAACTTTAGAGGCGCAAAAAAAAGCAGACATGCCCAGCCCACTCATAGTGGGCTCTCAACCCTAGATCTGGTTGGTGCTAGCTCGGCTAACCGGTGGGAGGCACATGGGAGGCGAAGGGAGAATGTTGCTCTCTCGTGGGGAGGTAGCCGGAAACCACGTTCTCGTGTTGACCAGCGAGAGACAAGGAGGAGGCGGCTGGGGAACCAGAAGAGTTTGACATGTTGGGTGAGGTGCGACTGCCAGGAGGTCGTACTAGCTGGCGGGAGACGAGGAGGTGGCGGTGGGAATCAATGATGTGCGTTGGCGGCAAGCAAGGGGTCGTGTTAGCAGGCGGGAAAGGTGGTGGAGGCGGCAAAGAACCATGCCGACAATGGGAGGGTTTCGCCGAGGCGTGGTTACTAAAGTTTCCGGAGACAGAGCGACGTGTGTCGAGGGGGAGCTGCGGGTTAGCGCTACGAGCATATGAGCGCGAGGGAGAGGAGGCCCTAGCAGATCTAGCGGGAGAGAAAGCGGGGAGAGAAATTGGAGGTGTCAGATACATGCAAAGTGCCCAAGATAAGGGGGTAGACATTGTGATCGGGCTTGTGTTTGGTCCTGGCGAGGTACTAGTGGCATGTACAAATAAATGCACGACGCTAGTAATTTGGGTCCAAGTGATCCTTAAAAGGATCTTTTGCGGCTTCATACAGCCACACCAAATCCTCAATCGATTTATTAGTAGGACCTTTTGTGGCTGAGACATTTAAATCAATCATATTCAAGATAAATGGTGGTTTACGGACGCCAGTAGTCTAGCCAGTATCGTGTTTGATATAATTGAATGTCATCACTATGTTTGTCCCGATTGGCTCTATGAGTCCGACTTAGTGGTAGCGTTTGGCTTTTCGTGAATGCCACTAGTACGAATTAGTAGTGGCGTTCAGGTTTTTTCTAGAAGCCGTGGCATGCAAAAATTATGAAGCACCGCTACTAAAATGGCTGCTACGAGGGTTTTCTTACCAATGATACCAGCTTGATCTAAGATATTGACGGTATGTCTCTGATCTTCTGGTAAGTCCCTGTTTCACTCTCTGGTTTATAAACTCTTGGACTCTTTCTGAACTAGCAAGATGAGATCCTACATCGAATTTCCACCGTGGGAGCGGTCGTGTGAAGACTGGTATCATGCTATTAGTCTAGGGGTTGACTCGAGAGAAACACTCTACGTGTGCAAGCTCGGATTGAGAGGAGGACCAAAGTGAGTAAAGCTAAAACTCGTTGATAAAACTAAGGGTTTTGATTCCCGGCCATAATTTGTCAAACCAAAATTTGGTATGTGTTTGATTTTTTTTGCCTCACTTTAGCTTGCCACACTTTATTATTTATATGGCTTATCGGTCATAGCTAGAGTGAAACTTTGTAGTTTGCTACACTTCGTGACGCCTAATTTTCCAGCCACACTCTATGGTTACTACACTTGATAAATTTTGGCTTGACAAATAATGGCCAGAAAACATGACAGAAATAGTTAGACCTTTCCAAAATACCCTTGTTGATTCTAAGCTATTATCTGCGTTTCATAATATAAATTTATAGTGAACTAAAACAGTTTACTAAGAAGGCTTATATTATGAAACGGAGTAAGCAGTACAGATGACTCGCATCAGCGGAGGTAAAAGAAAGGAATAAACTTGGAGGTGGCGTGTAAGCGAGGGCATGATGCCAAGCCGAAGCCAGCCCGCGGGGTCGATCTCACCGTGCTGCCTCCCATCAGCAAGCACTAGGAAACACAAAAGTACGTACGTACCCTCTGCCCTCGATCCTGACGAGCCGAGCGCTGAAAGCTAGCGTTATCACACTGCCCAAGGTGGCCAGAAGGGCCCCTCACCGCGTGCCCCCCAGCTTGCAAAAGATCCATCCAACATAACAGGCCGATTAATTATTAACCATATGGCCTCCTTGATTTGTCACTACTAGCCAGGTTACTCTTACAGTAATCTCCTGTTCCCCAGCTAGACCGCTAGCCCTGGGTTAAAATATTACCGCTGCTGATTAGGCATAGATTATTCGCCCGAGCGGCGCGGGCACATGCTCATCACTGTGTCGCCGCATATGTGACAAGCTCCAACGCGTTTTGCTTTGCGCATCCGGGGGGCGCAGCATGTGCGGGCGTAACGCAGTTTAACCTAATTTAATCTCCTAAATTCGCATGCAAGGCTATATGGAGTATATATGTGTGGACATGCCGGAAAGGGTCTTTGGCACACATGACAAGTCTTCCCTTCACTTTCAGATTTTTGAGACTATCTATATATTCAACGCCATAATTTTTGGAGAAATAGAAGTGTGAGGTTTTAAAATTTTCAAAAAACCTAAAAATAAAGGAGCATTGGTGTCCACGTGCACCAAATCACTTCTCTGGCAATCCATGTGTCTAATCTTTATACAGCACTACCAAAATTATAAAATGATTTGGTTGATTAAATAGCTAACCAAGACATCTTATAATTTGCGACCAAGTAAATAATACCTACTGACAATCTTTTTCATTCGCGAAAATTACTCTCCTGTGAAAGTATGGCTGGGAGCATGCATGCAAGACAAAGATAGAGAAAAATAAATAGCTAGGTTTGAATTGCGGATTTTCCCATCACTTACCTCTAGAGTTCTGATTAAGGATCTTTCTCCTCTAGTAACTAGGGTTCGGTCCAAGGCTGAACCCTGGCGAGCGAGACTCACGACCAAGGGTAGCAAGACGATCTTGATCAACTCGTGCCTATTCCAGCCTTCCCATGTACCATATGGGCTTGTACCTAGGTGCTACCCGAAGGGACACATGCGGACTTTGCAAAGAAGTTGTCACGGTTCTTTTGGGTAACCACAGACGGTCACCAAAAATACCATATGGTAAAATGGATAGATATCTGCACCCCAAGATTCTTGGGGGCATAGGGATTCTACACTCGCATCGCTTTAACCGTGGCCCTAATGCTGAAATGGGTCTGGTGTATTGCCGAGGATTAAACTCATCAATGCCCATTGTTATGGGCTTGGGTTTTGCAGAAGAGGGGGACGCTGGAGATCGTGGGATGACTAACAAACAAGCAATACGGGACATAAAATTTACCCAGGTTCGGGCCTCCGGAGGAAAACCTTACTCATGCATGTCTGTTCTTGATTGATGGCAAAACTGGGAGTTACAATGGTGCATAGATGAGATCTGGCGGGTGAGTATGCTAGGGTTGTGGAATCTCCTCCTCGTCGTGCCTTCCTGGCCTTTATATGGGGAGGCCAAGTCTCGGGGTAGGTCGAGTCGGTTACATGTTAGGGTTTTACCCTTTTTTAAGTTTCTATCTAAAGCTAGATGTGTTCTTCAAGGAGTCTCGTTCCTCACGGGCCTACGCCACCCGAATCGTTTCTGGGCTTCATCATCAGGAGTGGATAATTACATGGGCTTCTGCTGGGCCAGACCGGATAGGCTAACATTGGGCACCCGTAGGGCCTACCCATGTCATGTATCCTCAAGGACAATGGAGGATTGTGTCTTCAACTCATCAAAGCAAAATACCTCCGGGGCCACCCCCTTCTAGCATGTGAACGCTGGGATGGTTCGTAGTTCTGGAGAGCCATCCAGGACATCAAGAATTACATCCAACTAGGTGATTCTTTCTCTATTGGCAATGGGAGAGAGGTGCTGTTTTGGCTCGACCCATGGATTTCAACCTCCCAACTATGCTCTATGTTTCCCTGCCCTCTTGGCCATCTGCGCGTCCCCGATGATGTTGGTGGATGAGACGGTGCAAGAGGGTCTCTAGAACATCCTGTTTCGGAGGACATTTAGCACCTACGAAGCTAGGGACTTTGATAGTCTGAGGGGATCCCTACCCGGATTCCTTCCGAAGGTGGGAGATACCATGTCTTGGCGTCCCTCCTCTTCTAGTAGTTTCACTGTGAGCTTGACGTACCGGACCCTCTTCTAGAGTCCGAAACTAGAGTGGACGACTCCACTTTTGAAAGCCCTATTCCTCTTAGCTTGAGGATTTTCATGTGCAGCTTCTCACGGACCATCTATCCTCGGGGGTGAAGGTGTCCAAACTCAATGGACCATTCACTAGTCTATATCCATTATGTGAGACCCTAGAAACATGCACCCACATTATGTTCATGTGTCCTGCCGCTCAGTTTCTACGGAGCTTCGTCCGTGAGGCTTTGGAGCCTACCTAGCAGGCTTATGACCCTGGGGAGTTCTTGGAAGGCGGAGGAAAACCGCACCGGAGGAGGGAGACACCTCTTATGGCTAGTGTTTGCGTCTTTAACCTGGACGTTGTGGAATATACGCAACAAGATGGTGATTGATCGGATCTTCCTAAGACGTTCTTCCGAATCTGTTTTCTCCTTTATTGCCTTTATTCAGCAGTGGAACCCGCTCTCTACGCAGAGGGACCGGGAGAGCGTGGACAACACTCTTAGGGCTCTTAGAGTGACGGCGCATCGCTTCTCGGCACCTGACCCCCCTTTGTCGACCTAGGGGGCTGACCGACGACCGTCTCGTTCCGCGCTTTTCTCTCTAGGCTATGTTGTGTTGAGGCCCAACATACGACCTTATTTTTGTTTTCTATTTCGTCAGCTTCAGATCATTTTATGTGAAACTTATGGTACTTGGATGTTGCTATATTTATAAAGCGGGACAAAAGACTGATTGAAAGAATTGATCGGCGAATTCATGAGTAAGATCCTCTGCATGCATGGAAGACAAAAAGGGAACGAGTTGTTTTGAAATTTTACGGCATGTGCTCATGCTACTGGTTTTGTACTGTTCAACCATGCGTGTGATCAATTCTCTCTAGCTAGAAATCTAGAAGGGATGAATTGTCATGCATACATGCATATGCGTAACAAATAATGCTCTAGGGGTGAATGATTCATGGTTTCTACCAACTAAGAGATTCCCCAGACTTAACATCGCTTATTATGTACTGTACATTACATAACCTTATGGAGTATTATTACTAAGCCGTAATTAGCATATCACTCAAATAAAGGACGCAAGATGTACCATGTACCCAAGAACGACAATACACATAATTATGTCCGCACTAATTATGATAGTTCCATTGAGAAAGTGTACTAAGCTAGCTAGCAAGCTACGTACTGTACACATAAGACCATTAACTATCTGTGACCAAATAAACCTTGTGTTTCTTTACGTGCAGGCATGTGAGACACAACCTTTACAAATTAAAGCCCTCTCTTCTGGGACCATGTATGTTTTGCAATTCCTTAACATCCCTTAGTCTCTTACCCCACACTATTTTTTAACTATGCCTGGCTAAGCTTTGCTTTAGAGACCTTCTTTTATGTTGTGGAGTGCTTGCATGTATTTGTATTATGCTTGCAAAAACAGACAACTGACTATATATATAGGAGGGGGCCAGCACCAACCAGGCCCACATGCATAGTCAGTACACAAGGCACCGAGAATAAATGAATACTTGCAATTAGGGCCCTATAATAGCTAGAGAGGATGGAGGATGTGGTTGTACAAAGGGATAGAGCTAGGGTGTTAGGTGTTTGATAGCTAGCTTGGGCCAATAAATTTTTTCTTGTTAGGTCGATTTCCTTGTTTGTTGCTGTAGTAGCTGAGGATTCTAGTGATGGCAAAGGGAGCTCATGCTAGCTGTTTCTTATAACAAGGTCAAGAATTTGTTGTTAGAGCTGTGCTAGGTCATGGTCTCATTGAGACGGCCAGAAAGTGGTCCACAAAATCTAAGAAGGCCTAATAACACATGTCCCTTTCCTCCCATGTACGTGATGGAGAGTGTACTGCCCTAGGCTTATGTAATGCGATGCAGCATAGCCATTATGCTTTCCGTAAGACCCAATTAATGTTTATATATCCAGTTTCAAAAAAAAATGTTTATATATCCAATGAACATCAAACCTTTTTGGCGCATTCCCTCGTGACCTAGTCAACTTCGTCTAAAAAGGTTAATTTATAAGAAAATTTGTTAAGTATTATGGTTATATCCTGATACCCCCGTCTTACCTTCATATATTGGCAAAACAATGTATATGATCATGTGATCCAATCTTATATTTTTACATATATCACAAACGGTGCACCATATTCAGAATTTAGTACTCCCTCCGTCATAAAAAGGGATGTCGCAAATTTCTTTAGATTCACAATTATATATCCACTAAAACGCATCTAGATACATATGAATGTAGATAAATCTGCGGCATCCTTTCATGCAAAAGGATTAGATGCATGTCATACAAGACAATATTATCAATTTGATCATAAATTCGTCACGCACAAGACCTCAAAAGAGGACAAGCGCAACAACTAAGAAAACTTGGTATCATTCTCATAGGAGATCGCGATCCACTTGCAGACACACAACACAAGGCTCATTGTTGAGTATCTGTGTTTTGACACTCTACAAAGTCTCTTTGCCGACCCATTTTTTGCCGAGTGTCCTTTGCCAAGTGCAATACTCGGTAATATTTTGCTGTGTATTTTTTGGATTTTTCCGTGTATTTCTAAGGAAAAACCCGTTTCGGGTAGTGTCGCAAGGACACAAAAAAGATATATACTGTGCATTATGCTTCAAGCCTGAGATATCCATGTGAAAGGAAATTGGCTGGTCTTAATTAGGGAAGAACAATAAAATAAATCGCTCTCCCAATCCAATATAGTTCTAGATGTACATATACCATGCTATGTTTGTACACTGACAAGGAAACGGAACGTGTTTAGCTAGCTACAAGACTACACAAACAACAAACAGATTTTCACGTCCAAACATTTTGCCCTAGTGCATGCCTGCTTCCGTTGTGTAGATAGCTAGTCCTTGGTATTAATCTCGGAACTACTTGCTATATGCCATACCCATGGGTAGTACAAAAATATCCCCTAATTGCTTATTATATTTTTCTGTAACCTTATCACACTCTCACACAGAACTAGTTCCAAAAAAATAAGGAAGTGTTGCCAAATATTAATAAATTTGTTTAAATAAGCTTCTTCGGGAGAACTTGGTCAGAACCATACTTAAGATTGCTTAGGAAAAGAAAACACCACAGAATTTTAATTTTGGTGAGAGGGTTGTTCTATTGGTATTCTCTATTGATAATTTACATGCCCAACTATCCTTGCATCCAAGAAACCTCCATGCCTAAAGATAAATTAGAAGATATGGCCGAAATGCATAGCTCCACACATAATAAATTTACAGCCGATGCACCCATGCTATTCTTTCTTGTTTAGATCGGACTATAATTCTTAATAGCAATGCAACACTACCTTAGCATGTAGGTGATGCTAAAGGGTATGATGAAAGTGCCATCGAACATATATATATATATATATATATATATATATATATATATATATATATATATCGTCAACAAATATGTGTCTACCTTAGAACCTGAATTATAGTGTGGATGCTCTGAATTAATAGAGAAATAAACTATCAGGGTTCAAATCCTGTGCATTATAGCCATGCATCCTTTTCTTTCTGCACCACAGAGTAAATAAGGGTGTCGATAATATGTATTAATAGATTTGTTTGAAAATACATGTACATAGGGAAGCATATTGTATATTCTCATATTCTAAATTACTATATGTTGTGTAGATTGTAGAGTAGAGTATCTTGGCAAACCAAGATATATATATATGTCAACATAAAATTGCCACTCATCTCCATGATGCCCAAGCAATCCTGCCAGTCTGTTCCACTATGTGGGATAAATAGGAATGTTGTTTGATCGACTAAATTTTAATGTGCGTGCAAAAAAATTCAGATGATGTAATATACAATATAATTCTCAAGGTTATATACTTTATCTTCATTAATACACCAATATTAGAGAAGATATAGAATGCCTAACAGTTGTCCATATGCACAAAAGGAAATAGATGTTCTTATTTAAGAGTAAACTCTATTTTAGACTATAAAACACTAAACTTAAGGATTTGTCTAGATGCAAAATGATGCCAAATCCCTCTAGATAGGCCTGGAAGTTGAGTTTAAGCTCATGCCTATCCAATGAATTTTATCCAATGCAATACTATCCAAAGTAATCCTAATTATTATATAACTAGGAGAAAGCTAAGCTATCAAAGGGCGACATGTAATTATTACATTCTCAATTCAGAAATATGATTCATTTCTCAATCCACCAAAATGTGTGGACATTATTTTTGAACACCTACATGCATATATATAATCAAACACAAACGATTGTAAAGAAGCATGGATATGAGTTGAATGATGTTTTGTTTGTAGCTAGTGGCCATTGGTCAGTCTACAGTGAATTACAATCCTAGTGTGCTTGAAAACAAGTGTGCAGAAGGGGGAAAAGAAACAAAGTAGAGTTGAGGCTACAACTAGACATAGCATATGGACAGTACTCACTGTACCACTCTACGTATATGTAGGCTGGCCGGGAGCTGAGCAAAATTGCAGAGTACTGCTGTACTGAAGGACAAGAGATTATACCACCGTGATCTTTCTTTCTTAATTTCTTTGGAAAACATTGATCTTGTGAAAATGCACGTTGAACAATTAATAATCTAATGGCAAATTACGTACGAGACTGAAAAGTTCTCTAAGATGAAGACAAACAGCTCCTAGTTAGCATGAACCAGAAATGCTAGTTTCAAACTGTACATGAGACTAACACATACAGGTCCTATTGGCCAGGCTTAGGTTAGTTTTAGTTTCTTCAAAGTAAATCATGCACATTGTTGACATTCCATCATTCCATGTGACTAGCTTGTATTGGTTGGTATTTCACTTTTTCAGTATACAATTGCAACACTGATCTATGTCACTTCAAGAAAGAATATTGAAAATAGTGCCCTAGGAAAAGGAGAAACAGTGGTGTGACAAGGTCACTGTGTCCTCTAGAGAGAGAGGAGGAGGAGGGGGAGAGAGAGGGAGAAATTATGCAAAGAAAATGCATAGAATTGGTGTACTTTATCTTGTGATGATGTGGAGCAACAGGCAGAAGCTGATTGCCCATGGATCCCAAGGTATGCATACCAGAATATATGGAGCTATAGCAGCAAAAAAATCATATAAAAAGGCACCCAAAAAACGCACAGCTTTTACCCATGCCAGAGCCAGAGAGAAGCTTCCCCATGCACACATACGAAAGCAAATCCCAAGCAAACAATACCATGCATGATGTAATGTAACGGTATACGTACTTGAGATATAATAGTAGGAGCAGTAAACTATAATTAACCAAAACCACGTGCTGCATGCGAAATGGAGTAGTAGTACTAAACAGTTTCAAATGGAAGTGATTAAGATACACTTACTTTTATCTCTTTTGAATTGCACACTGCACCAATGCATGCATTAAGGTCTTTACTAATCAACTGGAAATTAAGATTCATGGAAATGATCGACAAGTAGTACTAGTGATAGCTCTAGCTAAAAAGATGCATTAGTGTTCATCATCAAGGTAGGACAGTACTCTCGGACAGGCAACAATTCTCCACATCTTCTTGGATCTTCTTGACTTGCTTTTGTTTGCTCGTTTTGGATCAATGCAACTCGATCGTCATCTTTGAGATAAAATGAAATTCATGGCAGGAATTGAAGCTAGGTTCTAGGGTTATGAGGGAAAAACTGGGTGCCTGCGGCGAAGGCGCCGATCGGCGTCGGGTAGGGGTCCATCAGCACCGCTGCGGATGTCGCCACTGTCGCCCCGTGACCGCCGCCGACCGCCTCGCTGCTCCCGGCCGGCGATGACCCCTCCCTCCCGGCCCCAGTCAGCTGGTGGTACTCCGCCGACGTCGGCGGGAGCTGCCCGGCCGCCTCTTCCGCCGGCCCGTGGTCCCGCAGGATCCCCTTGAACATGTGACCGCCGATGCTGACAGCCGTCTGGTACGCGAACTCCGCGTCCGGCTCGTCCACCGGCCCGATCCGAACGCACCGGAACACTGCCTCCAAGCTCAGCTCCGGTGGGAACCTCCCGTCCCCCTCGCCTGCAAACACACCGGCGTCGTCAGCGTTCTGATGAACGGTGCAGTGACTGACGGTACTATAATTGAGTAGCTGCCACACACCCTGCACGTACCTGAGGATGTGGTGTCGACCATGGCGGTGGTGGCAGAAGGCAAGCGGCCGAGGGAACGCACCAGCTCACGCGGCCTCTTATTAGCCACGGCGGCGGCGGCGGCTGCGGCGGCGCTGGCGCTGTTGTTTGCGGCGGCACCGCGGAAGAGGGCGGCGAGCTGCTGCTGGCGCTCGCGGCGCTTGGAGGCAGGCACCCAGGTGCTCTTGACGTGCGTGGAGCAGTTGAAGCCCCGGCTCCGGCAGCAGGTGCGGCAGCGCTGGTGGGTGCAGTCTTTCTTGGCGTTGTTGCCACAGTCCTGGCAGCTCGTGCCGGCCCTCCCGCCCCCCGGTCCGACGCCGCCACCCACGCCGACGCCGCCCACCCCGCCGTCATGCGGCGAGAAGCCCAGCACGACGCCCGTGGCCACGCCGGAGGAGAAGAACTGCGAGGTGTGCGGCACGGCCGCCGCCTGCTGGTGGTGCGGGTGCCATAGCTGGAACCCTATCCCCCCTCCGCCGCCGCCGCCGCCCGCCGTGTCGGCGGCCGCGGCGGCCGCGCCTCGCGCGTACAGAAACAGGCTGTCTGCCCCGATTGGATGATCACCGGCGCGGTCCCCGCTCCTCCCTCCCCTTCCTCCTCCTCCGCCGCCGCCGCCTCCCGTCAGAGAGAACCCCGCCATCCACGGCAGCCAACACCCATCAAGAAGCTCCTGCCGCGCGCTCACTTCCTTGCTCTCGCTCTCACCTCCTACAGGAAGATAGCAGTACAGACAAACCAAATAAATAAAAAAGTAGATCTTGGGTGTAAGAGAAAAGCAGAAGAAGCAGCTAGCAGCAGAACATGGCAGACTTGTTGGGATTGCAGCTTAGATTTCAAGGTAGCTCGCCGCCCGCTAGATCAGATAGATCTGGCACTGAGATGCTGATAGACGCACAGGGATTTGCACGCAATTACGCGCGCGCCGGTAGCTTATCTAGGCTCGGTAATTAGGTGCGTTGACACACACGCATACATGTACTCATCCTAGCTATAGCAGGTGACAAACTTGAGGCTGCCTAACTAGTTAGGAAACTAGTTACTACCACCACCACCAACACAACTACATCTATCTACTACTCACCTTTGCGAGTTGCTGGGAGGATAATAGGTAGCTCGATCTTGCCTCTAATTCTCGATCGATCTCCTCTTGGATAATTCCTCCCTCTCCTAAGGCTGCCTTGGCTTTGTTCCACGCACTAGGAGGCTGGAGGAGGGAGGAGGAGTGGGGTAATAAGTTGCTTTTTGGGGTGGTGAGGAGAGTGAAGTGTGTGGCTAGGCTATATAAAGAGGGAGGATTGGAGGAGGAGGGAGAAGAGGGCTGATGATGATGATGGGCTGGAGTGGGTGCTAGCTGCTGCTGCCTGCTGCCTGCTGCCGGGGAGGAATTCTAGATCGAGAGCGTCTGCAAACGCCGCCATGGAGGCGGCTCGAACCTTAATTCCTATTTATTGCTTCGCGCGGCTCGGCGCTCCATCTCATCTCGTCTCTCCTCCTTTCCCTCTCTGTCTACCCAACCGGATGAAAGAACAGCAAAGGGCCGACGATGCGAGGAGAGAGAGAGAGGAAATAAAGGAGAATGTGTGTCTACTAGTAGCAGTACCACCTCTCTTTTTTTTTCTCTTCAAGGTTTTTTGTTTTGTTTTGCTTTTTTGCATCTCCGTGCCTTGCTTTCATGCGATATTACAAGAGCTGCCCCGTCAAAGACAGTATGAGTATGACTGCATGGCGACAAAACGGTAGGGAAGAGGAGGAGGAAATTTTCACTGACAGGAGAATGCACCTTTGCTCATCTCTTGGTCGTCGTCTTCCCGCGGCCCAGCTAGCCCCATGCACTGCATTTCTTAATGCCCTCAGGTCTCTCTTACGTGACTATGGCTATGTGTGTCTGCTTTACTTTCAGTTTTATTCATTAGTTGTGATGATGTTTAGATTAACTTTTAACATACAAAGTGGTATTATTATTTTTCTCCAACTGCCAAGATGGAACAACCTATTAGGATGATGTGGCAACCTATCAAACGTACAACATCTCTCCATCGTCATATATAGCTTCATATAGCTAGCGTACCAAATTATGTCGAATTATATAAAATTTTGTTGAATTTGATGAGATTATGTTCAATTCTAGAGCAGTAGAGTTAGCAACCATGTCCAACTCCGGTATATTTAATTTGAAGATAAATAGGAATGGGAAAAAGGTAACCACAATGTCTCAACTAATGAGTAAATTCTGCACATTTTTATTAGGGTAAAATTTATCAAGAGGTCATACATACATACAAGGTAAACAATAACTAATAGCTTTGAGTAATTCCACCTTTTACCCATAAATGTGATATATGGTAGCTTTTACCCCATTTAAATTATTTTTCCGCGTTTTACCTCTCCTTAGTTGTGACTATGTGTTTTTACTTATGCCCATATTATTGTTTTTCCCAACTGAAAGGATAGATCCACTTGTTAGGAACACAAGGAAGCTAACTAGGTAGACAACTTAGACTTGTTCTTGTGTTAGCGGCATACCTTTATAAAATTCATTTAGATTCTATGAATTTTATCAAATGTGTCACTATGTGCACCATACTGCTTGAATGTCATACAACCCCTGGTAAAGGTGACATTGAGTTGTCCATCTAGTCGGCTGGCACGTCATCCTATCAGATCGGTCCCCTATTGTCATTTTGAGAAAATGATAAAATATGGTAAAACACATCTTGATGTCCCAACTAAGAGGTGAATTGCGAGATTTTTAGGTAGAGCAAAAAAAATTCATAACATTATAACTAGTCGCATGTACTAAATTAATTGAAGACCTGGCTTTGTCTTAAGTCAAACTTGTGGACTAGGTTGAACTTAACGATCTTTGACTTCGGACAAAATTAGGATTTATATTAATTTGGAACTTAGGGAGTGAAAAATGAGAAGTGGAGAATTTACATATACATGATAAGTTCTTAGATAAATGAAAACTCCTATATAAACAAATTTTATGAACCCATGGAGTAATTAATTACTTAAATAGTATCATCTAAATGACCCTATAATACTACCAATTCGTGACCGTCAATAAAATGAAAATACTTCCGAGCACAAGTATGCTTGTTAGATGATTCACAAAATATAAAAAAGTATGCTTAGTTAGATTTACAAGGGGAATTTAAGCAAGCTGTAACTTGTGTTCAATAGTAACCGATGTAAATGTGCATGGAGCCCCTTCTACGTAGCTGCAACAATCCGTGCATATATATCATCTTGTCCTAAATAGAGCGCAAATGCGTTATGTAGATATAGATACTTATATAAATGTAATATGTATGAAATATATTATTCTTATAGTGTGTAGATAGAAGGTTCGGTGAGCTTGTCCGACAAAACAAGTAATTCCTCACAAACTCCTAATATGCATTCCCAACTCCAAAGTCCTAGGTTGTTAAGTGGACAGTTAGGTCCAAAGTGACTAGAGCACTCACACGACATGTTGACCAGAATCAACGGCATGTTGGCCAGGGCAAGACGAAGTCGTGTGTGGGAGATTGTAGGCAATGAAAACAACGGAAATACCCAGTACAATATGGGTCCACATGCACCCGAATTTCAGAAGATATAAAATATTGTATCAAAATTTTAGAGAATATTCAAAATAAATCAAGAACGTACATATTGCCTTGATACTTATCATGCAAAGTTTAAACAGGAAATATGATCCGACGTACGTGTTCTATAGAAAAAGAGAAAATAGAACTTTGTATTTCCTGCATAGTAAAAGTCCAAGCCATTAAAGTATTTCTTATACACTGTCTTTTTTGCGCGAGTTAAAACTTTTATACTCCCTCCGTCCAGAAATAACTGACGTGGGTTTGACTAGATTTAAATGTATCTAGATATGTTTTAGTGTATAGATACATTCGAATCTAGACAAACTCAAGTCAGTTATTCCTAGACGAAGGGAGTATTTTACTTTCAAACTTTATATGCACATATCTGGATACATTCTCTACATGCATATTTTATGTCTTTTTTTATTTTATCCATTACTTTTATGATTTTACTATTTATCAGGGTTCACATAGACCCATGTGTACCACATCCGCGTCACATTTTATTTTAATCCTGTTTGCATTATATGTTCACTCACAAGGACGGTGTGTCGATCAAGTGCTACCTGGCGAGACCGATGGCAACGGTCTAGCTTGATGATTGTGCTGATGAGCAACGGTGGAGTAGCTGCCATTTGTACACAAACAATCGTACTGGCTACATAGGTATGTTTTGGGACTTAGTCGGATAGAGAACTCTCTTTGGAGCAAAGCAAATTCTGAAGAAAGGAACATGAAGGCATTCGCAAGGATATTTCCTACAGGACATGTTCAGGTGGTAAAATTACTTCAAAGGAGTTCGGTAGAATAGGATATTGTTTCTAGGAAATACATTGCACACAAACTTTAAATTAGTAAAGCCAACAATGACAAGAACAACTCACAAGTATCACTTGAAAGATGCAAATAAAAGGCAAACGAAGAACGTCAAACTAGCTCTCCATTAGGCAGCATTGACAATGCCATCCGTCTCTACCAATGAAGGCCGCCACCGACGAGCGTATTTTGAACTCACCATTTCTTTGTACTTAATCCTGATATTCTTGGGATGTATCTCGGATTATGGCATTGCTACTTCTTTAATTCGTTTTTTAAATGAGTTTTAGGTTATACTCATCGGTGTGAAAACGTTTAGCAGTGATGGTCTAGGAATCAACTACACCGACGATAGAGACGTTCGTCAACAGTATAAAGTCACCTGTAACACCTTTCTGGTGACATCGGCAAGACTCGTCGTCCGAACTGGTAGCGCTGAAGACCAGCTTGAGTTTCTCCCGTCGACAGATACTCCAGCCGACGAGACGCGGCTAACTAGAGACATTCCAGTGGTACGCGCATAATCTATGTACGTTGAAGGTGCTCCAGTAAGTGACGATTAGAAACTGCACGTGGCTGTCACGTGCAGGCGTCATTTATAGTGGGTCTTTTATGTGTACCCGCCATTGTTTGTGTGATGTCCTTTCTTCAAAACAAACAGTTATTTGTATCATACCGTTGATGTTCTAGTCATGGGTCGTCTGTCATTACATATTCACCGCTGACTAGCAGATATTATGTCAGGTTGTTGTTAGTAGATTAGTTTTGTTGTGGTCTGTTTTTCCCTATTCGTCTCTAATAGTTTTAATGGTGATGAGTCATGTCATTTATGTTCGTCACTCTATTGTTTGAAGCACCAACCTATATATTTTGTGGGATCATCTCTGGTCAAGTTTTTGGTTTTAAAAAATAAATACATGTATTTGTCTTTTATGTACAATCTAGGATCGGGTATGGACATAAGCATATGTTTCATACTCCCTACGCTCCATTCTATAGTGCCTATAGTTTTTGACACAGAAATTAAGAAACACATATGAAGGAAAAATCAAATAGTTTTGGACGGGATTTCCCTTAATTAATTGACGTGATAAAATAGAGGAATTTGCCGGAGACATGAAACACTAAATACTTTATATATAGTCCCCAAAACATTTGTCCTGGTGTGTTGCATAATGCAATATATCTTATATTTTGGAATTTTTCTCAAAAAACTATAGACACTTTAGAAAGTAACGGAGGAGGGAGTATGTATACAAATACATAAATACATCCATAAGTCCCCATTTGCAGCAATAGACAAAGAAAGGAAAAATATCACATGAAGATCAAAATATCACTTTTCAGATGATTGTAGCTCATCATGTTCATAGGTTTCCATAATAATATCATACAACAAGAATCCTCATCTTCTCGTGAGGTCACTGTTGCAAGCAAAATATTAGGCTGGTATCTTAATATTCCGCATCTTCCCGTGGTATTACTATTGAAAGCAAAGCAGAATAAGATTATGATAGCGATGATTAACTGGCTGCTGCCTCAAAAGATGTATACAATGAGAAGACAAGTAGTGAGGTGAATAATTAAGAAAAGATGAATAACAATAGATACATCTAGCTTTTAAAGATAATATTCATCGTATACAACTAAACAAGTAGCATGCTTCACATGAACTACAAGAGTCATGAAGCTATCCTTCAGAACATAAATTTCGAGACATGATAAAAAAGTACATATGAACTAGATCGCCGGTGCTGAGACCCTGAAACAAAGCATGGCATCAGATCATTATGGTGTACGTATGGATTGGCAATGCAAAAAATATGAGAAAAATATTTAAACTTGAAATAACACTCAATTTTTTTATGAAATCGGATCATTGTGCATAGATGCATAGATATATTGAAAGAACATCAGTTTTAATCACAAGAGCAGTATGTACTGGACCTATGCAACATACATAGCAAATTGTTGAACTTGCAAACAAAGGTGAGAAGATAAGGTTTAAGCAAATCGACCAATAAACAAAGGCAACACGAAGGATACCTGGCTGTGGGTGAACATCAAGCCGGGACAATCACTTGCTGCTAGTCCAACTCTTCTATATCAGGCCATCTCTTCTTTATACGTGTCTCGAAATCTCTGTCCTTCAATCTTTGTATGATGCTCCGCCACCAACTCAGTTTTCTTACCATCACTTTCAGAGCTCTTTGTTTGACTTTCTTCATTCTATCTTCACCAACTTCACAGCTGAATAGATACTGGTTGAACAACTTTCTCAAGAGCTCTTCCCTCCGGTTACTGTTCTCTTCCATTCTCAAGTCTGTGCACGTGAGCTATCATAAACGATTCGTTCTATGGTCCAACTTTACATTTTAGCAGCCTATGATGAACTGACAGGAAAACCTATTTTATCGACTCATGTGACCACATGCCTTATTTCCACACAAATTATTTTTGACACCCCTCCCGTGACACCCCTCGCCCTCTCTGATCTACCACCCTTCCGCCGCTGCTGCCGGCGCTGGCCGCGGTGGCAGCGGGCCCGGCACCGAAGGGGCGGGAGAGAGCAGATCATGGCGGCTATTCGCTGGTGGCGGCTGGGGTCAGCGCTGGTGCTTCAGATGCCGCGGCGGCCAGGGCGGCACCCTTGGTCGTGTGGCGGCAGTGGCTACTCCCTGGGCATGAGATCTGATCATGGAGGTCGGCTGCTTGCGGAGGCTGGGCCGGTGCCCGGATCATTGCGGCGGCAGCTTACCCATCGGGTATCGATGCAAGGTGTGGCGGCTATGGTCATAGGTCTAGGCTTCCGCCTATATCCGCCATCCGCGCGGCCTTTTCGTTGCCTGAAGGTGCGTGGGAAGGCGGCATGATGTTACTTGCTCGGGCCGACGGACCGGCAGGGGCACGTGGTTATTGCAGGCGTGTCTCCTCTTCCGTCGGAGGGGGCGGGCGGCGGATAGCGGCATGGGGGATGTTGTTCTGTCCAATAATGGCGGTCGGTCCTAGGGTTCCATCAGCGTGAAGACAAAGATCTGATTTTTGCTTGCATTCGTTGATCTGGCCTGGAGAGGCGGGTTCCAGAAGGCTCCGTCGGCGAACTCCCATGGGCGCAGTAGGCCTGGAGATTGCTGGATCGGAAGGTATTCGGTCGTGCGTACTTTATTTTTCTGGACGTTTGGTTTTAGCGGGTATGTTGTGAAGCTCTGCTGCTTGTTCCCACCAAGTGCCATGTAACGATCCATGGTGAAGTCAGATGCGAAGAATGTTAGGAAAGCGAAAATATAAGAGCGGCAATGGTGATTTGAGTCTTTGTGGTGACGGCGAACTGGCTACGGGATCTGTGATTCGTAGCATAGACTGTTTGTGGAGGGGGGCAACATAGGAGGAGTTTCTAGTCTTACCTTGCAGGGGTGAAAATCCAAGGTCTGGCCTTAACTGGTTGTGACTGACAATGGTCTTGTTGAAGGCATTGTTTTGCGAGAGAGAACTTTCTCCAGGGTGAAAATCTATGATCTTTGATTGGGCAACACGGCGCTTGTGCACCATTTCCTTCTTGAAGACGTTGTTATTGGAGTGGTGGACTACTGGTGTTGTTCCGGTGGTGTCAGTGTCGTTGCTATGAGGAATAGTTCCCTGTAACGGGACTTTTTTTTGTAACTAGCATGAAGGCCCTCGCAATTGCGAGGGCATCGCCTTTATTGTGTTAAATTCTAAAAGGTTTGAGTGCACACTTTTTGTATGCCATCTAGCTACGGTAGTAGTATGTACACCTGAACAGCTAAATATGTTAAAATTAGACGGAGCATCAGCTCAAACATATACAACAAGTATAACCGTGATTTTTTTTTACAAAATGGAGTACCTCATGGACGTGTATTTAAAATGGAGATATATGCACACATATTTGCTTCTTGTTTCCACCAAAATCACCACTAATGAGCTATTTCAGACCATTATAATGACCTATTTTCCTGGATAATAGTAGTATCCCAGGAGATTAGTAGAAATGCAACAGAAACAAACAGGCTCTGTTGCATGCTGATCATGTCCTCATGCCATCCTTGAGATCGCCACCGTGGACAGCATCTCCGATCGAGAGGCTATTGCTGCGCCGCATGATCTGGCCATCGTAGTAGTTTGCGTAGGACATGGTCACGAGAACGCGAGTTCAAACATATTTGACTTGATATTTCTCTATGTTTCTAATCTAATCGATATACAACCCATATACTGAACAAAGAGGTTTAATCCACAGCATCCATTGATTTCCATGGCTTTTCTCGTGTCCTTTTCTCAATCGGGACTGATGATCATGTTAATTATGTCTTTTAAATTGGTTCTTTATCTAAGCCATTGTATGCGGCTGATTTTGAAGTGTTGGCAACGGCGGCGTTGCCTCCTACGGCTGGTTGACCAAGGCCAACAGGCGTCCCCACTATACTAGTGGAAACAGGGTCTCTAGTCCCGGGTCGTAAGGGCCTTTAGTTTCGGTTTTTAAACCGGAACTAATTAAACGGGACTAGTCCTGGCTCAGTTACCAGCCGGGACTAGTGGATGTCCACGTGGCTGTCCCTGCACGCTCGTGGTGCATCCTCACTAGTTTCGGTTGGTGTTATGGACCGGGACTAGTGGGTCTCTGCCGCGGCAGAGCATTACTTTGGACTAGTGGTTTTCTGCTGTGGCAGTATTTTATGCCCTTTCTCTGCCGGGGCAGAGATTTCATTTTTATTGTTTTATTTACTTATTTTTCATTTTAACATAGTTTTTGAATATTTCTACGCCATCACATATCGTACACATTCGTGCATATATAAGATAACTTGTATTACGATATCGAGCATACAAATATATACAATTTACATCGTTACATAGAGATCACAAAATCTTGGGACTAGAGCACGTCTATTCGATTACATGGAGATCAGTAGCGCCTATTCACACTAAATTCTCCGGCATCGTCTACGATCTCTTTGACAATAAATCCCGTCAGCTCCTCCGCAATTGCTAGTACGCGTTGCGCTGGTAGTAGTTGATCCCGCATTCTTTCGAACTATATATAAGAAAAAGGAGATCAATATGAATATCAATCATGAAAACAAAATGTGACGGCAATAAAATGATGGTGTGAGTGTATTGATTATATCGACTCTATAATCATTGTGTTCGGTGGTAAACATGTGAATGAACTCGCATACGTAGAATCCACATAGATTCGACCCCTGTGGCTGCCTCGCGCACTTTACAAGAATAGAATTCAATCAAAATAATAATCTAGCATCATTATAGAGACGCGCGGATATATCACGTGCTACTTACCGAGACCGTCCTAAACATCAACTTCTCACTAAATACACGGTAACCTCGCGCTTGAACCGGATCCAAACCTGCCCGATGAAGAAAATGAATGAATGAGTTATTCATTACCTGATATCTCAGGAAATCGACGAAAGAGACCGATATAGTGCGAAACTTACTTCTGGAGCATGTCCTGCATGCTGCGAAAATCTTCCAGGTGTCACTTTGATGGGTCCATGACATCAACTGTTCCCTTATCAACTTGAAAGTTACATGAAAGGTTTCTCTAGCAGAACCCAGTGGAAGCCGCAAACATTTATATATACATCAGTAACTCATCAGTTACACTTATTAGCATCGACTAATCAAAAGTGAATGTGTACAACAGGTCTCTGTGGACTGGACTAGGTGGATCCATAGTTCCTGCAAAATGCACACAATATTTATTTGAACTTAACAAATAAAACCTAAACCCTAAACCCGGAGGTGCGGTGGCGGTGGCCGATGATGGTGGTCGCGGGAGAGGCGGGTGACTAAGCGGCTTCCCGCGAGAACCACCAACCTAACCCTAACTCCGGTTGCCACCTCTAAAACCTAAACCCGGAGGTGCGGTGGCCGTGGCTGGTGATGGTGGCCGCGGGAGAGGCGGGCGACTAAGCGGCTTCCCGCGAGAACCACCACCCTAACCCTAACTCCAGTCACCACCCCTAAACCCGCGAGAACCACCACCCTAAACCCTAACACTAAGCGGCTTCCCGTGAGAAACACCACCCTAAACCCTATTATAAACATAACTTACAATATTATAAATCTCATACCCTAACAAATCCTAATTAATCATAAATACATACAATAATATAACAAAATCCTAAACTAAAAAAATTCTAAACTAAAAAAATCCTAAACTAACAAATTCCATGCGTCGAAATAACAAAATCCTAAACTAAAAAAATCCTAAACTAAATATATATACTAATGTAAAAAAATCCTAAACTAAATATATACACTGATATAAATAACAAAATCCTAAACTAATTAACAAATAATTAACAAAATCCTAAACTAATTAACAAATAACAAAATCCTAAACTAATTAACAAAATCCTTACCGGAGTTGGCGGCCGGCAGTGGCGGTGGCGCAGGCTTTGGCCAAGCAGGGCGCGGCGGTGGTGGCAGCCGGCGCTAGAGAGGGAGGCGCGGCGGGACGAGAGAGGGAGCCGCGGTCTTCATCGGAGAAATCGGCAGGCATCCTGGCGGCTTTGTCGTCGTTCTGGCCTCCAACTTCTCGGTCGTAACGACCGGGAGAACTCTCCATTATACCCCCTCGCCCACTAGTCCCGGCCCGTGGCACCAGCCGGGACTAAGGGGGGTCTCTAGTTCCGGCTGGTGCCACGCACCGGGACTAGATGGGAGGGGGCGTTTTGTTTTCGCGCGCTAGGACCAGACCATTAGTCCCGACCGGTAAACTAGGCCGGGACTAAAGGACTAAATTTGCGCGTGCTCGGCTTTTTTTTTCAAATTTTCCAATATATCATTTAAAACATTTTGCATACTTTTGAATTTGACAAAACTTTCACATTGAAAAGTTCTTGAATTTGAATAATTAATCCAAATCCATTTCCTGTTTGATCAAATAATTATTTTAAATAGTCAAATTATTAAACATTTTGCCATTATCAATTTAAAAATGCATTAACTATTATTTTTTGCATACTTTTGAATTTGACAAAACTTTCAACATGAAAATTCTTGAATTTGAATAATTAATCCAACTCCATTTTCTGTTTTATCAAATAATTATTTAAATAGTCAAATTATTAACCATTTTGCCATTATCAATTTAAAAATGCATTAACTATTATTTTTTGCATATTTTGAATTTGACAAAACTTTCAACATGAAAAGTTCTTGAATTTGAATAATTAAGCCAAATCCATTTTCTGTTTTATCAAATAATTATTTTAAATAGTCAAATTATTAACCATTTTGCCATTATCAATTTAAAAATGCATTAACTATTATTTTTTGCATATTTTTGAATCTCACTAAACTTTCAACATGAAAAGTTCTTGAATTTGAATAATTAATCCAAATCTATTTTCTGAATAAGCTTTAGTCTCGGTTGTATCCACTAACAGGGACTAAATATATTTCTCGCAATTTCTCACCGCTTCCCGCCAAGTTTTTTTTGCCCTTTCCTCTGAACCGAGCTTTTAGTCCCGGTTGTAGCCACTAAGAGGGACTAAAGATATTTCCCGCCATTTTCCACCGCTTCCCGCCATGTTTTCCCGCCCTTTCCATTTATATATAGGCTGGCCACGTCATGGTTATGCACACATCCACACCTTCCTCTCTCACAGAAATGGACACTGCCTACTAGGCCATTCTGACCCTCGAGGAGACCGAGGCGCTGTGCGCCTCAAGCTACCCTTGCCCACCAGGCTACCGCCGCCTTGGCCGAGTCTTGTGGAGGTGTTCCTGTCCCTCCTGTGCCTCAAGGCTACGCCCGATAGGCGGCCATCACGAACCACTTCTACCACGAGCTCACGCCAGAGCAGCGGATGGATCCCCAGTGGGATCTCGACAACTACGACACCTGAAATGCCTTCTTCGCTAATCGGCGGGAAAGGGAGAGGGAGCCGAGGGATTCGTTAGAGAAATCGGTGGGCAGACTGGCGGCGTTGTCGTCATTCTGGCCTCCAACTTCTCCTGGTGCATGGAATGCGTCGGGGGAGAACCTCCCATTTATACCCCCCTCTAGTCCTAGTCCGTGGCACCAGCCGGGACTAAGGGGGTCTCTAGTCCCGACTGGTGCCACGCACCGGGACTAGAGGGGAGGGGGCGTTTCATTTTCGTGCGCTGAGGCCAGACCTTTAGTCCCGGCTGGTAAACTGGGCCGGGACTAAAGGACTACATTTTCGCGCGCTGGGCCAAAAACCTCAGCGCGCGCTGGGCTTTTTTCAAATTTTCCAATATATCATTTAAAACATTTAAATTTTACTTTTTGCATACTTTTGAATTTGACAAAACTTTCAACATGAAAAGTTCTTGAATTTGAATAATTAATCCAAATCCATTTTCTGTTTTATCAAATAATTATTTTGAATAGTCAAATTATTAACCATTTTTCCATTATCAATTTAAAAATGTATTAACTATTAATTTTTGCATACTTTTGAATTTGACAAAACTTTCAACATGAAAAGTTCTTGAATTTGAATAATCAATCCAACTCCATTTTTGTTTTATCAAATAATTATTTAAATAGTCAAATTATTAACCATTTTGCCATTATCAATTTAAAAATGCATTAACTATTATTTTTAGCATATTTTTGAATTTGACAAAACTTTCAACATGAAAAGTTCTTGAATTTGAATAATTAATCCAAATCCATTTTCTGTTTTATCAAATAATTATTTTAAATAGTCAAATTATTAACCATTTTGCCATTATCAATTTAAAAATGCATTAACTATTATTTTTTGCATATTTTTGAATCTCACTAAACTTTCAACATGAAAAGTTATTAAATTTGAATAATTAATCCAAATCCATTTTCTGAATAAGCTTTAGTCTCCGTTGTATCCACTAATAGGGACTAAAGATATTTCTGGCCATTTCTCACCGCTTCCCGCCAAGTTTTTCTGCCCTTTCCTCTGAACCGAGCTTTTAGTCCTGGTTGTAGCCACTGACAGGGACTAAAGATATTTCTCGCCATTTCCCACCGTTTCCCGCCATGTTTTTCCTCCATTTCCATTTATATATAGGCTGACCACGCCATGGTTATGCACACATCCACACCTTCCTCTCTCACAGAAATGGACAGCGCCTATTGGGCCATTCTGACCCTCGAGGAGACCGAGGCGCTGTGCGCCTCAAGCTATCCTTGCCCACCTGGCTAACGGCCGCCCGCCGGCTGGATGCTGAGCGCTGGAGGTGTTCCTGTCCCTCATGTGCCTCAAGGCTCCGCCCGACAGGCGGCCATCACGAACCACTTTTGACACGAGCTCATGCCGGAGAAGCGGATGGATCCCCAGTGGGATCTCAACAACTACGACGCCTGAAATGCCTTCTTCGCTAACCAGCGGGAAAGGGAGAGGGAGCCGCGGGCTTCGTCGGAGAAATCGGCGGGCAGCCTGGCGGCGTTGTCGTCGTTCTGGCCTCCAACTTCTCCCGGTGCGTGGAACGCACTTGGGGAGAACCCCCCATTTATACCCCCCTCTAGTCCCGGTCCGTTGCACCAGTCGGGACTAAGAATCTCTAATCCAGTGGTGCCACGCACCGAGACTAGAGGGAGGCGTTCATTTTCGGTTGGGGCGACCTTTAGTCCCGGCTAGTAAACTGGGTCGGGACTAAAGGACTAAATTTGCGCGCGCTGGGCCAAAAACCCTAGCGCGCGCTGGGCTTTTTTTTTCAAAAGTTCCAATATATCATTTAAAACATTTAAATTTTACTTTTTTGCATACTTTTGAATTTGACAAAACATTCAACATGAAAAGTTCTTGAATTTGAATAATTAATCCATTCCATTTTCTGTTTTATCAAATAATTATTTTAAATAGTCAAATTATTAACCATTTTTCCATTATCAATTTAAAAATGCATTAACTATTATTTTTTGCATACTTTTGAATTTGACAAAACTTTCAACATGAAAAGTTCTTGAATTTGAATAATTAATCCAACTCCATTTTTGTTCTATAAAATAATTATTTAAATAGTCAAACTATTAACCATTTTGCCATTATCAATTTAAAAATGCATTAACTATTATTTTTTGCATATGTTTGAATTTGACAAAACTTTCAACATGAAAAGTTCTTGAATTTGAATAATTAATCCAAATCCATTTTCTGGTTTATCAAATAATTATTTTAAATAGTCAAATTATTAACCATTTTGCCATTATCAATTTAAAAATGCATTAACTATTATTTTTTGCATATTTTTGAATCTCACTAAACTTTCAACATGAAAAGTTATTGAATTTGAATAATTAATCCAAATCAATTTTCTGAATAAGCTTTAATATCGGTTGTATCCACTAACAGGGACTAAAGATATTTCTCGCCATTTCTCACCGCTTCCCGCCAAGTTTTTCCGCCCTTTCCTCTGAACCGAGCTTTTAGTCCTGGTTGTAGCCACTGACAGGGACTGAAGATATTCCCGCCATTTCCCACCTCTTCCCACCATGTTTTCCCGCCCTTTCCATTTATATATAGGATGACCAAGCCATGGTTATGCACACATCCACACCTTCCTCTCTCATAGAAATGGAGAGCGCCTACTGGGCCATTCTGACCCTCGAGGAGACCGAGGCGCTGTGCGCCTCAAGCTACCCTCGCCCACAGCTACCCGCCACGCCGGATGTCGAGGCCGGAGGTGTTCCTGTCCCTCCTGTTCCTCAAGGCTCCGCCCGACAGGCGGCCATCACGAACCACTTCTACCACGAGCTCACGCCGGAGCAGCGGATGGATCCCTAGTGGTATCACGACAACTACGACACCTGGAATGCCTTCTTCGCTAACCGACGGGAAAGGGAGCTCGCCAGGTATGATGGTGATGGCCCGCCCCCGGTGAACCACAATGAAGCCGACCGCCGTCTATGGTGGGCGAACCGTACTATCATCGGCGTGATGCGCTACATCGCCGGGGGACACCATCCTCGCCTGCGGTGCCCACAAGTCCACCCGCCCGCCGTGAATCCGAGGCCGGAGTGGCAGGTGCCCCGGTATATGCCATGGCTAGGCTCAGGATCCCCGGAGTGGCAGGTGACGATGACGATGATGATGACAATGACGAAGAAGACCCTGAAGCTGTGTACTATAGGACTAGGCATGATTATGACTAAAGGGGGCGGCTTTAGTCCTGAGTGTTAGATAGTCTCGGTCTGTCCCGGTTTTTAATATTAATAAATGTATTGAGTGTTAGTCCCGGTTTGTGGCTGGACCGGGACTAAAGGGGGCCTTTAGTCCCGATTCCGTAGTCTCAGTTTTTAAATATTAATAAATGTCTTGAGTGTTAGTCCCGTTTTATGGTTGGACCGTGACTAAAGGGGGGGCCTTTAGTTCCGATTCGTACTACGACTTTCCAAAACTATGAAGATGTTGTCCCGATTCGTACTTACCATGAAGAACTGATCTCCAAACACGTGCAGTGACATATTAGGGAGTGCCTCTATGACCAGTTTCTTGGAGATGCCGAAGGACTGGGCTCCGACGGCATCTCCCTGAAACTGTCCGTAGTGATTACCCTGCTCTCGAAGGCCATCTTGCAGCTTGTAACTTCTCTAACTAGATCAATATGCCTGGAAGCTAACCTAATTTCACATAATAGGGTTCAACCCCTATTATTAGTGATGCCTGCCCAGCCTGCCCCGCCTGCCCCGCCCTTTCCCTATATTTATAGTGCGACCGTCATGGCCACCCACACATACACACATTCCTCGCTGCCTACTTTAGGATGCCCATCCCGCAACCTCGTATTCGACTCGGTGGTAATATGATTCACAATATGATTACATAAAAGGTTTAATATATTACACCAACATCCCTATCTAGCGTTGTTGTTTTCTTCTGCGCCGTAGCCATGGAGAATCTTCATCATTTGACAGGAGGCTTGGGTCAGTTTTCACTTTGAAGGGCGGGATTTCATGAAACTTATTATAATCTTCTGACATATCTGTCTTGTCATCCACTCCCACGATGTTTATTTTCCCTGAAAGAACTATGTGGCGCTTTGGCTCATCGGACGATGTATTCTTTTGCTGATTTCTTTTTCTCGGTTTCGTAGACATGTCCTTCACATAAAAACCTGAGCCACATCGTTGGCTAGGATGAATGGTTCGTCCATGTACGCAAGATTGTTGAGATCCACAGTTGTCATGCCATACTTTTCGTCTACATGTACCCCTCCTCCTGTCATCTTGACCCATTTGCACCGAAACAAAGGGACCTTAAAAGTAGGTCCATACTCAAGTTCCCATATCTCCTCTATGTACCCATAATATGTGTCCTTCTTCCCATTGTCATCTGTTGCATCAAAGTGGACACCACTGTTTTGGTTGGTGCTCTTTTTATCTTGGGCGATCGTGTAAAATGTATTACCATTTATCTCATACCCTTGGAAAGTACATATAGTCGAAGATGGTAACTGTGCCAACAAGTACAGCTGATCTTCAACAGTGTTGTTATTCATGAGATGTTTCTGCTACCAACTGCCGAAAGTGTCCTCGTGTTCCACTTTAATCGAGGAGTCAGGCATCCCCGAGTTTTCCGAGCATACAATAATCTTGTGTTTCTCGATATATGGAGCCACCAAGGTGGAATTGTGTAGAACTGTGTAGTGTGCTTTATTGAAAGAATCCCTGTCCATACATACCATTGTTTTCCTTCCTAGTGTGCCTTTTCCAGTCAACCTCCCCTCATATCGAGATTCAGGAACACCAATCGGCTTAAGGTCAGGAAGAAAGTCAACACAAAACTCAATGACCTCCTCTGTTCCATAGCCCTTGGAGATGCTTCCTTCCGGCCTAGCACGGTTATGAGTATATTTCTTTAAGACTCCCATGAACCTTTCGAAGGGTAACATATTGTGTAGAAACACATGACCGAGAATTCTAATCTATTCGACTAGGTGAACTAGGAGGTGCGTCATAATATTGAAGAAAGATGGAGGGTACAACAACTCGAAGTTGACCAGACATTGGACCACATCAATCTGTAACCCTGATAGACTTTATGGATCGATTACCTTCTGAGAAATTGCATTGAGGAATGCACATACCTTCACAATAGCCAGCCGAACATTTTCCAGTAGAATCCCTCTCAATGCAACCGGAAGCAATTGCGTCATAAGCACATGGCAGTCATGGGACTTTAGGTTTTGGATTTTTTTTTCTCTTTCATATTTACTATTCCCTTTATGTTAGACGAGAAGCCAAACAGGACCTTGATACTGAAAAGGACTTCAAAAAAGATTTCCTTCTCTTCCTTGGTAAGAGCGTAGCTGGCAGGCCCTTGAAACTGCCCTGGATGCTTGTCGTCTTGTCCTTTATGACGTTGCTGGTCCTCCCGTGTTTCCGTTGTATCTTTTGACTTCCCATACAAGGCCAAGAAGCCTAGAATATCGACACAAAGATTCTTCGTCAGGTGCATCACGTCGATTGCAGAGCGGACCTCATGGACTTCCCAATAGTGTAGCTCCCAAAATATAGATTTCTTCTTCCATATGGGTGAGCGTCCGTCGGCGTCTTTCAGAACAGGTTGTCCTCCGGGACCCTTTCCAAATATTACATTTAAATCCTTGACCATATCAAATACATCAGCACCAGTACGGGGGTAGGCTTCTTCAGGTGATCTGCCTCGCCAGCGAAATGCTTGCCTTTTTTCCTTAAAGGGTGTCTGGGCGGAAGAAAACGACGATTGTACGGGTACAATTCTTCCTAGATTTATCTAGATATATACTTTCAGTCTCATCTAAACAATGTGTGCATACATTATATCCCTTGTTCGTCTGTCCTGAGATGTTACTAAGAGCAGGTCAATCATTGATGGTTACGAACAGCAATGCCCGTAGGTCGAATGGCTCCTATTTGTGCTCATCCCACACATGTAAACCTGGTTCGGCCCACAACTGTAGAAGTTCATTAACTAATGGCATTATGTACACATCAATGTTGTTGTTGGGTTGCTTCGGGCCTTGGATGAGCACTGGCATCATAATGAACTTCCGCTTCATGCACAGCCAAGGAGGAAGGTTGTAGATACATAGAGTGACGGGCCAGGTGCTGTGACTGCAGCTCTGCTCCCCAAAAGGATTCATGCCATCTGTACTTAGACCAAACCATAAGTTTCTTGCGTCACCAGCAAAGTCTGGGAAGTCTCTCTCGATTTTTCTCCACTATCGACCATAAGCGGGGTGCCTCAACATCCCGTCTTTCTTACATTCTTCCATATTCCATCGCAACAACTTGGCATGCTCTTTGTTTCTGAACAAACGTTTAAATCATGGTATTATAGGAGCATACCACATCACCTTGGCAGGAACCCTCTTCCTGGGTGGCTCGCCATCAACATCACCAGGGTCATCTTTTCTGATCTTATACTGCAATGCAGTGCATACCGGGCATTTATCCAAATTCTTGTACTTCTCACTGCGGTAGAGGATGCAGTCATTAGGGCACGCATGTATCTTCTGCACATCTAATCCTAGAGGGAAGACGAGCTTCTTTGCTTCGTATGTACTGACGGGCAATTCGTTATTTCTTGGAAGCAACCTCTTCATGAGTACCAGCAACTTCTCAAATCCTGAGTCAGTCACACCGGTCTCTGCCTTCCACTTCAGCAATTCTAGTGTGCTACCCAGCTTCTTCTGACCATCTTCACAAGTTGGATACAACAATTTGTTGTGGTCCTGTAACATCTGCTCAAACTGCAACCTCTCCTTTTCTGTGTTGTGGTCTCGCTTTGCATCATAAATGACCCGACCAAGATCATCAGCAGGCCGGTCTGGTTCCCGTTCTTCACCTCCTTCTTCTTCATTGTCTTTCATTGCGGTATCAGCATATTCAGGGAACATAGATCGGTAGTTGTCATCATCGTTCTCTTCTTCATCGCCGTCTTCCATCACAACCCCTCTTTCTCCATGTTTGGTCCAAACATTATAGCCGGACATAAACCGCATCAAGCGGTGGCTCTGAATGACTCTTGCGTAAGTGTGAGCCTTCTCATTCCTACAGTCAACACATAGACAACACATAAAACCATCCCGCCGCTTGTTCTCCTCGGCCACAACTCGAAAAGAACGCACGCCTTCTCTGAAAGCGGCAGAGCGTCGGTCACCGTACATCCATGGATGGCTCATCTGTATCATACAAATATATGTCAAACGCAATCACTATGCTAAAATTAGTACCGCACGACGGTCTAAACGAGAAAATAGTTGCTAAACCTTTATTACACTTGGAAACAAAGATGAGAAAACGTAAGTGTGGCTCGGGCACCTTATATCATGTATGTCTTGTGTGACCTAAACTCGCATCGCTCTAATGGACATTTCACCGAACACCTCTGGTGCATATGTATGAACAAGAAAAAAATAGTACAACAACACTCTCTCCCACCAGGAAAAAAACAGTTGAGAGGAGGAGGGGGCTGTGTGTATATATAGGGCCAGACCTCTAGTCCCGGTTGGAGATACAAACCGGGACTAAAGGGGGTGCCCCCAGCGAGCGGCAGGGCCAGGGCCCTTTAATCCCGGTTTGTGTCTCTGACCGGGACTAATGGGGTCTAACGGGCCAGGACCTATGGTTCTGGGTGGCTCGGGCCGTCCGGCGAGGGCCATTAGTCCCGGCCCCAGCCACAACCGGGACTAATGGCCTATTTTCTACTAGTGCTAGTGGAAAAAATCTTATCCACAGGACCATACCCGTGACGCATGTAAGAAGGGTGCCCCACAGGTACTTATCCGTGGCGCACGTTGTGGTCGGTGTGCCACTGACCTGCACTTATCCGTGGCGCACGGCAAGGTCGGTGCACCACAGAGAAGTGGTCCCTACAGCTAGTGGTCGACCGCGTCCCACGCGTCGGTGACGATGTCCAGGGCAGCAATAGCTGGGCACCAAATCCCAAGTCGAGGGACAACAACGACAACCGTGACTACATAGTTTCTACTAAAGGATGGGCATGTAGACGGGTGTTTTACTTAAATCTTACCTTTTTAGTTTGAACTAGCATAGTGGTCCTCGCAAATGCGAGAGCATTTTCTTTTGAGAAACAAGTTAATAGTTTCACATATGTTTAACAATATTTTTTTGTTTATACAGTCACATGACATGATTCATCTGTAAGCTGTAGTACTCTTGGATGATGATATTGTTTTAATAGTATGTTATGTGTATTGATTGATGCAGAAGCTAGGGCGATAATCCCCTATTTCAAGAAAGCTACATAACATGACTAGTAGTCCTCGATATGCTCTCAATGGTTGGATGCAACAACAGAGGTCTTGCTTGCGGTTCTCATATTACTTTGCAGAACGATTGTGTTGTCGGTGAAGGGTTTCGCGGCATAGTAAATCAAAATTTTCTACGGATGCGAACAGAGGGAAGCCAAGATATAATCTAGGAGATGCAAACAAAGATAGGGATTAGATGAGATCTTCATACCCTTGAAGATTCGCACAGCGGAACGTTCGTCGGAACGTGGGTGATGTAGTCGTACTCGCTTCTCCTCCTCGCAATCCGATCCGATCTAACACCGCAAGTGGCGATGCCTCCGAGAGATGCACACGTGCGGCACCTCGACGTATCCTACTTCCTCGGTCCATCAAGTATGGTAGAGAGACGGATTGGATCTACAACGCGACGGCGTGGTGCAAGCGGTGGAGAGTTTATGCAGCATGGCTTCGCCTACACGCAGTCGGGAGGGAGAGAGAGAGGAGGGCATTAGGGCGGCTAGGGTTGAGGAGGAGGTGTGGGGGGTGGTGCGCCCCAGCCCTCTATATATAGAGGGGTGGGCGCCTGCCCTAACCCCTCCCCCAAGCCCTAGGCCGGCGGCCAAGGAGGGAGGAGTGGGGGGGCAAGTAATCCCCCTTCTAGAAGCTCCAAACTAGGGTTTCCCCTTCTTTGGCCGGCTGGGCCCTATGGGGCCTTGTGCCCCTGGCCCAATGCGGCCAGGGCACTCCCTCATAGGCCCATGCCCCCTCCCGACAGGTGGGACCACGTTGGTCCCCCTCCGGAAGGTTCTAGAAGCTTCCGGTACAATACCGATTAACCCGGAACAATTCCGAACTCCAAAAACTGCACTGCCTTATATGAATCTTATTCTCCGGACCATTCCGGAACCTCTCGTGATGTCCCGGATCCCATCCGAGACTCCGAACAAAAACTCATAAACCAATTATCCAATCTATCCTAGCGTCGAGACACGTTAAGTGTGACCTTCGGTTCGAGAACATGCAGACATGATCTTCTATCAATAATCAACAGCGGGGTCTGGAAACCCATATTGAATCCCACACATTCATCGATGATCATATCGGATGAACCACGATGCCAGGATTCAATCAATCCCATATGTATATTCCCTTCGTCTCGCGATATTTTACTTGCCCGAGATTTGATCGTCGGTACCGTCATACCTAGTTCAATCTCGTTCACAGCAAGTATTTTACTCGTTCCGTAATCCGATATCACTTTGTGATTAACTCCTTAACCACATGCTTGCAAGCGGTGTTGATATCGATTACCGAGTGGGCCCGAAGTGTAGGGGTTCGTAGCATGGAAAACAAAAAAATTCTACCGCATGAACACACAATCAAGATCTAATCTATGATCAAGCCAAGATCTATCTACTAGATTGTAGCAACGAGTCGATAGAGGAACTCACCCTCGAAGATTCCAAAGCGGTTAACGAGAGCAGATTCTCGTGGGTGATGTAGTCGTACACTTGCCGATCTCAAGATCGCGTAGACGATCCTTCCGGCGCTGCGTTCCGGCAGCGCTCCATCGGTCACATCGTTAAATTTTCGATGAAGAACTTCCTCTCCCTTGTTCCAGCAGGCAGCGGAGGTTGTAGCACTCTCCTCGCGATTCCGGCAGCACAACGGCGTGGTACCGGAAGTAGAGGGGAGATCTCGCAGGGCTTCGCCTTAAGCCGGAGCGAGTATTGTGGAGTATGAGAGAGATCTTGGTGATCTAGGGTTTAGACGCACCAATTAGAAGGCTCTAAACCGGAGGCTAGGGCAATTAGAAGCTCTAACTTGACGGCTTGGGAGAAATCCCTAGGCTGTGGCTAGGGTTTAGGTTTAGAGGAGAGGGACTTGTGTGTTAGGAGGGGCAGCCCTGCCCCTCCCTTTATAGGTGGGAGGCGCGGCCAAGGGGAGGGGAGTCCCTCCCCAACTCGGGTTGGAGGTGGGCCGGCGGTTGGAGGAGGGAATCCCTCCCCAATTCGGTTTCCCACTCCTCCTCCTCTTTCCAAAACTTGCCGTTTGACTTTCAAACTAGCCGTTTGACTTTTCAAACTAGGATTTGAATAAACCCTTTATTTTGGACAGCGATGACACTTAGTACATGATGCAATCATTCCAACTTGTAATGACACATTCATGTACCCTTCCCCAGTGCGGACATTCTGAACCTTCTAGAATGTTCCCATGAAAACACCGAATCATTCCCCAACTCCAAACGGACTTTCCTTATATGAATCTTATTCTCCGGACCATTCCGGATCTCCTCGTGATATCCCGGATCCCATCCGAGACTCCGAACAACATTCGGTCTCTTACTCATCATTCCATAACTACTCAACAACATCGAATCCTTAAGTGTGTCTCCCTACGGTTCGTGAATTATGCGGACATGATCGAGACACTTCGATCAATAACCAATAGAGGAATGGAAATTCATATGGCTACATATTTCTACGATTACTTTGCGATCGAATGAACCACTTACATACGATACCAATTTCCCTTTGTCTCACGATATTTTACTTATCCGAGGTTATGATCGTCGGTATCTCGCATACCTAGTTCAACCTCACATCGATAAGTACTCTTTTCTCGTTCCCGTGGTATGTGATCCCTTGTGAGCCAGTCACATGCTTGCAAGCTAATTGGATGACATTCCACCGCGAGGGCCCAGAGTATATCTATCCGTCATATGGATGGACAAATCCCACTCTTGATCCATGTGTCTCAACCAATACTTTTCGAACACTCAATGCCACCTTTATAGCCACCCTGTTACGGTGTGGTGTTTGATGTCATCAAAGCATCCTTCCTAAAGGTGATATGCATGATCTCATGGTCAAGGAATTAGGTTACTATGTATCAGAAAGCTTATAGCAAATGAACTATATTAAATGACTTGATCTTTATGCTACGCTTAACTATAGGAGTATGTCCATCACATCATTCTCCTAATGATATGAACCTGTTGTTAATAACATCTCTATGTTCATGATCAGGAAACCATGATCATATATTAACCAACAAGCTAGTTTAACAAGAGGCTTTACTAGGGACTCTTTTATGTTTACAAATCACACAAGTATTAATGTTTAGGTTAATACAATTATAGCATGGTATGTAAACATTTATCATAAGTATGAAGATATGATAATAACCACTTTATTATTGCCTCTTGGGAATATCTCCAACAGTCTCCCACTTGCACTAGAGTCAATAATCTAGTTTCAAACCTTTGTGTATTCAACACCTATGGCTTTCTGGTGTTGTATGTACACGATTGCTAGTGGTCAACTGATCTCCGGATCTGACACTTCCAGGTCCATGTGTAATTGCATGTCTTTATGCCTCTCGCATCACTCATTCTCTAATGAGATGGCTTTGTATAAATTTGGTCCTTCGGTGAGACCTTTAGTTCTTCGGGGTTAAAACATGTTGATAATATTGTCGTACAATATATCTTCATAGTATTATCCCGCTGTGAACTACACCTAGTTTGTCAACAAACTACTTGACACAAATGCCCTCTTTAGCTGCTATTATAGCAGTCATATACTTAGCCTTTTGTTGTAGTATCTGTCACAATGTCTTAACTTTGGAACTCATCCAAATCCATTATGGAACTTACTTTCCATTATATTGTGCCACCCTTAGTTTAGATTGAGATAAACTTAATTTGTACTTTGTGACAAAACTAGTATCAATGTAATACTTTTACAATGAACTAACCATCTATTTGCCACTTTTACAAAATAATATACTCTTAGTTCTTCCAAAAGATCATAAGAATATCCTTACTATCGTCCAATGATCATCTTATGAATCATTCTGGTATATGCTCATAACATTTAGAGCATAGGACATATCTGGATTTGTACATATCACAGTATGATTGATATAAATACTCTTTGTGATTTCATACATCAAGTATCAATCTATACTTGAATCTTTGTTTCACTTACCAAGTGTCAATACACTTGAATATATCATCAATATTGAACTCATTCAATCCTTTCTGTGTGACAAGAACCTTTCTTGTAGTTTCTATATTGAACTCATTCAATACATCATTCTATGTACTTTCGGCACAACCATATTAGCGTCTATTGATGCCAAATATTTGGGTTTTGCCTAAGTCTTTCATCAGGATGAAATTCTTAATATGTGTTAATAAAAGATACATCATTTCTAATCAACAATGTGTCCTCCACATAATGTATTAGAAATATGTCTTAGCGCTCCCACTTAATTTCTTGTAAATGCAAGCATCTTCATTGTCTCTGATGAATTTAAACTCTTTTAACAGTTTCATCATAGTGAAGATTCCAACTCCGCGATGCTTACTTCAACCATTGAAGTTTGCATATGCTTTTAGCATCCTTTGAATTAACAAACCCCTATGGACCGTGTTATGCACATGTCCTAGGTAACAATTCTATTAGAAGAACTTGTTTTGTTTATTCAACTACCATATAACAAAATTATATGTAGTGGTTGCTACACTAATCCGTCTAGACTAAATATCGCTATGAAAGATCAAATCTTGTCATAGTCAATCTTTGAACATTGTTGTGAACTCTTTCCCAACATGTCGACTATTTCATAGATGTGAAACATCCATGTCTACTTCTTTATAGATCCAAACACAACTGTAAGGTCTTACACCTTTCTTGAGGGTCCTTCAAGTTCAAAACTTGATTTCTCGTGTATGGAACTATCACGGATTTTATGGCTTCAAGCCATTTGACGGAGTCAGGGCCCATCATCGCTTCTTTGCATGTAGTCCGTTCATTATTCTCAAATAATGATTCAACCCTCAAATCTTGGTATTTGATTGTTTACTCGACCTACTTGGTTCAATAGAAACTTAGACCTCCGTGACCGCAACCTTTGAGGCACGTGAGCCATGAGCATTGTTGCTGCCTCCGGAACACTTTTCGGTGCTGCGCAACTCTGCACATATAGCTAAGGTTCTTTTAACCTTATCAAAGTTCTATTGTCCTCCCACTTAACTTTTCATGAAAAATTCCTTCTCAAAGAAACTTGACGTTCTAAGCGAAAAACACTTTTGTCTCTGGTGTTATGGAGGAATACTTAACAGTAATACAAAGATAGTTTCATCCGACTTTGGTTGCAAACATCTTTCTTATGCATAGCATACCAATGTTTAAGAAAGGACTACTTGGGTTTTATCCCAAACCATAACTTTATATGGTGTCATTTCAGCGGATTATGATGGAGCTCTTTTCAGTGGAAAACGGTAGTCTCTAAAGCTTTTAATCTTTAAAATATAATGGCAGTTTTATGAATTACACCTTTGATCTTACCATGTCAAACAAGGTTTTAATTACATATCTCGAACGCTCCATACTCTTATGGTGTTTCGGGAAATGCATATTCACGGAGCGATTCCTTAAATCTTAGGTATTATGCTAAACTTGTAACTCAAATATCTTCCTTTATGATCTTATCATAAACTATTTATATCCTTATTACAATGATCTTGCACTTCATCTTGAAAAACTTTGAACTTTTTCAAATATTTCATACTTCATCCTTATTAAGTAAATATTCATATATTCACTCAAATTTTCGGAGAAAGCATATGAAGTTGAAATCCATCGCTCTTGACTACATATAATGGATTTCGTACAACAATATGTACAAGTTCCAATAAGCTAGTCATTCGTTCCCTTTTGGCCTATGAACGAAGTTTTAATTATCTCTAGGAAAGTTTCACAAGCGTCATGTGATCAAAAATCAAAAGACTCCAAAATTCCATCCACATGGAGTTTCTTCATGTTTTCTTTCCAATATAATTTAAACGGCGATGTCACTTCCTAAGTGATCTTTCAATCAATTTGTCTTTCGACATTTTTAGCACTAGTTTTATGGATGTGATTTATCCAACGAGATTTGTAAATCATCCATCTTTTATGGATTACGGCAATTATTTGAACAACCCTTTTGTTCTCATAATACCTGATAAAACAAATCTTGAAGGCAAGCTTTGATGTTTAACGAGCAACACAATAACCCTTTATTTGTTCTCAAAGAACATCATCACATATTCTTTTGCTAGTTACTTAGGCCATTGTAGTTCATGAATTCTGTTGTTTCGTATGACGATTCATACCAACAAATTCAGTATCAAATACTTAAGAACCACATTGTTTAATAAGCAAAGAATATATCCATAACATGTATATCATCTATATACTTAAGCTGAACAATTCTAGTCTTTTCTTTTCTGCCATATATTTATGAGATTCTCTTTCAGTATTTCCTTTTCTGTTTAAAAGAATCTATCAACATCAACAGTGGAGTCATACATATGACACATAGTCCAAAGCGTGTATAATTAAATACTAATGTCTTTGGACTTGCACTTTGAAGTAGATCACCATCATCAAATGTTTGGAGTTCTTTCAAATTCCTTTCTTTAGTAATCTATTGGTGTAGTAAACACTTTACCTACATCAAATATTCACCCTTATCATGGAATTATCCATGATCAAGCTACTTTTAGCTTATAACGGTGAACTATGAGTATAATGTTGCTCTCCAAAACATTTTGGAGGATTAGGACAACTAGTGTCTTCAACCTTTTGCAAATTCTCATTAAATACGAGAACATGACTTTTGCCATATTATACTCTATCATGTTGCAACCAAAACTTTGTTTCAGATATCACAATATCTTCCACACATCATGGTTTCTGAAACAACTCTTTAAGATCCTAGATAACCTTGGTATTAAGACAATCCTTTGAATATCGAGAATCATGGAGACAAACATGATACTCATACACTAACTTTTGGAATTGTCACTCTTGTTTTAATACCAATTATTAAACTTCATGGAGTAACCGGAACTTACTGAAAGTTTGCAATAGGACTTTTAAACTTTAGATTTAACACTTCAAAACAATACGATACCAGTTCGTAAAGTAACTAACCAGAATTCTATAGTTCTATCATCTCAATTAAAACTAAGCACAAGGTGGTAAACGGATGCCAATGACTACAACAACTATGCAAATTCACTTTGATTTAATTTATGATAAATAGTGTTCAACTTTTAATCATATTGCCGTTGAACTCCCACTCAAAACAATATCCCTCACATTGTTTTAGTGATCACACGAACCAAATCCACCACATCAAAACCGATCATCACGAGAGTTGATGTAGCTTCAATGGCGAACAATCAACATGTTCATCATATCTACTATATGACTCATGCTTTACCTTTCGGTGATTCGTGTTCCTGAGACCATGTCTGTACATGCTAGGCTCGTCAAGATCAAACCTTAGCTTCCGCATAAGCAAATCTGGCTTGCTTACGTTGTATACACTTGCGGAATCTAACACACCCGATCATCACGTGGTGCTTCGAAACAACAAGCTTTAGCAACGGTGCATACTAAGGGTGAACACTTTAGAACTTGAAATTTATGTGCATGAGGGATCATCTTATAATGCTACCGTCGTCTACTAAGCAATACAAGATGCATAAAGGATTAACATCACATGCAATTCATAATATGTGATATGATATGGCCTTTATTCTTTGTGCTTCCGATCTCCATCTTCAAGCACGAACATGATCTCCATCATCACCGGCATTGCATCAAGGTCAATGACGCTTCTCCATGGTTGTCGTCCACCAGCTTCAACTATTACAACTACTTTGAACAGACAAGCGGGTCTTAACAGAATTTAAAGACAACCATATGGCTCCTGCCGGTTGCCAACTTACAATAAGGAACATTGCATACATCATATATAATCACAATCATGGCCATATCACATCACACACCGCAAAACAAAGTTAGACGCCTCTACTTTCTTTGCATATTTTACGTGGTTTGGGGCTGTTAATAAGTGTCGTTCTAACTTACGAACATGAACCACAACATTGATACTAGTATTGTTAATCACCCGTTGTAAATTGGATCTTAACTATGCTAGGAGAAACATGCACCATAAAGCCACTTATGCAATACATGTTGCATGTCAAGCGTGGAGCAAGTCTCATGAACGATGTCATGTAAGGTTAGCCCGGGCCGCTTCATCCCAACATACCGCAAGATGCAAAGTACACAAGAAGCAATCGACAATAAAAGTATCAATGCCCACAATGACCATTGTGTTCTACTCGTGCAACAGATCTACATATAGACACGGCTCTGATACCACTGTAGGGGTTCGTAGCATGGAAAACAAAAAATTTCTACCGCATGAACACACAATCAAGATCTAATCTATGATCAAGCCAAGATCTATCTACTAGATTATAGCAACGAGTCGATAGAGGAACTCACCCTCAAAGATTCCAAAGCGGTTAACGAGAGCAGATTCTCGTGGGTGATGTAGTCGTACACTTGCCGATCTCAAGATCGCGTAGACGATCCTTCCGGCGCTGCGTTCCGGCAGCGCTCCCGTAGTCGGTCACACGTTCGGTACTCGATGAAGACCTTCCTCTCCCTTGTTCCAGCAGGCAGCGGAGGTTGTAGCACTCTCCTCGCGATTCCGGCAGCACAACGGCGTGGTACCGGAAGTAGAGGGGAGATCTCGCAGGGCTTCGCCTTAAGCCGGAGCGAGTATGGTGGAGTATGAGAGAGCTCTTGGTGATCTAGGGTTTAGACACACCAATTAGAAGGCTCTAAACCGGAGGCTAGGGCAATTAGAAGCTCTAACTTGACGGCTTGGGAGAAATCCCTAGGCTGTGGCTAGGGTTTAGGTTTAGAGGAGAGGGACTTGTGTGTTAGGAGGGGCAGCCCTGCCCCTCCCTTTATAGGTGGGAGGCGCGGCCAAGGGGAGGGGAGTCCCTCCCCAACTCGGCTTGGAGGTGGGCCGGCGGTTGGAGGAGGGAATCCCTCCCCAATTCGGTTTCCTACTCCTCCTCCTCTTTCCAAAACTTGCCGTTTGACTTTCAAACTAGCCGTTTGACTTTTCAAACTAGGATTTGAATAAACCCTTTATTTTGGACAGCGATGACACTTAGTACATTATGCAATCATTCCAACTTGTAATGACACATTCATGTACCCTTCCCCCCCGAAGTGCCGGACATTCCGGAACCTTCTAGAATGTTCCCGATGAAAACACCGGAATCATTCCCCAACTCCGAAACGGGACTTTCCTTATATGAATCTTATTCTCCGGACCATTCCGGATCTCCTCGTGATATCCCGGATCCCATCCGAGACTCCGAACAACATTCGGTCTCTTACTCATCATTCCATAACTACTCAACAACATCGAATCCTTAAGTGTGTCTCCCTACGGTTCGTGAATTATGCGGACATGATCGAGACACTTCTCCGATCAATAACCAATAGAGGAATCTGGAAATTCATATGGCTCCCACATATTTCTACGATTACTTTGCGATCGAATGAACCACTTACATACGATACCAATTTCCCTTTGTCTCACGATATTTTACTTATCCGAGGTTATGATCGTCGGTATCTCTGCATACCTAGTTCAACCTCACATCGATAAGTACTCTTTTCTCGTTCCCGTGGTATGTGATCCCTTGTGAGCCAGTCACATGCTTGCAAGCTAATTGGATGAAATTCCACCGAGAGGGCCCAGAGTATATCTATCCGTCATATGGATGGACAAATCCCACTCTTGATCCATGTGTCTCAACCAATACTTTTCGAACACTCAATGCCACCTTTATAGCCACCCTGTTACGGTGTGGTGTTTGATGTCATCAAAGCATCCTTCCGGTAAAGGTGATATGCATGATCTCATGGTCGAAGGAATTAGGTTACTATGTATCAGAAAGCTTATAGCAAATGAACTATATTAAATGACTTGATCTTTATGCTACGCTTAACTATAGGAGTATGTCCATCACATCATTCTCCTAATGATATGACCCTGTTGTTAATAACATCTCTATGTTCATGATCAGGAAACCATGATCATATATTAAAGGTGTTGTCCATAGAGGCATACTAGGGACACGGTGTTGTTCACAAACCACACAAGTATTAAAGTTTCCGCTTAATACAATTCTAGCATGGAATATAAACTTTATCATGAACAAGAATTATAATAATAACATCTTTATTATTGCCTCTAGGGCATAATTCCAACAGTCTCCCACTTGCACTAGAGTCAATAATCTAGTTTACATTTGGCAACAATCTCACACCCATGTCACTAAGGTGCAGATCATGTTTTACACGTGGAAGAGGTTTAGTCAATGGATCTGCGACATTCAGATCTGTATGTACTTTGCTAATCTTCAGATCTCCATCTGCTATAAAATCTTGGATTATATGAAACTTGCGGTTGATATGCTTGGTCTTTTGATGATATCTTGGTTCCTTAGCGAGTGCTATGGCGCCAGTGTTGTCACACAATATCTCCAGTGGGTCCAATGCACTTGGAACCACGCCAAGCTCAGTGATGAAGTTCCTGATCCAAACTCCTTCACTTGACGCTTCTGCAGCAGCCATGTATTCCGCTTCTACTGTAGATCCCGCGATCACGCTTTGCTTGCAGCTTCTCCAGCTCACAGCTCCTCCATTCAAAATATAAACGTATCCTGTCTGAGATTTAGAATCATCCTTGTCGGTATCAAAACTAGCGTCGACGTAACCTTTTACGACAAGCTGTTCATCACCTCCATAGACTAAGAACATTTCTTTAGTCCTATTTAGGTACTTTAGGATGTTCTTCACGGCTGTCCAGTGTTCCACTCCTGGATCACTTTGGTACCTGCTCGTCAAACAAAGAGCATTGGACACATCCGGTCTAGTACACAGCATGGCATACATGATAGAACCTATGGCCGAGGCATAAGGCACTTTGCTCATAGCTTCTCTATCATTTACCGTAGCTGGACACTGAGCCTTGCTCAATATCTTACCTGACAACATAGGCACCGAACCTTTCTTTGCCTTATCCATTCTGAACCTTTTCAGAACTTTGTCTAGGTATGTACTCTGGCTTAAAGCTATCAGGCGTCTTTGTCTATCTCTATAGATTTTGATGCCCAATATATAAGCAGCTTCACCTAGGTCTTTCATTGAAAAACACTTGTTCAAATAACTCTTCACATCGTTAAGCATGTTAATGTCATTTCCAATAATCAATATGTCATCCACATATAGTACCAGAAATGTCACCGAGCTCCCACTCACTTTCTTGTAGATACAAGCTTCGTAGCAATTTGGAACAAATCCAACGCTCTTTATCACTTGATCAAAACGAAGGTTCCAACTCCGAGATGCTTGCTTCAGTCCATAAATGGAACGCTCAAGCTTGCATACTTTATCAGCATCCTTAGGATCGACAAAACCTTCGGGTTGCATCATATACAACTCTTCATCAATGTTGCCATTGAGGAACGCAGTCTTGACATCCATCTGCCATATTTCATAATCATGGAACGTAGCAATTGCTAATAAAATCCGAATGGATTTAAACATCACTACGGGAGAGAAAGTCTCATCGTAGTCAACACCTTGAACTTGTCAAAAACCTTTCGCGACAAGTCGTGCTTTATAGACGATAACATTACCATCCGCGTCCGTTTTCTTCTTGAAAATCCATTTGCACTCAACGGCATTTCGGTCGCTATGAGGGTCCACCAAAGTCCATACTTGGTTTTCGCTCATGGATCCCAATTCGGATTTCATGGCCTCCAGCCATTTCTCAGAGTCTGGACTCATCATCGCTTCCTCATAGTTCGCAGGCTCACTGTCATCTACTAACAAGACAGTTAAGACAGGTTTGCCGTACCACTCAGGAGGGGCACGCGACCTTGTCGACCTGCGACGTTCAGTAGCAGCATCGTCCGAAGCTTCATGATCCTTATCATTAGCTTCCTCTATTATTGGTGCAGGCGGCACTGGAACAATTTCAGGTGCTGCGCTACTCTCAAATTCAAGAGAAGGTTCAACAACCTCGTCTAGCTCTACTTTCCTCCCACTCACTTCTTTCGAGAGAAACTCCTTCTCAAGAAAGGAACCGTTCTTTGCGACAAACACTTTGCCTTCGGTTCTGTGATAGAAGGTATACCCAATAGTTTACTTAGGGTATCCTATGAAGACGCATTTCTCCGCTTTGGGTTCGAGCTTGTCCGGCATCAACTTCTTGACGTAAGCTTCGCATCCCCAAACTTTAAGAAACGACAACTTAGGTTTAGCGCCAAACCACAGTTCATACGGTGTCGTCTCAATGGATTTAGATGGTGCCCTATTTAAAGTGAATGCAGCGGTTTCTAATGCATAACCCCAAAATGATAACGGCAAATCAGTAAGAGCCATCATTGATCGGACCATATCTAATAGAGTTCGATTCCGGCGTTCAGACACACCATTGCGCTGTGGTGTTCCGGATGGCGTGAGTTGCGAAACGATTCTGCTTGCTTTAAGATGCGTGAGAAAATCATAACTCAAATATTCACCTCCACGATCGGATCGTAGAAACTTAATTTTTCTGTTACGATGGTTCTCCACTTCATTCTGAAATTCCTTGAACTTTTCAAATGTTTCAGATTTATGCTTCATCAAATAGATATACCCATATCTACTTAAGTCATCGGTAAAAGTGAGAAAATAGCGATATCCACCGCGCGTCGAAACACTCATCGGTCCGCATACATCGGTATGTATGATTTCCAACAAGTCCGTTGCTCGCTCCATCATACCGGAGAACGGGGTTTTGATCATCTTGCCCATGAGGCATGGTTCGCATGTGTCAAATGATTCAAAATCAAGAGACTCCAAAAGTCCATTGGAATGGAGTTTCTTCATGCGCTTTACACCAATATAACCTAGATGACAGTGCCACAAATAAGTAGTATTATCACTATCTACTTTGCATCTCTTAGCCTCAATGTTATGGATGTGTGTTTCATCCCTTTCGAGATTTAGAAGAAATAAACCATTCATAGCAGGTGCATGACCATAAAATATGTTACTCATATAAATAGAACAACCATTATTCTCCGATTTAAATGAATAACCGTCTTGTAATAAACACGATCCAGAAATAATGTTCATGCTCAACGCAGGCACATAATAACATTTATTAAGGTTTAAAACTAATCCCGAAGGTAAAACTAAGGAGAGCGTGCCGACGGCCATCACATCAACTCTTGATCCGTTGCCAACGCGCATCGTCACCTCATCCCTCGCAAGCCGCCGTCTATTCCGTAGCTCCTGTTTCGAGTTACAAATATTAGCAACCGAACCAGTATCAAATACCCAGGCACTACAACGAGGGCTAGTAAGGAAAACATCAATAACATGTATATCAAATATACCTTTGATGGTGCCAGCCTTCTTGTACGCTAAGTACTTGGACATATGCCCAAAGGACCCTTGTCCTTGCAATAGAAGCACTCAGTGCCCGGCTTGGGTCCAGACTTGAGCTTCTTTTCAGCAGGGGCAACGCGCTTTCCTCCGCCTTTCTTGAAGGGCTTCTTTGCACCCTTACCTTTCTTAAAGGAGGGCTTGTTGACCATCAACACATGATTATCCTTTTTGATGTCCACCTCCGCAGCCTTCAGCTTTGCGAAGAGCTCGGTGATCGTATCAGTGGAACCAATCTGATTATGAGTCACTACAAAACTTTTGTAGCTGGGAGGGAGTGATTGCAGAACCCTGTCAATCTTGAGCTCCTCTGGAATCATGCAGTCCAGTTGCTCAAGGCGTTGAGTGTAGCCCGACATCTTTATGGCGTGCTCACTAACGGAACTCCCTTCCTCCATCTTGCAGTTAAAGAACTTCTTAGAGATCTCATATCTCTCAGAACGGGCCTGAGTCTGAAACATGGTTTTCAGCTCCTCAAGAATCTCAAAGGGCCCGGGATAGTCTTCAAAACGATTTTGAAGGTCCGATTCCATAGCAAACAACATGGTGCTCTTAATCACACCATAATCATCTTTGCACGACTGATAGACAGCTTTCTCATCAGTCGGCGCATTTAGAGCAGGGGCGTCACCTAGCGCACTTTCAAGGACATAGTCCTTTTGACCGCCAGAGAGAATGATTCTCAGATTGCGGAACCAATTGGTGAAGTTAGACCCATTGTTTCTAAGCTTTTCCTTCTCAGCAAAAACGTTGAAGTTGAAGTTGGACTTAGCCATTTGATCTACAATATTTGCAAGTACAAATTAGACTATGTTCATGATAACTAGTTCAACTTTTAATCAAATTACTAGATGAACTCCCACTAAATTCAACATCCCTCAAGTTGTTTAGTGAACACGATCCAAATTCACCACACCTAATCCGATCTTCACGAGAAGAGATGTGGCTTCAATGGTGGACAACGACGTGTCGATCATATCATTCATATGACTCATGCTTAACCTTTCGGTTCTTGTGTTCCGAGGCCATGTATGTACATGCTAGGCTCGTCAAGTCAAACCCAAGTATTTCCGCGTGTGCAAAACTGGCTTGCACCTGTTGTATGTGAGCGTAGAGTCTATAGCACCCGATCATCACGTGATGCTTGGACACGACGAACTTTCGCAACGGTGCATACATGGGGAGAACACAGTTTTATCTTGATCTTTAAGTGAGGAATCATCTTATAATGCTACCGTCGTGATCTAAGCATAATAAGATACATAAAAGGATAAACATCACATGCATATAACTTTATGTGACATGGTATAGCCAATCTTCGCAATGATCTCCATCTTGTGCGTGCCAGCATGATCTCCATCACTCCACCATGATTGCCTCCACCACGAATAGCAACTACAACTATTGCTAACTACTTAGCGATAAAGTGAAACTATTACATGGCGTATAAGAAGTTGACACACAGGTCATACACAATTATAAAGACAACCATATGGATCCTGCCGGTTGTGTACTCATCGACATGCAAGTCGTGAAACATTACAAAACATGATCATTGCATACAACATACACATCACATCTTGGGCCATACCATATCACAGAAAACACTCCCTGCAAAAACAAGTTAGACGCCTCTACTTTGTTGTTGCATGTTTTACGTGGCTTATGGGAGTAGCAAGCTAAGAACGATTCTTACCTACGGAAAGCCACAACGGTGATATTATGGTTGCCAAACTCCGGTGTAAATCCCATGACAACTATAGTGAGAGAAACTGGCATCCACCAGCCGCATGTGTGGAACAAGCCACACGTCAAGTGCGGAGCCGGTCTCGCGAACGACGTCGCGTAAAGTTGGCCTGGACTGCTTCAATCTCACTATCCCGCGTCATAAGAAGAACACTAACTAGAGGCTTGCAACAGAAAACATCAACGCCCGCAACAACCATGTTGCGTTCTACTCGTGAAACACATCTACGCATAGATCTAGCTCTGATATCACTGAAGGGTTTCGCGGCATAGTAAATCAAAATTTTCTACGGATGCGAACAGAGGGAAGCCAAGATCTAATCTAGGATATGCAAACAACGAGAGGGATTAGATGAGATCTTCATACCCTTGGATATTCGCACAGCGGAACGTTCGTCGGAACGTGGGTGATGTAGTCGTACTCGCTTCTCCTCCTCGCAATCCGATCCGATCTAACACCACAAGTGGCGATGCCTCCGAGAGATGCACACGTGCGGCACCTCGAAGTCTCCTCCTTCCTCGGTGTTGGATCTACAACGCGACGGCACGGTGCAAGCGGTGGAGAGTTTCTGCAGCAGGGCTTCGCCTACACGCAGTCGGGAGGGAGAGAGAGAGGAGGGCAGCAGGGCGGCTAGGGTTGAGGAGGAGGTGTGGGGTGGTGGTGCGCCCCAGCCCTCTATATATAGAGGGGTGGGCGCCTGCCCTAACCCCTCCCCCAAGCCCTAGGCCGGCGGCCAAGGAGGGAGGAGTGGGGGGCAAGTAATCCCCCTCCCCCTTCTAGAAGCTCCAAACTAGGGTTTCCCCTTCTTTGGCCGCCTGGGCCCTATGGGGCCTTGTGCCCCTGGCCCAATGCGGCCAGGGCACTCCCTCATAGGCCCATGCCCCCTCCCGGCAGGTGGGACCACGTTGGTCCCCCTCCGGAAGGTTCTAGAAGCTTCCGGTACAATACCGATTAACCCGGAACAATTCCGAACTCCAAAAACTGCACTGCCTTATATGAATCTTATTCTTCGGACCATTCCGGAACCTCTCGTGATGTCCCGGATCCCATCCGAGACTCCGAACAAAAACTCATAAACCAATTATCCACTCTATCCTAGCGTCAAGACACGTTAAGTGTGTGACCCTTCGGGTTCGAGAACATGCAGACATGATCTTCTATCAATAATCAACAGCGGGGTCTGGAAACCCATATTGACTCCCACACATTCATCGATGATCATATCGGATGAACCACGATGCCAGGATTCAATCAATCCCATATGTATATTCCCTTTGTCTCGCGATATTTTACTTGCCCGAGATTTGATCGTCGGTACCGTCATACCTAGTTCAATCTCGTTCATAGCAAGTACTTTACTCGTTCCGTAATCCGATATCACTTTGTGATTAACTCCTTAACCACATGCTTGCAAGCGGTGTTGATATCGATTACCGAGTGGGCCCGAAGTATATCTCTCCGACTTGGGAGGGACAAATCCCATCTCGATACATACAACCCAACAGGTACTTTCCGATCACCTGAGAGACACCTTTATGATCACCCTCTCATAGGATGACGTTTGATGACCTCAAAGCTTTCTTCCGATACCAGGGAGTTGTATTATCTCATGGTCTAAGGAATACAATATTTGACATAAGAAAAGCTTCGCAAATATGAACACGATGACACGATCTAATTGCTCTGCTTAGTTTGGGTCTGTCCATCACATCATTCTCCTAATGATATAATCTCATTATTAATCGACAACTCATGTCTATGGTTAGGAAACCTTAACCATCATTAATCAATGAGCTAGTCCATAGAGGCATACTAGGGACACGGTGTTGTTCACAAACCACACAAGTATTAAAGTTTCCGCTTAATACAATTCTAGCATGGAATATAAACTTTATCATGAACAAGAATTATAATAATAACATCTTTATTATTGCCTCTAGGGCATAATTCCAACAGTCGAGAGGTTTGTCAAAGGAGGTGGTTTATGTTGAAGATTTTCGATTCATGCCGATGCTCTCTAGGAATGTACACATGGTTGTCGTTCTTTCCTTTTTAACTAATTGGTTGTGTGCATACTTTAATTTCTTCTTGGTTGAAGTATTATGTATTATAAAAGTAGTGTTTCATGGAGATATGGGGTGAACATATTCTCTGGCAAGGGATTGGACATCTGAAACACAAATCATTATAGGTAGGACAACTAATTATTGAGAATTTTCATTGCACCTCGTACACATATTTCTTCCTCCCATTTAATCTGGTTGTATAGAATATACATGATGTTTTCACCATCTTTTCTTAAATACATGTCATTATAGACATAGAAACTGGTCTCAAATATGGAATTTCGATAACCAGTTTACTCGTGAACCATATACATGTAATGCTCGGTGAATAAAAATCCTTTCCAACTGAGTTTGATAGTAGCAAAAAACTCTTATAACTTGGTGGTTTCATAGTCCCTTGGTTGGAGCCACCGTATTACTACTTTTGGGTCGTGACATGTCCATAATTAGGGTTATACATTTATCAGAATGACTAATTTTCTATTTTAAAATCTGTCTAGGGTAATCAAAATTTAGAGCAGTTCAATTTCGCGGGGCTACTCAGTGCTCACAACAAATGCATCGATCCATTTGTCCTCACACTTCATTTTTCTGCTTTTAGTCTTCTTTTAGGATCCAGGTTTCTTAGTTATTCAATATAGCTTATTCTCTCAATGTGGGTTATAAAGTTTGTTGTAGCATGAACCTAGTTTCTAGGAATTTGTGCTATTTTCAAACTTAGATATGAAAATAACACATGGTGCGTTTTTTTTTTGTTGCAAAACCAAGAGCTGATAACTTTCACCTCCATGAATGTCTTGTGCTAAATATGTGTCGATATTATTAGTGTATTGTGGTAGGTTTGAGCTATTTTCTTAGGAAACCAATCACGTCTTATCCCCACAGTGTGGAAAACGACATCTTCAACTTCATGCGTATAACCCTGCTAGACGTTATTTTGGTACTTATTTTGAGGAAGTTTGTGATGCATAAATCTATAATATACTACATATAGTCATTCATACATGAAAGATTTTATTTTCATTGAATAATCACTGTTGTGAACAAATGATTATGCTTAATGTAAGCCAATATAAGATCATTAGACATCCATAAATTTTCTTCCCGAATGTTACTTTGGTACTGTGCTCATAACAAATGCATAGATTCATTTGTCCTCTCCCTCCGTTTTTATGCTTTTAGTCTACTTTTAGGATCCAAGTGTTTTAGTTATACAATATATCTTAATATTTCAATATTTGTCATAAAATTTCTTGTAGCACGAACCTAGTTTCTATGCATTCATAGTATTTTCCAACTTAGATATGAAAATAGCACACATGCATTTGTTTTCTAAAACCAAGAGCCGGTAACTTTCACCTCCATGCATGTCTTATGCTCAATCTGTATCCATATTATTAGTGTAATGTGTAGGTTCGAGCTATTTTCTTGGAAAACTAAGATTATCCTCATAGTGTGGAAAAACGACATCTCCAACTTCATGCCTGACACTTCTAGCCATTAATTTGGTACTTATTTGGAAGAGGTATAGGATATGTAAACCTATAATGTACTATATATAATCATTCGTACATGGAAGATTTTCTTATCATTGAATAATCACTGCTGTGAACAAATGATTATGCTTAATGTAAGCCAAAATAAGATCATTAGATACCCATAAATTTTCTTCCCGGATCATTAGATGCTTAATGTAGAAGAAAATTCTCACATCTGTATATGAATTCATTTTCTCTCTAAAAACAACACGTGAAAACGTTAGTATGTACTCCCTCCGTTTGGAAATATAAGATGTTTTAGCTTTGTGAAGTAGATGTATCTAGACATCTTTTATTGTAAGGTACATCTATTTCACAAACCTAAAACATCTTATATTTCTAAACGGAGGGAGTATATTCGTTCATTTTTGCTCGAAATAGTAGCGTAGCTGTTCACCTATATTTGGTACTTATGTGTTATGGCCCAAACCTCTCCGTGAAATTCATTGTGCAGCTGGCGGGATATCCCAATCTCTTATGCTACATGGACTCGTCGTTGTTTTTTTTTTCGGCTAGTCATGTCCCGTTTCTTATGTGGACTTCTCTTTACGGTCGGCAGGAAACACATGATTAAATTTTCTTTCCTGATAACGTCATAGGCACGTATTAGTCTTTTTCCAAACGGGTGATAGACACGGACTCTTTTTTTTCAGAAATTTGACATGGTCTCTTTTTTTTTTCTTTTGAAGAAAATTAGACACGGTCTCTTTTTTTACTGGGGAATTTGACACGGTCTCTGATTTATAGTATTTTTCCTGGGAACGTTTCAGGGTCTATTTTTCTTTGATATACGTGACGGTTGTTACAGACTCGACAAAAAGTTTACGCAATCTCTCGCTAAATCCTAACCGTCAACGACAGATCTAATAGCTGAAAATATTTGATGATGTGGATCAACCTATTGCCTCGAAAAACAGCCTTATATTGCTTTTAGTATATAATAGATTTAATTTCAAAAATAACATATATTAGATTTTACATTACATATGTACGCTGAAGAAATGTAATAGCATCAATTGACTCTTTGTTATTCTGTCATGTGGGATAAATTTTTCTTATGTAGAGAGATGAAGAGTTCTGGATTAGAGAATTTTCCCTTCAACTATGAAGGGTTTAATGTAGTAAGCGGTTATGCAAAGGATTTGTTTTAGGAAATTAATCAAATATTTTGTTGTAGAGATGAATAGATTTTTGTGCTGTAGTCAAAAGGACATTGTGAACATGGACAATTTTCAAAAAGAGAAAAGAGTCGATTCTCTATTGAAAAAATTCGTGCTAGCCCATTGCCGAATCATTAGAAGGCTCTTGGGTGCATGCATATATATAGCTAAAGGCGAATTAAAAAATATTATCGCGATCAAGCTTACCGATCGATCTCGGCACCTCTACACCTAAGGTAGTTTATCCGATTGATCACGGCTGCAACATCTTCTGACTTGTTTTTTTTTCTGTGACATGAATATCCATGGTAGTGATTGTAGGATGAGAAGGGCGCTGGCAAGGATGAGAAGAGCTCGGGAGAGATATGAACTATGGGAAGATTATGCAACACAAATTTTTTCTATAGAAATCGATGCATGGACAACTTTACATGCATGTATCGTGGGATAGTCAAGCTAAATCTCATCCGTCCCATACACGTACGTTTTTTTAATCTCACTAGTGAAAAACGGCTCTTTCGTCCGGGGCCAGAACTAATAGCCCGCACCAGATGGCCCCAAATCCCCAAACAACTAGTCCCGGACCGGTTGGGGCCGCTAGTCCAGGTTTGAGATACAAACCGGGACTAAAGGGCCCCTTTAGTCCGGGTTTTATCTCAAACCGAGACTAGTGGTCTGACCCTATATATATGGCACAGCTCCTCCCCTCTCAACTGTTTTTTCCTGGTGGGAGGTGGTGGGTTTGTGCTAGTTTTTCTTGTTCGGTGTTCGGTAAAATGCCCGTTAGAGCGATGCGACTTTAGGTCACACAAGACAAACATGATATGAGGTGTCCGAGCCACACTTAAGTTTTCTCATCTTTGTTTCCAAGTGTGCTAAATGGTTAGCAACTATTTTCTCGTTTAGACCGCGCGGTACTAATTTTAGCATCGTGATTGCGTTTGATATATATTTGTAAGATACAGATGAGCCATCCCATGGATGTACGGTGGCCCGACGCTCTGTCGCTTTCAGAGAAGGCGTGTCACTGGTGGAAACAGCCCCATGTGTCCCGATTGGTAAGGGGCTTTAGTCCCGGTTCCCCAACCGGGACGGGGCAATCGGGACTAAAGCCCAAACCTTTAGTCCCGGTTGCCCCACCAGTCGGGACAAAAGGCGGTACACGTGGCCGCGACAGAGGGCGAGGAGGGAGGGAGGGCAACCGTCCCGGTTCGTAACACGAACCGGGACAAATAACTCTCTGCCGCGGCAGAGATTTGAAACATTTCTCTGCCGCGGCAGAGAATTCATTTTGGCAACTTTTGTTGCCGCGGCAGCATTTTGGCCACTTTTTGTGCCGCGACAGAGAATTCATTTATGTTGTTTTATTGTTTATTTAGTGTTTTTGCACTCATCAATGAAGGAACCATTATATTACACAAGATCATCATGACAATATAGATCCAAGTGTCGAACATATTACATTCGATACACGGATCGAGTTCATGCACTATCGTGGGAATGGTCACGGCAGGTGCTGCAATCGGCAGCGAGTAGTAGAACGAAGGGCAAGGGCGGCCAGCCATCTGCGGTGCGAGATGAGGGCGGAGACACAAGGTTTTACCCAGGTTCGGCCCCCCGGAGGGTAAAGACCTACTCCTGCTATATTGTGTTATGATGGTGATACAATGGGCGAGCTCGGCGGCTAGGCGGCGACGCTTGGGTGTATGATGGAACGTATCTCTACACGCCCTGTAGGGAGGTTTATATAGACTTACCTCCCCTAGGGTTTACATATCTCAACCGAATCAGTTAAGGCTTCGGCACTTGTTTAACCTAATCCGACTGGGCCTATCTACTCACCTGGGCCTTCAGCTTCCAGTCGCTTTGATCCACACCGGGCCTTGATCCAGTCGCCGTCTTGCAGGCCCAATCGCCAGTTCTTGGTTCAGTCGAAAACGTCCTGCTGGGTATACCCCGGTAGGCATATCCCCATCAGTAGTCCCCGAGGCCGTCGTTGATTGGGCGCAGGTGGTTGCTGGCAGTCGGAGTATACGGCTTTCAACACGGGCATCCAGTCGAATCGGCGGTGGGCTCCTGAGTAAAGGAGGAAACTATTCATTCCAGTCGTAGCTTCGGTGATCGGGTCAGCAAAATATTTAGTCACTGTTTGTAGTGAGCGGGTCGGCGAGCCGAGTGGCTGAAGTTGGACCGTCCAAACGCAGTCAAACTAGCTGTTGGGGTAATCCAACGGTAACTTTTGGCGTAATCACCGCGTAGTAACGGCTCCCTGATTTGGCGGGTAACAACCGCTATATAAAGGGAATGGTAGGCGATCGGAGAACCACCTCTTCGCCATTTCCTCCGATTGTGCGCTCCTTCGTTCTCCTCCGCATCGCGATCCAGTCGAACCGAAATCCTCCGACCTCCTCAAACCTTCTCACAAATGGCCCCCTCCACCGAACCATGGGGCAGGTCCAAGTGTACGAGGGTGCTCCTGGCGTCCTTCGAGGAAGCCGGGATCCTACGCGCCGGTAGGTGGCGCATCCCCGCGGCCGGAGAGGTGACTCCGGACCCGCGCGAGGGAGAGTTCATCTGCTTCACCAGCCACCTAGAACGGGGGCTGGGATTCCCTACATCCCTTTTCTTCCGGCGCTTCTGCGCCTTCTACGGGATCCAACCGTCGGACCTGGGCCCGCACAGCATCGAGCAGCTCGCCATCTTCGTGGCGTTCTGCGAGTGCTACCTGGGCCGCCGGCCCAACTTCCCTCTGTGGCAAGATCTGTTCCACGGACGGATCAGTCGCGAGGAAGCGGGCGGCCCAATGCTTGCCGCGGGCGGCCTGACATTTCAGCTGAAGTCGAAGGCCTCGTTCTTCGACTTGATGCTGCCCGCCAAGGCGGCGAGTGAGTGGAAGAAGTCTTGGTTCTACGTTACCGAGGCGACTTCGGAGGGCGAGGCGGCGATCCCATGTTACTCCGCCGACCGGCCCGAACCGCGCCGACTTCAAGTCGGCAAGCTTCCTACCGACCAGCGGATGGTCGTGGACGAAATGCTTCAAACCATCCGCGGTCTGAAGAAGAAGGGTCTCCAGACCATTAACTTATACAACAGCTGGCTCGGGCGGCGGCTCGTTCCCCTGGCCCAGCGTGATCACTATATGTACCAATACACAGACCGGGAGGACTCGACGAAGTCTTGCCTCGCCGAGTGGAAGCTCGAGGATTAAATTCCAGCGCTGAAGAAGATCACCCAGGCGGTGTACCTGGACGCGAAGGCCGGGGTCGGCCCCTACACCGCGAAGCATCCAGCCCCAATGGTAAGTCACTTTACATCATTCGCAGTCACAGTTTATGCAATCGCGGTCATTCTAATTTCATCTTGTGCTCATTGCAGCTATTCCAAGTGGTGGAAGGGTGGCTCCCGCCTTCAGACGACGAGAACTCGAGCTCGTCCGTCCGGGACATGGGCAAGTCGCCTCCTACCAAGGGCGACATCGAGAGCGACGATAGCGATGGCGACGACGAGTCCGAGGAGGAGGTCGCCCCGCTGGTTCGCAAAACCCGCGGGCAACGTCAGCGCGAGCTCGAGGCGAGCAAAAGCCTCGAGCGTCATGACGATGACGACGACGAACTTCCGGAGACCACCTCGCGTCGCCAGGCCACTCCGTCGAAGAAGAAGAAGAAGGAGAAGGAGGTGAAGGCCCCTCCGAAGAAGAAAACGAAGCCGACGAGACCGGCATCCCCGCCTCACTCGGCGAGCAGCTCCGACGCCACCAGCCTAGCCAAGGGCGAAGCGCCGCCGACGGTAGCCGCGCTGGACACCGCCACCGTCCTGAGTGAGGTGCCTCTGGCCTCGATGCCTCCGCCATCCGCCCCAGTCTCTGGTCTAGGGGCCGCTCCGGTCGCGGCGGCTTCACCTCGCAGGGAAGCTCCCGCTGAAAATGTCTCGGAGGCCCCCGTCGCGGCCTCGACGACGAAGAAACCATCCGTGTCTTGGGCACACGATGTCTTGAAGATGGGCCTCAGTCGCCGACTGGGCCCTGAACTGGAGAAGCCGGCCGGCATCCGCACGGGGCTACGCTTCATTCCATTCGCCAAGTGAGTTTTGCTCACCTACTTTTGTCTTTCATTGTACTCGGATTACTTTGCTCACGCGATCAATTTGTAGGACCGGAGCTAAGAAGATAGGCCATCCGACCGTGGCCAAGGTGCCACCCGTCGTCAGCGAGGAGGATCCCTCCCGGAAGAGGAAGGCGGACGAGGTCGTCGTCCCCGCGGATAGCACCAAGAAGGCCAAGGGCGACGAAGTCGTCACGGTGTCTGACGACACGGCGATTGCGCCGAGTGAACCCGTAGCGGAGGCAGCCTTGCTGACCAAGGAGGGTGCTCCTTTGCCTGGGGCGGCCGAGCCGGCCTCCTTTGGTGCCGGTGCCTCCATCGCAACGTTCCCGCGCTTCATGGCCAAAGCGGCTACAACGAGTGATACCTCACCCTCGAGCCACGCGCCTGGGGTCGCCGATACGGAGGTTGAGCAGCGTCGCGGGCACACGCCGGCCCTTCTCGCGTCCGTGGATGTGATACAACTTCATGGCATGCTTGGCGCAGCCATCCAGGTATGTCCAGTCCCCGAGGATCAGGCCAGTGTATTGCAGTGGTCTGATTCTTTTAGCGTCTTGTTTTATTTTTCGCGTCTAGTCCCCGAGTGCGCACTCGCTGAATTTCAGCGGGTGGGCACTTAGGATTTTTTGATTGCCAGTCCCCGAGTGCGCACGCGCTGAATTTCAGCGGGTGGGCACTTAGGATGTTTTGATTGCCAGTCCCCGAGTGCGCACTCGCTGAATTTCAGCGGGTGGGCACTTAGGATTTTTTGATTGCCAGTCCCCGAGTGCGCACTCGCTGAATTTCAGCGGGTGGGCACTTAGGATTTTTTGATTGCCAGTCCCCGAGTGCGCACTCGCTGAATTTCAGCGGGTGGGCACTTTGGATTCCGCTTTTGTTAACTGTTTGAATTGTGTGCAGGGTTTGCAGCATGAGTCAGCTGACCGGCTTGCTGCGAAACGCCGCGCGGAGAAGGAACTGGCCGCCGTCCAAGAGGCGAACAAGGGGCTTCAGGCGATTTCTGCGAAGGCAGAGGAGGCCCGCCAGGGACTTGTCCCAGCGAGTGAGTTGGTAGCAGCTCAATCGGCGTTGAGCTCGGCTGAGAAGCGGATCACCGACCTCGAGCGCGAGCTAAGGGAAGCGAAAGAGGAAGCGAGTTCGGCGGATGGGCGAGCCAAGGCTGCTGTTACATCCGCCGCGGAAGAACGTAAGGTTTCTGACGCCCTTGTTGCTGGCTTCAGGATGACTACACTTATCTTTAGAGTTTCATCACGGATCTCTCCCGTCCCTTGATTGGTGAGTGTGTATGCTCCTGCCTGTTGCATGTGCATTTTGTAATATCCGATGTACTCACTTTTATCTTCTATCCGTAGGCCGGATCCTCGATAGCACGGAAGAGGCGAGCTCGTTCGACGCACGGCAGTGTGTAGCCACGCTGGTCGATTCGGCGACGTTGTCGGCGACATGCATACGGGCATACCTTCAGGAGATGTCTCCCACGGAGTAATTCCCAGCGACCTCGTCGAGGTATGGCGGTACTTGGAGAAGGCGCCGTCGGTCGTCGAGTTCAATACGCGATCGGCATTCTGACGCGGGGCGGCGACGGCGCTTAGCCTTGGGCTCGCTCACTTCCCGGAGGACTTCGACCTAGACGACGTGACGAGTGGCTACCCGTCGTCGACTGGCTCGGTGGAGATCTCTGAGGTGCTCAAGTTGACGGACCGTGCCGCGGTGTACTCTGAGCGCGTCTGGGCGATGGGTGACCTCCTTCCTTACCAGGAGATGGTCGTCGCACCCAACGACCCCGAGCCGCAGCACCGGGACTTCAAGATCGAGCAACCCTTCCATGCGGCGATGGCGGGTGAGCTGACGACGTACCCGTCAAACCCGTACACGCCCTTCATTCGCAACCGCAAGGGTGCTGGCGAGTCGTCGTTGAAGCCTGCGGAGTAGAGTAGTTTGCCCTGGGGCGTTAGTAGCAGTTCTGCCGTTGGGCATACTTTGTATTTTGTGACGATTGCAACATGCTATTAATGAGATATCGTGTTGTTTTGTGAATTGTCGTGCGTTTTTGATTGAGGGTTGAACGAGTCCCCGAGCACGTCCGCCCTTTTTATGGGGTTTACCTTGTTTCTTATGTGTTTGCGGTTTTGAATGTTTTGTTATAGAGGTCGACTCGCCCGAACTCGGAGAGCCAGTCGCAAGGAGACTCCCATGAGTGCTCTGTACTTCACCGTTTTCCCTTGCGCGAACGAGGTCGGGTGGCCGAGTCCCCGAGCGTGGTACTTGGTTGTTCTAGGCGCGACTCGAGGGTGGGTGAGGACTTGGCGCGTTGATTTGAGCGCATCACTCCTGCCTGGCCCGTTGGGTCAGTCGCATGGCGAGTCCTGGGCATGCTCTCATACTTGGCATTTTCCCTAGCCGCTCGCGTTGAACTAGTCGTCCTTCCCCGAGCGTGGTACTTGGCCGTTCGAGTCGCTATGTCGAGGATGCGGAGGATCATGGTCGCTGTAAGAAGTGACGACAGTTGTCTTGGCTCGTTGAGCCAGTCGAGCTAGGCGACTCCAATGGGGCTCCGGGTAGGCGTTTTTCGTGGACGTTACAAGACCTGGGGTACTCCAGTGCCCTTGTAGCGCACTACTTGGCCATGCCTATCGCTGTACCAGAGGTTGACTTCTGCAGTTAGCTTGACGCTGTTATTACGAGTGCGAGTGGCACAAGACACGAAGAGTAGACGCAATTTGCAGTAACCAACATTTTTATTTCATAGAGACTGGAGGATACATATGTGGAGTTCTAGGAGTAGAACTTCCGTAGGAGGTTTACATTCCATGGTCGCTTGACGTCGAGTTTGCCGTCCCCGTGGACGTCGATGAGGTAATAGGCATCGTTGCCGAGTACTCGCCCTATGGCGAATGGTCCCTCCCATGGGGGGGATAGATTGTGCATGCCCTTCTTATCCTGGATGAGGCGCAGCACCAGGTCGCCTTCTTGGAAGGTGCGAGTTTTCACCCGCCGGCTGTGGTAGCGGCGGAGTCCTTGTTGGTAGATGGCGGTGCGTGAGCGAGCTAGGTTGCGTGCCTCGTCGAGTTGATCGACTCCATCTTGTCGTGCGAGTTCGTTCGCAGCCTCCGTGTAGTGGACGACCCTCGGCGAGTCGTGCTCGAGGTCGGTGGGCATGACTGCCTCGGCACCGTACACCATGAAGAAGGGGGTGAACCCTGTCGATCTGTTGACTGAGGTGCGGATGCCCCAGATGATGGAGGGTAGCTCCTCGACCCAGCACCCGGCGGTGCGCTCGAGTAGTACTTGGAGCCGCGGCTTCAGGCCGTGGAGGATGCTCTGGTTGGCCCATTCCGCTTGGCCGTTGGACTCCGGGTGGGCGACTGATGCCAGGTCGAGCCGGATGTGGTGTTCCTCGCAGAACTCGGCCATGGCTCCTTTGGCAAAGTTGGTTCCGTTGTCCGTGACGATGATGTTTCGGAACCCGTAGCGATATATGAGCTCGCGTAAGAACTTGGTGGTAGTCTTCCCGTCGCATTTCCGGACTGGCTTGGCCTCCACCCACTTTGTGAATTTGTCGACCGCGACCAGAAGGTGGGTGTAGCCGGAGGGGGCCTTTTTGAAGGGGCCTACCATATCCATACCCCACACGGCGAATGGCCAGGTGATGGGGATTGTCTTGAGCGCTGAGCTCGGCACGTGTGTCTGGTTGGCGTACTTCTGGCACCCGGCGCACCGCTGGACGATGTCGACGGCATCGGCGTGTGCGGTGGGCCAGTAGAAGCCGTGTCGCATAGCCTTGGCGACCAGAGAGCGGGCGCCGGCGTGGTGGCCGCAGTCGCCGGAGTGGATGTCGTGGAGGATCTTGCGTCCTTCGGCGGGTTGGACGCAGCGTTGGAACACGCCGGTCACGCTGCGCTTGTGGAGCTCGCCGTCGATGATGGTGAAGGATTTGCATCGGCGTGCAATCATCCGGGCGTCCGTCTCGTCTGCCGGCAAGGTGCCAGCCTCCAGGTAGGCGATGTAGGGCCTGGTTCAGTCGTCTGGATCGGCGACGAGTGCGACCAGGGCCGCCTCTGGCTGCAGCGGGACTCCGATGTCGATCTCCCTTGGGGGTGAGACTGACGACTTGGTGATCGTGTCGAGGAAGACGCCGGCGGGTGGCGCGAGTCGGGCCGACTCGATGCGAGAGAGTGCGTCAGCCTCCTCGTTCTTCCGCCTGTCGATCCACTCGACGGAGTAGCCTGCGAAGTGTCCCCCCAGCTTGTCTACTGCTTGGCGGTATGCCGCCATTGTGGGGGAGACGGCGTCGCAAGTGCCGGCAACTTGCCCCGCGACGAGGTCGGAGTCTCCGTAGCAGCGTAGGCGGTGGACGTTCATCTCCTTGGCGGCTCGCATGCCGTGGAGTAGTGCCTCGTACTCGGCCATGTTGTTGGTGCAGGGGGTGAAGTCGAGGCAAAGGACATAGCGGAGTTTGTCGCCCTTTGGTGAAGTAAGTACGATCCCTGCTCCTACGCCGTCCGCGTTCTTGGAGCCGTCGAAGTGCAAGCTCCAGTAGTGGAGGTATGGCAGCTTTTCTGGCTACTGGGCCTCTTCCCAGTCGGCGATGAAGTCCGCTAGAGCCTGCGACTTGATCGCTTTTCGTGGCTCGTACTTGATGTTATGGACGCCGATTTCGACGGCCCACTTAGCAACTCGCCTCACGGTTGCGGATGATGTCACCTGCAGTCTTTGAGGAGACGACCGTGATCGGGTGCTCCTGGAAGTAGTGCGGCAGGCGCCGCTGTGCTCTGAAGACCGCGTATACCAGTTTCTAGTACTGCGGGTATCGTTGGCGCGACTCGGTGAGTACCTCGCTGATGTAGTACACCGGTCGCTGTACCGGGCGCTCCTTTCCTTCTTCCGGTCGCTCGACGACCATGACGGCACTGACGACACGCTCGGAAGCCGCGACGTAGACCAGCATGGGTTCTTTGTCGGCGGGGGCGGCGAGTAATGGTGCTGCGAGTAGCACCTTCTTGAGGTCGCGGAGTGCGTCGTCCGCCTCCTTGTCCCACTGGAAGGTGGGGTTCTTGCGCATCAGACGGTATAGGGGCATCGCCTTTTCGCCCAGGCGGGGGATGAAGCGACTGAGAGCCGCTACTCGCCCGGCAAGCTTCTGGACGTTGCGCAGGCACTCGGGTTTGCCGAGTCGAGCGATCGTGCCGATCTTCGTGGGGTTCGCGTCGATCCCGCGCTTGGATACGACGTACCCCAGTAGTTGCCCTGCTGGTACACCGAAGGTGCATTTGCCTGGGTTGAGTTTTATCTTGTATTTCCGCAGGTTGGAGAATGTTTCCGCCAGGTCGGCGAGTAGATCGCCCTGGCGAGCGGATTTCACGACCACGTCATCGATGTAGACGTGGATGTTGTGGCCAATTTGGCTCGCGAGGCACTCCTGCATGCACCGCTGGTAGGTCGCCCCGGTGTTCTTGAGGCCAAAGGTCATGGCGGTGTAGCAGAAGGCTCCGAATGGCGTGATGAACGCCGTCTTCTCCTCATCCTCAACGGCCATTTTGATCTGGTTGCACCCAGAGTAGGCGTCGAGGAAACGCAGCGACTCCGAGCCTGCGGTGGAGTCGATTATTTGGTCGATCCGCGGGAGGACGAACTGCTCCTTCGGGCAGGCGCTGTTCAAGTTTGTGTAGTCGATACACATCCTCCAGGTCCCATTCTTCTTCTCGACCAGGACTGGGTTTGCCAGCCACTTGGAGTACTTGATTGGCCGGATGAAGCCTGCGGCGAGTAGACACTGCACCTCCTCGGTGATAGCTCGGCGGCGCTCTTCATTGAAGGGCCGCAGCGACTGTTTGACGGGTCGCACTTTGGGGTCGGCGTTTAGTTTGTGCTCAGCGAGCTCCCTAGGGACACCAGGCATGTCAGAGGGCTTCCATGCGAAGATGTCCCTGTTCTCACGGAGGAAATCGATGAGCGCGCCTTCCTAGGCTGGGCTCATCCCTGTTTCGATCGTCACCGTCTGGCTGGAGTCGCCTGGGACCAGCTCGACGGTGCGGGTGTGCGTCGTTGCCTCGAAGGCTGAGGTGTTTGCGCCCTCCGAATTGGGCTTCTTGAGTATGGTGGGGTCGTCATTGTTCACCCCGCTCGCGTACTTGGCGAGCTCGTCGGCGTGGTTGGCCTCTGCCGCGATGACGGCGTCGGCGAGTTCGGCTCCCTTGGCCTCGCACTCGGCGGCCATGTCGGGGTCGCCGTTGATGGTGATGACGCCGCACGGCCCGGAGCTTCATCGCGTTATGCAGCGTAGTGGGCGCTGCCATGAACTTGGCGAACGCTGGCGCCCAGACGCATGGTAGGGGCTGTCGAAGGTACCAGCTCGAGACGATCCGCTCGGTCGGAAGTTTGCTGGCGTGCGAAGCGTGACCTTGCCGATCAGGTACGCCTTCCGACCGGGGACGATGCCGTGGAACGTGGTGTGGGTCGTCTCGATCATCGACTGCGGGAGCCGCAGCCGCCTGAAGGTGTCTAGGTACAGGATGTTGATGGAGCTGCCGCCGTCCATCAATGTCTTGGGGAGCCAGTAGTCGCCCACCTTTGGCTTGACCACCAGGGCGACTCGGCCTGGGTACTCGATGCGCGGCGAGTGGTCCTAGCGGTTCCAGGTGATGGGCTGCTCCGACCAGTTGAGGAACTGGGGAACGTCCACCTGGGCCACCGCGTTGACGGCGACGGCGCGGGTGATGACCTTCTTCTCGCGCTTTGTGTTGAAGCCTGTGAAGGTATGGAGCGAGCCGGCCATGTTACCGAATTTTCCGCCGTTTGGCGGGTTGTTGTCGGGGTCCTCCCGTGCTCGCCGTGCCTTCTCAATCTCCCTGAGGGTGTGGCAGTCGGCGGTCGTGTGCGTTGCGGGTTTCCCTTCCCTGCTATGAAACGCACAAGGTTGTTTAAGGAGGGCCGCGGGGTCGAACCTTGGCTTGGCCTTGTAGTTGCCGCCGTCGCGGCGTTGTCCTCCGTCACGGCGGAAGCTCTTGGGCTCGCGTTGCGCGTGCCTGGCATTGGCGACGAAGTCGACTCGCCCGTCACTGCGGCGCTTGCCAGTGAGGCGAGTGTTGCTGTAGCGTAGGTCGGACCGTCGTCCATTGTCGTTGCCGCTCGTGCGGCGTTGGCCTCCCGACTCGTCGTCGGTTTCCTGGTTTGGATCTTCCTCCGCGTACCGTTTGGCGATCTCGAGGAGGTCCGGTATGTTGTCGAGTGTGCGAGAATGTCGCTTGAGCTTGCCGACCAAGGGCTCGTAACAACACGAAGTCTTGAAGCAATGGATCGCGGTGTCCGGGTGGATGCCGACCGCGTTGTACCATAGTTCTTGCCATCGCTGGACCCAGTTGCGGGTCGACTCGCGGGGTCCCTGGACGCATCGCTCCAGGTCCTCGATGGTGGTGGCGCGGGTGTAGGAGCACTCGAAGTGCCTGACGAAGGCGTCGCGCATCTCCTCCCCGGAGTCGATGCTATCCTGGGGGAGGGTGTTGATCCACTGCCTGCATGTTCCCTCCATCATCAAGGGGAGGTAGCAGGCGGCTAGCAGGTCGGTGTGGCCCGCGATCCCCATCGCCATGAGGTATGTATCAAGCCACACAGAGGGGTCGTACGAAGGGTCGTACTTTTCTATCTCCTTCGGCGCCTTGAAGTTTGCCGGGTACTTCTCGCCTTGGATCATCGGTCCGAAGCACCTGGGACCGAGTCGACTTAGCGACCCCATCGGCTCGCCGTCGCGGCGATTGGTTAGGGTGTGTCGCAGGTCGTCGGGCTAGCGTGCGCGCCAGCTTTGGTTGTTGATGATGTGGGTGCGGGCGTCGATGGGATGACCGTTGGCGGCGACGAAGTTGGTCGCTGGCCTGGGGTCGTTTGTGGAGAGTGCCGCGTTCCCGGGTCGGTGTTGGACCTGCAGTGGCTCTGGTGGCGGGCAGTTGAGGGTGTTTGCCGCCAGTGGGCGGCCGCTTGAGGCCGCTCTACTTCCCGAAGAACGTGTGTACACTCGACCCTGCGAGTCGGCGACTGCGTTTTGCTGCTCGACGGCCTTCGTGAGCAGAGCCCTGACATACTGGATCTGTAGGGCGCCATCGCCAGTGGCCGTGATGTTGTCAGCCGCTGCTCGGCCTGCCACGAGGTTGTCCATCGGGGTGGAGAACAGTGGGAGGCCGTTCGCGTCTCGCTCCCGTGAGGAGACTACTATCCGCGGCTGATCCCTAGGGGGTGTGCGGTTGGGTGGAGGTGGGGCGCCCATCGCCGTCGACCCTGGAGGGGGCCGGGTGCTTTCTCCTGGTGGCGCGTTCTCGAAGATCGCGCGCTCGGCCGCGCGGGCCGGGTCGTTCTCGTCGTCGAAGTTCAGGGCGCGCCCCTGAACGGTAGGGTTCAGGCGCGTCCTGATTCACTGCGCGTGGTAACGCGACAGCTCCTGCGCTGTCACCTGCTCAAGGCGAAATTTTTCGCGCTCGGCCTGCTCCTTGTGGACTGCCTCCGCCAGCTTCAGGCGGAGTTCCTCGACCTCCGTTGCCATGGCGTTGGGAGGGATGTGGGTAGAGAATGGATCCTCCGACGGATCGGTGCCAGTCGCCATGTAGGTTGCGGCGTGGCGACCGGTCCCGTCGCGGAGATCGGCGGAGTTTTCCGACCCGGAGTCGAAGTCGAAGATCCCAAGGATGGAGGGATCCTCGAAGTCTCCCATGTTGGAGACCTGGGTGATGGAGCCCGCGGGTGAAGCCGCGGTGATGGATCCGGCGAGTGATGTCGGGGTCGCCAAGTCGGCGTCGTCATTGAGGGCCGCGTCTTCCGCGGCCGCGGAGTTTTCGGCCATGTTGTTGTGGGCCGAGTTGTACTCGGAGGCGAGGCGATGGATCGTGCGGACCTGGCTCTCGGAGAGCCGATCGCGTGGCGGCGACTCGCGGATGCGAGCCGAGTCCTCCGAGACGATGATGTCGGTGAGGCCGACGAAGAGGCTGATCGTGCCTACTGGCAAGATCATGCTGTGCGTGACGGGTCGCGCCGCCGGGACGTAGCTACTCGGCAAGATCTGGAGCATCTCGCCGATCGCTATCATGCGGCCAGTGGCGACCGTCTCGTTGATGGGCAGATTGGATCTCGCCGCAGAACACCGGCCAGACCGGCCAGGCCCCACGGTGGGCGCCACTGTCGTGGGAATGGTCATGGCAGATGCTGCAATCGGCAGCGAGTAGTAGAACGAAGGGCAAGGGCGGCCAGCCATCTGCGGTGCAAGATGAGGGCGGAGACACAAGGTTTTACCCAGGTTCGGCCCCCCGAGGGTAAAGACCTACTCCTCCTAGATTGTATTATGATGGTGGTACAATGGGCGAGCTCGGCGGCTAGGCGGCGAGTCGCTTGGGTGTATGATGGAACGTATCTCTACACGCCCTGTAGGGAGGTTTATATAGACTTACCTTCCCTAGGGTTTACATATCTCAACCGAATCAGTTAAGGCTTCAGCACTTGTTTAACCTAATCCGCCTGGGCCTATCTACTCGCCTGGGCCTTCAGCTTCTAGTCGCTTGGATCCACACCGGGCCTTGATCCAGTCGCCGTCTTGCAGGCCCACTCGCCAGTTCTTGGTTCAGTCGGAAACGTCCTGCTGGGTATACCCCGATAGGCATATCCCCATCATGCACTACATACAAAATAAGCTCTTTGTACAATCCCTATTGTTTATACACACCCGAATAGTATTCCCCCTTTTGGGTTTAGGACTTCTGCATCCAAGAATCCTGCCAATTCCTCCTGAATTGCTTGTAAGCGATCCTTTGGCAGAAGACTGTCCCGTAGATGTTCGATCTGATTTAAAAAAGGAGTCAGTCTATATGAATGAAACTAAACACAATTTGATGGTAATTAAAAACTATAGAAATTGTTTACGTACGTGGAGTTGCTCTAAATTTCTGCCCTTCTCACAGCACGTCTGCCGGATGAACTCGCAAACATGGTATCCACATAAATTGTTCCTTGGTCCCTGCATCAGGCACTTTACGAGAACATAGTTCAATCAAAATAATAATCAAGCATGATAATAACGGTATTAAAACTGGAATCAAGGAGATGCGCGGATATAGCTAGTGGTGCTTATATCTAGTGCTTGAAATGTAAGCTCCTCTTTCCAAATACCCCTAGCCTTGTTGGTAAACCGTTTCCAAGCGCTGCCCGGAGAAGAAAACGAATAAAATAAGTTATTAATTACTTGATATCATAAAATTCACGAACGTTGCCGATATAGTGTCGTAATGATTAGAATTACCGATGGAGAAGCATTTGCATGTCCTTCCACTGCTCAAGGGGTTTATGTTTCGAGTCCATGACTAGTACACGCCCTTTGTCAAGTTGAATGATTAAAAGAATATAGTGGAAGTTGCACATGCATAACTAATCAATTATATACTTAACATCGAGTAATCGAAATAGAAAGTATATACAAGACAATAACACTCACTCGAAGTTGTAAGGAAATAGTATTTCCCTTCTGGTTTCTTGAAACCTTAACACGTGTACGATATTATCCTCCGTATCCTGGGGCTTGTTTTGAGGTTAGCTTGATGAACCCAATATGGGTCAATGAAGTTAATGTCATAGATTTGTCCTCTGCTGCATTCAAGAATCTTCATTCTGCATATTATAGTATGATTATATACATGCAATAAACGAGGTGAGATAGCTAGAGACTAAATTAATTACAGAATTAGTACTTACAGACAATAGGCACTGATGATCGATTTGTCCAAGGTGTCTTGATTGAATAATTGAAATAGTTCATCAAATTCAATGGATATCATGTCATCTATTTCTTTCTGATAATGCTTTTTTGTAACCCTCAGCACTATCCAGTTAGCCCTGGCATTTGTGGCATGCATGTACCAGTTATGCAATCTTCGCATTTTTGTTGGAAGATTATTTACCTCCTTAGGTTTGACGAGAGGTTTGTCGTACTGGTATTTGTATGCTACTTCACTCACGGGGAAGTACTCTAACTGGGATAAGTACTGGGCAATAGTCATACCTTGAGCAGCGGCAGCTTCTCCGTATTGTGAAACTACCTCTGGATCATACTGCTCTTCGGCCCCATATTTGATCGACACCACATTGGTATGGGAAATCACCTTGAGAGGAGCGCAAGACTGTTTTGCTTGTTCTCCGAGCTGGGCAACAGATTTCTCGCTTGCATCAGTACTGCTTTTCGAGGATTTTTGTGCCGCGTGTGACTTGAGAATAGAACGCTCATAGTCTAATGATAGATTTGGCTCGAGTTGATGAAGAGTCTTTAGCATTTTGAACACTCTGGATTTTTCTTCTTTGGTGCTGGGGAACTCTAGCTCTTTCGGCCGCCTCAGCTTAGCGAAAAACACTGTCGTTTCCGCATCAACGATAGCCGTAGTCTCCTCTTCAGTACAGTCATAAGCTCTCTTGGGAGGAACCTTTGGTACTTTTGGAAGAGGCTCATGTTTACGTTTCGGCGATCGCTTAGCACGACGCAGAGTAGCGGTAGGCTTACGCTTTTTATCCAGAGGCGTCGGCGATGGCTGCCGCGGCGATGGCTGCGCTGGAGATTGGTGAGGCGACGGAGCCGGGTGAGGCGACGAAGACGGCTGCCGCGGCGGCGATGACCTCGCTGGAGACGGGTGAGGCGGCGGCGAAGATGGCCTTGGCGTGTGATTTCAAAGCACGATACATTCCTTTGGCCATAGAATGGTGACATTTGTTGCGTCTCCCAGTTCAGTCACATCCCCTTCACTTGCAGGGTAGTCAAGATTCAAAACTTCAAAGGTGGGCATGATTTCATCCATCCCGACAACAGCGTAGCCCTGTGGAACCGGACGACAGTGGTAAGTTGGTGTGGGTCCCATTGGTAACGCATAGCCGACCGCCACCTTCATTGATATGTTCACAACTTTGACATGTAGCTCGCAGTGTGTCATCTGTGTGATATCATTCACTGGGTAGCCAACAGGAGCCATCGTCAGTGCACCATCGCCATTGTCATCACCCGGGACCTCGGTGGAAGCCACACTGCTTTTTCGATTATTTGATAGGCCGGTAGCATCGAATGCAGTGTGCTGCTGAGATGGGCCGGTAGTACTTTGCTCTTTAAGTGCGTTAATTTCATCTTGTTGTTGCTTTATTCGTTCTTCAATTATACGCATTCGCTCTTTCTGAATATCTGCTTCAACTTTTGCCTTGTCCTTTCTCCTCTGACGACTTCTATCAGGATATTTCTTCTTCTCTTCGGGAAACCCAGTCCTCCATGGTTTGGAGCCTATTGTGCCTCGTGTTCGTCCATCATGTTCCTTATTTCCAAGGGCGAGTGTGAGCTCATCATTATCTCTATCGGGAATGAAGTCCCCATCTTTAACAGCCTTTACTGCTTTTCTCATCTTCTCGATTGCTAAGGGGTCTTCTTTATGTTGTATGTTATATATACACTTCCCTTCCGAGTCCAACTTGCCCCCATGCCCGTAAAACCAATTCCTTGCACGTTCGATCCAATCGTCTGTCTCTGGGATGATCTTTTTAGCACGTAGTTCCTGCTCAATTTTCTCCCACTTAGGAATGCCAGCCCTGTAGCCACCTTGCCCAATAGTATGGTGATACTTCTTGTTAGCAGCATTCAGCTTATTCGTTGCAGACATTTTCTTAGCTTTTGCTGATGTCTTGTAATTCACAAACTCAGCCCAGAATGGTTTTATCTTCTCAAACTGAATCTTCTTGAAATCCGGAGACTTCTCTTTCACGACATAGTCAAGGTGTAATCTTTTCTTCCAGTTGGTGAAACACTAGCCCATCTTCTTCAAAGCCCACTCCCTGACCTTAGCCTCCATGGCTCTCCCATGTTCTAAGGCGTCCTCAACTGGATCCTCCGCATTTGGATCCAGCTCTATCTTCGGTAGTTTGATATTAAGCATGAGCCTATTCCACAGTAAATCTTTGTCCTTGTTAGGGACAAATAAACATGTTCCCTCTTCTTCCGCATCAGCAGGCCTATTCCAATTTCGAATGGTGATCGGGATTAAGTCCCTAACGATTACTCCGCATTGTGCCACAAATTTGTTTGCGATGACTTTGGGAGCCGTCGGTTTGCCGTCTTCACCGACATCTTCGATCCTGAACCTCTCATGGTCTCGCAACTTTTTGGTTGGGCCTCGGCTGCTCTTTTCAGTAGATTTCTTTGATCCGGTGGGCTAAAAGAAGAAAGATCGTCATTACTATTTCTATATAGATAGTAGATGATTAATTAATGAATTAATATATTACATGCACCTTGCTGGAGTGGTCGTCTTCTCGATCACACAAGGCATCGCCTTCTCCCTCGCGGAAGGCATCACCTTCAACCTCAAACAAGTCGTCTCTTCCGGCAAAAAGAGGATCACCCTCACCGGAGTTGTTCAGAAATGTCGATACATCTAAATTTTCTTCCCCACAGATCACACCTTGGATCAACTCTTCCTTTTCTTCGTCTCTGTCGTGTGGGTCCATATTTTCTGCATAGGTGGAAAAACGTGTAAGTCAAAGCGGCTAAGGGAGAATGTTAGGTACGGTGTTGAGAGATATAAACCCTAATTCAGAGAAACCCTAATATATACATACACACTAATAAAATGAATTTACAATATCAGAAACCCTAATTCGGAGAAACCCTCGGGCTCGGATCCTATCGCGAAGAACAAATACTGGAAAGAAAGGCGGCAATCAATACATGGCATAATACAATGCGCAATCAATATGTATGACATGTCAGATTTAGAGATCCTACACTAACCCTAGGTGCAACATCGATTTAAAAGGGTTCGGGATGCCCTAGCAAGTACACAGCAGCGAACCCACATGTACATAAGGGGTGTCGATGTTTCTTTAACTAAACTAGGGTTTAAACTAGGGGGTAGTTTTTCATTGGGTCTGGGGCTACCCACAGTGACTGACCAGTGGGGCCGAAGACTAATAATACCTAACTAATTAATAAACCTAATAATACCTAACTAATAATAAACCTAATAATCCAAACTAATAAACCTAATAAACCTAATATGCTAGGAGCAGTGGATCGGGTAATATAAGCTCAAAGGGAGTAATGCAACAGATAGGACACTCTATCTATCGATAAAGTACCACAGTAGAATTGTATGCATCATGGCAAGAATTGAAATGCTTTCAAAATCATAGGATTATATCATGGTGGGGCTATGCTTGCCTTTGCATGTTGATAGTCGAAAGCAGAGCTTCAGGATCCTTGTACTTGACTTGATTACAGTTGGTCAAGTATTTGTCTTCGAGCTTCGACGATGTTGATCTCTGGCTTCGATCTCGATCTCGATATCGTATTCTACCGGGAAGAACCAAACACCGGAAAGAAAGGGAACAATCAACACATGGCATCGATGAAATGCTCAAGCAAGTATGATGATATGACAAGTTGAATTGCATTGAAATGTAACCCTAAAGCATGCTCTACAATTAATCGGGGTTCCGAGGGGTGAAAACCCTAACTCGGAGAAACTCCGGAACACATGAGAGGGGTGGATTTGTTCTTCTAATTAAACTTGTCATTTAATTTGTTGAACAATGCATGATTATAGCTTAGATAGCTAGGTTTCATTTTTCTGAACATTTTGATATATTATTCATATTTTTCTGAATTATAGATTAAAAGTTATTGAATTTATAAGATTATAATTATTTCTAAAATTATTAAAAGCTGGTTAAACTTTTTACACCGCAGACATCCTAGCCACAGTGACTGACAGAGGGGCCCGGAGCCACCTCAGCAGCCACACAAGCAAAAGTGGTTCAGGGGCATTTTTCACTCGGGTTGGGGCTAGCCAGAGAGGCTGACATGTGGGCCAGAGGCCACACAGGCAAGCCACGCAGGCAAAGTGGGTCCCTGGCTGCCCCCTTGACCGGGTCTGCGCGCGCTGACGCACGGGTGACGTCACGCCGGCGGTGGCTTGCAGGACGATGATGGGGAACTGCATTAGGGGGAGATCTAGGGCGCGTGCGTGCGCGCGTTAGAGAGAGGAGGTTGAGGCGAGCCAAAGAGTAGCGATGTCGCCTCGAAAAGGTCACCGGAGAGGGGAGCACGACGACGGTAAGCGGCGGTGGTGGCAGGTGGTCGACGGGGAGGGGGAACCAAAGCGAGAGGGGGCGAGAGAGAGGGTCCACGAGGACCAGTGGCTCACCAGGTGTGCGGTGGTGGTGTCGGGGAGGCGAGGCGAGGTCGGGAGCCGGCGAATCGACGGCGGCAGGCGTCGGCCAGGCTCGAGGGAGACAGAGTCGTTGGCGACGATTGGGATTGAGCGGGGCCGATTCCTTCGGGGAGAAGCCTCGGGGCGACGAGGCGAAGCTTTCTGCACGCTTGGCTGGGCGAGGCGTGGCCGGTAGGGCGTGCAAGGCGGCGGGGCAACCTGACTGCGTCGTGCGCGAGAAGAAATTGTGAGATGGGGAAGAAGAACAGGAGGGGTACCCAGTTATTAACCAAAGGACCTTTTGTCCCGGTTGTTGGCTCCAACCGGGACTAAAGGGTCATACGTCCCGGTTGGAGCCTCCACTTTTTTCAGCAGACCAAGGGTTGGCGCGCGCAGGGGTCTTTAGTCCCGGTTGGTGGCTCCAACCGGGACATATGACCCTGTTTTCAAATGTTTTCAGCAATTTCCTCTCTCTTCCCGCCTTATTTTTTATTTTGGGGTTTAAATTTGTAATGTTTTCTAAATGATAATTACTTTGGAATTTAGAAAAACTTTAAACATAAAAAGTGTTTGAATTTGAATAACCAATTCAAAACCATTTTTTTTAAAAATAATTAATGTAACCATTTAAACTATGAACCATTTAAAATTAAAAATGAATTAACTTATATTTTTTGAATATTAATTTGGAATTTAGAAAAACTTTAAACATAAAAAGTGTTTGGATTTGAATAACTAATTGAAAACCATTTTCTATTTTTAAAAATAATTAATGCAACCATTTAAACTATGAACCATTTAAAATTAAAAATGAATTAACTTATATTTTTGAATATTAATTTGGAATTTATAAAAACTTTACACATAAAAAGTGTTTGAATTTGAATAACTAATTCAAAACCATTTTATGTTTTTAAAAAATAATTAATGTAACCATTTAAAATATGAACCATTTAAAATTAAAAATGAATTAACTTATATTTTTTAAATATTAATTTGGAATTTAAAAAAACTTTAAACGTAAAATGTGTTTGAATTTGAATAAATAATTCAAAACTGTTTTCTGTTTTTAGAAATAATTAATGTAACCATTTAAACTCTGAACCATTTAAAATTAAAAATGAATTAACTTATATTTTTTGAATATTAATTTGGAATTTAGAAAAACTTTAAACATAAAAAGTGTTTGGATTTGAATAACTAATTCAAAACCATTTTCTGTTTTTAATTTGGATTTGAATTAAGTTATATTTTTATATATTAATGGGCGGGAAAAAAGGGCGGGAGATAATGGGCGGAAAGAAAATTTTATTAGGGTAGAACTAGAATTAAAGTACATAACGCAACTAACACAAAGTTACATATAAGAACTGAAAATTAAGATACATGGCCAGATTAAGCCATAATCGGCCGAACTTGTTTTGCAGTGTTGGAGTTATTCAGTCATGCTCCTGCCTACACCTGTAATACTCGCCACTATAGTTGTCGTACTCGTCGTGGCCATCGTCGCTGTCGTCGTCGGGGTCCCGTAGTTGAACCTTGAAGGCTGAGTACGAGTGGGCTGGACTTGAGGGTAGCACAGGCGGGGGTTAGAGTCGGCGGTCGTCGAGGCCATGACGCCTGAGAGTCCGATCACACACCACAGCCGACGGCCGGCCTCGTTGAAGTTCAGAGGAGGTGGGCCGTCCTCCTCGTGCCTGGCGAGCGCCCTCTCACGCCGATCCATGAAGAAGGCTTCCCAAGTCGGGAAATAGTCGGGATGCCATCTGGGATTCCTCCGCTACCCCGGCGTGATCTCGAAGTAGTAGTGGTTCGTGATGGCCATCCGATGCGCCACACCTAGAGGGACAGGAGAAACCGGCATGCCTCCGGAGCTCAGCATCCAGCCGACGGGGACACATTAGCCCGACGGGCAGGGGTAGTTCGAGGCGCAAAGCGCCTCTGCCTCCCTGGGGGTCAGTGCTACGGTGGAAGTCATGGGAAAGAGTAATGAGGTTGCAGATATGAGTCTAGAGATGTGCAATGACAATGGAGGCCAAACCTACATTTATATATAGTGAGAAATGGCAGGAAGATAACTAGAGGGAATAACTGGCGGGAAAAACTGGCGGGAAGAAATGGCGGGAAGAACTGGCGGGAAAAAATGGCGGGAAGAAAAATGGTGGGAAGAAATGGCGGGAAGAAATGGCGGGAAGAAAAATGGCTCATTTAGAAATTGCATTGGATATCTGAACAAACCACATATTGTGAGTCTAAAAATGATTTTTTTCAAAAAATCACGGGCGTTAGATCATGTACCTGTAGTACAAACCGGACCCACTTCCTACCAATTCGGCAGACATTTGTCCTTTTTACCCGGGATGGACGAAAAGGTTTGATATGTCCCGGTTGGGAGATAGTCCATGTAAGGTGGTCTAGTATTTTAGTAAAATGGGATGGTAGCATTCCGAAACAGCATTTTCGTGGTTACTTCACAAAACGACCCGTTGTTTGCGCTCGGAAAATAGAAAAGGGATTTTCCGTGCGATGAAAAGGAAAACTTCCTCCTGCAGCATTGTTCTCCATACCAATGTCCACATGCATGCATAATATGGGCACAGCATCACAAACTATGCCGTGATTCAGCACATAACATCGGTCATTTCGACCGAAAGCCATGAAACCTCGAACATGATAGGTCATTTTGTGAAGGTTTTTTCGAGACATGATCAATATACCAAGTCTGGTATTTTTCCTTTCAACTATGTCACATAATATGACACCACGCGAAGAATTTTCATTGTTCGGATTTTATTTGAATTTCTTATGCTCGTTTTGAATTTTTTGAATTTCTAACTATGGTCGAACCGGCGTGCATGATGATAGGGGACGAGCATCGTTAGAACTTGCATTGGATCTCTGAAGAAACCACATATTGCAAGTCTAAAAATGATTTTTTCAAAAAATCACGGGCGTTAGATCATGTACCTGTAGTACAAACCGGACCCACTTCCTACCGATTCGGCAGACATTTGTCCTTTTTACCCGGGATGGACGAAAAGGTTTGAGATATCCCGGTTGGGAGATAGTCCATGTAAGGTGCTCTAGTATTTTAGGAAAATGGGACGGTAGCATTCTGAAACAGCATTTTGGTGGTTACTTCACAAAACGACCCATTTTTTGCGCTCAGAAAATGGAAAAAGGGCTTTTCCGTGCGACGAAAAGGAAAACTTCCTCCTGCAACATTGTTCTCCATACCAATTTCCACATGCATGCATAATATGGGCACAGCATCACAAACTATGCCATGATTCAGCACATAACATCGGTCATTTGGACCGAAAGCCATGAAACCTCGAACATGATAGGTCATTTTGTGAAGGTTTTTTCGAGACATGATCAATATACCAAGTCTGGTATTTTTCCTTTCAACTATGTCACATAATATGACACCACGCAAAGTATTTTCATTGTTCGGATTTTTAATATACTAAAGGTTCATCTTTAGTCCCGGTTGGAGGGATTTCGGCAGGCTAGGCCAGGCAGCACTAATGATAGGGGTGAGTGTTGACATTATGTCGTGCGGCGTGTACCTTGTCCCGGATGGTGTCACCAACCGGGACTAAATATGAACCTTTAGTCCCGGTTGGAGACACCAACCGGGACAAAACACGAGTCAGCACTAATAATAGGGTGAGTGTCGACATTATGTCGTAAGTGTCGATACTATGCCGAGCTGCTTGTACTATAAATAGGCATCCTTGTGAGTCCAGTCCTCCAGCCAGATTAAGGCATCTCCAATATTGTTTTCGAGAGCAGGGACACCACTACGACCAGTTTCAGGGAGATACCACTGGATCCCAGTCCTCCGGCATCTCCAAGAAACTGGTCATAGAGGCACTACCTAATATGTGAAATTAGTTAGATCCCAGGTGTATTGATCTAGTTAGAGAAGTTACAAGCTGCAAGATGGTTTTCGAGAGCAGGGAAACCACTACGACCAGTTTTAGGGAGATGCCGCCGGATCCTAGTCCTTCGGCATCTCCAAGAAACTGGTCATAGAGGCACTCCCTAATATGTGAAATTAATTATCTCCCAGGTGTATTGATCTAGTTAGAGAAGTTACAAGCTGCAAGATGGTGTGCGAGAGCAGGGACACCACTATGACCAGTTTCAGGGAGATGCCGCCGGATCCCAGTCCTCTGGCATCTCCAAGAAACTGGTCATAGAGGCACTCCCTAATATGTGACCACGCGCGTTTGGAGATCAGATCTTAATGGTAAGTACGAATCGGGACAACTTCTTCATAGTCCCGGTCTAGCCACAAAACGGGAATAACACTCAAGACATTTATTAATATTAAAAACTGAGACTACAAAACCGGGACTAAAGGCCCCCCTATATATAGTCCTGGTCAATCCACAAACCGCGAAAGATATCCCGGCCAGACATGAACTAGAGTTACATAATATGAGCATGAACTTCTTAGCATATGTCCTTCATTATGATCACTTCAGACGTAACCATGGAGCATATTCTTTACTTAGCGGAATGCTTGGGTCAGTTTTCACTGTGAAGGGTTGAATTTCATCAAACTTATTATAATCTTCTGACATGTCTGTCTTGTCCTTGATTCCCACGATGTTTCTTTTCCCTGAAAGAACTATGTGACGCTTTGGCTCATCATATGATGTATTCGTTTGCATATTTTTTCTTTTTTCGGTCTGGAGGACATGTCCTTCACATAGAAAACCTGAGACACATCATTGGCGAGGAAGAATGGTTCATCTCTATAACCAAGATTGTTGAGATCCACTGTTGTCATTCCGTACAACTGGTCTATCTTTACCCCTTCCCCATTCAGGTTGACCATTTGCAGCGAAACAAAGGGACCTTAAAAGAGACTCCATAGTCTAGTTCCCATATCTCCTCTATGTAACCATAGTATGTGTCCTTTTATCCATTCTCATCTATTGCATCAAAGCGGACACCACTATTTTGGTTGGTGCTCTTTTTATCTTGGGCGATCGTGTAGAATGTATTCCCATTTATTTCGTACCCTTGGAAATTCAATATAGTGCACTGGCCTAAGGTACACATCAATGTCGTTGCCCGGTTGCTTCGGGCCTTGGATGAGCACTGGCATCATAATGAACTTACACTTCATGCACAACCAAGGAGGCAGGTTGTAGATACATAGAGTCATGGGCCAGTCTTTGTGATGCAGCTCTCTGCTCCCCAAAAGGATTCATGCCATTCGTACTTAGACCAAACCATAAGTTCCTTGCGTCACCTGCAAAGTCTAGGAAGTCTCTCTTGATTTTTCTCCACTGTGACCCATCCGCAGGGTGTCTCAACTTCCCGTCTTTCTTACGGTCTTCTTCGTGCCATCGCAACAACCTGGCATGCTCTTTGTTTCTGAACATGCGTTTCAACCTTGGTATTATAGGAGCGTACCACATAACCTTAGCAGGAACCCTCTTCCGGAGGGGCTCTCCCTCAACATCACCAAGGTCATCTCGTCTGATCTTAAAACGCAATGCATTGCATACCGGGCATTTATCTAAATTCTCATACTCCTTACCACGGTAGAGGATGCAGTCATTAATGCATGCATGTATCTTTTGCACATCTAATCCTAGAGGACAGATAGTCTTCTTTGCTTCGTAGGTACTCTCGGGAAGTTCGTTATGTTTAGGAAACTTCGGCTTCATTATTTTCAGCATATTTTCAAATGAGGAGTCAGTTAGACCACACTCTGCCTTCTATCGCAACAATTCCAGTGTGGTACCGAGCTTTGTGCTGCCATCTTCACAATTTGAGTACAACAATTTCTTGTGATCTTCTAACATGCCCTCTAACTTCAACTTCTCATTTTCTGTTTCACAGTCTCGCTTTGCATCAGAAATGACCCTACCAAGTTCATCAGCCGGCTCATCTGATGCCCGTCCTTCACCTCCTTCCTCTTCATTGTCTTCCATTGCAGTATCACTGTATTCAGGAAACATATGATGATAGTTGTTATCATCATCTTCTTCTTCACCATCTTACATCATAACCCCTCTTTCCCCGTGCTTGGTCCAACAATTATAGTTGGGCATGAAACCTTTCATAATCAGGTGGCCGCGAATGATTTTCGAGGAAGGGTACTCCTTGTTGTTCCGACATTGAACACATGGACAATGTATAAAACCATTCTCTTTGTTTGCCGTAGCCACATCGATAAATTTATCCACGCCTTTCATATACCCGGGTACACGCCGGTCACCATACATCCATTCCCGACCGTTCATCTACATCATATAAGTAAGTTTATCAAAAACAGGACATCATAAATAGTGAAATGGCCAATTCACATCGACACATGCATTGTATCAATGATAGAGAAAAGTTAAGATTGCTAACCTCGATCGAGGGAAATAAAGAGGAGAGAAAGCTCAAGTGCGTCTCAGACACCTTCTATATTTTTGTTCTATGAGAAATTGAACGGGATCATTCACTCAAACATTTCATCAAACACCTTGAATGCATGCATAGGGGAAAAAACTAGCACACCCCTCACACCTACCACCAAGAAAAAACAGAGTGGAGGCAGAGGGCTGGGGCGTTGCATTTATAGAGGGTGGGAGCATACGTCCCGGTTTGTAACACAAACTGGGACTAAAGATGTGTGCCATGCCACGTGGATGATGCCAACCTTTAGTCCCGGTTTGTGTTAAAAACCGGGATGTATGCCCCCTACCAACCGGGACGCATGCCTCCGGGCCCCGTCGGCCGAATCGATAGGTGAAAGATTAGTCCCGGTTCATGGCGGAACTGGGACTAATGCTGTTAGGAGGCACGAACGGATAGCCTTTTTTCTACTAGTGTGTGTTCCTTTCGTCTTGTGGCCGACGCAAACGAGCGGTAGGATGGTTTTATGTGTTGTCCGTGTGTTGACTATAGGAATGAGAAGGCTCACACTTCTGCAAGAGTCATTCAGATCCACCTGCTTCGGTCTGGTTTTATGTCCAGCTATAATGTTTGGACCAAGCAAGAACAAAGAGGGGTTGCGATGGAAGACGACAATGAAGAAGAGAACGATGATGACAACTACCGATCTATGTTTCTTGAATACGCTGATACCGCAATGGAAGACAATGAAGAAGAAGGAGGTGATGAACAGGAACCAGATAAGCCCGTTGATGATCTTGGTCGGGTCATTTTTGATGCAAAGAGAGACTGCGACACAGAAAAAGAGAGGTTGCAGTTCGAGAAGATGTTACAGGACCATAACAAATTATTGTACCCAACTTGTGAAGATGGCCAGAAGAAGCTGGGTAGCACACTGGAATTGCTGATGTGGAATGCAGAGAATGGTGTGACCGACTCGGGATTCAAAAAGTTGCTGGTACTAATGAAGAAGTTGCTTCCAAGAAATAATGAATTGCCCGCCAGTAGGTACGAAGCAAAGAAGCTTGTATGCCCTCTAGGATTATATGTGCAGAAGATACATGCATGCCCTAATGACTGCATCCTCTACCGTGGTGAGAAGTACGAGAATATGGATAAATGTCCGGTATGCACTTCATTTTGGTATAAGATTCGAAAAGATGACCCTGGTGATGTTGATGGCGAGCCACTCAGGAAGAGGGTTCCTGCCAAGGTGATGTGTTATGCTCCTATAATACCACAGTTGAAACATTTTTTCAGAAACAAAGAGCATGCCAAGTTATTGCGATGTCACATGGAAGAACATAAAAAATACGGGATGTTGAGGCACCCCGCTGATGGTTGGCAGTGGAGAAAAATCGAGAGATACTTTCCGGACTTTGCTGGTGACGCAAGGAACTTATGGTTTGGTCTAAGTACAGATGGCATGAATCCTTTTGGGGAGCAGAGATGCAGTCACAACACCTGTCCCATGACTCTATGTATCTAGAACCTCCCTCCTTGGTTGTGCATGAAGCAGAAATTCATTATGATGCGAGTGCTCATCCAAGGCCCGAAGCAACCCGGCAATGACATTGATGTGTACCTAAGGCCATTAGTTGATGAACTTTTACATTTGTGTGGGCCAAACCAGGTTTACATGTGTAGGATGAGCACAAACAGGAGCCATTCGACCTACGAGCGTTGTTGTTCATAACCATCAATGATTGTCCTGCTCTTAGTAACATCTCAGGACAAACAAACAAGGGATACAATGCATGCACACACTATTTAGATGAGACTGAAAGTATATATCTGGATAAATGTAGGAAGAATGTGTACCTGTACAATCGTTGTTTTCTTCTTCCCAGACATCCCTTAAGGAAAAAAGGCAAGCATTTCAAAGGCGAGGCAGATCACCGGAAGAAGCCTAACCCCCGTACCGGTGCTGATGTATTTTGTATGGTTAAGAATTTAAATGTAATATTTGGAAAGGGTCCTAGAGGACAACCTATTCCGAAAGACGCCGAAGAACACGCACCCATGTGGAAGAAGAAATCTATATTTTGGGAGCTACCCTATTGGGAAGTCCATGAGGTCCGCTCTACAATCGATGTGATGCACCTGACGAAGAATCTTTGCGTGAATATTCTAGGCTCCATGTGCTTGTATGGGAAGTCAAAAGATACACGGAAGCACGAGAGGACCAGCAACATCATAAAGGACGAGACGACAAGCATCCAGGACAGTTTCAAGGGCCTGCCAGCTACGCTCTTACCAAGGAAGAGAAGGAAATATTTTTTGAAGTCCTTTTCATTATCAAGGTCCCTAATACGTCATAAACGTATCTATAATTTTTGATGTTTCATGCTTGTTTAGTATCAAGTTTGCTATGCTTTGTACACACTTTGAGGTATTTTTATACATTTTCTAGGACTAACCTATTAACAAGATGTCGTAGTGCCAGTTGCCTGTTTTCTGTCGTTTTTGGTATTAAAAAAGCTAGTAAGGAAATATTCTCAGAATTGGACGGGCAAAAGACAAAGTAAATATTTCACCGAGGAGAACACAGAGTCCATAGGATAGACGGAGGGGCGCCACAGGACGGCCGCACCCCCCAGGTGCGGGCCCACCCTAGGCCGCGCCAGGGCAGGGTGTGGGCACCCTGGCCGCCCCTGCCTCGCCTCTTCGCCTACATAAGCCCCCTATGCCAAAACCCTAAAGACCCGATCAGATCTCCACGAAACAGTCTGTAACCGCCACCATCGTCCCTAGATCGGGGGGATCTGAAGCTCTTCCCGGCACCCTGCCGGAGGGGAGAGATCATCTCGGAGGCCTTCTTCATCACCATGCCAGCCTCCGGTATGATGCGTGAGTAGTTCACCCTCGGACTATGGGTCCATACAGTAGCTAGATGGTTGTTTCTACTCCTTTGTGCTATCATGTTTAGATCTTGTGAGCTCCATTCATGATCAACATAATCTATTTGTAATCATGCATATTGTGTTTGCGGGAATCCGATGGATATTGAGATATTACATCAGATTGATTATTGATTCTATCATGTCTTATTGATTATTGATTCTATCATGTCCGTGTTGTTTGTGATCTTGCATGCTCTCCGTTGCTAGTATTTATCTTAGCCAAGTAGATGCTAGTGACTCCAAGAGGGAGTATTTATGCTCGATAGTAGGTTCATGCCTCTACTAATCTGGGGAAGTGACAGGAATCTCTAAGGTTGTAGATGTGCTATTGCTACTAGGGAGAAAACAACAATCTTTTGTTCATGGAACAATTGTATTGTTTACTTTACACACACTGCTTAATGCAATTATCCGTTGCTTGCAACTTAATACTGGAGGGATTTCGGATGATAACCTGAAGGTGGATTATTAGTCATAGATGTAGTTGGATGGCGGTCTATGTATATTATTGTAATTCCCAATCAAATCTCTTAGGAATCTTGATGTCTATTATTTGCATTGTAATGCCTTGCTCAGTCATGTCAATTTCCCCGATGTAATTTGTTCACCCAACAGTTATTTATCTTAAGGAGAACACCAATAGTGAATTGTGGACCCCGGTCCAATCTTTATCATTGATACATCATCTACTATTACTGTTTACTTTCTGCAAGCAACCATTACCTTCCACACTGTATGTTTAATCCTTTGTTTTCAGCAAACCAGTGAGATTGTGATACGCCCAATTTGCATCACCTTTCTATATCATAATTTAGCTCTATTCATTGATATATGTCTTATTATGAGGTATTACTTATGACTTTTCATCTGTTTATGCATGTTGGATGATTCTTGGATGATGGACTGCTGGAGTCTGGATTCTGATGGAAAAGAAGGTGGTTCGGTGCAATTTTGTGAAGATAAAAAAAATACCAGAAAAATATAGGAAAATATTATTTTTCCAAAAGAATGAGGAAGCCAGAAGGAGGAGCGAAGAGGGGCGGAAGGGGGCCCACACCCCCCTAGGCGCGGGCCCACCCTAGGCCACGCCTAGGGCAGGTGTGGCCCACCTGCCCGGCTCCCGACTCTGCCCCTTCGCCTATATCTTCCCTAAGAAACCGTAAGGCCAAGGGAGCGACCACATATAGATTTCCGCCACCTCTGGGGGGCGGAAAACACCGAGAGAGAAAGATCTCTACGGTAGACAGATTTCTGCTAGGGGAATTCCTTCCCGGAGAGGGGAGACCGTCGCCATCAACACCGTCATCAAGCTAGGCTTCATCGGGATCATCATCATCATCCACACCATCATCTCCACCAGCACCATCATCATCACTCCGTCCCGCTGTAACAATTGTGTTGGATATTGCTTTAGTTCTTAGGGGAAACTTTCCCGGTGTTGATTACTATTGTAGTTGATGCTTGTGAGTGGAACCATTGGATTATTGTTTATGTTCAGATTGTTATCCATTACCATATCATATTTGATCTTGATCCATATGATGTCTTGTGAGTAGTTCGTTGTGTTTTTTAGGACATGGGAGAAGTCATGTTGTTAGTAGTGAATTTGTGTTGAGTTATTATTCATTGGTTTATTATTTAAGTTGTGGTGCTATTCTTCTAGTGGTGTCATGTGAATGTCGACTACATGATACTTCACCATTTATGGGCCTAGGGGAATGCATTGTGTATTTGGCTACTAAATGTGGGGTTGCCGGAGTGATAGAAACCTAAACCCCCGTTAGGACACCTTTGCACAAGGGAGTGTAGGATCTCAGAGTTTAAGGCTATGGTTAGATTTATATCTTAATTACTTTCCTGTAGTTATGGATGTTTGAAGGGGGTTTAATCACAAGTATGTATTAGTCCAAGTAAGGTCGGTATGTTAGCACAGGTTCACCCACACAACACTTACAACACCAGAGGAGAGTACTGAGCTATATGAAGCGAAAGCACTTGACAGAATTCCCATGTGTCCTCGAGAACCTTTTGTCTTTATAAGTATTTCCACCGGCTTATCCTCTGCTAAGAAAGGATTGGGCCACTTGCTGCGTTTGTTCTTTGTTACTTGCTCCTTGTTTTGTTGCCTTATCAGAAAACCACTAAAAATCCATTTGCTAAGTATTTACAGAGAGTTCCTGCTCCATACCACTGTCCAGCACCTTCTGCTCCCCGTTGGGATCGACACTCCTATTTATCAAAAGTACTACCATACACCCCCTATACTTGTGGGTCATCAAGACTATTTTCTAGCGCCGTTGTCGGGGAGTGAAGCGCTATTGAAGAGTGGAACTGGTAAAGGAAACTTCTACTGTGAGTATTTCTTTTGTTACTGCTTGTTACTTTGTTTCCAATATGGATAACCCACTTGGTTTTCTGTTTGGGAAAACTACTACCACTGCTAGGGTAGTAGATGAACCACCACCTGTTGATATAGATCCTTTTAAGATACCTACAAGTATTATTAATCGTGTTATGGATAATTATTATTTAGGGAATGGAACTGTCCATCCTGGTGATCACTTGCTTTTTATCCATGAATTATGCGGGTTATTTAAGTGTGCAGGTATCACAACTGAACATGTGAAGAAGAAGTTACTCTCCATATCCTTGAAAGGGAGAGCTGAAGAATGGTATAAGTTGTTGAATAATGGACAATCCATGGAATGGGAGGAGATGACATCTCTCTTTTACTCTAAATTTTATCCTCCCAGTGAGATTCATAAGGATAGAAATCCGATATATAAATTTTGGCCTCTTGATGGAGAAAGTACAACTCAAGCTTGGGGGAAACTGAAGTTACTAATGCTTAAATGTCCTATTCATGAACTCCCTAACAATATTATTCTCAATAACTTTTATGCTAGGCTCTCTCTTCATGATAAAGATTTACTAGATGCTTCTTGTGCTGGATCATTCACACGTATGAAGGAAGAAGCTAAACGGGATCTCCTAGATCATATTCAAGATAACACTGAAGCTTGGGAGAATGACAAAGGAAGAAAGTTAGGTATAAACTATGATTATGAATGCATTAAATCTTTCATGGGAACTAATGACTTTTGTGATATTAGCAATGAATTTGGTCTTGATTCCCAAAGTATTGCCAACTGTTTTAAGGCCTTTGCCTCTTACATAGAAATTCCCAAGAAGAAGTGGAATAAGTACCATGCTCCTTATAAATATGTTGTTAGTCATGTTCCAATTAGAAGTACTCAAGTTTGTACTACTAATCATATTGTGCCTAAACCTCATGTTGAGAAATTACCTTTCCCAGCTAAGGTAAAGGAGTATTCTATGATTATTAGTGCAGATAAAAAAGGTACAAAGGAAACTGTGGAGCCTAATAAGCAATTGAATGTTGAACCTGTGGTAGCTATTGTGAAAGACACTGTCACTAGAAATATAAAGGATGAGCACATTGTCTTCTGTGAAGACGCTTCTGATATTATCTCTCATCCTAGTAAGGCTAGAAAATCTAGTGTTCATGTGCTTTCTATTAAAATTGGTGACCATTGCTACTATGGTTTATGTGATAAAGGTGCTAGTTCTAGTGATATTCCTTATGAGCTTTACATGGAATTTATGCATGAAATTGGTCCTTGTGAGCTTGAGGACATTGATGTGGTTATTCACCTTGCTAATAAGGAAACCATTTGCCCCATTGGCATTGTAAGAGATGTGGAGGTTCTCTGTGGTAAGATTAAGTATACTGCTGATTTTCTAGTGCTTAATTCAGCAGCTAGCAAAACTTGTCCTATCATTTTTTGTAGACCTTTCTTGAACACTTGTGGAGCTATTATTGATTGTAAGAAGGAAAAAGTTTTAACTAAGTTTGATGGAGATTCTTATGAGTTTAACTTTTCCAAATTTGCTAAAGCTCCTTGTGAAAATAGCTTGCCTAATAAAGATTTTAGGATGGAACAACTTGCTTCTATTGACCCAGTTTATGACCTTGGGCCTATTTTTGGTGATTGTAAGTATGCTTATTCTGATGATAAAGTTGTTGCCAGTGATAGTTATATTGTCAACTTTATTCAAAATGCCACTGAGATTTATTATTAGAGAGGGAAACATGGTTTTATGCATCTTAATAATGTGAAGTTTCCCCGTTTTATGTTGAAAGCTTTGAAGTTGCATCTTTTTTGCCTTCCTATGCTAGTGGCTTTTTGTTTCAAAAAAACGTTTTCTCATGATACCCCCATGCATAGGAAGTGGGTTAGACTCAAATGTGTTGGTTATTTGCTTCTTGATGCTCTCTTTCACTTCAAATATTTATCTCCTTTGTGAGCATCTTTGGAAGTTTCAAGCCTAACTTAAAGGCATTAAAGAAAAGTACTTGTTGGGAGATAACCCAAGAGTTTGGTTGAGTCTTGGAAGTTATTACTTCAGTAATAACCGCTCCTTATCCTTTTTGTTTTGGTTTTTGTGTCAAGTCCAACTACTTTTGTGAAGTAGAGGAGTTGTGAAAAGTGGTTGTCCTGGGACAGATTTTTGTGTTGTATTGTAAAAATTCGTGAGGAAGCTCGGTATGTCGGATGGAGATGCATTTTTCTGAGCTTGTTCTCCAAGTTGTTACCCAACTTTCATCCGTTCTACACTTTTTTATCTGAGCAATACAACGTTTTCGAAAAAATCAATCTTTACCTACTGGTCTATTTTGACAAATCTTTGCCATCATTTGCATTTGCCTCTTACATAAGATTTTGTTTTGATGGGTTTTCAGTTGAAGTGTGTACCCAAAGGTTTATTGTTTTTGCTTACACTAATGTTGTCATTGAGTTTGTGCAAGGGTTTTGTATGAAGGAAATTTTCAGGAGAAGGAGAAAAGGAATCTGCAGAGTTCGTCTTTGAATAGGTAAAAGTGGTGAAAACAAAAGGTTCGTGAAAATCCTATCTTTTTATATTTTTGATGTTTTTAATACATAAGGAAGACTACGAGATAGAACAGAGGAGGAACCAGAGTCCGGGGTGGAAAAACCCGCCCCAGGCGCGGGCCCTAGCTGGCCGCGCCTAGAGGGGGTTTGACACCCTCAAACTCCGACTCCGTCTCATTTCCGTATCAGAACCTTCCTTATGCCTTGAAACTTCGTAATATATAACCCCCCAGGATCCCCCGAGGTTTGTGCATCGTGTTCTCGTCGTGTTTTCGTTTTGATCTGTTTCTGTCAAGAAATCTTCTCAAGTTTTGAGCACCATGGTCTCCGCCAACGATAAAGGCAAAAATCCCGAGGAAGAAGAACCTCAAGTCCCCAAGGAGGAGGAGATTTTGGTAGGGTATGAAGGTGACATGGAGGAGGACTAGCAACTGGACACTCGCGCTACCGTCGCAAGCATTGGATTGGTAGCAAAACCCACCAAGCTTAAGAGGACATCATGGATGTCTACAGGAGGGAAACCTCCATGTCATATTCTCGCTCCACGGACACTTCCTCCTTATACCACTCGTTCTAACCATGCATGAAAAGAACACTCTAAGAAGGAAGAGTGGAGGAAGAATAATAAGGACTGGGATCCTCGGTCTGAATTGATTATGAGCTGCATTGATCATAATTCGGACTTGATTCGTACTCTGACCTTCAATATTGAGGATTTGAAGAAACTTATTGAAGAGCTTATCAAAAGAACACCACCACCACCAAAGGAGTAATTCATCATCAGGTTTGGCATCCCCTTGGCTTGTTCCAAGCTTGGGGGAGTGCCACGGTATCACTACTATTATCTTTTATCTTTTACCTTTTTAGTGGACTCATATCTTTGGTATAGAAGTTATCTTATAGTTTGGTTTTCATGTGGAAGTATCTCTCCTTTAGTTGAATATCTTTGTATCCCTTGGTGTGAGTGCCTTTATTGGAATATTAATGAGAATTCTCATCTTTTAGTATTTGGACTTCTTATTTTAGTTTGCAATCTCTATTATATGATGGATCTTGTTGATCAGTATTGGCATCACTTTGGGATCATCAAGTGGATCTAATTTGGTTTTGGCAAACCAAGTTTTGGTCAGTAGCAATACTTTTTGATGTTTAAAAGAAAAGAGAAAGAGTTTACAGGTATTTTGTATCATTTGTTTTCTTTCTTGTTGGCTCATGAGCTTAGTATTCTTCATTTATGATTCTTTTGTATCTTCAAGGAAGATTGCATGTTTGGCTTTATTACTTGTATGTTTGCTTGTTTATTTCAACTCTCTTGCTTGCTACCTAGCCTTGCTAGCCAAAAACCTGTTTTGAGAAGGTATAGTTCTCATGTTTCCAAATCCTTTGAACCAAACCTATGCCATTTGTGTCCACTATATCTACCTAGTAGCATTTTTTCTATTCCAAGCAAATTCTCAAGCTTCATCTATCTTTCAAATTAAAAAGTATTTTGTTATGTGAAAACTAGTTAGTAAAGCTCTCACAAACTTGATGGCACACCTTATTTTCCTTGCCCCTAATAGACTTGAACCATTGTGCCATCGAAGTTGTATATGCTTGCACCTATACGTTGGAATTAGCAGAACCGTGCTGTCACGGGGAACGTTTTCGACATTGCACCTATACTTTGTACTCAGTTGATATCATGCTCTTTTGTCTATGGATATCAACGATGTGAAATAAACAGGGAACTTGTAAGTCCATGGAGTTTGTATTTTGTGTTAGAGAAATGCCTGGGCCGCTAGCCTAAGCCATGCGTAATAATGGTTGAAACTTGCAGCATCACCATAGTGAGCTATCTATGAAGCATCCTCAATAAAAACCTATGCAAAGAGCAAATAAAAAGATCGATGAGACGCTCACTGTCTGCTTGCCTTGTCATTTTGATTATGGGATAGCTCCTGTATCATGTGCAAGGGGTACCCCGTTGGCGGTTATTTATGATACGCATGTACTTACAATGACAAGAACTTACTGGTGACCAAAGTTGTGTAGCATGAGGAGTGGCCCTCATATTCAAGGGATATGATATTTCCAACTTATATTTCGTCAAGCATATACTCCATCTTTGTGCACTTTAACCTTAATCATCTCAAGATGCCTATGATAGGGGCAATGAGGGCTCAAAGCTAGTAAGTACCATAATATTTTAGAAACTCTTTATGACTTGTAATCCCTGCTTTCCTCTATAAAGGGACCTTTCTCCCACTTCCAAGTTGAGTCACTAAGCCTACTTCCTCTCTATCTCCATCAAGCATTTGAGTTGTTGTGTTTCAAGCATTCATATGGTGATTTATTCAATCATGTTCTTTATCTTCCTTGTTTGCACAAAACTCTTATCTATTGAGTATTACTTTGAAAGCCTTCACTTGTGAAAGACCTTTTTGAGCAAAGAGTGCTCCTGTTTTGAAAACTTCTACAAAACTTTATTTGTAAAACTGTTGTCAGCTGTTCTCTGACCAGGAACAAAGTTTGCCAATTCCAATTATGATTTATCTTTATGCTTCTCTATTGTGACTGTTGTACTTGGTTGCAAGCTAAGTTATATAATGGTGAGTTGCTTTCTTCTATGAATTGTGAAATGGTAAGTGTGATGCTTCTTGTTCGTATTCTTTTATCGACACTTCACTCCATAAACCTGTGGACATGTTTACTGAGCTCAGTTTTTTCTTGGGGACAAGCGAATGTCTAAGCTTGGGGGAGTTGATACGCCCAATTTGCATCACCTTTCTATATCATAATTTACCTCTATTCATTGATATTTGTCTTATTATGAGGTATTACTTGTGACTTTTCATCTGTTTATGCATGTTGGATGATTCTTGGAGGATGGACTGCCGGAGTCTGGATTCTGATGGAAAAGAAGGCGTTTCGGTGAAATTTTGCGAAGATCAGAAAAATACCAGAAAAATATGGGAAATTATTATTTTTCCAGAAGAATGAGGAAGCCATAAGGAGGAGCGAAGAGGGGCCGCAGGGGGGCCACACCCCCCTAGGCGTGGGCCCACCCTAGGTCGCGCCTAGGAAAGGTGTGGCCCACCTGAACGGCTCCCGACTCTGCCCCTTCGCCTATATCTTCCCTACAAAACCCTAAGGACAAGGGAGCGACCACAGATAGATTTCCGCCGCCTCTGGGGGGCGGAAAACACCGAGAGAGAAAGACCTCTCCGGCAGACAGATTTCTTCCGGGGGAATTCCTTCCCGGAGAGGGGAGACCATCGCCATAAACACCGTCATCCAGCTAGGCTTCATCGGGATCATCATCATCCACACCATCATCTCCACAAGCACCATCATGATCACTCTGTCCCGCTATAACAATTATGTTGGATATTGCTTTAGTTCTTAGGGGAAACTTTCCCGGTGTTGGTTACTATTGTAGTTGATGCTTGTGATTGGAACCATTGGATTATTGTTTATGTTCAGATTGTTGTCCATTACCATATCATCTTTGATCTTGATCCATATGATATCTTGTGAGTAGTTCATTGTGTTCTTGAGGACATGGGAGAAGTCATGTTGTTAGTAGTGAATTTTTGTTGAGTTATTATTCAATGGTTTAGTATTTAAGTTGTGGTGTTATTCTTCTAGTGGTGTCATGTGAACATCGACTACATGATACTTCACCATTTATGGGCCTAGGGGAATTCATTGTGTATTTGGCTACTAATTGTGGGGTTGCCACAGTGACAGAAACCTGAACCCCCATTAGGACACCTTTGCACAAGGGAGTGTAGGATCTCAGAGTTTAAGTCCATGGTTAGATTTATATCTTAATTACTTTCCTATATTTATGGATGTTTGCAGGGGGTTTAATCACAAGTATGCATTAGTCCAAGTAAGGTCGGTATGTTAGCACAGGTTCACCCACAAAACACTTACAACACCAGAGGAGAGTACTCAGCTATATGAAGCGAAAGCACTTGACAGAATTCCCATGTGTCCTCGAGAACGTTTGGTCTTTATAAGTATTTCCACTGGCTTGTCCTTTGCTAAGAAAGGTTTGGGCCACTTGCTACGTTTGTTCTTTGTTACTTGCTCCTTGTTTTGTTGCCTTATCAGAAAACCACTAAAAATCCGTTTGCTAAGTATTTACAGAGAGTTCCTGCTCCATACCACTGTTCAGCACCTTCTGCTCCTCGTTGGGATCGACACTCCTATTTATTGAAAGTACTACCATACACCCCCTATACTTGTGGGTCATCAGATTGACAACCTCACTGCAAGTTGGGGCAAAGTCTTGAGTTTGTGTTGTGCAGGATTCCAAGTTGTTAGCAACATCTTGGAGTTGTTTCCTTGCTCCTACTGGTTCGATAACCTCAGTTTCATAACTGAGGTAAAACTTACTGATGTGCTCATCACACCTTTCTCTTGGGGTATCCCAACGAAGCTCTATAGTGATCTGAGCTCATCAAGACTTTTTCTGGCACTATTGTCGGGGAGTTAAGGACAGCTTTGCAAGGGGAGTCTTTCACAACCATTTTCTTTACTTTGTTTTTGTTTTGCTTTGTTTTGCTTGTTTCTTTCTTTCAAAATTACAAAAAAATTAGCTTTGTTTAGCTTGCTTTGTCTTACCAAAAAACACACAAAAAATTATTTCCTACTATAGTTGTTGGTCTGTTATTGCCTTGCTTTGTCATGCTTTCTATCAATGGCTGGTTTCTTTGAAACTACTTCTTATTGGCAAGGTGGGTTCACGGAAGAACAAAAATATTATTATAAGGAACACCACTTGTCACAAAAAGGGAAACATTTATGGGAACAAAATTATAAATTCAATACCATTACTAGAAACGTGTGCTCTACTTATAATGTTACTTATTGCTTTGATAAATCTTGTTGCTGTAGGAGGTATAAACACCTCCCTTTTCAATGTGAGTATAATGATAATGTTACCATATCTTCTTATGTTAAAGTAAATTATGACTTTTATGATGTGGAACAAATTGAAGAATTTATTGCTTGGAAGGGTGCATTTGAACTTGCTAGTTTGCTTGAAAATACTAATGATTCACCTTATAAATATGAGGTTTATGATATACTTAAATTTTGCTTTGATAATTACAAGGAAGAAAATGGCTATATTCTTGAATATATTAATAGATGTTTTCCCACAAACGGAAGAGACTAATGCCTTGTAGGAGCTTATGAAAGAAGAAATTACTGAACCTGAAAGCTCATTAGATGAAAAAGAGGAGGAGAGTGATGATCATGAGGAGGAAGAATCGATTAGCTACCCATGCCTACCTTCTAATGAGAGTAACTCTTTATCCCTTACTTTATTTGATTATCCCCCATGCTTACCAAAGGAGGATGAATGTTATGTTCCTATGGATTCTTTTAAAATATCTACTTTGGGTAAAACCTATGATAATAATTGTGCTCCTGTTATCTATGATAATCCTTTATTTGCGCCAAATTTCGAAATGCATGGTACTAAAGAGTTTTTCTTAGAAAATGTTTATTATAAAGCTCTAGATGATGGTCCTATATTGGTTGATAATATTAATAGTACTACTATTGAAATTGATATTGGAGAGGTCTTGAATTTATCTTGGAACCCCATACCTCTTGAGAATGATCAATCATCTTGTTATAAAATTGTTAAAATTGGGTTTAAAGGTTTTATTCCCACTATTTTTGAGCTTGATAAAAATTATGTGTTTGTAGATCATGAAAATCATACTTTATGTGATAGTTATATTGTTGAGTATATTCGTGAGGCTACTGAAAATTATTATGAGAGAGGAAAATATGGTTGTAGAAGTTTTCATGGTACTGAAACACCTCTCTATGTGCTGAAAGTTTTGAAGTTACTCTTGTTTTATCTTCCTATGATTGTCACTTTGTTCTTTGTGAATTTATTTGTGTACAAGATTCCAATGCATAGGAAGTGGGTTAGACTTAAATGTGTTTTGAATTTGCTTCTTGATGCTCTCTTTTACTTCAATTCATATTTCTTATGTGAGCATCTTCTCAAACTATTATGCCTAACTTAAAGGCGTTAAAGAAAAGTACTTCTTGGGAGATAAACCAATAGTTTTAGTTGAGTCTTGGAAGTTATTACTTCTGTAATAACCTCTCCCTATCATTTTTGTGTGGTTTTTGTGTCAAGAATAACCTCTAATGAGAGAGAAGTAGGATTTGGGGAAGTTGCTGTCCCGAAACAGATTTTCGTGCTTCACTATAAAAATTCGTGAAAAATCTCTGTATGTCGGATTGATCTATAATTTTCTGAGAATTTGCCCCCAGTTGTTATCTGACTTTCTTTAGTTCAACACTTTTCGATTTGAGCAACATAAGGTTTTCGAAAAAATCGGTTTTTACCTGTTGGTCTGTTTTGACAGATTTCTGCCATTATTTGCATTTGCCTCTTTATCAGTTTCTTTTTGAGTTCCTCTTGATCACTTGAGTTTTTTAAAGGAATTACTACAGTAGCTTGTGTTTTTGATGAAGGTTTTATTTGTGTTGAAACTAAACCAAAGGCCTATTCTCTTGAATACACTAATGTTGCTAATGAAGATTGTGTGAAGTTTTGTATGAAGGAAATTTTCAAGTGTAGGGGAAGAATGATGTGATGAGATGAAGAATGAACAAAATCTCAAGCTTGGGGATGCCACCCCGTGTCACCCCAAGAAATATTCAAAAGGTACAAGCCTCAAAGCTTGGGGATGCCCAAGTCATCCCCTTCTTCATCAATAAAAATCTCAGGTCTCTTTCTAGACACTTCGTTTTTATTGTTTCATGCACTGTTGTGTTGTTCTTGGAGCGTCTTAGTTTTTGTTTTTGATTTTTGTTTGCTTAGTTTGCTTGAATAAAGTAGTTGGACCCCTGTTTTCGCTGTGTTGTTTCCAATAAGTTGATTGGTGTTGGAAAATAGTAGAAAGTTTCATGCTTATAGTGTTACAAAAGGGAGCTTGTTTTGACTGTGGCTTAGACTTTATCATGTCATGCTAGATGTTGTTTTGACCTTATGATTAGTGATTATTTTTGTTTCATGACTTGTTCCAAACAATTTATATTGCTTAATATGCCTTGAAAGACTCATGTGTTGTTTAAGCATACAAAAGAAAAATATTGTGGAATTCTCCTTTGATGCTTTGTTTGGGTTGACTTGGCACATGCTCACACCATGTTATGACTATAAAACAGTCACCTTAGCCTCTATGATCATTTATTTTTTGACTTGTGATACCACTTTATGCTTTGATTGATAATTTTTTGTCGCTCTGCATGATTATGGCCATTATTGCTCTCTTAGTTGGTCGCTCCCAATCTTTTGCTAGCCTCCACTTGTATTGAGTAAGCTCTACTCATGCATCCAACTCCTAAGAAACCAATTTATTCCAAAGAGTCCACTATAAATTCCTATGCATGGTGTATTACACCATTCCAAGTATATTCTTGTTTTATCTATCTTCCAAATTAAACTTGTTATGTGAAAATTAATGATTAAAGATCTCACAAACTTGATGGCACACTTTATTTTCCTTGCCCCTAATAAACTTGAACCATTGTGTCATCTATGTTGTATATGCTTGCACTTATAAGTTGGGAATTAGCAGAACCGTGATGTCACGGGGAACACTTTCAACACCTGTAAATATCTACCGAGTTGATATCATGCTCTTTTGTTTATGGATGTCGGCTGTGTGAAATAAAAGGGGATCTTGTAAGTCCATGGAGTTATGTATATGTGTTAGAGAAACGCCTGGGCCGCTGGTGGAAACTTGCAGCATCACTATAGTGAGCAATCCATAAAGCATCCTCAGAAAAAAAATATAGAAAAAGAGAGAGAAAAAAAGAGAAAAAATATATACACCATGCTCATGGTAAATAAAAGGATTGCTGAGATGCTCACTGTCTGTTGCCTTGTCTTTTTGATATGGGATAGCTCATGTGTCATGGGGCTAGGGGTACCCCGTTGGCGGTTCTCTATGATACACATATACTTAAAATTACAAGAACTTTCTTGTGACTAAATTTGAGTAGCATGAGGAACCGCCCTTGTACTCAAGGGACATGAGATTGCCAACTTATGATTTGTCAAGCATATACTCCATACTTTGTTCACTTTAACCTTAATCACTTCAAGATGCTTATGATAGGGGCAATGAGAGCTGAAAGCTAACACGTATCATAATTTTTGGAAGCTCTTTATGAAACTTGAAATACCTGCTTCCCTATGAAGGGCCTTTCTTCCCACTTTTATATTGAGTCTCCAACTTCTATCCTTAGGCACCAATTAAGAGAGCATAGTTAGCATTCTTAGTTTTATGTGCATTGTCCCAAAACTTATTGATTGATTCATAATGTTGATATTGCTTGTTCTTGAACTATTTTTATCTAGTCACCCTTATGAACTTTGAAGGTGTCCTATGCATTTATGTTTTGATACTCCATGAGGGACAAGCTGAATACCACTATGCTATGTTTTCTATATGTGAAACAAATAAACATCTTTCAATGCATTGTTATTCATGATTTTTATTTGTATCTTTTCATGTTGCAACATATTTACTATGTCTTATTGTTAGAAATTCATCTTTCATGCTCATGTTTAGAGTATTTTGATCCCAACTTTCAATGCTTTACAAATGGTTTGATCAAGATTGTGATGGTGCATGTCACCTCAAAAATTATTATTTTTATCACTTACCTACTCGAGGACGAGCAGGAGTTAAGGTTGGCGATGCTTGATACGTCGTAAATGTATCTATAATTTTTTATGTTCCATGCTTGTTTAGTATTGTCCACACTTTGAGGTATTTTTATAATTTTCTGGGACTAACCTATTAACAAGATGCTGTAGTGCCAGTTGCCTCTTTTCTGCTGTTTTTGGTTTCAGAAAAGCTAGTAAGGAAATATTCTCGGAATTGGATGGGACAAAAGCTAAAGTCAATATTTCACTAAGGAGAACACGGAGTCGAGAGGAGAGACGGAGGGGCGCCACAGGCCGGCCGCACCTCCCAGGCGCGGGCCCACCCTAGGCCATGCCAGGGCAGGGTGTGGGCCCCCTGGCCACCCCCTGCCTTGTCTCTTCACCTATATAAGCCCCCCGATGCCAAAACCCAGAAGACCCAATCATATCTCCATGAAACAGTCTGTAGCCTCCACCACCATGGACCCTAGATCGGGGGGATCTGAAGCTCTTCTCGGCACCCTGCCAGAGGGGAGAGATCATCTCGGAGGCCTTCTTCATCACCATGCCGGCCTCCGATATGATGCGTGAGTAGTTGACCCTTGTACTATGGGTCCATACAGTAGCTAGATGGTTGTTTCTCCTCCTTTATGCTATCATGTGAGCTCCGTTCATGATCAAGATCATCTATTTGTAATCATGCATGTTGTGTTTGCGGGGATCCGATGGATATTGAGATACTATGTCAGATTGATTATTGATTCTATCACGTCTTAGTGATTATTAAGTCTATCATGTCTGTGTTGTTTGTGATCTTGCATGCTCTCCATTGCTAGTAGCTATCTTGGCCAAGTAGATGCTAGTGACTCCAAGAGGGAGTATTTATGCTCAATAGTAGGTTCATGCCTCTAGTAATCTAGGGAAGTGACAGGAATCTCTAAGCTTGTAGATGTGTTGTTGCTACTAGGGAGAAAACAACAATATTTTGTTCATGGAACAATTGTATTGTTTACTTTAAACACACTGCTTAATGCAATTATCCGTAGCTTGCAACTTAATACTAAAGGGGGTTCAGATGATAACTTGAAGGTGGATTATTAGTCATAGATGCAGTTGGATGGCGATCTATGTATATTTTTGTAATGCCTAATCAAATCTTGATGTCTAGTATTTGCATTGTTATGCCTTGCTTAGTCCTGTCAATTGCCCCGCTGTAATTTGTTCACCTAGCATGTTATTTATCTTAAGGAGAACACCTCTAGTGAAATGCGGACCCCTCTCACATCCCAAAATTTTCTAAATTTTGTAATGTGAAAAATAATTAAACAAAAGAAACAATTGTTGAAATTTAGGGTGAAAAGAAACTTTTTGCTTCTAAATGGAAACATCAAAACCCTTCCTGAACAAAATTTGAATGAAAAGGGAATCCAACAAAATTTCAATCAAGTTAAATGCATTCATCTATGAATGTATCTTGGAATTTAAACATTTGGAAAAGTTAAACCAAAACTCCAAATCTTAATGAAAGAAAACACTTCCAAAGATCAAATGCATTTTATGCATGGAAAGAATCTTTAATTTAAACACTTGGGAAAATAAACCAAACCCCTAAAACCCTAATGGAAGAAAATCATTTCCAAGATCTCTCTAAGACTATGGATTTGATCCATATAAAAATCTATCAACAAACATATATAAATGGTCAAGAATGATAAACAAAAATATTACAAAACCATAAAAATTGGTTTCATTTAATTTGGAGCCATGGATAAAAACTTATGAATTTATTAAGATAAAAGGGAATAATTTCCAAAGCTAATAAAGCTCCTAGCTAAAAATCCATGCCAAATTGTGAACAAAATAATCCTAGAAGGATTTAAAAAGATAAACAAATATTAAATAAAATTATACAAATTGGAATCGGGCGATTTTGGATCTATAAATAAAAAGATATGGATTTTATAAGGAAAAGAAAGAATTAAATAAATAAGTAATATTTAAATGCCAAATTAAATCTTGGCCAAATCCATAGACAAATGAAAGGTTATTGAATAATAAAATGCGGTGACCCAGCATACCACTGCATGATGTAGTATACTATAGTCGTTGACATAACACCAATGAAACACCGTTCACTAGTATTACATCCCTCAGAATGGCACAACAGAAACACAGCGGGTCCAATACATGGCTTAAAGGTTAAAACTCACTCTTTTACATAAGACCCAAAGAACACTCTAGGTTAAAGAGAGGGAAAGAACTTCTTACGGAGAATAATCAAAGATAAACAACGCAAGAACGATTATACTATTAAGTCTAATATTCAGACTAAGAGGTTGGCATTGCTGCTATTGCAACGCACTACAGAAATAGGTTATTTGGTTAGAGATAGTATTCCTATCTAATCAGTAACTTTCGTCTTCACTTGGGTTGAGGTATATGTTGACTTCCTTGTCTTCATTAAAGAGCTTTAGCTGGTCTTGATAAGTCCGGGAGCATATCTTGATGTAGACATCGTTTTAATGGCTTCAGAATCTAGCAAGGGTTAAGAAGATACTTTGAGTATGAGCGTACTCAGCAAATTCACTAGAAAAGGAGTGTTTGATGCACTATATCTATAGCCACAGACCGTAGGTCGTAGGCAATGCAAGTTTTCATAAAATTTCTTCAAAGGTTGCCTTTATTCTGAAAATCTATGTCCATCAGCCTTCACGGGTTTACCAGAACTTTCATGGAGTTCCTTTCCCGCCGCGTTTGCAGCTCCTTCCTAGAACAGGGAGTAACAAGTTACAGTTTTTACACTCTGCAGAGGTGCGTTACTTTACCCATGAGTGATTAACTCTTTGTTGCACAACCAGGCAGCTTATTCTCGTCCACAATTCCATGATGTGGGGCCCAAAAGATGATCCAAGCCAATCACTGCCCCCTTCGCGACCTCGCATGCCTCCTTGGTGTACACCATGCCCACATAAAGAATTACGGCAATGGTTTGTACAAACCGTTAGATGCCAGAACTATCGTGGGATGATGAGGGTTCCCACCCATATGCTGCATATCCTCTACGAATTACCAATTAATATGCATGCTTCGAGGATAACAGCCACGACCTGCACATCCGGCTTCATGCGAGAGGAAGAAGATACAACTGACTTCTCCGTCCCATTCCAAATCTCATGGTCAACGCGTAATATACGGTGCAAGAATCACTGGCGACATTGGTTGTTAAGTCCTAGGTGATATAGTTCTGAACAGTGGTATTCCAACTGTCAGACTTAATAGATTAACTGATCACCCTGGATCAGTAATCAATAGTTCTCATTATTATTGAAAATAGTGTTTTCTGACCTTTTTTCAAATGCAGGTGAAGACAACACTGGATTTGTAAAATACTTTACAAAAAATAAACAAAGGACATGAGCAAGTGTGAACTTGCCTTTTGTGATTGCAAGATTATGCACTCACGGTCTTCGAGTCAGTATAAGATCCAAAATCTGAAATCAGCATCATTGGTCCGGTAAGGACTAATGTTTAAAGAAGCAATATGCTTTTATGCATAAGTAATGTGATGCACGTTCTAAGCGCAAATCCCGGGGATAACGTTGTTTTAGGGTTTGGATTCCGAAAACGGTTACTTTGGAATGTGTGGTTCTTTTGGATAAGTTTTACATTTGTGATTCTATTAGGGTTTATGAGTGGTTGTGAACAACACATATGTAGTAGTAAAATATATATACTTAGGACATACTAGTCAAGATTGCTTATACAAGATTTATTGTTTGAAGTGGCAAAAAGAATAACCTTCGAAGAAAAGGTTTCTCCTCTAAGGTCTAAACAAGCTTTATGGTTAATTAGTGGTGGTTGATGTTATTGGTTTGCCCAAATGGTTTGGCTTGAGCTGCCTGTGTGCGTGACGATGACGACGATGACCGTTTTGCGGATAACCCCTAATGATCTTTGCTTCTCAACCCGCAGTCCTTTGCTGACCCCACTTGTCAGTCACAGACAGAAAAGTACCTGGGCTGGTTACTAGGCTGTTGTGGTTTGTACATAGGCATCAGATAAGTATAGGGTTGTTGGGCTGCGGCCAGGTTTGGTTTTTTATCTGTTTTATCCTTTTTCTATTTTCTGTTTTCTTATTCAGATTTGAATTTGATTTATATATTTTGAACTTTTCTTTGCAGGATTTCTTTGCTGGACTATTTCAATAACACTAAAACATAGTTAGTATTATGTGTGAATTTCTTTATTATATTTATCTTATTGTATTCCTTGTATTTTCTTAATATATGAACCCCTTTTAATATTTGTAAAATCTCTTCCTATTATTTTACTTTCCTCTTTTAGTTATGGATTTATTGAATGATATATTCTTATTTGCTTATCAACTTAATTTTAGTGAGCTCATAGTTTGAATAGAAACTTTATATATATGTATAATGATTCTATAACATTATTTAATGCATGAAATATAAAGACATTGATATGGTGATTATTACTCCCATTAATTTGGAAAATGGCAATGTATGTGATAAACAAAGAAGTTTAGGGTTTTGAATTATGAGTACTACCCTTGGCTTTAGGGTTTTGTATAATCTTAGATTCCTTTTAAGAGTTAAGATTTAATAACTAAGCATATTGCCTTATGTATATAGTATTGGATGAAATCTCCCTTTTTAATAGAAATTTATAATTAGAGTGTTTTATAGAAGTGAACTTATAAAAATATACTTAGGCACATATAGTGATGATGGTTGAAATTAACAGAGATATGCTTATGTAATTTGTTATAGGGAAATATTTCTATAAAGTGTTATAAGCATCAGATGATGGATCAACAGTATGAGATGGATATTATGTTTGATTTGAGATGTAGAGTTGATTGCTTAACCAGATTAGAATAGGAAAATGATTTATACATATAATTATATTTCAAAATTCTTGGATCTCTAATTAAGGAATTCCTTTCCTAGATATAATACTTCTTCCTATCCATCATCATGATTAACATGATGAGCTTTACTCATTTAAATCTTCTTATTCATATATCATTCTTCTAAACTCATGAATGAATCCAATGAGTTTAATACTAAAATAGTTCATAACTTCTTCATATCCATGCTTGATTGCACCTACTATTCTACTGTTGATAAACTTCCATCCAACCAGTAGTTCCTTCAACTTCATTCCCAATCTTCCTTAATATTCCATCACTGATCTTGATCTAAGTTTGATTATCTTTTAAAATGAATAACACTACTTCTAAACTCTATGCTATACTAGCTTTAATTGAATAATATCATCCTATATTTACTTAACTCTCATGAGTTACACTTCAATCCCTAAATTATATTTATGTGGTTTTCAAAGACTACTCTAGGATCACTTATCTCTACTAAGGTTCCAATCATGTTCCACCCACCAGTATTACTTATACTAAATATAAGAATTTAATATTGGTGGCCAAAGCATTACCATGATAATACTCTAATCATTTATTACTGAAGTTCTTAGTTGGCCAAACAGAGCTTTATCAATCCTACCTATTATTGTCTGGAAATTATCTTTTTCGTATCTTATATTAGATTAAAGTTATTAATGGATTATGCCCTCATTAGAAGGTTTAAGTAGATGTTCTAATAAGATCAAGTAATGGATCAAAGATTAATAGTTAAAGAATTTGTGAATCAATGGGGAATTATCCAACATTGATGAACAAAATATATTGAAATAAGTTTTATAAATATTCTATAGAAGGAAAGATATCTATATAGTGGATGATATTGACTTAATCTCTTTCCAACTCCAACTCATCAAATGAGTTTTTAAGATTAGGTGTTACTATGATGCTCAGAATGTATGCAGATGAGATTAAGATATAGTTGCTCCATTCTTATTATTTGTGTTATGTCCTTAACTTGGTACTTATGAGTGATTATAATGAATACTATAATATGATCACCTAATGATCAAATATATTTCACCTTGTATTAAGGTTTAACTTATAGTACATTTGATCTACCCTTAGATCAAATCTCTCTTACCCAATATGAGGTTTTAGCAAAGGTCCTATTGAAACTTATTGCGGTCAACTTGATGATCTACTTCAATTCTATCAAGCTAAGAGAAGCTTCAATCACTTTGACAAGTTTTGTTTAAAAGCGCGAAAATTATTCGGATTTTCTATGCATGAATACAATGCACACATCTGGGTTCAGCTTATTTCTAGGCTCTAATGCTGGGATGTTACATAAAAGGAATGAAAGGTTATTTAAATAAAATCATAAGGATTGAATAATATCCAATTTTATTTAAATATAGACAAATTGCCTAAGCTAAATAATAAATCCCAAGAAAATTATTTAGAAGACAATTTAAAACATGAATTAAATCCATAAGCAAATGGAATAAGGATAATCCGAATAAAAAAGGTAATAAGGATTATTCAAATAAAAGTATATGGGATTAAACCATATTCAAATTATATTTAAAAGAAGACAAAATACCTAATTTAAATGATCAATTAAATCATGAGAAAATAATAATTGAAATAGCCAAAGTGGATTAAAAGTTGTCTAATTAACTTAAAAAGAATAAAAGAATAATTAAATATAATTATATGGTTTGGAACCATAATCAAATTCATTTAAATAAAGACACAAACCTCATTTAAATAAATATTAAACTATAAAATAATATTTGAATATTCTAAAATGGAATTTTAAACACATTACTGAGCAATACAAACTTACTGAAAAGGTTTGAGAAACATTTGAATTTAAATAGAAGTTTAAATCATTTGAATAAAATAATATGGATTGGAACCATATTTAAAATCTTATTTAAATAAAGACAAGGGTCTATTTTAAATAAATATTAACCATAAGAGAATAAGAAATATTCTAAAATGGATTATTTAAATACCTTAATAGACAGTATAAAAACGTACTGAAAGTTTGGAAAAGGTTTGAAAAGGAAATCTGAATTCAAATGAGAGTTTGAATTCAAAAAAGAAAATCAAAATAGAAAAAGGAAAAAAGGAGAGGAAAAAAATGAAAACAGACCTGACCCACTCACCCCAGCCCATCTGGCCCAACTAACCTAGCCCAAATACAGCCCACCTAGGGAAACCCCTCTCTCGGCCGTTCTTTTCGCACCGCGCATCGCACCCACACAGCAACTGACGAAACGGACCCACACCTGCCTCGTCATCATCTACCCCGCGCGACCTGTTCCCCCTCACCTCGCTGTTGTTTCTGCCTTTGATTGTGTGTCTTCAATTCGCATCAATGGCCGAGTAATTCGCCCCGTGACTACGCCCTAGGTAATCGCACCTCTCTCCTCTTCCTTTCCCATTAGTCCTCATTCTACCAGAGCCACCAGACTGCGTGAATTTCGCTCGAAACCTCCACTGTCTCCGACACATTCCTCGACCAATCTCGGCCAACTCCGACTGCCTCCCACTCCCTGGCACCCACTAGCCTGCTCCCCAGCGTCACCCACACACGCCAGTAGCCCTAGCTCGCCCGCGCAAGCCCCAGAAGCTCTGCTTCGTCTTTGACTGAGCTCCACCGTCTTCGGCTTCGACTCCGGTGACCTCCCTCGGTAATCTCTGACCGCCCCCTCCTATCTGGTTGACACAATCTTGCTCGCCTCTATCGTGCCATCTAACGCACTCTTTTCTTTGCCTTAGCGTTGTCCATAACTTCGCAAATAACGACGCCCCGAGCACACCGTCATCAGTAGCGTCTCCGACGAGCGATTCAGCCCAACCTCGTGTGCCCCTTCGTCTACAACGAGCACGTCGATCTTCCCCACATCACGGTGAACTCAGTAAGCATCTCCTTTCCCTCCTTTGCTTCCTGGAACACTAGACCGCCATATACAGAACGCGCCACCGCCGCTCGCCGTCGCCAGCGCCGCCAAATCTTGACCAGCTAGCCCCTGTCCGTTAGATCTTAATCGTATGGTGTAGATAGATTGACTTTAGCGAAACATTTTTAGCTGATCTGTGTCGTGCGATGCACATTAGATCCAACGGCTGTAGCTGCTCGATCCACCTGAACTGGTACGTTCCAGTAAGAATGTGACACGTGGCACTGCCTGTGGTTTCAAAAACATAAATGATTTATTGGACGAGTGATTTTGCAAAATTCATAACTTTTGTTCTACGCGTCCAAATTTTGCAAATTTTATATCAATGGATTCACAAAAATGTGAACTTTGCAACCATACCCTTAGTTTGATTTTTGAGTAAAACCTTTTGCAAATGGTTTGATTTAAACTCTCTGACCCTAAACACTAAGTTTTGGATTTAAAAATGTATTTGATTAACCCTAGAAAATTATTTCTTTGAATAAAGGCATTTTGGGTAACACAAAAATGTTGCTATTATTTAAAAATGATTTTTGGGTGAAACATTTTGTAAATGGATTAGTTTTAAACACTTTGACCATAAATACTAACATTTGTGTTTAAAATATATTTGTCAACCACTAGAAATTGTTCCTTTGAATAAAATCATTTCTAGCAAAACAAAAATGATTTAAATGGTACATTTCCACTAACTTGTTTTTAAATGGTTTTTCCACTTTTATAAATGACCAATAGGTGTTTTAAAATGTTTAGAAAACACTTTTCCAATAAAACAATATTTTGCATGCTTGCATGCATTGCTTTGTTTTTATTATTTTATGTGGTGAATTGTTTGAATGGTAGTTTGATTATGTGCTTGCTTGATTGAATTATAGTGAACTTTGAAGAGTGTGACCATTGCAAGATCAAGGAGTGAACCTATGTTCTCTACTAAAAAGGCAAGTGGTGCTTCATACATTTTGTCCTATTATTTTCACTATGCATTAGTGATATTTTGAGTAGGACTTGCATGGAATTTTTACTAAGTATGCTATGCCTTGGGAAAATCCTAGTAGATGATGCCTTAGTAGATTTTCCTTAAGTTAAGATTCTTGCTACTATTATGCTTAGCTTAGCTAGTAGAAAACAAGAGTGGATTATATTCATGCTATGAAATATTTCTAAGTCTATGACTTGTGTTTTGTTTAAATAAAACAACTATGTGAATGAATCACCTGGGTGGAATGGTGTGAATGGATTTATTTTGAGTGGTTACATAGGGCCAGTAAACTGGCGAAAACTTGTGTATCTCACTTGCGGAAAGCCACCCAGGAACAACGAGATCTGAGATGCCAAATGTTAAGAAAGCTTCTAGTACAGCCACATGGCAATATGGGCTCTGCCTGGATCATATAGGTTGCAACAACTTAGCCAGATGGACAGAAGGTGGTAGGGAGTGATAGGATGGAGCGCGTCCATTTGGTCTAAGGGAAGGCTTCTGAAAGATCTCATCTCGATGCATGTCGAGTCTTGTGGGGAAAGTGCACCACCTCTCGAGAGAGTAAAATTTAAGTACTTAGCCGTGTACCCGGCAATGGAAAATGTGATCATCAAGACATGGAAGCTATCAAGGATCTCCTCATCCCAATTTCTAAGTTAAATGCTTGTGGTTGAACAAGGGTTAAAGGTTAACGAATTCTATTGGTTGTTCCTTGGGTGATTTTTGACAAACAAAAACCTAGTGTTTTCAACTTATAAGGAAAACCTTATTTTGAGCAAAGCAAGCCTGAGCTCCACTTAGCCAAATGCATATAGATGATAGATACCACTATTCTACCATAGTATCACTTGCCAATACAATTCAAATGTATTGACCCTTGAGGCTGTAACTTATTATGTTGCAGGTTTGTTTGATGTTAGTGAAGTGTGTTGAATAGGATTACAAGTCTACAACCAACATGATTGCTTGTGGCACTTTGAAGATGAAGGACTCCATGCTATATAGATATTTCTGCTGCATTGTAATGAGATAGCCATATGAGCTATGTAAGATGTAATGAATTATTTTATTCCTGGTTATAAAGTTGTATTATGACCTTTGTTTCTTGATATTACATCTTAAACTGTGGATGCTAGCTATTGATCCAGGGACTAGCATTGCAATCACAGGGACCTTTACCTTTATAAAGGTGGGGTCTTACAACCCTGGTCCAATCTTTACCATTGACACATCATCTACTGTTACTGTTTACTTTCTGCAAGCAACCATTACCTTCCACACTATACGTTTAATCCTTTGTTTTCAGCAAACCAGTGAGATTGACAACCTCACTATAAGTTGGGGCAAATTCTTGAGTTTGTGTTGTTAGCAACACCTTGGAGTTGTTTCCTTGCTCCTAATGGTTCGATAACCTCAGTTTCATAAATGAGGGAAAACTCACTATTGTGCTCATCACACCTTCCTCCTTGGGTATCCCAACGAAGCTCTACAGTGATCTGATCTCATCGGCCCCGTCTGGCTTCTCGTCTAACATAAAGGGAATAGTAAATATGAAAGAGAAAAAATTCCAAAACCTAAAGTCTCATGACTGCCACGTGCTTATGACGCAATTGCTTCCGGTTGCATTGACGGGGATTCTACCGGAAAATGTTCGACTGGCCATTGTGAAGGTATGTGCATTCCGTAATGCAATTTCTTAGAAGGTAATCGATCTAGAAAGTCTATTAGGGTTACAGATTGATGTGGTCCAATATCTGGTCAGCTTCGAGTTGTTGTACCCTCCATCCTTCTTCAATATTATGACGCACCTCCTAGTTCACCTAGTCCAAGAGATTAGAATTCTCGGTCCTGTGTTTCTACACAATATGTTCCCCTTCGAGAGGTTCATGGGAGTCTTAAAGAAATATGTTCATAACCATTCTAGGCCAGAAGGAAGCATCTCCAAGGGCTATGGAAGAGAGGAGGTCATTGAGTTTTGTGTTGACTTTCTTCCTGACCTTAAGCCGATTGGTGTTCGTGAATCTCGGTATGAGGGGAGGCTGACTGGAAAAGGCACACTAGGAAGTAAAGCAACATTATGTATGGACGGGGATTCTTTCAGTAAAGAACACTACATAGTTCTACACAATTCCACCTTGCTGGCTCCGTATATCGAGAAAGACAAGATTATTCTACGCTCCGAAAACCCAGGAAGCCTAACTCCTGGATTAAAGTGCAACACAAGGCTATTTTTGGCAGTTGGTTGCAGACACATCTCATGAATAACACCACTCTTGGAGATAAAGCTATACTTGTTGGCCAAGTTACCATCTTCGACTATATGTACTTTCCAAGGGTACGAGATAAATGGTAATACATTTTACACGGTCCCCCAAGATGAAAAGAGCACCAACCAAAACTGTTGTGTCTGCTTTATGATAATGGGAAGAAGGACACATATTATGGGTACATATAGGAGATATGGGAACTTGAGTATGGACCTACTTTTAAGGTCCCTTTGTTTCAATGCAAATTGATCAAGATGACAGGAGGCGCTGTACATGTAGACGAAAAGTATGGCATGACAATAGTGGATCTCAACAATCTTGCGTACATGAACGAACCATTCGTCCTAGCCAACGATGTGTCTCAGGTTTTCTATGTGAAGGACATGTCTACGAAACCGAGAAAAATAAATCATCAAAAGAATACATCGTCCGATGAGCCAAAGCGCCATATAGTTCTTTCAGGGAAAAGAAACATCATGGGAGTGGATGACAAGACAGATATGTCATAAGATTATACTAAGTTTCATGAAATCCCGCCCTTCAAAGTGAAAACTGACCCAAGCCTCCTGTTAAATGATGAAGATTCTCCATGGCTACGGCGTAGAATAAAACCACAACACTAGATAGGGATGTTGGTGATCTATGTAATATATTAAACTTTTATGTAATATCATATTGTTAGTCAAACAATTTACCCAGATCCGCATGCATGCAACATTGATCATTTTGACCGAAAGCCATGAAAACTAATACATCTTGCTCAATCAAACTAGACGATGACTCCCGGTGCCTAAAGAATCTGCCAGGTATCGTCGACCTTGGTGTCCAACGCAACCATATAGCGACGGACGTGCTCGTCATCCTCCCTAACACAACACCGTACTACCTCCTCGGTGACCCGCTCCCTCTACACCCTGCCTGGACCAGGCGACCTCCACCAAAGAAGCTCCGGGCCAACGATGACACCATGATTCCTCACCAAGCTACGCGTCCCGGAAGGTAGCACCATCCAGTGCCAGCCTGGCGAGGCCTAGTCTCTGACATGCCCGTCGGAGGCCAGTACTCCATCATTTCCGCCGAGTCGACTACGAGGATGCGGGATGGGCATCCTAAAGTAGGCGGCGAGGAATGTGTGTATGTGTGTGGGCCATGACGGTCGGCCAATAAATAGAGGGAAAGGGCGGGAAAACATGGCGGGAAGCGGAGGGAAAGGGCGGGAAAACATGGCGGGAAATATATTTAGTCCCGGACTTAAGGGAAAACATGGCAGGAAAGGTTCATCTTTAGTCCCGGTTGGAGAAACCAACCGGGACTGAAGGTATTGTGACATGCTAGGGCATGCATCACTAATGATAGGGGTGAGTGTCGACATTATGTCATGCGGCTTGTACCTTATCCTGGATGGTGTCGCCAACCGGGACTAAAGATGAACCTTTAGTACCGGTTGGAGACACCAACCGGGACAAAACATGGGTCATCACTAATTATAGGGGGAGTGTCGACATTATGTCGTGAGTGTCGACACTATGTCGTGTTGCTTGTACTATAAATAGGAATCCTTGTGAGTCCTCAGGCATCTCCAAGATGGTTTTCCAGAGCAGGGACACCACTACGGCTAGCTTGAGGGAGATGCCGCCGGAGCCCAGTCCTCCGGCATCTCCAACAAGCTGGCCATAGAAGCACTCCCTAATATGTGAAATTATTTAGCTCCCAGGCGTATTGATCTTGTTAGAGAAGTTACAAGCTGCAAGATGGTGTGCGAGAGCAGAGACACCACTACGGCCAGTGATGGCCGCCTGGCGTACGGAACCTTGAGGGACATGAACCCCTCCAGTGCTTCGCATCCAGCCAGCGGGAGGCCGGTAGCCCGCGGGCAAGGGTAGTTGGAGGCGCACATCGTCTCGGTCTCCTCGAGGGTCAGAATGGCCGAGTAGGCGTTGTCCATTGTTGCGAGAGAGGAATGTGTGGATGTGTGCATAGCCATGGCACGGTCGTCCTATATATAGATGGAAAGGGCAAGAAAACATGGCGGGAAGCAGTGGGAAATGGCGGGAAATATCTTTAGTCCCGGTTAGTGGCTACAACCGGAACTAAAAGCTCCATTCAGAGGGAAAGGGCGGGAAAACTTGGCGGGAAGCGGTGGGAAATGGAGGAAAATATCTTTAGTCCCGGTTAGTGGCTACAGCAGGGACTAAAAGCTCAGTTCAGAGGGAAAGTGCGGGAAAACTTTGTGGGAAGCGGTGGGAAATGGCGAGAAATATCTGTAGTCCCTATTAGTGGCTACAACCGGGACTAAAGCTTCGGTCAGAGGGATACGGCGGGAAAACTTGGAATGAAGCGGTGGGAAATGGCAGGAAATATCTTTAGTCTCGGTTAGTATAATTATTTAACAAGTTAGTATAATTATTTTTATAAAACAAAAGATGGTTTTGGATTACTTATTCAAATTCAAGCACTTTTCATTTTGAAAGTTTAATAAGATTCAAAAATAAGAAAAATATAATAGTTAATGCATTTTTAAATTGATAATGGCAAAATGGTTAATGTTTGACTAGTTAAAATAATTATTTTATAAAATAGAGAATGGATTTGGATTACTTATTCAAATTTAAGCACTTTTAATTTTGAAAGTTTAGTGAGATTCAAAAATATGCAAAATATAATAGTTAATGCATTTTTAAATTGATAATGGCAAAATGGTTAATAGTTTGTCTAGTTAAAATAATTACTTTATAAAACAGAAAATGATTTTGGATTACTTACTCAAATTCAAGGACTTTTTATGTTGAAAGTTTTCTCAAATTAATAAGTATGCAAAAATGTATAATTTTAAAGTTTAAACAATTTATTCAAAAATTAAAAAAAAACACAACGCGCTGGTTTTGGCCCAGTGCACGCCGAAATTTGGGCCTTTAGTCCCGGCCCTAATCACCATCCGGGACTAAAGGGGTGCCCAGCGCGCGCGTAGCCGAAAAGGCCAACCCCCCTCCCTCTAGTCCTGGTGCGTGGCACTAGCCGGGACTAGAGGCCCCCTTTACTCCCGGCTGGTTCCACGCACCGGGACTAGAGGGGGGATATAAAAGGAGGCCTCCTCCCCCGGTGTGTTCCACGCACCGGGACTTGGAGGCCAAATCACGAAATAACGCCGCTAGGCTGCCGATTTCCGCCGGCAACGTCGCATCGCCACCGCACCTCCCGCACCACGCCGGTAGCCCGAGCCTGCCGGCACCAACGCGCCCGCCTCCCCACGCCTCTCCCGCCCTGACGTCGGCCTCCCGCGGTGCCCCACGCGCACCTCCGCCCGCCACCGGCCACCTCCCCTGCCATCGACCACCGCCGTCGGCTGCGCCAGCGCGTGCCGCCAGCCCCCTCTCGGCATAGGATGATTTTATTAGGATGATTAGTTATATTAGGTTAATTTTATTAATTAGTACAAGATTTTAGTATAAATAGGAATTATTATGATTTGTATAGGATTATTTTAGTATAGGATTATGATTAGTATATGATTATTTTAGTATATATATGAATTATTTTAAATTATTATGATTATATATGATTACTATAGGATTATTTTAGTGTATATATTTTTATTGCAATATAATATTGTAAGTTTTTTAGGGTATAAGGTATATTATAATATTGTAAGTTTTTTATTATAATATAATAGTGTAATATAGTATTTTTATTGTAATATTATAAGACCCTCTTTGTAACCGGAGTTAGGGTTAGGGTGTTGGTGCTCAGTGGTGACCGAAGTTAGGGTTAGGGTGGTGGTTCTCGCGGGAAGCCGGATTCGCCCACCTCTCCCGTGGCCACCGCAACCGGCACTAGCCACCACCACTGCACCTCCAGGTTTAGGGTTTATTTCTATTATTTTGTATAGGAATATTTGTGTATAGAAATATCTTGTATGAGAATATTTTTTGTTATTTTCAAATAAATATTGTGTGCATCTCGCATTTTGCATAAACTATGTATCCACCTAGTCCAATTCGTAGAGACCTAACTTCGGAACAAATTCTCGAGGATATGATTCACGATGATGATCCATCTGGTGAGGGATCTCCCTCGAGGTATCTGAACTCATCTGGTGAGGGAGAGGAGATCAACCAAAGAGAGGAAGAAGCCGACAACTCCAATGATGGAGAAGCCCATGGACGTGTAACAAACACTGACGAGGTATATATATGATGTCTGATGATCACTAGATGTCCGGGAGTAGCTGTATGTACCGATTTGTATATATATTATATTGACGAATGTTTCTTCTCGTAGGCCTCCACATGGAGAAAAAAATCCAAGCTATTATTGTATGTACGTTGTTGAATTTATTGTCTACATGTTTAGTTTTTTAGTTGTTCAGTTCCATTACATGTAATTATCCTCATTATATCCTTTTGTACTCTATTATTATACAGAATGAAGATCCAGAAATGTAAAAGAAGAAGAATCTATAATGTTGGGTCAATTGACCCAGTTAAAGTACATATAAACACGCTATCGTCAAACCCCGAGGAAACAGAGCAAAACATTTTTAGGTTTCTAAGGGAGCAAAATTTATGTGACCACATACTGTTTCCTTACAATTTCAAGTGAGGGTCTTACTCTGTTGTACACATTCATTTTTGATTACTCGATGCTAAGTGTAACTGATGAGTTACTAATGTATATATACAAGTTTGCAGCTTCCACTGGATTCTGCTAGACATTCAACTTGATAAGGGAAGAGTTGATGTCATGGAACCATCAAAGAGAAATCTGGAAGATTTCCGCAGCATGCAGGACATGCTTCAGAAGTAAGTGTCGCGCTATATCGGTCTCTTTCGTTGATTTCCTGAGATATTATAGAGGTCCCAACCTTTAATAAGGTAGAGATCCCTGTGTTTACAATGCTAGTCCCTAGATCAATAGCTAGCATCCACAGTTAAGATGTAATATCAAGAAACAAAGGTCATAATACAACTTTATAACCAGGAATAAAATAATTCATTACATCTTACATAGCTCATTTGGCTATCTCATTACAATGCAGCAGAAATGACTATATAGCATGGAGTCCTTCATCTTCAAAGTGCCACAGGAAATCATGTTGGTTGTAGACTTGTAATCCTAATCAACACACTTCACTAACATCAAACAAACCTGCAACATAATAAGTTGTAGCCACAAGGGTCAATACATTTGAATTGTATTGGCAAGTTTCACTACTATGTAGAAATAAGTGGAATCTATCAATATATGCATATTTGGCTAAGTAGGGTTTAGGCTCATTTGCAGAAAGCAATATAGTTTTATCCTATCTTTTCAAAATAGTTTTGATCTTTTGACAATGTTTCTAAACTTCTTGGAAAACTCCAAGTGCTTCTAATCCCTTGTTGACACCATCAAGTTTTACTTTGAGAAATTGGAATGTCGAGATCTTCCATAGCTTCAGGCCTTAGTTGCTCAGAATTGTCCGTAACCGGGGACACGACTAAGTACTTAGAATTTGATCTTCTGCAGAAGTTGTACACTTTACCCACATGACACAATCTCGTCTTGACGCCACCAGTGGCCGCTGGATTAGTACACACCAAATGGAGTACGGGCAGATCGAGAATGTGACAAAGTCTTTCCATAGAAGTCCTCCCAATACACAATGCTAGCTTGTCTACCAGGCACCAATGCAAGGATATATTTCCAATACATGAATCCGGTTAACCTGAGTAGGTGCCAATGCAAGGGTCTTCCACTATGTAATTGACTAAGCCAGAGCCAATTTAGCATGTGGCTGTACACGGAAGCCACTGTACGAGAAACATGTTCAATCTCTAAGTCCCTGGGTGGTTTTCTTCTAGTGCACATACAAAAAGATAGCCATATAAACATGGTTCCCTTTGTTGCCACCTTATCCATAATTGAGTATCCTCATTCCACCCAGGTGGTTCATTGAGTACTTGTTTTATTATATAAAACATATATTTTTCCAACACTACATATAATCATATCATGTATTCCATCCCAAGTCTATGGCAGGGCTAAGCATACTACAACTATGATGTTTTCACTAAGGAAGGTATAAAGGATTTTCCTAATAGGACATAGCATAGCATAGTAACATAGTAGCCCTATCATGCATACTACAAAATACCACTAAGTGTAAGGAAAATAGTAGGACATGGATGATAGTGCCACTTGCCTTTTTAGTAGAGAATATTGGTTTACTCCTTGATCTTGCAACAATCACACTCTTCAAATTTTACTACAATTCAATCAAGCAAGCACATATTCAAACTAGCACTCAAGCAATTCATCACATAAAACAATAAAATCAAGCAATGCATGCAAGCATGCAAAAGATTGTTTTATTTGGAAAAGTGGTTTCTAATAGGATATAAACATTTTAAAACTCTTATTGGTCATTTACAAAAGTGGTAAAACCATTTAAACTCAAGTTGGTGAAAATGGCCATTTAAATCATTTTTGTTTTGCTAGGAATGATTTAAATCAAAGTAATATTTTGTAGTTTTAGCCAAATATATTATTTAAACCCAAATGGTAGTGTTTATGGTTAAAGGTTTTAATATTAATCCATTTTCAAAAGGTTTCACCTAAATTCCATTTTTAAATCAAACAATGTTTTTATTTGCTAGAAATGCCTTTAGCAACGTAATAATTTACTAGGGTTCATCGAATATATTTTTAAATCCTAAAACTTGGTATTTAGGGTCAGGGAGTATAAATCAGTCCATTTGCAAAAGGTTTTACTCAAAAAGCATTTTTAAACCATAATCCACATTTTTATTTAACTAGAAATGCTTTTATTCAAAGATTTATTCCTTAGCATAATAAAATGTATTTTTAAATCTACAAGTTGGTTTTTATGGTTAGTAGGTTAAAAACAAACCTTTTACAAAATATTTTACTCTAAAAACATTTTTAGAATAAATTTTATAACCAAAATAGGCCTAAAAAAGTTTCTGTAAAAACAACCAATTTTACAGAAGCAAAATATTAAACTAGTGGCATGGTTGCAAAGTTTCTATTTTTGTGATTCCAATGATATAAAATTTGTAAAATTTGGACAAGCAGAACAATAGTTATGATTTTTGCAAGTTTAAACAAACAAAATCATTTTCTGGATTTTAATAGACAGACTCAGGCCACGTGGTGTGTTCCTATTGGCCGGTACCGGTTCGCGCGGATCGATCAACGCAAGCCATTAGATTTTAACTGGCAATGTATGGTTCTGATCAAAAGATACCCCTTCGTCTAAATCTAATCTTAGCCATCAGATATGCATCCTACGGTTCTAAACATGGCGACCACAGATGGGCGGCGGCTGCGCGGTGGTGGCGCTCTGGCGGTGGTGTTAGCGACGAATCAGGATGCGCGAGAGAGGGAGGAGACCATTACCAAACTCGTCGTGATGAGGAGAAGCTCAAAATGGTGGCTGTTCATCGAGGGGCGCTCAGGAATAGCGGCGATTGCTCCCGAAGTTGGTCCAGGTGACTGGCACGCTCATGTGTGGTTGTTGTCGATGCTACAAGGCATAAAAAGGCGAGGCAGAGGGTTTGTTAGACGCAGGCGAGTGTGGTGAACACATGAGCATCATAGAGAGGGAGAGGCGAGGTCGGAGTTACCGGGGAATGGTCGCCGGAGAGAGACAAACGGCGGTGGCGAGAAGGCTTCATCGTTGCCGAGCTTCTGGGGAGTGTGCGGCCAAGCGAGCGGCACTGGAAGATGCAGGAGATGATGGCGAGAAAGCTCATGTGAAGCAGGGACGGCGGGGGTGGTTGTTCTCACCGGAATTTGGATGAGAGCTCGCCCGAGGCAGTGATGTTTGAGCTCGCAATTGCGGCAGTCTGGTGGCAGAGGGAAAGTGGTATCTAGGGGGGAAAGGAAGAGAGGGCTATGGAGAGTTAATGAGAATCATCACTGGGTGGGATTAGTGCGGCAGTAACACGAATTAAACTCGCGAATTCAAAGACAGAAACGGTGAGAAAAGGGGAAAAATAACGAGTCGCGGGTGGAAGAGATGATGACGGGGCAGTGGGGTCCAGCGGTCAGCAAAGAGAGGAGGTGCGCGTGGGGTTAGGAGGTCAGCGACTGCGCGGGTGTGAGTTTGGGTGAGAAAAGAAAACGCTTCGGAAAAGGATTGGGCTGCGAGTTGGGCTGGACTGGGCCAGATGGGCTGGTTGGCTTCCTTTCCATTTTTTTAATTCTGTTTTATTTTTCCTTTTTCTATTTCTATTATTCTGTTTTGAATTTATTTAAATGTTTCAAACACCATTTTTAATTCAAAACTTTTCCAAACTTTGAGTATATTTTTAATACTGTTTATTAATATATTCTAAAGTCCATTTTAGAATATTTGTTTTCTTCTTTTAGGGTCTATTATTTATTTAAAATTGAAATTTGTCTTTATTTTAAATATGTTTTCAAATTCTATTTGAATTCTAATTTTTACCAAACCCTTTTTCAGTAGGTTTTATTTATTTAATAGGGTGTTAAATAATTCACTTTGAATTATTTGAAATATTTTTAATATGATTTATTAATCATTTAAATTGGGTATTTGTATTTATTTAAATAAAATTGGATATCAATCAATCCTTATGATTTTATTTAAATAATCCTTTACTCTTTTTATTAATCAAAAATCTTTCATTTCATTTGTTTAGTCAAGATTTAATTTGGCTTCTAATTATTCCTTATTTATTTCTTTCTTTCTTTGCCTTATAAAATCCATATCTTTTTATTTAAAGATCCAAAATTGATGATTCCAATTTGCATAACTTTATTTAATATTCCTTTATGATTTATTTGCTCAAGATTTGGTATGGATTTAGATAGGAGCTTTTATTAGCCTTGGAAAATATTTCCTTTTAACTTATTAAATTCATAAGTTTTTATCTATGGCTCCAAATTGAGTGAAACCAATTCCTATGGTTTTATAATATTTTTATTTATCATTCTTGATCATTTTCAAAATGATTGTTGTTGAATTCTTGTATGGACCAAATCCATAGTCTTAGAGAGATCTTGGAAAAGATTTTCTTCCATTAGGCTTTTAAGGGTTTTGGTTTATTTTCTCAAGTTTAAATTTCAAGATACATTCATTGATGAATGCATTTCACTTGATTGAAATTTTGTTTGATTCCCTTTTCATTCAAAGTTTGTTCAAGATGGGTTTTGATGTTTCCATTTGGAATCAAAAAGTTTCTTTTCACCCTAAATTTCAACAATTATTTATTTTGTTTATTTATTTTTCACATTTCAAAATTTGGAAAATTTTGGGATGTGACAGATATCAGGTAATCAATAACTTATTCATTCATTTTCTTCGCCGAGCATGGTCTGCATCCGGTTCAAGCACGAGGTTACGGTTATATTTAGTTAGAAGCTGGCGTTTAAGGCGGTCTCGATAAGTAGCACGTGATATATCCACGCATCTCTTTACTTCTAGTTTTAATACAATAATGATGCTAGATTATTATTTTGATTGAATTCTATTCTCGTAAAATACGCGAGGCAGCCACGGGGGTCGAATCTATGTAGATTCTACGTTTGCGAGTTCATTCGCACGTTTACCACCGAGCACAAAGATTATAGAGTCGATGTAAGTAATACATTCACACCATCATTTTATTACCGTCACTTTTTGTTATCATGATTGATATTCATATTGCTCTCCTTTTTCTTATATAGTTTGAGAGAATGTGAGATCAACTCCTACCAGAGCAATGCATACTAGGAATTGCGGAGGAGCTGGCGGGATTTATTTTCAAAGAGATCGTACACGATGGCAGAGAATTTAATGTGAATAGGCGTTAATGATCTCCATGTAATCGAAAAGACGGGCTCTAGTCCCGGTAATTGTGATCTCCATATAACTATCAAAATTGTATATATTTGTATGCTCGATATCGTAATACAAGTTATCTTATATATGCACGAACGTGTACGATATGCGGTAGCGTAAAAATATTCAAAAACTATTTTAAAATGAAAAAGAAATAAATAAAATAATACAAAATGAATTCTCTCTCGTGGCAGAGAAAGGACACAAAATGCTGCCACGGCAGAGAACCACTTGTCCCAGTCCTTAACACCAACCGGGACTAGTGAAGGTGCATCCAGAACGCGCCGTGGCGGCCACGTGGACAACCATTAATTTGTCCCGGCTGGTGACTGGGCTGGAACTAATGCCTCGGTCTCTAGCCCCGCTTGGTTAGTCCACCAGGACTAGAGGCCCTTACGACCCGGTACAAGAGGCCCCGTTTTCACTAGTGTGTGACCCACATATACTTTATTAGCACGCAAATTAATTTGCCCGCGTCCATTTATTAGGGTCACTTTTGCCCATGGGTGATAGGTTGTACATAATTGTAGATTGCATAACTTTTTCTATCTTTAAATTTTAACCATTAAAATTAAGATGGACGAATTAAATAATTTAAGTATATATGGGTCAATGTGGTGTCTCAAAAAAAACCTTATATTGATTTCAGTATATAATAGATTTATAAAATATCACCAAAGTTTGCACAAAAATGGACGTTCAGTTAAATACTACTATTTGAACTTAAAATTTGTACTAGGGCCGAGGCTGGGAACGGCCTGCCCCATAGCAAAATGAGGACCAACATCCTTATACCGCCAAAAGATTCTTCCGCCATGGCCATATGGCAGGACGGCTGAAGATGCTATAAGCCTAACCGCAATCAAGCTAGTACAGCGAATAGTAAATCGCCAATCCTCGCGTTTTTTTTGTCCACACCGAGCAGTCTCCGCAATTGCGAACCGCAAAATAGAATATTCGCATATTCATATTTTGTTTTACGGTCCACGAGGACTGCTTTGCGAGGGCATAAAAACCGAACCCGCAAATGGAAAGAAAACACATCAAATTTTGATCAATGTCTTATTCAACATCACAGTACATAATATTCAAATTATTACAATATTCCTCAAATCAAATTACAACAAATGTTCAAATCAAAGAATTCATACAATAATACATCGTTCAACTCACACAAATAATTGTTCAAATCAAATTAACAAACAAATGAATGAAAGACAAAGGGCCATCATCACTTCTTGCCATTTAGCATCTACTCTTGGAGCTCCTTCACCACCAGCATCATGACGAGTTGCTCCGTGTCGTCGTCGTTGAGCAACTCGTCTAGTTTCGAGTCGGAGGACTAAGAGGAGAAGTCCTCCGGTAGGAAATTCATGGTCAACGAGAACGAAATCTACAAAATCCCGAGGAGAAGCTCCATGGTCAACAACAAATCGAGAACGAAACCGACCGAACCTTACCGCCATACCGGAAGAGGACGTAGGACAGGCACCGCCACCGCCGAATCGGGTCTTCTAGCTCGAGGGCGCGACCGAATCCAAGCTCCGCCACGGATCCACGAAAACTTTCCTCCGGGAAAGCTTTCTCTGAACCCCCCGCGAGTTGCAACATTTCACCGACGTGGCGAGGTGCGGGGCACTTGTCTGCGGTGGGGCGCGGCGGCTATGAGGCAGGAATCAATGGCGGGAGGCGGTGGCGGGAAGCGAGGAGGAAGAAAGCGGGGGCAGGGGAAATGTGAAACTTGAGCGCTCCATCTCTGCCCGCGCGAGTAGAAGCCGCGTTCGGTTTCCCCTCCCGCCCTATGGATGTACAGGGCGGAGGCCGAAATCTAGCGCTCCCCTGCGGGCCAGGTCGTTTTACGGTAGCTTATCTCTGCGTGTTTTTTGCAGGATCCTTAAACTAGCGGGTATTTTACGATTTTAGATGATATACGGTAGCTGCTAGAGTTGCTCTAATCTATTAATACTCCCTCCGTTTCAAAATATAAGATGTTTTAGATTTGTGAAGAAAATGAATCTAGACTTTTTTAGTGTGCAGATTCATTCCAAAGAGTAAACCTACGTACTAAAACAAGTCTAAATTTATCTTCTTCACAAACTAAAACATCTTATATTTTAAAACGGAGGGAGTATATGTGTAGCGATCGTCGCGGCTGCCTAGGCACGAGGGGACGGCGCACTTCTATCCACGTGGCTAGCATAAAGGCCGTGACTGCCGCTGCCCTCTCCCGGGCCACCCACGGTAGTGAACAGTGGTAATTATGGCGTGAGAAGCTTCATCAATGGATGAATGGGGTTGCTGCTAGTGCTAGTGTATGTGGCCTTGGCGTTTACAGTTGGTGTCTGTCTCCTTGTCGCCGTGTGCTCCTAGCTTCCTGCTCCGGCTCTGCTCCTGCCAGCAACAGCTGCTGCTGCTGCCGCGGCTGCATGGCATGGCATTGACACAATTTGGTCTAGAACCTGTCAGTGCCCCCTCCCCCTGGTGATCATCATGCAAAGCACCCAAAATGGCCAGGATCTTCTCTGCACTAGCTGAGAAAAAGGCTAAAATTTGTGATTTTTGTGGTTGTTTCGAAAATGAGTGGCCTGGACCGTGGGGTTAGGTGAAAATATGTCGAAGTACATCTTTACCCCCCATATGGTGACTTTTAGTTTTGATATTATTATGTATGATTATAGGAACTAATGTTTTATTTAGATATATATGTAGTGAAAGTCCCCTCAACGAAGAAGGATATATGGTTGTTGAACCCAAAATGGAAAAGAGAAAAGAAGAAGGCAAATATGAGAAGATAATTATTTCACTATGATTTAGTATCATGTGTCATAATCTTTTTTTAACATAGAAAGACCCCGAAGGTCCAAAGCTACATTTTTATGGTGGGTGTACATTTTATATAGAGGACCTTAGAAAGAAAAGGCATTAAAATCAAGCCCTCAATGACAAGAGAGCGTAACTAGGAGATCACCTGACACCCCTAGTGTCGCCTAACCCTAGGCGACACGGGGGCGATTCCGTTGCCGTCTCCACTCTCCAGCCCCTTCCCCTTGTCATATCCTCCTTGCTGCTATCGGAAGACCCATCGGGCGAAGCCCTAGAAGCGATCGCGAGGAGTGATGACCCACAAGTATAGGGGATCGCAATAGTCTTTGATGGTAGTATAACCCAATTTATTGATTCGACACAAGGGGAGCCAAAGAATATTTATAAGCCTTAGCAACTGAGTTGTCAATTCAGCTGCACCTGGAAATAGTCTTGCTCCACTACTGGAAAAATGGTATTCGGTTCGATCTGAACAAAGCCAGCAGTCCCGGGTCGTGAGGTCTCTAACGGCTAGAAATGGCCGTAGACACTAGTCCCGGGCCGGACCAGATCTCTAGTCCCGGTTCGTAATATGGTCCGGGACTAATAACCTGGAGCAGGTCAGCTGGTCTTTTCGTGGACTTTTAGTCCCGGGTCGTATCACGGCCCGAGACTAGTTGTCCACCGGTATATATACTGCTTCCTGTCCACCTGTCCTAAACCATATGGTGGCCATTTTACTCAAAGAAGCAAACGAGTTCATGCCATTTTTTCTCAAGATTTGTCGAGATTTAGTTTGCAACCCCTAAATCCAAAGTTTTAAAAGGTTAGAACTTCATTCTTTCATCCCTTATTGCTACTTTAGCTCTATAATGCTCTAGAAGTATAGAGATATGGATCAATGCATGCATGCTCTAGAAGTAGAAGGATTTTGATATGTGTAACAAATTTTGATTAGGCACATAGTTACTGAAAATTGAAATGTGTAATTTTAGAGTTTCAGAGCTTAGAATGGAATAAGGTTTTCACTGATTGAACAATAATAAAAAACTCCACATTTATCATGGTAATTGTTTTCTCCAATTCACATATTGGTGCATGTAAATTTTTCAAAATTCAAAATTAATGCTCTACAAGCTTTCAATATAACTTGTAATAATTTTATCAAGTTGTGTAATGGTTTTTGATATACTTTTACTATAATGCAGATGGTCTGGGAATGGATGTACGGTACTGATCGACGCTCTAGCGAGTTCATTAATGGCGTGCATGAATTCATCCGTATTGCTGATGCAAACAAGCGCAATGGTTTTGTATTATGTCCATGTAGTGGATGTAGGACTCAAAATGATTACTCTGACTCAAAAACCCTTCACAGCCACCTGTTGAAGTCCGGCTTCATGCCCAGTTATAATTGTTGGACCAAGCACGGAGAGAGAGGGGTTATAATGGAATAAAATGAAGAAGAGGAGGAGGATGACAACTATCATGGTTTCCCTTAGTACGGAGATACTTCCATGGGGGATGCTGAAGGGGAGGATGAAGAAGAGACACATGATGAACCCGTTGATGATCTTGGTTAGACCATTGCTGATGCACGAAGAGACTGTGAAACTGAAAAGGAGAGGGAGAAGTTCAATCACATGTTAAAGGATCAAAAAGTTGTTGTACGCAAATTGCAAAAATGGTCTTAAAAAGCTGGGCAGCACACTGGAATTGCTGCGATGGAAGGCTGAGTGTGCTATACCTGACTCCTCATTTGAAAAGTTGCTGAAAATGATGAAGAATATGCTTCCAAAAGATAATGTATTGCCCGCTAGTACGTACGAAGCAAAGAAGATTGTCTGCCCTCTAGGTTTAGAGGTTCAGAAGATACATGCATGCCCTAATGACTGCATCCTCTACCGCGGTGAGGAGTACGAGAATTTGGATGCATGCCTGGTATGCACTTCACTTCGGTACAAGATCAGACGATATGACCCTGGTGACGTTGAGGGCGAGCCCCCCAGAAGAGGGTTCCTTCCAAGGTGATGTGGTATGCTCCTATAATACCATGGTTGAAACGCTTATTCAGAAACAAAGAGCACGCCAAGTTGTTGCGATGGCATAAAGAGGAACATAAGTCAGACGGGATGTTGAGACACCCCGCTGATGGGTCGCAATGGAGAAAAATTGATAGGAAGTACCCGAACTTTGCAGATGACGCAAGGAGTTTCAGTTTTGTTCTAAGTACAGATGGCATGAATCCTTTTGGGGAGCAGAGCTCCAGTCACAACACCTGGCCCATGACTCTATGCATCTATAACCTTCCTCCTTGGTTGTGCATGAAGCAAAAGTTCATTATGATGCCAGTATTGATCCAAGGTCCGAAGCTACCCGGAAATGACATTGATGTGTACCTAAGGCCATTAGTTGAAGAACATTTACAGTTGTGGCACGAACCCGGCATACGCGTGTGGGATGAGCACAAGCAGGAAGAATTTGACCTCCGAGCATTGCTTTTCGTAACAATCAATGATTGGCCTGCTCTTAGTAACCTTTCAGGACAGTCAAACAAGGGATACAATGCATGCACACACTATTTAGATGAGACTAAAAGTATATATTTGGAACATTGTAAGAAGAATGTGTACAATGAGCATCGTTGATTTCTTTTGGCCAAGCATCCCTTAAGAAAGAAAGGCAAGCATTTCAACGGACTAGCATGTCACCAGATGAAGCCTAAGGAGTGTACTGGTGCTGATATATTTGATATGGCCAAAGATTTGGACCAAATAGTAACCTTTGGAAAGGGTCCTGGCAGAAAATCTGTTCTGAAGGACGCTGAAGGACACACACCCATGTGGAAGAAGAAATATATATTTTGGGAGCTACCATATTGAAAATTCTTAGAGGTCCGCTCTACAATCGATGTGATGCATGTGATGAAGAATCTTTTCGTAAACCTGCTAGGATTCTTGGGTGTGTATGGGAAGACAAAAGATATACGGGAAGCATGAAAGGACCATCAACGTATGAAAGATCCATATGGCCTGCTTCCAGAATGGTCTCAAGGTCATGCCAGCTATGCTCTTACCAAACAAGAGAAGGAAATATTTTTTGAATGCCTGAGCAATATTAAGGTCCCGTCTGGCTTCTCGTCGAATATAAAGGGAATAATAAATATGGCAGAAAAAAGTTCCAAAACCTAGTCTCATGACTGCCACGTGATTATGACGCAAATGCTTCCGATTGCATTGAGGGGGCTTCTACCAAATAATGTTCGAGTACCCATTGTGAAGCTATGTGTATTCCTCAATGCAATCTCTCAAAAGATAATCAATCCGGAAGATCTACCACGGTTACAGAATGTTGTGGTCCAATGTCTTGTAAGTTTTGAGTTGGTGTTCCCACCATCCTTCTTCAATATTATGACGCACCTACTGGTTCACCTAGTAAAAGAGATTTCCATTCTCGGTCCTGTATTTCTACACAATATGCTTACCTTTGAGAGGTTCATGGGAATCTTAAAGTAATATGTTCGTAACCGTGCTAGGCCAGAAGGAAGCATCTCCAAGGGATATGGAATAGAGGAGGTCATTGAGTTCTGTCTTGAATTCGTTCCTGACCTTAGGCCGATTGGTCTTCCTCAATCGTGGTATGAGGGGAGACTGAGTGGAAAGGGTACTCTAGGAAGGAAATCAATAATATGTAGGGACGGACATTCTTACACCGAAGCACATTACACAGTTCTATATAATTCTATCTTGGCAGCCCCGTATATCGAGGAACACAAGAAAATCTTACGCTCCAACAACCCTGGAAAGCATGACTCTTGGATTAGATATTAAGACATGAAGCGTTTCGGTGGTTGGTTGCAACATCTCATCAAAAACAACACTCTTGGAGATCAGCTATACTTGTTGGCTAGGTCACCATCTTCGACTATATCGACTTTCAAAGGGTACAAGATAAATGGGTATACATTTTACACGATCGCCCAAGATAAAAAGAGCACCAACCAAAACAGTGGTGTCCGCTTTGATGCAACAGACAACAATGGGTCAAAGACCACATATTATGGTTACATAGAGGAGATATGGGAACTTGACTATGGACCTATATTTAAGGTCCCCTTGTTTCGGTGCAAATGGATCAAGCTGACAGGAGGAGGGGTTGAGGTAGACAAGAAGTACGGAATGACATCGTTGGATCTCAACAATCTTGGGTACTTAAACGAACCATTCGTCCTAGCCAATGATGTGTCTCAGGTTTTCTATGTGAAGGACATGTCTACCAAACCTATAAAAAGAAAAAATAAGAAAAATAATACATCAGACGATGAGCCAAAGCGCCACATAGTTCTTTCAGGAAAGAGAAACATCGTGGGAGTGGAGGACAAGACAGACATGTCAGAAGATTGTGATAAGTTTCATGAAATTCTGCCCTTCGCAGTGAAGGATGACCCAAGCATCATGTTAATGAATGAAGATGCTCCATGGATACGGTGGAATCAGAAAGGGACACACGCGAAGAAATGATCTGTAATAATTGTAACATTTTATGAGTGAAGATGTTCCATGTGTCCATTTTTATAGTGTTGTCTGCAAACCATCTTGAGTGTGTTAGTCCCGTTTTGTGGCTGGACTGGGACTAAAGGGGGGCCTTTAGTCCCGATTCGTACTTACCATTAAGATCTGATCTCCAAACGCATGTGGTCACATATTAGGGAGTGCCTCTATGACCAGTTTCTTGGAGATGCCGGAGGACTGGGTTCCGGCGGCATCTCCCTGAAACTGGAGATAGTGGTGTCCCTGCTCTCGTACACCATATTGCAGCTTGTAACTTCTCTAACTAGATCAATACGCCTAGCTAGTTTCACATATTAGGGACTGCCTCTATGGCCAGCTTGTTGGAGATGCCGGAGGACTGGGCTCCGGTGGCATCTCCCTCAACCTGGCCGTAGTGGTGTCCCTGCTCTCGAAAACCATCTTGGAGATGCCTCAAACTGGCTGGAGGACTGGACTCACAAGGATGCCTATTTATAGTACAAGCAGCTCGGCATAGTGTCGACACTCACGACATAATGTTGATACTCACCCCCTATTATTAGTGTTGACTCATGTTTTGTCCCGGTTGGTGTCTCCAACCGGTACTAAAGGTTCATATTTAGTCCCGGTTGGTAACACCATCCGGGACAAGGTACAAGCCGCACAACATAATATCGACACTCACCCCTATTATTAGTGCTGCCTGGCACAGTCTGCCGCAATCCCTTCAGTCGCAGTTGGTTTATCCAACCGGGACTAAAGATGAACCCTCTCTTTATAGGCATTTCCCTCTATTTATAGGCCTTTTCCTATATTTATAGGCTGCTCGATCCAGCCTACCCACTCTTTCCTCTATTTATATGCTGCTCTATTTATAGGCCTTGTCCTCTATTTATTGGGGACCGTCATGGCCACCCACACATACACACATTCTTGGTGCTTTAGGATGCCCATCCCATATCCTCGTAGTCGACTCGGTGGCAACGATGGAGTACTGGGCTCCGCCGAGCATGTCCGAGACTGGGCTCCGTCGGGCTGGCACTGGAAGGTGCTACCTTCCGGGACGCGTAGCTTGGTGAGGAATCCGGGTGTCGTCTTCGACCCGGAGATTCTTTGGTGGCGGTCGCCTGGTCCAGGAAGGGTGCAGAGGGAGCCGGCCATCGAGGAGGTGGTACGACGTCGTGTCAGGGAGGAGGATGAGCACGTCCGTCGCTATATGGCTGCTTTGGACACCAGGGTCGATGATACCTGGCAGATTCTTCAGGGATCTCACCCGAGCTATGCTCGTGTGATGGTTCCGTCTCTTTGGGTTTTCAACTCCCACGTCTTAGGCACTGGGAGTCGTCGTCTAGTTTGATTGAGCAAGATGCATTAGTTTCAATACTACGACATTTTGATTGCTGTAGGCAGGTAGGAAAAAACAGCATTTCATCCCGGGACTAGGTAACACTCAAGACATTTATTAATATTAAAAATCGGGACTAAAGCCACCCCTTTAGTCATAATCAAGCCTAGTCCTATAGTATGCAGCTTCAGGGTCTTCTTCGTCATCGTCATCATCATCGTCATCGTCATCTGCCAATCCGGGGATCCTCAGCCCAGCCATGGCATATACCAGGGGCACCTGCCACTCCAGCCTCGGATTCACGACGGGCGGGGGAGGGGTCTCCTGGAAGACGATGCCGCTACCGCCAGTCGGCTTCGTTGTGGTTCACCGGGGGCGGGCCATCACCCTCGTACCTGGCGAGCTCCCTTTCCTGCCGGTTAGCGAAGAAGGCATTCAAGGTGTCGTAGTTGTCGAGATCCCACTAGGGATCCATCCACTGCTCCAGCGTGAGCTCGTGGTAGAAGTGGTTTGTGATGGCCGCCTGGCATGTGGAACCTTGAGGGACAGGAGGGACAGGAACCCCTCCTGGCATCGTGATGGCATGCGAGCTCCCTTTCCCGCCGGTTAGCGAAGAAGGCATTCAAGGTGTCGTAGTTGTCGAGATGCCACTAGGGATCCATCCACTGCTCCGGCGTGAGCTCGTGGTAGAAGTGGTTCGTGATGGCTGCCTGGCATGCGGAACCTTGAGGGACAGGAGGGACAGGAACCCCTCTAGTGCTCAGCATCCGGCCGGAAGGCGGCCGGTAGCCCGACGTACAAGGGTAGCTGGAGGCACACAGCGCCTCAGTCTCCTCGAGGGTCAGAATGGCCCAGTAGGCGTTGTCCATTGTTGTGAGAGAGGAAGGTGTGGATGTGTGGATAGCCATGGCGCGATCGCCCTAGATATAGAGGGAAAGGGCGGGAAAACTTGGTGGGAAGCGGTGGGAAATGGCGGAAAATATCTTTAGTCCTGGTTAGTGACTACAACCGGGACTAAAAGCTCTGGTAAAAAGGAAAGGGCGGGAAAACTTGGCGGAAAGCGGTGGGAAATGGCAGGAAATATCTTTAGTCCCGGTTAGTGACTACAAGCGGGACTAAATGGATATTATATTAAAATTCTTTATATTTTTCTGATAATAATAGACATATTATTTGTTTTATTTGGATTTTTACAATAGGAGATATGGTTTTCCAAAGTTTTATATTTGATTTGAATTAAAAAAGAAAATTTACAAATGAAATAATTTATAAATGATGCAAACAGATGTATGGATATTATATTAAGATTCTTTATATTTTTCTGATAATAATAGACATATTATTTGTTTTATTTGGATTTTTACAATAGGAGATATGATTTTCAAAAGTTTTATATTTGATTTCAATTAAAAAATAAAATTTACAAATGAAATAATTTATAAATGATGCAAACAGATGTATGGATATTATATTAAGATTCTTTATATTGTTCTGATAATAATAGACATATTATTTGTTTTATTTGGATTTTTACAATAGAAGATATGATTTTCCAAAGTTTTATATTTGATTTGAATTAAAAAAGAAAATTTACAAATGAATAATTTATAAACGATGCAAACAGATGTATGGATATTATATTAAGATTCTTTATATTTTTCTGATAATAATAGACATATTATTTGTTTTATTTGGATTTTTACAATAGAAGATATGATTTTTCAAAGTTTTATATTTGATTTGAATTAAAAAATAAAATTTACAAAAAATATACTAGTCGCGGGTCGTGGCTGGACCCGAGACTAGAGGGTGCCTACGCGCGTGAAAACGAATCGACCAAAAAACACATTAGTCCCGGGCCGTGGCTTAACCCGCGAATAAAGGGGGGTCTTTAGTCGCGGGTTAAGCCACGATCCGGGACTAGAGAATCTCTAGTCGCGGGCGGTTGGTTATCCTGGGACTAAAGGGGGGTCCCTATAAATTTCGCGCGCCACCGCCCACGCCCAGCACTTGGTATTCTCGACGAAGACGAAGACAAAGCACTCATAGGCGACGCATACACATGCAGGGGAGGTGTTGTCGGGCCGGCCGCCGATTCCACCGCCGCTCCGCCGTGTCGCCGCTCTGCCGTGCCGTGATGTGCCGCCGCTCTGTTGTTTCGTGCTGCCGCGCGCACGCCTCGCCATGCCGCCGCGCGCCGCCTCGTCGCGCGCCTTCACGCCGGCATTGGTGAGCTCGAGGGTGGTTTTTTACCACAAAATATTAGCTAGGGTTATTATAATTATAATTATTGTTTTAGTTATTAGGATTAGGATTAGGATTAACATTATTGTTTTTTTTAATTATTAGGATTATATTGTTTTACCACAAATAATATTAGGATTATTATAATTAGGATTATTTTTTTACCACAAATAATATTAGGGTTATTTTTTTTGTTTTAGTTATTAGGATTATTGTTTTACCACAAATAATATTAGGGTTATTAATTAGGGTTATTGTTTTTTTGTTTTAGTTATTAAGATTATTGTTTTACCACAAATAATATTAGGGTTATTGTTTTTTTGTTTTAGTTATTAAGATTATTGTTTTACCACAAATAATATTAGGGTTATTATTTTTATTAGTTATTAGGATTATTGTTTTACCGCAAATAATATTAGGGTTATTAATTAGTGTTATTAGGGTTATTGTTTTTTTTGTTTTAGTTATTAGGGTTATTATTTTTTCTAACCTGTTTAACTCTCTTTATGTTATAGTTAATTAAGTCATGGATCCATCCGAAGATCCTGGTCGCATTGGTGAAGGTTTTCTTCAGGGCATGATAAGAGGTGAAATTCCTCTTAATATTACTATCGGTGAAGATATTTTGCTCGAGGAAGAGATTTCCTCATATCTGAATCCATCTGGTGATGGACTAGAGGAAAACCTGATGTACTAAGGGGAATACCGGATGTATGAAGGGCAAACAAATAACAACAATAATGATGGCCCCTCGACAGGATCCGGCGAGGTACATATATATAAAGCCTCGTGTTTCCTCTATTCATTAATTGATCTAGATATATCAATATATATATATATATATATTAATCACTCTCTCTTCTTCTTTTAGCCCACCGGATCGAAGCAATCGACAGCTCGAACGAAACGAGGGCCAAACAAAAAGTTGGATGGTAATCAGAGGTTCACCATCGAAGAAATAGATGATGATGGTGAACCGATTGCTCTAGAGAAGCACCGGAGGATGTTTACAAATGAATGCGGGGTGCTTGTTTGGGACAACCTGCCGATCACCATCCAAGAATGGAATAAGTCAAAGAAACCCGGTGAAGAATCCAACAACTATGTCACCGATGATGCCAAAGATGAACTTTGGCAGAAGCTCATAGCGCATTTCATACTACCTCCAGAGTATGAAGAATTTGAGGCAGATGGTATTACCCCAAGGCCGGGTGGGCTTAAAAATAGGGTGAAAGTTAAGGAGTGGGCTCTGAGCAAGATGGCCGAACTGTACCAGAACCACAAGAAAATTTTATACGTGAAATATGTCGCGAAAAAGAAAACTCTAGACTTCAAAGGAGCAAACGAGAAGTTGAGAGAACAGAGGCCCGATTTTGTAAAGTACAAGAAATCTGATAAAGCAAAGGCAAAGTCGGCAAAGAATGCGTTAAATGCTGCCCAAAAGAAATACCATCATAAAATGGGGACAGGTGGCTACAAGAGTGTCTTCCCTAAGTGGGAAACTATGGAGAAGGACATGAGGGCTAGAGGCATCACTCCTAGTACAAATGGATGGCCCAAGAGGTCAAAGCATTGGTGTTACAGGCATGGGGGATCGTTGGACCCAGAAACATGGAAGACATTATTTCAAGAAAAATTTCTAAAACCCTCCGAAGACCTTGTTCATGCAATGAACGATGCTCAATTGGGATTGTTCCGTCCCGAGAGAGAGAACGACGAGCTGACACGCGCCCTAGGGAATCCTGAAAAGGGTGGAAGAACACGAGGCAAAGGCACCCATGTCTCGTGGAAGAAAGGGTTTCCTTAGTACGATGCCAGTTACAGAAGCCGTCAGAGAAACAAGGACTGGGATGCAGACCGGATCTCCAAGGTAGAGCAGGACCTAGCTGATCTGAAGAACCTCATGCAAGAAATTATCCAAAGGCCGTCGTCAACTCACCCGCGGGCTGATGATCCTGCATCGGATCTTAGCCAGGAGAGAAGCAGCGTGGCTTCCATGGAGGTCCGGGCTGATGATCAAGCACTGATGGATGATGCACCGGCTCCTCGCTACCCCGTGGATGATGTCAGAGAGATGGCACAATGTGAGCTACATCAGCCAATGAACAACCTATCATTTAAGGTGGCGATCGGCACTGCTTTACCTTTTCTACCTGGAGCACTCCACCATTCACTTCCGATTCTACCTGTCTATGATCGTGTCACGGTGGATGACATAGTGGAGGATTTTGCGGACCTAGAGATTGACATCGGTACGCCTGAAGGCCTTACGAAACTAGGAGATTTCAAGCGCAACATCATTCTATGGAAGAAGAAGTACATCAAGTTTCCAGGCTCGGCGCCAAGGCCACCGACTCCAAGGAATCCAAGTCCATCCCGCATCAAATATCGTCAACCTCCAAGTCCACCCCAACCCGATTATCATCAACCTCCAAGTCCAACCTGCCCCGCTGACGATCGCCGTAGCAGGAGTACATCAACTCGATCTCCGCCTCCGTGCAATACTCGATCTCCACCTCGGCCTCCGTGCAATACTACTACCTCGTCAAAGAAACGGAAGGTCGACGCTCCCCCGCGCCCCACATCGAAGAAAGGTCAAACGGCGAAGATAGTCGACATCCCGCCGGCTCTTCCAAAGAGACCATATGACAAGACCGATGAGGAAACTAACGCGGATGTGGCTGCCCAAGTTAAGGCGCATTTTGCACCTAAAATGCCTGAGCCAAAGACGATCTATGATGAAAAAACCAAAAAGTGGGCTAAGTCCTTTCTTGAGCAACCATCCCAGATATCGATGAATCTGGAACCAGACTATGACCGAGAGATTATTAAGCAAGCAAAGCAGAAAAAAAAGCACAAGTGCAAAAAGCGGGAAGCAAGTTGCCCAGCTCGGAGCACAGAAGAATCAATTGGTCGCCCCGCTCAAAGTCATTTCAGACCTCGACAAGGCCTTCAGAGCTGAAATGGATATGGACATGCAAATAATGGACCCCAGAGCCCGTACTAATGCTGCACTAATGGACATCACTTTATCGCAGGCCAAAGCACTTGCTACTGAAGAAAATTTTTCTCTTGGTCAATATTTAGGCTATGAAGATACGCCAGTGGGTTAGACAGTACGGAAGTATGTCCAAGGGGATCCTCTAGCCAGTAATGAGGAGCTCGTGCATCTATCCACACATATGCGAAATCTGCACGAATGGTACATGTCGCAAGCAGAAAAAAGCATCAGAAAGATTGGTTTCCAATGGACGTTATAAAGGAGCATCACTTCAAACCATACTCGATACAGGTTCAAATGACCGAACTGTTTCAGTTATACAACCAGCATGCCCTCAACAAATCTATCATTGGTTGCTACTGTCTATAAGTGATTTATTTCTATAATTAAGTTTGTAGTTCAGCTCGTTCATTGCATTTAATATATTATACTAACTATATATCCTTTTGTATGATATTATATTCTACAGAATGAAGATGCTTGAATGCAAAAGAGCTAGAAGATATGATGTTGGGTTCATTGACCCATATATCGTTAATGAATATACGTTAAAGAATCACCCCAAGGACGTGGAGGAAGACCTGTGCAGGTTCTTAACCGAGAATAATTTTGTTAAGGAAATACTATTTCCTTACAACTTCAAGTGAGTGTTTCTATCTTGTACACATTTTATTTTTTCTTACTCGATGAGCTATGCATGTATGCTTATGTAAACGTCCGCAGATTCCACTGGATCTTGCTAAACATTCAAGTTGACAAGTCCCTAGTTGAAGTCCACGACTCATTAAGTTGGGACCAAGAGTAGTGGAGCGACATGAAAGCAATGCTCCATAAGTAATTTCAATCATTATCACATTATATCGGCCTCTTTTGTTCATTTCCTGATATCAAGTAACTAATAACTCCTTTGTTCATTTTATTTGCCGAGCAAGTGTTGGACACGGTTCAGACAGAAAATACCAGGTCCATGCAAAGAGGAGCTAACTTATAAAATGGTGAAGAGTTTACAGCAGCCACCAGGAACTTATTTATGTGTATACTACGTCTGCGAGTACATCCGCGAGTTGACTAGTGAGCGGAAAGTTGACTCACATTATATTTATGGTTTGCAAGAGAAACTAGAGCCAGACCAACGCATACAAGCAATTCAAGAGGAGCTGGCGGGATTTATGATGAAGGAGGTCCTTGATGTACATGGAGAGCATTATGCGGATGATGTGGAACTCGATTTGCCTTAGTGATCTCTATGTAGTTGATATGATATATATATCATCAATGACCATGTAATTTCAAAACATTTCTTCCTTTTGATATATATATCATCAATTTATGCTTGCAAGGGATCGATTAATTATATAGATGCATCAACGTGTACTGTGTATGTAGTAGCGTAGAATATGTATACTAAAATATATGTTCAAAATTATAGTGAAACACAAAACGAAAAAGGAACGAAATGAAAAAAAAGGAAATACACAATCTCTGCCGCGACAGGAAACCGTATAGTCCCGGGTGGTGTTACGGCCCGGGACTAGAGGGTTCTGCTTGTGACGCTGAAACAACACGTGGCTGTTATCGGTATGAGGCGTGCGAGCCGAGACTAGAGGGGGGGCTCTAGTCCCGTTTGGCAGTCCCGGGCCCAAAGCCGGGATTAGAGCCAGTTGCGGCCCGAGACTGGAGGCCTGTTTTCCACCAGTGCTCACAGTAGTTTATCAGTAGCAACAGTTTTGTAGTAGCAATAGCAAAGTAACAGCAGCAATAAAACAAAGGCAGTAGTAACAATAGTAGCAAACAGTAGGATTAGAGTGCGATAGACATAGGGATGAATGGACGGGCGTTGCATGGACGAGACTATTCATGTAATATAAAGGTGTAGGGAATTTGCAGAAAAATAAGATAAAGCATCCAAGTACTAAAAAATAATAGGCATGTGTTTCATATATAGTCATACGTGCTCGCAATGAGAACATGCACAACATCTTTTGTCCTGCCAGCCCGTTGCAGCGGGGCCTCAAGAGAATCTACTGGAAATTAAGGTACTCCTTTTAATACAGTACCAGAACAAAGCATTAACACTCCATGAACACATGTGATCCTCATATCACAGCCATCCCCTCCGGCTGTCCCAATTTATGTCACTTCGGGGCCTTTGGTTCCGAACAATGATACGTGTACACAACTTGTAGATAAGATCACAAACAATACTATCATCATATATCAATAACATGTTCAGATCTGAGATCATGGCACTCGGGCCCTAGTGACAAGCATTAAGCACAACAAGTTGCAAGAAAGTCAAATAGCACTAATAAAGATACAAGGCACCATGCCCTAACAATCTTATTCGATTACATGATAGGTCTCATCCAATCCCTACCATCCCCATAGCCTACAGCAGGAGATTACTCACTCATGGATGGGGAAACATGGATGGTTGATGGAGAGGCATCGGTGATGATGATGGCGATGATCTCCTCCAATTCCCCGTCCCAACAGGGTGCCAGGACGGAGTTTCTGCTTCCGAATCACGGTTTATGGTGGTGGCGGCGCAGTGGAACTCTCTCTGGAAAAACGTCGAACCCCCCTGTTTTTAGGTCAGAAGGCTTCATGTAGGCAAAGAGGGAGACCGAGGGGTGCCCGAGGTGGCCACACCTCCTCCAGGTGCGGCCTAGGCTGGCCCGCGCAGCCAGGGTGTGGGCCCCTCATGGCCCTCCTTCGTCTCATCTTATGGCTCCGTGAGTCTTCTGGTAAAATAAGAGTTTTGCGATATTTTCCGGGATTTTTTCTGAAAGTTGATTTTCTGCACAAAAACAATACACCAAAGCAATTCTGCTGAAAACGGCGTCAGTCCGTGTTAGTTGTATCCAAATCACACAAATTAGAGGAGAAACAACAACAAAAGTGTTCGGGAAAGTAGATATGTTCTAGACGTATCAACTCCCCCCAAGCTTCTTATTGCTTGTCCTCAAGCAATTCAGTTGAAAACTCAGTGCGATAAAAGAAACTTTCATGAACACATTTGCTTCATATGATGTATATATTCTCAGCACATGAGTAGATACTTAGGCAATTCATAATAAGGGGTATGCAACTAAGTCTACTCAATAGTCAATGCAAGCTATGAAGAGATTCCAACACAATAATAATAAGTAGCATGAAATATAAACATAAGCAACAGTGCAATGCTCATAAGAAGGTATGATAGAGTGGTATCTCGCTTGACTTTGATTGTAGATCTAAACATAAATGCCAAGGCACCTCTAAAGTTCAAGTAAAGACTAGAAGTAAAGATATCAAAGATACAAGCATCAAAGTCATGACATAATTAACCAAGTTTTGAGACAAGCACATTACACTAAGAATGACAACTATGCTCTCAAGAAGGTGCTCATAGAATAAGTGGTGACTCAAGAAAGAAGTGAAAAGGTTTTAAAAGGTTTGAAAGGCTTCCAAATGCTGAAAGTATGGTACTCATTAGCTTTGAGCTCTCATTGCCCCTATCATAGGCATATTTAAATGATTAAGGTATCAAATGTTTCCTGAAGGTCACTAATAAAGGTCGATTATTGCTTGGTGGTAATGATGACTTAGTCGATGTAGACTTGAACTTTATTGCCAATTTGGCTTCCAAGGAAATTTTGCATCATACGCTGGTTTGTGGCACCCGTGTTTTTGAGGTCGAACAGCATTGTCGTGTAGTAGAATACACCATAAGGTGTTATAAATGCTGTTTTGTCTTGGTCTTCTACTTTCATCTGAATCTGGTGATACCCAGAATAAGCGTCTAGAAAGGAAAGGTGTTCGCTCCTAGATGTTGCATCGATAATATGATCGATTCGCAGGAGTGGAAAGTGATCCTTTGGACAATGTTTGTTAAGCATGGTGAAGTCAGTGCACATGCATAGGTACTTGGTGTTTTCTTGGGATGGACACGGTATTGGTGACCCAAAGTGCTTTCTTGATCTCCTTGATAAAGTTGGTGTCCATCAGGCGATGGATTTCTCATCCAATGGCCTTTCCTTTGGGTTCCGCAAAACGGATGGTAATGTGATGGCCAACTTTGAATTTGAGTTTTTCTCGCCTAAAATTATTTCTGGATCCGAAGACAACATCAAGATAGATTTTTCCTAAAGGAATTTTGGGTTAACCTGAGACTATCCCGTGGAAAGATGTTTCGGTTGGTGCCAAATTTGTCAGGGAGATGTTCATAGCTAGTAGAGTTGTGGCGTAGATGAGGTTGATGCTGCTACCCGCGTCCATGAAGACCTTGTTCATGTCGAACCCGCCAATTTGTGTGTCGATGATGAGGGATGAATGACCCGTTTGAGGTACTCGAAGTGGATGATCAGCCCTGCTGAAGGTGATTTCCTGCTCTGACCAATGAAGGAATTCAAGGGTTGGGGGTGGTGATGTTACCACCATATTTACTTGTCGGGTGATCAACTTCTAGATCCTATTGGATGGGCATCCTTTTGAATCATCAACATTTCTCCCCAAGATCTCGGGTACTCATCGTCCTGATTTCTGTTCTCAGCAGGTTGTGGCTGCCAAGGAGGCACTGGCCCTAGAGGAGGTGGTGGAGCCGCAAGAGTTAGAGTTCCTGGAGCTGTGATGTGTCCATGATTTGTAGCATTATTTATTACTGCCTGCATTCCGAGGAAATTGTGGCAATCTTTCGTGAGGTGGGTTGATCATCGTCTTCCCTCAGCATCAATATAAAAGTGCATGTTGCACGTCCCTTCTAGTAATTGCATTGGGGACATCGGGGGTTCCCTTGGTTGGTATGGTTGGCTTGGCCTACCTTTCCCCGCATATTCTTGGCTGTCATGATATTCGCTACTGTGGTTTTCACTTCTTCTATTGTCCTCCCCGACAAAACCGGATGCTACGTAATTGGGTTTGCTATAACCATCGAAATTGCGCCTCCTTCTGTTATCATAATTTCGCCTATCATGATCTTCTTCGGGTGAGTGCCCGCTCTTGTTGTGGACGGCGTCTTTGCCATTAGCCCAACGGTTTACCATACCCATCAAGTGAGAAATTGTTTTCGGCTTCACCTGTCCTAGATCCTCGATGAAGTCCTTTCCTTGCAAACTATTGTTGAAGGCGTCTATCGCCATGTCATTAGAGATGTGCTACGCAGAATTTTTGATGATGTTCCACCATTGTATATATGCCCTGATAGATTCTCCGGGTTTCTTCTTGCAAGCCCGTAACTCCTCAATAGATGCGGTCGCTTGAATGTAGAATTAAAATTTCTCATGAACTTGTCCTCTAAATCGATCCAACAATTGATGGATTCTGCGGGTAGCTGTCTGATCCATGAGCGTTTTTCTCCGCGTAATTGCAATTGGAGGCTCTGCATTGCCCTGGCCTTGGAACCGCCCTCGAGCTTGACGGTTTGCAGGTAATCAGCCAACCATACTGCGGGTTATTGGATTACATCGTATTTTTTTCGTTCATGAGGGAGTTTTAAATCCTTGGGGACTGGATTTTTGCGAACCCGATAGGTAAAGCAACTAGCCCCACAAGGTTCGCACTCGACATCGCTTTCTCCATCAGAATATCTTCAGCTGCTGCGCTCTTCTCTGGATCTGTCCACCCTCCTTTGTGCAAAGTCGTTCCTGGCGTATTCCTCGCGTGAAAAGCGTATGTGGTGGGGGAGCTAGATCGTCGGGTGGTCCCTATGTGCCGAGGGTTACTGCGACGGCGTGGTGATTTTTCAGCTTGCTGCATGGTTCCTTGCGCTCCTTGCACGAGAGTGTCGACTGCCATCCCTAATCACATGAGGGTGGAGCAATGGATAGCTGCCAGTGGATTGTTAGCCACTAGTTGGGTTGTCAAGAGGTAGGTTTGGGCGGCAACAAGGGCAGCATGTGTTGTTTTTGCTTTGATGTTACCCACTAAATCAACTGACATGAATGATAGGTGCAAGTCTCTTGCCATATCACGCCTTTCGGATTCTAGAATGCGATGTAATCGCGAGGAGCTCCTCTTGGGATGTGGTCCTCTGGTGACGTTGCTAGAATTTCGGGTGGAGCGGAGCTGCGCCCGTCGCAGACTGGATTCATCGGCTAACCTTTTCCTCTCATCTAGAGACCACTGTAATCGAAGCAGATCCCTCCTATTATGGTGCAATATATATTAATAAGCCATTAATTATTCCCTTGTGGTGTCTGTTGTCATTGGTACTACACCTAACACAGCGTCGCAGGATTTCTGCCAAGTTGCCAGAGGCAACCAAAGTGTTATGCGCTCACCATTTTTTTCTCCCTCATGTCTTCTGACATGATGGTCCTTTGGTGGCTCGTTTCTGTCCTCACGGTGTCCTGCTGCATCATCCAACAAAATATCATCACGGTTAATGATGGGGTTACCGTTGGAGTCTAGGGGTGCCGAGGTTTCTCCTTCCAGGATCACGCAAACTTGGTGGTGCCTCATGTTTGATTGATTATCATTGTTGTTGTTGTTCCCATAAGAGACGCTAATTTGTGATCCAGCAAAGTCCCAAGGGTATTTTTCTAGATATGATTCTCCCTTCTTGATCCTCGAGTCGATGCTTTCTTTGGCTTTATCAAGAATATAACTGGATGTACTCAGGTTGCGCTGCAGTGCTAACTTAGAGATTGAGCCGAAAGACAGGTTGTCATATAAGTCAGCCAAATCTTCCAGATATGTGGGGTTCCCGCGATTTCTTTGACGTTTGTCGGATTAGAGACGGCTTTGCATGTTGAGCCGATGGATGATGCTTGAGTCGCCGTAGGCGATGCTAGTGTAACCGACGGATCCAGGCTGAGCGGAGCCGAAAGGCATAGGTTCTCGGGTGCTCCCACGCGAAAGTGGAAACTTCCGATCATGAGATCGATCTCTTGGTCGAACTCGACCAGAGCCGATAAAGGGGTGGGAGGGTGTGGATCAGCCAGATCGTAATGGACCTCACCAACCTCGATCGTCATATTGTTGCTTGATGAATGGGAAGCCGACAAATCCATAGCTCCAACACTCAGAGTTCCCACAGACGACGCCAATTGATGAGGGGTAACCTCGGTAATGCCCATTGTTATGGACATAGGGTTTGGTGGAAAAGAGAGAGTTGGGGATTTCGTCAGCTGATCCGACAAACAAGGAATTCGATGTAGTACGATTATTGAGAAAGCTCAGTTACAAAGCCGTCGGTTCGCTAGTTGCGATCTAGCTCATGGTGGATTGCTAGAAAACTAAGGTGCCCTCTCCATTGGGTCCTTCCTGCATTTTTATGAGAGGCTGGTTCCTGGATCCGTAGTTGGAGAGGTTACAAGTTAATATTTGCAATACGAACTCTACTTCGGTTCCTGAATATTCCTTAGCGGTTAAGGAAAGTCTTTATTCCGTCGGGTGCTTCTTGGACTTCGATGGGCCTTTGTGGGCCATAAGCTTTTATGCGCCTAGGGTAACTAAACATAGGGACCCGATAGGTCATACCCATGTCACCTGCTCTCTGCCTTCATTCACTAGTTTAATATTGCTCTGTTCACACAAACACAAACATTCCCCATACACACTTTCCCTTGGAATCAAATACAACTCTCTAGCACACTTTGGTTAATAGTAACAAGGAGCATTAATACCTATACCAATGGCCCTCTTTGGTTCGATACTCTTATTTCGAAACTAGCTACAAACGAATTGTGCACTTGTAGTCATCATGGTTCCATCCTGATTATCTTTGGCAGACCATGGAGGTGACATTGGCTAGGTATAAATCTGTTCTAGCGATGGCAACGCTCGTGGATGTCATCTTCCTCCCTAGAGGCATCGCAATGGACTTGATTATACTACCCGCCTCGAGCATCGGGGGAATCCCTTGATCTGGCTTTGGATCAGGCAACGACAGAACCATGGTGTCGTTCCCTTCTTGAAGGCATTTCCTAGGTTGCTCATGGCATCATGGAATTGGCGGATGGAATCAAATTTGGCTCCTACTCAGAGAGTGGGTCTCATGGGCGCTAGGTACACCATGGTCGGAGCTTCTTTGGCGACACCATCCTTCGGTCTAGTCAGACCATGTCATTCACTCATTAACTCTCTAGATGTTTATTAGTGTGATGTCACTAGTAGAAAACGGACCTTTGGTCTAGAGCATTAGTCCCGGTTCTGACATTAGTCCCGGTTCGTAGGGGACCTTTAGTCCCGGTTTGTTTAACAAACCAGGGCTAAAGGGTTTGGCGCTGGAAAAGAGCAGATACATGGACCTTTAGTCTCGGTTCGTTTCTCAAACCGAAACTAAAGTCCCCGACTATATCTTCTTACCCATCCCAGCCCGAGCCATTTCAAGCTCACACAAGCATCTCTCGCAAATTTCTCCCCTCAAGCTCGAGTTCTTCCCAATTTTTCTCAAGATTTGTGAAGATTTTTTGGCTCCACATCTATCAAGGATCCTAAGAGGTTAGCAACTTCATCATTTCATCTTTCATTACTTGTTTTAGCTCATTTCATGCTCTAGAAATGGATAGATTTTTGTGGATTCTATCTCTATATATCTTGTTAATTTGGCACATATAGTTCTTGAAATTCATTAGATTCATCGAAGCACATAGATACATGAGTTCATCCTATCTACATATCTTGGTTTGGCACATAGTCTTGAAATTCAGACGGTTCACAGTGCATCATGTCACCGTCGAGCAACAAAATATTCTTCTTTCTTCTACATGTTGTCACAAAATCCATTGCAACAAAAATAAGTACCAAAACTATGAAGGCACGCATATATATAGTGGCGCCCTAGCATTTTAGTTAATCATCAGCCAGTTAAGCAAGTAAGAACAAAAACATGAACACGCCGAGGAGCTACCAAATTAAATTAGGGAGTGCCTCTATGGCGAGCTCCTCGAAGATGTCTAAGGACGAGGCATCCTAAGACATCTTCGAGAAGCTCTGCTGTAGTGGTGTCCCTGCTCTCGCACACCATATTCCAGTTTATATCTTTTCTAGCTAAATCAGTATGCTGGTGGAGCTAACTAATTTCACATATTAGGGAGTGCCTCTACGGCGAGATCCTCGAAGATATCTGAGGACGAGGTCCTAGGACATCTTTGAGAAGCTCCCCCATAGTGGTGTCCCTGGTCTCGCACACGATCTTCCTTGCAGTTGATAGTTCACAAGGAAGCCTATTTATAGATTAAGCAGGACAACATAGTGTCGACACTCATGACATAATGTCGACACTCACCCCTATCATAGTGTCGCCACCCACTGAAACAGTGTCGCCACTCACTGTCATAGTGTCTCCACTCACGACATATAGTGTCGTCACCCACTTTTAGTCCCAGTTGGGTGTCCTTTAATCCCGGCTGTAGACACCATTCGGGACTAAACGGTCTCAGGTCGGCCCCAGCCTGCCACAACCCCTTTAGTCCCGGTTGGTGTGTCCAACCGGGACTAAAGATGTAGTAGAAAGTTTTTAAATCAGTGCATAGTTTTTTGATGTATACGATGTGTTCTTTTATTTTTAGACTAGTACTACTCTTAGCATCGTGATTTTGTTTGATGAACTAATATAATGCAGATGAGACGGCAATGGATGTATGCTGACCGAATCTTTGACGAGTTCATTAAAGGCGTGCGTTCTTTTTTCGTTGTGGCAGAGGCAAACAAGCAAAATGGTTTTATGTGTTGTCCATGTGGTGAGTGTCGGAATCAGAAGGAATACTCTTCCTCAAGAGGCCTTCACGGCCATCTGTTTCGGTCTGGTTTCATGTCTGGCTATAATTGTTGTACCAAGCACGGAAAAAGAGGGGTTATGATGGAAGACAATGAAGATGAAGAGAATGATGACAGCTATCCTATGTCCCCTGAATACGGTGGTACTACAATGGAAGACAATGATGAATAAGAAGCAGAAGAACATGCATCATATGAGCCAGATGATGATCTTGGTCGGGCCATTGCTGATGCAAAGGGAGAATGTGATAGCGAAAGGGAGAGGTTGAAATTTGAGCAGATGTTAGAGGATCACAACAAATTGTTGTACCCGAATTGCGAAGATGGCCACAAAAAGCTGGTGATGTTGAGGGGGAGCGCCCTAGGAAGAGGGTTCCTGCCAAGGTGATGTGGTATGCTCATATAATACCATGGCTGAAACATTTGTTCATAAACGAAGAGCATGCCAAATTGTTGCGATGGCACAAAGAAGACCGTAAGAAAGCCGAGATGTTGAGACACCCCGCTGATGGGTCACAGTGGAAAAAGATTGAGAGAAAGTACCCAGACTTTGCAGGTGACGCGAGAAACGTATGGTTTGGTCTAAGTACAGATGGCATGAATCCCTTTGGGGAGAAGAGATGCAGTCATAGCACATGGCATGTGACTTTGTGTATCTATAACCTTCCTCCTTGGTTGTGCATGAAGCGGAAGTTCATTATGATGCTAGTGCTCATCCAAGGCCCGAAGCAACCCGGCAATGACATTGATGTGTGATACGTTGGAAACGTATCTATAATTTTTGATGCTCCATGCTTATTTAGTATCTACTTTGCTTTACTTGTCCACACTTTGAGGTGCTCTTTACATGTTTTCTGGTACTAACCTATTAACAAATTGCAACAGTGTCAGATGCCTGTTTTCTGCTGTTTTTGGTTTCAGAGAATTTAGTAAATAAATATTCTCAGAATTGGACGGGACAAAGTCAATAACTTTCCGTGGAGAACACGAAGTCCGGAGAGGAGCCCGGAAGGCCATCCAGGGGGGCCAGACCCAACCTAGGCGCGGGTGGGCCTAGCCCCGTGCCTGGCAAGGGTTTCGGCACCTGGCCGCCTCCCGGTCTCGCCCCTTCGCCTATATGAAGCCCCCGATACAGAAACCCTGAGTACCCGATCAGAAATCCACGAAACCGTCTGTAACCGCCACCACCATTGTCCCTAGATCGGGGGATTTGAAGTTCTTCCCGGCACCCTACCAGAGGGGAGATCATCCCAGAGGCCTTCTCTCCGGTATGATTCGTGAGTAGTTCCACCTTGGACTATGGGTCCATGTAGTAGCTAGATGGTTGTATCTCCTCCTTCGTGCTTTCATGTATAGATCTTGTGAGCTCAATTCATGATCAAGACCTAATCTGTTTGCGGGGATCCGATGGATATTGAGATTATTATTTTGGTTTGATTAATGGTTTTATCTTTATGATTATATCATGTCTGTGTTGTTTCTGATCTTGCATGCTCTCCGTTGCTAGTGGTTATCTTGGCCAAGTAGTTTCTAGTGACTCCGAGAGGGAGTATTTATGCGCGATAGTGGGTTCATGCCTCTAGTTTCCAAGGGAAGTGACAGAAATCTCTTCGGTTGTAGATGTGTTGTTGCTACTTGGGAGAAAACAACGGTCTCTTGTTCATGGAACATGTGGACTGTTTACCTTACACACTTTGCTTAAAGCAGTTGTCTGTTGCTTGCAACTTAATACTGGAGGGGGTTCGGATGATAACCTGAAGGTGGACTTCTAGTCATAGATGCAGTTGGATGACGGTTTATGTATATTGTTGTATTGCCCAATCAACCTCATAGGATCTTTCTGGCTAGTAATTGCATTGTTATGCTTTGCTCAGTTCCTGTCAATTGCACTGCTGTAATTTGTTTACCCGTCATGCCATGTTGTTTATCTAAGGAGAGCACCTCTAGTGAACTATGGACCCCGGTCCAATCTTTACCATTGATACATCTTCCACTGTTACTTGTTTACTTGCTGAAAACCATTACCTTCCACACCATACATTTAATCCTTTGTTACATCAAACCGGTGAGCTTGAAAACCTCACTGATTCGTTGGGGCAAAGTCTTGAGTTTGTGTTGTGCAGGTCTCCACGTTGTTTGCAACACCTGTGTGACATTTCCTTCCTCCTTCTGGTTCGATAACCTCGGTCTCAACTGAGGGAAAACTTGCTGCTTGCTCTTCACACACCCTGCGCTTGGGGTTACCAACGAAGTGCCACGTCGAGCATCATCCATACTTTCTGGCGTCGTTGCCGGGGAAGTAAAGAAGAAACTCCCATGTCAACCACGCGCCAGCCAACACAAGTTTTCTGGCGTCGTTGCCGGGGAGGCTAAGGACGTCTTCACTAGGGGAGTCCTTCACTTCCTTTCTCTTTACTTTGTTTTTAGTTTGCTTTTTTTCTTTTGCTTGGTTTTTTTTGCCTCTTTCCGAAAAACACAAAAAAATTAGTTCCTACTCTAGCTGCTGCTGCTGTTTTTTGCTTGCCCACCTTTGCCAAAATGAACTCTGTTGAGAACACCAAGTTGTGTGACTTCACTAGCACCAACAACAATGATTTCCTAAGCACACCTATTGCTCCACCTGCTCGTGATGCTATCTTTTATGAAATTAAGCCTGCTTTGTTGAATTTTCTGATGAGAGATCAATTTTCCGGTGCTGGTTCTGATGATCCTGCTGCCCATCTTAATAGCTTTGTTGAACTTTGTGAGATGCAAAAGTATAAGGATGTAGATGGAGATATTATTAAGCTCAGGCTTTTTCCTTTCTCCTTGAGGGGAAAAGCTAAAGAATGGTTGCTATCTTTTCCTAAAAATAGTATTGATTCTTGGGCTAAGTGCAAAGATGCTTTTATTGGAAAGTACTATCCTCCTGCTAAGATTATTGCTACGAGAAGTGACATAATGAAATTTAAACAACTTGATAGTGAACATGTTGCTCCTGCTTGGGAAAGAATGAAATCTTTGGTTAAAAATTGCCCTTCTCATGGACTCACTGCTTGGATGATTATCCAAACTTTTTATGCAGGTTTGAACTTATCCTCAAGAAACCTGTTGGATTATGCTGCTGGAGGTACTTTTATGGGACTCACTTTGGGTGCTGCAACAAGGCTCCTTGATAATATGATGGTTAACTACTCTGAATGGCATGTTGAGAGAGCTCCACATAGTAAGAAGGTAAATTCTGTTGAGGAAACTTCCTCTTTGAGTGAAAAGATTGATGTTATTATGGCTATGCTTGTTAATGGGAAAGCTCCTCTAGATCCTAATAGTGTTCCCTTAGCCTATTTGGTTGCTCAAGAAGAGCAAGTTGATGTGAACTTCATTAGAAACAATAATTTCAACAACAATGCCTACAGGAATAATTTTGGTAGCAACAACAATTATAGGCCTTATCCTCATAATAATGGCAATTCCTATGGAAGCTCTTATAATAATGCTAGAAGTGCCCCCTCTGAACTTGAAGTAATGCTCAAGGACTTTATTAGTAAACAAACCACTTTCAATAAATCTATAGAGGAAAAGCTTTTAACTGTTGAGAAAAATATATCCTCTTTGTCTGAAGCTCAAACTTCCTTGGTTAATAAAATGGCTGCTAAACCTGAAACTATGAAAACACCTTTGCTACTGCTCATGCCATACAAGTTACTATTGATAAAAATGTTAGGTTGTTAGCTCAACTTCATGCTAGGTGGGAAAGAGAAGCTAAAATTGATAGAAACAATAGTGTGTGCACTATCACCACTAAACCACAAGTAGCCCCTATTCCTCCTCCTACTATACCTAAGCCTAGTGAGCCTACTACTAGTGATGCTAAGTTTGACTTTGATATTGATGGTTGCAATATTTCTGAAGTGATTATGTTCCTGCAAAAGCTTGCTAAAAGTCCTGATGCTAGTGATATGCATGTTGCCTTTACCAAACACATTACCGGTGCTCTTCTTAAGATTAAGGAAGAGAAGCTAAAACACAAAGCTTCTATTCCTAGGAAAGTAGAAGATAGTTGGGAACCCATTATTAAAATGCAAGTTATTGACTTTGATCTCAAAGCTTCATGTGATCTTGGTTCTATTGTCTCTATTATGACTAGGAAGATTTATGAAATGCTTGATTTGCCACCATTAGAATATTGTTATTTGGATGTCCCACTCAATGATAATGCTAAGAAGAAACTCATGTGGAGTATTAATGATGTTCTCATTATGGTTAACAATGCTTATTCCTTATTGATTTCTATGTTTTGGATGTTGAATACAATGTTTCTTGTCCTATTACTTTGGGAAGACCTTTTCTTAGAACAGTTGGTGCCATCATTGATATGAAAGAAGGCACCATAAAATATCATTTTCCATTCAACAAAGGTATTGAACACTTCCCTATGAGAAGAGAGAAGTTGCTTTTTGCTCCTCCTTTGAAAGCAAGATTTGATGTTAATGCTTCCTCATTTGAAAATACTTGATTCGTCTTGCTTCTTGTGCCTAACTTAAAGGCGTAAAAGAAAATTACTTGTTGGGAGATAACCCAAGAGTTTTCTTGAATCTTGGAAGTTATTACTTCTGTAATGACCTCTTCTTATCCTTTTTGTTTGCTTTTTGTACCAAGAATGACCTCTAATGAGAGGGAAGTAAGATTTGGGGAGTTGCTGTCCCGAAACAGATTTTTGTCCTCCACCAAAAAAAATCGTGAAGAGGCTCTATTACTCGTATTGAGCTCAAAATTTACGAATAAATCCCCCAGTATATTGGATAACTTTAGTTAGTTTAACACTTTTTTATTTGAGCAACAGAAGATGTTCGAAAAAATTCGTTTCTACCTGCTGGTCTGTTTTGACAGATTTCTGCCATTATTTGCATTTGCTTCTTATTGATTCCTTTTTGAGCTCTCTTCAGGTAAATTGAGTTTCTTTGAAGGGGTTACTACAGTAGCTTGTGTTTTTAGTGAAAGCCTTGCTGTTCCAAAGCTTTTCCAATGGTCTAATATCTTTTGAATAAGCTAATGTTGCTAATGAAGGTTGTGTGAAGTTTTGTATGAAGGAAAAAATTTAGGTGTAGAGAGAGAATGATGCAATGAGATGAACAATGGACAAATGCTCAAGCTTGGGGATGCCACCATGGTGTCACCCCAAGAAATATCCAAGAAGTACAAGTGTAAAAGCAATAAAAAGCTTAGGTCTATCTAGACACTTTGTTTTTATTGTTTCATGCACAATTGTGTTGTTCTTGGAGCGTCTTAGTTTTCATTTGCTTTGCTTAGTTTGTTTAGTTTGCTTTAGTAGTTTGGACCCCCGTTCTCGCTGTGTTGTTTTGCAAATAAGTTTGATTGGTGTTTGGAAAGGAGTAGTAAGTTCTTGCTTGAAGTACAAGAGGAGTTTGCATTGACTGTGACTTAGACTTTAGCATGACATGCTAGGTGTTGTTTTAACATTATGCTTAGTGAGTATTGGTGTACCATGTCTTGTTCCAAACAATTGGGATTGCTTAGTGTGCCTTGAAGAAATTATGCATTGTTTTAGCATGCAAAAGCATAGTATTGTGGTATTCTCCTTTGATGTTTTGCTTGGGTTGACTTGGCACATGCTCACACCATGTTATGACTATGACAAGTCACCATTAGCCTTTATGATCATTTAGTCCTTGACTTGTAGTACCACTCTTTGCTTTCATTAGTTTGCTTTGTTGCATTGCATGATTTTGGCCATTATTGCTCTCTTAGTTGGTTGCTCCCGGTCTTTTTCTAGCCTCCACTTGTATGAGTAAGTTCTACTCATGCTTCCAACTCCCAAGAAACCAAGTTATTCCAAAGTGTCCACTATAAACTCCTATGCATGGTGTGTTACACCACTCCAAAGTATATTCTTGTTTTCATCTATCTTCCAATTAAAAAACTATTTTGTTATGTGAAAACTTAGTGATTAAAGCCCTCACGAACTTGATGGCACACTTTATTCTTTGCCCCTAATAAACTTGAACCATTGTGACAACTTTGTTGTATATGCTTGCACTTATAAGTTGGAATTAGCAGAACCGTGCTGTCACGGGGAACGTTTTCAACATTGCACTTGTAACTTGTTGTACTCAGTTTATATCATGTTCTTTTGTCTATGGATGTCACTGGTGTGAAATAAAGAGGTAACTTGTAAGTCCATGGAGTTTGTATCCTGTGTTAGAGAAACGCCTGTGCCGCTAGCCTAAGCCATGCCTAATCACGGTGGAAACTCGCAGCATCACTATAGTGACATCTATGAAGCATACTTCTTATAAAAAAAGAGACACATTGAGAAAAGAGGAAAGAGAGAAAAAAGCACCATATTCCCATGGTACATAAGAAGAATTGCTGAGATGCTCATTGTCTGCTTGCCTTGTCATTTTGGTTATGGGAAAGCTCTTGTGCCATGTGCAAGGGGTACCCCGTTGGCGGTTCTCAATGATATGCAAATACTTACAGTGAGAAGAACTTACCTGGACCCAAAGTTGAGTATGCATGAGGTGTGGCCCTCGTATTTAAGGGGCATGAGATTGCCAACTTATACTTCGTCAAGCATATACTGCAGCTTTTCCACTTTAACCTTAACCACTTCAAGATTCTTATGATAGGGGCAATGAGGGCTGAAAGCTAACAAGTACCATAATTTTTGGAAGCTCTTTTTGAAACTTGTAATCCCTGCTTCCTTTACAAAAGGCTTTTCTTCCACCATTATTTGAGTCTCCACTTTCTACCTTTAGGCACCATTAAGAGAGCATAGTTGTCATTCTGTGTGCAATGTTCCAAAGCTTATTAATTGATGCATATTGTGTTATTACTTGTTCATGTGCTTTCTGTTTCTAGTCACCCTTGTGAACTTTGCAGGTGTCCTATGCATTATATTGCTACTCTATGAGGGACAAGCCGATTACCACTATGCTATGTTTTCTGCATGTGAAACAAACAAACGTTTTTCAATGCATAATATTCATGATCTTTGTTTGTAGCTTGCCATGTTGCATGCATAATTACTATGTCCTATTGTTAGAACTCCATCTTTTATGCACATGTTTAGAGTTCTTTGATCCCAGCTTTAAATGCTTGCAAATGGTTGGATCTTTATTGTGAGGGTGCATGTCACCTCAAAAATTATTATTTTATCACTTACCTACTCGAGGACGAGCAGGAGTTAAGCTTGGGGATGCTGATACGTTGGAAACGTATCTATAATTTTTGATGCTCCATGCTTGTTTAGTATCTACTTTGCTTTACTTGTCCACACTTTGAGGTGCTTTTTACATGTTTTCTGGTACTAACCTATTAACAAGTTTCAACAGTGCCACATGCCTGTTTTCTGCTGCTTTTGGTTTTAGAAAAGTTAGTAAAGAAATATTCTCGGAATTGGACGAGACGAAGGACAAAGTCAATATAGATTTCTTCTTCCACATGGGTGCGTGTCTGCCAGCATAACAGACGGTTTCGTGGATTTCTAGGGACGATGGTGGTGGCGGCTACAAACGGTTTCGTCGATTTCTTATCGGGTACTCAGGGTTTCTGCATCGGGGGCTTCTTATAGGCAAAGGGGGAAACCGAGGCGGCCTCCAGGGTGACTAAACCCTAGCCAGGCGCGGGGTGGGGCCCACCCGCTCCTAGGGTGGGTCTGGCCCCTCTAGCCGAAAGTAATTGACTTTGTCCTTTGTCCCGTCCAATTCCGATAATATTTCTTTACTAACTTTTCTAAAACCAAAAACAGCATAAAACAGGCATCTGGCACTATTGCAACTTGTTAGTAGGTTAGTACCAGAAAACATGTAAAAAGCACCTCAATGTGTGGACAAGTAAAGCAAAGTAGATACAAAACAAGCATGGAGCATCAAAAATTATAGATACATTTCCAGCGTATTAGCATCCCCAAGCTTAACTCTTGCTCGTCCTCGAGTAGGTAAGTGATAAACAGAATAATTTTTTAGGTGACATGCTCCCTCACAATAAAGATCCAACCATTTGCAAACATTGAAAGTTGGGATCAAAGAACTCTAAACATGTGCATGAAAGATGGAGTTCTAACAATAGGACATAGTAACTATGCATGCAACATGAAAGGCTACAAACAAAGATCATGAATAACATGCATTGAAAAACGTTTGTTTGTTTCACATACGTAAACAATAGCATATGGTAATCATTTGTCCTCAGTAGCAATTAAATGCATAGGACACCTGCAAAGTTCACAAGGGTGACTAGAAACAAATCAATCAATAAGCTTTGGGACACTGCACACAGAATGTAAACTATGCTCTCTTAATGGTGCCTAAAAGTAGAAGGCAGAGACTCAATAATGGTGGAAGAAAGGCCCTTTGTAAAGGAAGCTGGGATTTCAAGTTTCAAAAGGAGCTTCCAAAAATTATGGTACTTGTTAGCTTTCAGCCCTCATTGCCCCTATCATAAGCATCTTGAAGTGGTTAAGGTTAAAGTGGCAAATCTGGAGTATATGTCGATTTAAGCATATTTTAACATCTCCCCTTTTGAATGAGGGCACACCTCCACACCTCAACATAACTTTGGGTGGGTTCGTGTAAGTTTAAGTATTTGCATATCATTGAGAACCGCCAACGGGGTACCCATTGCACATGTTACAGGAGCTTTCCCATAACCAAAGTGACAAGGCAAGCAGACAATGAACATCTCAGCAATCTTTTTATTTACCATATGCATAGATTTTTATTGAGGATGCTTCATAGATAGCTCACTATGGTGATGCTACAAGTTTCCACCATGATTAGGCATGGCTTAGGCTAGCGGCCCAGGCGTTTCTCTAACACAGGATACAAACTCCATGGACTTACAAGTTCCCTCTTTATTTCACACCGGTGACATCCATAGACAAAAGAACATGATATCAACTGACTACAAAAAGGTACAAGTGCAATGTTGAAAACGTTCCCCGTGACAGCACGGTTCTGCTAATTCCAACTTATAAGTGCAAGCATATACAACAAAGTTATCACAATGGTTCAAGTTTATTAGGGGCAAAGAATATAAAGTGTGCCATCAAGTTCGTGAGGGCTTTAATCACTAAGTTTTCACATAACAAAATAGTTTTTAATTGGAAGATAGTTGAAAACAAGAATATACTTGGAATGGTTCAACACACCATGCATTGGAGTTTATAGTGGACACTTTGGAAAAACTTGGATTCTTGGGAGTTGGAGGCATGAGTAGAACTTACTCATACAAGTGGAGGCTAGCAAAAGACTGGGAGCAACCAACTAAGAGAGAAATAATGGCCAAAATCATGCAGTGCAACAAAGCATACTAATCAAAGCAAAGAGTGGTACTACAAGTCAAGGACTAAATGATCATAAAGGCTAATGGTGACTTGTCATAGTCATAACATGTTGTGAGCATGTGTCAAGTCAACCCAAGCAAAGCATCAAAGGAGAATACCACAATACTATGCTTTTGCATGCTAAAACAACGCATAATTTCTTCAAGGCACACTAAGCAATACCAATTGTTTGGAACAAGACATGCTACAGCAATAATCACTAAGCACAAGGTCAAAACAACACCTAGCATGTCATGCTAAAGTCTAAATCACACTCAATGCAAGCTCCTCTTGCACTTCAAGCAAGAACTTACTACTCCTTTCCAAACACCAAGCAAACTTATTTGCAAAACAACACAACGAGAACAGGGGTCCAAACTACTTTATTCAACAAAACTAAACAAACTAAGAAAATAAAATGAAAACTAAGACGCTCCAAGAACAACATAACTGTGCATGACACAATAAAAACGAAGTGTCTAGACAGACCTGAGATTTTTATTGATGAAGAGGGGGGTGCCTTGGGCATCCCCAAGATTTGACGCTTGTACCTCTTGGATATTTCTTGGAGTGACACGATGGTGGCATCCCCAAGATTGAGCTTTTGTCCATTCTTCATCTCATTGCATCATTCTCTCTTTACACCTGAAATTTTTTCCTTCACACAATCTTCATTAGCAACATTAGTGTATTCAAAAGATATTAGACCACTGGCAAAGCTTTGGAACAGCAAGGATTTTCACTAAAAACACAAGCTACTGTAGTAACTCCTTTAAAAAGCTCAATTTACCCGAAGAGAACTCAAAAAGGAATCAATAAAAAGCAAATGCAAATAATGGCAGAAATTTGTCAAAACAGACCAGCAGGTAGAAACCTATTTTTTAGAACATCTTCTGTTGCTCAAATCAAAATGTGCTGAACTAACGAAAGTTACATAACATACTGGGGGATTTATTCGTACATTCTGAGCTCAATCCGAGTTACATACCCTCCTCACGAATATTTTTGGTGGAGGACAGAAATCTGTTTCGGGACAGCAACTCCCCAATCCTACTTCCCTCTCATTAGAGGTCATTCTTGGCATAAAAAGCAAACAAAAAGGATAAAGAGAGGTCATTACAGAATTAATAACTTCCAAGACTCAAGGAAACTCTTGGGTAATCTCCCAACAAGTACTTTTCTTTAACGCCTTTAAGTTAGGCAAGAAGCAAGAAGAATCAAGTATTTTCAAATGAAGAAGCATTAACATTCATACTTGAAAATATTTAACTATGAAAGGTATCTCATCCAAATGGGTTTTGAGCATCCTTTCTCATATCTCTTTGGTCTACTACCTTCATCAAAAAGATTTTCAGGGGCAATCCAATCAAATTTCTTTTCAAAGGCTTCATGCATTCCAACAAGCTTAAAGGGTATGGGTATATTGAATTCCTCTCTAGGCTTAGTTTTATCAGAAATACCCACAACATCTACACTTGAACCTAGCATATTGAAACGTTCAAAAACCTTTTTGGCTTCCCTAGCAACATCATGGAATTCTTTTGATAAAGTTTCAAGGATGAATTCCCTTTTTTCAACATTCTTCTCTTCTTTTAGTTTTAGGAACAAGAATTGTATGAAGGGGTTAAGGCTAACAAACCTAGCCTCCAACATATGAACTAAAGAAGCTGCAGCAATCTCATAATTAGGAGCAAGCTCTGCTATAGATTTATCCTCAATATCCTCATGCTTGCTAACATAATTAAATAATTCTTCAATATTATCTTTCCTAATTATGGAGCCACTACCTATTGCAAGATCTTTCAGGGCGAACTTTGGCAGCAACATGGTGAGCTAGACCAAGGACTAATTTTTTGTGTTTTGAATAAAGAAAGAAAACAAAACTAGACTATTTTTGGGGTTTTGAAAGAGGCAAACAAAACCAAACAAAATAAACAAAGAAAACTAAAAACAATAAAGAGAAAGGTAGTGGGAATCCCTTAGTGAAGACCTTATTGCCTCCCGGCAATGGCGCCCGGAAAAGCTTGTTGCTGCTACTGGTTGATGTAGAGCACTTTGAACCCCAAGAGCAAGGTGTGAAGTAGCACAACAAAGAAGTTTTCCTCAAGAAGAAACCAAGGTTATCGAACCAGTAGGAGGAAGGAAACATTTATGTCCGGAAAAGGTAAGCAACGCGAGACCTACACAACACAAACTCAAGACTTGCCCCAACGAATTAGTGAGGTTGTCAAGCTCACCGGTTTGTCTGTAAAAAGGATTAAACGTATGGTGTGGAAGGTAATGGTGGTTTGTTAGTGCAAGTAAACAAGAATAAAGGAAGATGTATCAATGGTAAAGATTGGACCGGGGTCCATAGTAAGACATGCTACAGCAATAATCACTAAGCACAAGGTCAAAACAACACCTAGCATGTCATGCTAAAGTCTAAATCACACTCAATGCAAGCTCCTCTTGCACTTCAAGCAAGAACTTACTACTCCTTTCCAAACACCAAGCAAACTTATTTGCAAAACAACACAACGAGAACAGGGGTCCAAACTACTTTATTCAACAAAACTAAACAAACTAAGAAAATAAAATGAAAACTAAGACGCTCCAAGAACAACATAACTGTGCATGACACAATAAAAACGAAGTGTCTAGACAGACCTGAGATTTTTATTGATGAAGAGGGGGGTGCCTTGGGCATCCCCAAGATTTGACGCTTGTACCTCTTGGATATTTCTTGGAGTGACACGATGGTGGCATCCCCAAGATTGAGCTTTTGTCCATTCTTCATCTCATTGCATCATTCTCTCTTTACACCTGAAATTTTTTCCTTCACACAATCTTCATTAGCAACATTAGTGTATTCAAAAGATATTAGACCACTGGCAAAGCTTTGGAACAGCAAGGATTTTCACTAAAAACACAAGCTACTGTAGTAACTCCTTTAAAAAGCTCAATTTACCCGAAGAGAACTCAAAAAGGAATCAATAAAAAGCAAATGCAAATAATGGCAGAAATTTGTCAAAACAGACCAGCAGGTAGAAACCTATTTTTTAGAACATCTTCTGTTGCTCAAATCAAAATGTGCTGAACTAACGAAAGTTACATAACATACTGGGGGATTTATTCGTACATTCTGAGCTCAATCCGAGTTACATACCCTCCTCACGAATATTTTTGGTGGAGGACAGAAATCTGTTTCGGGACAGCAACTCCCCAATCCTACTTCCCTCTCATTAGAGGTCATTCTTGGCATAAAAAGCAAACAAAAAGGATAAAGAGAGGTCATTACAGAATTAATAACTTCCAAGACTCAAGGAAACTCTTGGGTAATCTCCCAACAAGTACTTTTCTTTAACGCCTTTAAGTTAGGCACAAGAAGCAAGAAGAATCAAGTATTTTCAAATGAAGAAGCATTAACATTCATACTTGCAAAATATTTAACTATGAAAGGTATCTCATCCAAATGGGTTTTGGAGCATCCTTTCTCATATCTCTTTGGTCTACTGCCTTCATCAAAAAGATTTTCAGGGGCAATCCAATCAAAGTTCTTTTCAAAGGCTTCATGCATTCCAACAAGCTTAAACGGTATGGGTATATTGAATTCCTCTCTAGGCTTAGTTTTATCAGAAATACCCACAACATCTACACTTGAACCTAGCATATTGAAACGTTAAAAAACCTTTTTGGCTTCCCTAGCAACATCATGGAATTCTTTTGATAAAGTTTCAAGGATGAATTCCCTTCTTTCAACATTCTTCTCTTCTTTTAGTTTTAGGAACAAGAATTGTATGAAGGGGTTAAGGCTAACAAACCTAGCCTCCAACATATGAACTAAAGAAGGTGCAGCAATATCATAATTAGGAGCAAGCTCTGCTATAGATTTATCCTCAATATCCTCATGCTTGCTAACATAATTAAAGAATTCTTCAATATTGTCTTTCCCAATTATGGAGCCACTACCTATTGCAAGATCTTTCAGGGCGAACTTTGGGAGCAACATGGTGAGCTAGAGCAGGGACTAATTTTTTTGTGTTTTTGAATAAAGAAAGAAAACAAAACTAGACTATTTTTTGGGGGTTTTTTGGAAAGAGGCAAACAAAACCAAACAAAATAAACAAAGAAAACTAAAAACAAAATAAAGAGAAAGGTAGTGAAGGAATCCCTTAGTGAAGACGTCCTTAGCCTCCCCGGCAATGGCGCCAGAAAAGCTTGTTGCCTGCGCTGGGTTGATGTAGGAGCACTTCGTTGGGAACCCCAAGAGCAAGGTGTGAAGTAGCACAACAGCAAGTTTTCCCTCAGTAAGAAACCAAGGTTATCGAACCAGTAGGAGGAAGGAAACGTCACACGGGTGTTGCAAGCAACGCGGAGACCTACACAACACAAACTCAAGACTTTGCCCCAACGAATTAGTGAGGTTGTCAAGCTCACCGGTTTGCTGTAAAAAGGATTAAACGTATGGTGTGGAAGGTAATGGTGGTTTGCAGCAAGCAGAATAATGGAAGATGTATCAATGGTAAAGATTGACCGGGGTCCATAGTTCACTAGAGATGCTCTCCTTAAATAAACAACATGGCATGAAGGGTAAACAAATTAATTACAGGCAATTGATGAACTGAGCAAGGAATAACAATGCAATTACTAGCCAGAAAGATCCTATGAGGTTGATTGGGAAATACAAGAATATACATAGACCGCCATCCAACTGCATCTATGACTAGAAGTCCACCTTCAGGTTATCATCCGAACCCCCTCCAGTATTAAGTTGCAAGCAACAACAAGCTTAAGCAAAGTGTGTAAGGTAAATAGTCCACATGTTCCATGAACAAGAGACCGTTGTTTTCTCCCTAGTAGCAACATCACATCTACAACCGAAGAGATTATTGTCACTTCCCTTGGAAACTAGAGGCATGAACCCACTATCGAGCATAAATACCCCCTCTTGGAGTCACTAGCAACTACTTGGCCAAGATAGCTACTAACAACAGAGAGCATGCAAGATCACAAACAACACAGACATGATAGAATCATAAAGACAAAACCATTAATCAAACCAACATAATAATCTCAATATCCATCGGACCCCGCAAACACAACATGCATGATTACAAATAGATTAGATCTTGATCATGAACGGAGCTCACAAGATATATACATGAAAGCACAAAGGAGGAGATACAACCATCTAGCTACTACATGGACACATAGTCCAAGGTCGAACTACTCACGCATCATGCTAGAGAGAAGGCCTCCGGGATGATCTCCCCTCCGGCAGGATGCCGGGAAGAACTTGAGATCCCACCCGATCTAGGGACGATGGTGGCGGCGGCTACAGACGGTTTCGTGGATTTCTGATCGGGTACTCAGGGTTTCTGCATCGGGGGCTTCTTATAGGCGAAGGGGGAGACCGAGGCGGCCTCCAGGGCGACCAAACCCTAGCCAGCCGCGGGGTGGGCCCACCCGCGCCTGGGGTGGGTCTGGCCCCTCTGGCCGAAAGTAATTGACTTTGTCCTTTGTCCCGTCCAATTCCGAGAATATTTCTTTGCTAACTTTTCTGAAACCAAAAACAGCAGAAACAGGCATCTGGCACTGTTGCAACTTGTTAGTAGGTTCGTACCAGAAAACATGTAAAAAGTACCTCAAATTGTGGACAAGTAAAGCAAAGTAGATACAAAAGCAGCATGGAGCATCAAAAAGTATAGATACATTTCCAACGTATCAGTGGGAGTTGAGGACAAGACATACATGTCAGAAGATTATAACAAATTTCATGAAATTCCGCCTTTCAAAGTGAAAACTGACCCAAGCATACCGCTAAATAAGGAAGATGCTCCATGGTTACAGACTAGAAGAGAACCAAAACACTAGATGTGGATGTTGGTGATGTAATAATGTATTAAACCTTTTGTGAATTAATCCTATTTTTTTAGAATTTCTGAGATTGCTGTAGGCAGGTAGAAAAAAATAGCATTGATCACCTGAGCGAACTCACAAGAATACAACAACATCTTCATATTTAGTCCCGGGACTAGGTAACACTCAAGACATTTATTAATATTAAAAACCGGGACAAACCGGGAATAGCTAACACTCAGGACTAAAGCCGCCACCTTTAGTCATAATCATGCCTAGTCCTATAGTACGTAGCTTTAGTGTCTTCTTCATCATCGTCATCGTCACCTGCCACTCCGAGGATCCTCAGCCCAGCCATGGCATATACCGGGGGCACCTGCCACTCCAGCCTCGGATTCACGGTGGGCGGGGGAGGGGCTTTCTTGTGGCTCTGTGGCGGGTGGACTTGTGGGCACCGCAGGCGAGGATGGTCTCCCCCGGTGATGTAGCGCATCACGCTGATGTTAGTACGGTTCGCCCACCACAGACGCCGGCCGACTTTGTTGTGATTCACCGGGGGCGGGCCATCACCCTCGTACCTGGAGAGCTCCCTTTCCTGTCGGTTAGTGAAGAAGGCATTCCAGGTGTCATCGTTGTTGGGATCCCACTAGGGATCCATCCGCTGCTCTGGCGTGAGCTCGTGGTAGAAGTTGTTCATGATGGCCGCCTGTCGAGCGGATCCTTGAGGCACAGGAGGGACAGGAACCCCTCTAGCTCTCAGCATTTACCGGTGGGCGGCCTGTAGCCCGGCGGGCAAGGGTAGCTGGAGGCGCATAGCGCCTCGGTCTCCTCGAGAGTCAGAATGGCCCAGTAGGCACTTTTCATTGTTGTGAGAGAGGAAGGTGTGGATGTATGGATAGCCATGGCATGGTCGGCCTATATATATATGGAAAGGGCGGGAAAACATGGCAGGAAGCGGTGGCAAATGGCGGGAAATATCTTTAGTCCCGGTTAGTGGCTACAACCGGGACTAAAAGCTCCGTTGAGAGGGAAAGGGCGGGAAAACATGGCAGGAAGCGGTGGAAAATGGCAGGAAATATCTTTAGTCCTGGTTAGTGGCTACAGCTGGGACTAAAATCTCCGTTCAGAGGGAAAGGGCGGGAAAACATGGCGGGAAGCGGTGGGAAATGGCGGGAAAAATTCGAAACGGGCATGTTTGTGTGCTGAATCGCGGCATAGTTTGTGATACGGTGCCCATATTGTGCATGCATGTGGATATTGGGATGGCAAACAACGTTGCAGGAGGAAGTTTTCCTTTTCGTCCTCGGAAAAGCCATTTTCCATTTTCCGAGCGCAAAAAGACGGGACGTTTTGTGAAGCAACCACCAAAATGCAGTTACAGAATGCTACCATCCCATTTTTCTAAAATACTAGACCACCTTACATGAACTATCTCCCAACCGAGGGGTCTCAAATCTATCCTTCCTAGATGAAAAAGACAAATGTATGCCGAATCGGTAGGAAGTTGGTCCGATTTGAACTATAGGTACAAGATCTAACGCCCGTGATTTTTTGAAAAAAATCATTTTTCGACTCACAATATGTTGTTTCTTCAGAGATCCAATGCAAGTTCTAACATTCTCATCCCCTATCTTCACGCACGCTGTTTTGACCTAAGTTCGAAACGGGAAAAATTCAAAACGGGCATAAAAAATTCAAAAAAGGTCCGAACAATGTAAATCCTTCGCGTGGTGTGATATTATGTGACATAGTTGCAAGGAAAAATATCAAACTTGGTATACTGATTATGTCTCGAAAAAACCTTCACAAAATGACCTATCATGTTCGAGGTTTCATGGCTTTTGGTCCAAGTGACAGATGTTATGTGCTGAATCATGACATAGTTTGTGATACGGTGCCCATATTGTGCATGCATGTGGATATTGGGATGGTGAACAATGTTGCAGGAGGAAGTTTTCCTTTTCGTCGCTCAGAAAAGCCATTTTCCATTTTCTGAGCGCAAAAAGACGGGTCATTTTGTGAAGCAGCCACCAAAATGCAGTTACAGAATGCTACCATCCCATTTTTCTAAAATACTAGACCACCTTACATGAACTATCTCCCAACCGGGGGATCTCAAACATTTCTGTCCTTCCCGGGTGAAAAAGACAAATGTCTGCCAAATCGGTAGGAAGTGGGTCCGGTTTGAACTACAGGTACATGATCTAACGCCCGTGATTTTTTGAAAAAAAAACATTTTTAGACTCACAATATGTTGTTTCTTCAAATATCCAATGCAAGTTCTAACATTCTCATCCCCTATCTTCACGCACGACGTTTTGACCTAAGTTCGAAACGGGAAAAATTCAAAGCGGGTATAAAAAATTCAAAAAAGGTGAGAACAAAGGAAAAATGGGAACAATTATTTTATTTACATCTATATAACAGAGTAGGATAATAGCTTTAAATTATAGATCTTTTATTTCTGCAAATTTTGATATATAATAATTAATTTTCCTAATTACTAATTTGTTTTTCAAAAAAGGTTTAAAGGGGTGCGGCTCTGCGCGCGAAACGCGGTGTGCCGAAAACCCTTTAGCCCCGGTTGGTAGTACCAACAGGGGCTAAAGGGGGTGTGGGTATAAATACCCACCCCGTGCGCCCCGGTTCGTGCATCAAACCGGAGCACACAGAGCCATCATGTCGCCGCGCCGTCTTCCTCCTCGCAGAGCCACCGCATCGCCGTGCAGTCAACGACCGCGCCGCGCCGCCCCTCCCTGCGCCGCCCGAGACTGTGTTGCCCCTCCCCGATGTCGCCCGTGCCCGTGTTGTCCCGCTCTGGTGCCGCGCCTGCCCGGTGCGCCGCACAGGCCGTCCCTCCTCGGAGCCCACCGTGCAGCCCGCGCCGTCCACCACCACCGGAGTCGCCCCTTTGTTGGGGATATGCTATATGGGTATCCTCATAGCATGTCTCCTATCCGGATAACCCGGGTGGCCCACAGTTGGTAGCATGGCCCATGGCATGCTGGGCGGCACAGTTAGATGGATCCAGAAGGGAGGCCCATGCCGGATAAAGGAAGGCTACGGTGGAGTCACCAGCGTACCCGGAGCCTTGAAGTATAAGACACGTTAGACTAGTAATAGACAGTGTAGGACTCTGTAACCTGTCCGGCTAGGACTTTTCCTTATAACCCTAGGACCTGGCGACTATATAAGTCGGACCTATGGGAGCCTTTAGGGCATCGATTCATATACACCTCGCACAACGAACCTATCTCTGTAACTCGGCGTATTGCCATTATAGTGATTTATAGCAGGAGTAGGATTCCGCCACCGTTGTGGGATCTGAATCTGGGTAAGATGTGTTACCTCGTACCCGTCAACCGTCCGCCTTCCCCCATGTCTCTAAGCATGCACTATGAGGACCCCCCCATGGCGTACTCGTCGGCAATACCACGACACCCTCCCCACGGTAAGCTCTAGTTAATTAGTAGTGTTAATTTTGTTAGTGTTAATTTTGTTAGTTATTTTGTTAGTGTAATTTTATTAGTGTATTTTAGGGTTAATTAGTTAGTAAGTTTAGCGTAATTTTTCTTAGAGATTTTAGTTAGTGTTTAATATAGTTTATTTTAATTAGTGAATTTAGTCAGTGTTTAATATAGTTTATTTTAGTTAATACTATTTACTTTCGTCATGTTTAAAGTATATAGGTTTAATTTAGTGTTTAGGAAATTATGCCACGTCCTCATCCTCGTTCACTCGGCAGGAACAACGGAGCACTACTAGACTCCGTCGTCGGGCATCCACGGGACTAGGCTCCGCAGGGCTGGCACTGGGAGGTTCTACCATCCGGGAGACGTGGTCTGGTGAGGAATCCGGGTGTCGTTGTCGACCCGGATCTTCTGTGGTGGCGGCCGAGTGGTCCAGGTGCGGTGCAGAGGGAGCCGACCCCTGACGAGGTGGTACATCGTCGTGTCAGGGAGAAGGACGAGCATGTTCGACGTTACATGTACATTTTAGAAGTCCGGGTCGCCAATACCTGGCAGCTTCTTCAGGCACCTTACCCGAGATATTCTCCGATGATGGTTCCTACTCTTTGGGTGCACACCTCCCGCGGCTCAGTAGCCGGGGCTTGATGTCTTTGTTGAGCTAGATGTGCAATAGGGTACTATCTTTTATTCAAGATGTATTGTTGTTTAATTGGTACTTTATTGTTGTACTAGCTGGATTATTCGAGATGTATTGTTGTTTAATTGGTACTTTATCTTTCTTCATCGCATTGCTTAATTGGTACTTTAATGTGTAATATGGTATATTAAGCTGAATTACTTTATCTTCCTTTATTTTATCGCATTAAGCAAAATGATTTTATCTTTCTTCTGTATTAGTTAAGTTATGGACGGTAGAGACAACAAAGAGCACATCATGTACAACATGATAGATGAGGGTACAGGAGGTTACCATTATGATGGAGCAGACGACGATGGAGATGATGATGGCTCCCAATACCTCAACTTGGATGAAGCCGACGGAAGAGACAACTATGATGAATTCTTTGGTGGAGACGACGGTGGAGCTGATGGTGGAGACGACGGTGGAGACACCATAGCAAAGTCCGGCGAGGTATATAAAGCCTCTGCTGATCACGAGCTAGTAGATGCATTAGTTGATTCATATATATATATATATATGTACTAATGACTGTTTCTTCTCTTAGACCTCCGCATCGGGCGAATATTCTACAAGGAAACGAGGCCCGACCAAAAAGTTGGCCGATGGTGCACGTTTCACTATTGATCTAGTTTCTGAGTTCGGCGAACCTTTGGAGACGAAAGAGGCCGCAAGTGTATTTGTATAAAAATGCAGAGCGATAGTCAGGGACGCCATCCTGATCACCACTCAGAAGTGGAATAAGCCAGGAAAGAAAAGTGATCGAGTTGGAGAGACTTTTGTCGATGACAGAGCCAAAGAGGGTCTTTGGAATTCACTCATGGCACACTTCTCTCTGCCTGAATTGGACACTCGTGAACTCAATGAGTCATTAAGGTTGAAAGTCAGAAAGTGGGCCCTTAAGAATATGGGCGGACAGTTCAAGGACTAGAAGAAAAGATTGTACAACATATATGCCAAGAAGGGGCTGACTCCGCCATTCACTGGCCCGCTGGAGAAGTAGCGGCATAACTGGGCCCCATTTGTGACATACAAGGAATCAGAAGCAGCTACGACCAAGTCGAAAAATAATAAGTTAAATGTAGCCAAAAATAAATATCACCATACTATGGGGACAGGTGGCTACAAGACAACCGTGCCTAAGTGGGCAAAAACCGAGAAAGAAATACGTCAAAAAGGAGGTCACGCCAGCTACAAATCAGTGGCCCGTGAGGTAAAAAAATTGTCTCCTTGGGCATGGGGGGTCGTATGACACTGAAACCGGGGAGATTATTGTTACAAAGAAGGCCATTACTAAACCCAAAGATGAACTTGTTAAAGTGATACAACTGAGAAAAGATGGAAAGTTCATTTCTGACAGAGAGAACGATGAGCTGACATATGCCCTCGGGAATCCTGAAAAAGTTGGACGAACATGAGGCTTTGGCCCATCTGTTCCATGGAAGACAGGGTTTCCCAAGGACATCGAAACTTATAGAAGTCGATCGAGAAAAATGAACCAACAGAAGGCGGAGGAGGCAGCGCGGTTGGAGGCGGTTGAAAAAAGGAATGAGGAATTTCAAGCCATGTTCAAGCTGCAGCAGGAGCAGATTAATGAACTTAGAGTACTGGTCCGACAGCAAGATCCTGCATTAGACAGTCCGGTGGGCCCATCTTAGCGGAGAAGAAGCGTGGCTTCCACGGAGGTACAAGCTAATAATCTACTGCTGATGGAGAATAATGCACCGGTGATAGATGATACGGCCGGTGCAACGATGGTTCGCTACCCCGTGTATGAAGTCGAGGCAAGGATAGCTTGTGAGCTACATGTCACAGTGAAGAACATTTCTATGAAGGTGGCGCTCGGCTTTGCTTTACCTTGTCCACCGGAAGCGACCTACCATGGAAGTTAGATTCCAGCTGGCTATGCTCGTGTCGGTGTGGATGAAGTTGAACCGACGTGTCGATCACTTGAGCTTGACACTCCTGCAGGCGAAGGGGAGAAAACACTGGGAGAAGTGGAGGCTGGGATCATTCTTTGGAAAAAACAACACATCGTGTTTCCAGGCTGGGCGCCAAGGCAATCTTCTCCTCCGAGAAGCAATCCATCACCTCCGAGGCCACCATCACCTCCGAGGCCACCGTCTCCACCAAGAAACAATAGTCCACCCCTTCCTGAGAGGGACCGCAACGCGAGTTCATCTCCATCTCCGCCGCCTTCGCCTCTGCCCACTGAATCAAAGGGAAGAAAGCGGAAGAATAATACCGCTACATCGAGGGAGACCCGATGCTGAAAACGACAAGATCCCCTCCCAAGAGTACTGTCGTCTCCTCCCAAGTTAGCTTATCACCCGACTGATGAGGAAAGCATGGTGATCTCCCAAGCCGAAGTGAAGGCCCATTTTGCACCAAAACAACCCGAGCCACAGGTGCAAGTTGATCCAAAAGTCAAGAAGCACTTCAAGGCATTCCTTGAGAAACCACCCCAACATGTGTTAAATAGAAAAGATGACTATACAAGTTGTCTTACGAAGACACTAAAAGAGAAGTCATCAAGCAGTACTGCAAGCGGGAGAAAATCAAAAGAAGTTGCCCAGCTCGGCAAACAGGCAAAACAATCCATCGCCCCGCTCAAGGTGTTACCCCAGCCCACTCAAGGTGGAATAGATATGGAATTAGCTATTAAATTAGCCAAGGAGTGTAACGCGCCGGTCGAACAAATTCTAGACGGCGCAGATGATGTCACCAAGGGAGCAATAGCACGGAAATTTGTCTATGGGGAGCCTCTTGTCAGCAATAAGGTATTCGGTGATCTGCCAACACATATGCGACTGTTGCATATATGGTACTTGAAAGTCACAAAGGAAGGGAGACAATTTCTCGTATGTAAATTTGGAGAGGAGTACTTCCGTCCAGACGAGATCTCCATTGAACTTTGTGAACTATTTCAGTTATTCAACCTAGACGCCCTCGACAAGTCCCTCCTCAGCTGATATTGTCTGTAAGTAATTAAGTCACTAACTCAGCTTGTTCAATTCATTTCATGTCGTTATCCTCACTATATCTCCTTATGTATGCTATTATATATGCAGAATGAAGATTCAAGAATGTAGAAGAAATTCAATCTACAGCATTGGGTTCATTGACCCAAACAGAGTTAATGGACATATGCTAATAAATAACCTCGAGGAAACGGATGATAACTTGCTAATGTTTTTAATGGAGAAACATTACAAGACGCAAATACTATTTCCTTACAACTATGGGTGAGAGTCTTACTGTATTGTACACATTGAATTTTTATTTACTCGGTGTTAAGTGTATATAAACGTGCGCAGCTACCACTAGATTCTTCTAAACATTGACGTTGACCGTTTAAAAGTTGAAATCTCGGACTCGTTAAAGAAGCCGATGGAAGACTACCGCAGCATAATTGATTGCCTCCAAAAGTAATTTCAATCATTATCGCACTATATCTGTCTCTTTCGTTCATTCTCTGAGATGTAAAGTAATTAATAACTCATTCATTTCTTTTTTGCCGGACAAGGTTTGGAAAAGGTTCACGAAGGAGGTTTAGGATGAATGGCGTGAGGATCTCACTTTTCGTACTGTCCCGGTAAGTCGTACGAGAGCTAGGTCCTCGCATCTCTTCAATTCTAGTTTCCATACAATTATCATGCTTGATTATTATTTGATTGAATTATATTCTCGATCAAAAACTGTGCGACGCAGCCACATGGGACTAATTTATGTGTATATTACGTATGCGAGTTCATTCGTGGGTGTATGGAGCATGACACAGATTTTCTTAGAGTACGTAAACAAAATATTCACAATTTATTTTATACCATAGTTTTTGTTGAGTTCCATTCATAATGATCTACTTCTTTATATATAGTTGGATGCGATGCGGGATAAGCTCCTACCACATGAACTCCTACTAGCAATTCAAGAGGAGTTGTCGGGATTTTTGCTCAGGGACATCATAAACACAAAAGGAGAGTATAACGTGGATAGACCTTCGTGTAATCGTGGATAGACACAAAAGGACAGTATCCGTGTAATGTAATGATCTTCGTGTAAATCAAATAGAAGACCCCTAGTCTCGATTGTGTATATATTTATATGTCTTTATGTAATCGTGAGAGAAATTATATTATATATGCATCAATGTATACATCATGTAGTAGCATAGAAAAATATGTATATGAAAACACAAAATTAAAAATAACTATACACAAAAAAAGAAAACCCTAAAACCCCACCTCCTGCCGCGGCAGCAGTTTGGTGCAAAACGCTGCCGCGGCAGAAGAACTTTAGTCCCGGTTCGTGTTACGAACCGGGACTAAAGATCCTCTAGCCCAGCCGGGGCCACATGGAGACAATCTAGTTCCGGTTTGTAACAGAACCGGGACTAAATGCCTAACCAATCCGGGACTAAAGCCTCTTACAAATCGGGACTAGAGTCATGTTTCCTACTAGTGTGTACGTGAAGGAGATATGCCCTAGAGACCAATAATAAAGATGTTTTATTGACATATCTCATTAGTTGTAATAGTTTTGTATCATGTTATAACTGTATTAAGTGGAAACATTAATACATGTGTGATATATAAACAAACCAGGTGCCTAGTATCATCTAGACTAGTTTGTTGGGGAGCTCATGATTGAGGTTTCCCGATTATGGACTTTACCACGTCAACTGACAATGAGATCACTTCATTAGATGGATGATGTGATGGAAAACACCCAACCCTAGCATTGCAGTGTGATCTAGTCACATAGTTTAACATTACGATATCTAGCAAAGCATAGTGATTCAGCCCTTCAACTGTGAGATCATATTAATCACTATATCCCAAGGCTTATTTGATCACATCAAATGTCATTTCTGTAACTGGATTGATAATAAAGGTGTGTATTGGGTATTACATAGGAACTTTTGAGGCCTATGAATCAAGACCAGGATTTTCCCATCCGAGTGATGGATAGATAGCATGGGCCCTATCGGTGAGATTACATCTACAAGTTTGCAAACATGTGACTAGGTCATGGGGATGCAATATCACGGGAACAAGTAAATATGTTGGTCGGTAACAATATCGAACTAGGTATGTCGATACCGAAGATCATATCTTAGACAAACTAGGTATCATAGAGCAAAGGTAGTGAGACTCGATGTTCAAGATTCAAGCAATCAAGTTATTCCTGGAATGCATGGGGGCATCATGTGTTTCCAGATACCGCTGTTAGTCATTGATCGGAGATATGTCTCGATCATGTCTATGTATTCCAGAGCCATATGGTGTCACACTTAAGGGTAGAGACGCTTAGGGATTGATATGAGATCATATGAGAAAAGAGAGATCTCCGGAATTGTTCTGGAGAGATACCAAAAGTGTTTCGGGGATATCCGATGATGATCGGAGGAGACCAAAAGGTGTTTCAGAGTGATAGGTATTAAATAATATGTATTTATATTAATTAAATGAATAAATATTAAAATTATTGTTTAAATTAGATTTTTGGGGCAGCCCACCTAATTGGGCCTCACCGGAGGAGGCCCAAGAGGGGGCGCGCCCTAGGAAGGGCCAAGGAGGGGTCGACAGCCCTAGTGGGCTTCCCCCCACGTGGGGCCATGGTTGGGGCTGGCCGGCGGTGTCTCCCCACCACCTCCCTCCTGTTTAGTCCCACCCCGGGACTTTGAGGGAGGTGGTGCCTCCCCTCCACCTATATAAAGAGGGGCACCCCTCTCCCCAAATCCATTGTCGGGGGATAACCCCCGGTAGGGTCATAGAGGGTAAAACATTTCCCAGCTTGGCTTGCACCGAGTAAAGAAAGAACCAGGACAAGTAAGTACGGCCGGGTAGGATAGTCATGTGCGGCCGACATGGAAACTATGTCGGCTCATATAAGACAAATATGTTAATCTTGCAGGAACCAACGAGCCGAGTCTCACGAGGAAGGGCCTAGTCAGATAGGACGCGTGGCACCTTTCTGAGTGAGGTTCAGGAGGGACCATAGTAAAGCACGGTCAAAAGAGAAGGGCGACACCAGGTGACAAGAAAGGAGCCGGTTGACGCCTAAAGCAAGGGTTAATGTACAAAGTTACTGCATGACGCCAAAGGAACTGGAGGTGACGTACGTGAACACCGTCAGTTGTCTAGCTTTATGGACTGGGCCGCTGGGCTTAGTACAAGCCCATGACATGGCCCGTATAGTAAAGACCAAGATCCAAACAGTAACCCTAAAAACCAAAGGGGTGTAACCTAGCTAACCATCGTCTATATAAGGAGGGGGATAGCAAGGGTTAGAGGAGGTTGGACCGAGCAGGGAACTAGTACACTGAACCCTAGCTCTTATAGCTCTAGGAGCACTTGTAAACCTCAAGTATCAATAAAATTCCTAAGTGTGGAGAGTTCATCTTGTTCTTCGTACGCGGCTAGACCGTGCACTCCCTCCCCGGTGACCACAAGCATCCATTCGGCCCCCAACTTAAGCCTACCCATGGCATCTGCCGTGACACCACCATGACATCCATACAATGAGTTAGCCTTTGCCTATCTATTTCTCCATATCTCTCTTTCTCTTATGTGTGGTTCCCAAAGTTTGGAATTGCATACAAGGATAGGGATTTTTGCACCATGCGCACGTCGTCATGCTGCTAGATTTGGTCAGGATCAATCTTCTTCCGCTGCTTTGCTAGACCGGAGCCTGAGAGACGTCTCTGCATCGTATGTGTGTAAGGCCACGAGGCACCGCCACTTGTGGTGCTTTTGCTTGGAGCATGGAGCTTGTACGTCGGCACAACCATGAGGTCAGCTACGTAGTACAAGGACTAGGGGTGACTTGATAGTATCTTTGCAACCTTGAAGTCAGGCGAGTTCGACTAAGTCATCCATGTTCCATGCCAAACGTTAATTGTGTTCAGTCTTCAAAGGTATGAACACCGAATTCCCTCTTGTTACCTTACATCTACATAGATAGATCATGGCCAGATGTGTTCGCCTTAGGAATTTTTTTCTGCCACGGAACCCCTTCAGTGATGGGGTTCATTGCATAGAAAACAGAAATTTTCCTACAGTTTGCAACTGCCAAGATCAAATCATGGTGATACTATGTAACGGTTTCATATGGACTCACCCTCGAAGACTATTAGCGGGATAATATTCCCGCAAACAAACATGGTTGATGTAGATGTACACAACCGTCCTCAAGGACATGAAGACGATCAACACCACAAGAGAGCAGCACCTCCATAATCGGTCATACGTGCGGTGTGTCGATGACTCCCGAACCCTCGCTCCAGCCGGGCAGCAGAATCAGTGGATCCCAGGAACTCCAACAGTGCTATGGCATGGTAGAGGTGGTGGAGGGGAAGATCTCGAGCAGGCTTCGCCTAAGCACATTTTCTTATGTCAATGGGCAATGCTATCAAGAGGGGGAAGATGCCAACCAAAGGGCATATGAGAGGAGTGGGCAAGTGTGTGAGACGGAGGAGGTCTCCACCTCCTTTTAAAGGGGGAGGGGCAGCCCCCACCCATGGCCGGCGGCCAAAGAGGGTGCCGCCTCTCCTCCCTCATTCATGTGGGTGGACACTCCACTCACAAATAATGAAGCTCCACTTTCTCCCATTGAATCTCCACTCAAAAACCAAAGGTATTTCAATTAAAGCACTTTAATTCTCTTGTTTTAATGCAACTCAACTTAATGAACACTTCATTTAATGAGTACTTCATTTAATGAACACAGTAACATTTTAATCCCTTGCTTTGATTCGATACCCCGAAACCATTTCGGCGAATTCAATAGAACAAATTCTTGCGATGTCCATTATATTTTCATGTGTTCCCTATCCACTGAATTGCATCGATTAACCTTAAGTGTGTCTCCCTACGGGTTCGAGAACTATGTAGACATGATCAAGACTCTCTCCGATCAATAATCATTAGCAGGACCTGGAGATCCATAATGACTCCCACTAGTTCCATGAAAATCCAATGATCGTCTGAACCTTTTTTGTTGTAATCAAATTCCTTTTGTCTCGCAATATTTTACTTGTCCGAGATCCGATCACTTGGTATCATCCATACCTTGTTTAATATTTTTCCTGACAAGTACACTTTTTCTCGTTCCCGTGATATAACATTCTAGTGATCAAATCACTTGCTTGCAAGCTATATGCCAATGTGCTATCACTGAGAGGGCCCTGAGTATATCTCTCTGTCATCTGGATGATAAAAATCCCACTCTTGATCCACGAGCCTCAACTAACACTTTCCAAGTACCTCACGACACCTTTATAATCACCCTGTTATGGTGTGACGTTTGGTGGAATCAAAGTACTCTTCTGGTGGAAGTGATTGACGTGATCTCATGGTCTAGGGACATTGAGTTATTACGAATGTGATAGCAATATAAACTCGAGGACTTGATCGTATTTATAAATCTACTATGAGTGATTGTTCATCATATTATTCTCCAATGATATGACTCAATTATTAACAACATACAATGTCCATGATCAGGAAACCTTTGATCATCTGTTAATCAACAAGTTAGTATTAAGAGAGGCATTACTAGGAACCTTTTCTATTTATAAATCACACATGTATTAATGTTTCCTATTAACACAGTTATAGCATGAAAAATAAACATTTATCATAAACATGGAATAACATAATAACCACTTTATTATTACCTCTCAGGCATATTCCTTTCATTCAGAATGTTGGTCATTGCCATCCCAGAGTAGGCTTCGTTCTACCAAGGTCTTCTTATTTGGGTGTCAGGCAGCCGTCCGGCCCGGTGTCCTGACTCCTCGCCATTCTTTGCAGGCATCGGTGCAAGGCGAGCCTTTGGCTTTGGGTATTATGGTTGCGTTGTAAGTCATGTGATGTTGACTTCATATGTAGCCATTGTTGATGTTGTATTATCCATCTAGGCCTTTCTTCTATGTGATCAATACACCTTCTAGGGTGTATTTTAGAAGAAAAAAATCAATCCCTCAAATTTTACAAAAGGACCCTAGAAAAGTTGAAAATGCAATTTGGGTCCCTCTCCATGGGGGAAGAAGGTGCACTTGATGTTATGGCCGCCAACAAGGCCATCAGGGGTGAAACCACACTTGACTCTTGGTAGGCATTAAGCCCCGTGATAGAGTAGCTGAAGGGCCTCCTTAGTGGCACACGCCGGCCAATAGGTTGAGGAAATTGAAGTGTGCACAACAGCACAACACAGATTGGCCCCGACGACCATGGATAACTGCAGCTAACATTGCCACAGTTGATAAACTCTATAGAAATTTACAGCTCCCTGCCATGAAGATGGATGCAGAGCAACACTCTAGAACCCTCCTTCTCCACCACCTCGTTGATGGGCGAAGATGAGAAATCAGTTCGCCATATCCATCGAATCATCACAACAATTAATAAGTCTCCAGACCAAGATCTGAAGGAAGGACGAGCTTTATTTGACGATATCATGCTTCTGCCCCACCCGCTGCAATCGACTCCCACCTCAGGAGCACCAACAAAGGCAAGGATAAGATTTCCTTGGAAGAAGGTAGAGAGCGTTAGGAGAACCCGAGACACCGATAAGAATCCAACCTAGCCCTATGTAGCACCCCGGGAAAACCACAACTAGGAAATCGCGTGTTGTTTTTATTTTGTGCATCATCATGAGTGCATGCTCATGTCATCATGCCACATCGCATTTGAGCATCGTCATGTCATCATGCATCTGTTTGCCTAAAAATATTTTTCAAAAGCCTATTTTTTTCTATATTAGTCCCCTTCTTATTTCAAAGTATAAGCCCGGTATGTCCGGATCTTTTATTTGCCTAAAAACTAATTGTAAAAGGTTTTATAAAGAAATAAAAAATAATTAACTATTTTGTACCAGGTGATACCGCCACCGGCCAAGAGCAAAGGGCCCAACTGGCAGCAGCCTACCACCCTAGCAAAACCCTAATTAACCAAAACCCTAACTACCCTCACCCCACCAACCTCTCATCCCGTCATCGCCACTCTGTCGACCGCACCATCCCGTTTGGCCCCACCCATGGACACGGACCCCTGCCAGAGAACCCCAAACCACTCACACCAACCCCGGCCCATCCCTGCATGCAGGCACACGCCAACCAGGACGCACCCAAGCCTAGAACGCGCGACACACCAAGTCGCCCGTGGACCCCACCCTGAATACCCACCTCGCCACCTACCTCTCCCGCACTACCTCTGTCCCCAACCCGTGTCATCCACCCCACCTTACCCAGATATCGCCTGATGAATGCAAGTGCACAGATCATTTTTAGCTAGTTTCGAAATAAAGATATCAATCCCATAGGGAGCAGGAGTCTGAAGTCTAATAACTCTTGAAGTAAATACTAAAATATAAATGCTAAATAAAGTTCTAAGTAACAAGACAAAATGTGAGTGTTGTGTAAAAAGGTGTTTTTGGGGTTTTGGGTTTTTGGTATAAGAGAACAATAAGTAAATTAAAACAAACTAAATACAGAAAATAAGTATCGTGTGTGTAAAAGAATTTTGAAACTGCAATGGGGAAAAGCGTCCTCGGGGAGTAGCGGATACACCTCTAGCATTTATAAAGGGGCTAAGGTAAAGATTATTATCATGAACATTCTCAACTTTGTATGTGTGGGAGGAACTCCGTATTTGGAATAATAGGCAGCAACCACTGCTCACATCATCCTCATAACCATAGTAGACAGCAATCGACATCAATCGAATTACTGCGCTATTAAGGGACTTGATCCCGTAGGATGTATCCCATGGCATGGATAGTTCCATGAGTTTCCTCGGTTTCCAAGTTGATACGTAAGGAGTGCCAATAGCTTTATAGTCACTTTAAGTGCTAACACACCTCCGTATACCAACAAGTAGCTCCCTCCATCAAGTCCCCACAAGAGGAAAATATTGAGAGGACGACTTCTCCCAACATCAGGAAGAAGACAATCTAACACATGGTCACGGTGATGAATATCATAATAAACTTTATTTTATTTCACTCTCATGCTAGGGTTTCTCCATCTCCCTAAGAACTAATGATCTACTCAGACATGGAAGCAATCAACATCATGGCAAAAATAATGGAATCTATCATAGATGAATAGTACTTGTATAAATCCACAACGAGTACGGAAATTACAACAAGATCTAGACAAGATGTAGATGGGATGGATGGAGATGGTGGTGATGTAGCGGTTGGTAATAAAGATCAATGCCTTAGCCTCTTGGATCTGCGTAGGGCGAAGATGGATCCTCGGTGGATGAGTTCCCGCTCCAGATGCCTTCCGGAGGTGAGGTTTCGGTGATTTCTGTCTGTTCTGTATGTCGTCTCTCTGATACAGCGGGAACTATACGGCCGGAAAATTTATTCCCGTCATATAGTTGGTCGTTAAACCTTCTATGTCCTCCAATTGCTTCGGGTTTTCTTCTGGTGTTATTAATATTTCCCAAATTAGCGATTTACGTTGTTTTTACTCCTTTTTGCTCCAATACAACTGGTCCATGAATTGCGTCCATCGTCTTCATCATCTGTCTTGATCCTGGTGAAAATAAACATAAAAGGTGCACGCGAACGCCGTAAAATACCAAGATCCTACATCTATAGTGCAAAAAAATAATATAAAACATGATGCAAATATGCACTCATCAACTTCCCCAAGCTTAGACTCTCGCTCGTCCCGAGCAAGTTTAGCTTAATGGATGTGATCCTCATATTCATGAAGCTGAGCCGATAACATAAACGAGGCAGTTGCAGCATGTGTTTATCATATATGATACATAGGAATAAGTTCATGAATAGTACCTTACTCGAACCATCCGAATAATATTATCAGGCTGCCACACCTTAGCATTTAACATTTCACAAAATATTACTCTCAACATGATATAAAAGTATTCGGTTCGACCGAATGAGCTAATGAGGTAGTCCCAAGTGTTTTAGGATTAACATATTCACTTGGGATTCAAAATCTAAAACGTTTCTTTGTCTTACTACAATATAGTGGTATATGTCTATTTGCTCTTTACACATTCGCTCTTTTTCTTCCTTTTTCTTCTTTCTTTATATATATATGCTCACACTTTTGTTTAAGTGCTATGCAAAGGATCTAGCCATACATTCCACTTCATGTAGGAATTCAAAGTTTAACGATCTCAATTACCAAATTACAATTATATATGAAGCATCTTTATAGCTTGAATATTCTACCTCAACTTGTTCTCGTTCTAATTTGATAGCACTTTTAATTTTCGTTTGTTCAAGGATTTCTTTGTCAAATTAACTGATTAGATAATTTTTCCTTTGTAAACCAAACATAAACTTACAACATATTGACCAAATTATCTTTGTGTGTTCCATTAATACCAATGGTGTGGAAGACTCCTATTGCTATCATCAAGTGCAAGTAAAATTATACTCAAGCCATTCATATATCTAATAAGACAAACACAAACTCAATAATACTCCATATATTATAATAAACTCGGAATTTCATAAAAGGGGTCGAATATTCCTGAAGGGACTTCTAGTGATGCAAACTTATTTCTAAACTCAAACTAATGCAAAACTAGAATAGTAATAAAAACTTATAAGATAGATTATAAGGTCTTCAAGATCTCCCCAAGCTTGAAATCAAGTCAGGTGGGATCAAATAATCCCTCACTATTATTTGATGTCGTGATTATTGTAAATCACTGTGGATCCATGGCATGTAACACCGTGGTGCGCATCTTCTTGTTGGTATCCTCCAGGGCAGTGATGCGGTTATAGCACCTGCGCAAATCAGATTGCAAAGTATCCACCTTATCAGCGAGTTTAGTCAATAGTGGGAGAAGATCATCCTTCTTCTCTATCTCCTTGAGACGGTGACGGACTACAACGCGATGGACTGGCTCCTACTTCTGATATATCTCCAGTGCTCGCACGCGGTCCTTGGTCCTGGGGACAACTTCCTCTTCCTCATCCGTATTGGTGGATCGGGAAAGTATAAATTGTTCCTCTACTCTTCTTGGGGCTTGATGGCTCAGATATGTAGAGCTCGTTGGGAATCCCAAGAGGAAGGTATGATGAGCACAGCAGCAAGTTTCCCTCAGTTATGAAACCAAGGTTATCGAACTAGTAGGAGTAAGGAAACAACTCCAAGGTGTTGCTATCAACTTGGAACCTGCACAACACAACCACATAACTTTGCCCCAACTTACAGTGAGGTTGTCAATCTCACTGGTTTTGCTGAAAATAAAGGATTAAACGTATAGTGTGGAAGATAGTAATTGCTTGCAGAAAGTAAACAGTAAATGGTAAATAGTAGATGGAATATCAATGGTAAAGGAATGGACCAGGGCCCATAGTTCACTAGAGGTGTTCTCCATAAGATAAATTGCATGTTGGGTGAACAAATTACAGCGGGGCAATTGACAGATTGAAAATGCAAAACAATGCATACTCCATGGACTTACAAGTTCCCATCTTATTTCACACCGCCGGCATCCATAAACAAAATAACATGATATCAACTGAATAAATAAGTGCAATGTCGAAAGCGGACCCCATGAAAACATGGTTTTGGTAACTCCCAACTTATAATTTGCAAGCACACAAGCATCATAAGATTGTCACAATGGTTCAAGTTTATTAATTGTAAGAAATAAGGTGTGCCATTAAGTTTGTGAGAGCTTTAATCACTAATTTTCACATAACAAAAGTTTAATTTAGAAGATAGATAAACACATGAATATACTTGGAATGGTGTAACACACCATGCATAGGAATTTATAGTGGACTATTTGGAATAACTTTGTTTCTTGGGAGTTGGATGCACGAGTAGAGCTTACTCAGTACAAGTGGAGGCTAGCAAAAGACTAGGAGCGACCAACTAAGAGAGCAATAATGTCCATAATCCAGCAGAGCGATAAAACATTATTAATGAAAGCATAAAGTGATATCACAAGTCAAAAATAAATGATCATAGAGGCTAAGGTGACTGGTTCATAGTCTTAACATGGTGTAAGCATGTGCCAAGTCAACCCAAATAAAGCATCAAAGCAAAATACCATAATATTATGCTTTTGTATGCTAAAACAACGCATGATTCTTTCAAGGCACATTAAGCAATCTCAATTGTTTGGAACAAGTCATGCTACAGCAATAATTACTAAGCATATGGTCAAAGCAACATCTAACATGACATGATAAAGTCTAAGCCACGGTCAAAACAAGCTTCCTTTTGTACCACTATGATGACCCACAAGTATAGGGGATCGCAACAGTCTTCGCGGGTAGTATACCCAATTTATTGATTCGACACAAGGGGAGCCAAAGAATAATTGCAAGCCTTAACAACTGAGTTGTCAATTCAGCTGCACCTGGAAATAGTTCTTTCTCATAGAAGTTTATCAGTAGCAACAGTTTGGTAGTAGCAACAGCAAAGCAACAGCAGCAGTAAAACAAGAGCAATAGTAACAGTAACGGTAAACAGTAGGATATGAACGCGGTAGGCATAGGGATCGATGGACGGGCATTGCATGGACAAGTCTAAACATGTAACTTCAAGATCTAGGGCATTGCAGATAAATAATAACAAGTATCCAAGTACTAAACAATCCTAGGCATGTGCTCCAAATATAGTCATACGTGCTCGCAATGAGAACTTGCACAACATCTTCTGTCCAGCCAGCCCATGGCAGCGGGGCCTCTAGGGAACTACTGGCAATTAAGGTGCTCCTTTTAATAGAGCACCGGAGTAAAGAATTAACACTCCGTGAACACATGTGATCCTCACACCACAGCCATCCCCTCCAGTTGTCCCAATTTCTGTCACTTCAGGGCCTTTGGATCTGGACAATGATATGTGTACACAACTTGCAGATAAGATCACAAACGATACTATCATAATGAATCAATAATAAGTTTAGATTTGATATCATGGCACTCAGGCCCTAGTAACAAGCATTAAGCACAACAAGTTGCAACAAAGTCAAATAGCACTAATAGAGATACTAGGCACTATGCCTAACAATATTATTCGATTAGAAGATAGAACTCATCCAATCCCTACCATCCCCATAGCCTACAGCGGGGGATTACTCACTCATGGATGAGGGAAACATTGATGGTTGATGGAGAGGCGTTGGTGATGACGATGGCAATGATCCTCTCCAAATTCCCCGTCCCGGCAGGGTGCCAGAACGGAGTTTCTAGATCCGAATCTTGGTTCCTGATGGTGTCGGTGGAGCGGAACTCTTCTTTGGAAAAACGTCAAACCCCCTCGGTTTTTAGGTCAAGGGGAAACTTATAGGCACAGAGGGAGCCCGAGGGGGTGTCTGGGGTGGCCGCACCCTCCCTAGGCGCGGGGCAAGGCCCACCCACGCCTGGCAGGGGTGTGCCCCCCCCCAGGCCTCCACTCCGTTTCGTCTTCTGGCTCCGTGGATCTTCTGGTGAAATATAATTTTTGGCATATTTTTCGGGATTTTTCGTGATAGTTGATTTTCTGCACAAAAACTAGACACCAAGGTAATTCTACTAAAAACAGCGTCAGTCCATGTTAGTTGTATCCAAATCACACAAGTTTAGATGAGAAACAATAGCAAAAGTGTTCGGGGAAGTAGATACGTTTTGGACGTATCACACTATAAGCATGGAGCTTCCTACTCTTTTCCAACACCAATCAACTTATTTGAAATAAAATAAGAATGCAGGGGTCCAACTAATTTATTCAGCAAATCAAACAAAAGAAATCTAAAAACAAAAACAAAGAGGCTCCAAGAACAACACAATAGTTCATAAAGTAATAAAAATAAAGTGTCTAGAAAGGGACCTGAGATTTATATTGATGAAGAAGGTGATGCCTTGGGCATCCCCAAGCTTTGACGCTTGTACCTCTTGAATATTTCTTGGGATGACACGGGTGGCATACCCAAGCTTAAGATTTTTTCCATACTTTATCTCATCACATTATTCTTCCCCTACACTTGAAATTTTTCCCATACAAAACTTCACACAATCTTCATTAGCAACATTAGTGTATTCAAGATAATAAGCCCTTGGATTTAGTTTCAACACAAGTAAAACTTCCATTAAAACACAAACTACTATAGCAATTCCTTTTAAAAGCTCAAGTGATCAAAGAGAACTCAAAAGAAACCGATTAAGAGGCAAATGCAAATAATGGCAGAAATCTGTCAAAACAGACCAGTGGGTAAAAACTGATTTTTTAGAAGACCTTCTGTTTCTCAAATCTAAAGGTGCTAAAATAACTAAAGTTAGATAATAACCTGGGCCATATTATCAGAAAATTACATCTCAATCCGATGTACTGGGATTTTTCATGATTTTTTACAGTGAAGCACAAAAATCTTTCGAGACAGCAACTTCCCCAAATCTTACTTCTCTCTCATTAGAGGTTATTCTTGGCACAAAAACCACACAAAAAGGATAAGGATAGGTTATTATAGAAGTAATAACTTCCAAGACTCAACAAAAGAAAAACTTACTGAAATAAAAATAACTTGGGTTATCTTCCAATAGTACCTTTCTTTAACGCCTTTAAGCTAGGCATAGGAAGCAAGGATCAAGTATTTTCGAATGAAGAGGCATTATGATCAACACCAGAAATTTCTTCAACGAGGCAAGGTATCTCATCCAAATAAGTTCTATAGGATCCTCGCTTAGTACTCTTGGGTTCACTATTTTCATCAAACGGGTTTTTAGAAACAATCCAATCAAAATTCTTTTCTAAGGCTTCATGCATTCCAACAAGTTTAAAAGGTATTAGTATTTTAGTTTCCTCTCCATTTTTGGTTTTGGTATTGTCCAAATTTTATAGTGTACCGATAACATCTACACATGAGCCTAGCATATTAAATTGATCAAAGACCTTTCTAGCTTCTTTAGCAACATCATTGAATACTTTAAGCAAAGTATCCAGAATAAAATCTCTTTTTTCAGTATCTTCAATATCTTTAAGTTTAAGAAATATTACTTGCATCATGGGGTTAAGGTTAACAAACCTAGCCTCCAACATGTGAACTAAATAAGCTGCAGCAATTTCATAATTTGGAGCAAGTTCTACTAATGATTTATCATCAATATCCTCATGCTTGCTAACATGATTAAAGAATTCTTCAATATTATTTTCCCAATTATAGAGCCACTACCTATTGAAAGGTCTTTCAGGGTGAATTTAGGAATCAACAAGGTGAAAACTACAAAAAGAACTAATTTTTTTTGTGTTTTTGATAAAAGAAGCAAACCAGTACAACTATTTTTTTGTGTTTTTGATAAAAATAAACAAGCAAAACAAAGCAAAATAACTAAGAAAAACAAAAACACAGTAAAGAGATTGGTTGTGAGAGACTCCCCTTGCGAGAATCTTCTTTCTCCTAGAAAAGTGATTGACGAGGAGGAAGAGATTGAAGCTGTCCTTATCTCCCTGGCAACGGCGCCAGAAAAGTGCTTGATGGCTCAGATATGTAGAGCTCGTTGGGAACCCCAAGAGGAAGGTATGATGAGCACAACAGCAAGTTTCCCTGAGTTATGAAACCAAGGTTATCGAACCAGTAGGAGTAAGGAAACAACTCCAAGGTGTTGCTAGCAACTTGGAACCTGCACAACACAACCACATAACTTTGCCCCAACTTACAGTGAGGTTGTCAATCTCACTGGTTTTGCTGAAAACAAAGGATTAAACGTATAGTGTGAAGATAATAAATGCTTGCAGAAAGTAAGTAGTAAACGGTAAACAATAGATGGAATATCAATGGTAAAGGAATGGACTGGGGTCCACAGTTCACTAAAGGTGTTCTCCATAAGATAAATAGCATGTTGGGTGAACAAATTACAGCGAGGCAACTGATAGATTGAAAATGCATAACAATGCATATACTAGACATCTTGTTTCCTAGGAGATTTGTTTGGGCATTACAACATAATACATAGACCGTAATCCAACTGCATCTATGACTAATAATCCAATTTTAGGTTATTATCCAAACCCCTTCCAGTATTAAGTTGCAAGCAACAGATAATTGCATTAAGCAATGTGTGTAAAGTAAACAATATAATTGCCCTTAGACAAAGGATTGTTGTTTTCTCCCTAGTAGCAACGGCACATCTACAACCTTAGAAGTTTCTGTCACTCTCCCAGATTACTAGAGGCATGAACATATTATCGAGCATAAATACTCCCTCTTGGAGTTACAAGCATCCATTTGTCCAAGATAGCTACTAGCAATGGAGAGCATGCAAGATCATAAATAGCATAGACATGATAGAATCAATAATCAATCTGACATAGTATCTCAATATCCATCGGATCCCTGCAAACACAACATGTAGGATTACAAATAGATGATCTTGATCATGAACGGAGCTCACAAGATCTAATCATAATAGCACAAAGGAGGAGAAACAACCATCTAGCTACTATATGGACCCATAGTCCAAGGGTGAACTACTCACGCATCACTCCGGAGGCTGGCATGGTGATGAAGAAGGCCTCCAGGATGATCTCTCCCCTCCGTCAGGGTGCCGGGAAGAGCTTCGGATTCCCCCGATCTAGGGATGGAAATGGCGGCGGCTACGGATTGTTTCGTGGAGATTTGATTGGGTGCTTAGTGTTTTTGCATCGGGGTGCTTATATAGGCGAAGAGGCGAGGTCGGTGGGCGCCCGAGGAGCCCACACCATGGGGCGGCACGCCCTAGGGGGTGGCCGCGCCATCCCTAGATGTGGCCACCTCGTGGCCCCACTTCGTCTCCCCTCCGCACTCCATGTTCCTTCTTGTAAAATATTGACTTTGGCTTTTGTTCCATCCAATTCTGAGAATATTCCTTTACTAGCTTTTCTGAAACCTAAAACAGCAGAAAACAGTCAACTGGCACTGCGGCATCTTGTCAATAGGTTAGTTCCAGAAAATGTATAAAAAATACCTCAAAGTATAAACAAAACATAAGAAAGTTGATATAAAACAAGCATGGAGCATAAAAAATTATAGATACGTTTACTATGTATCAATTCTTCACCCTCATACGAGCGCCAGTGGTAGGCCTCAAGTGTGGCACCATCGCTTCCTTGCTAGCACCTGCAGCAATATTAGGTAATTCCTTACGCTTGTGCAGCCTGGGGTCCGTGGTGATGAACTTGACTAAATCCATGCGCCCTTTTCCATGTGGCTTGTGACCTTCTCTATCTTGTTGAGCTCTCTTCATTGCTGCCCAGTTGATCTCCGGGGGATCATAGACATCGCGGCTGATGTAGATGTCACTCCAATCTTCATCGACATCGCTGTTGTAGAAGCTTGGCTCGACGTACTCCTTGTATCCCGGGCTAAACCTCTCCACCTCCTTGTTGTCGTCCCCCATGGACGGGCTGCAAGAGCGGTCCCAGGAAGGAGCAATGAGACCCAGGGGTTTTCCATGGCCTGGGATGGGATAGAGCATGGCTAGATTGATTCCTGGTGATTATAACTAGAGAGAGACACAATGGCAGTATATAAGAGGGGTCAGAGGTCGATAAAACTCGCGAGAAATACCAAATTCACACCCAAGAAAAGAATCTTAACAGAATCGGGAAATAAATCACGATTTTGGATAAGTCCTGTCATGTAACGACCAACTATACGGGCGTGGCTCGTATAGTTTCGGCCGTATAGTTGGTTTCGGGCAGATATTTTTCCAAATATCTCGAGTCTAGGTCGATTAAGTTACCGACTTGGAACCGACAAAACCCTTTTTTTAATAGATGAATAAAAATAGAAAAATTACGAACTATCCAGAAGGTTTAACGACCAACTATATGGAGGGAGGTTTTTTCTCCGGCCGTATAGTTTGGTCGTATAGTTTCTAGAGGCCGAAAAATATTTCGCAAAGGGGATATAGTACCTTTAAAGACCAATTATACGGCAGGAGATTTTTCTCCGGTCGTATAGTTGCGCCCGTATAGTTAGTAAAACCCCTAATAAACTTTAGAAAAACAAGAGAAATTCAAAGGTAAAAATTTCAGAAGTATAAACTGTGAAGACAAATCACTTATTAGAGAAAAAAACTTACCTCGCACTTACCGTTTATTTATTCGGGGATGACAAGCTCCTCCAACAACAAGGACTTCTTCTTTTTCCGAGGATTTGACCTTAGTTCATCTAATAATTCTCGCAAACGAAAATCACCAGGACTAAAGTTCCTCTCAATAATATTGGTGCTGCATCCATTATCTTTATTTCTTGCCTCTACATAATCTGCAACTCAAATTATTGAAATAAAAGGATCCAATGGTTCAGTCTCGGATTATGATTCTTCCTCTCGGGGAGTTATTTTAAATCAGCACGATCCATATGAACTCTTACTTTTGCATCCACTATATAAGAACAAAATTTATCGCAAGAGAAAAATACAGAAAAAAGTTCTCTTTCTTCTTTAGGATAATTATTTTGAGCACTATTAAGAGTTCTACTAGCATGATGTATAATATTAAATCTGCGGCCTATATGCTGTCCTAGAATTACACCTACAGCATCATCACTAGCTTCACATATTAAGTCAAAAGTCATATCCCAAATACGTGGTTGAATAATAGGAGCATGGGATAAAGCATATTTAAGTTTATCAAAGGCAATAAGGCATTTATTATCAAAATTAAATCTTAATCTCTTTTGCAACAGGTTAGTTAAAGGTTTGGAAATCCCAGAGAAATTTCTAATGAACCTTCTATAAAAACCCACATGACCAAGGAAACTTCTTATACCTTTTATATCCCTAGGTTGTGACATTCTCTCTATTGCTTCCACCTTAGCTCTATCTACTTCAATACCCTTACCTGATACCTTATATCCAAGGACTATACCTTCTTTAACCATAAAATGGCACTTCTCCCAGTTTAGAACAAGATTGGTTTCTTCGCAACGCTGCAAAACTCTTTTGAGATTACAAGCGACTAGTAAACGAAGTTCAATAGACAGAAAAGTCATCCATAAATACTTCCATTATCAATTTTATAATATCCGCAAAAATAGCAGTCATGCATCTTTGGAAAATAGCTGGAGCATTACATAAACCAAAAAGCATGCACCGGTAAGCATGTAGACCATAAGGACTAATGGAAGTTGTTTTAAGTTAGTCATCGGGATGAACAACTATTTGGGAAAAAACAGAGTATCCGTCCAAGTAGCAAAAATGAGTATGGTTTGCTAACCTCTCTAAAGTTTGATCTATGAACGGTACAGGATAGTGATCTTTTATAGTTTCTTTATTCAATTTCCTAAAATCTATACACATCCTATGTCCAACAATAGTTCTAGTAGGTATAAATTCATTGTTTTTATTATGAACAACAGTAAAACCGCCCTTCTTAGAAACATAATGAATAGGACTTACCCATTCACTTTCTTTTACAGGATAGATTATACATGCATCTGGTAGGCGTACTATTTCTTTTCTTACCACTTCCTTCATTTCAGGCTTCAACCTTCTATTAAATTCTACAACTGGTTTAGAACCTTCCTCCATGAATATTTGATGGACGGTTATCATGGGACTAATTCCCTTCAAATCATCTATCAAGTACCCAAAGGCCTTGCGATGCTCCTTAAGTACTTTCATGAGTTCTTCTTCATCCCCTGAAAGTTTAGCACTAATAATAACAGGCAATTTATTAGTATTGTCCAAAAATCTATATTTAAGATTATCTGGTGAAGTCTTCAATTCTTGGGTGGTAATTCTTCATCCCCTCTCTTTTATGGCTCTTCAAAAGCCTCATTAGTTGGAGGTCCTAAAATGGGAAGTGAATCGAATTCACTTTCTAATTCTTCTAGGGACCTGTCCTCCATAATCATTTCTTCATAATTTGAGTCTTCATTTGCTTCTTCTTCTTGATTACTAAAGAAAAGAGCTGTCATCTCCTCAATAGTTTTTTCTTTCTCTTATTCTTGTATATGTGGAGGTTTGTCTTTAAATTTGGATAAGTGGAATTCTCTTTCCGCTTCCCCAAGCTTAAGAGACACAATCTCCTTTTTGAAATCAACTGTGGCACCTACATCGCTCAAAAAGTTTCTTCCAAATATAATTGGGCAAAGAGTGTCAGCTGGCATATCAACAACTACAAAATCAATAGAAAAGTTTTTGTTGCCAATTGTGACAGTTGCATCTTCAACTACTCCCATTAGAATTCTAAGAGTTTTATTGGCTAGCATGATTGTCATATCAGTATTCTCTATTGTAGCTGGTACTATCTCTTATTTTATCTCCAAATAAAAATCATAAGATATAGCATTAACTTCGGTACCAAGATCACATAAACCATAATGTGAGGTTTCTTTAAACATACATGGAAGAATAGGCTTACCCACATCTTTTACCTTAGTTTTACCTTCAACCAACACGGAAGTCTCTTTATCAAGTTCAATTATGTTGCAATGTGCATACATAGCCATAATTTCTTCCTTGGTTACCTCTTCATCTTTAGTTTCATCCAAATGTTCTTCAACTTTTGGCACACTTTCCTCTTCTTTCTTCTCCTATATTGCTTTAACCTGTTCATATTCCAAAATATGCTTCAGTGCAGTGTTAGGGAAACATATCTCATATATTGGTTCTAGGGAGGCCAGTGTTGCTTTAACTTCTCTTTTATTTCCAGGTTCGGGTGGTGGATCATACTTGACCGAACCCTCTTTTGGAGCTTTGATGTGTTCTGTAAAACCTTTAACAACATGCAACACAAGATCTGAATCCAAATAAAGTTCTTTAGATAATTCTTTAACATGGCCCTTTTTATTATAGTCATGAATACAATCATAATCTATTTCTATGCCTCCTTCGCTTCCTAGACTAAAATTCCATGAAAGTCTATGATCGCAAATTCTATTAAGTAAAGCCCAAGATTTAGTTATGGGAAGATTCATAAAAGCTCCTCTTGTGCAAGAGTCTAGTTCAATTTTATTAGGTTCAATTAAACTGCCATAAAAGATATGCAATAAATACCGTTCAGGCAAATCATGATGAGGACATTGATTAAGTAAATCTTTAAATCTTATATAAGCTCTTACTAGTCCTTCATTAGGACGGTTCCTCCAAGTTAGTATAAGATGCATGATTCCAAAAGATTTTGATAGAGGATAATACTTGGCTAGAAACTCACAAGCTAAATTATCCCAGGTAGTATTGTCTTCTGGGGGTAAAGATCTATACCATGAGAGAGTTGTGCTAGTCAAAGTCTGACTAAAAAGTTTAACTCTTACCTCATTAGCAGTATACCCTGGTAATTGAAAAGTGCCACATATATCTTTGAAGCATGCAATTTGTTCATATGGATTAGGATCTTCTTCATCTCTGGTAAATTGCTTCTTGTGTAGAATACCAAGTAGTAGAGGATTTATTTCAAACCCCCTTATCTTCTTGTTGGAGTTGTCTCTTTTATTAATATCATAGGGCTTCCCAAAGTGGCTGAGTAGGTTAGCACTAGTCAAATGCTCAAACTCCATTATGTTGGTGGAAACCTGTAACTCAAAACAAAACTTAGCAAGACTAAAATAAATAAGAAAAAACTAAAATACCTAAAGTGCTTAGCTCCCCGGCAATGGCGCCAGAAAATGTCTTGATGACTGCAAGTGCACAGATCGATTGTAGCTAGTTTCGAAACAAAGATATCGATCCCATAGGGAGCAGGAGTCTGAAGTCTAATAACTCTTGAAGTAAATACTAAAATAGAAATGCTAAATAAAGTTCTAAGTAACAAGATAAAATGCGAGTGTTGTGTAAAAAGGTGTTTTTGGGTTTTTGGTATAAGAGAACAATAAGTAAAGTAAAACAAAATGAATACAGAAAATAAGTATAGCGTATGTAAAAGAGATTTTAAACTTCAATGGGAAAAAGCGTTCTCAGGGAGTAGCGGATACACCTCTAGCATTTATAAAGGGGCTAAGGTAAATATTATTATCATGAACATTCTCAACTATGTATGTGTGGGAGGAACTCCGTATTTGGACGAATATGCATCAACCACTGCTCACATCATGCTCATAACCACAACAGACAGCAATCGACATCAATCAAATTAATGCGCTATTAAGGGACTTGATCCCATAGGACGTATCTCATGGCATGGATAGTGTTCCGTGAGTTTTCTCGGTTCCCAAGTTGATACGTAAGGAGTGTCAACAGCTTTATAGTCATTGTAAGTGCTAACACACCTCCGTCTACCAACAAGTAGTTCCCTCTATCAAGTCCCCACAAGAGGCAAATATTGAGAGGTCGACTTCTCCCAACATCAAGATGAAGACAATCTAACACATGGTCATAGCGATGAATATCATAATAAACTTTATCTTATTTCAATACCATGCTAGCGTTTCTCCATCTCCCCAAGAACTAATGATCTACTAGACATGGAGGCAATCAACATCATGGCAAAAATAATGGAATCTATTATAGATGAATAGTACTTGTATAAATCCACAACGAGTATGGAAATTACAACAAGATCTAGACAAGATGTAGATGGGATGGATGGAGATGATGGTGATGCAGCGGTTGATGATGAAGATCGATGCCTTAGCCTCCTGGATCTGCGTAGGGAGAAGATTGATCCCCGGTGGATGAGTTCCCCCTCCAGATGCCTTCTGGAGGTGAGGTTTTGGCGATTTCTGGTCGTTCTGTATGCCGTCTCTCTGATCCAGCTGCACGGGGTGAACCTATTTGAGGAGACGGTGTCGGCGCCAACTATATGGCGGGAACTATACGATCAGAAAATTTATTCCTGCCGTATAGTTGGTCGTTAAACTTTCTGTGTCCTCCAATCGCTTCGGGTTTTCTTCTGGTGTTATTGATATTTCCCAAATTAGCGATTTACGTTGTTTTTACTCCTTTTCGCTCCAATACAACTGGTCCAAGAATTGTGTCCATCGTATCCATCATCTGTCCTGATCTTGGTGAAAATAAACATAAAAGATGCACGCGAACGCCGTAAAATACCAAGATCCTACATCCACAATGCAAAATAATAATATAAAACATGATGCAAATATGCACTCATCAACGCCCCTACATCCATAGGGCTCTTCCCCATCCGCCGAACCACCGCACCTTCGTCCCGAGCCCCGCCCTGCGTGTCTTGCCGCCGGTCGTCGCCTGTGGGATCCAGCGCCACCGCCACCGCTGTGTTCCCCCTCGCTCTATAGGTCGCGCGTGCCTCTAAGATCTTCCTCCGGCGCCCCTTGACGTCGTCCTCGCCACCCCTGATGGGGCCTACCTCTCCTTCCTCCTGTCCTCGTGAGTTTGCCGCCTCCAGCGCTGCTCGTGCGACCATTCCTCACCTCGTCCTTCACCTCGCGCTCGCACCGAGCTCCCCCACCCTCTCCTATGGGCCCATGCTCCGTTGTTGCATCATCGCGCAGCACCCACGCGCCCTTCCGCTGCCCTGCAGGAGACCGCACCCGTCGAGCTCTGCTGTCTGATGCGCTGCCGGCCTCTCCGCTACCACGGGCCCGTGCCGCCAAGCCGCCCAGCCACCGACCTTGTCGCCCTCGTCCTTCGCCCATCGCTACCACCTGCGACCGTGTATGGATCATGTGTCAGTTTGCGATCTCCTTTGTTGTTCTGTGTGGTGCCCCGATGCTCTGCCTCTGGGTCCATGTTTGGTTTTCCGCTGTGGTGTGGTGGTGTTGAAAGTGATCGCGCCCGTGCCTCGATGGCGTTGTCGTGTCTGCAAAAGGTTTGTCCAGGAGCAACCGCAAGCATGTATGATGCCGAGAATGCCGCCAAGGACTGTACCATGCGGAATTAGCGCCAAGATCTTGTAAACATCGAACCCAGTTCTCCATCTGCAAACCACGCCAGAACTTAAAGGTCGTCGATAGAGAACCGAAGATCTTTGTCCCGTAACGCCAAGTACCTCGAAGACCGAACCCTCGGCATGCCAAGTTCGCTTTCCCGAATGCCATGACCGTCTACACGGCCGGATGCCTAAACCTAGCTCCACAACCGACCCCTCCGAACCATGATCGTCGAACACCCATGTGTGACCCTATCCAAGACCCCCTATTTTTATAATATATGCCATATATCTTGTTGCATTTAAATTGTACATGATTGCATTCATATCATGTGGTTCGGGAGCTTTTAGCCGACTCACCTCGTAATTAAATATGGAGACCATATGCGGGCAAATCTAGCCTTATATTGCCTTCATTTAAATTTGTGTAGTGAACCGATGCCATGTTTTGACTTATTAAGCCAACATTTAAATTGTGAGGTATCTAAATAACTTAAACCTTCTAATTAAATGTCGATACCACGGTTCCGCTTAATATTGCCTAATCGCATCGCATCTTTGCCATGTCATGCATCATACATGCATCATGCCCGATCTTCTGCCGTAGTATTAAATAGTGCATTTGGTGTTTCTTTTAGTGCTTTGCTTCTTCACGGATTAGGACGATGAGTTGATGCGAGTGTCGACCCGATCTTCGGATAAACCTTCGACATTGTTTCCCAGGAGAGCAATCTCCCCATTTCTACCTATTTTATATTTTGTCTTTACTTTCTCCTATTGATCTATTGCTACTTGTATTGCGATGCTTTAGTCTTTTCATACCCGTTATATCCCTTGCAGCCTATATTGCCTTAGACACCTCATATTACCTGTTGTTTGATAGACAGTTGGCCTTGCGAGTCATAGCTGCTTTCTCAGGTGTTGTTTCGCGTCGTCGGTGTTCTACCGTTTGTCGGGTGGTTGGCACATGCTTAATGGTTAAATGATCATGGATTTAATCACAACTTTTTAATTAAATGTTGGGAGTAGATATAATTAATGGAGAGACACATCTGGGTAATAGATGAGATCTGGTTATTATCCCACTCACTTGTGTCCACCTAGGACCCGAGTTCTTACACTTGTTCCAAGACTGGACGCGCTAACCACATGTGGGGTGTATGGGCACCCCTATCGACTTATTACCTGATTCGAAAGTACTGTTCTGGGGCCACAAAACCAGGTCGGGCTTTATATGTTACCTACTGTACTTATGCCATGTATGCCATGTAGGAGATTTTTATTACCTATTGCTCGATGAGTGTTTGTTATTATTGTGTAGGTATGACACTCTGTCACGGGAATATATTGTCTATGGCCTCTGCTCGCGTGACAAGTTCATATAACCTATGGGTCCGTACGAGACTTAGCTATACCTCGTACAAGTAGCCCATTTGGGTGGCCCCCATTTACTTGCTTTGGTCTGGGAACACGTCGTGTCCGAGACCCCGCCGACATACTGATGGGTGTATGTTAATCGACCTGGCAACAAGGGTTGAAGTGCGTGTGGAAATTTTGGTGCACCCCTGCAGGGTAAATCTTTTTGAAAAGTTTTGTCCGCGGTTATGGAAGACTTGAAGCACGGTTTCTCAATCATAGACAACTATAACTAAAGTTTACTGTTATAACTTGACTTGTATCCGATATGACTAGTAAGTTGATAACCACCATGGAAAAAATAAATAAACTGCCAACCGTGTGAGTTTTCTTGACAGGACTTCCCCGTTTGGTCTCGAGTGAGAAATATCAAGATGGGTATGTTTGGTGGTAGTATCAGGATGGTCCCGTATAGGTCTTTCTTACCTCTCTCTGATAGTCGACAGTTGTATCGAGTCTCTATAGGTTGTTTAGTGCATGTTGCGCTGCCGCTTCAGTCCACCGTACCTATGTAGGCGAGAGCTGCCGAATTCTAAGTCTCGCTGTGTACTGGCCTTAGTACTGATTGCTCTCTTTTTTCCTTTGCCTTTTGTCGGTGCCCCCTTTTGTTTCTGCAGGTTTGAGATCGACGTCATTAGCAGGGTTATCCTGGCGGCATGGCCTGTGCAGGGTTATGGACGCCATTGGTTATTCTTCGGAGCTCTTCGCCAAATTTGCATCTTATCCGTACTCGGATTTGTATCGTTTTTAAGGTGATTTGGATCTTTGTACCGTATATCTGTATTCTTGATTCATAGAGTCGTGTTGTTTATATCTGTTCCGTGGGTTCCATCATGGACTAATGTGTAATGGTATTACTTTGTTTTCCACCGCACGGAAGTGCCTGGTGGGCACCTTTGAATCGTTTTTATGCAGGTTTGGCGGGAATCGCTAAAACTTGCATAGGGTTGATCCAAGGGTGTTACACCCTAGAAACAAACCCTAGATTAAACCTACATCTACTGTTGTGCAAGGAAGGGTCCATCACCCTACGTGTCGTCGGTTGCTGCCATAGAGGAGAGAGGAGGGACCTATCGGCCATGGATCTAGAGGGGGCGAGAATAGTAGGGAGGGAAACAAGAGAGGGCAGGAGGATGCTATAATACACCTAGATTTACCCCCAACAACCGTGTTTCGAAACACCGATATATACCCCTTTGTCACCAACATGAGACATGCTTTTGGATCTTGCATTTCCGAAAAAAAATTGAGCTCTTATCTTGCCGCTCTCATATCACCGAGCTTCGTGTTTTGATAAAAGAATATTTGAGCCTAGATTCCGGTGCATAACTTTGATCTCCTACCAAGTTTTCATCTAGCTTCTTGGCTGATTTGCATCGCACGACAGCATTCAAGATTTTAAAAGATCGACGGAGAAGTTTGTGAAGGTCACGGAACACCTCAAAATCTACACTTGGTGGTTGAGATTAAACATTTAATCAAAATTCAAGAAGTCCGGGCCTTTGTGATTGACATGACTATGTGTCCACGCTTCTCCAAGGGAGACATGGAATTCATCAAATATTTAAACTTTGGGTCTACATCATTGTCTTTTTTTTTAACATAACATCATTGTCTTTGTACACTCTATTTTTCTCTATTGCTTGCCTTCTAGCTTAACAAGGCTACCCTAGCTTGCTTGCGTTCGGCTTACTAGAATTGTTTGGTTATCGTATCTCGCATACACTTGCATTGCATTGAACCTTAAAATTCCACAGGTTCACTAAAATACTTAATTTGGAACACAATTTGTTATCCGCCTATTCAACAATTCTTGGGTTGCCAACACCCTTGATCCTTCAAATCAACATCATTATACTATACATGGTGCATTTACCCCCCGCCCCCACACACTATTTAGTTTGAACATTTTATTAAATTTTCCTAATTTAGTAACACTTATGAGTTCCTCCTTTTTACATAGATTAAAATATTGAATGGCCTACATGTTCTTTTCCGAAATACCTCAAATTTATAATATATTATTTTAAATTAGTTAAATAAATTTGTTCTCCATATTTTGTTGTCTTTGTTATACATTTTTTCTAAGTAATCGCTATGTTATCTTAAGGACCAAATTTGCCTAGTTTCGTGGTTTAAGGTCCAATATCTGTGGTATCGCTGTAATTCAAGGGACCGACATAGAATATTTCCAATTTTATGGTAATTATTTTTTATATTCGTGATCGCGAAACAACCCAGTTTTAACCATTAAAACTCTTCAGATTGGGGAAGGGGCCAGATTTTTCGGGTTGAAAGATTCAGGGCTCATGTTGTCTGGTGTTTATGTGGAGCAATTAATTAATGTCATCTTTTACCAGACTTTAGAGATAAAAAAAATATTCCTCGATTGTTATTGTATACATTTACATTTCGAATGTTTCGCCATTCATATGTGCACAGTGAAAACATTATAACATGCTAGCAAATTAACATGGGGTCCACGTGTTCTGGCCTGCATGTCTATAAACATCCTAGCTCCGATCCTACAGATGCACCCAAAGTGCATCCATGGACGACCATAGCCACTTTTGTTGGTTAAGCTAGAGGTAGCCTGATTAGCTTAGCTAGCTAGGTCTCTGCTCTTTCCCTAGGGGGTCCCGATCAACTCTTGGTAATACAGTGCGCGTCTCATGCATGATGCTGATCAGGAACTCAACCCATCCTTTCGAGCTATAGCTGGCTAGCTGCTAGCTAGAGCCCAGAGACCAGAGAACGATCGTATGCATGCGTGTTCTGCAGCTTCTGCTTAATGAAAAGACGCAAAGCTTTTATATAATCTCGAAGCAGAAAAACGCGGGTATATAGCTGTTAATTTGCCTACTACTAAAAAAGAGTATGTCGAACTAAATGTGCAAAATATATTCCATCTGTTTGATAATAAAGCCGCATTTTGATCCATTAAACAATTTGTATGAATATAATTTCCTTACTTACGATTATAATTTTTATCACATAAACAACATATTAGTGATGAAGAAGCAGTCATGGTCAAAGGCCTGTTTCCAACAATCAAAATACACAAACCATGTGGAAACATCGAGTTAATATGCCCGATCGCAAACCATATGGAAACATCGATCGCTGTGCTCGGGGTTGAGTGTTCCTATGGAATTTCCTTTTTCTTTTGAATGAGTGTCCTTGGGAGTTAATATGTTGTGGCATTCGTGTAGTTATTGGAGTTCTTCCTGACCGATTAGATATAGACCAACTAACCCATAGATTAGTTACATGCATGGTTTCTTAGCTGAATTACATGCGTACTTGACGTTGATCTAGAGGTCTGTGTTAAGTTTCGAAGATATAGAGCTAAGTGCCATCACCAAGAATAACTAGAGCTTATGAGAATGACAATCAGTAATTCTGTATTAGAACAGTTCTCTGCTGACCATTACTGCATTCCTTATTTTTAAGTACACACAACACCGATTTGGCCAAAAACCATGCTCAAGGTACAGAATATCAACGAATATATTGTCGTCCTGCTTTCTGACTGAATTTAATCATGATGCAGTTCATATATCTTCCTTTGGGCTCAAAGAAACATGAATATGTGTAGGTCATTGTGTATGTACAATTAGTTTCAAAACTCCAGGCTCCATATGATTTGTTTAACTCTATCGATATTTCAAAAACTAGAGAAGAATGGTGTAATATTACTTTCCCAACATTAAATTAGTTTCATATCATGTAGATTCGTTTTGTACGTTGGTCAAAGCATAATTCAGTTTTCCACGAGAGCACCAAGTAAAGGGTCCCTGTGGCTGTGATAAGAAACTTGCCTAACTTGTCTTTATTAGTGCACATATGGACAGTGCTCTACATGCAACAAACAGTAACTATGGGCCATTCAGCCTGGGGAAAAGGAGAAGAGCATATTATTTTCCACTTTATTTATTGCATTTCTCATGTGATGGGAGAATTATTACATATGCAGCATATTTGTCGTGATTTCCTCCTCATGATGAGAGATTTAGCCGTGACATTCTAGGGAACTCTTGATGCCCAGTTAATTAATTAGCTATCTAGTGACTGTGTGGGGTAGCCCCTTTATGTCCATCTTCTTTACGATATTATGCCCATCCTAGATTCAAATGCTCATCCTTTTATGTAATTAGCTAAGACTCTGCAGGCCAGCCAGGCGGATTGATAAACCTGATTGGTGAAATCAATTTTAGGCATCTATATGTTTTAGGAGAGTTATAGGTATATTTAGTGCACAAATATGAGAAGAACCATGTTGTTGTTGGGCTGGTCCGATAGCAAATATTTCATGTTGACAGTCAATTCTCAGGCTATCCTGGTGGGGCGTGCGAGTTGCGCTATTTTTTTTTGAGAGCAACACACATATTTTCTTAATAAAAAATCAGGTTAACATACATGGAAACTAAAAGACAGACCGGGATAAACTGATTATCCTGAATATGCAGATAAAATCCTAAGAAATCAAGAAATACAAAACGATCTCTAGAATTTTCCACAACCACCATAGCCAGCGGCCGCCGTCCAACACCAGCGCCGTCAAGGCGGATGCCGGGAGAGACGCCGAACCTCCACCATTGCAAGATCCAAAACCGCATCATCGCTAACGAGGCTTTGTGAGTCGATAAACAGGCCTGCTGCATGCAGCGAGGCACATGTCGATGTGGCACGTCGACGGAGGGACGTCCCCGTGCTGTCTTGGACCAAGATCCGCCGCCTCTCATCGACAAAGTCGGAGAAGAACGGAAAATCCACCACCTATGGACCAACATCCACGCTCCAGAAGAACCACCTCGCCCCGGCCGCCAGCACCGTCGCGGAACAACGAACGTCGGCGACACACCGAGAAACCGTTCTCGCCAGATCTGAAGAACGGCGAGAAGACCAAACTGTCGATCTGAAAAACCGATCAGCACACATAGCCATCAACTCCGAGGCGCCGCCTCGAAGGTCGTCGGCGGTGTGGGAGTAGAGTTGAGGCAGATTTATCCGCATGGGCGCCGCTTCCACCACCCCAACGGCACACCAAAGAAGACAAATCCTAACCCTAACTACTAGGCCAGAACGGAGGAACGAGGCCCCCCGCCCTCCCTCCCTCCCGTCGCCGCCGGAGCGGCAGGCGGAGGGAGAAGGGACCAAGACCAACGCCCTGGCCGGATGAGATCGGGAGGACTTTTTTATCCGACGCCGCCGCCCGCTCGCCAGAGCAAAACGCGAAACGGTTTCATTTCCCGTGCGAGTTGCGCTAGGTGGTTCTGAAAATGACAATGCATGAAATATATACTTTTACGCACCGAAGCTTGTAAGTCGAAATCCGAGATGCCACATTATTACCAAGGCAGATTCATGTTCGTTTATACTTTTCCCATCTGAATTGGTTTTACATAGAGGTAATGTGGCAACCGTGGCAAGGTGGCCTAGGTATAGGTCATATGCACATTACTAACTTCGAGGCCGAGAGTTGTACAGGTGCACACGAGAGGAGAGGGACTCGGAGAGAGAGAGAGAGTCTTTCTAGAACGTTTTCGTGTTCTGTAGAAAACCAAAAGTGGTTTCTGTGGGACACAAGCTAGCATACGGACATGCCCAAAGAGACTTGTATCAGCTCCCCGGGACTTGCACACAGAAGATCTGTCCACGGAGAATGTACTATCTACGGTTCTGTAAAAGAAGGTGTGTAATTTTTTTCCAAAGTCAAACGACGTAAAGTTTGAACAAACTTAGAGAAAAAAATCTATGGAAAACTATGATACAGTACTTTATATAGGTATAACATGACAACATATGTCATGATGTATCTAATGACATTGATTTGGAACCGTATATGTTGGTAGTTTTTTCTAAAAATTTGATCAAAGTTTATATCGTTTGACTTTTGTAAAAAAATTGTAGTAAGAAGTTGAAGGATTTTGTTTCACACCTTGTACAACAGTAAATATATGTTTGTTTTCTCTCATGCCGTTGGGTACAGAAAGGATTACTAAAAAGGAGGCCTTAAAATTTGACATTGACAGTGACATGGGTGAGCCCCCAATAATTGAGTACTTGGTGTTGTGGCCGGCCTTTGGCCTCGAGCCCTGTGCGATACACGAGTTGACTCTTCTTTTACTCCCTTTCACTCATTTCAGTCCCTTTCTGTCCCCATCCCCAAACCACATGAATGTGCCCTTGTACAGTATGTATATCTACTCTACTCCATGTGCGCCTCGTATGTCGTCTCTCTACTCCAATTCACATATATGCAAAGGCATGGCAGGAAGCAAGCAGGAGAAAGTAAAAGTTAGAGAGAGAGGAGTGAGAGAGATGACGATGCTGATGATGCATGGAGGGAGAGGGATGCCATAATGCCCAAATCCCTATGCTTAACTAACTCATTCTCCCTTTGCAGTTTGGGGGTCGCCTGAGCTGAGTGAGAGGATGGTGCCTAGAGGGGTGTGCCATTAGGTTTTTGAATGACACGCTTTGGCTAGCTAGACCTTGCATAGATGCTAGCATGGGTCGGGTGAGATGCTAGCTAGTTGCATGCATATATATGCAGAGGGCTCCGAAAATCAGTAAGCTAGCGTACGACCTGATTAAATATGAATTGTTGTTTCGGCACCAGTTTTTCAACGGAGGTATCTTATATACGGCCGAGCACTACAAAAGGTTCGTTATATTCGACCGAATGTCAGATTGGAGGCAATGCACAACTGATTTTCAACAGGGAAGCTGCTCTTTCTTTTTCTTTTTTGATTGAGGAATCAACGGTGGATTAGGTGTCCACATTTGCCATGTGACGGAAGATACGCCCATTGATTTATGCTAATAATTGGCTGACTTGGATAATGCTGCACTGCATAATCAGTACGTACTCGAGGGAAGGATGCGTATACTTGGATAACGCTGCACTGTATAACGCATCATGATGGTGATTTGAATTAAGACCTAACACACATGCATCGCATGAGGTGCGAAATGAAGTTGACAGCACGTATTCGTATACCTGCAGAGTTGGTCTTCCGCGAGCCTGCTGTCAACGACGAGTAGGAGGCGGTCTTGCTCACTGAGGCCAAGTACCACTCACTGTGCACCACGGTCATGCAGATCGTGCAACGCCGGAAGCTCCGCCGCGACGCGCGCATGGGCGGAGAAGCGCGAGTTTCTCCGTGTCTATCGCGTCTCCCTCCGTGAGTACATGGGGTGGATCGAGGACCAGGAAGCCCCACTTACACGACGCGTACTTCATGATGGACGACTTCGGCAACGCCGAAACCAACGACGAATAAGCACGCACCGTAGCCACCGTCGATGATCCGGTGAGTAGGTACCGCCGGCAAAGCTCCGTACATGCTAGGTTAAGTCTAGATGCAGGGCGCGGCATCGAATTCTGCTAAACTTTCTATGTAGATCTAGATGATCAAAATCACCTCTATGTAATCTGGCCACAATGTGTGGTGATTTTTAAATATGCAGTTTGGATTTAGTGCGTCTGTTCCGTCCCATTTTTTTCCATACCACAAATTATGTTTCCGGTTTACCGCATCCGTCTTTTGCAGTACTGCGATATGCGGTATCCGCTAGAGATACTCTAAGACACACAACCAATCTCAATTTCCAGCAGGAAATTCTTAATCAACCGAAAATGCTTTTTGCGAGGAACAACTATCAGTGTCAGACACATTGGAGTATATATCAATGCACGTTTTAATCTATATATTTAATGGTTTAGTTGTGCATGGAGTGGGTGTGTATATGGTTGGTACTGGTCGGTTGCGCTACTGTAGCCTAACAGTAGAGACTTCTCCAACTCCGAGAGAGAGAGCCGATCGACGATAGCTGGAAACAAATCAAATCAAATGCCGGCCGGCCGGTTTCTACGAGCAAATAGATGCAATAGGGATACCCCTTGTCGCTTGACAAGAAAGCGCAATAGAAGCCGGACGTGATAGAGCTGGGCCAACCATCACATGCATGCACGCCCCCTCTCTCCCTCTCTCTCTAGTCTCACCTCACCTCTCAACTCAAACACCTCACGCTTCCCGTCTTTCTACCCCATGCATCGATCGCCCCCCTAGTACACTAGCGCCGTACTAGTAGTAGCTAGTATTTCTCTACGCTACATACGCAGCGCATACACCAAACCGATGCTCCAAAACCCATCACGCCAGCTCCTCTCCACTGACCAGTGATACATGTGGAATTTAATTAATGGATTTGACCGTGTGAAAATAAAGATATGAGGTAGATTTATCCGTTCCCCTCCCTCTACTCTCTCCAAAAGAGGCTAGGGTTTTGTTGCCTCCTGTCCTCCGTCGTCGATCTGCCTCGCTTCTACTGCCTTCGGGCCAGGAAAACATGGTGGATATAGCCCCCCGCCAGTGGGAGGGCTTCATTTTCCTGTTTTTAGTGTTCAACTCTAGTGGGACGACAGGTGGTGGTGACGACGTTTCTTCCAATAAGACCTTCCTGGCTTTAGCCCCATCTTGACGACGATGTCAAGGAGCTTGTGGGAGTGGTATGGTCCTCGAGGACTTTTTCTGGCTGTGGGGATCTTCAGCGCAATCAACAATATCTTTGTCAATTCGTTTTTTTGATTTTTGACAAACTTGTCTGCTACAGTAAATAAAAATAAAACTATGTATGTATCATGTCATGTACTACTACATCCCACGCATATATGCTCTTTAACAAAAGCGTGCACCTACCGATGTGCAAAAACAAAAGGAAAGGAAAAGGGAAAAGAAAAAACGGAGGACAAACGAAAGGGAAAAAAGAAACTTACTTGTCCAGTTCTGTATCGGCAGCACGGATTCCATTTGTAGCAACCCTGCCTCCATTGGGCCAGCAGCTTCACAGGGTAGGGGCTGCGTAGCCTCTTGTGATCGCTGAAAGATATGCTCGGAAAACGTATAAAATATATATCGTGCGCCAGCATGCATCCCCCTATCTAGCTACGATCTACTCGACTACTCCCCTGCCTACTCCTCTTGCGCTGCATGCGAAAATCAACTCGTAATTAAGCAAGAAGGGATTAGTAGATAATGTCTGTTCGCAATCGCAAGGCTTTGATGAAGCATTAGTAAGTAGTAGGCAGCAGCAGCAGCACATGTCTCAAGACGAGTAGGGCAGGGATATGTTAAGCAAGGGGTATCATCTGGTAGGGGCACTAGAGACACAAACACCTGCCGTGTTGGGTCTAAAAAAGGATCATTAGGGGGCGGGCAGGGCCCATCCTCCCTTTCCAAATGGTGGTGATCATGTGATGCTTAGCACTGTAGCAGCACTTGGTACGTAGTAGTGCTTAGTTATGATATGTCCAGGTTAATTGCCTTCCTCTAATCTCTGCTTGCCACAATTCTGCTCCCTTTCTTACTGTACTGCCTGCTGGATCTATAGTGGATCGCATGAGAACTTGCTTCATTTGCTAATGCGATGATCATCCAAATTAGGCTTCCGATCTGGTAGTACACGGAAGATGTTCATGCCCTGTGCAAGACCATGTAGCAAGCAGCACAAGCATGCGACGCGTTGTGGTTTTGGTACATGCATGTAGCATTACAGCTGGAGGGGCAGTGTAGGCATATCAAATCATTTGACCATGTACCTTCAGAATTAACCACAACCAGCCATATACCATCAAGGTAACACCACCACCCTGTGAGTGAATATACTGCAGCAGTAGTAGGGGGTCACTGTAGCAGCGGCAGAGGCTGTGGAGTGTGGACTGTGCATGGCTGAGCCCCCGATGAACAGTGCGACGCCGCGCCGGGGGGGCGGCCATGCATCAGCATCAGCATGTGCGGTGTCCGCACGGCCGCGCGCACGCACGGCACCGGCTCCTGCTGCTGCTGCTGCACCGATCGATCGATCGATCAATCAGAAGGCCGCTTTGGGCTGCTGGGGTGTGTTTCCGACTCCACAGGGCAGCCGCGTCAATCAACGCAACAGCTGCGGGGCGGGCACCAGCAAAGCTGCCTGCGTCTGCGTGCGTGAATGCGTGATGGATGGAACCCCCGGCCGGCCGGCCCATGGGGCCCCGCGCCCGACAGGCTCACCCACACGTGCACACGCCCAGGCCATCCCACGCACTGTAGCTGCGGCCCCCTTTCGCCCCGCGGCCCGGATCCCCCTGCAGCCTTCTACTTCTTCTTTCTTCCCCTGCTTTCGTCTCTGGACACTCCTACTCGACTCTGAACCCATACAGTTGGGTTGCAGTGCCTGAAGCCCTGAATACTATCTTCTGCAGTGTCCAAACTGTTGGTGTCCGATTATGGACGGAATTGTTTTTTTTGTCTGCCAGGAAGCATCATCAAGTGGGCATATTTCGTATATTTAATAACCATTACTGTTCTGAACTTACTAAACAAGGAGTTGCAGAGATCCAAATAGAAGAATCTAGGTGTTGAACCTACCTGTAACAAAGCTACAGCTTCTGAGCCTGTAAGTTGTACACTACTGCTGAGTGGGGAAGTTTCAAAAAATAATGGTCCAAGACACTTCCAAATGTCGCGCACACGCTGGAAACAGTTAACAGTAATACGCAGATAACAGCAGTGTCTTACCTTGTCTGGCCTGCTTGGCCCCTACTGTGCGAATGCGCATAGCTAAGACACACACAGAAGTTCTAGAGGAACACAAAGCACCGCGCGACGTAATTGCACTAAGGGTTGATGGCCACATCAAAAGATAGTAACATATTTTACGCTACCATATGTTCTTCTTGTGGAGATGCATTGTGAATGTTCACGAGTATACCTGACGAGACTGGATGTGACGCAGCCTAAGAAGAGCACTGGGTTTACCGTTTCTGGAGTTTCCATGCCTTTCTCCAGCTCCTGGATGCAGAAAGCAAGGGGTTAGTGTGCAGTGGACAAGGCAAGATTAGCCTGTAGTGATAAGCACGCAAAATCAACATGTTAATGAGACAAAGTTACAGGTGATGATATAAAGAGATATTGCACTTTGCTGGCCGTAGTCCTGGTCAATAAAGGGGATATTGCACGTTCTTTTAGCGCTGAAAGATATCATAACAATGTTCAGACCAGTTTTCTTTTCCCTGAAAAAGGTCAAACGGAACCACTGAACCGCAAGGAACAGTAGCTAATAGTTTCAGATCAAGGAACAGGAGTGCAGATCATATACTATAACACTGTGATATCACGCTAATGATCGTTCTGCTTCATGGAAAAAATCTTGGAACCTCTTCCATCCTGCCTAAAATCTATGTTCGTCAAATTTACGCTAGTAGTTTAATTTCCACTACAAATGCAGTAGGATTTCCCAGGGAAGACGCTAGTTATACCAGATACGGCCAAATATAACACATTGGATTAATATCGCTGAAGAAGAATCTGAATATAGAACATATTACTAGATAGATCGACGTTGATAAAAACAAGTCAATGTTTTCTCAGTTTATGGGTTCAGCGGTAAGCGAAATCGTGTCTATTTTTGGGGGTTCCACAAGGAAACCAACTTGTCCCTGGGAAACTTCATGTCTTCATCACACTGACGCACACTGCTACTCTTTATTTACAAACTATTATTTGAGTCCAGCTGTAAATACATCTCTTGGCTATCCAGCTGAAGAAACTTTGTTGTGATGTTGTGCAGTAAAACCCTTGGCTGTTCAAGTGAATCGCCCGACAAAAAGCTTGTGATATGACCGTCAGTTGACAATGGAAAACGATAAGTGCAGGTTTAGGTGAAACAAGTATGCAACATGTACTCTAGTTATAACGAACTACAGATGAAACCATACTTCTGAACTCTGTGCTGAAATGTTAAATGACTGACCATATGTTGGCCCCACAGGACATCTGATTCTAAAAGTAATCCTTTCATTTACCAGTAAAATAGTGACAAGAGCTAGTTTTAAGGGTCGGAATCATGACTCGTCTCGAAGTAAAATACGAATATCTCAACATACAAACTCCATATGGTTGATGATTCAGTGATTTTTTTTACCCTGAACAGCAGGAGCTCTGCTTATTTTCATTAAAGTAGAGGGAAGAAAAAACAAGGCAGATTGCAAGGGATTTGGAATCTCCACACTCATCGCTTGCTCAAGCAAGCTGGGCAAACACAGGAACACACAACACTAGAGAAAACTGCAGAACATAACTAGACAGTTACACGTGAGAAAGCTAGTTCCACCATCTGCACGTCATCTCGAATGACTGCAACCAGACCTTCCACCGTCAGGTTCAGATTCCGAAAAATGTGGCGCCCTCTTTCTTTCGATATGTGCCACACAATGATTCAGTATTTAAAATACATATGAATTGTGAACATAAGATCAGGTGTAAGAACTCTTGCCGGCAACGTGCAACTTTTCATATCTCTATGTTTTACTGATGCCAACTAATAACCAGGGAAACTAAAAGTTAGGCATGGTAAATATCATTCCCACTCCGACGGTAAAATGACAGACAACAACCTTATATCATTCCGCCGGGGATATTAATATGTTTAGTTTCCAAGAAGCAGAAGCAGCCACAATGTAAGTTTCGTTTGGACCTTGCAGTGTAAATGTGTTTCATATCAGACACGGCAACGCTTATCAGACGGTCATCTGATCATCGTTTCTCAGGCATCAGTGCCGAAACCAAAATCTGAATTTCTCAGAGCTAAGCAGTGAGCACATGTGGCTGGCTTAGTAAGGTGGTCCAGATTATAGTACTAGTACCAATCGAATGCAGTGTCGTAACCTCGCGGTACAATGGATGGGCGAGCAGGTCGAAGCAGGAGGAGACAGGCGGACAGAACAAACCTGCTGCGTCGCTGATCTCGCTGCTCGATGACGTGACGATCGATCCCACTCAAATCTCTGGGGAGGCGGAGGAGGAAGGCTGGCGCTACGTCAGGAACCCACGCGGCGGCGCTGCGGCGCCGGTGGTGAGGCGGATCAGCGGGGCAGCAAACTGCCTGCTTGGGTATTCGAGAGGATGGGCGTATAGTGTAGGACGATGAGGACTTTTTGAGCCCAATGGAAAAGGTAAGCTGGTAGTGGGCTGGGTTAACTAACGCGCTGGTATACTAGACCAAATAACTGGGCCACATGTATGGCAGGTCGACCCATTCAACTAGAAATTGAGCACCTTATTGGGGAATGCAGCGCGGGATTTGCTACTCCCTTCGTTTTAAAATATAAGATGTTTGTATCTAAATTTTTTTAGTATATAGATTTACTTAGTTTTGAAAATAAATATACATGCTAAAAAAGTTTCAATATATTCTCTTTACAAATCTAAAATATCTTATATTTTGAAACGAAGGGAGTATATACAAACCAATCCGGCGTGTACCATGCCCCGTACACCCGGCACACAGTACCTGGCTTTTTTCTATTTTTCTCTTTTCCTGTTTATTCTTTATTTTATTTTTAATTTTTTTATAAAAATTCAGAGTTGAAAATGCTCACAATTTTATCTTTTCTAGTCCTTGAATTTGTTCAAATTCAATTTGTTTAGATATTGAAAATTGTTCAATCTCTAAAAAATATTGAGTTCTAGAAAATTGTTCATTTTCTAAAAAAAGTTCAGATTTTGAAATTAGTTTCAATTTCAAATATATTCAAATTTAAAAATTGTTTAAATTAAATAAATTCAATTTTAAAATGTTCAGGTTTTTAAAGTTGGTCGGAATCTAAAAATATTTTTAAAAACTCAAAAAATAAAACACAAAAGAAAAAGTAAAAGGTAAACAGTAAAGAAAAGAGAAAATGCAATGCGGTCTGCCCAACGTTATGATTTTGAAGGTAATCTTCAAAGGTAACCCGCTATGACTTTTTATTTTCTATTTTTTGTTTAAAAAAGTTCAGATTTTGAAAAAAAAATCATATTGGGAATTGTTTAACTTTGAACATTATTCAAATCTAAAAATTATTCAAATTTGAATTATATTTAAATTTTAAAATTGTTAAAATTGAAAATGCTCAAATTTAAAATTGTTCTTATTTGAAACAGTTCAAATTTTAAACATGTTCTCGTTATTTAAAGTAAAATAAAAACTAATAAACAGAAAAACAAAAAATAAGGAAAGGGAAAGAAAGAAAGAAAGAACTTACCGGAGATGTACTAGGCCGGCCCGCGAGGGAATTGCAGTAGGCATCAACGCCGTACGATGTAAGAACAGTCCGTTAGGAATTGCCCGTCACGCTGCGCATCACTGCAGTTCTTGGGCAGCCCGCCTCGCTTGATGATTCTTTGGTTCAATTTTTGTATATAGTTTTTTGGTTCCTTTTTCCAAGTTTTTATTTCTTTTTATTTTCTCGGTGTTTTTCGTATTAACATGTTTTTCAATGTATTTTCCAAATTGTTCATGATTTTTCTAAAAAGATTGCTCACCAATTTTGAATTTTGTTCATGACATGAAAAAATTGTTCATGATTCTTTTTAAAAAATGTTTCATGATTTTTCTTAAAATTGTGTTCATGATTTTTCTTAAAATTTGGTTCATGATTTTGAAACAATTTCATTATTTTGGGAAAAAATCATGTGTTTTGGAAAATTGTTCATGATTTTTCTAAAAAATGTTCATGGTTTGAAATTTTTGTTTATCATTATAAATCTTTAAAAATTTAAAAAGTTCATATTTTTTTTTAAAATTTGTTATTTAAAATATAATGATTTACGCATATTCTATTGAAAAAGGAAAACAAAAGCAAAAAGGAAAGAAGTATTTATGGGCCGCGACCCAAGTACCAGCTGGGTGCGCAGGGTTGCGGCGCCCCACGCGGCACCAGTTTAAGTGGTGTGTAACATGTCCTCTCCACCGATCATATCCAATTTCCCTACAACGGCAAGCCAACATAAATAAATTTCTTTACCTGGACCATTGGTTAACAATTTGATAGCCTATTTTTTAACTCAGTTGTTTTTATATTTTTAGAAAAGGCAATACGGGTAGCCACATGCAAGGCTGCTAAAGAGAAGAATTGATTTGGTTTTGAAAAGAAAACGAAAACCGAGGGAGTGAAAACAGGAAAAGTGGTCAGGTCTCCCAGAAAGTATATTAAAAATTAATAATGTTGACAATGTATATGATGCTAACCAAGGTAAATGAGGTATGGGTGCAACAGCCAAGGATTACAATGGTAAATTCATTATTGAAAGTTGCAAGGAAATTCACTTGTAGCGGCTCCTGGAGGTGCGAATGGGGCCCGGCCGGTGAAGGCGGTGCTGCATCCACGGTGAGAGAAGGAGAATGTGTCCCTGGCAACAGGGCCCGGGAAGACACCACTCGGACGCGCGGGTTGTCCGTCCCCGAAAACCCGACCCAATTTTGAACCAGGAATGCACCGAAACGGACCGGTTCGGGCTTGTGGCTCCGTTTGCGGGTGGGTGTTGGATCATGACCTCGGTCTGGTCTGACAGGAATAGATGCGGGCGGTCCCTTTGTGAGCCGCTGTTTCGGATGACCTAACCCACCCTCCCCCAATTTTCGGCACACACACACATGTCGATCACAGTTTTCAGCGTCCCCAAAACTGTTTCATAACATCAACAATTCTCCAAGTCGTTGGCGTAACTATTTTCGATCAGCATTCAGACAGCCATGGCAAGAAAACATCACATATATTCATCTCTTACATACAGAGTACATGTAATTAACTATCTAGATGTTCCGATCACATGTTTGCAACTAGAGTACTGAACTACATGATCGACGCGCGCTACTATTCTCCTGCTGCGTGTGTTCCTCGTGGAGCGGATCCGGCTAGTCGCTGCTGCGGATCGGAGCTTGTCTTCAGTCCTGGAACTTGATCCCAGCATGTTCTCGCGCTGATCCATCTCAGGGCTTGAATCTTGCTCTTTGTGTGGTCGTCGTATTGCAAGGCTTGAATCTCGATCCCAGCAGGACCATTTCAGGGACGGGTTCCTAGGCACGATCAGTCTTGATCTTCGTTGCCGATTGCCCTGTCGTGTCTGCGTTGTTCTCCTGAAAAATCAGTCGCGCTGATCAGTTCTTGGTCCGTCGCCATCGTTTCAAATTTCGAAGTTCGTGTGGCTACTTTTGGGAACGTGAAAGACTCTGGACGTTCTCACGTACCTTAATTCATGGATCTTGCCGAGTTCTTGCTTGCGCTGATCCCCTTTCAGGGACGAACGCGCTCGTGGATGACGCCGCGGCGATCGTCCTCGACCTTCTGCCACACCGGGAAGGGCAGCACCCGGTCGACCCAAACCTTGCGCTCCACCGACGTCTTGTAGGCCTCCTTGCAGAGCGCGTCGGCCACGGAGTTGCCCTCGCGGTACGTGTGCTGCACCTCGCACACCTCGAAGCAGCCCAGCAGCGCGATGATCTCGTCCTGCATCTCCCGCGGGATCCGCGTCTGCGTCGACTCGCAGCGCAGCAGCCGCACCAGCGTCACGTCGCCCTCCACCGCCAGCCGGCGGCATCCGAAGTCCAGCGCGAGCCGCAGCCCGCGCGCCAGCGCCCGGGCCTCCACGACGCCGATGTGCGCGTGCGGCGTGCGCTCGGCGAAGGCGAGCAGGACGCGCCCGTGCACGTCGCGGATGGCGCCGCCGATGCTCGCGCGCCCGCTGCCATCGTTGTGGACGGACCCGTCGAAGTTCAGCTTGGTCCACCCGAAGCGCGGCGGCGTCCACTGCACCAGCGTGACGCGCGCCGGAGGAGGACGAGGCTGGACGCCGTGGCTGCTGCTGCTTCGAGGTCGGCACGGCGGCGAGCCGATGGACGGGAAACTAGGACTGGGGTTGTGGAAGCACGACGTGGCCATGGTTGGGCGCTCCGAGATGCAAGGAAGGGTTTCGGGAGGGAGAGAAGAGAAAAGGCAGAGGGAGGCGCAGAGCTAGACCATTAGCAGATTGGCCATTATATCCTGACGAATAATCCTAGATTTGGAATTCATGCATGCATGATGCATTCGAGACGAAACCGGTCCGTGCTGTGTTCTCCTCCTGGAACGCGGAGACGGCCCGAGCCCGACTCGCTATCATGCCATGCATGGCCATCCTCCTCCCGTGCGCGCGCGCACGCACCTTTCTCACCTCCTCACCGCCATACTATCCTCACGCCGCACCTTTCTCACCTCCTGTCTCACAGACTCCCACTCCCCGCCGCTCCGGGAGCTCACCGTCTTCCGCCGCTTGCTCGACCTACCCCATTTCCCTGTCCCGGAGAGCTCCTCCCTGTTCTCCTTCGCCGCCACGCGCCCTTGGTCTCCTTCAAGCTGCTTGAGTCGCTCCCGTCCACCAACGCCCACCTACTCCATGCTCGTGCTGTCCGTCCTTCTCTCCACCGCGCTCCGCACCTCCGCTCCCGGCGCATCCTTCAAGCTGCTTGAGTCGCTCCCCTCCACCAACGACCACCTCTCCTGCTGTCCGCACCTCCGCTCCCGGCGCATCCTTCGCCGCCGCTGTCAGTCAGCATGTCACCTGCTTTGAGTCCTCCGCCACCGTCGTCTGGGCACGCCCCGAGCTGAACGAGCTGCTCTGCGTCTTCTAGGTCCGCAGCCGCGTCTCCGAGGCGCGTGCTGTTCCACCGCGTCTTCTACCATGACGACGCTTAGTGAAAGCTGAATTATGTTCTTCAGACTTAAGTGACTGACATACGTTTTATTCTCCCTTAGCCACGCAAGAAAAGACAGAGCAATCAGCAGCTGTTAGCAATACGTTTTATTAGTGTTTAACATCTCCCAGGTTGAGCTTGTTGACAACATAAAAGATTGTTGCTAGCAAAAATGGATGTCTCGGATGGTCCTGGATGATGACAAGATAAAAGATTGTTGCTCACTGACTACTTAAACACTGTTATAGTAAGTTTTGGACTTTTGGTGCTGGTGCCACCCACCTGCGCTCCACTTTTAACAGTTGACAGGAAATAGACTCAGAGTTTGCAGAGGCTCTTGCTAGCCGCTTATGTGATTGATGTGTCTTGGCATGGAAATTTTAATAGCACTGTTTTGATTAATTTCATTTGACAGAACTTCTACAAATATGGTCTAGCAGAGACTTTACAGGATGTTTAGTCAGAGCAGTGTTAGAGTAGATGTCAGTACATTGTGTTGACTGAAAGATGAATACACAAGTAGTATTAGTACCAGAATTCTCTTGTGCTCTCCTTCTTCCATATTGAAAAAAAATATGGCAATAAAACACTTGATTTGCTAATGGGTGGGAAAATATGCATCTCTCTTTTTGTTTGAAAAGTTCACTCAACCATCAATCAGCCATACAAATCTATTTATTGTGTACGTTTCAACTTATCAGGTTAGTAGTAAAATGAAAAAGTTTTAAAAAGTTGGGGTTTTGAAAGTTTTTCAAAATCTAAAAATATTTTGAAAAACACAAAAAGAAAAGGAAAAAGAAAAGGAAAAAAAATAAATAGTAAAGAAAAGAGAAATGCAATACGGTCGAGCCAAAGAGCATCTCCACTCGTTGGCCGATGCCATGGAACGTTGTGTCTGACTGCTCCAGGCTGCACAGCGGGATCCGCATTGCTGCTAGGGTGCTTGCGAACATCAGGTTGATGCCGCTGCCACCGTCCATGAAGACGCGCCTCATCTCGAAACCTCCAATCTGCGCCTCAAGCACCAGGATAGCATGACCTGGGCGAGGGACCTAGCAAGGGTGATCCGAACGGCTGAACGTGATGCAGGACTCCGATCCACTGAGGTACTCAGGGATGGTGGGTGGAGCTGTCACGGCCAGGTTGATCTGACGGGTGATTTTCTTCTGCACCCTATTCGTTGGGCGCCCTTTTTGGATCATCAGCGCTCCTTTCGAAGGGGGATATCCGTGCCCACCGTTATTCTGTGCGGGTGCGACTGGGTGGTTCGAGCCGCCTACAGGTGGCGGTGGAGGAGCTCCATGCGCTATCTCGGTGCGGCACGCGTTCCTCAATCCGTGGTTTGGGGCTTGCTGCCTCATCTGAGCCATGCTTTCGCTGAGTTTCTGGAACTCGCGGCAGTCCTTGAGCATGTGGCTTTCCTTCTTTTTACCATCCTTCTTGTCGATGTAGAAGTGGATGGTGCATGGACCCGACAGTCTTTCATATGCTGAGGGTCCGTCGCGATCACTTGGCGCTACCACGATCTTTGGTCGCCCTCCATCGCGAAATTACCTGCGGTATCTGCCGCTATTGCGGTTGGCATCGCTGGCGCGGTCGGTGTAGCCAGCGCGACCATGTCGGGTCCATCGCGATCGTCAGAGACGCTGGTCTCCTCTTGCTACGGCGTTTCTCGCCGTCGGCCGTCAGTCGCCCTCTTCCTCCGAAAAGTGCGCTCGGACGGAGTCCTCACCGTCAGCCCACCACATGGCGATGTGTTGGGTTTCAGAGCATGGAAAACAAAAATTTCTACCGTGATACAAACAAACAAGCCAAGATCTATCTACTAGATTGTAGCAACGAGTCGATAGAATAACTCACCCTCGAAGATTCCAAAGTGCTTAACGAGAGCGGATTCGTGGGTGATGTAGTCGATTTCTTCCGATCTCAAGATCGCGTAGACGATCCTTCCGGCGCTGCGTTCCGGCAGCGCTCCCGCAGTCGGTCACACGTTTGGTACTCGACGAAGACCTTCCTCTCCCTTGTTCCAGCAGGCAGCAGAGGTTGTAGCACTCTCCTCGCGATTCCGGCAGCACAACGGTGTGGTACCGGAAGTAGAGGGGAGACCTCGCAGGGCTTCGCCTTAAGCCGGAGCGAGTATGGTGGAGTATGAGAGAGTCCCTCGGTGTTCTAGGGTTTAGACACACCAAGGAGGAGGCAAGCCGGCGGCTAGGGATTAGCTAGACGGCGGCTAGGGTTTACCCTAGGGCCGGCGGCGGCTATGGAGGCGGTGGCGGCTTGGGGCTAGGGTTTGGAGGAGAGGATCTTGTGTCCTAGGAGGGGCAGCCCTGCCCCTCCCTTTATAGGTGGGAGGCGCGGCCAAGGGGAAGGGAGTCCCTCCCCAACTCGGCTTGGGTGGGCGCCGCCGGTTGGAGGAGGGAACTCCTCCCCAACTCGGTTTCCCACTCCTCCTCTTTTCCTCTTTCCAAATTTAGCCGTTTGACTTTTTAAACTAGCTATTTGACTTTTTAAACTAGGATTTGAATTAATCCTTTATTTGGTTCAGCGATGACACTTAGTACATGATGCAATCATACCAACTTGATACAACACATTCATGTACCCTTCCCCTCCGGAGTGCCGGACATTCCGGAACATTCTAGAACATTCCCGATGAAAACACTGGAACCATTCTCCAACTCCGAACAGGACTTTCCTTATATGAATCTTATTCTCCGAACCATTCCGGATCTCCTCGTGATATCCCGGATCCCATCCGGGACTCCAACAACATTCGGTCTCTTTCTCATCATTCCATAACTACTCAAAACAACGTCAATCCTTATGTGTCTCCCTACGGTTCGTGAATTATGCGACATGATCGAGACACTTCTCGAACAATAACCAATAGAGGAATCTGGAAATTCATATGGCTCCTACATATTTCTACGATTACTTTGTGATCGAATGAACCACTTACATACGATATCAATTTCCTTTGTCTCACGATAGTTTACTTATCCGAGGTTATGATCGTCGGTATCTCTGCATACCTAGTTCAACCTCTACCGATAAGTACTCTTTTCTCGCTCCCGTGATATGTGATCCCTTGTGAGCAGTCACATGCTTGCAAGCTAATTGGATGACATTTCACCGAGAGGGCCCAGAGTATATCTATCCGTCATATGGATGGACAAATCCCACTCTTGATCCATGTGTTTCAACCAATACTTTCCGAACACTCAATGCCACCTTTATAGCCACCCAGTTACGGTGTGGTGTTTGATGTCATCAAAGCATCCATCCGGTAAAGGTGATATGCATGATCTCATGGTCGAAGGAATTAGATTACTATGTATCAGAAAGCATATAGCAATTGAACTATTAAAATGACTTGATCTTTATGCTACGCTTATCTATAGGAGTATGTCCATCATATCATTCTCCCTACGATATGATCTTGTTGTTAATAACATCTCAATGTTCATGATAGGGAAACCACAATCATCTATTAACCAACAAGCTAGTATTATATAGAGGCTTTACTAGGGACTTCAAATTAAGTTTACAAATCACACAAGTATCAATGTTTCCTTGTTAATACTATTATAGCATGAATGTAAACATTTATCATAAACACAAAGATATAATAATAACTGCATTTATTATTGCCTCTAGGGCATATCTCCAACACGATGTTCATGAGGTGGTCGAGTGTCTTGGGCTTGACGCGCCCAAGTTCTTCCTTGAAGTCCTAGCGCTTGACACCGTCCTTGAAGGCATCGATGGCCCTTTCTTCGGAGATGTGTGCCACGGAGTTCTTTGTGTTGGACCAGCGCAGTATGTACGAGCGAATGGATTCGCCCGTTTGTTGAGTGCAGGCTCGCAACTCTTCGATCGAGGCAGGCCTCTTGCTGGTGCCTTTGATGTTTCGGACGAAACTGTATGCCAGCTCCTCCCAACTTCGGATGGACCCTGAGGATAGGTGTAGCACCCCGGATAAAACCGCTATTAGAAGTCGCATGTTGTTTATATCTTGTGCGTCATCATGACATCATCACGACCTCATCATGCATACCTTTGCATAAAAACATTTCGCTAAAACCCTATCTTTGTTTTGACATTACTCCTCCTCTTTATTTCAAAATACAAACCTCTAGTCTTCCTGAATATTTTATATGTCTCAAAATAGTTTACAAAAGTCTTCTAAAATAATAACAAAACTTTTACATTTTTTTAGGAGGCAGCCAGCCAGGCCCAAAAGCCCAGCCGGCCACCCCCAAATCCTATCTACCTCAAACCCTAATCCCTAGTCCCAAACCAATCCCTAGAACCCTAATCTATCTTATTTCCTCCCTCCAGCCGCCAACCACCACTCGGCCACCTCCCAGCCGCCACCACCACCTGCCTCGCTCATTGGCCCCACTGCTCGATCCCCAGCTGCCACAAGGTCCGACCCCGACCCGGTCAACACACACAGCCCGCGTGACCCCGACCCCACCACGCCACTTCTTCCCTCGATCCCGAGTCCCACCCCGCATCTCTCTCTCCCTCACGCAATCCCGTCGCCGCCTTCCCCTCGGACACAGCCACGCCCATCCTCGCCTCTGTCGCTTCCATGGCGACCCTCCATCGTTCGCCCTTCCCCCACGCCCTCGCCGCCTCTCATTGGCGCCCTCGCTCCACCGAGTTTTCCCTCCACCTCCTGCACAAGCCTCACCGGCCACGGCGCTTCACTTCGCTGTCCCGACCGAGGCTGCTCGTCTCGGCCCTGCCCCTCGTAGCAACGCCGCCCTTGCGTCCCTCTCCGATCCTCCATCTTGGCCTCCCTTGTCACCCGCATCCACCGCCCGTGACGCGTCCTCCCGCCGCTCGTCTTCACGCCTCGCTCGTCGTCCGTCTATGTCTGCGGCGCCCTCACTGTCCTATCCGGCCACCACCGCCATGCCCTGCGGCCTCCTTCATCCTCAGCGTCACCATCCCCGCCTCTGGCTATCCACCCCCTCTGATGCGTGCTGCTGCCCTGCTCGTGATCTCGCAGCACCTGCGTCGCCCTGTCAAGTACCATGTACCTCGCCGCTTGAACCCTCAGTGTGTGTGTGTTTGACCAGCAACGGACATGTTTCTCTCCATCGGCAAGGTTAGCCACGACATGTGCCATGTGACAAGTATGACCCGCAAGGAGTTGTGAGGCTCTCAAGATCTACTGACGCCAAGATCTACTGACGCCCGACGCCAAGATCTTCCGATGGCGATGCGAGGAGCCCAAACCCGAGGGGCCCTATTGAACTCGGTGTCATCTATTCAAGTACTCCATCGACGACAAGATCGTCCACTCAGACCACAAGACCGTTCCTGGAGCGAAACATCGAACCCCGGTGCTTTCGCCTTCCTCTCCGAAGACCGATCCCCCGAACCCTCGGAACCCCAAGATCGCCTCGATGTGTGACCCCTATCTTATCCGCCCCTATTTTGTAATATAACATCTATCTTGTTGCATAATTAAATTGTCATGCTTGCATACATATTGTGGGTGTTTAGGGGTGTTTAGACGATTCACCTAAATTAAATATGGGGTCCATATGTGGGCAAATCTAGTTCATATTGGCCCCATCTAAATTTGTGTAGCGAACCGGTGCTATCTTTTCCTTGTTAATGCAACATTTAAATTGGGGGTATCTAAACAACATGAACTTAATAATTAATTGTCGGGACCCCGGTTCCGCTTAATATTGCCTAATTGCATCGCGTCTTTCCATGCCATACATCATACATGCATCATGCCCGATCTTCTGCCGTAGTATTAAATATTGCATCCGGTGTTTCTGCTAGTGCTTTGCTTCTTCACGGATTAGGCCGATGAGTTGATGCGAGTGTCGACCTGATCCCCGGTGAATCTTCGGCAATGTTTTTCAGGCGAGCATTCTCCCCCTTTCTACCTATCTTACTTTTATAGTCTTTATTTCCTCCTATTGATCTATTGCTGACTGTGTTGCGATGATTTAGTTTCCGTACCCGTGATGTCCCTTGCAGCCATTATATTGCCTTGGATACCTCCTATTACCTTTTGTTTGGTAGATAGTCGGCCTTGCGAGTCATAGTTGCTTGCTCAGGTGTTGTTTCGATGTTCTCAAGTACCACCGTGGTTGGAGTATTGCCGTATGTTTAATGGTGGAGATGATTATGGCTTTAGTTATCGTTTAATAACTAAAATTGAAGTAGGTAAATGCAGAGGCACCGGTGGGTAATAGACAATATTTGGTTTTTAACCGCTCACTGGTGTCCCGTAGGACCCGAAGTTCTTGACACCTGCCCGAGATCGAGCGCTAACCACAGTGGGTGTGGGCACCCCATCGATTAGTACCTGATTTCAAAGTACTCTCTACCGGGGCCACAAAGTAGTTTGGGGCTTTATTACTATCCTGTACTTATGCCATGCTTTATCATGATGATTATCAGCGTGGGCGCTCAGACTGCTTTTTGGAACCAATGTGGAATGTTTCGCGGTATCGACAAGCCCACACACTTTCGGGTTCCCAAATGCGTTACAGCCATTGTCACAAACCTCTGGGTCCGTCTCGGAGCCGGCCGACTTCGTTGCGGGTAGCTTAGTGGGGTGGCCCCCATGTGCTTGCTTTGGGTCTGGGAAACGTCGTGTCCAAAACCCCGTCGACATACCGTTGGGTGTATGTTTTGTGATCTTGTACCTACCTGATCTGACAACAAGGGTGTAGGTGCGTGGAAACTTTGGTGCACCCTCAGGTTAAATCTTTTCGAGAAGCCGTGTCCGCGTTATGGAAGACTTGGATGACAGTTCTCGATCATAGACAACTATAACTAAAGTTTACTGTTATAATTTGACTTGTATCCGATATGACTAGTAATCAGATTCACTACAACGGAATGGCTAAATAAAAGTACCAACAACTGCTGGGTTTGGGATATCTCATGCTTATTGTATCTGACTAGTAAGTGTTGCAACTACAACGGAATGGTTAACTAAAACTGCCCACTGCTTATTATATCAGGATGACTATCTATACCTGACTAGTAATTACGCAACGATAATCGAATAAATAAAAGCGCCAACCGTGAGTTCCTCGGTTGACTTCCTCGTTTGGTCTCGAGGGAAATACCAGGATGGGTATGTTTGGTGGTAGCATCAGGTTGGTTCCGAATAGGTCTTTCTTATCCCTCTCTGATAGCCGACAGTTATATCGAGTCTCTATAGGTTGTTTAGTGCATGTTGTGCCGCTTCAGTCCACCATACCTATGTAGGCGAGGACCGCCGAATTCTAGCCTCATGTAATCGCCTCGATCGACCGCTTCTCTTTTCCTTTGCTCTTTGTCAAGACCCTTTTGATTAACCAGGTTTTGAGATCGACGTCGTTAGCGTGGTTACCTTCCGGCTTGGCTCGGCAGGTTATGGACGCCATTGGTTATTCTTCGTGGCTCTTAGCTCAATTTGCATCTTGTCCGTATCGGACGCTGTATTGTTTTCAAGGTGATTTGGATCTTTGTATTGTATATTCGTATTCTTGACTCTTTGAGTCATTGTTGTATATATCTGTTCGTGGGTTCCGCTGTGGACTAATGTGTAATGATATTACTGTTTTCCACCCGCACGCAAGTGCTCGGTGGGCACCTTTGAATCGCTTCTATGCGGGTTTGGCGGGAATCACCGAGACTTGCATAGGGTCGATTCTCGAGGGTGTTACAATAGGTCGCTTAACCAGATCCGAAGTTGTGCTCGCTACCAGAGTCAAGGCATTGCATGGAGGTTTCTGCTCCGCCGTGCAGCTTGACGGACGACAAGTGGTCACCGAGCCACGCCTTTGGGGTCCTGTAGCCGAATTTCGGAGTGTCTCAAGGAGCTTGAAGTTTCGCGGCATCTTTGTCCGTCGGACAGATCTGCTAAAGCATCGAGCTCCGCAGAGTTCTCCTTCGTCTTCGTCCATCTCAGATTTAGACGAGCATACGCGCTTGGCGCGTGACTTGTCGATCTTGCGCTGCGTTAGCTCGTTTCGAGCGTCGTAGTCGCGGCTGCGATGGCGTGAGCTCTTATGCCTCCGAGGAAGGTCATGCTCTTCATCCTCGGATGAGGGTGTGGGGTTGCGGTTGAATCTGACCGCAACCTTCTTTTTCGCCCGAGCTTCTCCGTGGAGCGCAGCTCCAACGAGTCCGAGCCCGGTAAGCGCGGACTTATGCATGGCCCTCTTCGGGTCCCCATCCAAAGGTGGGTGGGACGCGAGGTACACGGTGGCTGCCATGATCGTAGCTTGCTGCGTTTTTGGGATGACATTGCCATCGGCATCCATCTCCATGAAGGACGCGTTGAGGGCTCGGGTCACCTCACGGCGCTCTTTGGGGTCCATGTTCTCCATCCGAGAACGGTGTTTGTTCCCGTTGTTGCCGTGTGAGCTGTAGCCGATGCCCATGGCAGAGAGCGCAGCCGACTCCGGCTTGCTTACGCTTGTCCAAAGACTTCCTGCATCTTGATTCGCTTCTTGTGCTCCTCGAGGAGGCGCATGGGGGATGCCATCAGTCGATCTCGTGAGGCATCGCGGTAGCATCTTGTTGCTCGCCACGGCCTCGCTGCTTGAGCCCATCCTCCTCGCCGAGGTGGATGACCCGATTGTTGTTTTCCGTTGGGTGGGGGACCGCTTCTTCCGTTTCATCGCTTTCTACCCTGCGGGTTGGGTGGCGGATTGTGTTCTTGATCCTGGATGACCGCGGCGCACTGGTAGCGCTCGTAGATCGGTCTGCTGCTGCCGAAGCTTTTGGATCCGGAACCGTAGGTCCCTTCGTCCGATGGCGGATCGCACAGATCGGAGTTGCAGTTGCTGCTGTCATAGGACTCGTCTGTTGACGATGTGGTGCATATCATAGGGTGTGGAGCCCATGAAGCGGGCATGATCGATGGTAGAGGCACCCGCTCTGGGAGGCGGAGAGTGCCGGTCTGCCCCACCTGGAAGCAGAAGCTCCCGAATAGGATCTCGAGCCCGTCGCCAACGGGCTCGAAGTCCTTCATGGTGGCCGGTGAGTGGGTGGTGAAATCGAAGGCGCCGAAGAGGAGATGAATCTCCGTCGCTACGGAGTTGTAGATCGCTCGGGTTGGGACCGTCACGATCGCACAATCAGCGTCCCCAGTTCCCACAGATGGCGCCAATTGACGAGGTTTAATCTCGTCAATGCCCATTGTTATGGACTTGGGTTTTGGAGAAGATGGGGATGCTGGAGATCGCGGAACGGTTAGCAAACAAGCAACATGGGGACACGAGGTTTACCCAGGTTCAGGCCCCCGGAGGGAAAACCCTACTCCTGCTTGTCTGCTCTTGATTACGGCGGAACCGAAGGTTACAGGGGTGCGCAGATGTGATCTGGCATGGAGGTGTCTATGCGAAAGTATGAGGTGAGAGATCTAGGTCGTGCCCTCCTAGCCTTTATATAGAGTTAGGCAGGTCCCAGGCACAGATCGAGTCGGTTACAGGTTTAGGGTTTACCCCTTTGAATTTCCTATCTACTCTAGTCTTGCTCTCCAAGGATCCGAAGGCGTCATGGGCCTTGGCCACCCGAAATTCTTCATGGGTCAGCGTATATTTGCCGTGTGCCTTCCTTGGGCTGGACCAGGTATGCTGAGATCGTGTACCCGCGGGGTATAACCATGTCACTTATTCTCTAAATTCTTCATGGCTTTAAAGCCTTGCATCGATGGCTTCAAAGCAGGGTGTCGTCCATATTTGAGTATAGACTCATCTTTCTTGACTGGAAAGTGGAATGGTCAACTAGCAGCATGCAATGTTTTAGATGGACACAATTGGATGTTCCCTGTAGCTATTGGCATGTTTCGGTCTGAGACAGAGGCATCATGGACATGGTTCATGATGCAGTTGAAAAGATGCATAGGGCCAGTCTCTCCATTGGCAGTGCATGCAGATGCATGTAAAGGTTTAGAAAATGCAGTGAAGATTGTTTTCCCTCATGCTGAGCAGAGGGAGTGCTTGACCATATGTGGATGAATTTGATCAAAAATTCAGAGGAGATGATTTTGGACGACGTGGCCAGCAAGAAGATCTTACACCGCATGCATACATTCATATCACCTTGAGAAGATTAAGGCGGCATGCTCTGAGGAGGATAGGGTCAAGTTTTGTACATGGTTGGAAACCTACCATTCTCTTTTATGGTACAGGTCTGGTTTTAACACTGCCATCAAATGTGATCATATCAACAATAATTTGGCAGAAAGTTTCAACAACAAAGTGAAGGAGTTAAAAGACTTGCCTGTCCATGACATGGTTGACCAGATCAGGATCATGATCATGATCATGAGGTTGTGGGAATTAAGAAGAAGGCTTGGTGATGTTCTTCAAGGAGATAAGCTTCCTGATGTTGTGCAGCAGGTGGTCAATAGGAGCAGAAATCTTGCACATTTGCGTGTTGAGAAATCCTCATTGTGGGGTGCCGAAGTCAAAGATACAAAGACTGGCAGGAGGCATGTTGTTGACACTCAATTGCATGAATGCACATGCCTTGAGTGGCAACACACTGGGAAGCCTTGTGAGCATGCCATACTTTTATTGGCCTCCAAACACAAGCTAAATATGCACCCATATTTGCATGAGTATTATTCTGTAGAAAAATTCAAAGGTGCATATGGAACACCAATTCCAGCACTTACACATCAGTCTCAGTGGCCTGAAGTGGACATTCAGTTCTCCTTGTGTCCTCCTTTGATGAAAACAAAGGCTGGCAGGCCCAAGCAGAGTAGATTCAAGGCTTAGTTTGAGAAAGGTGGGAGCAACAAGAAGGGAAAGAAAGATGCCAAGCCAAAAAGGGCCTAAAAAGGTAACAAGAATAGATGCAAACTCTGTGAAGAACTTGGACACTGAGCTGGCTCTACCAAGTGCAGATACACTGCTGAAAAGCCAAAGTATGTTTATCCAAAATCTATCCCATTTCTTGTTGATGATTTTTCTCCCCCATCTAACTTGCTTGTTTTCAGGAGGAAGCGTGGAGAAAAAGGCCCACCTCTTGTTGTTGAAGAATGCTGGCCAGTGAAAAGGGCAAGAATCAATGGCCAAAGAAAGAAGAGAAGTAACCAAATCATGTTTGGTGCTGCTGAGGTGCAATCTGAACTTGTTTTGGAGGATGATGTGCAAACTGTTGAGGCTTTAGGGCACACCATTTATGATTTGGAAGCTCTGGTGCAAAATGAGGGGCAAAATGAGCATGTTGTTGAGGCTCTAGTGCAAAATGAGCCTGTTGTTGAGGCTCTGGTGCAAAATGAGCCTGTTGCTGAGGCTCTGGTACAAAATGAGCATGTTTTTGAGGCTCTGGTACAAAATGAGCCTGTTGTTGAGGCTCTGGTGCAAACTGACCATGTTGATGAGGCTCTGGTGCAAAGTGACCATGTTGATGAGGCTCTGGTGCCCGATTGTGTTGTTGAGGAGGTGCAGGAGGTGAAGGAGACTCTTGGACGTGCTGTGGAGAGGCCAGATGGTAATGGTACAAAAAAGAAGAGCATAAACCTGTTGTGTGGTGTCAAACTTGTGAAGGAGAAGAAAACGAGGGGTAAGAAGAGCCAAAATAAATAGACTTTGAATTTGGCACTTGTTGTTATAAACATTTGTTATTGTAATAATTTGGCAGTTGTTGTTGTAAACATTTGTTATTATAATAATTTGTCACTTGTTGATAATTTGGACAAAATTCAAATATGATGGTAAATTTGAATTTCAACAAATGTAGCTATGTGTACTTTTATATGTTTGTATGAGCTTCCAACGTTTTTCTCATATGTACAGTACAACTCATCCTCACCCTGATTCCTTTTGTGAAGTACAACTCACCCTCACCCAAAATGTGGTAGAAATGGGCTCCAAAGCTAGGGTAAACCTCCCCATTTCTAAGCAAGTTTTTTTCGACCATTTATAAAATCAAGTTTGGTATTTTTCCTCACAACTATGTCACATAACATGACACCATGCGAAGGTTTTATATTTTTTTGATTGTTTTTGAATTAGTTATGCACATTTGAATGTTTGGTCAAACTTTTTGAAGGGTTTTCATAAATATTCTTAGCTAGGGGCTGAGGCTCACAAAACTAGCATTGGATCTCTGATGAAATAGCATGTTGTGAACCTAAAAATGATTTTTACAAAAAATCATCAGTATGAAATCATGTACCTGTAGCTCATATCTTACCCACTTCCAGCCGATTCGGCATGATTTGTCTTTTTACCAAGGATGGAATAAAAGGTTTGAGATACTCAAGTTGGGAAATTGTACATGATAGGTGGTCTAGTATTTTTTTAAAATAGGATGTTACCATTTTGAAACTTCAATTTGGTGGTTGCTTCACAAATCCCCCCTCTTTCGGCACTCAGGAAATAGAAAATGGATTTTCTGTAGAAAAGGAAAACTTTGTACTACAACATTGTTAGTCATCCTATTATACACATGCATGCCCAATATGGGCACATTATCACAAACTATGCCTTGATTCTAGCCATATCATTGGTCATTTGACCCGAAAGCCAGAAAACCTCGGAGGAGATAGGTCATTTTTGTGAAGGTTTTTTTTTGAAATATGATCAATAGACCAAGTTTGATATTTTTCCTCACAACTATGTCACATAACATGACACCATGCGAAGGTTTTATATTTTTTTGATTTTTTTTGAATTAGTTATGCACATTTGAATGTCTGGTCAAACTTGTGAAATCCCGTTGATTGCATCCTAAACCCAGCTAACCCTAAGGCCGAATGAGGAATGTAGATCTAACCCTAGTGCGACACGGTGGCCGTCCGATCGCGTCTTCTATAAGGATTCCGCGGGTGGTTCTGGACGATCCGCGGAAGGGCTTGTTCTGCAACTTGATTGGTTGGCGTCTCTTAGAAGGATTTCGCGGCTAGCTCTTGGCGATCCGTGAGATGGATGATTCTGAAATCTGATTGGCTTCATCGTTTTTCCATGAACAGATAAGGTACAGCGTGGCACACTCCATTGACCGTTGGACCGAGCGTGGCATGCGAGGGCGCTGGGCGGGGCGGGCTGCACCATGCATACAGCTGCCTCTAGCGTCGCAGTCTAGCTATTTTGCGTGCAATAGCGCTGCAGCGTATTTACTTCCTCCGTCGCATTAAATAAGGGGCAGTGTACGTCTAACAACTTTGTTCAGTCAAACTTACTCCCCTTAGGTTCATGCGACATAGAAAAACTCAATATTTATAAACTTTGACTATGTATATAAGGCTAGTCATAGTGGGAGTAACTTAAATAGTAACATAGTCCTACATGTATTGTCAATTAAGCATTTAGATGACATGGCATGCAATTAAATGATGAGAGATAGGTTTGTGGTAACTAGCAATGTTACCATAACATCACAAATTTCAAGACAAAATGAGTCTACATTGTAATAAATAAGACTTTGCATGATACCATATCTATGTTATTTTGCACTATGGAGTAGTAACTTAGACTAGTAACATATGCATGTTACTACTCTAAGTTACTCCCACATACTCGTTTGCATGTCACTATGACCAGCCTAAGAAAAAATATCAAAATCTAAAATATGTAATAAATATAAGGTACAACATGGCACACTCCATTGACCGTTGGATCGAATATGGCATGCGAGGACGCTGGACGGGGCGGGCTGCACCATGCATGCATGCTATGTAGTTGTCTCTCGAATCGCAGTCTAGCTATTTTGCGTGCAACAGCGTTGCATCGTATTTACTCCCTCCGTCGCATTAAATAAGTGTACGTCTAACAACTTTCTTCAGTCAAACTTACTCCCCTCCAGTTCATGCGCCATAGAAAAAGTTAATATTTATAAATCTAAAATATCAACTTTGACTACGTATATAAGAAAAAATATCAAAATCTAAAATATTATAAACTTAGTTTCATACTCCCTCTATTCCCTCCAATTGACATCCCTCTGACTACTTCCACCGATTTTTCTTGTGTGTGTAAAAACGAACGAGTTTGTTGCATGCAGTGCGTAAAAACGAACGAGTACCTTGGTCCTAAATTTCTGCATTTATTACGGAGTAAATCAAGACCAAATTCTATTTTCTCTTTTATTTTTTACTCCCAATGAACAACTATCTTAGACGTTTTTTTCTCTTTCGCATTAATGCATGCATGCATGCAGGGGCGGGGGCGACGGTGCAGGGGTCACATCGCATCCTAGCAATTTTTTTGCACTGACCGCATTGATCACGCACGCGGCTACGCCCGCTGCCTACACGCAACGCAGCGCACGCGGCTGCGCCAACGCTGGATTCCCACGCCGCCCTTCACGCCCGCCCTCAATAAATAGGCAAAACGCCTTTGCCTCCTCATATCATCTTGCCCCTCATCTTCAACCTCGAGCCCGTACCTTTGCCTCCTCCTAGCCCCAAAACACTCGACGACCATGGCGACCTCCCCCCTCCGCTTCCTTTCCGATTCCGAAGTTAGCGACGAGGACAACCACCCGGACCACAAGCAGGTCTGGGAGCAGGAGGCGCCCACGCGCCCCAAGCGTGGCAAAAAGGGGGAGGGGGCGATGCAAAGCCCCGCCCTGCCCCTGGGCGGAGGTCCACTTCGTCCACAACCCCCTCCCCGACGGCAACCTCCCCGACGACGGCCCCTCCGAAGAGTACTGGAAGGCGGTGGAGAAGGAGGAGGAGGCGGAGCTGGTTGCTTACGCCAAGTGGGAGAAGAAGCAGGCCGCGCGCGCCTTGAAGAAAAGGCGCAAACGGGAGGACGAGGAACGACGGGAGGCCAATCGCTGGGTCTTCCAGGAGGAGCAGCGACGGCGGGAGCAGCGGGAGAGGCTGGCGGCGGCTCGAAGGACGGCTGCACCGGCACCGCCTCCACTGCCGATGGAGTAGGGTAGCTAGGGTTAGGATTTAGCCCAGGGTTTAGGCGCCTAGTTTCCCTTCCCTTCTATATTAGTGTACCCTTTTTTTTATTGTAATGTTATCCGGCTATCTAATATATTATCTATCCCGTGTTTTATTGTAATCTGTGTTTTATTGTATTATCATTTGTCAAAACACCCAAAACAACAAGTGCATAAAACAAAAGACACAAAAACAAGTTCTCATATAATACTCGTGCAATATTTATAAAATGAGTGAAATTAGAAAAGCTCAAAAGGAAGAATAAGTTAACGTTATGATGGTTGATTATTTTCAAACAACACATGGTTTATTTTCAAACAAGACATTTACATATTTACATAAGTTAAAGGGGCGCCCAAGTTATGTTAGTTAAATGGATGTCCTTGGACTTTATTTATATATTTACTTTCGCAAAAAATAAAAGATTGCGACCTGAGCACGAGTATATGCAGATCCACACGTCCCTATTTAGATTATAACGTGAGTACCATTTTTTTGCCCAATCTACATGTAGTTACTATTGGGCCTGGATACGACCATTTTGGTCTGGCTAAGTTCTATTTGGGCCTGGCCTTTTTCAATCACTCCTCGTCAATTGTTTTTTTAACTTTTCAACCCCTCCCCCTCCCCTGCACACGAGCGTCTCCTGCACACTGATAAAACTGAAGGAACACTGACGAAACTGAAAGAACACTGATTTCGAAAACAGAGCAGCTCAAAATTAGCCCGAATTTGTGTTGCATTTTATTCAAGCCAAAGACATAGACCATTACATCCATTACAAAGCATCACTCAAACACTGATTGCGCTGTCTAATGACTAATGATCAGGAGATAAACTAGTCCGAGAGAAATAACACAAAAATAAAAAAAACGGCCATCAGATTGTCCTGCTTATTCAATTCGATGATTTACCTTAGCTGCTTGTTCATCTTCTTCAGCTCGGCCTTCACTTCCGCATCCACCGTAGTACCAGCGGAAATGGGGTTCCCACATCCCAATTGCTCCACCACGGACGGGTTTTCGAGCTCCCTGGATGCTACCTCCATCCCAATTCGCTCGATGTACTCATCAAGCCACTCAAAATGCCCACACTTTGGCAGTTCCTGAAATCGCAGAGATGAACCCTAAATCCCAAATTCCCGGCCAATGTTGTCGTTCTTGTCGGTGGATGTGACAAGCCTCTTTAGGGGAGCGGTACGGGGGCAATCGGGGCACCTCCTCATCGGCACCGCACCATACCGAGGCCATGAGCGGTGGGAGGCTGAAGCAGAAAATACATGGTGCAAAACAAGCATGGAGCATCAAAAATTATAGATACGTTCGCAACGTATCAAGGTGGACCAGCTGGAGGCGCCGATCGCTGTCGCTGTGTAGATAGCGCAGGCGCTGGGCTTCGGCCCTAATGGTGCTCCGATCCCGGCTTCGGGTCCGGCTCCAGCTCCTTCTCCCGCGGAGTTGATCGCGGCTGAGGCGAAGGAGCTCGCCGACCAGGAGGCGAGGGACCACTGGGCCGCCGAGATGGACAAGACCCTGACGAACCGAGCGACGGAGGACCGAAGGAAGGCGGCGGGCAAGGCGGTGGGTCGCAACCATGCGCGCGACCGTCACCGTGAACGCATCCAGCAGCGGGTCATCTGGTCCGCTCGGACGGCGATCGACGAAGCCGGCGGCAGGGGCAACGGTGGCCGCGGCAACGATGATCGTGGCAACGACGGCAAGTAGCCGTCGCGCCGTCCTCCTCCAGCAGTAGTCGTAGCCGTAGCAACAACAGTACCATCCCCTAATTTGTTTGAATGACCTTTTTGTAACTGATAGGACTTAAAGTCTAATTAATAGATATCTTAAGTATTAATGTCTCACTTACATATAGGCCGGGTGGCCAAAAGGTAGGAGACACCGCGTTGTCCGCACGAGTAGGCCGACGCAACCGTTGTCCAGTTTAAATGTACAAATGGATCAAGCTAAACGCGTTTGTCCAATTGGATTGGCCCGTTGATGCGCCGCGTACGTCCCATTTGTCGGCGCGGACAAGTTTGAATAAGCTTGGACGGGATGCGTCGGGCCAGTAAAAATGTGCTAAGATGCACCGGCCGCGCAGGTTTGTGTACAGGAGTTCCCATGATGTGCGTCTTCCAGGAGAGTCGCGCCGGGAGGCCCTATACAACGCGCACGCCTGAAAGATGTCGCGCGCGGTAGACCGACCTAGGTAACTTTGTGAATTTTTTCCTTTTTCCTTTTTCTTGTTTTTCTTTTCTTTTTTTGTATAAAATGTTCAGATTTTGAAAAATATCATATATTGAAAAAAAATTAACTTCGAAGATTATTCAAATTTAATATTTATACATTTTAAATTATTCAAATTTAAAAATTTCATATTTGGAACAGTTCAAATTTTAAATCTGTTCACGTTATTTAAAAAAACATAAAAACAAAAAAATAGGAAAACAGAAAGAAAGAACTGACGGGAGATGTACTAGGCCGGCCTGCGAGGGAATTGTAGTAGGCATCGGCTACGTACGCGATGTAAGAAGAGTCCGTTAGGAATTACCCCGTCACGCTGCGCTTCGTTCGCAGTTCTTGGCCAGCCCACCTTGCTTGACGCTTCTTGAGTATAATTTTTTGGTTTGTTTTTCCTGGTTTTTTATTCCTTTTTTTTTCTTTTCTCAGTGTTTTCATATTAATATGTTTTCTATGTAGTTTTCAAATTGTTCATGATTTGTTTTAAAAAAATTGTTCACCGATTTTTAAAATTGTTCATTATTTAGAAAGTTGTGTTCATGACAAGAAACAATTGTCTCATGATTTTGAAAATTTGAATTGTTCATGATTTTTTAAAAAATTGGTTCATGTTTTTTAATTCATTATTTTGGGAAAAATTGTTTATGTTTTTTGAAAAAAAATCATGATTTTTCTAAAAAAATGTTCATGGTTTGAAAATTATGTTTATAACTTAAAGTTTTAAAAGTGTTCATAATTTTCTTAATAATTGTGATTTAAAATATTATGATTTATACATATTCCATTTTAAAATAAAAGAACAAGAAAACACAGGAAAAAGGAAAACAAACGAAAAAAGAAAGAATGTAATGACTCCAGGGGTTGTGCCGGATATACAACAGTGCAGTATAGGCTATGTATTTTGGGCCGTGGGCCGAGTGAAGTGTCTAGGTTTCGGCCGGTTGGACTATCGATATAATAGTCCTGACATGTAATGGACAAACTATCAATGAAATGAAGTTGGTTCGTCGGCGACTTCCCGGCTGCCATGGAGCTGGCTTCGGTATCCAAGGTTTGCGGAGCAGAGGCAGCGGCGCGCGTCCGGCGCATCTAGCTCTCCAGTAAGGTCGGGATCTAGGTGGAGAAGAAGAAGGGCCTTTGTGTTATTTTTCTTTTCCTGTGGATCTCTCTATAAGATAGAGCAAGTCCTGTTTAATATATAAGTCTTTCAATCGCAAAAAAAAAAAACAATTTGATAGCCTATTTTTTTTAACTCAGTTGTTTTTATAGTTTTAGAAAAGGCAATACGTGTAGCCACATGCAAGGCCGCTAAAGAGAAGAATTGATTTGGTTTTGAAAAGAAAACGAAGACCGAGGGAGTGAAAACAGGAAAAGTGGCCGGGTCCCCTGTAAGGTATATTAAAAATTAATAATGCTGGCAATGTATATGATGCTAACCAAGGTAAATGATGTATATGGGTGCAACAGCCAAGGATTATAATGGTAAATTCATTATTGAAAGTTGCAAGGAAATTCACTTGTAGCGGCTCCTGGAGGTGCGAATGGGGCCTAGCCAGGGACGCGTCGGAGGCCAGTGAAGGCGGTGTTGCGTCCACGGTGCTGCGTCCACGGTGCTGCTAGGTTTGGTGGTTACGGGGGTCCGGGGTGGCGTCTAGGACAAAAGGAGGAGAATGTGTCCCTGGCAACAGTGCCCGGGAGGACACCACTCGAACGCGTGGGTTGTCTGTCCCCCAAAAACTTGATCCAATTTTGAACCAGGAATTTGGTTCGGGCTTGTGGCTCAGTTTGCGGGTGGGTGTTGGGTCATGACCTCGGTCCGGTCTGACAGGAATAGATGGGCGGTCCCTTTGTGAGCCGCCGTTTGGGATGCCCTAACCCACCCTCCCCCAATTTTTAGCACGCACATGTAGATCACAGTTTTCAGGGTCACCAAAATATTTCATAACATCAACAATACTCCAATAAGTCGTTGGCGTAACTATTTTCGTTCCCCATTAAAACAACGATGACAAGAATATATCACATATATTCATCTCTTACATACAGAGTACATGTAAATAACTATCTTTGATAGAAAGATCTTGCAATCACATGTTTGCAACTAGAGTACTGAACTACATGATCGACGCGCGCTACTCTTCTCCTGCTGCGTGGGGTGTGTTCCTCGTGGAGCGGATCTGGCTAGTCGCTGCTGCGGATCGCCTCGTCTTGCCGCCGCATCGGAGCTTGTCTTCAGTCCTGGAACTTGATCCCAGCATGTTCTCGCGCTGATCCATCTCAGGGCTTGAATCTTGCTCTTGGTGTGGTCGTCGTATTGCAAGGCTTGAATCTTGATCCCAGCAGGACCACTTCAGGGACGGGACTCGTACGACGTGGACGACGCCGCGAAGAAATTCTTGATCTGGTCGCCGAGTTCCTAGGCACGATCAGTCTTGATCCGCGCTGCCGATTGCCTCATCGTGTCTGCGTTGTTTCTCCTGAAAAACCAGTCGCGCTGATCAGTTCTAGGGCCGTACGTCGCCATCGCTTCAAAGTTCGAAGTTCGTGGCCATAAACTTTGGGAACGCGAAAGACTCTGGACGACGTTCACGTACCTTGATTCATGGATCTTGCTTGCGCTGATCCCCTTTCAGGGACGAACGCGCTCGTGGATGACGCCGCGGCGATCGTCCTCGACCTTCTGCCACACCGCGAAGGGCAGCACCCTGTCGACCCAAACCTTGCGCTCCACCGACGTCTTGTAGGCCTCCTTGCAGAGCGCGTCGGCCACGGAGTTGCCCTCGCGGTACGTGTGCTGCACCTCGCACACCTCGAAGCAGCCCAGCAGCGCGATGATCTCGTCCTGCATCTCCCGCGGGATCCGCGTCTGCGTCGACTCGCAGCGCAGCAGCCGCACCAGCGTCACGTCGCCCTCCACCGCCAGCCGGCGGCATCCGAAGTCCAGCGCGAGCCGCAGCCCGCGCGCCAGCGCCCGGGCCTCCACGACGCCGATGTGCGCGTGCGGCGTGCGCTCGGCGAAGGCGAGCAGGACGCGCCCGTGCACGTCGCGGATGGCGCCGCCGATGCTCGCGCGCCCGCTGCCATCGTTGTGGACGGACCCGTCGAAGTTCAGCTTGGTCCACCCGAAGCGCGGCGGCGTCCACTGCACCAGCGTGACGCGCGCCGGAGGAGGACGAGGCTGGACGCCGTGGCTGCTGCTGCTTCGAGGTCGGCACGGCGGCGAGCCGATGGACGGGAAACTAGGACTGGGGTTGTGGAAGCACGACGTGGCCATGGTTGGGCGCTCCGAGATGCAAGGAAGGGTTTCGGGAGGGAGAGAAGAGAAAAGGCAGAGGGAGGCGCAGAGCTAGACCATTAGCAGATTGGCCATTATATCCTGACGAATAATCCTAGATTTGGAATTCATGCATGCATGATGCATTCGAGACGAAACCGGTCCGTGCTGTGTTCTCCTCCTGGAACGCGGAGACGGCCCGAGCCCGACTCGCTATCATGCCATGCATGGCCATCCTCCTCCCGTGCGCGCGCGCACGCACCTTTCTCACCTCCTCACCGCCATACTATCCTCACGCCGCACCTTTCTCACCTCCTGTCTCACAGACTCCCACTCCCCGCCGCTCCGGGAGCTCACCGTCTTCCGCCGCTTGCTCGACCTACCCCATTTCCCTGTCCCGGAGAGCTCCCTCCCTGTTCTCCTTCGCCGCCACGCGCCCTTGGTCTCCTTCAAGCTGCTTGAGTCGCTCCCGTCCACCAACGCCCACCTACTCTCCATGCTCGTGCTGTCCGTCCTTCTCTCCACCGCGCTCCGCACCTCCGCTCCCGGCGCATCCTTCAAGCTGCTTGAGTCGCTCCCCTCCACCAACGACCACCTCTCCTGCTGTCCGCACCTCCGCTCCCGGCGCATCCTTCGCCGCCGCTGTCAGTCAGCATGTCACCTGCTTTGAGTCCTCCGCCACCGTCGTCTGGGCACGCCCCGAGCTGAACGAGCTGCTCTGCGTCTTCTAGGTCCGCAGCCGCGTCTCCGAGGCGCGTGCTGTTCCACCGCGTCTTCTACCATGACGACGCTTAGTGAAAGCTGAATTATGTTCTTCAGACTTAAGTGACTGACATACGTTTTATTCTCCCTTAGCCACGCAAGAAAAGACAGAGCAATCAGCAGCTGTTAGCAATACGTTTTATTAGTGTTTAACATCTCCCAGGTTGAGCTTGTTGACAACATAAAAGATTGTTGCTAGCAAAAATGGATGTCTCGGATGGTCCTGGATGATGACAAGATAAAAGATTGTTGCTCACTGACTACTTAAACACTGTTATAGTAAGTTTTGGACTTTTGGTGCTGGTGCCACCCACCTGCGCTCCACTTTTAACAGTTGACAGGAAATAGACTCAGAGTTTGCAGAGGCTCTTGCTAGCCGCTTATGTGATTGATGTGTCTTGGCATGGAAATTTTAATAGCACTGTTTTGATTAATTTCATTTGACAGAACTTCTACAAATATGGTCTAGCAGAGACTTTACAGGATGTTTAGTCAGAGCAGTGTTAGAGTAGATGTCAGTACATTGTGTTGACTGAAAGATGAATACACAAGTAGTATTAGTACCAGAATTCTCTTGTGCTCTCCTTCTTCCATATTGAAAAAAAATATGGCAATAAAACACTTGATTTGCTAATGGGTGGGAAAATATGCATCTCTCTTTTTGTTTGAAAAGTTCACTCAACCATCAATCAGCCATACAAATCTATTTATTGTGTACGTTTCAACTTATCAGGTTAGTAGTAAAATGAAAAAGTTTTAAAAAGTTGGGGTTTTGAAAGTTTTTCAAAATCTAAAAATATTTTGAAAAACACAAAAAGAAAAGGAAAAAGAAAAGGAAAAAAAATAAATAGTAAAGAAAAGAGAAATGCAATACGGTCGAGCCAAAGAGCATCTCCACTCGTTGGCCGATGCCATGGAACGTTGTGTCTGACTGCTCCAGGCTGCACAGCGGGATCCGCATTGCTGCTAGGGTGCTTGCGAACATCAGGTTGATGCCGCTGCCACCGTCCATGAAGACGCGCCTCATCTCGAAACCTCCAATCTGCGCCTCAAGCACCAGGATAGCATGACCTGGGCGAGGGACCTAGCAAGGGTGATCCGAACGGCTGAACGTGATGCAGGACTCCGATCCACTGAGGTACTCAGGGATGGTGGGTGGAGCTGTCACGGCCAGGTTGATCTGACGGGTGATTTTCTTCTGCACCCTATTCGTTGGGCGCCCTTTTTGGATCATCAGCGCTCCTTTCGAAGGGGGATATCCGTGCCCACCGTTATTCTGTGCGGGTGCGACTGGGTGGTTCGAGCCGCCTACAGGTGGCGGTGGAGGAGCTCCATGCGCTATCTCGCCTGGTGCGGGCACGTTCCCGAATCCAGGGTTTGGGGCTTGCTGCCTCATCTGAGCCATGCTTTCGCTGAGTTTCTGGAACTCGCGGCAGTCCTTGAGCATGTGGCTTTCCTTCTTTTTACCATCCTTCTTGTCGATGTAGAAGTGGATGGTGCATGGACCCGACAGTCTTTCATATGCTGAGGGTCCGTCGTCGCGACCGCGGCGCTACCACGACTGTGCTGGTCGTCCTCCATCGCGGAAATTACCTCTGCGGTATCTGCCGCTATTGCGGTTGGCATCGCTGCGGCGGTCGGTGTAGCCAGCCGCGACCATGTCGGGTCCATCGCGATCGTCGTAGACGCGCGGTCTCCTCTTGCTACGGCGTTCTCGCCGTCGGCCGTAGTCGTCCTCTTCCTCCGAGTGCGCTCGGTGGACGGAGTCCTCACCGTCAGCCCACCTGTTGGCGATGTGTTGGGTTTCGTAGCATGGAAAACAAAAAATTTCTACCGCATACAAACAAACAAGCCAAGATCTATCTACTAGATTGTAGCAACGAGTCGATAGAATAACTCACCCTCGAAGATTCCAAAGTGCTTAACGAGAGCGGATTCTCGTGGGTGATGTAGTCGTACTCTTTCCGATCTCAAGATCGCGTAGACGATCCTTCCGGCGCTGCGTTCCGGCAGCGCTCCCGCAGTCGGTCACACGTTTGGTACTCGACGAAGACCTTCCTCTCCCTTGTTCCAGCAGGCAGCAGAGGTTGTAGCACTCTCCTCGCGATTCCGGCAGCACAACGGTGTGGTACCGGAAGTAGAGGGGAGACCTCATGAGGCTTCGCCTTAAGCCGGAGCGAGTATGGTGGAGTATGAGAGAGTCCCTCGGTGTTCTAGGGTTTAGACACACCAAGGAGGAGGCAAGCCGGCGGCTAGGGATTAGCTAGACGGCGGCTAGGGTTTACCCTAGGGCCGGCGGCGGCTATGGAGGCGGTGGCGGCTTGGGGCTAGGGTTTGGAGGAGAGGATCTTGTGTCCTAGGAGGGGCAGCCCTGCCCCTCCCTTTATAGGTGGGAGGCGCGGCCAAGGGGAAGGGAGTCCCTCCCCAACTCGGCTTGGGTGGGCGCCGCCGGTTGGAGGAGGGAACTCCTCCCCAACTCGGTTTCCCACTCCTCCTCTTTTCCTCTTTCCAAATTTAGCCGTTTGACTTTTTAAACTAGCTATTTGACTTTTTAAACTAGGATTTGAATTAATCCTTTATTTGGTTCAGCGATGACACTTAGTACATGATGCAATCATACCAACTTGATACAACACATTCATGTACCCTTCCTCCGAGTGGGACATTCCGAACATTCTAGAACATTCCGATGAAAACACGGAACCATTCTCCAACTCCGACAGGACTTTCCTTATATGAATCTTATTCTCCGTACTATTCTGGATCTCCTCGTGATATCCAAGATCACATCCGGGACTCCTTACTACTTTCGTTCTCTTTCTCATCATTACATAACTACTCTAAACAACGTCGAATCCTTAAGTGTGTCTCCCTACGGTTCGTGAATTATGCGACATGATCGAGACACTTCTCGAACAATAACCAATAGAGGAATCTGAAATTCATATGGCTCCACATATTTCTACGATTACTTTGTGATCGAATGAACCACTTACATACGATATCAATTTCCCTTTGTCTCACGATAGTTTACTTATCCGAGGTTATGATCGTCGGTATCTCGTTCAACCTCGTTACCGATAAGTACTCTTTTCTCGTTCCCGTGATATGTGATCCCTTGTGAGCCAGTCACATGCTTGCAAGCTAATTGGATGACATTTCACCGAGAGGGCCAGAGTATATCTATCCGTCATATGGATGGACAAATCCCACTCTTGATCCATGTGTTTCAACCAATACTTTCCGAACACTCAATGCCACCTTTATAGCCACCCGATTCACGGTGTGGTGTTTGATGTCATCAAAGCATCCATCCGGTAAAGGTGATATGCATGATCTCATGGTCGAAGGAATTAGATTACTATGTATCAGAAAGCATATAGCAATTGAACTATTAAAATGACTTGATCTTTATGCTACGCTTATCTATAGGAGTATGTCCATCATATCATTCTCCCTACGATATGATCTTGTTGTTAATAACATCTCAATGTTCATGATAGGGAAACCACAATCATCTATTAACCAACAAGCTAGTATTATATAGAGGCTTTACTAGGGACTTCAAATTAAGTTTACAAATCACACAAGTATCAATGTTTCCTTGTTAATACTATTATAGCATGAATGTAAACATTTATCATAAACACAAAGATATAATAATAACTGCATTTATTATTGCCTCTAGGGCATATCTCCAACACGATGTTCATGAGGTGGTCGAGTGTCTTGGGCTTGACGCGCCCAAGTTCTTCCTTGAAGTCCTAGCGCTTGACACCGTCCTTGAAGGCATCGATGGCCCTTTCTTCGGAGATGTGTGCCACGGAGTTCTTTGTGTTGGACCAGCGCAGTATGTACGAGCGAATGGATTCGCCCGTTTGTTGAGTGCAGGCTCGCAACTCTTCGATCGAGGCAGGCCTCTTCTTTGGTGCCTTTGATGTTTGAGACGAAGCTGTCGCTTGACTCCTCCCAACTTCGGATGGACCCTGAGGATAGGTGTAGCACCCCGGATAAAACCGCTATTAGAAGTCGCATGTTGTTTATATCTTGTGCGTCATCATGACATCATCACGACCTCATCATGCATACCTTTGCATAAAAACATTTCGCTAAAACCCTATCTTTGTTTTGACATTACTCCTCCTCTTTATTTCAAAATACAAACCTCTAGTCTTCCTGAATATTTTATATGTCTCAAAATAGTTTACAAAAGTCTTCTAAAATAATAACAAAACTTTTACATTTTTTTAGGAGGCAGCCAGCCAGGCCCAAAAGCCCAGCCGGCCACCCCCAAATCCTATCTACCTCAAACCCTAATCCCTAGTCCCAAACCAATCCCTAGAACCCTAATCTATCTTATTTCCTCCCTCCAGCCGCCAACCACCACTCGGCCACCTCCCAGCCGCCACCACCCTGCTGCTCTCGCTCGCTTGGCCCCACTGCTCGATCCCCAGCTGCCACAAGGTCCGACCCCGACCCGGTCAACACACACAGCCCGCGTGACCCCGACCCCACCACGCCACTTCTTCCCTCGATCCCGAGTCCCACCCCGCATCTCTCTCTCCCTCACGCAATCCCCGTCGCCGCCTTCCCCTCTTCGGACACAGCCGCCAGTCGCCCATCCTCGCCCTCTGTCCGCTTCCGCCGGCGACCCCCTCCATCGTTGGGCCGCCCCTTCCCTTACCCCCCCCCCCCCCCGCGCCCTCGTCGCCCTCTCGCTGGCGCCCTCTGCTCCACCGGAGTTTTCCCTCCCACCTCCTGCACAAGCTCGTCGGCCACGGCGCCTTTCTGAGCTCGCCCGTCCCCGACCGAGGCTGCTCGTCCTCGGCCGTGCTGCCCCTGCCCCCTCGTAAGCAACGTCGCCCCTGCGTCCCTCTCCGCCAGTCCCTGCCATCTTCGGCCTCCCCCTCGTCACCCGCATCCACCGCCGTGCCCGACGTCCTCCCGCGCGTCGCCTGCGTCTACGCCTCCTCGTCGTCCCGTCTATGTCCTGCGGCGCCCTCCTCACTGTCCTATCCGGCCACCACCGCCATGCCCTGCGGCCTCCTTCATCCTCAGCGTCACCATCCCCGCCTCTGGCTATCCACCCCCTCTGATGCGTGCTGCTGCCCTGCTCGTGATCTCGCAGCACCTGCGTCGCCCTGTCAAGTACCATGTACCTCGCCGCTTGAACCCTCAGTGTGTGTGTGTTTGACCAGCAACGGACATGTTTCTCTCCATCGGCAAGGTTAGCCACGACATGTGCCATGTGACAAGTATGACCCGCAAGGAGTTGTGAGGCTCTCAAGATCTCGGCGCCAAGATCTCTGCGGCCTTGACGCCAAGATCTTCCGATGGCGATGCGAGGAGCCCAAACCCGAGGGGCCCTATTGAACTCGGTGTCATCTATTCAAGTACTCCATCGACGACAAGATCGTCCACTCAGACCACAAGACCGTTCCTGGAGCGAAACATCGAACCCCGGTGCTTTCGCCTTCCTCTCCGAAGACCGATCCCCCGAACCCTCGGAACCCCAAGATCGCCTCGATGTGTGACCCCTATCTTATCCGCCCCTATTTTGTAATATAACATCTATCTTGTTGCATAATTAAATTGTCATGCTTGCATACATATTGTGGGTGTTTAGGGGTGTTTAGACGATTCACCTAAATTAAATATGGGGTCCATATGTGGGCAAATCTAGTTCATATTGGCCCCATCTAAATTTGTGTAGCGAACCGGTGCTATCTTTTCCTTGTTAATGCAACATTTAAATTGGGGGTATCTAAACAACATGAACTTAATAATTAATTGTCGGGACCCCGGTTCCGCTTAATATTGCCTAATTGCATCGCGTCTTTCCATGCCATACATCATACATGCATCATGCCCGATCTTCTGCCGTAGTATTAAATATTGCATCCGGTGTTTCTGCTAGTGCTTTGCTTCTTCACGGATTAGGCCGATGAGTTGATCACAGTGTCGACTGATCCCCGGTGAATCTTCGACAATGTTTTTCAGGCGAGCATTCTCCCCCTTTCTACCTATCTTACTTTTATAGTCTTTATTTCCTCCTATTGATCTATTGATGACTGTGTTGCGATGCTTTAGTTTCCGTACCCGTGATGTCCCTTGCAGCCATTATATTGCCTTGGATACCTCCTATTACCTTTTGTTTGGTAGATAGTCGGCCTTGCGAGTCATAGTTGCTTGCTCAGGTGTTGTTTCGATGTTCTCAAGTACCACCGTGGTTGGAGTATTGCCGTATGTTTAATGGTGGAGATGATTATGGCTTTAGTTATCGTTTAATAACTAAAATTGAAGTAGGTAAATGCAGAGGCACCGGTGGGTAATAGACAATATTTGGTTTTTAACGCTCCTTTGGTGTCCGTGGGACCCGAGTTCTTGACACACCTCCGAGATCGAGCGCGCTAACCACAGGTGGGGTGTGTGGGCACCCCCATCGATTAGTACCTGATTTCAAAGTACTCTACCGGGGGCCACAAAGTAGTTTGGGGCTTTATTACTATCCTGTACTTATGCCATGCTTTACTGCTTTATTTACGATTGCGCGTGGGCCTTGCTATTTTGGAACCAATGTGGAATGTTTTGTGGTATCGACAAGCCCAGTCACACTTTCGGGTTCCCGATCGTTTCTGACCATTGTCACAAACCTCTGGGTCCGTCTCGGAGCGGCCGACTTCGTTCTTGGTAGCTTAGTGGGTGGCCCCATGTGCTTGCTTTGGAGTGCAGGAAGCGTCGTGTCCAAAACCCGTCGACATACCGTTGGGTGTATGTTTTGTGATCTTGTACCTACCTGATCGACAACAAGGGTGTAGGTGCGTGTGGAAACTTTGGTGCACCCTGCGGTTAAATCTTTTTAGAAGCCGTGTCCGCGGTTATGGGCGACTTGGAGCACAGTTCTCGATCATAGACAACTATAACTAAAGTTCTTGTTATAATTTGACTTGTATCCGATATGACTAGTAATCAGATTCACTACAACGGAATGGCTAAATAAAAGTACCAACAAGCTGGGTTTGGGATATCTCATGCTTATTGTATCGACTAGTAAGTGTTGCAACTTCTAGCGGAATGGTTAACTAAAACTGCCCTTGCTTATTATATCGGGATGACTATCTATACCGACTAGTAATTACATAGCGATAAGCGAATAAATAAAACTGCCAACTGTGTGAGTTCCTCGGTTGACTTCCTCGTTTGGTCTCGAGGGGGAAATACCAGGATGGGTATGTTTGGTGGTAGCATCAGGTTGGTTCCGAATAGGTCTTTCTTATCCCTCTCTGATAGCCGACAGTTATATCGAGTCTCTATAGGTTGTTTAGTGCATGTTGTGCTGCCGCTTCAGTCCACCATACCTATGTAGGCGAGGACCGCCGAATTCTAGCCTCGCCGTGTACTGGCCTCAGTACTGACCGCTCTCTCTTTTTCCTTTGCCCTTTGTCAGCACCCCTTTTGATTAACCAGGTTTTGAGATCGACGTCGTTAGCAGGGTTACCCTTCCGGCTTGGCCTGGGCAGGGTTATGGACGCCATTGGTTATTCTTCAGGGCTCTTAGCTCAATTTGCATCTTGTCCGTACTCGGACGCTGTATTGTTTTCAAGGTGATTTGGATCTTTGTATTGTATATCTGTATTCTTGACTCTTTGAGTCATTGTTGTATATATCTGTTCTGTGGGTTCCGTCGTGGACTAATGTGTAATGATATTACTTCGTTTTCCACCCGCACGCAAGTGCCTGGTGGGCACCTTTGAATCGTTTCTATGCGGGTTTGGCGGGAATCACTGAGACTTGCATAGGGTCGATTCTGAGGGTGTTACAATAGGCTGCTTAACCAGATCCGAGTTGTGCCTGTCAGCTGTAGCTGAAGGCATTGCATGGAGGTTTCCCTGCTTCCGCCGTGCAGCTTGACGGACGACAAGTGGTCACTGAGCCACGCCTTGGGGTCCTGTGTGCCGTCGAATTTCGGAGTGTCTGAAGGGAGCTTGAAGTTTCGCGGCATCTTTGTCCGTCGGACAGATCTGCTAAAGCATCGAGCTCCGCAGAGTTCTCCTTCGTCTTCGTCCATCTCAGATTTAGACGAGCATACGCGCTTGGCGCGTGACTTGTCGATCTTGCGCTGCGTTAGCTCGTTTCGAGCGTCGTAGTCGCGGCTGCGATGGCGTGAGCTCTTATGCCTCCGAGGAAGGTCATGCTCTTCATCCTCGGATGAGGGTGTGGGGTTGCGGTTGAATCTGACCGCAACCTTCTTTTTCGGCTCCGCAGGAGCTTCTCCGTGGAGCGCAGCTCCAACGAGTCCGAGCCTGGTAAGCGCGGACTTATGCATGGCCCTCTTCGGGTCCCCATCCAGAGGTGGGTGGGACGCGAGGTACACGGTGGCTGCCATGATCGTAGCTTGCTGCGTTTTTGGGATGACATTGCCATCGGCATCCATCTCCATGAAGGACGCGTTGAGGGCTCGGGTCACCTCACGGCGCTCTTTGGGGTCCATGTTCTCCATCCGAGAACGGTGTTTGTTCCCGTTGTTGCCGTGTGTGAGCTGGCGATGCCCATGGCGGCGCAGAGCGCTTCGCCGCTGGACTCGGCTGCACGCTTCGCTTGTCCGGCACTTCCGCATCTTGATCGCTTCTTGTGCTCCTCGATGAGGAGCATGTGGTATGCTCATCGATGATCTCGTGAGGCATCAGTGGGTAGCATCTTGTTGCCTGCCACGGCCTCGCGTGCTTGAGCCCATCCCTCCTCGTCGAGGTGGATGACCCGATTGTTGTTTTCCCCGTTGGGTGGGGGACTGGCTTCTTCTGTTTCCACTGTTTCTACCCTGCGGGTTGGGTGGCGGATTGTGTTCTTGATCCTGGATGACCGCGGCGCACTGGTAGCGCTCGTAGATCGGTCTGCTGCTGCCGAAGCTTTTGGATCCGGAACCGTAGGTCCCTTCGTCCGATGGCGGATCGCACAGATCGGAGTTGCAGTTGCTGCTGTCATAGGACTCGTCTGTTGACGATGTGGTGCATATCATAGGGTGTGGAGCCCATGAAGCGGGCATGATCGATGGTAGAGGCACCCGCTCTGGGAGGCGGAGAGTGCCGGTCTGCCCCACCTGGAAGCAGAAGCTCCCGAATAGGATCTCGAGCCCGTCGCCAACGGGCTCGAAGTCCTTCATGGTGGCCGGTGAGTGGGTGGTGAAATCGAAGGCGCCGAAGAGGAGATGAATCTCCGTCGCTACGGAGTTGTAGATCGCTCGGGTTGGGACCGTCACGATCGCACAATCAGCGTCCCCAGTTCCCACAGATGGCGCCAATTGACGAGGTTTAATCTCGTCAATGCCCATTGTTATGGACTTGGGTTTTGGAGAAGATGGGGATCTTTGGAGATCGGAGCGGTTAGCAAACAAGCAACATGGGGACACGAGGTTTACCAGTTCGGGCCGGAGGAGAAAACCCTACTCTGCATGCGCTCTTGATTACTGGTGAACCGAAGGTTCTGAGGGTCTTGTGAGATGTGATCGGCATGGAGGTGTCTATCTTGAAAGTATGAGGTGAGAGATCTAGGTCGTGCCCTCCTAGCCTTTATATAGAGTTAGCGGGTCCGAGCCTGGATCGAGTCGATTCTGAGTTTAGGGTTTACCCCTTTGAATTTCCTATCTACTCTAGTCTTGCTCTCCAAGGATCCGAAGGCGTCATGGGCCTTGGCCACCCGAAATTCTTCATGGGTCAGCGTATATTTGCCGTGTGCCTTCCTTGGGCTGGACCAGGTATGCTGAGATCGTGTACCCGCGGGGTATAACCATGTCACTTATTCTCTAAATTCTTCATGGCTTTAAAGCCTTGCATCGATGGCTTCAAAGCAGGGTGTCGTCCATATTTGAGTATAGACTCATCTTTCTTGACTGGAAAGTGGAATGGTCAACTAGCAGCATGCAATGTTTTAGATGGACACAATTGGATGTTCCCTGTAGCTATTGGCATGTTTCGGTCTGAGACAGAGGCATCATGGACATGGTTCATGATGCAGTTGAAAAGATGCATAGGGCCAGTCTCTCCATTGGCAGTGCATGCAGATGCATGTAAAGGTTTAGAAAATGCAGTGAAGATTGTTTTCCCTCATGCTGAGCAGAGGGAGTGCTTCGGCCATATGTGGATGAATTTGATCAAAAAATTCAGAGGAGATGATTTTGGACGCACGTGGCCAGCAGCAAGATCTTACACCAGACAGACACATTCATATCACCTTGAGAAGATTAAGGCGGCATGCTCTGAGGAGGATAGGGTCAAGTTTTGTACATGGTTGGAAACCTACCATTCTCTTTTATGGTACAGGTCTGGTTTTAACACTGCCATCAAATGTGATCATATCAACAATAATTTGGCAGAAAGTTTCAACAACAAAGTGAAGGAGTTAAAAGACTTGCCTGTCCATGACATGGTTGACCAGATCAGGATCATGATCATGATCATGAGGTTGTGGGAATTAAGAAGAAGGCTTGGTGATGTTCTTCAAGGAGATAAGCTTCCTGATGTTGTGCAGCGGTGGTCAATAGGGCAGAAATCTTGCACATTTGCGTGTTGAGAAATCCTCATTGTGGGGTGCGAAGTCAAAGATACAAAAGGCGGGAGGCATGTTGTTGACACTCAATTGCATGAATGCACATGCCTTGAGTGGCAACACACTGGGAAGCCTTGTGAGCATGCCATACTTTTATTGGCCTCCAAACACAAGCTAAATATGCACCCATATTTGCATGAGTATTATTCTGTAGAAAAATTCAAAGGTGCATATGGAACACCAATTCCAGCACTTACACATCAGTCTCAGTGGCCTGAAGTGGACATTCAGTTCTCCTTGTGTCCTCCTTTGATGAAAACAAAGGCTGGCAGGCCCAAGCAGAGTAGATTCAAGGCTTAGTTTGAGAAAGGTGGGAGCAACAAGAAGGGAAAGAAAGATGCCAAGCCAAAAAGGGCCTAAAAAGGTAACAAGAATAGATGCAAACTCTGTGAAGAACTTGGACCTTTGGTGGCTCTACCAAGTCTTGAATACTGCTGAAAAGCCAAAGTATGTTTATCCAAAATCTATCCCATTTCTTGTTGATGATTTTTCTCCCCCATCTAACTTGCTTGTTTTCAGGAGGAAGCGTGGAGAAAAAGGCCCACCTCTTGTTGTTGAAGAATGCTGGCCATGAAAAGGGCAGAATCAATGGCCAAAGAAGAAGAAAGTAACCAAATCATGTTTGGTCTTCTTTGAGTGCAATCTGAACTTGTTTTGGAGGATGATGTGCAAACTGTTGAGGCTTTAGGGCACACCATTTATGATTTGGAAGCTCTGGTGCAAAATGAGGGGCAAAATGAGCATGTTGTTGAGGCTCTAGTGCAAAATGAGCCTGTTGTTGAGGCTCTGGTGCAAAATGAGCCTGTTGCTGAGGCTCTGGTACAAAATGAGCATGTTTTTGAGGCTCTGGTACAAAATGAGCCTGTTGTTGAGGCTCTGGTGCAAAGTGACCATGTTGATGAGGCTCTGGTGCAAAGTGACCATGTTGATGAGGCTCTGGTGCCCGATTGTGTTGTTGAGGAGGTGCAGGAGGTGAAGGAGACTCTTGGACGTGCTGTGGAGAGGCCAGATGGTAATGGTACAAAAAAGAAGAGCATAAACCTGTTGTGTGGTGTCAAACTTGTGAAGGAGAAGAAAACGAGGGGTAAGAAGAGCCAAAATAAATAGACTTTGAATTTGGCACTTGTTGTTATAAACATTTGTTATTGTAATAATTTGGCAGTTGTTGTTGTAAACATTTGTTATTATAATAATTTGTCACTTGTTGATAATTTGGACAAAATTCAAATATGATGGTAAATTTGAATTTCAACAAATGTAGCTATATGTACTTTTATATGTTTGTATGAGCTTCCAACGTTTTTCTCATATGTACAGTACAACTCATCCTCACCCTGATTCCTTTTGTGAAGTACAACTCACCCTCACCCAAAATGTGGTAGAAATGGGCTCCAAAGCTAGGGTAAACCTCCCCATTTCTAAGCAAGTTTTTTTCGACCATTTATAAAATCAAGTTTGGTATTTTTCCTCACAACTATGTCACATAACATGACACCATGCGAAGGTTTTATATTTTTTTGATTGTTTTTGAATTAGTTATGCACATTTGAATGTTTGGTCAAACTTTTTGAAGGGTTTTCATAAATATTCTTAGCTAGGGGCTGAGGCTCACAAAACTAGCATTGGATCTCTGATGAAATAGCATGTTGTGAACCTAAAAATGATTTTTACAAAAAATCGTCAGTATGAAATCATGTACACATAGCTCATATCTTACCCACTTCCAGTAGATTCGGCATGATTTGTCTTTTACCAAGGATGGAATAAAGGTTTGAGATACTCAAGTTGGGAAATTGTACATGATAGGTGGTCTAGTATTTTTTTAAAATAGGATGTTACCATTTTGAAACTTCAATTTGGTGGTTGCTTCACAAATCCCCCCTCTTTCGGCACTCAGGAAATAGAAAATGGATTTTCTGTGCGTAGAAAAGGAAAACTTTGTACTACAACATTGTTAGTCATCCTATTATACACATGCATGCCCAATATGGGCACATTATCACAAACTATGCCTTGATTCTAGCCATATCATTGGTCATTTGACCCGAAAGCCAGAAAACCTCGGAGGAGATAGGTCATTTTTGTGAAGGTTTTTTTTTGAAATATGATCAATAGACCAAGTTTGATATTTTTCCTCACAACTATGTCACATAACATGACACCATGCGAAGGTTTTATATTTTTTTGATTTTTTTTGAATTAGTTATGCACATTTGAATGTCTGGTCAAACTTGTGAAATCCCGTTGATTGCATCCTAAACCCAGCTAACCCTAAGGCCGAATGAGGAATGTAGATCTAACCCTAGTGCGACACGGTGGCCGTCCGATCGCGTCTTCTATAAGGATTCCACGGGTGGTTCTGGACGATCCGCGGAAGGGCTTGTTCTGCAACTTGATTGGTTGGCGTCTCTTAGAAGAATTTCGCGGCTAGCTCTTGGCAATCCGTGAGATGGATGATTCTGAAATCTGATTGGCTTCATCGTTTTTCCATGAACAGATAAGGTACAGCGTGACACACTCCATTGACCGTTGGACCGAGCGTGGCATCGAGGCGCTGGCGGGCGGGCTGCACCATGCATCTGCTGCCTCTAGCGTCCATGATCTAGCTATTTTGCGTGCAATAGCGCTGCAGCGTATTTACTTCCTCCGTCGCATTAAATAAGGGGCAGTGTACGTCTAACAACTTTGTTCAGTCAAACTTACTCCCCTTAGGTTCATGCGACATAGAAAAACTCAATATTTATAAACTTTGACTATGTATATAAGGCTAGTCATAGTGGGAGTAACTTAAATAGTAACATAGTCCTACATGTATTGTCAATTAAGCATTTAGATGACATGGCATGCAATTAAATGATGAGAGATAGGTTTGTGGTAACTAGCAATGTTACCATAACATCACAAATTTCAAGACAAAATGAGTCTACATTGTAATAAATAAGACTTTGCATGATACCATATCTATGTTATTTTGCACTATGGAGTAGTAACTTAGACTAGTAACATATGCATGTTACTACTCTAAGTTACTCCCACATACTCGTTTGCATGTCACTATGACCAGCCTAAGAAAAAATATCAAAATCTAAAATATGTAATAAATATAAGGTACAACATGGCACACTCCATTGACCGTTGGATCGAGCATGGCATGCGAGGACGCTGGACGGGGCGGGCTGCACCATGCATGCATGCTATGTAGCTGTCTCTCGTCATGATCTAGCTATTTTGCGTGCAACAGCGTTGCATCGTATTTACTCCCTCCGTCGCATTAAATAAGTGTACGTCTAACAACTTTCTTCAGTCAAACTTACTCCCCTCCGGTTCATGCGCCATAGAAAAAGTTAATATTTATAAATCTAAAATATCAACTTTGACTCATTATATAAGAAAAATATCAAAATCTAAAATATTATAAACTTAGTTTCATACTCCCTCTATTCCCTCAATTGACATCCCTCGACTACTTCCACCGATTTTTCTTGTGTGTGTAAAAGCAGGCGAGTTTGTTGCATGCAGTGCGTAAAAGCGAGCAGTACCTTGGTCCTAAATTTCTGCATTTATTACGGAGTAAATCAAGACCAAATTCTATTTTCTCTTTTATTTTTACTCCCAATGAACAACTATCTTAGGCGTTTTTCTCTTTCGCATTAATGCATGCATGCATGCGGCGAAGCGACAGTGCAGGGTCACATCGCATCCTAGCAATTTTTTGCACTGACCGCATTGATCACGCAGCTCGCCCGCTGCCTACCATAACGCATGGCGCCGCAGCAGCTGCGCCAGCTGGATTCACACGCCGCCCTTCACGCCCGCCCTCAATAAATAGGCAAAACGCCTTTGCCTCCTCATATCATCTTGCCCCTCATCTTCAACCTCGAGCCCGTACCTTTGCCTCCTCCTAGCCCCAAAACACTCGACGACCATGGCGACCTCCCCCCTCCGCTTCCTTTCCGATTCCGAAGTTAGCGACGAGGACAACCACCCGGACCACCAGCAGGTCTGGGGCGGAGGCGCCCACGCGCCTAAGCGTGGCAAAAAGGGGAGGGCGATGCAAAGCCGCCCTGCCCACAGGCGGAGGTCCACAACCCCTCCCGGCAACCTCCCGGCAGCGGCCCCTCGAAAATCTTGGAAGGCGGTGGAGAAGGAGGAGGCGGAGCTGGTTGCTTCGCCAAGTGGGAGAAGAAGCAGGCAGCCTTGAAGAAAAGGCGCCAGCAGGAGAGGCGAGCAGAGGCCAATCGCTGGGTCTTCCAGGAGGAGCAGCGACGGCGGGAGCAGCGGGAGAGGCTGGCGGCGGCTCGAAGGACGGCTGCACCGGCACCGCCTCCACTGCCGATGGAGTAGGGTAGCTAGGGTTAGGATTTAGCCCAGGGTTTAGGCGCCTAGTTTCCCTTCCCTTCTATATTAGTGTACCCTTTTTTTTATTGTAATGTTATCCGGCTATCTAATATATTATCTATCCCGTGTTTTATTGTAATCTGTGTTTTATTGTATTATCATTTGTCAAAACACCCAAAACAACAAGTGCATAAAACAAAAGACACAAAAACAAGTTCTCATATAATACTCGTGCAATATTTATAAAATGAGTGAAATTAGAAAAGCTCAAAAGGAAGAATAAGTTAACGTTATGATGGTTGATTATTTTCAAACAACACATGGTTTATTTTCAAACAAGACATTTACATATTTACATAAGTTAAAGGGGCGCCCAAGTTATGTTAGTTAAATGGATGTCCTTGGACTTTATTTATATATTTACTTTCGCAAAAAATAAAAGATTGCGACCTGAGCACGAGTATATGCAGATCCACACGTCCCTATTTAGATTATAACGTGAGTACCATTTTTTTGCCCAATCTACATGTAGTTACTATTGGGCCTGGATACGACCATTTTGGTCTGGCTAAGTTCTATTTGGGCCTGGCCTTTTTCAATCACTCCTCGTCAATTGTTTTTTTAACTTTTCAACCTCCTCCCCTCACACTTTGGCGTCTCCACCTGCGATAAAACTGAAGGAACAACGAAACTGAAAGAACACTGATTTGAAAGCAGAGCAGCTCAAAATTAGCCCGAATTTGTGTTGCATTTTATTCAAGCCAAAGACATAGACCATTACATCCATTACAAAGCATCACTCAAACACTGATTGCGCTGTCTAATGACTAATGATCAGGAGATAAACTAATCCGAGAGAAATAACACAAAAATAAAAAAAACGGCCATCAGATTGTCCTGCTTATTCAATTCGATGATTTACCTTAGCTGCTTGTTCATCTTCTTCAGCTCGGCCTTCACTTCCGCATCCACCGTAGTACCAGCGGAAATGGGGTTCCCACATCCCAATTGCTCCACTGCAGACGGGTTTTCGAGCTCCCTGGATGCTACCTCCATCCCAATTCGCTCGATGTACTCATCAAGCCACTCAAAATGCCCACACTTTGGCAGTTCCTGAAATCGCAGAGATGAACCCTAAATCCCAAATTCCCGGCCAATGTTGTCGTTCTTGTCGGTGGATGTGACAAGCCTCTTTAGGGGAGCGGTACGGGGGCAATCGGGGCACCTCCTCATCGGCACCGCACCATCTGAGGCCATGGCGGTGGGAGGCTGAAGCGAAAATACATGGTGCAAAACAAGCATGGAGCATCAAAATTATAGATACGTTATAGCGTATCAAGGTGGACCAGTGGGCGCCCGATCATTGTCATTGTGTAGATAGCGCAGGCGCTGGGCTTCGGCCCTAATGGTGCTCCGATCCCGGCTTCGGGTCCGGCTCCAGCTCCTTCTCCCGCGGAGTTGATCGCGGCTGAGGCGAAGGAGCTCGCCGACCAGGAGGCGAGGACCTGGGCGCCGAGATGGACAAGACCCTGACGAACCGAGCGACGGAGGACCGAAGGAAGGCGGCGGGCAAGGCGGTGGGTCGCAACCATGCGCGCGACCGTCACCGTGAACGCATCCAGCAGCGGGTCATCTGGTCCGCTCGGACGGCGTCGGCGAAGCCGTGGCGAGAACAACGGTGGCAGCGGCAATGATGATCGTGGCAGCGGACGGCAAGTAGCCGTCGCGCCGTCCTCCTCGGCGATGAGTGGCCGTAGCAACAACGGTACCATCCCCTAATTTGTTTGAATGACCTTTTTATGATAGGACTTAAAGTCTAATTAATAGATATCTTAAGTATTAATGTCTCACTTACATATAGGCGGGTGGCCAAAAGGTAGGAGACACCGCGTTGTCCGCATTTAGTAGGCCGGCGCAACGTTATCGATTTAAATGTACAAATGGATCAAGCTAAAGCAGCGTTTGTCCAATTGGATTGGCCCGTTGATCGCCCGCGTCGTCCCATTTGTCGGCGCGGACAAGTTTGAATAAGCTTGGGCCGGGATCGTCGAACCAGTAAAAATGTGCTAAGATGCACCGGACGCAGGTTTGTGTCTGAGTTCCCATGATGTCGTCTTCCGGAGAGTCGCGGGAGGCCCTATACAACGCATGCGCCTGAAAGATGTCGCAGCGATGAACCGACCTAGGTAACTTTGTGAATTTTTTCCTTTTCCTTTTCTTGTTTTCTTTTCTTTTTTTGTATAAAATGTTCAGATTTTGAAAAATATCATATATTGAAAAAAAATTAACTTCGAAGATTATTCAAATTTAATATTTATACATTTTAAATTATTCAAATTTAAAAATTTCATATTTGGAACAGTTCAAATTTTAAATCTGTTCACGTTATTTAAAAAAACATAAAAACAAAAAAATAGGAAAACAGAAAGAAAGAACTGACGGGAGATGTACTAGGCCGGCCTGCGAGGGAATTGTAGTAGGCATCGGCTACGTACGCGATGTAAGAAGAGTCCGTTAGGAATTACCCCGTCACGCTGCGCTTCGTTCGCAGTTCTTGGCCAGCCCACCTTGCTTGACGCTTCTTGAGTATAATTTTTGGTTTGTTTTCCTGGTTTTTTATTCCTTTTTTTTTCTTTTCTCAGTGTTTTCATATTAATATGTTTTCTATGTAGTTTTCAAATTGTTCATGATTTGTTTTAAAAAAATTGTTCACCGATTTTTAAAATTGTTCATTATTTAGAAAGTTGTGTTCATGACAAGAAACAATTGTCTCATGATTTTGAAAATTTGAATTGTTCATGATTTTTTAAAAAATTGGTTCATGTTTTTTAATTCATTATTTTGGGAAAAATTGTTTATGTTTTTTGAAAAAAAATCATGATTTTTCTAAAAAAATGTTCATGGTTTGAAAATTATGTTTATAACTTAAAGTTTTAAAAGTGTTCATAATTTTCTTAATAATTGTGATTTAAAATATTATGATTTATACATATTCCATTTTAAAATAAAAGAACAAGAAAACACAGGAAAAAGGAAAACAAACGAAAAAAGAAAGAATGTAATGACTCCAGGGGTTGTGCCGGATATACAACAGTGCAGTATAGGCTATGTATTTTGGGCCGTGGGCCGAGTGAAGTGTCTAGGTTTCGGCCGGTTGGACTATCGATATAATAGTCCTGACATGTAATGGACAAACTATCAATGAAATGAAGTTGGTTCGTCGGCGACTTCCCGGCTGCCATGGAGCTGGCTTCGGTATCCAAGGTTTGCGGAGCAGAGGCAGCGTCCGGGCGCATCTAGCTCTCCGAAGGTCGGGATCTAGGTGGAGAAGAAGAAGGGCCTTTGTGTTATTTTTCTTTTCTGTGGATCTCTCTATAAGATAGAGCAAGTCCTGTTTAATATATAAGTCTTTCAATCGCAAAAAAAAAAAACAATTTGATAGCCTATTTTTTTTAACTCAGTTGTTTTTATAGTTTTAGAAAAGGCAATACGTGTAGCCACATGCAAGGCCGCTAAAGAGAAGAATTGATTTGGTTTTGAAAAGAAAACGAAGACCGAGGGAGTGAAAACAGGAAAAGTGGCCGGGTCCCCTGTAAGGTATATTAAAAATTAATAATGCTGGCAATGTATATGATGCTAACCAAGGTAAATGATGTATATGGGTGCAACAGCCAAGGATTATAATGGTAAATTCATTATTGAAAGTTGCAAGGAAATTCACTTGTAGCGGCTCCTGGAGGTGCGAATGGGGCCTAGCCAGGGACGCGTCGGAGGCCAGTGAAAGGCGGTGTTGCGTCCAAGTCCCACGGTGCTGCTAGGTTTGGTGGTTCTGAGGTCCGGGGTGGCGTCTAGGACAAGGAGGAGAATGTGTCCCTCACAACAGCAGTGCGGGAGGACACCACTCGAGCAGCGTGGGTTGTCTGTCCCCAAAAACTTGATCAATTTTGAACCAGGAATTTGGTTGGGCTTGTGGCTCAGTTGCGGGTGGGTGTTGGGTCATGACCTCGGTCCGGTCTGACAGGAATAGATGGGCGGTCCCTTTGTGAGCCGCCGTTTGGGATGCCCTAACCCACCCTCCCCCAATTTTTAGCACGCACATGTAGATCACAGTTTTCAGGGTCACCAAAATATTTCATAACATCAACAATACTCCAATAAGTCGTTGGCGTAACTATTTTCGTTCCCCATTAAAACAACGATGACAAGAATATATCACATATATTCATCTCTTACATACAGAGTACATGTAAATAACTATCTTTGATAGAAAGATCTTGCAATCACATGTTTGCAACTAGAGTACTGAACTACATGATCGACGCGCGCTACTCTTCTCCTGCTGCGTGGGGTGTGTTCCTCGTGGAGCGGATCTGGCTAGTCGCTGCTGCGGATCGCCTCGTCTTGCCGCCGCATCGGGCTTGTCTTCAGTCCTGGAACTTGATCCCAGCATGTTCTCGCGCTGATCCATCTCAGGGCTTGAATCTTGCTCTTGGTGTGGTCGTCGTATTGCAAGGCTTGAATCTTGATCCCAGCAGGACCACTTCAGGGACGGGACTCGTACGACGTGGACGACGCCGCGAAGAAATTCTTGATCTGGTCGCCGAGTTCCTAGGCACGATCAGTCTTGATCCGCGCTGCCGATTGCCTCATCGTGTCTGCGTTGTTTCTCCTGAAAAACCAGTCGCGCTGATCAGTTCTAGGGCCGTACGTCGCCATCGCTTCAAAGTTCGAAGTTCGTGGCCATAAACTTTGGGAACGCGAAAGACTCTGGACGACGTTCACGTACCTTGATTCATGGATCTTGCTTGCGCTGATCCCCTTTCAGGGACGAACGCGCTCGTGGATGACGCCGCGGCGATCGTCCTCGACCTTCTGCCACACCGCGAAGGGCAGCACCCTGTCGACCCAAACCTTGCGCTCCACCGACGTCTTGTAGGCCTCCTTGCAGAGCGCGTCGGCCACGGAGTTGCCCTCGCGGTACGTGTGCTGCACCTCGCACACCTCGAAGCAGCCCAGCAGCGCGATGATCTCGTCCTGCATCTCCCGCGGGATCCGCGTCTGCGTCGACTCGCAGCGCAGCAGCCGCACCAGCGTCACGTCGCCCTCCACCGCCAGCCGGCGGCATCCGAAGTCCAGCGCGAGCCGCAGCCCGCGCGCCAGCGCCCGGGCCTCCACGACGCCGATGTGCGCGTGCGGCGTGCGCTCGGCGAAGGCGAGCAGGACGCGCCCGTGCACGTCGCGGATGGCGCCGCCGATGCTCGCGCGCCCGCTGCCATCGTTGTGGACGGACCCGTCGAAGTTCAGCTTGGTCCACCCGAAGCGCGGCGGCGTCCACTGCACCAGCGTGACGCGCGCCGGAGGAGGACGAGGCTGGACGCCGTGGCTGCTGCTGCTTCGAGGTCGGCACGGCGGCGAGCCGATGGACGGGAAACTAGGACTGGGGTTGTGGAAGCACGACGTGGCCATGGTTGGGCGCTCCGAGATGCAAGGAAGGGTTTCGGGAGGGAGAGAAGAGAAAAGGCAGAGGGAGGCGCAGAGCTAGACCATTAGCAGATTGGCCATTATATCCTGACGAATAATCCTAGATTTGGAATTCATGCATGCATGATGCATTCGAGACGAAACCGGTCCGTGCTGTGTTCTCCTCCTGGAACGCGGAGACGGCCCGAGCCCGACTCGCTATCATGCCATGCCTGGCCATCCTCCGTGCGCGCGCACGCACCTTTCTCACCTCCTCACCGCCATACTATCCTCACGCCGCACCTTTCTCACCTCCTGTCTCACAGACTCCCACTCCCCGCCGCTCCGGGAGCTCACCGTCTTCCGCCGCTTGCTCGACCTACCCCATTTCCCTGTCCCGGAGGCTCCCTCCCTGTTCTCCTTCGCCGCCACGCGCCCTTGGTCTCCTTCAAGCTGCTTGAGTCGCTCCCGTCCACCAACGCCCACCTACTCTCCATGCTCGTGCTGTCCGTCCTTCTCTCCACCGCGCTCCGCACCTCCGCTCCCGGCGCATCCTTCAAGCTGCTTGAGTCGCTCCCCTCCACCAACGACCACCTCTCCTGCTGTCCGCACCTCCGCTCCCGGCGCATCCTTCGCCGCCGCTGTCAGTCAGCATGTCACCTGCTTTGAGTCCTCCGCCACCGTCGTCTGGGCACGCCCGAGCTGAACAGGCTGCTCTGCGTCTTCTAGGTCCGCAGCCGCGTCTCCGAGGCGCGTGCTGTTCCACCGCGTCTTCTACCATGACGACGCTTAGTGAAAGCTGAATTATGTTCTTCAGACTTAAGTGACTGACATACGTTTTATTCTCCCTTAGCCACGCAAGAAAAGACAGAGCAATCAGCAGCTGTTAGCAATACGTTTTATTAGTGTTTAACATCTCCCAGGTTGAGCTTGTTGACAACATAAAAGATTGTTGCTAGCAAAAATGGATGTCTCGGATGGTCCTGGATGATGACAAGATAAAAGATTGTTGCTCACTGACTACTTAAACACTGTTATAGTAAGTTTTGGACTTTTGGTGCTGGTGCCACCCACCTGCGCTCCACTTTTAACAGTTGACAGGAAATAGACTCAGAGTTTGCAGAGGCTCTTGCTAGCCGCTTATGTGATTGATGTGTCTTGGCATGGAAATTTTAATAGCACTGTTTTGATTAATTTCATTTGACAGAACTTCTACAAATATGGTCTAGCAGAGACTTTACAGGATGTTTAGTCAGAGCAGTGTTAGAGTAGATGTCAGTACATTGTGTTGACTGAAAGATGAATACACAAGTAGTATTAGTACCAGAATTCTCTTGTGCTCTCCTTCTTCCATATTGAAAAAAAATATGGCAATAAAACACTTGATTTGCTAATGGGTGGGAAAATATGCATCTCTCTTTTTGTTTGAAAAGTTCACTCAACCATCAATCAGCCATACAAATCTATTTATTGTGTACGTTTCAACTTATCAGGTTAGTAGTAAAATGAAAAAGTTTTAAAAAGTTGGGGTTTTGAAAGTTTTTCAAAATCTAAAAATATTTTGAAAAACACAAAAAGAAAAGGAAAAAGAAAAGGAAAAAAAATAAATAGTAAAGAAAAGAGAAATGCAATACGGTCGAGCCAAAGAGCATCTCCACTCGTTGGCCGATGCCATGGAACGTTGTGTCTGACTGCTCCAGGCTGCACAGCGGGATCCGCATTGCTGCTAGGGTGCTTGCGAACATCAGGTTGATGCCGCTGCCACCGTCCATGAAGACGCGCCTCATCTCGAAACCTCCAATCTGCGCCTCAAGCACCAGGATAGCATGACCTGGGCGAGGGACCTAGCAAGGGTGATCCGAACGGCTGAACGTGATGCAGGACTCCGATCCACTGAGGTACTCAGGGATGGTGGGTGGAGCTGTCACGGCCAGGTTGATCTGACGGGTGATTTTCTTCTGCACCCTATTCGTTGGGCGCCCTTTTTGGATCATCAGCGCTCCTTTCGAAGGGGGATATCCGTGCCCACCGTTATTCTGTGCGGGTGCGACTGGGTGGTTCGAGCCACCTACAGGTGGCGGTGGAGGAGCTCCATGCGCTATCTCGCCTGGTGCGGGCACGTTCCCGAATCCAGGGTTTGGGGCTTGCTGCCTCATCTGAGCCATGCTTTCGCTGAGTTTCTGGAACTCGCGGCAGTCCTTGAGCATGTGGCTTTCCTTCTTTTTACCATCCTTCTTGTCGATGTAGAAGTGGATGGTGCATGGACCCGACAGTCTTTCATATGCTGAGGGTCCGTCGTCGCGACCGCGGCGCTACCACGACTATGCTGGTCGTCCTCCATCGCGGAAATTACCTCTGCGGTATCTGCCGCTATTGCGGTTGGCATCGCTGCGGCGGTCGGTGTAGCCAGCCGCGACCATGTCGGGTCCATCGCGATCGTCGTAGACGCGCGGTCTCCTCTTGCTACGGCGTTCTCGCCGTCGGCCGTAGTCGTCCTCTTCCTCCGAGTGCGCTCGGTGGGCGAGTCTCACCGTCGACCCACATTGGCGATGTGTTGGGTTTCGTAGCATGGAAAACAAAAATTTCTACCGTGATACAAACAAACAAGCCAAGATCTATCTACTAGATTGTAGCAGAGTCGATAGAATAACTCACCCTCGAAGATTCCAAAGTGCTTAACGAGGCGGATTCGTGGGTGATGTAGTCGTACTCTTTCCGATCTCAAGATCGCGTGAAGCGATCCTTCCGGCGCTGCGTTCGGCGGCGCTCCCATGATCGATCACCGTTTGGTACTCGGCGAAGACCTTCCTCTCCCTTGTTCCAGAGCAGCGGAGGTTGTAGCACTCTCCTCGCGATTCCTGGCAACGGTGTGGTACCTAAGTAGAGGGAGACCTCGCAGCCGCCTTAAGCCGGGGCAGTATGGTGGAGTATGAGAGAGTCCCTCGGTGTTCTAGGGTTTAGACACACCAAGGAGGAGGCAAGCCGGCGGCTAGGGATTAGCTAGACGGCGGCTAGGGTTTACCCTAGGGCCGGCGGCGGCTATGGAGGCGGTGGCGGCTTGGGGCTAGGGTTTGGAGGAGAGGATCTTGTGTCCTAGGAGGGGCAGCCCTGCCCCTCCCTTTATAGGTGGGAGGCGCGGCCAAGGGGAAGGGAGTCCCTCCCCAACTCGGCTTGGGTGGGCGCCGCCGGTTGGAGGAGGGAACTCCTCCCCAACTCGGTTTCCCACTCCTCCTCTTTTCCTCTTTCCAAATTTAGCCGTTTGACTTTTTAAACTAGCTATTTGACTTTTTAAACTAGGATTTGAATTAATCCTTTATTTGGTTCAGCGATGACACTTAGTACATGATGCAATCATACCAACTTGATACAACACATTCATGTACCCTTCCCCTCCGGAGTGCCGGACATTCCGGAACATTCTAGAACATTCCCGATGAAAACACCGGAACCATTCTCCAACTCCGAACAGGACTTTCCTTATATGAATCTTATTCTCCGAACCATTCCGGATCTCCTCGTGATATCCCGGATCCCATCCGGGACTCCAACAACATTCGGTCTCTTTCTCATCATTCCATAACTACTCAAAACAACGTCGAATCCTTAAGTGTGTCTCCCTACGGTTCGTGAATTATGCAGACATGATCGAGACACTTCTCCGAACAATAACCAATAGAGGAATCTGGAAATTCATATGGCTCCCACATATTTCTATGATTACTTTGTGATCGAATGAACCACTTACATACGATATCAATTTCCCTTTGTCTCACGATAGTTTACTTATCCGAGGTTATGATCGTCGGTATCTCTGCATACCTAGTTCAACCTCGTTACCGATAAGTACTCTTTTCTCGTTCCCGTGATATGTGATCCCTTGTGAGCCAGTCACATGCTTGCAAGCTAATTGGATGACATTTCACCGAGAGGGCCCAGAGTATATCTATCCGTCATATGGATGGACAAATCCCACTCTTGATCCATGTGTTTCAACCAATACTTTCCGAACACTCAATGCCACCTTTATAGCCACCCAGTTACGGTGTGGTGTTTGATGTCATCAAAGCATCCATCCGGTAAAGGTGATATGCATGATCTCATGGTCGAAGGAATTAGATTACTATGTATCAGAAAGCATATAGCAATTGAACTATTAAAATGACTTGATCTTTATGCTACGCTTATCTATAGGAGTATGTCCATCATATCATTCTCCCTACGATATGATCTTGTTGTTAATAACATCTCAATGTTCATGATAGGGAAACCACAATCATCTATTAACCAACAAGCTAGTATTATATAGAGGCTTTACTAGGGACTTCAAATTAAGTTTACAAATCACACAAGTATCAATGTTTCCTTGTTAATACTATTATAGCATGAATGTAAACATTTATCATAAACACAAAGATATAATAATAACTGCATTTATTATTGCCTCTAGGGCATATCTCCAACACGATGTTCATGAGGTGGTCGAGTGTCTTGGGCTTGACGCGCCCAAGTTCTTCCTTGAAGTCCTAGCGCTTGACACCGTCCTTGAAGGCATCGATGGCCCTTTCTTCGGAGATGTGTGCCACGGAGTTCTTTGTGTTGGACCAGCGCAGTATGTACGAGCGAATGGATTCGCCCGTTTGTTGAGTGCAGGCTCGCAACTCTTCGATCGAGGCAGGCCTCTTGCTGGTGCCTTTGATGTTTCGGACGAAACTGTACGCCAGCTCCTCCCAACTTCGGATGGACCCTGAGGATAGGTGTAGCACCCCGGATAAAACCGCTATTAGAAGTCGCATGTTGTTTATATCTTGTGCGTCATCATGACATCATCACGACCTCATCATGCATACCTTTGCATAAAAACATTTCGCTAAAACCCTATCTTTGTTTTGACATTACTCCTCCTCTTTATTTCAAAATACAAACCTCTAGTCTTCCTGAATATTTTATATGTCTCAAAATAGTTTACAAAAGTCTTCTAAAATAATAACAAAACTTTTACATTTTTTTAGGAGGCAGCCAGCCAGGCCCAAAAGCCCAGCCGGCCACCCCCAAATCCTATCTACCTCAAACCCTAATCCCTAGTCCCAAACCAATCCCTAGAACCCTAATCTATCTTATTTCCTCCCTCCAGCCGCCAACCACCACTCGGCCACCTCCCAGCCGCCACCACCCTGCTGCTCTCGCTCGCTTGGCCCCACTGCTCGATCCCCAGCTGCCACAAGGTCCGACCCCGACCCGGTCAACACACACAGCCCGCGTGACCCCGACCCCACCACGCCACTTCTTCCCTCGATCCCGAGTCCCACCCCGCATCTCTCTCTCCCTCACGCAATCCCCGTCGCCGCCTTCCCCTCTTCGGACACAGCCGCCAGTCGCCCATCCTCGCCCTCTGTCCGCTTCCGCCGGCGACCCCCTCCATCGTTGGGCCGCCCCTTCCCTTACCCCCAGCCTCGTTGCCTCTCGCTGGCGCCCTCTGCTCCCACGGGTTTTCCCTCCACCTCACTGGCTCGTCGGCCCACGGCGCCTTCTGGCTTCTTGGTCCCCGACCGAGGCTGCTCGTCCTCGGCTGCCCTGCCCCCCGTCGTAAGCAACCCCGTCCCCTTGATCCACCGCCATCTTCGGCCTCCCCCTCGTCACCCGCATCCACCGCCGTGCCCGACGTCCTCCCGCGCGTCGCCTGCGTCTACGCCTCCTCGTCGTCCCGTCTATGTCCTGCGGCGCCCTCCTCACTGTCCTATCCGGCCACCACCGCCATGCCCTGCGGCCTCCTTCATCCTCAGCGTCACCATCCCCGCCTCTGGCTATCCACCCCCTCTGATGCGTGCTGCTGCCCTGCTCGTGATCTCGCAGCACCTGCGTCGCCCTGTCAAGTACCATGTACCTCGCCGCTTGAACCCTCAGTGTGTGTGTGTTTGACCAGCAACGGACATGTTTCTCTCCATCGGCAAGGTTAGCCACGACATGTGCCATGTGACAAGTATGACCCGCAAGGAGTTGTGAGGCTCTCAAGATCTACTGACGCCAAGATCTACTGACGCCCGACGCCAAGATCTTCCGATGGCGTCGAGGAGCCCAAACCAGAGCGGCCATATTGAACTCGGTGTCTTATTTTGATGTACTCCATAGTCGACAAGATCGTCCACTCATCCCACAATACCGTTACTGGAGCGAAACATCGAACCCCGGTGCTTTCGCCTTCCTCTCCGAAGACCGATCCCCCGAACCCTCGGAACCCCAAGATCGCCTCGATGTGTGACCCCTATCTTATCCGCCCCTATTTTGTAATATAACATCTATCTTGTTGCATAATTAAATTGTCATGCTTGCATACATATTGTGGGTGTTTAGGGGTGTTTAGACGATTCACCTAAATTAAATATGGGGTCCATATGTGGGCAAATCTAGTTCATATTGGCCCCATCTAAATTTGTGTAGCGAACCGGTGCTATCTTTTCCTTGTTAATGCAACATTTAAATTGGGGGTATCTAAACAACATGAACTTAATAATTAATTGTCGGGACCCCGGTTCCGCTTAATATTGCCTAATTGCATCGCGTCTTTCCATGCCATACATCATACATGCATCATGCCCGATCTTCTGCCGTAGTATTAAATATTGCATCCGGTGTTTCTGCTAGTGCTTTGCTTCTTCACGGATTAGGCCGATGAGTTGATGCGAGTGTCGACCTGATCCCCGGTGAATCTTCGACAATGTTTTTCAGGCGAGCATTCTCCCCCTTTCTACCTATCTTACTTTTATAGTCTTTATTTCCTCCTATTGATCTATTGCTGACTGTGTTGCGATGCTTTAGTTTCCGTACCCGTGATGTCCCTTGCAGCCATTATATTGCCTTGGATACCTCCTATTACCTTTTGTTTGGTAGATAGTCGGCCTTGCGAGTCATAGTTGCTTGCTCAGGTGTTGTTTCGATGTTCTCAAGTACCACCGTGGTTGGAGTATTGCCGTATGTTTAATGGTGGAGATGATTATGGCTTTAGTTATCGTTTAATAACTAAAATTGAAGTAGGTAAATGCAGAGGCACCGGTGGGTAATAGACAATATTTGGTTTTTAACCGCTCACTGGTGTCCCGTAGGACCCCGAGTTCTTGACACCTGCTCCGAGATCGAGCGCGCTAACCACAGGTGGGGTGTGTGGGCACCCCCATCGATTAGTACCTGATTTCAAAGTACTCTACCGGGGGCCACAAAGTAGTTTGGGGCTTTATTACTATCCTGTACTTATGCCATGCTTCTTTGCTTTATTCGATTGCGTGGGCGCTTGACTGTTTTGGAACCAATGTGGAATGTTTTCGCAGTGTCGACAAGCCCAGTCACACTTTGGGTTCCCGATCGTTCTGACCATTGTCACAAACCTCTGGGTCCGTCTCGGAGCCGGCCGACTTCGTTGCGGGTAGCTTAGTGGGGTGGCCCCCATGTGCTTGCTTTGGGTCTGGGAAACGTCGTGTCCAAAACCCCGTCGACATACCGTTGGGTGTATGTTTTGTGATCTTGTACCTACCTGATCTGACAACAAGGGTGTAGGTGCGTGTGGAAACTTTGGTGCACCCCTGCAGGGTTAAATCTTTTCGAGAAGCCGTGTCCGCGGTTATGGACGACTTGGAGCACAGTTCTCGATCATAGACAACTATAACTAAAGTTTACTGTTATAATTTGACTTGTATCCGATATGACTAGTAATCAGATTCACTACAACGGAATGGCTAAATAAAAGTACCAACAACTGCTGGGTTTGGGATATCTCATGCTTATTGTATCTGACTAGTAAGTGTTGCAACTACAACGGAATGGTTAACTAAAACTGCCCACTGCTTATTATATCAGGATGACTATCTATACCTGACTAGTAATTACTGCAACGATAACTGAATAAATAAAACTGCCAACTGTGTGAGTTCCTCGGTTGACTTCCTCGTTTGGTCTCGAGGGGGAAATACCAGGATGGGTATGTTTGGTGGTAGCATCAGGTTGGTTCCGAATAGGTCTTTCTTATCCCTCTCTGATAGCCGACAGTTATATCGAGTCTCTATAGGTTGTTTAGTGCATGTTGTGCTGCCGCTTCAGTCCACCATACCTATGTAGGCGAGGACCGCCGAATTCTAGCCTCGCCTGTCTTGGCCTCGATCTTGACCGCTCTCTCTTTTTCCTTTGCCCTTTGTCAGCACCCCTTTTGATTAACCAGGTTTTGAGATCGACGTCGTTAGCAGGGTTACCCTTCCGGCTTGGCCTGGGCAGGGTTATGGACGCCATTGGTTATTCTTCAGGGCTCTTAGCTCAATTTGCATCTTGTCCGTACTCGGACGCTGTATTGTTTTCAAGGTGATTTGGATCTTTGTATTGTATATCTGTATTCTTGACTCTTTGAGTCATTGTTGTATATATCTGTTCTGTGGGTTCCGTCGTGGACTAATGTGTAATGATATTACTTCGTTTTCCACCCGCACGCATAAGTGCTGGTGAGCACCTTTGAATCGTTTCTATGCGGGTTTGGCGGGAATCACGAGACTTGCATAGGGTCGATTCGAGGTGTTACAATAGGTGCTTAACCAGATCCGAGTTGTGCTGTCGGTATGGTGAAGGCATTGCATGGAGGTTTCCTTCGCTTCCGCCGTTGCGACGGACGACAAGTGGTCACTGAGCCACGCCTTGGGGTCCTGTGTGCCGTCGAATTTCGGAGTGTCTGAAGGGAGCTTGAAGTTTCGCGGCATCTTTGTCCGTCGGACAGATCTGCTAAAGCATCGAGCTCCGCAGAGTTCTCCTTCGTCTTCGTCCATCTCAGATTTAGACGAGCATACGCGCTTGGCGCGTGACTTGTCGATCTTGCGCGTTAGCTCGTTTGGCGTCGTAATCGCTGCTGCGATAAGCGTGAGCTCTTATGCCTCCGAGGAAGGTCATGCTCTTCATCCTCGGATGAGGGTGTGGGGTTGCGGTTGAATCTGACCGCAACCTTCTTTTTCGGCTCCGCAGGAGCTTCTCCGTGGAGCGCAGCTCCAACGAGTCCGAGCCCGGTAAGCGCGGACTTATGCATGGCCCTCTTCGGGTCCCCATCCAGAGGTGGGTGGGACGCGAGGTACACGGTGGCTGCCATGATCGTAGCTTGCTGCGTTTTTGGGATGACATTGCCATCGGCATCCATCTCCATGAAGGACGCGTTGAGGGCTCGGGTCACCTCACGGCGCTCTTTGGGGTCCATGTTCTCCATCCGAGAACGGTGTTTGTTCCCGTTGTTGCCGTGTGAGCTGTAGCCGATGCCCATGGCAGAGAGCGCAGCTCGCCGCACACTGGACTCCGAAGCTGCCTGCTTACGCTTGTCCAGCACTTCCTGCATCTTGATCTGCTTCTTGTGCTCCTCGATGAGGAGCATGTGGTATGCCATCAGTAGATCTCGTGAGGCATCAGTGGGTAGCATCTTGTTGCCTGCCACGGCCTCGCGTGCTTGAGCCCATCCCTCCTCGTCGAGGTGGATGACCCGATTGTTGTTTTCCCCGTTGGGTGGGGGACTGGCTTCTTCATTTCCTTGTTTCTACCTGCGGGTTGGGTGGCGGATTGTGTTCTTGATCTGGATGACCGCTTGGCGCCAGAGATTTGGTGGCGCTTCGTGGATCGATCTCTTTGCTGCGACGGAACCGTAGGTCCCTTCGTCCGATGGCGGATCGCACAGATCGGAGTTGCAGTTGCTGCTGTCATAGGACTCGTCTGTTGACGATGTGGTGCATATCATAGGGTGTGGAGCCCATGAAGCGGGCATGATCGATGGTAGAGGCACCCGCTCTGGGAGGCGGAGAGTGCCGGTCTGCCCCACCTGGAAGCAGAAGCTCCCGAATAGGATCTCGAGCCCGTCGCCAACGGGCTCGAAGTCCTTCATGGTGGCCGGTGAGTGGGTGGTGAAATCGAAGGCGCCGAAGAGGAGATGAATCTCCGTCGCTACGGAGTTGTAGATCGCTCGGGTTGGGACCGTCACGATCGCACAATCAGCGTCCCCAGTTCCCACAGATGGCGCCAATTGACGAGGTTTAATCTCGTCAATGCCCATTGTTATGGACTTGGGTTTTGGAGAAGATGGGGATGCTGGAGATCGCGGAACGGTTAGCAAACAAGCAACATGGGGACACGAGGTTTACCGTGTTCAGCCCGGAGAAAAACCCTACTCCGCTTGTGCGCTCTTGATTACGGCGGAACGAAGGTTCTGAGGTCTTGTGAGATGTGATCTGGCATGGAGGTGTCTATGCGAAAGTATGAGGTGAGAGATCTAGGTCGTGCCCTCCTAGCCTTTATATAGAGTTAGGCAGGTCCTGAGCACGGTCGAGATTCTGAGTTTAGGGTTTACCCCTTTGAATTTCCTATCTACTCTAGTCTTGCTCTCCAAGGATCCGAAGGCGTCATGGGCCTTGGCCACCCGAAATTCTTCATGGGTCAGCGTATATTTGCCGTGTGCCTTCCTTGGGCTGGACCAGGTATGATGAGATCGTGTGTACCATGGGTATAACCATGTCACTTATTCTCTAAATTCTTCATGGCTTTAAAGCCTTGCATCGATGGCTTCAAAGCGGTGTAAATCCATATTTGAGTATAGACTCATCTTTCTTGTTGGAAAGTGGAATGGTCAACTAGCGACATGCAATGTTTTAGATGGACACAATTGGATGTTCCACAGTAGCTATTGGCATGTTTCGATGCAGAGAGGCATCATGGACATGGTTCATGATGCAGTTGAAAAGATGCATAGGGCCAGTCTCTCCATTGGCAGTGCATGCAGATGCATGTAAAGGTTTAGAAAATGCAGTGAAGATTGTTTTCCCTCATGCTGAGCAGAGGGAGTGCTTCGGCCATATGTGGATGAATTTGATCAAAAAATTCAGAGGAGATGATTTTGGACGTGGGCAAAGACAAGATCTTACACCGCATGACACATTCATATCACCTTGAGAAGATTAAGGCGGCATGCTCTGAGGAGGATAGGGTCAAGTTTTGTACATGGTTGGAAACCTACCATTCTCTTTTATGGTACAGGTATGGTTTTAACACTGCCATCAAATGTGATCATATCAACAATAATTTGGCAGAAAGTTTCAACAACAAAGTGAAGGAGTTAAAAGACTTGCCTGTCCATGACATGGTTGACCAGATCAGGATCATGATCATGATCATGAGGTTGTGGGAATTAAGAAGAAGGCTTGGTGATGTTCTTCAAGGAGATAAGCTTCCTGATGTTGTGCAGCAGGTGGTCAATAGGAGCAGAAATCTTGCACATTTGCGTGTTGAGAAATCCTCATTGTGGGGTGCCGAAGTCAAAGATACAAAGACTGGCAGGAGGCATGTTGTTGACACTCAATTGCATGAATGCACATGCCTTGAGTGGCAACACACTGGGAAGCCTTGTGAGCATGCCATACTTTTATTGGCCTCCAAACACAAGCTAAATATGCACCCATATTTGCATGAGTATTATTCTGTAGAAAAATTCAAAGGTGCATATGGAACACCAATTCCAGCACTTACACATCAGTCTCAGTGGCCTGAAGTGGACATTCAGTTCTCCTTGTGTCCTCCTTTGATGAAAACAAAGGCTGGCAGGCCCAAGCAGAGTAGATTCAAGGCTTAGTTTGAGAAAGGTGGGAGCAACAAGAAGGGAAAGAAAGATGCCAAGCCAAAAAGGGCCTAAAAAGGTAACAAGAATAGATGCAAACTCTGTGAAGAACTTGGACACTTGGTGGCTCTACCAAGTCTGAATACACTGCTGAAAAGCCAAAGTATGTTTATCCAAAATCTATCCCATTTCTTGTTGATGATTTTTCTCCCCCATCTAACTTGCTTGTTTTCAGGAGGAAGCGTGGAGAAAAAGGCCCACCTCTTGTTGTTGAAGAATGCTGGCCAGTGAAAAGGGCAAGAATCAATGGCCAAAGAAAGAAGAGAAGTAACCAAATCATGTTTGGTGCTGCTGAGGTGCAATCTGAACTTGTTTTGGAGGATGATGTGCAAACTGTTGAGGCTTTAGGGCACACCATTTATGATTTGGAAGCTCTGGTGCAAAATGAGGGGCAAAATGAGCATGTTGTTGAGGCTCTAGTGCAAAATGAGCCTGTTGTTGAGGCTCTGGTGCAAAATGAGCCTGTTGCTGAGGCTCTGGTACAAAATGAGCATGTTTTTGAGGCTCTGGTACAAAATGAGCCTGTTGTTGAGGCTCTGGTGCAAACTGACCATGTTGATGAGGCTCTGGTGCAAAGTGACCATGTTGATGAGGCTCTGGTGCCCGATTGTGTTGTTGAGGAGGTGCAGGAGGTGAAGGAGACTCTTGGACGTGCTGTGGAGAGGCCAGATGGTAATGGTACAAAAAAGAAGAGCATAAACCTGTTGTGTGGTGTCAAACTTGTGAAGGAGAAGAAAACGAGGGGTAAGAAGAGCCAAAATAAATAGACTTTGAATTTGGCACTTGTTGTTATAAACATTTGTTATTGTAATAATTTGGCAGTTGTTGTTGTAAACATTTGTTATTATAATAATTTGTCACTTGTTGATAATTTGGACAAAATTCAAATATGATGGTAAATTTGAATTTCAACAAATGTAGCTATGTGTACTTTTATATGTTTGTATGAGCTTCCAACGTTTTTCTCATATGTACAGTACAACTCATCCTCACCCTGATTCCTTTTGTGAAGTACAACTCACCCTCACCCAAAATGTGGTAGAAATGGGCTCCAAAGCTAGGGTAAACCTCCCCATTTCTAAGCAAGTTTTTTTCGACCATTTATAAAATCAAGTTTGGTATTTTTCCTCACAACTATGTCACATAACATGACACCATGCGAAGGTTTTATATTTTTTTGATTGTTTTTGAATTAGTTATGCACATTAATGTTTGGTCAAACTTTTTGAAGGGTTTTCATAAATATTCTTAGCTAGGGGCTGAGGCTCACAAAACTAGCATTGGATCTCTGATGAAATAGCATGTTGTGAACCTAAAAATGATTTTTACAAAAAATCATCAGTATGAAATCATGTACCTGTAGCTCATATCTTACCCACTTCCAGCCGATTCGGCATGATTTGTCTTTTTACCAAGGATGGAATAAAAGGTTTGAGATACTCAAGTTGGGAAATTGTACATGATAGGTGGTCTAGTATTTTTTTAAAATAGGATGTTACCATTTTGAAACTTCAATTTGGTGGTTGCTTCACAAATCCCCCCTCTTTCGGCACTCAGGAAATAGAAAATGGATTTTCTGTGCGTAGAAAAGGAAAACTTTGTACTACAACATTGTTAGTCATCCTATTATACACATGCATGCCCAATATGGGCACATTATCACAAACTATGCCTTGATTCTAGCCATATCATTGGTCATTTGACCCGAAAGCCAGAAAACCTCGGAGGAGATAGGTCATTTTTGTGAAGGTTTTTTTTTGAAATATGATCAATAGACCAAGTTTGATATTTTTCCTCACAACTATGTCACATAACATGACACCATGCGAAGGTTTTATATTTTTTTGATTTTTTTTGAATTAGTTATGCACATTTGAATGTCTGGTCAAACTTGTGAAATCCCGTTGATTGCATCCTAAACCCAGCTAACCCTAAGGCCGAATGAGGAATGTAGATCTAACCCTAGTGCGACACGGTGGCCGTCCGATCGCGTCTTCTATAAGGATTCCGCGGGTGGTTCTGGACGATCCGCGGAAGGGCTTGTTCTGCAACTTGATTGGTTGGCGTCTCTTAGAAGGATTTCGCGGCTAGCTCTTGGCGATCCGTGAGATGGATGATTCTGAAATCTGATTGGCTTCATCGTTTTTCCATGAACAGATAAGGTACAGCGTGGCACACTCCATTGACCGTTGGACCGAGCGTGGCATGCGAGGGCGCTGGGCGGGGCGGGCTGCACCATGCATGCAGCTGCCTCTAGCGTCGCAGTCTAGCTATTTTGCGTGCAATAGCGCTGCAGCGTATTTACTTCCTCCGTCGCATTAAATAAGGGGCAGTGTACGTCTAACAACTTTGTTCAGTCAAACTTACTCCCCTTAGGTTCATGCGACATAGAAAAACTCAATATTTATAAACTTTGACTATGTATATAAGGCTAGTCATAGTGGGAGTAACTTAAATAGTAACATAGTCCTACATGTATTGTCAATTAAGCATTTAGATGACATGGCATGCAATTAAATGATGAGAGATAGGTTTGTGGTAACTAGCAATGTTACCATAACATCACAAATTTCAAGACAAAATGAGTCTACATTGTAATAAATAAGACTTTGCATGATACCATATCTATGTTATTTTGCACTATGGAGTAGTAACTTAGACTAGTAACATATGCATGTTACTACTCTAAGTTACTCCCACATACTCGTTTGCATGTCACTATGACCAGCCTAAGAAAAAATATCAAAATCTAAAATATGTAATAAATATAAGGTACAACATGGCACACTCCATTGACCGTTGGATCGAGCATGGCATGCGAGGACGCTGGACGGGGCGGGCTGCACCATGCATGCATGCTATGTAGCTGTCTCTCGCGTCGCAGTCTAGCTATTTTGCGTGCAACAGCGTTGCATCGTATTTACTCCCTCCGTCGCATTAAATAAGTGTACGTCTAACAACTTTCTTCAGTCAAACTTACTCCCCTCCGGTTCATGCGCCATAGAAAAAGTTAATATTTATAAATCTAAAATATCAACTTTGACTACGTATATAAGAAAAAATATCAAAATCTAAAATATTATAAACTTAGTTTCATACTCCCTCTATTCCCTCCAATTGACATCCCTCTGACTACTTCCACCGATTTTTCTTGTGTGTGTAAAAACGAACGAGTTTGTTGCATGCAGTGCGTAAAAACGAACGAGTACCTTGGTCCTAAATTTCTGCATTTATTACGGAGTAAATCAAGACCAAATTCTATTTTCTCTTTTATTTTTTACTCCCAATGAACAACTATCTTAGACGTTTTTTTCTCTTTCGCATTAATGCATGCATGCATGCAGGGGCGGGGGCGACGGTGCAGGGGTCACATCGCATCCTAGCAATTTTTTTGCACTGACCGCATTGATCACGCACGCGGCTACGCCCGCTGCCTACACGCAACGCAGCGCGCGTAGCTGCGCTAACGCTGGATTCCCACGCCGCCCTTCACGCCCGCCCTCAATAAATAGGCAAAACGCCTTTGCCTCCTCATATCATCTTGCCCCTCATCTTCAACCTCGAGCCCGTACCTTTGCCTCCTCCTAGCCCCAAAACACTCGACGACCATGGCGACCTCCCCCCTCCGCTTCCTTTCCGATTCCGAAGTTAGCGACGAGGACAACCACCCGGACCACAAGCAGGTCTGGGAGCAGGAGGCGCCCACGCGCCCCAAGCGTGGCAAAAAGGGGGAGGGGGCGATGCAAAGCCCCGCCCTGCCCCTGGGCGGAGGTCCACTTCGTCCACAACCCCCTCCCCGACGGCAACCTCCCGGCAGCGACCCCTCCGAAGAGTACTGGAAGGCGGTGGAGAAGGAGGAGGAGGCGGAGCTGGTTGCTTACGCCAAGTGGGAGAAGAAGCAGGCCGCGCGCGCCTTGAAGAAAAGGCGCAAACGGGAGGACGAGGAACGACGGGAGGCCAATCGCTGGGTCTTCCAGGAGGAGCAGCGACGGCGGGAGCAGCGGGAGAGGCTGGCGGCGGCTCGAAGGACGGCTGCACCGGCACCGCCTCCACTGCCGATGGAGTAGGGTAGCTAGGGTTAGGATTTAGCCCAGGGTTTAGGCGCCTAGTTTCCCTTCCCTTCTATATTAGTGTACCCTTTTTTTTATTGTAATGTTATCCGGCTATCTAATATATTATCTATCCCGTGTTTTATTGTAATCTGTGTTTTATTGTATTATCATTTGTCAAAACACCCAAAACAACAAGTGCATAAAACAAAAGACACAAAAACAAGTTCTCATATAATACTCGTGCAATATTTATAAAATGAGTGAAATTAGAAAAGCTCAAAAGGAAGAATAAGTTAACGTTATGATGGTTGATTATTTTCAAACAACACATGGTTTATTTTCAAACAAGACATTTACATATTTACATAAGTTAAAGGGACGCCCAAGTTATGTTAGTTAAATGGATGTCCTTGGACTTCATTTATATATTTACTTTCGCAAAAAATAAAAGATTGCGACCTGAGCACGAGTATATGCAGATCCACACGTCCCTATTTAGATTATAACGTGAGTACCATTTTTTTGCCCAATCTACATGTAGTTACTATTGGGCCTGGATACGACCATTTTGGTCTGGCTAAGTTCTATTTGGGCCTGGCCTTTTTCAATCACTCCTCGTCAATTGTTTTTTTAACTTTTCAACCCCTCCCCCTCCCCTGCACACGAGCGTCTCCTGCACACTGATAAAACTGAAGGAACACTGACGAAACTGAAAGAACACTGATTTCGAAAACAGAGCAGCTCAAAATTAGCCCGAATTTGTGTTGCATTTTATTCAAGCCAAAGACATAGACCATTACATCCATTACAAAGCATCACTCAAACACTGATTGCGCTGTCTAATCATACCGGGGGCAATCGGGGCACCTCCTCATCGGCACCGCACCATACCGAGGCCATGAGCGGTGGGAGGCTGAAGCAGAAAATACATGGTGCAAAACAAGCATGGAGCATCAAAAATTATAGATACGTTCGCAACGTATCAAGGTGGACCAGCCGAGGCGCCCGATCATTGTCAGTGTAGATAAGCGCTGGGCTTCGGCCCTAATGGTGCTCCGATCCCGGCTTCGGGTCCGGCTCCAGCTCCTTCTCCCGCGGAGTTGATCGCGGCTGAGGCGAAGGAGCTCGCCGACCAGGAGGCGAGGGACCACTGGGCCGCCGAGATGGACAAGACCCTGACGAACCGAGCGACGGAGGACCGAAGGAAGGCGGCGGGCAAGGCGGTGGGTCGCAACCATGCGCGCGACCGTCACCGTGAACGCATCCAGCAGCGGGTCATCTGGTCCGCTCGGACGGCGATCGACGAAGCCGGCGGCAGGGGCAACGGTGGCCGCGGCAACGATGATCGTGGCAACGACGGCAAGTAGCCGTCGCGCCGTCCTCCTCCAGCAGTAGTCGTAGCCGTAGCAACAACAGTACCATCCCCTAATTTGTTTGAATGACCTTTTTGTAACTGATAGGACTTAAAGTCTAATTAATAGATATCTTAAGTATTAATGTCTCACTTACATATAGGCCGGGTGGCCAAAAGGTAGGAGACACCGCGTTGTCCGCACGAGTAGGCCGACGCAACCGTTGTCCAGTTTAAATGTACAAATGGATCAAGCTAAACGCGTTTGTCCAATTGGATCCCGTTGATGCGCCGCGTACGTCCCATTTGTCGGCGCGGACAAGTTTGAATAAGCTTGGACGGGATGCGTCGGGCCAGTAAAAATGTGCTAAGATGCACCGGCCGCGCAGGTTTGTGTACAGGAGTTCCCATGATGTGCGTCTTCCAGGAGAGTCGCGCCGGGAGGCCCTATACAACGCGCACGCCTGAAAGATGTCGCGCGCGGTAGACCGACCTAGGTAACTTTGTGAATTTTTTCCTTTTTCCTTTTTCTTGTTTTTCTTTTCTTTTTTTGTATAAAATGTTCAGATTTTGAAAAATATCATATATTGAAAAAAAATTAACTTCGAAGATTATTCAAATTTAATATTTATACATTTTAAATTATTCAAATTTAAAAATTTCATATTTGGAACAGTTCAAATTTTAAATCTGTTCACGTTATTTAAAAAAACATAAAAACAAAAAAATAGGAAAACAGAAAGAAAGAACTGACGGGAGATGTACTAGGCCGGCCTGCGAGGGAATTGTAGTAGGCATCGGCTACGTACGCGATGTAAGAAGAGTCCGTTAGGAATTACCCCGTCACGCTGCGCTTCGTTCGCAGTTCTTGGCCAGCCCACCTTGCTTGACGCTTCTTGAGTATAATTTTTTGGTTTGTTTTTCCTGGTTTTTTATTCCTTTTTTTTTCTTTTCTCAGTGTTTTCATATTAATATGTTTTCTATGTAGTTTTCAAATTGTTCATGATTTGTTTTAAAAAAATTGTTCACCGATTTTTAAAATTGTTCATTATTTAGAAAGTTGTGTTCATGACAAGAAACAATTGTCTCATGATTTTGAAAATTTGAATTGTTCATGATTTTTTAAAAAATTGGTTCATGTTTTTTAATTCATTATTTTGGGAAAAATTGTTTATGTTTTTTGAAAAAAAATCATGATTTTTCTAAAAAAATGTTCATGGTTTGAAAATTATGTTTATAACTTAAAGTTTTAAAAGTGTTCATAATTTTCTTAATAATTGTGATTTAAAATATTATGATTTATACATATTCCATTTTAAAATAAAAGAACAAGAAAACACAGGAAAAAGGAAAACAAACGAAAAAAGAAAGAATGTAATGACTCCAGGGGTTGTGCCGGATATACAACAAGGCAGTATAGGCTATGTATTTTGGGCCGTGGGCCGAGTGAAGTGTCTAGGTTTCGGCCGGTTGGACTATCGATATAATAGTCCTGACATGTAATGGACAAACTATCAATGAAATGAAGTTGGTTCGTCGGCGACTTCCCGGCTGCCATGGAGCTGGCTTCGGTATCCAAGGTTTGCGGAGCAGAGGCAGCGGCGCGCGTCCGGCGCATCTAGCTCTCCAGTAAGGTCGGGATCTAGGTGGAGAAGAAGAAGGGCCTTTGTGTTATTTTTCTTTTCCTGTGGATCTCTCTATAAGATAGAGCAAGTCCTGTTTAATATATAAGTCTTTCAATCGCAAAAAAAAAAAACAATTTGATAGCCTATTTTTTTTAACTCAGTTGTTTTTATAGTTTTAGAAAAGGCAATACGTGTAGCCACATGCAAGGCCGCTAAAGAGAAGAATTGATTTGGTTTTGAAAAGAAAACGAAGACCGAGGGAGTGAAAACAGGAAAAGTGGCCGGGTCCCCTGTAAGGTATATTAAAAATTAATAATGCTGGCAATGTATATGATGCTAACCAAGGTAAATGATGTATATGGGTGCAACAGCCAAGGATTATAATGGTAAATTCATTATTGAAAGTTGCAAGGAAATTCACTTGTAGCGGCTCCTGGAGGTGCGAATGGGGCCTAGCCAGGGACGCGTCGGAGGCCAGTGAAGGCGGTGTTGCGTCCACGGTGCTGCGTCCACGGTGCTGCTAGGTTTGGTGGTTACGGGGGTCCGGGGTGGCGTCTAGGACAAAAGGAGGAGAATGTGTCCCTGGCAACAGTGCCCGGGAGGACACCACTCGAACGCGTGGGTTGTCTGTCCCCCAAAAACTTGATCCAATTTTGAACCAGGAATTTGGTTCGGGCTTGTGGCTCAGTTTGCGGGTGGGTGTTGGGTCATGACCTCGGTCCGGTCTGACAGGAATAGATGGGCGGTCCCTTGTGAGCCGCCGTTTGGGATGCCCTAACCCACCCTCCCCCAATTTTTAGCACGCACATGTAGATCACAGTTTTCAGGGTCACCAAAATATTTCATAACATCAACAATACTCCAATAAGTCGTTGGCGTAACTATTTTCGTTCCCCATTAAAACAACGATGACAAGAATATATCACATATATTCATCTCTTACATACAGAGTACATGTAAATAACTATCTTTGATAGAAAGATCTTGCAATCACATGTTTGCAACTAGAGTACTGAACTACATGATCGACGCGCGCTACTCTTCTCCTGCTGCGTGGGGTGTGTTCCTCGTGGAGCGGATCTGGCTAGTCGCTGCTGCGGATCGCCTCGTCTTGCCGCCGCATCGGAGCTTGTCTTCAGTCCTGGAACTTGATCCCAGCATGTTCTCGCGCTGATCCATCTCAGGGCTTGAATCTTGCTCTTGGTGTGGTCGTCGTATTGCAAGGCTTGAATCTTGATCCCAGCAGGACCACTTCAGGGACGGGACTCGTACGACGTGGACGACGCCGCGAAGAAATTCTTGATCTGGTCGCCGAGTTCCTAGGCACGATCAGTCTTGATCCGCGCTGCCGATTGCCTCATCGTGTCTGCGTTGTTTCTCCTGAAAAACCAGTCGCGCTGATCAGTTCTAGGGCCGTACGTCGCCATCGCTTCAAAGTTCGAAGTTCGTGGCCATAAACTTTGGGAACGCGAAAGACTCTGGACGACGTTCACGTACCTTGATTCATGGATCTTGCTTGCGCTGATCCCCTTTCAGGGACGAACGCGCTCGTGGATGACGCCGCGGCGATCGTCCTCGACCTTCTGCCACACCGCGAAGGGCAGCACCCTGTCGACCCAAACCTTGCGCTCCACCGACGTCTTGTAGGCCTCCTTGCAGAGCGCGTCGGCCACGGAGTTGCCCTCGCGGTACGTGTGCTGCACCTCGCACACCTCGAAGCAGCCCAGCAGCGCGATGATCTCGTCCTGCATCTCCCGCGGGATCCGCGTCTGCGTCGACTCGCAGCGCAGCAGCCGCACCAGCGTCACGTCGCCCTCCACCGCCAGCCGGCGGCATCCGAAGTCCAGCGCGAGCCGCAGCCCGCGCGCCAGCGCCCGGGCCTCCACGACGCCGATGTGCGCGTGCGGCGTGCGCTCGGCGAAGGCGAGCAGGACGCGCCCGTGCACGTCGCGGATGGCGCCGCCGATGCTCGCGCGCCCGCTGCCGTCGTTGTGGACGGACCCGTCGAAGTTCAGCTTGGTCCACCCGAAGCGCGGCGGCGTCCACTGCACCAGCGTGACGCGCGCTGGAGGAGGACGAGGCTGGACGCCGTGGCTGCTGCTGCTGCTTCGAGGTCGGCACGGCGGCGAGCCGATGGCCGGGAAACTGGAACTGGGGTTGTGGAAGCACGACGTGGCCATGGTTGCGCTCCGAGATAGATGCAAGGAAGGGTTTCGGGAGGGAGAGAAGAGAAAGGCAGAGGGAGGCGCAGAGCTAGACCATTAGCTAGATTGGCCATTATATCCTGACGAATAATCCTAGACTTGGAGGTCTTGCCGGTCTCGTCTTTCACACGCATGATTCATTCGAGACCGGTCCGTGCTGTGTTCCCCTCCTAGAACACGGAGACGGACGGCCGGACTCGCTGCCATGCATGCCCATCCTCCTTCCGCGCGCGCCAACCCCATGGCTCCCCGCCCCGACAGTCCGACACGCTGACGGTCCCGCCTCTCCTCACCGCCATATTGCGCGCCTCGTCCTCTATCCTCACGCCGCACCTTTCCCACCTCCTGCTCTCACGGACTCACACTCTCGGCTCGGCGCTCACCGTGTTTCGCCGCTTGCTCGACCTTCCCCATTTCCCTGTCCCGGAGAGCTCCCTCTCTGTTCTCCTCTGCCGCCACGCGCCCTCGACCTCCTTCAAGCTGTTCGATCGAGTCGCTCCCGTCCACCCAAGCCCACTAACTCTACATGCTCGTGCTGTCCGCCCTTCTCTCCACCGCGCTCCGCACATCCGCTCCCGGCGCATCCTTCGCCGCCGCTGTCAGTCAGCATGTCACCTGCTTTGAGTCCTCGCCGCCGTCGTCTGGGCACGCGCCGATCTGAACGCGCTGCTCCGCGTCTTCTACGCCCGCACGTGCCGCGTCGCCGAGGCGCGCACTGTTCCACTGGTACACTCAACACGCTCTTTCTTAGATTCAAGGGAGCGGGCCACGCAGAGGCGCTCCACCTGTTCTGCCATGACGCTTAGTGAGAGCTGAATTATGTTCTTAAGACTTACGTTTTATTCTCTCCTACCCACGCAAGAAAAGACAAAGCAATCAGATGAATCCCCCTACAAGCTAGAGGCATTTTCCTCAGGGGGCATCTGATCTCAGGTATTTTTGCCACTCACTACTTCTGTAGTTTGTCTATTAGTGTTTAACATCTCCCAGGTTGAGCTTGTTCATACAAGATAAAAGATTGTTGCTAGCAAAAATGGATGTCGGATGGTCCTGGATGACAAGATAAAAGATTGTTGCTCACTGACTACTTAAACACTGTTATAGTAAGTTTGATGTTAATTGGTGTCCTTGTGATATTAATATATACTCTTTTCCAAAAAAAAATTAGTAATTTTGGTGTCACCCCCACCTGCGCTCCACCTTCAACAGTTGAGAGGAAGTAGACTCAGAGTTTGCAGAGGCTCTTGCTAGCCGATTATGTGATTGATGTGTCTTGGCATGGAAATTTTAATAGCACTGTTTTGATTAATTTGATTCGACAGAACTTCTACAAATATGGTCTAGCAGAGACTTTGCAGGATGTTTAGTCAGAGCAGTGTTAGAGTAGATGTCAGTACATTGTGTTGACTGAAAGATGAATACACAAGTAGTACTACCAGAATTCTCTTGCGCTCTCCTTCTTCCATATTGAAAAAAAACATGGCAATAAAACACTTGATTTTTTATGGGTGGGAAAATATGCATCTATCTTTTTGTTTGAAAAGTTCACTCAACCATCGATCAGCCATACAAATCTATTTATTGTGTACATTTCACTTATCAGGTTAGTAGTAAAATTAGGTAGATGTGATTGTTAGATGTATATTTGTATATTCTATGTCCACACTTGTTAGGGTTTTTTTCTGTATATTTCCACCTATACATGTACTATATATTGTGGCCTTTGGCCCCAGAGGAATACATGTTGCCTATTCCTAACATGGTATCAGAGCCAAGTTAGCCTCGTCCTCTCCTCGCAACTTCGTCGCCGCAGCCGCCACCGTACCTGTCGCCGCCGGCCTTGCCGGCGTCGCCGCCGTCGGTCGCCGCCCGTTTCTGCCCCGAATGATTTTGTTTCGGTCTAGATCTGCCCCGATTTCGCCCAGATCGGATTGATCTGCCACGATTTCGCCCAGATCGTATCCACCCCCCCGAGCTTCTGCTGCCCATCGGTCTCACCCCGTCGGTCTCACCCGGAGCTTCTCCCCAGCCGCCCGCCGCCGGCCCTCCGCCACCGCCTGCATCCGTCGGCCTGCCAGGGCCACCGCCGGTCGCCCCGTCTTCGGCACCGCCGCCAGCCGCCGGTCCCGCCCGCCCCATCTCCGGCCTTCCTCCAGTTGCTCCGCCTCCTGCCAGCCTCCAGTCGCTCCGCCTCCCGCCGGCCTCCTCTGCCTCGTTGGAATCGACTGTGTCTAGATCGATTTCTGATTCGAGCGTTGACCAAGAGAGAGAGAGAGAGAGAGAGAGAGAGAGAGAGATGTCTTCTGCATCGGGCTATGTTGCGATTCCTTGCTGCCCGGTGATCTTCGATGACGTGAATTATCCTGATTTCGCTGCCTTTATGCATGTTCACATGCGCGGTCTCCGTCTTTGGGGTGTGCTCTCCGGCGAGGTCTCCTGTCCGCCGTACCCCATGCTCCTGTGGCTCCTCTTCCACCGATGCCGATTGTTCTTGATGCTGATGCTTCTCAGGAGGCCAAGGATGCTGCTCAGAGTGCCGATGATAGTGTTGTTGCTGCTTATGAGCTGAAGTTCAAACAGTACTCTGCTAATCTCGAGACCTATCGTCACGATCTGACCGCCTACACTCAGTGGGTCGATGAGGATGCTCGTGCTGCTGCTGTTCTCACCTCCAGTATTCTGCCCCAGTTTGCTGCTGAGTTCATGAGTCTCCCTACTGTTGCCGCTCAGTGGGCACATCTTCGTCAACGCTATCAGCCGTCTGGGGATGCTCTTTACCTGTCCGTGGTTCGTCAGGAGCATGCTCTTCAGCAGGGTGATTCCACTATTGATGAGTTCTATACTCAGAGTGATGCTATCTGGCGTCAGCTTGATTCTCTCCGTACTACTGTTTGTGGCACATGTCTGTGCTGCCAGATTGCGCACTCGGATTTGGAATTCCATTGCATTTATGAGTTTCTGTCTCGGCTCCGCCAGGAGTTCGAGCCCCGCCGTGCCCAGTTGAATGCTCGTGGTCGTGTTCCGCTCTCTGAGGTGTTGTCTTAGGTTCGGGCTGAGGAGACTCGTCTCCGTGGTGTTGGTCTTCTTGCGGTTCCGTTTGTGCTTGCTACTTGTGGTCCTCCTCTGTCGTCTGCTCCCTCTACTCAGCCGTGGTCCTCTGTGCCACCGCCGATCCTACCCACTCCTCCAGGTCAGGGTCAGAGTCAGCACCAGCCGTCTCAGGGTCAGAGTCAGCATCAACAGTCTCAGGGTCAGAGTCAGCACCAGCAGGCTCGTGGTCAGGGTCGTCGTGGTTCTCTTCGTCACTGCACTTACTGTAGCAGGGATGGCCACACTTGGGCCACCTGTTATACACGGGATCCCAGTTTACGTCAACAGCACCAGGCTTGTGGGCAGTCGGCTCCTTACGAATCTTCAATAGTTGCTCTCTCTGATTAGGACATTATCAGGAGTCTTCGCGGTCTGCTTGCTGCTACAGGCTCTTTTTTGACGGGCACTGCTGGTTCTGTGACTGATTCTGCGTGACCACCACCCTCTACACAGTCAGGTACGTCCCCGTGGTATCTGGATTCTGGAGCTTCTTTTCATATGACCTCTGAGTCTTCTCTTCTGTCTGCTATTCGTTCTCTCCCTTCTCCTGTCCGTGTTCTCACGGCCGATGGTACCTCTCTTCCTATTTCTAGTCGGGGCACCCTTTCTACTTCTTCTTTTTCTGTTCCTGATATTTCTCATGTTCCTCGTCTTAAGATGAATCTGTTCTCTGCTAGCCAGCTTACTGACTCTGGTTGTCGCGTCATTCTTGATGCTGATTCTTGTGTTGTCCAGGATCGTCGCACACAGTCCCTGGTTGGAGCTGACCCTCGCAGCCGTGACACTTTAGGACTTTGGGAGTTAGACTGGCTTCGTGTTCCTTCCGCTGCCACTTCATCTGCCAGTTCTTCTCCGGTCGTCGCCTCTGCTACCAGCTCTTTTCAGCAGTGGCATCATCGTCTTGGTCACCTTTGTAACTCTCACCTGTCGTCATTAGTTCATCGTGGTCTTCTGGGGCCTGTCTCAGGAGATGGGTCTTTACATTGTCAGGGCTATAGGTTGGGCAAACAGATTCAGCTTCCCTATCCTACTAGCACGTCTGTATCTCAGCGACCTTTTGATTTAGTTCATTTCGATGTTTGGGGGTCCGGCTTCTTTCGCTTCGAAAGGGGGCCATCGCTACTATATTTTATTCATAGATGATTTTTCTCAGTACACTTGGTTGTATTTTATGCGCTCTCGCAATGAAGTGCTCTCCATATATCAGCGTTTTGCGGCCATGGTTCGTACTCAATATTCTACACCCATTCGTGTGTTTCGTGCCGATTCTGCTGGTGAGTATATCTTCCAGATGTTGCGAGGTGTTCTTGCTGACCAGGGTACCCTTGCTCAATTCTCCTATCCCAGCGCACATGCCCAGAATAGCGTTGCTGAGCGCAAGCACCGCCATCTTCTTGAGACCACTCATGCCATGATGATTGCTTCTTCTCTCCCGCCGCATTTCTGGGCTGAGGCTATCGCTACGTCGGCTTACCTCATCAATATTCAGCCCTCTGCCGCTCTGCAGGGTGGTATCCCTCTTGAGCGCCTATTTGGTCATTCTCCAGACTACTCCATGCTTCGGTTGTTTGGTTGTGTTTTCTATGTTCTCCTTGCCCCTCGCGAACACACCAAACTGACCGCTCGGTCTGTTGAGTGTGTCTTTCTTGGATACAGTGATGAGCATAAGGGCTATCGCTGTTGGGACCCCATTGGTCGTCGGATGCGTATCTCTCGCGATGTTACCTTTGATGAGACGTGCCCTTTCTATCCTCGTTCCACCGCTGGCACCTACCCGGTGGAAGATATCTCTTTTCTTCTTTTTCTTGACACACCTCCTTCTACTCCTATCGTGTCTTCTTCAGGACCCACTCTCCCTGATGTCTCTTCTTCGACACCATCCTCCTCTGATCCGTCTAGTTCCCCTAGTTCTCCTCGTTCTCGGAGCCTTCCTATGCTATTCCTTCTTCTTCATCGTCGTCTCATGAGTCGTCTTCCTCTGATGAGCTTCCCTCTACTCGTCCTGTTCATCAGCGTCGTGCCCCCAACCGTTATTCTCCTAGTCAGTATGGTATTTCTGTTGCCTCTGAGCCGACTTCTTATCGGGATGCTGAGCATCATCCTGAATGGCAGATGACCATGGCTGAGGAGATTGCTGCGCTTGAGCGCACTGGCACCTGGGATCTTGTTTATCCCCCTCCCGGTGTTCGTCCTATCACTTGTAAGTGGGTCTATAAAATTAATACCCGCTCTGATGGATCTCTTGAGCGCTATAAAGCACGTCTTGTGGCTCGTGGTTTTCAACAGGAGCATGGTCGTGACTATGATGAGACCTTTGCTCCTGTGTCTCATATGACCACTGTGCGCACTCTTATTGTTGTCGCTTCTGTTCGTCACAGGTATGTGTCTCAGCTTGATGTTCAGAACGCATTCCTCAATGGTGAGTTGAGTGAGGAGGTTTATATGCAGCCTCCTCCTGGGTATTCTGTCCCCGCTGGGATGGTTTGCCGTCTTCGGCGTTCTATTTATGGCCTGAAACAGGCCCCTCGTGCCTGGTTTGAGCGCTTTGCCTCTGTGGTGACTGCTGCTGGTTTCTCTCCTAGTGCTCATGATCCAGCGCTGTTTGTTCATACTTCTCCTCGTGGACGCACTCTTCTTCTTCTCTATGTTGTTGATATGATCATTACCGGTGATGATCCTGAGTATATTGCCTTTGTTAAGGCTCGTCTTCGTGATCAGTTTCTTATGACCGATCTTGGTCCTCTTCGATATTTTCTTGGGATTGAGGTTTTCTCTACTTCTGATGGATTTTTCATTTCCCAGGAAAAGTATATTCAGGATATTCTTGCTCGTGCTGCTCTTGGGGATGAGCGCACTGTTGAGACCCCTATGGAGCTTAATGCTAAGCTTCACCCTACTGATGGTGATCCTCTTCCTGGTCCGACGCGCCATCGCCATCTTGTTGGGAGTCTTGTTTATCTTGTTGTCACTCGTCCTGACATATCTTATCCTGTTCATATTTTGAGTTAGTTTGTTTTCGCCCCTACCACTGTTCACTATAGTCATCTTCTCTGTGTTCTTCGTCATCTTCGTGGCATGATCACTCATCGTCTTTTCTTTCCTCGTTCCAGCTCCAGTGCTATTCGGACGCTACATGGGCGAGTGATCCTTCGGATCGCCGTTCACTTTCTGCTTACTGTGTGTTTCTTGGTGGTTCGCTCATTGCTTGGAAGACGAAGAAATAGACAGCGGTTTCCCGTTCGAGTGTTGAGGCTGAGTTGCGTGCTATGGCCTTGTTGACTACTGAGGTGACCTGGTTACGGTGGTTGCTTGCGGATTTTGGGGTCTCGATTACCACACCCACTCTGGTTTAGTCTGACAGTATAGGTGCTATTAGTATTGCACGTGATCCGGTCAAGCATGAGCTTACCAAGCATATTGGTGTTGATGCTTTCTATACACGTGCTCAGGTGCAGGCTCAGGTTGTTGCGTTTCAGTATGTGCCTTTAGAGTTACAGTTGGCGGATTTATTTACGAAGACACGGACCATTGCGCAGCATACTTTCTTTCTCTCCAAACTCAGTGTTGTCGAACCACCATGAGTTTGAGGGGGTGTTAGATATATATTTGTATATTGTATGTCCCCACTTGTTTTCCTGCATATTTTCACCTGTACATATACTATATATTGTGGCCTTTGGGCCCAGAAGAATACATGTTGCCTATTCCTAACAATTATTATCTAGCATCAGAACTATTTTTCTTGGGGTGCACATGGCTGCGGAATAAATATTGGATGTGAGTGTGGGAGTTTGGGTATGCGAGGATAACACAATATTAACTTGCTGATTGCACACTTGCATGCACAGTGTCATTTCTTTCCCCATAATTCCTCTTTTAAGTTCTTGGTCCTTGAATTGTAATATTTGTCCTCGCAAAAAAAAGAATTGTAATATTTGTAGCTTTCTCATTAGCGTGGCTGCTTGATGATTACAAAGTTGATTGAAACAAACACAATTTATTTACTTCAGTGCAACTATGAAATACCGGAAGGTAGATAGGTGACTGAGTCGTGCGGCACCGCGACTCAAGTACGAGCGGTGGTACATCGGTACGGCGGTCTCAGAAGGTGGTGTTGTCGGTCCGCCTGACGTGGAGGAATAGCTGGATATCGGGGCGGCGACCCTGAGTGTTGAGGGCTCCTCAGAAGGTTGGCTTCTTCTGTTAGAATATATGACCGTATTGTGTATTATATAGATATATGGTTATGTATTGTGTATTTCATTTGTGTTGTATGTGGCTCGGACTCCTTGTAATCCTTCTATATATTAAGAAATACAAGGCACCACTACGTGTGGTTCCCCTATCTTACATGGTATCAGACGCAAAACTCTAATCTACTTTGTGCGCCGCCCCTCTTCGTTGCCTACTCTGAAACCACCCAACCCTACCCCCTGCTCTCTGTCCGCCGCCATGAGCTCCAGCGATGACGAGTGCGAGGCCGCCGCCACCAAGGATCATGAGATCACCGAGGCCAAGGACCGTGAGACTGCCGACGCCAAAGCTCATGCGCCTGCCGCCATCAAGGGACCTATGATCCCACCCGTGCCCATGGCCGCTGGCCACTTCTCCCCCACCTTGTTGCATCTCTCTGGCATCAAGGGGCACGTCCCCGTGGAACTTTCCCTAGATACCGGCGTTCACCGCCAGTGGCGCACGTTCTTTCATGCAGACGTACGCAAGTATGCGCTCCTTGATCACCTCGACGACATCTCCCCATCATCGCCACCGTCGGAGTGGTCTCTCCTCGACGCCACCGTGGACTCGTGGATCTACGGGTCGGTTTCCCTACCGATCCTCGACGTTGTCATGACCCCGAGTTAAGGTCGGCGACAACCATACTACACGCCCCGACAACCCGGCCCCTCACACACGCTCTACGCTCATGGCCCCTATGGTGTCGCTCCACCACCTCCGCCATCCCCGTACGGATATGGCTATGGACCATACTTATACGGCTACACTCCCATGGCGCCCCCGTCTCTGTCGACCTTGGCAGGCTCGTGCGATCAAGCGACGCTGCTCCAGCAATTCCAGACGATGGGGTTGTAGGCGCCTGATGACAACAATCGTGGCCACTTTTCGTTGGAACTCCAAGTGCAGAGTGTTGTAGCAACCTTCATTTTCCCACAAGGGTAACTCGAGGGTTTATATCGAACTCTCAGGAAATTAGTCGTGGAAGTTTTATTCGTCTTCACCTGTTCAAGCAACCTGTAAAGTAAATAATTTGTCTTGTGTTCCCAACTCCACCAAGTGGTTGTCAAGCACAAGGTTTTGTATTAGTAATATGACATAAAATATAATATAAACTGAAATAAAGTAAAATAATGCAAACTAGATGATATGGAAGATACTATAGTTTTTTTTTGCTTTTTATGAGTGATTGCAAGTAGGGAAAGTATTTTCGTATTTTCGAAATAATAAATTGCAGAAAATATAAAAGGCATTAGATGCAATGGAAAGGTGTTTCTTATGATTAAAATTGGACCGGGGTTCATGGGTTTACTTGTCTACTCTCTATTTAAGTTGTAGTGATCATAAAACAATTCATCAATGATAAATATTCATGGAACTTCTATATGTGTTTGATAAGAATTCATATGGGCATCACGTTCTAACATAGAGATGAAACACATCTCTCTTATACTCCTCAAGAAAGGGAAATTTAATGCAATCTTGAATTAAGAACAAATCAAGGTATAGTTTTAAGTAATATAACATGATGTTTGAAATACAAATATGCTACCCCTTTTGGTCTCTTTTCCTCTATTCTTTCTCCGAACATCTTCGGATCTCTCTAGAACATTTCTGGTTTCTCTCTTCTCATTTCTTTAGTGATTCCGAACAAGCCATTAGCGATATCTAAGCTTCTTCAAGCCCTTAAGCATGCTACCCAACAGTTCGAGAACACTCCAGACATGGTCAAGACTCCTCTTAGACCAATGATCAACAGCTGGACCTAGATGCCCATGATGACCACTTGTGCATTCCACAAAATTTGTTGTTGAACCGTAAACGATGTGTCTTATTCCTTTTGTCTCTGCGATACTTGTATTGTCTGAGGATTGATCAAATGGAAGCACCATGTCATGTTCAACCTCGTTATCGACAATAGATTCTTTACTCAATCCGATAAGTGATAAACCCTTATGACCTAGTCACACGCTACACAGCTTATGGATAACACTTATCCGAGTGGACCCAGAGTATATATCTTTCATCATGCAGATGTACAAATCCCGCTCTTGACGCATATGCCTCAACCTGTTCCTCTAGAATACCCAATGTCACCCTTATGATCACCGTTCCACCGAGTGATGTTAAGTGCTATTAGATATCCTTGGGAGACAATGATTAGATGTGGTCTCACGGTCTAAGGAAAGAGTCACTATGTTCCATAATCATCATATCCTGAACTCTGTGACATGATCGTGATATGATGCTATAGATAGGGTATGTTCACCATCTCATTCTCTAATGAAATGACTCCATTGTCAATTGTTGTCGAGGCACCAACATGATCAGGAAACCTTGATCATCCATTAACCAATGAACCAGTGACTAGAGAATCAGTGGGAACTATTGGCTGTCATATATCACATGTGTATTGACATTTTCATTCAATACAGTTATAGCATGATATAAAATTTAATCATAAACTTTATGAAATATGCTACTAATCAATATTATTAGTTGTCTCTAGGGCATATTTCCTTCAGGGAACACAATCATCCTCATCAAGTTTGGACACATCAGATTTTGCTTAAAGCTTGGTCCAAATATCATGATCATTCCGGAAAGGCATGATTGAGGAAAGAACTACAAGCTCACAACATTAACAAGCACATTAGATGTTTGAGCTTCGAGATAAGAGTTTGTCTCCTCCTCCAAAGTTAGATTTTGGGAATCCTTAGGAAGAGACAAACCCATATAAAGAATTCGTTCTACATTTGGGTCAATGTCCTAGAAATGACTAAGCATGTGAATTCTCCAACTACCATAATTTGTGCCATCAAATGTAGAAGTGTGATCGTGCACTAAACCCCTAGGATACTTCTTTACTCTCGAGGTGGTGAAGCCTAAGAAGCGAGAACCATTGCTTTGATACCAATTGAAAGTGCAAAAGACGTCGCCGAGAGGGGCCGGGGGTGAATAGGCTTTTAAAAGTATTACGATTTAGGCTCAAATAAATATGGAATAAAAACTAATGTTTAATTTATTGAGCACAAAACCTAACCACTAGGTTCACCTAAGTGCACCGACAACCTATTCTAAGCAATACAAGCAACAAGGTGATATCAAGATAAAATACTTCAAGCACGATGGATATCATAATGTAAAATGCATAAGTAAAGGGCTCGGTTGAGAGATAACCGATGGACGTGGTGACATTTATTTTTATCCGGAAGTTCACTTCCAAAGAAGCTATGTCTCCATTGGAGAGGTGTGATGGTGCAATGCTCTCTGAACACCACAAGTGGCTCACCTTGAGGTGTTATGGATCGATGCTCACCCAACGCCACACAAAGCCTCAACCTAGATGCATGCGAAGGCACGCAACTCACCGACGCCACAACAGGCTCACCGTATTCTCCTGTGAGTTTGCCACAAAGGCCTACTTACGATCCACTAAGGGACATTTCAGGGCGGTCACCAAACCCGTAAAAGGTTGGGGATATCTCCACAACTCAATTGGAGAGATCAACACAAAACAATGTCACAAAAGGCTACAAAGACACAAAAGGCCACAAGCTTGAGGCCACTCCATAATGGAGGCCTCAAGAAATCAACACACCAATGACACAACCGTCTAGGGCTCCAAGAACCCAAGAGTAACAAGCCAGCAAGCTTGTACCCGCTGAATCTCCGTGGATAACTGAAACCTATGCAACAAATGCAAGGGAAATTCCTTCACTCGCAAATTCCAACAAAGTTACAGAATAAGGGAGTAAGAACACAAGATGCAAACATAAAACTCTCCAAGATCTAGATCACAAGGATTTCTTCACAAAGAAGGGATTTGTGAAGGGAATATGCCCGAGAGGCAATAATAAAGTAGTTATTATCGTATTCCTTATTTATGATAAATGTTTATTTTGCATGCTATAATTGTATTAATACGGAAACGTTAATACATGTGTGTTTAATAAACAAAAAGGAAGTTCCTAGTTATGCCTCTCTTATAAACTAGCTCGTTGATTAACAAGATGATCAAAGGTTTCCTGATCATGGACATTGGATGTTGTTAATAACAAGGTCACAAAATTAGTGTAATGATGTGATGAACATTCATCCGAAGTATAGCATTATGATCAAAGTCATTGAGTTTATATTGCTATAACAACTTACGAAGTGATCCTAATCCTTAGACCATGAGATCATGTCAATCACTAACACCAGAAGAGTTTCTTGATGACATCAAACGTCACACCGTAACTGGGTGATTATAAAGATGGCTTCAGAACTAATAAAGTGTTATGTTGAGGCTCATGGATCGAGAGTGGAATTTGTTCATCCCGATGACAGATAGATATGCTCTGGGCCCTCTCGGTGATATCACATTGATTAGCTTGCAAGCAAGTGATTTGATCACTAGAATGTTATATCACGGGAACGAGAAAAGAGTGCATGTCGGTAACGAGATCAAACTAGGTATGGAGATACCGATGATTGAATCTCGGACATGTAATATATCGTGAAACAAAGGGATTAATATACTAGCGTAAAAGGTTCCGACGATCACAAGAACGTCATCATTGAATGTGTGGGAGTCAGTATGGATCTCCAGGTCCCGCTCCTGATTATTGATCGGAGAAGGGTCTCGATCATGTCCGCATTATTCGTGAACCATAGGGTGGAACACTTAAGGGACACTGACATCCAATTGGAGCAAAAGTTTCATGCCGGAAAGAATAACAAGCGCAGGAATTTATTTCACTAGACACAAAACTTTTGCTGAAATTGTCAAACTGGTTCTGCATGTGAAATTGAATACTAGAAAGGGGTTTTATGTGAATATTTGTTAATTAAAGTAATTAACAAAATTCTTAATAAATAAATAAAATATTTTTATTTAAATGAGAGCTTGCATTAAATTTGGTGGAAATTTAATGCATGTGAGTGGATTTTTGAGTGGAGGCTCTTTTATGGGAGTGGAGGCTTTTCATTTTGAGTGGGAGCTCCACCCACATGAATGTGGAATAGGTGGGGGCAGCCACGATGGCTGGCGCCATGCCCCTTGGGGTGCCCCCCTCTCCCTACAAAAGGCCCCCCTCTCCTCCTCTCAAAGCACACCTCCTCGTGAAGGATCTCTCTCCCCCTATAGAATTTATCCCCCATGGTCTCAGACTAGCGAGATACATGTTCCCGGTGGCTATTCGTCAAGAAAGGATTTTGTTTCCGCTGCATCTCTGGAGCGAGGAGGCGGAGGTTGCTCGGTGTCTTGTACGTGTGTGCGAGCACGGATGCGCTACTGTTTTGCGGCGCTAGGACTTTCTCTCGATCTTGAGATCGGCAAGAGATCGTCTACATCAACCACGAGTTTGGACTCATTAAGCTTTGTCGTTCTTCAAGGGTATGTTCTCTACGGATGTATATCCGCCCGTTGCTTGTATCTAGTAGATAGATTTAGTACATAGTTGTTCCCATCGTAGGAAATTTTTTGTTTTCTATGCTGCGAACCCTACAGTGGTATCAGAGCCGGATCTATGCAAAGATGCTTTGCACGGGTAGTACACATATGAGTATGTGGGCGATGATGATCATTTTATTGCTTCTTAGTTGTACTTTGGATATTGATGGCATAGTGGGATGAAGCGGCCCGGACAAACTTTACATGTCATCGCACATGAGACCCGTTCCACGCTTGACATGCATCTAGTTTTGCATAAGTGGCTAGCGGGTGTCTGTCTCTCCTACTATAGTCAATATATAATTTGCAACGAGTTGTCAACAATTTGGTTATGTTCGTTGTGGTTCATGTTCATATGTAAGAACGGTTCTATCTTCGAAAGCCCTAAGCCACATAAAACTTGCAATGGATAAATTAGAGGCGTCTAGTTTAGATTGTTGTTGGGCTAGTGTCATGATATGGTGATGTTGTAAGTAGAAATATGAGATTATACTCTTACAACACACATAAAGTGTAAGTTCCATAGACCTTAGCCTTACACATAGAGGTATGATAGTGATCATACCATGATGCACAAGATGGAGATCAAGTGCGGGAACCATATCATTTCACTTATAAACATGTGATGTTTGATTACATCTTATATTGCGTGTTTGGCGTTTTATTAGCATAATAAGATGATCCCTCATTTAGATATCAAGATAAGAATGTGTTCTTCCTTAAGTATGCACCAACAATATTTCGTCGCTTCAAGACATCACGTGATGATCGGGTGTACTTGAATCCACGAGCATATCTCGGGTGTAAGACAGTTTTACACATGCGAATACTAAGGTTCTTACTTAGCGAGCCTAGCATGTACAGGCATGGCCTCGGAACACGGACCGAACGGTTAAGCATGAGTCATATGTTTTGATATGATGACCATATGGATGCTCGCCTTTGAAGCTACACCGACTCACGTGATGATCAGACTTGGTGTAGTGGATTTGGTTCATGTAATCACCAAAAAAGCATGAGGGATGTCGTTTTTGAGTGGAAGTTCATTTCTAATTTGGATTAGTAGAACTCAATTTATCATAAATTAAATTAAAGTGAATTTGCATAATTTTTTGTATTCATTGGTATTCGCTCACCACCTTATGCTTAGTTGTAATTGAGATAACAGAACTATAGAATTCTGGATATTTACTTTACGAACTGGTATCATATTGTGTTGAGTCTCAATCTAAAGTTTAAAGTAATATTACAAACTTTCAGCAAACTCTGTTTACTCCGTGAAATTTAATAATTGGTATTAAATCGAGAGTAACAATTCCAGTGTTAGTATCTTAAGTATCATGTTTGCCTCCATGATCCTTGATTGTTTTAATATCAAGTTTATCTAGGAGATGAAAGAATTGTTTCAGAAACCATCATGTGTGGCAGATATAACGATATCTGAAACAATGTTTTGGTTGCAATATGATAGAGTATAATATATGTTCTCATATTGAATGAGAATTTGCAAAGGTTGGAGATGTTAGACATCCTAATCGTCCAAAAGGGTTTTGGAAAGCAACGTTATACTCACGATTTGTCTTTATAAGCTACATTAGCTTGATCATGGAAGTCATCATGATAAGGATGAATAGAAGATGTATGTAAAGTGTTTACTACACTAAAAGATTACTAAAGAATGGATTTTGAAAGAATGCCGATCATTTTGATGATGGTGATCTACTTCAAAGTGCAAGTCCAAAGGTATTATTATTTGAATATACACGCTTTGGACTATGTGTCATGTATATGGCACCACTGTTGATGTTGATAGATTCTTTTAAAAAGAAAGAGGAAATGCTAAAAGAGAATCTATAAAATATATTTGGCAGAAAAGAAAAGATTGGAAATATCCAATTTAGGTATATAGATGATATACATATTATGGTTGTATTCTTTGCTTGTTAAACAATGTGGTTCTTGGGTATTAGATACCGAATTGGTTAGTATGAAATTTCATACAGAACGACGCAATTCATGAACTACAATGGCCTAAGTAACTAGCAAGAAAATATGTGATGATGTTCATCAAAAACAAACAAACCGTTGTTTGTATTTCTCGTTGACATTGAAGCTTGCCTTCAAGATTTGTTTTAATAATAGTTATTTAAATCAGTTATTATGAGAACAAAGGTTGTTCAAATAATTACCTTATTCCATATAAGATGGATGATTTATAAATCTAGTTGGATAAATCACATCCATAAAGCTAATGCTAAAATGTTGCAAGACAAATGATTGGAAGATCACTTACAAAGTGACATCGCCGTTTAAATTATATTGGAAAGAAAACATGAAGAAACTCCATTTTCATGGATTTTTGGAGTCTTTGATTTGATCAAATGACGCTTGTGAGACTTTCCTCGGGATAATTAAAACTTCGTTCAAAGGCCAAAGAAGAACGAACGACTAAAATATTGAAATTTTATACATATCAATGTATGTAGTCCATTATGTATAGTCGTAAGCGATGGATTTCAACTTCATATGCTTTCTTCGGAAATTTGAGTGAACATTCACTTAATGAGAAAGAAGTATATATGAAATATTTGAAAACGTTCAAAGACTTTCAAGATGAAGTGGAAAATCATTGTAACAAGAAAATAAATGGTTTATGATTTTATCATAAGGGATTTATTTGAGTTGCAAGTGTGACAAGAAAATAAATAATTTATGATTTTATCATAAAGGGATTTATTTGAGTTACAAGTTTAGCAAAAACAACTAGATTTGCATTTCCCGAAACACCATAGGAATATGGAGTGTTTGAGATTTGTAATAAAACCTTGTGTGACATGGTTGGATCAAATGTGTTATTTATAAAACTGCCATTATGTTTTAAAAGATTAAAAGCTTTAGAGACTATCCCTTTTACACTGAAAAGATCTCCATCTTGATCTGTTGAAATGACACCATGGAAGTTATGGTTTGGGGTAAAAACCTAAATTGTCATTTCTTAAATTTTGGTATGCTAAGAATAAGTAAGATGTTTACAACCAAAGTCGGATGAGCATGTCTTTGTAGGTTATTTTAAATAACCATTGGATATTCCTTCATAACACCGAGGACAAAAGGGTTTGTCGCTTGAAATGTGAAGTTTCTTGAAAAAGGAATTTTTCGCAAAAGTTAAGTGGGGGGACAAAAGAACTTTGATAAGGTTAACGAACCTTAGCTAAATGTGCTGAGTTGCGCAGCACCGGAAATTGTTCCGGAGACTGCCATAATGCTCATAGCTTATGTGCCTCAAAGGTTGCGGTCACGGAGATCTAAGTTCTTATTGAACCAAGTCGGTCGGATAAACAATCAAATATTCAGATTTGAGAGTAAATCATTATTGTTTGACAATGATGAACCGACTACATGCAAAGAAGCGATGATGAGCCCTGACTCTGTCAAATGGCTTAAAGCCATAAAATCCGTGATAGTTCCATATACGAGAAATCAAGTTTTGAACTTGGAAGACCCTCCGAAAAGGTATAAAAACCTATCGTTCATATTTGGATCTATAAAGAAACAGACATGGATGTTTCACATCTATGAAATAGTCGACATGTCGGTAAAATATTTTACGACAATGTTCAAGGAGTTGATTATGACAAGATTTGATCTTTTATAGCGATATTTAGTCTGGACGGATTAAAGTAGCAACCACTACATATAATTGGTATATGGTAGATGAATAAACAAAATAAAGTTCTTCTAATAGAATGGTTACCTAGGACTTGTACATGACACGGTCCAAAGGGTTTTGTTAATTCAAAGGATGCTAAAAGGGGCATGCAAACTTCAATGGTTGAAGTAAATATCGTGGAGTTGGAATCTTCCTCGTGATGAAAAAGGACTTTTCATCTGGTACGATGAAGATGCTTGCATTTGCAAGAAATTAAGTGGGAGCGCTAAGACATATTTATAATACATTATGTGGAGGACATCTTGTTGATTGGAAATGATGTATATTTTATTGATAAAGGTTAAGAATTTCATTTCGATGAAAGACTTAGGAAAAACCCGAATATTTAGCATGAATGTCTATAGCGGATAGAATGTGACGCTAATATGGTTGTGCCAAACATACATATATGAGATATTGAAGGAGTTCAATATAGAAACGACAAGAAGCGGTTCTTGCCGCATGGAAAGGAATTGAATCAAGATTCAAGTGTATCCACACTTGATAAGTGAAACAATATTCAAGTGCTTTAACACTTGATGAGTGAAATCACAAGGATGTTTTGATCAATCATACCATGATATGTACACATCCAGATATGTCCTATGCTCTAAGTGTTATGAGCATATACCAGAATGAATCATAAAATGATCATTGGACGATAGTGAGGATATTCTTATGATCTTTTGGAAGAACTAAGAATATATTTGTGTAGAGGTGAAAAACAATTACAAATAGTTCATTGTAAAGCATTACATTGATACTAGTTTTATCACAAGATACAAATTAACTTTATCTCAATTTAAACTATGGGTGGCACAATGTAATGAAAATGAGATTCCATGATGGATTTGGATGAATTCTAAAATTAAGACATTATGACGGATACTACAACAAAAGGCTAAGTATATGACTGCTATAGTAGCAGCAAAGGAGGGAATTTGTGTCAAGTAGTTTGTTATCAAACTAAGGTGTGGTTCGTAACAGGCTAACACTAAAGATATATTATATGACAATAGTATCGACATGATTTAACCCCAATGAACTAAAGGTCTCACTAAAAGACCAAATTTATACAATGCCATCTCATTGGAGAATGAGTGATGCGTGGATACGCAAAGACATGTAAATACACACGGACCTGAAGCGTCAGATCCATAGATTATGTTAACCACTTGCAATTGCGTATGTAGAACACCAGAAAACCATAGGTGTTCAGTACGCAAAGTTTTTAAACTAGATTATTGTCTCTAGTGCAAGTGGGCGACTAAAGGGAATATGCCCAAGAGGCAATAATAAAGTAGTTATTATCGTATTCCTTATTTATGATAAATGTTTATTTTGCATGCTATAATTGTATTAATACGAAAACGTTAATACATGTGTGTTTAATAAACAAAAAGGAAGTTCCTAGTTATGCCTCTCTTATAAACTAGCTTGTTGATTAACAAGATGATCAAAGATTTCCTGATCATGGACATTGGATGTTGTTAATAACGAGGTCACAACATTAGTGTAATGATGTGATGAACATTCATCTGAAGTATAGCATTACGATCAAAGTCATTGAGTTTATATTGCTATAACAACTTACGAAGTGATCCTAATCCTTAGACCATGAGATCATGTCAATCACTAACACCGGAAGAGTTTCTTGATGATATCAAACGTCACACCGTAACTGGGTGATTATAAAGATGGCTTCAGAACTACTAAAGTGTTATGTTGAGGCTCATGGATCGAGAGTGGAATTTTTTCATCCCGGTGACAGATAGATATGCTCTGGGCCCTCTCGGTGATATCACATTGATTAGCTTGCAAGCAAGTGATTTGATCACTAGAATGTTATATCACGGGAACGAGAAAAGAGTGCATGTCGGTAACGAGATCAAACTAGGTATGAAGATACTGATGATCGAATCTCGGACATGTAATATATCGTGAAACAAAGGGATTAAGATACTAGCGTAAAAGGTTTCGACGATCACAGGAAAGTCATCGTTAAATGTGTGGGAGTCAGTATGGATCTCTAGGTCCTGCTTTTGATTATTGACCGGAGAAGGGTCTCGATCATGTCCGCATTATTCGGGAACCGTAGGGTGGCACACTTAAGGGAAACTGACATCCAATTGGAGCAAAAGTTTCATGCCGGAAAGAATAACAAGCGCAGGAATTTATTTCACTAGGCACCAAAACTGTTTTGGTTGAAATTACTGAAACTGGTTCTGCATGTGAAATTGAATACTAGCAAGGGGTTTTATGTGAATGTTTGTTAATTAAAGTAATTAAAAAAATTCTTAATAAATAAATAAAAGAGTTTTATTTAAATGAGAGCTTGCATTAAATTTGGTGGAAATTTAATGCATGTGAGTGGATTTTTGAGTGGAGGCTCTTTTATGGGAGTGGAGGCTTTTCATTTTGAGTGGGAGCTCCACCCACATGAATGTGGAATAGGTGGGGAAGCCACCATGGCTGGCGCCATGACCCTTGGGGTGCCCCCCTCTCCTCCTCTCAAAGCACACCTCCTCGTCAAGGATCTCTCTCCCTCTCTAGAATTTATCCCCCATGGTCTCGGACTAGCGAGATACATGTTCTCAGTGGCTATTCAGCAAGAAAGGATTGTGTTTCCGCTGCATCTCTGGAGCAAGGAGGCGGAGGTTGCTCGATGTCTTGTACGTGTGTGCGAGCACGGATGCGCTGCTGTTTTGCGGCGCTAGGACTTCCTCTCGATCTTGAGATCAGCAAGAGATCGTCTACATCAACCACGAGTTTGGACTCATTAAGCTTTGTCGTTCTTCAAGGATATGTTCTCTACGGATGTATATCCGTCCGTTGCTTGTATCTAGTAGATAGATTTAGTACATAGTTGTTCCCATCGTAGGAAATTTTTTGTTTTCTATGCTGCAAACCCTACAATTTGGTTTGGTGGGGTTGTAGATCTAGATCTCCTCTCTCAAATCCCTCAAAGAGATGCAAGAATCATGGGAGAGATAAGGGGAGTGGGCAAGCTTTTGAAGGTTAACAATGGAGGACAGAGAGTGGAAGAGCTAGCAAGAATGGTCACAAAAGTTGAGAAAACATTAGGGAAGAGGGGCCCCTTAAAAAGGGAAAGAGAAATCTGCCTGTTTGGGTCAGTTTTGCGCGCCACCATAACTTTCGGTAACTAGAAAAACAAGTTACTGAAACTGACCGAAAGTTGGGTTGGAATTTGTTGGAGATATGCCCTAGAGGTAATAATAAATGTAGTTATTATTATATATCTTTGTGTTTATGATAAATGTTTACATTCATGCTATAATAGTATTAACAAGGAAACCATTAATACTTGTGTGATTTGTAAACTTAATTTGAAGTCCCTAGTATGGCCTCTATACTTCACTAGCTTGTTGGTTGATTGATGATGTGGTTTCTTTGTCATGAACATTGAGATGTTATCAACAACAAGATCATATCGTTAGGAGAATGATATGGTGGACATACTCCTATAGACAAGCGTAGCATAAAGATCAAGTCATTTCAATAGTTCAATTGCTATATGCTTTCTGATACATAGTAACCTAATTCCTTCGACCATGAGATCATGCATATTGCCTTTACTGGATGGATGCTTTGATGTCATCAAACACCACACCGTAACAGGGTGGCTATAAAAGTGGCATTGGGTGTTCGGAAAGTATTGGTTGAAACACATGGATCAAGAGTGGGATTTGTCCATCCACATGACGGATAGATATTCTCTGGCCCTCTCGGTGAAATGTCATCCAATTAGCTTGCAAGCATGTGACTTGGTCACAAGGGATCACATATCACGAACGAGAAAAGAGTACTTATCAAGAACGAGGTTGAACTAGGTATGCGGAGATACCACGATCATGACCTCGGATAAGTAACATATCGTGAGACAAAGGGAAATTGGTATCGTATGTAAGTGGTTCATTCGATCGCAAAGTAATCGTAGAAATATGTGGGAGCCATATGAATTTCCAGATTCCTCTATTGGTTATTGTTCGGAGAAGTGTCTCGATCATGTCCGCATAATTCACGAACCGTAGGGAGACACACTTAAGGATTCGACGTTGTTTGAGTAGTTATGGTATTATGAGAAAGAGACCGAATGTTGTTCGGAGTCTCGGATGGGATCCGGGATATCACGAGGTGATCCGGAATGGTCCGGAGAATAAGATTCATATAAGGAAAGTCCCATTTCGGAGTTGGGGAATGGTTCTGTTTTCATCGGAACATTCTAGAAGGTCCCTAATGTCCCACCGGGGAAGGGTACATGAATGTGTCATTGCAAGATGGAATGATTGCATCATGTACTAAGTGTTCTCGCTGTCCAAAATAAAGGGTTTATTTAATTCCTAAATTGAAAAGTCAAACCGCCTTTGGTCAAACCGCCAGCTTTGGAAGAGGAGAAGTTGGAAACCGACTTTGGGGAGGAGTCCTCCTCCCCAAGCCGGCGGCCAGCCCTAGGCCGAGTTGGGGAGGGACTCCCTCCCTCCCCTGGCGCGCCAGCCCTCCCACCTATAAAGGGAGGGGCAGGGCCTCCCTCTAGAGACACACAAGTTCCTATCCTCTAAACTAGAAACTAGATCTAGACCCCGGTTTAGAGCTGTTTCGGTTTAGAGCCTTCTAATTGGTTTAGAGCCCTCTAATTGGTGTGTCTAATTACTAGACCACTAATAGCCTCTCTCATAAGCTCCACCATACTCGCACCGGCTTAAGGCGAAGCCTCATGATCTCCTCTACCTCCGGTACCACGCCACAGCCGGAATCGCGAGGAGAGTGCTACAACCTCCGCCCGCTGGAACAAGGAGAGGAAGGTCTTCGAGTACCGAACGTGTGACCGATCATGGAGCGCCTGGAACGCTGCGCCGAAGGATCGCTCACGCGATCTTGAGATCGGAAAGAGTAAGACTAAATCACACTCGAGATTCTGCTCTCGTTAAACACTTGGGAATCTTCGAGTGTGAGTTATTCCATCGACTGCTGCTACAATCTAGTAGATAGATCTTGGCTTGTTTGTTTGTATGCGATAGAAAATTTTTGTTTTCCATGCTACGAACCCCTACAAAGTGGTATCGAGCCGTGTCTATATGTAGATCTGCAGACGAGTAGAACACAATAGTCATTGTGGGCGTTGATGCTTTTATTGTAGATTGCTTTTGTGTACTTTGCATCTTGCGGTATGTTGGGATGAATCTGCCCTGGCTAACCTTACATGACATCGTTCATGAGACTTGCTCCACGCTTAACATGCAACTTGTATTGCATAAGTGGCTTTGCGGGTGCCTGTTTCTCCTAGCATAGTTAAGATCCAATTTACAACGGGTAATCAACAATGCTAGTATCAATGTTGTGGTTCTTGTTCGTAAGTTAGAACGACACTTATGGAAAGCCCCAAACCACGTAAAATATGCAAAGAAAGTAGAAGCGTCTAACTTTGTTTTGCAGGTGTGCAAATGATGTGATATGGCCATGATTGTGATTATATTTGATGTATGCAATGTTCCTTATTGTAAGTTGGCAACCGCGGGAGCCATATGGTTGTCTTTAATTTCTGTTAAGACCTGGTCTATTCAAAATAGTTGTAATAGTTGAAGCTGGTGGACGACAACCATGAAGAAGCGTCATTGACCTTGATGCTATGCCGGAGATGATGGAGATCATGTTCGTGCTTGAAGATGGAGATCGGAAGCACAAAGAAGAAAGGCCATATCATATCACATATTATGAATTGCATGTGATGTTAATCCTTTATGCATCTTGTATTGCTTAGTAGACGACGGTAGCATTATAAGATGATCCCTCATGCACATAAATTTCAAGTTCTAAAGTGTTCACCCTTAGTATGCACCGTTACAAAGCTTGCTGCTCAAGCACCACGTGATGATCGGGTGTCTTTGATTCCGCTGGTGACTACAACGTAAGCAAGCCAGATTTGCTTATGCGGAAGCTAAGGTTTGTCTTGACGAGCCTAGCATGTACGGACATGGCCTCAGAACACGGATCGCCGAAGGCAAAGCATGAATCATATAGTAGATATGATGAACATGATGATTGTTCGCCATTGAAACTATATCAACTCTCGTGATGATCGGTGTTGATGTAGTGGATTTGGTTCGTGTGATCACTAAAACAATGTGAGGGATGTTGTTTTGAGTGGGAGTTCACCTAGTTTAATTTCATTAATTAATTTGAACTCAATTTGTCATAAACTTAGTCTAAACTATTGCAAATATGTTGTAGATCAATGGCAGCCCCTACCATCAATTTTAATGCGTTCCTAGAGAAAGAAAAGTTGAAGAACAATGGAAGCAACTTCATGGATTGGTTCCGCAATTTGAGGATTGTCCTCACAGCTGGTAATTTGACCTATGTGCTGGATGCCGCTAGGTGACCCACTGCAGTGATGCTACCGATGAAGTAAAGAATGTTTACCTCGCTCTAAGAATCAAGACTCCATAGTTCAAGGTGCTATCTTGTATGGTTTAGAATCGAGCTTGTAAAAGGTTTGAAGAGTCGCACCCATATGATATTGTCGAGGATCTCAAATTAATCTTTGAGACTCATGCGGCAATTGAAAGTTATGAAGCTTCGAAAAGTTCTTTAACCGCAAGATGGAAGAGGGTAGTCTCAAGGAGCATGTGCTTAAGATGTCTGGGCACGCAAATAAACTTCAAAGTTTGGGTATAGTGATTCCTAATACTTTGGGGGTTTACCGCATCCTCCAATCACTACCACCAAGTTACAAGAACTTTGTGATGAACTACAACATGCAGAACATGAACAAAGAGTTGCCAGAACTATTTGCTATGTTAAAATCTGCAGAAGTGGAGATCAAGAAAGAGCACCAAGTGTTGATGGTCAATAAGACCACCAAATTCAAGAAAGGCAAGTCTAAACAGAAGGGACACTTCAAGAAGGGTGGTAAGAAAGTTGCCATACCGACGAAGAGGACCAAGGCTGGACCCAAGCCTGATACTGAGTGCTTTTACTGCAAGGGAGAAGGTCACTGGAAGCGGAATTGCCCAAAGTACTTGGCAGATTTGAAGAACGGCAACATCAAGAAGAAAGGTATATCTGATATACATGTTATTGATGTGTATCTCACTAGTATTCGTAGTAGTGCCTGGGTATTTGATACTGGTTCGGTTGCTCATATTTGTAACTCGAAACAGGAGCTACAGAATAAACGGAAGCTAGTAAAGAACGAGGTGACGATGCGCGTGGGAAACGGATCAAAGGTTGATGTGATCGCGGTCGGCACACTACCTCTTCATCTACCATCGGGATTAGTTTTATACTTAAATAATTGTTATTTGGTGCCTGCGTTGAGCATGAACATTATATCGGGATCTTGTTTATTGCGAGACAGTTACTTGTTTAAATCCGAGAATAATGGTTGTTCGATTTATATGAGTAATGTGTTTTATGCACATGCACCTTTGATAGATGGTCTATTCATATTGAATCTCGATAGTAGAAATACACATATTAATAACATTGAGGCTAAACGTTTGAAATCAAGCGATAATTTGACCTATATATGGCACTGTCGTCTTGGTCACATTGGAGTGAAGCGTATGAAGAAACTCCATTCCGATGGACTTCTTGAATCACTTGATTTTGAATCACTTGAAAGATGCGAAGCATGTCTGATGGGTAAAATGACTAAGACTCCATTTTCTGGTATGATGGAGCGAGCATGACTTATTGGAAATCATACATACCGATGTGTGTGGTCCAATGAGTGTAGCATCATGCCAGTTGGTTATCGTTATGTTCTTACCTTATAGTATGACTTGAGTAGATATTGGTATATCTATTTCATGAAAGATAAGTCCAAACTTTCGAGAAGTTTAAGGAGTTTCAAAGTGAGGTAGAGAATCAACGTAACAAGAAGATTAAATTTCTACGTTACGATCGTGGAGGTGAATATCTAAGTTACGAGTTTGGCGAGCATTTGAAGAAATGTGGAATACTTTCATAGCTTGACACCGGAACACCACAACAGAATGGTGTGATCGAACGTCAGAATCGAACTCTCTTAGATATGGTTCTCTATGATGTCACTTACAGATTTGCCACTATCATTTTGGGGTTATGCATTAGAAACAGCGCATTCACTTTAAATAGGGCACCGTCTAAATCCGTTGAAACGACACCGTATGAATTATGGTTTGGGAAGAAACCTAAATTGTCGTTCCTTAAAGTTTGGGGATGCGAAGCCTATGTAAAGAAGTTACAGTCGGACAAGCTTGAACCCAAAGCGGAAAAATGCGTCTTCATAGGATACCCGAAGGAAACTATTGGGTATACCTTCTATCATAGATCCAAGGCAAAATCTTTGTTGCCAAGAATGGATCCTTTCTAGAGAAGGAATTTCTCTCGAAAGAAGTGACTGGAAGGAAAGTAGAACTCGACGAGGTTGTCGAACCTTCTCTCGAACTTGCGAGTAGCACAGCACCGGAAGAAGTTCCTGTGGTGCCTGCACCAATAAGATAGGAAGCTAGTGATAGTGATCATGAAACTTCGTTGAAGTTGCTCTGAGCCTCGGAGGTCAACGAAATCGTACCACTCCATTGGTATGATTCCGTTATGAATGTCATGTTGGTGGACAACACCGATGACCCCGAGACATATGAGGAAGCAATGATGAGCCCAGATTCCAATAAATGGCAAGAAGCCATGAAATCCGAGATTGGATCCATGTACGAAAACCAAGTATGGACTTTGGTGGACTTACCGGATGGCCGGAAGGCAGTCGAGAACAAATGGATTTTCAAGAAGAAAACAGATGCTGATGGTAATGTTACTGTCTATAAAGCTCGACTTGTCGCAAAAGGGTTTCGACAAATTCAAGGAGTTGACTACGATGAGACTTTCTCACCAGTAGCGAAGCTAAAGTCTGTGAGGATTATGTTAGCAATCGCTGCATATTATGATTATGAGATATGGCAGATGGATGTCAAAACAGCATTCCTCAATGGAGACATTGATGAAGAGTTGTATATGATGCAACCCAAAGGTTTTGTCGATCCTAAAGATGCTAACAAGGTATGCAAACTTCAACGGTCCATCTATGGATTGAAGCAAGCATCCCGGTTGGAATCAACGTTTGATAAGGTAATCAAAGTTTTGGTTTTATACAAACTTATGGAGAAGCTTGTATTTACAAGAAAGTGAGTGGGAGCTCAGAGCATTCTTAATACTGTATGTGGATGACATATTGTTGATTGGGAATGATGTAGACCTTCTTAATAGTGTCAAAGAGTATTTGAATAATAGTTTTCAATGAAGGATCTTGGCGAAGCAGCTACATATTAGGCATAAAGATTTATAGAGATAGATCGAACGCCAAATATCATTGTCACAAAGTACATATTTGGACAAAGTTCTAAAGAGGTTTGGAATGGAAGATAGCAAGAAAGGGTTCTTGCCCATGTTGCCCAAGACGGCGTTGAGTAAAACTCAAAGTCCGACATCGCAGAAGATAGAGAAAAGATGAGTAAGACTCCTATGCCTCAGCCATAGGATCTCTAATGTATGCCATGCTATGTACTAGACCCGACATCGCATATGTCGTTAGTCTAACTAGCAGATATCAAAGTGATCCAGAGTGGATCATTGGACAGCGATCAAAACATCCTTAAGTACTTGAGAAGAACTAAGGATATGGTTCTTTCTTATGGAGGTGATGAACAGCTCGTTGTTAATGGTTACACCGATGCTAGTTGGAACACCGATCCGGATGATTCTAAATCACAACTGGATAATGATTTATTTTGAATGGTGCAGCGATTAGCTGGAGGAGTGCAAAGCAAAGCGTTGTGGCGAGATCTTCAACTGAATCGGAATACATGGCTGCTTGAGGCTTCACAAGAAGCGATATGGATGAAAGAGTTCATTACAGAGCTGGGTGTGGTTCCTAGTGCTGGACCCAATGTCTATCTACTGTGATAACATGGGCGCCATAGCCAATGCGCAAGAACCAAGGTCACACAAGAAGCTGAAGCATATCAAGCTGCGTTTCAACGCTATTCGAGAACATATCCAGGATGGGGATATAAAGATTTGCAAAGTACACACAGATCTGAATGTGGCGGATCCGTTGACTAAACCTCTCCAAGGGCAAACATGACCAACACCAAACTGCCATGGGTGTTCGGTATATTACCATGTAATCTAGATTAGATGACTCTAGTGCAAGTGGGAGACTGGAGATATGCCCTAGAGGTAATAATAAATGTAGTTATTATTATATATCTTTGTGTTTATGATAAATGTTTACATTCATGCTATAATAGTATTAACAAGGAAACCATTAATACTTGTGTGATTTGTAAACTTAATTTGAAGTCCCTAGTATGGCCTCTATACTTCACTAGCTTGTTGGTTGATTGATGATGTGGTTTCTTTGTCATGAACATTGAGATGTTATCAACAACAAGATCATATCGTTAGGAGAATGATATGGTGGACATACTCCTATAGACAAGCGTAGCATAAAGATCAAGTCATTTCAATAGTTCAATTGCTATATGCTTTCGATACATAGTAACCTAATTCCTTCGACCATGAGATCATGCATATTGCCTTTACTGGATGGATGCTTTGATGTCATCAAACACCACACCGTAATGGGTGGCTATAAAAGTGGCATTGGGTGTTCGGAAAGTATTGGTTGAAACACATGGATCAAGAGTGGGATTTGTCCATCCACATGACGGATAGATATTCTCTGGGCCCTCTCGGTGAAATGTCATCCAATTAGCTTGCAAGCATGTGACTTGGTCACAAGGGATCACATATCACGGGAACGAGAAAAGAGTACTTATCAGTAACGAGGTTGAACTAGGTATGCATAGATACCGATCATGACCTCGGATAAGTAACATATCGTGAGACAAAGGGAAATTGGTATCGTATGTAAGTGGTTCATTCGATCGCAAAGTAATCGAGAAATATGTGGGAGCCATATGAATTTCCAGATTCCTCTATTGGTTATTGTTCGAGAAGTGTCTCGATCATGTCCGCATAATTCACGAACCGTAGGGAGACACACTTAAGGATTCGGCGTTGTTTGAGTAGTTATGGTATTATGAGAAAGAGACCGAATGTTGTTCGAGTCTCGGATGGGATCCGGATATCACGAGGTGATCCGGAATGGTCCGAGAATAAGATTCATATAAGGAAAGTCCCATTTGGAGTTGGGGAATGGTTCCGTGTTTTCATCGGGAACATTCTAGAAGGTCCCGAATGTCCGGCACTCGGGGAAGGGTACATGAATGTGTCATTGCAAGATGGAATGATTGCATCATGTACTAAGTGTTCTCGCTGTCCAAAATAAAGGGTTTATTTAATTCCTAAATTGAAAAGTCAAACCGCCAGCTTTTAGGAAAGAGGAGAAGTTGAAACCGACTTGGGGAGGAGTCCTCCTCCCCAAGCCGGGCGGCCAGCCCTAGGCCGAGTTGGGGAGGGACTCCTCCTCCCCTGGCGCCAGCCCTCCCACCTATAAAGGGAGGGCCTCCCTCTAGAGACACACAAGTTCCTATCCTCTAAACTAGAAACTAGATCTAGACCCGGTTTAGAGCTGTTTCGGTTTAGAGCCTTCTAATTGGTTTAGAGCCCTCTAATTGGTGTGTCTAATTACTAGACCACTAGCCTCTCTCATAAGCTCCACCATACTGCACCGGCTTAAGGCGAAGCCCTCATGGGATCTCCCTCTACCTCCGGTACCACGCCAGTCTGCCGGAATCGCGAGGAGAGTGCTACAACCTCCATGCCTGCTGGAACAAGGAGAGGAAGGTCTTCGAGTACCGAGCGTGTGACCGATCAAGGGAGCGCTCTTGAACGCAGCGCCGGAAGGATCGTCTACGCGATCTTGAGATCGGAAAGAGTACGACTACATCACCCACGAGAATCTGCTCTCGTTAAACACTTTGGAATCTTCGAGGGTGAGTTATTCCATCGACTCGTTGCTACAATCTAGTAGATAGATCTTGGCTTGTTTGTTTGTATGCGATAGAAAATTTTTGTTTTCCATGCTACGAACCCCTACAGAATTTGGGCTGGAACTTCCGCTCAAGCAAAAACACTGGACATCATTGCACGAAAACTTCAATAACTTTTAATTCCGGACTCCGTTTTTGATGATCTTGGGATCGTTTTAAAGAGAACAACAAGCTCTACAAGATTATGCAAACAAATATTATAGTACAACATGGAAGGATAAAACCAAATGGAGAAAGGTAAGACCTCTCTAGAAGCGATGAACCGTAAAACCTCCAAAACCCAAAACACAAGAAGTTGAGCTTGGAAATTCCAATTGGGATGAAACCAATATTTTCGGAAATATAAAATCAAGTAGAATCCAACAAAAGGTGGAATATTGGATACCACCAAGGGAGAAAATAACAATTATATATATGTGAGATATCTCCCAAGGTACGGAGCCAGAAAAATCCGCACGATCAATAACGCAATAAGATATGCAGTGGAGATCCATTTTTGATAAATTAGAGCTTGTTATGATGATAACCACAAGATCTAGATCCTAACATGGACAAGATCCAAATAAAAACCGAGAAAGATGATGCAAGAAAGCAAAGGTTTGAGCTCTCTCCGAAAGATGCGATCGAGTCACTCACTCGGGAGCCTCTCTTGATAGTACGGCTATCTATGCTAAATGGGGTCTCCCAACACTACAAGAGACCGGTAAAATATAAAACCTATCAAGATCATACATTTTCCTTAAGAATTCCACTTGAGCTTGATGTAGACGATCTTGTCTCCTTCAAGATGGAACACCTTTATTGATTGCACTTGCACACGCTTTGCTTGATGAAGACTCGACTTGCTCCCCCATACTCCACGAGGAAACCTCTTCTTTGAACTTGTCTTCATCACTCTATGATCACCGAGGATGGCAAGCTTCAAGCATGAGATCTTCTAGAGATGGCGCATCTTGAGCTTGCACTTCTTCATTCCTTTTTAAGGTTGATCCATCTTGATGCAACTCTTTGCACTTGTCTTGATCAACCTTCAAACATCTTCATCTTTAAACTTCAAGACCCACACATGGCCCAAACGATGCCAATGGACAAACCTACAAGTGCAAATCAATCTACACATTAGTCCATATAGATTGTCATTGATTACCAAAACCACACATGGGGGCATACATGCCCTTTAAAATCCTATGATTATTTTGCAGGACTTGGTACAACAGCACCCCGTCACGATGTCGTTCACCGTTCCTAGCACGGTACAATAGGCCCCCTCAGCGGCCCTCGCCCATGTGGTATGGCGACAAGAGTACATTGCCACGTTGAGGGCATGCACTCTATATTTATGCCGCATGGTGACCGACCCCTGTGGTGTCCCCTTGCCATTAAAAAAGGAGGCCCACGTCAGACGAGAGAGGGGAGAGGATTTACTAGCTAGAACCTTTCTAGGGAAGGAACCTTTATAACTGTGATCATCCACTAGATAGTCGACAGTTGTAGGACGTAGGGATCCACGCATCACGGACCTGAACCTGGGCAAAAAAAACATGTGCCTCTCTCGGTGTGTGTGTGTTCGTCTAGCTCACTCGTCGAACTCGCCAGACGTTGCGGCTCTGGCTGAACTAACAAAGGGGGTCCCATCACCGGTGTCAAAAATCAAGACACGACTCTGAGAACTAAAGTACACGAGGTACAACATACACTAAGAACCCGAAGTATATGAAATATACTAAAACCTAAATACTTCAAAGTACAACCATAGTAGTTTCGCAAGTACAAAAAAAAAGTTTTTCATCAATACGGGAACTCAAAAATAATAACGGTTCATAATTTTGACAAACGATACTAGATATAAAAGTTTCTCATCCAAGAACTATAAAGTAAATGCGTATACCATGTAAAAAAATGCTTATGTAACCACTAAGGATTTAATACATGTATAATGGATCACAAGTAACGTACAAAATATATATAGTAGTAGGAGCAAGTAGTTCACATCTAAATTAAGTCACTGCAGCATAATACAATACGAGTCACACTGTCAAAGCACTAGGGGCTTCGAACTTGATGATGTAGTCATGTAGACCGCCCATGCGTGTGCACGCACGCAGATCATGCATATGCAGGCGACTGATGATACAAATTTACAAGCGCAACATGTCATAATAAACTCATAATACAAACACAGTACGGATGTCTTTATTTGGGTTTCTCTCGGCCGATCACTTGATGATGAATATAAGGAGCCATCGGTGTACGTGATCGATTAGCCGAGACGCAGGTCGTGTGAGCCGCCGTAGGCCATGCCGTGCAGGTTGGGCTGGCTGGGCACCACGCGGAAGGCGTACATGTCCGCCGTGGAGCCGGCGCTCATGGCCACCGCCGCGACGCCGTCCCACCCGCTCGCCGTCCCATTGTCCACGAACCCATACGCCGGGTCCTCGCGCATGCCCTGCACACCATCGTCACATAAGATTCAGCCACGAATTGCCGCTAGCAGGCTAGACAAGTGCGAGAGCTAACTCACCAGCTCCTGCTGCAGGTTCTTGTATGCCTCCTGGGAGTGCTTCACCTGCAAATATATTCCAAGTAACAGCACGTATTAGTACACGCGCGACTCCAACGAGCTGCAGGGTTATGCATTGATCGTAAACAAGGAGGCACCGTAGGACAAAATCCAGTTTACAAATAGGTGTCTAACTGCTTTGAGTAACCTCTGAAGTAAAAAAGAAGCAATCAGAATGAGCAGGAAACCAGGCCAGTTCATCTGAAGAACCATGCCAGTTTGGCCCCTCTAGCTAGCTAGGTTCCTCCACATATCCACACAGTGGTGGTAATACATATGTTTGGATAGAGGAGACTGCGAAAAATCCTTTCTGAAAAGTAGGCATGTCCACTACAATAATCTATTCCTCGTGCAAAAAAAACTGCAATAACCTTTTGGAAGGAAATTATAAGAGAGGCATCAACGGTGTTGAAGTATATTATTGTTAAGTCCATGAAATTCAGTATGACCATATACTGCTAAAATGGGGAAGTTTAGCATTATAGAAAAATTTACCCATATGTAGTCTACCCACTATAGGAACAAAAGCTGACATGAACTTCGATACATCATAAACAAAGAACGGAAATGAGAAACATAGTAGAAAATAATCACATATAACCAAGTTGTAGATTATCCCTTCCTCAAGAGCATGCGTTTTTTTTTTGTTATTTTGCATTAAATAAATTTTGGCATATGAGCATGCATGGCGTGAATTAATGCAATAGTGCTTAAATTTACCTTCAGGTATCAAACAGGCACATAAAATTATGAATCCTTTCACGCTAAAATCACAACAACAATAAGTAATTAAATGTATGTATCAGTATATCTTTCAACTGTGTCTGATGTTTTCAGTCTTGTCATGGTGACTAGAGTGTAACTATTACCTTTCCTTTTTATCATATATCTTAAAAACTTCAAAAAAAAAATACCACAGAAATATTTTCATGACAATTGTAATGATATTATCACCACTTGGTCAAAATGATTAGTATTCCCTCTGTTCCAAAATGTAAGGCATCTAAGAATAGTCAAAAGTCAATATTTTCTATGTTTGACCAAGTTTTGTACAAACAAATATAAAAATCTACAATACTAAAACAATATCAATAGATTCACCATAAAGTATATTTTCTCAATGTGTCCATCTAATATTGTAGATGCAATTATTTTTTCCTAAATATTTGGTCGAAATTAGTAAGATTTGACTTTTGACTAATCTTAGGCGCCTTACATTTTGGGATGGAGGGAGTATTTCGTATTTTTCATGCTCGAAGTTAAAGAAATTTGGCCACCAATTTTGGGATGTCATCAATTTTCAAACCGAGCTGATTGGTTCCAACTACAAGGGTTGGTCCATCAAAGGGCTTGTTATTTGTGAGGCGTGTAGCTTATGTGTTTAGGTACCGCTTACTAGTTTAATATTGGAGAATTTTTTGTTGTGAAACTCCATGGTCAATTTACATTACTTCCATAAGTTCTAACATAAATTCTGAAAGAGGAAATTTATCTCACAATTATTTAGTTAAAAGAGGTTTGACTTATATGTTGGTCTTTACTGGAACTCTAGGAGTAGGCAGTATCAGGAGTCCATATCTAGATTTTTTTTGTTTATTGATGATAGTGGATCCTGGCCTAGGATGCTCTTGTATGAGAAAAAATTGTTGACGGAAAGAACGTAGAAGAGCAACCATGCATCTTTCTCTAATATATACATGTTTCTATTTGGACTAGCCTAGACACTAGTTTCTTAATGCATTGGTCATAGTCGATGTAACGACGCAACAAAGACTCTGAAATGGATACCAACAAATTGCATGGAACAATGCATATTTGATTTAACATAGTTACATATTCATGTACCTACAAGGTGCATTTAGATGGATGATTGGAGAAATTATATATCCATTTAGCAAATATCATCATATAAGAGTAGTTTCATCTAGTGCAAGCCCATTTTTAAGTGTTTAGAACATTTTGGATGTTATATATGCACAAGCAATTGTCAACTGAAAAAAATACTAAACCATCCATGCCACATAATTCTCGGCGGATAGAAGATAATGATGTAGTTGACTACACCAAAATAATCTTCATTATCTTTTTTTTCAAAAAAGGAATATTAAACTCCTGGACTCTCCATCACCGGGTTGACAGATTTTATTAAAGTGATGCAAGACAACAAGGTCAAAACATCAAACAAGCTAGAGTTCACCGAAATAATTGAGATTAACATCCATTATCTGCCCCCATGCATACAGAAAAAAAACACATACCCAAATTTGTTTCGCTAAGCAGAACCTATCACACTACACATGTCCTTGCCCCAACATCAAACATGAAAAAAAATGAACCCAAATTATCTTCAACCAGTTTATTAGCTTCACATTTACGACTGCCCTAAAGCATTACACACAGGACTACACACAAAAGCTGAAAACCGGATCATATATGTCAGTACAAAAGAGAAAGACCAAAGTCTTCTACTACAACCATGCATTCAGATCGAGAAAAAGGCCACAGAGAGCCGTAACTAAAGGTTTTGGTTTCCATATACTCCGCAAAACATAAAAGCCCCGTCGCCGGTCCTCATCTACAAGGGGTATCATGGCACAGTGCAATCTCATAAAAATCCGTGTTTGACATGCTACCCCCAGATAGCCAGGGGACCAAAGCAAAGCAACCATGCAATGCATTGCATGCTCATGCATCGTGGATCTCTCTAGCTAGGCCGGCCAGCTACCGATCATCTAGGCTTAACACGGGACACGTACGTGTAAGAGAGATGGCTAGCCCCAAGATTATTGTCCTTGGCTCTTTCTCACTTCTAGCTCATTTCTGTCCCAAGGAGACGTACGCAGCGCTGCATCTATTGCTAATCAAACGGCGTGTCCGTGTGTACGTGCGCGTGCATGTAAGCACATGACATGCATGCTCTACTCCGAGATTTTTTTGGGATCTAGAATTGTAGAGTCTCAAGCTGTCGAAGTGAAGGGGGTTGAGTGTGTAAAATTTGCACAGACACGCATGGCAGTGCACAGTGTGCATTAGCATGCAATGGCTTCGTTTGGGGGGCGTGGTGATGTGTCTGTCAGATCTTCGCCTCGATCGGTCACTAGGTTGAATGTTCAACCATTTAAGGGGTTGGGAGATGGATATATGTCTAAGGCTCTAAGCTAGCTAGGTAGGTAGGTTATGGAGTGGTTAATCATTCGCTAGTAACATTGCACGATGCAACTCATGTAGTTCAATCAATGATCATATCTAGACAGAACATCAAATCAAATTTAAAGAGACCAAATGAAGGCACAATATATGGATCTGATCAACACATGGGTTTTGAACGGTGGCATGGAGAAATATAACCAAATTAAGAAACTGTGAGAAGTGGCATCTGACACAAGGGAAGGCAAGTGAATTGGGAAAAGATCTAGTTTTGTGGAGATGGATATGTGTGCACCAGAACTGGCATACATACCAAATTGGGCAGCTCCTTTGCTATGGGGAAAAAACTGCTATAGCTGAAATTCTTAAGAGATGGCACTGCATGAAAAATTAAGGAAGTTCTCACCTTCTTCTTGTAGGTTTCAGTTTGCGTGGTGATCACATGATACTGCAAAATCAAAACGAAAAGGGATCAAGCAAAGGTGATTAAGATATTATCTAGTTATGAGACTCCCAAAAGTGACATGAAATTAAACAATAAAACCCCCCACACCAATTGTTTAAAACTAGTAAACCTTTAGTTCTTTGCAAGATATGGAGAACACATATAGATGTAGTAAAGAGCATGAAATATGCACGGATCCAGTGAGAGCTGATGCAGATCAGAGAAATATCTAGCTAGGAAGCGAAGCCCGAACTAATTAATTAAGCAGCTGGCTAGGGTTTGTACGTGCATGCCTTCCTCTGGCGAACCTCCTTGAGAGCAGCATCGACATTTTGCTCAAGACCCCGGAGCTCGTCGAACTCCAGCACATCCAGATCTTCGCCCATCCTTTGCCTGCGGAACGTATATTAATTCAAGTTGATTTTCAACCTCGAATCGCTCTAGCTAGCTTGCTGGTTCATTAATCCCCATGAAAGAATGATTCAGAAATGGAAAGAGGAAAGTGATATATTGACCTGATTTCGGTGCGCAGGCCCCGGTTGATGTCCTTGAGATGGCTGAGCGTGCGCTGCATATTCTGCAGACAAGAATCAAACCAAACCAAAACACCACAAATCAGCTTGCGAAATCAAAGAAGCGGCAGATAGAGAGGACTGGAATATCAGATCTCATGTCAAATCAGCAGTTGATCGATTACTAAAGAAAAAAAGGGAAAGGGGAGAGAGTGTTTTAACTAAAGAAAAAAGATCAAAAGGGATTGGACGGAGGCAAAGAAAGAAGGAAGGAAGAAGCAAACCTCATACTGCTCGGTCCAGAGGCTGGTCCCTTGGGCCTGCTGGTAGCGGTCAAAGATCCCCTTGATACTGCAGGTCGGGGAAGAAGAAGAAACACAGACACCGGAAGGTTGTTTAGCTAATCATCTCAGCTAGCTGGATGCAATTAATCAAGCTGAGCTACGGAATCGATCGATGATGAACCATCAGCAGCAGTACGTACTCGGAGCCCGGGCTGACGAACTCGTGGTACTTGCCGGTGGAGGAGAACATGATGATGGCGACCTGGGCGTCGCAGAGCACGGTGAGCTCCTTGGCCTTCTTCATGATCCCCGAGCGGCGCTTGGAGTAGGTGACCTGCCTGTTGGTCGCGTTCTCGATCCGCTTTATCTCGATCTTCCCGCGCCCCATCTCGGAATTAGCCTCCGATGGATCCAGCTAGCTAGAGCACGGCGGCGAGCGAGCGAGGCAGCTAGCGCGCGGCGGTTCGACGTACGGGCCGGCGTGGGGATTGGTCAGTGGAGGGAGAAGGAGAGAAGGAGATCGGCCGGCTAGCTTGTTCTTCTTGAGCTGGTTTAGTAGAGGGGGAGGAGAGGTGGTGGTGGTGCCGAGTGTGCGTGTGGCCGTTTCGGGGTGGTGAGGACGGGGGTGGTGGGTGCTGATGGAGGGGGACGGTTGCCGAATCCGTGAAAGGCGTGGGGCGCCGTGCCCTGCCCTGCCCGCGCGCACGGGCCGTACGTATGGTGTGGAGTGAGTGCGTGCATCCGGGCCGGCCGGGCCGTGGTTTTGAGCGCCGGGTGAGGAGGGGGTGCGGCCGTTTGCCTCGGGGGTATTGTGGCGTGCCGGGGCGGCGTGGCAGCGATCGGCACAACGGTTAGCACGGTTCGGGCTCTGCGGTCATCATTGCTTGGCCCCTTTGCTAGCTTACCTGTCTCTCTACTCCAGGCACGCGCATGCACAAACAAGGGTCCCTGATTTAGCTACCATTCTCTCCAGCATTTCTGTCATCTACTCCGGTACTACTTCGAATAATTGCCATCCTCAAGCTGCTGATTGCTTTAAGCTTGAAGTTTATAATGCCATTTGCATGGATAAAAAAACTTGAATTTCCTTATTTTTTAGAGGAACCAAAAGCTAGCGGTCAACGTTCGAGAAAACAGGTCCCGACCCCCGCCTCCTATGCCCCCGCGCCGCCACCCCGCTCGTGGCGGCCAGGGCTCCCCCCACCGCCGCCTCTGCTCGTCCCCCCGCCTCCCTCTTCTCTCCCGCCGCCACCGGAGGGCGCCATTCGGGCGGTGCTCGTGCAGGTCCGGCGGCGGCCTGTGGCGGTGCGGCTCGGCCGGCGGCTGGTCAGCGCGTCTTGGGCGTGGAGACGGGGCGCCCCACAGGGCGAGGTGATAGCCATGGCGACCGACGGTGCTCTTGAGGCCTAGATATGGGCCCTGCGGGCTGGCTCAGTTCGGTTTCTCCTCTGGCGGTCCATGGAAGATGCTGACTTGGGGTGGTTTCTTTGGCGTCGCCCTTGCTATAGTGTGGCGGTGGGGCTTTGTGGGTCCTCTCTAGGCCTGGCCGGGCCTAATGTCGAGGGTGGCGGTGACAATGGCATGCCTCTTGCAGTGCAATGTCGGGGCTTTACGGGACCCTTTGGGACCCGGCCGTGCCTGGATTGCCCCTGCTGATGCATCCGGTCGGCTACCGCCATTGGTGGTGGAGGTTGGTCCCTCCCGCGTGATGATGCGCTGTCGCTCCCTATTGAGCCTGGTTTGCCCCGACTGCTACATCCGGTCAGCTACCACATTCGGCAGTGGAGGTTGATCCCTCCTAGGTGGCTGCTGGTCTACTGCCCTTTGACTATTGTGTTCTCTGGGCCGGTCGATCTCGTTTCTGGTGCTACAGTGAGATGGCGAAGATGATCACAAGACCGTGGTGGCGCGTGCTCGTGGGAGGAAAGTCTGGTGGAGCGCTTCGGAGTGGCGAGGGGTGTGTTTTTTGGGGGTCGGGAGAAATCCCCGCCGGCTCGTTCAGCACCGATGCGGTTGTGCCTATGGGTGTCGATGTCCTTCCTGGATGGCGTCGGGTGTATCCCCTCTCCATTTCCCTCTGCGTATTGGGGGAAACCCTAGGCCTTGGCCGGGCAGCAGCGTCATCGTCATTACAGTCCTTCTTGAAGGTGTTGCTTGGTACACGACACTTTGGAGTGCTAGGATTGTGGTGGAACTTCTCTGGAGGGCGCAACGGTTGCGGATCATCGTAGCTTTCATCAATCTGTCAGTGTCGGCATTTGTTTCCTTTTTCTTTATTTTTTGGGCTTGGTTGTGTTTTTTCCCTAGCTTGAACTTGCATGTCTCGATTGGTTGCTATATTACTGATTCGAGGAATTTTCTTATTTTTATAAAGAGATCTTTTATATTAGTTAAAGAGTTTTAAGTATTACACCTGGCCCTATTTCAGTAGAGGAGGTTGAGGCGTATGAGATGCTCCGAGGGTCTCTACCTTGTTTCTCTTGGAGGCGTCAGATATGGTTTCCTCGTGACCATCTCCTTCAGGAGGGTTCTCAATTAGTTCGGCCTATCGGGACCTATTCTAGGGCCCAGACTTTCTTGGGCGACTTCCCATTGGGAGAGCCACTACCCCTAAATCTCAAAAGAAATGGCAGTCTTTGTGGGATTGTCTACCCTCAGGGGTGGAGGTGACCAAGTGTCAACACCCGGATTTTTAATCCCAGATGCCTGTTATGCCATACATCGCAATCCCAGGATTACCATTTTTGCGAGACATAACAGAATTGGATACCACAGTACATCATCCATTACAAACCATATATAAGGTCTTACACAAATAGGGATCTCATGATCCAGTTCTTAATACAACTTCAAGCAGCGGAATACGTAATAATAACGGTAGCGTAGGCAAAGCTCCATCTTCGGGGTCACAGGCAATGCTGACGATGGGAGATGATCCTAGTTGTCTTAACCTTCCTAGGGTCCATCCTCCAGGTACTCCTCTTCATAGTCTGGCCACGGGAATAGCCAGGGACAAAGCCATGAGTACTCTTTAAGTACTCGCAGACTAATACTAACAAGAGAAGGTGGGTTTTTGATAATAGGACACTAGGCTCTAGGGTTGTTTTGCAAAAGCCAGATTTACCTCTACTAAGTTCAGAAAGAAACTAGTCACAATTTTATAACTCCTAAAGAGGGAACTTGTAACTCATGTCACAACTCTGTTGTGGTCAAGTCAAAATCTCAATTCATTTCACAAGTCATTTTGAAAACATCTGACGGGGGAACAGTATGGCCACTCCAACTGTCCATAACCGCGGACGCGGCTATTCGAATAGTTTGACACTCTGCAGAGATTGTACACTTTCACCACAACATTCGATACATCCGTCAGGAACAAATCCTGAATTCACCATACTCAGTATGCGGATAATCAATCCTAACCTTTTAATTACACGCCCTAGTATAAGCACCTCTCCTGTGAGTTTGGCCTCCCAACCATGACCGACTGTCATCTTGGGTACTACACAGGTGGACAATCTTCACAAGGTAGCCTCAGCTCAGACCTTGGCGGTGAGGGAACTAATACTAAGGTATATAAGCTTCCAGTCAAGCCCTACCCAATCTTCGGGTATTGTGGTTGTACGGTAACATTGGAATGGTATTGCATCCAGACAACCATTAGTTTTATAAAGGGCTAAGGCTCATGCCTCAACATTTTCATCACCAGAATCATCTGGTGTTCGGAAACATATGTCAAAACATCTCAGTAGAATGATCCATCATTCTAAGGTTTTCATAACCATTTTCACCAAGTATTCCCATCTAAAGTTGATCAAGTTTTATGCTTAGCACTAGCATCTACAAGTGGGGGTAACACTAACGAGGGGTGGTGAACTAGTGGAATTTCAACTAAGTACACCCTTATATCTTAGGATGATATCAAGGTTTCTAACTTAGGCCAAATTTTATGCTCTTTATGCAACCTTCAAATAGATCTTTCTAGGATCTATAAGTCACTTAAGTCAACTCTAAGTGAAGGCTTTGATAAAGAAATAAAGTAGAAGCTTGCAAATAAAACTAGGATTGGGTTAACAAGTGAGTATACCACATATGCTTGAGGCATATGGTTGGCATGGTAACAAGCAAGTATTTGCTTGCACAATTGCAAGTATAAGCTTGCATAGGTCAACTTGATTAGTAAGGCTTGCTAAAGTAGAGTATCTTGCAAGTGTTAGCTTGCCTTGTGCAGAGCAGTGGTTGAAGTTCTCCTCGGCTTCTTCTCCGTAGTATCCAGGCACGCGCATGCAGAAACAAGGGTCCCGAATTTAGCTACCACCATTCTCTCCAGCATTTCTGTCATCTACTCTGGTACTATATTACTACTTCGAATAATTGCCATCCTCAAGCTCCTGATTGCTTTAAGCTCCAAGTTTGTAGTGCCATTTGCATGGATAAAAAAATTGAATTTCCTTATTTTTTAGAGGAACCAAAAGCTAGCGGTCAACATTGGAGAAAACATGTCCCGACCCCCACCTCCCCTGCCCCCGCGCCGCCACCCCGCTCGCGGCGGCCGGGGCTCCCCCCAACGCCGCCTCTCCTCGTCCCCCCGCCTGCCTCTTCTCTCCCGCCGCCACCGGAGGGCGCCATTCGGGCGGTGCTCGTGCAGGTCCGACGGCGGCCTGTGGCGGTGCGGCTCGGCCGGCAGCTGGTCCGGCGCGTGCTGGGCGGCGTGGAGACGGGGGCGCCTCCCCTGGGAGCGAGGTGCTAGCCATGGCGACCGACGGTGCTCTTGACGCCTAGATATGGGCCCTGCGGGCTGGCTCGGTTCGGTTTCTCCTCTAGCGGTCCATGGAAGATGCTGACTTGGGGTGGTTTCCTCGGCGTCACCCCTGCTATAGTGTGGCGGTGGGGCTTTGTGGGTCCTCTTTGGGCCTAGCCGTGCCTAATGTCGGGGGTGGCGGTGACAATGGCATGCCTCTTGCAGTGCAATGTCGGGGCTTTACGGGACCCTTTGGGACCCGGCCATGCCTGGATTGCCCCTGCTGATGCTTCCGGTCGGCTACCGCCATTGGTTGTGGAGGTTGGTCCCTCCCGCGTGATGATGCGCTGCCGCTCCCCATTGAGCCTGGTTTGCCCCGGCTGCTACATCCGGTCAGCTACCACATTCGGCAGTGGAGGTTGATCCCTCCTAGGTTGCTGCTGGTCTACTGTCCTTTGACTATTGTGTTCTCTGGGCCGGTCGATCTCGTTTCTGGTGCTACAGTGAGATGGCGAAGATGATCACAAGACCGTGGTGGCGCGTGCTCGTGGGAGGAAAGTCTGGTGGAGCGCTTCGGAGTGGCGAGGGGTGTGTTGTTTTGGGGGTCGAGAGAAATCCCTCTCGGCTCGTTCGGCACTGACGTGGTTGCACCTACGGGTGTCGATGTCCTTTCTGGAGGGCGTCGGGTGTATCCCCTCTCCATTTCCCTCCGTGTATTGGGGGGAAACCCTAGGCCTTGGCCGGGCAGCAACGTCATCGTCATCGCAGTCCTTCTTGAAGGTGTTTCTTGGTACACGACACTTTGAAATGCTAGGTTTATGGTGGAACTTCTTCGGAGGGCGCAACGGTTGCAGATCATCTTAGCTTTCATCAATTTGTCAGTGTCAGCATTTGTTTCTTTTTCGTTTCTTTTTTTCTTTATTTTTGGGCTTGGTTCTGTTGTTTGTCCTAGCTTGAACTCGCATGTATCGATTGGTTGCTATATTAATAATAGCGGGGCGAAAGCCTGATTCGAGGAATTTTTTTTTAAAGGGCGCTTTATATTAGTTAAAGAGTTTTAAGTATTACACCTGGCCCTATTTCAGTAGAGGAGGTTGAGGCGTATGAGATGCTCCGAAGGTCTCTACCCTCGTTTCTCTTGGAGGCGTCAGATATGGTTTCCTGGTGACCGTCTCCTTCAGGAGGGTTCTCAGTTGGTTCGGCCTATCGGGACCTATTCTAGGGCCTGGACTTTCTTGGGCGACTTACCATTGGGAGTGCCACTATCCGTAAATCTCAACAAAAAAAATGGCAATCATTGTGGGATCGTCTATCCTCAGGGGTGGAGATGACCAAGTGGAATCGACCTAGCAATGGTCTATGCCAATTGTGTGGGACCCCGGAGATAGGAACCCATATTATGTTTTTTGTCCGGCTGTCTAGTTTCTTGTGAACTTTTTCCAAAAAGCTCTAGGGCCTGCCTAGCAAGCCCACGACCTCGAAGATTTCCTTGAGACTAAGGCGAATCTTATTGGGAGGAGGCGCCACCTCTTCTGGTTAGTGTTTGTTGCGTTGACGTGGATGCTTTGGAACGTGCACAACAAGATGATTACTGAGCATATTTTTTCGAGGCATACTTCTGACTCTATTTCTAAATTTCTTGCTTATCTTCAAAAGTGCCACCCGTTGTCTAGGCAGCGGGACAGGGAGCACCTAGATGTCTTGCTTGAGGATATGAGGATGGCGACGCACCACTTCTCAGCTCACCCCATCCGCTGAGCTACTCACCTTGGAGGCGGTTCTGCTCCCTTCCTTTTTTTTGTTTTTTTCTCTTTGGCCTTTGATGTGTTGTGGCCCTAGCACACTCTTTTTTCTCTTTCATGGCTATGTTGAACTTCATGTTTTACTCGGATGGTTGATATTTATTTATAAAGAGGAGAAAAATCCTGTTTCAAAGAAAGTATTGCACTCAGCCTCTGTATAACCAAGATGCACATAGTTGTTACCAGTCCACAATCGCATACCAAAATAAAATAGATGAATTACATATCATAATCAGAATTTGCAGGACGCCTAAGGTGGTGGAGGACCGATCCGAAGATTATGTTTTCATCCATATCGGGTGAATAATTCCATCGCCGTATCCCCCCGATGTGTACACATCTCTATGATGAGGTCTCAAAACTCCACACGATGTATAGACGACCATAAATGGAGCGCATCGGTACAATGGTAAATAAAGTGCAAGAGAGAAGAATTTTTATCATTAAACACAAAATTATTTTTACATAGCCATAGCGACCAAATAATAGTAATTACTCCTACCCTAAGAAGAATTGTGTACTTGTATTATATACAATGTAGCCTATTTTCCAAAAATATTGGTAACATTACTCGGTGGTACAAGTTTGAAGCTGCTTGGATGATTGACCATATAGAGCGGGCAAAATTGCATTAGAAGAGCACAAATGCTTAATCGCCTCATCATGACAACAAAAAACACATTCCCTTGCCAATTCCGTCTAGCAAGATTAACTTTAGTAATAATAACTCTCCGATGAAGATACCAAACAAAAGTTTTATTCTTTAGAGGTATCTTCATCTTCCTAATTTTCTTATTGTTATCAACTGGTAAATCTATTTGGACTAGAGCATTGTACATAGAACCAAATAAAAGTTATCCATTCTCATTAAGATTCCAGCAAAATTTATCAGTCACATGTGCTAATTGGACTAACGACAAGCGTTGAAGCAAGGCATTCCAAGAGGCAAGTCTGGGTCCAAATAAATATCTTCTAAACGTCGTATTCGAAGGAGAAGACTCCATCATTGTGGCAATTGTACCACCCTTATGATGGACAATAGCATACAAAGTAAGATACTATATCCCGGAGTGTAGTGTTTCCTAGCCACTTATCTTTCCAAAACCATATCTTGGATCCAACTGAAAAAGATCCAAAGCGGAAGAAATGCTTCTTCATCAATATTAGACCAACTCATAAATGCGAGTCACCAGGTTTCTAATATACCTGGGATAAAGCTTTCGAGTTTTTCATACCCCATCTTTACTGAGTAACTTGAAGGACCATTTACCAAAATTGCTATATTCTAGACAAGATCATGAATGTCTAGCCCACCCTAGACTTTGGGGCACCAAACCACACTACACTTAGATAGTCAATATTTATTTTTCTCACTGTCACCCTTCCAAAAGAATCTTGACATAAACTAATCCTATTGTTTTAAGAAACCTTTTGATAGCTGGAAGAAGAATATAATATATAGTACTATGTACTTGCATTTCCCTATTTCTAGAATAGTCTAATTTTAGAAAAATGTTTACCTAAATAAAGTATATCTAGCCTAGCCACAAACTAAGAAAAAACGACAAATATCTGTGATAATAAAACTAGAAATTTCATCTTAATGTTACATCACAACTTCTCGGAAAAAACTACAGAAGATCAAACCTGCACAAGCTAGACTAAACCACGAAAGATTTCAAAGTCACCCACCCCCAAAAGTGAAAAGCTAACATCGGTTAGCGCATTGTGGAAGGGGACACACACTTGCAATAAGAGTTATTGAATCGGTTGCTTAGGCGATGTACAACCACATATGAAAACTAAAAGGACAAAACAAGAGATAGCCCGACAATTCAAAACATACTTAACACTATAATAGCCGCCACCACCATCAAGACATGGTGAAGGACTAGGAGACAATATGCCAAGTTGGAAATTGACGATCTACCAGATGAAAACACCATAGGATTTCAGGTGTCACCAATGTTGTTCATGACTACACCAATGTTCAGAGGCGAAGAATGTCATGAAAGCAGATATCTAAGGACTAGCAATGATGGTTTGAGTCTTTCTAGTGATGAGGAACTGTCTTGATGATTCGTGACTCATAGCAGCAGCATTAAAGTGGGTCGACTACATAGGAGAATTTTATAGTCTTACCTTTTAGGATAAAAATCTAAGGTCTTGCATTAATTGGTTGTGCCTAGCAATGGCCTTGTAGAAGACATTGTTTTGAGAGCGAGGACTTTTCTCTAGGATAAAAACCTATGATTTATGATCGAGCAATGACGACGCTTGTGGACTGTTTCCTTCTTGGAGCTGTCGCTTTTGGAGAAGATGGACTTCTGATATTGTCTTGGTGATGTTAGTACTACTACTACAAGGAATAGATCACTGTAGCGGGAATTTTCTTTGTGTGTCTTCTTCTTTTTTTGGCTATGTGCATTCATAATGCCATTAGGGAATTGTGTTGTTGCAGAGGCTGGATGTAATTGGTATTTTCACGATATTAATATATTCCTATTGTCAAAAAAATGACGGCCACACCAAAGATAGGAGCCGTGTGAGTTCTATTTGTCTGTGATGATGACTTCCACAAAGATACACCACCACCAAGAACACATGGCCACATGGAATAGATCTGAGAACTGATCCTAACATATATTGCTCCTAGAGAGATGTCGGAGGAGGAGAAAAAAATTATCCTTCGGTGGGTACGGCTACGAACCCAAATTAAAACCTAAGAGTTCACTAGATTACTAATTTGAATCATTGAGTTCAAAATCAGGCCTTCTAAAATTTTCCGAAGTTTCAATAAAATTGACCTAACTATGACATATATTGCAAAATAAAAGGAGGCGCTCTAGGGTTACTTCCCCCTCATCGGCGATGCCACCGGTCTGTCCCACCTCCAGCAGCCTTAGGGTTTTGGAGGCTTGGTAGACAACGGACCCTCGTCGGCAGGAGGTTTCTCGTGCATTGTTTAGATTATTTTCAGTGTTTTTGGGGATGGTGAGGCGACACCTACATTCTCAAGTCAGAATAAGGTACCCCCGTCATATCCTCGCTCTGGTGGTGTGTCTAGCACTGGCGGAGGGCGCGTGGAGTCGTTTGTCCCGCGGATCTTCTGGGATCCAATCGGTTTTCATGTTCGTTGTTGTGGTTTTAGGAATTTCTTCCGATTTAAGGTTGTCATTTTTGACGATGATTGCTTCTCCAGTGTGCTGGTCAGTGTTAAGTTAGTTAGTTGTAAGCCTTGGCGGAAATTCATAGCATGTAGTGATCTAGTGGACAAACACGCTTGTTGGTTAGTGCAGTGTGCTCAGGCGGAAATTCATAGCATGTTATGGACTCACGGACGATGAGGAGCTTTGTATGTGTCCTTTTTTTTTGAGATGTTGTATGTGTCCTTCTGTACTAGTGGTATTGGCGTGTGTCGGTGTGTGTGTGGCTACTGGCTACGATATTGAGCGTGAGAGGGACTCGTACAACAAGCGTACTTTTTTTTTAACATTGAACGTTTACATATCTCCTTTCACATACACAAAAAAAGAATGCCATCGTAGTGGGTAAAATTTTGTTCTTTCTGGCAAGGTCAGGCTGACTAATCCCTAAACGGGTTTTAGGGTACGTACAATCTAGACAAAGCATATTTCCTCTTAGCTCTTCACATCATTTAGAGAAGACATAATATATAACTTATACAATACATTATCTCTTATTATTATCTCTAACAATTAATGAGAATTGACTATTTTTAATAAGAAATTAGTTGACTAAGAGAAGACATATGATACAAAGGAAAAAAATAGTCTTATCTTATTTCTAAGAGATCATCCCTTAGCAGGAAAGACAACCTTCTCATTCTTGTTTCTCTCTCCTCCATCTAAGCAAAAATCTAACGTGACAAGTATAAGGAAAGACTGACATCACCGCATTGTACGTGCCCTTAGGGGTGTTGGAAAAAACGCCCCACACCAGCAGCCCCCAATTGGTGTTGGCGTCATGCGAGCCTAATTTTTTTGTTCGACACTCCTGTGTCAGCCCCTACCCACAAGGGGTGACGACTCTGGCAACCGAAGACACGTTGGATTTGGTGCACGGAGCCCTCTTATACGCGATCTAGCCACTTACCTATGACATGCTCTTCCCTCCTTGCTTCACGTACTCCCACCCACCCGAATCGCCACCGTCGCCCCCCTTGGACACCCCTCACCAAAGCTCCTAGCCACTAGACACCCCGCTCGAAATCCGCCATGTCTCGTCGTTGTTTTGCCGCCACATCTCTTGCTGAGACCACCTCGAGGCCGCCTCGCACATAAGGTATTCGGCCAATTGCCAAGGTAAACTTCTAATTGTTGGCCTCTATGAATCAGCTAGTGTTCGGCGCGTTGATTACATTTTTGTGTTGTGATGTGTAGAAGATGCATACCGACGAAGAAATGATGATAGAGAAACTGGAGCAAGACGAAGCTGATGCGTAGGACGACGGTGAAGAGTGTGTGATGATCATTAGTTGCCTCCTTCGTGTAAAGGGGAAACTTCGGGCTCCTTGTCGTGGAGGTTTGAGGACTAGAAAGAGGGCGAACAAGGGCATGAAGCGGATGGTTTGTGCTTTGATGCTTGAGGCCGACTACTTTATCGACGATCCAACACATCCACCAAGCATCTTTTGGCAGCGCTTTAGGATGAAAAAGGAATTATTCATGAAGATTGTGCACGTTGTGAGAGAGTTTTATCCCTACTTCCTATTCAATAAAGATTGCACCGGATTGGTTGGTTTCTCATTTGCATGGACACCTAAGATGACTATTTGCGCATGGCTGAGTTCACAGCCTTTGAGAGTGTGTACAATTTTTTCCGATGGTTGTTGAGGTGTTTGGTCCAACCTACCTAAAAGCACTAAATGAATAAGCCACATCTTGGATCCTAGCACAAAATACGGCGAGGGGATTTGGTATGGACGAACTATCTGCTCACTTGGCAAGAGATGTACAAAGGCAATGCCTAGGAGTGCATTGTGGCACTTGAAGTTGCATGTGAATTTCGCATGCTTTCTTTAGCATGACTAGATCTCACAATGGCATCAACATTTTGCAACACTCTTCGGTGTTTGTCAGACTTGCTGAAGGCCATGCTCCGGTGGTAAACTCCGAGCTCAATTAATGGGCGCCCGTACACCAAAGGGTCCTACCTTGCCGACGCCATTTATTCAAAATGGGCGACATTTGTGAAGACAATCCCTCACCCTCATACTTATGCAAGAGCTTGGTTTTCAAAGTGGCAGGAGAGTTGCAAGAATGATGTTGAGCGGACATTAATTTGGTGTGCTCCAAACTCGTTTTGCTATTGTCGGGTACCCTTCTACTTGGTCGACATCTCAGATGTGGGAGGTGATAAATGCTTGCGTGATCATACACAAAACGATCATCGAAAGTGATCAACAGTTTGAGTACTAATTATTTGTATTATTGTGCAACCTATTTTACTAATTATGCTTGGACTATATTGTAGTAGACGTTCTTTATGTAAACTTTGTATTTGAATGTTCTACTATATGAATTCTCTACGGTCTGCATTTTATTTAGGCCAAAATTTGTTTAGGGGTCTATATATCTAGGGGTGCCGCCGACGTGGGAGGGCCGTCCCCAAATGGCGGCACTACGAACCGGCGCCCCCAATATCCTTTCCCGGCCCGCTGCCAGACACGTTTTGGGAGACCCCGGCGGAGATTCTAGCAATCCTCGACCATTGGCATGCATGACGTGTATCAGGCAATGTCGTCGCGATCCATGCATGCCAGACCTCCAGGGGGTGCAAGCTGCAAAGGACGCAAAGATGGATGGAGCCGAAACTCGCTAGCTATCCGCCGAGGAAGAAACGACCGGATGACCAGTCACGTCCATGCATCCAATCGATTATGGCAACACACGTACATACATCACCGGACATCCATCCACGCACCCATGATCCATCACGGGCGCAGCACGGACAGGGGCAGGGGACGCGAGAGTTATTCTCAACGGGGGAGATGCCTGCCGGTGCCGGGGACAGGAGGTGATGGGCGCATGATCTCACCTCATGCGGGGTCAATCAGTCCGGTCATGGATGGACACAAGTGGAAACGCTCCGTGCGGCTTTCCCAGTCCAGGCGCGAGTGATGAGCCCGCGGCGCCGGTTCGGGCGCCTTGGACGTGACCCGTCACTGCACAGACTACAGCGGCCAGCGGGTCGGGAGGAGAGGAGGAAAGCTGCTTCTCTTTACTTCTTTTGCTTGCGTGTATGCGGTAATGCGGATGCGACTTTCTACCTAGCTACTAGTAGATGTGTATAGGGTTTGGCGCGTTGCTTTGCTGGCTGGGTTCTATTCTACCTTGGCTTCGATATCGATATGGTCAACATGCCACGCAAGGCAACGAGTTCATCATCATCCGCAAGGTAGGCTATGGTGTTTTACCTCGATCTGAAGTTCTCAACCTGGATTTGTTTGGAGGTTTTGAGCCATACATTTGGTCAACTCTACTTCAAAGGTGGGAGGTACGTGTGGAATTAAGCAAATGCCAGGTTTCGGTGGTTTGTACCCATTAGTACAGATCGGCCTTTTAAGAATATAAGAACCCTCGTCACATAACTTTGGTTAAACTTTTTTTTACTCCCTCCGACCCATATTAGTTGACTCATATTTGTCTAGATTTGAATGAATCTAGACATTATTTAGTATATAGATTCATCCAAACTTTGATAAATCCAAGTCAACTAATATGGGTCGGAGGGAGTACGAAAATTCTGCCGATCTATTGATAATCATCAACAGCAGTAGAAAGAGTCCAAAAAGTAATAAAAAAATTAATTAGATATTTGAACTACCTAGCGACGACTACAAACACTAGAGGCTAGCGCGAGCCGAAGGCGCGCCGCCGTCCTCGCCCCTTCATCACCGGAGCCGGGCAAAGCTTGTCGTAGTAGACTTGTTGTAGTAGACAGAAGTGAAGTCGTCATGCTAAGATCCCAAAGGACCAACACAGTAGAGTAGCAATCCTTGCCAATGATCACAGTCGTAGATCGGAAGAGACTGACCGTAAACCACACCGATGAACACATCAAACGACCGGGCTGAACACATGACTCCACACGGCCTCTGCCGACACTAAACGCACCACCGAAGCGAGGATAAGGCGGAGAGAACTTTATTCTAACTTCGGGATGGAGCCGCCGCCTCACCATCTCGAAGAAGACGCTAAAAACATATTAAAAAGAACGAAAACCTTCAACCGATGAGGGGTCGTGGTTCGCCATGCCTCCAAGGCCCTTAAGGCCACAGGAAACGGAGAGGACCAGTGGCATCACTGGCAGGGGTGGAACCCTAGGTGTAATTTGTGATCGTCTCCTACCGCCTCTCTCAGAGCATTAGGTCATGTACCGGGTCGGTTGTCAATATTGAATACCTTTGGTTGAATTGTATGCCATGTAAGAGAATTGCATACCATTTGGAAAAAGAAAAACATAAGTGGCCTAATATAACCGCGTATGGGAAAAATTAAAACAGTTCGTGGTGCAGGTTTGCGATATAGGAAGCAATCATACATAGTTTTAAAATAGTAACTAGCGCGGTGGCCCTCGCAAGTACGAGAGCATCATCATCTTTAATGCATCAAGAGCGTCGAAGAAATAGAGTTATAGTTTCTGGGTATCAAATTTTAGGATAAGACATATTATGGATATAGAACTATAATAATATTATGGTAAATAAAGTATCGCATATGCGATTAATATATTTAGCCAACCTAAATTTGTGGGCTCATGATTGTGTGTTGTTTGTATGTATTATTAGCTCAATACATAAAGTATTTGTGAAGTTAGATCAGTATGAGAGCTTAATTAACATGGATATTTTTTTCTTGATTAAAATAAATGAAAATTAATTTCTGATCATTAGTATTTAGGTTAAAGTAAACGTTTAGAATTGTTACATCAGTTCGTGTTTCTTCCACACTACTACTTATGAAACTTCAAAACCAAACTACTACTTATGTAGCTTTAAAAGGAAAATTTAGAATTTCAAAAAGTGTCCATGGTAAAACTTTTACATTTCTTTGTATATGAATATAATCCTAAAAGGGACCAATACAAAATCGACATCACTTTTACATTTTTTTACTTTCACTGTATCCATTAACATGTTTATAGGTTGGTAGTCAAAGTTACAAAAGTATGACTACAAGTTTATATAATGACATCTATTTTTATATAGTATTTTTATCTATATATTAAAATATGTACATGTTATCTCCATCCTCAGTTCATTATTTATATACACTATGCTTGTATTTGTGGTTCAATGTAACTCTAATACTCGATTAGAAAGGTTTAGCCTCTTTATCAGTGTTTAGTTTTATTGAGTGACTGAATGATCTATGCTCTTATGTTGACTTCACTACATCACCAAAAAGGCATAAAAATATTCTAAAGATGTCTAATCATATAAAAAAAAAATCCACCAGAGCAATATCTAATAAATTAAATTTACACATGTTAGGTTTTATTGAAATAAAGAATTAGTGCATGGATTTGTGACGTGGAGAACAAAGATGAAATACATCTATTAATTTACTGGAAAAAAACATTAATCCATAAAGATAACTCGTCCAACCCTCTTGGTAATGTAGGGTGTGTATATTTGCCCTCATAAGTATAAAATGTTGTGTATTTTTTAATGAAAAGGAAAATAAGACCGTACTATGTAGTCACATTTCGGCTGTAGGACTTTCCCAAAAGTTGTCTCGTCTCTTCATGGTAATGTTTTAGTTTTTTCCTATTTTGGCATTTGTAGTCATTGGAATTGGGAACTGAAGTCACTTACTTTTTTGTTCTCCCATGCAGATATCTAGATGTGTCAATCCAATTCAATGACTTTTAGTAAATTTTCAACTTTCTGAGTTGTCTATTATTCTAAAGGGTACATCAAAGACTAAGAAATCATCAGGTTTTGCCATCTAGTTCGAGGACATCAGAAGACCTATCATCTAGGTCGGGCAATAGTGAGACATATCATCGAGGTCGCAAGCGAGTTTATAATATATATTTATCAACTATCGCTTAGTTATAATATATTTATATACATTATGATAGTCTATCAATATAATTTTCTTAGTAGAGTTCCAAGTTAGTTGATACCTATCTCAAGACGATTAAGAATATCTATTGATTTTTTATCCTTTTCACAAATAATAGGTGTGTAACAAATAAAAGAGGATACAATATTAACAACCAGATCTTTTTCTTTCTGTGAGAATTTCTATATTCTCGTAGTCTTAGTGGTGGGATATTGCTTATGATATTTAGGGGTATATATAATTATGATAAATAATAGGATCTATCGGATTGGCAACCCGGTATTTTGATGTTTCATAGAAATTTCTATATTTCTTGTTTCCGGTCTAATGCTAATTGTAATGTATAATTGACCAAGTCTGATAATTTCTAGGCTATGTACATTGATTTAGTAAAATTGTGCTTTAAAAAAATCAATGTGCCAAAATCTAATTATTTGGGCTGGATGGTTAAACTAAAAAGTAGCTAATTAGATGTTTATTATATTTTCCCTATTAATATCCTAAGGATGTGATATTGTAGCTATCCTTTGGTTTTTTATTACACCTAGTTTAAGAATATTTGGATCTCTTTAATTGATTTCCACTCAAATCTAATATGAGATGTCTTTTGGCTATTTCTTTTTAGGGGTCTTTTGGCTATTTCTATATACGCAAACATGCACTTGTATATATTTTATACCCTCAACTACATCTTGATAATAATTTAAAATCGTAGAAAATGTTTCCATACTAAAGCGTGCAATATCCTAGCTAGCTAGACTTTGTGTACGTACTTTTTTTTCTTGAAAGGGACCCACACAGCTAGCTAGCTATAGCTATTGTGCTATTTTTTCACGAAACGGACCCTGCTAGCTAGCTAGTGTACTCTTATTGTATTTTTTTTCACGAACGGACCTGCCTGCTAGCTACTTTCTCCGTTAGGAAATATAAGATGTTTTAGATTTGTGAATGAGATGTATCTAGACATCTTTTAATGTCTAGATTCATTTGAACCTATAAACTAAAAGATGTTTAGATACATATCCTTCACAAACCTAAAACATCTTATATTTATAAACGGAGGAAGTAGAAGTTTGTTTTGGAACGGAATCGTCTATTCCTAGGATACGTATTCCCTAATAATTGCTTTTCATGTTCAGTTAATTACCCGAGTCGATCCGCCAAACTCATGACACGTACCAAAACATATATAAGACGTGTTAACAGGATCTATAGAGTTACGTAAAATATAGTCGTTTATTAAATCAAAGCCGTAGATTTTAAATCTAACCGTTGAAACAATTTAGATGATATGAATCAATCTAATGCCTCGAAACATACCCTTATATTGCTTTTAGTATATAATAGATGGTGTGTGATGCACCATACAATTATTTTCATCACAATGAGTCCAATTTCATGCACAAGGATGACATGTACCACACAAAACAATAATGTAAAAGTAGAAAAATGGTTTTCCATTTTTTGTTATAAACATGACAATAAAAAGAAAAAGCAAAGTAAAACCACACGAGGAGACACAAGATTTTCACGTGGAAAAATCTCTCCAACAAAGAGAGAAAAACCACGGGCATCGGCCAGCAAAATTTTACTACTTCGCTATATGTGGAGTGTTTACATAACGTTGTGGGATTCCCAATTATCCGATTTACCCTAGTCGGCGGCTTACAAGATGTATATATATGTGGAAATAACGATCCATACTAAGGGGCACCCCCTCCCCTAGGCATCCCTGCAGGACACGACGATATTGCATCCTTTATAAATTTGGATCACAACATAACATTTTAAAAATACTAAAAGAGGTTTTTTCTATGCATTGTACACACTTTTTGCCCCCCAAAAGGTATGTGATGTACAAGGCACTCACACACGTTTCTTGTAAAAGTTATGCGATGTAGGAGGCAATCATACACAGTTTTGAAATAATAATTCTATGTAATGGGTCCGTGTTTTCCACGAATATGTACTGTAGTATACTAAACAGTTCCATCTTGTAGCATGAACGGCAACAATCTCTCTAAACAACAAAGAAAACACTTTCGATGACAATAGCCACTTGTTATACCAACCAAGCTCGAGCAAAGCTAAAACTGGGCAACATGAACTAGATTTATCATCATATCGGTAGGATTTCATGAGTACTAATCTTGTATACCTTCAGTTTACCTTGTACAACAATGCCACGAACATAATGGAACTTGACATCATTGTGCTTTGTTCTCTGATGAAACATTTGATCCTTAGACACTTTGACTGTCACAGAACAAATTAATGCAAAAATTATCTTCACAAACCTCAGCATACAAACCTTTCAACCAAACAAATTTTTTGCAAGTTTCAGCAATAGCCATGTATTCTGCCTCGATTGTAGATTGAGCAACAACTGGTTGCAGTTTTTCCTTCCAAATTCATAGCACATCCACGAGCAGTGAACACATAACCTATGAGGGACCTCCTCTTATCCAAGTCGGCAGCAAAATTTGAATCCATGTAGCATGTGAGTTCTTCACCGGCCTTGTCAAATTACAAGCAAGCATTGTGACGAGGGTTCGACTCGTCAATGCCCATTGTTATGGACTTGGGTTTTTGTTGGAGATATGCCCAAGAGGCAATAATAAAGTGGTTATTATCATATCTTCAATACTTATGATAAATGTTTACATACCATGCTATAATTGTATTAACCGGAAACATTAATACTTGTGTGATTTGTAAACATAAAAGAGTCCCTGGTAAAGCCCATTGTTAAACTAGCTTCATGAACATAGAGATGTTATTAACAACATGGTCATATCATTAGGAGAATGATGTGATGTACATACTCCTATAGTTAAGCGTAGCATAAAGATCAAGTCATTTCATATAGTTCATTTGCTATAAGCTTTCTGATACATAGTAACCTAATTCCTTAGACCATAAGACCATGCTAATCACCATCACCGGAAGGATGTTTTTATGACATCAAACACCACACTGTAACTGGGTGGTTATAAAGGTGGCATTGAGTGTTCGGAAAGTATGTGTTAAGGCACATGGATCAAGAGTGGGATTTGTCCATCCATATGACGGATAGATATACTCTGGGCCCTCTCGGTAGAATGTCATCCAATTAGCTTGCAAGCATGTGACAGGCTCACAAGGAATCACATATCACGGGAACAAGAAAAGAGTACTTATCGGTAACGAGGTTGAACTAGGTATGCAGAGATACCGACGATCAAACCTCGGATAAGTAAACTATCGCGAGACAAAGGGAAATTGGTATCGTATGTAAGTGGTTCATTTGATCGCAAAGTAATCGTAGAAATATGTGGGAACCATATGAATTTCCAGATTCCTCTATTGGTTATTGATTGGAGAAGTGTCTCGGTCATGTCCGCATAATTCACGAACCGTAGGGAGACACACTTAAGGATTCGATGTTGTTTAGTATATATGGAATATAAGTAGGGAAACCGAATGTTTTTTGGAGTCTCGGATGGGATTCGATATATCACGAGGAGATCCAGAATGGTCCGAAGAATAAAATTAATATAAGGAAAGTCCGATTCCGGAGTTCGGGAATGATTTCGATGTTTTCATCGGAGAGGTTCTAGAAGGTTCTAGAAGGTTCACCGGACCGGAAGGGGAATGGTACATGAATGTGTCATGGGTAAGTGGAATGATTGGATCATGTCCTAGGTTACTTTGGTTGGGCATTTGCGAGAGAGAATTAAAGCTCTAAATTGAAAGTCAAAAGAGAGGTTTGAAAAGTCAAACTGGAACAATAGTTTCCTAGTGGAAGAAGGAAAGAGTCCTTCCTTCTATCCAACTTGGGTTTGGGTATGGATTCAAACTCCCCTCTCCCAAGCCTCCCTCACTCTCATAAATAGAGGGGGATGGCTGCCCCAAAGAACACACAACCATCCCTCCCCACCCATGCTGCACCGCCATCGCCGCCAAGCCGCCCGTAGCCGTCGCCCCTCGACACCACCTCCTCTTATCCGGCCTTCTAAACCTAGATCGCCGGAAACCCTAGATCCACCATAACTCGCACCGGCTTAGGCAAAGCCCTGCGGGATCTTCCCTCTACTTCTGACACCACGCCGTCGTGCTGCAAAAATCGCGAGGGGAGAACTACAACCTCCGCCGCCTGCTGGAACAAGGGAGAGGAAGGTATTCATCGAGTACCGAACGTGTGACCGACTGCGGAAGCGCTGCCGGAACGCATCACCGGAAGGATCGTCTACGTGATCTTGAGATCGGCAAGTGTACGACTACATCACCCACGAGAATTTGCTCTCGTTAACCGCTTTGGAATCTTTGAGGGTGAGTACTCTAATCGACTCGTTGCTACAATCTAGTAGATAGATCTTGGCTTGTTTGTGTGCATGCGGTAGAATTTTTTTGTTTTCCATGCTACGAACCCCTACAGTGGTATCAGAGCCGTGTCTATATGTAGATCTGTTGCACGAGTAGAACACAATGGTCATTATGGGTGTTGATGCTTTTGTTGTCGATTTCTTCTTGTGTACTTTGCATCTTGCGGTATGGTGGGATGAAGCGGCCCGTTCTAACCTTACATGACATCATTCATGAGACTTGCTCCACGCTTAACATGCAACTTGTATTTCATAAGTGGCTTTGCGGGTGTCTGTCTCTCCCATCATAGTATAGATTCAATTTACAATGGGCACTTGATAATTAAAGCATCAACATTGTGGTTCTTGTTCGTAAGTTAGAACGACACTTATTGAAAGCCCCAAACCACATAAAACATGCAAAGAAAATTAGAGGCATCTAACTTTGTTTTGCAGGGGTGTGCTGTGATGTGATATGGCCATGATTGTGATTATATATGATGTATTTAATGTTCCTTATTGTAAGTCTGCAACCGGCAGGAGCCATATGGTTGTCTTTTAAATTCTGTTAAGGCATGCGTGTCTATTCAAAGTAGTTGTAATAGTTGATGCTGGTGGACGACAACCATGAAGCGGCGCCATTGACCTTGACGCCATACCGGTGATGATGGAGATCATGTTCATGCTTGAAGATGGAGATCGGAAGCACAAGAAGATAGGCCATATCATATCACATATTATGAATTGCATGTGATGTTAATCCTTTTATGCATCTTGTATTGCTTAGTTCACGATGGTAGCGTTATAAGTGTAGGGGTTCGTAGCATGGAAAACAAAAATTTCTACTGCATGCACACAAACAGCCAAGATCTATCTACTAGATTGTAGCAACGAGTCGATAGAGGAACTCACCCTCGAAGATTCCAAAGCGGTTAACGAGAGCAGATTCTCGTGGGTGATGTAGTCGTACACTTGCCGATCTCAAGATCGCGTAGACGATCCTTCCGGCGCTGCGTTTCGATAGCGCTTCCTGAGTCGGTCACACGTTCGGTACTTGATGAAGACCTTCCTCTCCCTTGTTCCAGCAGGCAGCGGAGGTTGTAGCACTCTCCTCGCGATTCCGGCGACCTGACGTGGTACCGAAGTAGAGGAGATCTCATGAGGATTCGCCTTAAGCGAGTATGGTGGATTAGGGTTTCTCGGAAAACTAGGGTTTAGAGATCCAGGAGGAGGAGGAGGTGTCGGCGGCTAAAGCGGCTGACGGACGATAATGGCGTGTGGCGGCTCGTGGAGAGGGCTTGGAACTTGTGTTGTTTGGGGCAGCCCTTCCCTTCTATTTATGAGAGGGAGGGGAAGCCTTGGGAGGGGTGGGTTTGAATCCAAACCCAAACCCAAGTTGGATTGAGAGAAGGACTTGTTTCTTCTCCCACTAGGAAACCATTGTTCCAGTTTGACTTTTCAAACTTCCCATTTGACTTTCAATTTAGAGCTTTATTTCTCTCTTGCATATGCCAACACCAAGTGACCTTGGACATGATCCTCATCATTCCACTTACCCATGACACATTCATGTACCATTCTCCTTCGGACCGGTGAACCTTCCGACCTTCTAGAACCTCTCTCGATGAAATCATCGGAAACTTTCTGAACTCCGAAATAGGACTTTCCTTATATGAATCTTATTCTCGGACCATTCGGATCTCCTCGTGATATCCGGATCCCATCGAGACTCAACAACACAACATCTCTTACTCATCATTCCATAACTACTCAACAACATCGAATCCTTAAGTGTGTCTCCCTACGGTTCGTGAATTATGCGGACATGACCGAGACATTTCTCCGATCAATAACCAATAGAGGAATGGAAATTCATATGGCTCCACATATTTCTCGATTACTTTGTGATCGAATGAACCACTTACATACGATACCAATTTCCCTTTGTCTCACGATAGTTTACTTATCCGAGGTTTTGATCGTCGGTATCTCTGCATACCTAGTTCAACCTCGTTACTGATAAGTACTCTTTTCTCGTTCCCATGGTATGTGATCCCTTGTGAACCAGTCACATGCTTGCAAGCTAATTGGATGATATTCCACCGAGAGGGCCCAGAGTATATCTATCCGTCATATGGATGGACAAATCCCACTCTTGATCCATGTGCCTCAAACCATACTTTCCGAACACTCAATGCCACCTTTATAGCCACCCAGTTACGGTGTGGTGTTTGATGTCATCAAAGCATCCTTCCGGTGATGGTGATTAACATGATCTCATGGTCGAAGGAATTAGGTTATTATGTATGAGAAAGCTTATAGCAAATGAACTATATTAAATGACTTGATCTTTATGCTACGCTTAACTATAGGAGTATGTCCATCACATCATTATCCTAATGATATGACCCTGTTGTTAATAACATCTCTATGTTCATGATCAGGAAACCATGATCATATATTAACCAACAAGCTAGTTTAACAAGAGGCTTTACTAGGGACTCTTTTATGTTTACAAATCACACAAGTATTAATGTTTCCGGTTAATACAATTATAGCATGGTATGTAAACATTTATCATAATTATGAAGATATGATAATAACCACTTTATTATTGCCTCTTGGGCATATCTCCAACAATAAGATGATCCCTCCCACAAAATATCAAACTATAGAGTGTTCGTCCTTAGTAGGAACCGTTGCCAAAGTTCGTTGTTTCGAAGCACCGCGTGATGATCGGGTGTGTTAGATTCTGCGAGTGTATACAATGGGAGCAAGCCAGATTTTCTCACGCGGAAGCTAAGATTTGATCTTGACGAGCCTAGCATGTACAGACATGGTCTCGGAACACGGAATGCCGAAAGGTAAAGCATGAGTCATATAGATGATATGATGAACATGATGATTGTTCGCCTTTAAAACTATATCATGTCACGTGATGATCGGACTTGGTGTAGTGAATTTGGTTCGTGTGATCACTAAAACAATGTGAGGGATATTGTTTTGAGTGGGAGTTCAACAACAATATGATTAAAAGTTGAACACTATTTATCATAATTTAAATCAAAGTGAATTTGCATAGTTGTTGTAGTCATTGGCATCCGTTTACCACCTTGCGCTTAGTTATAATTGAGATAATAGAACTATAGAATTCTAGATAGTTACTTTACGAATTGGTATCGTATTGTTTTGATGTGTTAATCTAAAGTTTAAAAGTCCTATTGTAAATTTTCAGTAAGTTTTGTTTACTCTGTGAAATTTAATAATTGGTATGAAATCAAGAGTAACAATTCCAGTGTTAGTATATAAGTATCATGTTTATCTCCATGATTCTTGATATTCAAAAGATCGTTTTAATATCAAGGTTATCGGGGAGCTGAAAGAATTGTTTCAGAAATCATCATATGTGAAAGATATTATGATATCTAAAACAAAGTTTTGGTTATAACATGATAGAGTATAATATAGCAAAAGTCATGTTCTCATATTTGATGAGAATTTCCAAAAGGTTGGAGACGATGGTCGTCCTAATCCTGCAAAAGGTTTTGGAGAGCAATATTATACTCGTAATTCACCGTTATAAGCTAAAGTACCTTGATCATGAATAGTTCCTTGATAAGGATGGATATTTGATGTAGCTTAAATGTTTACTACACTAAAAGATTACTAAAGAATGGAATTTTAAAGAATACCAAACATTTGATGATGGTGATCTACTTAAAAGTACAAGTCCAAAGACATTGGTATTTAACTATACATATTTTGGACTATGTGTCATAAGTATGGCGCCACTGTTGATGTTGATAGATTCTTTTGAAAGTATAAAGAAATACTGAAAGAGAAATCTAAGAAATATTTGGCAGAAGAGAAAAAAACTAGAATTGTTTAGCTTAGGTATATAGAGGATATACATGTTATGGCTGTATTCTTTGCTTGTTAAACAATGTAGTTCTTGAGTATTGGATACTGAATTTGTTGATGTGAATCATCATACGAAACAACACAATTCATGAACTACAATGGCCTAAAGTAACTAGCAAAAGAATATGTGATGATGGTCATCGAGAACAAATAAAGGGTTGTTGTGTTGCTCATTGAAATCAAAACTTACCTTCAAGATTTGTTTTCAATAATTGTTATTTCGATCAGGTATTATGAGAACAAAAGGGTTGTTCAAATAATTGCCGTAATCCATAAAAGATGGATGATTTACAAATCTCGTTGGAGAAATCACATCCATAAAACTAGTGCTAAAAATGTCGAAAGACAAATTGATTGAACGATCACTTAGGAAGTGACATCGCCGTTTAAATTATATTGGAAAGAAAGCATGAAGAAACTCCATGTGGATGGAATTTTGGAGTCTTTTGAATTTTGATCAAATGACACTTGCGAAACTTTCCTAGAGATAACTAAAACTCTGTTCATAGGCCAAAAGTGAACGAATGACTAGCTTGTTGGAAATTGTACATATAGATGTATAAAGCCCATCAAGTGTAGTCAAGAGCGATGGATTTCAACTTCATATGCTTTCTCCGAAAATTTGAGTGAATATATGAATATTTACTTAATGAGGATGAAGTGTGAAACATTTGAAAAAGACTTTCAAGATGAAGTGCAAAAGCAATGTAACAAGAAAATAAAAGAATTTATGATAGGATCAGATATTTGAGTTACAAGTTTAGCATAACACCTAAGATTTGAGGAATCGTTCCATGGATTTGCGTTTCCTAAAACACCATATGAGTATGGAATAATCGAGATATGCAATGAAACTTTGTTTGACATGGTAAGATCAAAGGTGTAATTCATAAAACTGCCATTATATTTTAAAGATTAAAAGCTTTAGAGACTACCACTTTTTCACTGAAAAGAGCTCCATCATGATCTGTTGAAATTACACCATATAAAGTTATGGTTTGGGATAAAACCCAAGTTGTCCTTTCTTAAACATTGGTATGCTATGCATAAGAAAGATGTTTGCAACCAAAATCGGATGAACATATCTTTGTATGTTATTTTGAATAATAGTTGAGTATTCCTCCATAACACCAAAGACAAAAATGTTTTTCGCTTAGAACGTCAAGTTTCTTTGAGAAAGGAATTTTCCGTGAAAAGTTAAGTGGGAGGACAATAGAACTTTGATAAGGTTAAAATAACCTTATCTATATGTGCAAAGTTGCGCAGTGCCGAAAAGTGTTCCAGGGGTAGCAACAATGCTCATGGCTCACGTGCCTCAAAGGTTGTGGTCACGGAGGTCTAAGTTCCTATTGAACCAAGTAGGTCGGGTAAACAATCAAATACCAAGATTTGAGAGTTAAATCATTATTTGACAATAATGATCCAACTACATGCAAAGAAGCGATGATGGGCCCTGACTCTGTCAAATGGTTTGAAGCCATAAAATCTGTGATAGTTCCATATACGAGAGATCAAGCTTTGAACTTGAAAGACCCTCTGAAAAGGTGCAAGACCCTATAGCCGTATTTGGATCTATAAAGAAATAGACATGGATGTTTCACATCTATGAAATTATCGACATGTCGGGAAATTCACGACAATATTCAAATAGTTGACTATGACAAGATCCGATCTTTCATTAAGCAATATTTAGTCTAGACGGATTAATGTAGCAACCACTACATATAATTTTGTTATGTGGTAGTTGAATAAACAAAAAAAGTTCTTCTAATAGAATGGTTACCTAGGACGTGTGCATGACACGGTCCAAAGGGTTTTTGTTAATTCAAAGGATGCTAAAAGCATATGCAAACTTCAATGGTTGAAGTAAGCATCACGGAGTTGTAATCTTCACTATGATGAAACTGTTAAAAGAGTTTAATTTCATTGGAGACAATGAAGATGCTTACATTTGCAAGGAATTAAGTGGAAGCGCTAAGACATGTTTCTAATACATTATGTGGAAGACATATTGTTGATTAGAAATGATGTATCTTTTTATTGACACAGGTTAAGAATTTCATCTCGATGAAAGGCTTAGGCAGAACCTAAATATTTGGCATCAATGTCTATAAGGATAAATTGTGACGCCAATATGGTTGTGCCAGAAGTACATAGATGAGATATTGAATGAGTTCAATATAGAAACTACAAGAAAGGTTCTTGTTGCACAGGAAGGATTGAATAAAGATTTAAGTATTTTTGATACTTGATAGATAAAATCACAAAGAGTATTTTATCAATCATGCTATGATGTGTACAAATCCGGATATTTCCTATGCTCTAAATGTTATGAGCATATACCAGAATGATTCATAAGATGATTATTGGACGATAGTAAAGATATTCTTATGATCTTTTAGAAGAACTAAGAAAATATTATTTTGTAGAAGTGACAAATAAATGGCCAGTTCATTTTAAAAGTATTACATTGATACTAGTTTTGTCACGAAGTACAAATTAAGTTTATCTCAATCTAAACTAAGGGTGGCACAATATGATGGAAAGTAAGTTCCATAATGGATTTGGATGAGTTCCAAAGTTAAGACATTGTGACAGATACTACAACAAAAGGCTAAGTATATGACTGCTATTATAGTAGCAAAAGAGGGCATTTATGTCAAGTAGTTTATTATCAAACTAGGTGTGGTTCACAGCGGGATAGTACTATGAAGATATATCGTACGACAATATTATCAACATGTTTTAACCCCAGGGAACTAAAGGTCTCACCGAAGGACCAAAAATATACAAAGCCATCTCATTAGAGAATGAGTGATGCGTAGAGATGCAAAGACATGCAATTACACACGGACCTGAAAGTGTCGGATCCGAAAATCAGTTGACCACTAGCAATCGTGTAAATACAACACTAGAAAGCCATAGGTGTTTAATGCACAAAGGATTGAAACAAGATTATTGACTCTAGTGCAAGTGGGAGACTGTTGGAGATATGCCCAAGAGGCAATAATAAAGTGGTTATTATCATATCTTCATACTTATGATAAATGTTTACATACCATGCTATAATTGTATTAACCGGAAACATTAATACTTGTGTGATTTGTAAACATAAAAGAGTCCCTAGCAAAGCCTCTTGTTAAACTAGCTTGTTGGTTAATATATGATCATGGTTTCCTGATCATGAACATAGAGATGTTATTAACAACATGGTCATATCATTAGGAGAATGATGTGATGGACATACTCCTATAGTTAAGCGTAGCATAAAGATCAAGTCATTTAATATAGTTCATTTGCTATAAGCTTTCTGATACATAGTAACCTAATTCCTTCGACCATGATATCATGCTAATCACCATCACCGGAAGGATGCTTTGATGACATCAAATACCACACCGTAACTGGGTGGTTATAAAGGTGGTATTGAGTGTTCGGAAAGTATGTGTTGAGGCACATGGATCAAGAGTGGGATTTGTCCATCCATATGACGGATAGATATACTCTGGGCCCTCTCGGTGGAATTTCATCCAATTAGCTTGCAAGCATGTTACTGGCTCACAAGGGATCACATATCATGGGAACTAGAAAAGAGTACTTATCGGTAACGAGGTTGAACTAGGTATGCAGAGATACCGACGATCAAACCTCGGATAAGTAAACTATCGCGAGACAAAGGGAAATTGGTATCGTATGTAAGTGGTTCATTCGACCGCAAAGTAATCGTAGAAATATGTGGGAACCATATGAATTTCCAGATTCCTCCATTCGTTATTGATCGGAGAAGTGTCTCGGTCATGTCCGCATAATTCACGAAGCGTAGGGAGACACACTTAAGGATTCGATGTTGTTTAGTAGATATGGAATGTAAGTAGGGAAACCAAATGTTGTTCGGAGTCTCGGGTGGGATCCGGGATATCACGAGGAGATCCAGAATGGTCTGGAGAATAAAATTAATATAAGGAAAGTCCAATTCCGGAGTTCGGGAATGATTTTGATGTTTTCATCAGAGAGGTTCTAGAAGGTTCTAGAAGGTTCACCGGACCGGAAGGGGAATGGTCCATGAATGTGTCATGGGTAAGTGGAATGATTGGATCATGTTCTAGGTCACTTTGGTTGGGCATTTGCGAGAGAGAATTAAAGATCTAAATTGAAAGTCAAAAGGGAGGTTTGAAAAGTCAAACTGGAACAATAGTTTTCTAGTGGAAGAAGGAAAGAGTCCTTCCTTCTATCTAACTTGGGTTTGGGTATGGATTCAAACTCCCCTCTCCCAAGCCTCCCTCCCTCTCATAAATAGAGGGGGAGGGCTTCACCGTCTGCGCCGCCGCCAAGACGCGCCTTCCGCCAGTAGCCTTTGTCGGCTCGTCGCCGTCGCCCTAGCCGCCACCAATACCACCTCGTCTTCTCCGGCCTTCTAAACCTAGATCGCCGGAAACCCTAGATCCACCATAACTCGCACCGGCTTAGGCGAAGCCCTGCGGGATCTTCCTTCTACTTCTGACACCACGCCGTCGTGCTGCCGGAATTGCGAGGGGAGAACTACAACCTCCGCTGCCTGCTGGAAGAAGGGAGAGGAAGGTCTTCATCGAGTACCGAATGTGTGACCGACTGCGGAAGCACTGCCGAAACGCAGCGCCGGAAGGATCGTCTACGCGATCTTGAGATCGGCAAGTGTACGACTACATCACCCACGAAAATCTGCTCTCGTTAACCGTTTTGGAATCTTCGAGGGTGAGTACTCTAATTAACTCGTTGCTACAATCTAGTAGATAGATCTTGGCTTGTTTGTGTGCATGCGGTAGAATTTTTTTTCCATGCTATGAACCCCTATAGTTTTGGAGAAGGTGGGGACGCTGGAGATCGCAGAACGGCTAAATATTCGTAATGCGGGGACACGAGGTTTACCCAGGTTCAGGCCCCTGGAGGGAAAACCCTACTCTTGCTTGTCTATTCTTAATTGATGGCGATGCTGATGATTATAAGGGTGCGCAGATGAGATCTGGCAAGGTGCTTAGGCTAGGCCGGGTTGCGTATTGTCCTCCTCGCCGTGCCCTCCTAGCCTTTATATGGGGAGGCCAGGTATCGGTGGTAGGTCGAGTCGGTTACAGATTAGGGTTTACCCCTTTAAACGTCTATCTAATCTAGCCGTGTTCTCCAAGGATTCGAGTCTTCACCATGCTTGGGCCACCCGAAAACTTCCTGGGTTTCTTGATTGTAGCAGGCCTTCTTCATGGGCTTTTGTTGGGCCAGACTAGGTAGGCTAATATTGAGTACCCGTAGGGCATATCCATGTCACATTGGATGTGTTGCCAAGGTATCTAAAACTCCATTAAACAACTTTTTATTTGTTATTCACCAGGATTAGTCATGTATCGAATGACCAAACTCATAGCATATGACAAATCAAGACAAGAACAAACCATGACATGCATCAAAGAACCAACAACACTAGAAAATGGAACTCGTGACATGTACCGATAAACTTCATCAGTATTAGGACATTACAATGCTGACAACTTGAAGTGAGAAGCAATAGGAGTACTAATAGACTTTGCATCATACATGTTAAAACAATGAAGAACTTTCTTAATGTAACTTGCTGACTAAGAAATAACACACTAGAATATTTTTCCCTTCTAATTTTCATGCCTAGTATTTTCTTAGCGGATCCAAGATCCTTCATCTCAAACTCACTACTTATGTGTGCCTTTGAAGTAGTGATCTCCTTTTCACTCTTGGCAGCAATCAATATATCATCAACATATAACTACAAGTTTAGGTGATCCATTAACAGACTTAATATAAATATAGGTGATCCATTAACAAAACTAATATAACAGAGATATCATATTGAAACCTCTTGAAACCATGCGAGATCATAAATGAATCAAACCTTTTATACCATTGTCTTGAAGATTGTTTTGGACCATAAAAGGACCTTTTAAATTTGCAAACAAGATCCTCCTTATTACCAGGGACAACCAAACCTTCAGGTTTGTTAATGTATATATCCTCATCCAGTTCTCCATGCATAAAAGCGGTCTTTCATCTATTTTCTCAAGCTCAAGGTCATGCATAGCCACAATACCGAAAAATGCACGAGTGAAACTATGATTCACAACTAGAGAGAATACATTATTATAATTAATACTTGAAATCTGGCTAAAAATGTTGCTACTAACCTTGCTTTAAACCTTTGAGATTCATTAGGAGATAAACCTTCCTTGTTTTGAAGATCCACTTGCAACGTAAAACCTTCTTTTGTTTAGTCAAGCGCACAACATTTCATGTGCCATTTTTATCAAGCGACCGCATCTCCTCTTGCATAGTTGAAATATACTTCTTGCGGACAACGAATGCAATGGCTTGAGTATATGTAGCAGGCTCAGAATCATTCTCCACATGTTTAGCACAACTCAAAGCATAATGAAGAAGATTACACTCTTAAATTAAATGAGGACGAGGACCTTTGTTTCGTCCCACTCTATCGGCAGGTGTGGAATTATTTGTTTATCGCAAAATAGTAGGTGAGTGTTGAACAACATAATCATCAATATTTTCGTCATGTTTATCTTGAATAAATCCATCATTTTCAGCAGATTCCTACATGTGCTTACCTACACATTAACTTTCTCCTCTCCAATATAGGAGAGGCATATGTGGGCAAGTTTTCATGATGCATAAATGATTCATTGAAAACAACATTCCTACTGAGTAAGATCTTTGGAAGCAAACGATGGGAGTATGTACCTTTGTTCTTTGGAAGCAATGATTTTGAGCAAGGATTTCATTCTATTCTAGTGATTGAATCTACATTTCAGTCTATGGAAAATTTGCATTATGCTCACATTACTGTAGTAGGAGTTGATGTTGCTAGCAAATATTTGGAGAAAGAATTCCAGATGCGGGCTGATTCTATGGGTTCTGGCTAGAGGTTTACTACTAAACCAATTAATGATGTAGAATTCCTCATGAGATTCCCTACTTCAAGATCAGTTGATGAATTTCATTCTGGGGAAGTTTTCATGAAGACTATTCCTAATGCTGCCATTGAGCTATCCAAATGGATTGGGTATTTGGAACCTATGGATTGGGTGGAAGAGGCTTGGTTTAGGATTGTTGGAATTCCTATTAAATATAGGGAGAAATCCACTGTGTTTTATGTAGATTCACTGATTGGGAAACCTTTGGGAATGGATATAAACAGTTTGAGAAATTTGGCATATGTTAGATTTAAAGTTGCTTGTCTTGATGTGACTCTGGTGCCTGATGACCCACAAGTATAGGGGGTGTATCGTAGTACTTTCGATAAATAGGAGTGTCGATCCCAACAAGGAGCAGAAGGTGTTGACTAGTGGTATGGAGCAGGAAATCTCTGTAAATACTTAGCAAATGGATTTTTAGGGTTTTTTCTGATAAAGCAAAGAAATAAAGTGCAAGCAATAAATACAATGAACAATTGCAGCAAGTGGCCTAATCCTTTCTTAGCAAAGGACAAGCCGGTGTAAATACTTATAATGACCAAACATTCTCGAGGACACATGGGAATTATGTCAAGTGCTTTTACTTCAAATAGCTGAGTACCCTTCTTTGGTGTTGTAAGTGTTGTGTGGGTGAACCTGTGCTAATGTACCGACCTTACTTGGACTAATACATACTTGTGATTAAACCCCCTGCAAGCATCCGCAACTATAGGAAAGCAATTAAGGTATACACCTGACCACAACCTTAAACTCTAAGATCCTACGCTCCCTTGTGCAATGGTGTCCTAACGGGGGTTCAGGTTTCTGTCACTCCGGCAACCCCACAATTAGTAGAGAAATACACGATTGCGGTGATCCATCATACCACTGCATGTGTAGTACACTATAGTCGTTGACATGACATCCATAGAACACAGTTCTGTAAATATCACATCCCTCAGAGTGGTACAATAGAAACATTGCGGGTCCATATTACAAACATTCACACATTATTAATATTACAATACCAGAAGTTCAAGACTTCTAAAAGATTCAACTTACAAACCAAAATATAAAGTGTTTCAGCAGAATTTAAAAGTAACAACTCCAACTAAGAGTTGAGCTCAGCAGCTTATTCTATATGGTTCGTGCTGCTCGGCTCCATCGGTTACTACTAACTAGGGTGCTTAGTTTGACTCATTGTCATCGACACCATAGTGGATTTCGTAATCCACTCCTTCAACACCTCCTGACAGGCCAGGCTCCTCGTAGAACACATCTTCTTGGCATTCGGCTACATACATTGGTGTGTCTTCGAGATCCTCAGAGTCTAAGCAAGGGATCAAAGAAAAGGATGAGTAACAACGTTACCCAGCAAGTTCATTATATGGAAGGTGGGAAGTTTGATGCTCTAACTACCACCTCAGACTATAAGTCCTTGGTACTATGTAGTTTTTGTAAATCTTTCTTCAAAGATTGATTTTATTATGAAAATCTATGACCATCAGCCTTCACAGGTTGACCAGAACTTTCATGGAGTTCCTTTCCTGCCGCGTTTGTACCTCCTTCCCGGAACAGGGAGTAACAAGTTACAATTCTTACACTCTGCAGAGGTGCGTTACTTTACCCATGAGAGATCAACTCCTTGTTGCACAACCGGGCGTACTTTCCCGTCCACAATTCCATGATGTGGGGCCCAGTAGGTGATCCAAGCCAATCACTGCCCCCTTCGCGACCTCTCATACCTCCTTGGTGTACACCATGCCCACATATTGAATTACGGCAATGATTTGTACAGACCGTTAGATGCCACAACTATCGTGGGACGTTGAGGTTTCCCACCCATATGTTGCATATCCTCTACGAATTACCAATTAATATGCACTCTACGAGTGATAACAGCCACGACCTGCACATCCGACTACATGCGAGAGGAAGAAGATACAACTGACTTCTCTGTCCCATTCCAAATCTCATGGCTAACGCGTGATATACGACGCTAGAATCACTAATGTCATGGGTTATTAAGTCCCTAATTGATCATCATTGTTGCAAATAGAACCCTAAGTTCTATTGCTCCATTATATCATCACTTAGGATGATACCTAAGATTTCTTTATTTGAGAAAATAATATTTTCTTTCTTTGGAGTATATATGATAACACACAATTTGCAAATACTTTGATAAAGATTCTTCAAAGGACATGAGCAAGTGATGAACTTGCCTTGTGATTGCAAGGTAGTGAAGTCAGATGCTTGCACTGGACCTTGAGCTTCTATGTCTACAAAACATCATTATTGCCCGGTAAGGACAATATTTAAATAAGCAAAATGATTATGCATAGTAATGTCATGCACCTATTTAGTTTTGGTGTAATCTCCCCCATTATTTAAATTATAAAAATTATTTTTACTAATAAAGAATTTATAAATATTAATTTTTAATATTTATTGAATATTGTATTCTTTTATTTTATTTCATTTTATTTGAATTTTATTTATTTAATAATTCCTTTATGAATTATCATTTAAATACCAAAAATTGATATTAAATATTTGTTTAGTATTTTTCTAAAATACTACAATATTAATATATAATGAAAGTGATTTTTATTTATTTTTATCATCTTTCAGTAATTTAATAAAATTCCATAAGGAATATATAAATTACAAAATTCTTATTGAAAATTATATGCCTAAAATTCAATTTCTTAATTTATTTGGATAGGTTGGATTATTGTGAATCCAAAAATATTTTATTTATAATTTTTGGAATTTTTTTCTAGAATTTATTTAAATTTAGGGGCATTTTGGTCTTTTATTAATTATTAAAAACCGTCTTTAGGTAATTGGGCTGTCTGTGTTGGTTTATTGGGCCCTTGTGGTCCAATAGGGCAGAACCAAAACGACTCCCCGAAGGGGTCTTGGCCCAACCAGCCCACATTCTCTCAGTCACTCTCTCGTTGTCATCTCTCTTCTCCTCTTCGACCCCGTGGTCGATGGCGCCGCCGCCGTCTTGTTGCTACGCCGTGGTCCTCCTAGCAGTCATGCAGTGGCGAGGTTGTCGACCACTCTCCACCTTCTTGTCCAACTCGATTTGGACCTGGAGCTCCCCTATGGCTAGACCGGCTCCGTCCCGAACCCTAGGGTTTGTGGTGGCGCTGGTGTTGTCGCCGCCGCTGCTCCCGTGTGTTGTGGTGGTGTTCCTCGCCATCAGGCGTTGCTATGATCGCCTCCTCGGCATGGTGTGGCTCACAGCGCCCCCTTGGGGTGCTCCCCATGCCGCCGTGCTCATCGACCTCCTCAGCTTCCTCTTCTCGCCCACCACGACAACCTTCAGTAAGTTATCCTCTTCTTCCCCTCGTGTTCTCTGTGCTATGCCACCCTGTGATATGTGTTTGTGGTGGCTACTGCTGGCTAGTGGTCATGTCTTGATTAGGGTTGTTTGTTCTGCTTAGGGTTCATATCCCTCTGTTGATTGAATATCTGATGATTTGGATCATGTATTGATGATCCCTAAGCATGATGAGTGATTGTTTGTTGTGGATTACTGCTTATGGTTAGTTTTGATGAGGATAATGGCTTACCAGATTGATTCCATTGGTTAATTTGATATTGTTCAGATGATAATGTTACTCTAGAATCATTACTTGGAGATTCTAGTGGTTTGAGAGCTCACCACTGTCGTTACTTAGTTACTGACAGTGATTTTTGAGTGATGAACTCATTGTATCTGTAGTTGTTGGCTTATGAATTCATATACAGCTGAGATCAAATGGTCTCTTAAAGTGATGATATGTATATGGATCTTCCTGGAAATAATTCCTAGGATTAGTATCGGGAAAATGATTTATAGTTGGTTGTGAGTGTATCTGTGAAAGTTGGATGCTTAACCTGCTTAGTTTAGAAACTATTCTTGTGACATCATTCTAATATGGCACACAAGATTAGGTTCTATTACTTGGCTTGGTTTTTATTCAAGCTTAAGATTAGCTTGGCATCAGAGATAAGTGGAAACTTCTTTCCTTGAATCCCTAAAACCTATGATGTTGATCTGAGGTTTAGGGACCAGGCCCTTATCTTGTTGTTCCTCATGGATTGGTTCTGGTAGTGATACCAGCTACTGATTCTTGAGTCAAAGCTAGGAAAATGATTTGTAGGCTTATTAAGTTATATATATCTATAAGATGTAGGAATTCTAAGGTGCTACTCCTGTTTAAGAGGTGTGCCTAGATGTCGTGGGAATGACCACGACAGATGCTGCAATCGGCAGCGAGTAGTAGAACATGGGGCAAGGGCGGCCAGCCATCTGCGGTGCGAGATGAGGGCTGAGACACAAGGGTTTACCCAGGTTCGGCCCCCCGGAGGGTAAAGACCTACTCCTGCTAGATTGTATTATGGTGAGAGTACAATGGGGCGAGCTCGACGGCTAGGCGGCGAGTCGCTAGGGTGTATGATGGAACGTATCCTCTATGCGTCCTCTAGGGAGGTTTATATAGACTCACCTCCCTAGGGTTTACAGATCTCAACCGAATCAGTTAAGGATTCGATGACTCTACGACCTAATCCGACTAGGCCTATCTACACTTCTGGGCCTTCAGCTTCCAGTCGCTTGAGTCCATGCCAAATCTTGATCCAGTCGCCGTCCTGCAGGCCCACTCGCTGGCGCTTGGGCCTGTAGGAAACGTCCTGCTGGGTATACCCCGGTAGGCATATCCCCATCAGTAGTCCTCGAGGCCGTCGTTGATTTGTCGCAGGCGTTTGCTGGCAGTCGGAGTATGCAGGTCCAATGTGGACGTCCAGTCGAATCGGCGGCGGACTCCTGAATAAAGGAAAAACTAGTCATTTTAGTCACAATAACAGCGACCAATCGTGTCGCAGCTCGGCGAACGGGTCAGCGAATACCCAGTCACTATTACAGTGCTCGGGTCGGCGAATCGTCGAGTCGCGTGGAGCGACGAGTCGAATGGATGAAGTTGGACCGCCAATTGGGGTCAAACTAGCCGTTGGGGTAATCCAACGGTAACTTCGGCGTAATTACCGCGTAGTAACGGCTCTCGAAATTGGCGGGTAGAAACTGCTATATAAGGAGAATGATAGACGAACGGGGAAACTGCTGGTTCGAGGGCTGTTCCAGCCACAACAGCCTCACCTTCGAGGGAAGCTTCCACAGCAGTTATCGTGGAAGCTCCTGCTGCAACTTCATCTTCGAAGAAGCCCTCGGTGTCTTGGGCACACGATGTGTTCGAGACGGGCCTCACTCGGAAGTTGGGGCCCGAGCTGGAAAGGCCGGCTAGCATCCGCACCGGTCTACGGTTCATACCAGTCGCCAAGTAAGTGTTGTTAATCTTCTTGTTTATTCGTTCTAGTCGGACAATCTTATTCATAGCGCTGCTTCGCAGGACTGGTGTAAAGAAGATCGGCCATCCTTCTGTGGCCAAGGTTCCGCCAGTCATCACCGAGGCGGACTCCTCATGGAAGAGGAAACCCGACGAAGTCGCTGCTCCCGCCGAAGGTGTTAAGAGGGCGAAAGGCGACGAAGTTGTCACAATCTCTGATGACCCGGCTGTCGCTCCTGCGAACCTCCGACCGAGGCAGAAGTGGCCTCGGAGACCAAGGAGGCTGTTGCTTCACCCGATGTGGACGAGCCGGCTCCGAGTGGCGCAGCGGCATCTTGCGGCGACCTTCCCTCGCATCATGGCGAAGGCGGCCGCAACGAGTGGATCAGCGCCAATGAGCCGGATGCCTAGGGTCGCCAAGGTGGAGGTCGAACAGCGTCGCGTTCACACTCCGGTCGTACTTGCATCTGTGGATGCGCTGGAGCTTCACGGCATGCTAGGCGCTGCCATCCAGGTATGTCCAGTCCCCGAGGATCAGGCCACTGAATTTCAGTGGTCGGATTCTTAATGTTTTTATATCGTCCAGTCCCCGAGTGCCTGGTCGCTGAATTTCAGCGGGTGGGCGCTTAGGATTTTCAATGTCTAGTCCCCGAGTGCCTAGTCGCTGAATTTCAGCGGGTGAGCACTTAGGATTTTCAATGTCCAGTCCCCGAGTGCCTAGTCGCTGAATTTCAGCGGGTAGGCACTTAGGATTTTTAATGTCCAGTACCCGAGTGCCTAGTGTTGGAGATATGCCCTAGAGGCAATAATAAATGTAGTTATTATTATATCTTTGTGTTTATAAATGTTTACATTCATGCTATAACAGTATTAACAAGGAAACATTAATACTTGTGTGATTTGTAAACTAAATTAGAGTCCCTAGTAAAGCCTCTTCATAATACTAGCTTGTTGGTTAATAGATGATTGTGGTTTCCCTATCATGAACATTGAGATGTTATTAACAACAAGATCATATCATTATGAGAATGGTATGATGGACATACTCCTATAGATAAGCGTAGCATAAAGATCAAGTCATTTTAATAGTTCAATTGCTATATGCTTTCTGATCCATAGTAACCTAATTCCTTCGACCATGAGATCATGTTTATCACCATCACCGGAAGGATGCTTTGATGACATCAAACACCACACCGTAACTGGGTGGCTATAAAGGTGGCATTGAGTGTTTGGAAAGTATGGGTTGAGACACATGAATCAAGAGTGGGATTTGTCCATCCATATGACAGATAGATATACTCTGGGCCCTCTCGGTGGAATGTCATCCAATTAGCTTGCAAGCATGTTACTGGCTCACAAGGGATCACATATCACGGGAACGAGAAAAGAGTACTTATCGGTAATGAGGTTGAACTAGGTATGTAGAGATACCGACGATCAAAACCTCGGATAAGTAAACTATCATGAGACAAAGGGAAATTGGTATCGTATGTAAGTGGTTCATTCGATCGCAAAGTAATCGTAGAAATATGTGGGAGCCATATGAATTTCCAGATTCCTCTATTGGTTATTGATCGGAGAAGTGTCTCGATCATGTCCGCATAATTCACGAACCGTAGGGAGACACACTTAAGGATTCGATGTTGTTGAGTAGTTATGTAATGATGAGTAAGAGACCGAATGTTGTTTGGAGTCTCGTATGGGATCCGGGATATCACGAGGAGATCCGGAATGGTCCGGAGAATAAGATTCATATAAGGAAAGTCTTGTTTCGGGGTTGGAGAATGGTTCCGGTGTTTTCATCAGGAATGTTCTAGAAGGTTCCGGAATGTCCGACACTCCGGAGGGGAAGGGTACATGAATGTGTCATTACAAGTTGGAATGGTTGCATCATGTACTAGGTGTCATCGCTGAGCAAAATAAAGGCATATATTAAATCCTAGTTTGAAAAGTCAAATGCCAATTTGAAAAGTCAAACGGCAAGATTGCTTGGTGGAGGGAGAGTAGTAAACCTACTTGGGGAGGAGTTCCTCTCCCTCCACCGCCGGCCAAGGAGGCCGAGTTGGGGAGGGAATCCCCTCCCCTTGGCCGTGCCCTCCCACCTATAAAAGGAGGGGCAAGGGTGCCCCTCTAGACCTACACCTCTCTCCTCTAAACTTAACCCTAGCCGCCGGCCTCCACCAAAGTCGCCGCCGCCCTAGGGTTTGCCCCAGCCGCCGACTTGGGGCAATCCCCTTGCCCTAGCCGCCGGCCTAGCTCCCTCTACTTGGTGCTTCTAAACCCTAGATCGCCAAGCCTCTCTCATAGTCCACCATACTCGCTCCGGCTTAAGGCGAAGCCCTGCGAGATCTCCCCTCTACTTCCGGTACCACGCCGTCGTGCTGTCGGAATCGCAAGGAGAGTGATACAACCTCCGTTGCCTGCTAGAACAAGGGAGAGGAAGGTCTTCATCGAAAGTAGAACGATGTGACCATTGCGAGCGCTGCGGGCAACGCGCCGAAAGGATCGTCTACATGATCTTGAGATCGGCAAGAGTACGACTACATCACCCACGAGAATCCGCTCTCGTTAACCGCTTGGAATCTTCGAGGGTGAGTTCATCTATCGACTCGTTGCTACAATCTAGTAGATAGATCTTGGCTTGTTTGTTTGCATGCAGTAGATTTTTTTTTGTTTTCCATGCTACGAACCCCTACAGTGGTATCAGAGCCGTGTCTATATGTAGATCTGTTGCACGAGTAGAACACAATGGTCATTATGGGCGGTGGTGCTTTTATTATCAATTGCTTCTTGTGTACTTTGCATCTTGCGGTATGATGGGATGAAGCGGCCCGGGCTAACCTTACATGACATCGTTCATGAGACTTGCTCCATGCTAAACATGCAACTTGTATTGCATAAGTGGCTTTGAGGGTGTATGTCTCTCCCATTATAGTAAGATCCAATTTACAACGGGCACTTGATAGTTCTAGCATCAACGTTGTGGTTCTTGTTCGTAAGTTAGAGCGACACTTATTGAAAGCCCCAAACCACGTAAAATATGCAAAGAAAATTAGAGGCGTCTAACTTTTGTTTTGCAGGGGTGTGCTGTGATGTGATATGGCCATGATTGTGATTATATTTGATGTATGCAATGTTCCTTATTGTACGTTGGCAACCGGCAGGAGCCATATGGTTGTCTTTAATTTCTGTTAAGACCCGCGTGTCTATTCAAAGTAGTTGTAATAGTTGAAGCTGGTGGACGACAACCATGGAGCAGCGTCATTGACCTTGATGCAATGCCGGTGATGATGGAGATCATGTTCGTGCTTGAAGATGGAGATCGGAAGCACAAATAAGAAAGGCCATATCATATCACATATTATGAATTGCATGTGATGTTAATCCTTTATGCATCTTGTATTGCTTAGTTAACGACGGTAGCATTATAAGATGATCCCTCAAGCACACAAATTTCAAGTTTTAAAGTGTTCATCCTTAGTTAGCACCGTTGCTAAAGCTTGTTGTTTCGAAGCACCACGTGATGATCGGGTGTGTTAGATTCTGCAAGTGTATACAATGTGAGCAAGCCATTTGATCATGCAGAAACTAAGGTTTGATCTTGACGAGCCTAGCATGTACAGACATGGTCTCGGAACACGGATCACCGAAAGGTAAAGCATGAATCATATAGAAGATATGATGAACATGTCGATTGTTCGCCATTGAAGCTATATCAACTCTCGTGATGATCGGTTTTGATGTGGTGGATTTGGTTCGTGTGATCACTAAAACAATGTGAGGGATATTTTTTTGAGTGGGAGTTCACCTAGATTAATTTAACTATTAATTAGAACTCAATTTGTCATAAACTTAGTCTAAACTATTGCAAATATGTTGTAGATCAATGGCGGCCCCTACCATCAATTTTAATGCGTTCCTAGAGAAAGAAAAGTTGAAAAACAATGGAAGCAACTTCGCGGATTGGTTCCAAATTTGAGGATTGTCCTCAATCTCGTAATTTGACCTATGTCTGGATGCACATTGGGTGACCCTTTGCCTCTGCTACCGATGAAGTAAAGAATGTTTACCTCACTCGGAAGAATCAGTACTCCACAGTTCAGTGTGCTATCTTGTATGGTTTGGAATTGAAGCTTCAGAAAAGGTTTGAGAATTCAGACCCACATGATATTGTCCGTGAACTCAAAATGATATTTGAGGCTCACGCGGCAGTTGAGAGTTATGAGGCTTCTGAAAAGTTCTTTAACTGCAAGATGGAAGAGGGCAGCTCCGTCAGTGAGCATGTGCTTAAGATGTCAGGCATAAACAAACTCCAAAGTTTGGGTATAGTGATTCCTAATTCTTTGGGGATACATCGTGTCCTCCAATCACTACCACCAAGTTACAAGAATTTTGTGATGAACTACAATATGCAAAACATGGACAAGACGTTTCCAGAACTCTTCTCCATGTTGAAATCTGCAGAAGTGGAGATCAAGAAAGAGCACCAAGTGTTGTTGGTCAATAAGACCACCAAATTCAAGAAAGGCAAGTCTAAGCAAAAGGGACACTTCAAGAAGGGTGGTAAGAAAGTTTCTGCACCGACGAAGAAGACCAAGGCTGGACCTAAGCCTGATACTGAGTGCTTTTACTGCAAGAAAGAGGGTCACTGGAAGCGGAATTGCCCAAAGTACTTGGCGGATTTGAAGAACGGCAACATCAAGAAGAAAGGTATATCCGATATACATGTTATTGATGTGTATCTCACTAGTACTCGTAGTAGTGCCTGGGTATTTGATACTGGTTCGGTTGCTCATATTTGTAACTCGAAACAGGTGCTGCAGAATAAACGGAAGCTAGCAAAGAACGAGGTGGTGATGTGCGTTGGAAATGGATCAAAGGTTGATGTGATCGCGGTCGGCACACTACCTCTTCATCTACCATCGGGATTAGTTTTATACTTAAATAATTGTTATTTGGTGCCTGCGTTGAGCATGAACATTATATCGGGATCTTGTTTATTGCGAGACGGTTACTTGTTTAAGTCCGAGAATAATGGTTGTTCGATTTATATGAGTAATATGTTTTATGCAGATGCACCTTTGATAGATGGTCTATTCTTATTGAATCTCAATTGTAGTAATACACACATAAATAACATTGAGGCTAAACGCTTGAAATTGAGCGATAACTCGACCTATATGTGGCACTGTCGTCTTGGTCATATCGGAGTGAAGCATATGAAGAAACTCCATTCCGATGGACTTCTTGAATCACTTGATTTTGAATCACTTGAAAGATGCGAAGCATGTCTGATGGGTAAAATGACTAAGACTCCATTTTCTGGTATGATGGAGCGAGCTACAGACTTATTGGAAATCATACATACCGATGTGTGTGGACCAATGAGTGTAGCATCGTGATGGTTATCGTTATGTTCTTACCTTCACGGATGACTTGAGTAGATATGGGTATATCTATTTCATGAAACATAAGTCCGAAACTTTCGAGAAGTTTAAGGAATTTCAAAGTGAGGTAGAGAATCAACGTAACAAGAAGATTAAATTTCTACGTTCTGATCGTGGAGGTGAATATCTAAGTTACGAGTTTGGCGAGCATTTGAAGAAGTGCGGAATACTTTCACAATTGACACCGCCGGGAACACCACAGCGTAATGGTGTATCCGAACGTCGGAATCGAACTCTCTTAGATATGGTTCGTTCATTGATGTCACTTACAGATTTACCGCTATCATTTTGGGGTTATGCATTAGAAACAGCCGCATTCACTTTAAATAGGGCACCATCTAAATCCGTTGAAACGACACCGTATGAACTATGGTTTGGGAAGAAACCTAAATTGTTGTTCCTTAAAGTTTGGGGTTGCGAAGCCTATGTAAAGAAGTTACAGCCGGACAAGCTTGAACCCAAAGCGGAAAAATGCGTCTTCATAGGATACCCGAAGGGAACTATAGGGTATACCTTCTATCATAGATCCGAGGGCAAAATCTTCGTTGCCAAGAATGGATCCTTTCTAGAGAAAGAATTTCTCTCGAAAGAAGTGACTGGAAGGAAAGTAGAACTCGACGAGGTTGTTGAACCTTCTCTCGAACTTGCGAGTAGTGCAGCACCGGAAGAAGTTCCTATGGTGCCTGCACCAATAAGAGAGGAAGCTAATGATGATGATCATGAAACTTCGGTTGAAGTTGCTACAGAGCCTTGCAGGTCAACGAGAACTCGTACCACTCCTGATTGGTATGATCCTGTTATGAGTGTCATGTTGGTGGACAACACCGATGACCCTGCGACATATGAGGAAGCGATGATGAGCCCAGATTCCAATAAATGCAAGAAGCCATGAAATCCGAGATTGGATCCATGTACGAAAACCAAGTATGGACTTTGGTGGACTTACCGGATGGCCGGAAGGCTGTCGAGAACAAATGGATTTTCAAGAAGAAAACAGATGCTGATGGTAATGTAACTGTCTATAAATCTCGACTTGTCGCAAAAGGGTTTCGACAAATTCAAGGAGTTGACTACGATGAGTCTTTCTCACCAGTAGGGAAGCTAAAGTCTGCGAGGATTATATTAGCAATCGCTACATATTACGATTATGAAATATGGCAGATGGATGTCAAAACGGCGTTCCTCAATGGAGACATTGATGAAGAGTTGTATATGATGCAACCCAAAGGTTTTGTCGATTCTAAAGATGCTAACAAGGTGTGCAAACTTCAAAGGTCCATATATGGATTGAAGCAAGCATCCCGAAGTTGGAATCAACGTTTTGATAAGGTAATCAAAAGTTTTGGTTTTATACAAACTTATGGAGAAGCTTGTATTTACAAGAAAGTGAGTGGGAGCTCTATAGCATTCTTAATACTATATGTAGATGACATATTGTTGATTGGGAATGATGTAGACCTTCTTAATAGTGTCAAGGAATATTTGAATAATAGTTTTTCAATGAAAGATCTTGGCGAAGCAGCTTACATATTAGGCATAAAGATTTATAGAGATAGATCGAGATGCCTAATATCATTGTCACAAAGTACATATTTGGACAAAGTTCTAAAGAGGTTTGGAATGGAAGATAGCAAGAAAGGGTTCTTGCCCATGTTGCCCAATACGACCTTGAGTAAAACTCAAAGTCCAGAATGGCGTAAGATAGAGAAAGGATGAGTAAGACTCTATGCCTCAGCCATAGGATCTCTAATGTATGCCATGCTATGTACTAGACCGACATTGCATATCTTTGTTAGTTTAACTAGCAGATATCAAAGTGATCCAGGAGTGGATCATTGGACAGCGGTCAAAAACATCCTTAAGTACTTGAGAAGAACTAAGGATATGGTTCTTTCTTATGGAGGTGATGAACAGCTCGTTGTTAATGGTTACACCGACGCTAGTTGGAACACCGATCCGGATGATTCTAAATCACAATCTGGATACATATTTATTTTGAATGGTGCAGCAGTTAGCTGGAGGAGTGCAAAGCAAAGCATTGTGGCGAGATCTTCAACTGAATCGGAATACATAGCTTTTTCGGAGGCTTCACAAGAAGAGATATGGATGAAGGAGTTCATTACAGAGCTCGGTGTGGTTCCAAGTGCGCTGGACCCAATGTCTATCTACTGTGATAACATGGGCGCCATAGCCAATGCGCAAGAACCAAGGTCACACAAGAAGCTGAAGCACATCAAGCTACGTTTTCATGCTATTCGAGAACATGTCCAAGATGGGGACATAAAGATTTGCAAAGTACACACAGATCTGAATGTGGCGGATCCGTTGACTAAACCTCTCCTGAGGGCAAAACATGACCAACACCAAACTGCCATGGGTGTTCGGTATATTACCATGTAATCTAGATTAGTTGACTTTAGTGCAAGTGGGAGACTGTTGGAGATATACCCTAGAGGCAATAATGAATGTAGTTATTATTATATCTTTGTGTTTATAAATGTTTACATTCATGCTATAACAGTATTAACAAGGAAACATTAATACTTGTGTGATTTGTAAACTAAATTAGAGTCCCTAGTAAAGCCTCTTCATAATACTAGCTTGTTGGTTAATAGATGATTGTGGTTTCCCTATCATGAACATTGGCATGTTATTAACAACAAGATCATATCATTAGGAGAATGGTATGATGGACATACTCCTATAGATAAGCGTAGCATAAAGATCAAGTCATTTTAATAGTTCAATTGCTATATGCTTTCTGATACATAGTAACCTAATTCCTTCGACCATGAGATCATGTTTATCACCATCACCGGAAGGATGCTTTGATGACATCAAACACCACACCGTAACTGGGTGGCTATAAAGGTGGAATTGAGTGTTTGGAAAGTATGGGTTGAGACACATGAATCAAGAGTGGGATTTGTCCATCCATATGATCGATAGATATACTCTGGGCCCTCTCGGTGGAATGTCATCCAATTAGCTTGCAAGCATGTGAATGGATCACAAGGGATCACATATCACGGGAATGAGAAAAGAGTACTTATCGGTAATGAGGTTGAACTAGGTATATAGAGATACCGACGATCAAAACCTCGGATAAGTAAACTATCGTGAGACAAAGGGAAATTGGTATCGTATGTAAGTGGTTCATTCGATCGCAAAGTAATCGTAGAAATATGTGGGAGCCATATGAATTTCCAGATTCCTCTATTGGTTATTGATCGGAGAAGTGTCTCGATCATGTCCGCATAATTCACGAACCGTAGGGAGACACACTTAAGGATTCGATGTTGTTGAGTAGTTATGGAATGATGAGTAAGAGACCGAATGTTGTTCGGAGTCTCGGATGGGATCCGGGATATCACGAGGAGATCCGGAATGGTCCGGAGAATAAGATTCATATAAGGAAAGTCCTGTTTCTGGGTTGGAGAATGGTTCCGGTGTTTTCATCGGGAATGTTTTCTAGAAGGTTCCGGAATGTCCGGCACTCCGGAGGGGAAGGGTACATGAATGTGTCATTACAAGTTGGAATGGTTGCATCATGTACTAGGTGTCATCGCTGAGCAAAATAAAGGGATATATCAAATCCTAGTTTGAAAAGTCAAACGCCAATTTGAAAAGTCAAACGGCAAGATTGCTTGGTGGAGGGAGAGTAGGAAACCTACGTGGGGAGGAGTTCCTCTCCCTCCACCGCCGGCCAAGGAGGCCGAGTTGGGGAGGGACTCCCCTCCCCTTGGCCGCGCCCTCCCACCTATAAAAGGAGGGGCAAGGGTGCCCCTCTAGACCTACACCTCTCTCCTCTAAACCTAACCCTAGCCGCCGGCCTCCACCAAAGTCGCCGCCGCCCTAGGGTTTGCCCAAGCCAACGACTTGGGGCAATCCCCTTGCCCTAGCCACCGGCCTAGCTCCCTCTACTTGGTGCTTCTAAACCCTAGATTGCCAAGCCTCTCTCATAGTCCACCATACTCGCTCCGGCTTAGTGAAGCCTGAGATCTCCCTCTACTTCCTACCACGCCGTGCTGCCGAATCGCGAGGAGAGTGATACAACCTCCACTGCCTGCTAGAACAAGGGAGAGGAAGGTCTTCATCGAGTACCGAACGTGTGACCGACTGCGGGAGCGCTGCCGGAAGACGGCGCCGGAAGGATCGTCTACATGATCTTGAGATCGGCAAGAGTACGACTACATCACCCACGAGAATCCGCTCTCGTTAACCACTTTGGAATCTTCGAGGGTGATTTCATCTATCGACTCGTTGCTACAATCTAGTAGATAGATCTTGGCTTGTTTGTTTGCATGCGGTAGAAATTTTTTGTTTTCCATGCTACGAACCCCTACACCTAGTCGCTGAATTTCAGCGGGTGGGCACTTAGGATTTTTAATGTCCAGTCCCCGAGTGCCTAGTCGCTGAATTTCAGCGGGTGGGCAGTTAGGATTTTCGTTGTTGTTGACGTTGCAGTTTGTGCGCAGGGCCTGCAACGCGAATCGACCGATCGGCTTGCAGCAAAGTGTCGCATGGAGAAGGATCTCGTTGCCGTCCAGGAGACGAACAAGGGACTTCAAGCCATTGCAGCCGAGGCGGAGGAGGTTCGTCGGGGCCTTGTCCCGGTGGATGACCTATCAGCGGCTCAATCTGCTTTGAGTACGGCCGAGAAGCGAATCGCTGATCTGGAGTGTGAGCTCAAGGAGGCGAAGGCGGAAGCGAGTTCGGCGGGTGGGCGAGCGAAAGCCGCTGTTACGTCTGCCGCTGAAGAGCGGAAAGTGTCTGACGCACTCGTTCCTGGGCTGCAGAACGACTTCTCTTCTCTTCAAAGCTTCATCACGGGCCTCTGCCGTCCGCTAATTGGTAAACCTTTCTTCCTCTTTCCTCTGCCTGCACAAATACGTTATGAAGTCGTTGGTGTGCTCACTGCCTGCTTCTGTTCCATAGGCCGGATTATTGATAGCTCGGAGGAGGCGCAGTCATTCGACGCGCGGCAGTGTGTGACTACCCTGGTCGACTCGGCCGCGTTGTCCGCGACTTGCATTCGAGCATATCTTCAGGAGATATCGCCCACGGAGGTGATTCCCAGCGACCTCGTCGAGGTATGGCGCTACCTTGAGAAGGATCCGTCAGTCGTCGAATTTATGACGCGCTCGGCCTTCCGGCGCAGGGAGGCGACGGCGCTCATCCTTGGGCTTGCTCATTTCCCGGAGGACTTCGATCTTGATGATGTGACGAGCGGCTACCCCTCTGTCGTGGTATTGCCGACGAGTACGCCATGGAGGGGTCCTCACAATGCGTGTTTAGAGACGTGGGGTAAGGCGAACGGTTGACGGGTACGAGGTAACACAGCTTACCCAGGTTCAGATCCCACGACGGTGGCGGAATCCTACTCCTGCTATAAATCACTATAATGGCAATACGACGAGTTATAGAGATAGGTTCGCTGTGCGAGGTGTATGTAAATCGATACTAGGTCGTATAAAGTTGTACCCTAAAGGCTCCCATAGGTCCGACTTATATAGTCGTCAGATCCCAGGGTTACAGGGAAAAGTCCTAGCCGGACAGGTTACAGAGTCCTACACCGTCTTGTGTATCTTGTCCTCCAAGGCTCCGGGTACGCTGGTGACTCCACCGTAGCCTTCCTTTATCTGGCATGGGCCTCCCTTCTAGATCCACCTAACTGGGCCGCCCAGCAGGCCATAGGCCATGCTACCGACTATGTGCCACCCGGGTTAGTCGGATAAGAGACATGCTATGAGGACACCCATATAGCATATCCCCAACAGTAGCCCCCGGAGAACTCCGAGATCTTGCGCCGTCTTGCCTCTTCATGTGGAATGTTCCGTCTAGATGGACGTCGGCAAATCATCAAGCAACATCTTGTAGTCCTCCCAAAGAACCCTGCAAAGCTTTCTCCGCCTTTGATTAGTAAGTCGGAGAAATGCTGAGTCTTCCACCGTACATTTCCGCCTAGTCGGATTGAATTCGTCCACGCCGAAATCTTCGATGTGACGGCTCATCTACCATGTCAGTTATGACGACGTAGACCTAGGTCAGCGACGCCTCGTAACTCACACATGCAGAGAACGTAATCATATCCTATTTTCCCGCGCAAGCAATGCGAACCGTTGGCGGCGACCGTTTGGAGACGTGCCGAAATTACCGCACACATTCTCGACCACGTTGTCTACGCGGCAACCGTCCGATTAGCTGCCGGAATCTTGACGTAGAGCAGGATAAATAGTAACCGTGGGACACTTGTTACTTTTTCACCTCATTCTGTCGCGTCATCGTCTTCTTCCTCCAGCCGCGCGCCTCCTCGAGCTCTCCGCGAAAACCTCGAGAAACCCTAGCCCAATTCTCTGCACCAGTCTCACCTTCCCTCTCCTCCATGGCTAGCAGCAGCTCCTCTCCTTCAATGGCGGCGTCGAGCGAGGCGGCAGCGAAGCCGGCGAGCCCCGTCGTCGTGCCCCCAGAGGGCTTGGTTATCCCCGCATCGGCGGTGATAGAAACCACCGACGGCGACCATAACTTGGCGGCGCTGGAGCCCCTGGAAGAGGAACCTGACTCGCACAAAGGCGATTGGCGTGGCTCGGACATCACCGGTCGCGACATCCAGGAGATGGTCGCTGAGGGCTATCTTCCTGCGATGGAGGGACTCGTCTGGCGGGCGGCACCAGCCGGCGAGGTGACTCCTTCTCCCCAAGACGGAGAGAAGGTGTACCTCAAGGCGCAATTGGTACGCGGCGTTTCTCTGCCCATCTCCCACTTCTTCCTGTCCGTCTTGAATCACTTCCATGTCCAACCCCACAACCTCTCACCCAATAGCATATTAGTGCTTAGCAACTACGCGGCACTTTGTGAGGGTTACCTAGGGATTAGGCCTATGTTAGATTTGTTTGTATACTTCTTTACCGTCAAGCGCGAAGCCGGACATAGTAGGGAAGAGCTTAAAAACTGCGGCACCATAAGCTTCAAGATCCGTCCTGGCCGGCGGTTCCCCGACATCGTTGGCCACGAATCGTGCAAGAACTGGCAACGAACGTACTTCTACGGCCCCGACATTCCTTTGTCGGGCCGAGAAGTGACGTACCCGGATTTCGTGGATGGAGCTACCGCCAAAGTCTCCACGTGGCGGTCCCATGCCTCCCTTCCCTCCGACCTCGACGCTTCCCGCGCAATAAGGCGGATCGAGTGGTTTTTAGAGATGGGTCTGACCGGCTTGGACCTAGCCATGTGCTGGTTCATCAGGCGGATCCAACCTCTGCAACACCACGCGAAGCTCATGCACGAGTATACCGGCGACCGAAGGGATACCCTCCGGATCTCCGAGGACAACTTCTTGAGCGACTCCGTCAAGTTTCGCCTCAAGGACATCGTCAAGGTGAATGATAAGAAGCGCGGCTTCACCCTCACCTATGACATGTTCGTAGAGGGGAAGTGCCCAAAGGTAGACATTTATTTTCCGTGTATGATATTACCCCATTTTCCCGTCTTGCTAATACCATCTCGTCTAACACAATGACTTCTTACTTAACAGCTTAGCGATCTAGAGGAGGGCAACCTGGCTACCCAAATCTACGATCCGGAGATGAAGGATGTTTCGGTCGTGTCCGACGATGATGCTCCGTTGGCGCGTAAGCGGAAGGGCTCCACCTCTAACGCTGCTGACGGAGGCAAGAAAAAGAAGACGGAGGGTGGAGCCTCCAAAAAAATCTTGCCATACAGGCGGAGAAAAGAAAAGCTACCGGGTTGTTTGCCAAAGCGCCACCCCTAGTGTAAGCCTTTATTTCTCCGACATTGTCTCATTTATCTGCCGTATTCCTATACTTATGCATTTTGCACGTTTCAGGAAGAAAGCCACAACCAGCCTCAAGAAGTCCTCCAAGACTCTTGGGGCTTCTAGAAATATCAAAGAGATGCTGCATCGCGACTCTTCCCCCGTCATCGCCCCTGCCACTCCTGCCGTCAATCCCTCCTCCGCTCCGACAAGCTCCCAAGCCCAAGAGGCACCATGCCCTTCCGTTATGGAAGTGGACTCTGGTGCTTCAACCGAGCTTGCTGTTGTCGGCGAGCAGGCGACGCAGGAGAGCACTGCTCTTCAAATGGATGAAGCTCCGGCTAAGGATGCCATCGGTAGCGGCAAGGCGGTGGTGGGAACTGGTACCTCTGCTGAAGGCGGTGCCTCTACTCCCCAAAACTCAATTGAGTACCCCAAGATAGTTTACCCGGCGCTACTGCCGAGTAACACTGTTATGGTTGCAGGAGGAGTGCCGTCATCTCCGACGTGCGGCCTGGAGGAGCTACTCCAACAAGCAGATATCTTGCGAGGAAACAGTATTTCCTTTGGCAAGCTGCTAGCCGAGAGTGCTACAAACCTCAAGATCATCGCACTTGTAAGTTTTACTTTGCTTTATATATTTCATATGAGTATCCCACCGTAGCCCCCGAGGATGTAGACGGAAAACCATAGGTTTTGCACCTATATGCTCTAAGAGTGACTAAGTTAGAAAAAACTCTCACTGCAGCCCCCAAGCCTTTAGATGGAATGAAATATTCTGACTAGATGCTTTAAGAGTAGCCTAACAGTGTTCATAATTTTCAATGCTGTAGCCCCCGAGCCTCTAGCTGTAACTGAATTAGTTCTGACTAGATGCTTAAAGAAAGCTAAGCTTTTTTCCTAGTTAAAACTTTATACTGTAGCCCCCAAGCCTCTAGTTGAGAACTGAACAAGTTTCGACTAGATGCTTAAAGAAAAGCTAAGCATATTGCTAAGTTAAAAACTCTCGCTGTAGCCCCCGAGCGTCTAGATGGAATATCTCCGACTAGAAGCTCCAAGCAGACTAAACAACGACTTTACCTTGTATTTTGTTTCCATAGAACGAGAATGCTCGGAGAGGTATGGCCAATGATAAATACCAGAAGATGCGAGCGGATCTTGAAGCCGAAAAGGGTAAAACTACCTTCTTGAAGGAACAGATCATCAAAAATAAGAGTCTGTTTTCTTATTACGCATTTCCGTCTTCATATTATATCCTCAATCTCCGAGAACTTACTAAGTACTGTGTTTTCTCTGACTTGCAGAGCATGTTGCCAAGGCTAAGGACATTGTCGAGCAGTCCAAGCACATCCAGCAGCTGGACAGCGAGAACAAGATCCTTAAGAAGGAGAGGGAAGAAATGCTGAAGATGCACGAGGACTCCATGAAAGTCCTGTAGGACTCCGCCTCCGCTGAGATCAATCGCTTGAAGGAGGAGCTTGCGATCCTAAAGGATCAGAAGCAAGCTTCCGATGAGCAAAACCTTCGCCATAGCGAGGAGTTTAAGCTCCTCCAACAGGAGAATGAATCCTTGGCGAACGTCGTCTGGCAGGCTAAGGCCAGCATATTCAGTAAGTGTCCTCCGCCATGTAGTTCTGTAGTCTGTATACTTAGGATTTTTGAACTCATGCAATCATTGTTGGAATTTTAAGCGCCCATGGGTTTAACCCGCTCGCCTCCTTCTAACAAAGAATGCATGGTTCTTGCCGGCAACTTCATCAACACCGCCATCGCCCAAGCCAAGGAGATCGCCAAGCCCCTACAGATTTATATCAAGGCCTCAGACTCCGTGGCGAAGTACTCGGAGATTCTACGCCGAGCCCCCGAGCGTGTAATGAGCTGGAAAGCTTCTTGTGCACGGGCTGGCGCAAGGATGGCGCTGTTGATGGTGAAGGCGCACTATGACGATGCCGACATCGACACGGTAACCTCAGGCATTCCTGACGCGGATGATGACGGCAAGGCGATCGATCACGATGCCATCCTGTCAGCACTCGTGGGGTGTGACACCAGGGTTGCCGAGTTGGTGGATGTTGACGTCTTCGTGCCCAGGAACTTTATCGATAATGCCAACCCAGAATCCTCCGAGTCTCACCATAGCACCGATGCTGAGGGTGACGCTCCGGCTGGCGATGATGCGGCTTCCAAGTCTCCTGCACCCAAAGAATGAACAATACTTTGTAATTTCTGTTTCACCTCTGGAATGTGCATGGAAAAACTTTGCCAATGTAATCCTTAAGGCGGAAAACAATGGTTATCGTATCCTGCTACTTAAGAATTTATTGCTAGTATGTACATATTTTTAAGCAAGTGCTGGCTTATCCATTACTCTGCTTTTTATGCTTGACTTTTCATGAGTCGGAAGACTCGTTGTCGGAACCATGTGCTTAGGTGATGATGCCCAATGGCACCGTCAATAACCTGAGCGCAAAATCGCCGACAACAAGTGCCAAAAGTGTTGGAATTATGACCTAGAGGCAATAATAAAGATGTTATTATTATAATTCTTGTTCATGATAAAGTTTATATTCCATGCTAGAATTGTATTAAGCGGAAACTTTAATACTTGTGTGGTTTATGAACAACATCGTGTCCCTAGTACGCCTCTATGGACTAGCTCATTGATTAATGATGGTTAAGGTTTCCTAACCATAGACATGAGTTGTCGATTAATAATGAGATCATATCATTGGGAGAATGATATGATGGACAAACCCAAATTAAGCAGAGCAATTAGATCGTGTCATCGTGTTCATCTTTGCGAAGGTTTTTCCTATGTCAAATATTGTATTCCTTAGACCATGAGATAATGAAACTCCCTGGTATCGGAAGAAAGCTTTGAGGTCATCAAACGTCATCCTATGAGAGGGTGATCATAAAGGTGTCTCTCAGGTGATCGGAAAGTACCTGTTGGGTTGTATGTATCGAGATGGGATTTGTCCCTCCCAAGTCAGAGAGATATACTTGGCCCACTTTGTCGATATCAGCACCGCTTGCAAGCACGTGGTTAAGGAGTTAATCACAAAGTGATATCGGATTATGGAACGAGTAAAGTACTTGCTATGAACGAGATTGAACTAGGTATGCCGATACCGACGATTGAATCTCGGGCAAGTAAAATATCGCGCGATGAAGGGAATATATATATGGGATTGATTGAATACTGGCATCGTGGTTCATCCGATATGATCATCGATGAGTATGTGGGAGTCAATATGGGTTTCCAGACCCCTCTGTTGATTATTGATAGAAGATCATGTCTGCATATTCCCGAACCCGTAGGGTCACACACTTAACGTGTCTCGACGCTAGGATAGAATGGATAATTGGTTTATGAGTTTTTGTTTGGAGTCTCGAATGAGATCCAGGACATCACAAGAGGTTCTGGAATGGTCTGGAGAATAAGATTCATATAGAGGAAAGCAGTTTTTGGATTTCGGAATTGTTTCGGATTGTCCGATATTGTACCGGAAGGTTCTAGAAGCTTACGGAGTGGGACCAACGTGGCCCCACTTGTCGGGTGGGGGCGTGGGCCTACGAGGGAGTGCGCTGGCCGCATTGGGCCAGGGGCACAAGGCCCCATAGGCCCAGCCGGCCAAGCCCTAGGGGAAACCCTAGGGAGAGCTTCTAGAAGGGGGAAACTTGCCCCCCACTCCTCCCATGTGGCCGCCGGCCCTAGGCTTGAAGGAGGGGCAAGGGGCAGCCGCCCACCCCTCTATATAAAGAGGGCAGGGGCTCACCCTCCCCCCACACCTCCTCAAGCCCTATCCGCCTAGCTGCTGCCCTCCTCTCCCTCTCTCTCCCGACTGCGCGTAGGCGAAGCCCTGCTGCAGAAACTCTACACCTTTGCACCACGCCGTCGTGTTGTAAATCCAATCTATCTCTCCACCCCACTTGATGGACCTAGGAAGGAGGAGACGTTGAGGTGCCGTATGTGTGCATCTCTCGGAGGCATCGCCACTTGCGGTGTTGGATCGGATCGGATCGCGAGGAGGAGAAGGCTAGTACGACTACACCAACCACGTCCCGTCGAACGTTCCGCTGTGCGATTTCTTCAAGGGTTTGAAGATCTCATCTATTCCCCCTCGTTGTTTGCATCTCCTAGATTAGATCTTGGTTTTTGCCATTCGCATCCGTAGAAAATTTTGATTTACTATGCTGCGAAACCCCTTCAGAAAGTCACTACTCCAAAATCCACATAAAAAAGACAAAGAACATGTAGACCAGAAAACTTAAGCTAACGCCCGTAGGCAGAATTTTCACAAGCGCAATTGCAAGACTTGTGCATAAAAAGTTTTATATGATCCAAAAATGAACACTAAAGGAGGTAAAAGACTCAGTAAAATGAGTGAACCAAAGAGCTTTATTTCATTGATCATATAAGAGGTACACGATTAGATAAAAAATACTAAGTGTAGAAAGGACGTAGCTGTGCTATGTTCCATGGCCGATCAAGCTCCAGATAGTCATCATCCGGGTCACGTCGCTTACGCTTATGATCCTCGCTAGGTCTATCCTTGAGCTCACGATTGTCGACAAGGAAATAAGACCCATTGAGCAGCGCCTTGCTTATGATGAACGGTCCTTCCCATGGCGGGGATAATTTGTGTGACATTTTCTGCTTAAGTCGGAGCACCAAATCCCCCTCTTTAAACGAGCGATGCCGAACGCGGCGACTATGGTAGCTGTGTAGCTTCTGCTGGTAGATGGCGGATCTTTGGCATGCCAAAATGCGCTCCTCCTCGAGAAGGTCCACATCTAGGCGTCTGGATTCTTCAGCATCATCTTCGTCGTAGGCGACAACTCTTGGTGCGTCATGGAGGATGTCAGAAGGTAGGATGGCTTCTGCTCCATATACCATGGAATAGGGGGTGTAGCCGGTAGATCTGTTGGGTGTAGTTCGCAAACTCCATAGTACAGATGGCAATTCTTCCGCCCAGGCTCCAGCTGCTCTATGTAGCGGTGCCTCAAGATGCGGCTTTATCCCTTGCAGAATTAATCCATTGGCTCGCTCAACTTGACCATTGGATTGCGGATGTGCCACAGATGCAAGGTCAAGTTGGATGCCTTTGTCCCAGCAGTAGGCCTCCACTTCTCCGAGTGACAAGTTGCTTCCGTTGTCGGTGATGATGCTATGTGGGAGACCAAATCTCACCACTAGATCCCGGACAAACCTGAGGGCAGTTGCCCCATCAAGCTTCCTAATGGGTTTAGCTTCTATCCACTTGGTGAATTTGTCAACTGCTACAAGCAGATGCGTAAATCCACACGGTGCCGTTTGCAATGGTCCCACCATGTCCACCCCCCAGACTGCAAACAGCCAAGTTATTGGTATTGTCCGCAATTCTTCAGCAGGAACATGTGGTTGTCGGGCATAATACTGGCATCCTGTGCATGTCTGAACCAGCTTGTCGGCGTCCGCCTTTGCAGTCAGCCAGTAGAATCCTTGCCGGAATGCTTTCGCGACCAAAGTTCGGGGAACGGCGTGATGCCCGTAATCTCTGAGATGGATTTCGCGTAGGATTTCCATACCTTCCAGCTGGGAAACGAACTTTAGGTATAAACCAGTAGTGCTCCTCTTGTAGAGTTGTCCATTGATTATGGTATAACCCTTTGCTCGTCGTACTATTTGCCGTCTTTCGATTTCGTCATCGGGCAAAGTTCTGTGTTCGAGATATTCCATGAACGGTTTTGTCCAAGCCGGAGGGACTTTTGTCACCATATTGACGAAAGAGTCAGCTCTGTCCGGGTTGTCGATGTCAGTGCCCTTCATGGATGGTGTGCGTAGATGCTCCAGGAAAAGTCCTGGCGGAATTCGCTTTCGGCCTGATCCTAGTTTAGACAACAGATCAACCGCCTCGTTTTGCTCCCTAGGCACATACTTGACTTCGTATCCCAAGAAGCTCTTGTCTATCTCGTCCACTTCGTCTCGATATGCCGCCATCATAGGGTTCATCGCATTCCAGGTGCCAGCCACCTGCTGGGCAACCAAGTCGGAATCTCCACAGCAAACTATGTGCTTGATGCCAATATCCTTGGCTACACGTAGTCCGTGAATGAGTGCTTCATACTCTGCCATGTTGTTTGTAGCCTCGAAGTGGATCTGCAGAACATAGTGTAGCTTGTCTCCTTTTGGTGACTATAGAAATACACCAGCCCCTGAGCCGTTGAGCAACTTTGATCCATCAAAGTGCATCACCCAGTACTCTGGTTCTGGCAACGGAGTAGCATCTGGCATCTCTGTCCAATCTGCAATGAAATCCACCAAGGCTTGTGATTTGATAGCGTCGCGTCTCTTGTAGGTGATCTCGAAGGCAGCAAGTTCAATGCCCGCTTTGCGACCCTTCCTGTAGCATCGCTGTTGTTGATAATGTCGGACAGTGGAGTCTTGCTCACTACTGTGATTGGGTGCTCCTGAAAGTAATGCCTTAACTTCCGAGAAGCAAGGAATACTCCATAAGCTATCTTTTGGTAGTGCGGGTAACGCTGCTTGGACTCCGTCAAGACCTCGCTTACGTAGTAAACAGGTCGTTGAACTCCGTACTCATAGCCTGGGTCCTTCCGCTCTACCACGACGACGATGCTGATAACCCGGTTGGTTGCCGCCATGTAAATTAACGAGGCTCTCGAGCTCGGTGTTTGCAAGGATGGGCGCTGAGGAAAGAATCTCCTTGAGCTGCTTCAATGCTGCATCTGCCTCGTCCATCCAAGTGAATTTGTCCGCCTTCTTCAGCAACTTGTACAGCGGCAGAGCCTTCTCTCCAAGTCGGCTGACGAACCGACTAACTGCTGCAACGCAACCTGTTAGTCATTGAATGTCCTTGAGGCATTTCGGACGGTTTATGTTTAAGATGGCCTTGATTTTCTCCGGGTTGACCTCGATTCCACGCTAGGAGACGATGAAACCCAACAATTTGCCGGCTGGAACCCCGAAGACGCACTTCCTAGGGTTGAGCATCATGTTGTATTTCCGGAGATTATCAAAGGTTTCTTTTAAGTCGGAGATTAAGTCGTTTGATTTTTTCGACATCACCGCGATATCGTCCACACAGGCGTGAACGTTCCGACCAATTTGGTCGTGAAGGCAACGTTGCATTGTCCGCTGGTAGGTAGCACCTGCGTTTTTCAGCCCAAAGGGCATTGTGACGTAGCAAAACGTGTCGTATGGGGTAATGAACGAAGTGGCCAATTGGTCCGACTTCCTCATCTTGATCTGGTGGTATCCTGAGTATGCATCGAGAAAACACAAAAGTTCCAAGCCAGCCGACGAGTCAATGACTTGGTCAATGCGAGGCAAAGCAAACGGATCTTTGGGACACGCTTTGTTCAAGCCGGTGTAATCAACGCACATTCTTAATTCATTGGTTCCCTTTTTGGGGACAAGTACAAGATTTGCCACCCATCGGGTGTGAAGGACTTCTCGGATAAAACCAGCCTTAAGTAACCTAGCTATCTCTTTGCCAATGGCGCGTCTCTTCTCATCTCCGAAGCGTCGTAGAGGTTGTTTCACTGGTTTACATTTTGGATCTATATTTAAGCTGTGCTCGGCAAGTTCCCTAGGTACACCCTTCATGTCGGCAGGTTGCCAGGCAAAGATGTCCCTATTCTCACGGAGGAACTCGACGAGCGCGCTTTCCTATTTGGGATCCAGGTTCGTCCCAATGGCGACGGTCTTGGAGGCATCGCCTACCACAAGTTCCACCGGCTTGGTTCGATGGCGGCCTTGAATGCAGGAGCGGAGTCGGAGATTTGCTTCTTCGACGCGGGCATCTCTGAGTCATTGACCTTGCTCTGGATCTCCTTGAATTCTTTGCTGTAGAGGACAGCTTCTGCAACGGCTGCTTCGTTGATCTCGCAGTCCCTTGCCTTGGTAAAGCTTCCGGATACGGTGATGATGCCGTTTGGTCTGAGTATCTTGAGCTTGTTGTAGACAAAGCATGGCTTGGCCATGAATGTGTGGAATATGTCGCGGCCGAATATGATGTGGTACACACTCTTGAAGGGGACTACTTCAAAGGTCATGCGCTCTTGGCGGTAATTATTAACGTCGCCAAAGGCTACCTGAAGTGTGATGCACCTAAGGGACCGAGCCTCCCGACCAGGCACTACGCCATGGAACACGGTGTTGGTCCGCATTAGGTTTTCCTCCGTCAAGTTCATCTTTTGAAGTGTATACAGGTACATGATGTTGATGCTGCTTCCAATATCCACCATGCACTTGGTGAACTCCACGCCGTCAATCAATGGGTTGATGACCATGGCGTACTGGTTTTCCGTGGGCACAAGGTGTGGGTGGTCCGTCCTGTCCCAAGTTATTGGAACCTCCGACCAGCGCAGGTACTGAGGGACTGGGGGGAGGGTTACCATCAGGATCCTTAGAGAAGTCTTCTGTTGTTGGACAATGGGGGTACCAAGGAAAGTGTCGTAGACTGGGGCCTTCTTTGCGAAGGGGTTCTTGCCCTTGTCGTCGCTCTTGGCGGTGTGCTTTGGGTCAACGTCCTCGTCCATGTCACTTGAATCCTTGGACTCCCCCTCCTTCTTCTTTCCCTTGCCCTTGCCGCGTGGTCTGTTCTTTCGACTTTGCTTGTGGCCGGACTCCGTGTCTTCCTTGAGGTCGTTGACGAACTTGCAGTGTCGATTGGTATGGGTGGCCTTGCCGTTGGCGTCGAGGTGTACGAGGCACGGCATATCGCGGTACTCTTTGTAGGTTTGGGGAACGCGGAGGGGCGCCGAGTTGGTTTCACTTCCTCGCTGCTGCCCGCGGCCTGCTCCCCTTCCTCGGCCACGTTGTCCGCCTTCTCCTCGTCCTGCAAAAGTCATAGCGACCATGTCGGTAGATTGCTTTTCTTCTGGAGCGGTTTTCCGCTTTGTACTGCTGTTCCTCCGAGCTTGAGTTGGAACAGCTGTTGCCAGCAAGGAGCCACGAGCGTCGTCGGCGGCAGCTGCGAACTCACTAGCTAACTGGATCATCTGATTCAAGTCCAGCTGATGATTGTCCTGCAAGCGCTTCAGCTTATGTCGGAGCAACGTGCCCCTTTCCAACCCATCGATGAAGGCGGCCATGGCGGTCTGAGCGTGCACTCCTGCGCAGGAATTCTTCATATCCAGCCAGCGGGAGAGGTAGGCGCGTGATGTCTCGTCTTTCTTGCACTTGCACGCTGTAGATCGCCCACAGTGCAGGGACGCTTGTATGTACCCTCAAAGTTCTTGGTGAACGCTTCTTGCATGTCCAGCCAGTTGTAGATAGATTTCTCTGGCAAGTCGTTGATCCATTGACGGGCCGTGCCCGCCAACATTAACGGGAGGTACTTGACAGCGACGTTGGGGTTGCCTCCGGCAATCTCCACCACGTTGTCGTAGTCCTGCAACCATGTGGCAGGTTTGGCTATTCCGTCATAGGGTTTGATGGTCTTGTCAATCCGGAAACCTTTGGGGTAAGTTGCGGACCGTATTCCAGGTCCAAAGCAACGTGGTCCCAGGTATGGTCCTTCCCGGGCTTCATGGATCTTATCAATCCGTGAACGTGCGTCGTATGGCTTCGGGTTCTTCTTGTTATCAACAGGGGACAGGCTGCGTCAATGACGCGGGCCTCTTCCGCCATGGTGACTGCTTGGCGGTGACGGAGGCGGAGGTGGCGGTGGGTTAGCTTTCTTGCTATTACCCTCCTGCGATGCTTCGCGCCTGTCGCGGTTGCTTGTCGGACGCAGAGGGTCATGGTGTGATCTGCTCCTGTGTCCCTGGTTGCGCTCTCCATCATGACAGGTCTGCTCCGTGTTGTCGCGGATGACGATGCCGCATTGTTTTGGTGGGGGCATATCCGTGCGATGGCGAGCCTTGTGGTCTTCCTGACATCGGGGGGATCGGGGTGGTGGCGATGGGCGACGAGGTTGGGCTCTTTCTCCATGGTCGGAGGATATGGGGATAGCATCCTTCCTGCTGCATGCATCCCTCCGTCTTTGTTCTGATGAACCCGTCTATGATCCGACATCCATAGGAGATCTGTCCCTTGGCGGTTTGTACTGGCTAGATCGGCAGAGCGCCGGGTCAGACTCGAGCCTCTGAGAGGTGGCCTTTTCCTGCTGCTTCACCGCCTTGGTCACTAGGTCATAGACTTGTTCCACTGCCTCAGGCGATCTATCCCGCTGCTCGTAAGGGTCTTGGGCGGCGAGGTTAAGGAGTGGGGTGGGCATCACCTGCTTGCCTTCGCTATCAATGTATGGCTTGGCCTGTGCCAGCTTCGAGGGAGCCCATCCTAGGTTGCGCCGTACACCAGGATCATTGATGACGTGAGCCGGAGCTTTCTTAGCCTTCTGCTGCTGTAGCAGGGTCTTATACTCGGCCTCCATTGCTCTAGCTTTCTCTATGGACTTCTGCGCGTTGACCAGATCTTGATCTAGTTTAGCGCCTTGCTCCGCGATGGCTTGCGCTTCTTCTAGTAGCTGCCGGCGCTTCTCGTCAAGCTGAGTCACATTCCGGATATGATCAACAGTTAGTGGCTCGACGAGGAGGTTGTCGTACATCACTCTATCAGCCGGAGTAACATGGGCTGCTGCCGACATAGATGCTGGAGGCGGCAAGTTTGCGGTGTTGTTGTTGCTCGGACCGGTCTGGAGTTCTGCGGCCTTGCCTTTGGATTAGGCGGAGGAGGCATGACTCTTGCGCGATCATTGTCAGCAGCAATAAGTGGGCCCTTCCCTTTTTCCAGCGCGGTAGGCGGAGCTTGCCCGGGTTGGTCTTCATCCATCGCTGTCCAAATGGTGACGAACACCCCTCGAGACATGACGGTGTTATTAGCTTGCTCGTCGCGCGAGTACTCCTCCTCCATCTCCTGCATAGCGGAGTCTAGCTCTTCTGGACTGAAGTCTATTTCCTCTAAATCTGCACTGAAATCAGCATAAAGCGCGTCAATGACAGAGTCGGAGGGTGCCAGGATTTCCTCGATGACGGGCGGTGGAGGTGCAACGGCCTTGTCGATGACTGGAGGTGGTGGTGCTGCTACGACGATGGCGGCCGGAGGCGGTGGTGCTGGCTGAATCGGAGGGGCTCCGTCGATGAGCGCAAGTGCTGTCTGAGCTGCCGCTTTAGCCTCCACGTAGTTGTTGACGGTGTTCACCATGCCTTCGAAGGTAAGTCGGCCTGACGCCTGCTGCCGCCTTAGAGAATGTCGGAGAAGCATGCCATGGTCCAGTCCTTCCACAAAGTGATAGATGGCATCATCATTGGGGTAGTTGGTCAGGTCGCTCTGTATACGGAGCCATCTGGCTAGGTAGTCGCGGGGGTTTTTGCCCTCTCTCTGAACGCAGCGCGCCAGATCGAAGATGGTAACCACGCCGACGAACTTGGATCTTTGCTGTCCAGACGCACGGACGAAGCCGGCGGATTTGAAGTGATCTTACACCTTTATATCCTGCACGAGGGCGGTTTGGGTGGGCCTTGGATTTTTCCGATCTTTGCCGGCAAACTCCGAAGAGAGATCCGACATCGATCCTTCCACGAATGTATCCTGCCCGTAGGTGGTCCGTGCGGGTCCTGATGCTTTCCGATCTTTGCTGGCAAACTCCGAAGAGAGATCCGACATCGATCCTTCCGCGAACGTATCCTGCCCATAGGCGGTCCGTGCGGGTCTTGATGCTCCTCCGACTCCCAGGGAACTAGTGCCGGAGTCGGTTTCGCCGATGAAGAGGTGGATGTCTCCGATAGGAACGATCGAGCACCGCGTAGGGTTCGTCTTCGCCGGGATCCAGAATTCGTCAGGAGGGACGATCGGAACGTTGCTGGAGAAGAGAACGCGGCCGATGGCTACGGTCTCGCCGATTCCCGCGAAGATCTTGGTCCTTGCCCGCTGAAGAGCCTGAATCGCCTCTTGCCCCACGGTGGGCGCCAACTATCTTGGTATTGCCGACGAGTACGCCATGGAGGGGTCCTCACAATGCGTGTTTAGAGACGTGGGGTAAGGTGGACGGTTGACGAGTACGAGGTAACACATCTTACCCAGGTTCAGATCCCACGACGGTGGCGGAATCCTACTCCTGCTATAAATCACTATAATGGCAATACGCCGAGTTACAGAGATAGGTTCGCTATGCGAGGTGTATGTAAATCGATACTAGGTCGTCTAAAGTTGTACCCTAAAGGCTCCCATAGGTCTGACTTATATAGTCGTCAGATCCCAGGGTTACAGGGAAAAGTCCTAGCCGGACAGGTTACAGAGTCCTACACCGTCTTGTGTATCTTGTCCTCCAAGGCTCCGGGTACGCTGGTGACTCCACCGTAGCCTTCCTTTATCCGGCATCGGCCTCCCTTCTGGATCCACCTAACTGGGTCGCCCAGTAGGTCATAGGCCATGCTACCGACTATGGGCCACCCGGGTTAGTCGGATAAGAGACATGCTATGAGGACACCCATATATCATATCCCCAACACCCTCGTCCACGGGTTCTGTGGAGATTGCCGAGGTGCTGAAGCTGACGGACCGGGCCGCGGTGTATTCCGATCGCGTTTGGGCGATGAGCGACCTCCTCCCCTATCAGGAGACGGTTGTCGCCCCCAACGATCCCGAGCCGAAGCATCTGGACTTCAAGGTCGAGCAGCCGTTCCGTGCGGTGATGGCAGGCGGTCTGACGACGTACCCATCGAACCCGTACGTGCCCTTCATTCGTAACCGCAGGGGTGGCGACGAGTCGGCGTCAAAACCTGCAGACTAGAAGCGTTGTGCCTTGGGGCGTTAGTAAAAGATAGCTATTGAACTTTCCTTGTACTCTGAAAAAACTTTGTGCTGCCATAAAGGAAAATCGTGTTGTTTTGTCATTTGCTTTGCGATTTTGGATTTTGATTGAACGAGTCCCCGAGCGCGTCCGCCCTTTTTATGGGGTTTACCTTGTTTGTTATGTGTTTGCGGATTTTTAATGGATTAAGGTCGACTCTCCAGGGCTCGGAGAGCCAGTCGCAGGGCGACTCCCATGGGTGCTCTTTACTTGACCGTTTTCCTGTGCGTCAACGAGGTCGAGTAGCCGAGTCCCCGAGCGTGGTACTTGGTGGTTCTAGTCGCAGCTCCAAGGTAGGTGAGGACTAAGCGCGTTAAAGTAAGCGCGTCACTCCTGCCTGACCCGAAGGATCAGTCGCATGGCGAGTCCTGGGCACGCTCTCATACTTGGCATTTTTCCCTAGTCGCTCGTATTTGGCTGGGCGTCAGTCCCCGAGCGTGGTACTTGGCCGTTCGAGTCGCTGCGCCAAGGATGCGGAGGACTTGGTCGCTGTGAGGAGTGAGTGCAGTTGTCTTGGCTCGGTAAGCCAGTCGAGCTGGGCGACTCCAATGGGGCTCCGGGTTGGCGTTTTTCGTGGACGATACGAGGCCTGGAGTCTCCCAGTGCCCTCGTACCGCACTATTTAGCCGTGTTGGTCGCTTTACCAGAGGTTGACTTCTGCGAATAGCATAACACTGTTATTACGAGTGCGAGTGGCACAAGACACGGAGAGTAGACACAATTTTCGGTAACCGATCTGTTTTATTTCATAGCGGGTGGGGAGTACATGTATGGAGTTCGAGGAGTAGAACTTCCGTAGGAGGTTTACATTCCATGGCCGCTTGACATCGAGTTTTCTGTCACCTCGGACATCGGTGAGGTAGTAGGCGTCGTTGCCTAGGACTCGTCCGATGGCGAATGGTCCCTCCCAACAGGGGGAGAGCTTGTGCATGCCCTTCTTGTCCTAGATTAGACGCAATACCAGGTCACCTTCCTGGAAGGTGTGAGTCCTTACTCGGCGGCTGTGGTAGCGGCGGAGCCCTTGCTGGTAGATGGCGGTGCGGGAGTGAGCTAGGTCGCGTGCCTCGTCGAGCTGGTCGACTCCGTCTTGGCGTGCGAGTTCGTTTGCAGCCTCCGTGTAGTTGACCACCCTTGGCGAGTCGTGCTCGAGGTCGGTGGGCATGACTGCCTCAGCGCCGTATACCATGAAGAACGGGGTAAACCCTGTCGACCTGTTGATGGAGGTGCGGATGCCCCAGATGACGGAGGGTAGCTCCTCGACCCAGCACTCAGCGGTGCGCTCAAGTGGTACTTGGAGCCGTGGCTTCAGGCCATGGAGGATGCTCTGATTGGCGCATTTCGCCTGGCCGTTGGACTCCGGGTGGGCGACTGAGGCGAGGTCGAGTCGAATGTGGTGTTCCTCGCAGAACTCGGCCATGGCTCCTTTGGCGAAGTTGGTGCCGTTGTCCGTGATGATGCTGTTCGGCAACCCGTAGCGATAGATGAGCTCGCGTAGGAACTTGGTGGCGGTCTTCCCGTTGCATTTGCGGACTGGCTTGGCCTCCACCCATTTTGTGAATTTGTCGACTGCGACTAGGAGGTGGGTGAAGCCGGAGGGGGCCTTCTTGAAGGGGCCTACCATGTCCATGCCCCATACGGCGAACGGACATGTGATGGGGATTGTCTTGAGCGCCGAGCTTGGCACGTGGGTATGGTTGGCGTATTTCTGGCACCCGACGCACCACTGGACAATGTCGACAGCGTCTGCGTGTGCGGTGAGCCAGTAGAAGCCGTGCCGCATAGCCTTTGCGACCAGAGAGCGGGCGCCGGTGTGGTGGCCGAAGTCGCCGGAGTGAATGTCTTGGAGGATTTTACGTCCTTCAGCGGGCTGAACATAGCGTTGGAACACGCTGGTCACGCTGCGCTTATGGATCTCGCCGTTGATGATGACGAAGGATTTGCAGCGGCGTGCTATCATCCGGGCGTCCGTTTCATCTGCTGGCAAGGTGCCTCCCTCCAAGTAGGCGACGTATGGCGTGGTACAGTCATCTGGCTCGGCGATTAGTGCGACCAGGGCTGCTTCTGGTTGCAGCAGGATTCCGATCTCGATCTCCCTGGGGGAAGAGACGGAGGGCTTGGTGATGGTGTCGAGGAAGACGCCGGCGGGTGGTGCGAGTCGAGCCAAGCTGATGCGAGAGAGTGCATCGGCCTCCTCGTTCTTCCGCCTATCGATCCACTCGATGGAGTAGCCTGCGAAGTGTCCGCCCAGCTTGTCCACTGCTTGGCGGTATGCCGCCATGGTGGGGGAGACGGCGTCGCAGGTGCCGGCGACTTGCCCGGCGACGAGGTCGGAGTCTCCGTAGCAGAGTAGTCGATTGGCATTCATCTCTTTGGAAGCTCGCATGCCGTGGAGTAGCGCCTCGTACTCGGCCATGTTGTTGGTGCAGGAGGTGAAGTCGAGGTAGAGGACGTAGCGGAGGTTGTCGCCCTTCGGAGATGTTAGCACGATCCCTGCGCCGGCGCCATCCGCGTTCTTGGAACCGTCGAAGTGTAGGTTCCAATAGTGGAGGTATGGAAGCTTCTCTGGCTGCTGGGCCTCGTCCCAGTCGGCGAGGAAGTCTGTGAGAGCCTGCGATTTGATCGCCTTGCACGGCTCGTACTTGATGTTGTGGACGCCGATCTCGACGGCCCACTTGGCGACTCGCCCGGTCACCTCGCGGTTGCAGATGATGTCCTGCAGTGGTGCTGAGGAGACGACTGTTATTGGGTGCTCCTGGAAGTAGTGCGGCAATCGCCGCTGTGCTCCGAAGACCGCGTATACCAATTTCTGGTATTGCGGGTAGCGATGGCGCGACTCGGTGAGGACTTCACTGATGTAGTACACTGGTCGCTGCACCGGGCGCTCCTTTCCTTCTTCTGGTCGTTCGACAACCATGACGGCGCTGACGACGTGCTCGGAAGCCGCGACATAGACCAGCATGGGTTCCTTGTCGACGGGGGCAGCGAGTAGCGGTGCTGCGAGTAGCACCTCCTTGAGGTCGTGGAGCGCGTCATCTTCCTCCTTGTCCCACTGGAAGGTGGGGTTCTTGCGCATTAGGCGGTAAAGGGGCATCGCCTTTTCGCCCAGCCGGGGGATGAAGCGACTGAGAGCCGCGACTCGCCCGGCCAGCTTCTGGATGTCGCACAGGCACTCAGGTTTGCCGAGTCAAGCGATCGTGTTGATCTTGGCGGGATTAACCCGATCCAGCTTGGAGATGACGTATCCCAATGGTATCTCGGTTAGCGCCAAAGGTGCACTTGCCTGGGTTTAGCTTTATCTTGTATTTCCACGGGTTGGCGAATGTTTTCGCCAGGTCAGCGAGTAGGTCGTTCTGGCGAGCGGACTTCACCACCACGTCGTCGATGTAGACGTGGATATTGCGGCCAATTTGGCTCGCAAGGCACTCCTGCATGCACCGCTGGTAGGTCGCCCCGGCGTTCTTGAGGCCGAAGGTCATGGCAGTGCAGCAGAAGGCTCCGAATGGCATGATGAACGTCGTCTTTTCTTCGTCCTCGACGGCCATTTTGATCTGGTTGTACCCAGAGTAGGCGTCGAGGAAGCATAGTGACTCCGAGCCCGTGGTGGAATCGATGATTTGATCGATCCGTGGGAGGACGAATTGTTCCTTCGGGCAGGCGCTGTTTAAGTTTGTGTAATCGATACACATCCTCCAGGTCCCGTTCTTCTTCTCGACCAGGACTAGGTTTGCCAGCCACTTGGAGTACTTGATTGGCCGGATGAAGCCTGCGGCGAGTAGACGCTGCACCCCTTCAGCTATGGCTCGGCGGCGCTCTTGATTGAAGGGCCGCAGCGATTGCTTGACGGGTCGCACTTTAGGGTCGACGTTGAGTTTGTGCTTAGCGAGTTCCCTCGGTGTCGTGGTATTGCCGACGAGTACGCCATGGAGGGGTCCTCACAGTGCGTGTTTAGAGACGTGGGGTAAGGCGGACGGTTGACGGGTACGAGGTAACACAGCTTACCCAGGTTCAGATCCCACGATGGTGGCGGAATCCTACTCCTGCTATAAATCACTATAATGGAAATACGCCGAGTTACACAGATAGGTTCGCTGTGCGAGGTTGTATGAGATTGTCTATGATCGTCTGCCTAAAGGCTCCCATAGGTCCGACTTATATAGTCGTCAGATCCTAGGGTTACAGGGAAAAGTCCTAGCTAGACAGGTTATAGACTCGTACACCGTCTATCACTAGTCTTGTGTATCTTGCACTCCAAGGCTCCGGGTACACTGGTGACTCCACCATAGCCTTCCTTTATCCGGCATGGGTCTCCCTTCTGGATCCACCTAACTGGGCCGCCCAGCAGACCATAGGTCATGCTACCGACTATGGGCCACCCGGGTTAGTCGGATAAGAGACATGCTATGAGGATACCCATATAGCATATCCCCAACAGTAGCCCCCGGAGAACTCTGAGATCTTGTGCCGTCTTGCCTCTTCACATGGAATGCTCCGTCTAGATGGATGTCGGCAAATCGTCAAGCAACATCTTGTAGTCCTCCCAAAGAACCCTGCAAAGTTTTCTCCGTCTTCTATTAGTAAGTCAGAGAAATGCTGAATCTTCCATCGTACTCTTCGGCTAGTCGGATTAAATCCGTCCATGCCGGAATCTTCGATGCGACGGATCATCTACCGTGTCAGTTATGACGACGTAGGCTTAGGTCAGCGACGCCTCGTAACTCACACATGCAGAGAACGCAATCATATCCAATTTTCCCGCGTGAGCGATACGAACCGTTGGCGGCGACGGTTGGAGACGTGGCGAAATTACCGCGCACGTTCACGAACACGTCGTCTACGCGGCAATCGTCCGATTAGCTGCATGAATCTTGACGCAGAGTAAGATAAATAGTAACCGTGGGACACTTGCCACTTTTTCACCCCATTCTCTTGCGTCATCGTCTTCTTCCTCCAGCCGCACGCCTCCTCGAGCTCTCCGCGGAAAACCTCGAAGAAACCCTAGCCTCTCCTTGCACCAGTCGCACCCTTCTAGCCCTTCATGGCCAGTAGCAGCTCCTCCCCGTCGATGGCGGCGTCGAGTGAAGCCACGGCGAAGCCGGCGAGATCCGTCGTCGTGCCCCCAGAGGGCCTGGTCATCCCCGCATCGGCGGTGATTGAAACCACCGGCGGTGACCACAATCTGGCGGCGCTAGAGCCTCTAGAGGAAGAGCCAGACTCGCACAAGGGCGACTGGCGCGGCTCGGACATCACCGGCCGTGACATCCAGGAGATGGTCGCCTAAGGCTACCTCCCCGCGACAGAGGGGCTCGCCTGGCGAGAGGCGCCGGTCGGTGAGGTGATCCCTTCTCCCCAAGCCGGAGAGAAGGTGTACCTCAAGGCTCAGTTGGTATGCGGTGTTTCTCTGCCCATCTCCCACTTCTTTCTGTCCGTCTTGAACCACTTCAAAGTCCAACCCCATAACCTCTCCCCAATAGTATCTTAGTGCTTAGCAACTTCGCGGAACTTTGTGAGGGTTACCTAGGGATTAGACCTAGGTTAGACTTGTTCGTGTACTTATTCACTGTCAAACATGAAGTCGGACACAGTAGGGAGGAGCTTAGGAACTGCGGCACCATAAGCTTCAAGATCTGACCTGGCCGGCGGTTCCTCGACATCGTCGGCCACAAGTCGTGCAAAAATTGGCAGCGGACGTCCTTCTACGACCCCGACATTCCTTTGGCGGGCCGAGAAGTGATGTACCCGGACTTCGTGGATGGAGCCGCCGCTGAAGTTTCCACATGGAGATCCCATGCATCCCTTCCCTCTGACCTCGACGCTTCTCGCGCAATAAGGCGAATCGAGTGGCTCATAGAGACGGGTTTGACCGGCTTGGACCTAGCCATGTGCTGGTTCATCAGGCGAATCCAACCTATGCAGCACCGCGTGAAGTTCATGCACGAGTACACCGGCGATCGAAGGGTTACCCTCCGGATCTCCGAGGATAACTTCTCGAGCGACTCCATCAAGTTCCGCCTTAAGGACATTGTCAAGGTGAAGGATAAGAAGCGTGGCTTCACCCTCACCTACGACATGTTCGTAGATGGCAAGTGCCTACAGGTAGATATTTATTTTCCGTGTATGACATTGCTCTAGTTTTTCTGTCTTTCCAATACCATCTTGTCTAACATGATGATTTCTCACTTAACAGCTTAGCGATCTAGATGAGGGCAACCTGGCTGCCCAAATCTACGATCCAAAGATGAAGGAGGTCACGGTCGTGTCCGACGACGATGTCCCGTTGGCGCGAAAGCAGAAGAGCTCCACCTCTGACGCTGCCGACGGAGGCAAGAAAAAGAAGACGGAGGGTGGAGCCTTCAAGAAGACTACTGCCGCCCTGGAGGCGGAAAAGAGAAAAGCCACCGGGATGTTTGCCAAAGCGCCCCCCCTAGTGTAAGCCTTTCGCTCTCCGACATTGTCTATTTATCTGTCTTGTTCCTGTACTTATGCATTTTGCACGTTTCAGGAAGAAAGCCACAACCAGCCTCAAGAAGTCCTCCAAGACTCTTGGGGCTTCTAGAAATATCAAAGATATGCTGCATCGCGACTCCTCCTCCGCCATCGCCCCTGCTACTCCCGCCGTCAAGCCCTCCTCTGCTCCGACAAGCTCTCAAGTCCAGGAGGCACCAGGCCCTTCCGCCATGGAAGTGGATTCTTGCGCCTCTACCGAGCTCACTCTTGTCGGCGAGCAGGCGACGCAGGAGAGCGCTGCTCTTCAAATGGCTGAAGCTCCGGCTAAGGATGCCATCGGTAGCGGCAAGGCCGTGGTGGGAGCTGGTACCTCTGCCGAAGGCGGCGCCCCCACTCCCCAGAAACCCTTCGAGTTCCCAAAGATAGTTTACCCGGTGCTTCTGCCGAGTAACACTACTATGGTTGCTGGAGGACTGCTGTCATCTCCGACGTGCGGTCTTGAGGAGCTACTCCGACAAGCGGGTATCTTGCGAGGAAATAGCATTTCCTTCGGCAAGCTGCTAGCCGAGAGTGCTACAAACCTCAAGATCATTGCACTTGTAAGTTTTTAATTTTCCTTTTGCATTTTATACGAGTATCCCACTGTAGCCCCCGAGGATGTAGACGGAAAACCAAAGGTTTTACATCTATATGCTCTAAGAGTGACTAAGTTAGAAAAAACTCTCACTGTAGCCCCCAAGCATTTAGATGGATTGAATTATTCCGACTAGATGCTTTAAGAGTAGCACAAGCAGTGTTCATGATTTTCAATGTTGTATCCCCCAAGCCTCTAGTTGTAACTGAATTAGTTCCGACTAGATTCTTTAAAGAAAAGCTAAGCATATTGCTAAGTTTAAAAATTCTCGCTGTAGCCCCCGAGCATCTAGGTGGAAAATCTCCGACTAAAAGCTCCAAGCAGACCAAACAACGATTTAACTTTGTATTTGTTTCCACAGAACGAGAATGCTCGGAGGGGCATGGCCAATGACAAGTAGCAGAAGATGCGCGGATCTTGAAGCCAAAAAGGGTAAAAAAGCCATCTTGAAGGAATAGATCATCAAAAACAAGAGTCTGTTTTCTTATTACGCATTTCCGTCTTATTTTTGTGCCCACAATCTCCGAGTACTCACTATGTACTGTGTTTTCTCCGACTTGTAGAACATGTCGCCAAGGCCAAGGATATTGTTGAGCAGTCCAAGCATATCCAGCAGCTGGACAGCAAGAACAAGATCCTGAAGGAGGAGAGGAAGGAGATGCTGATGATGCACGAGGATTCTATGAAAGCCCTGCAGGATTCCGCCTCCGCGGAGATCAATCGCTTGAAGGAGGATCTTGCGATCCTAAAGGATCAGAAGCAAGCTGCCGATGAGCAAAACCTTTGCCATAGCGAGGCGTTTAAGCTCCTCCAACAAGAGAAGGAATCCTTGGCGGACATCCTTTGGCAGGCCAAGGCCAGCATCTTCAGTAAGTTTCCTCCGCCTTATGTTTCTGTAGTCTGGATACTTAGAGTTTATCGAACTCATGCGCTCCTTGTCGGAATTTGCAGCTCCTATGGGTTTAACCCGCTCGCCTCCTTCGGACAAGGAATCTATGGTTCTGGCCGGCAACTTCATCAACACCGCCATTACGCAAGCCAAGGAGATTGCCAAGCTCCTCCAAATATATATCAAGGCATCGGACTCCGTGACAAAGTACTCGGAGATCCTGCGCCGAGCCCTCGAGCGTGTCACGAGCTGGAAAGCTTCATGTGCACGGGCTGGCGCAAGGATGGCGCTGTCTATGGTGAAGGCACATTATGAAGATGCCAACATCGACACGGTAACCTCAGGTATCCCCGACGTGGATGATGACGGCAAGGAGATCGATCACGAAGCCATCCTGTAATCACTCGTGGGGTATGATACCAGGGTTGCCGAGTTGGTGGACGTTGACGTCTTCGTGCCTAGGAACCTCATCGACAACGTCAACCAGGATTCCTCCAAGTCTCATCACAGCGCCGATGCCGAGGGTGATTCTCCGGCTGGTGATGATGCGGCCTCCAAGTCCCCTGCGCCCAAAGAGTGAAAAACACTTTGTAGTTCTTGTTTCACCTTTGACGTGTGCATGGAAAAAACTTGGTGATGTAATCTTAAGGCGGAAAATAGTGGTTGTCGTATCTTGCTATTTAAGAATTAATTCCCAGTATATATATATTTTTTAAGCAAGTGTTGGCTTATCCATTACTCTGGTTCTTATGCTTGACTTTTCGTGAGTCGGAAGACTCGTTGTCGGAACCATGCGCTTAGGTGATGATGCCCAATGGCACCGTCAATAACCTGAGCACAAAATCGCCGACAATAAGTGCCAAAAGTCACTACTCCAGAATCCACATAAAAACGACAAAGAACGTGTAGACTAGAAAACTTAAGCTAACGCCCATAGGCGGAATTTTCACAAGTGCAATCGCAAGACTTGTGCATAAAAGTTTTACATGATCCAAAAATGAACACTAAAGGAGGTAAAAGACTCAGCAATATGAGTGAACCAAAGAGCTTTATTTCATTGATCATATAAGAGGTACACAATTAGATAAAAGATGCTAAGTGTAGAAAGGACGTAGCTCCAAGTACACTAAACAACGGTTTAACTTTTTTATTTTTTCCATAGAACGAGAATGCTCGGAGTGGCATGGCCAATGACAATTACCAGAAGATGCGTGCAGATCTTGAAGCCAAAAAGGGTAAAACTACCTTCTTGAAGGAACAAATCATCAAAAACAAGAGTCTGTTTTCTTTTTGCGCATTTCGTCTTATTTTTGTGCCCACATTCTCCGAGTACTCACTATGTACTTTGCTTTATCCGAATTTGCAGAACATGTTGCCAAGGCCAAGGACATTGTCGAACAGTCCAAGCACATCCAGCAGCTGGACAGCGAGAACAAGATCCTTAAGGAGGAGAGGAAAGAAATGCTGAAAATGCATGAGGATTCCATGAAGGCCCTGCAGGACTCCGCCTCCGCGGAAATCAATCGCTTGAAGGAGGAGCTTGCGATCTTAAAAGATCAGAAGCAAGCTGCTGATGAGCAAAATCAACGCCACAGCGAGGCGTTTAAGCTCCTACAACAAGAGAAAGAATCCCTGGCGGACATCCTCTGGCAAGCTAAGGCCAGCATCTTCAGTAAGTTTCCTCTGCCTTGTATTTCTGTAGTCTGGATACTTAGAATTTATTGAATTCATGCGCTTCTTGTCGGAACTTGCAGCTCCTATGGGTTTAACCCGCTCGCCTCCTTCGGACAAGGAATGCATGGTTCTTGCCGGCAACTTCATCAACACCGCCATCACCCAGGCCAAAGAGATTGCCAAGCCCCTTCAGATACACATCAAGGCCTCAGACTCCATGGCGAAGTACTCGGAGATTCTGCGCCGAGCCCCCGAGCGTGTTACAAGCTAGAAAGCTTCATGTGCACGGGATGGCGCAAGGATGGCGCTGTCAATGGTGAAGGCACACTACGAAGATGCCGACATCGACACGGTGACCTCTGGTATCCCCGACGTCGACGATGATGGCAAAGAGATTGATCATGAAGCCATCATGTCGTCACTCGCGGGTTATGACACCAGAGTTGCCGAGTTGGTGGACATCGACGTCTTCGTGCCCATGAACACCATCGACAGCGTCAACCAAGATTCCTCCGAGTCCCACCACAGTGCCGACGTTGAGGGTGATTCTCCGGCTGGTGACGATGCTGCTTCCAAGTCTCCTGTGCCAGAGGAATGAAAAACAACTTTGTAATATTTGTTTCACCTTTGGTGTATGCGCGAAAAAAACTTGGTGATGTAACTTAAGGCAGAAAAAATGGTTGTTATGTCCTGCTACTTAAGAACTAATTTCTAGCATGTATATATTTTTTAAGCAAGTGCTGGCTTATCCATTACTTTGGTTCTTATGCTTGACTTTTCGTGAGTCGGAAGACTCGTTGTCGGAACCATGCGCTTAGGTGATTATGCCCAATGGCACCGTCAATAACCCGAGCACAAAATCACCGACAATAAGTGCCGAAAGTCACTACTCCAGAATCCACATAAAAATGACAAAGAACGTGTAGACCAGAAAACTTAAGCTAACGCCCATAGGCGGAATTTTCACAAGTGCAAACGCAAGACTTGTGCATAAAGGTTTTACATGATCCAAAAATGAACACTAAAGGAGGTAAAAGACTCAGAAATATGAGTGAACCAGAGAGCTTTATTTCATTGATCATATAAGAGATACACAATTAGATAAAAAATTCTAAGTGTAAAAAGGACGTAGTTGTGCTATGTTCCATGGCCGATCAAGCTCCGGGTAGTCATCATCCGGGTCACGTCGCTTACGCTTATGATCCTCGTTGGGTCTATCCTTGAGTTCACGATTGTCGACAAGGTAGTAGGACCCATTGAGCAGCGCCTTGCTTATGATGAACGGTCCTTCCCATGGCGGGGATAATTTGTGTGACTTCTTCTGCTTAAGTCGGAGCACCAAATCCCCCTCTTTAAACGAGCGATGCCGAACGCGGTGACTATGGTAGCGGCGTAGCTTCTGCTGGTAGATGGCGGATCTTTGGCATGCCAAAACACGCTCCTCCTCGAGAAGATCCACATCTAGGCGTCTGGATTCTTTAGCGTCATCTTCGTCGTAGGCGGCAACTCTTGGTGCATCGTGGAGGATGTCGGAAGGTAGGATGGCTTCTGCTCCATATACCATGAAATAAGGGGTGTAGCCGGTGGATCTGTTGGGTGTAGTTCGTAAACTCCACAACACAGATGGCAATTCTTCCGCCCTGGATCCAGCTGCTCTATGTAGTGGTGCCTCAAGACATGGCTTGATTCCCTGCAGAATTAATCCATTGGCTCGCTCAACCTGACCGTTGGATTGTGGGTGTGCCACAGATGCAAGGTCAAGTCGGATGCCTTTGTCCCAATAGTAGGCCTCTACTTTTTCGAGTGACAAGTTGCTTCCGTTGTCGGTGATGATGCTATACGGGAGACCAAATCTCACCACTAGATCCCGGACAAACCTGAGGGTAGTTGCCCCATCAAGCTTTCTAATGGGTTTAGCTTCTATCCATTTGGTGAATTTGTCAACTGCTACAAGCAGATGCGTAAATCCACACGGTGCCGTCTGTAACGGCCCTACCATGTCTAGCCCCTGCATCGCAAACGGCCAAGTTATTGGTATTGTTCGCAATTCTTCAGAGGACATGTGGTTGTCGGGCATATCTGGCATCTGTGCATGTCTCAACCAGCTTGTCGGCATCCGCGCGTTGTCAGTCAAATATCCTCCCAAGGCTTTTGCGACCAAAGATCGAGGAGCGGCGTGATGCCCACAATCTCCGAGATGGATTTCGCGTTATCATCTGGGTAATTGACTAGGTCGGCCCGTATAAGGAGCCATTTGGCGAGGTAGTCGCGGGGGTTTTCGCACTCTCTCTGAACGCATCGCGCCAGGTCGAAGATGGTAACCACGCCGACGAACTTGGATCTCTGCTGTCCAGACGCGTGGACGAAGCCGGCGGATGTGCAGTGATCTTCCACCTTTATATTCTGCACAGGGGCGGTTTGCATGGGCCTTGAATTTTTTCGATCTTTGCCGGCAAACTCCGAGGAGAGGTCCGGCATTGATCCTTCCGCGAACGTATCCTGCACGTAGGCGGTCCGTGCGGGTCTTGATGATTTCCGATCTTTGTCGGCAAACTCCAAAGAGATATCCGACATCGATCCTTCCGCGAGCGTATCCTGCCCGTAGGCGGTCCGTGCGGGTCTTGATGCTCCTCCGACTCCCAGGGAACTAGTGCTCGAGTCGGTTTTGCCGATGAAGAGGTGGATGTCTCTGATAGGAACGATCGAACACCGCGTAGGGTTCGTCTTCGCTGGGATCTAGAACTCGTCAGGAGGGACGATCAGAACGTTGTCGGAGAAGAGAACACAGCCGAAAGCTACGGTTTTGCCGATTCCCGTGAAGATCTTGGTCCTCGCCCGCTGAAGAGCCTGAAGCGCCTCTTGCCCCACGGTGGGCGCCAACTGTCGTGGTATTGCCGACGAGTACGCCATGGAGGGGTCCTCACAGTGCGTGTTTAGATACGTGGGGTAAGCCAGACGGTTGATGGGTACGAGGTAACACAGCTTACCCAGGTTCAGATCCCACGACGGTGGCGGTATCCTACTCCTGCTATAAATCACTATAATGGCAATACGCCGAGTTACAGAGATAGGTTCGCCGTGTGAGGTTGTATGATATTGTCTATGATCGTCTGCCCTAAAGGCTCCCATAGGTCCGACTTATATAGTCGTCAGATCCTAGGGTTACAGGGAAAAGTCCTAGCCGGACAGGTTACAGAGTCCTACACCGTCTATCACTAGTCTTGTGTATCTTGCACTCCAAGGCTCCGGGTATGCTGGTGACTCCACCATAGCCTTCCTTTATCCGGCATGGGCCTCCCTTCTTGATCCACCTAACTGGGCCGCCCAGCAGACCATAGGTCATGCTACCGACTATGGGCCACCCGGGTTAGTCGGATAAGGGACATGCTATGAGGATACCCATATAGCATATCCCCAACACTCGGGACACCAGGCATGTCGGATGTCTTCCATGCGAAGATGTCCCTGTTCTCACGGAGGAACTCGATGAGCGCGCCTTCCTATGCTGGGCTCATGCCCGTCCCGATCGTCACCGTCTGGCTGGAGTCGCCTGGGACCAGCTCGATGGTGCGGGTATGCGTCGTTGCCTCGAAGGCAGTGGAGTTGCCGCCCTCCGAGTTGGGCTTCTTGAGTATAGTGGGGTCGTCGTTGTTGACTCCGCTCGCGTACTTGGCGAGCTCCTCGGCGTGGTTGGCCTCTGCCGCGATGATGGCGTCGGCGAGTTCGGCTCCTTTGGCCTCGCACTCGGCGGCCATGTCGGGGTCGCCGTGGATGGTGATGACGCCGCACGGCCTGGGTAGCCTCATTGCGTTGTACGCGTAGTGGGGCGTTGCCATGAACTTGGCGAACGTCTGGCGCCCCAGGACGCAGTGGTAGGGGCTGTCGAAGGGAACCAGCTCAAAGACGATCCGCTCGGTGCGGAAGTTTGCCGGTGTGCCGAAGGTGACTGGCAGCGTCACCTTGCCGATCGGGTACGCCTTCCGACCGGGGACGATGCAGTGGAACATGGTGTAGGTCGTCTCGATCATCGACTGCGGGAGCCACAGTCGCCTGAATGTGTCCAGGTACAGGATGTTGATGGAGCTGTCGCCGTCCATCAATGTTTTGGGAAGCCAGTAGTCTCCCACCTTGGGCTTGACCACCAGGGCGACTCGGCCTGGATACTCGATCTGTGGCGAGTGGTCCTGGCGGATCCAAGTGATTGGTTGCTCAGACTAGTTGAGGAAATGGGGGATGTCTATCTGGGCCACCGCGTTGACGGCGATGGCGCGGGCGATGACCTTATTCTCGCGCTTCGTGTTGAAGCCTGTGAAGGTGTGGAGCGAGCCGGCGACGCTGCCAAACTTTCCGTCGTTTGGCGGGTTGTTGTAGGGGTCCTCCCGCGCGCGTCGTGCCTTCTCGATCTCCTGGAGAGAGTGGAAGTCGGCGGTCGTGTGTGTGGCGGTCTTCCCTTCCCTGCTGTGAAATACACAAGGTTGGTTAAGAAGGGCCGCGGGATCGAACCTCGGCTTCGCCTTGTAGTTGCCACCGTCGCGGCGTTGTCCCCCGTCGCGGCGGAAGCTCTTGGGCTCGCGCTGCAGATATCCGGTTGGCGGCGAAGTCGACTCGCCATCATCAAGGGCGCTTTGCTGGTGAGGCGAGTGTTGTTGTAGCGTAAATCAGGTCGCCTCCCGTTGTCGTGGCCGCTCGTGCGGCGGTGTCCTCCCGACTCGTCGTCGGTCTCTTGGTTTGGGTCCTCCTCCATGTACCTTTTTGCGATCTCCAGGAGATCCGGTATGTTGTCGAGTGTGCAGTACGCTCGCTTGAGCTTGGCGACCAGGGGCTCGTAGCGGCACGAGGTTTTGAAGCAGTGGATCACGGTGTATGGGTGGATGCCGACCGTGTTGTACCACAGATCTTGCCACCGTTGGACCCAGGTGTGGGTCGACTCACGGGGTCCCTGGATGCATCGTTCCAGGTCCTCGATGGTGGTGGCACGGGTGTATGAACCCTCGAAGTGCCGGACGAAGGCCTCGCGCATCTCTTCCCAGGAGTCGATGCTATCTGCGGGAAGAGTGTTAATCCACTGCCTGCACGCCCCCTCCATCATCAGGGGAAGGTAGCGGGCGGCTAGTATATCGGTGTGGCCGGCGATCCCCATCGCCATGAGGTAGGTATCCAGCCACACAGAAGGGTCGTACGAAGGGTCATACTTCTCTATTTCCTTCGGCGCTTTGAAGTTCGCCGAGTATCTTTCGCCTCGGATCATCGGTCCGAAGCACTGGGGCCCGATTCGGCTTAGCGATCCCCTCGGCTCACCATCGCGGCGGTTGGTGAGGGTGTGCCGCAGGTCGTCAGGCTGGCGTGCGCGCCAGCTCTGGTTGTTGATGATGTGGGTGCGGGCGTTGACGGTTTGCCCGTTGGCGGCGACGAAGTTGGTCGTCGGTCGAGGGTCGTTGGTGGAGAGTGCCGCGTTCGTGGGTCGGTGTTGGAGCTATAGCGGTTTGGGTGGTGGGCAGTTGAGAGTGTTCGCCGCCATGGGGCGGCCACTCGAGGCTGCCCTGCTGCCTGATGAACGCGAGTACATCCGACCCTGTGAGTCGACGCCCGCGTTTAAGTGCTCGACCGCTTTGGTGAGCAGAGCCCTGGCGTACTGGATCTGCAGGGCGCCTTCCCCAGTGGCTTCAATGTTGTCGACTGCTGCTCGGCCCACGACGAGGTTGTCCATTGGGGTGGAGAACAGCGGGAGGCCATTCACGTCTCGCTCCCGTGAGGAGACCACGATCCTTGGCTGATCCCTAGGGGGTGCGCGGTTGGGTGGTGGTGGGGCGCCATTGGTCGTTGCCCCTGGTGGGGGCCGAGCGCTTCCTCCTGGTGGCACGTTCTCGCAGATCGCGCGCTCGGCCGCGCGGGCCGGGTCGTTCTCGTCGTCGAAATTCAGGGCGCGCCCCTGGACGGTGGGGTTCAGGCGCGACCTGATTCGGAGCTGATGGTAGCGCGACAGCTCCTGCGATGTCACCTGCTCGAGGCGAAATTTTTCGCGCTTGGCTTGTTCCTTGCAGACTGCTTCCGCCAGCTTCAGGCGAAGTTCCTCGACTTCCGTTTCCGTCGCGTTTGGTGGGATCGACATGGAGAATGGGTCTTCCGGCGGGTCGGCGCCAGTCGCCATGTAGGTCGCGGCGTGGCGGCCTGTTCCGTCACGGAGGTCGGCGGAGTTCTCTGACCCGGAGTCGAAGTCGAAGATCCCGAGGATGGAGGGATCCTTGAAGTCTCCGGCGTTGGAGACCTGGGTGATGGAGCCCGCGGGTGACACGCAACAATGGATCCGGCGAGTGACGCCGGGGTCGCCGAATTGGCGTCATCGTTGAGGGCCGCATCTTCCGCGGCTGCGGTGGTTTCGGCCACGTTGTTGTGGGCCGAGTTGTACTCGGAGGCAAGGCGGTGGATCGTGCGGACCTGGCTCTCGGAGAGCCGATTGCGTGGCGGCGACTCGCGGATGCGAGCCGAGTCCTCCGAGATGATGACGTCGGTGAGGCCGACGAAGAGGCTGATCGTGCCGACCAGCAGGATCATGCTGTGCGTGACGGGTCGTGCCGCCGGGATGTAGCTACTCGGCAAGATCTGGAGCATCTCGCCGATCGCGATCATGCGGCCGGTGGCGATCGACTCGTTGATGGGCAGATTGGATCTCGCCGCAGAACACCGGCCAGGCCACACGGTGGGCGCCACTGTCGTGGGAATGACCACGGCAGATGCTGCAATCGGCAGCGAGTAGTAGAACATGGGGCAAGGGCGGCCAGCCATCTGTGGTGCGAGATGAGGGCTGAGACACAAGGGTTTACCAGGTTCGGCCCCCGAGAGGGTAAAGACCTACTCCTGCTAGATTGTATTATGGTGAGAGTACAATGGGGCGAGCTCGACGGCTAGGCGGCGAGTCGCTAGGGTGTATGATGGAACGTATCCTCTATGCGTCCTCTAGGGAGGTTTATATAGACTCACCTCCCTAGGGTTTACAGATCTCAACCGAATCAGTTAAGGATTCGGTGACTCTACGACCTAATCCGACTGGGCCTATCTACACTTCTGGGCCTTCAGCTTCCAGTCACTTGAGTCCACGCCAAATCTTGATCCAGTCGCCGTCCTGCAGGCCCACTTGCTGGCGCTTGGTAGCTAGGATCTTGGCAGTTCAGATCTTGGCTATATTCTTTCCTGGAATTTAAAATATAACTAATAGCTAGGATCAATGAGGTTGTTCTGAGATCCTAGTTGGATATATATAGTTTTCTGGTTGCTTTTAGTGTTTAAAAACTTCAATGATGGATTCACCCCACTTGGGTATTTTTCTAAGAAGTTGAGTATGAGACAACTCATGAATGTTTGTCTAGCTTAGACAGCTAAATCATATGATGGTCTTTTTCTACTCACCACACTTGGGTGTTGTTGGGGTTGCAAGTTGTTGATCTTGTGGCTTGATCTTGCTAGTTGTGTGGCTAGCTTGATCTGGTGCTCCTCTTGATACTTCCAGCTCCTGGACTTGTTCTTGATCTTGTTGTCCAGCTCCTGGTCCTATTGGCTTGATCTTGATCTTGCTATCCACCTGATTTTCCCCCTCCTTGTGTCACCATCTTGGTGAGATGATCAAGGTTATGGTTGGTGTGATCTGGTTTGGTTTGGTTTGGATGTTGTGCTTGGTGTGTAAGAATAAGAAAATTGTGTTGGAGTGGCTTGCCCACGGATGTGCTGAGCAGTTTTGTTTGTTGGAGTTGTTGATGCTGTGTTGATAGCACACACCATGCAGTTTGGTGTGTGTGCTGCTTGTGGATATACTTAGGAATTGAAAGTTACCTTTTATCTGATTACTTTTACTTGTCTGGTGAAACTTGCCCCTTCTTGCTGTTTAGAGTTATTTGACTTATGGCTTAAAGCTATGAAAGATTTAGTTCTTTCATATTGGTGAAACTTGCCCCTTAAAGTTTACTCAGTGATGAAAATTGAACAGTGCAACTCACTGTCAAAACTAAGAGTAACATATTTTAATCCTTAGTTTTCTTTCTTTTAGTTTGTGTTTTGTTTTGCAGGTACAAGACTTGGAGATTCAAGACTTTAGATTAGGTTTTCTTTTTCTTTATAGAATATTCACTTGTAATATTTCTTTTATTATTTTGTAATCTTTATTTTATTCTTTTGTAATAAAGATTGTACTATTACTCAATATATAAAGGTTCTTCTTTACTTCATTACTATTGTAAAGATTCTTGATCATTTTCATAAGTTACATTTTGTAACTTATTTATTGAATAAAATTATGGAATAAATACTCTTTTTCTTGATTATGTTATTTATTTAAAGTTTGAGCTACTAATTATCAACTCTTGACTAAATCAAAATACTCAATCATAATTCTAAATCCTTTTGAATTATAAATCCAACACTCAAGTTTAAATTCAAATTTCATTTCCCAAAACACACTAATCCAAAAAGATCATATCAAAGTTTGTAACGATCATTCTCCAAGACTATTCCTAATCTTAAAGAGTGAAAGAAACTTTGATTACTTTAGGTTTTTATTTGGCGAAACATTTACCCACATTTTTACAGATGAATGCATTCAATTCCACATATTCCTAAATCTACCCTTTGTTGGTTCCTAAATACTGGGATGTTACAGACTTTCCCCCTTAAATTAAACTTCGTCCCGAAGTTTGTTGAAGTGTACCTGAATAGTTCTGGATAGATTTTTCTTAAATCCTCTTCTTTTCCCAAGTGGCTTCCCTTTCGGGGTGATGTTCCCACTGTACCTTGCAGTATTTGATTGCCCTGTTCCTCAACCTTTTCTAGTTTTCTTCCAAAATTTTGCAGGGTTTCTCCACATAGGTCAAGTCTGCTTGTAACTCTATATCTTGATGTGTGATTGCATCATCCGGAACTTTCAAACATTTATGGAGTTGTGACACATGGAAAACATTATGAACTTGAGCCAACCTTGCTGGTAATTCTAAAGCATAAGCTAGAGTTATGTTTTGACTTAGTATCTTGAATGGTCCGATATATCTTGGACTCAGTTTTCCTTTAACTCTGAACCTTTTAACCCCTTTCATTGGACTTACTTTCAAATATACCATGTCTCCTATTTTAGGATGCCATGATCTTCGACTTTGATCAGCATAACTTTTCTTCCTACTTTGAGCTATTTTTAGTCTATCCTTGATCTTATCAATGATATCTTGTTTTTCCTTGATATAGTCTGGTGCAAATTCCTTGCTGCTTCCAGGCTCATACCAACATATTGGTGATCTACATTTCCTTCCATACGGAACTTGATATGGAGCTGCCTTCAGACTACTCTGGTAGCTATTATTGTAGGAAAATTCTGCCAATGGTAGATGATCTTCCCATGTACCTCCAAAATCTAATGCACAAGCCCTTAACATGTCTTCTAGTATTTGATTTGTTCTTTCTGTTTGACCCCCTGTCTCTGGATGATAAGCTGTGCTGAAATCTAACTTTGAACCAAGTGCTTCACGTAATTGCTTCCAAAATGCTGAAGTAAACACTGATCCCCTATCAGTAACAATCTTCTTGGGCACCCCGTGCTTACTTACTATTTCTTTGATGTAAACTTCTACTAACTTCTCGGCATTATCCTTCTGGTTTACCGGAATAAAATGTGCACTTTTAGTGAGTCTATCCACAATTACCCATATCATATCCTTCTGTTTAGGTGTCATGGGCAATCATGTGATGAAGTCCATACATATTTCCTCCCACTTCCATTCGGGAATTTCCAAGGGTTGCAATGGTCCTGCTGGACTTTGATGTTCAGCCTTCACCCTTTGGCAAGTATGGCATTCAGATACATATTTATCAATGTTCCTTTTCATGTTATTCCACCAGAATAGTTCTTTCAATGCCCCTTAGTACTTCCTGGATGTATAGAATATGGTGTTTCATGTGCTTCTCTGAGTACGACATCACGAATCTCAGTCACATCTGGAACACAAAGACGGTCTTGAAACCATAAGGACTCATAATCTCCAAGGCGAAAAACTAATGTTTGCCCTTGAGATATCCTCCAAATTTCCTCAACAATGAAAGGATCTTCTGCTTGACGTCTAAAAATTTCGTGCTTAAGATCACTGTCCTACTCTGCAACTACCTTCATAGTAGCTAATCCTCCAAGAACCTTTGTTATAATGAATTGAAGCTCTAATCTTTCCAAGTCCATTTGTAACTCTTTTGGTAGCTCCCGATTGCTAGGCTGAATATCTGCACTCTTTCTGCTTAAAGAATCTGCTACAAAATTTGCTTTCCCTGGAGTATAGTTGATTGTTAAATCATAATCTTTGATTAGTTCCAACCAACGCTTCTGTCTCATATTCAACTCCTTTTGAGTGAAGAAATATTTAAGACTTTTATGGTCAGTGTATAACTCACATCTGGCTCCATAAATAAAATGCCTCCATCCTTTCAGCGCAAAGACTACTGCCGCTAACTCTAAATCATGAGTTGGATAGTTGACTTCATGTGGTTTCAGTTGTCTTGAACCATAAGCAACCACTTTCCGATCTTGCACTAACACACAACCCAAACCTTCTTTAGATGCATCACAGTATACTGTAAAGTCTTTCCCTGTTTCTAGAACTACTAAGCTTAGAGTTGTGGTTAACCTGGTCTTCAACTCCTGAAAACTTGCTTCACACTTCTCATCCCAATTGAATGGTGTATTCTTTCTTAACAATTTGGTCATTGGTCCAGCTATTTTGGAGAAACCTTCAATGAATCTCCGATAATAACCAGCCATCCCCAAGAAACTTCGAATTTGTTTCACATTGGTTGGTGCGGTCCACTCTAGTACTGACTGAATTTTAGATGGATTTACAGCAATTCCATCTTTACTGATCACATGGCCAAGGAATTCTACTTCATCTAGCCAAAATTCACACTTACTGAACTTAGCATAAAGTTTATGTTCTCTTAAATTCTGCAATGCTATTCTCAAATGATCAACATGCTCTTCCTTATCCTTGGAATATATCAGGATATCATCAATGAAGACTATGAAGAACTTATCCAGATATGGCATGAAGATTTTGTTCATCAGATTCATGAATATTGTTGGTGCATTGGTCAAACCAAATGGTACTACCAGATACTCATGGTGTCCATATCTTGAGACAAATGTTGTCTTTGGAACATCTTCAGGCTTGATTTTTATTTGATGGTATCTAGATCTTAGATCGATCTTAGAAAATACTCTGGCTCCTTTCACTTGATCAAACAAGTCTTGAATCCTAGGTAAAGGATACTTATTATTTATGGTAACATTGTTTAGATTTCTGTAGTCTCCACACATCCTTCTACCATCATCCCTTTTATCCACAAAGATTACTGGTGTTCCCCATGGGGATACACTTTCCTGGATAAATCCTTTTCTGGCTAACTCATCAATTTTCTCTTTGAGTTCTTTTAATTCTTTTGGTCCCATCTTATAGGGTGCTTGAGCTATTGGTGTTGTACCTGGAATTAGGTCAATAGTGAACTCTATTTCCCGGTCTGGTGGCATTTCGGGTAGCTCTGCTGGAAAAACATCTTGAAACTCATTTACTATGGGAATATCTTCCAATTTGACCTCTTTCATTGATTTCAACTGCAGATCCACCATGATATGACTATGCTTATCTGCTTGGTAAAATAACCTTGCTCCACTTGGAGTTTTGATTGAGACAGTTTTCTCCTCACAATTTATCTGAGCCCCATGTTCCATCATCCAGTCCATCCCTAGCACTACTGCAATTCCCTTCAAAGGAATCACGTAAAGGTCTGCAAAGTATGTACAACCACAGATCGAGATAACCTGATCTTGTTTAATGTGGCGTATAATCACATTTCCCCCTGTAGTAACTACGGTCATAGGGTTTTCTAACGTTGCCCTTCTAATCCCGAACTTATCACAGAATTCTTCCTAAATGAATGAAGTAGTTGCACCAATATCAAATAGAACTTTGCCGGGATTGCTAAGGATATTGAGCGTACCTATCACTGCATGCTCTGAATTATCCACCTCCTCCAGGGTTGCGCAATTCATCTTCTCGGTAGGTCTATTCCTCTTGCCATTGTTGTTCTTGACATTATTTCCTCCTCGATTGGGCTGTCCATTTCCTCCACTGGCTTGTACTCCTCCCTTGGTAGGCCAACCACCTGGTGGTTTGCTCAGACAGTCGGGCTTGATATGCCCCTTCTGACCACAATCATAACAGATCACTACAGGCTTTTTACATTCCCTCTGTAAATGCCCTGGAATTCCATAGTTGTTACAGATAACATTCCTCCTAGGATTGGATTGATTTCCACCACTGCCCTTGTTATTGTTATTCTTACCATAGGCCTTGTTCCGGGGTTTGAACTCCAGATTGGGTTTAGGTTTACTTGCCTGAATTCTCTTTGTTTCCTTCTTGGCTCTCTTTCTCCTATCCTCTTGGACATTCTTGTAGTCATCTTCGAAAGTGATAGCTGCATTCAGCAACTTCTGATAAGTTTGTTTATTAACCAACCTTAACTGCATCCTCATGAATGGATTTAACCCACGCAGGAAACGCTTCTTCCGCTTCTCTTTTGTGTTAACATCCTCCTCCGCATATCGAGACAGTTGACTAAACTCCCGAATATACTTCATAACACTAGTATATCCCTATTGCAGCTCCTCAAATTCTCTCTGCTTCAACTCCATAACACTCTACGGAACATGATATTCACGGAATCTTTGTTTAAACTCTTCCCAGGTGTACTCCCTTCCTAGTTGTTGCATGGCTAACTGATTCTCCCACCATGATGCTGCAGGTCCAGTCAGAAGATGAGTTGCATACCTCAATTTCTCCTCATCATTGCAACCTACAGTCTTCAGCTTTCGTTCTGTATCTGCTAGCCAATCTTTTGCATCATTTGGTTAAGGAGCTGATACAAATGGTAACGGCCTTGCATTCTGAAAGTCAGAAAGACTCACTCATCCACCTTCAGGTGCTCTCAGATTTGCTTGTCCCAGCAACTCCTCCATGAACTTGTTCTGGGTCTCTTGCATCATTTGCATACACTACATAAAGTTCTGCTCCATTAATGGCCTCATTGGTGGTGGTGGTGGTGGTAATGTTCCCTGATTTGCTGCATCTGCATCAGCCTTCTCCTTGGCCTCACGTTCCATCCACTGTTGTTCAGCTTCGGTCTCTACACCCGTATCCATGATCCCTTAGTCCTGCACATAAATCGAATACTCATAATTACATCATGCACATGTGTTCTGAGCTCGACTTTACGGACAGAACTAGTCACACAATGAAAATCCAAATAAAATCCAGATATGCATTTCACATATTATACATTATAGTATCATAATAATACAAAGTCATTACAACTTATACCATATAGTATAATCACAACACTACCTCGTTTATCTAGCTACCTTATTTCTCGGATTACAATACACAGTACTTGACACTTCTAAATAGTTGCCTACTTCTAGTAGTAACTACGCTCATCATACATGCCTGATGTCCAACCGTGATGACGTGACGTTCGTCGCACAGTTTGTGGAACAAATGGCCTTTCAGAAGGAACATACTCAGTATCTGAAGTGTTAGGACTTGAGTCATTACTCAACCTGAGGGCATTGACTCCCTCCAGCTCAGCTGAAAAGTCTTCAGAAACAAATTCAACATTATCTCCCACTTGCATCTCCTCAGCTTCATTCCTTGAGTTGTCAACAGAATACACAGATCCTGCTGCTCCCTAGGTGCTCCTTTGGGCAAGATAGTTAAACACCGGATAATGTATATTCCCTAGGTTTTGAGAAGATGTTGATGATTCAAACACTCTCTCCTTAGGATCTTCTTCTTCATCCTGATTATCTATGTACATGGCATTTCTACTACTGTTACTAGGGTTAATCCTTGCACCCATCCAGCTAGATTGTCCAACATTTCTGTCAGAACCATTTATGGACATCTGGTGTTCATGAGATCCTTCATATGATCCCATTCTCCAACCATCAGAATTCTCAATAGGCAGTTCTGAATCAGAACCATCCTCTGAACCCTGTGGTACTACATACCTCATATCCACAGTAGGATCATATATAGGTTCAGGCCTTGGTGAATAAGGATATGGTGTAAAAGATTCAGGATCTATAGGTATATCCTTAAAGATAGGTTTTGCACTACTACTTGCTTCCTTCTCCAACTGGAATGCTAACTACTTCCTCCTTTCCAGATCAGTTAGATCCTCTAACATGTCATTTTTATCTTCGATAATCACTTGATGTGTCTTATAAAAAGACACAATGAGTGTTCGGTATCTATCCATAAACTTGGAAGCTAACTTAGGATGCTTCTTAACCAAAGTAAGATGATCAGGTATAGGATACGAGTCTAAAGAATCATGAGGTATCACAGAAAATGTGCTACCTTCCAACTCCTTGGCTTTATGCTCCCGGATATTAGCTATCGCCTCCACAACAGCAACATGATATGCTGCTAAGTGACTCCTACCTTCACCTATAGGTAGATCGTGATATAATCCAAGCTCCTCTAGGAGTTGCATACTCACACGATACTTGGATAACATCCAGCCATCATAATAGGTTATGGTGTTCACTGGAATTCTAGTTGGATAACTAAAAATCTTTAAAAGTTGACGAAGCTGATCTGTAAATGATCCTTGATAATCATCAAGAGTCTCCTCTTTCCTTACCAAAGTCTGTTTTGGAAACTTTGGTGTCATAGCTCTGTATATAAGAAACACATTTTTTATTAGTAACCAATAATATATTGCATCATAACAAAGAATTATCGCACTAAAACATATAACGGAATATTCTCATTTGAATACCCATTATATTTCTTTTAGAGAATTCTTTATCGTTGCTATACTCTCCGACAGGTATACCCTTTACTAGGTTTCCAACCTAAGGTCAAAGAAATTTGCTCTAATACCAACTGCGATGACCCAGCATACCACTGCATGTGTAGTACACTGTAGTCATTGACATGACATCCACAGAACACCGTTCTGTAAATATCACATCCCTCAGAGTGGTACAACAGAAACATTGCGGGTCCATATTACAAACATTCACACATTATTAATATTACAATACCAGAAGTTCAAGACTTCGAAAAGATTCAACTTACAAACCAAAATATAGAGTGTTTCAGCAGAATTTAAAAGTAACAACTTCAACTAAGAGTTAAGCTCAGTAGCTTATTCTATATGGTTCGTGCTGCTCGGCTCCGTTGGTTACTACTAACTAGGGTGCTTAGTTTGACTCGTTGTCATCGACACCATAGTGGATTTTGTAATCCACTCCTTCAACACCTCCTGACAGGTCAGGCTCCTCGTAGAACACATCTTATTGGCATTTGGCTGCATACATTGGTGTGTCTTTGGGATCCTCAGAGTCTAAGCAAGGGATCAAAGAAAAGGATGAGTAACGGCGTTACCCAGCAAGTTCATTATATGCAAGGTGGGAAGTTTGATGCTCTAACTACCACCTCAAACTATAAGTCCTTAGTACTATGCAGTTTTTGTAAATCTTTCTTCAAAGATTGATTTTATTATAAAAATCTATGACCATCAACCTTCACAGGTTGACTAGAACTTTCATGGAGTTCCTTTCCTACCGCGTTCGTAGCTCCTTCCCAGAACAGGGAGTAACAAGTTACAATTCTTACACTCTGCAGAGGTCCGTTACTTTACCCATGAGAGATCAACTCCTTGTTGCACAACCGGGCGTACTTTCCCGTCCACAATTCCCTGATGTGGGGCCCAGTAGGTGATCCAAGCCAATCACTGCCCCCTTTGCAACCTCGCATGCCTCCTTGGTGTACACCATGCCCACATATTGAATGACGACAATGGTTTGCAGATCGTTAGATGCCAGAACTATCGTGGGACGTTGAGGTTTCCCACCCATATGGTGCATATCCTCTATGAATTACCAATTAATATGCACGCTACGAGTGATAACAGCCACGACCTGCACATCCGGCTACATGCGAGAGGAAGAAGATACGGCTGACTTCTCTGTCCCATTCCAAATCTCATGGCTAATGCGTGATATACGATGCTAGAATCACTGATGTCATGGGTTATTAAGTCCCTAATTGATCATCATTGTTGCAAATAGAACCCTAAGTTCTATTGCTCCATTATATCATCACTTAGGATGATACCTAAGGTTTCTTTATTTGAGAAAATAATATTTTCTTTCTTTGGAGTATATATGATAACACACAATTTGCAAATACTTTGATAAAGATTCTTCAAAGGACAATACCTAAGTGATGAACTTGCCTTGTGATTGCAAGGTAGTGAAGTCGGATGTTTGCACTGGACCTTGAGCTTCTATGTCTACAAAACATCATTATTGCCTCGTAAGGACAATATTTAAAGAAGCAAAATGATTATGCATAGTAATGCCATGCACCTATTTAGTTTTGGTGTAATCTCCCCCATTATTTAAATTGTAAATTTTATTTTTAATAATAAAGAATTTATAAATATTAATTTTTTATATTTATTGAATATTGTCGTCGCCGCTGCTCCCGTGTGCTATGGTGGTGTTCCTCGCCATCAGGCGTGGCTGTGGTCGCCGCCTCGGCGTGGTGTGGGTCGCACGGCCCCCTTGGGGTGCTCCCCGTGTCGCCGTGCTCGTCGACCTCCTCTGATTCCTCTTCTCGCCCACCACGATAACCTTCAGTAAGTTATCCTCTTCTTCCCCTCATGTTCTCTGTGCTATGCCACCCTGTGATATGTGTTTGTGGTGGCTACTGCTGGCTAGTGGTCATGTCCTGATTAGGGTTGTTTGTTCTGCTTAGGGTTCATATCCCTCTGTTGATTGAATATCTGATGGTTTGGATCATGTATTGATGATCCCTAAGCATGATGAGTGATTGTTTGTTGTGGATTACTGCTTATGGTTAGTTTTGGTGAGGCTAATGGCTTACCAGATTGATTCCATTGGTTAATTTGATATGGTTCAGATGATAATGTTACTCTAGAATCATTACCTTGAGATTCTAGTGGTTTGAGAGCTCACCACTGTCATTACTTAGTTACTGACAGTGATTTTTGAGTGATGAAGTCATTGTATATGTAGTTGTTGGCTTATGAATTCATATACAGGTGAGATCAAATGGTCTCTTAAAGTGATGATATGTATATGGATCTTCCTGGAAATGATTCCTGGGATTAGTATCAGGAAAATGATTTATAGTTGGTTGTGAGTGTATGTGTGAAAGTTGGATGCTTAACCTGCTTAGTTTAGAAATTTTTCTTGTGACATCATTCTAATATGGCACACAAGATTAGGTTCTATTACTTGGCTTGGTTTTTATTCAAGCTTAAGATTAGCTTGGCATCAGAGATAAGTGGAAACTTCTTTCCTTAAATCCCTAAAACCTATGATGTTGATCTGAGGTTTAGGGACCAGGCCCTTATCTTGTTGTTCCTCATGGATTGGTTCTAGTAGTGATACCAGCTACTGATTCTTGAGTCAAAGTTGGGAAAATGATTTGTAGGCTTATTAAGTTATATAGATCCATAAGATGTAGGAATTCTAAGGTTCTACTCCTATTGAAGAGGTGTGCCTAGAAGTTCAGATCTTGGCTATATTCTTTCCTGGAATTTAAAATATAGCTTGATAGCTAGGATCAATGAGGTTGTCCTGAGATCCTAGTTGGATCTATATAGTTTTATGGTTGCTTTTAGTGTTTAAAAACTTCAATGATGGATTCACCCCACTTGGGTGTTTTTCTGAGAAGTTGAGTATGAGAAAACTCATGAATGTTTGTCTAGCTTAGACATCTAAATCATATGATGGTCTTTTTCTACTCACCACACTTGGGTGTTGTTGGGGTTGCAAGTTGTTGATCTTGTGGCTTGATCTTGCTGGTTGTGTGGCTACCTTGATCTGGTGCTCCTCCTAATACTTACAGCTCCTGGACTTGTTCTTGATCTTGTTGTCCAGCTCCTGGTCCTGTCTTGATCTTGATCTTGATCTTGCTATCCACCTAATCTTCCCCCTCCTTGTGTCACCATCTTGGTGAGATGATCAAGGTTATGGTTGGTGTGATCTGGTTTGGTTTGGTTTGGTTTGGCTGATGTGCTTGGTGTGTAAGAATAAGGAAATGGTGTTGGAGTGGCTTGCCCACGGCTATGCTGAGCAGTTTTGTTTGTTGGAGTTGTTGATGTTGTGCTGACAGCACACACCATGCAGTTTGGTGTGTGTGCTGCTTGTGTGCATGCTGCACCTTGTGGATATACTCAGGAATTGAAAGTTACCTTTTATCTGATTACTTTTACTTGTCTGGTGAAACTTGCCCCTTCTTGCTGTTTAGAGTTATTTGACTTATGGCTTAAAATTATGAAATATTTAGTTCTTTCATATTGGTGAAACTTCCCCTTAAAGTTTACTCAGTGATGAAAATTGAACAGTGCAACTCACTGTCAAAACTAAGAGTAACATATTTTAATCCTTAGTTTTCTTTCTTTTAGTTTGTGTTTTTTTGCAGGTACAAGACTTGGAGATTCAAGACTTTAGATTAGGTTTTCTTTTTCTTTATAGAATAGTCACTTGTAATATTTCTTTTATTCTTTTGTAATCTTTATTTTATTCTTTTGTAATAAAGATTGTACTATTACTCAATATATAAAGGTTCTTCTTTTACTTCATTACTATTGTAAAGATTCTTGATCATTTTCATAAGTTACATTTTGTAACTTATTTATTGAATAAAATTATGGAATAAATAATCTTTTTCTTGATTATGTTATTTATTTAAAGTTTGAGCTACTAATTATCAACTCTTGAATAAATCAAAATACTCAATCATAATTCTAAATCCTTTTGAATTATAAATCGAACACTCAAGTTTAAATTCAAATTTCATTTCCCAAAACACACTAATCCACAAAGATCATATCAAAGTTTGTAATGATCATTCTCCAAGACTATTCCTAATCTTCAAGAGTGAAAAAAACTTTGATCACTTTAGGTTTTTATTTGGCGAAAAATTTACCCTCATTTTTACAGATGAATGCATGCAATTCCACAGATTCCTAAATCTACCCTTCGTTGGTTCCTAAATACTGGGATGTTACAATGATGCATTCCTCTAGGCCCATAAATGGTGAAGTATCATGTAGTCGAAGTTCACATAACACCACTAGAAGAATAGCACCACAACTTAAATACTAAACCATTGAATAATATCTCAACACAAATACACTACTAACAACATGACTTCTCCCATGTCCTCAAGAACTAGACGAACTACTCACAAGACATCATATGGATCAAGATCAAAGATGATATGGTGATGGATAACAATCTGAACATAAACAATAATCCAATGTTTCCACTCACAAGCATCAACTACAATAGTAATCAACACCGGGGAAGTTTCCCCTAAGAACTATGTAAGTATTCAACACAATTGCTACAGCGGGATGGAGTGGTGATGATGGTGTTGGTGGATATGATGGTGTGGATGATGATGATCCCGATGAAGTCTATCTTGATGATGGTGTTGATGAAGACGATCTCCCCTCTCCGGGAAGAAATTTTCTCGGCAGAAATCTGTCTGTCGGAGAGATCTTTCTCTCTTGGTGTTTTCCACCCCGCAGAGGCGGCGGAATCTTTATGTGGTCGCTCCCCTTGTTTTAGGGTTTCGAGGAGAAGATATAGGCGAGAAGGCGGAGCCAGAGGTGGGCCAGGTGGGCCATAGCCCCTGTAGGTGCGGCCTAGGGGTGGCCCGCGCCTGGGGGTGTGGGCCCCTTGTGGCCCATCTCTGCCTCCCCTTCTAGCTTTCTTCGTCTTCTATGAAAAGATGAATTTCCTTAGTTTTTCTGGTATTTTTCTGATCTTCACGAAATTGCATCAAAACACCTCTTTTTCCATCAGAAACCTAACTCCGACCGTTCATCCTCCAAGAATCATCCAATATGCAAAAACAGATGAAAAGACATAAGTAACACCTCTTAATAAGAAATATATCAATGCATAGAGGCAAATTATGATATAGAATGGTGATGCAAATTGGACGTATCAACTACCCCCAAGCTTAGACCTTCGCTTCTCCCCAAGCGAAAACTAATCTCAGTTAACATGTCCACGGGTTTATGGAGTGAAGTGTCGATAAAAGAATACGAACAAGAAGCATCACACTTACCATTACACAACTCATAGAAGAAAGCAACTAACCATTATATAACTTAGCTTGCAACAAGTAGAGGAGTCACAATAGAGATGCATAAAGATAAATCATAATTGGAATTGGCAAAATTTGTTCTTGGTCAGAGAACAACTGGCAAACAGTTTCACAAAAAGTTTTTGTAGAAGTTTTCACAACAAGTGTACTCTTTGCTCAAACATAAAAGGTTTTTCACAAATAAGGCTTTCAAAGTAATACTCAATAGATAAGAGTCTTGTGCAAACAAGGAAGATGAAGAACATGATTGAATAAATCATCATATGAATGCTTGGAACACAACAACTCAAATTCTTGCTGGAGACAGAGAGGAAGTAGGTTTACTGACTCAACTTAGAAATAGGAGAAAAGCCCTTCATAGAGGGAAGCAGGGATTTCAAGTCATAAAGAGCTTCCAAAAGATTATGGTACTTACTAGCTTTGAGCCCTCATTGCCCCTATCATAAGCATCTTGAGGTGATTAAAGTTAAAGTGAACAAATATGGAGTATATGCTTGATGAAATATAAGCTGGCAATCTCATGTCCCTTGAGTACGAGGGCCGCTCCTCATGCTACTCAACTTTAGTTACCGGTAAGTTCTTGTCATTGTAAGTATATGTGTATCGTAAAGAACCGCCAATGGGGTACCCCTTGCACATGATACAGGAGCTATCCCATAATCAAAATGACAAGGCAAGCAGACAGTGAGCATCTCAGCGATCTTTTTATTTGCTATTTGCATAGGGTTTTATTGAGGATGCTTCACAAATTGCTCACTATGGTTATGCTACAAGTTTCCACCATGATTAGGCATGGCTTAGGCTAGCGGCCCAGGCCTTTCTCTAACACATATGCATAACTCCATGGACTTACAAGCTCCCCTTTTATTTCACACCGACAACATCCACAAACAAAAGAGCATGATATCAACTAGATATGTATCCATAAGTGTTGAAAGCATTCCTCGTGATAGCATGGTTCTGCTAATCCCAACATATATATGCAAGCATATACAACTTCGATGACACAATGGTTCAAGTTTATTAGGGGCAATAAAATAAGGTGTGCCATCAAGTTCGTGAGAGCTTTACTAACTAGTTTTCACATAGCAAAATATTTTTTAATTCGAAAGATAGATGAAGCTTGAGAATTTGCTTGGAATAGCAATAATGCTAACAGGTAGATATGGTGGACACAAATGGCACAGGTTTTGGTTCAAAGGGATTGTATGCATGAGAAGTAGTCCTTCTCAAAATAGGTTTTTGGCTAGCAAGGCTGGGTAGCAAGCAAAAGAGTTGAAGGAAACAAGAAAACATACAAGTAATAAAGCCAAACATGCAATCTTCCTTGAAGACACAAAGGATCTTAAATAAAGAATACTAAGCTTATGGGCCAATCAAGAAAGAAAATAAAAGATACAAAATACTTGTAAGCTTTTTCTCTTTTCCTTTCAAACCTCAAAAAGTGTTGCTACTAACCAGAGCTCGACTTGCCAAAACCAATTTATATCTACTTGATGCTCCCAAAGTGATACCAATACTGATCAACAAGATCAATCATATAATAGAGATTGCAAACTAAAATAAGAAGCGCAAAAAGTAAAAGATGAAACTTCTCATTAATATTCCATAAAGGCACTCACACCAAGGGATACATAGATAATCAACTAAAGGATAGATACTTCCATAATGCAAACCAACATATAAGATAACTTATCTACCAAAGATATGAATCCACTAAAAAGGTAAAAGATAAAAGATTATGATGTGATACCGCGGCACTACCCCAAGCTTGGAACAAGCCAAGGGGATGCCAAACCTGATGACGAATTACTCCTTCGGTGATGGTGGTCTTCTCTTGATAAGCTCTTCAATTAGTTTCCTCAAATCCTCAATCTTGAAGGTCAGAGTACGGATCAACTCTAAATTTTTCTCAATGCGGTTCATGATCATATCGGACCGAGAATCCCAGTCCTTGTTATTCTTTCCCCACTCTTCCTTCTTAGTGTGTTCCTTCCCTGCATGGTTAGAACGAGGCAGATCCCAAACTAAGGGCAAGTTCCCTTTGGGCACATGTTGGTATTGTTGCTCATGTATAAGAGTATGCAAGGGGTTCTTGGTACATGAAGGAGGTGACCGTGGAGCGAAGACAAGACGTGGAGGTTTCCCTCCCTTAGACATACGTGCTGTCCTTCTAAGCTTGGTAGGATTTTCCACCACTCCAATGCTTGCGACGGTAGCGCGGGTATCCGGATGCCCGTCCTCCTCCATGTCTTCTTCATCCCCAACCAAGATCTCCTCCTCCTTGGGGTTTTGAGAATCATCTTCCTTGGGCTTCTTGCCTTTGTTGTTGGCAGAGACCATGGTGCTCTAAACTTGAGAATATTTCCCGACAGAAATAGATCGAAATGAAAACATGACAAGAACACGGTATACGAACCTCGGGGGATCCGAGGGTTATATATTATGAAGTTTCATTGCATAAGGAAGGTACAGGTGTGAAAACGAGGCGGAGACGGATCTCACGGGGCTCACACCCCCTCCAGGCGCGGCCAGCTGGGGCCCGCGCCTAGGGTGGGTGTGGCCACCCTGGCCTCCGTTTCCTCCTCTGTTTCGTCTCGTAACCTTCCATATGTAATAAAAATATCAAAAATATAAAAAAATAGGGTTTCCACGAACCTTTTGTTTTCACCATGTTTACCTATTTAAAGACGGACTCTGCAGATTCCTTTTCTTCTTCTCCTGGAAATTCCTTTTCTCAAAAGGCATTACACAAACCTCAATGGCAACATTAGTGTATGCAAAAACAATAAACCTTTAGGTTCACACTTCAAATGAAATCCATCAAAACAAAAGCTACTGTAGCAACTCCTTTCCTGAAACCCCAAAAAGAATTTGGAAGGGAATCAATATAAGAGGCAAATGCAAATGATGGCAGAAATCTGTCAAAACAGACCAGCAGGTAAAGATTGATTTTTTTGAAAACCTTTTGTTGCTCAAATCAAAAAGTGAAAAACTAATGAAAGTTGGGTAACAACTTGGAGAACAAGCACAGAAAATTACAGCTCCATCCGTTGTACTAAGCTCCTTCATGAATTTTTACAATGCAGCACAAAAATCTGTCCCAGGACACCCACTTTTCACAATTCCTCTACTTCTCAAAAGTAGTTGATCTTGACACAAAAACCAAAACAAAAAAGATAAGGAGCGGTTATTACTGAGGTAGTAACTTCTAAGACTCGACAAAACTATTTGGTTATCTCCCAAGAAGTACTTCTCTTTAATGCCTTTAAGTTAGGCTTGAAAATTTCAAAGATGCTCACATAGGAGATATATATTTGAAGTGAAAGAGAGCATCAAGAAGCAAATATCCCACACATTTGAGTCTAACCCACTTCCTATGCATGGGAGTATCATGAGAAAACAAATTGTTGAAACAAAAGGCCAATAGCATAGGAAGACAAAACAAATGCAACTTCAAAGCTTTCAACATAAAACTGGGAAACTTAATATTATTGAGATGCATAAAACCATGTTTCCCTCTCTAATAATAACTTTCACTAGCACTTTGAATAAAGTTGACAATATAACTGTCACTGACAACAACTTTATCATCAGAATGAGCATACTTACAATCATCAAAAAGAGGTCCAAGGTCATAAACTGGATCAATAGAAGCAAGTTGTTCCATCCTAAAATCTTCATTAGGCAAGCTATTTTCACAAGGAGATTTAGCAAATTTGGAAAAGTTAAACTCATAAGAATATCTATCAAACTTAGTTAAACTTTTTCCTTCTTACAATCTATAATAGCCCCACAAGTGTTCAGTAAAGGTCTACCAAAGATGATAGGACAAGTTTTACTAGCTGCTGAATTAAGCACTAGAAAATCAGCAGGATACTTAATCTTACCGCAGAGAACCTCCACATCTCTTACAATACCAATAGGGCAAATGGTTTCCTTTTTATCAAGGTGAATAACCACATCAATGTACTCAAGCTCACAAGGACCAATTTCATGCATAATTTCCCTGTAAGCTCATAAGGAATAACACTAGAACTAGCACCAATATCACATAAACCATAATAGCAATGATCACCAATTCTAACAGAAAGCACAGGGACACTAGCTTTTCTAGCTTTACTAGGATGAGAGACAATATTTGAAGCGTCTTCACAGAAGACAATGTGCTCATCCTCTATATTTCTAGTGTCATGATCTTTCACAATAGCTACCACAGGTTCAATATTCATTGCTCATCGGGTTCCATAGTTTTCTTTGTACTTTTTTATTCGCACTAATCATCATAGAATACTCCTTTACCTTAGCTGGGAAAGGTATTTTCTCAACATAAGGTTCAGGAAAAATATGATCTATAGTACAAACTTCAATGCTTCTAGCAGGAACACAACTAACAACATCTTTATAAGGTGCATGGTACTTATTCCACTTCTTTTTAGGAATTTCTATGTAGGCAAAGGCCTTAAACAATTGGCAAAACTTTGGGAATCAAGACCATACTTAGTACTAATATCACGGAAACCATCAGTTCCCATAAAAGATTTAATGCACTCATAATCATAATTTATACCTGACTTTCTTCCTTTGTCATTCTCCCATGCTTCAGTGTTCTCTTGAATATGGTCTAGGAGATCCCATTTAGCTTCTTACTTCATATGTGTGAATGATCCAGCACAAGAAGCATCTAGTAAATCTTTATCATGAAGAGAAAGCCTAGCATAAAAGTTATTGATAATAATATTGTTAGGGAGTTCATGAATATGACATTTAAGCATTAGTAACTTCAATCTCCCCCAAGCTTGAGATGTACTCTCTCCATCACGAGGCCAAAAGTTATATATCAGATTCCTATCCTTATGAATTTCACTGGGAGGATAGAATTTAGAATAAAAGAGAGGTATTAATTCCTCCCATTCCATGGATTGTCCATTCTTCAGTAGCTTATACCATTCTTCAGCTCTCCCTTTCAAGGATATAGAGAGTAACTTCTTATTCACCTGTTTAGTTGTGATACCTGCACACTTAAACAATCCGCATATTTCATGGATAAAAAGCAAGTGATCACCAGGGTGGACAGTTCCATCCCCTAAATAATAATTATCCATAACACGATCATCAATACTTGTAGGTATCTTAAAAGGATCTATCTCAACAGGTGGTGGTTCATCTACTACCCCAACAGTGGTAGTAGTTTTCCCAAACAGAAAACCAAGTGGGTTATCCATATTGGAAACAAAGTAACAAACATAAATAAAAAGCAATACTCATAATGGAAGTTTCCTTTACCAGTTCCACTCTTCAATAGCGCTTCACTCCCCAGCAACAACGCCAGAAAATAGTCTTGATGACCCACAAGTATAGGGGGGTGTATCGTAGTACTTTTGATAAATAGGATTATCGATCCCAACAAGGAGCAGAAGGTGTTGACTAGTGGTATAGAGCAGGAAATCTCTGTAAATACTTAGAAAACAGATTTTTAGGGGTTTTCTGATAAAGCAAAGAAATAAAGTGCAAGTAATAAAGACAACGAACAATTGCAGCAAGTGGCCCAATCCTTTCTTAGCAAAGGACAAGCTGGTGGAAATACTTATAAGGACCAAATGTTCTCAAGGACACATGGGAATTCTGTCAAGTGCTTTCGCTTCAAATAGCTGAGTACCCTTCTTTGGTGTTGTAAGTGTTGTGTGGGTGAACTTGTGCTAATGTACCGACCTTACTTGGACTAATACATACTTGTGATTAAACCCCCTGGAAGCATCTGCAACTACAGGAAAGCAATTAAGGTATAAACCTAACCACAGCCTTAAACTCTGAGATCCTATGCTCCCTTGTGCAATGGTGTCCTAACGGGGGTTCAGGTTTCTGTCGCTCCGGCAACCCCACAATTAGTAGCCAAATACACAATGCATTCTTCTAGGCCCATAAATAGTGAAGTATCATGTAGTCGACGTTCACATGACACCACTAGAAGAATAACACCACAACTTAAATACTAAACCACTGAATAATATCTCAACACAAATCCACTACTAACAACATGACTTCTCCCATGTCCTCAAGAACTAGACGAACTACTCACAAGACCTCATATGGATCAAGATCTGTCACATCCCAAGATTTTCCAAATCTTGTTATGTGAAAAATAAATGAATAAAATAAAACTTTGTTGATTTTCAGGGTGAGAAGAAACTTTTTGAATCCAATTGGAAACCTTCAAACCTATTTTGACCCAATAAATCCTAAAGATATTTAAGAAGATAAACAATTAATAAAGGGAAAATTTAAATAATTGGAATCACTACTTTGGATCTTTTATTAAAAAGTTTTGGTTTCAGATGAAAAGATAGGAAAATAAATAAGGATTGTTTTATAAAGCCAAATTAAACCTTGGCCAAGTTTTTGAAATAAAATATTTTGTTTTGATTAAAGAGATAAAAGTCTTTTTAAATAAAACAATGAGGATTTACTAATAAACCAAAATTATTAAAGTAAAGGCTTTTCCCATTTTAAATAAACACTAAAACTTGTTATTTTAATTTAAGCAAGTTTTCCAAGTGTTTTATATTTTCAAATAAAACCTACTGAAGTGGTTTTGATACTATTTAGATTTCAAATGAAGATTATAAATAAAACAAATCCTATTTGAATAAATAACTAAGGACTATTTACTTAATTATTAAATAGATCCTAAAAGAATAAAATTATTATTTTATTTTAGGACCTTGATTTGTGTTGTTAAACAGGACTAAAATCAATGCAAAGTTTGGCAAAGATATGAATTCTTTTGAGTGTTTGTTTTGTTGTTTGAAATTCAAAACAGAAAATCGAAATAGAAAAAGATAAAGCAATTAGAAAGAAAAAAATAGAATCAGACCTGACCCAACTCACCTGGCCCAGGAAGCCCAGCTCCAGCCCAACTTCTTTCCCCACGCGCGAAACGTTTTCCACCGAAAAGCCAACCCGCAGAGTCACTGACCGGTGGACCCCACTCCCTCTTCCTCTCTCTCGCAGACAGCGCGGCCCCACGCCAGCTCAGCGTCGTCTTCCCCGCGTTGAACTCGCCGGCCGTTTCCTGTCGTTGATGCCGCGATTGAATTCGCTTAAATGCCGCGTTTAATCCTCGCCGTGACCCTGCAGTATTAATCGCCACGCTCTCCTCTTCTTTTCACCTCAGATCCCACTCGACCAGAGCCACTAGGCTGCCCGAATTGCAACCTCGACTATCACTGTCCCCGACAAACTCCGGCGACGATTCCGGCCGAACCCTGCCGCCCCTTGCCTCCCCGAACACACAGCCGTGATCCCCAACCTCTGACGCTTCTCCCTGTGCCTTCCGTTCAACCGCGCACGCCCCAGAACCTCGGCTTCGACAACGTCTGAGCGCCACCACCGTTCACTGACACTCCGGCGAACTCCCTAGGTAACCTCCGTCCGCCCCGAGCCCTCTCGATCATGCTCACGTGAATCCCACACTCGCCCGCATCTAACCATGCCCCTATCTTGTCTTAGGGTGATCTACAACGTCGCCCCCGACAATGAACAGAGCCGTCTGACGCCGACGACGTCTCCGGCGAGCGATTACTCCCGTCCCTCTGCGCCCCTCGCCAAGCCAACGCCACCTCGAGCTTCACCTCGACCACGCGAACGCTGTAAGCCCTTTTCCCCTCTCCCTTGCTTCCTGTAACCGCCGCAACGCCACCGCTCGACCTCGGCCCGCCCGCCACCACCGCCCGCCGCCGCCATCGGTTGAGAGGCTGAGAGCCGTGCGATGTGAATCGTCTGGCTGAGATTAGAACTGAATGAAGAGGTATGAGTCAACCCGCGCCGTAAGATTTAACTGAGATCCAACGGTTTGCAGAGGCTGATCCGCACGAAGCGGTACTGTCCAATAGGATTGCGCCGCGTGGCACTAGTTGATTTAAAACAGATTTTAGAATCTGATTTAGATGCAAATTTGTAAACCTTATAACTTTTGATCCACACGTCCAAAATTTGCAAATTTTATATCAATGGAATCAGCAAGACAAGCCCTAGTCAACCATGAAATTTTTTTAGTGTTTTGCTTCTGGGAAATTGTTTGTTTTTGCAGAAACTTGTGTGTGCTTATTTAGATTATAAAAGTTATTCCAAAATGTTTTTGAGGATGAAATCTTTGCAAAATGTTTTGTTGTGAACTTACTGACCCTAGGAACCAACTCATGGATTTAAAAATGTATTTGGTGAAGAGTAGGATTGAATACTTGATTTAGCTCATTTCTAGTCAAATAAAAACATTGATTTGGTTATGGAAATAATTTTTGATTAAAACCTTTGGGAAAATGTTTTGATTCAAACCTACTGACCCTAAACACCAAGTTTTGTGATTTAACAACTTATTTAGTGAGCAATATAAAATTATTGCTTTGCTAAAAGCATTTTCCACCACATGAAATAATGATTTGATTTAAGAAAAAGTTTTTAGATAAAACCCTTTTGCAAATGGTTTTACCACTTTAGAAAATAACCACATTGAACCTTACAAAGTTTAGAGCCTAGTAGAAACCACCTTTGCAAATAAAACTATCTTTGCATGCTTGCATGACTTTGTTTCTATTATTTTGTGTGTGTTGATTTGTTTGATTGTTAGTTGGAATGATAGTTGATATTGTGTTTGCTTGATTGATTTGTAGTGAAGTTAGAAGATTGTGAAATTAGCAAGATCAAGAAGTGAACCAACATCCCCTACCAAAAAGGCAAGTGACACTATCATCCAAGTCCAACTATTTTCATTACACTTAGTGGATTTTTGTAACATGCATAAAAAGGATTTCTATATTTTATGCTATGCTAAATCCTAATAGGATACGCTTAAATCTCCCTTAGTGGAAACAATGTAATTGTATTATGCTTAGCCCTGCTAAAATTTTTGAGAAGAGATACATGTTGAGATTATATGAAGTATTGAAAAGACTTGTGTTTTATATAATAAAACAAGTACTCAATGAACCACCTGGGTGGACAAGGATATTTGAGTTTTTGGACAAGGTGGCAACAAAAGGAACCATGTTTATGGCAATCTCTTTGTGTTGTGCACCAGAAGAAAACCACCCAGGGACTTAGAGATTGAACATGTTTCTCGTACAGTGGCTTCCGTGTACAGCCACATGCTAAATGGGCACTGGCTTAGTCAACTACATAATGAAAACCCCATACATTGGCCTCTTCAGGTTAACTAGAATGAGGGAACTTGGAACCCTACATTGGTGCCTGAAGACAAGCTAGCATTGTGTATTGGGAGGACCCTATGGAAAGACTTCGTCACATTCTCAATCTGCCAGTACTCCATCTTGGTGAGTACTTATCCAGCGGCCACTGGTGGCAACAAGATGAGATTGTGTCATGTGGGTAAAGTGTACAACTTCTGCAGAAGGTCAAATTCTAAGTACTTAGCCGAGTCCCCGGTTATGGACAATACTGAGCAACTAAGGCCTGAAGCTATGGAAGATCTCGACATTCCAATTTCTAAAAGTAGTGTTTTAAAAAAAATAACAACAAGAGACTTGAAGCACTTGGGGTTTTACCAAGGTGTTCAGAAAGATTTGACAAGAGAGATTTGACAAAGAGATCAAAACTATTTTGAAAAGATAGGATAAATCAATTGCTTTCTGCAAATGAGCCTAAACCCTACTTAGCCAAATATGCATGATAGGATCCACTTATTTCTACATAGTAGTGATACTTGCCAATACAATTCAAATGTATTGACCCTTGTGGCTGTAACTTGTTATGTTGCAGGTTTGTTTGATTTTAGTGAAGTATATTGATTAGGATTACAAAGTCTATAACCAACATGTCTGCCTGTGGCACTTTGAAGATGAAGGACCCCATGCTTATAATTATTCTGCTGCAATGTAATGTAATAGACAAATGAGCTATGTAAGATGTAATAAATTATTTTATTCCTGGTTATAAAGTTGTATTATGACCTTTGTTTCTAGATATTACATCTTAACTGTGGATGCTAGCTATTGATCCAGGGACTAGCATTGTAAACACAGGGATCTCTAACTTTATAAAGGAGGGAACCCTACAAGATGGTATCAGAGCACCGTGTTGCCTGTAGGATTTGTAAACCTAGGATTGGACAAAACCCCTTAGAAAAATAGGAGTTATATTTGTTCCAAAACTTATTTACAAACAATCTTGTAAACTCTTTCCTCAACCATTTTTGGTTTTAATTCTACATCTCTTCTATCTCAAACTTGATGGACAAAACCCACCCCATGGCCAAAGACTTCACCATGTGCTAAGGACTTCTTCAACTCTAATGACTTCAACTTCTTCAACTCTAATGACTTCAACATCTTCAGCATTTTCCCCAAGGACTTCAAACTTGGATGTCACTAAGGAACAAGTGAGACAGAAATCTTGCTCAAGATTTGAAAACCAAGGAAACACAACTTAGAAGGAGCCATCACCACTTTTGAAGTTTTGTAACCAAGAGTTTTCCCAAGGAAACCATGATCTCATTCAAGAAGAATCAACCAAGAAGGATGGAAAGATCACAAGTGAACCATATAGATGGACCACCACATTTAGCTAAGTCAAACTCATCAACTTAGTGTGGTGTAACAAAAATGTTTTGTTACCTAAAAAGATGCTTGAAAACTTGTTGTTTGAAAGGAGTGTTTGTTTGTGATTGCTTGCACATTGCTTGAGTGAATTGTGATGTGTGTGATTAGAATTATTTCCTTAGAAATATCTTGCCTATTCTAATATCCATCCAATCCAAACAGATGACTACTCCAAAAGACTCCAACATCAAGATTGATGACAACAACAACCAAGAGGACAACATGAGAGAACTCATAGCAACCCAAAACCAGTTGAACCAAATGACAGCTACATTCATAGCCAACACCAGTGGGGAAGACCCAACCATGCAAGGATTTTTGGAAAACCAAGCCCAAATGTTGCATAAGGTGACAGATCAAATGATCAATATGGAAAGCAACTTTTCCAAAGGAGGTTGTGACAACAAGGATGACAAAGATGTTATTCTAGAAGGAACCCAAGCTTGCAATATTTGTGGAGACAAGGATCACCTTACCAAGGAGCATGGAGATCAATACCCCAATTGTGAAGAGAAACATCCAGCTAACCAATGCCCCACATCTCAAGTTACTTGTTATCTTTGTGAAGGAAATAATCATGTCCCTATCCAATGCCCCATCTATTCCATAGTTGAACATAGGAAACAAGGTGGAGTGCGACAACTGATTGCAGACCATCATGAGGGAGCCAAGTCTACCAAGAAGGATGAAGACAAAGGAAAATCTCCACTTATACCTCCATGCAATACAACCCAATTTAAAGGACCAAAGAGAAAACATATGAATTTTCCAAGGAGCAATAGAAGGTCAAAGAAACAAGTAGACATTCCTACCTATAAGATAACATATGAAGAACATGAACTAGAAGCACTCCTAGCTTTGGAGAAACCCAAGAAAAAGAAGGACAAAAGCCATGTGCAATGTAACCATTGTAAAGAAATGGGACACTATGCCAGTGAATGTCTAGAGAAGCAGAAGTATAAAGAGATTGGCCAAGTATGGTGCAACAACTGCAAAGAGCTAGGCCATTATGTAGCAACTTGTCCATAGAAGATTCGTGATGAACTCAATCTTATCACATGCTACAACTGTGGTAACCAAGGACATTATGCAAGCAACTGTCCAGAAAAGATGAAGCACAAGATAAACAAGTCTGTGAAGGATCTCAGCCTTGTCACATGTTTCAAGTGTGGAAACAAAGGACACTATGCAGATGGTTGCCCAGAGAAGTTTCCCCAAGATCCCAAGCTAGACAAGATGTAATCTAGTTGGAAAATATTTTAAGGGTGGTAGTACCCTAGATGTTTTGAGCCAACTTGTAACCCTAGCCTCCCCAAATCTCGGGACAAGATTTATTTTAAGGGTGGTAGCCTGTCACATCCCAAGATTTTCTAAATCTTGTTATGTGAAAAATAAATGAATAAAATAAAACTTTGTTGATTTTCAGGGTGAGAAGAAACTTTTTGAATCCAATTGGAAACCTTCAAACCTATTTTGACCCAATAAATCCTAAAGAGATTTAAGAAGATAAACAATTAATAAAGGGAAAATTTAAATAATTGGAATCACTACTTTGGATCTTTTATTAAAAAGTTTTGGTTTCAGATGAAAAGATAGGAAAATAAATAAGGATTGTTTTATAAAGCCAAATTAAACCTTGGCCAAGTTTTTGAAATAAAATATTTTGTTTTGATTAAAGAGATAAAAGTCTTTTTAAATAAAACAATGAGGATTTATTAATAAACCAAAATTATTAAAGTAAAGGCTTTTCCCATTTTAAATAAACACTAAAACTTGTTATTTTAATTTAAGCAAGTTTTCCAAGTGCTTTATATTTTCAAATAAAACCTACTGAAGTGGTTTTGATACTATTTAGATTTCAAATGAAGATTATAAATAAAACAAATCCTATTTGAATAAATAACTAAGGACTATTTACTTAATTATTAAATAGATCCTAAAAGAATAAAATTATTATTTTATTTTAGGACCTTGATTTGTGTTGTTAAACAGGACTAAAATCAATGCAAAGTTTGGCAAAGATATGAAATATTTTGAGTGTTTGTTTTGTTGTTTGAAATTCAAAACAGAAAAAATCAAAAAAGAAAAAGATAAAGCAATTAGAAAGAAAAAAATAGAATCAGACCTGACCCAACTCACCTGGCCCAGGAAGCCCAGCTCCAGCCCAACTTCTTTCCCCACGCGCGAAACGTTTTCCACCGAAAAGCCAACCCGCAGAGTCACTGACCGGTGGACCCCACTCCCTCTTCCTCTCTCTCGTAGACAGCGCGGCCCCACGCCAGCTCAGCGTCGTCTTCCCCGCGTTGAACTCGCCGGCCATTTCCTGCCGTTGATGCCGTGATTGAATTCGCTTAAATGTCGCGTTTAATCCTCGCCGTGACCCTGCAGTATTAATCGCCACGCTCTCCTCTTCGTTTCCCCTCAGATCCCACTCGACCAGAGCCACTAGGCTGCCTGAATTGCAACCTCGACTACCACTGTCCCCGACAAACTCCGTCGATGATTCCGGCCGAACCCAGCCGCCCCTTGCCTCCCCGAACACACAGCCGTGATCCCCAACCTCTGACGCTTCTCCTCGTGTTTTCGCTCAACCGCGACGCCTGTAACCTCGGCTTCGACAACGTCTGAGCGCCACCACCATTCACTGACACTCCGGCGAACTCCCCAGGTAACCTCCGTCCGCCCCGAGCCCTCTCGATCATGCTCACGTGAATCCCACACTCACCCGCATCTAACCATGCCCCTATCTTGTCTTAGGGGGATCTGCAACATCACCCCCGACAACGAATAGAGCCGTCTGACGCCGACGACGTCTCCGGCGAGCGATTACTCCCGTCCTTGTTAGCCCCTCGCAAAGCCAACGCCACCTCGAGCTTCACCTCGACCACGCGAACGCTGTAAGACCTTTTCCCCTCTCCCTTGCTTCCTGTAACCGCCACAACGCCACTGTCTGACCTCGCGCCGCCGCCATCCGCCGCTAGCGCCGCCAGTTACTGGTTGAGCTGCTGAGAGCCGTGCGATGTGAATCGTCTGGCTGAGATTAGAACTGAACGAAGAGGTATGAGCCAACCCACGCCGTAAGATTTAACTGAGATCCAACGGTTTGCAGAGGCTGATCCGCACGAAGCGGTACCGTCCAATAGGATTGCGCCGCGTGGCACTAGTTGATTTAAAACAGATTTTAGAATCTGATTTAGATGCAAATTTGTAAACCTTATAACTTTTGATCCACACGTCCAAAATTTGCAAATTTTATATCAATGGAATCAGCAAGACAAGCCCTAGTCAACCATGCAATTTTTTTAGTGTTTTGCTTCTGGGAAATTGTTTGTTTTTGCAGAAACTTGTGTGTGCTTGTTTAGATTATAAAAGTTATTCCAAAATGTTTTTGAGGATGAAATCTTTGCAAAATGTTTTGTTGTGAACTTACTGACCCTAGGAACCAACTCATGGATTTAAAAATGTATTTGGTGAAGAGTAGGATTGAATATTTGATTTAGCTCATTTCTAGTCAAATAAAAACATTGATTTGGTTATGGAAATAATTTTTGATTAAAACCTTTGGGAAAATGTTTTGATTCAAACCTACTGACCCTAAACACCAAGTTTTGTGATTTAACAACTTATTTAGTGAGCAATATAAAATTATTGCTTTGCTAAAAGCATTTTCCACCACATGAAATAATGATTTGATTTAAGAAAAAGTTTTTAGATAAAACCCTTTTGCAAATGGTTTTACCACTTTAGAAAATAACCACATTGAACCTTACAAAGTTTAGAGCCTAGTAGAAACCACCTTTGCAAATAAAACTATCTTTGCATGCTTGCATGCATGACTTTGTTTCTATTATTTTGTGTGTGTTGATTTGTTTGATTGTTAGTTGGAATGCTAGTTGATATTGTGTTTGCTTGATTGATTTGTAGTGAAGTTAGAAGATTGTGAAATTAGCAAGATCAAGAAGTGAACCAACATCCCCTACCAAAAAGGCAAGTGACACTATCATCCAAGTCCAACTATTCTCATTACACTTAGTGGATTTTTGTAACATGCATAAAAAGGATTTCTATATTTTATGCTATGCTAAATCCTAATAGGATACCCTTAAATCTCCCTTAGTGGAAACAATGTAGTTGTATTATGCTTAGCCCTGCTAAATTTTTTGAGAAGAGATACATGTTGAGATTATATGAAGTATTGAAAAGACTTGTTTTTTATATAATAAAACAAGTACTCAATGAACCACCTAGGTGGACAAGGATATTTGAGTTTTTGGACAAGGTGGCAACAAAAGGAACCATGTTTATGGCAATCTCTTTGTGTTGTGCACCAGAAGAAAACCACCCAGGGACTTAGAGATTGAACATGTTTCTCATACAGTGGCTTCCGTGTACAGCCACATGCTAAATGGGCACTGGCTTAGTCAACTACATAATGGAAACCCCATACATTGGCCTCTTCAAGTTAAATAGAATGAGGGAACTTGGAACCCTACATTGGTGCCTGAAGACAAGCTAGCATTGTGTATTGGGAGGACCCTATGGAAAGACTTCGTCACATTCTCAATCTGCCAGTACTCCATCTTGGTGAGTACTTATCCAGCGGCCACTAGTGGCAACAAGATGAGATTGTGTCATGTGGGTAAAGTGTACAACTTCTGCAGAAGGTCAAATTCTAAGTACTTAGCCGAGTCCTCGGTTATGGACAATACTGAGCAACTAAGGACTGAAGCTATGGAAGATCTCGACATTCCAATTTCTAAAAGTAGTGTTTTAAAAAAAATAACAACAAGAGACTTGAAGCACTTGGTGTTTTACCAAGGTGTTCAGAAAGATTTGACAAGAGAGATTTGACAAAGAGATCAAAACTATTTTGAAAAGATAGGATAAATCAATTGCTTTCTGCAAATGAGCCTAAACCCTACTTAGCCAAATATGCATGATAGGATCCACTTATTTCTACATAGTAGTGATACTTGCCAATACAATTCAAATGTATTGACCCTTGTGGCTGTAACTTGTTATGTTGCAGGTTTGTTTGATTTTAGTGAAGTATATTGATTAGGATTACAAAGTCTACAACCAACATGTCTGCCTGTGGCACTTTGAAGATGAAGGACCCCATGCTTATAATTATTCTGCTGCAATGTAATGTAATAGCCAAATGAGCTATGTAAGATGTAATAAATTATTTTATTCCTGGTTATAAAGTTGTATTATGACCTTTGTTTCTAGATATTACATCTTAACTGTGGATGCTAGCTATTGATCCAGGGACTAGCATTGTAAACACAGGGATCTCTAACTTAAAAAAGGAGGGAACCCTACAAGATCAAAGATGGTATGGTGATGGATAACAATCTGAACATAAACAATAATCCAATGGTTACACTCACAAGCATCAACTACAATAGTAATCAACACCAAGAAAGTTTCCCCTAAGAACTATGCAAGTATTCAACATAATTGTTACAGCGGGATGGAGTGCTGATGATGGTGCTGGTGGAGATGATGGTGTGGATGATGATGATGATGATCCCGATGAAGTCTAGCTTAATGATGGTGTTGATGGCGACGATCTCCCCTCTCTGAGAAGGAATTTCCCCGGTAGAAATCTGTCTGCCGGAGAGCTCTTTCTCTCGGTATTTTCCACCCTATAGAGGCGGCGAAATCTTTCTGTGGTTGCTCCCCTTGTTTTAGGGTTTCGAGGAGAAGATATAGGTGCGAGGGCGGAGCCAGAGGTGGGCCAGGTGGGCCACACCCCCTGTATGCGCGGCCTAGGGGTGGCCCGCGCCTGGGTAGGGTGTGGGCCCCCCGTGGCCCATCTCTGCCTCCCCTTCCGGCTTTCTTCGTCTTCTGGGAAAATATGATTTTCCGTAGTTTTTATGGTATTTTTCTGATCTTCGCGAAATTGAATCAAAACACCTCTTTTTCCATCAGAAACCTAACTCCGGCAGTTCATCCTCCAAGAATCATCCAACATGCAAAAATAGATGAAAATACATAAGTAACACCTCTTAATAAGAAATATATCAATGAATAGAGGCAAATTATGATATAGAATGGTGATGCAAATTGGACGTATCAGTGCCTAATACAATAAGGGGTGAGACGAATGGTGGTATTTATGAATTCAAATATACTAGAGAAATCTTTGCTCCTGATGTTGTGCCCTCTATTCATGTTGCTGTGGGTGTGGAAAATCCAGATGCATAGGCTGGGCAGACAGGTCCTGCTACCATTGACAGACCTATCCCGAATCTGATAACTGCTACAAGAAGTGATGGTGATACTGGTGGGGACATACATTTGGTGGTGGCAATGTGAGAACAAACCGAGTAGATAGGAAGGGCCCTCGGTGTGAGGATTGTGAAAAAGGAAAAGAGCCGATGGTGGAGGCCGAAAATTCTGAAAATTCAGGTGACATGTCATTCGGGACGAGGATATCTCACTTGTGGGCTGATGTCTACGCACTTCTATTCTTGTAGAAATTTGTTGGGCCTCCAAGTGCAGAGGTTTGTAGAACAGCAGCAAGTTTCCCTTAAGTGGATTACCCAAGGTTTATCGAACTCAGGGATGGAGTGGTCAAAGGTATCCCTCTCAAGCAACCCTGCAATCAAGATACAAGAAGTCTCTTGTGTTCCCAACACATCCAATACACTTGTCAGGTGTATAGGTGCATTAGTTCGGCGAAAAGATAGTGAAATACAAGCGGTAATGGTGCCAGAAAAGAGCTTCTGACTTGTTGTTGACGTGGGAGAGACTAAAAGCAAACTGAAATAAAGATGGAAGCAAGCAAACATGCAACAGATCTAGATGCAAACAGTGTTTCAATGTTTAGAAACAAGGCCTAGGGATCATACTTTCACTAGTGAACACTCTCTCATATAAATATCTTCTCTTAATGATACTACTCTTAACTACTCTCCGGTTGGACACTCTAATCCATGGTAGGGCTATAACAGCACACCTCAAAGTCCACCTTTCCCCTCTAGATAACCCCACACTGTCACCTTGAGCGCTAGATGGTTCCAACAAACACCATAATTTCATAGAGAAAACCAACTCAACATATAACTCATAACAAATATATATGTAACATAGCTTAAGTGCCACACACGGTGTGCATGCTGTCACTTTCACACACGTGGGGAAAAGCATAGATCTATGAAAGCACGAGAGTAACAGAGTAGATCTACTTGATTACAAAGCTCATGACCACAACAAGATCATGCATAGAGAGAGATGAACACATAGCTACCGGTAGAGCCCTTAGCCTCGAGGAAGAACTACTCCCTCCTCATCATGGGAATCAGCAACGGTGATGAAGATGGTGGTGGAGATCGATGGATATGGCTTCGGGGGCACTTCCCTGTCCCGACAGGGTGCCAGAACAGAGACTTTCTGTCCCCTGAATCCCTCCTTCGGTGGCAGCAGCGCTACGAAGGTTTTCGTGGATTTCTTCTGGATGATTTAGGGTTTTCTCCCCGGGGGCTTCTTATAGGCGCAGGAGGCAAGGTCGGTGGAGGTCCAGGGGGCCCACACCCCTGTGGGCGCCACCAGGGCTGGCCCGCGCCTAGGGGGTGCGACCACCCTAGTGTCCTCCTCCAACTCTGCTTCGTGGTTCCGTGTTGCTCCGGGAAAATAATGACTTTGGCTTTTGTCCCGTACAATTCCGAGAATATTCATTTTTAGCTTTCTGAAACTAAAAACAGCAGAAAACAGGCAACTGGCACTGTGGCATCTTGTTAATAGGTTAGTACCAGAAAACATATAAAACACCTCAAAGTGTAGACAAAGCAAAGCAAAGTAGATACTAAACAAGCATGGAACATCAAAAATTATAGATACGTTTCCGACATATCAAGCATCCCCAAGCTTAACTCCTGCTCGTCCTCGAGTAGGTAAGTGATAAAAAATAATTTTTGAGGTGACATGCACCATCAAAATCAAGATCAAACCATTTGCAAGCAATGAAAGCTGGATCAAAGAACTCTAAACATGAGCATGGAAGATGGAGTTATAACAATAAGAAATAGCAACTATGCATGCAACATGAAAGGATACAAACAAATATTCATGAATAACAATGCATTGAAAGACATTTGTTTGTTTCACATATAGAAAACATAGCATAGTGGCATTAAGCTTGTCCCTCATTGAGTAGCAAATAGATGCATAGGACACCTTCAAAGTTCATAAGAGTGACTAGATACAAATAGCACTAGAACAAGTAATATCAACAATATGAATCAATCAATAAGTTTTGGGACAATGCACATAGAACTAAGAATGGCAACTATGCTCTCTTAACTGGTGCCTAAAGGTAGAAGGTGGAGACTCAATATAATGGTGGAATAAAGGCCCTTCATAAAGGGAAGCAGTGATTTCAAGTTTCAAAAAGAGCTTACAAAAATTATGGTACTTGTTAGCTTTTAGCTCTCATTGCCCCTATCATAAGCATCTTGAAGTGATTAAGGTTAAAGTGAACAAACTATGGAGTATATGCTTGAAAAAGTATAAGTTGGCAATCTCATTTCCCTTGAATACGAGGGTCGCTCCTCATGCTACTCAACTTTAGTCACTTGTAAGTTCTTGTCATAGTAAGTACATGTGTATCATAGAGAACCGCCAACGGGGTACCGCTTGCACATGATACAGGAGTTATCCCATAATCAAAATGACAAGGCAAGCAGACAATGAGCATCTCAGCAATCTTCTTATTTACCATGGGAAAATGGTGCTTTTTTCTCTCTTTCCTCTTTTCAATATGTCTCTTTTTTATAAGAACAAAGCTTCATAGATGTCATTATGGTGATGCTGCAAGTTTCCACCATGATTAGGCATGGCTTAGGCGAGCGGCCCAGGCGTTTCTTTAACACACATACATAACTCCATGGACTTACAAGCTCCCCTTTTATTTCACACCGACGACATCCATAAATAAAAGAGCATGATATCCACTGTGTACAAAGTATAAGTGCAATGTTGAAAGTGTTCCCCATGATAACACGGTTCTGCTAATTCCAACGTATAAGTGCAAGCATATACAACATAGATGACACAATGGTTCAAGTTTATTAGGGGCAAGAAAAATAAAGTGTGCCATCAAGTTTGTGAGAGCTTTAATCACTAAGTTTCCACATAACAAAAAGACTTTTTAATTGGAAGGTAGATGAAAACAAGAATATACTTGGAATGGTGTAGCACACCATGCATAGGAATTTATAGTGGACACTTGGGAATAACTTGGTTTATTGGAATTTGGATGCATGAGTAGAGCTTACTCATACAAGTGGAGGCTAGCAAAAGACTGGGAGCGACCAACTAATAGATCAATAATGTCCATAATCATGCAGAGCGACAAAACATTACTAATCAAAGCATAAAGTGGTACTACAATTCAAGGACTAAATGATCATAGAGTCTTTGGTGACTTGTTCATAGTCATAACATGGTGTAAGCATGTGCCAAGTCAACCCAAACAAAGCATCAAAGGAGAATACCACAATAATATGCTTTTGTATGCTAAAACAACGCATGATTCCTTCAAGGCACATTAAGTAATCCTAATTGTTTGGAACAAGTCATGCTACATCAATAATAACTAAGCATAAGGTCAAAACAACATCTAGCATGACATGATAAAGTCTAAGCCATAGTCAAAACAAGCTCCCTTTTGTACCACTATAAGCATGAAGCTTCCTACTCCTTCTCCAACACCAATCGAATTATTTGAAACAACTCACAAAGATAATAATCAATAAAGATCAGTGATCTTGTCTCACACATCCACAAAGAAGAACTAAAAAGTTCTAAGCTGAAAGCAGAACAAAACTAAAGCTAAACATAGTGCTAGGAAAAGTGAACACTCACAGAACAATAAGAATGAAAACTAGAGTGTTCTAGGCAATGAAAACGGAGTGTGTGTCTCTCCAAAAGAAGTGTGCTGAGCTCCAACCAACTTTATTCAACCAAACTAAGAAAACTAAAACCAAAAACAAAAACTAAGACGCTCCAAGAACAACACAATTGTGCATGAAACAATAAAAACGAATGTCTAGAAAGACCTGAGATTTTTATTGATGAAGAAGGGGATGCCTTGGGCATCCCCAAGCTTTGACACTTGTACCTCTTGAATATTTATTGGGGTGACATGGGGTGGCATCCCCAAGCTTAAGATTTTGTCCATTCTTCATCACATTACATCATTCTTTCCCTACACCTGAAAATTTTCCTTCATACAAAACTTCACACAATCTTCATTAGCAACATTAGTGTATTCAAAAGATAATAGACCTTTAGCTTTAGCTTTGGAACAGACAAACTTTCACTAAAAACACAAGATACTGTAGCAATTCCCTCAAAAAACTCAATTTCCCAAAAAGAACCCAAAAAGTAATCAATAAGAAGCAAATGCAAATAATGGCAGAAATTTGTCAAAACATACCAGCAGGTAGAAACAAATTTTTTAGAAGACCTTATGTTGCTCAAATCAAAACATGTTGAACTAAAAAAGTTAGATAACATACTGGGGGATTTATTCGTAAAATTTCAGCTCAATCCGACTTATAGAGATTCCTCACGAAATTTTACGGTGGAGCATAAAAATCTGTTTCGGAACAGCAACTCCCCAAATCTTACTTCCCTCTCATTAGAGGTCATTCTTGGACCAAAAAACAAATAAAAAGGATAAGGAGAGGTTATTACAGAAGTAATAACTTCCAAGACTCAATAAAACTCTTGGGTTATCTTCCAACAAGTACTTTTATTTACTGCCTTTAAGTTAGGCTTGATAGTTTGAGAAGATGCTCACATAAGAAATATGAATTGAAGAAAAAGAGAGCATCAAGAAGCAAATTCAAAACACATTTAAGTCTAACCCACTTTCTATGCATAGGAATCTTGTAAATAAACAAGTCATGAAGGCACAAAGCAACAAGCATAGGAAAGCAAAACAAGTGCAACTTCAAGATTTTCAACATAAAGAGGGGAAACTTAATATTGTTGAGATACATAAAACCATGTTTCCCACTCTCATAATAACTTTCAGTAGCATCATGAATAAAATTAACAATATAAATATCACATAAAACATTATTATCATGAGCCACATGCATAAAATGATTATTACTCTCCACATAAGCATAGTCATTCTTATTAATTGTAGTGGGGGCAAATTCAACAAAATAGCTATCATTACTATTCTCATCACCATAATCATCAAATATAGGAGGCATATTGTAATCACAATAAATTTTCTCCTCAATAGTAGGTGGACTGAAAATATCATATTCATCATTGTAATCATCATATATTGGAGGTTTGGTATCATCATAACCAATGGAATAGCTATCTTCCAAAGCTGGGGAATTAAAAAGATCATTTTCATAAAAACTAGCTTCCCCAAGCTTAGACGTTTCCATAGCATTAGCAATAATGGTGTCCAAAGATTTCATACTAATAACATTGCTATTAGCATGCAAATAAAGCTCCATAGGTTTTTTAATTTTCTCTTCAAACACTTCATGTCCTAGCTCAAGATAAATACTATAAAGCTCTCTAATTTTGTTGTTGTTTTCCATTAAGCCTAACTAGTGAAAACAAGAAACAAAGAGACAAAATTGCAGAATCTAAAGGAAATAACTTCGAGCACTCATACCGAAGGATGTGAATACCTTTTACCTTACCTCCCGGCAACGGCGCCAGAAAATAGCTTTCTGGCTTGCTGTTGTCGTGGGGTAATGTGTGTGAGTGCCTTTTACCTTTCCTCCCTGCCAACGGCGCCAGAAAATAGCTTTGATGGAGCTTGATGTGGAGGAAAGATACAAGGCCCAAAACCTCCTCGGCAACGTCGCTAGAAAATAGCTTTGATGTCTACGCACTCCTATTCTTGTAGACAATTGTTGGGCCTCCAAGTGCAGAGGTTTGTAGAACAACAACATGTTTCTCTTAAGTGTATTACCCAAGGTTTATCGAACTCAGGGAGGAAGTGGTCAAAGGTATCCCTCTCAAGCAACCCTGCAATCAAGATACAAGAAGTCTCATGTGTCTCCAACACACCCAATACACTTTTCAGGTGTATAGGTGCACTAGTTCGGCAAAGAGATAGTGAAATACAAGCGGTAACGGTGCCAGAAAAGAGCTTCTGACTTGTTGTTGACATGGGAGAGACTAAAAGCAAACTGAAATAAAGATGGAAGCAAGCAAACGTGCAACAGATCTAGATGCAAACGGTGTTTCAATGTTTATAAACAAGGCCTAGGGATCATACTTTTACTAGTGAACACTCTATCATATAAATATCTTCTCTTAATGATACTACTCTTAACTACTCTCCGGTTGGACACTCTAATCCATGGTAGGGCTATAACAGCACACCTCAAAGTCCGCCTTTCCCATCTAGATAACCCCACACTGTCACCTTGAGCGCTAGATGGTTCCAACAAACACCACAATTTCATAGAGAAAACCAACTCAAAATGTAACTCATAACAAATATATATGTAACCTAGCTTAAGTGCCACACACGGTGTGCACACTATCACTTTCACACACGTGGGGAAAAGCATAGATCTATGAAAGCACGAGAGTAACAGAGTAGATCTACTTGATTACAAAGCTCATGACCACAACAACATCATGCATAGAGAGAGAGATGAACATATAGCTACCGGTAGAGCCCTTAGCCTTGAGGAAGAACTACTCCCTCCTTATCATGGGAATCAGCAATGGTGATGAAGATGGTGGTGGAGATCGATGGAGATGGCTCCGGGGGCACTTCCCCGTCCCGGCAGGGTGCCGGAACAGAGACTTTCTGTCTCCCGAATCTCCCCTTCGATGGCGGCGACGCTATGGAGGTTTTCGTGGATTTCTTCTGGATGATTTAGGGTTTTCTCCCCGGGGGCTTCTTATAGGCGCAGGAGGCATGGTCGGTGGAGGTCCAGGGGGCCCACACACCCTGTGGGAGCCACCAGGGCTGGACCGCGCCTAGGGGGTGCGGCCACTCTGGTGTCCTCCTCCAACTCTGCTTCATGGTTTCGTGTTGCTCCGGGAAAATAATGACTTTGTCTTTTGTCCCGTCCAATTCCGAGAATATTCATTTTTTAGCTTCCTGAAACCAAAAACAGCAGAAAACAGGCAACTGGTACTATGGCATCTTGTTAATAGGTTAGTACCAAGTGTAGACAAAGCAAAGCAAAGTAGATACTAAACAAGCATGGAACATCAAAAATTATAGATACGTTTCTGACGTATCATGGGTTGGTGGAGGACCGGCTAGTAGTGTAGTTATTCATGAAGCATCCGTTGTGGTAAATATTCCGGTTGTTAGTGGTGAAAGAGGCCATGCAGAAAATAGCAGTCAACAGAATGTGGTGGAAGCTCAGGATCAGGAGATGGGGGTGCATGTTAAGGTGGCACAAGCTTTGGCCCCACATCAGATAGGGGAGATGGTGAATCCTGATGATCCATCTAGGGGAGGACGGACATTCCAAGAGTTTGTTCAAGATCTTCTTCAGAACAAAGGGAGTGACAAACATTTTGAACTCAAGAAACAATATGGTCATCTCCTTGAGCAGATTGAAGAGGAACAAGGAGGTGCTGAAATGGATGGTGGAAGTGATGATGAAGGAATTGATGATATTCTAGATTCATCTGAGGAAAGTGATGTTGATGAGGAAAAAATCACTTGTTGATCATTTATCTCATGTTGCTGCAGATGCTTTGTTTCCTATTCAGGAACAAGTGGTGGTTCAGGTGGGATCTTCACAACCTGAAGTGTTGACACAAGAAAGTCAAAATTCTTAGTCAGATGCACAGATGAATGCTGAGGAATAATGAACAAATGGATGGGGATCTGCGTATTAGAATGAGTGGCATGATATCACAATAGGGTGAGACCTCTAATTTGAATGAAAGGGTTATATCTCAAGCTTCTCAGAGGGATCTGTTAGGTACTAATCTATCTTTTTATAATTCTTTTGTTGTGTTGGATGATGATTATATTATGAGTAGGACATTGGAGATGGGTGTTGACCAAACCTCTATGTCTCTTGAATTTATTGATTCGTTAAGAGATCTAGAAATTGCTAGGCATACTTTAGCCGGTAAGAAAAATGTGATTCCTGTACTAGAACAGATTGAACGGGTTTCTTTCCTTGAATGGAAATAGGAGGCAGATGAGGATCTTGCTTTTACTCCAGTAATTTCTAGAAGAGAAAATAAAAGGATGAAATCGGGGCAGGGTAAAATAAGAGTTTTTATTGTAAAGGTTAACAACTACCACCCTATGAGTGTGTTGTGACTGGAACAAGGGACAAGAAAAAAGTATCATGATAGGTGCTATTTTAAGTTGTAGAGGGGCAGGTAAGAAAGGTGTGGGTTCCTATTTGGTGAATTTGATGCAGCAAGAGCATTTCTATTTTATAGGAATACATGAAACAATGAAGAAAGAATACTCTTCTGTCTTTTTTAAGAAAATTGATCCTATGAATCAATTCTCTTGGAGCTGGATACCTTCTGTTGGAAAATCTGGGGGCATTCTAGGGGTCCTATGTTCCTCTAGATTTGATAATTGTGGGTCATATGTTGGCAGGTTTCATGTTAATATGAATTTTTTTGACATTAAGATGCAGATTCATTGGCATCTGGTGGTGGTTTATGGGGCGGCACAGGATGAACACAAAGAAGAATTCCTAGTGGAGTTGGCAGAAGTGTGTAGGGTCCAATCTCTCCCTTTATTGTTAGGGGTGATTTTAATATCATGAGATTTATTTCTGAAAAATAAGACTCGTGTCCTAAGTACATGGATTCGTATGTTCAATTTTATTATTAATACTTATGGTTTGAGAGAACTTCAAATGTCAGGGGGCAATATACTTGGTCTAATAATCAAGCTATTCCTACCCTAGAAAAGTTGGATAGATTTTTAGTTTGTAAAAACTTGGAAAGTTTGTTTCCTTTAACTACAGTGCATAAGTTGACCGGAGAAATTGCTGATCGTAGTCCTTTGATTTTGGATACAATGGAAGGACATGATGGGGGAGGAAAGAGTTCAGATTTGAGAAAAGTTGGTTGAAAGAGCCTGATTTTATGCTCACAATTGAGAAAATATGGAACAAATCTGTTAGGTACAAAAATAGTTTGGACATGCTGCAAAAGAAGTTACAGAATGTAAGAAATGATTTGAAAAGGTTGGAGTGTTCATATCAGGGGACAGGACAAGCAACTCAGAAAAAAGCTAGCTGGAGAGCTGTAGGAGTTAGAAGATATTGAAGAATTGATTTTACTCAACAAAGATCAGTTATTGAGGAAAACCTAGGTTTAGAAAGAACTGCTTGAAATTTATGAAAAAGAAGAGCAATACTGGCAGCAGAGGTCAAGGGACAATTGGTTGTTGAGAGGGGATAGTAATACTGAATCTTTTCATAGAGTGGCCAATGTGGTGAGAAAAAAATGTTGTTTTCATTAAAAATGAGGGGGCGAAAATTCAAGGGACATATGATCTTTGAAATCATGCCAATGATTATTATAAAAAATTGTTTGGACCTGCTGATGGGTTTGCTATTAGGCTCTCTGATGATAATTGGCGGGAGTGGGAAAATCTCAATGATCAGGATAGAGAGAGGATGGGGAAACCTTTTTCTAAAGAGGAGATTAAAGATGTGATTGATCAGATGGAGAAAAATAAAGCTGCTGGACCTGATGGGATACATATGGCATTTTATCAGCAATGTTGGCAGATTATCAAAAATGATGTTATGGCATCTTTTGCAGATTTTCACTCACATAAGATTGAATTGAGTAGTCTTAACTATGGTATTATCACTTTGTTGGCAAAGAGTGATGATGCTGATATTATATAGAAATTCAGACCTATTTGTCTGTTGCAAGTTATGTTCAAGATTTTCACAAAAGCTCTTACAATCAGGACTGAACCGGTGATGCATAATCTGATTGATACTTGTCAGACTACTTTCATAAAAGGCAGGTTCATAGCTGATGGGGTTAGTCTTTTGCATGAGATCTTGAAGGAATCTAAAGTACAAAGACATCAAGGAGTGGTTTTGAAACTAGACTTTGAAAAAGCTTATGATAAGGTCAATTGGAATTTCCTTTTTCACTGTTGTAAACAAAAAGGGTTCAGTGATGACTGGTTGATTTGGTTGAAAAGTGTTGTTACACAGGGGACCCTTAGTGTGAAAGTGAATGGTAAAATAGGTCCTTATTGTGGGAGCCATAAAGGTGTGAGATAGGGTGATCCTTTTTTCCTTTCCTCTTCAATATGGCTGGTGAATGTTTGGCCAAGATGGTATTAAATGCTCAAACAGGTGGTCTGTTCACTGGGTTAGCTGGTAACTTGTTTGAGAAAGGCATAGCTATCTTGCAATATGCAGATGATACTATTTTGTTCATCAAATATGAGGTTGAGGGGGCCAGGAATTTGAAATTGTTGTTATACCTTTTTGAGGCTATATCTAGACTGAATATTAATTTTGAAAAAAGTGAAGTGTTGATGATTCTGGAGGATGATGCAGAGTTGGAAATGTATACAAATTTGTTCAACTGTTAGTCAGGTACATGGCCTATTAAATATCTAGGTCTCATGTGTGCACTAGAAAATGTTATGTGGCTGAGATGAGATTCATTGGTTAAAGGTTAGAGAAAAAATGTATGGTTGGTTGTGGGGGGCAGACATGTTAAAATCACTTCTTCATTTCAAGTGTGGTTGTTTATCCCATGTCACTTTTCTTGCTGCATAAAACTAATGTGGAGGAGATTGAAAACCCTACTAGAGCATTTTTTTGGAATGGGAGAGCTAGGAAAAAAGTATCAGTTGGTGAAGTGAAAGTTTGTCTGCAGGCCCAAAAATAAAGTGGGGTTAGGTATTAAGAATATTCAAATCTTTAATATCAGTTGATGGTGGAGGCTGGAAGCAGATGAAGGGCCTTGGCTAGTGTTTGCGAGGAAAAAATATCTGGGCAGTGGGACATTTTTCCTATAAAGCATAAACAGAGTGATTCTGCTTGCTGGTCTGATTTGCTGAAGATTAAGAACATTTATATGACAGGCAGGGAAATGATTGTTGGCAATGGGTTTAGGACAGATTTTTTGGGGGATGCATGGTGTCTGGATGTTTCTTTAGAAAGTAAGTTCCCAGCTTTATTTGAGATTTGCCAGGATCAAATTATAACTGTAGCTGGGATGGCAGAAAGAAACTGACATTGTTCTTTCAGGAGGTGGTTGAGTGTTGAGCTCCAGGAACAGTATGATACGTTGCAATCTCTTATGTCAGGGGTTGCGCTATCTGAGGAGATAGACATACCCAGATGGTTATGGACGAAATCTAGGAAGTTTACTATGAAATCTTTATATGATTATCTATCAAACAGTGGAGTTGATAGAAGCTTCAGGCATCTGTGGAAAGCTAAAATTCCTTTAAATATTAAAATTTGGTTATGTCTCATTTGGCATAATGCGATTCCAACTAAAGATAATATGAAAAAAAGGAAGTGGACTGGAGATACTACTTATAGGTTCTGTCAGGAGGAAGAAACCATTAGACGTCTGTTCTTCTCTTGTGTTGCAGCAAAATATGTTTGGAGTGTGGTTGATAAATCAGTGGGTGCTGGAAATAGGCATGGGTCCTTTCCCCAGTACTTATGGTGGTTATCTCAAATTTTAGATGTTAGTCGTAATATTCAGATTACTACTTTAGCTTCCATTTGCTGGGAAATTTGGAAGCTCAGGAAGAGAGCTTGTTTTGATCAGAAGATGATTAACTCTCTTGTGGATTTAATTATGTATGCTTGTGTCTTCATTAAATATTGGGCAGGTCTCCATGGGGAGGATGAGCAAGAGGCTTTGAGAAGTGGTGCAGATACTTTGTAGAGGAATGTGTTAGAAGATGCTGCAGCGATGGATGGGGCTGTTGTACCTTTGCTTGGTTTACCTTCTACTGGTCGCAAGAGGGGAAGATCTCCTGAAAATGGCAGTGAAGAGAACTAACTCCAGAAACAAGCATGACGAAGATGCATTTACAAGTGATGTCTTATGTTTGATGGATGTTTTGTTTGTTGGTTGTGTTTGTGTTTGCTTTAAACACTAGCTGTATGCGGTGCTCTTGCATCTCCACCACTCCCTCTCTGATTTATCATTTCTGGTATGTCTAGTTAGTCTGTTTTACTTTGAGGATGTGTGAACCTGTGGTGTGGGTGGAAGCTCCACGAGCTTTAAAATCTGTTGGCTGGTTTGTTCGGTTATCTTTGTTGATAGTGGAACTCGACCCTTGTTTTGGGGGTTGTATGGAAAAAAAAGTGAAGGTCTCTTACAAATGTATCGATGTTGAGCACTCCAAGGCCTCCAAGATTCTTTGGTCGGCAAACCGTCGCCCAATTAACCTTGCATTGGCTTCTGGTAGTCTTGTCCTTTGCAGACCAAACAAAAGAAATTTCTAATTTATTTATGCTCTTAATTGTTTCCAGATGCACGTTGAGGGTGGTTAAATTGTATATCGACTGATAGGTGAGCACATATTTGACTAGGGAGGTGCGCCTAGCTATGGCGATGAGATTCTCATTTAAACTTGAGAGATTATCGACAACCTTGTCTTCAAGATATCAAAATTCCACACGATGAAGGTGCCATACAGAGAGAGGCAGTTTGAGGTATGTCATAGGGATAATAACACGTATAACCAAGATCCCATCAAGAACCTCCTCAAGGTTGATGTTTTCACATCAAATTGGAACCACATATCTCTTTTGAAAGTTTGTGCAAAGACTAGTAACTTTACAAAAAATCTCTAGGATGGAAAATAAGTTTTGAATGACCTCCTTGATAGGTGCCACAAAATTGTTCGCATCATCCGCATAGAGTGATGTTCTTAATATGATTCCTCGCCCTCGTATCTTGTGAATAAGGAGATGACGTGTAGCAAAGTCAAGAATTTAAGTGAGTGGATCAATGGAGAGCACCAATAAAAGTGAGGAAAGGGGATCCCCTTGGCGAAGGTCTTGCCCATGGATCAAGGATAGGCCGGCCACCCTATTTAGAATACACAAGAAGTTGAAGTTGAGAACAAGGCGGTGATCAAATTCTGAAATATACTTGGGAATCCGCGGCGTTGGAGAAGGTCTAGAATGTAAACTCATCTTACAGAGTCAAAAGCTTTACGGATGTCTAGCTTGAATAATAGCGTCGCCGTCTTGTTCTTATGCAATCTTTTTGCCGAATTCTTGGCATAGAGAAAGTTGTCGTGTATGCTTATCTTTTTTACGAACACACTTTGGGCACTAGAGACGAGATCATTCATGAGCGTCCCTAGACAAAGGGCAAGAACCTTCGCAATGATCTTGGCTATGGCATGGATTAGGCTAATGGGCCTAAAATCGGATATATCCCACCCCTCTTTTTTTACAATAGAGCAATGTTGGCGGAGTTGAGCCAATTAAAGTTATCCATGTGAAGGCTCCCCAAAAGGTGAATCACCTTCATCACATCATCTTTGATTATGCTCCAACATTTTTTTGAAGAAAGCTCCCATGAAACCATATGTCTTCGGCGCCTTGTCCCTCGACATTTGGTTGATGGCATTCATAACTTACTCCTCGATGAAAGGGTCATCGATGCCCTCAAACTCCGCATTTTCAAAATTAATCGCATTCCAATTGAAGTCACTAGTTCTAGCATGGCCCCTACCCATGACATTTTGAAGTGATTGTGCACAATATCTTCATTGGCTTGATGTTTGGTGACCTAGCCATTGTTGTGCTTGATATGATGAATGTGGTTTTTGTGCCTCCAACCATTTACCCTTAGGTGAAAGTTCTAGCGTTGGCATCACCCTGTTTGATGTCAGCATTGCTTTTTTCTAGCCCTCTCAATGATGGACCAACTGATGACTTTTCTTTTGATGCAAGATCTAATATTGATCTCCTCGTTGGACAACACTCTATTTTCTTGGGCAATGTCGTGATGAAGAATAACAAGGAGAGAAGCATGCAAAAGGATCTTGGTATTGGAGAAGAGAGATTGGCTCCATTTATTTAAGGCCTTGCTAGTTCTTTGAAGATTGTGGAAGAGTATATGGCATGGTTCCACATGATTGGAAGGCACATTCCAAGCGGTTTGGACTACCTCATTGAAGCTGAGAACACGAAGCCAAAAGTTTTTGAACCTGAAGGTACTACGCCTCCGGGAACCGCTATCATCGGCGAGGAGTAGAGGGAAATGGTTCGATAATAAGGACGATAGGGTGTGGAGAATATGGGTGTCGAAGCGGATGTCCAGCTCAGAATTGCAAAAGAAAGCGTCCAGCTCAGATTTGCAAAAGAAAGCGTCTAGCTTGCACATTGTTGGATTGAGCATTTCGTTCCTCCAAGTGAATAGCCTATTTTGTAAGTGAATCTCTGTTAGCTCACAAGTTTGAACGGCAGTGCGGAAACGGTTGATGTGGCTCCGATTAACATTGGGCTTGTTTCTGTCTCGTGCTCAGTAAATTTGATTAAAATCTCCTAGTGCCAACCATTTGACCCCATTCAGAGGTTTGTGCTCGATTAGTTCTACGAAAAATCATCCTTTCTATGTGGTTGGTCTATACATGGTTGTGATTTTGAAATCGTATCATCGTTAGATTTAAGCACGTGAACATCCAACGATAAGAAAAACTCGAAGACTTGTATGTTGGAAAGTTGGACAACAGATACATCACAAAGGATGAGCATGCCTCCCTCATTCGAATCGTCGGCGTCTCAATGAAACTATGTAGTCGATGACCTCTAATGAAACTAGCATCAAGGTGAGAAATTGTCTCGAATTTGGTTTCCCTGTAAACAGACTAGGTGACAGGTTGAGGAAGCAATTGTTTCATGTAAAATGCAGTTTTGCACGTCGCCACAACTCACCCGATGACCAAATACACACCTGGGAAGATCACGTGAAAAAGACAAACGTACAGAGCCACCGCCGCCCCAAGATCCAATCTTTCCGGTCCCCCTCCTCCCATCCATCCGGCGGGCCACGCCGGCGGATAGAGGAGTGGGGACACGTCCTCTTCATTGTTTGCTTTTTTGTGGGTCTGTTTTATCTTGATTTTGTCTCCCTAGGGACGATCGCGTGTTGGAATAAGGTCTCTCCGGCCTCTCCCTACCTCGTGGGCGTTTAATTTGGAGTCTACAAAAGGCCCTGAGAGTTAGCATCGCCAGATCTGTTGGTTCTCTTCGGATCTTGAAAATTGGTGTGTCTATCAAGGGGACTTCTGGCTATGGGGATCTATGGATCACCAAGGAGTTTCATCGACGGTTACTCTTCGTCTTCGTCCCTGGGATGGATGTGGTCTTCTAGACCCGTTCGACGACTTCCTGTCCGCAACCAACAATGTCAGACCGACTCAGAAAGGAGAGGCAACGGTGGCGCGTTGTCGACATGGTCTAGAGGTTGAAAACGAAGGGCATCTCAGCGATTTTATTGTAATTTTCGTTTTTCTTGTGATGCCTTGTACCGTCATATGTTTCTTTTAATGCCATGTTCTTTTCCGGAAAAAAAAATGTAAAATGCAGTTTTGCAAATTGTTTTTCTAGATGCAGTTTTGCAAATTGTTGATTCATGCAGATAGTGCATCCAGTTTCCACGGGATGGGTCGACTAGTATTCTGTAGGTCATAGGAGGGGCAAGACGGTACTAGTTAATAAAACTGACTTGTCATGATCGTGTTGACGGGAGCAACAAACTAACCGGCAGGGGAGAGATGTGTCCCGATTCTCCTGCTAGTCCTGTCCCGCGCGCCACGGGATGGCAGTAGCCGCTCAACCAGCGAACCACCTGCTGACGCCACACGTCATCTTCACATCCGAGAGCCGGGGATCACCCCGCGTTCCCAACACTCGTGCGCATGGACGCCACGACACACGTCCCGCGCCGATCGACCCCCACACCAGCAGAACACGGAGCCTAAACCCACGCAACGCTAGCCCGAAACTAATCAAAGAAAGAAGATACGATCATATCATCATAGTTAAACGCGGCGTCGATCAACTGCATGTGAGATCGCCCCATCGATCGATCGATCGGTATGGCGGGGGTGGGACGGAGCTTGCGCGCCGCCGGGAAGCGCGGGGGCGGGGCGTCGTCGTCCGCCGCGGCGTCCGCGTGCGTGTACTACGCCACCACGGGGGTGCTGGTCGCGCTCTGCGTCGCGGGGGCGTGCTTCCTCACGTCCACCTCGTCCGCGTCCATCGCCGGCGCGGACGGCGCGGACAAGGCGGCCACCATCACGGCTTACCGCCACACCACGCGCTCGTCCTTCGCGTACGAGGTCACCAGGGAGAAGGCCGAGCCGTCGCCACCGCGCGAGCCCGAGGTCGAAGACGCGCCACAAAGAAAGGAGGGTGGCGCCGAGCAGGAGCGCGGTGGCAACGCCGTCACCGCGGCGGCCGTGGAGGACCCGCACGCCGCGCCCGATCTGGACGAGGGTATGTCCGGCGGCGAGGACCTCAAGGGCGACGCGGGGGCAGTACTGGACGAGGAGCGTGGCCGCGTTGCCGCCAGCGAGGCGACCGCCGAGGAGGAGAACGCGGCGGCGGCGCTCGCGGGCTCGGAGCAGGAAACGCCGGAGAACGATCCGGACGCCGCGCTAGAAGAGCAGCAGCCGTCGCATCTGCAGATGCCGCGCGCGACGGTGGTGGAGGAGAAGAGCTTGGACGGCGGCATCGAGGAGGAGAGCAACGCGCGGCAGCGGCAGAGCGACGAGGAGGACCGCATGATGAGCGCGGCAGCCGGCGACGAGCAGCCCGGCACGGGGATCCTCCGCCGCGAGGCGCAGGAAGATGAGGCGACGGAGCGGGGGACGGATGAGGGTGAGCAGCAGCAGACGGAAGAAGAGCGTAGCAACGATCAGTCCCAGGTTGAAGAGGACGGGCGCACGTTGGGCGGCCAAGAAGAGGGCGGCGGCGGGGAGGAGGAGAGTGTAGCCGCGTCAGAGCACAAGGAGGACGGGGACGGGCATGGCGGCAGCTCGGAAAACCCCAGCCTCGTCGACCCGCTCCTCGGCGACGAAGACGACTCGTCCGTGGGCGGCGGCGCCGGAGTAGACGACAGCGCGTGGGCGACGCAGGCCGATCAGTCCCACCGGGAGAAAGACCGGCGCCAGGACGACGCGGGCGACAGCAGCAGCACGGACGCCGAGGAGGTGCACGAGTGGCGGACGTGCAACGTGAAGGCGGGCGCCGACTACATCCCGTGCCTGGACAACGAGAAGGCCGTAAAGAAGCTGCGTCCCGAGAACTTCCGGCGCTACGAGCACCGCGAGCGCCACTGCCCCGACGAGGGGCCAACCTGCCTCGTCGCCCTCCCCAGAGGCTACCGCCGCCCTGTCGAGTGGCCAACGAGCCGGGACAGGGTAAGCAAGAACGCAAAACCTTCCATTCTTCACAATGGATGGATCGGTTACTGACAGACACGACGACCGACGATGGGTTTTTTGGTGCAGATTTGGCTGAGCAACGTGCCACACACGAAGCTGGTGCAGGTGAAGGGGCACCAGAACTGGGTGAAGGTGAGCGGGCAGTACCTGCTGTTCCCCGGCGGCGGCACGCAGTTCATCCACGGCGCGCTGCACTACATCGACTTCCTGCAGCAGTCGATGCGGAGCGGCGGCATCGCGTGGGGAAAGCGGACGAGGGTGGTGCTGGACGTCGGGTGCGGCGTCGCCAGCTTCGGCGGCTACCTGTTCGAGCGGGGCGTGGTGACCATGTCCTTCGCGCCCAAAGACGAGCACGAGGCGCAGGTGCAGATGGCGCTGGAGCGCGGCATCCCGGCCATCTCCGCCGTCATGGGCTCCAAGCGCCTGCCCTTCCCGAGCATGTCCTTCGACCTTGTCCACTGCGCCCGCTGCCGCGTCCCCTGGCACGCCGACGGCGGCGCCCTCCTCCTCGAGCTCAACCGCGTCCTCCGCCCCGGCGGCCTCTTCGTCTGGTCCGCCACACCCGTCTACCAGAAGCTCCCCGAGGACACCGAGATCTGGAAAGGTAAATCAATAATTCTCAGAATCCCATCTGAATCGATCTGTGTCTCACTTAATATCTCTCTCTTATTCTTGTAGCAATGACGGCTCTGACGAAATCCATGTGCTGGGAGCTGGTGACGATCAAGAAGGACAGGCTCAACGGCGTCGGCGCCGCCTTCTACCGGAAGCCCACGTCCAACGAGTGCTACGAGACCAGGAGGCGGCACCAGCCTCCCATGTGCAGCGACGACGACGACGCCAACGCGGCGTGGTACGTCCGCCTCAACGCGTGCCTGCACCGGGTGCCGACCGGCGCGGCGGAACGCGGCGCGAGTTGGCCGGCGGATTGGCCGCGGCGGGTGCGCGTGCCACCCAACTGGCTCAACTCCTCGCTGGCCGGGGTGTACGGGAAGCCGGCGCCCGAGGACTTCGCGGCGGACTACCAGCACTGGAGGCGAGTCATGGAGAAGTCGTACCTCAACGGCCTGGGCGTCGACTGGTCCAGGGTCAGGAACGTCATGGACATGAGAGCCGCCTATGGAGGGTAAGATCCATCGCTGACCAAGAACCTCGAGTAACCTGACGTGAATTCTGACCATGATCTCTGCCAGGTTCGCGGCCGCGCTTAGAGACCAGAAGCTCTGGGTGATGAACGTCGTCAACGTCGACGCGCCGGACACGCTTCCGATCATCTTCGACCGCGGGCTGTTCGGAATGTACCATGACTGGTGCGAGTCCTTCAGCACCTACCCGAGGACCTACGACCTTCTGCACGCCGACCACCTCTTCTCAAAGATAAAGGACAGGTCAGTCACTCACCTACTACCTGATTCAGCCATGACCGGTTCAGTTTCATCAATGACAAATATGTATGTCTTCTTCAGGTGCGCCGTGTTGCCGGTCGTCGTCGAGGTCGACAGGATCGTGAGACCAGGGGGCAGCATCATCGTAAGCGACGAGTCCGGCGCCGTCAGCGAGGTGGAGAAGCTCTTGAGATCGCTTCACTGGGATGTGAGGCTCACCTTCTCCAAGAACAACGAAGGGGTGCTGTACGCGGAGAAATCGGATTGGCGGCCGGAGCTGGACGCCGAGCCAACTTAAAATCATCATGTCCTGATCAAATTCATGCCAGGATGATAAGCAATTTACACCCAGCACAAGATAGATAGTAGAGATTATCTTTTCTTTTCTTCTTTTAATATTCTTTTCGATGGTTAGTACGTCATAAATAGTCATGCGGTAATTATCTTACAAAATAATGCACCCATCAGCAACGGTTCTATGTAGTATGTACCTAAAACTCATGCATATAATTGAGATGAGTGCGGCAGCAGTTGATAGTTTGTCAGTTCAAAGATTTATTTACTAGGAAAGCATACATGGTAAGCAAAGCTAGTAAAGTTCAGCTGTTCAAAGATATTTCAAAAGAAAATCCAGCACGTATCTCAAACCATAGAATCATGTCTCCAAAATGTACACATGGGCTGTTACAGTAATAATAAGATGATCCACTTCAGATGCTCAAAACAAATCAACTGAGCACTGTTTTGCCCTAGTAGTGCCTTCTTTTCCTTCAGAACCACTACTCAAGCCGCTTGCCACTAATGAAAGTTCCACCACAAAAATGTTGCTACAATCTATATATTAATACAAGTTAATACCTCATGCTTCGAGATTCAACTTTCACTTTTCTCCATAATTCGGTAAGCTATAGATTGAGAAATTGACGGGTACCATTCAAGCACTGCTTGCAGCTAGCCCATTTGAGGCGGTATGCTGTGAGGTGCTGTTGTCTCTGTAAAGTGGTACTCCACCACCTAGTTCCTTCAGCCTCCTTACCATATCATGCAACCACTCAAATGTGAGCTTGTTCTGCGCATTGAATTCCTCCCTCACTTGCGGATGCACTCTAAACCAGTCCCCTAGCATCTTGTGGACATGGGACCGAATCATTCTCCATGGCACTGGGTATTGCTCGCACAGTTTCAAATACTCAATGGCAAGATCGGCCTGGTCTAAACCACTATCTTCATCACTATCTTCTTTCCACTCCTTTGTCCGGAAACCAGCAAATAATGCTGGATTTTCTAGAAGAGGTTCGGCTGAAAGCACGCCATCTGCACCAGTATGTTCCAGACAGCTCTTTACATCCTCCATATGGCGAATGTTTCCATTTGCAAGTACAGGTATTCTCAGAGCGTCTTTGACAGCTTTTATGGCATCCCAGTCAGCTCGAAATTTCTTCCCATCCTTCTCATCTCTAGTCCGTCCATGCACAGCTACAAGAGAAGCACCAGCTTCTTCAATCATCTTTGCATATGCTAGTGTGTCTTCCAGTCGCGGGAATATTCGGATCTTACACGCAACTGGAACACGGAGGTTTTCTGATAGATTTTGCACAAGGGATTTCACAAGGGGAAGGTTATCCATAAGAAATGCCCCATAATATCCCCGTCTAGCAATGCGTTGTGGGCATCTGCAAAGTTTCCAGAAAGGCATTACTGCCATTTAGAACAGTGTGCAGTTTAAAGCATATTTTCAAAGCAATGTTCATATATATGGAAAGAATAAACAGACTGTTTAATTTAATCTTAATACTAATAGCATCCTGGACAGTGCACAATGTGCAGTGTCAACACCTAAGAAAATCATGAAACCTTCACTAATCTTTGAAAAACAACAGCTTCTGAAGTCCAAAGTTTAAATTCTTTCATTGCATGGTTCATTGCTAACATCACACTCAAGGTACCAGTCACAGAGCTGCTTCAGCATCTTTGACCAGAAGGGCATTATATTTCTCAAAGTACTTTTTTGTTCAAGTAACCAACGTATATGAGATACCACAGACGCAGCTAGATAAGTGACTAAGGACACCAATCCTTTTCAGTATAACATCATAAAGTTTGGCACATTACCCAAAATTTATATCAACATAGTCACAATGTGCTTCCACCATCTTTGCAGCTTGTAACAAAATATCAGGATCGTTGGCACAGAACTGAACAAAAAGTGGGCGATCCTCCTGTATAAGATTTAATCAATTGTCACATTCTGCATAGGAATCAATTTACTGTATTCAATACCCTAAAAAGATTAGTAAATTACAAACAGTAAATGCACAATGCAGCTAATTACTGGAAACAACTGTAAAAAAATGCTTAGTCCAATACTCGTGTGACTTGCTGGAATCTTCTGCACAACAACAGCAATTCTCTGCTTGCTTGATTTAAGGTAGTCACATTACTGTGAACAGAAATGGTGTGATACACAAGTTCAAGACCACCCAGCATGCATCTACTTCAAAGTTATGATTCCAACTATTTGCATTTTTGCCTTGGCCAATTCATCACACCATTGTTGGCTTGTCGCAACATCTAACTATACCTGAATCACATTATGACAGTGAAAAATTACCACCTGGCTGCAGAGAAATATGCCCATCCAGGATGCATATCAGCATCAAAGTTAAAATTCCACCAATTTGCATTTTTACCATGGTCAATTCACTACATCTCAGATGTATCATCCAAATTACACGCACACTGAACTGAACTTGGATCATAGTGCCTAAATTTGGGTATCCTAGAGTTGAATCATAGTGACTAGTTGAGGCGAGGACCTAGAACACCCATAAGCGTGATCTCACCTTGCAGGTAGTGAACTCCATGTCCCTGTGTTTCTCGTTCTCGGAGAAGATGCGGGAGTGGAGCATGGGCGTGTAGGCCGCGCCGGCGCCGTAGCGGCGGCACAGCATGCGGAAGGGCAGCTCCGAGTTGTCCACCATGGGAGCGACCACCAGCCTAGGGGAACCCAGCCGCCTCCAGTGCGCCCACGCGCGCTCCACCCTCTCCTCCGCGGACGCCGGCGGAGGAGGCAGGGGCGCGGGCGGCGCGACCTCCTCCAAGGAGGCAGCGGCCGCGGCCGCGGCGGGGGTCGAGCAGATGTCCTCGTCGGGGTCAGCGGCCGTGGCTAGCTGGGCTGCAGCGGCGGCGGCCGGAGGCATGGCGGAGCTAGGGTTTAGGCAGCGGAGGAGGAGGCGCGGATTCGGGAGGAGAGGTGCGAACCGGCGTGCTGGCATCCGGCTCGGCAAATTCGGTACTCCGTACGGGGCCTGAGGCGTGTGCCCGTGTGGATCAGATCGTCGATTCGCCTACCAGTCAATGGGAGAGCCTGCTCTGGGCTCTTTGGGCATCCAGCCCACGTTGAGAATACAGCCCATTCATATGATTTTTTTCCTTCGATATAAGCCAAAAAAATTGCATATTTGAGAAATGTCACCAAAAGAAAACAGTTCACGAGTAATATCGCTTCAAAAAAAATTTAATTCGGGATAGGACACCGCCATAACCGTATATATTATGAAAGCAACCAGTATGTTGGCGATGGTGTTCTCTATAAGTATTTCCATGCAATGGCATCTTTCAGGTTCATAGAGTTTGCAGTAGTTGCATATATCGAACCGGCATTTTCTTCTTTGGATAAAGTCATCCATTATGAAACAATTTCCTTACAAAGTATAAACCCTTAGGTTGATACTTGACAAACCAATAGGCCCTTTCCTTCAACCCTACCATGCATATGGCATCTTACATGCAAAGGATTGAGCGGCAGGTTGAGAGCGCGATGACAGTGGCAAGCACCAATTTTGACATCCGTGCTACGCTGAATCTACAAGGCGGTGACCTTGGGCATAAAGAGGATGTGTATGTGTTATATGAAGAGGCAAAGTATAAGAGATTGCAGAGAAAAACACCTGTTGGTAACTCATGGTTGATTGGAGAGGACGTGACCAAAAGCGCCACTAACAACATAGTCACCTCTGGCTCCAACAAAAGCTAGGGTGACATTTCAAATTTCAAAGCAACAACACCGCTATTCGTGGCCCTTCATCAAGCTACCACATTTATAATAACCTACTCCTCCGTTTCAAAATATAAGATGTTTTAGGTTTGTAAAAAAATATATCTAGACTTGTTTTAGTGTCTAGATTTATTCTAAATCTTAGTGAACCTACATACTAAAAGTAGTCTATATGCATTTGTTTCACAAATCTAAAACATCTTATATTTTGAAACGGAGGGAGTAGTTGTACCATTCAAATTATTTGATTGCAGATTTCGTTTACGAACCACACTACAACAATAATAAAAAGCACCCTTTGGACCCTAGACATTTGAGACCATACAATCAATGGACTTAGTTAGAGCGCTATGAAAGATGACATGGTTGTCGAGCGATCACCAAAAGTGTAGAAGGTACACCAAGGATGCAACGAAAGTGAAATTGAAAAATAAATAAAGGACAACTAAAATAAAAAGGTGTGATTGGTTTATTTTGGAAAGGGGAAACATAGCTCTGACCTCTACATCAATCGATGCACACACACAAGCCATAAAATGTATGATTAGTAGTCCCAAGAAAACATAGATGTTCTAGAATAGTTACTAAAAACATGGAGACAATTAGAATGCAAAATTCTTAAAAATTAGGAAAACGGTATAAGAAATTCTACCCAAACTTACGAACTCAAGAAAGTTCACACAGAAAAATAGCCTTCAAATCATTCATAAAAGCGTCATTTTTTATTTATTTATCATAGTAGTTGTTTCTAAGTTAACACCAGAGTTTTCTCAGTTTTCCCATCTTATTTAAAATATACTTGTGTAATTTTGTTGTGATTGCGTGGGTGAGCAAGTAGTGCCCGCAGAGCTGATGCATATATCATTTTAAATAGAGTAAATTCCAGTTTTTACCTCATAGTTTCACTTTTTTGACGCTAACTACCCCATTTAGCAAAAAATTATCCTAATTACTCCATTTAGCAAAACGTGTGCCAGTTTTTACCCCATGTAAACTCTTCTAGTCAAAATCAAAGAATAAATAAGTTATTTTAATTGTGCATGGTGGTTAGTCTGAAGCAACTGTTGCATTTTCATGGAATTAAAATAAATTGTTGCAGATGATGGATCTTATTGATTATTCTGCAACGTCTTTTCTGTCTTTTATGACATGGATTTAATTGTGGGTTATGCAGAAAGAAACTGATTAACACGAATGAACAATACTCGTTGTCAACAATGCTGATTAACACCTTGTTTATTCTGATATAATCTGGCTAAAATGGCAAACTGAGATGTACAGACTTATGAGACCATGATATGGAAGTATAACAAGTAACAGTAATCAATTTCATAAGAACACTCTCGTAGCATGCTCCAGCAGTAATCCAATGCAGACATAGCATCTGCTAGCTACTTTGGGCAAAAGCACCTGTTGAGAAAAGTTTCTGCTCTGACGACCTATTGTTAATCGGAATTGGCATTGAAGAGAAACCATGCGGCTGGCATTGCTAAACGATATGAGACCAAACCTTTTGCCTTCGTTGACATATATGATCCCTAAACTACTCTCAGATTTCATGATCTCTACTTCTAATCCACCTACCCAAATAAAAGTTAAACAACTGCAAAACAAATGGGAGAACAAAACTGTACAAGGACGCTAAAAAGATTTAGAGGGGGTAAAAAATGGCACAAGTTTTGTTAAATGGGGTAATTAGGATAACAAATTGCTAAATAGGGTAATTAGCGTCAAAAAGTGAAACTAGGGGGTAAAAGCTAGAATTTACTCTTTTAAATAAGACAAAGTGTTCTTTTCAGATTCAGATGAGACAAGAGATGGATGGATTATATTTTCCTATCCCATAGATAGACTAAAAGAAAGTAGAGTGCGCCACTCTGGAATCGATCGGTAGGGCCGTATTCCTGTCTATCTGAAGATGGGTTAGGCATACTGTATATGGGACGAATATAATCTGATTATGTAGGGCGCACCCACAAGCAAAGCTGCATTAGGCAGACAGAGCCCCCATGGCCCATGCCATGCATGATCCTCTATCTGTGAACCAGATTGGGCTGTCACTCAATGTCGGATCCCACATGACATGAAAGCTCTGGTGCGAGGAAAACGCGCATATTATACTAAGAAATTTCCTCCGCAAGCATAATTTGCATCTTTTAAGAGTACTGAATTGTTCAAACGGTGCATGCACCAAAGCGCATGATTGCATCAGAATTTCGAGTAGAATACGCAGATTGGTCGTCCAAGTTGCATGCCATCTTGTAGCTTATTTGGTCGATCTGGGCTGGGGTTTACGGAATCTTTTTGACAGCTGCGGTATGCACATATTAGACAGAGTATTATTCCCCATGTTGTACTATTTGTCTCAGTGGCGGAGGATTTGGAAAAATCTAAGGTAGGACAGACTTCAAAAAAAAATATACCAACTCGATCTTGATGATCTTTGCCATAGAGCAAGCCATTTTAACTGTTGTTGTCCCCACCAGTAAAAGTAATGTCAACTCAACATGATGATAAATGATATGAAGCATGATCTATCATTCAAATATTAAGATAATATTCGAAGTCCTTAATTCTTCGCATATGAATAATAAATATCTCAAGGCTACCTTATATAGGCTTATGCTCATAATAAGATAAATCCCCATGATAATTCTCTATAAGCCGAGAAATCTTATTCACACTGATTCTACAAAATGAGTCACTTGAGTCAATACAAGAAATCCTAAAGCAACTCTAACGACGGATCATCAAAGCGATGGCCAAATCAGTTGTAATAAATTCTATAGAAAAATAGAAGATGTTCACGCTCCGAAATAATGAATAGTGAACTAGTCTCTACTCGTTTTTAATGACTTTTCACTTATTTTGTTGCCATTTCATCCATACTTAAGATTGTGATATCATTTTTTACGTGAATTCACATATTTTAGGAGTGTTCTAAACCATTATTTCTCCAATTGAGCAAGTATGTAAATTCAAATTTTATATCAATAGTATATACAAGGCAAAGTAAGAACATAAACCGTCACATAATTAGAGCTAATTTTGACCACATGTCATAAGGTGGCCAAAAGACTCTCGGGTCCTCTTCAAATACTCCATATAGGACACTGTTTAGAGTCGAGTTTTATTAGATTGAGAATTAGCTATTGTAAAGAAAAAGAGTTGATTCAAAACTAGACTACACCAAGTTTATTTCACTCGGAATCAGTTTTGCTAAGTGTTCACTAAAACAAGCATGAATTTCTCATACAGATTCCATTTTCAGCGTATGACCATTCAAATTGTTTAGAAAAAATATACGCATCTGAAGCTTCTTGCCAAAATTCAAGGTAGGGCTGCTGCACTACCTTGCCCTACTGGGAGCTCCACCCCTAATTCGTTTTGTGTTGAGATGACTATGAATGAATCTTTATGAATGCGTTTAGTAGACGGTAGCTCTTTGGAGTTCGTTCTGGCCTAGCCCTAAGAGGTCCATCTCAGCCAAAACAGTCGTCGGATCATGTTGTTCACTTTGTTTGATAGCCCGTGTTGTATCATTACAACCAAAATTGACTCAATAATTGGTTGCCCCATGCAAGCAAAAATTGTCTTAATCACCTCTTATCTATATGGTGCACTTACCTCACACCTTACACTACAACTAATAAGATAAACAACGAGCTACATGAAATGGTAGAAACACGGCGATCTGGATATGCGCCTACCGACGGACATGCTCCACCACCATGGCATGGCGAGCCATCGTCGACGACAAGAGTAGAGAAGAGGTCCAAGAAACAGCGGACAAACTAACTGAAAACAAACACCGCAACTGAACTGGGTCCTAAAATATAGCTGACGGTGATGCCAAACTGGCTTGCCATACCTAGCTCGGGCTGCAAGGCATGGCGAGCCATCGACGACGGCGAGAGTCCCCTGTGCATACGCTTCCCCTTCACCCTCATCTTCTTGACCACACATAAACACACACAGTATAGTAGATAACTCTAACTTTGATCATAATTCCGAGAAGATACAGTTCATGAAAATAGGTGCCGATGGTTTAGTGGCGGATCCAGAATTCCATCAAACCCCGGGCCAAGATTATATTGTATGTTAAAATTATACTAAATCTTTAAAAATTAGTGCATTTTTACTAATATATAGCTGAAAATTTTGTCTACACCCCAGGCCATGGCCCGGGTTGTCCGGGGTGTAGATCCGCCCCTGGATGGTTGGAATGGAACCCATCGTCGACGTGCATCTTTTTCATGTACAGAAAACAATTTCATCTTCAATCTCACCTCACGTCACGTACAAGCTACATGTAGATATCTCCATGTTCACCAAATCGAAAAACTTGGAACACGAGAGTTGTGAAAAATATCAAGATCGAGCTACTTTGAAAGGAAATTACAACGTGTGTGACGCATCTGAAGAAATACGACAAAAAAATCTCTAACTTTGACCACGAATCCGAGAAAATACAGTTCACGAAACTCAGTTTCGATTGTCGGAATGGAACCCTATCATCTACGTGCATCTTTTTTATGTAGAGCTTATTTTGAATCAAAGCATTATTGAAAGAGTAGATGGAGAAGATGAAAGAAGGTGAGAGGAAGGAGATGAAAGAAGGTGAGATAAAGCAACCCTCACTTAGGCTCGTGCACGCGCCCGGCCTGCGCACAAAAAAACTGCCGATTCGGCAGTTCCATCAGGGCCTGGCCCGAGTGCTTTGAGATCCGTACACGCCACAATGCAAAGTCTGCAAAGGCAACTGATCAACCTGATTTCTTCACCAGCTAGCCTGTGCCATCCTCAAACGTCCTAACAAACGCGCCCTATGCTGTCTAGGTTCCGTGTTGGCGTAGAACGATCAGAGCAAGTACAATAGGGTACATTTAATTGTCTATAAAGTATAATATTGTAATTTTGATGATAGGAGAGAGAACAAGAGAGAATGTAAGCGGACTATAAGTCAGCTCTAACATGCGCTCCTAGACAGTTTGTGAGAGTGAACTATGACTCCTCGAAACAGATAGCAACCAACTTGAGACCGCTGCTGGGCCAGACAGCACAACGCCCAAAAGAAAGCACAAAGATAAAGAAGAGAAAAAGAAGAAGAAAAGAAGAGAAAACAAGGTCGATAGCAGCGGTTCAACGAAAATGAGGGTGACCCGCCACCGCTGCGCCCTCCGAAGAATGACCACCACTATCCTAGCGCTCCAAAGCGTCGCATACAAAGCCGCACCTCCAAGAAGGAAAGCGACGACACCAACGCTCCTGCCCGGACTGATCCTAGGGTTTCCCCGGATACGCGGCGGGAGGTGGGGAAGAGGTACCCTCGACGCCCTTCAGGAAGGACGACAACACCCGCAGGCGTTACCGTGTTGGTGTCAAGATGACAAGGATTTCTCCCGACCCCTCATAAAAACCACAGTCCCGGACGCTCCGGATTGCTCCACCACTCTCGCCGTCCACCAGCACGTGCCACCACGGTCTTGCAGCCACCGTCGTCGTCGCACCATGACCCATGATGCGAGGCCGAAAAGCCAGAAAGGAGAGAACTTAGGCGAGGGTCGACGCTACAGAAGCACGCGGGAGGGAACAGCCTCCACCGCCGGAAGACGGTAACCGACCAGATGCCGCAACAAGGCAAACCAGGCCCCCTCTGGCCTGGACGAGCCCAAATGGGACGGTGAAGCACCGCCGCCACACTGCAGCAAGGGTGCCGCTGACAACACCAACCCTAGCCCTAGTCCCTACTCCTCCGACCACCGGTAAATCTGTCGCCACTACAGATCTCTTCCACCAAGCAGCATCACAATCGCCACCGTGCGCACCCGGGTCAGCAGACCGCCACCGATCCGAGACACACCAATGCAAGCCACCTCCCAGAGCCGCCTCCGCCAAAGGAACGCCCGCGCAGACCACCCCAATCTCTGCCTCTGCTGGAGTCACTGTGGCTGGAGCATCGCCGCCGGCTCGAGCAGCCCTTCCCTTCCGCGACGCGCCTCCCCCCACCGCAGCAAAGGAAGCCGGCCGAGCAGCGCCCCCCTTGGCCCCCGCCGCTCAGGCCAACCACCGCCAGCCCAGGGCACGACCACCACCCCGCCGCCCGTCACGCCACGCCAAGAGCGCCATGACGCCAGCGTCGCCGCCACGCTGCCGAAGCGCCCATGACTTCGAGGGAGAAGACGAGAGCTCCCCGCCGCCAGGAGCTTACCAGCGCCCTCGTGGCAGCGGCTAGGGGAGAAGGGAGGTGAAGGGAATGGCGGCGAGCGAATAGGTCCCCCGCCTCACAAGGGCCAGTTTTTTGTGGCTGTCCCATCCGCTTGGTTTGCTGTCGCAGAATGAACTATGACTAAATATTGATTAAGTAGTAGACTTTTGTAGCTAACCATCATATAAGCAGGCTATATGACTGACAATAGATAACATGATATTTTTTTACATATTATAGAACTCGCTCTCAAATTAGAGCAGCGTGCATTAATTTCAAAACTGTGTCTGGCATAAACCTTTTGGTCGGCGTCCTTTTCGGAACTAACTTTCGATTTGGGGCACACCTAATTCTTGGTCACTTGATTGGCCATGGATTTTCGTTCCGTTTGAGGCACACCTAATTCAGGTGACAGCGTAGATGAGAAGAAACTGGAGAGGATTTTCGTTCTGTTTGAGGCACACCTAATTCAGGTGACAGCGTAGATGAGAAGAAACTGGATAGTTTAATCCACGGGATTTGGTGAACATGGCAATAAACAACCTACATGTAGTACTAGTTTTATCCACAGAGTTTTATTCACGTAGAAGCTACATGTGGAAAGTGAAGTCTACCTGCTACTCCTGTCATCATCATCATGTGTGTATAACTTTGCTGCTAGAGTTGGGCAGCCGTGCATGTGGTTGACTGGCCTGGCTAACGGCACCTGGGGCAGAGATCACCATCATCGATGCATGCATCAGCGGCGCGTCGAGTGCATCAGGACCCAGGAGGTCGGAATCGTTGAGGACGCAACGCCGCGCACGAGGTTATTGCCATGGATGCCCACGGTGACTTGGTGAGACCGACGCCCCCGCTCGCTTGTTCCGTCTCCTCGCACTCCCGACGGTGACCGTGCTCGCCGGCCGGCGCCAGACGGAGGATAACATTTCAGGAAACCGTTCGTTTCGGGCTTCTCAGGAGGCTAGTTAGTTTTTCTTTGCTTGCCCGTCTACAGCAGTGGTATCCTTTCTCCAGACGCGTGACCAGAAGCGCGTGCGGACGACATCATGCATGCTATCAGGCGCAACGCTTCGCGGTGTCTGCTAGTGCATCCCAGTAGGGGCGCTCCTCTCTGCACTTGGTCGCCTGATCGTTTTTCTTTATTTCTTGGGCTTGTGCTGTGGCCCCTGGCGTCTGGACGTCGATGACTCTGTGGTATTCGGTTGGTCGTTGCTTTATTTATAAAGTTGGGCGTAAAGCCTGTTTCGAGGAGGCTAGCTAGGAAAGAAGGTTGTTTATTGCCATGCTATCAAGTAGCCGCACGTCTGTACCCAGCAAATATGGTGCTTGTTTTCTTTGGTGTGATGATCCGCTCTCGTTTGATCTTGACCGAGAACTAACTTAAATCAAATCTCCGTAGAATGATATCACCCACTTTCCAAGGAGAAAATTCCAGCTGTGATCCTTATCCAGATGAATCTAATCAGGGTAAATAAGAAGAAACAATTTGAGTTAGTAAGGTACTGAAGAAAATTCAGTTGAAACCATGCTGCAGCTTAATTTTTTTTGTAGTTACAACAATGGCGGGACTGAGAAATATCAGTTGCAACTATTGAGCGACTCGGAAAAATTCTAACTGCACACAGATTAGCACGAATCACAAAAATGAATCAACGGCTCAAGACTTAACCGAGTTTTACCTTAATTGTCAGCGGACAAAGAAAATAGTAGCAAAAAACGTTGTTTTTCTTAGCTAGAAAAATATTTGAAGGCCAATGGGGGGAATTATCATTAGCTCGTTAGGAATATCTTTCGACCCTAAAACACACAATGCATGTTTTCTATGCTTGTAGGAACTTTTGCAAGAATACCAGTGAAGGCGGTATCTTTGCTGCACCTACCGGGTTGCAAGTGAGATCCCGCAAAAGTCCTGCTTCTACTTTATTTTCGGATCTCTAATCAATATTTTGTCTTAAAATTTGAACTAAATTTTTTCAAATAAACTAGAACTTCTGTGAGATCTCACTTGCAATCCTATGCACCTCTCTGAAATGGTCACATGACTCTATGTGTGTCCTGATATACTCCTCTCACTTTCGATGTTGTCTTTTCTTAGCCATGGGCATGGATGGACCATGGGCTTAATTGGTTAGCCGAATTGGCCTTTGAGTGGCTTCAACAAGAGACATTCTGATTGAGAACCACCTCTTTAGTCATGGGTATGTTGTTTTATCTTATCCAATTTAAATCACTTTGGCAAGTAAGGCCCCCTTAAAATATAGATTCATATGCTATTCGTCGATCCAACTCCTATAAGCCCCACATTCAATTCCATATATGTATCTATCATATTACCACAAAAAGATGCTTGGAATAAAAGAATTCGAATAATGGGAATATGAGTGTCTCTTTAGATCCATACATGATGGAGCATACAGTTCAAGATCGACATGGAGAGACTTGGAAACAACGTCATGTTATTCATGTTTTTATAATTATATTTTTTTTTGATAATTGGGAATTTTATTAACGCATCTAGCTAATGATGGGCATTTTCTCTCTCAAATTATTAAGGAATAACTATAAAAAGTGAGTCTAAAAGAACCTTAGGATGGAACATTTATTTGTTTGGCTTTGGCACAGAATATGAGGAATAGTTTACATTTAATTCAAAATCCCCAAAAGGAACAACTTCCCTTTCTTCTGTTTCAAATAATAACCTCATCTACAATCCAACTGAACATTAGAATTATTTAGGATATCGATGGAATCCAAGCATGAATAAATACATGAATGGGTATAAACCCAAATATTAACGCAACTGCAAAAAGGGTTAAACGTGGATCTTCTTGGTTCTACGAAAACGAAAAAAGTTGTTTGAAGTGGATGTTGAAATGTTATGGAACTGTGGAAAACCTACAACAATATTAAGTAAGTGTATGAGCTCGGTCTGTGTGTCACATGGTAGCATAATACCACATTTGATGGAATTTGATTTCCTCCAGAAGTTTGATTAAATTCGTTCAAACCAAAGATTATGTCCTTGATTCAGTTTTTTTTGACAAACATTTACCGGTTGTTCTAACAAGACCATGCAAGCTCAATTTATTAATCTAACTCCAAATTAATATTGTTCTACGTATTGTGTGTTAGGAATATGCAACTTGTATTCCTCTGGGGGCCAAAGGCCACAATATATAGTACAGGTACAGGGCAAATATGCAAGAAGCCCCCTAACATATGGAGGAAATACAATATACAAATATATACATCTAACACCCCCCTTAAACTCGATCCACAACACTGAGTTTGGAGAGTAAGAATTCATGCTGCGCTCGGGTCTGTGCCTTCGTAAAGAAATTCGCCAGCTGTAAATCTGAAGACACATACTGAAGCGCTACAACCTGAGCCTGCACCTGAGCACGTGTATAGAAAGCATCAACACCAATATGCTTGGTAAGCTCATGCTTGACCGGATCACGTGCAACACTAATAGCACCTGTACTGTCAGACAAAACCAGAGTGGGTGTGGTAATAGAGACCCCAAAATCCGCAAGTAACCACCGTAACCAGGTCACCTCAGCAGTCAACAAGGCCATAGCATGCAACTCAACCTCAACACTCGAACGGGAAATCGCTGTCTGTTTCTTCGTCTTCCAAGCAATGAGCGAACCACCAAGAAACACACAGTAAGCAAAAGTGAACGACGATCCGAAGGATCACTCGCCCACGTAGCGTGCGAATAGCACTGGAGCTGGAGGGAGCTGAGACGAGGAAAGAAAAGGCGACGAGTGACCGTACCACGAAGATAACGAAGAACACGGAGAAGATGACTATAGTGAATAGTGGTAGGAGCAGAAACAAACTGACTCAGAATATGAACAGGATAAGAGATGTCAGGACGAGTGACAGCAAGATAAACTAGACTCCCAACAAGATGACGATAACGCGTCGGATCAGAAAGAGGATCACCATCAGTAGGTTGAAGCTTAACATTAAGCTCCATAGGGGTCTCAACAGTGCGCTCATCCCCAAGAGCAGCACGAGCAAGAAGATCCTGAATATACTTTTCCTGATAGATGTAAAAGCCATCAGAAATGGAGGAAACCTCAATCCCAAGAAAGTATCGAAGAGGACCAAGATCAGTCATAAGAAACTGATCACGAAGACGAGCCTTAACAAAGGCGATATACTCAGGATCATCATCAGTAATGATCATATCATCAACATAGAGAAGAAGAAGAGTGCGTCCACGAGGAGAAGTGTGAACAAACAGCGCTGGATCATGAGCACTAGGGGAGAAACCAGCAACAGTCACTACAGAAGCAAATCGTTCAAACCAGGCACGAGGGGACTGTTTGAAGCCATAAAGAGACCGTCGAAGACGACAAACCATCCCGTCGGGAACAGAATACCCGGGAGGAGGCTGCATATAAACCTCCTCACTCAACTTACCATCGAGAAAGGCGTTCTGAACATCAAGCTGAGACATAGACCAGTGACGAACAGAAGCAACAGCAAGAAGAGTACGCATAGTGGTCATATGAGCCACAAGAGCAAAGGTCTCATCATAGTCACGACCATGCTCCTGCTGAAAACCATGAGCTACAAGACGCGCTTTATAGCGCTCAAGGGATCCATCAGTGCGGGTCTTAATCTTATAGACCCACTTACACGTAATAGGACGAACACTGGGAGGGGGAGAGACAAGATCCCAGGTGCCAGTGCGCTCAAGCGCAGAAAGCTCCTCAGCCATGGCCAGCTGCCATTCAGGATGATGCTCAGCATCCCGATAAGAAGTCGGCTCGGAGGCAACAAAAAGACCATACTGACTAGGAGAGTAACGGTTGGGGGCACGACGCTGACGAACAGGACGAGTAGAGGGAAGCTCATCAGAAGAAGACGACTTAGGAGACGACGATGAAGAAGAAGGAATAGCAGAGGAAGACTCTGGAGAACGAGGAGAACTAGGAGAACTAGACGGAGCAGAGGAGGATGGTGTAGAAGAAGAGACAGCAGGGGTAGGAGATCATGAAGAAGACGTAACGGGAGTAGAAGGAGGTATGTCAGGAAAGAGAAGAAAAGAGATATCTTCCACCGGGTAGGTACCAGCGGTGGGACGAGGATAGAAAGGGCGCGTCTCATCAAAAGTAACATCACGGGAGATACACATCCGACGACCAACGGGGTCCCAACAGTGATAGCCCTTATGCTCATTACTGTATCCAATAAATACACACTCAACAGACTGAGCAATCAGTTTGGTGCGTTCGCGAGGAGCAAGAAGAACATAGCAAACACAACCAAACAAGCGAAGCATGGAGTAGTCTGAGATCGTCCGGATAGGCGCCAAGAGGATACCACCTGCAGAGCAGCGAAGGCTGAATGTTGATGAGGTAAGCGGACGTAGCAATGGCCTCAAATTTTAAATGCGGCGGAAGAGAAGAAGCAATCATCATGGCACGAGTGGTCTCAAGAAGATGACGATGCTTACGCTCAGCAACGCCATTCTGGGCATGGGCGCCAGGACAGGAGAACTGAGCAAGAGTGTCCTGCTCAGCAAGGACACCTCGCAACATCTGGGAGATATACTCACCAGCAGAATCAGCACGAAACACACGAATGGGGGTAGAATATTGAGTATGGACCATGGCCGCAAAATGCTGATATATGGAGAGCACTTCACTACGAGAGCGCATAAAATACAACCAAGTGTACCGAGAGAAATCATCAATGAATAAAATATAGTAGCGATGGCCCCCTTTTGAAGCGAAAGGAGCCGGACCCCAAACATCTGAATGAACTAAATCAAAAGGTCGCTGAGATACAGACGCGCTAGTAGGATAGGGAAGATGAATCTGTTTACCCAACCTACAGCCCTGACAATGTAAAGACCCATCTCCTGAGACAGACCCAAGAAGACCACGATGAACTAAAGACGACAAACGCGAGTCACAAAGGTGACCAAGACGATGATGCCACTGTTGAAAGGAGCTGGTAGCAGAGGCGATGACCGGAGAAGAACTGGCAGATGAAGTGGCAGCGGAGGGAACACGAAGCCAGTCTAACTCCCAAAGTCCTGAAGAGTCACGGCTGCGAGGGCCAGCTCCAACCAGGGCCTGCGTGCGATGGTCCTGGACAACACAAGAATCAGCATCAAGAATGACGCGACAACCGTAGTCGAAGTCGGCTAGCAGAGAACAGATTCATCTTAAGAAGAGGAACATGAGAAATATCAGGAACAGAAAAGGAAGAAGTAGAGAGGGTGCCCCGACTAGAAACAGGAAGAGAGGTACCATCAGCTGTGAAAACACGGACAGGAGAAGGGAGAGAACGAAGAGCGGATAGAAAAGAAGACTCAGAAGTCATATGAAAAGAAGCTCCAGAATCCAGATACCATGGGGACGTACCTGACTGTGTAGAAGATGGTGGTCACACAGGGTCGGAAGAATCAGTCACAGAACCAGCAGTGCCTGTCGAAGAAGAGCACAGCAGCAGCGACATGCGAAGACTCGAGATAATGTCCTGGTCGGAGAGAGCAACCGCTGAAGATCCGAATGAGCCGACCGCCCACGAGCCGGTGTTGTTGGCGACGAGATCGATCCCGTGTAACGGTGACCCAAGTGTGGCCATCCTTGTTACAATAAGAGCAAGTGACGAAGAGAACCACGGAGACCACGACCACGAGCTCTGCCTGGTGCCGACTCGCCTGAAACTGTTGGTGCTGACTCTTACCCTGAACTGGAGGAGTGGGTAGTATCGGCGGCGGCACAGAGGACCGTGGCTGAGTCGAGGGAACAGACGACATAGGAGGACCACGAGTAGCAAGCACAGATGGAGCCGCAAGAAGACCAGCACCACGAAGACGAGTCTCCTAAGCCCGAAGCTCATTCAACACCTCAGAGAGCGGAACACGACCACGAGCATTCAGCTGAGCACGCCGGGGCTCAAACTCCTGGCGGAGCCGAGACAGAAACTCATAGATGCGGTGAAACTCCAAATCCGAGCGCACAATCTGGCAACACGAGCATGTGCCACAAACAGCAGTACGAAGAGAATCAAGTTGACGCCAGATAGCAGCACTCTGAGTATAGAACTCATCAATAGTAGAATCACCCTGCTGAAGAGCATGCTCCTGGCGAACCACGGATAGGTAAAGAGCATCCCCAGATGGCTGATAGCGCTGACGAAGATGGGCCCACTGAGCGGCAACAGTAGGAAGACTCATAAACTCAAGAAGATATCTTGGGCGTAACACTAGAGGTGAGAACAGCAGCAGCACGAGCATCCTCATCAACCCACTGAGTGTAAGCGGTCAGAGCGTGTCGATAGGCCTCGAGATCAGAAGAGTACTGCTTGAACTTCAGGTCATAAGCAACGACAGCACTATCATCAGCACTCTGAGCAGCATCCTTGGCCTCCTGAGAAGCATCAGCACCGAGAACAATCGGCGTCAGCGGAAGAGGAGCCACAGGAGCGGGGGGACACGGCGGACAGGAGACCTCGCCGGAGAGCACACCCCAAAGACGAAGACCGCGCATGTGAACGCGCATAAAGGCAGCGAAATCAGGGTAATTCACGCCATCAAAGACCACCGGAGAGCGAGGAATCGCAACATAACCCGATGAAGAAGACATCTCTCTCTCCTCTTTTTTTGGACCAGATCTAGATCTAGATCTAATTTGATTCTGACACAAGCAGACGAAAACCGGCCGGCGGCGGACCAGGCGAGATGCGGTGGAAGATTGTGGAAGATAGCCGACGTCAGGCGGCCTGCACGCGTCGCCAGGCGTCCTGCACGAGCATGCGTCACGAGCACAAGCACGCGCACGCGTCAGGAGCGGCGTCAGGCGGCCTGCACGCATCGCCAGGCACACGCGGGCAAGGGAGTCTGCAGGGCGTCGGGGGCACACGCGATTGTGGTGACGCGGCGGGAGACACGCGGGAGCACGCCTCGGGACGCGTCAGGCGAGCGTGGGGCGTCGCGCCAAGGGGAGCAGCGTCGGGCGTGACGCGTCGAGAGCAGCAGATACCACGAGCAGCAACGCCAGGATGGGATCGGCGAGCGATCCGGAGACAGATCTGGATCCGAATTGGACCAGACGGAGACGCAGACGAAAACGCAGACGGACAGAACGGGCGGCGACCGGCGGCGACGACGACGGCAAGGCCGTCGGCGGCAGGGACGATGGCGACAGACGAAGTTGCAAGAAAGAGGCTAACCTAGCTCTGATACCATGTCAGGAATATGCAACTTGTATTCCTCTCGGGGCCAAAGGCAACAATATATAGTACAGGTACAGAGCAAATATGCAGGAAGCCCCCTAACATATGGGGGAAATACAATATACAAATATATACATCTAACATTGTGCACTTTCGGTTTTCAAATGTTGGTAGAACAGAAGTATGCAACATAGTCTAATACATTACTTGCTTGGGATACATTTGGGTTTATGCAATTTATTTTTCAATTGAGAACTGAAAGAGATGGCGGTACATTCCTTATTTATAAAACATAACAAACATGTCAACCTCATACATAACAGCATAACATAGTTGCACCAAAATGAACTAGTGTTCAGCTAGCAGCATTAGATCAGTCACACCAGTCTACAACAAGCAAAGATTACACTAGCGATGGTCGATCGAGCGAGCGAGCCAGCCAGCTAGCTGGCCGGATTGCGGCGACGGCGTGAATGATCGGTCGTTGTGGTAGCTTGCTCACTGGTACCAGAACGACGACGGCCGCGCCCTCTTGGACGGCGGCGGCGGCGAGATCTCCGGCACGGCGAACACGTCGCTGTCGCTGTCGCTGTGGTACCACTCCCGCACGTGGCCCTGCTTAGCCTTGGCCGGCGCCGGGGCCACCATGGAGAACGCCACCTCATCGAGTCCCCAGGCTGGCCGCGCCGGCGTCTGCGGCACGTGCGGGGCCCACGCGCCACCACACTTCCCAGGCCGCCCGCCGGCGACCACGTCGAACAGGTCGGCGTCAAGGAACGGTACCTGCTCGTCGCGCCCCTTCTGCTTCTGACAGAGCACAAATAATGTCTCGGTGTTCAGTTTTGCCCATGAAAACTCACATGAAGTGGCTGACAGAAGCCACGGAACAGGGGAAAGAGATCGGTGGGTAGAGAGGGACTTACGGCGGCGGCTGCGGCGGCGAAGGCAGCGTCGTCGAGGATGAGGTCCTCGACGCGCCAGCCGGGGCAGATGTTGGTGAGGTAGTCCGAGATGCTGCTGCTGTCCCGTCCTACCTCTGCTCCTCCCCCGCCGTGGCTGGCTTCAAGAACCGCGGGGGCGTCGGCCTCGGCGGCCGATGCCGAAGAGTCGTCGTGCTCGTCGGCGCTTCCGTCCGGGGAGGGGATCTCCTGGTCCACGGGCTCGGCGGAGAGCTTGGCGCCGACGAGGAGGAAGCGGCTGTGCTTGGCGGTGAGCTCGTTGGCGCTGTGGATGGGCTCGTCGCAGTCGGCGCACAGGATGGCCCTGTCCTCCACGCAGAACACTACTCCCCTCCGCTCCTGCAGTTAAACACCAGAAGAAGCAGAGTTAGCTCAGCAGCTCAGTGTGTAGCTTCAGACGGGACATGAAGACAGGGCAAGAACCTTGCAGACGTCGCAGAGCGGCCCGGCGTCGTCGGTGGCGGAGGAGGGTTGGAGGAGGTTGATGCGGCGGTGCTTGCCGGCGAGCTTGTTGGCGCGGTGGACGCGGCGGTTGCAGGGGGAGCAGAGCGCGGCCTCGTCGGCGCAGCAGAGCACGGCGGCCGGCTCGACACCGCAGACGTCGCACTGCACACGCATGGCGATCAGGTCAAAGGAGAAGAAGCTGTGATCGATCGAGGGGAGAGAGCAAGTGGCTCGCTGGATGCGTGGAAGAGGGAAATAGTAGCGAAGCAGGAAGAAGGGGGAGCGTGATGGGGGTGGTGAGGTTACTATTTTATACGCGCGATGACGATCGAGAGGGATCTTAACGCGGAATTTTATTCCGCTGCCCGCATGGGTTCGTTCAGAAGATAGGTACGGGTGGGGTGGGGTGGGGGTGCATGGGACTCCAAAATATCCTTAAATAAACCAAAAATATCTAGGCTGGGTTCTGTCCAGGAGGGGTATATAGGTCAGAGGTTGGTAAGTGTGTCAGCTAAAAATTGTAGGAGTGCAGTTTTCCCATACTACCCTCGCATTTTGGGGTCTTCCAACTATCCAGCGGCCATCAGAAAATCGCTTTGGAGGACAAGCACCATGGAGCCCTTTTTTGTATTTTTGAAACCGATATTTCGAAGGTTCAAAAAAAATCGGAAGAAAATACTAGATGTTGACAATGACGTAGTAGTTTGCATTCTAGGCTATACAATATGAAAAATCTGAAAGTTTTCGAATTTTGCACTATAAGATCAACTACAGAGGCGATTTTCTTGCTTCGCCAGCTTATGGAGAGACGTAGGGAGCAGAAGAAGGACCTACGTATGGTTTTCATTGACTTGGAGAAGGCATATGACAAGATACCAAGGATAGTCATGTGGTGGACGCTAGAGAAACACAAGGTCTCAACAAAGTACATTATCAAAGATATGTACACTAATGTTGTGACAAATGTTCGTGCAGGAGAGATAGTGAGATGGACACCTTCCCAATTACTACAGGACTACATCAAGGTTCAGCTTTGAGCCCATACATTTTTGACTTGGTGATGGATGAGGTCACTAAGGACATACAAGGAGATATTCCTTGGTGTATGCTTTTTTGATGATGATGTGGTACTGGTGGATGAGAGTAGGGAGAGTGTCGATAGGAAACTAGAGTTGTGGAGGCAAACTTTGGAATCCGAGAGGTTTAGACTTAGTAGGACAAATAATAAGTATATGTGGTGCGATTTTAGCGGCGTTAGATGCAAGAACGAAAGGGTTAGTCTAGGAGAGCAAGTGGTGCCCGAGAGGGACACTTTTCGATACTTGGGATCAATGCCACAAAGAAATAATGGTGGTATTGATGAAAATGTTAGCCACAGGATCATGGCAGGGTGGATGAAGTGGTGGCAAGGATCCAGAATCCTTTGTTACAAGAAGGCCCCACAAAAGCTAAAAGGTAAGTTTTATAGGATGGCAATCAGACCTACCATGCTTTATGGAGCAGAATGTTGGCCCATTGAGAGGAAACACATTCAACAAATGAGTGTCGCCGAGATGCGTATGCTAAGGTGGATGTTTGGCATGCCGCCAGATGAACCAATTAGATTACTCTCCTCCTTCTCCCTCTCTACTGTAGCTGAGTGTTCTCCCTCACTTCTCTGGCCGAGCCAAAGCCCTCTCCGGCGGCGCTGCCACTGGAGAGTGGCGGCGGCGAGGCCCGCTCTATAGTTTAGGTTGTTGGCTTCTCGCCGTAGGTGTCGTAGGTCTAGGTTTAGGGTTCTGTGTGTTTGCCCATGTGGCGATTGGCGAGATGCCGTCTGTCTGCAGTACTCACGGCGTTCTCGCACGACGGCCATCTCCGAGGTGGTTCTGCGAACTCCAATGGTTGGAGCGAGCGGCTACTACTGCCGTGGGCGGAGGCCAACTCAATAAGTGTTGCTGCCCCCAGATCTGGCAGCCTCGGGCTATTCTTCTCTCCCTGGCCGGCCATGGTGGCGAGGGGTGGGAGAAGGTCGTGCTGGTGGTTGCTGTTTCTGGGAGGTGGTCTGGGTGCTCGACTTGCGGCTGGTCTGGCCACAGCTGCCGTCTTCTGGCGTGGATCTTCTCCGCCGCCGTGCTCCCTTGGTCGAAGCCAGTCGATGTGGAGGTTTCCGACACTGGAGGCCCCCCCATAAGGTCAGCTTGCTTGCTCTGCGATGGTCTGCTCCGTGCTTCTGCTGTTCTTCTCTGGCCGGCCGTGGTGGCGCGGAGAATAGGGACGGCGTGCCCTGGAGTGGATCTTCTACATCGTCAAGCCTGCAGCACCTGGATGCTGCGGTCCGTGAAGCTGCGTTCCCAGATCTTCCTCAACGCCGGCGAGTTTGCGTCGCCGTTATCTGTGGCCAGGGGCCACTTCTTTGCTCGGATGAAGCCGAGCTCCTTCTTCCGCGTGTGGCGGAAGCCTGTTGTCGCCCTGCGTGAGTGCTCCATAGTCTGCATCGTCCCAAGTGGCAAGTTCCCCGGCGACGATGTGGGCTCCAGGGCGTCGACGATGATCGGATGCGGTGGAGAAGGGCAAGGACCTGATTGCTTTTTCTTCTATCCTTTTAGGGTCCTTTCTGCTTATGTGCTGTCCTTATCTTTTATTCACCCGTTGTTTTCGGGTGTCTCTGTAATTGTACCCACCGTCGGTTTTAATTAAGCAGCTTCTGGGGCCTTCTGACCCTTTACCGTTCAAAAAAAGGTGGATGTTTGGCCACACAAGAAAAGACCGGATTAGGAATAAAGTGATATGCGAGAGGGTAGGGATGGCGCCAATTGACGAGAAGCTTGTCCAACTAAGATGGATTGGGCATGTCCAACGGAGGCCACCAGAAGCACCGGTTAACAGTCCGATTCTAAGGGATTTTGATAATGCAAAGAGGGATACAGGACGACCAAAGCTGACATGGGAGGATGCAGTTAAAAGGGATATAAAGGACTGAAATGTCCCTAGAGATTATTTTTGATAGGCCTGCATGGAAATCAGCAATACATGTGCCTGAACCTTGATTTTTCTTTTTACTTTTTTTTTTCATGTTTGACTTGCACTGTTCACTGTTTTTCGCTTGACATATACTTTTCTCCTGTTTCCATTTGCGTTTCATATCTAGCCTACCCTAACTTGATTGGGACAAAAGGCTTGGTTGTTGTTTTGAATTTTGCACTGTTCACTATCTTAGGTCTAGAAATTATCATTTTACAAGCAACATTTCACATTGATTTTTCACGCATGTAGAAGTCATCATTATCTATGTCTATGAATAGTTTTTAGAATCTTTTGAAACTTCAAATGTCGAATTCAAGAAAATTCAACTCACTCAAATATATCGAATGGCCCAAAGTGCCTCCATAATGGTACACCACATTTGATGGTATATTCACTCCAAACACCTCATATTAATTATTATGGTATCATGTACAACAGAAAAATCATTTATAGCGTACCCAAATTGTACAAAAGTATTAGTTGTTTTGTTTCATTGCAAAGAAATACTCTTTTTCTTTCGTATTTCAATATTTGGTTTAGTCATGAAGGACCGTGCATGAAGGTTTGGCCAAGAGATCCTGAATGTAAATGAGTGTCCATAAAATTGTAATGTTTGAAATGGTGAAGAAAATGCTTGAACATATTTATTAGATGAAAAAATGTTGAAATTTATGTGGAGGAGTGTCCATAATTATTTTAGATCTTCATTGCTCATATAAACTAAGCATGCTAAAACCCTTTTAAAACATACAAAGTTTAGGGTTGGGGTGAGTTCATCCTCCCACAACTATTACTTAGTATATAACATAAAAAAGTGGGGCTAGAAACTTAGAAAAACTTGAATAAATAACTAAAACCAACCACATAGGTGGGATCAACACCCATGCAAAAGATACCAGTAAACCAAATGCATTTTCATACTCATACATGGAACCAATAGTGTTTACGAACATACACAAATAATAAAAACAATGTACTCTGATAGAAACCAACACTCTTTATCTACAAGATATAAGCTAAGTAAGGGTATAATTTTGTAATGCAAGACAAGTACACGATGGATAAGTACTCCCTCCGTTTCAAAATATAAGATGTTTTAGGTTTGTGAAGAAAATAAATCTAGACTTCTTTTAGTGTGTAGATTCATCCCAAATATGAATGAACCTACATGCTAAAAGTAGTCTAGATACATTTGCTTCATAAAACTAAAACATCTTATATTTCAAAATGGAGGGAGTACAATGATTCATTGATTTGTTCGCAAAGTTAAATTCCGTGGGTGGATTTTGTATTGAGGTGCTCGGTCTACCAATACATGGCGACTTTATCTTAAGAAGACACCACCTCTTTTTTTCCAAAAGGGAGTCGAAACTCCATCCTCCGCATCCTCCGCATCTTCATATGCACACGGCTAAGACACTACCTCTTGAGGCGTCTCTTCAATCTCTTCTTGATGATTATGCTTTTCTTTCGAAAAGGCATAGATGGTTGTCTTTTCTATCGCAGACCCACCTGATCTAACAAAACTTCCACATTCTAACCGCAATGGGTTTATTTCTGTCAAAATATTTACGAGAAACTAAACCTGGTAGGTAATAAAAACTTAATACCGAGAAAAGGGATAAATGGAGGTATAGTTGTGGTGGTTAGACAATAGTCTCATAACCATCAATTGGGATGGGTTTGATTAGGCTGAAAAGTGAGGAGATGCATGCTTCAGCTCGAATGGTACGGTGCTATAAGTAGTAGGATTCATGCGAAGAAATAGGACATGTTCAAGCAATCGATCGATTGATTGATGGCGATGTGCACGTACAGAAGCGAACTACCGCTAATTAATCCGCACCGCAGATAGTCAACCAGCTGTACCACTCGCACTGAGCACAGCGATTTAGGTGCCACGGCAGTTTCGATTGGCTAATCTCACTTCCCGGAATCTCAAGCCAACTGAGCGATGCCACTAGAAAGAACAAATCTTAATGAACTCAAACTCATGATGGGTTGGGTACACAAGTTGGATTTTTGAAATGGTCTGGAAAATAGTTGGTTTTGAAATAAGTATTCTCTCTGACCCATATTAGTTGACTCAAATTTGTTTAGATACGTATGTATCTAGCATTAAAATTTCTCTCTCTCGAAACAGGCTTTCGTCCGCTTTATAAATAAAACACACATGTAAGACCGCTGCTGGGCCAGACAGCACATCGTCCAAAGAACAAACCAGAACAACGACGGAACCACGGCTGGGACAGACAACACAAAGCCAAGCCCAAAAGAAAATACAAAAGAAAGGGAAAAAAATAAAGCCGACACTGGCGATGCGACAAGAACGAAGGTAACTCGTCACCATTGGGCCCAACGGAGAAGTACCACCACAAGCCTGGCATTCCAAAGCGCCGCGTACCAAGCAGCACCTCCAAGAAGGGGAGTGACGACAATGACATTGTTGCCTGGACATGTCCTAGGATTTCTCCCGGTACGCCCCAGGAGGTGGGAAAGAGATACACCCGGCGCCCTTCAGGAAGGAAGGCGATACCCACGGGCGTCATCGCGTCGGGGTTAAATATACAAGGATTTCTCCCGACCTCTCAATAGCCACACTCCCGGACCCCTTGAAATGCTCCACCAAACTCGCCGTCCACCTGCACGCGCCAGAATGGTCTTGAGGTCACCGCCGTCGTCACACCGTAAGCCATGGGGCGAGGCTAGTAAGACAGAGAGAGGGGCCTTTGGCGAGGGTCGGGATGACCTCAACACGCGGGAGGGAACAACCTCCACCGCTTCGACCAGATGTAGCAGCAAGACAGACCAGGATCTCCAGGCCCGGTCGAGCCCGGGAAGGCTCGTAAAGTCTTGCCGCCCCACTGCAGCAAGGGTGCCATCATACATGCCAACCCCAGCACCAGGTCCAACTCCATCGTCCACTAGGGGAAATCGCCACCGCGGCAAGTTCCAGCCGTCAAGTAACAGCTCCAACGCCACCGAGCTCACCCGAGCTTGTCAGACCTATGCCGGTCTGAGAAACACCATCGCAAGTCACCTCACGAAATCGCCTCCGTCGAAGGGACGTCTTGCAGACAACCTTCCGGGGCCGCCGCCCCGGCATCCACGGACTCGCACCCACAGGGCCAGGTTCATTGCGCGACCTACAAGGCGGGGGGGATTGGTTGGCATAGGATGGCGGCAGCGGAACGGCCGCGCGGAGGAGACCGACCTCCACCGCCGATGGCAGTTGCCGACCGGGGCGCGACAGTAGGGGCGCACAAGGTCTCGGGCCCGGCCAGGCCCCAAAAAAGGGCTCGTAAAGTCCCCACCGCCACGCTGCTGCAGCATAGCCGCAACCACCGCCGCCCTCCCACACGCCCCATGTAACATCCGAGCATTTAGAAACCAACGAAAGGTAGATTTAGAAATTTGTGCACATGCATGCATTCATCTGTAAAATGTGGGTAAATTTTTCGCCAAATAAAAACCTAAAGTGATCAGAGTTTCTTTCACTCTCTAGGTGTAGGAATAGCTCTGGAGAGTGATCGTTATAAACTTTGGCATGATCTTTATGAATTGGCGTGTTTTGGGAAAAAGAATTTGAATTTAAATTTGAAATTTGAACTTATATTTTAAAAGTTAGGATTTGGCAATTTAGAATGAATTCCAAAATGATTTAGTAATATTATTTGTTTTGATAAGGAGATAATATTTAGTAATAAGAATTCAATATAAAGAAATTCAAATAAGAAATGAATCTTTATTCCTTATCTTTATTTCATAAACAAAGTACAAATATAAACTCATTCAAGTAATAAATATTCATTATAGTAAAGAATTTACAAGTGAGGAAATGAATAAACTATTACAATATTATTACAAAAGAATAAAATAAAAATTACAAAAGAAACTATTTAAGTAACCCTAAAACTAAATCTTAAATCTCTAGATCTTGTACCTGCAAAATACAAAGCAAAAAAATAAAAGTAAAAGTTAATTGTTAGTTTTACTCTTAGTAGAGAGCAGTGAAGTGTACTGCTCAAAATTACATCATTGAGTAATTATATAGGGGCAAGTTTCACCAATATGAAAGAATTCGATCTTTCATAATAAATCAACCACAAGTCAAATATTCACAGCAAGTAAGAGGGGCAAGTTTCACCAGGAAAGTTAACAGTTAAAAGATAAAAAGGTGAGACACCTCACTGATCTGATCCAAAACCATGTACCAAGCACACAGGCAGCACAATCACCAAATACATGGTGTGTGCTGTCAACACAGCAACAGCAGCTCACACAAGTAAAAGGAGCAGCACATTCGTGGGCAGCCCCACTAGTTCATCTTTGCATCTCAAACACCACACCAAGAACACACTTAGCTTAGCAAAGCCAAGCAAACCACCAGCCAAAACTACATACCAGGTCATCCTAGCATCACCAGATGGTGACATAAGGACGGGGTGGATCAGGTGGATAGCAAGGTCAAGTTGCAGGAGCTAGGAGGTGAAGGGCAGACCAAGGTCAAGCTCACAGGAACCAGAAGTAGCTGGAGCAGAACCAAGAGGTGAAGGACCAGATCAGGCCAGCAACACAACCAACAAGATCAAGCGACCAGATCAATCAACAACCACCACAATCATCAACTATTGTAGTGAGTATCATAAAACACTCACATAATTTGTTCATCTTATCTAAACAGAAAAGCATGTGTTGTATTATAGTTAACCTCTCAGTAATCACCCAAGTGGGGTGCACCTATCATAGAGGTTCTGGAATATAAAGGCCAACAGTAAATCTATCAAATCAACCAGGATCTCATACTAGCATCATAGATCCTGGTGATAACAAAACCACTCATATATTCCAACATGTGCTCATATGACTATAAATTTTGGGCACATCTAGCAATGGAGTAGCACCTCAGATTTCATAAACTCTATGCATCAACATAAAGCTATGAGCAAACCAACCATCTTAGCCAATTAGGCTCCAAGATCCAGTGAACAACCATGATACTTAAGCATATCTATGAGGGACAGCAAGATAGGAATCTAGTCCTAAAAGCCTCAGACCAACATCATAGGCATAAATATTAAGAGAAACTTTCAACTTATTTTTAGCATTTATCCAATCTTAAGTACTGACCAAAGTAAAGCCCAGTAGTAGAATCACAACTTGTGTGCCATAGTTAAATGGTGTCACAAGAACATGTTCTATCAGCAAAGTAAAACCATTAACATGATACCATAAAGAAAGTGGCAAGCCATTGATATCATGTCCCTAAGATTACACTCAGAGATCATCAAACATATCCATGTATCTTCAGAGCATCGTTAAAATCAAATTTTTAAGTTCAGTCTGTTGACGATCATACAAACCAACATCTACTGATGCAGTATAAAACCACTGACAGTGCTACTGTCAGTACTAAAGCACTGATAGTAGATGAACACACTAAGCATCAATACAACCAACCAGGTTTCACAGTAATACCATCAGCTTAATCAAGCTCAATTACCAATTAAAGGCAACGCTATAGAACCACTAGCATCAGATCAACAATAGCATCAGATAATCAAATCATGACAAAAAGCACTGAAGTGCAGTGGAACACAATTCTCACTAGACACCACTCTGAGGCCAAATCATCATTTTTACAAGCACACAGAGGGATGAACCCTAGAACCAGGGAAGAACCCTAGAACTAGTATGAAACCTAATGAGGGATGGCCATTAGTTACACACAGATGAACTCAAGGAGACAGAGGACAGAAGGCATGGGTGGTAATTGAAACCAAACTCACCAGTGTTCCTCAACAGAGAATAGAAGAGGAAGCATGGCCGAAGCGGCGCGCGTCGACGGGAGCACCCAAAGGGCGTTGCAACCCGCACCGGGCTGCGGCGGCCACAACAGCGCAGCAGGACAAACAGCGCCATCACAACAACGCACGAACACCTCACCGCACCACGTGAGCATCGACGGAGGTGTTACCTGCACCACCCCAAACCCTAGGGTTAGCCTGGCCGTAGGAATGTTCCAGAGCCAAATCGAATTGGATAAGACGAATGAGCATGGTCAACAAGCTCGCCATACACCACGGTAGCGGCCAGGGAGGATCGCGACGGTGGGAATCGCACGGCGGCGGGGCCAGCGACCACGGGGTCGAAGGGGAGAAAAGGATGAGGACGAGAGAAGGAGAGGCAAAGGGCTGGGCCGATAAGGCCAGTACCTCTTCAGGAAGGACTTTTGACTAGGCCATTTGAGCCAAGTCTGGCCCAATAATCCCAATGGGTTAGCCCAAAAAAAACCTAAAAGAAATTCTAATAATTAATAAAAGACCAAATTATCCCTAGAACTCAATAAAATTCTAGAAAATAAAATAGAAGTCTGAAAAATACAAATAATATATTTTTAGATTCATAATAATCCAACCTATTTAATTGAATTAAGTAATAATTTATATATATATAATTTTTGGTCAAGAATTTTATAATATATATATTCCCTATATAATTTTATAAAATTAAAGAAAAAGGATAAAAATGAATAAAAATCACTTTTATTATATTTTGTTATTGTAGTATGTTAGAAAAATACTAAGTAAATATATAGAGTTACCAAAAGAAATTATCTTTTATTTAAATGCTAATTCTTAAAATAATTATTAAACAAATAAATACAAGAGTTTATATTAAATAAAAAAAATTAGCTTTTAACTCTATTAGTAATATATTACATTATAAAAATAGTGAATGTAATATTTAGAAAATATTAAAGGTTATTCTTTAAAAATGAATTCCTTTATGACTTAAAGAAATTCCAGAAACTAAAATATTGGGTAAAACACACAAAGAAGATAAATAATAAATAATGCATTACATTACTATGCATATTCATTTTGCTACTTTAAATATTGTCCTTGCTGGGCAATAATAATGTTTTATAGACATAGAAGCTCAAGGTCCAGTGCAAGCATCCGACTTCACTACCTTGCAATCACAAGGTAAGTTCATCACTTGCTCATGTCCTTTGAAGAGTCTTTACCAAAGTATTTGCAAATTGTGTGTTATCATCTATGTTTCAAGGAAAGAAAATATTATTTTATCAAATAAATAAATTGTTGATATCATCCTAAGTGATGATATAACTTAGGTTTCTATTTGCAGCAATGATAATCACCTAGGAACTTAACAACCCATGACATCAGTGATTCTAGCGCTGTATATAACGCGTTAGCCATGAGATTTGGAATGGGACGGAGAAGTCAGCTGTATCCTTTTCCTTTCGTATGGAGGCAAGACGATCTTAACGTGACATTGTGATTCCTTGTACGGATCCAACATATGGCTAGGCACCCTTAGGCCCCACATTTTTGGTGTCTAGATTATCTATGAGTGGCTGTCAGAGGTTTAGCCAGACCTATTTGGTACTTGCCAGGGGCATCACCAGCTCATAGAGTCTTCGGGAACTCATCAGGGTTTTAGCCTGCCCGAAAGGGGGCTTAACGGAGGTGAGCCAGCCCCGAAGGATCGTGCAGACATATGGGGTCATGGAAAGGGCAGTGATTGGCTTGGATCACCTACTAGGCCCCACATTATAGAAATGTGGACGGGAAAGTACGCCCGTTTGTGCAACAAGGAGCTGATCTCTCATGGCTAAAGTAACGCAGATCTGCAGAGTGTAAGAATTGTAACTTGTTACTCCCTGTTCCGGGAAGGATCTACGAACGTGGCAGGAAAGGAACTCCATGAAAGTTCTGATAAACCTGTGAAGGCTGATGGGCATAGTTTTTAATAATAAAATCAATCTTTGAATAAAGATTTACGAAAACTGCATAGTGCCAAAGACTTATAGTCCGAGGTGGTAGATAGAGCATCAAACTTCCCACCTTGCATATAATGAACTTGCTAGGTAACACTGTTACTCACCTTTTCCTTTGATCCCCTGCTTAGACTCTGAGGATCCAGAAGATACCCCAATGTATGCATCTAAAAGCCAAGAGGAGTGTAGGGTTCGCAGCATAGAAAACAAAAAAAATTCTATGATGGGAACTAAGTACCAAGAACTATCTACTAGATACAAGCAGCGGGTGGATATGCATCCATAGAATACATACCCTCGAAGACCGAATAGCGTTAATGAGGTTGTACTCGTGGATGATGTAGTCGAATGCTTGCCGATCTCAAGATCGTGATGAAGTTCATCTGGTCCAGCCGGTCCAGCACCATCACGTCCAGCACCGCAAAGCAGTGGTGCATCCGTGATCGCACACACGTCCGGGTACCCCTACAACCTCCGCGCCCTCGCTCCAGCGAAGCAGCGGAAGCAACAAATCCTTCCAGAAAAAGTCACCGGGAACATGTATCTTGCTGATCCGAGACCATGGGAAATTCTAAAGGGGGGAGAGAGATCCTTCGCGAGGAGGTGTGCTTTGAGAGGAGGAGAAGGGGGCCTTTTATAGGCAGAGGGGGGCACCCAAAGGGGCATGGCGCCCAGCCATGGTGGCTGCCCCCACCTCTTCCACATTCATGTGGGTGGAGCTCCCACTCAAAATGAAAAGCCTCCACTCCCATAAAAGAGCCTCCACTCAAAAATCCACTCACATGCATTAAATTTCCACCAAATTTAATGCAAGCTCTTATTTAAATAAAACTCTTTTATTTATTTGTTCAGAATTTTGTTAATTACTTTAATTAACAAACATTCACATAAAACCCCTTGCTAGTATTCAATTTCACATGCAGAACCAGTTTTAGCAATTTCAACCGAAACAGTTTCGGTGTCTAGTAAAATAAATTCATGCGCTTTCCTTTTTCTTTCTCTGTCATATTATTTGATCCAAATGGTGTCGGTATCCCTTAAGTGTGTCACCCTATGGTTTGCGAATAATGTAGACATGATCGAGACCCCTCTCCGATCAATAATCAGCAGCGGGACCTGGAGATCCGTACTGACTCCCACATATTCAACGATGACTTCTGTGATCATGTGAACCTTATACGCATGTAACTCAATCCCTTTGTCTCGTGATATATTACATGTCTGAGATTTGATCATAGGTATCTCCATACCTAGTTTTATCTCGTTACCGACATGTACTCTTTTCTCGTTCCCGTGATAACATTCTAGTGATCAAATCACTTGCTTGCAAGCTAACAAATGTGATATCACCGAGAGGGCCCAGAGTATATCTCTCTGTCATCGGGATGGACAAATTCCACTCTTGATCCATGAGCCTCAACATAACATCTTCGTAGCACTGAACCCATCTTTATAGTCACCCTGTTACGGTATGACGTTTGATGTTATCAAGATACTCTTCCAGTGTTAGTGATTGGCATGATCTCATGGTCTAAGGACTAATATTACTTCATATGATGTTATAGAAATATAAACACAATGACCTTGATCGTAATGCTATACTTCGGATGAATGTTTATCACATCATTCCAACAATGTTGTGACCTTGTTATTAACAACATCCAATGTCCATGATCAGGAAACCTTTGATCATCTTGTTAATCAACGAGCTAGTTTATGAGAGAGGCATAACTAGGAACTTTCTATTTGTTTATTAAACACACATATATTAACGTTTCCGTATTAATACAATTATAGAATGTAAAATACACATTTATCATAAATAAGGAATATGATAATAACCACTTTATTATTGCCTCTCGGGCATATTCCCTTCAAGGAGGTCTTCTATGAAGAGCCCGATCTGTACGGTGTTGTAGAAGGGGTGGAGAATAATTACGGAGGAGAGCACCATGAGTCAGAATAATTACCGTAGTACTAGGAACCAATTGAGACGAGCAACATAAACAATATATAACAATAAGTTTTTGAGCTCAAGTTGGAGTTGAAGTTGTCACCTTAAAACTTCCGCAACACTATATTTGGTTTGTAAGTTGAATCGTTTGAAGTCTGGAACTCCTAGTATTGTAATAATAATGGGTGTATGCTTGTAATATGGACCCGCAATGTTTCTGTTGTACCACTCTGAGGGATGTGATATTTACGGAACGGTGTTCTTTGGATGTCATATCAACGACTATAGTGTACTACACATGAAGTGGTATGCTGGGTCACCGCATCCCACACCGCCGCTCTGCCTCCAGAGGGTGCCAGCACCGCGCGGGCCCCGCCTCAGACATAGATTCGGCCCAGAAGGACCCAGATCTGGGCTAGTCGGAGCTGCCCGAGGGAGCAGACCCGCCGAAAACCACCCTGTCGGCTCCTGCCAGCATCAACACGCCACCACCATGGGTCCCGTGATGCTGAGCCAACCCCCACGCCGCCCACTGTCATTGTCGTGGGAGGGGCAACCCTCGCCACCATGGACACAGCAGGGCCCTGCCACCTCTTGCTGCGCACCGCCCACCCAAGGTCGTGCCGCCCGCCGAGTCACAGCAACCACCGCCGCCGAGAGAACGCACCACCACCTCCGCGAGGCTAACATGCCGCTGCCAGGACAGACGCGCTGCCACACCCCTCGCACGACATGACGCCCTCACCAGCCCGCTTGGCCAGCGCCAAGGCGACCTGTGGGGGGAGAGAAAGGGCCCCGCCGCCGCCAACGCACGGGCTTCGCCCGGTGGAGCCGTCCGGTGGCGGCGGGGCAGTGGGAGGAGGGAGGGTGGCTGGCGGCAGCAGAAACTAGGGTTCGCCTGCCGCTCGTGGGAGCGGCCACGACGAACCGGTCGCACGCGTTGTTTCACTGGTCAAGGTCTCAAGAAAGAGAATTGGCTCAGCACTAAAATTTAACTAGATACATTCTGTTAGAAATAATGGGGCTAATCCATTTAGGCTCATGTGTATTTCAGATTTTCCCTAAATCTCAAAGCCCAAATTTGTGGCAGCCCATATGTGTTTGGGCCCATGTTTGTGGCAGCTCACATGGCAGTGGAGTGGGAGCTAAAGTTTAGTCCCACATGGAAAGTTGGAGGAGAGTTGCACCACCTTATAAGGTGGAGTCTTGCACCACTTTGTAAGTGAGTGGCAATAAGAGAGATACACACGCGCGCTCCTCCTCCGACGCGCGTCGCCAGACGCCTCGCCTCGTCGTCACGCCACGTCACGCCAGACGCTGACAAGGCCATGGTTGCGGGAATCTCGCCGAGCCGAGCTTTATTTTGCTGCTCAGGAAAATTGACAGACGTGTCAAACGGTTAGCTTATTCGGGTCGCTCCTGGATCGTGGGCTACCGTAACCGACCCAAACATGCGCTCGGCCCACGTTCGCCTCCATTAAACCAATCTAGGGTTTTGCCATCCTCTCTACTTGCGCTGTCACCGTAGTCTACTCCATCCCGCTTGCCGGCGTGCACCAGCGGACGGGAGAGCAGGTCTCCGGAACCACTCGCCCTTGTGATCCTGTACGGGAGAGGGCGAATGAGGTTTTTCAGAAGCGCTCCGCTCGACTGCTCGAGTTCTCCATCACGGGCCGTCTTCCATCCAAGTCAGGCGGTGCTTCCTACCATCGTCTTCGTCGCCATCTGCTTCGATCAGTCTTCCCCAAAGTTTCTACTACGACAATCGAACGGTACGTGCTACGTGCTTCTGTTTGGTTATTCATCATGTTCTGCGAGTACATGTTAAGCTGCTGTTTGTTTCCGATCATCCTGTTGTTTAGTACATCTAGTATGTTCGAGTTACATGAGCTAGTAGCTGGTTTTGTCATGATTTATATTCTGGAATTAATCATGGAAATTATGCCTAATAATCCAACAATCCAAAAACCTTATTGTAGGCAGTTTCCTGAATTAACAATGGCTGGTTTTACCGATGCACTAAGGCCGGATAAGTTTACCGGTGTGCACTTTAAGAGGTGGCAGTATAAGGCTGAGCTTTGGCTGACCACGATGAAAGTGTTCCATATCAGTAAAGGCAAACCTGAAGGAACTATATCTGACGAGGATCAGAAGAAGTTCAAGGATGCCAATAATGTCTTTGTGGGATGTATTCTGAGCATTCTTGCTGACCGTCTTTGTGATGTGTTTATGCACATAAAAGACGGGAAGGATCTCTGGGACGCACTGGATGCAAAGTTTGGTGCTGCAGATGCTGGCAGTGAACTGTATATCATGGAGAGCTTTCATGATTTTAAGATGACAAAGGACCTTCCTGTGGTTCAACAAGCTCATGAGATACAGTGCATTGCCAAAGAGCTCGAACTCCTTAAGTGTACCTTACCCGACAAGTTTGTGGCGGGTTGTATTATTGCTAAGTTGCCCCCTTCATGGAGGAACTTTGCCACAACTCTCAAACACAAGAGACAGAAGATATCAGTTTAAAATCTGATAGCGCCCCTTGATGTTGAGGAGAAGGCTCGGGCTAAGGCCACTACTGAGAAAGGCGAGAGTCATGCTACTGCCAACTTTGTGCAGAAAGGCAAATCTGTAGGCAAGAACAAAGGGAACTTCAAACCCTCCTTTAACAAGCCTGTAAAGACTACAACCTTCAAGAAGAAGAAGACGAACAGGGACAAGAGTGAACTGTCTTATTACACTTGTGGAGAGCCCGGCCACTTTTCCAAGGACTGTCCAGAACGCGCAGACCACAGAGGGAAAAAGGCCAAGACTGTCAACGTCGTGACCGCTAGCAATACTGATGGGTATGGTAATTTATTTACTGTTCTTTTAGTATTTCAATCACCATGTTGGTGGCTTGATACGGGTGCTAATATTCATGTGTGTGCTGACATCTCTATGTTCACTTCTTATCAGGTCGCTCATGAAAGAACGTGTTGGGCCCCCATGTGTGGTTTTGGTAATTAATGACAATCTTTATGGACTAATGTGTGTATTAAGTTATACTTGTAGGATTGGTCCATTGGCATCTCTTGGAGCATGTGTTGGCTTCAAGGTCGATGAAATGAGAAGAAGATGTGTTGTGCAAGCTCAAAATACGCCATCTATAGAAGATCTCATGTTTGATGCTTGCCATCCTCGGTGATCATGGATCGAAGATGAGGAATCAAGAAAGGCGTTCCATCTTGAGAAAGACAAGATCGTCTACATCGAGCTCAAGTGGAATGCTCAAGGCAAAGGTATAATCTTGATAGGTTTCCCCTTTTGCCGGTCTCATGTTGTGTGTGGGAGACCGGGTTTAGGATAGATAACCGTACTATCAAGAGGGGCTCTCGAATGAGTAACTCGGTCACATCGTTTGGAGAGAGCTCAAACCTTTTCATACTTGCATCATCGTATTTGGTTGTTATTTGGTCTTGTCCATGTGAGGATATAGAGCTTGTGGTAATGTTCATAACAAGCTCTTGTTCATCAAAATCAGATTTCCCTTTTATATCTTATTGCATTTTGATCTTAGAGGTTTTACTGGTTTGTATTTTAGAGATAGGTAAAACCTTACATTATTTGGTTCTTACTCATGTGAGGATTTAGATCTTGTTTTAATCTCCATGACAAGCTCTACTTTATCTAAAACGGATTTCATATGCATTTCCTATTACGTTTTTGATGTTGGAGGTTTTATCGGTTCGTCTTTCTGAGAGAGGTTAAACCTTTCGTCATTTGGATCTATCATCCCTTGCTGGACTATGATGTTTCTTTGCATTATCTTGTAGAGCTTGTTGTCCACTTCGAAACGAGCCCAAGATCATCAAAATCGGAGTCCGGATGCAAAAGTTATGGCCGTTTTCGTTCAGGGGTGACCGGTAGTACCGGACCAGGATCCGGTAGTACCGCTCCTTAGTACCGGTTGGTACTGAATAAGGTGCGTTTGGCGTCCTGGGATCCCTAGGGAATGTCCGGTAGTATCGCGATTCGCGTTTTTTGGCTTCAACGGTTGGATTTTGGGGGGACCTATTTAAGGGGCCTTCTTCCCCAATGGTTCCCCAACTATTCTTGCAAGTTTTCTCCTCCATTGTTGACCTTCCAAAGCTTGCTATCTCTCAATCCCTCCAATGATTCTTGCCCATATTTGAATGGAAGAGAGAGGTGATCTAGATCCACATTTTGACCAAACCAAAACAACTCTTTGTGAGTGTATCCTTGGGATCTAGATTTTGGGGGATTTTGGGTTCCTCTTTGATTCCTCCTCTCTTGTTCCCCCAATAGCTTTAGTAGCTTTGTTGGAACTTGAGAGTGAGGGATTCGAGCACCTTTGTGGTGTTCTTGCCATTTGCATTCGGTGCATCGGTTTGAGTTCTCCCCGGAGGATTTGGTGAGTGAAAGTTGAGAAGCTTTTTACTCTTGGGTTCTTGGAACCCTAGACGGTTTGTTGTGTTGTAGGTTGAGGCCTTGGTGGCGTTTGTTGGGAGCCTCCAATTAAGTTGTGGAGAAGTGTCCCAACCTTGTGGCCTTTTGTGGCATTTGTTGGGAGCCTCCAATTAAGTTGTGGAGAAGTGTCCCAACCTTGTGGCCTTTTGTGGCATTTGTTGGGATCCTCCAATTAAGTTGTGGAGAAGTCCCCCAACCTTGCGAGATGTTCCGGTTGCCACCGACAAGTGCACCGATAGTGGAAGAGTGGATCGATCCCGTTGGGGTGTGATTCAACGGAGAATAAGGGAGGCCTTTTGTGGTGTTGGTGGTTTGATACCACCCCCTCTCCAAACGAGACGTACTCCATGTTGGGAGGAACTCGGTAAACTATCGGTGTCCCCGCATGCCTCGGTTATCTCTATACCTGAGCTCTTTACTTATGCACTTTACATTGTGATAGCCTGTTGGAATTATTCCCTAGAGGCAATAATAAAGATGTTATTATTATAATTCTTGTTCATGATAAAGTTTATATTCCATGCTAGAATTGTATTAAGCGGAAACTTTAATACTTGTGTGGTTTATGAACAACACCGTGTCCCTAGTATGCCTCTATGGATTAGCTCATTGATTAATGATGGTTAAGGTTTCCTAACCATAGACATGAGTTGTCGATTAATAATGAGATCATATCATTGGGAGAATGATATGATGGACAGACCCAAACTAAGCGGAGCAATTAGATCGTGTCATCGGGTTCATCTTTGCGAAGCTTTTCTTATGTCAAATATTGTGTTCCTTAGACCATGAGATAATACAACTCCCTGGTATCGGAAGAAAGCTTTGAGGTCATCAAACGTCATCCTATGAGAGGGTGATCATAAAGGTGTCTCTCAGGTGATCGGAAAGTGCCTGTTGGGTTGTATGTATCGAGATGGGATTTGTCCCTCCCAAGTCGGAGAGATATACTTCGGGCCCACTCGGTAATCGATATCAACACCGCTTGCAAGCATGTGGTTAAGGAGTTAATCACAAAGTGATATCGGATTACGGAACGAGTAAAGTACTTGTTGTGAACGAGATTGAACTAGGTATGACAGTACCGACGATCAAATCTCGGGCAAGTAAAATATCGCGAGACGAAGGGAATATATATATGGGATTGATTGAATCCTGGCATCGTGGTTCATCTGATATGATCATCGATGAATGTGTGGGAGTCAATATGGGTTTCCAGACCCCACTGTTGATTATTGATAGAAGATCATGTCTGCATATTCTCGAACCCGAAGGGTCACACACTTAACGTGTCTTGACGCTAGGATAGATTGGATAATTGGTTTATGAGTTTTTGTTCGGAGTCTCGGATGGGATCTGGGACATCACGAGAGGTTCCGGAATGGTCCGGAGAATAAGATTCATATAAGGCAATGCAGTTTTTGGAGTTCAGAATTGTTTCGAGTTAATCGGTATTGTACCGGAAGCTTCTAGAACCTTCCGGAGGGGGGCCAACGTGGCCCCACCTGCCGGGAGAAGGAATGGGGCCTATGAGAGAGTGCCCTTGCCGCATTGGGCCAGGGGCACAAGACCCCATAGGGCCGAGCCGGCCAGATCTAGGGCAAACCCTAGGAAAGCTTCTAGAAGGGGGGACTTGCCCCCCACTCCTCCCTCCTTGGCCGCCGGCCTAGGGCTTTGGGGAGGGGCTAGGGCTGGCGCCCACCCCTCTATATATAGAGGGTTGGGGCGCACCCTCCCCCCACACCTCCTCCACAACCCTAGCCGCCTGCCGCCTCCTCTCTCCTCCCGATCGCACGTAGGCGAAGCCTGCAGTAAACTCTCCACCACTTGCACCGCCGTCATTGTAGATCCAATCCGTCTCTCCACCATACTTGCTGGACCGAGGAAGGAGGAGACGTCAAGGTGCCGCACGTGTGCATCTCTCGGAGGCATCGCCACTTGCGGTGTTAGATCGGATCGGATTGCGAGGAGGAGAAGCGAGTACGACTACATCACCCACGTTCCGATGAACGTTCCGCTGTGCGAATCTTCAAGGGTATGAAGATCTCATCTAACTCCCCTCGTTGTTTGCATCTCCTAGATTAGATCTTGGCTTTCCCGTTCGCATCCGTAGAAAATTTTGATTTACTATGCTGCGAAACCCTTCAGTGGTATCAGAGCTAGATCTATGCGTAGATGTGTTTCACGAGTAGAACGCAACATGGTTGTTGCGGGCGTTGATGTTTTCTGTTGCAAGCCTCTTGTTTGTGTTCTTCTTATGACGCGGGATAGTGAGATTGAAGTGGTCCAGGCCAACCTTACACGACGTCATTCGCGAGACCGGCTCCGCACTTGACGTGTGGCTTGTTCCACACATGCGGCTGGTGGATGCCACTTTCTCTCACTATAGTTGTCATGGGATTTACACCGGAGTTTGGCAACCATAATATCACCGTTATGGCTTTCTGTAGGTAAGAATCGTTCTTAGCTTGCTACTCCCATAAGCCACGTAAAACATGCAACAACAAAGTAGAGGCGTCTAACTTGTTTTTGTAGGGAGTGTTTTCTGTGATATGGTATGGCCCAAGATGTGATGTGTATGTTGTATGCAATGATCATGTTTTGTAATGTTTCACGACTTGCATGTCGATGAGTACACAACCGGCAGGAGCCATATGGTTGTCTTTATAATTGTGTATGACCTGTGTGTCAACTTCTTATACGCCATGTAATAGTTTCACTTTATCGCTAAGTAGTTAGCAATAGTTGTAGTTGCTATTCATGGTGGAGGCAATCATGGTGGAGTGCTGGAGATCATGCCGGCACGCACAAGATGGAGATCATTGCGCGAAGATTGGCTATACCATGTCACATAAAGTTATATGCATGTGATGTTTATCCTTTTATGTATCTTATTATGCTTAGATCGCGACGGTAGCATTATAAGATGATTCCTCACTTAAAGATCAAGATAAAACTGTGTTCTCCCCATGTATGCACCGTTGCGAAAGTTCGTCGTGTCCAACCATCACGTGATGATCGGGTGGTATAGACTCTACGTTCACATACAACGGGTGCAAGCCAGTTTTTGCACACGCGGAAATACTTGGGTTTGACTTGACGAGCCTAGCATGTACAGACATGGCCTCGGAACACATGAACCGAAAGGTTAAGCATGAGTCATATGAATGATATGATCGACACTTCGTTGTCCACCATTGAAGTCACATCTCTTCTCGTGAAGATCGGATTAGGTGTGGTGAATTTGGATCGTGTTCACTAAACAACTTGAGGGATGTTGAATTTAGTGGGAGTTCATCTAGTAATTTGATTAAAAGTTGAACTAGTTATCATGAACATAGTCTAATTTGTACTTGCAAATATTGTAGATCAAATGGCTAAGTCCAACTTCAACTTCAACATTTTTGCTGAGAAGGAAAAGCTTAGAAAAAATGGGTCTAACTTCACCAACTGGTTCCGCAATCTGAGAATCATTCTCTCTGGCGGTCAAAAGAACTATGTCCTTGAAAATGCGCTAGGTGACGCCCCTGCTGTAGATGCGCTGGCTGATGAGAAAGCTGTCTATCAGTCGCGCAAAGATGATTATGGTGTGATTAAGAGCACCATGTTGTTTGCTATGGAATCGGACCTTCAAAATCGTTTTGAAGACTATCCCGGGCCCTTTGAGATTCTTGAGGAGCTGAAAACTATGTTTCAGACTCAGGCCCGTTCTGAGAGATATGAGATCTCTGAGAAATTCTTTAACTGCAAGATGCAGGAAGGGAGTTCCGTTAGTGAGCACGCCATAAAGATGTCGGGCTACACTCAACGCCTTGAGCAACTGGACGTCAAGATTCCAGAGGAGCTCAAGATTGACAGGGTTCTGCAATCACTCCCTCCCAGCTACAAAAGTTTTGTAGTGACTCACAATCAGATTGGTTCCACTGATACGATCACCGAGCTCTTCGCAGTCAAGGTCATGAGGTGGACATCAAAAAGGATAATCATGTGTTGATGGTCAACAAGCCCCCACCTTCAAGAAAGGTAAGGGTGCAAAGAAGCCCTTCAAGAAAGGAGGCGCAAGCGCTGCTGCCCCTCGCTGAGAAGAAGCTTAAGTCCGACCCAAACCGGACATCGAGTGCTTCTATTGTAAGGACAAGGGTCAAGGAAGCGAATCGTCCAAGTACTTAGCGACAAGAAGATCGGCACCATCAAAGGTATATTTGATATACATGTTATTGATGTTTTCCTTACTAGCCCTCGTTGTAGTGCCTGGGTATTTGATACTGGTTCAGTTGCTAATATTTGTAACTCAAAAAAGGAGCTATGGAATAGATCAGCTTATGGGATGAGGTGACGGCGCGCGCTGGCAACGGATCAAGAGTTGATGTGATGGCTGCCGCACGCCTCCTTAGTTTTACCTTCGGATTAGTTTTAAACCTTAAGTGTTATTATGTGCCCGTTGAGCATGAACATTATTTCTGGATCGTGTTTATCGCAAGACGGTTATTCATTTAAATCGAGAATAATGGTTGTTCTATTTATATGAGTAACATCTTTTATGGTCATGCACCTGCTGTGAATGGTTTATTTATTCTGAATCTCGAAAGGGATGAAACACACATCCATAACATTGAGGCTAAGAGATGCAAAGTAGATAGTGATAATACTACTTATTGGTGGCACTGTCATCTAGGTCATATTGGTGTAAAGTGCATGAAGAAACTCCATTCTGATGGACTTTTGGAGTCTCTTGATTTTGAATCATTTGACACATGTGAACCATGCCTCATGGGCAAGATGATCAAAACCCTGCTTCTCCTAATGATGGAGCGAGCAACGGACTTGTTGGAAATCATACATACCGATGTATGCGGACCGATGAGTGTTTTGACGCGTGGTGGATATCGCTATTTTCTCACTTTTACCGATGACTTAAGTAGATATGGGTATATCTATTTAATGAAACATAAATCTGAAACATTTGAAAAGTTCAAAGAATTTCAGAATGAAGTGGAGAACCATCGTAACAGAAAGATTAAGTTTCTACGATCCGATCGTGGAGGTGAATATTTGAGTTATGATTTTATCACGCATCTTAAAGCAAGCGGAATCGTTTCGCAACTCACACCACCCGGAACACCACAGCGCAATGGTGTGTCTGAACGCCGGAATCGAACCCTATTAGATATGGTCCGATCGATGATGTCTCTTACTGATTTGCCGTTATCATTTTGGGGTTATGCATTAGAAACCGCTGCATTCACTTTAAACAGGGCACCATCTAAATCCGTTGAGACGACACCATATGAACTGAGGTTTGGTGCTAAACCTAAGTTGTCGTTTCTTAAAGTTTGGGGATGCAAAGCTTACGTCAAGAAATTGATGCCGGACAAGCTCGAACCCAAAGCGGAGAAATGCGTCTTCATAGGATACCCTAAGGAAACTATTGGGTATACCTTCTATCACAGAACCGAAGGCAAAGTGTTTGTCGCAAAGAACGGTTCCTTTCTTGAGAAGGAGTTTCTCTCAAAAGAAGTGAGTGGGAGGAAAGTAGAGCTAGACGAGGTTGTTGAACCTTCTCTTGAATTGGAGAGTAGCACATCACCTGAAATTGTTCTAGTGCCGCCTGCACCAACAATAGAGGAAGCTAATGACAAGGATCATGAAGCTTCGGACGATGCTGCTACTGAACGTCGCAGGTCGACAAGGTCGCGTGCCCCTCCTGAGTGGTACGGCAACCCTGTCTTGACTGTCTTGTTGGTAGAATACAGTGAACCTACGAACTATGAGGAAGCGATGATGATCCCAGACTCTGAGAAATGGCTAGAGGCCATGAAATCCGAATTGGGATCCATGAGCGAAAACCAAGTATGGACTTTGGTGGACCCTCCTAGCGACCGAAAGGCCGTTGAGTGCAAATGGATCTTCAAGAAGAAAACAGACGCGGATGGTAATGATACCGTCTATAAAGCACGACTTGTCACAAAAGGTTTTCGACAAGTTCAAGGTGTTGACTACGATGAGACTTTCTCTCCCGTAGCGATGTTTAAGTCCATTCAGATTTTATTAGCAATTGTTGCGTTTCATGATTATGAAATATGGCAGATGGATGTCAAGACTGCGTTCCTCAATGGCAACATTGATGAAGAGTTGTATATGATGCAACCTGAAGGTTTTGTCGATCCTAAGGATGCTGATAAAGTATGCAAACTTCAGCGTTCCATTTATGGACTGAAGCAAGCATCTCGGAGTTGGAACCTTCGTTTTGATCAAGTGATCAAGAGCTTTGGATTTGTTCCGAATTGCTACGAAGCTTGTATCTACAAGAAAGTGAGTGGGAGCTCGGTGACATTTCTGGTACTATATGTGGATGACATAATGATTATTGGAAATGACATTAACATGCTTAACGATGTGAAGAGTTATTTGAATAAGTGTTTTTCAATGAAAGACCTAGGTGAAGCTGCTTATATATTGGGCATCAAAATCTATAGAGATAGACAAAGACGCCTGATAGCTTTAAGCCGGAGTACATACCTAAACAAAGTTCTGAAAAGGTTCAGAATGGATAAGGCAAAGAAAGGTTATGTGCCTATGTTGTCAGGTAAGATATTGAGCAAGGCTTAGTGTCCAGCTACGGTAAATGATAGAGAAGCTATGAGCAAAGTGCCTTATGCCTCGGCCATAGGTTCTATCATGTATGCCATGCTGTGTACTAGACCGGATGTGTCCAATGCTCTTAGTTTGACGAGCAGATATCAAAGTGATCCAGGAGTGGAACACTGGACAGCCGTGAAGAACATCCTAAAGTACCTAAATAGGACTAAAGAAATGTTCTTAGTCTATGGAGGTGATGAACAGCTCGTCATAAAGGGTTACGTCGATGCTAGTTTCGACATTGATAAGGATGATTCTAAATCTCAGACAGGATACGTTTATATTTTGAATGGAGGAGCTGTGAGCTGGAGAAGATGCAAGCAAAGCGTGATCGCGGGATCTACAGTAGAAGCGGAATACATGGTCTGCCGCAAGCGTCAAGTGAAGGAGTTTGGATCAGGAACTTCATCACTGAGCTTGGCGTGGTTCCAAGTGCATTGGACCCACTAGAGATATTATGTGACAACACTGGCGCCATAGCACTCGCTAAGGAACCAAGATATCATCCAAATACCAAGCATATCAACCGCAAGTTTCATATAATCCAAGATTATATAGCAGATGGAGATCTGAAGATTAGCAAAGTACATACAGATCTGAATGTCGCAGATCCATTGACTAAACCTCTTCCACGTGCAAAACATGATCAGCACCTTAGTGCCATGGGTGTGAGATTGTTGCCAAATGTAAACTAGATTATTGACTCTAGTGCAAGTGGGAGACTGTTGGAATTATGCCCTAGAGGCAATAATAAAGATGTTATTATTATAATTCTTGTTCATGATAAAGTTTATATTCCATGCTAGAATTGTATTAAGCGGAAACTTTAATACTTGTGTGGTTTATGAACAACACCGTGTCCCTAGTATGCCTCTATGGACTAGCTCATTGATTAATGATGGTTAAGGTTTCCTAACCATAGACATGAGTTGTCGATTAATAATGAGATCATATCATTGGGAGAATGATATGATGGACAGACCCAAACTAAGCGGAGCAATTAGATCGTGTCATCGTGTTCATCTTTGTGAAGCTTTTCTTATGTCAAATATTGTGTTCCTTAGACCATGAGATAATACAACTCCCTGGTATCGGAAGAAAGCTTTGAGGTCATCAAACGTCATCCTATGAGAGGGTGATCATAAAGGTGTCTCGGTGATCGGAAAGTGCTGTGGGTTGTATGTATCGAGATGGGATTTGTCCCTCCCAAGTCGGAGAGATATACTTCGGCCCACTCGGTAATCGATATCAACACCGCTTTCAAGCATGTGGTTAAGGAGTTAATCACAAAGTGATATCGGATTACGAACGAGTAAAGTATTTGCCGTGAACGAGATTGAACTAGGTATGACGGCACCGACGATCAAATCTCGGCAAGTAAAATATCGCGAGACGAAGGGAATATATATATGGGATTGATTGAATCCTGGCATCGTGGTTCATCCGATATGATCATCGATGAATGTGTGGAGTCAATATGGGTTTCGACCCCACTTACCGTTGATTATTGATAGAAGATCATGTCCATATTCTCGAACTCAAGGGTCACACACTTAACGGTCTTGACGCTAGGATAGATTGGATAATTGGTTTATGAGTTTTGTTCGGAGTCTCGGATGAGATCCAGGACATCACGAGAGGTTCCGGAATGGTCCGGAGAATAAGATTCATATAAGGCAATGCAGTTTTTGGAGTTCGGAATTGTTTCGGGTTAATCGGTATTGTACCGGAAGCTTCTAGAACCTTCCGGAGGGGGACCAACGTGGCCCCACCTGCCGGGAGGGGGCATGGGCCTATGAGTGAGTGCCCTGGCCGCATTGGGCCAGGGGCACAAGGCCCCATAGGGCCCAGCCGGCCAGATCTAGGGCAAACCCTAGGAAAGCTTCTAGAAGGGGGGAACTTGCCCCCCACTCCTCCCTCCTTGGCCGCCGGCCTAGGGCTTGGGGGGGCTAGGGCTGGCGCCCACCCCTCTATATATAGAGGGCTGGGGCGCACCCTCCCCCCACACCTCCTCCACAACCCTAGCCGCCTGCCGCCTCCTCTCTCTCTCCTCCCGACCGCACGTAGGCGAAGCCTCGCAGTAAACTCTCCACCACTTGCACCACGCTGTCGCGTTGTAGATCCAATCCGTCTCTCCACCATACTTTCTGGACCGAGGAAGGAGGAGACGTCGAGGTGCCGCACGTGTGCATCTCTCAGAGGCATCGCCACTTGCGGTGTTAGATCGGATCGGATCGCGAGGAGGAGAAGCGAGTACGACTACATCACCATGTTCCGATGAACGTTCCGCTGTGAGAATATTCAAGGGTATGAAGATCTCATCTAATCCCCCTCGTTGTTTGCATCTCCTAGATTAGATCTTGGCTTTCCCGTTCGCATCCGTAGAAAATTTTGATTTACTATGCTGCGAAACCCTTCATAGCCTTCGTGCTTGAAGTAATATATATCTTGCTATCACTTTGTTGCTTGTATTGCTTAGCATAAGTTGTTGGTGCACATAGGTGAACCTTAGTTGTTCTAGGTTGTGCTTAACAAAGTAAACACTAGTTTTATTCCGCCTTTGTTGAGCCACTCTAGGAAAAGTTTTAATCGCCTATTCACCCCCCCCCTCTAGGCGACATCCGTATCCTTTCAATTGGTATCAGAGCCCGGTCTCTCATTTTAGGCTTCACCGCCTTGAGAGTGAAGATGTCGGCTAGGGGATTAGTGCACAATGACATATTCATATTCGATGGCACAAATTATGATATATGGAAAACTCGTATGCTTATTCATTTTTGGGACATGGACCCAAATTTGTAGCGTATTGTAGATATAGGTTTTTCTCCTCCTATGGATTTTAAAAATCTATCTAGTGAGGACGAGAAAAACTTATATCTCGATGCTCAAGCTTCTAATGTGCTTGTTAATGCTTTGAGCTATTTAGTTACCTCCTCAATCATTCCTTTTTGGAGCGCTCATGAGTTATGGACAAAACTTCAAGATAAATATGTTGTGTCCAACATTATTGAGGATGATTGTGTTTCTTCCACTTCCAGTCGAGATGAGTTCTCATCCTCTACCACTTCACCAACATGTGACTTTTCACAAGGTAATGATATGGTGAGTGGTGATAGAAATTGCAATTTGGATAGTGTGCTTACTAATTGTAATCCCTCATCTCTATCTAGTTGCAATGATCTATCTTTGGACTTTAACACTTCTAGCACTACAAAATCCTTACATGCTTGTGTTAATAGTCCTTGCATATCATGTAGAAATGACTTGAATAAATCTCATGATGATATGCTTGTGTTGTCTCGTTGCCATGATAAAAATGCTTCCATTTCCTCTAGTGCTTGTGTTGCTAACCATGTAGAGGAAACCAAAGATTCTATGGGCCAAGACATGGTTTTGAATTAAGCCACATATGCAATCTCATCTTCACCTTCTTCTGGTACCCACATACGCCTTATGGCTAGGGATTCTAAGGTAACTCTTACTTTGGAACCCATTACCTCTTGTGATGAGGAGGATGTGGACAATGTGGAAGAAGAGCTTGATATTGATGATTTATATGAAAAGGGTGAGATTGTTTATCGTGCCCTTGTTAAAAAGGATATTGCTTGCTCTAACTTTGTTGAAGTCTTGGAATTTGCTATTAAGAGCAAAGAACATATTAATAAGTTAAAAACACAAATTAAGGTGCATGATAACAACGTTGATAAAATGTGTAGTTTTGAGTGTGAGTATGCTAATATAATTGCAAACCTAAATAAATATCTTGAAGAGGAACAAACCACTAAGGAATCTCTTGAGGAGACCTTTGCTTTAGAGCTATCTAGAGTAAAGGAATCTCATGATAGAGATCTTGAGGTGGCAAGTGATCTCAAAAGTAAAAATGATGAGACTCAAGTTGCTTATGCTAAACTCCTTGAGGATTTTGAGCACCTCAAAAATGGCTCTAGGGTCATAAAGGGTGAGCTCATCAAACTCACCGAGTCACATGAGCAACTTAAAGCTTCATATTCAAAAGAGCTTACCAAGTTGCCCTCACCTCTTGCTAATAATGATGATGCTTGTGATACTAACTATATTTCTTGTGAAGCATATATTTTGAAGGAGAATGTTGAGCTAAAGGCTCAACTTGCTTTTCTAACTAGCAACTATGGGAAATTAGAAGAAAGTCATGTTAAGCTCTCAAGCTCGCATGAGGATCTTCTAGTCTCCCATGGTAGGCTAAAGTTAGCTCATGAGGCCATCGTGTCAAAGGTAACATCTAGTAGGCCTCATGTGGACATTAGCACTATATCTACTCCAAATGTTATATTGCCATGTGCTAGTCCTTGTAATTCATCCCCTCATAACCATGCTATATCTCGTGATGAATTACATTCCTTGCCTTGTTGCTCTAACAATGTAGCATCTACTTCCTCTAGTACTTTTGTTGAAACTAACCATGTAGAGGAAATAAACGAGCTCAAGTCTCAAGTCACTTCTTTGAGAAATGATTTGAAAAAGGGTCATCAAGGGAAGGTCACACTCAACAAAATTTTGAGTGTGCAAAAATCCCCCAATGACAAGAGTGGGCTTGGATTCAACTCCAATGTCAAGAATAAGTCCACTATCAAGTTGAAGCACAAGGACAACAAGAAGATGGCCAAGATCAAGTCAAGAATCCGGCCAACATTGTTTGCTTCAAGTGCAAGGAAGAAGGGAACCATGTTAGATCTTGCCCATTGAAGAAAAATCCTCTTAGTGTGAAGCAACAAGGGAAGCGGCCTCAAGCTTCACCTCAAGTCATTAATGGGCCACTTCCTAAGAGTACTAATCGAGCTCTTCCTCGAGTTGTGGCTTCACCTAAGAAGAAAGATGGCAAGAGTAGAACTTGCTACATATGCCGTGATAAGGGGCATATTTCTTCCTCATGCACTATCGGTATCTCCTCATCCAACCCTATCATTATTGATGATGTTTATTCTCTTTGTGAGGATGAGGTTGGCAATGTGTTTGCCAAATTTGTCGGTGCTCAATGTGGTTTCAAGAAAAGAACCATTTGGGTTGACAAGCCTATTGTGACTAACTTCTTAGGACCCAACTTCTTTGGGGACCAACAAGCCAAAACTTGATCAATAGGTAATGATGGAGGGCATTGGAGTCTTGGCTACATTATGAAGAATTGAGGGATCTTCATCAATTATTATTGTCAAGCCAAGCCATTTGGATTATCATGATTATATTATATTTCCAATGTTCCTCCTTGCGGTAACATATGCTAAACTCTTTACATTGAAAGTTACTCGCCCCCTTGTGCATGTGTTAGTTTTGTATCTTCCATGTGTTTGTACATGTTGTGCTTTCCACTTAATTATCTTGAGATATCAATCATATTTGTGTATGATTAGGTGGCACACCATGTATGTGTGTTTCGTGTATTGGAGCCTTTCTTGATTATATTTGATATCTTATTTGGCTCGTGTGAGAGATTAATGGATTATCCCATTTTGGGGGAGTGTTATGCTTGGACATTTCACAATCCTAAAATTGTGTGTACATGGGAATACCACCTAGTATTTATATTGGATTATTGTCTAGTCTCTATGTGGTACAATTCTCATGATAAATGTAAGTTTTATAAGGTCCATTAATTATCTCTATTTGTATTATTGGTTTTATGGTAGTATCACATCATGGGGGAGTCATATGCTTAGTGCATATTACAATCCTAGAAAATGTGAGTATTCGAGGTTGTGTCACTTAGAATTGATATTGATAATTATCTAGCACCTATGTGACACATTTGCTCATACAAGTTCCAATTTGCTTGAATGCCCTTATTGATCTTATTTTGGATCTTGTATATGAGATTGATTCTTGGTATGTGTTTCCTCATATTTGATATATATATTCGCATGGAAACCATTTGCTTCAAGTTACTCTAATCACTAGTGATTGTGTAACTATTGGAAGCTACCAAGAATCTTGCTTGAAGTATCATGCTCAATTCTTATATTTAGTTATATGCTTCTTGTTGTGACTATGATCTTGGATATCCATGCAAGCTACCTTGGGAAAATTATTCCCTATATTTCTTGTCCTTGGACAATTAGTACCAAATTTATGGTAGACTTTATTGATCATATTCACTTTGGCCTTTGCTTAATATTGTCCTATCTTTAGTCAAGTAAATGTTTTGTATGCTCCCATGTATTCCTTGCTACTTTTGGATCTTCTAATTTTATTGGTATCCTCTTGTGTTTTATTTAATGTAGGTAGTAGTGATGATCTCATTTGTGTGCATTTTGCATTCAAAAGAAAATTCTATATAATATACTACTTATGAGTGAGCTCTCCTATATTATCTAGAACAATCCTTTTATGTTTCTTGTTTTGTTCCATATCATGTTTTATGTGCTTGGAAGCTCAATGTTTTCGTTTTGGTATATTGTGCCATCATGAGAAGTTTGGGGAGTTTGGTTTCTTGTTGGAACCTTGCTCTTTTTTTGGGAGTTGGTATTGTCTCATTCCTTGTTTCATGTTTTGTCCATTTTTAGAATGAGATAAAACCTTGAGCATTTGTGTTTTTATATATCTTTTGCTCCTTGGCTTTTGCCTAGTTCATTTGTTGAACTTTTGATCTTTCATGTGTTGAATTGGTTCTTTGATACAATTTGGACATCGTTTTTCATGTCATACTCTTGTGTGTGCAATCTCGATTTACTTGGTGTTTTGTTCAAATTGTATCTCCTTTTTCGTTCTTGAAAGCTTTATGCACGCATATTTACTATATGATTATATTATGGCATGCTTGCTTTCTTTGATCCAATATATAAGGGAAACTCCACCAAATCCCATCAGCTAAGTTGTGCATGAAATTCAATTTCATATCAATATGCACATATTTATGTGGAGTCTCTCCTATGTATTGTAGTTGCACTAACTACTTTGGACCCAATATGTTTGTGGACCATTTTGTACTTAATTGTGTTTTAGGTACATTGGAGATATATTGGATGCTTGTCTCTCAATTTTGAAGAAGTGGTGCATACATGAAAATTTGAGACAAGCTATAGGATGATCAATGAATTCATATCCTCTACATCCTACCAATTATATCTCGGTAACAAGTATCTCTTTCTCATGCTCATATATCTTGATTCCAACCGTTTGTCGGTTGCCTTCTAGCATGAATTAATGTATTTGTAATTGTTGTAGTTCTAGCCATGGTTTTAAGAGGACTCTATATTGTATATGTGTTTAAGTTGAGATGAGTGCATATAATTGGGACTATACAAAATCATGCATATGATCCTCCAATCTCAAATATGTCAATCTAGCAATTTTATTGCCTATCATTTCATCAACTTCTCTCATGTGCCATTGTGAGATTATGCTAGTTGATTTTTCTTTATTAGAGTGATACTTGTTGCCTTTCTCCATATATTCCAACTTTCTCCTTTTCCCTTGGTGATAGTTGTAATGTATGGTGTGTGTTGGTTGTTGAAGCTCATAGATGTACAATAAGATATATTTGAGCCTTTGGCCATGCTTTGAAGCAAAAATATTATTGGTATATGTTGTGACTTCATTTTTCCTTTCATGTGCTTTATTGTATATCTTCCTTATGTGTGCATATTTCTTTGTTGGCATATGTCTTTGTGATGTTTTCCACTTAGAGACATATACACATATGAGAAGATAATTTTAGTTGATTTTTAATCCTTGGAGACCACCTTTATATTCCTTTTGATTCTTCGGTGGCTTCCAAATTTAATTGCCTATGAGTGCTTGTTTATCTTGCTTGCATCTTTGGGCACTCATATTTATTTTCGCATGCCTTGTATTGTTAAATGAATTTGGATGAGTGAGGATTCCATGATTATGCACCTTGTTCCCAAATGCAATTGTCATAAATGGTGCATTATCTTTAGGGAGCTCATCTAATTCATTTAATAATGCTCATTTGTCTCCTTTCTCATTTATTGTGCCTTAAATGTTTATGGAGGAGTGAGGATTCCATATTTGTGAATTTTTGTATTAAAATACAACGATTCTAAAGTGTGCACAAAACTTGGGGAGCTTCTCTATTTTTATTTAAGCACTTGTTTGATCTTTCATTTGTTGTGTTTTAAATGCTTATGGGGGAGCAAGGATTCCATATTTGTGCATTATGTATTCCAATGCATTTATTTTAAAATTGTGCACAAATCTTGGGGAGCTTCTCTATTTGTTATTTCAAACACTCTTTTGCTCATATCATAATATCTCGTAGTTTCCATTTGAACTCATTTGTTGTTTTCAATTGGTTTGTCGGACCTTGTAAATTGCTTGCATCATTTGACTTTATTTTGGCAATCTTCGGATCCTCGATATAGTTCTACTCCCTCCCAAGTATTCATCATTGGATATGTGCGAAGGCACGCCTTTGGAGGAATTATTACTATATTTGCCTTCTAGAACTTGTCACCCATTTCGGCAATCGATGCCAATGGGGGAGAAGTTTTAGAGGGTTTAAGGGAAGTTGGTTTATGCATTGAGTTTGTTCTTGTGCATTTGCCTCTCATGCTCTTGCATCTCCATTGTTGCTTAGCATGTGTTATATATAGAGAAAACTCCACCAATGATAATGATTGGCAATATACGCAATGAAATTCGAGTTCATCACACATGCATAGATTGTGGGGGAGTTTGCTCTATATATGTTGGTGGTACCAATATCACATACTTTTGTAGTATTTGATATTTTTATTACCATTTTATTCATTAATATTCCTTATATAAACCCTCTTAAAGGGATTGTCATCAATTACCAAAATGGGGGAGATTGAAAGAACATGTTGGGCCCCCATGTGTGGTTTTGGTAATTAATGACAATCTTTATGGACTAATGTGTGTATTAAGTTATACTTGTAGGATTTGTCCATTGGCATCTCTTGGAGCATGTGTTGGCTTCAAGGTCGATGAAATGAGAATAAGATGTGTTGTGCAAGCTCAAAATACACCGTCTATAGAAGATCTCATGTTTGATGCTTGCCATCCTCGGTGATCATGGATCGAAGATGAGGAATCAAGAAAGGCATTCCATCTTGAGAAAGACAAGATCGTCTACATCAAGCTCAAGTGGAATGCTCAAGGCAAAGGTATAATCTTGATAGGTTTCCCCTTTTGCCGGTCTCATGTTGTGTGTGGGAGACCGGGTTTAGGATAGATAACCGTACTATCAAGAGGGGATCTCGAATGAGTAACTTGGTCACATCGTTCGGAGAGAGCTCAAACCTTTTCATACTTGCATCATCGTATTTGGTTGTTATTTGGTCTTGTCCATGTGAGGATATAGAGCTTGTGGTAATGTTCATAACAAGCTCTTGTTCATCAAAATCGGATTTCCCTTTTATATCTTATTGCATTTTGATCTTGGAGGTTTTACCGGTTTGTATTTTAGAGATAGGTAAAACCTTACATTATTTGGTTCTTACTCATGTGAGGATTTAGAGCTTGTTTTAATCTCCATGACAAGCTCTAGTTTATCGAAGACGGATTTCATATGCATTTCCTATTACGTTTTTGATGTTGGAGGTTTTATCGGTTCGCCTTTTTGAGAGAGGTTAAACCTTTAGTCATTTGGATCTATCCTCCCTTGCTGGACTATGATATTTCTTTGCATTATCTTGTAGAGCTTGTTGTCCTCTTCGAAACGAGCCTAAGATCATCAAAATCGGAGTCCGGATGCAAAAGTTATGGTCGTTTTTGTTCAGGGGTGACCGGTAGTACCGCCCCTTAGTACTGGTTGGTACTGAATAAGGTGCGTTTGGCGTCCTGGGATCCCCAGGGAATGTCCGGTAGTACCGGTAAAAAGTCCGGTAGTACCGGGATTCACGTTTTTGGGCTTCAACGGTTGGATTTTGGGGGGACCTATTTAAGGGGCCTTCTTCCCCAATGGTTCCCCAACTATTCTTGCAAGTTTTCTCCTCCATTGTTGACCTTCCAAAGCTTGCTATCTCTCAATCCCTCCAATGATTCTTGCCCATATTTGAGTGGAAGAGAGAGAGGAGATCTAGATCCACATTTTGACCAAACCAAAACATATCTTTGTGAGTGTATCCTTGGGATCTAGAGTTTGGGGGATTTGGGGTTCCTCTTTGATTCCTCCTCTCTTGTTCCCCCAGTAGCTTTAATAGCTTTGTTGGAACTTGAGAGTGAGGGATTCGAGCACCTTTGTGGTGTTCTTGCCATTTGCATTCGGTGCATCGGTTTGAGTTCTCCCCGGAGGATTTGGTGAGTGAAAGTTGAGAAGCTTTTTACTCTTGGGTTCTTGGAACCCTAGACGGTTTGTTGTGTTGCAGGTTGAGGCCTTGGTGGCGTTTGTTGGGAGCCTCCAATTAAGTTGTGGAGAAGTGTCCCAACCTTGTGGACTTTTGTAGCATTTGTTGGGAGCCTCCAATTAAGTTGTGGAGAAGTGTCCCAACCTTGTGGCCTTTTGTGGCATTTGTTGGGAGCCTCCAATTAAGTTGTGGAGAAGTGCCCCAACCTTGCGAGAGGTTCCAGTTGCCACCGACAAGTGCACCGATAGTGGAAGCGTGGATCGATCCCGTTGGGGTGATATTCACCGGAGAATAAGGGAGGCCTTTTGTGGCGTTGGTGGTTTGATACCACCCCCTTTCCAAACGAGACGTACTCCATGTTGGGAGGAACTCGGTAAAATATCGGTGTCCCCGCGTGCCTCGGTTATCTCTATACCTGAGCTCTTTACTTATGCACTTTACATTGTGATAGCCTTCGTGCTTGAAGTAATATATATCTTGCTATCACTTTGTTGCTTGTATTGCTTAGCATAAGTTGTTGGTGCACATAGGTGAACCTTAGTTGTTCTAGGTTGTGCTTAACAAAGTAAACACTAGTTTTATTCTGCCTTTGTTGAGCCACTCTAGGAAAAGTTTTAATCGCCTATTCACCCCCCTATAGGCGACATCCGTATCCTTTCAGCTCGGGATTCATCCGTCCTAATGGGGAATGGATCACATGCTTCTGTTTGTGGTGTTGGCACGGTGGATCTGAAGTTTACTTCCGGAAAGATCGTGGCATGAGGAACGCAAAGATGTCCCTACTATGAACAAGAATCTCGTTAGTGGCTCCCTTCTATGCAGAGATGGGTTTAAGGTTGTCTTAGAGTCTAATAAAGTCGTTGTTTCGAAACATGGACAATTAATTGGTAAAGGTTATGAGTTCGGAGGCTTGTTCCGGTTTTCACTTTCAGAGTTTTGTAATAAATCCGTGAATCATATCTGTGGTGGTGTTAATGATGATACCAGTATTTGGCATTCTCGTTTATGTCACATTAATTTTGGTTTGATGTCTCGGATGTCCAGTATGAGTTTAATTCCAAATTTCACTATTCCCAAAGGTTCTAAATGCCATAGTTGTGTGTAATCAAAGCAACCTCGGAAGCCTCACAAGGCTGCCGAGGAGAGAAACTTGGCACCTCTAGAACTCATACATTCTGATCTATGCGAGATGAATGGTGTGTTGACAAAAGGTGAAAAGGAGATATTTCATGACATTGATAGATGATGCTACTAAATTCTGCTATGTTTACTTGTTGCAAACTAAAGATGAGGCTTTAGACTACTTTAAAATCTATAAGGCTGAAGTTGAAAATCAACTAGAGAGAAAGATCAAGCGTCTTAGGTCGGATCGTGGTGGTGAGTATTTTCCCAAAATGTTTGACGAATTCTGTCAGGAACACGGAATTATTCATTAGAGGACGCCTCCCTACTCGCCCCAATCAAACGGGGTTGCCGAGAAAAAACCGCACGATCGACTTGGTGAATTCCATGTTAGCCACGCTGGTTTATCAAAGGCATGGTGGGGAGGCTTTGTTGACTTCATGTCATGTCCTGAATAGAGTTCCTAACAAGAATAAAGAAAAGACCCTTATGAGGAGTGGGTTGGGAGAAACCATCACTTTCAGATTCACAAGACTTGGGGGTGTTTGGCGAAGATCAACATACCGATTCCCAAGAAACGCAAGCTCGGACCCAAGACAGTGTATTGTATCTTTCTAGGATATGCTCCACGGAGTGTAGGCTATAGATTTCTAGTGGTTAAATCTGAGGTACCTGATATGCATGTTGATACTATAATGGAATCTCGTGATGCAACATTCTTTGAGAATATTTTTCCTATGAAAGATATGCATAGCATTGGTAGGATTTCTTCTGAAATACTTCCTGAATCTAGTGCATCTATTGAGAATTCTGAACAACCACATGAGGAATTCCTTGAGAAGGATGACGATGAACCTCTCACGAGGAGTAAGAGACAGAGGGTTGCAAAATCCTTTGGTAATGATTTCATCGTGTACCTTGTGGATGATACTCCTAGATCCATTACTGAGGCATATGCATCCCCTGATGCAGATGATTGGAAAGAAGCTGTCCAAAATGAGATGGACTCGATTCTTTCTAATGGAACTTGGGAATTATCAGAACGACCCTATGGTTGTAAACCTGTGGGATGTAAGTGGGTGTTTAAGAAGAAGCTAATGTCTGATGGTACTATTGAGAAGTACAAGGCGCGTCTTGTAGCTAAGGGCTACACACAGAAAGAAGGCGAAGATTACTTTGACACCTATTCATCTGTCGCTAGACTGACCACCATTCGAGTACTACTATCCCTGGCTGCCTCTTATGGTCTTCTCTTTCATCAAATGGACGTGAAGACAGCTTTCCTTAATGAAGAGTTGGAAGAGGAGATCTATATGGATCAGCCAGATGGGTTTGTGGTAAAAGGTGAAGAGACAAAGGTGTGTAAGTTATTAAAATCTTTATATGGCCTGAAACAAGCACCTAAGCAATGACATGAGAAGTTTAACAGAACTCTACTTTCTGCTGGCTTTGTCATTAACGAGGCTGATAGGTGTGTTTACTATCGCCATGGTGGGGGCGATAGTGTTATATTATGTTTGTACGTGGATGACACTCTGATCTTTCGTACAAACATGAAAGTGATAAATGATGTCAAGTCTTTTTTGTCAAAGAGTTTTGATACGAAAGATCTGGGAGAGGCTGATGTGATTCTGAACATCAAGCTTATTAAGAACGAGAATGAGATTACTTTAACGCAATCTCATTATGTTGAGAAGGTCTTGAGCCGATTTGGCTTTAATGATGGCAAGACTTCTCCAACACCTTATGATCCCAGTTTGACATTACGAAAGAATAAGAAGGAACCAATAGATCAGCTAAAATATTCACAAGTTGTTGGTTCTCTCATGTACTTAGCAAGCGCTACAAGACCCGATATCTCTTTAGCTGTGAGCAAGTTGAGTAGGTTCATGTCTAACCCGGGTATTGATCATTGGCATGCACTTGAAAGGGTCATGCGCTATCTATGTGGTACAATGAGCTATGGGATTCACTATTCAGGGAATCCTGCTGTGCTTGAAGGATATAGTGATTCGAATTGGATCTCTGATATTGATGAACTCTACGCCACGAGCGGGTATGTGTTTACCCTTGGAGGTGGCGCAATGTCATGGAGGTCTCGTAGACAAACCATATTGACGAGGTCAACTATGGAAGCAGAACTTACTGCCTTAGACACAGCCACTGTTGAGTCAGAATGGTTGCGTGAGCTCTTGATGGACTTGCATGTGGTTGAGAAACCTGTGCCGGCAATCCTTTTGAATTGTGACAACCAAACTGTTATTGTCAAAGTGAACAATTCTAAGGATAACGCGAAGTCATCAAGACACGTGAAAAGACGTTTGAAATCTGTCAGGAAATTGAGAAGCTTGAGTAATAAGCTACGTATATTCAAATGCATAAAAACCCGCAGATCCCTTTACAAAAGGACTATCACGAAATGTGATAGAAAGTGCATCGAGGGAGATGGGGTTGAGACCCAGGATGTCACACCTAGTGGTAACCCAACCTATGTGATCGGAGATCCCGTGAATTAGGACCTGGGAAGAACAAGCTAGTGGTTTGACTGAGGAGAGTATTTTGTAACCCTCTCTATGTGAAGATGCATAACTCTCATAATCTGTAAGGCAGGTTGGCAACATGCCTTAATGTGTTTCTGTTGGCTTTAATTAGCAAAGATGCCGTCCTATAGGACATTCTTAAAAGAACACACCTATATGAGTTCGACTGTAAACATCGCGGTCTATGAGACTTGGGTGATCTCTAGTAAACTCATGAAGAGACCAGGGAGTATGGCGCATATGCTCCAACCCGCGGGTAGGCTACTGACAGCCAAGTACTAGTTATGATTTTGAGCGAAATCTATTGGCACCAAACTTGCAATTCAAGGTTCGTCCATTGTTCAAGTTGTTGATAGACGTAGTTCAAGATTCTAGGCGGAAGTTCAACTTAACAGTCTCTGCTGAAACACTGGTATATAAACAAGTAGCAAGGATTGGCAAATCTTCAAATGGGCATTTGAGATCTGGTGAAGGATTGTTAGAAATAATGGGGCTAATCCATTTAGCCCCATGTGTATTTCAGATTTTCCCTAAATCTCAAAGCCCAAATTTGTGGCAGCCCATATGTGTTTGGGCCCATGTTTGTGGCAGCTCACATGGCAGTGGAGTGGGAGCTAAAGTTTAGTCCCACATGGAAATTTGGAGGAGAGTTGCACCACCTTATAAGGTGGAGCGTTGCACCACTTTGTAAGTGAGTGGCAATAAGAGAGATACACACGCGCGCTCCTCCTCCAGCACGCCGCTTCAGCTCACTCGTCTCGTCACGACGCAGGCCTGCAAGATTCGGAAATCTCGTTGAGCCGAGCTTTATTTTGCTGCTCCACGTTCGCCTCTGTTAGGGTTTCCTGAGACGCTCTATATAAAGTCCTGCGCGGCTACCGCCACAACACCACCGAAAAACCAATCTAGGGTTTTGCCATCCTCTCTACTTGCGCCATCACCATAGTCTACTCCATCCCTCTTGCCGGCGTGCACCGGCGAACGAGAGAGCAGGTCTCTGGAACCACTCGCCCTTGTGATCCTGCACGGGAGAGGGCGAATAAGGTTTTTGGGAAGCGCTCCGTGCGACTGCTCGAGTTCTCCATCACGGGTCGTCTTCCATCCAAGTTAGGCGGTGCTGCCTACCGCCGTCTTCGTCGCCATCTGCTTCAATCAGTCTTCCCCAAAGTTTCTACTACGACAACCGAACGACGTTACGCTTGCTTTTGGTTATTCATCATGTTCTGCGAGTACATGTTAAGCTGCTGTTTATTTCCGATCATCCTGTTGTTTAGTACATGTAGTATGTTCGAGTTACATGAGCTAGTAGCTGTTTTTATGCCTAATAATCATGAAAATTATGCCTAATAATCCAACACATTCATATATAAGATGAATCTAAATCAACTGATATGGATCGGAGAGGTAGTAGTATTTGAGTTCACGTGTACAGCAGCTCGGTGGACGACAGTATCCACTCCGGCTATCGATCTATCCGGCATGAACACCTGTCAGCGCCGATCCAAGCTGGCATGTCTTCGTACATGTACATGGTTGTGTTGAGAATCGATGAGTCTCGTTAGAAATCGTCGACGTACGACTTCTCTAGCCAGCGAAGATGATTAGCAAATACTACTAGTCTACTACCACCTGAATTCATGGTCAAGATCTAGACCATGCTATAAATCTCCAAGTGGGGCGACGACCCTTCCTAGCTACTTTGAGAATTATTAATCTCAATCAGTTGGCCGTCTCTTTCAGCTAAACCTTTTCCCCTTAACATAACATCAACTCCTCCGTCCTTGCGCACAAGTTTTCCTCGCCTGTTCACGCGATTAGCAGCAGCCCGTCCCGTCCCATCATCTTAAACCCCCCGTACGCTAATCACATGGCGCCACCGTACCACCAAGCTAAGCCTCGAGGAGAGATCGAGTCGGCACGTCGGCGTCCGCGCCACATGCGGGGGTGCCCCGACGGCAAGGACCACGGAGGATCCCGAACTAGGGTTTAAGGTAGGCCGGGGACCAGCCGGGGGCATGGGGGCGGAGAGGGTCGGGTCGGCGTCGGATTATTTATGGCCCGGCTTCTGTGCCCATCACACGGATCCGCGAGAGTGGCCAGTGCTGGTCCTCGCGACGGACGTCTTTGGGCGTAGTACGTACGATTCGGGGCTTAGATTAGGTTGATTGATCGGGGGTGCCAGTGTACGTAGACCGGAGACATTTTAGCATGGGGGCATCATGCTGCGGGTCACTGGACTGATTTAAAGATATTTATGCGTGTTCACACAGCGCAGCCATGCCGTGGTGGAATCATCACGTTAGGGTTCTGACCTGTTGAGATGGCTCTGGAATTCGCAGGGAAACAAGTAAAGCAGTGTTGGGACTGATCAAAATTTATTTAATTAGACAGTGCACATCAGGTCAGGTGTAAAATCATTTCAGCCGGGGAAAAGTACAATTTCTTTTCTTCTATCCTTCAATGATTTTTTTACACATATACTCCCTCCGTCCCAAAATAATTGATTTAAGTTCGTTTAGATTTAGTATTTCTAGAAAACGAATTAGCTAGGTAAAACATACCTACAGTAGATTAAAAGACGGATGACCGAAAAAACAAAAATTGACACGAGTTGTTCCAATTGTGGAAACCCTAGAAACATACGGAACGTGTTTTTGTCAAAATCCCCCATCCCCCACATCTTGAAGAACTTCAACAACGACACGCGCAACGACATCGGCGGCCATGCCAGGGTCACAAAGGAATGACCTGATCAGCCAGTGGCTAGACAGGGAGAAGCCGTCCACACCCCAAGCGGAACCGCGAAGGCATTCACCACCACCGCTTGGGTAGTAGTCGGCCCTTCCCATCCGGCGATAGGGAGGTGGCTCAACCAAGCCGCGGAGGGAGCAGCGCAGCCGCCCCGACACTTGTAGATGGATAACCTGGCGGAGTAAAAACACCCATCATCATCCCTGACGTCATCAGAGCCTTGAAAGCCGAGCGTAGACAAGGATACTCTGCCTGCTAGGCCACCACACGCGAACGGAGCAACCTCGGTGAGGTAGACCGACATCAACTGCCCTAACCAAAGGAGCATTCTATCCATGTTCACGCCTCAGGCGGGTGCATCGGGAGGAGGCAGAGATGTAGGGGAGCCTAGGAAAGAAAGGGGCGAACGAGATGGGAAGGATAGGAGGAGGAATGCAGCGAGGAGGAGGACACTCGGCGCCTTTGATCCGATGTACGAGAGTATTCGAAAACACTAGTAGCCACTTAAACCGGCCGGCTCGCGTGGCCTGACATCCCCGGGCCTTAACGCTATACTTTCCGGTATGAGCCTGTTCGCCCATGGGCCAGATTCACAACACGGGGTCATTGCGACAAGGAAGAAGAAGAAGAAGAGGGTAAGTGTGGGTGAAGCCGAACTGGCACGAAGCAAGGCATGGCCGACGATGCGTGAAGGATGGACTTGACTTACGTAACTGGCAGCGCACGCAGGGGGGCCATTAAGTTGGCATCTTACGGGATGGCGTCGCATTCCTCCCCATCTCGACAACGCTCATCAGCATGCCACGACCAAAATCCATATTGGAGATAAGTCTCCTACCCCTTTGCAAATTTCCGTTGCCCGGGTCGACCCCATAACCCCCTTACTTGTTGAATTGTGCGACGACTTGTCTAGGCGATACTCTACCGCCCAGGTCATCGAGGGGATACCGTGGTGACACCGAATTTTGGGTTGACCCAAGTTAACTCAAATTTCCTAAGAGCTTAACCAAGAACGTACTTACATAAGGTCTATGCTAATCCTACCCCAGGGGAAAGGAATGCCAAAGAAGCACCCCGTACCCCGGAATCTAGAGGACCAAGAACACAGACTAAGGAAGGAACGTGAAGAGGAGGAGCACGACGCGACACCAAGACATGGAGCCCTACCCTCACGTGGCTCAATGACGCCATGAAGACTGGGTACCAATGGAGACTGCACGACATGGCCAAGGGAGAATCTTGTACTCATATTTCTATTAATAAAGCTTCAAATTTGTTTATTATTCATTGTGTTTATATTTATTTGTATTTGAACTCAAGTTTGACTTAGGTAAAACCTCAATTTTTAACTCATTTAGATTTGTATTATTGCAATTTGAATTTACCAAACTTAGATTTGAATTTGGTTAAAATCCTAGTGACTATATGGCTTTAAAAGCCTCACTAGAGCCAAATCCAAAACCAATACTTAAAATTTTGAAATTCGCCCCAAAATTTTAAATGCATGCAATACAGATGCACAAACTACAATTCAACCCTTTTCCACTTTTCCTAAATTTCTGGGATGTTACATAACAGTTGGGGCCGGATGCCGTATCGCATATATGCGGTTACAGACCCACGAGGAAATGTGCTTGTTTGAGAATCATACAACTAGGGTGAGTCATATTACAACACAAAAGTAAAGTTCTACTTTTTAAACTTTACTTCGTGCATTGTTAGTGATCTTCTTACTAATTGTAAGTAACACACGGGTACACACGTGTCCCCACGTGTCATACAGGCTTCAACGATTGAAGATGACGATGGAGGGAACGCTGATGATCTTGAATCACGGTGTTGTTTCCTAGCACTAATGAAGCTTGATAATGGTCCATTACTGTATATCATGTGATTCATACAGAATGTGCACGAATCACTATCGGTCATCCAATAGCGCACATGGGGACACATGTTTAATCTTATCTAATGTTGCGGTATCATGTTTTCTCGAGGTATGCCTATCTACTATGTGACCATGTAGAAGAAGTATAAATCAGAGTCGGCAATCTAAATGGGCAATCTGCATTTCTTGGGATCAACTACCAATTATTCTTTCAAGCACCTACAACAGTTGAACTTGTAATTGTCGACGAAGAATCTGCTGCTGCTGTTAACGAAGAATCTGCTGCTACAGATGAAGACCTTTCTGATGGTGTTGACGAAGAACGTGTTGATGTTGATGGTGGTGGTGATTGTGAAGAACCTTATGCTGGTGGTGGTGGTGATGGTGAAGAACCTTATGCTGGTGGTACTAGTGATAATGAAGAACATGATGGTGTTGTTGCTTGGGATGATGAAGAACATGATGGTGTTGCTGCTTGGGATGATGAAGAACATGTTCATGATGCTAGTGAAGTACCAAAACATGCTAGTGTTCAAACCAAATTGTGTGTTTGGTACACACACGCGCCTATAATTTAAACCTTAGCAAAACCTGCCACGTCAGTGGAGGGCCTGTCATTGACTCAACGATGTGGTGGTACAGAGAGGTAGGGTATGGTCAACATGCCGATGCATCGATGTGAGTTTGTTCCGACGCTGCCACCGGCTCCTCCCAATGCTTCATGGACGGACCAGAGAAACTAGTTATCTTTATTTTTGCCTTAGTTTTATGACCATTATGTTATGGTTATGTGTAAGATCAAGTTGTGCATCATGGGTGCGAGACAATGAGATGTGTATCACGATGTGAATATGTATATAGCCTAAGTTATGTTTATTTATGTTTCTGCAAGTTTTGTATTTAGTTATTCTGTGAAAATGCAATGTGGTAAGAACTCGCACATTTCAATCCAAATTTAGACTGTTTTTCAAACACATCATGTTGATTAAGATACCCAAATTTTGATGCATTCAATAGATATAGTACATTCAATCTATAAATGATTCCCCTCCCCCGGGGGATATGACACATCCATCCCCCGGGTCAGCGTCTCGCCCGGGTGCTACCGCACGTTGCGCGCTGTGGGCTTGTCACCTATCCTGCACGGGGCCCACATCTCTTCGACCCTCGTCTTATCTCTTCCCCAGTCCGTTTGTTCCCCTCTTCCTCAACCTCTCGTTTTCAGCTCCCGTCGCTCTCTCTATCGCCATGCTCCACATCTAGGCCGGCGGTGCCCCTCTGAAACTCCACCGTTTCTTTCTAGATCCCACCATAGCTTGAGCTCTGAAGCATCTCCACATCAGCGTGCGACCTCATCGGACCCCCTCACCACGGGCACCGACCTCTCCATCTCTACATTCCAATCTCGCCAAAGATGGCGTGAGGGAGGGAGCGAGGTTGGAAGGGCGTTCATCGGCACTTGCTACAAGAGGCGATTTTTATGCTACCACAGTGGGCGGCCTGCTACATGCGATGTCGGCATTTGCTACCATAGTCTGGCGGGCGCTACGCAGGATGTGCTACCGCATGCCGACGACGTTGCTACTTGCGGCGTTAGTATTTGCTACCTCAGGCCGGCGACGTTGCTACTTGCGGTGTTAGTATTTGCTACCGCAGGCCGGCGACGTTGCTACTTGCGGCGTTAGTATTTGCTACCGCAGGCCGGCGACGTTGCTACTTGCGGCGTTAGTATTTGCTACCGCAGGCCAGCGGCGTTGCTACTTGCAGCGTCGGGATTTGCTACCGAGGCCGACGGGCGCCGCTACGTGTGGCGTTGGGGCATGCGACTACCGATGGTGCTACAACCCGTGACAGGGTATGCTACATGCGCCTGTCGGCGATGCTACATGTGGCATGAGTTTTGCTAGGCAGTCGGCAGCGGTGCTATGTCCGGCCGTCGTGGCGGGGCTTTGCTACACGAGGTGGCAGGTGTTGCTGCGAGCATGGGAGGAGCTGCTACCAACGGTGGGGTGCCGGCGGCCGAAGCGGCTGGCGGAGGCGTCGCTACAAGGAGCTTCTCTGGTGGCGCGGTTGTGGCTCACGGCGAGTTGCGGGCGGCACCAAGAGCCTACGAGGAGTGTGCGGGAGTTCGGTATGGGGTAGCATGCGGGATTTTTATTTTTTCTGTACCGCGAGATACGGGACTCGGGAGGAAGAATGCTGTGCGGTTTTAATAACCAGGTAATAGGACACGTGTCAAGCTCTCCACCCGGGGGATCGAAAGAATTTTTCCCCCGGGGGATGTTTAAGGGGCTCCACGCCACTCGAAAACACCAGAATACAAGTAGAAAAAGTTCTCAATGTGGGCGGATCTAGAGACAAAGATTTCACTGGAGAAGCTCACATTTCACCAACACCTATGATCGTGCCTCAACATGGTAGCCACAAGAATGTGGCCCGAAACCTCCACCTCCTGAATTGGGGAGGAGAGCAGGATCGAGTAGGTTCGCCAAGTTGACAAAACTCTAGGAAAGGAATGGCTGCGAGCCTGCCACTATAAGCTCCGGTCTGGGGAGAAGAGCAGAGCAAAAAAAAGAATGGAAAATGGAGCGAAAAGAAGAATGAGAAATTGATATGACGCCAACGGTACATCACATGTCAGCTCGGCTGGCAACGAAATAAAAGTGAAAAATTGAAGACAAGCCTTGACATACAATTATAAAGATATTTATTTTGAGTACCGACTTGACAGACGTTATCAGGATAGTCTGAGGCCCGACTTGACAGACATTATAAAGATATTTTGTGTTCAAATATTTTAACTACTCCCTAGTCTAGATACATCCAAATTGAAGTCAACTAATATGGATCGGAGGGAGTAGCATTAGATGAATCCATGCCATGCCAAATTAATCCATTTAACAAATTGGCTCTTCAACTATGGGTAGCTAAATCTTGTTGTAGTAAACTGGGTCTCCTTAGAGGACTAGAAACTAAATGGCCCTATCGGCTGAGAATTGCCCTTAAATGGCAACTGAAGCTGAGTAAAGCACAACACGGTTAATTGGCTCAAATTGCTAAAACGGTTATAAGATTAAAAAAAACTAAATTTTATGTGTTTTTCCTGTATTTGCTTCAAAAGTTGTCAAAGAAAAAAGATAACATAACATATAATCAGAAAAGTCATGCCCATCAATGCATTTGCATTGTCACAACAGAAGATTTTTACAATCAATTGTAATCATGTGCAATACAGGTATATGAAGAAAATGATGATGCAACCTGCAAACAGTACTACAAAATCATCGAAGATCAGGTATATGACAAACGGCCTTGCCAGGACAAATGGATGAAGAAAATAGTAATGTGACAGGTCATGGAGATCAATAGCTGCGACCCCAGAACGACCACTTTGTAGCAGGCTTTCCAGAAGCAAAGCACACGGTTCCTGTATTATTCGGACAGTGGTCAGTGCCTAGTCTATAGAACCCTCCGTTGATGTATAGCGAAAAGAAAAACCCAGATGTAATAAAAGCACTGTTAGTTGTTTGCATAGCATACCGGAAGGAAGATCTGGCTGATCAAATGGAGTACACAATGTTTTTGCAGCTCCGAGTTCACCTTTTGTCCGAGCTTTCACGTCCTTCTCGACTTCCTGAAGGAACAAATTGTATAACAAAGTTTGAAACACAGCTTTTTTTGATAAAGGAGTTTGGAACACCTAGCATGCAGGATCATGTAAATAGTTCACAAAGCCAAAGACAGCATGTTGAAAATGTTTGCTAAATGCTAGTCCTCCACTCAAATAAGATAACCTAGGGTTAAAATTTATTCTTAAATACTTTAATAACACGAGTGAAATGTTGTTTCACTCGTACAACCTCGCCTTTACTAACATGATCTAGAGTGAACACAAAGTTCCAAGAGCTAAAAGTGACCTAACAAAGGAGGGTGAGCAGGTCAGATGTATGCCTGCCGGAGATGTTCACTAGTTGTGCAAAATAACAATAACTTCCAGTGTTCTCACATGCTACCAAAAAATACGAGAACCAATGAATGGGGCGCTACCCTGGTGTATGCAATAGAAACAAATGTCATTACTGAACAGTCACTCCTACCCGGGGCTGGAAGTATCAGAGTGGAAGGTGGAATAGGAAAAATGTAGGTTACTACATCAAATACCTCTTCATCACACCATGGAGCCAAGATCAACTTTTTGTCATTGAGAGCTGCTGTGAATTCATCCCAAGTGCTGATGGGTGCAATGCAAGCATCCCTCTTTTGCTTCGCTGTTTCCAACAAGTTCACTTGAATCCCATCCAGCAATACTCTAACCTGCTCTACCAAGTCAGTCGAAGGAATATCAACCTTTGCACCATTGTCTCGCCGGACAATGCGCACCTGAAAAGACATACGATTATACTTCATTTATCTGTCATATGGAAGTGAAAAATAAACTAAAGACTACGAGGTCATTGTTACAACTCTGCAGAAATATAAAAGGATCATCTAGTTAGTGAGGCAAGACAAAAAAAATCTAAATAAGTATGTGCAACTAATTCCTGGAATGATGCAATAGTGCCTCTGACTGGTTATAAATATCCAGTAGCTACTTGCTTTCACCACACAAAAGAACTACAGCCTGTTACGTTTAATCTCCAATGTATGATAATTTAAATCAGATTTTGATAGGAATAAATACACATCTTAGGATTCAGGAACAAGTTAAAGAAGACTCATATCCACTATCTTCAAGCCAATAGAAAGAAAAAATGGGAACATATTATATGAGAGCTATATGAGAGCAGGGAGCAACATGGTCACTAATAAGGCTGCAAGTAATCGTATGATGGATATGGAAGGCACCAGCGCTAACTATTGTGCATATTCCTAGAGTGCCAAACAAAAACAGGAGTAGCTTACAAAGCACACTATCTGCATGATCAAAAAGTAAATGACCTAAGTACTTCCAATCACTGGAGGAATGGTCCATAAACTGAATGCAGACAAGTGACACGTCAGTACCTGCTTGTTTGCTAAATCTTTAGGACCTATCTCAATTCTCAACGGAACACCTTTCATTTCCCATTGAGAATATTTCCAGCCTGGAGAATAGTTTTCGCGAGCATCCAAGTCTGCTCGAATCCCTGCTTGGTTCAAGGTGTAAACGGTCGACTCGCATGCTCCTTTAATAGCTGTTGTGTCAGCGTCTTTAAATGGCACAGGAATTACGATGACCTGGATAGGTGCCACCTTGGGTGGTAGGACTAAGCCCTTGTCATCGCCATGTGTCATTACCATGACCCCAATCTGTAAGAGCAAAAATTCTAGATATTGGAAATGTAACCATAACTAAAAAGAACATTCAGAGACTGAAAATCACACAAAATTTATAAAATGCAATGAAATACTCAAGAAAGAAAATACGCGCGATGTAACAAAAAATTACAACACATGGCAATTGCCAAACCCTTTTGTCTAGCACTAAAAGCTACTGCTAGAACATCTTATATTTAGGAACAGACAGAGTAGAGTGTTTGGGATTAGGGTACATTAAGTTCTCAGCAAAAGATGTACTCCCTCCGTTCACTAATGTAAGAACTTCTAGTTTTTCTAGAAATGCACGTATTTAAACATTTTTGTTCTTTAGATTCATTCATTTTAGTCCCAATCTGGTCTATTTTAAAATATCTAGGTCTTACATAAGTGAACAGAGGGAGTATATAAAACATAAAATAGAACACCAAACATTATGATTATCATTAGAAAAATAGAGTTAGGAAATGTTTCTGGTTAGGCAACTCTAGAAGTGCTACTCCTTCCGTTCCATAATATAGGATGTTATTGCAACCAATATATGAGTATTGGTTGTAATAACATCTTATATCATGGGACGACCAATATATATATTGGGCTGTAATAACAACTTATATTACTCCCTCCGCCTCAAAATAGATGTCACAAACTTTTCTAAATTTGGATGTATCTAGACACTATTTAGTACTCCCTCCGACCCATATTAGCTGACTTAGATTAGATTCATCTAGTTTTAGTGCTAGATACATCCATATCTAGACAAATTTGAGTCAACTAATATGGGTCGGAGGGAGTATCTAGATTCGTCCAAATTTAGACAAACTTTCGACATCTATTCTGAGCCAGAGGGAGTACATAGAATTGCAGAACTACCAAAATCAGGTTAATTGCAATACAATATAACCGTTGTTGGAGTAGAACCCATTATACTGGTTATCACCTTATTATGCCAAATTAATTAGGAAAGATGATTTCTAGAATAATAAATTTCTGAGCTCCTGCCTTACTGCTGTTCCTAAATAAGTCTATGTAGCTTGTCAGGAAAAATACATGGAAAGCCTTGACAAAATTAATATCATACTTAAAAAATAGCATTTCATCTTGGAAACAAAATATTATAAATACCATGAATCTATTCTGCCAACATTTGTTATTATAAGGGACATGTTATAAGGTTATTATTACATTTACACCATCCAGCGAGATGCCTAAGCAGTAAATACAACAACAGAGTTAAAATGTGAACGCAGGGGCGGAGGACCTTGTGTGGCAAGCTATGGCGCCCGCCATACCATAATTCTGGTGCTCCTAGTCTTCTAGACCCAATTAGTGTTTAAGTGGTATGTTCCGGTTGCCTTATGTCTTCTTTTTCCATATGTTTTGCCTTGTATAAACTAATTCTGAAGTAATATTTTCATGTTTTCTTTACAGTTCAAGTCTATATATTTAATAAATTCGTAGTGAACTATTGTCTTCAGTTCCGTTTAATTACAGAGGTAATTTTTATCTTAGTTACGAACGGACAAGCATATTATAGTTACTGTGCAATGTTGATTATGGATTGTCGTATATTTTATGAGCATATATTTAGTAAAAAATATTGTGATGTTATTAGTTTCGCCACACCAAAAAATATTTTTGTCCTCCGCCACTGTGTGAACGTGTGCCGAGTCCAAAACTCCAACAAAATCCATTTCAAGTATAAGAATTACCGAGCGGGTCGTGTATGCCCAAGAGTTCTGCCACACCATGGACCTTTCGCCCTTTTCATTCTCAAAAGTAATGTCAAACATCTTTGCAAAGTTTTGACCAAGGCAATGTGAAGTTGCACCCTGTATACCACGACCAGTGTTTGGGATGAAGGCCTGAAAAAACCAAAAAAGATAGGCTTTAATCTTGCAGCAAAGGAAAATACAGAAATCACTTGTATTCTTACCAAGATAGTTTATAGAAAGCTAAATGCAGCAAACAGTTATATATCAAAATACCTCAACACTGGTTGTATACAGTCCACCAGCAAACTTTTCCATCTCACTTTTCCTCCCTTTGGACACTGGAACTGCTAAAAATTCTTCATATATTCTCCGGTAGAGTTCCAATATTTGGAGGACCTGATGACATTGCCATAAACGACTGATCAACCCTTTGATGTTTTTACATATAAAATTCATAAAAATTATTATTTTATCAAATACAGCATAGAACAAATGCCACAGTACTGCGCTTATTTAGGTGTTCCTCGGATACATAAGGACTGGTTCAAATAGTTTTGGGGCAGAACAATAACTTACATACATGAAATCCTAAACATGACAGTGAAGTTATGTGTGTATAGCATTCTGCTACTTAAGCAAGAGGTTAAAATGTTGATCCGTGGCACAAGATTCATAGCTTACAACTTGACACACCCTTGCTTCAGAATAGCCATGCATAGTTCATATAATGAATAAAACAAAGAAAAACTACTAATTCCCAATAGAAATACTGAGATAATTAGTCTCCATTCATTTGAGTGTGTCATTCTAGAATTCAAAGTTTGTATACAAAAATTTGGAGATAACTTTAGACCAGTTTCCGTTTATACAACCCTCAATTTGATCATTTACACATTTGGTCATTTTCACCATTTACATACCTCTTCATTTGGTCATTTCAAAATTCTATTGTCAGTAATTACTAGTACTAGTACAACAGTAACACTCGCCTTCTAAAAGTAACTGTCCTAGTAAATATGGGATAGTGCGGTCTTTTTTGGAAGTAATACCTCTTCATCTGCTTCCTCTTTAGTCGCAAAAACCGTATGCCCTTCTTGCCAGAGAAATTCACGGCTCCTGAGGAGAACCATTGCAGACTATGTCAAAAACGAATTCAGCAGTTGCAGAGTGTTTAGTCCAGACAGCTGATGAAAATAAAATGTGAAAGCATCATAGCTTAGTTAATGAGCAGCAAACTGATACTCCCTCCGTTCCAAATTAAGTGACACGGCTTTGTCTAGATACGCATGTATCTACGCACTAAAACGTGTCTAGATACATGCGTATCTAGACAAAGCTGTGTCACTTAATTTGGGACGGAGAGTACAACATAAGAAATGAACGACACAAATTCCAAGCAAAAAAAAATGAATAGCACTAATGGTTGCTGTTACTTGTACCATACAAAAATCCAACATTGGAATTGTAGTAGACAGAACCAAAATATTAGTGAAAATCATAAATCTCCAAAAAAAAATCCCAATCTTCCATCGGTACTTTTGACTAGCAATGTTGGCATGACATTTTTCTGATAGATATTTCATAATTTTGTTGGGAAGAATGATTGTGGTGTCCTTGACCCTTGGAATACTTAACAGTCATCTTGCCATTCTGCTTATTTCCCTCAGACAAATGAATATACTGATTTCGCAAATATACTACTCAAGCACGTGATTAGGCAGTAGGAACTATCGCACTATGAAGACCATGATGGTGCATTCATGCAGGCATTATAAGAAACAAGGCAGACTAGGAGAAGATTCTAGACATATGTATAGGACACTAAACAATGAGCTACCTTATGAAAGGAGTTGGATTGCTAAACTCCCATCTAACAACATTGCACCACTGGTTACACTTCAAAGGTAAGTCCCGGTGGCTTCTTATCCATTTAGAGAAGTATGGATACATGACAGTCTCGCTTGTTGGTCTGATAGCAATCGGAGCTTCCAAGTCAGATTTTCCTGATTTAGTAACCCATGCAACCTGGAGATAAATGAAAAGGTCAGTATGTTCAGAAAGCAATAGAAGAAACAGATAAAGTAAATATGCCACAGCATTATTAGGACACAGAGAAATTAATTAAAATATGTTCAGCAAGCAATACGGGAAATAGATAAAGTAAATATGGCACAATATTATTAGGACCATAGCACCGAGAAACTTAATTATAATGTTATTCACAATTCTGCATCATGAGGGTCTAGAACCTCTTAGAAATAATGAAAACACGCCAGCAGACAACAATAGTGACACGCAATTATCCAATGTTATTAGTCAGACTATAACCTTGCATCAAGAGGCAGTTGCCAACACCGACAAACCAAATGGCTTGCACAAAACTAGTTCATTGTCCAGATAGGGTGACGAAGCATACTGTTCATTCATTTATGTTTTTTTCCTTTTGAGAAGGAGATAGTATCGTTAAATAAGGGTTGCTTGAACTGAATTAATAAATATGCAATTCCAGCCTTTCGCCCTTCCCTATGTAATGGCTCCATACATCATAAGGATTCAGGGGCATAAAGTTTCTCTTTGTGCAGATTAAGTAGGGAATTTTCACAAATGAGTAGAGTTATTCACATTATATTACATCCAATAGTGCAATACTTCAAATTATTCCTATATCTTTGACTCTCTGTGCTATCTCATCAATTCATACATATAGAAACCATTCGACAGGTCAAGCAAAACACAACTTAAGAGATTTGCTAAAGTCAAAGAAAACAATGATTTGTTTGGTTCATAGTTATGCCTTGACAAATTTTGCCACATGTGGAAACTGTAATCGTATTTCTTTGCATTTCAACTTTTAACTTCCCAACAGTTGCTGCCATAATTGGATGGGTTAAATAGCAGGCTAAACCAATAAAACACTCCCTCCGTCCCAAATCAACTGGCACAGCTTTGTCGAGATACGCATGTATCTTCATGCATTTTAGTGTGTAGGTTCACTCATTTTGGAAAAATACTGCGTCAACTAATTTGGAACGGAGGGAGTAACTTGCAAAATACCAGAGCAGTCTGAAAAGAAATGGAGGAAAAGGCACACCTCGGGTGCAAAGCCCTCAATATGGTCTTTCTCCTTCTGCAGGACATTCTCAGTAACAAACAAGGGGAAATAATATGGTTTCAGCTTCAGCTTTTTTATTTCTGCATCAAAGAATTCCTGCACCAAATCAAATAGTGGTTACTTAAATGGAACAAGAAAATATATAATAATATTAGTGTTACTTGGTAATTAAATAAAAACTAACAGTATGTATTCGCAATATTTAGAACAAGAGATAAGGAGGGCCTATTGCCAACTGACTTAAGGCCAAGTTTTTAGTTGGACACTTAGGTACTAAAACCTATTAGAACCCTTCCCTCAACCCTTTGACCAAACCAGGGCAGAAGCAGGGGGGAGAGGGGGAATTGATGTGCCAATCTTAGCTTCACCACAAAATTTTAATCCACGTGTACCATCAGAGCAAAAACCACACTGGTTTTGTCAAAGGGGTAAGGGGATAAATTAAATGGTTTTTTAAGTTGAGAGTTGTGTTCTAACATGTTCTACATTTAAGGTTGAAACTCCAGCTCAGCACTATGGGGATAACATGATCTCACAGTAGAAGAAACTGAACACAATTAATGAAGGAAAAAAATGTATGTTACATGTATAACACTGAAAAGTGGCATTAATAATCAGACCATGCGTTCATAACTCTTAATATCAAATATTGATTGGACATACAGAAGTTCAAAATTAAGTGCAAAAGGAGAAGAAAAAAGGAAGATAGGCATAAGCAAAACATAAGTTTCAGATGACAATCAAAATCCATCTCCAAAAATAGAGATGGCCTTCTTACAGTCGCAAACACTGCCATCTACTACCTCCGTTCCTAAATATAAGATGTTTTTGGTAGGCTAAATTAAGTAAATAACCTACCATAACATCTTATATTTCAGAAACAGTGGTAGTACATTAGTACAGAACTCACAAGACATATACATTTCATTGTAAAAGAAGGGGAAATACTAACAAACAGTACAATACAGATCGGTTAGACACATTTCAGATTGCGGAAGGTACCGAGAGAACTTACTTTCATCAATTCCCATATTTCCATCGCCCAAGGCCTCAAGATATAACAACCAGAGATGTCATAGTACTCAATCATTTCGCTGTTAACAACAACCTGGATGAACAAAGACAAAGCTTGAAATAAGCGCCTCTCAAGAACAGTATTAAGTTGAAGTTTGAAGGGAATCTGCTCTCCATCTAGCAGACAGTATATCCTTGGCATTTGTTGTTTTCGGTTTTACAAAAATGCAATAGCATTAAGATAAGTAGAACAAAAAAACGTGAATTATCGAATACTGGAAGCTTGCTACTTTTTCTTCCATAATAACAACATACAAACAGAGCAACTAACCAAACAAACTATAAACGCAGCAGCTAACAAGAAAGTCAATATTGCTTAGCAGTACTAACTATTAGCAAACTTTAAGCTACTCACACCACAGAACTCCTCCCCGAGGAATCTCACGAAAGCTTGCCTGGGGCAGAAACTATGTGCGCCTAAATAATCAGCGACCATGAGCACAAATCATATAGCAATATACAAAACAATGGATGCAAGGAAAAGCACCTCGGAGTACCACTCCCCGAAGTTATCGTCCTTCTTGTACGCCATCCCCAGCTTCGTCTCCTTCTTCACCTCCTTCTTCTTCTTCCCTGCAGCCCACGCACCAAGGAACCAGCTCAGAGAAACGCAAGGACCGAAGGTCAAACCTCAAATCCAGCACAGCCAACAGCGCTAGAAGGAGACAAACGGCGACGTACCTCCCCCACCGCCTCCGCCCTTGCTGGTCGACATGGCTGGATCCCGAACCGCCGCTGCAGCACGAGGAGACGAAACACGTAAATCAACCAAATAACCTGGGACAGACCGTCGGGCGGGATCTGGGGTTTGCTTGCCTTGCTCTTATCCGCCGGGATCCGGGAGAACGCCGGGAGAGCTTCGGGAGCGATGCGATTGCGAGCGGCGCGCTAGGGTTTAAGTGGAGGCAGCAGCAGCGGCGGCGGCGGGTGGGGAAGGATGGGGGCAGAGTAGCGCGCAAGGATTGTCTGACCTGCCTACACTGACTCTACAGGCTACAGCAAGTCAGAGGCAGTCTTTGCCTGCTCCCGATGCCGTCCCCTCTTTCGACGCACACAAGGCAGCCCAGCCCACATAAGGCCCGTTAGGGAGCGAAACGAGCCCAGGTCGGAGGGAAAACGAAAATGACAGTTAACTGAATACCAACAGTATAGCAGAGAAGCATCTCAAAAAAACAAAAACAGTATAGCAGAGAAGAGAACATATACAGTTAATCGTGCTCTGTTTCCAAGCAGAATTGAAGCAGAATACAAAAATTAATCGTGCTCCAGATAACTATAAAAATCTCGAGAAAAAGCCACTACTGGATCTGCTGAATCTACGCAAAAGAACATCATTTTGCAGCGTTTTCTACAGAATTTCAGAAATGCTGAACACATTCAGGACAAAACAACAAGGTAGACTATCCTGTAACTGCACGTCTGCACCGAATGGTGCTTATTTCTTTGGGCGTGACTCGCACTCGTTCGATCTAGAACTAACTTAAAGCAAATCACGGTAGAATGATGCCACCCACTTTCTAAGGGGGAGATTTCAGTTGCTTTCGTTATCCAAATGAATTTAATTAGTGTAACAAAATTAAAATAGTTTCAGTTAGTATGGAATTGAAGAAAATTCATTCAGTTGTAAGCGTGCTACGATTTGTTACGACCATTGTTGCAACCAAGAAAATCTCAGTTGCACCTATGTGGGACTCCAGAAAATTTAACTGCACCAATATTAACACGAATCACAGGGACAATCGAATGGCTCAAGACTTAACCGAGCTTTGCCTTAATTCCCATTCAACTGAGAACTAGCAAAAACGTTGTTTTTTAGGTAGAAAGAAAAATTTGAAGGCCAATGGAGAAAATATCATGGGCGCAACATAAATATATCTTTCGCCCCTAAACACCCAATGCATGCTTTCTATGGCCGTAGAAAGTTTTGGAAGAGTACCGGCGAAGGCGGTATCTTTGTTGCACCTCTCCGAAATGGTTACCAAGAATCTACATGTGTCCCGATATAGGAGAAAATAATTTGCTTATACTGCACCAAGGGGTACTCCTCTCTCTTTCGATGTTGTCTTTTCTTAAAATGAAAACCGACCAGGACTAGCCCTTGGTGGCAATGATATAGTAGAAGCGAGACTTGGCTTGAGAATTTCGGAAAATTCGTCCCTGACAGGAATCAAACTTCGGTCGCTGGGGTGGGCCACTACGACCCAGCCACTGGCCTACTGCCCCGTTCTCATTGTTGTCTTTTCTTAGCCAGGGGCATGGATGAACCATGGGGGTAATTGGTTAGCCGAATTGGCATTTGATTGGCTTCAACAAGAGACATTCTGCTGAGAACCACCTTTTGATAATCACAATTATATACTTTTATCTGACAATATTTAAATCACTATGACAAGTAAAACCCCTATAGAAAACTAGATTTATATGATATCTGTCGATCCTTCTCCTATAGTCCCCATACTCTATTGCACATATGTATCTATCATACTACCGCAAAAAAAATGGAATAAAGGAATTTGAATTATGGGAATATAGGTGTGTCTCTTTAGATCTATGCATGATGGAGCATACACTTCAAGACCAACATGACAAAGAGAGTCACAGAAACAACCTCGTGTTATATTGTTTTCGTATAATTATATTTTTTTGATAATTGGAAATTCCATTAATGCATCTAGCTAATGATGGACAATTTTCTCTCGAGTTATTAAGGAATAACGGTACAAAATGAGTTTCAAAATAACATTAGTATGGAACATTTACTTGTTCGGACTTTGGCGCGGGCTTATAGGAACAATTTCCGTGTGATTCAAATCCTCAAAAGGAACAACTTAGTTTCTTTTGTGCCAAATAAGAACCTCGTCTGCAATCCAACTCAACACTAGAGTCATTTAGGATCTCCATGGGATCCATGAACAAATATATAAATGCCTATAAACCCAAATATTTGACGCAACTGCAAAAAGGGTTATAAAATTTATAAAAACAATGTCTGGATAAAACACAAAAACACATGGATCGTCTTTGCTGTACAAAAACAGAAAAAGAAAAGATGGTTGAGTGCATGCTGAAAATTCTATGGAATTGCAGAAAACCTCAACGAATATTATGTACTTGTATGATCTCGGACTGTGTGGCAAATGGTAGTATAAGATAACATTCAAGTGAATCTGATTTCTTCGAGAAGTCCGTCCGGTGAAATTCATTCAAACCAAAGATGAATGCCTTGATTTCAGTTTTTGTTTTGACAAACTATCGCCGATTTTTCTAACAGGTTAATGCAAACTCATTGTTATTAGTCTGTTTCCAAATTATTAACCTTTTAAGTGTTGTGCGATTCAGTTTTCAAATGTTGGTAGAACAATAGTCATAGTGGTACATTACTTGCTTATTGGGGATACAGTTTGGTTTCTGCATTTTAGTTTCCAAGTGAGAACTGAAGAAGATGGCGATCTCATTCTTATTTATAAAACCATAACATCATCTCGATATCATACATAACAGCATAACATAGTTGCAACAAAATTAACTAGAGTTCATCTATCAGCATTAGATCGGTCACACCAAACTACAACAGGCAAAGATTACACTAGCGATCGATCGATCGAGCCAGCTAGGTCGCCGGATTGGCGGCGTGGAAGCTTGGCCGTTGTGCTATTAGCTCGCTCAGAGGCACCAGAACGACGACGGCCGCGCCCTCTTGGACGGCGGCGGCGGCGAGATCTCCGGCACGGCGAACACGTCGCTGTCGCTGTCGCTGTGGTACCACTCCCGCACGTGGCCCTGCTTGGCCTTGGCCGGCGCCGGGGCCACCATAGAGAACGGCACCTCATCGAGTCCCCACGCTGGCGGCGCCGGCGTCTGTGTCTGCGGCACGTGCGGAGCCCATGCGGCACCACGCTTCCCAGGCCGCCCGCCGGCGACCACGTCGAACAGGTCGGCGTCCAGGAACGGCACCTGCTCGTCGCGCCCCTTCTGCTTCTACCAAAGAACAAACGTTTCGGCGTTCAGTTTTGCCCATGAAAACATGAAGCGGCGGACAGAAGCCACAGAACAGAACAGGGGAAAGGGATCGGTGGGTAGAGACTTACGGCGGCGGCGGCGGAAGCAAAGGCAGCGTCGTCGAGGAGGAGGTCTTCGACGCGCCAGCCGGGGCAGATGTTGGTGAGGTAGTCCGAGATGCTGCTGCTGTCTCCTCCTCCCCCACCTTGGCTGGCTTCAAGAACTGCGGCGGCGTCGGCCTCGGGGGCCGAGGCCAAGGAGTCGTCGTGCTCGTCGGAGCTCCCGTCCGGGGAGGGGATCTCCTGGTCCGCGGGCTCGGCGGAGAGCTTGGCCCCGACGAGGAGGAAGCGGCTGTGCTTGGCGGTGAGCTCGTTTGCGCTGTGGATTGGCTCGTCGCAGTCGGCGCACAGGATGGCCCTGTCCTCCACGCAGAACACAACTCCCCTCCGCTCCTGAGATCCAACACCAGAAGCAGAGTCAGCTCAGCTCAGTGTCTGCCAGTATAAACGGTTTGTGGACAGGGCAGGCAAGCACGCACCTTGCAGACGTCGCAGAGCGGCCCGGCGTCGTCGGTGGCGGAGGAGGGTTGGAGGAGGGTGATGCGGCGGTGCTTGCCGGCGAGCTTGTTGGCGCGGTGGACGCGGCGGTTGCAGGGGGAGCAGAGCGCGGCTTCGTCGGCGCAGCAGAGCACGGCGGCCGGCTCGACGCCGCAGACGTCGCACTGCACACGCATGGCGGTCAGGTCAAAGGAGGAGAAGCTGCGCTCGATGGGGAGAGTGGAAGGTGGAAGTGGAGGGAAATGATGTAGGTATGCAGCGAGACAGAGGAGAGGAAGGCGGGCGCGAGGAGGGTGGTGAGGTTATTTTATACGCGATGACGGAGAGGACGATCGAGAGAGGTCTTAACGCGGAATTTTTTCTGCTGCCCGGCGCCCGCATATGGGCTGGTTCAAAAGATAGGTACGGCCGGGTGGGATGCATGGGACTCCAAAATATCCTTAGATAAACCAGAAATATCTAGGATGAGTTCTGTTCAAGAGGGGTAGAGGTAGCTAAGCCTTCTCCCAAACGACAAAGCCACAGGTTGGTAAGTGTGTCAGCTAAAAGTTGTAGGAGTCCAGTTATCCAATGGTCATCCAAAGTGCTCTCCCAATGGTGCACCACATTTGATGGTATATTCACTCCAAACACCCTAGATTCTTATTTATTTTTTGAACGGGAGAGCCCGAAGGGGTTGGAGGCCATCTATTATAATAAAACGAAGAAGTTACAGATTTTCACGCGGGGCCTTAGAAGGTGAAAAAATACAACCATGCACATGCGTTTTACAAAAAGAACCCTACAACTGATTAGAAGAAAGCAATCGGGTCCTTCTTCCACACCGCCTCTGCAACAGCTGGGCCTCTCGCTGGAGGTTGAAAGAACGTCGGATCTTGCCGGCAAGCTTGATGGCCTCGACATGGCCAGGATAATCGGCTGGCAAACTTCCGATTTGGATGAGTAGAAAGGATTGGCTCCACGACTCCACGGCATATCGCCAACTCCGCTCCTCGAAGATCCACTGCATCCCGGCGCAACCACAGCGCCTAGGCGGAGCAGACCAAGCTTGGAGCAACAACAACGAGCAGCCAGAATCCGTCCCCGCCGCTCAAAGATACCAAGCTCCCTCCTCGGAGCTCCTGCCCGAGATGAGGAGGGGAAGCCAAAGAAGATGCAGCAGCGACGAATTCGAAGTCTATAGTACCTTTCCCAGGTAGCATAGGGCGACGCAGCGTGGAGACCCTCCCCCTCTCCACCATGGCCGGCCAGGAGAGGCTCCAAAACACCACACGCCTCGACGCAACACCTATCCTCCTCGCCACCTCGGCCAGCCAGGAGAGGCACCACCGCATCTGAACTCTACATCTGAAGACAACACCAAGACCCAGAAGGCCCTTTATTTGAGGAGGAAGCAGCCGCTCGCCTCAGTGACCATGGCTCCAACCGCCAGAGCTCTGCGTCGAGGAAGCAAAGCCACCACCAGCTGCAAGTCCCGGGCAAGAGAGCTAACAGCCACCTCATGGCATAAAGCCAAACTACGGTATAGAGCCAACATCTAACTACACTAAGACTACTAAAACCTATAGCTACTCCGGCGCCGCTCCTCCGCCACCTCCGGCTGGCTATTCCGGCAGGAGAGGCTCGGGAACGGCCCGGAAGAAGAGCGGCGGCAGGCAAGCGGAAGAGGAAGAGGATAAGGTTGGGGAGGAAGAGGAATTGCGCTAGTTGGTCGACAGTTTAGCTGAACAGCCCCTAGATTCTTATGGTATTATGTACAACACAACTAGCATTTACAACATAATCAAAATGTACAAAGGTATATATATGATGTTTTTGTTTTATTGCAAGGAAATACTTTTTTTTTACATTGACAATGTTGTGTATAGTCATGAAAGTTTGGCCATCTGATCGTAGATGTGAAGTGATTGAAATGGCAAAGAAAATGCATGAAACCATTTATTTGATAGGAAAATATTAATGATTATGTAGATGAGTTGTGCCCGCTAAAAATCTTAAGCATTTTTGAACAGAGTCACATGAAAAAGCTGCAACATACATAAGCTAAAAAACATATAAACTTCAGAGTTGGTCTAAGTGGGTCCATCAACTTACAAAAGACTTGAATAAATAGTTACAACCAACCACATAGGTGAGGTCGACACTCATGCAAAAGACATCGAGTAAGCAAAATGCATTGTCATACTTATACATGGAACCATTGGTTTTCGTAAACATATACAAAATAATAAATACACTTGAATTCTCATGGAAACCGATTAACACTCTTTATTTGTGCACACGTAACCGAACAACTCCTTTCTTTTTGTGTGGTTTTCCGTAGTCTAGTGCTGGTGAGCTAAAAACACAAGAGATAAGCTAAGAAAACATATAATTTTGTAATATAAAACAAGTACGATGGAGCCGATGATGCATAGATTTATTCACAAAGTTAAAATCCTTGGGTGGATTCTGTGTTGAGGTGCTAGGTCAACCCATACGGGGACCGACTCTATCTTAAGACACTAGGACACTAATTGTGTCTCTTCAATCTCTACTTGATGATTACTTTCTTTAGGAAAGTCACAAACGGTTGTTTTATCTATCACCAACTCACTTTATCTAGAAAAACCCACAGTTTAGTCGCAACAGGTTTATTTGTGTCAAAATTAAAATTCTGACCTCGAACTAAACTCGCCAATATTTGGTAGGTAAAACAAACTTAGTACTAAAAAGGGGGACAATCAAAGCTATATTTCTGGTGATTAGAAAAGTCTTCTTCCTCTTCATCTTCGTAGTCATCATCTTCTTCTTCTTCCTCCTCCTCCTCCTCTTCCTCCTCATCCTCCTCCTCTTCTTCTTCTTCCATTTGAGTGTTGGCGGAGTTGTGTATCATTTGTTGATAAGGTGCAAAGATGGAGACAGAGCCTAGACATAAGGGGTTAGGGTTTGAAGGACACTTTGTGTGTCTCTTCAAGCCATTTTTAATGATTCTTTAGAAAACCCATAGATGGTTGTTTTTTCTATAGCCAACCCACCTGATCCAGCAAAACCACCATAGATCTTGCTTTTTTAGCCGCAGCATGTTTTATTTCTACCAAAATCGATATTTTGCGTTTGAGCTAAACTCAGAGCATCTCCACTCGTTGGGCGTACCCAGGCCGAAAATCGGACCGATTTTTGGCCGGATGAATCGCGTTTTCGGCCTAGGTACGCCCAGCCGCCCACTCGCGTACTCATGTCGCGTTCCCAGGTTCAGCTAAATTCACTTAAACTCGGCGAATATGGGCGAATATAGGCGGAATTTCATTAAATTAGGCGAGGGGAACATAGTACATCGGTTTAACTAGGAAAGGACGCCGCCGTGGTCGCCGCCGGACGCCGCAACTGAAATGGATTGTATGGCACCTAGAGGGGGGTGAATAGGTGCTAACCAATTTTTAATACTTTTTCAATTTTAGGCTTGACACAAAGTAAATTCTCTAGATATGCAACTAAGAGAATTTCCCTATATGTAACCCTAACTACTAAGCACGTAAAAGAGGAGCGAGGAAACCGTAGTGGAGCACGCGGAGACACAGGGATTTGTTTTACCGCAGTTCCTTCCTTGTTAAGGGAAGTACATCTGCGTTGGAGGGGTGGGCGGTTCTAAGACCACCACGCCACAATAGGCCTCACCCTATTCTCCGATGGATCTCGCCACGAGAGGCCTGATCCACCTTCTCCACTATTGGATCCCTTCGAGGCGGGAACCGGTGCCTTCTACAACACTATCGGGGCACACACCCACAACCGAATTGGGGGCTCCCGAGATGACAACAAGCTGCCACAAGAACAAGGTTTATCAATATAAACAAAAACAAGGATCTAGGTATTTGCAAGAAATAATAGATCGGAGGTTCTCTAAATGAATGGAGAGGAGATGAAGCGCTTGATTGCTGAAGATGAAGATCGAGTTCTCCTCCTTCGATTCCCCAAGGGATGGGGCCTTTGGGTGGATCTAGGTGGAGCTCTCTTGGATGAAGCTTTCAGATCTGATATGGTCTTTTTCGAGATGAATCAAGAGTTCTGGCAGGAGGGAGAAGGATGGCTTAAATACCCTCCCGGATCTGGTCACAGACAACTTTGGGGGCGGATTATCCGCCCCCCACCTGGGGCGGATTATCCGCCCCTGGGAAAACTCCGCCCCAAGGGCGGATTCTCCGGGGGAAACTCCGCCCCCTCTCTGGGGCTGGCGCCTGTGAAACTTGGTGAAGATCTTGGGGGGGGGGGCGTATAATCCGCCCCCTCTCTGGGGCTGGCGCCTGTGAAACTTGGTGAAGATCTTGGGGGGGCGTATAATCCGGCCCCCCTGAGGGGCGGATTATCCGGCCACACCGGAAAGTCCGGCCAACACTCCACCCCCTTCTGGGGCTTGCGCCTTCTTGGGAAGAGGGAGGAGCGGATTATCCGCCCCTGGTGGGGGCAGATTATCCGCCCCCCAAAAGCAGAATCATTTTCCCTTTTTCTCATAGATAGCTGCAACACTTCAACACACATTAAATAATCCTTGATATTGTTATCTAACACACAAAACACTAGGGATTATAAAATGTTCTTTCAATCTCCCCCTTTTTGGTGTTAGATGACAATATTAGGATTTGCAATGAAACCGGCTAATGCCACCTTAAATGATGGAAGACGCTCCCCCTAGATGTGTGCATATTTAAATTTTGTATTTGAATACAAATACACACACTAGAGAGAACACAACTTCCATAACAAAGATAATTGAAACAAGGTGGTTTGGGAAACAAGGTCATACCACCGGGATGAGAATATAGCCAAAGAATATAGTTTGTTTGATAGCCTCCAAACACATCCCAATCATACCAGCAATATTGAGGCATACATTAGATAGGCCCATGATTCCATATGCCATCAAATATGCTCCATAGATGAATCTAGAATTCCATGAGATCCACAATAGATAAATCCAGAATTCCATGAATATCACACATAGTACCAAACATAGTTGAGCACGGCATAGTCTTACAAAATCAAACACAAATAGCAAATAAGTTCATGCGAAAGAGGCACAAGCAAGCAAATAAAACGACTGAAAGATAGATGCTTGTGCCCGACCCTTGCAAATCCACGAGACCTAATAGAACTACTTCTCCCCCTTTGGCATCGAAACGCCAAAAAGGAAGAAGAACGATGCTAACGCCACTGAAGATCACTACTCCTCATCCTCGTCGTAGTCATTCCCGTCCCCTTCCTCTTCATCATACTTATCATCATCGTCATCAGCAGGAGGAGGAGTGGGTGCCCTCGGTGGAGGAGGAAAGAGGCAACTCTCGAGCTCGCCATAGTTGATCCCTGAGGTGTTCCACTGAGCATACGGATCCGGAGCAGTGGGAGGAGGTGGATGGCCAGTGGCACCTGAGACATGGTGGAGAATAAGCTGATGCGTGTGATCCCTCTCATGATCCCTGCGGTAAGCCTCATATTGGCCCTTGTGAGTGTCAATGCCCATGCAAAGAATGTGCCGCTGGAACCAAGTGAGCTGCTTAACCTCGCGTGCCATTGGGGACACCGTGGAACCACGACCACTAGCCCGAGCATCACGCATGAAGGACTCCGGGGCAGTGGAAGGGTGATGGGTCTTCTGAGCCTTGTTGTAGATTTTCTTGGGCTTGTGAATTCCATCCAGAGCAGTGCCAAAATCCTCATGTGGCAACATATGCTTGACGAGCATCATTATGAAAGGAGCATAAGAAATAGAGAGCCTGTTGATCATAGCATCCGTCATCTCATGATAAATATAGTCCATGACATCCAATTTGTAACCTGTGGCTGATCCAGAGTTGGTGGCACACTCGTGAGCAAAAGCAAGAAGTGGAACCAGGTGGCCACGGATCCTGTCATTGTTGCCACCACTAGGAGCGATGCAGTCCCTAAATATGCCAACAAGGGCTGCATACAAGGGAGAGAGACCAGCGAAAGTACCACCAACACCATCAGAGGAAATGCAAGGAGCAAGTGCAGTATCCTTGGATGGCTTCAGAGGAGAAATGATACGGTGGCCCGAAGGAGTGTCACGGCCATGGAATGCATAACCAAGAACCTGCCCAAAGGTGCGAAAGTCCGACTAAATCATGGTGGTCCCTGTCATCCACTTCATAGTACGGCGCTCATCACCGCAAATCACCAGAGTTGAGAAGAACTGCCGCACCACAGAGGAATCATAGTTGCATTGGATAGTCATGAGGTGGTGCATCCCCATCTTGTTGGTCACATCTAGTGCCTCAATGAGCCTTGTCTTGGATTGAGACTCAGACAAATTGGTGGGACGCATGGGGCGAAGCTTGAGAGTAGCATAGACATCATCATGAATAGCCCGAAAGTGGGCATTCCAAAACATAGAGTCCTCGGGGGGACCATCACTTTCAACCTCATCGTAATAATCAGTCTGGTGAATGGTGGCATACTGAAGACTGTCCATAGCCTTGTAATTGAGCCGAGAATGTTTGCCCTTGCGAGATGCGGTCCTCTTAGTTTTCTTACTTGCCTCTGCCATCCGTTCAGCCTCTCTTGCTGCTCTGCTGACCTCGGTCTCGTCAATGAACTTCCCTTCTGCAGTAGGCTTGAGATAACGGGCATGGGAACGACGGACGAAGGTCTTGGTCGGCTTGGAACCACCTGTGAAAAGCATTAGAGGGATAGCAAGTAGATAAGCATACACACAAGTCCAGGAGAAAAACACGGAGAAAGAGTAGCAATGCAACCCATAACCAATGATGTGTATTTGTAGAAGTAGGACCAAAACAGACCAGATTTTACTCTCCAGGCCGGATTATCCGGCCCTGGCAGGGGCGGATAATCCGCCCCCCGCAGAAATTTTCTGGATTGGCTCAGATCTACCATGGCAAAACAGATCAGGTACGAGGGTTGCAATTCTACTGATTCTAGCATGTAAGGAACAACACCAAGGACCTTCTACAACGAGATTTCCACCAAATAAAATACATCCCATACAGAGAGATGAGGGAGTTACCCTCACTCATTGGAGGAAAATCATGGAGGAGAAGATACCCGGAGGCGAGGTGAAGAAGATCCGGGGAGAGCCCGGAGAATCCGGTGGTCGAATCGACTCCGGGAGAGGCGGATGCTCCGGCGGCGGCTGGGGGGTAGAGGTAGGGTTGGGGGAGGACTGGCTGCTCTGTTTGATCCTGCCCTCCCTGACCCAGCCTATAAGGGGCCGATTTCACCCGGGGCGGATAATCCGCCCCCCACTTAAGGCGGATAATCCCCCCCCTAAAATTCTGTAAATTACAGATTCAGGCCAGAGCAACCTAGCAAACCTCTTGATGGTGTTTTAGAGGACTTGTGTGCAAGAATAGATGGTTCAAGGAGGGAGAGAAAGGCTTGGGTTAAGAGCATCAAACTGAGATGGTACTACACACCCAAATTTGCAAGAATCAAATCAATCAAAAGCCAAATTTGAGTGTGTTTTCCATAAGAACATGAGAAATGCAAGAAAATCCAATGAAACCCATGAGAAACCAACTCTTCTCGAGGAAGAGGGCGGTGGCCGAAGCCACCATGTTGGAGCGCATGGCATGACACCACGAAGATGTATCTTGAGTTCAAAACCAATGCTCATCGATGACCCGCATATCACAAAATGATATTAAGGGAAATGATTTTACTTGCTTTCGGCATTATGGGGGGAGGTTTGGCCCAATCAATTAGGACCACACTCCCCCTATGTCTATGCCCGCATCTAAACCAAATACATGAATAAGATCAAGTGAGTGTGCAAGGGTAGTCAAGCCAAGCTCCTTGAATCTATGATATTTAGCTCATTCCTCAAATAACAAAATCTTGCTTCATCAAGAGGCTTCGTGAAAATATCAGCAAGTTGGTTCTTCGTGCTCACAAAGGATAGGGCAATATCACCACGAGCAACATGATCCCGGATAAAGTGGTTGCGAATCTCTATATATTTTGTTCTTGTATGCTGCACAGGATTGTAAGCAATTTTGATAGCACTTTCATTGTCGCATAATAGAGGCACTTTGTCACAATTGACACCATATTCCTTTAAAGTTTGCCTCATCCATAACAATTGTGTACAAGCACTTGCAGCAGCAACATATTCAGCTTCGGCGGTTGAGAGTGAAATACAATTTTGTTTCTTTGATGACCAACACACTAGAGACCTGCCCAAGAATTGACATGCACCAGAGGTTGATTTCCTATCATCTTTGTCACCAGCCCAATCTGAATTAGTGTGACCCATAGAGAGAAACTTGAACCCTTGGGATACCATAACCCAAAATTTGGGGAATGAACCAAATATCGGAAGATTCGCTTGACCGCCACTAAGTGGCTTTCTTTAGGAGCGGCTTGGTACCTTGCACACACTCCTACACTTAACACGATATCGGGCCTAGATGCGCAAAGGTAAAGGAGAGACCCGATCATGGATCGGTATACCTTTTGATCCACATCTTAACCCTTGGGATTGAGCTCAAGATGACACTTTGTTTGCATTGGGGTAGCAACACCATTGAGATCCGTCATCTTAAACCTTTTGAGCATGTCTTGGATGTACTTAGCTTGATTAATAAAGGTTCCCTCTCTAAGTTGTTTGATCTCAAATCCAAGAAAGAACCTCAGCTCACCCATCATGGACATCTCAAACCTGTCAGTCATAAGCTTTGAAAATTCATCGTTAAAAGCTTGGTTAGTAGAGCCAAAAATAATGTCATCTACATAAAGTTGGCATACAAAAAGCTCCCCATTAACCTTCTTAGTAAAAAGAGTGGGATCGATTTGCCCAACTTCGGATCCACGGTCTAGCAAAAGCTCTTTAAGGTGCTCATACCATGCACGTGGGGCTTGTTTAAGGCCATAGAGCGCCTTATCGAGTTTGTAGACATGGTTCGGGAATTTGGGGTCCTCAAACCCCGGGGGCTGCTTGACATATACTAACTCATGTAGAAGACCATTAAGGAAAGCGCTCTTAACATCCATTTGTTGTAATTTAAAATTATGATGGGCTGCATATGCAAGAAGGATACGGATGGACTCAAGACGAGCCACAGGAGCATAAGTCTCGCCAAAATCAATTCCTTCCACTTGAGAGAATCCTTGAGCCACGAGTCGTGCTTTATTCCTCACAACAATGCCATTTTCATCTTGTTTGTTCTTGAAGATCCACTTGGTGCCGATAACATTGCAGCAATCCTTTGGTTTCTCTACGAGCTTCCAAACTTTGTTGCGTTCAAAGTTATTTAATTCTTCATGCATTGCAACAACCCAATCGGGGTCTTCAAGAGCATCAAAAACCTTCTTCGGTTCAACCATGGAAATGTCAGCTTGATGATCACAGAAGCTTGCAAGTTCTCTTCTAGTGGATACCCTTCGTCGTAGATCACCAACAACCTTGTCAAGAGTGTGACCTCTTAGTTCAAGGTTCCGATCAGCACGAGCCTTGCGACGAGCCTCAATGTCCTTATTGTTTCTAGAAGGAGTTGATTCAGTATTTGTATCCTTGTCTTGATTACTGCCCTGCCCTTGATCTTGGTCTGCGTTAACACCAGAAGATTGCTGCTGAGTTTGTTCTTCAGGGCCGGATAATCCGCCCTCGGGGGCCGGAGAATCTGGCCTGGGAGCTTCAGAGTTGTTGACTTCTCCTCTGGATCCTCTGGAACGAGTTGGAGTGCCAGGGGCGGATTGTCCGCCCCTTGGAGGGGGCGGATAGTCCGGCCTGGGACTACCAACTTGTCCAGGGGACAGATTATCTTCAACATATTGCGTTGTTGGTGCAGGATTTTCTCCAACAGTAGGAGCTTGTTGATCTTGTGTAGATGAGGGCTCCACATGTGTGGAGCATTGTCCTTCCCGATCCGCCACAAGGGGTTCCTCAATGGGGCGGAAAAATCCCATGCCCATTCTTCTTATGGCATCTTGGGGTATTTCAACATCTGCATCACAAACATCAACTTGCCCTACAAAGGAGCCATTATTTTCATCGAACTCCACATTACAAGATTCTACAACAATCCCAGTGAGCTTGTTGTAGACTCTATAAGTGTGGGATTCGGAACCGTAACCAACAAAAATACCTTCTAAAGCCTTGGACTCAAATTTTGACAAACGGACACCTTTAATAAGAAAGAAACACTTACACCCCGAATACCCTGAAGTATCAGATGTTGGGCTTGTTACCGGTAAGTATTTCATATGGAGTCTTGTCCAAAATCTTTCGAAGGTAGAGCCGGTTTGATGAGTGACAAGCAGTGGATATGGCTTCAGCCCAAAAATTATAAGGAGACTTGAATTCACCCAACATAGATCTTGCCATATCCATCAAAGTCCGGTTCTTCCTCTCGGCTACACCATTTTGTTGAGGGGTGTACGCAGCGGAATATTGATGTCTAATCCCCTCTTCGCTTAGAAACTCATTCAAAGTGTAGTTCTTGAATTCGGAGCCGTTGTCACTCCTAATTGCCAAGATAGGAACATTGTGTTGACGTTGAACTTCATTGGCAAAGTCAATGACGGTTTGTTGAGTCTCACTTTTCAGCTTGAAGAAATAGACCCATGTATATCTTGAGTAATCATCGACAATGACCAAGCAATATTTCTTCCCACCAATACTTGCATGAGAAGGAGGACCAAATAAATCCACATGAAGTAATTCCAAGATCCTCTTTGATGACACAATAGTCTTCCTCTTGTGGGGAGATTCATGCATTTTTCCTTCTACACAAGCCCTGCAAACACGATCTTTGGCAAAAGAGACATTGTCTTTTAGTCCAAGGATGTGGCCACCCTTATGGAGACTTTGGAAAGTTCTCATGTTGACATGGGCTAAACGGCGATGCCATAGCCATCCCACGTCGGCCTTTCCGAATAGACACATCGGACCCGAAGTGGTTTTCCCCGAGAAGTCCACCACATACAGGTCATTTTCGACGTATCCAACGAAAGCAACCTTTAGAGACTTGCTCCACAAGAGTACCACCAAATCATCATCGATAAAAACAGCAAAACCCATCTTGCCAAGGGCACGAACAGAAAGAAGGTTGTAACCGATGGTCTCAACAAGCATGACGTCCACGAGAGAGATATCGTGGGCAACCACAACCTTGCCAATACCCAATACCTGAGATTTAGACTTATCACCATAGGAGACTGTGATATTATCATGATTTGGACGCATCTCCGTGATGATCTCCTTGCTTCCGGTCATATGACTAGTGCAGCCACTATCCAGCACCCATTTCGACCCACCGAAAGCATAGCCCTGCAAGAAAATTACTTCTTGGTTTTAGGTACCCATTTTTCAATGGGTCCTTTCGTGTTAGTAACAAGGGTCTTTGGGACCCAAATAGACCAAGCAATATATTCATCAAAGGGACCGACATAATAAGCATAAACATCGCCATAGTCATCACAAAAGAGTTCATAATTCGGATTGTGAGACCCTGCAAAACCAATATTATTAGTCTTGTCTTTTGTGACAGTCTTCTCAACGGTGCTTATCTTTGATTGCACATTCTTGGTCTTGTTCTTCTTGGTTTTCTTCTTCTTGGACTTGGTGACATACCCAAGTCCCTCTTTACCATGATTTGACCTTTGCTTGCCAAGGACTTCATCAAGCACACCTTTGTCCTTGGTGGTGATGTCCTTGATCACTTCTTTTTCCACACTAGCATTTTCCTTGTTACTATATGTTGAGTTGGACGAGCTAGGAGTATCATATTTGGCCAATCGACTTTGAAGCTGATCATGTGACTCATTGAGAATAGAGAACTCGTTTTTCAACGCCTTGTGAGCATTGTCAAGTTTCTCCAATTCCTCGGAGAGTCTATCATGAGCAGCCCCAAAGTCAATCCTTTCCTTCTTTAACTTCTTTGCTTTGGTGACAGCATTGTCACGTTCCTTAACAAGTTTAGTCACAATTTCATCATGTGACTCTTCAATAGACTCAAGCCTCTCTTCAAGAGAGACCCGAGCCTCTTCCTCCTCTTCAAGAGCATTTTTTAAGGATGCAATTTCCATTGCATCCTCCCTTTCAATTCTGCCCTTTTCCTTAAGGAGAGCTTCATTTTGGGCCAGCTGATCCATAAGAGCTTCAAAACGAACTTTGTGCTCACCTTGCAAGTTAGTGTAGAAATAATCCAAAGCAATAATCTCTTCTTTAACCTTAAGACTAGTAGGATCATCCATGTCAATCATAGCCTTAGGAAAAGAAGAGTTAGAAGAAGTTACCTCGGAGCTTCTTGCCATGAGGCAAGTAGCATTCTTGTTGATGATGTTTTCGTTCGGAGAGTCGAAGAGAGATGTTGATGTATATGTGGTGGCTATAGCAGCCACCTCTTGAGAGCTATCGTCCTCGTCCTCATCTTCCCCGATGAATATTCTTCTTGAGCCACTAGAACAATCTTTGGTTGCTTCTTGAAAGGAGCATTCTTCTTTACAAACTGTTTCTTACGTGGAGCCTTTGACTTGTCCTTGAAAATAAGTCTTCCTCCATTATCGTCCCTACTTTGATATGGACATTCAGCTACAAAGTGCAGCCGGTCACCACAATTGAAGCATGTTCTCAGCTTGGGACCATTTTCTTTTCTTCCATAGGCTCCACTCTTGCGATCTAGTTCAGCTTTAGCCTTGGCTGGATCTTTCCAAAAGTTTCTTGCATAAAGAGCCAAGTATTGTCCGTGGATCCTTTTTATATCCTCGACACCTGACCTTCTACCGCATATTCATCATGATCAATCACACTAGTCTTCAAGGCCATGTTGACCCCCTTTTGCATCCCCATAGCTCGAGCACGAGCATCTTCGGCATTCTTGGCAGCCACTTTGAAAGCGGCCATTTCTTGCATTACCTCATTGGATTACATGAGGTGATAGTTATGCCTACCTTGGAGACTTGTCAAATCTGTGGGCTCAAATGGCATAAGAGCACTGACATACTTGCGCTTGATCCAAGCATCATCAACATGAGCTGCACCGTGGTTTCTGAAGGTTGTGGCTATTGACTTGAGCCTCCTATACATGTCCTCGTGGTCTTCTCCATCCAGCATATAGAATCCTCCAGCTTCATTGCTCAAGGCATCATATCTATTCCTTCTCATACTTTCATTTCCGATGAAGAGCTCGGTGAGGGCATCCCAAGCTTGTTTAGCTGTGCTAAGATGCTGAATGTGTGGCATGTCTTTGTCACCCACACCGCTGTATCATGTGTAGAGCTGTAGCGTTGAGTTGGCTATCGACCACTTCTCTTCTTGTGAGATTGTTGGGGTTTCCAACATGAAGACCATTTTCGATGATCTTCCACAACTCTATGGAGGAACTGCACACATGAGATTTCATCAAAAATTGCCATTGAGAGAAAGTAGATGCAGAAAGTTTGGGTGGATCACCCCTATTTTGTATATGTGGGTGAGGGATAGGTGGATCAGGGGAATACACATGAGAAACGTCATTGTATCCATCCTTACCGCTATCCTTTTTCGAGGAGGATCTCTTGCTAGTATCATCACCACCCACTTCGTTATCTTTAGAAACAGTTTTACCAGTTTCCTTGGATTGCGGAGTGGTATCCTCAGAGTTAGATGGAGGTGATGCTGCGGATGTGGAGAGACGCATTATCAATTGACGCATCTCTTCCATCTTAGCCTCCATTGAACTCACCAAGGTTGTTTCCAACGTCTTGAGATCATTCATGGTGACTACCTCCGGAGCATCACTCCCATCTACCTTGGAACCCATACTTCTCTTAGGCGGTTAAGCCCGAAATAAGAGCCGAGGCTCTGATACCAATTGAAATGGATCATATGGGCACCTAGAGGGGGGGAGTGAATAGGTGCTAACCAATTTTTAATACTTTTTCAATTTTAGGCTTGACACAAAGTAAATTCTCTAGATATGCAACTAAGAGAATTTCCCTATATGTAACCCTAACTACTAAGCACGTAAAAGAGGAGCGAGGAAACCGTAGTGGAGCATGCGGAGACACAGGGATTTGCTTTACCGCAGTTCCTTCCTTGTTAAGGGAAGTACATCTTCGTTGGAGGGGTGGGCGGTTCTAAGACCACCACGCCACAATAGGCCTCACCCTATTCTCCGATGGATCTCGCCACGAGAGGCCTGATCCACCTTCTCCACTATTGGATCCCTTCGAGGCGGGAACCGGTGCCTTTTACAACACTATCGGGGCACACACCCACAACCGAATTGGGGGCTCCCGAGATGACAACAAGCTGCCACAAGGACAAGGTTTATCAATATAAACAAAAACAAGGATCTAGGTATTTGCAAGAAATACTTGATCGGAGGTTCTCCAAATGAATGGAGAGGAGATGAATCGCTTGATTGCTGATGATGAAGATCGAGTTCTCCTCCTTCGATTCCCCAAGGGATGGGGCCTTTGGGTGGATCTAGGTGGAGCTCTCTTGGATGAAGCTTTCAGATCTGATCTGGTCTTTTTCGAGATGAATCAAGAGTTCTGGCAGGAGGGGGAAGGATGGCTTAAATACCCCCTCCCCAGATCTGGCCGTTGCACAACTTTGGGGGCGGATTATCCGCCTCGGGCGGATTATCCGCCTCGAAAATCTCCGCCTAAGGCGGATTCTCAAGACGCCTCAAGGGCGGATTCTCCGGGGGAAACTCCGCCCCCTCTCTAGGGCTGGCGCCTGTGAAACTTGGTGAAGATCTTGGGGGGGGGGCGTATAATCCGGCCCCCCTGAGGGGCGGATTATCCGGCCACACCGGAAAGTCTGGCCAACACTCCACCCCCTTCTGGGGCTTGCGCCTTCTTGGGAAGAGGGAGGAGCGGATAATCCGCCCCCAAAAGCAGAATCATTTTCCCTTTTTCTCATAGATAGCTGCAACACTTCAACACACATTAAATAATCCTTGATATTGTTATCTAACACACAAAACACTAGGGATTATAAAATGTTCTTTCAGCAACTACAGGCCGAGGCGGGGGTTGTTACCGGCCTTGATGTGCGCCATGACTCCAGCGAGAGTCCGCCCTGGAACGCTCCACCAGCGGCGGTGGTAAGCCATATTGTTACGTGGCGGCGGCGGCGAGTCCGGCGGTCCGTCATGTCGGGCGAGTTCCTCGAGACGCCTGTCGGCGAAAAACTGCCTCCAGAAGACCAAGTTGCCCTAATCCTTGGCGAGATCCGGGTTTTGCATGGCAGCGATGGCGGCCTGGATCTCTCCGGCGAGGTCTAGGTCTTCCATGGTGGCGATAGTCGCCTCGATCTCTCCGGCGAGGTCCTGCCCGTCAGGCACCGGCGGAACAGGGATCCCGCCGGCGCTGAGTGTCTAGCCTCGGGGGAGGCGAGTGTCCGGCGGGGCCGTATAGCGCGCCTCCCGGAGGAGCCGGGCTGCCCATGGCGACAGCGTGCGCCGGCCGGCCATGGCTTCTCGGCGGAGTTGGCGAGAAAGCAAGGTGCGAACGTCCGAAGTTCGCCGGAGTTGTGGTGGTGTGAGGAACTGTGAAGAGAGACGGCGAGATGTACGGCTTTTATAGGCCAGAAGAATGGCGGGAGGGGTGTAGCGGCGAGGGCGGGAAAAGAAAAACGACGGGAAGGATGGCGGCTAGTCGGCTTCTGTCGACGACAGAGCTGGCCCACGCCCGTTTTCGCTGAGTCCGGCGTCCCCAGGGCGTACCCGGGATCCTGGGTTCGGCCTGGGTAGTCCGGACCAAAGTTGGTCCAAATCCGACCGAAAACAGGTCCCTGGATACGCGACTGGACCGATTTTCGGCGTTCGGACGTAATTTTGGCGTCCGGATCAGCCGTCTGGGTAGACGAGTGGAGATGCGCCAAAAATTCGGCAGGTAATACAAACCTAATACCGAAAAAGGGAGACAAATGGAGGTACATTATAGTTCCGGTGGTTAGGCAATAGTCCTCATAAAGTACATCTCTCATAAACATCAGTTGGGATGGGTTTGATTGATTAGGCTGAAAAGTCAGGAGATGCTAGCTTCAGCTCACGAATGGTACGGTGCTACACAAGCGATCGGCCGATGGTGATCTGCTCCGGCCAGCGCGTACCGATGCCAACTAGAACCGCTAATCAATCCACATTGCAGATAGTCAACCAGCTGTACAAGCTCAGCAATTTAGGTGCCACGGCGAGCACGCCCAAACATTTTTTTTTGTTTCTGCCGTAGTACAAAGCAGGGAGGGACCAGCTTGATCTGGCTCGTACCGATTGGCTAATCCCTTCCTACAATCTCAAGCCAGGTGAGGTTGGTGCGTCTTTGTGCCCACCTGAATGATGCCATTATTAAACATAAGCAAATCTTATAATGAAGAGTAAAAAAACTCGTGATGAGTTGGGGAGAAAGGCAGGTTAGATTTTGAATATAGTTTCAGCAAGTTGGATTTTTTATTAGTATAATACTCTCTTTGTCTTAAAATAAGTGACTTTGATTTGTATAGATTTGTATGGACCTATACACTAAAATATATCTAGGTACATATGAATTTAAACAAATTCAAGTCACTTGTTATGGGACGGAGGGAGTAGTTTCAACTAGTTAGATTTTAAATATAGTCTCAACGTGTACCCGCTCGATCGATGACAGCATCCAACACACGTTTACGCTAAAGTGATCGAGCCCCCACTCCGGCTATCGATCTCTCCGGCATGAACAACTATCAGCGACGATCCAAGCTGTCATGTACATGTGCATGTGATCGATGGCTGTGCCAAGTATCGAGGAGATCTAGTCTCGTTAGAAAAAGGAAAGAAAATGTCAAGATCAACTTGTCTAGCGAATTCATCTTCAACTAGTAGAAGATGATTACTTTCTCGGTTGTAGAAGGATAAACAGGGATTGACAGAATATGTTGGATGTATTATCGAGCCTCCTAGGCGAGTATATATAGACGTACATAGGAATCATCTTAGAGTACAAGTCAAGTTAGACTAGAGTCCTAACTATCCTAAACTATCATATAACCGTGTCCGTACAATACTCTAACATTCCCGCAGTCGTAGCGGTAGCGTCGTGAACAACTGGAATGTCACGGACAGTCAGACTGAAGATAAACCGAAATAGAACTAGTGGGCTGACATCCCTGCAGTCCGAGCGGGAACGTCCTGGACGGTGTCACGTCGTGGTAGCTTGGACTATAGAGGAAGCTGATGATGCTCAAGCGAAATGGTAGCCCTTGTGCTGATATCAAGGGAGCTGAGAGCGTTAGGCGGTGCCGAGGTCGGGGTAGTCTCTGCGAGGGGACGCCGTGGTCGATGTCATGGTCGGGGATGCCGATGTTGAGGTAGCCGCACGTGAAACCGCATGCGCATAGTGCGTGAGGAGGATGACAGAGATGCGTCGAGGGTCCGTGGAGGCTTGCCGAGGGTGGATGCGGTCCAAGCCGTCGAGGACGAGGTGCGGCCATAGTTTTGCCAGAACTAGGCGCATGTCGGGGACGAACGCACACTCCGGTTTTACTAGAACAGAGTATGCAAAGAAGAACTCTTCGGTGACGTGGCCAAGGCAGTCGTAGAGGAGGGAGGCGATGTCGAAGAAGACCATGCCGAAGTCGATGAAGACGAGGCGTTGATCCGAGCTTGCAGACTCACGAACACATCGGGGATGAAGGCACTCCCGGTGTTGCCAGTACCAGGCGTGCGAGGGTCAGGGACCATCATGAACTTGTCGCCATGTCAGAGAGACTAGCATAGGAGGCCTCCAGAACGGTTGCGTGGCACAGAGCGGCGATTGTCAGAGTAGAGGAGCAAATGTTGTAGTCGGGAACGAGACGATGACGTTGACGACAAAGTTGTAGTGGACGAAGATGTAGAGGGCGGCAAAAATAGCAGCGACCCGGAGTGGTCATGCCGGATGCCTAGAGAGACGCGGCGGTGGTACTCGATGTAGGCGGTGCTGAAAAACCTAAAGTTATAAGATTGAGAGAACCTAAGGTTCTAATGTGAAAAGGTATGAGGAGTCGATGACTAATTGGTTTGTTAATTCACCAAGTTAAAATCCTCTGGTGGACTCTATGTTGAGGTGCTCGGTGAGGATCCATTTTATCTTAAGACTCTACCTCTTGAGGACACTTTGTGCGTCTCTTCAATCCCTTCTTGATGATTCTTTTCTTCCGAAAAAACATAGATGGTTGTTTTTATAGCCAATCCACCTGATCCATCAAAACCACATTTTTAGCCATAACATGTTTACTTCTAGAGTAGCAAAATCAATATTTCGTGTTTGAACTAAACCGCCAAAAATTTGGCACATAATACTCCCTCTATTTAGAAATATAAGATGTTTTAGTTTTGTGAATCGAATATATCTAAACGTGTTTTAGTGTATAGGTTTATAGATATTCGAAGTGAACCTATACACTAAAAAATGTCTACATACATTTATTTTATAAAAATAAAATATCTTATATTTCTAAATGGAGGAAGTACAAACTTAACCCGTATAGTCTCGGTGGTTAGGCAATAGACATCATAAAGTATATCTCATAAACATCATTTGGGATGTGTTTGATTGATTAGGCTGAAAAGTTAGGAGATGCGAGCTTCAACTCACGAATGGTACAGTGCTACTACAAAGTAGTACTCCTTCCGTTTCAGGGCTTAAGACGTCCTCGTTTTGCGTGTTTTTTCTTTAACCAAGAATTACTCTAAATACGTAAAGAGTTTTGGTATAAAACTAGTATCACTGGAAAGTATTCTTCAATACGAATCCAACGGTACTAATTATATACAATATAATCAAGATTTTGTTGTTCAATTCTTTTGGTTAAACTTTGCTTTGAAAAACGTGTGCGCCTTAAACCCTGAAACGAAGGTAGTACGATTCATGTGAGGAAATAGGGCATGTTCCAGCAAGCGATCGGTCGATCGTGATCTGCTCTGATGCCAACTGCCGGTAATTAATTCACATAGCAGATAGTCAACCAGCTGTACCAATGGCACTTTTTTTTTAATCTATCACTGGCACTAAGCACAGCAATTTAGGTGCCACGGCTACGCACGCACAAAGCAGGGAGGGACCAGCTCGATCTGGCTCATGCCGATTGGGTCTTTGTGCCAGGTGAGGTGCGTGCGTCTTTGTGCCCATTTGAATGATGCTATTATTGGAATAAACAAATCTTATAATGAACTAAAAAAACTCGTAATGAGTTGAGGAGAATGGTACCACACAGGTTGGATTCTACTTTCGTTCAGGGCTTAAGTCGCACACGTTTTTCAAAACAAAGTTTAACCGAAAGAATTGAATAACAAAATCTTGATTATATTGTACATAATTAGTACCGTTGGATTCGTATTGAAAAATATTTTCCAGTGGTACTAGTTTTATACCAAAACTCTTTACGTATTTAGAGTAATTCTTGGTCAAAGAAAAAACACGCAAAACGAGGACGCCTTAAGCACTGAAACGGAGGGAGTATAGTTTTATCACGTTGGATTTTTTTATTAGTACTGTAATAGCTTCAACTAGTTGGATTTTGAATATAGTTTTAACTGTGTACAGCTCGACCGAGGACAACATCCAACAGATGTTTATGCTGGAGTGATTGAGCCCCCACTCTGGCTATCGGTATCTCCCTCTCCGGCATGAACACCTGTCAGTGACGATCCAAGCTGGCCCGTACATGTGCATGTGATCGATGTTTGTGCCGAGTATCGTGGAGATCTAGTCTCATTAGAAAAAGGAAAGAAAATATCGATCGGCTTGTCTAGCGACTCCATCTGCAAGATGATTATTTTTCCATCGCATGGTATTACAAGCTCAATACTACTCATTTTTCATCAAGAAGTGTCTTGGGCAAATTCAAATAAATTTGATTCAAAAATGCTAAAAGTCTGGTGGATCTTAGAATCTTGTGAAGGAAAGTCTCGAATTGATTTGACCAAGAGATTTCGAATTTGTTCAAAATGTCGAGAATATATGCAATGTGCATAAAATTGTGTGGGAGCTAGAGAGTCTTTCTGAGATTAATAGGTGTATGACATATTTTTGAGTGGGAGTATTGTAAAGTTTAAACTCACATATGTAATCGACATATTTTGAGTGGGAGCTTGACAGGATTCATATGTGTCTATGACACATTATGAATAAGGACCAAAGAGCCAATGAATAAATATTGAATTTATGGAAGAATAGTTGAAAGTATATCCAACATTAAAATCTTGGAGATTGAAATATGTCCTATAGGATTATGTTGAAATGAAATTCCTAAAGGAGATTCCGAAAAGGTTTACAATATGAATTGATTAAGGAAGAGACCTAAATCATTCAAAGTTAGGAAAAACATTAAGTAACATGCATCGATGCTTTAAAAGAAAGAATAGGATGTTCGCGCATCCACTATGTGTTTGAACATAGGATTCTGGTTTTGAAATCATGATGATTACTTAACATAATCTAATCCATGTTCTTGGTAAGAAGAACAAGTTAAAGAAATGATTAAGCTAAATCATTGAACATTGAGTTAAGATTGTCCACAAGATCTAGTGAGATCTGTAGACATGTTTTCATATCTGTAAAGACAATATACCGAAAGTATAAAGTATTATACTGGAAAGGTTATATGTTGAATTTTAAAAGATTGGAAATCTTTGCATTAAAGGTTACCTAAGGCGCAATTGAAGCGTGGTGGCAAAGATTCGAAATTGCACATAGTGCATTCTGAATTTGAAACCTACATTTATGAAGGGTTTCGCGGCATAGTAAATCAAAATTTTCTACGGATGCGAACAGAGGGAAAGCCAAGATCTAATCTAGGAGATGCAAACAACGAGAGATTGGATTAGATCTTCATACCCTTGAAGATTCAGAGATGGAACGCTCATTTAACGTGGGTGATGTAGTCGTGCGCTTCCTCCTCGCGATCCGATCCGATCTAGCACCACAAGTGGCGGTGCCTCCGTGAGATGCACACGTGCAGCACCTCGACGTCTCCTCCTTCCTTGGACCAGCAAGTATGGTGGAGAGACGGATTGGATCTACAACACGACGGCGTGGTGTATATGGTGGAGAATTTGTGCAGCAGGGCTTCGCCTACAAACAGTCGGGAGGGAGAGAGGAGGGCAGCAGGGCAGCTAGGGTTGGAGGGGAAGGTGTCAGGGGGTTGTGCGCCCCAGCCCTCTTTATATAGAGGGGTGGGCGGCTGCAACCCTAGCCCCCCCCAAGCCAAACCGGCGGCCCCAAGGAGAAGGAGTGGGGGGCAAGGAAACCCCCCCTTCTAGAAGGTCTATCTCGAGTTTAAAACCCCCTTGGCCGGCTGGACCCTATGGGGCCTTGTGCCCCTGGCCCAATGCGGCCAGGGCACTCCCTCATAGGCCCATGCCCCCTCCCGGAAGGACCAGACTTGAGCTTCTTCTCAGCAGGGGCAACGCGCTTGCCGCCGCCTTTCTTGAAGGGCTTCTTTGCACCCTTACCTTTATTGAAGGTGGGGGGCTTGTTGACCATCAACATATGATTATTCCTTTTGATGTCCACCTCTGCTACTTTCATCTTAGCGAAGAGCTCAGTGATCATATCAGTGGAACCAATCTGATTGTGAGCAACTACAAAACTTTTGTAGCTAGGAGGGAGTGATTGCATAACTCTGTCAATCTTGAGCTCCTCTGGAATCTTGCAGTCCAGTTGCTCAAGGCGTTGAGTGTAGCCCGACATCTTGATGGCGTGCTCACTAACGGAAATCCCTTCCTCCATCTTGTAGTTAAAGAATTTCTTAGAGATCTCATATCTCTCAGAACGGGCTTGAGTCTGAAACATGTTTTTCAGCTCCTCGAGAATCTCAAAGGGCCCGGCGAACTCCTCAAAACGATTTTGAAGATCCGATTCCATAGCATACAACATGGCGATCTTAATCAAATCATAATCATCCTTGTGTGACTGATAAACAACTTTCTCATTAGCCGGCGCATCTACAGCAGGGGCGTCACCTAGCGCTTTCTCAAGGACATAGTCCTTTTGTCCGCCAGCGAGAATGATTCTCAGAATGCGGAACCAATTGGTGAAGTTAGACCCATTGTTTCTAAGCTTTTCTATCTCAGCAAAAACGTTGAAGTTGAAGTTGGACTTGGCCATGTGATCTACAGTATTTGCAAGTACAACTTAGACTATGTTCATGATAAATAGTTCAACTTAATCAAATTACTAGATGAACTCCCACTAAATTCAACATCCCTCAAGTTGTTTAGTGAACATGATCCAAATTCACCACACCTAATCCGATCATCACGAGAAGAGATGTGGCTTCAATGGAGGACAACGAAGTGTCGATCATATCATTCGTATGACTCATGCTTAACCTTTCGGTTCATGTGTTCCGAGGCCATGTCTGTACATGCTAGGCTCGTCAAGTTAGACCCAAGTATTTCACAGTGCAAAACTGGCTTGCACCCGTTGTATATGAGCGAGAGTCTATAGCACCATCATCACGTGATGCTTGGACACGACGAACTTTCGCAATGGTGCATACTCGGGAGAACACAATTTTATCTTGATCTTTATGAGGAATCATCTTATAATGCTACCGCGATCTAAGCATAATAAGATACATAAAAGGATAAACATCACATGCATATAACTTTATGTGACATGGTATAGCCAATCTTAATCAATGATCTCCATCTTGTGCGTTAAGCATGATCTCCATCACTCCACCATGATTGCCTCCACCACGAATAGCAACTACAACTATTGCTAACTACTTAGCGATAAAGTGAAACTATTACATGGCGCATAAGAAGTTGACACACATGTCATACACAATTATAAAGACAACCATATGGCTCCTGCCGGTTGTGTACTCATCGACATGCAAGTCGTGAAACATTACAAAACATGATCACCGCATACATTATACACATCACATCTTGGGCCATACCATATCACAGAAAACACTCCCTGCAAAAACAAGTTAGACGCCTCTACTTTGTTGTTGCATGTTTTACGTGGCTTATGGGAGTAGATGCTCAGAACGATTCTTACCTACGGAAAGCCACAACGGTGATATTATGGTTGCCAAACTCCGGTGTTAATCCCATGAAAACTATAGTGAGAGAAACTGACATTCACCAGCCGCATGTGTGGAACAAGCCACACGTCAAGTGCGGAGCCGGTCTCGCGAACGACGTCGCGTAAGGTTGGCCTGGACCGCTTCAATCTCACTATCCCGCGTCATAAGAAGAACAAAAACAAGAGGCTTGCAATAGAAAACATCAACGCCCGCAACCACCATGTTGCGTTCTACTCGTGAAACACATCTACGCATAGACCATGTTGCGTTCTACTCGTGAAACACATCTATGCATAGATCTAGCTCTGATACCACTGAAGGGTTTCGCAGCATAGTAAATCAAAATTTTCTACGGATGCGAACAGAGGGAAAGCCAAGATCTAATCTAGGAGATGCAAACAACGAGAGAGATTGGATTAGATCTTCATACCCTTGAAGATTCGCAGACAATGAACGCTCGGAATGTGGGTGATGTAGTCGTACTCGCTTCTCCTCCTCGCGATCCGATCCGATCTAGCACCACAAGTGGCGGTGCCTCCGTGAGATGTACACGTGCAGCACCTCGACGTCTCCTCCTTCCTTGGACCAGCAAGTATGGTGGAGAGACGTATTGGATCTATAACACGACGGCGTGGTGTATATGGTGGAGAATTTCTGCAGCAGGGCTTCGCCTACAAACAGTCGGGAGGGAGAGAGGAGGAGGGCAGCAGGCCTAGGGTTGAGGGAAGGTGTCAGGGTGGTGCGCCCAGCCCTCTTTATATAGAGGGGTGGGCGGCTGCAACCCTAGCCCCCTCCCCTAAGCCAAACCGGCGGCCCCAAGGAGAAGGAGTGGGGGGCAAGGAAACCCCCCTTCTAGAAGGTCTATCTCGAGTTTAAAACCCCCTTGGCCGGTTGGGCCCTATGGGGCCTTGTGCCCCTGGCCCAATGCGGCCAGGGCACTCCCTCATAGGCCCATGCCCCCTCCCGGAAGGTGGGGCCACGTTGATCCCCTTCCGGAAGGTTCTAGAAGCTTCCGACAATCGATTAATCCTAACAATTCAACTCCAAAAACTGCAACGCTTTATATGAATCTTATTCTCCGGACCACTCCGAACCTCTCGTGATGTCCCGGATCCCATCCGAGACTCGAACAAAACTCATAAACCATTTATCCAATCTATCCTAGCGCCGAGACACGTTATGTGTGACCTGGGTTCGAGAATATGCGTATATGATCTTCTATCAATAATCAACAGCGGGTCTGAAACCCATATTGACTCTACACATTCATCGATGATCATATCGGATGAACCACGATGCCAGATTCAATCAATCCCATATATATATTCCCTTCGCCTCGCGATATTTTACTTGCCCGAGATTTGATCGCTTGTACCATCATACCTAGTTCAATCTCGTTCACGCAAGTACTTTACTGCTCCGTAATCCGATATCACTTTATGATTAACTCCTTAACCACATGCTTGCAAGCGGTATTGATATCGATTACCGAGTGGGCCCGAAGTATATCTCTCCGACTTGGGAGGGACAAATCCCATCTCGATACATACAACCCAACAGATACTTTCCGATCACCTGAGAGACACCTTTATGATCACCCTCTCATAGGATGACGTTTGATGACCTCAAAGCTTTCTTCCGATACCAGGGAGTTGTATTATCTCATGGTCTAAGGAATACAATATTTGACATAAGAAAAGCTTCACAAAGACGAACACGATGACACGATCTAATTGCTTCGCTTAGTTTGGGTCTGTCCACCATATCATTCTCCCAATGATATGATCTCATTATTAATTGACAACTCATGTCCATGGTTAGGAAACCTTAACCATCATTAATCAATGAGCTAGTCCTTAGAGGCGTACTAGGGACACGGTGTTGTTCACAAACCACACAAGTATTAAAGTTTCCGCTTAATACAACTCTAGCATGGAATATAAACATTATCATGAACAAAAATTATAATAATAACACCTTTATTATTGCCTCTAGGGCATAATTCCAACAATTTACAACAAAGTATATGAATACTACCATGTGTTGTATCTCAAATCATAAAATAATTTCTGTTTTTGTTGATATGTGAAGTGTGGTGAAATTACTTTACCAACTATGTAATTAGCATAATCAGCAGACCATGGAGATGCAAATCTGACACTACATAGTCCTGCCCCCTAGGATTAAATACCAAAACAAGGGACTTTATAAGGAAGTCCCAATAATCACCTAAATAACTAGAAATAAAGTAAAATCAATTCATAAAACATTATGAATCACTATATGATGCAAATATGATGATATACATATATCAGCTTCTCCAAACTTAAATTTGTGCACTTCGCATAGAGGGAGCGGCAGAGGGGGCCTCCCGGCCGCCTCGCTCGAGGAGACGACGCGGGAGGTACGGGTTCTTGATGATTTTTTCTTCCGAAAAGCCAGAGATGGTTGTTCTAGCCAACCCACCTGATCGAGCAAAACCATTTTTTAGCCACAACATGTTTATTTCTATCAAAATCGATATTTTTCGTTCAAACTAAACTCGGTAAAAAACCCGGCAAGTAATACAAACCTAATACCCAAAAGGGGGACAAATGGGGGTATAGTTTCGGTGGTTAGGCAATAGTCCTCGTAAAGTACATCTCATAAACATCATCAACTCGGATGGGCTCGATTGATTAGGCTGAAAAGTCAGGAGATGCTAGCTTCAGCTCGCGAATGGTACGGTGCTACAAGTAGTGTACGATCCATGTTAGGAAATAGCTAGGGCATGTTCTAGCAAGCGATCGGTCGATGGTGATCTGCTCCGGCCAGCGCGTACCGATGCCAAGTAGTACCGCTAATCAATCCATTGCAGATAGTCAACCAGCTGTACAAGCTCAGCAATTTAGGTGCCACGGCGAGGCACGCCCAAACTTTTTTTTTTTTGGTTTCTACCGTACAAAGCAGGGAGGGACCAGCTCGATCTGGCTCATACCGATTGGCTAATCCCTTCCTAGAATCTCAAGCCAGGTGAGGTGCGTGCGTCTTTGTGCCCACCTGAATGATGCCATTATTAAACATAAACACTCGTAATGAGTTGGGGAGAAAGGCAGGTTGGATTTTGAATATAGTTTCAGCAAGTTGGATTTTTATTAGTAGTAGTTTCAACAAGCTTGATTTTGAATATAGTTTTAAGTGTATAGCTCGACCGACCACAACATCCAACAGACGTTTAGGCTAATTATAGTGGGAGTAACTTAGCTAGTAACGTGCATGTACATGCAATGCTAAGTAAGCAATTTGATGACATGGCATGATAATTAATAAAGAAAGAAAGGGTAGTGGTAACTTAATTAGTTACCACAAGACTAGCCCCAATAGAGGTATCATGGGTATTATTATGCAGGACATGCATGTAAAATGCTTATATGTCACTGCAACTAATAATAAAAGAGATTGTGTTGGTATCATAGGTAGATACGGTATCATAGCATATAAAACTAGAAAAATTAATTCTAAATAAATCTTGTACTATACAATTTTATATTAAAATTCTACAAAACAATATATACAGTAAGATTATGGTACTACTATATGATACTATTGTGGAGATGGTATCATATATTAGTATCATATACAAATACTACTATATGATACTCCCCATTATAACTAGTCTAATATCATATATGTCAAAATCATATGAGTCTACAAACTAATTAATTAGTCAACATAATTTTACACACATGAACTAGTCATATGTGTATATTAGTCTAAGTACCTTAGCACTATGACCAGACTTACGCTGGAGTGATCGAGCCCCCGCTCCGGCTATGGATCTCTCCGGCATGAACACCTGTCAGCGACGATCCAAGCAGTCATGTACATGTGCATGTGATCGATGGCTGTGCCGAGTATCGAGGAGATCTAGTCTCGTTAGAAAAAGAAAAGAAAATGTCAAGACCAGCTTGTCTAGCGAATTCATCTACAACCAGTAGTACTACAAGATGATTACTTTCCCGTCACATGGTATTTTGCTAGCTCAATACTCGCATCCAAGATTCAGACCTCCAAACGGGTCTCTCTCTCTACTCTAAGGGGATCTAGACCATGATTAAACCTCCAAGTGGGTCTCTCTCTACTCTAAGAGCATCTTCACTCGATTCTAAGGATGTCCTTCTCATGGCGATTTTTTAATCTGAACACTGAAAATTGGTTCAGTCGTGTTATTAGAACCCCGGTTTTATCCGGACTTAGGACAACTTTCGTCCGAAGTTCCCAGGCCGATCCCGGGACAGAACGCCTAGGAACACCGAACAAAACAAAAACGGGTGTGGGCCAACCCTGTTGGCGAGACAATTCCATTCCTCACTTCCACTCGCCTCCCCTGCGGCGAAGAGCTCCCCCAGTTGCCTTATCGCCATGTCTTCGTCGGCGAAGCTCCACCACGTCGAGCCGTATCCACACCTCTAGATAGGCCCGTCGCCGTCGCCGCCCTTTCCCCTCGGCCTAGGCCATCTTTCGATGCCCAAGCTTCGTCGTAGCTCGGCTTCGCTTCGAGCTTACGCTACCTCGTCCGCGAGGTGCTCGACGTTTTGCCAGTTCGGCCATGGACTCCGACGACGAGGATATGTTCGCCGTGTTGTTGGAGGAGGAACGCCGCTGCCTCCGAAGATGCAGAGCACATGCAGATACTCGCCGAAGATGCAGAGCACATCCAAGATCGGTAGTGCATCAACAGCTGCAGGATGATCTGGTTGAGTACCTATGGATACGTAGGGACAATACTGTCGTGGTGGTGGCACGGCAGATGCCATGGGTAGGCTAAAGTATGGGGCCAATGGATGCTAGAGGGATCTGGTGAGGGAAAATGTAGTTGATTCTACACACAGAAGACTAAGATAAAGATATTTATTTCTCCTTCCTTGGGCTACAAGTGCTCATTGAGCTGTTTACAAGTAGGGAGGAAGAACTTCACCAGCCTAACGGTACTAAATGAGCCGATGCCCTTCTCAGGGTCCAAGCCTCCCCTTATAAAGGAGAGCCCTGGGTTCCTCTAGGGCTGACGTGGCAAGCATATTCGAGGAATATGCTTGTCCCAATATAGTAACTCGGCGGCCTCCTTTTCGTGTCGCCCTTCTAACGACGGCAAGGTTCCATAGGGCCCCTCCTGCGTGCCTCGGGCTTCAGGACTGTCACCTCCGTGACCTCCTTCTGCCCCTCTGTCTCTCTGCGCCTTTGTCCTTTGTGCTTGGCTCTGCTCAGATTCTCCCTAGCCTGTGACTAGAGTTTGACTTTAGGCTTCTCCTTCTCCTGCAAGCTTGTATTATTCTGCCTGCGCATAACTCGGCTCGTCCTTCACCTGCATTAAGACTACTCGGGCTAACCCAGCCGACTTACGCAGTATTTCGGCCGGGTAATGCCTTGATATTATCATAAGGGTCCTGCTCTTTCATATCTCGGCCGACCTCTACAGGATTCGGCCGACTTAGACTGTAACTCGGAAACTAGATGGGGAACGTCCTTTCGTCTTTCCCCGTCTTTACCCTATCCGAGGTCACCTCCCCAACATTAGTCCCCGAAGCTGGTATGGCCCCGCCAATAACTTCGGCCGGGCCATATCAGTTTCATGATATTCGTTTCCCATTGTTTTCGAGTTATCTTTTTCTCTTTCGAGGTATCAGCATATCTTCTCGAGTACGCCTCGTCCTACGTGTCATATTCATCATTATTTCTCTAGTTTTTTGTTCCTCTAAAGTATTTCTCGACAGCCTGATTATCAGGTCGCTGGGGCGCCGCGACGCCTGCATCGCTCCCGTCGAGATCTTGGCCTTCTCTTTCATCGTGTGGTCGTTGGTGCGGTTCCACTTAGCGCGTCGCGATCGTGCAGACACGATCTACAGCTAACCGCCACACCCACGATCCCACTAACTCACAAAGGGCGGTTATAAAGAGGGCGAGGGCTGGGATTCACTTTCCTCCTCTCACCTCGCCCTTCTTCTTCCTCTCGCTCCGCATACGTTCGCTTCCGCCGCCAGCGCCATCTGGTCTTCGACGGCAGGATCCCACAGACCGCCTCTGTCGACTTCGCCCCCGTCTGCTTGCTCCGGCGTCGTTGCCGGTGAGTTCATCCGGTCCTATCGCCTAGGCTCTCCTCTAGAGACCTCTGCTTTTCTTCCGTTCTCGCGCGGTAGTTCCTTCTCTGCTCCGCCGCTGTTTTCGGTAGAACCACGACGGGGCCTTGTAGTTCTAGGTTTTCCTCCGCCGCTACTTCTTCCTCCGTAAGTTTCTCCGGCGACCCTATGTCGAGCTCCATTAGCGGTGCGCTCATTGAAGATGACGATGTCAGATTCGCCCGAAGCGGCTCGTGGCAAGGCTCTTCCGTCACCCGCCGAGAGGTTGAGTGGCTAATCCGGACTCGTCGGATTCCTGCCGAGGTAGCTTGTCGCTTACCAGGCAGCGAATCCTCTCCAGATCTTAAGGAGGGCGAATATGTAGTCTTCATGTCACATTTTGCTCGCGGGTTTGGTATCCCTCTCAGCGACTTCGCTAGGGAGTTCCTTGATTACTTCGGCCTTCAGCTGCATCATCTTCCTGATAACGCCATTGCCTCTTCGCCTTCATCTCGCCTCGAGGATACTTGCCTATGGCCGCTCAGGCACATTTGGTCAAAGTTTTTCCAGATCCGATCCAACGTCGCCCTGCATAAATCTCTCGCAACCTCCAAGAAGCTGCTCACCCAATGTGGAGCCGCCCATCACACCTCGGAGGAAATCGATTTCTCGCGTTGCAGGTCTAGAATCATGCAAGAAGTGGCATAAGTCATTCTTTTACGTCAAGAACTCTGGGAATGAGGATAAGATTCGGCTCCCTGCTTTTTCCATTGGCCCTCCTTCCAAGAAGAACTGGAACTATAATCCGAGGAAAAGTCATGCTCTGGCCGAGGCCTTTGAGATTCGGCTGAAGGAACTGATCCGCTCCGGGCTACGCGGCGAGGATCTGATGACTACCTTCGTCAGCAGTCGAATCTGCCCATTCCAAAAACACACACACAAGCTCTTCTATATGAGCGGTCCTCTCGATCCCAATCGAGTCTCGACGGTGGAGCTGGACAACTACCTCATCTTCAAGCGTGTCCGGGCTATCTTTAAGACGGAGATGCCGGAGGACTGGGCCTGGGATTGAAGTTGTTCACCCGCAAGCATCCCCCTCCCAGAGTAAGTTATTGCAGTCATGTTTTACCTTTTAATCGTATCTGTGTCTTCTTTTGTTAACTTTTCTCTTTCTTGTCCCACAGAGGTTTGAGGAGCAGAAGACTGAGGATGCCGAGGTTTTGTCCCTCCCGTGGCCCGCGGATCGGAATACTCCGGACAGCAGGGAGCCGGACTCAGAAGAGTTCGTTCCCAAGTCGGATCTCGCTCCGGCTCGCGCCCGCGGCAAGACCCCGACCCACGAGGAGGAAGGTGATTCGGACGAGGTCCAAGTTCTAGAGGTAGTTGCCGCAATGCCAATTTCTTATGCATTTCCGGCTTCTACTTTCTCAGCTAATCTGGACGGTCAGGTTCACAACGCCGAGCCTCTCGCCTCCGGCCTCCCTACCTCGGGAAGCGTGGCGCTCACTGGTGCCTCAGAAGCGGCCCCCAAGAAGCGAATGAAGAAGTCAGCCCAGCATCCTCCAAGGCGCAAAACTATGCCCGGGGTTACTGGGTGAGTTGCTTTTGTCTGTATTTCTTGTTTCTCTCTTTCTGCTTTTTGACTTGATCTTTTTTGTCTTTGCAGGGCTCCTATTTCTGTTAAGCCCAGCGGTCCCAGCATGACGAGTCGTAACTCGGCCGCCCTCTCCTCCGCCTCCTGAAGATACCAGAGTTCCGAGTCCTGCTCGCGTTGCATCTCCTCCCGCTCCGAATCAGACGCCACCTCGCCATGATGCGCCTGAGATTTCTCGTGTTGATGCCGATACAACTCGGCCAATAGATATTCCTACCGAACCCGCTGCCTCCTCCGTGAACCCCGATGTTTCTGCTGAGATTCCTTCGACCCCCGCGGTCTCTACTTCGACTCCAACTCCAGCCGAGGATATCAATATCTCGGCGCCCTCTGCAACCGTAATCCCTCCGGCTCCCAAAGACGCCACTCCAAGTGTCGAGGTATCAGCTCCTACTGATGCCTCTTCTAAAACAAGAAAGGTTGTCGTCAGCAGGGCTCCCTCCTCTCAGAAAGGTCTTGCTGGCTCTTCTCAGCCTAGCATTGCCGATGCGCTGTGCAAAGGGGTTACCTCTGCCAAGGCCATTGTTACCCCGACTGCCAATACCCAGCTCGCTCTTCATAAGAGTCCTGCGGCGGCGGTGGCTACACAACACGTCCGAGGTAAAGTCCTAACTCGTATGGAGAGTGGGAACAGCCTCGGCTCGCTGGTTGAGTATGCCAATAATTGGAATGCTGCTGATCAGCTCGAAGGCAATCCAAGCAGTCAGCCCTTTCAACTCTCCGACATCGCGATTAAACACATCCGCTGCCAAGATCGTTCTTGAAAGCGATAAGATGAATGAGGTAATTATCTTTATCGACGTTTAATTCGTTATTCGAATGATATTATACATACTCTAGTCCTCGAAGCTTGCAACCGATTAACTTGTTATTCGTTTGGAAGCTTTATTATGTTTTGCCTGGTTCAGTTTTGTCTTAGTGTTCGAATCTCCATCCACCTAGATCCGAATTACACTTTGCTTGATTTGGGTCTGTCTGAGATTTGAATATCCAGCCACCTAGGTCCGAGTTAAGTTTTGCTTGACTCGGATTTATCTTAGCTTTGAATATCCAGCCACCTAGATCCGGGTTAAGTTTTGCTTGACTCGGATCTGTCTTAGCTTTGAATATCCAGCCACCTAGATCCGAGTTAAGTCTTGCTTGACTTGGATCTGTCTTAGCTTTGAATATCCAGCCACCTAGATCCGAGTTAAGTTTTGCTTGACTCGGATTTGTCTTAGCTTTGAATATCCAGCCACCTAGATCCGAGTTAAGTCTTGCTTGACTTGGATCTGTCTTAGCTTTGAATATCCAGCCACCTAGATCCGAGTTAAGTCTTGCTTGACTTGGATCTGTCTTAGCTTTGAATATCCAGCCACCTAGATCCGAGTTAAGTCTTGCTTGACTTGGATCTGTCTTAGCTTTTAATATCCAGCCACCTAGATCTGAGTTAAGTCTTGCTTGACTTGGATCTGTCTTGGCTTCGAATATCTTATTACTATTTGCTTTATTGCTTAGGTTGCGCATGACCGGCGGACCGCCGAATTTCAAAGGCTGCTTTTTGCGCATAAAAAATTGCAAGATAAGTTATAGAAGGTTATTCCTGTGGTGAAGAAAGCTGGTAAGTCGACAAACTCTTGCATTATCTCCAAAGTTCTTATTGTTTTGTACATGAGGTGTTGGCTCACTTTGTTGGTAAATAGGGAACATCAATAATCTTAACATCCGTCTTGAGAAGAAAGTCAAGGCCCTGGAAGGTTAGTTACTCTTTTACTTTATATACTCCCAGTTGAAATGTGCACTAGGTTTCTTTTAACTCTTTTGGCTTTGGTAAAGCCGAGTTAAAAACCTTTGCAGCGTCCCATCAAGATTGCACGCCCATGCCAGATATGATGCTACATTTCTTAGAACAAGCCGCTACTCACTCGGCGCAGCTGAAGGATAAAGACGACGAGATAGCTCGCTTGCGTGCCGAGGTGGAGTCCCTTAAGCTCTCTCAGAAATCTGAGTTAGAGAAAGTTGACCAGGAATTCTCCGAGGAGAAGAATCGGCTAGCTCTGCAATTGTAGAAGGATAAAGAACTCCTCGAGGCTGCCGAACTTAAGGCACGGACGATGAGCGAGGAGGTCACTCGCTTTGAGAAAACCAAGGGTGACTAGGCGCAGGATCTTCAGAGGACGCTGTCCTATATTCATCGTAAGCCTCTGACCGTGGCCGAGTTACTTTTTTCCCTTTCTTATTGTTGATCGACGTATCTTTCTTTTACGCAGATCATTTTCCAGAAGCTAGGCCTGTGAGTTCAAAAGCGGTGGTTAATGCTCGTGTGCGCCGAGGTGTCCCTGCTGATGCGAGCCCAGAGTATTCGATGGAAGATTATCTGGTTGCTGTTGGCGCTGCTGTTGGTCCGATGAAGATTATGGGCAGGGACTTGGTGCAGGCAGCCATCCGGGCCTACCATGTTCTCTGGCCGAATACTTCTGGGACTCCTGATATTGATGAGGTCAAAGTATTGGTGGAAAGATTAATGGCATCTGAGAAGCAGTCAAGTCTTTGGAGGGAATCCGCCGGACGAGCTGGTGCTGATATGGCTCTCACAGTCATTATGTCGTGGTATGAGGATATTTCCCTTGATACCTTGATAAATCTGTGCACTGGTTCATGCTGGGTTGAGGACCCAGAATTTGTCGCTCTCCGGCAAGCTCGTGCCTGCCAGCTTGTTGAGTATGCAGATGTGCATAACTGGAACAAAGGGCCGAGTTTCCTTCCTAACCCGGAAGACGAGGTCGAAGTTGAGGATGCTTCTGATGATAACTCAGCCGAACAGGGCAAAGATGAGGGTGACTCGGCTACTTCTGGTGATTCTAGCTCGAGCTCGGATGGTAATGGCGACGCGCGATCCTCCTCCAAAGGTACCGGGCATTCCACAACGCAAGCTGAAGTTTCTCAACAGCCTCGGGCTTCCCCCGAAGTCGCTCCTGGATCTGTGGAGGGCGAGGCAACTTCGGCCGAAGTGCCACCTACCTCGAAGTGCCCAGCTCTTGACCAAGTCACTGCCTCTCCAGTTAAAAAACTCTAAGTCATTTCTCATCCCTGGTATGCCGGGCGTATGATGTACGTCAAACATTTGTCCGTCTTTTGTGCGGTATGAACTTCCTTTGCCTTGTGCCGCTGAGATACATGTGGTTGTAATCGTCATCACTTTGTTTAAACTGGTCCTGTTCGTCCGAATCTTTGCTTCGGCAGCTTTCAATTTCTTGAGTTTGGAGTGTATATTTGTCTTTGCTCTACCGTAGTTCGGTGTTCAGTATTGCCTGACTTTGATAAGCTTCGTAGCGTGACCGCTGTGTTCTGGACTGTTAGGCGGTACATAAATTTCGAAGGCCATATTTGGGAAGAGCGAAGTAATATCACTCTAGGTGCCGAAGTTTGATATCTGCTCCTTCAACAAGGGATAACCGTGCGGCAATTCCTGCTGCTCTAGAGACCTAGACTTACCACATTACTAAAAAATGCGAGATGACACGGCGCAGTCCTTGAGTCATTGCTCGAGGTGCCGAGGTTTAAGATATAACTCCAATTAAAAACGACATATGCCAGTCCCCGAGTTACTGCTCAAGGTAGCAAGGTTTAATACATAAACCAAACTTAGAAATAATACAGGGCAGTCCCCGAGTCATCGCTCAAGGTGCCGAGGTTTAATACATAGCACAAAATCAAGAACATCATATGGCAGTCCCCGAGCCACCACTCTGGCGCCGAGGTTTAATACATGGTACGAAATTAAGAACAACATATGGCAGTCCCCGAGCCACCGCTCTGGGCGCCGAGGTTTAATACATAGTACAAAATCAAGAACAACATATGGCAGTCCCCGAGCCACCGCTCTGGGCGCCGAGGTTTAATACATAGTACAAAATCAAGAACAACATATGGCAGTCCCCGAGCCACCGCTCTGGGCGCCGAGGTTTAATACATAGTTGATGCTCCGTCCTGAGGCATCGTTTTACAATGTGTCGTAGATGACTCCTACGAGTAAAATGGACGAAGTAAAGCTATGTTCCATGATCTTTTCGATTCTTCGCCGGCTTTGTCTGCCCTGTTCTTTCCTGGTGATTGAGCATCGATTAGGTAATACGCATCATTGTGCAACGCTTTGCTCACGATAAATGGTCCTTCCCATGGGGGTGACAGCTTGTGCATGCCAGCCGTGCGTTGCACCAGTTGGAGAACCAAATCTCCTTCTTTAAACACTCTCGGATTTACCTTCTTGCTGTGATACCGTCGCAAGTCCTGCTGATAAATAGTTGATCTTGATAGCGCCAACTCCCTGGTTTCTTCTAGTAGATCGACATCATCCCGCCGAGCTACTTCATTTACCTTAGCGGTTGTATACTGGGTGACCCTTGGCGAGTCATGTATTATGTCGGCTGGGAGTACCGCTTCTGCCCCATATACTAGAAAAAATGGTGTATAGCCTGTTGATCTGTTTGGGGTAGTCCTGAGGCTCCATAGTACTGCCGACCTTTGCAGTGGTTCAACGAGTCGTGGTTTTATCCAACACCCTGCCGACCTTTGCAGTGGTTCGACGAGTCGTGGTTTTATCCCGGACAATACTAGTCCATTAGATCTTTCTACTTGCCCATTAGATGCTGGGTGAGCCACTGATGCGACATCTAGTCTTATGTGCTTTTCTTGACAAAATCTAGCGAAGGCTCCTTCGGCAAAGTTCGTACCGTTGTCTGTAATAACACTGTGTGGGTAACCATATCTTAAGATAATATCTTTGAGGAATTTCACTGTTGTGGGCCCATCACATTTCTTTATTGGTTTCGCTTCAATCAATTTTGTGAATTTGTCGACCATGACTAATATGTGGGTCATCTCGCCTCGGGCCGGCTTAAATGGTCCCACCATATCTAAGCACCATAAAAAAAATGGCCAAGTAATTGGTATCGTTTTTAACTCGGACGATGGCATATGTATCTTGTTGGCATATCTCTGGCAACCATTACATTTTTCGACCAGTTCTTTGGCCTCTTTCAACGCTGTTGGCCAATAAAATCCATGCTTGAATGCCTTGGCCACTAAAGCTCTGGACGAGGCATGATGTCCGCATTCTCCTTGATGTATATCTAGGAGGATCTCCTGGCCTTCCGCCGAGCTCACACATCTTTGCAACACGCTTGTGACACTCCTTTTATACAACTCATTGTTTATGATTGTATAAGCTTTAGCTCTTCGTACTGTCTGTCTTGCCAATATCTTGTTATTCGGCAAAATCGTATCTCTAAGGAAAGAGAATATGGGTTGCGCCCATGTTGGTGTGATTTTTTCTAGTGTAATCTCACTATCTATTTCCATATTTTCTGCCGACATAACTACCTCGGATTTCTCCATACTCATCCTTGCATCAGCCGGCTTTATTTTTGGAAATTCCGGATTACATTGCTTGTCAATTTCCATCGGCATATTATCCTCTCTTGATTTTGCCGGAATAAAGATGGATTCGGACTCTGGTGACGGTGTTATTGATGGCTTCCTCAGGTGCTCTAGAGCAATACCTGGGGGGATTGACTGTCTGGTTGATCCGAGTTTTGACAATGTATCTGCAACGTCGTTTTCCGCCCGAGGTATATGATAAAATTCACATCTATCGAAATATCCACTGAGTTTTTGCACATGAAATCTGTATAAGGCCATATTAGCATCTAATGCATCCCAATTGCCTGAGACTTGCTGTACTACTAGATCTGAGTCTCCGTAGCACAAGATTTGGCGTATGCCAATATCTTTCGCCACCTTCAATCCATGGACGAGTGCTTCATATTCGGCGACATTGTTTGACGCGGCAAAATGTATTTGCAACACATATCTTAGCTGGTCTCTTTTTGGCGAGGTTAACACTATTCCTGCCCCCAAACCATTTCTTAGTTTGGAACCGTCGAAGTGCATCGTCCAATAATTCAGATCTGGTAATGGTGGCTCATATTGTACCTCGGCCCAATCCACGAAGAAGTCGGCCACAGCCTGAGATTTGATTGCATCTCGCCTATCGAATTGCAGAGCATAAGGTGACAATTCAATTGCTCATTTTGCTATTCGGCCACTTGCATCTTTGTTGCTCAATATGTCGGCTATGGGTGCTTCACAAATCACCTTGATGGGGTGCTCTTCAAAGTAATGTTTAAGTTTCTTTGCTGACATGTACACCCCATATGCCATCTTCTGATAATGTGGGTAATTTTGTTTTGAGGCTGATAGTACCTTGCTTAGGTAATACACCGGCCTTTGTACTGATTTATCATCTTCAATTCGTTCCACCACGATCACAACGCTCACTACTCTGTTCGTGGCTGCTATGTAAAGTAACATAGGCTCTTTCGACAATGGAGAAGCCAAGACTGGCGTTGTGACCAACATCTTTTTCAATTCATGGAATGCATTGTCTGCTTGTGGTGTCCAAATGAACTTATCAGATTTTTTCATCAACTGATAAAGTGGTAGTGCTTTCTCTCCCAACTGACACACAAATCGGCTGAGCGAGGCTAAGCAACCTGTGAACTTTTGTACGTCATTTGGACATCTTGGCAATTCCATCCTTTCCACTGCTTTTATCTTAGTTGGGTTGGCCTCTATACCTCGGCTAGATACGAAAACCGGCGATTTTCCCGAGCACACCAATGTGCATTTTTCCGGGTTAAGCTTCATTCGGAACCTTCTCAGGTTCGCGAAAGTCTGCCGAATATCATCCAGTAGCGTTTTGCTTTCTTTGGTTTTGATAACCACATCATCTACATATACTTGTATATTTTTTCCTATCTGGTCATGTAGACATTTTTGCATACATCTTTGATACGTTGCTCCTGCGTTACGCAGGCCGAATGGCATGGTGCGATAGCAATAAGCCCCGTACGGAGTAATAAATGCAGTCTTTATTTGATCGGCCGGATTTAACGGTATCTGGTGAAAACCAAAATACGCGTCTACAAATGATAATAGTTCACACCTAGCGGTCGAATCAATGACTTGGTCTATTCTAGGTAAAGGAAAAGGATCTTTTGGACACGCCTTGTTCAGGTTCGTGTAATCGATACACATTGGCCATACAATGGCTACATTTGGATCATCCTTATTCTTTTCCACTAGCATCGGGTTCGATAGCCAATCCGGATACAACACCTCCATGATGAACCCGACCGCAAGGAGCCGAGCTATTTCATCCCCTATTATTTTTCTCCTGTCTTCGGCGAAGCGGCGGAGAGGTTGCTTCACCGGCCTTGCTCCTAGCCTTACATTCAGAGAGTGCTCAGCCAACTCCCTCGGCACACCTTGCAGATCCTGAGTTGACCATGCAAAGATATCCCGATTCTCACGGAGGAAGTTGGTGAGCTCGCTTTCCTATTTGGCATCTAGGTCGGCACCAATGGTGACGGTGCGCTCTGGGAACTGCTCATCTATCTGGATCTTTTTTGTTTCTTTAGTCGGCTGAAAAGAGACACTTCCATGCGGGTTGGCTAATGCCGGCATATTCAATTGTGCCGATTGAGCGAGGGCCGCTACCTCCTGAATCCTTATTTTTTCTCTTGCTATTACCAATGACTCGGCCAGATTTGATCCGGCTGAAGCACATTCCATTGACTTCCTGTAATCCCCTGCTACTGTTATCACCCCTTGTGGTCCGGGTAACTTCATTTTCAGGTAAGTTATGTGGCAGCTGCCCATGAATTTGGCCAATGCTGGCCGTCCGAGTAGAGCATGATAGCAACTCTCTAGATCCACCACTTCAAACTCTAAGTTTTCTGCTCTGCAGTTATCTCTTGTGCCGAATAACACATCCACTCGAACTTTTCCAATGGGTTCGCATGAAAGCCCTGGTACTATCCCATGGAACGTGGTCCTCGTGGATTGCAGCATGTTCTGCGATATTCCGAGTTTATGCATTGTATCTTTGTACATGATATTGATACTGCTCCCATTGTCAATGAGTACTTTTGAAAATTTCACATTAATGCTTGGTCCGACAAATGTCGGATCTAACACGAGTGCATACGACCCCGGACTCGGCATTATCTTGGGGTGATCCTTTATGCTCCAAGTTATTTCTTGATCCGACCAAGGCACATATCTTGGTACAGCCGGCATAACTGCATTTACTTCCATATGCCGGCACTGTACACTTTGCTTGTCTTGTTGTTCTATTGTGAACACGCAATATGATTGATGATGTTATCTGTAATCATTGCATCCATTACTTCCTGGATTTGTCCTTCCATCCGGACCTTGGTTTATCACTTGATGCACTGCATCTCTCCGGTCTGAGTTTTCATACCTCGGGGGAGGAGGCGGTAACATCAGTTGTTGTGCATTTGCTCCAGTCAACTATGGCTGATGCTGCTGATGTGTCTGGAGAGGCGCTGCCTGCATGCCTGCGGGGTTACCCATTGCATTTTTCATCCATGCACATTGGCAGGTTGTATGGTTGGTCGGCCTGGCCGGGTTTGACGTGTGAAATTTACACGGCTGATCTAACATAGACTCAAACGTGTACTTCGGCCTCTCCTGCCATTGTTTCTTTTGTTCTGGTGTCCACTGTCTTTTACCTTCATTCCTTGGTATCCATTGCTGAGGACCATTCTTCTGCCGCTGACTATTTCCGTGACTCGGCTGATCTTGCACTACTGCTGCCACCTGAGTTGAACCATATCTATAATCCGGTCTTTCTTCTCTTCTTCTCCCTCTGAAATCATTGCGCCTGGATGACCCGGCCACATCTCTTGCATATTGATCTTGATGTTCCCGATGATCTGCCGACATAATTCTGGTTGCATCAGATCTCCCAATGCATAGGAATCCGCTATCCTGATGGTTTCTACCAATGTGGTTGGCATATCTCTTTGCAGTCGCTGCCAATACATTGGCATAGCGGCATCCTTGGGCGAACCAAGCTATTGCCTGTGATTCTATAACTCCCTCGCACGAATTTCTCAGGTTACACCACCGAGTTAAGAATTCTCTATCTGTCTCATTCGGCCTCTGCTTGCACATGGCTAACTGCTGCAGCCTGTTTGGCCTTCTGTAAGTACTGGTGAAGTTGCTAACGAACATTTCTTCAAAGTCCAACCAATAGTTGATGCTGCCTGCCGGCAGGTTATTCAACCATACTCTAGCTGGTCCTTCCAACATTTGCGGGACATATCGTACTGCCCATCGTAAGTTTCCACCTGCTATTTTTACAGTAGTGGCATAATCAATCAACCAATCTTGTGGTTTGGTGCTCCCATTATATGTTTTTGTGCCTCTCGCTAGGTGAAAGTTCGGCATAGGCGGTTCGCCCATGATCCGTGGTCCGAAGCATGTCGGACCCGGCTGACATGGTTATACCCTACGGGTACGTGACTTCAGCATACCTGGTCCAGCCCAAGGAAGGCCCACAGCAGATACACACTGGCCCATGAAGATTTTCGGGTGGCCAAGGCCCATGACGCCTTCGGATCCTTGGAGAGCAAGACTAGCGGAGATAGGAAATTCAAAGGGGTAAAAACCCTAGAACCTGTAACCGACTAGGACTATGCCCGGGACCTGCCTAAGTCTATATAAAGGCCAGGAGGGCACGTATCCACGCCAGATCGAATCTGCGCACCCTGTAACCTTCGGTTCCACCGTAATCAAGAGCAAACAAGCAGGAGTAGGGTTTTTTTCCCCGGCCTGAACTGAACACAGGTAAATCGTGTCCCAGTTGCTTGTTTGTTAACCCCACGATCTCCAGCATCCCCATCTTCTCCAAAACCCAAGTCCATAACAATGGGCATTGGCGAGATTAAACCTCGTCAATTGGCGCCCGTCTGTGGGAACCGGGCTGCTGATTGTGCGATCGTGGCGGTCCCGACCAGTTGATCTACAACTCAGCGACGGAGAATCACCTCCTCTTGGCTTTCGACTTCACGCCCCACTCACACCACCATGAAAGATTTCGAGCCCATAGGCGACGGACTCGAGATCCTGTTCGGGAGCTTCTGCTTCCAGGTGGGTCAAACTGGCACCCTCCGTCTCCCTGAGCGGGTGCCCGTGCCATCAATCAGGCCCGCCTCATGGGCTCCACACCCCGTGCTACGCACATCACCATCAACATATGAGTTTTACGACAGCAGCATCTATAACACCGATCTGTGTGATCCACCTTCGGATAAGGGGACCTACGGTTCCGGATCCGAAAGTTGCGGCAATGACCAACTGGCGCTATCTATGCGCCCAGTCATCCAGCGACGAGGAAACACCTAACCGCGCTTCAACCGGGCGGAAGCGGCGAAAATAGAAGCGGTCCCCACCCAACAGGAAAACAACGCCACGTCATCCAACTTAGCAAAGAAGGATGGGTCCAGCGCATGCGGCCGTCATGCGACATCGTCGTCTTACCTGCAGACGCCTCATGTGACCCTCGATGGCGTACCACTACCTCCTCATCGAGGAGCACAAGAAACAAGTCAAGATGCAGAGACGCCGAAACGCAAGCAGCGGTACCTCACGAGTCCGGTAGCCGACGAGCTGCGCTCTCCGCCATGGCACCCGCTCTAGCACAAACGGAAACCAGGAAACAAGCACCGCTCATGTGGAAAACATGGATCCCAAGGAGGCGTGGCGTGACCCAAACTCTCCACACATCATTCATGGATATGGATGCCGGCAACATCATCCCGAAGAGGCGCCAGGCTGCGATCATGGCGACCATGCGTATCGCGGCTCACCCACCTCCGGAGGGGGACCGAAAAGGGCCATGCATAGGTCCGCACTCACCGGACTAGGACTAATCGGAGCTGCGCTCCACGAGGGCGCTCTGCGGAGCGAAGAAGAAAGCTCCGCGGCGGCGAGCCCCACCCCCTCATCCGAAGAGGAAGAGGAGCACGACCTTCCTCGAAGGAAGAAGAGCTCGCACCGCCATAAACGCGACTACGACACCAGAGACAAGCTTACACAGCGCAAGATCGACAAAGCACGCACCAAACGCGCATGCTCGTCTGAATCTGAGATGGATGAAAGGCGAAGGAGAACTCTGCGGGGCCCGATGCTTCAGCAGAATCTCGGCGAACACGGATGCCACGCAACTAAGCTTCCTTCGATACTCCGAAGTTCAACAACACGCAAGATCCAAAATCTGGCTCGGTGACCATCCATCATCCGTCAAGCTTCACGGAGGCAACAAAGAAACCGCCATGCAATGCCTTCACCGGTATGACAAAGGCAAGACGAGTCCGACTCATCGGGATCATCATCCATCTGGGAGGAGCTTGCTTACAGCTTCATCCGAAATTTTAAAGGCACCAGAAGAGGCGCCTCAATAGAAGAGCTGCGGGCCTGCACTCGAGAACGGGTGAATCTATTATTCGTACATATTATCTTGTCTACAACCAAGAACTCCGCAGCACATCTACGAAGAGGGCCATCGACGCCGGGGCGGCGTCAACGCCAAGACTTCAAGGAGGAACTTGGGCATGTAAAGCCCAAGACACTCGACCACCTCATGGAAATCGCCAGCGATTGGGCGGCGAAAGATTGCATCCAGCGGCGCAATCGGATGAAGAGGACGACTACGGCGAAGACGTGAATGCCGCAGCAAGAGGAGATCGCGCGTCTCACGAGGACCGCGGACCCGATGGTCGCGGCCTACGCCGACGCCGTAATGACAACAGCCGCAATGGCGGAGGATACGCGCGAAACTTCCGCGACAGCAGACGACCAACGCAGTCGTGGCAACGCCGCGACCGCGACAACGGACCCTCATCATTCGACAAACTTTCGGGTCCATGCACCATCCACTTCTACATCGACAAACAGGACGGCAAAAAGAAAGCCAGCCACATGCTCAAGGACTGCCGCGAGTTCCAGAAACTCAGCGAAGGCATGGTGCAGATGAGGCAACAAGCCCCAATCCCTGCGTTTGGAAACGCACCTACGCCAAGTGAAATAGCACACAGAGCTCCTCCACCGCCGCCTATTGGAGGCCTAAATCAACCAATGCACAGTATAAAACAATGCCGGGTCGCACCCCCACCAAAGGAGCACTAAATATGATCCGGAAGGGACGCCCACAAAGCAGTGCGAAGAAAATCACCCGACAAATCAACTTGGCCGTGGCAACTCCGCCTGCAATCCCTGAGTACCTTAGCAGATCGGAGTCCTGCATCACATTCACTCAGGTGAGTCAGGCACACGCATCAACAATCCCTACACACACATATACTATTAAAATATAGTTGCACCCGAAGGATGGAAGAGTCCTCAGCCGAATCTGCGATTCGACTGATCACTCGGGGGCTACTGACATGGTTATACCCTACGGGTACGTGACTTCAGCATACCTGGTCCAGCCCAAGGAAGGCCCACAGCAGATACACACTGGCCCATGAAGATTTTCGGGTGGCCAAGGCCCATGACGCCTTCGAATCCTTGGAGAGCAAGACTAGCGGAGATAGGAAATTCAAAGGGGTAAAAATCCTAGAACCTGTAACCGACTAGGACTATGCCCGGGACCTGCCTAAGTCTATATAAAGGCCAGGAGGGCACGCCCTAGATCTCTCGACTCATACTCTCGCACATGCATCCACGCCAGATCGAATCTGTGCACCCTGTAACCTTCGGTTCCGCCGTAATCAAGCAGACAAGCAGGAGTAGGGTTTTCCCTCCGGGGGCCTGAACCTGGGTAAATCTCGTGTCCCCTGGTTGCTTGTCTGTTAACCATACCACGATCTCCAGCATCCCCATCTTCTCCAAAACCCAAGTCCATAACAATGGGCATTGATGAGATTAAACCTCGTCACCGGTGGACCCTGTTCTTCTAGCAACTCGGACCGGTATAGCCGGTCTAACTTTACTCCGGAATCACTTGACGGCAAATCTCTGTACAGAATTCTCTCCTGCATTCCATAGTGGTTATTTCCACCATGAATCGCATATTCCATCTCGGAATAACCATCATTGTACCTTTCATTCACCTGATTGTGGCGAGCTGGTCTCGCTTCTCTTTCCTGCCTAGGTTCATGCCTCGGCTGCGGGTTGGGTGGCGGTTCTCTCCTTCCTTCGACCGGGATATTGTTCTCGTGATTCCCTCTTCCGAGTTCTCCTCTTCCGAGATCTCCATTGCCTCGGCTTTCGCTGCCTTTCTCGACACGGCCGGGGTTTCTCTCTCCACTGTTACCTCAGCTTCCATTGCCTCTGTTCTCATTTGCTTTTCCGGCTATCGCCGGATCATATGGAACAATTTGCTTATTTCTCTTTCCCGAAGTTACCGCTCTGTCCTTTCGTGCATTGTTTCCGGGTGAAGATGCTGCTGCCACATATAAGGCAGGTGCTGCACCAGCCGAGTGAACCATTCGCGAGGCACCTGGCCTCGCCGGGTCTGCTCGGAGCATTTCTTCATTCTGTTGGTTCGCAATGCGCACCAGCTCATTCACTCTTTCTTGCTATCTCTGCCGGGCTTCGCCGGTCAATCCTTCTAACTCTAAAGCTGTGGCATTCACCGCTCTCAGGTTCTTTGCCGGGGTACTGTACCTCGGCAAGCCTAGATAAACTGATTCTGCCCTTTGAGCATCATGCTCCTTGTTGATATCATCTATGAGGTTCTTTCCTCTTAATCTCAACTCATCAACCCCCTCGGGGGCGACGTCAAGCTTGTTTGCCCTGGCATATTCTCGCAGGGTCCTGTTTAAGGACTCCCGCAAGGCCGACACCTTTTTTGTCTCTACCAGCACTTTCTGCCTGGTCTCTTCCAACTCAGCCTGAGCATTAGCCGGATCAAGTATCAACGCTACATGTGTAGTCAGATTATCTATAGTTGCCTGAAGAATGTTTTCTGGTCTTTCCAGAGGTGGCCCTCTTACCCTTGGTGCCTTTGGGGTTGTCTCCTGCACCTCGGCCTGGTTGGCCACTGAAGGAATTACCTCGGTGGGTTGTGGAGCTGTCTGCCTGGGCGCCACCTGCACTCATGTCGTCGGATCTCTGCTTGATACGGCGCCCGCTGCTCCCTTTGCACCCGGTGCGACCATCACCTCGGCGTTAGCGACAAGATGCGGCGTGGCGCTTATGCGGCGCTAAGGGGAGGTTCTCCTGCAATAACAACCTGGTGAGGATAAACGCCGGAGATGTCGACGCCGGCGTAGATCTGGTGCATGCCCAAGTTGATGAAGACGCCGTTGCACGAAGGAGCTCTTCCCTTGAAGCTGCCTGCGTTGTCGCTGACGTAGTCACAGAGATCGAGTCTCTAGACTAAGCCAGAGACAATGCGCTCGCCTGTGTTGATGAAGTTTCCCGTCCGGATCATGACTCCAGCTAGCACCGCTACTATGGCCCCAATGCTGTGGTGGTGGCACGGCAGATGCCATGGGTCGACTAAAGTATGGGGCCAATGGATGCTAGAGGGATCTGGGAGGGAAGATGTAGTTGATTCTACACACAGAAGACTAAGGTAAAGATCTTTATTTCTCCTTCCTTGGGCTACAAGTGCTCCTTGAGCTGTTTACAAGTAGGGAGGAAGAACTTCACCAGCCTAACGATACTAAATGAGCCGATGCCCTTCTCAGGGTCCAAGCCTCCCCTTATAAAGGAGAGCCCTGGGTTCCTCTAGGGCTGACGTGGCAAGCATATTCGAGGAATATGCTTGTCCCAATATAGTAACTCGGCGGCCTCCTTTCCGTGTCGCCCTTCTAACGACGGCAAGGTTCCAGAGGGCCGCTCCTGCGTGCCTCGGGCTTCAGGACTGTCACCTCCGTGACCTCCTTCTGCCCCTCTGTCTCTCTACGCTTTTGTGAAGGGTTTCGCGGCATAGTAAATCAAAATTTTCTACGGATGCGAACAAAGGGAAAGCCAAGATCTAATCTAGGACATGCAAACAACGAGAGAGATTGGATTAGATCTTCATACCCTTGAAGATTCGCATGTGAGCGTTAAATCGGAACGTGGGTGATGTAGTCGTACTCGCTTCTCCTCCTCGCGATCCGATCCGATCTAGCACCACATGTGGCGATGCCTCCGTGAGATGCACACGTGCAGCACCTCGACGTCTCCTCCTTCCTTGGTCCAGCAAGTATGGTGGAGAGATAGGTTGGATCTACAACGCGACGGCGCGGTGCAATTGGTGGAGAATTTCTGCAGCAGGGCTTCGCCTACAAGCAGTCGGGAGGGAGAGAGGAGGGCAGCAGGGCGGCTAGGGGTGGAGGGGAAGGTGTGGGGGGATGGTGCGCCTCCAGCCCTCTATATATAGAGGGGTGGGCGCAGCCCTAGCCCCTCCCCCAAGCCAAGGCCGGCGGCCAAAGGAGGAGGAGTGGGGGGCAAGGAAACCCCCCCTTCTAGAAGCTCTATCTAGGGTTTTACCCTTGCTGGCCGGTTGGGCCCTATGGGGCCTTGTGCCCCTGGCCCAATGCGGCCAGGGCACTCCCTCATAGGCCCATGCCCCCTCCCGAAAGGTGGGACCACGTTGGTCCCCCTCCGGAAGGTTCTAGAAGCTTCCGGTACAATACCGATTAACCCGGAACAATTCCGAACTCCAAAAACTGCACTGCCTTATATGAATCTTATTCTCCGGACCATTCCGGAACCTCTCATGATGTCCCAGATCCCATCCGAGACTCCGAACAAAAACTCATAAACCAATCATCCAATCTATCCTAGCGTCGAGACACGTTAAGTGTGTGACCCTGCGGGTTCGAGAATATGCAGACATGATCTTCTATCAATAATCAACAGCGGGGTCTGGAAACCCATATTGACTCCCACACATTCATCGATGATCATATAGGATGAACCACGATGCCAAGATTCAATCAATCCCATATATATATTCCCTTCGTCTCGCGATATTTTACTTGCCCGAGATTTGATCGTCGGTACCGTCATACCTAGTTCAATCTCGTTCACAGCAAGTACTTTACTCGTTCCGTAATCCGATATCACTTTGTGATTAACTCCTTAACCACATGCTTGCAAGCGGTGTTGATATCGATTACCGAGTGGGCCCGAAGTATATCTCTCCGACTTGGGAGGGACAAATCCCAATACATACAACCCAACAGGTACTTTCCGATCACCTGAGAGACACCTTTATGATCACCCTCTCATAGGATGATGTTTGATGACCTCAAAGCTTTCTTCCGATACCAGGGAGTTGTATTATCTCATGGTCTAAGGAATACAATATTTGACATAGGAAAAGCTTCGCAAAGATGAACACGATGACACGATCTAATTGCTTCGCTTAGTTTGGGTTTGTCCATCACATCATTCTCCCAATGATATGATCTCATTATTAATCGACAACTTATGTCTATGGTTAGGAAACCTTAACCATCATTAATCAATGAGCTAGTCCATAGAGGCATACTAGGGACACGGTGCTGTTCACAAACCACACAAGTATTAATGTTTCCGCTTAATACAATTCTAGCATGGAATATAAACTTTATCATGAACAAGAATTATAATAATAACATCTTTATTATTGCCTCTAGGGCATAATTCCAACAGTCTCCCACTTGCACTAGAGTCAATAATCTAGTTTACATTTGGCAACAATCTCACACCCATGGCACTAAGGTGTTGATCATGTTTTACACGTGGAAGAGGTTTAGTCAATGGATCTGCGACATTCAGATCTGTATGTACTTTGCTAATCTTCAGATCTCCATCTGCTATATAATCTCGGATTATATGAAACTTGCGGTTGATATGCTTGGTCTTTGGATGATATCTTGGTTCCTTAGCAAGTGCTATGGCGCCAGTGTTGTCACACAATATCTCCATTGGGTCCAATGCACTTGGCACCACACCAAGCTCAGTGATGAAGTTTCTGATCCAAACTCCTTCACTTGACGCTTCTGCAGCAGCCATGTATTCCGCTTCTACTGTAGATCCCGCGATCACGCTTTGCTTGCAGCTTCTCCAGCTCACAGCTCCTCCATTCAAAATATAAACGTATCCTGTCTGTGATTTAGAATCATCCTTGTCGGTGTCGAAACTAGCATCGATGTAACCTTTTATTGACGAGCTGTTCATCACCCCCATAGACTAAGAACATTTCTTTAGTCCTATTTAGGTACTTTAGGATGTTCTTCACGGCTGTCCAGTGTTCCACTCCTGGATCACTTTGATATCTGCTCGTCAAACTAAGAGCATTGGACACATCCGGTCTAGTACACAGCATGGCATACATGATAGAACCTATGGCCGAGGCATAAGGCACTTTGCTCATAGCTTCCCTATCATTTACCGTAGCTAGACACTGAGCCTTGCTCAATATCTTACCTGACAACATAGGCACTGAACCTTTCTTTGCCTTATCCATTCTGAACCTTTTCAGAACTTTGTCTAGGTATGTACTCTGGCTTAAAGCTATCAGGCGTCTTTGTCTATCTCTATAGATCTTGATGCCCAATATATAAGCAGCTTCACCTAGGTCTTTCATTGAAAAACACTTGTTCAAATAACTCTTCACATCGTTAAGCATGTTAATGTCATTTCCAATAATCAATATGTCATCCACATATAGTACCAGAAATGTCACCGATCTCCCACTCACTTTCTTGTAGATACAAGCTTCGTAGCAATTTGGAACAAATCCAAAGCTCTTGATTACTTGATCAAAACGAAGGTTCCAACTCCGAGATGCTTGCTTCAGTCCATAAATGGAACGCTCAAGCTTGCATACTTTATCAGCATCCTTAGGATCGACAAAACCTTCGGGTTGCATCATATACAACTCTTCATCAATGTTGCCATTGAGGAACGCAGTCTTGACATCCATCTGCCAAATTTCATAATCATGAAACGCAGCAATTGCTAATAAAATCCGAATGGACTTAAACATCGCTACGGGAGAGAAAGTCTCATCATAGTCAACACCTTGAACTTGTCGAAAACCTTTTGCGACAAGTCGTGCTTTATAGACGGTAACATTACCATCCGCGTCCGTTTTCTTCTTGAAAATCCATTTGCACTCAACGGCCTTTCTTCGCAGGAGGGTCCACCAAAGTCCATACTTGGTTTTCGCTCATGGATCCTAATTCGGATTTCATGGCTTCTAGCCATTTCTCAGAGTCTGGGCTCATCATTGCTTCCTCATAGTTCGTAGTTTCACTGTCCTCTACTAACAAGACAGTTAAGACAGGGTTGCCGTACCACTCAGGAGGGGCACGCGACCTTGCGACCTGCGACGTTCAGTAGCAGCATCGTCCGAAGCTTCATGATCCTTATCATTAGCTTCCTCTATTATTGGTGCGGCGACCTTTGGAACAATTTCAGGTGCTGCGCTACTCTCCAACTCAAGAGAAGGTTCAACAACCTCGTCTAGCTCTACTTTCCTCCCACTCACTTCTTTCGAGAGAAACTCCTTCTCAAGAAAGGAACCGTTCTTTGCGACAAACACTTTGCCTTCGGTTCTGTGATAGAAGGTATACCCAATAGTTTCCTTAGGGTATCCTATGAAGACGCATTTCTCCGCGTTGGGTTCTAGCTTGTCCGGCATCAACTTCTTGACGTAAGCCTCGCATCCCCAAACTTTAAGAAACGACAACTTAGGTTTAGCACCAAACCACAGTTCATACGGTGTCATCTCAACGGATTTAGATGGTGCCCTATTTAAAGTGAATGCAGCGGTTTCTAATGCATAACCCCAAAATGATAACGGCAAATCAGTAAGAGACATCATTGATCGGACCATATCTAATAAGGTTCGATTACGTTCAGACACACCATTATTGTGGTGTTCCGGGTGGCGTGAGTTGCGAAACAATTCCGCTTGCTTTAAGATGCGTGAGAAAATCATAACTCAAATACTCGCCCCCACGATCGGATCGTAGAAACTTGATCTTTCTGTTACGATGGTTCTCCACTTCATTATGAAATTCCTTGAACTTTTCAAATGTTTCAGATTTATGTTTCATTAAATAGATATACCCATATCTACTTAAGTCATCGGTAAAAGTAAGAAAATAGCGATATCCACCGCGCGTCGAAACACTCATCGGTCCGCATACATCGGTATGTATGATTTCCAACAAGTCCGTTGCTCGCTCCATCATTCCGGAGAACAGGGTTTTGATCATCTTGCCCATGAGGCATGGTTTGCATGTGTCAAATGATTCAAAATCAAGAGACTCCAAACGTCTATCAGAATGGAGTTTCTTCATGCGCTTTACACCAATATGACCTGAGCAGCGATTGCCACAAATAAGTAGTATTATCACTATCTACTTTGCATCTCTTAGCCTCAATGTTATGGATGTGTGTTTCATCCCTTTCGAGATTTAGAAGAAATAAACCATTCACAATAGGTGCATGACCATAAAAGATGTTACTCATATAAATAGAACAACCATTATTCTCCGATTTAAATGAATAACCGTCTTGCAATAAACAAGATCCAGAAATACTGTTCATGCTCAACGCAGGCACATAATAACATTTATTGAGGTTTAAAACTAATCCCGAAGGTAAAACTAAGGAGAGCGTGCCGACGGCCATCACATCAACTCTTGATCCGTTGCCAACGCGCATCGTCACCTCATCCCTCGCATGGCCGTCTATTCCGTAGTTCCTGTTTGAGTTACAAATATTAGCAACCGAACGGTATCAAATACCCGTGCACTACAACGAGGGCTAGTAAGGAAAACATCAATAACATGTATATCAAATATACCTTTGATGGTGCCAGCCTTCTTGTCCGCTAAGTACTTGGACAGATTGTGTTTCATGACCCTTGTCCTTGTAATAGAAGCACTCGAGGTCGGCTTAGGACCGCACTGAGTTTCTTCTCAGCGGGCAACGCTTCTTGCCGCCTTTCTTGAAGGGATTCTTTGCACCCTTACCTTTCTTGAAGGTGGGGGGCTTGTTGACCATCAACACATGATTATTTTTCTTAGTATCCACCTCCACAACTTTCAGCTTAGCGAAGAGCTCAGTGATCATATCAGTGGAACCAATCTGATTGTGAGCAACTACAAAACTTTTGTAGCTAGGAGGGAGTGACTGCAGAACTCTGTCAATCTTGAGCTCCTCTGGAATCTTGCAGTCCAGTTGCTCAAGGCGTTGAGTGTAGCCCGACATCTTAATGGCGTGCTCACTAACGGAACTCCCTTCCTCCATCTTGCAGTTAAAGAATTTCTTAGAGATGTCATATCTCTCAGAACGGGCCTGAGTCTGAAACATAGTTTTCAGCTCCTCAAGAATCTCAAAGGGCCCGACGAACTCCTCAAAACGATTTTGAAGATTCGATTCCATAGCAAACAACATGGCGATCTTAATCAAATCATAATCATCCTTGCGCGACTGATAAACAACTTTCTCATCAGCCGACGCATCTATAGCAGGGGCGTCACCTAGCGCTTTCTCAAGGACATAGTCCTTTTGTCCGCCAGCGAGAATGATTCTTAGATTGCGGAACCATTTGGTGAAGTTAGACCCATTGTTTCTAAGCTTTTCTATCTCAGCAAAAACGTTGAAGTTGAAGTTGGACTTGGCCATTGGATATACAGTATTTGCAAGTACAATTTAGACTATGTTCATGATAAATAGTTCAACTTAATCAAATTACTAGATGAACTCCCACTAAATTCAACATCCCTCAAGTTGTTTAGTGAACATGATCCAAATTCACCACACCTAATCCGATCATCACGAGAAGAGATGTGGCTTCAATGGAGGACAACGAAGTGTCGATCATATCATTCGTATGACTCATGCTTAACCTTTCGGTTCATGTGTTCCGAGGCCATGTATGTACATGCCAGGCTCGTCAAGTTAGACCCAAGTATTTCCGCGTGTGCAAAACTGGCTTGCACCCGTTGTATGTGAGCGTAGAGTCTATAGCACCCGATCATCACGTGATGCTTGGACACGACGAACTTTCATAGCAGTGCATACTTGGGGAGAACACAGTTTTTATCTTGATCTTTAAGTGAGGAATCATCTTATAATGCTACTGTCGCGATCTAAGCATAATAAGATACATAAAAGGATAAACATCACATGCATATAACTTTATGTGACATGGTATAGCCAATCTTCGTGCAATGATCTCCATCTTGTGCGTGCCGGCATGATCTCCATCACTCCACCATGATTGCCTCCACCACGAATAGCAACTACAACTATTGCTAACTACTTAGCGATAAAGTGAAACTATTACATGGCGTATAAGAAGTTAACTCGCAGGTCATACACAATTATAAAGACAACCATATGGCTCCTGCCGGTTGTGTACTCATCAACATGCAAGTCGTGAAATATTACAAAACATGATCATCGCATACATTATACACATCACATCTTGGGCCATACCATATCACAGAAAACACTCCCTGCAAAAACAAGTTAGACGCCTCTACTTTGTTGTTGCATGTTTTACGTGGCTCATGGGAGTAGCAAGCTAAGAACGATTCTTACCTATGGAAAGCCACAACGGTGATATTATGGTTGCCAAACTCCGGTGTTAAACCCATGACAACTATAGTGAGAGAAACAGGCATCCACCAGCCGCATGTGTGGAACAAGCCACACGTCAAGTGCGGAGCGGTCTCATGACGGCGTCGCGTAAGGTTGGCCTGGACGCTTCAATCTCACTATCCCGTCATAAGAAGAACACAAACAAGAGGCTTGCAACAGAAAACATCAACGCCCAAAAAACCATGTTGCGTTACTCGTGAAACACATCTACGCATAGATCTAGCTCGATACCTTTGAAGGGTTTCGGCATAGTAAATCAAAATTTTCTACGGATGCGAACAAAGGGAAAGCCAAGATCTAATCTAGGATATGCAAACAACGAGAGAGATTGGATTAGATCTTCATACCCTTGAAGATTACGCACAATGAACGTTAAATGGAACGTGGGTGATGTAGTCGTACTCGCTTCTCCTCCTCGCGATCCGATCCGATCTAGCACTACAAGTGGCGATGCCTCCGTGAGATGCACACGTGCAGCACCTCGACGTCTACTCCTTCCTTGGTCCAGCAAGTATGGTGGAGAGATAGGTTGGATCTACAACGCGACGGCGCGGTGCAATTGGTGGAGAATTTCTGCAGCAGGGCTTCGCCTACAAGCAGTCGGGAGGGAGAGAGGAGGCAGGCGGCTAGGGTTGGAGGAAGGTATGGGGTGTGGTGCGCCCAGCCCTCTATATATATAGAGGGTGGCGCAGCCCAACCCTCCCAAGCCAAGGCGGCCAAAGGAGGAGGAGTGGGGGGCAAGGAACCCCCCCCTTCTAGAAGCTCTATCTAGGGTTTTACCCTTGCTGGCCGGTTGGGCCCTATGGGGCCTTGTGCCCCTGGCCCAATGTGGCCAGGGCACTCCCTCATAGGCCCATGCCCCCTCCCGGAAGGTGGGACCACGTTGGTACCCCTTTGGAAGGTTCTAGAAGCTTCCGGTACAATACCGATTAACCCGGAACAATTCCGAACTCCAAAAACTGCACTGCCTTATATGAATCTTATTCTCCGTACCATTCCGAAACCTCTCGTGATGTCCCGGATCCCATCCGAGACTCCGAACAAAAACTCATAAACCAATCATCCAATCTATCCTAGCGTCGAGACACGTTAAGTGTGTGACCCTGCGGATTCGAGAATATGCAGACATGATCTTCTATCAATAATCAACAGCGGGGTCTGGAAACCCATATTGACTCCCACACATTCATCGATGATCATATCGGATGAACCACGATGCCAGGATTCAATCAATCCCATATATATTCCCTTCGTCTCGCGATATTTTACTTGCCCGAGATTTGATCGTCGGTACCGTCATACCTAGTTCAATCTCATTCACAGCAAGTACTTTACTCGTTCCGTAATCCGATATCACTTTGTGATTAACTCCTTAACCACATGCTTGCAAGCGGTGTTGATATCGATTACCGAGTGGGCCCATATATCTCTCCGACTTGGGAGGGACAAATCCCATCTCGATACATACAACCCAACAGGTACTTTCCGATCACCTGAGAGACACCTTTATGATCACCCTCTCATAGGATGACGTTTGATGACCTCAAAGCTTTCTTCCGATACCAGGGAGTTGTATTATCTCATGGTCTAAGGAATACAATATTTGACATAGGAAAAGCTTCGCAAAGATGAACACGATGACACGATCTAATTGCTTCGCTTAGTTTGGGTCTGTCCATCACATCATTCTCCCAATGATATGATCTCATTATTAATCGATAACTCATGTCTATGGTTAGGAAACCTTAACCATCATTAATCAATGAGCTAGTCCATAGAGGCATACTAGGGACACGGTGTTGTTCACAAACCACACAAGTATTAATGTTTCCGCTTAATACAATTCTAGCATGGAATATAAACTTTATCATGAACAAGAATTATAATAATAACATCTTTATTATTGCCTCTAGGGCATAATTCCAACATTTTGTCCTTTGTGCTTGGCTCTGCTCAGATTCTCCCTAGCCTGTGACTAGAGTTTGACTTTAGGCTTCTCCTTCTCCTGCAGATTATTCGTACCTCGCATAACTCGGCTCGTCCTTCACCTGCATTAAGACTACTCGGGCTAACCCAGCCGACTTACGCAGTATTTCGGCCAGGTAATGCCTTGCTAATATCATAAGGGTCCTGCTCTTTCATATCTCGGCCGACCTCTATAGGATTCGGCCGACTTAGACTGTAACTCGGAAACTAGACGGGGAACGTCCTTTCGTCTTTTTCCGTCTTTACCCTATCCGAGGTCACCTCCCCAGCAAATACGTAGATACCGAGCATGAACTGGCTGAACTAGGCCGAAATATGTTGTATTGTCATTGTATGTCAAACTATGTTTAATTTTATATTGAATTATGTTTAAATTCATGCCGAATTAGGCCGAACATTGCTCTGTATTCATATTATACCGAACTATGCCGAAAATTGGTCGAATTTGAGCCGAATTTGGACGGGAAAAAACCAACCTAAGAACTCGGCGTGGAAACTTGAGTGAAAAAGTAGACGTTCTTAGGCTAAAAACTAGCTCCGTCCGACTTTACGTTCAGATTTATTTCGGCCTGAAAACATCTAACGAATGGAGATGCTCTAAGAGGATCTTCCTACTTGAGATGCTCTAAGAGGATCTTCCTACTTTAAGAATTGATCTCAACTAGTAGTACGGTAGTTGGCGGTTTCTTTCAGCTACACTTTTCCCTTCGTAACATCAACCCGTTCTTGCGCTCGACTTTTCTTCGCCTTATCACATGATTAGCAGCTCTAGGACGTTGAGATGACACTCAACCCAACCCATCCCATCCCATCATCTCAACCCCGCTACACTGATCACGTGGCGCCAGCGTACGAAGACAACAACTCGACTCTGCCACTTCAAGTCACTTCAAGTTAGTAAGTTCATCTCTACCGGCCGACCCATGCCGTTATCACCTTAAACGGTCCGTTTCTATCCTTTTAGGTTGAGTCTGGTTGATTTAGGTAGGGGGTCCGGCATGTCCGGCCGACCGCGCCTAGCGGCCCGATCCATTTCTCCGTGCTTGGCCATCGTCAAAGTTGGCGTATTTTCAGTGTCTTCCCGCCACCACGCCGCCTCCCGACTTTCTTTCCCGTCGCTTCCGCCAAGTTCTCGTCGTTTCCCACAGCGTCCAAACGCAACCATAAAAAGGGGAGGTCACGGAGCTATCTTCGACCATACCCACGCCACCCATAACACAAAAAACCACCATACCTGGCTGTGGGCGTCGACCCGACGAGCGTACCAACCCCAACGCCGGCAGAGAAGAGGGGCCAGAGCGGCCGTGGTGGTTGCTGAACCCGCCGTTGCCACGACGCTCTCACTACAACTACAACAGGACCACCGGCGAGCGCTTCTCATTGGAGGTGATGAACCGCGTCTTTCTGCTGGAGCACCGCCAGCGTCTTGCACTCAGAGAAGTGCGCGACGAACTCCGCGAAGCATTGCGGGCCAATCCAATGACGCGTACCTGCGTGTCCGTCTCGCCCAAGCCGAAGAAGAGCTGCAGATGCAGGACGCGATCTACCGCTCCCTCAACGTAGAATGGGGCGTTGCCGACCCGTAGGCGGCGCCTAGCTAGAATGGCCAATGTCGGCCGATCCATGGGCTACCCGTTGTACTCTTGTTTTGTAAATATATGTGACGGTCGAATAAAGATTTTCATTGCAAATGGCCAATGCCTACATTTATACATCATACATGGCGCGCACATCCTAGCTTGCTCGTCGGAGTCGGAGGAGGAGTCGGAGTGGTAGTAGCGGTGAAACATGGTGTGGTCGAAGACGCTGACGTCGAACTTTCCTTCGATGTCGTACTTGAAGACGATGATGTTGACCGCTTCGATCTGGTGCGAGCGGGCGAAGTGCTCCCAGCCGTTGCCCAGGTACATCTGGCCGAGGTGGTAGGATCGCAAGTCATTGGTACCCGATCCTGAGCCGTTGCGCAGATGGCAGCGGGGCGGCTCGTCGCCAATCAATGTCACGAACCCGCGGGGTAGGAGCAGCCTGTCACTCGGCATGCCAAGGTGGATGGCCAAGGCGAACTGGGTGCCTTGGTCGAAATCTTCAGGCGATGACGACGTTGAGGGAGAGCGTGGTGGCGTGGTGAGTTGGCCGCGTCCTCCACGCCCCCCTTGGCGTCCACGTTCGTCACGGCCTCCCCTCGACCCAACACCGCCTGACATGTCTAGCTACAAGCAGTGGAAGAAGGAAAAGGGGAAGGAGGAGATGGATGGTGTTCTGTGCGGGAGAAGATGGCCGCGGGTCGGCCCGGTGGAGATGGCCTAAGCCTCGATGGGGGAGTCGGCACGCCAGTGTACGCGCCACAGGCGAGTGTTCCGATGGCAAAGGACCCGCGCCACATGTTTGGAGGTTTAGGGGCGTTTTTGGTTGCTTGCCTCAAGATTTTCCGTTTTTTCCACTTGGCTGTTGGATACTGTATTGGAAAAGATTTTATTTTGGTCAACTTGGGCCAGTTGATTGGACTCTTGCATCCTCGTTTCCTACAAATATGTCAAGTTGTTTGGTTGCCTAGATTCTTGTATTTTTTTCCTGATAATGCATTTTATAGGTGTTTGGTGTTATGCTTTCCATCTGACTACATGGGTTATGGTCACTCATTTCAAATTTGGCGATCTTAGCACCGCAACACACACACAACACATGATCACAAGAACAGATGCACACAAGACACACCATAAAAGCTATATGCAGACATAAACATTGGTACCTACATATTTAGATCATCACCATAAGAGTAGCAGTCACCATTATAGGTACCAATCATGGGTTCTAAACTTCACCCCTGATCAAAAGAACCATCAGGAGGGGCATCACATGCCCCATGAACCAGCAACATGGGCTTAACCCCTGATGAAACTAACCATCAACAGGGGCATACCATGCCCCTGAACCACCACCAGGGGTTTTCACCCCTGATCAAAAAAGACTTCAGCCTACTTAGTTGATCATAACTAGTTGTTCATCAACAACTACCGGTACTACATACAAACTTACAGAAGCATCGACATGAAGGGTGTCGCCGGCTAGCCGTGGTCCGGGCAGGTGTACTTCCTGGCACCCGCCTTGGTCTTGGCTTGAGAGGGATCCAGGACCACCTCCTTTATTGAAACCGATCCAGCAGCCTTCACGCCACCCACCGGAAACTAGCAGGATCCACCGCAAGAAGGCAAGACCACCCGGCTGACCAATCCGACGGAGAAGGAGGCCACCACCACCATGCCGGGGCAGATGCCCCAATCGCCCTAGTGTCACGGACAAGGTGTTGGAATTATGCCCTAGAGGCAATAATAAAGATGTTATTATTATAATTCTTGTTCATGATAAAGTTTATATTCCATGCTAGAATTGTATTAAGCGGAAACTTTGATACTTGTGTGGTTTATGAACAACACCGTGTCCCTAGTACGCCTCTATGGACTAGCTCATTGATTAATGATGGTTAAGTTTTCCTAACCATAGACATGAGTTGTCGATTAATAATGAGATCATGTTATTGGGAGAATGATATGATGGACAGATCCAAATTAAGCAGAGCAATTAGATCGTGTCATCGTGTTCATCTTTGTGAAGCTTTTTCCTATGTCAAGTATTGTATTCCTTAGACCATGAGATAATACAACTCCCTGGTATCGGAAGAAAGCTTTGAGGTCATCAAACGTCATCCTATGTGAGGGTGATCATAAAGGTGTCTCTCAGGTGATCGGAAAGTACTTGTTGGGTTATATGTATCGAGATGGAATTTGTCCCTCCCGAGTCGGAGAGATATACTTCGGGCCCACTTTCGTGTCGATATCAACACCACTTGCAAGCACGTGGTTAAGGAGTTAATCACAAAGTGATATCGGATTACGGAACGAGTAAAGTACTTGCTGTGAACGAGATTGACCTAGGTATGCCGATACCAACGATCGAATCTCGGGCAAGTAAAATATCGCGTGATGAAGGGAATACATATATGGGATTAATTGAATCCTGGCATCGTGGTTCATTCGATATGATCATCGATGAATATGTGGGAGTCAATATGGGTTTCCAGATCCCGCTGTTGATTATTGATAGAAGATCATGTCTGCATATTCTCAAACCCATAGGGTCACACACTTAACGTGCATCGACGCTAGGATAGAATGGATGATTGGTTTATGAGTTTTTGTTCGGAGTCTCGAATGAGACCCAGGACATCACGAGAGGTTCTGTAATGGTCCGGATAATAATATTCATATAAAGGAAAGCAGTTTTTGGATTTTGGAATCGTTTCAGAGTTTATCGGTATTGTACCAGAAGGTTCTAGAAGGTTCCAGAGTGGGACCAACGTGGGCCCACTTGTTGGAGGCCTGCGTGGGCCTAAGGGAAAGTGTCGTGGCCACTTTGGGTCAAGGGCACAAGGCCCCTAAGGCCCAGTCGGCCAGCCCTAGGGGAAACCCTAGGGGAACCTTCTAGAAGAGGGGGGATGACTTGCCCCCCCACTCCACCCCTTGGGTCGCCGCCCTAGGGCTTGGAGGAGGGGTCAAGGGGGCCGGCCAGCCCCCTATATAAGGAGGGCAGGGGCGCAACCTCCCCCCACACTCCAACCCTAGCCGCCAACTGCTGCCCCTCCACCTCTCTCTCTCTCGCGACTACGGGTAGGCGAAGCCCTGCCGCAGAAACTCTCCACCATAAGCACCATGCCGTCGTGTTGCAGATCCAATCTATCTCTCCACCATACTTGCTGGATCAAGGAAAGGAGGAGACATCGCTGCACCGAACGTGTGCATCTCTCGGAGGCGCCGCCACTTGCAGCATAGGATCGGATCGCGAGGAGGAGACGGCGAGTACGACTACGTCAACCACGTTCTGTTGAACATTTCCGCTGTGCGATTTCTTCAAGGGTATGAAGATCTCATCAATCTCTCTCGTTGATTACATCTCCTAGATTAGATCTTGGCTTTCTTGTTCGCATCCGTAGAATTTTTTTTATTTACTATGCTGCGAAACCCTTGAGTGGTATCAGAGCTAGATCTATGCGTAGATGTGTTTCACGAGTAGAACGCAACATGCTTGTTACGGGCGTTGATGTTTTCTGTTGCAAACCTCTTGTTGTGTATTTCTTATGGCGCGGCATAGTGAGATCGAAGCGGTCCAGGCCAACTTTACGCGACCTCGTTCGCGAGACCGGCTCCGCACTTGACATATGGCTTGTTCCACACATGCGGCTGGTGGATGCCAGTTTCTCTCACTATAGTAGTCATGGGATTTACAACGGATGTTAGCAACCATAATAACACCGTTGTGGCTTTTCGTAGGTAAGAATCGTTCTTAGCTTGTTACTCCCACAAGCCACGTAAAACATGCAACAACAAAGTAGAGGCGTCTAACTTGTTTTTGCAGGGAGTGTTTTGTGATATGGTATGGCCCAAGACATGATGTGTATGAATTTAGATGTATGCAATGATCATGTGGTGGAGGCAATCATGGTGGAGTGATGGAGATCATGCTGGCGTGCACAAGATGGAGATCATTGCGCGGAGATTGGCTATACCATGTCACATAAAATTATATGCATGTGATGTTTATCCTTTTATATATCTTATTATGCTTAGATCGCGACGGTAGCATTATAAGATGGTTCCTCACTTAAAGATCAAGATAAAATTGTGTTCTCCCCATGTATGCACCATTGCGAAAGTTCGTCGTTTTCAAGCACCTCGTGATGATCGGGTGCTATAATCTCTATGTTCACATACATCGGGTGCAAGCCAGTTTTGCACACGCGGAAATACTTGGGTTTGACTTGACGAGCCTAGCATGTACAGACATGGCCTTGGAACACACGAACCGAAAGGTCAAACATGAGTCATATGAATGATATGATCGACACTTTGTTGTCCATCATTGAAACCACATCTCTTCTCGTGAAGATCGGATTAGGTGTGGTGAATTTGGATCGTGTTCACTAAACAACTTTAGGGATGTTGAATTTAGTGGGAGTTCATCTAGTAATTTGATTAAGTTGAACTAGTTATCATGAACATAGTCTAAATTGTATTTGCAAATTTTGTAGATCAAATGGCTAAGTCCAACTTCAACTTCAACGTTTTTGCTGAGAAAGAAAAGCTTAAGAACAATGGTTCTAACTTCACCAACTGGTTCCGCAATCTGAGAATCATTCTCGCTGGCGGACAGAAAGCCTATGTACTTGAGCAAGCGCTAGGTGACGCCCCTGCTACTGATGCGCCGGCTGATGAAAAAGTTTTTTATCAGTCACGCAAAGATGATTATGGAGCGATTAAGAGTACCATGTTGTTTTCTATGGAACCGGAACTTCAAAATCGTTTTGAGGAGTTCGACGGGCCCTTTGAGATACTTGAGGCTGAAAACCATGTTTCAGACTCAGGCCCGTTCTGAGAGATATGAGATCTCTGAGAAGTTCTTTAACTGCAAGATGGAGGAAGGGAGTTCCGTTAGTGAGCACGCCATTAAGATGTCGGGCTACACTCAACGTCTTGAGCAACTGGACTGCAAGATTCCAGAAGAGCTCGAGATTGACAGAGTTCTACAATCACTCCCTCCTAGCTACAAAGTTTTGTAGTTACTCACAATCAAATTGGTTTCACTGATACGATCACTGAGCTCTTCGCTAAGATGAAAGCTGCGGAGGTGGATATCAAGAAAGATAATCATGTGTTGATGGTCAACAAGACCACTAGCTTTAAGAAAGCTAAGGGTGCAAAGAAATCCTTCAAGAAAGGCAGCGGCAAGCGCGTTGCCCCTGCTGAGAAGAAGCTCAAGTCTGGACCTAAACCGGACACTGAGTGCTTCTATTGCAAGGACAAGGGTCACTGGAAGCGCAACTCTCCGAAGTACTTGGCGGACAAGAAGGCTGGCACCATTAAAGGTATATTTGATATACATGTTATTGATGTTTACCTTACTAGCTCTTATTGTAGTGCCTGGGTATATGATACTGGTTAAGTTGCTAATATTTGTAACTCAAAACAGGAGCTACGGAATGGACGGCGGCTAGCAAGGGATGAGGTGACAATGCGCGTTGGCAATGGATCAAAAGTTGATGTGATGGTCGTCAGCACACTCTCCTTAGTTTTACCTTCGGGATTAGTTTTAAACCTTAATAAGTGTTTTTATGTGCCTGCGTTGAGCATGAACATTATATCTGGATCGTGTTTATTGCAAGACAGTTATTCATTTAAATCAAAGAATAATGGTTGTTCTATTTATATGAATAACATCTTTTATGGTCATGCACCTATAGTGAATGGTTTATTTCTTCTGAATCTCGAAAGCAATGAAACGCACATCGATAACATTGAGGCTAAGAGATGCAAAGTAGAAAGTGATAATCCAACTTATTTGTGGCACTGTCGTCTAGGTCATATTGGTGTAAAACGCATGAATAAACTCCATTCTGATGGACTTTTGGAGTCTCTTGATTTTGAATAATTTGACACATGCGAGCCGTGCCTCATGGGCAAGATGATCAAAACCCCGTTCTCCGGAATAATGGAGCGAGCAACAGACTTATTGGAAATCATACATACCGATGTATGCGGACCAATGAATGTTTCGACGCGCGGTGGATATCGCTATTTTCTCACTTTTACTGATGACTTAAGTAGATATGGGTATATCTATTTAATGAAACATAAATCTGAAACATTTGAAAAGTTCAAAGAATTTCAGAACGAAGTGGAAAACCATCGTCACAGGAAAATTAAATTTCTACGATCCGATCGTGGAGGTGAATATTTGAGTTATGATTTTCTCACGTATCTTAAAGCAAGCGGAATCGTTTCGCAACCCACGCCACCCGGAACACCACAGCGCAATGGTGTGTCTGAACGCCGGAATCGAACTCTATCAGATATGGTGCGATCAATGATGTCTCTTACAGATTTGCCGTTATCATTTTGGGGTTATGCATTAGAAACCGCTGCATTCACTTTAAATAGGGCATCATCTAAATCCGTTGAGATGACACCGTATGAACTATGGTTTGGTGCTAAACCTAAGTTGTCGTTTCTTAAAGTTTGGGGATGCGAATCTTACGTCAAGAAGTTGATGCCGGACAAGCTCGAACCCAAAGCGGAGAAATGCGTCTTCATAGGATACCCTAAGGAAACAATTGGGTGTACCTTCTACCACAGATCCAAAGGCAAAGTGTTTGTTGCAAAGAACGGATCCTTTCTTGAGAAGGAGTTTCTCTCGAAAGAGGTGAGTGGGAGGAAGGTAGAGCTAGACGAGGTTATTGAACCTTCTCTCGAGTTGGAGAGTAGCGCAGCACCTGAAATTGTTCCAAAGGTACGCACCAACAAGAGAGGAAGCTAATGATGAGGATCATGAAACTTCGAACGATGCTACTACTGAACTTCACAGGTCGACAAGGTCACGTGCCACTCCTGAATGGTACGGCAACCCTGTCTTAACCGTCTTGTTGTTAGACAATAGTGAACTTGCGAACTATGAGGAAGCAATGATGAGCCTAGACTCTGAGAAATGGCTAGAGGCCATGAAATCCGAATTGGGATCCATGAGAGAAAACCAAGTATGGACTTTGGTGGACCCTCCTAGCGACCGTAAGGCCGTTGAGTGCAAATGGATTTTTAAGAAGAAAACGGACGCGGATGGTAATGTTACTTTCTATAAAGCTCGGCTTGTCGCAAAAGGGTTTTGGCAAGTTCAAGGTGTTGACTATGATGAGACTTTCTCTTCTGTAGCAATGTTTAAGTCCATTCGGATTTTATTAGCAATTGTTGCATTTCATGATTATGAAATATGGCAGATGGATGTCAAGACTGCGTTCCTCAATGGCAACATTGATGAAGAGTTGTATATGATGCATCCCGAAGGTTTTGTCGATCCTAAGGATGCTAATAAGGTGTGTAAACTTCAGCGTTCCATTTATGGACTGAAGCAAGCATCTCGGAGTTGGAACCTTTGTTTTGATCAAGTGATCAAGAGTTTTGGATTTGTTCCAAATTGCTACGAAGCTTGTATCTACAAGAAAGTGAGTGGGAGCTCGGTGACATTTTTAGTACTATATGTGGATGACATATTGATTATTGGAAATGACATTGGTATGCTTAACGATGTGAAGAGTTATTTGAATAAATGTTTTTCAATGAAAGACCTAGGAGAAGCTGCTTATATATTAGGCATCAAAATCTATAGAGATAGACAAAGACGCCTAATAGCTTTAAGCTAAAGTACATATCTAGACAAAGTTCTGAAAAGGTTCAGAATGGATAAAGCAAAGAAAGGTTCATTGCCCATGTTGTCAGGTAAGATATTGAGCAAGGCTCAGTGTCCAGCTATGGTAGAAGATAGAGATACTATGAGCAAAGTGCCATATGCCTTGGCCATAGGTTCTATCATGTATGCCATGCTATGTACTAGACCGGATGTGTCCAATGCTCTTAGTTTGACGAGCAGATACCAAAGTGATCCAGGAGTGGAACACTGGACAGCCGTAAAGAACATCCTAAAGTATTAAAATAGGACTAAAGAAATGTTCTTGGTCTATGGAGGTGATAAGCATCTCGTCGTAAAAGGTTACGTCGACGCTAGTTCCGACACCGATCCGGATGATTCTAAATCTCAGACAGGATACGTTTATATTTTGAATGGTAGAGCTGTGAGCTGGAGAAGCTGCAAGCAAAGCATGATCACGGGATCTACAACGGAAGCGGAATACATGGCTGCTTCAGAAGCGTCAAGTGAAGGAGTTTGGATCAGGAACTTCATCACTGAGCTTGGTGTGGTTCCAAGTGCCTTGGACCCACTGGAGATATTGTGCGACAACACTGGCGCCATAGCACTGGCTAAGGAACCAAGATATCATCCAAAGACCAAGCACATCAACCGCCGTTTTCATATAACTCGAGATTATATAGCAGATAGAGATCTGTAGATTAGCAAAGTACATACGGATATGAATGTCGCAGATCCGTTGACTAAACCTCTTCCACGAGCAAAACATGATCAGCGACTTAATGCCATGGGTGTTAGATTGTTGCCAGATGTAAACTAGATTATTGACTCTAGTGCAAGTGGGAGACTGTTGGAATTATGCCCTAGAGGCAATAATAAAGATGTTATTATTATAATTCTTGTTCATGATAAAGTTTATATTCCATGCTAGAATTGTATTAAGCAGAAACTTTGATACTTGTGTGGTTTATGAACAACACCGTGTCCCTAGTACGCCTCTATGGCCTAGCTCATTGATTAATGATGGTTAAGGTTTCCTAACCATAGACATGGGTTGTCGATTAATAATGAGATCATGTTATTGGGAGAATGCTATGATGGACATGCCCAAATTAAGCAGAGCAATTAGATCGTGTCATCGTGTTCATCTTTGTGAAGCTTTTTCCTATGTCAAGTATTGTATTCCTTAGACCATGAGATAATACAACTCCCTGGTATCAGAAGAAAGCTTTGAGGTCATCAAACGTCATCCTATGTGAGGGTGATCATAAAGGTGTCTCTCAGGTGATCGGAAAGTACTTGTTGGGTTGTATGTATCGAGATGGAATTTGTCCCTCCCGAGTCGGAGAGATATACTTCGGGCCCACCCGGTAATCAATATCAACGCCACTTGCAAGCACGTGGTTAAGGAGTTAATCACAAAGTGATATCGGATTACGGAACGAGTAAAGTACTTGCTGTGAACGAGGTTGAACTAGGTATGCTGATACCAACGATCGAATCTCGGGCAAGTAAAATATCGCGTGATGAAGGGAATACATATATGGGATTAATTGAATCCTGGCATCGTGGTTCATACGATATGATCATTGATGAATATGTGGGAGTCAATATGGGTTTCCAGATCCCGTTGTTGATTATTGATAGAAGATCATGTCTGCATATTCTCAAACCCATAGGGTCGTACACTTAACGTGCATCGACGCTAGGATAGAATGGATGATTGTTTTTTGAGTTTTTGTTCGGAGTCTCGGATGAGACCCAGGACATCACGAGAAATGGTCCGGAGAATAAGATTCATATAAAGGAAATCTGTTTTTGGATTTCGGAATCGTTTCGGAGTTTATCGGTATTGTACCGGAAGGTTCTAGAAGGTTCCGGAGTGGGACCAACATGGGCCCACTTGTCGAAGGCCTGCGTGGGCCTAAGGGAAAGTTCCTTGGCCACTTTGGGTCAAGGGAACAAGGCCCCTAAGGCCCAGACGGCCAGCCCTAGGGGAAACCCTAGGGGAACCTTCTAGAAGAGGGGGGATGACTTGCCTCCCACTCCACCCCTTGGGACGCCGCCCTAGGGCTTGGAGGAGGGGTCAAGGGGGCCGGCCAGCCCCCTATATAAGGAGGGCAGGGGCGCAGCCTCCCCCCCCACACACTCCAACCCTAGCCGCCAACTGCTGCCCTTCTACCTCTCTCTCTCTCTCCCGACTACGCGTAGGCGAAGCCCTGCCGCAGAAACTCTCCACCATAAGCACCATGTCATCGTGCTGTAGATCCAATCTATCTCTCCACCATACTTGCTGGATCAAGGAAAGGAGGAGACGTCGCTGCACCGTACGTGTGCATCTCTCGGAGGCGCCGCCACTTGCAGCGTAGGATCGGATCGGATCGCGAGGAGGAGACGGCGAGTACGACTACGTCAACCACATTCTGTTGAACATTTCCGCCGTGCGATTTCTTCAAGGGTATGAAGATCTCATCAATCTCTCTCGTTGATTACATCTCCTAGATTAGATCTTGGCTTTCTTGTTTGCATCCGTGGAAAATTTTTTATTTACTATGCTGCGAAACCCTTCATAAGGCCCGGGTCGCCTAGGCGCCGGCGTCGAGAATAACGTCTGAGACGGAGATCGCGGCTAGGCCCGGATCCCGCGCTTTCGCCATTGATCGTCAATTTGCATCACCATTCTATATCATAATTTGCCTCTCTTCATTGATATATGTCTTATTATGAGGTGTTACTTATGTCTTTTCTACTGTTTTTGCATGTTGGATGATTCTTGGAGGATGGACTACCGGAGTCAGGTTTCTGATAGAAAAAGAGGTGTTTTGATGCAATTTCGCGAAGATCATAAAAATACCAGAAAAATATTGGAAAATTATATTTTACCATAAGACGAAGGAAGCCAGAAGGGAGGCGTAGCTGGGCCACAGGGGGTCCACACCTCCCTAGGCGTGGGTCCCCCTTGGACCGCGCCTAGGGCAGGTGTGGCCCACCTGGCCGGCCTCCGACTCTGCCCTCTCGCCTATATATTCCCCACGGAACCCTAATACCAGGGGAGCGATCACAGATAGATTTACGCCGCCTCTGCGGGGCGGAAAACACTGAGAGATAAAGATCTCTCTGGCAGACAGATTTCTGCCGGGGAAATTCCTTCCCGGAGAGGGGAGATCGTCGCCATCAACACTGTCATCAATCTAGGCTTCATCGGGATCATCATCATCCATATCATCATCTCCACTAGCACCATCATCACCACTCCGTCCCGCTGTAACAATCGTGTTGGATACTTGCTTAGTTCATAGGGGAAACTTTCCCGGTGTTAATTACTATTGTAGTTGATGCTTGTGAGTGGAACCATTGGATTATTGTTTATGTTCAGATTGTTATTCATCACCATATCATCTTTGATCTTGATCCATATGATGTCTTGTGAGTAGTTCGTCTAGTTCTTGAGGACCTGGGAGAAGTCATGTTGTTAGTAGTGGATTTGTGTTGAGTTATTATTCAATGGTTTAGTATTTAAGTTGTGGTGCTATTCTTCTAGTGGTGTCATGTGAACGTCGAATACATGATATTTCACCATTTATGGGCCTAGGGGAATGCATTGTGTATTTGACTACTAATTATGGGGTTGTCGGAGTGACAGAAACCTGAACCCCTGTTAGGACACCTTTGTACAAGGGAGCGTAGGATCTCAGAGTTTAAGGTTGTGGTTAGGTCTATATCTTAATTACTTTCCTATAGTTGCGGATGCTTTTAGGGGATTTAATCACAATTATGTATTAGTCCAAGTAAGGTCGGTACATTAGCACAGGTTCACCCACACAACACTTACAACACCAAAGAAGAGTACTGCTATTTGAAGCGAAAGCACTTGACAGAATTCCCATGTGTTCTCGAGAACGTTTGGTCCTTATAAGTATTTCCACCGGCTTGTCCTTTGCTAAGAAAGGACTGGGCCACTTGCTCGTTGTCTTTATTACTTTCACTTTGTTTTGTTGCTTTATCAGAAAACCCCTAAAAATCCGTTTGCTAAGTATTTACAGAGATTTCCTGCTCCACACCACTAGTCAACACCTTCTGCTCCTTGTTGGGATCGACATTCCTATTTATCGAAAGTACTACGATACACCCCCTATACTTGTGGGTCATCCGCCATCTGCCAAACCAGATACTCGTGATTACCGGCCGCCACTCACCGCAACACCACCGCTAAACCAGCCAGGGCGGACGCCTTCCCTTGAGATCGCGATCAGGACACACACGCCCCCTATTTGCACTGGCGATCCCGGGCAGCGGGGAAGAGACCACGAGAAGGAGGGCTCGGCGTGGAGGGGAGGCCGCCCGGCGCGGCGCCGCCGTGCGGGTGTGGGAGGAGGAGGGATCGGGAGATACCATACACAACTAAACTCTTTTTACTCTTAGAGCTTGTGGTATGATTTCTAGAATTAATGATAGATATTTTCTTCGATATACCTGGAGTAGCCAATGGAACGTGGGTAACTATCCACCACCACAATTAGTAAAAAAAAGGTTTGCAAAAGCCTGAGCTTTGGGATGTGTCCCTAAGTATTTTTATTTATGTAATAATGAGGTTGTACTCCAGCTCCTTGTGAGCTTTGAAACACTCGTGTTGGTTTGTTCCAACACTTTGCTTTTTTTATTTTTTATTTTTTAGTTTGCTTTTGTTTTCAGTTTGTTTTTGTTTTCTTAGTCCCTTGCTTGGTCGCAAGTTTTTTTCTATTCTTTAATCCCCATCCTCAAAAATGCAAAAAGATTTTTCCCTTTTTCCTTTTCTCGTGAAAGTGGATTTGCACTTTGCCTCTTTGCTTCAATTTTATTATGAGAGTGATTTTTCTTGAGTTTTAAAGGAACACATCCCTATAAGGAAGAGGATTATGAAGTCACTCATGAGAGGTATGTCCTATGTCTCCCACTTTTGAAGTTTGAATTGTTTATCTTAGTTAATTGATTTGCTAAGATGCTATGCTAGTGGGAGTAATTTAAAATAGTTAGAGTAAAGCTTTTTATTTGTATGAATATTTAGTTGTGAAAGCTTTTGTTCTAGTTCTTGTATCTAACCGAGTCTTGCCTTGGAAATATTTTGCTAAACAAGTATAACATGAAAACGTCTAAAATTTTTATGACTTGTTTGATGAGTGATTGTCTTGAGAGTTTAACTTTAAAGGTACTTAACCTCAAAGACGTTTTGATTGACTTGACGACACTCTTGAAAGGAGTTGTTTGATTGAAATGAAGTCTAGTGGTAATTGTGATTGCATGCCAAAGCTAACCTTATGGATCAAACCGTGATATTGTTTAAAAAATCCTATGTTTCTCATGCACACCTTTGAATGCCAACGACTCCCCTAGCTTTAGAATGATATATGGTATAACCCTGGATTTTGGCTATGAGTTAATGACATGGGTGAAATACGTGTCATCATATGGAAAAAGTATTGGTACTCTTAAAGGTTGTGCAAACCACTATTTAAAATCATCACTCAATGATCCTTGTTGAGAAATATCCTTAAAAGAAGGAAGAAAAAAGAAGTGAAAGAGAAAAAGAAAATAGAAAATATGATGATCCACACAACAAGTCTTTGACATGATCTTGTTATTATTTTTATGAATTTTCTTGAGAAGCAATGATTGGAGTAATAGTGTTTTTGATAGTCTTGATTTACCGATGTGGGTGCCAATAAGACACTTCACTGTTATGATACTTAGGACATTAACTCTCTTACTCAATATTGCTATAATAAACATCCTAGTGTTTCTTGGCAAGTTGAGAATTAACTAGAGGAATTGGATTGATTGTTATTTATACTTATATTAAACTCTACTTTGATTGACTTGATTTATCGAAGCTTGTATAGTATTCTTAGAATTTCTCTAACTTTGATGAGATTTTCAAAATGGAAGAACTGCTCGAGGATATGGCTACCGACCGTAAGTGAATTCATATTCTCGTTGTTTCAAGTTTAAACGTTGAATTCCTTATAGTTTTTTGTTTCTTCTTCCTCGGGGACGATCAAGGTTTGATCTTTGGGGACGTTGATGACTCCAAAATTCGCCATCTTTTTCCACACTTAAACATTGTTTTTTGTCAAGCAATTGACATTAATCTCTCTTTATTTGCTAGTAATGACTAATTATTGCAAAAATATGCAAAACCTTTCTTTGATTTGTGTTGTGCAGGAAATCATGTTTTTATTGCGAAATCTGGAGTCATTGATGAAGATTTTGAGAAATTTTAGACGACCAAGTAATCCTGGAGCTATTGTCAGGCGCCAGACGGCATAACGATCACTGGTACGGGCATGGCCCGCCCGTATGAGGTGGCGATAGCTTCGTCTCGTCAAACCGTACAACTATCATGAGTGCCTTTATATTTCGAGATCCCAGCCGTCGCGTAGAGGGCTGCCATTTTCACATTGTATCGCAACACCACCAAAGGAGATACACATCATAGTTCATCCCTTCCATTCCCCGTCCTCTCCATTAGCCATAGCCATTACTTTGTACTTTAGATCTTCTTGTGATTCGGCGATCATTGTAAGAATATTTGATTTCAATCTAAGTATTTTGTACAATATTTTCTATCCTAGATCTTATTGTTATGAGTGAGTAGTCCTCACGGGTTGCGGGTTGGGGAGAAACCTCGCAGCGATTATGTGCATCTAATCTATGGGAGAATTGTGTATTGTTTGAAAGAGGGATTTGTATCTTTTGTTTCTTTGTCTCTTGACTCGATCTTTGGAATTGCAGGTACCCAAAACCCCCGATATCGATCAAGGCTTGAGGTGAGATACTTGGCTAGCGGCGATCTGATAGGAAACCCAATGAAAAAGGGTTATACGGTCTTCATTTAACGACCCATTCGGGATCAACAACAATATCTCTTCTTAAGGCTTTGATCTGTGTTTATCACTTAATAACTATTTGTAATTCGATGATTCGTGGTACAATCGGTTAGATCAAAAGGCTATCGCTATGTCTGCTGCTCGCAGGGGCTTTAGTATATTAGGTTGTGCTTTCCACGAAGATTATCTCTATTGAAACCTTACACATGACTATGTTTATTATTATCTTCTATCATATATGATGTATAGCTGCAGGTGGATCTTCAACCCTGACCTATTTCCATCCATTGATTGAACCCATATTATGAAATAAACTAGATTGCAAAGGTAAAACAAAAAACAATGTCTTCTAGACATATCATTATTTTCATTTCTATTAGTGTTATTTCCCAAGGATCAATTAAATCTAGACCTATTAGAGAAAAAGCTACTATACTGTATCCGTAATTCGGATCGAAAGTATTACTTCTTTAGCCGCAACATGTTTTATTTCTACCAAAATTGATATTTTGCGTTTGAGTTGAACTCCCAAAAAATCCGGCAAGTAATACAAACCTAATACCATAAAAGGGGGACAAATGGAGGTACATTATAGTTCCGGTGGTTAGGAAATAGTCCTCAAAAAATACATTTCTCCTAAACATGAACTGGAATGGGTTTGATTAATTAGGCTGAAAATTCAGGAGATGCTTCAGCTCACGAATGGTACGGTGCTACAAGTAATATTTCTTCTGTTTTAAAATATAAAATGTTTTAGCTTTGGGAGATTCACGTGAGGAAATAAGGCATGTTGTAGCAAGCGATCGGTCTATGGTGATCTGGTCCGGCCAGCGCATACCGATGCCAACTATCGCTAATCAATTCTACTAGAGCAAGTATAATAGCGTCCAGTCAATAGGCTGTAAGCTATTTTATACTAGCAAAATCTTAGCTAGAGGGAAGAGAAGAGATGAGAAAAAAACTAGCAGACTCCTCTGCTAGCGCCCGGCTATACACAAAAAACGAGACAGTACAGATGTAGCCAGCGAGGGGCCATAGTGCCGGCTCTTTCCACCGGTCTAACTCTTGCATGCGAGAAAAGATGGCATTTATATATCAATATTAAATTATTAAATACTTAGCCTATTAGCAGGCCTCTTATTTTGTTCAAATGACTTGGCATTGCATGTAGCCAGCAACCGGCTACATTATTAGCCTTGCTCTTACAGATAGTCAACCAGCTGTACCACTGCTAACTGACACTAAGCACAGCAATTTACGTGCCACGCGACGCACGCCCAAACTTTTTTTGGTTTCTCCGGTACAAAGCAGGGAGGGACCAGCTCGATCTGATTCGTATCGATTGGCTAATCCCTTCCTAGAATCTCAAGCCACGTGAGGTGCGTGCGTCTTTGTGCCCACCTGAATGATGCCATTATTGAAATAAACAAATCTTATAATGAAGAGTAGAATAAACTCGTAATGAGTTGGGGAGAAAGGCAGGTTGGATTTTGAATATAGTTTCTGCAAGTTGCACTACATGAGTAACAAGAAACGCTGACGGTCTTATTTTACGCCGACGGCGAAACCCCCGACGGCCGCCGTCGACGTAGACAAAACCGTCGGCGTATATAAATAAATTCTGACGGTGACCGTCGGCGTAAACATGCCGTCGGTATAAGGGGCCACGTGTCCCTACCAACCGTTTCACCTGACGGGCGCGGTCAACGGCGTTAGGCGCATCAATACGCCGATGGTTAGGCCGTCGGCCTACCTCGGCTAGCATGTATACGCCAACGGCAATGCCGTCAGCCTAGGTAGTTTACTTTTCCTTTTTTCCAAAATATAAAATTCAAATAGTTCCATAATTTATTTCCCACTATAATTTTAATATAGATGTAATTTATAAATAACTTGGTGATTATAAAATAACAACGCGTATCCGCCACCCGCATTGAATAACGACGCGAATCTTCCGAACCCCGATGCTAAGCATAAATGTGAAATAGGAAAAACAAAATACGCATATAATGCATAACTACAACAAAAATATTAAAGATATATCTCATTTTTTACGGACCACGGGGAACCAAAACCTCTCTTTTGGGAAAACCCTAGAAACCCCTCTCTTTTGGGGACCCTCGGGTATCGAACCCACTATTTGGAGAAACCCTCCACCGAGTGAAGGTTATCGCATGTACACTTGTAAAGGGTGTGACCGTCCACGTTGTAAAGGATGTGACAGTCGCACAAGGGTGGTGGAATGCCCCTAGATGGAAAACCTAGCTCCCGGGTGTGACCGTCCACGTTGCATGCGATAACACTTATAGAAATGTGCTGGACATGTAGGAGCAGGCTCCTGCCGCAGATCAAACGAGGGTAAACCGGTGGAATCTTGGACCTATCCTTGGTTTTTCATGTAGATATGACCTAAACAAACTTAAAACATCAAGAAAGTGCATTGTTCGCGGCCGTCGGCGTATACTTGTATACTTGTATGTGGCCCAGCTATGTCCAGCGTGGACATTGCATGGGGAAACACGTGGCACCGTAGGCCGATGGTATTGCCGTCGGCGTAAAACACCTGCCGCTAACGGCCGTTAGCTGGCCCAAGTGGGACCCACAAAGGCTATGCCGACGACGTGTACACCGACGGCATCGTGTAGCCGTCGGCCTATCACATACGCCGACGGGATTAGATACATCGACGGGAGTTTAGTATACTCCTACGGGGACGTAGGCCGACGCCGTTACGCCGACGGTATCCGTCGGCGTAGCCTATGCCGATGGGTTTCGGTGGCTACACCGACGAGGTATGGCCGTCGGCGTATTCTCTGTTTCCTGTATTGGGTTTTTTCATTAGTATAATAGTTTCAACAAGCTGGATTTTAAATATAGTTTTAACGTGTACAGCTCGACCGGTGACAGCATCCAACAGACGTTTACTCGCATGAACACCTGTCAGCGACGATCCAAGCTGGCCCCTACATGTGCATGTGATCGATGGCTGTGCCGAGTATAACGAGGAGATCTAGTCTCGTTGGAAAAAGGAAAGAAAATATCAAGATCACCTTGTCCAGCGAATTCATCTGCTCCCTCCGTCCTAAAATAGATGTCTCAGATTTTTCAAAATTTAGATAAACCTATATAGTAAATAGTGTTTAGATTTATCCAAATTTTTACAAATCTAAGACATCTATTATGGGACGGAGGGAGTACAACTAACTTCCAAAATATAAAATGTTTTAGGTTTATGTAAAAAATGTATCTAATTTTTTTTAGTATTTAGATTCATTTCAAACCTAAGTGAACCTATATACAAAAAGTAGTCTAAATACATTAATTCACAAAGCTATAACATCTTGTATTTAAAACAGAGAGAGTACAAGATGATTACTTTCTCGTCACACGATGTATTTTTTTTGCCAAATCTTTCTAAATCTAAAAACTTCAACCGAATCTGACCCCTCCTCGAAACTAATTTGGAATTCGACCCTTAGGGTCGACGCCATTTAGTTATACAGATCGGCGCTAACACATCAGAAAACCAAACCGAAAGAGGTCGGCTCTATTTAAAACGGTGCCGACGTCGGCTCCATGTTAAACGGCGCCAACCTCCCTAGGTTGCCTCCTGTTGTCACTTGTTGGTGCCGACCTGTATAACTTCGGCTCGGTTTAAAATGGTGCCGATCCGAGGGGTCAAATTCCGAATTAGTTTCGGAAAGGAGTCAGATTCGGTTGAAATTTTACAAAAAGTTAGATTCGGCAAAAAAAAATACTCACATGGTATTGCTAGCTCAATGAATACTCGAATCCAAGATATAGACCATGATTAAACCTCCAAGTGGGTCTCTCTCTACTCTAAGGGGAGCGACGACCCTTCCTACTTTGAGAATTGATCTCAAGTAGTAGCACAGTAGTTGGCGGTCTCTTTCAGCTACACATGTCCCCTCTCAACATCAACCATGTCTTTGCGCTCAACTTTTCTTCGCCTTATCACACGATTAGCAGCTCTAGGACGTTGAGATGACACTCAACCCATCCCATCCCAATCCCATCATCATAAAACCCCCGTACACATGGCGCCACCGTACTACCAAGTTAAGCCTCGAGGAGAGATCGAGTCGGCACGTCGGTCTCCGCGCCACAGGTGGGCGTCCCGACGGCGAAGGACCACGGAGGATCCCAAACTACGGTTTAAGGTTGGCCGGGCGCATGGGGGAGGAGAGGGTCGGCGTCGGATTACTTCTGTGCCCATCACACGGATCGGCGAGCGGGTGCCGGCCCTCGCTCGCGATGTCTTTGGGCGCAAGGTTCGGAGGTTTAGATTGATGATGATCGGGACGGCCAGCGTACATGGACTAGAAACATTTTAGCATGGGCATGCCTGCCGCTGGACCAACGATTATTTGTGTTCAGCACGGCGTACTATATTATTCTCTACATTTCTGGACTTGTTGAGATGTCTCTAGAAATACGTTCTCGGCCATCTTCTCATGCCAAGCAACAAGCGGGCATGGAATGGGATTTTGGTAGTGTTTATAAAAATATCAAGTAGGCGAAACATAGAAGTACATCTAAATTTGTGTGCAAAGACATGATTTTAAGAAGCACGAGCTTATTTCTCCTTCACAAGAGTTGTTTGAATCGCAGAAACCGTAACAACGTAGGAAACCAAACTACTAGTAGCACAGATGCCTACTACAGCGTCCGTGTATTTTGCCTTGATTCTGCGTGAAATACGGTCTTAGTGGATGTTAAATCTCATCACCTTTGGGATGCCACACCTAAAGGAATTTTCTGCCGTGCTTTTCCTTTATCTTGTTCAATCGCTGCAGTATCCAACTCATCCTTCGTTTTCATCCAACACCAAAGAGGCACTGGAGGTTTTACTGAAGAAGGGAAGTGTCGGTTTCAGGTGGGCTTTCGGTTTCAACAACTAGTACTGCTACAAGTGCCTGTCAAGGCTGGGGGACTCACTCACCGATCACAATCAGCTCACATCACCTCACTTCAGCAGCGCAGCCTTGATTTTTCCGTGTGTGCCTTTCAGCGCCCACGTGACCGCCGGTGGCAACTTGGCTCCACACCCTCTTTTCCTTCCTTTTGAGGTACGGATATGGTTCGGCGATTATGCTATTACTAGCAGCACTGGCTGAGCACTCCCAGAGAGTATATACACTTGAGTACATACACCTTTTTTTTCAGACAAAAGTTGGGGTTTCACATATTCACTGTAAATAAGAACACATGTTTTTTGCAACACTGCTAGTAGCAGCTTGTTCTCGTAGAACATGATACTGCAACACACAAATATTTTGGGATGGAATGCTGTAGGTCGCAGCAGCACAAGCGTAGTGCCAATCAAAACAACGATCTGCCACACATGCATATCTTCTACTGTAATCAATTCCAACGAACTGATCAGATTATTGGCGGAAGGCAAAAGGGGAAGCAAAGACAGCAGGAAATTATAAAGACCAAGGGGAATCCTCGATAGTTATCCTTCCTTGCTAGGATTAGATGTCCATAGCGTGTTAGTTAATTGCAACACAACAGTGTGACTTTAGCCTCCACAAAGCATGATAGTTGACCGACAAAGCTCAATCATCACAGGTAAAGAAAGAATCACGTCTGCAGGTCGATCCCATCTATCTTACAGGTTTTCAGCAACTTTTCCAATCTCTAACAGACGTTACAACATCCCCCTGACCAAGTTTTGCCCCCTTTGAAAAAACTAGGAACAGAATCGGAACTATCCTCTTTTGCGGTTTCCATGGATAAATTGGTGACGGAAAAAAAACTTGTGTTTGCTTCACATCATGATGCGGAGAACGGCAAGGCCGACGGCTGATATCGAAACGATGGTACCTATGCAGTATTTGATGACCTCATACTTTGCTGCCTCCAGCTGGGCTTTCAGTGAATGGATTTCCTGCAAAAAGAGTAAAAACAGAAAGATTTTAGTTATGTATACGATGAAGAGGTAAATGCCAACAGCCCGCACATGCAGGCCTTTTGCTCACCTTGTCAAGCTTTGTGGTGAGATCTGTAGTTTCATCATTCTGCTTGGCGAGCTCATCACGAATGCGCCTGGAGCAATAGCATTTTAATCAGATAAGACAAACAAAACAGACTTAATGATTGTTGCAGAAATGTGACAAAGACAGAGCAACTACTTGAATAATCATGGAACTAATGCCCGGTGTAATAACTAGCAGATCAAATTACTTGGTCTCAGTTTAAAAAGGTCGACAAGAACTAACGGGAATAGGTATTAACAATCATCACGAGGGGACAACAGAACTAATGCCTGGTGTACAATCATTGCAAAGGGAGGGCTGCTTGGTTTCACTTGCTACTGATGTGCACTATTTGGAATTGTTCTGCAAAAAGTCTGTTTACCCGTAACTCACTAGTGCTTCAGAAATCAAATACACCTGTCATTCAAAATCTTCAAATACCTATGTGTTAAAGGGTGCTGCTGGAATACCAATGTTATAATTCAAAGGTTCAGTAGGTGCTGCGCAAGGGTGAAATCAAGATTCAATAATCTTCGATGATAATTTATATCCTTACCGTCAGAGAATTTTGCCAGAGAAATTACAAGCAACCCAACCAAAAAGAGAAAGGTGAAAGTTCAATACACCAAAACAATTAACATCTTACACAGTGTGTTAGGTTGGATTGGTCTCCAAACTTCAATACTGAAGGACACAATGTTTTGTCATAAACAGAAGTGATCAATAGTTGCATACAGCAGACAAGTGGTGCTTGAAGACCACAGACAAAAGAGATGGCAAACTAGACATCAATTTATCTTCAAAGCAAGATGCAAGATGTTTAACCATTCTTCATTTATTTATTCTTACATAAACCGAGATAAAATATTGTTTGTCAATTACAAGGTAAGTAAAACAAAGAGTGCAGTCAGCATATAGAAAACAAACTTAATCTTACCCTCTTTCAAGGTTTAGATCCAACCGCTGCCCTGCAGTGACCTTGTCAATCTCATACCTGTACCACACAAAATGAACAATTAGGCTAAGTATCCTAATTCAAATCTGTTGTATAAACAGGCTCATAAACCAGGAACTAATACTAACTTCAGTTCACTCCTCATCTTATCAATATCTCCACGGAGTTTTTCAGTCTCCCGCTGTAACAAAGAGTAATGGTTTTCCTGCATAGAGAAAAGTTCCATGCATGAGCTTCTTTAGCCAAAAACATCAGGTCTGACTGAAATGGGCACTTGTAAGTTGTATGCTGTAGCCTATTACTCCGTATTAAACATCATGTTCAAACACAACTCAATAGAGAAATAAGTACAGGAGAAAGGTTCAACAAAACAGATGCTACAAAACCAACAAACAGAAAAAGGAGTGTATGATCTGCAATCGATGCGAATATAGTGCCAAAAAAAATGTATTGTGCACAGATACGTATTTCTTTGCGATCAGTGATCTATAATCAAAATAGACACTTTTCAGTTAAACTAAAATTTACGCTCTATTCCTGCTCTATAAAGTACTAGTACTAGTATAACCAACTTCAGGTCTGGACTGAATCATCCAAAAAGCACCATGCATGAAAACCAGGGTACTAGTATAATTGTACCCAGTTACTGCATTTTGCTCAAGTCTGATATGTACACTACAGATGATCCTACAATGTTGAGCATTACCATTCCAAGCATTGTAGAAAGCAAACCAAAAGTTGAAACTCAATAAGCCACAAAGTATGCACCACTTATTCAGGCTGACAATGGGGCAAGCAAAACTGTATTAAGGCAAGAAAAAAAAGATAAATGCTTACAAGGACAGCTATTGTCGTTTCAGCAGGAGTACCATGATATCTTCCCACATGGGCATGTCAAGAACATACATGTTTTTTTTAAGGTTAGCACATACATGTTGCACCCACGATCGTCGCCATCGCAGTTGAATCCCGTTGTATACGATGACATAACCAGCTAACCATCAAACTTGATTAGCGACTGAACTGAACCATATGAGGTGAACTGCATCATGTCATCAATCGATGTGAGCCAGTGCCGCGGACCTGGAGCTCTGTTGGTGTCATGGTCGAGCGACTCCAAGGCAAGCACCATGCCGTAGCTGAGGCAGTGAGGGAGTGGAAGTTTCGGCTGCCGAGGTGGTCCGTGGTGTTGACCAAGAAGTCACGGCGACAGTAGAGCCATAGAGGGGAGGAGCCAATGATGAGAACACCAGCGCCGGCGCCCGGCGGCGCTGGTGCTGGTGCCCGACGGCCAAGGGAACCCAAGGTTAGAGGGGCGGCGAGGCGCACTGGAGAGAGGCAACACCTGCGCAGACCCAAACAAATGGTGCTGGTTGAACCCATGGGTTTCCGTTTCTATTTTTTCAATTTGACCCCAAACCGCATGGCTCCAGTCCACACTTCCAATCAGCCGACACAGCTCCAGTCTGCTGCGCTGTAGCACCCATTTGAGCCTGAACCAATAGAGGCCACAGCAAAACCCACACGAAAAAGCTCGTTTGTACCCGCAACATTCCCAGGCTTACCACTTCTAAGTTTTTAAAAAAAATACTAACCGACATATCATATATCCAACATCGTGGAGTGAATACGAGAACATCAATATTTTCAGATCAACTCCAAACACTCATTAAGAGTCAGTGAATTACTGTGAAGTCTGAGTTCTGCCTCTTAATTAGCTGAATGAGGGTTAACTGGAATGGAGATATTAGTCACTAAGTAAACTCACTAAAACTTTTTAATCCTGGGACAGAGATGCAAATATACATTTTCTAAATAGTCTATTCATACTAAGCAAAATCAAAATATCAAGAACACTATGTACTGAAAATATAATGCACATTTATCAAATGGTCGAAATGCAGGTTGCTAAGCTTTGGCTAAAGAATGTCAGCATTTGCATGTCCAAATGAAACTTTATTAGAAATTATATCATCAATAAGAACCACATTATCCGTCTACGTGGCAATAATAGGTAATCAAGGTGCTCCATGGTAAGAACTAGAGAAACATACTAATCTCACTTGAAATACAAGGTGATGTTAACGAAAACACAAATAATGGCACCCAAAAAAGATTTAACCCATGAAACAAATAAAAAAATGTATGTCTGAAGGACACAAAACTAGCCCACATTTTAGGTTTGACACTTCCACCACACGAGGGCTACAAAATTGTCAACAACAATAACCTAAAATAGGCCCAGAAACTAAACGAGCGTCTTTTAAAAAAAGCAGTGTGAATGATAAACCCACTTTATGAAGATCAAATAGCACGTAATGGTTGGGCATTGGGGTAACAGTGACCCCAACCCTTAATTACATACTAACCCTGCTATTTGCACAAACCATTCGCTTATAAGACAAATGGGGACTACATCTTCCCAAGTACCAACTGACAATCATGAAATGGAGAAACAGAGAGAAACAGTGGTAAGTAGAACTTGTATAAGCTATTTGATCAAGTTAAACAAAAATGGCAGCAGCAGTCATATGCACAAGCACAATAGCTGCTAGAAAAATGTCAGTGACTATCCAATTCAGAATGAGCCAACAGTTTGCTTCCCACAATACTTGTGAGCTCAGCACTTGCGACTTAAACTTGGAAATAAGCAACATGCAACAGTGATCCCAACCCTTAAACGTATTCCCACACCATGCTATTTCCACAAACCCTCCAGCTTACTGTATAAGCTAAAAATTGGGGCCATACCAAAATGGAGCAATGCAGAATAGCCTAGAGGGAAACAAAAGTAAGTAGAACTTGTACAAGCTATCTAATCAGGTTCAACAAGAGGGTGGCAGCAGTCATCATAAGAACAATAGGAACAACAGTGATCATCCAATTCACAAACCAATCTCTTATAAGCCAAACGGGGGCTACTTCTTTCCGAGTGGTAACAGACATCAACAAAATGGAGCAATGCAGAATAACCAAGGGAGAGGAAAACAATGGTAAGTAAGCAGAACTTGTACAAGCTATGCTAGAAGCGTCAGTGATCATCCAATTGACATTGATGACATAACCTAAGAGTATAATAGTTTGCGACTTGGAACGACAAATACCTGGGAGCTCTGCACTTGCGACTTGAACTTGGAGATGTGGGCCTCCTGCAGCATCTCATTCTGCAGCACAAGATTGCAAAAGCAGAAGCAGGAAACATATGAGCAAAAAAGAGAAGAGAAGAGAAGAGAGCGTGAGAAGAAGGGCGATTATGTGCGTGTGTTACTTACCTTCTGCATCTCGGCCGTGGTGACGAATGACGCGGAGATGCTCTCGAGGCTGTCGTTGAGGACCTCGGTGATGGCTGAGGTGATGGCCTCCGCGTGCTTGGTCGGGACGCCCTGCGACTCCAGCTTCCGCACCTGGGTAGGGAAACGCGCGCGTCATCTCAGCATTTCATTCCGTCGAGCACCTCTCGGGCGGGCAGGGAGAGCTTAGAAGGAGAGTTAGATTGGTTACCATGGCGAGCGTGTCGACGAGGAAGGCGCGGTGTCCGTTGGTCTTGACGAGCTGCGCGATGCTGCGCGCGGGTCCGGCCCAGCGCGTGGGCCAGTGGTGCTGCTGGCTGTGGTGCAGGAGCATGCCGCGCCTGCACGCTGCGGCGGCCGCTGCGGCCATCCCCTCCCCACCCACGCGAGGCCGGCGACCGGAGGATACGGGGGCGCGCGGGCGGAGGAGGAAGCGGTGGAGGGGGGCGAGCGGGGTGGGGGTCGGTGGGGGGAGCGGGTGGGGTCGGGCTATATGCGGGCGGGGCGGTGGCTGATTCGGGCGGCCCGGCTTCGTTTGTGGGAGGGTGGCGGTGGTGGGATTGGGTTGGAGGCGGGGGAGGGGGCGGTGCTAATTTGGGAAAGGCGATGGAGGGAGGGAGGGAGGACGGTGGGAGGCGGAGGAGGATGGCGAGGCGTGGAGAAGAAGAAGACGCCAAGGGAAGGGGGAAAGGGGAAGAGGAGAACGTGTTTGTGAAGAAAAGAAAACCGGCTCGTGTGTTTTTTGGTCCCTTGGCGTTTGCTGATTTTTTGAAATGGCCCTTGGTTTTTCGGATGGCGCTGTGTTCCTTCTATTCCTGGGTCAGTTCGAAAATATTTCGGTAGGATCGTGAATTATCTGCTCGTCGAAGGCGTGACACGGGAAGTTGTTTTATTTTAGATGGGGCACTGGAAGTTGTTGGACCGAAATCTGAAGCAGTTCGGTTGTGCGGAGCGAAAGATCTGTTTGCAAATTGAGTTAAATACATAGTTGCTCACCGAACTCAATCCTCTTGCCTATCGTGGTCATTGTATATAGAGATATGCAATTTACGTTCATCGAATACGCTCAGTGGTTCATCGGAGGTCACTGTAGCATGTAGAGCTACGTATTTTGCTGACGTGGCACTGGGTTGACCAGTCTCTGGCAGAGAGATGTTTTACAAAGAAGACACTCCTCAATCCTGATTGTTTATTCAATGCCTAGAAACTAAATGGTAAGGCTGACCACTCCTCAATCGAGAGGCTCCGCCGCTTCTACCACCGCTTCCGCCGGCCTCCCACCTCTATCACCGCCTCCAGCCTCCGCTAGGTGGCTAAGCACCACCTCTGTCGATGTAGAAGTGGATGGTGCATGGACCCGACAGTTTGTCGTATGTTAAGGGTTCGTCATCCGACGACGCTTGTCATATGCGTTAGGCGTCCTCCGTCATGGAAGTTGCTTCGCGGTATCCGCGGTTGCCATCTTGGCGGTTGGTGTAGCCAGCCGCGACCATGTCGGGTCCATCGCGATCGTCATAGACGCGCGATCTTCTCTTGCTAAGGCGTTCACGTCGCCTACCGTAGTCATCTTCCTCCTCCGAGTGCGCTCGGTGAACGGAGTCCTCGCCATCTGCCCACCTGTTGGCGATGTCCATGAGGTGGTCAAGTGTCTTGGGCTTGACGCGTCCAAGTTCTTCCTTGAAGTCCTGGCGTTTGACGCCGTTCTTGAAGGCGTCGATAACTCTCTCCTCAGAGATGTGCGCCACGAAGTTCTTGGTGTTGGACCAGCGCAGTATGTACGAGCGAATGGATTCGCCCGTTCGTTGGGTGCAGGCCCGCAGCTCCTCGATCGAGGCTGGCCTCTTGCTGGTGCCCTTAAAGTTCCGGATGAAACTGTACGCCAGCTCCTCCCAGCTTCGGATGGATCCCGACGATAGGTTGTTGAGCCAGATCCGAGCTGCGTCTGTCAGCTGAAGCTGAAGGCATTGCAGGGCGGTGTCCTTGTTTTCGCCGTGTAGCTTGACAGACGATAGGTGGTCGCTGAGCCACGCCTTGGGGTCCTGTGTGCCGTCAAACTTCGGAGTGTCTGAAGGAAGCTTGAAGTTCCATGGCATCCGTGTCTGCCGAACGGATCTGCTGAAGCATCGGGCTCCGCAGAGTTCTCCTTCGTCCTCGTCCATCTCGGATTCAGACGAGTATGCGCGTTTGGCGCGCGCTTAGTCGATTTTGCGCTGGGTGAGCTCACTTCGAGCGTCGTAATCGCGGTTGCGATGGCGCGAGCTCTTGTGGCTTCGAGAAAGGTCGTGCTCTTCATCTTCGGATGAAGGTGTGGGGCTGCGGTTGAATTTAACCGCAACTTTCTTCTTTGGCTCTGCATGAGCCTCTTCATGGAGCGCAGCTCCAATGAGTCCGAGTCCGGTAAGCGCGGACTTGTGCATGGCCCTTTTCGGGTCCCCCTCCAGAGGTGGATGGGGCCAGTGCTGTGATGGCTGCCATGATCGTAGCTTGCGGCGTCTTCGGGATGACGTTGCCGTCGGCATCCATCTCCATGAAGGACGCGTTGAGGGCCCGGGTCACCTCGCGACGCTCCTTGGGGTCCATGTTCTCCGTCCGAGAACGGTGTTTGTTGCCATGGTTGCCGTGCGAGCTGGAGCCAATGCCCATGGCGGAGAGCGCAGCTCGCCGCGCACTGGATTTCGAGGCTGCTTGCTTATGTTTGTCAAGCACCTCTTTGCATCTTCACCAGCTTCTTGTGCTCCTCGACTAGGAGCGTGTGGTATGCCATCAGCAGGTCCCGTGAGGCACCCACGGGCAGGATCTTGTTGCCTGCTACGGCTTCGCGTGCTTGAGCCCATCCTTCCTTGCTGAGGCGGATGACCTGATCGGTGTCATCCCCGTTGGGCGGGAGGGACTGGCTTCTTCTGTTCCCGCCGTTTCTACCATGCGGGTTAGGTGGCGGGTTGGGTGTGTGATGTTCCGCGTCACTCTGGATGACTACGGCGCATTGGTGACGCTCGTAGATTGGATTGCTGCTGCCGCAGCTTTCGGATCCGGAACCGTAGATCCCTTCCTCCAATGGTGGCTCGCACAGATCTGAGTTGCAGCTGCTGTTGTCATAGGACTCATCTGTCGATGGAGATGTGCGTAGCACGGGGTGTGGGGCTCACGAAGTGGGCCTGATCGATGTCAGGGGCACCCGCTCTGGGAGGCGGAGAGTGTCGGTCTTCCCCACCTGGAAGCAGAAGCTCCCGAACAGGATCTCGAGTCCGTCGCCAACGGGCTCGAAGTCCTTCAGGGTGGCTGGCGAGTGGGCGGTGAAGTTGTAGCATCCCAATTGTCTAACAATTGTAATGCTACTTGGTCTAGTAATATAATGGCTACTTCAAACATATAATTGTTGCATCATCATTATATCATGCTCATGTCATCATGCCACCTTGCATTTGAGCATCATATAAAACCCTTTTCCATTTGGTTCTTATCTCATCTGCATTATTAATTGTATTTGCCTCTTGATATTGTATTTGGTTCTTGATATATTGTTTAATGCCCAAGTTGAGTTGGGGGCATATCTCTTGTTTAACTCCACCACCTTTCTTTTCACCACCTTATAATTCCACCATCCAACTAAATATGAGCTTGGCTTTATTTGAGTTTATCTCTAGCTCATGTGGGTTGGGATGGATCTAATTCTTCTACCACATGCTCTCATCTTAGTGTCATGTTGTTTTCACATTATTGATACATGAGAGCCACATGGCCACCTATGCATGCCTTGTGAGTGGTACCTTTTTCCTAGCTTCCATAGTTGTGGTTTTGGGGTTATCATCATGTTGGGGTATTTTTGAGGGCTTATTAAATACCTAGTGGCATACACACACTAGCAAGCCCCAAATATAATCCAATGTGATCATCTCCATATACTCCACTTGGAATATTTTCTAAATTCCTTTGCTTGGGCCTTACTCCAATTTTGGAAGTGCAAATGAATAATGCCATGTAATGATGTTGTTCTCACAATAATCAACATGGCAATAAATGTTTTGCATGGGCCATGCAAGCCCCACCTTTGCTTGTTCTTTGGATTTTATTTGAATTTTGAGTGCATTTAAACCACATCTCTCTCTCTCCTCTTAGCTTGATCTTGTTTGAGCTTGCTTAAGACCATCATCACCACACCTCCCTTGTGTTGCTTGATCTAGTTGGAGCATGCAATCTCCTATAAACCCCAAGCCACCCCATCACCCTAATCACCTAGCTATCACCACCCTACCTCTCCTCTCTTTACCATCCCCTCTAACCTAGCTCTAACCTAAACCCTAAGTCCACCCTCTCTAGCTAACCCTAGCTCGACCCCCATGCTCTGCCCTCCTACCCCTCTCTAGCAAACCCTAGCCGAGCCACCCCATCCCTCACCCTAGAGCTCCAACCCGAGCTACACCACCCCAACCCGAGCCTACCCCTCTCCTTTCTTCCTCTCTTTCTCCTGCCCTAGGGGCCCCTCTAGCCAGCCACTCTCCCGTGCCTCGCCGTCCCCACTGCAGCCTCACCTTCCCCAGCACCACCTCCCACCCGTGCACGTGAGGGAGGGTGCAAAAAGGTGGCCGAGCCAACCTTCCCCTACCCCACGCAACCTCACCGTCCCCTCTCGTTCTTATCCACCCCCTCGCCCCGCTAGCCTCCCCCAGATCCGCCCAGGCGCCCGCCTCCTTCCTCTCTCCTCTCCTCTCCTCTCTACCTAGCCTCGGCCACCGTCGGTCTCCTTCTTCCTCCGTCGTTCAGAGGCGCAGCGGGCGCAGCGTGTCGGCCGAGGGCGATAAGGCCGCCTGCCACTGCCTGCAGACGAAGGAGGAGGACGCCCAGGCCGAGGAGCACCCGCGCCGCCCGACGAAGCCCTAGCTCGCCGTTCCTCTGCCTCACCGTCGACCTGCTGCTCCCCTGCACGATCCAGGCCCTCCAACGACCCCGCGGTGAGCCACTCTACCTCCCAGACACCTCCCCTTTCTTGTTCGTTTCCTGGATGAGCGGGTCACGGCGACGAGCGCCCTCGGTGCACGGCGTGAACGTCGACGTCGTCTCGCTCCCGCGCGCGCAAACCCTATCTAGCCGCCTACCCCTGTTGGAGATATGCCCTAGAGGCAATAATAAATGTAGTTATTATTATATATCTTTGTGTTTATGATAAATGTTTACATTCATGCTATAATAGTATTAACAAGGAAACCATTAATACTTGTGTGATTTGTAAACTTAATTTGAAGTCCCTAGTATAGCCTCTATACTTCACTAGCTTGTTGGTTGATTGATGATGTGGTTTCTTTGTCATGAACATTGAGATGTTATCAACAACAAGATCATATCGTTAGGAGAATGATATGGTGGACATACTCCTATAGACAAGCGTAGCATAAAGATCAAGTCATTTCAATAGTTCAATTGCTATATGCTTTCTGATACATAGTAACCTAATTCCTTCGACCATGAGATCATGCATATCACCTTTACTGGATGGATGCTTTGATGTCATCAAACACCACACCGTAACAGGGTGGCTATAAAGGTGGCATTGAGTGTTCGGAAAGTATTGGTTGAAACACATGGATCAAGAGTGGATTTGTCCATCCACATGACGGATAGATATTCTCTGGTCTCGGTGAAATGTCATCCAATTAGCTTGCAAGCATGTGACTGGGTCACAAGGGATCACATATCACGAACGAGAAAGAGTACTTATCGAACGAGGTTGAACTAGGTATGCAGAGATACCGACGATCATAACCTCGGATAAGTAACATATCGTGAGACAAAGGGAAATTGGTATCGTATGTAAGTGGTTCATTCGATCGCAAAGTAATCGTAGAAATATGTGGGAGCCATATGAATTTCCAGATTCCTCTATTGGTTATTGTTCGGAGAAGTGTCTCGATCATGTCCGCATAATTCACGAACCGTAGGGAGACACACTTAAGGATTCGACGTTGTTTGAGTAGTTATGGTATTATGAGAAAGAGACCGAATGTTGTTCGGAGTCTCGGATGGGATCCGGGATATCACGAGGTGATCTGGAATGGTCCGGAGAATAAGATTCATATAAGGAAAGTTCCGTTTCGGAGTTGGGGAATGGTTCCGGTGTTTTCATCAGGAACATTCTAGAAGGTCCCGGAATGTCCGGCACTCCGGAGGGGGAAGGGTACATGAGTGTGTCATTACATATTGGAATGATTGCATCATGTACTAAGTATTCTTGCTGTCCCAAATAAAGGATTTATTTAAATCTTAAATTGAAAAGTCAAACGGCTAGTTTGAAAGTCAAACGACAAGTTTTGGGAAGTGGGAAAAGAGGAGGAAGTGGAGACCGACTTGGGGGAGGAGTCCCCTTGGCCCAGCGCCTCCCAAGGCCGACTTGGGAGGGACTCCTCCCTTGGCCACCGCCCTCCCACCTATAAAGGCAAGGGCAGGGCCTCCCCTCCTAGACACACAAGTTTCCTATCCTCTAAACTAAACCCTAGATCTAGACCCCGGTTTAGAGCTATTCGGTTTAGAGCCTTCTAATTGGTTTAGAGCCCTCTAATTAGTGTGTCTAATTACTAGACCACTAATAGCCTCTCTCATAAGCTCCACCATACTCGCACCGGCTTAAGGCGAAGCCTCAGGATCTCCCTCTACTTAGGTACCACTGTGTTGTCTTCTGGAATCGCGAGGAGAGTGCTACAACCTCCATGCTTTTTGGAACAAGGGAGAGGAAGGTCTTCGTCAGTAACGCGATGTGACCGATCAAGGAGCGCCATGGAACGCTGGCGCGGAAGGATCGTCTACGCGATCTTGAGATCGGAAAGAGTACGACTACATCACCCACGAGAATCTGCTCTCGTTAAACACTTTGGAATCTTCGAGGGTGAGTTATTCCATCGACTCGTTGCTACAATCTAGTAGATAGATCTTGGCTTGTTGTTTGTATGCGATAGAAAATTTTTGTTTTCCATGCTACGAACCCCTACAGTGGTATCAGAGCCGTGTCTATATGTAGATCTCACAGACGAGTAGAACACAATGGTCATTGTGGGCGTTGATGCTTTTATTGTAGATTGCTTTTCGTGTACTTTGCATCTTGCGGTATGTTGGGATGAAGCGGCCCGGGCTAACCTTACATGACATCGTTCATGAGACTTGCTCCACGCTTGACATGCAACTCGTTTTGCATAAGTGGCTTTGCGGGTGCCTGTTTCTCCTAGCATAGTAAAGATCCAATTTACAACGGGTGATCAACAATGCTAGTATCAATGTTGTGGTTCTTGTTCGTAGGTTAGAACGACACCTATGGAAAGCCCCAAACCACGTAAAATATGCAAAGAAAGTAGAAGCGTCTAACTTTGTTTTGCAGGGGTGTGATGATGTGATATGGCCATGATTGTGATTATATTTGATGTATGCAATGATCCTTATTGTAAGTTGGCAACCGCGTGAGACATATGGTTGTCTTTAATTTCATTAAGACCTGCGTGTCTATTCAAAATAGTTGTAATAGTTGAAGCTGGTGGATGACAACCATGAAGAAGCGTCATTGACCTTGATGTCTTGGTGATGATGGAGATCATGTTCGTGCTTGAAGATGGAGATCGAAGCACAAAGAAGAAAGGCCATATCATATCACATATTATGAATTGCATGTGATGTTAATCCTTTATGCATCTTGTATTGCTTAGTAGACGACGGTAGCATTATAAGATGATCCCTCATACACATAAATTTCAAGTTCTAAAGTGTTCACCCTTAGTATGCACCGTTGCCAAAGCTTGCGCTTCGAAGCACCACGTGATGATCGGGTGTCTTTGATTCGCGGTGAATACAACGTAAGCAAGCCAGATTTGCTTATGCGGAAGCTAAGGTTTGATCTTGACGAGCCTAGCATGTACGGACATGGCCTCGGGAACACGGATCGCCGAAAGGTAAAGCATGAATCATATAGTAGATATGATGAACATGATGATTGTTATTATTGAAACTATATCAACTCTCGTGATGATCGGTGTTGATGTAGTGGATTTGGTTCGTGTGATCACTAAAACAATGTGAGGGATGTTGTTTTGAGTGGGAGTTCACCTAGTTTAATTTCATTAATTAATTTGAACTCAATTTGTCATAAACTTAGTCTAAACTATTGCAAATATGTTGTAGATCATTGGCACCCTACCATCAATTTTAATGCCTAGAGAAAGAAAAGTTGAAAAACAATGGAAGCAACTTGGATTGGTTCCGCAATTTGAGGATTGTCCTCACACCGGTAATTTGACCTATGTGCTGGATGCACCGCTAGGTGACCCACAATCGATGCCACCGATGAAGTAAAGAATGTTTACCTCGCTCTAAGAATCAAGACTCCATAGTTCGATGTGCTATCTTGTATGGTTTAGAATCGGAGCTTGTAAAAGATTTGAAAAGTCGATCCATATGATATTGTCGAGGATCTCAAATTAATCTTTGAGACTCATGGCAATTGAAAGTTATGAAGCTTCCGAAAAGTTCTTTAACCGCAAGATGGAAGAGGTAGCTCGTCGGTGAGCATGTGCTTAAGATGTTTGGGCACGCAAATAAACTTCAAAGTTTGGGTATAGTGATTCCTAATACTCTGGGAGTTTACCGCATCCTCCAATCACTACCACCAAGTTACAAGAACTTTGTGATGAACTACAACATGCAGAACATGAACAAAGAGTTGCCGTAACTATTTGCTATGTTAAAATCTGCAGTGGAGATCAAGAAAGAGCACCAAGTGTTGATGGTCAATAAGACCACCAAATTCAAGAAAGGCAAGTCTAAGCAAAAGGGACACTTCAAGAAGGGTGGTAAGAAAGTTACCATGCCAACGAAGAAGACCAAGGCTGGACCTAAGCCTGAAACTGAATGCTTTTACTGCAAGGGAGAAGGTCCTTTGAAGCGAATTGCCCAAGGTACTTGGCAGATTTGAAGAACGGCAACATCAAGAAGAAAGGTATATCTGATATACATGTTATTGATGTGTATCTCACTAGTATTCGTAGTAGTGCACGGGTATTTGATAATGGTTCGTTGCTCATATTTGTAACTCGAAACAGGAGCTGCAGAATAAACGGAAGCTAGCGAAGAACGAGGTGACGATGCGCGTAGGAAACGGATCAAAGGTTGATGTGATCGCGGTCGGCACGCTACCTCTTCATCTACCATCGGGATTAGTTTTATACTTAAATAATTGTTATTTGGTGCCTGCGTTAAGCATGAACATTATATCGTGATCTTGTTTATTAAGTAGATTTACTTGTTTAAATCCGAGAATAATGGTTGTTCGATTTATATGAGTAACATGTTTCATGCACATGCACCTTTGATAGATGGTCTATTCATATTGAATCTCGATAGTAGAAATACACATATTAATAACATTGAAGCTAAACGTTTGAAATCAAGCGATAACTCGACCTATATGTGGCACTGTCGTCTTGGTCACATTGGAGTGAAGCGTATGAAGAAACTCCATTCGATGGACTTCTTGAATCAGTTGATTTTGAATCTCTTGAAAGATGCGAGGCATGTCCGATGGGTAAAATGACTAAAACTCCATTTTACGGTATAATGGAGCGAGCTCTGAACTTATTGGAAATCATACATACCGATGTGTGTGGTCCAATGAGTGTAGCATCGCGATGGTTATCGTTATGTTCTTACCTTCACGGATGACTTGAGTAGATATGGGTATATCTATTTCATGAAACATAAGTCCGAAACTTTCGAGAAGTTTAAGGAGTTTCAAAGTGAGGTAGAGAATCAACGTAACAAGAAGATTAAATTTCTACGTTCTGATCGTGGAGGTGAATATCTAAGTTACGAGTTTGGCAAGCATTTGAAGAAATGTGGAATACTTTCGCAGTTGACACCGCCGGGAACACCACAGCGTAATGGTGTGTCTGAACGTCGTAATCGAACTCTCTTAGATATGGTTCGTTCTATGATGTCTCTTACAGATTTACCACTATCATTTTAGGGTTATGCATTAGAAACAGCCGCATTCACTTTAAATAGGGCACCGTCTAAATCCGTTGAAACGACATTATGAATTATGGTTTGGGAAGAAACCTAAATTGTCGTTCCTTAAAGTTTGGGGATGCGAAGCCTATGTAAAGAAGTTACAACCGACAAGCTTGAACCCAAAGCGAAAAATGCGTCTTCATAGGATACAAGGAAACTATTGGGTATACCTTCTATCATAGATCCGAAGGCAAAATCTTCGTTGCTAAGAATGGATCCTTTCTAGAGAAGGAATTTCTCTCGAAGAAGTGACTGGAAGGAAAGTAGAACTCGACGAGGTTGTCGAACCTTCTCTCGAAATTGCGAGTAGCGCAGACCGAAGAAGTTCTGTGGTGCCTGCACCAATAAGAGAGGAAGCTAATGATAGCGATCATGAAACTTCGGTTGAAGTTGCTCTGAGCCTCGGAGGTCAACGAGAACTCGTACCACTCAGTTGGTATGATTCCGTTATGAGTGTCATGTTGGTGGACAACACCGATGACCCCGAGACATATGAGGAAGCGATGATGAGCCCAGATTCCAATAAATGGCAAGAAGCCATGAAATCCGAGATTGGATCCATGTACGAAAACCAAGTGTGGACTTTGGTGGACTTACCGGATGGCCGAAGGTCCGAGAACAAATGGATTTTCAAGAAGAAAACAGATGTCGATGGTAATATTATCGTTTATAAAGCTCGACTTGTCGCAAAAGGGTTTCGACAAATTCAAGGAGTTGACTACGATGACACTTTCTCACCGGTAGCGAAGCTAAAGTCTGTGAGGATTATGTTAGCAATCGCTGCATATTATGATTATGAGATATGGCGATGGATGTCAAAAAGATTCCTCAATGGAGACATTGATGAAGAGTTGTATATGATGCAACCCAAAGGTTTTGTCGATCCTAAAGATGCTAACAAGGTATGCAAGCTTCAACGGTCCATCTATGGATTGAAGCAAGCATCCCGAAGTTGGAATCAACGTTTTGATAAGGTAATCAAAAGTTTTGGTTTTATACAAACTGATGGAGAAGCTTGTGTTTACAAGAAAGTGAGGGAGCTCAGTAGCATTCTTAATACTGTATGTGGATGACATATTGTTGATTGGGAATGATGTAGACCTTCTTAATAGTGTCAAAGAGTATTTGAATAATAGTTTTCAATGAAGGTTCTTGGCGAAGCAGCTTACATATTAGGCATAAAGATTTATAGAGATAGATCGAAACGCCAAATATCATTGTCACAAAGTACATATTTGGACAAAGTTCTAAAGAGGTTTGGAATGGAAGATAGCAAGAAAGGGTTCTTGCCCATGTTGCCCAATACGACCTTGAGTAAAACTCAAAGTCCGACATCGGCGGAAGATAGAGAAAGAATGAGTAAGACTCCCTATGCCTCAGCCATAGGATCTCTAATGTATGCCATGCTATGTACTAGACCCGACATTGCATATGCTGTTAGTTTAACTAGCAGATATCAAATTGATCCAGGAGTGGATCATTGGAATGATCAAAAACATCCTTAAGTACTTGAGAAGAACTAAGGATATGGTTCTTTCTTAGGGAGGTGATGAACAGCTCGTTGTTAATGGTTACACCGATGCTAGTTGGAACACCGATCCGGATGATTCTAAATCACAACTGGATAATATTTATTTTGAATGGTGCAGATTAGTCGGAGGAGTGCAAAGCAAAGCGTTGTGGCGAGATCTTCAACCGAATCGGAATACATGGTCGCTTGGAGGCTTCACAAGAAGCGATATGGATGAAAGAGTTCATTACAGAGCTGGGTGTGGTTCCAAGTGCTGGACCCAATGTCTATCATCAGTGATAACATGGGCGCCATAGCCAATGCGCAAGAACCAAGGTCACACAAGAAGTCAAGCATATCAAGCTGCGTTTCACGCTATTCGAGAACATATCCATGGGGATATAAAGATTTGCAAAGTACACACAGATCTGAATGTGGCGGATCCGTTGACTAAACCTCTCCCGAGGGCAAAACATGACCAACACCAAACTGCCATGGGTGTTCGGTATATTACCATGTAATCTAGATTGGATGACTCTAGTGCAAGTGGGAGACTGTTGGAGATATGCCCTAGAGGCAATAATAAATGTAGTTATTATTATATATCTTTGTGTTTATGATAAATGTTTACATTCATGCTATAATAGTATTAACAAGGAAACCATTAATACTTGTGTGATTTGTAAACTTAATTTGAAGTCCCTAGTATAGCCTCTATACTTCACTAGCTTGTTGGTTGATTGATGATGTGGTTTCTTTGTCATGAACATTGAGATGTTATCAACAACAAGATCATATCGTTAGGAGAATGATATGGTGGACATACTCCTATAGACAAGCGTAGCATAAAGATCAAGTCATTTCAATAGTTCAATTGCTATATGCTTTCTGATACATAGTAACCTAATTCCTTCGACCATGAGATCATGCATATCACCTTTACTGGATGGATGCTTTGATGTCATCAAACACCACACCGTAACAGGGTGGCTATAAAGGTGGCATTGAGTGTTCGGAAAGTATTGGTTGAAACACATGGATCAAGAGTGGGATTTGTCCATCCACATGACGGATAGATATTCTCTGGGCCCTCTCGGTGAAATGTCATCCAATTAGCTTGCAAGCATGTGACTGGGTCACAAGGGATCACATATCACGGGAACGAGAAAAGAGTACTTATCAGTAACGAGGATGAACTAGGTATGCAGAGATACCGACGATCATAACCTCGGATAAGTAACATATCGTGAGACAAAGGGAAATTGGTATCGTATGTAAGTGGTTCATTCGATCGCAAAGTAATCGTAGAAATATGTGGGAGCCATATGAATTTCCAGATTCCTCTATTGGTTATTGTTCGGAGAAGTGTCTCGATCATGTCAAACTTCGGAGTGTCTGAAGGAAGCTTGAAGTTCCATGGCATCCGTGTCTGCCAAACGGATCTGCTGAAGCATCGGGCTCCGCAGAGTTCTCCTTCGTCCTCGTCCATCTCGGATTCAGACGAGTATGCGCGTTTGGCGCGCGCTTAGTCGATTTTGCGCTGGGTGAGCTCACTTCGAGCGTCGTAATCGCGGTTGCGATGGCGCGAGCTCTTGTGGCTTCGAGAAAGGTCGTGCTCTTCATCTTCGGATGAAGGTGTGGGGCTGCGGTTGAATTTAACCGCAACTTTCTTCTTTGGCTCTGCAGGAGCCTCTTCATGGAGCGCAGCTCCAATGAGTCCGAGTCCGGTAAGCGCGGACTTGTGCATGGCCCTTTTCGGGTCCCCCTCCAGAGGTGGATGGGACGCGAGGTACGCGGTGGCTGCCATGATCGTAGCTTGCGGCGTCTTAGGGATGACGTTGCCGTCGGCATCCATCTCCATGAAGGACGCGTTGAGGGCCCGGGTCACCTCGCGACGCTCCTTGGGGTCCATGTTCTCCGTCCGAGAACGGTGTTTGTTGCCATGGTTGCCGTGCGAGCTGGAGCCAATGCCCATGGCGGAGAGCGCAGCTCGCCGCGCACTGGATTTCGAGGCTGCTTGCTTATGTTTGTCAAGCACCTCTTTGCATCTTCACCAGCTTCTTGTGCTCCTCGGTAGGGAGCGGTGGTATGCATCGGTCCCGTGTCCGTGTGAGGCACCCACGATTCGGATCTTGTTGCTCCGGCCGGCGCTGCTTGAGTCTCGCCCTTCCTCCGAGGCTGCCCGGTGTCGGCCGTCTGTCATGAGGGACCAGCTTTCTGTTCCCGCCGTTTCTACCATGCGGGTTAGGTGGGAGTTGGGTGTGTGATGTTCGCGTCACTCTGGATGACTACTGGCATTGGTGGCGCCGTAGATTGGATTCTCTTGCCGCGACTTCCGGATCGGAAGTAGATCCCTTCCTCCAATGGTGGCTCGCACAGATCTGAGTTGCAGCTGCTGTTGTCATAGGACTCATCTGTCGATGGAGATGTGCGTAGCACGGGGTGTGGGGCTCACGAAGTGGGCCTGATCGATGTCAGGGGCACCCGCTCTGGGAGGCGGAGAGTGTCGGTCTTCCCCACCTGGAAGCAGAAGCTCCCGAACAGGATCTCGAGTCCGTCGCCAACGGGCTCGAAGTCCTTCAGGGTGGCTGGCGAGTGGGCGGTGAAGTTGTAGCATCCCAATTGTCTAACAATTGTAATGCTACTTGGTCTAGTAATATAATGGCTACTTCAAACATATAATTGTTGCATCATCATTATATCATGCTCATGTCATCATGCCACCTTGCATTTGAGCATCATATAAAACCCTTTTCCATTTGGTTCTTATCTCATCTGCATTATTAATTGTATTTGCCTCTTGATATTGTATTTGGTTCTTGATATATTGTTTAATGCCCAAGTTGAGTTGGGGGCATATCTCTTGTTTAACTCCACCACCTTTCTTTTCACCACCTTATAATTCCACCATCCAACTAAATATGAGCTTGGCTTTATTTGAGTTTATCTCTAGCTCATGTGGGTTGGGATGGATCTAATTCTTCTACCACATGCTCTCATCTTAGTGTCATGTTGTTTTCACATTATTGATACATGAGAGCCACATGGCCACCTATGCATGCCTTGTGAGTGGTACCTTTTTCCTAGCTTCCATAGTTGTGGTTTTGGGGTTATCATCATGTTGGGGTATTTTTGAGGGCTTATTAAATACCTAGTGGCATACACACACTAGCAAGCCCCAAATATAATCCAATGTGATCATCTCCATATACTCCACTTGGAATATTTTCTAAATTCCTTTGCTTGGGCCTTACTCCAATTTTGGAAGTGCAAATGAATAATGCCATGTAATGATGTTGTTCTCACAATAATCAACATGGCAATAAATGTTTTGCATGGGCCATGCAAGCCCCACCTTTTGCTTGTTCTTTGGATTTTATTTGAATTTTGAGTGCATTTAAACCACATCTCTCTCTCTCCTCTTAGCTTGATCTTGTTTGAGCTTGCTTAAGACCATCATCACCACACCCCTCCCTTGTGTTGCTTGATCTAGTTGGAGCATGCAATCTCCTATAAACCCCAAGCCACCACCCCATCACCCTAATCACCTAGCTATCACCACCCTACCTCTCCTCTCTTTACCATCCCCTCTAACCTAGCTCTAACCTAAACCCTAAGTCCACCCCTCTCTAGCTAACCCTAGCTCGACCCCCACATGCTCTACCCTCCTACCCCTCTCTAGCAAACCCTAGCCGAGCCACCCCATCCCTCCTACCCTAGAGCTCCAACCCGAGCTACACCACCCCAACCCGAGCCTACCCCCCTCTCCTTTCTTCCTCTCTTTCTCCTGCCCTAGGGGCCCCTCTAGCCGAGCCACTCTCCCAGGCCTCGCCGTCCCCACCTGGCAGCCTCACCTTCCCCAAAGACCACCTCCCTCGGCTCGTGCACGTGAGGGAGGGTGCAAAAAGGTGGCCGAGCCAACCTTCCCCTCCACCACGCAACCTCCCCTGCCCCTCTCGGTCTTATCCACCCACTCGCCCCTCTAGGCTCCCCCAGATCCGCCCAGGGCGACGCCCCCGTCTCCCTTCCTCTCCTCTCCTCTCCTCTACCTAGCCACCGCTTGGGTCCTTCTTCCTCCGTCGTTCCAGGAGGCGAGGCGGGCAGCGTGTCGGCCGAGGACGATAAGGCCGCCTGCCCGCCCTGCACTGCAGAAAGGAGGAGGGACGCCCAGCCGAGGAGCACCCGCCGCCTGACGAAGCCCTAGCTCGCTGCCTCCGCCTCACCGGCTGCTCCCTGCGATCCAGGCCCTCCAACGACCCCATGGTGAGCCACTCTACCTCCAGACACCTCCCCTTTCTTGTTCGTTTCTGGATGAGCGGTCAGCGCCCTCGGTGCACGGCGTGAACGTCGACGCTGCCTCGCCTCCAGCAAAACCCTATCTAGCCGCTACCCCTGTTGGAGATATGCCCTAGAGGCAATAATAAATGTAGTTATTATTATATATCTTTGTGTTTATGATAAATGTTTACATTCATGCTATAATAGTATTAACAAGGAAACCATTAATACTTGTGTGATTTGTAAACTTAGTTTGAAGTCCCAGTATAGCCTCTATACTTCACTAGCTTGTTGGTTTATTTATGATGTTGTTTCTTTGTCATTAACATTGAGATGTTTTCAAGAACAAGATCATATCTTTATGAGAATGTTATGGTGTACATACTCCTATAGACAAGCGTAGCATAAAGATCAAGTCATTTCAATAGTTCAATTGCTATATGCTTTCTCGATACATAGTAACCTAATTCCTTCGACCATGAGATCATGCATATCACCTTTATGGATGGATGCTTTGATGTCATCAAACACCACACCGTAACAGGTGGCTATAAAGGTGGCATTGAGTGTTCGGAAAGTATTGGTTGAAACACATGGATCAAGAGTGGGATTTGTCCATCCACATGACGGATAGATATTCTGGGCCCTCTGTGAAATGTCATCCAATTAGCTTGCAAGCATGTGGGTCACAAGGGATCACATATCAGGAACGAAAAGAGTACTTATCAAGAACGAGGATGAACTAGGTATGCAGAGATACCGACGATCATAACCTCGGATAAGTAACATATCGTGAGACAAAGGGACATTGGTATCGTATGTAAGTGGTTCATTCGATCGCAAAGTAATCGTAGAAATATTTGGGAGCCATATGAATTTCCAGATTCCTCTATTGGTTATTGTTGGAGAAGTGTCTCGATCATGTCCGCATAATTCACGAACCGTAGGAGACACACTTAAGGATTCGGCGTTGTTTGAGTAGTTATGGTATTATGAGAAAGAGACCGAATGTTGTTCGGAGTCTCGGATGGGATCCGGGATATCACGAGGTGATCTGGAATGGTCCGGAGAATAAGATTCATATAAGGAAAGTTCCGTTTCGGAGTTGGGGAATGGTTCCGGTGTTTTCATCGGGAACATTCTAGAAGGTCCGGAATGTCCGGCACTCGGAGGAAGGGTACATGAGTGTGTCATTACATATTGGAATGATTGCATCATGTACTAAGTATTCTTGCTGTCCCAAATAAAGGATTTATTTAAATCTTAAATTGAAAAGTCAAACGGCTAGTTTGAAAGTCAACCAAGTTTTGGGAAGTGGAAAAGAGGAGGAAGTGGAGACCGACTTGGGGAGGAGTCCCCTTGGCGTGGCGCCTCCCAAGGCCGACTTGGGAGGACTCCTCCCTTGGCCGCCCTCCCACCTATAAAGGCAAGGCGGCCTCCCTCCTAGACACACAAGTTTCCTATCCTCTAAACTAAACCCTAGATCTAGACCCGGTTTAGAGCTATTCGGTTTAGAGCCTTCTAATTGGTTTAGAGCCCTCTAATTAGTGTGTCTAATTACTAGACCACTAATAGCCTCTCTCATAAGCTCCACCATACTGCTTAAAGGCGAAGCCTGGGATCTCCCTCTACTTCCTAAGACCACGCCACAGTCTTTGGGAATCGCGAGGAGAGTGCTACAACCTCCATTTTCTTTGGAACAAGGGAGAGGAAGGTCTTCGTCGAAATCAACGTGACGATCTGGGAGCGCCATGAACGCAGCGGCCGGAAGGATCGTCTACGCGATCTTGAGATCGGAAAGAGTACGACTACATCACCCACGAGAATCTGCTCTCGTTAAACACTTTGGAATCTTCGAGGGTGAGTTATTCCATCGACTCGTTGCTACAATCTAGTAGATAGATCTTGGCTTGTTTGTTTGTATGCGATAGAAAATTTTTGTTTTCCATGCTACGAACCCCTACAACCCCCCCCTCCTGTCAACTACCCAACCCCATCAGAAGTGGCGTGCCATGAGCGCCTCATGGTCATGAGTTCGATCCCCACCTCGCCACTCTGCCGGGCGGAGAGGAAGATCAACCGTGGCCACTTTGCGCTTAACCCCTGGTCTTTTGCCGCCCTTCCCATGATCCCAAGCCCACATGCTGTCTCTGCCGTTTTACAAAAGGCTCCCGACAAACTGCAATCAACCCATGATCCCTTCCTTTTTGACCTGTGCGCGTGATGGGCCAGCCAGCCAGGCCCCACCCGTCAGCGACAGTGGGTAGGACCTGCTGGGTACCAAAAGTCCAGCAGCCTGTCTGTTTTATTTCTAAACAAATTCAAATTAATTCAAATTCAAATATAAATCTATTTTCAAATAACTTTTAAAATATTAATCCAAATAATACAAATAATATATGTTTCAAATCAGAAAAATGTGAGGATTTCAAATATGCAATCCAAAATATATTTTGAACACTTAAATTTCCAAGTTTATTTAAATTACAATAAATGCCCCTTTTTCTTAAATAATTAATAACTTTTGATTTATAAATCCAAAATTAACAAATGATATGTCTAAAATGATTAGCTCGACGAGACCTTTCTGTTTATGCATTCCTTGGGTCGTTTTGAAGCATGCATCATATAAATATAAAGTGTACAGCAACTATTATGGGCATAAAATGGGGCCAAAACTAAATAAAATGGCTTATTCTTGTGTTCCACACCTCACCCTTGCCATGCTACTTTATTGACATGCAAATTGTGCATCATGCATCATGGCATGATTGTTTGCTTGTCTCATTTATTCATATGCCTGTGCACTTTATTTATGTTGGCCCTTGTTTGTTTGGTTCTTCTTCGAATAGGCCGCGTGGGATATATCAAGAGAACCAGGAGCACTACCCAGATCCATCCTTTGCTTCAACTGAGCTGCCAGGCAAGCACTACCACATGCTTGCATACATATAGTACCTATTGCCTCTATCTTATTCTTGCATCATTGAGTCGCGATTGCATTAAACTGAATCCCAAGTACTGCATAGCCTTTACTTTTAAACCCCACCGAAGCTTGTTCCCCATCCCATGAGCCATTACTACAGAGTTGTTTGGGCCATGAGTCGAGAACAAAGCATGTGTAGGGTATGTGAGTGTCTGATGAATAACGAGGTACCTAAACAACTTAACCTGAGTAGTAATGGGATAACTAATGAAAGTGGCACCGGTGAGCAATATCTGTTATTTGGTTTTATGCTCACTTGTGTCCCGTAAGACCCCGAGTACTTGATTCCTGTTCCAAGAATATTCGCGCTATCCACATCCGGGAGGCCTTATGGACCCCCGAGCGAGCTTGATTCATTCTTATTTCTTGGGGCCACAAACTAGTTTGAGGTTTTATTTACTATCCTGTACTTATGCCATGCTTCTGCTTTATTTAAATTGTGCAGGTAACTTTGTCTTATTTAGGATCGTGGCCCGATTTATGTATCGACAAGCCCACCACACTTTCGGGTTCCCGATCGTTACCGCCTCCACAACCTTAAGCCCGTTTGAGCCGGCCGGCTTGCTATGGATCTACTTAAAGGTGGCCCTGCAATATTTATGAATCCTGCATTTTCTTTGTCGTGACTTTATCGTTGGTTTTTGTTTTGGTTTTTCCGAGGCATATCGAGTGTGTCTTGCTATTTGTGCACCTGGGTAAAACTTTCAAAGCCGTGTCCGCGTTATGGACGACTTGGAGCAGTTTCTCGATCATAGACAAGCATAACTAAAGTATCGCTTTTAATTTGACTAGACTAGGTACCGACTAGTAAATAGTGCAACACTCATGGAATGGATACTAAACGCCAACGGATGGGGGTTGTTCGTCCGCTTCCTCGTCGTGGCGAGGAGGAGGATGGATCTGTTAAGATTACCTTTATAACTGTTATAACTGTTGTTATTAATTCACGGACATCCGCTCATCTCTCGTTAGGCGAATGGTTAGCGAGTATCTATAGAACTGTTAGGGTTTATCTTTTTGCAATTGCTTCACCCGTTGTGTCCCTTTAGAGGCATAAAGACTTGCTGAGTACCCCTAGGGTCTCACACGATAAATTATTGGTTCAGATGAACAGGTACACCCACAAGATGGATACTGGGTGGAAGAGACGGACGATGTGGGCAACGATCATTCGGTGTAGAGATTCCGGGAACGGGGATCCGTGAGATTTGTGGGCGGGATCTGCTTATTTATGGGGCAGCTTATGCCGATTTGCTTCTTATCCGTACTCGGACTTTGTCTTCCGCTTCCGCTTGATACTTTGTTGATTGATGTATGAGGAGATAGTCTAAACTATTATATCTATCTAGGACATTTGGATCTTGCCGTATGGCGTTGCAATTTTCCTTTCTTTTTAGATGGGATGACTCTGATGTACTGTTGTATGGTGGCTTGCATACATACTCATTTGTGTATGTAGTTGATCCCGTCGCCTGCCGATTACGCCGCCCGTTCTTGTCCCGATGTTTGGAAATGGTTGGGACGGCCGAAAGATCTACCTGTGAGTGGCATTTGGGCCCCACCGTACTATTTCAACCATTTCTGATCATCCAGGCTTGTACTAGGAGCGTAATTCACCGAGGTAGTTACAGAAGTCAAAGGCGCCGAAGAGGAGATGACTCTCCATCCCCGTGGAGTTGTAGATCGCTTTGGTTGGGACCGTCACGATCGCACAATCAGCGCCCCTAGTTTCCACAGACGACGCCAATTGACGAGGTTTAATCTCGCCAATGCCTATTGTTATGGACTTGGGTTTTGGAGAAGATGGGGATGCTAGAGATCGCGGAACGGTTAGCAAACAAGCAACACGGGGACACGAGGTTTACCTGTGTTCAGCCCCGAGGAAAACCCTACCTCGCTTGTCTGCTCTGGATTACGGCGGAACCAAAGGTTATAGGGGTGCGCAGATGCAATCTGGCGTAGAGGTTTGTATATGGTGGTGTGCGAGAGAGCCTCCTCGTCGTACCCTCCTAGCCTTTATATATAGATAGGCAGGTCCCGAGCACAGATCGAGTCGGTTACAGGTTGTAGGATTTACCATTTGAATATTCTATCTACTCTAGTCTTGCTCTCCAAGGATCCGAAGGCGTCATGGGTCCTAGCCACCCGAAAATCTTCATGGGCTAGCGCATATTTGTCGTGGGCCTTTCTTGGGCTGGACCAGGTATGCTAAGATCGTGTACCCGCAGGGTATAACCATGTCAGCCTACCGTTGTCGCTAGGGGGAGTCTCCGCTCTCCGTTCTTGCCATCGGGGCTCAACCCCTGCTCCTCCCCTTCCGCTACGACAGTGGCCGTAGAGATGGAGCTCATCGCGTCGCTCCTTCGGCTCCCCACGCGACGAGACTGCCACCCTCAAGCTCGGCACGCGAGGAGACGGCGGAGCCCCGTGGTGGCCACCCCGCGCAGGCGACGCTCCCTAGCCTAAACGGCACGGCGGCGGTGGCCTGACGAGCTTGGGTGGAGAATTTTGTTTTTATTTTATTTTTCGTTGACAATTGAGTAGGGACCTTTGTGTGTAAGGAAAACGAAATTTTGGATCCTTTTGCAAAGTAAAACACTGATGTAGCCTGACATGCGGGGTCAACTAAGTTTCACATCAGCAAATACGTAGCTGTATCCAACAATGACCTCCGATGAAGCACTTAGCGTATTTAATAACCGTAAATCGCATATCGCTATGTACGGTGACCAATGTGGGTAAAGGGGTTGAGTTCGGTGACCACCGATGTATTTAACTCTTGAAAATTCTATGCATGACAAAATTTGGAGAATTCCTTTGTAACCGCTGCAGGTCGAGCGTCCATCATTGGTGGTGTGTTGTCGTGGTGGTGTGGTGCCACCCTGGCTGGTCAAGTGGGGTCCCTCTCCCAGCCTGGTCCGCGTCCGGCAGACCCGACCGACCGAAATTCGAAGTGTACGTCTGATTGGCCTTGATTTGCTCGGATTCCTACGCGGTGAAACGTGTTCAACGAGGTAAAAAAATGGCCCGTCTTCTTGGCTGACTTGCACGGGTCCCCGTCACAAATCAGTCAAATCTCATCCACGGGGACGAGGATCCACCGACCGCATCGGTCGCGCTTCCCTAGTCATCGCCGTCACCATTTCCACGTGCACCGTCTTGACGAGCCGCCTCGCCGCGTCTGGCACACGCAGCCCACGTCTCCAGGATCAATGGGCTCTCCACGGGGGCATACTTATCCAGCCTTGGATGAGGCCGTCGTTCTTGATGCAGGACGGGCCAGAGCCGCCGTACGGCCTGGCCAATGCGCCGCTGCTACTCGTAGGCCCAACAGCTTTTAAAAATATATTAAAAATTTTAAGTTCTCTTTTATTTATTAGCCTCTCTCATCTAATGCATGTTTTTTTTTTCTCTATCTTATCTCATGCATGTGTAACTATTGATACATGTAGTAATCAAGAGGGTGAGTTATTGATTTTCTTAATCCTATCAAAATGGTTCATAGGTCTTATAATCCCTAACAGAGGGAGTACTAAGTAGTACTTTCTCCGTTTGGAATTATAAGTCTCGTACGGATAACTAGGTTGCTAATTTGAACAAAAAAATACAAATAATATAGCATAAAAATTATACCATTATAAACTTTAGAGATATATTTTCTAATGGTACAACTTTTGTGATATATAAGTTATATTTTATTGGTCAAATTAACGACCTAGGTATGCGCGTAGGACCTATAATCCCAAACAGAGGGAGTATCATTATTTTACCTCCACCGAATTAATAATACTGTAAATATTGATTACTCCTACATCCGATCTAACTAATAGACTCAGATTTTTCTGAATTTAGATGTATTTTAGTCATGCTTTACTGCTAGATATATTCGAATCTAGACAAATTCGGATCCAAGACTAAATCAATGACACTTAACCCACGTTTCTCACGTTAATTAAAGGCAGAGGTTCACCGAGCAGCAAATTACCGTAACCATCTTCGGATAGGAAAAGGCCGACGCCGCATTAGAAACTCGGTCGCAACCTCCTACCTCAGCCTGCTCCATGTACTGCTTGTAGAGTTTATTTTTTATCTTAGGATTGTTTAGAATTTAATTTTTGTTTGGGCTGACAAGTGGGTCCAAGGCCACGTCATCAATTTGGTCCTGGTAATTGGTTCCCACCGATCTCCGTTGTGCCACTTCACCTATGTCGATGAGCCCAGACAGTCAGAACGAGTGTTAATTCGCGTTTAGAGACGAATTGGTGTTTTTTGAGACAACCTCGAAATTGGGTGGAAACATAGGTACCAAAACATGGATTTTGCTAGAAATATAGTGGTTTTATGATATTAACTCAGTGGTTGTATGACTGAAAAATCGAGGAAACAAGAAAAGAGAGAGCAAAGTTGAAGCGAGATGATTTTTTTTTGCATTTACAGATTTGCTCTCCCGTTGCGAGCAAGCTTCCTAGTAGTTAATTACTAATAAGGTCAGGCGATTTTTTCAAGCAGATTTACGTTTATACCAAGACACGGGTTGATAGGACCAAACAATGCCGTAGAAGGCAGAACGCGACACTACATATTTGGCGTCTTGTTGTTCTTGTCGCCGTCCTGATGAGACCCCGCCATGGCGGAGAAACACGTCGTGGTGACCTGCGTCACGGTGGGCGCCCTGGCTCTCGCGGCAGCTGCGCTCGGAATCATCGGCGAGGCAACCAAATCCAGGGCACGTACACACCGCCTCAGCGAATCCCTGCTTATTTTGTTCCAACTTCTCCGAAAAACTAACTCTACATATACGAGGGGGTACCGGGCCTATCCTTAACCTCCAAACTACTTAAAGATTGGTGCGAAGCCTCTCTCACAAAATGCAGCAAACACCTTGACCTATACCTGTTTCCTGCCAGTAAGTCCCTCCTTTTTTAAAGAACACACCCTAAATTTTGTTTCATACTACAGAAATTTAGAACAAAATCACTAAATTTATATGTAATAGAAATTGCACCAATTAAGATCATAGGAAGAAAACAGGAACAAGTTCGTATCATGAACAATGGAAACAAATTTCAACTATTCGGATTCGAGATTTGTCAGAAATATGTTCTAGCAATGGATTAACGGTATGAGCACTTATAGTACTAAAATTATGTTACGGTGAACTTTTACTACTCATAAACATCTCAACAATTTTTGGAAGGATGGACCACAAGCAAAATTAGGAAAGCCACACCAGGAGGAAATAAGGGAAAAAAATCTGATCCAGCGAGAACAAAACAAGTATAGTAGTTTAATATTCAGATCTGTAATCTCAACAATTCTTGGAAGGAAAAAAAAGATGAATAGAAACGGATCCGTCGGTGGCCAGGGTCCTCGCATAAGAAAAGATCTAGATCCGTACGGCTTGCCTCCGGGGACGAGCTGCTTCATCTGGGATCTTGAAGAAGGATGGTTCGCTGCCGGCGATTTGCACGAAGATCTGGTCGCCGGAGTTGAAGGAGATGACAACAGGGACCACAAATTTCTCCATCCTCTTCTTCCCTGGAGCTCTCCCCTCGTGGTAGCAACGGTGAGTACCAGACTACCAGGTCTGGCCGTCTAGGAGGAGGAACGACAGCGGGTTGAGGGAGAGGAGGAATCACGGCGGCGGCGCACATGTCAGTACACGAGATGCGGGAGACGAGATGTACAGAAACAAGGTGTCCCGGTACACTTTGAGTGCCATAGAGAGACGAGATGTGCAGTGCACAACTAGGGACCTATAGGGTGGTGTGTATAAAATAGACAACACGGATCTCCAACACAGGTTGGACACTGGAGATAAGCCCGGGACGTCCTCATAGTTGTAGAATCGCTGCGTTCCCAACTTCTCCTCATCAATCCGTGTACTGACACTGGTGATGGTGCAGTCTTTTGTCAGCTACGACGGGGTGAACTGCGTCTACCGGAGGACGCCGGCGTTCGACTGCGGGGTCGCGGCTGCCGCGTCGCTTCTGACCGGCCAGGTCATCCTCACCGTCGCCGCAGGCTGCTGGGGTGCATGCCGGAGGCGGTCGTGCGATCACCGGCGCGCCGGCGCCGTCTTCGCTTCGGTGCTGTCATGGTACGTACGTACGTACGACGATCTCTACTGTTTTTCAACGCAGAACTGTAAAATGTCCCGTTGCGATGCTGCAGGTTTCTCGCGCTCCTGTCGACGAGCGCGTTTCTCGTCGGCGCTCTCATGAACGAGAGCGGGGAGCGGCGACCGAAGGAGGACGTCGCCTCCTACTACCAGTGTACCGTGCTCGTGGCCGGGGTGTTCGCCGGTGCCTCCTTCTTCTCACTCGTCGCAGCCGCCGTCGGGATCACCTCCTACATCGTGCTGCCACCATCGCCGCCGTGGTCGGAGAAGCTCGGGAAGGGGGCCGCTCCGATGGGCCAGCCGCAGTTGGAACCTCATCATGGATGTCCAGCGGATTGTCCGACTTGTAGTGGGTCAACAGAGGTCCGTACGTTCAAGGAGCTGCTTGAAGACCACCGTGGCCAAAATTATGTGTTGTTTGATTAACTAGCACCGTGGCCCAACATCTCAGAAGACTATTTTAAATTAAAAAAGTTTCCATTCATTTTCATATTTTTAAAGCTGTAATTTTATGGAAGTAATGTTATGTAATTATTAAAAGTACTCCTTCCCAATCCCATAATAAGTGTCATTAAATTGGATGAATCTAGTTAAAACACATACTACCTCCGTTTCAAGGCTTAAGACGCACACGCTTTTCAAAGCAAAGTTTGACCAAAAGAATTGAGTAACAAAATCTTGATTATATTATACATAATTAGTACCGTTGGATTCGTATTGAAAAATATTTTCCGGTGATACTAGTTTTATACCAAAACTCTTTACGTATTTAGAGTAATTTTTGGTCAAAGAAAAAACACGCAAAACGAGGACGCCTTAAGCCCTGAAACAGAGGGAGTATCTAGATAGATCCATTTCACCAACAATTAATATAGATCGGAGAGAGTACCATACTTGGAGAGTCCAGTGCATTTATCAAAGTAAATGATTTGTTGTACTATCGGTTTTTGTGCCATATATCTATGAATATTCGTGTCTCCCTTCCGTTATGTGTTTGTAGAATCGGCACATAAGGAATCGATGTCGTTTAAGTAGATATGGAATATGAGTTAGAGACCGAATGTTGTTCGGGGTCTCGGATTGGATCCAGGACATCACGAGAAGATCCGAAATGGTCCGCAAAATAAGATTCATATAAGGAAAGTGGTTTTTCGGGGTTCGAAAAAGTTTCGGTGTTTTTACCGAAAGCTTTTAGAATGTTCTGGAAGGACCACCAGTGGGTCCGCCATCCCGGGAGGGGTCACTTGGGATACGGCATGCCCTACGGGCTAGCCGCACCAAGCCCTAAGGACAAACCGGCCAGCACTAGGAAATTGGGGTCAAACCCTAGTTTGAAAAGTCAAATCCTAGTTTGGAAAGTCAAATCCTAGTTTGTGAAGAAAAGAGAAAACTTGAAGGGCAAGTTCCCAACTCTCCCCTTGGCCGAATTTGGGGGGAACTCAGCTTGGGCTGGAAACCCCTTGGCTGCCACCCCCTTTATATAAAGAGGGGTGGAGGCGCACCACCCAAGCCTCAAGTCCCTTGCCCTTCTAAACCTTAGGCGCCACCTAACCCTAGGCGCCTCCCTCCTCCCTCCTCCATCGCCCTGCTCCGGCTTAGGCGAAGCCCTACATGGATTTCTCCTCCACCACCACCACCACACCATCGTGCTATTGGGATTCCAAGGGAATCTACTACCTCTGTTCCTTAACGGACCAACTGGGAGAGGGTCTTCATCGATTCCGACGTGTGATCGATCATGAAGCGCTGTTAACGAGGCGCCGGAAGGATCGTCTACACGATCTTGAGATCGTCAAGTGATCGTCTATATCAACCATGATAATCTGATCTCGTTAAACAATTTGGATCTACGAGGGTTAGTTCTCTTCAATCTCGTTGCACAGATCTCGTTGATTAGATCTTAGCTTTGCCATAGATTGGATCTTAGTTTTATGTGTTCTTGCGAGAGAATTTTTTTGTTTTCCATGCAACTAACCCTACATCATGCGGTCTAGGCAGAGTCCTTTGGAGGGACATCGCAGATAGAATTCTAGGACCTTAACTATTGTTCCGCACATGGTTGGTCCAGTGGAAACCATCTACACTTATTGTATATCTATCCCCTACCATTATAAAAAAGAAACTATCCCCACGATTCACTATTTAAAAAATGTTTGTTTTATTATTGTGATGTTTTGTCTAGTTTTTACCATTTCTTGATTTGTGCCCATTTTTATACAGTAAAGTCATAAATCATAGTGTGTATAGTGAGTTCTCGATGACTCGACTTTCTTAAAAACCCGAACTTCCCCCTATCTAGAAACTAAATATTCTTCATGTGTGGTCACACCACCAGCTATGCGGTAGAACACATCACTTCGATATGGCTCACACCAAGAAGACCGCTTGCCTCTCTTGCTTCTAGAGTGCCCGGTGGCGTAGTGTTGCCGTGTTGAGAATGCATCTCCAGTGGTGGAAGAGGAGAGCAAGCATCTCCAATTGGGGAGGATGTAACCGTTTTATGGTCGCCGCCGGCGGACATACCCGCGGCGGCAGTGACCTTCGGAGCCGGCTTCTTCAGCGAAGGATTCACCTCAAGAACCGGGGCATTCCTCGTCGCTTCTGCCACCGTGATCGATTCCGAGCCTAAATCGGCCATCATGTAGGTGTTGAAGTGAGATTGGAGGGAGTGGCTAGGTTTTCGCGCTCAGTTCATCGAAGAGATCAAGGTCACGAGGTTGAAGATGACGCGGAGGCAAAGGGATAGAACGAAGTTGATAAAATGTGAAATTACCACAATGGTTATTTATAAGGTTGACACCAAGATTCGTGCAACGTGTGAAATCGGAAAAGAACTTGTGTGTGGCGTGTGTTACCACGCATGCGAAGTAACTCCACCACTTCACCGAAATCTCTGCCATGGTTTGTATTCCGCACGTAGGGAATCACAATGATGGTTAAGTTGCGCTTCTGTGAGTTTCGAGGATGGTATAGTGACCCTAGGAGTCGCATGTCTGACGAAATCACAAACGAACGATCACCAATGAAAGACTCTTCTGCCAAAACGGAACTATTCTGGCTAGAAGAATGAGTCAATAAGAAGACGAAGATGTTCCGCCTTACTACTGAAGATGGAGATAATAATTACAGAGTTTCTGGGAGAGCTTCAATTTGCTGCTAGATGTTCAAGATTATTATAGCCACTAAAAAATTACGGGATGACCATTTGGCGGTGGCAAACAGTACATGTACATATTTTTCTCCGTGGTAGATCTAATACAATTATGCTGTGGTAGTTGGTAAGATGCATTGGCAGAAAATTATGTCATGGTAGGTGAAAGGGTATAATTGACTGCGCGACGGATTTGACTCGACGTTTACATTTGGTCCCACCCTGGAGACTAGTCAAACACGCAACACTGATGCGACAAGCACGTATCGCTGACTTATGTGGCCCACAACCGCCTAGGCTCCATGTATACTTGGCCCCCTTTCCCCCGCTTCCCCAAAGTGCACTCTCTGTTCTACCCCTAGTACTCTTCTCAAATCACTCTCAGAGAATCTTCATCGGTTAGCAGAGGCATTGGAGGAGACGCTCGAGGTGGCATCGCGTGGTACCGACTCGAAGATGGCGGAGCAACGGCGAGGCATCATTCCTCTCTGTGATGGTGGTTCCCCCGATGTAAATGCTTCTATCTTTGACTGGGATTTTATCGTGCTTGGTTTTTTTGACCGATTCCTTTTTATCTGACTGGGGCTGTCTTGTTTTTTGGTTGTTTTAATCAATTAATTTTATCTCATTGATCGATTGGAGTGTTCTCATATCTTGGTTGTTTCGATCGATCAATCTTTATCTAATCGATTGGTTTTTTATCTTATCTCTTTTGGGGATTTTTACGTAGTGGAAATTGTCACGGTGGATCAAATGCATCGATGTACAAGATGGGAGTGGCTTTGCAACCAATAAACCATTAGGTTTCCACTGTGGCAAGTATCTGAAGACGTGTCGTCTCATCGCATATACCAGCGAGAACACCAGCCGCAAGTTCTTGGGCTGCCACTTCGAAACTCCAAAGTGCAAGTTCCTCGTCTAGGTTGATGAAAAGCACAACCCGATCATGCAAGATCTGTTAAAGCATATGTGGCAAAAGGCCGACGAGTTCACTTATGAAATGACTGAACAGGAATTCGATGCTAGATTTGGATCTGTGAGGCTGCAATCAAAACAAAATCAAGTATTAAAGGTTGTTGAAACACCTCTATTCTTGGTAGCCTAGCTAAAAAATCTGTTTCAGTCCCTGCCCATAATTCTGCACATAAGGCAGATCATATTTCCTTATTTTATTTGTGCGAAAGAAATTTTTGTTACACAAGTATTCAAACCAGAAACTTGGTTCAGGGTGACATTGATAGGATTCGGGGGGAGTTGGTTCGCCTCATGGAGCAAATGACAAATCTTAGGCTTAGTTTAAACGTAGTTAGTTATAATTGAGTTGTGTATAAGAACTACTCTGTACTGCAGTTAAATAAATAAATGTTTGAGCACAATATATGTTCTTATTATGGATATATAATTGGTGTTGCAGTTAATATGATCAGTTTGCTCCATTCGCAGTTGCGGCACACTTGTGCAATGCTTAAGGCAACAGTTTTATTTTCCATGAAAACTTGTACTGTGGCACAAATATTTTGCCACAAAAAGTATGTAGGAAATAAGGACTTTCGATTGCTTGCATGCTATATTTAATTCTGTTGCCATGTCACATGCTACTTTGACTCACCATGTGATATTTTTCCTTCACACTTGATCATGTAGAATCATATAGTTGTGATGGTATTGACATAGACATGGTATGCTATAGTCACATCATTTTTTCCTCACCCATTGAATTAAATATGTTGAACAATTTTCCTACACAATGCTTTGATTGCAATGATGATAATTTGATTGAAAAAGAGACCCCCCATAGGTTTCTCATTTTTGGAAATTTTGATGCACCGCACATTGACCATGCCATAACACCTTGCTTGCACATAGGTCATGTTTTGTATAATAACTTCTTGATGCTAATGGTGATGTGCAAACAAGAAGACGCATCATGATGGATAACTAGGAAACTTAGCGTGGCGACACGCCGCGCCCATTAGCATATTTCAATATTAGTTTAGTTTTGTTAGTAGTTAGCGACGGCAAGATTACTATGGATTGGAGGAAGTATATCGATATGCATAAAACTCGATATGCATAGAACTATGTACAATGGGCACTTCTGTTGCGTGTGTAGATCTCGCTTATATATTTCGGAAGGCAAACTCCCCACGGATACATTTTTGGTACCATTTCTATCCTTGAACCAAGAGCTAATAAAAATGTTCATTCTTTGTAGTCTCTTCTGAAAATAAAATGAAATCTTGAAAAACCACATAAATATCCAGATTGCAATTCTTCCATTCCGAGGACCCTTATCAGATTTGCCAAATTTAGCAATATGACTTTTATGCTCTAGCATGTACAGACAGGGTATAACTTATTTCTCATGGTCAGCCAAAGCAATATGACTTCTGTGCTAGTCATGTATCTTCAAGTCTTTGTGCAGAAGAAATTTACTGAAATCATAACATTTTAGCAGGTACGAACTCAATCAAAAAGAGGAAGAAGAAATAGAGAGGGTACCCATATCTTACTCATGCCTTCATGGATAATGAATTTTTTCAAGTTGGTCAATTACAACAAAACGTGGAAGTTCAGAAAAGTAGTAATTGTGCACTGTATATTTTTCAGGGCGACTGCTGAGGAGCTTTTTATCCTGTTAGCGTCCTTGAGAACTGCACGACACTCCGCACTCCGGAGAACACCTAGTTACTCTTTAATATGGTAAAAATCAGCTGACTTAGGCCCAAATTTTTTCACTTCAGTTTCAGTTTCAAATAATTTTCTAAAAATGACAAAAAGAATGCTGAATCATCTGAGCATGAATTTGACCATGCAAAGTATGTGCTTGGTAACATACCTCTATATATTTGTTTTGACTGAAAAGCAAATCGCAGCTGCATTTCATTGATCATAGAGGAAAACAATTAAGTACAAAAAAGAACGCACAAAGGAGCACCAGTGCTATTCGGTTCTGTATGGCAACTCTGATTTTCCATAATGTTGAACTGTTAGCCTCAAGACTCCAAAGAAACCTGCAAGGAGGATGAAGAAAGCAACAGGAAAGTAGCGGATTAGTCTTCTGCATCAAATGGTAGAACTGAAATAGAAAAATGCAGAGCAATAGCGATCATATATGGCAAAGGTGCTAAATCTTTTTCTACTAAATTTGTGATGAGAACAGCATTCACCTGCAATTTGTTCCCAGCATCTCCATGGCTATATTATGTCATTTACGGGTAACTGTCGGATGCAAATACTTGGAACATCGACGTAAGAATAAACAGAGATATATCATATAGATATCTATATATCAGCGGAAAGAAGTGTTGGATTATGAGTACATGAGGTCCTTTTACAGTTGGAATTATCAGGAAATCTTGGGTCAGTCATGACACAATTCAATGTATATCTTCCTATTTGTTTCCTCGGCTCATCATCAGAACTTATAGGTCTTTTGCCATCGCTCAAGTAGCATACCTTTCTTTCTTTATCTCAGCACGTTCTTATGTTTGCATGGCCCATACCGAGATAACTGCATGTAAAATAAAATGAAGGACCATGTTAAGATGCTCTAGTGCTAGCATTTGACTTGTGCCAAACAGCTTACAACATAAGAACGAACATACCAGATAATCCAACTGATGTCCTAAGCTTCTTGTGTTAACACGTCACTCATGTGCAGATTCCTTCGTAAACATCTCTTGCCAGGACCATTGTCTGTCAGTGTACAACTGCACATACTGATTGTTCTAATTTTATTTTCAAGGTGTGCTGTCAATGAGGGTCGATTCTCGAGAGCCAATGAGAACTCAAGCAATGAAATGGGTCTGAACCTTGTTCGTAGGACAGAATACAAAGCCAAATAAGATGCATCAAAATATCTATCGGAAAATGAGTCATATATATTGTATCAACAATAGGAGAAACATAGTTAGAACCAGTCAGCAATGCTATGTCAGCTGGCAAGGAAAGGCATGGGCACTGATCTATCTTCGACACTCAAAACCCACTATGCAAACATATCTAATTCAGTCCTTTCATCCACCGAAAGTGAAGGATTATGAATCAATAGTAGATTTGTACATGATGATATGTTCAAACCAAGTCACAAACTAAGTTGTGGTCACTCAAAAAATACACACAAACAAAGGCAAGTTAAATGAATAATTTGACATGACGTATCTGAGACCAAATTGTTACTTTCTAGTTAAGCAAAGAAGGAAATGTCAAAACGATCTTTAGGGGCACCATGTGAACTAATGGAACAAATAACATAGATGGGAGTAATCTTCCAATTACTTTGTCCTCTAAGCATAAGGAACTGCAGAGAACTTGTCGATTCTTGTAGGAAGATAGAGGAAACAGATTTTTTAAGCAAACCAACTACTGACCTCTTCAATGTCTCTGATAGCTGTCCAACAATTAGACAACCAAGCCAGAGATGCCCTACCAGAAGTTTAGTGGTTTTCATGAGAGAAACTGTACTTAAACATATATTTCGTCCCATCCAAGGCTAAATGGGGATGCCCTACCAGAAGCATGATAAAATGAAGTGCACCTCTAGTTTCAGACCACTAAACTTTCATAAGGCTAGCATAAAGATGAAAACCCATGCCAAGGCTGCATTAAAAAAAATGTTGAGAAGCACAATGGTTTTGACAAAACGGAAAATATAAAAAAGTATACCCACCATCGAGGAAGCATACCAGGAACAATTTGAAGCGTATACAGTACCAAGGCAAGTATAAAAACATATGCACCTTTAAAATATATGTAAATGATCGAGTTGTGATTCAGTGATGCAAAGTCCAACGCTTTCCACCTGACATGAGCCAAAACTTACTTTCTGAATCTTCAAAAACGAAGGTTGCCATACTGTCCAAATGCTTAAGAACTAAACAAACTGACACGTACCATAGCTCTTCAAAGATGACCGCACAATCAGCAAGGTTCAGCTAGGACTGGATGAAACTGGGGGCTTGGTGCCATGGAAAGATCAGAATTGGTCCGGGGGCTTGGTTTCATGGAAAGATCAAAATTTGTCCGTTCATCGAAAATGCTCAGCTGACACGACATGCTCCGAAGCTCCAGTAAATAAATGGTGTCCTCCCCTCCTTGCCATTCTTTGAAGCTCAATAAGTGCATCAGTCCACCCTTGGAGAAGCGTTGTTGACCATTGTGCTGGAGATTCTGTTCACCCTATTGATTTGGTATGTCGCTGGGCTAGAGATATCTGTACCAAGTGCTTCAGACCAAGTGCAACGATACAATCCAATAAACTGAATCTTCAGCTGGAAAATCCCATAGATGCAAAGTCAACTTCTGGTTAGTAGCGATAATAAAACCGCGGTGACCAGTAGTACCTTGAGGTGGCCGACGAAGAGGGAGAAAAGGACCATTCCGTCGGCTCCGGCGCCGCCTCGGAGGACAGTTCGGTTTGCCTCGTCGTTGAGCATGCGCGGGACGTCCACCGAAAGGAGCAGCGACAGGCATCAAGATCATCCGCCTCTCCCAGGAGCATGCGCGGGAGGTCGTCTGCAAGAATCAGCAGCGGTGATTGAGAATAAAGAGAAGAGATTTAGCAGGCGAGGGTCTTTCCACCTGCCCGCAGGTGGTGGCCAGGACGGCGTGCAGGGCCGCGGCGAGCATCATCACCAGGACTACGACGGCCGCGAGCACTACCCGGGAACGGTGCCATGACTCGGCGCTGGATGGAGAGGAAAAGAAGATAGGGTTGAGCGACCAGGATTCGTGTGGTTGGACTGGTTCCGAGGTCGGCGGCGTGGGGAGGAAAGGAATAGCGACGTAGGCGAGGTCCACCGCTTCCAACGAACCGTCCAGAAGACACGGGATGAGCGGACCAAAAAAAAATACACTGTAGATATTCGGTAACTGTAAATGTGCGGATCTACAGTGCAAATAGCTGATTTGGCACACCGAAAGATCGCTGAGGTGCATGACTTTCATATACGTAGTGATGTGTTCATCTACCATGTACATACATTGTTTCTTTCATCTATTGTGTGTATAGTTACCCGTACTCCAATGTTAACCTCTATTGTGCATGAGTTGACAAAAGAGATATTGAGAGCATAATTCATGTGAGTTTTTTTCCACTTGATGATGGAATTGCATGCTTTGCATCAAACATGTCGACCAATTTCTCTTTCTTTTGGTTTATTTGCAAACATGTTGATGATATAGATTTCCTTTGTGGCAATCATGTTCCCATGATCATTGATATTCATGCTTTATGTGTTGCAAAAAAATCAAATAATTTCTTTTTCCTATGTTTTGTTGCAACTGTAATGCGTTTTTGAGCATGTATTATCATGAGTGTTGTCAAATCTCTCATATTGTCATTGCAACAAATATAATAATACTTACTCTTTCTAATGTTTGTTTGCACACTTGATAATGTTTCTAATATGCTTCCTCATGTGTTTGTGCAAAAATTCTCCTACAACTCAATCAAAAAACTTGACGAATTCCTATTTCAAATGCTTTGAGTGCTATATTGACCATTTTCATGGAGTTTTTGATGAGTTCTCACATTTGGATAATGTTCCAAACAATTACTCACTTTGACCTTGCATTTGCTTTACACTTGATATATTTGTGTTGTGCTAAAGGTGATATGCAAAAGAACGGACATACCATGGTTGATATGCTCCTCTAACATGCACACACATGGACATAAAAGATATCTACAAGACAAAAAAGATAAAGTCAAAGATGAGCAATAAGCCTAGTAGGTGGAGGATTAGTTGGACTAGTCAACCATGGACAAAGGCTCATCTCCTCTCTCATCCACATCTTTCTAGGCTTGTTGATCAATCTTTACCATCGTGCCCCTCGTACCTATCACGAAACACTGCTTTCTATCTCATGGTATGCCGGTTTGTGCATATTTCTGGTACCAAGTTAAATCATACTCTCTCCGTTTCAAATTATAAGATGTTTTACCCTTTTTTTGGAACACATATATCACACCTTTTAGTGTGTATGTTGGAAGCAAAATGAGTGAATTTACATACTAAAAGGCGTAGTGTTTTAGCAAAAAGCTAAAACATCCTCTATTTTGGAGCGGAGGAAGTAATCATGTGAAGTAAAGACAATAATGAACGATGCTGAAATTTTGCATTCCCTTTGTCACAACTTCTATATATTGTTTCACCTTTTCGCTGAAAGTGAATGTTTATGGAGCTCCTCTTTCTTTTTTTTCTAAATAATATGTGTATAAGCATAAAAATATTGACCAAAGGAAAAAGAGTTTTTCGTTTGACTATACATTGTTGGATAGACGAGTCTCTTGAGCAGGATAGCACTCTGTTAAATTCGGTCGTACTTGCGACTAAAACCTGTGCAGCCAAAACTCGGGTGAAGGAGCTCACCAATAAGGTCAAGCCACCGAGTCGATGCTTGGTTCTCTGTGCAGAAGCATACTAGAGACAACTGGATGTCACTACAGGAAAGGGTAAATAGGTACGGTCAATGGGGCCGTCGGCGTAAGCTCTGATCCGTCGGCGTCTGTTGGCCAGAGGCGTCGGCGATGCCCGTCGGCGTAGTACCAATAGGCGATGGCAATAACCGTCGCGTATACATTTTATTTAGGCCCTGGGGCCCACCTGGAGCAGCTAACGGCCGTTAGCACGGGGATTTATACGCCGACGGCTATGCCGTCGGCCTAAGAGGCCACGTGCCACTTTGTGGCTGTCTACGCGTTCGGTTACGCCGAGGCCACGTGCCACTCTGTGGTTGTCTACGCGTTTGGATCTGGACGGCTTTCTGGTCGACCCTCTCTACCATTGGGCTTCAGATATCTTGGCCAAGACTTAGGACCTGGTATTTTGTTTTTTTTTTGCATTTTGTTTTACTTATTCCCTGCAAATTATATATTCCCGCATTCCCAGATTCCAGACATAGCACATGCACAAACATAAGATCATCATCGTCAAAAGAACATAACTAGGTCATTCATACATAGGATCATCCATACATAGGTACATCCTCATCCAAACAACATAGCTAGTACATCCACACATAGGTACATCTCTAAGTGCATCCTAACACATGCACATCCCTACACCTCCGGAGAGCTACTCGAGATACCCATGTCTCCCCGCGCGAAGAAAGGTGAAGCTTGACGTCGAGTAGCCGCCGTCGAACCAGCACCGGAAGAAGGAGAAGTACCGCCATGACCACCACCACCGGTAGAAGGAGAAGCACTGCCACCCTCAGCACGATGGAAAGAAGGAGAATCACCGCCACCGCCACCACCACCACCAGCACCACCACCACCACCGGAAGTACCAGGAGAAGCACGGCCGGTATGAACCGGTGTCATCGCGCGCGAGATAGTCGGGGAGGCATCAGGACGACCAAAGTGTGTATTGCCGGAGCATCCCGATCCCTACATGTTTGAGGCAGAGTTAGCAACCACCAAGACACAGGTTTGTTGTAACAACCGGTTTGGCAAAAAACTTACCGGGGTCCCTGAGTAGAAGGTCAAAGCATATTCGTCCTTTGATGGGAAGATTGGCTGCGGCCCTGGCCTAGGTGGCCGTGGCGAGAGTGGCTCGCCTCTCGGTGCCATAAAACCTCTCCAAAAGCTGCAAGATAGTTTAGATGTGAGGCGTTGCAGAAATAAAGATTCAAACTAGGGAATGCGAGACTTGTCATATTTTGCAAAAATAAAGGTGGAAACTTACATCATCGCGTAACTCTGCCCACTGCTCGTAGGCCGCTCGGTGCAGGACCACGTCTTGAGCATCACCAAGTGTTCATAAGCGGCCTTGTAGGCGCGTCCAAAAACTACAATTTCAAAAACAATGAATCTAAATCAACTTAGCCACTCACGAATGATTTTGAAATATGATGGAAATGAGAAAAACTTACATCGTCGTTCGCTCGGGAAGGCCGTCGGCGGGATAAGCGGGGTCGTGGCGGTGAGGTAGCCTTGATCGCGTGAGGCTCAAAGTAGGAGTTCAGGATCACCCTATCGAGAATCTTGAAGCGGCCGTGCTCCGGCCGCGCCCGCCACGACCACCGCTCTCGTCGGTCTCCGCTGCTCTAGGATCTTCCACCTCGGGATGAAAACCGGTGAACGCCTCGAGGTAGTTAGCACCATCCTCCTTGGCGATTGCCATAGAACTCTACAGGCGGTGAAATTTGGGACATATCGGGCTTCTTACCTTCATCATTTCCCATACTTCATAGTCGAACAAGGCCTCTCTAGATGTGTCTCTGCATGGACAAAAAATGTTATGCGTATCAAGTAGGATCACGAAGGAAATAAATCTGAGAATGTTCCATGTATACATGTATACCATATGGGCCTTGAAGCGACCATGGTTGCGGTTTCCTGATGTGTTCCTCCGAGCCACGGTTTGCCTTGTTCTTCGCTCAAGGCGTTGAACTCGGCGTCTTCCCGCCACCTGCCGACAACGCCGACCATGCGTACTCCTTACCATCGGCCACGTGGGCATAAACTGAAAAAACAATACTCATTTGAAGAATGGATAATGCAATTAGCAACAACATAGAATCGATTGACAATTTACTTACCCGGCATAATCTTCCTCGGTCATCTTTGGTTAGGCCTTCACATTCAAATGCTTCAGCCCTCTTTCTCAACTTCTCGGAGCTGTATAGGCGGTGGTGGTATGCTTGATTGTAAAAGCTAACTGCGTGTCAACCTCGACAAGCCCCCATAAAGTCTTGTCCGCTTCTCCGGTCCTCGGAAGCACCCTATAGAATCTCTGTAATCATACATACAAAATATTGTGAGGGTCATAAGTTAGCATGGTGGGGTCATCAACTATGAACGAAACTCAAAACTTTGTCTTACCCAAAACTTGGTGATCACGGCTTGAAGCTTTCCAGATAGCCCGAAGTTTTGGCCTCATAGTGCGCCTGGCGGTGGCTAGCTTCCTCTCGCCGTTAGGGGCGGGAGTGTAAAAGCCTGGCCAAAATTTCCTAATCGAGCTCCAACCAAGGTGTTAAGCGCCTGGTACTGGAGGAAATGTCCGATTCTTTGCACAATAGTAAAACATTAGTACATGCCAAATTGTTATGACCAAAATGAAATTACATGTTCAAAATTAGTATAGCCACTTACTCAATGCCGTTAGGCGTAATGATGGGTTTCTCCTCCTCAGAAGCAGGTTAAATCCTTTGGGACACCCGATTCCCCACGAATCTTTGGCTTCTTCGGCCCGGCGTCGGCCCAGAGCCTGGTCTCGGGGCTCCCCCTCCGTGTCTCAAGACTCCCCCTCCTGGTCTCGAGAATCAAAGTCCTGGTCTCGAGACCCCCCTCCTGGTATCGAGACTCCCACTCCAAGTCTCGAGACTCCTCCTCCAAGTCTCGAGACTCCTCCTCCTCGTCAGGAGACTCCGAGTAAGCAGACTCGAAAGCCACGTCGCCAGAAGCGGAGGGTAGGTCACTCAGAAGGCGTAAACCTCGTACTCCAACTCGTCCTTGTCCTCCACCTCGTCCTGCGCCTTGTCCTCCGCCTCGTCCTGCCCTCGGGGGAAGTCCGCCTCCTCCCTCACCTCGTCCTGCACCTCGTCCTGGCCTCGGAGGAAGTCCACCTCCTCCTCCCTCACCTCGTCCTCCTCCTCCCGCATTGTCGTCATTGTAACGCGAGTTGGGAATGGGTGCTCTTCCACTTTTGGTAACCTTCTTTTGCTTCCACTTAAGGATAGAGGACGGTGATTCCTTGCATTGGCTCATATTGGTCAATCACCTACATTGAGAAGAGGTAAACAATTTAGTCAATCCTTGTTTTAGGGTCAATGTTGTTGTAATCATCGTCGGAGGGCATGGGTAGCTTACCACGTGGCGATACCTGGAACACGACTTCCCAGCCCTTGAGTTCCTCTTTCTGACATGGGTAGGGTAAATAATAAACTTGTTTGGCTTGGTGGGCCACAATAAAGACATCGGCTCCACTATAGGTGGTTGAAGGCCTAACTTCAACTAACCCAATGGAAGGGGTACTTCTATATCCACCGTGTGGGTCGAACCAGTGGCATTTGAACACAACAAGCTTGAGTTCTAGGGGCGTATTATTGAACGTCAGCCCGTATATGTTTTGTAACCTTCCATAGTAATCAAAGTCATCGGCTCCTCTGGTGAAGACCCCGGTATTTACAGTTTTTGCATTTGGTAAGCCGGTTACGGTAAGACTCTGTATGGAATCGATAACCATTCACATCATACTTCTCATACATCTCGACTTTATGGTTACAACCCTGGGAGACACATCTCAACTCATCTGACATCTCAACATTGGGATCGGCTCCCTACAAGTTGCGTACAAATTGTGCATTAGTTACGTGTAATAAGAGGGACAAGTCACGGATTGCCAGGTAAGAGGGACATGTTATAAATTACCTTTTCATAGAACCAAGACGTGAAATTTTTCTTTCCAGGGGCACCCACTTTCAGAAGGGTTTGCAACTCCGCGTCATCGGGATCCGTCGTTCTCGACCACATTTCATCCGTGAATTGGCTAAAAGGAGAAAATACGTATTAGATCGAAACCGAGTTACTTGTTGCAAATGAATTTGTTCACCATTTTACCTAAGGAAACTGGGCACTTGATTTTCTTCCTCCTCTTCATTCTCACCGCAGACCACTTCCTTCATGTTCATAAGCACATAGAGCATTATGCAATCCTTCTCTTCCTTTTTCAAGGTATAACTTGTTGCACCACCGGCCTTGCCACCGGGACACTGGAAGAGGAGGAGCTTGGGGTCATGCCTCGGCTCGTCGACATTGTACCGACAGACCTGGTTATGCATAGTGGGAACATCATCGCCATAGTATGTTGTCGTGGCGTCTGTTATCTCCTGGAGGAGAGTTGCCTCAGCTATGCATGCTTCAATCTTATTTTTGTTTCCACATTTGGTTCGAATATACTTAAACTCTCTCTCAATACAAAGCGCCAGCAGCGCACCGGTCCACCCAAGAGTGCCTCGTTCGCGAGATGCACAATGAGATGTAGCATCGGAGTAAAGAAGCCTGGCGGAAAGATCGTCTCTAACTTGCATAGCAACTCCGGCACTAGATCATGCAGCTTCTCAATCATCAAGGGACATATCTGCTTGGCACAGAGCGTGCGGAAGAAATGACTCAACTCCGCAAGCACTCGCCAGATATGCTCAGGGAGATACCCTCGAACCATCACCGACATCAGCCGCTCAATCCATATATGATAGTCGTGACTCTTGAGCCCAGTGACTTTTCCAGTTGCCAAATTGACTCCCTTGCTCATATTCGAACAATAACCATCAGGAACATCACGGCAATTTGAGCCACCCCAATGCCTGCTTCTTTTGGAGGCTATCAAGGCAGTAGTAGGCATGTGGCTTGACCCAATTTTTTCGATTGCGTTCAGGAGGTTGCATGCATAGTCTCTTCCTATCACATAGCTCCTCAACATCGACTCTAGCCTTGACATTATCCTTTGACTTTTCAGAATGTTGATTGTGTAAAGAGAGACTTCTGCGACATTCTTTTCAAAGGTGCATCACATCGATGTTATGGGAAGTTCGCGATCCTTGTAATACTCGAGCTTCGTTATGCCTGCCTCGTGTGTCCGGTTGTGCGTTTTCCATATCCCTCAAATGGGAAACCGGACTCGATACACACGAGAGCACGTAACTTCGGCATCAACAAAGACACCATCGAGCGTTGGTATCTCTTTTCTTCAAGCACAGCTTTGCCCTTGATGAAGTTCTTTTGTCTTGTCTCGAGCGGATGGTCTCCTTTGAGGTATGGTCGATGCGTGTCAAATGCGGAATACTTTTTACCCGCCTTTAGCCAAAGGAACTCAAGTAGATGCCTGCACACTAGGCATGGCCACTTACCAGCTGTACACCATCCGCAAAATAGGGCGTACCCGGGCATGTCGTGCATGGAATAGTGGAACCAAACTTTCATATAGAAGTTTGTCTTTGATGCACGGTCGTATGTCAACGTCCCGTGGTGCCAAGAGTGGTTCAGATCTTCCACAAGCGGTTGCATGTACACACTCAAATTCTTCCCCGGGTATTCAGGCCCTGGAATGATCAGCGACAGGAATATGGTCTTCCTTTGCATTAGGGCTCCGGGAGGGAGATTGAGCGGCATAACAAACACGGGCTAGCAGCTATACGAGGCGGTCGACATACCATATGGATTGAATCCATCTGTTGCTATAGCAATTCTAACGTTCCGAGCCTCTCCTGCCTCATCGGGATGGTCTCTATCAAAGTTCTTCCATGCCTTACCATCAGATGGATGTCCCATCTTTACCCATCCTTGCTCATCCTCATATCTCTTCCTCGTCTTGTGCCACATCATCTGTGTGGCAGACTCCTTGGTCATGTAAAGCCGTTGGATTCTTTTTATGAATGGGAGATAACGAAGAATCTTCATGGCGACTTTTGTCTGCGTCTTCTGACCATCGTCTCCCACCTCATGATACCTAGAGGCCCCACACTTGCTACAGTAATTGTCATCCACAAACTGTTTCCAAATCAAGAGGCAACCTTTTGGACAACAATCTATCTTTTGGTATTCCATGCTTTGGCCTTCATGAGATTTTCTTTGCTTCGTACATGGTTTTAGGCAGACAATGCCCTTCAGGCAACATGTTACCATATGTTTGCAGATGGTCTTCAAAGCATGAACGGGTGTTGCCGTACTGGAGCTTTTTGGCTAGTGCTTCGAAGATGGCATCGAGCTGATAAATCTTTGAACCCTCGTACAAAGGCCTCTTAGCCGAGGCCATCAAATCATAGAAGGCCTTCGCGCTTGGCTCCGGATCCTCTGGTTCACGAGGTTCCTCCAGTTCTGGCGGTTCATGTGAAGGTGGCGAATCTGGCATGTCGGCATCATGGAAATCATCTAGCAAATTTCTAATCCCATCGCCCTCATTGCCATTGATCCGTTGCCGCATCACCTCACCTCTATCACGTTCGTACTGAGTAAAGTCAACCGTCGTGACGAAGTCCCGCATATAACCATATCTCCAAAGGTGTTTTTTCATTTCCTCCTTTGACTGACGATGACGCTTATTGCAATGAGCACAAGGGCAAGTTGGATGAATGCCTGCCTTTGAACCATGCGCTAACTCCTTCACTAACAGATCAGTCTTCCATGTCCACTCATTTGTTCTATCAACAACACTAGTACGGCCACTGTATATCCACCCATTATCAGCCATCCTCTGTTTTTATTGGGAACCAAACAATAAACATAGCATTTCATATCAAATAATAGCATGAAACTAAATGCATCATATTTTCTATTTATCTACCGAGAAAAACGCATAACCTACATCTCTAATAGGTATAGAGGGTCCTAGCAGCCACCGGATCCGTAGATTGAGTAGGTTCTCCATGCTCTACCCTGTTCCAAGCTAGAATTTCGGCAGCACCTCCCCGCTGCTCTCCCGATACACGTCTCGGCAAAAAGCCAAGAGGATGTGCATCCGGAGAACAACGGGGAGGCGCTACCAAATCGACTTCGGACCAGGCGAGCATGGAGAACGCATCTAACCATAATCCGCCGACTGTCCCATAAATGCCGCAAGCGTTACGCTTCATAATATGCGACCTCTAATGCATATTTATCCGCGTAATGCTCGCAAACGGGATATGACACCTAGGTGACGCGACTTGATGTGGAAATGGAATCTACTAACATAAAAAATGCGAGGGACGAGACGGAGTTCTAGCTCACCCTCGGTGGTAGAGGAAGTAGGCGACCTCCGAGACAGCGACCTTCGGGACGGCGACCTCCGGGACAGCGACCTTCGGGACAGCGACAGGAGCTAGCGAAAACATTTCAACACACATGAGAATAATTAGCAACATGAACAACAACATTTCATATCTAGTTAATTAGCAACATGAACAGCAACATTTCATATCTAGTTAATTAGCAACATGAACATTCCATATAGGAGGATAATTAGCAACTAGAATAATTAGCAACTAGCAACTAGCAACATACAATAATTAGCAACTAGCAACAAACAATAATCAACACCTAGAATAATTAGAAACATACATGTAGGACGGGAGGCAGAGGAGGGAAGGGGCCTGCGGGGAGCAAGGGAAGCAGAGGGGGGAGGGGCCAGCGGGGAGGAGGGGAGGCAGAGGGGGAAGGGGCCGACAAGGAGGAGGAGCTCGGGGGAGGGGCCTTGGGTGAGGAGGGGAGGCTCGGGAGGCAAGGGAGGTAGAGGAGGAGTAGCTCGGTGAGGGGGAGGGGACGGCGGCGGGAGAGGGGAGGCAGGGGAGGAGGAGGGGAGGCGGAGGGGCTCGGGAGAGGGGAGGCAGGGAAGGAGGATCTCGGGGGAGGCGGAGGGGCAGGTGGCGGGAGAAGGGAGGCAGGGGAGGAGGAGCTCGGGGGTGGGTGGGCGAGCGGGAGGATGAGGAGGAGCGGCGGCGGTGGCGGCATGAAGCTCAGCGTGGCTCACTGGGTGGTGGCGGGGTGGAGGCAGAGAGAAGGAAACGCGCGTGTGTGGAGAAGGAAGAAAGAGCCAAAGCGCGGCTATAGTATCCACTTATCCTGGTCAGATGGCAGCGTCGGCGTCTGAAAAAAAGCATCTCTAAAAAAATGTTATTTTTTATTATATTTTTAAAAAACTAATATTCTAAAAAAATGATTTTTTTTTTATTAAACTTCTATCTACATTTTTTGTGTGGTTATATTACGCAAGTTTGCCATCGAAGTAGCTAAACTATAAAAAATGATTATTTTTATTACATTCTAAAAAATGTAATATTCTAAAATGATTTTTTTTTCCACCACTAGGGGCAATCCATCACCCTTGTGCATGTATGCTAGGGCCACACGCATGTTCCCGTGGCATCCCGGCACTCGGGCGGTCATTTTCCGACGAAACCCTAATCCGAGGGCCCCGCGGGTCTACCCCCGTAGCATTCTCCGTACGAGGGTTGAACAATGCACTCTCTTGGTGGTTTAGGTTTGTTTAGGTCATATCTACATGGAAAACCAAGGATAGGCCCAAGGTTCCACCGGTCTACCCTCGTTTGACCCGCGGCGGGAGCCTACTCGTACATGTACAACACACTTCTATAGGTGTTATCGCATGCAACGTGGACGGTCACACCCGGGAGCTAGGTTTTCCGTCTAGGGGCAATCCACCACCCTTGTGCATGTATGCTAGGGCCACACACATGTTCCCGTGGCATCCCGGCACTCGGGCGGTCCTTTTTCGACGAAACCCTAATCCGAGGGCCCCGCGGGTCTACCCCCATAGCATTCTCCGTACGAGGGTTGAACAATGCACTCTCTTGGTGGTTTAGGTTTGTTTAGGTCATATCTACATGGAAAACCAAGGATAGGCCCAAGGTTCCACCGGTCTACCCTCGTTTGACCCGCGGCGGGAGCCTACTCGTACATGTCCAGCACGCTTCTATAGGTGTTATCGCATGCAACGTGGACGGTCACACCCGGAAGCTAGGTTTTCCATCTAGGGGCAATCCACCACCCTTGTGCATGTATGCTAGGGCCACACGCATGTTCCCGTGGCATCCCGGCACTCGGGCGGTCCTATTCCGACGAAACCATAATCCGAGGGACCCGCGGGTCTACCCCCGTAGCATTCAACGTACGAGGGTTGAACAACCCACTCTCTTGGTGGTTTAGGTTTGTTTAGGTCATATCTACATGGAAAACCAAGGATAGGTCCAGGGTTCCACCGGTCTACCCTCGTTTGACCCGCGGCGGGAGCCTACTCGTACATGTCCAGCACGCTTCTATAGGTGTTATCACATGCAACGTGGACGTCACACCCGGGAGCTAGGTTTTCCGTCTAGGGGCAATCCACCACCCTTGTGCATGTATGCTAGGGCCACACACATGTTCCCGTGGCATCCCGGTACTCGGGCGGTCCTTTTCCGACGAAACCCTAATCCGAGGGACCCGCGGGTCTACCCCCGTAGCATTCTCCATACGAGGGTTGAACAACGCACTCTCTTGGTGGTTTAGGTTTGTTTAGGTCATATCGACATGGAAAACAGGCCTGGGTTCCACGGTCTGCCCTCGTTTGACCATGGCGTGAGCCTACTCCTACATGTCCAGCACGCTTCTATAGGTGTTATCGCATGCAATCGTGGGTTAACCAATATACTTTTTTGGTAGTTTTCGTTTGTTTAGGTTATACCAATGTAATTTTTTGGCCTTTAAAAGCGTGCATGCGATAACCTTCACACGGTATAGGGTTTCTCCAAATAGTGGGTTCGATGCCCGAGGGTCCCCAAAAGAGAGGGTTTCTCTGGTTTCCCCAAAGAGAGGTTTGTTCTTGAGGTTCGTACAAAATGAGACATATCTTCAATAATTATGTTGTAGTTGTGTATTATATGTGTATTTTGTTGTTCCTATTTTACATTTATATTTTAGCATCGGGTTTGAAAGATTCGTCGTATTCTTTCTTGGTGCGGTGGGATACGCGAAGATTCGTGTGGTTAATTTACAAACACCAATTTATTTATAAATTACATCTACATTAAATTAGCGTGGAAAATAAATAAATAAATCAAATATAAGTACTTTAGACATTGGAGAAAAAAAACCTAGGCCGACGGCTTTGCCGTCGGCGTATAGTGTTCCACTGACTAGGCCGACGGTCCGGCCGTCGGCGTAATCGCGTCAGTAACGACCGTTAGGTGGGCCGTTAACTAGGGCTTAACGCCGACGGCCCCATATAGGCCAACGGTCACCGTCAGGAGGCTTCCGTTTGACGCCGACGGTTTTTCTTCGCCGACGGCTGGCTTGCTACCGAATCGAGGAAGTGGGCCGACGGGCCCGACCTTTCCCCGTCGGCGTATACAAACACCGTCGGCGTATACCTTATTTCCTGTAGTAGATTTTCTTGGGTCGAGTAGGAAGTAAATTTGATCGTGGGTTCATCAAACATACAAATAGGTGGGATTGCCTCTTATACCACTTCATATTATCAGTAATTTATTTATTACAGTAGTGTGAATAATTCGTAGAGCTCTTTTGGGGTACAAGTGAGCATCTAACTAAATCATATATCTGCATGTGCATATAGCAGAAATAGATCATGCACTACTTCAAATCATCATCGATCCAATGACGGATCAGTTGGCGCTTCAGCTCCGCTGCAGTGTTGCCAACTTCTCCCAGACGGCGTAGTCGCTGCCGTGTGCAGAGGTGACGAACCCAGCCGGGATGACGGCCCCGACGTCGTACCTGGAGCCGATCTTCACCACCACCTTGCCGTCGATCTCGGCGACGTAGGCGTCGCCGTCGTGCATGAGGATCTTGAGCTCGCTCGTCGCCGTGATGCCGTTGCGCTTCCTCACCGCCACCAGCGCCGCGATCTCCTCCTTGAATCCCCAGTTAAAGAAATGGTCGTAGAACTGCATGCAAATCCGACAGTGGTTGCGAGGGGATCGAGACGGCGGGTGCTCTGATGCGGGATGTTGGTGGCGGCGGGAGTGTTTCCACTTTGGCGGGTGTGCACGCCGCCGGGTGGACGTCAGTCTCGTTGGTGGTTCAGGTTCTTCCTCATCTGTCCGGCCATGGTGGCGAGGGGATTGAGGAGGACTGGCTATGGCGAGCGGGCATCTCCCTTATCCTCTGCGCTACTGGCCGTCTCGAGCAATGGAGCTGCTGGCCATCGATGCCTCTTACGGCCGACCGTGGTGGTGTGGGGTGGAGGCGCCCTGGTGAGCTCTCTCCTTTGTCTCCGAGACGGGGCTTTGTGCTGCAAGCTAGAGCAAACTACGCGACTCCATGGATTGTCGTCGCGATTTCCGGCCGATGGAGCGGTCAGTTTGTGCGCCAAGAGAGCGCCTTCTTCAACCTCCAATTCGAAGGCCAGGTTCTGAGTTCCTTGTCGGAGTTCCCCCTTATCGCTGCCAAGTGGTTTCGTCCCCGGCGGCGTCCAGGCGGCCGGTGTTGGAAGCTCATCGTCGGTGGAGAGGTCCAGCGGTCAGATTGCTTTTTACTTTCTCTCCCTGAGGTCCTTTTTGTAAAAAGTTAGGACTTTGTTGCTTCATTTCTATTTCTGCAAGGTCAATCTGTACCAACCGCTTGACTAATGAATGCAGCTCGGGATCATTCGCGATCCCTCCTTTGTTTTCAAAAAAAAAATGGAGCTCTTCTTTCCTTTCCCTTCTCTCTGAATAATTTAACTGGATGTCTGGTAGAAAGTAACATTTTCTTGAGCCGGGTAGGAATTGAAGTAAATTTGATTGTGTACAGTTCATTCGAAACATACAAATCGGTGGGATTGCTTCTTATACCTCTTCATATCCTGGGTAATTTATTTACTACAGTAGTGTGAACAATTCTCAGAGCTCATTTGGAGTAGTTAAATCATGTATGCGCGTGCGCAAACTGCGCATGGTTGAAATAAATCATGCACTACTTCAAATCATTATCGATCCAATGGTGGATCAGTCGAGGCTTCAGCTCCGCTGCAGTGTTGCCGACTTCTCCCAAACGGCGTAGTCGTTGCCGTGTGCAGAGTTCACGAACCCAGCCGGGATGACGGCCCCAACCGTCGATCTCGGCGACGTAGGCGTCTCCGTCGTGCATGAGGATCTTGAGCTCGCTCGTCGCTGTGATGCCGTTGCGCTTCCTCACCGCCACCAGCGCCGCGATCTCCTCCTTGAATCCCCAGTTGAAGAAATGGTCGTAGAACTGCATGCAAACCGTTATGATTATTCTGAAGAAATGGTAGTAGGACTATCTGACAGTGAGTGAGGTGTTGCTTGCTTACGATGCATGGCGTGCCGGGGTGGGTGAGGATGTAGGCGTAGCCCTGCATGACCTTGTCAGAGGGGAAGGGCCACATGGCCTGGGTGGAGCCGGTGTCATGGTTATCGACGAAGGTGACAGCCTTGGCGGGCCACCACCCCATCACTCCCGGAGCCTTCCCCTGCGGGTCGATCAACCGCCACAGCTCCCCCCTCCACGGCGGCGTTCAGGATGCCATTGGTCGTGAAATCAAACACCATGCCGGCCGACGCGGCCCCGCCCACCCCATCCAACCAGTTCACCAGGTTCTGCCGGTGCGCGTCCTGGTCGTACTCGGGCTTCCCGTCCCCGCCCGTCGGCATGGTGTCCCACACCTCGGCCACGGCGAGGTCCGGCGACGTGCCATCGATGTACACCTTGGCCATCGCGGCAGAGTACCCCTTGGCGAAGTCGAGGCGCCACGCGACGAAGCCCAGGTCGGTCTTGAGCCAGAGGAGCCACTCCTTGAGCTCGCGCTGGACGCGGTCGTTGAGGTGGTCGATGTCGGGCGCCGCCGCGAAGTCGGCGCCCGTGTCGAGGTTTGCGGTGCCGTCGGAGTAGATGGTGTCGTCGCAGCAGATCATGTGGGGGCCCCAGTCGAGGCGGCCGTCGGGGGTGCCGCCCTCGAAGATGCAGTAGATGCCGCGCTTGTCCTTGTAGTCGGCGCACCAGTGGTTGATGACGATGTCGGCGATGACGTGGACGCCCTTGCCGTGAAAGGCGCCGATCAGGGACTTGAGCTCTGCCGCGTTGCCGTACTTGGACGCGTCGATGTCGTACAGCCGGCCTGGCATGTAGCCTGCAGTAAACCAAGTCTTAGTGACTAATTAATCTTTTTGATCGTATGATTTTATTCTTTGATCACTGCTGCCGAAACATCCTATCCAACAAATTAATTAATTTAGCTAACAGACTAGTTCAAATCATTCTGCATGTCGCAATCGAAGTTAGCATGTTCTCCACTCCACGCTTCTTCGATTCGATCCCCGGATTTTTCTCCCTTTTGGATGCCAAATGTTGAGACAGGAATGGATTTAGCGGGGAGGAGGACAGGACCTTCGTTGGAGACGGAGTGCGAGGGCGGCGGCAGCCAGACGTGGGTGACTCCGGCGGCGGCGATGTCGTCGACCTTCCCCATCATCATGTTGTACCACCCGCCGCTCTGCTTCCACGACTCCCAGTTGAACCCCTGCAGCGAGAAGCCATGAACAATCACCCATTGTCACGGTTAATTGAGCTTCTGAGCTCAGATTCTCATCCCCAGAAAACCAAAATCTTGAGATCACATCGAAATGCGTACCTGAAACAGAACTTGATGGCCGGATGCTAACCCGGCAAGAAGCAGCAGCAGCAGCGAGAACCAGCAGCACAGGTGGCTCTTCTTCCCCATCGTCGTTAATCTAGCTATCTGGCTATGGCTGATGGCTACAAGTGTACTAGGTGCCTGGTATTTATAGGGACGTCGACGGGATGTGATGATCTACGCCGTACGTATTACCATGGCGGGCGTGGGATGGATAGGGGAGTGTTGCTTGGAGGCAATGCGCGGGTACCGGACTCTGTTATTATCATGGGAAAAGAGGTATACAATTGATGACGGTCAAGTCAATCCTGGGAAAAGATTGCACGGACGCCATCTCCATGGAAAATGATGAAACCCAAGCTGAGATCGAAACCCAGCATTGCATTTTTCGGGGGTAACCGATTTCCAAGATCTTTCAGTTTGGAGGCAACTTTTCTTGAGCCGTAGCTAGCTAACTCGATAGAGACATTTTTTTTCCGAAAAGGGGTATAACCCCGGCCTCTGCATCGAGTGATGCATATAACCTTTATTGATTTATTAAAAATTTATTACATCATTTTTATTACAAAGAGACCAGATCATGGGTCACAAAGAGTTGTCACATGGATCAACCATCTAAAAAGAGCAAAAAGAAAAGATCTCCAACACCTCAACATGAAATTCTATTATCAAAACGCCAGCCGCACTGTCAGATCACAAGCCTGGATACACAACGCGATCACGGTGGAGTAAAATCTAAATCGATCAACCACGCCGCTCTGAAACTTTCGCTCTCTGATGGAACACACGAACAGAGGAAGACAGAGTTTTTTGCGACACGTTCTAACTTGCGTCTTTTCTGTTTTACTTTCCTTTTATTCACCCTGATCCTATCGAGCCGGCCTCGATCCGTTTTCTCCGCGCCATCCCACGGATGAGATCGTGGCCAACGATTACACGATTACATGAAATGGTAAAAAGCTAGACCTATTTAGCCGCAACACGAACACAGCGTGCTTCTGGCGTTATTCTTCAGAAAAGAAACAACGTGACAGAGTTCAGGTCTCCTAGAATTAACACTAACATTCACCCCCTTAATCTTGGAGTCCTGAACCCACCAGCCCCATGCCGATCTTCTTCTTCAGCTCCTGGAACCGAACCTTGGCAAGTGGTTTTGTGAGGATGTGCATCGATCCTCTGTTACGGCGTGCTCCACTTCAATCTTCCCTGTCTCCACACAGCTTCTGACAAAGTGGTAACGCACGTCGATGTGCTTGGTTCGCTCATGAAATACTGGATTTTTGCATAATTGGATTGCTGACTGATTGTCGATCTTCACCTTGAACTTGACATCGTCACAGCCCAACAATTCCTTGACAAGTCTGGCCAGCCACACCCCCTGACAAGCCGCAGAGGCAGCAACTACATACTCCGCCTCACACGACGATTGTGCAACAATCTTTTGCTTCTGTGATATCCAAGATACAGGGCACTGTCCAAAATAAAACAACACACCTGTAGTGCTCTTGCGATCATCAATATCTCCAGCATGGTCACTGTCACAATACCCCAATAAAACTGGATGATCATTTGATCTTTTGAAACTGCATCCAAGATTTACTATACCTTTTACATATCTCAGTATGTGTTTGACAGCCACCATGTGTTCCTTTGTAGGTTTTTCCATAAACCTACTGACATATCCAACAGAGAAGCTGAGATCTGGCCTAGTGTGCAACAGATATCTGAGGCTCCCAACTATACTCCTGTACTCTGTTGAATCAATTTGCTCTGCCTGACTGTGTTTACTCAATTTCAGTCTCGGCTCCATAGGCGTCTGTGTAGGATTGCAGTTTAACAGACCCATCTTCTCTAGGATACGAGCTGCATAACCTGACTGACAGAGGGTGATGCCTTCCTATCCTTGCTTCACCTCTATTCCTAGATAATAGCTCAGTAGCCCCAGATCAGTCATGCTAAATTTTGATTTCATCTGTCTCTTGAAATCACTGATTGCTTGACTGTCTCCACCTGTGATGACAAGATCATCCACATAGACACCTAAAATTAACACAGAGCTTCTCACCTTTTTCTTGTACAATCCTGACTCAGATGGGAACCTCTCGAAGCCAAGTTCAGACAGGGTTACATCAAGCTTGCAGTTCCAGGCCCTAGGTGCCTGACGAAGGCCATACAGAGCTTTCCTTAGCCTGTACACCTTGCTGCTCTGCTCTTCTTTCTCAAAGCCAGGAGGTTGACTGACATAAACCTCCTCAACTAGGTCACCATTCAGAAAAGCTGACTTTACATCCATCTGGTGGATCTTCCAATCAAACTGAGCTGCCATTGCAATGAGCAGTCTGACAGATTCCAACCGAGCTACAGGGGCAAACACTTCCTCGAAGTCAATCCCCTGTCGTTGCACATATCCTTTGGCAACGAGTCTAGCCTTGTACTTGACTACTTTTCCACTTGGATTCTTTTTCAGCTTATATACCCATTTTAATCCGATGGGTCGGTGACCTTTTGGTAACTCACATAGCTGCCAAGTTTTGTTCTCCTCTATGGCTGTCAGTTCCTCCTTCATTGCTTTCTTCCAGCACATTTCCTTCATCGCCTCCAGGTGGCTTGACGGCTCCTCAAGCCCGAACAGACATAAGCCAGCGTGTGCCTCCTTTACAGGTTCGGTTTCTTCATAAACCTCTGCGAGCAGGCGCCTCCCTTGCGGCCCATGCAATGGCTCGGTGAGTGGAGTGTCAGAGGAGGTAGGAGCACTGAATGGAGTCGACGATTGAGGCATCAGATCGAGGGGAAATGGAATTGAGGTGCCATCGCCAGCTTGCCTCGTTTTCCCTTTCAGCACTGGCGCTGACAGAGGTTCAGAAGCTGGTGTGTTTCCTGCCACGGCAGGCTCCTCTGCCGTGACTCCCTCTTTGTCCTGTGCTGGATAGTGAATGATCAATGGTTCCTGCTGTTCTTCTTGGACTGAGACTTGAGTGTTCCACTCCCAAGGCCTGTCCTCTTCGAACACTACATCACGTGTAACAACCAACTTCTTGCTTTTAGGATCGTACATGCGATAAGCTTTAGAACCACTTTCATACCCTATAAATACCATCTGCTTGCTTCTGTCAGACAATTTTGACAGACCTGGCCCAATTTTCTTCACATGAGTAGTGCAACCGAATGTTCTCAAGTGCTGTACTGAAGGCTTCCTCTCGTACCACGCTTCATAAGGTGTCATGCCTTTAACACTTTTCGTTGGGGCACGGTTTAACAGGTATATTGCTGTTGTCACCGCCTCTCCCCAAAATCTAGATGGCACCCCCATACTCTTCAGGAGGCTTCTTGCCATGCTCACCACAGTTTGATTCCTGCGTTCTACAACGCCGTTGTGCTGAGGGGTGTAGGGAGCAGTGCAAAAATTCTTGATGCCACGCTCATCACAGTAGCTAGCGAACTCTCTCGAATTAAACTCCCCACCTCTGTTAGTGCGTAGTGCCTTGAGTTTCAGGCTTTTCTCAAGTTCTGCAGATGCCTGCACTTTCTTGATTGCAGCAAATGTCTCACCCTTGTCTCTCAGCAATACCACCCACATGAATCGAGAGAAATCATCCACCAGCAAGAGAAAATATTGCTTGCCGCCGGGTGTCACTGGAGTAATTGGTCCACAGAGGTCGCCATGCCAGATCTCAAGTTGCTGCTGAGCTCTGAATGCAGCTTGCGCTGGGAATGGCAATCTCTTCTGTTTGGCGATCATGCACCCATCACAGACTTGATCGACTTGTTCAATCGATGGCATTCCTTCAACCATCTTCTCTGATGACAGTGAGCACAATGACCTGAAATTAATGTGTCCAAATCTCATGTGCCACAACCAAGCATCCTCCTTTGCGTGTGCTAGCAGGCATACTGGCTCACACTGCTGAATTTTTAGAACATACATCATGTTCCGAGTTCTTGGCACACGGGCAAGCACTTTTCTCTGACTATCCCAGATTGTCATTATGCCATCTTCGCCTGTATACTTGCAGCTGCCTCAGAATAATATTGTTCTTCAGTCTCGGAATAAAGTACACATTCGACAGCGCTCGGTGCTCGCCGGTGAGGGACTACATCAGTACAGTGCCTCGCCCACAAATCTCAACTGCAGAACCGTTCCCAAACCTGACCTTGCCATGTACAGATCGATCCAATTCAACAAACTTCTGTGGATTTCCTGTCATGTGGTTGCTCGCTCCCGAGTCCAAGTACCACGAGATATCGTGAGTACCTGTAAGTTTGGGCACCACTTTCTCTTCATTCAGGAGCACCTGTTCTGAAAGAACAATACTCTGCTGCTACAACTCACAGGTTTCCAACATAAACAGTGTTGGATCCTCTTCCTCCTTCTACACGAGGTTTGCTTTCTCGCGCTTGGGTTTAGGACAATCAGATTGAAAATGTCCCTTTTCGTTGCAGTTGTAGCATCTAACCTTGGCAATGTCGAAATTCACTTTCTTCTTCTGCTTGCCACGGTCGCTGCCTGAATCTTTTTCAGACTTGGTGGCTTCACTCTTCCCACCTGTTTTCTTTCCAGCAGACCCACTCGAGCCGCCGCTCTTCTTGGTCTGCAACAGCTGCTCTAGTGCCCTAGTCATGAGCATGAGCTGATCATCCTTGTTGCCACTGGTGCGACGTCGGCCGCGCTGCCCGTTCTCGTACTGCGCCAATCTCCCCACGGCCTCAGAGACAAGCATGGTGATGAGATCACCCCACTGTTCGATGGTGTTGACGACGTCCGAGAACCTGTCGGGGACACCATTGAACAAACACTCGATTACATATTCATCATCGATTTTCTCACCTAGAGTGCGTATCTCCGCAACCAGGGTGGTGAGCCTCTGGCCGAATGCGGCGATAGACTCGTCGTCGTCCATCTGCAGCCGATCCAGCTGGCGCTTCAGCTGCTTGACGTGGGCCTTCTTGACACGGTCCTCGCCGACACACATCTGTCGGATCGCCTCCCAGGCCTCTGCCGCCGTCTCGTACTCGGCGATGGCCATGACCATGGTATCAGGGAGGGACTGCGAGAGCGCGGTGAACGCGTCCTCGTCCCTGGCCTGATCGTAGTCGCCCTTCCCGTCGATCGCCGACCAGCAACCGAGGGTGCGCATTATGATGCGCATCTTGACGGCCCACACGCCGTAGTTGGTGTCGGTCAGCTGTGGGTAGTGCACCGGCACGCCTCCGCGCGACGATGCCCTGACGACGACCGCGCCCTCACTTGCACTTGTGTCGCCAGCCGTCCCCTTAGCCGGTGGCTGCTTCTCGCCGACCTTCGGCGGCATCGCAGCTCCGCCTCACACCAGAACGTCCCCCGATCAACAGCCACCAAATCGCCTCCGAACCCTAAGGCTCTGATACCAAATGTCAGATCACAAGCCTGGATACACAACGCGATCACGGTGGAGTAAAATATAAATCGATCAACCACGCCGCTCTGAAACTTTCGCTCTCTGACGGAACACACGAACAGAGGGAGACAAAGTTTTTTGCGACGCGTTCTAACTTGCGTCTTTTCTGTTTTACTTTCCTTTTATTCACCCTGATCCTATCGAGCCGGCCTCGATCCGTTTTCTCCGCGCCATCCCACGGATGAGATCGTGGCCAACGATTACACGATTACATGAAACGGTAAAAAGCTAGACCTATTCAGCCGCAGCACGAACACAGCATGCTTCTGGCGTTATTTTCATAAAAGAAACAACGTGACAGAGTTCAGGTCTCCTAGAATTAACACTAACACGCACCGGCTGAATAAGTCCCGTGCAACCGTTTCCAAACGGCTGCACCCAATACCCATGGCCGCCCTGCGCTCCTCTGGCTGAAGAAAAGACCACGTCCGGATCTAGTGTGTAGTTAATGGAATAGCCTGCATAAAATAAGAATTCAAAGCCCTGTTAAACAAAAAATCATTTCTTATATGCCATATGGCCCAGAATAAAGCGCAAACACCCACTCGTATTTGAACTTTCTCATTTTTATCTACTCCGTGAAGCCAGTTCCCAAACAAATTCTTAACATTCTTTGGTGGGGGGCTAGATTAAACGCCACATGCACAATACGCCATATAATTTTTGCAAAAGGACAATCGAAAAACAAGTGTTGTATAGTTTCCTCTTTGTCACAAAAGCAACACTTTAGATTCCCTTGTCAGCTCCATTTGGCTAAATTATCTTTTGTTAGAAGAACTTTTTGATTTAAGAACCACATAAAAATTCTAATCTTTAGTGGTACCTTCATTTTCCAAATATACTTACGTAGAAACCTTGTGTGTCTATTCAGTAAGTCCAAATACATAGATTTGACCGTGTAGACTCCAGATGGTGTTAAAACCCACCTAAACACAGTCTTTCTTTTCTACTAGATAAATGTCCATTAGCCGATTTACTAGATGTAACCATCTTGACCATTTGTTTCCAGCTAAGGTTCTACGAAAAGTTATATTCAAAGGATTGATAGACAATACTTGTGCGACAGAAACTTCTTTTCGTTGCACAATATTATAAAGAGATGGATATTGAGAAGCTAGCGGAGTCTCTCCCAGCCACGTGTTTTCCCAAAATCTAGTATTCTGGCTATTATTAACTTTAAATGCTCCTCTAGCAAAGAAATCCTTCTTCACATGCATCAAGCCCTTCCAGAAAGCCGAGTCAGAAGGTTGTGCATGCACCTGAGATAAGTTTTTAGAATGTAGATATTTATTTTTTAGTAACTCTTGTCATACCCCTTCTTCATCTAAAAATTTAAATAATCACTTGCTGAGTAAACTTCTATTCTTAATATCTAAAACCTCCACTCCTAAACCACCTTGGTATTTTGGTCTACAAATAATGTTCCATTTTGTTAAGCGATATTTTCTTTTGTGTTTGATCACATTGCCAGAAAAAACAGGAACGAAAGAAGTCTAGTCTTTTTCGTACCCCTTTAGGGATCTCCATGAAGGATAACATGAACATTGGCAGACTAGATAAAACCGAATTAATTAGAACCAAACGATCTCCGTATGATAATAATTTTCCTAACCAACATGCTAATTTATTTTCAAAGCGATCCTCAGGTTTCCATTCACCATTTTCAGCTTCCTATAGTGAATTGGAATTCCCAAATATCGAAAAGGTAGTGCTCCCGCCTCACAACCAAACATTTCCATATATTGATCTTCTACTTCTTTTGCTTTAGCGAAACAAAAGATCTCGCTTTTATGGAAGTTAATTTTCAACCCCGATAATTGTTCAAAGATACAAAGAATTATTTTCATGTTTAGAGCTTTCTGCAAGTCATGTTCCATGAAAATAATTGTATCATCAGCGTATTGTAGAATAGATACTCCACCATCAACTAGATGAGGTATGGGACCTTCTACTTGACCATCTTCTTTTGCTCTTGCAATTAGAATGGCCAACATATCCGCAATAATATTAAAGAGAATTGGAGATAACGGATCACCTTGTCTTAATCCTTTCTTAGTTTGAAAGTAGTGCCCAATATCAGCATTAACCCGAATACCTACACTCCCGTTTCTGACAAAATTGTTAGTCCATTCACACCATATAGGATCAAAACCTTTCATACGCATTGCTTGTTGTAAAAAATCCCATTTGACCTTATCATAAGCCTTTTTGAAATCAATTTTAAGAAGCACCCCATCCATTTTATTCCTATGAAGTTCATGAACGGTTTCATGGAGTACAACTACCCCTTCAAGAATGTGACGGCCAGGCATAAAAGCCGTCTGTGTAGGTCGGATCACTTTGTGGGCAATTGAAGTAATTCGGTTTGTACCCACCTTAGTAAAGATTTTGAAGCTCACATTTAAAATACAAATGGGGCGATACTGTTGAACTTGAATTACATTTTCCTTTTTGGGTAGTAATATAATTGTACCAAAGTTTAGCTGAAACAAAGGAAGTTCATGTTGTTGAAATTTTCCAAACATAGCCATCAAATCCATTTTAATAACGTCCCAGAACTTTTGATAGAATTCAGCTAGGACTCGTCTGGTCCTGGAGCCTTATTTTTTTCCATCTGCATAATTGCATCACATACTTCCTTCTCTATGAAGTCAGCTGTGAGAATAGCATTTTCCTCCGCGGAAATCTAAGGTATATCATTGTTTTCTGACTCAACCATGGAAAAAAAGCTCTCGGATGGATCTCCAAATAGCTTCTTGTAATATTCAGAGATGTAAACTTTTAAGTTCTCTTGTCCTATGATAGTACCTTCATCTTGTTCTAGCTAGAAGATCTTCTTCATTCTATGTTTACCATTAGCAATGAGATGAAAATATTTTGAATTATTTCCTCCTTCTTGGACATGTTTTACTTTAACTCTCTGAGCCCACTTGGACTCTTCGTTGCGTCTAAGATTTGCTAAATCATCATTAGCCTTATTCATCGTCTCTCTTTCATGGGGTGATAAAGGATTGATTTCAGCTTTTCGGTCTAAAAAGTCAATTAAGCTAGACAAGCGATCTTTTCCTTCTTATATACACTACTAATGTTCTTTGCCCACCCCCCTCAGAAAATTACGGAGATGGCGTATCTTATTCTGCCATATCTCCATTGGCGTGTCACCATACGAAATAGATGTCCATTCTTGTGCCACCATCTCGTAAAACCCATATTGATGTAACCATGACAACTCAAAAGAAAATTGTGCCTTGTTTTCTAGGTGTGCTTGTTCACCAGAATCAAGTAAAAGAGGGGTGTGGTCTGAACCGGATCTTATTAAGGCATGCACGTTTACCAAAGGAAATTTTTGTTCCCACTCTACCGTTGCCAGAATTATGTCTAGCTTTTCATAGGTAGGATTGTCTCTACGGTTTGCCCAAGTAAATTGTTTACCAGAAAGAGCTATCTCTCTAAGGTTAAGACTCTCGATAATTGCATTAAATATAAAAGGCCATCTTGCATTGAAATTAAGATTATTCTTCTCGTCTTGTCGACGTAAGATGTTAAAATCACCTCCTATTAACATAGGCAAAGTTTCAGACTCACATATACGAACCAACTCAGCCAAAAACTCGGGCTTTTTGGCGTCTTGAGCTGCCCCATATACCGGTACTAAAAACCACTCAAAACCATCCATCTTGGATAGCATATGTAGTTTAACACATCGATCACTAGAAACCATCTTTTTCACTTGAAAGGTTGAATTGTTAATACCAATGAGCATACCCCCATATCTCCCATCTGGTGGAAGACAGTACCAAGCATAATCCAAACCCCCTGAGATATGCTCAAGAAAATGACTAGTAAAGTTTGATCTACCGGTTTCCGAGATAGCAACAAAATCTAGCCTATTATCTCTAATTGTTTTATTAACAAAAAGGTGTTTCGCTGAATCCCCCAAACCACCACTATTCCAAAATATGCCTCTCATATTGAAACAATCTTAACGGTTTTATTAATCCTTGCACTACGTCTAACAGCAAGCAAATCCTTTGATCTCTTTCGGTTTGATTTTTTTAAGTTTAATTTTATATCACGGAGTAGAAGATCCTTATGATCTTTGGAGCCTTGTTGCTCTTCCTCCTCAAGATCATCAACGAGGAATGTAGCCTTATGTAGAGTTAAACTATGAATGGCATCATCTACCAACTTGGATTTCTCTTCATTTTTTTAGAGTAATTAAGGTATCGTTTGAAATCTACCTCTTTTAACAAATCTATTGAATCTACAACTTGGGAAGGTGATTGACCCAAAGAGACTCCTAGCTTTGAAACCCTGTCTATAACCTCATCATTTGAAAAAAATGGATAGAGAAAACTTGGGGATTTGTTTTGTACCTGAACATGATGGACGATCACGTGCCATAGCTTGCTATTGTGCCCGCTCGAGTTGAGGCGAGTCTGCATTCGGCTGAGCGCGAATTCGATCACTTGATCGAACCTGCACACTCGCCGCTGAAACCCCTCCGAACGCCACCACCTCCTCCTGAGTGTAGCGTCCGCCAAGAAAAACCCTAGTCCCGGACTGAGAGAACAAGCTCGACGCAGGACCCCCTCCTGGAGTTTTGGGCGAAGCCTTAGCAACCTTGGCCTCCTGCCTAGGTTTGCAAGGTGAGGAACACGAAGGTGTCGAGGCCTCATGCCCCTCTTTCCCGGCACAAATGATCGCCTCAGGAGTCGTCAAAACCTTTGTTGTGGCACAAACTGAACTAGCGACAGTATGCCACGGGCTGTTGGCAGACTGGTGCGTGCATTCACCACCCTACCGTGGGCTATTGTCAGTCTGGTACGAGTAGTCAGCAGTCTTCTGGTCCCCACAAACCTGCGACGAGCAGATCACCTGCTGAGGAACTGTGTTTAGCAATAGAGCAGCGCCAGGCGAGGGCAAGTCTTGCATGGAAGCAGTCATCAGCATGGGTGCCTCTTGTCCCTTGCTGCGACTGATAACATCATGACATGTATTAAGTCCAGCAACATACTCTCTTGGTCTCAGACATGTAGGTGCAGATTTAGAAATCGGTGATGGTAAGCTTTTCTCATCACACTCCACGCGATCTCTCCACAACATAGAACGAGGCATTTTTCTTGTTTTCACCGCAGATAGACTAAAGAACTTTTCATCAAACGAGCCAAACATTATGGACACGTTGTCAGAAGGAGCAGAATTATCTTTGTTGTACGTAGTAACCTTATCAATATTTGAGCTAGCTGCAGGTTTTGGGTCCAAACCCTTTGCCTTGTAGCCAGTAGAATTTGCATCGTCCTGATTTTTATCCCCATCATCAGGATTGTTCGTTCTATCATGCATGACCACATCAGTGACATTCTCCTCAGCTCCTTCGACATGAAAGAGAATGCCATATCCTTCTCCATCATATGTGTGGTCTGTCCCCTTAGGAATGTATTTCACCGCCATGACCAGAACACGCATTCTTACCACTCCATGCTCTCTAGTGTAGTTCATATCTACCTCTGTTGTCTTGCCAATCAAGGATCCCATTGCAAACAAACCTAGATAGTCACAGTGTAGTTTATACGGACAGCCTGAAACTCGCACCCATGTTTCTTCTAGTTGATACTTATCCAGATCCGAGGATGGCCACTCTTCAAAATGTAGCAAAAAATCCGTGTCCTCTATAGGAATATCAGGCATTTTATTAACACGTGCAAGATCAGCTTTTGTGGTAAAGACTACCTTGAAGACACCCTGACCAGCGGGTCTAAGATCCCATTGGTGATCACCCGGGATGATCCACTCGAGCTCCATGATAATATCCTTGGGGGAAAGAACCCCACCAACAACTGAAATTCTGCCCACCTTACCACTGTCGTGCTTAAACCGGATTTCAGGTGAAGTTGGTACCTCATGGAACATTAATTCAGCACGACAGAGACCATACGTAACCGCTGTTGGTTTGGGCATGGTTAGTAGAGGGCAGTCTTTTGCATCATGAGTAGCTTTGACACAAATAATACACAGTATTGCTGAGCAGTCGCCAGCGAAATGACCTGTGTCATCGCATCGAAAACATAAGATCTTGTCTTTTTAGAGGCTTTTACTAGAGACACCACACCTTCAGTTTCCAACATAGCTTGATCAGACACTGTTTGAGGCTGAGGCTGCAACCCAACCTGTTGAGACCCCGAGGGTACTGCCGACTGTGCAACGGTAGTCACAGAGTTCACCCCCGCCAAACTCTGCTGATCGGTTGGAGGATGAGCTGCATCACGTCCTGATGGACGCCTAGAATTATTTCTATTCCCACCATATTGCCTATTATTATTGAACTGCTGCTGTCTATACGGTCGACGATATTTGTAGTTCCCTCCATAGTTGTTATTATACCTCTGATTTGGCCTCTGATTGCCATCATAAAAGCCTTGATCAAAATTTCCAAACTCACCATTAAAACCTTGCCTCTCAAAGTTCTGCCGATTGTTGTAGCCCCTACCCCTTGACTTGAACTTGAACCTAACTCGAAACGGGCATTGGCTTCATTAGGGAGCTGGTGAGGGGGGACACCTTGTAGTCCACGACCCTCAAAACTCCCATCTTCTCCATGGACGTTGGGCTCGCCATGGCCACTATTATTGCCCTCGAAGCGGGGGGCAACATCATTGCGCATCATATGTGGAGGTACCCCTTGAGCACCTCGAAAGCCAAAACCACCCGTGCCTCCACGAACGCTGCCTTCCCCAAAACCTCCATTACCAACTCTCGTAGGTTGGTGCTGACGCGGAGGATGTTGCGGAAAGTGAAGGGAATATGCCCGAGAGGCAATAATAAAGTGGTTATTATCGTATTCCTTATTTATGATAAATGTTTATTTTGCATGCTATAATTGTATTAATACGGAAACGTTAATACATGTTAACGAACCTTAGCTAAATGTGCTGAGTTGCGCAGCACCGGAAATTGTTCCGGAGGCTGCCATAATGCTCATAGCTTATGTGCCTTAAAGGTTGTGGTCACGGAGATCTAAGTTCTTATTGAACCAAGTCGGTCGAATAAACAATCAAATACTAAGATTTGAGAGTAAATCATTATTGTTTGACAATGATGAACCGACTATATGCAAAGAAGCGATGATGGGTCCTGACTCCGTCAAATGGCTTGAAGCCATAAAATCCGTGATAGTTCCATACACGAGAAATCAAGTTTTGAACTTGGAAGACCCTCCGGAAAGGTGTAAAAACCTATCGGTCATATTTGGATCTATAAGGAAACAGACATGGAGGTTTCACATCTATGAAATAGTCGACATGTCGTAAAGTATTTTACGACAATGTTCAAGGAGTTGACTATGATAAGATTTGATCTTTCATAGCGATATTTAGTCTGGACGGATTAAAGTAGCAACCAGTACATATAATTTGGTATATGGTAGATGAATAAACAAAACAAAATTCTTCTAATAGAATGGTTACCTAGGACGTGTACATGACACGGTCCAAAGGGTTTTGTTAAAATTCAAAAGGTGCTAAAAGGGCTTGCAAACTTCAATGGTTGAACTAAGCATCGCAGAGTTGGAATCTTCACCTTAATGAAAAGGAGTTTTCATCAGGAGACGATGAAGATGCTTGCATTTGCAAGAAATTAAGTGGGAGCGCTGAGACATATTTCTAATACATTATGTGGATGACATCTTGTTGATTAGAAATGATGTATCTTTTATTGACAAAGGTTAAGAATTTCATTTCGATGAAATACTTAGGCAAAACCCGAATATTTAGCGTGAATGTCTATAGTGGATGGTATGGCGCCAATATGGTTGTGCCAAACGTACATATATGAGATATTGAAGGAGTTCAATATAGAAACGACAAGAAACAGTTCTTGTTGCATGGAAAGGAATTGAATCAAGATTCAAGTGTATCGACACTTGATAAGTGAAACAAGATTCAAGTGTATCGACACTTGATGAGTGAAATCACGAGAATGTTTTGATCAATCATACCATGATATGTACACATCCAGATATGTCCTATGCTCTAAGTGTTATGAGCATATACCAGAATGAATCATAAAATGATCATTGGACGATAGTGAGGATATTCTTATGATCTTTTTGAAAGAACTAAGAATATATTTGTGTAGAGGTGACAAACAATTACAAATAGTTCATTATAAAGCGTTACATTGACACTAGGTTTGTCACAAGATATAAATTAAGTTTATCTCAATTTAAACTATGGGTGGCACAATGTAATGGAAAGGAGATTTCATGATGGATTTGGATGAAATCCATAGTTAAGACATTGTGACGAATACTACGACAAAAAGGCTAAGTATATGACTGCTATAGTAGCAGCAAAGGAGGGAATTTGTGTCAAGTAGTTTGAAATCAAACTAAGATGTGGTTCACAACGGGCTAACATTAAAGATATATTGTATGACAATAGTATCGACATGGTTTAACCCTAAGGAACTAAAGGTCTCACCGAAAGACCAAATTTATACAATGCCATCTCATTGGAGAATGAGTGATGCGTGGAGACGCAAAGATATGCAAATACACACGAACCTGAAAGTGTCAGTTCCGTAGATTATGTTAAACACTTACAATCACGTATATGGAACACCAGAAAGCCATAAGTGTTCAATACGCAAAGTTTTCAAACTATATTATTGTCTCTAGTGCAAGTGGGAGACTGAAGGGAATATGCCCGAGAGGCAATAATAAAGTGGTTATTATCGTATTCCTTATTTATGATAAATGTTTATTTTGCATGCTATAATTGTATTAATACGGAAACGTTAATACATGTGTGTTTAATAAACAAAAAGGAAGTTCCTAGTTATGCCTCTCTTATAAACTAGCTCCTTGATTAACAAGATGATCAAAGTTTCTTGATCATGGATATTGGATGTTGTTAATAACGAGGTCACAACATTAGTGTAATAATGTGATGAACATTCATCCGAAGTATAGCATTACGATCAAAGTCATTGAGTTTATATTTCTATAACAACTTACGAAGTGATCCTAATCCTTAGACCATGAGATCATGTCAATCACTAACACTGGAAGAGTTTCTTGATAACATCAAACGTCACACCGTAACTGGGTGATCATAAAGATGGATTTAGAACTAATAAAGTGTTATGTTGAGGCCCATGGATCGAGAGTGGAATTTGTTCATCCCGATGACGGATAGATATGCTCTGGGCCCTCTCGGTGATATCACATTGATTAGCTTGCAAGCAAGTGATTTGATCACTAGAATATTATATCACGGGAACGAGAAAAGAGTACATGTCAGTAACGAGATCAAACTAGTTATGGAGATACCGATGATCGAATCTCGGACATGTAATATATCGCGAAACAAAAGGATTAAGATAATAGCGTAAAAGGTTCCGACGATCACAAGAAAGTCATCGTTGAATGTGTGGGAGTCAGTATGGGTCTCCAGATACCGCTTCTGATTATTGATCCGAGAGGGGTCTCGATCATGTCCGCATTATTCGCGAACCGTAGGGTGACACACTTAAGAGACACTGACATCCATTTGGAGCAAAAGTTTCATGCCGAAAAGAATAACAAGCGCAGGAATTTATTTCACTAGATACCGAAACGGGTTTTCGGGTGAAATTGCAGAAAGTGTTTCTGCATGTGAAATGAAATACTAGCAAGGGGTTATATGTGAATGTTTGTCATTAAAGTAATTGATAAAATTCTGAATAAATAAAAGGAGTCTTATTTAATGAGAGTTTGCATTAAATTTGGTAGAAATTTAATGGGAATTTGAGTGGGTTTTTGAGTGGAGGGAATTGAAAGGCATTTGAGTGAGTGGAGTGTCCACCCACATGAACGTGGAAGAGGTGGGGGCAGCCCCATGGCTGGGCGCATGGCCCCTTGGGTGCCCCCTCTCCCTATAAAAGGAGCCCCCCTCCCTATCTCTCACTCACACCTCCTCGTGAAGGATCTCTCTCCCCCTCTAGTATTTATCCCCCATGGTATCGGACTAGAGAGATACATGTTCCCGGTGGCTATTCGGCAAGAAAGAGTTGTGCTTCCGCTGCATCGCTGGAGCGAGGAGGTGGAGGTTGCTTGGTGCCTCGAACGTGTGTGCGAGCACGGATGCGCTGCTGTTTTGCGGCGCTAGGACTTCCTCTCGATCTTGAGATCGGCAAGAGATCGTCTACATCAACCACGAGTTTGGACTCGTTAAGCTTTGTCGGTCTTCAAGGGTTTGTTCTCTACGGATATACATCCGCCCGTTGTTTGTATCTAGTAGATAGATCTTGGTACATAGTTGTTCCCATTGTAGGATTTTTTTTCTATGTTGCGAACCCTATAGAAAGTTACCGGCATCGTTGCTGCGGTGGGACCATACGATACTTCTCTCCTTTTACTATTGATTGATGACGAACGGACGGTGGGCAACGAAGCCGTAGCTAACCACTATAGCTCCACGGTACGGTGATGACGATGAATCATTAGTCGTGCAGAGGTGATCCAGAATTACCCCTCCTCTCTAAACTCGTACAAATACATCCACGTATATAGTAGCGGACCCAGGAAAATCACAAAGCCTGGGAAATCTCTAAACTAAAAGGTTTAAATTACTACTAATTATTAGTCAAACTAGCATCATGGCCCTCTCAAATGCGAAGGCATCATCTCTAATGTTTCGATAATGATCATGTATTAAATTATCATGCTATGAAAATTTTACCAATTTCATTATGGTTGCAAATGTTATGCCATTAAATTTCACATAGTTGTTAGCAATATTATTCATCTTACCATCTCTAAGTCTCCTATGGTATTCCTGTAAAAAAATTAATCATGTTTGATTCAGAGAATGTATGGCGATTATGTGTTTATGGACACAATGTTATTGACCATGTAGGGGTTCGTAGCATGGAAAACAAAAAATTTCTACCGCATGAACACACAATCAAGATCTAATCTATGATCAAGCCAAGATATATCTACTAGATTATAGCAACGAGTCGATAGAATACTAACCCTCGAAGATCCAAAGCGGTTAACGAGAGCAGATTCTCGTGGGTGACGTAGTCGTACACTTGCCGATCTCAAGATCGTGTAGACGATCCTTCCGGTATGCGTTCAACGGCGCTTCCGTAGTCGGTCATACGTTCGGTACTCGATGAAGACCTTCCTATCCCTTGTTCCAGCAGGCAGCGGAGGTTGTAGCACTCTCCTCGTGATTCCGGCAGCACGACGACGTGGTACCAGAAGTAGAGTGGAGATCTCGCAGGGCTTCGCCTTAAGACGGAGCGAGTATGGTGGACTATGAGAGAGGCCTTGGCGATCTAGGGTTTAGAGGCACCAAGGTAGGAAGCTTGGCCGGCGGCTAGGGCTTGGGGAGAGCCCCAACTCGCCGAGTTGGAGGGGAAACCCTAGGCGGCGGCTGCACTTGGAGGTGGAGGCGCCAAAGCTAGGGTTTGAGGTGTGTAGAAGAGGGGCACCCCTGCCCCTTCTTTTATAGGTGGGAGGGAGGCGCCTAGGAGGAGGGAGTCCTCCTCCAACTCCTCCTCCTTGGCCGGTGGGTGGAGGGAGTGGGACTTCCTCCCCAAGTAGGTTTCCTACTCTCCCTCCACCAAGCAAACTTGCCGTTTGACTTTTCAAATTGGCGTTTGACTTTTCAAACTAGGATTTGATTTATCCCTTTATTTTGCTCAGCGATGACACCTAGTACATGATGCAACCATTCCAACTTGTTATGAAACATTCATGTACCCTTCCCCTCCGGAGTGCCGGACATTCCGGAACCTTCTAGAACATTCCCGATGAAAACACCGGAACCATTCCCCAACTCCGAAACAGGACTTTCCTTATATGAATCTTATTCTCCGGACCATTCCGGATCTCCTCGTGATATCCCGGATCCCATCCGAGACTCCGAACAACATTCAGTCTCTTACTCATCATTCCATAACTACTCAACAACATCGAATCCTTAAGTGTGTCTCCCTACGGTTCGTGAATTATGCGGACATGACTGAGACACTTCTCCGATCAATAACCGATAGAGGAATCTGGAAATTCATATGTCTCCCACATATTTCTACGATTACTTTGCGATCGAATGAACCACTTACATATGATACCAATTTCCCTTTATCTCACGATAGTTTACTTATCCGAGGTTTTGATCATCAGTATCTCTGCATACCTAGTTCAACCTCGTTACCGATAAGTACTCTTTTCTCATTCCCGTGATATGTGATCCCTTGTGATCCAGTCACATGCTTGCAAGCTAATTGGATGACATTCCACCGAGAGGGCCCAGAGTATATCTATATGTCATATGGATGGACAAATCCCACTCTTGATCCATGTGTTTCAACCCATACTTTCCGAACACTCAATGCCACCTTTATAGCCACCCAGTTACGGTGTGGTGTTTGATGTCATCAAAGCATCCTTCCGGTGATGGTGATAAGCATGATCTCATGGTCGAAGGAATTAGGTTACTATGTATCAGAAAGCTTATAGCAAATGAACTATTTAAATGACTTGATCTTTATGCTACGCTTAACTATAGGAGTATGTCCATCACATCATTCTCCTAATGATATGGCCCTGTTGTTTAATAACATCTCTATGTTCATGATCAGGAAACCATGATCATATATTAACCAACAAGCTAGTTTAACAAGAGTCTTTACTAGGGACTCTTTTACGTTTACAAATCACACAAGTATTAATGTTTCCGGTTAATACAATTATAGCATGGTATGTAAACATTTATCATAAGTATGAAGATATGATAATAACCACTTTATTATTGCCTCTTGGGCATATCTCCAACAGTCTCCTACTTGCACTAGAGTCAATAATCTAGTTTCAAACCTTTGTGTATTCAACACCTATGGCTTTCTGGTGTTGTATGTACACGATTGCTAGTGGTCAACTGATCTCCGGATCTGACACTTCCAGGTCCGTGTGTAATTGCATGTCTTTGCGTCTCTACGCATCACTCATTCTCTAATGAGATGGCTTTGTATAATTTTGGTCCTTTGGTGAGACCTTTAGTTCTTTGGGGTTAAAACATGTTGATAATATTGTCGTACAATATATCTTCATAGTATTATACCGCTGTGAACTACACCTAGTTTGATAACAAACTACTTGACACAAATGCCCTCTTTAGCTGCTATTACAGCAGTCATATACTTAGCCTTTTGTTGTAGTATCTGTCATAATGTCTTAACTTTTGGAACTCATCCAAATCCATTATGGAACTTACTTTCCATTATATTGTGCCACCCTTAGTTTAGATTGAGATAAACCTAATTTGTAATTTGTGACAAAACTAGTATCAATGTAATACTTTTACAATGAACTAACGATCTATTTGCCACTTCTACAAAATAATATACTCTTGGTTCTTCCAAAAGATCATAATAATATCCTTACTATCGTCCAATGAACATCTTATGAATTATTCTGGTATATGCTCATAACATTTAGAGCATAGGACATATCTGGATTTGTACATATCACAGTATGATTGATATAAATACTCATTGTGATTTGATACATCAAGTATCAATCTATACTTGAATCTTTGTTTCACTTACCAAGTGTCAATACACTTGAATATATCATCAATATTGAACTCATTCAATCCTTTCTGTGCGACAAGAACCTTTCTTGCAGTTTCTATATTGAACTCATTCAATACATCATCTATGTACTTTTGGCACAACCATATTAGCGTCTATTGATGCCAAATATTTGGGTTTTGCCTAAGTCTTTCATCGGGATGAAATTCTTAATATGTGTTAATAAAAGATACATCATTTCTAATCAACAATATGTCTTCCACATAATGTATTAGAAACATGTCTTAGCGCTTCCACTTAATTTCTTGCGAATGCAAGCATCTTCATTTTCTCTGATGAAATTAAACTCTTTTAATAGTTTCATCATAGTGAAGATTCCAACTCCGCGATGCTCAGTTCAACCATTGAAGTTTGCATATGCTTTTAGCATCCTTTGAATTAACAAAACCCTATGGACCGTGTTATGCACATGTCCTAGGTAACAATTCTATTAGAAGAACTTTTTTTGTTTATTCAACTACCACATAACAAAATTATATGTAGTGGTTTCTACATTAATCCGTATAGACTAAATATCGCTATGAAAGATCAAATCTTGTCATAGTCAACCTTTGAACATTGTTGTGAACTCTTTCCCAACATGTCGACTATTTCATAGATGTGAAACATCCATGTCTATTTTACAGATCCAAACACAACTGTAAGGTCTTACACCTTTCTCGAGGGTCCTTCAAGTTCAAAACTTGATTTCTCGTGTATGGAACTATCACGGATTTTATAGCTTCAAGCCATTTGACGGAGTCAGGGCTCATCATCGCTTCTTTGCATGTAGCCGGATCATTATTATCAAATAATGATTTAACTCTCAAATCTTGGTATTTGATTGTTTACCCGTCCTACTTGTTTCAATAGGAACTTAGACCTTTGTGACCGCAACCTTTGAGGCACGTGAGCCATGAGCATTGTTCGCCTCGGAACACTTTTCAAGGCCATGCAACCTTGCACATATAGCTAAGGTTCTTTTAACCTCATCAAAGTTCTATTGTCCTCCCACTTAAGTTTTCACGGAAAATTCCTTCTCAAAGAAACTTGACGTTCTAAGCGACAAACACTTTTGTCTCCGATGTTGTGGAGGAACAGTTATTTGAAATAACATACAAAGACAGGTTCATCCGACTTCGGTTGCAAACATCTTTCTTATGCATAGCATACCAATGTTTAAGAAAGGACTACTTGGGTTTTATCCCAAACCATAACTTTATATGGTGTCATTTCAACGGATTATGATGAAGCTCTTTTCAGTGGAAAAAACGGTAGTCTCTCAAGCTTTTAATCTTTAAAATATAATGGCAGTTTTATGAATTACACATTTGATCTTACCATGTCAAACAAGGTTTAATTACATATCTCGAACGCTCCATACTCTTATGGTGTTTCGGGAAATGCAAATCCACGGAACGATTCCTTAAATCTTAGGTATTATGCTAAACTTGTAACTCAAATATCTTCCTTTATGATCTTATCATAAACTATTTATATTCTTGTTACAATGATTTTGCACTTCATCTTGAAAGTCCTTAAACTTTTCAAATGTTTCAAATTTCATCCTTATTAAGTAAATATTCATATATTCACTCAAATTTTTGGAGAAAGCATATGAAGTTGAAATCCATCGCTCTTGACTACACATAATGGACTTTGTACAACAATATGTACAAGTTCCAATAAGCTAGTCATTTGTTCCCTTTTGGCCTATGAACGAAGTTTTTAATTATCTCTAGGAAAGTTTCACAAGCGTCATTTGATCAAAAATCAAAAGACTCCAAAATTCCATCCACATGGAGTTTCTTCATGTTTTCTTTCCAATATAATTTAAACGGCGATGTCACTTCCTAAGTGATCTTTCAATCAATTTGTCTTTCGACATTTTTAGCACTAGTTTTATGGATGTGATTTCTCCAACGAGAATTGTGAATCATCCATCTTTTATGGATTATGGCAATTATTTGAACAACCCTTTTGTTCTCATAATACCTGATAAAACAAATCTTGAAGGCAAGCTTTGATGTTTAACAAGCAGCACAATAACCCTTTATTTGTTCTAAATGAACATCATCACATATTCTTTTGCTAGTTACTTAGGCCATTGTAGTTCATGAATTGTGTTGTTTCGTATGACGATTCACACAAACAAATTCAGTATCAAATAATTAAGAACCACATTGTTTAATAAGCAAAGAATATAGCCATAACATGTATATCATCTATATACTTAAGCTGAACAATTCTAGTCTTTTTTTTTCTGTCATATATTTATGAGATTCTCTTTCAGTATTTCCTTTTCTGTTTGAAAGAATCTATCAACATCAATAGTGGAGCCATATACATGACACATAGTCCAAAGTATGTATAGTTAAATACCAATGTCTTTGGACTTGCACTTTGAAGTAGATCACCATCATCAAATGTTTGGTGTTCTTTCAAATTCCTTTCTTTAGTAATCTCTTGGTGTAGTAAACATTTTACCTACATCAAATATTCACCCTTATCATGGAATTATCCATGATCAAGCTACTTTTAGCTTATAACGATGAATCGCGAGTATAATGTTGCTCTCCAAAACCTTTTGGTGGATTAGGACAACTAGTGTCTCCAACCTTTTGCAAATTCTCATCAAATATGAGAACATGACTTTTGCCATATTATACTCTATCATGTTGCAACCAAAACTTCGTTTCAGATATCACAATATCTTCCACACATCATGGTTTCTGAAACAACTCTTTCAGATCCTAGATAACCTTGATATTAAGACAATCCTTTGAATATCAAGAATCATGGAGACAAACATGATACTCATACACTAACACTTGGAATTGTCACTCTTGATTTAATACCAATTATTAAACTTCATGGAGCAACCAGAACTTACTGAAAGTTTGCAATAGGACTTTTAAACTTTAGATTAACACTTCAAAACAATACGATACCAGTTCGTAAAGTAACTAACCAGAATTCTATAGTTCTATCATCTCAATTATAACTAAGCGCAAGGTGGTAAACGGATGCCAATGACTACAATAATTATGCAAATTCACTTTGATTTAATTTATGATAAATAGTGTTCAACTTTTAATCATATTGCCGTTGAACTCCCACTTAAAACAATATCTCTCACATTGTTTTAGTGATCACACGAACCAAATCCACCACATCAAAACCGATCATCACGAGAGTTGATGTAGCTTCAATGGCGAACAATCTTCATGTTCATCATATCTACTATATGACTCATGCTTTACCTTTCGGTGATCCGTGTTCCGAGACCATGTCTGTACATGCTAGGCTCGTCAAGATCAAACCTTAGCTTCTGCATGAGCAAATCTGGCTTGCTCATGTTGTATACACTCGCAGAATCTAACACACCCGATCATCATGTGGTGCTTCGAAACAACGAGCTTTAGCAATGGTGCTTACTAAGGATGAACACTTTAAAACTTGAAATTTGTGTGCTTGAGGGATCATCTTATAATGCTACCGTCGTGAACTAAGCAATACAAGATGCATAAAAGGATTAACATCACATGCAATTCATAATATGTGATATGATATGGCCTTTCTTCTTTGTGCTTCCGATCTCCATCTTCAAGCACGAACATGATCTCCATCATCACCGGTGTGGCGTCAAGGTCAATGGCGCCGCTTCATGGTTGTCTTCCACCAGCATCAACTATTACAACTACTTTGAATAATAGACACGAAGGACTTAATGGAAAACAACCATATGGCTCCTGCCGGTTGCCAACTTACAATAAGGAACATTGCATACATCAAATATAATCACAATCATGGCCATATCACATCACAGCACACCCCTGCAAAACAAAGTTAGACGCCTCTAATTTTCTTTGCATGTTTTACGTGGTTCGGGGTTTTCAATAAGTGTCGTTCTAACTTACGAACAAGAACCACAACATTGATACTAGTATTGTCAATCACCCGTTGTAAATTGAATCTTAACTATGTTGGGAGAAACAGGCACCCGCAAAGCCACTTATGCAATACAAGTTGCATGTCAAGCGTGGAGCAAGTCTCATGAACGATGTCATGTAAGGTTAGCCCGGGCCGCTTCATCCCACCATCCCGCAAGATGCAAAGTACACAAGAAGCAATCGACAACAAAAGCATCAACGCCCACAATGACCATTGTGTTCTACTCGTGCAACAGATCTACATATAGACACGGCTCTGATACCACTGTAGGGGTTCGTAGCATGGAAAACAAAAATTTTCTACCGCATGAACACACAATCAAGATCTAATCTATGATCAAGCCAAGATCTATCTACTAGATTGTAGCAACGAGTCGATAGAATACTAACCCTCGAAGATCCAAAGCGGTTAACGAGAGCAGATTCTCGTGGGTGACGTAGTCGTACACTTGCCGATCTCAAGACCGCGTAGACGATCCTTCCGGCGCTGTGTTCCGGCAGCGCTTCCGTAGTCGGTCACACGTTCGGTACTCGATGAAGACCTTCCTCTCCCTTGTTCCAGCAGGCAGCGGAGGTTGTAGCACTCTCCTCGTGATTCTGGCAGCACGACGGCGTGGTACCGGAAGTAGAGGGGAGATCTCGCAGGGCTTCGCCTTAAGCCGGAGCGAGTATGGTGGACTATGAGAGAGGACTTGGAAATCTAGGGTTTAGAGGTACCAAGGGAGGAAGCTTGGCCGGCGGCTAGGGCTTGGGGAGAGCCCCAACTCGCCGAGTTGGAGGGGAAACCCTAGGCGGCAGCTGCACTTGGAGGTGGAGGCGCCAAAGCTAGGGTTTGAGGTGTGTAGAAGAGGGGCACCCCTGCCCCTTCTTTTATAGGTGGGAGGGAGGCGCCTAGGAGGAGGGAATCCTCCTCCAACTCCTCCTCCTTGGCCGGTGGGTGGAGGGAGTGGGACTTCCTCCCCAAGTAGGTTTCCTACTCTCCCTCCACCAAGCAAACTTGCCGTTTGACTTTTCAAACTAGGATTGGATTTATCCCTTTATTTTGCTCAGCAATGACACCTAGTACATGATGCAACCATTCCAATTTGTTATGACACATTCATGTACCCTTCCCCTCCGGAGTACCGGACATTCCGGAACCTTCTAGAACATTCCCGATGAAAACACCAGAACCATTCCCCAACTCCGAAACAAGACTTTCCTTATATGAATCTTATTCTCCGGACCATTTCGGATCTCCTCGTGATATCCCGGATCCCATCCGAGACTCCGAACAACATTCGGTCTCTTACTCATCATTCCATAACTACTCAACAACATCGAATCCTTAAGTGTGTCTCCCTACGGTTCGTGAATTATGCGGACATGACCGAGACACTTCTCCGATCAATAACCAATAGAGGAATCTGGAAATTCATATGGCTCCCACATATTTCTACGATTACTTTGCGATCGAATGAACCACTTACATACGATACCAATTTCCCTTTATCTCACGATAGTTTACTTATCCGAGGTTTTGATCATCGCTATCTCTGCATACCTAGTTCAACCTCGTTACCGATAAGTACTCTTTTATCATTCCCGTGATATGTGATCCCTTGTGATCCAGTCACATGCTTGCAAACTAATTGGATGACATTCCACCGAGAGAGCCCAGAGTATATCTATCCGTCATATGGATGGACAAATCCCACTCTTGATCCATGTGTTTCAACCCATACTTTCCGAACACTCAATGCCACCTTTATAGCCACCCAGTTACGGTGTGGTGTTTGATGTCATCAAAGCATCCTTCCGGTGATGGTGATAAGCATGATCTCATGGTCGAAGAAATTAGGTTACTATGTATCAGAAAGCTTATAGCAAATGAACTATTTAAATGACTTGATCTTTATGCTACGCTTAACTATAGGAGTATGTCCATCACATCATTCTCCTAATGATATGACCCTGTTGTTTAATAACATCTCTATGTTCATGATCAGGAAACCATGATCATATATTAACCAACAAGCTAGTTTAACAAGAGGCTTTACTAGGGACTCTTTTACGTTTACAAATCACACAAGTATTAATGTTTCTGGTTAATACAATTATAGCATGGTATGTAAACATTTATCATAAGTATGAAGATATGATAATAACCACTTTATTATTGCCTCTTGGGCATATCTCCAACAGACCATGGGTGTCAACTGTATATGATATTTCATCACTACCTCGAATTAAAAATTTGATGCTAAGTTGGCCGAAAAGTTCTTATATGATGTTGAATCTATATGCAATATCAACATCCAAATTGTTCGTTCTTGATACTAAATTGAAATATAAAGTACTCAATACATTGCGATCCAAATAATATCACAGTCACCAAATCAATTAACACATATATTTAGATAATATTTCTTATATAATAGATGGATTGATTTTCACAATGAAGTGAAACAAATAGAAATCTATACTTCATAGATTTTCTTCTTCTTATATATTTACTATTTCTAATCAACTCGTTGTTATCCCCAGTCTCAAATCAAGCCATTGTTCTCTCTTAGTCACATTTACCTATAGTGTCGTGAGTTGGCATGGATAGGATTAGTTATGAATCTTTGGGTTTGATACTTTTAGGTTCAATTATTAAGATGCATTGGACATTGTGTATTTATGTATGGTTAATAAGATATGCCAGTTGTTCTATGTAAACTAAAATTATGATTGATGTACTGTATGTGGTTTTAAAGGAGCTTCATGTGTCGTGAGCACCAAAATTGTGTTCTCCGGTGTAGTGTTTAGCATGCGGATGCCACGGGTCCCTTGGACTATGATGCTTTGATTATGGGCATTCAGAAAGCAATTTCGGTTGTATTGGTCTAAGCTGTCGTGAAACAAATCTTTTTGTCTAGTTTTTCCCTAGCACAATAGGTATTGACTCAGGCTACATCTCTAAAAATCTATAGCTTGCGTAACATCATATTAAGTCATAGTTATGATAATCCATAGGTTTTGATGTAGTTTCAACATAGTTATGAAGATGCATAGGTTCTGGTATCCAAAATAAAATATGGTTCTTCATATTAACAAACTATTGTTTTGCTTTTTTAATGGGTATTTCTTATATGTCTCTCATATATAAATATATAATAGTTTTATGTATGGACTTACAAATCTGTTAGATTACTACTGTAATATTTATCTACTTTATCAAATAAAAATTAATATAAAAGTTATGTTACAACATGGGCGACATATTTAATTTAAGCAACACCCACATAAAAAACTCATCATTTTTGAAATAATATAGCCATTTCTATAGAATTTAGCATTCTCACGTTGTTAGGGTGGGTGAGTAGTTCATCGTTTTTCCATCGTGTTACCATCACATGAGGTGTCTAGAGGCTAGAGACTCCAGATTAACTTCTGCATGTATTGCAGGTACATTCTCGGTTAGGTTTGCTTGTTCTTTACAACAGTGCCCTAAACACATAAGTAGACTATGTCAAGAGTAAGATCTAGTGTTTCCTTCATGATGGTACGGTATATCCTTCAGCTCCATGATGGTACTGGTGTATTCTTTATGGTCTATATAGTAGTACCATTGATTCCATGACTTTGTATTTCAATGCTTCTATTTATTTTTGTGTTCGCTCTGGGACAAAATCATGCATTTGTGAGAGATGTGTCCCCTGAAAAAGTGTGCTCAAAGATCATGCCTCTTTAGGTGGGCGTCTCTTGCTGCTTTCAAAACATATACTCCCCTGTCTCAAAATACATGTCGGAGTTTTATCAAAATTTTCATTTATCTAGATGTGCTTTAGTGTCTGGGTACATGGATCTAAACAAATCTTCGACATCTATTTAAGACGGAGCGAGTAAGTTTAATCAAATCATTGGAAATTTGATTTTTTCACTTTAACGGATTTTCACACGGAGGTTTAGTTTATTAGGAGTCTATTTATTCGTGTTGTTTTTAGTTTACCTCTAATCCAAATTAGTTGTGGCAGGTACATCAAATATAGACAGATTTTAGGAAATATTTATCTAAATATGCGATGGTTAATTTGATTGGAGGAAGTATCTATCGAGTATTTTAACGCATGAATAATTTTGTTTTGAGGTGGATGCACGCTTCAAGAGAGTGTTTTAGAAAAAAAGGTTACCAAACACCCTATATGTTCCATTATTTTTTAATAATCTACGGTACTAACTAATATAGTTCATTCTTTATTGTTTTTCATGAGGATGCTCATATATATCCTCGAAACAGGCTTTCGCCCAGCTTTATAAATAAAGCATACCGGTGAGATCGCTGCTGGGCCAGACAGTACAACGCCCAAAGGAACCGAAACACATGAAACCACTGCTGGGGCAGACAGCACAGCAAAGCCCAAAAGGAAACTAAAGAGAAAACAAAAGAAAGGAATGCCGACAATGCCGGATCGACAAAATCGCAAGTGACTCGCAACCGTTGTGCCCTCCGGAGAATTCCCACCGCACACCTATGCCTTCGAACCACCGTATACCAAGCAGCACCTTCAGGAAGGGGTGCGACAAGCCGGACTAGTCCTAGGATTTCTCCCGCTACACGGAGGGGTGTGGGAGAGGGTACACCGGACGCCCTGCACAAGGGAGGTGGCACCCGCAGGCGTCACCGCGTCCGTGCTGGCACCGCCGAAAAGGATTTATCCCGACCCCATAACCCACGACCCGGACAGATCGAAGCGCCCCTCCCAAGCTTGACGCCCACCAACATGCACCCCCACGGTCTTGAGGACACGAACACCGTCTCACCGTGACAAGCGAAGCGAGGCCGACTGTACCAAGAGCAAACAACCGTAAGCGAGGAGCAGCAGGGCCGCCACCCCGTGGGAGGGAACAACCTCCACCGCCATAAGGGGTAGCCGGCCGGACGCAGCGGCGAGAGTTGACCAGGCCACTAGGAGCCAGAGGGCGGCAGCGGCAAAGCCATCTGGAGGGCATCCTCCACCGCTGAAAGCGGGTGCCGGCCAGACGCGGCAGCAAGAACACACCAGGATGGAGGCCCGGCCGGACCCAAGAAGGGTCCGTAAAGTTCCCACCGCCACACTGCAACACGTAGGCTTGCCGCCGCTATCCAACAATCCCCTAGGCCTGACCGAGATGGCCCGTGAGGCACTCGCCACCTCGCTGCAGTAGATGTGGCGCCAGTGCAGACCCCCTTGCCACGATTCCTACCTAGGTACAACCAAAGCTGGTGCAGCCGGGCCCGACCCGGCCCCCCGACCCTCAGATCTCGCCGCCACTATCTGCACCACCAAGGGCAGCGCCCGCCGCTGTTCCGCCACCCACCTCACCGGAGCACCGCCTGCCTAGGAACCACCAGCACCACCGAGCCGACCCGCCGCCAACAACCGCAAGGAAGGCTCAAGGCCACGCCGCACCTCGGCCCCAGCCGCCCAGGCCAGCATCGGCCAGCCTCAGGCGCGGCACCCCCGCGCCGCCCGACGCGCCGAGGTCGCAAGCCGCAGGTCGCGCCCAGAGCCCCGACGCCAAGCTCCGGTTCGACCCTAAGGAAGAGGCCCGCGTCCGCACCCCCCGGAATCGAAGATGAGAGGGCCCTGCCCGCGGCGCTGGCGGGCTTCCAGCGCGCCCTCCTCATGATGGCGAGGGGGAGAAACGGGGCGGCGGCGGCGGGAGGTTAGGGTGCACCCCCAAGTCGCCACGCGAGGGCGACATGAGTTTTTTTTTCTTTCAAGTATCCTTTCCAGTTCAGAAAAATGATGCTCATATATATACCAGTTTCAATTTGAGTTTGTAGTCTAGCTTATACTTCTCCTGTCACGTTCGTGTGTAGTTACTTTTGAACAATCCAAGTTCAACATTCATACTTATTTTAAAAAGAAACCTGCGTACTTCCGTTCAAGACCACTTCGAAAGAATATTCAGTTCAAGAAGCTTTCAACTATACCCGTACCTTTTTTTTTTACTTGAACTATACCAATATACCTGCACGCACCTGTATATGGCCGGGACTCGTTTTCTAACATGTATTCCCTGACACGTTCCATGTTGAAGTAAATCGCATGGGATTTAATTACGTGACATACCAATACCTGGTACATTCCCTATAAAAGCAGACCACATGTTATTTAATTGCGTAACTTACATTTGTGGTTAAATCTCAACCATGTTTTTTAGATACAACGATAAAAATAATTATGATAATGTGGATTAATGTGATGCCTCTAAAAATAATCTTATATTACTTTTAATATATAATAGAAATAGATAACCATAGAATTAAGCTGCGCGGCCTGGACAGCTGCCCGGGCAATATGGATGGATGCTAGATCCAACCCTGCACATATATTTTTAAATCCGTATCAAAACTAAGTATTATCCATGTAGAGGCATACAGATCGGGATCTGTAGACATACGCCATTTCTACACGCACGCGATCCATTCTTCCAACCACCATCCAACACCCCGATCGCCCACCGGCCTCCAGCGAGCCGCCGGACAATTGTTGAACTGTCCGACGAGCCGCTGGACAAGTCACCGGACTATCCAATGAGCCGCCGAACAAGTAGTCGGACAGTCTGGCGAGCTGCAGGACTGTTCGGCCGCCCCAAGCTCTCCAACGCCACCGCCTTCGCGCCAACTCTGTCGACACACATCTACGAGGCCAAACCGAGACGTGCACCGTCCAGGCCGATTCATCGGCTCGCTGACCGAAACCGCCAGCATTACAACCACGTACGGACATGGCCGTCTTCGTCGATGATCCGCGTATATTCATACTTTTTGTTGCTTTGTGTAGAGCTCGTACTAGTATAGTTATATCTAGAAAAAACTATTAGGCCCCGCTTGTTTCGCTGTTTCGGTTACCGGGAGATCCGAAAATTACGGAGATACGAAGGATTTAGACGGACGCCGATTGGTCTGTAAAATTTAAGTCCCAAAATCCAGCTAACCAAGCGAAGCCTTATTTTGTCGAGTTATATGGAATTCTATATAGGATTACATATACATGTATATAATAATTAGGAAGCGATCTGACCATTCTTATGTTTAACCTCCTCCGGTGGAAGTTGCTAGTGATTCCGAGTTTCTTCACGAAGGGCACGGGCAAGGGTACAGTGTACCAGAGCATAATGACTGTCCTCAATTTCCTGCAGATGGAGTAGCCATGATATATCGTTGTAATTTGTTTTTGAAGCTCTGAGAGCACATCAAGGCTGTCCGTCGCCGCTCTCTAGGAGAAAATTCTGAGATTCTATGGAACAGCCGCCTCCCACACCACCTTCCAGATAGATCGATCGCTAGAAGGTTTATAACTGGATTGCCCTTGTGTATTGCGCTGAATCATGGGGTTAGCGCCAAGGCGATAAGCAGATCTCACCATAAAAACGCCATTCTTCTCAGCACTCCATGCGACAAAATCCTCCATAGCTCTAGAAGGAAGCTTAATTGATAGAATCATAGCCGCATCCATGGGCGATCAACAGGCACTGATCGCAGGTTCATCCCATGTTCGGGTAATGGGATTAATAAGCTCAGAAACCCACCTCCGTCGAGAGTTATTTCTCCTTCCTTCTACTTTCATAGCATCAACACGAGGTAGCCAATTATCCCTGAAGATCCTTACTTTAGTATCAGAGCCAATTCACCAGATTATTCCTTGCTTCCACAGGTCTAGTCTATGCACAATCCCTTGCCAAGTTTGAGACTGGTTCTGAATAAATGCAGTATCCAATAGATTGCCAGAGGGATAGTATCTAGCTTTTAGTAGCCTTGCACAAAAACTCTCGGGGTATTGTATGAGCCGCCAGGCCCGTCTTGCCAATAATGCTTGGTTGAAGACACACAAATCTCTGAACCCAACACCCCCCTCTGATTTAGGGCATGTCATTTTGTCCCAAGCCCTCCAATGCATCTTCCGCCGATTTTTCTCATCACCCTACCAAAAATCTCAAATAATGCGAGGTAGCTCATCCACTAAGCCCAAGGGGAATTTAAATACCCCATAGCATAAGTAGAGATTGATTGTAGGATAGACTTAATCAAAATTTCTTTGGCACCCGAAGACATATATTTTTCCGTCCAATCACTAGCATGTTTTGTAAACTTTCCTTTCGTTGGCTTGAACTTTTCCTTTGTCATTATTCCTTCAGGCACCGGAAGACCCAAATATTTCTCCTCAAAACAAACTGTCTTGTACTGCAGAATTCCTTTCAATTCCGCTTGCAACTCAGGGGGCACTGATCCCCATACAGAATAGAGCATTTGCTCAAACTCACCATTTGCCCCGTGCTCTTTTCATATTTGTACAAGATGGATTTGACTAATAGCCCTTGCTCAACAGTTCCTTCAAAAAATAGGAAGCTATCATCCGCAAACAAGAGATGTGTTATGCCTGGCACCCTGTGGCATATATGAAGCTCATGTAGAGCATTGTTTTCTATTTCTCTCCGGATAAGACAAGATAGACCATCAACAACAAAAAGGAATAAGTACAGTGAAAGCGGATCACCTTGACGGATACCATGGGATGGAGTGAAAGGGTCAAACATATGACCGTTAAAGCGAATCGAGAAGCGAACAGTGGTGACACATGCCATCACCCACTGTATCCACCGAGTGTGAAAGCCCAACTTCGCTAAAACCCTTCGAGAAATCTCCAATTCACACGATCATATGCCTTAGCCATATCCAATTTATATGCACAAAATTTCCTACGAGCAGCCGAACCAGTCTGAATAGCATGAATGCATTCAAAGACCATGAGAGCATTATCCGTGATGAGCCGTCCAAGGATAAACACGCTTTGGGTCGGGGAGATGATGTCCTGAAGAATGGGGCGAAGGCGATTCACAAGACACTTGGAAATCACCTTAAAGATTACATTGAAAAGGCTAATTGGTCTAAAATTCTTTAGTTACTCCAGATCATTATTTTTCGGAATCAAAACTATAGCGGTGTCATTCACATCATCAGGCATAATACCATCCAAAAAGAACCTCTGGACAACTCTGACCACATCATCCCGTAGTAAACCCCAGTTCCGCTGAATAAAGCGAGCTAGAAAGCCGTCAGGCCTAGGAGCCTTTAGCGGTCCAATTTAAAACATGGCATCACTAATTTCCTTCTCAGTGAAAGGAGCACACAAATCTGCGTTCATATCCTCAGTGACACAGCGATCAAGCATATCCGCATGCTATACTATATAAACAGGAGCATAAGGTTAAAACTCAGTAAAAAGTAGATGCATGTTCATCCATATCAACTTTGATACCATAACTATGAAAAACTACCATCCGAACACGGCACCGATAATCATTTATGACAGGAATGACTCCTATCGAACAAAAACAAGGTTTGAAAAGATTGGTGAAGTTGGTGTAAATCGTGAGGTGATAATTGTGAAGGTGCTACTCCCAGAACTCCCCATGCATGACATCCTCAAGAGTTACCTAAAAACATGAAAGCAACAAGAGTGAGTACAAAGACTCAACAAGTTCATGAACAAGTAGTAACTTTACATAAATCAAAACACCGAGACATCAATAAACATCATTCATCCATTAGAACATAATAAGGTGTCCTACATATCTATATGCTCATCTCATCTCATCGCGAATACCGGTATCGCTCGAGTGGACACCCGTTGGCATCCACTCGCTCCAACTCGTGGAGGGTGCCTCCAAAGTGGGTCGCAACCCAGCAATGAAGGTCGCATTGTGCCCACCGAAGTAGGTCACACTATCATCATTATCATCATGGTATGCAGAAGGCGCATAATATGCACATGTAACCATCAACATCATTACCATTTTCATCATGGATTTATCATAGACATAATTTTTTTTAAATAAAAGCAAGTGAAAAGATATATGCAAAATTCACTATCCGTCATGAACTTGCCTCAACCACAGGGCACAAACCGCGAGCTGTTGTAGGGTTCCGAACCAGAAATACCAACACCTGTTATTGAAACATTTGTGACACTTAATAACACCATCGCAGCCAGAGCATACCGAGAAAATAGCATCGCTCCTATGTGTAGTCAATTCCAAGAAACGACCACTGAGGGCTAAAAATGACAGTTGGAAAAGAAAGATAACTATTATTGGCTATAATCATAAATGGAAAGTGTTTAATTAGAACATAAAAACGTGACTCAATTGGTCTTAGTTAGTCTTCAGGACGGAGTGGAAGAAGGGCGGAGACTCTCAAACGAGGAAAATCCTTTCCTTCGAAAGAATTGACCGAGGAGCCGTATGAGGTGGCACTGACTTCTTCTTTTATTTTATTTTTATGTTATCTAATCGAAGAATGTTTTCTTAGCCTGTAATATAAATAAATAATCTAGCAGTACACTGACGTATAAAATTCCAAGGATATAAACTAATGGTAGAAACTTCTCAATGCAAAATCTTACACGAACCGATTAGCATTAGATCTAGAGCTCCGCAATAGCAGAAACTAAATGGTCCAAACATACTTATGACCCACGAAAATTCCCAGGTAAAAAGCTAGAAAGCACTAAGCTATTTGTTTTATAACTTCCCGTAGCTTCCATCTCTTTCAAGTATACCTCAAAGGCTATAGGTCTAGCCAAAGAAAATAGATGCATAGAAGCAATCGATGGTTACAAGCAGGTCCAAGAATAGAAAAGTAACTAACTTACGCTACCGGATACAAAGTAAGGTACAACTAGCCCAACAATTTCCGGTCAGAAAAACTTCTGACCTGAATCTCACACACATATGTGATGGCAAAACTCTAATCAAAAGGATATATTTTCCATTTATATGAAGCATAATAAAACAACATCTAAAGAAATTCTACAGTCTATTTGTATCTGTACAAAAAGATTTAATAAAACGCCTACACCTTTATATCTTTGGGGACCACAAATCTGATTTTGCTCTTCGTTGTCGTACAGAGACAGGAAGAAAGCAAAGCGTAGCTAGCAACCCAGCTAATTAATCCCTGACGATCATATCTAATAAAATCTATCTACAAGGTCAGATGTGTCGGTTCTACTGAGAGGAACTAAAATAGCAAGGCAATGCTAAGGTGACGCACCGTTCTATCGATTGACTGACGGACGCCTGTAACCTGCACTCCAGCAGCGGCGGGGAACCAAGGATGGCGACAACCTACTCTCGCAGAAGCAGCAACTCAAGAGCGGTGACTTGTGCTTCGGTGGCAGCAACGACTCGACAGCGGCGGCGGCATGGGACACTACCGCTAGGTATTATTTAGGGCAGAGATGAAGCGAAGACAGTCAACTGACTCTATATAGGGATGAGTCCGGCTCAAGTACAATAAGGCCAGCCCAACCCAGTCCGGCCTGTACGATTTCTTCAGACTATATACATAAAAAAAGCCTAGTAAAGTTTGTACTTACGAGCACTACAGAGAGCAGCTCGTTGCTGCCATCTTTGAGACGGCACGTCATGTTCAAGCACTAATATACAAACAGTTTTTTTTCTTTTCCTTTAGTTTTCTTTTTATGTTCTCTATCTTCCTATTTTTACTTATTTTCTTTAAGATAAAGGCATAGATTGTTATTATCAAAATTGGGGTATTACATTCTTACCCCCTTAAACAGAATTCGACCCCGAATTCTTCCTTACCGCATTAGTGCTCACCGAAACAAAAAAATTAAAACAAAATTATGCCTTGCATATGAGAAGAAAACCATTTTGTATGCTTCTCGTGCATTCAAGACTCAACCTCCCAAGATACCTTATGCTCCATTTGTTCCGACACATATTTTTAGCATCATATGCATTATCACTTTCTTGGGCTCAATCACTACCATCATAGGACGAACATTAGAGAGGTTAAATTTTACTCACTCGTACTTACTTACATGTTCATCTATCATTAAGGATCACGAAAATGGTTCCGACACATTGAGATACTGAACATATTATGCACAACTTTCATCCACACTTGGGAAACTCAAGCACATGAGCTAGTTGTCCCACTAGCATGGAAGTTCAAATGTACTAGAAATTTAGTGAGTGAAACTTTTAAGGATACATGTTGATCTACTAGAAACTCCAAATATGATGGATTAGGTGATGCACTGCTAACATCTGTTCTCTAAACAAGGCTATCGTCTCTATGGTTTGATGAGCCCACGTTGGTCCTATCACTACCTTTCCCCCACGACAATCTCATAAATTGGAGATCTACACTTGCTTCCTACAAAGCCTCATAAGGTGTCGTTCGTATGTTACCCCAATAGCTCTTACCTTAAGCAATCTCCGGGAGTGGCATGTGAACCTCCCTGCTCCATTGCCAAGACGGGACACCACGACTCAACATATTTTCCCGAGTATGGATTGCATAATATGACTGACCATCAATAAGCTTAACTTCCTACACATGGCACTCTATAGGCGCTCCCAAACTTTGATATAAACTTCCCCGTCGGAGGTAAATGCTTTTGGTATTCCATGCAATCTTGCTATCTCACACACATGTAATAGTGGTAGGTCACTTGCTTAGTCCATGGTACAAACAAAAATAAAATGGGTGCCTTAGCTAATTAAGTCGATCCACGGCAATCCAAATCACATTTATCCCTCTTGGCATAAGAGGCAGGCCAACAAAAATATGTGGTAGTGTAATACCATGGCCATTTTGGAACCACCAAAAAAATTCAAAAGTCCAGCTGGCCTCTTATGCTCGGCCTAGCCTTTATCGCTAAGAAACTCTAAAAGAGGACACATACATGGCCGTATCATTTTCCATTATTTTTCTACCAATAAGTTTTTTTTCTTTGGTATTTGTCTCTCCAGGTTGAAAATTGTAAGGGTAAACGGTGCATCCCTTAGAATGTCCTCACTCTCTCAAAGAATTGTTTTTTTGGCAGACGTTAAATGAAACCAAACAACCCAGATCCTGTCTTTAGTGAACTTCCCCATTCTACCTTCGAGAACGTGCACACACACTTCCTATAACAGTCAACCATCTTGCCGTGCCTCTCATCCTGTCTAGAATAGCTAACTGAAGAATGAATTGTGTCTCCTCATATGTTGCAGCCACAAAACAATAGGTATGCTTATTGATTCAAAATCAGCAAAGAGGCAATCTAAAGTGGGATGGATAGACTAGCAACTAAGAGCATATGATATCGAATTCATCTTGCATAGTTTGTTCTTGATAGATAGGTCATAGACCCTTGTGAATTGTAGCCACATTCTTTGCCTCAAGTTCAACTTCTCCTACGTGAAGAGGTATTGGAGAATCTTATGATGACGGAAAATATCACAAGATACTGAATAGAGATAGTGCCTCCAAATATTGAGTGCAAAGACCGCACGTGCGAGTCCTAGAATTCTTCTACTCATGAATATTGATGTCTGGATTAATATTGTCCTCTTGCGTGTAAAGGTTCTGGAAATAATCTCTAGACATATTCTCCATCTCCACCATGTCCGACGTCCACGATCCATCTAGTCTTTTAACTTACGGATGTTATTTTTCTTTTTCCTCCAAGAAGCTCTCCGGTGGAAATATTTTGTATTCGGTCGTCTTCCTGAAGCCAAGCGACACATGATTGCTGCATCCAGAATATTTCTTCACGGTACAAGTAGCTTATCCACCTCCTTTTCCAGCCCAACTTTCAGTTTTATACTTTCCTCATCCATGAGTTGCCTAAGCTCCTCAAGCAAGTGCCCTTTTTTTTCTCGATTTCCCGCGGGATAGATTTGAAATGAACTTTTTTCCAATTGTAAAGGCTAGACATCATCAAACACTGGGAAGAAGAGGCATCTCCTAGGTCATTGCATGGGACTCGGCATGACTTGCATCCTCAACAGCGGCTGACAAGGATGGTTCCCTCTCCTAGACGACCTCATACCTCCTCACCGACCGGTCCGTTCGACAGTTGGAAGCAGTGTCAGCAGATAGTAAGATAGGGCAGTGATCAGAACAAGATGAAGAAATATGTCTCAGCGTGTGGTTTGGGAACATAAGGGACCACACCAACGAGGCGACGACGCGATCCAGCCTAACTTTCACATTGCGCTCTCCCTTTTGCTTATTATCAAATGTCCACGAGCTCCCTACAAAACCAATGTCGTGAAGATCGCAGTGAGACAAGACCTCTCTGAAGTCCATCATCGGTCTTTTCGATCAAAGCGTGTGGGAAAAGTGGACTTCTTGCCACATGGCTTCATTGAAGTCCCCCATCATAAGCCAGGGTTGATCCGAATTTTGTTCGATTTGTCTCAACTTTGTCCACATAAGATGTCGATCCCCTGGTTTAGGTTTCCCATAGACAAACGTAGCTTGCCACATGTGATCATACGGTCCCCCACTGACATGGACATCAATGTGGAGTTTGCTGAATGAGAGGAGATCGACATTGACATCCTCCATCCAGTATAATGCAATACCACCTCCTTTTCCATCCCCTGGTACTTGATAACAATGTTTCATACCCATTCTATAATAAAGATGTTCAACTCGTTCCTTACTTTGGCGAGTCTGCAGATAAACACGAGATTGGGCTTGTAGGTCTCCACTAGGCATACAAGTTCCTGAACGGTCGTAGGTTTCCCTACCTCATGGTTGTTCCATGCGAGGGTCGACATTAGGCCTGGCGGTCCTCCCCGGATACTACTAGGGAAAAGCCTATAGGAGACATGCTTATAGGAGACGCATCCCAAAAACATGCACCTTCACTAAATATACAAGGCGCACTTCTTAAGGGTGTGCCTTGTATATTTGAATAGTGGAGGCGTATCTGTGAAGGGTGTGTCTCCTATTTTTCATGTATGGACCAGATCCGGCTCTCTTTCCTTATTCGAGACGCATCTGGTCCATATGCGCCTCAAGTAGACGCATATGGTCTCGAGGCGCATATGGACCAGATGCGTCTCTAATAAGGTGGGTGGGCCCGGTGGTGGTTGGTTCCACAATACTAGAGGAAGTAATCAACATATGCAGTAAAGACAATGACGAACGATGCTGAAATTTTGCATTCCCTTGATCAAAACTTCCATGTTGTTTCACCTTTTCGGTGAAAGTGAATGTTTATGGAGCTCCTCTTTCCTTTTTCTTTTCTAAATAATATGTGCAGAAGCATAAAAACATTGACCAACGAAGAAAAAAAAATCTCGTTTGACTATACATTATTGGATAGATGAGCCTCTCGTTAAATTCGGTCGTGGTTGCGACTAAAACCTGTGCGGCCAAAACCCGGGTGAGTGAGCTCACCACTATGAGGTCAAACCACCGAGTGGGCGGAGAAGCATACTATAGAGACAACTCGATGTCTGGTAGAAAGTACTCCCTCCCTCCTAAAATATAAGACGACCTAAGGATTAGACAAAAGTCAACGTTTTCTAAGTTTGATCAAGATGCTCCAAAAAAAATGAACATTTACAATACTGAATCAATATCATTAGATTCGCCATAAAGTATATTTTCTTTATGTTTTTGTTAAATATTGTAGATGTGGATATATTTTTCTAAATATTTGGTCAAAGTTAGTAAGATTTGATTTTTGTTAACATAAAGTATATTTTCTTAATGTTTTTGTTAAATATTATAGGTGTAGATATATTTTTCTAAATATTTGATCAAAGTTACTAAAATTTGACTTTGTCTAATGCTTAGACGCCTTATGTTTTAGGATGGAAGGAGTAACATTTTCTTGGGCCGGTTAGGAAGTAAATTTGATCGTGGGTTCATCGAAACATACAAATAGGTGGGCCGGGATTGCCTCTTGTACCACTTCATATTCTCAGTAATTTATTTACTACGGTAGCGTGAACAATTCGTAGAGCTCTTTTTTGGGTACAAGTGAGCATCCAACTAAATCATATATCTGCATGTGCATAGCAGAAATAGATCATGCACTGCTTCAAATCATCATCGATCCAATGGCGGGATCAGTTGGGGCTTCAGCTCCGCTGCAGTGTTGCCGACTTCTCCCAGACGGCGTAGTCGCTGCCGTGTGCGGAGTTCACGAACCCGGCCGGGATGACGGCCCCGACGTCGTACCTGGAGCCGATCTTCACCACCACCTTGCCGTCGATCTCGGCGACGTAGGCGTCGCCGTCGTGCATGAGGATCTTGAGCTCGCTCGTCGCCGTGATGCCGTTGCGCTTCCTCACCGCCACCAGCGCCGCGATCTCCTCCTTGAATCCCCAGTTGAAGAAATGGTCGTAGAACTGCATGCAAACCGTTATGATTATTCTGAAGATATGGTAGTAGTACCATCTGACAGAGTGAGCTCTGGAGGTGGCTTGCTTACGATGCATGGCGTGCCGGGGTGGGTGAGGATGTAGGCGTAGCCCTGCATGACCTTGTCGGAGGGGAAGGGCCACATGGCCTGGGTGGAGCCGGTGTCGTGGTTGTCGATGAAGGTGACGGCCTTGGCGGGCCACCACCCCATCACGCCGGGGGCCTTCCCCTGCGGGTCGATCAGCCGCCACAGCTCCCCCTCCACGGCGGCGTTCAGGATGCCCTTGGTCGTGAAGTCAAACACCATGCCGGCCGATGCGGCACCTCCCACACCGTCCAGCCAGTTCACCAGGTTCTGCCGGTGCGCGTCCTGGTCATACTCGGGCTTCCCGTCCCCGCCTGTGGGCATGGAGTCCCACACCTCGGCCACGGCGAGGTCCGGCGACGTGCCGTCGATGTACACCTTGGCCATCGCGGCCGAGTACCCCTTGGCGAAGTCGAGGCGCCACGCGTCGAAGCCCAGGTCGGTCTTGAGCCAGAGGAGCCACTCCTTGAGCTCGCGCTGGACGCGGTCGTTGAGGTGGTCGATGTCAGGCGCTGCCGCGAAGTCGGCGCCCGTGTCGAGGTTGGCGGTGCCGTCGGAGTAGACGGTGTCGTCGCGGCAGATCATGTGGGGGCCCCAGTCGAGGCGGCCGTCGGGGGTGCCGCCCTCGAAGATGCAGTAGATGCCGCGCTTGTCCTTGTAGTCGGCGCAGCGGTGGTTGATGACGATGTCGGCGATGACGTGGACGCCCTTGCCGTGGAAGGCGGCGATCAGGGACTTGAGCTCCGCCGCGTTGCCGTACTTGGACGCGTCGATGTCGTACAGCCGGCCAGGCATGTAGCCTGCACGCGCGACAGTTGGTTTTTATATTCTTTCTAGGTCGTAATGTACCGAAACATTTTTAACAGAGTAGGATTAATTAATAAATTAGCTAAAGACTAGGGAAAATTATACTGCACATCGCAATCGAAGTTAGCATGTTCTCCACTCCACGCTTCTTTGATTGGACCACATTTTTTCCCCTTTTGGATGCCAAATGTTGAGACAGGAATGGATTTAGCGGGTAGGAGGAGGACATGACCTTCGTTGGAGACGGAGTGAGAGGGCGGCGGCAGCCAGACGTGGGTGACTCCGGCGGCGGCGATGTCGTCGACCTTCCCCATCATCATGTTGTACCACCCGCCGCTCTGCTTCCACGACTCCCAGTTGAACCCCTGCAGCAAGCAAGACGCCATGGACATGACCATGACCATGAAACAAACGCCCACACAGTGAGCCAATGAAGCTCCTGAGCTCGGATTGTGTAACTCTTCCACACAGAACAAAAGCTTACATATACTATAAATCAAAACAACACGCATGCGTACCTGAAACAGGACCTGGTGACCGGACGCTAACCCTGCAAGAAGCAGCAGAAGCAGAGAGAGGCAGCAGAGGTGGCTGTTCTTCCCCATGGCCCCACTGACAAGTCACAAGACGCTCTTCTTCTTCTTCTTCTCCCAGTGAATATATGATTGGTTGGTCGATTGGCTGATGGTTACAAGTGTACTAGGTGCCTGGTATTTATAGGGAGGGGATGCGATGGATAGGGAGGGAGTGTTGCTTGGAGGCAATGCGCGGGTACCAGACTCTGTTATCATGGGGAAAAGAGGTGGTGGATGACGGTCAAGTCAATCAGGGGTGGCACAGACTCCATCTCCATGGAAAATGAAATCCAAGCTGAGATCGAAACCCAGCATTGCATTTTTGAGGGTAACCGATTTCCAAGATCTTTCAGTTTGGAGGCAACTTTTCTTGAGCCCGTAGCTAACTCGACAGAGACGTGGAAACATTGATCGGAGCACACGATAGATACTTCTCTCTCTTTTTTTTGTTGACGAACGGACGGTGGGCAACGAAGCCGTAGCTAACCACTATAGCTCCACGGTACGGTGATGACGACGAGTCATTAGTCTTGCAGAAGTTTGATCTAGAACTACCTCTCCTCCCTAAACTCGTACAAATGCATCCATGTATATATTAAACCTGTATGTAAACCAAGGATTATCCTTGTAGAGACATAGAGATCAGGATCTATAGATATACGGCATTTTCACACGCACAGCGATCCGTTCTGTCCACCACCGTCCAACACCCTGACCACCGCCGGCGTCCAGCGAGCCGCCGGACTGTCCGACGAGAATAAGTTGCCGGACAAGTAGCCAAATAGTTCGACGAGCCGCAGAACTGTTCGGCCGCCACTGCCAAGCTTTCCAACGCCACCGTCTCCGCGCCAACCCTGCCGACACACATCTACGATGCCAAGCCGAGACGTGCACCAGCCAGGCCGATTCATCGCTCGCTAACCAAAACCGCCACCATTACAACCGCGCACGGACATGGCGGTCTCCGGCGATGATCCGCGTACATTCATACTTTTTTTTCTTTGTGTAGAGCTTGTACTAGTATAGTTATGGTTAAAAAACCCTATTATTTGGTTGAGTTATAGGAATTCTATGAGTTGTTTTGTGGTACCCTCAATTAAATAACAGCCATCCATTTTTATCCATCTAAAGGTCCAAAATAGATTATACTAGTGCCAAAAAAGTTGACTAGTATAAATCATACTACTCAGGAAAATGGGCATCGGACGAAAAAAACACTCCTAGGCAGGCCCTGGCCCAAAGTAATCACCCGGCCTAACTCAATCTAACTCGTGTGACACTGTGACATTCTGTGTGTTTATCGTTCATCCCGTCGACGCTTCCTGCCGATGCCCGCCTCCGTCGCCTCCATTGCCGTGCCGGCCGCGTTCTGGCCATACTAGATGAGATGAGAGCATGTCTTCTTCCGCGAGTCTCGCCCCTGTTACTACGTGGACTCCTAGGTGGAGATCAACTCCAAGATGCGGGCCATCTTCGCCGACTGGATCATCGATCTGCATCAAAAGTTCGATCTCATGCGAAAGTCCCTGTATCGTACGGTCTACATCATCGACCAGTACCTCTCGATGCAGCCGTGCTTCGGAGGGAGCTGCAGCTGTTTGCCATCTCGGCCCTGCTGATCGCCTGCAAATACGAGGAGTGTAGGTACTAGAGTGAAGAAATTCGATTAAATTGTACTTTAAAACTGTCCACTGAGTTCATGTTCTGATTAAATTGTTGTACACTTAATCTGCAGGTCAAGGACTTCATCTTGATATCAGACAGTGCCTACACTCGGGAGCAGATATTGAGGATGGAGGAGGCGATTATGAACAGGCTTCGGTGGAGCCTTACTATTCCTACAGCATCTTCCTTGTGCGCTTTGCAAAGGCAACGTCTTTATCTGATTCGAAGATGGATAAAGAGGTAAACATTGAATACACCACCATAAGTTAATTCAGATCTATTTGCACTATATGACGATACAACGTAAAGTGAGTTTGTGTACTGAATAAGTTTCTCTTGTTGATTGAATGCAGATGGAGAACATGTTCTTCTTCTATGCTAAGCTGGCGTTGATTTAGTACTACTGTCCAAGCCCTCCATGGTTGCTGCTGCTGTCTATATAGCCAGGCTCACCCTCAAGAACACCCATTTGTTGTTTTTTCTCAAGCATCATGCTGGTTTCACTGAATTACAGCTAATGTAAGCAGAATACACCTAGACGAGAGTGTGTCCCCCTGTCTTCTACCGCAAGTCAACCACGGTTGTGTGGGAGCCCACGAGGTCGACGGTCTATTTGTTCTGTCGCCGCTGCTGCGACAGGTTATCGGCTGGCTTCTGCTGCCACCGCCGCTCTGAGGTGGTCGCTGACCTCGCTTACGTCGCTGCCACCGTAGCAAAGAGAGAGGGAGGCAGTCGACGATGGAGTGGAGCTGCCCGTCAAGGCATGGCATAGGGGAGGGTTGGAAATCAACAACATTGGGAGCGATACTAGGAGGGCGGCATGAGATGGTCAACTAGTGGACAATTCCTTCAAACAATAGTCTACAAGATGCATTGGCTTTATCGGTCTACCTTCTGAATGAGAAGGAAATATTCAGAATTGTTTGTTTAACCAGAGAAACATAGCTCATGATCACACAGTAAGAAACTTGAAGAAGAGAAATGCCAATACAAGAAATACTATACACTATTCTTGTTTATGCTACTCTTTTATGTAGCTCGAATAATAATTACCATTGTAGTTATGCAGTACTGAAATAACATCTGTGTCATACATTTTTCTAATGTATGAAACAAAATTCATCCCAATTTTAAAAGAAAATGTCAAAATCGACAACTGGAAGTTACAATTTCATAGAAATACTGATTAGCAAATGGAGTACATTCAACTGGTTCCATACAAATACGAAGTTTGCTTCTGTACATAACACAACAAATGTAGTACATTGTAAGACACTTGAAGTAGTATCCATATTTTGCCATCAGACAGGCTTCCTTTTGTAATCCGAACATCTGGACTCCTAAGGATGATACTGCAGGACGTGCATGAACCATCAAATGATGACCTGGTGGAAGGGTCACATTAAGAAAAGCTACTTACACCATTGCAGATAGAAATATCAATTAGTACTCAATGTTAATCATAAAAGTAAAGTACCCACATAGATGGCTTTTTAGGTGTCAGTAAGAACAAGAACAAAATTACCACGACAAACTTGAACCTAAGTTTTGGTCGCAAATGTATATCGTGTTGCAATTTACTGCTCCCCCAAACAAAGATATGCCCCGGCTCAGTAATTCTTGCACTGTGTACTAGTTGTTTCAGTGACTAGATGATAGCAGCATCACATTTGTGTTCCAAAACAGCTAGAATATACAAGCTGCATTAGAACTGGCGACAAGATACTCCACCAAATGGCCAAATAACAAAGCAATTTTGTGGCAGAGAAGGTAATGCAAGATACTCCACCAAATGGCCAAATAACAAAGCAATTTTGTGGTAGAGAAGGTAATGCCAAAATAGCTAGAATTTTGTGCTCCATGGAACTGAATTTCTCGTGGAATGCCTTAGACTCTTCTTACATGCCTAAGCAAGTTCTCAATGTCTAAATGTAGAGTTAAACAACCTCTCTTTTTTGTCCTTACACATATCATAAGAAGCCAAACACATGCAATTCCAAAAAAAGTTACTGTATGATTTCCCCTTTATATTAAAATATACTTTCAAGGTGGTTTGCTTCCCTCAACCTTTGCATGAATTGACCACTGAATCTCTTAACAGTGCCTATCTACGCTAATCGTATCCGACTATGACCTCATGCTCGTGTACCAACTGCAGTTCTTTGCATTGGACTTAGGATGGTATCAACACATTCAGTTAAGAGGTAGGACCTTGAATAATATTCAGCAAGTACGTGCAATCATGCAATGCAGATCGAGGTGTAACAAATGGACCTGATCAACTATAGTCCTAGCCTGAACAAATCCTCCCTATAGATAACTGAAAAAGGGCAGTAGATTCATACTCGTGCCGTGGTCATTCTGCATAGGTTGATCTGCAGGTTAACTAACTGTTTTTTTCAAGTAAATTTGGTTGTATGTAACTACAGCTATCATTGCACAAGTAAATCGTACTTGTAAAAATAGGTTGTTGTTAGCGAGCCTAATCAGAGTTGGATAGTATTATGCTACATGCATAAAAACGTGTCTTCATTGTCAAGAAAATTCATGTTGCCTAAGAAAAATACTTACCATAAATCAATATTTTCCGTGGAATCATGGCCAATTGAACTTATATGGATTGTGCTACTACAGCTAGATGCAGAAAAAGGACGACGACATTCAATAACGCACCTGAAAGTAAACCCCAAATCGAACAAGCCATCGTGTGGGGTGCCGTCGGTGGCGGCTCCTTGGACGCAGATTGGAAGAGCGGAGAGGGGGTTCAGCGGCGTCGTGCAGCGTCCACGGACGAGGCTTCTAGTGTGGAGGAGTCGACGTCACCCTGGTCGTCCAGCGTCGACGGAGGCAACGTGCGCGGTGGAGCTGTCGGCGGAGTGCTCGGGCGTGTGGGCGGTGGCCACGTGCGCGCCCATGCGTTGCTCGTCCAATGTCGACGGAGCGACGTGCGCGGTGGCGGTGGCGGCGGCGGCGTGCTCGGGCGTGTGCCGGGTGGCTGCGTGCCCGGAGGATGCGGCGTGTCTGAGATAAGCCACACGCGTCCGGGAACAGCGGCGGCTCGCGTCCTGTTCGGGGAGAACCCTGGTGGCGGCGCCTCAAGTTCAGGGAGAAGCCTGGCGGCGGCGCCTTAGGATGTCCTCTAGGCTCGACAGATTTGGTCGGGTTTGTTCCAGGATCGATCGGTTCAGCTGTGTTTTTTTTTTTTGGCACAAAATTACTATACGGGCTTAATGGGCCAAATCTATCTCAGCCTACTCACTTTTGAGTAGTAGTAAAAGATACTATAAAAGTTGCCAATTCTATACATGGTTCCATATACGTGCATATAGTAATTACGAATGGATATCCAGCGATCTACACCGTTCTTGTGTTTAACGTTATACGAGTTTATATTAGTGGAAATGGATAGTACCGAATGAAAGCGCAGCCGGTTTTTATCTGACTATTTTACAAAATCGCGGTGGGTAGGTTGGATGGGTTCCACGGCGACCTTGGCCGGCCTGTTGCAACATGGTCGTGGACTTTACGGGTCTGTCGGGGCCCGGTCAGACCGCCATGGGACTAGTGTGCCTCCGTGGAGGCTTTATGGGTCCGCTGGGCCCGACCGGACCTATGAAGGACTGGTGTGTCTGTGGCCGCGTACAGTCGACTACCGCCTCCGGTGGTGGAGGCTGTGTTCCCCCCGCGCGGTCGCGGTACCGTGGGACCTGCTCCGTTTCTTTTTGTGTCGCGATGTTGCAGACCTCGCGTCGGCTTGCTCGGTGAGACGATGACAAAGTCGGGACCGGAGTGACGCATGCTTGTGGGCGACAAGTTTCAGTGGTGGCGAGGCCTCGCTCTCACGGGTCTCATGTGCAATGGCTCGTCTAGGGGTAGTGGATAGGGTCCTCGGGAGAAATCCTTGTCGGCTCGATCGACACTGGCACGATGCCGTCCGCGGGTGCCATCTTTCTTCCTGGAGGGCGTCGTGGCTTTTCTTAATCCATTTCCCTCTATGTGCCGGAGGAAATCCTAGGGCCAGTCTCTGGTCCAGACAGCAGCGGTCGCTTTTCCTCTTGTAGATGCTGCTTAATGCTTGACGAGTCGAGACTAGAAACATGGTGAGCATTCTTTAAAGGATGTAGTGGCTGCGATCTTCCTCGTCTAGTCAATCCGTCTTCGTCTTTAATTCTCTTTATTTTTCCTTGTTTTTGATGGAACGTATGCGTGCTGCTGCCCGTGTTATGTCTCTGTCTTGTAGCTGGTCAGAAATTTGCGGGGATATCCTCGAAGGTTTGCGACGTGTGCGTACGGGACGACTTGTTGGAGTTGGAGCTAGCCCCGCTGCTGTCAGTGCTGCGTGGCAGCCAGACCAAATGTGACGGTGACAGCTGCTGTCCCCGGTACTAGCGCCTTGTCGTACTAATCCACGATGCGCCGCATACGAGTAACAGTTGTTTATCGACTCGTTCTGTCCGAAAATCAGTAATTTGGATTTATATATTTATAGATATTTTACGTCTGCGTCTTCTACTGTTGCAGTATCAGACGTGCCACGTCGAAGATGTTCAGTATACTCTTCGATCTCTGGAGTAAATTACCGTGTTTTGAGTAGTGCTAGTACTATGTTTATCAAGACAGGTGATTATATTAGTTCCAGATGTATGCATGGTCTTGAATTAACACGGTTTCTACCTAAGGGTGCCTCCGGAGAGATCGGTACCAAGACGGCAAGGGGCCAATTGCGGAGCTCGAAATCTGTTGCCTGTATCTGCAGTTGGGCATGCAGATAAGATCGATCAACCTTGGCGACTCGATCGCTCGACGAGGCGGTGCCCAAAGGCATACGTTGGTCCGAGTAACATTGATGGCGCGCGCGGATAGGAAAGCGAAGAGAAGAAAGCATGAGATCGGGATCACTGGACTGCACGACTCGGTAGCCGGCTACGTACGTACTACGTCGTGGGATTGGGGGAGTTCCTTACATAGTACTATCACTGAATTACGCTCGATTTTATTCATGGCGGGTGCTACGCGTCACCCCGGGATTAAAACTTTCGATCCTCCCGGGTCCTCCTGCTGACACGTGTCTATTTTTGCTACACTAAATCCCGCTTTTGCTATATAATGTCCGCTTTTGCTACGCAGTAGCAGAAAACGGTTCGCACAAAAACAGAACAAAATGACTATCCCTCGCCGGAGACGTCGTAGCAAAACAAATATACCAGTGTAGCAAAACCTATTCGCCGGAGACTCTCGCCGGAGATTCTCACCGGAGAATCTCGCCGGATACTTCGTAGCAAAAAAACTATGCTAATGTAGCAAAACTGAAGAACAATTGCAGCAAATAATTTATGTTGGTGTAGCAAAAAATCGACTTTGCCGGAGAGTTGGATGTCGCCGGAAATGCCACTGCTGCAGCGGTAGCAACACCAGCCACCTCTGTAGCAGAGCCTCACGCCGCTTGTAGCAAAATAATAAAACGATTGTAGCAAACAAGATACAAGTATGTAGCAAAACTAAAATGGGCAAATAGCAAAATCAGCCTAGCCCGACGCCATGGGTAGCATTGTCGTCTGCCATCTTAGCATCACCATGTGCCCGTTGTAGCACCTCTATACAACAATTGTAGCATCGCCTACAGCCCTTTGGTTGCTACCATCACCGTTGGCCGCCTCAATCACCTGAGCAACAGCGGGGAGACGTCACCTGAGGGAGGAACGGCGAGGATCGTCGGCCATGGCATGGAGGTGGTGTGGTGGTGGGACCTCCGGCGGCGGAGGGGCGGCGCGATCGTCGGCGGGAGCTTCGGCGGCGGAGGGGCGGCGCGGTTGGCGGGAACTCATGCGGCGGAGGACGGCGACGCTCCGGGGAGGAGCGGCGGCGGCTACCGACGAGCCGGCGCTCTGCGAGGGAGGAGCAACAGGGACGCGCGGCGTGGCGGCGCTCCGGCGCACGTAGGTACTCAGCGCGGCGGCACGACGGGAAGAGGGAAAGACACACGCGTGGTGTGTGGTTGGATAAGGTTGTTCTTTTTTTTTTTCTGGTCTAACCGTACGCGCACCAGAAGCTACGACCCGGGGGATCGGATCCCCCGGGGAAGTAGTATCATTTTCCTTTATTCATTAGTCGTTTCACCAAATAAGCGAGAACCTAAGATCGTTGAACAACACATCCGTTGCAAGGCAGGTAGTTGAACTGCAGACCCATCACCATGCTGCTTAAGAAGAACATATATACGATTATGATCTAATCTAGGCGGAAACGATGCCCTCGTTAGAGGTCTCGAGTTCATGTTTATAGAGCAACGGAAAAGACCTGCCGGTGGCATATGTACATGTACTATATATACATATAGGGGTGAAGTATTACTTCATGCCCTATGTATATCAAAGATAAAACGATTACATGATAAAGATTAAACATCTTCAACAGCCCCCCTTAATTATAACATTTTGGAAGGTTGAGATTACGCTTGAATTCATCAAGAAGCTTTTGTAAATCCATCTGCCACATGATCCTTGCTAGATATAAACTGAATATCTAGGAGTTTTTTGCTACCCTTTCCAGAACAAAATGAAAATTAATTTCAATAAGTTTAGTTCTGGCATGAAACCCAAGATTAACTAACAAGTAGGTGGCACCAATATTATCATACCAAAGACAGGGCCTACTCTGAAGTGAAACACCAAGTTCTCCAAGAAGGGCCTCAACTCAAATCAATTCAGCAGTAGCATTGGCTAGTGCCTTATATTCAACTTTTGTGCTTGAACTTCAAACTGTGACTTGTTTCTGTGCAGTCCATGAGACCAGGTTTGGGCCAAAGAAAACATGAAAACCTCTTGTGGATTTTCTATCATCAAGACAACATGTCCAATCTGTATCTGAAAAAGCACTAAGCAAGCCACTGCCTCGTGGCTTGGAACAAGGTGGCGTCGCCCAAGGAGGTTGGCGGCCTCGGAATCCCAAATCTTCATCTCCTCAACCTCGTGCTTAGGTGCCGGTGGGCGTGGCTCCAAAAATAAGACTCTATAAAGCCGTGGTTAGAATTTGACCTACAGATTCCGAAACAAGCCAGGACAGTCTTCGAGGCGGCCGCCTGCTTCACTCTAGGCAATGGTGAGTGTGCGCGCTTCTGGTCGGATTGGTGGCTGTTTGGAGCTCAGGTATATGAGATTGCCCCAAACCTAGTTAAGCTGGTACAGCCGCATTGGCTCAAAGCCCGCACGGTGAAGGACGGCCTCTCAGGGGTGTGGTTGCTGGATTGCGGCCCCGACCTAGGGGATGCATCCTTAGCGGAATTCTTTACGTTGTGACATGTCCTGGCCATAGTGCAGTTTTCCTCGGACTTGGAGGACCTCCTTACTTGGAGGTGGACGAAGGACGGGGCCTACTCGGCCAAATCGGCGTACACCGCCTTTTTCGTAGGGATGATCTGGGCGTTAGGGTCTGAACAGATTTGGCGATCTCGGCCCTCCTATAGCTGTAAGTTCTTTGCCTGGTTGGCCTCATGAGACAGATGCTGGACGGGGGATCGTATAGAACGACGGGACCTCCCCCGACCCCTTGCATGCCTCCTGTGCGATCAGTAGCAAGAGTCTATCCAACACCTGCTGCTTGGTTGCATGGTGACGAGGGAGGTCTGGGCTTGAACGCTGCAACATTGGGCCAAGCACCTATGGATGCCGACGCCATATTGGATCTGCTCCCGTGGTGGACTTCGCTGATGGCTCCTCCAGAGACCCGACGTGACCTCTGGACGACCATCATTCTGGTCTTCTGGTGCATCTGGCGACACTGGAATGACGTGGTCTTTAACGCCACCCCTTCCGTAGTGGCCATAAAGTGTAAAACTAGAGCGGACTATGAGCCGTGGTGCTTAGCTAGGTTGTTTCGTAGCGTAGAGTTTGGCTTCCCTGAGCCGGTGCCTATAGAGTGGGTAGATGGCGAGTAGTTGTTTAGCCTTCCTGTGAGGAACTGTCACCTGACAACGTCATTTGCCGTTGGCTCGGCGTTGTAACTGCCGCTTGGCACTTCTTCTATATGATTGATACACCTTTCAGGGTGTATTCTAGAATAAAAGCACTAAGCAAGCTAGAGAAAAACTTTTGAAAAGTAAGTCCAACCTTCAGTTTACCCTGAACATACCTCAATATTCGTTTGGCAACTGTTCAATGTACAGTAGTAGGCGCATGTAAGAAAACCTTATTGACTGAATAGGATATATCAGGCCTTGTTAATGTTAAATACTGTAACGCTCCTACAATGCTCCTATATTGTGTACTATCATCAGGACCAAATGAAGAACCCTCATTTAATGACATTTTTTCAGTTCAAGACAAATGTGTGGGAGAAGAGGTACATGTTTTCATACCAACTTTTGTAAGGAGATCAGTGGCATATTTTTCCTGAGTCAGTAGGAGTCCATCATTGATTTTCTTTACTTCAATGCCAAGAACAAATGGAGATCACCCAAATCCTTGAGAGCGAATTTGTGGTGAGAATAGCCACGGCAGTCGCTATCAAAGGTAGCGATTAAGTTGATTGAGGACAACTCTAAATACAGTTTAGAAAATATGGGGTATTACATTGTGCTCGGGAGCTAAAGACATTTTCTGCATACGCACCCCTAAATATAGTGTAAGGAATAACCCCGATCCCAAGACGTAAACCCTAAACCCCTAAATATAGTGTCGGGTCATCCAACCCAATTAAGGGTTTGATCCAGTATTATTCCTTTCTGCTAAACTCATACAAATACGTTTAGGGTTTAGGGTTTAGGGTTTAGGGTTTACGTATATATAACTCGTATCTAAATAGAGTATTATCCATGTAGAGGCTTACATACCGGGATATATAGTTATAGGCAATTCCCACGCACATGATCCGGCGCCCTCGTTCATCGTCTCGACCGCCGCTGCCGTCAGACAAGTCACCAGACAGTCCGGTCACCGCCGCCCAGGGGCGGGCCTAGAATTTTAAGAGTAGGTATTCAAAGTAGTATATAAAAAAGTTTATAAAAATTATCAATAAAATGCAACCATGGGCGTTTGAACCCCAAACCAAAAGGTTTAACAAATTGTACCTAACCAATTGAGCTACTACATCCTTTGTTTCATTATAAGATGGTTAATATTTTGTATATACATTGCATAAAACTCATATATCAACATTTTGCCAAAACTTTTTGGGTATTCAACTGAATACCCTTGACTTGAGCTGGGCCCGCCTGTGCCGCCGCCTCTGCGTGCCACCGCGCCAGCTGTGCCGAAACACACCTACGAGGCCAAGCTGAGGCGTGCGCCGCTCAGAGTCACCGGCTCGCCGGACCCAACGGCCACCATTACCACCGCGCGCGGGCACGGCTGTTGCCGGCGACGATCCCGGCGTACAACCATATTTGTTTTTCCTTATTTAGTTGAGTTATATGAGATTCTAGACACAGTTATATATACATATATATACTAATTACAAAGGAGTATCAAGCCTGGATCGTTCTTGTGTTTAATATTATACGAGTTTAGCGAGAGAGGTAGTACTATACGAGAGCCCATCCAATTATCCCAATCTCATGCTTTTTTGGTTTTCCCATCCCGGCATCAATGTTTTTCTTGAACCAAAAACGTGTGCTTTTTGGACACCGCCTCGCCGAGTTGCCAAGGCTGATCGATCATCGACCCGTCCAACTGCAAATACCGGCAGCATGGATATGTGTGGATGGCAATGGATACCGAAACCCGCAAACCTGACGGGTACCCATGCTAAATGGGTAGGGTTTGGTAAAGAATAAAACCCGTGGAGCTGCTTAGCAGTAAAATATTAGACCCATCGGTTCTAAGGGGGCGGGTATGGGGGTGCCAAACCCGTACCCGCATACTCAGCAACTCACGCACACACGTTCAGAAAAAACCACGCACGCACTACTGTCGAGGAACTGCAATAACTTACGTCTTACTGAACGGGGACCGGCAGAAGATATATGACAAAACCTATCGCGACAACAAAAACTACCGCACGAGGCCGAAATTCGACTTTGTAGCGCTGCTTAACCAGCCCTGTAGTTCTCGGTCGGTAGTCCTCAGTCGGTCGGTAGTTCTCGGTCGGTCGGTAGTCCTTGGTCGGTCGGTAGTCCTTGGTCGGTCGGTAGTTCTCGGTCGGTCAGTAGTCCTCGGTCGGTCAGTAGTCCTCGATTGGTCCGTCAGTAGTCCTCGGTCAGTCAGTAGTCCTCGATTGGTCGGTAGTTCTCGGTCAGTCGGTAGTTCTTGATCGGTCAGTAGTCCTCGATCGTCAATAGTTCTCGGTCGGTCAGTAGTTCTCGATCGGTAGTCCTTGGTCGGTCGGTCAGTAGTCCTCGATCGGTCAGTAGTCCTTAGTCGGTAGTTCTCGGTCCGTCGGTAGTTCTCGGTCGGCCAGTAGTCCTCGATCGGTCGGTCGTCCTCGGTCGGTCAGCGTAAGCGTACCATCGACGCCTCAGGAAAAAAAGCGTAAGCGTACCACCGCTACTCTACGGAGTGGTAAGCGATCGCCGACACATAAACATGAGCCTCTTCCAAAAGTACCAAAGGTTCCTCCCAAAAGAGCTTATGACTGTACTGAAGAGGAGACTACGTCGATCGTTGAGGCGCAAACGACAGCGTTTTTTGCTAACCTAAGGCGGCCGAAAGAGCCAGAGTTCCCCAGCACCAAAGAAGAAAAAGCCTCGGTCGGTCGATCGGTCGGTGGTCCTTGGTCGGTCAGTAGTCCTCGGTCGGTCAGTAGTTCTCGATTGGTCGGTCGGTAGTCCTCTGTCGGTCAGTAGTTCTTGATTGGTCGGTCGGTAGTTCTCGATCGGTCAGTAGTCCTCGGTCGGTCGGTAGTTCTTGGTCGGTCGGTAGTCCTTGGTCGGTCAGTAGTTCTCGGTCGGTTAGTAGTCCTCGGTCGGTCAGTAGTCCTAGGTCGGTCGGTCAGTAGTTCTCGATTGGTCGGTCAGTAGTCCTCGGTCGGTCAGTAGTTCTCGATTGGTCGGTCGGTAGTCCTCTGTCGGTCAGTAGTTCTTGATTGGTCGGTCGGTAGTTCTCGGTCGGTCAGTAGTCCTTGGTCGGTCGGTAGTTCTCGGTCGGTCGGTAGTCCTTGGTCGGTCAGTAGTTCTCGATCGGTCGGTAGTCCACGGTCGGTCGGTAGTTCTTGGTCAGTCAGTAGTTCTCGGTCGGTCGGTAGTCCTCGATCGATCAGTAGTCCTCAATCGGTCAGTAGTCCTCGATCGGTCAGTAGTCCTCGATCAGTAGTTCCTGGTCGGTCCATAGTCCTCGATCGGTCGGTCCTCCTCGGTCGGTCAATAGTTCTCGATCGATCGGTCGGTCGTTCTCAGTCGGTCAGTTGTCCTCGATCGATCAGTCGTCCTCGGTCGGTCAATAGTTCTCGATCGGTCAGTCGTCCTCGGTCGGTCAATAATTCTCGATCGGTCAGTCGTCCTCGATCGGTCGGTAGTTTTCGGTCGGTCAGTAGTCCTTAGTCGGTAGTTCTCGGTCGGTCGGTCAGTGGAGTGTCCACCCACATGAATGAAAGGAGGGAAGAGGGCAGCCCCATGGACGGTGGCCACCCCCTTGGGTGCCCCCCTCATCCTATAAAAGGATCCCCCTCTCCTCTTTCACTCACACCTCCTCGTGAAGAATCTCTCTCCCCCTCTATATTTATCCCCCATGGTCTCGGACTAGCGAGATACATGTTCCTGGTGGCTATTCGGTAATAAAGAGTTGTGCTTCCGCTGCATCGCTAGAGTGAGGAGGTGGAGGTTGCTCGGTGCCTCGGACGTGTGTGCGAGCATGGATGCGCCACTGATTTGCGGTGCTAGGACTTCCTCTCGATCTTGAGATCGGCAAGAGATCGTCTACATCAACCACGAGTTCAACCTCGTTAAGCTTTGTCTGTCTTCAAGGGTATGTTCTCTATGGATGTACATCCGCCTATTGCTTGTATCTAGTAGATAGATCTTGGTACATAGTTGTTCCCATCGTAGGAATTTTTTTGTCTTCTATGCTATGAACCTTTTAGTGGTATCAGAGCCGAATCTATGCATAGATGCTTTGCACGGGTAGTACATATATGTATATGTGGGCGGTGATGATCATTTTATTGCATCTTGGTTGTACTTTGGATATTGGTGGCATAGTGGGATGAAGCGGCCCGGACAAACTTTACATGTCCTCGCACATGAGACCTGTTCCACGCTTGACATGCGACTAGTTTTGCATAAGTGGCTAGCGGGTGTCTTTTTCTCCTACAATAGTCAATATCTAATTTGCAACGAGTTGTCAACAATTTGGTTATCCTCGTTGTGGTTCATGTTCGTAGGTAAGAACGGTTCTATCTTCGAAAGACCTAAGCCACGTAAAACTTACAATGGATAAATTAGAGGCGTCTAGTTTACATTGTTGCTGGGATAGTGTCATGATATGGTGATGTTGTAAGTAGAAGTATGATTCGATACTCTTACAACACACAAAATGTGTAAGTTCCATAGACCTTGGCCTTACACATAAAGGAATGATGAGGATCATACCACGATGCACATGATGGAGATCAAGTGCAAGAACCATATCATTTCACTTATTAACATGTGATGTTTGATTGCATCTTATATTGCTTGTTTGGCATTTTATTAGCATAATAAGATGATCCCTCATTTAGATATCAAGATAAGAATGTGTTCTTCCTTAAGTATGCACCGATTATGTTTCGTCGCTCTAAGACATCACGTGATGATCGGGTGTTCTTAGATCCATGATCATATTTCGGGTGTAAAAAGGTTACACACGTGAATACTAAGGTTCTTACTTGGCAAGCCTAGCATGTGCAGACATGGCCTCGGAACACGGACGAAAAGTTTAAGCATGAGTCATATGAAAGATATGATGCCCATTTGATGCTCGCCTTTGAAGCTACACTGACTCACGTGATGATCGTTCTTGGTGTAGTGGATTTGGTTCATGTAATCACCAAAAAGACACGAGGGATGTCGTTTTTGAGTGGGAGTTCATTTCTAATTTGGATTAGTAGAACTCAATTTATCATAAATTAAATCAAAGTGAATTTGCATAATTTGTTGTAGTCTGGCATTCGTTCACCACTTTATGATTAAAATTCTATAGAACTATAGAATTATGGATATTTACTTTACAAACTGGTATTGTATTGTGTTGAGTGTTAATCCAATGTTTAAAGTCCTATTGCAAACTTTCAACAAACTCTATTTACTCCGTGAAATTTAATAATTGGTATTAAATCGAGAGTAACAATTCCAGTGTTAGTATCTTAAGTATCATGTTTGCCTCCGTGATTCTTGATTATTTTTAAATATCAAGGTTATCTAGGAGCTGAAAGAATTGTTTCAGAAACCATCATGTGTGGCAGATATAACGATATCTAAAACAATGTTTTGGTTGCAATATGATAGAGTATAATATATGTTCTCATATTGGATGAGAATTTGCGAAGGTTGGAGATGTTAGACATCCTAATCATCCAAAAGGGTTTTGGAAAGTAACATTATACTCACGATCCGCCTTCATAAGATACATTAGCTTGAACATGAAAGTCATCATGATAAGGATGAATAGAAGATGTATGTAAAGTGTTTACCACACTAATCTATCTACTAATTTCTCTAGAGGTAGGTTCGTCCCTGGGATTTTCCGTTCACCTTTTTTTTTTCCGGTTTTGCCCCTGAGTTTCGGAGATATTACAAGAGTTACCACCGCAAAGTGAACCGTTCGGTGGAAACTTTCTTCTCCTCACCCCGAGCGCTCCTTGAGGTAGTGGACCGGGCGCACGGGGACGAGGTAGACCAACTCCTGCATGTACCGCGGCGGCGGTGCCGGCCACCGGGCGTTCTCCGCGACGTATGGGGCCATAGGCAGCCCAGCACAAGAACCGGCTCGTCGTTGTCATCGTCATGCGCCACTTCCTTGTCAGACTTTCGCTGGGCAAGCGGAGCAGGGCTGGGGTCGTTGGAGGCCGCGTCGAGGCCGGTGAGATAGTCCATGTTCCCCGAGAGCATCGACGAGGCCTCGGAGCAGCCGCGGTCGATTGGGGAGGGGCAGGGCGGTGCCAGGGCATTGAGCTGGTCGACGAACCACTGGTTGGTAGACGCGTCGGTGGTACCGGAGAGCACGGAGCCGAACGCGGCCGAGGAGGAGTGGTATGGCGAGGAGGCGAAGGCGTGGCGGCTTGATGGCATTGGCGGTGAGGGCCTGGATGCGGTCGAGCTCGTCCATGAGGTTGTCGACATCGTCGTCGGAGGAGACGGAGATGAGCGAGTCGAGGTCGTCCTGCGGACGCGCCCGACGCGAAGAGGGCGGGGACGAGCCTAGCGAGCGCGACGGTGAGGAGGGTGTAGGAGGCGGTGCGCGGGACGGAGACGATGCGGGTCTCGCCGCCGACGTAGCGGAGCTGGTGGTAGCCCGGGCGCGGCAGGATGCGGCCACCGAAGCTGCACATGATGTGCACGCATGGGCCCGCGGGCGGCAGAACCTGCCCCTGCGAGCGCGCGGGAGGGGCATGAGGAGGCGGGTATTGGTGGTGGTAGTTGCCGTCGTTGCCGTTCCCGTTCCCGTTCCCGGTGCTGTGTTGCTGCTGGTGCTGCCGACGCTGGTGTGGGGGTGGAGGTGGTGGAAGAGGCATCGTGGTGGTGCGACGAGGACGATGACGTCATGGGTTCCGGCGGCGCGCCCGGAGGGCGACGGGAGGCGGCAGGCTGTCTGTCGCAGGAGGAATTAATTGCAAGGATTTGGGAGAATCACAACTTGCGAGCGGAGAAAGGGAGGGAGAGAGAAAGGTGGGTGGGTGGGTGGAGATTTGGGACAGACGAGGAGCATTTCAGGAGAGACGTCGAGCGATGAGGCGACGAGATAAGGAGAGGCTGTCGGCTCATCGAGATGGATAGTGCGCGAGAGAGATAAGGCGGAGAAAGGTGGTCACCGGCGGCGGAGGTCTTGGACGAGGGAGGGAGGTCGCAGGAGGGGCAAGTCCTTGCGCATGAAGAAGAGAGCCTGGACCTGGAGGCGACCGACTGTGGCGGCGGAGGCGGATTCCTGTTACAGTGACCATATTCTGCGGCGGGGGAGGATAATTCGGCGGATTCCCGTTCGGGCGACCCGATCTGCTAGAGGGGAGGTGGATTCCCAGTGAAATTTGCATCGGCCGGCAGAGGTTCATGGGTTCCATAGAGATCAAGCCGGGAGTGCGTCCGTGGGGATGGAGACGTGGAGGACGGCAGGTGCGTCGTGAGAGGAGGCTTGGACGCCGACTGCGGGAAAATGGCGTCAGACAGAGGCGGAGCTAGCAGCGGTGGCAGCAGGGAAGCGCGTGTGGGCGTCCGACTCAGGCCGTCGGAGATCAGCCCCTCTGCCCTTTCCAATGCAGTTTGAGACAGTAATTTTGGTGCGATGGTTAGTAATTGTTTCTACAGTATTTTCAATCAGTTCACGTCAAAGCCAACCTAGCAAAGATTTGATGTCAAGCGGCTGGCAATGCATGCTGAGACTGACAACAATATCAACTGACATATCAGTCAATCAATATTTTCACATTTTATTTTGTACATGCAAGAATCCTGAAACTTCACGTGATTCTTATTGATTCCGACGTAGAGAGATAAATTTCCACCCACATGCTATGTTAGTGCAGAAAATGAGAAAAGTAAACTAAGGCTCAGGTTATAGTGCTCTCTTAACTTTTTTGTGTTCAATCTGAATCGGGTCGATATTTTTAATACAAAATCTTGCAGCCATGAGACACTTCGTCTAAAAATAGATGTCTCCTATATTTATCAAAATTTAGATAATTTTAGACACTATTTAGTATATAGGTTCATTCAAATTTTAATAAATTTGAGATATCTATTTTAAGACAAAGAAAGTATTAAACTTAAACATGTTGCTACGCACAAGAATATTTAGCCTAGAAGAGCCACGAAGCAAATTGCTGCAACACTTTAAGGTCCGCATCCTTAGTCGTTAACGAGTTTACTCAGCTTTCTACTGGATGAGAATTTTTTAATTTATCTAAAAAGAAAACCCTTTAAGTTTTTATGGAATAACAATATTTAATTAAAAAATTGAAGGAAAGATGATTATGTGTGTTTTCTATTGGTAGATTTTTCTATCCCGTTTCAACCCACGGGTATACATTGTTATGAATTTTTCTGTGTTTTTTTGTTTGTGGCATAACATTTTTATGGGTTTTATACCGTAGCAACGCACGGGCATTCAGTTAGTAGATTACTAAAGAATGGATTTTGAAAGAATGTCGATCATTTGATGATGGTGATCTACTTCAAAGTGCAAGTCCAAAGGTATTATTATTTGAATGTACACGCTTTGGACTATGTGTCATGTATATGGCGCCACTGTTGATGTTGATAGATTCTTGATGGTAAAACCCAAATTGTCATTTCTTAAATTTTGGTATGCTAAGCATAAGTAAGATGTTTACAACCAAAGTCGGATGAGCATGTCTTTGTAGGTTATTTCGAATAACCATTGGGTATTCCTCCATAACACCAAGGACAAAAGGGTTTGTCGTTAATAAGGTTAACGAACCTTAGTTATATGTGCTGAATTGCGCAGCGCTGGAAAATGTTCCAGAGGCAGCCATAATGCTCATGGCTCACGTGCCTCAAAGGTTGTGGTCACGGAGATCTAAGTTCCTATTAAACCAAGTAGGTCGGATAAACAATCAAATGCTGAGATTTGAGAGTAAATCATCGTTTGACAATGATGAACCGACTACATGAAAAGAAGTCATGATGGGCCCTGACTCTGTCAAATGGCTTGAAGCCATAAAATCCGTGATAGTTCCATACACGAGAAATCAAGTTTTGATCTTGTAAGACCCTCAGGAATGGTGTAAAAACCTATCGCTCATATTTGGATCTATAAAGAAACAAACATGGATGTTTCACATCTATGAAATAGTCGACATGTCGTAAAGTTTTTACGACAATGTTCAAGGAGTTGACTATGACAAGATTTGATCTTTCATAAGCGATATTTAGTCTAGACGGATTAAAGTAGCAACCACTACATATAATTCGGTATATGGTAGATGAATAAACTAAACAAAGTTCTTCTAAAAGAATGGTTACCTAGGAAGTGTGCATGACACGGTTTAAAGGGTTTTGTTAATTCAAAGGATGCTAAAAAGGGCATGCAAACTTCAATGGTTTAAGTAAGCATCACGGAGTTGGAATCTTCATCGTGATGAAAAGGAGTTTTCATCAGGAGACGATGAAGATGCTTGCTTTTGCAAGAAATTAAGTGGGAGCGCTGAGCCATATTTCTAATACATTATGTGGAGGACATATTGTTGATTGGAAATGATGTATCTTTTATTGACAAAGGTTAAGAATTTCATTTCGATGAAATACTTAGGCAAAACCCGAATATTTAGCATAAATGTCTATATGGATAGACTATGACGCTAATATGGTTGTGCCAAACGTACATATATGAGATATTGAAGGAGTTCAATATAGAAATGACGAGAAACGGTTCTTGTCGTATGGAAAAGAATTGAATCAAGATTCAAGTGTATTGACACTTGATAAGTGAAACAAGATTCAAGTGCTTTGACACTTGATGAGTGAAATCACAAGAATGTTTTGATCAATCATACCATGATATGTACACATCCAGATATGACCTATGCTCTAAGTGTTATGAGCATATACCAGAATGAATCACAAGATGATCATTGGACGATAGTAAGGAAATCCTTATGATCTTTTGAAGAACTAAGAATATATTTATGTAGAGTTGACAAACAATTACAAATAGTTCATTGTAAAGTGTTACATTGATACTAGATTTGTCACAAGATACAAATTAAGTTTACCTCAATTTAAACTATGGGTGGCACAATGTAATGGAAAGAAAGTTTCCATGATGGATTTGGATGTATTCCAAAGTTAAAACATTGTGACGGATACTACAACAAAAAGGCTAAGTATATGACTGCTATAGTAGCAGCAAAGGAGGGCATTTGTGTCAAGTAGTTTGTTATCAAACTAAGGTATGGTTTGCAACGGACTAACACTAAAGATATATTGTACGTCAATAGTATCGACATGATTTAACCCCATGGAACTAAAGGTCTCACCAAAAGACCAAATTTATACGATGCCATCTCATTGGAGAATGAGTGATGCGTGGAGACGCAAAGACATGCAAATACACATGGACCTAAAAGTGTCAGATCCGTAGATTATGTTAACCACTTGAAGTTGCGTATATGGAAAACCAGAAAGCCATAGGTCTTCAAACACAAAGTTTTCAAACTAGATTATTGTCTCTAGTGCAAGTGGGAGACTGAAGGGAATATGCCCGAGAGGCAATAATAAAGTGGTTATTATTGTATTCCTTATTTATGATAAATATTTATTTTGCATGCTATAATTGTATTAATACAGAAATGTTAATACATGTGTGTTTAATAAACAAAAAGTGTAGGGATTCGTAGCATGGAAAATAAAAATTTCTACCGCATGCACACAAACAAGACAAGATCTATCTACTAGATTGTAGCAACGAGTCATTAGAGTACTCACCCTCGAAGATTCCAAAGCAGTTAACGAGAGCAGATTCTCGTGGATGATGTAGTCGTACACTTGTCGATCTCAAGATCGCGTAGACGATCCTTCCGGCGCTGCTTTCTAGCAGCGCTTCCGCAGTTGGTCAAACGTTCGTACTCGATGAAGACCTTCCTCTCCCTTGTTCCAGCAGGCAACGGAGGTTGTAGTCCCCCCCTCGCGATTTTGGCAGGATGAAGGCGTGGTGTCGTAAGTAGAGGGAAGATACCGAAGGGCTTCGCCTAAGCCGGTGCGAGTTAGGGTGGATCTAGGGTTTCCGGCGATCTAGGTTTAGAAGGTCGGAGAGGAGGAGGAGGTGTCGGTGGCGGCTAGGGCGACGGCGACGGGCCGCCGGCGGCGGCGGCTGGCGGCGGCGCAAGGTGGGGAGGGCTGGTTGTGGTTCTTTGGGGCAGCCCCTCCCCTCTATTTATGAGAGGGATGGCAGCTTGGAAGAGGGGAGTTTGAATCCTTCCCCAAACCCAAGTTGGAGAGAAAGAAGGAATCTTTCCTTCTTCCACTAGGAAACCATTGTTCTAGTTTGACTTTTCAAACTTCCCTTTTGACTTTCAATTTAGAGCTTTATTTCTCTCTTGCAAATGCCCAAACAAGTGACCTAGGACATGATCCAATCATTCCACTTTACCATGACACATTCATGAACCATTCCCCTTCCGGTCCGGTGAACCTTCTAGACCCTTCTAGAACCTCTCCGATGAAAACATCGAAATCATTCCCGAACTCCGGAATCAGACTTCCCTTATATGAATCTTATTCTCCGGACCATTCTAGATCTCCTCGTGATATCCCGGATCCCATCCGAGACTCCAAAAAACATTAAGTCTCCCTAATTACATTCCATATCTACTAAACAACATCGAATCCTTAAGTGTGTCTCCCTACGGTTCGTGAATTATGCGGACATGACCGAGACACTTCTCCGATCAATAACCAATAGAGGAATCTGGAAATTCATATGGCTCCCACATATTTTCTACGATTACTTTGTGATCGAATGAACCACTTACATACGATACCAATTTCCCATTGTCTCACGATAGTTTACTTATCCGAGGTTTGATCGTCGGTATCTCTGCATACCTAGTTCAACCTCATTACCGATAAGTACTCTTTTCTCGTTCCCGTGATATGTGATCCCTTGTGAGCCAGTCACATGCTTGTAAGCTAATTGGATGATATTCCACCGTGAGGGCCCAGAGTATATCTATCCGTCATATGGATGGAAAAATCCCACTCTTGATCCATGTGCCTCAACACATACTTTCCGAACACTCAATTCCACCTTTATAGCCACTCAGTTACGGTGTGGTGTTTGATGTCATCAAAGTATCCTTCGAGTGATGGTGATTAGCATGATCTCATGGTCGAATGAATTAGGTTACTATGTATCAGAAAGCTTATAAAAAATGAACTATTGAAATGACTTGATATTTATGCTACGCTTATCTATAGGAGTATGTCCATCATACCATTCTCCTAATGATATGATCTTTTTGTTAATAACATCTCAATGTTCATGATCGAGAAACCACGATCATCTATTAACCAACAAGCTAGTATTATAAAGAGGCTTTACCATGGACTCTAATTTAGTTTATAAACCACACAAGTATTAATGTTTCCGGTTAATACTATTATAGCATGAATGTAAACATTTTTCATAAACACAAAGATATAATAATAACCACTTTTATTATTGACTCTAGGGCATATCTCCAACAGTCTCCCACTTGTAGTAGAGTCAACTAATCTAGATTACATGGTAATATACCGAACATCCATGGCGGTCTGGTGCTGGTCATGCTTTGCCCTCGGGAGAGGTTTAATCAACGGATCCGCCACATTCATATCTGTGTGTACTTTGCAAATCTTTATGTCAGCATCATGGACATGCTCTCGAATAGCGTGAAACGCAGCTTGATATGCTTCAGCTTCTTGTGTGACCTTGGTTCTTGCGCATTGGCTATGGCGCCCATGTCATCACAGTAGATAGACATTAGGTCCAGCGCACTTGGAACCACACCGAGCTCTGTAATGAACTCCTTCATCCATATCGCCTCTTGTGAAGCCTCCGAAGCAGCTATGTATTCCGATTCAGTTGAAGATCTTGCCACAACGCTTTGCTTTGCACTCCTCCAGCTAACTGCTGCACCATTCAAAATAAATACGTATCCAGATTGAGATCTAGAATCATCTGGATCAGTGTTCCAACTAGCATCGGTGTAACCATTAACAACGAGCTGTTCATCACCTCCATAAGAAAGAACCATATCCTTAGTCCTTCTCAAGTACTTAAGGATGTTTTTGACCGCTGTCCAATAATCCACTCCTGGATCACTTTGATATCTGCTAGTCAAACTAACATCATATGCAATGTCGGGTCTAGTACATAGCATGGAATACATGAGAGATCCTATGGCTGAGGCATAGGGAGTCTTACTCATCCTTTCTCTATCTTCTGCCATTGCAGGACTTTGAGTTTTACTCAAGGTCGTATTAGGCAACATGGGCAAGAACCCTTTCTTGCTTTCTTCCATTCCAAACCTCTTTAGAACTTTGTCCAAATATGTACTCTCTGACAATGATATTAGTGTAGGGGTTCGTAGCATGGAAAACAAAAATTTTCTATCGCATACAAACAAACAAGCCAAGATCTATCTACTAGATTGTAGCAACGAGTCGATGGAATAACTCACCCTCGAAGATTCCAAAGTGTTTAACGAGAGCAGATTCTCGTGGGTGATGTAGTCGTACTCTTTCCGATCTCAAGATCGCGTAGACGATCCTTCCGGCGCTGCTGCGTTCCAGCGCTCCCATGATCGGTCACACGTCGGTACTGACGAAGACCTTCCTCTCCCTTGTTCCAAAGGCAAAGCGGAGGTTGTAGCACTCTCTCGCGATTCCGCAAAGACAACGTGTGGTACCGAGGTAGAGGGAGATCCCTGAGGCTTCGCCTTAAGCCAAGTGCAGTATGGTGGAGCTTATGAGAGAGGCTATTAGTGGTCTAGTAATTAGACACACCAATTAGAGGGCTCTAAACCAATTAGAAGGCTCTAAACAAACAGCTCTAAACCGGGTCTAGGTCTAGTTTCTAGTTTAGAGGATAGGAACTTGTGTGTCTCTAGAGGGAGGCCCTGCCTCCCTTTATAGGTGGGAGGGCTGGCGCGCCAGGGAGGGAGGAGTCCCCAACTCGCCTAGGGCTGGTCACGGCTTGGGAGGAGGACTCCTCCCAAGTCGGTTTCCAACTTCTCCTCTTCCAAAACCTGGCGGTTTGACCAAACCGGTTTGACTTTTCCAATTTAGGAATTAAATAAACCCTTTATTTTGGACAGCGAGAACACTTAGTACATGATGCAATCATTCCATCTTGCAATGACACATTCATGTACCCTTCCCCGAGTGCCGGACATGCCGGGACCTTCGAGAATGGGCCCGATGACAACACCGGAACCATTCCCCACCTCCGAAATGGGACTTTCCTTATATGAATCTGATTCTCCGGACCATTCCGGATCACCTCGTGATATCCCGGATCCCATCCGAGACTCCGAACAACATTCGGTCTCTTTCTCATAATACCATAACTACTCAAACAACGTCAATCCTTAAGTGTGTCTCCCACGGTTCGTGAATTATGCGGACATGATCGAGACACTTCTCAACAATAACCAATAGAGGAATCTGGAAATTCATATGGTTCTACATATTTCTACGATTACTTTACATCGAATGAACCACTTACATACGATACCAATTTCCCTTTGTCTCACGATATGTTACTTATCCGAGGTCATGATCGCTTGATCTCGCATACCTAGTTCAACCTCACATCGATAAGTACTCTTTTCTCGTTCCTGATATGTGATCCCTTGTGACCAAGTCACATGCTTGCAAGCTAATTGGATGACATTTCACCGAGAGGGCCAGAGAATATCTATCCGTCATGTGGATGGACAAATCCCACTCTTGATCCATGTGTTTCAACCAATACTTTCCGAACACCCAATGCCACTTTTATAGCCACCGTTACGGTGTGGTGTTTGATGACATCAAAGCATCCATCCAAGAAAGGCAATATGCATGATCTCATGGTCGAAGGAATTAGGTTACTATGTATCAGAAAGCATATAGCAATTGAACTATTGAAATGACTTGATCTTTATGCTACGCTTGTCTATAGGAGTATGTCCACCATATCATTCTCCTAACGATATGATCTTGTTGTTGATAACATCTCAATGTTCATGACAAAGAAACCACATCATCAATCAACCAACAAGCTAGTGAAGTATAGAGGCCATACTAGGGACTTCAAATTAAGTTTACAAATCACACAAGTATTAATGGTTTCCTTGTTAATACTATTATAGCATGAATGTAAACATTTATCATAAACACAAAGATATATAATAATAACTACATTTATTATTACCTCTAGGGCATATCTCCAACAGTCTCCCACTTGCACTAGAGTCATCTAATCTAGATTACATGGTAATATACCGAACACCCATGGCAGTTTGGTGTTGGTCATGTTTTGCCCTTGGGAGAGGTTTAGTCAACGGATCCGCCACATTCAGATCTGTGTGTACTTTGCAAATCTTTATATCCCCATCCTGGATATGTTCTCGAATAGCGTGAAAACGCAGCTTGATATGCTTCAGCTTCTTGTGTGACCTTGGTTCTTGCGCATTGGCTATGGCACCCATGTTATCACAAAGAGATAGACATTGGGTCCAGCACTAGGAACCACACCCACCTGTAATGAACTCTTTCATCCATATCGCTTCTTGTGAAGCCTCCAAAGCAGCCATGTATTCCGATTCAGTTGAAGATCTCGCCACAACGCTTTGCTTTGCACTCCTCCAGCTAACTGCTGCACCATTCAAAATAAATACGATCCAGTTGTGATTTAGAATCATCCGGATCGGTGTTCCAACTAGCATCGGTGTAACCATTAACAACGAGCTGTTCATCACCTCCATAAGAAAGAACCATATCCTTAGTTCTTCTCAAGTACTTAAGGATGTTTTTGATCATGTCCAATGATCCACTCGGATCACTTTGATATCTGCTAGTTAGACTAAAGATATGCGTCGGGTCTAGTACATAGCATGGCATACATTAGAGATCCTATGGCTGAGGCATAGGAGTCTTACTCATCTTTTCTCTATCTTCTGCCGATGTCGGACTTTGAGTTTTACTCAAGGTCATATTGGGCAACATGGGCAAGAACCCTTTCTTGCTATCTTCCATTCCAAACCTCTTTAGAACTTTGTCCAAATATGTACTTTGTGACAATGACATTTGGCTTCGATCTATCTCTATAAATCTTTATGCCTAATATGTAAGCGCTTCGCCAAGATCCTTCATTGAAAAACTATTATTCAAATACTCTTTGACACTATTAAGAAGGTCTACATCATTCCCAATCAACAATATGTCATCCACATACGATTAAGAATGCTACTGAGCTCCCACTCACTTTCTTGTAAATACAAGCTTCTCCATAAGTTTGTATAAAACCAAAACTTTGATTACCTTATCAAAACGTTGATTCCAACTTCGGGATGCTTGCTTCAATCCATAGATGGACCGTTGAAGTTTGCATACCTTGTTAGCATCTTTAGGATCGACAAAACCTTTGGGTTGCATCATATACAACTCTTCATCAATGTCTCCATTGAGGAATGCTGTTTTGACATCCATCTGCCATATCTCATAATCATAATATGCAGCGATTGCTAACATAATCCTCACAGACTTTAGCTTCGCTACCGGTGAGAAAGTCTCATCGTAGTCAACTCCTTGAATTTGTCGAAACCCTTTTGCGACAAGTCGAGCTTTATAGATAACATTACCATCACATCTGCTTTTCTTCTTGAAAATCCATTTGTTCTCGACCTTCCGCCATCCGTAAGTCCACCAAAGTCCATACTTGGTTTTCGACATGGATCCAATCTCGGATTTCATGGCTTCTTGCCATTTATTGGAATCTGGGCTCATCATTACTTCCTCATATGTCTCGGGTCATCGGTGTTGTCCACCAACATGACATTCATAACGGAATCATACCAACTGGAGTGGTACGATTTCTCGTTGACCTCCGAGGCTCAGAGCAACTTCAACCAAGTTTCATGATCACCATCACTAGCTTCCTCTCTTATTGGTGCAGGCACCATAGGAACTTCTTCCGTGCTGCGCTACTCGCAATTTCGAGAGAAGGTTCGACAACCTCGTCGAGTTCTACTTTCCTTCCAAATACTTCTTTCGAGAGAAATTCCTTCTCTAGAAAGGATCCATTCTTGGCAACAAAGATTTTGCCTTCGGATCTATGATAGAAGGTATACCCAATAGTTTCCTTCGGTATCCTATGAAGACGCATTTTTCCGCTTTGGGTTCAAGCCTGTCCGGTTGTAACTTCTTTACATAGGCCTCACAACCCCAAACTTTAAGGAACGACAATTTAGGTTTCTTCCCAAACCATAATTCATACGGTGTCGTTTCAACGGATTTAGACGGTGCCCTATTTAAAGTGAATGCGCTGTTTCTAATGCATAACCCCAAAATGATAGTGGCAAATCGTAAGTGACATCATAGAACGAACCATATCTAAGAGAGTTCGACACGACGCTCAGACACACCATTACGCGTGGTGTTCCCGGCGGTGTCAATGAAAGTATTCCACATTTCTTCAAATGCTCGCCAAACTCGTAACTTAGATATTCACCTCCACGATCGTAACGTAGAAATTTAATCTTCTTGTTACGTTGATTCTCTACCTCACTTTGAAACTCCTTAAACTTCTCGAAAGTTTCGGACTTATGTTTCATGAAATAGATATACCCATATCTACTCAAGTCATCCGTGAAGGTAATAACATAACGATAACCATCACATGATGCTACACTCATTGGACCACACACATCGGTATGTATGATTTCCAATAAGTCAGAGCTCGCTCCATCATACCAGAAAATGGAGTCTTATTCATTTTACCCATCAGACATGCTTCGCATCTTTCAAGTGATTCGAAATCTAGTGATTCAAGAAGTCCATCAGAATGGAGTTTCTTCATACGCTTCACTCCAATGTGACCAAGATGACAAAGGCCACATATAGGTCAAATTATCGCTTGATTTCAAACGTTTAGCCTCAATGTTATTAATATGTGTATTTCTACTATCGAGATTCAATATGAATAGACCATCTATCAAAGGTGCATGTGCATAAAACACATTACTCATATAAATCGAACAACCATTATTCTCGGATTTAAACAAGTAACCGCCTCGCAATAAACAAGATCCCGATATAATGTTCATGCTCAACGCAGCACCAAATAACAATTATTTAAGTATAAAACTAATCCCGATGGTAGATGAAGGGTAGTGTCAATCGCGATCACATCAACCTTTGATCCGCTTCCCACGATCGCGTCACCTCGCTCTTTACTAGCTCGCTTATTCGTAGCTCTGATTCGAGTTACAAATATGAGCAACCGAACCAGATCAAATACCGTGCACTACTACGAATACTAGTGAGATACACATCAATAACATGTATATCAGATATACCTTTCTTCTTGATGTTGCCGTTCTTCAAATCTGCCAAGTACTTTGGGCAATTCCGCTTCGAGGACCTTCTCCCTTGCAAGAAAAGCACTCGTTTCAGGTTGGGTCCAGCCTTGGTCCTCTTCGTCGGTATGGTAACTTTCTTACCACCCTTCTTGAAGTGTCCCTTCCGCTTAGACTTGCCTTTCTTGAATTTGGTGGTCTTATTGACCATCAACACTTGGTGCTCTTTCTTGATCTCCACTTCGCAGATTTTAACATAGCAAATAGTTCGCAACTCTTTGTTCATGTTCGCATGTTGTAGTTCATCACAAAGTTCTTGTAACTTGGTGGTAGTGATTGAGGATGCGGTAAACCCCAAAGTATTAGGAATCACTATACCCAAACTTTGAAGTTTATTTGCGTGCCCGCATCTTAAGCACATGCTCACCGACGAGCTACCCTCTTCCATCTTGCGCTTAAAGAACTTTTCGAAGCTTCATAACTTTCAATTGCCGCATGAGTCTCAAAGATTAATTTGAGATCCTCGACAATATCATATGGGTCCGACTCTTCAAACCTTTTCTCAAGCTCGATTCTAAACCATACAAGATAGCACATCGAACTATGGAGTACCGATTCTTCCGAGCGAGGTAAACATTCTTTACTTCATCGGTAGCATCACCGCAGTGGGTCACCTAGCGGTGCATCCAGACATAGGTCAAATTACCACCGTGAGGACAATCCTCAAATTGCGGAACCAATCCATGAAGTTGCTTCCATTGTTTTTCAACTTTTCTTTCTCTAGGAACGCATTAAAATTGATGGTAGGGCTGCCATTGATCTACAACATATTTGCAATAATTTAGACTAAGTTTATGACAAATTGAGTTCAAATTAATTAATGAAATTAAACTAGGTGAACTCCCACTCAAAACAACATCCCTCACATTGTTTTAGTGATCACACGAACCAAATCCACTACATCAACACCGATCATCACGAGAGTTGATATAGTTTCAATGGCGAACAATCATCATGTTCATCATATCTACTATATGATTCATGCTTTGCCTTTCGGCGATCCGTGTTCCTGAGGCCATGTCTGTACATGCTAGGCTCGTCAAGACAAACCTTAGCTTCCGTGATAAGCAAATCTGGCTTGCTTACGTTGTAGTCACCCGGAATCAAAGACACCCGATCATCACGTGGTGCTCAAGCAGCAAGCTTTGGCAACGGTGCATACTAAGGGTGAACACTTTAGAACTTGAAATTTATGTGCATGAGGGATCATCTTATAATGCTACCGCGCCTACTAAGCAATACAAGATGCATAAAGGATTAACATCACATGCAATTCATAATATGTGATATGATATGGCCTTTCTTCTTTGTGCTTCCGATCTCCATCTTCAAGCACGAACATGATCTCCATCATCTCCGCATAGCATCAAGGTCAATGACGCTTCTTCATGGTTGTCGCCCACCAGCTTCAACTATTACAACTATTTTGAATAGACACGCAGGTCTTAAGAAATTAAAGACAACCATATGGCTCCTGCCGTTGCCAACTTACAATAAGGAACATTGCATACATCAAATATAATCACAATCATGGCCATATCACATCATCGCACCCCGCAAAACAAAGTAAGACGCTTCTACTTTCTTTGCATATTTTACGTGGTTTGGGGCTTTCCATAAGTGTCGTTCTAACTTACGAACAAGAACCACAACATTGATACTAGCATTGTTGATTACCCGATGTAAATTGGATCTTAACTATGCTAGGAGAAACAGGCACCCGCAAAGCAAATTATGCAATACAAGTTGCATTTTAATCGTGGAGCAAGTCTAATGAACGATGTCATGTAAGTTTAGCCAGGTCCGCTTCATCCCAACATACCGCAAGATGCAAAGTACACAAAAGCAATCTACAATAAAGCATCAACGCCCACAATGACCATTGTGTTCTACTCGCTGTAAGATCTACATATAGACACGGCTCGATACCATCAGAGGGGTTCGTAGCATGGAAAACAAAAATTTTCTATCGCATACAAACAAACAAGCCAAGATCTATCTACTAGATTGCAGCAACGAGTCGATGGAATAACTCACCCTCGAAGATTCCAAAGTGTTTAACGAGAGCAGATTCTCGTGGGTGATGTAGTCGTACTCTTTCCGATATCAATATCGCGTAGACTATCCTTCCGGGCGCGTTCCAAGAGCGCTCCATGATCGGTCACATCGTTCGTACTCGACGAAGACCTTCCTCTCCTTGTTCCAAAGAAAGCGGAGGTTGTAGCACTCTCCTCGCGATTCGGCAAGACAACGGCGTGGTACCGGAGGTAGAGGGAGATCCCAGGCTTCGCCTAAGCCGGTGCAGTATGGTGGAGCTTATGAGAGAGGCTATTAGTGGTCTAGTAATTAGACACACCAATTAGAGGGCTCTAAACCAATTAGAAGGCTCTAAACCGAAACAGCTCTAAACCGGGGTCTAGGTCTAGTTTCTAGTTTAGAGGATAGGAACTTGTGTGTCTCTAGAGGGGAGGCCCTGCCCCTCCCTTTATAGGTGGGAGGGCTGGCGGCCAGGAGGGAGGAGTCCTCCCCAACTCGGCCTAGGGCTGGCCGCCGGCTTGGGAGGAGGACTCCTCCCCAAGTCGGTTTCAACTTCTCCTCTTTCCAAAATCGGCTTTGACCCAAAACTGCGCTTGACTTTTCCAATTTAGGAATTAAATAAACCCTTTATTTTGGACAGCGAGAACACTTAGTACATGATGCAATCATTCCATCTTGCAATGACACATTCATGTACCCCTTCCCCCCCGGAGTGCCGGACATTCCGGGACCTTCTAGAATGTCCCCGATGAAAACACCGGAACCATTCCCCAACTCCGAAATGGGACTTTCCTTATATGAATCTTATTCTCCGGACCATTCCGGATCACCTCGTGATATCCCGGATCCCATCCGAGACTCCGAACAACATTCGGTCTCTTTCTCATAATACCATAACTACTCAAACAACGTCAATCCTTATGTGTCTCCTACGGTTCGTGAATTATGCGGACATGATCGAGACACTTCTCGAACAATAACCAATAGAGGAATCTGGAAATTCATATGGCTCCCACATATTTCTACGATTACTTTGATCGAATGAACCACTTACATACGATACCAATTTCCCTTTGTCTCACGATATGTTACTTATCCGAGGTCATGATCGATCGGTATCTCGCATACCTAGTTCAACCTCGTTCTTATCGATAAGTACTCTTTTCTCGTTCCCGTGATATGTGATCCCTTGTGACCAAGTCACATGCTTGCAAGCTAATTGGATGACATTTCACCGAGAGGGCCCAGAGAATATCTATCCGTCATGTGGATGGACAAATCCCACTCTTGATCCATGTGTTTCAACCAATACTTTCCGAACACCCAATGCCACTTTTATAGCCACCCTGTTACGGTGTGGTGTTTGATGACATCAAAGCATCCATCCAGTAAAGGCAATATGCATGATCTCATGGTCGAAGGAATTAGGTTACTATGTATCAGAAAGCATATAGCAATTGAACTATTGAAATGACTTGATCTTTATGCTACGCTTGTCTATAGGAGTATGTCCACCATATCATTCTCCTAACGATATGATCTTGTTGTTGATAACATCTCAATGTTCATGACAAAGAAACCACATCATCAATCAACCAACAAGCTAGTGAAGTATAGAGGCCATACTAGGGACTTCAAATTAAGTTTACAAATCACACAAGTATTAATGGTTTCCTTGTTAATACTATTATAGCATGAATGTAAACATTTATCATAAACACAAAGATATATAATAATAACTACATTTATTATTACCTCTAGGGCATATCTCCAACAATTAGGCGTCTTGATCTATCTCTATAAATATTTATGCCTAATATGTAAGTTGCTTCGCCAAGATCTTTCATTGAAAAACTATTATTCAAATAATCCTTGAAACTATTAAGAAGGTCTATATCATTCTCAATCAACAATATGTCATCTACATATAGTATTAGGAATGCTACAGAGCTCCTACTCACTTTCTTGTAAATACAAGCTTCTCCATAAGTTTGTATAAAACTAAAGCTTTTGATTACCTTATCAAAACGTTGATTCCAACTTCGGGATGCTTGCTTCAATCCATAAATGGACCGTTGAAGTTTGCATATCTTTTTAGCATCTTTCGGATCGACAAAACCTTTGGGTTGTACCATATACAATTCTTCATCAATGTCTCCATTGAGGAACGCCGTTTTGACATCCATATGCCATATCTCATAATCATAATATGCAACGATTGCTAACAAAATCCTCACAGACTTTAGCTTCACTACCGGTGAGAAAGTCTCATCGTAGTCAACTCCTTGAATTTGTCGAAACCCTTTTGTGACAAGTATATCTTTATAGACAGTAACATTACCATCAACATATGTTTTCTTCTTGAAAATCCATTTGTTCTCGACAACCTTCCGGCCATCCGGTAAGTCCACAAAAGTCCATACTTGGTTTTCGTACATGGATCCAATCTCGGATTTCATGGCTTCTTCAATTTATTGGAATCTAGGCTCATCATCGCTTCCTCATATGTCGCAGGTTCATCGGTGTTGTCCACCAACATGACACTCGTAACAGGATCATACCAATCAGGAGTGGTACGAGTTCTTGTTGACCTGCGAGGTTCCGTAGTTACTTCAACCGAAGTTTCATGATCAACATCATTAGCTTCCTTTCTTATTGGTGTAGGCGCCACAGGAACTACTTCCGGTGCTGCGTTACTCTCAAGTTAGAGAGAAGGTTCGACAACCTCGTCGAGTTCTACTTTTCTTCCAGTCACTTCTTTCAAGAGAAACTCCTTCTCTAGAAAGGATCCATTCTTGGCAACAAAGATTTTGCCCTCAGATCTATGATAGAAGGTATACCCAATAGTTTCCTTCAGGTATCCTATGAAGACGCATTTTTCCGCTTTGGGTTCAAGCTTGTCGGGCTATAACTTCTTTACATAAGCTTCGCAACCCCAAACTTTAAGGAACGACAATTTAGGTTTCTTCCCAAACCATAATTCATACGGTGTCGTTTCAACGGATTTAGATGGTGCCCTATTTAAAGTGAATACGACTGTTTCTAATGCATAACCCCAAAACGATAGCGGTAAATCTATAAGTGACATCATAGAACGAACCATATCTAAGAGAGTTGGATTACGACGTTCAGACACACCATTACGTTGTGGTGTTCCTGACGGTTTAAATTGTGAAAGTATTCCACATTTCTTCAAATGCTCGCCAAACTTGTAACTTAGATACTCACCTCCATGTTCAGATCCTAGAAATTTAACCTTCTTGTTACGTTGATTCTCTACCTCACTTTGAAATTCCTTAAACTTCTCGAAAGTTTCGGACTTATGTTTCATGAAATAGATATACCCATATCTACTCAATTCATCTGTGAAGGTAAGAACATAACGATAACCACCGCACGATGCTACACTCATTGGGACACACACATTGGTATGTATGATTTCCAATAAGTCCATAGCTCGCTCCATCATACTAGAAAATGGAGTCTTAGTCATTTTACCCATTAGACATGCTTCACATCTTTCAAGTGATTCAAAATCAAGTGATTCAAGAAGTCCATCGGAATGGAGTTTCTTCATACGCTTCTCTCCAATGTGACCAAGACAACAGTGCCACATATAGGTCGAGTTATCACTCAATTTCAAACGTTTAGCTTCAATGTTATTAATATGTGTATTACTACAATCGAGATTCAATAAGAATAGACCATCTATCAAAGGTGCATGTGCATAAAACATATTACTCATATAAATTGAACAACCATTATTCTCGGACTTAAACAAGTAACCGTCTCGTAATAAAATGATCCGGATATAATGTTCATTCTCAACGCAGGCACCAAATAACAATTATTTAAGTATAAAACTAATCCCGATGGTAGATGAAGAGGTAGCGTGCCGACCGCGATCACATCAACCTTTGATCCATTTCCAACGCGCATCGTCACCTTGTTCTTCGCTAGTTTCCGTCTATTCTGCAGCACCTGTTTCAAGTTACAATTATGAGCAACCGAATCAGTATCAAATACCCAGGAACTATTACGAGTACTAGTGAGTTACACATCAATAACATGTATATCGGATATACCTTTCTTCTTGATTTTGCCGTTCTTCAAATCCACCAAGTACTTTGAGCAATTCAGCTTCCAGTGACCTTCTCCCTTACAGTAAAAGCACTTAGTATCAGGCTTAGGCCTAGCCTTGGTCTTCTTCGCCGGTGCGGTAACTTTCTTACCACCCTTCTTGAAGTTTCCCTTTTTCTTAGACTTTCCTTGCTTCTTGAATTTGGTGGTCTTATTGACCATCAACAATTTGTGCTCTTTATTGATCTCCACTTCCGCAGACTTTAACATGGAGAAGAGTTCGGGCAACGACTTGTCCATGTTTTGCATGTTGTAGTTTATCACAAAGTTCTTGTAACTTGGTGGTAGTGATTGGAGGACACGGTGAATCCCCAAAGAATTAGGAATCACTATACGCAAGATTTGAAGCTTGCTTGCGTGCCCAGACATCTTAAGAACATGCTCACTAACGGAGCTGCCCTCTTCCATCTTGCAGTTAAAGAACTTTCCAGAAGCCTCATAACTCTCAACTGCCGCGTGAGCCTCAAATATCATTTTGAGTTCACGGACAATATCATGTGGGTCATGGTTCTCAAACCTTTTTTGAATCTCCGATTCCAAACCATACAATATAGCACACTGAACTGTGGAGTACTGATTCTTCGAGTGAGGAAAATATTTTTCACCTCATCGATAGCATCAGCTGCAGGTGGGTCACCCAGCGGTGCATCCAGCACATAGGTCAAATTACCAGCATTGAGGACAATCCTCAAGTTGTGGAGCCAATCCGCGAAGTTGCTTCCATTGTTTTTCAACTTTTCTTTCTCTAGGAACACACTAAAATTGATGGTAGGGGCCGCCATTGATCTACAACATATTTGCAATAGTTTAGACTAAGTTTATGACAAATTGAGTTCTAATTAATAGTTAATTAATCTAGGCGAACTCCCACTCAAAACAATATCCCTCACATTGTTTTAGTGATCACACGAACCAAATGCACCACATCAAAACCGATCATTACGAGAGTTGATGTAGCTTCAATGGCGAACAATCAACATGTTCATCATATCTACTATATGACTCATGCTTTACCTTTCGGTGATCCGTGTTCCGAGACCATGTCTGTACATGCTAGGCTCGTCAAGATAAAACCTTAGCTTCCGCATGAGCAAATATGGCTTGCTCCCGTTGTATACACTCGTAGAATCTAACACACCCGATCATCACGTGGTGCTTCGAAACAACGAGCTTTAGCAACGATGCTTACTAAGGATGAACACTTTATAACTTGATATTTTGTGAGAGGGATCATCTTATAATGCTACTGTCGCGAACTAAGCAATACAAGATGCATAAAAGAATTAACATCACATGCAATTCATAATATGTGATATGATATGGCCTTTCTTCTTGTGCTTCCGATCTCTATCTTCAAGCACGAACATGATCTCCATCCTCACCGACATTGCGTCAAGGTCAATGGCGCCGCTCCATGGTTGTCGTCCACCAGCATCAACTATTACAACTACTTTGAATAATATACATGCAGGTCTTAACAAAATTAAAAGTCAACCATATGGCTCATGCCGGTTGCCGACTTATAATAAGGAACATTGCATACATCATATATAATCACAATCATGGCCATATCACACCACAACACACTCCTGCAAAACAAAGTTAGACGCCTCTAATTTTCTTTGCATATTTTATGTGGTTTGGGGCTTTCAATAAGTGTCGTTCTAACTTACGAACAAGAACCACAATGTTGGTTCTTGAACTATCAAGTGCCCGTTGTAAATTGAATCTATACTATGATGGGAGAGACATACACCCACAAAGCCACTTATGCAATACAAGTTGCATGTTAAGCGTGGATCAAGTCTCATGAACGATGTCATGTAAGGTTAGCCCGGGCCGCTTCATCCCATCATACCGCAAGATGCAAAGTACACAAAAAGCAATTGATAATAAAAGCACCACCGCCCAGAATGACCATTGTGTTCTACTCGTGCAACAGATCTACATATAGACACGGATATGATACCACTGTAGGGGTTCGTAGCATGGAAAACAATTTTTTTTTACCGCATGCACACAAACAAGCCAAGATCTATCTACTAGATTGTAGCAACGAGTCAATTAGAGTACTCACCCTCAAAGATTCCAAAGCGGTTAACGAGAGCAGATTCTCGTGGATGATGTAGTCGTACACTTGCCGATCTCAAGATCGCGTAGACGATCCTTCCAGGTACGTTAAGCGGCGCTTCCATGATCGGTCACACATTCGGTACTCGATGAAGACCTTCCTCTCCCTTGTTCCAGCAGGAAGCGGAGGTTATAGTTCTCCCCTCGCGATTCCGGCAGCATGACGGCGTGGTGTCGGAAGTAGAGGGAAGATCCCGAAGGGCTTCGCCTAAGCCGGTGCGGGTTATGGTGGATCTAGGGTTTTTGGCGATCTAGGTTTAGAAGGCTGGAGAGGAGGAGGAGGTGTTGGCGGCGGATAGGGCGATGGCGGCACGGCGGCGCTGGGCGGTGGCGGCGGCGCAAGGTGGGGAGGGATGGTTGTGGTTCTTTGGGGCAGCCCCTCCCCTCTCTTTATGAGAGGAAGGGCAGCTTGGAAGAGGGGAGTTTGAATCCTTCCCAAACCCAAGTTGGAGAGAAAGAAGGACTTTTCCTTCTTCCACTAGGAAACCATTGTTTCAGTTTGACTTTTCAAACTTCCCTTTTGACTTTCAATTTAGAGCTTTATTTCTCTCTTGCAAATGCCCAACCAAGTGACCTAGGACATGATCCAATAATTACACTTTACCATGACACATTCATGAACCATTCCCCTTTCGATCCGGTGAACCTTCTAGACCCTTCTAGAACCTCTCCGATGAAAACATCGAAATCATTCCCGAACTCCGGAATCGGACTTTCCTTATATGAATCTTATTCTCCGGACCATTCCGGATCTCCTCGTGATATCCCGAATCCCATCCGAGACTCCGAACAACATTCGGTCTCCCTACTTACATTCCATATCTACTAAACAACATCGAATACTTAAGTGTGTCTCCCTACGGTTCGTGAATTTTGCGGACATGACCGAGACACTTCTCCAATCAATAACCAATAGAGGAATCTGGAAATTCATATGGCTCCGACATATTTCTATGATTACTTTGCGATCGAATGAACCACTTACATACGATACCAATTTCCCTTTGTCTCGCGATAGTTTACTTATTCGAGGTTTGATCGTCGGTATCTCTGCATACCTAGTTCAACCTCGTTACCGATAAGTACTCTTTTATCTTTCCCGTGATATGTGATCCCTTGTGAGCCAGTCACATGCTTGCAAGCTAATTGGATGACATTCCACCGAGAGGGCCCAAAGTATATCTATCTGTCATATGGATGGACAAATCCCACTCTTGATCCATGTGCCTCAACACATACTTTGCGAACACTCAATGCCATCTTTATGGACACCCAGTTACGGTGTGGTTTTTGATGTCATCAAAGTATCCTTCCGATGATGGTGATTAGCATGATCTCATGGTCGAAGGAATTAGGTTACTATGTATCAGAAAGCTTATAGCAAACGAACTATTGAAACGACTTGATCTTTATGCTACGCTTATCTATAAGAGTATGTACATCATACCATTCTCCTAATGATATGATGTTGTTGTTAATAACATATCAATGTTCATGATCGAGAAACCACGATCATCTATTAACCAACAAGCTAGTATTACAAAGAGGCTTTACCAGGGACTCTAATTTAGTTTACAAATCACACAAGTATTAATGTTTCCGGTTAATACTATTATAGCATGAATGTAAACATTTATCATAAAAACAAAGATATAATAATAACCACCTTTATTATTGCCTCTAGGGCATATCTCAAACAAAAAGGAAGTTCCTTGTTATGCCTCTCTTTTAAACTAGCTCGTTGATTAACAAGATGATCAAAGGTTTCCTGATCATGGACATTAGATGTTGTTAATAACAAGGTCACAACATTATTGGAATGGTGTGATGAACATTCATCCGAAGTATAGCATTACGATCAAATTCATTGAGTTTATATTGCTATAACATCATACGAAGTGATCCTAATCCTTAGACCATGAGATCATGTCAATCACTGACACTGGAAGAGTATCTTGATAACATCAAACGTCACACCATAACAGGGTGATTATAAAGATGGGTTCAGTACTACTAAAGTGTTATGTTGAGTCCCATGGATCGAGAGTGGAATTTTTTCATCCTGATGATGGATAGATATGCTCTGGGCCCTCTCGGTGATATCACATTGATTAGCTTGCAAGCAAGTGATTTGATCACTAGAATGTTATATCACGGGAACAAGAAAAGAGTACATGTCAGTAACGAGCTCAAACTAGGTATGGAGATACCGATGATCGAATCTCAGACATGTAATATATCATGAAACAAAAGGATTAAGATACTAGCGTAAAAGGTTCTCGCGATCACAGTAAAGTCATTGCTGAATGTGTGGGAGTCAGTATGGGTCTCCAGATCCCGCTTCTGATTATTGATCCGAGAGGGGTATCGATCATGTACGCATTATTCGCGAACTGTAGGGTGACACACTTAAGAGACACCGACATCCATTTGGAGCAAAAGTTTCATGCCGGAAAGAATAACAAGCGCAGGAATTTATTTCACTAGATACCGAAACGGGTTTTCGAGTGAAATTGCAGAAAGTGTTTTTGCATGTGAAATGAAATACTAGCAAGGGGTTATATGTGAATGTTTGTCATTAAAGTAATTTAAAAAATTCTGAATAAATAAAAGGAGTTTTATTTAATGAGAGTTTGCATTAAATTTGGTGGAAATTTAATGGGAATTTGAGTGGGTTTTTGAGTGGAGGGAATTGAAAGGCATTTGTGTGAGTGGAGTGTCCACCCACATGAATGAAAGGAGGGGAGGGGAAGCCCCATGGCCGGCAGCCACCCCCTTGGGTGCCCCCTCCTCCTATAAAAAGATCCCCCTCTCCTCTCTCTCACTCACACCTCCTCGTTAAGGATCTCTCTCCCCCTCTAGTATTTATCCTCCATGGAATCGGACTAGCGAGATACATGTTCCCGGTGGCTATTCGGCAAGAAAGAGTTGTGCTTTCGCTGCATCGCTGGAGCGAGGAGGCGGAGGTTGCTCGGTGCCTAGGACGTGTGTGCGAGCACGGATGCGCCGCTGATTTGCGGCACTAGGACTTCCTCTCGATCTTGAGATCAGCAAGAGATTGTCTACATCAACCACGAGTTCAACCTTGTTAAGCTTTGTCGGTCTTCAAGGGTTTGTTCTCTACGGATGTACATCCGCCCGTTGCTTGTATCTAGTAGATAGATCTTGGTACATAGTTGTTCCCATCGTAGGAAATTTTTTGTTTTCTATGCTGCGAACCCTTCAAGCTCATTATTTGACAATGATGAACCGACTACATGCAAAGAAGTGATGATGGGCCCTGACTACATCAAAATGGCTTGAATCCATAAAATCCGTGATAGTTCCATACACAAGAAATCAAGCTTTGAACTTGGAAGACCCTCTAGAAAGGTGTAAAACCTTACAGTCGTATTTGGATCTATAAAGAAATAGACATAGATGTTTCACATATGTGAAATACTCGACATGTCAGGAAAGAGTTCATGACAATGTTTAAGTAGTTGATTATGACAAGATTTGATCTTTCATAGTAATATTTAGTCTAGATGGATTAATGTAGCAACCACTACATATAATTTTGTTATATGGTAGTTGAATAAACAAAACAAGTTCTTCTAGAATGGTTACCTAGGACGTGTACATGACACGGTCCAAAGGATTTTGGTAATTTAAAGGATGCTAAAAGCGTATGCAAACTTCAATGGTTGAAATAAGCATCAAGGAGTTGGAATCTTCACCGTGATGAAATTGTTAAAGGGTTTAATTTCATCAGAGACGATGAAGATGCTTGCATTTGCAAGAAATTACGTGGGAGTGCTAAGACATATTCTAATGCATTATGTGAAAGACATATTGTTGATTGGAAATGATGTATCTTTTATTGACACAAGATAAGAATTTCATCTCGATGAAGGACTTAGGCAAAACTCGAATATTTGGCATCAATGTCTATATGGATAGATTGAGACGCTAATATGGTTGTGCCAAGAGTACATAGATGAGATATTGAATGAGTTCAATATGGAAATGAAAATAAAGGTTCTTGCCATATAGAAATTATTAAATCAAAATTCAATTGTATCGACACTTGGTAAGTGAAACAAAGATTCAAGTATAGTTGATACTTGGTGATTGAAATCACAAAGAGTATTTTTGATAAATCATACTGTGATATGTACACATCCAGATATGTCCCATACTCTAATTGTTACGAGCATATACCAGAATGATTCATAAGATGATCATTGGACTATAGTAAGGATATTCTTATGATCTTATGGAAGAGCTAAGAATATGTTGTTCTTGTAAAGGTGACAAATAGATAGTTAGTTCATTGTAAAGTATTACATTGATACTAGTTTTGTTACAATATACAAGTTAAGTTTATCTCAATTTAAACTATGGGTGGCACAATGTAATGGAAAGGAAGTTCCGTGATAGATTTGGATGAGTTCAAAAGTTAAGACATTGTGACAGATACTACAACAAAAGGCTAAGTATATGACTGCTATTATAGCAGCAAAAGAGGGAATTTGTGTAACATCACAAAAATATTGATCATGATTATCAAATTCTAATCACTAAAATTAGGGTTAACAAAAACTTTTGTTAATTCAAATCATTATGAATGCATGTGTGTATGTGATGATTGTGTGAATGAATGAATGGACTTGTGTGATTAACCTAAATAGCAAGGAATGGTTTAAAGATGAATACAACATTATCTAAAACATTTCCAAGCAGAAACAAATCAAGAGAAAATCAAAAACAAATCAAATAAGGCAAATGGTCATTTTTGCCAATCTTGCTCACTAGGCCACTTTGAGTGTTTCTAGTCCAAGATTTCAAACAGAAACTTTTCCATTTCTTTTCAACCCTTGCTAGACCAAGTAAAAGTGAATCAAAGCCCACCTTTCAAACTTGCAGAAACATTTGGCAACCCCATTCAAATGACAATTTAAATTTGAATCTATAACATATGTGAAGATCCCACATTTTCAAAACCCAACTAAACTAGTGCCACTTGACCAATCCAACTAACCAGAGACTCCCTAGTATGTAACTAGCAAACCCACCAAGTTTGAATCCAAAATTCAAATTTAAATCTCTTGCGGCCATTTCATTAAACACCTTGTGATGAGCAAAGAAACAAACACAAAACACTATTAGTAGCAATAATTTTGGCCAATCTTGTTCCCTCTCTAGGTCACTCTACACTCTCAGTAGATGATCAAACTAATCTAACTAGCCTTAGCACCACTGTGAGCATGCATAGCCATCAATGGTGACCATGCCGAGAGCACGCTTGCCACCCCCATGTCGCCAGCGAGCTAGGAGAGGCTCTAGCCTCGCCAACCTTGTCTGGGACACGCATCACCATCCACCGCCACCCCCTATCCAAGCCCCAAGCCTTGCCAGCCACTGGACCACATGACAAGCTCACGCCCAGCTTCACTGCGAACAAGCCGAGAGCGCGCCAGTGCGCTGCACGCGACACCAACCCACAGACCGTGCGCCGCCCTCACCGCTTGCGTGCATGATCGCCAGCATCCCAGCAACCCGCCAGACAACCCCGTTCGCCGTCGCGTGGAACGTGGACGTTGTGCGCCATTAAAATCACCGTCGGACCCGCCCAGAGCGTCGCGACGTTCCGACCGTTCCTCACCGCCCCACGCCTCGCCATCAAGCCGTTGCACTTCGCAAGGAGGTAATGCACCGCCCCCTATCGTCACCCATGCCATTAGCCCACTGTGCCGACGACCACGACGAGCTCCACCCGCGCCCGTCGGTCCTCTTCAGGCACTATAAAAGGAGGCCACCCCCGTTCGATTTGAGCACACCATCTCACTCCCCACCTCTCATTGATCACACCCACTCACCCCTGGAGCAAGGCGAGAACCAGGTGGCCGTAATTTCACCAGAGTTTGCTGCTGCAGAGGAGGAGAGGCGCCGTCGATTGGAGCCGCCCCAGGAGGAGCTGCCGGTACCAGGAGGATCGCCGTTGTTGACTTCGTCGTTCGCCCCCATCGCCGACCATCACCAGAGCCCCGATGAGCCCCCGTCGACCCCCACTGGCCGCGCTAGGGTTCAACCTCGCCGCGTCCTGTTCAGGCATGGACGATGAACCACAACCATAGGATTAGAGTTAGATCGCACGGCCCTAATCGCCCCGTACCATTTCGCACCCCTCTGTCTCACTGACGAGTGGGGACAACCACTTAACCAGCCCGCACGCGCTGTGAGTAGTGGGCCGGACCAGTTAAACCTCCTGCGTGACCCAGCAATTCAAATTTAGGTTTTTCCATTTAGTTCTAAACTTAGTTCTATACCCAGATCCAAAATCAACCCAACTCGATTCACTGAACCAAAATGCATGAAACCAATTTTGTTAGAAAGGTATTGGAGTGATTAATCCAAGCCCGTTGGATTCAAACCAATTGGAGTTGTAGATCACCCATGGTAAAAATAACAAGGCACAAGCTTTTCTGCATTCAAACATTTTTCAAAATTCAACCATAAAAGCTTTTGAGTTGATTCCAACTCTCAAAAATCATAATTAACAAGACCTTTCAGAATATATAAAAATATATAGGTTTACTTATAGAAATAATGATCAAGTAATAAAAGAATGCCCCATAGGCCATTCTAGTCATTTTATTTAATTAAAATAAAAAGGTTAAACTTTATTAAATTGTGACACCACTTTAAATCACATTCCCATGTACTGAAATATGTGGTGATGACATGTGTCAACATGATCCCATGTTTGAGTTAGAGAATATTAAATCTTAAGTAGTTTTGCAAAGAGTAGAAATTACTTTTCCAAAATAAAATAAATACGACAAGTGCTTTAATCTTTGTGATAATAGTGATGATGCTAGATCATCTAGTGTGAACCCTTGTGTGCTAAAAAGAGTAGTTAAGAATTGTGTGGTGATTGTGTACCTCATATTTATTTATAGACGCTAGTACCGACCAAGGATATGAGGAGGCAGGAGGATACTACGAGGAGGAAGCCGAGGAGAACTTCAACCACTGCTCTGCACAAGGCAAGCTAACACTTGCAACTTAGCAAGCTTATACCAAGATAAACCATGCAAGTTCTACTTGCAAGCTTATACCCATTTGATGATACCCCATCCTAGTTTTACTTGCAAGCTTAATACTTTATTTCTTTATTAAAGCTTTCTCTTAAAGTTTACTTAGTGACTTGTAGAATTCAGAAAGATATTTAAAGGTAGCATAAAGAGCATAAAACTTGTCCTAAGTTAGATAAATCTTGATGTCATCCTGAGGCATGAGATTGAACTTAGATAAGATCCAATTTCTTATCACCCCTCATTAGTGTTTATCCCCCACTTGTAGATGCTAGTGCTAAGCATAAAACTTGATCAACTTTAGATGGGAATACTTGGTGAAAATGGTTATGAAAACCTTAGAATGATGAGTCATTCTATTGAAATGTTTTGCCATGTGTTCTTGAACACCAGATGATTTGTAACTCCCAATTTCAGCAACCCTGATTAAAAGTCCAAAAGGCAAAAATCAGGGGGAACAAAAACTTTTTCTTACAATGTTTCCTTACTTGTTTGCTTATGCTCAAGCAACTGCTTGTGGATTAGTTGTGTACTCCTCATCTCAACACTAGTTTACAAAAACTATTTTACAAAAGAGATGTCTTGGCCCATCTTTCATATTCCCAAATGTTCTGGCATTTCAAAAACCTGAGCCAAGATGACTTTGACACAACAAAATATCTTACTAGTTTATATTGCCAAAACTATGGAGACATATATACTCTCCTTATGTTTTCAAGACAGAACCTTTAACTACTCTTATCCCTAGGTTTTCCAAAACCCTATTAAAACCTTTTCATCTCAATTTTGGTAGAGATACCAAGATGGTACTTATCCAACTTCAATCAAAACCCCTTTAAACCTACCCATACTTAACTCAAGCTAGGCTTGATGGTAGACCTTAGTAGTAGTAGGATAAGCTTGATAAGATGAATTGCCTTGATCTGCTGTTTGATGAATTGCCTTGATCTGCTGATTGCCTTGTTTGCTTAGGAACTATAAGTGAGCTAATCTAGTAGCTCATACCTTAGGACCCAACCCATGCTTGTGATCATCAATCTCATAGCAAGCATCCAAGTCTGGATCTATCCTAAGCCACTCAAGGGATCATCTCATCTTATGCTTATCTCAATCCAGGGGTAATCCCTCTTAATGGTTTCCAACCTAATGGACACATAACCCAAGTTTGGATCCCCTCTCCTAAACCAATGCCTCAACAACCACTTGATGGATAAGATAAACCCTTGCCATCCTCTCAAAATCATCCACACTTACACTCTAGTCAAAATCTCCAAAACTGCCAAAATGGCTAAGTCTGGATTTCTTATCTAGATTCAATCTTTGGAGCCCTACCTCTTCCAAGATATGTGCATTCTTGAGATTGTACTTGAACCCTATTGTACTAAATCTTTAGTACTACCAAGGCCCACTCTTTCCCTTGTCTAAGCCATTATATGTCCCACTCATCCATGATGGTTTTGTAGTCAAGATAATAATCTTTTCTGCAAATCTTATCATCTTGCCTACTTTGACAGAAGCTCACATCTATATGCCATCTCCCCTTGACCAACTCCTTTAATGGTTATGATCTACTAGTCATGGACTATCAACTCCCACTTCACTTGTTTCCATTGGAGCCTTGTGCTTCTTAAACCCACATGGTTTAGGAGGCTATCTGATGTATCTGTTATGGCAGCCTTATTTTCAACAAAGTTTGCCATCACTCCAAAACCACCTCAAATCCAACCAAGCCCAAATCTTGCTGACATGATCATCTCTATGACTTGTTATATCCATCCTTATACCTCTTGTACCAAGGTGAGCTCTGAGCTCCCTAATCCAACCTTGTTTAGGTGGTATCAAGATAACTAAACCCTAGATCCTTCCCCTATCTAGTTTCCATTCTTTTCACCACTTCCCTCCAAAACCAAGGTCGATATTGATGCCTCCATCAAGTTTAAATCATCTAACTTGGATATAAGTATCCTGAAATAATTCTCCCAATTAATTGGATTATTAAATTATTTCTTTTCCTCTACTTACCAATTTCTCAAAATCCTTGTCTATAAAGGCAAGTTTGTTTTTCTCCAAATCACCTTGCCAACTCAAGGCACATTTGATTCCTATATAACATATCCCATATTACCAACTCATAAATAAATATTTTTGAGATTTCCTTATTATTTGTTTTTTCCCTTTTTCTTATATGGCAGAAAAAAGAAATAATTCCTTAAAAATAATTTTCCACCTCAATAAATCCAAGTAAAATTCTCCAATGTGTGTTATGGTATTTAGGACCATATCACATCAAAAACTAAGCTTGTCCAATGTAAAAATATCATCTTAGCTTCCATAATCTATTTCTGCACTTTTTGAAGGAGTGCATTTAAATGGGATTATAATCATCAAAAAAATCCCATTTAAATCATGGAGAGATTATTTGACCCCATCTATCTACCAGTACCATTTCCACACTTTGTCCAATACAATTTTGGCAACTTCCTTCACAAGCCTCCAAATGATCAAATTTGCAAAAAACAAGCAAAACTGGATTCAAATAAAAGCCAAACCAGCTCCAATCTTCTCCAGCACTCCTCCCTAACATCAGCACTCCCTCCTGGTCGACCAACAATGTAGCAGGCCCCACACCCCTTGTCCCACATGATTGTTTAAGAAGGAGACAAAGGCAAGGTCTTATCTAAGCTAATTCTTTACTCCTTATAGCACTCCCACTCCTTCTCTGCTAGATACACGACCATAGGTCCTCCACACACTCTCCCCACCGCCCATGGCCACCAATGGTAAGCTCCTAGATCATTCCCTAGCTAAAAAATGAGCTTGGTTCACCATGGACCGACCCCTCTCGTTTTATAATGCCCACATGCCACCCATCACCCTCCTTTCAGCTCATTTGCCCCCAACAGGCCCCACTCACCTCCCCGAGCTCACCCTTTCCCTCTCCCCTGCTCTGCTCTACTCAAAGAAAGGAGAAGAGCCGAGCTTCGGCCCTCTCCAAAAATCGAGCAAGGCCCTCATCTCTGAGCTCCCCCTCCTCTGCATGTCACGCACCGGCCTTCCCCTCACCCTTCTGGTGATAATGGCGTTTTCTTTTTCTCCATGCAACAACATCTGGAGCAGTGCCGACGAGCCCTAGGGTCAGCACTGTCGGGATCCCCCTCGTGCGACCACCCCGGTGTCTACCCCGACCCTTTCGCCCGTCCCCGGGACCCTCACCGTTAGCCGCGTTGTCCCCGCACCTCGCCGACGCCCCGCCGTCGCCCGTTGAGCCCCCACCCCGACCCTCCTGCTTCCCGCTAGGTTTCCCACCCGGCAGAGCCCATCCAGTGAGGAAGAAGGCGGTGCACCGTCGATCTCCTTAAGATAGAACGGCCACCCCTCCCTCATACCCCTTCGCCCCAGGGCAGGCCCCACTGGGCCTCAGACCAGCGCCTCCAGCAACCTCGGGTGGGACAGGAGCCCCCTGTGGCCCACTTCCCCATTGGATCTGGCCCGAAATCCCCTTTCCCTTTTTCTTTTAATGGTTTTGCTAGATCTGAAAACTAGGGTCTGGTTTAAATCCAAATAAAAATACAAAGCCACTTAAAATATTAAAGTACAATTTTTCTTAGATACCGGTATGTCCTTACAAACATGTAGACTAGTTTCTGGACCAAAACGATGTCAACAATAAATCTGATCAATCTTATACTAAGATCTATCCTTATCACTAAATAAATTCTACAGGAGGTTTTACAAATCCAAATGGAGTAAATCCAATTTGTATAAACAGATATCACCCTTACCTTTCATATCCATATGGCCCCACCTTAGTTGCTTCCTAGTTTGCCCTTGGAAAAAATATCAAACACAGAGACTTTCTATCTTTAGCAAATTCTCTAGGCCAAATCAAATGAGGTTTGGACCTAATTCCAACTCCCAGTGAACACACATACCCATATCTTACATAATCCAGCAACTCATAACTTTCTGAGTCTCTGTTGTTTTTTAGTGTATTAAACTCTTCTATCCATGGTTTATTCACTAATAAAATCACTACAGTAGCTATATAACTCCAAAAAGGATGATTCCAATTTCTATAGAAAGGTATCCTCAGTATCTAACATGTTTCCTTGGAATCAACTAAAAATATTCTTTAGATTAAATCTGATGGAAAAAACAAATCCTAGCCAATACTGCCTTTGGGAATTTCTCAAGGGCATTATGGTAATGGTTTTGAGGATATTCCAACTCCTCTTGGTTCATTCCACCAAATACTACCTTTTCACACAAGGAAATAATTTTTGTAACTCCAGAGAAGTTCTGGTGAATTATTTCCTAAAACTAAGAGTTTATCCACTATAAAATCCACTATAAATCAAGGGAAATTGATAAAATAGTGAAACCACTTTTGTTGGTTTCATTTAATCAATACCTATCTGATGGTATCATTTTTATACAATGGTATCATGCAGATCAATTCCTTGGTCAAAACCCCCTCTCTTAGGTAGTCCCTAGACTATAAATAAAAAGGGATCCTTCACCTAAATGCCTCCAAATCCTCTTTCCATCCAATCAAATCACACCTACAACATCCTACTGATGTTTATCATATGTTTCTCCTTTGATTGCTGTATGGTTTGATGCTGGTATGCCTTGTAATGATTGTGGTGTTGTTTCTTTGCATGTATGCTCGATAACGGTGATAGTTGCGATTGTGTGACGCCGAGAAGAAGGAAGCGACGGGTTATTCTTATTATTGTTATTATTGGTATTCTGGTTATCTAATGCCGTCAAGGGACATCCCTCTAGTCACAGGCAAGCCACCATTCCTAAACTCCTATATCAACCTACTTTTGTTTATCAATTGTTTTGTATCTCGCTTATAAATTGCATGATCACATGCATGGTTTGTTTCAAATAAAAGTGCATGAGTAACTTGGCTCCTCCAAGTTATGGATGAGTGTCCACTAGGACACCTACCCTATTTACACCTACTTTTACCCCTTAAAACGAGGCTAAGAGGATTAGCATCTTCCCTCTTGGAACCCACGGATTTTCAATACTAAAACTATTTTGGGTTTTACCCTACTACAAAGTTTTCAAAATAAAACCCTTGGAAAGAGGCATCGTTCCGAGTGGAGTTTTCACTAGAGGAGATATGAGGAGGATAAAGAGAAAGTCGAACAAAGGAAAGAGAAGGAAAGGGGTACTCGAGTCTTTTACTGAAACAATTTTATCCGTGCAACCACATTACCCTAGGTGGGACTCAGGGCTAGCCCGTAGTTTGTCCTCCTTAGTATGGGCTATGCCATAATGCGTAGAAAGGGATTGGAGTCCCCGGAAGCTAGTTCCTTTCCACTTAGGGGGTCTTCATGCCCGGAGAGGTTCCATTCAACTCCTCGGAGTCGGCTGAAACTATGGAGCTCCCGCGGACGGTACCAGGTTAAGGCAGTATATGTGGGAGTGGATAAAGGATGCACAAGAAGGGAGATTCGGACTTGGGAAGTCAGGTACACGTCCCGGGGTAACTAAGCAACCATAGGGAAAGTACCTATACTAGGGACAACAAATGAAAAGTTAGGTTCGATTATCCGGAACCCCGTCTATAGTGTGTAGAGGGTCGTGGTTGTATCCCGGCGGATGTATTGATTCCTGTGGGTAAAGTGCACAAACTCTACAGAGTCTAATCTATTCGAATAGCCGTGTCCACGGTCAAGGACGGTTGTAAAGGTGATTGATATGAGTACCAGAAGATATGTTGAGATGATTGAAAAGGATGTGACTTGGTCACGAGGAAGGATGAGAACAGGTTTTTTCTTTGACTAGTGATGGTCGAAGATGTTTAAAAAGGGTTTTACTACCAAAACTGTTTTAAATATTTTTAACAAGGATGTGGATATGTCTAGGTTTTCAAAAAGGAGGCATATTTTACAAAACTCTTTTTCAACAAAGATATAGAGATGCCAATGTAGGTCTTTCAAAAGCAACTATAGTATAGAGCTTTTCTTGCCACGACCCGATATGCATTATCTTTGTTACCTTGTCTCGGTGGTTTGCGAGTGCATTAAAAGTACTCACCGGCATTGTCCCTGGCTATTTACTTGGCCAGATTGCAGATGTTAAGAAGCGACGAAGGTGTTGACGTCTATGCGAGCTAGGCCGTCTTCCCAGTCAATTGCCTGTAGGTTAAGGCACGGGCTCTACGCTGAAGACTTCCGCTATTTGTGATGTATTTGCCATAATGGCCCCTTTGTAAGTTTTTGTACTCATTACTTTATGGATGTTGTAATGATGCTAGTCAGTTATGCTCATAGCTCACTGATCATGGGAACGCGAATTGTATGCATAACGGGTATTCTCGGACCGTAAATCAGGGTGCCATAGACATGGTATCAGAGCCATCCTGACTGTAGGAGACCTTAGTTAGCTTGCACGTTAGGCAGGACAACCCCTATTTATGAAAACACCGGTTTCGCAAACTATTTTCTCAAAAAGCTTTTTGAAAGATTTCTTATCTCACCTTTTCTGACTTAAACAATTTGGAAATGGATTACTCTATATCTCATCTACTTCAAATGTTTCGTTTTCACAAAACAAAGTCCGACTTAGAGACTATGAAGATGGAGATCCCGGAACGAAGAGACATCAAGACGAGCAAAGTAAAGGAGCTACAAACAAAGTCAGACACTACAAGATCGCCCTACCAACAGAGTCCTTCATCGCCCCACAAAATCAATCAAGTACGGCACCGACAACAAATGGAAAGACCAAAGTCAAGACCCCTATAGCATCCGTATTTAGGATTAACATTCCAAAAATACGATTCCCCTCTTATGGCGTGTAGTAACCCCCCTTAGTACTTATGGTATGCCATGTTTGCTTGTCATATGCGTGCGTGATGCTTGGAATGTGTTGCTTGTCTGCCGGGAATCATTTGATACGGTAGTTTATACCACCTCGTTGGCGTATCTCGACGCTAACCCTCGCAACCTAATAGACGGAAACCTCTCCTTAGCAGGATGGCCACATAGGAAAAATCTCGACACCCTCAAGTAAAGCCCTAAGGTGGAAAGACTGTGTCTTCCCACTCAAACTCAAACTCCAATGAACCACCCGCCCTCTACTTTGAGAGTCGTCCAAGGAAAACCCAGCCATGATGCCTCTTAGTACCAACTGTGTATCCTGATAAATCTGCACCCATCTGTTCTATCCCACCCCAAAACCACAAACCCTCCTCTATGCAGATGGAACCCATTGACGAAGCATGGCTAAGCGCCGGATTCCCAGTGCTCCCCTGGGATTCCCTGCAGCTTTGCGGATACACCTAACCTCCCACCTACCAACTCCACAAAGGATTGGAGACCGGACTATATCTGGGTCAAGTGATCATTCAACCAAAGTATGGAGTAGTCTTCATCTCTCGACTTCCCCCCTTGTGGCGTAGTGTAGTACCTATGTATCACCCAGAACTAGTTTTGTAAAACTCTAAGTGCCTTGTTTCCCTACGGCACAGACCTGTTTTGTAACCTCTTAAGTACCTCCGCCACCGACCGGTTTAAAACCGCTAAGTGTATGGATGGAATGCAAGTATGATATCCTTCTTTGCTTGTTTTACCCATGATGTTGCATCAGACCAGACTCGGAATGACCCCCTTCCAAAGGACCTCGTTTACGAGACCGCCAAAACTCCAATGGCATCCCCCAACCCGTCAGGCCCGTACCTCGCTCAGAACTAACTACCTGGAAGCTGGTAGACGCCCTTTTCCGATAGACCTTCCATCTCATGAAGAAGTTCCGGTGATGTCGACAGAAGTTAACTACTCCAAAGGAAAGGTGTAGTGCCTTACCCCGACATCAGCATACAACTCCCATCAAGAAAGTCGGCGACATCACCAAGAACCCCTAGTGTCGCTCTAAGGGGGAAAGACTGCGTCTTTCCCGTCCAAAATCCGGTAGACCCCTGGAGTCAACCCCTAGTTAGCTTTAAGCAATGACCACCTCTCCAAGCCCGAATCATCGACCCTGTAAGAAGCGTTCGACACTTCTCCCGAATCTGAAGGTACTCCACTCCAATGTCGACTGCCCAGCCAACATCCTGGTGTATCAAGACTATGAAGAAAGAAAGTCGACCACGCGGCGAAGGAATGAAGAAGATTCAACTCGCTGTCTCGCCTCAAGAAGGAAGTACCAAGTCGATGCTAAACCTACCTAGACTTGTCCTAAGGGTAAAAGACTGCATCTTTTCCACTTGTTTCAACTAAACCACCCGATCCGAAGTCACTCAGCTCCAACCCGTGACTAACCACGTTGGGTATTTGTAAAACTTATTAGCGCCTAATATTTTCTTCCACCGCTGAAATTGTTAAGCGGATGTTATCACCCCAACCCTACTCCTTCCTAATCTCGGGACAAGATTATTTTAAGGGGGAACGGTCTATAACATCCCAATTTCAGCAACCCTGATTAAAAGTCCAAAAGGCAAAAATCAGGGGAACAAAAACTTTTTCTTGCAATGTGTGCTTACTTGTTTTCTTATGCTCAAGCAACTGCTTGTGGATTAGTTGTGTACTCCTCATCTCAACACTAGTTTTCAAAAACTATTTTACAAAAGAGATGTCTTGGCTCATCTTTCATATTCCCAAATGTTCTGGCATTTCAAAAACCTAAGCCAAGATGACTTTGACACAACAAAATATCTTACTAGTTTCTATTGACAAAACTATGGAGACATATATATACTCTCCTTATGTTTTCAAGACAGAACCTTCAACTACTCTTATCCCTACGTTTTCCAAAACCTTATTAAAACCTTTTCATCTCAATTTTGGTAGAGATACCAAGATGGTACTCATACTACTTCAAGAAAACCCCCTTTCAACCTACCCATCCTTACCTCAAGCTAGGCTTGATGGTAGACCTTAGTAGTAGTAGGATAAGCTTGATAAGATGAATTGCCTTGATCTGCTATTTGATGAATTGCCTTGATCTGCTGATTGCCTTGTTTGCTTAGGAACTAGAGGTGAGATAATCTAGTAGCTCATCCCTTAGGACCCAACCCATGCTTGTGATCATCAATCTCATAGCAAGCATCCAAGTCTGGATCTATCCTAAGCCACTCAAGGGATCATCTCATCTTATGCTTATCTCAATCCAGGGATAATCCCTCTTGATGGTTTCCAACCTAATGGAGACCCAACCCAAGTTTGGATCCCCTCTCCTCAACCAATGCCTCAACATAAACCACTTTATGGATAGGATAAACCCTTGCCATCCTCTCAAAATCATCCACACTTGCACTCTAGTCAAAATCTCCAAAACTGCCAAAATGGCCAAGTCTGCATTTCTTATCTAGATTCAATCTTTGGAGCCCTACCTCTTCCAACCTATGTGCATTATTGAGATTGTACTTGAAACCTCTTGTAGTACATCTTTAGTAGTACCAAGGCCCACTATTTCACTTGGATAAGCCATTATATGTCCCACTGATCCATGATAGTTTTGTAGTCAAGATAATAATCTTTTCTGCAAATCTTGTCATCTTGCCTACTCTGGCAGAAGCTCACATCTATATGCCATTTCCCCTTTACCAACTCCTTACTTGGTTACGATATACTAGTCATGGACTATCAACTCCCACTTCACTTATTTCCATTGGAGCCTTGTGCTTCTAAAACCCACATGGTTTAGGAGGCTATCTGATGTATCTGTTATGGCAGCCTTATTTTCAACAAAGTTTGCCATCACTCCAAAACCACCTCAAATCCAACCAAGCCCAACTCTTGCTTCCATGATCATCTATATGAATTGGTATATACATCCTTATACCTCTTGTACCAAGGTGAGCTCTGAGCTCCCTAATCCAACCTTGTTTAGGTGGTATCAAGATAACTAAACCCTAGATCCTTCCCCTATCTAGTTTCCATTATTTTCACCACTTCCCTCCAAAACCAAGGTTTATATTGATGCCTCCAGCAAGTTTACATCATCTACCTTGGATATAAGTATCCCAAAATAATTCTCCCAATTAATTGGATTATTAAATTATTTCTTTTCCTCTACTTACCTATTTTTCAAAATCCTTGTCTATGAAGGCAAGTTTGTTTCTCTCCAAATCACCTTGCCAACTCAAGGCACATTTTATGACTATATAACATATCCCATCTTCCCAACTCATAAATAAATATTTTTGAGATTTCCTTATTATTTCCTTTTGCCCTTTTTCTTAAATGACGGAAACAAGAAATAATTCCTTAAAAATACTTTTCCACCTCAATAAATCCCAATAAAATTCTCCAATGTGTGTTATGGTATTTAGGACCATATAATATCAAAAACCAAGCCTGTACAATGTAAAAATATCATCTTAGATTCCATAATCTATTTCTGCACTTTTTGAAGGAGTGCATTTAAATGGGATTATAATCATCAGAAAAATCCCATTTAAATCATGGAGAGATTATTTGACCCCATATATCTACGAGTACCATTTCCACACTTTGTCCAATACAATTTTTGCAACTTTCTTCACAAGCCTCCAAATGATGAAATTTGCAAAAACAAGCAAAAATGGATTCAAATAAAAGCCAAACCAGCTCCAATCTTCTCCAGCACTCCTCCCTAACATCAGCACTCCCTCCTGGTCGACCAGCACTGTAGCAGGCCCCACACCCCTTGTACTACATGATTGTTTAAGAAGGAGACAAAGGCAAGGTCTTGTCTAAGATAATTCTTTACTCCTTACAGCACTCCCACTCCCTCTCTGCTAGATACACGACCATAGGTCCTCCACACACTCTCCACACCGCCCCTGGCCACCAATGGGAAGCCCCTGGACAATGACCTAGCTAAAAAATGAGATTGGTTCACCATGGACCGACCCCTCTCGGTTTATAATGCCCACATGCCACCCAGCACCCTCCCTTCAGCTCATTTGCCCCCAACAGCCCCCACTCACCTCCCCGAGCTCACCCTTTCCCTCTCCACTGCTCTGCTCTGCTCAAAGAAAGGAGAAGAGCCAAGCTTCGGTCCTCTCCAAAAATTGAGCAAGGCCCTCATCTCTGAGCTCCCCCTCCTCTGCATGTCACGCACCCGCCTTCCCCTCACCCTTCTGGTGCTAATGGCGTTTTCTTTTTCTCCATGCAGCAACATCTGGAGCAGCGCGGACGAGCCCTAGGGCCAGCGCCGACAAGCCCTAGGGCCAGCGCCATCAGGCTCCCCCTCGCGCAACCACCCCGGCGTCTACCCCAACCCTTCCGCCCGTCCTAGGGACCCTCACCGTCAGCCGCGTCGTCCCCGCACCTCGCTGACGCCCCGCCGTCGCCCGGTGAGCCCCCACCCCGACCCTCCTGCTCCCCACTAGGGTTCCCACCCGGCGGAGCCCATCCCGCGAGGAAGAAGGCGGTGCACCGTCGATCTCCTTAAGATCGAACGACCACCCCTCCCTCATACCCCTTCGCCCCAGGGCAGGCCCCTCTAGGCCTCGGACCAGCGCCTCCAGCAGCCTCGGATGGGCCAGGAGGCCCCTGCGGCCCACTTCCCCGTTGGATCTGGCCCGAAATCCCCTTTTCCTTTTTCTTTTAATGGTTTCGCTAGATCTGAAAACTAGGGTCTGGTTTAAATCCAAATAAAAAATACAAATCCACTTAAAATATTCAAGTACAATTTTTCTTAGATACTTGTATGTCCTTACAAACATGCAGACTAGTTTCTGGACCAAAACGATGTCAACAAAAAAACTGATAAATCTTATACTAAGATCTATCCTTATCACTAAATAAATTCTCCAGGAGGTTTTACAAATCCAAATGGATTAAATCAAATTTTTACAGACAGGTATCACCCATACCTTTCATATCTCACTGGCCCCACCTTAGTTGCTTCCAAGTTTGCCCTTGGGAAAAATATCTAAAATAGAGACTTTCTAACTTTAGCAAATTCTCTAGGCCAAATCAAATGAGGTTTGGACCTAATTCCAACTCCTAGTGAACACACATACCCATATCTTACATAATCCAGCAGCTCATAACTTTACGAGTTTCTGTTGATTTTTAGTGAATTAAACTTTTTTGTGCATGGTTTATTCACTAATAAAATCACTATAGTAGCTATATAGCTCCAAAAAGGTTGATTCCAATTTCTACAGAAAGGTATCCTCAGTATCTAAAAATTTTCCTTGGAATCAACTAAAAACCTTCTGTAGATTAAATCTGATGGAAAAGACAAATCCTAGCCAGTACTACCTTTGGGAATTTCTCAAGGGCATTATGGTAACGGTTTTGAGGATATTCCAACTCCTCTTGATTCAGTCCACCAAATACTACCTTTTCACGCAAGTAAATTTTTTTTGGACCTCCAGAAAAGTTCTGGTGAATTATTTCCTAAAACTAAGGTTTTATCCACTATAAAATCTACTATAAATCAAGGAAAAATGATAAAATAGTGAAACCACTTTTGTTGGCTTCATTTCATCAATACCTATCTGATGGTATCATTTTTATACAATGGTATCATGCATATAAATTCCTTGGTCAAGAACCCCTCTCTTAGGTAGTCCCTAGACTATAAGTAAAAATGGATCCTTCACTTAAATGCCTCCAAATCGTCTTTCCATCCAATCAAATCACACCTCCAACATCCTATTGATGTTTATCATATGTTTCTCCTTTTCTTGCTATATGGTTTGATGCTGGTATGCCTTGTACTGATTGTGGTGTTGTTTGTTTGCATGTATGCTCGATAACGGCGATAGTTGCGATTGTGTGACGCTGAGAAGAAGGAAGCAACGGGTTATTCTTATTATTGTTATTATTGGTATTCTGGTTATCTAACGCCGTCAAGGGACATCCCGCTGGTCACAGGCAAGCCACCATTCCTAAACTCCTATATCTACCTACTTCTGTTTATCAACTGTTTTGTATCTCGCTTATAAATTGCATGATCACAGGCATGGTTTGTTTCAAATAAAAGTGCGTGAGTAACTTGGCTCCTCCAAGTCATGGATGAGTGTCCACTAGGACACCTACCCTATTTACACCTACTTTTACCCCTTAGAACGAGCCTAAGATGATTAGCATCTTCCCTCATGGAACCCATAGATTTTCAATACTAAAACTATTTTGGGTTTTACCCTACTATAAAGTTTTCAAAATAAAACCCTTGGAAAGAGGCATCGTTCTGAGTGGAGTTTTCACTAGAGGAGATATGAGGAGGATAAAGAGAAAGTCAAACAAAGGAAAGAGAAGGAAAGGGGTAGTCGAGTCTTTTACAGGAACAATTTTATGCGTGCAACCACATTACCCTGGGTGGGACTCAGGGATAGCTCGTAGTTTGTCCTCCTTAGTATGGGCTACGCCATAATGCGTAGAAAGGGGTTAGAGTCCCCGGAAGCCGGTTCCTTTCCACTTAGGGGGTCGTCGTGCCCGGAGAGATTCCATTCAACTCCTCGGAGTTGGCTAAAACTATGGAGCTCCCGTGGACGGTACGAGGTTAAGGCAGTATGGATGGGAGTGGATAAAGGATGCACGGGAAGGGAGATTCGGACTTGGGAAGTCAGGTACACGTCCCGGGGGAACTAAGCAACCATAGGGAAAGTACCTATACTAGGGACAACAAATGAAAAGTTAGGTTCGATTATCCGTACCCCCGTCTATAGTGTGTAGAGGGCCGTGGTTGTATCCCGACGGATGTATTGATTCCTGTGGGTAAAGTGCACAAACTCTGCAGAGTCTAATCTATTCGAATAGCCATGTCCATGGTCAAGGACGGCTGGAAAGGTGATTGCTATGAGTACCAGGAGATATGTTGAGATGATTGAAAAGGATGTACTTGGTCACGAGGAAGGATGAGAACAGGTTTTTGCTTTGACTAGTGATGGTCGAAGATGTTTAAAAAGGGTTTTACTACCAAAACTGTTTTAAATCTTTTTAACAAGGATGTGGATATGTCCAGGTTTTCAAAAAGGAGGCATATTTTACAAAACTCTTCTTCAACAAAGATATAGAGATGCCAATGTAGGTCTTTCAAAAGAAATTATAGTATAGAGCTTTTCTCGCCACGACCCAATATGCATTATCTTTGTTACCTTGTCTCGATGGTTTGCGAGTGCATTCAAAGTACTCACCGGCATTGTCCCTGGCTATTTACTTGGCCAGATTGCAGATGTTAAGAAGTGACAAAGGTGTTGACGTCTATGCGATCTAGGCCGTATTCCCAGTCAGTTGCCTATAGGTTAAGGCACGGGCTCTGCGCTGAAGACTTCCGCTATTTGTGATGTATTTGCCATAATGGACCATTTGTAAGTTTTTGTACTCGTTACTTTATGGATGTTGTAATGATACTAGTCGGTTATGCTCATGGCTCACTGATCATGGGAACGTGAATTGTATGCATAACGGGTATTCTTGGACCGTAAATCCGGGGTACCAGATGATTTTGATGATGAAAATGTTAAGGCATGAGCCTTGGCCCTTTATAAAACTGATGGTTGTCTAGATGCGATACCATTCCAATTTACCATACAACCACAATACCCGAAATTTGGGTAGGGCTTGACTGGAAATTTATATACCTGAGTATGGGTTCCCTTGCGGCCAAGGTCTGAGTTAAGGCTACCTTGTGAAGATTGTCCACCTGTGTAGTACCCAAGATGACAGTTGGTCATGGTTGGGAGGCCAAACTCACAGGAGAGGTGCCTATACTAGAGCGTGTAATTGAAAGGTTAGGATTGATTATCCGCATACTGAGTATGGTGAATTCAGGATTTGTTCTAGACGGATGTATTGAATGTTGTGGTGAAAGTGTACCATCTCTGCAGAGTGTCAACCTATTCGAATAGCCGCGTCCGCGGTTATGGACAGTTGGAGTGGCCATTCTGTTCCGTCGTCAGATGTTTTCAAAATGACTTATGAAATGATTTATGACTTCGACTTGACCACAACAGAGTTGTGGCATGAAATTCAATTTTCCACTTAGGTGTTATAAAACTTTCAACTAGCTTTCTTTGCTTCTGAACTCAGTAGAGGTAAATCTGGATTTTTGCAAAATAACCCTAGAGCTTAATACTTCCTATTCCAAAAACCACTTCACTTGTTAGTACTAGTTTGCGAGTACTTAAAGAGTACTCATGGCTTTGTCCCTGGCTATTCCCGTGACCATACTATGAAGAGGACTATCAGGAAGACGGACATCATGAAGGTTATGACAACTAGAATCATCTCCCATCGTCAGCATTGCCTATGACCATGAAGATGGTGCTTCGCCCACGCTATCGTTATCATTATGTTATTCTGCTGCTTGAATTGTACTAAGACTGGATCATGAGATCCTTTATTTCTGTAAGACATTATGTATGTGTTGTAATGGATGATGTACTGTGATATCCAATCTGTTATGTCTCGCAAAAATGGTAATCCTAGGATTGCGATGTATGGCATAACATGCATCTGGGATTAAAAATCCGGGTGTTGACAATTTGTGTCAAGTAGTTTATTATCAAACTAGGTGTGGTTCGCAGCGTGCTAGTACTATGAAGATATATTGTACGCGAATTATCGACATAGTTTAATCCCAAGGGAACTAAAGTTCTCACCAAAGGACCAAATTTATACAAAGCCATCTCATTAGAGAATGAGTGATGCGTAGAGACGCAAAGACATGCAATTACACATGGACCTGAAAAGTGTCGGATTTGAAGATCAGTTGACCACTAGCAATCATGTAAATACAACACCGGAAAGCCATAGGTGTTAAATGCACAAAAGGTTTGAAACTAGATTATTGACTCTAGTGCAAGTGGGAGACTGTTGGAGATATGCCCAAGAGATAATAATAAAGTGGTTATTATCATATCTTTATGTTTATGATAAATGTTTACATCCCATGCTATAATTGTATTAACCGGAAACATTAATACTTGTGTGATTTCTAAACATGTAAGAGTCCCTAGTAAAGCCTCTTGTTAAACTAGCTTGTTGGTTAATTGATGATCATCGTTTCCTGATTATGAACATTGAGATGTTATTAACAACAAGGTCATATCATTAGGAGAATGATGTGATGGACATACTTCTATAGTTAAGCGTAGCATAAGATCAAGTCATTCAAATAGTTCACTTGCTATAAGCTTTCAAATACATAGTAACCTAAATCCTTCGACCATGAGATCATGTTAATCACCATCACCAGATGGATGCTTTGATGGCATCAAACACCACTTCATAACTGGGTGGTTATAAAGGTGACATTCAGTGTTCAGAAAGTATGTGTTGAGGCACATGGATCAAGAGTGTGATTTGTCCATCCATATGATAGATAGATATACTTTGGGCCCTCTCGGTGGAATGTCATCCAATTAGCTTGCAAGCATGTGACTGGTTCACAAGGGATTACATATCACAGGAACGAGTAAAGAGTACTTATGAGTAACGAGGTTGAACTAGGTATGCAGAGATACCGACGATCAAACCTCGGATAAGTAAAATATCGCGAGACAAAGGGAAATTGGTATCGTATGTAAATGGTTCATTCGATCATGAAGTAATCATAGAAATATGTGGGAGCCATATGAATTTCTAGATTCCTCTATTGGTTATTGATCGGAGAAGAGTCTCAATCATGTCTGCGTAATTCACGAACCGTAGGGAGACACACTTAAGGATTCAATGTTGTTTAGTAGATATGGAATGTGAGTACAGAGACCGAATGTTGTTCGGAGTCTTGAATTGGATCCGGGACATCACGAGGACATACGAAATGGTCCAGAGAATAAGATTTATATAAGGTAAGTCCAATTTCGGAGTTCGGGAATGGTTTCGGTGTTTTCACCAGAATGTTCTAGAAGGGTCTAGAAGGTCCACCGATCCGGAGTGGGAAGGGTACATGGATGTGTCATGACAAAGTGGAATGGTTGCATCATGTCCTAGGTCACTTGGCTGGGCAATGGGAAGAGATAAATCAAACTCTAGTTTGAAAGTCAAACGCCAATTTGAAAAAGTCAAATCCCAACATGGTTGCCTAGTGGAGGGAGAGAAGGAATCCCACTTAGGGAAGGATTCCCTCCCTCCCTTGCCGCCGGCCATAAGGTGGAGTTGGGGGAGGGCGCCTCTTCCCCCAAACCGCCTCTCCCTTTCATAAATAGAGGGGAGGAGCGCCCCTTGCCCCGCTGGAACCCTAGGTTGGCTGCCGCCCCCTCTCTAGTTGCAGCCGATCTAGATCTCCTCTAAATAGCCGTCATCTAGCTAATCCCTAGCCGTCGGCTACCTCCACCCCTCGGTCCTCTAAAATCTAGATCGCCGAGGCTCTCTCTACTCCACCATGCGGGATTTCCCCTCTACTTCCGGCAACATGTTGTCGTGCTGCCGGAATCACGAGGAGAGATCTGCAATCTCCGCTGCCTGCTGGAACAAGGGAGAGGAAGGTCTTCATCGAGTACCGTACGTGTGACCGACTGCAGAAGGCGCTGCCGGAATGCGACGCCAAAAGGATCGTCTACGCGATCTTGAGATCGGCAAGTGAACGACTATATCACCCACGAGAATCCAATTTCGTTAATCGCTTTGGATCTTTGAGGGTTAGTACTCTATCGACTCGTTGTTCCAATCTAATAGATAGATCTTGGCTTGTATGTGTTCTGTGATAGAATTTTTTTGATTTCCATGCTACGAACCCCTACATATTCAAGGCATAAGCAGAGTTGGTCTCCTTTTTCATAGGTCTTCCTCAACTCTTCTTAGTGCATGTTTTGATGCAGAGTGAAAGGTGACTGAGATGACATACGCTTCACTGGTGGATTTGCTATATTTTTGGTCCAAATCTTATCTCTTGGAGTGCTAGAAAACAACCTACTATTTCACGCTCCAGCATTGAGGCTGAATACAAAGCGCTTGCCAATGCCACAGCTAAGTTTATTTGGTTTGACCCTAAAAGAAAAGCCATGTTTATGGTGTGATAACCTTGGTGCCACCTACTTGTCTGCTAGCCTAGTTTTTCATACTCATACTAAACATATTGAGATTGAATTTTTTTGTCAAAGAACGGGTTGCTAGCAAGCAAGTTTATGTAATGTTTATTTCTAGTAAGGACCAGATTGCTGATGGCTTCACTAAAACCTTATATTCGAAAAAACTAGATGAGTTCGAGCGTAATCTAAACCTCTCCCAGGTTGAGATTAAGAGGGGGTATTAGTGATGTAATATCAATCCGTATACGAGATGGTGTAGTACACCACGGTATACATATCCAACCTTGTACAAGCCATACGATGGGCTTTTCGTATATATGTAGAGGCCGGGTGTAATATTTAAAACTCTTTAAGTAATAAAAACTCTTTTATCGGGAAAAGCAAGATCTGAAAAGGACTTTTGTATACCTTGTATGCAATCTTTGCAAGTTTAAGCGAGCTGTAAATAATGTATTAGGTGTGTCATCTACGGCTTCAGAGTGAGTGGTTAGGAATAAATGATAGACAAATGTGCATGATCATGATATCGAGGAGAAACAAAGCCTATGCTCTGTGTCATTATTCTACTTTGTCTTCAACTTAGTTGTTAGCTCACATTTGCTTTGGTTTCCCAAGAGTTCTAAATTTTGGTGATACAAGTTGCAAGTGGATATTCTTTCTCGGTTATTTGCGTACCTTGTACTCTGAAGTGTGATGAAAAGTGTCTTCGGCTCCCGAGCTCTAGTGCTCACTACATTAAAAAAACATAAAAGTCACATTTATAAAAAAATAAAAAAAAATAATTTGGCACGTAGTCTATGGTGTATTCCACAAACATGCTAAATTGCAACACAAAATTCTTTATATTTTGTGCTACATAAAAAGACAAAGTCTGATAAAGTTTGGGAATTTGAAAAATACATAGACCCACATTTGTTATTTTTCTGTATCTCAAAACATGAAGTATTTGAAATTAATATTTTGCACTCTTGTGGGAAAAATCAATGTACATCCAAATATTTTTTCAATTTTTTGAATCAAACAAATATGATTTTTGATTTATTAAATAAATATATGATTTATGACTTTTTTAAATAAAGCAGGAGCACTGGTGCTCATGAGCCGGAAAAAATCCCCACTCCAAGAGTGAGCCATAAGTGTTACTTATTGTACTATATTTTTTAGTATTAGTTAGTGTAATATATCCTTCTATTTACTTGATTATGTATAAGCATTTGTCCAATAAACACATTACCATGTTGGTGCTTGATTTCTATCGTCATCATATCAAATGTAAATCTGTGCGAATTCAACGGGGCCATGTCCCATACACACTGATTGGAGATTTTTAGCTCTCGAGCTCCAGTGCTCTTGCTACTTAAAAAAAATCAAAATCATATTTGTGAGCTCTAAAAATATTTAAAAAAATATTTGGATGTAGCACATGAATTGTCCCACAAAATTTCAACTACTTTATATTCCGAGCTGTACAAAAATGACAAGAGTAGAGAGTGTAGATTTGTGCAAGTATGTTTTGAAATGCCCAAATTTTATCAAATTTGTCATTTTTGTGTAGGCTAAAATACAAAGAATTTCACTTCACGAGTCTTGCATGCTTGTGGTATACAATGTTGATTATGTCTAGAACTTTTTTTAAGATATTTTTGAAACTATAAAATATCCTTTTTTAATGAAAAGAGCACTTGTGCTCGGGACCTAAAGACATTTTCCACCCCAAACCTAAAGGAAAATGATACCGTACCCCCGGGGATCGCGGGTTTCTATCCCCCGGGTAATTCCGTTCACGTGCATTCCGTGTTGGCCCACCAGCTTTACTCGTTTTTTCCGTGTTGCTTCCGTTCGCGTGCAAATTCAACCCGTGCCACCCGCCCTCTCATCCCTGCAGGTCGCGCCACCGCCTTGCAGGTCGCGCCGCACCTCCGCGCCGCCGCCTAGCAGGTCATGCCTCCGCGCCGACACGCCCTGCAGGTCGCGCCGCCCTCCCACGCCGCCAGTGCCCTCAGTTCTCTCCGCAACATCCCCCATCGGCTCTCCTCTGCGCCTACATGAGCTTCGGCTCCTCATCCTCCGGCCTCGTCGAGATTTGCTACATTCAATCGATGACAGTACTACATGTGATTGGCGACGGTGCTACAAGAGGCGTCGAGTTTTGCTACTAGTGGTAAGGCCACCGACACTGCTATGTAAATCGTCGAGATTTGCTACATGCAGTCGACGACGGTGCTACATGTGATCGGCGATGGTGCTACAAGCGGCGTCGAGTTTTGCTACAAGGTCTGCGACAGTGCTACAAGTTGGCGTTGGGTTTGCTACCCGGTGAAAGTCTCCGGCAATGTCTCCGGCGAAGTCTTTTTTTTGCTAAAGATGTTAAACTTTTTTGCTACATCTCTTTTCTAGTTTTGCTATAATAGCGCAAAGTTTCTGCTACAATGTCTCCGGCGAGGTCTCCCGGCGAAAATTTCCGGCGAAGTCAGGTTTTGCTACATTAGAACACACATTTTGTTACAAAGTGTCCGGCGAGGTCTCCGGCGAGATCTGTCTTTTTATTTTGTCTCCTGAACAAACCGTTTTTTGCTACATGTAGTAAAAGTAGAACTATTTATAGCAAAAATGATATATTTATAGTAAAAACGGGATTTGGTTTTTTTTTTATGGACACGTGCCCGGGGATGCCGCACTGTCCTAACCTGAATCTAGTGTAACGAATAACCCCGATCCCAAGACAAAGACATACTACGTAGCCCGGTGCCGGGTCATCCAATCCAATTATCCCAATCTCATGCTTTCTTCGTTTTCCCATCCACGACATTAATGTTTTTCTTGGACCAACAACATGTGCTTTCTTCGCCGAGTCGCCAAGGCTGATCGAGCAACTGCAAATACCGACATCATGGATATGTGTGGATTTCAAGCTCCCACTTGGCCATTGCCTTGCCGTCTTGGTACCGATCTCTCCGAGAGGCACAAACCGTTCGAAGGTACCTGGCTAGCTCCGACGCGTCGCAAACCATTCGAAGGTATCTGCAAATCATTCATCAACAACGGTAGTGTGCATAGACCAGTGAGTGATGGCTCATCATCGCCGTACCATGGAGCATTTGAGCCTTATATAGGAGAATTACGGTGTGGTTTCTGGGTGCTATACATCCCTATACCTGAAAAAATTAAAAAAGTTCAAAAAAATTGAACATTTTTGAAAATCAAAGATGACTATGTTACTTATATAAAAATATTTTCCTAGAAAATTACTTTCATTGCATCCTGGATAAAAAAAAAATTCAAAATGATCCATGATCGGTTACTGTTCACCTTTGATTCATTATATTTTTTATTATTTTGCCCTAAAGACCATGCGAATCATTTACTTTCCAAATATTTTTATACGAGTAGCATACATGGTCATCTTTGATTTCCAATTTTTTTAATTTTTTAACCTTTCTTTAATTATTTTTTTATTTTTCCAAATATGAGGGTGTGTAGCACCCGAGAGCCAAAAGTCCGCGTTACTTATATAACAGTTACCTACGGCTTCATCGCCCACCGTCCCGCTCGTCGCCCACCATCCTCGAAATAGTCTTTCGTCCCGCTATATTAATATAGCCACTCGGCCGAATAGGGTACAAAGCGACGGGGAGACCCTTTACAAAGCAGATCAAAATAAAAACAAGAAAAAAACACGAGAGGCCAACACTTGTTAACAAGGACAACGAGCCGAGACCGGAGGTGAACCGGGGCTCCAAGACGACGCCCCCAAGAGGGTAACAACGCACCGCGCCGCCGCCGAGACCAAAGGTAAAGGGTTTTCACCCGGAGCCTTACCAGAGAAGGCAGCCGCAACGGCGCCCCCCAAGAGGGTAACGATACCCGCAGGTATCGCCGCGTTGTTGGTGCCGAAGCACTGAATTTTCACCCGGAAAAACCTTCAAGCTGCTCCACGGCGACCGCTCGTGTCCACTGTCTCCGAGAGAGACCTCCGACACATGATCTTGGAGCTGCCGGAGCCCAGATGCCATCAAGACCAAAGTCCCCCAACATCCGCTCCTCGCCATCCACATGACAGAAGATAGGAACCACCACCACCACTGCCACCTCGCTCGCTGAAGAGACGCCCACTGTCCATCCACCGCCCCGGCTTCCATGAACTCGAGATAACGACTCTATACAACGTCACATCGCACAACCAGCGAGAAGGCCAGTGTAGGGCAAAACTCAGAGTTATAGTCCTCGAGCCACGCGGCAGCCTAGGGGAGGGGATCTGCCCTCTGCCACCTTGGGGTGAGAGCCGTCCAAACGTGCAGTGGTGCAAACTGAGCCGAGATCAGGCCCGGATCAGGCCGGCTAGGCCCAGATCTGGCCCGGATCAGTCCTAGATCGGGGCCCGTCGATTCCGCCACCACGCTGCTGCAACCAGATCACCTCGTCGCCGATGAACCGCATCCCGAGTCGAGCCACCCACCGCCGCCACTACACAGGTCACGCCGCCATGCACCTGTAGGGATACGGGTAGGATACACTAGCACAAATCAAAAAATTTCTACCGCGTAAACCAGGATTACTGTTGTCATAGATCACGGGATTACCACTAGACGAGCAGTTGCGGAATTGATGAAGCGCGTCGAGGCAGTGCAGACGTTCCACGTCTCCTCCTTGTCCTCGTCCCACGAGCAGCTCCCCTTGCGCGGCTCGTCCAAGCGCTACAGATGCAGCGCCTCCGAGGTATCCACACGTACAGGGTGGAAGCGTCAGACGCCGGACTGCTAGGTCCGCGCGTGCAACACAGGCGTGAGGAGTGGCGGCTGGGTGGAATGGTCTAAGGTCTAACCCTGGTCAGCTCGCCCCACCCTCTCTTATATAGGCGTCCCTAGTGGGCTTCTACATTAGTAGCCCATTAGTAGCCTAAGCCTGGTCTAATTCGGATCCAATCCTGATTAGGCTTCCAGCCCCTTAAGTGTGTGACCCTATAGGTTCATATGCGTATAGACATGACACGAATACACTTATTCTGTCAATAGTTGGTAGCGGCCTCTAGCAAGACGTTCCCACTCCTAAACGCATACAAAGATCATATCGGACGAACCATCACAAGGTTTACTACATGTCTTTACCTTTGCCTCACGATATTTGGTCTAGCTCCAAGCTGACCTCTCTTTCTCGATACTGTGATTCGGAATCCCTTTACTAGGTTAACTCTTAACCATATGTAGCACGACCATGCATTTCTGGATCCGATCACTCGAGGGGCCCAGAGATATCTCTCTCAAGTAGAGAGGGGCAAATCCCATCTTGATTGACCATGCCTTGCAACATGCTTCAGGACAAACCCGAAAGCTACCTTTATAACTACCCACTTACAGAGTAGCGTCTGATAGCCCCAAAGTAGGTCGATCCACATCTCAAGTACATGCGACAATCTCAGGTCTAAGGACAAAACATACACAATGTGTAGAGAGAGAGCTGCAACTAATTGCCAGTCTCAAGTTGGGTCAGTCCAACCCCATGTTCATAGCATGTGTCCACATTATTGGTTTGACATCTCCATGTCTATGACTTGCGAAACATAGTCATCAACCAATCGATGTGCTAGTCTAATAATCACGTGTGTCCTCACATGAACTCCGACTATGGACAACTATTAAATAATCATACAAGTAAAGAGTTTCACAAACAATTCACATAATTGCCAATCAATACAAGTTGCCTGATATGGATATTCAAGGAACATTACAATAACTCATGGATACATATGAAATATAATCATCTCTATGATTGCCTCTAGGGCATATTTCCTTCAGTCTTCCACTTGCACTAGAGTCAATCTAAAATGTATCTAATACCAATTGCGCTTGTGTGCGCCTCATGCGGGGCTGCGGGAGAGGCTTAGTCAATGGATCAGCAACATTTGAGTCCGTATGTATTTTGCATATCATGACACTACCATCCTCAACGAACTCTTGAATCTGATGGTAACGCATGTGAATATGTTTGTTCTTATGATGCTGTCTAGGTTCCTTGGCTTGTGCAATAGCACCATTGTTGTCACAATAAACATCCAAGGGATTGGACGTGCCCTGAACCACACCGAGAGCGATTAGGAAATTCCTAATCCAAACAGCTTCCTTTACAGCCTCCGAGGTAGGAATATATTCAGCTTCTATTGAAGAGGAGGTCACCGTATCTTGCTTGGAACTTTTCCAGCTCACAGCACCACCATTCATGACAAACACATAACCTGATTGCGATTTCGAATCATCTGAGTCGTTAAGGTAACTCGCATCTGTTTAACCCTTTACACTGAGTTCATCCTCACCTCCATAAACTAGGAACACATCCTTCCTTTTCAAGTACTTAAGGATTTTGTTTACCGATGTCCAGTGACCTTCACCTGGATCAGCCTGGCATCTGCTCGTAACACTTAGAGCATAGGAAACATCTGGGCGAGTACATATCATTGCATACATGATGGATCCAATAGCCGAAACATATGGAACCCTACTCATGCGCTCACGCTCATCAGTAGTCGAAGGACACTAAGTCTTGCTGAGTTTTATGCCATGAGACATGGGCAAGAACCCCTTCTTAGCCTCTTCCATGCTGAACCGTTTCAACACTTTGTCAATTTATGTACTCTGGCTTAATCCAATTAGCCCTCTAGATCTATCTCTATAGATCTTGATGCCCAGAATATATGCCGCTTCTCCCAAGTCCTTCATCGAAAAACTATTTTTCAACGAGGTCTTAACAGACTCGTGCATAGGAATGTCATTTCCAATCAGCAATATGTCATCTACATATAAGATTAGAAATACCAGCGCTCTCCCACTTTCCTTCTTGTAAACACAAGGTTCTTGTTCATTTTTGATGAAGCCAAACTCCTTTACAACTTCATCAAATCGAATATTCCAACTCCGAGATGCTTGCTTCAGCCCATAAATGGACTTCAGAAGTTTGCATACCTTTCCAGCATTGTTTGGATCGACAAAACCTTCGGGTTGCATCATATACACGTCCTCAGTTAGGATTCCATTTAGGAAAGCCGTCTTGACATCCATCTGCCATATTTCATAGTCGAAATGTGCAGCAATGGATAGAATTATCCGTATAGATTTAAGCATCGCTACGGGCAGCCTCGTCGTAGTCAACTCCTTGAACTTGTCGAAAACCTTTTGCAATAAGTCGAGCTTTATGGATGTGAACATTTCCATCCATATCAATCTTCTTCTTATATATCCATTTGCGCTCGATGGCTTTAAAACCATCAGGCAGGTCAACCAAGTTCCAAACTTGATTGTCTCCCATGGACTCTGTCTTGGATCTCATGGCGATCAGCCATTTCTCAGAGTCTGGGTCCACGATCGCTTCTGCATAGGTCGCAGGCTCATCATTGTCTAACAATAATAATTCTCGCGCTTCGTGGAGCCTCGCCGACCTTCGTGGTTGTGGTGCTTCTGTTGCCACGGGTTCCTCAACTTGTTCTGCTACAATGGCATCACTCGTAGAAGCATCCCCAACTAGCTCATCTTGAACTTCTTCAAGTCGCACCGACCTTCCACTTGTTCCCTTTGTGAGAAACTCTTTCTCTAGGAAAACACCGCTACGAGCGACAAACACTTCGCCCTCCTCTCGGTTGTAGAAGTAATACCCTAAGGTTTCCCTCGGATATCCCACGAAAATGCACTTATCCGATTTGGGTGGTAGCTTGTCCAACTGAAGTCGCTTGAAAAATGCATCACAACCCCAAATCTTTAGAAAAGACAAACTGGGATTCTTTCCAGTCCACGTCTCATATGGTGTCTTAACTACGGATTTAGATGGTACCCTATTAAGTGTGAAAGCCGCAGTTTCTAGAGTGTAACCCCAAAATGACAATGGTAAATCCGACTGGCTCATCATCGATCAAACCATGTCCAACAAAGTTCGATTACGCCGTTCGGAGACCCCGTTTCTTTGAGGCGTTCCGGACGGCGTAAGTTGTGGAACAATTCTGCAACTCTTAAGATGATCGCTAAATTCGTGACTCAGATATTCACCTCCACGATCAGATCGCAAGGCCTTCATTTTCTTGCCACGTTGATTCTCTACTTCGCTCTGAAACTCCTTGAACTTTTCAAAAGTTTTAGACATATTCCTCATCAAGTAGACATAACCATATCTACTGAAATCATCAGTAAAAGTAATGAAGTAGTGATATCCTCCTCTGGTTGTCGTGCTCATTGGTCCACATACATCAGAATGTATGAGTTCCCATAGACGGCACCAATTGACGAGGTTTAATCTCGTCAATGCCCATTGTTATGAGCTTGGGTTTTGGAGAAGATGGGGATGCTGGAGATCGCGGAACGGTTAACAGACAAGCAACCAGGGGACACGATATTTACCTGTGTTCAGCCCTCGGAGGAAAACCTACTCACTGCTTGTCCGCTCTTGATTATGGCGGAACCGAAGTTACAGTGCGATATGCAATCTGGCGTGCGTGGAGTGTGTATGAGGTGGTGCGAGGTGCCTCCTCATTGGACCCTCCTAGCCTTAATATATGGGGAGGCTAGGTCTCAGGTACCGATACGAGTTGGTTACAAGTTGTATTCAAACTCTAATCTTGAGATTTCCTTGTCTTGTGCGCTTTAGAGTCTGTGTCCATATGGGCTTTATAGCAGTCGAAATGTCATAGGTGTCATGGACCCTGGAAGGACGTCGAGTGGGCCTTCTGTCGGGCTGGACCAGGTAGGCTAACATCGGGTACCCGTAGGGCATATCCATGTCACTCGGGTAAACCCGAAAAAGGCTACTTGGTCACCTTTCCAAGTAAACAAGCCTGACATGTCTCGTATGATTCAAAATCAAACGAAGTTAGAAGACCATCACCATGGAGCTTCTTCATGCGCTTTTCACTTATATGCCCCAAACGACAATGCCATAAATAGGTAGGACTCAAATCATTAGACCGAAGCCTTTTAGCGCTAACATTGTAAACAGATGCATCATCAAGATTTAAAATAAATTACCCATTCACAATGGGAGCATTAGCCATAAACATATCATTCTTAGAGATTACACAACCATTGTTCATACTCGCAAATGAATATCCATCCCTCATCAAACATGAAGGTGATAAAATGTTTCGACCCATACTAGGAATGTAATAACAATTATTCAACTCCATGATAAATCCTGATGGAAGGTGAAGTTGCATGACGTCGATGAACCATGCAGCAACCCTTGCTTTATTTCTGACGCGAAAATCCACTTCGCCCTTCTGCACTTCTCTAGTCCTTATTAGCCCCTGCATCGAATTGCAAATATGAGCAACTGACGAGGTTGGATCTCGTCAATGCCCATTGTTATGGACTTGGGTTTTGGAGAAGATGGGGATGCTGGAGATCACGGAACGGTTAGTAAACAAGCAACACGGGGACACGAGGTTTACCCAGGTTCAAGCCCCCGGAGGGAAAACCCTACTCCTGCTTGTCTGCTCTTGATTATGGTGGAACCGAAAGTTATAAGGGTGCGCAGATGCAATCTGGCGTGGAGGTGTGTATGCGGTGGTGTGCGAGAGAGCCTCCTCGTTGTGCCCTCCTAGCCTTTATATAGAGATAGAAAGGTCCCAGGCACAGATCGAGTCGGTTACAGGTTTTAGGGTTACCCCTTTGAATATTCTATCTACTCTAGTCTTGCTCTCCAAGGATCCGAAAGCGTCATGGGCCCTGGCCACCCAAAAATCTTTATGGGCTGGCGCATATTTGTCGTGGGCCTTCCTTGGGCTAGACCAGGTATGCTAAGGTCGTGTACCCGCAGGGTATAACCATGTTAGTAGCCCCCGAGTGTTCAGTCGAATCGTAGATTCGACTGAGGACTCTTCATTACTTCGGGTGCAGCTATCTCTGTTTGTCTAGAGAATAATTTGAGTGTGTAGAGATTGTTGATGCGTGTGCCTGACTCTCCCGACAGATCAGGGTCAGTTAACTGTCTTAGGACAAAACAACACGGTGTTCTTCAGACTCGAGTCCCTCGACTCGAACCCAGAACATATGCTGGCATAATTCGACTCATGCCGCAGAGGACTTACAAGAGTGGAATTCTAATGAATTTTAAATGATGTACCCAACACGTCCGTCGGGATTTTTCATCGCGCCTGCTAGCACGGATTTTTACTAGTAGAGCGCAGTCGTGTGCGTTACCAGGCCATCAAATGGTATCTGTAGGTCTTATCTTTGCGTCGCAGACGCATCATCCGAATGTTTATCACCGCGGAGGTGTTTCGGGTGGCCAAGGAGGACGTTGCTCACTTAGCGTTAATTAGGGAAGAGTTGCCGAAAAGTTTTTTGCATACTGATCCGAAGGATCGTAGTCGAAAAATTTCATAGGGTGCGCGACCAGCGCTCCCTATGGGAGTAGCCCCCGAGTGTCTGTTCGAGTCGTAGACTCGAGCAGGGACTTTAATTCAGCCGTTGTTTGGCGTCAGGTCCGTAGGACACAAATTTTTAGGATGCTTGAATCCATCCTCTCTATTGGAGTAGCCTCCGAGTCCGTAGTGGAGTCGCAGACTCGACGTAGGACTCGAAGAATAGTTTCATGGTATAGTGTTTTGATTATTTTTCGGGTGCGCGGCCAGCGCTCGTGATAGGAGTAGCCCCCGAGTAGTTAGTCGAATCGTAGATTCGAGTGAGTACTCTTACCTGTGTAGCCGAAGAATTGTAACCGTTGCTAGTATAACTTTTGATGAAGTCAATGCTGACGATCGGTGACCTCAAGCGTCTGCTACGCCAGAGATGACGTGACTGGAAGAACATGGGTCCCACCTTCTGACTTTGAGTTGACCGGTCACGTGCGGCGTGGAGATAATTACGGCGTTGCCTCGATTTCTGTGCGTAGTGGACGGCGTGTGAGCGACGGTTCGCTGCTGTGCTGACACGTGGACGGTCAGATCTTGATGTTGGCTCTAGGTCTTCCCGATGGACGGTCATCGTGCATCGTCCTTGTCCTTATAATCATTGGGTAAAAGTTAGTTTGTTTTCACCACAGCCATTCCTATTTCACTGCTCCCATCTTCTTTGATCTTTCCTCACTGCGCGCTGGAATTTCCCCGAGCCTTTCCTTCCTTGTTTCTGCATGCTCGTCGTCGCCACCGCCGCACTGCAATGGGGAAGTCCAAGAAGGCCTCCACCGCAGTTGGTACTAGTGCTGCCGCCAGTGGCAAGAAAGGTTCTGCCGCCACTCGCGTCACCAACGATGGCTGGCGGCGATCGGAGACGCATGAGGGTGACCTCCGCAAGCTCCATGAGCGGGGCCTGACCCCGCAGGATAGGGAGGCCGTCAGACTTCCCGGCGACGAGGTAATTCCCCATCCTCCCGCTGGGTTTCGGGTTATGTTCATCGCCTTTGTCCTTCGGGGCCTTTCCTTCCCAATCCACGATTTTCTCCGTGGATTGATTTTTCTTTATGGCATCCAGCTTCATCATCTTTCGCCAAACTCTCTTCTTCATGTCTCCTGTTTCATCACATTTCGGTCAGTCAGACTTTGGCTCGGTGTCCTCTTCCTAAGCTCTATTCCATGAAGAGGCAATCTGGTTCCGATGGTGTTTATCCCATCGGCGGCTGCATCATCTCCCTGAGATCCAACTTTCTCTTCTTCTCCTTTTCTATGTCTGAATCTGTCCAGTACTGGCGAAGGCGATGGTTTTACATCCGCTACTCCACAGTTGCCGGACAGAACTTTGGCCTTGCTCCTTTCGACCCCTCCCAAAAAATCGAGCCAAAGAGGTCTTGGAAGAACCACATCTTGGATGGCGAGGTAGAGGAGATAGAGGGGCTCTATCGTCGGGTGGAGGATCTTCAGTTGATTCCGGATAAAGAGGTGAACGGTGTGGATATCCACACCTTCCTTAAACGTCGGGTGCAGCCGCTCCAGGCTAGGGCGCACCCGATGTTCCTTTATTCTAGTCGCCCTGATCCGACTAGGGTTTTGGCTGAGGAGTTCTTCAGGGGGGATCTCGACGGGATTCTTCGCCTACTGCTGAAGTACAAGGCTGGAGAGGATATCCCGGGGAAGTCGCTGACTCCTCCATTCACCGCCTCTCATACGGTTCCGCTGGTGTAGATCTGAGGCGTGCGCGTAGCGCTTTTTTGTTCGACTGCGTTTTCCCTTCACTTGTTTGTGTGCTGAAAAATTGTTTCTTTTTGCGCAGGAATTCAAGGTATCGGGCATGTCGCCTCCACTGCCCGAATTATTTCTGGATGCACCGGACAATGAGGTAGTGGACTCCATGTCTGAGCTTCCTTCGGCGCGGTCGCCGGCCGAAGAAGCCTTTGAGTCGAGCGAGGATCACACTCGCAAGCGGACACAGAGCTCCAGCGAATCGTCGGATGCTTCGACTCCACCGATGCCTAGGAACCCGCTGTGCCTTGAACGTCACAGTGGCGGTCATGTGGGCTCTTCCTCTTCTATTCCGGCCGTGCCCGTGCGGGCTGTGACACCGCACCCATCGGCAAAGCAGAAGAAGGAAGAGAAGAAGGAAGAGAAGAAGGGCAGGAGGACCCCGCCTGTCTTCGACTTGAGCGATCTTGACTCATAAGTTTTCTTCAGTTGCGTTTTGCTTTCTCTCGTCTGTTTGCTTGTACTTGGCTGACTTTTTCTATTGTAGCCACTCCACCGATGGATCCTTCAGCGATGACGCTCGGGAGATGGTAGGGGAGTCGAAGGTTGTTCCTCCTCCTCCTCAGATGGTGGACACCTCTGAGGGTGCTTCTCCGAACCCTTCTTCGCAGGAGGCTCGGGTGGTTGTCCCCTAGAAGACTTCGGCTGGACCTTCGGAGTCGCCGTCTGATCACGTAAGTTTCTTCGTTCTTGCCGTGGGGGGAGCCCCTGGGCATTTTCGGGTGATCTGCTGATCACTTTTATTTTTGCTTCTTGTTGCCGGGGGGAGCCCCCGAGCATCAGTAGGATGATCTGCTCCTTGTTTTTGCTTTGTGTCTCGGGGGGAGCCCCCGAGCGTTTTTTCGTATGTGTAACTTGCCTTGCTCGTTCTTTGGGCGTAGCCCCCGAGCCTTTCTTTTGACGAGTAGTATCTTTTGCAGCCTTTTGTGCAAGGCGCAAACCAGCTGGTGCAACAGCACCTGGTGTTGGAGGCCAGCTTCAAATAGCTTCAGGGTACGTTGACGAGTTGATCTTTTTGCTTCTTCTTCTATTTCTTTTTCTTCGATCTGATAAGTGTTCTGCTGTTTGCAGAGGACAACAATACCGCCCTCCACGAGCTTGATGCTCTCAAAAAGACCCTTGGGCGAGCGGACAAGAAGGCCAAGGACGCCGTTGGTGCGAAGGAGCGCCTCGAGCAGGAGCTAGCCAACATAGCTGCGGCCAAGGAGCGCCTGCAGCAGGAGGCGACGAACCGCGAGGAGCAACTCGCCACCGCTGCAGCCTCGCGCGAGAAGGAGGTAGCCGGCAAGATGATGGCGGCTGCCAAAGCTATTTCGGGTGAGTGGTTTCGTCTTTCCCTTTTTGGCTTCCTTGTCTTTTCTTGCTGTGCTTTTATTCACGTGCGTGCTCGGCGAATTCCCTGGGAACTCCTGGCATGTCCGCAGGACACCAGGCGAAGATTTCGCAGCGCTCACGGAGGAATTCGACGAGCGCGCTTTCCTATGCAGGGCTGAGGTCATTGGCGATCAGCGCCGTTTTGGAGGTGTCCGTTGGGTGGACTTGCACCTTCTTTGTGTTGAAGGTGGAGTCGAAGGACATGTCTGGTGCATTCTGTCTTGCGATTGGGGGTGCCCCGTTGTCCGTCACCTCGCGGAGCCTTATGAGCTCCTCCTGCATGCCGAATGACTGGGAGATTCTGTTGAAGTCCCTGTCGCAGTGGTTCGATCGGGTGAAGCTCCCGTGGACCGTGATGACGCCCCTGGGTCCTGGCATCTTGAGTAGCAGGTACGCGTAGTGCGGTAATGCTAGGAATCGTGCGAATGCCACACGCCCGAGGATGGCATGATATTGTGATGGCCAGTCCACCACCTCGAACTCGAGTCGCTCGCACCGGAAGTTATCTGGCTTGCCAAAGATGACGTCGAGCCATATCTTTCCCAGGGGGAATACGCCCTTCCCTGGGACGATGCCGTGGAATGTTGTGTCAGACTGTTCCAGGCTGCACGGTGGGATCCGCATTGCTGCTAGGGTGCTATTGAACATCAGATTGATGCCGCTGCCGCCATCCATGAAGACGCGGCTCATGTCGAACCCACAGATCTACGCCTCAAGCACCAGGGCAGCATGACCTGGGCGAGGGACCTGGCAAGGGTGATCCGAACGGCTGAACGTGATGCAGGACTCCGACCCGCTGAGGTACTCAGGGATGGCTGGTGGGGCGGTCACAGCCAGATTGATCTGATGGGTGATTTTCTTCTGCACCCTGTTCGTTGGGCGCCCTTTTTGGATCATCAGAGATCCCTTCGATGCGGGGTACCCGTGCCCACCGTTATTCTGCGCGGGTGCGATTGGGTGGTTCGAAGGTCCCGCGGGTGGTGGTGGAGGAGCTCCATGTACGATCTCGCCTGGTGCGGGTGCGTTCCCATATCCAGGGTTCGGGGCTTGCTGCCTCATCTGAGCCATGCTCTCGCTGAGTTTCTGGAACTCGCGGCAGTCCTTGAGCATGTGACTTGCTTTCTTCTTACCATCCTGCTTGTCGATGTAGAAGTGGATGGTGCAAGGACCCGACAGCTTGTCGTATGCTGAGGGTCCGTCGTCACGGCTGGGACGTTGCCATGACTGTGTTGGGCGTCCTCCGTCGCGGAAGTTGCTTCCGCGGTATCCGCCGCGGTTGCGGTTGACGTCGTTGCGGCGGTCGGCGTAGCCAGCCGCGACCATGTCGGGTCTATCGCGATCGTCGTAGACACACGATCTTCTCTTGCTACGGCGTTCACGTCGCCTGCCGTAGTCATCTTCCTCCTCCGAGTGCGCTCGGTGGACGGAGTCCTCTCCATCTGCCCACCTGTTGGCGATGTCCATGAGGTGGTCGAGTGTCTTGGGCTTGACGCGCCCAAGTTCTTCCTTGAAGTCCTGGCGTTTGACGCCGTCCTTGAAGGCGTCGATAGCTCTCTCCTCAGAGATGTGCGCCATGGAGTTCTTGGTGTTGGACTAGCGTAGTATGTACGAGCGAACGGATTCGCCCGTTCGTTGGGTGCAGGCCCGCAGCTCCTCGATTGAGGCTGGCCTCTTGCTGGTACCCTTGAAGTTTCAGATGAAACTGTACGCCAGTTCCTCCCAGCTTCGGATGGATCCCGACGATAGGCTGCTGAGCCAGATTCGGGCTGCGCCTGTCAGCTGCAGCTGAAGGCATTGCAGGGCGGTGTCCTTGTTCCCGCTGTGTAGCTTGACGGACAACAGGTGGTCGCTGAGCCACACCTTGGGGTCATGTGTGCCGTCAAACTTCGGAGTGTCCGAAGGAAGCTTGAAGTTCTGCAGCATCCGTGTCCGTCAAACGGATCTGCTGAAGCATCGGGCTCTGCAGAGTTCTCCTTCGTCCTCGTCCATCTCGGATTCAGACGAGCATGCACGCTTGGCACGCGCTTTGTCGATTTTGCGCTGGGTGAGCTCACTTCGAGCGTCGTAATCGCGGATGTGATGGCGCGAGCTCTTGTGCCTTCGAGGAAGGTCATGCTCTTCATCTTCGGATGAAGGTGTGGGGCTGCGGTTGAACTTGACCGCAGCCTTCTTCTTTGGCTCTGCATGAGTTTCTCCATGGAGCGCAGCTCCAACGAGTCCGAGTCCGGTAAGCGCGGACTTGTTCATGGCCCTTTTCGGGTATCCCTCCGAAGGTGGATGGGACGCGAGGTACGCGGTCGCTGCCATGATCGCAGCTTGCGGCGTCTTCGGGATGACGTTGCCGTCGGCATCCATCTCCATGAAGGACACTTTGAGGGCCCGAGTCACCTCGCGACGCTCCTTGGGGGTCCATGTTCTCCGTCCGAGAACAGTGTTTGTTGCCATGGTTGCCATGCGAGCTAGAGCCAATGCCCATGGCGGAGAGCGCAGCTCGCCGCGCACTGGACTCGGAGGCTGCTTGCTTGCGTTTGTCAAGCACCTCTTGCATCTTCACCTTCTTCTTGTGCTCCTCGAGTAGAAGCATGTGGTATGCCATCAGCAGGTCCCGCGAGGCACCCACGGTCAGGATCTTGTTGCCTGCTACGGCTTCGCGTGCTTGAGCCCATCCTTCCTTGCTGAGGCGGATGACCCGGTCGGTGTCGTCCCCGTTGGGCGGGGGGGACTGGCTTCTTCTGTTCCCGCCGTTTCTACCCTGCGGGTTAGGTGGCGGGTTGGGTGCGTGATGTTCCGCGTCACTCTGGATGACTATGACGCATTGGTAGCACTCGTAGATTAGATCGCTGCTGCCGTAGCTTTCGGATCGGGAACCGTAGGTCCCTTCCTCTGATGGTGGCTCGCACAGATCTGAGTTGCAGCTGCTGTTGTCATAGGACTCATCTGTCGATGGCAATGTGCATAGCACGGGGTGTGGGGCCCATGAAGCGGGCCTGATCGATGGCAGGGGCACCCGCTCTGGGAGGCGGAGAGTGCCGGTCTGCCCCACCTGGAAGCAGAAGCTCCCGAACAGGATCTCGAGTCCGTCGCCAACGGGTTCGAATTCGTTCAGGGTGGCTGGCGAGTGGGCGGTGAAGTCGAAGGCGCCGAAGAGGACATGACTCTCCGTCGCTGCGGAGTTGTAGATCTCTTTGGTTGGGACTGTCACGATCGCACAATCAGCGCCCCCAGTTCCCACAGACAGCGCCAATTGACGAGGTTCGATCTCGTCAATGCCCATTGTTATGGACTTGGGTTTTGGAGAATATGGGGATGCTGGAGATCGCGGAACGGTTAGCAAACAAGCAACACGGGGACACAAGGTTTACCCAGGTTCAGGCCCCCGGAGGGAAAACCCTACTCCTGCTTGTCTGCTCTTGATTATTGTGGAACCGAAAGTTACAAGGGTGCGCAGATGCAATCTAGCGTGGAGGTGTGTATGCGGTGGTGTGCGAGAGAGCCTCCTCGTCGTGCCCTCCTGGCCTTTATATAGAGATAGGCAGGTCCCAGGCACAGATTTGAGTCGGTTACAGGTTTTAGGGTTACCCCTTTGAATATTATATCTACTCTAGTCTTGCTCTCCAAGGATCCGAAAGCGTCATGGGCCCTGGCCACCCGAAAATCTTCATGGGCTGGCGCATATTTGTCGTGGGCCTTCCTTGGGCTGGACCAGGTATGCTAAGGTCGTGTACCCGCAAGGTATAACCATGTCAGCAACCGACTCCTATTCCGATCCAATCAAACTCCTTTGATCACGGTACATCGATTTTAGATCTAGGTTCCGATTCGATCAATCATATTGATCTTCGCGTGATTCAACAAGATTTACGTGTCACTGTCTACCCCGATGGAGGAAACCGACCGGTAGGAGTAAGTCGTTCGACAAGCTCAGAATCACGATCACAGAAAGCAAGATCATAGATCAATCCTGAACCACCGCAATATAAACGATCACATCATTCATATCAATCTGCATATCACCATATGCAAACATCCCGAACCTATAACTGAAAAGCATCGGCTCTGATACCACTGTAGGGATACGGGTAAGCTACACTAGCGCAAATCAAAAAAATTCTACCGCGTAAACTAGGATTACTGTTGTCATAGATCACGGGATTACCACTGGGCGCAGTTGCGGAATTGATGAAGCGCGTCGAGGCAGTGCAAACGTTCCACGTCTCCTCCTTGTCCTCGTCCCACGAGAAGCTCCCCTTGCGCGGCTCATCCAAGCGCTACCGATGCAGCGCCTCCGAGGTATCCACACGTACAGGGTGGAAGCGTCAGACGCCGGACTGCTAGGTCCGCGCGTGCAACACAGGCGTGAGGAGTGGCGGCTGGGTGGAATGGTCTAAGGTCTAACCCTGGTCATCTCGCCACACCCTCTTTTATATAGGCGTTCCTAGTGGGCTTCTACATTAGCAGCCCATTAGTAGCCTAAGCCTGGTCTAATTCGGATCCAATCCTCATTAGGCTTCCAGCCCCTTAAGTGTGTGACCCTATAGGTTCATATGCGTATAGACATGACACGAATACACTTATTCTGTCAATAGTTGGTAGCGGCATCTAGCAAGACGTGTCAACTCCTAAACGCATACAAAGATCATATCGGACGAACCATCACAAGGTTTAGTACATGTCTTTCCCTTTGCCTCACGATATTTGGTCTAGCTCCAAGCTGACCTCTCTTTCTCGATACAGTGATTCAGAATCCCTTTACTAGGTTAAATCTTAACCATATGTAGCACGGCCATGCATTTCTGGATTCGATCACTCGAGGGGCCCAGAGATATCTCTCTCAAGTAGAGAGGGGCAAATCCCATCTTGATTGACCATGCCTTGCAGCATGCTTCAGGATAAACCCGAAATCTACCTTTATAACTATCCAGTTACGGAGTAGCGTCTGATAGCCCCAAAGTAGGTCGATCCACATCTCAAGTACATGCGACAATCTCAGGTCTAAGGACAAAACATACACGATGTGTAGAGAGAGAGCTGCAACTAATTGCCAGTCTCAAGTTGGATCAGTCCAACCCCATGTTCATAACATGTGTCCACATCATTGGTTTGACATCTCCATGTCTATGACTTGCGAAACATAGTCATCAACCAATCGACGTGCTAGTCTAATATTCACGTGTGTCCTCACATGAACTCCGACTAGGAACAACTATTAAATAACCATACAAGTAAAGAGTTTCACAAACAATTCACATAATTGCCAATCAATACAAGTTACCTGATATGGATATTCAAGAAACATTACAATAACTTATGGATACATATGAAATATAATCATCTCTATGATTGCCTCTAGGGCATATTTCCTTCAGCACCGTCGTCGGACATCCGCCACCACGCAACCGTTGCAGCGCCACTCGCGACCAACGCCATCGCCAGGGGAGGCCCCGTTGCAGTGCCACATGCGCCGCCGCCGGTCGAGCCCGCCGTCACCATAGAAGCACACCGCCGCCAACAGATCCCTCTCGCGATGGTGCTCCGGCGCCAGGTAGAAGCGGTCCCGCCGCCGTCGGCACCGGTCAAACTTAGCCGGGCGGCGCGCGCCGATGGTGGCAGGGGGAGGGAGGGTGGGGTGGGGGCGGCGACGGAGCGCTAGGGTTGCGTCTCGGTCGTCCACGCGGGCGCCGCGAGACATGGGTGGGGGGTGGGGTGGGGGTTGCGAAAACATGTACTTATCATCTGCTCTGATCAATGTTTCCATGCATGCAGTCTGTTGGGTATAATCTTGATATATGTATCAGCATGTTTATTTTTGTATCTGCATTTAGCTACTCGTGTCAAGTATAGGTGTGCAGACGTGCGTGTGATGCGCACGAGCCGATGGTTCAGCTGGAGTGCATGCATGGCGAGACGCCGTTGCCGTGTGATATGGTGCTGCATTCTTAAAGTATTGAAGCCAGCAACAGTCTGTAACTCTGTATGAGAGGTACCGTGAGAGGGTCGTCATCTAGTTAGCGCATGTGATAGAGTTTGTTAGCTAGCTGTGCAAGTTTGGCTGGGTCGTGTGCTGCCTAGAGTGATTCTAGGAGAAGATTGGGTCATGTATTAGTGCATGGATTAGTGGAGTTAGTGGGTGTGTGTGGCCTACTTAAAGGCAGTGTAAGCATGTTTATTTTTGGTCAAGAAAAATACAAAGAGAAGAAAACTCGTTGGCTGTGTGACTGTGAAACAGCACGAGAACCAAATCACTGTGTATCTGTGTGTTGTGCGATACAACCAATAGAGCTAGCTAGCTACCTGAGTTGAGAGATTCTACGTGTGTTGTGTCATATATTTGCTCTGTATAGAACGACCGGCCTACTTCCTGCAAATTGAAAGATCTTGGAAATCGGTTACCCCCGGAAAAGGCAATGCTGGGTTTCGATCTCAGCTTGGGTTTCATTTTCCATGGAGATGGAGTCCGTGCAATCTTTTCCCATGATTGGCTTGACCGTCATCAATTGTACCTCTTTTCCCATGATAATAACAGAGTTCGGTACCCGTGCATTGCCTCCAAGCAACACTCCTCTATCCATACCACGCCCGCCATGGTACACTTGTAACCATCCCTATAAATACCAGGGACCTAGTACACTTGTAACCATCACTCCATCAGCCAATACACCATTCAATCAGAAGAAGAAGAAGAAGAAGAAGAAGAAGAAGAAGAAGAAGAAGAGTCTCTTGTGTAGTGACTTGGCAGATAGCTTCTGAGCGATGATGGGAAAGAAGAGCCACCTGTGCTGCTGCTTCTCTCTGCTGCTTCTTGTTCTTGCTGGGTTAGCATCTGGCCATCAGGTTCTGTTTCAGGTACGCATTTCGGTTTGATCTGAATTTTGGTTCTATGGGCAAGAGAATATGACCTCAGAAGCTTAATTAACCGTGAGAATGGGACGGCGTGTCGCTTCAGGGGTTCAACTGGGAGTCGTGGAAGCAGAGCGGTGGGTGGTACAACATGATGATGGGGAAGGTCGACGACATCTCCGCCGCCGGAGTCACACACGTCTGGCTGCCGCCGCCCTCCCACTCCGTCTCCAACGAAGGTCCTGTCCTCCTCCCCGCTAAATCCATTCCTGTCTCAACATTTGGCATCCAAAAGGGAGAAAAAACCGCGGGGGGTGGAATCGTGGAAGCATGGAGTGGAGAACATGCTATCTTTGATTGCGACGTGCAGCATGATTTGAACTAGTCTGTTAGCTAAATTAATTAGTTAATTCGTTGGATAAAAGATTGAAATCGTACGATAAAAAAGTATATAAACACATAATAAGTCTGCCATGCTCCTTCGGGAATTATGTGTGGAAAACTTGGACTCTCCCAAATGTCGCTTCTTCGCTTGGCTTGCCGTCCAAAACCGTCTCTAGACCGCCGACTGTCTTGCGAAACGGGGATGGCCACACCCACCTACTTGTCAGCTGTGTAGATGCACACATACTAAGTCACTACACTTGGTTTACTGCAGGCTACATGCCAGGCCGGCTGTACGACATCGACGCGTCCAAGTACGGCAACACGGCGGAGCTCAAGTCCCTGATCAGCGCCTTCCACGGCAAGGACGTCCACGTGATCGCCGACATCGTCATCAACCACCGCTGCGCCGACTACAAGGACAAGCGCGGGATCTACTGCATCTTCGAGGGCGGCACCCCCGACAGCCGTCTCGACTGGGGCCCCCACATGATCTGCCGCGATGACACCATCTACTCCGACGGCACCGCCAACCTCGACACGGGCGCCGACTTCGCGGCCGCTCCCGACATCGACCACCTCAACGACCGCGTCCAGCGCGAGCTCAAGGAGTGGCTGCTCTGGCTCAAGACCGACCTGGGCTTCGACGCGTGGCGCCTCGACTTCGCCAAGGGGTACTCCGCCGCGATGGCCAAGGTGTACATCGACGGTACGTCGCCGGACCTCGCCGTGGCTGAGGTGTGGGACACCATGACGACGGGCGGGGACGGGAAGCCCGAGTACGACCAGGAAGCGCACCGGCAGAACCTCGTGAACTGGTTGGACGGGGTGGGAGGCGCCGCATCGGCCGGCATGGTGTTTGACTTCACGACCAAGGGAATCCTGAACGCCGCCGTGGAGGGGGAGCTGTGGCGGCTGATCGACCCGCAGGGGAAAGCCCCCGGCGTGATGGGGTGGTGGCCCGCGAAGGCCGTCACCTTCGTCGACAACCACGACACTGGCTCTGTTAGCACAGCCCCTGCCGCCGAGAACTTTCCGACGACACCGACAAGGAAATTCCGACGAGACGACACGCACGTATCCGATAACTTCCGCTGAGATGCACGCGCTGCTAGCCGATCGATTCTTTTGATCTAACTAGTACACTCACGCACGCACACGCAAAACAGCTTTGATTGCCAAAGGCTCTTGTCGAGCCTTGCTTTCTCTCTTGTATTGCTCAACTCCACGGTGTTGTCCGGTACAAGATTACAATACCAGGTGTGTGCATATATATATATGCACTACTAGGACCTAATCAACTAGGAGTCGGTGTACTACTCCAAAACCTAGTCTAACACATATACGTATACTACCTGGACACTACACCTATTCGGACTGCAATTCCAATACGTGTAGGACACGTGATTATCTAACAGGCTCCACCCAGGCCATGTGGCCCTTCCCCTCCGACAAGGTCATGCAGGGCTACGCCTACATCCTCACCCACCCTGGCACGCCATGCATCGTAAGAAAGCCTCCTCCAGAGCTCACTCTCACGCAGCTAGCTAGTCAGCTACGCCATTTCTTCAGAGAAATTACTATAACGGTTGGTTTTGATGGTGATTTTTGCGTGCAGTTCTACGACCATTTCTTCAACTGGGGATTCAAGGAGGAGATCGCCGCGCTGGTGGCGGTGAGGAAGCGCAACGGCATCACGGCGACGAGCGAGCTCAAGATCCTCATGCACGACGGCGATGCCTACGTCGCCGAGATCGACGGCAAGGTGGTGGTGAAGATCGGCTCCAGGTACGACGTCGGGGCCGTCATCCCGGCTGGGTTCGTGAGCTCCGCACACGGCAGCGACTACGCCGTCTGGGAGAAGTCGGCAACACTGCAGCGGAGCTGAAGCCCCAGCTGATCCGCCATTGGATCGAGGATGATTTGAAGTAGTGCATGATTTATTTTGGGCTATGCACACGCGGATACATGATATATAATAACTAGCTGATGCTTGTATCCAAATGAGCTCTACGAATTGTTCACACTGCTGTAGTAAATAAATTACTACTGTGGATATGAAGAGGTGGTATAAGAGGAAGCCCCACCGATTTGTATGTTTCGATGAACTGTACACAATCAAATTTACCTCCAACCTGGCTCAAGAAAATGTTACTGTACTTTCTATCAGACATCGAGTTATCTCTCGTATTCTTCAGCATAAATTATTCAGAAAAGGAAAAGGAAAGAGTTAGCGAGTTAGACTAACGATGCCAGGCTCCCGTTCGATCGTGTTACACCCTTACACAAGATGTTCCTCCGAACTAGCTGTATAAAGTTCAGGAGATTAGATCAGATGAGTTGTATAAAGTTCAGGAGATTAGATTAGATGATTTCACAAGCTGTTGTAACAATATCGATGTAAATCTGTAAACCCTTGCCGGCAGTTGTTAAACCGAGCCCTATTTAACACGCATTGATGCAGGTGTGCTCGGAATGAGTACGACATCTTCAAACTATTTTCACATGGTATCAGAGCACGGTTTCTCTTAAAAACACATCTAGCAAGTCAAAGATTGATTCTTTCCAAAGAGTCCATGGTGACTTTATCCTCCTCCTCCTCTAGTTCTTCCTTAGGTTCTGTCGTCACCGAGAAACTAGGCAAGGGCAAGTTCATCCTCCGGCAAGCCCGGGTGCTACTGGTGGTCAGGGTTGCTCGCATTATGGGTTTCTGTGATGGAACCCTCGAGGCATCCCAAGGAGCAGCTCAAGGTCAAGAAGGACGACAAGACCGTCGTCAAGCCGACCAAGCCTACGAGGACACGGTGTCCTGGGACCATAAGGTCCTCAGTTTCCTCATTTTCTCCCTATTGCAGGAGGTTCTTCCTCATTAGTGTAGAACTCTATGACCTATTTGGTTAGGACATCTCCCTATAACACTATAGGAAAAAAATTCTACGCCGACGGCCGGCTGCCGTCGGCACAACGCCAAATTGCCGTCGGCATAGGCTGTGCCGATGGTGGCCGTCGACGTAGCCCCCTCGGCGTACGTCCTCGTCGGCACAGCTCCGTGGCCGTCTGCACAGCACCTCCCCCTCGGCACAGCGTCTTCTAGCGGGCCCCGCGTGTTAGTCAACGGCCGTTTTGGCTAACGGTTCAGCCTGGAGCTATGCCGACGGCCAAGCCGTCGACACAGGAATGGAGCTACGCCGACGGCCCAGCCCGTCGGCATAGCCTAATTTTTTATTATTTTTTTATTTTTTTTTAATTTTTTTATTTTTTTAAATCTTTCAATTATTTGACTCCTTAATCTCCCGCTTTAATCATTTTAACACTATTTATAGTTAATAATTAATTAAATTGCAGTCTTAGTCAAAATTCCCGTTCGGTCACCCATCCTAGCACTACTCCAGCTCTAGCACGCTTAACTTTCTCGTTCCTTCAGAATTTCTTCCCGCAAAGCAATTTACTCATTGTTGTCAATACTAGGATATCATTCCTATTAACTCTTGTATCATCATGTCATATGGTTGTATTTTTTGAAATTACAAGCAATTATTTAAGTAAACAACAATGAATAACTAAAAATATTATTGAATTCAAATAAAAATATAATGATTTTTTTTTTATTATTTTTTATTTAATATGGAATAATTCATATCTTTAAATCTTTAAATCGGAATTCGGCAAATAATATGTCTAAATTTATTATAAAAATGAGAGGAATCTAAATATGATATCAATATCAACTTATCACAAACTATGTCGTGATTCTTATCATAATTTCATTTGCCCGTTTAAAACGGCACGCATACAGATTCTTAGCTTGGGACTAAGACTCGCTAAACTTGAAGTGGATCTATGATGAAACAACATATTTTGAAACTAAAAATGATTTTTGTAAAAAATCATGAGCATCCAATCATGTACCTGTAGTTCATATCTGACCCACTTCCTGCCGATTCGGCAGGAATTTGTCTTTTTCACCAGGGATAGACGGAAATGTTTGAGATCCCCCCGTTATGACATTATCCATGTAAGGTGGTCTAGTATTTTTGAAAAATATGACGGTAGCATTTTGAATTAGCCATTTGGTGGTTGCTTCACAAAACCGTTCATTTTTTGCACTCGGTAAATGGAAAACGGCTTTTTGGTGCGACGAAAAGGAAAACTTCCTCCTAAAACATTGTTCGCCATCCAATGATGCATACTTATGCACAATATGGACACATTATCACAAACTATGCCTTCATTCTAGCCATAACATTGGTCATTTGACCCAAAAGCCAAGAAAACTCGAACAAGATAGGTCATTTCGTGAAGGTTTTTTTGAGACATAATCATTATACCAAGTTTATATTTTTCCTTCTAACTATGTCACATAATATGACACCACGCGAAGGTTTCATGTTGTTTGGATCGTTTTTGAATTTATAATGCCCGTTTTAAACCATCGTTATACTTTGTCGAAGGGTGGGCATGAAGATTCTTAGCTCGGGGCTGAGACTCGCTAAACTTGAAGTGGATCTATGATGAAACAACATATTTTGAACCTAAAAATGATTTTTGTAAAAAATCATGAGCATCAGATCATGTACCTGTAGTTCATATCTGACCCACTTCCTACCGATTCGGCAGGAATTTGTCTTTTTCACCAAGGATAGACCGAAATGTTTGAGATCCCCCTGTTATGACATTATCCATGTAAGGTGGTCTAGTATTTTTGAAAAATGTGACGGTAGCATTTTGAATTAGCCATTTGGTGGTTGCTTCACAAAACCGTCCGTTTTTTGCACTCGGTAAATGGAAAACGGCTTTTTGGTGCGACGAAAAGGAAAACTTCCTCCTGAAACATTGTTCGCCATCCCATGATGCATACTTATGCACAATATGGACACATTATCACAAACTATGCCTTCATTCTAGCCATAACATTGGTCATTTGATCCAAAAGCCAAGAAAACTCGAACGAGATAGGTCATTTCGTGAAGGTTTTTTTAAGACATAATCAATGTACCAAGTTTGATATTTTTCCTTCTAACTATGTCACGTAATAAGACACCACGCGAAGGTTTCATGTTGTTTGGATCGTTTTTGAATTTATAATGCCCGTCTTAAACCATCGTTATACTTTGTCGAAGGGTGGGCATGAAGATTCTTAGCTCGGGGCTGAGACTCGCTAAACTTGAAGTGGATCTATGATGAAACAACATATTTTGAACCTAAAAATGATTTTGTAAAAAATCATGAGCATCAGATCATGTACCTGTAGTTCATATCTGACCCACTTCCTACCGATTCGGCAGGAATTTGTCTTTTTCACCAAGGATAGACCGAAATGTTTGAGATCCCCCTGTTATGACATTATCCATGTAAGGTGGTCTAGTATTTTTGAAAAATGTGACGGTAGCATTTTGAATTAGCCATTTGGTGGTTGCTTCACAAAACCGTCCGTTTTTTGCACTCGGTAAATGGAAAACGGCTTTTTGGTGCGACGAAAAGAAAAACTTCCTCCTGAAACATTGTTCGCCATCCCATGATGCATACTTATGCACAATATGGACACATTATCACAAACTATGCCTTCATTCTAGCCATAACATTGGTCATTTGACCCAAAAGCCAAGAAACCTCGAACAAGATAGGTCATTTCGTGAAGGTTTTTTTAAGACATAATCAATGTACCAAGTTTGATATTTTTCTTTCTAACTATGTCACATAATAAGACACCACACGAAGGTTTCATGTTGTTTGGATCGTTTTTGAATTTATAATGCCCGTCTTAAACCATCGTTATACTTTGTCGAAGGGTGGGCATGAAGATTCTTAGCTCAGGGCTGAGACTCGCTAAACTTGAAGTGGATCTATGATGAAACAACATATTTTGAACCTAAAAATGATTTTTGTAAAAAATCATGAGCATCCGATCATGTACCTGTAGTTCATATCTGACCCACTTCGTACCGATTCGGCAGGAATTTGTCTTTTTCACTAGGGATAGACGGAAATGTTTGAGATCCCCCTGTTATGACATTATCGATGTGAGGTCGTCTAGTATTTTTGAAAAATGTGACGGTAGCATTTTGAATTAGCCATTTGGTGGTTGCTTCACAAAACCATCCGTTTTTTGCACTCGGTAAATGGAAAACGGCTTTTTGGTGCGACGAAAAGAAAAACTTCCTCCTGAAACATTGTTCGCCATCCCATGATGCATACTTATGCACAATATGGACACATTATCACAAACTATGCCTTCATTCTAGCCATAACATTGGTCATTTGACCCAAAAGCCAAGAAACCTCGAACGAGATAGGTCATTTCGTGAAGGTTTTTTGAGACATAATCAATATACCAAGTTTGATATTTTTCCTTCTAACTATGTCAAATAATATGACACCACGTGAAGGTTTCATGTTGTTTGGATCGTTTTTGAATTTATAATGCCCGTTTTAAACCATCGTTATACTTTGTCGAAGTGTGGGCATGAAAATTCTTAGCTCGAGGCTGAGACTCGCTAAACTTGAAGTGGATCTATAATGAAACAACATATTTTGAACCTAAAAATGATTTTTGTAAAAAATCATGAGCATCCTATCATGTACATGTAGTTCATATCTGACCCACTTCCTACCGATTCGGCAGGAATTTGTCTTTTTCACCGTGGATGAGAAATGTTTGAGATCCCCCTGTTATGACATTATTCATGTAAGGTGGTCTAGTATTTTTGAAAAATGTGACGGTAGCATTTTGAATTAGCCATTTGGTGGTTGCTTCACAAAACCGTCCGTTTTTTGCACTCGGTAAATGGAAAACGGCTTTTTGGTGCGACGAAAAAGAAAACTTCCTCCTGAAACATTGTTCGCCATCCCATGATGCATACTTATGCACAATATGGACACATTATCACAAACTATGCCTTCATTCTAGCCATAACATTGGTCATTTGATCCAAAAGCCAAGAAACCTCGAACGAGATAGGTCATTTCGTGAAGGTTTTTTTGAGACATAATCAATGTACCAAGTTTGATATTTTTCCTTCTAACTATGTCACATAATATGACACCACGCGAAGATTTCATGTTGTTTGGATCGTTTTGAATTTATAATGCCCGTCTTAAACTATATATAATGTTTTATATTTTACTTAATTTTTGTTTATAAATGTGTAATATTTGAGTGTAGATAGATAGATTTTTTTTCCTGCAAATTTTGATATATTATTTGTATTTTTCTGAATTAGAATGATTTAGTTATGATTTTTCAAAAAATAATGAAAAAGGAAAAAAAAATTGGAGGTTTATGTTCAAACAGCCGTCGCCGGAATAACAAAAAAAAAAAAAAATGAGTCCAAGCGGGCCGCCAGGCTGGTGGGCACAGCCACTAACTTGAATATTCCGGTCATCGTGTTTGTACTGGGGCTACGCCGAGGGCTATATCTACGCCGAGGGCCACCGTCGGCACAGACCTCGCTACTATGCCGACGGCCACACTGCGCCGAGGGCTACCCTCGGCGTAGTCATCTACGCCGACGGCCGTATCTACGCCGACGGCCGGGCTGGTCGGCTGGCCAGGGAAGGCAGCTACGCCGACGGCCCCGACCTTTGGCCGTCGGCCTCTTAGTTCTTTCCTGTAGTGTAACCCTAGGAAATGGCCTTTATAAGCCGGACCTGAGGGAGCCTAAGAGCAACAAGACAATCCATGTAACCTTTGGCTTATTGCCATTATAATGATTTATAGCAGGGTAGGATCTCGCCACCGTAACCTAGGTAAGCTTTCAGTCACCCTTCCCGGGCGCTCGCCGCCTCCACCCCTAGCGATCTAAACTCAACGTTAAGAACTCCTTCATGCCGTACTCGTCGATAATACCACTTAAGGTATATAGATCTAATTGTTGGAATTATGCCCTAGAGGCAATAATAAAGATGTTATTATTATAATTCTTGTTCATGATAAAGTTTATATTCCATGCTAGAATTGTATTAAGCGGAAACATTAATACTTGTTCGGTTTGTGAACAACACCGTGTCCCTAGTACGCCTCTATGGACTAGCTCATTGATTAATGATGGTTAAGGTTTCCTAACCATAGACATGGGTTGTCAATTGATAATGAGATCATATCATTGGGAGAATGATATGATGGACAGACCCAAACTAAGCGAAGCAATTAGATCGTGTCATCGTGTTCGTCTTTGCGAAGCTTTTCTTATGTCAAATATTGTATTCCTTAGACCATGAGATAATACAACTCCCTGGTATTGGAAGAAAGCTTTGAGGTCATCAAACATCATCCTATGAGAGGGTGATCATAAAGGTGTCTCTCAGGTGATCGGAAAGTATCTGTTGGGTTGTATGTATCGAGATGGGATTTGTCCCTCCCAAGTCGGAGAGATATACTTCGGGCCCACTAGGTAATCGATATCAACACCGCTTGCAAGCATGTGGTTAAGGAGTTAATCACAAAGTGATATCGGATTACGGAACAAGTAAAGTACTTGCTGTGAACGAGATTGAACTAGGTATGACGGTACCGACGATCGAATCTCGGGCAAGTAAAATATCGCGAGACGAAGGGAATATATATATGGGATTCATTGAATCCTGGCATCGTGGTTCATCCGATATGATCATCGATGAATGTGTGGGAGTCAATATGGGTTTCCAGACCCCGCTGTTGATTATTGATAGAAGATCATATCTGCATATTCTCGAACCCGCAGGGTCACACACTTAACGTGTCTCGACGCTAGGATAGATTGGATAATTGGTTTATGAGTTTTTGTTCGGAGTCTCGGATGGGAACCGGGACATCACGAGAGGTTCCGGAATGGTCCAGAGAATAAGATTCATATAAGGCAGTGCAGTTTTTGGAGTTCGGAATTGTTCCGGGTAAATCAGTATTGTACCGGAAGCTTCTAGAACCTTCCGGAGGGGGACCAATGTGGTCCCACATGTCGGTAGGGGCATGGGCCTATGAGGGAGTGCCTTGGCCGCATTGGGCCAGGGGCACAAGGCCCCATAGGGCCCAGCCGGCCAAACAAGGGGAAACCCTAGATTGGAGCTTCTAGAAAGGGGGGGATTACTTGCCCCCCACTCCTCCTGCTTGGCCGCCGGTTTTGGCTTGGGGGAGGGGCTAGGGTTGCCGCCCCACCCCTCTATATAAAGAGGGCTGGGGCGCACCACCCCACACACACCTTCCCCTCAAGCCAGTCGCCCTGCTGCCCTCCTCTCTCTCTCCCTCCCGACTGCGTGTAGGCGAAGCCCTGCTACAGAAACTCTCCTCCAATTGCACCGCGCCATCGCGTTGTAGATCCAACCCATATCTCCACCATACTTGCTGGACCAAGGAAGGAGGAGACGTCGACGTGCCGCACGTGTGCATCTCACGGAGGCATCGCCACTTGTGGTGCTAGATCGGATCGGATCGCGAGGAGGAGAAGCAAGTACGACTACATCACCCACGTTCTGACGAACGTTCCGCTGTGCGAATATTCAAGGGTATGAAGATCTAATCCAATCTCTCTCGTTGTTTGCATCTCCTAGATTAGATCTTGGCTTCCCTCTGTTCGCATCCGTAGAAATTTTTGATTTACTATGCCGCGAAACCCTTCAGTGGTATCAGAGCTAGATCTATGCATAGATGTGTTTCACGAGTAGAACGGAATATGGTTGTTGCGGGCGTTGATGTTTTCTGTTGCAAGCCTCTTGTTTGTGTTCTTCTTATGACGCGGGATAGTGAGATTGAAGCGGTCCAGGACAACCTTACGCGACGTCATTCGCGAGACCGGCTCCGCACTTGACGTGTGGCTTGTTCCACACATGCAGCTGGTGGATGCCTGTTTCTCTCACTATAGTTGTCATGGGTTTAACACCGGAGTTTGGCAACCATAATATCACCGTTGTGGCTTTCCGTAGGTAAGAATCGTTCTTAGCTTGCTACTCCCATAAGCCACGTAAAACATGCAACAACAAAGTAGAGGCGTCTAACTTGTTTTTGCAGGGAGTGTTTTCTGTGATATGGTATGGCCCAAGATGTGATGTGTTTATTGTATGCGATGATCATGTTTTGTAATGTTTCACGACTTGCATGTCGATGAGTACACAACCGGCAGGAGCCATATGGTTGTCTTTATAATTGTGTATGACCTACGAGTCAACTTCTTATACGCCATGTAATAGCTTTACTTTATCGCTAAGTAGTTAGCAATAGTTGTAGTTGCTATTCGTGGTGGAGGAAATCATGGTGGAGTGATGGAGATCATGCCGGCACGCACAAGATGGAGATCATTGCGCGAAGATTGGCTATACCATGTCACATAAAGTTATATGCATGTGATATTTATCCTTTTATGTATCTTATTATGCTTAGATCACGACGGTAGCATTATAAGATGATTCCTTACTTAAAGATCAAGATAAAACTGTGTTCTCCCCATGTATGCACCGTTGCGAAAGTTCGTCGTGTCTAAGCATCACGTGATGATCGGGTGCTATAGACTCTACGCTCACATACAACGGGTGCAAGCCAGTTTTGCACACGCGGAAATACTTGGGTCTAACTTGACGAGCCTAGCATGTACAAACATGGCCTCGGAACACATGAACCGAAAGGTTAAGCATGAGTCATATGAATTATATGATCGACACTTCGTTGTCCACCATTGAAGCCACATCTCTTCTCGTGAAGATCGGATTAGGTGTGGTGAATTTGGATCGTGTTCACTAGACAACTTGAGGGATGTTGAATTTAGTGGGAGTTCATCTAGTAATTTGATTAAAAGTTTAACTAGTTATCATGAACATAGTCTAATTTGTACTTGCAAATATTATAGATCACATGGCTAAGTACAACTTCAACTTCAACGTTTTTGCTGAGAAAGAAAAGCTTAAGAACAATGGGTCTAACTTCACCAACTGGTTCATGATCGAGAATCATTCTCTCTGGCGGTCAAAAGGACTATGTCCTTGAGAATGCGTTAGGTGACGCCCCTGCTGCTACTGCGCCGGCTGATGAGAAAGCTGTCTATCAGTCGCGCAAAGATGATTATGGTGTGATTAAGAGCACCATGTTGTTTGCTATGGAATCGGACCTTCAAAATCGTTTTGAAGACTATCCTGCCCTTTGAGATTCTCGAGAGCTGAAAACTATGTTTCGCACTCAGGCCCGTTCGAGAGATATGAGATCTCCGAGAAGTTCTTTAACTGCAAGATGGAGGAAGGAGTTCGTTAGTGAGCACGCCATTAAGATGTCGGGCTACACGCAGCTTGAGCAATCAATCTGGCAAGATTCGAGGAGCTCAAGATTGATAGGGTTCTGCAATCACTCCCTCCAGCTACAAAAGTTTTGTAGTGACTCACAATCAGATTGGTTCCATCGATCGATCACCGAGCTCTTCGCAAAGCTGAAGGCTGCGGAGGTGGACATCAAAAAGGATAATCATGTGTTGATGGTCAACAAGCCCTCCTTTAAGAAAGGTAAGGGTGCAAAGAAGCCCTTCAAGAAAGGCGGCGGCAAGCGCGTTGCCCCTGCTGAGAAGAAGCTCAAGTCTGGTCCTAAGCCGGACACTAAGTGCTTCTATTGCAAGGACAAGGGTCCTTTGGGCGAATCGTCCAAGTACTTAGCGGACAAGAAGGCTGGCACCATCAAAAGGTATATTTGATATACATGTTATTGATGTTTTCCTTACTAGCCCTCGTTGTAGTGCCTGGGTATTTGATACTGGTTCAGTTGCTAATATTTGTAACTTGAAACAGGAGCTACGGAATAGTCGACGGCTTGCGAGGGATGAGGTGACGATGCGCGTTGGCAACGGATCAAGAGTAGATGTGATGGCCGCCGGCACGCTCTCCTTAGTTTTACCTTCGGGATTAGTTTTAAACCTCAATAAATGTTATTATGTGCCTGCGTTGAGCATGAACATTATTTCTGGATCTTGTTTATTGCAAGACGGTTATTCATTTAAATCAGAGAATAATGGTTGTTCTATTTATATGAGTAACATCTTTTATGGTCATGCACCTATTGTGAATGGTTTATTTCTTCTAAATCTCGAAAGGGGTGAAACACACATCCATAACGTTGAGGCTAAGAGATGCAAAGTAGATAGTGATAATACTACTTATTTGTGGCACTGTCGTCTAGGTCATATTGGTGTAAAGCGCATGAAGAAACTCCATTCTGATGGACTTTTGGAGTCTCTTGATTTTGAATCATTTGACACATGCGAACCATGCCTCATGGGCAAGATGATCAAAACCCCGTTCTCCGGAATAATGGAGCGAGCAACGGACTTGTTGGAAATCATACATACCGATGTATGCCGACCGATGAGTGTTTCGACGCGCGGTGGATATCGCTATTTTCTCACTTTTACCGATGACTTAAGTAGATATGGGTATATCTATTTAATGAAACATAAATCTAAAACATTTGAAAAGTTCAAGGAATTTCAGAATGAAGTGGAGAACCATCGTAACAGAAAGATTAAGTTTCTACGATCCGATCGTGGGGGCGAATATTTGAGTTATGATTTTCTCACGCATCTTAAAGCAAGCAGAATCGTTTCGCAACTCACACCACCCGAAACACCATAGCGCAATGGTGTGTCTGAACACCGAAATCTAACTCTATTAGATATGGTCCGATCGGTGATGTCTCTTACTGATTTGCCGTTATCATTTTGGGGTTATGCATTAGACACCGCTGCATTCACTTTAAATAGGGCACCATCTAAATCCGTTGAGACAACACCGTATGAACTGTGGTTTGGTGCTAAACCTCAGTTGTCGTTTCTTAAAGTTTGGGGATGCGAAGCTTACGTCAAGAAGTTGATGCCGGACAAGCTCGAACCCAAAGCGGAGAAATGCGTCTTCATAGGATACCCTAAGGAAACTATTGGGTATACCTTCTATCACAGAACCGAAGGCAAAGTGTTTGTCGCAAAGAACGGTTCCTTTCTTGAGAAGGAGTTTCTCGAAAGAAGTGAGTGGGAGGAAAGTAGAGCTAGACGAGGTTGTTGAACCTTCTCTTGAGTTGGAGAGTAGCGGCACCTGAAATTGTTCCAAAGGTCGCCTGCACCAACAATAGAGGAAGCTAATGATAAGGATCATGAAGCTTGACGATGCTGCCATCGAACGTCGCAGTTGACAAGGTCGCGTGCCCTCCCGAGTGGTACCAAGAACCTGTCTTAACTGTCTTGTTAGTAGATGACAGTGAGCCTTCGAACTATGAGGAAGCAATGATGAGCCCAGACTCTGAGAAATGGCTAGAGGCCATGAAATCCGAATTGGGATCCATGAGCGAAAACCAAGTATGGACTTTGGTGGACCCTCCTAGCGACCGAAAGGCCGTTGAGTGCAAATGGATCTTCAAGAAGAAAACGGACGCGGATGGTAATGTTACCATCTATAAAGCACGGCTTGTCGCGAAAGGTTTTCGACAAGTTCAAGGTGTTGACTACGATGAGACTTTCTCTCCCGTAGCGATGTTTAAGTCCATTCGGATTTTATTAGCAATTGCTGCGTTTCATGATTATGAAATTTGGTAGATGGATGTCAAGACCGCGTTCCTCAATGGCAACATTGATGAAGAGTTGTATATGATGCAACCCGAAGGTTTTGTCGATCCTAAGGATGCTGATAAAGTATGCAAACTTCAGCGTTCTATTTATGGACTGGAGCAAGCATCTCGGAGTTGGAACCTTCGTTTTGATCAAGTGATCAAGAGCTTTGGATTTGTTCCAAATTGCTACGAAGCTTGTATCTACAATAAAGTGAGTGGGAGCTCGGTGACATTTCTGGTACTATATGTGGATGACATATTGATTATTGGAAATGACATTAACATGCTTAACGATGTGAAGAGTTATTTGAACAAGTGTTTTTCAATGAAAGACCTAGGTGAAGCTGCTTATATATTGGGCATCAAAATCTATAGAGATAGACAAAGACGCCTGATAGCTTTAAGCTAGAGTACATACCTAGACACAGTTCTGAAAAGGTTCAGAATGGATAAGGCAAAGAAAGGTTCAGTGCCTATGTTGTCAGGTAAGATATTGAGCAAAGCTCAGTGTCTAGCTACGGTAAATGATAGGGAAGCTATGAGCAAAGTGCCTTATGCCTCGGCCATAGGTTCTATCATGTATGTCATGCTGTGTACTAGACCGGATGTGTCCAATGCTCTTAGTTTGACGAGCAGATATCAAAGTGATCCAGGAGTGGAACACTGGACAGCCGTGAAGAACATCCTAAAGTACCTAAATAGGAATAAAGAAATGTTCTTAGTCTATGGGGGTGATGAACAGCGTCAGAAAAGGTTACGCCGATGCTAGTTTCGACACCGACAAGGATGATTCTAAATCTCGCATGTGATACGGTATATTTTGAATGGAGGAGCCGTGAGTCGGAGAAGCTGCAAGCAAAGCGTGATCGCGGGATCTACAGTAGAAGCGGAATACATGGCTGTTGCAGAAGCGTCAAGTGAAGGAGTTTGGATCAGAAACTTCATCACTGAGCTTGGCGTGGTTCCAAGTGCATTGGACCCACTGGAGATATTGTGTGACAACACTGGCGCCATAGCACTTGCTAAGGAACCAAGATATCATCCAAAGACCAAGCATATCAAACGCAAGTTTCATATAATCCGAGATTATATAGCAGATGGAGATCTGAAGATTAGCAAAGTACATACGGATCTGAATGTCGCAGATCCGTTGACTAAACCTCTTCCACGTGCAAAACATGATCAACACCTTAGTGCCATGGGTGTTAGATTGTTGCCAAATGTAAACTAGATTATTGACTCTAGTGCAAGTGGGAGACTGTTGGAATTATGCCCTAGAGGCAATAATAAAGATGTTATTATTATAATTCTTGTTCATGATAAAGTTTATATTCCATGCTAGAATTGTATTAAGCGGAAACATTAATACTTGTGTGGTTTGTGAACAACACCGTGTCCCTAGTATGCCTCTATGGACTATCTCATTGATTAATGATGGTTAAGGTTTCCTAACCATAGACATGAGTTGTCGATTAATAATGAGATCATATCATTGGGAGAATGATATGATGGACAAACCCAAACTAAGCGAAGCAATTAGATCGTGTCATCGTGTTCGTCTTTGCGAAGCTTTTCTTATGTCAAATATTGTATTCCTTAGACCATGAGATAATACAACTCCCTGGTATCGGAAGAAAGCTTTGAGGTCATCAAACGTCATCCTATGAGAGGGTGATCATAAAGGTGTCTCTCAGGTGATCGGAAAGTATCTATTGGGTTATATGTATCGAGATGGGATTTGTCCCTCCCAAGTCGGAGAGATATACTTCGGGCCCACTCGGTAATCGATATCAACACCGCTTGCAAGCATGTGGTTAAGGAGTTAATCACAAAGTGATATCGGATTACAGAATGAGTAAAGTACTTGCTGTGAACGAGATTGAACTAGGTATGACGGTACCGACGATCGAATCTCGGGCAAGTAAAATATCGCGAGACGAAGGGAATATATATATATATGGGATTGATTGAATCCTGGCATCGTGGTTCATCCGATATGATCATCGATGAATGTGTGGGAGTCAATATGGGTTTCCAGACCCCGCTGTTGATTATTGATAGAAGATCATGTCTGCATATTCTCGAACCCGCAGGGTCACACACTTAACGTGTCTCGACGCTAGGATATATTGGATAATTGGTTTATGAGTTTTTGTTCGGAGTCTCGGATGGGATCCGGGACATCACGAGAGGTTCCGGAATGGTCCGGAGAATAAGATTCATATAAGGCAGTGCAGTTTTTGGAGTTCGGAATTGTTCCGGGTATATCAGTATTGTACCGGAAGCTTCTAGAACCTTCCGGAGGGGGACCATCGTGGTCCCACCTGTCGGGAGGGGGCATGGGCCTATGAGGGAGTGCCCTGGCCGCATTGGGCCAGGGGCACAAGGCCCCATAGGGCCCAGCCGGCCAAACAAGGGGAAACCCTAGATTGGAGCTTCTAGAAAGGGGGGGGATTACTTGCCCCCCACTCCTCCTCCTTGGCCGCCGGTTTTGGCTTGGGGGAGGGGCTAGGGTTGCTGCCCCACCCCTCTATATAAAGAGGGCTGGGGGCGCACCACCCCACACACACCTTCCCCTCAAGCCAGTCGCCCTGCTGCCCTCCTCTCTCTCCCTCCCGACTGCGTGTAGGCGAAGCCCTGCTGCAGAAACTCTCCACCAATTGCACCGCGCCGTCGCGTTGTAGATCCAACCCATCTCTCCACCATACTTGCTGGAGGAAGGAGGAGACGTCGAGGTGCCGCACGTGTGCATCTCACGGAGGCATCGCCACTTGTGGTGCTAGATCGGATCGGATCGCGAGGAGGAGAAGCAAGTACGACTACATCACCCACGTTCCGACGAACGTTCCGCTGTGCGAATCTTCAAGGGTATGAAGATCTAATCCAATCTTTCTCGTTGTTTGCATCTCCTAGATTAGATCTTGGCTTCCCTCTGTTCGCATCCGTAGAAAATTTTGATTTACTATGCCGCGAAACCCTTCACTAATCTCTCTCGTTACTTGCATCTCCTAGATCAGATCTTAGTTTTTTGTGCTCTCTCGTCGGAAAACTTTGTTTTCTATGTTGTGAATCTCATCAATGAGTTGCGATGCATTACGCTTAGTGCTGGAGGTACAAATTAACGTATGCTAGCGTACAAAGCTAAAACCAGTTTTGGCACAACAATCTCACTTTATTTCGTGCCATTATAGTTGCATGACGGATATCGAGCAGGCATTTAGCATGCTCCAATCTCTATTTTCTATTATTCGGTACCTGCTCTTACCTGGTCTCAAGAACATATCTGGAAGGTGATAAATTCTTGTGTGATCATACACAACATAATCATCGAGAGTGAACGTAAGACTCTAGCAAACGATTTAGGCCCCTATTAGTGTTAAAGTCCTCTTGTTGCTGTTGATCACGGAGTTTGTTGATTTCTCGTCATGCATGCGAAGTTTGTCATCTATATTGTCATCAGCAACTGCAAAAAGATCTCATAGAGCATCAATGGAGACTCAAAGAAGAGGCATCTTAACCCGCCGCTATATCAAGTTAAACTTCAAATTATTTGAACTGTATTAATTATTTTATTTCCAATTCCAATTATTCTAAAACTAATTTATTTATTATGTGTTCAAAGACTATAAGTTGCAAAACAAATTCGGGATGTAGTTTAGCGGCCACGGCTCGAAAGTGGCACCCCCATGCGGCAACATGCGCCGGTGCCCCCTTATCGCTCACTCTGGCGCTTTCTCCGGACGTTGTTTGAGGAACGCGGTGGCTGAATATGCTCTTAGGTTTTCACTTATTGGGGTTAACGACTCAAACGGCCTTTTTAATCCTTGAATGTTTTATCGCTTTGGTATTTTGCTACTTTTCACGAGCGTCTTGAAGAAATTTTAAATATCCATAAGGTGAAGCTAGAGATGACTAGTTTTGAATATCTTCGATGAACCCTGTAGTTTTATCATCGAAACATGCTTTCCCGCCACTATATTAATATAACAACCACACCATACAACTAACAGAAGTCCGGAACAATGAAAATATTGGGACATCAGCAAAACCATGCCCAAAAAAAGGAATAAAAAACAAAAGAGAGACTAGGGTGGACCGACTAAGCGACAATGACCCGCAACTGCTGTTGAAAGAGCATTTCTTGATCCCTAGTGTTCTGTGTGTTAGATAACAATACTATGGATTAATTGTGTGGTGAGTGCTACAGATACAAAAGATGTGTTACATGTGTTAGCACCATCCCTCCAAAGAAGGGAGAAAAAGAGCACATGCTCAAATGCAGCAAAATCAAGGATTACCAGGCCGAATAATCCGCCCCTGGTAAGGGATGGATAATCCGGTCCCTGGAAATTTTGGCTAAGGACCTGTCACGCGGCTCTCTGTTAACGGCCATATTTTTGACCGGAGTTTTGGCACAGGGCTAGATGTTTGCCCAGGGCCGGATAATTTGGTAGTCCCCGAAATTGACTAAGGAAAAGATGGCGTGGCTCTTTGTTAAGCGGCGAAGATTTGGACCGGAGTTTTTGCTCCCGGGCCAGATTTTTTCCTAGGCTGGATTATCTGGCCCAGTTGACTCAAATGGCTTCATCTTGGGAGGGAATACAAATACCACTCCATATCTTCTATCTGGATCCTCTCGAATCTTCAAAAAGGAATTTTACTCTGTGAGTCCCCAAATTCGCAAGATCTACTCGTTCAACCATATGAAGGCCTTGATATTTGGAGAATCGATAGAGAAGGCCTTGATCTACATCATCACTAAAGCGATCAACAATTCCCCCTCATTCACTTGAGGGCCCCTTTGATCTAGAGTTTCTTTTGAAATCCTAGATCTTGTTTTCTCTATTTTATAAACTTAATTTGTTGTGGAAACTTGTTGTCCTCTCAGAAGCCTCCAATTCACTTGTGGATGTGTGCCCCGATCTTGTTGTAAAGGCGTTAGTTCCCACCTCGAAGGGTACTGTATAGTGGAAAGGTGGATCAGGACAGTTGTGGCGAGATCCATCGAAGATGTAACAGCCCAAAAATATGAAATAGTGATCATCAAACTCTAATCACTAAAATTAGGGTTAACAAAAACTTTGATTGAATAAAAACCAAATGAATGCATGTGTGTATGTGATGATTTGATAAATGCATGAATGGACTTGTGTGATTCAACTAAATAGTAAGGAATGGTTCAAAGATGAATATAGCATCATATAAAACATTTTCAAGCAAAAACAAATCAAGAGAAAATAGCAAACAATTCAAATAAAGCAAATGGTCATTTTTGCCAATCTTGCTCACTAGGTCACTTTGAGTGTTTCTAGTCCAAGATTTCAAACAGAAACTTTTCCAATTCTTTTCACCCCTTGCTAGATCAAGTAAAAGTGAATCAAAGCCCACCTTTCAAACTTGCAGAAACATTTAGCAACCCTATTCAAATGATAATTCAAAATTGAATATTTAACCTAGGCGAAGATCACACCTTTTCAAAACCTAAACAAACCAGTGCACCTTGACCAATCCAACTAACTAGATACTCTCTAGTATGTGCCTAGCAAACCCACCAAGTTTGAATCCAAAATTCAAATTTGAATTTCTTTCGACCATTTCATCGAACACCTTGTCAGCAGCAAACAAACAAACACAAAACACTATAGTGAGCAGTGATCAGTGCCTAACTTGCTCCCTCTATAGCTCACTCTACACTCTCAGTAGATGATCAAAGTAATCTAACTATCTTTAGCACCACTGTGAGGAAGCCTAGCCATTAATGATGAGCATGCCGAGAGCACCATTATCACCTCCCATGTCGCCAGCGAGCTAGAAGAAGAACTAGCCTCGCCAACCTTGTCTAGGACACGCAGCACCGTCCATCGCCACTCCCTGTCCAAGCCCCGAGCGCAGCCAGCCACTGGACCACCCGCCAAGCACGCTCTCAGTCCCTCTGTGTGCGAGTCGAGAGCGCGCCACTCCCTGTCCAAGCCCCGAGCGCAGCCACCTCGTTCGCTGCCGCGCGGACCACGCACGCTGTGCGCCATTAAAATTGCCGTCGGACCCGCCCAGAGCGTCGTGATGTTCCGACCATCTCGCACCGTCACACGCCTCGCCACCATGTCGTTGAGCGTCGTCAGGGAGCACCGCACCGCCCCCCATCGTCGCCCATGCCAGTAGCACTCTGTGTCGTCAACACCAACGAGCTCCTCCCGCGCCATTGGGTCCCCTTCATCCACTATAAAAGGAGGCCTCCCCCGCTCGTTTTCTCCACACCAGTTCACTCCCCACCTCTCACTGATCACACCCACTCACTCCCAGAATTTCACCGGAGTTCGCCGCTACAGAAGTGGAGGGGCGCCGTCGATTGGAGCCGTCCCAGGAGGAGCTGCATGTACCAGGAGAACCGCCGCCGTCGACTTCGTCGTTCGCCCCCATCGCCGACCATCGCCAGAGCCCCGGTGAGCCCCCACTGACCCCCACTGGTCGCGCTAGGGTTCTACCTCGCCGGCGTTGTTCGACGTTGTTTGACACGAAAAACCGCTTTTCTAATGAGAGGAGGAAGAAAAGGGATCTCCCGTACCCCGGGGGAAAAACATAGAATATGCGGGCATGCCAGTGTACAAGTACACAAAAAATAAAAGACGGGAAAATATACATATTAACCATCACGACTAATAGCCTAAACCCTGATGGCGCTCTGTGGTGGCCTACTGGCGCGGCCAACATGACAAGGCGATTGTGGTCTCCTGGTTCCTGGGGCCTCGGAAATCTCCCGATTAATTACTCCTGCGGGTAGAACCGCGGGACACCTCCGATTAAGCAGCTTGGGCGTCGTCTTCGGTCTTCGCTTCGCGTTCTCCATGCATGGAGGTGGTGATGTTTGTTGGCGACAGTAGAGTCCGTATACTAGCGTGTACACGCGCTGTAGATAGCATGGCCTTTGCTCCGGCCATGCCCGCCTCGCCGTCTTGCCTCGTCGGTCTTGAGCGGCGTTGAAGTAGTTGAAGTCGGGCTAGCTTGCATGGTTGCGCTTGGCTTGGATCGTCGTTGATGGCCTTATAGTTTCACCGGAAGTGCGAGGGGTACGCCTCGCGGGAGTAGACGTGGTTGGGGAAATTTGAGTAGAAAGAGACGATGGGCACGCGTCCCGAGCGTGCCGTCCGGTGTCAGAGTGTGACACCATTACCGGTGATGGACTGCAGCCATCTCCATGGCCAAGCAGCCGGCCAACGGGTGACATGAAAACACCACGACTCAAGGTCGTTCGCCCACACGAATAAATTGATCAAGAGCTTCAGCGTACATGAAGACATGCTCACGCACGCACTAGTACGCATGCATGCACGCGTATATGCCTTGCGATCAGCCTCATTCCCGCGAGCGCATCCTGGGCCTAGCCAGCTTGGGAAACGGCACCGAGAGCATGGAGCTTGGGTGATGCCAATCGCGACGAGTCGGCGGCGAATTGAGGACTGATTGATGAAGTTTGCCCTGGGCAAAAATGCATCGATTCCCGTAGACTGTTCACATGTCATGGGGGCGCCGCCTTAGATGATGTTTAGGCTCGATCTGCTGGATAGCGAGGCTGCATCCTCTGATCAGGACGTATACGACGCCGTGCCGACTCCGCGGAAAGAGCTGGCCCGTGTTATGGCCGTCGGTGAGCTGTGACCCGTCGACGGCGCCTCCGTCAACGGTACAGCTAGGCTTGGTTGAGAGGCTCGCTTTGGCGAACTTCGATATACGATGTCCTCACTTCGGCCAAGTTCATCCACCGGCCGCTCGAGGGCAACGCTTGAGATTAAGAAGAGAAGAGGCGAGCGAGGACCGTGCGTAGGTACGCTCTCGCCCATGGAAGGCGTACGCAGCGTCTTGGCCGACCCGCACGACAATGCTGGATACAAATGAAAACACGTGGGATTAGCATAATTTCTCACCATCGGAAAAGATAACGCAGGCCATGATCTCGCCGCTCTTCGCCGCAAGCTGGTCGGCGTGCGCCTCGGATCGTTCTCCCCCGGCCTCCTGCCTGAGGAGAAAGCGATGTTCTTGGCATAGCCTGAGATTAGATCTCAAGCTCGCTGCGTGCGTCTTCAAGGATTAGTCCCCCTGCGTTCTTAGGCTTTACGCCCAGCTTATATAGGCGGCCAAGGTGAGCCAGAAGGCGGTGGACGACGCGTCGCTGCGATGGACTTCTTGATCGGTTAAAATACGAGCTTATCTTCCTTGCCGTGAACTGTCCGTACTAAATCGATCAGATCGTTTCTGATCCGTTTCTGGAGTTCTAGATGGGCCTACCAGACCTCCGTCTTATCTCATTAGTCCAATATACGTACGGGATGCAGCTGGCTAATTCTTCACGCCCACGTCCAGCACGCCACGTAGAAAGTACCGATCAGGCTTCAAAAAGATCATAAGCTGGTCATGATCGAATATGAATAAGCTAGCATACACATGGGCAACCTGATGAGTAGCTCAATTAAGTTGTGTTCGGTCTATTTAATTCCAATCTATATGCATATATAGAGCAGGGCCATGCATAGATGTTGGGTTTTCCTCAGGTATAAAGTATAGTATTTTCTTTTGCATTAGGATATACCTCAATCATATTTGAAATAGATATCAGGACAAATTACCATCAAACAGACGTGGACGATGAACCAGAGCCGTCGATTAGAATTAGATCCTACGATCCTAATCGCCCCATACCGCTTCGCCCCTCGTTGTCTCACTGATGAGTGGGGTCGCTCACTTAACCAACCCGCGCGCGCTGTGCGTAGTGGGCCAGCCCAGTTTAATATCCCGCGCGACCCAACAATTCATACTTAGGTTTATCTTTTTATTTCAAACTCAGTTCTGTCCCTAGATTCAAAATTCAACCTAGCTCGATTCACTGAACCAAAATGCATGAAACCAATTTTGTTAGAAAGGTATTGGAGTGCTTAATCCAAGACAGTTGGATTCAAATCTATTGGATTTATAGATCAACCATGGTAAAAATAACAAGGCAGAAGCTTTTCTGCACTCAAACATTTTTCAGAATTTAACCATGAAAGCTTTTGAGTTGATTCCAACTCTCAAAAATCACATTTAACCATACATTTCAGAATATATAAAAATATATAGGATTACTTGCAGAAATAATAATCAATTAATAAAAGAATGCCTCATAGGCCATTCTAGTCATTTTATTTAAATTAAATAAAAAGGTTAAACCTTATTAAATTGTGACACCACTTTAAATCACATTCCCATGTACTGAAATATGTGGTGATGACATGTGTCAACATGATCCCATGTTTGAGTTGGAGAATATTAAATCTTAAGTAGTTTTTCAATGAGTAGAAATTACTTTTCTAAAATAAAATAAATAAGACAAGTGCCTTAATCTTTGTGATGATTGTGATGATGTTATATCATCTAGTGTGAACCTTTTTGTGATAAATAGAAATAGTTAAGTATTGTTTGATGATTGTGTACCTCGTATTTATTTATAGACGCTAGTATCGACCAAGGATACGAGGAGAAAGGAGGATACTACGAGGAAGAAGCCGAGGAGAACTTCAACCACTGCTCTGCATAAGGCAAGCCTCACTATACAAGTTGAACTAGCAAGCTTATACTTTCAATGATGCAAGCCTATGCTAAATTTATGCAAGCTAATACTTGCAAGCTTACCCCACTTGATACCCAATCCTAGTTTTACCTGCAAGCTTAAGTATTTTAATTCTTTATCAAAGCTTTCTCTTAGAGTTTACTTAGTGACTTGTAGATAAGAGAAGGATATTAGAAGGTAGCATAAAGAGCATAAAACTTCGCCTAAGTTAGAAAATCTTGATGTCATCTTGAGGCATGAGATTGAACTTAGATAAGATACACTTATTTACCACCCCTCATTAGTATTTACCCCCACTTGTAGAGGCTAGTTCTAAGCATAAAACTTGATCAACTTTAGATGGGAATACTTGGTGAAAATGATTATGAAAACCTTAGAACGATGAGTCATTCTACTGAAATGTTTTAACATGTGTTTTTGAACACCAAAGGATTTTGATGATGAAAATGTTCAGGCATGAGTCTTAGCCCTTTACAAAACTAATGGTTGTCTGTATGCGATACCGTTCCAATTTTACCGTACAACCACAATACTCGAAATTTGGGTAGGGCTTGACTGCAAATTTATATACCTTAGTATGGGTTCCCTTGCGGCTAAGGTCTGAGCTGAGGCTACCTTGTGAAGATTGTCCACCTGTGCAGTACCCAAGATGACAGCTGGTCATGGTTGGGAGGCCAAACTCACAGGAGAGGTGCCTATACTAGGGCGTGTAATTGAAAGGTTAGGATTGATTATCCGCATACTAAGTATGATGAATTCAGGATTTGTTCCCGACGGATGTATCGAATGTTGTGGTGAAAGTGTACAATCTCTGCAGAGTGTCAAACTATTCGAATAGCCGCGTCCGTGGTTATGGATAGTTGGAGTGGCCATACTATTCCGTCGTCAGATGTTTTCAAAATGACTTGTGAAATGAATCATGACTCTGACTTGACCACAACAGGGTTGTGATATGAAACTCAAGTTCCCACTTAGGTGTTATAAAACGTTTAACTAGATTTCTTTGCTTTTGAACTTAGTAGAAATAAATCTGGCTTTTTGCAAAACAACCCTAGAGCTAAGTACTTCCTATTCCAAAACCACTTCACTTGTTAGTATTAGTTTGCGAATACTTAAAGAGTACTCATGGCTTTCTCCCTGGCTATTCCCGTGGCCAGACTATGAAGAGGAGTATCAAGAAGATGGATAGCAGGATGGTTAAGACAACTAGGATCATCTCCCATCGTCAGCATTGCCTGTGACCATCAAGATGGAGCTTCGCCTGCGCTATCGTTATTATTACGTTATTCCGCTGCTTGATTTGTATTAATACTAGATCATGAGATCTTTTATTTGTGTAATACCTTATGTATGGTTTGTAATGGATGATGTACTGTGATATCCAATATGTTATGTCTCGCAAAAATGGTAATCCTGGGATTGCGATGTATGGCATAACATGTATATAGGATTAAAAATACGGGTGTTGACAGAAGAACAGGGTGAGGCCTTTGGTGGAGTGGTGGTCTTAGTACCTCCCACCTCTCCAACATGGATGTATTTCTCCTAAAAAGGGAGGAACCGCGGTAAAAAAATCCCGTGTCTCCGCGTTCCCCACTCTCAGTTACTTATATCCTTTTAACGCTCTTTACTCGTTTATTAGCTAGGTTGTCATATAGGTAAATTCATCTTAGTTGCATATCTGGAGAATTTACCTTTGGGTCAAGCCTAAATTGAAAATGAATTAAAATATGGAGTGGCACCTATTCACCCCCTCCCTCTAGGTGCCCATACTATCCCTTTTCAATTGGTATAAGTGTAGGGGTTTGTAGCATGGAAAACAAAAAATTCTACCACATGCACACAAACAAGCCAAGATCTATCTTCTAGATTGTAGCAATGAGTCGATAGAAGCACTCACCCTCGAAGATTCCAAAGCGGTTAACGAGAGCAGATTCTCGTGGGTGATGTAGTCGTACACTTGCCGATCTTAAGATCGCGTAGACGATCCTTTCGGCGCTGCGTTCCGATAGCGCTTCCTCAGTCGGTCACACGTTCGGTACTCGATGAAGACCTTCTTCTCCCTTGTTCCAGCAGGAAGAGGAGGTTGTAGTTCTCCGCTCGCGATTCCGGCAGCATGACGGTGAAGGGTTTCGCAGCATAGTAAATCAAAAAAATTCTACGGATGCGAACGGGAAAGCCAAGATCTAATCTAGGAGATGCAAACAACAAGGGGGAATAGATGAGATCTTCATACCCTTGAAGATTCGCACAGCGGAACGTTCGACGGAACATGGGTGATGTAGTCGTACTTGCCTCTCCTCCTCGTGATCCGATCCAATCTAACACCGCAAGTGGCGATGCTTCCGAGAGATGCACACGTGCGGCACCTCGACGTCTCCTCCTTCCTCGTTCCAGCAAGTGGGGTGGAGAGATGGATTGGATCTACAACGCGACAGCGCGGTGCAAGCGGTGGAGAGTTTCTGCGTCAAGGCTTCGCCTAGCGCAGTCGGGAGGAAGAGAGAGAGGAGGGGCAGCAGGGCGGCTAGGGTTGTGGAGGAGGTGTGGGAGGGGTGCTGTAGCGGTCCCAACCTTTAATAAGGTAGAGATCCCTGTGTTTACAATGCTAGTCCCTGGATCAATAGCTAGCATCCATAGTTAAGATGTAATGTCAAGAAATAAAGGTCATAATACAACTTTATAACCAGGAGTAAAATAATTCATTACATCTTACATAGCTCATTTGGCTATTACATTACATTGCAGCAAAATATCTTTAAGCATGGGGTCCTTCATCTTCAAAGTACCACAGGCAAACATGTTGATTGTAGACTTGTAATCCTAATCAATAAACTTCACTAACATCAAACAAACCTGCAACATAATAAGTTGCAGCCACAAGGGTCAATACATTTGAATTGTATTGGCAAATTTCACTACTATGTAGAAATAAGTGGATCCTATCTTTACATGCATATTTGGCTAAGTAGGGTTTAGGCTCATTTGTAGAAAGCAATATAGTTTTATCCTATCTTTTCAAAATAGTTTTGATCTTTTGTCAAATCTTTCTGAACTTCTTGAAAAACTCCAAGTGTATCAAAATCCCTTGTTATCACCCTCAAGTTTTTATCTTTGAGAAATTGGAATGTCGAGATCTTCCATAGCTTCAGGCCTTAGTTGCTCAGGATTGTCCATAACCGGGGACACGGCTAAGTACGTAGAATTTGATCTTCTGCAGAAGTTGTACACTTTACCCACATGACACAATCTCATCTTGTTGCCACCAGTGGCCGCTGGATAAGTACTCACCAAGATGGAGTACTGGCAGATTGAGAATGTGACAAAGTCTTTCCATAGGAGTCCTCCCAATACACAATGCTAGCTTGTCTACCAGGCACCAATGTAGGGTTTCAAGTTCCCTCATTCTAGTTAACCTGAAGATGCCAATGCATGGGTCTTCCACTATGTAGTTGACTAAGCCAGAGCCCATTTAGCATGTGGCTGTACACGGAAGCCACTGTACGAGAAACATGTTCAATCTCTAAGTCCCTGGGTGGTTTTCTTCTAGTGCACAACAAAAGAGATTGCCATATAAACATGGTTCCTTTTGTTGCCACCTTGTCCAAAACTTGAGTATCCTTGTCCACCCAGGTGGTTCATTGAGTACTTGTTTTATTATATAAAACATAAGTCTTTTCAATACTTCATATAATATTACCATGTATCCCATCCCAATATATATAGTAGGGCTAAGCATACTACAACTACGTTGTTTCCACTAAGGAATATATAAGGGTATCCTATTAGGATTTAGCATAGTAAAAATATAGTAGTCCTTATCATGCATGTTTCAAAATCCACTAAGTGTAATGAAAATAATAGGACTTGAATGGTAGTGTCACTTGCCTTTTTAGTAGAGAATGATGGTTCACTTCTTGATCTTGCAAATATCACACTCTTCTAATTCCACTACAATTCAATCAAGCAAACACAATTTCAACTAGCATTCCAACCATTATTCAAACAATTTATCACACATAAAATAATAGAACAAGGTCATGCATGCAAGCATGCAAAAGATAGTTTTATTTGCAAAGGTGGTTTCTACTAGGCTCTAAACATTGTAAGGTTCAAAGTGGTCATTTTCTAAAGTGGTAAAACCATTTGCAAAAGGTTTTATCTATAAACCATTTTTAAATCAAATCATTATTTTATGTGGTTGAAAATGCTTTTAGCAAAGCAATATTCTTTTAAAGGGTTCACCAAATATATTTTAATTCTCAAAACTTGGTGTTTAGGGCTAGAAGGTTTGAATCAAATCATTTCCCAAAGGTTTCACTCAAAAATCATTTCTAAAACAAAAACAATATTTTTATTTGACTAGAAATGTGCTAATTCAAATATTTATTCCTAAACTTCACAAAATACATTTTTAAATCCATAGGTCGGTTCCTAGGGTTAGTAGGTTCACACCAATCCATTTTTCAAAGATTTCATCTCAAAAACATAACTAGAACAATTTTTATATTCATAACAAGCCTACACAAGTTTCTGCAAATTCAACCAATTTTCCAGAAGCAAAACATTAAACAAATTGCATGGTTGCAAAGTACTTGTTCTACTAATTCTATTGATAAAAAATTTGCAAATTTTGGACGTGTGGATCAAAAGTTATGGATTTTTCAAATTTGCATATCAATCAGATTCTAATTCTGTTTTTAAACTGAACATTGCCCACGTGGCTCAATCTCATTGGCTGGTAACGGTTCGCACGGATCAAGCTCTGTGGAGCGTAGGATTTAAGTAAGATCGAGCGGCACAGATGGACTCATACCCTTTCGCCTAGATCTAATCTTAGCCGCGGGATAAGGATCCAACGGTCAAGCGGCTTATGACCAGAATCGCGAGCCTAGGCGGCGACATGGAGCACGCCCGCCATGGTGCCGGCGATACAGGACGCAAGGGAGGTAACGGGGGTTCTCACCGTGCTCGCAGGGGTTGGCGAAGCTCAACGTGCGGTTGTCTTGGCGAGGGCGCCAGATGCGATCGATTCGCCGGAGTGCTTGTCTGCGTCGGGTTCCTCTGGTCGTCGACGGGGGCGAGGCTAGAGGTCATGCCGAGGCAAACGGAAGGGGGCATTAGATGCGTACGAGCATGGGGAGTACGAGAGTGTCAATAGAAAGGCTCGGGGCGGTCTGCTCTTACCAGGAAAGTTCGTCGGAGGCGAGACAGACGGCGGCGGTGAGTGGCGTTGAAGTTGCCGAGCTTCCAGAGTGCGCGGGGGCTAGCTGGGGCTATGGGAAGACGCGCAAGGGACTGGAGAGCATGCTAGAGTGCAGTGGGGGCGAGGGGCGGCGAGGTGTGGACGAAATCGATAGAGAACCTCGTCGGAGACAGAGGGGGTTGGAGCTCTCGATTCGCTCAGCCTGGGGGCGGACAGGGAGAGGCGAGTAAGGGGAAAGAGAGAGGAAGAACGAGCGGTTAAACGGGCGTGGTCACTGGAGGAATTAGGGCCGCCATTAACGCTTATTCAACGCCGAAGTTAATCGGCAGAACGCCATTGAGGAGAGGGGGGAAACGGATGGCGCGGGTTGAAACGATGCACAGTGGTGTGGGGCCTGCCTGTCAGCGAGGTGGGGAAGGAGGGAGTGGGGTCCTGCTGTCTGTGACTCAGCGGGTTCATTTTCGTGTGCGAAAACATTTCGCCGTGGTGAGAGCTGGTGGGCTGCGCTGCTGGGCTGCTGGGCCTATTGGGTTGGGTCAGTTCGTTTCACTTTTTTTATACAGATTGCTTTTTCTTTTTCCATTTGATTTTCTGTTTTGATTTTACTCAAACAATTCAAACACTCAAATGAATTCAAACCTTTGCCAAACTTTGTATCATTTTTAGTTCTGTTTAACAACACAAACCAAAGTCCAAAACAAAATAATTTTTATATTCTTTTTAGGGTCCATTAATAATTAAATAAAATAGACCTTAGTTATTAATTCAAATAGGATTTGTTTTATTTAAAATCTCCATTTGAAATCTCAATAATACCAAAGCCATTTCAGTAGGTTTTATTTGAAAATGTAAAACACTTGGAAAACTTGTTTAAAATAATTTAACAAGTTTTTGTGTTTAATTAAAATGGAAAAGCCTTTACTTTAATAAAATTGGATATTAATAAATCCTCATTATTTTATTTAAATAGATCTTTACTCTTTTTATCAAATAGAAATATTTTATTTCAAAAGCTTGGCCAATGTTTTAATTTGTCTTTATAAAAATAATCTTTATTTATAATTCTACCTTTTCTTTTGAAAACCAAATCTTTTTATTAAAATATCCAAAAATAGTAATTCCCACTATTATAACTTTATTTATTATTTGTTTATCTATTTAAATCCCTTTAGGATTTATTTGATAAAAATAGGTTTTGATATTTCCAATTGGAATCAAAAGTTTCTTCTTACCCTGAATTTCAACAAAGTTTTATTTTGTTTATTTATTTTTCACATTTCAAAATTTGGAAAATTTTGGGATGTGACAGGTGCGACCCAGCCCTTTGTATATAGAGGGGTGGGCGGCTGGCCCTTGCCCCTCCCCCAAGCCCTAGGCCGGCGGCCAAAGGAGGGAGGAGTGGGGGGCAAGTTCCCTCCTTCTAGAAGCTCCCCTAGGGTTTCCCTAGGGTTTGGCCGGCTGGGCCCTATGGGTTCTTGTGCCCCTGGCCCAATGCGGCTAGGGCACTCCCTCATAGGCCCATGCCCCCTCCCGACAAGTGGGGCCACGTTGGTCCTACTCCGAAAGGTTCTAGAAGCTTCTGGTACAATACCGAATAACCCAAAACAATTCCGAACTCCAAAAACGGCATTGCCTTATATGAATCTTATTCTCTGGACCATTCCGGAACCTCTCGTGATGTCCTGGATCTCATCCGAGACTCCGAACAAAAACTCATAAACCAATTATCCAATCTATCCTAGCGTCGAGACACATTAAGTGTGACCTTCGGTTCGAGAATATGCATACATGATCTTCTATCAATAATCAACAATGGGTCCGGAAACCCATATTGACTCTACACATTCATCGATGATCATATCGGATAAACCACGATGCCAGGATTCAATCAATCCCATATATATATTCCCTTCGCGCGATATTTTACTTGTTCGAGATTTGATCGCTTGCACGGTATACCTAGTTCAATCTCGTTCACACGTTAGTACTTTACTCGCTCAGAATCCGATATCACTTTGTGATTAACTCCTTAACCACATGCTTGCAAGCGGTGTTGATATCGACACGAAAGTGAGCCCGAAGTATATCTCTCCGACTTGGGAGGGACAAATCCCATCTCGATACATACAACCCAACAGGTACTTTCCGACCACCTGAGAGACACCTTTATGATCACCCTCTCATAGGATGACGTTTGATGACCTCAAAGCTTTCTTATGATACCAGGGAGTTGCATTATCTCATGGTCTAAGGAATACAATATTTGACATAAGAAAAGCTTCGCAAAGATGAACACGATGATACGATCTAATTGCTCTGCTTAATTTGGGTCTGTCCATCATATCATTATCCCAATGATATGATCTTATTATTAATCGACAACTCATGTCTATGATTAGGAAACCTTAACCATCATTAATCAATGAGCTAGTTCATAGAGGCGTACTAGGGACACGGTGTTGTTCACAAACCACACAAGTATTAAAGTTTCCGCTTAATACAATTCTAGCATGGAATATAAACTTTATCATGAACACGAATTATAACAATAACATCTTTATTATTGCCTCTAGGGCATAATTCCAACAGACGGCGTGGTGTCGGATGTAGAGGGAAGATTCCGCAGGGCTTCGCCTAAGCCGGTGCGAGTTATGGTGGATCTAGGGTTTCCCGGTGATCTAGTGTTTAGAAGACCGGGAGGAGGAGGAGGTGTCGGCAGCGGCGGCTTGGCGGCGGCGCACGGGTGTAGGAAGGGCTAGGGCTTGTATGTTTGGGGCAGCCCTCCCCCTCTATTTATGAGAGGGGGCAGCCTTGAGAGAGGGGAGTTTAAATCCACTTCCAAACCCAAGTTGGAAGGACTCTTTCCTTCTTCCACTAGGAAACCATTGTTTCAGTTTGACTTTTCAAACCTCCCGTTTGACTTTCAATTTAGAGCTTTAATTCCCTCTCACAAATGCCCAAACCAAGTGACCTAGGATATGATCCAATCATTCCACTTACCCATGACACATTCATGGACCATTCCCCTTCCGATCCGGTGAACCTTCTAGAATCTCTCCGATGAAAACATCGAAATCATTCCCGAACTCCGGAATCATACTTTCCTTATATGAATCTTATTCTTCGGACCATTACGGATCTCCTCGTGATCTACTAAACAACATTCGGTCTCCCTACTTACATTCCATATCTACTAAACAACATCAAATCCTTAAATGTGTCTCCCTACGGTTCGTGAATTATGCGGACATGACCGAGACACTTCTCCAATCAATAACACAGAGGAATCTAGAAATTCATATGGCTCCCACATATTTCTACGATTACTTTGCGATCGAATGAACCACTTACATACGATACCAATTTCCCTTTATCTCGCGATAGTTTACTTATCCGAGGTTTGATCGTCGGTATCTCTGCATACCTAGTTCAGCCTCGTTACCGATAGGTACTCTTTTCTCGTTCCCGTGATATGTGATCCCCTGTGAGCCAGTCACATGCTTGCAAGCTAATTGGATGACATTCCACCGAGAGGTCCCAGAGTATATCTATCCGTCATATGGATGGACAAATCCCACTCTTGATCCATGTGCCTCAACCCATAATTTCCGAACACTCAATGCCACCTTTATAGCCACCCAGTTACGGTGTCGTGTTTGATGTCATCAAAGCATCCTTCTGGTGATGGTGATTAGCATGATCTCATGGTCGAAGGAATTAGGTTACTATGTATCAGAAAGCTTATAGCAAACGAACTATTGAAATGACTTGATCTTTATGCTACGCTTATCTATAGGAGTATGTCCATCGTACCATTCTCCTAATGATAGGACCTTGTTGTTAATAACATCTCAATGTTCATGATCGAGAAACCACGATCATCGATTAACCAACAAGCTAGTATTATAAAGATGCTTTACCAGGGACTCTAATTTAGTTTACAAATCACACAAGTATTAATGTTTCTGGTTAATAATATTATAGCATGAATGTAAACATTTATCATAAACACAAAGATATAATAATAACTACTTTTATTATTGCCTCTAGGGCATATCTCCAACAATAAGAGCATCTACTCTTTATTCGAGCTTTACCGCCTAAGAGAGTATGGGCACTCATGGAGATGTAAGTGAGGTTACAGATATAGTCACCATGGAAGACCTCAAGAGCTTGGAAACAAACTTGACTAAAACCATGGAGACCCAATTACAAGAAATGCTTGAAATGATAGCGCAACTCTTGGCGATCCAAAACCACACCTCCATCTTCCACTGAGGTCACAACTCCTCTTTCAAAGAACAAGGCTGCGGCTAAATCCAATGAAGAGGAGTTGGAGGATGAAGATAAAATTAATAGTTCCTCTTCTAAAAAGGGAAGTGGGAAGGGAGATTATAGTGAGGTTCATCACTTGTACTCTCCCGATCCACCAATCCCTCATCCTCATATAAACAATAGGGGTGATCAGCCCAAGCTAAGTGCATCATCTTTTAATCAATGGAAATTCTTGATGAAATCTCATGTGTGGAGCTCTTCTATTGAGTTGTGGAAAATCATTGAAGTTGGGCTCAAGGTTGTAGATCCAATGAACATGACAAGAAGAGAAGTCGTCGATAGTCAACTCAATGCCACTACCTTGTAGATGATTCAACCTGGTGTGGGTCCCAAGGACATGCCACATATTGAACACCTGAACACCTCCAAGGAAGCTTGGGATGCTCTCTCCGAGTTATTCATTGGGAATGAGAGTATGAAGAGAAATCGGTATGATGCCGTGAGCAGTTAAGTTGAAGGTTTTTACATGATAGATGGAGAAGACCATGAATGCATGTAGTGAAGACTCAAGTCGATTGCTACCACCTTTAGAAATCTTGGTGCTTCTCGATGCTTCGATAAAAAATAAAGTATGTGAGTGCACTCATGCCCTTCGAACCCACTGACTTAAAGAATCTACAAGGAAGGCACACAACTACTATCTCATGACTTACAATGAAGGTATGCAAGAGATGGTTGCTTTCAAGGTTGCTGCCAAGAATGCTAAAGATACTTGTGATCGGTCCATAGGTAAGCAAAAGAGGGTAAACCTTGCCTTGAAGGCTAATGTGGTGGAACACGAGGATGATGGAATAAGTGAGGAAGTCAATTCTATGAGCTGTCTCGAGGAAGTCAAACTTGCTCATGGTGAGTATATGGCCTTTTATGTAAGAAACTTTTGGAAATATCCCACCACGGCATAGTCAGAACTTGAACGAGGGAATGGCTTTAGTGGAAGAAATGAGAATGGTCCAGAAGTAAGATCTTGCTACAACTATGGTGACCACTTTCACTTTGTTTCTGAATGTACGTATCAAAATAGAGAAGACCATGGTGGGATACGTATTCTCAAGGACAATTCAAAGGATCCATGCAATAAGCCTTTCACTAAAATAAATATGCCATACAAGAAGCAACCGAAAATCGTGTTGGTGGCACATGAGGATTAATCGTCTGGGAGTGAGGACTAAGAGGAAGGAGAAAACTCAAGAGAGGTGGCAGCCATCGTCACCACCTCTACTCCGACTCCTTCACTCTTCGGTTCTCCTAATGAGAACATCGTCAACAAGGACATCAATTGCCTCATGGCAAGGGCCTCCGAGGTATCAACTTCTACTACTTCTTTTCCTAAGACTACTATGAATGTTGAGTTGGATGATCCTACTAGTCTTAAGGTTAAAGAAGAAGTTATTTGTTTGGATCATTATGTGACTAACTTGCAAGGTGAACACAAGAAGAATTTTGAGTCCCTCATGGGTCAACTTATTCATTCAGAAGATCTTCTTGAAGAGAAAGGTAAAATTTAAAGAGAGTATAATATTGAAATAACATATTTAAAAAATTCTCTAGAAGAAGATGAAGAGATTCGAGCTTCTCTTGAGAAGAAGCTTGGAACTATTGAAGAATCACATGATTCCATTGTTTCAAAACTTATTAAGGACGTGACTGTGATATCCCAAAGGCTAAAGTTTCTCTCTATGTGGGTACACAGATTTTGATTAGGCTGGTGATAAGGATGATATAAAATCAACATCTGGTTCATGCCAATTCCTTCGTAGATCCTTGGTCTGTTGGTATTCTAATAAGAAAAATTGTATATCTCTCTCCATCGCCGAAGCTGAATATATAGCTATTACAAGTGCTTGTACTCAATTTTTATGGATGAGGCAAATTTTAAAGTAATACAGTGTCACTAGTGACAAAGTGCCTCTTTTATGTGACAACAAAAGTGCTATCAATATTGCATATAACCCGGTGCAACATACAAGAATGAAGCATATTGAGATTCGTAATCACTTCATTAGAGATCATGTTGCCCGTGGAGATATTGAGCTACTTTAGGTGAGCACGAAGGATCAACTTGCGGATATTTTCACGAAGCCTCTTAATGAAGCAATTTTTTGCTATTTGAGGAATGAGATAAATATCGTAGATTCAAGGATCTTGACTTGAACACCTTGCATACACATCATTTTCTTAACCACTATTTGCTTTAGATTTAGGCATGTATATAGGGGAGTGTGGTCATAATTAGTTGGGCTACCCCCCCCCCCCACATAATGTCAAAAGTAAGAAAGGTCATTTCTCTTAATATTATTTTGTGATATGTGAGCTTAATTGATGAGTATTTGATATGAACTCAAGATATATCTTCGCGGTGTCATGCCAAACACTATAAAGGGTGGCCTTGGCCACCGCCCTCTTCCTAGTGAAGAGTTGATTCTTTATGGATCTTTTTGGTTTTTATTGTCTATCTTTTGTTCTTATGGAAAACACACTCAACATTGGCTTTTAAATTATTTGCCTCTTGTAATCTTGGGTGTGTAGTAACATCATAGTTTGGTTGTCTAACCCAAGCCTATCCCTTCTTAAAATACATCTATCTTTCTTGCACACAAGTCCTTTTGTTGTCACTCGAGGGTTTTGGGAAAAGATTGGCCTGAATTATGTGTAAACAGAAATTTTTAGAGAAGGCCGGATTATCCGCCCAAGTGGGGGACGGATTATCCGTCCTAGGTGGTTTCTCACATATAGGGCTGGGCGTCCGGGGAGAGGCTCAAACAGAGCGGTTCTATCCATCCCGACTCCCTCCCAAACCACAGCTGTCGCCAACCATCCCCAACCTCCTCGGAGCTTCTACAGCCGCCGGTTTCCTCGACCCCTTGCCGAATCTACTTCTCCTCCTCCCCGGGTATCTTCTCATCCAATATTTTCTTCTGACGAGTGAGGGTAACTCTCACATTCTTGATTTTTGTGTGGATGTTATGTTTTTATGCTAAATATTGGAATAGATGATGCTTTGTGGTTTAGATGCATTCCTATCACAGTAGTTTCAAAACAAATTTATCCGATCTTTTTTCCTTGGCCATGATTGGAATCTGATATTGAAAATCGTCGGGGGCCGGATTATCCGCCCCTGGCATGGACGGATTATCCGGCATAGATTTTCATCAATTCAAATGTATGATTTTTCTTGGTCCAGGTTTTGATTGGCTTGTGGTTTCTTAACTACTATGTATGGCATATCCTACTGGACTTGTGTGTCCTTATCTCGTGCTACCTCTCCTATTCGTTTCATAGGTGACTCTCGTGGTGTTCTCGTGTTCATTAGTGATCCCAAGATCTACAAGAGAAGATCACGCTACTTTTGGCAAACCATATAGGGTGGTATTATGAACGAGGAGGTGTTGCACATGCAAGCCAAGGACTCTGAAAGGATGGCTGGTCATGAGAAGAAAGAGAAGAGGGCTAGGGATTCACAGAAAAAGAAAGGCAAATCTGCTATGGTCAAATTATAAGGCCATGGACCTTGTTGAGTATTCCATGCTCAGGCAAAGATATTGGTATGTGGCTAACCCACGTAGTGGGGATATGGAAGACCCAACCTTTTGGTGTGATCATCAAATGTACATATTATAGGACGTCTATTCCTCCTTGAAGTTACGCCCAATGCGCTCACTTGATCTTACACATTTGAAGAGCAACCACATTTTGCGGATGCGGATAATGTGACTAAGAGGATGGGGCAGCACCATATTATGATCCTCCAATGTGACTATGATATCAAGCTTGTCCAGCAATTCTTCTCCATCCTTGCAATTGCTGGTGATGAGGCTATCACTGTGAAGTGGATGATGGGGACTTACTACTGCTAGTCCAATTTCTACCGTTTTGTGAGGTGCTCTCTTACACTTTTGTAGGCCGAGATCACTCTGTTGGGCATCGACTTTGTGGTCCTAATCTCCCTAGCAAGGATGCTTTAGTCTCAGATCTTTATGGACATATGGGTGTGGTTGAGAAAGTCTCCGGTCTCCTACCACTTTACTCTTAGCTGGTTCTTATCTTTCGTGACAACATTTCTCCAAGTGGTGGTAACAATGACATTATCCGTGGTTCTCTTGTTAACTTTCTTACACTTGCTCATGAATGTGCCACTAGTGAAGACCCCAACACAACTACTGCTTGGATGTCATGGATTTCATTTACCATGAGATGTTTGATGCAATGGTGAATCGACATTCTATCCCATATGCTCCATTTATAATGATGCTCATCAAAGCCACTCTCCCGCATGAAGATTTCAGTGGACGTCTTGATGGGAAACACAAGGTGAATAAGCCATATACTAAGAAGAAGAAAAATGCATATGTGCCTGCTGAGTCTAATACTTTTATGAGAGATGACCGTGGAGGCACTCATGGGAGGAGGCCTCCCATTCCGACCATTTCTAAAGAGTTCAAGCAGCTTTCTTGGTTTCAGCACAACATCCTTTGTATGGGAGTGGACACTCACAAGGGTCAGTATCAAGATTACAGTTAGCGCCATGACATGGCCTATACTCACCTCATTCTTCACCGTGCCTTGGGATCATGGTAATCCTTCTCAGCGGTCAGCTCCCACTCCATACAATCAGTGGAACACCTTAGGGATCAACTATGGTTACTTGGAGAGGCACTTGTTTCATGCCTTGGCGAGTGCGTATCTGCCTCCTACTAATGATGAGGAGGGTGTGAGGGCAAGAATGAGGGCGAGGATGATGAGGAGTTCGACGAGTCCGAGTGATATTCTCGAGACGTTAGCATCGTTCGTTTCCCTTTTTGGTGTTTCAATGCCAAAGGGAGAGAGGTAGTTCTATTAGGACTCTGGGATTTGCATGAGTCGGGCACAAGCAACATTTGCCTCTTATTTGCATTTTCTTTCAATGCTTGTGTCCATTTATCTAGTGTTGAGCCTTATTTGTTATGTATGTCGTTGAGACTATGTTAAGTATGCTTGTGAGACTCTTACGCATTTATCTATGGATTTATATCGGAATGATCTTATGAGGTATATGGATTCATCTATGGATTTATCGGATTTATTTTATGAGACATATAAATTTATCTATCTTTGGTTGAGTCTATTTTATGGTTGGTATGATCTCTATCTCAAAGTCTTAATGTTTACATTATTATATCTCTTGGTTCCTTGCAACTTGCACCTAGTATCCAATTCATATAAGGGACTTCGAATCTCTATTTTGTGCATTTGTATTCCAATGCAAATTACTTGTATGCACACATTTAGGGGGACTTTCTTTATCATGGGTCCATCTTGCTGTTTGCATTAGTGCTTTGTTGCAAATCCTAGTATTTTCATCTAATACCAAAAAGGAGGAGATTGAAAGAGAATTTCTTGACCCCTAATGGTTTGTGTGTTCGATAACAATACTATGGATACTCTAATTGTGTGGTGAATGCTGCGGATACAAACGATGTTTTACATGTGTCAACACCATCCCTCCAAAAAGGGAGAAAAAGAGCCCCTGCTCATATGCAGCAAAATCAAGGATTACCAGGCCGAATAATCCGCCCCTGGCAAGGACCGGGTAATCCGGTCCCTTACAATTTTGGCTAAGGACCTGTCGCGCGGCTCTCTGTTAACAGCCAGATTTTTTACCGGAGTTTTGGCGCAGGGCAGGATGTTTTCCCAGGGCTGGATAATCCGGCCCCAACTAGACCCGGAAAATCCGGCCCTCCCCGAAATTGACTAAGGAAAATATGGCTCGGCTCTTTGTTAAGCGGTGGAGATTTGGACCGGAGTTTTTGCTCCCGGGCCGGATTTTTTCCTAGGCCGGATTATCTGGCCCAGTTGACTCAAACGGCTTCATCTTGGGAGGGAATACAAATACCACTCCCTATCTTCTATCTGGATCATCTCGAATCTTCAAAAAGTAATTGTACTCCGTGAGCCCCCAAATTCGCAAGATCTACTCGTTTAACCATATGAAGTGTTGGAATTATGCCCTAGAGGCAATAATAAAGATGTTATTATTATAATTCTTGTTCATGATAAAGTTTATATTCCATGCTAGAATTGTATTAAGCGGAAACATTAATACTTGTGTGGTTTGTGAACAACACCGTGTCCCTAGTATGCCTCTATGGACTAGCTCATTGATTAATGATGGTTAAGGTTTCCTAACCATAGACATGAGTTGTCGATTAATAATGAGATCATATCATTGGGAGAATGATGTGATGGACAGACCCAAACTAAGCGAAGCAATTAGATCGTGTCATCGTGTTCATCTTTGCGAAGCTTTTCTTATGTCAAATATTGTATTCCTTAGACCATGAGATAATACAACTCCCTAGTATCGGAAGAAAGCTTTGAGGTCATCAAACGTCATCCTATGAGAGGGTGATCATAAAGGTGTCTCTCAGGTGATCGGAAAGTGCCTGTTGGGTTGTATGTATCGAGATGGGATTTGTCCCTCCCAAGTCGGAGAGATATACTTCGGGCCCACTCGGTAATCGATATCAACACCGCTTGCAAGCATGTGGTTAAGGAGTTAATCACAAAGTGATATCGGATTACGGAACGAGTAAAGTACTTGCTGTGAACGAGATTGAACTAGGTATGCATCGACGATCGAATCTCGGGCAAGTAAAATATTGCGAGACGAAGGGAATATATATATGGGATTGATTGAATCCTGGCATCATGGTTCATCCGATATGATCATCGATGAATGTGTGGGAGTCAATATGGGTTTCTAGACCCCGCTGTTGATTATTGATAGAAGATCATGTCTGCATATTCTCGAACCCGCAGGGTCACACACTTAACGTGTCTCGACGCTAGGATAGATTGGATAATTTGTTTATGAGTTTTTGTCCGGAGTCTCGGATGGGATCCGGGACATCACGAGAGGTTCCAGAGTGGTCCGGAGAATAAGATTCATATAAGGCAGTGCAGTTTTTGGAGTTCAGAATTGTTCCGGGTTAATCGGTATTATACCGGAAGCTTCTAGAACCTTCTGGAAGGGGACCAACGTGGCCCCACCTTCCGGGAGGGGGCATGGGCCTATGAGGGAGTGCCCTGTCCGAATTGGGCCAGGGGCACAAGGCCCCATAGGGCCTAGCCGGCCAAGAGAGGTTTAAACTCTAGATAGAGCTTCTAGAAGGGGGGGGGTTTCCTTGCCCCCCACTCTTCCTCCTTGGGGCCGCCGGCCTTGGTTTGGGGGAGGGGCTAGGGCTGCGCCCACCCCTCTATATATAGAGGGCTGGGGGCGCACCAACCCCCCACACCTTCCCCTCCAACCCTATCCGCCCTGCTGCCCTCCTCTCTCCCTCCCGACTGCTTGTAGGCGAAGCCCTGCTGCAGAAATTCTCCACCAATTGCACCGCGCCGTCGCGTTGTAGATCCAACCCATCTCTCCACCATACTTGCTGGACCGAGGAAAGAGGATACGTCGAGGTGCTGCACGTGTGCATCTCACGGAGGCATCGCCACTTGGGGTGCTAGATCGGATCGGATCGCGAGGAGGAGAAGCGAGTACGACTACATCACCCACGCGCCCGATTTAACGCTCACTGGCGAATCTTCAAGGGTATGAAGATCTAATCCAATCTCTCTCGTTGTTTGCATCTCCTAGATTAGATCTTGGCTTCCTCTGCTCGCATCCGTAGAAAATTTTGATTTACTATGCCGCCAAACCCTTCAAAGGGTATCGAGCTAGATCTATGCGTAGATGTGATTCACGAGTAGAACGCAACATGGTTGTTGCGGGCGTTGATGTTTTCTGTTGCAAGCCTGTTGTTTGTGTTCTTCTTATGACGCAGGATAGTGAGATTGAAGCGGTCCAGGCCAACCTTACGCGACATCGTCATGAGACCGCTCGCACTTGACGTGTGGCTTGTTCCACACATGCGGCTGGTGGATGTAAGTTTCTCTCACTATAGTTGTCATGGGATCTACACCAGAGTTTGGCAACCATAATATCACCGTTGTGGCTTTCCGTAGGTAAGAATCGTTCTTAGCATCTACTCCCATAAGCCACGTAAAACATGCAACAACAAAGTAGAGGCGTCTAACTTGTTTTTGCAGGGAGTGTTTTCTGTGATATGGTATGGCCCAAGATGTGATGTGTATATTGTATGCGATGATCATGTTTTGTAATGTTTCACGACTTGCATGTCGATGAGTACACAACCGGCAGGAGCCATATGGTTGTCTTTATAATTGTGTATGACCTGCGAGTCAACTTCTTATACGCCATGTAATAGCTTTACTTTATCGCTAAGTAGTTAGCAATAGTTGTAGTTGCTATTTATGGTGGAGGCAATCATGGTGGAGTGATGGAGATCATGCCGGCACGCACAAGATGGAGATCATTGCGCGAAGATTGGCTATACCATGTCACATAAAGTTATATGCATGTGATGTTTATCATTTTATGTATCTTATTTTGCTTAGATCGCGAAGGTAGCATTATAAGATGATTCCTCACTTGAAGATCAAGATAAAACTGTGTTCTCCCCAAGTATGCACCGTTGCGAAAGTTCGTCGTGTCCAAGCATCACGTGATGATCGGGTGCTATAGACTCTACGCTCACATACAACGGGTGCAAGCCAGTTTTGCACACGCGGAAATACTTGGGTTTGACTTGACGAGCCTAGCATGTACGCATACGGCCTCGAACACAAGAACTGAAAGGTTAAGCATGAGTCATATGAATGATATGATCGACACTTCGTTGTCCACCATTGAAACCACATCTCTTCTCATGATGATCGGATTAGGTGTGGTGAATTTGGATCATGTTCACTAAACAACTTGAGGGATGTTGAATTTAGTGGGAGTTCATCTAGTAATTTGATTAAGTTGAACTATTTATCATGAACATAGTCTAAATTGTACTTGCAAATACTGTAGATCACATGGCTAAATCCAACTTCAACTTCAACGTTTTCGCTGAGAAGGAAAAGCTTAGAAACAATGGGTCTAACTTCACCAATTGGTTCCGCAATCTAAGAATCATTCTCTCTGGCGGTCAAAAGGACTATGTCCTTGGGAAAGCGTTAGGTGACCCCTCACGCAATCAAGCTGGCCGATGAGAAGCTGTCATCACCACGCAAAGATGATTATGGTGTGATTAAGAGCACCATGTTGTTTGCTATGGAATCGGACCTTCAAAATCGCTTTTGAAGACTATCCCGCCTTTGAGATTCTCGAGGAGCTGAAACCATGTTTCAGACTCAGCCCGCTCGAGAGATATGAGATCTCCGAGAAGTTCTTTAATCGCAAGATGGAGGAAGGGAGTTCCGTTAGTGAGCACGCCATTAAGATGTCGGGCTACACTCAACGCCTTGAGCAATCGGATCAAGATTCCAGAGGAGCTCAAGATTGACAGGGTTCTGCAATCACTCCCTCCCAGCTACAAAAGTTTTGTAGTGACTCACAATCAGATTGGTTCCACTGATACGATCACCGAGCTCTTCGCAAAGCTGAAGGCTGCGGAGGTGGACATCAAGAAGGATAATCATGTGTTGATGGTAAACAAGCCCACCTTTAAGAAAGGTAAGGGTGCAAGGAAGCCCTTCAAGAAAGGCGGCGGCAAGCGCGTTGCCCCTGCTGAGAGGAAGCTCAGGTCTGGTCCTGAGACGGACACTGAGTGCTTCTATTGCAAGGACAAGGGTCATCGAAGCTTAATCGTCCGAAGTACTTAGCGGACAAGAAGGCTGGCACCATCAAAGGTATATTTGATATACATGTTATTGATGTTTTCCTTACTATCCCTTGTTGTAGTGCCTGGGTATTTGATACCGGTTCAGTTGCTAATATTTGTAACTCGAAACAGGAGCTACGAAATAGACGGCGTTATAGGATGAGGTGACGATGCGCGTTGGCAACGGATCAAGAGTTGATGTGATGGCCATCGGCACGCTCTCCTTAGTTTTACCTTCGGGATTATTTTTAAACCTTAATAAATGTTATTATGTGCCTGCGTTGAGCATGAACATTATTTCTGGATCGTGTTTATTGCAAGACGGTTATTCATTTAAATCGGAGAATAATGGTTGTTCTATTTATATGAGTAACATCTTTTATGGTCATGCACCTCTTGTGAATGGTTTATTTCTTCTAAATCTCGAAAGGGATGAAACACACATCCATAACATTGAGGCTAAGAGATGCAAAGTAGATAGTGATAATACTACTTATTTGTGGCATCGCTGCCCAGGTCATATTGGTGTAAAGCGCATGAAGAAACTCCATTCTGATGGACTTTTGGAGTCTCTTGATTTTGAATCATTTCACACATGCGAACCATGCCTCATGGGCAAGATGATCGAAACCCCGTTCTCCGGAATGATGGAGCGAGCAACGGACTTGTTGGAAATCATACATACCGATGTATGCGGACCGATGAGTGTTTTGACGTGCGGTGGATATCGCTATTTTCTCACTTTTACCGATGACTTAAGTAGATATGGGTATATCTATTTAATGAAACATAAATCTGAAACATTTGAAAAGTTCAAGGAATTTCAGAATGAAGTGGAGAACCATCGTAATAGAAAGATTAAGTTTCTACGATCCGATCATGGGGGCGAATATTTGAGTTATGATTTTCTCACGCATCTTAAAGCAAGCGGAGTTGTTTCGCAACTCACGCCACCCGGAACACCACAGCGTAATGGTGTGTCTGAACGCCGGAATCGAACTCTATTAGATATGGTCTGATCGATGATGTCTCTTACTGATTTGCCGTTATCATTTTGGGGTTATGCATTAGAAACCGCTGCATTCACTTTAAATAGGGCACCATCTAAATCCGTTGAGACAACACCGTATGAACTGTGGTTTGGTGCTAAACCTAAGTTGTCGTTTCTTAAGGTTTGGGGATGCGAAGCTTACGTCAATAAGTTGATGCCGGACAAGCTCGAACCCAAAGCGGAGAAATGCGTCTTCATAGGATACCCTAAGGAAACTATTGGGTATACCTTCTATCACAGAACCGAAGGCAAAGTGTTTGTCGCAAAGAACGGTTCCTTTCTTGAGAAGGGGTTTCTCTCGAAAGAAGTGAGTGGGAGGAAAGTAGAGCTAGACGAGGTTATTGAACCTTCTCTTGAATTGGAGAGTAGCGCAGCACCAGAAATTGTTCCAGTGTCGCCTGCACCAATAATAGAGGAAGCTAATGATAAGGATCATGAAGCTTCGGACGATGCTTCTACTGAACGTCGTAGGTCGACAAGGTCGCGTGCCCCTCCTGAGTGGTACGGCAACCATGTCTTAACTGTCTTGTTAGTAGATGACAGTGAGCCTGCGAACTATGAGGAAGCGATGATGAGCCTAGACTCTGAGAAATGGCTAGAGGCCATGAAATCCGAATTGGGATCCATGAGCGAAAACCAAGTATGGACTTTGGTGGACCCTCCTAGCGACCGAAAGGCCGTTGAGTGCAAATGGATTTTCAAGAAGAAAACGGACGCGGATGGTAATGTTACCGTCTATAAAGCACGGCTTGTCGCGAAAGTTTTTCGACAAGTTCAAGGTGTTGACTACGATGAGACTTTCTCTCCCGTAGCGATGTTTAAGTCCATTCGGATTTTATTAGCAATTGCTGCGTTTCATGATTATGAAATATGGCAGATGGATGTCAAGACTGCGTTCCTCAATGGCAACATTGATGAAGAGTTGTATATGATGCAACCCAAGGTTTTGTCGATCCTAAGGATGCCGATAAAGTGTGCAAACTTCAGCTCCATTTATGGACCAAGCAAGCATCTCGGAGTTGAACCTTCGTTTTGATCAAGTGATCAAGAGCTTTGGATTTGTTCCAAATTGCTACGAAGCTTGTATCTACAAGAAAGTGAGTGGGAGCTCGGTGACATTTCTGGTACTATATGTGGATGACATATTGATTATTGGAAATGACATTAACATGCTTAACGATGTGAAGAGTTATTTGAACAAGTGTTTTTCAATGAAAGACCTAGGTGAAGCTGCTTATATATTGGGCATCAAAATCTATAGAGATAGACAAAGACGCCTGATAGCTTTAAGCCAGAGTACATACCTAGACAAAGTTCTGAAAAGGTTCAGAATGGATAAGGCAAAGAAAGGTTCAAAGGCCTATGTTGTTGTGTAAGATATTGAGCAAGGCTCAGTGTCCAGCTACGGTAAATGATAGGGAAGCCATGAGCAAAGTGCCTTATGCCTCGGCCATAGGTTCTATCATGTATGCCATGCCGTGTACTAGACCGGATGTGTCCAATGCTCTTAGTTTGACGAGCAGATATCAAAGTGATCCAGGAGTGGAACACTGGACAGCCGTGAAGAACATCCTAAAGTACCTAAATAGGACTAAAGAAATGTTCTTAGTCTATGGGGGTGATGAACAGCTCATCATAAAGGTTACGCCGATGCTAGTTTCGACACCGACAAGGATGATTCTAAATCTACATGTGATACGTGTATATTTTGAATGGAGGAGCTGTGAGCTGCGTAGCTGCAAGCAAAGCGTGATCGCGGGATCTACAAGAGAAGCGGAATACATGGCTGCCGCAGGTTGCCAAGTGAAGGAGTTTGGATCAAAAACTTCATCACTGAGCTTGGCGTGGTTCCAAGTGCATTGGACCCACTTAAGATATTGTGTGACAACACTGGCGCCATAGCACTCGCTAAGGAACCAAGATATCATCCAAAGACCAAGCATATCAACCGCAAGTTTCATATAATCCGAGATTATATAGCAGATGGAGATCTGAAGATTAGCAAAGTACATACAGATCTGAATGTCGCAGATCCGTTGACTAAACCTCTTCCACATGTAAAACATGATCAGCACCTCAGTGCCATGGGTGTGAGATTGTTGCCAAATGTAAACTAGATTATTGACTCTAGTGCAAGTGGGAGACTGTTGGAATTATGCCCTAGAGGCAATAATAAAGATGTTATTATTATAATTCTTGTTCATGATAAAGTTTATATTCCATGCTAGAATTGTATTAAGCGGAAACATTAATACTTGTGTGGTTTGTGAACAACACCGTGTCCCTAGTATGCCTCTATGGACTAGCTCATTGATTAATGATGGTTAAGGTTTCCTAACCATAGACATGAGTTGTCGATTAATAATGAGATAATATCATTGGGAGAATGATGTGATGGACAGACCCAAACTAAGCGAAGCAATTAGATCGTGTCATCGTGTTCATCTTTGCGAAGCTTTTCTTATGTCAAATATTGTATTCCTTAGACCATGAGATAATACAACTCCCTGGTATCGGAAGAAAGCTTTGAGGTCATCAAACGTCATCCTATGAGAGGGTGATCATAAAGGTGTCTCTCAGGTGATCGGAAAGTGCCTATTGGGTTGTATGTATCGAGATGGGATTTGTCCCTCCCAAGTCGGAGAGATATACTTCGGGCCCACTCGGTAATCGATATCAACACCGCTTGCAAGCATGTGGTTAAGGAGTTAATCACAAAGTGATATCGGATTACGGAACGAGTAAAGTACTTGCTGTGAACGAGATTGAACTAGGTATGACGGTACCGACGATCGAATCTCGGGCAAGTAAAATATTGCGAGACGAAGGGAATATATATATGGGATTGATTGAATCCTGGCATCATGGTTCATCCGATATGATCATCGATGAATGTGTGGGAGTCAATATGGGTTTCCAGACCCCGCTGTTGATTATTGATAGAAGATCATGTCTGCATATTCTCGAACCCGCAGGGTCACACACTTAAAGTGTCTCGACGCTAGGATAGATTGGATAATTTGTTTATGAGTTTTTGTCCGGAGTCTCGGATGGGATCCGGGACATCACGAGAGGTTCCGGAGTGGTACGGAGAATAAGATGCATATAAGGCAGTGCAGTTTTTGGAGTTCGGAATTGTTCCGGGTTAATCGGTATTGTACCGGAAGCTTCTAGAACCTTCTGTAAGGGGACCAACGTGGCCCCACCTTCCGGGAGGGGGCATGGGCCTATGAGGGAGTGCCCTGTCCAGACAATAGGGGCACAAGGCCCCATAGGGCCCAGCCGGCCAAGAGAGGTTTAAACTCTAGATAGAGCTTCTAGAAGGGGGCTTTTGCCCCCACTCTTCCTCCTTGGGGCCGGCCTTGGCTTGGGAGGTCTAGGGCTGCGCCCACCCCTCTATATATAGAGGGCTGGGGGCGCACCAACCCCCCACACCTTCCCCTCCAACCCTAGCCGCCCTGCTGCCCTCCTCTCTCCCTCCCGACTGCTTGTAGGCGAAGCCCTGCTGCAGAAATTCTCCACCAATTGCACCACGCCGTCGCGTTGTAGATCCAACCCATCTCTCCACCATACTTGCTGGACCGAGGAAGGAGGAGACGTCGAGGTGCTGCACGTGTGCATCTCATGGAGGCATCGCCACTTGTGGTGCTAGATCGGATCGGATCGCGAGGAGGAGAAGCGAGTACGACTACATCACCCACGCCGATTTAACGCTCACTGCATGAATCTTCAAGGGTATGAAGATCTAATCCAATCTCTCTCGTTGTTTGCATCTCCTAGATTAGATCTTGGCTTCCCTCTGTTTGCATCTGTAGAAAATTTTGATTTACTATGCCGCGAAACCCTTCATGAAGGCCTTGATATTTGGAGAATCGATAGAGAAGGCCTTGATCTACATCATCACTAAAGCGATCAACAATTCCCCCTCATTCACTTGAGGGCCCCTTTGATCTAGAGTTTCTTTTGAAATTCTAGATCTTGTTTTATCTATTTTATAAACTTGATTTGTTGTGGAAACTTGTTGTCCTCTCGGAAGCCTCCAATTCAGTTGTGGATGTGTGCCCCGATCTTGTTGTAAAGGCGTCAGCTCCCACCTCGAAGGGTACTGTATAGTGGAAAAGTGGATCGAGACAGTTGTGGCGAGATCCATCGAAGATGTAACAGCCCAAAAATATGAAACAATGATCATCAAACTCTAATCACTAAAATTAGGGTTAACAAAAACTTTGATTAAATAAAAACCAAATGAATGCATGTGTGTATGTGATGATTTGATAAATGCATGAATGGACTTTTGTGATTCAACTAAATAGTAAGGAATGGTTCAAAGATGAATATAGCATCATCTAAAACATTTCCAAGCAGAAACAAATCAAGATAAAGTCACAAACAATTCAAATAAAGCAAATGGTCATTTTTGCCAATCTTGCTCACTAGGTCACTTTGAGTGTTTCTAGTGCAAGATTTTAAACAGAAACTTTTCCAATTCTTTTCACCCCTTGCTAGACCAAGTAAAAGTGAATCAAAGCCCACCTTTCAAACTTGCAGAAACATTTAGCAACCCCATTCAAATGACAATTCAAAATTGAATCTTTAACCTAGGTGAAGATCACACCTTTTCAAAACCTAACCAAACCAGTGCACCTTGACCAATCCAACTAACCAGATACTCCCTAGCATGTGCCTAGCAAACCCACCAAGTTTGAATCCAAAATTCAAATTTGAATTTCTTTCGGCCATTTCATCAAACACCTTGTCAGCAGCAAACAAACAAACAAACACAAAACACTATAGTGAGCAGTGATCAGTGCCTAACTTGCTCCCTCTATAGCTCACTCTACATTCTCAGTAGATGATCAAAGTAATCTAACTATCTTTAGCACCACTGTGAGCAAGTCTAGCCATTAATGGTGAGCATGCCGATAGCAACATTGTCACCCCCCATGTCGCCAGCGAGCTAGAGGAAGAACTAGCCTCGCCAACCTTGTCTGGGACACGCAGCACCGTCCACCGCCACTCCCTGTCCAAGCCCCGAGTGCAGCCAGCCACTAGACCACCCGCCAAGCACGCTCTCAGTCCCTTTGCCTGCGAGCCGAGAGCGCGCCAGTGCGCCGTCAGCGACACCAACCCACAGACCACGCGTCGCCCTCACCGCTTGCAGACTTGATCGCCAGCACCCCGCCAGACAACCTCGTTCGCCGCCACGCGGACCACGCACGATGTGCGCCATTAAAATTGTCGTCGGACCCGCCTAGAGCGCCGTGACGTTCCGACCATCTCGCACCGCCCCATGCCTCGCCACCATGCCGTTGAGCGTCGCCAGGGAGCACCGCACCGCCCCTATCGTCGTCCATGCTAGTAGCACTCTATGCTGTCAACACCGACGAGCTCCACCTGCGCCATTGGGTCCCCTTCAGCCACTATAAAAGGAGGCCTCCCCCGCTCGTTTTCTTCACACCAGTTCACTCCCCACCTCTCACTGATCACACCCACTCACTCCCGGAGCAAGGCGAGCACCAGGTTGCCGGAATTTCACCAGAGTTCGCCGCTACAGAAGAGGAGGGGCACCGTCGATTGGAGCCGTCCCGGGAGGAGCTGCATGTACCAGGAGAACCGCCGTCGTCGACTTCGTAGTTCGCCTCCATCGCCGAACATCGTCGGAGCCCCGGTGAGCCCCCACTGACCCCCACTGGCCGCGCTAGGGTTCTGCCTCGCCGGCGTTGTTCGACGTTGTTTGACATGGAAAATACCGCTTTTCTAATGAGAGGAGGAAGATAAGGGATCTCCCGTACGCCGGGGAAAAAACATAGAATATGCGGGCGTGCCAGTGTACAAGTACACAAAAAATAAAAGATGGGAAAAGATACATATTAATCATCACGACTAATAGCCTAAACCCTGCTGGCGCTCTGTGGTGGCCTGCTGGCACGGCCAACATGACAAGGCGATTGTGGTCTCCTGGTTCCTGGGGCCTCGGAAAGCTCCCGGTTAATTACTCCCGCGGGTAGAACCGCGGGACACCTCCGATTAAGTTGCTTGGTCGTCGTCTTTGGTCTTCGCTTCGCGTTCTCCATGCATCGTGGTAGTGATGTGTGTTGGCGACGGCAGAGTCTGTGTACTAGCGTGTACACGCGCCGTAGATAGCATGGCCTTTGCTCCGGCCATGCCCGCTTTCCTCGTCGGTCTTGAGCGGTGTTGAAGTAGTTGAAGTCGGGGTAGCTTGCATGGTTGCGCTTTGCTTGGATCGTCGTTGATGGCCCTGTAGTTTCACTGGAAGTGCGAGGGGTACGCCTCGCGGGAGTAGACGTGGTTGAGGAAATTTGAGTAGAAAGAGACGATGGGCATGCGTCCCGAACGTGCCGTCCGGTGTCGAGTGTGACACCATTGCCGATGATGGACTGCAGCCATCTCCATGGCCAAGCAGCCGGCCAACGGGTGACATGAAGGCACCACGACGCAAGGTCGTTCGCCCACACGAATAAATTGATCAAGAGCTTCAGCATGCATGAAGACATGCTCACGCACACACTAGTACGCATGCATGCACGCGCATATGGCCTTGCGATCAGCCTCATCCCCGCGAGCGCATCCTGGGCCTAGCCAGCTTGGGAAACGGTGATGCCAATCGCGGCGAGTCGGTGGCGAGTTGAGGACTGATTGATGGAGTTTGCCTGTGGGCAAAAATGCGTCGATGCCCGTAGAGTGGGCAAAAACGCGTCGACGCCCGTAGACTGTTCACATGTCATGGGGGCGCCGCCTTAGATGATGTTTAGGCTCGATCTACCGGACATCGAGGCTACATCCTCCGATGAGGATGTATACGACGCCGTGCCGACTCTGCGGAAAGAGCCGGCCTGTGTTATGGCCGCCGGTGAGATGCGACCCGTCAACGGCGTCTCCGTCAACGGTACAGCTAGGCTTGGTTGAGAGGCTCGCTTCGGCGAGCTTCGATATACGATGCCCTCGTTTCGGCCGAGTTCATCCACCGGCCGCTCGAGGGCAACGCTCTAGATTAAGAAGATAAGAGGCGAGCGAGGACCTTGCGTATGCACGCTCTTGCCCATGAACGGCGTACGCAGCGTCTTGGCCGACCCGCACGACAATGCTGGATACAAAAGAAAACACGCGGGATTAGCATAATTTCTCATCATCGGAAAAGATGACGCCGGCCATGATCTCGCCGCTCTTCGCCACAAGCTGGTCGGCGTGCGCCTCGGATCGTTCTCCCCAGCCTCCTGCCTGAGGAGAAAACGATGTTCTTGGCGTCGCCTGAGATTAGATCTCAAACTCGCTGCGTGCGTCTTCAAGGATTAGTCCCCCTGCATTCTTAGGCTTTACGCCCAGCTTATATAGGCGGCCAAGGTGAGCCAGTAGGCAGTGGACGACGCGTCGCTGCGATGGACTTCTTGATCGGTTAAAATACGAGCTTATCTTCCTTGCCGTGAACTGCTCGTACTAAACCGATCATATCGTTTCTGATCCGTTTCTGGAGTTCTAGACGGGCCTACCAGACGTCCAGACCTCCGTCTTATCTCATTAGTCCAATATACGTACGGGATACATCTGGCTAATTTTTCACGCCCACGTCCAGCATGCCACGTAGAAGTACCGATCAGGCTTTAAAAAGATCATAAGCTGGTCATGATCATATACGAATATGAATAAGCTAGAGCCCTGTATACAGACACGACTAGCATACACATGGGCAACCTGATGAGTAGCTCAATTAAGCTGTATTGGGTCTACTTAATTCCATCTATATGCATATATAGAGCAGGGCCATGCATAGGTGTTGGGTTTCCCTCAGGTATGAAGTATAGTATTTTCTTTTGCATAAGGATATACCTCACCCATATTTGAAATAGATATTAGGACAAATTACCATCAAACAGACGTGGACGATGAACCAGAGCCGTTCGATTAGAATTAGATCCTACGATCCTAATCGCCACATACTGTTTCGCCCCTCGTTGTCTCACTGACGAGTGGGGTCGCTCACTTAACCAGCCCTCACGCGCGCCGTGCGTAGTGGGCCGGTCCAGTTTAATATCCCGCAAGACCCAACAATTCAAACTTAGGTTTATTCTTTTCATTTCAAACTCAGTTCTGTCCCTAGATTCAAAATTCAACCTAGCTCGATTCACTGAACCAAAATGCATGAAACCAATTTTGTTAGAAAGGTATTGGAGTGCTTAATCCAAGCCCGTTGGATTCAAACCTATTGGATTTATAGATCAACCATGGTAAAAATAACAAGGCAGAAGCTTTTCTGCATTCAAACATTTTTCAAAATTTAACCATGAAAGCTTTTGAGTTGATTCCAACTGTGAAAAATCACATTTAACCATACATTTCAGAATATATAAAAATATATAGGGTTACTTGCAGAAATAATGATCAAGTAATAAAAGAATGCCTCATAGGACATTCTAGTCATTTTATTTAAATTAAATAAAAAGGTTAAACCTTATTAAATTGTGACACCATTTTAAATCACATTCTCATGTACTGAAACATGTGGTGATGACATGTGTCAACATGATCCCATGTTTGAGTTGGAGAATATTAAATCTTAAGTAATTTTTTAATGAGTAGAAATTACTTTTCTAAAATAAAATAAATAAGACAAGTGCCTTAATCTTTGTGATGATAGTGATGATGTTAGATCATCTAGTGTGAACCTTTGTATGATAAATAAAAATAGTTAAGTATTGTGTGGTGATTGTGTACCTCGTATTTATTTATAGACGCTAGTACCGACCAAGAATACGAGGAGGAAGGAGGATACTACGAGGAAGAAGCCGAGGAGAACTTCAACCACTGCTCTACACAAGGCAAGCCTCACTATACAATTTGAACTAGCAAGCTTATACTTTCAATGATGCAAGCTTGTGCTAAATTTATGCAAGCTAATACTTGCAAGCTTACCCCACTTGATACCCAATCCTAGTTTTACCTGCAAGCTTAAGTATTTTAATTCTTCATCAAAGCTTTCTCTTAGAGTTTACTTAGTGACTTGTAGATAAGAGAAGGATATTAGAAGGTAGCATAAAGAGCATAAAACTTGGCCTAAGTTAGAAAATCTTGATGTCATCTTGAGGCATGAGATTGAACTTAGATAAGATACACTTGTTTACCGCCCCTCATTAGTATTTACCCCCACTTGTAGAGGATAGTGCTAAGCATAAAACTTGATCAACTTTAGATGGTAATACTTGGTGAAAATGGTTATGAAAGCCTTAGAATGATGAGTCATTCTACTGAAATGTTTTGACATGTGTTTCCGAACACCAAAGGATTTTGATGATGAAAATGTTAAGGCATAAGCCATAGCCCTTTACAAAACTGATGGTTGTCTGGATGCGATACCATTCCAATTTTACCGTACAACCATAATAATCGAAATTTGGGTAGGGCTTGACTTAAAATTTATATACCTTAGTATGGGTTCCCATGTGGCCAAGGTCTGAGCTGAGGCTACCTTGTGAAGATTGTCCACCTGTGCAGTACCCAAGATGACAGCTGGTCATGGTTGGGAGGCCAAACTCATAGGAGAGGTGCCTATACTAGGGCGTGTAATTGAAAGGTTAGGATTGATTATCCGCATACTGAGTATGGTGTATTCAGGATTTGTTCCTGACGGATGTATCGAATGTTGTGGTGAAAGTGTACAATCTTTGCAGATTGTCAAACTATTCGAATAGCCGCGTCCGCGTTTATGGACAGTTGGAGTGGCCATACTGTTCCATCGTCAGATGTTTTCAAAATGACTTATGAAATGAATCATGACTCTGACTTGACCACAACAGGGTTGTGATATGAAACTCAAGTTCCTACTTAGGTGTTATAAAATGTGTAACTAGCTTTCTTTGCTTTTGAACTTGGTAGAAATAAATCTGGTTTTTTGCAAAACAACCCTAGAGCTTAGTACTTCCTATTCCAAAACCACTTCACTTGTTAGTATTAGTTTGCGAGTACTTAAAGAGTACTCATGGCTTTGTCCCTGGATATTTCCGTGGCTAGACTATGAAGAGGAGTATCAGGAAGATGGACAGCAAGATGGTTACGACAACTAGGATCATCTCCCATCGTCAGCATTGCCTGTGACCATGAAGATGGAGCTTCGCCTACGCTATCGTTATTATTACGTTATTCCGCTGCTTGATTTGTATTAAGACCGGATCATGAGATCCTTTATTTGTGTAATACCTTATGTATGGTTTGTAATGGATGATGTACTGTGATATCCAATCTATTATGTCTCACAAAAATGGTAATCCTGGGATTGTGATGTATGGCATAACAGGCATCTAGGAATAAAAATCCGGGTGTTGACAGAAGAACAGGGTGGGGCCTTTGGTGGAGTGGTGGTCTTAGTACCTCCCACCCCTCCAACACGGATGTATTTCTCCTAAAAAGGGAGGAACCGCGGTAAAACAAATCCCGTGTCTCCGCATGCCCCACTCTCCGTTACTTATATCCTTTTAACGCTCTTTACTCGTTTAGTAGCTAGGTTGTCATATAGGTAAATTCAACTTAGTTGCATATCTGGAGAATTTACCTTTGAGTCAAGCCTAAATTGAAAACGAATTAAAATATGGAGTAGCACCTATTCACCCCTCCCTCTAGGTACCCATATTATCCCATTTCAATTGGTATAAGAGCATCGACTCTTTATTCGAGCTTTACCGCCTAAGAGAGTATTGGCACTCATGGAGATGTAAGTGAGGTTATGGATACAGTCACCATGGAAGACCTCAAGAGCTTGGAAACAAATTTGACTAAAACCATGGAGACCCAATTACAAGAAATGCTTGAAATGACAGCGCAACTCTTGGCGATCCAAAACCACACCTCCATCTTCCACTGAGGTCACAACTCCTCTTTCAAAGAACAAGGTTGTGGCTAAATCCAATGAAGAAGAGTTGGAGGATGGAGATAAAATTAATAGTTCCTCTTATAAAAAGGGAAGTGGGAAGGGAGATTATAGTGAGGTTCATCACTTGTACTCTACTGATCCACCAATCCCTCATCCTCATATAAACAATAGGGGTGATCCACCCAAGCTAAGTGCATCATCTTTTAATCAATGTAAATTCTTGATGAAATCTCATGTGTGGAGCTCTTCTATTGAGTTGTGGAATATCATTGAAGTTGGGCTCAAGGTTGTAGATCCAATGAACATGAAAAGAAGAGAAGTGGTCGATAGTCAACTCAATGCCACTACCTTGCAGATGATTCAACTTGGTATGGGTCCCAAGGACATGACACATATTGAACACCTCAACACCTCCAAGGAAGCTTGGGATGCTCTCTCCGAGTTATTCATTGGGAATGAGAGTATGAAGAGAAATCGGTATGATGACGTGAGCAATTAAGTTGAAGGTTTTTACATGATGGATGGAGAAGACCATGAATGCATGTATCGAAGACTCAAGTCGATTGCTACCACCTTTAGAAATCTTGGTGCTTCTCGATGCTTCGATAAAAAAGAAAGTATGTGAGTGCACTCATGCCCTTTGAACCCACTGACTTAAAGAATCTACAAGGAAGGCACACAACTACTATCTCATGGCTTCCAATGAAGGTATGCAAGAGATGGCTGCTTTCAAGGTTGCTGCCAAGAATGCTAAAGATACTCGTGATCGGTCCATAGGTAAGCAAATGGGGGTAAACCTTGCCTTGAAGGCTAATGTGGTGGAACACGAGGATGATGGAAGAAGTGAGGAAGTCAATTCTATGAGCTGTCTCTAGGAAGTCAAACTTGCTCATGGTGAGTATATGGCCTTTTATGTAAGAAAATTTTGGAAATATCCCACCACGGCATAGTCAGAACTTGAACGAAGGAATGGCTCTAGTGGAAGAAAGGAGAATGGTCCATAAGTAAGATCTTGCTACAACTATGGTGACCACTTTCACTTTGTTGCCGAATGTACGTATCAAAATAGATAAGACAATGGTGGGATACGTATTCTCAAGGAAAATTCAAAGGATCCATGCAAGAAGCCTTTCACTAAAATAAATATGCCATACAAGAAGCAACCGAAAATCGTGTTGGTGGCACATGAGGATTAATCGTCTGGGAGTGAGGATTAAGAGGAAGGAGAAAACTCAAGAGAGGTGGCAGCCATCGTCACCACCTCTACTCCGACTCCTTCACTCTTCGGTTCTCCTAATGAGAACATCGTCAACAATGACGTCAATTGCCTCATGGCAAGGGCCTCCGAGGTATCAACTTCTACTACTTCTTTTCCTAAGACTACTATGAATGTTGAGTTGGATGATCCTACTAGTCTTAAGGTTAAAGAAGAAGTTATTTGTTTGGATCATTATGTGACTAACTTGCAAGGTGAACACAAGAAGAATTTTGAGTCCCTCATGGGTCAACTTATTCATTCAGAAGATCTTCGTGAAGAGAAAGGTAAAATTTAAAGAGAGTATGATATTGAAATAACATCTTTAAAAAATTCTCTAGAAGAAGAGGAAGAGATTCGAGTTTCTCTTGAGAAGAAGCTTGGAACTATTGAAGAATCACATGATTCCATTGTTTCAAAACTTATTAAGGACATGACCGTGATATCCCAAAGGCTAAAGTTTCTCTCTATGTGGGTACACAGATTTAGATTAGGCTGGTGATAAGGATGATAGAAAATCAACATATGGTTCATGCCAATTCCTTCGTAGATTCTTGGTCTGTTGGTATTCTAATAAGCAAAATTGTATATCTCTCTCCACCGCTGAAGCTGAATATATGGCTGTTGCAAGTTCTTGTACTCAATTGTTATGGATGAGGCAAACTTTAAAGGAATACAGTGTCACTTGTGACAAAGTGCCTCTTTTATGTGACAATGAAAGTGCTATCAATATTGCATATAACCCGGTGCAACATACAAGAATGAAGCATATTGAGATTCGTAATCACTTCATTAGAGATCATGTTGCCCGTGGAGATATTGAGCTACTTTATGTGAGCATGAAGGATCAATTTGCGGATATTTTCACGAAGCCTCTTAATGAAGCAATTTTTTGCTATTTGAGAAATGAGATAAATATCGTAGATTCAAGGATCTTGACTTGAACACCTTGCATACACATCATTTTCTTCACCACTATTTTCTTTAGATTTAGGCATGTATATAGGGGAGTATGGTCATAATTAATTGGGCTACCCCCCCCACACATAATGTCAAAAGTAAGAAAGGTCATTTCTCTTAATATTATTTTGTGATATGTGAGCTTAATTGATGATTATTGGATATGAACTCAAGATATATCTTCGCGGTGTCATGCCAAACACTCATACAGGGTGGCCTTGGCCACCGCCCTCTTCCTAGTGAAGAGTTGATTCTTTATAGATCTTTTTGGTTTTTATTGTCTATCTTTTGTTCTTATGGAAAACACACTCAACATTGGCTTTTAAATTATTTGCCTCTTGTAATCTTGGGTGTGTAGTAACATCATAGTTTGGTTTTCTAACCCAAGCCTATCCCTTCTTAAAATACATCTATCTTTCTTGCACACAAGTCCTTTTGTTGTCACTCGAGGGTTTGGGGAAAAGGTTGGCCTGAATTATGTGTAAACAGAAATTTTTAGAGAAGGCCGGATTATCCGCCCAAGTGGGGGCCGGATTATCCGTCCTAGGTGGTTTCTCAGATGTAGGGTTGGGCGTCCGGGGAGAGGCTCAAATAGAGCGGTTCTGTCCATCCCGACTCCCTCCCAAACCACAGCTGTCGCCAACCATCCCCAACCTCCCCGGAGCTTCTACAGCCGCCGGTTTCCTCGACCCCTTGCCGAATCTACTTCTCCTCCTCCCCGGGTATCTTCTCATCCAATATTTTCTTCCGACGAGTGAGGGTAACTCTCACATTCTTGATTTTTGTGTGGATGTTATGTTTTTATGCTAAATCTTGGAATAGATGATGCTTTGTGGTTTAGATGCATGCCTATCACAGTAGTTTCAAAACAAATTTATCCGATCTTTTTTTTTGGCCATGATTGGAATCTGATATTGAAAGTCGCGGGCCGGATTATCCGCCCCTGGCATGGACGGATTATCCGGCATAGATTTTCATCAATTCCAATGTATGATTTTTCTTGGTCCAGGTTTTGATTGGCTTGTGGTTTCTTAACTAATATGTATGGTATAACCTCCTGGACTTGTGTGTGCTTATCTCGTGCTACCTCTCCTATTCGTTTCATAGGTGACTCTCGTGGTGTTCTCGTGTTCATTAGTGATCCCAAGGTCTATAAGAGAAGATCACGCTACTTTTGGCAAACCATATAGGATGGTATTATGGACGAGGAGGTGTTGCACATGCAAGCCAAGGACTCTGAAAGGATGGCTGGTCGCGAGAAGAAAGAGAAGAGGGCTAGGGATTCTCAGAAAAAGAAAGGAAAATCTGCTATGGTCAAATTATAAGGCCATGGACCTTGTTGAGTATTCCATGCTCAGGCAAAGAGATTGGTATGTGGCTAACCCACGTAATGGGGATATGGACGACCCAACCTTTTGGTCTGATCATCAAATGTACATCTTACAGGACGTCTATTCCTCCTTGAAGTTACGCCCAATGCGCCCACTTGATCTTACACATTTTAAGAGCAACCACATTTTGCGGATGTGGATAATGTGACTAAGAGGATGGGGCTGCACCATATTATGATCCTCCAATGTGACTATGTTATCAAGCTTGTCCAGCAATTATTCTCGACCCTTGCAATTGCTGGTGATGAGGCTATCACTGTGAAGTGGATGATGGGGACTCACTAGTGCTAGTCCAATTTCTACCGTTTTGTGAGGTGCTCTCTTACACTTTTGTAGGCCGAGATCACTCTGTTGGGCATCGACTTTGTGGTCCTAATCGCCCCAGCAAGGATGCTTTAGTCTCGGATCTTTATGGACGTATGGGTGTGGTTGAGGAAGTCTCCAGTCTCCTACCACTTTACTCTTAGCTGGTTCTTATCTTTCGTGACAACATTGCTCCAAGTGGAGGTAACAATGACATTATCCGTGGTTCTCTTGTCAACTTTCTTACACTTGCTCATGAATGTGCCACTAGTGAAGACCCCAACACGGACTACTGCTTGGATGTCATGGATTTCATTTACCATGAGATGTTTGATGCAATGGTGAATCGGCATTCTATCCCATATGCTCCATTTATAATGATGCTCATCAAAGCCACTCTCCCGCATGAAGATTTCAGTGGACGTCTTGATGGGAAACACAAGGTGAATAAGCCATATACTAAGAAGAAGAAAAATGCATATGTGCCTGCTGTGTCTGATACTTATACGAAAGATGACCATGGAGGCACTCATGGGAGGAGGCCTCCCATTCCGACCATTGCTAAAGACGTCAAGCAGCTTTCTTGGTTTCAGCACAACATCCTTTGTATGGGAGTGGACACTCACAAGGGTCAGTATCAAGATTACAGTCAGCGCCATGACATGGCCTATACTCAGCAACTCATTCTTCACCATGCCTTGGGATCATGGTAATCCTTCTCAGCAGTCAGCTCCCACTCCGTACAATCAGTGGAACACCTTAGGGATCAACTATGGTTACTTGGAGAGGCACTTGTTTCATGCCTTGGCGAGTGCGTATCTGCCTCCTACTAATGATGAGGAGGGGGTGAGGGCAAGGATGAGGGCGAGGATGATGAGGAGTTCGACGAGTCCGAGTGATATTCTCGGGACGTTAGCATCGTTCGTTTCCCTTTTTGGTGTTTCGATGCCAAAGGGAGAGAGGTAGTTCTATTAGGACTCTGGGATTTGCATGAGTCGGGCACAGGCAACATTTGCCTCTTATTTGCATTTTCTTTCAATGCTTGTGTCCATTTATCTAGTGTTGAGCCTTATTTGTTATGTGTCGTTGAGACTATGTTAAGTATGCTTGTGAGACTCCTACGCAATTATCTATGGATTTATATCGGAATGATCTTATGAGGTATATGGATTCATCTATGGATTTATCGGATTTATCTTATGAGACATATAAATTTATCTATCTTTGGTTGAGTCTATTTTATGGTTGGTATGATCTCTATCTCAAAGCCTTAATGTTTACATTATTATATCTCTTGGTTCCTTGCAACTTGCACCTAGTATCCAATTCATAGAAGGGACTTCGAATCTCTATTTTGTGCATTTGTATTCCAATGCAAATTACTTGTATGCACACATTTAGGGAGACTTTCTTTATCATGGGTCCATCTTGCTGTTTGCATTAGTGCTTTATTGCAAATCCTAATATTTTCATCTAATACCAAAAAGGAGGAGATTGAAAGAGCATTTCTTGACCCCCAATTGTTTGTGTGTTCGATAACAATACTATGGATACTCTAATTGTAGGTGAATGATGCGGATACAAACGATGTTTTACATGTGTCAACACCATCCCTCCAAAAAGGGAGAAAAAGAGCCCCTGCTCAAATGCAGCAAAATCAAGGATTACCAGGCCGAATAATCCGCCCCTGGCAAGGACCGGATAATCCGGTCCCTAGCAATTTTGGCTAAGGACCTATCGGGCAGCTCTCTGTTAACAGCCAGATTTTTTACCGGAGTTTCAGCGCAGGGCGGGATGTTTGCCCAGGGCTGGATAATCAGGCCCCAACTAGACCCGGAAAATCCGGCCCTCCCCAAAATTGACTAAGGAAAAGATGGCGCGGCTCTCTGTTAAGTGGCGGAGATTTGGACCGGAGTTTTTGCTCTGGGGCCGGATTTTTTCCTAGGCCGGACTATCCGGCCCAGTTGACTCAAACGGCCTCATCTCGGGAGGGACAACAAATACCCATCCCTATCTTCTACATGGATCCTTTCAAATCTTCAAAAAGGAACAGTACTCCGTGAGCCCCCAAATTCGCAAGATCTACTCGTTCAACCATCTGAATGCCTTGATATTTGGAGAATCGATAGAGAAGGCCTTGATCTACATCATCACTAAAGCGATCAACAATTCCCCCTCATTCACTTGAGGCCCCTTTGATCTAGAGTTTCTTCAGAAATCCTAGATCTCGTTTTCTCTAATTTATAAACTTGATTTGTTGTGGCATCTTGTTGTTCTCTCGGGAGCCTCCAATTCGGTTATGGGTGTGTTCCCCAACCTCGTTGTAAAGGCATCGGTTCTCGCCTCGAAGGGTTATCATATAGTGGAAAGATGGATCAGGACAGTTGTGGCGAGATCCATCGAAGAACAGGGTGAGGCCTTTTGTGGGCGTGGTGATCTTAGTACCGGCTAACCCTCTAACGCAGATGTACTCACGCTAAATAGAAAGGAACTGCAACCTAGATGGGGCACACAGAGCCCATATCTAGGATGGATGGGGATGGACAGTCGCTCCTCTTCGCCGCGGCGCCGCTCTGCTGCAACGCCACACACCGCTGAGTCGTTGGCGCCGCCATGTCGTCGCCCTAGCCGCGGTCGTCCCAACGAATCACGTGCATTACCCCCGCTAACAGGTAGCCCTGCGCACGTGCCGCCATGCGAGGGGGAAATCTAGGGCCTGCCGGCGGCGGCTCCGTGCATGCCTAGCCCGGCGGCGAATGCTAGCGATAGCAGAGAGGGGTTGTCAGGGCAGCAATTATGTCGCCGGCGCGGGGGCGACATAGTTGCATCAGCGGGTTTTTTCGTCCTCCTTGTAGTTTTATCAATTATCTTTATTGTTCATGTTTGTTTTACTTATGTACTAAACCTTGTTTATGTTATCTATAAAGTTAGATCTTTCTAAAAAGAACAAGAATCAGCGTTATCTTTCTTTTTTTCTCATGGGGAGTAATCAAGGGTACTTCCTATGTCCCGGTTCAAATGACACATATAGCAAATCTTTGGCGCTAAACTTTCTCTGATTGGAGATAATTTGGCTTTGACTAATCTTTTGATTGGCTCTTTCTCCAAAATTAAATATTTATATGTCTAGAAGATGATGGTGTTTTGGAATTGCATGGTTTCTAGTATACATGTCTTTTAAACTGGGATGGAGGGAGAAGTATGAATAAAATCTAGCGTAATTCAGTGATATGTAGGGAACTCCCCCGAGCCCCCCGATCCCAAGACATAGTACGTAGCCGGCTGCCGGGTCATCCAATCCAATTCTCCCGATCTCATGCTTTCTTCACTTTGCTATCCACGCCATCAATGTTTTCCTTGGACCAACAACATGTGCCTTTTGGCACCGGCTCGCCGAGTCGTCAAGGTTGATCGGCCATCGACTGATCGACCTGTCCAACTGCAAATACCGGCAGCATGGGTATGTGTATTTGGAGCTCCACTTGGCCACCGCCTTGCCGTCTTGGTACCCATCTCTCGAGAGGCACACCTTAGACTCGTATGAATTCAAGATGGTGGGGATGAATTATCCGATCAGGATATGAAATTGTACTAGTACCAGTAATGCTAAGCTCCATAGATTAAGTGTATAATGAACATCTTCGACGTGGAACATCTGATTTTTTTTTCGAAATGGAAGCATTGCCCGGCCTCTGCATCAGCTGATGCACACAGCCTTCGACATGTTACTCATTGCTGAGTATCGAGGGTACTATGTCATATAAGCATTTTTTTTTCTCGAAACAGTCTTTCGTCCCGCTTTATAAATAAACCGTATAGATAAGACTGCTACTGAGCCAGACATCACAATGCTTGAAGAAAGAGACTCAACACAATACAAGCGAGCCCACAGAAAATAGAAGAAAAAACAAGAAAAGAAGAAAGGCCGACCCTAGCAGACCAACGAAAACATAGGTGACTTGCAACCGTTGGGCCCTCCGGTGTAGTCCCACCACGGTCCTAGCACTTGGATTTGTCGCGCACCAAGCAACACCTCCAAGAAGAAACCGGCGACGACGACATTGCTGCCCGGACTGGTCCTAGGGTTTCTCCCGATACGCCATTGGTAGTGGAGCATAGGGGCAACCGACGCCCTTCATGAAGGAGCAGCCACACCCGAAAGCGTCATAGCATCGATTTCTCCTCCACCCAAGCACCACAACACCGGACAAAACCAAAGTGCTCCACCAAACTCGCCACCCACCAACATACGCCACCACGGTCTTGAGCCCACCAACGCCGTATCACCATGGAAAACAGCGCGATGCCGGTCGGACTGAGAAGCAACCATTGACAAGGAGCGGTAGCACCGCAACCTCGCGGGAGGGAACAACCTCCACCGCGAGGGCGGTAGCCGTCTGGACGCAGCGGCAAGAGTACACCATACCATTGGATCCGGAGGTTGGCAGTAGCAGCCACCTGGGGCACTTCCTCCACCGTCGGGCGGGTGCCGACTGGACACGGCAGCCGGGACATACCAGGCCATGACGGCCCGGCCAGGTCCCAAAGGGCCCATAAAGTCCCCGCCGCCATGCTGTTACGTATAGACCTCCGCCACTACAATCCTCTTGGTCCTCACCATAGGCCTGGACGGACCCAAACGGGCCCACAAAGATCCCGCCGCCACGCTGCAGCGGGCGAGGTGTCGTCGCGACCACCCACGTCACGAGCCGATTGTCAGTCCCTTCAGAGGCGGCGAGGCTGAGCCTGGCCCGCCCAGACCCAGATCAGGCCCAAAGGGCCTAGATCTGGGCTAGCAGAACACCTCCGGCCAAGCTCTGCCCAACCACCGTCACCACCAATCGGTGGCTCCACCACGCTGCCTCCACCCAGCCATCGACAGGAACCCCGCCACCGAGGAGCACCTCCAGGTTCCAGCAGGCCCCGTGTCGTCCAACACCAAGAGGGGAAGGCCATGGCGCCCGCCCGCCGCCACCGGCACCGCGCGGCCAAGGGTCGGGGCCGCACGCCGGTGACGGCTAGGGAGAGGGAAGGTGGGAGGAAGGCTGAGTGGAGGACGGGAAAGGGCGCGGGCCGGCCACCATGGGGGCGGCGCGGGTCGCGAGAGGAAGAAAGGTCTCGAGCGGTCTCTGGCATTTTTAGCAGTTCAAATTGAAAAGGCTTATAATTTTAAACAGATGGAATAGGTACAGGCGCTAGTACCAGTGAAAGGAGCCATCACAGTCACATTTGCCCTTGCAACCACGTACACACACCAAACTTTTCGAAGATATCTGCAAATCATTCATCAATTCTCATGATCGTCATGTTGTGGAGGAGATGTATATACTGTACTACCGTTCGTTCGTCAACAAGGAAAGGAGTGTCGTCCCCTCCGATCAATGTTTCCATGTCTCCATCAAGCCATGCTGGGTTTCCCCAAAGGAGTGTCGTTCCATGATCATTGACATGCTCTTGAGAGAGTAATACGCTATCTATAGGGTACATCGAGTTATGGTATTCACTATACCGGAGATCCTGCGGTACTTGAAGGGTATAGTGACTCAAATTGGATTTCTGATGCTGATGAGTTGAAAGCCACAAGTGGATATGTATTCACTCATGGTGGTGGCGCTGTTTCATGGAAGTCTTGCAAGCATACCATCTTAACGAGGTCAACAATGGAAGCAGAACTCATAGCACTAGATACAGCTACTGTCGAAGCAGATTGGCTTCGTGAACTCTTGATTGACTTGCCGTTGTTGATAAACCTGTGCCGGCTATTCTTATGAACTGCGACAATCAAACTGTGATCGTCAAAGTGAGTAGTTCAAAGGATAATATGAAGTCATCAAGACATATAAAGAGAAGATTGGCATCTGTTAGGAAAATGAGAAACTCCGGAGTAATAGCATTGAATTATATTCAAACAGCTAAGAATCTAGCAGATCCTTTCACAAAAGGTCTATCAAGAAATATGATAGATATTGCATCAAAGGAGATGGGTTTGAGACCCACATGAGTTACCGTAGTAGTAACCCAACCTATGTGATCGGAGATCCCGTGAATTAGGACCTAGGGAAACAAGCCAGTGGCTAACTGAGGAGAGTAACTTTTATTAATCCACTCCATTGAAGATGTATTACTCTCATAATCTGTATGGCAGGTTGACTTAGTCTTAATGTGTTCATAGGCTTGTATAAGCCAAGATGCTATCCTACAGAGTAGTCTTGAAAGAACGCACCTATGTGAGACCGACTGCCGGTCATAGTCTATGAGATAGGGTAATCTCTAGGAAGCTCATGAAAAAGGCCAGGAGTGTGACTTATATGCTCCACCCGAGGGGTAGCCTTCGGCAGCCTAGTATAAGTATGACATTAGGTGAAACTCATTTACACAAAACTGGCAATTCAAGGCTTAGCCCATTGACAGTTGTTGATAAGTGTAGTCTAATGCTCTGGGTGGAAGTTCAACTTAACAGTCTCCACTGAAAAACGCTGGTATATCAAAACCGTGATTTGGAACAGAATGATGTGATGTGCCAATGAGACTTTGTGGGGGATTGTTGGAATTTGAGGCATATTTGATGTTGGGCTTTTGGCCCATAAAAAATACAAATTCTGAAATTCTCTTTGGCCCATTACTATGGCAGCTCATGTGTGTGCTTGTGGTGCCAAAGTTTAGTCTCACATTGCTAGTGGAAGAGGAGTTGGACCACCTTATATAGTAGAGTGCTGCACCACTCACTAAGGTGTGAGAAGAAGAGAAGCACTCGTGCACTCCTCCTCCGACGCCGCCCGCCTCGCCTCGGCTACAAGGCTGGTTATGGGAATCTCACGAGCCGAGCTTTATTTTGCTGTTTGGGAAAATTAATTGTGTATTAATTATGAGTCATTAATGCGTTATTACGAACGCGTTAATCAATCGGCCGTTTCTACATCGTGGGCTGGTACTGACTCGGTCGTGGTTGTTGCCCACGTCCTACCCGACCCGCACTATATAAGCAGGCAGACGCGAACCCTAGCCGTCACTAGCAATTAGATAGCATCTGCCTAACTGCGCATCGCCGTTCCACCTCTATGTGCTGCCCTCTGCTACTCCATCCCGCCGGCTGCATGCACGGCCTTCCGGGAGAGCAGGCCTCCGAAACCCCGTCTCTCTGATCCTACACCGGGAGAGAGGCGATAAGGTTTTTTGGGAGCGTCTAGCCACGAGTGCTCAAGCCCTTCTTCGTCCGGCTTCCTCGACTCCATCGCCATGTCTGACGACGCTTCCAAGCAGGCCGCTGCTGCTACCACCGGTGGCGGATCCACTTCTGTTGCGCCGTTGGTCATACCATCGACGAACTCGTACGTGTTCTTTTCCCTTCTGTTATTTCCTATGATAATTACTAGTATTGCAGTATACGTAGATGTGCTAGGTTTTTACTTGCCTGTATGGTACATGTCTACTATGCGTATGCTAGTTAGTCTTGAAAATTGTTCTGTCATGATTTACACTTGGATTAAATTAATACGAAAACTGCTAATTATTTCAACACTTTATTGTTCATGTCTGATTTACTAACGTACTTTGTTTATGTGATCTATAAAGTTTGTTCTTTCTAAAAAGAACAAGAATCAGCGTTATCTTTCTTTTTTTCCCTCGAGTGGAGTAATCAACGGTAAGTATGAATAAAATCGACCGTAATTCAGTGATATGTAGGGAATTCCCCCAAGCCCCGATCCCAAGACATAGAACGTGGTCGGCTGCCGGGTCATCCAATCCAATTATCCCGATCTCATGCTTTCTTCGCTTTGCTATCCACACGCCATCAATGTTTTCCTTGGACCCAACAACATGTGCTTTTTGGCACCGGCTCGCCGAGTCGTCAAGGTTGATCGGCCATCGACTGATCGACCTGCCCAACTGCAAATACCGGCAGCATGGATATGTGTATTTGGAGCTCCACTTGGCCACTGCCTTGCCGTCTTGTTGGTACCCATCTCTCGAGAGGCACACCCTAGACTCGTATGAGTTCAGGATGATGGGGATGAATCATCCGGTTAGGATGTGAAATTGTACTAGTACCAGTAATGCTAAGCTCCAGAGATTAAGTGTATAATGAAGATCTTCCACGTGGAACATTTGATACCACGACAGCCGACTGCACGAGACGCAGATGTGAACAACCTCTCATAGCATCTCCACATAGCATCTCCACTCGATGGCCGAATCCAGGCCGAAAATTGGTTCGTTTTTCGGTCGGACGGAACTAGTTTTCGGCCTGGATACATCATTTTTCCCACTCGCGTACCCAGGCCAAGTTACCAAGTTCGACTAAAATTCATTAAAGATGAGCGAATTTTATTAAGTTGGGCGAATATAGACGGATTAAGTCAAAATTAAACTAAAGTAGTACATAATAAACTTTAAAAAAGCCGCCGCCATGGCCTCCGCCGGTGCCTTCACCGTCCTACATGCCGAAGTTGCTGTAGAACGCCGTGTAGCCAGGATCGGCGCGGCCGTCATCCTCGCCGCCGTTGTCGTCGTCGTCGCTCGGCGGCTGGTTCTGGCGGGAGCTCCCCTGGCCTGGGTCGCCGCACCTCCAGGGCTGGTAGGACGGGCCTACGTCCTCGTCGTCGTCGTCCAGGACGTAGAGCGGGGCGCCCTGGTAGGCGAGCTCACGCCCAGACAACGCCCGACGCCGGGCGGCCTGCTCCTCTGCAGGCCGAGGATGCGCTGCCGCTCCGTCTTCTCCCAGTCCTTCCTGGACCATTCCAGGATATTGAAAAAACATTTTATAATCCCTAGTGTTTTGAGTGTTAGATAACAATATCAAGGATTATTTAATGTGTGTTGAAGTGTTGCAGCTCTCTCTAAGGTTAAAAGAAAAAGGAATCTGCCTTTGGGGGGCGGATAATCCGCCCCACACGTTTCCCAAATAGGCGCAAGCCCTAGAAGGGGGTGGAGTTTCGGTCGGATTTTCTGGCCCCGCCGGATAATCCGCCCCTCAGGGGGGCCAGATAATCCACCCCTCATGTTCACGACCAAGGCGCAAGCCCCAGAGAGGGGGAGGAGTTTCGGCCGGACTTTCCGGCTATGCCGGATAATCCGCCCCCCCCCCAAGGTCTTATTCAAGTTCCGCAGGCGCCAGCCCCAGAGAGGGGGTGGATTTTCTCCCCGGAATATCCGCCCTGGGGGCGGAGTTTTCCCAAGGGGCGGATAGTCCGCCCCAAGTGGGGGGCGGATAATCCGCCCCCAAACTTGTTCAGCGGCCAGATCTGGGCAGGGGGTATTTAAGCCAGCCTTCCCCCTCCTGCCAGATCTCTTGGTTCATTCAAAAAAGTCAAGATCTGATCTGCAACCTTCATCCAAGAGAGCTCCACCTAGATCCACTCAAAGGCCCCGTCCCTTGGGGAATCGAAGGAGGACTCGATCTTCATCATCAGCAATCAAGCACTTCATCTCCTCTCCATTCATTTGGAGAATCACCGATCTAGTATTTCTTGCAAATACCTAGATCCTTGTATTGTTTATATTGATAAACCTTGTTCTTGTGACAGCTTGTTGTCATCTCGGGAGCCCCCGATTCACTTGTGGGTGTGTGCCCCGGTAGCGTTGTAAAAGGCACAGGTTCCCTCCTCGGAGGGTACCAATAGTGGAGAAGGTGGATCAGGCCTCTCGTGGCGAGATCCATCAGAGAATAGGGTGAGGCCTATTGTGGCGTGGTGGTCTTAGAACCGCCCACCCCTCCAACGCAGATGTACTTCCCTTAACAAGGAAGGAACTGCGGTAAAACAAATCTCTGTGTCTCCACGTGCTCCACTACGGTTCCTTCGCTCCTTTCTTTATGTGCTTAGTAGCTAGGGTTGCATATAGGGAAATTCTCATAGTTACATATCTAGAGAATTTACTTTGTGTCAAGCTAAAATTGAAAAAGTACTAAAAATTGGGTAGAACCTATTTACCCCCCCCCCCTCTCTAGGAGCCCATACGATCCATTTCAATTGGTATCAGAGCCCCGGCTCTTATTTCGGGGTTAACCGCCTAAGAGAAGTATGGGTTCCAAGGTAGATGAGAGTGATGCTCCGGAGGTAGTCACCATGAACGATCTCAAGACGTTGGAAACAACCTTGGTGAGTTCAATGGAGGCTAAGATGGAAGGATGCGTCAACTGATAATGCGTCTCTCCACATCCGCAGCATCACCTCCATCTAACTTTGAGGCTACCACTCCGCAATCCAAGGAAACGGGTAAAACCGTTTCCAAAGATAACGAAGTGGTTGGTGATGACACTAGCAAGAGCTCATCCTCAAAAATGGATAGTGGTAAGGATGGATACAATGAGGTTTCTCATGTGTATTCTCCTGATCCAGCTATCCCTTACCCACATATACATAATAGGGGTGATCCACCCAAACTTTCAACATCTACTTTTACTCAATGGCAACTTTTTATGAAGTCTCATGTGTGCAGTTCCTCCATTGAGTTGTGGAAAATCATTGAAAATGGTCTTCATGTTGGAAACCCCAACAATATCACAAGAAGAGAAGTTGTCGATAGACAACTCAACGCTACAGCTCTACACATGATACAGCTTGGTGTGGGTGACAAGGATATGCCACACATTCAGCATTTTAGTACAACTAAGGAAGCTTGGGATGCTCTCACCGAGCTCTTCATCGGAAATGAAAGTATGAGAAGGAATAGATATGATGCTTTAAGCAACGAAGCTGAAGGATTCTATATGTTGGATGGATAAAACCACCAGGACATGTATAGGAGGCTCAAGGCAATAGCCACAACTTTCAGAAACCATGGTGCCGCTCATGTTGATGATGCATGGATCAAGCGCAAGTATGTCAGTGCTCTTATGCCATTTGAGCCCACAGATTTGAAAAGTCTCCAAGGTAGGCATAACTACCACCTCATGACATCCAATGAGGTAATGCAAGAAATGGCCGCTTTCAAAGTGGCTGCCAAGAATGTCGAAGATGCTCGTGCACGAGCTATGGGGATGCAAAAGGGGGTCAACATGGCCTTGAAGACTAGTGTGATTGATCATGATGAATATGCCATAGAAGGTATGGATTGTCCCAAGGATATAAAAAGGATTCACGGACAATACCTGGCTCTTTATGCTAGAAACTTTTGGAAAGATCCATCCAAGGCTAAAGCTGAACTAGAACGCAAGAGTGGAGCCTATGGAACAAAGGAAAATGGTCCCAAGCTGAGAACATGTTTCAACTGTGATGACCGGTTGCACTTTGTAGCTGAGTGTCCATATCAAAGTAGGGAAGATAATGGAGGAAGACTTATTTTCAAAGACAAGTCAAAGGCTCCACGCAAGAAACAATTTGTAAAGAAGAATGCTCCCTTTAAGAAGCAACCAAAGATTGTTCTAGTGGCTCAAGAAGAATATTCTTCGGGAAGTGAAGATGAGGACGAGGATGATAGCTCTCAAGAGGTGGCTGCCATAGTCACCACATCTACATCAACATCTCTCTTCGACTCTCCGAACGAAAACATCATCAACAAGAATGCTACTTGTCTCATGGCAAGAAGTTCCGAGGTAACTACTTCTAACTCTTCTTTTCCTAAGGCTATGATTGGCATGGATGATCCTACTAGTCTTAAGGTTAAAGAAGAGAATATTGCTTTGGATTATTTCTACACTAACTTGCAAGGTGAGCACAAAATATGTTTTGAAGCTCTTATGGATCAGCTGGCCCAAAATGAAGCTCTCCTCGAAGAAAATGGCAGAATTGAAAGGGAGGATGCAATGGAAATTGCATCCTGAAAAAATGCTCTTGAAGAAGAAGAAGAAGCTCGGGTCTCTCTTGAAGAGAGGCTTGAGTCCATTGAGGAGTCACATGAAGAAATAGTGGCTAAACTTGTTAAGGAACATGACAATGCAGTCACCAAAGCAAAGAAGTTAAAGAAGGAAAAGATTGACTTTGGGTCTGCTCATGATAGACTCTCCGAGGAATTGGAGAAACTTGACAATGCTCACAAGGCGTTGAAAAGAGATTTCTCCATTCTCAATGAGTCACATGATCAGCTCCAAATTCGATTGGCCAAGTATAATGTTCCTAGCACATCCAATTCAACATATAGTAACAAGGAAAATGCTAGTGTGGAAAAGAATTGGTCAAGGACATCACAAGGATAAGGGTGTTCTTGATGAAGTTCTTGGCAAGCAAAGGTCAAATCATGGTAAAGAGGGACTTGGGTATGTCACCAAGTCCAAGAAAAAGAAAAACAAGAAGAACAAGACCAAGAATGTGCAATCAAAGACAAGCACCGCTGAGAAGAATGTCACAAAAGACAAAACTAACAATATTGGTTTTGCAGGGTCTCACAATCCAAATTATGAATTCTTTTGTGATGATTATGGTGATGTTTATGCTTATTATGTCGGTCACTTTGATGAATATATTGCTTGGTCTATTTGGGTTCCAAAGACCCTTGTTACTAACATGAAAGGACCCATTGCAAAATGGGTACCTAAAACCAAGAAGTAATTCTCTTGCAAGGCTATGCTTCCGGTGGGTCGAAATGGGTGTTGGATAGTGGATGCACTAGTCATATGACCGTAAGCAAGGAGATCATCACGGAGATGCGTCCAAATCATGATAATATTACAGTCTCCTACGGTGATAAGTCTAAATCTCAGGTATTGGGTCTTGGCAAGGTTGTGGTTGCCCACGATATCTCTCTCGTGGACGTCATGCTTGTTGAGACACTCAGTTATAACCTTCTTTCTGTTTGTGCCCTTGGCAAGATGGGTTTTGCTATTTTTATCGATGATGATTTGGTAGTACTCCTGTGGAGCATGTCTCTAAAGGTCGCTTTCATTGGGTATGTCGCAAATGACCTGTATGTGGTGGACTTTTCGGGGAAAACCACTTTGGGTCTGATGTGCCTTTTTGGAAAGGCTGACGTGGGCTGGTTATGGCATCGCCGTTTAGCCCATGTCAACATGATAACTTTGCAAAGTCTCCACAAGGGTGGCCACATTCTTGGACTAAAAGACAATGTCTCCTTTGCCAAAGATCGTGTTTGCAGGGCTTGTGTTGAAGGCAAAATGCATGACTCTCCCCACAAGAGGAAGACTATTGTGTCTTCAAAGAGGATCTTGGAATTACTTCATGTGGATTTATTTGGTCCTCCTTATCATGCAAGTCTTGGTGGGAAGAAATATTCCTTAGTCATTGTCGATGATTACTCAAGATATACATGGGTCTATTTCTTCAAGCTAAAGAGTGAGACTCAACAAACAGTCATTGACTTTGCCAATGAAGTTCAACGTCAACACAATGTTCCTATCTTGGCAATAAGAAATGACAATGGCTCCGAATTCAAGAACTACACTTTAAATGAGTTTCTAAGCAAAGAGGGGATTAGACATCAATATTCCGCTGCGTACACCCCTCAACAAAATGGTGTAGCTGAGAGGAAGAACCGGACTTTAATGGATATGGCAAGATCAATGCTGGCTGAATTCAAGTCTCCTTACAATTTTTGGGCCGAAGCCATATCCACTGCTTGTCACTCATCGAACCGGATCTACCTCCGAAAGATTTTGGACAAGACTCCATATGAAATACTTACCGGTAACAAGCCCAACATCTCATAATTCAGGGTATTCGGGTGTAAGTGTTTCTTTCTTATTAAAGGTGTCCGCTTGTCTAAATTTGAGTCCAAGGCTTTAGAAGGGGTATTTGTTGGTTACGGTGCCGAATCCCACACTTATAGAGTCTACAACAAGCTCACTTGGATTGTTGTAGAATCTTGTAGTGTGGAGTTCGATGAAAATAACGGCTCCTTTGTAGGGCAAGTTGATGTTTGTGATGCAGATGTTGAAATACCCCAAGATGCCATAAGAAGAATGGGCGTGGGATTTTTCCGCCCCATTGAGGAACCCCTTGTGGCAGATCGGGAAGGACAATTCTCCACTCAAGTGGAGACCTCATCTATACAAGATCAACAAGCTCCTACCGTTGGAGAAAACTCTGCACCGACACCACAACCTACTGAAGATCATCAGTCTCCTGGACAAAATGGTAGTCCCAGGCCAGACTATCCGCCCCCTCCAAGGGGCAGACAATCCGCCCCTGGCACTCCAACTTGTTCCAGGGGATCCGAAGAAGAAGACAACAGCCAAGAAGACTCCAGGCCGGATTCTCCGGCCCCCGAGGGCGGATTATCCGGCTCTGGATCTCTGTCAGGCATTATCAGGAAGAGGAAACTGGTGCCTCATCTCCCAGGCCGGATAGTCCGGCCCCACCAAGGGGCGGATTATCCGTCCCTGAAGAACAAGTTCAACAACAAGCTCCTGTTGTCAACTCAGATCAAGATCAAGGGCAAGGTAGTGGTCAAGACAAGGATACAAACATTGAATCAACTCCTTCTAGAAACAATAAGGAAATTGAGGCTCGTCGCAAGGCTCGTGCTGATCGGAACCTTGAACTAAGGGGTCACACTCTTGATAAGGTTGTTGGTGATCTACGACGAAGGGTGTCTACTAGAAGAGAACTTGCAAGCTTCTGTGATCATCAAGCTCAGATTTCCATGGTTGAACCAAAGAAGGTATTTAATGCTCTTGAAGATCCCGATTGGGTTGTTGCAATGCATGAAGAATTAAATAACTTCAAGCGCAACAAAGTTTGGAAGCTCGTAGAGAAACCCAAGGATTGCCGCAATGTTATCGGCACCACGTGGATTTTCAAGAACAAACAAGATGAAAATGGCATTGTTGTGAGGAATAAAGCAAGACTCGTGGCTCAAGGATTCTCTCAAGTGGAAGGAATTGATTTTGGCGAGACTTATGCTCTTGTGGCTCATCTTGAGTCCATCCGTATCCTTCTTGCCTATGCCGCCCATCATAATTTTAAATTACAGCAAATGGATGTTAAGAGTGCGTTTCTTAATGGTCCACTACATGAGTTGGTATACGTCAAGAAGCCCCCGGGTTTTGAGGACCCCAAATTTCCGAACCATGTCTACAAACTCGATAAGGCGCTCTATGGCCTTAAACAAGCCCCACGTGCGTGGTATGAGCACCTTAAAGAGCTTTTTTTAGACCGTGGATTCGAAGTTGGGCAAATTGATCCCACTCTTTTTACTAAGAAGGTCAATGGGGAGCTTTTTGTATGCCAACTTTATGTAGATGATATTATTTTTGGCTCCACTAACCAAGCTTTAACGATGAATTTTCAAACCTTATGATTGACAGGTTTGAGATGTCGATGATGGGTGAGTTGAGGTTCTTTCTTGGATTCGAGATCAAACAACTTAGAGAGGGAACCTTTATTAATCAAGCTAAGTACATCCAAGACATGCTCAAAAGGTTCAAGATGACGGATATCAATGGCGTTGCTACTCCAATGCAAACAAAGTGCCATCTTGAGCTCAATCCCAAGGTTAAAGACGTGGACCAAAAGGTATACCGATCCATGATCGGCTCTCTCCTTTACCTTTGCGCATCTAGGCCCGATATCGTGTTAAGTGTAGGAGTGTGTGCAAGGTACCAAGCCGCTCCTAAAGAAAGCCACTTAGTGGCGGTCAAACGAATCTTCAGATATTTAGTTCATTCCCCGAATTTTGGGTTATGGTATCCCAAGGGTTCAAGTTTCTCTCTATGTGGTTACATTGATTCAGATTGGGCTGGTGACAAAGATGATAGAAAATCAACTTCTGGTGCATGTCAATTCTTGGGCAGGTCTCTAGTGTGTTGGTCTTCAAAGAAACAGAATTGTATTTCCCTCTCAACCGTCGAAGCTGAATATGTTGCTGCTGCAAGTGCTTGTACACAGTTATTATGGATGAGGCAAACTTTAAAGGAATATGGTGTCAATTGTGACAAAGTGCCTCTATTATGTGACAATGAAAGTGCTATCAAAATTGCTTATAATCCCGTGCAGCATATAAGAACAAAACATATTGAGATTCGCAACCATTTCATTCGGGATCATGTTGCTCGTGGCGATATTGCCCTATACTTTGTGAGCACGAAGAACCAACTTGCTGATATTTTCACGAAGCCCCTTGATGAAGCAAGATTTTGTTATTTGAGGAATGAGCTAAATATCATAGATTCAAGGAGTTTGGCTTGATTACCCTTGCACACTCACTTGCTCTTTTTCATATATTTGGTTTAGATGCAGGCATAGACATAGGGGGAGTGTGGTCCTAATTGATTGGGCTAACCCTCCCCCCATAATGCCGAAAGCAATAAAAATCATTTCACTTAATATCATTTTGTGATATGTGGGTCATCAATGAGCATTGGTTTTGAACTCAAGATACATCTTCGCGGTGTCATGCCTTGCGCTCCAACATGGTGGCTTCGGCCACTGCCCTCTTCCTTGAAAAGAGTTGGTTTCTAATGGCTCTCTTTAGATTCTCTTGCATATTTCTTGTTCTTATGGAAAACACACTCAACTTTGGTTTTTGTTTGTTTTGGTTCTTGCAAATTTGGGTGTGTAGTACCATCGCAGTTTGTTGCTCTAAACCCAAGCCTTCTTTCCCTCCTTGAACCATCTATTCTTGCACACAAGTCCTCTATACACCAGCGAGGGGTTTTGCAAGGGTGCTCCGGCCTGAATCTGTTCTTAACAGAACATTCAGAGGGGGGCGGACTATCCGCCCTAAGTGGGGGGCGGATTATCCGCCCCGGGCAAAATCCGCCCTTTAAAGGCTGGGTCAGGGAGGCCAGGCTCAAACAGAGCAGCCAGCCCTCCCCCAACCCTACCTCAGGCCCCAGCCGCCGCCGGAGCCTCCACCCCTCCCGGAGTCGATTTGACCACCGGATTCTCCGGGCCCTCCCCGGATCTTCTTCACCTCGCCTCCAGGTATCTTCTCCTCCGTGATTTTCCTCCAATGAGTGAGGGTAACTCCCTCATCTCTCTCCTTTTGTATGGGATGCATTTTTTTGGTGGAAATCTCACTGTGGAAGATCCTTGGTGATTTCCTTGCTTGCTAGAATCAGTAGTATTGCAACACTAGTGCCTGATCTGTTTTGCTATGGTAAATCTAGGCCGTTTCAGAAATTTTCTGCGGGGGGCGGATTATCCGCCCCTGCCAGGGCTGGATAATCCATCCTGGAGATTTACATCTGGTCTGGTTTGGTCCTGTTTCCTCCAATGCAAATCTTTGGCGTATGGATTGTTTTTCTACTATTTCTACAATTTCTCCTGGACTTGTGTGTGTGCTTATCTCCATGTTATCCCTCTCATGCTTTTCACAGGTGGTTCCAAGCCTACCAAGACCTTATCTCGTCGTTCTCGTGCCCTTTATCTCAAGCCCACTTCAGAAGGGAAGTTCATTGACGAAACCGAAGTTAGAAGAGCAGCAAGAGAGGCTGGACGGATGGCAGAGACAGGAAAGAAAACAAAGAGGAGTGCATCTCGCAAGGGCAAACAGTCTCGGCCCAACTACAAGGCTATGGACAGTCTTCAGTGTGCCTCCACTCGCCAGACTGATTACTATGATGAGGCTGACAATGATGGTCCCCTCGAGGACTCTATGTTTTGGAATGCCCACTTTCGGGCTATTCATGATGATGTGTATGCTACCCTCAAGCTTCGCCCAATGCACCCCATCAATTTGACTGAGGCTCAATCCAAGGCAAGGCTCCTTGAGGCATTGGATGTGACCAACAAGATGGGGCTTCACCACCTTATGACTATCCAATGCAACTATGATTCCTCCGTGGTGAGGCCGTTTTTCTCGACACTTATGATTTGCGGTGATGAGCGCCGTACTATTAAGTGGATGACCGAGACAACAATGATTCAGTCGGACTTCCACATTTTTGGGCAGGTTCTTGGTTATGCCTTACATGGCCGTGACACCCCTTCTGGCCACCGTATCATTTCTCCACTGAAGCCATCCAAGGATACTGTGCTTGCTCCTTGCCTTACTCCTAATGGTGTTGTTGGTACTTTCACTGGTCTATCCCCTTGTATGCCTCCCTTGTTGGCATATTTAGGGATTGCATTTCTCTGAGTGGTGGCAACAATGAAAAGATCCGTGGCCATCTAGTTCCTCTCCTTGCTTTTGCTCACGAGTGTGCCACCAACTCTGGTTCAGCTACAGGCTACTAACTGGATGTCATGGACTACATATATCATGAGATGATGGATGCTATGATCAACAGGCTCTCTATTCCTTATGCTCCTTTCATTATGATGCTAATCAAGCATATGTTGCCCCATGAGGACTTTGGCACTGCTTTGGATGGGGTTCACAAGCCCAAGAAAATCTACAGCAAGGCTCAGAAGACCCATCACCCTTCCACTGCCCCTGAGTCCTTCATGTGTAATGCACGGGCTAGTGGTCGTCGTTCCGCGGTGTCCCCAATGGCACGCGAGGTTAAGCAGCTCACTTGGTTCCAGCGGCACATCCTTTGCATGGGAATTGACACTCACAAGGGCCAGTATGAGGCGTACCGGAGGGATCATGAGAGGGATCAATACTCAGCAGCTTATTCTTCACCATGTCTTAGGTGCCACTGGCCATCCATCTCCTCCCACTGCTCCAGAACCGTATGCTCAGTGGAACACTTGAGGGATCAACTATGGAGAGCTCGAGAGTTGCCTCTTTCCTCCACCTCCAAGGGCACCCACTCCTCCAGCTGATGACGATGATGATGAGTATGATGAAGAGGAAGGGGACGGGGATGACTACGACGAGGATGAGGAGGCGTGATCTTCAGGGGCGTTAGCATCGCTCTTCTTCCTTTTTGGCGTTTCGATGCCAAAGGGGGAGAAGTAGTTCTATTAGGTCTCGTGGATTTGCAAGGGTCGGGCGCAAGCACTTGTCTTTCCGTCATTTTATTTGCTTGCTTGTGCTCGTTTTAGCATGAACTTATTTGCTATTTGTGCTTGGATTGTGTAAGACTATGTCATGCTCTACTATGTTTGGTTTTCTGGAATCCCGGATTTATATTGTGGGTCTACTCTCATGGAATTCTGGATTTATCCATGGAGTCTTCTTAATGGCATATCGAATCATGGGATTATCTAGTGTATGCATCAATATTGTGGGATGTGCTTGGAGTCTAACAATCTCATTATTTTATTTGGCTATAATCACATCCTGGTGGTATGACCTTGTTTCCCAACCCACCTTGTTTCAATTATCTTTGCTATGAAAGTTTTGTTCTCTCTAGTGTGTGTATTTGTATTCAAATGCAAAATGTAAATATGCACACATCTAGGGGGAGCGTTTTTCATTTTTTTAAGGTGGCGTTAGCCGGTTTCATTGCAAATCCTAGTATTGTCATCTAACACCAAAAAGGGGGAGATTGAAAGAACATTTTATAATCCCTAGTATTTTGAGTGTTAGATAACAATATCAAGGATTATTTAATGTGTGTTGAAGTGTTGCAGCTCTCTCTAAGGTTAAAAGGAAAAGGAATCTGCCTTTAGGGGGTGGATTAGCCCCAGAAGGGGGGCAGAGTTTCGGCCGGATTTTCCGGCCCCGCCGGATAATCCGCCCCTCAAGGGGGCCGAATAATCCGCCCCTCATGTTCATGACCAAGGCGCAAGCCCCAGAGAGGGGGCGGAGTTTCGGCCGGACTTTCCGGCTATGCCAGATAATCCGCCCCAGGAGGGGGCCGGATAATCCCCCCCCCAAGGTCTTCTTCAAGTTCATGCCTTGACCTAGAGAGGTGGATTTTCTCCCGAATATCCTCAGAGGCAGAGTTTCGAGGCGGATAGTCCGCCCCAAGTGGGGACGGATAATCCGCCCCCAAACTTGTTCAACAGCCAGATCTGGGCAGGGGGTATTTAAGCCAGCCTTCCCCCTCCTGCCAGATCTCTTGGTTCATTCGAAAAAGTCAAGATCTGATCTGCAACCTTATCCAAGAGAGATCCACCTAGATCCACCCAAAGGCCCCCTCCCTTGGGGAATCGAAGGAGGAGGACTCGATCTTCAACATCAGCAATCAAGCGCTTCATCTCCTCTCCATTCATTTGGAGAATCACCGATCTAGTATTTCTTGCAAATACCTAGATCCTTGTATTGTTTATATTGATAAACCTTGTTCTTGTGACAGCTTGTTGTCATCTCGGGAGCCCCCAATTCACATGTGGGTGTGTGCCCCGATAGCGTTGTAAAAGGCACCGGTTCCCGCCTCGAAGGGTACCAATAGTGGAGAAGGTGGATCAGACCTCTCGTGACGAGATCCATCGGAGAATAGGGTGAGGCCTATTGTGGCATTGTGGTCTTAGAACCGCACACCCCTCCAACACAGATGTACTTCCCTTAACAAGGAAGGAACTGCGGTAAACAAATCCCTGTGTCTCCGCGTGCTTCACTACGGTTCCCTCGCTCCTCTCTTTACGTGCTTAGTAGCTAGGGTTGCATATAGGGAAATTCTTGTAGTTATATATCTAGAGAATTTACTTTGTGTCCAGCCTAAAATTGAAAAATTACTAAAAATTGGGTAGCACCTATTCACCCCCCTCTAGGTGCCCATACGATCCATTTCACCTGGCCGCGGGTGTCGGTGTGCGCGGGAAGCCGAGCCGCGGCATGTTCCCGCGGTTGATGTGCTCCATCACCGCCGCGAGCGTCGGGCTTGGCGTGCTCCACCAACGCCAGCGACCCGCCGAGTTGTTGCGCTTCGGCGGCGACTCGTTCGGCGGCCCCTCGTGGCGGGTGAGCTCCTGTTCGCAACGGTCCGCGAAGAAATGCTCCCAGTACAGGAGGTTGTCGGCGCTCTCGGCTTCGGCGGGGTTGTCCATCCGCCGATGTACTCTTACACATCGTATGGCAGCTCGTCCGGCGTCGGCGCCGGCGGAATAGGGATACCGCCGGCGCTCAGCTTCCACCACGGTGGCATCCGCGTGTCCGGTGGCGCCATGTAGCCGGCATCGTACAGCATGCGCGCCTCCCAGGCCTGGAGGGTGCGCCGGCCGAAGACGTTCGCCGCAGCGCCGTCGCCGGGGTAGCGTTCGGCCATGGCTGGGAAGGGGAAACGGTGAGAGAAGGTTCGCCGGAGTTTGGGCTTGTGGGTGGGGGAGATGTGAGAGAGTGTGAAAATCTCCGGCGAGGGGCACGGCTTATAAAGGATGAGGTGGGCGGCGAGGGAGGGAGGGGTGTAGAGGCGAGGACGGGAAAAGGGGAAACGGTGGGAAGTTAGTGCCCGTCAGCGGCGCGACGGTGGCGCCAGAATCGGCGACGCGTGGCCGACGCGACGGGCAGTTATTATCCGGCGGTCGCCACGTGGTTCCGAGAATGACGACGACTCGGCTTCCGTCACTGATTCGGCGGGTCCACGCGCCGCTTTGGTTTTTTCGCCGAATTCGCCGAGTCCAGCGTTCCCAGGGCGTACCCGGAAACCTGGGTTCGGCCTGGGTAGTCCAGACCAAAATTGACCCAAATCCGGCCGAAAACAGGTCATTGGGTACGCGACTGGGCCAATTTGCGACGTTCAGACCGAAATTCGGCGTCTGGATCGGCCTCTTGGGTAGGCGAGTAGAGATGCTATCAAGTTAGCGTAGGCTAAACACATGTTACTCATTGCTGCACGACACTGTATTGCAACAGAGTACCGAGGGTACTAACGTCCGTTCTAAAATATAAGCACTTTTAGCGGTTTAAATTGAAAAAGGCTTATAATTTTCAACAGATTCAGAGCTTTCTCTCTTTTCAATACATGCAGATTCAGTGGTAACCCTCCTCCCCTAACTCTCCTGTGGCGACCCCCAGGCGCCACTGGAGGGCCTCCAGATTCCGTCGTCGCCGCCGACCTCCCTCCTCCAGATCCCATCACTCCGCTGTTGCCGCAGGCGTCGGCCACGGTGGCGGCGCCCCTAGTACCTAAGGTGCTAGGGGGCGGCTGCGGCGGTCTTCTTTGGAGGGGAGGCTGGGGCGGCGCTGATGGAGCGGGTCGGGGTGGTGGTCGGGGCGGCGACCTCGGCCAGGCGGCGGTGGGTGCTCCTGCAGCTGCGTTGCAGGCGGCGGCATCACGTCGTGGGCCTAGGGTGTCCACCTAGACCCGTCGTCTTCCAGGCGGCGCGAATCGTGGTCTTGGGAAGGAGGAGGTGTCGTGGTGGCAGCATTGGAGACGATTTTGCGAGGACATCCTCGACGGCGCTAACGTGCGGCCGCCATGGCGGGCGACGGTTGCTTCAAGTCTGGCTCGGATTTGATCTGGACCTCTGGCTGCGGAGGCAGCTACACACTGGGGTCTGGCGAGCTGCTTCAGTGGCATGTTGGACTGTCTTCTCCTCTACCTCCGGCTGGTGGCGAGGGGGCTGCTGGTTCGGATTGAATAAAGGGGGTGGTCCTAGGATTCATCTCACGCCAAGACAAAGACCCGCTTGATGTTTGTCCCCATTGATCTGGTTGCAGTGTCGTGTTTCGAAAGGCTCCTCCGGCGAGCTCCAAAGTGCGCATATGCCGAGAGATCGCTGTATCGGGTGGGATTCGGTCGTGCGCACCCATGTTTTTATTGTGGCCGTTTGAGTTCATAGGAAGCGCTTTGAAGCTCTGTTGGCTGTTAATATCACGGGGCATGTTCTTGTCTCGTGGTGCCGGCGGAGAATGTCATGAAGACCGGGATCTAAGGACTGACAATGGTGGTTCGAGTCCGGGTGATGATGATGAATTGGCTTGGTGACTGATGACTTGGAGTAGTGGTATGCAAGCGGGGGCGACAGTACATGTGTATCTTTCAGGGTGAAAACCTTGTGTCTGGCCTTAATTGGTTGTAACTGACAATGGCCTTGTTGAAGGTATTGTTTTAAGAGCGTGTACTTTCTTCAGGATGAAAACCTAGATCTTTGATCGGACGATGATGGTGTTTGTGCATTGTTCCCTTTTTGAAGGCGTTGTTTTTTTTAGAAGATGTACTTCTATTGTTGTCTTGGTGGTGGTAGTATTGTTGTTTTAAGGACATCTCCACCAGGAATACGCAAACGAACGTGCAATTCTGTCCGTTTGGGTTGTGCCACGGACGATTTGGTCTGTGGTCCGGTGTCCGGCCGACCGCGCACAGTAGCGCGACCTAAAATGGACAAAAACCGGACAGACCAGCCTAAGAGAAGAAGGCCCATGCACGTCTGCATCTAGGCCAGCCTGTGTTCGCGTCTGACTGGGCAGATCCATCCGTCACTCAGATCTGGATCACGGATGGGTCGGTCCACCTGAATTAATCCGGATGGGTCGCCCGCTGGGGCGCTGCGCACGCCTCGCGTGTCCGCGCGGACAGATCTGGACACGCGCCGACCGTTCACGTCTCCCCGGTGGAGATGCCCTAATAAATAAATAATTGTAGCGGGCTTTCTTTTTCTAATTCTTCTTTTTTTGGCCGTGTACATTCGTATGATCGCTAGGGCAATATATTGTTGCAGAGGCCGAATGTAATTAGGACCTTCTGATATTATTATAAGAGGATTATGTACAGGCGCTAGTAGAAAGGAGCCATCACAGTCAGTCACATTTGCCCTTGCAAGGAGTGTCGATCGTCTCTGATCCAATGTTTCCATGTCTCTACAAGTTCAAGCACCAGTGTCAGATTTGGTCCGCATTAAAAAAACCTCGCCTGCGAATTGACAGATCTTGCAAATTTGTTACCTCCCAAAAAATGCAATGCTGGGTTTCGATCTCAGCTTGGATTTCATTTTCCATGGAGATGGAGTCTGTGCCACCCCTGATTGACTTGACCGTCATCCACCACCTCTTTTCCCCATGATAACAGAGTCTGGTACCCGCGCATTGCCTCCAAGCAACACTCCCTCCCTATCCATCGCATCCCCTCCCTATAAATACCAGGCACCTAGTACACTTGTAACCATCAGCCAATCGACCAACCAATCATATATTCACTGGGAGAAGAAGAAGAAGAAGAGCGTCTTGTGACTTGTCAGTGGGGCCATGGGGAAGAACAGCCACCTCTGCTGCCTCTCTCTGCTTCTGCTGCTTCTTGCAGGGTTAGCGTCCGGTCACCAGGTCCTGTTTCAGGTACGCATGCGTGTTGTTTTGATTTATAGTATATGTAAGCTTTTGTTCTGTGTGGAAGAGTTACACAATCCGAGCTCAGGAGCTTCATTGGCTCACTGTGTGGGCGTTTGTTTCATGGTCATGGTCATGTCCATGGCGTCTTGCTTGCTGCAGGGGTTCAACTGGGAGTCGTGGAAGCAGAGCGGCGGGTGGTACAACATGATGATGGGGAAGGTCGACGACATCGCCGCCGCCGGAGTCACCCACGTCTGGCTGCCGCCGCCCTCTCACTCCGTCTCCAACGAAGGTCATGTCCTCCTCCTACCCGCTAAATCCATTCCTGTCTCAACATTTGGCATCCAAAAGGGGAAAAAATGTGGTCCAATCAAAGAAGCGTGGAGTGGAGAACATGCTAACTTCGATTGCGATGTGCAGTATAATTTTCCCTAGTCTTTAGCTAATTTATTAATTAATCCTACTCTGTTAAAAATGTTTCGGTACATTACGACCTAGAAAGAATATAAAAACCAACTGTCGCGCGTGCAGGCTACATGCCTGGCCGGCTGTACGACATCGACGCGTCCAAGTACGGCAACGCGGCGGAGCTCAAGTCCCTGATCGCCGCCTTCCACGGCAAGGGCGTCCACGTCATCGCCGACATCGTCATCAACCACCGCTGCGCCGACTACAAGGACAAGCGCGGCATCTACTGCATCTTCGAGGGCGGCACCCCCGACGGCCGCCTCGACTGGGGCCCCCACATGATCTGCCGCGACGACACCGTCTACTCCGACGGCACCGCCAACCTCGACACGGGCGCCGACTTCGCGGCAGCGCCTGACATCGACCACCTCAACGACCGCGTCCAGCGCGAGCTCAAGGAGTGGCTCCTCTGGCTCAAGACCGACCTGGGCTTCGACGCGTGGCGCCTCGACTTCGCCAAGGGGTACTCGGCCGCGATGGCCAAGGTGTACATCGACGGCACGTCGCCGGACCTCGCCGTGGCCGAGGTGTGGGACTCCATGCCCACAGGCGGGGACGGGAAGCCCGAGTATGACCAGGACGCGCACCGGCAGAACCTGGTGAACTGGTTGGACGGGGTGGGCGGCGCCGGGTCGGCCGGCATGGTGTTTGATTTCACGACCAAGGGCATCCTGAACGCCGCCGTGGAGGGGGAGCTGTGGCGGCTGATCGACCCGCAGGGGAAGGCCCCCGGCGTGATGGGGTGGTGGCCCGCCAAGGCCGTCACCTTCGTCGACAACCACGACACCGGATCCACCCAGGCCATGTGGCCCTTCCCCTCCGACAAGGTCATGCAGGGCTACGCCTACATCCTCACCCACCCCGGCACGCCATGCATCGTAAGCAAGCCACCTCCAGAGATCACTCTCATACAGCTAGCTAGTCAGCTACACCGTTTCTTCAAAGAAATTATAACGGTTGGTTTTTGCGTGCAGTTCTACGACCATTTCTTCAACTGGGGATTCAAGGAGGAGATCGCGGCGCTGGTGGCGGTTAGGAAGCGCAACGGCATCACGGCGACGAGCGAGCTCAAGATCCTCATGCACGACGGCGACGCCTACGTCGCCGAGATCGACGGCAAGGTGGTGGTGAAGATCGGCTCCAGGTACGACGTCGGGGCCGTCATCCCGGCCGGGTTCGTGAACTCCGCACACGGCAGCGACTACGCCGTCTGGGAGAAGTCAGGCGCCGCCGTAACACTGCAGCGGAGCTGATGCCTCGATTGATCCGCCATTGGATCAAGAATTATTTGAAGTATAGAGTACATGGTTTATTTCTGCTATACATAGGCAGATATAATTACGTACAATTTAGCTACGCAAATGAGATCTACCTACTTTGGTAAATAAAAGTACTGAAGAGCGGAATAGGTGGTATAAGAGGCAATTACTCCTATTTGTATGATCCGACGAACTGTACACAATCAAATTTACTTTCTACCCCGCTCAAGAAAATGTTACGGTACTCTCTACCAGACATCCGAGTAATCTCTCGGATGCTTCCGCACAAACTGTTCAGAAAAGGAAAAGGAAAGAGGGGATTCATTTCCACTATAGAAGCTGAACCATTGGCAGAGGCACCTCAGCGCAGATGGCAAGGGGAATACAAAAAATTCAGCATCGAACGCCATTGGCTTGCTGCACGTGCTGAGCATACGATGCACAACTGGATTTACTGTAACATGGTTCCAGTTACATACTATTCCCTCCATTCTAAATAAATGTCAGAGTTCGAAACTGCAACACTTATTTAGGATGAGAGGGAGTACTTATATTTACAAACCGCATGCCAGGAGGTACACACCAACAGCTCATGATATATCTATACCTAATAATAAAGGAAGGAGCGTTTTTTGTAGTACCTACACTTTTTTGGACGGGTTTATCCTCCTACTAAATCACATATTATGCACCGGTGCCACCAAACGCATTACATATAATTGTACCGGTTAGACCAAAACAAACACAGATCAATATAATTGTTACAAAAAAAGTAGGGTTCGCCTCCGTAGTCCCAGGCCAACTGGCCGACACCATCTTTCTCGCAACCCTCCCTTCCTCACCGGCCGTCGTCTAGGCCGGTTCGGCCCCGATTCCAACGCCAATGTCGGCTGCCCGCTCCTGGAGCTCTTCGCCACCATATACTCGCACAGATCTTCACTACTCGCCGTATCCAACCAGATTCTCGTGTATTTTGGATTTCACCCTGTGCGCGCCGCTCTGGCTCCCAGATATGGCTGTTGGGTACCTCTAGATGGCCAAGGACGGCGTCCTCACATCATCGTTCTAGAACTACACCCGGTCGGCCGGAATCCCGAAGGAACGATGCTTGCGGCCGCTGGCGACTAGGCCAGGGTTTCTACTTTGCAAGGTATAGGATTTAGGGATAGATTGAGTCGCTATTTTCTCTTTTTCATGGAGCGTTGATTGGTTATTTTCAGGAGATAATGATCGATATATTGGTTCTGTACTACACAATGCCCAGCGCTAGCAACGACCGAGTATGGGAGAGACGATGCATTCATGGTCAAGGTAGTGACGAGCGGATCAGCACACCTACTTCTCGAGATGGCAGCCATGTTGATCTTTGTAGAATCGGTCACTGCATAACCTGGTGCTCTGTACCGTACAGGTTCTGCACCTGCGCAACAATGATGGCTGGCTTCTCCGGTACCAATTGCACCCAGCTCTTCGCTAGCTCTCACACAAGTATCGTTTTAAAGAGTAAAAACCATGCTCTCACATTTCATTTAGACTATACTGCTTTTGATTTGGAAAAGACGATAAACTGGAAACATACGGCCTGGCCGCCGTCCTTCGCGTTCGCCGCCGGTACAAGATCGACAAGATGAGGTGATGCTACTTGCCATTCGAGCTCTTGCATCGCGATTCTGCATTGGCATCCGAGAAAACACAGCAGTGGCGTCCGTGTCGAGCGGCCATTGCGACGGCGCCTACCAGATCGCCGGCAAGATCGGCACGTTTCATGGCCGGCCTCCCTCCTCCTTGACGTGTGTGTCCTCCGGTCATGCTCCGGAGACCCCAACGGCCATTGACCACTGTCCTTCCTCCCTGTTCGCCGCCAGTCTAAGATCGACAGGATGAGGCGTTGCTGTCCAGCCGAGGTTGAACAGATCGCGTGCCTCCGCCACGTGGAGCTCAATGGACGGGAGGGAGGCACCGGGGAGATGTGGAGCGGGAAGGAGGGTCGGGGCGCTCGTGTTGTTGTGCTGCTTGTTGAGAGAGAGAGAGAGAGAGAGAGAGAGAGAGGAGTGAGGAGACAGATATATTGGTGCGCTTCTACTACTGATAGCATGTGTGTACTGCTCTGAATCTTTTGGTTTTCAGAATCTCGTTGATTGCTATTTCTTGCTGCTGATAACGCTATTGCTAGGATCGATGATTGTGCCTTCATGGAGTTGATGAACAACGAAAACACTCCCGTCAAATCGGTATACTCTGAAACATTTCAAAACGAATCTAAAGCTTGATGTGACATTGTTTGACATCACGACATGGATAAGAAGTCATGAGTGTGCCCTGACGCACCTATGCGGCTTGGCGTCATGCGGATGGCAGCACGCCAGTGCTGATGGTAGGTGAGGTCATGGGCGACGAGCTAAATACATATCTCCATTCACATGAAATTTCTAATTTGTAGCATAGCTTCATACCCGTGTAAATAGTTTCATCCAAGATAAGAAAATATAATTCAATATCGATGAGAAAATGTCCAAAACGAGACCGCTGTCATGAAGCAAGATAAAAAATTCTCCATGTAGGATCGGTTTTCGCGGTGCAACGCACGGGCACTTTTGCTAGTAATCTAAAAGTGCTTTCGACTCCTGATAACAAGATGTGTCAAAAGTTTAAGCCTTTCTCATCAGATACCTCCATTAATCCAAAAAGAGCAATGGAAGCCACAACAGCCACTAGTGGAGATAGGGCCTCTAGTCCCGGTTTTTGAACAGAGACTAATCAAGCGGGACTAGCGGCCCAACACTAGTCCCGGTTCAGTTACCATCCAGAACTAGTGGGTGTTCACGTGGCTGCCCCTACGCATTCAGGATGCACCCCACTAGTCCCGGTTGGTGTTATAGACCGGGACTAGTGGGTCTCTGTCGTGGCAGCATTTTGCCCTTTTCTCTGCTGCGGCAGAGATTTTATTTTTTATTGTTTTATTTACTCCCTCCGGCCCATATTAATTGACTCAAATTTGTCTAGATTTAAATAAATCTAGACACTATTTAGTATATAGGTTCATCCAAATTTTGACAAATCAAAGTCAATTAATATGGATCGGAGGGAGTACTTATTTTTCATTTCAACATATAGTTTTTGAATATTTCTACGTCATCACATATCGTACACATTCGTGCATATATAAGATAACTTGTATTACGATATCGAGATACAAATATATATAATTTACATAGTTACATGGAGATCACAAAATCTTGGGACTAGAGCACGTCTGTTCGACTACATGGAGATCAGTAGCGCCTATTCACACTAAATTCTCCAGCATCGTCTACGATCTCTTTGACAATAAATCCCGCCAGCTCCTCCGCAATTGCTAGTACGCGTTGCGTTGGTAGTAGTTGATCCCGCATTCTCTCGAACTATATATAACAAAAAGGAGATCAATATGAATATCAATCATGATAACAAAATGTGACGGGAATAAAATGATGGTGTGAATGCATTGCTACATCGACTCTATAATCATTGTGTTCGGTGGTAAACGTGCGAATGAACTCGCATACATAGAATCCACATAGATTCGACCCCTGTGGTTGCCTCGCGCACTTTACAAGAATAGAATTCAATCAAAATAATAATCTAGCATCATTATTGTATTGAACTAGAAGTAAAGAGATGTGTGAACATATCACGTGCTACTTACCGAGACCGCCCTAAACGTCAGCTTCTCACTAAATACACCGGTAGCTTGAACCGGATCCAAACCCTGCCCGACAAAGAAAATGAATGAACGAGTTATTCATTACCTGATATCTCAGGAAATCAACGAAAGAGACCGATATAGCGTGAAACTTACTTCTGTAGCATGTCCTGCATGCTGCGGAAATCTTTCAGGTTTCTCTTTGATGGGTCCATGACATCAACTCTTACCTTATCAAGCTGAATGTCTAGCAGAACCCAGTGGAAGCTGCAAACGTTTATATATACATCGGTAACTCATCAGTTACACTTATTATCGACTAATCAAAAGTGAATGTGTAAAACAAAGTAAGACCCTCACCTGAAAATGTAAGAAAACAGTATGTGGTCGGAGAAATTTTGCTCCATTAGAAACCTTAGAAGGTTTTCCTCCGTCTCCTCGGGGTTATCCGTTAGCGTGGTTATATGCACTTTATCTGGGTCAGTGAATCCAATATTGTCGATTCTTTTTCTTTTACATTCCAGGATTTTCATTCTACATAATAAGGATAATCACATGTTCCGAACTAAACAACTGAAAATTGAACATGTAGACAATGAATTCAACAACTTATAGACAATAGCAGCTGAGGATGGATTTGTCTAGGGCATCGAGATGGTATAACTGGAACAGTTCTAAAAACTCAATATGTACCTCTTCGGGTCTGAAGTAGTACTCAGGTGGGACTTTGGCTATGATCATTATTCTCCCCTGCTTCATGACCGCCGAGTACCATTGATGGAGATTACGCATTTGTGTTGGCAGTTCTCTCAGCCTCTCTTTGCTGACCAAATCCTCACCTGCGACATATTTAGGGGCTAGTGGCATGTTGGGTAGATGGTCTAGTTGGGGGCCTAACAGTTCATCAAGAGTAATTTCCATGTTGCCCGCCAACTCCGCAGCTATTGACATATCTACTGGCTGTTGTCCAAGGAGTGGAACATTTTGTGAAACCACCTTGAGGGGTGCGATCGTTTGTTTTGCCTGTTGTCTGAGAAGGGGAACGTTTGATTTTTTACTGATTGCAGTTTTAGTCCTGCTTGCACTTGTGCTTGCTGATTTTTTACCGCTTGCACTTGATTTGCTTGATTTGCTCTTCGCCACTTCTTTCTGAAGTGTGCGTAGATTGTCATCTGGCTTATGGTGCAACTCATATTGCGATGGTGTGTTTAGAAAATCAAGTGAATATGCCTTTTGTTTCTCGGTGTATACCGGAGCGGGCTCGGGTTTCTTCTCAAAATGCGCTGCCACTTCGGCCTTTGATATCGCTGTAGATTCCACATCAGTACGATCATAAGGTCTGATGGGAAGATTCTGACGAGGCACTGTTGGGAGGGGCGACATTTTCTGTTTTGGGCTGCCGCGTCCTTTAGTACTCACTGACGGAGCACGCTTCCGCTTATTGTCCTTAGCAGCGAAGATCGCTGAGCTCGCGGAGATCGAGATGGACTCGGGATGTGGTGGTCGTAGTCATCATGGGGTGGGCTTCTTGGAGGTGATGGAGGTGGAGGTGAAGGAGACCTGCGACGACTCGGAGGTGGTAGTGTTATCCTTGGAGCCGAGCCTGGAAACCGTATGTTGTTCTTTTCCCAAAGAATGATCCCACCAAGTACTTCTCCCAGTGTGATCTCACCTTCAGGTCCAGGGATGTCAAGATCCATTGACTCCCACTCCTTTACGATTTGATGCACCCCGACTTTAGCATAGCCAGGTGGAATCTCACGGCCATGCCAACGTGTGTCAGGCAGACAAGGCAAAGCCGATCCGACCGCCACCTTCATAGATACGTTCTTCAATTTTTTATGGAGATCACAAGGTATCTTCTCCTTAATTCTATCCACGGGGTAGCTGGGACCGCCATCTGTAGTATAGGATGCATCGTTAGACGGGACCTCTGATTCAGCGACGCTGCTCTCCGCTGAGATGGGTTGGTGGTAATATCGAGTGGAGGATCTTGCTGCAAGCGCGCTATTCCTCTAAGTTCGTCGATCTGTTGTTGCTGCTTGTCAAGTCTTCCTAGCATCTTCTTGAACTTGTCTGCCTCCTCCTCCTCCCGTCGTTGCTTTGCTCTTGCTCGGCTTCTATAGGTACCTTGGTCCTTAGGAAACCCAGTCTCCCACGTGAAACTCCCGTCAAGGCCTCGGACTCGTCCTGTATGTTCGCGATTCCCGAGGACCAAGGTCAGCAAGTCATTCTCTCTATCAGGGTGAAACTGTTTTATTCCATCTTTAGTATCTTTGACCACTTTTAGCCATGCAGTCATGGGTACCTTTATCCCGTCATAGCAAACAAGGTCCCCTGTAAGTTCGTCATATGTACTCCCATGCCCAAGGAACCAATTTATTGCCCTCAAATCCCATTCTTCGCGAATTGGTTCTAGAATGATCCCTTTATTATGAAGATCTTTCTCTTTTGCATCCCACTTAGGCATGGCATCCGCGTAGCCCCCTGGCCCCAAGTTATGGTGATATTTCTTGTTCGCAACATTTATCTTGTTTTTTCTGACTTTTCCTCTGCAACTCCTGACCTCCTATACAGCACAAATGCATCCCAGTAAGGCTGCTGCTTCACTAGATAGCCTTCGAATAATAGGATTTTCTTGTCCTTCTGATATTGTTGCCATAATGACTTCTTCTAGTTCTTGAATAGTTCGGCCATCTTCTTTAGTGCGAACTGCTTGACTTTCTTTCTCATTTCAGCAGTCTCGTCCTTAGTGTCACATTCTGGCGGCTTGAAATGTCCCATTAGGTCATTAAAAAGTTCATCTTTGAACCTATCGTTGATATACACATCACTCCATTTCGCCTCTTTGGGCTTATTCCACTCCCGAACAGTGATCGGGGTGCAATCTCTAGCAACAACTCCGCATTGTTGTACAAATAGTTGTTTTGTTTTCTTTGGTTCCAATGGTTCGCCGTCTCCTGAAACCTTTGTAATTTCATAAACAGTACCCAGGGGCAACTTTTTGGCTGGGCCGCGCTTGGTTTTCTTGCTCGATGTAGAGGCCTAAGAGAAGAAACATTCGTCAATATTATATATATATACAACTAGGTACATCTAGTGACGATCATCGGACATCATATATATATATATACCTTGTCGGTCTGTGTTACGACCATCGGGCTTCTTCCTCTTGTCTGTTGGTCTCCTCTCCCTCATCGGATGAGTTCAGATACCTCGAGGGAGATCCCTCATCGGCATCGTGAATCATATCCTCGAGCAAGTGTTCCGAATCTAGGTCTCTGCGGACTGGGGGACTAGGTGGATCCATAGTTCCTGCAAAATGCACACAATATTTATTTGAACTTAACAAAATAAAACCTAAACCCCTAAACCTGGAGGTGCGGTGGGCGGTGGCCGGTGATGGTGGCCACGGGAGAGGCGGGCGACTAAGCGGCTTCCCGCAAGAACCTTCCTATCAATCCTATTGAGCCATGCGCCAGGGTCTCACATACACCCACCCTTAGAAGATCAACGTCCTCGTCGATCAACCACAAGCCAGGAATGTCCCCTCTTGGCACACATTTGTGCGTACAGTGCCGGCACATTGCCATGATGTGTCCACTCCGGGCCACACACGCCATGCTACACATGTCCTCCACTGACCCACACACACCCATGTAACTGCGAGGGTCAGATCTGATACCACTTGTAACACCCCCGATCACTCCGGACCGACGGCCTGTCACTTCTGGCAGCTCAATAGGATCTCTAGACTAACCACACAGACCAACACTAGTCTTTTCTGCGCACTTTATCCTCACTAAATGCTTTACTCCACTTCGGTCGATCACCCATCCTAGAATTGCTCTAGGCCAAGCACGCTTAACCTTAGAGTTCTTTTCGAATGAGCTTCTAGAAAAGAAGTTGCAACCTGTTGGTATGGGTTTCCTATCAATCCTATTGAGCCATGCGCCAGGGTCTCACACCGCGGGAGAGGCGAGCGACTAAGCGGCTTCCCGCGAGAACCACCACCCTAACCCTAACTCCGGTCACCACTGAGCACCAACACCCTAACCCTAACTCTAACTCCGGTTACAAAGAGGGTCTTACAATAAAAATACTATATTACACTATTATATTACAATAAAAAACCCTATAATAAACATAACTTACAATATTAAACTATAATCCTAAACTATACATTAAACTAAAAAATCCTAAACTATAATACTAAACTAAAAAATCCTAAGTACTAATCCTAACCCTAACACTCACCTGCATGGCCGGCATGACAGTGGCGGTGGCCTTGGGCTGCCAAGCGGCTCGAGTTTGGCGCAGCAAGCAAGGCACGTGTGGGCGGGTCTTACAATATTACAATAAAAATACTATATTACACTATTATAGTACAATAAAAAACTAATCATAAAATAATCCTAGATTATATATACTAAAATAATCCTATACTAAAATAATCCTAGATTATATATACTAAAATAATCCTATACTAATCATAATCATATACTAAAATAATCCTAGATTATATATATAATAAAATAATCCTAAACTAATCATACTCATATACTAAACTAATCATAATCCTATACTAAAATAATCGTAGATTATATATATACTAAAATAATCCTATACTAATTATAATCATGTACTAAAATAACCCTAGATTATATATATACTAAAATGATCTTATAGTACTAATCATAATCATATATATGTACTAAACTAATTAATCATAATCCTATAATATAAAAAACTAATTTACCTATATTGATGAGGAGGTCGAGAGGGGGTCGGTGCAAGTGTGGCGCCGGGGGTGGCTGGTGGGTGGCGGGTGCGGCGGAGGTGGGTGCCCAGGCGTCAGCAAACAGGCGAGAGAGGTCTTGAGGAGGTGGCGCGCAGTGCTGCACGGATCGGCCGGCGTGGAGGGTGGAGGCACGGAGCGGGCAGAGGCGCGATGGTAGCATCGATCAAAAATCCGGCAGCCTGGCGGCGATGCTCTACTCGTCTGGCCTCCAAATCTCCCGGTGCGTGGAACGCACCGGGGGAGAAGGGCCCTTTTTCTACCCACCCCCCTCTAGTCTCGGTGCGTGGCACCAGCCGGGACTAAAGGGGGTCTCTAGTCGGTGGTGCCACGAGGACTAGAGAAGCGTTCGTTTTTCGCATGACGGGAGATCTTTAGTCCCGGATGGTAAACTGGGCCAGGACTAAAGGGCCAAATTTGCGCGCGCTAGGCCAAAAAATCTAGCGGGCGTGTGCTTTTTTTCAAATTTTCAAAAATATCATTTAAAACATTTAAATTATACTTTTTTGCATACTTCTTGAATTTGAATAATTAATCCAAATCCATTTTATGTTTTATCAAATAACTATTTAAATAGTCAAATTATTAACCATTTTGCCATTATCAATTTAAAAATGCATTAACTATTATTTTTTGCATATTTTTGAATTAAAAAAAACTTTCAACATGAAAAGTTCTTGAATTTGAATAATTAATCCAAATCCATTTTCTGTTTTATCAAATAATTATTTTAAATAGTCAAATTATTAACCATTTTGCCATTATCAATTTAAAAATGCATTAACTATTATTTTTTGCATATTTTTGAATTTGACAAAACTTTCAACATGAAAAGTTCTTGAATTTGAATAAATAATCCAAATCCATTTTCTGTTTTATCAAATAATTATTTTAAATAGTCAAATTATTAACCATTTTGCCATTATCAATTTAAAAATGCATTAACTCTTATTTTTTGCATATTTTTGAATCTCACTAAACTTTCAACATGAAAAGTTCTTGAATTAGACTAATTAATCCAAATCCATTTTCTGAATAAGCTTTAGTCCCGGTTGTATCCACTAACACGGACTAAAGAAATTTCCCGCCATTTCCCACGGCATCTCGCCATGTTTTCCCGCCCTTTCCATCTATATATATGCCGACCGCGCCATGGTTATGCACACATCCACACCTTCCTCTCTCACAGAAATGGACAGCGCCTACTGGGCCATTCTGACCCTCGAGGAGACAGAGGCGCTGTGCGCCTCAAGCTACCCTTTCCCACCAGGCTACTGGTCGCCCGCCGGCTGGATGCTGAGTGTTGGAGGTGTTCCTATCCCTCCCGTGCCTCAAGGCTTTGCCCGACATGCAGCCATCACGAACCACTTCTACCACGAGCTCACGCCGGAGCAGCGGATGGATCCCAAGTGGGATCCCGACAACTACGACACCTGGAATGCCTTCTTCGCTAATCGGCAGGAAAGGGAGCTCGCCAGGTACGATGGTGATGGCCCGCCCCCGGTAAACCACAATGAAGCCAGCCGCCGTCTGTGGTGGGCGAACCGTACTATCATAGGCGTGATGCGCTACATCGCCGGGGGAGAACATCCCCGCCCGCGGTGCCCACAAGTCCTGATGGAGGGGTTAACCTCTTGGGTGGCCCGATCTTCACGGATCTCGTGGTCAAATCGATGGGAAAGCGAGGGAAAAGGGAGAAGGTAGCGGAAGCAAACACACACCTCGCGAAGAACACGATGAACACACGCAAAACTCACACGATACAAGGCCGATTGCTCCCGAACAGCGGCCACCGGTCCGATAGAATCCTCGCAAGGAAAGATCGGTCAACATGCTCCCTCAAATCCACATCGGAGAGGGAAGAACACCTTGGGGAGGGTCTTGACAACTTGGAGACGAGACAACGAACTCCAAGGCCTTGTTCAACGACGGATGCGTGATGCAAAGTCCAATCGAGGTTGGTGACGATAGTCGGTCCCCTTGTAAGGGGATGAGGCAAAACTAGAGATTCCACACAAGGGGGTTATCTTTAGTCTATCATCTATGCCTAAGGGATACATGAAGGGGTGGGGGCTCTATTTATAGGCCAGCCACATAAACAGGGGTAGTTTAGGGATAAAACTAGGGTTTGGACGAGCTAGAGGGGTACATGGGCCAAAGGCCCAGCTGGCGGCGCGCAGGCTCATCATGTAGGCCGGAGACTCCGGTGTAGGGTCCGGAGACTCCGGTGTAGGCTGGAGACTCCGGTGTCATCTCCGGAGTGGCGTACTGACTGTCCCCGGGTCGGTTGCTGGGGTTGGTCCGGAGACTCCGGTGTAGGCCGGAGACTCCGGTGGTTTAGCCATGGCTTCTTCCGCCTCCTCTTCCAAGCCTCCGTCTTGTCGGGCTTGATGTTTCGGGCTTCCTCCCTTGCCTCCGTACTTGTCGGTGTGAACCTATCATGCATATGTGACGGAGTATGAAGTAGCATACCATTCAATAGGGTAGGAAGTGGGCTCGCATAGAGGAACGGATTCACCTTTGGAGTCCATGACGACTTGGCGTAAGTTGGGGACCATGATGTGGTAACGATCGTAGGTCGGGCTGCATCATCTCCCCCCTTCAAAAAGAGTCGTCCTCGACTCTCCATGTTCATCATGAAGTAGAAGAGGTCGAAGGACATCCTTGATCCTGGGGTTCACCATATAGTCGTCCTCGGGAAGATTGACTTGACAACACTTCAATGTTCCTTCACCTTCCTTGAAGCCTACAAAGCTCACAACAAATCAAAGCAACACTCAAAGTGTAGCCAATTCATGAAGATTATTGCATGAGTCCTCAAGTAGAAGGAAGTCACCTTATCTTGTAGAGATAGCTCGATGAAGGGTAGCCATAGGTAACTCTCTTCGGTTCTTCTTGTCAATATATAGTCCATAGAGGTTGACGTGTATGCATTTGTACCTTCATACAACAAAGACCAAGCAACATATGTTTGTGTGTGATAGAGGAGCATGTCATTTGTGGCATGTCCATTCTTGTTCACAACACGATTAGCACAACTCAAGTATAGCAAACGGGATGCATATGCAAGGTCAATGTGCATGGAAATCGTTTGAACATCATCCAAATGTGGAAACTCAAAAACTCCATATAACATAGTAGTGGAGCACTCAAAGCAATCGAATAGAAATTTGATCAAGATATTTGATGCAAAGTTAGGAGAATTTGGCAAAACCACAAAAGGAATAATATCCAAAACAACATCATTATGTGTGCCAACCAACCATTGGAAAGAGAAATTGTTTGACATGTTGGATATCACGCACAAATCATCGATAGCAAATATCATGGGAATATGAGTATCCCAAGCGGAAGCCAAAGTAACGTGTTTGCAAACAAACCAAATGAAAGAGCAAGTGGTCCTTATGTTTATTGCAACAACAAGACGAGATTCTTGGAAGCTCTCATGACAATACATGTTCTTAATGGAATTGTGGTTGCACACAAAACATCGGAAAGGTAAATTGTTCAACATTTTTGTTGCAACACACAAAGCATCATTATCTAAAAGCGAAGAAACATGAATGTCACAAGGGAAGATAATACCATTAACATGCTTGCAAGAAAACCATAGGAAAGAACAATTTGTCAACATGAAAGATGCAAAGCATGCCAAAGGTATCAGAGCTGGGTTCGATCTTGAACTCACTTGTGGGATGCTCTCAAGAGCTCTTTTTGTCAACTCGTGCTCAACCGAGGTTGACATGATAGTGCGGGTACCTACGCACATCATACACAAAAGGAAGAACGTGTGTGCATGGTAGAGATACACATCATCCATCATGACGTATCTCTTCTTGTGCACATCACCATTAATTTCAATTAAGTATGAAATAAATGCATGGTGAGTATGCAAGTGGGGAACATGCTTATCATGGCAATCATCAAAATCTCCAAAAATTGAGAAAGCTATGGGGGTCATCTCATTATAACGCATGTGGTCAACATTGTTGCAAGCAAAACAAGTGAAATAGCAAGCATTCATCTTATTGCAAGCAACGGGCGAAATTGAATGACTAGCATGACAACGCATGTCCAAAGCAATTGGAGGATACACACAAGATGCACAACATGGCATGTTTATGGCAATGATATCGCAATCAAACAATTCCACATGATCAATATTATGCAAAGGCAAAGCATCACATGGGAATATGAATGAAGCATATATAATGTCACAAGTATCATCCATAGCATGCATATCCTCACAACTCATCATGTCCACTAGTGGGACCATGGCATAATCAACACCCTTATTGTTACCTTGGTCATACCTCTCATATGAAGTGGGTGTTGTGGAAGTAGTGGCCTCCTTGTGGACGACTTCATCTTCTTGATGTAGCCATGGCGTAGCATCATCTTCGTGCACCATGTACAGCTTCTCCATTCGAGGCATCATTGCTTCATGGCTTGGCGCGTCTTCATCCATGGAACCTAGCACAACATAAGAGAACACACTAGAGGTAGAGGGTAAGTTGTTAGAAATCGAAATGGTCTCAATTGACCTATCAACTACCACCCTCAACTCACTCGGTGTATCACTCATGCCCTCAAAGTGGAAGCACTCAATCTCACCTAAAGTGGAGTCACTCATATCACTCTTGTTCTCACTCAAGTGGGCTAAGTGGCTCTCATACTCAGATGGGATTGGTACCACATCATCACTCAAGCATGTAGGGGTAGGCTCGGGTTCCTCAACTCCATGCGCCTCCTTTGGTGAAGGGAAAATCCCATGCTCACCATTCTTGACCTTGTCGCCTTCAAGGTTGGATGCCATAAGATGGGTATCATCACTCTCCTCCATGGTCGAAGGGAAAATCCCATGCTCGACCGTCTTGTGGCCATCTCGTAGTAGTGGTGGAGGTAGGATCATGCTATCCAACTTGGCGAAGTAGAGGTTTGCATTTTCCTCGTTCGTGAGGTCACGGAAGTCAAGCGTAGGCGTTGAAGCTTGATGGCATGGAGGAAGGCTTGCTCTTGGTGCCGTTGTGGTGGTGGCACGAGTAATTGAAGGTGCCCTATGATGGTGTCGACGGAGGTCATTGGTTTGCCTTGCCGATGGTTGATGTTTGTGAATCACTTGGTCAACCACATGACTCTCGCGACGATGATCACTTGTCTTGGCACTCTTCCTGTGTTTGTGGTGCCTTCTTGAGCTTGCTTGAGCATTAAGGTTGGTGCTCATCACGGATTCTTCGTCTTTATGGCGAAGATGCTTTTGACGATGTCTTGTATCCTCTTTATGGTGGCGATGCTCATGAGAGGATGTTTGTCGATGAAGAGTCTTGTTTCTTGGAGCCTCTTGATGCATATGATGTTTGGACACCACTCTTGTTTGGATAGGAGGTGGAGCTTGGCGCCTTGGAGGTGATGGGGCTTGGTGCCTTGGAGATGGTGGAGCTTGACGCCATCTAGGTGGTGGCACTTGATGCCTTTTCGATGGTGGCGCTTGACGCCTTGGAGGTGGTGGCGCTTGTCGCCTTGGAGGTGGATCATCGAAGTAGGTGGTGCCCTTAGGTGTGGCACGCTTGGCCTTAAAGGTCATGGAATCCTGATGATGCGCCTCCTCTTGCTTGGCGTAGTAGGCTTCCATCTCCACACGGTGGAGGAATTCTTCATGGCTCATGGAGGAGCCATCAAAGTCGATGAAGTTCTCCGTGTCCTCCATGCTCGGTGAGGCATCGTCGATGTCACATTCAAAGTCGTCCATGCTTGGGGAGTAATTGTTGGTGTAGTACTCCATATCACCCAAGCATGTGGAGCCATTGTCGGTGTAGTGCTCCATAGTCTCCATGCATGAGGAGGCATTGTCGATGTAGAGCTCCAAGTCTTCCATGCATGTGGAGTCGTCGTAGGTGTAGTGCTCCGGGTCCTCAAAGCATGCAGAGCCATTGTCGGTGTTGTGCTCCGTCGTGTCCTCTATACTTGTGGAGTCATAGTCATGGTGGCTCATCATGGATTCTTCATAGATATCATTCTTGGTCCCGGAGTCCCTAGACATGCTTCACAAGATCAAGTGTTGTATATGGAAGTGGTAGAGGGTGTTAGGGATACAACGTCGAACCTTACTTTACCTTGGAAGATCGTATCGTGCAAGTGGCCACACTTGAGAGCAATAAACCAAGCAAAGTGAAGTTCATGTGGAACACCAAAACCAACTACAAACCAAAACACACACACACACACACAAGGCCTATGGTGGATAGGTATGGAAAGTGGCATGTCAAGAACCAATCCGAAATCAAGATGTTGTATTGGAAAGTAAAGAACCACAATGATCACCAAGCAAAACAAGTCAATCCACAAGATAAGAAATATGTACAAGGAAACACACACGGTGGGATAAATGGGACTTGTGCGACGGAGAAAGTGAGCTAAGAACCAAATGATTACCTAGCGAAGATTATAAGCTCGTGTCACACAAGTACAAGGAGAGACGCTAGTTCGATTGCACAAAATTGGTGGGCTACAAGATATGCACAATAAGTACCACCTATATGATGTTCATCGAGCTTGCACTTCCTATTCTATGAGGCACTTGTTTGTTTCTTTCTTTTTCTTTTCTCTTTTTCTTTTTTCTATTTTTTTTCTTTTTCACTTGCCTCTTCCTTGTGCCAACAACTATACAAGATAACTATATGAGATAGCGCTCACAATGTTTGCTCGGAATCTACAAGGTATCAAATGTGCATAGCCCAAGCAATCATAAGAGGAACTAGTTTCAATAGGTGTTTGTTGCTCGCAAAGATAGTGGGGTTCACAAAGGAATGCAAGTGGGGAAAAGTCGCGGAATGTTTATACCTTTCGTCGATGATCTTCACCCTTTATTGTTGGATACCGCCTTTCTCACGGAATTTGGATGGAGTAGATAGCATGAACAACGTGGATGATGATGTAGGGCTCCTTCTCCTCTTCGAAACGAGCTAAAGAACACCAAAATCCGAGTTGAAATGCAAAAGTTATGCTCAAAACCGTGCTGCAGTTTTTCTGTATGCAGGGAGGGGCGGAGACTCCGGTCTGGAGGTCCGGAGACTCCGGTCTAGAGCTCAAAAAGTCCAGAGACTCCGGTCTAGGCCGAAGACTCCGGTCCGGGAGATTCCAGAACGTCCAGAACTCGAACGAGACGCGTTTTGGGCGGAAAAACTCGAACCAAAACCTCAGATTGATGGGAGAAATCAAGGAATTAGGCCATGGGAACGCAGGGGAAGGCAGATCAACTAGTTTAGCAAGTAATCCATGGATCAAAACCTACCAAAACTCACTCAAATAACAAATCGATCCAAAACACAAATTGGGGCTGTTTTTGGTGGAATTTTCGAATTTATGGGGAAAAGACCAAATCGAAGAGAAATCCGTGGCAACCAAAAGCTGCTGATACCAGATGATGGAGGGGTTAACCTCTTGGGTGGCCCGATCTTCACGGATCTCGTGGTCAAATCGATGGGAAAGCGAGTGTAACACCCTCAAAATCGGCCCTATGCAAGTTTCAGCGATTCCCGCCAAACCCGCATAGAAACGATTCAAAGGTGCCCACCAGGCACTTTCGTGCGGGTGGAAAACGAAGTAATATCATTACACAATAGTCCACGATGGAACCCACAGAATATATACAACAGCGACTCAAAGAGTCAAGAATACAGATATAACATACAAAGAGCCAAATCACCTTGAAAAGCGTGTCCGAAAATGCGGACAAGATGCAAATTGAGCTAAGAGCCACGAAGAATAACCAATGGCGTCCATAACCCCTGCCCAGCCAAGCCGGAAGGGTAACCTCGCTAACGACGAAACCTGCTAAAACAAAAGGGTGCCGAGCAAAGGCAAAGGAAAAAAGAGAGGCGTCGATCGAGGCCAGTACACGGGGAGACTAGAATTCGGCGGTCCTCGCCTACATAGGTATGGTGGACTGAAGCGGCAGTGCAGCATGCACTAAACAACCTATAGAGACTCGATATAACTGTCGGCTACCAGAGAGGGATAAGAAAGACCTATCCGGAACCAACCTGATTCTACCACCAAACATACCCATCCTGGTATTTCCCCCTCGAGACCAGACGAGGAAGTCAACCGAGGAACTCACACCGTTGGCAGTTTTATTTATTCAGTTATCATTGCAGCAATTACTAGTCAGGTATAGATAGTCATCCTGATATAATAAGCAGTGGGCACTTTTAGTTAACCATTCCGTTGTAGTTGCAACACTTACTAGTCAGATACAATTAGCATGAGATATTCCAAACCCAGCAGTTGTTGGTACTTTTATTTAGCCATTCCGTTGTAGTGGAGCTGATTACTAGTCACATCGGATACAAGTCAATTTATAACAGTAAACTTTAGTTATAGTTGTCTATGATCGAGAAATGTGCTCCAAGTCGTCCATAACCGCGGACACGGCTTCTCGAAAAGATTTAACCCTGTAGGGGTGCACCAAAGTATCCACACGCACTTTGACCCTTTTTGCCAGATCAGTTAACATACACCCATCGGTATGTCGGCGGGGCCTAAGTCATGACGTTTCCCAGACCCAAAGCAAGTACATGGGGGCCACCCCATGTAACACTCTCAGAATCGGCCCTATGCAAGTTTTAGCGAATCCCACCAAACCCGCATAGAAACGATTCAAAGGTGCCCACCAGGCACTTGCGTGCGGGTGGAAAACGAAGTAATATCCTTACACAATAGTCCACGATGGAACCCACAGAACATATATACAACAGCGACTCAAAGAGTCAAGAATACAGATATACAATACAAAGATCCGAATCACCTTGAAAACGACACGGTCCGTCAATGCGGACAAGATGCAAATTGAGCTAAGAGCCACGAAGAATAACCAATGGCGTCCATAACTCGCCTGTGCCAAGCGGAAGGGTAACCCTGCTAACAACGTCGAGCTCAAACCTGCTAAACAAAAGGGGTGCCGACAAAGGGCAAAGGAAAAAGATGAGCGGTCGATCTTGAGGCGATTGCAGCGAGACTAGAATTGGCGGTCCTCGCCTACATAGGTATGGTGGATGGCGGCGTAAGCATGCACTAGAACAACCTATAGAGACTCGAGATAACTGTCGGCTATCAGAGAGGGATAAGAAAGACCTATTCGGACCCAACCTGATTCTACCACCAAACATACCCATCCTGGTGTTTCCCCCTCGAGACCAGACGAGGAAGTAAACCGAGGAACTCACACCGTTGGCAGTTTTATTTATTCAGTTATCGTTGCAGCAATTACTAGTCAGGTGTAGATAGCATGAGTCATCCTGATATAATAAGCAGTGGGCAATTTTAGTTAACCATTCCGTTGTAGTTGCAACACTTACTAGTCAGATACGATTAGCATGTGATAACCCAAACCCAACAGTTGTTGGTACTTTTATTTAGCCATTCCGTTGTAGTGAAGCAGATTACTAGTCATATCGGATACAAGTCAAATTATAATAGTAAACTTTAGTTATAGTTGTCTATGATCGAGAACTGTGCTCCAAGTCGTCCATAACCACGGACACGGCTTTTCGAAAAAGATTTAACCTGCAGGTGCACCAAAGTATCCACACGCACGACCCTTTTTGCGGATCAATTAACATACACCCATCGGTATGTCGGCGGGGACTAAGTCATGACGCGTTTCCCGGACCAAAACAAGTACATGGGGCCACCCACTAAGTCTACCATGAAGTCGGCCGGTCTCGACGGACTCGGGGTTTGGGTGAATAGTAAACGGGAACCCGAAAAGATGATCGGCTTGTCGATACTGGTAACGTGTCCCGATCCTAACAAGATGCAGTGCGATTACACAATTTAAATAAAGCGATAAAGCATGGCATAAATGAATAGTAAATAAAACCTCAAACTAGTTGTGGCCCCCGACAATACTTTGAAATCAGTACTAATCGATGGGGTGCCCACACATCCCACATGTGGTTAGCGCCGATCTAACAAAGTGTCAAGAACTCGGGTCCCACGGACACCAAAGGAGCGTTAAAACCAAATATTGTCTATTACCCACCGGTGCCTCTACATTTACCTACTTCAATTTTAATTATTAAACGATAAGTAAAGCTATGATCATCTCCAATATTAAACATGCGGCAATACTCCAACAACTGTGGTACTTGACGACACACAACAGCACTTGAGCCAGCGACTACGACGCGCAAGTCCAACTATCTACCAAACAACGGGTAATAGGATGTGTCCAAGGCAATATAAGGCTGCAAGGGATATCACGGACACGAACTAGAGCATCGCAACACAGATAGCAATAGATCAACAGGAGGGAATAAAGACTATAAAAGTAAGATAGGTAGAAAGGGGGAGAATGCTCGCCTGAAAACATTGCCGAAGGTTCATCCGAAGATCGGGTCGACACTCGCATCAACTCATCGGCCTAATCCGTGAAGAAGCAAAGCACTAGAAGAAACACCGGATGGACTATTTAATACTACGGTAGAAAATCGGGCATGATGCATGTATGATGTATGACATGGCAAAGGTGCGATGCATCTAGGCCACATTAAGCGGAACCGGGGTCCCGACAATTAGTTAGATGATTCATGTTGTTTCGATACCCCACAATTTAAATGTTGTCTTATCAAGGCAAAAAATATGTCACCGGTTCGCTATACAAATTTAAATGGGACCAATATAAGACTAGAAAAGCCTGTATATGGATTCCATATTTAATTTAGGTGAATCGGCATAAGGCCCCCAAACCACACACATGTATGCGACATGAATGGTTTAATGCAACAAGTTGATATGGAACAATTCATATAGGTATCAATTTATAAAATAGGGCTCGAGAGAAAGGGTCACACATATTAGGGGTCGAAGATCTTGGTTCCGAGGGTTTTGTTCGGTCTTCAGGGTTAGTCTCGAGCTTCGGACTCCAAGAAGACGACCTTGGTGTTCCAGGCTTCTTCGGGTCGATGATCTTGGCGTTCCACGGTCTTCGGTTCCGAATCAGGGACTTTGATTCGATGAAGGAGATCTCGATATCCTTGTCGAAGATCTTCGGGGAATATTGTAGCCGAGAGCGTCCATCCCACCGTATCACCACATGTAGTTACACCTCACGAGTTGTTGCCGCCGCGACACAACCACATCTCCATCTTAGTATCAGAACGACACCTCTTACCTAGCAGCACTCCACCCTTGCCTAGGCACTGTGCACGGATAAACCGATGGGTAGTCAAGGGACATACACCATGAGCACACCACACCGCAGGGGGTTAGCAGACGCACACACGGACAGAGCCGAAAGCAAGGACGACGCCCACGGAGGAGGGCGAAGTGGCGTGGCCCTGAGGACGTCCTGGACGAGGAGGTCGCGCTACGGCGAGAGGAAGCCAGGGCGAGGGCGCCAGGCGACGGCAGAGGCCTGGCAGCGGGGTTGCTCGAGCTGGCTTGGTGGCGGGACGACGCGCCGCGACGCGTTTCTAGGGCGGTGGAGGGCGGCCTCCGGTGAGCAGGGACGGGAAGGCCCGCGCGACGCGGAAGGTGAGCAGAGGCCGGCGGTCGCAGGCGGGGCCGGCCAGAGGCAGGGTCGGCGCGGGACCAGGCGAGGCAGAGGACGCGGACACCGACGCTGCAGAGGAGAATCGACGGCGAGGCACCGGGTCGAGGGGAGGTGGCTTGCGCGACGGCGGCTGGCGCGCGCGGGGTCTGAGCTCCGGTGGCGTCGCTGGCAAGGGCAGGAGGAGGCCGAGGCGCTGCAGAGCTCCTCCTGGCGACGACAGCGAGGAGAAGGAGCCGCGGCGGGGCTGCTGGCAGCAGAGGGGGCTTCGGCGTCGCGGATCGACGAGGGAGGAGAGCGCCGGGAGGCGGGCCTGGAGCGGAGGGGCAACGGGCTCGGGCGGCGGGGCTCTTGGAGGCGAAGGAGGGTGCAGAAGGGGTCGCGCGGCGGCCAGCGACAGAGAGGAGAGGCGACGGCTCCGTCGGGAAGGAGACGGGGATCCAAGGCGGCCGGCTCGTGCAGGTGGCGGCGGTTCTCTGGGAGGAGGACGAGGCGCGGGGTGGGGGTCTCGGAAGGATGAGGCCGGCCCGAGGGGACCGACCAGGGAGTGGTGGGGCCAGGGAACGTGATGGGGTGGGTGAGGCTTCCGTGCGGGAGTGCGTCGTGTAGGCGTGGGTCTGGTGGTGTGTGTTGGTTGTACCGGGTGTGCATGTGTTGCGTGTTTGTTCAGGTGTGGGTGCGTGTGCTATGCCAGCGGCGGGGTGGTGTGGTGGGTGGCGGCGGCGATGTGTTGGGGCTAGGGTTCGGGGTAGGTTAGAATTAGGGTTTAGTTTAGATGGGCCGGGTGGTAGGTAGTCTGGCCTAGTTGGACCTCTGGCCTAACCGGCTGGACTGCCTTCCCGATAGCAAAAATATTTTTATATTTTATAAAAGCCTTTACAATTAGTTTTTAGACAAATAAAAGATCTGCGCAGACCGGATCTTATACTTTGAAATAAGAGGGGTAATGTAGAAAGCAAAAATAGGGCTTTATGAAAATAGTTTTAGGCGAACAAATGTCGGATGATGTCATGAGGATGCGCAACATACAAACAACCGCGATTTTCTAGTACTGGTTTTACCCGGGGTGCTACAGCGAGGGAGAAGGTAGCGGAAGCGAACACACACCTCGCGAAGAACACGATGAACACACGCAGAACTCACACGATACAAGGCCGATTGCTCCCGAACGGCGGCCACCGGTCCGATAGAATCCTCGCAAGGAAAGATCGGTCAACGTGCTCCCTCAAATCCACATCGGAGAGGGAAGAACACCTTGGGGATGGTCTTGACAACTTGGAGACGAGACAACGAAGTCCAAGGCCTTGTTCAACGATGGATGCATGATGCAAAGTCCAATCGAGGTTGGTGACGATAGTCGGTCCCCTTGTAAGGGGATAAGGCAAAACTAGAGATTCCACACAAGGGGGTTGTCTTTAGTCTATCATCTATGCCTAAGGGATACATGAAGGGGTGGGGGCTCTATTTATAGGCCAGGCACATAAACAGGGGTAGTTTAGGGATAAAACTAGGGTTTGGACGAGCTAGAGGGGTAGATGGGCCAAAGGCCCAGCTTGCGGCGTGCAGGCTCATCATGTAGGCCGGAGACTCTGGTGTAGGGTCCGGAGACTCCGGTGTAGGCCGGAGACTCTGGTGTCATCTCCGGAGTGGCGTACTGACTGTCCCCCTGCCTGTTGGGGTCGGTCCCGAGAATCCTGGCAGGTGTGTAGGAGACTCTGCAGTAGGCCGAGACTCTGGTGGTTTAGCCGTGGCTTCTTCCGCCTCTTCCAAGCCTCCGCCTTGTCGGGCTTGATGTTCAAGCTTCCTCCCTTGCCTCCGTACTTGTCGGTGTGAACCTATCATGCATATGTGACGGAGTATGAAGTAGCATACCATTCAATAGGGTAGGAAGTGGGCTCGCATAGAGGAACAGATTCACCTTTGGAGTCCATGACGACTTGGCGTAAGTTGGGGACCATGATGTGGTAACGATCGTAGGTCGGGCTACATCAAGTCCACCCGCCCGCCGTGAATCCGAGGCTGGAGTGGTAGGTGCCCCCGGTATATGCCATGGCTGGGCTCAGGATCCCCGGAGTGCCAGGTGACGATGACAATGATGATGACGATGATGAAGAAGACCCTGAAGCTGTGTACTATAGGACTAGGCATGATTATGACTAAAGGGGGCGACTTTAGTCCTGAGTGTTAGCTAGTCCCAGTTTGTCCCGGTTTTTAATATTAATAAATGTATTGAGTGTTAGTCCCGGTTTGTGGCTGGACCGGGACTAAAGGGGGCCTTTAGTCCCGATTCCGTAGTCTCGGTTTTTAAATATTAATAAATGTCTTGAGTGTTAGTCTCGTTTTATGGTTGGACCGGGACTAAAGGGGGGCCTTTAGTTCTGATTCGTACTACGACTTTCCCAAACTAAGAAGATATTGTCCTGATTCGTACTTACCATGAAGATCTGATCTCCAAACACATGCAGTCACATATTAGGGAGTGCCTCTATGACCAGTTTCTTGGAGATGTCGGAGGACTGGGCTCCGGCGGCATCTCCCTAAAACTGGCCGTAGTGGTGTCCCTGCTCTCGAAGACCATGTTGCAGCTTGTAACTTCTCTAACTAGATCAATATGCCTGGGAGATAACCTAATTTCACATATTAGGGAGTGCCTCTATGACCAGTTTCTTGGAGATGCCTTGGGAGGCCCAGGCTCGGCATCTCCCCAAATCCCGTAGTGGTCTTTGCTGGCCCAGCCTGCCCTTTCCCTCTATTTATAGTGCGGCTGTCATGACCATGGAGAATCTTCATCATTTAACAATATGATTACATAAAAGGTTTAATATATTACACCAACATCCCTATGTAGTGTTGTTGTTTTCTTCTGCACCGTAGCCATGGAGAATCTTCATCGTTTAACAGGAGGCTTGGGTCAGTTTTCACTTTGAAGGGCGAGATTTCATGAAACTTATTATAATCTTCTGACATATCTGTCTTTTCATCCACTCCCACGATGTTTCTTTTCCCTGAAAGAACTATGTGGCGCTTTGGCTCATCGGACGATGTATTCTTTTGTTGATTTCTTTTTCTCGGTTTCGTAGACATGTCCTTCACATAGAAAACCTGAGCCACATCGTTGGCTAGGACGAATGGTTCGTCCATGTACGCAAGATTGTTGAGATCCACTGTTGTCATGCCATACTTTTCGTCTACATGTACCCCTCCTCCTGTCATCTTGACCCATTTGCACCGAAACAAAAGGACCTTAAAAGTAGGTCCATACTCAAGTTCCCATATCTCCTCTATGTACCCATAATATGTGTCCTTCTGCCCATTGTCATCTGTTGCATCAAAGCGGACACCACTGTTTTGGTTGGTGCTCTTTTTATCTTGGGCGATCGTGTAAAATGTATTACCATTTATCTCATACCCTTGGAAAGTACATATAGTCGAAGATGGTAACCGTGCCAACAAGTACAGCTAATCTTCAACGGTGTTGTTATTCATGATATGCTTCTACAACCAACTTCCGAAAGTGTCCTCGTGTTCTGCTTTAATCGAGGAGTCAGGCATCCCCGGGTTTTCTGAGCGTACAATAATCTTGTGTTTCTCGATATACGGAGCCACCAAGGTGTAATTGTGTAGAACTGTGTAGTGTGCTTTATTGAAAGAATCCTTGTCCATACATACCATTTTTTTCCTTCCTAGTGTGCCTTTTCCAGTCAGCCTCCCCTCATACCAAGATTCAGGAACACCAATCGGCTTAAGGTCAGGAAGAAAGTCAACACAAAACTCAATGACCTCCTCTGTTCCATAGCCCTTGGAGATGCTTCCTTATGGCGTAGCACGGTTATGAACATATTTCTTTAAGACTCCCATGAACCTTTCGAAGGGGAACATATTGTGTAGAAACACAGGACCAAGAATTCTAATCTCTTCGACTAGGTGAACTAGGAGGTGTGTCATAATATTGCAGAAATATGGAGGGTACAACAACTCGAAGCTGACCAGACATTGGACCACATCAATCTGTAACCCTGATAGACTTTCTGGATCGATTACCTTCTGAGAAATTGCATTGAGGAATGCACATACCTTCACAATGGCCAGCCGAACATTTTCCGGTAGAATCCCTCTCAATGCAACCGGAAGCAATTGCGTCATAAGCACGTGGCAGTCATGGGACTTTAGGTTTTGGAATTTTTTTCTCTTTCATATGTACTATTCCCTTTATGTTAGACGAGAAGCCATACGGGACCTTGATACTGAAAAGGACTTCAAAAAAGATTTCCTTCTCTTTCTTGGTAAGAGCGTAGCTGGCAGGCCCTTGAAACTGCCCTGGATGCTTGCCGTCTCGTCCTTTATGACGTTGCTGGTCCTCCCATGCTTCTGGTGTATGTTTTGACTTCCCATACAAGCCCAAGAAGCCTAGAATATTGACGCAAAGATTCTTCGTCAGGTGCATCACGTCGATTGCAGAGCGGACCTCATGGACTTCCCAATAGGGTATCTCCTAAAATATAGATTTCTTCTTCCACATGGGTGCGCGTCCGTCAGCGTCTTTCGGAACAGGTTGTCCTTCGGGACCCTTTCCAAATATTACATTTAAATCCTTGACCATACCAAATACATCAGCACCAGTACGGGGGCAGGCTTCTTCTGGTGATCTGCCTCTCCATCGAAATGCTTGCCTTTTTTCCTTAAGGGGTGTCTGGGCAGAAGAAAATGACGATTATACGAGTACACATTCTTCCTAGATTTATCCAGATATATACTTTCAGTATCATCTAAACAGTGTGTGCATGCATTATATTCCTTGTTCGTCTGTCCTGAGATGCTACTAAAAGCAGGCCAATCATTGATGGTTACGAACAGCAACGCTCGTAGGTCGAATGGCTCCTGTTTGTGCTCATCCCACACACGTAAACCTGGTTCGGCCCACAACTGTAAAAGTTCATCAACTGATGGTCTTAGGTACACATCAATGTCGTTGCCGGGTTGCTTCGGGCCTTGGATGAGAACTGGCATTATAATGAACTTATGCTTCATGCACAACCAAGGAGGAAGGTTGTAGATACATAGAGTGACGGGCCAGGTGCTGTGACTGCAGCTATGCTCCCCAAAAGGATTCATGCCATCTATACTTAGACCAAACCATAAGTTTCTTGCTTCACCAGCAAAGTCCGGGAAGCCTCTCTCGGTTTTTCTCCACTGTCGACCATCAGCCGGGTGCCTCAACATCCCGTCTTTCTTACGTTCTTCCATGTGCCATCGCAACAACTTGGCATGCTCTTTGTTTCTGAACAAACGTTTCAATCGTGGTATTATAGGAGCATACCACATCACCTTGGCAGGAACCCTCTTCCTGGGTGGCTCGCCATCAACATCACCAGGGTCATCTTTTCTGATCTTATACCGCAATGCAGTGCATATCGGGCATTTATTCAAATTCTCGTACTTCTCACCGCGGTAGAGGATGCAGTCATTAGGGCATGCATGTATCTTCTGCACATCTAATCCTACAGGGCAGACAAGCTTCTTTGCTTCGTATGTACTGGCGGGCAATTCGTTATTTCTTGGAAGCAACCTCTTCATGAGTACCAGCAACTTCTCAAATCCCGAGTCAATCACACCGGTCTCTGCCTTCCACTTCAGCAATTCCAGTGTGCTATCCAGCTTCTTCTGGCCATCTTCACAAGTTGGGTACAACAATTTGTTATGGTCCTGTAACATCTGATCAAACTGCAACCTCTCATTTTCTGTGTCGCAGTCTCGTTTTACATCAGAAATGACCCGACCAAGATCATCAGCGGGTCGGTCTGGTTCCCGTTCTTCACCTCCTTCTTCTTTGTTGTCTTCCATTGCGGTATCAACGTATTCAGGGAACATAGATCGGTAGTTGTCATCATTGTTCTCTTCTTCATCGTCGTCTTCCATCACAACCCCTCTTTCTCCGTGTTTGGTCCAAACATTATAGACGGACATAAAAACCAGACAAGGTGTGGCTGAATGACTCTTGCGGAAGTGTGAGCCTTCTCATTCCTACAGTCAACATATGGACAACACATAAAACCATCCAGTCGCTTGTTCTCCTCGGCCACAACTCGAAAAGAATGCACGCCTTCTCTGAAAGTGGCAGAGCGTCGGTCATCGTACATCCATGGATGGCTCATCTGTATACAAATATATGTCAAACGCAATCACTATGCTAAAATTAGTACCGCACGATGGTCTTAACGAGAAAATAGTTGCTAACCTTTTATTACACTTGGAAACAACGATGAGAAAACTTAAGCATGGCTCACGCACCTTATATCATGTCTGTCTTGTGTGACCTAAACTTGCATCGCTCTAATGGACATTTCACCGAACACCTCTAGTGCATATGTATAAACAAGAAAAAAAATAGCACAACAACACTCTCTCCCACCAGAAAAAAAATAGTTGGGAGGGGGAGGGGGTTGTGCGTATATATAGGGCCAGACCACTAGTCCTGGTTGGAGATACAAACCGGACTAAAGGGGGTGCCCCCGGCGAGCGGCAGGGCCAGGGCCTTTTAATCCCGGTTTGAGTCTTAGACCGGGACTAATGGGATCTAACGGGCCGGGACATATGGTTCTGGGTGGCTCGGGCCGTCCGGCCAGGGCCATTAGTCCCGGCCCTAGCCACAGCCGGGATGAAAGACTTGTTTTCTACTAGTAAGCTACCAATTATTAGTTTATTGTTCTCCAAAGCATGGCCTCAAAATAGGCAAATATGAGCTCCTTTCTTGTTTCGTTACATTGCATCATATACATTGCTGGAGAAACCCAGGGAAATGAAGAATGCATCGCGTGGAGGGGGTTCTACCGAAGAGGAACATGACAAGCGTTAAACCACCTAGTGGAAAAACTTGGCCTCCATGTAACTGCCTGTTACAGATTGGCATGAGCTGACAAACAGTGAAGGACAATCCCACACAGAACCTCAGATTAAGATTTATGGAAACTTAAGATACCTTTTAAGATTAAGATTTTTATGTGGTTCTTATATAAAAAGGTGTTGCTTACGAAGGATAATTTGGTTTAAAGAAGATGGGTTGGGTGTACAAAATGTTATTTTTGTGGCAAACCTGAATCTAAGAGAAAATTACAAAAAACCACCACATTACGGGATAGGTTTTCAAAAAACCACCACTCTACGTTAGGGTTTCAAAAAACCACCCTTCAGAACTAATAAGTAACAAAAAGCACTGATTCAGTTTTAACCCTCGGTTGACAGCAAAACTGACCGGTGGGGCCTGCTTGTCAGGCTGACGTGTCAAGCGGCAACGGTGTAGGACAAACGGCGTGAACAGGCAGCCGTCTGGGATGTAGGGCCCACTTGTCAGCACCTTCATTTAGACTATCCTTCTTCTAGACATTCTGTCAAGCACCTTATGTGCACCGGAGTGCCACTGCCATTGCCAATTCCAAGGTCGTGCTCTCTGCTTCCCGCCGCCGCACGCAAGTGCAAGGAGCCTAACTGTGTGTTCTAGCTGTAGCCATCCCGCGTTTCCAGGATGGCATCGATCCATCTCGTCGGCGACGAGCGGCATCCGCGTCATACATGGCCGGCGAGAAGCGGTGGGCGCGCTGGAGCAACGGGGTCACACGCTCTGTAGCATGGGTGATCGCACAAGGTGCTCTCACGCAGGGGTCGGAGCAGGGGAGGGGAGTGGCGGTGCAGATACAGGCGAGGCCAATGCGCCGGCAGCCAGAGAGGAGCAGATGGACGACGTCGCTCGCCGGGAAGAAGCCTCGTGCAGGAGGTAAGCTGGGGCGGGAGCGGGAGCGGAGCATGCTCGCCAGCAGGACCGAGGGTGGCTCACCGGCGGGGATCGGTGCTGCTCGCCGGCGAGATTAGCGGTGGCGCTAGTCTGGGACGACGACGGAGTATCCTGTTCGTGGAATTTTTCTTACTAGGAACCGCTTCAGGGGATTGGTCCATGGTGGATTTTAGGAAAAAATAGAAAAAGAAATATAATAGAAAAAGAAAGAAAAACAATTAATGTTAACGTGTGTACGACTCCGCTTGCCACGTCAGCCTGACAAGCAGGCCCCACCAGTCAGTTTTGCTGTCAACCGAGAGTCAAAACTGAATTAGTGTTTTTTGTTACGTGTTAACGCTGAAGTGGTGGTTTTTTGAAACCCTAACGTACAGTGGTGGTTTTTTAAAACCCTTACCTGTAATGTGGTGGTTTTTTGTAATTTTCTCTGAATCTAATGACCACATGTTTATTACTTGTTATTTTGCTCGTCTCCTTTGGCATGCAGTCGCTGTGACTTTTCACTTGATTTCTCCAACTAGTGTGGATCATATGTTTGGTTTATGGTTGGATCATATGGATAATAGGACTAAATCCATGATTCGTAGTGGTGTATCGGCTTTATGTTGGTCCATATAGAGATATCGTAATGATATTGTTTTTAACAGGAAGAAAACTTTTAATTATATGCAGGTTATTCATTTGATGGCGCATTGGGTGTAGTTGTGGGCATACCTATTACCACCCGGAAATCGAGATGCCATGTTGTCCGGATGCGAACGGCTGTTGACGGTCGCTCAGGAGTTCTACAATCAGGCTACTTGGCAGCATACTAGACGTCTACATAATGTTTAGTTCTTATATGTTTACCTTATTCCGCTGGTTGATCTTTATGGCAACTTTATCCAACTCTTGAGTTGTAAACTTCATAATTGACTTATATCTTTAATAAAGGTTGTGTGCATCATGCAGCTGCCGCGGAGTATTACCCTTATTTCGAAAAAACCCAAAGCCTCAGAAACCAGGCCTAGGCTACTCCTACGCCAGTGTCTTCGGAAGTGTAATGGATGACATACAGTGAAGGACAATCCTGTTGGAATTATGCCCTAGAGGCAATAATAAAGATGTTATTATTATAATTCTTGTTCATGATAAAGTTTATATTCCATGCTAGAATTGTATTAAGCGGAAACTTTAATACTTGTGTGGTTTGTGAACAACACCGTGTCCCTAGTATGCCTCTAAGGACTAACTCATTGATTAATGATGGTTAAGGTTTCCTAACCATAGACATGAGTTGTCGATTAATAATGAGATCATATCATTGGGAGAATGATATGATGGACAAATCCAAACTAAGCGGAGCAATTAGATCGTGTCATCGTATTCATCTTTGTGAAGCTTTTCTTATGTCAAATATTGTATTCCTTAGACAATGAGATAATACAACTCCCTGATATCGGATGAAAGCTTTGAGGTCATCAAACGTCATCCTATGAGAGGGTGATCATAAAGGTGTCTCTCAGGTGATCGGAAAGTACCTGTTGGGTTGTATGTATCGAGATGGGATTTGTCCCTCCCAAGTCGGAGAGATATACTTCGGGCCCACTCGGTAATCGATATCAACACCGCTTGCAAGCATGTGGTTAAGGAGTTAATCACAAAGTGATATCAGATTACGGAACGAGTAAAATACTTGCTGTGAACGAGATTGAACTAGGTATGACGGTACCGACGATCAAATCCCGGGCAAGTAAAATATCGCGAGACGAAGGCAATATATATATATATATATGGGATTGATTGAATCCTGGCATCGTGGTTCATCCGATATGATCATCTATGAATGTGTGGGAGTCAATATGGGTTTCCAGACCCCACTGTTGATTATTGATATAAGATCATGTCTGCATGTTCTCGAACCCGAAGGGTCACACACTTAACGTGTCTCGACGCTAGGATAGATTGGATAATTGGTTTATGAGTTTTTGTTCGGAGTCTCGAATGGGATCCGGGACATCACGAGAGGTTTCGGAATGGTCCAGAGAATAAGATTCATATAAGGCAATGCAGTTTTTGGAGTTCAGAATTGTTTCGGGTTAATCGGTATTGTACCGAAAGCTTCTAGAACCTTCCGGAGGGGGACCAACGTGGCCCCACCTGTCGGGAGGGGGCATGGGCCTATGAGGGAGTGCCCTGGCCGCATTGGGCCAGGGGCACAAGGCCCCATAGGGCCCAGCCGGCCAAACCTAGGGGAAACCCTAGGGGAGCTTCTAGAAGGAGGGGGGGAAACTTGCCCCCCACTCTTCCCTCCTTGGCCGCCGACCTAGGCTTGGGGGAGAGGATAGGGTTGGAGCCCACCCCTCTATATAAAGAGGGCTGGGGGCGCACCACCCCCTTACACCTCCTCCCCAAGCCCTAGACGCCCTGCTGCCCTCCTCTCTCTCCCTCCCGACTGCACGTAGGCGAAGCCCTGCTGCAGAAACTCTCCACCACTTACACCGCGCCGTCGTGTTGTAGATCCAATCCGTCTCTCCACCATACTTGATGGACCGAGGAAGGAGGAGACGTCGAGGTGCCGCACGTGTGCATCTCTCGGAGGCATCGCCACTTGCGGTGTTAGATCGGAGCGGATCGCGAGGAGGAGAAGTGAGTACGACTACATCACCCACGTTCCGACGAACGTTCCGCTGTGCGAATCTTCAAGGGTATGAAGATCTCATCTAATCCCTCTCGTTGTTTGCATCTCCTAGATTAGATCTTGGCTTTCCCGTTCACATCCGTAGAAATTTTTTGATTTACTATGCTGCAAAACCCTTCAGTGGTATTAGAGCTAGATCTATGCGTAGATGTGTTTCACGAGTAGAACACAACATGGTTATTGCGGGCATTGATGTTTTCTGTTGCAAGCCTCTTGTTTGTGTTCTTCTTATGATGCGGGATAGTGATATTGAAGCGGTCCAGGCCAACTTTACGCGACGTCGTTCGCGAGACCGGCTCCGCACTTGACGTGTGGCTTGTTCCACACATGCGGCTGGTGGATGCCTGTTTATCTCACTATAGTTGTCATGGGATTTACACCAGAGTTTGGCAACCATAATATCACCGTTGTGTATTTCCGTAGGTAAGAATCGTTCTTAGCTTGCTACTCCCATAAGCCACGTAAAACATGCAACAACAAAGTAGAGGCGTCTAACTTGTTTTTGCAGGGAGTGTTTTCTGTGATATGGTATGGCCCAAGATGTGATATGTGTATTGTATGCGATGATCATGTTTTGTAATGTTTCACGACTTGCATGTCGATGAGTACACAACCGGCAGGAGCCATATGGTTGTCTTTATAATTGTGTATGACCTGTGTGTCTACTTCTTATACGCCACGTAATAGTTTCACTTTATCGCTAAGTAGTTAGCAATAGTTGTAGTTGCTATTCGTGGTGGAGGCAATCATGGTGGAGTGATGGAGATCATGCCGGCACGCACAAGATGGAGATCATTGCGCGAAGATTGGCTATACCATGTCACATAAAGTTATATGCATGTGATGTTTATCCTTTTATGTATCTTATTATGCTTAGATCGTGACGGTAGCATTATAAGATGATTCCTCACTTAAAGATCAAGATAAAACTGTGTTCTCCCCATGTATGCACCGTTGCGAAAGTTCGTCGTGTCCAAGCATCACGTGATGATCGGGTGCTATAGACTCTACGTTCACATACAACGGGTGCAAGCCAGTTTTGCACACGCGGAAATACTTGGGTCTAACTTGATGAGCCTAGCATGTACAGACATGGCCTCAGAACACATGAACCGAAAGGTTAAGCATGAGTCATATGAATGATATGATCGACACTTCGTTGTCCACCATTGAAACCACATCTCTTCTCGTGAAGATCGGATTAGGTGTGGTGAATTTGGATCATGTTCACTAAACAACTTGAGGGATGTTGAATTTAGTGGGAGTTCATCTAGTAATTTGATTAAAAGTTGCACTAGTTATCATAAACATAGTCTAATTTGTACTTACAAACATTGTAGATCAAATGGCTAAGTCCAACTTCAACTTCAACGTTTTTGCTGAGAAGGAAAAGCTTAGAAACAATGGGTCTAACTTCACCAACTGGTTCCGCAATCTGAGAATCATTCTCTCTGGCGGTCAAAAGGACTATGTCCTTGAGAAAGCGTTAGGTAACCCCCCTGCTGCAACTGCGCCGGCTGATGAGAAAGTTGTCTATCAGTCGCACAAAGATGATTATGGTGTGATTAAGAGCACCATGTTGTTTGCTATGGAATCGGACCTTCAAAATTGTTTTGAAGACTATCCTGGGCCCTTTGAGATTCTTGAGGAGCTGAAAACTATGTTTCAGACTCAGGCCCGTTCTGAGAGATATGAGATCTCTGAGAAATTCTTTAACTGCAAGATGGAGGAAGGGAGTTCCGTTAGTGAGCACGCCATAAAGATGTCGGGCTACACTCAATGCCTTGAGCAACTGGACTGCAAGATTCCAGAGGAGCTCAAGGTTGACAGGGTTCTGCAATCACTCCCTCCCAGCAACAAAAGTTTTGTAGTGACTCATAATCAGATTGGTTCCACTGATACGATCACCGAGCTCTTCGCAAAGCTGAAGGCTGCGGAGGTGGACATCAAAAAGGATAATCATGTGTTGATGGTCAACAAGCCCCCCACCTTCAAGAAAGGTAAGGGTGCAAATAAGCCCTTCAAGAAAGGCGGCGGCAAGCGCGTTTCCCCTGCTGAGAAGAAGCTCAATTCTGGAACCAAGCCGGACACTGAGTGCTTCTATTGCAAGGACAAGGGTCATGAAGCAATCGTCCAAGTACTTAGGACAAGAAGGCGGCACCATCAAAGGTATATTTGATATACATGTTATTGATGTTTTCCTTACTAGCCCTCATTGTAGTGCTTGGGTATTTGATAATCGTTCGTTGCTAATATTTGTAACTCAAACAGAGCTACGGAATAGGCAATGACTTCAGGGATGAGGTGACGCGCGCTGGCAACGGATCAAGAGTTGATGTGATGGCCAAGACGCCTCCTTAGTTTTACCTTCGATTAGTTTTAAACCTTAATAAGTGTTATTATGTGCCTGCGTTGAGCATGAACATTATTTCTGGATCGTGTTTATTGCAAGACGGTTATTCATTTAAATCGGATAATAATGGTTGTTCTATTTATATGAGTAATATCTTTTATGGTCATGCACCTACTGTGAATGGTTTATTTCTTCTGAATCTTGAAAGGGATGAAACACACATCCATAACATTGAGGCTAAGAGATGCAAAGTAGATAGTGATAATACTAATTATTTGTGGCAATCGCTGCCTAGGTCATATTGGTGTAAAGCGATGAAGAAACTCCATTCGATGGACTTTTGGAGTCTCTTGATTTTGAATCATTTGACACATGCGAACCATGCCTCATAGGCAAGATGATCAAAACCCCGCTTCTCCTAATGATGGAGCGAGCAACGGACTTGTTGGAAATCATACATACCGATGTATGCGGACCGATGAGTGTTTCGACGCGCGGTGGATATCGCTATTTTCTCACTTTTACCGATGACTTAAGTAGATATGGGTATATCTATTTGAGGAAGCATAAATCTGAAACATTTGAAAAGTTCAAGGAATTTCAGAATGAAGTGGAGAACCATCGTAACAGAAAAATTAAGTTTCTACGATCCGATCGTGGAGGTGAATATTTGAGTTATGATTTTCTCACGCATCTTAAAGCAAGCGGAATCGTTTCAACTCACGTCACCCTAACACCACAGCAAGAATGGTGTGTCTGAGCATGGAATCGAACTCTATTAGATATGGTCCGATCAATGATGTCTCTTACTGATTTGCCGTTATCATTTTGGGGTTATGCATTAGAAACCGCTGCATTCACTTTAAATAGGGCACCATCTAAATCCGTTGAGACGACACCGTATGAACTGTGGTTTGGTGCTAAACCTAAGTTGTCGTTTCTTAAAGTTTGGGATGCGCTTACATCAAGAAGTTGATGCCGGACAAGCTCGAACCCAAAGCGGAGAAATGTGTCTTCATAGGATACCCTAAGGAAACTATTGGGTATACCTTCTATCACAGAACCGAAGGCAAAGTGTTTGTCGCAAAGAACGGTTCCTTTCTTGAGAAGGAGTTTCTCTCGAAAGAAGTGAGTGGGAGGAAAGTAGATCTAGACGAGGTTGTTGAACCTTCTCTTGAGTTGGAGAGTAGCGCAGCACCTGAAATGGTTTCAAAGGTCACTGCACTAATAGAGGAAGCTAATGACAAGGATCATGAAGCTTGGACGATGTCACATCGAACGTCGCAGGTCGACAAGGTCGCGCCCTCCCCGAGTGGTACAAGAACTCGTCTTGACTGTCTTGTTGGTAGAAGACATTGAACCTACGAACTATGAGGAAGCGATGATGAGCCCAGACTCTGAGAAATGGCTAGAGGCCATGAAATCCGAATTGGAATCCATGAGCGAAAACCAAGTATGGACTTTGGTAGACCCTCCTAGCGACCGAAAGGTCGTTGAGTGCAAATGGATTTTCAAGAGGAAAACGGACGCGGATGGTAATGTTACCGTCTATAAAGCACGGCTTGTCGCGAAAGGTTTTCGACAAGTTCAAGGTGTTGACTACGATGAGACCTTCTCTCCCGTAGCGATGTTTAAGTCCATTCGGATTTTATTAGCAATTGTTGCGTTTCATGATTATGAAATATGGCAGATGGATGTCAAGATCTGCTCCTCAATGGCAACATTGATGAAGAGTTGTATATGATGCAACCCGAAGGTTTTGTCGATCCTAAGGATGCTGATAAAGTATGCAAACTTCAGCGTTCCATTTATGGACTGAAACAAGCATCTCGGAGTTGGAACCTTCGTTTTGATCAAGTGATCAAGAGCTTTGGATTTGTTCCAAATAGCTACGAAGCTTGTATCTACAAGAAAGTGAGTGCGAGCTCAGTGACATTTATGGTACTATATGTGGATGCCATATTGATTATTGGAAATGACATTAACATGCTTAACGATATGAAGAGTTATTTGAACAATGTTTTTCAATGAAAGACCTAGGTGAAGCTGCTTATATATTGGGCATCAAAATCTATAGAGATAGACAAAGACGCCTGATAGCTTTAAGCCAGAGTACATACCTAGACAAAGTTCTGAAAAGGTTCAGAATGGATAAGGCAAAGAAAGGTTCAGTGCCTATGTTGTCAGGTAAGATATTGAGCAAGGCTCAGTGTCCAGCTACGGTAAATGATAGAGAATCTATGAGTAAAGTGCCATATGCCTCGGTCATAGGTTCTATCATGTATGCCATGCTGTGTACTAGACCGGATGTGTCCAATGCTCTTAGTTTGACGAGCAGATACCAAAGTGATCCAGGAGTGGAACACTGGACAGCCGTGAAGAACATCCTAAAGTACCTAAATAGGACTAAAGAAATGTTCTTGGTCTATGGAGGTGATGAACATTTCGTCAGAAGGTTACGCCGACGCTAGTTTCGATAATCGACACGGATGATTCTAAATCTCGATGTGATACGTTTATATTTTGAATGGAGGAGTTGTGAGTCGGAGAAGCTGCAAGCAAAGCGTGATTGTGGGATCTACAAAGGAAGCGGAATACATGGCTGCAGAAGGCCAAGTGAAGGAGTTTGGATCAGGAACTTCATCACTGAGCTTGGCGTGGTTCCAAGTGCATTGGACCCACTGAAGATATTGTGTGACAACACTAGCGCCATAGCACTCGCTAAGGAACCAAGATATCATCCAAAGACCAAGCATATCAACCGCAAGTTTAATATAATCCGAGATTATATAGCAGATGGAGATCTGAAGATTAGCAAAGTACATACAGATCTGAATGTCGCAGATCTATTGACTAAACCTCTTCCACGTGTAAAACAAGATCAACACCTTAGTGCCATGGGTGTGAGATTGTTGCCAAATGTAAACTAGATTATTGACTCTAGTGCAAGTGGGAGACTGTTGGAATTATGCCCTAGAGGCAATAATAAAGATGTTATTATTATAATTCTTGTTCATGATAAAGTTTATATTCCATGCTAGAATTGTATTAAGCGGAAACTTTAATACTTGTGTGGTTTGTGAACAACACCGTGTCCCTAGTATGCCTCTAAGGACTAGCTCATTGATTAATGATGGTTAAGGTTTCCTAACCATAGACATGAGTTGTCGATTAATAATGAGATCATATCATTGGGAGAATGATATGATAGACAGACCCAAACTAAGCGGAGCAATTAGATCGTGTCATCATGTTCATCTTTGTGAAGCTTTTCTTATGTCAAATATTGTATTCCTTAGACCATGAGATAATACAACTCCCTGATATCGGATGAAAGCTTTGAGGTCATCAAACGTCATCCTATGAGAGGGTGATCATAAAGGTGTCTCTCAGGTGATCGGAAAGTACCTGTTGGGTTGTATGTATCGAGATGGGATTTGTCCCTCCCAAGTCGGAGAGATATACTTCGGGCCCACTCGGTAATCAATATCAACACCGCTTGCAAGCATGTGGTTAAGGAGTTAATCACAAAGTGATATCGGATTACGGAACGAGTAAAATACTTGCTGTGAACGAGATTGAACTAGGTATGACGGTACCGACGATCAAATCTCGGGCAAGTAAAATATCGCGAGACGAAGGGAATATATATATGGGATTGATTGAATCCTGGCATCGTGGTTCATCCGATATGATCATCGATGAATGTGTGGGAGTCAATATGGGTTTCCAGATCCCACTGTTGATTATTGATATAAGATCATGTCTGCATGTTCTCGAACCCGAAGGGTCACACACTTAACGTGTCTCGACGCTAGGATAGATTGGATAATTGGTTTATGAGTTTTTTTTCGGAGTCTCGAATGGGATCCGGGACATCACGAGAGGTTCCGGAATGGTCCGGAGAATAAGATTCATATAAGGCAATGCAGTTTTTGGAGTTCAGAATTGTTTCGGGTTAATCGGTATTGTACCGAAAGCTTCTAGAACCTTCGGGAGGGGGGCCAACGTGGCCCCACCTGTCGGGAGGGGGCATGGTCCTATGAGGGAGTGCCCTGGCCGCATTGGGCCAGGGGCACAAGGCCCCATAGGGAACCTAGGGGAAACCCTAGGGGAGCTTCTAGAAGGAGGGGGAAACTTGCCCCCCACTCTTCCCTCCTTGGCCGCCGTCCTAGGCTTGGGGGAGGGGCTAGGGTTGGCGCCCACCCCTCTATATAAAGAGGTCTGGGGGCGCACCACCCCCTTACACCTCCTCCTCAAGCCCTAGCCGCCCTGCTGCCCTCCTCTCTCTCTCCCTCCCGACTGCACGTAGGCGAAGCCCTGCTGCAGAAACTCTCCACCACTTACACCGCGTCGTCGCGTTGTAGATCCAATCCGTCTCTCCACCATACTTGCTGGACCGAGGAAGGAGGAGACGTCGAGGTGCCGCACGTGTGCATCTCTTGGAGGCATCGCCACTTGCGGTGTTAGATCGGAGCGGATCGCGAGGAGGAGAAGTGAGTACGACTACATCACCCACGTTCCAACGAACGTTCCGCTGTGCGAATCTTCAAGGGTATGAAGATCTCATCTAATCCCTCTCATTGTTTGCATCTCCTAGATTAGATCTTGGCTTTCCCGTTCGCATCCGTAGACAAATTTTGATTTACTATGCTGCAAAACCCTTCAAATCCCACCCAGAGCCTCAGAAACCAGGCGAGGCTACTCCTACGTGAGTGTTTCCGGAAGTGTAATGGATGACATGCCCTCACACATTTTTTCTACTTCTACTCAAGGATTTAAGGAGAAACAAGAGCTAGGTTTTACATGGGACGCTTGCGGTATGGGTACAGGATATCATTCACCGTGCCTTTGACATACGTCCCAACTCTATTCATGTTCCACTACTAGGGCAAGACACCACAGGACCAGCCCAAAAGAACCAAAGAAGAAAAAAGAGAAAACAATGCCGACACCAGCGGTTCGACGAAAACAGGGATAACTTGCAACCGCTATACCCTCCGAAGAATTCCTACCATGCTCCTAGCGCATCGAATTGCGCCGAATCAAGCAACACCTCCAAGAAGGGGAGCGACGACGATGACGCTGCTGTCCGAACTGTACCTAGGGTTACCCCCAGTACCCATCCTAGGATTTCCCCTGGTTCGCTCCGGGGAGTAGGGAAGAGGTACACCCGACGCCCTTTAAAAGAGAAGGCGACACCCGCAGACATCACCGCGTTGGTGCCGAGACAAGATGGATTTCTCCCAACCTCCACAGAACTACACCCCTGGGTGTTCCGGAATGCTCCACCAAACTCGTCACCCACCAGCGCATGCCACCACGGTCTTGCAATTACCAACGCCATCTCACCATGACCAAGATGCGAGACGAACCGAGAGGCAAAAAACGCCGGCGAGGATCAGCAGTGCAACGACACACGGAAGAAAACTACCTTGTCGTGCAGTGGAAGCCGACCGGATGCAGCAGCAGGACAAGCCAGGCCCTGACCAGCCCGGCCGAACCCTCTTGAGCTCGTAAATTAAAAAAAAAAGATACCCATAGACAGCAGCAAACCTCCGGCCAAAATATTCGAACTCTTGAGAGGGCTCTTGAAGTCATGCCGCCACATTGCAGCAGGGACGCCGCAGACACTGCCAACCCAAGCAGTTGTGCCTGCTTCTCGTCCACCGGGGGAGCCGTCAGTGCGCCAAGCGCGGCCCGCCCAGGCCGAGGTAGGCCCCAGTCCAATTATCCCAATCTCATGCTTTTTTGGTTTTTCCATCCACGACATCAATGTTTTTCTTGGACACCGCCTCGCCGAGTCGCCGAGTCTGATCGATCATCGACCCATCCAACTGCAAATACCGAGAGCATGGATATATGCGTGGATTTTTTTTTTTTGTGAACTCATATATGCGTGGATTTCAAGGTCCCACTTGGCCATTGCCTTGCCGTCTTGGTACCCATCTCTCGAGAGGGCACACCCTAGACTCGTACGAATTCAAGGACGTACGTGGGGTTGAATCACCCACTGTGGATGGGAAATAGTCCCAGTAATGCTACGCTCCAGAGATTGAAGTGCATAACGAACATGTTCGACGTGCAGCCTAAAACAAATGTTACTCGTGCGGCTCTGGTCAATGTTTCCATGGCCGTACTGTACCGGTGTCATAATTTTTTTTTCTGCATCAGAACGACTGCCTATAAGTCGACAGATCTTGAAAATCGTTCCCCCCGAAAAAGGCAATGCATGCTGGGTTTCGATCTCAGCTTGGATTTCATTTTCCACGGAGTCCGTCCCTGCCACCCCTGATTTTCCTCGCGCTCGTCGTCCAAGTGGGAGAGAAAGGTGTCGTCATCCTCTTCCTCCGCTGCGCCACCGCCATGAGAGCGCGACAACCGGCGAGGCGGTCGCACGCTGCTCGCCAGACGTACCTCAGCCTGCTTACTGCCACGGTGGCGGCATCCTGCCGCTGTCTTGGCCACTTGAGTCCACCGTGTGAGTGGAGGCTTCACGGGCCACCACCTCCAACCTCCCTTACCGCGGTTTCGTCGGCATCATGCACCTCCTGAATCGGCTTTTGTTCAGGGCTCGGTGACCTCCCCCTACGCTTCTTTTATAGACCGCGGCTAGGGGCACGAAACGCCATGGACAGGCGCGGGATGATTTCGGTCGTGGGCGGGAAACGGGCACGACGAGCGAGAAACATGAGCCAGCAAGGGCGAGAAACACCAGACGCACAAAAGCCCGCGGTGGTGATTGGGGACGTTCCGTCACCAAGCGTTGACAGCGGGTGGGGCGGTCAAAATCCATCGGACCACTGGGTGTACCCCTCGACCTGATCGGACAGCGTTCTATTTTCTGTCCATGGGCCGACCAATTCGGACAAAATCAGACAGTTTGTGTCGGCCCGGATGCGCCCTTTGGCCAAGTCCAACGGCCCCCCGCAAACGGACTGCGCAGGTCTAAACTGGTCCGGTTGGACACAGCCCACGTCCAAACAGCACCCCGCAAACGAAGAGGACACCCCAGAGCGGTCTGTTTCGGCACAAATCGGGCCCAAATCTAGGACTAGAATGCAATGGGACGGACGGCTACCCCGTTCGGCTGTGTCCTCCCAAGGCTTCGATGGGGCGCACCTGGCGGTGTCCCAGCAGGAGGACCGCGTCGTCCCCATCCACGCCACACTCCAGTCTCCCGGTCCACTTAGGTCAAACCCCCCAAAACCCTAGCTCCCTCCCCGTCGACAAGCCCCTCAGTCGCCGGCTGTGATGACGAAAGGGGGCTGGAAGGGCTGGTTCCGGTCCCGTCGAAGCGACCACGAGGCTGGCTCCTCCAGCGGTGGCAGGTACCTCCATCACCATTCCATGTCAAGGTCTTCACCACCGCGGCCCGTCGATGCGTCCGTCGCCGTGTCTACGCTCCGAGCGGCGCATCTACGTCAACCTTGAGGCCACACGCACGCTGGCCGAGGCAGGCATGACGTGCCCCTGGCCGGACGTGCACCTGCGGCGGGGTGGCACCTCAACCCTTCCCGTGTGCCTGTGTCGGCCATCCCCGTGTAGGGCCCTACTCGCCGCCGTGAGATCCGCGGCCGCCAGATCTATGGCGTGACCTAACCTATTCCATCCACTCTGACATCTGGGACCGGTGGTTCGAGGCGGCGCATGCGACGCAGCGCTAGGCCATCAAGGCCCACCTCGAGAACCTCGATGACACCGGCGAGGACTACTGGGAGGAGTCAGATGAGGACTCGTGGCGTGGAGGATGATGTCGAGGACGGCCGCGTCGGCAACCTCTACTACTTCGGCCTGCCGTAGCCTGGCCTCCCGGACTGGTCACGCTATAGGGGCACCGACATCGTCGAGTACGAGGTGTGGCCGCGGCCAGGCCTGATGACCGTCAAGGTGGAGGAGAAGGAGCCGAAGCCGCCGAAGCCCCGGCCGATGATGGATGGGGAGGAGATCGAGGCCGCCATCCTCGCCTCGCAGCTATATCAGGAGAGGAAGTGGGACGGCATGGGGCAGGCCCTGCACGACTCCTAGGTGGCCGCACATGCCCAGATGCCACCGGCGCCTCCTCCCACTCCAACCCCCATCGGCGTGTGGCGAACGCCATAGATCTTCATCATCATCGACGACGACAGCGAGTAGGCGGCGCATAGCAACTGACGAGCGTTGGCCAACCAGCAGCACTGCTGGTTCCCCCATGCCCCAGGCTACGGCCACCCATAATATTTGGTGTTTTTCTCTTTCTTTCTTTTTTGATATTTTGACTATCCGGACCTTAATTATAATTTGTATAATTATTTTCTGCCGCATCTTTTTTTATATAAATTCTTCTATTTTTTGCGAAGCCAGTGGCCGTTGGGGATATAAGTCACTGCAAAACGGGCTCGGTCCGGACGGCCTATCCTCCACCCGCAGACGGACCGAATTACGGGGGCAGTTGGAGATGGCCTCACCGTCCGTTCATCAACCACAATGTTTCCATTGCTGTACCGGTGTCATAGAACGACTGGCCTGCTGCCTGCAAATTGATAGACCTTGGAATTCGGTTTCCCCAAAAAAATGACAATGCTGGGTTTCGATCTCAGCTTGGATTTCACTTTCCATGGAGATGGAGTCCGTGCCACCCCTGATTGACTTGACCGTCATCAATCAACTAGTACCTCTTTTCCCATGATAATAACAGAGTCCGGTACCCGCGCATTGCCTCCAAGCAACGCTCCCTATCCATGGTACATACGGCGTCGCGCGCTCGCGTATGATCACATCCCCCCTCCCTATAAATACCAGGCACCTAGTACACTTGTAACCATCAGCCAATCGACCAGCCAATCATTCACTGGGAGAAGAAGACGAAGAAGAGCGTCTTGTGACTTGTCAGTAGGGCCATGGGGAAGAACAGCCACCTCTGCTGCTTCTCTCTGCTTCTGCTGCTTCTTGCAGGGTTAGCGTCCGGTCACCAGGTCCTGTTTCAGGTATGCGTGTGTGTTGTTTTGATTTATGTAAGCTTGGTTCTGTGTGGGTGTTTGTTTCATGGCCACGACCTTGACCATGGCGTCTTATTGCAGGGGTTCAACTGGGAGTCGTGGAAGCAGAGCGGCGGGTGGTACAACATGATGATGGGGAAGGTCGACGACATAGCCGCCGCCGGAGTCACACACGTCTGGCTGCCGCCGCCCTCGCACTCCGTCTCCAACGAAGGTCTTCAGTTCCCTTCCCCAAACTAATTCGTGTTTGAACATTTGAAGCAGACAGAAAAAAGATATGAAGGAATAATAGATGCGTGGAGTTGACAACGTGCTAAGTTTGATCGCGACGTACAGTATGGCTTTCCTAGTCTAGTTAAAATAATTAATTCGTTGGGTTGGATTACGATGTTTCGGCAGCAGCTACCAGACGCATTTTCCTTCTCTATTTTACCATGAATTCTAGTACCAGCGACCAGATATCAAACAATATAATGAAGGGAAATGTACAATACTAAAGGCTTGCGACTTGGTTTACTGCAGGCTACATGCCAGGCCGGCTGTACGACATCGACGCGTCCAAGTACGGCAACGCGGCGGAGCTCAAGTCCCTGATCGCCGCCTTCCACGGCAAGGGCGTCCACGTCATCGCCGACATCGTCATCAACCACCGGTGCGCCGACTACAAGGACAAGCGCGGCATCTACTGCATCTTCGAGGGCGGCACCCCCGACAGCCGTCTCGACTGGGGCCCCCACATGATCTGCCGCGATGACACCATCTACTCCGACGGCACCGCCAACCTCGACACGGGCGCCGACTTCGCGGCCGCGCCCGACATCGACCACCTCAACGACCGCGTCCAGCGCGAGCTCAAGGAGTGGCTCCTCTGGCTCAAGACCGACCTGGGCTTTGACGCGTGGCGGCTCGACTTCGCCAAGGGGTACTCCGCCGCCATGGCCAAGGTGTACATCGACGGCACGTCGCCGGACCTCGCCGTGGCCGAGGTGTGGGACACCATGCAGACTGGCGGGGACGGGAAGCCCGAGTACGACCAGGACGCGCACCGGCAGAACCTGGTGAACTGGGTGGACGGGGTGGGAGGTGCCGCGTCGGCCGGCATGGTGTTTGATTTCACGACCAAGGGGATCCTGAACGCCGCCGTGGAGGGGGAGCTGTGGCGGCTGATCGACCCGCAGGGGAAAGCCCCCGGCGTGATGGGGTGGTGGCCCGCCAAGGCCGTCACCTTCGTCGACAACCACGACACCGGCTCCACGCAGGCCATGTGGCCCTTCCCCTCCGACAAGGTCATGCAGGGCTACGCCTACATCCTCACCCACCCCGGCACTCCATGCATCGTAAGAAGGCCACCTCCAGAGCTCACTTGGAGCTAGCTCGTGAGCTACGCCATGCAGCTAGCTCGAGCTACGCCATTTGTTGAGAGAAATAATAGCGGTTGGTTTTTGGGTGATTTTCCCGTGCAGTTTTACGACCATTTCTTCAACTGGGGATTCAAGGAAGAGATCGCGGCGCTGGTGGCGGTGAGGAAGCGCAACGGCATCACGGCGACGAGCGAGCTCAAGATCCTCATGCACGACGGCGACGCCTACGTCGCCGAGATCGACGGCAAGGTGGTGGTGAAGATCGGCTCCAAGTACGACGTCGGGTCCGTCATCCCGGCTGGGTTCGTCACCTCTGCACACGGCAGCGACTACGCCGTCTGGGAAAAGTCGGCAACACTGCAGCGGAGCTGAAGCCTCGACTGATCCGCCATTGGATCGGCTTCGATTGATCCGCCATTGGATCGATCGAGAATTATTTGAAGTACGGAGTACGTGATTTATTTCTGCTATATACAGGGCAGATATAACTACAATTTAGCTACGTATACTGTACTCAAATGAGATCTTCCTACTTTAGTAAATAAAAAGTACCGAAGAGCGGAATAGGTATAAGAGGCAATTATGCCGATTTGTATGATCCAATGAACTGTACACGGTCAAATTACTTTCTACCAGACATTGAGTTATCTCTCCCATGCTTCCGCACAAACTGTTCAGAAAAGGAAAAGGAAAAGGAAAGAGGAGATCCATAAGACCAGCCACACTGTTGAACCGATTCAAAGGAAAAAATGTCAAACTAAGAATCGGTACAATTTTGCTGCACCGTGTGGAACCGTCTATAGGACCCACTATGAAGTAAACAACATCCTACTTTTTACTCTCTCCAGGCCTTCTTCCTCACAAGCCTGCAACGATGGTCCACACATGCATGCAACTTTTTACTCTCTCCAGGCCTTCTTCCTCACAAGCCTGCAACGATGGTCCACACATGCATGCAAAGAAGCGAACCATAAAATTGAGTGATTCAAAGCTAGGACTTCTTCCTCACCGTGTGGCTGGTCTAACCATTCATTTCCACTATAGAAGCTGAACCATTGGCAGAGGCACCTCAGCGGAGATGACAAAGGGAATAAAAGAATTTCAGCATCCAACGCCATTGGCTTGCTGCAGGTGCTGAGCATACAATGCACAACTGGATTTACTGTAACATGGTTCCAGTTATATACTACTCGCTCCAATCCTAAATAAGTGTCTCTGGAGAATTCAAAACTGCGACACTTATTTAGGACCAGAGTGAGTACTTATATTTACAAACCAGCATGCCAAGAGGTACAAACCAACGGCTCATGATATATCACCTAAAAGTGCTTTCGACTCCAGATAATAAGATGTGTCAAAAGTTTAAGCCTTCCTCACCAGATACCGCCATTAATCCAAACAAGAGCAATGGAAGCCACAACAGCAACCAATTATTAGTTTATTGTTCTCCAAAGCATGGCCTCAAAATAGGCAAATATGAGCTCTTTTGATGTTATGTTACATTGCATCATATACATTGCTGGAGAAACCCAGGGAAATGAAGAATGCATCGCGTGGAGGGGGTTCTACCAAAGAGGAACATGACAAGCGTTAAACCACCTAGTGGAAAAACTTGGCCTCCATGTAACAACTGCCTGTTACAGATTGGCATGAGCTGACAAACAGTGAAGGACAATCCCACCCAGAGCCTCAGGAACCAGGCGAGGCTACTCCTGCGCCAGTGTTTCCGGAAGTAATGGATGACATACCCCCACACATTTTTTCTACTTCTACTCCAGGATTTAAGGAGAACAAGGCTAGGTTTTACTTGGGACGCTTGCGGTATGGGTACAGGATATCATCCACCGTGCCTTTGACATACGTCCCAACTCTATTCATGTTCCTAGCCACTCCACTGGCCACAAGTCCAGCATTCCTCTGAAATCTGCAGGTTCAGTTCAAAAACAAATTAACGTTTGTTATATTGTGATGAAAATTAAGGGATTCGAGCAGAGTTTAAACAATGGGAGGGGCGCACTTGGTTAGGAAATCATCTCCTTTCTGCCCAGGTTTCTTTGCATGTGCTCGAGTCTGTCCAACTTTGTTCGCATGTGCTTGAGTCTGCCCAGCTTTGTTTGCATGTGCTTGAGGAGCTGCAGTATTATCCAGATAACCAAAATTTCAAGAAATAATCATGCTGGAGTTTTCATACATGCTTCTTTCATGAAGAAAAAAGTCTTATTGACCACCGTGCAGATAAGTTCAGTTTCAGGCACACTGGAGAGGTACATTTTTTCCAAGTGATAAGATTGTTTCAACTCAGGATTCAGACTGTACTTTAGGTTTAGGATCCTGTTCCTCCAATCATCACAGCGAGTTAGTTAAACTACAATTTCTGGTCTTCTATTCTAGCGAACATCTTCTGTACTATTTGTCTACTAAAGCAACATTTACTTTCAGAGCAACATTTCATGGGTTCAAATCATGCAATAACCAAGGATGCAACATCAGCATAACCATTCATTTCTTCACCGGGGAACTGGGAGTTGACCAGTTGGCTATCAGCGTGCGGCCAAACTGCGTGCCTAGCCCATGACCCGCATTCAAGCCCCTGGCTCTGCAGGAGCACGCCTAGAGTTGACTCGTTTCTTTTTTTTATTTCTTCGTTAAGCTTAGTTCCCAGTTCCAACTTCTGATGGGGCCTCGAAGTGGGTTTCAGGCATAAGCATTGTAGCTCCAACACCTCATTACATCCTACAGGCATGGCAGATCATTCATTCTTAAATGAAATTTACTTTGTTATTACAATGGACCTGCAGTACAAGGCCACAGAAGGCAAGTGTGACATGCTAAGCACCTCTGGCAATGGTACAGCCATACCTTTGGGGTTGCTATTATAGAATTATTATAATACAATGGTTACAGACTTGTCAGCCAATAAAATAAATGTTTTTGTTACCTTCTTTTCTGAGGTGAGCGGGAGCTTGAGCTGGTGCTTGCTTAGTTGGCGCTCTGTCTGCCAATAGCTACAGGAACACATAATTCATCAGTTTACATACACTGTATGATGCTCACCAAAACAGTTCTGATACCAATGTTACATAAATTTAAAGAAAGGATCAAGAATATATGACTGATGGAATGGCATGGTCACCAATCATTTCTATTGTGATTGAGAAAAGGGAGGTGAGATTAACTCATCATTGTAACCTGATGTTTTATCAGTTTCATTTCAATGAAATTGGGAGCCCTGGGCTCCTCAATTAGAAATAAAAACATTGTAACCAAATAAAGGTGTGCAAATTGTCATGAACGCTCCAACCATTTGTACATACTACAGAACCAGGCTTGGACGCTGAATTATTTTTTTCAACACAAATCAACTGTCAAACTCATTTTACGATATGCCTACTAGGAGTCTAGGACAATCCATACAACATACACTAGCAACTGACACATACACTAGCAACTGATGCCCTAAATCCGGTGCACATTAAGTCACACTTGTGAACTGACGAGGTACGAATAAGTTGGAGCAATAACATGCTTAAGAAAAAAATACCTCAACTCCAACACAAATAGGCAACTGTGCACGCTTCTCTCCTTTACCAGGAGGGTTGTCCTTGTCATCTAGGTATATGGAATATCCAGCACATGCATATTTGAAGTTGGAAAGGTGGCGACCTTCTTGGATAGCTCCCAGCTCAATTTCTCCGACCAAGCGATCAGGAACTGATAATCAAACCGTTTTAAATTACAAAAAATAGATTGAAGACAAGTTATGAAATCAAGTCAACTATTGATACTGCTGTTGTGAGACAATAAATCTAGTGTACATGGTACAGAGATAAACAGCAGCACTTATGCAATTATCACAATTCAATCAGAAGATCCAAATCCGATACAAAGTGACATAAACGTAATGACTTACCTGTACTGCCCTGGGTGGTCCACAAAAAAAACCCATACAGTGATCGCTCTCGCTCCCACAGGTATTAACAGAAGTGGCAGAGAGTAGTTTTACATAAAGTTTCATGGGATCCTTAAGCGCACATTTATAGAACATTCTAAACGTCCTATTATGATTGGTAACCTAGTAGATTGATTGCTAGAAGTCTTTTGTGGCACTGAATGTTATGTGTTAATCTGGGATGTAATACCTTTTTGGACTGTTAGATGGGATGGACAGTTTGGCACTGTTTCTTGTTTTCCCTTTGTTTGGTTGTGAACTTTGTCCGTTTCCGCTATGCGAGCACCGGGAAATGGAGAAACCCGGTTCGGAAGAAGATTGATTGCTAGAATCAATGACCAACCATACATAATATACAATTTATAGATTTCAGATGAACCTATGATGTGAATAAAAAGCAGTTTTGTCCAATTCCACAGAAGGCAGGACTGCAATCAAGTTGATGTCTTCCCTGTTTGTGAGAACTGGTATACTTATCTGCAACGAAGACAGGAACCCTAATCTGATTCTCTATGGCTCCCCATGGTTGTTGCGTGTGTGCATCACCACAGAAACCAAAATCAGCCGCAAAACAGAGAGCCCAGCAGAACTCACGGAGCCAACCTAGATGCCATGGCTGAACCAAGAACAGGAGAACCCTAACCGAGAGCCTATAACAAGCATCAAGCAATCACAGATGGAGAGGGGCGGTGTGGGCACGATTTTTGGACCTTGGGGGATGGAGCGGGTGATGCCGACGCAGACGGGGCCGCGCCCCTTGGACCTGAGGACCGACGAGTAGAAGAGGCAGCCCTTGCACGACCTCCCCTGCACCAGACCTGCCCCTTTCACCACTCCTGCCCCTGCCAGCGTAGTCGGGGGCGCCGCCGCGCCCTCCCCTGCCGCTGGGACCCCCGCCGCGCCGGCTTCGCTGCCGCCGGCGGGCTCCATATCCGTCTCGCCAACAACCGTGAGGAGGGTTCGCGGCGTGCCCGCTGATCTGGGGTCTGGCCGTCTGGACCGGGCGGATGGAGATTGCAGAGTGAGGTGAGGGGGCCTTCGCGTTCGAGGTGCCACCTCTGCTTTTTATTCAGTCGGAGGTGTTTGGTTTTCCATTTCGTTTTGCTCACTTTGCCAGAAACTTTGCATTCAGTTTGGTCAGGGCTTCTTCGTGTGTTAAATTTTGGAATATTTATTTTTAATTTCAGCTCTATTATATTGTCCTGGGAAAATACATATTTAGATAAGTGAAGATTTGTCCGTGCAACTGAAAAATAGTTTGTCGATACAGAATGCCACAAATTTATTTTCCATTGAATTCTTATGCTAGGAGGATGGGAGAACACCGAGCTCTTCTCTTCGCAGGAAAATTAGTCATGTAGAGGCGCATTCAGCTTGGGGAACACCACAGTACCATCATGAGCAACACATAGTTCAGTGATAAAATTATAGTGATGGAACAATATATTTACAGAATGACCGAGGAACACATTTCCTGTACAATGGGTGGAACGTACAAGATTAATTTACACGTAAGTCGGCATGCTTCTTGACAGATTTATCACGCCACGAACATCAGGTGCAGCTACGGTACTCATGACTGGAAGAGAGTCACGGTTGCGATGTATCCATTTTTCATCACCTGTTGATCAGCATGAACAAAAAAGAATCGCAATGTCAGATCTGAGCGATAACAAGTTCATGATACCGTTTATACCGGAAAAGGGAGGATTTGGGGGTCGGATGATAGATAACCACCTCAAAAGCGATATTTTGATATCCGTATACTAAAGTTGACCCGAATGGGTTATTCATGGAGCCTTGCGTCTGGATTGCTGCTCGACCACAATCACCAAGGATCTCCTAATACAGTCGAAAAAACATGCATGACAGTTAGCAAAGAGGCATCTAAATAAAAAACGAAAAATACATCACCAGAAACAAAGTTACTGCTCAAACAATTTTTATATAACTTCAACTAAGAAAAAGAGAGATCTCAAAAACCAATATAGGGAAAAACAAGTTGCCATAGAGGGAGCACAAAAGGTTGTAATGAAACGGTAACTCAGTCGATTGTTATAAATTTACATGGTAATCCTGGCAGCGTAAACTCATGGTAAACACCATACCTTGACGTGTTCCCATTTTGTACGAGGTGTTATGCAATTCTTGGAAATGTTGCCAGGCTGTTGTGTCCCTTCACCTGAAACAAACAAATAGTTAATTAATAGTAATGATCTCCTCACCAGCCAACTAACTCTTCAACGACGAGCTCATACCTTCAGCGTCATAGATAACGAAATTGCATTTCATGTACGAGTTGAAGTCTGAATGACCAGGGAAGTTTGTATGCAAAACAAACTTCTTTATCTTGTGTGTCTGCACCGAGAAAAAGGTCAACATGCTGGTTGAACCTCACAACAGAAATGGTGTCTGAATTCTGCAGGAACACTAAAACCAATCCATACCTGTCCATCAAATAAGATATCTATACCGCGCGAGAAGTAGTTGTAGAAGTAGTCGCCACAACGAGTAGTCCGAGGGCGGAGGTCCGATGCAGAGTGTATAACCATTTGGTCCACCTAACATGAGAGCACAACAGGGTAAGCGTTACAGACGAGAATGAAGCATTGACTTCTTACTTCTTAGGTTTTTGGTCTTCCATTGTATTGTTTTTTCATTAAACAGAATGGAGAGCATATATCACAGAAGAGTTGCCAGGTATCAAGAGGTACAAAACTGGTTTGGATTTAAGTATAGGTGAAACAGCTTTTTGTCTGCTTTATCTTAAAACTGCATAAGATGTATCATTGTTTTGCAAATACAGTTCAAACCACCCAATGCAATTTGCAAGCGTCTGGAAAAAATCTTGTCCAACCATGACATTAACATGTTCCAGGAATATTTTTTGCATTCATTCAATCAAATTTCCACATTGTTCTCTACCAAGTATCAACACTCCCATGTTACAATAGCATTTAACACCTAGTGCAGGATGACTATGAGATTGAGATGTCCTCGTATCTCTTGGACTCTTGCTACACTATGATGAATTGCCTGAGTGCATGTAATCTTTATTGGTATACTGATCTTCAAATTAACAGAATACAACTCTGGCTTCTCTAGCATGCCCAGAATGTTAACTAGAATTGAGATCCTTATAGGAAAATATATGGAGGCCCAAATGCATGCTTCCAATGACGACAAACATGTCACAACCTCTATGAAAATCCATATTGCAGTCATCCAGGAAAACCCCATCAAATTACAAACATACCTGCTTCTGGTGGATACCGCATGGACGACCCAACTCAGTCCAAATATCCTGCCAAAGATGCCACTTTACATAAGAAACCCTTAAAGCATGCTTCAAAAAAAAGAGAGAGCAGATGATACAATGGTTTAAACCTGTGGTGATGCTCCAAAGGGTATATGTTGGCCCCCGATAGTGAACCAAAGCTCTTCACCAAGCTAAAAACAAGGTAAAGATGTAAAATGGTTTGCTCCAGTAATAGATAATGTAGAATGCAGAGAGCTTATATCATTATATGGATACAGATATTTCTCATACACACAAAAGACAGTAATAATGATTGCATGACTCATACACTGGCAGCTGTTCACATGCAACTCTCCATTTACTTCGATCTTTCAGGTTTAAATACTTTCTTAACAACTTAAAAAACATGCTTTGGTGAATGTAGCAAGGATTGGCAGTTGTAATACCAGATGTATGGATTACTGAATCATGAAATACGAAAATCTCTGCATTGTCTAGGAGATTAATAGGATTGAAATATAACCAATAAATAGGCAATGTACCTTTGCATGCACTTCCTCCATATATAGACTGCCTGCAGGTAACGCAGGCACCAAGGCCTTGTCCATCAATGACCCAACCCCAACCTTACTATCTGTTGAGCTATCATATATAGATACCCGGCAAGTAACAGGGGTTGTCCCATCAGGAAACTCCAGGGGCAAATCTGCCACTGCAATTGCAATTAGGAAGCTGAGCCGAAATGCTGAGAATGATAGGTATGCAGACATGAATGTGACTATTTAGTAGCATACCTTCACCATTGGTGAAGAAATTGGTATATTGGCTGGGTATTGGGAATGCAAATGACAAACCCTGCAAAAGCTTGTGAGTAAGACAAACCCAAACAGACCAAGAAAAAGAACACCGGACAATTTATTTTAAGAAACAAAAAAAAAACAGGGCTATTTTCCTGACATACCGGATAGAAGAGGGTATAAATGCCCCTCTCTTTATCGTATATGCCCGGGAAAGTTGGACCGAATAGTGCATAAACAGACACAAAAGTTGCTAACGTCGATGGACCGCTGAAAGAAGAACAGGCAGAAGGAAACAATTAGTAACACAGCACAGAACCTTCTGCTGAATGGTTAAGGAAAAAATGAGTGGTCATGCCACAAATAAGTTCTACTCGGCCCATGGGTGCTTGAACATAGACTAAACAGTAAAAGGCAAATGCCTACAAGCACCTCACCCAATCAAAGACGTTGCGTATCTCAATTGCAGTCTCTTAACATCAAATATCTCTATAAGACGGAGCCTCTGCAAGAGAAAGAGAAAAGGGCTTACATTTTCTAAGGGATAATGAATAAATTTTATCAATCCCAAATGTAAAGCATGTACTGGTTTTATACCACATTCTTAAAGTAGTTTTCTCTGCAGAATTCAATTTACTATGAAACTTAACTATTACAAGGATCTGCATTAAACTTTCTAGTACTAAAAAACATCAGGCACCCTAATTTGGTTATACAAAAATTTCAGTACTGTATTCGATATCAACAACCAAATGCTCTTGTATACACGAACTCTGTGAATGATCTTTTGGTTATAAAGTGTAAACATTTCAGTACTCCCTCCGACCCAAATTAGTTGACTTAGATTTGTCTAGATTCGGTTGTATCTAGACATGATTTAGTATTAGATTCATCTATATCTTGGTAAATTCAAGTCAACTAATATTTTTTTTTTGAGGGTAAAACAGTAGGGCAAAAAGACCCCACTGCAATTTTTATATATTGTAGAGAGTTACAAAAGAATATTTACAAGACTCATTCCACCTCAAAGAAGAGGGATAAATTCTAATCAGCTATCTCCTGTCTAAATTGGTTTCAATCCAAACCTTAAGGCTCTGATAATACTTCTTCTTAATTCTAAAAAGGACCCATCTTAATTCCTGGGCTACAATAGCCTTCCAGGTCTCAATCGATGCATGCTGATTATTGAAAATTTCATTATTCCTGCAAATCCAAATGCCCCAAGTTCCAAGTAGCAGAATTTCCATTGCAAAAGGGACATTGAGGTCTTTTTTAATACTGACTAACACTTCAAAGATAGTTGGATCAGCCAAATTGACCTGAGAAATTTCAGCCCAGCAGGCTCTTGCAAAAGAACATTCCCAAAACAAATGTAGGCTGGTTTCTTCACTATTGCAGCCCTGGAAGACACAGTCATAAGATGCCAGCGAGAAACATTTCCTTTTCAGAAGGTTTCTAGTGTTGAGTCTATCAAGCAGTAAGAGCCAGAAGAAGAATTTGTGTTTTTGCTGACAAGAAGATTTCCATAACCAAGAGAAATGTGGCTGAACCGGCTGGTAACCAGCTAAGGAGCAGTAAGCCTTTTTCACCGAATAATTACTGCCCCAAATGTAAGACCAACAATCAGAATCCCCTTCCCTGCCAGAATTGAGAATTTGTTCAAGACTTTGATATTCCTGATAAGCTTGCTGTGACAAAGGAAGGTAAAAAAGGTCCTGAGTATTTGGGGTATGCAGGAACTCACTGACAGAGATGTGAGGTTTTTTTGCATAAGAGAGGAGGTGAGGAAGCTTATGTTGGAGGCAGCTATCATTCCACATATCAGACCAGAAAAGTGTGGTTTTCCCATTTCCAACCAAGCACTTTGCAAGTCCTTTAAAAATGTCAATCAGTTTGAGGTGAGCTTTCCACCAAAAGGATCCCTCAAGACTTCTTCCAGGGAGCTTATCATTACAATAGTAAGTGTTCCAAACCAGATGAACCCAAGGAATATCCTTATGATTATAAAATTTATCCAAATTCTTCAAAAGAAGAGCAGAATTTTGAACATTAAGATCAAGAACACCCAAACCTCCCTGGTTCTTGGGTTTACAAACTTTCTCCCATGCTACAAGAGCAGTACCTCTAGCTTGAACATCAGTAGTTTTCTTTCTCCACAAGCATTGCCTCATATATTTAACCAACTGCTCCTTGATAGTGACAGGAAGCTCAAAACAGCTCATGTAATATATGGGAAGGGAAGATAACACAGATTTGACTAACTGCAATTTCCCCCCATAATTAAGAAAGTCAGCAATTCCACACAACCTTCTTTCAATTCTGAACAATAGGCAGGAAATGTTCCACAGCAGGTTTATTCAAGCTCAAGGGCAAACCAAGGTATGTAAAAGACAAGGAACCAGTGAGGCAAGAAAGGGTATTAGCAAAATGCCCAAGCCTCTCAGAGTCCATGTTAATAGGCATCATGCTGGACTTGGAATAATTGACTTTGAGTCCAGAGGAGAGAGAAAAAGTATGTAAAATTGTCTTAAGACACAGGAGTTGCTCAGAATCAGCCTTAAGGATTATTAAAGTGTCATCTGCATCTTGAATCACAGGAAGTCAGGACAGAAAACATTCTCGAGGCAAAGAAAGAAGACCCAGGTTCATTGCTTTATTGAGGATACTTTGAAGAAGATCAATGAGAACAAACAATAAAGGAGACAAAGGATCTCATTGTCGACACCCTTCTCTGATAAAAAATTTCCCAGCACACCATTTAAAAGCACGTAAGAAGAAGCACCCAAAGATCATCTGAATCCAAGACATCCATTTAGCTCCAAAACCTTTGGCTTTAAGGATATTGATGATAGTAGAATGCTCAATTCTGTCAAAAGCCTTCTCAAAATCCAACTTAAGAATTAAAATTTCCTCTTTTGACTTGTGACATTGATCAAGAAATTCAAATGCCCAACCTAAACAGTCTTGGATAGATCTTTGCTTGAGGAAACCATATTGATTCTTGTGAACAAGTTTAAGAATGACTTTTTGCAGTCTGTTGGCCAGAATCTTGGTGATAATCTTAAGGACACTATTTAGCAAAGAAATAGGCCTAAAATCAGCAGGGGTCAAAGGAGCAGCAATTTTTGGAATTAGGGTGATAAAAGAAGAATTGATGCTTTCCAAAGAGGCATTCTCTTCATAGAATTCCACAAGAAGACTCTTCACATCATCCTTAATAATAGGCCAACAAAGCTTCATGAATTCATTATTAAAGCCATCGGGGCACTGGGACTTATCATTAGGCAAATTTGTGATGACTTCCTCAATCTCCTCATCCGAGAAAGGCTTTTCCAAAGCATCCCTTTCTTCTGGCTTAAGCAATCACCACCAAGTCATTAAGATTGAAATGCATTTCAGGCTTATCGAAGAGCCCATTCTATTTTTAAAGGCATTCCAAAGAAGATTTGCTTTGCCATCATGATCATAGACCTCAAGATCGAATCATCCTTGAGCATGGAAATGTAATCGTGCCTAAAACTAATGGTAGCTCGAGTGAAAGAACTTGGTGTCCTCATCCCCGACTTAACCCATTTGATTTTTCCTCTCTGCTTCCAATAAGTATTCTGGTCTTGTAAAGAGGAATAATAAGATTTTTCAGATATCCCTAAGATTCCATTCTTGAGCGATGAGAGTTCTCATTTCCTCCATGATATCAAGCAAGTCAATGGTGGCATTGACATTACAGATTTGTGCCTTTAGGGAAGGAGCTGTTTGGCCCAAAGCTTCAGCCCTCTTCTCACATTTTTGAATTTAGCATTGATTTTTTTGCGTAATCCATAAAACCCACATGAATGTTCCAGGCATTTTGAACAATAGCTTTAAACTCCTTATGATGTAACCAATGATTTTCAAATCTGAACACCTGAGCTTTGGGAATCTCCTTCTTTAAAGCATTCCAGTAAAAGTGGCTCGGTTTTTCAAAGACTCAAATTTCCTGCGTCACCTGTGGGTCATTCGCCCGTGATTGAGCAACGTATTAATGGTGAGATCAAATCAAGTCTTCAAGGCAGATCTTATGCTGGTGCTCACTAATGATGGTGTTAAGTCGATGGTAGCATGCCAATCGGTCTGGGGAGGCGCCATGTATCGACATTTAAATTACAGTCTCCTTCCTTTTACGAAATTTCCCCTTTCCTAAATGTAGTTGGCGGACAAATCGTATGAGGGTGGTTTAAGGCCAGGTGGTTTCTCATTCCGGCCCGTCTTTCACGGCGGTTTTCACGAGTTCATCTCTTGAAAAAAACAACCACTTCTCTCCTCAACTCCACATTGAAACCCCATTTCCCTCAGTCAAGCGTGAAGGGCGTGAAATGGCGAACATTAGATTGATCCTGCGCCTTTCTGTAACGAGCGCTTCGGATTATCTGCGGTGGTGGGAGGAATCGTGTTAGAAGGTGGTGGTGCCTCGGTCAAGCGCATGAAACGGTATGCTATTGCTAACATTTTCCCTCCTCTGGTCTGTTAGTTCTTGAATATTCATGGTGTCTGGTGGATTTCTTCAACAATGAGGTTGGAGTGCGCTTGAAGATATTCAAGATTGTCCCTTTGGTCTGCGTATGCGATTCCATCATGTCGTGACCGTGCGAGCTCATTCTGGCCGAGCAGATTCCGTTTCAAAATGTGCATGTCTCTTTTGTGAAACACAATGAGGGTGATAAGCGGCGTAGGACTCGGTTCAATAATGAGTCTTTGGTGATGTTGGTAGGACCTCCCTTGACCCTTTGGCATCTGGAGGATCTGAATGCTATCTTTCTTGACATTGGAAAGTTCTTACGTGGGAGAGGACCACGACGGAAGGGTAGGATTATTGCTAAGATTATATTCTTGACTTGGTTGACATCCCAAGGCGTGAGGTTTACCATTGGTGACTTGGTAGAGAGACAGTCATGGACTTTTTCTGTTGAAGTTCTTGAGTCACTTCTGCAAGACCACTCCGTCGGTGCCCTTGGAGGCGAGGTCTTCTGAATCATCCACCCGCTCACCCCGGGAGGCGGGGAGGGAGGGAGAGTGTTTCTGGCCAAAGGCTGGACCATGCCAGGCAGGTGTGGGTCCCATGTCATCTGGCGGTGGGTCCTTCTCAGGTGGGCCCCGCCCAAGCAAGTGACTACGAAGAACTTCAGCAGAAAAAGTCCATGACTGTCTCTCAAGTCACCAATGGTAAACCTCGGCGGGATGTCAAATCGCCAAGAGCCAGGATCAGTGAAATTGAGAAGGAAGGAAATGCTGCAGGCGATACCTGGCAGAAAAAGTCTTTAATCAACTAATATAGGTGGGAGGGAGTACGTTATTCGATATTAACAAACAGATGCTCTTTTATACAGTACTTGAATTGTGTACAAGTAAGGTCAATGATGTCTACGATGCAACCAAAGTATCGATCATATGACTTCTTTACTAGCACAAGTGTACCTGCGACCAAGGATCAAAGCGTAGGTGGAACCCGTGATCCGGAAAGCTTATGACGAAGTCCAGCTTCAGAGGCTCCTGTAATCACAGAACGGCCAACGCTGGTCAGGTAAGCTTAATTTGGTGGCTCTGGTAACATCAAACAAGGCTGCCCAACACGAACCTCGTCGAAGTACTTCACGTGGACAACATCGTAGATGTTGGGCTGGTGCTCTATCTGCGCAAATGCATCAGAAATCGGCATCCCTGCACCGAGCTCTCACGTCAGAATTGGCCACAAAAATCGTAACTTTCAGCTAAGCGGTTGCTTAAAGCACAGGTTTTTCTCCCCCCTCTAGCGTACTTAGTGGGAAACAAGCAGCCGACGGGTTCCGAAATCCGATCCCAACCGAGGCGGCGGGGGCGGAGAAGCTAGGGTTGGGGGTGTGGAACTCACCGAGGGTGAAGGGGCCGACGCCGAGGCCTGGGCGGAGGTCGAGGGTGACGGCGCCCATGGCCGTGCCCTCGCAGCGCCGCCTCACCGGCACCGTCGCCGGAGACGGCGACCCGACCGCCGACCCGGGCCCTCCCCCGACCATGGCCGGTGATCTCTGCGCCTGCATCGCGGGGTGGACCGCCTCGTCGACCGGTTTATTCCTCTTGTGTGGGGGTTGATCCGATTGGGGTTCGTGCGGGCTTGCGTCTGCTCCAATTCCTTCTCTTCGCCGAGTAGTAGTTTAGCTTAACGAGATGCCAACGGCACGCGAGTCCGGGCTGTCAGTGAGAGTGCCGTAGACGTGGGGCCCAGCTGTCTGTGGGTTGGCCCCGGCTAAAGGAACACTTGGCAAGGAGGGGGTTGCTTGTGCTTAAGTTTTGCTTCCTCGTAGGGATTTTCCATGTCATGGGCATCGAAAGTTCAGAATCTTCATCTCGAATTAAAAGTTCTGAATCTTGTCAAATTAAAAGTCCAGGGTCCTTTTGACAGCAAAAGTCCAGGATTTGATCCAGCGTGAAATCCAATCGGGTTATTAAAGAAGAAAAGAAAGGTGAGAAAGCACAGATCGAAACGCTAATTTTTTTCGCCGTCCATTCCAAGCTCTTCACTCTCAGAGTTGTTTTGAAATACTATTTCGACTTTCGTTTTGATAGAGCCAATATTACGGATGCAAGAGGAGTTAGTTCAAAAAATGAACAAACTTTTTAAAAACATTTTTTCGTGATTGGCGTGATTGTTAATCTAATCATACGTGAGTAGCCCTGGCAGGCTAAGAGCTAAGCGCGCCTTGCAACGACATGTGCATCTAATTCATATCAATGTTCACATTTGATGTTATCAGTCATTATTTCCTCACTCACTTGAACATCTTACATTTTATGTGCTCATAAACAATAGCCTTATCATTTTTCCCTTTTTATCTTTTTGCTTGATGCCTTCTACTCTTTGTGTCACCGCACAACGTTCCCCTCTCCACGTATAATCCATTCAGAGTCTATTTAATGCTCCTAGGTTCCTTATCCTACACTCACAATCCTTCTCAAACACCAAGCTTCATTGCGTCCTAGACATTTTCACTATCCACTTCCTCTTTAAGTCATCCTATAAACTTTTGTAAATGACATTACGCTGCTAATTATTTTGTTTATTTATCATACAAACATCATATTATGTTGCTATTTGGATGAAGGAAAGTAAGTTATTTGCACCTTGTAGGTTCCTAGTTTTGCTTCGAGATACCCATCTATATCTCGGCCATAATTATATATGTTTAAATATATTGATGGCTATTCTCCATTAGTTAGGATTTTTTGGGAGAACTGGTTAGTGCATCAATTTCAATAATATATTGTCTCAAAAGGTAAGCATAACAATAGATTCCACCAAAGCAATGTGAAAGCGTTGGAGCAAACATTTTATTTCGGTATGAGATGTTAGACACACATGAGAATTTTAAAGAAGCACTAGTAGAAAAAGGGTATTCGGTTCGATCTAGAGTCTAACACTAGTCCCGATTTGTTCCGGGCCGGGACTAGTATGAGCACTAGTCCCGGTTCGTACCGTTTTCGGTGGCTAGGAGCCCGAGGAAACTCTAGTCTGGTCGTTTGGACCTTTAGTCCCGGATCTGACGGAACTAAAGGGTTGAACGCAGGCGGCACTTTAGTCCCGGTCGTGATACGGCCGACTAAAGTGTAGGGTTTCGTAGCATGGAAAACAAAAATTTCTACCATACAAACAAACAAGCCAAGATCTATCTACTAGATTGTAACAGCAGTCGATGGAATAACTCACCTCGAAGATTCCAAAGTGTTTAACGAGAGCAGATTCTCGTGGGTGATGTAGTCATACTCTTTCCGATCTCAAGATCGCGTGAGGCGATCCTTCCGTTAGGCGCTCCCTTGATCGGAGTCACACGTTAGGTCGACGAAGACCTTCCTCTCCTTGTTCCAATGACGTGGAGGTTGTAGCACTCTCCTCGCGATTCCCGTGACTGTGGCGTGGTCTGGGAAGTAGAGGGAGATCTCGCCTTATGCCGTGCGAGTATGGTGGAGAGAGCTCTTGGTGATCTAGGGTTTAGACACACCAATTAGAAGGCTCTAAACCGGAGGCTAGGGCAATTAGAAGCTCTAACTTGACGGCTTGGGAGAAATCCTAGGCGTGGCTAGGGTTTAGGTTTAGAGGAGAGGTACTTGTGTGTTAGGAGGGAAGCCCCGCCTCCCTTTATAGGTGGGAGGGGCGGCAAGGGAGGAGGTGGAGTCCCTCCCCAACTCGGCTTGGGTGGGCGCGGCTTGGGGAGGAGGACTCCCTCCCCAACTCGGTTTCACCTCCTCCTCCTCTTTCCACTTTCCAAAACTTGCCGTTTGACTTTCAAACTAGCCGTTTGACTTTTCAATTTAGGATTTAAATAAACCCTTTATTTTGGGCAGCAAAGATACCTAGTACATGATGCAATCATTCCAACTTACAATGACACATTCATGTACCCTTCCCCGGTCTGGGACATTCAGGACCTTCTAGAATGTTCCCGATGAAACACCTAACCATTCCCAAACTCCGAAACGGGACTTTCCTTATATGAATCTTATTCTCCGGACCATTCCGGATCTCCTCGTGATATCCCGAATCCCATTCGAGACTCCGAACAACATTCGGACTCTTTCTCATCATTCCATAACTACTCAAACAACGTCGAATCCTTAAGTGTGTCTCCCTACGGTTCGTGAATTATGCGGACATGATCGAGACACTTCTCCGAACAATAACCAATAGAGGAATCTGGAAATTCATATGGTTCCCACATATTTCTAAGATTACTTTGCGATCGAATGAACCACTTACATACGATATCAATTTCCCTTTGTCTCACGATAGTTTACTTATCCGAGGTTATGATCGTCAGTATCTCTGCATACCTAGTTCAACCTCGTTACTGATAAGTATTCTTTTCTCGTTCCTGTGATATGTGATCCCTTGTGAGCCAGTCACATGCTTGCAAGCTAATTGGATGACATTTCACCGAGAGGGCCCAGAGTATATCTATCCGTCATATGGATGGACAAATCCCACTCTTGATCCATGTGTTTCAACCAATACTTTCCGGACACTCAACACCACCTTTATAGCCACCCTGTTACGGTGTGGTGTTTGATGACATCAAAGCATCCATCCGGTAAAGGTGATATGCATGATCTCATGGTCTAAGGAATTAGATAACTATGTATCAGAAAGCATATAGCAATTGAACTATTAAAATGACTTGATCTTTATGCTACGCTTATCTATAGGAGTATGTCCACCATATCATTCTCCTAACGATATGATCTTGTTGTTAACAACATCTCAATGTTCATGATAGGGAAACCACAATCATCTATTAACCAACAAGCTAGTATTATATAGAGGCTTTACTAGGGACTTCAAATTAAGTTTACAAATCACACAAGTATTAATGTTTCCTTGTTAATACTATTATAGCATGAATGTAAACATTTATCATAAACACAAAGATATAATAATAACTACATTTATTATTGCCTCTACGGCATATCTCCAACAGTCTCCCACTTGCACTAGAGTCATCTAATCTAGATTACATGGTAATATACCGAACACCCATGGCAGTTTGATGCTGGTCATGTTTTGCCCTCGGGAGAGGTTTAGTCAACGGATCCGCCACATTCAGATCTATGTGTACTTTGCAAATCTTTATATCCCCATCTTGGATATGTTCTCGAATAGCGTGAAAACGTAGCTTGATGTGCTTCAGCTTCTTGTGTGACCTTGGTTCTTGCGCATTGGCTATGGCGCCCATGTTATCACATAGATAGACATTGGGTCCAGCACTAGGAACCACACCCAGCTCTGTAATGAACTCTTTCATCCATATCGCTTCTTGTGAAGCCTCCAAGCGACCATGTATTCCGATTCAGTTGAAGATCTCACAACGCTTTGCTTTGCACTCCTCCATTAAGCTTCTGCACCATTCAAAATAAATCATTATCCAGTTATGATTTAGAATCATCCGGATCGGTGTTTCAACTAGCGTCGGTGTAACCATTAACAACGAGTTGTTCATCACCTCCATAAGAAAGAACCATATCCTTAGTTCTTCTCAAGTACTTAAGGATGTTTTTGACCGCTGTCCAATGATCCACTCCTGGATCACTTTGATATCTGCTAGTCAAACTAACAGCATATGCAATGTCGGGTCTAGTACATAGCATGGCATACATTAGAGATCCTATGGCTGAGGCATAGGGAGTCTTACTCATCTTTTCTCTGTCTTCTGCCGATGTCGGACTTTGAGTTTTACTCAAGATTGTATTGGGCAACATGGGCAAGAACCCTTTCTTGCTATCTTCCATTCCAAACCTCTTTAGAACTTTGTCCAAATATGTACTTTGTGACAATGATATTTGGCGTTTCGATCTATCTCTATAAATCTTTATGCCTAATATGTAAGCTGCTTCGCCAAGATCCTTCATTGAAAAACTATTATTCAAATATTCCTTGACACTATTAAGAAGGTCTACATCATTCCCAATCAATAATATGTCATCCACATATAGTATTAAGAATGCTACAGAGCTCCCACTCACTTTCTTGTAAATACAAGCTTCTCCATAAGTTTGTATAAAACCAAAACTTTTGATTATCTTATCAAAACGTTGATTCCAACTTCGGGATGCTTGCTTCAATCCATAGATAGACCGTTGAAGTTTGCATACCTTGTTAGCATCTTTAGGATCGACAAAACCTTTGGGTTGCATCATATACAACTCTTCATCAATGTCACCATTGAGGAATGCTGTTTTGACATCCATCTGCCATATCTCATAATCGTAATATGCAGCGATTGCTAACATAATCCTCACAGACTTTAGCTTCGCTCTTGGTGAAAGTCTCATCGTAGTCAACTCCTTGAATTTGTCGAAACCCTTTTGCGACAAGTCGAGCTTTATAGATAATGTTACCATCGAGATCTGTTTTCTTCTTGAAGATCCATTTGTTCTCGGCGACCTTCCGCCATCCGTAAGTCCACCAAAGTCCATACTTGGTTTTCGTACATGGATCCAATCTCGGATTTCATGGCTTCCTGCCATTTATTGGAATCTGGGCTCATCATTGCTTCCTCATATGTCTCGGGGTCATCAGTGTTGTCCACCAACATGACACTCATAACGGGATCATACCAATGCAGGTGGTACGAGTTCTCACGACCTGCGAGGCTCAGAGCAACTTCGAAGTTTCATGATCATCATCATTAGCTTCCTCTCTAATTGGTGCAGGCACCACAGAACTTCTTCCGTATGCGCTACTTGCAATTTCGAGAAAGGTTCGACAACCTCGTCGAGTTCTACTTTCCTTCAGTCACTTCTTCGAGAGAAATTCCTTCTCTAGAAAGGATCCATTCTTAGCACGAAGATTTTGCCTTGGATCTATGATAGAAGGTATACCCAATAGTTTTCTTCGGGTATCCTATGAAGACGCATTTTTCCGCTTTGGGTTCAAGCTTGTCCGGCTGTAACTTCTTTACATAGGCTTCGCATCCCCAAACTTTAAGGAACGACAATTTAGGTTTCTTCCCAAACCATAATTCATACGGTGTCGTTTCAACGGATTTAGACGGTGCCCTATTTAAAGTGAATGCGGCTGTTTCTAATGCATAACCCCAAAATGATAGCGGTAAATCTGTAAGTGACATCATAGATCGAACCATATCTAAGAGAGTTCGATTACGACGTTCGGACACACCATTACGCTGTGGTGTTCCCGGCGGTGTCAATCATGAAAGTATTCGCATTTCTTCAAATGCTCGCCAAACTTCGTAACTTAGATATTCACCTCCACGATCGTAGCGTAGAAATTTAATCTTCTTGTTACGTTGATTCTCTACCTCACTTTGAAATTCCTTAAACTTCTCGAAAGTTTCGGACTTATGTTTCATGAAATAGATATACCCATATCTACTCAAGTCATGCGTGAAGGTAAGAACATAACGATAACCACCGCGCGATGCTACACTCATTCGACCACACACATCGGTATGTATGATTTCCAACAAGTCCGTAGCTCGCTCCATCATAACAGAAAATGGAGTCTTAGTCATTTTTCCCATCATACATGCTTCGCATCTTTCAAGTGATTCAAAATCAAGTGATTCAAGAAGTCCATCGATATGGAGTTTCTTCATACGCTTCACTCCAATGTGACCAAGGCAGCGATTGCCACATATAGGTCGAGTTATCGCTCGATTTCAAACGTTTAGCCTCAATGTTATTAATATGTGTATTTCTACTATCGAGATTCAACAAGAATAGACCATCTATCAAAGGTGCATGTGCATAAAACATATTACTCATATAAATCGAACAACCATTATTCTCAGATTTAAACAAGTAACCGTCTCGCAATAAACAAGATCCCGATATAATGTTCATGCTCAACGCAGGCACCAAATAACAATTATTTAAGTATAAAACTAATCCCGATGGTAGATGAAGGGTAGCGTCCGACTAGCGATCACATCAACCTTTGATCCGTTTCCCACTCGCCGTCACCTCGTTCTTCACTAGCTTCCGTTTATTACGTAGCTCTGTTTGAGTTACAAATATGAGCAACCGAACCAAGATCAAATACCGGGCACTACTACGGTACTAGTGAGATACACATCAATAACATGTATATCGGATATACCTTTCTTCTTGATGTTGCCGTTCTTCAAATCCGCCAAGTACTTTGGGCAATTCCGCTTCGGGACCCTCTCCTTTGCGGTAAAGCACTCGATGTCGGGCTTGGGTCCAGCCTTGGTCCTCTTCTTCGTCGGTGTGGCAACTTTCTTGCCACCCTTCTTGAAGTGTCCCTTACCTTAGACTTGCCTTTCTTGAATTTGGTGGTCTTATTGACCAGCAACACTTGGTGCTCTTTCTTGATCTCCACTTCGCAGACTTTAACATAGCAAACAGTTCGGCATTGCTTGTTCATGTTCTGCATGTTGTAGTTCATCACAAAGTTCTTGTAACTTGGTGGTAGTGATTGGAGGACACGATAAATCCCCAAAGCATTAGGAATCACTATACCCAAGCTTTGAAGTTTGTTTGCGTGCCCAGACATCTTAAGCACATGCTCACTGACAGAGCTGCCCTCTTCCATCTTGCAGTTAAAGAACTTTTCAGAAGCCTCACAACTCTCAATCGCCGCGTGAGTCTCAAAGATCAATTTGAGATCACGGACAATATCATGTGGGTCTGAATTCTCAAACCTTTTCTGAAGCTCCGATTCTAAACCATACAAGATAGCACACTGAACTATGGAGTACTGGTTCTTCCGAGCAAGGTAAACATTCTTTACTTCATCGGTAGCATCAGCTGCAGGTGGGTCACCTAGCGGTGCATCTAGCACATAGGTCAAATTACCAGCTGTGAGGACAATCCTCAAATTGCGGAACCAATCCGCGAAGTTGCTTCCATTGTTTTTCAACTTTTCTTTCTCTAGGAACGCATTAAAATTGATGGTAGGGGCTGCCATTGATCTACAACATATTTGCAATAGTTTAGACTAAGTTTATGACAAATTGAGTTCAAATTAATAATAAATTTTAATCTAGGTGAACTCCCACTCAAAACAACATCCCTCACATTGTTTTAGTGATCACACGAACCAAATCCACCATATCAAAACCGATCATCACGAGAGTTGATATAGTTTCAATGGCGAACAATCGACATGTTCATCATATCTACTATATGATTCATGCTTTACCTTTCGGCGATCCGTGTTCCTGAGACCATGTCTGTACATGCTAGGCTCATCAAGATCAAACCTTAGCTTCCGCATAAGCAAATCTGGCTTGCTTACGTTGTATACACCCGTGGAATCTAACACACCCGATCATCACGTGGTGCTTCGAAACAACAAGCTTTGGCAACGGTGCATACTAAGGGTGAACACTTTAGAACTTGAAATTTATGTGCATGAGGGATCATCTTATAATGCTACCGTCGTCTACTAAGAAATACAAGATGCATAAAGGATTAACATCACATGCAATTCATAATATGTGATATGATATGGCCTTTCTTCTTTGTGCTTCCGATCTCCATCTTCAAGCACGAACATGATCTCCATCATCACTGGCATAGCATCAAGGTCAATGATGCTTCTTCATGGTTGTCGTCCACCAGCTTCAACTATTACAACTACTTTGAATAGAACGCTGGTCTTAATGAATTTAAAGACAACCATATGGCTCCTTGGTTGCCAACTTACAATAAGGAACATTGCATACATCAAATATAATCACAATCATGGCCATATCACATCATCGCACACCCTGCAAAACAAAGTTAGACGCCTCTACTTTGTTTGCATATTTTACGTGGTTTGGGGCTTTCAATAAGTGTCGTTCTAACTTACGAACAAGAACCACAACATTGATACTAGTACTGTTAATCACCCGTTGTAAATTGGATCTCCACTATCTTTGGGAGAAAGCAGGCACCCATAAAGCCACTTATGCAATACTGAGTTGCATGTCAGCGTGGAGCAAGTCTCATGAACGATGTCATGTAAGGTTAGCCGGCCTTCATCCCAACATCCATAAAATGCAAAGTACATAAGAAGCAATCGACAATAAAGCATCAACGCCCACAATGACCATTGTGTTCTACTCGTCTGAGATCTACATATAGACACGGCTCTGATACCACTGTAGGGTTTCGTAGCATGGAAAACAAAAAATTTCTACCGCATACAAACAGACAAGCCAAGATCTATCTACTAGATTGTAGCAACGAGTCAATGGAATAACTCACCCTCGAAGATTCCAAAGTGTTTAAGAGCGATTCGTGGGTGATGTAGTCGTACTCTTTCGATCTCAAGATCGTGAGCGATCCTTCCGTTCGGCAGCGCTCCATGATCGGTCACCGTTAAATTTTCGGCGAAGACCTTCCTCTCCTTGTTCCAGCAGGCGTGGAGGTTGTAGCACTCTCCTCGCGATTCCTAAGACAACGTACTGGAAGTAGAGGGGAGATCTCGCAGGGCTTCGCCTTAAGCCGGAGCGAGTATGGTGGAGTATGAGAGAGCTCTTGGTGATCTAGGGTTTAGACACACCAATTAGAAGGCTCTAAACCGGAGGCTAGGGCAATTAGAAGCTCTAACTTGACGGCTTGGGAGAAATCCCTAGGCTGTGGCTAGGGTTTAGGTTTAGAGGAGAGGTACTTGTGTGTTAGGAGGGGAAGCCCTGCCCCTCCCTTTATAGGTGGGAGGGACGGCGGCCAAGGGGAGGGAGTGGAGTCCCTCCCCAACTCGGCTTGGGTGGGGCGCCGGCTTGGGGAGGAGGACTCCCTCCCCAACTCGGTTTCACCTCCTCCTCCTCTTTCCACTTTCCAAAACTTGCCGTTTGACTTTCAAACTAGCTGTTTGACTTTTCAATTTAGGATTTAAATAAACCCTTTATTTTGGACAGCAAAGATACCTAGTACATGATGCAATCATTCCAACTTACAATGACACATTCATGTACCCTTCCCCCCCGGAGTGCCGGACATTCCGGGACCTTCTAGAATGTTCCCGATGAAAACACCGGAACCATTCCCAAACTCCGAAACGGGACTTTCCTTATATGAATCTTATTCTCCGGACCATTCCGGATCTCCTCGTGATATCCCGAATCCCATTCTAGACTCCGAACAACATTCGGACTCTTTCTCATCATTCCATAACTACTCAAACAACGCCGAATCCTTAAGTGTGTCTCCCTACGGTTCGTGAATTATGCGGACATGATCGAGACACTTCTCCGAACAATAACCAATAGAGGAATCTGGAAATTCATATGGTTCCCACATATTTCTATGATTACTTTGCGATCGAATGAACCACTTACATACGATATCAATTTCCCTTTGTCTCACGATAGTTTACTTATCCGAGGTTATGATCGTCAGTATCTCTGCATACCTAGTTCAACCTCGTTACTGATAAGTACTCTTTTCTCGTTCCTGTGATATGTGATCCCTTGTGAGCCAGTCACATGCTTGCAAGCTAATTGGATGACATTTCACCGAGAGGGCCCAGAGTATATCTATCCGTCATATGGATGGACAAATCCCACTCTTGATCCATGTGTTTCAACCAATACTTTCCGGACACTCAACACCACCTTTATAGCCACCCTGTTACGGTGTGGTGTTTGATGACATCAAAGCATCCATCCGGTAAAGGTGATATGCATGATCTCATGGTCTAAGGAATTAGATAACTATGTATCAGAAAGCATATAGCAATTGAACTATTAAAATGACTTGATCTTTATGCTACGCTTATCTATAGGAGTATGTCCACCATATCATTCTCCTAACGATATGATCTTGTTGTTAACAACATCTCAATGTTCATGATAGGGAAACCACAATCATCTATTAACCAACAAGCTAGTATTATATAGAGGCTTTACTAGGGACTTCAAATTAAGTTTACAAATCACACAAGTATTAATGTTTCCTTGTTAATACTATTATAGCATGAATGTAAACATTTATCATAAACACAAAGATATAATAATAACTACATTTATTATTGCCTCTAGGGCATATCTCCAACATAAAGGGGTGCGGGCCCCGGCAAGAAAACTTAAATTAACTATAACTTTTGTGTACGATATCGGAAAAAAATGTACAACCTATCAAAATGTGTGGAAAAAAATTGTGAGTTCGATTTCAACAGCCTTAGGCCGTTTTATATTATTTTAGATTTTTAAAATTCGAAAAGAAAAAAGTTATTTAAAAAATTAATTTTTTTTGCAATTTTATTTATTCCATATTTGGATTCCTCACATTTTTCTAATAATTATGGATATATTATTTATCAAATTTCGATTTACAGATTTAAAGATATTATTTATGCCATATTAAATGAATAAATGGCAAAAAAGGAATAAAATATTATTTTATTTGGTTTTTACTTTCATTGGATTAAAATATTATTATTACTTATTTATTGTTGTTTTCTAAAATAGTTGTTTGTAATTTCAAAAAATAAAGATGTATGGCATATTGATATGAGCTAATATTATAGATATGATAGTGTTGACAACAAGATACAAATGGGCTTCACGCGAGGACATCCTGATAGAACAGACAAGTTAAGCGTGCTGTCGTGGTGGTGGCACGGCAGATGCCATGGGTAAGCTAAAGTATGGGGCCAATGGATGCTAGAGGGATCTGGGGAGGGAAGATGTAGTTCATTCTACACACAGAAGACTAAGGTAAAGATCTTTATTTCTCCTTCCTTGGTCTACAAGTGCTCCTTAAGCTTTTTACAAGTAGAGAGGAAGAACTTTACCAGCCTAACGGTACTAAATGAGCCGATGCCCTTCTCAGGGTCCAAGCCTCCCCTTATAAGGGAGAGCCCTGGGCTCCTCTAGGGCTGACGTGGCAAGCATATTCGAGTCTCAATATAGTAACTCGGCGGCCTCCTTTCCGTGTCGCCCTTCTAATGACGGCAAGGTTCCAGAGGGCCCCTCCTGTGTGCCTCGGGCTTCAGGACTGTCACCTCCGTGACCTCCTTCTGCCCCTCTGTCGCTCTGCGCCTTTGTCCTTTGTGCTTGGCTCTGCTCAGATTCTCCCTAGCCTGTGACTAGAGTTTGACTGTAGGCATCTCCTTCTCCTGCAAGCTTCATATCATTCGGCACGGTCTCGCATAACTCGGCTTGGCCTTCACCTGCATTAAGATTATTCGGGCGGACCCAGCCGACTTACGCAGTATCTCGGCCGGGTAATGCCTTGCTGCTATCATAAGGGTCCTGCTCTTTCATATCTCGGCCGACCTTTACAGGATTCGGCCGACTTAGATGGTAACTCGGAAACTAGACGGGGAACCTCCTTTCGTCTTTCCCCGTCTTTACCCTATCCAAGGTTACCTCTCCAACATTAGTCCCCGAAGCTGGTATGGCCCTGCCTATAACTTCGGCCGGGCCGTATCAGTTTCACGATATTCGTCTCCCATTGTTTCCGAGTTATCTTTTTCTCGTTCGAGGTATCAGCTTATCTTCTCGTGTACGCCTCGTCTTACGTGTCATACTCATCATTGTTTCTCTAGTTTTTTGTTCCTCTACGGATCCACCGTGCTACGATTATTATCAAGGCTGTTGCGTCGTATTCTGACGCCTAGCGTCTGCTTTCTGGGGATTTTAACCTTCTCTATCATCGTGTGGCCGTTGGTGCGGTTCCACTTAGCTGTGTGCGGTTGTGCCGCGTACACGATCTACACAGATAACCTCCACACCCATGATCCCACTACTTCTCTGGCGGCGCGGTTATAAAGAGGGGCACGGGGCTAGGGGATTCACTTTCCCCCTTTGCTTACCAGTGCCCTTCTTCTTCCTCTCGCCTCCGCGCCCGTTCGTGCTTCCGCCGCCGTGCGCTCATCTGGGTCTTCGACGGCAGGGCTCCCACCGCACTGCTCCGTCGACCCCGTCCCCGTTCGCTTACTCCGGCATCGTCGCCGGTGAGTTTATCCGGTCCTATTGCCTAGGCTTTCCTCTAGACATCTCTGCTTCTCTTTAGTTCTCGCGCGGTAGTTCTTTCTCTGCTCCGCCGCCGTTTTTGCGTAGAATCACGACGGGGCCTTGCAGTTCTAGGTTTCCCTCCGCCACTATTTCTTCCTCTGTAAGTTCCTCCGGCGACCTCATGTTGAGCTCCGTCAGCGGTGCGCTCATTGAGGACGATGATGCTGCATCTGGGCCCGAGCGGGGCTCGTGGCAGGGCTCTTCCGTCACCCGCCGAGAGGTTGAGTGGCTAATCCGAACTCGCCGGATTCCTGCCGAGGTAGCTTGTCGCTTACCCGGCAGTGAATCCTCTCCAGTTCTTAGGGAGGGCGAGTACGTTGTCTTCATGTCACATTTTGCTCGCAGGTTTGGTCTCCCTCTTAGCGATTTCGCTAGGGAGTTCCTTGATTACTTCGGCCTTCAGCCGCATCATCTTCCTGCTAATGACATTGCCTCTCTTTCTGCCTTCATCTCTGCCTCGGAGGGATACTTTGGCCTATGGCCGTCTGTGCACGTTTGGTCAAAGTTTTTCCAGATTTGATCCAATGTCGTCCCAGACAAGTCTCTTCACCCCTCCGAGAAGTTGCTCACCCAATGTGGAGCCGCGTCAATCACACCTCGGAGGAAATCTGAATTTCCTCGCGTTGCAGGTTTAGAATCATGCAAGAAGTGGCATAAGTCGTTCTTTTATGTCAAGAACTCTGGGAATGAGGATAAGATTCGGCTCCCTGCTTTTTCATTGGTCCTCCTTCCAAGAAGAACTGGACCTATAATCCGAGGAAGAGTCATGCTCTGGCTGAGGCTTTTGAGATTCGACTGAAGGAACTGATCCACTCCAGGCTACGTGGCAAGGATCTGATGACTACCTTCGTCAGCAGCCGGATCTGCCCATTCCAGAAACGCACACACAAGCTCTGCTATATGAGCGGTCCTCTCGATCCCAACCGAGTCTCGACGGTGGAGCTGGATAATTACCTTGTCTTCAAGCGCGTCTGGGCTATCTTTAAGACGGAGATGCCGGAGGACTGGGCCTGGGAATTGAAGCCGTTCACACGGGAGCATCCCCCTCCCAGAGTAAGTTCTTGCAGTCATGTTTTACCTTTTAATCGCATCTGTGTTTTCTCTTGTTAATTTTTCTCTTTCTTGTCCTGCAGAAGTTTGAGGAGCAGAAGACTGAGGATGCCGAGGTTTTGTCCCTCCCGTGGCCCGCGGATCGGAATACTCCGGACAGCGGGGAGCCAGACTCAGAAGAGTTCGTTCCCAAGTCGGATCTTGCTCCGGCTCGCGCCCGCGGCAAGACCCCGGCCCATGAGGAGGAAGGTGATTCAGACGAGGTCCAAGTTCTAGAGGTAGTTGCCGCAATGCCAATTTCTTATGCATTTCCGGCTTCTACTTTCTCAGCTAATCCGTCTAGTCAGGTTCACAATGCCGAGCCTCTCGCCTCCCGGCCTCCTGTTACCTCGGGGAAACGTAGCGCTCCCGCTGGTGCCTCAGAAGCGGATCCCAAGAAACGAATGAAGAAGTCAGCCCAGCATCCTTCGAAGCGCAAAACTATGCCCGGGGTTACTAGGTGAGTTGCTTTTGTTTGGATTTCTTGTTTCTCTCTTTCTGCTTTTTGACTTGATCTTTTTTGTCTTTGCAGGGCTCCTCTTTCTGTTAAGCCCAGCGGTCCCAGCATGACGAGTCGTACGACTCGGCCGCCTTCTCCTCCGCCTCCTGAGGATACCAGAGTTCCGAGTCCTGCTCGCGATGCTTCTCCTCCCGCTCCAAATCAGATGCCACCTCGCCATGATGCGCCTGAGATTTCTCCTGTTGATGCCGATACAACTCGGCCAATAGATATTCCTACCGAACCTGCTGCCTCCTCCGTGAACCCCGATGTTTCTGCCGAGATTCCTTCGACCCTCACAGTCTTTACTGCGACACCAACTCCACCCGAGGATATCAATATCTCGGTGCCCTCTAGAACCGTAATCCCTCCGGCTCCCAAAGACGCCACTCCAAATGCCGAGGTACCGGCTCCTGCTGACGCCTCTTCTAAAACAAGAAAGGTTGTCGTCAGCAGGCCTCCCTCCTCTCAGAAAAGTCTTGCTGGCTCTTCTCATCCTACCATTGCCGATGCGCTGCGCAAAGGGGTTACTTCTGCCAAGGCCATTTTTACCCCGGCTGCCGATACACAGCTCGCTCTTCACAAGAGCCCTGCGCCGGTGGTGGCTACACAACACGTCCGAGGTAAAGTTCTAACTCGTACGGAGAGTGGGAACAACCTCGCCTCGTTGGTTGAGTATGCCAACAATTGGAATGCTGCTGATCAGCTCAAAGGCAATCCAAGCAGTCAGCCCTTTCAACTCTCCGACATCAGCAGTCGCTTACATCTGGCTGCTAAGATCGTTCTTGACAGCGATAAGATGAATGAGGTAATTGTCTTTATCGATGTTTAATTCGTTATTCGAATGATATTATATATACTCTAGTCCCCGAAGCTTGCAACCGAATAATTTGTTATTCGTTTAGAAGTTTTATTATGTTTTGCCTGGTTCCGTTTTGTCTTAGTGTTCGAATCTCCATCCACCTAGATCCGAATTAAGATTTGCTTGATTTGGGTTTGTCTGAGCTTTGAATATCCTCGAGGCTGCCGAACTTAAGGCACGGACGATGATCAAGGAGGTCACTCGCTTTGAGAAAACCAAGGGTGACTGGGCGCAAGATCTTCAGAGGATGCTGTCCTATATTCACCGTAAGCCTCTGACCGTGGCCGCGTTACCTTTTTCCCTTTCTTATTGTTGATCGACGTATTTTTCTTTTACGCAGATCATTTTCCAGAAGCTAAGCCTGTGAGTTCCAAAGCGGTGGTTAATGCTCGTGTGCGCCGAGGTGTCCCTGCGGATGCGAGCCCAGAGTACTCGATGGAAGATTATTTGGTTGCTGTTGGCGCTGCTGTTGGTTCGATGAAGATTATGGGCAGGGACTTGGTGCAGGCAGCCATCCGGGCCTACCATGTTCTCTGGCCGAATACTACTGGGACTCCTAATATTGATGAGGTCAAAGTATTGGTGGAAAGATTAATGGCATCTGAGAAACAGTTAAGTCTTTGGAGGGAATCCGCCGGACGAGCTGGTGTCGATATGGCTCTCACAGTCATTATGTCATGGTATGAGGATATTTCCCTTGATACCTTGATAAATCTGCGCACTGGTTCTCGTTGGGTCGAGGACCCAGAATTTGTCGCTCTCCGGCAAGCTCGTGCCTTCCAGCTTGTTGAGTATGCAGATGTGCATAACTGGAATGAAGGGCCGAGTTTCCTTCCTAACCCGGAAGACGAGGTCGAAGTTGAGGATGCCTCTGATGATAACTCAGCCGAACAGGGCGAAGATGAGGGTGACTCGGCTTACTTCTGGTGATTCCAGCTCGAGCTCGGATGGTAATGGCGACGGCGATCCTCCTCCAAAGGTACTGGGCATTCCGCAGTGCAAGCTGACGTTCCTCAACAGCCTCGGGCTTCCCCTGAAGTCACTCTTGGATCTGTGGAAGGCGAGGCGACTTCGACCGAAGTGCCACCTACCTCAGAGTGCCCAGCTCCTGATCAATTCGCTGCCCCTTCAGTTAAAAAACTCTAAGTCATTTCTTATCCCTGGTATGCCGGGCGTATGATGTGTGTCAAACATTTGTCTGTCTTTTTGTGCGGTATGAACCTCTTTTGCCTTTTGCCACTGAGGCACATGTGGTTGTAATCATTATCACTTTGTTTAAACTGATCCTGTTTGTTTGAATCTTTGCTTTGACAGATTTCAATTTCTTTGAGTTTGGAGTGTATATCTGCCTTTGCTCTGCCGTAGTTCGGCGTCTAATATTGCCTGACTTTGATAAGCTTCACAACGTGACCGCTGTGTTTTGGACTGTTAACCAGTATGTAAATTTCGAAGGCCATACTTGGGGGGAGCGAAATAATATCACTCTAGGTGCCGAAGTTCGATACCCACTCCTGCAACCATGGATAACCATGGGGCAATTCCTGCTGCTCTAGAGACCTAGACTTACCGCATCACTAAAAATGCGAAACAACATTGTGCAGTCCTTGAGTCATTGCTCGAGGTGCCGAGGTTTAAGATATAACCCAAACTAAAAACGACACATGGCAGTCCCCGAGTTACTGCTCAAGGTGCCGAGGTTTAATACATAAACCAAACTTAGAAACAATACAGGGCAGTCCCCGAGTCATTTCTCAAGGTGCCGAGTTTTAATACATAAACCAAACTTAGAAACAATACAGGGCAGTCCCCGAGTCATTGCTCAAGGTGCCGAGGTTTAATACATAGCACAAAATCAAAAAACAACATAAGAAAGTCCCCGAGCCACTGCTCTGGGCGCCGAGGTTCAATACATAGTTGATGCTCCGTCCTAAAGCGTCACTTTACAATGTGTCGTAGATGACTCCTACAAGTAAAACGGACGAAGTAGAGCTACGTTCCATGGTATTTTCGATTCTTCACCGGCTTTGTCGTCCTTGTTCTTTCCTGGTGACTGAGCATCGATAAGGTAATACGCATCATTGTGCAATGCTTTGCTCACAATGAATGGTCCTTCCCATGGGGCGACAGTTTGTGCATGCCGGCCGTGCGTTGCACCAGTCGAAGAACCAAATCTTCTTCTTTAAACACTCTCGGATTTACCTTTTTGCTGTGATATCGTCGCAAGTCCTGCTGATAAATAGCTGATCTTGATAGCGCTAGCTCCCTGGCTTCTTCTAGCAGATCGACATCATCTTGCCGAGCTACTTCATTTACCTTAGCGGTTGTATACTGGGTAACCCTTGGCGAGTCATGTATTATGTCGGCTGGAAGCTTGACTTCGCCCATATACTAGAAAAAATGGTGTATAGCCTGTTGATCTGTTTGGGGTAGTCCTGAGGCTCCATAGTACTGCTGGTAGTTCCTCGATCCAACATCCTGCCGACCTTTGCAGTGGTTCGATGAGTCGTGGTTTTATTCCGGACAATACTAGTCCATTAGATCTTTCTACTTGCCCATTAGACGCTGGGTGAGCCACCGATGCGACATCTAGTCTTATGTGCTTCTCTTAACAGAATCTAGCGAAAGCTCCTTCGGCAAAGTTTGTGCCGTTGTCTGTAATAACATTGTGTGGGTAACCATATCTTAAGATAATATCTTTGAGGAATTTCACTGTTGTGGGCCCATCACACTTCTTTATTGGTTTTACTTCAATCCATTTTGTGAATTTGTCCACCATGACTAAGATGTGGGTCATCCCGCCTCGGGCCGGCTTAAATGGTCCCACCATATAGAAAATGGCCAAGTAATTGGTATCGTTTTTAACTCGGACGATGGCATATGTATCTTGCTGGCATATCTCTGGCAACCATTACATTTTTCGACCAGTTCTTTGGCCTCTTTCAACGCTGTTGGCCAATAAAACCCATGCCTGAATGCTTTGGCGACTAAAGATCTGGACGAGGCGTGATGCCCGCATTCTCCTTGATGTATATCTAGGAGGATCTCCTGGCCTTCCGCCGAGCTCACACATCTTTGCAACACGCTTGTGATGCTCCTTTTATAGAGCTCATTGTTTATGATTGTATAAGCCTTAGCTCTCCTCACTGTCTGTCTTGCCAATATCTCGTTATTCGGCAAAATTGCATCTTTAAGGAAGGATAATATGGGTTGCGCCCATGTTGGTGTGATTTTCTCTGGTGTAATCTCACTATCTATTTCCATATTTTCTGCCGACATAACTACCACGGATTTCTCCATATTCATCCTTGCGTCAGCCGGCTTCATTTTTGGAAATTCCGGGTTACATTCCTTGTCAATTTCCATCGGCACATTATCCTCTCTTGACTTTGCCGGAATGAAGATGGATTCGGACTCTAGAGATGGTGTTATCGATGGCTTCCTCAGGTGCTCTAGGGCGATACCTGGGGGAATTGACTGTCTGGTTGATCCGAGTTTTGACAATGTGTCTGCGGCGTCGTTTTCTGCCGAGGTATATGATGAAATTCACATCCATCGAAGTATCCACTGAGTTTTTGCACATGAAACCTATATAAGGCCATATTGTCATCTAACGCATCCCAGTTTCCTGAGACTTGTTGTACTACTAGATCTGAATCTCCGTAGCACAAGATTCGGCGTATGCCAATCTCTTTCGCCACCTTCAATCCATGGACAAGTGCTTCATATTCGGTGACATTGTTTGACGCAGCAAAATGTATTTGCAACACATATCTCAGCTGGTCTCTTTTTGGCGAGGTTAACACTATTCCTGTCCCCAAACCATTTCTTAGTTTGGAACCGTCGAAGTGCATCGTCCAATAATTCGGATCTGGCAATGGTGGCTCATATTGTACCTCATCCCAATCCACGAAGAAGTCGGCCACAGCCTGAGATTTGATTGCATCTCGCCTATCGAATTGCGGAGCATAAGGTGACAATTCAATTGCCCATTTTGCTATTCGGCCACTTGCATCTTTGTTGCTCAATATGTCGGCTATGGGTGCTTCACAAATCACCTTGATGGGGTGCTCTTCGAAGTAATGTTTAAGTTTCTTTGCTGACATGTACACCCCATATGCCATCTTCTGATAATGTGGGTAATTTTGTTTTGAGGCTGATAGTACCTCGCTTAGGTAATATACCGGCCTTTGTACTGATTTATCATCTTCAATTCGCTCCACCACGATCACAGCGCTCACTACTCTGTTCGTGGCGGCTATGTAAAGTAACATAGGCTCTTTCGACAATGGAGAAGCCAAGACTGGCGCTGTGACCAACATCTTTTTCAATTCATGGAATGCATTGTCTGCTTGTGGTGTCCAAATGAACTTATCAGATTTTTTTATCAATTGATAAAGTGGTAGTGCTTTCTCTCCCAGCCGACACACAAATCGGCTAAACGAGGCTAAGCAACCTGTGAACTTTTGTACGTCATTTAGACATCTTGGCAATTCCATCCTTTCCACTGCTTTTATCTTAGTTGGGTTGGCCTCTATACCTCGGCTAGATACGAGAAAACCGAGTAGTTTTCCCGCAGGCACACCGAATGTGCATTTTTCCGGGTTAAGCTTCATTCGGAACCTTCTCAGGTTCGCGAAAGTCTGCCGGATATCATCCAGTAGCGTTTTGCTTTCTTTGGTTTTGATAACCACATCATCTACATACACTTGTACATTCTTTCCTATCTGGTCATGTAGACATTTTTGCATACATCTCTGATACGTTGCCCCCGCGTTATGCAGGCCGAATGGCATGGTGCGATAGCAATAAGCCCCGTACGGGGTAATAAACGCAGTCTTTATTTGATCGGCCGGATTTAACGGTATCTGGTGAAAACCAGAATACGCGTCTACAAATGATAATAGTTCACAACCAGCGGTCGAATCAATGACTTGGTCTATTCTAGGTAAGGGAAAAGGATCTTTTGGACACGCCTTGTTCAGGTTCGTGTAATCGATACACATTCGCCATACAATGGCTACATTTGGATCATCCTTCTTCTTTTCCACTAGCACCGGGTTCGATAGCCAATCCGGATACAACACCTCCATGATGAACCCGGCCGCAAGGAGCCGAGCTATTTCATCCCCTATTATTTTTCTCCTGTCTTCGGCGAAGCGGCGGAGAGGTTGCTTCACCGGCCTTGCTCCTGGCCTTACATTCAGAGAGTGCTCAGCCAACTCCCTCGGCACACCTTGCAGATCCTGAGTTGACCATGCAAAGATATCCCGATTCTCACGGAGGAAGTTGGTGAGCTCGCTTTCTTATTTAGCATCTAGGCTGGCTCCAATGGTGACGGTGCGCTCTGGGAACTGCTCATCTATCTGGAACTTTTTTGTTTCTTTAGTCGGCTGAAAAGAGACACTTCCATGCGGGTTGGCTAATGCCGGCATATTCAGTTGTGCCGACTGAGCGAGGGCCGCTACCTCCTGAATTCTTCTTTTTTCTCTTGCTATTACCAATGACTCGGCCAGATTTGATCCGGCTGAAGCACATTCCATCGACTTCCTGTAATCCCCTGCTACCGTTATCACCCCTTGTGGTCCGGGTAACTTCATTTTCAGGTAAGTTATGTGGCAGCTGCCCATGAATTTCGCCAACGCTGGCCGTCCGAGTAGAGCATGATAGCAACTCTTTAGATCCACCACTTCGAACTCTAAATTTTCTGCTCTGTAGTTATCTCTTGTGCCGAATAACACATCCACTCGAACCTTTCTAATGGGTTCGCATGAAAGCCCTGGTACTATCCCATGGAATGTGGTCCTCGTGGATTGCAGCATGTTCTGCGATATTCCGAGTTTATGCATTGTATCTTTGTACATGATATTGATACTTCTCCCATTGTCCATGAGTACTTTTGAAAATTTCACATTAATGCTTGGTCCGACAAATGTCGGATCTAACACGAGTGCATATGACCCCGGACTCAGCATTATCTTGGGGTGATCCTTTATGCTCCAAGTTATTTCTTGATCCGACCAAGGCACATATCTTGGTACTGCCGACATAACCGCATTTACTTCCATATGCCGACGCTATACACTTTGCCTATCTTGCTGTTCTGTTGTGAACACGCAATATGATTGATGTTCTCTGTAATCGTTGCATCCATTACCTCCTGGATTTGTCCTTCCATCCAGACCCTGGTTTATCACTTGATGCACTGCATCTCTCAGGTCCGAGTTTTCATACCTCGGGGGAGGAGGTGGTAACATTAGTTGCTGTGCATTTGCTCAGTCAACTGCGGCTGATGCTGCTGATGTGCCTGGAGAGACGTTGCCTGCATGCCTGGGGGGTTACCCATTGCATTTTTTATCCAGGTACATTGGCGGGTTGTATGATTTGCCGGCCTGGCCGGGTTTGACGTGTGAAATTTACACGGCTGATCTAACATAGATTCAAACGTGTACTTCGGCCTCTCCTGCCATTGCTTCTTTTGCTCTGGTGTCCACTGTCTTTTCCCTTTATTCCTTGGTGTCCATTGCTGAGGACCATTCTTTTGCCGCTGACTATTTCCGTGACTCGGCTGATCTTGCACTACTGCTGCCACCTGAGTTGAACCATATCTATAATCCGGTCTTTCTTCTCTTCTTCCTCGAAATCATTACTGGATGACCCGACCACATCTCTCGCATATTGATCTTGATGTTCCCGATGATCTGCTGACATTAATTCTGGTTGCGTCGGATCTCCCAACGCATAGGAATCCGCTATCCTGATGGTTTCTGCCAATGTGGTTGGCATATCTCTTTGCAGTCGCTGCCATAATACACTGGCATAGCGGCATCCTTGGGCGAACCAAGCTATTGCCTGTGATTCTATAACTCCCTCGCACGAATTTCTCAGGTTACACCACCGAGTTAAGAATTCTGCTCATCTGTCGGCCTTCGCTTGCACATGGCTAACTGCTGCGGCCTGTTTGGCCTTTTGTAAGTACTGGTGAAGTTGCTAACGACCATTTCTTCAAAGTCCAACCAATAGTTGATGCTCCCTGCTGGCAGGTTATTCAACCATACTCTAGCTGGTCCTTCCAACATTTGCGGGACATATCATACTGCCCATTGTAAGTTTCCACCTGCTATTTTTACAGCAGTGGCATAGTCGATCAACCAATCTTGTGGTCTGGTGCTCCCATTATATGTTTTTGTGCCTCTTGCCAGCTGAAAGTTCAGCACAGGCGGCTCGCCCATGATCCGTGGTCCGAAGCATGTCGGACCTGGTGGACCCTGTTCTTCTAGCAACTCGGACCAGTATAGCCGGTCTAGCTTTACTCTGGCATCACTTGACGGCAAATCTCTGTACAGAATTCTCTCCTGCATTCCATAGTGGTTATTTCCACCATGAATCGCATATTCCATCTCGGAATAACCATCATTGTATCTCTCATTCACCTGATTGTGGCGAGTTGGTCTCACTTCTCTTTCCTGCCGAGGTTCATGTCTCGGCTACGGGTTGGGTGGCGGTTCTCTCCTTCCTTCGACCGGGATATTGTTCTCGTAATTCCCTCTTCCGAGTTCTCCTCTTCCGAGATCTCCATTGCCTCGGCTTCCGTTGCCTTTCTCGGCACGGCCGGGGTTTCTCTCGCCACTGTTACCTCAGCTTCCATTGCCTCTGTTCTCATTTGCTTTTCCGGCTATCGCCGGATCATATGGAACAATTTGCTTATTTCTCTTTCCCGAAGTTACCGCTCTATCCTTTCGTGCATTGTTTCCGGGTGAAGATGCTGCTGCCACAGATAAGATAAAGCGCAGCTTGAAAGTGAACCATTCGCGAGGCACCTGGCCTCGCCGGGTCTGCTCTGAGCATCTCCTCATTCTGCTGGTTTGCAATGCGCACCAGCTCATTCACTCTTTTTTGCTGTTTCTGTCGGGCTTCGCCGGTCAATCCTTCTAATTCTAATGCTGCGGCATTCGCCGCTCTCAGGTTCTTTGCCAGGGTACTGTACCTCGGCAAGCCTAGATCAACTTATTCTGCCTTATGAGCATCATGCTCCTTGTTGATATCATCTATGAGGTTCTTTCCTCTTAATCTCAACTCGTCAACCCGCTCGGGGGCGACGTCAAGTTGTTTGCCCTGGCATATTCTCGCAGGGTCCTGTTTCAGGACTCCCGCAAGGCCGACACCTTTTTTGCCTCTACCAGCACTTTCTGCCTGGTCTCTTCCAACTCTGCCTGAGCATTAGTCGGATCAAGTATCGGCGCTACAGGTGTAGTCAGATTATCTATAGTTGCCTGAAGAATGTTTTCTGGTCTTTCCAGAGGTGGCCCTCTTACCCTTGGTGCCTTTGGGGTTGTCTCCTGCACCTCGGCCTGGTTGGCCGCTGAAGGAATTACCTCGGTGGGTTGTGGAGATGTCTGCTTGGGTGCCACCTGCACACCTGCTGTCAGATCTCTGCTTGATCCGGCGCCCGCTGCTCCCGCCTGCACCCCGGCTGCGACCATCACCTCGACGCTGCTGACAGGGCGCGCTCCACGGGGACTGCTTGCGGCGCTAAGGGGAGGTTCTCCCGCAACAACAACCTGGTGAGGATAAACGCCGGAGATGTCGACGCCGACGTAGATCTGGTGCATGCCCAAGTTGATGAAGACGCCATTGCGCGGAGGAGCCTTTCCCTTGAAGCTGCCTGCGTTGTCGCTGACGTAGTCACAGAGATCGAGTCTCCAGACTAAGCCAGAGACAATGCGCTCGCCAGTGTTGATGAAGTTTCCCGTCCGGATCATGACTCCAGCTAGCACCGCTGCTGGCCCCACGGTGGGCGCCAACTGTCGTGGTGGTGGCACGGCAGATGCCATGGGTAGGCTAAAGTATGGGGCCAATGGATGCTAGAGGGATCTGGGGAGGGAAGATGTAGTTGATTCTACATACAGAAGACTAAGGTAAAGATCTTTATTTCTCCTTCCTTGGGCTACAAGTGCTCCTTGAGATGTTTACAAGTAGAGAGGAAGAACTTTACCAGCCTAACGGTACTAAATGAGCCGATGCCCTTCTCAGGGTCCAAGCCTCCCCTTATAAGGGAGAGCCCTGGGCTCCTCTAGGGCTGACGTGGCAAGCATATTCGAGGAATATGCTTGTCCCAATATAGTAACTCGGCGGCCTCCTTTCTGTGTCGCCCTTCTAATGACGGTTCCAGAGGGCCCCTCCTGTGTGCCTCGGGCTTCAGGACTGTCACCTCCGTGACCTCCTTCTGCCCCTCTGTCGCTCTGCGCCTTTGTACTTTATGCTTGGCTCTGCTCAGATTCTCCCTAGACTGTGACTAGAGTTTGACTTTAGGCATCTCCTTCTCCTGCAAGCTTCATATCATTCGGCCCTGTCTCGCATAACTCGGCTTGGCCTTCACCTACATTAAGATTATTCGGGCTGACCCAGCCGACTTACGCAGTATCTCGGCCGGGTAATGCCTTGCTGCTATCATAAGGGTCCTGCTCTTTCATATCTCGGCCGACCTTTACAGGATTCAGCCGACTTAGATGGTAACTCGAAAACTGGATGGGGAACCTCCTTTCGTCTTTCCCCGTCTTTACCCTATCCGAGGTTACCTCCCCAACACGTGCTGAGGGTGGAGTAGTGCTAGGATGGGTGACCGACTGGGAAGTTACCGTAAGTGAAATTTGACCTAAGATTAAATATACTTAGTACTAAAAATGTTCCAAGTAAGAGGATTACGAGCCAAACAATTCAAAAGTTCAAGAAAAAATTTGAAAAAAAAATAAAAAAATTAAAAAAAATATTTGAAAAAAGATCTTTAGTCCAGGACCGTATTACGACCTGGGAAAACGACCATGCGGTGGCCCATGCGGTGACCTCTAGTCCCGGGTTGTAACAAACCGGGACTAGAGATAGGGGCCTTTAGTCCCGATTTCGCAGTCCCGGGTGCAAAATCGGGACTAAAGGCTCTTACAGACCGGGACTATAGGCCCTTTTTCTACTAGTGAAGCAACTACAAATATATTGCCATAAATGTTAGGAAATTATAGAATTACAAAACTATAGCTATTTTGTTTTTGAAAAAAAAACACAACTATAGCTCCATTGTGTGCATGAGACGTGTGAGATCCTTGAACACAATTAGGTGTTAAGTTTTATCTTTTCACTAAGTTTGTTTTCTTGATGAAACAAAGTAATTTTGCCAAGATCCCATGTACCTATCCAACAATACATTGAGATGTATACATGATTATTGGAGGTTTGATGGTGATTACAACAATATACATAGTAACCAAACGTGGGTTAAACAATGCGTTGTCTTGGGCTCTTTGCTATTGGCATTGTTCATTTTGTTGGTATTTGGTTCATCTGTCTAATATAGAAAAAGGCTAGTACCCACTAACACGACATGTGCAGACTATGAAAGCTACCCTTTAAGTGATAGAAGAACTACACCTACATTTTAGTATTCATCTGTAGCTCCGCCCTAAAATGATATCAACATATCCTAAAACTAATAGCGACATAGAAAGAAGTTGTACGAGGTGCATACATGAGATCCCATCTACAACTTACCGAGGAATTCAAGTGAAGTTTCAAAAGTTCAATAATCAAATAATCAATCACTATGGAAAAATTTGTACTATAGACTATTTTTATTTATTGATTTTTTCATCTCTTTAATGGCTCAACATAATTATTAGCTATCAATCATGTAACCATATATTTTTCCAATGTTTTTATGGTATTACAATTTGTTGGCAGCAACAACAACCGCGATAGGAAATTTCCTTCGGGCTGATTCCAACCATGAACAAAACAATTTTCTTGGCACCAATCTATTGTGCAGTCTTTCAAAGGGAAACATGGGCCCATGCATGTTGTATCTACACACAATACATAAGAGAGGTTAATTCCCAACGCGACATAGAAAATTAAACATTTAAAATTGTGTTGTTTAAAATAATAAACCAATGAAGCATATTTAGATATGACGCATGATAGTATAGATAATGTGATAGACATAACCATAAAATCTATCAAGCACAAAATCCTTGGTTTTATATGAATGTTTAATATTATTTGCATGTCACTAATTATAACTATGTTTCTTTCATAGGTCTTTATTCATAGATGTGACATAATATTTCATGCAATAGATGTTCTGTTCGTGCTTTCGTTGTTGTTATCGAAATATCATAAGAGTAGGGGCAATCTCGGTAACATAGTCACACATAAAAGTAACGAGTAGGGTTTGTGTATGATAGTCTTATGGTGAAGATTATTGTACACTTGGTAGTATTGACATGCCATGGCTTATATTTAGTATACATGTGGTACAATAAATCACGAAAAAGCGTGTGCAAATAGAAAGAAAGCTCTATGCATGAATATTAGTTGTGACTACTTGCAAAGTGGTAGGCATTACCATGAAATCCTATTGGCGCATAACCATTGTGCTATTCCTTGTCATGGTCAGATTTTCTTTTCTCATATTGTTCTCGTCATTGCAACTACATCTATGCGCTAGTATTTAGATAATGTAATGGGAAATCATTAATCATTCTTCCTTGTATCAAACACATACCGAATCAACTAGTATTCCTATACAGCACCACCCAAGTTAGTTAAGTTTTGATATCATGAAGTTTTTAATGGATAGATCCTTATATTTTACATACAAGACCAAATAGTTCACTATTGTTCTATATCATCGTTTATCTTCTACTTGTTCATTTTTTTATTTTTTATTCTGTTTTCACATTTTCCTTTTGTAGAATAGATCGTAGTCATTTTTGTCTAGGAGGTTGATTTCCATCTCTCTCGTGATCAACCTTGATAGCACCTAACATACAAATGATATATGCCTGTAAGATACAAGTGCAACAACAAACATATGCAAAATCTATAATAATGTCAATGCAAATAACTCCAAACAACATTGTAATCTACATTTGATAAATATTATATCTACCAAAGACATTTTTTTCATATTGTTGTCTGTTAACCATTGAGTTTTTTTCAAAGCCTTCCTTTTTGTACCAATTGTTGTTTAATTGTTTGAGGATCAAACATTACATGCATATATTAAACGGAAAGAAATAATGTACCTCTGACCCTTACTCATGCATGAGACTGCATGAAATTGGATGACATGATCACAAGAGCTACACAAACTAGACCCCATGTCTTGTTTCTTGTAAGGGCCATGAAAAACACTAATCTTTTCTTTACTAATGTCATTCTTGTCAATACACCATTGCTCCTATGTTCCTTCATCCACTATTTGCATAGTGTCAAGAGAAATATTCTTTTGTTACTAATTTGTATATGATTTAGATATCATTTATTACCATCCTAGTATAACTCAAATCCTCTTACATAATTTGGAAGTAATTAATTGGTATCCTTATATAATACATATCCAATAACTTTTGGATAATTATCAATTGATTAGTTACCCCTACTTTATGTATGGATTAATTATATTACAATTATCTAGTATCATTGTTCACCTTATGTATTCGCTAATAAATTTATTTTCTCTCTTTTCTAGATGGTTCTTAATATTTGTGCAATGATGTTTGATATTCATGTTTTATCTCATCTACCACAATAGTGTTTAAAATATATAATGTACATACTTTATAAGGTACTAATCCAACCCATATAGATTATCAAGAGAACCACAATGATAAAAAACATCCATGATTAACAAAACAAAACAAAACAATAGTTGCAAATATATGTAGGCATTCATGTGTTTGAGACCTCATTCTCTTAGACAACATACGGGCCCATATACACTTTGTTTTTAGTCGCTAAAGACCTTGAGTTTACTCTTATAAACTTATATTTCTGATACCACCCACTAGTTCATGTATGGTTTATCATTCGTCCTTCAAGACTCAAACCTTTGTGTTTCTTTCGGATGTCTCCACTAATTGATACATATTAGAAATGCATTGTATAGAATTATGAATGAAATCTAAGGGGCCGCTAAAATTTACATGTATTGTTTCTCTTGCTTGTGGTTGGAATTTTTGTTTTTGAATTTCAAGTGGCTAAATGGTCTGATAAAGAAGAAAATACAAGTTTTAAAAACATTATAATCGTGGCCACCGGAAAATAAACATATGGTTTGTGCATTCATGTTATGCATACCTACTTTATAAAGAAAGCATATTATAATTGTTGAACACTAGAAATGGATAATGACCAAAAAATAATTATCGTACAATATCGGCGGTGAAAAAACTCATGAAAGAGGCTAAAGGTTTTATATTGTCCTTATTGATCATGGGGAATCTTGGTTTGTATCCTAATACTTAGAATGGAAATGTGCCCTTGCCACCTAGGAAGTATATACCAACCCATTTGTTGTCGTCGATGAAACTAAATTCTTTGAGCTCCTCAAGTACTAGTATTGGGTTTTGCTCACAAATAGATTGAACATGTTCCCTACTCTTCCCCATCGACTCCATCATGTTCGAGCCCAAGTCCTCGGTGTCGTTCGTTCCCGACCCCGACGCCTACCTTCCCGAGAGCTCGCACGTCATCGTGTCGACCTCCTCCTCCCAAACGCCACCTCCACCCTCGCCCTATCTCGCCTCGCTGCCCCGTTCTGGATCTCCTCCGAGCTTGCCCAAGCATTCTCCCAAGCATCGGTCGCCACCTCGTGCTCCTATTCGACTGCGTGCTCCATTTGCCTTCATGGTGGATGTCGCCTCTCTGCCCGACACCAGACGACGCGCCCTCGCGAGCGAGCCTCCCCTTCAGGTTGGCGCCCGACCGCCTCCTGCCACTCGTCGTGCATGCTGCTAACTGCCAAGCTCACCCCCAGGCGTCCACCTCGTATCTGGTGCTAGCTCCCTACCGCCTGTGTGCACACCAAGAAGCTTTCACCCCTCCTGCAGGTGCCGCAACCGTGAGGTCGCCCCTCGTGTTCCCCTTGCCTCAGTTTGCTGGCCACGAGTCCTTCTTTGATGACACCCAAGGACTGCTCGTTGATGGAAATTTTAGTTTCCTGCCTCCAAGTTTTTTGTCGCAGCTGAACTAGTTTGCTCCCTCCATTTGAGCCTGCAATATGGATATTTCCCACGTTCGTCACCATGGTCATGTTGTCGTGGTGTCCAATGTCATGCCATTTTTGCCATGGATGTCTCCATTTCGGTGTTTCTCAAGTCCAAGGATAGACGGTGTGCTCCTAAAGTCACTCTCGACAAGATATTTGTTGCCGCCCGAATGACCGTGTGTGTGGTGTTCTCCGCTCTACCTCGATGACAAGACATGCGCCCTGAGCCAACTGAAGGACCAGGACCTTCCGAAGACCACCGATGCTAAGTGTTGCAACGACAAGAACTTCCTCGAACAACTCCGACAAGTCAAGATCGTTCGTCGATAAGATTGACAACCAACGTGAGAACCCGAGACCGACGTGAGAATACGAAGACCGTACTGAACCCGATGGAACTCGGCGGACCATGGACAAGACCTCCATCATGGACACCAAGTTCCCTTTCATGGATCCGAAGACGGAACCCCTCCAAATCCAAGATATTCGAACCCAAACATGTGTGACCCCTTTCCAGTTCCCTATTTTCATGAATGCTATATAATACTTTTTGCACTTAAATGATTCACTCTTGCATACATATCATGTGGTTTCGGGTAAAATAGAAATTCACCCACACTGCATTTGGATGTATGAATTTTAGCTCGGAATTGAATTGGGATAGAAATTCCAAATTCAAGTTGGAAAGGAAATGGACTACAATTCCATTTCGGTTGTGTGGATGTTTATGGAATTTGATCTTGGAATCAAAGGATAGCATTGATGCATGTAAAATGCATCCATGAACTTTGTCGTTTATTGCTTCAAAATCATTATTATTTACGACACTATTATATTTATTGGAACTAACCTACTAAAAATTGCAAAAATACACAAGTTCTTGTTTTACACTTTCTTGTGGAGGAAATAGACAAATATGGAAGGAAACCGCGCATTATGGAAAAATCTGGAAATTTCTAAATTTGTCCCTGCTGAACTCTTTTCGTAGATTGCCAGAAACGGCCCTAAAGATGACGTCTAATGGAAAAAGTTTATAAATGAAAGTTGTGGGGAATTTTATGCACAACAATTTAGACATAAAATTCACCCTAATCGCAGTCTGAATGCATTTTTATAGCCATATTACTTTGGAGAACAGAAGCAGTTTCGGGACTCCAAAAATATGTGACGTGGTTGACTCAAACTCCTTCCATCTTTGATGATTTCGGCCCAACCACAATTTTATGGACTCATTAAGGACAGAGGGGACTCCTAGGAAGGTTCTAGAGATGCCCAAGGGCCCTTGGATCTAAGGGGCATCCATCATATGGCCAATATTTGCATCTCCACCACTATATATTGAGAGAAAACCCTACTTTTAGAGGCATCCACCCATAGCTACAAAAATCCCCCTCCTTGGCATCCTCCAAGGAGGGGGATGAGCTCATCCACACCATCACCATTTCCAAGGAAGAATAAGGTGCAAGGGGCCTCCATGCCCTAGGGTCGGCACTGCCCTCCATCTACTGCAAGATCCCATCATCCTCTATTGTAATCTCTTGGCAAACATGATGTATGATGCAATATATTATTTTACCATGATCTATTGTATAACTATGTTGATGTTTGAGTAGTGAATCATTATGGCAATTGTGATCTAGTTTGTTTTGATTGCATACAAGTATATGCTATCTTCTATGATGATCTTGATGCACTAACATATGAGTGCATACATATGTTGGGGGATGCACAAGATTGTCACCGTTGCATGTTGATAGGATGAGGGATATACGGAGTTTGACAGAAGCCGAATCCCAAGTCTTAGAAATATTTGTAGTATTAATGCATGGTTAATCAACGGGGGTATTATCATGGGGACCTTAGATCTAAATGCGATGCTTGGACTTTATGTCTTAATATTCTCTTGTTTGTTCTTAATTGGCCATGGGATCAATCACTAGTGGTGTATTTGCTCATATCTATGGCTACACCTAGTTATGGATCCTCCTAGAAAAAACAATAAAAAGATTATATATGTGCTTCACTAATTGTGACAACCAAATGAATGAAATTGAAATTTTCCTAAACATTTGCTCCCATAGATTATACACATCCACTCCACTTCATTTGCATTATTTTATTTATAGTATTTATTTCAACTACTTTATTGTTTTGTAGTTAATACCAAAAACAACTACACACACACACACTTTAGATCCTAGCTTTGCATAGAAGGCCATATAAGTGGGTTAAAGGGCTTTAGAGAATAGATAGTTTACCTTAAGGTTCTCGTGGGTTCGACACTCAAATACTTATCGAATTGTACTACAGTGATCCCCTGCACTTGGGGGTTATAAAGATACTTTTCTGGCACCGTTTCCGTGGAGTGATATGTTGCAAATGTATCTATAATTTTTTATGCTCCATGCTTGTTTTGTATCAACTATCTTTTGTTTTGTCTACACTTTGAGGCATTTTTATACATTTTCTGGAACTAATCTATTAACAAGATGCCACAGTGCCAGTTGCCTGTTTTTTTGCTATTTTTGATTTCATAAAAGCTAGTAAAGAAATATTCTCGAAATTGGACGGAACAAAAGCAGAAGTTCCTATTTTTCCGACACAAGACGGAGTCCAAAGCGGAGACGGAGGAGAGCCACGAGGTGGCCGCACCACCCCTAGGCGTGGGCCCACCCCTGGCCACGCCTAGGCATGGTGTGAGCCCCTCGGGCGTCCACCGACCTTTCCCCTTCGCCTATATAAGCCCCTCGAGGCAGAACCCTAAGCACCGATCAGAAATCCATGAAAAATTCCATAGCTGCCGCTACCATCGTCCCTAGATCGGGAGGTATCCAAAGCTCTTCCCGGCACCCTGCCTGAGAGGGGAGATCACCCTGGAGGCCTTCTTCATCACCATGCCAGCCTCCGGTGTGATGTGTGAGTAGTTCATCCTTGGACTATGGGTCCATAGCAGTAGCTAGATGGTAGTTTCTCCTCCTTTGTGCTATCATGTTTAGATCTTGTGAGCTCCGTTCATGATTAATATCATCTATATGTAATCCTACATGTTGTGTTTGTTGGGATCTGATGGATATTGAGTACTACGTCAAGATTGATTATTGATTCTATCATGTCTATGTTGTTTGTGATCTTGCATGCTCTCCGTTGCTATTAGATGCTTTGGCCAAGTAGATGCTTGTGACTCCAAGAGGGAGTATTTATGCTCGATAGTAGGTTCATGCCTCTAGTAATCTGGAAAAGTGATGGAAATCTCTAAGGTTGTAGATGTGCTATTGCTACTAGGGAGAAAACAACAATCCTTTGTCCATGGGGCAATTGTATTGTTTACTTTACACACTTTGATTAATGCAATTATTTGTTGCTTCCAACTTAATACTGGAGGGGGTTCGGATGATAACCTGAAGGTGGATTATTAGTCATAGATGCGGTTGTATTACGATCTATGTATTATGTTGTAATGCCCAAATGAATCTCATAGCAATCATCATGACATGTATATGCATTGTTATGCTTTCTCTATCCTGTCAATTGCCCAACTGTAATTTGTTCACCCAACATGCTATTAATCTTATGGAGAAACACCTCTAGTGAAATGTGGACCCTGGTCCATTCCTTCCCACTGATATTTAATCGATTGCCTATTGTTTACTTTCTGCAATTACTTTATGCAATTCCTATAAAGCAACTACTTTCTTCCACACTATACGTTTAGTCCTTTGTTTTCAGCAAACTGATGAGATTGACAACCTTACTGTAAGTTGGGGAAAAGTATTGTGGTTATGTTGTGCAGGTTCCACGTTGCTAGCAACACCTTGGGAGTTGGTTCTTTATCCTATTGGTTCAATAACCTTGGTTTCATAACTGAGGGAAACTTGCTGTTGTGCTCATCATACCTTCCACTTGGGGTTCCCCAACGATCTCTACATCATTTGAGCCATCAAGCAAATTTCTGGAACCGTTGTCAGGGACTATAGGGCCTTTAATCTTCATCTCCCCGTCAAGCAATTTTTTGGCGCCCTTGCCGAGGAGATACAGGATAACTTCTACAAGGGGAGTCTTTCACAACCAATCTCTTTAATTTGTTTTTGTTTTCCTTAGTTTATTTTGCTTTGTTTTGCTTGTTTATTTTTATCAAAAACACACAAAAATTAGTTGTACTGGTTTACTTCTTTTTACCAAAAACACAAAAAATTAGTTTCTACTTTAGTTTCTGTTTTTGTTGGTTTGCTTTTCTCTTGCAAAAATGACTATTCCTGAAAACACTAAGTTGTGTGACTTCACTAGCACAAACAACAATGATTTCATTTGCACACCTATTGCTCCACCTGTTCCTGAAGCTACTTTTAATGAAATTAAACCTGCTTTGCTGAATCTTGTTATGAAGGAGCAATTCTCTGGTGCTAGTACTGATGCTGCTGCTCACCTTAATAATTTTGTTGAACTCTGTGAGATGCAAAAATATGATGTAGATGGAGATATTATTAAGCTTAAATTGTTTTCTTTCTCTTTAAGAGGAAGAGCTAAAGATTGGTTGCTATCTTTGCCTAAAAATAGTATTGATTCTTGGATTAAATGCAAAGATGCTTTCATTGGAAAATATTATCCTCCTGCTAGGATTATATCCATGAGAAGTGATATAATGAAATTTAAACAATTTGATAGTGAACATGTTGCTCAAGCTGGGGAAAGAATGAAATCTTTAGTGAAGAATTGCCACACTCATGGACTGACTACTTGGATGACTATCCAAACCTTTTATGCAGGACTGCATTTTTCTTCAAGGAATCTGTTGGATTCAGCTGCTGGAGGTACTTTTATGACCATCACTTTGGGTGTTGCAATAAGGCTCTTGGATAATATGATGATAAATTATTCTGAATGGCACACCGAGAGAGCTCCACAAGGTAAGAAGGTAAATTCTATTGAAGAGACCTCCTCTTTGAGTGATAAGATTGATACTATTATGTCTATGCTTCTTAGTGGAAAAGCTCATATTGATCCAAATAATGTTCCTTTAGCCTCTTTGGCTGCTCAAGAAGAGCAAGTTGATGTGAACTTCATTAGAAGTAATAATTTTAGCAAGAATGCTTATAGGAGTAATTTTGGTAATAATAATTATATGCCATATCCTCCTAATAATAGCAATAGTTATCATGGTAAATCTGGAATGCCTAGTGAAGAAAATATTTCATAAGTTGAAAGATCCACTAAAAACTTTATGCAAATGCAATATGAGCAGAATAAGTTATTCACTAAAACCATGGAGGAACAATCTGCCATCTTGAAAAATATTAGTTGTCAATTTGAGAATTTAAATAGGGAAATTCCTGGTTTGCAAGCCAAAATTTTGAATGCTGAAAAAAATAGTTCATCTTTGTCTGAAGCACAATCTTCTTTGATTAATAAAATGACTGCTAAACCAAAAAATATGGAAAATCCCTTTGCTGCTACTGATACCTTGGAAACGTATCTATAATTTTTCATGCTCCATGCTTGTTTAGTATCTTCTTTGCTTTGTCTACACTTTGAGGTCTTTTTATATATTTTCTGGAACTAAACTATTAACAAGTTGCCATAGTGCTAGTTGCCTGTTTTCTTCTGTTTTTGGTTCCAAAAAGGCAGAAAAACAATATTCCCGGAATTGGACGGGACAAAAGCCAAAGTCAATATTTTACCGTGGGCGACACGAAGCCAGAAGACAAGACAGAGGAGCACCACAGGGCGGCCAGATCCCCCTAGGCGTGGGTGGGCCCACCACGCGCCTGGGCAGGGTGTGGTCCCCCTGGTGGGCCCCCTGGCTCGCCCCTTCGCCTATAAGAAGCCCCCGATGCAGAAACCCTAGACACCCGATAAAAACTCCGCGAAACCTTCTGTAGCCGCCGCCACCATCATCCCTAGATCGGGGGGATCTGAAGTTCTTCCCGGCACCTTGCCGGAGGAGAGATCATCCCCTGGAGGCCTTCTTCTTCATCATGCCAGCCTCCGGTATGAAGCGTGAGTAGTTCCACCTTGGACTACGGGTCCATGTAGTAGGTAGATGGTTGTATCTCCTCCTTGTGCTTTAATGCATAGATCTTGTGAGCTCCATTCATGATCAAGATCTAATCTATTTGTAATCATGCATGTTGTATTTGCGGGGATCCGATGGATATTGAGATTACTATGTCAGATTGATTAATGGTTTTGTCTATTTGATTCTATCATGTCTGTGTTGTTTGTGATCTTGCATGCTCTTCGTTGTTAGTAGCTATCTTGACCAAGTAGTTGCTAGTGACTCCAAGAGGGGGTATTTATGCTTGATAGTGGGTTCATGCCTCTAGTTTCCAAGGGAAGTGACAGAAATCTCTTCGGTTGTAGATGTGCTATTGCCGCTAGGGAGAAAACAACGATCTCTTGTTCATGGAACAAGTGGATTATTTACCTTACACACTTTGCTTAAAAAAGTTGTCTGTTGCTTGCAACTTAATACTGGAGGGGGTTTGGATGATAACCTGAAGGTGGACTTCTAGTCATAGATGCAGTTGGATGGCGGTCTATGTATATTGTTGTATTTCCCAATCGAATCTCATGGGATCTTTTTGTTTAGTATTGCATTGTTATGCCTTGCTCAGTTCCTGCCAATTGCCCTGCTGTAATTTATTTACCCTTCATGCCATGTTGTTTATCTAAGGAGAGCACCTATAGTGAACTATGGACCCCGGTCCAATCTTTACCATTGATACATCTTCCACTGTTGTTGTTTACTTGCCGCAAACCATCATCACCTTCCACACCATACAGTTAATCCTTTGTTACAACAACCAGTGTGATTGACAACATAACTGTTAGTTGGGGCAAAGTCTTGAGTTTGTGTTGTGTAGGACTCCACATTGCTTGCAACACCTTTGGGACGTTTCCTTCCTCCTACTGGTTCGATAACTTCGGTTTCTTACTGAGGGAAACTTTCCTGCTCTGCTGCATCATACCTTCCGCTTGGGGGATCCCAACGAAGTGCATCTACACTCATCAGGTACTAATGCCATACAAGTTAGAATTGATGAAAATGTTAGGATGTTAGCTGAATTGCATGCTAGGTGGGAAAGAGAAGATGAAATTGCTAGAAATAATAATATGATTAAAGTTTGTACCATTACCACAACTAGTAATGTTGATGCTAGCAAACCACCTAAAGTCCCCACTCCTTTTGCAACATTGCCTAAACCCAATGTAACCTTTTCCAATAAAAATGCTGAAATTTTTAGAAATATGGGAGACAATAGGTCCACTACCTTGAATGATAATATTGATTTTGATCTTGATGGTTGCAATATTTCTTAAGTAATTATGTTCTTACAAAAGCTTGCTAGAATTCCTAATGCTAGTGCTATGAATATGGCTTTTACAAAACATATTACAAATGCTCTCATGAAATTAAAGAAGAAAAGTTGAAACATGAAGCTTCTATTCCTAGGAAATTAGAAGATGGTTGGGAGCCCATCATTAATATGAAAGTGAATGATTTTGATTTCAAAGCTTTATGTGACCTTGGTGCTAGTATCTCTATTATGCCTAGAAAGATTTTTGAAATGCTTGATTTACCACCATTGGAAGATTGCTATTCAGATGTCCATCTTGATGATAATGTTAAAAACAAACTCATGGGGAGAATTAATGATATTCTTATTATGGTTAACAATACCTTTGTCCCTGTTGATTTCTATGTTTTGGATGTTGAATGCAATGCTTCTTGTCCTATTATTTTGGGAAGACCTTTTCTTAGAACTGTTGGTGCCATTATTGATATGAAAGAAGGCACCATTAAATATCAATTCCCACTCAAGAAAGGTATAGAACACTTCCCTAGAAAAACTAAATTTGATGTTAATGCTTCTTCATTCGAAAATACTTGATTCTTGCTTTCTGTGCCTAGCTGAAAGGCGTTAAAGAAAAGCACTATTGGGAGATAACCCAATTTTTTTTATTTTAGTAAGTTTTTATTTTATTGTGTCTTGGAAGTTATTGCCTCTGTAATAACCTCTCCTTATCCTTTTTGTTTGGTTTTTGTGCCAAGAATAGCCTCTAATGAGAGAGAAGTAAGATATGCGGAAGTTGTTGTCCCGAAACAGATTTTTGAGCTTCACTGTAAAAAATCATGAAAAATCCCAGTACGTCGGATTAAGCTATAATGTTTTGTGTGAATGACCCTGTTATTTACCCAACTTTCTTTCATTTTGCACTTTTCGATATGAGAAACATAAGAGTTTAGAAAAAATCGGTATTTACCTGCTGGTCTATTTTGACATATTTTTGCCATTATGTGCATTTCCCGCTTAATAAGTTTCTTTTGAGTTCTTGATCACTTGAGATTTTTAAAGAAGTTGGTATAGTAGCTTATATTTTAATGGAAGTTTTACTTGAGTTGAAACTGAACCCAAAAGTTTATTATTTTGAGTACACTAATGTTGCTAATGAAGATTGTGTGAAGTTTTGTATGAAGAAAATTTTCAAATGTAGGGAGAGAATGATGTGATGAGATGAAGTATGACCAAAAGCTCAAGCTTGGTGATGCCACCCGTGCCACCCCAATAAATATTCAAGAGGTACAAGCGTTAAAGCTTAGGGATGCCCAAGGCATCCGCATCTTCATCAATAAAAATCTCAGGTCTTCTTTCAAGACACTTTATTTTTATTGCTTCATGCACTATTGTGTTGTTCTTGGAGCGTCTTTGTGTTTCTTTTAGTTTTCTTTTGTTTTGTTTGCTGTAATAAGTTGGCTAGACCCCAACACACTTATTTTGGAGGAGTTACACCTAGTTCTTCATTGCCTAGAACACTCTAGTTTTCACTCTTATTATTCCGTGAGTGTTCTCTTTTGCTAGTACTGCGTTTAGTTTTAGTTTTCTTATGATTTTTTCTTAGAAATTTTTAGTTCTTCTTTGTAGTTAGGTGAGACAATATCTCTGATCTTTATTGATTATTATCTTTGTGAGTTGTTTCAAATAAGTCGATTGGTGTTAGAAAAGAGTAGAAAGTTTCATGCTTATAGTGGTACGAAAGGAAGCTTGTTTTGACTGTGGCTTAGACTTTATCATGTCATGATAGATGTTGCTTTGACCATATGCTTAGTAATTATTGCTGTAGCATGACTTGTTTCAAACAATTGAGATTGCTTAATGTGCCTTGAAAGAATCATGCATTGTTTTAGCATACAAAAGCATAATATTGTGGTATTCTCCTTTGATTCTTTATTTGGGTTAACTTGGCACATGCTTACGCCATGTTATGACTGTGAACCAGTCAACTTAGCCTCTATGATCATTTAGTTTTTGACTTGTGATATCACTTTATGCTTTAATTAATAATGTTTTGTCACTCTGCATGTTTATGTCCATTACTGCTCTCTTAGTTGGTCGCTCCCAGTCTTTTGCTAGCCTCCACCTGTACTGAGTAAGCTCTACTCGTGCATCCAAATCCCAAGAAACCAAGTTACTCCAAAGATTCCACTATAAATTCCTATGCATGGTGTGTTACACCATTCCAAGTATATTCATGTGTTTATCTATCTTCCAAATTGAACTTTTGTTATGTGAAAATTAGTGATTAAATCTCTCATGAAATTGATGGCACACTTTATTTTATTGAACTTAATAAAATTGAACCATTGTGCCCATCTATGTTGCTTATATGCTTGCAAATCATAAGTTGTGAATTAGCAGAACCATGTTGTCATGGGGAACGCTTTCAATATTGCACTTATTCTATTCAGTTGATATCATGTTCTTTTGTTTATGGATCCCGACGGTGTGAAATAAAAGGGGAGCTTGTAAGCTCATGGAGTTTGTATATGTGTTAGAGCAACGCCTGGGTGGCTAGTCTAATCCATGCCTAATCATGGTGGAAACGTGTAGCATAACTATAATGAGCATTCTGTTAAGCATCCTCAATAAAAACCTATGCAAATAGCAAATAAAAAGATTGTTGAGATGCTCATTGTCTGTTGCCTTATCATTTTGATATGGGATAGCTCCTGTGTCATGGGGCAAGGGGTACCACGTTGGCGGTTCTTGACGCGGCTCAGTTATAGAGCTTCATTGGGAGACCCCAAGAGGAAGGTATGATGAGCACATCGACAAATTTTCCCTCAGTTATGAAACCAAGGTTATCGAACCAGTAGGAGCAAGGAAACAACTCCAAGGTGTTGCTAGCAACTTGGAATCCTGCACAACACAAAATCAAGACTGTCCCAACTTACAATGAGGTTGTCAATCTCACTGGTTTGCTGAAAACAAAGGATTAAACGTATGGTGTGGAAGGTAATGGTTGTTTGCAGAAAGTAAACAGTAACAGTAGATGATGTATCGATGGTAAAGATTGGACCAGGGTCCACAATTCAATAGAGGTGTTCTCCTTAAGATAAATAACATAACATGCTGGGTAATAAAATTATAGCGGGGCAATTGACGGGACTAAGCAAGTGATACATCGGAAACGTATCTATAATTTTTTATTCTCCATGCTTGTTTTGTATCTACTTTGCTTTGCTTTGTCTACACTTTGAGGTGTTTTTATATCTTTTCTGGAACTAACCTATTAACAAGATTCCATTGCGGTTACTGTTTTCTTACATTTTTGGTTCTAGAAAGGCAGAAAATCAATATTCTCAGAATTGGACGGGACAAAAGCCAAAGTCATTATTTTCCCGGAGCAACAAGGAACCACAAAGCAGAGCCGGAGGGGGGCCACAGGGTGGTCGCACCCCCTAGGCACGGGCAAGCCCTAGAGGTGCCCATAGGGGGTGTGGGCCCGCTGGACCCCCACCGACCTTGATTCCTACGCCTATAAGATGGCTCCGACCCAAAAACCCTAGGGCATCCAGAAGAAATCCACAAAAACCTTCGCAGCGCTGCCTCCACCAAAACGGAATTCGAGGGACAGAAAGTCTCTGCTCCGGCACCCTGCCGGGACGGGGAAGTGCCCCCGGAGCCATCTCCATCGATCTCCATCGCCGTCTTCATCACCGTTGCTGATTCCCATGATGAGAAGGGAGTAGTTCTTCCTCGAGGCTAAGGGCTCTACCGGTAGCTATGTGTTCATCTCTCTCTCTCTATGCATGGTCATATTGTGATCATGAGCTTTGTAACCAAGTAGATCTACCTTGCTACTTAAGTGCTTTAATAGATCTCTGCTCTCCCCATGTGTGTGAAAGTGACAGCATGCACGCCATGGTGGCACTTAGGTTTGAGTCTACATAAATACTCTTTGTGCTTTAATAGATCTATGCTTTTCTCCATGTGTGTGAAAGTGACAGCGTGCATACCGTGTGTGGCACCTTGGCTAGATTGAATATTTGTTATGAGTTATATTTGGAGTTGGATGTCTCTATGAAATTTTGGTGTTTGTTGGAACCATCTAGCTCTCAAGGTGACAGTGTGGGGTTATCTAGATTGGGGAAGGCGGACTTTGAGGAGTGTTGTTATAGACCTACCGATGATTAGAGTGTCCAACCGGAGAGTAGTTAAGAATAGTATCACGAAGAGAGGATATTTATATGAGAGAGTGTTCACTAGTGAAAGTATGATCCCTAGGCCTTGTTTATAAACATTGAAACACCATTTGCATCTAGATCAGTTGCATGTTTGCTTGCTTCCATATTTTTGCCTTTAGTCTTTACCTCACCGTCAAGCTCTTTTCTAGCACCGTTACCACTTGTATTTCACTATCTCTTCGCCGAACTAGTGCACCTATACACCTGACAAGTGTATTGGGTGTGTTGAGGACACAAGAGACTTCTTGTATCTTGATTGTAGGGTTGCTTGAGAGGGATACCTTTGACCACTTCCCAGGTTCGATAAACCTTGGGTGATCCACTTGAGCGCTAGATGGTTCCAACAAACACCACAATTTCATAGAGACATCCAACTCTAAATATAACTCATAACAAATATTCAATCTAGCCAAAGTGCCACACATGGTATGCACGCTGTCACTTTCACACATGTGGGGAAAAGCATAGATCTATTAAAGCACAAAGAGTATTTATGTAGACTCAAACCTAACTGCCACCATGGTGTGCACGCTGTCACTTTCACACACATGGGGAGAGCAGATATCTATTAAAGCACTTGAGTAGCAAGGTAGATCTACTTGATTACAAAGCTCATGATCACAATATGACCATGCATAGAGACAGAGAGATGAACACATAGTTACCGGTAGAGCCCTTAGCCTCGAGGAAGAAATACTCCCTCCTCATCATGGGAATCAACAATGGTGATGAAGATGGCGATGGAGATGGCTCCGGCGGCACTTCCCCATCTCTGCAGGTGCCTAACAGAGACTTCATCCCCCCAATCTCCTTTCGGTGGCGGAGGTTTTCGTGGGTTTCTTCTAGATGCTCTAGGGTTTTTGGGTCAGAGGCTTCTTATAGGCGCAGGAATCAAGGTCGATGGGGGTCCAGGGGGGCCACACCCCCTGTGGGCGCCTCTAGGGTTTGATCGCGCCTAGAGAGAGTGCCACCACCTGGCCCCCTCCGGCTGCCGTGGTTCTGTGTTGCTCCGGGAAAAATAATGACTTTGGCTTTTGTCCCGTCCAATTCCGAGAATATTGATTTTCTGCCTTTCTAGAACCAAAAACAGAAGAAAAAAGGCAACTGGCATTGTGGCATCTTGTTAATAGGTTAGTTCCAGAAAAGATATAAAAACACCTCAAAGTGTAGACAAAGCAAAGTAGATAAAAAACAAGCATGGAGCATCAAAAATTATAGATACGTTTCCGACGTATCATCAAGGCGTAACAATGTAATACTGGGCATTCATGATTCCTATGAGATTTGACTGGGCATTATAACAATATACATAGACCGCCATACAACTGCATCTATGACTAATAATCCACCTTTAGGTTATCATCCGAACCCCTCCAGTATTAAGTTGCAAGCAACGGATAACTTCATTAAGAAATGTGTGTAAAGTAAACAATACAATTGTTCCATGAACAAAAGATTGTTGTTTTCTCCCTAGTGGCAACAATACATCTACAACCTTCTCTGTCATTTCCCAAGATTCAATAGAGGCATGAACCCACTATCGAGCATAAATACTCCCTCTTGGAGTCACTAGCATCTACTTGGCCAAGATAGCTAATAGAAATGGAGAGCATGCAAGATCACAAACAACACAGACATGATAGAATCAATAATCATAAGACATGATAGAATCAATAATCAATCTGACATAGTATCTCAATATCCATCGGATCCCCATAAACACAACATGCATGATTACAAATAGATGATCTTGATCATGAACGGAGCTCACAAGATCTAAACATGATAGCACAAAGGAGGAGAAACAACCATCTAGATACTGTATGGACCCATAGTCCAAGAGTGAACTACTCACGCATCATACCGGAGGCTAGCATGGTGATGAAGAAGGCCTCCGGGATGATCTCTCCCCTTTGGCAGGGTGCTAGGAAGAGCTTCATATCCCCTGATCTAGGGACGATGGTGGCGGCGGCTATGGACTATTTCATGGAGATCTGATCAGGTGTTTAGGGTTTTGGCATCAAGGGGCTTATACAAGTGAAGAGGCAAGGCAGGAGGACGGCCAGGGGGCACACACCATAGGGCGGAGCGCCCTAGGGTGGGCCCGCATGACCCTAGGGTGTGGCCACCCTATGGCGCTCCTTTGGCTGCCCTTCGGTCTTTGTGTTCATCTCGGTGAAATATTGACTTTGGCTTTTGTCCCATCCAATTCCAAGAATATTTCCTTACTAGCTTTTCTGAAACCAAAAGCAGTAGAAAACATGGAACTGGCACTGCGACATCTTGTTAATAGGTTAGTCCCAAAAAATGTATAAAAATACCTCAAAGTGTAGACAAAGCATAGAAAAGTGGATACTAAACAAGCATTGAACTAAAAAATTATAGATACGTTTATGACGTATCAGTTCTCTATGATACACATATACTTATAATGGCAATAACTTGCTTGTGACCAAAGTTGAGTAGCACGAGGTTTGGTACTCGTACGCAAGGGGCATGAGATTTTCAACTTATAACTTGTCAAGCATATACTGATGACCCACAAGTATAGGGGATCGCAACAGTCTTCGCGGGTAGTATTACCCAATTTATTGATCCAACACAACGGGAGCCAAAGAATAATTGCAAGCCTTAACAACTGAGTTGTCAGTTCAGCTCCACCTGGAAATAGTTCTTGCTCACAAAAGTTTATCAGTAGCAACATTTTGTAGTAGCAATAGCAAAGCAACAGCAACAACAACAACAATAGTGAAACAACAGCAATAGTAACAGTAACGGTATCAGTATGATTCGAGTGCGGTAGGCATAGGGATGGATGACGGGCGTTGCATGGACGAGTCTAAACATGTAACTTCAAGATCTAGGGCATTGCAGATAAATAATAACAAGCATCCAAGTACTAAACAATCCTAGGCATGTGCTCCAAATATAGTCATACGTTCTCTCAATGAGAACTTGCACAACATCTTCTGTCCAGCCAGCCCATGGCAGCGGGGCCTCTAGGGAACTACTGGCAATTAAGGTGCTCCTTTTAATAGAGCACCGGAGCAAAGCATTAACACTCCATGAACACATGTGATCCTCACATCACAGCCATCCCCTCCGGTTGTCCCAATTATTGTCACTTTGGGGCCTTTGGATCCGGACAATGATATGTGTACACAACTTGCAGATAAGATCATAAACAATACTATCATAATGATTCAATAATAAGTTCAGATCTGAGATCACGGCACTCGGGCCCTAGTGACAAGCATTCAGCACAACAAGTTGCAACAAAGTCAAATATCACTAATAGAGATACTAGGCACTATGCCCTAACAGATCTTATTCGATTACATGATAGAACTCATCCAATCCCTACCATCCCCAATCCTACAGCAGGGGATTACTCACTCATGGATGTGGGAAACATCGATGGTTGATGGAGATGCGTTGGTGATGACGATGGCGATGATCCTCTCCAAATTCCCCGTCCCGACAGGGTGCCAAAATGGACTTTCTGGATCCGAATCTTGGTTTCTGGTGGCGGCGGCGGAGCAGAACTCTTTCTAGAAAACTATCGACCCCCCCTCTGTTTTTAGGTCAGAAGGCAACTTATAGGTGCGGAGGGAGGCCGAGGAGCTGCCTGGGGTGGCCAAACCTCCCAGTGCTGGTCGATGGGCCCGCTGGGGTGGGTCTGGGGCCCCCAGGCCTCCCCTCTGTCTCCCCTTCTGGCTCCGTGGATCTTCTGGTGAGAAATAGTTTTTGGCATATTTTTCGGGATTTTTCCTGATAGTTCATTTTCTGCACCAAAACAAGACACCAAGGTAATTCTGCTGAAAACAGCGTCAGTCCGTGTTAGTTGTATCCAAATCACACAAGTTTAGAGAAGAAACAATAGCAAAGTGTTTGAGAAAGTAGATACATTTTGGACGTATCATATACCCATATTTGTGTCACTTTAACCTTAATCACTTCAAGATGCCAATGATAGGGGCAATGAGAGATCAAAGCTAGTAAGTACCATAATTTTTGGAAGCTCTTTATGAAACTTGAAATCCCTACTTCCCTCTATGAAGGGCCTTTCTTTTTACTTTTTGTTGAGTCTCCACTTTCTATCTTTATGCACCAATTAAGAGAGCATAATTTTCATTCTTAGTTCAATGTGCATTCTCCCAAAACTTGTTGATTGATTCATAATTTTGGTAATGCTTGTTCTTAAATTATTTGTATCTAGTCACCCTTATGAACTTTGAAGGTGTCCTATGCATTTATGTTTTACTAATCCATGAAGGACAAGCTGAATACCACTCATGCTATGCTTTCTATATGTGAAACAAACAAATGTCTTTCAATGCATTGTTATTCATGATCTTTTGTTTGTACCTTTTCATGTTGCAACATAGTTGCTTTGTATTATTGTTAGAACTATATCTTTCATGCTTATGTTAGAGTACTATGATCCCAGCTATCAATGCTTTACAATATCTTGATCAAGATTGTGATGGTGCATGTCACCTCAAAAATTATTCTTTTTATCACTTACCTACTCGAGGACGATAAGGAGTTAAGCTTGGGGATGCTGATACGTTGCAAACGTATCTATAATTTTTATGCTCCATGCTTGTTTTGTATTAACTAACTTATGTTTTGTCTACACTTTGAGGCATTTTTATACATTTTCTGGAACTAACCTATTAACAAGATGCCATAGTGCCAGTTGCCTGTTTTCTGCTGTTTTTGGTTTTAGAAAAGATAGTAAATAAATATTCTTGGAACTGGGCGGAACAAAAGCAGAAGTTCCTATTTTTTCGACACAGGACAGAGTCCAAAGCGGAGATGGAGAAGAGCCACGAGGCAGCCGCACCACCCCTAGGTGCGGGCCCACCCCTGGTCACGCCTAGGCATGGTGGTGGTACCCCCGGACATCCATCGACCTTGCCCCTTCGCCTATATAATCCCCTCGAGGCAGAACCCTAAGCACCGATCAGAAATCCACAAAAAAGTCCATAGCCGCCACCATCATACCTAGACCGGGAGGGATCCAAAACTCTTCCCGGCACCCTGCCGGAGAGGGGCGATCACCCTAGAGGCCTTCTTCATCACCATGCTAGTCTCCGGTGTGATGTGTGAGTAGTTCATCCTTGGACTATGGGTCCATAGCAGTAGCTAGATGGTAGTTTCTCCTCCTTTGTGCTATCATGTTTAGATCTTGTGAGCTCCGTTCATGATTAAGATCATGTATATGTAATCCTACATGCTGTGTTTGTTGGGATCCAATGGATATTGAGTACTACATCAAGATTTATTATTGATTCTATCATGTCTATGTTGTTTGTGATCTTGCATGCTCTCTGTTGCTAGTAGATGCTTTGGCCAAGTAGATGCTTGTGACTCCAAGAGGGAGTATTTATGCTCAATAGTAGGTTCATGCCTCTAGTAGTCTGGGGAAGTGACAGAAATCTCTCAGGTTGTAGATGTGCTATTGCTACTAGGGATAAAACAACAATCATTTGTCCATGGGGCATTTGTATTGTTTACTTTACACACTTTTCTTAATGCAATTATCTGTTGCTTGCAACTTAATACTGGAGGGGGTTCGGATGATAACCTGAAGATGGATTATTAGTCATAGATGCAGTTGTATTATGGTCTATGTATTATGTTGTAATGCCCAAACGAATCTCATAGCGATCATCATGACATGTATATGCATTGTTATGCTTTCTCTATCCTGTCAATTGCCCAACTATAATTTGTTCATCCAATATGCTATTTATCTTATGGAGAAACACCTCTAGTGAACTGTAGACCCCGGTCCATTCCTTCCCACTGATATTCAATCTATTGCATACTGTTTACTTTCTACAATTACTTTCTATAATTCCTACAAAGCAACTACTTTCTTCCACACTATACGTTTAGTCATTTGTTTTCAGCAAACCGGTGAGATTGGCAACCTCACTGTAAGTTAGGGAAAAGTATTGTGGTTGTGTTGTGTAGGTTCCACGTTGCTAGCAACACCTTGGGAGTTGGTTCTTTATCCTATTGGTTCGATAACCTTGGTTTCATAACTGAGGGAAACTTGCTGTTGTGCTCATCATACCTTCCACTTGGGGTTCCCCAATGAGCTCTACATCATTTGAGCCATCAGGGAGCGTAGAGCTAGGCTTCTATTCTTGTTTGCATTGCTATTTTATTTTTATTACCCTACATATAAAATTAAAACCCAAAAAAAATTTGTAAATGAAAATTATCACAATGATGTGTATGATATGCTAGTCAAATATGTTGAAAGCTTGAATATTCCCTTGGGCACTAACTTTTTTAATGCAAGAAATCATGATAAAATTGCCAGGGAAGAAGATGACAAAAGGCTAAGCTTGGGGATGCTCATGCATCCAAAATAAAAGGAGATAGAATATAAAGAAGAAAAGTTGGAGGAAGAATGGAGTATCTACCCATCTCCTACTCCCAACAAGGGTAACACACAAATTCCCATGAACAACTCTTCTTATAATGATGATGATTTTTCATTTCCTAGTAGTCCTATATGTGGAACAATTATGTATAATATATGGGAGGATGAAAGCGATATAATTGAGTTAAATGATCCATTGTGCTCATTAGATGACTTGTCTTTATATGGTGAATCTATTCAACTGTGAGATTAAGTTTTCTTTTGATGCTTGCAATAATTATGAAATAAAAAGAGATAAAAACCCTCTTTATGTTTCCATTCTATTAATGCAAGCTACTGATCATTATGTGTATTGGATACCACAACCTTGCTTCTATTTATTCATATATAAAATGCCAATGCATAGGAAGAAAGTTAGACTCAAATGTGAATGTCTATGTGCTTTGTGGTGTGCTCCATATGCTTTCAAATACTATTCTATTTGAGCACACCTTGATATCCATGTAATATGTAAAATAACTTTACTACTGTTATTTAACAATTATTTTAAGATTTTAACTAAATGTAAAATTTGGAAGAGCAAATGAGAAGGATTAGCAATGGAGAAGTTTGAGTCGACCTTGAGCATGCGTTGGTAATGCTAATGGTACCATTGCAAAGCCTATATCATTAAAACTTTTCACACATAAAAAATAAATAAAAAGAGTGTCTCTTTTGTAATATATTAGCTTCTTGAAAAAATGGTTTCCCAATAATTGAAGTAACATGAAAATGGTTTGCATCATGGTAGAAACTATTATATCATTTGTTTGGAGAACTAACCATTTTGTAGACATTGAAGTAACATGAAGATGAATATATTTCTTTGTTTTAGATGAGTGACATGATATGATGAGAAAGAAGTAGAGGAAAAGAACTAGCAAGACCACAAGCTTGGGGATTCCCACGCATCCGCCTCATCTTTCAAGTATTTTAAGTAATATCATTCCAAACTCATGTTTTAGTTTTACCTTCATGTTTTTGTTTGTATGTTTGTGGAAACCATGTTTGAATTACCTTTTTGTTTTGTTTGGATCTTATTTTGCATATTGTTTATAAAAACAAAATACCAAAAATATTTTATGTTTATTTGGTTCTTTTTTATTCTTCTTGCCTTTTGTTTATAAAACTTTAAAACATTTTATGGTTCTTCATTTGGTTCTTATTTGCTTCTTTTTTTCCTTCAAACAAAAACAACAAAAAGATTTTATGTTTTTTTATTTGGTTCTTTTTTTATAAAACCCAAACAACAAAAATATTCTGTGCCTTTTCATTTTTGTTTGCTTCTTTCTTTTCATCTTTCATAAAACAAAAATAACAAAAAGATTTTGTTTCTTCTTTGTTTGATTCTCTTGATTCTTTCTTGGTTCTTTTTGATTCTTTTAGGTTTTTGGACATTTGTTCTCTATTAAAATAAAGGTTTTATCTTTTTTAATAAAAAATTACCAAGTTTTACCCATTTTGGATGTTAAAAGTTGAAACATATATTTGGAGTTGAAATTTTTTGCACGCTGCTGTTTACCAAACTATTTTTATGATTTTTTCTGTAACTCCGATTGAGCTATTTTTTCTAATAAAGTTACAAATTTTCATCCTCTATACGAAAAAATGGGTAAAATTCCTGACATGCTTAAGTGGGCGAAACAAATACGTTTTGTAGCTGCTGGTTTTTTGAACAGAATCCGTCTTTTATTGCAAGAGTGACCTTTTTGAGTTTTGATTTGATTATTGTTTGAGTATTTTGATATTTTATGGATATTTTCCACTTAAGTAACTCTATGTAAATTTAAAACCAAATTTTATTTGGGGCTTTTTTCATAGCTAGCACTATATCTTTGTACCACTAATGTCATCCCATAGAAAATAAATGGGAGAAAGTTTTGTGTCGATTTTTTTTATAGGGAATGGTGGAACACCACACTAAGAGTTATCTAAGAATGGTGAAGACCATAAGCTTGGGGATGCCCAAGGAAACCCACTAGATCTATCAAATTCTTAGTTTGCAAACCTCTAAACTTTGTTTTTTGAGCAACATAGAATGATCATAGAAACTTGGAACGTCTTTGTCTAGTTTTATGTCTAGTTTTGCATGTTGCCTTGAGAATAAATGAAACCACCATTATAGATTTATTGCATGCTTAGTAAATATCTACTGAAACAATCTATCCCAGTATTAAATTCCTTGATGAGAATGAGTTGTGTGCTATCAAAGGAAAAAAAGTGAATGGAAGCAAAAAGTTGAAATTCAAAGTCATGCTTAGTGTTGCTAGCTCAAATTACTTTAATGTATGATAATTTTATAGTGCCTTATTTAGTGATATATTTTGCTCATATACATAGATGTTTAATACTAAGGAGCATTATGTGATGATAAATGTTGGGCACTATGGATCCAATGGCATACTTGTAGATCTTTTTGCTAGCCCCAAAATTCCTATACAAGAAAAGCTTGTTTATCCAAATACCCTTAAAGCCAATTCCCACAGCATACACCATATATACCTATATAGCATCAATGCTATTACAAGTATATTTATCATGTGCCTTGTTTTATTTAGCTTCCAATAATATTGCTCTTATGGTTATGGTTGTCATAGAGAAGTTGGTTGTGGGGTGACCACGAACTTGAAGGCACAACCACCAAAGGTGGTAATGATTTATGAAACATAAAATGGTTTTGTAAGATAAAAAGTGGGAGGAATTATAACAAGGGGACATGAGATACTCTTTTTCTACTTAGTAATCAACGAGTAAACTGAGGGTCATGGGTACTTCAATACATATGCTCTAGGGAAAAGTGTTGGAAAGGTAGGCACCCGAGGATTCGGCTAGCTATGGAAAGTGAAAAGCAAAGGTTGTTTTAGAGCATATGACATGATTGAAATACCCATAAATAAGGTTCATACTGGTTACTAGGAGGGCAAGACCGTTAACTGATGCCATCTAAAAAATGGTGAAAGGGTTCGACAAAAGTTGAACTTCATGTCTATCTTGTTATAATTATTCTCTTTTTTTGAACTAGAAAGATGCTAATGATAGGGGTAAATGGAACCAAAACTCTAATGATGAACTATTATCAAGCATAAACTTAATGAAATAGAGTTTGGAAGCTGAATAGGCCTTTGCACATGTTTAATCCATGCTTACTTTCGGTACGAGATATAAAAATATCTTAAGGGAAGACATAAAACTAAGAAGTGAGTCTTCCAGGTCAAGAGCATGAAACTAAGAAGTAACCCAAAGTATAAAGACATAAAAAACCCATGCCAATGATAGGAATGAGTCTTCCAACAATTCTATAGGTTCATCTAAGTATGCTTGAAGGTTTGTTTTATCTCTCATTTGTTTGAACACAAGTCTACTTATTATTGAGCATGTTTGTAGAGTACGAAAGATATCACTTTATAGCCCACTTGTTGTCATTCCTTAAATATTAAACCTACTTAACTTTTTGTGGCAATAAAAAATAAGCAAATCAACAAACTCCAAAGTTCATGTTAATTTTATCACCTTTATGCTCGAGGACGAGCATAGGTTAAGCTTGGGGATGTTTGATGCATGTAAAATGCATCCATAAACTTTGTCGTTTATTGCTTCAAAATTATTATTATTTTGCAATATTATTATATTTATTGGGACTAACCTTTTAATAGTTGCAAAAGTACAAGTTCTTGTTTTACACTTTGTTGTATAGGAAATACACAAATATGGAAGGAAACCGCGCATTATGGAGAAATCCGGAAATTCCTGAAATCTGTCCCTATAGAAATCTTTTCGAAGGTTGTCAGAAACGACCCCGAAGATGAAGTCTAATGGAAAAAGTGTAAAAAGTATAGTTATAGGGAATTTTATGCGTAACAATTTAGACATAAAATTTGCTCCAATCGGAGTCTGGATGCATTTTTTATAGCCATATTACTGTGGAGGACAGTAGCAGTTTCGGGACTCCAAAAATATGTGACGTGGTTGACTCAAAATCCTTCCATATTTGATGATTTCAGCCCAACCATGACTTAATGGACTCATTAAGGACAAATGGGACTCCTAGAAAGGTTCTAAAGATTCCCAAGAGCCTTTGGATCCAAGGGGCATCTATCCTATGGCCAAGATTGCATCTCCACCACTATATATTGAGAGGAAACCTTACTTTTGGAGGCATCCACCCATAGCCATGAAAATCCCCCTCCTTGGCAGACCCCCAGGAGGGGGAGAAGCTCCTCCACACCATCATCATGTCCAAGTAAGAATAAGGTGCAAGGGTCCTCCATGCCCTAGGGAGCCGCCTCTCCACCATGCCATGGCCTCCTCTCCCCCATGGGGAGGCTCATCTCCATCACCATCTACTGTATGATCCCATCATCTCCCACTATAATATCTTGGCAAACATGATGTATGATGCAATATACTCTCTCTGTTTAGAAATATAAGACGTTTTATCTTTGTGAATTGAATGTATCTAGACGTCTTTTAGTGTATGGGTTCGTAGAGGTTCAGAGTGAACCTATACACTAAAAGAGTACCAGCTACATTCATTTCAGAAAGCTAAAATTTCTTATATTTATGAACGGAGGGAGTATTATTTTTCCATGATCTATTGTATGACTATGTTAATGTTTGAGTAGTGAATTGTTATGGCAATTGTGATCTAGTTTATTTTGGTTGCATACAAATATATGTTATCTTCTATGATGATATTGATGCACTAACATATGAGTGCACACATATGTTGGGGGATGCACAAGGTTGTCACCGTTACATGTTGATACTATGAAGGATAGACGAAGTTTAACAGAATCCGAATCCCAAGCCTTAGAAATATATGTAGTATTAATTCATGATTAATCAACACGGGTATTATCATGGGGACCTTAGATCTAAATGCGATGATTGGACTTTATGTCTTAATATTCTCTTGTTTGTTCTTAATTGGCCTTGGAATCAATCACTAGTGATGTATTTGCTCATATCTATGGCTACACCTAGTTATGGCTCCTCCTAGAAGAAACAATAAAAAGACTATATGTGCTTCACTAATTGTGACAACCAAATGAATGAATAGAAATTTGCCTAAACATTTTCTCCCATAGATTATCCACATCTACTCCATTAGCTCCACTTCATTTGCATCATTTTACTTATAGTATTTATTTCAACTACTTTATTGTTTTCTAGTTAATACCAAAAATAACCACACACACACACACTTTAGATCCTAGCTTTGCATAGAGGGCCATATAAGTGGGTTATAGGCTTTAGAGACTAGATAATTTACCTTCAGATCCTCATAGGTTCAACACTCAAATACTTATTGAATGGTACTACGGTGATGCCCTGCACTTGGGGGTTATCAAGCACTTATTTCCAATTCCTGTTTCAATGTACGAACCATAGAATTTTCCATTTTATTTATTTTGGAAAATATAAACTTATCTAATGTATGAAAAAATAATATGTATGTATTTCAATGTATATATATATATATATTGTTTCGAAAAATCAAACACAATTGCAACATGGGGACACAACCAGTACTACAAGAAAATAGATGTCTTTGTTCTGCAGGTTGTGGCCTTATTCCCCTGAGGATCTTCCCAGGTTCTCTAGGTTGTGGCCTTGTGATGTCCAACAACATGGAGAGATTAACGTGGAAGTAGCATTGTGGGTCAAAAAGTTGAGCGTCATCGCATATAATAGAAATCATGATCAATGTTAGCATAAGAAATAGAGTGAAATAGAATACGGCTGGGGGTGGACTTCTTGGTGAAAGGCCAGCGGCGTGGTCTTCTTGGGGACATGTTAGGGGCGTGAACACCTTCCCCTTCTGAATGCCATTCTACTCCAGCCGCCATTCCCCACTGTGGTTGCTTCCTGTCCCGACTCTGTTCTGCAATAATTGATCTGCTAGTGTTTGGGGGCTGGGCAGTGGAGGGTATGAAGGCATGGCCGTCACCATCTTGCTCCGAGGTCACGGGGATTGGAAATAGGAGTGTGGGGAGGAGGGATGGGAAGAGGAGAAGCACGGGAAGACTCACCGGAGCCACCGCCGCCTTCCTGCGATGCGGTGTGCTCCTAGGTCACGACCTCAGCTTCTATTCTGTTGAGCGAGGACACAGTGGTAGGTGGGGTTCGTTCCCAAGCCTTTCCGAGATCCCACACTTGGAAACGAGCGAGGACAAGTTACACGGGACGCGGGGCAGCGTAGAATTGGCTCCGAGATTCGATGTCCCAATTCATAAGCCAGCCAAACGACTGGGCCATTTCCAAAAGGCCAATTCCGATCCCCAATTACGACATCTAAACACAACGCTAAATTAAATGGGAGTGCCTAGATCTCAGGCGTATGAGAACTTCTTGTGTCTAAGTCGCTGACATCATCCTACTATTTGTGCTAATTCTTCGTTGCAACTTATACTATTTGTACTAATTCTTAGTTGCCATGAGGTAAATCGAATAACAAGAGAGGTGACAGAGCCATAAGAAGTTCTCAGGCCGTGAGAACTAGCAAATTCAAAATTAAATATAGAGACTATATAAGGGATATTTTTGTCTTATTCCGGCTCCATTTAAATTGTGTAGCTCATCGATGACATGTTTTGATTTGTTAATTCAACATTTAAACTGCGGGATACCTAAATAACTTGAACCATTTTATTAATTGACGGGATTTAGATTTCGCTTAAATTGGATAAGTTGCATCACATATTTTCCATGTCATGCATCATATCATGATCATGTCAGATCTTTTGTCATTACATTAAACATTGCATCTGGTGTTTCTTTTCGTGATTTTCTTATTCCCAATAGGCCGTTGAGTTGATACGAGCTATGAAAAGTTCTTTGGATGATGTATCTTCAGCAATGTTCCCAGGCTAGCACTCATCTTATGCTACCTATTTTTCTTTATGGCTTTATTTCTCTCTATTGCTATCCATGTTGTGATGCTTTAATTTTTGTACCATTTATACTCCTTGCAGTCTATATTGCCTTGGTCACCTCATATTGTTGTTGTTTGGTGGATAGTTGGTCTTAGGAGTCATAGTTGCTAGCTCAGGTATTGGTTTGAGTTGCCGAGTTCCAAAGTAGTTGGGACATTGTCACATGCTTAATGGTTGGGATAATCATGGTTATATTTACAACTTGATAATTAAATATTGGGAGTAGATATAATTAATAAAGATGCACTAGTGGATAATAGTTGAGATTTGGCTTTTATCCCGGCCATTTGTTTCCACCTAGGACCCCGAGTTCTTAAAAAACATGTTCTTTTACTATCACACTATCCATATGTGGGAGCCTTTCTGGGATTCCCTAGGCTTGAACTTTATTTTAAAGAATGTTTCGGGATCATAACTAGTTTGGGATTTATAAGTTACCTACTGTACATATGCCATGTTTATTACATGTTGCTCGATGAACATTTATTACTGTTGCGTAGGTGCAATACTCTATCACGAGAATATATTATTTATGACCTCTGTTCGTGAGACAAGTGCACGTAACCTCTAGATCCGTACGAGACTTAGCTATACCTCGTATGGTAGCCCTTTTGGGTGGCCCCTAAAACATTCTCTATTTTTTGGAATGGTTATGTCGTGATGCCTCGTTGCTTTTTATTCGTTTTGCTTCTTTCAAGGTTGATCGTGTGTGTGTTGCTATTTATGCACCCTGCGGAGTAAATATTTTCGAAAAGTCATGTCCATGGTTATGGATGACTTGAAACACATTTTCTCGATCATAGACAACTTACACTAAAATAGTATTGTAATATGACTTGGATATGACATGACTAGTAAGTTGGGAAACTACCACAGATTAATTAATAGAACCGTCAACTGTGTGAATTTCCTCGGAAGGTCTTCCTCGATTGGTTTTGAAGAGAAAATCCAAGGATGCGTTATGTTTTGTGTTAGTATCAGGTTGGTCCTGAACATGTCCCTTTTACCATTTTATAATAGCAGATAGTTATATTATGTCTCTATAGGTTGTTTAGTGCATGCTTTGCTGCCGCTAACCCGCCATACCTTTATAGGCGAGAGCCGAATTCTAAGACTCGTCGTGTACTTGCCTCAGTACTAACCGCTCCCTTTTCCTTTTCCCTTTGTTGGCACCTCTTTGAATTGACAGGTATGAGTTCGACGACGCTAGAAAGGTTACCCTTTCAGCTTGTCCTGGGTAGGGTTATGGACGTCATTGGTTACTCTTCGGAACTCTTAGTCCTATTTGCGTTCTTATGCGTAATTGAATGTTGTATATTTTTCAAGGTGATTTGGATCTTTGTCTTGTATATTTATATTCTTGACTCGTTGAGTCGTTGTTATAAATATATGTTCTTGTAGGTTCTATCATGAACTATTGTGTAATTGTATTACTTTGTTTTCCACCCATATGCAAGTGTTTAATGAGCATTATCGAATCGTTTCTATGTGGGTTTGGCGGAAATTGCTAAGATTTGCATAGAACCGATCCGAGGGCGTTACAATATTTATGCCCAAAAATTATAGTCTTAGTTGATTTGTCTATCAACCTCCTTAAATCTAGGATCTTAGTGAAACAAGCATAAAAGATGCGCACAAGCGTGATAAAATAGTAAAATACTAACACTAGTAATGCAAAACCACAAGGTAAACATGACATAAAATGCACTCATATGCCACACCATCTTACTCTCCACGGAGGACATGTATGACCGGTGCCGCAAGATCGGCACCTACTCCTTCGACCCTAGGAGCTATGAGTGGCAGTCGATTGGGGACTAGGTGCTTCCCTTCAACAACCATGGCTAATTTGACATGGAGTTCGACGCTTGGCTCGACATTCATGGGTGCGACCACCTCTACTCCTGTCAAGTAGCAGATGCCTCCTCGAGCCGGTGCCCGAATGCAAGATGATGGGCTAGACGGCATTACACACGGACCATGAGCACTGGTTTGGGAGCCACGATTGTGCTCATCGGTGACGACATGTTCTTCATAGAGACCGTACCACCACCTTGAGGTGCCTAAACATGTCGCTGGGTTCTCTCCTCAATTATTCTGGGTGTATGTATAGATAGGAGGAGGGAGCTAATGATTAGCCATAAACTCGTCAAGTGGTGATGGTTATCCTCATTTCCTTGGTGTAGTGATTAAATTTTGATATCTGTCAATTACTATTGTCACTTCGCAAAAATGTATGTTAAGGACGGATTATGAAGTTCCACTTGCTGTTCATTGGAATCAATGTTTAAAATATGTGTCACCTATTTTACTCATTTAATGAAACATATTCAGTGATTTTTATGTGCATGGTGTGGACAAAAAGAAGTCTCAGGTTTCTTCCACATACAGTGATATCATAAAGAGACACTCCATGGAAAATAGATCAGTTATAAGTTCACTCTTGACACTTACGAATCAACTAGTACATTTTATTTTCAATCTACTACATCAATCAAGTCGAAGATTACATCTTATTCATCCACGGCAACCAACAAGTTTGTAGCGCAGGTATGGAGTATTCATCATCTCGGCGTCGTTCTACCCTTTGCGTAGCAGCAATAGCTTTCTTTCTGTGATACGCAGTCGCCTTGATCCTCATCATATCCGCGTAGTGCACAATTTTCACGGTAGAAATCTTTATTGCAGTCTTTCAGAAGAAAACACGTCGAGAAAGCCGTGTTATTTATATCTACGCACAAGGGGAACACACCAGCAACAACACATTTTGTATCATCCGAAGTGTATGTAAATATTAACAGAAATAAAAGAAAGAAATATCAAACATACCTACGATCCTTCCTTCTACATGAGAGGGCAAGAAAACGGTAGCCGCCGCCGCACCGGGGTGTAGCCGCCAGCTGCCGAACTACTCCGCCCCTCCCCCAACCCACCGCCGCCGGCTCCCTCGCTAAGCAAAGATTCGGCGGCGCGGCGGCGGACGGTCCTCACGTCCGATATCTGGACGGCGGCGGCGGCGCCCCCTCGCCCTCGTCAAGGATGGTGACGATGGATGACGGCGGCCAGCGGTCTAGTCGGTCGGCGGTGGGAGGTCGTTGGTAGGGGCGGCGCTGTCCTCCCGGCCTCATCCTCCAGATGGTGATGGAAGGAGCGAGTCGAGCCCGATCTCGACCGTTTCCTATCGGATCTGTTGCCGCCGATAGCGTGATGGCTTCTGGGTTCGTCCGGCTTCACGAGGTCACCTAGGGCTGCGAGCCCGAGCATGGTGGTGGTGTCCTTCTCCCCCGTCGGACTTGGTCGGCCGGTCAAATAAAGGTGAATCGACATAGGGTTCCTCTTGTGTGGAGATGATCACCTTCCTGAGTATGGTTCTTGATCTGGCCAGAGTGAGGAGTTCCGGAAGGCTCCGCCGACGAATGTACCAGCGCTACTATGCCTGCAGTTCGCTGGATCGGGTGGTATTCGGTCATGTGCACGCATGTTTTATTCCGACTAAAGTATGCCATGGGTAGGCTAAATTATGGGGCCAATAGATGCTAGAGGGATCCGGGAAGGGAACATGTAGTGATTTCTACACTCAACAGACCAATAAGTAGATCTTTATTCCTCTTCTCAAGAACTACAAGTGCTCCAAGAGCTGTATCATAGAGAAGAAGAATACTACTACATGAGCCTTTCGGCGTGTAATGAATCGATCCCTCTCTCTGGAGCCCGTTGCCCCCTTATAAATGGGTTCCTTGACTCCTTCTAGGGCTAACGTGGCAAGCATATTCTTGGAATATGCTTGTCCCAAAGTGGTAACTCGGCGGCCTCCTTTCCGTGTCCCCCTTCTATCGGCGGCAATGTTCCAGAGACCTTCACATGTGCGCCTCGGGCTTCCTCACTGTCACCTCCGTGACGCTTGTCTGCCCTTCTGCAGCTCTGCTCCTTGTCCTTAGCGCTTGGCTCTGTCTGGATTCCTCCTTTCCAGCAACTAGGGTTTGACTATAGGCACCTCCTTCTCCTGCAATTTTCCTGTTACTCGGCCTCATCTCGCATAACTCGGCTCGGCCTTCACCTGCATACAAGTCGTTCAGCCTCATTCGGCTGACATAGCTCATATGTCGGCCGAGTAAGGTGTTACTCATTCTATTTTTGCCATGGCTCTGCTTATCACGGCCGGATCTTATATGATTCGGCCGACACAGTCAGTAATTCGGCTTAAGGTAAGGGAGACTTCTTTCTTCTTTCCCCTATCTCGACCCTATCTGGGGTCACCCCCCAACACCGACCGTTTGGTTAAGGAGGGAGCTGCACGAAGCTCTGTCCTTTGTTGCCACCAGGCGACTTTCGATCCATGGTGAAGTCAGAGGTGGAGAATTTATGAAGGCTAGGTTTGGAGATCTATCTATGGAGGTTCGAGTCGCCGTACTGTTGAAGGACTTGCTTGGTGTTCTGGGCTTCACAGCACCCGTATGTAAGTGGGGGCGGCAACATAGGTGAATTTCAGAATCTTACCTTTCAGGGTGAAAATCCAAGGTCTGGCCTTAGCTGGTTGTGCCTGGCAATGACCTTGTTGAAGGCATTGTTTTGAGAGTAGGGATTATCTTCAGGGTGAAAATCTAGATCTTTGATCGGGCGACGACGGCGCTTGTGCACTGTTCCCTTCTTGGAGGCGTCACTTTTAAAGAGCCTGGAGTTCAGGTGTTGTATTGGTGTTTGTTGTACTGTTGCTACTAGGACCGGAACATTGTAGCGGGACTTATTTTTTTAGTTTTCTTTATCTTTTGTGGGTTGTTTGCATCCGTAATTCCAATAGGGTATTGCGTTGTTGCAGAGGCTGGATATAATTGGTATCTCTTGATATTAATATATGCTCCTTTCCAAAAAAAAGCGGTAGCCATGACAATAAGATCTACCAAGCACATAGCTCGTGCATTTTTCATGATAAGCTGATGACCCACAAGTATAGGGTATCGCAACAGTTTTCGAGGGTACTATTACCCAATTTATTGATTCGACACAAGGGGAGCCATAAAATACTTACAAGCCTTAACAACTGAGTTGTCAATTCAGCTGCACCTGAAAATAGTTCTTGCTCACAGAAGTTTATCAGTAGCAACAATTTGGTAGTTGCAATAGCAAAGTAACAACAGCAGTAAAATAAGAGCAATAGTAATAGTAGCAGTAAACAGTAGGATATGAGCATGGTAGGCATAGAGATGGATGAATGGGTGTTGCATGGACGAGTCTAAACATGTAACTTCAAGATTTAGGAAATTTGCAGATAAATAAGAATAAACATCCAAGTACTAAACAATCATAGGCATGTGCTCCAAATATAGTCATACGTGCTCGCAATGAGAACTTGCACAACATCTTTTGTCCTACCAGCCCGTTGCAGCGGGGCCTCAAGGGAACTACTGGCAATTAAGGTGATCCTTTTAATAGAGCACCAGAGCAAAGCATTAGAACTCCGTGAACACACGTGATCCTCACATCACAGCCATCCCCTCAGGTGTCCCAATTACTGTCACTTTGGGGCTTTTGGTTCCGGACAATGATATGTGTACACAACTTGCAGATAAGATCACAAACAATACTATCATAATGAATCAGTAACACGTTCAGATCTGAGATCATGGCACTCGGGCCCTAGTGACAAGCATTAAGCACAACAAGTTGCAACAAAGTCTAATAGCACAAATAGAGATACTAGGCACCATGCTCTAACAATCTTATTTGATTACATGATAGAACTAATCCAATCCCTACCATCCCCATAGCCTACAGCGGGGGATTGCTCACTCATGGATGAGGGAAACATGGATGGTTGATGGAGAGGCGTTGGTGATGATGATGGCGATGATCCTCTCCAAATTCCCTGTCCCAGGAGGGTGCCAGAACGGAGTTTCTGGTTCCGAATCAAGGTTTCTGGTGGTGTCGGCGCAGTGGAACTCTTTCTGGAAAACTGTCTAACCCCCCGAGTTTTTAGGTCAGAAGACATCTTATAGGCGAAGAGAGAGGCCGAGTGGGTGCCTGAGGTGGCCACACCCCCTCCAGATGCGGCCAGGCCTGGCCCGCGTGGCTGGGGGTGTGGGCCCTACTCTGTCTCGTACTCTAGCTCCGTGAGTCTTCTGGTGAAATAGGATTTTTGGCATATTTTCCGGGATTTTTCTTGATAGTTGATTTTGTGCACAAAAACTAGACACCAAGGTAATTCTGCTGAAAACAACGTCAGTCTGTGTTATTTGTATCCAAATCACACAAGTTTAGAGGAGAAACAATAGCAAAAGTGTTCGGGAAAGTAGATACATTTTGGACGTATCATAAGCGCAATGAGGAATACTTAGCCTTTTGATCCTGTTATCGTTCTGCTGTTTGCTATCTCCCTCATGCTAGTGTGTTTATATAGAGACATGGGCATTAATTTGTTTATCTTTTATGGTATGTCATTAATTAGAATCCTTATGCCTTTCATAATGGAGTGTATCTTTAGCTTGTTATCCTAAGCAATGGTGTATCTTAAGAGATAACTAGTAAAATGGAGTGTATCTTAAGAATTGTATCTACATTTAATGACTATGAGTATATGCATGCATGTGATTGAGCTAACCATGTATTTTGCCTATGATACCATGCAAGCTTGTATCTAAGATATTCTGTTATGGGCGGATCCTGTCTGGCTACAAAAAGAGTAAGATGGAAGATTCACTGATTCTCTGACTTACATGTTGAAGGCGGAGAAAACTGCAGGGTTCTTTAGGAGGACTTTAAGGTATTGCTTGACGAATTTCCGACATCACCTAGATGAAGTATTCAAGACCAAAGGGAAATACGGAGCAAGATCCCATAGTTCTCTAAGGGATACTGTTGGTAATATGCTAAATGAATATCACCATAGCATGTCTCTAATCAGGCTAACCCGTGCGACCCACAATTGGTAGCAAGGCCTATGGCTTGTTGGGCGGCCTGGTTAGACAGATCCAGAAGGGAGGCCCATGCCGGATAAAGGAAGTCTATGGTATAGTCAAAGACCAACCCAGAGACTTAGAGTGTAAGACACGAAGACTAGTTAGTGTTAGTGTAGGACTATAACCTGTTTAGCTAAGAATTTTCCTTGTAACCCTAGGTTCTGGTGCCTTTATAAGTCGTACCTACACACCTTGTACATCGAACCTATCTCTGTAACTTGGCGTATTACCATTATAGAGATTTATAGAAGGAGTAGGATTTCGCCACCATCATGGGATCTGAACCTCGGTAAGTTGTGTTACCTCGTACCCGCCAACTCGTCGCCTTCCCCACCTCTCTAAACATGCTCTGTGAGGACCCCTCCATGGCGTACTCGTCGGCAATACCATGAAAGTTGGCTCCCACCATGGGGCATGAGGCACTTCTAGCTCTACACCGAGTGAGGTCCAATCTCTTCGTGGGAATCGGCGACACCATAGCCATTAGGCATGTCCTCTTCTATAGCAACGTTCCGATCATCCCACCCAACCAGTTCTAGATCCCAGCAAAGTCGAACCCCACCCGCTGCTCCATTGTTCCAATCGGGTACATCCACCTCTTCACCGGCATAACTAGCTCAGGATCTAGCTCCCAGGAAGTCGGACACACATCAAGGCCCGCACGGACCACCTCCGGGCAAGACACGTTCGCGGAAGGGTCAAGCTCGGATCTCTCTTCAGAGGTTTTTTGGCACCACAGGCGTAGTTATATTATCTTGTGGCTTTGTACTCCCATTGTACGTTTTCGTCCCCCTTGCCAACTAGAAGTTCAACACGGGTGGTTTTCCCATGATCCGGGGTCCAAAACCCGCCGGGCCAGGTGGACCCTGTTCTTCTAACAGTTCGGACCGATACAACATGTCCAGCTTTAATCTTCCGTCAGTCGACGGCAAGTTCCTATAGACAACTTTCTCTTGTATTCCATAGTGGTTATGCCCACCATTCTCTGCACGCTCCATATCCGAGTAACCATCATTTTATCTATCATTGGCCTGATTATGGTGAGCTGGTCTCGCCTCCCGTTCTTGCCGAGGTTCATACCTCGGCTGAGGATCTGGTGGAGGGTTCCTCCTCCCTTCCGCCGGATTATTGTTTTCATGATTTCCCCTTTCGAGGTTTCCATGCTCTTTATTTGCACGGCCGGGGTTTCTATCTCCACTATTACCTTGGCTCCCATTGCCTCTATTCTCATTGACTTTTCTGGCCACTGCCGGATCATATGGAACAATTTGCTTATTTCTTTTCCCGAGGTCACTGCTCTATCTCTTCGCGCATTGTTTTCGGGTGAGGACGCTTCTGCCGCAGATAATACGGGGGCTGCTCCTACCGAATGAACCATGCGTGAAGCTCCTGGCCTCGCCAGGTCAGCCCTAAGAATTTCCTCATTCTGCTGGTTCACGATGCTTATCAGCTCATTTACTCTTTCTTGTTGTTTTTGCCGGGCTTCCCCGCTTAATCCTTCCAACTCCAGGGCTGCGGCATTTGCCGCCCTGAGGTTCTTTGCCGGGGTACTATACCTCGGCAAGCCTGGATCGACTGAATCATTTGGACGAACCTCATGCTCCTTGTTGATATCATTTATAAGGTTCTTTCCTCTTAATATCAACTCATCCACTCGCTCAGGGGCCACATCTAGTTTGTTTGCCCTAGCGTATTCATGCAGGGTCCTGTTTAAGGACTCCCGCAAGGCTGAAACCTTTTTTTTGCCTCTACTAGCACTTTCTGTCTTGTTTCTTCTAACTCCTCCTGTGCGTTAGCCGGATCAAGTATCGGTGCCACAGGCGTAGTTATATTATCTATAGTTGCCTGAAGGATATTTTCTGGCCTCTCCAGAGGTGGCCATCTTACCCTTGCCGCCTTTGGGGTCATCTCCTGCACCTCGGCTGACTTGGTCACTGGTGGATCTACCTCGGTGGGCTGTGGAGCTTCCTGCTTCGTGGCCACCTGTCCTCCTGTCATCGGGTCCCTGCTTGGTCCGGCGCCTGCTCCTGCTGCTGGTGCCGGGGCCGTCATCATCACCTCGACGCTGCCAACGGGGCATACTCCACGCGGACCGCTAGCAGCACGGAGGGGAGGCTCTCCTGCCTCAATGACTCGGTGCGGGTAGACGCAGGAGGTGTCAACACCGACGTGGACTGTGTGAGCACCCAGGTTGATGATGATGCCTTTGCACGGAGGTGCTTTCCTCCTGAAGCTGCCGGCGTTATCGCTGACATAGTCCCAGATATCAAATCTTTGGACTAAACCAGAGGCAACTCGCTCACCGGTGTTGATGAAGTTTCCCGTCCGGATCTTGACTCCAGCTAGCACCGCTGCTGGCCCCACGGTGGGCGCCAACTGTCGTGGTGGTGGCACGACAGATTCCATGGGTAGGCTAAAGTATGGGGCCAATGGATGCTAGAGGGATCCGGGGAGGGAAGATGTAATGATTTCTACACTCAGCAGACCAATAAGTAGATCTTTATTCCTCTTATCAAGAACTACAAGTGCTCCTAGAGCTGTATCATAGAGAAGAAGAATACTACTACACGAGCGTTTCAGTGTGGAATGAATCGATCCCTCTCTCTGGAGCCTGTTCCCCCCTTATAAAGGGGTTCCTTGACTCCTTCTAGGGCTGACGTAGCAAGCATATTCTTGGAATATGCTTGTCCCAAAGTGGTAACTTGGCGGCCTCCTTTTTGTGTCCCCCTTCTATCGGCGGCAATGTTCTAGAGACCTTCACATGTGCACCTCGGGCTTCCTCACTGTCACCTCCGTGACGCTTGTCTGCCCTTCTGCAGCTCTGCTCCTTGTCCTTAGCGCTTGGCTCTGTCTGGATTCCTCCTTGCCAGCAACTAGGGTTTGACTATAGGCACCTCCTTATCCTGCAAGTTTCCTGTTACTCGGCCTCATCTCGCATAACTCGGCTCGGCCTTCACCTGCATACAAGTTGTTCAGCCTCATTCGGCCGACATAGCTCATATGTCGGCCGAGTAAGGTGTTACTCGTTCTATTTTTGCCATGGCTCTGCTTATCTCGGCCGGATCTTATATGATTCGGCCGACATAGTGAGTAATTCGGCTTAAGGTAAGGGAGACTTCTTTCTTCTTTCCCCTATCTCGACCCTATCCGGGGTCACCCCCCCAACATTAGTCCCCGAAGCTGATGCGGTCCTGCCGAAAACCTCGGCCGGGCCACTTCAGTTTCCAGACATTTATCTTCTTTCTTTCTTTCCGAGGTATTTCTTAGCCGACGTTCTTTTTCCGTTATCCTCTTCCTCATTTCATTCTTTTACCGCTGTGGGCTACTCTCCGAGTTATCTCCTTTCATTCGAGATATATGCTTGGCTTCCTGGGTAAGCTTTGTCCTACGTGTCCCATTCATCATGGCTCTCTAGTTTTTTGTTCCTCTACAGTGTCCACTGACAAGCTACAATGATTACTGCGCCCGTCGCGTCGGTGCAGTGACGCCTCGAGTACCACATCAGTCAGAAGGCCCGATCCCCTCCTGCGCCATGTGGTCTTCGGTGTGGCTCCACTATCTGCGAGCGGTTAAGCCATACACGTGATTATGCGGTTATAGTGGCACAGCCACGATCCCACTACGGTTAACCCTACGCGGTTATAAAGAGGGGAGCAGGGTTGGACGATTCACTTTCCCCCTTTATTTTCCCTTCATCTTCTTCCTTGCGCCGCCGCCTCTGTTCGTGTTCTAGCGGCCATGCCATCGTCGTCCCCCTCGACGGTCACGCTGCGGTTCTCCGGCTCCCACGACCTCGCGTCAGTGCCTCTGCTTTGGCATTCTTGCTGGTGAGTTTTTCTACTGCGCCACCGCTAGGTCCCTGCGCTAGGCATCTTTCTAGTTTTTCAAGATTCCCCTCGTCGATTCTATTTCTATTCCTCCGCCGTGCTCGTTACCGTTGCGACGGGGCCTTGCACCTCTAGACCTCTCGCCGCCGCCAGTTTTTCCTCTGTCGATTCCTCCGACGAGCCTATGTCTAGCTCCGTTAGCGGTGCTCTCGTCGGGGAAGATGACCTTGCGGCCGGTCCAGAGCATGGCTCCTGGCAGGGTTCCACGGTTACCCGCCGTGAGATAGAGTGGCTACTCAAAACACGCCGAATTCCCGCCGAGGTGAGTTGTCGCTTACCCGGCAAAGAATCCTCTCCAGTACTCAATGAGGGCGAGTACGTAGTTTTTATGTCCCACTTTGCTCGTGGATTTGGCCTCCCTCTTAACGACTTTTCTAGGGGCTTCCTCGATTATTTCGGCCTTCAGCCGCATCACCTGCTGGCTAATGCCGTAGCTTCTCTGTCGGCCTATATCTCGGCTTCGGAGAGGTATTTCGGCCTCTGGCCTTCTGTAGATGTTTGGTCCAAATTCTTCCAAATCCGATCTAACGTAGTGCCGGATAAATCTCTTCATCCTTCTGAAAAGTCTCTCACCCAATGCGGGGCTGCATTCATTACACCTCGGAAAAACTCCGTGTTCCCTCGAGTCGCTGGCCTCGAATCTTGCAAGAAGTGGCATAAATCATTTTTCTATGTCAAGAATACTGGGAAGGAAGACAAGATTTGGCTCCCTGCGTTCTCCATCGGTCCTTTCTCAAAGAAGAACTGGAACTACAATCCGAGGAAAAGCCATGCTCTTGCCGAGGCATTCAAGCTCCGGCTCAAGGAATTGACTCGCACGGGGCTCCGAGGTGAAGATTTGATGACTGCGTTCGTTCGCAACCGAATCTGCCCCTTCCAGCTTCGCTCTCACAAGCTCTATTACATGAGCGGTCCTCTGGATCCCAATCGAGTTTCTACGGTTGAGCTTGATAATTATCAGATCTATAAACGTGTCCGAGCTATTTTTAAGACTGAGATGCCCGAGGAATGGACGTGGGGATTGTAACATCCCAGTATTTAGGACCTAACGAAGGGTAGATTTAGGAATATGATTTGTTGCATGCATTCATTTGTGAAAATGTGGGTAAAATTTTCGCCAAATAAAAACCTTGAGTGATCAATGTTTCTTTCTTACTTTGAGAGTAGGATTAGTCTTAAAGGAGGATTGCTATATACTTTGACATGATCTTAAAGGAATGGTGTGTGTCTTAAAAATGAATTTGAATTTTAAATTTGAATGTTTGAATAATTATTTAAATGATTTTGATATAAGATTTGAATCTTAAATTAATTAAGAGAAAAGTATTATAACTTAAATCTTATCTAAAAGCAATATGGTATATGAAATTCATTTCATATACATAAACAAGTTACAAAGAATAACTTACTCAAGTTATTCCAAACTTCACATTGTACAAAAGAATAAAGAATAAGAATATTCTTTATTAATAAACATATAATCTTTATTATAAATGAACCAAATAAAGATTACAAGAATTATAAAAGAAAAATTACAAATGATTAAGAAAAGTACATTTGTATATCTACTAACTATCCTATATCTAAAACTACACTAAATCTTCATCTTTATCTTTGTACCTGCAAAACAAAGATTAAACAGAAAATAAAACAAGATTAGTGTTAGTATATATTTCTCTCAGATATGTCAGTGAGGTACACTTGACAATCTCATCATTGAGAAATATCAAAAAAGGGCAAGTTTCACCAATCTGAAAGATTTTATCTTTCATAAATTCAAAGCCAGAATTCAAATGACAGCTAAAAGGGACCAATTTACTAGCCAAGTAAGAGTAGTTTGGTAATAGTAAGTTCAAACTTTCTGAACTTATCCACATGTGCATAGAAGGCACACAAGATGCACACACACAAGCATGCAAGTGGTGTGCTGTCGACTTCTCAAGCACATCCAATATCACAAATCCACATCACAGCCGTGGGGAAGCACATCAGTGCATCTCTCCACTACACAACACACCAGCACAGCCAGGGTGAACAGCAGTTAAACCAAGAACAGCAACCAAACCAACCACCCAGATCAACCCAAACATCACCAGGATGGTGACATAAGGAGGGGGATGGATCTGGTGGATAACAAGGTTAATACCAGGAGCTAGGAGGAGCATGAAAGCTCAAGAGCAAGCTCAGGAACCCAGCAAAAGCATATCAAGATCATCATCAATCTACTACACCAACATCAAATCTTGTGGTGAGTCTCATAAAACTATCACATGCTTTCATCAGAATATCTAAACAAAAGCATGTGTTGTTTTATGTAATGATCTCTCAATAAGCACCCAAGAGGGGTGAATCTATCCTAGAGATTTCAAGTATAAAGACAAGAAATCAAGATCAACCACAAACACTAAACCCTCATACCAACATCACTGGGTTCAGTGTTATTTTTTTGCAACTTAGATCATTTTCATTTGATCTTATCAGATCAGGGCACATCTCTCAAAGAGAGAGTAGCACCTCTAAACCTATAAGTTTCAAACAAACTATTGCCCAACTAACTAGGAATCACATCCTAGAGCCTCAGACCAACATCATAGGCAGGAAAGATAATAAAAGCTTCCATATCATCTTATCAGTCTTAATCACAAGCATAATCAAGTTAAGCTAGAAATAAAAAAAACAATCACTTGTGTGCCAGAATACAATGGTATCACAAGGACAAGTTTTAATAAGCTAAAACCAATCTTTACTTAGCTTCCACAGATAAAAGGGGGACAAACCAATAAACATCATTTTCCTGAAGCCAAGTGCTAGGAATCAACCTTAAATTCATTTATACATCCACAGAAATCATTGCAAGCAATGATTTGATTCAGTGAGTATAATCTCAGACAAGTCAATAGTATAATTGCAGTAAGCAACTCATCGATTATAAGCAATGCGATGAAGTAAACTCTTAGATCAACAACATAATCCAATCAAGGATTTCATTGATACACTAGCATGGATCATGGTGCATTACCACTAACATTAATCTGACAGGAAATTAACAGCAACAAAGCTACTATTAATCATCAATCATAGCAAACAATCTTTTCCCATGATCAAATATGATCAACATTAGATCTAAAGCAGCATAGATATGATCAACAGGGGGTTATGAATCCTAATCAGAGCAAGAACCCTAATCTAGAGATGAACTCAACCAGCACATAGTCACTCAACATGAGAAGCCACTAGATACACGCAGAAAGAATCATGGCAGTAGCATGGACAAACACGACAGAGACCACTTACCCGAGGTCCTCGCTGATGAATCGAAGAGGAAGCAGAGGGGCCAACGAACCGCGGAGGCACAGGGAGCACCTAGAGGCGCAGCACCACACTGCCATGGCGCGTGACAGCAGCGCATGAGACCGACACACCACCAAGAAAGGGATCGCGTGGCGACAACATCTTTTCCGAACCCTAGGGTTCGGGAATGGGGTGGAACTGACCACGAGGAAGCCCCAGAGTCAAATCCAAGTGGATAGAACGAATGAGCATTGTCGACAACCCCAACTCGCACCATAGCAGCGGCCAGAACGGCCGACGACAGCGAGAATCGACGGTGGCGGCATCGCCACGGGGGCGAGTCAGAGGAGGAGGAGATAAGGTCGAGGGAGAGAGGAGGCAGAGTGGGCTGGGTGGGCCAAAACCCTTCGGGGTAGTCATTTGACCCTGCCCTATTGGGCCATCTTGGCCCAATAAGCCCAAGGGGCCAGCCCAGGTTATTTAATAAATCTTTTGATCAATTGGAAAAGACCAAAATACCCCTGACCTCAATAAAATTATAGAAAATAAATTAATAATCCAAAAATTATAAATAAAATATTTTTGGATTCACAATAATCCACTCTGTCCAAATAAAATAAGATATCAAATTTTGGACATTCAAATTTTTATAAGAATTTTGTAATTTAAATCTTCCTTATGGAATTTTACAAAATTATTGAAAGGTGATAAAAATAAATAAAAATCACTTTCATTATTTATTAATATTATAGTATTTTTGAAAAATACTAAATAAATATTTAGTAATAAAATTAACGTATAATTAATAATTCCTAAATGAATTATTAAATCAATAAAAGTCAAATAAAGGGAAATAAAATAAAATAACTCAATATATGTTATAAATATTAAAAAGAAATATTTATAAATCCTTTATTACTCAAAAAGGAACTTTTTGGGGTAAATACATATAAATTTAAATAATGCATTACATTACTTGCATAATCATTTTGCTTCTTTAAATATTGTCCTTACCAGGCAATAGCGATGTTTTTGTAGAACTAGAAGCTCAAGGTCCAGTGCAAGCATCAGACTTCACTACCTTGCCATCACAAGGCAAGTTCATCACTTGCTCATGTCCTTTGAAGAGTCTTTAACAAAGTATTTACAAATTGTGTGTTATCAGATATGCTATAAAAGAAACAAATTATTATTTTCATAAATAAAGAAATCATAGGTATCATCCTAAGTGGTGATATAATGGAGCAATAGAACTTAGGGTTCTATTTGCAACAATGATGAATAAGTAGGGACTTCACAACCCCTGACATCAGTGATACTAGCGTCGTATATTACACGTTAGCCATGAGATTTGGAATGGGACGGAGAAGTCAGCTGTATCTTCTTCCTCTCGCATGAAGTCGGATGTGCAGGTCGTGGCTGTTATCCTCGTAGCGTGCATATTGATTGGTAATTGGTAGAGGATATGCAGCACATGGGTGGGAACCCTCATCGTCCCACGATAGTTCTGACATCTAACGGTTTGTACAAACCATTGCCGTAATTCATTATGTGGGCATGGTGTACACCAAGGAGGCATGCGGGGTCGCTAAGGGGGCAGTGATTGGCTTGGACCAACTACTGGGCCCCACATCATGGAAATGTGGATGGGAAAGTACGCCCGGTTTTGCAACAAGGAGTTGATCTCTCATGGGTAAAGTAACGCACCTCTGCAGAGTGTAAGAACTGTAACTTGTTACTCCCTGTTCCGGGAAGGAGCTACGAACGTGGCAGGAAAGGAACTCCATGAAAGTTACGTCAACTGTGAAGGCTGATTGTCATAGTTTTTCGGAATAAAATCAATCTTTGAAGAAAGATTTACAAAAACTGCATAGTGCCAAGGATTTATAATCCGAGGTGGTAGTTAGAGCATCAAACTTCCCACCTTGCATATAATGAACTTGTTGGGTAACGCTGTTACTCATTCTTTCCTTTGATCCCTTTCTCAGACTCTGAGGATCCCGAAGACGTGCCAATGTATGCAGCCGAATGCCAAGAAGACGTGTTCTACGAGGAACCTGATCTATCCAGAGGAGTCGAAGGCGTGGACTACGAGATCCGCTATGGTGTCGATGAGAACGAGTCCACATAAGTGTCTAGTTAATAGTAACTAACGGAGACGAGCAGCATGAACTCTATAGAATAAGCTATTGAGCCCCACTCCTAGTTGGAGTTGTTACTTTTAAAGTTCCGCTGAACACTTTATATTTTGGTTTGTAAGTTGGATCTTTTGGAAGTCTGGAACTTCCAGTATTGTAATAATAATAATAAAGTGTGTACTTTTGTAATATGGACCCGCAATGTTTCTGTTATACCACTCTGAGGGATGTGATATTTACGGAACGGTGTTCTGTGGATGTCATGTCAACGACTATAGTGTACTACACATGTAGTGGTATGCTGGGTCACCGCAGGGACTGAGGCCGTTTTCTCGTGGGAATCCTCCTCCTCAGGTGAGTTAAACATAGGTGTTTTCTCCCGAGATGTTTTTCCATTGTTCTTTCGCTAGGTCTTATTCAATTTTCTCGTAGAGGTTTGCAGAGAAGATGACAGAAGATGCCGAGGTTTTGGCTCTTCCTTGGACCGCTGACCGCAATGCCCCAGATAATGGAGAGCCTGACCCGGAGGAATTTGTCCCTAAGTCAGATGCTGCTCCTGTTCGTCCCTGGAGCAGGACCTCGGCCCGTGCGGATGAAGGTGATTCGGACGACATCCAAATTCTTGAGGTAGTTGCCGTGGTGCCTATATCTTACGCATTTCTGGCTCCTTCTTTCCCAGCTAACCAAGCTGGTCAGGTGCACGACGCTGAACCTCTTGCTTCCGAGGCTCCTGTTGCTTCGAAGAAGCGCACGACTTCGACGGATCCTTCTGATCCTGCCCCCAAGAAACGAGTCAAGAAATCTGCTCAGCATATCCCGAGGCGTAAGACCATGCCTGGGGTTACTGGGTGAGTTTATTTTCATCTGTATTTCTTGTTTCTCTCTTTCTTTTTCTGACTCAGCTTTTCCTCTCTTGCAGAGCTCCTCTCTCCGCAAAGCCAAGCGGTCCGAGTATGACAAGCCATACTACTCGGTCGTCTTCTCCCCACCTCCAGAAGATACTTGGGTTCCCAGTCCCTCTCGTGTTGATTCTCCTCCTGCGCCGACTAATGTATTGCCTCAACAAGATGAACCTATTGCTCCCCCCGTTGTTGCCGATGTAACCCCTACATTGGATCACCCGGTAGAACCTTCCGTCGCTCTTAAGACCCCCGAGGTTTCCCCCAATGATCCTTCAATTACCGCAGCTCTAGTTCCTACTCCAATCCCTACCAAGAGCACCACTACCTCGGCCCCTTCAAAAACTACAACACCTCCTGCCGCCAAGGGCATGATTTCTAGTGCTGAAGTTGTTGCCCCTGCCGAAGCCTCTACTAAGAGCAAGAAGGTTGTTGTCACTAAACCCTCGGCATCTCAGAAGGCGCCAACAAGCTCTTCTCAGCCCAGCATTGCTGATGCACTTCGCAAAGGAGCTTCTACTGCTAAACCCGGTGTCGCCCTGCCGCCGACACTCAACTTATTCTTCATACGAGTCCGGCGGCGGCTGCAGTTACTCGGCAGGCCCGAGGTAAAGTGTTGACCCCTACTGAGAGCGGGCATAGCCTCGGCTCATTGGTGGAATATGCGAACAACTAGAATGCCGCCGATCAACTTGAGGGCAATCCAAGTAGCCAACCATTTCAACTTTCCAACATCAGCAGTCGTTTGCATATGGCTGCTAAGATTGTTCTCAAAAGTGATAAGATGAACGAGGTAAGCGTCTTCGTTGATACTTTGTCTATTATTCAGATGATATTATATATACACGAGTCCCCGAAGCTTGCAACCGGATAATTTGTTGTTTGTTTGGAAGCTTCATCTTGTTTTAAATGCATTACATGATTTACTTGATTTGGATCTATTTTACGTTGGAATATATAGCCATTTGGATCCGAGTCAAGTTATACTTGATTCGGATCTGCCTTATTTTTGAATATCTAGCCACCTAGATTCGAGTCAAGTTTTGCTTGATTCGGATCTGCCTTACTTTTTGTAGAGGGAGTGTCCTAACCTTTATTAACATAAGGTGGTGTCCCCTGTGTTTACAATGCTAGTCCCTGGATCAATAGCTAGCATCACAGTTTAGATGTAATATCAAGAAACAAAGGTCATAATATAACTTTATAACCAGGAATAACATAAGTTTATTACATCTTTACATAGCTCATTTGGCTATTACATTACATTGCAGCGGAATAACTATAGTCATGGGTCCTTCATCTTCAAAAGTGCCACAGGCAAATGTTGGTTGTAGACTTTGTAATCCTAATCAATCAATCTTCACTAAAATCAATCAAACCTGCAACATTACAAGTTACAGCCACAAGGGTCAATACATTTGAATTGTATTGGCAAGTTCCACTTCTATGCAGATTAAAAAATGGATCCTATCATTACATGCAATTTGGCTAAGTAGAGTTTTAGGCTTATTTGCATAAAGCAATAATTTATCCTATCTTTTTAAAATGATTTTGGTCCTTGGTCAAATCTCCTTTTTCCAAGTTCCTTGATCTCCTTGGTAGAAACTCAAGTGTTCAAGTCCTTGTCAAAATCCCTTGAGCTCCTTGGTAACCCCAAGTGCATCAAGTTTTATAAAATCTCATGAGTTCCTTGGTAACCCCAAGTGTTCATGTTCACAACAAAATCTCTTGTGTTCCTTGGTACCCCCAAGTACATCAAGTTTTGTCAAAGTCTCTTGAGCTCCTTGGTAACCCCAAGTGCATCAAGTCCTTAAAAGTTTTCTTTTTAGAAGTTAGAATGTCGAGATCTCCCATAGCTTCAAACTTTAGTTGCTCAGTATTGTCCATAACCGGGGACACGGCTAAGTACTTAGATTTTATTATCTTCTGCAGAAGGAGTACACTTTACCCACATGTCACAATCCCATCTTGTTGCCACCAGTGGCCACTGGATTAGTGCTCACCAAGATGGAGCACTGGCAGATTGAGAATGTGACGAAGTCTTTCCAAAAGGTCCTCCCATAAACCATTGCTAGCTTGTCTTCAGCACCCATGAAGCATTCCAGATCCCCATGTCCAGTAAACTGAAGACAATGCATGGGTCTTCCCAATGTAGTTGACTAAGCCAGAGCCATAATAGCATGTGGTTGCACACGAAAGCCACAATTGGAGAAACATGTTCAATCTCTAAGTTTCTTGGGTGGTTTCCTTTGGAGCACAACACAAAGAGAATGCCATAGACATGGTTCCTTTTGTTGCCACCTTCTCCAAAACTTAAAGTAACCTTGGCCACCCAGGTGGTTCATTGAGTCCTTGTTTTATTATATAAAAACACAAGTCCTTTTCTCGACTTCATAAAATCTCAACATGTATCTCTTTTCAAAATATAGCATGGCTAAGCATGTAACAACTACATTATTTTCTCTAAGGAATGTATAAGGTATCCTATTAGTATTTAGCATAGCATAAGTATAAAATTTGTTTTCATGCATGTTTCAAAATCCACTAAGTATAATGAAAATAGTAGGACTTTAGATGATAGTGTAACTTGCCTTTTTGGTAGGGAATGGTGGTTCACTCCTTGATCTTGCTAGTCTCACACTTCACTACAATCAATCGAGCATACACAATATCAACTAGCATTCCAAACCAAAGTCAATCAAACAATTTCACACATATAAAACAATGGAATTCTAAGTCATGCATGTAAGCATGCAAGGGATGGTTCTATTTGCAAAGGTGGTCTCCACTAGGCTTCTAAACTTTGTAAGGTCCAAAGTGGTCATTTACCAAAATGGCAAAGTCATTTGCAAATGGGTTTTATCCATAAACCATTTTCAAAACCGTCCATCATTTTATGTGGTGAAAAACATTTTTTTCTCAATGCCACAACCTTAAGTGGTTTCACCAAATAAGTTGTTGTTTCCCAAAACTTGGTGTTTATGGTCAGTAGGTTTGGTCCAAAGCATTTTCTCCAAAGTTTTTACTCAAAACCATTTTCATAACAAAACCATTATTTTTAAATGGCTAGAAATGACCAAATCAAGTTTTTATTCCCAAACTTTCACAAAAACCATTTTAAAATCCATGGGTTGGTTCCTAGGGTCAGTGAGTTCACAACAAACCATTTTGCAAAGGTTTTAACCCTAAAAACATTTTTGAATCATTTTTTTATAATCTAAACAAGCATTCAAAAGTATCTGCAAAAACAAACACTCTAATGGATACTACTTGCTAAACCAAGGGCATGGTTGGCTAGGGCTTGTTCCACTGATTCCAATGATACCAAATTTGCAATTTTTGGACGTGTGGATCGAAAGTTACAAAGGTTTGAAAATTGAATCTATAACAGATTCAAATCTGTTTTAAAGAACAGCAGCCACGTCAGCGTCGTCATTCGCTGGTACCGGTTGAATTGGATCACGCTGTTGTAGGATCTAATTTAGATCGAGCGGCGCAGAGGCATACGATACCTGTTCGCTTATGTTCTATCACAGCCATACGATCTAGATCTAACAGACGCAATCATCAGACTACTAACTGGCGGCGCTGCGCGGCGGTGGACGGCGGTGACGGTCAGGCAGCGGGCTAGCGGCTGTTCTAGGAAGCAAGGAAGACAGAGGGGGTGCTCACCGAGATCGTAGGAGGCTGGGGAAGCTCAACGTGTGGTCGACGATGCAGGGGGCGCACGGGAACGGTGGCGATTGCTCGTCGGAGACGTCGTCGGCGTCGGGTGGTTCTGTCCGCGGTCAAAGACGATGCTACGGGTCATGAGAAGGCAAACCAGAAGCATGGTTAGACACGTACGATCAAGGAGATGCTGTGTGCGTGAAGGAGGAGAAGAGGGGCGGTCGGATTTCACCTGGGGAACTCGCCGGAGTAGGAGACAGACGGCGGCGCTCAGAGCTTGGTCGGAGTCGACGCTCAGGGACGCCCGCGGTCAAACGAGGGGCACGGACAGATGCGTCAGGAGGTGGGGAATCTCCCAGTGTGTTCAGGGAGGCACGAGGCGGTGTTGAGTCGCCGGAATCGGCACCGGACTTTGTCGGAGCAGAGGGTGGTGCTGGGCGCAATTCGGCAGCCTGGAGGCGTGCAAATGCGGGGTGACAGAGGGGAAATGTAGTGGAGGGATGAGCGTTTAAATGGGCATGGTTGCAGCGAGGTTAAGGCACGGTATTACTGCGTATTCAACGCCGGCGTAATTAGTAGCAACGGCAGGGCATCGTCAGCGCGAGGAGGAAGAAGAGCTAGAAAAAGTGGGGTCGGCTGATCAGTGGGAAAGGGAGTGAGGGGAGGGTCCACCAGTCATACTCTGTACGGGTAAGAAACGAGTGCGAAACGTTTTCTTCGGGGAGGGGAGCTGGGCTGGTTTGTTGGGCTTCCTGGGCTGCTGGGTTGGGTCAGGTCCAAATCTATTTTTTTTCTTCCAAACTGTTTTTCCTTTTCTGTTTTCATTTTCTGTTTTGAAAACCAAACAACAAATCAAACAAACAAAACACATCAAACATTCATCAAACTTTTCATTTGAATTTGGTTCTGTTTAACACATAAACCAAAGTCCAAAATGATATAATATTTTAAATCTTTTTAGGTTCCATTCATTAATTAAATAAAATGGACCATGGTTTATTAATCAAATAGGGTTTGATTTTATTAATAAAATCTCTATTTGAAATCTAATTATTTTCAAAACCAAATCAGTAGGTTTTATTTGGAAATATAAAATACCTGGAAAACTTATTTTAAATAAATAAGTTTTGATGTTTTGGAAATAGTAAAACCTTTATTAATAAATCTTGGATATTAAATCCTTATTAATTTTATTTAATAAACCTTTACTATTTTATCAAAACAAGGCATTTTATTTCATAAGCTTTGGCCAGGGTTTAATTTGGCTTTATAAAATAATCTTTATTTATAATCCCACCTTTTCTTTTGAAATACAAAGTCTTTTATTTAAAAGATCCAAAATAGTAAAACCAAAACATTTTATTTTGCTTTATTAAATGTTTATCTTTTTAAATCTCTTTAGGATTTTATTTGATCCAATTTGGTTTGAAGTTCCAATTGAATTCAAAAAGTTTCTTTTGGCCCTGAAAATCAAATAAAGTTTTATTTTATTCATTTATTTTTCACATTACAAGATTTGGAAAATCTTGGGATGTGACAGGCTACCACCCTTAAAATAAATCTCGTCCCGAGATTTGGGAAGGCTAGGGTTACAAGTAGGCTCAAAACAACTAGGGTACTACCACCCTTAAAAATTTTCAAACAAAAATTACATATTGTCCTTCTTGGTATCCCGGGAAAAACTTTCTCTAAGCAAACAGTTTGTATTTGTGTCCTTAGTTTCCATGCTTGACTCATGGGCCACGGTTGAGTTTCTCCATAGGCTTGGTGATCTTGTTCTTCATCTTTTCTGGACAGTTGCTTGCATAATGTCCTGGGTTTTTGCAATTGAAACAGTGGATGTCTTGGAGTTCTTTACGTGGCTCTTGTGGACAAGTTGCTACATAGTGGCCTAATTCTTTGCAGTTGTTGCACACCACTTGGCCAATCTCTTTATTTTTCTTGTTCTCTAGGAATCCACTGGAGTAGTGTCCCATTTCCTTACATTTACGACATTGCACAAGGCTCATGTCCTGCTTTTGTTTCTTGGGTTTCTTTAGTCCTTTGAATTGCGTTGTCTTGTTTGGAGGTATAAATGGTCCTTTTCCTTTCTTGGTAGACTTGGATCCTTCTTGTTTCCTTTGTTCCACAATGGAGTAGATGGGGCATTGGATAGGGACATGGTTGTTTCCTTCACATAGGTAGCAAGTAGCTTGAGAAGTAGGACATTGTCCAACAGGATGTTTCCCTTCACAGTTGGGGCATTGATCTCCATGCTCCCTGGAAGTATGATCCTTGTCTCCACAAATAATGCAAGCTGGGGCTCCATCTAGAATAATATTTCTGTCATCCTTGTTGTCAAAGTCTCTTTTGGGATAGCTTTCTTCCATTTTGATCATTTGATCAGTCACTTTAAGCATCAGTTGGCCTTGAGTTTCCAAAAATCCTTGCAGGGCTGGATCTTCTCCACTAGAGTTGGCTATGAACTGAGCTGTCACTTGGTTCAACTGGTGTTGGGTTGCTATAAGCTCTTTCATGCTGTCCTCTTGGTTGGTGTTGGTGTCATCAACCTTGATGTTGGAGTCTCTTGGAGTAGTCATCTGTTTGGGTTGAAGGAAGATTAGAATAGGCAAAAGGTTTTTCTAAGGAATCAATCCTAATCACACACGTCACAATTTACACAAGCAATGTGCATGCAATCATAAACCAAATATTTCACTAAACAACAAGTTCAAGGCAACAAAATATTTTTGTTACACCACATGAGTTGGTGTGTTTGACTTAACTAAAATATGGTGGTCCATCTATAGGGTTTACTTGTGATCTTTCCGTCCTTCTTTGGTTGATTCTTCTTTACATGAGATCATGGTTTCCTTGGGAAAAACTCTTGGTTACCTTGACTTCAAGTGATGTGGTTTCCTTCTAACTTTTGCATTCCCTTAGTCTCCAAATCTTGAGCAAGATTTCCTTGTCTCACTTGTAGTCCTTAGGGTTATCCAAGTTGGAGTCCTTGGTGAATATGCTAAAGATGTTGAAGTCATTAGAGTTGAAGAAGTTGAAGTCATTAGAGTTGAAAGTGTTGAGGAAGTCCTTTGCACATGGTGTAGTCTTTGGCCATGGGGTAGGTTTTTCCATCAAATTGAAAATAGAAGAGATGCATAGTTGAAATCAAAAATGGTTGAGGAAAGAGTTTACAAGTATGTTTGTAATTAAGTTTTTGGAATGAGTACAACTCCTATTTTCTAAGGATTTTTGTCCAATCCTAGGTTTACAAATCCTACAGGCAACACAATGCTCTGATACCATCTGTAGAGGGAGTGTCCCAACCTTTATTAACATAAGGTGGTGTCCCATGTGTTTACAATGCTAGTCCCTGGATCAATAGTGTGGCATCCCGCAAAAACCACTACTAGAAAATCGCGTTGTTTTTGTGCATTGCATCATCATGACCGCATGCTCATGTCATCATGCCACATTGCATTTGAGCATCGTCATCATCATGCATTTGTTTGTCTGAAACTATTTTCGAAAAACATATTATGTTTTCTAAATACCCCGCCTTTATTTCAAATCCAAAACCCGGGTCTCCGGATTATTTTGTTTCGTCTACGAATGAATTTCAAAAGCCCCGTTTTAAATATTAAAATATTTATTTTATTTTTAGGGGCAGCCGTACCGGGCCGATCCGACCCAGTCGACCACCCCCAGTACAAAAGCGGTCTACCTAAACCATTTTCCTACCCCAACCTAATCTACCCACCCTTCCTCCACCTCATCCCACCCAATCGGTGCTCGCCACCTCAGCTATCCCCCTCCATCCACCAACCACCATCTGCCACCTCGCCCCACCCCACTGCCCCAGCCGCCACCCTCCATCCCACACACACGCACCCGACCCCAGCCCCACCTGCCACCCCCGACAAACTCCCTGCCCAGATCCCCATCGCGAGCGGCCCCACCTCTCCCGCACGCACCCCTTGGCCCACTCCCCACCGCTCCTGCTCACGCGACCCACCCCTCTCTCCTCTGCAACCACCCCGGCCACGCACCCACCCCGGCCCCGCTCCTGGCCCACCTCGCACGCAACCGACGCTCCTCTCCCCCACCTCGTCTCCTCCGCATCCTCCCTCTTCCTCCTCCCGCCAGCACGGTCCCTCTCGCGTCAGCTGCCGCCTCTCTCTCTTCTAAGAACCGCTGCCGGTGCCTCGATCTACGCCGCCCCGAGATCTCCATCCCGAGGCCGCGTTCCTCCTCTCCGCCTCTTGACCAACCGTGCGCCACTGGTCGCTTCTCGCCCGTCAGCCGTCCGTCCGTGCTCCCTGCCGAGCCCGCGCTCTCGGTCCCTCCGCTCCGGCCAAGGCGTCGCAGGCCGCTCGCCGGCCTCCTCCCGTCCGCGAGTCCGCGCGCCTCCACCGGCCACCTCCCTCCTGAGCACCACACGGGCCTCCGCGACCTCCTCTGCCTCCGTGTCCTCCGCCGCCTCGGCGCCCTCCCTCGCTTCGTCCCTCTCCTCCCCTTCCTCTGCGTCCTCTCCTCCTTGGCGGCAGACTTCATGACCGCCTCCGCTTTCTTCCCTCTGCGGCCGCCCGGGCCAGAGAGAGGCCCTTATACTGTGTTGCTGCACGGGCACCCGCCTCTCTGGCGCGAGGCCCCGTTTTCCCTTTGGCCTCCGCATCGTCGCCATGTATCCGCCCCTGTCCACCTCGCCTTCCGATGGCCACGACGGCACCTTTCTTCGTGGGTCCTTGTTGTTCCATCCTGGTGTTGGCGATGTGGTGTATGTGCAGCGGTGCCCTCAATGCCGAGGTGAAGTCCATGCGCTACAGATGCTCTCGGCTCCCCTATGACCAACTCTAGCAACGCTACCTCAAGTGGTGACCGTGTGGCATGAATGTACCACAAGGGCACCTACAGATCGGACCGACAAGGCACTCCAAGTCTGGCTATGTTCGGAGAAACTAGAATAACAAGATATTCCTCACCGACAAGACCGGCTCGATGCCAATGGTTCTTAGGAATGTACATGGTGCCACCCGAAGGTCCTCGACGCTTGAAGAAGTATCAAGGGATTTCGAGAAGCCACGCAAGATCTTCTTCACGAACACCGAGCTCTTCCCCGGAACCCGAAGGCCGTTCCTCCGGACCGCCATGATCTTCTTCTTGGATCCGAAGACCCCGGTACCCGATCTACCCAAGTCCAACATCGACAAACGAAGACGGAACCATCAATACCTTCGTCACGGAACGTCGAGATCTTCTACCCGTCCCCGAAGGCCATAGATGCGACAAGTACTTCTTCCCGGAGCCGATGCTCAAGATCCCGGATGACAAGGTCGTCGACACAGATACGCCAAGTACTGCCTCGAGGACGCCAAGTTCTTCATCCCGAACCCCAGATCCGGACCCTGAGACCTGACCCCGAACCCCTCGGAGCCAAGTTCGGCGAACCCTAATGTGATTCCCTATCCGAGACCCCATTATTTTTATAATATGATATTATCAACTGATGCATATTAAATTGTTCATGCATGCATACTTGTCTGTGGTTTGGGGGGGCATTATGCCAATTCATCTCATAATTAAATATGGAGTCGATATGCGGGATACTTTGTCTTATTCCGGATTCCATTCAAATTTGTGTAGCAAACCGGTGATATAATTTTGCCTTGTTAAGACAACATTTAAATTGCAGGGTATCTAAATAACATGAACCTATTAATTAGTTGTCGGGACCCCGGTTCCGTTTAATATTGCCTAATTGCATCGCACCTTTGCCATGTCATACATCATACATGCATCATGCCCGATCTTCTACCGTAGTATTAAATATTGCACCCGGTGTTTCTTCTAGTGTTTTGCGTCTTCGCGGATTAGGCCGATGAGTTGATGCGAGTGTCGACCCGATCTTCGGTTGAACCTTCGGCCATGTTTTTCAGGCGAGCATCTCCCCCTTTCTACCTATCTTACTTTTATAGTATTTATTCCCTCCTGTTGATCTATTGCTATCTGTGTTGCGATGCTCTAGTTTTCGTACCCGTGATATCCCTTGCAGCCTTATATTGCCTTGGACACATCCTATTACCTGTTGTTTGGTAGATAGTTGGACTTGCGCGTCGTAGTCGCTGTTTAGTGCTCTAGTCTCCCGTAACCACAGTGTTGGAGTATTGCCGCATGTTTAATGTTGGAGATGATCATGGCTTTAATTATTGTTTAATAACTAAAATTGAAGTAGGTAAATGCAGAGGCACCGGTGGGTAATAGACATTATTTGGTTTTTAACCGCTCACTGGTGTCCCGTAGGACCCCGAGTTCTTGACACCTGTTCCGAGATCGAAGCGCTAACCACGTGTGGGGTGTGTGGGCACCCCATCGATTAGTACCTGATTTCAAAGTATTGTCTGGGGCCACAAAGTAGTTTGGGGCTTTATTACTATCATGTACTTATGCCATGCTTTCTTGTAATTTAAGATTGTGCGAGTCGCACCTGTCTTTATTTAGGAAGCGGAGTGTTTTCGCGGTATCGACAAGCCAGTCACATTTTCGGGTTCCCGATCGTTTACGACCAGCGACGCAAACCACGAGTCCGTCTCGAGACCGGCCGACTTGCTATGGGTAGCTTAGTGGGGTGGCCCCATGTACTTGCTTTGGTCCAGGAAGCGTCATGACTTAGGCCTCGACATACCGATGGGTGTATGTTAACGATCCGCAAAAGGGTCGAAAGCGTGTGGATACTTTGGTGCACCCTAGGTTAAATCTTTTGAAAAAGCCGTGTCCGGTTATGGACGACTTGGAGCACAGTTCTCGATCATAGACAACTATAACTAAAGTTTACTGTTATAATTTGACTTGTATCCGATATGACTAGTAATCAGCTCCACTACAACGGAATGGCTAAATAAAAGTACCAACAACTGCTGGGTTTTGGGATATCTCATGCTAATTGTATCTGACTAGTAAGTGTTGCAACTACAACGGAATGGTTAACTAAAACTACCCACTGCTTATTATTGCTCTTAGCCCAATTTGCATCTTGTCCGTACTCGGACGTTGTATCGATTTCAAGGTGATTTGGATCTTTGTACTGTAAATCTGTATTCTTGACTCTTTGAGTCGTTGATGTATATATTTGTTCTGTGGGTCCCATCGAGGACTGTTGTGTAATGATATTACTTCGTTTTCCACCCGCACGCAAGTGCCTGGTGGGCACCTTTGAATCGTTTCTATGCGGGTTTGGCGGGATTCGCTAAAACTTGCATATGGCCGATTCTGAGGGTGTTACAAATAGCTAGCATCCACAGTTTAGATGTAATATCAAGAAACAAAGGTCATAATATAACTTTATAACCAGGAATAACATAAGTTTATTACATCTTTACATAGCTCATTTGGCTATTACATTACATTGCAGCGGAATAACTATAGTCATGGGTCCTTCATCTTCAAAAGTGCCACAGGCAAATGTTGGTTGTAGACTTTGTAATCCTAATCAATCAATCTTCACTAAAATCAATCAAACCTGCAACATTACAAGTTACAGCCACAAGGGTCAATACATTTGAATTGTATTGGCAAGTTCCACTTCTATGCAGATTAAAAAATGGATCCTATCATTACATGCAATTTGGCTAAGTAGAGTTTTAGGCTTATTTGCATAAAGCAATAATTTATCCTATCTTTTTAAAATGGTTTTGGTCCTTGGTCAAATCTCCTTTTTCCAAGTTCCTTGATCTCCTTGGTAGAAACTCAAGTGTTCAAGTCCTTGTCAAAATCCCTTGAGCTCCTTGGTAACCCCAAGTGCATCAAGTTTTATAAAATCTCATGAGTTCCTTGGTAACCCCAAGTGTTCATGTTCACAACAAAATCTCTTGTGTTCCTTGGTACCCCCAAGTACATCAAGTTTTGTAAAAGTCTCTTGAGCTCCTTGGTAACCCCAAGTGCATCAAGTCCTTAAAAGTTTTCTTTTTAGAAGTTAGAATGTCGAGATCTCCCATAGCTTCAAACTTTAGTTGCTCAGTATTGTCCATAACCGGGGACACGGCTAAGTACTTAGATTTTATTATCTTCTGCAGAAGGAGTACACTTTACCCACATGTCACAATCCCATCTTGTTGCCACCAGTGGCCACTGGATTAGTGCTCACCAAGATGGAGCACTGGCAGATTGAGAATGTGACGAAGTCTTTCCAAAAGGTCCTCCCATAAACCATTGCTAGCTTGTCTTCAGCACCCATGAAGCATTCCAGATCCCCATGTCCAGTAAACTGAAGACAATGCATGGGTCTTCCCAATGTAGTTGACTAAGCCAGAGCCATAATAGCATGTGGTTGCACACGAAAGCCACAATTGGAGAAACATGTTCAATCTCTAAGTTTCCTGGGTGGTTTCCTTTGGAGCACAACACAAAGAGAATGCCATAGACATGGTTCCTTTTGTTGCCACCTTCTCCAAAACTTAAAGTAACCTTGGCCACCCAGGTGGTTCATTGAGTCCTTGTTTTATTATATAAAAACACAAGTCCTTTTCTCGACTTCATAAAATCTCAACATGTATCTCTTTTCAAAATATAGCATGGCTAAGCATGTAACAACTACATTATTTTCTCTAAGGAATGTATAAGGTATCCTATTAGGATTTAGCATAGCATAAGTATAAAATTTGTTTTCATGCATGTTTCAAAATCCACTAAGTATAATGAAAATAGTAGGACTTTAGATGATAGTGTAACTTGCCTTTTTGGTAGGGAATGGTGGTTCACTCCTTGATCTTGCTAGTCTCACACTTCACTACAATCAATCGAGCATACACAATATCAACTAGCATTCCAAACCAAAGTCAATCAAACAATTTCACACATATAAAACAATGGAATTCTAAGTCATGCATGTAAGCATGCAAGGGATGGTTCTATTTGCAAAGGTGGTCTCCACTAGGCTTCTAAACTTTTTAAGGTCCAAAGTGGTCATTTACCAAAATGGCAAAGTCATTTACAAATGGGTTTTATCCATAAACCATTTTCAAAACCTTCCATCATTTTATGTGGTGAAAAACATTTTTTTCTCAATGCCACAACCTTAAGTGGTTTCACCAAATAAGTTGTTGTTTCCCAAAACTTGGTGTTTATGGTCAGTAGGTTTGGTCCAAAGCATTTTCTCCAAAGTTTTTACTCAAAACCATTTTCATAACAAAACCATTATTTTTAAATGGCTAGAAATGACCAAATCAAGTTTTTATTCCCAAACTTTCACAAAAACCATTTTAAAATCCATGGGTTGGTTCCTAGGGCCAGTGAGTTCACAACAAACCATTTTGCAAAGGTTTTAACCCTAAAAACATTTTTGAATCATTTTTTTATAATCTAAACAAGCATTCAAAAGTATCTGCAAAAACAAACACTCTAATGGATACTATTTGCTAAACCAAGGGCATGGTTGGCTAGGGCTTGTTCCACTGATTCCAATGATACCAAATTTGCAATTTTTGGACGTGTGGATCGAAAGTTACAAAGGTTTGAAAATTGAATCTATAACAGATTCAAATCTGTTTTTAAAACGAAAACTGGCCACGCGTCGCGTCGTCATTCGCTGGTACCGGTTCGGGTGGATCACGCACTGCAGACTGTAGGATCTAATTTAGATCGAGCGGCGCAGAGGCATACGATACCTGTTCGCTTATGTTCTATCACAGCCATACGATCTAGATCTAACGGACGCAATCCAGAAGCATGGTTAGACGCGTACGATCAAGGAGATGCTGTGTGCGTGAAGGAGGAGAAGAGGAGCGGTCGGATTTCACCTGGGGAACTCGCCGGAGTAGGAGACAGACGGCGGCGCTCAGAGCTTGGTCGGAGTCGACGCTCAGGGACGCCATGATCAAACGAGGAACGCAGACGGATCGTCGGGGAGGTGGGAATCTCCGGTGTGTTCAGGGAGGCACGAGGCGGTGTTGAGTCGCTGGAATCGGCACCGGACTTTGTCGGAGCAGAGGGTGGTGCTGGGCGCAATTCGGCAGCCTGGAGGCGTGCAAATGCGGGGTGACAGAGGGGAAATGTAGTGGAGGGATGAGCGTTTAAATGGGCGTGGTTGCAGCGAGGTTAAGGCGCGGTATTACTACGTATTCAACGCCGGCGTAATTAGTAGCAACGGCAGGGCGTCGTCAGCGCGAGGAGGAAGAAGAGCTAGAAAAAGTGGGGTCGGCTGATCAGTGGGAAAGGGAGTGAGGGGAGGGTCCACCAGTCATACTCTGTACGGGTCAGAAACGAGTGCGAAACGTTTTCTTCGGAGAGGGGAGCTGGGCTGGTTTGTTGGGCTTCCTGGGCTGCTGGGTTGGGTCAGGTCCAAATCTATTTTTTTCTTCCAAACTGTTTTTCCTTTTCTGTTTTCATTTTCTGTTTTGAAAACCAAACAACAAATCAAACAAACAAAACACATCAAACATTCATCAAATTTTTCATTTGAATTTGGTTCTGTTTAACACATAAACCAAAGTCCAAAATGATAAAATATTTTAAATCTTTTTAGGTTCCATTCATTAATTAAATAAAATGGACCATGGTTTATTAATCAAATAGGGTTTGATTTTATTAATAAAATCTCTATTTGAAATCTAATTATTTTCAAAACCAAATCAGTAGGTTTTATTTGGAAATATAAAATACTTGGAAAACTTATTTTAAATAAATAAGTTTTGATGTTTTGGAAATAGTAAAACCTTTATTAATAAATCTTGGATATTAAATCCTTATTAATTTTATTTAATAAACCTTTACTATTTTATCAAAAAAAGGCATTTTATTTCATAAGCTTTGGCCAGGGTTTAATTTGGCTTTATAAAATAATCTTTATTTATAATCCCACCTTTTCTTTTGAAATCCAAAGTCTTTTATTTAAAAGATCCAAAATAGTAAAACCAAAACATTTTATTTTCCTTTATTAAATGTTTATCTTTTTAAATCTCTTTAGGATTTTATTTGATCCAATTTGGTTTGAAGTTCCAATTGAATTCAAAAAGTTTCTTCTGGCCCTGAAAATCAAATAAAGTTTTATTTTATTCATTTATTTTTCACATTACAAGATTTGGAAAATCTTGGGATGTGACACTTTTGAATATCCAGCCACCTCAATCCGAGTCAAGTTTTACTTGATTTGGATCTGCCTTAGCTTTGAATATCTAGCCGCCTAGATCTGAGTCAAGTTTTACTTGATTTGGATCTGCCTTACTTTTGAATATCCAACCACCTAGATCCGAGTTAAGTTTTACTTGATTCGGATCTGCCTTAGCTTTGAACATCCAGCCACCTAGATCCGAGTCAAGTTTTACTTGATTCGGATCTGCCTTATCTTTGAATATCCAGCCGCCTAGATCCGAGTTAAGTTTTACTTGATTCAGATCTGCCTTAGCTTTGAATATCCAGCCGCCTAGATCCGAGTTAAGTTTTACTTGATTCAGATCTGCCTTAGCTTTGAATATCTAGCCGCCTAGATCTGAGTTAAGTTTTACTTGATTCGGATCTGTCTATTCTTTGTGTAACTTGTTTCCTTTTTTCAGGTTGCCCATGATCGGCGGACAGCTGAATTTTAAAGGTTGCTTTTTACGCACAAGAAACTGCAAGATAAATATGAGCAGATTGTCCCTGTTGTGAAGAAAACTGGTAAATCAACTGGTCCGAGTAACTTCTATTATCTTTCTAATAGATTTAGTTTTTCGTGCTAATTAGTTTGTTGCTGGTGCGCAGCTAGTATCAACAACCTGAATGCTCGCCTTACCAAGAAAGTTGGCGTTCTTGAAGGTTAGTTATTCCTTTTGCCTTTTAATTTGTCCACTTTGTGTTCGAGGTAAATCTTGAGTCCCTTACAACCTCCCGGCTTTGGTATAGCCGAGTTATAAACACTTGCAGCGTCGCATCAAGAATGCATATCTATGCCTGATATGATGCTGCATTTTTTAGAACAAGCCACCGCTCATTCGGCGCAACTTAAGGAAAAATACGACGAGATAACCCGGTTGTGCGCCGAGGTTGAATCTCTCAAGCTTTCCCAGAAGTCTGAGTTGGAAAAGGTTGATCAAGAGTTCTCTGAAGAAAAGACCGACTCAACCTACAGTTGCAGAAAGATAAAGAACTTCTTGATGCTGCCGAATTAAAGAACCGCGCGATCAGCGAGGAAATCATTCGCTTCGAGAAGAGTAGGGCCGATTGGTCCCTGGATCTCTAGAAAATGCTGAGTTATATCCATCATAAGTTTTCGTCTCTCGCCGAGTTATTCTCTTCCCTTTCTTATCTTTAATTGATATGACTTCCTTTCGTGTAGATCATTTTCCATAAGCCAAACCTGTGAGCTCCAAGGCTGTGATTGCTGCTCGTGAGCACCAAGGTGTTCCTGTTGCTCCGAGTCAAGAATATTCGATGGAAGACTTCCTGATTACCGTTGGTGCTGCTATTGGACCAATGAAAATTATGGGAAGGGATCTGGTGCAAGCAGTTATCCGAGCCTACCATGTCCTTTGGCCGAATACGCCGGATATTAATGAGGTAGAAGTGCTTGTGGCAAGGCTGATGGAATCTCAGACTCAACTCAATCTCTGGAGGGAATCTGCTGGAAGGGTTGGTGCTGATATGGCGCTTACTGTTGTTTTGTCATGGTACGAGGATATTTCCCTCGATATCCAGATGAATTTGCGCACTGGCTCTCCTTGGATTGAGAATCTGGAGTTTGTTACTCGCTGTCAGGCCCATGCCTACCAACTTATCGAGTACGCTGACGTGCATCATTGGATTGAGGGGCCTAGTTTTCTTTCCAACCCGGCCGATGATGCCGAAGCTAAATATGCATCTGGTGGTGGTTCGGCTGATCAAGATGGATCGGAGGATGACTCGGGTAATGCCAATGACTCCAATGATAGCTCGGGTGGATATGGCGATGCGCGATCATCTTCCAAAGGAACCGAAGCCTCTCGAGCCCAAGGTGATGTCTCCCAGTGGCCAGAGCTTGGCCCAGGTGTTACTACGGTGCCCGTCGATGCCGAGGTAACCTCTGCTGAGGCCCATCCAACCTCGGAGCGCCCAGTTCCTAAGGAAACATCTCTGAAGGAAGCCAAGGTTGTTCCGTCTGTGTCCGAGATACCCTCGTCCGAGACTCCTGGTCCTGCTACTGCCCCTCCTACAGGTGATTCGGCCTTTGCCGGTGTCTAGGTCAGAAAACTCTTAGTCGTTGAAGTCCCCGATATGCCGGGTGTATGATGTCTTTGAATCAATTGTCCGCCTTTTGATATAGTGTGAACCACTTTTCCTTGTGCCTTTGAGGCACTGGTAATGGTAATTGTTGTTAGTTCATCTAACTGAATCTATTTAAATCGTATCTTTGCTTTGCCAAACTTTAACTTCATAGATCTGGATCATATTTTCCCATATGACTGATTCTCGCTTGGCATCTATTCGCGTTCCTTATGTAAACTTGGTTGTCTAGTTGTCATTTTCGCAACTTCCCCTTGAAGTACTATGTTCTAAGCCCATAGATTGGTTTACCACCCTCCCCGAGGTATTCATTTGTAAAATGATATAGATAGGGTACGTCCCTTATTATACCTCGACTTGCTGAGGTTGTCATTCTTGTTACTATGATTTTAGAAATCGTTAGTTGTTTCCTCCTTGTTATTCCTTCGATGGCCGAGGCAAGCTTATTTCGCATCTTGCGATTTATGATTGACACGTCGGGGAAGTCCCCGAGTTTCTGATTGAGTTACTGAACTTCTATGTATATGCCAAAAATCGGAGGACAATATGAGGCAGTCCCCGAGTTATCGCTTGGGTTGCCGAAGTTTCATACATGCTCAAAAATAACAAACAACATGAGGCAGTCCCCGAGTCACTGCTCGGGTTGCCGATGATTGATACATAATACAAAATAATAAATCAGAAATAACATGGGGCAATCCCCGAGTCACTGCTCGGGTGCCGAAGTTTGATACATAGTTCAGAATAGGAAATAATATGGGGCAGTCCCCGAGTCACTGCTTGAGGTGCTGAGGTTTGATACATAGTTCAGAATAGGAAATAATATGGGGCAGTCCTCGAGTCACTGCTCGAGGTGCCGAGGTTTGATACATGCTTGACACACTGATTTGGTGCATCACACCACAACATTCAATATAGGGCTTCTAAGTGTAGAACGGGCGAAGTAAGGCTATGTTCCATGGTATTTTTGATTCATCTTCAGCCTTGCTTGTCTTGTTCTTTTCTGGTGACTGAGCGTCGATCGGGTAGTATGCATCATTGTGCAATGCTTTACTCACGATGAACGGTCCTTCCCATGGGGGTGAGAGCTTGTGCATACCGGTTGTGCGTTGCACTAGACGAAGAACTAAATCTCCTTCTTTAAAATCTCTTGGATTGACTTTTTTGCTATGATATCGTCGGAGCTCTTGCTGATAAATAGCTGATCTTGACAATGCCAATTCCCTTGCTTCCTCCAGCAGATCCACAACGTCTTGTCGCGATATTTTGTTTACCTTGGCACTTGTGTACTGGACCACTCTTGGCGAGTCATGCATTATGTCGGCTGGAAGTACCGCTTCTGTCTCGTGTACTAGGAAGAATGGGGTATACCCCGTCGATCTATTTGGGGTGGTCCTGAGGCTCCACAGCACTGCTGGAAGTTCCTTAATCCAACATCTTGTCGACCTTTGTAGTGGTTCAATTAGCCGAGGTTTTATTCCTGATAATACTAGTCCATTTGCTCTTTCTACTTGCCCATTCGATGCCGGGTGAGCTACCGAGGCAACATCGAGTCTTATGTGTTTCTCTTGGCAGAATCTAGCGAAAGCTCTTTCGGCGAAGTTCATGCCGTTATCTGTGATGATACTGTGCGGGTATCCATACCTTAGGATAATATATTTGAGGAATTTCACTGTTGTGGGCCCGTCACATTTTCTTATTGGCTTTACTTTTATCCACTTTGTGAACTTGTCCACCATGACCAGAATATGAGTCATTCCGCCGCGATACGGCTTAAATGGACCCACCATATCTAAACACCACACTAAAAATGGCCAAGTGATGGGTATTGTTTTTAACTCGGATGAAGGCAGATGTATCTTGCTGGTGTATCTCTGGCAACCATTACACCTCTCTACCAATTCCTTTGCTTCTTTAAGTGTAGTTGGCCAATAAAATCCATGCCTAAATGCCTTGGCTACTAGGGCTCTGGATGAGGCATGATGTCCACATTCTCCTTGATGTATATCCAGAAGAATTTTCTGCCCTTCTGCCGAATCAACACATCGTTGTAGTACGTTCGTGACACTTCTCTTATAGAGCTCATTGTTTATAATCGTATAGGCTTTTGCTCTTCTCACTGTTTGCCTGACCATGACCTCATCATCCGGCAAGATTTCCTCTATGAGGAATGAGAATATGGGTTGTGCCCATGTCGGCGTGACTTTCTCTAGGAGTATTATATTATCAATTTCCATAATTTTTGCCGACATAACATCTCTGGGTTTTTCCCTGTTCACTCGTAGGTCAGCCGAATTACCCCCTAGATAATTTGGATCATACTCTTTGTAAATATCCATTGGGACACTTCCTTCCATCTGTTCGGCCGAGATACGTATTGACTCGGACTCTGGCAAAGGTGTAATTGATGGTTTTCTCAGGTGTTCCAGGGCTATGCCGGGGGGAATTGACTGCCTAGTTGATCTGAGTTTCGACAATGTGTCTGCAGCATCATTTTCCGCCCGAGGTATGTGATGGAATTCACACCCATCGAAATAACCACTGATTTTCTGCACATGAAACCTATACATGGCCATATTCGCATCTAGCGCGTCCCAATTTCCTGATACTTTTTGTACTACAAGGTCTGAATCCCTGTAACATAGAATCCGACGTATGCCAATCTCTTTTGCCATCTTCAGGCCATGGACCAGTGCTTCATATTCGGCTACATTATTTAATGCGGTGAAATGTATCTGCAACATGTATTTCAGCTAGTCTTTTTTCGGTAAGGTCAATACTATTCCTGCCCCTAGTCCGTTTCTTAACTTGGACCCGTCAAAATGCATTGTCCAATAGTTCGGATCTGGTAATGGGGGCTCATATTGTACCTCAGCCCAATCCACAAAGAAGTTGGCCACTGCCTGAGATTTAATTGCATCTCGCCTATCAAATTGCGGAGCATAAGGTGATAACTCGATTGCCCATTTTGCTATTCTGCCACTTGCATCTTTGTTGCTTAATATCTCATCTATAGGTGCTTCACAAATCACTTTCATCGGATGTTCTTCGAAGTAATGCTTAAGTTTTTTCGCCGACATGTATACTCCATAAGCCATCTTCTGGTAGTGCAGGTAGTTCTGCTTCAAGGCCGATAATACCTCACTTAGGTAATATACCGGCCTTTGTATTGACTTATCCCCTTCATTCCGCTCCACGAAAACTACCGCACTTACCACTCTGTTAGTAGCTGCTACATAGAGTAACATAGGCTCTTTTGACAATGGAGAAGCCCAGATCGGTGCTGTGACCAACATCTTTTTTAACTCATGAAATACATTATCAGCCTGTGGTGTACAGATGAATTTGTCAGATTTTTTCACCAGTTGATATAGAGGTAATGCCTTTTCCCCTAGCCGACATACGAATTGACTCAGAGAATCCAGACATCCTGTAAATTTTTGTACATCGTTTAGACACCTCGGCAGTTCCATTCTTTCAACTGCTCGGATCTTAGTTGGGTTTGCCTCTATACCTCGGCTGGACACGAGGAAACCGAGTAATTTTCCAGCCGGCACACCGAAGGTACATTTTTCCGGGTTAAGTTTCACTCGGAACCTTCTCAAGTTTGCGAATGTCTGCCGAATATCCTCAAGGAGCGTTTTTCTCTCTTTGGTTTTTATAACCATATCGTCTACATACACTTGTACATTTTTTCCTATCTGGTCATGTAAACACTTTTGCATGCATCTTTGGTATGTTGCTCCTGCATTACGCAGGCCGAATGGCATGGTGCGATAGCAATAAGCCTTGTACGAGGTAATAAACGCAGTCTTTATTTGATCAGCCGGGTTTAACGGTATCTGGTGGAAACCATAATACGCGTCTACAAATGATAATAGCTCACAACCTGTGGTTGAATCAATGACTTGGTCTATCCTAGGTAAAGGAAAAGGATCTTTGGGACACGCCTTATTCAGGTTTGTGTAATCGATGCACATTCGCCATACGACGGCTACATTTGGGTCATCCTTTTTCTTTTCTACTAACACCGGATTTGATAGCCAATCCGGGTGAAGCACACTCATGATGAATCCGGCTGCAAGGAGCTGAGCTATCTCATCCCCTATTATCTTTCTCCTATCTTCGGCGAAACGGCGGAGAGGTTGTTTCACCGGTCTTGCCCCCGGCCTTACATGCAAGGAGTGCTCAGCCAAATCCCTTGGCACACCTTGCAGGTCCTGAGTTGACCACGCAAAGATATCCCGATTCTCACGGAGGAAGTTGGTGAGCTCGCTTTCCTATTTGGCATCTAGGCCAGCACCAATCGTGATGGTGCGCTCTGGGAACTGATCATCAATCTGGATATTTTTCTTCTCTTTAGTCGGCTGGAAAGATACACTCCCATGCAGTTTGGCTAATGTCGGCATATTAAGCTGTGCCGACTGAGCCAGAGCCGCTACTTCCTGAATTCTTATTTTCTCCCTTGCAATTACCAATGATTCGGCCAGGTTTGACCCGGCTGAAGCACATTCCATTGATTTTCTGTAATCCCCTGCCACTGTTATTACCCCCTGAGGCCCTGGCAATTTCATTTTCAAATGGGTAATGTGATAGCTGCTCATGAATTTAGCCAGTGCTGGCCGTTCGAGTAAAGCATGATAGCAACTTTCTAGGTCCACCACCTCAAACTCCAGATTCTCCGCTCTGCAATTCTCCCTTGTGCCAAATAATACATCTACTCGGACTTTCCCAATGGGCTCGCACGAGAGCCCCAACACTATCCCATGGAACATGGTCCTTGTAGGTTGCAGCATATTCTGTGCTATTCCGAGTTTGTGCATCATGTCCTAGTACATGATGTTGATACTACTTCCATTATCTATGAGTACCTTTGAGAATTTCACATTGATGTTAGGCCCGACAAATGGCGAATCTAGTACCAATGCGTATGACCCTGGGTTCGACATTATCTTTGGGTGATCCTTTATGCTCCAGGTTATCTCTTGATCAGACCATGGCACGTATCTTGGTACTACCGGCATAACTGAATTTACTTCCATATGCCGGCGCTGTACACTCTGTCTATCTTGCTGTTCTGTTGTGAACACACAATACGATTGATGATGCTCTCTGTAATCATTACGCCCATTGTTCTCGGGGTTTGCCCTTCCGTCTTGATTTTGATTTACCACTTGATGTACTGCATCCCTTCTGTCCGAGTTCTCATACCTCGGAGGGGGCGGTGGTAACATTAGGCTCAAGCATTTGCCCCTTGGCCGTGGCTCATTGATGTGCTTGATGAGAAGGTGCTTGCATGCCCGCCGGATTTTCCATTGCATTTTTCATCCAAGCACATTGGCGAGTTGTGTGATTAGCCGGCTTGGCCGGGTTTAGAGCGTGGAACTTACACGGTTGATCAAGCATGGATTCAAATGTGTATTTCGGCCTTTCCTGCCATTGCTTCTTCTGTTCTGGTGTCCAATGCATTTTCTCTTCATTCCTCGGCGTCCACTGTTGAGGACCATTTTTCTATCGCTGATTGTTCCCATGACTCGGCTGATCCTGCACGACCGCTGCCACTTGATTGGAAGCATACCTATAATCCGTCCTCTCTTCCCTTCTTTTACCTCGGTATTCATTGCGCCGTGATGATCCGGCAGCATCTCTAGCATACTGATCCTGGTGCTCCCGATGTTCTATCGACATCAACTCTGGTTGAGTCGGATCACCTAAGGCATATGAATCTGCTATCCTGATGGTTTCTACCAATGTGGTTGGCATATCTCTCTGCAATCTTTGCCACAGTACACTCGCATATCGGCAGCCCTGAGCAAACCAAGCTATCGCTTGAGATTCTATGACCCTTTCGCATGAGTTTCTGAGGTTTCACCACCGAGTCAAGAATTCTCTATCTGTTTCATTCGGCTTCTGCTTGCACATCGCGAGATGTTGAGGCCTGTTTGGCCTCTTATAGGTACTGGTGAAATTATTGACAAACATTTCTTTAAAATCTAACCAGCAGTTGATACTCCCTGTTGGTAGATTGTTCAACCATACCCTGGTTGGTCCTTCTAGCATCTGTGGGACATATCTCACCGCCCATCTTAAATTTCCGCCTGCTATTTTCACTGTTGTGGCATAGTCAATTAACCAATCTTGTGGCTTTGTACTCCCATTGTACGTTTTTGTCCCCCTTGCCAACTGGAAGTTTGGCACGGGTGGTTTGCCCATGATCTAGGGTCCAAAACACGCCGGGCCAGGTGGACCCTATTCTTCTAACAGTTTGGACCGATACAGCTTGTCCAGCTTTAATCTTGCGTCAGTCGATGACAAGTTCCTATAGACAACTCTCTCTTGTATTCCATAGTGGTTATGCCAACCATGCTCTGCATGCTCCATATCCAAGTAACCATCATTGTATCTATCATTGGACTGATTATGGTGAGCTGGTCTCGCCTCCCGTTCTTGCTGATGTTCATACCTCGACTGAGAATCTGGTGGAGGGTTCCTCCTCCCTTCCGCCGGATTATTGTTTTCATGATTTCCCCTTCCGAGGTTTCCATGCTCTTTATTTGCACGGCCGGGGTTTCTATCTCCACTGTTACCTCGGCTCCCATTGCCTCTATTCTCATTGACTTTTCCGGCCACTACCGGATCATATGGAACAATTTTCTTATTTCTTTTTCCCGAGGTCACTGCTCTATCTCTTCGCGCATTGTTTCCGGGTGAGGACGCCGCTGCTGCAGATAATGCGGGGGTTGCTCCTACCGAATGAACCATGCGCGAAGCTCCTGGCCTCGCCGGGTCAGCACTAAGCATTTCCTCATTCTGCTGGTTCGCGATGCGCACTAGCTCATTTAATATTTCTTGCTGTTTTTGCCGGGCTTCCCCGCTTAATCCTTCCAACTCCAGGGCTGCGGCATTTGCCGCCCTGAGGTTCTTTGCCGGGGTACTATACCTTGGCAAGCCTGGATCGACTGAATCATCTGGACGAGCCTCATGCTCCTTGTTGATATCATTTATGAGGTTCTTTCCTCTTAATCTCAACTCATCCACTCGCTCAGGGGCCACATCTAGTTTGTTTGCCCTAGCGTATTCATGCAGGGTCCTGTTTAAGGACTCCCGCAAGGCTAACACCTTTTTTGCCTCTACTAGCACTTTCTGTCTTGTTTCTTCTAACTCCGCCTGTGTGTTAGCCGGATCAAGTATCGGCGCCACAGGCATAGTTATATTATCTATAGTTGCCTGAAGGATATTTTCTGGCCTCTCCAGAGGTGGCCATCTTACCCTTGCCGCCTTTGGGGTCATCTCATGCACCTCGGCTGACTTGGTCACTGGTGGATCTACCTCGGTGGGCTGTGGAGCTGCCTGCTTCGTGGTCACCTGTCCTCCTATCGTCGGGTCCCTGCTTGGTCCGGCGCCTGCTCCTGCTGATGGTGCCGGGGCCGTCATCATCACCTCGACGCTGCCAACAGGGCATACTCCACGCGGACCGCTAGCAGCACGGAGGGGAGGCTCTCCTGCCTCAATGACTCGGTGCGGGTAGACGCAGGAGGTGTCAACACCGACGTAGACTATGTGAGCGCCCAGGTTGATGAAGATGCCTTTGCACGGAGGTGCTTTCCTCCTGAAGCTGCCGGCGTTATCGCTGACATAGTCCCATATATCAAATCTTTGGACTAAACCAGAGGCAACTCGCTCACCGGTGTTGATGAAGTTTCCCGTCCGGATCTTGACTCCAGCTAGCACCGCTGCTGGCCCCATGGTGGGCGCCAACTGTCGTGGTGGTGGCACGACAGATTCCATGGGTAGGCTAAAGTATGGGGCCAATGGATGCTAGAGGGATCCGGGGAGGGAAGATGTAGTGATTTCTACACTCAACAGACCAATAAGTAGATCTTTATTCCTCTTCTCAAGAACTACAAGTGCTCCTAGAGTTGTATCATAGAGAAGAAGAATACTACTACACGAGCATTTCAGTGTGGAATGAATCGATCCCTCTCTCTGGAGCCCGTTCCCCCCCTTATAAAGGGTGTCCTTGACTCCTTCTATGGCTAACATGGCAAGCATATTCTTGGAATATGCTTGTCCCAAAGTGGTAACATGGCGGCCTCCTTTCTGTGTCCCCCTTCTATCGGCGGCAATGTTCTAGAGACCTTCACATGTGCGCCTCGGGTTTCCTCACTGTCACCTCCGTGACGTTTGTCTGCCCTTCTGCAGCTCAGCTCCTTGTCCTTAGTGCTTGGCTCTGTCTAGATTCCTCCTAGCCAGCAACTAGGGTTTGACTATAGGCACCTCCTTCTCCTGCAAGTTTCCTATTACTCGGTCTCATCTCGCATAACTCGGCTCGGCCTTCACCTGCATACAAGTCGTTCAGCCTCATTCGGCCGACATAGCTCATATGTCGGCCGAGTAAGGTGTTACTCATTCTATTTTTGCCATGGCTCTGCTTATCTTGGCCGGATCTTATATGATTCGGCCAACACAGTCAGTAATTTGGCTTAAGGTAAGGGAGACTTCTTTATTCTTTACCCTATCTCGACCCTATCCGGGGTCACCCCCCCAACACCGACCGTTTGGTTAAGGAGGGAGCGGCACGAAGCTCTGTCCTTTGTTGCCACCAGGCGACTTTCGATCCATGGTGAAGTCAGAGGTGGAGAATTCATGAAGGCTAGGTTTGGAGATCTATCTATGGAGCTTCGAGTCGCCGTACTGTTGAGGGACTTGCTTGGTGTTCTGGGCTTCACAGCACCCTTATGTAAGTGGGGGCGGCAACATAGGTGAATTTCAGAATCTTACCTTTCAGGGTGAAAATCCAAGGTCTGGCCTTAGCTGGTTGTGCCTGGCAATGGCCTTGTTGAAGGCATTGTTTTGAGAGTGGGGATTATCTTCAGGGTGAAAATCTAGATCTTTGATCGGGCGACGATGATGCTTGTGCACTGTTCCCTTCTTGGAGGCGTCGCTTTTAAAGAGCCTGGAGTTCAGGTGTTGTATTGGTGTTTGTTGTACTGTTGCTACTAGGACCGGAACATTGTAGCGAGACTTTTATTTTTTTAATTTTCTTTATCTTTTGTGGGATGTGTGCATTCGTAATGCCAATAGGGTATTGCGTTGTTGCAGAGTCTGGGTATAATTGGTATCTCTTGATATTAATATATGCTCCTTTCCAAAAAAAAGCGGTAGCCATGACAATAAGATCTACCAAGCACATAGCTCGTGCATTTTTCATGATAAGCTGATGACCCACAAGTATAGGGTATCGCAACAGTTTTCGAGGGTAGTATTACCCAATTTATTGATTCGACACAAGGGGAGCCATAAAATACTTGCAAGCCTTAACAACTGAGTTGTCAATTCAGCTGCACGTGGAAATAGTTCTTGCTCACAGAAGTTTATCAGTAGCAACAGTTTGGTAGTAACAATAGCAAAGTAACAGCAGCAGTTGAAAGAGCATTTGCTATCCCTAGTGATTTTGGTGTTTTATAACAACACATATATCGGACTAATGATTTGCCAAGTGTGTCACAGGTGCATTGAAAATGTTTTGCAATGTTCAAAAACTGTCTGCCTAGAGCGGTACCAAGTAGTACCGCTTTTTGCTACCAGATGCGACAAAAGGTTTTGACTAACTGTCAAAAAGCCTCTGCCAGGCTAGGTACTAAAAAGCGGTAGTACCGCATTTTAGTACCTAGCGCGATAGTAGCTTTTTGAGCACTTGTCAAAAGCTTCTGCCTGCTCCGGTACTAAAATGCGGTAGTACCGCATTTTAGTACCGCTCGGGGCAGAGACTTTTGTACGTTGGCAAAAAGCTTCTGTCTGCCTAGGTAGTAAAATGCGGTACTACCCGGCGTGACAGAGAGTTTTTTTCCGTCTAAACTGTTGATTCCACTTCACGTCCGGTAGTACCGGTTGCCATTTGCGGTACTACCGCTTTACGGTAGCATCAATAGTAGTACCGCTGTGGGCAGGGTTGTATGAAGTTTGAAGAGGGTCGTCCGGTACCAGGTCCGGTAGTACCGGAGTTCTTCGGTAGTACCGCTTGAACTTTCGGTACTACCGCTACAGTAAAGGCTCCAACGGCCAGATTTCGTGGAGGGGTATAAATACCCCTCCACCTACATTGGGACAAGATGCTCATACACATTAAAGTCAAGACCACCATTGGAGCCACAAATCTTCAAGATCTCCTCATTCCACCACCCAAAGTCCTTGATCTTTGGGGAATCGAAGGAGGAGGCCCCGATCTACTACATCACCAAAAGAGATCTTCATTTCCCCCTCATTTCATTGAGGGCCCCTTTGTTCTAGTGTTTTATTGGAAACCCTAGTTCTTGTTTTGGTTCTTACAAGCTTGTCTTTGATTGCTTTGACAGCTTGCTTGTATTTGGGAGCCTCCGATTAAGTTGTGGATGTGTGCCCCAAACTTGTAAAGGTGTCGGCTTCCACCTCGAAGGTTGCCGATATAGTGGAAGGTGAATCGATCCCGTTGGGGTGAGATTCATCGGAGAACAAGGGAGTCCTTTCGTGGCGTTGGTGTTTTGAAACCACCCCCTCTCCAAACGTAGACATACTTCCCCCCAAAAGGAAGGAACTACGGGAAACAAATCCTTGTGTCTCCGCGTCCACCACTTTGGTTACTTCTATCCTTTACCGCACTTTACTTACTTGTTCCTACTTTGTGTTGTGGTATCTATTGCATAATTGTCATATAGGTAAATTCACCTTAGTTGCATTATCTAGAGAATTTACCTTATTGTCAAATCTTAATTTGAAAAATAAGAAAATTTGAAGTAGCACCTATTCACCCCCCTCTAGGTGCCCATACGATCCTTTCAATTGGTATCAGAGCCTCGGCTCTTTATTTGGGCTTTACCGCCTAAGAGAATATGGGTAGCCGCGAAGGGGATGGTGATGGTGATCCCACCACGGTGACCATGGAAGATCTCAAAAACTTGGAAACAAGATTGAGCTCTTCCTTGGTCAATGAATTCAAGAAGATGCTAGAGAAACTTCTTAAAGACAAAGAAGGCTCATCACCCCCATCTCCTCAAGAGGATCAACCATCCATTTACCTAAGGGGAATACGTCAGTATCCCCCGAGGGTATGATGGTGGGGGTAAACCAGACAACGCTAATTCCTCCACACAACCTGATGGGGGAAAGGGTGAGCACCGTGATTCTTGGTACTCTCCCGATCCTCCCATCCCACACCCTCATGTGTACAATAGGGGTGACCCACCTAAGCTTGAAGAGTCGGCTACTTTTGCTCAGCGGCAATCACTAATGAGAACTCATGTGCGCAACTCTTGCATTGAACTATGGAACATCATCGAGCATGGACTCTTTATTGGAGATCCAAACAACATGACAAGAAGAGAGGTTGTCAATAGTCAACTCAATGACACTGCTTTGCATATGATTCAACAAGGTTTGGGGACAAAGGACTATCCACACATTGAGCACTTTAGCATTGCCAAGGAAGCTTGGGATGCTCTCACTGTGTTGTTTGTTGGAAATGAGAGTATGAGGAGGAACCGATATGATGCTCCAAGCAATGAAGCCGAAGGCTTCTACATGAAAGAAGGTGAAGATCACGAAGACATGTATCGAAGGCTCAATACCACTGCCACCGCTTTTAGAAATGTGGGTGCCTCACATGTGGATGATGCATGGATAAAAAGGAAATATGTGAGTGCACTCATGCCTTTTGATCCCACCGACTTGAAGAGCCTACAAGGAAGACACAACTACCATCTCATGACCTCAAATGAAGTTATGCAAGAGATGGCCGCCTTCAAGGTTGCCGCCAAGAATGCCAAAGATGCCCATGCTCGTGCCCTTGGTATGAGCAATGTGGTCAATGTTGCTTTGAAGGCCAAAGTTGTGGACCTTGGGGATGAAGATGATAGTGATGAAGGACTCTCCATGGACCATCCCGATGAAGTCAAGATTGCTCATGGTCAAAATATGGCTTTCTATGCAAAGAACTTTTGGAAGAACCCCGCCAAGTCCAAGATGGAAATGCAATGAAGAAGCAATCCAAATGGGAAAAGAGAGAATACCACTAGGTTGAGAACTTGCTTCAATTGTGGTGACCGCTATCACTTTGTGGCAAGCTGCCCCTATGAGAAGAGAGAATATCATGGTGGTAAGCTTGTGTTGAAGAAGACTCTCAAGGCACCTTAAAAGAAACCTTTCATCAAAAAGAATCCCGTCAACAAGAAGTCGGGAGAAAGTGTCTTGATCACTCATGAAGAATACTCCTCCGACAATGAAGATGATGAAGATGAGGAAGAAGAAGCTTCTCATGGTGTGGCTGCTCTAGCCACCACCTCTACTCCGACATTCTCACTCTTCGATTCTCCAAATGAGAACTCTTCCACCAAGAACGTCACTTGCCTTATGGCAAGAGGAACGGAGGTATCCTCATCATCCCGCTCTACTCACTTAGATAATGATGAAATTGACGATGAAATGTCTCTTGATGTTAAAAAGGAATTAATTGTCTTTGATGAGTTCATGACTAACCTAGAAGGAGATGCTAAGTTACATTTTGGGAATATCTTAGATCAACTCTCACATACTCAAGAGCTTCTAGATGTAAGATGTAAACTTGGGCATGAACATATGATTGAGCTAGAGGCTTTAAACAATGCTCTAGAGGAAGAACAAGAAACTAGGTTGTCACTTGAACTAAAACTTGAAGGGCTTGATGAGGCCAATGACACTATTGTTAACAAACTCATCAAAGAGCGTGATCATGCTATTGCTAAATACAAAAGGGATAAAAAGGACAAGATTGAGTTTGGTGTGGTTCATGAAAAACTTGCCGAGGATTTTAGTTTGCTTAACAAGGCTCACAAGGCCTTGGAGAGTGAACTCTTGTCACTCACAAAGTCCCATGAAACGCTTCAAACTCAATTGGCAAATATTCCTTCACCTAGTAACTTCATACCATCTAGTAGCACAACTATTCTTGAAGAGAATGCTAGGTTGAAGGGGGAGCTTGCTAAGGCCACATTTCCACAAGGCAACAAGTCTATTGATGATCTTTTGAGCAAGCAAAGGCGTAGTGGTGACAAAGGGGACATTGGTTTTGTTTCCAAAACCAAGAAGAAGAACAATAAGAACAAGAAGGCCAAGCCCGCACAAGAGACCAACAAGACCATTGTGGAGAGTAAGACCACAAGTGGTAAAACTATGTCTCATGATGACTTTGCGGGAAGTGCTAACCCTCACTATGTTCTAATGCATGATTACTATGGTGATGTGTATGCACAATATGTTGGCCCTTATGATGGTTATATTGCTTGGTCTATTTGGGTTCCCAAGACCCTTGTTGCTAACAAAAGAGGACCCATTGAAAAATGGGTACCTAAAAAATTAGCTTGATTTCTTGTAGACTTATGCTTCCGGGGGTCAAATGGGTGCTTGATAGTGGTTGCACAAGTCATATGACCGGAAGCTCGTCTATTGTCAAGGACTTAAAGCCTAATGATGATCAAATTACCGTGACATATGCCGACAAATCAAAGTCTAAGGTAATGGGTTTCAGCAAGGTTGTGGTTGCTCACGACATTACACTCGTGAACGTCATGCTTGTTGAGACCCTTGGATACAATTTACTTTCTGTCCTTGCTCTTGGTAAGATGGGCTTTTCCGTCTTCATTGATGTAGATATTGTGGTCCTCTTGTGGAGCAAGTCTCTCAAGGTTGCCTTTGTTGGGTACATCGAACATGACTTGTATGTGGTGGACTTTTAGGAGCAAACCACTACAGGTCCTATATGCTTATTCGGAAAGGCCGATGTGGGTTGGCTATGGCATCGCCGACTAGCCCATGTCAATATGAGAACCTTGCAAAGTCTCCATAAAGAGGGCAATATAGTTGGACTAAAAGAAAATGTTTCCTTTGCCAAAGATCGTGTTTGCAGGGCATGTGTTCTAGGGAAGATGCATGACGCTCCTCACAAGCCCAAGAACCAAATCAAGTCAACCAAGATCTTGGAGATCCTCCATGTGGATCTATTTGGTCCTCCATCTCATGCAAGTCTTGGTGGGAAGAAATATTGTTTGGTGATTGTTGACGACTTTTCAAGATACTCTTGGGTTTATTTCTTCAACTTGAAGAGTGAGACTCAAAATACTTTTATCGACTTCATCAACTTGGTTCAACGGCAATACAATGTTCCCGTGTTGATTATAAGAAGTGACAATGGCACCGAGTTCAAGAACTACACCTTGAATGCTTTCCTTAGTGATGAGGGGATTAAACATCAATATTCCGCTGCATACACCCCTCAACAAAATGGTGTGGCCGAAAGGTAGAACCGGACTCTTATTGAGATGTCTAGGACCATGTTGGCGGAGTTTAAATCTCCATACAACTTTTGGGACGAAGCCATCTCCACCGCTTGCCATGCTTCAAACTGACTCTACCTCCGCAAGAAAATCAACAAGACTGCATATGAGATACTTACCGGTAACAAGCCCAACATATCTTATTTCCGGGTGTTCGGTTGTAAGTGTTTCTATCTCATCAAAGGTGTTCGTTTGTCTAAATTCGAGTCTAAAGCATTAGAGGGTATTTTTGTTGGCTATGTTCTCGAATCTCACACTTATAGAATCTATGATAAGCTCTTCGGAGCCGTCATAGAATCTTGTAGTGTGACCTTTGAAGAATATGATGGTCCCCAAGGGGGGCGTGTTGATGCTTGTGATGCAGATGATGAAATGCCTCAGGATGCCATAGGAAGAATGGGTGTGGGATATGTTGGAATTATGCCCTAGAGGCAATAATAAAGATGTTATTATTATAATTCTTGTTCATGATAAAGTTTATATTCCATGCTAGAATTGTATTAAGCGGAAACATTAATACTTGTGTGGTTTGTGAACAACACCGTGTCCCTAGTATGCCTGTATGGACTAGCTCATTGATTAATGATGGTTAAGGTTTCCTAACCATGGACATGAGTTGTCAATTAATAATGAGATCATATTATTGGGAGAATGATATGGTGGACAGACCCAAACTAAGCGAAGCAATTAGATCGTGTCATTGTGTTCATCTTTGCGAAGCTTTTCCTATGTCAAATATTGTATTCCTTAGACCATGAGATAATACAACTCCCTGGTATCGGAAGAAAGCTTTGAGGTCATCAAACGTCATCCTATGAGAGGGTGATCATAAAGGTGTCTCTCAGGTGATCGGAAAGTACCTGTTGGGTTGTATGTATCGAGATGGGATTTGTCCCTCCCAAGTCGGAGAGATATACTTCGGGACCACTCGGTAATCGATATCAACGCCACTTGCAAGCATGTGGTTAAGGAGTTAATCACAAAGTGAAATCGGATTACGGAACGAGTAAAGTACTTGCTGTGAACGAGATTGAACTAGGTATGACGGTACCGACGATCGAATCTCGGGCAAGTAAAATATCGCGAGACGAAGGGAATATATATATGGGATTGATTGAATCCTGGCATCGTGGTTCATCCGATATGATCATCGATGAATGTGTGGGAGTCAATATGGGTTTCCAGACCCCGCTGTTGATTATTGATAGAAGATCATGTCCGCATATTCTCGAACCCGCAGGGTCACACACTTAACGTGTCTCGACGCTAGGATAGATTGGATAATTGGTTTATGAGTTTTTGTTCGGAGTCTCGGATGGGATCCAGGACATCACGAGAGGTTCCGGAATGGTCCGAAGAATAAGATTCATATAAGGCAGTGCAGTTTTTGGAGTTCGGAATTGTTCCGGGTTAATCGGTATTGTACCGGAAGCTTCTAGAACCTTCCGGAAGGGGACCAACGTGGCCCCACCTTCCGGGAGGGGGCTTGGGCCAATGAGGGAGTGCCCTGGCTGCATTGGGCCAGGGGCACAAGGCCCCATAGGGCCCAGCCGGCCAAAGAGGGTTTAAACCCTAGATAGACCTTCTAGAAGGGGGGGTTTCCTTGCCCCCCACTCTTCCTCCTTAGGGCCGCCGGTTTGGGCTTGGGGGAGGGGCTAATGCTGAGCCCCCCTCTATATAAAGAGGGGTGGGGCGCACCACCCCCTCAGACCTTCCCCTCCAGCCCTAGCCGCCCTGCTGCCCTCCTCTCTCCCTCCCGAACTGCTTGTAGGCGAAGCCCTGCTGCAGAAATTCTCCACCAATTGCACCGCGCCGTCGCGTTGTAGATCCAACCCATATCTCCACCATACTTGCTGGACCAAGGAAGGAGGAGACGTCGAGGTGCCGCACGTGTGCATCTCACGGAGGCATCGCCACTTGTGGTGCTAGATCGGATCGGATCGCGAGGAGGAGAAGCGAGTACGACTACATCACCCACGTTCCGATTTAACGCTGTGCGAATCTTCAAGGGTATGAAGATCTAATCCAATCTCTCTCGTTGTTTGCATCTCCTAGATTAGATCTTGGCTTTCCCTCTGTTCCCTCCGTAGAAAATTTTGATTTACTATGCCGCGAAACCCTTCAGTGGTATCAAAGCTAGATCTATGCGTAGATGTGATTCACGAGTAGAACGCAACATGGTTGTTGCTGGCGTTGATGTTTTATGTTGCAAGCCTCTTGTTTGTGTTCTTCTTATGACGCGGGATAGTGAGATTGAAGCGGTCCAGGCCAACCTTACGCGACGTCGTTCGTGAGACCGGCTCTGCACTTGACGTGTGGCTTGTTCCACACATGCGGCTGGTGGATGCCTGTTTCTCTCACTATAGTTGTCATGGGTTTAACACCGGAGTTTGGCAACCATAATATCACCATTGTGGCTTTCCGTAGGTAAGAATCGTTCTTAGCATCTACTCCCATAAGCCACGTAAAACATGCAACAACAAAGTAGAGACGTCTAACTTGTTTTTGCAGGGAGTGTTTTCTGTGATATGGTATGGCCCAAGATGTGATGTGTATAATGTATGCGATGATCATGTTTTGTAATGTTTCACGACTTGCATGTCGATGAGTACACAACCGGCAGGAGCCATATGGTTGTCTTTATAATTGTGTATGACCTGCGAGTCAACTTCTTATACGCCATGTAATAGCTTTACTTTATCGCTAAGTAGTTAGCAATAGTTGTAGTTGCTATTCATGGTGGAGGCAATCATGGTGGAGTGATGGAGATCATGCCGGCACGCACAAGATGGAGATCATTGCACGAAGATTGGCTATACCATGTCACATAAAGTTATATGCATGTGATGTTTATCCTTTTATGTATCTTATTATGCTTAGATCGCGACGGTAGCATTATAAGATGATTCCTCACTTAAAGATCAAGATAAAACTGTGTTCTCCCCAAGTATGCACTGTTGAAAGTTAAATCGTGTCCAAGCATCACGTGATGATCGGGTGCTATAGACTCTACGCTCACATACAACAGGTGCAAGCCAGTTTTGCACACGCGGAAGTACTTGGGTCTAACTTGACAAGCCTAGCATGTACAGACATGGCCTCCAAACACAAGAACCAAAAGGTTAAGCATGAGTCATATGAATGATATGATCGACACTTTGTTGTCCACCATTGAAACCACATCTCTTCTCGTGATGATCAGATTAGGTGTGGTGAATTTGGATCATGTTCACTAAACAACTTGAGGGATGTTGAATTTAGTGGGAGTTCATCTAGTAATTTGATTAAGTTGAACTATTTATCATGAACATAGTCTAAATTGTACTTGCAAATACTGTAGATCCAATGGCCAAGTCCAACTTCAACTTCAACGTTTTTGCTGAGAAAGAAAAGCTTAAAAACAATGGGTCTAACTTCACCAATTGGTTCCGCAATCTGAGAATCATTCTCTCTGGCGGTCAAAAGGACTATGTCCTTGAGAAAGCGTTAGGTGACACCCCTGCTGCAACTGCGCCGGCTGATGAGAAAGCTGTCTATCGATCGCAAGAAAGATGATTATGGTGTGATTAAGAGCACCATGTTGTTTGCTATGGAATCGGACCTTCAAAATCGTTTTGAAGAGTATCCGGGCCCTTTGAGATTCTCGAGCTGAAAACCATGTTTCGCACTCAGGCCCGTTTGAGAGATATGAGATCTCAGAAGTTCTTTAACGCAAGATGGAGGAAGGGAGTTCGTTAGTGCACGCCATTAAGATGTCGGCTACACTCAACGCCTTTGAGCAACTGGATGCAAGATTCCAGAGGAGCTCAAGATTGACAGGTTCGCAATCACTCCTCCCAGCTACAAAAGTTTTGTAGTGACTCATAATCAGATTGGTTCCATCGATACGATCACCGAGCTCTTCGCAAAGTGAAGGCTGCGGAGGTGGACATCAAGAAGGATAATCATGTGTTGATGGTCAACAAGCCCTCCTTTAAGAAAGGTAAAGGTGCAAAGAAGCCCTTCAAGAAAGGCGGCGGCAAGCGCGTTGCCCCTGCTGAGAAGAAGCTCAAGTCTGGTCCTAAGCCGGACACTGAGTGCTTCTATTGCAAGGACAAGGGTCACTGGAAGCGCAACTGTCCGAAGTACTTAGCGGACAAGAAGGCTGGCACCATCAAAGGTATATTTGATATACATGTTATTGATGTTTTCCTTACTAGCCCTCGTTGTAGTGCGGGTATTTGATACGGTTCGTTGCTAATATTTGAAACTCGAAGCAGAGCTACGGAATGACGGGCTTACTGCGAGGGATGAGGTGACGATGCGCGTTGGCAACGGATCAAGAGTTGATGTGATGGCCATCGGCACGCTCTCCTTAGTTTTACCTTTGGGATTAGTTTTAAACCTTAATAAATGTTATTATGTGCTTGCGTTGAGCATGAACATCATTTCTGGATCGTGTTTATTGCAAGACGGTTATTCATTTAAATTGGAGAATAATGGTTGTTCTATTTATATGAGTAACATCTTTTATGGTCATGCACCTCTTGTGAATGGTTTATTTCTTCTAAATCTCGAAAGGGATGAAACACACATCCATAACATTGAGGCTAAGAGATGCAAAGTAGATAGTGATAATACTACTTATTTGTGGCACTGTCGTCTAGGTCATATTGGTGTAAAGCGCATGAAGAAACTCCATTCTGATGGACTTTTGGAGTCTCTTGATTTTGAATCATTTGACACATGCGAACCATGCCTCATGGGCAAGATGATCAAAACCCCGTTCTCCGGTATGATGGAGCGAGCAACGGACTTGTTGGAAATCATACATACCGATGTGTGTGGACCGATGAGTGTTTCGACGCGCGGTGGTGTAGAGGGAGTGTCCCAACCTCTAAATAACATAAGGTGGTGTCCCCTGTGTTTACAATTCTAGTCCCTGGATCAATAGCTAGCATCCACAGTTTAGATGTAATATCAAGAAACAAGGGTCATATTATAACTTTATAACCAGGAGTAACATAATTTTATTACATCAATACTTAGCTCATTTGGCTATTACATTACATTGCAGCGGAATAACTATAAGCATGGGGTCCTTCTTCTTCAAAGTGCCACAGGAAAATGCTGGTTGTAGACTTTGTAATCCTAATCAATCAATCTTCACTAAAATCAATCAAACCTGCAACATTACAAGTTACAGCCACAATGGTCAATACATTTGAATTGTATTGGCAAGTTTCACTACTTTGTTGAATATGAGTGGATCCTATCATTACATGCATATTTGGCTAAGTAGAGTTTTAGGCTCATTTCCATAAAGCAGTATTTGATCCTATCTTTTCAAAATGGTTTTGGTTCTTTGTCAAATCTCCTTTTTCCAAGTTCCTTGAACTCCTTGGTAGAAACTCAAGTGTTCAAGTACTTGTCAAAATCCCTTGAGCTCCTTGGTAACCCCAAGTGCATCAAGTTTTATAAAATCTCATGAGTTCCTTGGTAACCCCAAGTGTTCATGTTTTCAACAAAATCTCTTGAGTTCCTTGGTACCCCCAAGTACATCAAGTTTTGTCAAAGTCTCTTGAGCTCCTTGGTAACCCCAAGTGCATCAAGTCCTTAAAAGTTTTTCTTTTAGAAATTAGAATGTCGAGATCTCCCATAGTTCAAACTTTAGTTGCTCAGTATTGTCCATAACCGGGGACACGGCTAAGTACTTAGATTTTATTATCTTCTGCAGAACGAGTACACTTTACCCACATGTCACAATCCCATCCTTTTGCCACCAGTGGCCACTGGATTAGTGCTCACCAAGATGGAGTACTGGCAGATTGAGAATGTGACGAAGTCTTTCCAAAGGGTCCTCCCATACACCATTGCTAGCTTGTCTTCAGCACCCATGAAGGATTCCAGGTCCCCATGTCCAGTAAACTAAAGACAATGTATGGGTCTTCCTAATGTAGTTGACTAAGCCAGAGCCATAATAGCATGTGGTTGCACACGAAAGCCACAATTGGAGAAACATGTTCAATCTCTAAGTTTCCTGGGTGGTTTCTTATTTAGCACAACGCAAAGAGATTGCCATAGACATGGTTCCTTTTGTTGCGACCTTCTCCAAAATTCAAAGTAACCTTGGCCACCCAGGTGGTTCATTGAGTCCTTGTTTTATTATATAAAACACAAGTCCTTTTCTCAATTCCATAAAATCTCAACATGTATCTCTTTTGAAAACATAGCATGGCTAAGCATGTACAACTACATTGTTTTCTCTAAGGAATGTATAGGGTATCCTATTAGGATTTAGCATAGCATAAGTATAAAATTATTTTTATGCATGTTTCAAAATCCACTAAGTATAATGAAAATAGTAGGACTTTGAATGATAGTGTAACTTGCCTTTTTGGTAGGGAATGGTGGTTTACTCCTTGATCTTGCTAGTCTCACACTTTTCTAACTTCACTACAAGTCAATCAAGCAAACACAATATCAACTAGCATTCCAAACCAAAGTCAATCAAACAATTTCACACCTATAAAACAATGGAATTCTAAGTCATGCATGTAAGCATGCAAGGGATGGTTCTATTTGCAAAGATGGTCTCTACTTGGTTTCTAAACTTTGTAAGTTCCAAATTGGTCTTTTACCAAAATGACAAAGTCATTTGCAAAAAGGGTTTTATCCAAAAACCATTTTTTTAAAATCCAATCATCATTTTATGTGGTGAGGAAATATTTTTATCAAGCAACAACTTTAAGTGGTTCACCAAATAAGTTGTTGTTTCTCAGAAATTGGTGTTTAGGGTCAGTAGGTTTGATCCAAAACATTTTCCCAAATTTTTACTCCAAAACCATTTCCATAATAAAACCATTATTTTTATTTGACTAGAAATGGACTACATCAAATAATTCATCCTAAACTTTATCAAATCCATTTTCAAAACCATGGGTTGGTTCCTAGGGTCAGTAAGTTCACAACAAACCATTTTGCAAAGGTTTTAACCCTAAAAACATTTTTGAATCATTTTTCTAATCTAAACAAGCATTCAAAAGTATCTGCAAAAACAAACACTCTAATGGATAGTATTTTCTAACCCAAGGGCATGGTTGGCTAGGGCTTTTTCCACTGATTCCAATGATACCAAATTTGAAATTTTTGGACGTGTGGATCGAAAGTTACAAAGGTTTGAAAATCACAAACAAATCTGTTTTACAAATTCTGTTTTAAACAGACATGGCCATGCATCGCAATCTCATTGGACGGTACCGGTTCGGCCGGATCGGCTCTGCGGTGCGTTGGATCTAATTAGATCATGTGGTCCAGAGAGCGTACCCTTTCGTGGTTAAGTGATTCTATCGTGAGCGTTAGATCTCGATCCTACGGTGCTAGCGTGCTTGACCATAAGCGAGCGGCGCCAACGGTGGCTAGCGGCGGCGGCGGTCAGACAGTGTCGATGCTGGCGAAACAGGAAGTGAGAGAGGGAGGGAGTAGGCTCACCGAGGTCGCGAGGACGAGGTGGTGCTCGACGTGTGGTCGACGAGGCAAGGGGGGCACGAGGGCAGGCGGAATTCCTCGCCGGAGTTTGGTCTGGCGACGGTTGGCTGTGGTCGAGGTTGAAGACGATGCTACGGGTCATGAGAAGGCAAACCAGGAGCATGGTTAGACGCGTACGATCAAGGAGATGATGTGTGCGTGAAGGAGGAGAAGAGGGGCGGTCTGGACTTACCGGAGGAGCTCGACGGAGGCGAGACAGACGGCGGCGCTCAGAGTTTTGTCGAAGACGGCTCCCTGGGGCGCCCGCGGTCGAACATAGGGTACTGGGAGATGCGCCAGTTAGTGGTGAGTGCGCTCGTGTGCTCGGGGAGGCAGTAGGTGGCGAGGCTTGGCCGAAATTGGAGGTGGAAGCTCGTCGGAGCAGCGGCGGTGTGGAGCTGATTCCGAGCAGCCTGGTGGCGAGGTGGAGTTGCTGTTTGCGGGGAATGACAGAGGGAGGAGAGGCGCTTTTGTACGCATGGTCAGGGGCGAGATTAACGCAGCCATTATTGGTGAATTTACGCGCGGATTGAATAGCAGTGAACGGCAGCGAGGTTTGGGGGAGAAGGGGTCGCGCGGATGAGGAGGATGAACAGGGAGGTGGGGTCCAGTTGTCAGTGAGGATGCGAGAAGGAAAGGAGGTCCACCGGTCAGTCTCTTCACGGGTTCGAAAATGAGTATGAAACGTTTTCTTCGGGGAGGGAAGCTGGGCTGGTTCTGGGCCTTGTGGGCTCTGTCAACTGGGCTGGTCCAGATCCTATTTTTTTCTGTCTGCTGGCTTTTCTTTTTCTATAACTATTTCCTGTTTTGAAATTCAAACAACCAAACAACATTCAAATTGATTCATACAATTACCAAGCTTTGTGACTTTGAATTTGGTTCTGTTCAGTAGTATAAACCAAATTCCAAAACCAAAATAATATTTTAAATCTTTTTAGGTTCCATTCATTAATTAAAAATGGACCATGGTTTATTAATCATATAGGGTTTAATTTTATCAATAAAATCTCTATTTGAAATCTAATTATTTTAAAAAACCAAATCAGTAGGTTTTATTTGAAAATACAAAATATTTGGAAAACTTGTTTCAAATAAAACAAGTTTTGAGGTTTTGGAGAATAGTAAAACCTTTATTAATAAAACTTGGATATTAAATCCTTATTATTTTATTTAAACAAACCTTTACTATTTTTATCAAAACAAAATGTTTTATTTCAAAGGCTTGGCCAAGGTTTAATTTGGCTTTATAACATAATTTCTTATTTTAAAATCCTTCCTTTTCTTTTGGGAAACTAAATCCTTTTATTTAAAAGATTCAAAATAGTAATTCCAAAATATTTTATTTTCCTTTATCAAATGTTTATCTTTTTAAATCACTATAGGATTTTATTTGCTCCAACTTGGTTTGAAGTTCCAATTGAATTCAAAAAGTTTCTTCTGGCCCTGAAAATTAAATAAAGTTTTATTTTATTCATTTATTTTCACATTACAAGATTTGGAAAATCTTGGGATGTGACAGGTGGATATCGCTATTTTCTCACTTTTACCGATGACTTAAGTAGATATGGGTATATCTATTTAATGAAACATAAATCTGAAACATTTGAAAAGTTCAAGGAATTTCAGAATGAAGTGGAGAACCATCGTAACAGAAAGATTAAGTTTCTACGATCCGATCGTGGGGGCGAGTATTTGGGTTATGATTTTCTCATGCATCTTAAAGCAAGCGGAATTGTTTCGCAACTCACGCCACCCGGAACACCACAGCGCAATGGTGTGTTTGAACGCCGGAATCGAACTCTATTAGATATGGTCCGATCGATGATGTCTCTTACTGATTTGTCGTTATCATTTTGGGGTTATGCATTAGAAACCGCTGCATTCACTTTAAATAGGGCTCCATCTAAATCCGTTGAGACGACACCGTATGAACTATGGTTTGGTGCTAAACCTAAGTTGTCGTTTCTTAAGGTTTGGGGATGCGAAGCTTACGTCAAGAAGTTGATGCCGGACAAGCTCGAACCCAAAGCGGAGAAATGCGTCTTCATAGGATACCCTAAGGAAACTATTGGGTATACCTTCTATCACAGAACCGAAGGCAAAGTGTTTGTCGCAAAGAACTATTCCTTTCTTAAGAAGGAGTTTCTCTCGAAAGAAGTGAGTGGGAGGAAAGTAGAGCTAGACGAGGTTGTTGAACCTTCTCTTGAATTGGAGAGTAGCGCAGCACCTGAAATTGTTCCAGTCACCGCACCAATAATAGAGGAAGCTAATGATAAGGATCATGAAGCTTGGACGCCTGCTATCGAACGCCGCAGTCGACAAGGTCGCGTGCCCTCCCGAGTGGTACAGCAACTGTCTTAACTGTCTTGTTAGTAGAGGACGTGAACCTACGAACTATGAGGAAGCAATGATGAGCCCACTCGAGAAATGGCTAGAAGCCATGAAATCCGAATTGGGATCCATGAGCGAAAACCAAGTATGGACTTTGGTGGACCCTCCTAGCGATCGAAAGGCCGTTGAGTGCAAATGGATCTTCAAGAAGAAAACGGACGCGGATGGTAATGTTACCGTCTATAAAGCACGGCTTGTCGCGAAAGGTTTTCGACAAGTTCAAGGTGTTGACTACGATGAGACTTTCTCTCCCGTAGCGATGTTTAAGTCCATTCGGATTTTATTAGCAATTGTTGCATTTCATGATTATGAAATATGGCAGATGGATGTCAAGACTGATTTCCTCAATGGCAACATTGATGAAGAGTTGTATATGATGCAACCCGAAGGTTTTGTCGATCCTAAGGATGCTGATAAAGTATGAAAACTTCAGCGTTCCATTTATGGACTGAAGCAAGCATCTCGGAGTTGGAACCTTCATTTTGATCAAGTGATCAAGAGCTTTGGATTTGTTCCAAATTGCTACGAAGCTTGTATCTACAAGAAAGTGAGTGGGAGCTCGGTGACGTTTCTGGTACTATATGTGGATGACATATTGATTATCGGAAATGACATCAACATTCTTAACAATGTGAAGAGTTATTTGAACAAGTGTTTTTCAATGAAAGACCTAGGTGAAGCTGCTTATATATTGGGCATCAAGATCTATAGAGATAGACAAAGACGCCTTATAGCTTTAAGCCAGAGTACATACCTAGACAAAGTTCTGAAAAGGTTCATAATGGATAAGGCAAAGAAAGGTTCAGTGCCTATGTTGTCAGGTAAGATATTGAGCAAGGCTCAGTGTCCAGCTACGGTAAATGATAGAGAAGCTATGAGCAAAGTGCCTTATGCCTCGGCCATAGGTTCTATCATGTATGCCATGTTGTGTACTAGACCGGATGTGTCCAATGCTCTTAGTTTGACGAGCAGGTATCAAAATGATCCAGGAGTGGAACACTGGACAGCCGTGAAGAACATCCTAAAGTACCTAAATAGGACTAAAGAAATGTTCTTAGTCTATGGGGGTGATGAACAGCTCATCGTAAAAGGTTACATCGACGCTAGTTTTGACACCGACAAGGATGATTCTAAATCTCAGACAGGATACGTTTATATTTTGAATGGAGGAGCTGTGAGCTGGAGAAGCTGCAAGCAAAGCGTGATCGCAGGATCTACAGTAGAAGCGGAATACATGGCTGCTGCAGAAGCGTCAAGTGAAGGAGTTTGGATCAGAAACTTCATCACTGAGCTTGGCGTGGTTCCAAGTGCATTGGACCCACTGGAGATATTGTGTGACAACACTGGCGCCATAGCACTTGCTAAGGAGCCAAGATATCATCCAAAGACCAAGCATATCAACGGCAAGTTTCATATAATCCGAGATTATATAGCAGATGGAGATCTGAAGATTAGCAAAGTACATATAGATCTGAATGTCGCAGATCCATTAACTAAACCTCTTCCACGTGTAAAACATGATCAGCACCTCAGTGCCATGGGTGTGAGATTGTTGCCAAATGTAAACTAGATTATTGACTCTAGTGCAAGTGGGAGATCTGGAATTATGCCCTAGAGGCAATAATAAAGATGTTATTATTATAATTCTTATTCATGATAAAGTTTATATTCCATGCTAGAATTGTATTAAGCGGAAACATTAATACTTGTGTGGTTTGTGAACAACACCCTATCCCTAGTATGCCTCTATGGACTAGCTCATTGATTAATGATGGTTAAGGTTTCCTAACCATGGACATGAGTTGTCAATTAATAATGAGATCATATCATTGGGAGAATGATATGGTGGACAGACCCAAACTAAGCGAAGCAATTATATCGTGTCATTGTGTTCATCTTTGCGAAGCTTTTCCTATGTCAAATATTGTATTCCTTAGACCATGAGATAATACAACTCCCTGGTATCGGAAGAAAGCTTTGAGGTCATCAAACGTCATCCTATGAGAGGGTGATCATAAAGGTGTCTCTCAGGTGATCGGAAAGTACCTGTTGGGTTGTATGTATCGAGATGGGATTTGTCCCTCCCAAGTCGGAGAGATATACTTCGGGCCCACTCGGTAATCGATATCAACACTGCTTGCAAGCATGTGGTTAAGGAGTTAATCACAAAGTGATATCGGATTACGAAATGAGTAAAGTACTTGCTATGAACGAGATTGAACTAGGTATGACGGTACCGACGATCGAATCTCGGGCAAGTAAAATATCGCGAGACGAAGGGAATATATATGGGATTGATTGAATCCTGGCATCGTGGTTCATCCGATATGATCATCGATGAATGTGGGAGTCAATATGGGTTTCAGCACCCTGTTGATTATTGATAGAAGATCATGTCGCATATTCTCGAACCCGCAGGTCACACACTTAACGTGTCTCGGCGCTAGGATAGATTGGATAATTGGTTTATGAGTTTTTGTTGAGTCTCGGATGGGATCCGGGACATCACGAGGTTCCGGAATTTTCCTGAGAATAAGATTAATATAAGGCGGTGCAGTTTTGGAGTTCGAATTGTTCGGGTTAATCGGTATTGTACCGGAAGCTTCTAGAACCTTCCGGAAGGGGACCAACGTGGCCCCACCTTCCGGGAGGGGGCTTGGGCCTATGAGGGAGTGCCCTGGCCGTATTGGGCCAGGGGCACAAGGCCCCATAGGGCCCAGCCGGCCAAAGAGGGTTTAAACCCTAGATAGACCTTCTAGAAGGGGGGGGGTTTCCTTGCCCCCCACTCTTCCTCCTTGGGGCCGCTGGTTTGGGCTTGGGGGAGGGGCTAGGGCTGCACCCCCCCTCTATATAAAGAGGGGTGGGGGTGCACCACCCCCTCACACCTTCCCCTCCAACCCTAGCCGCCCTGCTGCCCTCCTCTCTCCCTCCCGAACTGCTTGTAGGCGAAGCCCTGCTGCAGAAATTCTCCACCAATTGCACCGCGCCGTCGCATTGTAGATCCAACCCATCTCTCCACCATACTTGCTGGACCAAGGAAGGAGGAGACATCGAGGTGCCGCACGTGTGCATCTCATGGAGGCATCGCCACTTGTGGTGCTAGATCGGATCGGATCACGAGGAGGAGAAGCGAGTACGACTACATCACCCACGTTCCGATTTAACGTTCACTGTCGAATCTTCAAGGGTATGAAGATCTAATCCAATCTCTCTCGTTGTTTGCATCTCATAGATTAGATCTTGGCTTTCCCTCTGTTTGCTCCATAGAAAATTTTGATTTACTATGCCGCGAAACCCTTCAGGATATATCCGCCCTGTTGAGGAACCCCTTATGGCGGATCGAGAAGAACTATGCCCCACTCAAGTGGAGCCCTCATCTTCATAACATCAACATGCTCCATCCATTGAAGAGGACATTGACCCAAGCCAAAGACAAGATGTGGACCCTCAACATGATGATCAAAGTGTCAACTCTAGTCAAGGGGAGCTTGGTCCATTCGACGGGTTATCAAGTGGTGCCATGTCAATTTGTCAAGGAAGATCCATACAAACTGTTTTGAGACAAGCTCGAATTGATGCTAGAATAGCACTTGATCAAGACCAAGGTCAATCTTTGCCTCCAATTATAGAGGATGATTCCAATGATGATCAAGGTCAAGATGATGGTCAAGACGAGGATCAAAATGATGAAGAGGGTCCTCCAAGAAACAATATGGAGATCCACGCTCGTCGCGAAGCTAGAAAGGAAAGAATGTTGGAGTTAAGAGACCACTCCCTCCAAAATGTAGTTGGTGATCTAAGGAAAGGTATCTCCACAAGAGCACAATTGAAGAGGTTCAGTGAACACCAAGCACACATCTCCATGATTGAACCAAAGAAAGTGTGTGAAGCTCTTGAAGATCCGGATTGGTTAGAAGCTATGCACAAAGAACTCAACAACTTTGAGAGAAACAAAGTGTGGAAGTTAGTAGAGAAGCCAAAGGATTTCCGCAATGTTATTGGAACAAAGTGGATATTCAAGAACAAGCAAGATGAGCATGGAATCATAGTAAGGAACAAGGCTAGATTGGTTGCACAAGGGTTCTCTAAAATTGAAGGCATTGACTATGGAGAGACATATGCACCTGTGGCTCGTATTGAGTCCATTCGTATCCTTCTTGCTTATGCGGCACATCATAACTTTAAGTTGCAACAAATGGATGTAGAAAGTACATTTCTTTATGGTCCATTAAATGAATTGGTATATGTTAAGCAACCCCCGGGATTTGAGGACCCCAACTTCCCAAACCATGTCTACAAACTTGATAAGGCGCTCTATGGGCTCAAGCAAGCCCCCCGCACGTGGTATGAGCACCTTAGAGAGTTATTGTTTGACCGTGGTTTTGAGGTTGGGAAAATCAATCCCACTCTTTTTACTAAGATGGTCAACGGGGAGCTTTTTGTATGCCAAATATATGTTGATGATATTATATTTGGCTCATCTAACAAAGCTTTTAATGATGAATTCTCAAAGCTTATGACTAGTAGGTTCCGGATGTCTTTGATGGGAGAGTTGAGAGTATTTCTTGGCTTTGAGATCAAACAAGTCAGAGGAGGGACATTCTTCAATCAAGCCAAGTATACTCAAGAGATTCAATATGCAAGATTTAAATGGAGCTCCTACTCCCATGGCTACAAAGACTCATCTAGAACAAAATCCAAATGGTAAAGATGTGGATCAAAAGCTATACCGGTCTATGATTGGTTCTTTGCTTTACCTTTGTGCATCTAGACCCGATATTGTGTTGAGTGTAGGTGTGTGTGCAAGATATCAAGCGGCTCCTAAGGAAAGCCATTTAATGGCGGTCAAGAGAATCTTTCGATATTTAGTTCATACCCCATTTTATGGTCTTTGGTATCCTCGAGGCTCAACATTTGCTCTTTGTGGATACACGGATTCGGATTGGGCGGGGGACAAGGATGATAGAAAAGCAACATCCGGGGCTTGCCAATTCCTTGGTAGGTCCTTGGTGTGTTGGTCTTCCAAGAAGCAAAATTGTATATCTCTCTCCACCGCCAAAGCCGAGTATGTGGCAGCTGCTAGTGCTTGCACCCAATTGATATGGATGAGGCAAACTTTAAAGGAATACGGTGTCCATTGTGACAAAGTTCCTCTTCTATGTGACAATGAAAGTGCCATCAAGATTGCATACAACCCGGTGGATCACACAAGGACAAAGCATATTGAGATTCGACATCACTTCATTAGAGATCATGTTGCTCGAGGTGATATTGATCTATCATATGTATCAACCAAAGATCAACTTGCCGACATCTTCACGAAGCCACTTGATGAAGCAAGATTTTGCTACTTGAGGAATGAACTAAATATCGTAGATTCAAGGAGCTTGACTTGATTATCTTGCACTCTCACCTAATACTCGACCCATATTTGGTTTAGGTGTAGGCATGGACATAGGGGGAGTGCGGTCCTAATTGATTGGACCATCCCTCCCCCCATTATGCGCAAAGTAAAACAAAATCATTCCTCTTAATATCATTTTCTGATATGTGAGCTTAATGATGAGTTTCGGTAATGGAACCAAGATATATCTTCGTGGTGCCAAGCCGAGTATACTCAAACATGGTGGCCTAGGCCATCGCCCCCTCTCAATAGAGAGGTTGATGTGCTTACTCGTGTTTGTCACTTTTGAATTGTTTCTTACTCATGTTTGTCACCCTCTTGTTGGTTTTGTTCTTTCGGTCATGCACTCACATTTGGCTCTCCATATGTTTTTAGTAATTTTTGAGTGCATTGGCCCATATCAGTGTGACGCTCTAAACCCATACCCTTCTTATTCCCCAACAAAACTTATCTACTCTGCACAAGAACCTTCCATCTTATGTATCTTGGCACTCTGTCCTGATGGTTACGGTACTACCGGGTCTCATAAGCGGTACTACCGCCAAACGGTACTACCGGCAATTGCTAGCGGTACTACCGCGTCTGGTTCAGTTTTCAGGTTACATGGAAACTTCCAGTCTTGACTACCGGTTGGTATTCTGGTACTACCGCAGCATAATCTTACCACCCTTGGCTCCGGTACTACCGCTTGTGCGTGTCGGTTAAGATTGGAGACATGGGTGAGGCACCCCTCAGTGCCTCATTCATCCCTCGTCTCCACTCCTCACCAGCGCCACCGCAGGAGCAAGAGGACGCCGCAGGAGCCCCGCCCTTCTCTCCTTGTCCCGGATCCACACCGGATCCAGCCTCCCCGCGGGATCCTCCTTCCTCTCCACCGCCATGGACACCGGTACTACCGCCCTCCTCATATTCTCACTTGTTTTCTCCATTGAATCTAGGGTAACTTTGATTCTTGGTTAAAACACATATTCTTGAGGTTGTATCGTGTGCTATTTACCAGATCTACCACTTTGTCCGATGGAAATCGTGTTTTACAACAAATTTACTGCCCGTACATGGATTTCTAGTTCAGATCTGCACTGTGGTCACGGGCCGGTAGTACCGGGAATCTTTTTCCGGTACTACCGCTTGGCGGTACTACCGCCAGTGTAGATCCGGTACTACCGCCCTGTACTGGCAACAAATTTTCTTTAAAACACAAAGAGTTCCATCCTCTGTTTGTCTTAGGTTCTTGTGCCCTTACCCCTATGCTATCTCCCTCGTTCTTTCAATGGTGCAGGGGGTTACCGAGGATCGCGCAAACGCTCCAAAGCTCACCATGAGATCGAGGACTATGAGTCAGAATCAGAGACTGAGTCAGAAGAGGAGGTCATGCCTCAACCTAGTGCCCGTCTGAAATTGCAAACAACACGTAGTCGTCGGGGTGGGGGGGGGGGGGGGTCAAGCAGAGTGCTGGTCGTAGTAGAGCTCCCCCACCTCCTCCTCCCTCCGGTCCTCGCAAGAGCCACAGTTCCGGGCCATCAGGGCCAAAGCTGCTGTCTGATTTGTCTGAGACAGAATTTCATGACCTATGGGTTGTCAGTCCATATGGGACATCTCGCTCTCATCTTCGGGAAGGTAGCCTCTTCTTTACGGATTTCCAGGAGCGGGTGTTCCATGAGATCCTCATGAAAGATGACAAAATGGTGGTTCCTCAAAAGTGGATCGAGATGAATCATGTGAGGAAGAATCTGAACTACTTTGGTGAAGCCCTTGAGATTTGCACCAACATTGGCTTGCTTCCCGTTATGGATTTTCGGTGCAATTATGACCCAATGCTCATTACTCAGTTCTATGCAACCGTTCACTTTGCCAAGAATCAGACTTGGACTCTCACCTGGATGACCGAGGGTGTTGTCAAGCAAGCAACGTTGGCTGAGTTCGCAGCCATTCTCGGGTACGAAGACCGTGGCAAAGACACTCCCGTTGGTTTTCAGTGCCATGACAATGATCGCCCCAAGAAGAAAGATGCTCTTGCACCACTGTACATCCGGGGGCGTGGTATCCCTGGAAAGATCAAAGGACTTTTACCTACATATGACATATTGCATCGCATCTTCCATGAGACCATCGCCCCCGTGCTGGGAATGTTGATGAGATACATGCCTTCATGGTGGATATTATGCTTGCCACCTACCACCACCGTGACTCTGGACTTCCCATGGATGTGATGGATGTTATTTGGAATGAAATGGTATGTGCCACTTTTCAAAGGAGGGTGCCTCCTTTTGCTCCATACATCATGGCTCTCATCATTAGCAAGTGCCCTGTGATTGCCCGTGACTTGTATTCTCTTCTCCTTGTCACTCACCGCCACAAGAATCTGTTGATCAAGACCCATCTCAAACCACGCAATGCCGATGGTCAGATTGTTGATGAGGATGGGAACCCTGTTGTGGAGGAATCCGGTGATGCTGATGATGCTCAGCAGGATACTGACTATGTGGTCTCTCGCCGCAAGCCTGCTCAGCCATCTTGGGCCAAGAGATTTGAGGCCAAACTCAAGAAGATATTCTGCCTCCAAGTGGACAATCAGAAACGCATGTACGAGGCCCATGTCTATGCCAAGAAATCGGTTGTTCGTCAGAAGGAAATGATGGAGGCTCAAGGCTTGACCGTCTCCAAGGGCTCCGAGAACAACATTACCCCAGAAGACCAATGGAACTCCAAGCACAGCCACTGGGAAGATGATGCCACCTCCTCCTTCCGTGCCCCGCCACCTCATGATGATGCATGGGAAGACTAGGTTGATGATGATGACGAGTGATCTCCAGGACGTTAGTGTTGATCTTGTCCCTTTTTGGCGTCTTGATGCCAAAGGGGGAGAAGTTGCACATTAGGTATGCGGGATTTGCGAGGGAAAAGTCACAAGCTCGTTCTTGCCATTGATTTTTATTCGCTTGTGAACTTTATTTGCTTGCCTCTTATTATGTGTGACTTACTATGTGTGAACTAACTATTTGTGCTATGTATGGTGATACTATGTGGTTATCGTACGGATCCATCTTGTGTGTAATATGGCTATTCTCATTTGGATCCACTCTATGTGACGACCTTCCCATTTCTAATCAATATTGGTCATCACATGTTATTTAGCAAAGGTATGTGCGACTTCTTCTCCCAGGTAGCTTGTTAGAGAGTATGGGGCTTGTTTCTACATATCTAGGGGAGCCCCATCTATATCTTGTCATCACTAGATTTCCCTGCAAAATGTGTGTTGTCATCAAACACCAAAAAGGGGGAGATTGAAAGAGCATTTGCTATCCCTAGTGATTTTGGTGTTTTATAACAACACACATATCAGACTAATGATTTTCCAAGTGTGTCACAGGTGCATTGAAAATTATTTGCAATGTTCAAAAACTGTCTGCCTGGAGGCGGTACCAAAAAGAGGTAGTATCGCTTTTTGCTACCGGATGCGACAGAAGGTTTTGACTAACTGTCAAAAAGCCTCTGCCAGGCTAGGTACTAAAAAGCGGTAGTACCGCATTTTAGTACCTAGCGCGACAGTAGCTTTTTGACCACTTGTCAAAAGCTTTTGCCTGCTCTGGTACTAAAATGCGGTAGTACCGCATTTTAGTACCGCTCGGGGCAGAGACTTTTGTACGTTGGCAAAAAGCTTCTGGCTGTCTAGGTAGTAAAATGCGGTACTATCGCATTAAAGTCAAGACCACCATTGGAGCCACAAATCTTCAAGAACTCCTCATTCCACCACCCAAAGTCCTTGATCTTTGGGGAATCGAAGGAGGAGGCCCCGATCTACTACTTCACCAAAAGAGATCTTCATTTCCCCCTCATTTCATTGAGGGCCCCTTTGTTCTAGTGTTTTCTTGGAAACCCTAGTTCTTGTTTTGGTTCTTACAAGCTTGTCTTTGATTGCTTTGACAGCTTGCTTGTATTTGGGAGCCTCCGATTAAGTTGTGGATGTGTGCCCCAAACTTGTAAAGGTGCCGACTTCCACCTCGAAGGTTGTCGATATAGTGGAAGGTGAATCGATCCCGTTGGGGTGAGATTCATCAGAGAACAAGGGAGGCCTTTCGTGGCGTTGGTGGTTTGAAACCACCCCCTCTCCAAACGTAGACATACTTCCCCTCAAAAGGAAGGAACTACGGGAAACAAATCCTTGTGTCTCCGTGTCCACCACTTTGGTTACTTCTATCCTTTACCGCACTTTACTTACTTGTTCCTACTTTGTGTTGTGGTAGCTCTTGCATAATTGTCATATAGGTAAATTCACCTTAGTTGAATTATCTATAGAATTTACCTTATTGTCAAACCTTAATTTGAAAAATAAGAAAATTTGAAGTAGCACCTATTCACCCCCCTCTAGGTGCCCATACGATCCTTTCAGCAGTAAAATAAGAGCAATAGTAACAGTAGCAGTAAACAGTAGGATATGAGCGCGGTAGGCATAGAGATGGATGGATGGGTGTTGCATGGACGAGTCTAAACATGTAACTTCAAGATCTAGGGAATTTGCAGATAAATAAGAATAAACATCCAAGTACTAAACAATCATAGGCATGTGCTCCAAATATAGTCATACGTGCTCGAAATGAGAACTTGCACAACATCTTTTGTCCTACCAGCCCGTTGCAGCGGGGCCTCAAGGGAACTACTAGCAATTAAGGTGATCCTTTTAATAGAGCACCAGAGCAAAGCATTAGCACTCCGTGAACACACGTGAACCTCACATCACAGCCATCCCCTCAGGTTGTCCCAATTTCTGTCACTTTGGGGCCTTTGGTTCCGGACAATGATATGTGCACACAACTTGTAGATAAGATCACAAACAATACTATCATAATGAATCAGTAACACATTCAGATATGAGATCATGGCACTCGGGCCCTAGTGACAAGCATTAAGCACAACAAGTTGCAACAAAGTCTAATAGCACAAATAGAGATAATAGGCACCATGCCCTAACAATCTTATTTGATTACATGATAGAACTCATCCAATCCCTACCATCCCCATAGCCTATAGCGGGGGATTACTCACTCGTGGATGGGGGAAACATGGATGGTTGATGGAGAGGCGTTGGTGATGATGATGGTGATGATCCTCTCCAAATTCCCTGTCCCAGGAGGGTGCCAGAACGGAGTTTCTGGTTCCAAATCAAGGTTCCTGGTGGTGGCGGCACAGCGGAACTCTTTCTTGAAAATTATCTAACCCCCCGAGTTTTTAGGTCAGAAGGCATCTTATAGGCGAAGAGAGAGGCCGAGGGTGCACAGGTAGCCACACCTCCAGGCCAGGCCTAGCACAATGAGGGTGTGGGCCCCACTCTGTCTCATACTCTAGCTCCGTGAGTCTTCTGGTGAAATAGGATTTTTGGCATATTTTCCGGGATTTTTCCTGATAGTTGATTTTGTGCACAAAAACTAGACACCAAGGTAATTCTGCTGAAAATAACGTCAGTCCGTGTTAGTTGTATCCAAATCACAAGTTTAGAGGAGAAACAATAGCAAAAGTGTTCAACAAAGTAGATACATTTTGGACGTATCATAAGCGCAATGAGGAATACTTAGCCTTTTGATCCTGTTATTGTTCTGCTGTTTGCTATCTCCCTCATGCTAGTGTGTTTATATAGATACATGGGCATTAATTTGTTTATCTTTTATGGTATGTCATTAATTAGAATCCTTAGGCCTTTCGTAATGGAGTGTATCTTTAGCTTGCTATCCTAAGCAATGGTGTATCTTAAGAGATAACTAGTAAAATGGAGTGTATCTTAAGAATTGTATCTACATTTAATGACTATGAGTATATGCGTGTATGTGATTGAGCCAACCATGTATCTATGATACCATGCAAGCTTGTATCTAAGATATTCTGTTATGGGCGGATCCTGTCCGGCTACGAAAAGAGTAAGATGGAAGATTCACTGATTCTCTGACTTACATGTTGAAGGCGGAGAAAATTGCAGGTTTCTTTAGGAGGACTTTAAGGTATTGCTTGACAAATTTCCGACATCACCTAGATGAAGTATTCAAGACCAAAGGGAAATACAGAGCAAGATCCCATAGTTCTCCAAGGGATAATGTTGGGAATATGCTAAATGAATATCACCATAGCACGTCTCTAATCAGGCTAACCCGTGTGACCCACAATTGGTAGCAAGGCCTATGGCTTGTTGGGCGACCTGGTTAGACGGATCTAGAAGGGAGGCCTCTGCCAGATAAAGGAAGGCTATGGTATAGTCAAAGACCAACCCAGAGACTTATAATATATATAGTTTTGAAAGTATCATACTTATATATAGTTTTGAAAGTATCGTACTTATAACATTTGTATCTGGAATGTTTCCTTTAGGTTACTTAAGATTGGTTATCCTTTTACTTGGTGTAGTGGTTTCTTGATTCTATAATGGAGTAGTATCATTTACCTTTTATAGATTAGTGAGTATAGTTTATGAAACAAGATATATTATTACTTAACTACTTATGAACTTATTATAGTGTTGTGGTAGTTCTTTTAATTTGGTGGTTAAAGTAGATAGGAGTGATCTGATTTATTCACAAGTTTTTCTTTAAGGTTTTTATTATGAATAAGAATCCTTTTAGAATGTAGTTTTCACTTAAGGTTGAAGATAATTCTAAAATAAAAAAAATATAATGTTTTAAACCATTATGGCTTCATATTATTAACATTTAAAATTAATACTATTTATGATACTTAATGTACTCATTTTAGGAATATTAATAAATTTTATTTATCCTTATATGAATTATTAATGAAGTAAATAAGTTTAAATTTGAGTTACTAAAATATTTGAATTTTAATTTAACTCAAATGTAGAATATTAGAATTTTAACATGTAAATATTATTATTTTGATCATTTTGGTATATTACATTTATTTTTTGTGATTTATAAATAATAAGATATGACTTTTATAATTCTTATTACTTTATAATTACTTAATAAATAATAAAAATTTAATTAAGTGAAATAATAATACATGATTATAATTTTAAATTATAATTCTTATTGTGCTAAGATTTTTGGTATTTTATTTATATTTTTAATATTCACCATTATTTAAATATAAATTTAAAGTTTTATTACTTATAAGACCTTTATAAAATAATATTTGTTTAAATAATTATCACCATAATATTTGATAATAGTTTTAAGTTATAGATTTTATTTTTCTGAAAATTTTCATATATTATACACATTTTTCTGAATTATAAAACAAAAGTTATTAAGTAAACAAGATTTAATCACTTATTTGATTTCTGGAATATTACTAATTAAGTTTATAACATTTAATCTATTTCTTAAATAGGAAATACTTTTTACACCGCACCTAAGATTAGCCTCAGTGACTGACCCGTGGGCCATTGTCCACCTCAGCTCTCAGATTTAGAAAATGTACTTCTTACTTTCCCTCTCTCTACTCTCAGTCGATGACACATGGGCCCAAGGCGAGACAAAGACTAGTCAAACTAGCTGACTGAGTCAAGTGGTGGCATCGGTGTGACGTAGCGATGGCGTCAGCACCACCACCGCCATCAGTGGTTGGTCGCCGGCGACGATCTACTGTGTCCTAGCAAACGAAATGAACCTAGTTCGAATCAGTGCAACGTGCTGAGTCCTAAAGTGGCGGCGCCGCTCGGAAATGGTCATCGGAGCCTCATCTCCAACGAGCTCCGACGGTGGCCGACGATGGTACACGGTGAGATGGCGATTCACATCGAGATAAGGCGATTTAAGGATACATGGAGGTTTAGGAACTCACGCTGATGATGATAGAGAGGTCGGCGAGGACAGGCGCGGTCGGAGGCGAGCTTTCTGACAAGATTTCCGACAAACTGCCGCAAAGAAGAACGGCCAAATTCGTCCACTCCAGTGCTTCCCTTGATGCAGGGTTTCTCTCAGAGGATCTACGGAGGACGGTGCTTCTCCATGGCTGCTTAGAAGGGTGTGGGGAGATGTGGTTCGACGGCGAGGTGTGGCTCCGATGAGCTAGGGTTTCGGTCCCATTTGCATCTGAGTAAAGATTTAATAACTAAGCATATTGTTTTCTGTTTGGTATACTTGATGACATCACCTTTAGTACTTGAAAGTTATATCTTGAATGTTTTATAGAAAGGAATTGATAAAGGTACTCTTAAGCACATTTAATTCTGATGGTTGGAATTGTTAGAGATGTGTTTATGTGATATGTTGTAGGAAATGTTCCTATCGAGTGGTATAGATATAAGAAGAAGAATTCTGAATATGAAATGGATATTAGACTTGGTTTTAAGATTTAGAGTTGATTGTTTACCAAGAATTACTATCTTCCATAATTCATAATTCTAGACTTCTTATTAAGGAATTCCTTTCCTAGATATACTACCTTTTTCTATCTATCATCATGATTAACATGATGAGTTTTACTTCATAGTACTATTCTCATTCACTGATTAACCTTCTAAACTCATGGATGAATCAAATGAGTTTGATACTAAAGTATTTCATAACTTCCTCATATCCTTACTTGGTTGTATCTTCTACTGTTGATAGCCTTCCATCCAACAAATAGTTCCTACAAACTCTACTCATAATCTTCCTTGATCATTTTTTTACTAATGTATCTCTAATAGTTGTATGCATCCAACTACCCTTCTCTAAAGTTGACTATCATTTAAGATGAATAACACCACTTCGATAACTCTATGCTATATTAGCTTTATTTGAATAATATCATCCTATATTCACTTTACTCTAATAACTCACACTCCAACCTTAAATTATATTTATGTGGCTTGTAATGATTACTCTAGGATAACTTATCTCTACTAGGGTTCCAATCATGTCCTGCCCACTAGTATTACTTATACTAGATATAAGCATTCAATATTGGTGGCAAAAGGATCACCATTATAATCCTTTAATCATTTATTGCTTAAGTTCTTAGTTGGCTAAGCAAGGCTTTATCAATCCTACTTTTCAATTGTCTTGAAATTATCTTTTTAGTATCTCACATTGGATTAAGGTTATTTATGGACTATGCCATATTTAAAAGATTTAAGTAGATGTTATGATAAGATCAAGAAATAGTAGATCAAAGATTGATAGTTAAAGAATTTGTGAATCAATGGGGAATTACCCAACATTGATGAACAACTTTTATTAAGATAAGTTTCATAAATATTGCTATAGAATTAAACATATATAATGGATGATCTTGACTTAGTCTCTTTCCAACTCCAACTCATTAAAGATTTTAAGGTTAGGTATTACTATGATACTCATAGTAAGAATAGATAAGAATAAGATAGGCCAGGATTAGTCATTACATTTATATTACTTTAGTTTGTAATCTTAACTTAGTATTCATAGGTTGATATGATGAATGGTATGATATGATCCCTTAAGGATCATATATGAATCATTTAAGCAATGTATTATAAGTGACATTTGGTTATATCTGGTCTACCCTTAGACCAAATCATGTTTAACCAAATAAGGTTTTAGCAAAGGTTATTTAGAAACTTATCGCAGTCAACTTGATGATCTACTTCAATTCCATCAAGTTAAGAGAAGCTTCAATCAATTTGACACGTTCTATTTTAAAAGCGCGAAAATTGTTCTGATTTTCTATGCATGAATGCAATGCACACATATGGGTTCAGCTTATTTCTAAGCTCTAATGCTGGGATGTTACAGACTCTCCCCCTTAAAATAAACTTCGTCCTCGAAGTTCGCAAACTCTCACGTTTTGGAGTAAGGAGTTGACTTGTAGTGGTTGCTACATTCTCCACTCCATGATGACCTTAAATGGAATCATTTGTAGTATTCTATGACTTGATTAGATATCCTAATCTAATTCTTTTTATTTAATCTCCAAACTTTATTACTACGTTAAATACAGTCTAGAGAGTCTCCTTAAAAACAAGTTTTAAGTTTCTATATGCCCGTGTTTATGGTCAAAAGACTATATTTCTATTCCTGTTATAGTATAGTTGATACTGGTACTCCTTCCAATATTGGATTTGAACTCAATTTGTCCATACCCATTGGAATTTTTCATTCTCGATACTTGCCCAATTAGATATTCTATATTACTACTTAAGGGTTACTTAAGAGTTATTTCTTTTAGAATTGGTCGGTTAAATGTATCCTTTATCACCTTCAAGCTTATACCTTCTTAAGGTTTAAATAATTTTTCATTATTACCTATAGTACTTTCTTCAACTTTCATTCATAATGTCTACTCTCCCCCTTAAGTTTTACTAATAGTCTTTAAATTGGCTGTATAGTATTTATTGGCTTAATAACTAGAATGTTGGCTTTTGTTCAGTTTATACTTTACCAAATTAGGGTTCGATGAAAGATTATACGGTGCATCCACATAGTTATGGATCTCCGAGGCAAATCTTTCAGCACTATATGCCGTACTTACTATTGGACATTTTTTCTGGGGTAAGTCTAACTTTGCAAAGCCTCTCGAAAGACGATCGCCTTCAAATTTTTATACTTCCTTAGGTCTTACTTAACTTAGGCCAAATTTAATGCTCTTTATGCAACCATTAAGATGATCTGGTTAACTATGTCAACCAAATTCCAGCTGCGGACAAAATATCAACCGTGGATCAGAATGTCGACTAGGAATTAAATACCAACGGCAGATCATTCTGGTGGTAGGTATTACCTTAAAGTTTTCGACCTACAATTGGCATTCTCTCTGAATTGTCGGAGCTTGCATACCCTTTTGGTTCCAAGGCATCTTCTTGGTATTTTTTCATGATACTTCCATGAACTTGGTACAAATCTTTCATTAACTTCTTAGCATCTTACCTACTTTGAATGAGCTTTTAGTTTATCATATTTTATTGCTCCCTACATCTTCTACACCAGACTTTCTTCCTAAGCTGGCCAAAAATGACCAATGCTCTACCTTATCCTCCAAATGGTGTTAATACTCCTTATATCTTGCTTCATCTTTCAAGTAAGTCTTCCTTTTGATCTTTGAAACTCGTCACTCCCTTACACGAATTCCCGTTTCTATCTAGGTCTATAACATCAAGTAATAACTGGGTGTTACATCATGCATTTGCACACCTAATTAAACTTCATGTACAGATCTAGTCAATCAAGAAGATCCAATAAGATCCAAAAGTCGATAACAACAAAACATATACCCTGTATTACACATAGGTTTTAAATAATTTACAAATGTACTAGATGTTCCAACGGTTTGCTCCATACCTATTTACACAACTATCTTACAAGAACCTTTTGTTCTTGTGGATATATCCTCACTTATTTCAGCAAACCCTTCAAACCACAATACGCATTACCCTCTATATACATTATTCAAGCCCTCATCCCTTGGTATGTTGTTCCTTTCTTACTTTCATCTTCCTCTAGTGCTTCCTGGAGTTCTGTCCATGATGACGTGAAGTCCTACGACTGCCTTATGGAGCATAAGAGCATCTAGGAGGTGCGTATTCTTGGTTAGAAGTACCGATACTGAGATTAGTCATTGAAAAATGACTAGAGTTGGCATAGTCTTCTATAGTATATTCCTGGTTTAGTTGGGGAGATGACCTCGGGTAGGGTAAAGACGGGGAAAGACGAAAGGAAGTTGCCCGTCTAGTTTCCGAGTTACTGTCTGAGTCGGCCGAATCCTGTAGAGGTCGGCCAAGACAGGGAAGGGCAGGACCCTTATGATAATGGCAAGGCATTACCTGGCCGAGATACTATGTAAGTCGGCTGGGTTAGCCCGAGTAATCTTAATATAGGTAAAGGACGAGCCGAGTTACGCGAGGCAGGGCTGAATGATACGAAGCTTGCAGGAGAAGGAGAAACCTAAAGTCAAACTCTAGCTGCAGGCTACGAAGAATCTGAGCGGAGCCAAGCAGAAGGGACAAAGGCGCAGAGTGTCAGAGGGGCAGAAGGAGGTCACGGAGGTGACACTCCTGAAGCCCGAGGCACGCAGGAGGGGCCCTCTGGAGCCTTGCCGTCGTTAGAAGGGCGACAGGGAAAGGAGGCCGCCGAACTACTATTTTAGGACAAGCATATTCTTCGAATATGCTTGCCCCGTCAGCCCTAAAGGAACCCAAGGCTCTCCTTTATAAGGGGAGGCTTGGACCCTGAGGAAGGGATCGGCTCATTTTTAGTACCGTTAGGCTGGTAAAGTTCTTCTTTTCTCCTTGTATACAGCTCAAGGAGCACTTGTAGCTCCAAGAAGGAGAAATAAAGATCTTTGCCTTAGTCTTTTGTGTGTAGAATTAACTGCATCTTCCCTCCCCAGATCCCTCTAGCATCCATTGGCCCCTTACTTTAGCCTACCCATGGCATCTGCCGTGTCACCACCACGATAGTTGGCGCCCACCGTGGGGCCAGCAGCGGTGCTAGCTGGAGTCATGATCCGGACGGGAAACTTCATCAACACTGGCGAGCGCATTGTCTCTGGCTTGGTCCGGAGACTTGATCTCTGTGACTACGTCAGCGACAATGCAGGCAGATTCAGGGGAAAAACTCCCCCACGCAACGGCGTCTTCATCAGCTTGGGCATGCACCGGGTCTACATCGGCGTTGACATCTCCGGCATTTATCCTCACCAGGTTGTTGTTGCAGGAGAACCTCCCCTTAGCGCCGCGAGCCGTCCGCGCGGAGCGCGCCCGGTCAGCAGCGTTGAGGTGATGGTCGCAGCCGGAGTGCAGGCAGGAGTAGCGGGTGCCGGATCAAACAGAGACCCTACCGCGGGCGTGCAGGTCGCACCTAGGCAGACGGCACCACCACCCACCGAGGTAATTCCTTCAGTGGTCAACCAGGCCGAGGTGCAGGAGACAACCGCAAAGGCACCAAGAATAAGAGGGCCACCTCTGGAAAGACCAGAAACATTCTTCAGGCAACCATAGATAATTTGACTACACCTGTAGCGCCGATACTTGATCCGGCAAATGCTCAGGCAGAGTTGGAAGAAACCAGGCAAAAAGTGCTGGTAGAAGCAAAAAAGGTGTCGGCCTTGCGGGAGTCCTTGAACATGACCCTGCGAGAGTATGCCAAAGCAAACAAGCTTGACGTCGCCCCCGAACGGGTCGATGAGTTGAGATTAAGAGGAAAAAACCTCATAGATGATATCAACAAGGAGCATGATGTTCATAAGGCAGAATCAGTTGATTTAGGCTTACCGAGGTACAGTACCCTGGCAAAGAACCTGAGAGCGGCAAATGCCGCAACATTAGAGTTAGAGGGATTGACCGGCGAAGCCCGGCAGAAATAGCAAGAAAGAGTGAATGAGCTGGTACGCATTGCGAACCAGCAGAATGAAGAAATGCTCAGGGAAGATCCGGCGAGGCCAGGGGCTTCGTGGATGGTTCACTCGGCTAGGGCAGCACCTGCCTTATCTGTGACAGCAGCATCTTCACCCGGAAACAATGCACGAAAGGACAGAGCGGTAACTTCGGGAAAAAGAAACAAGCAAATTGTTCCATATGATCCGGCGATAGCCGGGAAAGCAAAGGAGAACAGAGGCAATGGAAGTCGAGGTAACAGTGGCGAGAGGAACCCCGGTCATGCTGAGAAAGGCGGCGGAAGCCGAGGGAATGGAGATCTCGGCAGAGCAGAACTCGGAAGAGGAAATCACGAGAAAAATATCCCGGTCGAAGGAAGGAGAGAACCGCCGCACAACCCACAGCCGAGACATGAACCTCGGCAGGAAAAAGAAGCAAGACCAGCTCACCACAATCGGGTAAATGAAAGGTACAATGATGGTTACTCCGAGATGGAATATGCGATCCATGGTGGAAATAACCACTATGGAATGCAGGACAGAGTTCTGTACAGAGATTTGCCGTCAAATGATGCCAGGGTAAAGCTAGACTGACTATACCGATCTGAGTTGCTGGAAGAACAGGGTCCACCGGGTCCGACATGCTTCGGACCACGGATTATGGGCGAACCACCTGTGCTGAACTTTCAGCTGGCAAGAGGCACGAAAACATATAATGGGAGCACCAAACCACAAGACTGGTTGATTGATTATGCCACTGCTGTGAAAATAGCAGGTGGAACCTACGATGGGCAGTGCGGTATGTCCCACAAATGTTGGAAGGACCATCTAGAGTATGGCTGAATAATCTTCCAACAGGCAGCATCAACTGTTGGTTGGACTTTGAAGAAATGTTCGTTAGCAACTTTACCAGTACTTACAAGAGGCCAAATTGGCCGCAGCAATTAGCCATGTGCAAGCAAAGACCGAATGAGACGGACAAAGAGTTTTTAACTCGGTGGTGTAACCTGAGAAACTCGTGTGAAGGAGTTATAGAATCACAAGCAATAGCTTGGTTCGCTCAAGGGTGCCGCTATGGCAGTGTGTTATGGCAGCATCAAAGAGATATGCCAACCACATTGGCGTAAACCATCGAATAGATTCCTATGCGTTGGGAGATCCGACGCAACCAGAATTAATGTCGGCAGATCATCGGGAGCATCAAGATCAATATGCAAGAGATATGGCCGGGTCATCCAGGCGCAATGACTTCAGAGGAAGAAGAAGAGAAGAGAGACCGGATTATAGATATGGTTCAGCCTAGGTGGCAGCAGTAGCGCAAGATCAGCCGAGTCACGGAACCACTCAACGGAAAAAGAATGGTCCTCATCAGTGGACACCAAGGAATGAAGGAAAAAGACAGTGGACACCAGAACAAAAGAAGCAGTGGCAGGAGAGGCCGAAGTACACGTTCGAGTCTATGTTAGATCAGCCGTGTAAATTTCACACGTCAAACCCAGCCAGGCCAGCCAACCATACGACCCGCCAATGTGCATGGATGAAAAATACAATAGGAAACCCCATAGGCATACAGGCAGCGCCTCTCCAGGCACATCCGCAGCATCAGCCGCAGTTGACTGGAGCAAATGCACAGCAACTAATGTTACCACCTCCTCCCCCGAGGTATGACAACTCGGACCGGAGGGATGTAGTGCATCAAGTGATGAACCAAGGTCCGGATGGAACGACAAATCCAGGAAATAATGGAATCAATGATTACAGAGAACATCATCAGTCGTATTGTGTGTTCACAACAGAACAACAAGACAAGCAGAGTGTGCAGCGCTGACATATGGAAGTAAATGAAGTGATGCCGGCAGTACCAAGATATGTGCCTTGGTCAGATCAGGAGGTAACCTGGAGCATAAAGGACCACCCCAAGATAATGCCTAGTCCAGGGTCGTATGCACTCGTGTTAGATCCGACATTTGTTGGACCAAGCATTAATGTGAAATTTTCAAAGGTACTCATTGACAATGGGAGCAGTATCAACATCATGTACAAAGATACAATGCATAAACTCGGAATATCACAGAACATGCTGCAATCCACGAGGACCACTTTCCATGGGATAGTACCAGGACTTTCATGCGAACCCATTGGTAAGGTTCGAGTGGATGTATTATTCGGCACGAGAGATAACTGCAGAGAAGAAAACTTAGAGTTTGAGGTGGTGGATCTAAAAAGTTGTTATCATGCGCTACTCGGACGGCCAGCGTTGGCCAAATTCATGAGTAGCTGCCATGTAAGTTATCTGAAAATGAAGTTACCTGGACCGCAAGGGGTGATAACAGTAGCAGGATATTACAGGAAGTCAATGGAATGTGCTTCAGCCGGGTCAAATTTGGCCGAGTCATTGGTAATAGCAAGAGAAAAAAGAATAATTCAGGAGGTAGCAGCCCTCGCTCAGTCGGCACAACTGAATATGCCGGCATTAGCCAACCCACATGGAAGTGTCTCTTTTCAGCGGACTAAAGAAACAAAAAAGTTCCAGATAGATGAGCAATTCCCAGAGCACACCGTCACTATTGGTGCTGGCCTAGATGCTAAATAGGAAAGCGAGCTCACCAACTTCCTCCGTGATAATCGGGATAACTTTGCATGGTCAACTCAGGATCTACAAGGTGTGCCGAGGGAGTTGGCTGAGCACTCTCTGAATGTAAGGCCAGGAGCAAGGCCGGTGAAGCAACCTCTCCGCCGCTTCGCCGAAGACAGGAGAAAGATAATAGGGGATGAAATAGCTCGGCTACTTGCGGCCGGGTTCATCATGGAGGTGCTGTATCCGGATTGGCTATCAAACCCGATGCTAGTAGAAAAGAAGAAAGATGATCCAAATGTAGCCATTGTATGGCGAATGTGTATCGATTACACGAACCTGAACAAAGCGTGTCCACAAGATCCTTTTCCTTTACCTAGAATAGACCAAGTCATTGATTCGACCGCTGGATGTGAGCTATTATCATTTGTAGACGCGTATTCTGGTTTTCACCAGATACCGTTAAATCCGGCCGATCAAATAAAGACTGTGTTTATTACCCCGTACGGGGCTTATTGCTATCGCACCATGCCATTCGGCCTGCGTAACGCCGGAGCGACGTATCAGAGATGCATGCAGAAGTGTTTACACGACCAGATAGGGAAAAATGTTCAAGTATATGTGGATGATGTGGTCATCAAGACCAAAGAAAGCAAAAGGCTACTGGAGGATGTCCGACAGACTTTCGTGAACCTGAGAAGGTTCCGAATGAAGCTTAACCCGGAAAAATGCACATTTGGTGTGCCAGCGGGAAAACTGCTCGGTTTTCTCGTATCTAGCCGAGGTATAGAGGCCAACCCAACTAAAATAAAAGCAGTGGAAAGGATGGAATTGCCAAGATGTCTAAATGACATACAAAAGTTCACAGGTTGTTTAGCCTTGCTCAGCCGATTTGTATGTCGGCTGGGAGAGAAAGCACTACCACTTTACCAGCTGATGAAAAAATCGGATAAGTTCATTTGGACTCCACAAGCAGACAGTGCATTTCACGAATTAAAAAAGATGTTGGTCACAGCGCCTGTCTTAGCTTCTCCATTATCGAAAGAGCCTATGTTACTCTACATAGCGGCCACCAACAGAGTAGTGAGCACTATGATCGTCGTAGAACAAATTGAAAATGATAAATCAGTACAAAGGCCGGTGTATTACCTGAGCGAGGTACTATCAGCCTCAAAACAAAATTACCCACATTATCAGAAGATGGCTTATGGAGTGTTCATGTCAGCAAATAAACTTAAACATTACTTCGAAGAGAACCCCATCAAAGTGATTTGTGAAGCACCCATAGCCGACATATTAAGCAACAAAGATGCAAGTGGCTGAATAGCAAAATGGGCAATTGAATTGTCACCTTATGGTCCGCAATTCGATAGGAGAGATGCAATCAAATCTCAGGCTGTGGCCGACTTCTTCGTAGATTGGGCCAAAGTGCAATATGAGCCACCATTACCAGATCCGAACTATTGGACAATGCACTTTGACGGTTCCAAACTAAGAAATGGTCTGGGGGCACGAATAGTGTTAACCTCGCCAAAAAGAGATCAGCTGAGATATGTGCTGCAGATACATTTTGCCGCGTCAAACAATGTAGCCGAATATTAAGCACTATTCCATGGCTTGAAAGTGGCAAAAGAGATGGGCATACGCCGAATCTTGTGCTATGGAGATTCATATTTAGTAGTGCAGCAAGTCTCATGCAATTGGGATGCATTGGATGATAATATGGCTTTGTATAGATTTCATGTGCAAAAACTCAGTGGATACTTCGAAGGATGTGAATTTCATCATGTACCTCGGGCAGAAAACGACGCCGCAGACACATTGTCAAAACTCGGATCAACTAGACAGTCAATTCCCCCAGGTATCGCCCTAGAGCACCTAAGGAAGCCATCAATAACACCGTCACCAGAGTCCGAATCCATCTTTATTCCGGCAAAATCAAGAGAAGATAATGTGCCGATGGAAATTGATAAGCAATATAACCCAGAATTCCCAACAATAAAGACAGTTGATGAAAGCATGAATATGGAGAAATCCGAGGTAGTTATGTCGGCAGAAAATATGGAAATAGATAGTGAGACTACACCGGAGAAAATCACACCTATATGGGCGCAACCCATATTCTCTTTCCTTAGAGATGCAATTTTGCCGAATAACGAGATATTGGCAAGACAGACAGTGAGAAGAGCTAAAGCTTATACAATCATAAACAATGAGCTGTATAAAAGGAGTGTCACAAGTGTATTACAAAGATGCGTGAGCTCGGCAGAAGGCCAGGAGATCCTCCTAGATATACATCAAGGAGAATGTGGACATCATGCCTCATCCCGAGCCTTAGTGGCCAAAGCGTTCAGGCATGGGTTTTATTGGCCAACAACGTTGAAAGAAGCCAAAGAACTGGTCGAAAAATGTAATGGTTGTCAAAGATATGCCAGCAAAATACATATGCCTTCGTCCGAATTAAAGACGATACCAATTACTTGGCCATTTTCTGTGTGGTGCTTAGATATGGTGGGACCATTTAAGCCGGCCCGAGGCGGGATGACCCACATATTAGTAATGGTGGACAAATTCACAAAATGGATTGAAGTGAAACCAATAAAGAAATGCGACGGGCCCACAACAGTGAAATTCCTCAAGGATATTATCTTAAGATATGGGTACCCACACAGTGTTATTACAGACAACGGCACAAACTTCACAGAAGGAGCTTTCGCTAGATTCTGTCAAGAGAAGCACATAAGGTTAGATGTCGCCTCTGTGGCTCACCCAGCATCCAATGGGCAAGTGGAAAGGTCTAATGGACTGGTATTGTCCAGAATAAAACCACGACTCGTCGAACCGCTGCAAAGGTCAGCAGGATGTTGGATTGAGGAATTACCAGCAGTACTATGGAGCCTCAGGACTACCCCAAATAGATCAACAGGTTATACACCATTTTTTCTAGTGTATGGGGCAGAAGTTGTGCTTCCAGCCAACATAATACATGACTCGCCAAGGGTTACTCAGTATACAACCGCTGAAGTAAATGAGGTAGCTCGGCAAGACGATGTCGATCTGTTAGAAGAAGCCAGAGAGCTGGCATTATCAAGATCAGCTATCTATCAGCAGGACTTGCTACGATATCATAGCAAGAAGGTGAATCCAAGAGTGTTCAAAGAAGGAGATTTAGTTCTCCGGCTGGTGCAACGCACAGCCGGCATGCACAAGCTGTCGCCTCCATGGGAAGGACCATTCATCGTAAGTAAAGCATTGCACAATGATGCGTATTACCTAATCGATGCTCAATCACCAGGAAAGAACAGGGCAGACAAAGCCGGCGAAGAATCGAAAAGACCATGGAACGTAGCTTTACTTCGTCCATTTTACTCGTAGCAGTCATCTATGACACATTGTAAAGTGATGCCTCGAGCCGGGGCACCAACTATGTATTAAACCTCGGCGTCCAGAGCAGTGACTCGGGGACTGCCACATGTTGTTTTAAATTTCATGTTATGTATTGAACCTCGGCACCTCGAGCAGTGGCTCGGGAACTGCACTATATTGTTTTTGAGATTGGTTTATGTACTAAACCCAGGCACCCTGAGCAGTGACTCGGGGACTGCCCCATATTGTTTCTAAGCTTGACTCATGTATTAGACTTCGGCGCCAGAGCAGGGGCTCGGGGACTGACATACATCATTTTTGATTTTGTGTTAAGTATTAAACCTCAGCACCCTGAGAAATGACTCGGGGACTGTCCGACATTGTATCCAAATTTGGTTTATATATTTCACTTCGGCACCCTGAGCAGCGACTCAGGAACTGTCCTATATTGTTTCCAAGTAGGGATTGTCCTTCGTTACAAGAATAGGTAATCAGACTTCGACACCCAGAGTAATAGTATTTTACTCTCATACGATCTTCGAGGTCTACGCCCAGATTAACGGTCCAAACTACAGTGGTCAAGTTGCAAGGCTTATTAAAAATCAGGAAATAGTGAACGTCAAACTGCAGTAAAGCAAAGGCAAATACACATTACAGACTCAAGAAATTGAGAACTGCCAACACAAGGATTCAGACGAACAGGACCTGTTTAAACAAAGTAATGACGATTACAACCACACGTGTCTCAGCGGAACACGGCAAAACAAGTTCACACCACACAAAAGACGGACAAATGTCTGACATACATCGTGCGCCCGGCATACCAGGGGCAAGAAGTAACTTAGAGTTTTTTAGCTAGAGAGGCAGTGGTTTGGTCAGGAGCTGCGCACTCCGAAGTAGGGGGAACTTCGGCCGATGTAGCCTCGCCCTCCACAGACCCAGGAGCGACTTCGGAGGAAGCCCGAGGCTGTTGAGGAGCGTCAGCTTGCGCAGTGGAATACCCAGTACCTTTGGAGGAGGACCACGCGTCGCCGCTGCCATCCGAGATCGAACTGGAATGAGTAGAAGCAGCCGAGTCACCGTCATCTTCACCTTGTTCAGCAGAGTTATCGTCCGAGGCATCCTCAACTTGGACCTCGTCCTCTGGGTTAGGAAGGAACCTCGGACCTTCATTCCAGTTATGCACGTCGGCATACTCCACAAGCTGATAGGCACGAGCTTGCCGGAGAGCGACAAAGTCTGGGTCCTCAACCCAACGAGAGCCAGTGCACAAATTTCTCAAGATATCAAGTGAAATATCTTCATACCATGACATGATGACAGTGAGAGCCATATCAGCACCAGCTCGTCCAACCGACTCCCTCCAAAGACTTAGCTGCTTCTCAAAGGCCATTAATCTTTCCAACAACAATTTGACCTCATCAATATTTGGAGTCCCAGAAGTATTCGGCCAGAGAACATGGTAAGCTCGGATAGCTGCCTGCACCAAATCCCTGCCCATAATCTTCATCGGACCAACTGCAGCACCAACAGCAACCAAAAAGTCTTCCATCGAGTACTCTGAGTCCGCATTAGCAGGAACACCTCGGCGCACACGAGCGCTAATCACCGCTTTAGAGCTCACGGGCTTAGCTTCTGGAAAATGGTCTACGCAAAACACGACAGCATCAGTCAGCAGTAAGAAAAGGAAAAAAGATAACCCGGCCGCGGTGAGAAGCTTACGATGACTATAACTCAGCATTATCTGAAGATCTTTAGCCCAGTCAATCTTGCTCTTCTCAAAGCGAGTGATATCCTCGCTCATCCCACGTGTCTTCAGTTCGGCAGCCTCGAGGAGCTCTTTATTTTTCTGCAATTGCAGAGCTAGCCAATTTTTCTCCTCAGAGAACTCCTGGTCGACCTTTTCTAATTCATACTTCTGAGGGAGCTTAAGGGACTCCACCTCGGCATGAAAGCGAGATATCTCATCATCTTTATCCTTCAGCTGCGCCGAGTGAGTAGCGCTTTGTTCTAAAAAATGCAGCATCACATCAGGCATGGACGTGCAATCTTGGTGAGATGCTGCAAAGGTTTGTAACTCGGCTTTACCAAAGCCAAAAGAGTTAAAAGAAACTTAGCGCACATTTTAAAGGGGAATATATAAAGTAAAAGAGTAACTAACCTTCCAGGGCCTTGACTTTCTTCTCAAGACGGATGTTAAGATTATTGATGTTCCCTATTTACCAACAAAGTGAGCCAACATCTCGTGTACAAAACAATAAGAGCGTCGGAGATGACAAAAAGATTTGTCGACTTACCAGCTTTTTTCACCATAGGAATAACTTTCTCATACTTTTCTTGCAATTTTCTATGCGCAAAAAGCAGCCTTTGAAATTCGGCGGTCCACCGGTCATGCGCAACCTAAGCAATAGAGCAAATAGTAAATGGATATTTGAAGCCCAAAACAGATCCGAGTCAAGCAAAACTTAACCCGGATCTAGGTGGCTGGATATTCGAAGCTAAAACAGATCCGAGTCAAGCAAAACTTAACCCGGATCTAGGTGGCTGGATATTCGAAGCTAAAACAGATCCGAGTCAAGCAAAACTTAACCCGGATCTAGCTGGCTGGATATTTGAAGCTAAAATAGATCCAAGTCAAGCAAAACTTAACCCGGATCTAGGTGGCTAGATATTCGAAGTTAAAACAGATCCGAGTCAAGCAAAACTTAACCCGGATCTAGGTGGCTGGATATTCGAAGCCAAAACAGATCCGAGTCAAGCAAAACTTAACTCCATAAAAAACTTCCAAGCGAATAACAAGTTATTTGCTTGCAAGCTTCGGGGACTAGAGTATATAATAGTATCCGGAGAACTAATCAAAACTCCATAAAAACAATTACCTCATTCATCTTATCACTTTCAAGAACGATCTTGGCAGCCTGATGCAGACGGATGCTGATGTCGGAGAGTTGAAATGGCTGGCTGCCTGGATTACCCTCGAATTGATCGGCAGCATTCCAATTATTGGCATACTCAACCAGCGAGCCAAAACTGTTCCCACTCTCCGTGCGAGTTAGGACCTTACCTCGGACATGTTGTGTAGCCACCGCTGCCGCAGGGCTTTTGTGAAGAGCGAGCCAGGCTGTGGTAACGGAAGCTTTGGCAGAAGCAACCCCCTTGCGCAGCGCATCGGCAATACTAGGCTGAGAAGAGCCAACAAGACCTTTCTGAGAGGAGGAAGCCTTGATGAAGACAACCTTTCTTGTTTTAGAAGAGGCATCAGTAGGAGCTGATACCTCGGCACTAGGAGCGGCGTCTTTAGAAGCCGGAGGAATCACGGTTGCAGAGGGCGCCGAGATATTGACGTCCTTGGCCGGAGTGGGAGTCACTATAGAAACCGTAGGGGTCGAAAGAGGCTCAGCAGAGACATTAGGGTTCACAGAGGAGGCAGCAGGTTCGGTAGGAATGTCTGTTGGCCGAGTGGAATCGATATCAACGAGAGGAATCTCAGGCGCATCATGGCGAGGTGGCGTCTGATTCGGAGCTGGAGGAGATGCAGCGCGAACAGGACTCAGAATCTTGGTATTTTCAGTAGGCGGAGGGGATGGCTGCCGAGTCATACGACTCGTCATGCTGGGACCGCTAGGCTTAACAGAAAGTGGAGCACTGCGAAAACAAAGAAAAAAGGTCAAGTCAAAAAGCGGAAAGAGAAAAGCAAGAAATACGAGCAAAAGAAACTCACCCTGTGACCCCGGGCATGGTCTTGCGCCTGGGAGGATTCGGAGCTGACTTCTTCATTCGCTTCTTGGGAGCCGTTTCTGAGGCACCAGCAGGAGCACCACGTTTCCCCGAGGTAACAGGAGGCCGGGAGGCAAGAGGCTCGGCGTCGTGAACCTGACCGGCCGGATTAGCTGAGAAAGTAGAAGCCGGAAATGCATAAGAAATTGGCATTGCGGCAACTACCTCTAGAACTTGGACCTCGTCTGAATCACCTTCCTCCTTGTGGGCCGGGGTCTTGCCACGAGCGCGAGCCGGAGCAAGATCAGCCTTGGGGACGAACTCTTCTGAGTCCGGCTCCCCACTATCCGGAGTATTCCGATCCGCAGGCCACGGGAGTGACAAAACCTCGGCATCCTCATTCTTCTGCTCATCAAACCTCTGTAGGACAAGAAGGAGAAAAATTAGCAAAGAGAGTTACGAACGCAATTAAGAAGCAAAACACTAAAGAGCAAACTTACTTCGGGTGGGGGACGCTCGCGGGTGAACGGCTTCAGTCCCCAAGCCCAATCCTCCGGCATCTCCGTTCTAAAAATAGCCCGGACACGCTTGAAAATGAGGTAGTTGTCTAGCTCCACCGTCGAGACTCGGTTGGGGTCAAGGGGACAGCTCATATAGCAGAGTTTGTGTGTGCGTTTCTGGAACGGGCAGATTCGGCTGCTGACAAAGGTAGTCATCAGATCCTCGCCGCGTAGCCCGGCATGGATCAGCTCCTTCAGCCGAATCTCAAAAGCCTCGGCCAAAGCATGACTCTTCCTCGGATTATACGTCCAATTCTTCTTGGAAGGAGGGCCAATGGAGAAGGCAGGAAGCCGAATCTTATCCTCATTCCCCGTGTTCTTGACATAAAAGAAGGACTTGTGCCACTTCTTGCACGATTCTAGCCCAGCGACACGAGGGAATTCGGATTTCCTCCGAGGTGTGATGGATGCCGCTCCACATTGGGTGAGCAACTTCTCGGAGGGGTGCAGAGATTTGTCTGGGATGACGTTGGAGCGAATCTGGAAAAACTTTGACCAGACATGCACGAACGGCCATAGGCCGAAGTATCCCTCCGAGGCGGAGATGTAGGCAGAGAGAGAGGCAATGGCGTTGGCAGGAAGATGATGCGGATGAAGGCCGAAGTAATCAAGAAACTCCCTAGCAAAGTCGCTGAGATTGAGCCCAAAGCCGCGTGCGAAATGTGACATGAAAACTACATACTCGCCTTCCCTGAGGTCTGGAGAGGACTCGCTGCCGGGTAAGCGACAAGCTACCTCGGCGGGAATCCTGCGAGTCCGGATTAGCCACTCGATCTCGCGGCGAGTGACGGAGGAGCCCTGCCACGAGCCTCGCTCGGGCCCAGAGGCAGTATCGTCATCCTCTATCAGGGCACCGCTGACGGAGCTAGACATGGGGTCGCCAGAGAAATCTACGGAGGAAGAACTAGCGGTGGAGGAGAGTCTAGAACTACAAGGCCCCGTCTTGGTTCTACCAAAAAACGGCGACAGAGCGGAGAAAGAACTGTCGCACGATAACAGAAGAGAAATAGAGATCTCTAGAGAAACAGCTAGGCAATAGGACCGGACGAACTCACAGGCGGGCGATGAAAAAAAGGCGAGGAAGCAGACGATGAGATAGCGGATCCCTGCCGTCAAGGACTCAGACGAGCGCACGGCGGCGGAAGTACGAGCGGGCGCAGAGGCGAGAGGAAGAAGAAGGGCGCGGGTAAGCGAAAGGGGGAAGGTGAATCCCCCAGCGCCGCGCCCCTCTTTATAACCGTGCTACCCGCAAGGTAATGGGATCGTGGGTGTGGTGGTTGACCGTGTAGATCGTGTACGTAGCACCAACACACGACGATGAGTGGAACCGCACCAGCGACCGCACGGTGGGACAGAAAGCCACGATCCCCGATAGAAACGGCACACGAGGCGTCGCAGCGCCGACGCCGACAAAGCAGCAGAATCGTAGCGACAACAATAAATCCGTAGAGGAACAAAAAACTAGAGAAACAATGATGAGAAAGACACGTAGGACGAGGCGTACGCGGGAAGATACAATGATACCTCGAACGAGATAACTCGGAAACGAGGCAAAAGAAATCTCATGAAATTGATATGGCCCGGCCAAAGTTATTGGCGGGGCCATACCACCTTCGGGGACTAATGTTGGGGAGATGACCTCGGGTAGGGTAAAGACGGGAAAAGACGAAAGGAAGTTGCCCGTCTAGTTTCCGAGTTACTGTCTGAGTCGGCCGAATCCTGTAGAGGTCGGCCAACACAGGTAAGGGCAGGACCCTTATGATAATGGCAAGGCATTACCCGGCCGAGATACTACGTAAGTCGGCCGGGTTAGCCCGAGTAATCTTAATAAAGGTAAAGGACGAGCCGAGTTACGCGAGGCAGGGCCGAATGATACAAAGCTTGCAGGAGAAGGAGAAACGTAAAGTCAAACTCTAGCTGCAGGCTAGGAAGAATCTGAGCGGAGCCAAGCAGAAGGGACAAAGGCACATAGCGTCAGAGGGGCAGAAGGAGGTCACGGAGGTGACAGTCCTGAAGCCCGAGGCACGCAGGAGGGGCCCTCTGGAGCCTTGCCATCGTTAGAAGGGCGACAGGGAAAGGAGGCCGCCGAAATACTATTTTAGGACAAGCATATTCCTCGAATATGCTTGCCCTGTCAGCCCTAAAGGAACCCAAGGCTCTCCTTTATAAGGGGAGGCTTGGACCCTGAGGAAGGGATCGGCTCATTTTTAGTACCGTTAGGCTGGTAAAGTTCTTCTTTTATCCTTGTATACAGCTCAAGGAGCACTTATAGCTCCAAGAAGGAGAAATAAAGATCTTTGCCTTAGTCTTTTGTGTGTAGAATTAACTGCATCTTCCCTCCCCAGATCCCTCTAGCATCCATTGGCCCCTTACTTTAGCCTACCCATGGCATCTGCCGTGTCACCACCACGACAGTGCGTATTCTTGGTTAGAAGTACCGAGACTGAGATTAGTCATTGAAAAATGACTAGAGTTGGCATAGTCTTCTACAGTATATTCCTGGTTTTCCGGCATCGCTTCCTCATAGTAAGTTGGCTCCTTAGCTTTTTCTTGGATCCAGTCATATATATTGGTGTATTAGCTATCGGAATACTCTTCTAAGTTGATTGGATTAGTATCACCCCCATAGGGTCCATAAGGCTCTATATGGTTATAGTTGGTCTCCTGTTCAATACCTGTCTCACAAGGTATAGGATTTCCTATGGTTCTACCTTGAGATTCCACTTCCCATCCATACTTGTTTGGTTCAGGGTTGTTTGGAATAACTTTATTCCATTCCTGTTGTTTAGAGTTATATTTGGTCCATAGGTCTTCAGGTGGCTCGGAGTCATTTTGGTAATAGGCATAATTTTCTGAGTTTGGATCATCAAACTCAGTTTCCTCAAACACTTCTCCTGAAGGTATGTATTTCGGATGCCTAGCTTCTTTATCTAACTAATTCCTACGAGCCATTGCTTTATCAGGTTCAGTGAAATCCTCAATGACCGTATCCAGCTCCTAAACTAAGACTTGGTGAGTGTTATGATAAGTCTTTAACAAAGACCGATAACGATCCATATACTCTACAGCTAGAGTAGGTTCAGCTTGGACTAAGGTAGAGTGGTCTAACTCATGTTCTGAGTTTGAGGTTTCATGTGGTATAATGGTGTGAGTACTACCTTCTAGAGCTTGAGATTTTTGTTCTCGGATCATGGTTATGGCTGCGGCTACGGCAATCTGATATGCAGATGCCATGCACCTTGCCTCTCATGATGGCATTTCCCCCTTAAGTCCTAAATTCTTGGGTAACATGATCATGACACGGTATTTAGCTAATATCTGCCCATCGTCATAGTAACTGTAAATCTTGACTAAAAGTCTCGATTCACATTCCAAACTCCATAGAAGGTGTCGGAGATTGTCTATCCAATCCCCTCCATAGTCATCCAACGTCATGTTCATCACTTGAACATTCCAGGGTGGATATCGAGGTGCCATGTGGAACTATAGATAAGAAATTATCATCAGTCACATAGAGTTAAAACTCTTGGGTAATGATCGGAATTGTAATCATATAAAAGAGTTATCGCACTAGTAACATAACAGGATTATTCTCAAGTGAATATCCCTCATATCACTAGAGAACTCTTTATTGTTGCTAGGATGTGTCCTACAGGTTCTACCCATTTTCTAGGTTTCCAACCTAAGGTCAAAGCATATGCTCTGATACCAACTGCGGTGACCTAGCATACCACTGCATGATGTAGTATACTATAGTCGTTGACATAACACCAATGAAACACCGTTCACTAGTATTACATCCCTCAGAATGGCACAACAGAAACACAGCGGGTCCAAAACATGGCTAAAGGTTACAACTCACTCTTTACACAAGATCCAGAGAACACTCTAGGGGAAAGAGAGAGAAAGAACTTCTTGCGGAGAAGAGTCAAAGATAAATAACGTAAGAACTATTATACTATTGAAACTAGTATTTTAACTAAGGGGTTGGTATTGCGGCTACTGCAATACACTACAGAATTAGGTTCTTTGGCTAGAGATTATATTCCTATCTAATCAGTAATTGTTTCTTCACTTGAGTTGAGGTATTTGTTGACTTCCTTGTCTTTGTTGAAGAGCTTTAGCTTTGGATGATGCTTCTTGGAGTATAACTTGATGTGGTTGTTGTCTATTCCGGCTTCAGAATCTACCAAGGGTTAAGAATATACTTTGAGTACGAGTCGTACTCAGCAAATTCACTAGAAAAGGAGTGTTTGATGCACTATAACTACAGCCACAGACCGTAGGTCGTAGGCAATGCAAGTTTTTGTAAATATTTCTTCAAAGGTTGCTTTTATTCTGAAAATCTATGTCCGTCAGCCTTCATGGGTTTACCAGAACTTTCATGGAGTTCCTTTCCCACCGTGTTCGCGGCTCCTTCCCGGAACAGGGAGTAACAAGTTACAGGTCTTACACTCTGCAGAGGTGCGTTACTTTACCCATGAGAGATCAACTCTTTATTGCACAACCGGGCAACTTATTCCCGTCCACAATTCTATGATGTGGGGCCCAGAAGATGATCCAAGCCAATCACTGCCCCCTTCGCGACCTCGCATGCCTCCTTGGTGTACACCATGCCCACATATTGGATTATGGCAATGGTTTTTTCAAACCGTTAGATGCCAGAACTATCGTGGGACGATGAGGGTTCCCACCCATATGCCGCATATCCTCTACGAATTACCAATTAATATGCATGCTTGAGGATAACAGCCACGACCTGCACATCCGGCTTCATGCGAGAGGAAGAAGATACAGCTGACTTCTCCGTCCCATTCCAAATCTCATGGTCAACACGTGATATACGGCACAAGAATCACTGGCGACATTGGTTGTTAAGTCCTAGGTGATATAGTTCTGAACAGTGGTATTCCAACTGTCAGATTTAATAGATTAGCTGATCACCCTAGATCAGTAACCAATAGTTCACATTATTATCGAAAATAGTGTTTTTAGACCTTTTCAAATGCAGGTGGTAACAAGACTGGATTTGTAAAATACTTTACAGAAAATAAACAAAAGACATGAGCAAGTGTGAACTTGCCTTTTATGATTGCAAGATTATGCACTCACGGTCTTCGAGTCAGTATAAGATCCAAAATCTAAAATCAGCATCATTGGTCCGATAAGGACTAATGTTTAAAGAAGCAATATGCGTTTATGCATAAGTAATGTGATCCACGTTCTAAACGCAAATCCCGGGGATAATGTTGTCCTAGGGTTTGGATTCCGGAAATGGTTACTTTAGAATGTGTTGTCCTTTTAGATAAGTTTCACACTTGTGCTTCTTATTAGGGCTTGTGAGTGTGTGTGAACAACACATATTTATGTAGAAATTAAATATACACCTATGAAATGCTATTCAAGATTGTTTATACTTTAATTGTTTATTTTCAAACTTGACTTTATAAGTATAGTCATAAATAGCTTATGTGTTATTGCTCCTAGGTATACAAGTGAAGTATGAAGTAAGGTGATTTTGATTATTTGTCATACATTGTTTGCAGTGGCAAAACGAATAACTTTTGAAGAATAAATTCCTTTTCTAAGGTTTAAACAAGCTTTGTGGTTAGTTAGTGGTGTTTGATGTTATTTGTGTTTGCTTGTATAGTTTTGTCTTGAGATGTTTTATAACTTAACTAGTTCAGACCAAAGTTAACTATAAAACATATAATAATGCTTATAGTGTTATATTGAGATTATTGTAGAATAAAGTTAACTTTAAAATATAGATAGTTTTGAAAGTATCATACTTATAACATTTGTATCTTGTGTATCTGGAATGTTTCCTTTAGGTTACTTAAGATTGGTTATCCTTTTACTTGGTGTAGTGGTTTCTTGATTCTATAATGGAGTAGTATCATTTACCTTTTATAGATGAGTGAGTATAGTTTATGAACCAAGATATATTATTACTTAACTACTTATGAACTTATTTTAGTGTTGTGGTAGTTCTTGTAATTTGGTGGTTAAAGTAGATAGGAATGATCTGATTTAGTCACAAGTTTTTCTTTAAGGTTTTTATTATGAATAAGAATCCTTTTAGAATGTAGTTTTCACTTAAGGTTGAAGATAATTCTACAATAAAAACATTTATAATGTTTTAAACCATTATGGCTTCATATTATTAACATTTAAAATTAATACTATTTATGATACTTAATTTACTCATTTTAGGAATATTAATAAATTTTATTTATCCTTATATGAATTATTAATGAAGTAAATAAGTTTAAATTTGAGTTATTAAAATATTTGAATTTTAATTTAACTCAAAAGTAGAATATTAGATTTTTAACATGTAAATATTATTTTTGTGATCATTTTGGTATATTACATTTATTTTTTGTGATTTATAAATAACTAGCAAAATGCCCGCGCGTTGCAGCGAAATAAGTTTGTCTTTGTTGTATCGGTGGTATGTTTTTTTAAATCAGTCACACCTCGCAGCATAAACAACTTTTTTTATCTTACTCGGTGACATTCGCTCCCTCGATTAATTGATTGTTCCAATTCTCAAACATAATATTTCCTTTCTTTAAACCCCTCTTTCTCTGTGTGCTTCCCTTTCATCTTCTCGTGAAGTGGTCGCTGCCGGCTCTGGCCGACACTGTCCCGTTTAATTAGCTGACGCATTTAGTTTATTACCAACCTACACAATCTCTCACAATCAGTCCCGTTCATTAGGCAGTCCATAACTTTCTTTAAATCAGCCAACAATCCCTTCGCTTAGTTACTGCTTAGAGAATCCAATTTAATGAAATTCTGATAAGAGGAAATTTGTCCGGAAGCTAACACGCACCGCATGCTAGGGTTTGTCTTTAAAAAAACAAGCACGCAATGTAAATATTATCTGCTTGATTTTGATTCTACCTAGGCAACCTTCCATCCATGCATGCAGCGTCAAGCATCATCCAAAGAAAATATAGATGGGATGAAATGGCGATCGATGTAGCTGCAGAAATCTGGTGTAATCACGGTACCCAATATGACTCCTTTTGAATTTGAAGAAAAAACCCCGCCAGATCCATTCTTTCCTGCTACATCTGGGAGCAATCCGAAACATGCTGTCAGGTAATGGTGTGGCAGAGCTAGGCGTAGCTAGTCAGGGGATTAGCCGAGTGCGGAGTACAAGACATGCAAAGCTTTGAGAACACGGGCATGATATAGAAACCTTGTTCTCAACTACGCGAGTCGGTGCCGTGACCGAGAAAAATTGCACGAGTCGGCCTAGGTAGATACAACTTGTTTTTTTAACTTATGGGTGGTGTTGATGGTATTATATGGTTTTGTGGGAGGGTAAATTTGTCTAAAAAAGTGTAGGTACTACAAGAAACACTCCTTCCTTTATTATTAGGTATAGATAAGATATAATTTTTATAATTCTTATTACTTTATAATTACATAATAAATAATAAAAATTTAATTAAGTGAAATAATAATACATGATTATAATTTTAAATTATAATTCTTATTGTGCTAAGATTTTTGGTATTTTATTTATATTTTTAATATTCACCATTATTTAAATATAAATTATTAAAGTTTTATTACTTATAAGACCTTTATAAAATAATATTTGTTTAAATAATTATCACAATAATATTTGATAATAGTTTTAAGTTATAGATTTTTATTTTCTGAAAATTTTCATATATTATACACATTCTTCTGAATTATAAAACAAAAGTTATTAAGTAAACAAGATTTAATCACTTATTTGATTTCCGGAATATTACTAATTAAGTTTATAACATTTAATCTATTTCTTAAATATGAAATATTTTTTACACCGCACCTAAGACTAGCCTCAGTCACTGACCCATGGGCCATTGTCCACCTTAGCTCTCAGATTTAGAAAATGTACTTGTTACTGTCCCTCTCTCTACTCTCAGTCGATGACACATGGGCCCAAGGCCATGTCATCAGCCACGCGAGACAAAGACTAGTCAAACTAGCTAACGGAGTCCAGTGGTGTAAGGTTCCCAACCTTTAATAAGGTAGAGATCCCTGTGTTTACAATGCTAGTCCCGGGATCAATAGCTAGCATCCACAGTTAAGATGTAATATCAAGAAACAAAGGTCATAATACCACTTTATAACCAGGAATAAAATAATTTATTACATCTTACATAGCTCATTTGGCTATCTCGTTACAATGCAGCAGAATATCTTTAAGCATGGGGTCCTTCATCTTCAAAGTGCCACAGGCAGACATGTTGGTTGTAGACTTATAATCCTAATCCTTAAACTTCACTAATATCAAACAAACCTGCAACATAACAAGTTACAGCCACAAGGGTCAATACATTTGAATTGTATTGGCAAGTGATACTATGGTAGTATAGTGGAGTCTATCAACTATATGCATTTGGCAAAGTGGAGTTGAGGCTTGCATTGCTCAAAATAGATTTTTTCCTTATCATTTGAAAACACTAAGTTTTTGCTTGACAAAAATCTTTCCCAAGGCATCTCCCAATAGAAATTGGTGATCCTTAAACCCTTGTTCAACCACAAGTTTTTAACTTAGAAATTTGGATGATGAGATTCTTGATAGCTTACATGTCTTGATGCTCAATTGTCCTTTACCAGGGACATGGCTAAGTACTTAGATTTTACACTCTGCAGAGGTGGTGCACTTTCCCCACAAGACTTGGTTTCCCAAGACAAGATCTTTCAGAAGCCTTCCCTTAGACCAAGATGGACGCGTTCCAACCTATCAAACCCCTACCACCAATTGTCCATTTGGCTAAGTTATTGCAACCTATATGATCCAGGCAGAGCCCATAATGGCAAGTGGTTGCACTTGAAGCTTCTCAACATTTGACATCTCAAATCTCTTTGTTCCTGGGTGGCCATCCACAAGTGAGATACACAAGGTAAACCATATAAATGGGCCTTGTGAACCACTCAACACAAACCATTCCTTCCATTCCACCCAGGTGATTCATTCACTTAGTTGTTTTATTAAACAAAACACAAGTCCTCAGACTTAGAAATTTTCCATAGCATGAATATATATTCCACCCTTGTTTTCTACTAGCTAAGTTAAGCATGATAGTAGTAGGAATCTTAACTTAGGAAATTTCTACTAAGGTTTCATCTACTAGGATTTCCCATAGCATAGTTTATACTCAGCAAAATTCCATGCAAGTCCTACTTGGAAATATCACTAATGCATAGTGAAAATAGTGGGACAAAAGTATGAAGCATCACTTGCCTTTTTGGTAGAGAGTATAAGTTCACTCCTTGTCCTTGCAATGTTCACTCACTTCAAATCACTACAATTCATTCAAGCAAACAATATTTCAATCTACCATTCAAGCAATTCATCACATAAAATGATAGAATCAAAGTAATGCATGCAAGCATGCAAAAGATTGTTTTATTTGTAAAAGTGGTTTGTAATGGTTCATAAACATTTGAAAACACCTAATGGTCATTTTATAAAGTGGCAAAGTCATTTGCAAAAGGTTTAACTTTATAAACCATTTTTTTAAAACAAGGTATCATTTTATGTGGTGTAGAAATGTTTTAATAAGGAATTAATCTATAGGGTTCACAAAATATGTTTTTAAACCATAAAACCTTGTGTTTAGGGTCAGAGAGTTTATTTCCAAAACATTTCTCAAAGGTTTTCTTCCAAAACCATTTTTAATAATTAACCCATATCTTTATTTGACTAGAAATGGTTTTAAATCCAAAGTTCATTCTTTTTTTTCACCAAATACATTTTTGAAACCACAATTTGTTTACTAGGGTCAGTAGGTTCAAAACAAACCATTTGCCAAAGATTTTATCCCCAAAATCATTTTAGAATAATTTTTATAACCTAAACAAGCATACATAAGTTTCTGCAAAATCAAACATTTTACCAGAAGATTTTTACTAAACAAAGTGCATGGTTGGCTAGGGCTTGTCTTGCTGAATCCATTGATATAAAATTTTCAAAATTTGGACGTGTGGTTTGAAAGTTATGGATTTTACAAATTGGAACATCTAATAGATCTATTCTGTTTTAAATCAAACGAGCTGAGCCACGTGTCTTATTCCTATTCGCCCATACCGCTTCGGTTGGATCGAGCGATGGCAGCCGTTGGATTTAAGTGGGATCACACGGCTTAGTAGCGCGCGTACCCTTTCGCTCATGTTCTATCCTAATCGTCAGATCCACATCCTACGGTCCTAACTGCTTTGACCAATACTCAGCGGCGCTGGCGGCGGCGACTGGTGGCGTTGGCTCTGGCAACGGCGGAGCTGGCGCTAGAGGAAGCAAGGAAGGAGGAGAGGTGGCTCACTGTGATCGCCGTGGCACGGGGATGCTCAACCTGCCCTTGGTTGGTGAAGGGGCGCACGGGGGCGATGACAATTCCTCGCCGAAGTTGCTCACCGGCTCGGGCACGTGTTGACGTTGTCGGGGGCGAGCTCCTAGGGCGTAAGAAGGCAAGGCAGCATGTCAGGAAGGTGCGCACAGTCTCGAGAGATGCAGGAGTACTCACCAGGACACGAGGGGCGCTCGGGGTTGGTGTCAGTAGTTCGCCGGAGAGGTAGCAGATGATGGCGCTAGCTCAGTGATGTCGTTGTCGACGATTTACAGCACACGCGGATGAATGGGCGACACTGGGAGGTGCGCCATGAGGTGGGGAGTATGTGAGCTTGGTCGAGGAGGCAAGGGGCGGTCTGGCTTCGCCGGAATCGGCCGAGAAAGTTGTCGGAGCAGTGGCAGTGTAGGGCGAAATTCTACGGCCTGGGGGCGTGATAGGATGGGGCGGCAGAGGGGAAATGGAGAGGAGACGTGGGCGGTTAAGAGGGCGTCGTCAGGGGGAGGTTTAACTGTGCCATTAACGCGAATTAAACCGAGCGTTATTTGCCTGCAACGGCCGGCGAGGTGAGGGGCGTGGTCAGCGGCGGGTGGGGAAGAAGGAGCTGGCGGTGGGGTCCGCTTGGCAGCGTGAGAGAAAGAAAGGGAACGGGGTCCACCGGTCAGTGAGGGTGCGGGTGAGTTCACTGGTGCGAAGTGTTTTCTCGCAGGGAGAGAGGGAGTGGGCTAGTTGTTGGGCCTGCTGGGCTAGTTAGGCTGGGCTGGGTCCTTTCACATTTTTTTATTCTGTTTGTTTTTCTTTTTCCTTTTCCTTTATTCTGTTTGGATTTCATTTAAGCATTTCAAGCATCCATTTGAATTCAAAATCTTGCCAAATTTTGGGTAGGTTTAAATACTGATTGGTAGCACATTCTGATGTTAATTTTGGAAATTTATTTTATTCCTTTATGGGGTCTTTTTAATTAATAAAAAGGGCCCTTGTTTTAAATCAATATAGGATTTAATAATGTCTTTAATTTCCATTTGACTTCCAAATTCTTCCAAAACCTTTCAGTAAGTTTTGTTTACTTAAAAAGGGTGTCAAATAATTCATCTTGAATTTCATCTTGAATTATTTGGAGGATATTTAATATGATTCATTAATCATTTAAGATTGGGTATTTGTTTTGATTTCAATGGAATTTTGATATGGTTTTAATTCCCTGAATTTTACTTGGAAGATTTATTTCATTTAAGTTGATTAAACAACTTTTATTTCACTTGGGTAAATTCCAAATATCATTTTCTCATGATTTAAATTATTGTTCTTATTAAAGATTTGTCTTCATTAAGATAGGGATAGAATGGTTATTGCCATTTTTATTTGGAAAATTCTTTTTCCTTTTATTTTATTTGGATTTGGATTATATTCATTCCATTTGTTTATGGATTTGGCCAATATTTGATTTGGTCTTTAAATTTTCTTCAATCAATAATTCTTATTTCATCTTATAAAATCCATATCTTTTTATTTAGAGATCCAAACTTGGTGATTCCAATTTGTGAAATCTTATTTTATATTTGTTTATCCTTTTAAATCTCTTTTAGGATCATTTGTTCACCATTTGGTATGGTTTTCTGGATAGGTGCTTTATTGGCTTTGGGAATTCAATTTCTTATCTTACTTTATTCATAGGATTTTATCCATGGTTCCAAATTAAGTGAAACCAATTTCTATGGTCTTATAATATTTCTATTTGTCTTTCTTGATCAATTGTGAATGTTTGTTGACCAACTTTTATATGGATCAAATCCATAGGCTTGGAGATAACTTGGAAATGATTTTTATTCCCTTAGGGTTTAGGGTTTGGATTTATTTTCCAAGTGTTTAAATTTCCAGATACATTCATTGAGGAATGCATTTCTCTTGATTTGGATTTTTGTTTGATTCAAACTTTTACCAAAGTTTGTTCAAGATGGGATTTTAAGTTTCCATTTAGAAACAAAAGTTTCTTTTCACCCTGATTTTCAACAAAATTTATTTTGTTTATATTATTTTTCACATTACAAGATTTGGAAAATCTTGGGATGTGACAAGTGGTGGCGTCGGCGTGACATAGCAATGGCGTCAGCACCACCACCGCCGTTAGTGGTTGGTCGCCGGCGACGATCTACTGCGTCCTAGCAAATGAAATGAACCTAGTTCGAATCAGTGCAACGTGCTGAGTCCTAAAGTGGCGGAGCCGCTCGGAAATGGTCATCGGAGCATCACCTCTGACGAGCTCTGATGGTGGCCGACGATGGTACACGGTGAGACGGCGATTCACATCGAGATAAGGCGATTTAAGGATATGGAGGTTCAGGAACTCACCCTGATGATGATAGAGAGGTCGGCGAGGACAGACGTGGTCGGAGGCGAGCTCTCTGACAAGATTTCCGACGAACTGCCGCAAAGAAGAACAACCAAATTCGTCCACTCCAGTGCTCCCCTTGATGCAGGATTTCTCTCTGAGGATCTATGGAGGACGGTGCTTCTCCATGGATGCTTGTAAGGGTGTGGGGAGATGTGGTTCGACGGCGAGGTGTGGCTCCGATGAGCGAGGGTTTCGGTCCCATTTGCATCTAAGAGGATAAGGAGGGATTAGGGATAGGGATTGAGGCAGGGCGTCGTGGTGGCCTTCTTACCCCCCTCTGGAACGACGGCGAGTATCTTAACGCATTGCTGACGACAACGACAGCATCGGGCGGCGGCGAGCTCCTCCAGCGAGCTATCTATGTGCGTGAGGATGACGACGACGTGCTGTTTTGTGGATAACCCCCTGGCGTTTCTTTCTTCTCAACTCGTAGTCCTTCCCTGGCCCCACTTGTCAGTCACGGGAGAGAAAGAGCTAGGCTGGCTGTTGGGCTGTTGTGGGCTGCACCTAGGCGTCAGACAAGGAAAGGAATGTTGGGCCACGGCCAGGTAATGTTTTTATTTGTTTTACCTTTTTCTATTTTCTGTTTTCCTTTTCAGATTTGAATTTGATTTATATTTTGAACTTTTCTTTGTAGGATTTATTTGCTGGATAATTGCAATAATACTAAAATATATTTAGTATCATTTGTGAACTTTTATTATATAATATTTTGATATTTCTTTTATTTTTCTCAATATAAATCCCTTTTAATAATTTGTAGAAATTTTTCTTATTATTTTACTCTCCTCTTTTAATTTTGTATTTCTTGAATGATGTATTCTTATTTGTTTAGAAGACTTGACTCTAGTTGGCTTAGAGTTTGAATGTAAATGTTTATATGTATAATGATCCTATATCATTATTTGATTCATGAAATCTGAAAGAAATTAATATGATTCTTACTAATTCCATTAATTTGGAAAATGACCATGTATATATTCTATTATGATAAACAAAGAGGTTTAGGGTTTTGAATTATGAATGTTTACCCTAGGGTTTAGGGTTTTTAATATACTTAGATTCCTTTATGGATGTGAGTAAAGATTTAATAACTAAGCATACTGTTTTCTGTTTGGGATACTTGATGACATCACCTTTAGTACTTGAAAGTTATATCTTGAATGTTTTATAGAAAGGAATTTATAAAGGTACTCTTAAGCACATTTAATTCTGATGGTTGGAATTGTTAGAGATGTGTTTATGTGATATGTTGTAGGAAATGTTCCTATCAAGTGGTATAGATATAAGAAGAAGAATTCTGAATATGAAATGGATATTAGACTTGGTTTTAAGATTTAGAGTTGATTGTTTACCAAGAATTACTATCTTCCATAATTCATAATTCTAGACTTCTTATTAAGGAATTCCTTTCCTAGATATACTACCTTTTTCTATCTATCATCATGATTAACATGATGAGTTTTACTTCATAGTACTATTCTCATTCACTGATTAACCTTCTAAACTCATGGATGAATCAAATGAGTTTGATACTAAAGTATTTCATAACTTCCTCATATCCTTACTTGGTTGTATCTTCTACTGTTGATAGCCTTCCATCCAACAAATAGTTCCTACAAACTCTACTCATAATCTTCCTTGATCATTTTTTTACTAATGTATCTCTAATAGTTGTATGCATCCAACTACCCTTCTCTAAAGTTGACTATCATTTAAGATGAATAACACCACTTCGATAACTCTATGCTATATTAGCTTTATTTGAATAATATCATCCTATATTCACTTTACTCTAATAACTCACACTCCAACCTTAAATTATATTTATGTGGCTTGTAATGATTACTCTAGGATAACTTATCTCTACTAGGGTTCCAATCATGTCCTGCCCACTAGTATTACTTATACTAGATATAAGCATTCAATATCAAAAACTAGACACCAAGGTAATTCTGCTGAAAATAACGTCAGTCCGTGTTAGTTGTATCCAAATCACAAGTTTAGAGGAGAAACAATAGCAAAAGTGTTCAGCAAAGTAGATACATTTTGGACGTATCATAAGCGCAATGAGGAATACTTAGCCTTTTGATCCTGTTATTGTTCTGCTGTTTGCTATCTCCCTCATGCTAGTGTGTTTATATAGAGACATGGGCATTAATTTGTTTATCTTTTATGGTATGTCATTAATTAGAATCCTTAGGCCTTTCGTAATGGAGTGTATCTTTAGCTTGCTATCCTAAGCAATGGTGTATCTTAAGAGATAACTAGTAAAATGGAGTGTATCTTAAGAATTGTATCTACATTTAATGACTATGAGTATATGCGTGTATGTGATTGAGCCAACCATGTATCTATGATACCATGCAAGCTTGTATCTAAGATATTCTGTTATGGGCGGATCCTGTCCGGCTACGAAAAGAGTAAGATGGAAGATTCACTGATTCTCTGACTTACATGTTGAAGGCGGAGAAAATTGCAGGTTTCTTTAGGAGGACTTTAAGGTATTGCTTGACAAATTTCCGACATCACCTAGATGAAGTATTCAAGACCAAAGGGAAATACAGAGCAAGATCCCATAGTTCTCCAAGGGATAATGTTGGGAATATGCTAAATGAATATCACCATAGCACGTCTCTAATCAGGCTAACCCGTGTGACCCACAATTGGTAGCAAGGCCTATGGCTTGTTGGGCGACCTGGTTAGACGGATCTAGAAGGGAGGCCTCTGCCAGATAAAGGAAGGCTATGGTATAGTCAAAGACCAACCCAGAGACTTATAATATATATAGTTTTGAAAGTATCATACTTATATATAGTTTTGAAAGTATCGTACTTATAACATTTGTATCTGGAATGTTTCCTTTAGGTTACTTAAGATTGGTTATCCTTTTACTTGGTGTAGTGGTTTCTTGATTCTATAATGGAGTAGTATCATTTACCTTTTATAGATTAGTGAGTATAGTTTATGAAACAAGATATATTATTACTTAACTACTTATGAACTTATTATAGTGTTGTGGTAGTTCTTTTAATTTGGTGGTTAAAGTAGATAGGAGTGATCTGATTTATTCACAAGTTTTTCTTTAAGGTTTTTATTATGAATAAGAATCCTTTTAGAATGTAGTTTTCACTTAAGGTTGAAGATAATTCTAAAATAAAAAAAATATAATGTTTTAAACCATTATGGCTTCATATTATTAACATTTAAAATTAATACTATTTATGATACTTAATGTACTCATTTTAGGAATATTAATAAATTTTATTTATCCTTATATGAATTATTAATGAAGTAAATAAGTTTAAATTTGAGTTACTAAAATATTTGAATTTTAATTTAACTCAAATGTAGAATATTAGAATTTTAACATGTAAATATTATTATTTTGATCATTTTGGTATATTACATTTATTTTTTGTGATTTATAAATAATAAGATATGACTTTTATAATTCTTATTACTTTATAATTACTTAATAAATAATAAAAATTTAATTAAGTGAAATAATAATACATGATTATAATTTTAAATTATAATTCTTATTGTGCTAAGATTTTTGGTATTTTATTTATATTTTTAATATTCACCATTATTTAAATATAAATTTAAAGTTTTATTACTTATAAGACCTTTATAAAATAATATTTGTTTAAATAATTATCACCATAATATTTTATAATAGTTTTAAGTTATAGATTTTATTTTTCTGAAAATTTTCATATATTATACACATTTTTCTGAATTATAAAACAAAAGTTATTAAGTAAACAAGATTTAATCACTTATTTGATTTCTGGAATATTACTAATTAAGTTTATAACATTTAATCTATTTCTTAAATAGGAAATACTTTTTACACCGCACCTAAGATTAGCCTCAGTGACTGACCCGTGGGCCATTGTCCACCTCAGCTCTCAGATTTAGAAAATGTACTTCTTACTTTCCCTCTCTCTACTCTCAGTCGATGACACATGGGCCCAAGGCTAGACAAAGACTAGTCAAACTAGCTGACTGAGTCAAGTGGTGGCATCGGTGTGACGTAGCGATGGCGTCAGCACCACCACCGCCATCAGTGGTTGGTCGCCGGCGACGATCTACTGTGTCCTAGCAAACGAAATGAACCTAGTTCGAATCAGTGCAACGTGCTGAGTCCTAAAGTGGCGGCGCCGCTCGGAAATGGTCATCGGAGCCTCATCTCCAACGAGCTCCGACGGTGGCCGACGATGGTACACGGTGAGATGGCGATTCACATCGAGATAAGGCGATTTAAGGATACATGGAGGTTTAGGAACTCACGCTGATGATGATAGAGAGGTCGGCGAGGACAAAGGATCGGGAGGCGAAGCTCGACAAGATTTCCGACAAACTGCCGCAAAGAAGAACGGCCAAATTCGTCCACTCCAGTGCTCCCCTTGATGCAGGGTTTCTCTCAGAGGATCTACGGAGGACGGTGCTTCTCCATGGCTGCTTGGAAGGGTGTGGGGAGATGTGGTTCGACGGCGAGGTGTGGCTCCGATGAGCTAGGGTTTCGGTCCCATTTGCATCTGAGTAAAGATTTAATAACTAAGCATATTGTTTTCTGTTTGGTATACTTGATGACATCACCTTTAGTACTTGAAAGTTATATCTTGAATGTTTTATAGAAAGGAATTGATAAAGGTACTCTTAAGCACATTTAATTCTGATGGTTGGAATTGTTAGAGATGTGTTTATGTGATATGTTGTAGGAAATGTTCCTATCAAGTGGTATAGATATAAGAAGAAGAATTCTGAATATGAAATGGATATTAGACTTGGTTTTAAGATTTAGAGTTGATTGTTTACCAAGAATTACTATCTTCCATAATTCATAATTCTAGACTTCTTATTAAGGAATTCCTTTCCTAGATATACTACCTTTTTCTATCTATCATCATGATTAACATGATGAGTTTTACTTCATAGTACTATTCTCATTCACTGATTAACCTTCTAAACTCATGGATGAATCAAATGAGTTTGATACTAAAGTATTTCATAACTTCCTCATATCCTTACTTGGTTGTATCTTCTACTGTTGATAGCCTTCCATCCAACAAATAGTTCCTACAAACTCTACTCATAATCTTCCTTGATCATTTTTTGACTAATGTATCTCTAATAGTTGTATGTGTCTAACTACCCTTCTCTAAATTTGACTATCCTTTAAGATGAATAACACCACTTCGATAACTCTATGCTATATTAGCTTTATTTGAATAATATCATCCTATATTCACTTTACTCTAATAACTCACACTCCAACCTTAAATTATATTTATGTGGCATGTAATGATTACTCTAGGATAACTTATCTCTACTAGGGTTCCAATCATGTCCTGCCCACTAGTATTACTTATACTAGATATAAGCATTCAATATTGGTGGCAAAAGCATCACCATTATAATCCTATAATCATTTATTGCTTAAGTTCTTAGTTGGCTAAGCAAGGCTTTATCAATCCTACTTTTCAATTGTCTTGAAAATATCTTTTTAGTATCTCATATTGGATTAAGGTTATTTATGGACTATGCCCTCTTTAAAAGATTTAAGTAGATGTTATGATAAGATCAAGAAATAGTAGATCAAAGATTGATAGTTAAAGAATTTGTGAATCAATGCGGAATTACCCAACATTGATGAACAACTTTTATTAAGATAAGTTTCATAAAGATTGCTATAGAATTAAACATATATAGTGGATGATCTTGACTTAGTCTCTTTCCAACTCCAACTCATTAAAGAGTTTAAGGTTAGGTATTACTATGATACTCATAGTAAGAATAGATAAGAATAAGATAGGCCAGGATTAGTCATTACATTTATATTACTTTACTTTGTAATCTTAACTTAGTATTCATAGGTTGATATGATGAATGGTATGATATGACCCCTTAAGGATCATATATGAATCATTTAAGCAATGTATTATAAGTGACATTTGGTAATATCTGGTCTACCCTTAGACCAAATCATGTTTAACAAAATAAGGTTTTAGCAAAGGTTATTTAGAAACTTATCGCAGTCAACTTGATGATCTACTTCAATTCCATCAAGTTAAGAGAAGTTTCAATCAATTTGACACGTTCTGTTTTAAAAGCGCGGAAATTATTCGGATTTTCTATGCATGAATGCAATGCACACATCTGGGTTCAGCTTATTTATAAGCTCTAATGCTGGGATGTTACACAGTAGAAGGCCAAGAAGTCTCCAGCTCATGTCGCTCACGATCCCTACATCAGGCGCAACTTGGGGTGGGTGATGACCCACAAGTATAGTGGATTGCAACAGTCTTCGAGGGTAGTATAAACCAATTTATTGATTCGACACAAGGGGAGCCAAAGAATACTTCTAAGCCTTAACAACTGAGTATTCAATTCAGCTGCACCTAGAAATAGTCTTGCTCACAACAGTTTATCAGTAGCAACAGTTTTGTAGTAGCAATAACAAAGTAACAATAGCAGTAAAACAAAGGCAATAGTAACAATAGTAGCAAACAGTAGGATATGAGTGCGGTAGGCATATGGATGGATGGACGGGCGTTGCATGGACGAGACTATTCATGTAACTTCAAGATCTAGGGCAATTGCATATAAATAAGATAAAGCATCCAAGTAGTAAACAATCATAGGCATGTTTTCCATCTATAGTCATACATGCTCGCAATGAGAACTTGCACAACATCTTTTGTCCTACCAGACCGTTGCAGCGGGGCCTCAACGGAATCTACTAGAAATTAAGGTGCTCCTTTTTATAGAGCACATGAGCAAAGTATTAACACTCCGTGAACACATGTGATCCTCATATCACAGCCATCCCCTCTGGCTGTTCCAATTTCTGTCACTCCGGGGCCTTTGGTTCCGGACAATGATATGTGTACACAACTTGCAAATAAGATCACAAACAATACTATCATCATGAATCAATAACATGTTCATATCTGAGATCATGGCACTCGGGCCCTAGTGACAAGCATTAAGCACAACAAGTTGCAACAAAGTCAAATAGCACTAATAGAGATACTAGGCACCATGCCCTAACAATCTTATTCGATTACATGATAGAACTCATCCAATCCCTACCATCCCCATAGACTACAATAGAGGATTACAGAATCATGGATGGGGAAACATGGATGGTTGATAGAGAGGCGTTGGTGATGATGATAGCGATGATCCCCTCCAAATTCCCCGTCCCGGCAGGGTGCCAGAATGGAGTTTCTGGTTCCGAATCGCGGTTTCTGGTGTTTGCAGCGTAGTGGAACTCTTTCTTGAAAAAAGTCGACCCCCCTGAGTTTTAAGGTCAAGATGCAACTTATAGGCGAAGAGGGAGGCCAAGGGGGTACCCGAGGCGGCCACACCCCTCCCAGGCGCGACCAGGCCTGGCCCGCGCGGCCAGGGGGTGTGGGACCCTCGGAGCCACACTCCGTCTCGTCTTCTGGCTCTATGAGTCTTCTGGTGAAATAGGATTTTTGACATATTTTCTATGATTTTTCCTGATAGTTGATTTTCTGCACAAAAACTAGACACCAAGGTAATTCTGCTGAAAACAGCGCTAGTCCGTGTTAGTTGTATCCAAATCACACAAGTTTAGAGGAGAAACAATAGCAAAAGTGTTCGGTAAAGTAGATACATTTTGGACGTATCGGTGGGATCCGTCAAAGCCGGTAAAAGATACCCCCTACATGGATAAGGCTAGGAAGCAAGTCATGCTGACACCCGCCCTCAACATGGTTGTCGCCAAAAATCTACTAGATCAGGATAGATCACCCGCAGAGGTGGATCAAGTCTACGACTTGGTCGCCAAGGCTGCCTAACATAAGGAAACAGTCACCTCTCAGAGGCTCGAGTATGACCCGACATATTGTCAGTCTAGCACCGACAACCAGCAAGGGCAAGATCTCCTCACGATGTCAGATCTCGCACGGGTTCCTCGGAACAAAGATGGAGATACGCACACAACATGACTAATGCCATCCCCATATCTTTCGACCATGAAGGCAAGGCTCAGCCCCGCCTCCCCGGCATTCCCGACACACGAAGACCCAAAAGCTCACCATCATACGAGCATGCCTCTGCCTAGACACCCTCAAGGAAGCATCCTCATTCGCGATTACGTGGAGCAACCTCAGCATGACGGAGAGCGCAGTGGCAACAACGGACACAGGAGTAGGTCACACCAAGATCCTCCATGTCCGGCAAGCATCCATGATAGGCGTGATGATGAGCAGGACGGGAACAACAATAAAACTAATCCACCGCCACCACCACCATCATCGCTGCCAAGTAGCCACCATGGCGGAGGAGGGCCGCTTAAGTCTCACCACTCGCACCATTCCCTTCTCCATGTCAGCGATAAGCACAAGAACCAACCGGAGCCGTACGATGCACATGAGCGCCTTGACAATATCTATGAAGCTCGGGAAGAGCCTTACTTGGTACCATGTTGTTTCGGCCCAGTCATACGAGCCACAACATACCCCAAAGGTTTCCGGATTGACAAGACTATCAAGCCTTACGATGGAACCGCCAGGACAGCTACGTGGTTGCAGGACTACAGCAAAGCGATATAAATCGCACGGGGTAACGCCAATATCTCCGTCAAGTATATCCCTCTAATGCTGTCCGGCATCTCCCGCCAATGGATCGACGACTTCCTGGAGAAATCAATCTGCAATTGGTTGGACATGCATGAAGCGTTCACCAAGAACTTTGAGGGTGCGTACAAGCGTCCCTGCACTGTCGATGACCTACAATGGTGTGTACAAGAGAAGGATGAATCATCCAGAGCATACCTCTCTCGTTGGCTTTACATGAAAAACTCATGTGCGGGAGTACGCGATCAAACTTCTATGAGCGCCTTCATCGACGGCTTGGAGAAAGGAATCTTACTCCGACATATGTTGAAGCATACTCAAGACAAAGGAAAACTAGACCTTATCTCGATGATCGCAAAGGCCAGTGAGTTTGCAGATGCCAACGATGATGCTCGCAGTTCCGTACTTGCAGTGGCTATCCCCACCCAAGATAAGAAGAACAACAATAAGTGGGAAACCCCGCCTAAAGAAAATCCGGCAGCCGATATGGTCGCCATGATGTTGGCAGAGGTGAAGGCGGACAACGTGGCCGTTTTTGGGTGGCTGGCCGTGGGCAGCAACGTGGTAGTGAAGCAACACCCGTTGTGCCCTGCATTCCCTAGGCGTACAAGGAGTACCATGATATGTCATGTTTCATACACCTTGACACCAATGGCAAAGCTACTAATACCAATCGCCAATGCAAGTTTGTCAATGACCTCAAGGAAGAACCTGAGTCTGGCTACAAGCGAAGCCGGAAGAGTAGATCATGCGTCAAGGGCAAGGGGAAGAAGAAGGACGAAGAGTCCAAGGATTCAGATGATATGGATGAGGACGTGGAACCCAAACACGTCGAAAAGGGTGATGGTAAGGGCAAGAACCCTTTTGAAAAGAAGGCCCCGTCTACCACACTTTCCTTGCACCCCAACCGTCCGGGCACAAAAAACCTCTCTAAGGATACTGATGGCCATACTCCCTCTAGTTCCCTAGTATGTGTGCTGGTCAAAAATTCTAGTTACTTGGGATAGAAATGATCACCCAGACCTCATACCAACAGAGAACCAATATGTCATGGTCATCAACCCTCTGATTGATGGAAGTGAGTTCACCAAGTGCCCCGTGGATAGTGGAAGCATCATCAATATTGTAACATCCCAAAAATACTAAACTTGGATCATCAAACTCTAATCATCAAAATTAGGGTTAACAAAAACTTTTCTAAATAAAAATATGAAAGCATGCATGTGTGTATGCATTCCAATTTTAATTCTTTTGAATTGACTTGCTTGTGTGTTTCTTTGCTTGTAAAAGGATTCTTAGGTGAAATAAACATCATCTAAACAATCCCCACACTTTTCCCAAAGACAAATAAATCAAAACAAACAAAATAAGGGAATGGTCATTTTGGCCAAATTAACTCCCATGCCTACTTTGGCTGTCTCTAACTTTCAAAACTTAAAAGAAACTTGTTTGGATCTCTACACCCCTTGATAGTACTCATAACAAAGTACCAAGGCCCACCTTGTGATCATCCAAAAACATTTGATTGCATAGTTTAAATGACAGTTCAAAATTGAATCTATATCATATGGGAAGATCCCACTTTTTCAAAAACCACTCAAACAAGGTCAACTTTCAAAACCCAAGCATCCACAGACTCACCAGCACCAACCTAGCACACCCACCAAAAATCTTTGCAAAATTCAAAACTTGAGTTCTTGCGGCTATTTCATCAAACACCTTGCTGATGCAAATCAATCAAATCCTAAACACTATTTTAAGCAGTGATTTGGGCCTAACTGGTTCCCTCTCTAGCTCACCGCAACCTCAGTAGATCGTCTAGAAAACTTAACTAAGCACTAGCCCCACTGTAAGCTTGGCAATGTCATCAATGGTGAACAGCCGAGCCTCACCATGTCACCCCAGTGTGGACAGCAAGCTAGGAGAAGAACTAGCCGTGCCAACCTTGTCTAGGAGACAGCCCACCGTCCATCGCCACCCCCTGTCCAGCGCTCGAACCTTGCCAGCCCCTGGACCACACGCACAGACCATGCCCAGCTCGCCAGCAACCATGCCGAGCATGCGCCAGAGCGCCACCCTCGACACACGCCCACAGACCGCACGCCGCCCTCGCCGCGTGCATACACGATCACCACCGTCCCAGGAGACCGCCAGACATCCCCGTTCGCCGCCCCATGCCTCACAGCCACCGCTCGCCGTCGAAGACGCCGCCTCTGCCGTGCAGAGCATCGCATGTTCCAGACCGTTTGCCACCGCCCCTACACGTGCATTAAAGCCATAGAGCATCGCCAGGAGACCACCGATCGATCGCCACCGCCGGCCATGCCTCTAGCAGCCCGTAGCCATGTCGCCACCGTCGCATGCCCATCCCGTTCGGTCTCGTCGTCGAGAATATAAATAGAGGCCACTCTAGCTCAAACTCTTCACACCATTCTACTCCCCTCTCTTCACTGATCATTCCACCCTGTTCCCGGAGCAAAGGCGAAACGCCATAATTTCACCGAAGCCTTGTTCTTTGGAGAAGAAGGGGGCCAGCGATTGGAGCCACCCCGGGAGAAGCTGCCGGTACCAGGAGGTTTGCCGTCGTCGACTTCGTCATTCGCCCGCCTCGCCTACCCTCGCCTGAGCCCCGGTGAGCCTCCCACGACCCCCACTGAGCCGCTAGGGTTCGACCTCGTCGGTAACTAGTTCATCGTCGACGACGACCCTCAGCCGTTGATCTTACTTCTAATCCAACCATCACATTGCCCCGTACCGCTTCGCACCCCCTGTCTCACTGACGCGTGGGGGCAGCCACTTAACCAGTCCACGTAAGCGTTGTGCTTAGCAGGCCGGCCCAGTATCATTTCCCGCGCAACCCACTAGTTTGAATTTGATTTTTCCATTTTCATTCAAACACAGTTCTATACCTAGTTTCAAAAATCAACCCAGCTCGATTCAGTGAACCAAATTGAATGAAACCAATTTTGTTAGAAAGGTCTTGCAATACTGAATCCAAGCCCGTTGGATTCACATCAATTGGATCTGTAGATCACCTTTGGTAAAAATAACAAGGCAAGAGCTTTTCTGCATTCACACATTTTTAAAATTTAAACCATGATAGCTTTTGAGTTGATTCCAACTCTCAAAAATCACATTTGATCATACCTTTCAGAATATATAAAAATATATGGGTTTACTTACAGAAATAATGTTCAAGAAATAAAAGAATGTCACATAGGCATTTCTAGTCACTTATTTAATTAAATAAAAGGGTAAAACCTTATTAAATTGTGACACCACTTTAAATCACATTCCCATGGACTAAAATATGTGGTGATGACATGTGTCAACATGATCCCATGTTTGGCTTGGAGAATATTAAATCTTAAGTAGTTTTTCAATGAGTAGAAATTACTTTTCTAAAACTAAACTCATTTAGGCAACTGTCTTAGTCTTGTAATGTTAGTGATGATGCTAGATCATCTATAGAACCCCTTTGTGTGATGATTGCACGTAGTTAAGTATTGTTTGGTGATTGTATACCTCGTATTTGTTCATAGACGCTAGTACCGACCAAGGATACGAGGAGGAAGGAGGATACTACGAAGAAGAAGCCGAGGAGAACTTCAACCACTGCTCTGCACAAGGCAAGCTAACACTTGCAAGATACTTTACATATGCAATCCAATACTTGCAAGCCTAATACTACTAGTTGAATGTGCAAGCTAATACTTGTTTGTTACCATGCCAACTAGATGCCTTAAGCATATGTGATCATACCCACTTGATAACCCAATCCTAGTTTTTACTTGCAAGCTTTTTACTTTAGGTCTTTATCAAAGCTTTCTTTTAGAGTTTACTTAAGTGACTTGTAGATTTTAGAAATATAATTGAAGGTTGCATAAAGAGCATAAAATTTGGCCTAAGCTAGATAATCTTGATGTCATCCTAAGACATGAGATTCAACTTAGTAAAACTCCACTTGCTTACCACCCCTCCTTAGTACTCACCCCCACTTGTAGATGCTAGTGCTAAGCATAAAACTTGATCAACTTTAGATGGGATTACTTGGTGGAAAAATGGTTATGAAAACCTTAGAATGATGGATCATTCTACTGAGATGTTTTGACATGTGTTTCCGAACACCAGATGATTTTGGTGATGAAAATGTTGAGGCATGAGCCTTAGCCCTTTATAACACTGATGGTTGTCTAGATGCGATACCATTCCAATGTTACCGTACAACCACAATACCTGAAGATTGGGTAGGGCTTGACTAGAAACTTATATACCTTAGTATTGGTTCCCTCACGGCCAAGGTCTGAGCTGAGGCTACATTGTGAAGATTGTCCACCTGTGCAGTACCCAAGAAGACAGTTGGTCATGGTTGGGAGGCCAAACTCACAGGAGAGGTGCTTATACTAGGACGTGTAATTGAAAGGTTAGGATTGATTATCCGCATAATGAGTATGGTGAATTTAGGATTTGTTCATGACGGATGTATCGAATGTTGTGGTGAAGTGTACAATCTCTGCAGAGTGTCAAACTATTCGAATAGCCGCGTCATGATTATGGACAGCTTGATGGCCATCTTGTTCCCACCGATGTTTTCAAAATGACTTGTGAAATGAACTGAGACTTTGACTTGACCACAACAGAGTTGTGATATGAGATACAAGTTCCCACTTAGGAGTTATAAATTTGTGACTAGCTTCTCTTGCTTCTGAACTTAGTAGAGGTAAATCTGGCTTTTGCAAAACAACCCTAGAGCTTAGTGTCCTATTACAAAAAAACCCTTCACTTGTTAGTATTATTTTGCGAGTACTTAAAGAGTACTCACGGCTTTGTCCCTGGCTATTCCCGTGCCCAGACTATGAAGAGGAGTACCAGGATGATGGACCCCAGGAAGGTTACGACAACTAGGATCATCTCCCATCGTCAGTATTGCCTATGACCCCGAAGATGGAGCTTCGCCTACGCTACCTTTATTATTACGTATTTCCGCTGCTTGAAGTTGTATTAAGAACTGGATCCATGAGATCCTTATTTTTGTAAGATCTTATGTATGGTTTGTAATGGATAATGTATTGTGGTATCCAATTCTGTTATGTCTCGCAAAAATGGTAATCCTGGGATTGCGATGTATGGCATAACTGGCATCTGGGATTAAAAATCCGGGTGTTGACAAACATCATGTACCTCGATACACTTCACAAGATGAACTTGATGAATACCAACCTAAGGTGAACCATTGGCATGTTTCATGGCATTGTTCCTGTTTGGGAAGCTCGGTCCCTTGGGAGCATTACCCTTCCGGTTACCTTTGGTGATGTTAACAATTACCGCCAAGAACGCATGACGTTCGAAGTGGTACCCTTCAAGAGCGTGTATCATGTCATATTTGGGCATAACATCTTCCACGCCAAGGCATGCTTTGTCTACAATAAGCTCAAGATGCCCGGGCCAAGCGGTATCATCACCGTTGTCGGAAGCTTCACAAAGGCAAGGGAGTGCATGCTGAGTGAAGCCGCCTTCACCAAAGTCGTCCTCTACGGTGAAGAATTCAGGGATATCCAGAGCCAGGTCGATTTCTCGGAGATGTCGACTTCAAAGAAGAAGATTTCTGACTCTGACCCCGCATTCAAGGTCGCCATCGTGACCAAGACGGTGGAACTTGTGGTAGACGATGCCTCCAAGACCACCGCCATTGGCACAAGATTGAATCCCAAATAGGAAAGCGCGCTTGTCGAGTTCCTCTATGAGAAGAAGGACATCTTTGCCTGGCAACCTGCCGACGTGAAAAGTGTTCCTAGGGAACTTGCCGAGCATAGCTTAAACATTGACTCTAAATCCAAACTGGTGAAACAACATCTATGATGCTTCAGAGACAAGAAGAGACGCACCATAGGTAAAGAGATAGCTAGGTTACTTAAGGCTAGTTTTATCTGAGAAGTCCTTCACACCAAGTGGGTGTCCAATCATGTACTTGTGCCCAAAAAGGGAACCAAAGAATTAAGAATGTGTGTTGATTACACCGGCTTGAATAAAGCATGTCCAAAGTATCTGTTTGCTTTGCCTCATATTGACCAAGTCATTGACTCAAAGGCTGGCTCGGAACTTCTGTGTTTTCTAGATGCATAATCAGTATATCACCAAATCAAGATGCGAAAGTTGGATCAATCGGCCACTTCGTTCATCACACCATACAACACATATTGTTACGTCACAATGCCCTTGGGCTAAAAACGCAGGTTCTACATACCAGCAGATGATGCAGCGCTGCCTCCATGACTAAATTGGTCACAACATACATGCTTACGTGGATGACATCGTGATGTCCCAAAAATCAAAATACCTCATCGCCGGCTTTAAGGAAACCTTTGATAACCTCTAAAAGTTCAACATGATGCTCAACCCTAAGAAGTGTGTCTTCAGGGTTCCTGTCGGTGTTGGGCTTCAAGTTTCAGATCGTGTAATCAAGGTCAACTTAGGGAGCTGATACATCGCAAACATATCTACTTTTCCAAGTACTTTTGTTGATGATTTGATCCGAAATATTCCCATACTTGGATAAAACTGCTGAATCTAACCCTATTTTTAGCAAAAGTCTTCTTTCTGCCAGTTTTTGCAGGAAATAAAATCAAGGAAAAATATCACGTCAATTTTTCACCAAATAATGAAGCCTGGTGTCGTGGGAATGGTCACGACAGATGCTGCAATCGGCAGCGAGTAGTAGAACGAGGGGCAAGGGCGGCCAGCCATCTACGGTGCGAGATGAGGGCGGAGACACAGGGTTTTACCCAGGTTCGGCCCCCCGGAGGGTAAAGACCTACTCCTGCTAGATTGTATTATGGATGTGGTACAATGGGCGAGCTCGGCGGCTAGGCGGCGAGTCACTTGGGGGTATGATGGAACGTATCTCTACACGCCCCGCATGGAGGTTTATATAGGCTCACCTCCCCTAGGGTTTACATATCTCAACCGATTCAGTTAAAGCTTCGGTACTCGTTTAACCTAATCCGACTGGGCCTATCTACTCGCCTGGGCCTTCAGCTTCTAGTCGCTTGGTTCCTCGCTAGGCTTCAATCCAGTCGCCGTCTTGCAGGCCCACTCGCCAAGTCTTGGGCGATCGGAACGCCCCTGCCGGGTATACCCGGTAGGCATATCCCCATCAAGAGTCCCCGAGGCCGTCGTTGATTTGGCGTAGGTGGCTCGGCGATCGGAGCATACGGCTGCTGAGTAGACATCCAGTCGAATCAACGGCGGGCTCCTGTATAAAGGAAAAACTAATCACACTACTCGCAGCTTTGGCGAGTCGAGTCGGCAAAACACTGTCATAGTGGTTGGGTCGGCGAGCCGAGTGGCTGAAGTTGGACCGTTAAACATGGTCAAACTAGCCGTTGGAGTTAATCCAACGGTAATTTTTGGCGTAATCATCGCGCGGTAACGGTTCCCTGATTTGGCGGGTAGCAACCGCTATATAAGAGAAATGTCTAGCAATCAGAGGACCACCGTCTTACCATTTCCTCCGACTGTGCGCACCTTTCGCCTCCCTCCGCACCGCGACCCAGCCAACCGGAAATCCTCCGAGCCCCCACAAATCTTTCCGCCATGGCCCTCTCCACCGAACCTTGGGGCAGATCGAAATGCACTAGGGCGCAACTGGCTTCCTTTGAGGAGGCCGGGATTCTGCAAGCCGGCTGCTGGCGCATCCCCGCGGCCGGAGAGGTGACTCCAAACCCGCGAGAGAGGGAGTTCATCTGCTTCACCAGTCATCTCGAACGGGGGCTAGGGTTCCCCACGTCCCTATTCTTCCGGCGCTTCTGCTCCTACTACGGGATCCAGCCGTCGGATCTGGGCCCCCATAGCGTCGAGCAGCTCGCCATCTTTGTGGCGTTCTGCGAGTGCTACTTGGGCTGCCGGCCCTACTTCCCTCTTTGGCAAGATCTGTTCCATGGACGGATCAGCCGCGAGGAGGCGGCCCAATGCTCGCCGCGGGTGGCCTAACCTTCCAGCTGAAGTCGAAGGCCTCATTCTTCGACCTGATGCTGCCCGCCAAGGCAGCGAGCGACTGGAAAAAGTCGTGGTTCTACGTTGCCGAGGCGACTCCGGAAGGCGAGACGGCGATTCCGCGGTACTCCGCCGATCGGTCCGAGCCGCGCCGCCTTCAAATCGGCAAGCTTCCCGGCGACCAGCGGATGGTTGTCGACGAGATGCTTCAGACCATCCGCGGTCTGAAGAAGAAGGGCCTCCAGACGATAAACTTGTACAACTGCTGGCTCGGGCGGCGACTCGTCCCGCTGGCCAGGCGCGAGCACTACATGTACCAGTACACCGGCCGGGACGACCCGACAAAAGCTAGCTTGACCGAGTGGAGGCTCGATGACTACACCGCGGCCCTGAAGAAAATCACCCAAGCGGTGTACTTGGATTCTCAAGTTGGGTTCGCCCCCTATACCGCGAAGTGCTCAGCCCCAACGGTAATCACTTCGTATCATTCGCAGTCGCAGTCCTTTTGCAGTCGCGGTCATACTAACTTCAATTTGCCTTTGTTGCAGCTGTTCCAAGTGGTGGAAGGGTGGCTCCCGCCCTCGGATGACGAGAATTCGAGCTCGTCCGTCCGAGACATGGGCGGGTCGCCCGCTAGGAGCGACGAAGGCGACAGCGACGACGAATCCGAGGAGGAAGCTGCCCCGCTGGCTCGCAAGACCCGCGGGCAACGTCAGCGCGAGCTCGAGGCGAGCAAGAGCCTCGAGCGCCATGATGATGAAGAAGAACTTCCGGAGACGACCTCGCGCCGCCAAGCTACTCCGTCAAAGAAGAAGAAGAAAGAGAAGGAGGCGAAGGCCCCTCCAAGAAGGAAGACGAAACCGACGAGGCCGGCCTCGCCACCACACTCGGCAAGCAGTTCCGACGCCCCCAGCCCGGCCAAGGACGAGGCGCCGCCGACGACGGCCGCGCTGGACACGGCCACCATCGAGGTGCCCCTGGCGTCGATGCCTCCGCCATTCGCCCCGGTCTCGGGGCTGGGGGAGGCTCCGGCCGCAGCGACTTCGCCTCGCAGGGAAGCTCCTGTCGAAGAAGTTACAGAGGCTCCGGTCGCAGCTTCAACGACGAAGAAGCCGTCCGTGTCTTGGGCACGCGACGTCCTGGACATGGGGCTCAGCCGCCGACTGGGCCCTGAGCTGGAGAAGCCAGCCGGCCTCCGTACGGGGCTGCGCTTCATTCCGGTCGCCAAGTGAGTGCACTCGCCTTCCTTTGTCTCCCATAATCATTGAATTATCTTGCTTATATGATCAATGTACAGGACCGGAGTGAAGAAGATGGGCCATCCAACCGTGGCTAAGGTGCCGTCCGTCGTCAGCGAGGAGGATTCTTCCCGCAAGAGGAAGGCGGACGAAGTCGTCGTCCCTGCGGATGGCGGCAAGAAGGCCAAGGGTGACGCCGTCGTCACGATTTCTGACGACACGGCGGCCGCGCCGGCTGGTCCTGCAACGGAGGCGGCCGCGTCCACGAAGGAGGGCGCTCCGTTGCCTGGAACGGCCGAGCCGACCTCTTTTGGGGCGGGTGCCTCTATCGCCACCTTCCCGCGCTTCACGACCAAGGCGGCCGCGGCGAGTGGAACTTCGCCTTCGAGCCACGCTCCAGGAGTCGCCGACGCCGAAGTCGACCAGCGCCGTGGGCATACGCCAGCTCTCCTTGCGTCCGTGGACGCGATACAACTCCACGGCATGCTTGGTGCAGCCATCCAGGTACATCCAGTCCCCGAGGATCAGGTCGGTGTTTTGCAGCGGCCTGATTCTTTTAGTGTCTTTTATTCGCCGCATCAAGTCCCGATCGCACTCGCTGAATTTCAGTGGGTGGGCACTTTAGGAATTCCTTTGAGTACCAGTCCCCGAGTGCGCACTCGCTGAATTTCAGCGGGTGGGCACTTTAGGAGTTTCTTTGATTGCCAGTCCCCGAGTGCGTACTCGCTGAATTTCAGCGGGTGGGCACTTTAGGAGTTTCTTTGATTGACCTTTTGGTGATGTGCAGGGTCTGCAGCTTGAATCGGCCGACCGATTGGCGGCGGCAAGCTGAAAAAGGAACCGCCATCGCCCAGAGGCGAACGAAGGGCTTCGGCCGTTGCCGCTGGCGAAGGAAGCTTCGCCAGGATTGTCCCGCTAGTGAATTGGCGGCGCGATCGGCTTTGAGTTCGCCGAACAACGGATCGCCGACCTCGGCGCCAGCTGCGGGAGGCGAAGAAGAAGCTCAGCCGATGGCCAAGGCAGCCGCCGAAGAGGATCGCGAGTGTCGGAAGTCCTTATTGCTGGGCTTCAGGACGACCATACGTCGCTTCAATGCTTCATCAAGAACCTCGCCCGCCCGTTTATTGGTAATCGCGTCTGCCTATTTCAGTAGATGTGCCAATTGTGGTGTACGTCGTATTCATTATTGTCTTCTACCGCAGGTCGCATCATCGACGGTAGCGGAAGAAGCACGCGTCGACGCAGCGGCGGTGTGAGCACGCTTGTCGATTCGGCCATGTTGTCGGCGACGTGCATCCGTGCCTACCTCCAGGAGATATCGCCCACGGAAGTGATTCCCAGCGACCTTGTTGAGGTGTGGAGGTATTTGGAGAAGGCGCCCGCGGTCGTGGAGTTCATGACACGGTCGGCGTTTCGGCGCGGGGCGGCGACGGCGCTTAGCCTTGGTCTTGCCCACTTCCCCGAGGACTTCGACATCGATGATGTGACGAGTGGCTACCCATCGTCGACTGGCGCGGTGGAGATTTCCGAGGTCCTCAAGTTGCAAGACCGCGCCGCCAAGTACTCGGAGCGTGTCTTGGCGATGGGCGACTTCCTCCCGTACCAGGAGACGGTCGTTGTGTCTGGCGACCCCGAGCCGCCGCATCGTGATCTCAAGGTTGAGCAACCCTTCCGCGCGGCGATGGCGGGTGAACTGACGACGTATCCGTCGAACCCGTACACTCCGTTCATCCGCAATCGCCGGGGAGTTGGCGAGTCGTCGTCTAAGCCTGCAGAATAGGATAGTTTGCCATGTGGCGTTAGCAGCAGTTCTGCCATGCGGGCATATTTTGTAATGCGAAACAATGCAACATGCTATCTAATGAGATGTCGTGTCTATTTTGGTAATTGTCAAGTGTTTGTGATTGTTGTTTGAACGAGTCCCCGAGCGCGTCCGCCCTTTTGTGGGGTTTACCTCGTATGTGGTGTGTTTGGTGTCTTTGTGTGTTTTATTATTGTGGTCGACTCGCCCGGACTCGAAGAGCCAGTCGCTAGGCGACTCCCTTGAACGCTGCTTTGCGCCGTTTTCCCGTCTTGTGACGAGGTCGGGTGGCCGAGTCCCCGAGCGTGGTACTTGGCTGTTCCAGGCACGACTCGAGGGTGAATGAGGACTTGGCGCGTTAGTTTGTGCGCGTCACTCCTGCCTGGCCCGTGGGGTCAGTCGCATGGCGAGTCCTGGGCATGCTCTCCTACTTGGCGTTTTCCCGGACCGCTCGAGGTGAACTGGTCCACAGTCCCCGAGCGTGGTACTTAGCCGTTCGAGTCGCTATGTCGAGGATGCGGAGGATCGTGGTCGCTGTAAGAAGCGTAGGCAGTAGTCTTGGTTCGTAGAACCAGTCGAGCTAGGCGACTCCAATGGGGATCCGGGTAGGCGTTTTTCGTGGACGATGCAAGACCTGAGGTAGCTCAGTGCTCTTGCACCGCACTACTTAGCCGTGCCGATCGCTGTACCAAAGGTTGACTTCTGCGGTTAGCGTGATGCTGTTATTACGAGTGCGAGTGGCACAAGACACGGAGAGTAGGCGCAATTTGCGGTAACCGTTTCTTTTTATTTCATATCGACTGGAGAGTACATATGTGGGGTTCTAGGCGTAGAACTTCCGTAGGAGGTTTACATTCCATGGTCGCTTGACGTCGAGTTCGCCGTCCCCGCGGACGTCGATGAGGTAGTAGGCGTCGTTGCCGAGTACACGGCCGATGGCGAATGGTCCCTCCCATGGAGGGGAAAGCTTGTGCATGCCCTTCTTGTCCTGGATGAGACGCAGCACCAGGTCGCCTTCTTGGAAGGTGCGAGTTTTCACCCGCCGGCTGTGATAGCGGCGGAGTCCTTGTTGGTAGATGGCGGTGCGCGAGCGAGCTAGGTCGCGTGCCTCGTCGAGTTGATCGACTCCATCCTGTCGTGCGAGTTCATTCGCAGCTTCCGTGTAGTGGACGACCCTTGGCGAGTCGTGCTCAAGGTCGGTGGGCATGACTGCCTCGGCGCCGTACGCCATGAAGAAGGGGGTGAATCCCGTCGACCTGTTGACCGAGGTGCGGATTCCCGGATGACGGAGGGTAGCTCTCGACCCAGCACCCGGTGCGCTCGAGTGGTACTTGGAGTCGCGGCTTCAGCCGTGGAGGATGCTTTGGTTGGCCGTTCCGCCTGGCCGTTGGATTCCGGGTGGGCGACTGACGCGAGGTCGAGCCGAATGTGGTGCTCTTCGCAGAATTCGGCCATGGCTCCTTTGGCGAAGTTGGTGCCGTTGTCCGTGATGATGCTGTTGGGGAACCCGTAGCGATATATGAGTTCGCGTAGGAATTTCATGGCGGTCTTCCCGTCGCATTTCCGGACTGGCTTGGCCTCCACCCACTTTGTGAATTTGTCGACTGCGACCAGGAGGTGGGTGTAACCGGAGGGAGCCTTCTTGAAGGGGCTCACCATGTCCATGCCCCATACGGCGAATGGCCAGGTGATGGGGATTGTTTTGAGCGCTGAGCTCAGATGCGCGTCTGGTTGGCGTACTTCTGGCACCCGGCGCACCGCTGGACAATGTCGACAGCGTCGGCGTGTGCGGTGGGCCAGTAGAAGCCATGTCGCATAACCTTGGCGACGAGGGAGCGGGCGCCGGCGTGGTGCCCACAGTCACCGGAGTGGATGTCGTGGAGGATCTTGCGTCCTTCGGCGGGTTGGACGCAGCGTTGGAACACGCCGGTGACACTGCGCTTGTGGAGCTCACCGTCGATGATGGCATAGGACTTGCATCGACGGGCGATCATCCGAGCTTCCGTCTCGTCTCCCGGCAAGGTGCCGGCTTCCAGGTAGGTGACGTAGGGCTTGGTCCAGTCGTCTGGCTCGTTGACGAGTGCGACCAGGGCTGCCTCTGGTTGGAGCGGGACTCCGATGTCGATCTCCCTTGGGGGAGAGACTGATGGCTTGGTGATCGTGTCGAGGAAGACGCCGGCGGGTGGTGCGAGTCGAGCCGACCCGATGCGAGAGAGGGCGTCGGCCTCCTCGTTCTTCCGCCTATCGATCCACTCGACGGAGTAGCCTGTGAAGTGTCCGCCCAAATTGTCCACTGCTTGGCGGTACGCCGCCATGGTGGGGGAGACGGCGTCGCAGGTGCCAGCGACTTGTCCTGCGACGAGGTCGGAGTCGCCGTAGCAGCGTAGGCGGTTGACATTCATCTCCCTGGCGGCCCTCATGCCGTGTAGTAAGGCCTCGTACTCGGCCATGTTGTTTGTGCAGGGTGTGAAGTCCAGGCAGAGGACATAGCGGAGCTTGTCGCCCTTCGGAGAGGTTAGCACGATCCCTGCGCCTGCGCCGTTCGCGTTCTTGGAGCCATCAAAGTGCAGGCTCCAGTAGTGGAGGTATGGCAGCTTCTCTGGCTGCTGGGCTTCTTCCCAGTCGGCGATGAAGTCCGCTAGGGCTTGCGACTTGATTGCTCTTCGTGGCTCGTATTTGATGTTGTGGACGCCGATCTCGACGGCCCACTTGGCGACTCGCCCGGTCGCCTCACGGTTGCGGATGATGTCCTGCAACGGTGCGGAGGAGACGACCGTGATCGGGTGCTCCTGGAAGTAGTGCGGCAGGCGTCGTTGTGCCCTGAAGACCGCGTATACCAGCTTCTGGTACTGCGGGTACCGCTGGCGCGACTCGGTGAGGACCTCGCTGATGTAGTAGACCGGTCGCTGTACTGGGCGCTCCTTTCCTTCCTCCGGTCGCTTGATGACCATGGCCGACGACGCTCGGAAGCCGCGGCGTGACTAACATGGGTTCTTTGTCGACCGGGCGGCGGTAGCACCTTCTTGAGGTCGCGAGCGCCGTCCGCCTCCTTGTCCCACTGGAATGTGGGGTTCTTGCGCATCGGCGATATAGAGGCATTGCCTTTTCGCCAAGCGGGATGAAGCGACCGAGAGCCGCTACTCGCCCAGCGTCGAACGCGAGCCGCTTTCGGGTTTGCCGAGTCGGGCGATCGTGTCGATCTTGGTGGGGTTCGCCTCGATCCCGCGCTTGGAGACGACATAGCCCAGTAGCTGTCCTGCGGGTACACCGAAGGTGCATTTGCCTGGGTTGAGCTTTATCTTGTATTTTCGCAAGTTGGCGAACGTTTCCGCCAGGTCGGTGAGTAGGTCGCCCTGGCGAGCGGACTTTACGACCACGTCGTCGATGTAGACGTGGATGTTGCGGCCAATTTGGCTCGCAAGGCATTCTTGCATGCACCGCTGGTAGGTCGCCCCGGCGTTCTTGAGGCCGAAGGTCATGGCGGTGTAGCAGAAAGCTCCGAATGGCGTGATGAACGCCGTCTTCTCCTCGTCCTCGACAACCATTTTGATCTGGTTGTAACCAGAATAGGCGTCGAGGAAACACAGCGATTCCGAGCCCGCGGTGGAATCGATTATCTGGTCGATCCGCGGGAGGACGAACTGCTCCTTTGGGCAGGCGCTGTTCAGGTTTGTGTAGTCGATACACATCCTCCAGGTCCCGTTTTTCTTCTCGACCAGGACTGGGTTTGCCAGCCACTTGGAGTATTTGATTGGCCGGATGAAGCCTGCAGCGAGTAGACGCTGCACCTCTTCGGCGATTGCTCGGCGGCGCTCTTCATTGAAGGGCCGCATCGACTGCTTGACAGGTCGCACTTTGGGGTCGGCGTTTAGCTTGTGCTCAGCGAGCTCCCTGGCGACACCGGGCATGTCAGAGGGCTTCCATGCGAAGATGTCCCTGTTCTCACGGAGGAACTCGATGAGCGCGCCTTCCTATGCCGGGCTCATGCCCGTCCCGATCGTCACCGTCTGGCTGGAGTCGCCTGGGACCAGCTCGACGGTACGGGTGTGCATGGTGGCCTCAAAGGTTGAGGTGTTTGCGCCCTCCGAGTGGGGCTTCTTGGGTATGGTGGGGTCGTCGTTGTTGACCCTGCTCGCGTATTTGGCGAGTTCATCCGCGTGGTTGGTCTCTGCCGCGATGATGGCGTCAGCGAGCTCGATGCCTTTGGCCTCGCATTCGGCGGCCATGTCGGGGTCGTCATTGATGGTGATGACGCCGCACGGCCCGGGGAGCTTCATCGCGTTGTACGCGTAGTGGGGTGCTGCCATGAACTTGGCGAACGCCTGGCGCCCCAGGACGCAATGGTAGGGGCTGTCGAATGGCACGAGCTCGAAGACGATCCGCTCGGTGCGGAAGTTTGCTGGTGTGCCGAAGGTGACTGGCAGCGTGACCTTGCCGATCGGGTATGCCTTCCGACCGGGGACGATGCCGTGGAACATGGTGTGGGTCGTCTCGATCATCGACTGCGGGAGCCGCAGCCGCCTGAAGGTGTCCAGGTACAGGATGTTGATGGAGCTTCCGTCGTCCATCAATGTCTTGGGGAGCCAGTAGTCGCCGACCTTAGGCTTGACCACTAGGGCGACTCGACCTGGGTACTCGATGCGTGGCGAGTGGTCTTGTCGACTCCAGGTGATGGGCTGCTCCGACCAGTTGAGGAACTGGGGAACGTCCATCTGGGCCACCGCGTTGACGGCGACGGCGCGGGCGATGACCTTCTTCTCGCGCTTCGTGTTGAAGCCCGTGAAGGTGTGGAGCGAGCCGGCCACTTTGCCGAATTTTCCGCCGTTTGGCGGGTCATTGTCGGGGTCCTCCCGTGCTCGCCGTGCCTTCTCGATCTCCCTGAGGGTGTGGCAGTCGGCGGTGGTGTGCGTGGTGGGCTTTCCTTCCCTGCTATGAAACGCACATGGTTGGTTAAGGAGAGCCGCGAGGAACCTTGGCTTGGCCTTGTAGTTGCCGCCGTCGCGGCGTTGTCCTCCGTCGCGGCGGAAGCTCTTGGGCTCGCGTTGCGTATGCCCGGCATTGGCGACGAAGTCGACTCGCCCGTCACTGCGGCGCTTGCCGGTGAGGCGAGTGTTGCTGTAGCGCAGGTCGGACCGTCGTCCGCTGTCGTTGCCGCTCGTGCGGCGTTGACCTCCTGACTCGTCGTCGGTTTCCTGGTTTGGATCTTCCTCCGCGTACCGTTTGGCGATCTCGAGGAGGTCGGGGATGTTGTCGAGTGTGCGAGAGTGTCGCTTGAGCTTGGCGACCAGGGGCTCGTAGCGGCACGAGGTCTTGAAGCAATGGATCGCGGTGTCCGGGTGGATGCCGACCGTGTTGTACCAGAGTTCTTGCCACCGTTGGACCCGATTCTTGGTCGACTCGCGGAGTCCTGGGCGACGCTCAGGTCCTCGATAGTGGTGGCGGGTAGGAGCACTTTCGAAGTGACGAAAGCGTCACGCATCTCCTCCCAGGAGTCTATACTGTCCTGAGGGAGGGTGTTGATCCACTGCATGCACGTCCCCTCCATCATCAGGGGGAGGTAACGGGCGGCTAGCAGGTCGGTGTGGCCTGCGATCCCCATTGCCATGAGGTATGTGTCGAGCCAGACGGCGGGGTCGTACGAGGAGTCGTACTTTTCTATCTCCTTCGGTGCCTTAAAGTTTGGCGGGTACTTCTCGCCTCGGATCATTGGTCCGAAGCACTTGGGGCCGAGTCGACTGAGCGACCCCATGGGCTCGCCGTCGCGGCGATTGGTTAGGGTGTGTCGCAGGTCATCGGGCTGGCGTGCGCGCCAGCTTTGGTTGTTGATGATGTGGGTGCGGCCGTCGATGGGTTGACCGTTGGCGGCGATGAGGTTGGTCATCGGCCTAGGGTCGTTGGTGGAGAGTGCCGCGTTCGCGGGTCGGTGTTGGAGCTGCAGTGGCTCCGGTGGTGGGCAGTTGAGTGTGTTTGCCGCCATTGGGCGGCCGCTCGAGGCCGCCCTGCTTCCCGAGGAACGCGAGTATACTCGACCTTGCGAGTCGGCGCCCGCTCTTTGCTGCTCGACGACCTTTGCGAGCAGGGCCCTGACGTATTGGATCTGTAGGGCGCCGTCACCGGTGGCCGCGATGCTGTCGGCTGCTGCCCGGCCTGCCATGAGGTTGTCCATAGGGGTGGAGAACAGTGGGAGGCCGTTTGCGTCTCGCTCCCGTGAGGAGACGACTATCCGCGGCTGGTCCCTGGGGGGTGTGCGGTTGGGTGGAGGCGGGGCGCCCATCGCCGTCGACCCTGGCGGGGGTCGGGCGCTTCCTCCTGGTGGCGCGTTCTCGCAGATCGCGCGCTCGGCCACGCGGGCCGGGTCGTTTTCGTCGTCGAAGTTCAGGGCGCGCCCCTGAACGGTGGGGTTCAGGCGCGACCTGATCCGCTGTTGGTGGTAGCGCGATAGCTCCTGCGCCGTCACCTGCTCGAGGCGGAATTTCTCGCACTCGGCTTGCTCCTTGCGCACTGCCTCCGCCAGTTTCAGGCGGAGTTCCTCGACCTCCGTCGCCGTGGCGTTAGGAGGGATTGGGGTGGAGAATGGATCCTCCGGCGGATCGGTGCCGGTCGCCATGTAGGTCGCAGCGTGGCGGCTGGTTCCGTCGCGGAGGTCGGCGGAGTTCTCCGACCTGGAGTCGAATTCGAAGATCCCGAGGATGGAGGGGTCCTCGAAGTCTCCCGCGTTGGAGACCTGAGTAATGGATCCCGCGGGTGAAGCCGCGGTGATGGATCCGGCGAGTGACGCCGGGGTCGCCGAGTCGGCGTCGTCGTTGAGGGACGCGTCTTCCGCGGCCGCTGAGTTTTTGCCCACGTCGCTGTGGGCCGAATTGTACTCGGAGGCGAGGCGATGGATCGTGCGGATCTGGCTCTCGGAGAGCCGATCGCGTGGCGGCGACTCGCAGATGCGAGCCGAGTCCTCCGAGACGATGACGTCGGTGAGGCCGACGAAGAGGCTGATCGTGCCGACCGGCAGGATCACGCTGTGCGTGACGGGTCGCGCCGCCGGGACGTAGCTGCTCGGCAAGATTTGGAGCATCTTGCCGATCGCTATCATGTGGCCGGTGGCGACCGTCTCGTTGATGGGCAGATTGGATCTCGCCGCAGAACACCGGCCTGACCGGCCAGGCCCCACGATGGGCGCCACTATCGTGGGAATGGTCACGGCAGATGCTGCAATCGGCAGCGAGTAGTAGAACGAGGGGCAAGGGAGGCCAGCCATCTGCGGTGCGAGATGAGGGCGGAGACACAGGGTTTTACCCAGGTTCGGCCCCCGGAGGGTAAAGACCTACTCCTGCTAGATTGTATTATGGATGTGGTACAATGGGCGAGCTCGGCTAGGCGAGTCGCTTGGGGGTATGATGGAACGATTCTCACGCCCAGCAGGTTTATATAGGCTCACCTCCCTAGGGTTTACATATCTCAACCGATTCGTTAAAGCTTGATTTTCGTTTAACCTAATCCGACTGGGCCTATCTACTACCTGGGCCTTGACTTCGATCGCTTGGTTCCTCGCTAGGCTTCAATCCAGTCGCCGTCTTGCAGGCCCACTCGCCAAGTCTTGGGCCAGTCGGAAACATCCTGCTGGGTATACCCCGGTAGGCATATCCCCATCACCTGGGACCTTGGAATCAAGAAAATGGAGCCACGAGTCCCAAAAGAGACCAGGTGGCATGCCTAGTAAGGGTGGGCATGCCACCCAGGCCCTTTTGGCCATGGAGCATTGTCTCACCCACTCCTTTGGCTTACCCCCTTATATACCCTAAAAACCTAGTTTTCAAGAAGCACGGAGCTTTTCGCGAAATAGAGAGCCACCAGAGCCATGATCTTCGTTTCGAGGGTCAGATTGGTCCTGCTCTCCACCCTGGGGAGTGTGATTTCGAGGTCTTCTCCACCACCATCATCATCAACATCATCACCAACGACCATCCCCCATCATCATGTGTGAGTAATTCCCTATGGGCATGTGAGGTGGATGGGGATTGGATGAGATCCACTATGTAATCATCCATATGTATTGATATTTGAGGTGTTTATCTTGTAGACATTCTTGTATGAGTATTGGTACACTTTTGCTATGTTTAATGCTTGTTGATAGGTCCCAAGTGACATGATTTCAGTACTAAACTTTTATTGCCCAATCATATATTTGATTTTGGTATGTATTTGCAAAGTGTATTACCCAATGGTAAGGAAATCAGTAATCAGTAATCGGTAATCAGTTGTCTTGGGAGTAGCAACTAATCGAAATTCGGACGATTAACTGATTTGATCGGTCGGCTATTAATCGGTTGAAAGGACTATATCTTCCCATGATGTTTTTTTGGTGTTAAATGACAATCCCAACCGTGTTTTTAACTGTGCTCTTGAGTTTCAGGGGAAACGTCGTTGTTGTCTCATTCTATTGTGATGGATGCTCTCTTGTGATCTTTTGAAGACGGTGGCCTTTTAGTCTTCTCCTAGTTTCTTTCTGGTTGATGTTTTTAGGTCACCGTACTATTAAGAGGGGGTCCATGTTGGAAGGCTGTGGGAAATCACTTATTCTTGCACAAACCTATATGCACCGCCACAGCCATCCCATTATTCCGTGAGAGAGAGAGCATTTTCCTGTTCCGTTGGGGCCTTTTGTGTCTCACCGGAACTTCCGGTCATAGACCGGAAGTTCCGCTCAAACCTTTTTCTGCGGGCTGTTCTTCAGTTTGTTCCGACGCTAGTTCCGCCCAAGTTCCGGTGGAAGTTCAGTAACCTTCTGTTTTAAGTGTGCTATTTGCCAGAACTTGGCCAGAACTTGGCCGGAACTTACTCGGAACTTTTCCTGGCAAAAGTTCTTGAGCGGAACTTCCGCTTGAGGCTAACTTCGGTCGACCCTCATGACCCAAAAGTTCCGCTGCTTGTTCCGCCCAAGTTCCGGTGGCGGTTCAGTAAACTTCTGTTTAGAAGTGTGCTATTTGCCGGAACTTGATCAGAACTTGATCGGAAGTTCACCGGAACTTCCGGTCTGTTTTGACCAGAACTTTCGGTTGCGCTTCTGGAGCGTGCGTCAACGGTCTTATGACCCTTGGAGCCAGGCTCAGGCGGAACTTCCGGCCTATCACCGGAACTTCCGGTGATGTCACGGGGGCTGTACCGGTTCAGTGCGAGGGGGCCTATTTAAGGCACCCCTCTTCTTCCTCCCATTTTCTCTAGAATTTTTCTCTCTCCTCCATTAAAGCTTGAGCTTCACCTCACTAGATCTCTCTCTCTCTCTAGACACTCAAATGACCTGATCTTTTGAGAGGTGAGGGAGGTGACCTAGATCTACACTTCCACCAAAGAAGAATTGATTTCCACTTCCATTCTTTGTGGATCTTGTTGCTCTTGGGTTTCTTGGAACCCTAGACGGTGTAGGGCATCCCCGGAGCTGAGGCATGTGTTGTAAAGCTTCGAGGTGTCGTTGAGGGCCTCCAATTGAGTTGTGGAGCCTCCCCCTCAACCTTGGTGTAAAGGTTTCGGTTGGCGCCTTCAAGGTCACCGGTTAGTGGATTGTGAGGCCTCCTTTGTGGGGGAGCTCATCGGAGAAGAAGGTGAGGCCTTTGTGGCACTCGGGTGACCTTGTGTGGCCCCGACACCTCTCCAACATAAACGCAGCTCCTTGGGAGTGAACTACGGGAATTACATCTCCGTGTCCCCTCGCCGGTTACTTCGTTCCCTTCCTTTACTCCTCGCTATTTACTGTTTTTGTGGTTTGTGTTCGCTTTCTTGCATTTAGGTTGCTCACTTAGTTGCATCTCTAGATAACTTCCTTTCTCGTTGAGCCTAAAAGTGTGAAACAAATTAAATTGGTAGACGCCTATTCACCCCCCCCCCTCTAGTCGTATCAAGTCGGTACTTTCAATTGGTATCAGAGCACAGGCTCTTACTTCGGGCTTTACCGCCTAAGAGACTATGGCATTTAAGGGGTAGTGAAACTGAAAAAGCCAAGAACTTGGCCACTATGGATGACCTCAAGCAATTGGAGTCATCCATGATGTCCAAGTTCGAGGAAATGATGACTCTCTTGCAGTCTCTAAAGCCAAACCCCATAGTTGCTATTGACACACCCCAATCCAACGAGGTTCCTCCCACCGTTATTGTCCGCCCGGTAACTCCATGACGGCTACCACTCACTTGGGACTTGGTTTTGTTGCTCAAACCTCTACCAAGGTGCCAAGTGAGAACATCGAGGAGCCCGAGAATCCAACTTCCAAAGGGGAGAATGGAGAAAAGGACTACTCGGCGGTTCCCCCACCGCCGAAGTACACTCCGGATCCACCCATTCCCATGCCACACATTATCCCTCAAGGAGCACCACCTATGCTAGATACGTCTAATTTCGCCAATTGGCAATATCTAATGCGCTCACATATTTCCAGCTCTTCCATTGAGTTAATGAGGATTGTGGAGGATGGGTTCTCTCCTTTTGACCCAAAGAAGTTGACACGAGGTGAAGTGGTGGACAAGCAACTCAATGCTACAGCTTTGGGAATGATTCAAAAGGCTTTGACTCCAAAGTATTTTGCTCACATTCGCCAATTTGACACCGCCAAGGGATCTTGGGATCAACTCACCGAGCTTTTTGTTGGGAATGCTAGCATCCAAAGCTCCAAGTTTGATGATATCAACAACGAGTGCGATGGTTTCGCAATGCAAGATGATGAGACTCCTGAGGACATGTATAGGCGCCTTAAGGTCCTTTGTTCTACCATTAGGGACCTTGGGGCTCACTATGTTGATGACAAGTTTATGAAGAGGAAGTTCATTCAAGCTCTTCTCCCATTTGAAGAACAAAAGCTCAACTCTATCAAGGGAAGAACCAACTTTCACTTAATGACCTCCCAAGAAGTCTTGAGTGAAGTAATTGCCATGACTATTGCTAAGAAGAATGCGGAGTCCGCTCGAGCTAGAGCCATTGGATCAACAAAAGTGAACCTTGCTTTGAAGGCCAAGGCTATTGAAGTTGATGATGATGATACATCAAGTGAGTGGTCCCAAGAAGATCTCAAATGTGCTTTCAACGAACATCTTGCTCTCGCTTCAAGGGCTTTTTGGAACAAGTCCGGATTCAAGCCAAGATCGAGGGACAACTCAAGATTCAACTCACCCAACAAGTCTCCCAAAGCAAGGTCTTGCTACAATTGCAACGACAAGAGTCACTTCGTGGCCAAGTGTCCCTTTGAGAACCGTGAAGACAATGGTGGTCGTCTCATTCGCAAGATCAAGTCAAGATCTCCTCATCCCATAAACAAGAACTACACCGTCAAGAACGCCACTAACAAGGAACGAGCAATTGTGGTCCATGAAGAATATCTTTCGGGCACGGATGAAGATGATGATGATGAAGTTCATGGTGGAGAGATTGTGGGGGTTGCTGCTATTGCCACTACCTCAACTCCACGTCTATCCCTCTTCGACTCGCCAAATGAAAATGTCATCTCCTCCAACCAAAAGTGCTTCATGGCCAAGGCCACCGAGGTATCACCGAAACCCACTCCTCAACCCATCTCTAGTGAGCCTTCCTCTCTTGATCTTGTTGGTCTAGAGGTGAAGAAAGAGATGATTGACATGTGTGAATTTGTTGCTACCTTAGATGAAGAAACTAAAAACTGCTTTGAGTCCTTACTTGCTCAACTTGAGAATGCTAGGGATGCCTTAGATGAAAAGGAAGAACTTCTTGACTTGCTAAGTAAAAATGAAAGAGATGCCGCCGATGAAATTGCCTCTCTCACTCAAAGTCTTGAGGATGAACAAAATATGAGAATTAATCTTGAAGAAAATGTGTCTAAGCTTGTAGATGATCATAACAACACTTTGACTACTACTATTAAAGAACGTGACCATGCTCTTGCTTTGATTAAGGTTCTCAAGAAAGAAAATGCTGAGTTTGTGGGTGGTCATGATAATACTCAAAAGGATCTTGAGAAACTCAAAGAGGAACACAAAGCCTTGGAGAGTAAATTCACAAGTCTTTTTGAGGCTCATGAACAGCTTCAAACTCAATTAACTTGTGATCTTTCTAAGTCTTCCGCTGTGCAAATTATAGACTTGTCTAGCTCTCCTAACCCTTGTTGCAAGCATGAGCATTTCATAGAGGAGGTCAAGGTTTTGAAGGATCAACTTGCCAAGACCAAGAAGAAGAAGAAGAAGAACAAGAAGAAGAAAAAGAACAAGGGCATGGCCCAAGGAGTACCAAATGGCCTAACTCTCTTGCAAAGTGACAACTTTGCCGGAAATAACAATCCCTCTTATATTCTTTGCAAATCTTATGATGGTCATGTTTATGCTAAATATGTGGGGACATCTTACACGCATGATTATCATTGGGCCATTTGGGTGCCAAAGGTTCTTGTCACTAACAAAAGGGGACCCATTGCAAAATGGGTACCTAAAACCAAAGCTTGATTTTCTTGTAGGACTATGCTTCCGGCGGATCAAAATGGGTGCTTGATAGTGGCGCCACAAGTCATATGACCGGAAGCAAGTCTATAATGACCGAGTTGTGACCCAATATTGCCAACACCATGGTCTCTTACGGTGACAAAACAAGCTCTCAGGTTTTGGGTTTTGGCAAAGTGGTGGTAACCCCGGATGTATCCTTGGTTGACGTCATGCTTGTCAAAACTCTTGGTTACAACTTACTCTCTGTTCGTGCTCTTGCTCTTATGGGTCTTTCTTCTTTCTTTAATTCTCATTCCGTGGTCCTCATGTGGAGCAAGTATCTCAAGGTGGCTTTTGTAGGATATGTAGAACATGACTTGTACGTGGTGGACTTCTCAGGGACCACTACTCCTCATGCTCTATGTCTCTATGCTAAAGCCGACAAGGGCTGGTTGTGGCATCGCCGCCTAGCCCATGTTAACATGAGAACTTTGCAAAGACTTCACTCCTAGGGCCACATCCTTAGTATTAACGATGTTTCTTTTGCCAAAGATCGTGTTTGCAGGGCTTGTATCGAAAGGAAGATGCATGAAACTCCTCACAAAGCACTCAATCAAATCTCTACCGAGAGATGTTTGGAGCTCTTGCATATGGATCTCTTTGGTCCTCCCTCTCATGATAGCCTTGGAGGCAAGAAGTATTGCTTGGTTATTGTGGATGATTTCTCAAGATACACTTGGGTGTTCTTTTTTAAGTACAAAAGTGAGACTCAACAAACCGTCGTTGACTTTGCAAATGAGGTTCAACGGAAGCACAATGCAACTATTCTCTCAATTCGAAGTGACAATGGCATCGAGTTCAAAAACTATACCTTGGATGAGTTTCTCAGTGATGAAGGAATCAAGCATCAATACTCCACTCCCTACACCCCTCAACAAAACGGAGTTGCTAAAAGGAAGAATCGCACTTTGATGGATGCGGCTCGGTCTATGCTAGCTGAGTTCAAGTCTCCATACAACTTTTGGGCCGAGGCCATCTCCACTGCTTGCCATGCAACCAATCGGCTTTATCTCCGCAAGAACAAGAACAAGACCCCTATGAACTTCTCACCGGGAAAAAGCCTAATTTTAGCTACTTTCGGGTGTTTGGGTGCAAGTGCTACATACTCAAGAAAGGAGTTTGGTTGTCAAAGTTTGAATCCAAGGCTCAAGAAGGAATTTTCGTTGGTTACTCAAATCAGTCCCATGCTTATAGAGTCTACAACAAAGCCAATGGAAGAGTTGAAGAGACGAGCAACGTGAAGTTTGATGAAAATCATGAGTCTCTTGTTAGGCAAGATGGTGTTTGTGATCCAAGTGATGAAATTCCTCCCAAGGCCATAGGAAGAATGGGTGTGGGTTTCCACCTCCCCATTGAGGATCCCCTTATGGACGAAGGAGAAGGACCAAGCTCTACTCAAGTGGATCCCTCACTCTCACAAGATCATCCTGCACCTCAAGGACCTACTGTCTTGGCACAATCTCCCTCAAGCTCTTCCGAAGCTTCCCATGCTCATGACTCTCCAAGCTCTAAAGAACAAGCTCTTCATCAACAACATCAACCTCCTCACGATGAGGCTCCTCCTCAAGGCACTTCTCACGGACAAGCTCTTCATCAACCTCATCAACCTCCCCAAGATGGGGCTCCTCCTCAAGGTCAAGCTCGTCGAGAACAAGATCAAGTCAATGATCATCAAGGATCCTCTCCAAGTGATGACTCCCCCGAAGTGGAAATTGATGAAGATGACCCTCGTGTTCGTGCTTATAGTCAAGGGGGCGGCTCAAATGGTGGGAATGACCAAGTGGTAGCTCAAGAATCTCGAATTGAAGCACAAGCCCGTCATCAAGCCTATCGTCTCGCCAAGCTTGTTCGAGATGGCCATATCCTTGATAATGTCTATGGAGATTTCAATAAAGGTTCCACTACTAGGAGGCAACTAGCTTCCTTTTGCTCTCACCATGCGTTTATCTCTCTTGTGGAACCACAGAAAGTCTTCGAAGCTCTTGAAGATGATGATTGGCTTGATGCTATGAACGAGGAACTTCACAACTTCAAGAGGAACAATGTTTGGACATTGGTTGAGCGGCCTAAAGACTGTCAAAACGTCATTGGAACCAAGTGGGTCTTCAAGAACAAGTGCGTTGCGAATGGAATTGTTGTGCGCAACAAGGCAAGGTTAGTTGCCCAAGGATACTCACAAGTTGAGGGCATCGACTACGGTGAGACTTATGCCCCCGTTGCTCGCCTTGAATCCATTCGTATGCTTCTTGCCTTTGCTACCCATCATAACTTTAAATTGTATCAAATGGATGTTAAGAGTGCTTTTCTTAATGGCCCTTTGAAAGAGTTGGTATACGTCAAGCAACCTCCGGGCTTTGAGGATCCACTTTTTCCGAACCATGTCTACAAGCTCAATAAGGCACTCTATGGCCTCAAGCAAGCCCCACGTGCGTGGTATGATTGCCTTATGGAGCTCTTGTTAGACCGTGGCTTCGAAGTGGGTCTCATTGATCCCACTCTTTTTACTAAGAAAGTTGGAGGCCACTTGTTCGTATGCAAAATCTATGTTGATGACATTATCTTTGGGTCTATTAACAAAACTTTTAATGAGGATTTTGCCAAGCTCATGACCGACCGCTTCGAGATGTCCATGATGGGGGAGCTGAAGTTTTTCCTCGGGTTTGAAGTCAAACAATTGAGGAAAGGGACGTTCATCAACCAAGCCAAGTACATCCAAGACATGCTTAAGAAGTTCAAGTTTGATCAAGTCAAAGGTGCCAAGACTCCCATGCCAACTAAGGTTAATCTTGATCTCGATCCCAAGGGTAAGGAGGTGGATCAAAAACTCTATCGATCGATGATTGGTTCTTTGCTCTATCTTTGTGCATCCCGACCGATATTATGTTGAGTGTGGGTATGTGTGCAAGATTTCAAGCCGCACCAAAGGAGAGTCACATGGTGGCTGTCAAAAGGATCTTTCGATATTTAGTTCATACCCCAAACTTTGGGTTGTGGTACCCCAAGGGAGCCAGCTTTGATCTCATTGGTTACACGAACTCGGACTAGGCTGGTGACAAAGTGGGAAGAAAATCAACCTTCGGAGCTTGTCAGTTTCTCGGAGGATCCTTGGTTTGTTGGTCCTCGAAGAAGCAAAACTGTGTGTCTATGTCTACTGCCGAAGCTGAGTATATCTCTGCCGCAAGCTGCTGTGCTCAATTGATATGGATGAAGCAAACCTTGAAGGATCTTGGACTATCTTTTGACAAGGTGCCTCTACTTTGCGACAATGAGAGTGCAATTGCTATTGCTCACAATCCCGTGCAACACAACCGAACCAAGCACATTGAGATTCGTCATCATTTCATTCGGGACCATGTTGCTAGAGGAGACATTTCTTTGGAGTATGTTCCCACCAAGGCAAATCTTGCGGATCTTTTCACGAAGCCTCTTGATGAAGCAAGGTTCCGAGAGTTAAGGCATGAGCTAAATATCATTGATTCGAGCAATGTTGCTTGAGCCCTTGCACACCTACCCGTGTCTCAATGTGTATCTTGTTTGGATGTAGGCATAGATTTAGGGGAGTGTAGTTCCTCTTATGAACAAACACTATCCCTATTATGCGCACATTAAAGTTTTCATACTCTATAGTCTCTAAAGGAGACCATTTGAGCTTCATGATGAGTGTTGGTAATGAACCCAAGATATATCTTCGCGGTGTCAAGCCATTTACTCTTATATAAGGTGGCTTCGGCCACCGACTCGTTTTATTTGGTTCTTTGACCTTTTTGTTTGTCATATTTTTTGTTGTTTTTGGTTCTTCACAGTTTGAGCTATCTATCCTAAGCCTTTCCTTACCTCAAGCCCTCTCTATTCCCTGCACAAGTTCTTCCTTGTTATCCTATCCTGAGATGTTCCTTCTGGCGTCAGCGGAACTTCCGGTCAGTCTGACCCGGAAGTTCCGGTCCACCGGAACTTCCGGTGGTGCTTCCTGTACTATAAAAGGTGGGCCCTGGGGGAAAACGGGATCTTCTTCCCTTTTTCCCCCAAGACTCATCTTCTATCAGGAGCGCCGCCGGCCAGGACATCTCCAAGAGGGTGCTCCGGCCCCCTCTTCTCCAACCGCTCCTCTCCAGATCTGCTCCGTGGGATCCTTCCCCACCTCGATCTCCCGCCATGGACTCCGGTATTTGCCCTTAACTCCCTCCATTAATGGAGATCTTGCTCTCACCATGGCTTGAGTTAGGGCACACCTTGTCTAGGCTAGTTCTTTGGCTAGAACTTGTTGGAAGATCTTGGTAGGCCTAGGGTATCATGCTAGAGTAGATTGGTCCAATACATCCTTGGAAAAATTTGTGCATTGGTGGTCTTTAGATCTACATCTAGGGAACTCTGTTGGGCTGTCGGTAGTGGCCTCACCGAACTTCCGGTGATCCACGACCGAACTTCCGTCTAGACCGGAAGTTCCGATGTTCAATGAAGTTCCGCTACACCGCAAAAAAATTCCTGTTTGTATTTTTCCAATCTAACTCTTTTTGTTTCCTCTTCCGAACTTGTGCACTTATCCCAACTTCCCTCCCTATTCTTGTTCTTTCTTCTCAGGGGAAGGAGAGACTCTCCAAGGCAAGCGTGCCCGCCGACCATCCGCTGACATTCCTCCTGAGATTGATGAGGAAGATGCTGAAGTTGTGCGTCCAACCGCTCAGACTTCTCGCCAGAAGGCTGCTGCTGCAGGGAAGAGGCCTGCTCTTTCTCAGAAGGCCACTGCTGCAGGGCCAGACATGACCAAAGCCAAAATTTCCAAGTGGACTCAGAAGGCTTATGCTGCTTTCGAGGCTCTGATCCCTACCTCGTGCCTCGTGATCGTCTCTGCTTGGACCCTCATTTCCACACCGGTCGTCAGGAGCAGATTTACGAAGAAATTTATGCATCCAAGAAGAAGTTTGTGGTTGCTCCTTAGAAGTACATCAATGTGCCTCACATGGAAGAGAAGCAAGTCTACTTTGGGAGGCTCTTGATATCGTCGAGGTTTGGGTTGATTCCCCTCATGGAGCACCGTCAGAACTTTGATGTGACTGCTATTGCTCAGTTCTACTCCACTCTGTATATTCACATGCATTCATCTACTGAAGGAGTGATGAAGTGGATGACCAGGGATGTGTTTCTTACCGCTACTTGGGCTGAGTTTGCTGAGCTTCTTGGTTATCCCATTCAGCCTGACCGCGGGGCAAATGGTTGGCGTGTTCATGGTCCTCTGATTCTTTGATCCTGAGGTCCTGGAGCCTCTCTACATTGAAGGGTGGGGAAGTGTTGGGTTTGTGAATCATCTGCTGCCAACTTATGACATTATGCACCGGGTGTACTTGAATACCATCTCTCCCAAAGCTGGCAACTTTGATCAGTTTCATGGATATCAGGTTGACCTCATGCATCAGACCCATCGTCGCCGAGGCACTGACAGGTCAATGGATGTTATGCACTTCATCTTCTCAGAGATGTGGGGGGCTCTCATCGAAAAGCGCTCCTGCATCTATGCTCCCTACATTCAGACTCTCATCAATCACAAGTGGCTCGAGAAGACTGGCACCCCCTTTCCTCAAGACAACATCACCATTCATGAAGAGAAAAGGCTCCGTGTGAGTAAGCACCAGAAGCCTCGCACTCAAGAATAAAAGGAAGCTGCTCTCAAGAAGACTCAAGATGTTGCTAGTGGTCCCTCCTCTTCTCCTGGTGGCTCTAGTGCTGGTGGTCCTTCTCTCCAGAGGCAGCCATCTTGGGCAAAGAAGCTGCTTGGGAAAGTGAAGAAGACTTTCTGCTTTCTGCAGGACCGCGAGTATCAGGCTTATGTTGATCAGCGTCACAATGTTCAGCGCCAGAAGGCCATCATGGCAGCCCTCAATATTCCTTGCTCACCGGTCTCTAGCTCTGTCACTGCTCCCAAGGAGGATTGGGTTCACAACAACCTGAATCGGTCTGAAGATGAGTCTGAGAAGGAGGTCACTGTCCGCATGAGTCTTCTCATCCTTCCCTTCTCATGGCTGGGACGTGTAGTTTGATCTCTTCTTCCTTTTGGTGTCTCGATGCCAAAGGGGAGAAAGATGTCTATTAGGTTGTCACTGATTTGCATGGGTTGAGTCGCGAGCCTGTTCTTGCCTTTGATCTTTTCTTACTCGCGAACTCTCTAGTTTATTTGTGTGCTTGTGGTTTTATGTCCGTGAACTTATGTGTGTTTGTGGACCATGTGGTATGTTATGTTTGAGACTATGTGGTATCTCTTGTGGTTTCTTTGTGGTATCTTATACTATGACCGTGAGTGTGGTATCTTATTGTCATCTCTTGGGCTGTTGCTATGGTGGTGGAGCCTCATTGCTCTTGTTGTTATTATTACTCCGTTTGTCTCCACCACTTTTAGTTGGTTCTGGTATGATCTCTATCCCTTTTTGTACTTGTGCTATCTTTGCAATTGTTAGGGGGAGCCTCCGTGTATGTGTGCTAGTTCAGTCCTTAGGGGTCTTCTCTCTACCTTGCACACATACAGGGGGAGCCTGCCCCGTCCATTGCAAAGATTGCGTTGTTTCTATGCAAATCTGTGGGATTGTCATCTAACACCAAAAAGGGGGAGATTGAAAGGACTATATCTTCCCATGATGTTTTTTGGTGTTAAATGACAATCCCAACCGTGTTTTTAACTGTGCTCTTGAGTTTCAGGCGAAACGTCGTTGTTGTCTCATTCTATTGTGATGGATGCTCTCTTGTGATCTTTTGAAGATGGTGGCCTTTTAGTCTTCTCCTAGTTTCTTTCTGGTTGATGTTTTTAGGTCACCGTACTATTAAGAGGGGGTCCATGTTGGAAGGCTGTGGGAAATCACTTATTCTTGCACAAACCTATATGCACCGCCACAGCCATCCCATTATTCCGTGAGAGAGAGCGTTTTCCTGTTCTGTTGGGGCCTTTTGTGTCTCACCGGAACTTCCGGTCATAGACCGGAAGTTCCGCTCAAACCTTTTTCTGCGGGCTGTTCTTCAGTTTGTTCCGACGCTAGTTCCGCCCAAGTTCCGGTGGCAGTTCAGTAACCTTCTGTTTTGAAGTGTGCTATTTGCCGGAACTTGGCCGGAACTACTGAACTTTTCACAACAAAGTTCTTGAGCGGAACTTCCGCTTGAGGCCGGAACTTCCGGTCTGACCCGCTCGCGACCCAAAAGTTCCGCTGCTTGTTCCGCCCAAGTTCCGGTGGCGGTTCAGTAAACTTCTGTTTAGAAGTGTGCTATTTGCCGGAACTTGATCGGAACTTGATCGGAAGTTCACCGGAACTTCCGGTCTGTTTTGACCGGAACTTCCGGTTGCGCTTCTGGAGCGTGCGTCAACGGTCTTATGACCGTTGGAGCCAGGCTCAGGCGGAACTTCCGGCCTATCACCGGAACTTCCGGTGATGTCGCTGGGTCAGTTCGGTCTGAGGGGCCTATTTAAGGCACCCCTCTTCTTCCTCCCATTTTCTCTAGAATTTTTCTCTCTCCTCCATTAAAGCTTGAGCTTCACATCACTAGATCTCTCACTCTCTCTAGCCACTCAAATGAACTGATCTTTTGAGAGGTGAGGGAGGTGACCTAGATCTACACTTCCACCAAAGAAGAATTGATTTCCACTTCCATCCTTTGTGGATCTTGTTGCTCTTGGGTTTCTTGGAATCCTAGACGGTGTAGGGCATCCCCGGAGCTGAGGCATGTGTGGTAAAGCTTCGAGGTGTCGTTGAGGGCCTCCAATTGAGTTGTGGAGCCTCCCCCTCAACCTTGGTGTAAAGGTTTCGGTTGGCGCCTTCAAGGTCACCGGTTAGTGGATTGTGAGGCCTCCTTTGTGGGGGAGCTCACCGGAGAAGAAGGTGAGGCCTTTGTGGCGCTCGGGTGACCTTGTGTGGCCCCGACACCTCTCCAACGTAGACATAGCTCCTTGGGAGTGAACTACGGGAATTACATCTCCGTGTCCCCTCGCCGGTTACTTTGTTCCCTTCCTTTACTCCTTGCTATTTACTGTTTTTGTGGTTTCTGTTCGCTTTCTTGCATTTAGGTTGCTCACTTAGTTGCATCTCTAGATAACTTCCTTTCTCGTTGAGCCTAAAAGTGTGAAACAAATTAAAATTGGTAGACGCCTATTCACCCCCCCCTCTAGTCGTATCAAGTCGGTACTTTCATCGGTGAAACCACCAAAAATTAGCACCTAAAACACATATGAATCCTCTTGCACCTCAACCATCTACCCTATTAAAGGCAGCCTTAAGTTCCCGGATGAGATCCTCAATACGCTCGAGCTCTTGTATCCGAGGTCTGGCCGACAAATACGAGGAACTGGTCAACACCGACAAGGAACTGGTTAGTGATGGCAAAAATCAAGCTCCTGGAGGCAGAGTTCGAGCGGGAGCTTCGGAAAACCTACTTCATTGGGGGCGGCCTAGCAGATGGATGGGAGATATGTGTTGATAATTTTGCAACCTTTTTGACCAAGTGTAGTGGTTAATCGGGAACATACCTAGTAATTGGAGTGTTAGACCTATTAATCGGGCTAAACGATTAACACAAACGATTACTGGTAATCAAAATGGTCAGGTCCCTAGTAGTGATTAATCAACCTATTAATTGTTGATTCGGCCTATTTTTTGAATAGTGGTATTACCTATTATTATGTTGAACCTGTGAACCCTAAGGTGACAGTTAGGGAAAACAATGGGAATATATAATAGTTTTATGATATTGTGTGTTCATGAAGTGTGAATGCTTTGTTCCGGTCTATTTGGAAAGGTAGATCTTAATTGCCTGTAGTACTAAGTTGGCCCCAGTGAAATGGGCAGGAAGGACAAAAGATATTATGCAAACTTACATGCATGATTATGTTTGGAGCACACACCTACACACAACTGAACTAGAGATGAATGCCATGTTAATTATGATACATTACATGATGGATATCATTCATGCAACACCCCTTTATCACCTCATGCCTGTGTTTTAGCCACTAAAAGTTTCACAACATTACTTCCGGTGAAAACTGGCAATCTGCTGCTTTATTTACTGTTTTGAATCAACTGCCATAAATTACCACTTTCTTTGCAAGTTTATTGATATACAGGTGTGATTGAGGGTGACATATCAATTGCTAAAGTCTTATTGGTATTCTTGTGTTCTCCTTGAGTTGAACTACAAATTTGGGTAATACTTTCCATAGAATATTTCAGTGATCCCCTATACTTGTGGGCATCAAATATCAAGGCCATCCTCAACATCAAACGTCTGACATGTCTAAAGGACATACCAAGGCTCAGATGTCGCGTTGCAGTAGTAAGCCACTTTGTCAACCGACTTGGAGAGAAGTCAATGTTGCTCTACAAGTTGCTCAAGAAGGAAGACAAATTCGTATGGACGAATGAAGCAGACACAACACTTCGGGAGTTGAAGAGAATACTCTCCTTCGCACTCATACTCGCAGCACTAGAGTCAATAGAACCTATGTTAATATACATGCCGGCAACAAACCCGGTAATCAACATCGTCGTCGTGGTGGAGCGGAAGGAACCAACACACGAGTACGGAGTTCAGCGTCCAGTTTACTATGAAAGAGAGGTTTTGATGGAGTCAAAGAAGCGTTACCTGTCCTACCAGAAGTTATCTTATAGAGTGTTCCTTGCTTCTCAGAAGTTAATGCACTATTTCCAAGAGCACCCAATCATAGTAGTGAGCAAAGCTCCACTATCTTACATCATCAACAACAACAACAACGCTATAAGAAGATTGACGAAGTGGGGCATTGAGCTTGCCGCCTTTGAGATCACCTACAAGAGACGCGACGCTATCAAGTCACAAGCATTGGCGGATTTATCACAAATTGGACTGAACTACCAGCATATACTCTTGTGCTAGAACCAGATTCTTGGGTCATGCATTTTGACGGATCCAAGTTACTTAATGGCTCAGGGCAGGTGTATTAATTATTATAATCACCAAGAGGGGAGAAGCTCCAGTATGTCCAACATATCCACTTCAACGCTACCAACAACACGAAGGAATACATGTTCCTTTACTATCGCACTATCCATATGCGTGAGATTTTATGGGGCCCCCTAGGCTTGAACTTGATTCTAAAGAATGTTGCGGTGCCATAACTAGTTTGGAATTTATAAGTTACCTACTATACATATGTCATGTTTATTACATGTTGCTCGATGAGTGTCTATCATGAGAATATATTGTCTATGACCACTGCTAATGAGACAAATGCACACAACATCTAGATCTGTACGAGACTTAGCTATACCTCGTACGGTAGCCCTTTTGGGTGGCCCCTAAAACATTCTCTGTTTTTTGGAATGTTTCTGTCGTGATGCCTTATTGCTTTTTATTCATTTTACATCTTTCAAGGTTGATCATGCGTGTGTTGCTATTTGTGCATCCTGCAGAGTAAATATTTTTGAAAAGTCGTGTCCATGATTATGGACGACTTGAAACACATTTTTTTGATTATAGACAACTTAAACTAAAATAGTATTGTAATATGACTTTGATCTGACATGACTAGTAAGTTGGGCAACTACCACAGATTAATTAATAAAACTGCCAACTGTGTGAGTTTTCTCGGAAGGTCTTCCTTGATTGGTTTTGAGGGGAAAATCACAGGATACGTTATGTTTGCTGATAGTATCAGGTTGGTCCCAAACAGGTCTATTTTACCACTTTCTAATAGCCGACAGTTGTATCATGTCTCTATATGTTGTTTAGTGTATGCTTTGCTGCTGCTAAGCCCACCATACCTTCATAGGCGAGAGCCAATGAATTCTAAGAATCGCCGTGTACTGATATCAGTACTAGCCTCTCCTTTTTTTCCTTTGTCCTTTATTGACACCCCTTTGAATTGACAGGTATGAGTTTCAAGGCGCTAGCAAGGTTATCCGTTTAGCTTGGCCTAGACAGGGTTATGAACGTCATTGGTTATTCTTCGGAACTCTTAGTCCCATTTGCATTCCTATCCATAATCAAATGTTGTATCATCTTCGAAGTGATTTCGATCTTTGTACTGTATATTTGTATTCTTGACCCGTTGAGTCATTGTTGTAATATGTGTGGGGTTCTATCATGAACTATTGTGTAATTCTATTACTTTGTTTTCCACCCGCATGCAAGTGTTTGATGGACATCATCGAATCGTTTTTATGCGGGTTTGGCGGAAATTGCTAAGATCTGCATAGGACCGATCCGAGGGCGTTACAATATTTATGCCTAAAAATTATAGTCTTAGTTGATTTGTTCATCAACCTCCATAAATCTAGGATCTTAGTGAAACAAGCATAAAAGGTGTGTGCGAGCACAATAAAATAGTAAAATACTAACACTATTAATGCAAAAACAAAGATAAACATGACATAAAATGCACCCATACGCCACACCATCTTCCTCTCCATGGAGGACATGAACCATGGCTAATTTGACACAGAGTTCGACCCCTGGCTCGACATTCATGGGTGCGGCCACCTCTACTCATGCCAAGTAGCAGATGCCTCCTTGAGCCAATGTCCGAATGCAAGATGATCAGCTAGACGCTATTACACACGGACCATGAGCACCGGTTTGGGAGCCACGATTGCGTTCATCGGTGACGGCATATTCATCATCGAGACCGTACCACCACCTTGTGGTGCCCAAACATGCCGCTGGGTTCTCTCCTCATTTATTCTGGGTGTATGTATAGCTAGGAGGAGGGATCTAATAATTAGCCGTGAACTCACCAAGTTGTGATGGTTATTCTCATTTCCTCGTTGTAGTGATTAAATTTTGATATCTATCAACTACTATTGTTACTTCGGAAAAAATGTACTCCCTTCATCCTAAAATAACTAAACGTGAGGGAGATTTTGTTTGAACTGTACTCAATTTTACACAAAACCTTATCGTTTTGCATGGACATCCTCAGATCCCCTAATGAGCTCCTGATCGCTCGCGAATCCGCGACGCTCGCGACCGCTCCTCCCTCTCGATCCTCCCTGATGGCCACCGAAGCTACTCCCTTCTGCTCGCCGGAGCCCCTCCATGTTGCCTCCGGCTGCCGGAGTTTCTCCCTGCTTCCCAACAGATCCCCTCCCTGCTGCCCGCCGGCCGCCGGAGCTGCTCCTTCGCCCTCCTGCTCGTGCTCCTATTCGCTCGAGACCCTCCCCGCCGGAATTCCTCCCTGCTTCTCGCCGGATCCCCTCCCTGCTGCCCGCCGGCCTCCGGAGCTTCTCCCTCGGCCTCCTGCTCGTGCTCCTGTTTGTCGGAGACCCTCCCAGCTGGCCGCATCTCCACTGCTCGCCGGAGACCCTCCTTGCTGGCCTCCAGAGCTTCTCCCTCGCCCTCCTACTCGTGCTCCTGTTTTCCGGAGACCCTCCCAGCTGGCCGCATCTCCACTGCTCGCCAGAGCCCCTCCTTGCTGGCCTGCGTCGCTGTCGCAGCAGCTGAACCTCTCGGGCACGATGCTGCTCTGCTCTTGGGCACAACGGCCTGTCCATGCCTCTCCATTGCGCTTCTGCTCCGCGCGCTCGCCGGCTGCTCTTGCTCTGCTCCATTGCGCTACTGCTCTGCATTTATCTCCAAAGTTCCTTAATGCCCCTCCCTCGACACAAAACAATCCATCGTAGGGCATCAGGGGATAGCACAATAACTAATGTTTTTTTTTGCAAGGAATAACTGATGTTTGTTAATTATAATCAAAGTGCAGGCTTTAAATAAAGATGCTATAAATCATATTCTCGTGTCTATAAGTCATACTCGCATGGACCATGGTCACTGGCACATGGTCCAGTACATGCATAGTTTCATAAGAGTTAATGTACATGACAGTGCGCAAACCAATATGTGGTTGGATGGTTAGGAGGCTGGTTGTACCTCCAGCCTACCAGAGTTCAAACTCCAGGTTTGACACTGTGTGTTGCATAAATGGTGAAATATTCTTTTATTGGGAGACGACGTTCCCGTCGATAGCGAGGCGTCCGTGATGACTTCGTCAATCTCAAGACTCGATCCGCCGGCTCAGTCTCTCGGAGGTGCTCATAGGGGTAGGGTGTGTGTGTGCGCGCGTTCATAGGGGTGAGTGCATGTACGTGTTGTGAGCGTCTACGTTTGTACTGTGTTTCTAAAAAAAAGTACATGACAGTGCACATGTGGAAACAGTCATATCTATGCACATACTAGAAATTCTTGTATATGTCTACACATAATTTTACCTTGAGGCCGGATCATCTCTTACTTTTCATATTCAGCACATTTGACAGTACAGTTAGTGGGACTGGGATTTGACGATACTATCAAATTCTTGTGTTATAGACATGCCGTATTGGCGTAGCCAGCCGTGCCAGACAATAACATTTTTGTCCGAGAAACGATCTTACTCCCTACTGTAAAATAAAGTATTCTAACTTCAAGCCCAACAACTTATCTTAGACATACAAATTGACCAAAATATTGTCGCTCACAATGTAATATTGTCTGACGAGACTGAAATACAGAATTTGAAAACTGACAGCATAGAATGGATGGTGGATTTTAGTGCTAATTCGAGTTCATCCATTCTGAATTTCAGTCACACACAATCATCCTCACACATCCCACAGACACAAGCAACAACATAACAATGACATTCTTCAGTACAACTAACAGCAATGCGATCAAACAGACACTATGCAAAGTCTAAAGAGACTAAAATTCAGTACCCATAACCTGACAGCATAACTGTGATATGCTTCAGTACAGCTAATAGCAATGCAATCAAACAGACACTATGCGAAGTCTGAAGAGACTAAACTTCAGTATTCAGAACCTGGAAGCATAGAAGGGGTGGACCTTTCTGCTAATTTCATTTCATTAACTATATCAGAAACTTGCAAGGATTGTATTGTAGCATAACTAATTAACAGGAGCTAGAAAACCACAAAAACCAAAAAAAAAATTGAGACTCACATACCTTTATTCATATATCAATAACGTTTACAAGTATGTTTAGACCAGAAGGTGGTTCTAATAACCAGACATATCTACCCACCGGCAGAGTAGAAGCATATCTCGCCAGACGGTGCGCTTCGCCATTAAATTCCCTCTTCTCATGATGAAAAGAGGTATCTCCTCTTGCTCTGGCACGATCACGGACTTCCATCAGAATACTGCCGAAAACGCCCAAGTTCGAACCATTCAGACCCTGCACTACCTCGAGGCAATCCGACGCCACATGTAGAGAGCTCAAATTCACATCATCAGCCACGTCAAGTGCCTCCCTACAGGCTAGCGCCTCTAGGATTCCTGGATGAGTGATCCCATCGTACACCATCGACATGGCACCCAAGAAAGCGTCATCCGCTGATCTGCAAATAGCTCCCGCTACCCCTCTCGCCTCAGTCTTAGCCACAGCTGCGTCGACATTAACTTTAACACGACCAGCCGGAGGTGCAATCCACTTCTGGGATCCAGCTGGCGGGGGTACCCTCGCCGGCCTTATACTCGGTGGTTCTTTGCTTGCTTCGAGGTCGTCCAAAACTCTGTTGACAAAAGTCATCGTGGCCATCGGGTTTTGATAAACCTCCCCATGGATGGCCTTTCGTCTTGCATGCCACACAGCCCACAACATGATGATCATATGGGTAAGATCTCCGCCCTCCATAGTATCAAACATCGAGAACAGCCACTGGCGAGGTGTGGGCTCCGCAGTGATGGAAATATGCTCGACGATTTCCGGTTTAGTTAGTGCCCAGACACACCTCACGAGATTACATTCGATTAAGGAATGTCGCCACGAGTTCTCCTGCCCGCAAATTGAGCATGCCGCCGTGGGTGTCATATGTCGCTGATGCCGCACGTCCCCTGTTGATAGGGGGTGTTTTGCTAGCCTCCATAAGAATATACGGACCTTAGACGGGACATCTGCCTTCCATAACTTCTCCCAAGCCTTTCCCTCAGCAGCAGAATCTGAAGAAGCCGGTCTCTCATCAGGCCAGTCTTCGCGTACTCGTTTGGTCGAAGCCAGAGCTCGGTAACACGATGGCACAGTGGTATATTCCTTATTACTTCAATATCCATTGGTAAAAAGAACTGATGTAGCTTCTCCAAATTCCACTCGGCCGAGGCCTGATTAATGAAGTCACTCACCAGTGGTGGCGAGTCATCTTTTTGAGCTGCAATCGGACGCATCCTCTCGCGGCGTGGAAGACAGTTATGTGTCCATGCTTCTGTAGTCCGTCCGTCCCCAATACGACGGATTAAACCAACATTCAAAGTGTCCCTTCCTTCTAGTATTGAGCGCCAGATCAAGGAGGGACGGGAGCCCAGCCTCGCATGCATGAGATCTCCATCAGGGGAATACGCTGCCTTCAGTACGCGCGCACTAAGCGATTCAGGTACTGTAATGAGTCACCATGCTTGCCTCGCTAACAATGCGAGGTTAAACAACACTATATCTCTAAAACCCAACCCCGTGCATATTTCGGATGTATCATTTGATCCCAAGAGACCCAGCTTTTTTTTCGTTTACCCTCCTTACTGCCCCACCAGAACTTCCGAAGTATAGAATTTATATGCTCGCACAGTCCCCTGGGTAACTTGAAGCCGGACATGGAAAAAGTCGGAACCGGATGAGCCACCGACTTGATTAAAATATCTTTCCCTCCCACTGACAGCAGCTGTTCCAACCAGCCAAGAACCTTCTTCCAGACCTTGTCTCTCAAATATTTGAAGGCCCCGTTCTTGGATTTGCCCATATCTGATGGCATACCAAGATACCTCTCATTGAGAGTCTCCTTTTGAACTTCCAACTCATCTTTTATAATAGTTCTCACTTGTTCTGAACAACCCTTGCTGAAAAAATCGAGGACTTATCCATATTTATCCTCTGTCCGGAGGCATAACAATACTCCTGAAGTAACCTTTTTACTTCCACAGCCCCTTCCCTAGATGCACGGATGAACAGCAGGCTATCATCAGCAAGAGTAAGTGGTTAACTGTCGGAGCCGACGCCGCCACTTGTAGCCCCGAAAGAGCTGATGATTGACCTCTATCTTTGAGGAGGCACGAAAGGCCCTCTGTTGCCAACAAGAACAAATAAGGTGAAATATGATCTCCCTATCGAATGTCGCGCGATGGTCTAAACTCCTCTTGCGGTACACCATTAAAAAGCACCGTGAAGGATACAGTAGAAACCAAAAGCATAATCATCGAGACCCATACACTGCTGAATCCCAGCTTCAGCATAATTGCTTGCAAGTAACTCCACTCCACACGATCATAAGCCTTCCTCATATCCATCTTGAGTGCAGCGAATCTATTCCTTCTCGCCCTATTTCGCTTCATAAAATGCAAGCACTCATAAGCGGTAGTGATATTATCAGTAATCAATCTACCTGGGATAAAGGCCGATTGCTCCTTAGAAATAACCTCCGGTAACACCTTCTTTAGTCTATTCGCCACAACTTTCGATGCAATCTTGTAGATGACATTGCAAAGACTGATTGGCCGAAACTGACCAAGCTCTCTCGGACTAGCAATTTTTGGGATCATCACCACGAAAGTTTGGTTCACCACTTCCGGGCTTTCCTCCCCTGAAAGAACCCGTAATACAGCTTTTGTTACCTCCTCCCCACAATTGTCCCAATTCCGCTGGAAAAAGTGGGCAGGGAACCCATCAGGGCCGGGCGCCTTGGTAGGATACATCTCAAAGAGGGCTTCTTTAACCTCCTTTGTCTCAAACGGTGCATCCAGCATGTTGTTCATCTCCCCTGTTACTTTAATTGGTACTACATCTAGAACTACATCCATACCTTGCACTCCTTCTGGCGTGTAGAGCTCCTTATAGAACTCACTCGACATATGCCCCATAGCCTCCTCTGACGTTTCCATTGTGCCATCAGTACAAAGCAGCTCCTTTATCTTGTTCTTTCTTCTCCGTTGGCTCGCCCGCATATGGAAGAACTTAGTATTCTTGTCGCCCGCGGCAAGCCATTGGATTCGTGAACGTTGTCGCCACATTACCTCCTCTTGATTCAACAGTTCTGTAAGCCTTGCTGTTACTTCTTCTTCCCTCACAGACGGGCCCACACGGTTAGACTCACTCCGTAGCACCTCCAGGCTCCAGCTCACGTTGGTGCCTCCGGATCTGCTGCTGGATATTTCCAAACTTCTGCTTTCCCCAACAGGCTAGGTCGCTAGACAACGACTTAAGTTTTTCCTGCAAAGCTTCCATCGAGTCACACATACCACCCGAGCCCCAGCTCTGACTCAGCATGGACGAGAACTCCTTATGACTTTCCCAGGCAACCTCGTAGCGGAATAGAGGCTTGCCCGTACGTGTACCCTCTCCTGCCTCCATACGTGCTAGCAAGATAGGTAAATGATGATGCAAAAGCCGCTAAATGTTGCACCTCCGCAGCTGGGAATCGTGCACACCAGGAGGGCGAAGCCAAAGCCCGGTCTAGTCTTGTTCGACAATAAGATCCCCCTGCCACCTTCTTCTCAAAAGTCCAAGGAGCCCCCTTGTATCCGAGATCGCAAAGTCCACACACATTAACAACATCTCTAAAACCAGCCATTTGGCTGTAACTCCGCTCGTTAACGCCCTCGTGCTCCGCCCGGTGACAAAAACAATTAACTCCCCTAATCCATGTACCCACTAACAAAATCTAGAATCATAAACCTAATCCACTTAAAAAAACATGAACTCTAGCATCACAAGCTCCTAGTGCAAGATAAACTGAATTTTGTTTTTAAGCATACCCAAGAATCTCTTGTTCCTTTCTCATGAAGAGATGGAAAATGCGAATGGCAAGATGAATCATGTAAACAGGAGTATCTTGGCCATCTTTCAATTCATAAATAGTGGAGGAATAGAGCATGACCCAAAAAATCAGAATTTGATGGCGAGGAGGACAATCACCTCGTGGACGCGGTGCTTGATGGAGAGGACGAATGGATCCGACGACGTAGTACGACCCTAGCTCCTGGAGACGCACAGAGATCACCCGAAATCATTCATGCGCGACCGCATTGCCGCCACCGCATCAACGACACCGCATCTCCGTCCTGCACGACCGCATCGTCCAGATCCTGAGGACGCCAGCATCGGTGAGGGCCCTCCCCAGGGCCAAAGGTCGAAACTTTCCGGAGCCCGAGGACGTCTACGAAACCATGGATGCCCTCGGCCCAAGCTCCAGAGCCCAAGGATGCCGACGCCGCCATGGATCCCAAAAATGGGACCTTGCCACCGTGCTGAGGCTAGGGTTTGTGGTGGCAGCGAGGCGAGGAGGCGACAGGTCGAGGCGAGGGAATGGAGGCGACGAGGCGAAGGGACGGTGGCCGCAGCGACACTCCGTCCGTCCGTCGCACGAGAGGGGAACGCGACTACACGAGGAGGAGTCGATTTTGACGAAGGACCTCGGTTTTTAGGTGAAAAAGCTTAGGGGGCTTTGTGCAAAAACGCCACCGCGTTAGTTATCTCGGGACGGAGGGAGTATGTTAAGGACGGATTAGGAAGTTCCACTAGTTGTTCATTGGAATCAATGTCTAAAATATGTGTCACCTATTTTACTCATTTAATGAAACGTATTCAGTGCTTTTTATGTGCATGCCTGCATGGTGTGGACAAAAAGGAGTCTCAGGTTTCTTCCCCATAGAGTGTTATCATAAAGAGACATTCCATGGAAGATAGATCAGTTATAAGTTCACTCTTGACACTTACGAATCAACTAGTACATTTTATTGTCAATCTACTACATCAATCAAGTCGAAGAGTACATCTTATTCACCCACGGCAACCAAGAAGTTTGTAGCGCAGGTATAGAGTATTCATCATCTCGGCGTCGTTCTACCCTTTGCGCAGCAGCAATAGTTTTGCGCAGCAGCAATACTGATTTCTGTATGTGATACGCAGTCGCCTTGATCCTCATCATATCCACGCAGTGCACAATTTTCACGGCAGAAATCGGTATTGCAGTCTTTCAGAAGAAAACACGACGAGATAACCGCGTCATTTGTATCTATGCACAAGGGAACACATAGCAGCAACAACTCATTTTGTATCATCCGGAGTGTATGTAAATATTAACAGAAATAAAAGAAAGAAACATCAAACATACCTATGATCCTTCCTTCTACATGAGAGGGCAAGAAAGCGGTAGCCATGACAATAAGAGCTACCAAGCACATAGCTCGTGCGTTCTTCATGATAAGCGCAATGAGGAATACTTAGTCTTTTGATCCTGTTATTGTTCCGTTGTTCTCTATCTCCCTCATGCTAGTGTGTATAAATAGACATGGGCATTAATTTGTTTATCTTTCATTGTATGTCATTAATTAGGATTCTTAGGCCTTTCATAATGAAGTGTATATCTTAGGAGTAGCTCGTTATCCTAGGCAATGGTGTATCTTAAGAGATACTAGTATAATGAAGTGTATCTTAAAAATTCTATCTATATTTAATGACTATGGGTACATGCATACATGTGATTGGGATAACCATGTATTTTCCCTATGATACCAAGCAAGCTAGTATCACTACGGGAATAACCAAATAGACCGACGGCCTTTTTATACGCCGACGGCAAAATGTCGGGGCCGTCGGTGTAGCTTGACGGGCCGTCGGCCCAGTTTTGCCGTCGGCGTAGAATAAATAGGCCGACGGCCGCCGTCAGCGTAAACAGGACCGTCGGCGTAGCCCGTTGGGCTAAGGCAGAGCAGCGGCGTCAAGTCTACGCTGACGGCAAAGCCGTCGGCGTAGCTATTTTCTTTTTTTCCACATTAATCTTAAAAAAACATAACTAAATCATTTAAATTCATAAAAATACATATAATATATCAAAATTTGCAGAAAAATAAGATCTATCTATATAAACTCAAATATTATATATTTTTATTTAAAAAATACATAAAAAATACAAATACTTTCGTATAACATATTTTTCATTTTCCTAGTGCAAAAAATGGGGTGTTTTATGAAGCAACCACCAAAAGAAAGTTTCAGAATGAAAATACCACATTTTTCAAAAATACTAGACCATATTGAATGGACAATTTCCCAACCTACGAATCTCAAAACTTTCCGTTCACCTCTCGTGAAAAAGACAAATTCCTGCCGAATCGGCAGGAAATGAGTTAGATTTAAACTACAGGTACATGATATGTTGCTCATAATTTTTTGCAAAAATCATTTCTAGGTTCACAATATGCTATTTCATCATAGATCTAATGCAAGTTTAGTGAGGCTCAGCCCCGATCTAAGAATCTTCATGCCCCTCAATTTAAAAAGTTTGACGATAGTTTGAAATGGGCATAAAAAATTCAAAAACGATCGAAACAATGCAAAACTTTCGCGTGGTATCATATTATATGACATAGTTGCATGTAAAAATACCAGACTTGGTATATTCATTGAGTCTCAAAAAAACCTTCACAAAATGACCTATCTCAATCGAGGTTTTCTGGATTTCAGGTCAAATGACCAATGTTATTGCGATAATCGCGGTATAGTTTGCGATAATGTGTCCATATTGTGCACACATATGTATCATGGGATGGTGAACAATGTTGCAGGAGAACGTTTTCCTTTTCTTTGCACCGAAAAGCCATTTTTCATTTTCTGAGTACATAAAACGGGGTGTTTTTGTGAAGCAACCACCAAATGAAAGTTTCAAAATGATAATACCACATTTTTTAAAAATACTAGACCATATTGAATGAACAATTTCCCAACCTGGATATCTCAAACCTTTCCGTTCACGTCTCGTAAAAAAGACAAATTCCTGCCGAATCGGGAGGAAATGAGTTAGATTTGAACTATAGGTACATGATATATTGCTCATGATATTTTGAAAAAATCATTTTTAGGTTCACAATATGCTATTTCATCAGAGATCTAATGCAAGTTTAGTGAGGCTCGGCCTCGATCTAAGAATCTTCATGTCCCTCAATTTAGAAAGTTTGACGATAGTTTGAAATGGGTATAAAAAATTCAAAAACGATCGAAACAATGCAAACATTCGCGTGGTGTCATATTATATGACATAGTTGCATGGAAAAATACCAGACTTGGTATATTCATTGAGTCTCAAAAAACCCTTCATAAAATGACCTATCTCAATCGAGGTTTTCTGGATTTCAGGTCAAATGACCAATGTTATTGCGAGAATCGCAGTATAGTTCGCGATAATGTGTCCATATTATGCACACATATGTATCATGGGATGGTGAACAATGTTGTAGGAGGAATTTTTCCTTTTTGTCGCACCGAAAAGCCATTTTTCATTTTCCGAGTGCAAAAAATGGGGTGTTTTTGTGAAGCAACCACCAAATGAAAGTTTCAAAATGATAATACAACATTTTATAAAAATACTAGACCATATTGAATGGACAATTTCCCAACCTGGATATCTCAAACCTTTCCGTTCACCTCTCGTAAAAAAGATAAATTCCTGCCGAATCGGTAGGAAATGAGTTAGATTTGAACTACATGTACATGATATGTTGCTCATGATTTTTTGCAAAAAACATTTCTAGGTTCACAATATGCTATTTCATCAGAGATATAATGCAAGTTTAGTGAGGCTCAGTCCCGACCTAAGAATCATCATGCCCCTAAATTTAGGAAGTTTGACAATAGTTTGAAACAGGCATAAAAATTTAAAAACGATCGAAACAATGCAAAACTTTCGCGTGGTGCTATATTATATGACATAGTTGCATGGAAAAATACCAAACTTGGTATATTGATTGTGTCTTAAAAAACCTTCACAAAATGACATATCTCAATTGAAGTTTTCTAGATTTCAGGTCAAATGACCAATATTATTGCTAGAATCGTGATATAGTTTGCGCTAATGTGCCCATATTATGCACTCTATATATCATGGGATGGCGAACAATGTTGCAGGAGGAAGTTTTCCTTTTCGTCGCATAAAAAAGCCATTTTTTATTTTTTGAGTGCCAAAAACGTGGTGTTTCATGAATCTTGACATAGTTTCAGTTGGTATAATATTTAAAAGTTACGATATATAATTAAATAGATGATAGGGATGTCATATTTGCATTCCTCTCATTTTCCTGATCAATTTGGATATATTATTTGTCAAATTGTGATTTACGGATTTGTAGATATGAATTATTCAAATTTAAATGAAAAAAGCAAAATAAATAAAAATTATTTTATTTTTATTTGAATTCAAGATTATTATTACTTATTCATTGTTGTTTACTCAAATAATTGTATGGAATGTAAAAAAATAAATATGTCTAACATTATAGTGTAATGGTTAATAGGTTTGATATGATAATATTCACAACAAGTTCTAGTTTCTTTGTCGGAAGCTCATGTGGAAGGAATGAAGAAGTTAAGCGTGCTGGGGCTGGAGTAGTATTAGGATGGGTGACCGGTTGGTAAGTTTGACTAATTGTACAATTTGACTTGAGACTAAGTATACTTAGAATTAAAAATATCCATGTAAGATTAACAAGTTAAACAATTCAAAAAAGTTAAAAAAATTGAAAAACAAATTTGAAAAAAAATTGATTTTTTTTTGGAAAAATCTAGGCCGACGGTAAAGCCGTCGGCGTAGCCAAACGACCGTTAGTCATTTAGGTGGGCCCCATATGGTCTGCGCCGAGGGCAAAGCCGACGGCTTTTCTACGCCGACGGGAGAAGGGGCTACGCCTCTGAGGCCACGCTCGCAAGCGGCGATCGTCGGGCCAGCCTCTGGCCGACGGCATTTAGGGACTACGCCGACGGGACCTGGCCGTCGGCGTATTCAGATTCTCCTGTAGTGTATCTAAGCTAAGATATAACATCATCTTCTCTCTTTATTAAATATAGTGCCACCTAATCAATTTGCCTATGATACCATGCTAAGAAACACTCATTGAAAAAGGCCGATCATAGTCGGAGTATCATAGTACTAGTATCATGCATATGATACTCCCTCCGTCACGGTTTGGAGGGCGTTTTAGAAAGATTGTTGGAACCTAGGTAGGCGGCCAGATTTGTGTCAGAAACATGCGCTCATTAATTATTCGGCGCCCTATTAAACGTAATTACTCAATGGAAACGAGGAGTTTAGGCGCTTGCATTGATGGAGTTGCATGCAAAAATTAATTCCTTGGCTGCATGGAGTAGGAAGTAGGGAGGAAAAATGGAGGCATTAATTCTGTAATTAAGTTTAACGTGCCTAGGAGGAGAGAAGTTTTAGAAACGCATGGTTTTTATAAGACGCCCTCCAAACCGTGACGGAGGGAGTACTAATGTATGATACTATGTCTCTAATGCATTGTCTCATATAGTTGTATCATAGTAGTAGTAGTACATTTATTAATTTGTAGAATCTTTATGTAAAAATTTGTGTAGAAGATTTAGTCGCCATTAGCATTTCTAGTTTAATGTGATATGATACGGTATCTACCTATGATACTCTAACCATCTCTTTCTTTATTAATTATTGTACCACATTAGATTTTTGCCAACATGGCATGCATGATATTAGTTATGATACTCCCACTATGGTTAGCTTGAAGTATTTTGTTACCTTTATTGACTCCTATTATCGCATGACTTGGGTTTACTTGATGCGCCACAAGGATGAGGTGTTTTGCTATTTTCAAAATTTTCATGCATATGTGAAGAATAAGTTTCAGGTGCGGGTGCAGGTGATTAGGACTGATAATAACACAGAGTATGTGAACACCACCTTTGGGGCCTTCTTGGCTGACCAAGGTATTCTTCATCAAACATCCTTCCCAGATACGCCTCCTTAAAATGGTGTGGCAGAGTGAAAGAATCGCCATGTTTTGGAAGTGGCTCGCTCGCTGATGTACACGATGAATGTGCCCAAGTTCTTGTGGAGTGAAGCAGTCATGAGTGCCACATACTTGATCAACCGAACATCTTCCAGGTTACTAGGTATGAAATCCACATGTGAGTTGTTGTTTGGGGAAAATAAGTTTGTTGTCCCTCCTAAGTTATTTGTAAGCACATGTTTTGTTCGGGATCATAGACCATCTATTCGAAAGTTGGACCCACGAGCAGTTAAATGTGTTTTTGTGGGTTATTCCTCTAGTCAGCAGGGGTATAAATGTTGGAGTCCTTATGCAAAGCGCATGTTTGTAAGTATGGATGTCACTTTCAGGGAGTCGGAGCCATTCTATGGTGAACCGAGTGATCTGAGCTTGTTCTTTAAAGAGCTTGACCATCTACACACTATGAAAGATGGTCATGATGGGGAGAAGGTTGTTGTGAGATCCACGCACATGACTTAATAGGAATGATAGGATACTCATACCAACACGTTGTAACTTATTTCCCGGAAGCTCATTTGAAAAGAACTCTAAGGTTAAGCGTGCTTGTCCTAGAGCAATCCTAGGATGGGTGACTGACCGAAAAGTGGGTACCGGGTGCGCATGAGTGAGGACAAAGTGCGTAGAAAAGACTAGTGTTGGTCTGTGGGGCCAGTCTAGATATCCTATTAAGCTACCAGGAGTGACACGCCCGGGGCCCAGTGGACAGGGTGTTACAGTTGTGCCTCGTACTACTGATCATGTGGGAACAAATACTGATGATGTGCAGGCTCAGGTCCAGCCAATAGCTCAAGTCCAACCAATAGTAGGTACACTTCACATCGGTACCCATCAACTTTCTGTTAGCGATCGGTGGGCTATTAGGGATCGATGGCCATAGAATCGGAGGGTGTACTCTCGACGGCAGCCACATGTGAAGGGGGAGCAGCAAGGTAGTGATGGTAGCTCACCTGATACAGTTGGACTACAGCTACATGTACAGGGGAGTAGCAAGGTAGTAATGCAAGCTCACCCTAGACGGTGGATCTGCTTATTGCTTTGCGAAAGGGGACATGCGAAGCGGCAAAGAAGGGTGAAGTGGCAAGGAATTCTCTCTACGACATGCATGCTCTACAAACCATTGTCGATGAACATGGCATTGGAAACTATGTGTCTTATGAGGCTTTGTATCCTTCCTATAAAGCATTTGTTAGCTCTCTACAAGGTGTGCCAATCCCAAAGGATAGGAAGGCTGCAAAACAAGATCGAAAGTGGTGTGAAGCGATGATTGAGGAGTTGGAAGCACTTAAGAATAATAAGAGGCTAGTGCTAACCACGTTGCCCAAAGAAAAGAAAGCAGTGAGTTGTAAATGGATCTACAGTGTGAAGCAAAATCCTAAGGGAAAGGTGTAATAGTATAAGGCCAGATTGGTCGCTAGAGGGTTCAGTCAAACTTATGGAATTGAATATGATGATACATTTGCTCCAGTGGCAAAGATGAATACAATAAGGATATTGGTTTCCTGTGCTGCTAACTTTGGATGGAAGCTGCATCAATTAGATGTTAAGAATGCCTTCTTACATGGTGAACTATAGGAAGAAGTGTACATGGACATACCACCATGTTTTGGAACCTCGGAGACTATGGGGAAGGTATGCAAGCTAAAGAAATCCTTGTATGGGTTGAAGCAATCACCGAGAGAATGGTTTGATTGATTCAAATGCATTGATTGTGGTATGGGGTATGGTCAATGTAATGGTGACCACATAGTATTCTACAAACACTCCAATTAGAATATCACAATCCTTGTAGTTTGTGTGGATGATATTATCATCACTAGGGATGATCAGGAGGAAATAAAGAGATTGAATGAGTGTTTGAGCAAGGAGTTTGAGGTAAAGGATTTGGGCAACCTAAAATACTTCCTTGGCATAGAAGTTGCCCGGACAGACAAGGTGATATCTTTGTGTCAGCAGAAATACACCTTGGATCTCTTGAGTGACACGGGCATGATGGGATGTCGTGCAGCTCCTATGCCTATTGAACAAAATCATTGATGGTGCTGGGAAGCACTTCATCAGGAAACCCCAAGAGCAAGGTGTGAAGCAGCACAGCAGCAAGTTTTCCCTCAGTAAGAAACCAAGGTTATCGAACCAGTAGGAGGAAGGAAACGTCTCAAAGTTGTTGCAAGCAACATGGAACCTGCACAACACAAACTCAAGACTTTGCCCCAACGAATAGTGAGGTTGTCAATCTCACCGGTTGCTATAACAAAGGATTAAATGTATGGTGTGGAAGGTGATGAATGTTTGCAGCAAGTAAATAGTAATAGTGGAAGATGTATCAATGGTAAAGATTGGACCAGGGTCCATAGTTCACTAGAGGTGTTCTCCTTAGATAAACAAACATGGCATGCTGGGTAAACAAATTACAGCAAGGCAATTGACAGGACTGAGCAAGGCATAACAATGCAATACTAGACACAAAGACCCTATGAGATTCGATTGGGCAATACAACAATATACATAGACCGCCATCCAACTGCATCTATGACTAGAAGTTCACCTTCAGGTTATCATCCGAACCCCCTCCAGTATTAAGTTGCAAGCAACAGACAACTGATTTAAGCAAAGTGTGTAAGGTAAACAATCCACTTGTTCCATGAACAAGTGGCCATTTTTTTCTCCCTAGTGGCAACAGCACACCTACAACCGAAGAGATTTCTGTCACTTCGCTTGGAAACTAGAGGCATGAACCCACTATCGAGCATAAATACCCCCTCTTGGAGTCACTAGCAACTACTTGGCCAAGATAGCTACTAGCAACGGAGAGCATGCAAGATCACAAACAACACATACATGATAGAATCAATAAGACAAAACCATTAATCAATCTGGCATAGTAATCTCAATATCCACTGGATCCCCGCAAACACAACATGCATGATTACAAATAGATTAGATCTTGATCATGAATGGAGCTCACAAGATCTATACATGAAAGCACAAGGAGGAGATACAACCATCTAGATACTACATGGACCCGTAGTCCAAGGTGGAACTACTCACGCTTCATACCGGTGGCTGGCATGATGAAGAAGAAGGCCTCCGGGATGATCTCCCCTTTGGCAGGGTGCCGGGAAGAGCTTCGGACCCCCCCCCCCCCCCGATCTAGGGATGATGGTGGTGGCGGCTACAGATGGTTTCGTGGAATATTGATCGGGTGTTTAGGGTTTTGGCATCGGGGGGGCTTTATAGGCGAAGAGGCGAGGCAGGGGGCCGCCAGGGCGGCTGTACCCCCCAGGCGTGGGATGGGTCCACCCACGCGGCCAGGGGGTGTGGCCCCCTGGTGAGCCTCCTCCGTCTCGTATTCTGGCTTCGTGTTGCTCACGGTAAAATATTGACTTTGGCTTTTGTCCCGTCTAATTTCGAGAATAATGATTTTCTGCCTTTCTGGAACCAAAAACAGAAGAAAACAGGCAACTGGCACTATGGCAACTTGTTAATAGGTTAGTACCAGAAAACATATAAAAAACACCTCAAAGTGTGGACAAAGCAAAGCAAAGTAGATAGTAAACAAGCATGGAGCATAAAAAATTATAGATACGTTTCCGACGTATCAAGCATCCCCAAGCTTAACTCCTGCTCGTCCTCGAGTAGGTAAGTGATAAAAGAATATTTTTTGAGGTGAAATGCACCATCAAAACAAAGATCAAACCATTTGCAAGCATTGAAAGCTGGGATCAAAGAACTCTAAACATGTGAATTAAAGATGGAGTTCTAACAATAGGACAAAGTAACTATGCATGCAACATGAAAGGCTACAAACAAAGATCATGAATAACAAGCATTGAAAAACGTTTGTTTGTTTCACATATAGAAAACATGGCATAGTGGCATTTAGCTTGTCCCCCATAGAGTAGCAAATAGATGCATAGGACACCTTCAAAGTTCATAAGAGTGACTAGATACAAGTAGCACAAGAACAAGCAATATCATCAATATGCATCAATCAATAAGTTTTGGGACGCTGCACATAGAACTAAGAATGACAACTATGCTCTCTTAATGGTGCCTAAAGGTAGAAGGTGGAGACTCAATATAATAGTGGAAGAAAGGCCCTTCATAAAGGGAAGCAGGGATTTCAAGTTTCAAAAAGAGCTTCCAAAAATTATGGTACTTGTTAGCTTTCAGCCCTTATTGCCCCTATCATAAGCATCTTGAAGTGATTAAGGTTAGAGTGAACAAAGATGGAGTATATGCTTGACAAAGTATAAGTTGGCAATCTCATGTCCCTTGAATACGAGGGCCGCACCGCATGCTACTCAACTGTGGTCACATGTAAGTTCTTGTCATAGTAAGTACATGTGTATCATAAAGAACCGACAACGGGGTACCCCTTGCACATGGTACATGAGCTATCCCATAACCAAAATGACAAGGCAAGCAGACAATGAGCATCTCAGTGATCTTTTTATTTACTATGTGCATAGCTTTTTATTGAGGATGCTTCATAGAATGCTCATTATGGTGATGTTGCAAGTTTCCACCATGATTAGGCGTGGCTTAGGCTAGCGGCCCAGGCGTTTCTCTAACACAAAATACATAACTCCATGGACTTACAAGCTTCCTCTTTATTTCACACCGGCGACACCCATAGACAAAAGAGCATGAAATCAACTGTGTACAAAGTACAAGTGCAATGTTGAAAACGTTCCCCGTGACAACACGGTTCTGCTAATTCCAACGTATAAGTGCAAGCATATACAACATAGATGACACAATGGTTCAAGTTTATTAGGGGCAAGGAATATAAAGTGTGACATCAAGTTTGTGAGGGCTTTAATCACTAAGTTTTCACATAACAAAATACTTTTTAATTGGAAGATAGCTGAAAACAAGAATATACTTGGAATGGTGTAACACACCATGCATAGGAGTTTATAGTGAACACTTTGGAATAACTTGGTTTCTTGGGAGTTGGAAGCATGAGTAGAGCTTACTCATACAAGTGGAGGCTAGCAAAATACTGGGAGCAACCAACTAAGAGAGCAATAATGACCATAATCATGCAGAGTGACAAAACATTACTAATAAAAGCATAAAGTGGTACTACAAGTCAAGGACTAAATGATAATAGAGGCTATGGTGACTTGTTCATAGTCATAACATGGTGTGAGCATGTGCCAAGTCAACCCAAACAAAGCATCAAAGGAGAATATCACAATACTATGCTTTTGTATGCTAAAACAACGCATGATTCTTTCAAGGCACACTAAGCAATCCCAATTGTTTGGAACAAGTCATGCTACAGAAATAATCACTAAGCATAAGGTCAAAACAACACCTAGCATGTCATGCTAAAGTCTAAGTCACAGTCAATGCAAGCTCCTCTTGCACTTCTCAAGTAAGAACTTTCTACTCCTTTCCAACACCAATCGACTTATTTGAAACAACACAGCGAGAACGGGGGTCCAAACTACTTTATTCAAGAAAACTAAACAAACTAAGCAAACCAAACAAAAACTAAGACGCTCCAAGAACAACACAACAGTGCATGAAACAATAAAAACGAAGTGTCTAGAAAGACCTGGGCTTTTTTATTGAAGAAGAAGGGAATGCCTTGGGCATCTCCAAGCTTTGACGCTTGTACCTCTTGGATATTTCTTGGGGTTACACTGGGGTGGCATACCCAAGCTTGAGCTTTTTTCCATTCTTCATCTCATTACATCATTCTCTCTTTACACCTGAAATTTTTCCTTCATACAAAACTTCACACAATCTTCATTAGCAACATTAGTGTATTCAAAAGATAATATACCTTTGAGTTTAGCTTTAGAACAGCAAAACTTTTCACTAAAAACACAAGCTACTGTAGTAAATCCTTCAAAAATCTCAATTCCCAAAAGAGAACTCAAAACGGAATTAATAAGAAGCAAATGCAAATAATGGCAGAAATCTGTCAAAACATACCAGCAGGTAGAAAACGATTTTTTCGAAAATCTTCTGTTGCTGAAATCAAAAAATGTTGAACTAACTAAAGTTATCTAACATACTGGGGGATTTATTTGTAAATTTTCAGCGCAATCCAAATTACAGATACTCCTCACAAATTTTTATGGTGGAGTACAGAAATCTGTTTCAGGACAGCAACTCCCCAAATCTTACTTCCCTCTCATTAGCGGTTATTCTTGGCACAGAAAGCAAACAAAAAGGATAAGGAGAGGTCATTACTGAAGTAATAACTTCCAAGACTCAAGTAAACTCTTGGGTTATCTCCCAACACGTACTTTTCTTTAACGCCTTTAAGTTAGGCATAAGAAGCAAGAAATCAAGTATTTTCAAATGAGGAAGCATTAACATCAAACTTTGCTTTCAAAGGAGAAGCAAAAATCAACTTCTCTCTCCTTATAGGTAAGTGTCCAATACCTTTCTTGAATGGAAATTGATACTTAATGGTGCCTTATTTCATATCAATGATGGCACCAACAGTTCTAAGAAAAGGTCTTCCCAAAGTAATAGGACAAGAAGCATTGTATTCAACATCCAAAACATAGAAATCAACAGGGACATAAGCATTTATAACCATAATGAAAACATCATTAATACTCCCCATGAGTTTCTTCTTAGCATTATCATCAAGTGGGACATCCAAATAACAATCTTCCAAAGGTGGCAAATCAAGTATTTCATAAATCTTCCTAGGCATAATAGAGACACTATAACCAAGATCACATGAAGCTTTGAGGTCAAAGTCATTCACTTGCATATTAATAATGGGTTCCCAACTATCTTCTACTTTCCTAGGAATAGAATATTTGTGGTTTAACTTCTCTTCCTTAATCTTAACAAGAGCATATGTAATGTGTTTGGTGAAAGCAACATGCATATCACTAGCATCAGGACTTCTAGCAAGTTTTTTCAGGAAAAAAATCACTTCAGAAATATTGCAACCATCTATATCAAAATCAAACTTAGCATCACTAGTAGTAGACTCATTCGTCTTAGGCATTGTAGGAGGAGGAATAAGGACTTATTGTGGTTTAGTGGTATCCATTCTAGTAATGGTGCATACACTATGGTTTCTATCAATTTCAGCTTCCCTTTCCCACTTAGCATGAAGTTGAGCTAACAGCCTAACATTTTCATCAATGGTAACTTGTATGGCATGAGTAGCAGCAAAGTCACTTTCCATGGTTTCAGGTTTAGTAGCCATTTTATTAATCAAAGAGGACTGTGCTTCAGATAAATACGATATATTTTTCTCAGCACTCAAAATTTTTGACTGTAAACTAGGAATTTCTCTATTCAGATTCTCAAGCTGATGACTAATGTTTTTCAAGATAATAGATTGTTCTTCCATAGTTTTAGTGAATATCTTGTTTTGCTCATATTGAATCTGCATAAAGCTTTTAGTGGATCTTTCAACTTCAAGAATCCTATCTTCACTAGGCATTCCAGATCTACCATGGTAAGCATTTCCATTATTAGGAGGATAAGGCCTATAGTTGTTACCATAAGTATTATTTCCAAAATTGTTGTTTCTAATGAAGTTAGCATCAACTTGCTCTTATTGAGCAACCAAAGAGGCTAAGGGAACATTGTTTGGATCTAAAGGAGCTTTCCCATTAACAAGCATAGCCATAATAACATCAATCTTATCACTTAAAGAGGAGGTTTCTTCAACAGAATTTACCTTCTTACCATGTGGAGCTCTCTCAGTGGGCCATTCAGAGTAATTAACCATCATATTGTTGGAATTATGCCCTAGAGGCAATAATAAAGATGTTATTATTATAATTCTTGTTCATGATAAAGTTTATATTCCATGCTAGAATTATATTAAGCGGAAACTTTGATACTTGTGTGGTTTATGAACAACGTCATGTCCCTAGTACGCCTCTACGGACTAGCTCATTGATTAATGATGGTTAAGGTTTCCTAACCATAGACATGAGTTGTCGATTAATAATAAGATCATATCATTGGGAGAATGATATGATGGACAGACCCAAATCAAGCAGAGCAATTAGATCGTGTTATCGTGTTCATCTTTGCGAAGCTTTTTCTTATGTCAAATATTGTATTCCTTAGACCATGAGATAATGCAACTCCTTGGTATCGGAAGAAAGCTTTGAGGTCATCAAACGTCATCCTATGAGAGGGTGATCATAAAGGTGTCTCTCAGGTGATCGGAAAGTACTTGTTGGGTTGTATGTATCGAGATGGGATTTGTCCCTCCCAAGTCGGAGAGATATACTTCAGGCCCACTCGGTAATCGATATCAACACCGCTTGCAAGCACGTGGTTAAGGAGTTAATCACAAAGTGATATCGGATTACAGAACGAGTAAAGTACTTGCTGTGAACGAGATTGAACTAGGTATGCCGATACCGACGATCGAATCTCGGGCAAGTAAAATATCGCGTGACGAAGGGAATATATATATGGGATTAATTGAATCCTGGCATAGTGGTTCATCCGATATGATCATCTATGAATGTGTGGGAGTCAATATGGGTTTCCAGACCCCGCTGTTGATTATTGATAGAAGATCATGTCTGCATATTCTCGAACCCGTAGGGTCACACACTTAACGTGTCTTGACGCTAGGATAGAATGGATAATTGGTTTATGAGTTTTTGTTCGGAGTCTTGGATGAGATCCAGGACGTCACGAGAGGTTCCAGAATGATCCGGAGAATAAGATTCATATAAGGGAAAGCAGTTTTTGGATTTCGGAATTGTTTCGGATTGTTCGGTATTGTATTGGAAACTTCTAGAACCTTTCGGAGTGGGACCAACGTGGCCCTACTTGTCGGGAGGGGGCGTTGGCCTATGAGGGAGTGCCCTGGCCGCATTGGGCCAGGGGCACAAGGCCCCATAGGCCCAGCCGTCCAAAACCCTAGGGAAACCCTAGGGAAACCTTCTAGAAGGAGGGGGAAAACTTGCCCCCCACTCCAACCCATGGGGGCGCCGCCCTAGGGATTGGAGGAGGGGCCAAGGGGGCCGGCCAGCCCCCTATATATAGAGGGCAGGGGCGCATCCCTCCTCCCCCACTCCTTCAACCCTAACCGCCATATTGCTGCCCTCCAGATCTCTCTCTCCCGACTGCGCGTAGGCGAACCCCTGCCGCAGAAACTCTCCACCTTTGCACCATGCCGTCATGTTGTAGATCCAATCTATCTCTCCACCCCACTTGCTGGACCGAGCAAGGAGGAGACGTCGAGGTGCCGTACGTGTGCGTCTCTCGGAGGCATCGCCACTTGCGGTGTTGGATCAGATCGGATCTCGAGGAGGAGAATCTAGTACGACTACATCAACCATGTTCCGTTGAACGTTCCGCTGTGCGAATCTTCAAGGGTATGAAGATCTCATCTACCCCCCCCCCCCCTCGTTGTTTGCATCTCCTAGATTAGATCTTGGCTTTCCCATTCGCATCCGTAGAAATTTTTTGATTTACTATGCTGCAAAACCCTTCAGTGGTATCAGAGCTAGATCTATGTGTAGATGTGTTTCACGAGTAGAACGCAACATGCTTGTTGCGGGCATTGATGTTTTCTGTTGCAAGCCTCTTGTTTGTGTACTTCTTATGACGCGGGATAGTGAGATCGAAGCGGTCTAGGCCAACTTTACGCGACCTCGTTCATGAGACCGGCTCCGCACTTGACGTGTGGCTTGTTCCACACATGCGGCTGGTGGATGCCAGTTTCTCTCACTATAGTTGTCATGGGATTTACACCAGATGTTGGCAGCCATAATATCACCATTGTGGCTTTCCGTAGGTAAGAATCGTTCTTAGCTTGTTACTCCCATAAGCCACGTAAAACATGCAACAACAAAGTAGAGGCGTCTAACTTGTTTTTGAAGGGAGTGTTTCTGTGATATGGTATGGCCCAAGATGTGATGTGTATGTTGTATGCAATGATCATGTTTTCTAATGTTTCACGACTTGCATGTCGATGAGTACACAACCGGCATGAGCCATATGGTTGTCTTTATAATTGTGTATGACCTGTGTGTCAACTTCTTATACGCCATGTAATAGCTTTACTTTATCGCTAAGTAGTTAGCAATAGTTGTAGTTGCTATTCATGGTGGAGGCAATCATGGTGGAGTGATGGAGATCATCTTGTACGCACAAGATGGAGATCATTCTTGGAGATTGGCTATACCATGTCACATAAAATTATATGCATGTGATGTTTATCCTTTTATGTATCTTATTATGCTTAGATCGCGACGGTAGCATTATAATATGATTCCTCACTTAAAGATCAAGATAAAATTGTGTTCTCCCCATGTATGCACCGTTGTGAAAGTTCGTCGTGTTCAAGCATCACGTGATGATCGGGTGCTATAAACTCTACGTTCACATACAATGGGTGCAAGCCAGTTTTGCACACGCGGAAATACTTGGCTTTGACTTGACGAGCCTAGCATGTACAGACATGGCCTCGGAACACACGAACCGAAAGGTTAAGCATGAGTCATATGAATGATATGATCGACACTTTGTTGTCCATCATTGAAACCACATCTCTTCTCGTGAAGATCGGATTAGGTGTGGTGAATTTGGATCATGTTCACTAAACAACTTGAGGGATGTTGAATTTAGTGGGAGTTCATCTAGTAATTTGATTAAGTTGAACTAGTTATCATGAACATAGTCTAAATTGTACTTGCAAATTTTGTAGATCAAATGGCTAAGTCCAACTTCAACTTCAACGTTTTTGCTGAGAAAGAAAAGCTTAAGAACAATGGGTCTAACTTCACCAACTGGTTCCGCAATCTGAGAATCATTCTCTCTGGCGAACAAAAGGACTATGTCCTTGAGAAAGCGCTAGGTGACGCCCCTACTGTAGATGCGACGGCTGATGAGAAATCTGTTTATCAGTCGCACAAGGATGATTATGGTGTGATTAAGAACACCATGTTGTTTGCTATGGAATCGGACCTTCAAAATCATTTTGAGGAGTTCCCTGGGCCCTTTGAGATTCTTGAGGAACTGAAAACTATGTTTCAGACTCAGGCCCGTTCTGAGAGATATGAGATCTCTGATAAATTCTTTAACTGCAAAATGGAGGAAGGGAGTTCCGTTAGTGAGCACGCCATTAAGATGTCGGGCTACACTCAACGCCTTGAGCAACTAGACTGCAAGATTCCAGAGGAGCTCAAGATTGATAGAGTTCTGCAATCACTCCCTCCTAGCTACAAAGGTTTTGTAGTTACTCATAATCAGATTGGTTCCACTGATACGATCACTAAGCTCTTCGCTAAGGTGAAAGCTGCGAAGGTGGACATCAAGAAAGATAATCATGTGTTGATGGTCAACAAGCCCCCCAGCTTTAAGAAAGGTAAGGGTGCAAAGAAGCCCTTCAAGAAGGGCAGCGGCAAGCGCGTTGCCCCTGCAGAGAAGAAGCTCAAGTCTGGACCTAAGTTGGACAATGAGTGCTTCTATTGCAAGGACAAGGGTCACTGGAAGCGCAACTGTCCGAAGTACTTAGCGGACAAGAAGGCTGGCACCATCAAAGGTATATTTGATATACATCTTATTGATGTTTTCCTTACTAGCCCTCATTGTAGTGCCTGGGTATTTGATACTGGTTCAGTTGCTAATATTTGTAACTCGAAACAGGAGCTACGGAATAAATGGCGGCTAGCGAGGGATGAGGTGACAATGCGCGTTGGCAACGGATCAAGAGTTGATGTGATGGCCGTCGGCACGCTCTCCTTAGTTTTACCTTCGGGATTAGTTTTAAACCCAATAAATTTTATTATGTGCCTGCGTTGAGCATGAACATCATATCTGGATCGTGTTTATTGCAAGACGGTTATTCATTTAAATCAGAGAATACTGGTTGTTCTATTTATATGAGTAACATCTTTTATGGTCATGCACCTGCTATGAATGGTTTATTTCTTCTGAATCTCGAAAACAATGAAACACACATCCATAACATTGAGGCTAAGAGATGCAAAGTAGATAGTGATAATTCTACTTATTTGTGGCACTGTCGTCTAGGTCATATTGGTGTAAAACGCATGAAGAAACTCCATTCCGATGGACTTTTGGAGTCTCTTGATTTTGAATCATTTGACACGTGCGAACCATGCCTCATGGGCAAGATGATCAAAACCCCGTTCTCTGGAATAATGGAGCGAGCAATGGACTTGTTGGAAATCATACATACCGATGTATGCGGACCAATGAGTGTTTCGACGCGTGGTGGTTATCGCTATTTTCTCACTTTTACTGACGACTTAAGTAGATATGGGTATATCTATTTAATGAAACATAAATCTGAAACATTTGAAAAGTTCAAAGAATTTCAGAACGAAGTGGAAAACCATCATAACAGGAAAATTAAATTTCTACGATCCGATCGTGGAGGTGAGTATTTGAGTTATGATTTTCTCACGCATCTTAAAGCAAGCGGAATCGTTTCGCAACTCCATACCGGAACACCAGTACGCAATGGTGTGTGTACGAGCCGAATCAAACTCTATTAGATATGGTGCGATCAATGATGTCTCTTACAGATTTGCCGTTATCATTTTGGGGTTATGCATTAGAAACCGCTGCATTCACTTTAAATAGGGCACCATCTAAACCCGTTGAGACGACACCGTATGAACTGTGGTTTGGTGCTAAACCTAAGTTGTCGTTTCTTAAAGTTTGGGGATGCGAAGCTTACGTCAAGAAGTTGATGCCAGACAAGCTCGAACCCAAAGCGGAGAAATGCGTCTTCATAGGATACCCTAAGGAAACTATTGGGTATACCTTCTATCACAGATCCGAAGGCCAAGTGTTTGTCGCAAAGAACGGATCCTTTCTTGAGAAGGAGTTTCTCTCGAAAGAAGTGAGTGGGAGGAAAGTAGAGCTAGACGAGGTTATTGAACCTTCTCTTGAGTTGGAGAGTAGCGCAACACCTGAAATTGTTCCAGTGCCATCTACACCAACAATAGACGAAGCTAATGACAAGGATCATGAAGCTTCGGACGATGCTACTACTGAACATCGCAGGTCGACAAGGTCGCGTGCCCCTCCTGAGTGGTACGGAAACCCTGTCTTAACTGTCTTGTTAGTAGACAACAGTGAACCTGCGAACTATGAGGAAGCAATGATGAGCCCTGACTCTGAGAAATGGCTAGAGGCCATGAAATCCGAATTGGGATCCATGAGCGAAAACCAAGTATGGACTTTGGTGGACCCTCCTAGCGACCGAAAGGTCGTTGAGTGCAAATGGATTTTCAAGAAGAAAACGGACGCGGATGGTAATGTTACTGTCTATAAAGCACGGCTTGTTGCGAAAGGTTTTCGACAAGTTCAAGGTGTTGACTACGATGAGACTTTCTCTCCCGTAGCGATGTTTAAGTCCATTCAGATTTTATTAGCAATTGCTGCGTTTCATGATTATGAAATATGGCAGATGGATGTCAAGACTGCGTTCCTCAATGGCAACATTGATGAAGAGTTGTATATGATGCAACCCGAAGGTTTTGTCGATCCTAGGGATGCTGATAAGGTGTGCAAACTTCAGCGTTCCATTTATGGACTGAAGCAAGCATCTCGGAGTTGGAACCTTCGTTTTGATCAAGTGATCAAGAGCTTTGGATTTGTTTCAAATTGCTACGAAGCTTGTATCTACAAGAAAGCGAGTGGGAGCTCAGTGACCTTTTTGGTACTATATGTGGATGACATATTGATTATCGGAAATGACATTGACATGCTTAACGATGTGAAGAGTTATTTGAACAAATGTTTTTCAATGAAAGACCTAGGGGAAGCTGCTTATATATTGGGCATCAAAATCTATAGAGATAGACAAAGACGCCTGATAGCTTTAAGCCAAAGTACATACCTAGACAAAGTTCTGAAAAGGTTCAGAATGGATAAGGCAAAGAAAGGTTCAGTGCCTATGTTGTCAGGTAAGATATTGAGCAGTGCTCAGTGTCCATCTACGGTAAACGATAGAGAAGCTATGAGCAAAGTGCCTTATGCCTCGGCCATAGGATCTATCATGTATGCCATGCTATGTACTAGACCGGATGTGTCCAATGCTCTTAGTTTGACGATCAGATACCAAAGTGATCCAGGAGTGGAACACTGGACAGCCATGAAGAACATCCTAAAGTATTTAAATAGAACTAAAGAAATGTTCTTAGTCTATGGAGGTGATGAACAGCTCGTCGTAAAAGGTTACGTCGATGCCAGTTTCGACACCGACAAGGATGATTCTAAATCTCAGACAGGATACGTTTATATTATGAATGGAGGAGCTGTGAGCTGGAGAAGCTGCAAGAAAAGCATGATCGCGGGATCTACAGTAGAAGCGGAATACATGGCTGCTGCAGAAGCGTCAAGTGAAGGAGTTTGGATTAGGAACTTCATCACTGATCTTGGTGTGGTTCCAAGTGCCTTGGACCCACTGGAGATATTGTGTGACAACACTGGCGCCATAGCACTGGCTAAGGAACCAAGATATCATCCAAAGACCAAGCATATCAACCGCAAGTTTCATATAGTTCGAGATTATATAACAGATGGAGATTTGTCCCTCCCAAGTCGGAGAGATATACTTCAGGCCCACTCGGTAATCGATATCAACACCGCTTGCAAGCACGTGGTTAAGGAGTTAATCACAAAGTGATATCGGATTACGGAACGAGTAAAGTACTTGCTGTGAACGAGATTGAACTAGGTATGCCGATACCAACGATCGAATCTCGGACAAGTAAAATATCGCGTGATGAAGGGAATATATATATGGGATTAATTAAATCCTGGCATCGTGGTTCATCCGATATGATCATCGATGAATGTGTGGGAGTCAATATGGGTTTCCAGACCCCGCTGTTGATTATTGATAGAAGATCATGTCTGCATATTCTCGAACCCGTAGGGTCACACACTTAACGTGTCTCGACGCTAGGATAGAATGGATAATTGGTTTATGATTTTTTGTTCGGAGTCTCGGATGAGATCCAGGACGTCACCAGAGGTTCTGGAATGGTCCGGAGAATAAGATTCATATAAGGGAAAGCAGTTTTTGGATTTCGGAATTGTTTCGGATTGTTGATTGTACCGGAAGCTTCTAGAACCTTCTGGAGTGGGACCAACGTGGCCCCACTTGTCGGGACGGGGTGTGGGACTACGAGGGAGTGCCCTGGACGCATTGGGCCAGGGGAACAAGGCCCCATAGGCCCAGCCGGCCAAAACCCTAGGGAAACCCTAGGGAAACCTTCTAGAAGGAGGGGGAAAACTTGCCCCCCACTCCAACCCTTGGGGCCGCCGCCCTAGGGCTTGGAGGAGGGGCCAATGGGGCCGGCCAGCCCCTATATATAGAGGGCAGGGGCGCAGCCCTCCTCCCCCACTCCTTCAACCCTAGCCGCCATACTGCTGCCCTCCAGATCTCTCTCTCCCGACTGCGCCTAGGCGAAGCCCTGCCGCAGAAACTCTCCATCTTCGCACCACGCCGCCGTGTTGTAGATCCAATCTATCTCTCCATCCCACTTGCTGGACCGAGGAAGGAGGAGACGTCGAGGTGCCGTACGTGTGCATCTCTCGGAGGCATCGCCACTTGCGGTGTTGGATCGGATCGGATCTCGAGGAGGAGAAGCTAGTACGACTACATCAACCACGTTCCGTTGAACGTTCCGGTGTGCGAATCTTCAAGGGTATGAAGATCTCATATACCCCCCCCCCCCCCGTTGTTTGCATCTCCTAGATTAGATCTTGGCTTTCCCATTCGCATCCGTAGAAATTTTTTGATTTACTATGCTGTGAAACCCTTCACATATTATCAAGGAGTTTTGTTGCAGCACCCAAAGTGATGCACATAAAGGTACCTCCAGCAGCTGAATCCAATAGGTTTCTTGAAGGGAAGTTCAAACCTGCATAAAAAGTCTGGATAATCATCCAAGCAGTGAGTCCATGAGTGGGACAATTCTTAACCAAAGATTTCATTCTTTCCCAAGCTTGAGCAACATGTTCATTATCAAGTTGTTTAAATTTCATAATGTCACTTCTCATAGATATAATCTTAGCAGGAGGGTAGTACTTTCCAATAAAAGCATCCTTGCACTTAATCCAAGAATCAATACTATTTCTAGGCAAGGATAGCAACCATTCTTTAGCTTTTCCTCTCAAGGAGAAAGGAAACATCTTGAGCTTAATAATATCTCCATCTACATCCTTATACTTTTGCATCTCACAAAGTTCAACAAAGCTATTGAGATGGGCAGCAGCATCATCAGAATTAGCACCAGAAAATTGCTCTCTCATCACAAGATTCAACAAAGCAGGCTTAATTTCATAAAAGGTAGCATCAGGAGCAGGTGGAGCAATAGGAGTGCTAAGGAAATCATTGTTGTTTGTGCTAGTGAAGTCACACAACTTGGTGTTCTATGCAGAGTTCATTTTGGCAAAAGTGGGGCAAGCCAAGAACAGCAGCAACAGAGAAGGAACTAATTTTTTTTGTATTTTTTATAAGAGAAAGCAAACCAAACTAGACTAATTTTTTTGAAGTTTTTGATAAAAAGAGGCAAACAAAACCAAGCAAAAGAAACTAAGAAACCTAAAAACAAAGTAAAGAGAAAGGTTGAGGAGGACTCCCCCTGTGAAGACGTCCTTAGCCTCCCCGGCAACGGCCCCAGAAAAGCTTGATGGTGCTGGGAAGCACTTCATCGGGAAACCCCAAGAGCAAGGTGTGAAGCAGCACAGCAGCAAGTTTTCCCTTAGTAAGAAATCAAGGTTATCGAACCAGTAGGAGGAAGGAAACATCTCAAAGGTGTTGCAAGCAACGTGGAAACCTGCACAACACAAACTCAAGACTTTGCCCCAATGAACAGCGAGGTTGCCAATCTCACCGGTTGTTGTAACAAAGGATTAACTGTATGGTGTGGAAGGTGATGAATGTTTGCAGCAAGTAAATAGTAATAGTGGAAGATGTATCAATGGTAAAGATTGGACCAGGGTCCATAGTTCACTAGAGGTGTTCTCCTTAGATAAACAAACATGGCATGCTAGGTAAACAAATTACAGCAGGGCAATTGACAGGACTGAGCAAGGCATAACAATGCAATAGTAGACACAAAGATCCTATGAGATTCGATTGGGCAATACAACAATATACATAGACCGCCATCCAACAGCCTCTATGACTGACGAGGTTTCGACTCGTCAATGCCCATTGTTATGGACTTGAGTTTTGGAGAAGATGGGGATGCTGGAGATCACGGAACGGTTAACAGACAAGCAACACGAGGACACGAGGTTTACCCAGGTTCAGGCCCCCGGAGGGAAAACCCTACTCCTTCTTGTCTGCTCTTGATTATAGCGAAACCGAAGGTTACAGGGGTGCGCAGATGCAATCTAGCGTGAGGTGTGTATGAGGTGAGTTGAGGCCCTCCTCGTTGTGCCCTCCTAGCCTTTATATAGATAGGCAGGTCCCGGGCATAGGTCAAGTCAGTTACAGATTAGGGTTTGCCCCTTTGAAATTCTATCTACTCTAGTCTTGTTCTCCAAAGATCCGAAGGCGCATTGGGCTTAGGCCACCCGAAATCTCCACAGGTCGCGTATCTTGTCATGGGCCTTACCTTGGGCTGGACCAGGTATGCTAACGTTGTGTACTCGTGGGGTATAACCATGTCAGTAGCCCCCGAGTGTTCAATCGAATCGTAGATTCGGCTGAGGACTCTTCAATCTTTCAGGTGCAGTTAAACCTGTTTGTAAGGGGAAATAATTTAGTTCGTAGGGATTTTTGATGCGTGCGCCTGAATCTCCTGACGGATCAGAACCAGTTAACTGTCATAGGAAAAAACAACATGATCTTCTTCAGACTCGAGTCCCCGAACTCGAATCCGGAATGAATGCTTGTGTAATTCGACTCAAGCCGTTGAGGTCTTATAGGAGTCGAATCCCAGTGGCTTTCAAGTGATGTACCCAACGCGTCCGTTAGGATTTTTCATCGTGCCTGTTGACACGGTATTTTACTGGCAGAGCGCAGTCAGGTGCGTTACCAGGCCATCAGATGATATATATATATATAGGTCTTATCTTTGTGTCGCAGACACAACATCCGAAATTTAATCACCACAGAGGTGTTTCGGGTGGCCAAGGAGATTGCTTCTCACTTAGTGTTAGTTTGGGCAAAGTTGCCAGAAAGATTTGTCATATTTGATCCGAAGGATCGCAGTCGAAGAATTCATAGGGTGCACGGCCAGCGCTCCCTATGGGAGTAGCCCCCGAGTGTCTGTTCGAGTCGTAAACTCGAGCAGAGACTTTAGTTTAGTTATTTTTAGCTTCAGGTCCAAAGGACACAATTTTTTCGGATGCTTGACCAATCCTCCCTATGGGAGTAGCCCCCGAGTCCTTAGTGGAGTCGTAGACTCGACGTGGGACTCAAAGATAGTTGAGAGGTGCAGTACCTTAATCATGTCTCAGGTGCATGGCCAGCGCTTCTGATAGGAGTAGCCCCCGAGTAGTTGTTCGGATCGTAGATTCAAATAAGTACTTGATTTATCAGCCGAAGATTTCCAGCCGTTGCTAGATTGGTTTTGATGACGTCAGTGCTGACGATCGGTGATATCAACTGTTTGCGATGCCATAGATGACGCGATAGGACGAACGTAGGTCCCACTACCTGACTTGGAGTTGACTAGTCATGCGCGACGAGGCGAGAATTACGGCGTCTCCTTGGTTTCCATGCGTAGTGGACGGCGTGCTGGCGACGGTTCATTGTTGTGCTGACATGTGTAGGGTTAGATCTTGCTTGCACGTTAGGGCTTCTGGATCGACGGATGTTGTTCTTCGTCTTCGTCTTTTAATACCGTGGGTAAACAGTCATTCTGTTTTACCCTTTGCCATTTGGTTTCTCGCCATTGCCTCCATTTTCATGAGCACTATCTTTCTCGCCTTGCGCACTGGAAGTTCTCCTCTCATTTCCTTCTTCTTTTCTTCGTGCTCACCGTCGCACTCATCGCTGCACGATGGGAAAATTGAGGAAGGGCGCTGCTGGAGCTGGCTCGAGCGCCGCCGCCAGCGGCAAGAAGGTTGCTATTGCTGCTCGTACCACCGACGGTGGGTGGAGGTGCATGGATGTGCATGACATTGATCTGTGCAAGCTGTGCGACGCGGGGTTGATCCCGCAGGACAAGGAGGACGTCTGGATTCCTGGCGATGAGGTAATCCCCCGCCAACTCGTAGGGTTTCAGGTGATGTTCGTTGCCTTCGTTCTTCGTAGCCTCTCTCTTCCTGTCCACGATTTTCTTCGTGGACTCCTTTTTTTCTATGGGATTCAGACACACCATCTATCTCCCAATTCTTTTCTCCATGTTGCCTTCTTCATAACCATTTGCGAGTGCTGGCTCGGCATCGAGCCACACTTTGGCCTCTTTCTGAAGCTCTATTCTGTGAAGAGGCAGTCCGGCACCGGTGGAGTCTATCCGCTTGGCGGTTGTATCATCTTTGTTCGTCCTTTCGTCCAATTCTTCTCATTTTCTATTTGCGAGTCCGTCCAGCAGTGGCGCCGGAAGTGGTTCTACATCCGCGATGCTAAGCTAGATGGTCAGCAATATGTGCTTGCCCCCTTCGACTCCAAGCAGGAGATCGCCCTGAAGAGATCGTGGAAGAACCACATCTTGGAGGGTGAAACTGCGGAGGTGGAGAGGCTCTACCAGCGGGTGGAGGCTCTTCAACTGGTGCCGGGCAAGGAGGTTAACGGTATCGACATCATCTGCACCTTCCTCAAGCTCCGGGTGCAGCCGCTTCAGGAAAGGGCGCACCCGATGTTCCTCTACGTCGGCCCTAGCGACCCGACGAGGGTTTCATCCGAAGAGTTATCTTCGGGTGACCTTGATAGGGCCCTTCGCCCCTTGCTGAAGTTAAAGGCTGATGAGGACCTTCCGGGGAAGTCGTTGACTCCCCCTCTTAGCATCGATAAAGGAGTTTCTGAGGTGATGCCTGTTCGGGCGCGTAGCGCGTTTGCGAGTGTTTGCTTTTTACTGCAGTTGCTTATGTTCTTTCTCTTTTCCTTTTGCTTTTCAGCACCTCTAGGTCACGGGGTCCATGCCTACTCTGCCTGAGAAATTTAGGGAGGTGCCAGACAACGAGGAGGTGGAATACGAATCTGATCTTCCTCCAGCTCAGTCGCCCACTACGGATGCTCCGGAGGCGAGTGAAGGGCAAACCCGAAAGCACTTGCGGAGCAAATCTTCGGATGCTTCTACACCGCCAACTCCGAGGGGTCCGTCCTTCCTCGAGCGTCATGGAGAGGATGATGGTGCTTCTTTCGCACCATTCCCGGCTGTGCCGCTTCGGGCAATGGCGCCATAGCCGCCGACCAAGAAGAATAAGAAGGAGAAGGCACCGTCCGTTTTCAACTTGTCGGATATTGACTCATATGTTTATTCACCTGAATTATTTACTGCTACCTGTAGCTTGTTGTTTGATCAAGTTTTTCTTGCAGCCACTCCTCGGAGGGTTCTCTTAGTGAGGGCACTTAAGAGGCCGTAGGGGAGTCGAAGCCGACAGCTCCTCCCCCTTAGGTGGTGGTCAACTCTAAGGACGATGAGCCGAACCTCTCCAAGCGAGAGGCTCAGGTAGTTGTGACTTAGAAGACCGCACGCGGAACTTCGGAGTCCCCGCCTGAACACGTAAGTAGTTTGCACCTTTATCTTGTGGGGAGAACCCCCAAGCCCTTTTTCGGATGACCGGTTGGTCGATTTTACTCTTACGGGCATAGCCCCCGAGCCCTTTCTGATGGTTCTTTTTGTAGCCGTTCGTGCACAACACTAACCTTCTCATCCAGCAGCATCTGGCGCTGGAGGCCAGCATGTAGCAGCTTCGAGGTATGCACTTTGCTCACTCTCGTTTTACTTTGTTCGTCACATGGATCATGCTTGTGTTGATTACGTGTGTCTTGATGTTTTGCATATGAAAACAATGCGGCCCTTCGACGACTAGATGCTCTCGAAAAGAGTCTCCATCGAGCGGAGAAGCAAGCTGCGGATGCTGCGGAGGCGAAGGAGTGCATGCAGAAGGAGGTTGTTGATGCTGCCGAGGCCAGTGATCGCCTATAGCGGGAGGCTTACGATAACGAGAAGCATCTCGCTTCTATGGCGGCTGCCCGCGAGGAGGTGGCTGATAGGCTTATGGCTGCATCCAAAGCTTTCTCCGGTAAGTTTCTTTAATCTTCTTTGCATCTTTTCGATTGCATATTTCCTTGCTCTTATTCGAGTGCCCTTTATTCTCTGGTTTAGATTCTTCGGGCATCATGTTTGATCGTGGTCCTCTGGAGCATGGAGATGCTCTGGATGATGCCACCGCAGCGGTCGAAGATCGCAGTACTGCTGCTGGATCCCTGGCGAAGGCCAAGGAAGTTCTCCGGCACTTCTACAGGGAGGTCGTCCCCAAGGGTGCTGCTCTTGAGGATGTCGACGCTCTGGCGGATGCTCTGTCGGAGGACGCTCCGACAGCCTACAAGCGCAAGCAGAAGGGCATCGACGCCTCCATGGGGTTGGCGATGGTGATGGCGTCCGGAGCGGAGCTGGACCTGTCACACATAATTTCCCAGATGCCGACAGCTGTGGATGGCTCAGAGGTAGTGTTCGCCCTCTCCGGCTCTCGCTGTAAGCGTCATGGGCCAAACCTCATTGATCTGCTGGCGGAGTATGCTGTGAAGCAGCAGCAGGAGGCCAAGAGCAGGCATTCTGGCTCTGAAGCCACTCCGGATGCAGTTGCCTAGGCCCAAATATTGTAGCTAGGATAGTTTATCCTTTTGTTGATGTACTCTTTTGTTGATGAACAATCCCCACCTATGCCACGATGTGACTTGATGTCTATAAATTATGTTTTGAGCTGTCGCCAGAGTTGTTTGTGATGTTCATATCTTTATTTGCTTGTCTCTAGGGTCCTTCGGTGAGGTTCCCCTTGTCCCTCAGAATGTTCCTGAGCCGCGTCCGTCCTTGGATGATGCGTCGCAGCTGGTTTTTCTTCACGACCGCGTTCGTAGCTTGGAGAAGGATATCCTTGGAATTCGAGGACATGCACATGTGTGGAAGTCGAAAGCTGAGCGAGCCACTGCCAGGGAGGAGTTCTTGATGGGAGAACTACGGCAGATGAGCGAGCAATTGCAATGTGAGTCTTGTCTAACTGTTGTTCTTTCGAGTGGAGCTCTGCATTTTCCTTAGTGCATGTGTTCTGCAGGTGCGAATATCGTTCGACAGGAAGAGAAAGAGCGCGTCGCCGTTCGGATGAATTTCCTGACGCAACACGACCTGGAGGCTGGAGGCTTCTTCTGGATGCACCGCGATTGGGCCATCGTCCTTGCGACGCTGCAAGATCGCGTGCACCAGGTTTCTTGTGTGCTGAAGCAAGCGAGGATTTCTCTGGAGTCCACTTGGGCCGTCATGTTTCCCTTGGATGAGGCACCTTCCAACCTTTTGGGTCTGCTAGCGAAATTTCGGAACATGGGCCACGTCAAGGAGTTGGCGCAACGTCAGCTAGTCGCTGGGGTGAAGGCTGCATTTTCCCTGGTTCGGCTGCATCGTCATGATGTCTGATACGTCCAAAACGTATCTACTTTCTCGAACACTTTTGCTATTGTTTTTCCTCGAAACTTGTATGATTTGGATACAACTAACATGAACTGACGCTGTGTTCAGCAGAATTACCTTGGTGTCTTGTTTTTGTGCATAAAATCAACTATCAGGAAAAATCCCGAAAATTATGCCAAAAATTATATTTCACCAGAAGACCCACGGAGCCAGAAGAAGAGACAGAGAAGGGGACTGGGGGGCACACCCCTGCCAGGTGCGGTCCCACCTCTGGTCGCGCCTAGAGGGGGTGCAGCCACCCCAGGCACCCCCTCGGCCTCCCTCTACGCCTATAAGTTGCCTCTCAACCTAAACACCGAGGGGGTTCGATAGTTTTCCAGAAAGAGTTCCGCTCCATCGCTGCCACCATAAACCAAGATTCGGATCCAGAAACTCTGTTCTGGCACCCTGGCGGGACGGGGAATTTGGAGAGGATCATCGCCATTGTCATCACCAACGCATCTCCATCAACCACCAATGTTTCCCTCATCCATGAGTGAGTAATCCCCCGATGTAGGCTTGGGGATGGTAGGGATTGGATGAGTTCTATCACGTAATCAAATAATATCTGTTAGGGCATAGTGCCTAGTATCTCTATTAGTACTATTTGACTTTGTTGCAACTTGTTGTGCTTAATGCTTATCACTAGCGCTCGAGTGCCATGATCTCAGATCTTAACTTATTATTGAATCATTATGATAGTAATGTTTGTGATCTTATCTTCAAGTTGTGTACACATATCATTGTCCGGATCCAAAGGCCCCAAAATGACAATAGTTGGGACAACCGGAGGGGATGGATGTGGTGTGAGGATCACATGTGTTCACGGAGTGTTAATGCTTTGCTCGGGTGCTCTATTAAAAGGAGAACCTTAATTGCCAGTAGTTCCCTAGAGGCCTCGCTGCCACGGGCTGGCTGGACAGAATATGTTGTGCAAGTTCTCATTGCGAGCACGTATGACTATATTTGGAGCACATACCTAGGATTGTTTAGTACTTGGATGCTTGTTATTATTTATCTACAATGCCCTAGATCTGGAAGTTACATGTTTAGACTCGTCTATGCAACGCCTGTCCATCCATCCCTATGCCTATCGCACTCAAATACCACAGTTTACTGTTACTATTGCTCATGTTTTACTGTTGCTACTGATAAACTTCTGTGAACAAGAACTATTTCCATGTGCAGCTGAATTGACAACTCAGTTGTTAAGGCTTGCAAGTATTCTTTGGCTCCCCTTGTGTCGAATTAATAAATTGGGTAGTACTACCCGTGAAGACTGTTGCGATCCCCTACACTTGTGGGTCATTAAGACTATTTTCTAGTGCCATTGCCGGGGAGCATAGCTTTATTTGTAAGTTCACTTGGATCTATTATTGTTCACTGTTGCTCCGTTCATCATGGGTAAGTCTCGTGATGGAAAGTTCCCTATTTTACCATCCACTACAAGAAGAGGTACAGACCTAAACACCACTGTTGCTCTTGATTCACCGTCTATTATAAGTAAGCTTGTCACACCACCACCACATACTCATGCTACACACACTTCTACTACTGCTGAATCTGGAACTGCTTTTGATGCTCATGATGTTACTTCTACTGTGATTGATGTGAGTGGTTCATTAGGTCCTTTCCTAGATGCTACTATGGCTAGTCTAGGAAATATTGAAACTCCTAGTGAAGACACTGTTACACCTGTTAGATCACCTGAGTCTAGAGAAAGTTATGATATTAATGATGGTTACATTGAGTTCACTTATGAATTTGTTGAACAGTGCCGAAACACACATGGTACTAGTGATACTAAGAGTCTCCTTGCTAGACGCACCATTATGCCTAAAATGTCCTCTGATCCTAAGTTTGCCACCTCTCCCATAGATATTAAAGATAAAGATTATGATTTCTCTCTTGATTTGTCCTACTTGGACATTGTTGAGAAAGAACCTTTTTGTGGGACTGAAAATGAGAGTGTTGTGTCTCATATGAATGAGCTTTCTACTATGAGTGCTTTGTTCTCTGATGATTTTAAGACGCGCAAGTATTTTGTTACTAAGATCTTCCCTTTTTCACTAAAAGGAGAATCTAGGGCTTGGTTTAATAGATTACCTCCTGGTTCCATTGATAGCCCTGATTGCTTGATTGCTTCTTTCTTCCAGAAATATTTTCCTCCCAGTTCTAGACATGCTGCTTTGCAGAGACTTTTTGATTTTAAACAGGGAAAAGAAGAGAAACTGCATGAGTCATGGACAAGGTTCGGTGCCTTGATTCATGCACATCCTGGATGTCCATTGCCTTAGAATGAGCTTCTTGATATTTATTATAATGGACTAACTGATGATTCTAGGACATACCTAGATAGCTTTGCTGACTGTGTTTTCAGGAAAAGATATCCTACAGATGCTGAAGAATTAATGGCTAAATTAAGCAAGAATTATGATGATTGGACTTCAACTGAGCTAAATACACCTGAGCCTATTACTCCTGAACCAATTGTGCCTAGACCAGTTCCAACACCAACACCAAAGAAGAGGGGAGTTACCGCATTAAATGATGAAGTGATGAAAGAAGCTAAGAAATGTCTAAAGGAGAAAGGTATTAGAGCTGAAGATGTGAAGAATCTACCTCCTATAGAAGAATTATGTAAGCCAATTCCCCACTCATCTACTATTGAGGTACACTCTCTCCAACATTTTGATGAAGGTGATATTCCTTATGGTAAGCCTCATGATCAATGTTTAGAGGAACTTCACATCTTTATTGTTAAACAAGGTAAATTTAATAAAAAAGTTCAGAATCATTTATTGGAAAACTCTAGAGCTATCAATGAGTTGAAAGATATTGTGGAAAGAACTTCTAATGATATTAAAATGCTTTATAAACACTTTCAAATGGTCCAACCCCAACTTGATCAATTTGCTAAGGTACAAAAGGATATGCTAGTTAATGCCTCAGGAGATAAACATGCTTATGGAATTAGAACTAGGAGTGGTATAGCTACTCAAGATCCTTTATATCCTGAAGGACACCCTAAAATAATTGAGAAGGATTCTCAACAAGGTGAGAGTAGTGATAGCCCTCGTAAGAGAAAGAAAAAGAAACATAAGATAGTTGAGGAACCACTTGAACCTGCTGTAGATCCTAATAGTATATCTGTCTCTAATGCTGAAACTGAGAGTGGTATTGATAAAAATGAATCTCCTAATAAGGAGGAAGGTGAGGAAGAACCTGAAAAGCACACTAAGAACACTAGGTACACTAAGGAAGATTTTATTGCTAATAAACATTGTAAAGAGAGAGAACCTTGGGTGCAGAAACCTATGCCTTTTCCAGGTTAGAAACACAAGTCAAAGGAGGAAGAACACTACAACAAGTTTTGTGAGTGGATGAAACCTTTATTTCTGCAAATTCCTTTGACTGATGCTATTAAATTGCCTCCTTATTCAAAGTACATGAAGGATATTGTCTCTAATAAAAGGAAGATTCCTAATGAGGAGATTTCTACTATGCTTGCTAATTACTCCTTCAATGGTAAGGTTCCAAAGAAACTTGGTGATCCAGGTATACCAACTATTCCTTGCTCCATTAAGAATAATTATGTTAGAACTGCTTTATGTGATTTCGGAGCTGGAGTTAGTGTTATGCCTTTTTCTTCTACAAGAGACTCAGCTAGAAAAGTTGATACCAACTGATATATCTTTGCAAATGGCTGATAAGTCAACTACTATCCCTGTTGGTATATGTGAGGATGTTCCTATTCAAGTTGCTCATAATTGCATGGTCTTAACTGATTTTGTTGTGCTTGAAATGCCTGAAGATGATAATATGTCTATGATTCTTGGGAGACCTTTTCTTAATACTGCAGGTGTTGTCATCAATTGCAATCAAGGAAAAGTAACATTCAATATTAATGACAAAGAGCACACTGTCTATTTCCCCAAGAAGGTTATCAGAAGATATTGCATGAATTCTATTGAAAATATTGAAGGCATAAAGGTTGGAGAAATATATTGTCCCATTCGACAAGAAAATATTAAAACTATTATGATTGGGACCATTGCTATCAAGTATGAGGTAACATAATCACCTTGTGGAATGAAAGTTTTGTTTCATATAAGATTGTTTTGGTAACAAGACTTGATCAACCTTGTTAACAAAAGGATTTTAATGAACAAAATAATGTTTCCACTGTGGTTATACTTGCTTTCTTTTTCCTTTCTCCCTCCTAGTCTTTGCTTTAGATTTAGTTTTGCTAGTTGTTTGCTTGTTTGAGTTTCTTAGAGCTCCCGTAGTTTGGCTGTTGGTTTTCTTTTGCTTCTTCTAAAAAACTATTTCTGCGAGAAAATCAATTTTCATACCCTGGAAATTGGCCAAAAATAAAGTTTCCTGAAAAATCCCAGAAAATTCAAAATAATTTTTTCCTCGAAAAAAGGGGTATAGTGGCACCTGAGATGACCCAGGGGGCCACCCCTAGGCCCCACACCCATGGTAGGTGCGGCCTACCTAGTGGTGGCGCCTAGGAAGGGTCTGGCCCACCTGGGGCCCTCCAGGCAGACTCCTCAAAGCCACCTTCTTTCTCTTTCCCGAAAAACACCGGAAAGCTTTGCTCAAGATCGAGTTCTTGCTGTTCTTGCTAGCGATTTTCGATCTCCCTGTTCAGCCCATCTTAAGTGCTGATTTTTGGAGGGTTTGTTCCTTGGTATGTGCCTCCTCCACTTGTCCAATTAGATTTGTGATTGGTAGATTGTATCTTGAGTATTTTGCTACGGTAGGTGACAGGTTGTTTGAGCTTCCATGCTTGTTCTATGTTTAGAAACTTTGTTTTGATGCATGTGTAGTCCTCTAGCAAGTTCCTATAGTAGTTGCTCATCATTTATCAACTTAGAAATCACTTGGTTTGATGGTTGTTTAATATTTTAGCAAAGGGAAGTCATGGACCACCACACCTTTGGTGACATATTTGAGAGTGATGCACCTAGAAGGGCAAGGCTCCCAAGGTCATCTATCAGTTCCAGACCCTCATACAATGAGGATCTCATCACTCCGCAGTTTGGTGACGAGGGAGATGAAGGGGATGCTCACCCCTCCACCTTTCCTTGTCAAACTTTCTTGCGAGCTGCTGGGATTCTTAATGATTCCATGGCTTTGATTGAGAGGGCTGGTCTAACAAGTTTCATGCAGGATGAGAGTGCACAATATGCTTCACTTACTAAAACATTTGTGGAGAGTTTCTCCTTCACCAATAGTTTGTTCAATCCTTTTGTGTCTTTCAGAATTTATGGCAGGGCTCATTCTATGTCTTTGAAGAAATTTTGCAAGGCCCTGGGACTTGGTACAAATGGGTCATCAAATAAGATTACAGTTCTTCCCGCTGATTTGTTGGAATTATACCGAGGAATTACCAATGATGATGACCGCAGAGCTCAACGAGGGAAGATAAAGAACATTCAACTTCCAGCCATCAGGTACTTCACCTACTATCTTACCACCAGTGTTCTTGGTAGGGAGAACACTAGTAATATATCCAACTATCATTTGGCCTTCTTAAGTACTGCGCTCTACGGTGAGGATAAGTATAATCTTGGTTCCCTCATTGCTCGTCGTTTAGCTGCTAAGGGGCCCATTTATGAGGGAATTATTGCTACTCGTATTGCTGCTGCCTTGGACATTGCTGTTGATCCCCATGATATAGTTTTGGCTCCTCAGAGACTTGATCTTGCTGCCATGAAGGCGCACCACTTTGTCACCTCTAGATCTACTCTTGAGAACTTGGTTTATAGAATGTTGTTTACTGACGGGGAAGAGAGAGAGAGATCCCTCTACCCCAAACCACTTTGTTTAGTATTTCTCAGGGACCTTGGTCATGCATTAAGGCGGAGATGGATGACAAGCTGCGCTTTCTCAACTTCCACAGGCACTATCAGGGGGGAGAGCCCGCGTATGACCCCGTTGTACACTACACAGGGGAAGCCTTGAGCTCGTACCAGGACGAGGGAGCTTCCTCGACATACTATGGAGGTGCATCTACTTGGGAACCATGGGATTGCGCCCCACTTAGGCCAAAAGCCTAAGCTTGGGTGGAGGTACATCGACGTCACACTCATCTATATATCATACTCGGTCAGTTCTTTGTATATCCATTGTTTCGCTTTCTTTTTGGTTCTTGTTGCTTCTTTCTTAAAACCCAAAAATACCAGAAATATTTTCATTGTTTCTCTTGGTTTGTTTCTTTGCTTTGGTTTGCCTTAAAATAAAAATCCAAAAAGATTTTTCTTTCTTTTGGTTTGCTTTGTTTTTGTTTGGTTTTTCTTTGTTTGCTTGTTTCTAAAAAATTCGAAAACACCAAAAATATTTGTTGTTCTTCTTTGGTTTTGTGAGTTCTTTGCAGGGTTCAGCCGTCCTTAGTGGGTTTTGGTTTCATGTTAATTATTCAAGTCACACAAGTGAAGGGCAATAATAAAGATTAAGACAACTCAAGGTGTGGTAAGAGGCTGGTAAAGAACTCTATTTGTTTCATTTTTGTACATATACTCATCATTGTGAGCATGCTTAGCCTGTTTGTGTAAGGTATATGTCATTATGGATGCTTAGTAGTTCTTGCTTGTCTATGATTAGCTCCAGCTTGCTAATAGTTTGTAGCATGTCATATGAATGTTTGCTTGCATTGTTTTATTCATACTTTGGTATGACATTGTGGTATCCTCCTCTGACTGTTCAAGTGAATCGACTTGGCACATGCTCACGCATGTATATGACTAATCAATAGTCAGTAAGCCTCGATGATTTATTTTGTATCAGAGTTCTTGTATCACTTTCATGCCATAATTAGTCTAGTTTTGTTGCAAGCATGATTATGACAGTTATTGCTCTCTCGTTTGTCGCTCCCTCTCTATTGCTAGCCTTCACTTGCACTGAGTATGTGCTCTACCTGTGCTTCCAACTCCCCAAAACCAATATTGCCAGCTATGTCCACCATTACCTACCTATTAGCATCGTTTGCTACTTCAGTGCATATTTTATATATGCCGTGTTTTCTTCCAACATAAAATGTTTGTCTGTTTTGAGGAAGTTAGTTAGTAAAGCTCTCAGGAACTTGATGGCACACTTTATTCTTTGCGCTTAATAATTCTGAACCATTGTGACTAGTCCATGAAAGTTATATGCTTGCTTATTATATACTGGGAGTCAGCAGAACCGTGTTGTCACGGGGAACGCTTTCAACACTTTTTTGATATCTCATCCAGTTGATTCCTTGCTCTTTTGTTTATCGATGTCGACAATGTGAAATAAAAGGGGAAGTTGTTAGTTCATGGAGTTTATACATTGTGTTAGAGAAACGCCTGGGCCGCTAGCCTAATCCATGCTTAATCATGGTGGAAACTTGCAGCATCGCCATAATGAGCATCTATGAAGCCTCCTCAATAAAAATTTATGCATATGGTAAATAAAAAGATTGCTGAGATGCTCATTGCCTGCTTGCCTTGTCATTTTGGTTATGGGAAAGCTCCTGTACCATGTGCAAGGGGTACCCCGTTGGCGGTTCTCGATGATATGCATGTATTTACAATGACAAGAACTTTCAGGTGACCAAAGTTGAGTATAATGCGGAGAGACCCTTGTACTCAAGGGACTCGGGATTTCCAGTCTATGGTCTGTCAAGCATATGATTCAGAGTGGACCTCACTTTCACCTTAACCACATGAAGATGCTTATGATAGGGGCAATGAGAGCTCAAAGCTAATGAGTACCTTCCTTTGAGCATTGGGAAGCCTTTCAAACCTTCACAAAACCGTTTTCACAATTTTGTTGAGTCATCACTTATTCTATGAGCACCTTCTTGAGAGCATAGTTGTCATTCTTGTGTTTGTTCCAAAACTTTGTTAATTATGTCATGACTTTGATGCTTGTATCTCTAATATCTTTACTTCTAGTCTTCATGTGAACTTAAGAGGTGACATGGCATTTATATTGTGCTCTTCAAACAAAGGCAAGCGAGATACCACTCTATCATACCTTATTATGAGCATTGCAATGTTGCTTATGTTTATGTTTCATGCTACTTATTATTATTGAGTTGGTTTCTCTTCATAGCTTGCAATGACTATTGAGTAGACTTAGTTGCATACTCCTTATTATGAATTGTCTAAGCATCTACTCCCGTGCTGAGAATATTTACATCATATGAAGCAAAGTGTTCGTGAAAGTTCTTTTATCGCACTCAGTTTTCAACTGAATTGCTTGAGGACAAGCAATAAGCTAAGCTTGGGGGGAGTTGATACGTCCAAAACGTATCTACTTTCTCGAACACTTTGCTATTGTTTTTCCTCTATACTTGTGTGATTTGGATACAACTAACACGGATGGCGTATTTGTTTTCAGCAGAATTACCTTGGTGTCTTGTTTTTGTGCAGAAAATGAACTATCAGGAAAAATCCCGGAAAATATGCCAAAAACTATTTCTCACCAAAACATCCACGGAGCCAGAAGGGGAGACAGAGAGGAGGCCTGGGGGGGACAGACCTACCCCAGGCACGGGCCCACCTGACCCCATGCCTAGAGGGGGTTTGGCCATCCCAGGCAGCTCCACGGCCTCCCTCCGCGCCTATAAGTTGCCTTCTGACCTAAAAACTCAGGGGGATTTTCGATAGTTTTCCAGAAAGAGTTCCGCTCCACCACCGCCACGAGAAACCAAGATTCGGATCCAGAAACTCCGTTCTGGCACCCTGCCGGGACGGGGAATTTGGAGAGGATCATCGCCATCGTCATCACCAACGCATCTCCATCAACCCCGATGTTTCTCTCATCCATGAGTGAGTAATCCCCGCTATAGTCTTGGGGATGGTAGGGATTGGATGAGTTCTATCATGTAATCGAATAAGATCTGTTAGGGAATAGTGCCTAGTATCTCTATTAGTGCTATTTGACTTTGTTGCAACTTGTTGTGCTTAATGCTTGTCACTAGGTCCCGAGTGCCATGATCTTAGATCTGAACTTATTGTTGAATCATTATGATAATATTGTTTATGATCTTATGTGCAAGTTGTGTACACATATCATTGTCTGGATCCAAAGGCCCCAAAGTGACAATAATTGGGACAACCGGAGGGGATGGTTGTGGTGTGAGGATCACATGTGTTCACGGAGTGTTAATGCTTTGCTCCGGTGCTCAATTAAAAGGAGCACCTTAATTGCTAGTAGTTCCCTAGAGGCCCCTTGCACGGGCTGGCTAGAGTAAGATGTTGTGCAAGTTCTCATTGCGAGCATGTATGACTATATTTGGAGCACATGCCTAGGATTGTTTAGTACTTGGATGCTTGTTATTATTTATCTGCAATGCCCTAGTTCTTGAAGTTACATGTTTAGACTCGTCTATGCAACGTCTGTTCATCCATCCCTATGCCTACCGCACTTGAATCCTACTGTTACCGTTGTTGTTACTATTGCTACTGTTTCACTATTGCTGTTGTTGTTGCTTTGCTGTTGCTACTACAAAACTGTTACTACTGATAAACTTCTATGAGCAAGAACTATTTCCAGGTGCAGCTGAACTGACAACTCAGTTGTTAAGGCTTGCAAGTATTCTTTGGCTCCTCTTGTTTCGAATCAATAAATTGGGTAATACTACCCGCGAAGACGGTTGCGATCCCCTACACTTGTGGGTCATCAGTTGGCTAGCCACTCACTCTCCTTTATTTCTTGGATGAAGTTGGCATCGAGCAGTCTGTTGACTTCGATTCCAATGGCTTCAGCTCTTGGTTCGGACAATCATCGGATTGACTGCTTGACTGGCTTTGTGTCGGGGAACACATTGAGTGCATGCTCCGCGAATTCCCTGGGAACTCATGGCATGTCCACAGGACACCATGCGAATATTTCCCAGTGCTCACAGAGGAATTCGACGAGCGCGCTTTCCTATGCGGGGCTGAGGTCGTTGGCGATCAGCGCCGTCTTGTAGGCATCCGTTGGGTGGACCTGCACCTTTTCCGTGTTGACCGTGGAGTCGAACGACATATCGGGTGCGTTTTGCCTGGAGACTAGGGTGCCCCGTTGTCTGTCACCTCTTGGAGCCTCGTGAGCTCCTCCTCCATGCCAAACGACTGGGAGATTCTGTTGAAGTCTGTATCGCAGTGGTCAAATCGGGTGAAGCTTCCCTGGACGGTGATGACGCCCCTGGGCCCTGGCATCTTGAGCAGCAGGTACGCGTAGTGCAATACTGCCAGGAATCTTGTGAATGCCACGCGCCCAAGGATGGCGTGGTACTGTGGTGGCCAGTCCACCACTTCGAACTCCAGTCGCTCGCGTCTGAATTTATCAGGTTGACCGAAGATGACATCGTGCCATATCTTTCCCAGGGGATATATGCCCTTCCCTGGGACTATGTCGTGGAATGTCGTGTCGGATTGTTCCAGGCTGCACAGTGGGATTCGCATTGCTGCGAGGGTTCTGGCGAACGTCGGGTTAATGCCGCTGCCGCCGTCCATGAAGACGCGGCTCATTTTGAACCCTACGATATGCGCCTCGAGCACCAGGGTAGCATGACCTAGGTGAGGGATCTGGCGGGGGTGATCCAAATGATCAAACGTAATGCAGGACTCCGAACCGCTGAGGTACTCAGGGATGGCTGGTGGGGATGCAACCACCAGGCTCACTTGGCGGGTAATCTTCTTTTGCACCATGTTGGTAGGGCATCCCTTCTGGATCATCAAGGACCCTTCTGGTGGTGGATATCCTCCTGTACCATTGTTTGGTGCAGGTGCGATTGCTGGATTCGATGGTCCAACAGGTGGTGGTGGAGGAGCTCCGTGGGAGATGTCACCTGCTGCAGGTGCGGGCCCGAATCCAGGGTTCACGATCTAGCGCACTAGGTCAAGGTGCGCTACGGATGTGAAACTTAGCCGTAACGCACCTTGAACTAGTGCGCTACATGCATGTGTGCTGGAGCAACTAGGTCAACTTAGCCGTAGGGCACTCTGTCCTAGTGCCCTAAGACTAAGTGGCCTGCACCAACTCCACCCCCACCCTCCCATGGATCGCCTTTTTAGGATTTGCAAAAAATAAAAGAAAATGATAAACACTTCAAAAATAAAATCATTTCATATGTAGGTAGGTAATGTGGTATAGTTTCTAGGAAAATTAGCAAACATGAGTTTCCACTTTTTCTGCAAAAAAAGTCATGCCATGGTAAAATGGCCGTAACTTTTGCATACGATGTCGAAAAAAATCGTATAATATACCAAAATGATGAGAACAAGATTTCGACCCGCTCGCAACGACCTTAGCGATTTTTTAGATTTTCAAAATTCGAAAAGAGTAAAAAGTTACGGTCAAAATACCATTTTTTCCTGCACAAAAAAAAATAGAGGGCAACTTACCCGTAGCGCACCACCACCTAGTGCGCTACGAGTAAGTTGGGCGGGATTCAAAATTTGAATCCCCACCCCGCCCACCTACCCATCTTCTCTTCCCTCCCTCTTCTCCTTTTCATTCTCCTCCCTCCTCCTTTTCCTTCTCTCTTCTCCTCCTCCTCCTTTTCCTTCTCTTCCTTCTCCTCCTCCTCCTTTTACTTCTCTTCCTTCCCTTGCACTGACGACGGTGATGGTGGCCTTATCCTCCTCCTTGCTCCGACATCCTCCTATCCTTGAAGTGACGATGGAGACGGTAACCTTCTCCTCCTCCTTGTAGTCACGACGAGCGACGATGACCTCCTCCTTGCGGCCTCCTCCTCCTTGCAGTAACGATGAGCGATGATGAGCGCCGACGACCTCCTTCTCCTTGCAGCCTCCTCCCTTCTCTAGCCACACCTCCTTCTCCCTTTCTTCCTCGATGTCGGCGAGGACTAGCACGGCCACGGCCTCCCGTACCTCCCTGCGGTGGTAGGTCGTGGCCACGGCCACCGTGCTCCAGCGAGGCGACACGACGGTGGCGATGCGGACCCGATTGCTTTTGCAATTCAAAATGATGGTGTTTTTTGCATTTTTTTGTTTTTTGAAAAAAAACATCCGTGGCGCACCTGTACCCCTACCCGTGGCGCACCTGGTAGTGCGCTACGCCTATCCCCATATAACCGTAGCGCACCAGGGTAGTGCGCTACGGGCACTTTTTAGCCGCAGCGTACGCTTAGTGGCGCACCACTAGTGCGCCACGGATGGGCTTTTTAGGTGCGCCACGAACAACCCTTTTCCTAGTAGTGACATGTTTAGAGTTCTTTGATCCCAGCTTTCAATGCTTGTAAATGGTTTGATCTTGGTTTTGATGGTGCATGTCACCTCAAAAATTATTATTTTATCACTTACCTACTCGAGGACGAGCATGAGTTAAGCTTGGGGATGCTTGATACGTCGGAAACGTATCTATAATTTTTGATGCCCAATGCTTGTTTAGTATCTACTTTGCTTTGCTTTGTCTGCACTTTGAGGTGTTTTTATATCTTTTCTGGAACTAACCTATTAACAAGTTGCCACAGTGCCAGTTGCCTGTTTTCTTCTGTTTTTAGTTCCAAATAGGCAGAAAATCAATATTCTCGGACTTGGACGGGACAAAAGCCAAAGTCAATATTTTACCGTGGGCGACACAAAGTCCAGAGGAGAGAAGGAGGGGCGAGCCAGGGCCGCCACACCCCCCTGGGTAGGGTGTGCGCCCTCTGGCCGCCTCCCAGCCTTGCCCCTTCGCCTATAAGAAGCCCCCGATATAGAAACCCTAGATCGGGGGGCATCTGAAGTTCTTCTCGGCACCCTGCCAGAGGGGAGATCATCCCGGAGGCCTTCTTCTCCGGTATGAAACGTGAGTAGTTCCACCTAGGACTACGGTTCCATGTAGTAGCTAGATGGTTGTATCTCCTCCTTGTGCTTTCATGTATAGATCTTTTGAGCTCCATTCATGATCAAGATCTAATCTATTTGTAATCATGCATGTTGTGTTTGCGGGGATCCGATGGATATTGAGATTACTATGTCAGATTGATTAGTGGGTTTGTCTATTTGATTCTATCATGTCTGTGTTGTTTGTGATCTTGCATGCTCTCCGTTGTTAGTAGCTATCTTGGCCAAGTAGTTGCTAGTGACTCCAAGAGGGGGTATTTATGCTCGATAGTGGGTTCATGCCTCTAGTTTCCAAGGGAAGTGATAGAAATATCTTCGGTTGTAGATGTGTTGTTGCTACTAGGGAGAAAACAACGGTCTCTTGTTCATGGAACAAGTGGATTGTTTACCTTACATAATTTGCTTAAAGCAGTTGTCTGTTGCTTGCAATTTAATACTGGAGGGGGTTCGGATGATAACATGAAGGTGGACTTCTAGTCATAGATGTAGTTGGATGGCGGTCTATGTATATTATTGTATTGCCCAATCGAATCTCATAGGATATTTTTGTCTAGTATTGCATAGTTATGTCTTGCTCAGTTCCTGTCAATTTCCCTGCTATAATTTATTTACCCTTCATGCCATGTTGTTTATCTAAGGAGAGCACCTCTAGTGAACTATGGACACCGGTCCAATCTTTACCATTGATACATCTTCCACTGTTACTTGTTTTCTTGCTGCAAACCATCACCTTCCACACCATACGTTTAATCCTTTGTTACAGCAAACCGGTGAGCTTGACAACATCACTGATTCGTTGGGGAAGAGTCTTAAGTTTGTGCTATGCAGGTTTCCATGTTGCTTGCAACACCTTTGAGATGTTTCCTTCCTCCTACTGGTTCGATAACCTCGGTTTCTTATGGAGGGAAAACTTGTTGTTGTGCTCATCACACCTTGCTCTTGGGGTTTCCAACGAACCGTCCACGACAGTACTAGGCACCGTCATCAGGAGCATCAAAAATTATAGATACGTTTCCGACGTATCAATCATAAAGTGATAGCACAATCAGGTGAACTAGTGAATAAGGAAGATTATCAGAAACTTGTTGGGAGGCTATTGTATTTGTGTCATACCAGACCAGACATTACATATGACGTGGGTGTGGTTAGCATATACATGCATGATCCAAGAAGTGGCTATCTTGATATAGTGCACATAATTCGGAGATACTTGAAGGGGACTCTAGGAAAGGGGTTGTGCTTTGCAAAAAATGAACATCTTGACGCAAATGGCTATAGTGACTCTAACTGGGCTGGTTGCAGCATGGTAGAAGATCAACGTCAGGTTATTGTATGTTTGTGGGAGGAAATTTGGTTTCATGGGGAAGCAAAAAAAAAATGGTTGTGTCTAGATCAATAGCAGCAGCTGAGTATAAGCTTAATCTCAAGGGGTGAGTAAGATGCTCTAGGTGAAGTACCTTTTGAGTGAGTTGAAACTTCTAAGGAAGGGGCCATTGAAAGTGTGGTGTGACAATCAGTCAACTATAAGTATTGCAAATAACCCAGTCCAACATGATAAGACAAAAAATGTGGAAATTCATCGCTTCTTCATTAAGGAGAAACTTTGGGATCTTCAGCCTTAGTCATGTCAGTGAAGGTAATATGCCCTGAGAGGCAATAATAAAGTTGTTATTATAAGTATTCCAAGTATATGATAGATGTTTATTTTGCATGCTATAATTGTATTAATACGGAAACGTTACTACATGTGTGTTTAATAAACAAATAGAAATTCCTAGTTATGCCTCTCTTATAAACTAGCTCGTTGATTAACAAGATGATCAAGGTTTCCTCATCATGGACATTGGATGTTGTTAATAACGAGGTCACAACATTATTGGAATGATGTGATAAACATTCATCCGAAGTATAGCATTACGGTCAAAGTCATTGTGTTTATATTGCTATAACATCATACGAAGTAATCCTAGTCCTTAGACCATGAGATCCTGTCAATCACTAACACTGGAAGAGTATCTTGATAACATTAAACGTCACACCATAACAGGGTGACTATAAAGGTGGGTTTAGTGATACGAAGGTGTTATGTAGAGGCTCATGGATCAAGGGTGGAATTTGTCCATCCCGATGACGGATAGATATACTCTAGGCCCTCTCGATGATATCACATTAGTTAGCTTGCAAGGAAGTGATGTGATCACTAGAATGTTATATCACGGGAACGAGAAAAGAGTACATGTCGGTAACGATATCAAACTAGGTATGGAGATACCGATGATCGAATCTCAGACATGTAATATATCGCGAGACAAAGGGATTAAGCTACTAGCGTAAAAGGTTCTCACGATCACAAGAAGTCATTGTTAAATGTGTGCGAGTCAGTATGGATCTCCAGGTCCCGCTTCTGATTATTGAACCGAGAGGGGTCTCAATCATGTTTGCATTATTCGTGAACCATAGGGTGACACACTTAAGAGACACCAACACCATTTGGAGCAAATATATTCTAGACGAAAGAATTACAAAGCGCTGGAATTATTTCAATGGACACCGGAATTGTTTCGGGTGAAATTGTTGAAATTGTTTGTGCATGTGAAATTGAAAAGTAGCAAGGGGTTTTATGTGAATGTTTGTTAATTAATGTAATTGACAAAATTCTGAATAAATAAATAAAAGGAGTTTTATTTAATGAGAGATTACATTAAATTTGGTGGAAATTTAATGGGAATTTTGAGTGGAGAATATGGAGGGACTTTTTGTGAGTGGGAGCTCCACTCACATGAATGGAGGAAGGGGTGAGGGCAACCCCCATGCGCCGGACACACCCCTTGGTTTTCCCTCCCCCTCCTCCTATAAAATCCCTCCCTCTCTCTCACTCACATCTCCTCGTGAAGGATCTCTCTCCCCCTCTAGAATTATTCCTCCATGGTCTCGGATTAGCGAGATACATGTTCCCGGTGGTTTTTCGTCTGGAAGGTGTCGCTGCTTCCGCTACATTGCTGGAGCGAGGAGGCGGAGGTTGTTTGGTGGATTGAACATGTGTGCGATCACGGATGCGTTGCTGATTTACTGCGCTGGACTTCTTCTCGATCTTAAGATCGGCAAGCGTTCGACTACATCATCCACGAGTACAACCTCGTTAAAATTTGTCAGTCTACAAGGGTACGTTCTCTATAGATGTATATCCACTCATTTTTTGTATCTAGTAGATAGATCTTGGTGCTTAGTGGTTTCCATCGTAGAATTTTTTTGTTTTCTATGTTGCGAATCCAACAGTGGTATCAGAGCCGGATCTATATGTAGATGCTTTGCACAGGTAGTACACATATGAGTATGTGGGCGATGATGATCATGTTATTGCTTCTTGTTTGTACTTTGGATATTGGTGGCATAGTGGTATGAAGCGGACCGGACAAACTTTACATGTCCTCGCACATGAGACATGTTCCACGATTGACATGCAACTAGTTTTGCATAAGTGTCTAGCGGGTGTGTGTCTCTCCTACTATAGTCAATATTTGATTTACAACGAGTTGCTAATAATTTGGTTATCATCGTTTAGGTTCCATGTTCGTAGGTAAGAATTGTTCTATCTTCGAAAGCCCTAAGCCACGTAAAACTTGCAATGGATAAATTAGAAGTGTCTAGTTTAGATTGTTTCTGGGCTAATGTCATGATATGGTAATGTTGTAAGTTGATGTATAGTTGATACTCTTACAACACACATAACATGTAAGTTCCATAGACCTTGGCCTTACACACAAAGGAATGATAAAGATCATACCATGATGCACATGATAGTGATCAAGTGCAAGAACCATACAATTTCACTTTTCACATATGATGTTTTTGCATCTTATATTTCTTGTTTGGTGTTTTAGTAGCATTATAAGAAGATCCCTCATTTAGATATCAAGATAAAAATGTGTTCTCCCTTAAGTATGCACTGATTATGTTTTTTCACTTCAAGACATCATGTTATGATCGGGTGTACTTGAATCCACGATCATATTTCGGGTGTAAGCCAGCTTTACACACGCAAATACTAAGGTTCTTACTTGTAGAGCCTAGCATGTATAGACATGTCCTCGGAACACGGACCGAAAGATTAAGCATGAGTCATATATTTGATATGATGCACGTATAGATGCTCGCCTTTGAAACTACACCGACTCACATGATGATCGGACTTGGTGTAGTGGATTTGGTTCATGTAATCACCAAAAAGACACGAGGGATATTGTTTTTAAGTGGGATTTCATTCATAATTTGGATTAGTTTAACTCGATCTATCATAAAATTAGTCTAAACTTTACAAATTCTATTGTAGATGGCACCACCTGCTTTTAATTTCAATGTGTTCATGGAGAAAGAGAAACTTGCGACAAATGGTAGCAACTTTACCGACTGGGCCATGAATTTGAGGATTCTCCTCACTGCTGCATATAAGCAATATGTTCTTGAAGCGCCGCTAGCCCCCCCCCCCCCCACACCACCACCACCACTTGATGATGCTCCTGACGAAGAAAAGAATGTCTATTTGACTCGTTAAGAGGAACACAACTTAGTTCATTGCAGCATACTATATGGGCTAGAGCCAGAACTTCGAAAGCGTTTCGAAAACGGCAATGCCTTTGATATAATGGGTGAATTGAAAATGATTTTCGATACTCATGCTTCCGTAGAGAGTTATAATGCTTTTAAAAATATCTTTAGCTGCATGATGGAAGAGAACAACTCCGTTAGTGAGCACGTACTCAAAATGTATGGGTACGCCGATAAGCTTTTGTCCTTGGGAATAACGATTCCCATTGACTTAGGCATACATCGTGTTATCCAATCTCTGCCACCTATCTACAAGAGCTTCGTGATGAACTATAACATGCAGAGCATGAAGAAGTCTCTCCCCGAGCTTCTACCAATGCTTAAGACTGCAGAGGTGGAGATCAAGAAAGAACATCAAGTATTGATGATCAATAAGACCACCGGTTTCAAGAAAGACAATAAGGGTAAACAGAAGGCAACAAATTTGTTGCCGCGCCTGAAAAGAAATCCAGAGATGGCCCTAAGTCTGATTCCGAGTGCTATTATTATAAGGGGACTGACCATTAGAAGCACAAATGTCCTAAGTATTTGGCAGACAAGAAGGCCAGCAACACAAACAAAGGTATATATTATATACATATTATTGATGTGTACTTGACTAGTACTCGCAGTAGCACCTGGGTATTTGATACTGGATCAGTTGCTAATATATGTAACTCGGATCAGGGGCTGCGGAACAAGCGACCGCTAGGGGCTGCGGAACAAGCGACCGCTAGCAAGGGCTGAGGCCATGATGCATGTCGGAAATGGATCAAGAGTTGATGTGATCGTCGTTGGAACGATGCCTCTCCACTTACCATCGGGATTAGTGATAAATCTAAATAATTGCTATTTGGTGCCTGCACTAAGCATGAACATTGTATTCGGATCGTGTTTGATGCGAAGTGATTATTCATTTAAATCTAAAAATAAAGGTTGTTCGATTTATATGAATGATATCTTTTATGGTCATGCACCTGTGATGAATGGTTTATTTCTGTTGGATCTCGATAATAGTGTTACACATATTCATAATATTGATGCTAAAAGGATTAAATTTCATAATATATATCTGCACATATGTGGCCTTGCCATCTAGGTCATATTGGCGTTAAACGCATGAAGAAACTCCATTCAGATGGACTTCTGGAATCACTTGATTTCGAATCATTTGATACATGTGAGCCACGCCTTATGGGTAAGATGACTAGAACGTCATTTTCTGATTCAATAGGACGGGCGACGGATTTATTGGAAATCATACATACTGATGTATGTGGTCCAATGAGTGTGTTGGTGCGAGGTGGATATCGTTATTTTGTTACTTTCACGGATGATTTGAGTAGATACGGGTATATCTATTTGATGAAACACAAGTATGAAACCTTTAAAAAGTTCAAGGAATTTCAGAGTTAAGTGGAAAATCATCGTAATAGAAAGATTAAATTTCTGCGGTCCGACCGTGGAGGTGAGTATCTAAGTTACGAGTTTAGCGCACATATGAAAGAGTGTGGAATAGTTTCACAACTCACACCTGCCGAAACACCACAGTGTAATGTTGTGTCGGAACGTCGTAATCGTTCTTTATTAGATATGGTTCAATATATGATGTCTCTGACTGACTTGCCACTGTCATTTGGGGGTTATGCACTAGAAACCGCTGCATTCACTTTAAATTGGGTACCATCTAAATCCGTTGAAAACACACCGTATAAATTGTGGTTTGGAAACAAACCTAAGATGTCATTTCTTAAAGTTTGGAGATGTGATGTTTATGTGAAGAAACTTTAGCCTGATAAACTCGAACCCAAAGCGAAAAAATGCGTCTTTATAGGATACCCTAAGGAAACTATTGGGTATTCCTTCTATCACATATCCGAGGGAAAGGTTTTCGTTGCCAAGAATGAATCATTTCTAGAGAAAGAGTTTCTCGCGAAAGGTGTGTGTAGTCAGAAGGTAGAACTCGAAGAGGTTATTGAACCTTCTCTTCATAAAACGGCGATTAGCACAGCACCGGAAATTGTTTCGGAGTTGACTTCACCGAATGAAGAGGAACTAATGATAATAATCATGAAACTCCGAAAGAGAATACTACCAAACCTCACAGGACAAGAAGGACACGTGCAGCTCCTGAACTGTACGGAAATCCTGTTATGAATTTCATTGTTGATGAAATAGATGACCCTGCGACGTATGAATAAGCAATGATGAGCCCGGATTCCAACAAATGGCTAGAAGACATGAAATTCGAGATGGACTCCACGTACGAAAACTAGGTTTGGACCTTGGTGGACTTACCTCATGACCAAAAGGCCGTGGAGAACAAATGGATTTTCAAAAGAAAAACTGATGCTGATGGTAATGTAAGAGCATCTCCACTCGCCTACCCAGGAGGCCGATCCGGACGCCGAATTTTGGTCCGGACGCTGAAAATCGGCCCAGTCGTGTACCCAAGGACTTGTTTTCGGCCGGATTTCGGCCATTTTTGGTCCGGGCTACCCAGGCCGAACCCAGGTTTCCGGGTATGCCCTAGGGACGCCGGACTCAGCGATTTCGGCGAAAAAAAAACAAAGCGGCGCGTGGACCCGCCGCGTCAGTGACGGAAGCCGAGTCGTCGTCATCCTCGGAACCACGCGGCGACCGCCGGGCAATAACTGCCCGTTGCGTCGGCCACACGTCGCTGAATTACGGCGCCACCGTCGCCGCCTCGACCGAACCCAGGTTTCCAGGTATGCCCTAGGGACGCCGGACTCAGCGATTTCGGCGAAAAAAAAACAAAGCGGCGCGTGGACCTGCCGCGTCAGTGATGGAAGCCGAGTCGTCGTCATCCTCGGAACCACGCGGCGACCACCGGGCAATAACTGCCCGTCGCGTCGGCCACACGTCGCTGAATTACGGCGCCACCGTCGCCGCCTCGGCTCCCGCGATGGACCGGCGGTCACTAAGTTCCCGCCGTTTCTACTTTTCCCGCCCTCGCCGCTACACCCCTCCCGCCCTCGCCGCCAGCCTCGGCCTTTATAAGCCGTACACTTCGCCGGAGATCTTCGCACTCTCTCACATCTTCCCGACCCACAAGCCCAACTTCGGCGAGCGCTCCCCTTCTCCCTTCTCTTATCATGGTGAACGCTACCCCGGCGACGGCGCTGCGGCGAACGGCTTCGGCCGGCGCACCCTCCAAACTTGGGAGGCGCGCATGCTATACGAGGCGGGGTACATGGCGCCGCCGGACACACATATGCCTCCGGGCTAGACGCTAAGCGCCGGCGGCATCCCAATCCCGCCGGGGCCGACGTCGGAGGAGCTGTCGTACGATGTACAGGAGTACATCGCCGGCATGGACAACCCCGCCGAAGCGGTGAGCGCCGACGACCTCCAGTACTGGGCGCACTTCTTTGAGGAGCGGCGCCAGCAGGAGCTCGCCCGCCACGAGGGACCGTCGGACGAGTCCCCGCCGGCGCGCAAAAACTCGGCGGGGCGCCGGTGGTGGTGGAGCGCACCAGGGCGTATGCTCGCCGCCGTGCTGGACCACATCAACCGCGGGAACACGCCATGGCTCGGCTTCCCGCGCAACCCGACGCCAGCAGCCAGGGGTCGGCGTGCTCCGGCGAACTGGTCGCCGAGGAGGATGGCGAGCATGAGCTCGTCCTCCTCCGCTTCGGCGTCCCACTCTTCCGGCAGCGCACCGCTTCGCACGCCGGCAGCCGTGAAGCGCGAGGCTGTCTCGCCGGCGCGCTCACCGCCGCGCACGCACGCGCGGCATCATCATCAATGAGCCATTTGCGCCCACGCCGCCAAGAGGCCACCTGAGCCTACGCCGCCCCAAGGCAGAAGGCTCGGCGCCGGCCGAGGACGCCGCCTTGAAGATGGCGCTGGAGCAGTCGCTCCGCGAAGCGCCGCCGCTTACGCTGACCCTGACACCGACGATGCCGCTGGTCGAGCCCTCCTCGCCGGACATCCTCGAATGGTCCAGGAGGGACTGGGAGCAGGCGGGACGTCAGCGTATCCTCGGCCTGCAGCAGGCCGAGGAGCAGGCCGCACGGCGTTAGGCGCTCTCTGGGCGTGAGCTCGCCTACCAAGGCACCCCACTCTACGTCCTAGACGACGAGGACGAGGACGCAGGTCCGTCGTACCATCCATGGAGGTACGGCGACCCTGGCCAGGGCATCTCCCGCTAGAACCAGCCGCCGAGCGATGACGACGGTGGCGAGGATGACGGCGAGCCGACCCCGGCTACACGTCGTTCTACGGCAACCTCGACATGTAGGACGGCGAGGAGAAGGCACCGGCGGTGGCCTTTTTAGTTTATTTATGTACTAGTTTTGTTTAAATTTGATGTAATCCGCCTATATTCGCCCAACTTAATGAAAATCGCCTGAATTTGATGAATTTTAGCCAAACTTGGGGACTCGGCCTGGGTACGCGGGTGGGAGAATGGGCGTACCCAGGCCGAAAACAAGTTCAGTCCGGCCGAAAAACGGACCAAATTTCGCCCTGGGTTCGGCCAACGAGTGGAGATGCTCTAACCATCTATAAATCTCGACTTGTCGCAAAGGGGTTTCAACAAATTCAAAGAGTTGACTATGATGATACAATCTCTCCTGTAGCGATGATAGAGTCAGTTAGGATTATGTTAGCAATTGATGCATATTTCGACTTTGAGATATGGCAGATGGATGTCAAAACTGCGTTCCTCAATGGCAACATTGAAGAAGAGTTGTATATGATACAACCAAAGGGTTTTGTCGATCCTAAGGATGCTGACAAGGTATGCAAGCTTCGGGGATCCATCTATGGACTGAAGCAAGCATCCCAGAGTTGGAATCTCTGCTTTGATGAGGTGATCAAAGAGTTTGGATTTGTCCAAACTTATGGAGAGGCTTGTATTTACAAGAAAGTGAGTGGGAGCAATGTGGTATTTCTGATATTATATGTGGATGACATATTACTGATTGGAAATGATATAGATCTTTTAAACAGTGTTAAGAGTTATCTAAACAGCAATTTTTTTATGAACGACCTAGGTGAAGCGTCATACATATTAGGAATAAAGCTCTATAGAGATATATCAAGATGCCTGATAGGGCTATCACAGAGTACATGCCTTGATAAGATTTTAAATAAGTTTAAAATGGACGAAAGTAAGAAGGGGTTCTTACCTATGTTGCAAGGCAATGCATTGAGTAAGCTCAAAGTCCGGCTACGACGGAAGAAAGAGAGATAATGGACAAGATCCCCTATGCTTTAGCCATAGGCTCTATCATGTACGCCATGCTATGTATAAGACTGGATGTGGCACATGTTATAAGTTTAAATAGGAGATACCAATCTGATCCGGGTACGAAACACTGGATAGCGGTCAAGAATACCCTTAAGTACTTAAAAAGAACTAAGGAAATGTTTCTCGTGTACGGAGATGAAGAAGAGCTCATCGCTAAATGTTATGTCGATGCTAGCTTCGACACCAATCCAGATGACTCTAAGTCTCAATCCGGATACGTATTTCTCATGAACGGAGTGGCAGTTAGTTGGAGGAGTTCCAAATAACCCATGGTGGTAGGATCAACAACGGAGGCCGAATATGTTGCTGCTTCGGAAGCAGCTCAGGAAGCAGTTTGGATGATGGAGTTCATAACCGAACTAGGTGTGGTTCCTAGTACGTTGGACCCAATGGTGATCTATTGCGACAAAAATGGAGCCATAGCCAATGCCAAGGAACCAAGGTCTCACAAGAATTCTAAGCATATTAAGCGCCGGTTTCACTCCATCCGCGAACATGTCAAGAATGGAGATATAAAAATTTGTAAAGTACACACGGATCTCAATGTAGCAGATCTGTTGACTAAAATTCTCCCTAGGGAAAAACATGATCAACACCAGAACTCCATGAGTGTTAGATTTATCACTATGTAACTAGATTATTGTCTCTAGTGCAAGTGGGAGACTGAAGGTAATATGCCCTGAGAGGCAATAATAAAGTTGTTATTATAAGTATTCCAAGTATATGATAGATGTTTATTTTGCATGCTGTAATTGTATTAATACGGAAATGTTAATACATGTGTGTTTAATAAACAAATAGAAAGTTCCTAGTTATGCCTCTCTTATAAATTAGCTCGTTGATTAACAAGATGATCAAGGCTTCCTGATCATGGACATTGGATGTTGTTAATAACGAGGTCACAACATTATTGGAATGATGTGATGAACATTCATCCGAAGTATAGCATTATGATCAAAATCATTGTGTTTATATTGCTATAACATCATACAAAGTAATCCTAGTCCTTAGACCATGAGATCATGTCAATCACTAACACTTGAAGAGTATCTTGATAACATCAAATGTCACACCATAACAGGGTGACTATAAAGGTGGGTTTAGTGATACGAAGGTGTTATGTAGAGTCTCATGGATCAAGAGTGGAATTTGTCCATCCCGATGACGGATAGATATACTCTAGGCCCTCTCGGTGATATCACATTAATTATCTTGCAAGCAAGTGATGTGATCACTAGAATGTTATATCACGAGAACGAGAAAAGAGTATATGTCGGTAACGAGATCAAACTAGGTATGGAGATACCGATGATTGAATCTCAGACATGTAATATATCGCGAGACAAAGGGATTAAGTTACTAGCGTAAAAGGTTCTCACGATCACAAGAAGTCATCGTTGAATGTTGGGGAGTCGGTATGGATATCCAGGTCCCACTTCTGATTATTGATCCGAGAGGGGTCTCGATCATGTATGCATTTTTGCGAACCATAGGGTGACACACTTAAGAAACATCAACACCATTTGGAGCAAATATGTTCTAGACGAAATAATTACAAAGCGCTGGAATTATTTCAATGGACACCGAAATTGTTTTGGGTGAAATTGCTGAAATTGTTTCTGTGTGTGAAATTGAAAAGTAGCAAGGGGTTTTATGTGAATGTTTGTTAATTAATATAATTAACAAAATTCTGAATAAATAAATAAAATGAGTTTTATTTAATGAGATATTACATTAAATTTGGTGGAAATTTAATGGGAATTTTGAGTGGGATTTTAAGTGGATAATATGGAGGAATTTTTGTGAGTGGGAGCTCCACTCACATGAATGGAGGAAGGGGTGGGGGAATCCCTAGGGTGCCCCCCCCTCCTCCTATAAAAGCCCCCCCTCTTCCTCTCTCACACACACCTCCTTGTGAAGGATCTCTCTCCTCCTCTAGAAATATTTCCCCATGGTCTCGGACTAGCGAGATACATGTTCCCGATGGCTTTTCGTCTGGAAAGAGTTGATGCTTCCGCTGCATCGCTGGAGCGATGAGGCAGAGGTTGTTTGGTGGCTTGAACGTGTGCACGATCACGGATGCGTTGTTGATTTGCGGCGCTGGACTTCTTCTCGATCTTGAGATCGGCAAGTGTTCGACTACATCATCCACGAGTACAACCTCGTTAAACTTTGTCGGTCTACAAGGGTATGTTCTCTATGGATGTATATCCACCAACTGCTTGTATCTAGTAGATAGATCTTGGTGCTTAGTGGTTTTCATCGTAGGAAATTTTTTGTTTTCTATGCTGCGAACCCAACAGACAGCTCTAGGCAGCAGTTTGCAGATTGCTTGAAAAAGAGGCTGCAAACAAATGACTGTAACTTAGCATGTGACAAGATGAGATTGATAGATATCTATCACTCATCTTAAGGGGGAGTGTTAAACTATTATCTGGCCCAAGAGGCCCAAAGCCCACGTTAGAGTTGACCTAGAAGAGAAGGGACATAAGAAGAGCAAGGTAAGCTGCTTCACAACCCAACGGCTAGTGCTGTTGGGGAAAAGGCGCAATAGAGATGAGATCCTCTCTGCTGATTCTTCACTTGCTCACTGAAGATCCAAGTCTTTTGAATTACTTTGGACGTTTCATACTGATTGGTATTTACAAATACGCTGCAGAGCTCAGAGATATTTTGAAGAAAATTGGAGGGTTCACCAAACCACATATGTAGTACATAACTTTCTCCGGTTGGCATGCATGATCTGTTTTTTTAACTATTGAGAATGAAACTATTTCTTGAAGAATTCTTCAAGGAAATGGTAAGGTTATGTGTTCGGTGAATATCCCGTTTCAGGCAGTTCGGCCATCCATGGCCGATGAAGGAAAATGAAAGTTCCAAATACACTATCAGCAAGTCCACCAAAAGAAAAATCATATCAATGTTCATGCATTCGAACACTTTATGCATAGTGTAACTGTAATGATGAACTAGCTGGTGAGCACAAAATAGTTTATCATACAACATCCATGATAAAAAACAACACATGGAAATAGGCGAGTAATTTTATTTTGTTATTTATAATCATAAAGCAGCTCGTTTGCATGGAAAACAGAAAGTAGGTTCTTTGCGCTCTGTACCAGGTTCTGCCCATGAATACAGGTTTCTTGTTCAATAGTCTTCTTTTCTGTAGTTGTAGACAATCTCAACATGCAAAGGCAACATTACCATTATAATGTGCAACGGTTTCACAGGCATTGCATATGTAGAAGGAGAAAAATTTAACATTACCAGCCGCCACGACCTCCTGCCGTCACAGCCACGCCCTACGCGGTTTCTGCCAAGCGCGCGGGTAGAGAGGTGTCTGTGGCTGTCGGTACCGCGTGGGCTTTGCCCGGCGGTGGCGGAAGGGTAAAAGGAGGAGAGGGATGTATGACGGGCAGGGTTCGTCCCGGTCGCCCATGGGGGAGAAACGCGCAGGACCTGGTTCGACGGAAATGCAAGATGACCGGCCAGACTCTGTTAGACACAAACCATGAGCACCGGCTGGGAGCCACGCTCACGTGCATCGGTGACGGCAAGTACTACATCATCGATACCGTTGTGAGGGATGATCAGGCATGCCAGAAAAGGCTGGGTTTTATGTGCATGGTACATTTGTATGAAAAAAAAAAACAAGTGTCAAGCTTTTCCCTCATTCAGTGAAATCATACATGAGGTACTCCACGAGAAACAGATCGATCACTTATAAGTTCACACTCGACACAAGTAGTGCATTTTATTGAATCCGCTACATCAACCACTACAAGCAAGAATTTTGTAGCACGTACGGGGTGCGTGGTGCATAGTATTCATCATTTCTTTGCGCAGCAGCAGATGGTTTCTTCAAACGACGAGCAGTCGCTTCGATCCTTATCATATCCGCGTTGCGCACAAGTTTCACGGCATTCATTGGTTGCGCAGCTTTTCAGAATAAAACATGCCGGGGGAACCGTGGCCTCTGTATCTACGCACAAAGGGGTCACAACAAGCACCGTCCATTTAGTATCATCTGAAGTGTATGTGAATATATTGAATAAAAATGAAATAAAGAAACTTAGTACCTATGATCCTTCCTCCTACATGAGATGGCAAGAGAGCGGTAGCCATGAGAACAAGAGCTACCAGGCATAGAGCCCGTGAGCTGTTCTTGATAAGCGCCATTAGGAGTTGTTAGCCTTTTTTATCCTGATATTGTTCTTCTATTCTATTTGCTATCTGTCTATCTCCCTCATGCTAGTGTTTATATAGAGATGTGAACATTCAATGCTTTTCTTTTTTTTGTATGTCATTAGATAACACATACTACTATTATTAGAAGAAAATATGTCTTTGGGATAGCTTGTTAGCATGTTCCTTTTGGTGGGGGAGCTCGTTAGTAATTAGTCTCGCTATTTCAGGCATCAATTAGTCTCGCTATTTCAGGCATTATTTGGTATCGCCCACTATTTTCTTCGTCACGAGAGCATCTCGCCTTTTATTGTTCGTAACTAATTTCCTCTTATCGTTTTATCCATTCTTATCTTTTGCTTGCTGCTTCATAATCATCGTTTCCCACTCTTATCTTTTGCTTGCTGCTTCATAATCATCGTTGCATCCCCTTGGTGTCCCATCTTTTTTTTTTTTGTGACTAGCCATAATAGCCCTTGAAATACATACGAGCTCAACAAGGTTGGATTATAGCCAGTCAAAAAAATATCATGACTGTTGAAAAAAATATGAAACTCCGTTGAAAGTTAAGGAAATAAATAAAAACACAATAAGAAATCATAAATCCCCAATCATAGGACGAACAGCCCCAAGTAACAAAACGAAATGGGTGTATGCAAATTATAATCCACATTTTTTTCAAAACCGCACCAGGTCAGCTTAGATTGATACTACTCACTAGCTCTGGTAGATAGATACTACTCGGTAGCTCATCTCCACTTTGTGGACATGTTGATGACGTTTCTTCGTTCCAAGGCTACTTATCTTTTACTACTCACTAGCCCATATGCATTTCTTGCTTGTCAAAGATCCAAGTCTTTTGAGTTGCTTTGGGTGTTTCCCACTGATTGGTAATAGAAAATACGCTGCAGAGCTCAGAGATATTTTGGAGAAAACGTGAGGGTTTCCCAAACCACACATGTAGTACATGTCTTTCTGCGTTTGGCATGCATAATCTGTTTGCTTTTTTAAACTATTGAGAGTGAAATTATTTCTTGAAGAATTCTTCAAGGCAGTGGTAAGGTTATGTGTTTGGTGAACACCCCATTTCAGGCAGTTCGGCCATCCAGGGCAAATGAAGGAAGGAAATGGCAAGTTCCAAAGACACTATCAGCAAGTCAACTGTAACTACCTCGGTGAATTACGCTCCTAGTTACAAGCCTGGATGAGCGGAAATGGTTAAAATAGTACGGTGGGGCCCAAATGCCACTCATAGGTAGACCTTTCGGCCGTCCTAACCATTTCCAAACATCGGGACAAGAACGGGCGGCGTAATCGGCAGGCGAAGGGATCAACTACATACACAAATGAGTATGTATGCAAGCCACCATACAGCAGTACATCAGAGCCATTCCATCTAAAAAGAAAGGAAATATAGCAACGCCATACGGCAAGATCCAAATGTCCTAGATAGATATAATAGTTTAGGATGTCTCCTCATACATCAAGCATCAGAGTATCAAGCGGAAGCGGAGAACAAGATCCGAGTACGGATAAGAAGCAAATCGGCATAAGATGCCCCATAAATAAACACATCCCGCCCACGGATCTCACGGATCCCCGTTCCCGGAATCTCTACACCGAATGATCGTTGCCCACATCGTCCGTCTCCTCCACCCAGTATCCATCTTGTGAGTGTACCTGTTCATCTGAACCAATAATTTATCGTGTGAGACCCTAGGGGTACTCAGCAAGTCTTTATGCCGCTAAAGGGGACACAACCTGGGGTGACGCAATTGCAGCAAAAGATAAACCCTAGCAATTCTATAGATACTCGCTAACCATCCGCCTAACCAGAGATAGACGGATGTCCGTGAATTAATAATAACAGTTATAACGGTAATGTCCACAGATCCATCCTCCTCCTCGCTTACCGACGAGGAAGCGGACGAACAACCCCCCATCCGTTGGCAGTTTTATTATCCATTCCATGAGTGTTGCACTATTTACCAGTCAGGTACTTAGTCAAATTAAAAGCGGTACTTTAGTTATTCTTGTCTATGATCGAGAAACTGTGCTCCAAGTCGTCCATAACCGCGGACACGGCTTTCAGAAAGTTTTACCTACAGGTGCACAAATAACACACACTCGATCAACCTCGAAAACCAAAACAAAACCCAACGAGGCCACGACAAAGCGATCACAGATTCAGAAATATTTCAGGCCACCCCATTGCTACCCATAGCGAAGTTAGCCGACTCCGAAACGGACTCAAGGTTTGCGTCAGTGGCTGTAAACGACTGGGAACCCGAAAGTGTGACTGGGCTTGTCGATACCGCGAAAACACTCAACTTCCCTAAACAGTACAGGTGCATTACCTCGCACAATTTTAAATAAAGCAATAAAGCATGGCATAAGTACAGGATAGTAAATAAAACCTCAAACTAGTTTGTGGCCCCAAGAAATAAGAATGAATCAAGCCCTGGCTCAGGGGGGTTCATAAGCCTCCCGGATGTGGATAGCGCGAATATTCAAGGAACAGGAATCAAGTACTCGGGGTCCTACGGGACACAAGTGAGCCTGAAAAACCAAATAGCGAATATGGCTCACCGATGCCACTTTCATTAGTTATCCCATTACTACTCAGATTAAGTTGTTTAGGTACCTCATTTTCCATCAGACACTCACATACCCTACACATGCTGTTCTACGACTCGCATGGCTCAAACAACTCCTGTAGTAATGGCTCATGGGATGGAGGAACAAGCTTCGGTGGGGTTTAAAAGTAAAGGCTATGCAATACTTGGGATTCAATTTAATGCAATCGCGACTCAATGATGCAAGAATAAGATAGAGGCAATAGGTACTATATGTATGCAAGCATGTGGTAGTGCTTGCCTGGCAGCTCAGTTGAAGCGAGAGAAGGATCAGGTAGTGCTCACGGGTTTCTTGATATATCCCCCGCCAGCTATTCAAGAAGAACCAAACAAACAAGGGCCAACATAAATAAAGTGCACAAGCATATGAATAAAATGCATCAAGCAAACAATCATGCCATGATGAATGATGCACAATTTGCATGGCAATAAAGTAGCATGGCATGGGTGAGGTGTGGAATACAAGAAATAAACATTTTATTGGGTTTTAAACACATTTTAACCTCAATTAAGTTGCTGTAAACATTATATTTGTATGATGCATGCTGCAAAACAGAACAAGGAATGCATAATCAGAAAGGTCTCGTCGAGCTAATCATATTAGACATATTATTTGTTAAATTTGGAGTTATAAAACAAAAGTTATTAATTAATTAAGGCAAAAGGGCATTTTATTGTAATTTTAATCAACTTGCAATTTTCAAATGTTCAAAATATATTTTGAAGGGCATATTTGAATTCCTCACATTTTCTGATTTGAAAACATATATTATTTGTATTATTTGGATTTATATTTTAAAAGATATTTGAAAACAGATTTAAATTTGAATTTAAAACAAATTTGAAAAGGTTTAAATTTTAAACAGAAAACAGAAATACTTTTCTTACTCAACCCAGATCTAGCCATTGGGACAAAACGCGCACAGAAAGGCTTTTCTCACCGCGAGCTAGCCTAGCCTCTTCGAATGACAGGTGGGGCCAGCGGCCACGGGGGTCCACGTGACAGCGAGAGGGGAGGGTCGGCCACGCGGCTCGGTGAGGGAGTGCGGGTTGAGGCTGGAAGATCTGGGGCTTTTTCGCAAGGCTTAGCGCCGACCGCGGGTCCTAAAGGATTGCGTCGAGGATCAAAAGGTGCAGGGGTACGTTAAAAGGCGCAATCGCATCGGTCTTCTTTCGGCGCTGGGCGGGATCGAACCCAGACTGGCGTCGCTGCTGAGGCGGCAGCCATCGCGCTGGCTAGGGTTGGTGCTGAAGGGTGGACCTTGCAGCTAGAAGAGGCCGGGCGCGCGTGAGGCCGCAGACGCCAAGAGCCAAGGCCGAGACCGTTTCGACGAAAGGGCCGGCGAGGCTAGACGGTACGGGAGGCGAGCGTGTCCAGAGGTAGAGGAGCTCACCGCGAGTTTGTTGACGGCGAGGATGCAGACGGCCACCGGCGTTAGGGTTTGGAGGAGCGTTGCGGTACTGCGGCGGTTCCAGCGCTTCTCCTCCTCGCTGGCGGGTACGGGGCGACGCAGGGGCAGGTCCACGGTCTCCTCGATCACCACCACGACGTGCTTGAGCTGGATCGACGGCAGTCGACGCGGTGATCGGCGTCACGTGGTGGTGGAGAGGAGGAAGGAGGAGAGGCGCTCAAGACAGATCTGGCGAGCAGAGGAGAGCCATGTGGTGGAGGAAAAGGAGGGAGGGAGCAGCTGGAGATAAAGGTGGCTTGCCACCTTTTACCTTCTCTCCTCGAGCACGTGCTCAGGCCGGGCCAGGCAAGGTAGGGCTTCAATTGGGGTCGGTGAGGCCAGAGGGTAGGCTGTGGGCACGCACGCACGGCAGAGAGAAGAGAAGGAGAGAGGAGAGGGGAGGCTCGGCTAGAATGGGTAGCCTCGATTAGGGTTTGTTTAGGGTTGGGGTAGCGAGAGAGAGGGAGTAGATGGGGTGTGGGGCCAGGGAGAGGGGTAGCCATGTGGGGCATGCATGATAGAGAGAGGAGAGAGGCCGAGAGAGAGGAAGGGAGCTAGGGAGGCTCGATTTAGGGTTTAGGAGAGAGGGGTTTAGGGTTTTGTTTAGGGTTAGGGGTAGGTCAAGGTGGTGGTGGCTCGGGTTAGAGAGAGGAGAGGTGAGGTCCTAGGGTTTAGAGAGAGAGGAATGTGGTGTGGTAATCTTTTGACAAGATCAAGCATAAGCAAAACAAGCTCAAGCAAGATATAGTCAAAAGAGAGAAGAGAAGAAAAGGTGGTGAGAGATAGAGAGAGAGGATAGGTTTGGAGAAAGAATAAGGGAAAGGGGTAGAGAGGGATATGGGAAAGATCCACTCAAAAGACCAAATAAAAACCAAGGAGGGCAAAATATTTGTAGATGGTTGCATGGCCCATGCATAATATTAATGCTAGGTTTCATCTTGTGAAAACAACATAAATATCTACAGCATTTATATCTATGCCTTCCAAAAATATGGAATGAGCCAAACTAGAAGGAGTGGAAGGATGCCCCATGTGGAGTAGTTGGTGATGGCCATATTTAAAATATAATGGGACTTGCTAGTGTGTATATTCCACTAGATGATTACTAGTCCCAAAAATATTCTCACATGAGCATAAATCCATAATAATCCATATGGAAGCTAGGAAAAGGGTTCCACTCACAAGGCATGCAAAGGTGGCCATGTGGCTCTCATATATTAATAATGTGAAAACAACATGATGCCAAGATGAGAGCATGTGGAAAAAAAATAGAATTGGATCCATCACAACCCACATGAGCTAGAGGTAAAACCCAAATAAAGTGCAAAGCTCATATTTAGTTGGATGGTGGAATTATAAGGTGATGACAAGGTTAAGGTGGTGGAGTTGAAAGAGATATGCCCCCAACTCAACTTGGGCATTAAACAATATATCAAGAACCAAATACAATATCAAGAGGCAAATACAATTTACAATGCATATGAGGGAAGAACCAAAACAAAAAGGGTTTTATATGATGCTCAAATGCAAGGTGGCATGATGACATGAGCATGATATATTTATGATGTAACCATTATATGTAGGAAGGTAGCATATATATAGACTAGGCTAGTAGCATTGCAATTGTTAGACAATTGGGATGCTACATCAACCAAAACAAGAATCATATCAATGTTTGTGCATTCGAACACTTTATGCATAGTGTAACTGTAATGATGAACTAGCTGGTGAGCACAAAATAGTTTGTCACACAACATCCATGATAAAAGAAACACATGGAAAGAGATGAGTAATTTTATTTTGTTCTTAATAATCATACAGCAGCTCGGTTGCATGGAAAACGGAAAGTAGGTTCTTTGCACTCTGCACTAGGTTCTGCCCATGAATGTAGAGTTCTTGTTCAATGGTCTTCTTTTCCATAGTTGTAGATAATCTCAATCTGCAAAGGCAACATTACCATTATAATTTGCAACAGTTTCACATGCATTGCAAACGAAAAGGGAAAACAGTTTAATAGCATTTTACTAAAATGGCACAAGTAAATTCATCACAGAAAATGCAGTTGGCAACATCTACCATACTATTGGTCCTATAGTGTAGGGTAAACATCACAAAATTTGCATCGGCAGCAGCAGCATGCATGTGATTGCCTAGTTTCACGAAAATAACATAGTCTAGAAAATTCAGCTAATAATTTGCTAAGGAGCTAAGCTTATTGAACTCATCTCTAACAATGCACAAAATATTGAATTACAAATGAAGTCATTGTGCATTTCAACATACAAATATATGTACAAAGTAAATTTTTCTTTAATGAACTAATTTGAACTGAGATCTGCATGGTGTAATTTTATTTTGTATTTCACAGTAGAACTCCCAGCACAACGCTATAAACAGAAAGTATCACAACAACTCACTGGATGTATTTTAAACAATTTGCACATATGTTCTTACCCCTTCAGGTGGAGGAGGGTTCCTTGTGAATTTAGTACCACCAGGAGCCCATGGAACTGCAGAGATAGATACATTGCATAACCTTGTCAATCAGAAGAATCACAACATGCCAAAACCACAAATCCAGTTTATTAAACAGGTACCACAACAAAGGAAATCATAGTCATCATGCACATGAATAGTTTGCTACAGGTAGTATGACCTGCAGATGCTAATATGCTATAGTACTGAACAATAACCATTCTGAAAATGTGGCATTCTTTCACTTTAATCTAAGGCATGAGCACACTGATTTAACGATTATGAAGCAAATGTATCTGCAACAGTTTTAACCGTTTTCCCCCTGAAATATGTCATTTTAAACATCAGGAACTGTATAATAAATCTGAAGCAGCCTCTATTCTCAGGAAATAACTGGTGGTAAATGGAATCTGGACTAAATAGGCATAACATGCCCCTAAACTGAATATCTAACAAGTGTGTATACATTTCTGACTAGCAACACAGCTCACGCCTCAAGCAAAGATAGGTACATACCTAGGATAACCTGAATTATTTCTTATGAGAGAGGATACTCCTCTGTTACTGAAAGCTAATAAGCAGTTCCACAAACCAGCAAAAGGAAATAACATGGTAAGGTGAGGAACCAAGTAATGACAAGACATGTAGCATTGCCATTTAAGCAGACTCCAAGTTAAGCAATCACAAAAACAAAGCAGGCTCCAGCTTACAACTTCAGTATCCAATACATGCTCATTGTCACTGGTAACACACAAACAACTGTTGTAAGAGTCAAAACTCTTCGACAAAATGAACAGTTATTCAATGTTCAGCTGCCTAGCTGAACAACAACTGCTATCACGCTACACGATTTACTGCACAGATACTGCGTCCACAAACGGAGGCATCAACAGCAGGAAAGAATGGCGCTGGCGCCAGCATTTCAAGGCTTACCAATGTAAGGATCGGGGTGCTGGAAGTTCCTCTGCTGCGCTTCCGCGTCGTCGATGAGCCTATCGATCACGTCGAGGTTCTCCTGCCACACCCACATGAAATCCATTAGAGCGCAGCGGGAATCGACATCTGGTGCGAATCGCCAGCGAGGCAAACGGGGGAGAGTGAGATGCGAATCGCGAGTCTTACCACATTTCTGTTGGCCTCGAACTTGTCCCTGAGATCCGATGCCTGCACGGGAGAAGAACTCGGGTCAGATCCGCGAGGGGGCGGAGAGATCGGGGGAGGGGCAGTGGGAGAGGGCTGCGAGGGGCGCTCACGTCCTGGTAGAAGAGGTGGCGGTGGACGGCCCAGTTCAGGGTGTCCTTGAGAGCTCGGCGGTAGAGCAGCCGCACCCGCTCCTTCTGCGCCGCGCGCCGCGCCAGGAACCCCGCCGTCGTCGACATCGACCTCGCCGCCGCAGCCGCTTCTCCTTCTTCTTCTCGGAGTTTCTCTCTCCTCTCCGCTGCGATAGTGTGTGGGGGGATTCGGATTGGGACCGCAAGGAAGGAGACCCGGTCGGGGTGGCCCAATTCGATAGGTGGTAGATGGGCAACTAGCCCGGCACGGCCGGGATGGGCTTTAGTTGGATCTGTCTGGACCAAGTGTTTTTGGTGAAATATGGGCCGAGTAAAATGTATGGTCGAAAATTGCTACTACTTAGGATTCGAAAAAAATATGCTACTTAGGTGAACTCTCCGTTCCGCTAAAAAAAGAAGGTGAACTCTCCGTTCCGCTAAAAAAAGAAGATGAACTCTCCGTTTTTTCAACTTTATTTTTTAAGTTCAAAAAAACTTTATTTTTAGGTACCAATATATACTTTTTGAACTATAAATAAATACTGAAAATATACATAAAACTACATATACACATAGTATATAAGTCACGGTTTTCTCGGCAAATGCGCCGCAGACCTGGCAGGTAAGGTGTTAGGTGGAATTCCACCTAAATCTTGCTTATAGTTCTTTTTTTGTAAAATTTAAGACAAAAATTTATACTAGCAAAGCTAAATGTACTATAGGTGGGATCCCACTAGACACTATCAAACGTAGAGGGGAGAGTTTAGGCTGCGATGATCTATTTTGCGATGATCAAAATAGATCATCGGTCATCTCTTTATATAGCAATGCCGGTGTTACGAATAGATACAGAATTTGTTAAGATTGGTACGGCTTGATAACAACAACCGTACTCAACTCTATCTAAATATCTACAGCTCAAACACAGCTCGTACATTGTTAGGATTCTAACTACCTAACTTAACATTCCCCCTCAGGCCTTGTTTACTTCTAGGGTATTTCAGGGGATAGGAGGAGATTATTTTGTATCCCGAAATTTCTCCGATAGGTTGTTTACTAGGCCGGGTTTTGAGGGGATAATCCCGGAATATCCTCACAAATCCCCTCCACACTAGTGTATTTTTGATTAGATTAAAAACTCTCCATCATGGTAGAGTATTTTCGGGGAAGGGATTTGAGGGGATTTGAGAGTATTGGGCGAACACCAAATCCCCGCATATCCCCGCGTCTTTTGTGGATAAAAATACCGGAAAAGTAAACAAGGCCTCAATCTGGACGTGGTAAAGCCATGTTGAGATTGTTACGAAACTTGACAAACAGCTGTGTTGAGAGAGGCTTTGTAAGTACATCGGCAAGCTGATCATGTGTAGAGATGAACCGAATATCAAGTGTCTTCTGTGCGACACGCTCTCGACGGCGGATAGTCCACCTCTATGTGCTTCGTCCCCGCATGGAAAATTGATTAATCGGATGATAAGTCATACCAAATTGTCGCACCATAGACACGGTGCCCTGTTGAGGAAGACACCCAATTCTTGCAGCAATCCTTGTATCCACATAATCTCTGCGGTTGCATTAACCACTGACTTGTACTCCGCCTCAGTGCTCGACCGCGAAATCGTGGGTTGCTTCCTGGAACTCCACGCAACCAGATTTCCTCCGAGGAAGACAGCATGCCCCCCTGTCGAGCGACGGTCATCAGGGCACCCCGCCCAATCAGCGTCTGCAAAACCACTAAGAAGAAGAGGTGACGATCTCTGAATGTGCAGTCCAAGTGAGGAAGTGTGCTTCAGGTACCGCAGAATGCGTTTTACCGGTGTCCAGTGTAGTTCGGTTGGAGTCTGTAAAAATTGACAGACTTTGTTGACACTAAAGGCGATGTCAGGTCGAGTGAGGGTCAGATATTGCAGAGCGCCAACGACGCTGCGGTAGCGCGTTGTGTCTGCTGGAGACAAGAGGTCACTGTCGTGGCGTGACAGTTTCTCAGACACGGACATGGGAGTGTGCATAGGGCGAGCTTGCAGCATATTTGTTCTCTTCAGAAGATCATGGACATATTTCTGCTGAAACAGGACGATGCCATCCTTCATGTGCTTGACTTCAATGCCCAGGAAATAAACGATGCCATCCTTCTGACAAATATGGTGGCTTATGAATTAGCTAGGTTTGCTTATGAGTCTATTGCTGCATGTGGGATGGTGATCCACTGGGGTTTATTCTGCCTCTTATAATAAACGATGTAACCTTTTTATATGGTAAGTAAAGCTATCAGGCATTCTTTCAAAGAAAGACAAATTTCAGGATAAAATAGGAGTCTTTTATTACTTTGTGCAGCCACTAATTTGTCCTTTTTTCTGTAGCTCAAAATAGAACATTTGTTTTACTAAAAATTTGCACAAATATACAAGAAAAAATGTTTACGTATTTGCTAAATTATTTCTGTATTTTTCAAACTTCTAAACTAGAATTTTCTAAAATTTAAAACACGGGCTCACCGGAGCCGGGATCCACAAATCCTCTCTCATAATAAGGGTGTGTTCGGCAACTCGCTGGCTTCCAGCTTTCTAGAAATCCATGGCGGAGCACACCGAACACCCTAACTCCGTGGAACTGGATCCGACAAACTAGCACAAATTGCTTCACAAAACGCAAAGCACCTCTTTTGCAATTCCATGGATCAGCAAATGTCGGAGCAGTGAGAATTTTCGGATGAATGCCACCGCCAAGTCAAACGAATCTTTGGCCAGGAAAGAGTCAATCACGTCTGTCCTTCAACCGACCCCGGCCTCACCCGACCTCCTCCGCCTCGGCCTCCCCCATCTCGACCTCCTCCGTGGCGAGCTCCCACCGCCGCGACCCCTTCTACACCGACCTCCTCCGCCCTGATCTCCCTTGCCCCGACCTCCTCTATCACGAGATCCCACCGATGAGAGCTCCTCCTGCCAGACTTCCCCCGCCGCGAGCCCCCTTGTCTCAACCTTAATCGTCAAATTTGAGGACAAGAATTTGGAAAATATGACCCTCACAAGTGGGATCAATCCGTCAGCGGCTCAGGTAAAAGAGAGGAGATGGCCGAATGTTCTAAGCTTCCAGGAGAAGTGTGAAGCTGGATTTGAGGATTTGGATAATTGGGGCAATTGCCAAACACGCTCTAAGATATTATCTTATTAAATTCTCAAAAGAACAATATTACCTCAGATTTTTTTTTTTGACAAAGAGCATACATTACTATCCTGGAGATATCAATTACACTCAGCCTCTGCAACAACGTATGTCCTAACGGACTTATGGATGTACACAACCTAGAAAAAAGAAAAAAGAATTATAAAAAAATCCTGCTATAGCGAACGGTTCCTTGTAGCAACGACACTAACACTATCAGAACAACACTAGTAGTCCAAACACTCTAATTTGTTTTTGATAGGAGTATATATTAATATCGTGGAGATAACAATTACAATCGGCCTCTACAACAATGAATGCTCTAGCGGCCTTACGGATACACACAACCCAACAAAAAAGAAAAAAATATATTAAAAAAAGAAAAGTCATGCTATAGCGATCAATTTCTTGCAGCAGCGACACTAACACCACCAGAACAACACCAAAAGTCCACCTTCTCCGATAGCAACGTCTTCAAGAAGGAAACAGTGCACAAGCGCCATCGTCGTTCGACCAAAGATCATAGGATTTCACCCTGTAGAAAGTCCAAACACTCTAATAACGACGCATTTAAGAAGAAAACAATGCACAAGCGCCGAGAGGTCGTACGATCGAATACCTTTTGATCCAGCAATCTCCGGACATGATATGTCCATAGGAGTTCGGTGGCGGAGCCTTCCGAAACTCACCTCTCCGGACCAGAACAGCGAGGACAGACATCAACCAGATCTTCGTCTTCGCGCGAAAGAACCTCTGGGACCACCACCTTTATTGATGCCGATGCAGCGGCCCCACATCGTCGGCTGGCTTCCGACGATCAGAACTAGTAGATCGATACCGGGTCCGCAAGATCCCAAATAGCAGCATTGTCGCCTACGGGTGGCCTAGCCTCCGCCATAGCCATGCCGCAACAGGCACATGGCGGGTCCAATCCACCGCTCCTCGCCTCCCGACCGCGAGGCGGCGATCACCCGCGCATCGTCTGCGTGGCGCCTCGATCCCGACCTCCCCACGCGATGGAAGGCCGACAAGGCGCATAAAAGGAGAGCGCACGCCGCCTTTGGAGACGAGGCGTGGCCACCACACGCCGCGGCGGCAGCGGCTAGAGAGAACCGCCAAAGAGAGTTTTGTAGGTTAAGGCCGAGTTTTGTAGGTTAAGGCCGGCGTCTCCAGAGTCAACCACGCGCGGACGACCAGGACCCAGCAAGTACTCTCAACATCCTCTAAAAAAATGCAGTCTGACACCAACAGTTGAAAAAAAACTGAACTCTGAAAGTCAACTATGCAGGCGCTAGTCACGGTGACCTCGTTACATGGAATTTTGAGCTCCTCCGCTTGCTGCTTCTGCCACTTCTCTGCTGGCGGTCGTTGGTGCCTATGCAAAGGACATTGTAAATTAATGGACGTTGAAACGTTCAAGGATGAGCTAACTACACGTTCGTGGATGAGCCGATGAAGATTAGGACTTCAGATCTCTCGTCTCGTGCAGGTAGTCAACTGATATTTGGTCTATTATTTCGATGCAAAACTGGTAGTACCGTACTTGCTCTCCTACCAAAATCATTTTATGACTTGGAAAATTAGGTTGTATCCAGTATCTAGATACTAGAGTCTACAATACTCTCTCTAGTCACAGGAATGTGACATTTCACATTTCAGGATTCGTGCAGTGCAGCCAAGCTCTTGATCTTGTCACCGACAACGATGACCTGTGTAGGCATGGCGATACCGGAAGTTGTGGACTGAAGGATAATACGATCCATAGTACGTACCATTTCTGAAGAAAGCAGCCACCGTATGTATATTTAGCAGCAGCGGTACAGTCTGCAATGCAAGCATGCAACCCATGATAGCCGATCGAGCCGCACTATCGCATATACTACTCCGTAGTTCCCTAATAATTTACGAGCTTGCTCTCTGCCATTTTCTCCACTGATCTAATATATCTGTGCAGTTGGTAGCAGCGGTACTCCACTTTGCAGTGGAACTACTAACCATCATTTTTTTCTCTCCCATGGCTGCTCCGAATAGACAAGGGCGCGCACGTACAGGCACCTTTTTCTGAACCTCTTCTGACCTGCATCATCCTTGCTCAAGTTGTTTAATGGCTTGGAACCTTCGCGTGTCAGACTGTCGGTCTCCGCCTCCATCTCCAGCCAAATGCTACTAGTAGTACTAAACCACGAGAAGCCAGAGTATCTTACTGCACGCACCCAATGGTCGATGCAAGAATCATTATTAATTATTATACTCCTAATTAAATCAAATCATGATGACTGACAGAGTAGTGGCACAGGTGTTGGGTTGCGCCAAGGAGATGCTTCGGACGGAGTACTGTACCTGCCCCCACTTCCTTCAGATACTAGTTCTTTACTCAGGCGAGGGCGAGGCGTGTCCGCCATTTCCCCTCTCGGATTCAGAATTCAGACATCGCTTCACACACTTCTTCCGAGTATATCTTCAAACATCACGGCGTACGTACGTGACTCTGTGAGAGCGCTCGGCTCGCAAGTCTCTGCCCGACATCACGCGTAACCTAACCTGAATTAAAGTTAAACTGCTGGCCGATGGGAACTTGACCATGTAGCCAGCTAGCTGAACTGAATACTACGGCGGAGCGGACGGCCTGCCGGCCAAGAAAAGGTATGGTGTTACTGTGTAGTGGAGAATTTGGTGGTGCACATGGAAACCGCTCTCCTCGTTTTTGAAAAAAAAAATGATACTCTAGAGTTTTAAAAAATTAAGAAATTTTTCGAAAAATACAAGTACACGGTCCATATATTTGCGTCGAATTTTAGAAGACGAATCGTTTTATATTATGCTATAAGAAAGAAACATAATTTTGATAGTAAATACGACTAGAAAATACCTATGTTTTTTTTTCATAAATCTGTCGTTTATATGTAGCCCGAAATACAACATATTTTTAGACGAAATTTCTGTCGTACAACATATTTTTAGACGAAATACAACATATGTTCAGCAAACAACTTTTTTTTCAAAACGAGGGAAAGTATCCGGTCTCCGTATCGAAGTGATGCATGTGGCTCTGTTTCAAGTTAAGAAATCATACAAGCAAACACATGTCAAAAACTTGCATCACTGATGACAAATTACAGAGAGTGGTTGTGTACTGTTTTCTTTAATGCTTTGTGGTACAAGCGATCGATATGAAGTGTCGCCGTCAATCGCCGTTACTGATCCAGTACACGTGCTGACCGGCAGTCCATTAGGCATTCACTGGAGCCATTGTTATACTAGGTACTAATATATGCCTTTGATCGACCTTGGATCCGTTCTTGTTCAAGAATAATTATACGGAAGATTATGCATCGAATTATATACGCACATCTGGGGGCTAGCGACGTCTCTCCAGAAAATTAATTAGAGCTTCAGGTATACTAGGAGAGAGGGGTAACGAACGAGGAATGATGTTGAGACAAGGATAAACTAACATATTCAATACTACAGCAAGTAATAAATCCATAGAAAAAACTTTGTCCAAAGTCCTATGGGATTAATCAATGTTCGCAAAAAAAAGACAAAAAAAACTTGCTCATTACAAAATGTCCATGCATATCGTGGTGAAGAAGTTCGGTACATGGGTAACACCCAACATTTAACGGATCTTTTCTCGGAAACGGATGAAAAAGCTTAGCCTCTATCGATTTATTCCGGAGAAAACTTTATTTGACAAAATTCTCATAAATTCGGCAGTATCCATGTCCGAGAACTAAAGCCTACTCTCAGGACATAAACGATCTCAAATGGTTCACGCCTGCTTTTACCTAAGACTAGTAGGCCTCGGTTCCACGAATATTATGAATGACATGCCACCAAATGTCGGTATTATAGCGGCAGACCTTTCTTTCTCCACCCCCTCCGTCTCCGCTCTTGAAAGTCGCCCATGATAAGTCGGGCACCTCCTGAGTCCCTCTCGCCGGAATAGCCGGCTGGAGGTGGCAAAGGAGGGGCGTCGGAGTTGATCTAGGCAGTGGTAGTAGTTATAGGTATAGGTTTTAGCTTTATGAAATAGTTTGGCACCATGCCGAGAGGATAACATCAGATCTCGCTGGCCAGATCTGCTATTGGTTTCTCCTTCAAGCTCTCGTCACGGTGCTCCCATGGTTGGAGCCGGAGGTGATGGTTGGTGAGTCGGAGTTCCACTCCATAAATAAGGCATTTGTGCTCATTCTTGGTGGCCACTTCTGCTTTGGTGGAAGTGGTGTTGCGCTTCTCCCTCTGGTCGGCCATGGTGGAGAGAGTAAGGAGAAGAAAGACACGACGACCCGCACGAGGTGGAGGTGTCATGGGAGACGGTGGAGTCTACAACCCTGTAGCAGCTTCCAAGTGATGGCGTAGGTCCGCTAATGCTATTTTCGGCCATGAGGTTGGCCTTGCCGCCCTTGAGTTCGTCTGCTCGAGTTTGCCCGTCCTCCTCTCGAGGATCTTCTCTAGCTTCAAAGCATCCGCTCATATCCGATCTTTCATAGGTGGCATTGTCCTCGGTGGAAGCATGACGACCATGTATGGAAGCCCACCGTCATCGGTGGCAACCATGTACTCGATCGTGTTTCTCTGAAGTCTTCTAGGGTGCTTAGTGCAAAAATATATATTGTGCTGTAATTTTCCTATTTCTTAGAGGTCATTTCTCTAAAAAGTACCCATCGTCGTTTTAATACATATTCCAGGCCCTTTGGGGCCCTACCCGTTCAAAAACAATGTTGCTGATGTGGGGCCCTCTAGGAGGTAAATGGACGGCGGATCAGGCTGACCTGCAGGAGGTTTGATACCTATCAACCTCACCCAGGAGACGAATAGAGGATTATTTGGTAAAAGTGTAGGGTTTCGTAGCATGGAAAACAAAAAAAATCTACCGCATACAAACAGACAAGCCAAGATCTATCTACTAGATTGTAGCAATGAGTCGATGGAATAACTCACCCTCGAAGATTCCAAAGTGTTTAACGAGAGCGGATTCTCGTGGGTGATGTAGTCGTACTCTTTCCGATCTCAAGATCGTGTAGACGATCCTTCCAAGACGTTTCAAGGCTCCCATGATCGGTCACATCGTTCGGTACTCAACGAAGACCTTCCTCTCCTTGTTCCAGCAGACAAGGAGGTTGTAGCACTCTCCTCGCGATTCCTGGCAACGGCGTGTATGCAGGAAGTAGAGGGAAGATCTCGCAGGGCTTCGCCTTAAGCCGGAGCGAGTATGGTGGACTATGAGAGAGCTCCTTGGCGATCTAGGGTTTAGACGCACCAAGGAGGAGGCTTGGCCGGCGGCTAGGGTTAGCTAGGCGGTGGCAGCGGCTTGCCCTAGGGCGGCGGCGGCTGCAGGAGGGGCCGGCGGCTAGGGCTAGGGTTTGCGGGTGGAGGTGTTGGGGTGCTAGGAGGGGCAGCCCTGCCCCTCCTTATATAGGTGGAGGGGGCGCGCCAGGGGAGGGGAGTCCCTCCCCAACTCGGTTTCCCAAGGGGGCCGGCGGTGGAGGGGAGGAACTCCTTCCCAACTCGGTTTCCACCTTCCCCTCCACTTCACAAAATAGCCGTTTGACTTTTCAAATTGCGTTTGACTTTTCAAACTAGGATTTGTTTAAACCCTTTATTTTGTTCAGCGATGACACCTAGTACATGATGCAATCATATCAACTTTATATAACACATTCATGTACCCTTCCCCTCCGGAGTGCCGGACATTCCGGAACCTTCTAGAACATTCCCGATGAAAACACCGGAACCATTCTCCAATCCCAAAACAGGACTTTCCTTATATGAATCTTATTCTCCGGACCATTCCGGATCTCCTCGTGATATCCCGGGTCCCATCTGAGACTCTTAACAACATTTGGTCTCTTACTCATCATTCCATAACTACTCAAACAACGTCGAATCCTTAAGTGTGTCTCCCTACGGTTCGTGAATTATGCGGACATGATCGAGACACTTCTCAATGTTCATGATAGGGAGATCCGGAATGGTCCGGAGAATAAGATTCATAGATATGCCCTAGAGGCAATAATAAATGTAGTTATTATTATATCTTTGTGTTTATGATAAATGTTTACATTCATGCTATAATAGTATTAACAAGGAAACATTAATACTTGTGTGATTTGTAAACTTAATTTGAAGTCCCTAGTAAAGCCTCTGTATAATACTAGCTTGTTGGTTAATAGATGATTGTGGTTTTCCTATCATGAACATTGAGATGTTATTAACAACAAGATCATATCGTTAGGAGAATGATATGGTGGACATACTCCTATAGATAAGCGTAGCATAAAGATCAAGTCATTTTAATAGTTCAATTGCTATATGCTTTCTGATACATAGTAATCTGATTCCTTCGACCATGAGATCATGCATATCACCTTTGCCGGATGGATGCTTTGATGACATCAAACACCACACCGTAACTGGGTGGCTTTAAAGGTGTCATTGAGTGTTCAGAAAGTATTGGTTGAAACACATGGATCAAGAGTGGGATTTGTCCATCTATATGACGGATAGATATACTCTGGGCCCTCTAGGTGAAATGTCATCCAATTAGCTTGCAAGCATGTGACTGGATCACAAGGGATCACATATCACGGGAACGAGAAAAGAGTACTTATCAGTAACGAGGTTGAACTAGGTATGCAGAGATACCGACGATCATAACCTCGGATAAGTAAACTATCGTGAGACAAAGGGAAATTGATATCGTATGTAAGTGGTTCATTCGATCGCAAAGTAATCGTAGAAATATGTGGGAGCCATATGAATTTCCAGATTCCTCTATTGGTTATTGTTCGGAGAAGTGTCTCGATCATGTCCGCATAATTCACGAACCGTAGGGAGACACACTTAAGGATTCGACGTTGTTTGAGTAGTTATGGAATGATGAGAAAGAGACCGAATGTTGTTCGGAGTCTCGAATGGGATTCGGGATATCACGAGGAGATCCGGAATGGTCCGGAGAATAAGATTCATATAAGGAAAGTCCCGTTTCGGAGTTGGGGAATGGTTCCTGTTTTATCGAACATTCTAGAAGGTTCGGAATGTCCGGACTCAGGGGAAGGGTACATGAATGTGTCATTATAAGTTGGAATGATTGCATCATGTACTAGGTGTCTTTGCTGTCCAAAATAAAGGTTTTATTTAAATCCTAAATTGAAAAGTCAAACGGCTAGTTTGAAAGTCAAACGACAAGTTTTTGGAAAGAGGAGAAGAGGTGCAAACCGAGTTGGGGAGGGAGTCCTCCTCCCCAAGCCGGCGCCCCACCCAAGACGAGTTGGGGAGGGACTCCACTCCCTCCCCTTGGCCGTCCAGCCCCTCCACCTATATAAGGAGGAGCAAGGGCTCCCTCCTAGCACACAAGTCCCTCTCCTCTAAACCTAAACCCTAGCCACAGCCTAGGGATTTCTCCCAAGCCGTCAAGTTAGAGCTTCTAATTGCCCTAGCCTCCGGTTTAGAGCCTTCTAATTGGTGTGTCTAAACCCTAGATCACCAAAGAGCTCTCTCATACTCCACCATACTCGCTCCGGCTTAAGGCGAAGCCCTGCGAGATCTCCCCTCTACTTCCGGTACCACGCCGTCAGTCTTTGCAATCGCGAGGAGAGTGCTACAACCTCCGCTGCCTGCTGGAACAAGGAGAGAGGAAGGTCTTCGTCGAAAATCGAACGCAGATGTGATCCGGCCGGGAACGCAGCTAACGCCGGAAGGATCGTCTACGCGATCTTGAGATCGGAAAGAGTACGACTACATCACCCACGAGATTCTGCTCTCGTTAAACACTTTGGAATCTTCGAGGGTGAGTTATTCCATCGACTCGTTGCTATAATCTATTAGATAGATCTTGGCTTGTTTGTTTGTATGCGGTAGAAAATTTTTGTTTTCCATGCTACGAAACCCAATAGTGGTATCAGAGCCGTGTCTATATGTAGATTTGTTGCACGAGTAGAACACAATGGTCATTGTGGGCATTGATGCTTTTATTGTCGATTGCTTCTTGTGTACTTTGCATCTTGCGGGATGTTGGGATGAAGCGGCCTGGGCTAACCTTACATGACATCGTACATGAGACTTGCTCCACGCTTGACATGCAACTCGTATTGCATAAGAGGCTTTATGGTGCCTGCTTTCTCCCAAAGATAGTGGAGATCCAATTTACAATGGGTGATTAACAATACTAGTATCAATGTTGTGGTTCTTGTTCGTAAGTTAGAACGACACTTATTGAAAGCCCCAAACCACGTAAAATATGCAAAGAAAGTAGAGGCGTCTAACTTTGTTTTGCAGGGGTGTGCAGTGATGTGATATGGCCATGATTGTGATTATATTTGATGTATGCAATGTTCCTTATTGTAAGTTGGCAACCGGCAGGAGCCATATGGTTGTCTTTAATTTCTGTTAAGACCCGCGTGTCTATTCAAAGTAGTTGTAATAGTTGAAGCCGGTGGACGACAACCATGGAGAAGCGTCATTGACCTTGATGCAATGCCGGTAATGATGGAGATCATGTTCGTGCTTGAAGATGGAGATCGGAAGCACAAAGAACAAAGGCCATATCATATCACATATTATGAATTGCATGTGATGTTAATCCTTTATGCATCTTGTATTGCTTAGTAGACGACGGTAGCATTATAAGATGATCCCTCATGCACATAAATTTCAAGTTCTAAAGTGTTCACCCTTAGTATGCACCGTTGCTAAAGCTTGTTGTTTCAAGCACCACGTGATGATCGTGTGTTAGATTCATGAAAGTGAATACAACGTAAGCAAGCCAGATTTTCTTATGCGGTAGCTAAGGTTTGATCTTGACGAGCCTAGCATGTACATACATGGTCTCAGGAACACGAATCACCGAAAGTTAAAGCATGAATCATATAGTAGATATGATGAACATGTCGATTGTTCGTCATTGAAACTATATCAACTCTCGTGATGATCGGTTTTGATATGGTGGATTTGGTTCGTGTGATCACTAAAACAATGTGAGGGATGTTGTTTTGAGTGGGAGTTCACCTAGATTAAACTTTATTATTAATTTGAACTCAATTTGTCATAAACTTAGTCTAAACTATTGCAAATATGTTGTAGATCAATGGCAGCCCCTACCATCAATTTTAATGCGTTCCTAGAGAAAGAAAAGTTGAAAAACAATGGAAGCAACTTCGCGGATTGGTTCCGCAATTTGAGGATTGTCCTCACAGCTGGTAATTTGACCTATGTGCTGGATGCACCGCTGGGTGACCCACCTGCAGCTGATGCTACCGATGAAGTAAAGAATGTTTACCTTGCTCGGAAGAATCAATACTCCATAGTTGAGTGTGCTATCTTGTATGGTTTAGAATCGGAGCTTCAGAAAAGGTTTGAGAATTCAGACCCACATGATATTGTCCGTGATCTCAAATTGATCTTTGAGACTCACGCGGCGATTGAGAGTTATGAGGCTTCTGAAAAGTTCTTTAACTGCAAGATGGAAGAGGGCAGCTCCGTCAGTGAGCATGTGCTTAAGATGTCTGGGCACGCAAACAAACTTCAAAGCTTGGGTATAGTGATTCCTAATGCTTTGGGGATTTACCGTGTCCTCCAATGTAGCATCCCAATTGTCTAACAATTGCAATGCTACTAGCCTAGTCTATATAAATGCTACTTCCTATATATAATTGTTGCATCATAATTATATCATGCTCATGTCATCAAGCCACCTTGCATTTGAGCATCATATAAAACCCTTTTTGTTTTGGTTCTTCTCTCATATGCATTGTAAATTGTATTTTGCCTCTTGATATTGTATTTGGTTATTGATATATTGTTTAATGCCCAAGTTGAGTTGGGGGCATATCTTTTATTCAACTCCATCACCTTTCTCTGTCACCACCTTATAATTCCACCATCCAACTAAATATGAGCTTTGCACTTTATTGGGTTTTACCTCTAGCTCATGTGGGTTGGGATGGATCCAATTCTTTTTCCCACATGCTCTCATCTTAGCATCATGTTGTTTTCACATTATTGATATGTGGAGCCACCTTTGCATGCATTATGAGTAGTGCCCCTTTTTTCTAGCTTTCATATGGATTATTATGGATTTATGCTCATGTTGGGGTATTTTTGGGATTATTAAACATCTAGTGGAATATACACACTAGCAAGTCCCAATTATAATCAAATGTGATCATCTCCATCTACTCCATCTGGAACTTTCCTTTAAATACTTAGCTTGGCCTTAAACCATCTTTTGGGAATGCATAAAAATAATGCCATGTTAATAATTTTGTTTTCACAAAAATAAGCATGGCATTAATTAATTTTGCATGGGCCATGCAACCATCTCCAACTTTGGTCCTCCTTTGCTTTTATTTGGATTTTTGGGTGAATCTCCCATCTCTCTCTACCTCTCTTCATGCTTGATTTTGTTTGGGTCATGCTAAAAACCTACATCTATCTCCATCCATACCCTCACCACCTTTTTATCTCACCCTCTCTTTTTCTTGTCTAGATCTTGTTTGAGCTTGGCATGTTCTTGCTTGATCTTGTCAAAAGAAAAACCACTCCACCTAATCTCTCTCTCTAAACCCTAAGTCCCCTCCCTCATCTCTCCTCTCTCCTAAACCCTAGTCCCTCTCTAACCTAACCCGAGCTTCCTTCCTAGCTACCCTAGCTACCCACATGCCCTCTCTCGGCCTCTCTCCCCTCTCTGCCCTGCAGGCCCCACCTGACCACCCTGGACCCACCTAGCTACCACCACACCAAGCCCTAACCCGAGCCATACCCCCCTCTCTCCAAACCCTAGCATCTACCCGAGCCTACCCCCTCTCTCCCTCTAGCTCTCTCTCTGCCGTGCATGCCCCACACCGAGCCTACCCTCCCTGGCCTCACCTTGCCCCACCTGCCAGCTGCCTACCTGCCCTAGACGAGCCCAGCTCGAGCACGTGAAGAGGAGAGGGAAAGGTGGCACCCGAGCCACCTTTTTCCCTTCACCACCTCCCCTCGGCATCTTTCTCTCCCTCTCTGCTTTGCCTCCGCCCCACAACCCCTCTGCCTCTCCCAGATCCGCCCAGGGCCTTGCCCTCTCCTCTCCTTCCTCTCCACCACCGGCCACACACTCTCGCCGGCCACCGTCGGCCTCCACCTTCCCTCCTCTTACCAGCCGGTGGCGTGGCGCTCAAGAGTGTCGAGGAAGTCGAGGACGCTCCTCTGCATCGCCCTGTACCCGCCGTCGAGGAGGAGAAGGGCTGGAGCCGAAGACCACCGCCGCCACCGACGCCAAACCCTAGCTCCGCTGGCCTCTGCTTCGCCGACGATCCGCTGCTCCCCTAGCCGATCCGACCACACCGATCACTCCGCGGTGAGCATCTCCTTCTCCCTGACATCCTCCGTGTCATCACCACCGTCCAGCGCCGCCGTTCCTTTCGTCGAGCGCCGTCAGTGCGTCGGGCTCGTCGGTGTCCGCCAGTTCCCTACGCCACCTAGAACCTTACCTAGCCGCGTTGCCCTCTCCTATCAACTCCCCTAGCCTACATGGCAGAATCGCCACTGCAAGACGCGAGGTCGTGGGATCGACCCCTGCATCGAGCCCCGCCTGTCGAACACCGTTTTGTCGTCAGAGATTCAGAGAAGAAGCACAGTGCCGCGTCGCCTTTTTGCACAAAACCCCCTAGCTTTTTACTCCTAACCCGCGGTCCGCCCGAGCCCACCTGTCAGCCGTAGTACCACTTTGCAGTTAGGTGCTTGGGTTTTACACCGCCTCAACCCGCAATCCCCCGCTGTGCCGCGTGGCAGCCTCGCATCCGCCCACTGGCGTGTGGGTCAGCAAAGCCTCGGACCCCACCTGTCATCCACTGTGGCGTGCATGGTGATGAGGGTTTTCTGGCTAGGCGTCCAGTCAGCCAGGCCCCACCTGTCATTGTCTGTGGCTAGATTCGAGCGAGTGACAAAAGTATTTCTGTATTTCTGTTTTAATTCAAACTTTTTCAAATTAATTTAAATTCAAATTTCAAATCTGTTTTCAAATAACTTTTAAATTATAATTCCAAATAATACAAATAATATATGTTTTGAAATCAGAAAAATGTGAGGAATTCAAATATGCCCTTCAAATTATATTTTGGACACTTTAATTTTTCAAGTTGATTAAGATTACAAATAAAATGCCCTTTTGCCTTAATTAATTAATAACTTTTGATTTATAACTTCAAATTTAACAAATAATATGTCTAAAATGATTAGCTCGACGAGACCTTTCTGTTTATGCATTCCATGTTCTGAATTGCAGCATGCATCATATAAATATAATGTATACAGCAACTTATTCGAGTATAAAATGTGACTAAAACTCAATAAAATGATTTATTCTTGTATTCCACACCTCACCCATGCCATGCTACTTTATTGCCATGCAAATTGTGCATCATTCATCATGGCATGATTGTTTGCTTGATGCATTTTATTCATATGCTTGTGCACTTTATTTATGTTGGCCCTTGTTTGTTTGGTTCTTCTTCGAATAGACGCTGAGCAGGGGATATATCAAGATACCCAGGAGCACTACCCAGATCCTTCTCTCGCTTCAACTGAGCTGCCAGGCAAGCACTACCACATGCTTGCATACATGTAGTACCTATTGCCTCTATCTTATTCTTGCATCATTGAGTCGCGATTGCATTGAATTGAATCCCAAGTATTGCATAGCCTTTACTTTTAAACCCCACCGAAGCTTGTTCCTCCATCCCATGAGCCATTACTACAGGAGTTGTTTGAGCCATGCGTCGTGAGAACAGCATGTGTAGGGTATGTGAGTGTCTGATGGATAACGAGGTACCTAAACAACTTAACCTGAGTAGTAATGGGATAACTAATGAAAGTGGCACCGGTGAGCCATATTTGCTATTTGGTTTTTCAGGCTCACTTGTGTCCCGTAGGACCCCGAGTACTTGATTCCTGTTCCTTGAATATTCGTGCTATCCACATCCGGGAGGCTTATGAACCCCCCTGAGCCAGAGCTTGATTCATTCTTATTTCTTGGGGCCACAAACTAGTTTGAGGTTTTATTTACTATCCTGTACTTATGCCATGCTTTACTGCTTTATTTAAAATTGTGCGAGGAATGCACCTGTACTGTTTAGGGCCGTGACACGTTTTCGCTGTATCGACAAGCCCAGTCACACTTTCGGGTTCCCAGTCGTTTACAGCCATCCACACTTTCGAGGTTGATCGAGTGTGTGTTGCTATTTGTGCACCCCTGCAGGGTAAAACTTTCTGAAAGCCGTGTCCGCGGTTATGGATGACTTGGAGCACAGTTTCTCGATCATAGACAAGCATAACTAAAGTACCGCTTTTAATTTGACTAAGTACCTGACTAGTAAATAGTGCAACACTCATGGAATGGATAATAAAACTGCCAACGGATGGGGGTTGTTCGTCCGCTTCCTCGTTGGTAAGCGAGGAGGATGGATCTGTGGATATTACCGTTATAATTGTTATTAATTCACGGACATCCGCTATCTCTGGTTAGGCGGATGGTTAGCGAGTATCTATAGAATTGTTAGGTTTATCTTTCGCTGCGATTGCGTCACCCCGTGTTGTGTCCCTTTAGAGGCATAAAGACTTGCTGAGTACCCCTAGGGTCTCCTACGATAAATTGTTTGATTCATGAACAGTGAGCTCGCAAGATGGATACCGGGTGGAGGAGAGACGATTTGGGCAACGATCATTCGGTGTAGAGATTCCGGAACGGGATCCGTGAGATCTGTAGGCGGGATGTGTTTATTTATGGGGCATCTTATGCCGATTTGCTTCTTATCCGCATCGGATCTTGTCTTCCGCTCCGCCGATACTCGATGTTTGATGTATGAGGAGATATCCTAAACTACTATATCTATCTAGGATATTTGGATCTGCCGTATGGCGTAATATTTCTATTTCTTTTAGATGGAATGGCTCGAGGACTGTTGTATGGTGGCTTGCATACATACTCATTTGTGTATGTAGTTGATCCTTCGCCGCCGACACGCCACCCGTTCTTGTCCGATGTTTGGAAATGGTTAGGACGGCCGAAATGTCTACTGTGAGTGTCATTTGGGCCCCACGCATTATTTTAACCATTTCCGCTCATCCAGGCTTGTAACTAGGAGCGTAATTCACCGAGGTAGTTACAATTGGTATCAGAGCCATCCCGCCCTTCAGGGTCTCAGCCAAATGGTCGTTGTCAGTCTAGCAATATTTTTGGTAGCTATGTATACTAGGGAAAAACAAAACGTGAGAGTAGGACTGCTTCCACTTTTCTTCTTACCTACCCACCCACCCTTTTCTGGTAAGGAAGTGTAACGTTTTCAATCCTCTTCTTAACATTCAAACTAGAAATCACGTGTTCTGGGTTCCGTAGTACCATAGGTTGTGTGTGTGCGTGTGTGTGTGAATTCCTTGTCTATCTGTTGCATCCAACATGTTATCTTTATCTGCCTTTTGGTTATCAACTGTTGGTACATTCCATACCGACAGGCTTTTGCAAACCGACGCGATCTATCTGACTCCTTGTTAACCGGTGCCATCTTCTTAAGGGTGTCCTTCCTTCTAGCAACTCCACATTCTGTGAAACCATCAGTTAATCTCTACCGATAAGTGATTTTATGATCTATTGGTATTTTAATGCCGAAAATGCGGAAAAAATTTCTTTGATACATCTGTGTTTCCACACTCCTTTCCAGTCGTGTGTGAAACATTATCTATCTCCCTTTTATCAGCATGTCCATGCTAACTCATTCTTTTGTCACCGACGCTTAATCCTAGAGTTTCATTTCATCTCCAATTCTCTTAGGCTAATTACATAACTTGTGTCGATCCGATGCTGGTGATTGTAATTTGGTTCTCAGCATAGCTATAGGACACTTATCATGAGTGGAATATGGGAAATGCTATCAACACTATCCTCCAAATGGTGACGGTTGTCTCCTGTGATTTTGAGTTACACCGTGATCATATCTATGCATATTCAAGCATCTTTGGCAATTCGGAGTTTCTCAAGGCACTACGGCGGTCTATCACTTGTTCATCATGCTGCACATCTTTTTGAACTCCATATCTGCAAAATTCTCTTTGAGACGAGGGAATTGCATCTTTTCGTCTCTGGTAGCTTTGCTTAAGGTATGAGCTATCATCGGTTCTTAACCAAGATCTCTTTATCTTTGTAACCGGTGATCCGATCGACAATGTGAACCAGGTGACATCTCTTTTTCTTCCGAAGGACCAGATAATCTATTCTTCCAAAGGCATCTTCTTCAACACGAACCCGTTTTAATATTGATCTTTCTAAGAGCATTGAGCTCAGGAAGTGTTCGAGCATTTGTTCGTTTCTCTCGCCTTTTGAACTTGGTATTCTGGGAATATCCTGTTAATCCATGGTGTTATATGTTGATAATATGCTTGCCTATTTGATATCAATGGAAGGACATGGAAGATCACCTGTGTCTCTTTCTCTCAAGCTTCGTGAGCACTGCCTGTGTGCAAAGTTCTCAAAGCGTGAATTCTGGCTTCTTGAAGTCACCTATCTCGACCACGTCCTTCTGCTAAAGAGATCGCTTCAACTCTAGAATCAGCAAGTCCATTATTAATTCCATCTTCCATCTTCAATCAAACCCGGAGTTTTCCTTGTTGGCGAGTTATCATCGTCGTTCCGCCGTAGATTGCCTCAAAACTGCTAAATCTCTCTCAATCATTTCAAGAAGAACATGGAGTTCTTTCACCTCAGTCTCGTCAAGTAATCTCTTGAAACCCTCTCGTTCTATCATCTATGCTCAATCCACCGGAGGCCATGAAGATTTTTCAGATCTTTTGTAATCCTTATGTTCAAGTGGTGCTATCTTTTTCTTTGTCTGTGGAATCTTGCAGTTGTTCTCCGTAATCTTCCTTCATATCCTTCTGGTGGCTTGGTACTTCAGACATGACGACAACATCATCATCTTTATCTATCTATGAATCCGGTGAATCATTTGCATCAATCCTTGTTTTCTAACGGAGTTCCATGAGTTATTGTTAATACCTTCAGTCTGTTTCGGTAGTTGGGTTGCATGGTTTTCTTATTCATGTGCGGAGTAATGCTTTGAGTGCGGGATGGAGTAGCTAACATACCACTACTCTTATCATTCGCTCTTGTACATTGAATTGGTGAATTAATGTGTTTTCACTCATTCCACGGAAGTTAGAAGTGGCCTTTATCCCTCGATACTTTTACTTCCGTCCTTGTTTTCCGGAGTGCTCTCTCGAAGAAAGTAATCAATAATCTCTTGTTGGTGGTCTGTCTATTCTAGATGGAGAAAAATCTTCAATTATCTAGTGGAAACAAACGCAAACTCTTTTCTGTCCTCGTCATTCTACCGATGCCCGGCATCCCCAAACAAGATGAAAGGAAACTATCTCTCTCTTTGTTTCATCAATTCTTTTTCTGTGCTAAAGCCAATTATGGTTGAGGCCATCAGCCGCAAATCTATTGCGTTAGCCTCAAGGCTAAAGAAAGCAATAAGTATCTCTACAATAAACTCCAGATCCTCCATATTCTTTGCTTCTAGGGATTCCACCATGATCTGGCTTCACATCCGTCTCTGGAAGTTATATCCGCGCACCTCAATTGCGTGATCCTTTGGGTCTTACCGGCGCAAGAAGAATCTAATCCGGTGATGTCTAACGAAATCTTTCTGTTGATATCAAGGGACTCTATTGTTTGAAGGCAATATTGTTTCCGTACGTCATTTCTCAAATCCGAGAGAAGATACGATGCTATTGTCATAGTGGTTCAAAACCTCTCCAATCTAACTCTTTTCCTTCCAGCGAGATAAAGATTCAACCTCTCTCGTATCAGTAAATCTTTAATCTTAATGGTGTGTCTTTCTTTATCCATGATACATCATCTTGTCCTTTCTTTCACAAGTGGTTCTTTTCTCTTATCATGTTTCTTGGGAAAAACCGGAGCTATGTTCATCCTATCCTTTTTGTCTCACGACAATCCTTCAACTCTTCTAACCGTTGTTTCTCAAGCAAAACGCAAGACTCGCAGCAAGTCTAGCAAGTTATTTTTCCGTTGTTCATCAACTTGGGAACGTGAGGGTCACCTTCGTTTGAACAACCGCCTATCCTTGTGTTGTTTTCTTTTTCCTAGGAATCTCGGGGCGAGATTCTTGTTTAGTGGGGGAGAGTTGTAGCATCCCAATTGTCTAACAATTGCAATGCTACTAGCCTAGTCTATATAAATGCTACTTCCTATATATAATTGTTGCATCATAATTATATCATGCTCATGTCATCATGCCACCTTGCAGTTGAGCATCATATAAAACCCTTTTTGTTTTGGTTCTTCTCTCATATGCATTGTAAATTGTATTTTGCCTCTTGATATTGTATTTGGTTATTGATATATTGTTTAATGCCCAAGTTGAGTTGGGGGCATATCTTTTATTCAACTCCATCACCTTTCTCTGTCACCACCTTATAATTCCACCATCCAACTAAATATGAGCTTTGCACTTTATTGGGTTTTACCTCTAGCTCATGTGGGTTGGGATGGATCCAATTCTTTTTCCCACATGCTCTCATCTTAGCATCATGTTGTTTTCACATTATTGATATGTGGAGCCACCTTTGCATGCATTATGAGTAGTGCCCCTTTTTTCTAGCTTTCATATGGATTATTATGGATTTATGCTCATGTTGGGGTATTTTTGGGACTATTAAACATCTAGTGGAATATACACACTAGCAAGTCCCAATTATAATCAAATGTGATCATCTCCATCTACTTCATCTGGAACTTTCCTTTAAATCCTTAGCTTGGCCTTAAACCATCTTTTGGGAATGCATAAAAATAATGCCATGTTAATAATTTTGTTTTCACAAAAATAAGCATAGCATTAATTAATTTTGCATGGGCCATGCAACCATCTCCAACTTTGGTCCTCCTTTGCTTTTATTTGGATTTTTGGGTGAATCTCCCATCTCTCTCTCTACCTCTCTTCATGCTTGATTTTGTTTGGGTAATGCTAAAAACCTACATCTATCTCCATCCATACCCTCACCACCTTTTTATCTCACCCTCTCTTTTTCTTGTCTAGATCTTGTTTGAGCTTGGCATGTTCTTGCTTGATCTTGTCAAAAGAAAAACCACTCCACCTAATCTCTCTCTCTAAACCCTAAGTCCCCCCCCTCATCTCTCCTCTCTCCTAAACCCTAGTCCCTCTCTAAACTAACCCGAGCTTCCTTCCTAGCTACCCTAGCTACCCACATGCCCTCTCTCGGCCTCTCTCCCCTCTCTGCCCTGCAGGCCCCACCTGACCACCCTGGACCCACCTAGCTACCACCACACCAAGCCCTAACCCGAGCCATACCCCCCTCTCTCCAAACCCTAGCATCTACCCGAGCCTACCCCCTCTCTCCCTCTAGCTCTCTCTCTGCCGTGCATGCCCCACACCGAGCCTACCCTCCCTGGCCTCACCTTGCCCCACCTGCTAGTTGCCTACCTGCCCTAGACGAGCCCAGCTCGAGCACGTGAAGAGGAGAGGGAAAGGTGGCACCCGAGCCACCTTTTTCCCTTCACCACCTCCCCTCGGCATCTTCCTCTCCCTCTCTGCTTTGCCTCCGCCCCACAACCCCTCTGCCTCTCCTAGATCCGCCCAGGGCCTTGCCCTCTCCTTTCCTTCCTCTCCACCACCGGCCACCCTCTCTCGCCGGCCACCGTCGGCCTCCACCTTCCCTCCTCTTACCAGCCGATGGCGTGGCGCTCAAGAGTGTCGAGGAAGTCGAGGACGCTCCTCTGCATCGCCCTGTACCCGCCGTCGAGGAGGAGAAGGGCTGGAGCCGAAGACCACCGCTGCCACCAACGCCAAACCCTAGCTCCACCGGCCTCTGCTTCGCCGACGATGCGCTGCTCCCCTAGCCGATCCGACCACACCGATCACTCCGCGGTGAGCATCTCCTTCTCCCTGACATCCTCCGCGTCATCACCACCGTCCAGCGCCGTCGTTCCTTTCGTCGAGCGCCGTCAGTGTGTCGGGCTCGTCGGTGTCCGCCAGTTCCCTACGCCACCTAGAACCTTACCTAGCCGCGTTGCCCTCTCCTATCAACTCCCCTAGCTTCTGCAAGCAGTAACGCCGCCACACAAGACGCTGAGGTCGCGGATCGACCCATCGAGCCCCACCCGTCAACACCGTTTTGTCGTCGAGATTGAGAAGAAGCACAAGGTGCGCCGCTTTTTGCACAAAACCCCCTAGCTTTTTACTCCTAACTCATGGTCCGCCTGAGCCCACCTGTCACCAGAGTACCACTTTGCGCTAGGCGCCTGGTTTTACACCGCCTCAACCCAAATCCTCATTGTGCCACGTGGCAGCCTCGCATCCGCCCACTGGCGTGTGGGTCAGCAAAGCCTCGGACCCCACCTGTCATCCACTGTGGCTGGGCGTCAGCGGTGAGAGGGTTTTCGGCTGTGGCGTCGGTCGACCAATTAGCCCCACCTGTCATTGTCTGTGGCTAGATTCGAGCGAGTGACAAAAGTATTTCTGTATTTTTGTTTTAATTCAAACTTTTTCAAATTAATTTAAATTAAAATTTCAAATCTGTTTTCAAATAACTTTTAAATTATAATTCCAAATAATACAAATAATATATGTTTTGAAATCAGAAAAATGTGAGGAATTCAAATATGCCCTTCAAATTATATTTTGGACACTTTAATTTTTCAAGTTGATTAAAATTACAAATAAAATGCCCTTTTGCCTTAATTAATTAATAACTTTTGATTTATAACTTCAAATTTAACAAATAATATGTCTAAAATGATTAGCTCGACGAGACCTTTCTGTTCATGCATTCCATGTTCTGAATTGCAGCATGCATCATATAAATATAATGTATACATCAACTTATTCGAGTATAAAATGTGACTAAAACTCAATAAAATGATTTATTCTTGTATTCCACACCTCACCCATGCCATGCTACTTTATTGCCATGCAAATTGTGCATCATTCATCATGGCATGATTGTTTGCTTGATGCATTTTATTCATATGCTTGTGCACTTTATTTATGTTGGCCCTTGTTTGTTTGGTTCTTCTTGAATAGAAAGGTGGGATATATCAAGATACCCAGGAGCACTATCCAGATCCTTCTCTCGCTTCAACTGAGCTGCCAGGCAAGCACTACCACATGCTTGCATACATGTAGTACCTATTGCCTCTATCTTATTCTTGCATCATTGAGTCGTGATTGCATTGAATTGAATCCCAAGTATTGCATAGCCTTTACTTTTAAACCCCACCGAAGCTTGTTCCTCCATCCCATGAGCCATTACTATAGGAGTTGTTTGAGCCATGCGAGTCGTAGAACAGCATGTGTAGGGTATGTGAGTGTCGATGGATAACGAGGTACCTAAACAACTTAACTGAGTAGTAATGGGATAACTAATGAAAGTGGCACCGGTGAGCCATATTTGCTATTTGGTTTTTCAGCTCACTTGTGTCCTGGGACCCCGAGTACTTGATTCCTGTTCCTTGAATATTCGCTATCCACATCCGGGAGGCTTATGAACCCCGAGCAGAGCTTGATTCATTCTTATTTCTTGGGGCCACAAACTAGTTTGAGGTTTTATTTACTATCCTGTACTTATGCCATGCTTTCGCTTTATTTAAAATTGTGCGAGGAATGCACTGTCTGTTTAGGGCGTGACACGTTTTCAGTGTCGACAAGCCCAGTCACACTTTCGGTTCCCAAATCGTTCTGACCGTCCACACAAACCTTGAGTCCGTCTCAGAGCCGCCACTTGCTATGGTAGCTTAATGGGGTGCCTGAAATACTTCAATCCCGTGATCGCTTGTCGTGATCGCCTCGTTGGGTTTTGATTTGGTTTTTCCGAGGTTGATCGAGTGTGTTGCTATTTGTGCACCGCAGGTAAAACTTTCGAAAGCCGTGTCCATGTTATGGATGACTTGGAGCATAGTTTCTCGATCATAGACAAGCATAACTAAAGTACCGCTTTTAATTTTACTAAGTACCTGACTAGTAAATAGTGCAACACTCATGGAATGGATAATAAAACTGCCAACGGATGGGGGGTTGTTCGTCCGCTTCCTCGTCGGTAAGCGGGGAGGAGGATGGATCTGTTAATATTACCGTTATAACTGTTGTTATTAATTCACGGACATCCGTCTATCTCTGGTTAGGCGGATGGTTAGCGAGTATCTATAGAATTGTTAGGGTTTATCTTTCGCTGCGATTGCGTCACCCCCAGGTTGTGTCCCCTTTAGAGGCATAAAGACTTGCTGAGTACCCCTAGGGTCTCACACGATAAATTGTTTGATTCAGATGAACAGGTAAGCTCGCAAGATGGATACTGGGTGGAGGAGACGGACGATTTGGGCAACGATCATTCGGTGTAGATATTCCGGGAACGGGGATCCATGAGATCTGTGGGCGGGATGTGTTTATTTATGGGGCATCTTATGCCGATTTGCTTCTTATCCGTACTCGGATCTTGTCTTCCGCTTCCGCCTGATACTCTGATGTTTGATGTATGAGGAGATATCCTAAACTACTATATCTATCTAGGATATTTGGATCTTGCCGTATGGCGTTGCAATATTTCTATTTCTTTTAGATGGAATGGCTTTGAGGACTGTTGTATGGTGGCTTGCATACATACTCATTTGTGTATGTAGTTGATCCCTTCGCCTGCCGATTACGCCGCCCATTCTTGTCCCGATGTTTGGAAATGGTTAGTACGGCCGAAAGGTCTACCTGTGAGTGGCATTTGGGCCCCACCGTACTATTTTAAACATTTCCGCTCATCCAGGCTTGTAACTAGGAGCGTAATTCACCGAGGTAGTTACAATTGGTATCAGAGCCATCCCGCCCTTCAGGGTCTCAGCCAAATGGTCGTTGTCAGTCTAGCAATATTTTTGGTAGCTATGTATACTAGGGAAAAACAAAACGTGAGAGTAGGACCGCTTCCACTTTTCTTCTTACCTACCCACCCACCCTTTTCTGGTAAGGAAGTGTAACGTTTTCAATCCTCTTCTTAACATTCAAACTAGGAATCACGTGTTCTGGGTTCCGTAGTACCATAGGTTGTGTGTGTGCGTGTGTGTGAATTCCTTGTCTATCTGTTGCATCCAACATGTTATCTTTATCTGCCTTTTGGTTATCAACTGTTGGTACATTCCATACCGACAGGCTTTTGCAAACCGACGCGATCTATCTGACTCCTTGTTAACCGGTGCCATCTTCTTAAGGGTGTCCTTCCTTCTAGCAACTCCACATTCTGTGAAACCATCAGTTGCTAATCTCTACCTGATAAGTGATTTTGCGCATCTATTGGTATTTTAATGCCGAAAATGCGGAAAAAAATTCTTTGATACATCTGTGTTTCCACACTCCTTTCCAGTCGTGTGTGAAACATTATCTATCTCCCTTTTATCAGCATGTCCATGCTAACTCATTCTTTTGTCACCGACGCTTAATCCTAGAGTTTCATTTCATCTCCAATTCTCTTAGGCTAATTACATAACTTGTGTCGATCCGATGCTGGTGATTGTAATTTGGTTCTCAGCATAGCTATAGGACACTTATCATGAGTGGAATATGGGAAATGCTATCAACACTATCCTCCAAATGGTGACGGTTGTCTCCTGTGATTTTGAGTTACACCGTGATCATATCTATGCATATTCAAGCATCTTTGGCAATCCGGAGTTTCTCAAGGCACTACGGCGGTCTATCACTTGTTCATCATGCTGCACATCTTTTTGAACTCCATATCTGCAAAATTCTCTTTGAGACGAGGGAATTGCATCTTTTCGTCTCTGGTAGCTTTGCTTAAGGTATGAGCTATCATCGGTTCTTAACCAAGATCTCTTTATCTTTGTAACCGGTGATCCGATCGACAATGTGAACCAGGTGACATCTCTTTTTCTTCCGAAGGACCAGATAATCTATTCTTCCAGTGCATCTTCTTCAACACGAACCCGTGCTCTTAATATTGATCTTTCTAAGAGCATTGAGCTCAGGAAGTGTTCGAGCATTTGTTCGTTTCTCTCGCCTTTTGAACTTGGTATTCTGGGAATATCCTGTTAATCCATGGTGTTATATGTTGATAATATGCTTGCCTATTCGATATCAATGGAAGGACATGGAAGATCACCTGTGTCTCTTTCTCTCAAGCTTCGTGAGCACTGCCTGTGTGTAAAGTTCTCAAAGCGTGAATTCTGGCTTCTTGAAGTCACCTATCTCGACCACGTCCTTCTGCTAAAGAGATCGCTTCAACTCTGGAATCAGCAAGTCCATTATTAATTCCATCTTCCATCTTCAATCAAACCCGAAGTTTTCCTTGTTGGCGAGTTATCATCGTCGTTCCGCCGTAGATTGCCTCAAAACTGCTAAATCTCTCTCAATCATTTCAAGAAGAACATGGAGTTCTTTCACCTCAGTCTCGTCAAGTAATCTCTTGAAACCCTCTCGTTCTATCATCTATGCTCAATCCACCGGAGGCCATGAAGATTTTTCAGATCTTTTGTAATCCTTATGTTCAAGTGGTGCTATCTTTTTCTTTGTCTGTGGAATCTTGCAGTTGTTCTCCGTAATCTTCCTTCATATCCTTCTGGTGGCTTGGTACTTCAGACATGACGACAACATCATCATCTTTATCTATCTATGAATCCGGTGAATCGTTTGCATCAATCCTTGTTTTCTAACGGAGTTCCATGAGTTATTGTCAATACCTTCAGTCTGTTTCGGTAGTTGGGTTGCATGGTTTTCTTATTCATGTGCGGAGTAATGCTTTGAGTGCGGGATGGAGTAGCTAACATACCACTACTCTTATCATTCGCTCTTGTACATTGAATTGGTGAATTAATGTGATTTCACTCATTCCACGGAAGTTAGAAGTGGCCTTTATCCCTCGATACTTTTACTTCCGTCCTTGTTTTCCGGAGTGCTCTCTCGAAGAAAGTAATCAATAATCTCTTGTTGGTGGTCTGTCTATTCTAGATGGAGAAAAATCTTCAATTATCTAGTGGAAACAAACGCAAACTCTTTTACGTCTCGTCATTCTACCGATGCGGCATCCCCAAACAAGATGAAAGGAAACTATCTCTCTTTGTTTCATCAATTCTTTTTACGTAAAGCCAATTATGGTTGAGGCCATCACCCAAATCTATTGCGTTAGCCTCAAGGCTAAAGAAAGCAATAAGTATCTCTACAATAAACTCCAGATCCTCCATATTCTTTGCTTCTCGGGATTCCACCATGATCTGGCTTCACATCCGTCTCTGGAAGTTATATCCGCGCACCTCAATTGCGTGATCCTTTGGGTCTTACCGGCGCAAGAAGAATCTAATCCGGTGATGTCTAACGAAATCTTTCTGTTGATATCAAGGGACTCTATTGTTTGAAGGCAATATTGTTTCCGTACGTCATTTCTCAAATCCGAGAGAAGATACGATGTTATTGTCATAGTGGTTCAAAACCTCTCAATCTAACTCTTTTCCTTCCGGCGAGATAAAGATTCAACCTCTCTCGTATCAGTAAATCTTTAATCTTAATGGTGTGTCTTTCTTTATCCATGATACATCATCTTGTCCTTTCTTTCACAAGTGGTTCTTTTCTCTTATCATGTTTCTTGGGAAAAACTGGAGCTATGTTCATCCTATCCTTCTTGTCTCACGGCAATCCTTCAACTCTTCTAACCGTTGTTTATCAAGTAAAACGCAAGACTCGCAGCAAGTCTAGCAAGTTATTTTTCCATTGTTCATCAACTTGGGAACGTGAGGGTCACCTTCGTTTGAACAACCGCCTCTCCTTGTGTTGTTTTCTTTTTACTAGGAATCTCGGGGCGAGATTCTTGTTTAGTGGGGGAGAGTTGTAGCATCCCAATTGTCTAACAATTGCAATGCTACTAGCCTAGTCTATATAAATGCTACTTCCTATATATAATTGTTGCATCATAATTATATCATGCTCATGTCATCATGCCACCTTGCATTTGAGCATCATATAAAACCCTTTTTGTTTTGGTTCTTCTCTCATATGCATTGTAAATTGTATTTTGCCTCTTGATATTGTATTTGGTTATTGATATATTGTTTAATGCCCAAGTTGAGTTGGGGGCATATCTTTTATTCAACTCCATCACCTTTCTCTGTCACCACCTTATAATTCCACCATCCAACTAAATATGAGCTTTGCACTTTATTGGGTTTTACCTCTAGCTCATGTGGGTTGGGATGGATCCAATTCTTTTTCCCACATGCTCTCATCTTAGCATCATGTTGTTTTCACATTATTGATATGTGGAGCCACCTTGCATGCATTATGAGTAGTGCCCCTTTTTTCTAGCTTTCATATGGATTATTATGGATTTATGCTCATGTTGGGGTATTTTTGGGACTATTAAACATCTAGTGGAATAAACACACTAGCAAGTCCCAATTATAATCAAATGTGATCATCTCCATCTACTCCATCTGGAACTTTCCTTTAAATCCTTAGCTTGGCCTTAAACCATCTTTTGGGAATGCATAAAAATAATGCCATGTTAATAATTTTGTTTTCACAAAAATAAGCATGGCATTAATTAATTTTGCATGGGCCATGCAACCATCTCCAACTTTGGTCCTCCTTTGCTTTTATTTGGATTTTTGGGTGAATCTCCCATCTCTCTCTCTACCTCTCTTCATGCTTGATTTTGTTTGGGTCATGCTAAAAACCTACATCTATCTCCATCCATACCCTCACCACCTTTTTATCTCACCCTCTCTTTTTCTTGTCTAGATCTTGTTTGAGCTTGGCATGTTCTTGCTTGATCTTGTCAAAAGAAAAACCACTCCACCTAATCTCTCTCTCTAAACCCTAAGTCCCCTCCCTCATCTCTCCTCTCTCCTAAACCCTAGTCCCTCTCTAACCTAACCCGAGCTTCCTTCCTAGCTACCCTAGCTACCCACATGCCCTCTCTCGGCCTCTCTCCCCTCTCTGCCCTGCAGGCCCCACCTGACCACCCTGGACCCACCTAGCTACCACCACACCAAGCCCTAACCCGAGCCATACCCCCCTCTCTCCAAACCCTAGCATCTACCCGAGCCTACCCCCTCTCTCCCTCTAGCTCTCTCTCTGCCGTGCATGCCCCACACCGAGCCTACCCTCCCTGGCCTCACCTTGCCCCACCTGCCAGCTGCCTACCTGCCCTAGACGAGCCCAGCTCGAGCACGTGAAGAGGAGAGGGAAAGGTGGCACCCGAGCCACCTTTTTCCCTTCACCACCTCCCCACGGCATCTTCCTCTCCCTCTCTGCTTTGCCTCCGCCCTACAAACCCTCTGCCTCTCCTATATCCGCCCTGGGCCTTGCCCTCTCCTCTCCTTCCTCTCCACCACCGCCACCTCTCTCGCTGCCACCGCTTGGCCTCCACCTTCTCTCCTCTTACCAGCCGGTGGCGTGGAGCTCAAGAGAGTCGAGGAAGTCGAGGACGCTCCTCTGCATCGCCCTGTACCCGCCGACGAGGAGGAGAAGGGCCGAGCGAAGACCACCGCCACCGACGCCAAACCCTAGCTCACTGGCCTCGCTTCGACGATCCGCTGCTCCCTAGCCGATCCGACCACACCGATCACTCCGCGGTGAGCATCTCCTTCTCCCTAACATCCTCCGCGTCATAACCACCGTCAGTGCCGATCCTTTCGTCGGCCACAAGGTCGGGCTGCCGGTGTCCGCCAGCCTTCCTACGCCACCTAGAACCTTACCTAGCCGCGTTGCCCTCTCCTATCAACTCCCCTAGCCTACCGCAGCGGTAACCGCCAGAGGCTACCAAGACGCCGAGGTCATGGGATCGACCTCATCGAGCCCCGCCTGTCGAACACCGTTTTGTCGTCAGAGATTCAGAGAAGAAGCACAGTGCCGCGTCGCCTTTTTGCACAAAACCCCCCTAGCTTTTTACTCCTAACCCGCGGTCCCCTGTCATTGTCTGTGGCTAGATTCGAGCGAGTGACAAAAGTATTTCTGTATTTCTGTTTTAATTCAAACTTTTTCAAATCAATTTAAATTCAAATTTCAAATCTGTTTTCAAATAACTTTTAAATTATAATTCCAAATAATACAAATAATATATGTTTTGAAATTAGAAAAATGTGAGGAATTCAAATATGCCCTTCAAATTATATTTTGGACACTTTAATTTTTCAAGTTGATTAAAATTACAAATAAAATGCCCTTTTGCCTTAATTAATTAATAACTTTTGATTTATAACTTCAAATTTAACAAATAATATGTCTAAAATGATTAGCTCGACGAGACCTTTCTGTTTATGCATTCCATGTTCTGAATTGCAGCATGCATCATATAAATATAATGTATACAGCAACTTATTCGAGTATAAAATGTGACTAAAACTCAATAAAATGATTTATTCTTGTATTCCACACCTCACCCATGCCATGCTACTTTATTGCCATGCAAATTGTGCATCATTCATCATGGCATGATTGTTTGCTTGATGCATTTTATTCATATGCTTGTGCACTTTATTTATGTTGGCCCTTGTTTGTTTGGTTCTTCTTCGAATAGACGCTGAGCAGGGGATATATCAAGATACCCAGGAGCACTACCCAGATCCTTCTCTCGCTTCAACTGAGCTGCCAGGCAAGCACTACCACATGCTTGCATACATATAGTACCTATTGCCTCTATCTTATTCTTGCATCATTGAGTCGCGATTGCATTGAATTGAATCCCAAGTATTGCATAGCCTTTACTTTTAAACCCCACCGAAGCTTGTTCCTCCATCCCATGAGCCATTACTACAGGAGTTGTTTGAGCCATGCGAGTCGTAGAACAGCATGTGTAGGGTATGTGAGTGTCTGATGGATAACGAGGTACCTAAACAACTTAACCTGAGTAGTAATGGGATAACTAATGAAAGTGGCACCGGTGAGCCATATTTGCTATTTGGTTTTTCAGGCTCACTTGTGTCCGTGGGACCCCGAGTACTTGATTCCTGTTCCTTGAATATTCGCGCTATCCACATCCGGAGGCTTATGAACCCCCGAGCCGTAGCTTGATTCATTCTTATTTCTTGGGGCCACAAACTAGTTTGAGGTTTTATTTACTATCCTGTACTTATGCCATGCTTTCTTGCTTTATTTAAAATTGTGCGAGGAATGCTGTCTTCTTTTAGGGCCGTGACACGTTTTTGTATCGACAAGCCCACCACACTTTCGGGTTCCCGATCGTTCTGCCGTCCACACAAACCTTGAGTCCGTCTCGTAGCCGGCCAACTTCGTTCTGGTAGCTTAATGGGGTGGCCTCAAATACTTCAATCCGTGATCGCTTTGTCGTGATCGCCTCGTTGGTTTTGATTTGGTTTTTCCGAGGTTGATCGAGTGTGTTGCTATTTGTGCACCTCAGGTAAAACTTTCAAAGCCGTGTCCGCATGTTATGGACGACTTGGAGCACAGTTTCGATCATAGACAAGCATAACTAAAGTACCGCTTTTAATTTGACTAAGTATGCACGACTAGTAAATAGTGCAACACTCATGGAATGGATAATAAAACTGCCAGCGGATGGGGGTTGTTCGTCCGCTTCCTCGTCGATGGCGGGGAGGAGGATGGATCTGTTAATATTACCGTTATAAGCGTTGTTATTAATTCACGGACATCCGCCTATCTGGTTAGGCGGATGGTTAGCGGTATCTATAGAATTGTTAGGGTTTATCTTTCGTTGCGATTGCGTCACCCAGGTTGTGTCCCTTTAGAGGCATAAAGACTTGCCGAAAACCCTAGGGTCTCACACGATAAATTGTTTGATTCAGATGAACAGGTAAGCTCACAAGATGGATACTGGGTGGAGGAGACGGACGATTTGGGCAACGATCATTCGGTGTAGAGATTCCGAGAACGGGGATCCGTGAGATCTGTGGGCGAGATGTGTTTATTTATGGGGCATCTTATGCCGATTTGCTTCTTATCCGTACTCGGATCTTGTCTTCCGCTTCCGCCTGATACTCTGATGTTTGATGTATGAGGAGATATCCTAAACTACTATATCTATCTAGGATATTTGGATCTTGCCGTATGGCGTTGCAATATTTCTATTTCTTTTAGATGGAATGGCTCTGAGGACTGTTGTATGGTGGCTTGCATACATACTCATTTGTGTATGTAGTTGATCCCTTCGCCGATTACGCCGTTCTTGTCCCGATGTTTGGAAATGGTTAGGACGGCCGAAAGGTCTACCTGTGAGTGGCATTTGGGCCCCACCGTACTATTTTAACCATTTCCGCTCATCCAGGCTTGTAACTAGGAGCGTAATTCACCGAGGTAGTTACATCCAATCACTACCACCAAGTTACAAGAAGTTTGTGATGAACTACAACATGCAGAACATAAACAAGCAGTTGCCAGAACTGTTTGCTATGTTAAAGTCTGCAGAAGTGGAGATCAAGAAAGAGCACCAAGTGTTGTTGGTCAATAAGACCACCAAATTCAAGAAAGGCAAGTCTAAGCAGAAAGGACACTTCAAGAAGGGTGGTAAGAAAGTTACCACACCGACGAAGAGGACCAAGGCTGGACCCAAGCCTGATACTGAGTGCTTTTACTGCAAAGGAGAGGGTCACTGGAAGCGGAATTGCCCAAAGTACTTGGCGGATTTGAAGAACGGCAACATCAAGAAGAAAGGTATATCTGATATACATGTTATTGATGTGTATCTCACTAGTATTCGTAGTAGTGCCTGGGTATTTGATACTGGTTCGGTTGCTCATATTTGTAACTCGAAACAGGAGCTGCAGAATAAACGGAAGCTAGTGAAGAACAAGGTGACGATGCACATGGGAAATGGATCAAAGGTTGATGTGATCGCGGTCGGCACGCTACCCCTTCATCTACCATCGGGATTAGTTTTATACTTAAATAATTGTTATTTGGTGCCTGCGTTGAGCATGAACATTATATCGAGATCTTGTTTATTGCGAGACGGTTACTTGTTTAAATCCGAGAATAATGGTTGTTCGATTTATATGAGTAATATGTTTTATGCACATGTACCTTTGATAGATGGTCTATTCTTGTTGAATCTCGATGGTGGAAATACACATATTAATAACATTGAAGCTAAACGTTTGAAATTAAGCGATAACTCGACCTATATGTGGCACTGTCGTCTTGGTCACATTGGAGTGAAGCGTATAAAGAAACTCCATTCCGATGGACTTCTTGAATCACTTGATTTTGAATCACTTGAAAGATGCGAAGCATGTCTAATGGGAAAAATGATTAAGACTCCATTTTCTGGTATGATGGAGCGAGCTACGGACTTATTGGAAATCATACATACCGATGTGTGGTCCAATGAGTGTAGCATCATGCTGATGGTTATCGTTATGTTCTTACCTTCACGGATGACTTGAGTAGATATGGGTATATCTATTTCATGAAACATAAATCCGAAACTTTCGAGAAGTTTAAGGAATTTCAAAGTGAGGTAGAGAATCAACGTAACAAGAAGATTAAATTTCTACGTTCTGATCATGGAGGTGAATATCTAAGTTACGAGTTTGGCGAGCATTTGAAGAAATGCGGAATACTTTCACAATTGACACCGCCGGGAACACCACAACGTAATGGTGTGTCTGAACGTCGTAATCGAACTCTCTTAGATATGGTTCGTTCTATGATGTCACTTACGATTTACGCTATCATTTTGGGGTTATGCATTAGAAACAAATGCATTCACTTTAAATAGGGCACCGTCTAAATCCGTTAAAAGCGACACAAGATGAATTATGGTTTGGGAAGAAACCTAAATTGTCGTTCCTTAAAGTTTGGGGATGCGAATCCTATGTAAAGAAGTTACGGACAAGCTTGAACCCAAAGCGGAAAAATGCGTCTTCATAGGATACCCAAGGAAACTATTGGGTATATTTTCTATCATAGATCCGAAGGCAAAATCTTCGGTTAAGAATGGATCCTTTCTAGAGAAGGAATTTCTCTCGAAAGAAGTGACTGAAGGAAAGTAGAACTCGAAGGTTGTCGAACCTTCTCTCGAATTGCGAGTAGCGCAGCACCGAAGAAGTTCTGTGGTGCACCAATTAGAGAGGAAGCTAATGATGATGATCATGAAACTTCGAAGTTGCTACAAAGCCTCGCAGTCAACGAGAACTCGTACCACCTGCATTGGTATGATCCCGTTATGAGTGTCATGTTGGTGGACAACACCGATGACCCCGAGACATATGAGGAAGCAATGATGAGCCCAGATTCCAATAAATGGCGGGAAGCCATGAAATCCGAGATTGGATCCATGTACGAAAACCAAGTATGGACTTTGGTGGACTTACGGATGGCCGGAAGGTCGTCGAGAACAAATGGATCTTCAAGAAGAAAACAGATGCTGATGGTAATGTTACCGTCATAAAGCTCAACTTGTCGCAAAAGGGTTTCGACAAATTCAAGGAGTTGACTACGATGAGACTTTCTCACCAGTAGCGAAGCTAAAGTCTGTGAGGATTATGTTAGCAATCGCTGCATATTACGATTATGAGATATGGCAGATGGATGTCAAAAGCATTCCTCAATGGTGACATTGATGAAGAGTTGTATATGATGCAACCCAAAGGTTTTGTCGATCCTAAAGATGCTAACAAGGTATGCAAACTTCAACGGTCCATCTATGGATTGAAGCAAGCATCCCGAAGTTGGAATCAACGTTTTGATAAGGTAATCAAAAGTTTTGGTTTTATACAAACTTATGGAGAAGCTTGTATTTACAAGAAAGTGAGTGGGAGCTCTGTAGCATTCTTAATACTATATGTGGATGACATATTGTTGATTGGGAATGATGTAGACCTTCTTAATAGTGTCAAAGAATATTTGAATAATAGTTTTTCAATGAAGGATCTTGGCGAAGCAGCTTACATATTAGGCATAAAGATTTATAGAGATAGATCAAAACGCCAAATATCATTGTCACAAAGTACATATTTGGACAAAGTTCTAAAGAGGTTTGGAATGGAAGATAGCAAGAAAGGGTTCTTGCCCATGTTGCCCAATACGACCTTGAGTAAAACTCAAAGTCCGACATCGGCAGAAGATAGAGAAAGGATGAGTAAAACTCCCTATGCCTCATCCATAGGATCTCTAAATGTATGCCATGCTATGTACTAGACCCGACATTGTATATGATGTTAGTTTGACTAGCAGATATCAAAGTGATCCAAGAGTGGATCATTGGACAGCAGTCAAAAACATCCTTAAGTACTTGAGAAGAACTAAGGATATGGTTCTTTCTTATGGAGGTGATGAACAGCTCGTTGTTAATGGTTACACCGACGCTAGTTGGAACACCAATCCGGATGATTCTAAATCACAATCTGGATACGTATTTATTTTGAATGGTGCAGCAGCTTATGGAGGAGTGCAAAGCAAAGCGTTGTGGCGAGATCTTCAACTGAATCGGAATACATGGCTGCTTTGGAGGCTTCACAAGAAGCAATATGGATGAAAGAGTTCATTACAGAGCTGGGTGTGGTTCCTAGTGCGCTGGACCCAATGTCTATCTACTGTGATAACATGGGCGCCATAGCCAATGCACAAGAACCAAGGTCACACAAGAAGCTGAAGCACATCAAGCTACGTTTTCACGCTATTCGAGAACATATCCAAGATGGGGATATAAAGATTTGCAAAGTACACACAGATCTGAATGTGGCGGATCCGTTGACTAAACCTCTCCCGAGGGCAAAACATGACCAGCACCAAACTGCCATGGGTGCTCGGTATATTACCATGTAATCTAGATTAGATGACTCTAGTGCAAGTGGGAGACTGTTGGAGATATGCCCTAGAGGCAATAATAAATGTAGTTATTATTATATCTTTGTGTTTATGATAAATGTTTACATTCATGCTATAATAGTATTAACAAGGAAACATTAATACTTGTGTGATTTGTAAACTTAATTTGAAGTCCCTAGTAAAGCCTCTGTATAATACTAGCTTGTTGGTTAATAGATGATTGTGGTTTTCCTATCATGAACATTGAGATGTTATTAACAACAAGATCATATCGTTAGGAGAATGATATGGTGGACATACTCCTATAGATAAGCGTAGCATAAAGATCAAGTCATTTTAATAGTTCAATTGCTATATGCTTTCTAATACATAGTAATCTGATTCCTTCGACCATGAGATCATGCATATCACCTTGGCCGGATGGATGCTTTGATGACATCAAACACCACACCGTAACTGGGTGGCTATAAAGGTGTCATTGAGTGTTCAGAAAGTATTGGTTGAAACACATGGATCAAGAGTGGGATTTGTCCATCTATATGACGGATAGATATACTCTGGGCCCTCTAGGTGAAATGTCATCCAATTAGCTTGCAAGCATGTGACTGGATCACAAGGGATCACATATCACGGGAACAAGAAAAGAGTACTTATCAGTAACGAGGTTGAACTAGGTATGCAGAGATACCGACGATCATAACCTCGGATAAGTAAACTATCGTGAGACAAAGGGAAATTGATATCGTATGTAAGTGGTTCATTCGATCGCAAAGTAATCGTAGAAATATGTGGGAGCCATATGAATTTCCAGATTCCTCTATTGGTTATTGTTCGGAGAAGTGTCTCGATCATGTCCGCATAATTCACGAACCGTAGGGAGACACACTTAAGGATTCGACGTTGTTTGAGTAGTTATGGAATGATGAGAAAGAGACCGAATGTTGTTCGGAGTCTCGAATGGGATTCGGGATATCACGAGGAGATCCGGAATGGTCCGGAGAATAAGATTCATATAAGGAAAGTCCCGTTTCGGAGTTGGGGAATGGTTCCGGTGTTTTTATCGGGAACATTCTAGAAGGTTCCGGAATGTCCGGCACTCCGGGGGGGAAGGGTACATGAATGTGTCATTATAAGTTGGAATGATTGCATCATGTACTAGGTGTCTTTGCTATCCAAAATAAAGGGTTTATTTAAATCCTAAATTGAAAAGTCAAACGGCTAGTTTGAAAGTCAAACGGCAAGTTTTTGGAAAGAGGAGAAGAGGTGCAAACCGAGTTGGGGAGGGAGTCCTCCTCCCCAAGCCGGCGCCCCACCCAAGCCGAGTTGGGGAGGGACTCCACTCCCTCCCCTTGGCCGGCCAGCCCCTCCACCTATATAAGGAGGAGCAAGGGCTCCCTCCTAGCACACAAGTCCCTCTCCTCTAAACCTAAACCCTAGCCACACTTAGGATTTCTCCCAAGCCAAGTTAGAGCTTCTAATTGCCCTAGCCTCCGGTTTAGAGCCTTCTAATTGGTGTGTCTAAACCCTAGATCACCAAGAGCTCTCTCATACTCCACCATACTCGCTCCGGCTTAAGGCGAAGCCCTGCGAGATCTCCCCTCTACTTCCGGTACCACGCCGTCGTGCTGCCGGAATCGCGAGGAGAGTGCTACAACCTCCGCTGCCTGCTGGAACAAGGGAGGAAGGTCTTCACGAGTACCGAATGTGTGACCGATCGGGAGCGCTTTCCGAACGCAAAGACCGGAAGGATCGTCTACGCGATCTTGAGATCGGAAAGAGTACAACTACATCACCCACGAGAATCTGCTCTCATTAAACACTTTGGAATCTTCGAGGGTGAGTTATTCCATCGACTCGTTGCTACAATCTAGTAGATAGATCTTGGCTTGTTTGTTTGTATGCGGTAGAAAATTTTTGTTTTCCATGCTACGAAACCCAACAACTGTTGGAGATATGCCCTAGAGGCAATAATAAATGTAGTTATTATTATATCTTTGTGTTTATGATAAATGTTTACATTCATGCTATAATAGTATTAACGAGGAAACATTAATACTTGTGTGATTTGTAAACTTAATTTGAAGTCCCTAGTAAAGCCTCTGTATAATACTAGCTTGTTGGTTAATAGATGATTGTGGTTTCCCTATCATGAACATTGAGATGTTATTAACAACAAGATCATATCGTTAGGAGAATGATATGGTGGACATACTCCTATAGATAAGTGTAGCATAAAGATCAAGTCATTTTAATAGTTCAATTGCTATATGCTTTCTGATACATAGTAATCTGATTCCTTCGACCATGAGATCATGCATATCACCTTTGCCGGATGGATGCTTTGATGACATCAAACACCACACCGTAACTGGGTGGCTATAAAGGTGTCATTGAGTGTTCAGAAAGTATTGGTTGAAACACATGGATCAAGAGTGGGATTTGTCCATCCATATGACGGATAGATATACTCTGGGCCCTCTAGGTGAAATGTCATCCAATTAGCTTGCAAGCATGTGACTGGCTCACAAGGGATCACATATCACGGGAACGAGAAAAGAGTACTTATCAGTAACGAGGTTGAACTAGGTATGCAGAGATACCGACGATCATAACCTCGGATAAGTAAACTATCGTGAGACAAAGGGAAATTGATATCGTATGTAAGTGGTTCATTCGATCGCAAAGTAATCGTAGAAATATGTGGGAGCCATATGAATTTCCAGATTCCTCTATTGGTTATTGTTCGGAGAGGTGTCTCGATCATGTCCGCATAATTCACGAACCATAGGGAGACACACTTAAGGATTCGACGTTGTTTGAGTAGGTATGGAATGATGAGAAAGAGACCGAATGTTGTTCGGAGTCTCGAATGGGATTCGGGATATCACGAGGAGATCCGGAATGGTCCGGAGAATAAGATTCATATAAGGAAAGTCCCGTTTCGGAGTTGGGGAATGGTTCCGGTGTTTTTATTGGGAACATTCTAGAAGGTTCCGGAATGTCCGGCACTCCGGGGGGGAAGGGTACATGAATGTGTCATTATAAGTTGGAATGATTGCATCATGTACTAGGTGTCTTTGCTGTCCAAAATAAAGGGTTTATTTAAATCCTAAATTGAAAAGTCAAACGGCTAGTTTGAAAGTCAAACGACAAGTTTTTGGGAAGAGGAGAAGAGGTGCAAACCGAGTTGGGGAGGGAGTCCTCCTCCCCAAGCCGGCGCCCCACCCAAGCCGAGTTGGGGAGGGACTCCACTCCATCCCCTTGGCCGGCCAGCCCCTCCACCTATATAAGGAGGAGCAAGGGCTCCCTCCTAGCACACAAGTCCCTCTCCTCTAAACCTAAACCCTAGCCACAGCCTAGGGATTTCTCCCAAGCCGTCAAGTTAGAGCTTCTAATTGCCCTAGCCTCCGGTTTAGAGCCTTCTAATTGGTGTGTCTAAACCCTAGATCACCAAGAGCTCTCTCATACTCCACCATACTCGCTCCGGCTTAAGGCGAAGCCCTGCGAGATCTCCCCTCTACTTCCTGCATTCACGCCGTCAGCCGCTGAATCGCGAGGAGAGTGCTACAACCTCCGCTGCCTACTGGAATAAGGGAGAGGAAGGTCTTCGTCGAGTACCGAACGTGTGACCGACTGCGGGAGCGCTTCTGGAACGCAGCGCCGGAAGGATCGTCTACGCGATCTTGAGATCGGAAAGAGTACAACTACATCACCCACGAGAATCTGCTCTCATTAAACACTTTGGAATCTTCGAGGGTGAGTTATTCCATCGACTCGTTGCTACAATCTAGTAGATAGATCTTGGCTTGTTTGTTTGTATGCGGTAGAAAATTTTTGTTTTCCATGTTACGAAACCCAACAACTGTTGGAGATATGCCCTAGAGGCAATAATAAATGTAGTTATTATTATATCTTTGTGTTTATGATAAATGTTTACATTCATGCTATAATAGTATTAACAAGGAAACATTAATACTTGTGTGATTTGTAAACTTAATTTGAAGTCCCTAGTAAAGCCTCTGTATAATACTAGCTTGTTGGTTAATAGATGATTGTGGTTTCCCTATCATGAACATTGAGATGTTATTAACAACAAGATCATATCGTTAGGAGAATGATATGGTGGACATACTCCTATAGATAAGTGTAGCATAAAGATCAAGTCATTTTAATAGTTCAATTGCTATATGCTTTCTAATACATAGTAATCTGATTCCTTCGACCATGAGATCATGCATATCACCTTTGCCGGATGGATGCTTTGATGACATCAAACACCACACCGTAACTGGGTGGCTATAAAGGTGTCATTGAGTGTTCAGAAAGTATTGGTTGAAACACATGGATCAAGAGTGGGATTTGTCCATCCATATGATGTATAGATATACTGGGCCCTCTCGGTGAAATGTCATCCAATTAGCTTGCAAGCATGTGACTGGCTCACAAGGGATCACATATCACGGGAACGAGAAAAGAGTACTTATCAGTAACGAGGTTGAACTAGGTATGCAGAGATAGCGACGATCATAACCTCGGATAAGTAAACTATCGTGAGACAAAGGGAAATTGATATCGTATGTAAGTGGTTCATTCGATCGCAAAGTAATCGTAGAAATATGTGGGAGCCATATGAATTTCCAGATTCCTCTATTGGTTATTGTTCGGAGAAGTGTCTCGATCATGTCCGCATAATTCACGGACCGTAGGGAGACACACTTAAGGATTCGACGTTGTTTGAGTAGTTATGGAATGATGAGAAAGAGACCGAATGTTGTTCGGAGTCTCGAATGGGATTCGGGATATCACGAGGAGATCCGGAATGGTCCGGAGAATAATATTCATATAAGGAAAGTCCCGTTTCAGAGTTGGAGAATGGTTCCGGTGTTTTTATCGGGAACATTCTAGAAGGTTCCAGAATGTCCGACACTCTGGGGGGTAAGGGTACATGAATTTGTCATTATAAGTTGGAATGATTGCATCATGTACTAGGTGTCTTTGCTGTCCAAAATAAAGGGTTTATTTAAATCCTAAATTGAAAAGTCAAACGGCTAGTTTGAAAGTCAAACGGCTAGTTTGAAAGTCAAACGGCAAGTTTTTGGAAAGAGGAGAAGAGGTGCAAACCGAGTTGGGGAGGGAGTCCTCCTCCCCAAGCCGGCGCCCCACCTAAGCCGAGTTGGGGAGGGACTCCACTCCCTCCCCTTGGCCGGCCAGCCCCCCCACCTATATAAGGAGGAGCAAGGGCTCCCTCCTAGCACATAAGTCCCTCTCCTCTAAACCTAAACCCTAGCCACAGCCTAGGGATTTCTCCCAAGCCGTCAAGTTAGAGCTTCTAATTGCCCTAGCCTCCGGTTTAGAGCCTTCTAATTGGTGTGTCTAAACCCTAGATCACCAAGAGCTCTCTCATACTCCACCATACTCGCTCTGGCTTAAGGCGAAGCCCTGTGAGATCTCCCCTCTACTTCTGGTACCACGCCGTCAGTCTTTGGAATCGCGAGGAGAGTGCTACAACCTCCGCTCACTTGGAACAAGGGAGAGGAAGGTCTTCGTCGAAAATCGAACGTGTGACCGATCAGGAGCGCTGCTGGAACGCGGCGCCGGAAGGATCGTCTACGCGATCTTGAGATCGGAAAGAGTACGACTACATCACCCACGAGAATCTGCTCTCGTTAAACACTTTGGAATCTTCGAGGGTGAGTTATTCCATTGACTCGTTGCTACAATCTAGTAGATAGATCTTGGCTTGTTTGTTTTGTATGCGGTAGAAATTTTTTGTTTTCCATGCTACGAAACCCAACAGTGGTATCAGAGCCGTGTCTATATGTAGATCTGTTGCACGAGTAGAACACAATGGTCATTGTGGGCATTGATGCTTTTATTGTCGATTGCTTCTTGTGTACTTTGCATCTTGCGGGATGTTGGGATGAAGCGGCCCGGGCTAACCTTACATGACATCGTTCATGAGACTTGCTCCACGCTTGACATGCAACTCGTATTGCATAAGTGGCTTTGAGGGTGCCTGTTTCTCCCAGCATAGTGGAGATCCAATTTACAATGGGTGATTAACAATACTAGATGTTGTGGTTCTTGTTCGTAAGTTAGAACGACACTTATTGAAAGCCCCAAACCACGTAAAATATGCAAAGAAAGTAGAGGCGTCTAACTTTGTTTTGCGAGGTGTCTGATGATGTGATATGGCCATGATTGTGATTATATTTGATGTATGCAATGTTCCTTATTGTAAGTTGGCAACCGGCAGGAGCCATATGGTTGTCTTTAATTTCTGTTAAGACCCGCGTGTCTATTCAAAGTAGTTGTAATAGTTGAAGCCGGTGGACGACAACCATGGAGAAGCGTCATTGACCTTGATGCAATGCCGGTCATGATGGAGATCATGTTCGTGCTTGAAGATGGAGATCGGAAGCACAAAGAACAAAGGCCATATCATATCACATATTATGAATTGCATGTGATGTTAATCCTTTATGCATCTTGTATTGCTTAGTAGACGACGGTAGCATTATAAGATGATCCCTCATGCACATAAATTTCAAGTTCTAAAGTGTTCACCCTTAGTATGCACCGTTGCTAAAGCTTGTTGTTCGAAGCACCACGTGATGATCGGGTGTGTTAGATTCATGAGTGAATACAACGTAAGCAAGCCAGATTTGCTCACGGTAGCTAAGGTTTGATCTTGACGAGCCTAGCATGTACACATGGTCTCGTGAACACGAATCACCGAAAGGTAAAGCATGAATCATATAGTAGATATGATGAACATGTCGATTGTTCGCCATTGAAACTATATCAACTCTCGTGATGATCGGTTTTGATATGGTGGATTTGGTTCGTGTGATCACTAAAACAATGTGAGGGATGTTGTTTTGAGTGGGAGTTCACCTAGATTAAACTTTATTATTAATTTGAACTCAATTTGTCATAAACTTAGTCTAAACTATTGCAAATATGTTGTAGATCAATGGCGGCCCCTACCATCAATTTTAATGCGTTCCTAGAGAAAGAAAAGTTGAAAAACAATGGAAGCAACTTCGCAGATTGGTTTCGCAATTTGAGGATTGTCCTCACAAATGGTAATTTGACCTATGTGCTGGATGCACTTGGGTGACCCACTGCGGTGATGCTACCGATGAAGTAAAGAATGTTTACCTTGCTCTAAGAATCAAGACTCCATAGATCAGTGTGCTATCTTGTATGGTTTAGAATCGAGCTTGAAAAGGTTTGAGAATTCAGACCCGCATGATATTGTCCGTGATCTCAAATTGATCTTTGAGACTCACGTGGCGATTGAGAGTTATGAGGCTTCTGAAAAGTTCTTTAACTGCAAGATGGAAGAGGGCAGCTCACGGTGAGCATGTGCTTAAGATGTCAGGCACGCAAACAAACTTCAAAGCTTGGGTATAGTGATTCCTAATGCTTTGGGGATTTACCGTCCTCCAATCACTACCACCAAGTTACAAGAACTTTGTGATGAACTACAACATGCGAACATGAACAAGCGGTTGCCGAACTGTTTGCTATGTTAAAGTCTGAAGTGGAGATCAAGAAAGAGCACCAAGTGTTGTTGGTCAATAAGACCACCAAATTCAAGAAAGGCAAGTCTAAGCAGAAGGGACACATCAAGAAGGGTGGCAAGAAAGTTGCCACACCGACGAAGAGGACCAAGGCTGGACCCAAGCCTGATACTGAGTGCTTTTACTGCAAAGGAGAGGGTCACCGAAGCGGAATTGCCCAAAGTACTTGGCGATTTGAAGAACGGCAACATCAAGAAGAAAGGTATATCCGATATACATGTTATTGATGTGTATCTCACTAGTATTCGTAGTAGTGCCTGGGTATTTGATAATCGGTTCGGTTGCTCATATTTGTAACTCAAACAGAGCTGCAGAATAAACGGAAGCTAGTGAAGAACGAGGTGACGGCGCGCGTGGAAACGGATCAAAGGTTGATGTGATCGGTCGGCACGCTACCCCTTCATCTACCATCGGGATTAGTTTTATACTTAAATAATTGTTATTTGGTGCCTGCGTTGAGCATGAACATTATATCGGGATCTTGTTTATTGCGAGACGGTTACTTGTTTAAATCCGAGAATAATGGTTGTTCGATTTATATGAGTAATATGTTTTATGCACATGCACCTTTGATAGATGGTCTATTCTTGTTGAATCTCGATGGTGGAAATACACATATTAATAACATTGAAGCTAAACGTTTGAAATTAGCGATAACTCGACCTATATGTGGTAATCGCTGCGTCTTGGTCACATTGGAGTGAAGCGTATGAAGAAACTCCATTCGATGGACTTCTTGAATCACTTGATTTTGAATCACTTGAAATATGCGAAGCATGTCTAATGGAAAAATGATTAAGACTCCATTTTCTGGTATGATGGAGCGAGCTACGGACTTATTGGAAATCATACATACCGATGTGTGTGGTCCAATGAGTGTAGCATCACGCGGTGGTTATCGTTATGTTCTTACATTCACGGATGACTTGAGTAGATATGGGTATATCTATTTCATGAAACATAAATCCAAACTTTCGAGAAGTTTAAGGAATTTCAAAGTGAGGTAGAGAATCAACGTAACAAGAAGATTAAATTTCTACGTTACGATCGTGGAGGTGAATATCTAAGTTACGAGTTTGGCGAGCATTTGAAGAAATGCGGAATACTTTCACAATTGACACCGCCGGAACACCACAACGTAATGGTGTGTCCGAACGTCAGAATCAAACTCTCTTAGATATGGTTAGTTCTATGATGTCACTTATAGATTTACCGCTATCATTTTGGGGTTATGCATTAGAAACAGCCGCATTCACTTTAAATAGGGCACCGTCTAAATCCGTTAAACGACACCGTATGAATTATGGTTTGGGAAGAAACCTAAATTGTCGTTCCTTAAAGTTTGGGGATCTGAAGCCTATGTAAAGAAGTTACAATGGGACAAGCTTGAACCCAAAGCGGAAAAATGCCTTCATAGGATACTCGAAGGAAACTATTGGGTATACTTTCTATCATAGATCCAAGGCAAAATCTTCGTTAAGAATGGATCCTTTCTAGAGAAGGAATTTCTCTCGAAAGAAGTGACTGGAAGGAAAGTAGAACTCGACGAGGTTGTCGAACCTTCTCTCGAAATTACGAGTAGCGCAACACCGGAAGAAGTTTCTGTGGTGCCTGCACCAGTTAGAGAGGAAGCTAATGATGATGATCATGAAACTTCGGTTGAAGTTGCTACAGAGCCTCGCAGGTCAACGAGAACTCGTACCACTCCAGATTGGTATGATCCCGTTATGAGTGTCATGTTGGTGGACAACACCGATGACCCTGAGACATATGAGGAAGCAATGATGAGCCTAGATTCCAATAAATGGCAGGAAGCCATGAAATCCGAGATTGGATCCATGTACGAAAACCAAGTATGGACTTTGGTGGACTTACGGATGGCCGGAAGGTCGTCGAGAACAAATGGATCTTCAAGAAGAAAACAAATGCGATGGTAATGTTATCGTCTATAAAGCTCGACTTGTCGCAAAAGGGTTTCGACAAATTCAAGGAGTTGACTACGATGAGACTTTCTCACCAGTAGTGAAGCTAAAGTCTGTGAGGATTATGTTAGCAATCGCTGCATATTACGATTATGAGATATGGCAGATGGATGTCAAAACAGCATTCCTCAATGGTGACATTGATGAAGAGTTGTATATGATGCAACCCAAAGGTTTTGTCGATCCTAAAGATGCTAACAAGGTATGCAAACTTCAACGGTCCATCTATGGATTGAAGCAAGCATCCCGAAGTTGGAATCAACGTTTTGATAAGGTAATCAAAAGTTTTGGTTTTATACAAACTTATGGAGAAGCTTGTATTTACAAGAACGTGAGTGGAGCTCAGGCATTCTTAATACTATATGTGGATGACATATTGTTGATTGGGAATGATGTAGACCTTCTTAATAGTGTCAAAGAATATTTGAATAATAGTTTTCAATGAAGGATCTTGGCGAAGCGACTTACATATTAGGCATAAAGATTTATAGAGATAGATCGAAACGCCAAATATCATTGTCACAAAGTACATATTTGGACAAAGTTATAAAGAGGTTTGGAATGGAAGATAGCAAGAAAGGGTTCTTGCCCATGTTGCCCAATACGACCTTGAGTAAAACTCAAAGTCCGACATCGGCAGAAGATAGAGAAAGGATGAGTAAAACTCCCTATGCCTCATCCATAGGATCTCTAAATGTATGCCATGCTATGTACTAGACCCGACATTGTATATGATGTTAGTTTGACTAGCAGATATCAAAGTGATCCAGGAGTGGATCATTGGACAATCAAAACATCCTTAAGTACTTGAGAAGAACTAAGGATATGGTTCTTTCTTATGGAGGTGATGAACAGCTCATTGTTAATGGTTACACCGACGCTAGTTGGAACACCAATCCGGATGATTCTAAATCACAATCTGGATACGTATTTATTTTGAATGGTGCAGAAGCTAATTGGAGGAGTGCAAAGCAAAGCGTTGTGGCGAGATCTTCAACTGAATCGAATACATGGCTGCCCGGAGGCTTCACAAGAAGCAATATGGATGAAAGAGTTCATTACAGAGCTGGGTGTGGTTCCTAGTGCGCTGGACCCAATGTCTATCTACTGTGATAACATGGGCGCCATAGCCAATGCACAAGAACCAAGGTCACACAAGAAGCTGAAGCACATCAAGCTACGTTTTCACGCTATTCGAGAACATATCCAAGATGGGGATATAAAGATTTGCAAAGTACACACAGATCTGAATGTGGCGGATCCGTTGACTAAACCTCTCCCGAGGGCAAAACATGACCAGCACCAAACTGCCATGGGTGGTCGGTATATTACCATGTAAACTAGATTAGATGACTCTAGTGCAAGTGGGAGACTGTTGGAGATATGCCCTAGAGGCAATAATAAATGTAGTTATTATTATATCTTTGTGTTTATGATAAATGTTTACATTCATGCTATAATAGTATTAATAAGGAAACATTAATACTTGTGTGATTTGTAAACTTAATTTGAAGTCCCTAGTAAAGCCTCTGTATAATACTAGCTTGTTGGTTAATAGATGATTGTGGTTTCCCTATCATGAACATTGAGATGTTATTAACAACAAGATCATATCGTTAGGAGAATGATATGGTGGACATACTCCTATAGATAAGCGTAGCATAAAGATCAAGTCATTTTAATAGTTCAATTGCTATATGCTTTCTAATACATAGTAATCTGATTCCTTCGACCATGAGATCATGCATATCACCTTTGCCGGATGGATGATTTGATGACATCAAACACCACACCGTAACTGGGTGGCTATAAAGGTGTCATTGAGTGTTCAGAAAGTATTGGTTGAAACACATGGATCAAGAGTGGGATTTGTCCATCCATATGACGGATAGATATACTCTGGGCCCTCTAGGTGAAATGTCATCCAATTAGCTTGCAAGCATGTGACTGGCTCACAAGGGATCACATATCACGGGAACGAGAAAAGAGTACTTATCAAGAAGGTTGAACTAGGTATGCAGAGATACCGACGATCATAACCTCGGATAAGTAAACTATCGTGAGACAAAGGGAAATTGATATCGTATGTAAGTGGTTCATTCGATCGCAAAGTAATCGTAGAAATATGTGGGAGCCATATGAATTTCCAGATTCCTCTATTGGTTATTGTTCGGAGAAGTGTCTCGATCATGTCCGCATAATTCACGAACCGTAGGGAGACACACTTAAGGATTCGACGTTGTTTGAGTAGTTATGGAAAGATGAGAAAGAGACCGAATGTTGTTCGGAGTCTCGAATGGGATTCGGGATATCACGAGGAGATCCGGAATGGTCCGGAGAATAAGATTCATATAAGGAAAGTCCCGTTTCGGAGTTGGAGAATGGTTCCGGTGTTTTTATCGGGAACATTCTAGAAGGTTCCGGAATGTCCGGCACTCCGGGGGGGAAGGGTACATGAATTTGTCATTATAAGTTGGAATGATTGCATCATGTACTAGGTGTCTTTGCTGTCCAAAATAAAGGGTTTATTTAAATCCTAAATTGAAAAGTCAAACGGCTAGTTTGAAAGTCAAACGGCAAGTTTTTGGAAAGAGGAGAAGAGGTGCAAACCGAGTTGGGGAGGGAGTCCTCCTCCCCAAGCCGGCGCCCCACCCAAGCCGAGTTGGGGAGGGACTCCACTCCCTCCCCTTGGACGACCAGCCCCTCCACCTATATAAGGAGGAGCAAGGGCTCCCTCCTAGCACATAAGTCCCTCTCCTCTAAACCTAAACCCTAGCCACAGCCTAGGGATTTCTCCCAAGCCGTCAAGTTAGAGCTTCTAATTGCCCTAGCCTCCGGTTTAGAGCCTTCTAATTGGTGTGTCTAAACCCTAGATCACCAAGAGCTCTCTCATACTCCACCATACTGCCTCCGCTTAAGGCGAAGCTCATGAGATCTCCCCTCTACTTCCGGTACCACGCCGTCGTGCTGCCGGAATCGCGAGGAGAGTGCTACAACCTCCGCTGCCTGCTGGAACAAGGGAGAGGAAGGTCTTCGTCGAGTATCGAACGTGTGACCGACTGCGGGAGCGCTGCTGGAACGCGGTGCCGGAAGGATCGTCTACGCGATCTTGAGATCGGAAAGAGTACGACTACATCCCCCACGAGAATCTGCTCTCGTTAAACACTTTGGAATCTTCGAGGGTGAGTTATTCCATCGACTCGTTGCTACAATCTAGTAGATAGATCTTCGCTTGTTTGTTTGTATGCGGTAGAATTTTTTTGTTTTCCATGCTACGAAACCCAACAGCTAGTATTATAAAGAAGCTTCACTAGGGACTCTATTTTAGTTTACAAATCACACAAGTATTAATGTTTCCTTGTTAATACTATTATAGCATGAATGTAAACATTTATCATAAACACAAAGATATAATAATAACTATATTTATTATTGTCTCTAGGGCATATCTCCAACAGTCTCCCACTTGCACTAGAGTCATCTAATCTAGATTACATGGTAATATACCGAACACCCATGGCAGTTTGGTGCTGGTCATGTTTTGCCCTCGGGAGAGGTTTAGTCAACGCATCCGCCACATTCAGATTTGTGTGTACTTTGCAAATCTTTATGTCCCCATCTTGGACATGTTCTCGAATAGCGTGAAAACGTAGCTTGATGTGCTTCAGATTCTTGTGTGACCTTGGTTTTTGCGCATTGGCTATGGCGCCCATGTTATCACAGTAGATAGACATTGGGTCCAGCGCACTAGGAACCACACCGAGCTCTGTAATGAACTCTTTCATCCATATCGCTTCTTGTGAAGCCTCCGAAGCAGCCATGTATTCCGATTCAGTTGAAGATCTCGCCACAACGCTTTGCTTTGCACTCCTCCAGCTAACTGATGCATCATTCAAAATAAATACGTATCCAGATTGTGATTTAGAATCATCCGGATCGGTGTTCCAACTAGCATCGGTGTAACCATTAACAACGAGATGTTCATCACCTCCATAAGAAAGAACCATATCCTTAGTTCTTCTCAAGTACTTAAGGATGTTTTTGACCGCTGTCCAATGATCCACTCCTGGATCACTTTGATATCTGCTAGTAAAACTAACAGCATATGCAATGTCGGGTCTAGTACATAGCATGGCATACATTAGAGATCCTATGGCTGAGGCATAGGGAGTCTTACTCATCCTTTCTCTATCTTCTGCCGTTGTCGGACTTTGAGTTTTACTCAACGTTGTATTGGGCAACATGGGCAAGAACCTTTTCTTGCTATCTTCCATTCCAAACCTCTTTAGAACTTTGTCCAAATATGTACTTTGTGACAATGATATTAGGCGTATCGATCTATCTCTTAAATCTTTATGCCTAATATGTAAGTTGCTTCGCCAAGATCCTTCATTGAAAAACTATTATTCAAATATTCTTTGACACTATTAAGAAGGTCTACATCATTCCCAATCAACAATATGTCATCTACATATAGTATTAAGAATGCTACAGAGCTCCCACTCACTTTCTTGTAAATACAAGCTTCTCCATAAGTTTGTATAAAACCAAAACTTTTGATTACCTTATCAAAACGTTGATTCCAACTTCGGGATGTTTGCTTCAATCCATAAATGGATCTTGAAGTTTGCATACCTTGTTAGCATCTTTAGGATCGACAAAACCTTTGGGTTGCATCATATACAACTCTTCATCAATGTCTGCATTGAGGAATGCTGTTTTGACATCCATCTGCCATATCTCATAATCATAATATGCAGCGATTGCTAACATAATCCTCACAGATTTTAGCTTCGTTACAGGTGAGAAAGTCTCATCGTAGTCAACTCCTTGAATTTGTCGAAACCCTTTTGCGACAAGTCGAGCTTTATAGACAATAACATTACCATCAACATCTGTTTTTTTCTTGAAAATCCATTTGTTCTCGATAGCCTTCCGGCCATCCGGTAAGTCCACCAAAGTCCATACTTGGTTTTCGTACATGGATCCAATCTCGGATTTCATGGCTTCTTGCCATTTATTGGAATCTAGGCTCATCATCGCTTCCTCATATGTCGCAGGGTCATCGGTGTTGTCCACCAACATGACATTCATCACGGGATCATACCAATCAGGAGTAGTACGAGTTCTCGTTGACCTGCGAGGCTCTGTAGTAACTTCAACCGAAGTTTCATGATCATCATCATTAGCTTCCTCTCTTATTGGTGCAGGCGTCACAGGAACTACTTCCGGTGCTGCGCTACTCGCAAGTTCGAGAGAAGGTTCGACAACCTCGTCGAGTTCTAATTTCCTTCCAGTCACTTCTTTCGAGAGAAAATCCTTCTCTAGAAAGGATCCATTCTTGGCAACGAAGATTTTGCCTTCGGATCTATGATAGAAGGTATACCCGATAGTTTCCTTCGGATATCCTATGAAGACGCATTTTTCCGCTTTGGGTTCAAGCTTGTCCGGCTGTAACTTCTTTACATAGGCTTCGCAACCCCAAACTTTAAGGAACGACAATTTAGGTTTCTTCCCAAACCATAATTCATACGGTGTCGTTTCAACGGATTTAGATGGTGCCCTGTTTAAAGTGAATGCGGCTGTTTCTAATGCATAAACCCAAAATGATAGCGGTAAATCTGTAAGTGACATCATAGAACGAACCATATCTAAGAGAGTTCGATTATGACGTTCGGGCACACCATTACACTGTGGTGTTCCCGGCGATGTCAATTGTGAAAGTATTCCGCATTTTTTAAATGCTCGCCAAACTAGTAACTTAGATATTCACCTCCACGATCAGAACGTAGAAATTTAATCTTCTTGTTACGTTGATTCTCAACCTCACTTTAAAATTCCTTAAACTTCTCGAAAGTTTCGGACTTATGTTTCATGAAATAGATAAACCCATATCTACTCAAGTCATCCGTGAAGGTAAGAACATAACGATAACCACCACGCGATGCTACACTCATTGGACCACACACATCGGTATGTATGATTTCCAATAAGTCCGTAGCTCGCTCCATCATACCAGAAAATGGAGTCTTAATCATTTTTCCCATCAGACATGCTTCGCATCTTTCAAGTGATTCGAAATCAAGTGATTCAAGAAGTACATTGGAATGAAGTTTCTTCATACGCTTCACTCCAATGTGACCAAGACGACAGTGCCACATATAGGTCGAGTTATCGCTCGATTTCAAACGTTTAGCCTCAATGTTAATAATATGTGTATTTCCACTATCGAGATTCAATAAGAATAGACCATCTATCAAAGGTGCATGTGCATAAAACATATTACTCATATAAATTGAACAACCATTATTCTCGGACTTAAACAAGTAACTGTCTCGCAATAAACAAGATCCCGATATAATGTTCATGCTTAACGCAGGCACCAAATAACAATTATTTAAGTATAAAACTAATCCCGATGGTAGATGAAGAGGTAGCGTGCCGACCGCGATCACATCAACCTTTGATCAGTTTCCCACGCGCATCGTCACCTCGTTCTTCGCTAGTTTTCGTTAATTCTGCTTTGAAGTTACAAATATGAGCAACCGAACCAAGATCAAATACCGTGCACTACTACGGGTACTAGTGAGATACACATCAATAACATGTATATCGGATATACCTTTCTTCTTGATGTTGCCGTTCTTCAAATCCGCCAAGTACTTTGGGCAATTCCGCTTCCTGACCTCCCTTGCAAGAAAAGCACTTAGTATCGTGCTTAGGTCCAACCTTGGTCTTCTTCGGTAGCGGTAACTTTCTTACCACCCTTCTTGAAGTGTCCCTTTTGCTTAGACTTGCCTTTCTTGAATTTGGTGGTCTTATTGACCAACAACACTTGGTGCTCTTTCTTGATCTCCACTTCTGCAGATTTCAACATGGCGAAGAGTTCTGGCAACGTCTTGTTCATGTTTTGCATGTTGTAGTTCATCACAAAGTTCTTGTAACTTGGTGGTAGTGATTGAAGGACACGGTAAATCCCCAGAGCATTAGGAATCACTATACCCAAGCTTTGAAGTTTGTTTGCGTGCCCAGACATCTTAAGCACATGCTCACTAACGGAGTTGCCTTCTTCCATCTTGCAGTTAAAGAACTTTTCAGAAGCCTCATAGCTCTCAATTGCCGCATGAGTCTCAAAGATCAATTTGAGATCACGGACAATATCATGTGGGTCTGAATTCTCAAACCTTTTCTGAAGCTCCAATTCTAAACCATACAAGATAGCACATTGAACTGTGGAGTACTGAGTCTTCTGAGTGAGGTAAACATTCTTTACTTCATTGGCAGCAGTAGGTGCAGGTGGGTCACCCAGCGGTGCATCCAGCACATAGGTCAAATTACCAGCTGTGAGGACAATCCTCAAATTGCGGAACCAATCCGCGAAGTTGCTTCCATTGGTTTTCAACTTTTCTTTCTCTAGGAACGCATTAAAATTGATGGTAGGGGCCGCCATTGATCTACAACATATTTGTAATAGTTTAGACTAAGTTTATGACAAATTGAGTTCTAATTAATAGTTAAATTAATCTAGGTGAACTCCCACTCAAAACAATATCCCTCACATTGTTTTAGTGATCACACGAACCAAATCCACCACATCAAAACCGATCATCACGAGAGTTGATGTAGCTTCAATGGCGAACAATCGACATGTTCATCATATCTACTATATGATTCATGCTTTACCTTTCGGTGATCCGTGTTCTGAGACCATGTCTGTACATTCTAGGCTCGTCAAGATCAAACCTTAGCTTCCGCATGAGCAAATCTGGCTTGCTCACGTTGTATACACTTGCGGATTCTAACACACCCGATCATCACGTGGTGCTTCGAAACAACAAGCTTTAGCAACGGTGCTTACTAAGGGTGAACACTTTAGGACTTGAAATTCATGTGCATGAGGGATCATCTTATAATGCTACCGTCGTTAACTAAGCAATACAAGATGCATAAAGGATTAACATCACATGCAATTCATAATATGTGATATGATATGGCCTTTCTTCTTTGTGCTTCCGATCTCCATCTTCAAGCACGAACATGATCTCCATCATCACTGGCATTGCAACAAGGTCAATGACGCCGCTTCATGGTTGTCGTCCACTAGCTTCAACTATTACAACTACTTTGAATAGACGCGCGAGTCTTAACATAAATTAAAGACAACCATATGGCTCCTGCCGGTTGCCAACTTACAATAAGGAACATTGCATACATCAAATATAATCACAATCATGGCCATATCACATCACAGCACACCCCTGCAAAACAAAGTTAGACGCTTCTACTTTCTTTGCATGTTTTACGTGGTTTGGGGCTTTCAATAAGTGTCGTTCTAACTTACGAACAAGAACCACAACATTGATACTAGTATTGTCAATCACCCGTTGTAAATTGAATCTTAACTATGTTGGGAGAAACAGGCACCCGCAAAGCCACATATGCAATACAAGTTGCATGTCAAGCATGGAGCAAGTCTCATGAACGATGTCATGTAAGGTTAGCCCGGGTCGCTTCATCCCACCATCCCGAAAGATGCAAAGTACACAAGAAGAAATCGACAATAAAAGCATCAACACCCACAATGATCATTGTGTTCTACTTGTGCAACTGATCTACATATAGACACGGCTCTGATACCACTGTAGGGTTTCGTAGCATGGAAAACAAAAAATTTCTACCACATACAAACAGACAAGCCAAGATCTATCTACTAGATTGTAGCAACGAGTCGATGGAATAACTCACCCTCAAAGATTCCAAAGTGTTTAACGAGAGCGGATTCTCGTGGGTGATGTAGTCGTACTCTTCCCGATCTCAAGATCTTGTAGACGATCCTTCCCATGGCGCTCCGCTTCCCTCGGTCACACGTTCGGTACTCGACGAAGACCTTCCTATCCCTTGTTCCAGCAGGCAGTGGAGGTTGTAGCACTCTCCTCGCAATTCCGGCAGCACAACGACGTGGTACCGAAAGTAGAGGGGAGATCTCGCAGGGCTTCGCCTTAAGCCGGAGCGAGTATGGTGGACTATGAGAGAGCTCCTTGGCGATCTAGGGTTTAGACGCACCGAGGAGGAGGCTTGGCCGGCGGCTAGGGTTAGCTAGGCGGCGGCTTGCCCTAGGGCGGCGACGGCTGCAGGAGGGGCCGACGGCTAGGGCTAGGGTTTGCGGGTGGAGGTGTTGGGGTGCTAGGAGGGGCAGCCCTGCCCCTCCTTATATAGGTGGAGGGGGCGCGCCAGGGGAGGGGAGTCCCTCCCCAACTCGGTTTCCCAAGGGGGCCGGTGGTGGAGGAGAGGAACTCCTCCCCAACTCGGTTTCCACCTTCCCCCCACTTCACAAAATAGCCGTTTGACTTTTCAAATTGGCGTTTGACTTTTCAAACTAGGATTTGATTAAACCCTTTATTTTGTTCAGCGATGACACCTAGTACATGATGCAATCATATCAACTTGATATAACACATTCATGTACCCTTCCCCTCCGGAGTGCCGGACATTCCGGAACCTTCTAGAACATTCCCGATGAAAACACCAGAACCATTCTCCAACCCCGAAACAGGACTTTCCTTATATGAATCTTACTCCAGACCATTCAGGATCTCCTCGTGATATCCCGGATCCCATCTGAGACTCCGAACAACATTCGGTCTCTTACTCATCATTCCATAACTACTCAAACAACGTCGAATCCTTAAGTGTGTCTCCCTACGGTTCGTGAATTATACGGACATTATCGAGACACTTCTCTGAACAATAACCATTAGAGGAATCTGGAAATTCATATGGCTCCCACATATTTCTACGATTACTTTGCGATCGAATGAACCACTTACATACGATACCAATTTCCCTTTGTCTCACGATAGTTTACTTATCCGAGGTTATGATCGTCGGTATCTCTGCATACCTAGTTCAACCTCGTTACCGATAAGTACTCTTTTCTCGTTCCCGTGATATGTGATCCCTTGTGAGCCAGTCACATGCTTGCAAGCTAATTGGATGACATTCCACCGAGAGGGCCCAGAGTATATCTATCTGTCATATGGATGGACAAATCCCACTCTCGATCCATGTGTCTCAACCAATACTTTCCGAACACTTAATGCCACCTTTATAGCCACCAGTTACGGTGTGGTGTTTGATGTCATCAAAGCATCCTTCCGGTGAAGGTGATATGCATGATCTCATGGTCGAAGGAATTAGGTTACTATGTATCAGAAAGCATATAGCAATTGAACTATTAAAATGACTTGATCTTTATGCTACACTTATCTATAGGAGTATGTCCACCATATCATTCTCCTAACGATATGATCTTGTTGTTAATAACATCTCAATATTCATAATAGGGAAATCACAATCATTTATTAACCAACAAGCTAGTATTATAAAGAGGCTTCACTAGGGACTCTATTTTAGTTTACAAATCACACAAGTATTAATGTTTCCTTGTTAATACTATTATAGCATGAATGTAAACATTTATCATAAACACAAAGATATAATAATAACTATATTTATTATTGTCTCTAGGGCATATCTCCAACAAAAAGGATACACATGCATTGCACGAGAATGTCACAAAAGAGAACCATGGCAAAACATCCCTGAATGGTAGGCATGACTGATGTATGTAAAATGCATCTATAATCTTTGTAGCTTATATCATATTCCTTCATAATTGATTCATATATGATGTTATAATCATGTTTTAGAATGATTTCACGGGTTTTCCTAGATCTGATTTATTTTTATTATAACTTTGTAGATAGGAAAACCCTGTTTTGCATATTTTTGACTTTTAGGAACCTTCGCGAACTCAAAAGGACCTGGAAATTTTTCTACTGAAGTTTTTCATCGAAACTAAGGCCCGCATGACACTCCCGGAATCAGCGATAGAAAAATCTCACACCTCCGTCTGACATAAGCCTAAGCTAGAGCTTGGAAGCATACAAAGAAAGAATCGATAACATTACAGTGACCCTACAACTCAAATAAGAGTAATACATTAAGTAATGTGAGTCATTGTTCTCTCTTTCTGCACGACAACATTGTATGTTTGCCTAAGAACCCGGAATTGCATGCTAGCTCTTGTTATGTGATTGAAACCCAACTTACATTCCATGGGATATTTTGCACACCAAAAGCACAAATAAAATAAAATGATATTAACATAAAATAAAATGAGTTCGATAAAGTATATACATACCAGTGAATGCTCAGATGGACCCTCTACAAGATAGACACTGAATAGTAAGCATATTGACATACTTCCCTCATAGTAACTAAAACAAAAATTGGCACGGTATCATACCCTCTACTAAAATAAATAAAAAATCAACTCTACAAAAATAAGAATATAAAGTCAACTACACATATGATTGTAAATCGACCACACATAGTAATTCTAAAACAAAGAACACAAGAACCCTAACATACACTAAAATAAAGGACAAATAAACACAAGAACCCTAACTTTTTATGCTAACAGTTTTTACACATAAATCAACTATTAGAACCCTAACACTTATACTAACAATTTTTACACATAAATCATCGAAAAGGACTCTAACATTTATACTAACAATTTCTACACATAAATCAACAATAAAACTCTAAGATTTATACTAAAAATTTCTACACCTTTATATACTAGCAATTCCTACATAATTTCTTACAAAAAGCAAGGGGTGGTTCACTGATGGTGGAGAGGCGGCTCAACAATGGTGCGGGGACGGAGAAAACTCATATGAAGCGACTCGAGGACAGGTCGACGACAGAGATCAAGAAAGGGTCAGGGATGGGTCGATGATAAGCATGACGATGATTGAAGTGGCGGTGAGTGGGAGGGGGAGTTGAGATGAATGATTTAATTAAAGGGATGTGAGGGGAGGGGAGGGGCGACGCAGGCGTGGGCGGTGAGGCGACCGACGGTTGGAGTTGCATGACCACACGCGTGGAGCGGACAACTATGGAGAGCGTGCCATGTTGAAATCGGGATCGAAAGACATGTGTGAGTGTCTTTCGTGGTGACATTTAACAATGACAAACACCGCTAATAGTCTGTGCAGTGGTGGTGTTTGATAGTTTTGAATGTCACCGCTAATTTTGTCTTGGAGTAAATTACACGGAACCACACTTTCAGGTCGACTTGTAACAGTTTACCCCGACTTTTGGACAAACTTTCACAATACCACATATTTTGAGCTAACCAGCGATTATTCATCCAAATTAACAGTTTAACCTCAAATCTTAGGATACCGGTCACACCTGACAGGACAGCGTGGCGCATAGCTAGGCCAGAGTGGCGCATGGCCAGACCATTAGTTTGCATCGCAAGCTCAATGCTGAAAGAAAACAGAGGGCATGCCGTCGCCATTCCCCCGTTGCTAAGCCGCCATCGCCTTTCCCCCATCGCTGAGCCACTGTCGCCCCTCCGAGTACGCGTCCGCCCCTCCGCCTCCGGTCTGGTCCGCCTAGCTCGTCTCCGCTACATCACCTCTGAGCCACCGCCTACCCCCCCCCCCCCCACCGCGAGTGTCACCGCCGTTGCCCCGCACCTCCGATCTACATCCTCCCCTCCGGGTCAAATTTCACCAGCTGGTTCTCGTTCTCAGCCCCTCTAGGACAGCTGCTCTGCCACCACTTGTGTCACTGAAGTGAACTGGAGTTGGAGCTTCAGTTTACTGACAAGACAAAGATGAACTGATATTGCAGATTTAGTAGAGAAATTTGGATACAATGAATAGTTTACCACGAATTGTTTGGAGTTTAGATAAACTCTGCCAATATCTTGAACTGGTTGTTTGTAAAACATGTATATTCAGATGAATTGTTTGAGTACTAAATATGTTGACTGTACAATATTGCTATTGAAATGAGAATGGCTTTACGCTGCAGGTCATTCCAGACTATCAAAATAAGTGTCTGGACATGGACAAAATTAGTGTATGCAGAACATATTTTTTATAGAGAGAAGCAGAGAATGAAATAACAAAATGACAGAATCAGACAACAAATGTTCCTGTTTGACACTTGCAGATTGAGTACACAGTGCACAAAATTTATCACACAATAGAAGTTCACAAAAGGCATTTCATTTCAGGAACTGTCATACGGAACCCAATGTACCAAAATAAAGTAATGAGCATCCACACTAGTCTGTGCTCAACCATGATGTAACAAAAGAGATTGCAACTATAATTTGAGCATGTAATAAAAGTAAGAGACTACAAGTTCTTCTCAATAGCTACCACTAGCTGTGAAATACTCCATAATTCTCCCCCCTGCTGAACCTGACCCTCTAATCACCTGTAGCTTATCTCGAACTGGAAGTGTCGGTACATCAATTGTATCTTATTTTGATTGGTATACATCATTTGAATCTGGTTGTTTCTCCTCCTCAACAACAGCTGCTCTTCCTCTCTTTTTACCTCTTTCTCTAACTCTGATTACTCTAGTAGGTGGTCCTTCTTGTTGTTGTTCTTCGCCAACATGAGCTTCTGGTACATTGTTTTTTGCTTCGGCCACAGGGTCTTGTGCTTTCCTATTACTCTGAAGGAAAAGGGAGATTAAAAAATTATGAATTGTAGCAAACTGAAATACAAGTGGCTAGTTAGAAAACTCACCTTGTGCTTGCTCTTCCTTATCTCCAAATGTGCTCTCAAAGGCTCAGAACAATTTGTGTATTTGTGATCGAGTCTACGACAATTAGAACATGTAGTAGTTGTCATCCTATGCCTGCCACCTGGTTGCGGTACCTCATGAACACCCTTTCTCCTATTTTTCTTTGGTCTTCCAGGGTGCCTTAAGAATATTGTTGGGTCAATGTTAGGTGAGTCTGTCTTTGTCCAGTTTTCCTTGGAAGGTACAGGAAAAATGATGTTGTTGTAGGCAATCTGGTAGAGTGGCTTTTTAAAGAAATCACTTAAATAATCTTCAGGATGCTCCTTCTTTTTATAGATACATGCAAGAGCATGCTTGCATGGCATGCCATTCAAATCTCATCTTCTGCACCCGCATGTCTTTGCAAATAAATTAACAGCATAAACTTTCTAACCTGATGAAACTTGCCATAACCCCATCCCTGCAGCCACTGGCCTAATATGCTTTGCTCTGACCTTCTCAAGTTCAAGTTTCTCTGCATAATTAGGTGTAATCTCCCAATTTGACCTATCAGCCCCATCCCTATTGGTGTTGAATCTAGACATGAGCTTTGTCCTAATGTTGTCTATCATGGTTTGAATTGGCCTATCCCTCGTATCCAAGATATATTTGTTGAAAACTTCACTTAAATTGTTGACGGTCAAATCTGTCTTGCAAACACTATCCATGGCATGCCTAGCCCAATGCCTTGGTGGAATTTTGGATAGCCACTCCCATGCACTCTCACTCTCGGCTTTCAAATCACTCATTGCAACATCAAAATCAGATTTTTGGTAAGCATATGCAGCAGAATCCATGATTTTCTTCAGATCGGGACCCTTAAATCCAGTAGTTTGAAAGTTTGCATATATATGCCTTAGACAAAATCTCTGATCGCAATGAGGAAAAACTTTGTCTATTGCATTGAGAAGTCCCTAAAACAATAATTAATAAGCAGATTTTTAAGTTTGAAGTGAGCATAAACATCAATAATGACATAGAGATTGAGATTTTTTGTACCTTTTGCCTATCTGACATGAAAGTAAACCTTCCAAAAGGCCCCGAATCACCACCAAGAGCATATTTGAGTTGTTCTAGAAACCAACACCATGAGGCAGTATCTTCTTTCCCTACAACTCCAAATGCAATTGGGAACAAGTTATTGTTACCATCCCTTCCGGAGGCAGCCAACACTTGAGCCCCTGTTGTCAACTTAACAAAGCATCCATCAACACCAATGAATGGTCTACATCCATTCAGGAAACCCACTTTAGCAGCACTCAAACAGAAAAATAGTCCATGGAACCTAGGGTTAACTGCAGGTGGAGGCTGTTGGATAGTGGTAACAATGCATCTACTCCTTGGGTTAGTATCAATTACTGTTTGTAGGTAGTCTCTGGTCCTCAGATACTGCTCTTTATGATTTCCCAATACTATGTCGGCTGCCTTGTTCTTTGCCCTATATGCCATCATGGGAGTGATCTCTACACCATGGTCTCTAATAGTAGTGTCTATGAGTCCACTTATTTTCCAGCCTGGATCACCTCTAAATGTGCTCTCATACCTCTTGCTCAACCATGTGCTGCTCACTCTAGAACTATCATATGTAATACCACAAGTGTGAGGCAGTATCATCCTCCTAATGCAAACTGTTTTTTCCCTCTTTATAGTTGAAGCAGTCATGTAGAATTGGCAATGCTCATTGACACAACACACATTAACCCCGTTTCCGTCATTTCGAATATATTCATAATCCCTACTCTGGAGTATATGATAGTTCTTGAGTGCTCTTCTAAATTGATGCATGTCGACGAAGCACATCTTCAAACATAGTTGTTCACCTCCAAGCAACCTTCCTTCGTCATACCAAACTCTAGGTGGTAGTGGTTTTGCTCTACTTTTCTGATATTTAGGTGCAATGGAAATGGGGATTTCAAAACCATCATCATCACTAGATATGATCTCTACTCCAAGATCCTCACTTGCTGCATCTGAGAGCTCAAAAACTTCATAACTTGTTCCTCCTCTATCCTTAGATTGTGATCTGAGAAGTGTTGCCTGTCTATGGGCCAAGTTTTTTCTTTTCTCCCCTCTCGCTGCAAGCCTTATCTTCTTTGATGGATTGGTAGAACCGGTTATATCCTCTTTATTTGTGATAATAGGTGCCTCATCTACCATGGGAAACATATCCTCAACATCTGTGTCACCCTCCATGTGCATATTGGGGTCTTCCTTCTGCCTCCTTAATTGTGCAATATTGGACAAATCTTATTTATCAAAATCTTGCGCCGTAGCTCCTTCTTCACCATATACCTCTTCTTCTTGCTCAAGCACATATTTTTCTTCCTCATATGCATTTGATTTGCCCTTATCTATCTTTGACTTGCAAGGTTCGTTTGTTTGGTTGACACTTTGTTGAGTTGCATACTCTATGAAATTTGATTGTCTTGATGTTGTGTCAAATCCCCTCATGATTGTCAGATTTAATCTCTTGATGTCCTTGTACTGAATCATCATTAACGTAACCTTCTCATTGCTATCCAGAACCTCCAATCCAGCCAATCCTCTCCCTTCCTCTTTCACATAATATATGAAGTCGTTGACATTGTAACCAACACAACACACTAAGCAGATTAGCTTCCAATGAGTGATGTCAGAACGTCCAATTGTTTTTTGCACTGATTCTCTGCCTTCAGAAAACATGCTGACCAACCAACGTTCATCATCGTCACTACAAAGGCAAATATACAAGTTTATATGAGAAAAAACACCAACATCATCACTAGATGCAAATGAAATTTATATTCCACATATGACCTAACCATATCGACCAAGCCTACCCTAAATTAATGGAACCTGGCAAAAAAATCAACCTCGAAGTACTCCCTCCGACCCATATTAGTTGACTTAACTTTGTCTAGATACGAATGCATCTAGACTAGATAGTTAACTAGATACATATGAATCTTAGATAAAGTAGAGTCAACTAATATGGGTCGAAGGAAGTACAAAGATTGTAGGAATGTACAAGTTGAATCACAAATACATATCAATCGTGGAAAAATACACGCCGATCATCGGATCACACCCAAAACCGTTCACGTTTTCATTCTTTTTCTTCCAGCCCTAATCCCCAAACTAACGGGATGTTGCATCATGACGAGAGGGAGGCGGGGGACTTACTTGATGCCTGATCCGTCGAAGCTCCAGTCCATGGCGTGCTTGTGCGCCGTCAGCAGAGTGCCGAACGTCAGATGTTACCCAATGGCTGCAACCAAGGGAGCGAAGGGGAGGCGCGACGATAGGCTGGACAGGCGCTCGGTGCGGCGTGATCCACGACGGCAGGCATGCATGCCACGCTGGCCTGTCAGGTGTGACCGGTATCCTAAGATTTGAGGTTAAACTGTTAATTTGGATGAATCGTCGCTGGTTAGCTTAAAATATGTGGTATTGTGAAAGTTTGTCCAAAAGTTGGGGTAAACTGTTACAAGTTGACCTGAAAGTGTGGTTCCGTGTAATTTACTCTTTGTCTTGGTTGGCTCTATGGGTCACACTTACGGACGACATGTGCCTTTATTAAAAAGCCACTAGTAGGTCATAGTAGTGGCGCTTGGCCTTCTTCGAACACCATTGGCTTTTTGCCCTATAGCCATGTCATGTTTTTATTGTGGCGCGCCACTAATAAAATGACATCTATAAGGGTTTTTCCACTAGTGTTACTAGATATGCCAGAGGAAGTAGTTTACAATAAGAGTGTGTCTAATTCGACCAAGAATTAGCTTGATTCTCGGTCAAGTTATGTCATGCGATCTCATTTACAAGCTCACTTGCAACTAGAAATATTCCACTTGCAATCTCACATGCAACTAAACAATTATAGTTGCAACCCCACTTGATGCTAAAAATCCCACTTGCAACACTATCCCACTTTCCACACTAGTTGCAACTCACATGATGCACAAATCGCGATGCAAATCCAATGAATTAAGACCTAACTAAAAATTTAACTTAATTTTTACCGAGAAATAGCAAAACGCTCACAATAAAGCGAGACGACGCGTGCTTATCCAAAGATGCGACGAGCACATTTTTCTCCTTTTTTTGGTAAAAAAAAACATGGTAGCGTGGTGTAAAAAACCAGGAGAATATACATAGAACCTCTCCACAAAATTACAATTGACCTTCCCGCCCATCCTAATTCATCGCTTTCTTCCGTTCCTCTCCATTGGACGATTCTACTACGACGAAATGATTTATTTCCCGATCCACCAAGCGGCCCAAGGAATTTTCTTGTCTTCCTTATATTCAAGGATTTTTCCGAGTCAGAGCACGTCTTTCTCTCTTTCCCTTTCTTATCTCGAAGAGAAACATAAAAGCCCTCGACATCATTTTTTTTCTACCCTCTCACAATAAACAGCAACGCGATATGGTTCAGACAGATCACTGGCTGCAAGAATCCAAGCTGCCGCTGTCGATCGACCGTTTCTCGGACGAGGCTGGATCGCCTCGGCCGTCTTCACATCACGGGGGGGAAAGCGACCGAGTCTGCTCGCCCCGGCCATGGAAATCTCTCCGAGACCTCGGTTTCAAGCTATCATATCACGCGCACAGTAGACAATGGCGGATTCAGCTGCATATCCCCCAGATTCCGCCAAAACTAGAAGATCTGATGGCTGCCGCTGCACCGCGGCAGATTATATATCCGGCTGCCGTCCCGTCTCAGTCATATCCTGCAGGCGGTTGGTGTCTCCTGTCCAGGTTCTACGACTCACTGCTCCTTGGTAGACATGACCGATATCCTATCTACTGTTATCCAGGTTGTACTCAATCTTCGTTGCTAATCCATCCATCCATCTTGACGCAACGGCACACGCAAAGCCGCTTTTGTGCACCCTCCTGAAATGGTTAGGCTTTGACAGGATCTGCGAGCGACACTGCTGTGATAGACCTGTCTAGTACCCTGTACTTTTTTTTTTCCATCGTCTGCTAAAAGTCTAAAACACAATGGCCGTTTTTCTTTCCTTTCTTTCTAAAAAAAGTAGGAACGTGCTGTGCATTCTAGTTGATTTTCTTGGCACCACTGTTGCAGATTTGTAGCATGTTTAATTGGTTCGTCGATCACGTGTGATTTAATGTGCATTTTAAAATTTGGGGTTCAGAGAAATGGTCAGGTGAGGCACGACCATGTCCATACACCCTTCACAGTTGAACCTTTCCGTGGATCGTGGAATGACTTTGTATACTACTCTCTTCCTTCCAAAATATAAAATGGTTTAGTATTTTTTTGAAACACATTTATCTACACATCTTTTCGTATATGTATGTGTACTCATTTGCTCCGAACCTATATCTCTAAATATACTACTCCATATAAGATTTAGAAAAAAATGCTAAAATATCTTATAGTTTGGAAATAGTGAGAGGGCATATCAATATCCAAGATTAATTCAAGGCTAGCTTCTCCCGCGTGTCAAGATCCGGGAATTAATCAAGATGGCAAATTTGTTCAACGGCTCACGAATTAGCTCTGGTCTCATGCTAACTTTGAAGCGAAAGAGTCAGAGAAAGCTAGTTGGCCTTTGATCGAGGGAAGGCCAAGGCTTGCTGGAAATGTCAACACGGTTGCATCAAGGCCACGCTACCGCGCGCGAGTGTCACGTGGACACCGGAAAACCTGAAAGGCAGCAAAGGAATCGGAAGACGACCCACACTTGCTGGCCGGCGCAAGTCAAATCATAAGAGCGATTTTGATCTGGACTTTGAATGGCAAGTTGGGGAGAGAGAGAGAGAGAGAGAGAGAGAGAGGTGGTGGTGGACTGGTGGTACTAATCCAGCTTGGAGTTGGAAGGGAAGGAGCGATTTGATCTGGACTTTGAATGCCAAGTTGCAGAGAGGTGGTAGTAGTACTAATCAAGTTTGAAGGGAATGCTCAGCGTTAACAATCTGACCAATTCTTGAAAGTTCAGCAACCTAGCCATTGGAGAATAGCAAATCAACGGTTTCACTACTACGTATTTAGCAAGTTAGCATCCCTACATACTAATTAAAAAAAAAGCATTCATACATACAGTACTTGGTCTTAAGTTGTCCTGAGTATTTAGCAAATCAGCCAAGTCAACACTTACTCTTACAAATTGTTGCATATACCTGCCTTAATGGCCGTAAATGTATGTAGCTGCGATTTGGGCTAGCCAAGTATGCACAAGCTCACGTAAAAAAAGTATGCATTCACCGTGCAAAAAAACCATAAGTGACCATCAACATGGAAAATTATACTAGCAGTGAACGTGGGATTTTGATCATGAGTAAAACATACATTTCTGGTTTTGAATTACTCCATTTTTCATTAGAAAAAACATTTTTCATTAAGACCAACTGTGAAAATATTGCCCTGAAAACCGTATTAATGTCCAAATGGACCTACATTTGTCACTAGAGGCAACCTAATGTACCCGGCGACGCACGATGATAACACGGAGAAGGAAAAAACAACCTTTTCAAAACGAAAGGAGGCATTACAAAAGTCACCTAAAACCTGGGAAGCAACACTAAAATCCATATATAGTTAGTGAAATTGATGACCAAACTAAATATTGAAACGTGTGTGCGTGTCACATATATAACGCTAGAGGCAGTATTTACAATTATCGCTATTAGCTTGCGACAAAAAACAGAAACATATACTCTCCCCGTTCACAAAAGATAACATTTTGCAAAGGAAACATGCTATTTCGGCCATATGGCTAGTCAAACTTATAAAACATGTTTTAAAATATAAAATTAGCCAAATCAACGCTTACTCTTACAAAAATATGTATTTTGGTGCATATTTTTACCTCCCTTACTGGTCATAAATGTACGTAGCTACGAGTTGGGCTAGCCAAGTATGCACAACCTCACGTAGAAAAAATATACACAAGCTTCACCGTGCAAAATAAAAAAACATAAGTGACCATCAACATGCAAAATTATACCAGCAGTGAACATGAAATTTTGATCATGAATAGAACATACATTTGTGATGTTGAATTTGTTGTAATTAGAAGGAACATTTTTCATTTTAGACCAACTGTGAAAGTATAGCCCCGAAAACCGTATTAGTGTCCACAAATCGACCTACATTTGTCACTAGAGGCAACCTAATGTACTCGGCGACGCGATGATAACACGGAGAAGGAAAAACAACCTTTTCAAAAGGAAAGGTGGCATTACAAAAGCCACCTAAAACCAGGGAAGCAACACTAAAATCCATTAAAAAGGTCAGGTTATCAAGATGAGCTACTCCCTACACCGGAAACAGGCAGGTTTGTGCCGTGATAAAACGGGTACAAGTGGACAAAAGAGGCACCCAACTGCTCCGGCCACCCGGGAGCGCCGCGCCGCTCCCTTCCCAGCACACGGCCACCGAGGACGGCACCAAACACTCCTACCCGCCCACGCGCGCCTCGGGCCACGTCACCTTCCGTGGCCCCACCTGTCATACGCAGCATTTATCACCGCCACCTTAACCACCTTTCGAATTTTCCACGCACGGCCACCGTACGCGGCGCGTCCCGTCGCTGACGCGCGGGTCCCGGGCACGCACGTGGGCCCGCGGATCAGAAAGGCGTTACACTTGAATTTTTCTTTCCAGTACACACACAGGAACGAGATCTCACTTTCTGGCTCGCGCGCGCCTGCTCCCTTTTTACGTTCCAACCCCTGCGGGGCCGCGGGATTCACAGTCGCCTCCCTGCCCTGACTGTCCCGGCTGTTACCCGAGGGGGAGGGGGAGGGGGAGGCAGGAGAGAGAAACAGGACGCCATTTTTCTCTCTCTCCCCCCTCTCCTTCGTCCTCCTTCCCCCATTTCGCCTTCGCAGAACGAAGGCGACGACCCGCCCCGCCCCCGCCTCCCCTCTCGGCGCGCGCGCGCTCGGAGCCGCGAGGTCTCCGCTCCAGGCCCCAAACCCTAACCCTAATCCGGGCGGTCCTCCGCCTCCGGCAGGCCTGAGGCGGGGGGCTCGGCCCGGGCGCCATGGGGCAGTGCTACGGCAAGGGCGCGTCCTCGCGCGCCGCGGAGGACGACTACGGGGTCGTCGCGGAGACGCACTCCCCGCCGCCCGCCAACGGCGTGCCGCAGACCCCGCCGCGCCAGCCCGCGCCCGCGCCAGCGGCCGGGACCGGGACCCCGAGGCGCCGCAAGTCCGGATCGACCACGCCGGTCCACCAGACGCCCGGGGTCGCCTGGCCCAGCCCGTACCCCGCTGGGGGGAACAGCCCGCTGCCGGCCGGGGTGTCGCCGTCGCCGGCGAGGTCCACGCCCAGGAGGTTCTTCAAGCGGCCCTTCCCGCCGCCGTCGCCGGCCAAGCACATCAAGGCCACGCTCGCCAAGAGGCTGGGAGGAGGGAAGCCCAAGGAGGGGACGATACCGGAGGAAGGCGCGGCGGGTGCTTCACCTGGTCCTGGAGCTGTCGCGGATGGCGCGGAAGCGGAAAGGCCATTGGACAAGACCTTCGGATTCGGGAAAAACTTCGGGGCCAAGTACGAGCTAGGGAAGGAGGTGGGGAGGGGCCACTTCGGCCACACCTGCTCGGCCGTTGTGAAGAAGGGCGAGTTCAAGGGGCAGACCGTCGCCGTCAAGATCATTTCTAAAGCTAAGGTGAGGGAGAGGTGCTGCTCATAATATGCTGGTTTCCAGCCTTTATTAACTTTGGATTTTGAATTTTCTAAATGTCAGCTGTTTAAGTTGCCGCCGCAACCGCCATGCATTTCGCGCCATTGCCTAGCTACCGACGAAATTATATCGTAGTTCATGATGATCTAAATGATCGAGATTGAAGGATACGAGCGCCGCGGTGGTCTTAGATTTGTCAATGAATGCTAGCACTAATTTTATATTCCCATGTAGCTAGTTAGACTGGGGAAGGACAGTAAGATTGAAGAAGGGATATTCTAGTGTTACGCGGTTAATTCTTTACTAAAGTTTCTGCAATGTTCTTCCCACATAGATAGTTAGATTGGGAAGGAAGCAATGGTTGTATCTAATTGGTTTGTCGTGGTGCGAAGTAAATTTACTTATGGTTCAGGGCAGGTTTCTTTTCTTGCTGAATTGGACGTTAATGTGAACGCGGGTAAATACTTTATGCTTTAGGCTAGCACAGTGGTTCAAGTTCTTGGTGGCGTACCCAATTCCTAAACCACTATAGGTTAATGATAAATGATATTCTAACCAATCAGCAGTACATGTCCTACCCTACCTTGTCACGTCTCCTTTTTGTTCATTAATCAAGACCTGTAGATTCTGAGGTGGATTCTGCAGCGGAAAGCTGTCATTATTGTACTAGTCCCAGTAGTCAATTGTCTGAAGAATACAAGTGCTGTAGTTTCAGCCCTGTCGGTAATGTTAGTTTTGATTGCAGCGTAGGAGACATCACTTGCCATTTTCCAGTTGCAATCAGCGGGTTATCTATCTGTCGAATAGGTTTGAGGTGAAGAAAGATGGAAGGAGACTATGTGCCAAAAGTTAATTAAGCGAAAATAGACAAGAGAGGGCATTGCTTAATCAGGCACTATCACAAAGAATGATCTACATTGTTCATTAGGTTGCATTAACTTCCAGGGACTACATGGATCAGACATTGATATTTTGAAATTATTGATGATCCAGTTCCTTGGTTGGGTTAATCTCTAGAAAAAGCACAGATGGTTAAGTGGTTAACATAGCTTCATAGAATGTCAAAGATCTCATTAGCTAATTGTTTGATGGTCTTTATCGGTCTGCTCATGGAATAAGAATGTACAGTTGTGCATTGGTTGGCTGCTTTGCTTTTGGACTTCCTGGTCACATGCTATTTATTACATTCTGTATGGTCGGAGTACAAACCATAATATTTGTTAAATATAGTCTCTCTAGCAGACCGTGTTACACCCCAATAGATGACATCTTGTTATCCTAACTTGACATGATTTTGTAGCGGGTCGAGGGGTATGAGTGGAGGTTGCTACAATTATTGTGTCATTAATTTGGCAATCCATATGTAACTGGCATCTGGATTATCTAATAAATGCTCCTCTGAAGCTCCTGCTACTGGGGGTGTTCAACAAGGGTTTCCATCAAACCGCATATATCTCCATATTATAATTTTTGCACTAGCGTCCCTGGTATAGTCGATAACAACAAAATAAATAGAACTGTGCCTGCGCTACTGGTTCTGGCCGGGATTAACTCAACCCGTAGTCAAACTCCACTGCCTGCTACCATATCAGTTTCCGAAATCTTAAAAGACATAATTCCTAGGCAACTTTACGTCGTGCAGATTCATATTCTTTGTTACTTACATGGTTAATGGTGTGAGATCTGTAGCTTCAGCTCTAACAGCTGGTCCTTAATACGTTTTTAGAAAATAATTATAAAGGTCTTGTTGACAAACTACAAATGTTAATTTGCAATCAAATACTGTATGCACATTTGAAGAAAGCAAAAGCTGAGGCCAGTAAGTAGCAAATGTTGGAAATATTTCTCAATTAACTTCTTATTTGATTAATTCCCTCTCATTTTATAGGTAATTATAATGATGCAACTAGGCTTTCCAGAATACCACCTGTAAATCCAGTACCGTGACTAGCTCTGGAAAACAGTCCCGTATATTCTTAATAGTATATGGCATTTATGCAACTGAATAATTATTTTACGGGACAGCATTCCTCATTTGGATATGCATCGTGATGTTTCTGTCTCGCTATTTGGTTATGCAGATATCTTAAATTTGCAGCAGGGCATGGATGAATTGAATAGCACTATTGTTTAGTTACTTGTTTAAGGAATTTACTCTTGTGTTTGGCAGATGACAACAGCCATATCCATCGAAGATGTTCGTAGGGAAGTGAAGATTTTGAAAGCTCTATCAGGGCACAACAATCTCGTCAAATTCTATGATTCCTGTGAGGATGCCCTCAATGTCTACATTGTCATGGAGTATGTTTTTGTGATCTTTTTGCTACCATTTTAACTGCTTATAACTTGGTCTTCTGTTAAGATACGTATGATTTCAGAGTTCTGACATGCCCAAAAAACACCTTTATGAAACTTACTTAATTTTTTCTTTGTTTTATACTCCCACCATTCACAAGGTGCATAATTTTTCTCAGAAAAAGTTAATTTTTCTATCTTTAACCAAGTTTATAGAAAAAAACATCAACACCTACGATACTAAATAAAAAAAAGCTTCATGATGAATCTAGTTATACTGATTTGGTATTATAGAAGTTTGATAGTTTTTCTAGAAACTTAGTCAAAGATAGTAAAGTTTGACTTTTCAAAAAACAAATACAATAAAAAGGAGCGGAAAGAGTATATCATTTGGTGTATCTACCATCATGTATAAGCATTTTATCACATCTTTTATAACACGCTCCAGGCAGTATTTTCTCATGTGCTTTCCCTTTAACAGGTTATGTGAGGGCGGAGAGTTGCTAGACAGAATATTAGCCAGGTACTTTCTATAATTTGTGTATCCCTTTTAGCAAACTAGCAGTATCTCTTGTTAATGCATACTGAGGATGAAAACTTGAACTATTGAAGAGGTGGGAGGTACACGGAAGAAGATGCTAAAGCGATTGTTGTACAGATTTTGAGCGTAGTGGCCTTCTGTCATCTTCAGGGAGTAGTGCATCGTGATTTGAAGCCAGAGGTATCAAAATTAATCTATTTTATTTGTCGTTTATGGATGTATGCACCGAGTTCCAGCTCTGACATCTAAAGCTGGACTCCAGTGTTCTTTCTTATAAGGGACATTCATTATGTCTGTGGTCTTCAATTCCTTTAAAATACTAGACAACATTTAGTGACATAGTTCTTTTCATTTGGACAGAATTTCCTTTTCACAACAAGAGATGAAAATGCTCCTATGAAGTTGATTGATTTTGGTCTCTCTGATTTCATTAGACCAGGTAAAATAGTTCGATCCTCCTCTTCGCACGCACTAATATGTGGTACAACACGTTTATCAGTTATTGCTGATCTGTTCTCCTATTGTCAATGGATCATCATGTTGATCTGACATTAATCACACTTCGTAAGTTCTCTTTGTTTCCTGCTTATCGGGTATCTCTCTTTCCTGCTTATAGTTAAAAGAAATAGCACCTGGTATAACTTACCAAAGAAACATTGGATGTAGTTTGTTTTGCTACTTTGGCCATTTTGAGTGATTTGACATGTCTACGATGGTACATATATGTACATCTCTTAGTATATTAGAAACTGTGACCTGGTTCCTTGATGAAGCCAGGATTTCCATCCATTCACACTTACCAACCAACCTGTCATATAGCATGTGATGCAACCTTCCATTCTTGAGTGGCTGAAGCTACCCTCTGTTGACAAGCTCACTATATGAGTAACCCTTACAGTTCAACTTTACCACCTCCGTTCCATAAAATCAGATGTATAATTTTTTTCAAATGTCGAACTATGCACACTTTGACCAATGTTTCAGAAAACTTTGACCAATGTTTCAGAAAACTTTGACCAATGTTTCAGAAAAAAAATATCAACATCTACCATGTGAAATCAAATATCCTTGGATACATCATGGCATATATTTTCATATTATATCTATATAATATCATAGTTCTCAATAATTTTTTCTATAATCTTGGTCAAACTTTACATAGTTTGACATTAGTAACAATTTATATGCCTTCTTTTACGGAACGGAGGTAGTACCCACCAAGGTTAAATCATGTTCTTGTAGAATGGTTTAAGAAAAACTGGCATTCACCACATAGTATCTGCCCAGGCTAACATGAACATATATGTTCAATTGTACTAGGTTCAGACAAACTCCATGAACTGACACACTATTTGGTAAAACCGAATAACCGATATTCTTATTTTGTCCATTAGCCACACTGTAGATCTTTTCATGTTGCTGTTTGCCTTATTTGTATGTAGCAGCCAAACATCATAGACCATATGCTAAGACAAAAAGGCATAGTGATCCAAAGCCAAGATGATCTCATAACTCTTCTGTTAGTTATATCCTATTGTTAACTGAAAAGGAGATAACCTTTATGTTGAGAATTCAGTATAACTAAGACACAGCGAAACATAGTGAAGAAAGAAATTTATGACATACGAAAATTGAATTTTGTCATATGCAACAACGTTGATGATTGGCATGACATGACAATTAATTTAAAAATAGATGTATCTAAAAAAATTAGCGCGCGGTGGTTTTGAGTTATATATAAAACTTTGGTTGTTGTTTATATTGTAATCTTTACCTCTGTCTGCATCATATAATTTACTCAATGTTCATAGTTAGTCTTGGCATGTTCCTTGATGGTTGGAATGAACCCTGTGCTAATTATTCTTCCACTAATGGCTATTTCATATTTCATTAGCTTACCAGATACTATTTTTTATGCTATATAATGCAGATGAAAGGCTAAATGATATTGTTGGAAGTGCATATTATGTTGCCCCAGAGGTTCTACACAGATCATACAGTATGGAAGCTGACATTTGGAGTATAGGTGTCATAACGTATATTTTGCTCTGTGGTAGTCGTCCATTTTGGGCACGGACCGAATCAGGAATCTTCCGATCTGTATTGAGAGCTGATCCTAACCTCGATGATTCTCCATGGCCGTCAGTGTCAGCTGAAGCTAAGGATTTTGTGAAAAGATTTCTGAACAAGGATTACCGGAAAAGGATGACTGCTGTCCAAGCATTGAGTAAGTTGTCTGAAATGCGTATTAAGTATCTCGTGTGATGTAGCGATACTCATTTTTGTATTTTTCTGTGATCTTTGTCCGTAGAACTTATTTTACGATAAAATTACTGTATGCATCCTATATGAGACTGCGGGACCATAATAGGAAGATATTTTGTTTCCTCTGCAGCTCACCCTTGGTTGCGGGATGATCAAAGGCAGATTCCACTGGACATTCTTATCTACAGATTAATTAAGCAATATCTTCGTGCCACACCTCTTAAACGTTTGGCACTGAAGGTATATTGTTGATTCCCATGACATTATCTCTGTTTGCAGGTGTTGTTTCAATGTTTCATCCGTCTTATTGATAGTGATAATGTGCACGGGTGGGGAAAACAATCTTTGTACATGAGGGTGGGTGGGGGGAGGGGGGGTCCCACTCATGCATGTCAGTGTGCCAGTGGGAACCTCTTTCCTTTATTGATATATGCTGGCTAAGCTCTTTGCCAATACAATGAATTTTGTCTTTCATACTACGATCACATGCTTTTGTTCAAATGGTGTATGTCGGATGCTACTTTTATTTGTGATGGTATAGCTTAGAAACTGTTTGAATTTTCGCCATGGAACTCCTTTATATGAATTCGTACCAGCAAGTCGTTGTGTAACTTTTACTATAAGCTAAACTTTTGTTCTTATTGACGATCTAAAGGTTCTAACAATTATCTCTTTACCTCAGGCATTATCCAAGGCTTTAAAGGATGATGAACTCTTCTATCTTAGGCTACAGTTTAAGCTGCTTGAGCCTAGAGATGGAGTCGTGACACTTGACAACTTTCGAACTGTGAGTTCTATTATGCTTTCGAAGATTACTCCGTTTATTTTTGTGATCAAATGTGGCAGTCTTTTAATATCAGTCACTCAAACAATATATGATTTGTACTTATTTACAATATATCATAATATAAATTATCATTGGAGATCAATTCTAGATAATGTGTCTTATAAAGACCATCAGAGGGTGCCTGTCATAAAGCTGACACGTGGAACATGTATTCTTGGCTTCAGATGAAATGTCACCATATATCATCTCCATCTAATAGTAGTGTTTCATGGTCTTATCCAGGCTCTAACGCGATATTTGACTGATGCGATGAAGGAATCAAGAATTCTTGAGTTTTTGCATGCGGTAAGGATCTTTCAGTACTGACCGTAAGCATGGATGGTTTTCCTTGTTGGTTACTCTGGCTCTGCTACGAATGTCATAATAATCTGTTGCTTGTGTTTGAAGTAAAATACATGCAAAGTTAACATCCTTGAATTTGATTTTCAGCACACTTGAATTAGTTTCCTTCTCATCTAGTTATATATGATTCCTGTATATGTTGGTTTGTGTAATTGGTAGTTGGAAGTTGCTGATATCGCGAGTCTTTTCCATGTTTCAGTTTTATTTTCCATCTGATAACACTTGTGTTAATTAATTGGTAGTTGAAGTTGCTGATACCGTTCTTGTCTTTCTATCAGTTGGAACCGCTTGCATACAGAAGTATGGACTTTGAAGAGTTCTGTGCTGCAGCTATCAGCCCTTACCAGCTTGAGGCTCTGGACAGGTGGGAGGATATTGCTGGAACATCTTTCCAGCACTTTGAACAGGAGGGCAACAGAGTCATATCAGTTGAGGAGTTGGCACAGGTACGTAGGGCTCACAGCAATTTAACACCGTATTTGCCTCAGCTGAGACTTGTGAGGGTAATCTTTCTTGTTTCCTGAACCTCCTTTCCTTGTGTACAGGAACTAAATCTTGCTCCGACTCATTATTCCATCGTGCAAGATTGGATCAGAAAAACGGACGGCAAGCTAAATTTTCTTGGGTTCACCAAATTTTTACATGGTGTTACGATACGGGGTGCAAACACAAGACGACATTAAGTAACAATGGCAAAAAATGTATTTGGTTCTAATTTTACAGCTGCCCATAATATGGCCCTGATTTGTTGTTGTCCCTGCTTCCTCTGTCTTGTGGTTAATGATCATTCTTCTTCTTCTTTTGTTGTGATGATGTTGGTTGTTGTCGCCATAGCTTTTGTAGAGAGAGTACATGTAAAGATCTTTTGTAATGAAGGCAATCGGATGGTCTGTTCAAGAAAATATAGTGCCCTGTTCTTTTTTTGTTCCAACATTCTCAGACCCCCTATCTGTAGTCGTTCTGCATCAATGCAGAGCTACTGAGGACAGTACTGATCGGTTAACAACGTTTTCAGTACTACACGGAATGTCCTACTGTATTGTTCCTTGAGAAATGATGTGAGGTGAACATTGTTTGAGGCCCTGTCAGGACTTGTCTACCGTATTGATTGGCAGTAAGGAGCATTTATAAGATTGGAGGACTAGGCATTTTGGACCTGAATCTGTTCAGCCCAGCTCTCAGATTGAGGTGGAATTGGTACGGATGGAAGGATAGGAAAAAGGCCTTGGCCCTTGGGTCGGAACCAAGCTGCCATGTGATCAAGTTGACTCCTCCCACTTTGACGCCTGTACGCAAATCACTCTATAGGAAGAGGGAATATTGCAAACTTCTGGGCATCAAGGTGGTTGGATGGGGCTTTACCAGCAGAGGTTGCGCCTAACTTGTATAAACTGACAGGACTCAAAAAACTATCAGTGGAGCAGGCCATGGTGAATGACAAGTGGATCAGGGGTTTCCATAGTACTCTCTCCATTTCAAAATATAAGATGTTTTAGCTTTGCGAAGCAAATATATCTAGACTAGTTTTAGTACGTAGGTTCACTCAACATACTAAAAGAAGTCTAGATATTTTTTTTTTCACAAACCTAAAACTTCTTATATTTTGAAACGGAGGGAGTATAACTTGGGAAATTCAGCTAAGCGAGTTCACAAACTTGTGGATTGAACTGCAAGACAAACAACTGTCCAACGAGGAGGATCAGATCATTTGGAGGTTGAATGCCTCTAAACAATACAGCTCCGCGTCTGCTTGTAAGGCTCAGTTCTTCGGATCCTTTTCTGCTACTGAGTACAAGAAGTTGTGGAGCTCAAAGGTTCAACCGAAGTGTAAATTCTTCACGTGGTTATGGCTGCGGAAACGGATTCTGAATGATGACATGCTACAGACCAAAAGGGTTGGATCATGGGTAACATTTGCACTTTATGCGAGCAGGAGCATGAGAGGGCGGCTCACCTGATTCTGAACTGTTCCTAGTCGTTTGGCATCTGCTGGCCCAATGGACTGCTGTATCGGCCTTGGCAATTCAGCGAAACTTATGCTCCTCTCGGGTGGGCTGGCGCCGCTTCATGTCTGGTTCTGGATTCCAAGGACGAGAAAATCCACCAAACGAGGTTCACGGTGAGTATCTCCTTGTCGTCGGAGTCATGACTGAACCGGCCAAATGCCGAATACTTGATGGACGTGGTGGGAGCACGCAGCGAAGCAGAGCTACAGCGAAGTCCGAGCGGTGAAAGCAGCGGCGAAACATGCGGCAGAGTGGACGATAAGTACGGCGAGCGTATCTAGAGACGTGGGCATGTCTCGGCGTGGATGTGCTTCGCTGGCGAAGTCATGGCGACAGAAGCGCTGGAAGCTCTTCGCCGCAGTCTAGGCGAGTGGGGTGGGTGGGAATGAGACTGTCTCGTCGACAGAGCTGGCCCACGCCCATTTTCACAGCGCCCGACGTCCCCAGGACGTACCCGGAAACCTGGGTTCGGCGTGGAAAGCCCGGACTAAAATTCACCCAAATTCGGACAAAAACAGGTTCCTGAATACGCGACATAGACCGATTTTCGGTGTCTGGACCTAAATTCGGCGTCTGGATCGGCGTTCTGGGTAGACGAGTGGAGATGCTCTTAGGCCCGTTTTTATTTTTTCGTCTATGTTCCTTTGTCAGCTCGCCCCTCTCTGGCTTGTGTCTGAACCTCTTATTTCCGCTTAATTGAATGGGCAGAACACCTGCCACTCGAAACTTTATTTTCTCTGTATCTATAACCGGAGGAGGTCAGCTTTCTCCGTATACTGCACGGCATCATTGACATTGTGCGCCACTCGAAACTGCAATTTTTCTGTTGTCGCTCTCGCCATCCTGCTGCGCTGCAGTCTCCATACGGAAGAAAAAACTTCCTGCCATTGCCCAACTACAGGGCGGCGGTCTCTGTCGAGTTGCGACGCGCCGCCGTTGCTGACACCGTGGGCTATCCTCGTCCACAGGTTGAAGAAAACTGATCGGGATTTATCGTTTTTCCAGCTGGATGTAGAGCACGTTAGTGTGATTGACTGGATAGACAGGCACGTGTAAACGAGGGGATTATCTGTTCAATTGGCTGTTTTGCTACTAGCTGGTTTGTTTGTCAGGACAAGGATACGGCATTTGGAATGTGGCTTCAGCCCATGCCAGGACAAGATGGAAGCAAGAGAGACCACTGTTTTCATGCATCCAAGTTGCCTTCCTAGATGGAGACGGCCGTGATGAACCGCTATCTGTTCTCATCATCCGATCGTCCATGTTAAACCTCATATTGGCACAGTCGAAGATGGAGACTGTACATGACGGACAAATACGCTTATCGAGAATCTTCTCAACATTTATTTTTTCTCCGACGTCAGCTTTCCCCCTATACTGCACGGCATCATTGACGAGGTGTGCTTCGATGTCCCTCCCTCCTTAAACTTAAGTTTGTATGATTCAGTTTTGTTTTGACACTCGAAAGTTATATTTAGACCATGTATACCTCCATATATGTGTATTTGGTCAAGCTGGGTATACTTCACGTTCCGTTTCTACCGGCTGATCCCGCCTCCCGTTATTGTGATTTACGCATTTGCATGTCAAATTTTGATTTTTTGGTTGTTGCTGCTATATACATTTTGATTTCCACCTCCCGTAAGCACGTGAGTATACCTGTAAAGTGAGTATATGTCTAAGAAGATTATATGGCCTTTGGATAGGGTTGTACGATATTCAAAACGAATTGATATCGAATTTTTGTTTATCAAAATTTGAAAGGAAGAGGGACACTGAAGCAAAAGCGAAACTGCATTTTTCTGTTGTCGGTCTCGCCATCCTGCTGCGCTGCAGTCTCCACACGGAAGAAAGTACTTCCGCCATTGCCCGACTGCAGCGGTGGTCTATGCCGAGCTTCGACGCGCCGCCGTTGCTGACACGGACGGTTGTCCTCGTCCACGGGTTGAAGAAAACTGATCGGAATTGATCGCTTTCCCAGCTGGATGTAGAGCACGTCAGTGTAAACGAGGGGGATTATATCTGTTTGATGTCTTTCAGTGGCGGAGGACGGAAAAAATCCGAGGTAGGGCAAATTAAAAAAATGGTGTAAATATCAAAATAGCCTCGAGAACAGTAGTACATAGTATGATGCAAACATAGTCACTTAATGCAATAAAAATAGTAACGTATTTGATTATAAGTGAAACAAAAAATACTAATTGTCAAAATCTTCTGTATTTTACCGATGAAGACTTTTATCCCTTGCTCGATTTAGCATATCATCAAGTCATAGAGAAGCAATCATGAAAATATTTTTGTGCAACTCGGTCTTAATGATCTTTGCCATCGAGAAAGGCCTTTCAACTTTTGTCGTCGCTACTAGTAAAAGCAATGACAGGTCAACAAGACGATAAACCGTATGAAGCATGATGTGTCGTTCAAAAGGATAATCTCTAAAGTTTTTAATTCTCCGCATATAAATAACTATAAGCTAAGAAATCTTATTCAGGTTGAATCTATATAATGAATCACTTGAGTCAAGCCAAGAAGTTCTGAAGCAACGGTAACGATAGCTCATCAAAGAAAATTGGTTGTAATAGAGTCTATAGTTAAATAGAAGGTGTCCACAACATGAAAATAATCAACAATGACCTGGTGTCTTCCCTCTTTTAATGATTTTCACTCATTATATTACCATTTCATCCATACCTAGAATTATGATATCATTTTCTGCGCGAATTCACATCTTTCAGGAGGGCTCCAAACCATCATTTCTCTAATTGAACAAGTAATACTCACATCCTTCACCAATACAGTATTAACTAAAGTGATACAATTAGAATTTTAGATCAATAATTTATACAAAGGAAAATTAGATCCATAAGACATTGTTTAGAGTCAAATTTACTGTGAATTAGCTATTGCAAAGAAAAATATGAATTTAAACTATGCTACATCTAGTCTTTATTTCACTCCGAAAATAGTTTTGTGCAGTGCTCAGTAAAACAAACATAACTTTCTCATACGAAATCCGTTTTCAGCGTACGACCAGTTAAATTATTCAGAAAAAACATGCGCATCTAAAGGTGTTTGCCAAAAATCAAGGTAGTGCGGCTGCCCTACCTTGGCCTACTGGGAGCTCCGCCGCTGGTCTGTTTTGGTGCTAGTTGGTTTGTTTGTCAGGACAAGGATTATCCAAGTTGCCTTTCTAGATGGAGACGGCCATGAATATCTATCTGTTCTCGTCAACCGATAGTCCATCTTAAATCTCATATTGGCACGGTCGACGCATTTTTCTAAACATGACAGACAAATACACTCGAGTAGTCGTGATTATACTAGCTAGCGTCTCGAAGGACAGCACGCCGGAGTGCTTATCGCCTAACAAGGTTGAGAATGTAGTCATTTTTGCTGACAGGCCTTTCGACGGCTGAAGACTTCAACGGAGCAGATCGAGAATCTGATCAAAACGGTGGGCCAAAACAGAGCTGGTAAGGTCCAGTAGCCCGAAACATGCGAAAAAGAAGTTTTTTCTGCACTAGAGTAGATAATAAACCTGGGCGTCTCCAATGCTTAATTTTAAAACAGGCCATAAGCTGGGGCCCCCTGACAATGCTATAGCCGATTAAAATGGCCACAATGCTTGTGGACGATCTGGGCCTTAAGATTGACCCAGCTGCTAGTTCTTTATACTTTTTTCTATGTGCATCTACCGTTCACTGTTTTCTCAAAAAAAATCAAAAAATCTACCGTTCACTGTGAAGAGAGGGGAGAGAAACAATCCTTTTTTTTATTTTTGGCCCGGCCATACCGGTGCGGTCGACCTTAGGAATATTTTGCTTGTGGCCAATTCTCACAATGTTTAAGAACAGGTCTTAAGCTGTTTTTTTTTTCCTTATGGCCGATCCTTATTTCTACATTGGAGACGACAATAAGCCTCGGCCATAAGTGTGTGTACAGCGATTGTTTGAGTCTAGCAAAAATCTTAGACATGAGTCTAGCATAGAAAAATACGCTCCAACGTTACACACTGCTTGGCCTCACTGTTAGAATAAAAAACCTATTTAAGAAGACTCTTTTCTTGTTAGCTACATGTGTCTAGTACTAAAGCCGAGTCTAGCAAAAAGCTTCTTAGCTACCTGTGCTCCAACATTTGGATCTATACCTAAAGATTCTTAGACACCTCCTTTTCCATACGCTGCACTTGCCCTAAGGCTGTAAGGTCGACCATAGCCTGAAATAAGCATTGTGAGATTGGTCGTAAGCCAAAAATCGCTATGATTCTTAGACACCCCCTTTTCCATACGCTGCACACCCCCTTTTCTGTTGTCGGTCTCGCAAACCTGCACACGGAAGAAAGTACTTCCTGCCATTGCCCGACTGCAGCGGTGGTCTATGTCGAGTTACGACTTACCACGCGCCGCTGTTGCTGACACCGTGGGCTATCCTCCTCCGCGGGTTGTTGAGGAAGACTAATCGGAATTAATCGTTTTTCCAGCTGGATGTATAGCACGTGATTGTGACTGACACGTGTAAATGAGGGGATTATCTGTTTGATGGCTGTTTTGCAACTAGCTGGTTTCTTTGTCAGGACAAGGATAAGACATTTGGAATATGGCTTCAGCCCATGCGGGACAAGATGATGGAAAACTCACAGGAGGCAAGAGACCACTCTTATTTTCATGGATCCAAGTTGCCTTCCTAGATGGAGACGGCCATGAACAGCATCTATCTCTTCTCGTCACCCGATAGTCCATCTTAAGTCTCAAATTGGCACTGTGTCGACGCATTTGTCTGTACACGACGAACATATACACTCGATCGAGTAGTCGCGATTATGGTAGCCTCTAGAAGTGTACTAGCTAGAACAGCACACCGGAGTGCTCCCCGCCGCCTAACAAGGTTGAGAATCTATGGAGTAGCCGTTTCTGCTGACAAGCCTTTCGACGGCTGAATATTTTGTATGTAGACCGTGAATCTGAGCCAAACCGTGGGCCTTCGGCGACCCTCGGAGAGCTTGTTCGCTCCTACTCTTTTCGTTTTAAAATATATAAGATGTTTTAGTTTTTTTAAAACAAATGTATCTAGATTACTTTTAATGTGTAGGTTCACTCTAATCCTGAATGAACCTACACACTAAAAATAGTTTAGATACATTTTTTTCACAGATCTAAAACATCTTACCTTTTAAACGGAGAAAGTAGTTTAGATCAAAACAGATCGAACTAGTAAGGTCTACTAGTAGCCTTAAACGTTCGAATCAGACTTTCTCCCCGCTTTATAAATAAAGCACACAGGTGAGAAACGCCTGCATGTAAGACAACGCCCAAAGAGAGACACCACTGACATAAGATGTCGGCAGAGTACACACGCCCGAACTACAAAAGGAAAAAAAATGGAGACAGAGGCGGATCAACTAAATGACGATGACCCGCACCCGTTGGCCCCCCTGGAGAAGTACCACCACACTCCTAGCAGTACCTTCAAGAAGGAAAGCAAACGCTATTGCCCGGACCATAGCTGGTCCTAGGGTTTCCCCCAGCACACAAAGGGCAATGATAGGGTAGCCACGACGCCCTCCAGGAAGGAATGGTGCCACCTGAGGGCGGCACCGCGTCGGTGTCGATCGAGCCAACAAGGATTTCTCCCGAGAAACCTATCCGTCACCCCCGGGCGATCCTTTGCGTAGAAGCACCGCGAGGACGAAGCCTCGCCACCACCAATCTTGCCATCCACGAGCATGCGCCACTCCGGTCACGAAGTCGTCATCATCGTCTCACCAAGAACACCATTGCGAGGTCTACGTGGCAGAGGCAGAAGGTAGCTCGGATCGGGACTAGCAGAACCACGACTGGCGGGAGGGAACTACCTCCACTGTAAATGGCAGTAGTCGACCGGACGCAATTGCAGGCATACCAGTCCCCATCAAAACCGGCCGGGCCCAACAGGCCCGTAAAGCCCCAGCGGGGCACACCGGTTCAAGAGGGTCTGGCCAGGCCCAAATGGGCCTGTAAAGCCCGCATCTACGATGCAACAAGGCGGACATGGTCGTCGCCGTTCCCTGCTCGACGTGCCCTCGCCAAAACCTGCAGAACGGGCCAACGAAGTGGCAAACCGACCCGCCCCAACCCAAGATCAGGCCCGGTCTGGGCTGGCAGGGCTCGCAGTCGCCTCTTCACACTGCGCATGGCGCGTTGCCCCGCAGCCACGCTGCCTCAGAGTCTCCCCGTCGAAGCGGGACCGCCGCCGCCCAAGGAGCACCGCCGCCGGAGGAAACGGGTCCCCGACCCCGCCTCCAAGCTACGGGGAGAGGCCGACCGCCGCCTCCGGCTCCACATGGGCTGGGCCCGGCGGATTCCGCCGACGACGGCGACAGGAGGAGAGGAGGGGAGGGGTCTCGGCCGGGGAGGGGGTGGTGGGGCCCCCGTTGCCCCGTCGGGAGGGGGGTGGCGAGAGGGGCGGACGGGTGCGAGTTTTTTTTTCCAAATATGAAGAGAAAACATGCGGAAAAAAATGTTTTTTCTGCACTAGTACAACAGATAAACAGAAGGGCGTACGTCTTGATCAGTCCGACGTGGCGGCAACGTGGACGATCGTTCCCTGGTTCAACCCCTGGGGACGAGACCACATTAGGAAAAGGAGGCATATCTTGGACTCACATCGACGTCATAGACGTACGGGACTGCACGCCATGAAACCCATCCTCTTCCTCTGCACTTGCGTGACAGAGAGGCAGATAATGTGATAGAGGATCACAACGCATCGCATACGTTCAAGAGTGTACTGAATCGGCACCGTACGACTTCCAAAGTACGTAACGTAAGTACGTACGTATATGTGTACAAAGTACAGACACGTCAGGATACCTCCATGAGCTAGGATAGGATTAACAGGGGAACGACTGGTGCGTTTCATTTGCTGCCAAACACTCATTAAGTCATCATGGAAGCACTGGTCTGATTAATTGACAAGAAAGTGACCGGAGCATCTTGGAGCAGTCGATAATACTGCCACGGCACACTGTAATCATCAGCAATGTATTTATGTATTTGAATTATCTTGGGCCGGACAAGGATGGCAGTGCCGACTGTTCGTCGTCGTTATCAGGCCTGGGCCTGGGCCTGGCCGTGACGGAGAGACCGATTGATTAATCCAATGAATTAATGGACAGAATATGGAGCGCATTTGCGTCCGAGGACAGTATTACTGCACGTATATTTCTACTACCTCCGAACACAAGGGAGGAGAGGAGGCGCCTAGAGCAAGTAGACACGTACTCCTACTGACTTTGCCCAAATCAAAGCATATTCCAAGATCCCGTAGCGCCGAGAAAACTTTGTTCCCATGCATGGACTAGAGAAGATGACATGCACGAACTGCGCAGACCAGCCACATATATCACATCTTTTCGTACGGAATAGCCCAAAAGAACTTGCGTGTAGGATTACCACACTCCCAAAGAACAAGTCTCAGGCCAAAATGGCATATCCAGTGCAGTGAGCCACCAAGGAAGTTAATTGCAAAAAACTGTGACAATTACATGAAAAGTTCAAAAATCCATCACTTTTAAGAAGATATGCAAAAATCCACATACTAACGACGATTTTAGCCATGCTAACGATGATTTTGACATAGGACCCAATGTTAGGGGTGACGTGACACACTGATTACGGCCTGTTGACAAAATTGAGACCAATTTAAAATGAGGGGTTTATGCAAAAAAAAATTGAACCCCGCATGTCAGCCCCTCTGTCACACAAAATTAAATTATATTTTATTTATTTTAGTATATCTTTTACTCTCTTTGTCTCAAAATAGATGTCACATATGTCAAAATTGAATCTAGACACTATTTAGTATATTGATTCGTCCAAATTTTTAAAAACTTGAGACATCTATTTTGAGACGGATGAAGTATCTTTTTTTTACCGCGCGCCATCGGCGCGGCCCCTCCCAACCACCACCATTGGCCCGGCCGTCGCCGACCCTCCTCAAAACCACCACCCTCCCAACCGCTAGCATCATCCCTCCCCACCACCACCTCCGTCGTCGTTCACCGCTGACACTTCTCCCCATTACCTCGCGCGTGCCCACCAATCCCATACACCGCCCCGCCTAGCCCATCCTAACCACCGCCTGGCCCCGGATGCCGTCCGCGCCCCTTCCTAGCACCACTTCCGTCCCGAACGCCGGCGACGCCCCTCCCCAGCACCACCTTCGTCTCGACCATAAACGGCATCTCTCTCCACTGCCACCTTTGCCCCTGAAAGTCCGCACCTCCCTGCCTCCGGATGGATCCCCGACCATCGGTGCCGCCAGCTAGATCCTCGATGCGTGACCCGCTGTGACGCTGCACCGGCTATCTAGGACCCGTTGAGGCCTTCTGCTTGACATGATCGTCCCTCTAGAGGTCCGGCTACCCGATGCTCTAGACGCCATGTGCCTCGCCGTCCTTGGTGATGATGGCTCCTTCCACGGCTTCTCCACCTGCGTTTGATGCCATGCGTGCCTTGCCGGCCCCAACCACGGCGGTTTCCTCGTCGTCGACACCGGCCACGGTGGTTCCTGACCAGTCTGTTCTCCTCCGTTTCTTTTTATTGAAGAAGAGAGGAGGAAACAAGTGGGGTCCATACAGAAATTATAGAAACCCCCTATTTTAAATTCGCCCCGCTTCTGTCACCCTCAACCGTAATTGTCGTGCCACGTCACCCCTGACAGTGAGTCATGATGTCAAAAATGTTGTCAGCACAGCCAAATCCTAGTGTTAGTGCACATTGCAAGCCACAAGCTCAATGTACGTGGATTTTTGCGAATCTGTTTAAACGTGGTGGAATTTTAAACTTCTCACGCAGTTATCTCGGTTTTTTGCAATCAAGATATTTCATTGGAGAGCGAGAGAGATCCTACAAACATCGCTATTTTTAGACAGCTTTACTGCGTCCCGGTCTTCGCATCGATCTTGCACGCATGTGTACCACTTGCAAAACAGTTTTTCAGACAAAAGAAGAACAGTTTGTAGTCTCCCTTCCTATCCTATTTTTCGTCCTAAAATAGATGTCTCAGATTTGTCAAAATTTAAATGAATCTAGACACTATTTAATATGTAGGTTCATCCAAATTTTGATAATTCAAGACATCTATTTTAGGACGGAGGGAGTACAAGCGAAACAAGAGCAGAATGAGACGACAGTGGTGACACCGACTCGACACTCATACGTCCAAAGTCAATTCTGAAAGCAAAATGTTACAAATATTATATAGTATACCCGATTCAACTGAACCGCCAAATATTTCCAACGCAAGAGCGTCCTGGAGATTATCCCATGATATCCTACACGCACGACCACTAAGTATATATGGTCCGTGCAACTATATTGTCCTGACATGACCACGGCGTACGTCCAAATATACTCCTTCACGCGGAAATCTGAAAAACGTCAAGTGTGTGACCGTGTCGAGTTGGATGAGGCTTCAAGCAAGAGGAAACCTATCAGTGATAAACCCATCCTAATCACGCTAACGTGGCAACACCACGATGGTGGACCTAGGGTTCATCAAATTTTGATCTCATTTGGCTTGCTGATGCACGCCCTTAATCGGGTCATTATCACGGGGGCCTTGAAGATACTCCTAATAATACACACTAGATTAACTAGACTCTTTTTAGACAATGAGATGAGATGATTACTGCATCTTGGTATGTCCACATCCACATATTCAAATTGCGTTTTTGTCGATGGCTTAACAAGGCCAAAAAAAGAAGATGTCATGTGGTGAACTGATGACTAATGACGGGGAACCTTGCAACCGACAACTGAACTATACATTTCTTTTTTGAGTGGAACAACTGAACTATACATGATAGTCATTTTTTACGGGACTACCTCTTACTCTTACAATCTATCATGGAAACAAAGACAACGAACAACCCACGTAGCAATTGGGCTTAAAGTTAAATATATCATAATATATATTTTTATACCAGGCTCACCTTTGTTATTTGCAAAGCGGAAAACTTGTAAACAAAAGAAGCAACTTTGTAGAAACCTATTCACCACTCCCTCTAAGATATCAGTCTCGATCCTCCAACCCAGTTATGTGAAGTGTCCATCTTTTTCATTTTTGTATGTACACATATACATATTACATTTCCTTTCAGTTAATAGATATAATAAACGGGGCATGTAATAAATATTTTAGGTCCCAACGACTTAACCATGCATTTTGTTATGTTGATGAACCAAGCATTTGCGTACTTCCCTTTTCTTTCGGTGAACAAAAGTATACAATAGTAACTAGTGGCGGAGCTACGTTGAGGTCAAAGAGAGCAGCCCCTAGCCCATGGAAAATTAAGCAAAGAACCAGTAGGATTTGGCCCATTTACCCCTAAAAACAGTAGTATTTGGTTATCCCTGATATTGGCCCAACATGCCTTGGTAGCCTATCCCCCCCTCCCCCCCACACACACCCTCCTCCAGCGCCTCGTCCCAAACTCCCACATGACAGTGACCGGTGGGGGAGCGGGGACCAACTATTAGGGGGTGGGGGTTTGGAGAGGGGGCAATACCAAATGAGCTAAGAGAAAAATACAAGGTATTGGGCTAAAATGGAAATGGGCTACTTTACAAGGGTTCCTTGGAAGAATTCCAATGGGCAGTGGGGGGCGCCCCTTAAACTCAACATAACTTTGTCCTTGATAGCAATATATAATGAATATTCCATGAAAACCCATCATAAATATGTCGAGAATAAAATCATAGTGTGTATTATATCACCAAAGTCTACATATTGATACACTGCAAAAGATACGCTATACTTCGAGTGTTGGGCCACGCAGAGATAAAACAAAAAATTTCCTCTAACGTGGTGATCCCAAGATCTAGCTGAGGTAGAAGGCCACGAGGTTTACCACTAGACGCCATGGATTACCGATAAAGCGCGTCTTGATGCAAGATGCCCTCACGATCCGATCGTCCTGGTGCTGATCGCACAACACCTCTGCTGGTATCCACACGTACAAGGAGGAGCGCCGGCGGCAAACTGCTAGGTTCGTGACGACGGCTGGACTGCTGTGGAGCTAGGGTTTCCAACACATGGAATGACCTATCCGAACAACGATTAACCTTTCTAGGTTAAGGTGCTCCACTATATATAGGGAGTGAACGTCGGCTCTGCTCGCGCGATCCATTCACTAAAGCCCATATAACACTAGTCACCGTGAGTCCAACTCACTAACTCAGTCCTAATCCGGTTTAGGTCCAACCCAATCAGATTACAGGTTCAGATCCAATCCAAACTTGCTCCCGCTCTTAAGTGTGTGGCCCCGCAGGCTCATGGCTACTTGGACACGATTGGAGTCCGACTCTCAATCGATCAGTCGGTAGCGGCTCCTAGCAGGACGTGCCGACTCCCAAGTACCAAAGAGTCATGACGACTTGCCTTTCCAATGCGACTTGCGTCCGTGTCCCTTTTGCCTCACGATATACCTTGTCAGACTATAGGCGAATAATTGTCATCCCTTAAATAGTCCGACTCTCTTCTCGATCCGACATAAGTGATTCACCTGACTAACTCTTAGTCGATCGCCTCGGTTAACACTTAACCGAGTCGTGCATGGCCATGCTTTCCGAATCATATCTCACGAGAGGGCCCAGAGAATATCTCTCCAAGTGGAGGGGAAAAATCCCATCTTGGTTATTCACGTCACGCAGCTTGATTCTCAGTCGACCAACTCGCCTTTTATAACTGCGCCACGGATCAGCGTTTGACAGAACCTAAGTCGGTGATCCTCAACTCGAACTATGCAACAACCTCAGGTCTAAGGATTACATTGATTGAGATATACAAATGACAACTTGTTCGTTGTATCTCAATATGGGTCAATCCGACTCGCTAAACTCTTTAGCCGAATCTATGTAAGTTGGAATAGCATCTCCATGCCCATGACAAGTGGAACCGAGTCATCAAGCCAACTTTCACATTGGTCTAAGTTGTGTGTCCTGCACAACTTCAATGACCAAGGATATTTAGTATAAACAACATGAATGCATAGTTCCACAACCGAATCACATATTCGATGATACATATCAGATGTTTATACAAGGACAACTTAATAACTTTATAAATACAATGAGAAATATCATCATACATAATTGCCTTTAGGGCATATTTCCAACATTAAGTACAACATACAACCTAGAAGGATGCCACGGGCGCTTCTTTACCGTGTAATGATTAGTAGTCACTTACTATCAGTTGCTTTGGTAGCAATTGTCCCGCTCTTAAATCCTTCGACAAAACTAATGCCTCATCTAAGTTGGCCAAAACTATTTTAAGAATTTGACCTTCTCTCGCTGCTACCTGGGATGGAGACGAAATAGTGCAAACGTCCGACACCGCAGCACGGTCAACGCCAAATGGGTTTGGCGCTGAACCCATTGAGCCTTTTTCTACCAAAATTTGTTAGCGCCAACTTACACAATTTTGGCTTCATTCTCATTGGCATCGATTCAGAAACCGATTCCAAAATAGTTTTGAACGGGTCAGGTGAGGTATTAGTTTGGCCAAAAAAAATCAGATTTCTGATGCGTTTCATTTGCAGCCAAAAACTCATCACTGAAGCAGTGGTCTGATTAATTGTCAAGAAAGTGACCGGAGCATCTCGGAGGGTCGATAATACTGCCACGTCACACGGTAATCATCAGCAATGTATGTATCTGAATCTTGGGCCGGACAAGGATGGCAGTGCCGACTGTTCGTCGTCGTGGTCGTTGTTATCAGGCCTGGCCGTGACGTAGACTGACTGATTCCACGAAGTATTAATGGAGAGAATATGGAACATTTGCATCCGAGGGAGATCGAGCTGGTCACGAACTATTCCGTCGGTCCGCAGGACAGCAGTGTTCCTGCACTGCACAAATTATCTAGGTAGTAGTACATACATTACCTCCGATCACGAGGGAGGAGAGAGCTGATTATTCCAATCCTAGAGCAAGCAGACACGTACTCCGACTAACTTTGCCCAAACTAAGCATATTACAAGATCCCGTAGAAAACTTTGTTCTCATGGATCAGCTGAGAAGATGACAGGCACGAACTGCGCAGACCACCCACATACATCGCATCTTTTCGTACGGATCGCCCAAAAGGACTATGGCATATTACTACACTCGCAGAGAACAAGTCTCGGCGGGAATGGCATATCCAGTGCAATCGCTATTTTCAGACAGTTTTACTGCGTCCCCGTGATCTTGCGCACATGTGTAGTACTGCTTGGTCACATGGAAAACAGATTTTCAGAGACAAGAGAAAAACAGTTTGTAGTCCCCCTTCCTCTCCGGCCTATATGCTCCAGCACGAGCGAAACGACAGCAGAATGATACGAGAGTGGTGACGCCGCCGACCCCGTACGTCCAAAGTCAATCCTGAAAGCGAAAAATCACAAATATTATACTCCCTCCGTCCCAAAATAACTGACGCGGTGGCCATTTTGCAAAAACACCCATGTACTTTTTCACCTGAAACCCGCGGTCCATCTCCAACATCGCCTTCCCTCGACTTCTCCTCGTCCCTCCTTCCGCCTTCGCCTCCGCCGCCTCCGCCCCCCTCGCCGCCGCCTCCATCTCCTCGCACGCCCTCCTTCCCCTACACCGATTCCACGGTGTGGAACCTTCGATTCGCAGCCCCTGCCACAAACCCTAACCCAGGCTGTAGCAAGGTTCGTTTTTAGGGATCCATGGCAGCCGACGCCTCGGCTCAAGATGGGGCACAGGGAATCCATGGTGTCGTAGGTGTCCTAGTCTCTGGCAAGATTCAATCTTTACTATCCATGGTTGCCCTGGGGCCCTCACGACGCCGGCATCCTCAGGATCTGGAGCTCGTCACGCCATCGGTCTCCTACGCCTCGCTCACCTCCCACCTTCTACGATTCTGTGGTGGGCATCATCGATGCCTCTGAGAGGACGGTCACAGGTTAGGCCGCCAGGGACGCCACCTCTCCCTCTAAACATACACCCTCGGGTACTTGGATTCTTCTCCCCTTTCTTCCCTGCCTGCATGCTCCATTATTTCTAGTCCGAACTGTTTGGATTGATATAGTGAATTAGTGAAAGATCACCAAACTGAATTTAGGCATCATCTTCCTCGGGTATCAAGTTCAAATCTGATAGTCCTACTTGATCAACTTCAGCATCATCTTCCTCAGGTATCAAGTCCAACTCAGGCGGTTCCTTCTCATCAACTTCAGCTTCATCTTCTTCCTCGGGTAACCAATTCAATTCAGTATCATCTTCCTCAGGTATCAAGTCCAACTCAGGCGGTTCCTTCTCATCAACTTCAGCTTCATCTTCTTCCTCGGGTAACCAATTCAATTCAGCATCATTTTCTGGATATATTGGGATGAGGTGGTGGTTAGGTTGTACAACATCAGAGTCGCTGGTTGGAGGGAATTCAGCCTTGTAGATATTTTCTAGGTCAGAACACATTCCTGTGAAAGAGCGAGAATGGGGGCATGACATGGTTTCTTTTGAGAACACGAATAACAACAGATCAATCAAGCATACTATCTTACCATGTACCAAAGGTTGAGAGAACATGTTGTCCTTTTGGCATATCGTTTTAAATTTCCACAAATCCAGCCTTGTCTTAGGTACTTTCTTTCTCTTGGAAACCAGCTTATATAGTTCTTCGCCATCAAAATGTTTCTTTAGATAGCTGTCCAAAAGTATGAATTAGACATTGCTCAAGAGAAAAATAGGTATGGAACTTACTCATTGAAACTTACGCATTGGAGAGCACTAATTTCTTATCAAATTTCGACCTTCTCCTTTTATTTTGTACTCCCAGCATTTTGTTTCTTTGGTTCTCTTGTATTTCCAGCATTTGAGTACTTGACATGGAGACTAACTGAACCCTGCAAGTAACAATTTTCAGAAACCAACTGTAGAAATTCAGAGTAGCAACAATTTTCAGAAACCAACTGTAGAAACAACATTTTGTGCAACAATTTTGGAACATTATGCCATAGAAGTGGCCTCGGAAACTTAAAAGAGATAGCAGGAAGTGAAATAAGAGGGCTATTAAATTACTCCCTGTTCCTTTTCAAAACAAAATTACTCTATGTTTTGTAACAATTAACAAACTTCTGGAGTTTTTCAATCATTAAAACTGATTTACATAGTTATCATAGAGTAAAAACCAATACAATGTTGCTCCTGGAATAAAAATAGAGCCTTGTGCCATCATGATCAAGACATGCTACCATGTCTAGATGCTTGCTTAACAAATTGCATCTAGCAGTTAATTATCCGCAGCTTATAATATAGCAACAACTTCATGGCACGCTACTCATACAATCTCACTGTTTCACACAGGCCAGTCATGATCTGCTGTGATGGATCCCTGGTTATGCAGATGCCTGGTGGGGGAACAAAGAGCAATATAATACTACCATGTAGTGTGGTTAAACAATGATCCTACATTGCAGATGATGACAACAACGATGGTTAGTTGTGATGAATGCTTGATCAAGAAGTGGGAGGATCAGGCAACCAACAGTAGGAGCAGCGATGGTCGATGTAGACTACTAGTGTTTGTTTCTGCCATGTTTCCTTATTGTGTTTGATCCAGATGTTGTTCAAGATACTGACTGGTGACAAGCTACAAGAAGCTCTGGTATTCAAGATAAGCTACAGAAAGGAGTACCCGAAGCAATAGAAAACTGAGGCAAGCTGGGATAAGTGAATATGCTACAGGAAGGTAAGTTCATGATGTAGGGTTTCGTAGCATGAAAAATAAAAATTTTCTACCGCATACAAACAAACAAGCCAAGATCTATCTACTAGATTGTAGCAACGAGTCGATAGAATAACTCACCCTCGAAGATTCCAAAGTGTTTAACGAGAGCGGATTCTCGTGGGTGATGTAGTCGTACTGTTTTTGATCTCAAGATCGCGTAGACGATCCTTCTGGCGCTAACGTTCTCCCGGCGCTCACACGTCACCGTTCGATTTTCGACGAAGACCTTCCTCTCCTTGTTCCAAAGCAGCGGAGGTTGTAGCACTCTCCTCGTGATTCCGGCAGCACAACGGCGTGGTACCGGAAGTAGAGGGGAGATCTCGCAGGGCTTCGCCTTAAGCCGGAGCGAGTATGGTGGAGTATGAGAGAGCCCCTCGACGATCTAGAGTTTAGACACGCCAAGGAGTGGCAAGCCGGCGGCTAGGGTTTAGCTAGGCGGCGGCTAGGGTTTGCCCTAGGGCGGCGGCGGCAGTGGAGGTGGCGGCGCCGTCGGCTAGGGTTTGGAGGAGAGGATCTTGTGTGTCTCTAGGAGGGAGCCCTGCCCCTCCTTATATAGGTGGAGGGGCCGGCCAAGGGGAGGGAGAGGAGTACCTCCCCAACTCGGCTTGGTGGTCTTGGTGGGAGGAGGACTCTCCCAACTCGGTTTCCTCCTCTTTTCTTCTTTCCAAAATTAGCCGTTTGACTTTCAAACTAGCCGTTTGACTTTTCAAACTAGGATTTAATTAAACCCTTTATTTTGGACAGCAATGACACTTAGTACATGATGCAATCATACCAACTTGATATAACACATTCATGTACCCTTCCCCCCCGGAGTGCCGGACATTCCGGAACCTTCTAGAACATCCCCGATGAAAACACCGGAACCATTCTCCAACTCCGAAACGGGACTTTCCTTATATGAATCTTATTCTCCGGACTATTCCGGATCTCCTCGTGATATCCCGAATCCCATTCGAGACTCCGAACAACATTCGGTCTCTTTCTCATTATTCCATAACTACTCAAACAACGTCGAATCCTTAAGTGTGTCTCCCTACGGTTCGTGAATTATGCGGACATGGTCGAGACACTTCTCCGAACAATAACCAATAGAGGAATCTGGAAATTCATATGGCTCCCACATATTTCTACGATTACTTTGCGATCGAATGAACCACTTACATACGATATCAATTTCCCTTTGTCTCACGATAGTTTACTTATTCAAGGTTATGATCGTCGGTATCTCTGCATACCTAGTTCAACCTCGTTACCGATAAGTACTCTTTTCTCGTTCCCGTGATATGTGATCCCTTGTGAACCAGTCACATGCTTGCAAGCTAATTGGATGACATTTCACCGAGAGGGCCCAGAGTATATCTATCCGTCATATGGATGGACAAATCCCACTCTTGATCCATGTGTTTCAACCAATACTTTCTGAACACTCAATGCCACCTTTATAGCCACCCAGTTACGGTGTGGTATTTGATGTCATCAAAGCATCCATCCGGTAAAGGTGATATGCATGATCTCATGGTCGAAGGAATTAGGTTACTATGTATCAGAAAGCATATAGCAATTGAACTATTAAAATGACTTAATCTTTATGCTACGCTTATCTATAGCAGTATGTCCACCATATCATTCTCCTAACGATATGATCTTGTTGTTAATAACATCTCAATGTTCATGATAGGGAAACCATAATCATCTATTAACCAACAAGCTAGCGTTATATAGAGGCTTTACTAGGGACTTCAATTTAAGTTTACAAATCACACAAGTATTAATGTTTCCTTGTTAATACTATTATAGCATAAATGTAAACATTTATCATAAACACAAAGATATAATAATAACTACATTTATTATTGCCTCTAGGGCATATCTCCAACACATGAATCTTACTCCTGACAAACCTGAAGATAAGTTCATGAATCTTACTCCTGACTCAAGAAGATAAGTGAATATGCTACAGGAGTATTATCTCCTGACAAACCTGAATTTAATTTAATTACAGTGAAATCAGAGACTGCTCTGTATTATCTCTTGACAAGTAAATATGCAAAATCTGACAGTGATTGAACTCTATTAAGATTAACACTGCATATGACAATGATTCAGATTGATTCATGAACTAACATTGATTCAAATTGTACAGTGATTCAACCTGATACTGAATTTGACAGTGATTCAAACTTTCAGGAACTAACAGCTATAGACGGCAGTGGGGAGGCGACAACGAGGGATGGAGCTCCTGCGTGTGGCCTCCATCAAGCACGAGCGCGCCTCCTCCGTCGATCTCGAGCGCCTGTGCGTGGTTGCGCTTGAGGTCCCGCGCGTGCGCGTCCCTCCGTCGACCTCCCACGCGTGCGCGTCCCTCCTGCGTGCGCGTCCCCTCCGTGGAGCTCCGGCGCGCCCTCTCCGTCGACCTCCAGCGCTTCCTCTCCGTCGAGATACGGTGCGCCCTCTCCGTCGAGCTTCGGCGCCCCCGTCCGTGGAGCTCTGGCGCGCCCCCTCCGTCGAGCTCTCGCGTGTCCCCTCCCTTAAGCTCCCGTGTGGGACTTCAAGGGCAAGCAGAATGGCGGCGCAGCCCTAGGAGCGCGAGCAGACCGGAGGCGTGGTCCAGCACGCGGCCGGGTACCGTCCCTGCGCGGGCCGGGATGTGGGCGCCGGCCGCCGGAGCTCGGGACGAGGCCAACTAATTGAATCAGAGGACTGTATTGTAATGATTTAAAACAGTCTGGGTTATTTAGCAAAAAAATAATTCTACAGAGGCCGCGTCAGTTATTTTAGGACGGAGGGAGTATATAGTAGTACTCGATTCAACTGAAACCACCAAATATTTTCAACGCAAGATTATCCTATGACATATGTATGGTCCATGCAACCAGATTGTCCTTCCCCAGTGTGGGACCTGACTTTGACCACGACGTGCAGTACGTCCACAAAAAAATATTCCTACGTGCGTAAATCTGTATACAGAAAAACGTTCGGCGGGTGACGTGTCTAGTTGGACGAGGGTTCAGGCAAGAGGGAAGACGGACAAGCGTATCAGCAGATAATTAAGCACGTCTTGATCAGGCTGACATGGCTATGTGTGGATGGTGGACCAAGGGTTCGTCAATTTTTTTGACCTCTCATCTGGCTTTGCTGATGCACGTACGCCCTTAATCGGGTCATTATCACAGGGCGGGAAGATTCTTCCTAATAATACACACTAAATTAAGAAGACTCTTTTTAAACAATGGGATATTTTTCTTACCAGTTTCTGCATCTTGCATTGTCCACATCTAAATCATATTCAAATGTCGTTTAAGAGGTAGTACGTACCAAACGGCTTACACAAGGAGAAAAGAAAAGAAATGCCATGTGGTGACTAACAGGCAGCGAATCCGATCACCGACAACACACTATACCCGATACTATTTTTCTTCTATCAAACTACTCCCTCCGTTTAAAAATATATAATATTTTCGGTTAGTGAAGCTAATGTATCTAGATAATTTTTAGTGTAGGTTTAAATGAATCTATACATTAAAAGGTGTCTAGATACATTTACTTCATAAACCTAAAACATCTTGTATTTCTAAACGAAGGGAGTATGTGTTACTCTTACAATCTATCACTGAAAGGCTTGAAGTTATATACTTCCTCCCTCTCAAAATAGATGTCTTAGATTTATCAAAAAATTGAATGAATCTATACACTAAACAGTGTCTACATTCATTCAATTTTTGAATGGACAAAAATGGAAATGGGCTACTTTAGAAGGGTCCCTGGGAGTTGGGAGAATCCCAATGGGCTAGGGAGAGCACAGCGGCGGCGCCCCCTAACGACGGGAAACCTGCCATCGACAACCTATCTATGATACTCGTTTTTTTAGAACTACGTGTCACTCCTACAATCTATCGTGGAAACAAAGACAACGAACAGCCCATGTAGCAACTAGGATTAAAGTTAAATATATCATCATATATTATTTTTGCTGGGCTCACCTTTGTTATTTGCAAAGCTGAAAACTTGTAAACAAAAGAAGCAACTTTGTAGAAACTTATTCACCACCCACCCCTCCTCTAAGCTATCTGTCTCGACCATTCAACCTAGTTATGATAAGTATCATTTTGTCATTTTTGTATGTATACATATACATATTCCATTTCCTTACGTTGAACAGAAATATTAAATGGGGCATGTAATGGGTATTTTAGGTCCCAACAACTTAACCATGCATTTTTTAGTTGATGAACCAAGCATTTTGTGTACTTTCCTTTCCTTTTGGTGAACAAACGTATACAATGTTGAACGGAGGGGGAGCATGGGCCATCTTTTTCGCATGGGGTGGGTAGGGGATGCCAAATGAGCTTGGAGGAAAACACCAAGCTCACGAACTAGTGTTTCAACCCAAATAAGTTCAGCAGTGGCATTAGCAAGAGCCTTATACTCAGCTTCTATACTGGAGAGGGAGACAGTAGGTTGTTTTCTGGCACTCCAAGAAATAAGATTAGGACCAAAAATTATAGCAAACCCACCAGTAGAGCGCCTGTCATCTAAATCACCTGTCTAGTCTGTGTCTGAAAAGGCACTAAGTAAAGTAGAGTTAGACCTTTGAAAAGTAAGACCAACCTTACAAGTGCCCTGGATATATCGCAGAATCCTTTTAACTGCAATCCAATGTGCAGTTGTGGGAACATGAAGATACTGACATACTTTATTAAAAGAGAAACAAATATCAGGTCAGGTGAGTGTCAAATATTGAAGCGCACCGATAATACACCTATAACGGGTGATATCTTCTGGACCAAGAGGAGAGCCATCTGTCAATGAAAGTGGATCAGTTGTAGAGAGAGGTGTCGGTCATGAAGTGCAATCTCTTGTACCGACACGAGACAACATATCTGTAGCATATTTTTCCCGAGTCAACAACAAGCCATTGTATTGTTGATGAACTTCAAGTCCCAAAAAGAAATGAAGATTTCCAAGATCCTTAATAGCAAACTCAGAATTCAGATGACGGAGAAGAGCTGAGATCGCCAAGTCAAAAGAACTTGTCACTATAATATCATCAACATAAACTAAAAGGAATATAGTAACATCTGACTGATTGTAAAGAAACAAGGATGTGTGTGCCTTAGAAGGAACAAAACCAAGATTATGAAGCTTGGAACTGAGACGAGAATACCAAGCCCGAGGTGCTTGTTTGAGACCATAAAGTGCATTGTCAAGTTTGCAAATATAATGTGGAGTAGCGGAAGACTCAAAACCTGGTAGTTGTTTCATATAAACCTCCTCTTCTAGAACACCATGTAAAAACGCATTCTTGACATCTAGCTGCCGTAAATTCCATCCTCTATAGACAGATATAGATAAAACAAGTCTAATAGTAGCAGCCTTCACAACAGGACTAAAAGTATCTTCATAGTCTATTTCATACCGTTGTTTGAATCCTTTTGCATAAGACGTGCTTTATACCTATCAATAGTAGCATCAGCATTTTTCTTGATGCGATAAACCCATTTACAGTCAATGATATTTTTGTGAGCACTTGGAGGTACAAGATGCCAGGTTTTGTTTGTAAGAAGTGCGTCATATTCGTCTTGCATGGCATGCTTCCAATTTTCATCTGTAAGAGCCTTAGAGAGATTCCTTCATTCTCCTGTAGAGGTGAGCAAAGCATATCGAACAGTACCATCTATATATTTTTTTGGGTTGTCGAATACCTTTTTGTAGGCGCGTCTAAACACCAACCGCAGAAGAAGGATCAGACGAGCTGGGCACAGGTACATGCGAATGCAGATCCAAGGCAGAGGAATAACTGATACGTCGTAAACGTATCTATAATTTTTGATATACTATGCTTGTATCAACTTTGCTATGCTATGTCTACACTTTGAGGTATTTTTATACGTTTTATGGGACTAACCTATTAACAATATGCCGCAGTGTCAGTTGCTTGTTTTCTACTGTTTTTGGTTTTAGAAAAGCTAGTAAGGAAATATTCTCAGAATTGGACGAGACAAAAGCCAAAGTCAATATTTCACCGAGGCGAACAGAGAGACCGAAGGGTGACCGGAGGGACGCCACAGGGCCGCCACACCCTAGGGCCATGCGGGCCCACCCTAGGGCATGTCGCCCTATGGTGTGGGCGCCCTGGCCTCCCTCCTGCCTCGCCTCTTCACCTATATAAACCCCCAGATACCGAAACCCTAAGTACCCGATCAGATCTCCATGAAACAGTCCATAGCCGCCACCATCGTCCCTAGATCGGGGGAGGGATCTTAAGCTCTTCTCGACACCCTGCCGGAGGGGAGAGATCATCCCGGAGGACTTCTTCATCACCATACCATCCTCCGGTATGATGCGTGAGTAGTTCCACCTTGGACTATGGGTCCATACAGTAGCTAGATGATTGTTTCTCCTCCTTTGTGCTATCATGTTTAGATCTTGTGAGCTCCGTTCATGATCAAGATCATCTATTTGTAATCATGCATGTTGTGTTTGCAGGGATCCGATGGATATTGAGATTACTATGTCAGATTGATTATTGATTCTATCATGTCTTATGATTATTAATTCTATCATGTCTGTGTTGTTTGAGATCTTGCATGCACTCTATTTCTAGTAGCTATCTTGGCCAAGTAGATGCTAGTGACTCCAAGAGGGAGTATTTATGCTCGATAGTGGGTTCATGCCATTGAATCTGGGGAAGTGACATAAATCTCTAAAGTTGTAGATTTGTTGTTGCCACTAGGGATAAAACAACAATCTCTTGTTCGTGGAACAATTGTATTGTTTACTTTACACACATTGCTTAATGCAGTTACTCGTTGCTTGCAACTTAATACTTGAGGGGTTTGGATGATAACCTGAAGGTGGATTACTAGTCATAGATGCAGTTGGATGGCGGTATATCTATATTGTTGTAATGCCCAATCAAATCTCATAGGATCATGAATGTCTAGTATTGCATTGTTATGCCTTGCTCAGTCCTGTCAATTGCCCCGCTGTAATTTGTTTATCCAGCTTGTTATGTTATTTATCTTAAGGAGAACACCTCTAGTGAACTGTGGACCCCGGTCCAATCTTTACCATCATTACATCATCCACTGTTACTGTTTACTTTCTGCAAGCAACCATTAACTTCCACACCATACGTTTAATCCTTTGTATTCAGCAAACTGGTGAGATTGACAACCTCACTGTAAGTTGGGGGCAAAGTCTTGAGTTTGTGTTGTGCAGGATTCCAAGTTGTAGCAACACCTTGGAGTTGTTTCCTTGCTCCTACTGGTTCGATAACCTTGGTTTCATAACTAAGGGAAAACTTACTGTCGTGCTCATCATACCTTCCTCTAGGGGTCTCCCAACAAAGCTCTACTATTGAGCCACGTTAATAACCAGTGCCTCCACTGTCACGAGTGGCATCATAAAGATAGGCATCATTACTGTGGGTGTCAGCAGGCAGGAAATGATCAAAAGCATTAAATGCAGGGGACAACGCGCGGGGCGATCTAGAGTCCTCGGCGGGCGACATCAGGTGACGCACAGGGGACACGGGCTTCGATGTGTCATGCGCGGAGCCGCTGGACGACACGCGCGAAAGAGTGCGGGCGGGAGGACCAGTGCTACGCGGCGACATGACAGGCGCAGAGCCGCTGGACGAGGCACACGCGGGAGAATCGTCCGGTCCTGTTGGCGGGCGATCCAAGGTAGATGTGCCAGGGTGATCAGCCTTGGGAACAACCTCAGGAGTGCTCCGGTGTTGTAATGCCTCATTATCTGCACTAGAAGCATCGTTTGAGGCACCGTTTTCTTCTTTGTGTATGGATTCTTGGGGAGTCTTTTCAGAGAGCTCTTGAGCATCAACCTGCGGAGGATTTGTTGGGGTTCGTAGCATGGAAAACAAAAAATTTCTACCGCATGCAAACAAACAAGCCAAGATCTACCTACTAGATTGTAGCAACGAGTCGATAGATGAACTCACCCTCGAAGATTCCAAAGCGGTTAACGAGAGCGGATTCTCGTGGGTGATGTAGTCGTACTCTTGCAATCTCAAGATCGTGTAGATGATCCTTCCAGCACCGCGTTCCGGCAGCGCTCCCGCAGTCGGTCACATGTTCGGTACTCGATGAAGACCTTCCTCTCCCTTGTTCCAGCAGGCAGCGGAGGTTGTAGCACTCTCCTCGCAATTCCGGCAGCATGGCGGCGTGGTACCGGAAGTAGAGGGGAGATCTCGCAGGGCTTCGCCTTAAGCCGGAGCGAGTATGGTGGACTATGAGAGAGACCTCGGTGATCTAGGGTTTAGACACACCAAGGAGGAGAGGATAGGCCGGCGGCTAGGGCAAGGGAATGCCCAAGTCGACGGCTAGGGTTTGCCCTAGGCGGCAGCAGTAGGAGGTGGTGGCGCCGGCGGCTTAGGGTTAGGGTTTGGAGGGTGCAAGGTGTGTGTCTGGAGGGGCAGCCCTGCCCCTCCTTATATAGGTGGAGGGGGCCGGCCAAGGGGAGGGTAGTCCCTCCCTAACTCGGCTTCCAAGGCCGGCGGTGGAGGGAGAGGGACTTCCTCCCCAAGTAGGTTTCCTACTCTACTTCCACCAAGCAAACTTGCCGTTTGACTTTTCAAATTGGCGTTTGACTTTTCAAACTAGGATTTGATTTATCCCATTATTTTGCTCAGCGATGACACCTAGTACATGATGCAACCATTCCAACTTGTAATGACACATTCATGTACCCTTCCCCTCCGGAGTGCCAGACATTCTGGAACCTTCTAGAACATTCCCAATGGAAACACCGGAACCATTCTCCAACCCCGAAACAGGACTTTCCTTATATGAATCTTATTCTCCGGACCATTCTGGATCTCCTCATGATATCCCGGATCCCATCCGAGATTCCGAACAACATTCGGTCTCTTACTCATCATTCCATAACTACTCAACAACATCGAATCCTTAAGTGTGTCTCCCTACGGTTCGTGAATTATGCGGACATGATCGAGACACTTCTCCGAACAATAACCAATAGAGGAATCTGGAAATTCATATGGCTCCCACATATTTCTACGATTAATTTGCGATCGAATGAACCACTTACATACGATACCAATTTCCCTTTATCTCACGATAGTTTACTTATCCGAGGTTTTGATCGTCGGTATCTCTGCATACCTAGTTCAACCTTGTTACCGATAAGTACTCTTTCCTCGTTCCTGTGATATGTGATCCCTTGTGAGCCAGTCACATGCTTGCAAGCTAATTGGATGATATTCCACCGAGAGGGCCCAGAGTATATCTATCCGTCATATGGATGGACAAATCCCACTCTTGATTCATGTGTCTCAACCCATACTTTCCAAACACTCAATGCCACCTTTATAGACACCCAGTTACGGTGTGGTGTTTGATGTCATCAAAGAATCCTTCCGGTGATGGTGATAAACATGATCTCATGGTCAAAGGAATTAGGTTACTATGTATTAGAAAGCATATAGCAATTGAACTATTAAAATGACTTGATCTTTATGCTACGCTTATCTATAGGAGTATGTCCATCATACCATTCTCCTAATGATATGATCTTGTTGTTAATAACATCTCAATGTTCATGATAGGGAAACCACAATCATCTATTAACCAACAAGCTAGTATTATGAAGAGGCTTTACTAGGGACTCTGATTTAGTTTACAAATCACACAAGTATTAATGTTTCCTTGTTAATACTGTTATAGCATGAATGTAAACATTTATCATAAACACAAAGATATAATAATAATTACATTTATTATTGCCTCTAGGGCATATCTCCAACAGGATTAGGAATAGGAAAAACTAGAAAATAGTGTTCATTAGCTTATACACCCACATTAGTAAGAGCAGAAGTAGGGTCATCTGATGGGAGGAGAAGAATTTCATCATGAAGGCATCGACCAGCATTAGGATGAAGGTCGGCAAAGGGAAGACATGCTCATTAAAAACAACATCACGGGAGATGTAAACACGACCAGTGGTTACATCAAGACATTTGACTCCTTTATGACAAAAATTGTAGCCAAGAAATACACAACGCTTGGAACGGAAAGAAAGTTTGTGTTTATTATATGGTCGAAGGTTGGGCTAAAAGGCACACCCCAAAACCCGAAGGGGCTCATAGTCAGGTTTGACTCGAAAGAGTATTTCTATGGGAGTCTCAAGGTTAAGAACTTTTGTGGGTAATAAATTAATGAGAAAAGTGGCTGTGATAAAGGCATCATCCCAATACTTAAGAGGCATAGAGGCATTAGCAGGTAGTGCGAGACCTATTTCAACAATATGGCGATGTTTTCGTTCAGCAGAGCCATTTTATTGATGAGCACGAGGACATGATACATGATGAACAATGCCTACTCGTTGAAAAAACCCATTTAACTTTTCATACTCACCACCCCAAACAGTTTGGATGGTGAGAATCTTTATGCCAAATTGGCGTTCAACATATTGTTGGAAGTCAAGAAAAAACTTGATAAACATTAGAACGTTTCTTAAGCAAATAAATCCAAGTATATTTGCTAAAATCATCAATGAAGCTCACATAATATGCATGTTTGCCAACAGAAAGGGGGGCTAGACCCCATACATCAGAGAAAAATTGTTCTAAAGGATAGTGGAAACACTAGTGGAGACATGATATGGTAACTGATGACTCTTTGCCTGCTGGCATGGATCACATATATAAGGATTTATTTCAGAAGTGTATGACAACTTATTATTTCTAAGAACTTGCTGAACAATAAAAGACGACGGATTCCCTAGACGACGATGCCACGTAGACGATGAAGGCTTGATGGTGATGAGTGCATGCTTGGAAGATGACCACGACGAACCATGCAACTAGATTGTCCTGACATGACCACGGCGTACATCTAAATATACTCCTTCCCACGGAAATCTAAAAACATCCGGCGGGTGACGTGTCGAATTGGATCAGGCTTCAAGCAAGAGGAAACTTATCAGTGATAAACACATCCTAATAACGCCAACGTGGCAACACCATGATGGAGGACCTAGGGTTGGTCGAATTTTGATCTCATTTGGCTTGCTGATGCACGCCCTTAATCGGGTCATTATTATAGGGCCTTGAAGATACTCCTAATAATACACAATAGATTAACTAGACTTTTTTTAGACAATGAGATGATTACTGTATCTTGTGATGTCCACGTCCAAACCATATTCAAATCACGTTTAAGACGTCAATGGCATACACAAGGCCAAAAAAAGATGTCATGTGGTGAACCAAGGTTGAAAAAAGCGTTAGGCGTAGGCGAGGCGTTTGGCCTTCGCCTTCGCCTAGTGCCTAGGCGGTGCTTAAGCGCCCTAGGCGTGACCTAGGCGAGCATATAGTTTTTTTACCATCAAGGATATATATGGGTTATTATATGTGATATACATTAATTTAAAGCATGTAAATGAGTAAACAACCAATGACCGCCATTGAAATATGTCCCAGCTAGCTAAAAAGTGAAAAAAATCATGATTTCTTGCTTGATAATTTTTTTATTAGTTATCATGCCTAGACTTCCGCTTATGCTCTAGGCGAGGCGTTTGTCTACCGCCTAGTGCCTAAGCGTGCTTAAGCGTTGCCTAGGTGCCGCCTAATCCAACAGTGTGGTGAACTGATGACTAATGACGGGAAACCTTGCCACCGACAACCGAATTATACAGATTGTTTTATAGGAGTACCTGTTACTCTAACAATCTATCGTGGAAACAAAGACAACGAACAACCCACGTAGTAATTGGGCTTAAAGTTAAACTAGTAAAAGGCGTACGTGCCATGCACGTATATAATTTATAAAACGTGATATAGATTGTTAATATACTTGCAATTTTTTCTAGGGAAATGGAAATCTGTTATTCTGATATCGAAAGGATCCTTATTCGTGTCTCGACATGTCTCAAAACTGATACATCCGACAGGATTCTAAGTCATAAGCTAACTATACCTGTTTACAAATTTTGAGAAAATCATATAGGGTGTTGGTTTGAATCTTGGGCCTATACAAAATGGCCCCAAATAAAATTTCAGCAGTATAAACCAAAATTGTTCAAATCTTTTGTGTGTGGTCTTCCTCTGTAAATCAAGTCCTCAAGGAACCCGTTCAAAAAAAAAAGTCCTCAAGGAAGCACGGCAGATGTTGGCTTGACAAAAACACAAACAGCTGGCGAAACGATACCAACAAAACACAGCCAGCTCCATTCTGTGTTTAAAACGATGTGCTACTGTAGTGGGATTGCTTTTAGCAAAAAAAAATCGAGCATTAGGATTGAAAAAAAAAACCTCAATCTAGAGAGGGCGCACATGGTGCTGCTAGGCCGTCAGTCCGTCACCACGCCTCTTGCCCTCTTCCTCCTCGTATGCCTGACAAGTGAGAAGAGGGGATCCATGGAAAGGCAGGGGTGAGGGGAACAGGTGCATGGGGATGAGAATAGGCTCAAGCAGGTTCTGCAGCGAGACGGCGCCGCAGCCTGTGTCGGGAGGGCGGCAAAAAAAATCAGGAGGTAATTCTGGAAGAAATATATGCATATGTGGCTAATGTAAACTGAGGAGGAGCGCGGAGATGTTCTGTAGTGGAGGGGTTCTCTCCTAGTAAGAAGCAAACGGCGGGGTGAGCCGCCGGCTGAATGCTGGGGACGGACCGCGCAAGGGGTCAACGGCGAAGGTGCGAGGGAAAAAATGTGGCGGCGAAGGGACTTGCGGAAGTTCGACCGAGAACCATCTAGAAGGACCCTGATTGAGCGATGAACAACGTGAGCCGTCGATGCACGAAAACCAACGGCTGGTTTTCTTTGGATTCGCTCCTGCTTGGTCCATTGGATTTGTAGAATCAACGGCTGGCATCACTTGGAGTGAAGTTTTGGCGGGAACACTATAGAACCATGGTGGTAAATCCCTTTTTCAAAACTCGCGTACTATAATAGTAGAGATATATCATCATATATGTTTTTGTATCTGGCTCACCTTTGTTATTTGCAAAGCGGGAAACTTGTAAACAAAAGAAGCACCCCCCTCCTCCTCCTCCTCTAAGATATCAGTCTTGATCCTTCAACCCAATTATGGAAAGTCCATCATTTTTTCATTTTTGTATGTACGCATATACTCCCTCCGTTTCAAAATATAAGATGTTTTAGATTTGTGAAGAAAATGTATCTAGACATCTTTTAGTGTATATATTCACTCCAAACAGGAGTGAACCTACATACTAAAAGCAGTATAGATACATTTGGTTCACAAAACTAAAATATCTTATATTTTAAAACAAAGGGAGTACATATTACATTTCCTTTTAGTGAATAGTACATATAATAAATGGGGCTTGTAATAAATACGTTAGGTCCCAACGACTTAACCATGCATTTGTTATGTTGATGAACCAAGCATTTATGTACTTAGTACAATTGTAACCAATGGCGGAGCTACCTTGAGGTCAAGGTGGGCCGCCCCTAGCCCATGGAAAATTAAGCAAAGAACCAGTACTATTTGGCCCATTTACCCTTAAAATAGTAGTATTTGGCCCTCCCCGACATTTGCCCAACATGCCTCGGTAGCCCATTTGCCCCCCTCCAGTGCCTCGTCCCAAGCTCCACCACCTGATAGTGACCGGTGGATCCCCTCACCTGCTGCGACGAGGAAGATGAATGTTGATGGTGCGGTCGCAAAATCTACCAATAGGGGCACAACAACGGCGTTATGTCGGTCACCTGATGGGACTTATCTAGGGGCGTCAGCGGTTGTGTTCGAAGGCCTAACAAACCCTAGTTTCCTCGAGGCGCTCGCCTGCAGAGAGAGCCTTGCTCTAGCTGCTGATCTACATGTGGGTGACATCCTAGTGGCGTCAGACTGCATGGAAGTTGTGCAAAGCTCGCAGAAGAACTCGATAGGGATGATCGGCGGAATTACGCCGGAGATCAAGACTATGACGGAACATCGAGGAGGGGTTTCCTTCTGTCACGAGAGCCGGAGGTCGAACTGGGAGGCGGACCGCATCACACGAATGGCAACGTCTCTCCCTCCTGGATGCCATGTTTGGCTAGTTACCTTCCCAGAGGGTATGAATCTTCCTGTTAAAGTTACGATCACTGATGTATAAAGTGACCGAAGCTCCCCCTAAAAACCTGATAGTGACCGGTAGGGGAGCAAGGACCAACTATTTACGGTGTGTGTGTGTGGGGGGGGGGGGGGGGGGGGGGTGGGGGGGGGGGGGGGGGGTGGCAATACCAACTGGGCTAAAAGAGAAAAACACAAGGTATTGGGCCAAAATGGAAATGGTCCCTTGGGAGAACTCCAATGGGCTACGGGGAGGGCAGCGGGCGGTGCCCCCTGAACTCAACATAGCTTTGTCTTTGATAGCAATATATAATGAACATTTCATGGACACCCATCATAATTATCTCTAGAATAAAAAAGTTACAACATCATAGTGCATATATTATATCACCAAAGTTTACATGTTGATACACTGCATAAGATATGCTATGCTCGAGTACAAAATACAACCTAGAAGGATGCTACGGGCGCTTCTTTACCGTGTAATGATTAGTAGTCACTTACTATCAGTTGCTTTGCTTGCACATTGTCCTGCTCTTAAACAAACTAACGCACAATTAAGAAGATATATTGACATATCTTTCCTAGTGAAAAGGTTCTTTGATCATTACCCTAATACCTATACAAGGCAGCAATCTATTTCTTCAAGGTAAGGCTTAATTGAGGCATGGTGTTTGGTGCAAAGACCTAGATGTAATAAAGAACAAAGAGCTAAGACATGGGTTTAATAGAGAAAATGCATTTTGTGATGTTTTTGGTCCCCCAGAAAATCTGGGGCAGATCCGGGCGGATGGGTTTCATATTTTTCGACAAATCAAACCCTTTGGCAAAACTAATGCCTCATCTAAGTTGGCCAAAACTATTTTAAGAATTTGACCTGCTCTCGGCGCTACCTGGGATGGAGACGAAATAGTGCAGGTCACCGCCAACAATCCGCCACCGAATAGGTCAGTGCTAATGGGTTTGGCGCCGAATCCATTGAGCCCTTTTCTACCGAAATTTGTTGGCGCCAACTTACACAATTTCGGCTACATCCTTGTTGGTGTTGAATTCAGGAAACAATTCCAAAATAGTTTCGTGAACGGGTCAGGTGAGGTATTAGTTTGGCAAAAAAATCAGATTTCTGATGCGTTTCATTTGCAGCCAAAAACTCATCACTGAAGCAGCGGTCTAATTAATTGTCAAGAAAGTGACCGGAGCATCTTGGAGGGTCGATAGTACTTCCACGGCACACTAATCATCAGCAATGTATTTATGTTTATGTATGTGAATCTTCGGACGGACAAGGATGGCAGTGCCGACTGTTTGTCGTCGTCGCTGTTATCTGGCCTGGCCTGGCCGTCACGTGGACTGATTTAATATTAACCCAACGAAGTAATGGAGAGTATATGGAGCATTTTGCATCCGAGGGAGATCGAGCTGGTCACGAACTATTCCATCGGCCAGACAGTATTCCTGCACGTATTTCTACACGTATCTACGTACAATGCATTACCTAGCTAGTTATTCTATCTGTGTTAACTCCGAAGAGGGGAGGGGGCCCCATCTGATTGCACTTCTAGAGCATGTTAAAAATATAAGCAATAATTTATATGATTTAATCTAAATAATAAACTGATAAAGCATGATCATGCAAACGGTACTAAAATCAATCATGCAGATCAACAAAGTAGATGAACAGATTACATGTATACAAGATAAACTTATCATATCTACACCAAACGCTAGACCTAGAAACTCTAGCGGAAACCGAAAGAGAGGGATTAAGATCACATATGATGCAGTTGCGGCAGTAGCAGCAGAGCTGTCGCCCATGTTGAGGTTGCCGAAGAGGTCGCTGACGTCCGGAAAGAAGTCGTCATTCAGGAACTCGTCGTCGGACGACGTCGTGGTTGCCAGTAGTCGCGCTTGAGCGCTTCCCAAAAACCTGATTGCCCCTCACTCATACAGGTTCACGAGAGGCGGGGTTCCGGAGGCCTACTGTCCCGATCTGCGATGCACTCCGCAAGCCGAGATGGGGAAGACGAAAGCGACGGCGCAAGGTTCTGGAGATAGGTGCATGTGTTGTGTATTGATTGATTGCCGATTAAGTTTAGCGCAACGCTTATATAGTGCAGGTAAGGGAGATCGTGGGGCTCAGCCCATGGTCGAGTCGGTAACAGCCCACGATCCATAGAAACTGGAAACGGCTGATTAATTAACACGTCCGTTAATGACTTAAGCTCGGCACGGCGAGATACCCGCAATCCGACGTGACGTGACGCGGCGAGGCGTGGCTTCTCTCCTTGTCATGTCATAGTGAGTGCTGTAACACTCTACTATATAAGGTGGTCCAACTCCCCTTTCACTAGCAATGTGGGACTAAACTTTAGCACCACCTGCACAACCATATGCTAACATGCACAAGTAGATCATTTTTTTTTAGAATTTGTCTAATAGTCAACTGTCCAAAACTCACCAAATTCCAACGAAACAACCAACACACGTACTCCTACTAACTTTTCCCAAGTCAAGCATATTCCAAGACACCATGGCGGCATGGCGGCTTGGCGCCTGGAATAAAAACCTAGTGAAGATGACATGCACGAACTGCGCGGACCAGCCACATATATCACATCTTTTCGTACGGATCGCACAGAAGGACTTGCGTGTCTTGGCCAATAATTACTCCTACACTCGCAGAGAACAAGTATCGGTAGAAATGGCATATCCAGTGCAGTGCGGTGAGCCACTGCTCCAAGGCATTTCAAGAGAGAGTGAGAAAGATCCTGCAAACATCGCTATTTTTAGACAGATCTACTGTGTCCCGGTGATCTTCGAATCGATCTTGTGCACATGTCTAGTACCACTTGGTCACTTGGAAAACAGTTCTTCAGAGTCAAGAGAAGAACAGTTTGTAATCTCTCTGCCTCTCATGCACGAGCGAATAGTCAACCTTATAGCCAACACTATTGTACAAGCTAGCTTTTGATGACATGGCATCATATAGTCAACTTGCTAGCTATACTACTATCCTTCCTCTAAGTTATATACATGTCATATAAAGTCAATCTAATAGCCAACATGTACAATAGTTAGAGATAAAAATATACTACTTTATTTATGTATGGTCAACTTTACACTCTTACATTGTGCCTAGGAGCATGTGCTGCAGCTGACTCTTAGTTAAGAGTCCACTCCACTTCTCTCTTCTCTTCTTTCTCATCCAACTAAGCACAAATATAGTTTTATAGTCTATTGACTAGACTTTATTGTACTTGCTCTTAAGACTAATAATCCTAAACAAAGATAGTATCACGAGTCCATGACATATGGTATGCTCCGTGTAACTATTCTGCCCTTCTAGTATGGTAAATGATGTGTCGAGCTGGACAAAGGTTCAGGCAAGAAGAACACGGGCTTATCAGCGATAATTAAGCACGTCTTAATCAGGCCGAGGTGGCTATGTATGGACGGTGGACCTATGGGTTTGTCAATTTTTATTCCACGTGAGATTTTCTTTCCCGTTGAACTCATCTTAAAACACCTGCGTTATCTTTTAATAGATGTTTCGTTTCAGACAAACTTTTCTTTTCTAGGATACACCTGGGAGGTGTACCAAACACATAGATGGGCTGCCAACGGCAGGTTACAACACCGCAAAGCGGCAAGGTTATGCTGTCAACAGGGATGACAACTCCCCAGCATAAGCCTACTCTCCATCCATCAACAACAGGGACACCGGCTCCGGAAAGCCAAAAACCTCCGACCTAAACAACCTAGCTAGGCGCCATTGCGCGAGGTCCGTCCTGATCCGCGTCTTGATGGTCTCCACAGCCGGCCTTACCTTGTTGAAGACCACATCATTATGATGTCCCCAAATGGACCAGAAGACCAAGATGATCGCCGTCCAAAGATCACGCCTGAGGGCAGCCGGGCATGGCCTCGATGTCCACCACTGCAGCAGATCCGTGTCTGCCTTCGGCATCCACTCGAGCTTGCCCCACCTCTGCAATTCCCAAGCCCATACCTCCCAGGCCACCACACAACCGAGGACCAAATGTTGTATGCTCTCCGGTGCCTGATCACACAGGGGGCACCTTGCTGGCCGCGGTAGACTCCGACGCTCCAGCCGGTCCGCCGTCCAACAGCGGTCCCTAAAGGCCAGCCAAGCAAAGAACTTGCTACCACTCGGGGCCCGGGAGCGCCAGATCTGAGACGCGGCCAGGGCAAGAGTGGTACCGGCGAAGAAATCCCTATAAGCTGACTTTGCCGAGTAGCACCCATCACCCGTCCATCGCCAATTCAACACGTCCTCGCGCTCTGGGGTCAGCTGAATCCCAGCAATAGCATGCCACAAGAGGAAGAACTCCGAAACCGCCTCGGCACCCAGGTCAGGCCCATAGTCCAGCAACCACGTCCCACTCAGACCTTCTCTGACCGATCTCTCTCTGACCTTGCGCGGCGGGATCATGGCCAGCAGGTTTGGGGCGATCTCCTCAACCCTCTAACCATTAATCCATCTATCCTGCCAGAACCGCGCCCTCTGACCATCCCCCACCGTGTAACATGTGGCCGCATGAAACAGCTGCCACGTTTGATGAGGAAGGCCCAAGTAAAACTCGGCCCAAGGTCTCCCAGGATCCACTCTCTGCAGCCATGCCCAACGGCACCGCAGTGCAAAGTTTATGAGGCAAAGATTAGGGATCCCCAACCCCCCATGCGTCTTCGGGGAGCACACCTTCTCCCACGCGACCAAGCAGTGGCCACCATTGGCCTCCCTCCTGCCCCTCCAAAAGAAAGCCCGAAGCACCTTCCGAAAGGCCACCAGAGTCTCTGGCAGAACATCCAACGAGAGCAACGCATGAACTGGGATGGCCGCCAACGTCGTGGTCACAAGGGTAGTACGACCCCCGCGGCCCATGAGGCCAGCGCACCACGGTTGCATCCTATTAGTCGCATTGTCCACTATGTATTGAAGCTGGGCCGGCGTCGTCTTCCATAGGCCGAGGGGGAGGCCCAGGTATTTGCAGGGAAACTCACCCACGTGCAACCCAGGATGCTGCGGGCCAATTCCACCTGCTGTGAAGAGCACCGGATGGGGTGGACGGAGCATTTCGCCATGTTCGCATGGCTCGAAGCCTCAAGTCTGCCACACGCCACAGCAGCAGTGCAGAGATCCAGAGGCGTGGGTCGGACAAAGGTGATGACGTCGTCCGCATACATGGAGGTGCGGTGGCGACATCTCCTGTCCGCCAGCCCCAAGAGAAGGCCTTCGCCAGACACCTTATCAAACAACAGATGTAGCACATCCATCACCACGTCGAAGAGCAGTGGGGACAAAGGATCCCCTTGCCGCAGCCCCCTCTGGTGTAGATCACCGATCCAGCCATCCCGTCTTTCGTCCGGATCAGCTCGGTGAGGCCGGGTCTTGAAGCCAAAAGGAGAAGACTTGCCCCCTTAAAAGTAGTGGTATTTTAGTTGTGCTCATAAAGGCTTCCACTTATCCTACACCTCTCAAGTCATTTTATAAAAATGAACTAGAGTCAAGCTTAACAGGATCTTCTTTTCCCACTAATTTTGCCATGGTGTCTTGTGCAAAGACCACCCTTTTCATGGATCCAAGTTGCTTTTCTAGATTAACCGCTATATGTTCTCATCACCCGATACGGTACGTGTCAACGTGTGCGCGCGCACGCACACTAAGACGAGACCATTTTCTTGAATCAAGTTGGCGCGGTCAACGCATTTGTGTGTACATGACGAAAAATACACTCGAGTCGAGTAGGACTTGTTAGCGATTCGTGATCGTGGGAGCCGGAGTGCTCCCCGCCGGCCTCCGCCTAATAAGGTTGAGAATGTAGTCGTTTTTGCTGACAAGGTTTTCGACGGCTGAAGACTTTGCAGATCGAGAATCTGATCCAAACGGTGGGCCTTCAGCGACCCTCGGAGTCTGACGTGGCGGCAACGTGGACATGCAAGGAGATCGATCGTTCCCTTGTACGTAGACGTCACACGTAAGGATCGACCTGCACGCCATGAAACCCATCCCTCTTCCTCTGCACCTGCGTGACAGAGAGGCAGATAGAGGATCACACGGATGTACGGAGTGCTAGCGCATCCGTTCAGATTAAGGGAACATAAGAGTGTACGGAATCGTCACAGTACTAGTCTTCCGAAGTACTCCCTCCTTGGAATTGTAGGTCACGTACGGTTAATTAGGTTGTCAATTTGACCAACAACATATAAATAAAATAATATAAAATTATACCATTAGAAACTTTAGATGCTATATTTTTTAATGGTATAATTTTTATACTATATAACTTATATTTTACTAGTCAAATTAGCGACCTAGGTATACATGTAGGACCTATAATCTCAAACAGAGGGAGTACATGAAGAAAGTATAAACACGTCAAGATACCTCCAAAGTCCAAACTACGGATAGAATTAACAGTGGTAGTACAACGGATGCGTTTCATTTGCTGCCAAACACTCATCATGGAAGCAGTGGTCCGATTAATTGTCAAGAAAGTGACCGGAGCATCTTGGAGGGTCGATAGTACTTCCACGGCACACTGTAATCATCAGCGATGTATTTATGTGCATGTATTTGAATCTTCTTCAGCCGGACAAGGATGGTAGTGCCGACTGTTCGTCGTCGTCGTGGTCGTTGTTATCAGGCCTGGCCGTGACGTGGACTGATTAATATTAATCCATGGAAGTAACGGAGAGAATATGGAGCATTTGCATCCGAGGGAGAGCTAAGCTGGTCACGAAGTATTCCATCATCGGTCCGCAAGACAGTATTCCTGTACGAATTTCTTCACCTGTCTTACCTCCGAACACAGAGGAGGCGCCTAGAGCAAGCAGACACGTACTCCTGCTTCTTTGCCCGAATCAAGCATAATCCAAGATCCGGTGGCGCCGAGAAAACTTTGTTCGCATGGACCAGAGAAGATGACAGGCACCAACTGCGCAGACCAGCCATATACATCGCATCTTTTCGTACGGATCGCCCAGAAGGACTTTCGTGTCTTGGCCAATTACTACACTCGCAGAGAACAAGTCTCGGCAGAATTGGCATATCCGGTGCAGCCGTGCAGTCAGCCGATTTTTTTTTACAAATGTAACCCTCTGCAAATTGGCATCGCCAAAAATACCCCCTTCTAAAAACAATTGTCAAAACTGCTCTGGCGGGACGTGGAAAAGGTGCCACGTGTTTCATCCCGCTACTGTGCATGGCGGAGCTCACATCCCGCCATAGTGCGAGGCGGAAGGGCCTTTTTGCCCTTGTTACTGGTGGGAGGAGAAGAGCAAGTTATACCGCTGGCGGAAGGTGTAACATCCCAGCATTAGAGCCTGGAAATAAGTTGAACCCAGATATGTGTATTGCATTCATGCATAGAAAATCCGAGTAATTTTCGCGCTTTTAAACAAAGCTTGTCAAAGTGATTGAAGCTTCTTTTAGCTTGATGGAATTAAAGTAGATCATCAAGTTGACCGCGATAAGTTTCAATAAGACCTTTGTTAAAGTCTCATTTAAGGAGAGTTTTGATCTAAGGGTATATCAAAATATACCATAAGTTAAACCTTAATATAATGTAAATTATATTTGATCATTGGTGATCATCTTATAGTATTCATTATAACCACTCATAAATACCTAGTTAAAGATATAAAACCAACAATAAGAATGTAACCATTGTATCTTAAATTCCATCTGCATACATTCTGAGAATCACAGTAACACTTAATCCTAAAACACTTTTGATGAGTTGGAGTTGGAAGGAGATTAAGTCAAGATCATCCACTATATGTATAGATATTCTTCTTTCTATAGAATCTTTATAGAACTTATCTCAATATCTGTTGTTCATCAATGTTGGATAATTCCCCATTGATTCACAACTTCTTTAACTATTAATCTTTGGTCTATTATTTGATCTTATCAGAACATCTATTCAAATCTTCTAATGAGGGCATAGTCCATTAATAACCTTAATCCAATATAAGATACTAAGAAGATAATTTCCAGACAATAAAAGGTAGGATTGATAAAGCCCTGCTTAGCCAACTAAGAACTTTAATAATAAATGATTAAAGTATTATAATGGTAATGTTTTGGCCACCAACATGAAATGCTTATATTTAGTAAGGTAATACTGGTGGGTAGAACATGAGTGGAACCTTAGTAAAGATAAGTGATTCTAGAGAAGCCTTTGCAACCCACATAAATATAATTCAGGGATTGAAGTGTAAGTCATAAGAGTTAAGTAATTATAAGATGGTGTTATTCAACTAAAGCTAGTATAGCATAGAGTCATGAAAAGTGATGTATTCATCTTTAAGGATAGTTTACTTTAGAGAAAGAATAGTGTTGGGGATTAAGGAAGGTTGGGCGTAGAGTTTGAAGGAACTACTGGTGGGATGGAAGATTGTCAACAGTAAAAATAGTAGATTCAACCAAGCAAGGATTGAGAAAGCTATGAAGTATATTTATATCAAACTCATTGGATTCATTCCAAAGTTTAGAAGAATGAGATATTGAATAATAAGATTTTAATAAGTAAATCTTTCAAACTAACCATGGTAATGGATTGAAAAAGGTATTATATCTAGGAAAAGAATTCCTTAATTAGAAACCCAAGGTGGAGAAATATAGTTATATGTATAAATCATTTTCCTATTTTAATCATGGTAAGCATTCAACTCTAAATCTCAACTCAAACATACTATCCATCATATACCATTGATTCATCATCTGATGTCTATCACACTTTATAGAGATAGTTTCCTATAGCAAATTACATAAGCATATCTCTGTTAATTTCAACCATCCTCACTATATGTGCTTAAGTATATTCACTTCTATAAAACACTCTAATTATAATTTTCCAATTTAAAAGGAAGATTGCATCCAATACTATACACAAAAGGCAATACACTTAGTTGATAAATCCTAAGTCTTAAAGAGAATCTAAACTTATATAAAATCCTAAAACCAAGGATAATATTCCAAGATTCAAAACCCTAAACTTCTTTGTTATTCACATACATTGCTATTTTCCAAATTAATGGGAGTAATAATTAACATATTAATGTCTTTATATTTCATGCATCAAATAATGGTATAAAATCATTAAACTTATATATAAAGTTTCTATTCAAACTATGAGATCATTAAAATTAAATTTATAAGCAAATAAGAACATACCATTCAATAAATCTCTAATTAAAGATAGAAGAGAAAAATAATAAGAAGAAGTTTCTTCCAAATATTAAAAAAGAGTTCTTATTGAGTAAATAAAAGAAATATAAAAAGAAGGCATAATAAAGGTTCACAAAGGTTGCCAAATATATTTTAATATTACTGCCAATATCCAGCAAATTGAACATACAAAGAAAGGTTCAAAAATCTAATTCAAATTTAAATCTGAATTAGAAAACAGAAAATAGAAAAAAGGTTAAAACAAATAAAAAACTAACCTCGTCACAATTTCAACACCCTATACCTATCTGACGCCTAGGTGCAGCCCACAACAGCCTAGTAACCAGCCCAATTCCTTTTCTATCTGAGACTGACAAGTAGGGTCAGGAGAGGACCGCGGGTTGAGCTAAAGAAATTGCCAGGGGGTTATCCACAAATCGACCATCGTCGTCACCGTCATGCACACAGGCAGCTCGCTGGCGGAGCTCGTCGCCGCCGATGCCGTCATCGTCGTCGTTGTGCCAAGATACTCGTCGTCGTTGCCAGGAGGGGATAAGAAGGCCACCGCGACGCATCGATTCAATCCCTATCCCCAATCCCTCCTTATCCTCTTAGATACGAGCGAGACCGAACCCTAGCTCGCCGGGGCCACTCCTCGCCATCGAACCACGCCTCCCCACACCATTCTGAGCCATCATGGAGAAGCGCCAGCCTCCGTAGATCCTCTGGGTAGAAGCGTGCATCAAGGGGAGCACTGGAGCGGACGAATTTGATCATTTTCCTTCGTGGCAGTTCGTCGGAATCCTCACCGGGAAGCTCGATTTCGGCCGCGCCTGTCCTCGCCAACCACTCAATCATCATCAGGGTGAGTTCCTGAATCTTCCAGCATCCCTAAATCGTTTGATCTCGTTGTAAATCACCGTTTCACTGTAAGCCATCGTCCGCCACCGTCAGAGCTCGTCGGAGCTGAGGCTCCGATAACCATTTCCGAGCGGCGCTGCCACTCTTAGGTTCAGTAGGTTACGCTGATTCGAACTAAGCTAATCTCGCTTGCTAGGGCACCGTAGATCGTCGCCGGTGACCACTCACCGACAGTGGTGGTGATGCTGACGCCACGCTTACCTCATGATCGAGCCACGTTAGCCGTTTGACTAGTCTTTGCCTCGCGTGGTGAATGACATGGCCTAGGGCCCACATGTCATCGACGGTGAGTAGAGAGGAGGTATGTAACTTGTGCATTTCTTTCGTCTGAGAGCTGAGGTGGACACCAGCCCACTAGTCAGTGACTGGGGGCTAGTTCTGGGTTTGGTGTAAAAAGTATTTTTCTGTTAAAAATTAAAATCAAATGTTATAATTCAATTAACAATATTCCAGAAATCAAATAAAGGATTAAATCTTGTTTAATTAATAACTTTTGATTCATAATTCAGAAAAATGTGTATAATATATGAATTTTTTTAGAAAAATAAAATCTACAACTTAAACTTATTACTAAATATTATTGAGATAATTATTTAAATGAATATCATTTAATAAAGGTTTGATAAGTAATGAAACTTTAATAATTCATTTTCCTATAATGATAATGTTTATAATATAAATAAAATACCAAAAATCCTAGAAAAAAAAAGAATTCTAAATTAAAAATATAATGATGTATTATTATTTCACTTAATTAAATATTTATTATTTATTAAGTAATTATAAAGTAATAAGAATTATAAAAAATCATATCTTACTATTTTTAAATCACAAAAATAAATGTAATATACCAAAATGTCCACAAAAATAATACATATATGATCAAAATATAATATTCCACTTTTGTGTTAAAGAAAAAGGTTAAACACTTTCATAACTCCAATTTAAACTTATTTACTTCATTAATAATTCATATAAAGATAAATAAAATTTATTAATATTCCTAAAATGAGTCAAATAAGTCTAATTAATAGTATTAGTCTTAAATATTAATAATCTATTGCCATAATGGTTTAAAACATTATAAATATCCTTATTTTAGAAGAATCCTCAACCTTAAATGAAGACTATCTCTAAAAAGAATCCCACTAATAATAAATACCTCAAGAACAACTTGTAAATAATCAAATATTTCCTAAACCATATTAAGTACCAAATTACAAAAACTACTACAACCTCATATAAATCCATGAGTAATTAAATAATATTATGTTGGGTTTATAAACTATACCCACTTGTCTACAAAAGATAAATGATATTACTCCATACTCACATCAAGAAACCATTACTCAAGTAACAAAATAAACATTCTTAAGTAACTTAAAGAACACATTTCAGATATACAAGATACCAATGTATAAGTATGATACTTTCAAAACTATCTATACTTTAAAGTTAACTTTAGTCTAATCTTAATATAACACTATACGCATTATTATATGTTTTATAGTTAACTTTGGTCTGAGATAGTTAAACTATAAAGAAACTCAAGCCAAACCATGTGAGCAAACAAATGACATCAACCACCACTAACTAACTAACTAACTAACTAACCACAAAGTTTGCTTAGACCTTAGAAGTGAAAACTTTTCTTCGAAGGTTATCCTTTTTGCCACTTTTAAACAGAAACCTTGTATAAGTAATCCTAACTAGTATGTCATAAGTATGTACACTTTACTCCTACATATGTGTTGTTTACAACCACTCCTAAAGTATAATAAAAGTACAACTACGAACTTTATCCTAAAGCATCACACATTCCAAAGTAATCCCTTTCGGAATCTAAACCCTAGCACAACGTTATTCTCAAGATTTGCGCTTAGAACGTGCAACACGTTACTAATGCACAAAAGCATATTGCTTCTTTAAACATTAGTCCTTACCGGACCAATGATGCTGATTTCAGATTTTGGATCTTATACATTGACTCGAAGACCGTGAGTGCATAATCTTGCAATCACAAAAGGCAAGTTCACACTTGCTCATGTCCTTTGATTATTTTCTGTAAAGTATTTTACAAATCCAGTGTTGTCATCACCTGCATTTGAAAAAGGTTCGAAAACACTATTTTCATAATAATATGATTATAGGTTTATTACCATGAGGTAATAACCTACTATAAAAGTTCCGGTGGTAAAGGAACATATTTTCCTAGGACTTAACAACCAATGTCGTCAGTGATTCTTGCGCCGTATATCACGCGTTAACCATGAGATTTGGAATGGGACGGAGAAGTCAGCTGTATCTTCTTCCTCTTGCATGAAGCCGGATGTGCAGGTCGTGGCTGTTATCCTCGTAGCGTGCATATTAATTGGTAATTCGTAGAGGATATGCAGCATATGGGTGGGAACCCTCAACGTCCCACGATAGTTCTGGCATCTAACGATTTGTACAAACTATTGTCGTAATTCTTTATGTGGGCATGGTGTACACCAAGGAGGTATGCGGGGTCGCGAAGGGGGCAGTGATTGGCTTGGATCATCTTGTGGGCCCCACATCATGGAATTGTGGACGGGAATAAGCTGCCTGGTTGTGCAACAAAGAGTCGATCTCTCATGGGTAAAGTAAACGCACCTCTGCAGATTGTAAGAACTGTAACTTGTTACTCCCTGTTCCGGGAAGGAGCTGCGAACGTGGCGGGAAAGGAACCCCATGAAGGTTCTAGTAAACCCGTGAAGGCTGACGGACATAGCTTTTCAGAATAAAAGCAACCTTTGAAGAAATGTTTATGAAAACTTGCATTGCCTACGACCTACGATCTGTGGCTGTAGTTATAGTTCATCAAACACTCCTTTCCTAGTGAATTTGTGTTGGAGATATGCCCAAGAGGCAATAATAAAGTAGGTTATTATCATATCTTCATACTTATGGTAAATGTTTACATACCATGCTATAATTGTATTAAAAGGAAACATTAATACTTGTGTGATTTGTAAACATAAAAGAGTCCCTAGTAAAGCCTCTTGTTAAACTAGCTTGTGGGTTAATATATGATCATGGTTTCCTGATCATGAACATAGAGATGTTATTAACAACAGGGTCATATCATTAGGAGAATGATGTGATGGACATACTCCTATAGTTAAGCGTAGCATAAAGATCAAGTCATTTAATATAGTTCATTTGCTATAAGCTTTCTGATACATAGTAACCTAATTCCTTCGACCATGAGATCATGTTAATCACCATCACCGGAAGGATGCTTTGATGACATCAAACACCACACCGTAACTGGGTGTCTATAAAGGTGGCATTGAGTGTTTGGAAAGTATGGGTTGAGGCACATGGATCAAGAGTGGGATTTGTCCATCCATATGACGAATAGATATACTCTAGGCCCTCTCGGTGGAATGTCATCCAATTAGCTTGCAAGCATGTGACTGGCTCACAAGGGATCACATATCACGGGAACGAGAAAAGAGTACTTATCGGTAACGAGGTTGAACTAGGTATGCAGAGATACCGACGATCAAAACCTCGGATAAGTAAACTATCGTGAGACAAAGGGAAATTGGTATCGTATGTAAGTGGTTCATTCGATCGCAAAGTAATCATAGAAATATGTGGGAGCCATATGAATTTCCAGATTCCTCTATTGCTTATTGATCGGAGAAGTGTCTCGGTCATGTCCGCATAATTCACGAACCGTAGGGAGACACACTTAAGGATTCAATGTTGTTGAGTAGTTATGGAATGATGAGTAAGAGACCAAATGTTGTTTGGAGTCTCGGATGGGATCCGGGATATCACGAGGAGATCCGGAATGGTCCGGAGAATAAGATTCATATAAGGAAAGTCCTGTTTCGGAGTTGGGGAATGATTCCGGTGTTTTCATCGGGAATGTTCTAGAAGGGTCCGGAAGATCTGGCACTCCGAAGGGGAAGGGTACATGAATGTGTCATAACAAGTTGGAATGGTTGCATCATGTACTAGGTGTCATCGCTGAGCAAAATAAAGGGATAAATCAAATCCTAGTTTGAAAATTCAAACGCCAATTTGAAAAGTCAAACGGCAAGTTTGCTTGGTGGAGGGAGAGTAGGAAACCTACTTAGGGAGGAAGTCCTACTCCCTCCACCCACCGGCCAAGGAGGAGGAGTTGGAGGAGGACTCCTCCCAACCGCGCCTCCTCCCACCTATAAAAGGAGGGCAGGGGTGCCCTCTTCCACACCTCTCCTCTAAATCCTAGCCCTAGCCGCGGCCTCCACCAAGTCGCGCCGCCCCTAGGGTTTGCCTAGCCCGATTTGGGGCCCTCCCTTGCCCTAGCCATGGCCTAGCTCTTTCTCCTTGGTGCCTCTAAACCCTAGATCGCCAAGGCCTCTCTCATAGTCCACCATACTCGCTCCGAAAGGAGAAGCCTGAGATCTCCCTCTACTTCCCATTACTGTCGTCTTCTTGGGAATCACGAGGAGAGTGCTACAACCTCTGCCTTCTGGAACAAGGAGAGGAGGGTCTTCATCGAGTACCGATGTGACATTGTGGAAGCGCCGCTTGGAACGCATGGCCTTGAAGGATCGTCTACGCGATCTTGAGATCGGAAGTGTATGACTACATCATCCACGAGAATCTGCTCTCGTTATCCGCTTTGGATCTTGGAGGGTTAGTACTCTATTGACTCGTTGCTACAATCTAGTAGATAGATCTTGGCTTGATCATAGATTAGATCTTGATTGTGTGTTCATGCAGTAGAAATTTTTTGTTTTCCGTGCTACGAACCCCTATAGTGGTATCAGAGCCGTGTCTATATGTAGATTTATTGCACGAGTAGAACACAATGATCATTGTGGGCATTGATGCTTTTGTTGTCGATTACTTCTTGTGTACTTTGCATCTTGCGGGATGGTGGGATGAAGCGGCCCGGGCTAACCTTACATGACATCGTTCATGAGACTTGCTCCACGCTTGACATGCAACTTGTATTGCATAAGTGGCTTTGCGGGTGCCTGTTTCTCCCAACATAGTTAAGATTCAATTTACAACAGGTGATTGACAATACTAGTATCAATGTTGTGGTTCTTGTTCGTAAGTTAGAGCGACACTTATTGAAAGCCCCAAACCACGTAAAATATGCAAAGAAAATTAGAGGCGTCTAACTTTGTTTTGCAGGGGTGTGCTGTGATGTGATATGGCCATGATTGTGATTATATTTGATGTATGCAATGTTCCTTATTGTAAGTAGGCAACCGACAGGATCCATATGGTTGTCTTTAAATTCTGTTAAGACCCGCGTGTCTATTCAAAGTAGTTGTAATACTTGAAGCTGGTGGACGACAACCATGGAGCGGCGTCATTGACCTTGATGCAATGCCGGTGATGATGGAGATCATGTTCGTGCTTGAAGATGGAGATCAGAAGCACAAGAATAAAGGCCATATCATATCACATATTATGAATTGCATGTGATGTTAATCCTTTTATGCATCTTGTATTGCTTAGTTCACGACGGTAGCATTATAAGATGATCCCTCAAGCACACAATTTCAAGTTTTAAAGTGTTCATCCTTAGTAAGCACCGTTGCTAAAGCTCGTTGTTTCGAAGCACCATGTGATGATCGGGTGTGTTAGATTCTGCGAGTGTATACAACGTGAGCAAGCCAGATTTGCTCATGCGGAAGCTAAGGTTTGATCTTGACGAGCCTAGCATGTACAGACATGGTCTCAGAACACGAATCACCGAAAGGTAAAGCATGAGTCATATAGTAGATATGATGAACATGTTGATTGTTCGCCATTGAAGTTACATCAACTCTCGTGATGATCGGTTTTGATGTGGTGGATTTGGTTCGTGTGATCACTAAAACATTGTGAGGGATATTGTTTTGAGTGGGAGTTCAACGGCAATATGATTAAAAGTTGAACACTATTTATCATAAACTAAATCAAAGTGAATTTGCATAATTGTTGTAGTCATTGGCATCCGTTTACCACCTTGCGCTTAGTTATAATTGAGATGATAGAACTATAGAATTCTGGTTAGTTACTTTACGAACTGGTATCGTATTGTTTTGAAGTGTTAATCTAAAGTTTAAAAGTCCTATTGCAAACTTTCAGTAAGTTTCGGTTACTCCATGAAGTTTAATAACTGGTATTAAATCGAGGAGTAAAAATTCCAAGAGTTAGTGTATGAGTATCATGTTTGTCTCCATGATTCTTGATATTCAAAGAATTGTCTTAATATCAAGGTTATCTAGGATCTGAAAGAGTTGTTTCAGAAACCATGATGTGTGGAAGATATTGTGATATCTGAAACGAAGTTTTGGTTACAACATGATAGAGTATAATATGGCAAAAGTCATGTTCTCATATTTGATGAGAATTTGCAAAGGGTTGGAGACACTAGTTGTCCTGATCCACCAAAAGGTTTTGGATAGCAACATTATACTCGCGATTCATCTTTATAAGCTAAAAGTAGCTTGATCATGAATAATTCCATGATAAGGGTGAATATTTGATGTAGGTAAAATATTTACCACACCAAGAGATTACTAAAGAATGGAATTTGAAAGCACACCAAACATTTGATGATGGTGATCTACTTCAAAGTGCAAGTCCAAAGACATTGGTATTTAATTATACACGCTTTGGACTATGTGTATGACTCCACTATTGATGTTGAAAGATTCTTTCAAACATAAAAGGAAATACTGAAAGAGAATCTCATAAATATATGGCAGAAAAGAAAAGACTAGAATTGTTCAGTTTAAGTATATAGATGATATACATGTTATGGCTATATTCTTTGCTTATTAAAACAATGTGGTTCTTAAGTATTTGATACTGAATTTGTTGGTGTGAATCGTCATACGAAACAACACAATTCATGAACTACAATGGTCTAAGTAACTAGCAGAATATGTGATGATGTTCATCGAGAACAAATAAAGGGTTATTGTGTTGCTTGTTAAACATCAAAGCTTGCCTTCAAGATTTGTTTGATCAGGTATTATGAGAACAAAAGGGTTGTTCAAATAATTGCCGTAATCCATAAAATATGGATGATTCACAAATCTCGTTGGAGAAATCACATCCATAAAACTAGTGCTAAAAATGTCGAAAGACAAATTGATTGAAAGATCACTTAGGAAGTGACATCGCCGTTTAAATTATATTGGAAAGAAAACATGAAGAAACTCCATGTCGATGGAATTTTGGAGTCTTTTGATTTTTGATCAAATGACGCTTGTGAAACTTTCCTAGAGATAATTAAAACTTCGTTCATAGGCCAAAAGGGAACGAATGACTAGCTTATTGGAACTTGTACATATTGTTGTACGAAGTCCATTATGTGTAGTCAAGAGCGATGGATTTCAACTTCATATGCTTTCTCCGAAAATTTGAGTGAATATATGAATATTTACTTAATAAGGATGAAGTACGAAACATTTGAAAAGTTCAAAGACTTTCAAGATGAAGTACAAGATCATTGTAACAAGAATATAAATAGTTTATGATAAGATCATAAAGGAAGATATTTGAGTTACAAGTTTAGCATAGTACCTAAGATTTAAGGAATCGTTCCGTGGATTTGCATGTCCCGAAACACCATAAGAGTATGGAGCGTTCGAGATATGTAATTAAACCTTGTTTGACATGGTAAGATCGAAGGTGTAATTCATAAAACTGCCATTATATTTTAAAGATTAAAATCTTTAGAGACTAACTTTTTCCACTGAAAAGAGCTCCATCATAATCCGTTGAAATGACACCATATAAAGTTATGGTTTGGGATAAAACCCAAGTTGTCCTTTCTTAAACATTGGTATGCTATGCATAAGAAAGATGTTTGCAACCAAAGTCGGAAGAACCTATCTTTGTATGTTATTTCGAATAACTGTTAAGTATTCCTCCATAACATCGGAGACAAAAGTGTTTGTCACTTAGAACGTCAAGTTTCTTTGAGAAGGAATTTTTCGTGAAAAGAAAAGTGGGAGGACAATAGAACTTTGATAAGGTTAAAAGAACCTTAGCTATATGTGCAAAGTTGCGCAGCGCCAAAAAGTGTTCTGTAGGCAGCAAGGATGCTCATGGCTCACGTGCCTCAAAGGTTGTGGTTACGAAGGTCAAAGTTTATATTAAACCAAGTAGGTCGAGTAAGCAATCAAATACCAAGATTTGAGGGTTGAATCATTATTTGAGAATAATGAATGTACTACATGCAAAGAAGCGATGACGGGCCCTGACTCCGTAAAATGGCTTGAAGCCATAAAATCCGTGATAGTTCCATACACGAGAAATCAAGTTTTGAACTTGAAGGACCCTCGAGAAAGGTGTAAGACCTTACAGTTGTGTTTGGATCTATAAATAAATAGACATGAATGTTGCACATCTATGAAATAGTCGACATGTTGGGAAAGAGTTCACAACAATGTTCAAAGGTTGACTATGACAAGATTTGATCTTTCATAGCGATATTGAGTCTAGACGGATTAATGTAGAAACCACTACATATAATTTTGTTATGTGGTAATTGAATAAACAAAACAAGTTCTTCTAATATAATTGTTACCTAGGACATGTGCATAACGCGGTCCATAGGGTTTTGTTAATTCAAAGGATGCTAAAAGCATATGCAAACTTCAATGGTTGAAGTAAGCATCGCGGAGTTGGAATCTTCACCATGATGAAACTGTTAAAGGAGTTTAAATTCGTCGGAGACGATGAAGATGCTTGCATTTGCAAGAAATTAACTGGGAGCGCTAAGACATGTTTCTAATACATTATGTGGAAGACATATTGTTGATTGGAAATGATGTATCTTTCATTAACACATATTAAGAATTTCATCCCGATGAAAGACTTAGGCAAAACCCAAATATTTGGCATCAATAGACGCTAATATGGTTGTGCCGAAAGTACATAGATGATGTATTGAATGAGTTCAATATAGAAACTACAAGAAAGGTTCTTGTCGCACAGAAAGGATTGAATGAGTTCAATATTGATGATATATTCAAGTGTATTGACACTTGGTAAGTGAAACAAAGATTCAAGTATAGATTGATACTTGATGTATGAAATCACAAAGAGTATTTATATCAATCATACTGTGATATGTACAAATCCAGATATGTCCTATACTCTAAATGTTATGAGCATATACCAGAATTATTCATAAGATGATCATTGGACAATAGTAAGGATATTATTATGATCTTTTGGAAGAACTAAGAGTATATTATTTGTAGAAGTGACAAATAGATGGTTAGTTCATTGTAAAAGTACTACAATGATACTAGTTTTGTCACAAAGTACAAATTAAGTTTATCTCAATATGAACTAAGGGTGGCAAAATGTGATGGAAAGTAAGTTCCATAATGGATTTGGATGAGTTCCAAAGTTAAGACATTGTGACAGATACTACAACAAAAGGCTGAGTATATGACTGCTATTATAGCAGCTAAAGAGGGCATTTGTGTCAAGTAGTTTGTTATCAAACTAGGTGTAGTTCACAGCGGGATAATACTATGAAGATATATTATACGACAATATTATCAACATGTTTTAAACCCCAAAGAACTAAAGCTCTCACCAAAGGACCAAATTTATACAAATCCATCTCATTAGAGAATGAGTGATGCGTAGAGACGCAAAGACATGCAATTACACACGGACCTGGAAGTGTCAGATCCGGAGATCAGTTGACCACTAGCAAACGTTTACTTACAACACCGGAAAGCCATAGGTGTTGAATACACAAAGGTTTGAAACTAGATTATTGACTCTAGTGCAAGTGGGAGACTGTTGGAGATATGCCCAAGAGGCAATAATAAAGTAGGTTATTATCATATCTTCATACTTATGGTAAATGTTTACATACCATGCTATAATTGTATTAAAAGGAAACATTAATACTTGTGTGATTTGTAAACATAAAAGAGTCCCTAGTAAAGCCTCTTGTTAAACTAGCTTGTGGGTTAATATATGATCATGGTTTCCTGATCATGAACATAGAGATGTTATTAACAACAGGGTCATATCATTAGGAGAATGATGTGATGGACATACTCCTATAGTTAAGCGTAGCATAAAGATCAAGTCATTTAATATAGTTCATTTGCTATAAGCTTCGATACATAGTAACCTAATTCCTTGACCATGAGATCATGTTAATCACCATCACCGGAAGGATGATTTGATGACATCAAACACCACACCGTGAATCGGGTGGCTATAAAGGTGGCATTGAGTGTTTGGAAAGTATGGGTTGAGGCACATGGATCAAGAGTGGATTTGTCCATCCATATGACGGATAGATATACTGGGCCCTCTCGGTGGAATGTCATCTAATTAGCTTGCAAGCATGTGACCGGCTCACAAGGGATCACATATCACGGAACGAGAAAAGAGTACTTATCGGTAACGAGGTTGAACTAGGTATGCGAGATACCGACATCAAAACCTCGGATAAGTAAACTATCGTGAGACAAAGGGAAATTGGTATCGTATGTAAGTGGTTCATTCGATCGCAAAGTAATCGTAGAAATATGTGGGAGCCATATGAATTTCCAGATTCCTCTATTGGTTATTGATCGGAGAAGTGTCTCGGTTATGTCCGCATAATTCACGAACCGTAGGGAGACACACTTAAGGATTCGATGTTGTTGAGTAGTTATGGAATGATGAGTAAGAGACCGAATGTTGTTCGGAGTCTCGGATGGGATCCGGGATATCACGAGGAGATCCGGAATGGTCTGGAGAATAAGATTCATATAAGGAAAGTCCTGTTTCGGAGTTGGGGAATGATTCCGGTGTTTTCATCGGGAATGTTCTAGAAGGTCCCAAGGTCCTGCACTCGAAGGGAAGGGTACATGAATGTGTCATAACAAGTTGGAATGGTTGCATCATGTACTAGGTGTCATCGCTGAGCAAAATAAAGGGATAAATCAAATCCTAGTTTGAAAAATCAAACGCCAATTTGAAAAGTCAAACGGCAAGTTTGCTTGTGGAGGGAGAGTAGGAAACCTACTTAGGGAGGAAGTCCTACTCCCTCCACCCATCGGCCAAGGAGGAGGAGTTGGAGGAGGACTCCCTCCTCCCAACCGCGCCTCCCTCCCACCTATAAAAGGAGGGGCAGGGATGCCCCTCTTCCCGACACCTCTCTCCTCTAAACCCTAGCCCTAGCCGCCGGCCTCCACCAAGTCGCCACGCCTAGAGTTTGCCTAGCCGAGTTGGGGCCTCCCTGCCCTAGCCTTGGCCTAGCTCTTTCTCCTTGGTGCCTCTAAACCCTAGATCGCCAAGGCCTCTCTCATAGTCCACCATACTGCTCCGCTTAAGGAGAAGCCTGCGAGATCTCCCTCTACTTCCAGGTACCACGCCGTGCCTTGCCGTAATCACGAGGAGAGTGCTACAACCTCCGCTTTCTGCTGGAACAAGGAGAGGAAGGTCTTCATCTTCATCGAAAATCGACGTGACCCATGGAAGCGCCTTGGAACATAGCCTTGGAAGGATCGTCTACGCGATCTTGAGATCGGAAGTGTATGACTACATCATCCACGAGAATCTGCTCTCGTTAACCGCTTTGGATCTTGGAGGGTTAGTACTCTATTGACTCGTTGCTACAATCTAGTAGATAGATCTTGGCTTGATCATAGATTAGATCTTGATTGTGTGTTCATGCGGTAGAAATTTTTTGTTTTCCATGCTAAGAACCCCTACAATTTGCTGAGTACGCTCGTACTCAAAGTATCTTCTTAACCCTTGCTAGATTCTGAAGCCGGAGTAGACAACAACCACATCAAGTTATGCTCTAGGACTTATCTTGCTCAGCTAAAGATTTTTCAATAAAGACAAGGAAGTCAACATATACCTCAACTCAAGTGAAGACGAAGTTACTAATTAGATAGTAATATAATCTCTAGCCAAAGAACCTATCTCTATAGTGCGTTGCAAAAGCCGCAACACCAAAACCGTAGTTAAAATATTAGTTCTAGTAGTATAATTGTTTTTGCGTTGTTTATCCTTGATTCTTCTTCATAAGAAGTTCTTTCTCTATCTTAAACCTAGAGTATTCTCTGAATCTTATGTAAAGAGTGAGTTGTAACCTTTAGCCATGTATTGGACCCGCTGTGTTTCTGTTGTGCCATTCTGAGGGATGTAATACTAGTAAACGGTGTTTTATTGGTGTTATGTCCACGACTATAGTATACTACATCATGCAGTGGTATGCTGGGGTCACCGCAGAAGGGCAGCTTCCCGCTGTCGTAAGCATGCCCAGGATGCCCCATACGGTTGGTAGACATCCCGCCATTTCCAATGGCCCCAAGTGGTGGTACATGATTACTTCTTAGTTAATTCAACAAAACGATCAGAACATGCATGTATGGAAATAAACAAGCATTCGAGAGTTCAAATCTTAATCTGTTTTTTCTTCCACTAATTTATCTTCAGAATCAAATTACTGGTGCATCTGAATCTCTTTTTTAAACGCTACCGGTTGCTGTTACACCCATGCATTTATTAGAGAGAGATGGGACACCAATGGGGAATGAAATGAGCTAGGAAAAAGTCTGCTTTCTCCCGTCTCATTATAAAAAGGAGTAGAATCAATCACATGATCTGCCAGTGCGTGCATGTTGCTTGCTAAGGATGGGGCGCCTCGGCACGAATACATCAGGGAATCAATCTACCGCAGCAACAGCTCCGCGCGCGTCAGCATGCCCCTCTTACCGCCAGTGGCGATGTCTGGAAGTACATCCCGCCATGCATCGATCGACAGCCACTCCCCTTCCGCCAACTACTTTGGGCGGGATGCCTTTTCCGCCTCTCACTGTGGCGGGACGTGAGCTCCGCCATGCGCAGTGGCGGGTTGAGACACGTGGCACTTTTTTTCACCTTCCGCCAGGGCAATTTTGACAATTGTTTTTGGAAAGGGGTATTTCTGGCGATGCCAATTTGCAGAGGGTCATATTTATAAAAAAATCAGTATTTCAAGAGAGTAAGAGATCCTACAAACATCTCTATTTTAGAGTTTCCGATTTTTAGACAGCTAGCTTTATTGAGCACCTGGAGACCGTCGGCGTATCGAAAAGTCAGCGTAGCCTATCTACGCCTGCCCTCGGCATAGCGGTCATCGGCATAGCCTAACGGATGGTTGCAATTTTTAAAATATATATATATTTCAAAAAAAATCTCAACTTTTTTTAATCTTTAATTTGTTTGACTCGTTAATCTCTCACTTGGACATTTCTAACACTAACTACTCTTAATCTTTGATCAAATTGCAGTATTGGTCAAACTTCTCAGTCGGTCATCCATCCACACTACTTCACCCCCAGCACGCTTAACTTCCCCGTTCCTTCAGAATCTATTTCCGTAAAGTAATTTATACATTGTTATCAATACTATGATGTCAATCATATTAACTCTTATATCATCATGTCACATGTTAGTATTTTTTAAAATTACAAACAATTAATTAAGTAAATAACATGGAATAAGTAAAAATATTGTTGAATTCCAATAAAAATATAATTAATTTTTGTTGTATTTTTCTATTTAATATGGAATAATTAATATCTTTAAATCTGTAAATCAGAATTCGACAAATAATATGCCTAAATTGATCAAGAAAACGAGAGAAATCCAAATATGATATCCATATCAACTTATCACAAACTATGTCATGATTCTAGCCATAATATTGGTTATTTGACCCGAAAGCCAGGAAACCTCGAATGAGATACGTCATTTTGTGAAGGCTTTTTAGACATAATCAATATACCAAGTTTGATATTTTTCTTTTCAACTATGTCACATAATATTACACCACGCGAAGGTTTCACATTGTTTGGATCGTTTTTTAATTTCTTATGCCCCTTTGAAATTATCGTCAAACTTTGTCAACTGGTGGACATAAAGATTCTTAGCTCGAGGCTGAGCCTTGATAAAATTGAAGTGGATCTCTGATGAAATAGCATATTATGAACAGAAAAACGATTTTTGTAAAAAATCATAACCATGAGATCATGTACCTGTAGTTCATATGTGACCCACTTCCTATCGATTCCGTAGAAATTTGTCTTTTTCGCCAGGGATGGACGAAAAGGTTTGGGATCCCTCTGTTAGGACATTGTCCATATAAGGTGGTCTAGTATTTTAAAAAATTTGGTGGTAGCATTTGGAAATAGCCATTTGGTGGCTGCTTCACAAAACCGGATGTTTTTGCACTCGGAAAATGAAAAATGCCTTTTTGATGCGATGAAAAGGAAAACTTCCTCGTGCAACATTGTTCACCATCCCATAATGCACATGTATGCACAATATGGACACATTATCACAAACTATGCCTTGATTATAGCCATAACATTGGTCATTTGACTCAAAAGCCAAGAAACCTCGAATGAGATAGGTCATTTTGTGAAGTTTTTTTTGAAACATAATAAATATACGAAGTTTGATATTTTTTACTTATAACTATGTCATATAACATGACACCACGCGAAGGTTTCACATTGTTTGGACCATTTTTTAATTTTTTATGCCCGTTTGAAACTATTGTCAAACTTTGTCGAACGAAGGGCATGAAGAGTCTTATTTCGTGGCTGAGCCTCGGTAAAATTGAAGTGGATATCTGATGAAATAGAATATTTTGAACCTAAAAATGATTTTCGTAAAAAATCATGAGCATCAGATCATGTACCTGTAGTTCATATCAGACCACTTCATATCAATTCAGCAGAAATTTGTCTTTTTCACCAGGGATGGACGAAAAGGTTTGAGATCCCTCTATTAGGACATTGTCCATGTAAGGTGGTCTAGTATTTTTAAAATATTTGGTGGTAACATTTTGAAATAGCCATTTGGTGGTTGCTTCACAAAACCGGATGTTTTTTCACTCGGAAAATGAAAAATGTCTTTTTAGTGCGACGAAAAGGAAAACTTCCTCGTGTAACATTGTTCACCATCCCATAATGCATATGTATACACAATATGAACACATTATCACAAACTATGCCTTGATTCTAGCCATAACATTGGTCATTTGACTCAAAAGACAGGAAACCTCGAATGAAATAGGTCATTTTGTGAAGATTTTTGAAACATAATAAATATATGAAGTTTGATATTTTTCCTTATGTCACATAATATGACATCACGCGAAGGTTTCACATTGTTTGGACCATTCATGAATTTCTTATGCCCGTTTGAAACTATCGTCAAACTTTATCGAACGACGGGCATAAAGATTCTTAGTTCGTGGCTGAGCCTCGCTAAAATTAAAGTGGATATATAATGTAAATGATTTTTGCAAAAAATCATGAGCATTAGATCATGTACCTGCAGTTCATATCTGACCCACTTCATATCGATTCAGCAGAAATTTGTCTTTTTCACCAGGGATGGACGGAAAAGTTTGAGATCCCTCTGTTAGGACATTGTCCATGTAAGGTGGTCTAGTATTTTTGAAAAATTTGGTGGTAACATTTTGAAATAGTGCTTTGGTGGTTGCTTCACAAAACCGGATGTTTTTTCACTCAGAAAATGAAAAATGGCTTTTTAGTGCGACGAAAAGTAAAACTTCCTCGTGCAACATTTGTTCACCATCACATAATACACATGTATGCACAATATGAACACATTATCACAAACTATGCCTTGATTCTAGCCATAACATTGGTCATTTGACTCAAAAGCGAGGAAACCTCGAATGAGATAGGTCATTTTGTGAAGGGTTTTTTGAAACATAATAAATATACGAAGTTTTATATTTTTTTCTTTTAACTATTTCACATAATATGACACCACGCGAAGGTTTCACATTGTTTGGACCATTTTTGAATTTCTTATGCCCATTTGAAACTATCGTCAAACTTTGTCGAACGACGGGCATGAAGATTCTTAGTTCGTGGCTGAGCCCCACTAAAATTGAAGTGGATATCTGATGAAATAGCATATTTTGAACCTAAAAATGATTTTTGTAAAAAATCATGAGCATCAGATCATGTACCTATAGTTTATATCTGACCCACTTCCTACCGATTTGGCAAAAAAATGTCTTTTTACCAGGGATAGACGAAAAGGTTTGAGATCCCCTGTTAAGACATTGTCCATGTAAGGTGGTCAAGTATTTTTGAAAAATATGGTGGTAGCATTTTGAAATAGCCATTGTGGTTGCTTCACAAAACTGTATGATTTTTGCATTCGAAAAATGAAAAATGGCTTTTTGATGCGACGAAAAGGAAAACTTCCTCCTGCAACATTATTCACCATCCCATAATGCACATGTATGCATAATATAGACACATTATCACAAACTATTCCTTGATTATAGCCATAAAATGGTCATTTGACTTAAAAGCCAAGAAACCTCGAATTAGGTAGGTTATTTTGTGAAGGTTTTTTGAAACATAATAAATATGCCAAGTTTGATATTTTTCCTTCTATGTCACATAATATGACACCACGCAAAGATTTTGTATTGTTTGGACCGTTTTTGAATTTTTTATGCTTGTTTGTAACTATCGTGAAACTTTGTCGAACGATGGGCATGAAGATTCTTAGTTCGGGGATGAGCCTCGCTAAAATTGAAGTGGATCTCTGATGAAATAGCATATTGTGAACCTAAAAATGATTTTTTAAAAAAATCATGAGCATCAGATCATGTACATGTAGTTCATATCTGACCTACTTCCTACCGATTCGGCAGAAAATTGTCTTTTCACCAGGGATGGACGAAAAGGTTTGAGATCCCCCTATTAGGACATTGTCCATGTAAGATGGTATAGTATTTTTGAAAAATATGGTGGTAGCATTTTGAAATAGCCATTTGGTGGTTGCTTCATAAAAACGCTTGTTTTTTGCACTCGAAAAATAAAAAATGGCTTTTTGGTGCGATAAAAAGGAAAACTTTCTCATGCAACATTGTTCGCCATCCCATAATGCACATATATGCACAATATAGACACATTATCACAAACTATGCCTTGATTCTAACCATAACATTGGTCATTGGACTCAAAAGACATGAAACCTCGAATGAGATAGGTCATTTTGTGAAGGTTTTTTTGAAACAAAATCAATATACAAAATTTGATATTTTTTCTTCTTACTATGTCACATAATATGACACCATGCGAAGGTTTCGCATTGTTTCGATCATATTTGAATTTCTTATGACCGTTTGAAACTATCGTCAAACTTTGTCGAACGGCGGGTATGAAGGTTCTTAGTTCGAGGTTGAGCCTAGCTAAACTTGAAGTGGAGCTCTTATGAAATAGCATACAGGTCATGTACCTGTAGGTCATATCTGACCCACTTCGTACAGATTCGGCAGGAATTTGTCTTTTCACCAAGGATGGACGGAAAGGTTTGAAATCCTTCTGTTAGGACATTGTCCATGTAAGGTGGTCTAGTATTTTTGAAAAATGTGCTGATAAAATTTTGAAATAGCCATTTGGTGGTTGCTTCACAAAACCGCATGTTTTTAAAATGGATTTTTGGTGCGATGAAAAGGAAAACTTCCTCCTGATGCTTGTTCGCCATCCTATAATGCACATGTATGCACAATATAGACACACTATCACAAACTATGCCTTGATTCTAGCCATAACATTGGCCATTTGAATCAAAAGCCAGGAAACCTTGAATGAGATAGGTCATTTTGTGAAGGTTTTTTTGAGACATAATCAATATACCAAGTTTGATATTTTTTTCTAACTATTTCACATAATATGACACCACGCGAAGGTTTCGCATTATTTGGATCGTTTTTGAATTTCTTATACCCGTTTAAAACTATCATCAAACTTTGTCGAACGACGAGCATGAAGATTCTTAGCTCTGGACGAGCCTTGCTAAACTTGAAGTGGATCTCTGATGAAATAGAATATTGTGAACCTAAAAATGCTATTTGTAAAAAATCATGAGCATCATATCATGTACCTGTAGTTCATATTTGACCCACTTCCTACCGATTCGGTAAGAATTTGTCTTTTTCACCAGGGACAAAAAGGTTTGAGATTCCCCTGTTAGGACATTGTCCATGTAAGGTGGTCCAGTATTTTTGAAAAATATGGTGATAGCATTTTAAAATATCCATTTTGTGGTTGGTTCACAAAACCGCTTGTTTTTTGCACTCGAAAAATAAAAAATGAGTTTTTGGTGCCACGAAAAGCAACATTGTTTGCCATCACATAATGCACATGTATGCACAATATGGACACATTATTACAAACTATGTCTTGATTCTAGCCATAACATTGGTCATTTGACTCAAAATCCAGAAAACCTCGAATGAGATAGGTCATTTTGTGAATGTTTTTTTAAAACGTAATCAATATACCAAGTTTGATATTTTTCCTTCTAACTATGTCACATAATATGACACCACATGAAGGTTTCGCATTATTTGGATCGTTTTTGAATTTTATGCCCGTTTAAAACTATATATAATGTTTTATATTTCAGTTAATTTTTATTTATAAATGTGTAATATTTGAGTGTAGATAGAAAGATCTTATTTTTCTGCAAATTTTGATATATTATTTGTATTTTTTAAAATTAGAATAATTTAGTTATAATTTTTCAAAGATTAATAAGGTAAAAGAAAAAATAGATACGCCGAGGACAGCCGTCGGCGCAGCCTATTCTACGCTGAGGGCAATTCTACGCCAATGGCTATTTAGAGGGATGGTCTGATCATGGTCTACGCCAATGCCCCAATATTTGGCCGTGACTTGTAGATTGATTTTGTAACAAATACTTCCGTAGGTTTAGCATTATTGCTTGTGTGTACCACTCGGAATACCGTTTTACAGGGAGAAGAGAAGAACAGTTTGTAGTCTCGACTTCCTCTCCTATATACTCTAGCACAGGTGAAACGACAGCAGATGAGACTGAGTGGTGATGCTGACCAGTACGTCCAAAGTCAATCCTGAAAGCGAAAAATTAAATATCAATATGGAGTACCCAATTCAACTGAACTATCAAATATTTTCAACGCAAGAACGTTCTTGAGATAAACCTATCGTATCCTACACGCACGAAGGTACTACTTACCATGACATATGTATGGTCCGTGCAACTAGACTGTCCTTCCGGCGTGGGACCTGTGACTTGACCCCGACGTGCGTCCACAAAAAAAATTCCTACGACGCGCGGAAACCTGTGTAGAGAAAAACGTCCTGCGGATGAGACGTGTCGAGTTGGACGAGGGTTCAGGGAAGCGAAAAGCAGGTGCATCAGCGATAATTAAGCACGTCTTAATCATACCGACGTGGCTATGTGTGGATGGTGGACCTAAGGGTCAGTCGATTTTTGACCTCTTCTACATTGCCGTGATGTACGCCCTTAATCTGGTTATGGTCACGGGCCTCGAAGGTCCTGTTTTCTTAATCCCATTCGCCTTTATCAAGAACTATAGGCATGTTTACACCAGGAGGTGGTTCCGAGAACCACACATATCTAACCCACTGACAAGGACGAGCAAAACCTTGACAATCTATGAGCTTCTTCATTCGACTCCTTCCTTTCATGGTTGAAAGAGGGAAAACCCTTCGATTGCCCTCTCTCTTTGATCTTCTTCAGGATACTTCCGCATGTGCCACAATGAACTCCATGAAGCCCTGATACCGCTTCAAGCAATCGTAGGCCATGGGTTTCGGTCCAAGCATCAGATCATCAGCTCTGTCCAGCGCCTTGCGGCAAGCTAGAGCCTCTAGGCACCTGGGATCAGTTACTCTGTCGAAAACCACCGTAGATGCTCCAAGAAACACGTCCTCCCTCGATCTGCATACTACACCCACCGCTCCCTTGATCGTTGACTTGGCCACATCAGCGTCCACATTGATCTTCGAGTGCCCTACTGGTGGGGTAATCCAGGCCACATGCCTCATCGTCATAGGCCTTACACCCTAACGAAACTGAGGAGCCTTGGCCGTCCCAAGGTCCTCCGGGAACTTGTCAACAAATAAGATTGTTGACAATGGACTTTGGTCCACCTCCTCATGCACCACCTTTCTTTTGGCATGCCTGGTCGCCCACGACATCACTAGCATGCAGATTAGATCCCCTCTCTCCATCTTGTCTACCATCGATTAAGAGCTAGTTCCTCGCCATTGGCTCAATTGCGATAGGTATTGCTTAGTAATATCTTCTCTCCTCAGCGCCCACACGCACCGCGCCAAATTGCACTCTATCAAGAAGTGATGCCAATAATCCTCTTGTCCACGGATGGAACAAGCTTTTGATGGACCATGTTGCGTCGATGACGAATATCCCCTATGGGTAATGAGTGTTGTGCTAGCCTCCATAGAAATAGTATCATGGACGGAACGGCTATCTTGGCAGTTTGGTCCATGCATGACTTCCCTACCTATTTTTACACAGCGTAACTGCGTCCCAGTGTTCGCATCGATCTTGCACATTTACAACCACACTTGGTCATTTGGCATTAAAACTATTTTTCAGAGGCAAGAGAACAACAGTTTGTAGTCTCCCTTCCTCTCCTATATACTGCAGAATAGGCGAAACGACAGCAGAATGAGACGAGAGTGGTGATGCCGATCGACCCGTACGTCCAAGGTCAAACTTGAAAGCGAAAAAATAAGTAGCAATATTTTATAGTGGAGGAGTACTCGATTCAACCGAACCACCAAACATTTCCAACGCAAAAACGTTCTGGAGATTATCCCTATGATATCCTACACGCATGAACCATGATGTATATATGGTCCGTGCAACTAGATTGTCATGAAATGACCACGACGTACGTCCATAAAAATATACTCCGATCCTTCACACGGAACCTAGATAGAGAAAAACATCCAGCGGGTGACGTGTCAAGTTGGATGAGGGTTCAAGCAAGTGGGAACCTATCACTAATAAACACATCTTAATCAGGCCGACGTAGCAACACCACCATGGTGGACCTAGGTTTCGTCAAATTTTGATCTCATTTAGTTTGCTGATGCACGCCCTTAATCGGGTCATTGTCGCAGGGCCTTGAAGATACTCCTAATAATACACACTAAATTAGGAGATTCTTTTTAGATAATGGGATGAATATCTTATTCTGCATCTTATGATGTCCACATCCAAACCATATTCAAATGGTGTTTAAGATATCGGTACTAAACAACTTAAACAAGGCAAAAAAAATGGCATGTGGTGAACTGGTGACTGACGAAGGGGAACCCTGCCACCCACAACCTATCTATGATACTCGGGTTTTTTACAGGACTACATGTCACTCTTACAATCTATCGTGGAAACAAAGACAACGAACAACCCATGTAGCAACTAGGATTGAAATTAAATATACGATCATCTATATTCTTATATTGGGCTCACCTTTGTTATTTGCAAAGCCAGAAACTTGTAAACAAAAGAAGAAACTATATAGAAACTTATTCACCACCCACCCTTCCTCTAAGTTATCCGTATCGATCATTACACCTAGTTATGATAAGTCCATCATTTTGTCATTTTTGTATGTATACATACATACATACATATATATATAGTTATGATAAGTCCATCATTTTGTCATATATATATATATATATATATATATATATATATATATATATATATATATATATATATATATATATATATATATATATGGGAAATAGCATGCTAAACACGGCATAGCTGCGCATAGCCTATCCACGGTTGATTCTATCCTCTTTTGATATAGGGAGCACATGTATCCAGACCCAGGATTTGTCTAAGAACTAACGCCGTTAGTGTTCATTTGGCATGCATGCATGAAGCTCTAGCAAAACAAACCTTATCTAATTTCGTTTGCATGAGGCAAACCCTAACGAGCAACATGTGGTAAACACTAAACCAAATATACTACACGGTAAACCGTAATATACTACATGAAGCCCTAACAAAACAAAGATTATGTAATTTCGTTTTGGTTAGGCAAACCCTAATATACAACATGAGGTAAACCCTAACCCTAATATACTACATGCATGAAGCCCTAGCAAAACAAAGCTTGTCTAATTTCGTTTGCATGAGACAAACCCTAACGAGCAACATGCAAAACAAAGCTTATCTAATTTTGTTTAGGTGAGGCAAACCCTAACGGACAACATGCTGAGAAACCCTAACTTATTTAATCCTTGTTCTCAATCCCTTCTCATTTTAGATGCTAAATTTTTTGTAGCCAAAACAGTGTGTTAATTTGGAACCCATGACAATCCCTAGATTCTTGCATGCATGCACAAACTAACACCGTTAGCTCATCCATGTTCCACCCCACTTCCATCTAGAGGTTGCATGCATTTGATCCCTAAATCCAACGGTGCTCTGCCTATGCGCAGCTACGTCTGTGAGTAGCAAATCCGCGTCGATATATATCTTTAGGTGGCGCTATTTGACACCCAGGGTGAAGAATAGTTATTCTACACCCACCCTCTATCTTTAGAACCGTATATTATTTTTACGTCACGTAAATTTTGTATTACTTCGTAAGTTGAGAAGAACATAATAAAATTTAAAAATGACATAATTTTTTCTGTTTACATACCGTAAAAAAATTCGACGTAAAAGACATATTTTTGGTGTTTTTTACACTATAATGACTCGGAAAAATTATTTTTGTGTCAATTTTTTTGGTTGTGGTGATTATATGAACATAATTATTCGTATACAAAACATAATTTTTTAGTCTAACAGCGTAAAATTATGTTGGGTGCAAAATAACTTTTCTGCACCCTGGGTGCTGAATAGGGTTTCTATATATATATATATATATATATATATATATATATATATATATATATATATTCCATTTCCTTTCGATGAATAGAAGTATTAAATGGGGCATATAATGGATATTTTAGGTCCCATCAACTTAACCATGCATTTTTTTAGTTGATAAACCAAGCATTCTGTGTACTTCCCTTTCCTTTTGGTCAACCACAATGTTGACCGGAGGGGGAGCAGGGGCCATCTTTTTCGCATGGGGTGGGTGGGGATGCCAAATGGGCTAGGGGGATACATGGTAATGGGCCAAAATGGAAATGAGCTACTTTAGAAGGGTTCCTTACGAGAATTCCAATGGGCCAGGAAAGGGCATCAGGCGGCGCACTCTGAACCTCTGCCATCTATAGAAATATATAATAAATATTTAGTGGCCACCCATCATAAATATCTCTAGAATAAAGAAGTTACAACATCATAGTAAATATCTTATATCACCAAAGTCTACATGGTGATATATTAAGATATGCTATGTTTCGAGTGCAAAATACAACCTAGAAGGATGCTACGTGTCCTTTACTGCCAGGGATGGAGACAAGGGGGGGCTTAGCCACCCCCATGGTTTGAATTTTGTGAAAAACTCTACTCACTAAAACTCTAATTTCTTATTGACTTAGTCAAGTCTGCCCCCCCCCCCCCCTCATGTCAATTTTGCCCCCCTGAAGGTGAGAAGCTGGCACTCACTTACTATCAGTTGCTTTGATAGAACATTGTCATGCGCTTGAACAAATTAAAGCATAATTAAGAAGATGTTTTGACACACCTTTCCTAGTACTAAAAAAATTCTTTGATCATTACCCTATTACCTATACATGGCAGCAATGCTATTTCTTCAAGGTGATTTTGACTAAGTGCTCAAGATCCGGCTACAATCGAAGCATGGTGCTTGGTGCAAATACCTATATGTAACAAAGAAGAAAGAGATAAGACACGGGCTTAATAGAGAGAATGCATTTTGATGACGTGTAGTACAATATAGGCGCAACTAGACTTATTTGCAGTACAAACTATGATTTTGGTTGCGTGAAATGATAAGTTGAAATTATTGTTATATACGCTTCGACATGTGTGTGTGGAATTTAGGGATGAAAAAGAAAGTGTTTTGAAAAAATAAAACGTCCACAAAATACCCGTGGCCCAATTAATAATTAATGTAGTTGATCCACATAATATGAAATTGACCTACTTTGTCGGTATGCCGTGTCTAAGATGGTTGTCACGCCATATCTTGTTGGCCGCCACACCATGTGAAGTTGTGATGTTTTGGTCCGTCACAAAGTATCGGGCTGATCCGGGAGGATGGGTTCTAGGTTGATCACTCATGGTCATGATTTATCACAAAATTCCATGATCCCATGCCATAGCGCTAAAGTGTCACACGATCCATTTATGACACTTGAAAAACGTCATGTATCTACCCATGATGGTTTTTAGCCTTCTGTGATGATCTACGAGACTATCTTGGATCAACATACTTTTTCTTTTGAAAACAAGGCAGAAACATGACAAATATGCAAATCCTCTGACTTGGGCCCTGTTTGGTAGGTACGTTTTTGAAATATTCCGGGAATACTTCAGTTTCTAGAAATAATGAGCTAACGAATACCTTAAAGCATTTGGCTCCACGAAATACTATGGTTTTAAAAATTAAAGTATCCCCAAAACTGTATTTTTTGACATTTTGAAAACTTCAGCCCTAACCTCTTTTTTCCTTAAAACGGAGAAAAACGCAAGCTAGTGCCCCTCACAAAACGCGTACCTACTTGCATGCTTGCACCTACCGATCCTAGTTTTATGCATACAATCGGTTGCTCCTCTTGTCGGATGCCTTATATTCATATATACAATACTGTCTCTAGTCTATTGTACTTCAAAGATTACATTCTCCTGCTTCGGCGGCGCATGCCAGACCCGAGCGATCGGGAGCCAGATGCTAGGACAACGGCGTTACAAAACAGGACTCCCGTAATAGAGTGATAGTACAAGCATGATTTGATCTAACACATCATATATATAAGGCCTAGTTCTTTTGGCAGCTTAAAAAATAAGATGTCCTCTCCCCAACTTCTCTCATAAGCCGCTCGGCTTATTAGTTAGGGCTTTCAAAATAACTATCTCATAACTAATTAAGAAGCTTCGACTAATAAGCCATATGATTTATGAGAGAAGCTGGGGAGGGGACATCTTATTTTTTAAGCTGCCAAAAGAACTGGGCCTAAGTGTGTTGATTAGTTGTAGCTGAAGCAGTCAATGCAAGGAACTCACGGAACAACCATGTATGCAATAGCCATGCAAAGCATATATGGGTGAAAAGAGATCATAATGCAAGATAAGAGTCGGTCAAAGGGACGGTCACACAACACTACCCAAAGGCGTTGTAGTTTTTGCCAAAACTAAGAAATACTACAATATCAAGAAACTGCAGCATTCCTCCTAGATGCACTGAAATAATTCAATTTTGTAATACTTTGATTTAAAAAAAACTTTATTGCCAAACGAAGGCTTTCCATTTTTACTGATAAAGCAAAAATGCAGAGTTGGCGGCTGAAAAACCTGCTCACACAGCCACCCTGGCGACCCACAGAAGCTACACACAAAACACCGAAGCGAGGGTCGTCGTCGAGGTTGCCAACCAACATCATCGTCATCACTCTGCAGCGACTCCGAATTCACCGAGTAAACACTGACCAGATTTGTGAAAAAAATACGAAACGTTCCATTTGCAGCCAAAATCTCATCATTGAAGCCCTGGCAATTGACAAGAAAGTGGCCGGAGCATCTTGGCGAGGGTCGATAATACTGCCACGGCACACTCTAATCATCAGCAATGTATTTATGTGTATGTATTTGAATCTTCGGCCGGAAAAGGATGGCAGTGTCGACTGTACGTAGGTCGTCGTTGTTATCTCGGGCCTGGCCGTGACGTGGACTGACTAATATTAATCCAACAAAGTAATGGAGAGAATATGGATCATTTGCATCGGTCAGTAGGACAGTATTACGGCACGTCTCTACGTACATTAGCTAGTAGCTATATATAGTTACCTGTCTTTTTTTTTGTGTTGAAACGGTTCTACTTCCTTTTTTGTTTTAAAATATAAGATGTTTTACCTTATGAAATAAAATACATCTAGATTTTTTTTTATTGTGCAGGTTCATTTCAAACCTAAGTAAATCTATATATTACTAAAAAAATCTAGATACATTCATTTCATAAAATTAAAAAATCTTATATTTTAAAACTGAGGTAGTAATATTCTACTAACTTTGGCCAAATCGTAGCATATTCGAAGATCCCGCAGCACCAAGAAAACTTTGTTCCCATGGACCAGAGAAAATGACAGGCACGAACTGCCCAGACTAGCCACATATATCACATCTTTCCGTACGGAATGGCCCAAAAGACTTGCGTGTCTTGGCCAATTACTACTACGCTCCCAGAGAACAAGTCTCGGAAAAAATGGCATATCCAGTGCAGTGCAGTACTGAGCCACTGCTCGAAGGTATTTCAAGAGAGAGTGAGAGATCCTGCAAACATCTCTATTTTTAGAGTTAAAAAAAAAGAGTTTCCGATTTTTAGACAGCTTTATTTATTACGTCCCGGTCTTTGCATCGATCTTGCACACATGACACATGCGTGTTGGAATTTTGGCCCAAATAGCCTAGCTCATTTACCATTTCAATAACTAGCATGGTGGCCCTCGCATTTGCGAGGGCATCATCATTACCGCTTAAAATTGTCAAATTTTAATATTTGTTATGGGTTTAACCTTATAATTACACTCTTCATCATGAAATACAATAAAATTTTAATTTATAAATTATTTAAGATGCAGCTGAGACCTTTATTTTAAAATGATAATAACAATTGTGAAACATGTTTTACAAAAATCAAATGATATTTTTCTTCATACTGTTTATATAATCAAGCAAGGAGTTGTAAATACACAAAGTAATTATCTTCAATCTTCACGTCCTCTCGATATTAGTTCCGTTGTGATATTATTGTACATGGGTGCACACAACAATCGGGTCCACACGTTCATACTTTTCTCTTCATATGCTCCTCGTAGAGATACTTCATGTATGCACAACTGGATACATAATATTTTAACTATGCATGAATTATTAATGATATAACCTAACCTTTATTGGATTTTTATAAAATTTATTATCAAATATCTTTTTAAAAGTGTTTTACATACTCAAAGTTGACGTGTTGGGGAGCTATTATAAAAAATCTAATAGCCACTGAACAATGTTTGAATTTGTTCTTTATTTGATTCTTAATTAAAATTCGCAAACTATTTTTAATAGCAAAGTTCACGCATTTTTTATATATACTGATCTCGGTAAAAAATGGGAAAACATTTTAGCTATCCCTATTATCGCATCATGATTATTTAATGTATGAATTTATTCCTTATTTATTTATTTATTCCTAATTTAAATCCTCAAACTCTGTTTATAGCAAAGTCCATGGATCCTCTTACAGATCCCGGTAGAAAAATGGATAAAAAATTTAACTTCCAATATATCGCATAGTGATTTTGTTGTTGTTAATTAGTGTCTATGCGCTTTCAGCACGAAGCTAAATTGAGCAGATGACCAGGTCCATCAGCGTGCTTTTTTCTTTGAGATCCATCGAGGCTTGCATGCAGATTGTATTCTTCTTCACGCAGCAAGGAACACGTATATGTGCAAAGGAAAAAAAAAAGAAACACACCAATGTGTATAAAGGTATCGCCCAGCAAACGTGTTTTTTTTTTGGGATCAAACGTATTGTGATCGAACAGGGTTGCCTATATTGTTATATGAGACTATGGTATACACGTCACCAATGTTAGCGTGTTGGACGTGTTGTACCAATTGATCCCAGCATGTGTTACGTAAATCTAGCTCTGATTTAAAATCCTAATCACAAATTCTAGATCCAACTGTCTAAAATTATTCTGATGATGTAGATCAACCTAATGCCTCGAAAAACAGTCTTATATTGCACGTCACCGATGTTAGCGTGTTGGACGTGTTGTACCAATTGATCCCAGCATGCGTTACGTAAATCTAGCTCTGATTTAAAATCCTAACCACAAATTCTAGATCCAACTGTCTAAAATTATTCTGATGATGTGGATCAACCTAATGCCTCGAAAAACAGTCTTATATTGCTTTTAGTATATAATAGATTCATAAAAATACTAGAGGCTCGTGTGGCCCATTCATACAAGAGGTGGGACAAAAGTTTAGTCCCACTTTGCTAGTTGAAGGAGGTTTTGACCAGCTTATAAGGGAGGCTCTCCTACCACTTGATAAAAGGATGAGAAGAAGAAGGAGAGAGTCCCACACGCGCTCCTCCTCCGCGGCCCGCCTCGCCTCGCCTCGTCACGACTCCCGCGCGCACGGAATTTGAACAGTCTGCTAATGGGTTTTAAATACGACTCAGTGGAGGTTTAATTCGAACTAAGTGGAGACTGTTTGGCTTCGGTCGCTGCCTGTTCATTTTCTCTTCCGACGTCGCCTGTTCGCCTGTCTACCCGTGCCTATAAGCCGAGACAGTAGGCCTCCGGAACCACGCTGCTTCGAGTCTTGTACGGGAGAAGGACGATAAGGTTTTTGGGAAGCGCTATCGGCGCGACTACTGGCTTCGTCACGGACTCCATCACGGAGAGCGACTGCGGCGACGTCTTCCCCAACAAGGACTTCTTCCCCGACATCAGCACCCTCTTCATCGACGACATAGCCAACGACGGTTCCAACGCCGGCGGTTCTTCTTCTGCTACTGCCGTGTATATCTTCTTTCTCAATCTTGTTCTGATCATATCTAAAGTGTTACGCCTTGCAGTTTGTTTGGTTATATGCATTAATATGTATTCTCTATTTCACATGATTAGTATATTGCCTATTATTCTAACCATGTTTTATCTAGCGTTTATTATGGATAATTCGCTTGGTAAATTGCTCTTATATTCAACAATCAAAAAACATTATTTCAGGCAATTTGCCCCCAAGTGGCTTTGTTGCTTCTATGAAGCCACATGTGTTCGAAGGTGTGAATTACAAACGATGGCGTGCGAGAGCAGTGCTCTGGTTTCAGACCATGAGCTGCTATAACGCCATCTATGGCGCACCTGAGGGAGAACTTAATCCCGCTCAGAAAGAGGCGTTCCAAAAACTTGATACCACTTTCAAGGCTGACTTGATCAGCATTCTTGGCGACAATATTGTCGACTCATATCTGTTATTTAGAAATGGCAAGGATATGTGGGATGCGCTCGAGAGAAAATTTGGAGTCTTCGATGCTGGCAGTGAACTGTATGTCATGAAAAATTTTTATGACTATAAGATGGTTGAGGACCGCCCTATTGTGGAGCAGGCTCATGAAATACAGTCACTTGCCAGGGAGCTTGAGCACTTCACTTGTGTGTTACCGAATAAGTTTGTTGCCGGAGGCATTATTGCCAAACTTCCTCAGTCATGGAGGAATTTTGCTACTTCTCTGAAGCACAAGAGACAAGAGTTCTCTGTGACGGATCTCATAGGGACTCTTGATGTGGAAGAGAAAGCGAGAGCAAAAGACACACGTGCTCGAGGTACCGAGGGAGGTTCTAATATCAACCTGGTACAGAAAAGGAACTTCCAGCCTCACAAGTTCAAGAACAAAGGAAAGTTTGACGACAAAGGAAAGTTCGATGGAAAGAACAAGGTCTCACAGTCCACCAGCTTCAAGAAGAAGACTGATAAGAGGAAAGGTGCTTGTCATGTGTGCGGTGATCCTAATCATTGGGCTCCTGCTTGTCCCAACCGCTTTGACAAGCGCCAGCATGGGAAGGGCAGCAAGACTGCTAATGTTGTCATGGGCGACGTTGAGATGAAACATGTTGGATATGGTATATTACCTACTATTCTTTCATTATGTCATTCTCCTGATTGGTGGATTGACACGAGCGCTAATGTATATGTATGTTCTGAAATTTTCATGTTTTCTTCATATCAGGTCAGAGGGACTCAAACCGTGCTGATGGAGAACGACCCGCATGCTTCTGTTCATGGTGTTGGTACGGTCGATCTGAAGTTTACTTTAGAAAAGACCGTGCGCCTGAAGAACGTGCATCATGTTCCCTCAATAAATAAAAATCTTGTTAGCGGATATCTTCTATGTCGAGATGGCTATAAGATTGTATTTGAGTCCAATAAATTTGTAATTTCGAAATATGGAACCTTGGTTGGTAAAGGCTATGAGTGTGGAGGCTTGTTCCGCTTATCTCTGTCAGACATTTGTAATAAAGTTGTTAATCATATTTACACGAATTTTGAATCAAATGTATGGCACCCTCGTCTTTGTCATATTAATTTTGGTTGTATGACGTGGCTAGCTAAAATGAATTTAATCCCTGATTTCACAACTATTAAGGGATCTAAGTAACAAGTCTGCGTGCAAGCTAAACAACCTCGCAAGTCACATACGACTACAGAAGTGAGAAATTTAACACCACTAGAGCTCATACATTCTGATCTTTATGAGATGAATGGTGTGTTGACAAAAGGTGGAAATAAATATTTCATGACTTTGATCGATGACTCTACGATATATTGTCATGTGTATCTTCTGAAATCAAAATATGAGGCTTTGAGTTTTTTCAAAATCTATAAAGCTGAGGCAGAAAATCAACTTGATCGAAAGATTAAGAGGCTTAGGTCTGATCGTGGTGGAAAGTATTTTTCCAACGAGTTTAATTCCTTTTGTGCGGAACATGGCATAATTCATGAGAGGACGCCTCCCTACTCACCCCAGTCAAATGGAGTAGCCGAAAGAAAGAACCGTTCTCTAACAGATTTGGTTAATGCCATGTTAGACACATAGGGTCTTTCTAAGGAATGGTGGGGGGAGGCACTATTGACCGTGTGTCATGTCCTAAACCGAGTTCCCACAAAGAACAAAGAAATTACTCCATTTGAAGAATGGGAGAAGAAAAGATTAAAACTCTCTTTACGTACCTGGGGTTGTTTGGCAAAGGTTAGTGTACCAATCCCCAAGAAGCGCAAGCTTGGACCAAAAACCATTGATTGTGTTTTTCTGGGCTATGCTTTTCATAGCATTGGTTATAGATTTTTGATAATAAAATCTGAAGTGCGTGACATTCATGTCGGTACAATCATGGAGTCGACTGATGCGACTTTCTTTGAGGATATCTTTCCAATAAAGGATAAACCTAACTCATCAAATCTGGAGATACCTAGTTCATCTAATCAGGAATTTGCTACATTCTCTGAACCTACCATTCCAATGGAACACTTTGAAAGTCCTAAGGGGGATGATAATGAAATTCCTAAAAGGAGCAAGAGACAAAGGACTGCAAAGTCTTTTGGTGATGATTTCATTGTGTACCTTATCAATGACACTCCCACTTCCATTTCAGAGGCTTATGCATCTCCTGATGCTGACTACTGGAAGGAAGCTGTTCATAATAAGATGAATTCCATCTTAGCTAATAAAACATGGAAGATCACTGATCGTCCTTATGGGTGCAAACCTGTAGGATGTAAATGGGTGTTTAAGAAGAAACTAAGGCCTAATGGTACTATTAAGAAGTACAAGGCAATGCTTGTGGCCAAGGGTTATACCCAAAAGGAAGGTGAAGCCTTCTTTGACACTTACTCACCTGTAGCAAGGTTGACCACCATTCGAGTACTACTTTCTCTGGCTGCCTCACACGGTCTTCTCGTTCATCAAATGGACGTTAAGACGGCTTTCCTGAATGGAGAGTTGGATGAGGAAATTTATATGGATCAACCAGATGGTTTTGTAGTAAATGGTCAAGAAAGAAAAGTGTGCAAGCTACTGAAGTCTTTATATGGTCTTAAACAAGCACCTAAGCAGTGGCATGAAAATTTTGATAAAACCTTAACCGTTGCAGGCTTTGTTGTAAACGAAGCTGACAAGTGTGTATACTATCGCCATGGTGGGGGCGAAGGAGTTATTCTATGTTTGTATGTTAATGACATACTGATCTTTGGGACCAACCTTACTGTAATTGAGGAGGTCAAGGATTTCTTATATCAGTCTTTTGATATGAAGGATCTAGGAGTAGGTGATGGTATCTTGAACATCAAACTATTGAGAGATGATGATAGTGGGATCACACTTCTTCAGTCTCACTATGTGGACAAGATTTTGAGTCGCTTTAGGTATAGCGACTACAAGTCTTCTCCAACACCGTATGATCCTAGTGTACTACTTTGAAAGAATCGAGGCACCGTTAGAGATCAATTGACATACTCTCAAATAATTGGCTCGCTTATGTACTTGGCTAGCACGACAAGGCCTAACATCGCGTTTGTTGTTAGCAAACTCAGTCGATTTGTTTCAAATCCTCGAGATGATCATTGGCAAGCTCTTGAAAGAGTCATGCGCTATCTAAAAGGCACTGCAAGCTATGGCATTCACTATACCGGGTATCCTAGGGTACTGGAGGGTTATAGTGATTCAAATTGGATATCTGATGCTGATGAGATAAAGGCCATTAGTGGATATGTGTTTACACTTGGTGGTGGCGCTATTTCTTGGAAGTCTTGCAAGCAGACCATCTTAACGAGGTCAACTATGGAAGCAGAACTCACAGCACTAGACACGACCACTGTTGAAGAAGAGTGGCTTTGTGAACTCTTGATGGACTTACCTGTGGTTGAAAAATCTATACCCGCAATTCCAATGAACTGTGATAATCAAACTGTGATTATTAAGGTGAACAGTTCTAAGGATAATATGAAGTCCTCAAGACATGTGAAGAGGAGACTAAAATCTGTCAGGAAAATGAGAAACTCCGGAGTTATTTCATTGGATTATATCCAAACATCTAAGGACCTAGCATATCCCTTCACAAAGGGACTATCACGCAATATGATAGAAAATTCATCGAAGGAGATGGGTATGAGACCCACACTATGAGTTTTCCATAGTGGCAAACCAATCTATGTGATCGGAGATCCCGTGAATTAGAATTGGGAGACAAACTGTTGGTAGACTGAGAGGAAAGTATCCCCACTTTAATGAACACCACTCCGTGAAGATGCAATACTTTCCTATTCTGCACAGCAGATTGATTTTATCTTAATGTGTTCTAAATGGCTTAATCTTAAGCAAAGATGTTGTCCTACAGAACATCTGTTGAAGAACACACCTATATGAGTCTGACTGTCAAACGTCGCAGTCTATGAGAGTTGGGTGCTCTCTAATAAACTCATGAAAGGCCATGGAGTATGACGCATAAGCTTCACCTGCGGGGAAGTCCCACGGTAGCCCAGTATCGGTCAAGGCTTCGTGTGAAGCTAGGTTGCAGCAAACTTGCAGTTCAAGGCATAGTCCACGGTACAAGTCGCAGCCTAGTGTAGCATAAAATTCTAGGTGGAAGTTCAACTTAACAGTCTCCACTACAGTACCGATATATAAACAGTGTTTTGGAACCAAAGGAAAATTACATGTGCCTCTGGGATCTGGTGGGGGTTGTTGGAATTTTGGCCCAAATAGCCTAGCCCATTTTCCATTCCAATAATTCCTGAAAATCCTAGAAGCCCATGTGGCCCATTCATACATGGCAAGAGGTGGGACAGAAGTTTAGTCCCACATTGCTAGTTGAAGGAGGTTTTGACCAACTTATAAGGGAGGCTCTCCTACCACTTGATAAAAGGATGAGAAGGAGAAAGAGAGAGTCCCACACGCGCGCTCCTCTTCCTCCGCCGCCCGCCTCGCCTCGCCTCGTCACGACGCGCGCGCGCCGCGGGTTGCGGGAATCTCACCGAGCCGAGTTCTTTTTTGCCACGCATGACTGTTATATAAACGGGTGTGCAGAATTTGAACAGTCTGCTAATGGGTTTTAAATACGACTCAGTGAAGGTTTAATTCGAACTAAGTGGAGGCAGTTTGGCTTCGGTCGCTATCTGTTCGTTTTCTCTTCCGACGTCGCCTGTTCGTCTGTCTACCCGTGCCTATAAGAGCGAAAGGTCGCTCCTTTCCTCAGGAATCTATCAGAACCATCGCCTCCAAGTTCCAGAGTACTGAGGTGCCAATAGTTCTTCCCCATCCCGTCTTGTGGCGTGCACCGCGAGCCGGGACAGTAGGCCTCTGGAACCCCGCTGCTTCGAGTCTTGTACGGGAGAAGAGCGATAAGGTTTTTGGGGAGCGCTATCGGCGCGACTACTGGCTTCGTCACGGACTCCATCACGGAGAGCGACTGCGGCGATGTCTTCCCCGACGAGGACTTCTTCCCCGACATCAGCACCCTCTTCATCGATGGCATGACCAACGACGGTTCCAATGTCGGCGGTTCTTCTTCTGCTACTGCCGTGTATATCTTCTTTCTCAATCTTGTTATGATCATATCTAAAGTGTTACGCCTTGCAGTTTGTTTGGTTATATGCCTTAATATGTATTCGCTATTTCACATGATTAGTATATTACATGTTATTCTAATCATGCTTTATCTAGCGTTTATTATGGATAATTCGTTTGGTAAATTACTCTTATATTCAACAATGCGTATCACTTAGAATACCGTTTTCCAGAGACAAGAGAGAAGAACAGTTTGTAGTCTCGCTTCCTCTCCTATATGCTCCAGTACAAGCGAAACGACAGCAGAATGGGACGAATGGTGACGCCGACGACCCGTACGTCCCAAGTCAATCCTAAAAGCGAAAAATTGAAAATATTGTATAGTACTCGATTCAACTGAACCACCAAATATTTCCAACCCAAGAACGTCCTGGAGATTATCCTATCATATCCATGACATATGTATGGTCCGTGCAACTAGATTGTCCTTCCAGCGTGGGACCCGACATACGTATGGTCCATGCAACTACTCGTCCATAAAAAGATATTCCTGCGCGGAAATCTATGTGAACACAAAAAAGTCCGGCGGGTGACTTGTCGAGTCGGACGAGGGTTCAGGCAAGAGGAAGGAAGACAAGCGTATCAGCGATAATTAAGCACGTCTTAATCAGGCCGACGTGACTACTATACACGTAAAGGTGGGGTGGACCTAATAAGGGTTCATCAATTTTCTGACCTCATCTGGCTTGCTGATGCACGACATTAATCGGATTATCGTGATCACAGGACGGGAAAGATACTCCTGATAATACACACTAAACTAAGGAGACTCTTTTTAAACAATGGGATGTTCTTACTGGTTTCTGCATCTTGCAATGTCCATATCTAAACCATATTAAAATGTCGTTTAAGAGGTCGATACGAAACGGCTTACACAAGGAAAAAAGGAAAGAAAATAAACTGTCATGCGAGTGACTAACAATGGCGAACCGGGCCACAGATAACCAAACTATACACGATACTATTTTTCTTCAACCGGACTATGTGTTACCCTTACAATCTACTTCATCCGTTCTAAACTATAAGATGTTTTTTAAAGCATATATTCTAGACGTATTTTAGTGCGTAGGTTTGAAGCAAAATAAGTGAACCTATACCCTAAAAGAAGTCTAGATACATGTGTCTTAGAAAAAGAGACTAAAATATATCTTCTATTTTGAAACAGAAGAACCATCATATAGGTTGCTTTACATAATGACATTAGGTTCATCTTTGTTGCCTGCGAAGACTTAAAACAAAGTAAGCAACTCTATAGAAACCTAATCTCTGTGTGCATACACATACACATTCTCTTTCCTTTCGGTGAAGAAGATATATTCAACGAGGTGGCATGTAATGAGTATTTCAGGTCCCAACAAAGTAACAGTGCATTTGGTATGTTGAGGAACTAACCATTTGTCTACTTCCGTTTTATTTTGGTGAACATAAGCATTCAACAAATGGTGTGAGGGGGAGACGGCGCCCCCTTTGAACTCAACATAGTCCTGCCATTGTGGTGATCTCTATAGTGAATAATTCATGGCTAGCAAAAACGTCCGGTGGGCAACGTGTCGAGCTGGACATGCGTATCAGCGATAATTAAGCACGTCTTAATCAGGCCGGCGTGGCTATACATGTGAAGATGGGGTGGACCTACGGGTTCGCCAATTTTCTGACCTCATCTGGCTTGCTGATGCACGACATTGATCGCTTGTCATGATCACGGGGCGGGAAGATACTCCTAATCATACACACTAAACTAAGGAGATTCTTTTTAGACAATGGGGTAATTATCTTACCGGTTTCTGCATCTTGCAATGTCCACATCTAAGTCATATTAAAATGCCGTATAAGAGGTCGATACCAAACGGCTTACACAAGAAAAAAAACTGTCATGCGAGTGACTAACAACACGATACTATTTTTCTTCAACTGGACCATATGTTACTTTTACGATCTACTCCATCCATAGACATTTTAGATTTCTTTTTGAAACCTATGTTCTAGACACACACTACTGTGTAGGTTCAAAACAAAATGAGTGAACCTACACCCTAAAGGAAGTCTAGATGGCTTGCTATTATACGTACCATCATATAGGTTGCTTTACATAAAGACATTAGGTTCATCTTTGTTGCCTGCGAAGACTTAAAACAAAGTAAGCAACTCTATAGAAACCTAAATCTCGGTGTGCATACACATAGACATACACATTCTCTTTCCTTTCGGTGAAGCAGATATATTCAACGAGGTGGCATGTAATGAGTATTTCAGGTCCCAACAAAGTAACAATGCATTAACTAACCATCTGTCTACTTTCATTTCATTTTGGAGAACAGAAGTATTCACCAAATGGTGTGAGGGGGAGACAGCGCCCCCTTTGAACTCAACATAGTTCCGACGTTGGTGGTGATCTCTATAATGAATAATTCATGGCTAGCCAACATGAACATCCTTAGAAATAAAGATGTAGCATCATCATAGTGCATATATATTATATCACCAAAGTCTACATGTTGATACATTGTATAAGATGTGTTATGCTCGAGTACAAAATACAACATGAAGCACAATATTGTCTAGTGATTAGAACTATCTTAATATTGGTTTCTTTGACAAATTGAAGCACAAGAAGATGTTTTGACACGACTTTCCTAGTGAAATGGTTATTTAAACTTTGCCTTCATAAGTCATATCTATAAATTGAAGCAACACTTATTTCTTCAAGGTGATTCTGACTAAGTGTTTGGCTGACTAAAATTGCACAAGATCTAGCTAAATTGCACAAGACTCGGCTATAATCGAGGCATGGTGTCTCATGCAAGAACCTGTATGTAATAAAAAAAGAAAGAGCCAAGACATAGATTTAGCGATCCTATGCAGTGCAATGTAGATGCAACTTGAGTTATTTGTAGTGAAAACTATGATTTCAATTGCGTGAATGATAATTGTTTGTTATAGATGTCATGTCTGTGTATTAAATCCGAGGTTTAAAAAACCGTTTCAAAAAAATGCGCACAATATAGCCATGGCGCCAATTAAAAATTAATGAAGTTTATGCATCAAAATGAAATGGCCGTAATTTGGGATGACATGTCATATCTAAGCTGTTTGCGATGTCATATCCATGTTAGCTGCCACCCCATATGAATTTGTGATGTTTTAGTCTGTCACAAAGTCCGGAGCTAATCTGGGCCAGATATGCTAATCTTTGACGGTGGAGATCTACCACGGAAGTCGATGATCCACGACAGATCTTTGAAGTGTCACACAATCTATCTATGATTCTCGATACATGACAAATCCTTGTCCATGGCATTTTTTGGGTCTTCTGTGACGATCCGAGACTTTCATGGATCAACGGATTTATTGTAGTGTGAGTTTGCTATTTTTTTACATCTATGCATATGGTTGTTTCCTAGAGTGAATATGTGGCATCTATAATTTACAAACAATGAAGTTCAGAAAAATCAATAGACAGTTGTTTATTCGAATGAGACAAATGAAATAAAAAATTGTCAACTTCAGGTAAGTGATGTTTGTAGTTTTTAAAATTGTAAACAAATTTATCTATTGTAGGAGAATTCATATGGTGGCCACTTTTCAAATGAAATTTTGTAGTCATCGATCACGTAATTATGTAGGTGTGGAGAAAGCAACTTCCAGAGATAATAATGATGGTAGAAAAAGCTTCCTCTATCCCCACACAACATAATAAGCTAAAAATAACTATCATCTTGCTATTACTTAGAATCAGTTTTTTACCGAAATTCTATTTTACGTAGGTACAAACGGAACAATAACTCCAGACATCCACCCACTTTATGTCTCCTTCTTTTCCTCGCCAAGAGGAACCTCTCATGACATACTTGTCAACAATACCACGATAGACGACACGGTGGTCGGGCTAGACACTCCAATTGATTTATTGTATTATGAGTTTGCTAAATTTAGGGAATGTTTTATTCTATGGATAGAGAACCCGGCAATAGCCTAGTGGCTAGGGAGCTGGTTTCTACTCCCTGCTGACCTAGGTTTGAGTCCCGCTGGTGGCTGAATATTTGGGTGGCTCATGTGGACTTATGTCTTTTAACAAAAAGCCGTCATGTGCTAGTGCTTGAGATGTTCTATTTTTTTTATTCTATGCATGCATATGGTTGTTTCCTAAAGGAATATCAATATGTGGCATCTATAGTTAACAAACAATGAAGTCCACAAAATAATAATTGGTAATGTATCCTATACTATAACTTTTTTTTTTTGCGATCTGCAGACAGCATAAAAGGCTAAAAAATGAAGGCCTTCTAAATAAAGTACTCCATCCGTCAACAAATAAACGATTTGGATTTGTCTAGATTCACATGTATCTATGCACTTTCTAGACGGAGTGGGTATAACATATGGAGTAATATACTCCTTTCCGTTTTATATTACTCCGCACGTTAGGCTTGGTCAAGATCAAACTTCATTAGCTCTGACTAATTATATAGAAAAATATACGATTTTTAATACTAAATCTATACTGCTAGAAATATAATGAATTTCAATGAACTCGTACTGGGTAATAGTATGAAACAGATGGTGTACATCTTTGGAATCTATTTCTACAGAAATTCCAATGTACGTACAAGCATAACTACCAACTCAACATGTCACGCTCACGCTCCGGGACGACGCCAGGTTTATTTCTTCCCCGGCCGCGCCTGCACGCGAGGTCGCCACCACCGTAACCAGCGGGGAATTCCTCCCCACCTCCACCTCCAAATCCCCGTCCTGCCCTGACCGTACACCGCCACGGATCCTCTTCTCCCCCACCACCGCAGACACGTCCGTCTCCACTCCACTCCACCCGTCGAAAGATTTCGCTCGGCGGTACGTGCGCGTCCACATCCGAGGTTGGAGCGGCGCCGCTGCCACCACCACCGCATTGCCCGATCGAGAAGGGGGAATTTAATTCTCCGAAACCGCATTGTCCACTACACACTCTCTCTCGTCACCGGAACGGAAGGGTCACGTAGTACTACGTTGTGGTCTCCGCTTCGTCCGTCCGCGAGCGTGCGAGCGAGTCCGGCCCGTACAGAAAAAGGATGCTCCGTATCATCGCCCTTCCGTGCGGCTTCTTCTTCCTGCTGGTACTAGTACTATAGAATTATTATCTGGTGCCGCGAATGTTCCGCAGCAGCGCTATGACAAAGTGCCAATCATTGGCGGCGGGGATGACCACATGGCCTAGATTTTTACCGGGCTTTTTTTTTTGTTCTGGTGTGCTGCATGGGTTTTGGTAGGCTGTAGACAAATTTACTACTACAAATTAGTAGGACTCCTTCTGTTCCGCTTTATAAACAAAACCACGATATGTTACTACTCGAAAGGAAAACAGAGTGAAGTTTTGCGCAGAAAATAAAATCTATTAAACATAGCGAGCTACTGGAGAAGCGTCGGTGGCTAGAGGCAACCGAGTGATTTGTAAAACCTTATTTCTTTCTTCTGAAAAGAAATTATCCTTCCGCTCTAGAATTTTCTCGGCGGTCGGCGCAACGCATCTGACTGTGTTCCAAACACGCACACATATGGCACGACGCTAATTAATACTAGGGTGCGCCGAACCGGTCCCTATTGTTCGGTTCTTCCTCTCCAACACTCTAATTTGTCCTTTCCTTTATGTATCTCGCCTCGCCGCCGAGTGGTATCCTTTGCTCCAAGTCTTCTCGCTTCATCTCAAATATGGCATTGTCGCCTCTAGCGGCCCACCACCCACCATGCCAAATGACATGGTGGAAGCCAGATATTACTGTCCATTCATCAACGGGATTTCAAGGATGTTGAAATCACCGGTCCGCTCTCTTACCCCGCTTCGCTCACCCTTCCCCCCCTTTTATTCCCCATCGTCCTTCATTTGCCAATTTCAACATCGACCATCACCGCCTCTCTGTCCAACTCTTGATCATTTGAGGACATGGGTTCACCCCTTGTAACAGGGAGCAAACGTTCATCCATTAGATTTCTTTATTTATGTTTCACTCACCTTTTGTTATGATCAATCTTGGGCCATCGTTTTTATCCATCTAGGGGGTTAAACCAAGAAGGGGCATGTATGGAAGAAAAAAAAAGCAAAGAAACAAAAGTAATTAGGCCAGACTATCTGCATGCTTGGTCAGTAGGGACCTTGCTTTGTCGTACTGCTGTCCTTCTGGCCTAGGGAGTTTTGTCTCATTCCATCCATCCATCTTTTCCACTCCAGCAGCAGCGCCGCCCTTGCTCTCAGATAGACACACAACAAGCCCTGAACGGTTGCAGACTTTTGCACAGCAGGTGTTCCAATTCCCCAAGTGATGAAACCAACCTTGCAACATGACAATATAGTTCATTCAAAGATGGATATGTACATATGGGTGGCCTACACTTTGTTCATCATCAGTGGAGTACCAGTAGTTAAGGCCTACAGAATAATAATGATGATTATGTCAGTAGATGTATACAAATATATAGTAGTACTAACAGCCGGCACTAATCCCTTGCTTGATTGGGGGACCTTAATATAGGAGACAGGCAGTAGACGGGACGACAGAAAGATATACTGGTAGAACCCCAAAAAGAAAGAAGAAAAAGAGCCTCTGCTACTGACCTAGCGCCACACAAAACGCCCTCAATTTTCCTCTTGTCATGGAGTTCTTTGCCCTGTTAGTTGTGTGCAAGCATTCTTTTTCAATTCTTCATCCCTACGCATGTGTCATGTGTGTATATGAATCCTGATCATGAACAACACCCCTGAAAGAAAGATTCTTTGCTTGAAAGAGGATATGTGCTACCAACCGCACAATCATCTGAAAGGAGAAAAGGAAATTCGCAAAAGGAAAGGGACGAGGAATTCACCAAAAAGGAGGAGGAAGAGATCGAGCATCTGGTTAATCAATCTAAGCACTGAAATATCTCCGTTTTCTTCTTCATCATCGTCATCATTATCAACATGGTCACAACCTAGTAGAACAAAATCCTAAAGATCCATCATCAATTCTTTGCAACAGGCAGATCCAAGCACTAGTACTCACCCATGCTCTGATGATCCTTCGACCATTTCCCACCATATCTAAAACTCTAATCAACGAAGAACAGCAAGAAGAGGGGACACGGCTAACTTCGGATTCATCCATCCATCATCAGGATCCGCATCGATCTTCATGCCCTGAAGCAGCCGGCGATGTGGAAGGTGAGGTGGCCCGACGAGGAGCCATGGTTGTTGTGGTGGTGGTGTCCGCCGGAGACGAGTCCGCCGCTGCCGCTGCCGCTGCCGCTGCCGCCGTTCTTGTGGCGGTGGTCGATGAGTCCCTGGACGCGGCGGAAGGTCTCGACGCCGCACGGGATGGTGATGGCGCCCTGCTGCCGGAAGCCGTACTCCTCCTCGGCCTCCTTGAGCAGGCCCACGAAGAGCGGGTGCTTGAGGTACCCGACGGGCACCACGAACCGCTCCTCCTCCTGCTGGTCCCCCTCGCCGCCGCCCACCGGCCCCACCACGCGCACCGCCATGCACCCTTTCGGCGGCATCGTCCCGCTCCCGGTGGACCCTCCCGACGCCGCCGCCGCGGACGAGTGCTGCCTCCTCAGCAGGTGCACGCCCATGTACGACACTCGTCCTCCTCCCTGTCCCAAGAAAACGCTTAGCAGGCTACGATCGACGACGGACGACGTGCGCACGGCGTCAGAGCGCGCGGCGGCGGCGGCACGGCGGACGCTGCATGGTGGTGTGGGAATTTAGGGTTGGTGGTGGTGGTCTTGCTGGCCTGGGTTTCTCTGTCGCCCGCTCGGCTGCTACGGCGCGCCCGTGCTCTCTCTGTGTGTGCGACTGCGGGGAGGGAGGGAGGGAGGGAGGGCGAGGCGAGGGGCGCGTGTATATGAGGTGGGACGGGGGAGCGGGGCTGCTGCGGTTTGTTTGTTGCCATCTGCGATTCCTTTTATTTACTCCGTATTTATTTCACTTTATTATTTTTTCCCATTTATTTCGGCGTATCTAAAAATCTTTGGCCATTAATGTCGCACAGCGTAGTATCCTTACGAAAATGATCTGGCCATGATCAAACCATCAATTCCAGCGTATATTCAGCCATGTTTACTCCTGATTTCGTACTATATATCATGCATGATATTTTCTTCGATCTATTTTTTTTCGCCAATCGATCTGTTTCTTTTTAGAAAAAACATGTGTGATATCCACCGCTCGTATTGAGAGACAAATTAGGCTCGCGTCGTAGCGCTACATGATGATGTCTGTGCATCCGCGTGTCTTTTGGGCAAGGAGTGTGTGTAGCCGTGTGGGCATCTGATTCTGATCCTCCGGCCGAGTAGAGGCGCTATAGAGTGTCTATAGGCCAGCAGCTGGCGTAATGCCGTGCAGTCCTTTGTGGTGTATGCGAGGGAGATGTGCGCCGTGTGTCGCACAGTCTCTTGACACACTCGGCCAGCCCGGTTGGTGATGCTATGCTAGAGTAGTGTAGAGCTCGATCGATCGGTGGGCACTCAACCCGTCGGGGGGCAGGTCGTTCTAGCCCGGTTGTTGTGGACGACGACATCGTTAACAGGCTATATGCACTCTATTGAAAGCTACCCATGTCAGGTAGTATAACATATAGCCTTATGTTAGAAGAATCAAACATAAAAAATCACCTGAAAAACTAACCATGAATTTCTATGTGTCGGTTAATATCACAATAGTTTTGTGAACCATATATATATTGTCACTCACGCATTAAAAATAGTCGTTCATGGTTTCTGATGAACATTGGCTCCAATAATAGATACACCGATGCCGTGCCCGTGCATGGTATCTCCACAAGTAAACATATATGGTGGCTATGTGACACACAACAGTCTTCTACAGACGGCACGGGGTACGGGCCCATTGTATGTTGTCGTCACACGTCAACCAAATTTATTATGTGAGAACTATGCAGTCTTCAGCAAAACAACAACGGATGGTATGGATGCCGCTATTGTCGCATTGCTTACAAAGCTCAAAGTCATAAGTTCATAGCCTCCTGCAAGCGACAAAAATAGTGGGGATCTCAATGGTGATGTCGTAGAGTTTGACGGGGGGAGGGGCACAGGTATGTGCAACCCAGTTGTACACGGTACCGCTAACATATTATGCGTTATGTAAAAAACTATCATGTTGAACTATCAAATATGTGATATAGAATTAATGTTATTTATTGGAAAATACTTACTTGTGTACATAATTGTGTGTTAATAGATTAAATTTCAAATCATTATCTCAATAATCACAGTGCACATTGAGAGAGTATGTCACAACTACGATGGATCGTCAAAATTCACTTGAAAACTAACCTAGGATTTTCATGTGTAAAAAAATCACGATAGTTTGTTCTTACGAGAAAAGAAGAAGAACAAGTACCGAGTATCTTCTATGTGCTGCTCATGGCCTTCTGCAAATAAACGAGAAACAAATGAAAAGAATCCAATATGTAATGTCGCCATTGAGAGAGGATTTCACAGTCGGTAGCTGCGATGGAGAAAAGAGATACATGTATATGAGACAAGTTTGGGACATCCTTTTTAGAACGGGCGGGAGTACCGAACACTTGCTCGATGGATGACATTTGCCCATAATATAAACCTGTCATTTTTCTCTATGAAGGGATTGGAAAGCACCACACCAATGGATGGTACATGGTTTGGATAGAAACAACCTTTTTGGACAAAAAACTTGGCATGACCATATAGGGTACACTAGCGGCCTAGCCTACCATGACGGACCTCCTGGCCTCACATACACGTGTGCATGCATGCATGCCCTCGCAAGGCAAAGCCCGCGGTCGGCACGCGCGCGTCCGGGTACGGACGAAACCGCGCCCTCGCGCGCCAGCGGTGGGGCTAGCTACGTCTACGTGCATGCATGGGCACCGCCGGCCGAGCTCGAGGAGCTAGCGGACGGACGAGACCCACCGCCCCACCGGAGCAAGGCTGGACAGGTGTACGGCCGCCTAGGCCTCGGACGCGCGTGCCACTAGAGATTTCCGGCCCGCCGAGCGGTAGCGCGCGCGTGCGTGATGCACGCACGCTGGGCTAGCTGGATCGCGTCCGATCCTGAGGAGGAGGACCACGGAAAAGACGTCACGTGTTTGGACGGGCGCCTGATGATGGACCGTCCGCCCGTCGCCGCACCGGAATCCGTGCGGAAATTTGTACGGTTTCTAGCGGGTCAAAGGTGGAGTAGTAGGTACGATACGTGCAGAGAACATGGCCAGCGTGTACATACGTCATGCTCCGTGTGCGTGGCGCGCGTCCGACTTTTATTACGAGATCCAGTGGATCGGTCGTGTATGTCGTACTGTACGATGACTTTGTTCTTTCTTCGGTTGTTACGGGCACGTCTCGTACTACACGCGTCACGTTCAGACAAGTGAAGGCTGCGTCGTCCGATCGTGCGAATTGATCGAGGATGCATGGAGTCGCACGTAACGCTGCGTGCACGAAATAAACCCGGCACCACGCAAATAATCCTACTCACTAAGGCCATGTTCGGTTAGCCCCAACCCGACGGGGAATGCGGCCCAATCCACCTCAACCCGCGCGGGTAAGTCAGGCGTGGAACTCACCCCGGCCCAGCCGAATCCACCTGTTCATTTACTCCCGACGCGGAACTCGCCCCGGTCCAAAACCGTCCGACCCCGTCCATTCCGCGGCGGATCCAATCATCCTCTCCGAGCCCGTGGAAGATATCCCGAGGCGGGCGACGCGTCGTAAGGGTCGGCGGCGGCTCGACCAGGAAGCGAGGTTGTCGTCACCGGCGGCGGCAGTGGAGGCGTCTCCGCATCTCCATCGCCCCTCCCCCACCACGGAATCCTCTCGCCGGTAAGCTCCTCTTCCTTCCCGCCTCCCCCTCCCCCCTCCCTCTCTAGGTTTAGGGTTCTTGCTATAATAGGAGGCTAGAACATCGAGCGTGCTCTGCCTCCAGGCGGTTGAGGAGCTGCGAGCGGTAGAGAGCAGGAGGGGTTGAGGAGGCTAGCCGTCTTCCATGTCACGATTTCGCTGAATCTGGTCTTGCTCGATCTGGTCTCGGGATTTTTATCATCAGGTATTTGTTTGGTTGTGTTTTGACCCAAAGATCTGTAAGCTTTGTCAACGTACGTGATAATCTATGAGATATGTCTGCCACTCCAGGCTAGAATTATGTACTACTCTAGCCTGCAGTTGTTAGAAGAAGCTGAATAAGAAATAAAATGCTTTGGTGACATAAAATAATTTCAAGTATTCACTGGGTTTGCAAATACTTGTGGTGTTTGGACTCCAAGCAAGCGTGCGAATTCATAACCCAAAAGTTCTGCTTGCGTTGCCATCTTTGATGCTGCAAACTTTATAACGGCTGCTTCTTCTTTTGGTAAACTGCTGATACCTAAAGAATTAAATAGAGCAAAGAATACAACACCACCAGAGTTCACAGTCACCTATGAAAGACAGGAAGACAAAAGCAACATGTCAGATGCACGAGTAAATAAATATGAAATTACAGACAAAAAAGTATGATCTGTAATCTACAAAATGTTAATCCATGTCGAAAACCTGCTAACTGCCTTGAAAATTGGTCTCTGATATGGAAAAGAAAGTACGGGCCAATACTTATTTTTCCCACTAGCAAATTGTAGGAAGAATGTTCAAATCGACACCAAACAGCAACAAACCTCAAGAGCTTTACTCATTTCATCTTCAGAGTGCTCTGAACTACTACTGTGCTCTGTATGGTGCAGAGATGACAGCATATTCCATGAGTTGTGCAATTTACCGGGGTTTGCAAATATTTACGCATATTGCTTTCCATTTTCCCTACACTGTTTACTATTTGCTGGTTCCTAAGGAATAAACGTTTATCTACCGTTTGTCACTAGAACCATCAACCTGCTGCTCACATGTAGTCTGTGCTAGTTAATGAAGCATTTTCCTTGTAGGAGATTTTAAATGATAAATGTTTCATTTTGGAGCACGGTTATTCCCTGGTTTCATATGAGTTATAAAAAAAACATATTCCAATTCAACCTTCGTTAGACAGATTTGCAGAGAAAATTAACTAATGATCAATGCCCTTGTTGTGCTTATACTTAATGGTGTATTTGCGATTTTCTGCCCAAGTCCTTGTCGTTCAATACTTAACCTCATTATGCCTGAATGCTTTTGTATTTTATGATTCCGTTGATTTTGTTGCTCGGTGACACTAGAATTAAGGTTGAGAAGAAGTTGGCCTTTTTCCCTTGTAGCTTTTGTATTTCTACTAGTATTATACATTTAGCAATGTTTAATATGCACTTTCCTATCATGTACTCCATGCATTCCTCAATAAGTTCCTTATTTTTTGTTAGTTTTGCAATGGCTATGACGATAAGGGATCGCATTAGAAAGAGGAGGAATGAGGAAGACGATGATATGATGATGTTCATTTTGCCTGCACTATATACATTGGGTTCTAGGGGAGGAAGAGGAAGGGAACAACGTCACACATCAGTGCTAATGGGAGAGGAAAGGGTTCGAGAGCTACTTGAAGGACATGTCAAGAATTGCAGGGTAGCGTTCAGAATGGAACCTAGACTCTTTAGATCATTGGCCAATTACCTTAGAAGGGAACGGTTGGTCCGTGACACCAGAATTAAGGTTGAGGAGAAGCTGGCCTTTTTCTTGTACATGCTTAGTCATAATACATCATTTGAGGGCCTCCAAGTACAATTTGGACATAGCAATGACAGCTATCATCACCACATGAAGCATTTTTTCAATATAGTTGTCCCTACACTCTGCAACAGATTTTTGAAGCTTCCCAATCCTAATGAAGTACATTATAAAATTCAGAGTGATTCTAGGTTCTATCCCTACTTCAAGGTGCTTATCTTAAAACTTCTATCTTGGTAAATACTTGTTCTTACAAATTTCAACAATGAAATCACATCTAGGTTTCTTTTTGTGCAGAATTGCATTGGTGCAATAGACGGCACACACACATACCCGTTTCCGTATCTCCTGATGCAGCGGCTCCATTTAGAAATAGAAAAGGAACACTTAGTCAGAATGTAATGATGGCTTGTGATTTTGATCAAAATATCACATTTGTATCTGCGGGATGGGAGGGATCGGCCACTGACGCTAGAGTCCTTAGATCAGCAATGAATAGTGGTTTCCATGTACCTCTAGGGAAATTCTATCTAGTGGACGGTGGGTATGCAAACACATCTTCTTTCCTTGCACCGTATCGTGGAGTACGATACCATCTCAAGGAGTTTGGTGCAAGGCACCGAAGACCTCAGAATCATAAAGAGCTATTTAACCACCGGCATGCACTAGCTAGAAATGCTATTGAGAAGACATTTGGGGTCCTAAAGAAGCGGTTCTCAATCCTCAAGGTTGCAACATTTCATATTATGGAAAACCAAGTCAAGATACCCATGGCTGCAGCCGTATTACACAATATTATTAAAGCACTCAAGGGAGATGAGCAATGGTTGGATCATCAGGAAGATAACATCCCTCCAGAAAATTTTGTTGATCTACCTGATGGCGACGAGGGCAATGATGATCATGGTGACTATCAAGGCAACAATCTTAGAGATACAATAGCCCAACAGATGTGGATTGACTACCAAAGGCATAGAAATTAGTCTAGTGGTTGCTGCATTAAGAGAGTTGTGTGTTATGAATGTTGTGTAATATTTATGCATTGGCAATTCTGTAATGAATACTATGAAAATTAAGTACTGTTTATGTTATAAAAATTGTATACTGTTTATGCTATGAAAATTATGTATTGTTTTTCTTATGACTGTTTTCTACAGCTAACATGGTTAGAGGAGCTTCCCCAATGATTTCAAAAGGTTCCCCCAGATTCAACATGATCGTGAACAAGACTACTTCATACAAAAAAAAATCTCCTAAAGCCCGCTCGACAAAAAAGGCTAACAATGAAGGTAACGGTTTAACTCATTGTTGTTTTATTTGTCTCATTGTTCTAATATCACTTGTCTCGATTCAGCTATGTTACCTTGTTTTATGTAGAGAACAAACCTCGAGCGTCTTGGAACTCACTCTTGGAGAAGTCCCTTGTTGATCTACTGCATGAACACAACACCATTCACTACAGGGGTCAGAATGGATGGTCTTCGGAAGCTTGGAACAAAATGGTGAAAGAGTTTCACGCAAGAAACACATACGTGTCTTACACAAAGAGTCAAGTTCAAGAAAAAGAGAAGGAGCTAAAACGAGAGTATAAAATGATCAAAGAAGCAAGAAAGCAAAGTGGGGTAGGCTGGAATGACTCAAGGTCTATGATTGAAGCAGAAGATGCTCTTTGGGACAATCTGCTCATTTCATTCCCCAAAATGAATAAGTTCAAAACTAAGTCATTCCCTTTGTTTGAGGCACTTGGAAATCTGTATGATGGGCAAATAGCCGAAGGGAACTACAATGTTAATTCTACCCAGCCACCCCAACATCCAGATCTTACACAAATTGATAATGGAGAAGAGCTCAGTCACGCCGAGGCTACATTTCCAGAATTTGAAGAGACTTGGGCTTACAGTGAAAGTGTGGAAAGGACTGAACCGATCTTGATTGATGCAGATGCAAGAGAAAAAATCACAATAGATCTTGAAGATGAAAGTGTGGCAAAAACTGAACCGAAGAAGAATAAGAGAGCTGCTGCTACAACAAGTAACAAGGAAGAGAAAGAGCCTAAGAGGCCAAAGAAGTAGAGTAGCAACGAGATCGCAGGAAGTATGGACAGGTTCATCGAAATGAGGGAAAGACAGTTTGCAATAGAATCTGCTCAATGGGCGGGTGAAAATAAGGTTGCTCAAGGTGGAGATTACTCGATCAAGAGATGCATCTCTGAAATGCTAAAACTGTCATTGTCGACCAATGAGAAGGCCACAGCTCTTATTGTATTCAAGGATCCAGATAACAGAGAAATTTTCATGAGCTCGAAAGAAGATGATCCAGATGTGGCGCTGGTTTGGTTAAGGAATGAGGTGGCCAAGCTGTCACAAGTGGTCTAAAGGTATGCAAATGTATCTGACCTGGTCCCTAATTACCTTGCTCGTTAATTGTGCATAGTTGATGATCATAGTGCAAATCAATATTGCTTTAGTTAGCTCGCTATATGTTGGACATAACATGCTCTAATTATATTATCAGTAGGAGTAAAATGGTACTGCTTTTCAGGTCTAGAATATTAGTACATTAGTCAGGCTAGTGGTGGGTTCTAGCTCTTTTTATTTTCTTTCCTGGAGCTTTTTTATGATCTTATGGTGTACAATATTAATAGATTCGTTTCTGCAGGAGCAGTACTTAGTTAGATTTACTAGAACATGCTGGTTATATATAGCTGTGTTGTTTATTTTTGTTTCCCAGCTCATTTCACTTCTATCTCACACTTGGGAATATACTGTGACCAGTTTGCTACTAAATAAAACCAATCTCCATGTCTTTATGTTCTACCATGTTATATATTTATTTTGATTTTGTACTAGCTTCTTCCTACAAAATTGGAGTAATGTTCCTGGAAATTTGTATACAAGAAATTTTGTACTAGCTTCTACCTACAAAATCGAAGATCACTGGCTTAAAGAAATTGTCTGACTCGTCTTTGTGCCATTCAGGTTAAGATGCCATCGACGCATAAGGAGGTTGTAGATGGAAACGTGCTTGTCATCAAGAACTTCAAGTTGCCGAGATCCTCTTGTTTGCATAGATTAGCTTTGTTTTAGTTAATGTCTAGAGTGTTCACTGTCACTCAAGTAGCAGCTATATTTTTTTCCAAAAGGCTCTGTTATTTATGCAGAAACTATGCATGCCATTATTCTCGTAATATCATGTTGAATGTAAATGCAGCGCAAGATATTCCTAATATTATTATGATGATATTTCAGTAAATTATTCTGGTAGTAATATTATTGTAATTTATTCGTAATAATCTGATAATATGAGGTCGGTAATATCAAGTAATATTTTCCTTGTGGTTATCATCCATTTTTTTATGTTCTTTTATTGAATATATATTTCGACTTGTTGTGCTGTTCTTTCCAAATCCCAGAAAGGCAGCAACCCCACTGTGAGCAGTTCCATGTCATGTTCTTATAACCGAACGGTCAGCAGGTGACAAGTATAGAGAGGTTTTGAACCCGTCAGGGATTAGAGTGATGCGTGTGCTCCACTCGGACCCGTGGTGACCAGTTCCCTGTGGGGATCTAAACCATGACAACCGAACATGGCCTAAGTCACTAACCGAGGATAAGGACACAAAAAAAAAATCCTCAAACTACACTAAGCTCCGCCACTGTTTAGCAATATCTATATCTACCAAAAATTTTATTGTAATGGAGACCAATTTATTCGCCATGCCTTTTTGTGGCATGTCTAATCTGCAGAAACTTGGCTACATTCCTAACATGCATGTTCTACGAGTCCCAGAGGCAGCGAGCCCTGAATATGGTAAAGATATTGCTTGTGTCTTGGTGGAGACATTTTCAAAGCACATAATCAGAAAGGTGAAGAATTCTCTTAGAAAGGTATTTCTCGTGAGGCGTAGCAACGAAAGCTTGATGGTTCTTTTGGGTTGTCTGGTCGGTGGGTCTTCTTTATGGCATGGTGCTTCTTGTGTGGTCATTTCGTCGTAGTAGGTTGAGAGTGCTTGTTGGTTAGAGTGAGGTTGCATGTTTTAGATATTGTCCCATTGTGGCGTTGTTGTAGCGGTTTTCGTCCGGTTTTTCATTAATTAACTGGATAATTCTTTTATTTTCTTAATTAATAGACTGAGGCAAAGATTTTGCCTCTGTTTAAAAAAAATAGTGTATGATACCATAGAAAAAGAAGCAAGAAGAAAACCAAAACGTGTACTCTCTCGAAATAGGCTTTCGTCCCGCTTTATAAATAAAGCAATCCAAAACGTGTACCAACATAACAAACAACATAATTCCCAAAGTTTCGCCACTAGACCATGGGCCTGTCTATCCCTTTTCATTTGTTTTTACTTGTATTATGGACATTTATTAAGTGAGGCAGATCATAAGCGTGGACGTTATAAAAAGAACACATACGTACACGGCACAAGTATATAGTGCTCCTTCGTTTCTTTAGAGACAAAGAATCTAGCCAGGAACAAAGGACAATAGAAGGACGCAAGGAAGGGAGAAACAGGACACGTCTGTTATGTCCCGACACAGGCAAGGCGATGATGCTCGTGTTCTAGCACACCGCTCGAATCTGCTGTGCACTTCAACTACTCTAGCTTGCTGCAAAATATTTCCATAGCTGTGCATGCCGATAGACGCTAGAGCGCTAGCTTAGTTCTCTGCCCTTTTGGACACAGGCTCACCGCTCACTCATCTTTTGCATGCCAATTATTGCTGTAGAATATCGATGTCCCAAGGCCGGCTAGCATACATATCGATGGAGTAGCTATGCATGCATGCATGAGGCCATGAGCTCGTGTGCAGGGAAAAATATGCTCCGATCGTTATCCATCCTGAACTACTCCCTCCATTTCTAAAATATATGACCTAAATATAAGAGATTCAAAATCTATACACCTCTTTTGTTAATTATTGCTTTAGAATATAGATGTCTCAAGGCCACCTAGCATGGATATCGATGAATATAGGTAGGCATGAACTCGTGTCGCCGGCTTGTAGAAATATGTTCTGATCGTCAGTGGCACCTATAAAGTTTTGGAAGCCTAGGAAAAAAGGTTTAAAATCCTGAATTTTAGACGAAATCGCTATAGAAAATTATGAACCACAAGAGTTGTACCGTCGGACAAGCTTGGGCCACTGTCCGGGCTAGAGGGGCACTAGGTCCGCCCATATTGGTCGTTACTCTATCCTAGATATAGGTAGTATGAGGTCCCAAAATGCAAAGTAGGTCCCAGGCTCCCTAGAGCCCTCTTTTCTTCTAAAAACCTTAATATTAATTTACCATCTCAAATTTCTTAAATTTTACTATAGGTGTTTACATATAAAATCTCATCAATACATGGGCTATTAATTGTTTTCCGTAGCATAAAAATTTAATGTATTGCGAATAAAATTCTACAAATATGTTGAAAGCATCTACATGCCTATGCTGGAAAACCATAATCTTTTAAACTTCTAAAAATACGAGTTTCACATTACTTCTAAAATTAAGTAATCGCCGCTCTTGCATAAAGTCCAAAAAAAAAACAATTTGTTACCCACTTACCCATGAATTATTTCGCACACAAAGTCTTAGTAGGTGTTTCATAGGCTTAAGCTTTAACTAGTTCAGGTCGGCTAACCTGAATTGTCTCCCGGGGAGGCCGGCCTCACACCTCACTGAATTATTAAAGGAGAGTACAGTACCAGCAAGGACAACTAGAATCCTGGATTTGTACAGCAGGGCGGCAATCACACCAAAACCATCAAGTATGGTCTGGTGTCACTCACCACACGACCACTTTGCTTTGCTTTGGTTCCAATAATTCTGCCAAAGTTAGCCGCGGAAAGAAACAAAGCAGCGGCTCAGGTTCTCGTTGGTGGTCGCTGTGCAAGTCAAATATCCCACCCGGCCTCCTCCTAGCTCATGCATGCTCCTCCATTATTACAAAGGAAACAAATGATTACTAGTAGTAACAAAAGAGATATTCTCTCCCTGATAGAGACCTTGGAACTGTGCTGTAATTATGGTTATAATGTTAAGGTCCAATTTGTCAACGGGCACCTCGTTCCTTTGCTATATTTGTCAACCTGTGGAATGTACAACAATAAGAGGCCAGGAAACTTAGTTTTCTCCTCCATAGTACTGTATATCTTAAAGGATGCAGAAAGTAAATTGTGGTTTTGCTGATAGCAATGGCTAAGCAGAGTCGGATAGGAGATGCCAAGTTTTTCTCCTTCAGTGGTACCATGCGTTTCACTATATTTGACAAGAAAGTACTCACTCCGTTCGCAAATAAGCGTACTTCTAAACTTGTCCTAAGTCAAAGTTAATAAAGTTTTACCAACTTTATAAAAAAATATAGCAATATTTATGACACTAAATTGGTACCACTAGATATATTTCAAATTTAGTTTCATAATATATAAATTAGAGGTAATATATATTGCTAGATTTATCTATAAAATTGGTCAAATTTGATAAAATTTGACTTAGTCAACAACTAGAATTACACTTATTTGCGGACAGAGAGAGTAGTATCATAATACGCAGTAATATTTTCAAACATTTCACTTGCGCGATTATTCCAAAAGTGGTCCTCGTGGTTTGGTTCTGATGTATGTATGGTCTTTATTTTTGTGTTGTTGGTCCTCTCGTGGTCTCCATCTCAGGGCTTGCGGCAGGTGGGTTTTGTTTATTGTTTGGCCTTGGTATGGCTCCTGGCATCGATTTCTCATATAGATAGACCATTCACTAAAATCACTTCTACGCTTGATAGGCCATGGCTTAACGTGGTGCATAGATTTTTAGAGCACTGGAACGACTCACAGACTCAATGAATTGCGAAGGTGTATAGCAGATTTGTGGGCGTGGCCATCATGGTGGGAATCTGCTAATGTGAAGGAACCAGGAGCCAACTCGTTGTATCTGGATAGTGCTAGATGCGAGTTATAATTTGGGACATTCATATACCTGATTGGATAATATTTTAATGAACACTTGGACAAAAACAAATACACACCAATTTCTCCAATCTCTTTGACCATGGCATATACAGCTAAACCACAAGCTTATTGCCATGTTGGCTATCACCTATCTACATCACGCTGCCTAGCGCGCATATCTGACTATTAGTATTTATACAAAATATTTATACTTCTTTAACACTTAATGTAATTAGAAATAATCCAATATTGGTAACAATTAATTGTGATGTTTTTATTGTACAATGTAAATTGGAATGTCTATCATTTAAAAATATGTTTGAGCTTTTCTAAAGTAAATTACTCGCTTTGTTCCAAAATATAAGATGCTTTAGTCTTTTTTTGAAACACATGTATCTAGACACCCTTCTAATGTGTTGGTTCACTTATTTTGCTCCGAACCTATACACTAAAAATCTTCTAGATACATGTGTTTTAGAAAAAAAGGGGTAAAACATCTTATTATTTGAAACATAGGGAGTATTTTTTGACGAAATTTATGTTACTTTATTCCTTTTTCCCTTAAATTTTTTTGAAACCAAACCTTGTAAGTGCGAGAGCAATAAAAAAACAAAGTGACATGCTTCCGCGGATTAATTGATGACACTTGCATGAATTGTAGTATGTGTTTCAGTGTGTGTGTGTGTGCGAGTCTCCTTAAATACATTTGTTGAGATTTCTAAAGTTTATGGTCTAACAAATATTTTCATTGTGGGTTTTAGTGTATGATTAGATATAAGCTAACAGAAAATTCTAGAGTATCGATCAGAGTTGAGCGGCAATAGGATACGATGTGTGAGAAATGATCGCTACATTGAGTTCTTGTTTTGTCAGGTGTATATTATTTTGGCAATAAAAATCTACAATTAATATGACATAAAATTAGTATACAATCATAATATGGGCTACTGCTGTAACTGTCCTCTTATACACACTAGTATTATATGTGTGTTTTTAAAGTAAACAATAGGATCTTCGATGTGTATATTTACTGATTTTTCGCATGAGATGTTTACCACAAGAAAATGGAAACTAACTACCTTATCAAAGCAAGTTAAATGGAGTTTTGTGCCCAAGATGAGAAGGGAACTGACTTCTTGTTGGCAAGTGAATAACCCAGTCTGGCTCCTCTTTGAATCTCTTCTTGCATCAAAAAAGACTGGCCACGATTCCTTAGAAATGCGATAGGTTCTAATTGTCCAAATGGCCCAAAGATCCACAATGAAAACCTCCATAAAAAGGTTGTTTGAAGAAGCCCTTGAAAGATTTAATGACATCATGGATATCCCAGTTCTGAATAATCCATCCAGCGACCAAGGCAAACCAACACCAAGTAGCAAAGGTACAGTTGAAAAAAAGATGATCTCTTGCTTCTAGACGAACTAGGCCACACATGATGCAAGATTAATCAGGGATGAAAAGGTGTTTCTCTGTAAAAGTTCTCTAGTGTCAAGCCTCTAATGTAGAAGATACCATAAGAAAACTTGTGTTTTAAGTAGCATGAGTCTCAAAACCATTTAAATGGAGAATCATGATTTGTGACTTGTAGCTATGGCATAGGCAAGCAGGGGCGGCAATACATGAGGAGTACATAGTCTTATATTTCAGGATGAAATGCAAGGTTTGACCTTAATTAGTTGTGTCTGGAAATGACCTTGTTGAAGACATTATTTTAAGAGCACGGACTTTATGTAGGGTGAAAATCTAAGACCTACGATCGGGCGGTGACGACACATATGGACCGGTTCCTATGAATGGGTGTTGTTTTGGAGTGGTTTGTGTTGCAGCTACATTGAATTGATTACTATAGCGGGATCTTTTATTTTTTATTCTTCTTTTTGTTTAGGGTTGTGTGCATCCATAATATCTTTAGGATGTTTCGTTGTTATGGATGTTGGTCATAATTGGTATCTCCACGATACTACTATATTCCCTTTGTCAAGAAATGCACTAGCCCTTGAAATATCTTGTACTCCTTGAAGACAGGGAATTAATCACCTTACGCATATCTCCATATATCATTGGAATTTACAGACTGGATATTCTAAAATAATGATTTTCACATTTTTTTACTGTATGGCGGCTGCATAAAAACTCGGTAACATCATATTGAGCAACCTCAGGAAATGAAATTTTTATTTCCGCAAAGAGAAAGAATAAAAGTTTCAAAACATTGGCATCAAAATGGAACTAATCAGGTCAAAATAGAAGTGTGCATGTAGCCATATAAACAAAAAAAATTAGCCATGAATTATATTCGCACAAAAAAAATCTAATTAGTTCTTTCATGAGCTTACGCCACTGAATTCAGGTCGGCTAAATTGAATTGTCTCCTGGACATCACTGAATTATTAAAGGAGAGAACAGTACCAAGAAGGACAACTAGAATCCTGGATTGTACTGCAGGGAAATCACACCAGAACCATCAAATATGGTCTGGTGTCACTCACTCCACAATCACTTTGCTTTGGTTTGGTTCCAATAATTCAGCCGAAGTTAGCCGGAGAAAGAAACACAGCAGCGTATCAGATTTTTGTCGGTGCTCGCTGTTCAAGTCAAACATCCAACCCGGCCTCCTCATGCATGCTCCTCCATTATTACAAAGTAACAAAAGAAATATTCTCTCCCTGATAGACCTTGCAACTTTGCTGTGATTCCAGTTATAACAACATGAAGGATCAGTTCATCAATTGTCAACGCACACCTCGTTCCATTGCTAAATTTGTCAGTGTGCAGAAAGTACAACAATACAGAGACCGGGAATCTTGTTTCTCTTCCTTAATGCTTATATCTTAAGAAAGCAGAAGGTGAATTGTGCTTTTGCTCATAGTTATGGGTAAGAAGAGTGCGAGGAGAAGACCATGTCAAGTTTTTCTCCCTTAGTGGTTCTATTATATTTGGCATGTCTTCCCTTGTATGTTCATACTTGTTTGGCGGGAAATATTGGAAGAGCGTAATGCGACCATTTCCGGACCACATCATCTAGTTGAACCGATGGGCGATGTAGTATCTATGAAGCTGCAAAAAAACAATATGGATGAGTCCACTAGTTGTGTTTCTGTGCTAGAAACTGCAATATCCATGTGCTAAAATCGTTGGGAAATCCTTGGGCTTAATTTGAAAAGGTTTGCAGAAAGAGGGCCAGGTTGCGTTCAGATAACAAATGAAATAGACAATCGAGATTATAATGAGAAAGACTAAGCATGAAAAGGGACGCGGCCATCCATTTCTGCCTTTAATTTGCAAGCTTGAGAATAATTGCAGCTGGGAAAGAAAGTGCATTTTCATATTATATGCATTTGTACTCATGCATTTCATATTATGTATGTTCATATTTTTTCATGTATTTTCAGTCAAACTTGACAAAGTTTATTTTTTTAAAACTAAAACTATAACATGGAGTAAATAAAAACGGAGCGAGCATACAGAATAAAAAACCTTGACTATTTTAGGACCACATCATCAAGTTGAACAGATGGAGTATCCTTGAAAGATGCAAAATTATTAATATCTATAGGTCCCCTGGCTGTGTTTCTGTGCTAGAATCCCTGGGCTTGATTTGAAAAGGATTGATATATCCATGTGCTAAAATCGGAGAAAAAGAATCCCTGGGCTTGATTAGAAAAGGATTGCAGAAAGAGAGCCAGGTAGCGATCAGATAATAACAAATAATGAAACAGACAACCGAGATCATAATGAGAAAGACTAAGCATGGAACGAGACCCGGCCGTCCATCTCCGCCTTTAATCCGCCACACTTTGAGAATAATTGCAGCTGGGAAAGCAAAAGCTCCCAGTCCCAGCCATCCATCTGCCCCGGCGCCACTGTTTGCTAGCTGTGGTAGTAGACGGAGCAAGTTCACCGGCATCATGGCTGGCTGCCTAAGCAAAGCTTAGTAGTACTCAACAACAACGATAACTCCTGACCCCACCGATCCTTAGCCCATAATCCGAGATGACAAAAAGCGCGGCAACCGCGTGTCGATCGAAAGCTCGCGCCTTTCTTTGATCTCTCTGATTCGGTTCATCTGGGGAAGATCGTTTGTTGCTATTAAAGGTGGATGATTGCAGGCGCTTTGGGTGATGGGTTTAACAGGGACAACATGTGTAGCACTGTCCGAGACAGTAAGCTCTGAAAGATTGCGCCTTTCTTAGATTTTTGGTTGGTAATAAAGGTGTATGATTGCAGACACTTTGGGTGATAGATTTTACAGTGACGATAAGATACGATAACTAAGATACCCACTGTTGTTTCTCCTGAGCATCTTTTTTTTTTACTGAATGGGGATGCTGCAAAGCGGATCGATGAGCAAACTCGGTCAGTCCCTGTCATTCTACCTCTGTAGTGGTGATTCAGAGACGATGTGCTGAATGAAATGAAGTGAATCGAGCAGGAGTGCAGCAAGCCAGCAAAGGAGAACTCTGAAAAGATGATACGCTGCTGTGTATCCTGAACTAGAATTAGATTTTGGTTTTTTCTAGTACTGAATGAAGATAACTGCAAAATGTATCGATGAATAATTTAGCCAATCATGTGGTTTTACCTTTATATAATTTGTGATTCAGAGGTGCTGTGCTAGAGAAATTCTGAACCTACCTGAAACTGAAGAGGCCGCCGGATTCAAACCAATGAGCGATCGATCGGTACAATGTAAAATTCATACGTGGAGTTCTCCTCGCCCTACATTTGGGTCTCGCCGGTGATGGGTGACTGGAAGAATGCTAGCGACGCACCCCGGAAGCGGCGCGGCGACGGTTGCCGGAGGGCCGCTTTGCATCACGCAGGCGAATTCGGCCCCTAGATCCTTGTTGTTGGGTGGGCTGAGGAGGAGCCAACCATTTGAAGAGGGGTGAATGGGCCGATAGCCTAATGCAGTTTTGTAGCTTTCTGTTTTGAGAAATGGGCTGGTACAGTTATTGGGCAACTTGGCTTAAAAGGATCGAACGATTGGGTTGGCTTATTTTGATTTCCTGCTCACAGGCGCAAACCGCAAAGCCGGGGTCCAATATTAGTTCGCATGCTCTATTCCTTACTCCACGAATAAATCTATGTTTAGTTTTTGTCGCAAATAAAAACAAATTGATCACCTTTACTACCTCCATTCCGCTTAAGGCATATAACTTTTTTCAAAATAGATACCTCGGATTTGTCCCATTTCAAAATAGATATCTTGGATTTGTTAAAATTTAAATGACGCACTATTTAGTATATAGATTCATCCAAACTTTGATAAATCTAATGCATCTATTTTGGGACTGAGGAAATACATTTATTTGATGGGGAGTATCAAATAAATCTTACTTGATTCTTCTTTAAATGTAGTTTCATAATGTACTTTTTATGTGTCACACATGTTGCTATAACTTTTCTAAATAGTTTGGTCAACCTTAAGATAGTTCGACGACTTAGTACAAAAATCAAACACTTATGCATGGTCGGAGGGAGTAGGCCTTAACGTTGACGCATCCTAATTCCTAAGATGTCCTATCTTTTTTCTTTCTCTAGAACGCATTTTTGGATCCGATCCCCATCAGAGAAGGTCACAAAATTCCCAGCATGTACTATTCCGTGATTCATGCGGAAACCTTTTGAAGGATATTACATAGTGCTAAGGGCATCTCTACCAGGGATATCCAAACGGTCCATTTTAGTCCGTTTGAATCGAGCCACCGACATTTTTGGGTGTGGTCTCGCCTGTTCGGCCAGCCGCGCGCAGCAGCACGATCTAAACGGACAAAAATTGGACAAGCCAGCCCGAGAGAACAAGGCCTATTGCGTGACTGCAACTAGGCCAGTCTGCGTCCGTGTCTATCCAAACAGACCCATTCGTGCATCAGATTTAGTCACGAATGGATCGATTCGGCCTGACTTAGTCCGAATGCGTCGTCCTGCTGGGACGCCGCCCAAGTCCTGTGCATCCATACGGACTGATTAGAACACGCTCGGACGGATTGGGTCTCCCTGGTGGAGATGGCCTAATGCCACATGCCACACCAGGGCCAAGGTCAAAAAAAAGTTACCTACAAGCTTCCTTCCCATTTTCCCACTTCTGAAATTTCATGAAAAAATGTATGGCTAAGTTGCAATTCAAGCTCTATGTGTGTGTCTGGCTCTTTTTCAAGGTTTTACCTAACTTTATATATGTATGTATTTTTCTTTGGCACGGATTAGCAGAGGGACAGGCTTGCGGTCCATACCGTGTCAAATATGCATTTCTGTTTTGTCATCTAGTACTCGCAGAGAAGGTTTTCCCATGCACACACATATATATTTACTCAACACTTCGATTAACAAGATGTGCAATGTTTCATCTACTCATGTCCTACATGATTAAAAATTTATCTAATTTCATTTAATTGCACCACATGAAAAAATAGGTTCCTTGTTGGAGGTTCAACCAAAAGGAAAATTTTCATCAAGATATGGTGCAATGGAATAAGTAGAAAAAATAATATATAATTCAATCTAGAAAATCGGACAATCCATGCAGGAAAATTGCTAAACATTTGAAATCTCTAAAATATCTGCCAAATCTCTGGTCTCACTCGAGTGTTTCTAGTCGTGGCAACATGGTCCAGTGGCCTACATATTACTTTTATTGAGTTGGAGATGTTTTTACTGTATTGATGATTAATGGAAGGAAAAAGTCTATTTCAAACCTTGAATTCATAGGGCTTAGACAAATTGGACCCTCAAATCAAAATCCCGGTCGTTGGCACCTTGAACTTGTGAATCCCGTTCTAAATCAAACCCTAGGCATGTTTGGCGCACCGGGAAGGCTGCAATACCGACTGAGATTGCAGATTGCTCTCAGTTACAATGGGACCAACATGTCATATTCATCTTCTCCTATAGTTTCTTCTTGACAAGCTACTAAAGGAACTGCCCAGTCGTCCAGTGCCGACAGAACGGAGCAGGTGTCCTCATGACGAGTCTATGCTGCCGCGCGTGATGACTTGTTTGTGCCCCCGTACCAAAGGCAGGCAGACACCACGAGGAGGCGTGCACATTTACATTTCCCCCTCTCTGCTAATCTACCCAAAGATGCACAATTTTGCTATCCTGGCCGTGCAAAAAATTCACCCTGAAAGGCAGAGCACGAGGAATCGTGAATCAGTGCAAAGTTAATGGGCTCCTGACAAGCTAGAGTTTGCTCCGTTGGTCTAATTAATATTATTATTGTCGTGACAAGCTAGCTCTTATAGATCGATTGATCTATCATTTCCATAATTTCATCAGCCGTGACAAGTTTGAGCCACCGCCTCGTCGATCTGCTACTCCGCCTCATTCTACTCTGCACGAGTCAGTCTCATGCACGGGAGAGACAAGGAGGGACGATGGGGATGGAGATACGGGAGACATGGAGAGAGGGGACGTGAGGTAGAAGACATGTATGACATGTGGGCCAACTTAGTCAATGAGAGTAAAGAATTTATTTCATGTGTAATTTTTATTTTGTAGCAAAGAAACTATGTTATTTAGACAGGGATTTGTAAGTTTAGGGTGCCAGCGACCGGGATTTCTATTTCAGGGTTCGATTTGTCTAGCCTGTACACGAGTTTAAGGTTTAAAATGGACTTTTTTCTTGATGGAATTTTCGCAACAACAAAAATGCCTGGCAACCAACGGTAACATTGATAATTAAAACGAAATAAAAGCTCAGACGCAGCAGGCAGCCAGCGAGGCAGACGCTGTTCACTTTTGAATGACATGAAAGGCCCAGATCCCGCGGCATGGCGACGCACGGATATGGAAGCTGCCTTGGCATTCTCTTGCCTGGCACCCCTGAGCGCCTGCACGAACACTCACGTCAAGATACCCTGCGCGTATGGCACTGCTCCCTAGATTCTCCCAACGATCCTACGCCGACGGGCCAGCTAGCTAGGCTAGCTAGCTAGTCGGGCATGGACTCATGGGCCGCCGCTGCGTCTGCCTGCACCTGCACCTGCACCTGGCCGCATTGATCAATGCATCATGCATGGACATGATGCGTCGTGTTGCGTCATGCACGTACGTACCTGCCCGGCCTGTCGTCTGGTCTGGGCTGAGAGGCGTCGAAAACTCGGTACGCAGAGCAACGGCAGCTGACGTGTGCGTGTGCACGGCCAGAAGAACCCAGATCGAAGGCAGCCACGCACGTACCAGTCGTGTAACCCTTGCTGCTCGATCGCTCATGCACGGCAATACTGGCATACATACTGCACCTACGTATACGACGAGTACGTCGTTTCTTCAGAGAAAAACAGAAAATAATGGCTCAACTGTCAACTTACTGGACATGGGCCTACCTGCAGACATGTGTGCGTGAGACGTACGCCCCGGCCTGCACGTCGATTTGACCAGTCAATGCTGCTGTTCGTAGGAAGCAAGCAAGCTAGCCAGGGGATTTGACTAGTCAAGCAAACGAAATGTTTCCTACCTTGTCTCCACATGCATCATCAAATACATACTATATAAGATGTTTTAGGTTTCTGAAAAAAAAATATCTAGACTATTTTTAGTGTGTAGATTCATTCTAAACTTGAGTGAATCTAGATACTAAAACTAGTCTAGAACTCTAGATATATTTGTTTCACAAAGCTAAAACATCTTATATTTTGAAACGGAGGGAGTAGTATACAGACTCTTGTAAGCTGCTGCTGGTAATTCGTTTCAACTCGTCGCTTGCTTTTACATGCTTAATTACACTACTTGGATCACCGTGTGTCATGGGGCGATCCAGCAGTTTTGCTCCCTGGCACACGCAAACCTTTTGTTAGTAATTCCTTTAGATCACCTCAGCTCAGACTTGTGCGTCAAAAAAATTGGCTTATAAAGAAAAGAAAAAGGATTTGTCAGTTACATTGTTCTTTTCGGTAACATTTTCTAAAATTTCATAGCTCCGCCACTGTTATGTGTGTTGTTATCATCTAACCAACTTAGCTACTTACTCCGATCCAAATTACTTGTCACGAAGATAAAATGTTGTCTAGATTCAACGAACCTGCCATAGGTAATTTGGATTATTGGAAGGGGGGGGTATCGTCTTCTCCCTGTGATGAAACCAGAAGCACCCATCCTATATATCCTGTGGTTAGGCATTCTTTCACAAGTTCTTATTTTCTTGGATACATTATTCCTTCAAACTCTTGTGAAAGAGACAGCCTCAAACAATTTGATGATTTTTATACAATGTAAGCTAGTACTACCACAATACAATGTATGCATAAATACTACCAAGAGTTATACAATAATAATGTTCAAAAAGGTATATGTAATGCAACCTATGAGCCTCTTTTGTTTCGCAGGTTTCTAAAATAGAAAACATGTATGATTCATATGACATACTACATATGTTGAATTCTACAAGAAGTGGAAACGCATGAATGTGCAATAGATCAATGTGCCTGGTTGAATCATGGATGAGCGCAATAGTTTTCGTAATGGCTTAGGAGTATGAGTATTTTATTATGAGAAATGAAGAATTTTTTCATTAGAATTGCATGGAAATTACAGTAGAAATGCAACCCCACAAACCAAATTAACAGACATTATTATTATAATAACCTAAGAAGTAGAATAATCTGAAGTTTCTATGAAATTTCTTTCAACTAAAAAGGACCTAATCGTCACTCTCATGTTTAGATTGTGTCTTCCAAGAAACACAAGAGGGGTGCTTTTTTAGTACTGCAGAACATCATACACACCGCACGCATTGGTTTGAGCTTATTACATGGTAACACAACCAGAGAGGAACTGGAATACGAAACTAACTAGGAGACGATCATGTGCTACATACAAGATAATTGACCAAGAGATGACCAGGAATAGATTAAGGGGTAATTAAGAAGAATAAGACTCCCCATAAAAAAAACTAAGAATAAGACAACTAAACGTGCTACATACAAGAGAATATTTCGGAATGTGGGTTCATTGGAAACAACATTCTGTTTAAGCACATATGCACCAGCAGATCAAGGTATGAGTATCTCCATACAAAAAATACTAGGCATATAGTACGCCTCCCAACCTACCAGCTAGAGGTCAAGGCTTGAAACAGCAAATAAACTCGAGAGCTAGCTGGTTACTCAGAGCTAGGAGTACATAACAACAAGCCTGCGCCAACATCAATGCATGCATCGGTGTGCCAAAACAGAAGACTTGAATACTTTTAACTGTTCCACGTAGTAGGGGGTACACTCCTCTGGGTGAGTTCTGACATGCATATGCCCCAAAATGAATATAGGTTTCCAAAGAAATCAATCAGAGTACCTTTCCTGGATCGGGTACTAGTGCTAGTACTGCATTTCATGCCCCGGTGAGTAATATCTGGACCAGCTCTCGAAATCATACAAAAAAATTGTGGGGAACACACCAAGCATACACATGTTGTACTATACTGTATATTTGAGTAATGTAATCTGCCTTGAATTTCTTTTGCTGGAATTGTATTATTCAGGACGAGACTAGACCAATGCCCAACAAAAACATTGTCTTGATTGACTAATTTGTATGTGCTACTATCATTTTATTTTTAAAATCTTATTTTCTGGACTGGAGTAATTCGTTTTTTCCAAGATGGCTAGGTAGAAACATGAAACAAACATTGAAATCAAGGGAATTTATCATTCCCATAAATTCGAATCTAATTAATGCCAGCACAACATTAAATGCCTTGCAAAAATAATAAATAGCGAGAGGGTCTGTTCTAATCAGCGCAGTGGTTCTAGATCTACTCCACATAGCAGCAAACATATGTGCTGATATTCATGTTCTTCCTTTCATGCCTGGTGATTTGGTCTAATAATGGTTTTCTTTGAGAAAATAATGGGCATAACACAAGACAGATCAGCGCACATATACATGTATAAACCTGTTCACGGCAACAAGAAGCATACAAAAGCATGGTTTTTTTTGTCTGAACTGTGATGAAGTTTAGATTTCTGGAAAGACCATGGAAAGAGCTTCGGACATGCATGGAAAACCAAGGAAAAGGTTGATGAAAGAAATAATGATGACAACTTTTCCCTCTCATCAGGGGCTAATAATTGCAAGGGAAAGATAGGAGAGGGGGAGAGAGAGATCCCCAACCCAATGAGGAGAAACTGCGATAAGCGTGTGGCTGCATGCACACAACCATGCAGTCATGCCCCCTCATCATTACACCAATCTGCATCTCATGCAGTTCATACGCATGCCATATTCCAACAAGATCCATCGCCCAAACAAATCAGAAAAAGAGAGGGAAGAAGATAAAAAAAAAACCTTAACAGTATTTAGCAGAAATTAACCGGCGGCTCACACGCCTCAGATTTGGGATTAACCTGAATCCTGAGAAGGAGGGCATCAGAGATCGTGGCGGCCGGGAGCCCCTGTATTTGGGGGGAATGAAGCCTGGTCCGAGATCTACACACGTCTACTCTCTTCTTCCCCAAACTCCGTCGCTCCTCCTCTTCTTGGATCGATCTGACCAAGAGAGCGAGGGATTGAGGAGAGGAAGATAGAGAGGAAGAAAGAAAGAGAACCCCGAGCCAGACAACATTCCCCTCAAAACCAAAAAGGCTCCCCTCTCTAGCCAGCTTTTCTCTCATCTTCCTGATCCTACTACCTGCCTCTCTCTAATCATCTTTCTTTTCTCTTACTACTTTTTTCTCTCCTTTTGGGGCGTGGGGGTGTGGATGGAAGGGGGCAGGGGAAAAGAGGAGGGGGGAGGGTATATATGGAGGGGTAGCTCCCAAAGGAGAAGGGCTAGAATGAAGGGGGGGAGAGGGCCAGGCCCCCCATGAGCCACGGCTGGTTCTGAGGGAGATCAGCTGTCTGAAGGAAGCGTGTGACTCTGGGTGGGGAAGAGGGGAGGAGGAGGAGGAGGAGCTTTTAATTTGGACACAAGGGGAGTTATGGTGGACCTCTGCCCACAACACGACCTTAGCTTCACCTACCCACCATTGCCTAGCTACTCCTCATGTCAACACAAATGGTGGCACTTTGATGTGCCAAACATGGCGCAAATTCATATCCTTTTGCCGGTACGAACAATTTTATTTAATGTATGTTGAATCAGAATAGAGATGTTAGGTTCGTAGAAATTTGACGGTTTCATCGGGGTCTACTGAAAAAAGAAGACAATGTAAAAGTAAATACACATCATCTATTTTTTATATCATCCAAAGACTTAAACCTAGTATTCATATCTACTGCATCCATCCTAGTTTAGTAAGCGTGCATGTTTTAGGGGCCTAATTTTGACGAAGAATCGGTAAAAAGTGAATGGTTTATGTTACATTACATTCAAACAATGTTTAAAATGGTAGAATGTTGGTGGCACATAACGCACAATTTATTTGACTAGTTTTTTTTGTCAAAGCTAAATCCAGAAAATCATATGCCCTTACTAAATTAGGACAAAGGGATAGTACTTGCCAGTGAGATGACCTATCTAAATTACTAGATCAATGGTATTTTTGTAAAAAACAAAATATTTCCATAAAGCCTAATTGTAAATAAGGAGCGTTATAATGATGCCAATTAATGTTATTTATTTCTTTCTATTTCTGAACATTATTTAAACCAATTCATCAATTCATGATTCTTTTTAAATTAATTGCTCATCACGATGAAATCTCGAAAAGAAGACATTTTGGTTTACATTTAGTCTATATTAATCAAAGTTTCTTATATTTGTCACGTATTCTTTTCTATATTGATTATATATATGTTTCCCCTTTCATTTTATTTTACCAATAGTTAATACAAAAGTATGTAAATAGGTAGAGCACAAATCACATTTTATTGGACTAATTTACTTATCAAATTTGGATATCAAAAAACTGTGTCCCTACTAAATCGGATTAGATGGATTACTTGGTAGTGTGAGAGTAATTAATATTGAAAAAGATACCAGCGGTAAAATTAAGAAGAGTTATGATGATGCTAATTAAAGTTATTTTGTTGCTTCTATTTTTACATTAGGTTTAACGTGCTCCTCGTGATGAAATTTTGAGTTATAGCTAATATATTAATTAGTTATTTCTATTTGACATGTTTTATTTCTCAAGTGTTTTTATTTGTTTTCCTTGTTGTTTTTATCTACCAATAATTTATAAAGAACTATATAAATTCATTTTTTTACTTTGAGCGTTTCCACATGAGTAGTGTACAATATAGACTTTACAAAACACGATCAGTCTGCTTAGAAAAAATTTGTGGTCTATGCATGTTACATATCAAAATATTTGTCGAATGCTTGACATACTGAAAGTGATAATTAAACCAATTTAACTCATTTCTTATGTTTCCATCCAAAAATGTTAGAAAGTTTGCATGTGCAAAATTCTTTTATGACTAAAACATTTAAGCCTAGGTGTCTGAATTTAAAACTTCATTTTGAAGACTCAAAAGAAAATTTGGTACAAATAGATGTCTAGTATTCCCTCTGTTTCAAACTATAAGATATTTTAGCTTTTTTCTAAAACTCATGTATCTAGAAGCCCTTTAGTGTGTAGATTCGGAAAAAAAATGGGTGAACCTACACACTAAAAGGCATTTAGATACATGTGGTTTAGGAAAAAAGACTAAAACATCTTATATTTTGAAACAAAGGAGTGTATAAGTACTAATTTTATTTGACATATCTTTTTAGATTTGATTTAGACAAACATCAAATTTGGGGAGCATAATATACTTTTTTGTATAAAAAAATCTATAATTATAAATAGGATTGTAAGTTTCTTAAGATTCCAGACTCCCTCAACAAGGGAGCTAAAATGTGTAACTGTTTATCCTACTCCAGGGGCCACTTCAAACCAAATATTCCTCTTACACTTTGGAAGAATAGGTGCATACAAATTTCTTTTACAAATACATGGGTTGGCAAGAGTCAAGAAAATATTACAAAAAATGCATGCATAGAGCATAGCGCAGGGAAATGAAGAGAGAAGTCATGAAAAAAATAGCATGACATCACTACACCTTGACAATCAATGGTTTTAGCATTGTTAACCATTCCACAATAAAACTCTTGCAATGAATTTTTATATGAATATTTGAAATCGGTGGCACTTCATAAGCATATGCCACATAAACATTGTGGAAGAAGCAAAACTGTCGTGTTTTCAGTGAAGCCACCCTTATTATCCAGTGAGAGAGGACAACACCCACAAGTGGTGTCGCTTGTTCCTATGATATGAAGGAGGTCTAGCCTGATTAACATTGACAACCTGCAATTTCCAAGTTCCATTGTATCCCAAGTTCCCAAAACGTAACCCATACATTGTTGATCTCCTACATACCTGAATCAATTAGAACGGCCACTAGTAGAAAAAAGGCCATCCGTTCGCGCCCACTAAGAGCATTAGTCCCAGTTGCGCCACCTAACCGACTAATGCCGGCATCGCCCCTGCTCGAAAGGGCACGGGGCCCGGAGGCATGCATCCCGGTTTGTAACGCAAACCGGGACTAAAGGTTGGGCGTCAGCCACGTGGCGTGGCACACACCTTTAGTCCCGGTTTGTAAAACAAACCGGGACATATTCTCCCGTCCTCTATAAATGCAACGTCCCAGCCCTCTGCCTCCACTCTGTTTTTTCTTGGCGGAAGGTGTGAGGGGTGTGCTAGTTTTTTTACCCTATGCATGCATTCAAGGTGTTTGATGAAATGTTTGAGTGAATGATCCTGTTCAATTTCTCATAGAACAAAAATATAGAAGGTGTCCGAGACGCACTTGAGCTTTCTCCTCTTTATTTTCCTCGATCGAGGTTAGCAATCTTATCTTTTCTCTGTCATTGATACAATGCATGTGTCGATGTGAATTGGTCATTTCACTATTTATGATGTCCTGTTTTTTGATAAACTTACTTATATGATGCAGATGAACGGTCGGGAATGGATGTACGGTGACCGGCGCGTACCCGGGTATATTTCAGGCGTGGATAAATTTATCGATGTGGTTCTACGGCAAACAAAGAGAATGGTTTTATACGTTGTCCATGTGTTCAATGTAGGAACAACAAGGAGTACTCTTCCTCGAAAATCATTCGCGGCCACCTGGTTATGAAAGGTTTCATGCCCAACTATAATTGCTGGACCAAGCACGGGGAAAGAGGGGTTATGATGGAAGATGGTGAAGAAGAAGATGATGATAACAACTATCATCATATGTTTCCTGAATACAGTGATACTGCAATGGAAGACAATGGAGAGGAAGGAGATGAAGAACGGGCATCAGATGAGCCGGCTGATGAACTTGGTAGGGTCATTTCTGATGCAAAGCGAGGTGGAAATGTAAAATGAGAAGTTGAAGTTAGAGGGCATGTTAGAAGATCACAAGAAATTGTTGTACCCAAATTGTGAAGATGGCAGCACAAAGCTCGGTACCACACTGGAATTGTTGCAATGGAAGGCAGAGTGTGGTCTAACTGACTCCTCATTTGAAAAGATGCTGAAAATAATGAAGCCGAAGTTTCCAAAACATAACGAACTTCTTGAGAGTACCTACGAAGCAAAGAAGACTCTCTGTCCTCTAGGATTAGATATGCAGAAGATACATGCATGCATTAATGACTGCATCCTCTACCGCGGTAAGGAGTATGAGAATTTAGATAAATTCCCGGTATGCAATGCATTGCGGTATAAGATCATACGAGATGACCCTGGTGATGTTGAGGGAGAGCCCCTCCAGAAGAGGGTTCCTGCTAAGGTTATGTGGTATGCTCCTATAATACCAAGGTTGAAACGCATGTTCGAAACAAAGAGCATGCCAGTTGTTGCGATGGCACAAAGAAGACCGTAAGAAAGACGGAAAGTTGAGACACCCTGCGATGGGTCACGGTGGAAAAATCGAGAGACTTCCCGGACTTTGCGGTGACGCAAGGAACTTATCGTTTGGTCTAAGTACGGATGGCATGAATCCTTTTGGGAGTAGAGCTGCAGTCCAAAGACTGGCCCGTGACTCTATGTATCTACAACCTGCCTCCTTGGTTGTGCATGAAGCGTAAGTTCATTATGATGCCAATGCTCATCCAAGGCCCAAAGCAACCGGACAACGACATTGATGTGTACCTTAGGCCATTAGTTGAAGAACACTTACAGTTGTGGGGCAAACTAGGTGTATGTGTGTGGGATGAGAACAAACAGGAGCCATTTGATCTACAAGGGTTGTTATTCGTAACCATCAATGATTGGCCTGCTCTTAGTAACCTTTCAGGACAGACAAACAAGGGATATAAGGCAAGCACACACTATTTAGATAAGACTGAAGTTACATATTTGCATAAATGCAAGAAGGTTGTGTACCTGGCGAATCGATGATTTCTTCCGACCAATCATCCCGTAAGAAAGAAAGGCAAGCATTTCAAAGGTGAGGCAGATCACCGGAAGAAGCCTGAACTCCCTGCTGGTGATGATGTATTTGGTATGGTCAAGGACATAGAAGTAATCTTTAGAAAGGGTCCTGGCGGTCAATCAGTTCCGAACGACGTCGCTATAGGACACACACCCATGTAGAAGAAGAAATCTATATTTTGGGAGCTGCCATATTGGAAAGTCCTGCGTGTCCGCTCTTCAATCGACGTGATGCACATGACGAAGAATCTTTGCGTGAACCTGCTAGGATTCCTAGGCGTGTATGGGAAGACAAAAGATACACCAGAAGCACGGGAGGACCAACAAATTATGAAAGACCCAAAGAACATGCATACACAGAACAAGACGGATAAATGGCGTCACTTAAGTCGTGCCAGCTATGCTCTTACCAAAGCAGAGAAGGAAATCTTTTTTGAAGTCCTTTACAATATCAAGGTGCCGTCTGGCTTCTCATCTAATATAAAGGGTATAATAAATATGGCAGAGAAAAAGTTCCAAAACCTGAAGTCTCATGACTGTCACGTGATTATGACGCAGTTGCTTCCGATTGCATTGAGGGGGCTTCTACCGGAAAATGTTCGAGTACCCATTGTGAAGTTGTGTGCATTCCTCAATGCAATATCTCAGAAGGTAATCAATCCAAATATTCTGCCAAGGTTACAGAAGGATGTGGTACAATGTCTTGTTAGTTTTGAGTTGGTGTTCTCACCATCCTTCTTCAATATTATTGCGCATCTCCTGGTTCACCTAGTGGAAGAGATTTCCATTCTCGGTTCGGTATTTCTGCACAATATGTTCCCCTTTGAGAGGTTCATGGGAGTCTTAAAGAAATATGTTCATAACCGTGCTAGACCAGAAGGAAGCATCTCCAAGGGATATGGAACAGAGGAGGTCATTGAGTTTTGTGTTGACTTTATTCGACCTTAAGCCGATTGGTGTTTGACTCATGCATGAGGGAAGACTATGGAAAAGGCACGCTGGGAAAGAAAGCAATGATATGTAGGGACGGGGATTCTTTCACTAAAGCACACTACACAGTTCTACATAATTCCACCTTGGCAGCTCCGTATATCGAGGAACACAAGAATATTGTACGCTCCAAAAACCCGGGGAAGCCTGAATCATGGATTACAGATGAACACATGAAGTCTTTCGGTGGTTGGATGCGGACACATCTCTTGAATGACACCACTATTGGGAGATCAGCTATACTTGTTGGCCGCATCACCATCTTCTACTGTATTGAATTTCCAAGGGTACAAAATAAATGGGAATACATTCTACACGATCGCCCAAGATAAAAAGAGCACCAACCAAAATAGTGGTGTCCGCTTTGATGCAATAGACGAGAATGGACAAAAGGACACATACTATGGTTACATAGAGGAGATATGGGAACTAGACTATGGAGTCTCTTTTAAGGTCCCTTTGTTTCGCTGCAAATAGGTCAACCTGAATGGGGAAGGGGTAAAGATAGACCAGTTGTATGGAATGACAACAATGTATCTCAATAATCTTGGTTATAGAGATGAACCATTCGTCCTAGCCAATGATGTGTCTCAGGTTTTCTATGTGAAGGACATGTCCTCCAGACCAAAAAAAAAAGAAAAATATGCAAACGAATACATCATATGATGAGCCAAAGCGTCACATAGTTCTTTCAGGGAAAAGAAACATTGTGGGAATCGAGGACAAGACAGACATGTCAGAAGATTATAATAAGTTTGATAAAATTCCGCCCTTCACAGTGAAAACTGACCCAAGCATTCCGTTAAGTAAAGAAGATGCTCCATGGTTACGTCTGAAGGGATCATAAGGAAGGACATGTGCCAAGAAGTTCATGCTCATATTATGTAACTCTAGTTCATGTCTTTCGCGGTTTGTGGCTTCACCGAAGGATATCTTTCGCGATATCTTTCGCGGTTTGTGGCTCTCGAAAACCATCTTGCATCTTGTAACTTATCTAACTAGATCAATACACCTTGGAGCTAACTAATTTCACATATTAGGGAGTGCCTCTATGACCAGTTTCTCGGAGATGCCGGGGGACTAGGATCCGGCGGCATCTCCCTGAAACTAGCCGTAGTGGTGTCCCTGCTCTCGAAAACCATCTTGCAGCTTGTAACTTCTCTAACTAGATCAATACGCCTGGGAGCTAGCTAATTTCACATATTAGGGAGTGCCTCTATGACCAGTTTCTCGGAGATGCCGGAGGACTGGGCTCCGTCGGCATCTCCCTGAAACTGGCCGTAGTGGTGTCCCTGCTCTCGAAAAACATCTTGGAGATGCCTCAAACTGGCTGGAGGACTGGACTCACAAGGATGCCTATTTATAGGACAAGCAGTTCGGCATAGTGTCGACACTTACGAAATAATGTCGACACTCACCCCTATTATTAGTGTTGACTCGTGTTTTGTCCCGGTTGGTGTCTCCAACCGGGACTAAAGGTTCATCTTTAGTCCCGGTTGGTGACACCATCCGGGACAAGGTACATGTCGCACGACATAATGTCGACACTCACCCCTATCATTAGTGCTTTCGCCCAACTGCCAAATCCCTCCAACCGCGACTAAAGATGAACCTTTAGTATATTGAAAATCCAAACAATAATCATGTCTCGAAAAAACCTTCACAAAATGACCTTCACAAAAAAACCTTTAGTTTTCCTTTTTGTCGCACGGAAAAGCCCTTTTCCATTTTCCGAGCGCAAAAAACGGGTCGTTTTGTGAAGTAACCACCAAAATGCTGTTTCAGAATGCTACCGTCCCATTTTACTAAAATACTAGACCACCTTACATGGACTATCTCCCAACTGGGACATCTCAAACCTTTTCGTCCATCCTGGATAAAAAGGACAAATGTCTGCCGAATCGGTAGGAAGTGGGTCCGGTTTGTACTACAGGTACATGATCTATCGTCCGTGATTTTTTGAAAAAATAATTTTATACTCGCAATATGTGGTTTCTTCATAGATCCAATGCAAGTACTAACGATGCTCGTCCCCTATCTTCATGCACGTCGGTTCGACCATAGTTAAAAATTCAGAAAATTCAAAACGGTCATAATAAATTCAAAAAAAATCCGAACAATGAAAATCCTTCGTGGTGTCATATTATGTGACATAGTTGAAAGGAAAAATACCAGACTTGGTATATTGATCATGTCTCGAAAAAACCTTCACAAAATGACCTATCATGTTCGAGGTTTCATGGCTTTCGGTCCAAATGACCGATGTTATGTGCTGAATCACGGCATAGTTTGTGATGTTGTGCCCATATTATGCATGCATGTGGACATTGGTATGGAGAACAATGTTGCAGGAGGAAGTTTTCCTTTTTGTCATACGGAAAAGCCCTTTTCCATTTTCCGAGCGCAAAAAATGGGTCGTTTTGTGAAGTAACCACCAAAATGCTGTTTCAGAATGCTACCGTCCCATTTTCCTAAAATACTAGACCACCTTACATGGACTATCTCCCAACCGCGACATCTCAAACCTTTTCGTCCATCCCGGGTAAAAAGGACAAATGTCTGCCGAATCGGTAGGAAGTGGGTCCGGCTTGTACTGCATGTACATGATCTATCGCCTGCGATTTTTTGAAAAAATTATTTTTAGACTCGCAATATGTGGTTTCTTCAGAGATCCAATGCAAGTTCTAATGATGCTCATTGAAAGGAAAAATACCAGACTTGGTATATTGATCATGTCTCGAAAAAACCTTCACAAAATGACCTATCATGTTCGAGGTTTCATGGCTTTCGGTCCAAATGACCGATGTTATGTGCTGAATCATGGCATAGTTTGAGATGCCGTGCCCATATTATGCATGCATGTGTACATTGGTATGGAGAACAATGTTGCAGGAGGAAGTTTTCCTTTTTGTCGCACGGAAAAGCCCTTTTCCATTTTCCGAGCGCAAAAAACGGGTCGTTTTGTGAAGTAACCACCAAAATGCTGTTTTAGAATGCTACCATCCCATTTTCCTAAAATACTAGACCACTTTACATGGAACATCTCGCAACCGGGACATCTCAAACCTTTTCGTCCATCCCGGGTAAAAAGGACAAATGTCTGCCGAATCGGTAGGAAGTGGGTCCGGTTTGTACTACAGGTACATGATCTATCGCCCGTGATTTTTTGAAAAAATAATTTTTAGACTCGCAATATGTGGTTTCTTCAGAGATCCAATGCAATTTCTAACGATGCTCGTCCCCTATCTTCATGCACGCCGGTTCGACCATAGTTAGAAATTCAGAAAATTCAAAACGGGCATAATAAATTCAAAAAAAATCCGAACAATGAAAATCCTTCGCATGGTGTCATATTATGTGACATAGTTGAAAGGAAAAATACCAGACTTGGTATATTGATCATGTCTCGAAAAACCTTCACAAAATGACCTATCATGTTCGAGGTTTCATGGCTTTCGGTCAAAATGACCGATGTTATGTGCTGAATGGCGGCATAGTTTGTGATGCTGGGCCCATATTATGCATGCATGTGGACATTGGTATGGAGAACAATGTTGCAGGAGGAAGTTTTCCTTTTTGTCGCACGGAAAATCCCTTTTCCATTTTCCGAGCGCAAAAAACGGGTCGTTTTGTGAAGTAACCACCAAAATGCTGTTTTAAAATGCTACCGTCCCATTTTCCTAAAATACTAGACCACCTTACATAGAACATCTCCCAACCGGGACATCTCAAACCTTTTCGTCCATCCCGGGTAAAAAGGACAAATGTCTGCCGAATCGGTAGGAAGTGGGTCCGGTTTGTACTATAGGTACATGATCTATCGCCCGTAATTTTTTGAAAAAATCATTTTTAGACTCGCAATATGTGGTTTCTTCAGAGATCCATTGCAAGTTCTAACGATGCTCGTCCCCTATCTTTATGCACGCCGGTTCAACCATAGTTAGAAATTCAGAAAATTCAAAACGGGCATAATAAATTCAAAAAAAATCCGAACAATGAAAATCCTTCGCGTGGTGTCATATTATGTGACATAGTTGAAAGAAAAAATACCAGACTTGGTATATTGATCATGTTCGAGGTTTCATGGCTTTCGGTCCAAATGACCGATGTTATGTGCTGAATCACGGCATAGTTTGTGATGTTGGGCCCATATTATGCATGCATGTGGACATTGGTATGGAGAACAATGTTGCAGGAGGAAGTTTTCCTTTTTGTTGCACGGAAAAGCACTTTTCCATTTTTTGAGCGCAAAAAACGGGGCGTTTTGTGAAGTAACCACCAAAATGCTGTTTCAGAATGCTACCGTCCCATTTTTCTAAAATACTAGACCACCTTACATGAAACATCTCCCAACCGGGACATCTCAAACCTTTTCGTCCATCCCGGGTAAAAAGGACAAATGTCTGCCGAATCGGTAGGAAGTGTGTCCGGTTTGTACTACAGGTACATGATCTATCGCCCGTGATTTTTTGAAAAAATCATTTTTAGACTCGCAATATGTGGTTTCTTCAGAGATCCAATGCAAGTTCTAACGATGCTCGTCCCCTATCTTCATGCACGCCGGTTCGACCATAGTTAGAAATTCAGAAAATTCAAAACGGACATAATAAATTTAAAAAAAATCCGAACAATGAAAATCCTTCGCGTGGTGTCATATTATGTGACATAGTTGAAAGGAAAAATACCAGACTTGGTATATTGATCATGTCTCGAAAAAACCTTCACAAAATGACCTATCATGTTCGAGGTTTCATGGCTTTCGGTCCAAATGACCGATGTTATGTGCTGAATCACGGCATAGTTTGTGATGTTGTGCCCATATTATGCATGCATGTGGACATTGGTATGGAGAACAATGTTGCAGGAGGAAGTTTTCCTTTTTGTCGCACGGAAAAAGCCCTTTTCCATTTTCCGAGCGCAAAAAACGGGTCGTTTTGTGAAGTAACCACCAAAATGCTGTTTCAGAATGCTACCGTCCCATTTTCCTAAAATACTAGACCACCTTACATGGACTATCTCCCAACCGGGATACCTCAAACCTTTTCGTCCATCCCGGGTAAAAATGACAAACGTTTGCTGAATCGGTAGGAAGTGGGTCCGGTTTGTACTGCAGGTACATGATCTATCGCCCGTGATTTTTCGAAAAAATCATTTTTAGACTCGCAATATGTGGTTTCTTCAGAGATCCAATGCAAGTTCTAAATGAGCCATTTTTCTTCCCGCCATTTCTTCCTGGCATTTCTCCCGGCATTTCTTCCCGCCAGTTTTTCCCGCCAGTTCTTCCCGCTAGTTCTTCCCTCCAGTTATCTTCCTGCCATTTCTCACTATATATATATGTAGGGTTGGCCTCCATTGTCATTGCACATCTCTAGACTCATATCTGCAACCTCATCACTCTTTCCCATGACTTCCACCGAAGCACTAACTCCCAGGGAGGCGGCGGCGCTTTGCGCCTCCCCCCCTTGCCCGTGCTCTTGTGTCCTGTCAATTTGGATCTTTGGCCTTGGCATGCCGGTTCCTCCTGTCCCTCTAGGTGTGGCGCGTCGGATGGCCATCACGAACCACTACTACTTCGAGCTCACGCCGGAGCAGCGGAGGAATCCCAGATGGCATCCCGACTATTTCCCGACTTGGGAAGCCTTCTTCATGGATCGGCGTGAGAGGGCGCTCGCCAGGCACGAGGAGGACGGCCCACCTCCTCCGAACTTCAACGAGGCCGGCCATCGGTTGTGGTGGCGCGGTCGGACTCTCTAGAGCGTCATGGCCTACGACACGGCCGCCGACTCTAGCCCCTGCCTGCGCTACCCTCAAGTCCAGCCCACTGGTACTCAGCCTTCAAGGTTCAACTACGCGACCATTTACGGCAATGACGACGTCAAGTAATGACGACAAAGTGGTGAGTATTACAGGTGTAGGCAGGAGCATGACTGAATCACTCCAACATTGCAAAACAAGTTCGGTCGATTGTGGCTTAATCTGGCCATGTATCTTAATTTTCAGTTCTTCTATGTAACTTTGTGTTAGTTGCGTTATGTACTTTAATTCGAGTTCTATCCTAATTAATATTTAAAAAATATAAGTTAATTCATTTTAAATTTTAAATGGTTCATAGTTTAAATAGTTACATTAATTACTTTTTAAAAATAGAAAATGGTTTTGAATTAGTTATTCAAATTCAAACACTTTTTATGTTTAAAGTTTTTCTAAATTCCAAATTAATATTCAAAAAATATAAGTTAATTCATTTTTAATTTTAAATTGTTCATAGTTTAAATGGTTACATTAATTATTTTTTAAAAATAGAAAATGGTTTTGAATTAGTTATTCAAATCCAAACACTTTTTATGTTTAAAGTTTTTCTAAATTCCATATTAATATTCAAAAAATATAAGTTAATTCATTTTTAATTTTAAATGGTTCATAGTTTAAATGGTTACATTAATTATTCTTTAAAAATAGAAAATGGTTTTGAATTAGTTATTCAAATTCAAACACTTTTTATGTTTAAAGTTTTTCTAAATTCCAAATTAATATTCAAAAAATATATGTTAATTCATTTTTAATTTTAAATGGTTCATAGTTTAAATGGTTACATTAATTATTTTTAAAAACAGAAAATGGTTTTGAATTAGTTATTCAAATTCAAACAATTTTTATGTTTAAAGTTTTTCTAAATTCCAAAGTAATATTCAAAAAATATAAGTTAATTCATTTTTAATTTTAAATGGTTCATAGTTTAAATGGTTACATTAACTATTTTTAAAAACAGAAAATGGTTTTGAATTAGTTATTCAAATTCAAACATTTTTTATGTTTAAAGTTTTTCTAAATTCCAAAGTAATTATCATTTAAAAAACATTACAAATTTAAACCCCAAAATAAAAAATAAGGCGGGAACACAGAGAAAATTTCTGAAAATTTTGAAAACAGGGTCATACGTCCCGGTTGGAGCCACCAACCGAAACTAAAGAGCCCTGCGCGCCCCCCTTGGGCTGATAAAAAAAGTGGACTATACGTCCCGGTTGGTGGCTCCAACCGGGACGTATGACCCTTTAGTCCCGGTTGGAGCCACCAACCGGGACAAAAGGTCCTTCCTTTATATAACTACACGTGCCTCTTCTTCTTCCCCTTCTCCATTCTCTACAACCACCCGACGCGCCGCACACAGCAGGGGAGACGCCGACGCCTCGATCCCCCGGAAGCCGGCAGGTTGCCTCGTCCTTGCGCGCCCGCCGTCGCCGTGAGCGCCGCCGCCTCTACCTCTGTCTCCGTCCATCGCCGCGCGCCGCCTCCGTACGTCTCCGACCGCGCGTCGCCTCCGTACGTCTCCGACGAGCGCCGCCTCCACCTCCGTCTCCGACCAGCGCATCGCCACTTGCCGCCAAGATTTGCACCAGCGCCACGCCAGCGCCACCTCTCTCTCTCTCCCACACGCCACATTTATCGCTTGCATCGCCGCACCGCCTTGCTTTAGAGGCTCTTTTGTTTTTTTAGTTAATTTAGGTTTGATTATTTCAGATGATCTAGTTGTTAGATGATTTAGTTGTTAGATGATTTAGTTGTATTTAGATGATGTAGAATATGATTTAGGTGTATATGATGTAGATGATTTAGTTTGATGAATTTTAGGTGTATGTGTAGATGATTATTTAGTTGTTAGATGATTTAGTTGTAAATAATGTTAGATGATTTAAGTAGTATATGTATATTATCATATTTTTTATATATTATCATCTTTTGTATTTGTATATGTATATGTATTTGTATATGTATATGTATTTGTATATGTATATGTATATTATCATATTTTGTACATACTATTTTTCTAATAGGAAATGAATAAATCTTATAAATTTAATTACTATTGTTTAATAATTCAGAAAAATATGCTTAATATATGAATTTTTTTAAAAAATAAAATGTACTCCATCGCTCTGTTTCCCCAACCACCCCATCGTGCTTGTGGTGAGATATCCGTCCTCCTGGACCCTCTCCCGTCCTCCCTCTCGCTCTGTTTCGAGCCCGCGTCGAGCGTCGCTTTCCGCCGCCGCGGTTCGTGCTCGCCGGCGTAGATTCGGCTGCCAAAATAGGGCGGCGCCACCACCATATGGTCGTCGTGTTGTGCTCTATCCAACCCGCCTACCCGCGTAGTCCTCCGAGCCCTCCTTCGCTGTCCCCGTGCATTGCCTGAGAGGTTCACCGTCGGGTGATGTCAGGCCGATGTCACCGTGACGCCAGCCTGTGGGTCAGCCCGGTCAAACCACCCCCCTCCCCGGCCCCATTCGCTTGCGTGGCTGACGACGTGTCCTCGGCCCCACCTGTCATGCATTGTTCAACAACTTTCATAACGAGTTTAATTAGAAGAACATAGTAACCCCTCACAGGTGATTCCGGAGTTTCTCCGAGTTAGGGTTTTCACCCCTCGGAACCCCGATTAATTGTCGAGCATGCTTTAGGGTTACATTGTCAAGCAACTTTAAACCCTAGTTTAGTTAAAGAAACATCGACACCCCTTATGTACATTTGGATTCTCCGGTGTGTCCCTGCTAGGGCATCCCGAACCCTTTTAAATCGATGTTGCACCTAGGGTTAGTGTAGGATCTCTAAATCTGACATGTCATACATATTGATTGCACATTGTATTATGCCATGTATTGATTGCCGCCTTTCTTTCCGGTATTGGTTCTTCGCGATATTAGGGTTTCTCTGAATTAGGGTTTATATCTCTCAACACCGTACCTAACATTCTCCCTTAGCCGCTTTGACTTATCTGTTTTTCAACCTATGCAGAAAATATGGACCCGCACGACAGAGACGAAGAAAAGGAAGAGTTGATCCAAGGTGTGATCCGTGGGGAAGAAAATTTAGATGTATCGACGTTTCTGAACAACTCTGGTGAGGGTGATCCTCTTTTTGCCGGAATAGACGACTTGTTTGAGGTTGAAGGTGATGCCTTCCGGTAGGGACAAGGCGATGCCTTGTGTAATCGAGAAGACGACCGCTCTGGCGAGGTGCATGTAATATAATTAATTCATTAATTAATCATCTGCTATCTATATAGAAATAGTAACGACGATCTTTCTTCTTTTAGCCCTCCGGATCGAACAAATCTCCTGAAAAGAGCGGACGAGGCCCAACCAAAAAGTTGGAAGACCATGAGAGGATCAGGATCGAACATATCGCTGAAGACGGCAAACCGACGGCTCCCGAAGTTGTCGCAATCAAATTTGTGGCACAATGCAGAGTAATCGTTAGGGACTTAATCCCGATCACGATTCGAAATTGGAATAGGCCTGCTGGTGCGGAAGAAGAGGGAACATGTTTGTTTGTCCCTAACAAGGCCAAAGATTTATTGTGGAAGAGGCTCATGGTTAATTTCAAACTACCGAAGATAGAGCTGGATCCAAATGCGGAGGATCCAGTTGAGGACGCCTTAGAACATGGGAGAGCCATGGAGGCTAAGGTCAGGGAGTGGGCTTTGAAGAAGATGGCCCAGTGTTTCACCAACTGGAAGAAAAGATTGCACCTTGACTATGTCGTGAAAGAGAAGACTCCGGATTTCAAGAATATTCAGTTTGAGAAGATAAAACCATTCTGGGCTGAGTTTGTGAAATACAAGACATCAGAAAAAAGCTAAGAAAATGTCTTGAATAAGTGAATGTCGCTAACAAGAAGTATCACCATACTATGGGGCAAGGTGGCTACAGGGCTGGCATTCCTAAGTGGGAGAAACTTGAGAATGAACTGCGTGCTAAAAATATCACCCCAGAGACAGACGATTGGGTAGAACGTGCAAGGAATTGGTTTTACAGGCATGGGGCACGTTGGACTCGGAAGGGAAGTGTATATATAACATACGACATAAAGAAGACCCTTGCCAATCGAGAAGATGAGAAAAGCAGTAAAGGCTGTTAAAGATGGGGACTTCATTCCCGATAGAGAGAATGATGAGCTCACACTCTCCCTTGGAAATGAGGAACATGATGGACGAACACAAGGCACAAGCGGCTCCAAACCATGGAGGAATGGGTTTCCCGAAGAGAGGAAGAAATATCCTGATAGAAGCCGTCCGAGGAGAAAGGACAGGGCGGAAGTTGAAGCAGATATTCAGAAAGAGAGCGAATGCGTATAATTGAAGAACGAATAAAGCAACAACAAGATGAAATTAACGCACTTAAAGAGCAAAGTACTACCGGCCCATCTCAGCAGCACACTGCATTCGATTCTACCGGCCTATCGAATAATCAAAAAAGCAGTGTGGCTTCCACCGAGGTCCCGGGTGATGACAATGGCGATGACGATGGTGCACCGATGATGGCTCCTGTTGGCTACACAGTGGATGATATCACAGAGATGACACACTGCGAGCTACATGTCAAAGTTGTGAACATATCAATGAAGGTGGCGGTCGACTATGTTGGAATTATGCCCTAGAGGCAATAATAAAGATGTTATTATTATAATTCTTGTTCATGATAATGTTTATATTCCATGCTAGAATTGTATTAAGCGGAAACTTTAATACTTGTGTGGTTTGTGAACAACACCGTGTCCCTAGTACGCCTCTATGGACTAGCTCATTGATTAATGATGGTTAAGGTTTCCTAACCATGGACATGAGTTGTCGATTAATAATGAGATCACATCATTGGGAGAATGATATGATGGACAGACCCAAACTAAGCAAAGCAATTAGATCGTGTCATCGTGTTCGTCTTTGCGAAGCTTTTCTTATGTCAAATATTGTATTCCTTAGACCATGAGATAATACAACTCCCTGGTATCGGAAGAAAGCTTTGAGGTCATCAAACGTCATCCTATGAGAGGGTGATCATAAAGGTGTCTCTCACGTGATTGGAGAGTATCTGTTGGGTTGTACGTATCGAGATGGGATTTGTCCCTCCCAAGTCGGAGAGATATACTTCGGGCCCACTCGGTAATCGATATCAACACCGCTTGCAAGCATGTGGTTAAGGAGTTAATCACAAAGTGATATCGGATTACGGAACGAGTAAAGTACTTGCTGTGAACGAGATTGAACTAGGTATGACGCATCCGACGATCAAATCTCGCAAGTAAAATATCGCGAGACGAAGGGAATATATATATGGGATTGATTGAATCCTGGCATCGTGGTTCATCCGATATGATCATCGATGAATGTGTGGAGTCAATATGGGTGTCCGCACCCATTGTTGATTATTGATAGAAGATCATGTCGCATATTCTCGAACCCAGGTCACACACTTAACGTGTCTCGACGCTAGGATAGATTGGATAATTGGTTTATGAGTTTTTGTTCGAGTCTCGGATGGGATCCGGACATCACGAGAGGTTCCGGAGTGGTCCAGAGAATAAGATTCATATAAGGCAGTGCGGTTTTTGGAGTTCGGAATTGTTCCGGGTTAATCGGTATTGTACCGGAAGCTTCTAGAACCTTCTGGAAGGGGACCAACATGGCCCCACCTTCCGGGAGGGGGCATGGGCCTATGAGGGAGTGCCCTGGCCGCATTGGGCCAGGGGAACAAGGCCCCATAGGGCCCAGCCGGCCAAGAGAGGTTTAAACTCGAGATAGACCTTCTAGAAGGGGGGGTTTCCTTGCACCCACCTTATCCTTTGGGGCACGGTTTGGGCTTGGGGGAGGGGCTAGGGCTGCGCCCCCCTCTATATAAAGAGGGGTGGGGGCGCACCAACCCCTCACACCTTCCCCTCCAAGAGCTAGCCGCCCTGCTGCCCTCCTCTCTCCCTCCCGACTGCTTGTAGGCGAAGCCCTGCTGCAGAAATTCTCCACCATATACACCACGCCGTCGTGTTGTAGATCCAATCTGTCTCTCCACCATACTTGCTGGTCCGAGGAAGGAGGAGACGTCGAGGTGCTGCACGTGTGCATCTCATGGAGGCACCGCCACTTGTGGTGCTAGATCGGATCGGATCGCGAGGAGGAGAAGCGAGTACGACTACATCACCCACGTTCCGATTTAACGCTCACTGCGGTAATCTTCAAGGGTATGAAGATCTAATCCAATCTCTCGTTGATTGCATCTCCTAGATTAGATCTTGGCTTTCCTCTGCTCGCATCCGTAGAAAATTTTGATTTACTATGCCGCCAAACCCTTCAAGGGTATCGAGCTAGATCTATGCGTAGATGTGTTTCACGAGTAGAACGCAACATGGTTGTTGCGCGCTGATGTTTTCTGTTTCAAGCCTCTTGTTTGTGTTCTTCTTATGACGCGATAGTGAGATTGAAGCGGTCCAGGCCAACCTTACGCGACGCCGTCAGAGACCGGCTGCACTTGACGTGTGGCTTGTTCCACACATGCGGGTGGATGCCGCTTTCTCACTATAGTTGTCATGGGATTAACACCGGAGTTTGGCAACCATAATATCACCGTTGTGGCTTTCCGTAGGTAAGAATCGTTCTTAGCATCTACTCCCATAAGCCACGTAAAACATGCAACAACAAAGTAGAGGCGTCTAACTTGTTTTTGCAGGGAGTGTTTTCTGTGATATGGTATGGCCCGAGATGTGATGTGTATAATGTATGCGATGATCATGTTTTGTAATGTTTCACGACTTGCATGACGATGAGTACACAACCGGCAGGAGCCATATGGTTGTCTTTATAATTGTGTATGACCTGTGTGTCAACTTCTTATACGTCATGTAATAGTTTCACTTTATCGCTAAGTAGTTAGCAATAGTTGTAGTTGCTATTCATGGTGGAGGCAATCATGGTGGAGTGATGGAGATCATGCCGGCACGCACAAGATGGAGATTATTGCGCGAAGATTGGCTATACCATGTCACATAAAGTTATATGCATGTGATGTTTATCCCTTTTATGTATCTTATTATGCTTAGATCGCGACGGTAGCATTATAAGATGATTCCTCACTTAAAGATCAAGATAAAAACTGTGTTCTCCCCAAGTATGCACCGTTGCGAAAGTTCGTCGTGTCCAAGCATCACGTGATGATCGGGTGCTATAGACTCTACGCTCACATACAACGGGTGCAAGCCAGTTTTGCACACGCGGAAATACTTGGGTCTAACTTGACGAGCCTAGCATGTACAGACATGGCCTCGGAACACATGAACCGAAAGGTTAAGCATGAGTCATATGAATGATATGATCGACACTTCGTTGTCCACCATTGAAGCCACATCTCTTCTCGTGATGATCGGATTAGGTGTGGTGAATTTGGATCGTGTTCACTAAACAACTTGAGGGATGTTGAATTTCGTGGGAGTTCATCTAGTAATTTGATTAAGTTGAACTAGTTATCATGAACATAGTCTAATTTGTACTTGCAAATACTGTAGATCACATGGCTAAGTCCAACTTCAACTTCAACGTTTTCGCTGAGAAGGAAAAGCTTAGAAACAATGGGTCTAACTTCACCAATTCGTTTCGCAATCTAAGAATCATTCTCTCTGGCGGTCAAAAGGACTATATCCTTGGGAAAGCGTTAGGTGACCCCCTCGTGCGCCAATCGCGGTGATGAGAAACTGCCTATCACCACGCAAAGATGATTATGGTGTGATTAAGAGCACCATGTTGTTTGCTATGGAATCGGACCTTCAAAATCGTTTTGAAGACTATCCTGCCCTTTGAGATTCTCAAGAGCTGAAAACCATGTTTCGACTCAGCCCGCTCGAGAGATATGAGATCTCCGAGAAGTTGTTTAACCGCAAGATGGAGGAAGGGAGTTCATAGTGAGCACGCCATTAAGATGACGGGCTACACTCAACGCTTGAGCACTGGAATGCACGATTCCGGAGGAGCTCAAGATTGACAGGGTTCGCAATCACTCCTCCTCCTACAAAAGTTTTGTAGTGACTCATAATCGATTGGTTCCATCGATACGATCACCGAGCTCTTCGCAGTCAAGGCTGCGGAGGTGGACATCAAGAAGGATAATCATGTGTTGATGGTCAACAAGCCCTCCTTTAAGAAAGGTAAGGAGCAAAGAAGCCCTTCAAGAAGGGCGCGCAAACGCATCGCCTCGCTGAGAAGAAGCTCAAGTCCGGTCCTAAGTCGGACATCGAAAGTGCTTCTATTGCAAGGACAAGGGTCACTAGAAGAATCCTGTCCGAAGTACTTAGCGGACAAGAAGGCTGGCACCATCAAAGGTATATTTGATATACATGTTATTGATGTTTTCCTTACTAGCCCTTGTTGTAGTGCCTGGGTATTTGATACTGGTTCGGTTGCTAATATTTGTAACTCAAACAGAGCTACGGAATAGACGGCTTGCGAGGGATGAGGTGACGATGCGCGCTGGCAACGGATCAAGAGTTGATGTGATGGCCAAGACGCCTCCTTAGTTTTACCTTCGGATTAGTTTTAAACCTTAATAAATGTTATTATGTGCCCGCTTGAGCATGAACATTATTTCTAGATCGTGTTTATTGCAAGACGGTTATTCATTTAAATCGGATAATAATGGTTGTTCTATTTATATGAGTAACATCTTTTATGGTCATGCACCTCTTGTGAATGGTTTATTTCTTCTAAATCTCGAAAGGGATGAAACACACATCCATAACATTGAGGCTAAGAGATGCAAAGTAGATAATGATAATACTACTTATTTGTGGTAATCGTCTAGGTCATATTGGTGTAAAGCGATGAAGAAACTCCATTCGATGGACTTTTGGAGTCTCTTGATTTTGAATCATTTGACACATGCGAACCATGCCTCATGGGCAAGATGATCAAAACCCCGTTCTTCCGTATGATGGAGCGAGCAACGGACTTGTTGGAAATCATACATACCGATGTATGCGGACCGATGAGTGTTTCGACGCGCGGTGGATATCGCTATTTTCTCACTTTTACCGATGACTTAAGTAGATATGGGTATATCTATTTAATGAAACATAAATCTGAAACATTTGAAAAGTTCAAAGAATTTCAGAATGAAGTGGAGAACCATCATAGTAAAGATTAAGTTTCTACGATCCGATCGTGGGGCAAATATTTGAGTTATGATTTTCACGCATCTTAAAGCAAGTGGAATTGTTTCACAACTCACGCCACCCGAACACCACAACAAGAATGGTGTGTCTCGCCGGAATCGAACCTTATTAGATATGGTCCGGCCAATGATGTCTCTACTGATTTGCCGTTATCATTTTGGGGTTATGCATTAGAAACCGCTGCATTCACTTTAAATAGGACACCATCTAAATCCGTTGAGACGACACCGTATGAACTGTGGTTTGGTGCTAAACCTAAGTTGTCGCTTTCTTAAAGTTTGGGGATCTGGCTTATGTCAAGAAGTTGATGCGACAAGCTCGAACCCAAAGCGAGAAATGCGCCTTCATAGGATACCCTAAGGAAACTATTGGGTATACCTTCTATCACGTAACCAAGGCAAAGTGTTTGTGTGAAGAACGGTTCCTTTCTTGAGAAGGAGTTTCTCTCGAAAGAAGTGACCGGAGGAAAGTAGAGCTAGACGAGGTTATTGAACCTTCTCTTGAATTGGAGAGTAGCGGACCTGAAATTGTTCCAAGGTTACCGCACCAACAATAGAGGAAGCTAATGACAAGGATCATGAAGCTTTGGACGATGTGCTACTAAACGTCGCAGTCGACAAGGTCGCGGTGCCCCTCCGAGTGGTACGGCAAGAATCCTCTTAACTGTCTTGTTAGTAGAAGACAAAGTGAACCTCACGAACTATGAGGAAGCGATGATGAGCCCAGACTCGAGAAATGGCTAGAAGCCATGAAATCCGAATTGGGATCCATGAGCGAAAACCAAGTATGGACTTTGGTGGACCCTCCTAGCGACCTAAAGGCGCTTGAGTGCAAATGGATCTTCAAGAAGAAAACGGACGCAGATGGTAATGTTACCGCCTATAAAGCACGGCTTGTCGCGAAAGGTTTTCGACAAGTTCAAGGTGTTGACTACGATGAGACTTTCTCTCCATAGCGATGTTTAAGTCCATTCGGATTTTATTAGCAATTGCTGCTTCATGATTATGAAATATGGCGATGGATGTCAAGATCGCTTTCCTCAATGGCAACATTGATGAAGAGTTGTATATGATGCAACGAGAAGGTTTTGTCGATCCTAAGGATGCGATAAAGTATGCAAACTTCAGCGTTCCATTTATGGATCAAGCAAGCATCTCGGAGTTGGAACCTTCGTTTTGATCAAGTGATCAAGAGCTTTGGATTTGTTCCAAATTGCTACAAGCTTGCATCTACAAGAAAGTGAGTGGGAGCTCGGTGACGCTTCCGGTACTATATGTGGATGACATATTGATTATCGGAAATGACATCAACATGCTTAACGATGTGAAGAGTTATTTGAACAAGTGTTTTCAATGAAAGACCTAGGTGAAGCTGCTTATATATTGGGCATCAAGATCTATAGAGATAGACAAAGACGCCTGATAGCTTTAAGCCAGAGTACATACCTAGACAAAGTTCAAAAGGTTCGTAATGGATAAGGCAAAGAAAGATTCAAGGCCCATGTTGTCGTGTAAGATATTGAGCAAGGCTCGTGTCCATTCTGATGTAAATGATAGGAAGCTATGAGCAAAGTGCCTTATGCCTCGCCATAGGTTCTATCATGTATGCCATGTCAGGTACTAGATCGGATGCTCCAATGCTCTTAGTTTGACGAAAGGTATCAAAGTGATCCAGAGTGGAACATCGACACCGTGAAGAACATCCTAAAGTACCTAAATAGGACTAAAGAAATGTTCTTAGTCTATGGGGTGATGAACAGCTCGTCGTAAAAGGTTACGTCGACGCTAGTTTCGAAATCGACAAGGATGATTCTAAGTCTCGACAGATACGTGTATATTTTGAATGGAGGAGCCGTGAGTCGGAGAAGCGCAAGCAAAGCTTGATTATGGATCTACAGAGAAGCGGAATACATGGCGGCAGAAGCGTCAAGTGAAGGAATTTGGATCGAAACTTCATCATCGAGCTTGGCGTGGTTCCAAGTGCATTGGACCCACTGGAGATATTGTGACAACACCGCGCCATAGCACTCGCTAAGGAACCAAGATATCATCCAAAGACCAAGCATATCAACCGCAAGTTTCATATAATCCGAGATTATATAGCAGATGGAGATCTGAAGATTAGCAAAGTACATACATATCTGAATGTCGCAGATCCATTGACTAAAACATGATCAGCACCTCAGTGCCATGGGTGTAAGATTGTTGCCAAATGTAAACTAGATTATTGACTCTAGTGCAAGTGGGAGACTGCTGAAATTATGCCCTAGAGGCAATAATAAAGATGTTATTATTATAATTCTTGTTCATGATAATGTTTATATTCCATGCTAGAATTGTATTAAGCGGAAACTTTAATACTTGTGTGGTTTGTGAACAACACCGTGTCCCTAGTACGCCTCTATGGACTAGCTCATTGATTAATGATGGTTAAGGTTTCCTAACCATGGACATGAGTTGTCGATTAATAATGAGATCACATCATTGGGAGAATGATATGATGGACAGACCCAAACTAAGCGAAGCAATTAGATCGTGTCATCATGTTCGTCTTTGCGAAGCTTTTCTTATGTCAAATATTGTATTCCTTAGACCATGAGATAATACAACTCCCTGGTATCGGAAGAAAGCTTTGAGGTCATCAAACGTCATCCTATGAGAGGGTGATCATAAAGGTGTCTCTCGTGATCGGAGAGTATCAAGGGTTGTATGTATCGAGATGGGATTTGTCCTCCCAAGTCGAGAGATATACTTGGGCCCACTCGTAATCGATATCAACACCGCTTGCAAGCATGTGGTTAAGGAGTTAATCACAAAGTGATATCGTATTACGGAACGAGTAAAGTACTTTGTGAACGAGATTGAACTAGGTATGACGGTGCATCGACGATCAAATCTCGGCAAGTAAAATATCGCGAGGCAAGGGAATATATATATGGGATTGATTGAATCCTGGCATCGTGGTTCATCCGATATGATCATCGATGAATGTGTGGGAGTCAATATGGGTGTCCAGACCCCGCTGTTGATTATTGATAGAAGATCATGTCTGCATATTCTCGAACCCGCAGGGTCACACACTTAACGTGTCTCGACGCTAGGATAGATTGGATAATTGGTTTATGAGTTTTTGTTCGGAGTCTCGGATGGGATCCGGGACATCACGAGAGGTTCCGGAGTGGTCCGGAGAATAAGATTCATATAAGGCAGTGCGGTTTTTGGAGTTCGGAATTGTTCCGGGTTAATCGGTATTGTACCGGAAGCTTCTAGAACCTTCCGGAAGGGGACCAACGTGGCCCCACCTTTCGGGAGGGGGCATGGGCCTATGAGGGAGTGCCCTGGCCGCATTGGGCCAGGGGCACAAGGCCCCATAGGGCCCAGCCGGCCAAGAGAGGTTTAAACTCGAGATAGACCTTCTAGAAGGGGGGTTTCCTTGCCCCCCACTCCTTATCCTTTCGGGCCGCTGGTTTGGGATTGGTGGAGGGGCTAGGGCTGCGCCCCCCTCTATATAAAGAGGGGTGGAGGCGCACCAACCCCTCACACCTTCCCCTCTAAGAGCTAGCCGCCCTGCTGCCCTCCTCTCTCCCTCCCGACTGCTTGTAGGCGAAGCCCTGCTGCAGAAATTCTCCACCATATACACCACGCCGTCGTGTTGTAGATCCAATCCGTCTCTCCACCATACTTGCTGGTCCGAGGAAGGAGGAGACGTCGAGGTGCTGCACGTGTGCATCTCACGGAGGCACCGCCACTTGTGGTGCTAGATCGGATCGGATCGCGAGGAGGAGAAGCGAGTACGACTACATCACCCACGTTCCGACGAACATTCCGCTGTGCGAATCTTCAAGGGTATGAAGATCTAATCCAATCTCTCTTGTTGATTGCATCTCCTAGATTAGATCTTGGCTTTCCCTCTGTTCGCATCCGTAGAAAATTTTGATTTACTATGCCGCGAAACCCTTCAGGCTATGCCTTACCAATTGGACCCACACCAACTTACCACTGTCGTCCGGTTCCAGAGGGCTACGCTGTTGTCGGGGTGGATGAAATCATGCCCACCTTTGAAGTTTTGAAACTTGACCACCCTGCAGGTGAAGGGGATGTGGATCGAACCGGAGACGAACAAACGCCACCATTCTATGGCCAAAGGAATGTATCGTGCTTCAAATCACACGCCAAGGCCATCTTCACCGCCGCCTCGCTCAATGCCAGGTCGCCGCCATGCAAGAGCCGCCTTTGTCGCCTCACCGCTCCGTCATCACCAATCTCCGCGCAGCCATCGCCACGGATCCATCGCGCCTCGGGATAAAAAGCGTAAGCGCATCGCTACTCTGCCGTGGTAAGCGATCGCAAACGTAAACAAGAGCCTCTTCCAAAAGTACCAAAGGTTCCTCCCAAGAGAGCTTATGATTGTATCAAGAGGAGATCATGGCGATCGTTGATGCGAAACGACAGTTGCTGCTAAGTCGAGGCGGCCGAAGAGCCAGAGTTCTCAAAGACCAAAGAAGAAAAAGCCAGAGTGTTGAAAATGCTAAAGACTCTTCATCAACCCGAGCCAAAGCTGTCATCGACTATGAGCGTTCTATTCTCAAGTCACATGCACAACAAGCCTCAAGAGCGATCGATGCAAGCGATAAATCTGTTGCCCAGCTCGGAGAACAAGCAAACAGTCTTGCGCCTCTCAAGGTGATTTCCCATACCAATGTGGGTCGAGCAAATATGGGGCGAAGAGCAAGATGATCCAGAGGTAGTTGCACACGGAGAAGTTGCTGCTCAAGGTATGAGTATTGCCCAAGATTTATCCCAGTTAGAGTACTTCCGTGAGTGAAGTAGCATACAAATACCAGTACGGCAAACCTCTCGTCAAACCTGAGGAGGTAAATAATCTTTCAACAAAAATGCGAAGATTGCATAACTGGTACATGCATGCCACAAAGGCCGGGGCTAACTGGATAGTGTTGAAGGTTACAAAAAAGCATTATGGGAAAGAAATAGATGACATGATATCAATTGAATTTGATGAACTATTTCAATTATTCAATCAAGACGCCTTGGACAAATCGATCATCGGTGCCTATTATCTGTAAGTACTAATTCTGTAATTAATTTAGTCTCCAGCTATCTCACCTTGTTTATTGCATGTATATAGTCATACTGTAATATGCAGAATGAAGATTCTCGAATGCAGCAGAGGACAAATCTATGACATTGGCTTCATTGACCCATATTGGGTTCATCAAGCTAATCTCAAAACAAGCCCCCAGGATACGGAGGATAATATAGTACACGCGTTAAGGTTTCAAGAAATCAAAAGGGAAATACTTTTTCCTTACAACTTCGAATGAGTGTTATTGTCTTGTATACACTTTCTATTTCGCTTACTCAATGTTAAGTATATAATTGATTAGTTATGCATTCACAGCTACCACTATATTCTGTTAATCATTCAACTTGACAAAGGGCGTGTACTAGTCATGGACTCGAAACATAAACCCCTTGAGCAGTGGAAGGACATACAGATGCTTCTCCAGCGGTAATTCTAATCATTACGACACTATATCGGCAATGTTCGTGAATTTTATGATATCAAGTAATTAATAACTTATTTTATTCGTTTTCTTCGTCGGGCAGCGCTTGGAAACGGTTCACCAACAAGGCTAGGGGTGTTTGGAAAGCGGAGCTTACATTTCAAGCACTAGATGTAAGCACCACTAGCTATATCTGCGCATCTTTTTGATTCTAGTTTTGATACAGTTATTATCATGCTTGATTATTATTTTGATTGAATTATGTTCTCGTAAAGTGCCTGACGCAGGGACCAGGTAACAATCTATGTGGATACTATGTTTGCGAGTTCATCCGGCAGACGTGCGATGAGAAGGGCAGAAATTTAGAGCAACTCCACATACGTAAACAATTTCTATAGTTTTTAATTACAATAAAATTGTGTTTAGTTTCATTCATATAGGCTGACTCCTTTTTTAAATCAGATCGAACGTCTACGGGACGGTCTTCTGCCAAAGGATCGTGTACGAGCAATTCAGGAGGAATTGGCGGGATTCTTGGATGCAGAAGTCCTAAACCCAAAAGGGGAATACTATTCGGCTGTGTATAGACAATATGGATTGTACAAAGAGCAACTTTTCTAAACGGGTGCATGAACTCGATCCGTGTATCGAATATAATATTATCATGATGATCTTGTGTAATATAATGGTTCCTTCATTGAGGAGTGCAAAACACTAAATAAACAATAAAACAACATAAATGAATTTTCAGCCGCAGCATAAAAAGTGGCCAAAATGCTGCCGCGGCAACAAAAGTTGCCAAAATGAATTCTCTGTCGCGACAGAGAAATGTGTCAAATCTCTGCCGCGGCAGAAGCTTATTTGTCCCGGTTCGTGTTACGAACCGGGACGGTTGCTCCACCCCCCTCGCCCTCTGCCGCGGCCACCTGTACCCCCATTTTTCTCGGTTGGTGGGGCAACCGGGACTAAAGGTTGGGGCTTTAGTCCCGATTGCCCCGTCCCGGTTGGGTAACCAGGACTAATGCCCCTTACCAACCGGGACCAATGGGGCGTTCTGCACTAGTGGGCCATCTTCAGTGGTTAATTAACAATGAGAGTATCACAATAAATTCTGCACACATAGTTCCATGCTTGTCATCGATCTTATCTAACTTGGTTAAGTAATAGAAAACAAAGAACACTGAGATCAGTGGATGTGCACACATATACACCTAGTAAGGCCTGCATTCTAATAATGTAGGAAAAACAGGCACATCTCTCTCGTGTCTTAAAGAAAGTAGCTTTTAAAAATGGTCATAGATTGAGAAAGGAGATTGGGGTTATTTTCGGTGGTAGTCGGTTCAGCCTTGGGGAAGTTGGACAATTGGTCTAGCTAATGTTGCGCTGTGCGCCAGCGATGCTCTGGACTAATGGTTCCTCTTACATTCTTATTCTGTGTCACAGTCGCTTGTGTGCTCTCAGTTTATGTTGTCGCCATTTTTCTTCGAGGGACGTGGTGAATTAGGTAACCAAAGGCTAATTAGTTATCCTCTGCGTGCGTGTACCCCAGCAGTCGGCTTAGAAAAAGACCATATGTACCCCAACTTTTCTCTTGCCATGGCTGGAGTACCGTAAAAAGCAGGGAACATGCACCCATGCCTCTTGAAAAGCTGGCTTTCCCCTTGCTCCAGCTTTTCATGCTCGTTTCGTTTGTGGATCGGACACTGGCTTAAATGCCGAGTTTATGATGAAGGACATGATTGATTGAGAGAGAGAGAGAGAGAGAGAACGGGGCGAGAAGAGTGTTGTCATGTTTGGTGTGGGGGACGGCTTCTGCTCTGCATGGAAAGATATGAAAAAAAGACAGACGGAGCAGGAGTCCAGCCATGGCCCGCTACGCAACCAGCTCGATCACGGAGCAGGAATATAATAATCGTTCAAAAGCTCGGCAAAGACTGGGCCCATGTAGTGGCTCCCGTTTCAGCCCAGCCACAGTTTTTCTTTTTTGAACTGGGATAGGTCCCCAAGGGTGGTTACTAGTTTTACAAAAAGGACCTTACAGAGATTTGCAATTACACAGAGGCCCAAATTTTTTGCACATCGCACCCTACTGACCACCATGAAAATACGATCCGATCCTTGAGCGTCACCGCCGAAGACTCTCCTTCGTTCACGGCGGCTCCACGGACATCACCACTTGGTCCGGTAAAGACGCTGGGCTTCGCGAGGAGGGAGTAGAAGATCCATCGTGGTCGAGCATGGCAAGACCAACCCTTTGGCCAAAAATAGCAGAGGGCACACTCGTGCTCTGCTTGGAAAACCCCGCAGCAATTGCAGAATCATCGCATGGAGCAGCCAGGCAATCCCCCACTTCGCCACATCATTGACAGCCGACAGTGCTCTTTTCCCCTCTCCCTCGCCACCGTACCATGGCCGGCCAAGAGCATCGAAAAGTACCAAACCTTGTCGAAGTTGCATTAAAGGAAGTCAAGCGTATTACCCAAGCTGTCGAAGCCACCATCCCTGACCCTGGCTTCAGCCACCAATGCTACGACGAGGATGGAGGATAGCAACCTCCCAGCATCGCTCGAAGGCCCCAAGGATTAGCTTGGAACCGGCTTATTGGCGGAGATCCTCTAGCTCCACTCCTCCGCATGCATCCGGTCCTCCCACCACAAGAGAGACATCAAGAGGAGAGCAGCTCGAGCTGTCCTAGATCCGGTCGGTGAGACTTGGATCCCCTACTCCCAGATTGCACGAAGGAAAACCTGCATCAAAAATTGAAAGTACACATGTCGGTGACGCCCCTTAGTCGCCTTTCGACGACATCACCGCCGAGAGGGACCTCGGTTTGGCCCAGAACCACCGAGAGGCCTCTCAAACTACTGTAGCTAGAAGATTGGGGTGAGTGAGTGGAGAAGAACTTGCCCTGCCACAGTTAAATCACATTTTTTCCCGTACGCGCTAGATAGTTGGTAAAAGGCTTTGCTGACTTCGAAAAAAGACACTCGGCAATGGCTATTTGCCGGCGTGGCATAAGCAGAGTCAGAGCATGTACAATGAGAGGCGCTGAGAGGAGTGGTTACAAAAATAAGCGTTGGTGCTTATTTATATAGAAGTGTCTAGTTAAACTTCTAGCTAGTATAAATAAGCACATGTGTTTAGAGAAAAACCGGTTTATTTTTTTAAGGACCGTCCTAATAAGCATCTTGCATTGCACGTGCTCTCAGAGGAGTGTTCACACTCAGACGAAGACGTTTGCCGAGTATTTTTTCGAAGAACAGTTTCCCCCGTAGCGAAGAAAGATCAGGGGCGTAGTCTCCTCCGCTCCTCCACGTAGTTTCCGGGGACCAGAAGGTAGAAACGCGAGCCAGAGAGGAAGAAATGGTGCACGCAAAAGAGCAATCTCGCTGGCTGATATGACCACGACGGCGACCACACGCAGCCAGCACGGCGCCCATGCACGCACGGACGCACGTCCTGTCGTGTGGCCATTGCTTCTTCAGTTCAGTCTTCTGCGTGGCTCCCCGAGTCTCTGCAGTCTGCACGCGTCCCCGATTGCCATGCACGCGTTTCCTTCCCGACGATGTAGCTCTTCGCCCTGCCTTCGCTGATGATGCTCTGCACGTCCAAAGGATATGCACGCAAAGAGCTAGCTAGCCGGCGGGCGGCGCATGCACATCGGACGCCTTTTCAGATTCTTTTTCCGCTGTCATGAATCGGCATGAGGCGACCATGGCCATTTCTCTCCCCCTGCTAGCTGCGTGGCGTGCTAGTTTGCTCCAAACTGTGTATGCATGGTGCTGTATGACTGCAGGGGGGTTGTCCTCAGAGGATGTACAACATGAGTTTGTGCTAAACGGTGTACGTGGTCGATTCAGCAAAAGCATGATGCTTTCGCCGCATGCATCATCGTCCATGCATGCATGCATGGCCGGCCGGCCGGCCGGCGGTGTCATCGGCTTCGTTTCGTTCGTACTTCATCGGCCGGCGGCATGGGCGTCCACGCATGGGATCGATGGGGTTGCGTAGCACGTATGGCTCGCTGCACCTGCAGATGATACGGGAAATGAAATACCCCTGCGTGCGCTTGTCTGAACATACATGATGCCAGTGCACAGCAGCGCGATTCATGATGCCTTTTGGATCAGCAAATTAAACGTGCTCTCCTCTTTTGACAAATACTTTCTCCCTTTCTGAGTCGCGCGGTACGTATCTACATCTTTCGCCCCATGCATGCTTCCCTCTATGGCTCGCTTGGCACTTAGCCTTGTCGTCGGAGCTGTGCCGGCCAGGACGGACCGGGGGCCTGGACCGTTTTAGAGTTTACCAAGGAAAATATAGGCATTTTAGAGTTCGTCAGGACACGAAAGGGACGGCCTTCACTACTCATTGTTGGAGTACCATGTACACTTAGAAGAGGACGTCGACGTGCTAGGCTTGGCGTTGAGCCTCGTGCATCTCAGACATGTCTCTCGTCGCGCGTCGCCATGCATGCTCACCGAGTGTACCTGATCCTCGATCGGGCTCTGGATCTAGCTCGGGCCTGGGCCTGGCCTCCTCCTCCGAGGACGGCGGAAGCTCGACGGTGGGTGTACGATGGCGACGCGCGCTCTGTGGCGGCTCACACCTCGCTCCGCTACGAGTCTGCGTAAGGATGCGAAATACGCAGTGCGGGGAGGATGGATGGCTGCACATGTGGGCTTAGGCATGCGCACTCGGCCTCGCCTCAAACAAGCACTTAATTGGCATAGGTGGTGCTCAGTGGCATCGGCCAGATGGGCCGATATACGGGCCAGCCCTATATGCGTGTTCTTTCGGGCCACAAAAACAGCCCAAACCTGCATACCCGCCGGAGTTATTCTGGCCAGGGGCGTTTATCATGTTTCTGCTAGAGATGCTCTGAATATAATCGTTCAATAAGCTCATGATTCACAAAATATAGCAACATGCTCTGCTCCTCCTCGTAGTTCAGGCCAGGGACCAGAAGCGCGCGTCAGAGAGGAAGGGACGAGACACGCAAAGAGCAATCTCCCGCTGACCCACATGCTAATTTCTTTCTTCAATCGATCGGCACGCACGCGTGCAGACATGACCACGATCGACGGCGACCACACGCAGCCAGCCGCCCATATATGCACGCACACGCACGTACCTCCTGTCGTGGCCATTGCTTCTAATTCAGTCTAGCTTCCTGTCGTCCCTGAATTGCATGCACTCGTTTCCTTCTTCCCGATCGAGCTCTCGCCCTGCCTGTGCGTGTGCGTGCCGCGCTGCCGCTTCACTGCTCATGTCCACGAATAAAGAGCGGCGAGCTAGGGGCATATCGGGGGCCTTTTCAGATTCTTTTCCGCTGTCGTGAATCGGCGTCAGTCGGCCATCTCTCTCTATCCCTGCTGCGGCTTATTTTGCTCGCTCGAAATGTGCGTGCGTGCTCTTGCATGGCTGCAGGGGTTATATGGGTTTGTGCTAAGCGCTGTACGTACGTGGTCGATTCAGCAAAGGCATGGTACTTTCCCCGCATGCATCCATGCATGGTCGCACGGCCGGCGGTGTCATCGACCGGCTTCGTTCCTACTTCATCGGTCGGCAACATGGGTCCGTGCATGGGATGGATGGGATGCTGGTAGCTAGCGCTCGCTGCAGAGAACGGGAAATGAACTGCCCCTGCATGCGCTATCCGAACATACATGATGCATGATACCAGTGCACTGCAACTCCACTCATGATGCCTATACGATGAGCCAACGCGCTCCCGCTAGTGCAAACAGCTCCGTGCATCCTAGTTGGTAAGGCGCTTTAGTCCCGGTTGCCTAACTGGGATAGGGCAATCAGGACTAAAGCCCTGACCCTTTATTTCCGGTTAGGCCACAAACCGGAAAAAAATGTGGTCCACGTGGCCGCTGCTCCGCGTGAGGGGGAGGAGCAACCGTTCCGGTTAGTAACACGAATTGGGACAAATCATTCTTTACTGTGGCAGAGATTTGGCATATTTCTCTGCCGGCAGAGAATTTATTTTGGTCACTTTTTTTACCGTGACAACATTTTGGCCACTTTTTGTGCCGCGACAGAGATTTATTTATATTGTTTTATTTTTTATTTTGTGTTTTTCACTCATCAATGAAGAAACCATTATACACAACATCATCATGACAATAGAGATTCAAGTGTCGAACATATTACATTCGGTACACGGGTTTCGTGCACATATATACATACAAAATAATCTCTTTGTATAGTCCCTATTGCCTATACACCCAGTGCCGTATAGTATTCTCCTTTTGGGTTTAGTACTTCTGCATCCAAGAATCCCGCCAATTCCTACTGAATTGCTCGTATGAGATCCTTTTCACCCGGGATGGACAGAAAGGTTTGAGATGTCCCGGTTGGGAGATAGTCCATGTAAGGTGGTATAGTATTTTAGAAAAATGGGACGGTAGCATTCTGAAACAGCATTTTGGTGGTTGCTTCACAAAACGACCCGTTTTTGCGCTCGGAAAATGGAAAATGGCTTTTCCGTGCGACAAAAAAGAAAACTTCCTCCTGCAATATTGTTCTCCATCCCAATGTCCACATGCATGCATAATATGGGCATAGTATCACAAACTATGCCGCGATTCAGCATATAACATCGGTCATTTGGACCGAAAGTCATGAAACCTTGAACATGATAGGTCATTTTGTGAAGGTTTTTTCGAGACATGATCAATATACCAAGTCTGGTATTTTTCCTTGCAACTATGTCACATAATATGACACCACGCGAAGGATTTATATTGTTTGAACCTTTTTTGATTTCTTATGCCCGTTTTCAATTTTCCCTTTTCGAACTAAGGTCGAACTAGCGTGCATAAACATAGGGGACGAGCCTCGTTATTACTTGCATTGTTTCTGAACATGCGTTTCAACCTTGGTATTATAGGAGCATACCACATAATCTTAGCAGGAACCCTCTTCCGGGGGACTCTCCCTCAACATCACCAGGGTCATCTCGTTTGATCTTATACACCAATGCATTGCATAACGGGCATTTATCTAAATTCTCATACTCCTTACCGCGGTAGAGGATCAAGTCATTAATGCATGCATATATCTTCTGCACATCTAATCCTAGAGTGCAGAGAGTCTTCTTTGCTTCGTACGTACTCTCGGGAAGTTCGTTATGCTTTGGAAATTTCGACTTCATTATTTTCAGCATCTTTTCAAATGCGGAGTCAGTTAGACCATACTCTGTCTTCCATCGCAGCAATTCCAGTGTGGCACCGAGCTTTGTGCTGCCATCTTTGCAATTTGGGTACAACAATTTCTTATGATCTTCTAACATGTCCTCCAACTTCAACTTCTCCTCTTCTGTTCATAGTCTCGCTTTGCATCAGAAATGACCCTACCAAGTTCATCAGCGGGCTCATCTGATGCCCGTTCTTCACCTCCTTCCTCTTCATTGTCTTCCATTGCAGCATCACCGTATTCAGGAAACATATGATGATAGTTGCTATCATCATCTTCTTATTCATTGTCTTCCATCATCCCCGTTCTTGGTTGAGCAATTATAGCTGGGCACTAAACCTTTCATAACCAGGTGGCCGCGAATGATTTTCGAGGAAGAGTACTCTTTGTTGTTCCGATATTGAACACATGGATAACACATAAAACCATTCTCTTTGTTTGTCGTAGCCACATCGATAAATTTATCCACGCCTTTAATGTACCCGGGTTCACGCCGGTCACTGTACATCCATTCCCGACCGTTCATCTGCATCATATAATTAAGTTTATCAAAAACAGAACATCATAAATAGTGAAATGACCAATTCATATCGACACATGCATTGTATCAATGACAGATGAAAAGATAAGATTGCTAACCTCGATCGAGGAGGAAAGAAAGAGGAGAAAGCTCAAGTGCGTCTCGGGCACCTCCTATGTTTTTATTCTGTGAGAAATTGAACGGGATCATTCACTCAAACATTTCATCAAACACCTCGCATGCGTGCATAAGAAAAAATAAACTAGCACACATCTCACACCTTCCACCAAGAAAAAACAGAGGGGAGGCAGAGGGTTGGGGCGTCGTATTTTTAGAGGGTTCAGTCATACGTCCCGGTTTGTAACACAACCCGAGACTAAAGGTGTGTGGCAGACCACGTTTCTGGCGCCCACAGTTTAGTCCCGGTTTGTGTTACAAACCGGGACGCATGCTCCCTCACCAACCGGGACGCATGCCTCCGGCCCCCGTGCGACAGGCCGGCCCGCTCGAACCGGGACGCAAGCTAGCAGAACCGGGACTAATGTCGTTGGCGGGCGCGGACAGATAGCATGTTTTCTCCTAGTGCCCCTCTTTGGCATATACTTTCTCCCCATTTTGAATCCTCTCCTCGAAATAGGTTTTCACCCTACTTTATAAATAAGGCAACCACATACATACAACATCCACGAACAAATGCGGCCCAAAGTCAAGAAAAGAAAAAAAGAACATTACTGGGGCACCAATACAAGCATGCACTACAGGAATCGAACACTAGGCCGAGGGCTAATAGCCATCGGCGTAGCTAACTAAACCGTCGGCGTACACTACGCCGACGGCTGTCCTAGGCGTAGCTCCTCAGTGACGCTCTCCCTCGGCGTATCTAGGACACGTGCCAGCCTCTAGGCCGCACCCGACGCGGACTTGGGCCCACCACTACGTCGACGGCCACCCCCTCGGCATACTTGCCACACGTACAACCCTGATGCGCCTAGCACCGCCCTACACCGACGGCCACCCCCTCGGCATACTGTGCCACGCGTAGCGCCCAAGCTATACCTACGCCGATGGTCAGGCCTTCGGCGTAGCCCTGACCATTTGGTCACATGCAGGCAGCTACGACGACGACCTAGGTCCAGCCCAGATTTTTTTTGTCATTTGAATTGTTTCATTCGGTTTTATTCCACAACAGCATTAGACCATTGAAAGCGTCAACATTTCACACATCAGTACTTATTAACATCATTCAAACATGCTCACATCATTCATACATCATTCAAACATGCTCACATCATTCATACATTATCACACAACCATAGACATCATCCCTACAACTATGGGAGGGACGGGGTGAACTCGAGATCTCCCCTGGTGAGAAAAGGTATCCTGCGGCGAGGTTGCCGTCCAGTAGAAGCAGTAGAAGAACCACCAGGCGAGGGATTTGCGGGCGAACCACCACCAAAAGAAGGATTGGGAGAAGCACCAGTAGAACGGCCAGGCGAAGGACCATCGGGGTGGGTGTGATCATCTGATGGCTACCCGACGAGGCATGACCAAAGTGCTCGTTCTCGGAATATCCCGTCCCCTACATGTTCCCTACATGTTAGCAACTTACGAGGCAAAGTAAACGGCAATCGGTGGTTTGGCAAAGAACTTAACGGTGACGATGCGTACTATGTCCGACGGAAACTTTCCCTCGATGGCAGGAATGGCACCGGCCTCGACATGGGAGGTATGGGCCCTAGGGCATTAACACTCTGTCCCATTTTCATAGCCACAATAACCGTTGATGCAGCGCTGAGTTGATGTAGGAGCGCTTCGTTGGGAACCCCAAGAGCAAGGTGTGAAGCAGCACAACAGCAAGTTTTCCCTCAGTAATAAACCGAGGTTATCGAACCAGTAGGAGGAAGGAAACGTTACACAAGTGTTGCAAGCAACGTGGAAACCTGCACAACACAAACTCAAGACTTTGCCCCAACGAATCAGTGAGGTTGCCAAGCTCACCAGTTTGTTGTAACAAATGATAAAACGTATGGTGTGGAAGGTGATGAATGGTTTGCAACAAGTAAACGGTGGAAGATGTATCAATGGTAAAGATTGGACCGGGTTCCATAGTTCACTAGAGGTGCTCTCCTTAGATAAAGAACATGGCATGAAGGGTAAACAAATTACAGCAGGGCAATTGACAGCAACTGAGCAAGGCATAACAATGCAATACCAGACAAAAAGATCCTATGAGATTCGATTGGGCAATATAACAATATACATAGACCGCCATCCAACTGCATCTATGACTAGTAGTCCACCTTAAGGTTATTATCCGAACCCCCTCCAGTATTAAGTTGCAAGCAACAGACAACTGCTTTAAGCAAAGTGTGTAAGGTAAACAATCCACTTGTTCCATGAACAAGAGACCGTTGTTTTCTCCCTAGTGGCAACAACACATCTACAACCAAAGAGATTTCTGTCACTTCCCTTGGAAACTAGAGGCATGAACCCACTATCGAGCATAAATACCCCTCTTGGATTTACTAGAAACTACTTGGCCAAGATAGCTACTAACAACGGAGCGCATGCAAGATCACAAACAACACAGACATGATAGAATCAAATAGACAAAACCATTAATCAATCTGACATAGTAATGTCAATATCCATCGGATCCCCGCAAACACAACATGCATGATTACAAATAGATTAGATCTTGATCATGAACGGATCTCACAAGATCTATACATGAAAGCACAAGGAGGAGATACAACCATCTAGCTACTACATGGACCCGTAGTCCAAGGTGGAACTACTCACGTATCATACCGGAGAAGAAGGCCTCCAGGATGATCTTCCCTCCTGCAGGGTGCCGGGAAGAACTTCAGATACCCCCGATCTAGGGACGATGGTGGCGGCGGCTACAGAAGGTTTCGTGGATTTTTGATAGGGTGCCTAGGGTTTCTGCATCGAGGGCTTCTTATAGGCGAAGAGGCGACATTGGGAGGCGGCTAGAGGGCCCGCACCCTGCCCACGCGCGGGCCCACCCTGGCCGCGCCCTAGGGGGGTGTGGCAGCCCTGGATCTCCTCTCAGTCTCCCCTCTGGACTTCGTGTCGCCCACGGTAAAATATTGACTTTGGCTTTTGTCCCGTCCAATTCCAAGAATATTGATTTTTTGCCTTTCTGGAACCAAAAACAGAAGAAAACAGGCAAGTGGCACTGTGGCAACTTGTTAAGAGTTTAGTTCCAGAAAAGATATAAAAACACCTCAAAGTGTAGATAAAGCAAGGTAAAATAGATACTAAACAAGCATGGAACATCAAAAATTATAGATACGTTTCCGGCATATCAAGCATCCCCAAGCTTAACTCATGCTCGTCCTCGAGTAGGTAAGTGATAAAAGAATAATTTTTGAGGTGACATGCACCATCAAAACCAAGAACAAACCATTTGCAAGCATTGAAAGCTGGGATCAAAGAACTCTAAACATGTGCATGAAAGATGGAGTTCTAACAATAGGACATAGTAACTATGCATGCAACATGAAAGGCTACAAACAAAGATCATGAATAACATGCATTGAAAAATGTTTGTTTGTTTCACATACAGAAAACATGGCATAGTGGCAAATAGCTTGTCCCTCATAGAGTAGTAAATAGATGCATAGGACACCTTCAAAGTTCATAAAAGTGACTAGATACAAGTAGCACAAGAACAAGTAATATCACAATATGTATCAATCAATAAGTTCAGGGACACTACACATAGAACTAATAATGGCAACTATGCTCTCTTAATGGTGCCTAAAGGTAGAATGTGGAGACTCAATATAATAGTGGAAGAAAGGCCCTTCATAAAGGGAAGCAGGGATTTCAAGTTTCAAAAAGAGCTTCCAAAAATTATGGTATTTGTTAGCTTTCAGCCCTCATTGCCCCTATCATAAGCATCTTGAAGTGATTAAGGTTAAAGTGAACAAACTATGGAGTATATGCTTGACAAAGTATAAGTTGGCAATCTCAAGTCCCTTGAATACGAGGGCCACACCTCATGCTACTCACCTTCAGTCACATGTAAGTTCTTGTCATAGTAAGTGCATGCGTATCATAGAGAACCGCCAACGTGGTACCCCTTGCACATGGTACAGGAGCCATACCATAACCAAAATGACAAGGCAAGCAGACAATGATCATCTCAATGAACTTTTTATTTAATACGTGCATAGCTTTTTATTGAGGATGCTTCATAGATAGCTCATTATGGTGATGCTGCAAGTTTCCACCATGATTAGGCATGACTTAGGCTAGCGGCCCAGGCGTTTCTCTAACACAAAATACATAACTACACGGACTTACAAGCTCCCTCTTTATTTCACACCGGCGACATCCATAGACAAAAGAACATGATATCAACTATGTACAAAGTACAAGTGCAATGTTGAAAACGTTCCCCATGACAACATGGTTCTGCTAATTCCAACGTATAAGTGCAAGCATATACAACATAGACGACACAATGGTTCAAGTTTATTAGGGACAAAGAATATATAGTGTGCCATCAAGTTTGTGAGGGCTTTAATCACAAAGTTTTCACATAAAAAAATACTTTTTAATTGGAAGATAGCTGAAAACAAGAATATACTTGGAATGGTGTGACACACCATGCATAGGAGTTTATAGTGGACACTTTGGAATAACTTGGTTTCTTGGGAGTTGGAAGCATGAGTAGATCTTACTCATACAAGTGGAGGCTAGCAAAAGACTCGGAGCAACCAACTAAGAGAGCAATAATGGTCATAATCACGCAGAGCGACAAAACATTACTAATCAAAGCATAGAGTGGTACTACAAGTCAAGGACTAAATGATCATAGAGGCTATGGTGACTTGTCATAGTCATAACATGGTGTGAGAATGTGCCAAGTTAACCCAAACAAAGCATCAAAGGAGAATACGACAATACTATGCTTTTGTATGCTAAAACAACGCATAATTTCTTCAAGGCACAGTAAGCAATCCCAATTGTTTGGAACAAGACATGCTACAGCAATAATCACTAAGCATAAGGTCAAAATAACACCTAGCATGTCATGCTAAAGTCTAAGTCACAGTTAATACAAGCTCCTCTTGCACTTCCAAGCAAGAACTTTCTACTCCTTTCCAACACCAATTGACTTATTTGAAATAACACGGCGATAACGAGGGTCCAAACTACTTTATTCAAGCAAACTAAACAACTAAGCAAAGCAAACGAAAACTAAGACGCTCCAAGAATAACACAATAGTGCATGAAACAATAAAAATGAAGTGTCTAGACAGACCTAAGCTTTTTATTGATGAAGAAGGGGATGCCTTGGGCATCCCTAAGCTTTGACGCTTGTACCTCTTGGATATTTCTTGGGGTGACACCGAGGTGGCATCCCCAAGCTTGATCTTTTGTCCATTCTTCATCTCATTACATCATTCTCTCTCTACACCTGAAATTTTTCCTTCATACAAAACTTCACACAATCTTCATTAGCAACATTAGTGTATTCAAAAGATAATAGACATTTGGGTTTAGCTTTGGAACAGCAAAACTTTTCAATAAAAATGTTGGAATTATGCCCTAGAGCCAATAATAAAGATGTTATTATTATAATTCTTGTTCATGATAATGTTTATATTCCATGCTAGAATTGTATTAAGCGGAAACTTTAATACTTGTGTGGTTTGTGAACAACACCGTGTCCCTAGTACGCCTCTATGGACTAGCTCATTGATTAATGATGGTTAAGGTTTCCTAACCATAGACATGAGTTGTCGATTAATAATGAGATCATATCATTGGGAGAATGATATGGTGGACAGACCAAAACTAAGCGGAGCAATTAGATCGTGCCATCGTGTTCATCTTTGCGAAGCTTTTCTTATGTCAAATATTGTATTCCTTAGACCATGAGATAATACAACTCCCTGGTATCGAAAGAAAGCTTTGAGGTCATCAAACGTCATCCTATGAGAGGGTGATCATAAAGGTGTCTCTCAGGTGATCGGAAAGTACCTGTTGGGTTGTATGTATCGAGATGGGATTTATCCCTCCCAAGTTGGAGAGATATACTTCGGGCCCACTCGGTAATCGATATCAACACCGCTTGCAAGCATGTGGTTAAGGATTTAATCACAAAGTGATATCGGATTACGGAACGAGTAAAGTACTTGCTGTGAACGAGATTGAACTAGGTATGACGGTACCGACGATCAAATCTCGGGCAAGTAAAATATCGCGAGACGAAGGGAATATATATATATATATGGGATTGATTGAACCTTGGCATCGTGGTTCATCTGATATGATCATCGATGAATGTGTGGGAGTCAATATGGGTTTCCAGGCCCCGCTGTTGATTATTGATATAAGATCATGTCTGCACATTCTCGAACCCGAAGGGTCACACACTTAACATGTCTCGACGCTAGGATAGATTGGATAATTGGTTTATGAGTTTTTGTTCGGAGTCTCGGATGTGATCCGGGACATCAAGAGAGGTTCCGGAATGGTCTGGAGAATAAGATTCATATAAGGCAATGCAGTTTTTAGAGTTCGGAATTGTTTCGGGTTAATCGGTATTGTACCGGAAGCTTCTAGAACCTTCCGGAGGGGGACCAACGTGGCCCCACCTGCCGGGAGGGGGCATGGGCCTATGAGGGAGTGCCCTGGCCGCATTGGTCCAGGGGCACAAGGCCCCATAGGGCCCAGCCGGCCAAACCAAGGGGAAACCCTAGGGGAGCTTCTAGAAGGGGGGGGGAACTTGCCCCCCACTCCTTCCTCCTTTGGCCGCCGGCCTAGGGCTTGGGGGAGGGGCTAGGGCTGGCGCCCACCCCTCTATATATAGAGGGCTGGGGCGCACCACCCCCCACACCTCCTCCTCAACCCTAGCCGCCTGCCTCCTCTCTCTCTCCCTCCCATTGCGTGTGGCGAAGCCTGCAGAAACTCTCCACCACTTGCACTGCGCCGTCGCGTTGTAGATCCAATCCGTATCTCCACCATACTTGCTGGACCGAGGAAGGAGGAGACGTCGAGGTGTCGCACGTGTGCATATCTCGGAGGCATCGCCACTTGCGGTGTTAGATCGGAGCGGATCGCGAGGAGGATAAGCGAGTACGACTACATCACCCACGTTCCGACGAACGTTCCGCTGTGTGAATCTTCAAGGGTATGAAGATCTCATCTAATCTCTCTCGTTGTTTGCATCTCCTAGATTAGATCTTGGCTTTCCCGTTCGTGTCCATAGATTTTTTTTGATTTACTATGCTGCGAAACCCATCAGTGGTATCAGAGCTAGATCTATGCGTAGATGTGTTTCACGAGTAGAACGCAACATGGTTGTTGCGGGTGTTGATGTTTTCTGTTGCAAGCCTCTTGTTTGTGTTCTTCTTATGACGCGGGATAGTGAGATTGAAGCGGTCCAGGACAACCTTACGCGACGTCGTTCGCGAGACCGGCTCACTTGACGTGTGGCTTGTTCCACACATGCGGCTGGTGGATGCCAGTTTCTCTCACTATAGTTGTCATGGGATTAACACCGGAGTTTGGCAACCATAATATCACCGTTGTGGCTTTCCGTAGGTCAGAATCGTTCTTAGCTTGCTACTCCCATAAGCCACGTAAAACATGCAACAACAAAGTAGAGGCGTCTAACTTGTTTTTGCAGGGAGTGTTTTCTGTGATATGGTATGGCCCAAGATGTGATGTGTATATTGTATGCGATGATCATGTTTTGTAATGTTTCACGACTTGCATGTCGATGAGTACACAACCGGCAGGAGCCATATGGTTGTCTTTATAATTGTGTATGACCTGTGTGTCAACTTCTTATACGCCATGTAATAGTTTCACTTTATCGCTAAGTAGTTAGCAATAGTTGTAGTTGCTATTCGTGGTGGAGGCAATCATGGTGGAGTGATGGAGATCATGCAAGACGCAAAAGATGGAGATCATTGCGAAGATTGGCTATACCATGTCACATAAAGTTATATGCATGTGATGTTTATCCTTTTATGTATCTTATTATGCTTAGATCGCGACGGTAGCATTATAAGATGATTCCTCACTTAAAGATCAAGATAAAACTATGTTCTCCCCATGTATGCACCGTTGCGAAAGTTCGTCGTGTCCAAGCATCACGTGATGATCGGGTGCTATAGACTCTATGTTCACATACAACGGGTGCAAGCCAGTTTTGCACACGCGGAGATACTTGGGTTTTACTTGACGATCCTAGCATGTACAGACATGGCCTCGGAACACATGAACCGAAAGGTTAAGCATGAGTCATATGAATGATATGATCGACACTTCGTTGTCCACCATTGAAGCCACATCTCTTCTCGTGAAGATCGGATTAGGTGTGGTGAATTTGGATCGTGTTCACTAAACAACTTGAGGGATGTTGAATTTAGTGGGAGTTCATCTAGTAATTTGATTAAAAGTTGAACTAGTTATCATGAACATAGTCTAATTTGTACTTGCAAATATTGTAGATCAAATGGCTAAGTCCAACTTCAACTTCAACGTTTTCGCTGAGAAAGAAAAGCTTAGAAACAATGGGTCTAACTTCACCAACTGGTTCCGCAATCTGAGAATCATTCTCTCTGGCGGTCAAAAGGATTATGTCCTTGAGAATGCGCTAGGTGACGCCCCTGCTATAGATGCGCCGGCTGATGTGAAAGCTGTCTATCAGTCGCGCAAAGATGATTATGGTGTGATTAAGAGCACCATGTTGTTTGCTATGGAATCGGACCTTCAAAATCGTTTTGAAGACTATCCCGGGCCCTTTGAGATTCTTGAGGAGCTGAAAACTATGTTTCTGACTCAGGCCCGTTCTGAGAGATATGAGATCTCTGAGAAATTCTTTAACTGCAAGATGGAGGAAGGGAGTTCCGTTAGTGAGCACGCCATAAAGATGTCGGGCTACACTCAACACCTTGAGCAACTGGACTGCAAGATTCCAGAGGAGCTCGAGATTGACAGGGTTCTGCAATCACTCCCTCCCAGCTACAAAAGTTTTGTATTGACTCATAATCAGATTGGTTCCACTGATACGATCACCGAGCTCTTCGCAAAGCTGAAAGCTGCGGAGGTGGACATCAAAAAGGATAATCATGTGTTGATGGTCAACAAGCCCCCCACCTTCAAGAAAGGTAAGGGTGCAAAGAAGCCCTTCAAGAAAGGCGGCGGCAAGCGCGTTGTCCCTGCTGAGAAGAAGCTCAAGTCTGGACCGAAGCCGGACACTGAGTGCTTCTATTGCAAGGACAAGGGTCACTGGAAGCGCAACTGTCCGAAGTACTTAGCGGACAAGAAGGCTGGCACCATCAAAGGTATATTTGATATACATGTTATTGATGTTTTCCTTACTAGCCCTCGTTGTAGTGCCAGTGTATTTGATACGGTTCGCTTGCTAATATTTGTAACTCAAACAGAGCTACGGAATAGATGGCTTTGCGAGGGATGAGGTGACGATCGCGCTGGCAACGGATCAAGAGTTGATGTGATGGTCAAGCACGCCTCCTTAGTTTTACCTTCGGGATTAGTTTTAAACCTTAATAAGTGTTATTATGTGCCTGCGTTGAGCATGAACATTATTTCTGGATCTTGTTTATTGCAAGACGGTTATTCATTTAAATCGGATAATAATGGTTGTTCTATTTATATGAGTAACATCTTTTATGGTCATTCGCCTGTTGTGAATGGTTTATTTCTTCTAAATCTCGAAAGGGATGAAACACACATCCATAACATTGAGGCTAAGAGATGCAAAGTAGATAGTGATAATACTACTTATTTGTGGCAATCGTCGCTCAGGTCATATTGGTGTAAAGCGCATGAAGAAACTCCATTCTGATGGACCTTTGGAGTCTCTTGATTTTGAATCATTTGACACATGCGCACCATGCCTCATGGGCAAGATGATCAAAACTCCGTTCTCCGGTATGATGGAGCGAGCAACGGACTTGTTGGAAATCATACATATCGATGTATGCAGACGGATGAGTGTTTCGACGCGCGGTGGATATCGCTATTTTCTCACTTTTACCGATGACTTTGTAGATATGGGTATATCTATTTAATGAAACATAAATCTGAAACATTTGAAAAGTTCAAAGAATTTCAGAATGAAGTGGAGAACCATCGTAACAGAAAGATTAAGTTTCTACGATCCGATCGTGGAGGTGAATATTTGAGTTATGATTTTCTCACGCATCTTAAAGCAAGCGGAATCGTTTCGCAACTCACGCCACCCGGAACACCATAGCGCAATGGTGTGTCTGAACACCGGAATCGAACCCTATTAGATATGGTCCGATCAATGATGTCTCTTACTGATTTGCCGCTATCATTTTGGGGTTATGCATTAGAAACCGCTGCATTCACTTTAAATAGGGCACCATCTAAATCCGTTGAGACGACACCGTATGAACTGTGGTTTGGTGCTAAACCTAAGTTGTCGTTTCTTAAAGTTTGGTGATGCGAAGCCTACGTCAAGAAATCGATGCCGGACAAGCTCGAACCCAAAGCGGAGAAATGCGTCTTCATAGGATACCCTAAGGAAACTATTGGGTATACCTTCTATCACAGAACCGAAGGCAAAGTGTTTGTCGCAAAGAACGGTTCCTTTCTTGAGAAGGAGTTTCTCTCGAAAGAAGTGAGTGGGAGGAAAGTAGAGCTAGACGAGGTTGTTGAACCTTCTCTTGAATTGGAGAGTAGCGCAGCACCTGAAATTGTTCCAAAGGTCACCGCACCAACAATAGAGGAAGCTAATGACAAGGATCATGAAGCTTGGACGATGTCACATCGAACGTCGCAGGTCGACAAGGTCGCGTGCCCCTCCTGAGTGGTACGGCAAACCTGTCTTGACTGTCTTGTTAGTAGAAGACAGTGAACCTACGAACTATGAGGAAGCGATGATGAGCCCAGACTCCGAGAAATGGCTAGAGGCCATGAAATCCGAATTGGGATCCATGAGCGAAAACCAAGTATGGACTTTGGTGGATCCTCCTAGCGACCGAAAGGCCATTGAGTGCAAATGGATCTTCAAGAAGAAAACAGACACGGATGGTAACGTTACCGTCTATAAAGCACGGCTTGTCGCGAAAGGTTTTCGACAAGTTCAAGGTGTTGACTACGATGAGACTTTCTCTCCCGTAGCGATGTTTAAGTCCATTCGGATTTTATTAGCAATTGCTGCGTTTCATGATTATGAAATATGGCAGATGGATGTCAAGACTGCTTTCCTCAATGGCAACATTGATGAAGAGTTGTATATGATGCAACCAGAAGGTTTTGTCGATCCTAAGGATGCTGATAAAGTATGCAAACTTCAGCGTTCCATTTATGGACTGAAGCAAGCATCTCGGAGTTGGAACCTTCGTTTTGATCAAGTGATCAAGAGCTTTGGATTTGTTCCAAATTGCTACGAAGCTTGCATCTACAAGAAAGTGAGTGGGAGCTCGGTGACGTTTCTGGTACTATATGTGGATGACATATTGATTATTGGAAATGACATCAACATGCTTAACGATGTGAAGAGAACATACCTAGACAAAGTTCTGAAAAGGTTTAGAATGGATAAGGCAAAGAAAGGTTCAGTGCCTATGTTGTCAGGTAAGATATTGAGCAAGGCTCAGTGTCCAGCTACGGTAAATGATAGAGAAGCTATGAGCAAAGTGCCTTATGCCTCGGCCATAGGTTCTATCATGTATGCCATGATGTGTACTAGACCGGATGTGTCCAATGCTCTTAGTTTGACGAGCAGATATCAAAGTGATCCAGGAGTGGAACACTGGACAGCCGTGAAGAACATCCTAAAGTACCTAAATAGGACTAAAGAAATGTTCTTAGTCTATGGAGGTGATGAACAGCTCTTAGTTTCGACACCGACAAGGATGATTCTAAATCTCAGACAGGATACGTTTATATTTTGAATGGAGGAGCTGTGAGCTGGAGAAGCTGCAAACAAAGCGTGATCGCGGGATCTACAGTAGAAGTGGAATACATGGCTGCTAGAGAAGCGTCAAGTGAAGGAGTTTGGATCAAGAACTTCATCACTGAGCTTGGCGTGGTTCCAAGTGCATTGGACCCACTGGAGATATTGTGTGACAACACTGGCGCCATAGCACTCGCTAAGGAACCAAGATATCATCCAAAGACCAAGCATATCAACCGCAAGTTTCATATAATCAGATATTATATAGCAGATGGAGATCTAAAGATTAGCAAAGTACATACAGATCTGAATGTCGTAGATCCATTGACTAAACCTCTTCCACGTGCAAAACATGATCAGCACCTTAGTGCCATGGGTGTGAGATTGTTGCCAAATGTAAACTAGATTATTGACTCTAGTGCAAGTGGGAGACTGTTGGAATTATGCCCTAGAGGCAATAATAAATATGTTATTATTATAATTCTTGTTCATGATAATGTTTATATTCCATGCTAGAATTGTATTAAGCGGAAACTTTAATACTTGTGTGGTTTGTGAACAACACCGTGTCCCTAGTACGCCTCTATGGACTAGCTCATTGATTAATGATGGTTATGGTTTCCTAACCATAGACATGAGTTGTCGATTAATAATGAGATCATATCATTGGGAGAATGATATGGTGGACAAACCCAAACTAAGCTGAGCAATTAGATCGTGTCATCATGTTCATCTTTGCGAAGCTTTTCTTATGTCAAATATTGTATTCCTTAGACCATGAGATAATACAACTCCCTGGTATCGAAAGAAAGCTTTGAGGTCATCAAACGTCATCCTATGAGAGGGTGATCATAAAGGTGTCTCTCAGGTGATCGGAAAGTACCTGTTGGGTTGTATGTATCGAGATGGGATTTGTCCCTCCAAAGTTGGAGAGTTATACTTCGGGCCCACTCGGTAATCGATATCAACACCGCTTGCAAGCATGTGGTTAAGGAGTTAATCACAAAGTGATATCGGATTACGGAACGAGTAAAGTACTTGCTGTGAACGAGATTGAACTAGGTATGACGGCATCGACGATCAAATCTCGCAAGTAAAATATCGCGAGACGAAGGGAATATATATATGGGATTGATTGAATCGGCATCGTGGTTCATCCGATATGATCATCGATGAATGTGGGAGTCAATATGGGTTTCCGGGCCCGTTGATTATTATTGATAAGATCATGTCTGCACATTCTCGAACCCGAAGGGTCACACACTTAACGTGTCTCGACGCTAGGATAGATTGGATAATTGGTTTATGAGTTTTTGTTCGGAGTCTCGGATGTGATCCGGGACATCAAGAGAGGTTCCGGAATGGTCCGGAGAATAAGATTCATATAAGGCAATGCAGTTTTTGGAGTTCGGAATTGTTTCGGGTTAATCGGTATTGTACCGGAAGCTTCTAGAACCTTCCGGAGGGGGACCAACGTGGCCCCACCTGCCGGGAGGGGGCATGGGCCTATGAGGGAGTGCCCTGGCCGCATTGGGCCAGGGGCACCAGGCCCCATAGGGCCCAGCCGGCCAAACCAAGGGGAAACCCTAGGGGAGCTTCTAGAAGGGGGGGGAACTTGCCCCCCACTCCTCCCTCCTTTGGCCGCCGGCCTAGGGCTTGGGGGAGGGGCTAGGGCTGGCGCCCACCCCTCTATATATAGAGGGCTGGGGCGCACCACTCCCCCACACCTCCTCCTCAACCCTAGCCGCCTCCTCTCTCTCTCCCTCCCGACTGCGTGTAGGCGAAGCCCTGCTGCAGAAACTCTCCACCACTTGCACCGCGCCGTCGCGTTGTAGATCCAATCCATCTCTCCACCATACTTGCTGGATCGAGGAAGGAGGATACGTCGAGGTGCCGCACGTGTGCATCTCTCGGAGGCATTGCCACTTGCGGTGTTAGATCGGAGCGGATCGCGAGGAGGAGGAGCGAGTACGACTACATCACCCACGTTCCGACGAACGTTCTGCTGTGCGAATCTTCAAGGGTATGAAGATCTCATCTAATCTCTCTCGTTGTTTGCATCTCCTAGATTAGATCTTGGCTTTCCCATTCGCATCCGTAGAATTTTTTTGATTTACTATGCTGCGAAACCCATCAAAAAACACATGCTACTGTAGTAACTCCTTCAAAAAACTCAATTCCCCAAAAGAGAGCTCAAAAAGGAATGAATAATAAGCAAATGCAAATAATGACAGAAATATATCAAAATAGACCAACAGGTAGAAACTGATTTTTTCGAAAATCTTCTATTTCTCAAATCAAAAAAGTGTTAAGCCAACGAAAGTTAGCTAACATACTGGGGGATTTATTCATAACTTTTCAGCTCAATCCGACTTACAGAGACTCCTCATGAATTTTTATGGTGGAGGATAGAAATCTGTTTCGGGACAGCAACTCCCCAAATCTTACTTCCCTCTCATTAGAAGTCATTCTTGGCACAAAAAGCAAACAAAAAGGATAAGGAGATGTCATTACTGAAGTAATAACTTCCAAGACTCAAGGAAACTCTTGGGTTATCTCCCAACAAGTACTTTTCTTTAACGCCTTTAAGTTAGGCACAAGAAGCAAGAAATCAAGTATTTTCAAATGAGGCATTAACTCTCTTGTTCTTTCCTTTCTTACCTTTCTTATTCTCTTTAGGGAAAATATGATTGCTTACTGGAGGAGAAAAATGCATAATGCCTTTTCCCACATCTATTATTGCTCCAAGGTGTTTAAGTAGGGATCTTCCAAGTGTAATCTATCCTTTGCCTACACATTCAATAACAAGATAATCAGTGGACACCATTTTCCCTGAGATTTTTGTAAACACACCTTCAGCTATTCCAATGGGTAATAAAGTGGCATTGTTAGTAAGAGAGATTTCCTCTCCTCCTTTAGAAAGCCCCTAAAGACTCAAATATTCATAAATATCTTTAGGCATAAGGCAAAATTCAGACATGATATCACAGCGAGCATCAAAAAGTGTAATATTTATAGAGACTTTGATTGTGGGAAACCACTTTGAAGGCTCAGAACTTATTGGAACATAATCATGGTACGCCCTAAGTGTGTGATAGCAACTATTCATAGCAGAAATACTGGACTCAAGAGTGTTCAACCTGGCAAAAAATCTATGAAAGAGGAATCAGACTTTCCAGGAGTATTATAAATTATAATCAATTTTTTATGGCATCAAAAGCTTCATCCTCAGTACATAGCAAAATACCTTTCTCAGCCACAACATCCAAAGCATATCTATAACGAAGAGCAATACCGCGGTAGAAACTATTAATAACCAATCTAAGACTCATTTTAGGCTTAGTTTCCCTTTGTAAAGCGGAGATTCTAGACCAAGCTTCTTTAAAACTCTCCTCACCTTTTTGCTTGAAAGCAAAGATCTCTTCCATAGGTGTAATAGAGATTGGACGAAAACCAGACATGGTAGCAACTAGGGTAGGAACTAATTTTTTTCTGTTTTTGATAAGAGAAAGCAAATCAAACTAAACTAGTTTTTTTTGGATTTTTTGATAAAAAGAGGCAAACAAAACCAAGCAAAAGAAACTAAGCAAACTAAAAACAAAGTAAAGAGAAAGGTTGAGAAGGAATCCCCTTGTGAAGACGTCCTTAGCCTCCCTGGCAACGTTGCCAGAAAAGCTTGATGCAGCGCTGAGTTGATGTAGGAGCGCTTCGTTGGGAACCCCAAGAGCAAGGTGTGAAGCAGCATAGCAGCAAGTTTTCCCTCGGTAAGAAACTGAGGTTATCGAACCAGTAGGAGGAAGGAAATGTTACACAAGTGTTGTAAGCAACGTGGAAACCTACACAACACAAACTCAAGACTTTGCCCTAAAGAATCAGTGAGGTTGTCAAGCTCACCGGTTTGTTGTAACAAATGATAAAACATATGGTGTGGAAGGTGATGAATTGTTTGCAGCAAGTAAACGGTGGAAGATGTATCAATGGTAAAGATTGGACCGGGGTCTATAGTTCACTAGAGGTGCTCTCCTTAGATAAAGAACATGGCATGAAGGGTAAACAAATTACAGCAGGGCAATTGACAGGAACTGAGCAAGGCATAACAATGCAATACCAGACAAAAAGATCCTATGAGATTCGATTGGGCAATACAACAATATACATAGACCGCCATCCAGCTGCATCTATGACTAGTAGTCCACCTTCAGGTTATCATCCGAACCCCCTCTAGTATTAAGTTGCAAGCAACAGACAACTGCTTTAAGCAAAGTGTATAAGGTAAACAATCCACTTGTTCCATGAACAAGAGACTGTTGTTTTCTCCCCAGTGGCAACATCACATCTACAACCGAAGAGATTTCTATCACTTCACTTGGAAACTAGAGGCATGAACCCACTATCGAGCATTATATACCCCCTCTTGGAGTCACTAGCAACTACTTGGCCAAGATAGCTACTAACAACGGAGAGCATGCAAGATCACAAACAACATAGACATGATAGAATCATATAGACAAAACCATTAATCAATCTGACATAGTAATCTCAGTATCCATCGGATCCCCGCAAACACAACATGCATGATTACAAATAGATTAGATCTTGATCATGAACGGAGCTCACAAGATCTATACATGAAAGCACAAGGAGGAGATACAACCATCCAGCTACTACATGGACCCGTAGTCCAAGGTGGAACTACTCACGCATCATACCAGGGAAGAAGGCCTCCGGGATGATCTTCCCTCGGGCAGGGTGCCGGGAAGAACTTCAGATCCCTCCGACCTAGGGACGATGGTGGCGGCGGCTACAGAAGGTTTCGTGGAGTTTTGATCAGGTGCCTAGGGTTTTTGCATCGGGGGCTTCTTATAGGCAAAGAGGCGAGGCTAGGAGGCGGCTAGAGGGCCCACACCCTGCCCAGGCGCAGGCCCACCCTGGTCACGCCTAGGGGGTGTGGCAGCCTTGGCTCGCCTCTCCGTATCCCCTCTGGACTTCATGTCGCCCACGGTAAAATATTGACTTTAGATTTTGTCCCATCCAATTCCGAGAATATTGATTTTCTGCCTTTCTTGGAACCAAAAACAAAAGAAAACAGGCAACTGGCACTGTAGCAACTTGTTAATAGGTTAGTTCCAGAAAAGATATAAAAACACCTCAAAGTGTAGACAAAGCAAGGCAAAGTAGATACTAAAAAGCATGGAACATCAAAAATTATAGATACGTTTCCGACGTATCAACCGCCTACAAGATAGTTTAGATGTCAAGCCCTAAAGCACCAAACTAGGGGAAGTGGTACTTGTATGTTTTGCAAAGTAAAAGTTCAAACTTACATTTACGTAATGCATGTAGACCGTACTCGCCACCGCCTGATGCTGCCAAAAGGCCACCTCATATTCATTATGAGCAGCATCGTAGGCCGTGTCAAAGTCAGGCTACAATTTCAAATACAATGAATCTCGTCAACACTTAGCCATGCAAGAACGAAAGGCGTAAAGATGATAAAAATAAGGAAAACTTACATCATCTGTGTAGGTGGATCGACGAGGCTGGCCACGAGGCCGGATAGGGGGGCCATCGGCGGGGTAGGTAGCCTTGAGACGCGTGAAGCTCGTGTTGAGGGTAGGCTTGAACTTTTTATTAAGAATCTTGAGACGTCCATGCTCCAATCAGTGGCTCGATAGGAGCAACGACTCCTCGTCAGTCTCCGTGTTAATGGGGTCATCCAGATGCGGGTGACGAGCCTTCACCATCGTGGTGTAGGACTACAAGTGTTTCTGGGCATTGCCGAAGAACACATGGAGCAAGGGCTGAAGCTTCGAGAGATCGGGCTTCTTGAGCCGCATCTTCTCATAGACGGCGATGTCACGAATCACCTCCCCGGGTGGTGCCTCATCCACCTGCGTCGCGAAGAGAAATGTTATGCGTATCAAGTAGGAACATGACGGGAAATAAATGCAGGTCATTCCATGTGTATACATACCATCTTCCCCTTGAAGCGGTCAAAGTTGCGGTTTCCCACGCAGTGTGTTCCACCATCGCCTCGGTTCTCCGTGTTCCGCCTCGACAAGGCTGCAAACTCTTCATCTACTTTGATCCACCTCGTCCTAACGAGCTCCTCCCATGCGTCTCGATGCGGCTCAGCCCAGTTGGGACAACCTGAAAATGCAATAATCAACTCCAGATAATGCAATGGCAACTTAGCAGCAATGTAGAATCTCATGACATTTTACTCATCGACATGTACTCTTCCGGAGTCATCGAGTAGTCAAGATTAGGATTTTTACTGACAATTTCCTCCTTCTTAACCCTCACGCCCCTTTTAGCCCATAAGTGACTAGAGGTCGTGACCTTTTGGTTGTACCCCTTTCAGCCCATAAGTGACTAGCGTCCGTGACCTCTTGGTTGTACCACACCTTTGGTTTCAACTTCACACAATCCCCAAGCAAGTCCTGTTCACCTTCTCATGTTGCTCCTCATCCACACGATAAAAGCACTTCAATCATGCATAAAAACAATTGTGAAAGTCATGAGTTAGCACGGTGGGGTCATCAACTATGAATGAAACTCGAGAAATATGTCTTACCCAAAAATTGGTGATCACCGCATCAGCAGCTGTCGGAAAGCCCGGGATAATGGTAGCCTGGTAGTCCGCCCGAGTAGTGGCTAGCCTCCTTTCGCCCTCGGGTGTAGTGTACAAGCCCAGCTAGAACTTCCTAATTAGAGCTCCAATCATGCTATTAGGAAGGCGGGGCTTGGTCCCCGCAGGAAATGTCCAATTGCTACACAATAATCAAACATTAGTTCACATGCCAAATTATTTATCACCAACAAGAAATTACATGTTTAAAATTCCAAATTAGTACGCTTACTCAAGGCCATCTGGAATAATAAGGGCTTTCGCCTCCTGGGTCCTAGGCTCAAACTTCTCGTCAGGGAGTCTCAATTCCACAATTTCTTCGGCGGCACCTGCACCACCAACTCGTGTGTAGGGTTTGCCTCCTCTCTAGACTCCTCCGCCTCCGCCTCGGTCTCTGTTGTTGATGGCGCCTGAGAGCGCTTCGTCGAGAAACCCCAAGAGCAAGGTGTGATGCAGCACAGCAGCAAGTCTTCCCTCAGTAAGAAACCGAGGTTATCGAACCAGTAGGAGGAAGGAAACGTCTCAAAGGTGTTGCAAGCAACGTGGAAACTTGCACAACACAAACTCAAGACTTTGCCCCAACTAATAGTGAGGTTGTCAATCTCACCGGTTGCTGTAACAAAGGATTAACTGTATGGTGTGGAAGATGATGATGGTTTACAACAAGTAATCAGTAATAGTGGAGGATGTATCAATGGTAAATATTGGACCGAGGTCCATATTTCACTAGAGGTGTTCTCCTTAGATAAACAAACATGGCATGCTGGGTAAACAAATTACAGCAAGGCAATTGACAGGACCGAGCAAGGCATAACAATGAAATACTGGACATAAAGATCCTATGAGATTCGATTGGGCAATACAACAATATATATAGACCGCCATCCAACTGCATCTATGTCGTGGTATTGCCGACGAGTACGCCATGGAGGGGTCCTCACAGTGCGTGTTTAGAGACGTGGGGTAAGGCAGACGGTTGACGGGTATGAGGTAACACAGCTTACCCAGGTTCAGATCCCACAACGGCGGCGGAATCCTACTCCTGCTATAAATCACTATAATGGCAATACGCCGAGTTACAGAGATAGGTTCGCTGTGCGAGGTGTGTGTCAAAACGATACTAGGTTGTATGAATCGATGCCCTAAAGGCTCCCATAGGCCCGACTTATATAGTCGCCAGGTCCTAGGGTTACAGGGAAAAGTCCTAGCCGGACAGGTTTACAGAGTTCTACACCGTCTATTACTAGTCTTGTGTATCTTGTACTCCAAGGCTCCGGGTACGCTGGTAACTCCATCGTAGCCTTCCTTTATCCGGCATGGGACTCCCTTCTGGATCCACCTAAGCCGCTGAGCCAGGCCATGCTACCTACTATGGGCCACCCGGGTTAGTCGGATAAGAGACATGCTATGAGGATACCCATATAGCATATCCCCAACAGTAGCCCCCGGAGAACTCCGAGATCTTGCGTCGTCTTGCCTCTTCTCATGGAATGCTCCGTCTAGGTGGATGTCGGCAAATCGTCAAGCAATATCTTGTAGTCCTCCCAAAGAACCCTGCAAAGGTTTCTCCATCTTATATGAGTAAGTCGGAGAAATACTGAATCTTCCGTCGTACGCTCCCGTTGTCGGATTAAATCCGTCCATGCCGGAATCTTCGATGGGACGGCTCATGTACCATGTCAGTTATGACGACGTAGGTTGTAGGTCAGCGACGCCTCGTAACTCACACATGCAGAGAACGCAATCATATCCGATTTTCCCGCGCGAGCGATACGAACCGTTGGCGGCGGCGGTTGGAGACGTGGTGAAATTACCGCGCACGTTCATGAACACGTCGTCTACGCGGCAACCGTCTGATTAGCTACACGAATCTTGACGCAGAGTAAGATAATAGTAACCGTGGGACACTTGCCACTTTTTCACCCCATTCTCTCGTGTCATCGTCTTCTTCCTCCAGTCGCACACCTCCTCGAGCTCTCCGCGGAAAACCTCGAGAAACCCTAGCCTCTCTCTGCACCAGTCGTTTCCTTCCATTCCTTCCATGGCCAGCAGCAGCTCCTCCCCGTTGATGGCGGCGTCGAGTGAAGCCACGGCGAAGCCGGCGAGCTCCATTGTCGTGCCCCCAGAGGGCCTGGTCATCCCCGCTTCGGCGGTGATTGAAACCACCGGCGGCGACCACAATCTGGCGGCACTAGAGCCCCTGGAAGAGGAACCAGACTCGCACAAAGGCGACTGGCGCGGCTCGGACATCACCGGCCGCGACATCCAAGAGATGGTTGTTGAGGGTTACCTCCCTTGACGGAGGCGGGCGCCAGCCGGCGAGGTGACCCCTTCTCCCCAAGCCGGAGAGAAAGTGTACCTCAAGGCGCAATTGGTATGCGGCGTTTCTCTGCCCATCTCTCACTTCTTTCTGTCCGTCTTGAATAACTTCAAGGTCCAACCCCATAACCTCTCCCCCAATAGTATCTTAGTGCTTAGAAACTTCGCGGCACTTTGTGAGGGTTACCTAGGGATTAGGCCTAGGTTAGACTTGTTTGTATACTTCTTCACCGTCAAACGTGAAGCCGGACACAGTAGGGAGGAGCTTAGGAACTGCGGCACCATAAGCTTCAAGATCCGTCCTGGCCAGCGGTTCCTCGACATCGTCGGCCACGAGTCGTGCAAAAATTGGCAGTGGACGTACTTCTACGGCCCCGACATTCCTTTGGCGGGCCGAGAAGTAACGTACCCGGACTTCGTGGATGGAGCCGCCGCTGAAGTCTCCACATGGCGGTCCCATGCCTCCCTTCCCTCCGACCTTGACGCTTCTCGCGCAATAAGGCGGATCGAGTGGTTCGTAGAGACGGGTCTAACCGGCTTGGACCTAGCCATGTGCTGGTTCATCAGGCGGATCCAACCTCTGCAGCACCGCACGAAGGTTATGCACGAGTACACCGGCGACCGAAGGGATACCCTCCGGATCTCCGAGGACAACTTCTCGAGTGACTCCGTCAAGTTCCGCCTTAAGGACATCGTTAAGGTGAAGGATAAGAAGCGTGGCTTCACCCTTACCTACGACATGTTCGTAGACGGAAAGTGCCCAAAGGTAGATATTTATTTTTCCGTGTATGACATTGCTCCAGTTTTTTCTGTCTTGCCAATACCATCTTGTCTAACACGATGATTTCTCACTTAACAGCTTAGTGATCTAGAGGAGGGCAACCTGGCTGCCCAAATCTACGATCCAAAGATGAAGGAAGTCATGGTCGTGTCCGACGACGATGCCTCGTTGGCGCAAAAGTGGAAGAGCTCCACCTTTGACGCTGCCGACGGAGGTAAGAAGAAGAAGACGGAGGGTGGAGCCTCCAAAAAGAGTATTGTGGCCCTGGAGGCGGAAAAGAAGAAAGCCACCGGGTTGTTTGCCAAAGCGCCCCCTAGTGTAAGCCTTCTCATTCTCCAACATTGTCTCATTTATCTGTCTTATTCCTATACTTATGCACTTTGCACGTTTCAGGAAGAAAGCCACAACCAGCCTCAAGAAGTCCTCCAAGACTCTTGGGGCTTCTAGAAATATTAAAGATATGCTGCATCGCGACTCCTCCCCCGCCATCGCCCCTGCTACTCCTGCCGTCAAGCCCTCCTCTGCTCCGACATGCTCCCAAGTCCAGGAGGCACCAGGCCCTTCCGTCATGGAAGTGGACTCTGTCGTACCGAACTAGCTATCGTCAGCGAGCAGGCGACGCAGGAGAGTGCTTCTCTTCAAATGGCTAAAGCTCCGGCTAAGGATGCCATCGGTAACGGCGACGCGGTGGTGGGAGCTGGTACTTCTGCCGTAGGCGGCGCCTCTGCTCCCCAGAAACCCTTTGAGTTCCCGAAGATTGTTTACCCGGCGCTCATGCCGAGTAACACAACTATGGTTCCTGGAGGAGTGTCGTCATCTCCGACGTGCGGTCTGGAGGAGCTACTCCGACAAGCAGACATCTTGCAAGGAAACAACATTTCCTTTGGCAAGCTGCTGGCCGAGAGCACTACAAACCTCAAGATTATCGCACTTGTAAGTTTTACTTTACCTTTTGCATTTCGTATGAGTATCCCACTGTAGCCCCCGAGGATGTAGACGGAAAACCATAGGTTTTGCATCTATATGCTCTAAGAGTGACTAAGTTAGAAAGAACTCTCACTGTAGCCCCCAAGCATTTAGATGGAAGAAATTATTCCGACTAGATGCTTTAAGAGTAGCATACACAGTGTTCATATTTTTCAGTGCTGTAGCCCCCAAGCCTCTAGTTGTAACTGAATTTAGCTCCGACTAGATGCTTTAAAGAAAAGCTAAGCATTTACTAAGTAAAAAACTTTATACTGTAGCCCCCAAGCCTCTAGTTGAGAACTGAATTAGCTTCGACTAGATGCTTAAATAAAAGCTAAGTATATTGCTAAGTTAAAAACTCTCGCTGTAGCCCCGAGCATCTAGGTGGAAAATTTCTGACTAGAAGCTCCAAGCAGACTAAACAACGACTTGACTTTGTATTTGTTTCCACAGAACGAGAATGCTCGGAGGGGCATGGCCAACGACAAGTACCAGAAGATGCGCGCAGACCTTGAAGCTGAAAAGGGTAAAACCGCCATCTTGAAGGAACAGATCATCAAAAACAAGAGTCTGTTTTCTTATGACGCATTTCCGTCTTACTTTTGTGCCCATAATCTCTGAGTACTCAATGTGTACTTTGTTTTTCTCTGACTTGTAGAACATGTCGCCAAGGCCAAGGATATTGTTGAGCAGTCCAAGCATATCCAACAGCTGGACAGCGAGAACAAGATCCTGAAGGAAGAGAGGAAGGAGATGCTGAAGATGCACGAGGATTCTATGAAAGCCTTGCAGGATTCCGCCTCTGCAGAGATCAACCGCTTGAAGGAGGAGCTTGCGATCCTAAAGGATCAGAAGCAAGATGCCGATGAGCAAAACCTTCGCCATAGAGAGGCGTTTAAGCTCCTCCAACAAGAGAAGGAATCCTTGGTGGACATCGTCTGGCAAGCCAAGGCCAGCATCTTCAGTAAGTTTCCTCCGCCTTGTATTTGCTGCAGTCTGGATACTTAGAGTTTTTTGAACTCATACGCTCCTTGTCAGAATTTGCAGCTCCTATGGGGTTAACCCGCTCGCCTCCTTCGGACAAGGAATGCATGATTCTTGCCAGCAAATTTATCAACACCGCCATCACCCAAGCCAAGGAGATTGCCAAGCCCCTTCAGATTTATATCAAGGCCTCGGACTCCGTGGCGAAGTACTCGGAGATTTTGCGCCGAGCCCCCGAGCGTGTCGCGAGCTGGAAAGCTTCATGCGCACGGGCTGGCGCAAGGATGGCGTTGTCCATGGTGAAGGCACACTATGAAGGTGCCGACATCGACACGGTGACATCTGGTATCTCGACATGGATGATGACGGCAAGGAGATCGATCACGAAGCCATCCTGTCATCACTCGCGGGGTATGATACCAGGGTTGCCGAGTTGGTAGATGTCGACGTCTTCGTGCCCAGGAACTTTCTCGACAACGCCAACCCGGATTCCTCCGAGTCTCACCACAGCGCTGACACTGAGGGTGATTCTCCGGCTGGTGATGATGCGGCCTCCAAGTCCCCTGCACCCAAAGAGTGAAAAACACTTTGTAATTCTTGTTTCACCCTTGACGTGTGCATTGAAAAAACTTGGTGATGTAATCTTAAGGCGGAAAACAGTGGTTGTCGTATCCTGCTACTTAAGAATTAATTCCCAGTATGTATATATTTTTGATGGGGATATGCCTACCGGGGTATACCCAGCAGGATGATTCCGACTGGCCCAGGCACCTGCGAGTGGGCCTGCGGTAACGGCGACTGGATCATGACTTGGCGTGGACTCAAGCGACTGGAAGTTGAAGGCCCAGAAGCGTAGATAGGCCCAGTCGGATTAGGTTAAACAATTTCTGAAACCTTAACTGATTCGGGTGGGTGGGTGAGTCTATATAAACCTCCCTAGAGGGCGTGTAGAGGGGACGTTCCATCATCCACCCAAGCGACTCGCTGCCTAGCCGCCGAGCTCGCCCCATTGTACTTCCACCATAATACAATCTAGCAGGAGTAGGTCTTTACCCTCCGGGGGCGAACCTGGGTAAATCCTCGTGTCTCCGCCCTCATCTCACACCGCAGATGGCTGATCGCCCTTGACCCATGTTTTACTACTCGCTGCCGATTGCAGCATCTGCCGTCGTCATTCCCACGACAGTGGCGCCCACCGTGGGGGCTGGCCGGTCTGGCCGGTGTTCTGCGGCGAGATCCAATCTGCCCATCAACGAGTCGGTCGCCACTGGCCGCATGATAGCGATCGACGAGATGCTCCAAATCTTGCCGAGCAGCTACGTCCCGGCGGCGTGACCCGTCATGCATAGCATGATCCTGCCGGTCGGCACGATTAGTCTCTTCGTCGGCCTCACCGACGTCATCGTCTCGGAGGACTCGGCTCGCGTCCGCGAGTCGCCGCCACGTGACCGGCTCTCCGAGAGTCAGGTCCGCACGATCCACCGCCTCGCCTCCGAGTACAACTCAGCCCACAACGACGTGGCTGAAACCACCACGGCCGCGGAAGAAGCGGCCCTCAACGACGACGCCGACTCGGTGACCCCGGCGTCACTCGCCGGATCCATCGTCGCCGCGTCGCCCGCGGGCTCCATCACCCAGGTCTCCAACGTCGGAGACTTCGAGGATTCCTCCATCCTTGGGATCTTCGACTATGACTCCGGGTCGGAGAACTCCGCCGATCTCCGCGACGGGACCGGTCGCCACGCCATGACATACATGGCGGCTGGCGCCGATCCGCCGGAGGATCCATTCTCCACCCGATCCCTCCCAACACAACAGCAACGGAGGTCAAGGAACTGCACGGGCGGGCAGTCACGCATGAGCAAGCCGAGCGCGAAAAATTTCGCCTCGAGCAGGTGACGGCACAGGAGCTGTCGCGCTACCACCAGCAACGAATTAGGTCGCGCCTAAACCCCACCGTCCAGGGGTGCTCCCTGAATTTCGACGACAAGAGCGACCCGGCCCGCACGGCCGAGCGCGCGATCTACGAAAACGCGCCACCAGGAGGAAGCTCCCGGCCCCCACCAGGGTCGATGGCAAATGGCGCCCCACCACCACCCAACCGCGCACCCCCCAGGGACCAGCCGCGGATCGTGGTCTCCTCATGGGAGCGAGACGCGAACGGCCTACCACTGTTCTCCACCCCGATGGACAACCTCGTCGCAGGCCGAGCAGCAGCCGACAACATCACGGCCACCGGTGACGGCGCCCTACAGATCCAGTATGTCAAGGCCTTGCTCGCAAAGGCGGTCGAGCAACAAAACGCAGGCGTCGACTCACAGGGTCGGATGTACTCGCGTTCATAGGGCAGCAGAGCGGCCTCAAGTGGTCGTCCCTTGGCGGCAAACACCCTCAACTGCCCGCCACCCGAACCTCTGCAGCTCCAACACCGACCCGCGAACGCGGCACTCTCCACCAACGACCCCCGGCCGGCGACCAACCGTCCCGCTGTCAGCGACGCCCGCACCTACATCATCAACAACCAGAGCTGGCGCGCACGCCAGACCTGCGGCACACCCTAACCAACCGCCGCGACAGCGAGCCGAGGGGGTCGCTAAGCCAACTCGGGCCCCGGTGCTTCGGACCGATGATCCGAGGCGAAAGATATCCGGCGAACTTCAAAGCACCAAAGGAAATAGAGAAGTACAACCCCCGTATGATCCCTCTGTGTGGCTGGATACTTACCTCATGGCAATGGGGATCGCCGGCCACACCGATCTACTCGCCGCCCGCTACCTCCCCCTGATGATGGAGGGGGCGTGCAGGCAGTGGATCAACACTCTCCCTGCGGATAGCATCGACTCCTGGGAAGAGATGCGCGACGCCTTCATCAGGCACTTCGAGGGTTCATACACCCGCGCCACCACCATCGAGGACCTAGAACGATGCGTCCAGGGATCTCGCGAGTCGACCCGCAGTTGGGTCCAACGGTGGCAAGAACTGTGGTACAACGCGGTCGATATCCACCCAGACACCGCAATCCACTGCTTCAAGACCTCGTGCCGTTACGAGCCCCTAGTCGCCAAGCTCAAACGAGCATACCGCACACTCGACAACATACCGGAGCTCCTTGAGATCGCCAAGAGATACGCGGAGGAAGACCCAAACCAAGAAACCGACGACGAGTCGGGAGGACAACGCCGCATGAGCGGCAACGACAACGGACGACGATCCGATCTACGCTACAGCAACACTCGCCTCACTGTCAAGCGCCGCAGTGACGGGCGAGTTGACTTCGTCGCCAACGCTGGGCACGCGCAACACGAGCCCAAGCTCTTCCGCCGCGACGGGGGTCAACACCGCGACGGCGGCAACTACAAGGCGAACCAAGGTTTGACCCCGCGACCCTCCATAACCAACCTTGTGCATTTCACAGCAGGGAAGGAAAGCCCACCACACACACGACCACCGACTGCCACTCTTTCAAGGAGATCGAGAAGGCACGGCAAGCGCGGGAAGACCCCGACAACAACCCGCCAAACGGCGGAAAATTCGGCAGCGTGGCTGGCTCGCTCCACACCTTCACAGGCTTCAACACGAAGCGCGAGAAGAAGGTCATCGCCCGCGCCATCGCCGTCAATGCGATGGCTCAGGTGGACGTTCCCCAGTTCCTCAACTAGTCGGAGCAACCCATCACCTGGAGCCGCCAGGACCACTCGCCACGCATCGAGTACCCAGGCCGAGTCGCCCTGGTAGTCAAGCCCAAGGTGGGAGACTACTGGCTCCCCAAGACATTTATGGACGGCGGCAGCTCCATCAACATCCTGTACCTGGACACCTTCAGGCGACTGTGGCTCCCACAGTCGATGGTCGAGACGACCTACACCACGTTCCACGGCATCGTCCCCGTCGGAAGGCGTACCCAATCGGCAAGGTCACGCTGCCAGTCACCTTCGGCACACCGGTAAACTTCCGCACCGAGCGGATCGTCTTCGAGCTGGTGCCCTTCGACAGCCCCTACCACTGCGTCCTGGGGCGCCAGGCGTTCACCAAGTTCATGGCGGCGCCCCACTACGCGTACAACGCGATGAAGCTCCCCGGACTGCGTGGCATCACACCATCCACGGCGACCCCGACATGGCCGCCGAGTGCGAGGCCAAAGGAGCCAAACTCGCCGCCGCCGTCATCGCGGCAGAGGCCAACCACGCCGACGAGCTCGCCAAATACGCGAGCGGGGTCAACAACGACACCCCACTATACTCAAGAAGCCCAACTCGGAGGGCGGCAACACCTCAGCCTTCGAGGCAACGTCGCATACCCGCACCGTCGAGCTGGTCCTAGGCGACTCCAGCCAGACGGTGACGTCGGGACGGGCATGAGCCCAGCATAGGAAGACGCGCTCATCGAGTTACTCCGTGAGAATAGTTAAATCTTCGCATGGAAGCCCTCTGACATGTCGGTGTCCCTAGGGAACTCGCTGGGCACAAACTCAACACCGACCCCAAAGTGCGACCTGTCAAGCAGTCGCTGCGGCCCTTCAATGAAGAGCGCCACCGAGCCATCGCCGAGGAGGTGCAGCGTCTACTCGCTGCAGGCTTCATCCGGCCAATCAAATACTCCAAGTGGCTGGCAAACCCAGTCCTGGTCGAGAAGAAAAATGGGACCTGGAGTATGTGTATCAATTACACAAACTTAAACAGCGCCTGCCCGAAGGAGCAATTCGTCCTCCCGCAGATCGACCAAATAATCGATTCCACCGCGGGCTCGGAATCGCTATGCTTCCTCGACGCCTACTCTGGGTACAACCAGATCAAAATGGCCGTTGAGGACGAAGAGAAGACGGCGTTCATCACCCCATTCGGAGCCTTTTGCTACATTGCCATGACCTTCGGCCTCAAGAACGCCGGGGCGACCTACCAGCGGTGTATGCAGGAGTGCCTTGCGAGCCAAATTGGCCGCAATATCCACGTCTACATCGACGACGTGGTAGTGAAGTCCGCTCGCCAGGGCGACCTACTCGCAGACCTGGCGGAAACATTCGCTAACCTGCGGAAATACAAGATAAAACTAAACCTAGGCAAATGCACCTTCCGTGTACCAGCAAGGCAGCTACTGGGATACGTCGTCTCCAAGCGCGGGATCGAGGCGAATCCCACCAAGATCGACACGATCGCTCGACTCGGCAAACCCGAGTGCCTGCGCGACGTCCAGAAGCTGGCCGGGCGAGTTGCAGCTCTCAGTCGCTTCATCCCCCGATTGGGCGAAAAGGCGATGCCCCTGTACCGCCTGATGCGCAAGAACCCCACCTTCCAGTGGGACAAGGAGGCGGATGAGGCGCTCCGCGACCTCAAGAAGGTGCTACTCGCAGCACCGCTACTCACTGCACCCGTCGACAAGGAACCCATGCTGGTCTACGTCACGGCTTCCGAGCGCGTCGTCAGCGCCGTCATGGTCGCCGAGAGACCAGAGGAAGGAAAGGAGCGTCCAGTGCAGCGACCAGTGTACTATATCAGCGAGGTCCTCACAGAGTCGCGCCAGCGATACCCGCAATACCAGAAACTAGTATATGCGGTCTTCATAGCACAGCGGCGACTTCCACACTACTTCCAGGAGCAGCCGATAACGGTCGTCTCCTCAGCACCGTCGCAGGACATCATCCGAAACCGCGAGGCGACCGGGCGAGTCGCCAAGTGGGCCGTCGAAATCGGCGTCCACAACATCAAGTACGAGCCGTGCAAAGCGATCAAGTCGCAGTCTATCGCGGACTTCATCGCCGACTGGGAGGAGGCCCAGCAGCCAGAAAAGCTGCCATACCTCCACTACTGGAGTTTACACTTTGACGGCTCCAAGAATGCGGACGGTGCAGGAGCAGGGATCGTGCTCACCTCTCCGAAGGGCGACAAGCTACGCTACGTCCTCTGCCTCGACTTCACCCCCTGGACCAACAACATGGCCGAGTATGAGGCACTACTCCACGACATGCGAGCCGCCAAGGAGATGAATGTCAACCGCCTACGCTGCTACGGAGACTCCGACCTCGTAGCTGGGCAAGTCGCTGGCACCTGCGACGCCGTCTCCCCCACCATGGCGGCATACCGTCAAGCAGTGGACAAGCTGGGCGGACACTTCGCAGGCTATTCCGTCGAGTGGATCGATAGGCGGAACAACGAGGAGGCCGACGCACTCTCTCGTATCGGCTCGCCTCGACTCGCACCACCCGCCGGCGTCTTCCTCGACACCATCACCAAGCCTTCCGTCTCTCCCCCAAGGGAGATCGACATCGGAGTCCCGCTGCAACCAGAGGCAGCCCTGGTCGCACTCATCGTCGAGCCAGAGGACTGGACTATGCCGTACATCGCCTACCTAGAGGGAGGCACCTTTCCAGCAGACGAAACAAATGCCCGGATGATAGCACGCCACTGCAAATCCTTCGTCATCATCGACGGTGAGCTCCACAAGCGCAGCGTGACCGGCGTGTTCCAACGCTGCGTCCAACCCACTGAAGGACGCAAAATCCTCCAGGACATCCACTCCGCCGACTGTGGCCACCATGCCGGCGCCCGCTGTCTGGTCGCAAAGGCTATGCGACACGGTTTCTACTGGCCTACCGCACACGCAGACGCTGTCGACATTGTCCAGCGGTGCGCCGGGTGCCAGAAGTAGGCCAACCAGACCCACGTACCGAGCTCGGCGCTCAAGACAATCCCCATCACCTGGCTGTTCGCCGTGTGGGGTATGGACATGGTAGGCCCTTTCAAAAAGGCCCCCTCCGGCTTCACCCACCTCCTGGTCGCAGTCGACAAATTCACAAAATGGGTGGAGGCCAAGCCAGTCCGGAAATGGGACGGGAAGACCGCCACCAAGTTCCTACGCGAGCTCATCTATCGCTACGGGTTCCCACACAGCATCATCACGGACAACGGCACCAACTTTGCCAAAGGAGCCATGGCCGAGTTCTGCGAAGAACATCACATCCGACTCGACCTCGCCTCGGTCGCTCACCCAGAGTCCAACGGCCAGGCGAAACGGGCCAACCAGAGCATCCTCCATGGCCTGAAGCCACGGCTTCAAGTACCACTTGAGCGCACCGCCGGGTGCTGGGTCGAGGAGCTACCCTCCGTCATCTGGGGCATCCGCACCTCCATCAACAGGTCGACAGGGTTCACCCCCTTCTTCATGGTGTATGGTGCCGAGGCAGTCATGCCCACCGACCTAGAGCATGACTCGCCCAGGGTTGTCCACTACACGGAGGCCGCAAACGAACTCGCACGCCAGGATGGAGTCGACCAACTCGACGAGGCACGGGACCTAACCCGATCCCGCACCGCCATCTACCAACAAGGGCTCCGCCGCTACCATAGCCGGCGAGTAAGGACTCGCACGTTCCAGGAAGGCGATCTGGTGCTACGCCTCATCCAGGACAAGAAGGGCATGCACAAGCTATCCCCCCCTTGGGAGGGACCATTAGCCATCGGGCGAGTCCTCGGCAACGACGCCTACTACCTCATCGACGTCCGAGGAGACGGGAAACTCGACGTCAAGCGACCGTGGAATGTAAACTTACTACGGAAGTTCTACTCCTAGAATTCCATACATGTACTCTCCACCTGCTATGAAATAAAATAGATCGGTTACCGCAAATTGCGTCTACTCTCCGTGCCTTGTGCCACTCGCACTCGTAATAACAGCGTCAAGCTAACCGCAGAAATCAACCTCTGGTACAGCGACCGACACGGCCAAGTAGTGTGTTCCGAGGGCACTGGGTTACCCCAGGACTCGTAACGTCCACGAAAAATGCCAACCCGGAGCACCATTGGAGTCGCCTAGCTCGACTGGCTTAACGAGCCAAGACAAATGCCCTCGTTCCTCACAGCGACCAAGGTCCTCCGCATCCTCGGCACAACGACTTGAACGGCCAAGTACCACGCTGGGCCATCGACGATCGAAACACGAGCGACTAGGGAAAAACTCCAAGTATGAGAGCATGCCCAGGACTCGCCATGCGACTGACCCTACGGGTCAGGCAGGAGTGACGCGATTCCTCTAACGCGCTCAGTCCTCACCCACCCTGGAGCTGCGACTAGAACCACCAAGTACCACGCACGGGGACTCGGCCACCCGACCTCGTTCGCGCAAGGGAAAACGGTCAAGTAAAGAGCACTCACGGGAGTCGCCCTGCGACTGGCTCTCCGAGCTCGGGCGAGTCGACCTCAATAACAAAACAATTGACAAAACATTCAAAACCACAAACACATAACAAACGAGGTCGAGGACTCATCCAATCAGCAATCAAAATCAAGAAACAATTCACAAAATAACACGAAGTTTCATTCCAGCAGAACAGCGTCATTCCAAAATACAAGTTGAGTCCAATGGCCAATCGCTACTAACACCCCAGGGCACAGTGTTTCTACTACGCAGGTTTCGACAGCGACTCGCCGCCACCCCTGCGGTTGCGAATGAAGGGCGTGTACGGGTTCGATGGGTACGTCATCAACTCACCCGCCATCGCCGCACGGAAGGGTTGCTCGACCTTGAAGTCCCGATGCGGCGGCTCAGGATCGTTGGGGGCGACAGTCATCTCCTGATAGGGGAGGAGGTCACCCATCGCCCAGACGCGATCGGAGTACACCGCGGCCCGGTCCGTCAGCTTCAGTACCTCGGCGATCTCCACCGAGCCCGTCGACAAGGGGTAGCCACTCGTCACGTCGTCAAGATCGAAGTCCTCCGGGAAGTGGGCAAGCCCAAGGCTGAGAGCCGTCGCCGCCCCGCGCCGGAACGCCGACCGCGTCATGAATTCGACGACCGACGACGCCTTCTCCAGATACCGCCATACTTCGACGAGGTCGCTGGGAATCACTTCCGTAGGCGATATCTCCTGAAGATATGCCCGAATGCAAGCCGCGGACAACGTGGCCGAGTCAACAAGAGTGGTCACACACTGCCGCGCGTCGTACGACTGTGCCTCTTCCGAGCTGTCGATAATCCGACCTGTGGACAGAGGGCGGCAGTGAGTATAACAACGATTACATAATGCAGCTACTACAAGCAGAGGCAGAAAGTTTACCAATTAAAGGACGGCAGAGGCCCGTGATGAAGCTTTGAAGCGAGGAGAAGTCGTTCTGCAGCCCAATAACGAGGGCGTCAGAGAACTTTCGCTCTTCAGCGGCAGCCGTAACAGCAGCTTTTGCTCGCTCCAGATCAGCGATCCGCTTCTCAGCCGTACTCAACGCATACTGAGTCGCCGTCAGCTCACCCGCCGGGACAAGGCCCTGACGGACCTCCTCTGCCTTGGCAGCGATTGTTTGGAGTCCCTTGTTCGTTTCTTGGACGGCAACAAGTTCCTTATCCGCGCGACACTTCGCAGCAAGCCGATCGGCCGACTCACGCAGCAAGCCCTGCGCACAAATCAAACAGTCAAACAATGGAATCCTAAGTTCCCACCCGCTGAAATTCAGCGACTAGGCACTCGGGGACTGGAGATCAAAAATTCCTAAGTGTCCACCCGCTGAAATTCAGCAACTAGGCACTCGGGGACTGGAGATCAAAAAATCCTAAGTGCCCACCCGCTGAAATTCAGCGACTTGGCACTCGGGGACTGGGTGCTACAAATAAAAACAAACACTAAAAGAATCTGACCACTGAAATTCAGTGTCCCGATCCTCGGGGACTGGACATACCTGGATGGCTGCGTCCAACATGCCGTGGAGCTGTAGCGCGTCCACAGATGTGAGAAGAGCTGGAGTGTGTTTGCGACGCGGCTCGACCTCTGTTTCAGCGACCCCAGGCGTGTGGCTCGATGGCGCTGTACCACTCGTTGTAGCCACTTTGGCCATAAAGCGGGGGAAGGTCGCGGCGGATGCTCCAGCACCACTAGGAGCCGGCTCGGCCATCCCAGGCGAGGAAACAACCTCCTTGGTCTTCAAGGCCACCTCCGCCGCAGTCGGAGGATCACTCGGAGCAACAGTCATGTCGTCAGAGACCGTGACGACATCGTCAGCCTTTCTCTTCCGTGAGGGGTCCTCCTCGGCGACGACTGGCGGCACCTTGGCCACGGAAGGATGGCCGGTCTTCTTAACTCCAGTCATGTGAAACAACGATATGAGCAAAATTGTCCGAGTACAACGGAATACAAGCAGATGAACGAAACTTACTTGGCGACTGGTATGAACCGCAGTCCCGTGCGGATACTGGCCGGATTCTCCAGCTCGGGACCCAGCTTCCGACTGAGGCCCATCTCGAGCACGTCGTGTGCCCAAGACACGGAGGGCCTCTTCAAAGACGAGGCCATGGTAGGAGCCTCCGTGACGACATCTGCGGGAGCTCTCCTGGGAGGCGAAGCCGCTGCGGCTGGAATAGCCCCCAACCCAGAGACTGGGGCGAACGGGGGTGGAAGCGAGGCCAGAGGTACCTCATCCAGGAGGGCAGCAGCTTCCGGTGTTGCCGTCGTGTGCGTCGCTTCACCCTTAGCCAAGCTGCTGGCGTCAGAACTAGTCGCAGAGCGAGGCGGAGACGCTTGCTTCGCCGGCTTCGTCTTCCTCCTTGGCGGAGCCTTCACTTCCTTCTTCTTCTTCTTCTTCGATGGCGTAGCCTCACGATGCGAGGTGTGCTCGGGGAGCTCATCGTCGTCGTGACGTTCGAGGCTCTTACTCGCCTCGAGCTCGTGCTGATGCTGCCCGCGAGTTTTGCGAACCATCTGGGCGACGTCCTCCACGGGCTCGTCTTCGTCATCATCGTCGTCATCACCCGCGTCGCTCACGACGTCACCTCTGGCGGGTGGTGACTCGCTCCCGTCCTGAACGGACGAGCTCGAGTTTTCTTCATCTGCGGGTGGGATCCATCCTTCCACCACTTGGAACAGCTACAATAAAAATGAAACAACGTCAGCATAACCGCGATTGCATCATCTGCGACTGCAAATGGCGACAAAAATGGCGACTTACCATCGGAGCTGGGCGCCTTGCGGTATGGCGACCGCCTTCGGCCCGTGCACGCACGGGTGATTTTCTTCAGAGCTAGGATGTAGTCCTCGAGCCTCCACTCGACGAGGCAGGATTTTGCCGGGTCGTCCCTACCCGCGTACTCGTACATATAATGGTCGCGGCGGGCCAAAGGCACGAGCCGCCGCCCGAGCCAGCAGTTGTAAAGATTGATGGTTTGGAGGCCCTTCTTCTTCAGGCCGCAGATGGTTTGCAACATTTCGTCGACAACCATCCGCTGGTCCAGCGGGAGCTTGCCGACCTGGAGCCGACGTGGTTCGGGTCGGTTGGCGGAGTACCTTGGAAGTGCCACCGCCATCCGAGTCGCCGGTGACGTAGAACCAGGATTTCTTCCACTCGTGCCGCTTTGGCGGCAGCATCAGTCGAAGAACGGCGCCGACTTCGTGAAACATCAGGCCACCCGCAGCCAGCATCGGGCCGCCTAATTCTTCGCGACTAATCCTCCCATGGAATAGATCTTGCCACATGGGGAAGTAGGGCCTGCAGCCCAGATAGCACTCGCAGAACGCCACGAAAATGGCGAGCTGCTCGATGCTATGCGGGCCCAGTTCCGATGGTTGGATCCCGTAGAAGGCGCAGAAGCGCCGGAAAAAAAGAGAAGTGGGAAATCCCAGCCCCCTCGCTCTAGGTGGCTGGGAAAGCAAACGAATTCTCCCTCGCGCGGGTCCGGAGTCACCTCTCCGGCCGCGGGGATGCGCCACCTGCCGGCGTGCAGGATCCCTGCCTCCTCGAACGACGCCAATAGCGCCCTGGTGCACTTGGATCGGCCCCATGGTTCGGTGGAGGGGGCCATTGGTTGGAAGATTTGTGGAGGTCGGGGCTCTCTGGATCGGTTGGATCGCGATGCGGAGTGGAAACGGAGATGGGCGAGGTCGATGAAGGGGTGTTTCTCCGCTCGCCCGTCATTCCCCTTATATAGCGGTTGTTACCCGCCAATTTCGGGAGCCGTTACTACGCGGTGATTACGCCGAATGTTACCGTTGGATTACCCCCAACGGCTAGTTTGACCCCACTTGACAGTCCAACTTCATCCACTCGACTCGTCGTTCCGTGCGAGTTGATTATCTGCGGACCTGATCACTACAACAGTGACTGAATATTTGCCGACCCGTTCGCCGAGCTGCGACTAAATCAGTCGCCGTTAGTGCGACTAGAGTAACTGGTTTTTCCTTTCTTCAGGAGTCCGCCGCTGATTTGACTGGGCGTCCGCAGTGGAGCCGTATACACCGACTACCAGCGACCACCTGCGACCAATCAACGACGGCCTCGGGGACTACTGATGGGGATATGCCTACCGGGGTATACCCAGCAGGACGATTCCGACTGGCCCAGGCACCTGCGAGTGGGCTTGCGGTAACGGCGAATGGATCACGACCTGGTGTGGACTCAAGCGACTGGAAGCTGAAGGCCCAGAAGCGTAGATAGGCCCAGTCGGATTAGGTTAAACAATTGCTGAAAACCCTAGGGGGGTGAGTCTATATAAACCTCCCTAGAGGGCGTGTAGATGGGACGTTCCATCATCCACCCAAGCGACTCGCTGCCTAGCCGTCGAGCTCGCCCCATTGTACTTCCACCATAATACAATCTAGCAGGAGTAGGTCTTTACCCTCCGGGGGCCGAACCTGGGTAAATCCTTGTGTCTCCGCCCTCATCTTGCACCGCAGATGGCTGGCCGCCCTTGCCCCATGTTCTACTACTCGCTGCCGATTGCAGCATCTGCCGTGGTCATTCCCACGACAATTTTTTAAGCAAGTGCTGGCTTATCCATTACTTTGGTTTTTATGCTTGACGTTTTCGTGAGTCGGAAGACTCGTTGTCGGAACCATGCGCTTAGGTGATGATGCCCAATGGCACCGTCAATAACCTGAGCACAAAATCGCCGACAATAAGTGCCAAAAGTCACTACTCCAGAATCCACATAAAAACAACAAAGAACGTGTAGACCAGAAAACTTAAGCTAACGCCCGTAGGCGGAATTTTCACAAGTGCAATCGCAAGACTTGTGCATAAAAGTTTTATATGATCCAAAAATGAACACTAAAGGAGGTAAAAGACTCAGCAATATGAGTGAACCAAAGAGCTTTATTTCATTGATCATATAAGAGGTACACGATTAGATAAAAAATGCTAAGTGTAGAAAGGACGTAGCTGTGCTATGTTCCATGGTCGATCAAGCTCCGGGTAGTCATCATCCGGGTCACGTCGCTTACGCTTATGATCCTTGTTGGGTCTATCCTTGAGTTCATGATTGTCGACAAGGTAGTAAGACCCATTGAGCAGCGCCTTGCTTATGATGAACGGTCCTTCCCATGGCGGGGATAATTTGTGTGACTTCTTCTGCTTAAGTCGGAGCACTAAATCCCCCTCTTTAAACGAGCGATGCCGAACGCGGCGACTATGGTAGCTGCGTAGCTTCTGCTGGTAGATGGCGGATCTTTGGCATGCCAAAACGCGCTCCTCCTCGAGAAGGTCCACATCTAGGCGTCTGGATTCTTCAGCGTCATCCTCGTCGTAGGCGGCAACTCTTGGTGCATCGTGGAGGATGTCGGAAGGTAGGATGGCTTTTGCTCCATATACCATGAAGTAAGGGGTGTAGCCAGTGGATCTGTTGGGTGTAGTTCGTAAACTCCACAGCACAGATGGCAATTCTTCCATGAGCCGGCTGCTCTATGTAGTGGTGCCTCAAGACGTGGCTTGATTCCCTGCAGAATTAATCCATTGGCTCGCTCAACTTGACCATTGGATTGTGGTTGTGCCACAAATGCGAGGTCAAGTCGGATGCCTTTGTCCCAGCAATAGGCCTCCACTTCTCCGAGTGACAAGTTGCTTCCATTGTCGGTGATGATGCTATGTGGGAGACCAAATCTCACCACTAGATCCCGGACAAACCTAAGGGCAGTTGCCCCATCAAGCTTTCTAATGGGTTTAGCTTCTATCCATTTGGTGAATTTGTCAACTGCTACAAGCAGATGCGTAAATCCACACGGTGCCGTTTGTAACGACCCCACCATGTCTAGCCCCCAGACTGCAAACGGCCAAGTTATTGGTATTGTTCGCAATTCTTCAGCAGGAACATGTGGTTGTCGGGCATAATATTGGCATCCTGTGCATGTCTCAACCAGCTTGTCGGCGTCCGCCTTCGCGGTCATCCAGTAGAATCCTTGCCGGAAGGCTTTCGCGACCAACGACCGAGGAGCGGCGTGATGCCCGCAATCTCCGAGATGGATTTCGCGTAGGATTTCCATACCTTCTAGCTGGGAAACACACTTTAGGTATACACCAGTAGTGCTCCTTTTGTAGAGTTGCCCATTGATTATGGTATAACCCTTTGCTCGTCGTACTATTTGTCATTGTTCGACTTCCTCGTTGGGCAAAGTTCCATGTTCGAGATATTCCATGAACGGTTTTGTCCAAGCCGGAGGGATCTTTGTCACCATGTTGACGAAAGAGTCAGCTCTATCCGGGTTGTCGATGTCGGCGCCCTTCACGGATGGTGTGCGTAGATGCTCTAGGAAAACTCCTGGCGGAATTTTCTTGCGCCCTGATCCAAGTTTAGACAGTAGATCAACCGCCTCGTTTTGCTCCCTAGGCACATACTTGACTTTGTAGCCCAAGAAGCTCTTGGCTATCTCGTCCACTTCGTCTCGATATGCCGCCATCATAGGGTTCCGCACGTTCCAGGTGCCAGCCACCTGCTGGGCAACCAAGTCGGAATCTCCACAGCAAACTATGCGCTTGATGCCAATATCCTTGGCTACACGCAGTTCGTGAATGAGTGCTTCATACTCCGCCATGTTGTTTGTAGCCTCAAAGTGGATCTGCGAGCGTAGTCTGACTTGTCTCCTTTGGTGATCAGTAGTACACCAGCCCCGAGCCGTTGAGCAACTTTGATCCAAAGTGCATCACCCGATTACAGTTACGGCGGAGTGGCATCCGCATCTCCGTCCAATCTGCAATAAAATCCGCCAAGGCTTGTGACTTGATAGCATCGCGTATCTTGTAGGTGATCTCGAAGGCGGCAAGTTCAATGCCCCACTTCGCGACCCTTCTTGTAGCGTCGCTGTTGTTGATAATGTCGGACAGTGGAGTCTTGCTCACTACTGTGATTTGGTGCTCCTGAAAGTAATGCCTCAGCTTCCGAGAAGCAAGGAATACTCCATAAGCTATCTTTTGGTAGTGCAGGTAACATTGCTTGGACTCCGTCAAGACCTCTCTTACATAGTAAACTAGTCGTTGAACTCCGTGCTCGTAGCCTGGTTCCTTCCGCTCTACCACGACGATGATGCTAATAACCCGGTTGGTTGCCGCCATGTAAATTAACAGGGGCTCTCAAGGCTCGGGTGCTGCAAGGATGGGCACTGAGGAAAGAATCTCCTTGAGCTGCTTCAATGCTGCGTCTGCTTCGTCTGTCCATGTGAATTTGTCCGCCTTCTTCAGCAACTTGTACAGCGCCAGAGCCTTCTCTCCAAGTCGGATGACGAACGGACTAACTGCTGCAACGCAACCTGTTAGTCGTTGGATGTCCTTTAGGCATGTCGGACGGTTTATGTTTAAGATGGCCTTGATTTTCTCCGGGTTGACCTCGATTCCGCGCTGGGAAACGATGAAGCCCAACAGTTTGCATTTGGAACCCCGAAGACACACTTCTTAGGGTTGAGCATCATGTTGTATTTCCGGAGATTATCAAAGGTTTCTTTTAAGTCGGAGATTAAGTCGTTTGACTTTTTAGACATCACCGTGATATCGTCCACATAGGCGTGGACGTTCCGACCAATTTGGTCGTGAAGGCAGCGTTGCATTGTCCGCTGGTAGGTAGCACCTGCGTTTTTCAGCCCAAAGGGCATCGTAACATAGCAAAACGTGTCGTATGGGGTAGTGAACGAAGTGGCCAATTGGTCCGACTTCCTCATCTTGATCTGCTGGTATCCTGAGTATGCATCAAGAAAACACAAAAGTTCCGAGCCAGCCGTCGAGTCAATGACTTGGTCAATGCGAGGCAAAGCAAACGGATCTTTGGGACATGCTTTGTTCAAGCCGGTGTAATCAACGCACATTCTTAATTCATTGGTTCCCTTTTTGGGGACAAGTACAGGATTGGCCACCCATCGGGTGTGAAGGACTTCTCGGATAAACTCAGCCTTAAGTAACCTAGCTATCTCTTTGCCAATGGCGCGTCTCTTCTCATCTCCGAAGCGTCGTAGAGGTTGCTTCACTGGTTCACATTTTGGATCTATGTTTAAGGTGTGCTCGGCAAGTTCCCTAGGTACACCTTTCATGTCGGCAGGTTGCCAGGCAAAGATGTCCCTATTCTCACGGAGGAACTCGACGAGCACGCTTTCCTATTTGGGATCCAGGTTCGTCCCAATGGCGACGATCTTGGAGGCATCGCCTACCACAAGTTCCACCAGCTTGGTCTCGATGGCGGCCTTGAAAGCAGGAGCGGATTCGGAGATCTGCTTCTTCGACCCGGGCATCTCTGAGTCATTGACCTTGCTCTGGATTTCTTTAAATTCTTCGTTGTAGAGGACAGCTTCTGCAACAGCTGCTTCATTGATCTCGCAGTCCCTTGCCTTGGTAAAGCTTCCGGATACGGTGATGACACCATTTGGTTCGGGTATCTTGAGCTTGTTGTAGACGAAGCATGGCTTGGCCATGAACGTGTGGAATATGTCGCGGCCGAATATGACGTGGTACACGCTCTTGAAGGGGACCACCTCAAAGGTCATGCGCTCTTGGCGGTAATTATTAACGTCGCCAAAGGCTACCTGAAGTGTTATGCACCCAAGGGACCGAGCCTCCCGACCAGGAACTACGCCATGGAAAACGGTGTTGGTCTGCCTTAGGTTTGCCTCCGTCAAGTTCATCTTCTGCAGTGTATCCAGGTACATGATGTTGATGCTGCTTCCACTATCCACCATGCACTTGGTGAACTCCGTGCCGTCAATCAATGGGTTGATGACCATGGCGTACTGGTTCTCCGTGGGCACAAGGTCTGGGCGGTCCGTCCTGTCCCAAGTGATTGGAACCTCCGACCAACGCAGGTATTGGGGAACTGGGGGGAGAGTGGCATCAGGATCCTTAGAGAGGTCTTTTGTTGTCGGACGGTGGGGGTGCCAAGGAAAGTGTGGTAGACCGAGGCCTTCTTTGCGAAGGGGTTCTTGCCCTTGTCGTCGCTCTTGGCGGCGTGCTTGGGGTCAACGTCCTCGTCCATGTCAATTGAATCCTTGGACTCCTGCTCCTTCTTCTTCCCCTTGCCCTTGCCTCGCGGTCTGTTCTTCCGACTTCGCTTGTAGCCGGACTCCGGGTCTTCCTTGAGGTCGTTGACGAACTTGCAGTGTCGATTGGTATGGGTGGCCTTGCCATTGACATCGAGGTGTACGAGGCACGGCATATCGCGGTACTCCTCATACGTTTGGGGAACGCAGAGCGGCGCTGAGTCAGATTCACTTCCTCGTTGCTGCCCGCGTCCTGCTGCCCTTCCTCGGCCATGTTGTCCGCCTTCTCCTCGTCCTGCAAAAGTCATGGCGACCATGTCGGTAGATTGCTTTTCTTCTGGAGCGGTTTTCCGCTTTGTACTGCTGTTCCTCCGAGCTTGAGTTGGAACGGCCGTTGCCGGCAAAGAGCCCGCGGCGTCGTCGCCGGCTGCGAACTCACTAGCTAAGCGAATCATCTGATTCAAGTCAAGCTGATGATTGTCCTGCAGCGCTTCAGCTTATGTCGAACAACGTGCCCTTTCCAACCCATCGATGAAAGCGGCCATGGCGATGCAGGCGTGCACTCCTGCGCAGGAATTCTTCATATCCAGCCAGCGGGAGAGGTAGGCGCGAGATGTCTCGTCTTTCTCTTGCACGCACCGCTGTAGATCGCCCACAGTGCAGGGACGCTTATATGTACCCTCAAAGTTCTTGGTGAATGCTTCTTGCATGTCCAGCCAGTTGTAGATAGATCTCTCCGGCAAGTCGTCGATCCATTGACGGGCCGTGCCCGCCAACATTAACGGGAGGTACTTGACGACGATGTTGGGGTTGCCTCCGGCAATCTCCACCGTGTTGCCGTAGTCCTGCAACCATGTGGCGGGCTTGGCGGTGCCGTCATAGGGCTTGATGGTCTTGTCAATCCGGAAACCTTTGGGGTAAGTTGCGGACCGTATTGCAGGTCCAAAGCAACGTGGTCCCAGGTATGGTCCTTCCCAGGCCTCGTGGATCTTATCGATCCGTGAACGTGCGTCGTACGGCTCCGGGTTCTTCTTCTTGTTGTCAACAGGGGACGGGCTGCGTGAATGACGCGGGCCTCTTCCGCCATGGTGACTGCTTGGCGGCGACGGAGGCGGAGGTGGCGGTGGGTTAGCCTTCTTGCTGTTACCCTCCTGCGACGCCCGACGCCTGTCACGGTTGCTTGTCGGACGCGGAGGGTCGTGGTGTGACCTGCTCTTATGTCCTTGGTGGCGCTCTTCATCATGACGGGTCTGTGCCGCGTTGTCGTAGATGACGATGCCGCACTGTTTTGGAGGGGCATATCCGTACAATGGTGAGCCTTGTAATCTTCCTAACGTCGGGGGGATCGGGGCGGTGGCGATGGGCGGCGAGGTTGGGCTCTTTCTCCGTGGTCGGAGGATATGGGGATAGAATCTTCCTGTTGCGCGCATCCCTCCGTCTTCGTTCTGATGAACCCGTCTGTGATCCGACATCCTGAGGAGATCTGTCCCTTGGCGGTTTGTACTGGCTAGATCGGCAGAGCGCTGGGTCAGACTCAAGCCTCTGAGAGGTGGCCTTTTCCTGCTGCTTTACCACCTTGGCCACTAGGTCATAGACCTGTTCTACCGCCTCAGGCGATCTATCCTGCTCCAGAAGGGTCTTGGCGACGGCGAGGTTAAGGAGTGGGGTGGGCATCACCTGCTTGCCTTCACTATCAATGTATGGCTTGGCCTGTGCCGGCTTCGAGGGAGCCCATCCTAGGTTGCGCCGTACACCAGGATCGTTTATGACGCGAGCTAGAGCCTTCTTAGCCTTCTGCTGCTGTAGCAGAGTCTTGTACTCGGCCTCCATTGCTCTAGCTTTCTCTATGGACTTCTGCACGTTGACCAGATCTCGATCTAGTTTGGCGCCTTGCTCCGCGATGGCTTGCGCTTCCTCCAGCAGCTACTGGCGCTTCTCGTCAAGCTGAGTCACGTTCCGGATATGATCAACAGTTAGTGGCTTAACGAGGAGATTGTCGTACATCACTCTATCAGCTGGAGTAACATGGGCTGCTGCGTGGATCTTTGGGCGGCAAGTTTGCGGTGTTGTTGTTGCTCGGACCGGTGCCGAGTTCCTGCGGCTGCTGCACTGGGTTAGGCGGAGGAGGCATGACCTTTGCGCGATCATTGTCGGCAGCAATAAGTGGCCCCTTCCCCTTTTCCAGTGCGGTAGGCGGAGCTTGCCCAGGTTGGTCTTCATCCATCGCCGTCCCAATGGTGACGAACACCCCTCGAGACATGACGGTGTTAATAGCTTGTTAGTCGCGCGAGTACTCCTCCTCCATCTCCTGCATAGCGGAGTCTAGCTCTTCTGGACTGAAGTCTATTTCCTCTGAATCTGCACTGAAATCAGCATAAAGCGCGTCAATGGCCAGTCGGAGGGTGCCGAGATTTCCTCGATGACAGGCGGTGGAGGTGCAACGGGCTCGGCGATGGTGGAGGTGGTGGTGCTTCTGCTGCGGCCTGGCGGTGGGGCGGTGGTGGTGGCTGAATCGGAGGGCTCCGTCAATGGCATAAGCTTTGTCTGCCGCTTCAGCCTCAGCGTAGTTGTTGGCGGTGTTCACCATGCCTTGAAGGTAAGGCGTCCTGGCGCTGTTGCCGTCTTAGAGAATGTCGGGCGTGCCATGGTCGATCCTTCCACAAAGTGATAGATATCATCATCATTGGGGTAGTGGGCGGATCGGCTCGTATCTGAGCCACGGCGAGGTAATCACGGGGTTTTCGCCTCTCTCTGAGCAGCAGCGCGGATCGAAGATGGTAACCACGCCGGCGAACTTGGATCTCTCGATGTCGGGCGCGGACAAAGCGTGGTTGCGGTGATCTTCCACCTTTATATCCTGCACAGGGGCGGTTTGGGTGGGTCTTGAATTTTTCCGATCTTTGCGGCAAACTCCGAGGAGAGATCCGACATTGATCCTTCCGCGAACATATCCTTCCCGTAGGCGGTCCGTGCGGGTCTTGACGCTCCTCCGACTCCCAGGGAACTAGTGCCCGAGTCGGTTTCGCCGATGAAGAGGTGGATGTCTCCGATAGGAATGATCGAACACCGCGTAGGGTTCGTCTTCGCCGGGATCTAGAACTTGTCGAGGGGGGCGATCGGAACGTTGCCGGAGAAGAGAACGTGACCGATGGCTACGGTTTCACCAATTCCCGTGAAGATCTTGGTCCTCGCCCGCTGAAGAGCCTGAAGCGCCTCTTGCCCCATGGTGGGCGCCAACTGTCGTGGTATTGCCGACGAGTATGCCATGGAGGGGTCCTCACAGTGCGTGTTTAGAGACGTGGGGTAAGGCGAACGGTTGTGAGTGCGAGGTAACACGGCTTACCGAGTTGAGATCCCTAGCGGTGGCGGAATCCTACTCCTGCTATAAATCACTATAATGGCAATACGCCGAGTTACAGAGATAGGTTCGCTGTGCGAGGTGTGTGTCAAAACGATACTAGGTTGTATGAATCGATGCCCTAAAGGCTCCCATAGGCCCGACTTATATAGTCGCCAGGTCCTAGGGTTACAGGGAAAAGTCCTAGCCAGACAGGTTTACAGAGTTCTACATCGTCTATTACTAGTCTTGTGTATCTTGTACTCCAAGGCTCCGGGTACGCTGGTAACTCCACCGTAGCCTTCCTTTATCCGGCATGGGCCTCCCTTATGGATCCACCTAACTAGGCCGCCCAGCAGGCCACAGGCCATGCTACCTACTATGGGCCACCGGGGTTAGTCGGATAAGAGACATGCTATAAGGATACCCATATAGCATATCCCCAACAATCTATGAATATAAGTCCACCTTTGGGTTATCATCCGAACCCCCTCTAGTATTAAGTTGCAAGCAACAGACAACTGCTTTAAGCAAAGTGTGTAAGGTAAACAATCCACTTGTTCCATGAACAAGAGACCATTGTTTTCTCCCTAGTGGCAACAACACATCTATAACCGTAGAGATTTCTATCACTTCGCTTGATTAAGTAGAGGTATGAACCCATTATCAAGCATAAATACCCCCTCTTGGAGTCACTAGCAACTACTTGGCCAATATAGCTACTAACAACGGAGAGCATGCAAGATCACAAACAACACATACATGATAGAATCAATAAGACAAAACCATTAATCAATCTTACATAGTAATCTCAATATCCATCGGATCCCCGCAAACACAACATGCATCATTACAAATAGATGAGATCTTGATCATGAACGGAGCTCACAAGATCTAGACATGAAAGCACAAAGGAGGAGATACAACCTTCTAGCTATTACATGGACCCGTAGTCCAAGGTGGAACTACTCACGCTTCATACCGGAGGCTGACATGATGAACAAGAAGGCCTTCGGGGTGATCTCCCCTCCGGCAGGGTGTCGGGAAGAGCTTCAGATCCCCCTGATCTAGGGACGATGGTGGCGGCGGCTATAGACGGTTTCGTGGAATATTGATTGGGTGCTTAGGGTTTTGGCAACGGGGGCTTCTTATAGGCGAAGGGGCGAGGCTGGTGATACGTCGGAAATGTATCTATAATTCTTGATGCTCCATGCTTGTTTAGTATCTACTTTGCTTTGCTTTGTCTACACTTTGAGGTGTTTTTATATCTTTTCTGGAACTAACCTATTAACAAGTTGACACAGTGCCAGTTGCATGTTTTCTTCTGTTTTTGGTTCCAGAAAGGCGAAAAATCAATATTCTCAGAATTGGACAGGACAAAAGCCAAAGTCATTATTTTACCGTGGGTGACATGAAGCCAAAAGACGAGACGGAGGGGCGCCACATTGCGTCCAGACCCCCCTAGGCGTGGCTAGGGCTGGCCCGCTCCTGGGCAGGGTGTGGCCCCCATGTCTCGCCCCTTCGCCTATAAGAAGCCCCCGATGCAGAAACCCTAGACACCCGATCAAAACTCCACGGAACCTTCTATAGATGTCGCCACCATCGTCCCTAGATCGGAGGATCTAAAGTTCTTCCCGGCACCCTGCCGGAGGGGAGATCATCCCGGAGGCCTTTTTCTCCGGTATGAAGCATGAGTAGTTCTACCTTGGACTATGGGTCCATGTAGTAGCTAGATGGTTGTATCTCCTCCTTGTGCTTTCATGTATAGATCTTGTGAGCTCCGTTCATGATCAAGATCTAATCTATTTGTAATCATGCATGTTGTGTTTGCGGGGATCCGATGGATATTGAGATTAATGGTTTTGTCTATTTGATTCTATCATATACGTGTTGTTTGTGATCTTGCATGCTTTCCGTTGTTAGTAGCTATCTTGGCCAAGTAGTTGCTAGTGACTCCAAGAGGGGTATTTATGCTTGATAGTGGGTTCATGCCTCTAGTTTCCAGGAGGTGGCAAATCTCTTGGTTGTAGATGTGTTGTTTCCACTAGGGAGAAAACAACGGTCTCTTGTTCATGGAACAAGTGGATTGTTTACCTTACACACTTTGCTTAAGCGTTTGCTTGCAACTATCTTTGGAGGGGGTTTAGATGATAACCTAAAGGTGGACTTCTAGTCATAGATGCAGTTGGATGGCGGTCTATGTATATTGTTGCATTGCCCAATCGAATCTCATAGGATCTTTTTGTCTAGTATTGCATTGTTATGCCTTGCTCAGTTCCTATCAATTGCCTCGTAAAAATTTGCTCCATTCATTTACCCTTCATGCCATGTTGTTTATCTAAGGAGAGCACCTCTAGTGAACTATGGACCCCGGTCCAATCTTTACCATTGATACATCTTCCTTTGTTTACTTGCAAACCATCATCACCTTCCACCATCTGATTAATCCTTTGTTACAGCAACCAGTGAGATTGACAACCTCACTATTCGTTCGGGCAAAGTCTTGAGTTTGTGTTGTGCAGGTTTCCACGTTGCTTGCAACACTTGTGTGACGTTTCCTTCCTCATACTGGTTCGATAACCTCGATTTCTTACTGAGGGAAGACTTGCTGCTGTGCTACATCACACCTTGCTCTTGGGGTTTCCCGACGAAGCGCACCTACATCAACAAGGCGCATCAACAAGTTTTCTAGCGCCGTTCCCAGGGAGGCTAAGGACGTCTTCACAAGGGGAGTCCTCCTCAACCTTTCTCTTTTCTTTGTTTTTGGTTTGCTTAGTTTCTTTTGGTTGGTTTTTTCCCCTTTTTATCAAAAACTCCAAAATAAATATTCTAGTTTGGTTTGCTTTCTCTTATCAAAAATACAAAAAAATAGTTCCTACTCTAGTTGGTGGTCTGTTATTGCGTTGCTTGGTCATGCTTTCTATCAATGGATGGTTTCTTTGAAACTAGTTCTTATTGGCAAGGTGGGTCCACGGAAGAACAAAAGTATTATTATAAGGAACACCGTTTGTCACAAAAAGGGAAACACTTATGGGAACGAATTGATAAATTGAATACTATTGCTAGAGAGGTGTGCTCTACTTATAATGTTACTTATTGCTTTGATAAAGCTTGTTGCTGTAGGAGGTATAAACACCTCCCTTTTCAATGTGAGTATAATGATAATGTTACTATATATTCTTATGTTAAAGAAAATTATGACTTTTATGATGTGGAACAAATTGAAGAATTTATTGCCTTCAAGGGTGCATTTGAACTTGCCAGTTTGCTTAAAAATACTGATGATGCACCTTATGAATATGAGGTTTATGAGATACTTAAATTTTACTTTGATGATTACAAGGAAGAAAATGGCTATATTCTTGAATATTTTAATAGGTGCTTTCCACAAACAAAAGAGACTAATGCCTTGCAGGAGCCTATGGAAGACGAAATTGCTGAATCTAAAAGCTCATTAGATGAAAAAGAGGAGGAGAGTGATGAACAAAAGGAGGAAGAATGGATTATCTACCCATGCCTACCTTCTAATGAGAGTAACTCTTTATCCCTTACATTATTTGATTGTCCCCTATGCTTACCAAAGGAGGATGAATGTTATGTTCCTGTGGATCCTTTTCAAATATCTACTTTGGGTAAAACCTGTAAAGGTTTAATCCCACTATTTTTGAGCTTGATAGAAATTATGTGTTTGTAGATCATGAAAAGCATGCTTTATGTGACAGATATATTGTTGAGTTTATTCATGAGGCTGCTGAAAATTATTATGCGAGAGCAAAATATGGTTGTAGAAGTTTTCATGGTACTAAAACACCTCTCTATGTGCTGAAAGTTTTGAAGTTACTCTTGTTTCATCTTCCTATGCTTGTCACCTTGTTCTTTGTGAATTATTTTGTATACAAGATTCCTATGCATAGGAAGTGGGTTAGACTTAAATGTGTTTTGAATTTGCTTCTTTATGCTCTCTTTTACTTCAATTCATATTTCCTATGTGAGCATCTTCTCAAACTATCATGCATAACTTAAAGGCGTTAAAGAAAAATACTTGTTGGGAGATAACCCAAGAGTTTCCTTGAGTCTTGGAAGTTATTACTTTAGTAATGACCTCTTCTTATCCTTTTTTTTTGCTTTTTGTGCCAAGAATAACCTCTAATGAGAGGGAAGTAAGATTTGGGGAGTTGCTGTCCCGAAACAGATTTCTGCCCTCCACCATAAAAATTAGTGAGGAGTCTCTATAAGTCGGATTGAGCTGACAATTTACGAATAAATCCCCCAGTATGTTAGATAACTTTCGTTATTTCAACACTTTTTTATTTGAGCAACAAAAGATTTTCGGAAAAATCGTTTTCTACATGCTGGTCTGTTTTGACAGATTTCTGCCATTATTTGCATTTGCTTCTTATTGATTCCTTTTTGAGTTCTCTTTTGGGGAATTGAGCTTTTTGAAAGAATTGCTACAGTAGCTTGTGGTTTTAGTGAAAAGTTTTGCTGTTCCAAAGCTAAACACAAAGGTATATTATCTTTTGAATACACTAATGTTTCTAATGAAGATTGTGTGAAGTTTTGTATGAAGGAAAAAATTCAGGTGTAGAGAGAGAATGCTGTAATAAGATGAAGAATGGTCAAAAGCTCAAACTTTGGGATGCCACCCCGATGTCACCCCAAGAAATATCCAAGAGGTACAAGATTCAAATCTTGGGGATGCCCAAGGAATCCCCTTCTTCATCAATAAAAAGCTCAGGTCTGTCTAGATACTTTGTTTTTATTATTTCATGCACTGTTGTGTTGTTCTTGGAGCGTCTTAGTTTTCATTTGCTTTGCTTAGTTTGTTTAGTTTTCTTGAATAACGTAGTTTGGACTCCTGTTCTCGCTGTGTTGTTTCAAATAAGTTGATTGGTGTTGGAAAGGAGTAGAAAGTTCTTGCTTGAAAGTGCAAGAGGAGCTTGTTTTGACTATGACTTAGACTTTAGCATGACATGCTAGGTGTTGTTTTGATCTTATACTTAGTGATTATTGATGTAGCATGTCTTGTTACAAACAATTGGGATTGCTTAGTGTGTCTTGAAGGAATGATGCGTTGTTTTAGCATACAAAAGCATAGTATTGTGGTATTCTCCCTTGATGATTTATTTGGGTTGACTTGGCATATGCTCACACCATGTTATGACTATGAACAAGTCACCATAGCCTCTATGATCATTTATTCCTTGACTTGTAGTACCACTCTCTGCTTTGATTAGGAATGTTTTGTCGCTCTGCATGATTATGGTCATTATTGCTCTCTTAGTTGGTTGCTCCCAGTCTTTTGCTAGCCTCCACTTGTATGAGTAAGCTCTACTCATGCTTCCAACTCCCAAGAAACAAATTTATTCCAAAGTGTCCACTATAAACTCCTATTCATTATGCATTACACCATTCCAAGTATATTCTTGTTTTCATCTACCTTCCAATTAAAAAGTATTTTGTTATGTGAAAACTTAGTGATTAAAGCCCTCACAAACTTGATGGCACACTTTATATTCTTTGCCCCTAATAAACTTGAACCATTGTGTCATCTATGTTGTATATGCTTGCACTTATACGTTGGAATTAGCAGAACCATGTTATCATGGGGAACGTTTTCCACATTGCACTTGTACTTTGTACACAGTTGATATCATGATCTTTTGTCTATGGATGTCACGATGTGAATTAAAAAGGGAGCTTGTAAGACGCTAGCCTAAGCCATGCCTAATCATGGTAGAAACTTGCAGCATCACTATAATGAGCATTCTATGAAGCATCCTCAATAAAAATCTATGCACGTAGTAAATAAAAAAGATCGATGAGATGCTCATTGTATGCTTGCCTTGTCATTTTGGTTATGGGATAGCTCCTGTACCATGTGCAAGGGGTACCCCGTTGGCGGTTCTCTATGATAAGCATATACTTACTATGACAAGAACTTACAGGTGACTGAAGTTGAGTAGCATGAGGTGTGGCCCTCGTATTCAAGGGACTTGAGATTGCCAACTTGTACTTTGTCAAGCATATACTCCATAGTTTGTTCACTTTAACCTTAATCACTTCAAGATGCTTATGATAGGGGCAATGAGGGCTGAAAGCTAACAAGTACCATAATTTTTGGAAGCTCTTTTTGAAACTTGAAATTCCTGCTTCCCTTTATGAAGGACCTTTCTTCCATTATTGCATTGAGTCTTCATCTTCTACCTTTAGGCACCATTAAGAGAGCATAGTTTCCACTCTTAGTTCTATGTGCAGTGTCCCAAAACTTATTGATTAATGCATATTGTGATATTACTTGTTCTTATGCTATTTGTATCGAGTCACCCTTATGAACTTTGAAGGTGTCATATGCATCTATTTGCTACTATATGAGGGACAAGCTGATTGCCAGTATGCCATGTTTTTTATATGTGAAACAAACAAACGTTTTTCAATGCATGTTATTCATGATCTTTGTTTGTAGCCTTTCATGTTGCATGCATAGTTACTTTGACTTATTGTTAGAACTCCATATTTCATGCACATGTTTAGAGTTCTTTGTTCCCAGCTTTCAATGCTTGCAAATGTTTTGATCTTGTTTTTTGATGATGCATGTTACCTAAAAAATTATTCTTTTTATCACTTACCTACTCGAGGACGAGCAGGAGTTAAGCTTGGGGATGCTTGATATGTCGGAAACGTATCTATAATTTTTGATGCTCCATGCTTGTTTAGTATCTACTTTGCTTTGCGTTGTCTACACTTTGAGGTGTTTTTATATCTTTTCTGGAACTAACCTATTAACAAGTTGCCACAATGCCAGTTGCATGTTTTCTTACATTTTGGTTCGAAAGGCGGAAAATCAATATTCTCGAATTGGGGGGAAAAAAGCCAAAGTCAATATTTTACCGTGGGCGACCACGAAGCAGAAAGAGGCGGAGGCGCCGGGCGGCTAGACCCCCCTAGGCGCGGCTAGGGCAGGCCAGCGCTTTGGGCGAGGTGTAGCCCCTGGTAGCCCCCTTGCCCCGCCTATAAAGCCCACGATCGCGAACCCCTAGACACATGATCAAAAATCCACGAAACCTTCTGTATCCGCCGCCACCATCGTCCCTAGATCAGGGGGATCTGAAGTTCTTCCTGGCACCCTGCCGGAGGGGAGATCATCCCGGAGGCCTTCTTCTCCGGTATGAAGCGTGATTAGTTCCACCTTGGACTACGGGTCCATGTAGTAGCTATATGGTTGTATCTCCTCCTTGTGCTTTCATGTATAGATCTTGTGAGCTCTGTTCATGATCAAGATCTAATCTATTTGTAATCATGCATGTTGTGTTTGCGGGGATCTGATGGATATTGAGATTACTATGTCAGATTGATTAATGGTTTTGTCTATTTGATTCTATCATGTCTGTGTTGTTTGTGATCTTGCATGTGCTCCTTTATTAGTAGCTATCTTGGCCAAGTAGTTGCTAGTGACTCCAAGAGGGTGTATTTATGCTCGATAGTGGGTTCATGCCTCTAGTTTCCAACGGAAGTGGCAGAAATCTCTTTGGTTGTAGATGTGTTGTTGCAACTAGGGAGAAAACAACGGTCTCTTGTTCATGGAACAAGTGGATTGTTTACCTTACACACTTTGCTTAAAGCAGTTGTCTGTTGCTTGCAACTTAATACTGGAGGGGGTTCGGATGATAAGGTGGACTACTAGTGATAGATGAAGTTGGATGGCGGTCTATGTATATTGTTGTATTGTCCAATCGAATCTCATAGGAAATTTGATTGGGCAATACATAGTAATCTCAATATCCATATCCCACAACAATGATTACAAATGATGAGATATTGATCAACAGCTCACAAGATCTAGACATGAAAGCACAAAGGATGAATACAACCTTCTATACTACATGGACCCGTAGTCATGCATGGACTCAACATATATGATGAAGAAGAAGGCCTCCGGATGATCTCTCCCTCCCGGAGTGCTGAAGGCTTCATCCCCGATCTGAGATGATGGTGGCGACAACTCTGAGCGGTTTCGTGGAATATTGATTGGGTGCTTAGGATTTGGGCATCGGGGCTTTTGATAAATGGCGAGGCTGTGAGGCCCAGGGCCCCTTCCCAGCGTTGAGGCCCTAGGTAGTTCTGGGGGTGGCGTATATACAACCCGCCGTCTCTCCTTTGGACTCGTGTTTCGGTGAAATATTGACTTTGGCTTTCGACCAAATGTCCACGTCAATTCCGAGAATATTTCTCCTACTTTTACGGAACCAAAAAACAGCGAGAAGCAACTGCCTTTGTGGCAACTTGTTAATAGGTTAGTACCAGAAAACATATGAAAAGCACCTCAAAGTGTGGACAAATCAAAGCAAAGTAGATACTAAACAAGCATGGAACATCAAACATTATAGATACGTTTCCGACGTATCATCTGCCTCGTCTCTAGACAGCCCCTCCCCCTCCTCCCTCAGGAAAAACTCAGGAGCCACGTCGCCAGAAGTGGAGGGTGGTGGGTCAAAGTCCACGCCTCCTCCCCCGCCACCACGTCCTCCTCGACCTCGACCTCGTCCTCCTCCCGCCAACTCAAGGTAACACGGATTGGGAGTTGGTTGTCTCCCACTCTGTGTAGCACTTTTCTTGCGTTGTTTCAGCGTATTAAGCAAGGATCCAGTGGTCTTCCTCCGGCGAAAACCTAAACCTGGGGCCCCGGATCATATACCCATATAGCTATCTCCATAAGAGGGTAGCCTGGTGGACCTTTCTATTTGTTTTGGTTTGTTTAGGACATATGTACATGGAGAGCAAAGGTTGGGCCAACTTTGCCACATTCTAGGCACCGGTTGTCCTGTGGTGGGAGTTTCCACATACTGATCCAGGATTTTACTAAGTGTTAACGCATGTCCGGGAAGGGGGTCACACCTAGGGCCTACACATGGCACCTACCAACCTTGCACCACTCTCATACACATATCCTAGGGGCACATGCAAGTTTTCATGTGATTCCGACGCTCCGGTGGTCTTCCTCCGGCGAAACCCTAGACCTGGGGCCCCAGATCGTCTACCCCTAGAGCTATCTCTGTATGATGGTAGCCCGGTGGACCTTTCTATTTTTTTTGGTTCGTTTAGGACATATGTACATGGAGAGCAAAGGTTGAGCCAACTTTTCCACATTCTAGGCACCGGTTGTCCCACGGCGGGAGTTTCCACGTACAGAACCAGGATTTTACTAAGTGTTAACGCATGTCCGGGAAGGGGGTCACACCTAGGACCTACACATGGCACCTACCAACCTTGCACCACTCTCACACACATATCCTAGGGGCACATGCAAGTTTTCATGTGATTCCGACACTCCGGTGGTCTTCCTCCGGCGAAACCCTAGACCTGGGGCCCCGGATCATCTACCCCTATAGCTATCTCCGTACGAGGGTAGCCCGGTGGACCTTTCTATTTGTTTTGTTTTTTTAGGACATATGTACAAGGAGAGCAAATGTTGGGCCAACTTTGCCACATTCTAGGCACCGGTTGTCCCGCGGCGGGAGTTTCCACGTACAGATCCAGGATTTTACTAAGTGTTAACGCATGCCCGGGAAGGAGGGCACACCTGGGGCCTACACATGGCACCTACCAACCTTGCACCACTCTCACACACATATCCTAGGGGCACATGCAAGCTTTCATGTGATTCCGACGATCCGGTGGTGTTCCTCCGGCGAAACCCTAGACCTGGGGCCTCGGATCATCTACCCCTATAGCTATCTCCGTACGAAGGTAGCCCGATGGATCTTTCGAATTTGTTTTGGTTTGTTTAGGACATATGTACATGGATATCAAAGGTTGGGACAACTTTGCCACATTCTGGGCACCGGTTGTCCCGCGGCGGGAGTTTCCACGTACAGATCCAGAATTTTACTAAGTGTTAACGCATGTCCGGGAAGGGGGTCACACCTGGGGCCTACACATGGCACCTACCAACCTTGCACCACTCTCACACACATATCCTAGGGGCACATGCAAGTTTTCATGTGATTCCGACGATCTAGTGGTGTTCCTGCGGCGAAACCCTAGACCTGGGGCCTCGGATCGTCTACCCCTATAGATATCTCCGTACGAGGGTAGCTTGGTGGACCTTTTGAATTTGTAGTAGAACTATGTCGAGAACTTGAATAAGATAACTAATATCTTGATTGTGGATGTTGAATATGAAGATTCGCAACGTCATTTCATGTGGACGTGGAGACTGCTATTCGGAGGATACGACTCCGTCCAATTAATAAAAAAAAGAAAAATGTTTAAACAATTGGTACTAATTAATAAGTACAAATAAAATACAAGTTAATAAGTAGGAAAAAAATAAGGAGCTACGCCGACGGCCCCCCTTGGCGTAGGCCTAGCAGAAATTTTGGGTGGAGGAAAAGAAAACGGAATAATCTACGCCAACGGCCACCCTCGGCATAGAGCTAACGCTGTCACGGGCCGGCGGGTGTGGGACAGACTGGGTCGGGCTATGCCGAGGGCATAGGTACGTCGAGGGCAGCCGTTGGCGTATCGCGCCCTACACCGACGGCCATGGAGGGGAGCTGGCCTGGACGATAGCTACGCCGACGGCCCCGACGTTTGGCTGTCGGCGTAGCTCCCAACCATCGGCGAAGCTACCTATTCCTGTAGTGGTGCCCAAAAAAATAGTGATGCAACGCCCCAAGGGAGTGAGACCGATCAGCCATACGGCGACGATAAGCGGCGTGCTGCCACTAGTAGATCCTCTAGCATGTCATCCACCCGATCCCTACACGACGGGTATCACACTCGCAAGAAAGACAGAAATTCTAACACCGGGTCAGAAGCACACCGCAGAAAAACACACTCTATGACCATGCTACTGCGGATATTCCACAGGGTCCAGTAATAGCCGCAAAAACCAACCGTAAGAGGCACCTCCTCCTACCGTTGTGTTTTGTGTTACCCTCCAGGAACTCCGCAAAGTCCACAGCCTGCCACTCAGGCCCTAGCGCCTCAGGTACGAAGCTTCATAGAAAGCGGAGAGTGGGATAGGTAAACAAGATGTGGGTCCTTGTCTCAGAGAACACACACGGGGGCAAAGACAGTTCATGGGGACGGGGCGGTTTGTTCCCTCAACGCCCAAGGATAGGCGATCCCGAAGCAACTGTCAGACAAAAATATTAATTTTTAGTGGCAAGAGGTCTTCCATAGCGAGAAATTCTAGGCCAAGATGGACCCTCTAAATAGGGCCATGTAGGCTGATCTAACCGTAAAAGCCCCCAAAGGGGACATGTACCATGACATCGAGTCCGTGGCATCTAACCGTAAGAGCCCCGAAAGGGTTCAGTGCCTATGTTGTCAGGTAAGATATTGAGCAAGGCTCAGTGTCCAGCTACGGTAAATGATAGAGAAGCTATGAGCAAAGTGCCTTATGCCTCGACCATAGGTTCTATCATGTATGCCATGCTGTGTACTAGACCGGATGTGTCCAATGCTCTTAGTTTGACGAGCAGATATCAAAGTGTTCCAGGAGTGGAACACTGGACAGCCGTGAAGCACATCCTAAAGTACCTAAATAGGACTAAAGAAATGTTCTTAGTCTATGGGGGTGATGAACAGCTCGTCGTAAAAGGTTACATCGAAGCTAGTTTCGACACCGACAAGGATGATTCTAAATCTCAGAGAGGATACGTTTATAGTTTGAATGGAGGAGCTGTGAGCTGGAGAAGCTGCAAGCAAAGCGTGATCGCGGGATCTACAGTAGAAGCGGAATACATGGCTGCTGCAGAAGCGTTAAGTGAAGGAGTTTGGATCAGGAACTTCATCACTGAGCTTGGCGCGTTTCCAAGTGCATTGGACCCACTGGAGATATTGTGTGACAACACTGGCGCCATAGCACTCGCTAAGGAACCAAGATATCATCCAAAGACCAAGCATATCAACCGCAAGTTTCATATAATCCGAGATTATATAGCAGATGGAGATCTGAAGATTAGCAAAGTACATACAGATCTGAATGTCGCAGATCCATTGACTAAACCTCTTCCACGTGTAAAACATGATCAACACCTTAGTGCCATGGGTGTGAGATTGTTGCCAAATGTAAACTAGATTATTGACTCTAGTGCAAGTGGGAGACTGTTGGAATTATGCCCTAGAGGCAATAATAAAGATGTTATTATTATAATTCTTGTTCATGATAAAGTTTATATTCCATGCTAGAATTGTATTAAGCGGAAACTTTAATACTTGTGTGGTTTGTGAACAACACCGTGTCCCTAGTACGCCTCTATGGACTAGCTCATTGATTAATGATGGTTAAGGTTTCCTAACCATAAACATGAGTTGTCGATTAATAATGAGATCATATCATTGGGAGAATGATATGGTGGACAGACCCAAACTAAGCGGAGCAATTAGATCGTGTCATCGTGTTCATCTTTGTGAAGCTTTTCTTATGTCAAATATTGTATTCCTTAGACCATGAGATAATACAACTCCCTGGCATCGGAAGAAAGCTTTGAGGTCATCAAACGTCATCCTATGAGAGGGTGATCATAAAGGTGTCTCGGTGATCGGAAGAAAGTACATTGGGTTGTATGTATCGAGATGGGATTTGTCCCTCCCAAGTCGGAGAGATATACTTGGGCCCACTTTCGGTGTCGATATCAACACCGCTTGAAAGCATGTGGTTAAGGAGTTAATCACAAAGTGATATCGGATTACGGGCGAGTAAAGTACTTCTTGTGAGCGAGATTGAACTAGGTATGGTATGCAACGATCAAATCTCGGGCAAGTAAAATATCGCGAGACGAAGGGAATATAAATATGGGATTGATTGAATCCTGGCATCGTGGTTCATCCGATATGATCATCGATGAATGTGTGGGAGTCAATATGGGTTTCCAGACCCCGCTGTTGATTATTGATAGAAGATCATGTCAGCATGTTCTCGAACCCGAAGGGTCACACACTTAACGTGTCTCGACGCTAGGATAGATTGGATAATTGGTTTATGAGTTTTTGTTCGGAGTCTAGGATGGGATCTGGGACATCACGAGAGGTTCCGGAATGGTCCGAAGAATAAGATTCATATAAGGCAATGCAGTTTTTGGAGTTCGGAATTGTTTTGGGTTAATCCGTATTGTACCGAAAGCTTCTAGAACCTTCCGGAAGGGGACCAACGTGGCCCCACCTGCCGGGAGGGGGCATGGGCCTATGAGGGAGTGCCCTGTCTGCATTGGGCCAGGGGCACAAGGCCCCATAGGGCCCAGCCAGCCAAACAAGGGGAAACCCTAGTTGGAGCTTCTAGAAGGAGGGGGGAAACTTGCCCCCCCACTCTTCCCTCCTTGGCCGCCGGCCTAGGCTTGGGGGAGGGGCTAGGGTTGGCGCCCACCCCTCTATATAAAGAGGGCTGGGGGCGCACCAACCCCACACACCTTCCCCTCAAGCCTAGCCGCCCTGCTTCCCTCCTCTCTCCCTCTCGACTGCGTGTAGGCGAAGCCCTGCTGCAGAAACTCTCCACCACTTGCACCGCGCCGTCGCGTTGTAGGTCCAATCCATCTCTCCACCATACTTGCTGGACCAAGGAAGGAGGAGATGTCGAGGTGCTGCACGTGTGCATCTCTTAGAGGCATCGCCACTTGCGGTGTTAGATCGGAGCGGATCACGAGGAGGAGAAGCGAGTGCGACTACATCACCCATGTTCCGACGAACGTTCCGCTGTGCGAATCTTCAAGGGTATGAAGATCTCATATAATCTCTCTCGTTGTTTGCATCTCCTAGATTAGATCTTGGCTTTCCCGTTCGCATCCGTAGAATTTTTTTGATTTACTATGCTGCGAAACCCTTCAGTGGTATCAGAGCTAGATCTAAGCATAGATGTGTTTCACGAGTAGAACGCAACATGGTTGTTGCGGGCGTTGATGTTTTCTATTGCAATCCTCTTGTTTGTGTTCTTCTTATGACGCGGGATAGTGATATTGAAGCGGTCCAGGCCAACCTTACTCGACGTCGTTCGCGAGACCGGCTCCGCACTTGACGTGTGGCTTGTTCCACACATGCGGCTGGTGGATGCCAGTTTCTATCACTATAGTTGTCATGGGATTAACACCGGAGTTTGGCAACCATAATATCACCATTGTGGCTTTCCGTAGGTAAGAATCGTTCTTAGCTTGCTACTCCCATAAGCCACGTAAAACATGCAACAACAAAGTAGAGGCGTCTAACTTGTTTTTGCAGGGAGTGTTTTCTGTGATATGGTATGGCCCAAGATATGATGTGTGTATTGTATGCAATGATCATGTTTTGTAATGTTTCACGACTTGCATGTCGATGAGTACACAACCGGCAGGAGCCATATGGTTGTCTTTATAATTGTGTATGACCTGTGTGTCAACTTCTTATACGCCATGTAATAGTTTCACTTTATCGCTAAGTAGTTAGCAATAGTTGTAGTTGCTATTCGTGGTGGAGGCAATCATGGTGGAGTGATGGAGATCATGCCGTACGCATGTGCTGGAGATCATTGCGCGAAGATTGGCTATACCATGTCACATAAAGTTATATGCATGTGATGTTTATCCTTTTATGTATCTTATTATGCTTAGATCGCGACGGTAGCATTATAAGATGATTCCTCACTTAAAGATCAAGATAAAACTGTGTTCTCCCCATGTATGCACCGTTGCGAAAGTTCATCGTGTCCAAGCATCACGTGATGATCGGGCGCTATAGACTCTACGTTCATATACAAGGGGTGCAAGCCAGTTTTGCACACGCGGAAATACTTGGGTTTGACTTGACGAGCCTAGCATGTACAGACATGGCCTCGGAACACATGAACCGAAAGGTTAAACATGAGTCATATGAATAATATGATCGACACTTCGTTGTCCACCATTGAAACCACATCTCTTCTCGTGAAGATCGGATTAGGTGTGGTGAATTTGGATCATGTTCACTAAACAACTTGACGGATGTTGAATTTAGTGGGAGTTCATCTAGTAATTTGTACTTGCAAACATTGTATATCAAATGGCTAAGTCCAACTTCAACTTCAACATTTTTGCTGAGAAGGAAAAGCTTAAAAACAATGGGTCTAACTTCACCAACTGGTTCCATGATCGAGAATCATTCTCTCTGGCGGTCAAAGGACTATGTCCTTGAGAATCGTCGGTGGCGCCCTAACATGCTGTTGCGCCGGCTGATGAGAAAGTTGTCTATCAGTCGCGCAAAGATGATTATGGTGTGATTAAGAGCACCATGTTGTTTGCTATGGAATCGGACCTTCAAAATCGTTTTGAAGACTATCCCGGGCCCTTTGAGATTCTCGAGGAGCTGAAAACCATGTTTCAAACTCAGGCCCGTTCTGAGAGATATGAGATCTCTGAGAAATTCTTTAACTGCAAGATGGAGGAAGGGAGTTCCGTTAGTGAGCACGCCATTAAGATGTCGGGCTACACTCAACGCCTTGAGCAACCTGAAGCAAGATTCTAGAGGAGCTCAAGATTGACGTGATTCTGCAATCACTCCCTCCCAGCTACAAAAGTTTTGTAGTGACTCACAATCAGATTGGTTCCAGCGATCGATCCGAGCTCTTAAGCTGAAGGCTGTGGAGGTGGACATCAAAAAGGATAATCATGTGTTAATGGTCAACAAGCCCCCCACCTTCAAGAAAGGTAAGGGTGCAAAGAAGCCCTTCAAGAAAGGCGGCGGCAAGCACGTTGCCCCTGCTGAGAAGAAGCTCACGTCTGGACCCAAGCCGGACACTTAGTGCTTCTATTGCAAGGACAAGGGTCACTGGAAGCGCAACTGTCTGAAGTACTTAGCGGACAAGAAGGCTGGCACCATCAAGGTATATTTGATATACATGTTATTGATGTTTTCCTTACTAGCCCTCGTTGTAGTGCACAGGTATTTGATCTTTGGTTCGGTTGCTAATATTTGAAACTTCGAAGCAGAGCTACGGAATAGACGGCGGCTTGCGAGGGATGAGGTGACGATGCGCGTTGGCAACGGATCAAGAGTTGATGTGATGGCCGTCGGCACGCTCTCCTTAGTTTTACCTTCGGGATTAGTTTTAAACCTTATTAAGTGTTATTATGTGCCTGCGTTGAGCATGAACATTATTTCTGGATCTTGTTTATTGCAAGACGGTTATTCATTTAAATCGGAGAATAATGGTTGTTCTATTTATATGAGTAACATCTTTTATGGTCATGCACCTGTTGTGAATGGTTTATTTCTTCTAAATCTCGAAAGGGATGAAACACACATCCATAACATTGAGGCTAAGATATGCAAAGTAGATAGTGATAATACTACTTATTTGTGGCACTGTCGTCTAGGTCATATTGGTGTAAAGCGCATGAAGAAACTCCATTCTGATGGACTTTTGGAGTCTCTTGATTTTGAATCATTTGACACATGCGAACCATGCCTCATGGGCAAGATGATCAAAACCCCGTTCTCCGGTATGATGGAGCGAGCAACGGACTTGTTGGAAATCATACATACCGATGTGTGCGGACCGATGATGTTTCGACGCGCGGTGGATATCGCTATTTTCTCACTTTTACCGATGACTTAAGTAGATATGGGTGTATCTATTTAATGAAACATAAATCTGAAACATTTGAAAAGTTCAAGGAATTTCAGAATGAAGTGGAGAACCATCGTAACAGAAAGATTAAGTTTCTACGATCCGATCGTGGAGGTGAATATTTGAGTTATGATTTTCTCACGCATCTTAAAGCAAGCGGAATCGTTTCGCAACTCACGCCACCCGGAACACCACAGCGCAATGGTGTGTCTGAATGCCGGAATCGAACTCTATTAGATATGGTCCGATCAATGATGTCTCTTGCTGATTTGCCGTTATCATTTTGGGGTTATGCATTAGAAACCGCTGCATTCACTTTAAATAGGGCACCATCTAAATCCGTTGAGACGACACCGTATGAACTGTGGTTTGGTGCTAAACCTAAGTTGTCGTTTCTTAAAGTTTGGGGATGCGAAGCCTACGTCAAGAAGTTGATGCCGGACAAGCTCGAACCCAAAGCGGAAAATGCATCTTCATAGGATACCCTAAGGAAACTATTGGGTATACCTTCTATCACAGAACCGAAGGCAAAGTGTTTGTCACAAAGAACGGTTCCTTTCTTGAGAAGGAGTTTCTCTCGAAAGAAGTGAGTGGGAGGAAAGTAGAGCTAGACGAGGTTGTTGAACCTTCTCTTGAATTGGAGAGTAGCGCAGCACCTGAAATTGTTCGATGCGCTTTGCACCAACAATAGAGGAAGCTAATGACAAGGATCATGAAGCTTGGACGATCTTATCTTGAGCGTCAGGTCGACAAGGTCGCGTGCCCCTCACGAGTGGTACGGCAACCTGTCTTGTTGTCTTGTTGGTAGAAAGGCGGTGAACCTACGAACTATGAGGAAGCGATGATGAGCCCAGACTCTGAGAAATGGCTAGAGGCCATGAAATCAGAATTGGGATCCATGAGCGAAAACCAAGTATGGACTTTGGTGGACCCTCCTAGCGACCGAAAGGCCGTTGAGTGCAAATGGATCTTCAAGAATAAAACGGACGCGGATGGTAATTTACCGTCTATAAAGCACGGCTTTTCGTGAAAGGTTTTCGACAAGTTCAAGGTGTTGACTACGATGAGACTTTCTCTCCCGTAGCGATGTTTAAGTCCATTCGGATTTTATTAGCAATTGCTACGTTTCATGATTATGAAATATGGCAGATGGATGTCAAGACTGCGTTCCTCAATGGCAACATTGATGAAGAGTTGTATATGATGCAACCCGAAGGTTTTTTCGATCCTAAGGATGCTGATAAAGTGTGCAAGCTTCAGCGTTCCATTTATGGACTGAAGCAAGCATCTCGGAGTTGGAACCTTCGTTTTGATCAAGTGATCAAGAGCTTTGGATTTGTTCCAAATTGCTACGAAGCTTGTATCTACAAGAAAGTGAGTGGGAGCTCGGTGACATTTCTGGTACTATATGTGGATGACATATTGATTATTGGAAATGACATTAACATGCTTAACGATGTGAAGGGTTATTTGAACAAGTGTTTTTCAATTAAAGACCTAGGTGAAGCTGCTTATATATTGGGCATCAAAATCTATAGAGATAGACAAAGACGCCTGATAGCTTTAAGCGAGTACATACGGACAAAGTTACGAAAAGGTTGAGAATGGATAAGGCAAAGAAAGGTTCGGTGCCTATGTTGTCGTAAGATATTGAGCAAGGCTCGGTGTCCATATCACGGTAAATGATAGAAGCTATGAGCAAAGTGCCTTATGCCTCGGCCATAGGTTCTATCATGTATGTCATCTTGTGTACTAGACGGATGTGTCCAATGCTCTTAGTTTGTGGCAGATATCAAAGTGATCCGAGTGGAACCTTTGGACAGCCGTGAAGAACATCCTAAAGTACCTAAATAGGACTAAAGAAATGTTCTTAGTCTATGGGGTGATGAACAGCTAAATGTCGTAAAGGTTACGTCGGCGCTAGTTTCGACACCAACAAGGATGATTCTAAATCTCGACGGGATACATTTATATTTTGAATGCAGGAGGCTGAGCTGGAGAAGCTGCAAGCAAAAGCGTGATCGCGGGATCTATAGTAGAAGCGGAATACATGGCTGCTGAGCGTCAAGTGAAGGAGTTTGCATCAGGAACTTCATCACAGAGCTTGGTGAGGTTCCAAGTGCATTGGACCCCCTGGAGTTATTGTGTGAAAACACTGGTGCCAAAGCACTGGCTAAGGAACCAAGATATCATCCAAAGACCAAGCATATCAACATAAGTTTCATATAATCCAAGATTATATAGCGGATGGAGATCTCAAGATTAGCAAAGTACATACAGATCTGAATGTCGCAGATCCATTGACTAAACCTCTTCCACGTGTAAAACATGATCACCTTAGTGCCATGGGTGTGAGATTGTTGCCAAATGTAAACTAGATTATTGACTCTAGTGCAAGTGGGACCTTTGTTGGAATTATGCCCTAGAGGAAATAATAAAGATGTTATTATTATAATTCTTGTTAATGATACAGTTTATATTCCATGATAGAATTTTATTTAGCGGAATATTTATTACTTTTGTGGTTTGTGAACAACACGTGTCCCTAATGCGCCTCTATGGACTAGCTCATTGATTAATGATAGTTAAGGTTTCCTAACCATAAACATGAGTTGTCGATTAATAATGAGATCATATCATTGGGAGAATGATATGGTGGGATGTACAAACTAAGCGAACAATTAGATCGTGTCATCGTGTTCATCTTTGCGAAGCTTTTCTTATGTCAAATATTGTATTCCTTAGACCATGAGATAATACAACTCCACAGCATCGGAAGAAAGCTTTGAGGTCATCAAACGTCATCCTATGAGAGGGTGATCATAAAGGTGTCTCTCGGTGATCGGAAAGTACTGTTGGGTTGTATGTATCGAGATGGGATTTGTCCCTCCCAAGTCGGAGAGATATACTTGGGCCCCTTTCGGTAATTGATATCAACACCGCTGAAAGCATGTGGTTAAGGAGTTAATCACAAAGTGATATCGGATTACGGAGCGAGTAAAGTACTTCTTTGTGAGCGAGATTGAACTAGGTATGGTATGCAAACGATCAAATCTCGGGCAAGTAAAATATCGCGAGACGAAGGGAATATAAATATGGGATTGATTGAATCCTGGCATCGTGGTTCATCCGATATGATCATCGATGAATGTGTGGGAGTCAATATGGGTTTCCAGACCCCGCTGTTGATTATTGATAGAAGATCATGTCTGCATGTTCTCGAACCCGAAGGGTCACACACTTAACGTGTCTCGACGCTAGGATAGATTGGATAATTGGTTTATGAGTTTTTGTTCGGAGTCTAGGATGGGATCTGGGACATCACGAGAGGTTCCGGAATGGTCCGTAGAATAAGATTCATATAAGGCAATGCAGTTTTTGGAGTTCGGAATTGTTTCGGGTTAATCGGTATTGTACCGGAAGCTTCTAGAACCTTCCGGAAGGGGACCAACGTGGCCCCACCTGCCGGGAGGGGGCATGGGCCTATGAGGGAGTGCCCTGGCCGCATTGGGCCAGGGGCACAAGGCCCCATAGGGCCCAGCCGGCCAAACAAGGGGAAACCCTAATTGGAGCTTCTAGAAGGAGGGGGGAAACTTGCCCCCCACTCTTCCCTCCTTGGCCGCCGGCCTAGGCTTGGGGGAGGGGCTAGGGTTGGCGCCCACCCCTCTATATAAAGAGGGTTGGGGGCGCACCAACCCCACACACCTTCCCCTCAAGCCTAGCCGCCCTGCTGCCCTCCTCTCTCTCTCCCTCCCGACTACGTGTAGGCGAAGCCCTGCTGCAGAAACTCTCCACCACTTGCACCGCGCCGTCGCGTTGTAGGTCCAATCCGTCTCTCCACCATACTTGCTGGACCAAGGAAGGAGGAGACGTCGAGGTGCTGCACGTGTGCATCTCTCGGAGGCATCGCCACTTGCGGTGTTAGATCGGAGCGGATGGCGAGGAGGAGAAGCGAGTGCGACTACATCACCCACGTTCCGACGAACGTTCCGCTGTGCGAATCTTCAAGGGTATGAAGATCTCATCAAATCTCTCTTGTTGTTTGCATCTCCTCGATTAGATCTTGGCTTTCCCGTTAGCATTCGTAGAATTTTTTTGATTTACTATGCTGCGAAACCCTTCAAAAACCTCATGTGAGAAACTTCATAAAAACTCACTAAGGGAAAAAGAGTACAATTCACTTAACTATAAAGTTAAGCACTCAATCATCAGGATCAAGATTTCAGCGATGAGTTTGTGAAGATTCTCCCCCTGAATCTTGCATCTCCCTAAGTCTCATCATGCCGATCCCACGGACACATCTCTTTAAAGAAGAGGCTGGCAATGATTTAGTGAACAAATCAGCGAGATTTTCACATGACTTAGTATGCAAGACTTTCACTTCATTCATCTTTTGAAGTTCATGTGCATAGAAGAACTTGGGGTTTATATGCTTTGTGAGATTACTCTTCATGTAACCCGTCTGGACTTGTGCAACACAAGCGGCATTATCTTCATAGATAATTGTTGGGGTTTGTACGGTGTTCAGTCCACATGACATCTGGATGTGGCTGACTACTCATCGAAGCCATACACATTCTCGTGATGCTTCATATAATGCTATGATTTCCGAGTGGTTCATCGAAGTTGACACAAGAGTTTGCTTAGACGATTTCTAGGAAATCGCTGTTCCACCACAAAGGAAAACATATCCAGTCTGCGACTTGGATGTGTGCGGGTCTGAAAGGTACCCAGCATCTGCATAGCCTACAACAGATAGGTCTTGGTTCTTTTGGTAAAACAAGCCAAGGAACTTTATCCCTTGTATGTACCTAAAGATATCCTTAACGCCTTTCCAATGCCTCTTGGTAGGCTCAAAACTATACCTTGCAAGCAAATTGACGACGAATGCAATATCCGGCCGTGTACAATTTGCGAGGTACATAAGTGCGCCAACTGCACTTAAGTAGGGGAATTCCGGTCTCAGAATTTCCTCCCCCTCTTCTTTAGGCCTGAACGGGTCCTTGTCTTGCTGCAAAGATCTTCCGACCATAGGGGTCTTAGAAGGATATGCCTTTTCAAACCCAAATCGTTCCAACACCTTCTGGGTATAGGCCGACTGGTGAACTATAATCCCAGCAGGGGAATGCCCAAGTTGCAGACCTAGGCAGAACTTGGTTTTGCCTAAGTCTTTCATCTCGAATTCCGACATCAGGTAGGAACTCGCTTCCTCAATATCGTCAGGTGTACCGATTATATTCAAATCATCCACGTACACCGAGATAATACAGAAACCATCCTGGGATCTCCGTATAAAAACACATGGACAATCTTCATTGCTCGCTTAGCCCTTCTGATGAAGGAAATCGCTTAAACGATTATACCACATCCTACCTGACTGTTTTAGTCCATACAATGACTTCTTAAGCTGAACAGTGTATAAGCTCTTGTTTGCTCTATCCTGGTTCGGGATAGGGATACCTTCTGGTACTTTCATGTATATGTCCGAATCCAAGTTACCATATAGGTAAGCGGTGACAATATCCATTAGTTTCATTTTTAAGTCCATGTTTACTGCCATTGAGATCAAGTATCTAAAGGTAATTCCATCCATGACCGGGGAGTAAGTTTCCTCAAAGTCGACACCTGGTTGCTGAGTGAAACCTTGAGCAACGAGCCTTGCTTTGTACCTTACTACTTCATTATTCTCATTTCTCTTTCGAACAAAAACCCACTTATGGCCAACGGGGCGAATGTGGGGAGGAGTTAGACAAACAGGTCCAAATACCTCTCTTTTGTTTAACGATAATAATTCAGCAGTAATTGCCTTCTGCCAATCTTTCCAATCCGACCTTTTCTTGCAATCAGCGAGCGTGTTAGGCTTAGGGTCAAGATCTATGATTGAGGCAATTTTCTTGGCAAAATTTACGTCGACATTTGCCATGGCTCGGTTGTATGACTCGCCCGAATTAACATGGTTAATGGCCATTTCGTCATGGAGTGCATCAGGCACATCCTCTTGCTCCACCGGATTTCCCAATCCAGGAGCTAGGTCCTTTAGCTTTCCCACTCCGATGTGTGCGCACACAACTTCGCTGGGTATTTCCGATATAGGAAAATTCAAGTAAGGGATTTCGTGCACTGAAATATCCGTACTTGTGCCAGGTCTCAACTGGCTCCCCTCAACAGGGGCAGACTATAATAAATCTCTCTTATCCTTTTTCTTCGGGCGTCCCCGGGTACTTGGGATTTGAGAAACCGGATTCCGCGTCCTCTTAGGCCTTGGAGCAGGAGCGGGTATACCATCATTTTTCTTCGGTATTTCAACCCTTTCCGGTGCATTGCGTGCATGCACATGCGACTTTGTCACAGTCTTTAAATCACTAAAATGATCGGGCAGTTGATTCGCTAGGGAGTGCAAATCTAGTATCTTTTGGACTTCTCTATTAGTCTCAACAGTGCGCGGGTCATGAGTGTGGATCCCCGTGGCTTTCCACGTGATTTCTCGACTTTTGTCATCCAGGGGTTGATTACCTCCCCCCCAAAGTCGGAAAAAGATCCTCGTCAAAAATGCAGTCAGCAAAACGGGTCGTGTGATAGTCACCTGTCAAGGGGTCCAAGAACCTGATTATGGACACTGTCTCATAACCAACGTATATCCCCGACTTACAGAGTGGTCCCATTGCTGATCGCTGGGGTGGTGGTATAGGTACATATACCTGGCAGCCAAACCTACGTAGGTGAGAAATTTTCAGTGCCGACCCTTGCGCAAGTTGGATGGGAGAGTGGATGTTGTAGGCCGATGGTCGAAAGTTGATGAGATTAGCGGCGTGTAACACCGCGTGTCCCCAACATGTAGTTGGTAAATTACAACCCTGAAGGAGTGGTCTGGCCATGAATTTAATCTTTTTAATCAATGCCTTCGCAAGTCCATTTTGAGTGTGGACATGCGGTACAGAGTGCTCAAGTTTGATTCATGTTGCCATGCAATAATCATCGAATGCCTTTGAAGTAAATTCTCCGGCATTGTCCATTCAAATAGACTTTAAACGATAATCAGGGAATTTATTCCTTATTTGTATGATCTGAGAGATAAACTTTGCAAAAGCATGGTTCCTTGTTGACAGCAGGCAAACATTGGACCATTTAGAGGAAGCATCGATGAGCACCATGAAGTACCAAAACGGCCCTGAGAGGGGCTGAATTGGACCACATATATCCCCTTGAATACATTCCAAGAACGCGGGGAGTTCATCCTTCACCTTTAGGGGGGACGGTCTAATGATCAATTTCCCGTGGCGCATCACGAGCACGAAATCATCGGGATTCAGGAAATTTTTCACATTAACATTATGACCATTTGAGTTGTTAATTATATTTCTCATCATCCTAAGACCGGGGTAGCCTAACCTATCATGCCAAAGGCAGAATAGTTCGGAGCTTCTAAAGTCAGTCTTAAGAGTAGTGTAAATAGGTGGTGCTACTATCTTAGTGTAGTACAACCCAGTAGCTAATGAAGGGAGTCTTTCGACAACATGTTTACCATTTTCATCGCGCTTGGTAATGAGTAGGAACTCCTTTCCATTCTCATCATCATCGGTTTCTACATGGAAACCATTGGCGCGGATGTCTCTAAAACTCAAGAGAGTACGAGTCGACTCCGGATATAAAAATGCCTCTTCAATGATCAGGGTTATTCCATTTGGGAGTATGATAGTTGCTCTTCCGGAGCCAACTACATTCGGACCGCATCGTCATTATTATGTTACGGGTTTTGGTAATGGACTCAAAATACTTTGTTTCTCTCAAGATGGTATTTGTGGTGCCGCTATCAGCAAGGCACGTTTCCTCCATTTGGGCGCCACACGCGTTCTAAAATATAGTGCCTAATTAATATAATGGAGCGATGAAGATGCTACATCAAGTAAGTAAAACACATAAACATTTCAGAACTGTTGGGTTCGCAGCATAGAAAACAAAAAATTTCCTACGATGGGAACAACTAAGTACCAAGATCTATCTACTAGATACAAGCAACGGGTGGATATACATCCATAGAATACATACCCTCAAAGACCGAATAGCATTAACGAGGTTGTACTCGTGGATGATGTAGACAAACGCTTGCCGATCTCAAGATCGTGATGAAGTCCATCTGGTCCAGCCGGTCCAGCACGATCAAATCCAGCACCTCAAAGCAATGGTGCATCCGTGATCGCACACACGTACGGATACCCCGACAACCTCTGCGCCCTCGCTCCAGCGAAGCAGCGGAAGCAACAAATCCTTCTAGAAAAAGCCACCGGGAACATGTATCTCGCTGATCCGAGACCATGGGGAAATTCTAAAGGGGGGAGAGAGATCCTTCGCGAGGAGGTGTGCTTTGAGAGGAGGAGGGGGCCTTTATAGGGAGAGGGGGCACCCAAGGGGCATGGCGCCCAGCCATGGGGCTGCCCCCACCTCTTCCACATTCATGTGGGTGGAGCTCCCACTCAAAATGAAAAGCCTCCACTCACATTAAAAAGCCTCCACTCAAAAATCCACTCACATGCATTAAATTTCCACCAAATTTAATGCAAGCTCTCATTTAAATAAAACTCTTTTATTTATTTATTCAGAATTTTGTTAATTACTTTAATTAACAAACATTCACATAAAACCCCTTACAACATTTCAATTTCACATGCAGAACCAGTTTCAGCAATTTCAACCGAAACTGTTTCGGTGTCTAGTGAAATAAATTCCTGCGCTTTCCTTTTCTTTTTCTGGTATATCATTTGCTCCGAATGGTGTCGGTATCCCTTAAGTGTGTCACCCTACGGTTCGCAAATAATGCGGACATGATCGAGATCCTTCTCCGATCAATAATCAGTAGCGGGACCTGGAGATCCATACTGACTCCCACACATTCAACGATGACTTATGTGATCGTGTGAACCTTTTACGCTAGTATCTTAATCCCTTTGTTTCACGACATATTACATGTCCGAGATTCGATCATCGGTATCTCCATACCTAGTTTGATCTCGTTACCGACATGCACTCTTTTCTCGTTCCCGTGATATAACATTCTAGTGATCAAATCACTTGCTTGCAAGCTAATCAATGTGATATCACCGAGAGGGCCCAGAGCATATCTATCCGTCATCGGGATGAACAAATTCCACTCTCGATCCATAGGTCTCAACATAACACTTTAGTAGTTCTGAAGCCATCTTTATAATCACCCAGTTACGGTGTGACGTTTGATGTCATCGAGAAACTCTTCCGGTGTTAGTTATTGACATGATCTCATGGTCTAAGGATTAGGATCACTTCGTAAGTTGTTATAGCAATATAAACTCAATGACTTTGATCGTAATGCTATACTTCGGATGAATGTTCATCACATCATTACACTAATGTTGTGACCTCGTTATTAACAACATCCAATGTCCATGATCAGGAAACTTTGATCATCATGTTAATCAACGAGCTAGTTTATAAGAGAGGCATAACTAGGAACTTCCTTTTTGTTTATTAAACACACATGTATTAACGTTTCCGTATTAATACAATTATAGCATGTAAAATAAACATTTATCATAAATAAGGAATACGATAATAACCACTTTATTATTGCCTCTCGGGCATATTCCCTTCAGTCTCCCACTTGCACTAGAGACAATAATCTAGTTTGAAAACTTTGCGTATTGAACACCTATGGCTTTCTGGTGTTCCATATACATAGCGCAAAGTGGTTAACACAATCTACGGATCTGATGCTTTCAGGTCCGTGTGTATTTGCATGTCTTTGCGTCTTCACGCATCACTCATTCTCCAATGAGATGGCATTGTATAAATTTGGTCTTTTAGTGAGACCTTTAGTTCCTTGGGGTTAAACCATGTCGATACTATTGTCGTACAATATATCTTTAGTGTTAGCCCGTTGCGAACAACACCTTAGTTTGATAACAAACTACTTGACACAAATTCCCTCCTTTGCTGCTACTATAGCAGTCATATACTTAGCCTTTTGTTGTAGTATTCGTCACAATGTCTTAACTTTGGAATACATCCAAATCCATCATGAAAACTCCTTTCCATTTAATTGTGCCACTCATAGTTTAAATTGAGATAAACTTAATTTGTATCTTGCGACAAAACTAGTATCAATGTAACGCTTTACAATGAACTATTTGTAATTGTTTGTCACCTCTACACAAATATATTCTTAGTTCTTCCAAAAGACCATAAGAATATCCTTACTATAGTCCAATGATCATTTTACGATTCATTTTGGTATATGCTCATAACACTTAGAGCATAGGACATATCTGGATGTGTACATATCATGGTATGATTGATCAAAACATTCTTGTGATTTCACTCATCAAGTGTTAAAGCACTTGAATCTTGTTTCACTTATCAAGTGTCGATACACTTGAATCTTGACTCAATTCCTTTCCATGCGACAAGAACCGTTTCTAGTCGTTTCTATATTGAACTCCTTCAATATCTCATATATGTACGTTTGGCACAACCATATTAGCGTTACAGTCTATCCACTATAGACATTCATGCTAAATATTCGGGTTTTGCCTAAGTATTTCATCGAAATGAAATTCTTAACCTTTGTTAATAAAAGATACATCATTTCTAATCAACAAGATATCCTCCATATAATGTATTAGAAATATGTCTTAGCGCTCCCACTTAATTTCTTGCAAATGCAAGCATCTTCATCGTCTCCTGATGAAAAACTCCTTTTTCATCATCGTGAAGATTCCAACTCTGCGATGCTTACTTCAACCATTGAAGTTTGCATGCCCTTTTTAGCATCCTTTGAATTTAACAAAACCCTTTGGACCGTGTCATGTACACGTCCTAGGTAACCATTCTATTAAAAGAACTTTGTTTTGTTTATTCATCTACCATATACCAAATTATATGTAGTGGTTGCTACTTTAATCCGTCCAGACTAAATATCGCTATGAAAGATCAAATCTTGTCATAGTCAACTCCTTGAATATTGTCATAAAATACTTTACGACATGTCGACTATTTCACAGATGTGAAACATCCATGTCTGTTTCTTTATAGATCCAAATACGACCGATAGGTTTTTACACCTTTCCGGAGGGTCTTCCAAGTTCAAACCTTGATTTGTCGTGTATGGACTTATCACGGATTTTATGGCTTCAAGCCATTTGACGGAGTCAGGGCCCATCATCGCTTCTTTGTATGTATTCGGTTCATCATTGTCAAACAATAATGATTTACTCTCAAATCTTAGCATTTGATTGTTTAACCGACCTACTTGGTTCAATAGGAACTTAGATCTCCGTGACCACAACCTTTGAGGCACATAAGCTATGAGCATTATGGCAGCCTTCCGAACAATTTCCGGCGCTGCGCAACTCAACACATATAGCTAAGGTTCGTTAACCTTCAAAGTTCTATTGTCCTCCCACTTAACTTTTACGAAAAATTCCTTCTCTAAGAAACTTCACGTTTCAAGCGATAAACCCTTTTGTCCTTGGTGTTATGAAGGAATAACCAATTGTTATTCGAAATAACCCACAAAGACATGCTCATCCGACTTCGGTTGTAAACATCTTACTTATGTTTAGCATACCAAAATTTAAGAAATGACAACTTGGGTTTTACCCCAAACCATAACTTCCATGGTGTCATTTCAACGGATCAAGATGGAGCTCTTTTCAGTGTAAAAGCGGTAGTCTCTAAAGCTTTAATCTTTTTAAAACATAATGGCAGTTTTATAAATAACACCTTTGATCCAACCATGTCAAACAAGGTTTCATTACAAATTTCAAACACACCATACTCCTATGGTGTTTCGGGAGATGTAAATCTATGTGTTTTGCTAAACTTGCAACTCAAATAAATCCCTTTATGATGAAATCATAATTCATTTATTTTCTTGTTACACTTGTAACTCAAATAAATCCCTTATGATAAAATCATAAACCATTTATTTTCTTGTTACAATGATTTTCACTTCATCTTGAAAGTCTTTGAACATTTTCAAATATTTCACACTTCTTTCTCATTAAGTGAATATTCACTCAAATTTTCGGAGAAAGTATATGAAGTTGAAACCCATCGCTTACGATTACACATAATGGACTACATACATCGATATGTATAAATTCCAATATTTTAGTCGTTCGTTCTTCTTTGGCCTTTGAACGAAGTTTTAATTATCCCGAGGAAAGTCTCTGGCGTCACTTGATCAAATCAAAGACTCCAAAAATCCATGAAAATGGAGATTCTTCATGTTTTCTTTCCAATATAATTTAAACAGCGATGTCACTTCGTAAGTGATCTTTCAATCATTTGTCTTGCGACATTTTAGCATTAGGTTTTATGGATGTGATTTCTCCAACTAGATTTGTAAACCATCCATCTTATATGGAATACCGTAATTATTTGAACAACCTTTGTTCTCATAATACCTGATTCAAATAACAATTATTAAAACAAATCTTGAAGTCAAGCCTTGATGTCAACGAGAAATACAAACAACGGTTTGTTTGTTTTCGATGAACATCATCACATATTCTTTTGCTAGTTACTTAGGCCATTGTGGTTTATGAATTGCGTCGTTCCGTATGAAATTTCATACCAACCAATTCGGTATCCAATACCCAAGAACCACATTGTTTAACAAGCAAAGAATACAACCATAACATGTATATCATCCATATACCTAAATTGGATATTTCCAATCTTTTCTTTTCTGCCAAATATATTTTATAGATTCTCTTTCAGCATTTCCTTTTTCTTTTTAAAAGAATCTATCAACATCAAAAGTGGCGCCATATACATGACACATAGTCCAAAGCGTGTATATTCAAATAATAATACCTTTGGATTTGCACTTTGAAGTAGATCACCATCATCAAAATGATCGGTATTCTTTTAAAATTCAATCTTTAGTAATCTTTTAGTATAGTAAACACTTTACATACATCTTCTATTCATCCTTATCATGACGACTTTCATGATCAAGCTACTGTAGCTTATAAAGGTGAATCGTGAGTATAACAGTACTTTCCAAAACCCTTTTGGATGATTAGGATGTCTAGCATCTCCAACCTTTGTAAATTCTCATCCAATATGAGAACATATATTATACTCTATCATATTGCAACCAAAACATTGTTTCAGATATCGTTATATCTGCCACACATGATGGTTTCTGAAACAATTCTTTCAGCTCCTAGATAAACTTGATATTAAACAATCAAGAATCATGGAGGCAAACATGATATTTAAGATACTAACACTGGAATTGTTACTCTCGATTTAATACTAACTATTAAATTTCACGGAGTAAATAGAGTTTGCTGAAAGTTTGCAATAGGACTCCCACTTTGATTTAATTTATGATAAATTGAGTTCTACTAATCCAAATTAGAAATGAACTCCCACTCAAAAACGACATCCCTCGTGCCTTTTTGGTGATTACATGAACCAAATCCACTACACCAAGTCCGATCATCACGTGAGTCGGCGTAGCTTCAAAGGCGAGCATCCATATGGTCATCATATCAAAACATATGACTCATGCTTAACCTTTCGGTCCGTGTTCCGAGGCCATGTCTATACATGCTAGGCTCGCCAAGTAAGAACCTTAGTATTCGCGTGTGTAACTGTCTTACACCCGAGATATGCTCGTGGATTCAAGTACACCCGATCATCATGTGATGCCTTGAAGCGACGAAACATTGTCGGTGCATACTTAAGGAAGAACACATTTTTATCTTGATATCTAAATGAGGGATCATCTTATTATGCTAATAAAACGTCAAACAAGCAATATAAGATGCAATCTAACATCACATGTTAAAAACTGAAATGATATGGTTCCCGCATATGATCTCCATCATGTGCATCGTGGTATGATCACTATCATACCTTTATGTGTAAGGCCAAGGTCTATGGAACTTTAACGCTATGTGTGTTGTAAGAGTATTATCTCATACTTCTACTTACAACATCACCATATCATAACACTAGCCTAGCAGCAATCTAAACTAGACGCCTCTAATTTATCCATTGCAAGTTTTACGTGGTTTAGGGCTTTCGAAGATAGAACCGTTCTTACCTACGAACATGAACCACAACGAGGATAACCAAATTGTCGACAACTCGTTGCAAATTAGATATTGACTATAGTAGGAGAGACAGACACCCGCTAGCCACTTATGCAAACTAGTTGCATGTCAAGCGTGGAACAGGTCTCATGTGCGAGGACATGTAAAGTTTGTCCGGGTCGCTTCATCCCACTATGCCACCAATATCCAAAGTACAACTAAGAAGCAATAAAATGATCATCATTGCCCACATACTCATATGTGTACTACCCGTGCAAAGTATCTACGCATAGATCCGGCTCTGATACCACTATTGGGTTCGCAGCATAGAAAACAAATTTTTTCCTATGATGGGAACAACTAAGTACCAAGATCTATCTACTAGATACAAGCAACGGGTGGATATACATCCACAGAATACATACCCTCGAAGACCGAATAGCGTTAACGAGGTTGTACTCGTGGATGATGTAGACGAACGCTTGCCGATCTCAAGATCGTGATGAAGTCCAGCCGGTCCAGCACGATCAAGTCCAGCACCTCAAAGCAGTGGTGCATCCGTGATCGCACACCCGTACGGGTACCCCGATAACCTCCGCGCCCTCGCTCCAGCGAAGCGGCGGAAGCAACAAATCCTTCCAAAAAAAGCCACCGGGAACATGTATCTCGCTGATCCGAGACCATGGGGAAATTCTAAAGGGGGGAGAGAGATCCTTCGCGAGGAGGTGTGCTTTGAGAGGAGGAGAGGGGGGCCTTTTATAGGGGAGAGGGGGGCACCCAAGGGGCATGGCGCCTAGCCATGGGGCTGCCCCCACCTCTTCCACATTCATGTGGGTGGAGCTCCCACTCAAAATGAAAAGCCTCCACTCACATTAAAAAGCCTCCACTCAAAAATCCACTCACATGCATTAAATTTTCACCAAATTTAATGCAAGCTCTCATTTAAATAAAACTCTTTTATTTATTTATTCAAAATTTTGTTAATTACTTTAATTAACAAACATTCACATAAAACCCCTTACAACATTTCAATTTCACATGCAGAACCAGTTTCAGCAATTTCAACCGAAACTATTTCGGTGTCTAGTGAAATAAATTCCTGCGCTTTCCTTTTCTTTTTCTGGTATATCATTTGCTCCGAATGTTTTCGGTATCCCTTAAGTGTGTCACCCTACGGTTCGCGAATAATGCGGACATGATCGAGACCCTTCTCCGATCAATAATCGATGGCGAGACACGAGATCCATACTGACTCCCACACATTCAACGATGACTTCTGTGATCGTGTGAACCTTTTACGCTAGTATCTTAATCCCTTTGTTTCACGATATATTACATGTTCGAGATTCGATCATCGGTATCTCCATACCTAGTTTGATCTCGTTACCGACATGCACTCTTTTCTCGTTCCCGTGATATAACATTCTAGTGATCAAATCACTTGCTTGCAAGCTAATCAATGTGATATCACCGAGAGGGCCCAGAGCATATCTATCCATCATCGGGATGAACAAATTCCACTCTCGATCCATGGGTCTCAACATAACACTTTAGTAGTTCTGAAGCCATCTTTATAATCACCCAGTTACGGTGTGACGTTTGATGTCATCGAGAAACTCTTCCGGTGTTAGTGATTGACATGATCTCATGGTCTAAGGATTAGGATCACTTCGTAAGTTGTTATAGCAATATAAACTCAATGACTTTGATCGTAATGTTATACTTCGGATGAACGTTCATCACATCATTACACTAATGTTGTGACCTCGTTATTAACAACATCCAATGTCCATGATCAGGAAACTTTGATCATCATGTTAATCAACGAGCTAGTTTATAAGAGAGGCATAACTAGGAACTTCCTTTTTGTTTATTAAACACACATGTATTAACGTTTCCGTATTAATACAATTATAGCATGTAAAATAAACATTTATCATAAATAAGAAATACGATAATAACCACTTTATTATTGCCTCTCGGGCATATTCCCTTCAAGAACATCACACAACCAAATAATGGAATAAATGAATGAAATAAATGTCATCCAATTGACGAAAACAAATAAATGTTATGCTCTCATAGAGCTTACAACCATATCGAAAAATTGTATCAGATTATTTGCGGAAAAGAAATCATCACAACAAAAGGGAGCTCAGGTGGATTCTGCAAAGAAACCATCAATCTCAGCCTGTATCTCAATATCGTTGAGCTTCTCTTCATTGGCTATCATCATCGAGGCAGCAGAGATGTCTAGCTGAGGAGGGGGCACAACGTGCTCAACCTCCATGGGCACAGCGGCGTTCGTGGGAACCGCCGACGGTGCTGCCACTTGTGCTACGTCCTGCGCCACTATGGGCGCGTAGTTCTACATGGGCGCCAGTGGTGCCTCAACCTGGACGAGGTGCGCCTCGCGCGCCTTCTTGTTGGCCTTGAACGCGTCCACGGCATGGTTAGGGGCCAAACACTGCCTGGAGAAGTGAGTCTTGGAGCCACAACGGAAGCAGTCCTGGGGCCTTGCCTCCCCCTTGCCCGCCTTGCGTTGCTTGGACAGGTTGGAGGAGTTGGGGTCTTTCTTGCCCTTCTTGCCTCGCTTCTTGTGGATGGGCTTGCGCATCTTCTAGGCACCGGCATTAGCCTCATGACTTGCCCCCCCGCGAAGGGTTGCGCGGAGAAGTTCTTTTTCAGAACATTATCCTGTGCCTCGGCCACCTGGAGAGCATCAATAAGCGCTGCATATTCCGTGAATCCTTCCTGGCGAAAGTTTTGCGAGGACTGGATGTTATCTGGATGGAATGTGGAGAGGGTTTTTTCTATCTTCTGCTGATCGGTGGTACTGGTCCCACATAGCTGAAGAATGGTACAAATCCGATGCAACCTGGAGTTGTACTCTCCCACTGTCTTCAAGTCTGCAAACCTCAGACGAATCCAATCTACCTACGCATGTGGCTGAATGGTGTACTTCAGCCTAGAGAACCGCTTGTTGAGGGCGGTCCAAAGGGCAGAAGCACTCCGTTCTGCCATGTACTCTTCTTGAGAGTCTCACACATGTGATGGCGGAGGAAATGCAGGGCTTTGGCGTTGTTCGCCGGGATGGTGGTGCCGGGGGCCGTCGGGGTCCCCGCAATCAGCGCATCCTTGATGCATCGGCCCTCGAGGACGATCTCAACGTCCGAGGCCCAAGTCAGGTAGTTAAGCCCATCCTGGGTCAACTCCGGAAACTCGCGGCTGACGATTCCGGTCATCTGCAATTTATGTAAAGTGTGTAAGATTACAGCAGGTAATCGGTTGTATAAATGCGATAATCGATACAATAATTCAAATATGACGGTGTTCCAAAATTGAAACTGTACATGCTGACTATGTAATACAAGAAATTAAAAGGTGTGAAACATTTAATGGCTATAGTAAAACATAGAAAAAACAGTTTCAATTAATTTGTGCGTCGGGCCGAAAAACGTATGGAAATGGGCCAGCAGCCCATTCGGCTCTGCCTTCCAGCTGCCCCCAGAAATTTTTTTCTCTGCACACCACGTGGGCCGGCCCACCCCCCACACAGTCCTAGCCCATCTAGGGGGGCAGAGCTGCAAGCAGCTCCCGAGTGGGGGTGTTCGTGGCGGCGGGGGTGGTGGGCCTGCTGGCGGCCAGCAGGGCCCCAGGGCGGCGGGGTGGGGGCGGCCAGCGCGCAGCCGCGGAGCGAGCGTGCGACGTGGCCGCATGCCGGCGGCGGGCAAGGCGGCGAGCCGGCAGCGCGCGGGCGCGAGTGCGGGCGGCATCGGCAGGGCGCGCAGGCCAACAGCCAACACGCGTCGGCGGCCATCAGGGCTAGCGGGGCGGACAGCTACAGGCGGCGACGCGCGGCCAGCGGCCGGCGAGGCGGGGGCGGTGGACGCAGGGCGACGCGCGGGAGGTCGATGGCGCGCATGGCGGCGAGCGTGGCCAGCGGGGCCGGCTGCAGCGGCGCAGTGGCGCGCGGCCAGCGCCCGCTGCGCGCCCGCGCCGCGGCGCCAGCAGCGTGCGGCGAAGGTGCGGCGTGGCGAGCAGCAGCGTGGCGGCCCAGCGAGGCTGGCGCATGTCGCGCAGCTTCTTGGCGACCAACTGCCAGCGGCGGCCAGCGAGGCGCAGGTGCAGCACGCAGCGAGGCCACGACGGCCAGCGCGCGGCGGCGGGCGTGACGCTGCAAGCGGCGGCGACCAGCGCAGCGGCCATGCAAGAAAGCAGCGGCGGTAGCCAAGGCCAGCAATGAAGGACGCGCCAGACAAGCAGTACGTCTCCAGAAATTTGGGGCCCCGGTGCGAATTCTAAATTGGGACCTAATTTTTTGTACAATTATGATATAACTAATAGAGTGAATTTATATTATCACTTAGGCATATGCTAAAAGAGTAAATGTAACACTGAAGTTCATGATTTTTCCTATTTTACAAACAAAAAACTGAATTAAATGATGATAGCAATTTATAGGCTTGCCAAGAAAGCCGAATAAGATGAAGTTATAAGAGTTATTTAGGTTTTGACGATGATGATGAAATCGTGAGACGTGTGCTAGGATTTCCCTAAACAAAAGTAGATGAAAACTTTTTATTCACCTATATTCGAGTTAATAACTTGAAGAATGACAAGGTAAAACACAATTTTCTTTGTCACGGAACCGATAAATTGATCAAGATTGAAAATTAGAATCGACCGACTTGAGTTGATTAATCACTCGAGAGATGGAGCAAGTATTAACCTTATCTGAGATTTGATTCGTTGAATCGCCTGGCACTGGCGGGCTCGGGGCGTCGTGTAGATGAAGGCCCAAGGCCGGATGGCCGATGCTGCATCGCTCGATCGGATCAGTTCTCGCTGTCTTGGAGTTGCGTGATTTGCATCTGATGCGGCCGTGATGTTGACTTGTTGTTGCGTGATTTGTGCCTGGTGCAGCCATGTGGTTATATTTTTCTTCCCAACATTGCCCTTGAGTAGTATTTTTCTCTGTTTATTAAACCAAATCCTAGAGATACGTGACGCTCTTCTTACTAATCAGGCTTAAAGCCTACTGACAAATCGAGATTTGGGGGCCCTAATTACCCGGGGCCCTGTTCGGTTGCTCATGTCGATCACCCTCATCGACGGGTCTGGCGGCCAGTAGGGCCGCGGCGGCGTGGCCGGGAGAGCCATGGCGCAACAGCTCGCAGCCAATGCGTGTACACGTGGGGTTGCAAAAAAAAGTATATGAAAAACTGTAGATCGATCCGTTCTACTAATTAAAACGAGCAAGATCAGTCCGATCTACAAAATAAAAAATTAGATCGGCACAACAGGAGCACTGGTACAGTCAACAAGTTCCTGATCCGGAAGTGATTAAATCGACATTGGTCGGCGACAGCAGGTCAGCTCGACTCCCGAAAAGGAAAATCCGTATCATAGATGGGATCTGATCTAAGATCTGAACGCAAATCTTGAAAGGAAATCGTGAGACGAATCCATTTTTGCGGTCAGATTCGGGTTACCTTCAACGAAAACCTGCATGATGCAGGCTCGACGGTGGCTTGACGGAGGCTCGACGGAGAGACACATGCTGATAACGTGTTGAGCACCCTCTGCCGGCTGGCCGGTCCCGAGGCTGCTCCACACCCGAGGAAGAAGACTAGAGTCGAAGACACACAAGATTACACAAGAAAATGACACATGGAACAAGGAGAAACTTTACTGATCTTTCTCTCGGTAAAACTTCCGTACAATGATTGTTCCTCTATTTATAGACTAAGAGAATAGGATAGCCAAATAGATTAACCCTAACCTGATAGAGGCCACACCGAATAGACATCTACCGGCCCAGTTGCCAACAGGTTAAACGCTTAGGTCGGTTTTTGCCCAAGACTGTCAGGTGGAAATGGCTCGTATGCGGACTGTATAGAGCTACTCGCCTACTCCTGCAATATGGATCCCAATCCGTTTTCATATTTAAAAATAAATATGGATATGAATACAAATTTTGTCAAGTTCAATCATAGAAAATACCAGATTGACATATCGGACTACAGTGACTACAGTGACTACAGTAGACTGACATAATTTTATTCGGATATAGATATATCCATTTCCGTATCATCATTTGCTTCAAAATTCAAAACCTATTTATTTGTTGTAGAGGCTCGAAGAGCTTCTCCGGCCGATGTTTCTTTGCAGGCTAGATCCAATCTTATATGATTGATGGCTATTGCATCTTATTAACCGTCTGTTGGTGTTGGTGCTCTTCTTCTTCGACGACGACCGTGAAAAATTTGGCTCCTCGGTAGTTGCGGTGAGGACGTTTTGTAGCTGTACAACGGTTTGGTTTCTTCTTTTTTCTATTGCTTGTATGTGTTCTATCTTTTTTTGTTTTTTTTTGGAAAAAAGTATATATTAATATCGCAAGGACATCAAATACACCTAGCCTCTGCAATAACGTATGCCCTAGCGGCTCTACTGATGCACACAACTCAGAAAAAAGAAAAAGAAATTACAAAAAAGAAAAGTCCCGCTACATAGAACTAATCCTCAAAGAAACGACAGTGACACCATCAGAACAACACCAGTAGTCCTCTACTCCAATAACAACGTCTTCAAGAAGAAACAGTGCCCAAGCGCCGTCGTTGCCCGATCAAAGGTCATAGGTTTTCACCCTAGAGAAAGTCCTTACTCATAAAACAATGCCTTCAACAAGGTCATTGTCAGGCACAACCAGTTAAGGTCAGACCTTGGATTTTCACCCTGCAAGATAAGACTGGAAACTCCCATGTGTTGTCTTCCCGCACCAGCAGTCGCTGCAACGAGTCCTAGATCACGCAGTCAGACCTCCGTCGCCACAAGAATAAAAATCACCATCGCTACCCTCAAATTTCCGCTTTCCCGACATTCTCCGCATCTGACATCACCATGGCTCAAAGCATGGCACTTGGTGAGAACAAACAACAGAGCTTCGCAACGCTCCCGCTGAAACCAAACGGCCAGAAAAACAAGGTGCGCACGATCGAATACCTTTTGATCCAGCAATCTCCAGGCATGATACGCCCATAAAAGTTCGCCGACGGAGCCTTTTTGGAACCCGCCTTTCCAGACCAGAACCACGAGGGCAGACATCAAGCAGATCTTCGTCTTCGTGCGAAAGAAACCAAAGAACCACCTCCTTTATTAGATCCGACACAGCGATCTCCACACCGCCGCCGGTTTCCGGAGAACGGAACGAGCAGACAATTAGGGTTAGAGAGCCGATCTAGGTCATCCAACGGAATCCCATCACCGGTACCTCCTCCACCAGATCACCACCACAAGGAACCGCTGCCTCCACCCTGACCAAGGGACACCGCCCAGGTCCGCGCTCAGCCTCCTCCGCCGCTGCCCCAGCAGCTCTGGCTTCCGCCTCCGACGCACCGCCCCCTAGCCACCTTCGGCAGCTAGGCCCGCCGCCACCGCGGTGAGGGACGGCGGCAGCGGCGACGATTGGACCTAGATGGGGGGGCTCTGGCGGCGGCTGCAGTCCCCCCTAGCGTCGCCCTGGGGAGCGGCGCCCTGACTAAAATTTCTTATTTCGAATCTTTTTTATTCTAGCTAGTGGACTTGTCTGGACTTCCATCCAGGAGGTTCCTGGTGATGACGAGGGTACCTTATGAATAGAAGTAATGTATGTCGTGCAGCGTACATGATTCAAAAAATAATGATTATTTAACTCGTACAATCAATTGATAGACATTTTAGATTTTGCTAAAAAAGATAGCCATTTAAGTGTGCATGGGAACTCCAATTAGCCATTATTATCACAACACAAAAAAAAATCGACCAAAGTGCACTTCTTCTTTAAAGAGTGAATTCTATTTTTATTTCTAGTTATGCATTTGGGAGACTAGTTACCGTATCTAGTGAAAAATCATCTTGATCATAGCATCTCTAGCAGATCTCGTATTTCACCAAACCGAAAACGAGGAGTTCGGTATCCCGAACTGTTCAGTTTAGATGGTTTTAGTCACGTCGCAGTTTAGAAACCAAACTCACGAACTGAAAAACCGAAAATCAAACGTCGCGAGAAAATGTGTTGCGATGATCTTGCGAAAGTAAACCTATTCTTGTTCCGATCGAGCTAGGCAGTTCGAGCTACATTCATATTAGGCCCCGGATTGTCATCGGGGCAGTTCTTGCGGCGGCGGAGGGGTTTTCTGCGCCGGCGGCTCCTACGCGACGACGAGCGCGACCACCTTGAACGCCGCCGCCTCCGCCGAGCTCCCGCAGGTGAGAGCCGGCCCGTTTGCGTCGTCGTCGTCGTTGCTCGCGCCATCATGGGAGCGCCGGCGGCCGGGCTGCACGAGCGGGCGGGCGGCGGCTTCTCCTTCACGCCGCTCGCCTTGCCCGCCCGCATAAAAGCACGCGACCATTTCGCGTATCGCCCGCTTCCAGCGCCGCCTCGCCAAGCTGTCCCGCCTCTGACGGTCTGACCGCACACCCAGCGGACACGGTGCTGGCTTCCCGCCGCCTATTCATCCCCCTCCCCTACCTACGCGTCTTAAGCGCCCCATTACGGACGGAGGGGTGGTGGCGGAGGGGAGTAGGGTTTGGAAACCGAACTCCCCTCCGCGGCTCGTTTAAATACGAGGCGGTCGCCAAGTTTCTCGGGCCCACGAACTCGTTTTACGGGTCAGGCCACAAGTCCAGGCTCCGTTCTGGGCCTATTTCGGCCTGAACCCATATTGTCGCCGGACTTTTTCGGTTTCAGCCCGTTTTACAGGCTCTGTTAGAGATGCTTTTACTCCTTTTAGAGCATCTCCAGCAGGCGCTAGAAATTTTGGCGTTGTAAAAGTCCTATCCCGCGCGTTGTATAACGTTTCGCGCGCCTGGAAGCTTGTGGCCAAACTCAGGCGCTGCATAATCGGTTTTAGCGCGCCGCGGGCAGAAAACGAGTTTTTAGGCGCTGCATATTTACTGCGCGCGCACTGCGCCAAACCACAAACAACCACCAACTACGAACAAAGAATATCAAACACACACAAAATAATTCAACAATAAATAGTTCAGTTGTTATTACAACACAAACAAATAGTTCAAATATCATGGAACAAATACAACATCAACACATACAACAATGTAGTTCATAGGAAACACATACAACAAATGGCACAACAATGACACAATACAACAAACATACAACAATGTCTTCATTCCCCTCCATTCCACGCCCACCACTCCGCCATGATACCCTTTTGAAGCTCATCATGCACCTCAGTGGTTCGAATGGCATGGTAGGACATAAGGAACCGGACTATCCTCTTTTGTTTCCTACGAACTACCACGGGCCGTCCCATCAACTCATATGTGTGGTCATGCTCTTCTTCTTTGTCACGCTGATCCTCTATGATCATGTTATGCATGATCACACAAGCCATCATGATGTACCAAAGGATCTCTTGATCCCAAAATCGAGCCGGTCCACGCACAATAGAAAATTGGGCTTGTAAAATCCCAAATGCTCTCTCCACATCTTTCCTTGCTGTCGCTTGTGCATTATGAAATTCAACCGCTCTCTTGCCTTTTGGTTCCTTAACCGGCTTCACAAATGTCTGCCACCTTGGATAGATGTCGTCAGCAAGGTAGTAGGGATAGTTGTATGTATTGTTGTTGGCCACAAACTCCACCGATGGCAATTGACCCGTAGCAATCTTACTCATGAGTGGTGACCGTTGAAGCACGTTGATATCATTGCAAGACCCGAGCATTCCAAAAAATGCATGCCAAATTCAAGTCTCATAATCGGCCACGGCTTCAAGGATGATGGTGGAATTCTTCTTGTGGTCTTTGAATTTTCCATGCCATGCCGCGGGACAATTCTTCCAACTCCAATGCATGCAATCAATGGATCCAAGCATACCTGGAAAACCACGAGCTTTGTTTTGCTCCAATAGGCGAGCCACGTCTTGAGCATTGGGAGATCTCAAGTACACCTCACCGAAAACTTGCACAATATCCATGGCAAAGCGCTTCACACACTTGATGGCTTGGCTCTCACCCATTGCCAAGTGGTCATCCACTAAATCCGTCGGGATACCGTATGCCATCATATGCAAGGCGACGGTCACCTTTTGGTAGGTGCTATGGCCAAGTTCTCCACAAGCATTCCTCCTTTGCTCAAAGAATCGATCATACTCCATCACACTCTCGGCGATGCTCTTGAACAATCTTGTGCTCATCCTAAACCGACGCCGAAAATAGCGCTCGGGGTATGTGGGATTCGCCACAAAGTAGTTAATCATGAGCTTCTTGTGCCCCTCTACCCTTTCCCTCCACAACTTCTCTCGGCCAATCACGGAACCACCATGCTTTGGCCTCTTAATTCTAGCCCGCACCACCAAAATGATAGCAAGATCTTCTTCCTCTTCGAGCTCCCACTATTCGTCGGATGATTCATACGACCGACGCGGCATCTACAAATAGCACACCACATATTTCAAATGCATCCTACGATGAACACCGGTCTAGATTTCGTCAAGAAATTACCTTCGGGAATTCCGTCGAACACCTTGGGCGCGCGGCGGATCCGCGATAAGCGTCCCGGAGAAGCTGTAGGTTAGAGGTTAGAGAGCTGCGCAGCGTGGACGCGCCTAAGCTCGAGAAGCTTCGGCCGCGAGCGACCTTCTTCGGCAGCGGCAGGTGGAGGCGCTGGTCGAAGATGCGGCGCGGCGAGCCTGGCGTCGGGATGCGCTACGTCGGCGTATGATGTCGAGTCTGCGGTGTGGTGGCGCTCGTCAATTTGGGGAGAAATGGGAAGGGGAGAGCGCGCGGGGGAAGTTTTAACTTGGCGGTTGGCTGTTCGTAAGATTCGATTTCAGCTTCAAAGCAAGCCAGGCAGATACCCAGCGTTGGATAGCGCAAAGTTCAGCACGCCGAACTTTTTTTCCAGTGCGTGGTATTTTATAGCGCCTGTTGGAGCGCGGTTTTTGTCGCTCAGCGCGGTAAATTAGCGGTTAGTTGGGCGCGCGGTATAGATACAATGCCTGTTGGAGATGCTCTTAGAAGCTTCAAACCCTTGTTTTCTCATGTGTGTCCATTAGGTAAGGAGTGAGGTGGTTGTTGGAATTTTTGCCTAAATAGGCCCAGCCCATTTATTATATGTCAATAAATTCCTGAAATCCTAGAGGCCCATTTGGCCCATTCATGCAAGGCAAGAGCTGGAACAAATGTTTAGTCCCACATTGCTAGTTAAGTGAAAGTTGGACCAGCTTATAAGGTGAGCTCTCCTACCACTTGGTAAAAGGATGAGAAGGAGAAGGAGAGAGTTCCACACGCGCGCTCCTCCTCCTCGCCTCGCCTCGCCTGGCCTCGTCACGTCACGACGCGCGCGCCGCGGGTTGCGGGAATCTCGCCGAGCCGAGCTTTATTTTGCCACGCATGAATGGTATATGAACAGATGTACAGAAGCTGAAACGTTTGCTTTGAGTGGACTTTTGGGCTGCCGCCTGTTCGCTTCATCTTCCGTCCATTCGTTTCATCTTCTGCGCAATCTGTCTACCTTCCCCTCTCCTATAAGAGAGAGAGGTCGCGCCTCCTCTCAGTCACACTGCCACACATCCTTTGCGCCTCCAGTTCCAGAGCACTGCGCTACCTAGATCTTCCCCATCCTGTCTTGCGGCGTGCACCGCGAGCCGAGAAAGTAGGCCTCCAAGACCCCGCTGCTTCGAGTCCTGTACGGGAGAAGGGCGATAAGGTTTTTGGGGAGCGCTATCAGCGCGACTACTGGCTTCGTCACGGACTCCCTCACAGATAGCAACGTCTTCCCCGATGAGGACTTCTTCCCCGACATCAGCACCCTCTTCCTCGACGACATGGCCAACGACGGTTCCAACGCCGACGGTTCCTCTTCTGCTACTGCCGTGTATATCTTCTGTCTCAATCTTGTTCTGATCATATCCAAAGTTTTATGCCTTGCAGTTTGTTTGGTTATATGCCTTAATATGTATTCGCTATTTCACATGATTAGTATATTGCCTATTATTCTAGTCATGTTTTATCTAGAGTTTATTATGGATAATTCGCTTGGTAAATTGCTCTATTATTCAACAATCCAAAAACCTTATTTCAAGCAATTTGCCCCAAGTGGCTTTGTTGCTTCTATGAAGCCACCTGTGTTCGAAGGTGTGAATTACAAACGATGGCGTGCGAGAGAAGTGCTCTGGTTTTAGACCATGAGCTGCTATAACACCATCTATGGCGCACCTGAGGGAGAACTTAATCCCGCTCAGGAAGAGGCGTTCCAAAAACTTGATACCACTTTCAAGGCTGCCTTGATCAGCATCCTTGGTGACAATATTGTCGATTCATATCTGTCATTTAGCAATGGCAAGGATATGTGGGATGCGCTCGAGAGAAAATTTGGAGTCTCCGATGCTGGCAGTGAACTGTATGTCATGGAACAATTCTATGACTATAAGATGGTTGATGACCGCTCCATTGTGGAGCAGACTCATGAGATACAGTCACTTGCCAGGGAGCTTGAGCACTTCACTTGTGTGTTACCGGACAAGTTTGTTGTCGGAGGCATCATTGCCAAACTTCCCCAGTCATGGAGGAATTTTGCTGTTTCTCTGAAGCACAAGAGACAAGAGTTCTCCGTGACGGATCTCATTGGGACTCTTGATGTGGAAGAGAAGGCGAGAGCAAAAGACACACGTGCTCGAGGTACCAAGGGAGGTTCTAATGCCAATCTGGTACAGAAAAGGAACTTCCTCCAGCCTCACAAGTTCAAGAACAAAGGCAAGTTTGACGACAAAGGAAAGTTTGATGGAAAGAACAAGGCCTCTCAGTCCATCAGCTTCAAGAAGAAGACTGATAAGAGGAAAGGTGCTTGTCATGTGCGGTGATCCTAATCATTGGGCTCTGCTGTCCCAACCGCTTTGACAAGCGCCAAGATGGGAAGAGCAAGAAGATCGCTAATGTTGTCATGGCGACGTTGAGATGAAAGATGTTGGGTATGGTATATTACCTATGTTCTTTCATTATGTTATTCTCCTGATTGGTGGATTGACACGGCGTAATGTACATGTATGCGTTCCGATATTTCCATGTTTTCTTCATATCAGTCGAGGGACTCAAACTGCGATGGGGAACCGCCGATGCTTCGCTCATGGTATTGGTACGGTTGATCAAGTTCACTTCGGAAAGACCGTATACTGAAGAAACGTGCATCATGTTCCTCAATAAATAAAAATCTTGTTAGCGTATCTCTTCGTTTTAGATGGCTACAAGATTGTATTCGAGTCCAATAAATTTGTAATTTCAAGTATGGAACCTTTGTTGGTAAAGGCTATGAATGCGAGGCTTGTTCCGCTTATCTCTCGGACATTTGTAATAAAGTTGTTAATCATATTTACACGAATTTTGAATCAAATGTCCGCACTCTCGCCTTTTGTCATATTAATTTTGGTTGTATGACGCGGCTAGGCAAAATGAATTTAATCCCTGATTTCTCAACTGTTAAGGGATCTAAGTGCCAAGTCTGCGTGCAAGCTAAACAACCTCGCAAGTCACATACGACTGCAGAAATGAGAAATTTAACACCACTAGAGCTCATACATTCTGATCTTTGTGAGATGAATGGTGTGTTGACAAAAGGTGGAAAGAAATATTTCATGACTTTGATCGATGACTCTACGAGATATTGTCATGTGTATCTTCTAAAATCAAAAGATGAGGCTTTGAGTTTCTTCAAAATCTATAAAGCTGAGGAAGAAAATCAACTTGATCGAAAGATTAAGAGGCTTAGGTCTGATCGTGGTGGAGAGTATTTTTCCAACGAGTTTGATTCCTTTTGTGCGGAACATGGGATAATTCATGAGAGGACGCCTCCCTACTCACCCCAGTCAAATGGAGTAGCCGAAAGAAAGAACCGTACTCTAACAGATTTGGTTAACGTCATGTTAGACACATCGGGTCTTTCTAAGGAACGGTGGGGGAGGCACTATTGACCGCGTGTCATGTCCTAAACCGAGTCCCCACAAAGAACAAAGAAATTACTCCATTCGAAGAATGGGAGAAGAAAATATTAAAACTCTCTTACTTACGCACTTGGGGTTGTTTGGCAAAGGTTAATGTACCAATCCCCAAGAAGCGCAAGCTTGGACCAAAAACCATTGATTGTGTTTTTCTGGGCTATGCTTTTCATAGCATTGGTTATAGATTCTTGATAGTAAAATCTGAAGTGCCTGACATTCATGTCGGTATAATCATGGAGTCGACTGATGCGACTTTCTTTGAGGATATCTTTCCAATGAAGGATAAACCTAACTCATCAAATCCAGAGATACCTAGTTCATCTAATCAGGAATTTGCTATATTCTCTGAACCTACCATTCCAATTGAACACTCTGAAAGTCCTAAGGAGGATGATAATGAAATTCCTAAAAGGAGGAAGAGACAAAGGACTGCAAAGTCTTTTGGTGATGATTTCATTGTGTACCTTGTCGATGACACTCCCACTTCCATTTCAGAAGCTTATGCATCTCCTGATGCTGACTACTGGAAGGAAGATGTTCATAGTGAGATGAATTCCATCTTAACTAATGAAAAATGGGAGATCACTGATCGTCCTTATGGGTGCAAACTTGTAGGATGTAAATGGGTGTTTAAGAAGAAACTAAAGCCTGATGATACTATTGAGAAGTATAAGGCAAGGCTTGTGGCCAAGGGTTATACCCAAAAGTAAGGTGAAGACTTCTTTGACACTTACTCACCTGTAGCAAGGTTGACTACCATTCGAGTACTACTTTCTCTGGCTGTCTCACACGTTCTTCTTGTTCATCAAATGGACGTTAAGACGACTTTCCTAAATGGAGAGTTGGATGAGGAAATTTATATGGATCAACCAGATGGTTTTGTAGTAAATGGTCAAGAAAGAAAAGTGTGCAAGCTACTGAAGTCTTTATATGGTATTAAACAAGCACCTAAGCAGTGGCACGAAAAATTTGATAAAACCTTAACCGCTGCAGGCTTTGTTGTAAACGAAGCTGACAAGTGTGTATACTATCGCCATGGTGGGGGTGAGGGAGTCATCCTTTGTTTGTATGTTGATGACATACTGATTTTCAGAACCAACCTTAATGCAATTAAGAAGGTCAAAGATTTCTTATCTCGTTCCTTTGAGATGAAGGATCTGGGAGTAGCTGATGTCATCCTGAACATCAAGCTATTGAGAGATGATGATGGTGGGATTACACTGCTTCAGTCCCACTATGTGGAAAAGATCTTGAGTCCTTTCGGGTATAGCGACGTCAAATTTTCTCCTACACCGTATGATCCTAGTGTGTTGCTTCGAAATAATCGAGGAAATGCTAGAGACCAACTAAGATACTCTCAAATCATTGGCTCGCTTATGTATTTAGCTAGTGCCACGAGACCTGACATCGCCTTTGCTTTAAGCAAACTCAGCCGATTTGTTTCAAATCCAGGAGATGATCACTGGCATGCTCTTGAGAGAGTTATGCGATATCTAAAAGGCACTGCGAGCTATGGCATACACTATACCGGGTATCCGAGGGTACTAGAGGGTTATAGTGATTCAAATTGGATATCTGATGCTGACGAGATAAAGGCCACGAGTGGATATGTTTTTACACTTGGTGGTGGTGCTGTTTCTTGGAAGTCTTGCAAGCAGACCATCTTAACGAGGTCAACTATGGAAGCATAACTCACATCACTAGACACGGCCACTATTGAAGCAGAGTGGCTTCGTGAACTCTTGATGGACTTACCTGTGGTTGAAAAACCTATACCCGCAATTCCAATGAACTGTGATAATCAAACTGTGATTATTAAGGTGAACAGTTCTAAGGATAATATGAAGTCCTCAAGACATGTGAAGAGGAGACTAAAATCTGTCAGGAAAATGAGAAACTCCGGAGTTATTGCATTGGATTATATCCAAACATCTAAGAACCTGGCAGATCCCTTCACAAAGAGACTATCACGCAATGTGATAGAAAATGCATCAAAGGAGATGGGTATGAGACCCACACTATGAGTTTTCCATAGTGGCAAACCAATCTATGTGATCGGAGATCCCATGAATTAGAATTGGGAGACAAACTGTTGGTAGACTGAGAGGAAAGTATTTCCACTTTAATGAACACCACTCCTTGAAGATGCAATACTTTCCTATTCTGCACGGCAGGTTGATTTTATCTTAATGTGTTCTAAATGGCTTAATCTTAAGCAGAGATGTTGTCCTGCAGAACATCTATTGAAGAACACACCTATATAAGTATGACTGTCAAACTTCGCAGTCTATGAGAGTTGGGTGCTCTCTAATAAACTCATGAAAGGTCATGGAGTATGAAGTATAAGCTCCACCCGCGGGGAAGTCCCACGGTAGCCTAGTACCGGTCAAGACTTTTTGTGAAGCTAGGTTCGCAGCAAACTTGCAGTTCAAGGCATAGTCCACTGTATAAGTTGCGGCCTAGTATAACATAAAGCTCTAGGTGGAAGTTCAACTTAGCAGTCTCCACTACAATACCGATATATAAACAATGTTTTGGAACCAAAGGCAAACTTCATGTGCCTCCGGGATCTGATGGGGGATTGTTGGAATTTTTGCCTAAATAGGCCCAACCCATTTATTATATGTCAATAAATTTCTGAAATCCTAGAGGCCCATTTGGCCCATTCATGCAAGGCAAGAGCTGGGACAAATGTTTAGTCCCACATTGCTAGTTGAGTGAAAGTTGGACCAACTTATAAGGTGAGCTCTCCTACCACTTGGTAAAAGGATGAGAAGGAGAAGGAGAGAGTTCCACACGCGCGCTCCTCCTCCTCGCTCGCCTCGCCACGCCTCGCCACGCCACGCCGCCGCGGGTTGCGGGAATCTCGCCGAGCCGAGCTTTATTTTGCCACGCATGAATGGTATATGAACAGATGTACAGAAGCTGAAACGTTTGCTTTGGGTGGACTTTTAATACGAGTTAAATGAATACGAATTGAGTGGAGGCTGTCCGGTGGGCTGCCGCCTGTTCGCTTCATCTTCCGTCCATTCGTTTCATCTTCTGCGCAGTCTGTCTACCTTCCCCTCTGTGCCTATAAGAGAGAGAGGTCGCGCCTCCTCTCAGTCACACTGCCACACATCCTTTGCGCCTCCAGTTCCAGAGCACTGCGCTACCTAGATCTTCCCCATCCCGTCTTGCGGCGTGCACCGCGAGCCGACAAAGGCCTCCGAGACCCCGCGCTTGAGTCATGTACGGGAGAAGGGCGATAAGGTTTTGGGGAGCGACTATCGCTTCGTCACGGACTCCCTCACAGATAGCGACGTCTTCCCCGACGAGGACTTCTTCCCCGACATCAGCACCCTCTTCCTCGACGACATGGCCAACGACGGTTCCAACGCCGGCGGTTCCTCTTCTGCTACTGCCATGTATATCTTCTGTCTCAATCTTGTTCTGATCATATCCAAAGTTTTATGCCTTGCAGTTTGTTTGGTTATATGCCTTAATATGTATTCGCTATTTCACATGATTAATATATTGCCTATTATTCTAATCATGTTTTATCTAGCGTTTATTATGGATAATTCGCTTGATAAATTGCTCTATTATTCAACAGTGGTGGCCAAAGTTCGAAGATACCAGAACGATGATGAGAAACGAAAGAAATGGACGAGAGAAGTCTGGACATAATCGTTCGACGATAGCAGGTGATTCACTGTCTTCTTGTCACCAATTATAGTAGTTCACTATTATACTAACTTTCTTCCATGTCAATGTACTCAAGCTATTATATTCTTAAAAAGAGTTAGTCTTTCCTTCATGTACCTTATTCTATTCTATTTTCTCTCGCATTTATGTCACGATGCATAAATAAAAAGTTATATTGTCTTAAGTATTCTTAACTTCTGTCAAAAGACGGAAATTACTTGACAGGGTGTGAAGAAACAATGGGTATATATTTTATCACATTGTGTGCGAAATAACATGACGCTCCTAGAGATTAATATCAGCAACATGAATTTGTCTAAATTCCCATGTATCTACATACCAAAACATATCTAGATATATGTAAATCTAGATAAATCCGATATTTCAATTATTTTTGGACACAATGTATACTACTATATTATTTCTATCCCAAATATAAACTCAATCTGTTTTCTATTTTGAAATAGAGGTATATCTACAATCTAACCGTTCTAGTAAAACTTTTACTACTACTCCCTCTGTTCTAAAATATAAGATGTTTTAGGTTTGTGAAGAAAATGAATCTAGACTTGTTTTAGTATGTAGGTTCACTCAACTTTAGGGTGAATCTACTCATTAAAAGAAGTCTAGATTTATTTTCTTCAACGTAAAACATTTTATATTTTAAAACGAAGGGAGTAGAAAGCAACGAGAGTCCAACTTCTATTATCTGGTTCACAACGCATGATGCAGGAGACCTCTGCGTCTCTACCCCCATTTAAAGCGTGGCGTCCCACCACAATCTCTCAAAAGGAATAGTCGTGACAAAATTAAACAAACTTAGTGACATCCGCGTCAAACACAAAAGAAGAAATGGAAAAAGAACCAATTAATCCAGCCTCCCTCCCTTTGCCGACCCGATAGACAGAGACAGAGTCCCTGCGGCGCACGCGCACAGCGCAACAGCAGCCAGAAGCATCCACCATTCCCCCACCTTCGCAGAAAAAAATAGAGCCGCACGGGAGGAGAAGGCAGACCGACCAAACCCTCCTCCAAGCCTGACGGACCCAAGACCCAACCCGCCCGCCTCCTAAAATCCCAATCCACCCCTTCTTCTTCATCCCCCCATCCCCCTCCTCCACGAATCGAATCGAATCGAATCGAATCCCCCTCCGACGAATCTTGCCTCTTTCCCTTCCCCTTCCCCAGCAAGCAACGGGAGAGGCAGGCCGCCCGGCCGGCAGCCCACCGTCGGCGGCGATGAGGTCCACGGACTCGTCGCGGTTCGTGCAGGAGCTGGTGCTCTACGCGGCGAGCGCCGCGCTCAGCTGCCTCGTCCTCTTCGCCGGCCTCCGCCAGCTCGACCCCAACCGGGAGTCCTCCAAGAAGGCGCTCCAGCACAAGAAGGAGATCGCCAAGCGCCTCGGCAGGCCCCTCATCTCCACCACCCCCTACGAGGTACCTTACCCCTATCCAATCCAATCCAGTCCCGACCCAATCCAATCCAAAGACTTGATCTTTCTCCAATCCCCTCTCCGCAGGACGTGATTGCGTGCGACGTCATCAACCCCGACGAGATCGACGTCGAGTTCGACTCCGTCGGTGGCCTCGACGAGGTCAAGCAGGCGCTCTACGAGCTCGTCATCCTGCCCCTGCGCCGCCCAGAGCTCTTCGCCTACGGCAAGCTCCTCAGCCCGCAGAAGGGGGTGCTCCTATACGGCCCGCCGGGGACAGGCAAGACCATGCTCGCCAAGGCCATCGCCAAGGAGTCGGGCGCCGTATTCATCAACATCAGGATATCCAATCTCATGAGCAAGTGGTTCGGGGACGCACAGAAGCTTGGTAATAACACAAAACCTCCCACATTATTGTCCCGTCGCGTGCCGATGTTGCAAGATGGAATCAATGTTTTTCTGACCTTGCTCGGTGTATATAAATCTCGTAAAGATGCTGATTTTGTGTAACTGTATTTGCCAGTCTCCGCCGTATTTAGCCTCGCTCACAAGCTCCAGCCCGCTATTATCTTCATCGATGAGGTTGATAGTTTCTTGGGGCAGCGGCGGACCACTGACCATGAAGCTATGACTAATATGAAGACGGAGTTCATGTCCCTATGGGACGGCTTCACCACCGACCGTGAGTACTCTCCTCTGTTGCGTTCCGGGCCTTCTGGCATATGTTCATGTTACACATTCCTATTTGCTAACTACATTAGAAAGTAGTATTATCTCGGCCTCTTAGAGTAGAGGTTTTGCATGCAGATAGAAATTCAATACTCTCCACTAGCTGGCGTTTTTACTAACTACATTGATCTGTATTAATATTCTTTAACAAAATTACCCTATAAAAGTATGTGTAGACAAAAGGTGCTTCTGATCATTTGCCCCTGCAGACATCCGCTATTTCATATTCTTAGGATTCATATACAAATTTACTTCCATGTTCCCTGGAACTCAGTAGTCAGTCTGAAAGATTTTACTCCCTCTGATCCATAATAAGTGTCAGGGGTTTGGTTCATTTTAGTCCAAATTTGAACTAAAGTCCTGACACTTATTATGGATTGGAGGGAGTACATGATTTCACTTTATCAAATATCTTAAAGTTACCCATTAAAAGTTTGTTCTGGCAAAAGGAACCCTTTTCATCATAAATATTTTCATTTCACATTACGGAAAGTATAATGTAGAAATGTACTTGTGCCTGCTTGATGCCAGTCCAATACATGCCCATCTAAGGATTTTACTTGATCCCACCTCATAAAAGCATGAATCCACATAATTTGTTTCTTATTGTTCACACCATCACCATGCATGTCTTCTTTGTGTCGCTAAAATGTATGTGCTAATTTACTTCTTTGTTATGTTGAGCTAAATATAACTAAATGTACTAGCAGTAAATACAGTATATTTGACATCCAAGTCTGGGGAAATTGACTTATAAAATTTCGTATTTGCTTACACTGAATAAACTATTGTTACTGCCTAATTTCGTTTGCTTGGTTACCTACTGGATTTGATTGTTAGTGTCAATGTATTCCCATATTCCTAGATCTACAGATATGCTCAGTTGGATCTGTATTTTATTTGATTGAAAATGTTTTCAACCATGCCATTTTGCACACACTCTCTTGACCTGACAATTCAGTCTGGACATCTCGAGTTAGAATTAGATAGTAATAAAATGTTATACAACAATGGTATTGCTGTAGAATTAAACAAGCAGACAAGATTCTGTTAATAGTTCGCTTCATGTATTTGTCGTTGCTAGTCATGTGAGGTGCTTCTAACAATTTTGTAGAAACTAATCGCCTGCAATTAATGAATAACTAACAATCTGACGCAAGAATTACAGATTCAGAAGACTTTTGTATATACACATGTATTTTGTGTGTATTGCTTATTTATGTGAATTCCATGTATTGATTTATGGCATGCTTGTTTGTGACATGTGATGCTAACTTAAAGCTATAGTAGGATGTCAACACCAAGTTTACAAATATCTTTACATCAGAATATTAAATACGGAAAGGATGTTGTAAAGTTAAGAGGAGCTACACTAATAAGAGATGTTGTCTTAAGCTCTTTGTTAGACTTCTATGACTTGTGGTCAAGGTGGACATGAGGCTTTTTGAGACAGATTGGACTGTGTTTTGTATCAACCAAACTTCTGTTACCCAGTTGGTTAACCACATGAGTTGCTTGGCATGTGGTGAAAATGACTTGAGTTATTATACATATGCATGTGCAATTTACCACAAAAAATCTTCTATAGGTAGCACTCAGTAATATCTTATGGGAATTATTATGGCTGTGCAGAAAATGCTCGTGTGATGGTGCTTGCTGCTACAAACAGACCTTCAGAGCTAGATGAGGCCATTCTCAGGCGATTTACGCAGATATTTGAAATTGGGGTTCCCGTTCGCAGTGAAAGAAGCAAGATACTGCAAGTTGTATTGAAGGGTGAAAACGTTGAGTCTAACATCGATTATGATTACATTGCCAGTTTGTGTGACGGCTTTACTGGATCAGATATCCTAGAACTGTGCAAGCAGGCCGCATTCTACCCGGTAAGGGAGATTTTGAGCAGCGAGAAAGATGGGATGAGAGCATCTGTGAGTATTCAGTACTTCTCTCTACAGTCAATTAGCTTCCCTTTGGTAGTGTTCGTCTGAACCTGTTAAATGTCAACCTCATGCATGAATTTTTGTGTAACTTGTAGCTGTTAATAAGTTATGTGCTCTCGTGGACAGAACATCTGTTACAAATTTTAGTTAGGCTTTTGTTTGCGGATCTCAGCATTTATCTTTGGGTAGCAATATAGTAACTGTGAAGTTATTGACAGTCTTTTTTTGGAACGGTGGCAAAAGTTTTGCCTCATTCAATTAAATAAGGAGAAATAAAGTTTGTTCGGTTTACAAGCACCACAAGTTTTTCCGCATGCGGATTACTCTCCCAATATTACAAAACTCAAAGATTTAGCTCCCACTAGTACCCAAAGTCTAGCCTCTCCTTTAATTATACCTAGTAGAACATGCGGCGGTGCAAATTTATTGTTGAACACCCTTGCATTTCTTTCTTTCCAAATTGACAGTCTTTGTTACATATTAAATTCTGACTTTCTTGCTTGTGATTGCCGCTGCCTCAGAGTCCAAGAGCCCTGAGGCAATCAGACTTGGAGAAAGCTTTGTCAACATCTAGAAAGGGAAAGAAGGCGGCAGCAAGCGGTGCAATGTCAGGTCTACAGTCACCTGTGTGGGTTCGGCCATCAGATCCTGATGATGACCAGGTACAGAGCGCAATTTTTGAGATATCTAAGCTGATGTCTCGAATAGTTCAGAACAGTCAGTCGGAACCGCAAGAGCCATCTTCACCTTGAACTAAAACGAGAAAGGTTTTCCTTTTGCTAGATCTCGTGCAAATCCGCAGTGGAGTAAGTGCTGGCATTCTCTCGAATATCGTTAGGTTTTCTTACGCAAGATTCAGCATGTGTATTGATTCAGTTAGCGTCGTGGGGCTGCTCCGGGTTTTTTTCGAAGTTGATTGCAGCTAGCTAGCAAAGCTCGCACTGATGTCCCAAGTTCCATCCTTCTATGTGGCAGCAAAACAAGAAACTTATCGGTCTGTGGAACACTTGTTCTGGTTATCTTGTAATTTTTTTCTTATGAAACTTAACTACTGTAGGGTAGACTGTATACATATTGAAGAAATGTGCCCTTCCTTGATTCCACGATTCTTTTCTTTCATCTGGTTACTCACATTGTCAGTTCTGTCCAGTTTTCTCTTTCTTTGAGAGTTCTTTCCTTTTCTTTTTGTGTTAGGAAATGGTATATTCTTTCTTTGAACGAAGAAGAGCACTCTGAAAGAGACACCAAATTTACAATGCTGCGATGAGTTCTTCACTCAGTAATTAACTGTTGAATTCATCAGCCTTGAGCTGGTATATTATGCAACATGGTTTTGTTCTTTCCATTGATATTCATAATCTCTAGATCTGGATCGAGGGGCATGACCTTGAGCTTATTCATGGGCTCCACGTCCAATTATCATGACCTCGAGCTTATTCATGGGCTCCACGTCCAATTATCCAATCCGAAAGACACTAGGTAAGAGCAACTCTAGCTGCTGTATATTTCTGGTATATAGCGCGTGAATCTTTTTTGACAGAGGCACCAAAACGTGCGTGCTAAATTTGCAGCAAAACCCCCACCAACATGCACGATAAATTGAAACCCCCACCAACATGCGCGATTTTTGACAGAGGCACCAAAACGTGCGTGCTAAATTTACAGCAAAACCCCACCAACATGCGTGATAAATTGAAGCGCTTTTTAACAGAGGCCTAAATGTAGAAACCCCACCAACATGTGCGATAAATAGAAGCGTTTTTTAACAGAGACGCTAAATGTGCATGCTAAATTTGCAACAGAAACCCCCACCAACAGACGCGATAAATTGAAGAGCTCGCAAACAAGATTTTTTAAACAAATATGACAAAAAATAGATCTAAAAATTAAGCAAAAATATATTTACATAGAACATGAAAAAAGTATACATAGTAATTATTAGAAATTACTACTACTACGAGAATTACTAGTAGCTACTACTACAATCTAGTTTGAGTTGTAGTCATCATTGGATGAGACCGGTGTCGTGTCGGACACGTCAACGACAGACAGTCCATCCAATGGGGATCGCCGTCGGTCATTGATCGAGCACTCTTGCACCGACGAATCCGGTCTTAGATAGAATGAATAGGCGAAGAAAGGACAGCCTGCTAGTAAGAAGGGTTTTTTCTAACTTATAGAAAGCCTTACCTCCTTACCTCTTTTTTGGACACGTTTTTGCCCGGCCATATGTGCCTTGATGAACGCGCGCCTCCGTGCCTTGTTCGCCTGGCGCTCGAGACGGTTCTGGTGCTTTGCCGCCCTCACCGTCGCCTTGGTCGCGGCCAGCGCGGCGTCGTGCCTGCGCTGCGCTTCGACGTCTTTGGAGAAGAGCCGGCGCCACTCCTGTCGCAGACGCTTGTTGCCCTCGGCGATGAGCAGGCGGCGCTCCGTGTCGCACCTACGGCAGCGCTCCTCCTACGTCACGAGGCGAGGCGGCGGCGCGAGCGCCTTGGCCTGCTCGTGCGTCTAGACGTCCTAGAAATTTATCGACGCATGTGGACGCCCGAGCCACCACGCCACGTCGTCGTAGGCGCGTGCCGCGGTACCCGAAGCTTCCCGGCGCGGCGGCATGGCGACGGTCGAGAGGGGAAGACGAGTATGCGCGTGCACTGAAGTGCTGACAGTTTGGTTTCACAGGCGGCGTGGCATTTATCGAGCGCGCTGAGCGATGCGTCAAAAGAAGTGCGCGCAACCACGCACGGGAAGATAGCGCAACTATTGAAGTGCACGGCGCGGGCTCTTGTGCCGAAAAAATCGGTTTTTAGCGCGGATACCTAATTTTACACTGTCTGCTGGAGTTGCTCTATCACGAGCATGAAGAACACCTGCTTGGTGACTTCATGGCGCTGGATTAAAAAAAACACAAATATTTGTTCCCAATCATTTTACCTTATGTTATTTACACATGTTATATGTTTTGATATTCTTTTTCTCTCTCTTTGAGAGAGTACAATCTGTTTCTTTAATGTTGGAAAGAGAGCAATAGTGAGAGACGCTTGTTTACTCGGTCGTCAAGAATTGCTGAATCCGCCAGACACGAGCTAAACGGCCGTATCACGAGCACGAAGAACACCTGCTGGGCGTCTTCATGGCGCTGGTTTCCATCATGGACAGCTCCTGCGACAGCGACATCCCCTTGAGCACGAGCACGTCGGCGGCACCACCGTCACGGCCGCCGCCTCTGCCCACCTCATCGTCGTCCACCTCCAGCCGTTTCCTGGACACGGCGCCGTATATCTCCCCGAGCAGCCCCATGAACGCCGCCTCAACGTTATCCCCGCTGAGCGCGGACGCCTCGAAGAAAAACAGCCCCTGCTCCTCCGCGAACGCCCCCGCCTCCTCCACCTCCACCTCCCGCCGCCCCGGCAGCGCCGCGAGGTCGGCCTTGTTCCCGACGAGCACGACCACGATGGACTTATCCGCGTGGGCCCGCAGCTCCGCGACCCACCGCGCGACGTGCTGGAAGGTGGCGCGCCGGGTCACGTCGTAGACGAGCATGGCGCCCAGCGCGCCCCGGTAGTAGGCGCTGGTGACGGCCCGGTACCGCTCCTGCCCCGCTGTGTCCCAGATCTGCGCCTTGACGCGGCGCCGCGATGGCATGATGGCCACGGTGCGGGTCTGGAACTCGATGCCGATGGTGGACTTGGAGTCGAGGTGGAACTCGTCGCGGGTGAACCGGCCCAGCAGCTGCGTCTTGCCCACCCCCGAGTCGCCGATCACCACCACCTTGAACACGTAGTCCTCCTCCATCGGTCGATCGCGCCTGGGGAAGACGATGGTCCAACTCCAAGCTATATATGCTGGCTAGCTTGGCTAGCTGCAGCTATGACTATGAATGGCGAGCGCTGGGGCCTGTGTTATCTAGCTGATGGGCATGTATGCCATCTCACATCTGGGGCTTACACATATAAATATTTTGGTGACACGGAGAGAGGGGAGTGGTTGAAAGGAGAGGATGATGATGGTGATCAATGGCTCCTGCCATTGGAGGTGCTGGTATTCATTAATTTCCTGTCCATTCTCCCGTTCTATTTTACCATGAAAATAATTGTTAATTTCGCGTGTACAGTACCAGTACATCTCTTGTCTCGTACAGGTAGTCACTTTTCTCTCTCGGCACTCATGGTAGAGTACGCACGCAGGACGAGTCCAGCGCGGTAGGTTTATTTCTCTGTCAGTATTATTCACAAAAAAGTAGATTAGGCAGAAAGTCGCCATGTCAAGCATGTGGCTACATGATACTGTAGTATGCAGCAGTTGGGGATGGATGGATGGATTAGTGTGCAAGTCATGTCATGTCATGCATATACAAACACCACGAGCGCACGAAAGCCCCTGCTCGGATCTGCGTTGAGAGCGTCATGTCACGCGGTGCCTAACCTAATCGATGTTCACGTCACGTTGATTGCGTCTGCATTATTGTTATATCTTGATGAAAAATTCAACTGCCGAGCTGTACATATGCAATAATAATCCTCACTTCTACGCGAGCTACGATCCTCAACTGCTAGTATACTTTTCGACAACAGTATGTGGCGGATAGCTGCCACCGGTCGATACCCTGTTCTTCCAGGTCTCGATTAATTGCTCCATCTTCTACGCGACGTCTCAAGTATTATAGTATTGAGTACGTGATAGGACTGGCATTATCCGTTATGCTACGTGCCGCAATAATAACTCTTTTAATTAGTTGCAAGCAGTTGAGCTGGTCTCATCTAGAAACCCTGGGTATTATTTGGCCAAATTTTCATGAAGAAAATATGGGCATTCGCTAAAACAGTGGGGTCATCGTATATTTTCTTCTTGATTAAGAGCATTTTTTTTCAGCATGATTAAGAGCATATATTAATTGTTGGAAATATAAGCAATAATCCATATAATTTAATTCGAATAATAAACTGATAAATCATGATCATACGGACAGCAGTAAAACCAATCATGCAGATCAACAAAATAGATAAACAGATTATATCTATAGGAGATAAACCTATCACATCTACATCAAACGCTAGAACAAAGAACTCTAGCATAATTTAAAAAAAAACAGTTAAATATCACGTACAGTGTAGGCTGAACAGCAGCCGCGGCGGTCGCAGTAGCGTCGCCCATGTTGTGGTTGTCGAAGAGGTCGCTGACGTCTGGGAAGAAGTCGTCGTTTGTAACTCGTCGTCGGACGACGACGTGGTTGCCAGTAGTCACGCTGAGCGCTCCCCAAAAACCTGATCGCCCCTCACCTGTACAGGTTCACGAGAGCCGGGGTTCCGGAGGCCTACTGTCCCGATCTGCGGTGCACGCCGCAAGCCGGAATGGGGAATACGAAAGCGACGACGCAAGGTTCTGGAGGTAGCCACGTGTGTGTATTGATACGGTGCCGATTAGATTTAGCCCGGACGCTTATATAGTGCAGGTTAGGAGGATCGTGGGCTCAGCCCACGTCCGAGTCGGTAACAGCCACGTCCGAGTCGGTAACAGCCACGTCCATAAAAACTGTAATTAACGCGTCCGTTAATGACTCATAATCAGTTTTCCCAACAAGCAAAATAAAGCTCGGCTCGGCGAGATTCCCGCAACCCGCGGCGCGCGCGCGTCATGACGAGGCGAGGAGAGGCGTGGCGAGGCGGGCGACGTCGGAGGAGGAGTGCGCGAGGGCTACTCTTCTTGTTACACCTTAGTGAGTGGTGCAACACTCTACTATATAAGGTGATCCATCTCCCCTTCAACTAGCAATGTGGGATAAACTTTAGCACCACTAGCACAGCCATATGCTGCCATATACAAGTGGGCCCAAGAAAATTTCAGAATTTGTCTAATGGACCAACAACCCAAAACTCACCAAATTCCAACAATCCCCCACAAAGTCTGATTGGCACATCACATCACTTTTCTTCCAGAACATTGTTTTATATACCGGTGTGTAGTGGAGACTGTTAAATTGAACTTCCACGTTAAACTTCATGTTACGCTAGCTAGCAACTTGAATAGTGGACTATGCCTTGAACTACAAGTTTTCTTCGTGCTAGTTTCACAAAAAATCTAGACCGGTACAGGGCTACCGTCGGCTTCCCCGCGGTTTGGAGCTTATGCGTCATACTCCAGGGTCTTTCATGAGTTTATTAGAGATCACCCAACTCTCACGGACTGCGACGTTGGACAGTCAGACTCATATAGGTGTGTTCCTCAAGAGATGTTCTGCAGGACAACATCTTCGCTTATAAAAAGCCACTTGGAACACATTAAGATAAATATCAACCTGCCATGCAGATTAAGAGAGTATTGGATCTTTTTGGAGATGTAAATATAATATGGGAATACTCTCCTCTTAGCTGACCAACAGCTTGTCTCCCAGCTCTAATTCACGGGATCTCCGATCATATAGAGTGGGTTGTCACTGAGATCAACTCATAGCGTGGGTCTCAAACCCATCTCCCTCGATGCATTATCTATCACATTACGTGATAGTCCCTTTGTGAAAGGATCTGCTAGGTTTTTAGATGTTTGGATATAATCCAACACAATAACTTCGGAGTTTCTCAGTTTCCTGACAGATTTCAATCTCCTCTTCACATGCCTTGATGACTTCATATTATCCTTAGAACTGTTTACTTTGACGATCACAGTTTGATTATCACAATTCATTGGGATGGCGGGTATTGGTTTTTCAACCACAGGTAAGTCCATCAAGAGCTCACGAAGCCACTCTGCTTCAACAGTGGCCGTGTCTAATGCTGTGAGTTCTGCTTCCATTGTTGACCTCGTTAAGATGGTCTGCTTGCAAGACTTCCAGGAAACAGCGCCACCACCAAGTGTAAACAAATAACCACTTGTGGCCTTAATCTCATCGGCATCAGATATCCAATTTGAATCACTATAACCCTCAAGTACCAGTGGATACCCAGTATAGTGAATACCATAACTCGTAGTGCCTTTCAAATAGCGCAAAACTCTTTCAAGAGCATGCCAATGATCATCTCCAGGATTTGACACAAATCGACTCAGTTTGCTTACAGCAAAGGAGATGTCAGGTCTAGTAGCGCTGGCTAAATACATGAGCGAGCCAATAATTTGAGAATATCTCAATTGATCTTTAGCAGTCCTTCGATTCTTTCAAAGTAGCACGCTCGGATCATAAGGCGTTGGAGAAGAATTGCAGTCGCTATACCCGAAGCGAGTCAATATCTTTTCCACATAGTGAGACTGAAGCAATGTAATCCCACCATTGTCATCCTTTAGTAGCTTGATGTTTAAGATTACATCAGCCACTCCCAAGTCCTTCATCTCAAAGCAGCGAGATAGAAACTCTTTGACCTCCTCGATAACAGCGAGGTTGGTCCCAAATATCAATATGTCATCAACATAAAGACACATAATAACTCCCTCGCCCCCACCATGGAGATAGTACACACATTTGTCAGCTTCGTTTACAACAAAGCCTTCAGCAGTTAAAGTTCTTTCAAACTTCTCGTGCCACTGTTTAGGAGCTTGCTTAAGACCATATAAATACTTCACTAACTTACACACCTTTCCTTCTTGACCATCTACTACAAATCCGTCAGGCTGCTCCATATAAATTTCCTCATCTAGCTCTCCATTTAGAAAAGCTGTCTTAACGTCCATTTGATGAACGAGAAGACCATGTGAGGCAGCCAAGGAAAGTAGTACTCGAATAGTGGTCAATCTGGCTACAGGTGAGTAGGTATCGAAGAAGTCTTCACCTTCCTTTTGGGTATAACCCTTAGCCACAAGACGTGCCTTGTACTTTTCAATAGTACCATCAGGTCTAAGCTTTTTCTTGAACACCCATTTACATCCTACAGGTTTACACCCATAAGGACGATCAGTGATTTCCCAAGTACCATTAGCTAAGATGGAGTCCATCTCGCTCCGGACAGCTTCCTTCTAGTAGTCAGCATCTTGAGATGCATAGGCTTCTGAAATAGAAATGGGAGTATCATCCACAAGGTACACAATGAAATCATCACCAAACGACTTTGCAGTCCTTTGTCTCTTGATCCTTTTGGGAGCTTCATTGTCATCCTCCACAGGATCATCAGAGTGTTCTGTCGGCATAGTGGGTTTAGGAATTATAGAAATTTCCTGACTAGATGAACTAGTCATCTCCTGATTTGATGAGTTAGACATACCTTTCATAGGAAAGATGTCCTCAAAGAAAGTCGCATCATTCGACTCCATAATTGTACCAACATGCATGTCGGATACCTCAGATTTTACTATCAAAAATCTATAGCCAATGCTATGAAAAGCATATTCCAGAAAAACACAATCAACGGTTTTTGGTCCAAGCTTTCGCTTCTTGGGTATTGGAATATTGACTTTCGCCAAACAACCCCAAGTTCGTAAGTAAGAGAGTTTAAGCCTTTTCTTTTCCCATTCCTCAAATGGATTCATGGTTTTATCCTTTACAGGAACACGGTTTAGGACATGACACACAGTCATTAGCGCCTCCCCCCACCATTCCTTGGAAAGACCCGATGTATCTAACATGGCATTAACCGAATCAGTTAGAGTGCGGTTCTTCCTTTCGGCCACCCCATTTGACTGAGGTGAGTAGGGAGGTGTCCTCTCATGTATAATACCGTGTTCCATACAGAATAAATTAAATTCGTTTGAAAAGTACTCTCCACCACGATCCGTCCTTAGCCGCTTGATTTTAAGATCAAGTTGGTTTTCTGCCTCAGCTTTATAGATTTTGAAGTAGTTCAAAGCTTCATCTTTAGATTTCAGAAGATAAACATAGCAGTATCTAGTGGAGTCATCAATCAACGTCATAAAGTATCTTTTTCCACCTTTTGTTAACACACCATTCATCTCACAAAGATCTGAATGTATAAGTTCTAGCGGTGCTAAGTTTCTCGGTTCCGCAGCCGTATGAGACTTGCAGGGTTGCTTTGCTTGCACACAAACTTGGCACTTAGAACCTTTGACAGTGGTAAATTTCGGAATTAAACTCATATTGCCTAGCCGCGTTATGCAACCAAAGTTAATATGACAGAGTCGCGAATGCCAAATATTGGACTCATTATCATTGCAAACATGATTAATAACTTTAGTACATGAGTCTGACAAAGACAAGCGGAACAGACCTCCGCACTCATAACCCTTTCCAACAAATTGTACATACTTAGAAATTATAACTTTATTGGACTCAAAAACCAACTTAAAGCCATCTCGACATAAAAGCGATCCGCTGACGAGATTCTTATTGATGGAGGGAACGTCGCACATTCTTCACCATGCGGTCTTCCCGGTAAACTTCAGATTTACCGTACCAACACCATGAACAGAAGCACGTGAGCCGTTTCCCATCAACACGGAAGAGGTCCTTGAGACCTGATAAGAGGAAAACATGGAAATATCAGAACATACATGTGTATTAGCACTTGTGTCTATCCACCAATCAGGAGAATGACATACTGAAAGGATAGTAGGTAAAATACCGTATCCAGCATCCTTCATCTCAATATCGCTAATAACAATATTAGCGGACTTGCCGCTGTTCCCATGTTGACGCTTGTCAAAGCGATTAGGACAGCTAGGAGCCCAATGATCAGGATCACCACAGACGTGACAAGAGCCTTTCCTCTTATCATTTTTATTCTTGAAGTTGGTAGAGTGCGTGGCCTTGTTCTTGCCATCAAACTTTCCCTTTCCTTCAGTTTTGTTCTTATTCTTGAACTTGTGGGATTGGAAGTTTTTCCTCTGCACTAAATTGGCAGTAGAACCTCCCTCAAGTCCTCGAGCAGTTTTGTCCTTTGCTCTCGCCTTCTCTTCCACATGAAGAGACCCAATGAGATCCGTAACAGAAAACTCTTGTCTCTTATGTTTCAAAGAAGTAGCAAAGTTCCTCCACGAAGAAGGAAGCTTGGCAATAATGCCACCAGCCACAAATTTGTCCGGTAAGGAACACTTGAACTGCTCAAGTTCTTTGGCAAGTGATTGTATCTCATGAGCTTGCTCAACGACGGAGCGCTCATCAACCATCCTATAGTCATAGAATTGCTCCATGACATACAACTCAGTGCCAGCGTCAGAGACCCCAAATTTTGCCTCAAGCGCTTTCCACGCGTCCTTGCCATTATCAAATGACATATACGGGTCAACAATGTTGTCCCCAAGAACACTGAACAAAGCCGCCATAAACATGGTATCGGCTTTCTTAAAGTTCGCTTCTGCCAGTGAAAAGATCTCCTTCAGGCTTGCCAAGAGTGGCACTATAGCAGTTTAGGTTTTCAAACCAGAGAACTGCTCTCTTGCGCCATCTCTTATAGTGCATGCCATTAAAAGGAGGCGGCCTGGTAGCCGCGGCTACACCAGTGGAATTCAGTTGCCTATAATCAGGTTTTTGGATTGTTGGAAATATAAGCAATAATCTATATGATTTAGTCCGAATAATAAACTGATAAATCATGATCATACAGACAGTAGTAAAACCAATCATGCAGATCAACAAAGTAGATGAACAGATTATATCTATAGAAGATAAACCTATCACATCTACATCAAACGCTAGAACAAAGAACTCTAGCATGATCTGAAAAAAACAGTTGAATATCACGTACAATGTAGGCTGAACAGCCGCCGCAGCGGTCGCAGCAGCGTCGCCCATGTTGTGGTTGTCGAAGAGGTCGCTGACGTCCGGAAAAAAGTCGTCGTTCGGTAACTCGTCGTCGGACGACGACGTGGTTGCCAGTAGTCGTGCTGAGCGCTCCCCAAAAACCTGATCGCCCCTCACCCATACAGGTTCACGAGAGGCGGGGTTCCGGAGGCCTACTGTCCGATCTACGGCGCACGCCGCAAGCCGGGATGGGGAAGACGAAAGCGGCGGCGCAAGGTTCTGGAGGTAGGCGCGTGTGTATATTGATACGGTGCCGATTAGGTTTTGCCCGGACGCTTATATAGTACAGGTTAGGAGGATCGTGGCTCAGTCCACGTTCGAGTCAGTAACAGCCACGTCCATAAAAACTGGAAACGGCTGTAATTAACGCGTCCGTTAATGACTCATAATCAGTTTTCCCAACAAGCAAAATAAAGCTCGGCTCGGCGAGATTTCCGCAACCCGCGGTGCGCGTGTCGTGTCGTGACGAGGCGGGCGGCGTCGGAGGAGGAGTGCGCGAGGGATACTCTTCTTGTCACACCTTAGTGAGTGGTGCAACACTCTACTATATAAGATGGTTCAACTCCCCTTCAACTAGCAATGTGAGACTAAACTTTAGCACCACTAGCACAACCATATGCTGCCATATACAAGTGGGCCAAAGAGAATTTCAGAATTTGTCTAATGGGCCAACGGCCCAAAACTCACCAAATTCCAACATTAATATCATAAAGATGCTAATTTTATCCGGTCTTTGTAAGAACGCATTGCCCTAGCCTCTTTTAATTAGTTCCAAGCAGTTCCTCAAAACAGGCATACATCCAGCTATATAAATATAACAACCACGATTGAGACCGCTGCTGGGCCAGACAGCACAACGCCCAAAAGAAACCAAAAAGAAAAAAAAGAAAAAAAAAGAGAAAACAAAGCTGACGACAACAGCTCGACGAAACCGATGATGACCCGCAACCGCTGCGCCCACCGAAGAATTTCCACCCCTCTCCTAGCCTTGCTAAAGCGTCGCGCATCAAACAGCACCTTCAAGAAGGAAAGCGACGACGACGACGCTGCTGCCCGGACAAGTCCTAGGGTTTCCCCTGATACGCAATGGGAGGTGGGGAAGAGATACACCCGACGCCCTTCAGAAAGGACGGCGACACCCGCAGGCGTCACCACGTCGGTGTCAAGACGACAAGGATTTCTCCCAACCCCTCAAAAAACCACACTCCCGGACGCTTCGAAGCTCTCCACCAAGCTTTCCGCCCACCAACACACGCCAACACGGTCTTGAAGACACCCCCGACGTCTCACCATGACCCACAATGTGAGGCTGGTCCGATCGAAGGAAGAACCACCGGCGAGGATCGACAGAACAGTAACACGCAGGAGGGAACTACCTCCACCGTCGGAAGGCGATAGCTGTCCGGATGTAGCAACGGGGACAAGTCCCCCGTCGAGCCCACCATGGCGCGCCGCCGCCAGCGAGGGGGCCCCGCGCGCGCACCCCTGCCGCCGCCGGGAAGAAGAACGCCCGCCGCCGGCCCGCCCTGTCGGCTTTGCCAGCGCTGTATGGCAGCCATGAGGAAGGAGGAGAAGGATGTCGGGGAGGGAGGGCGCGACGGTGCTCCCTTCACCAGCAAGCGAGACAAGACGAGGCCTTGGTCTCAAGTCTAGTTGCAAGCAGTTGATCTGGCCTCATCTAGAAACCCCTGGGTTTTATCTGACCATGTTTTCTGGAACAAAATGTGTGGGGCATTCGCGCAGAAAAGGGGCCATGGTAGAACTATATATAGCTGGATGCCTCTTTGATCATTAGGCCTTGTTCAGTTTCCCTAAAAAAATTAGGACTTGTTTAGTTCAATTCATAGCAGGAATATTGGAGGATCGGTTCCTAAGGATTTTTTTTATAGAGCTTGTTTGGTTCCTCGAATTTGAATTCGTATAATTTTTATTTGAGTAGTTTAGCTAGCTGGCCTCCTAGGTTTTATTTGACCGTTTTCTAATTTTTTTGAAATGGGGAGTAAGATTCGGCTATGCGTCAACACTACCTTTTAGTAAAAGAGTTCAAAATTCAGAATTATTACATCTCAAGGATAGCTTAAAGCCGAAATAATAATCAATGAGTGAAAAGCGACAATCATATAGAAACTAAACATCCCGTAGTCAACTAATACGTTGCTAGCCAACCTAGCACAAGATATCCCGTGCGACCATTGCCTAATGGTTGTATCTAGTAGCTATGATATCTTGCGGCTCTAGTGGTAGTAGAAATGCCCATTGCCGCATCCAATGCACACCATCATATGAATGACATGGAAAATAATATAAAGATCTTGTCTTGTTAAAAACAATATCATTTTTGTATCACTGTATTACGAGCATAAGGCTCAAATACCAACGCGAATTCTAGTCTTTGAACCTTTGTCAACTCCATTTAACCATTTTTCAAACATGTTTTGAGACAACATTTTCTACATCCCTCCCATTTCCTTTTTGCTAGGTTATCTTTTTTTAAAAGGACTTTGTTATTTAAGAACCATATAAATATCTTAATCTTTAGTGGGATGTCCAATTTTTATAAGTACTTACGAAGAAAAGGTGTATGGACATTCATAAGGTCTTCGTACAAGATTTAACCGAGAAGGCTCCGTGATAAATGAACCACCATTAGCCTATGGCATAAGTACATCTATGTCATCCACTTATTACCCGTTAGCACTCTTCTAAAATCAATATTCATCGGAACTTCTGCTAAAACATTTGCATCAGTCATATTTTTTGGTTGCACAATGTTAGACAATGATGGATGTTATTGCACTAGTTGTGTCTCACCTAACCATTGTCCTCCCAAAACATTATACCGGAGCCATCTCCAATGTTGAAATGACCTCTACTAAAAAAAAGTCAACTTTCACCCACATGAGCGCAGTCAAAAAGGAGTGGTCAGATTTTAGATAGTGTTTATTATTAAGATATTTGTTGTGAAGCAATTCTTGCACCACTTCGTCTGGAGTACATTAAGCAACTTAAACCGCCATTTGCTCAAAACGAAGGGCCATCATATAGAACTACAGCTCGAGGCCTCTTTGCTCAACTTAATTATGGTTCTGTGCTACTACATGCATGCATGATGGTTCCTGTTGAGCACGACCAGCTTCTTTAAAAACAGAGATCACGAAAAAATTGGTATGCGTGCATGGGCGGCGCCGGTTCTGACAAGCATATACTCCCTCCGTTTTAAAATATAAGATGTTTTAGATTTATAAAGAAAATATACCTAGACTTGTTTTAATATGTGGTTCACTCAGATTTAAAATAAATCTATACACTAAAATAAGTCTAGATACATTTTTTCACAAACCTAAAACATCTTATATTTTAAAACGGAGTGAGTACTATCGATCAATCAAGATATCATAAGCTGAGATTAACCAGCACTGGTTGTTCTGCGGGTCATACCAGCGTTACATGCATACTGAAGGAAAGCAAAGTCCAGAGAAGCAGAAGCATTAGTAGCTAGGAGGCGGAGCGGGCGCGCTTGCTGGAGGCCGAGGTGGGCGGCAGCAGGTGGTGGCAGATGGCGGCGAACTCGGACAAGACGTCGGCGACCATTCCGCCCTTGCCCTTGCCGACGAGCATCCCCACCAGCGCGCTCACCCTGTCATCGGCCTCCTCCTCAAGTCGCTGCCCGCGAGTCCTGTCCTGGAGACGCCGGAGGAGCGCGCGCGCGTGGCGGGCGGCCCGAGGCAGCGTGCCCGCGCGCAGGGACGCGTCGGCCAGCGCGGCCGCGTAGCCCGTCGCGGCGCGGGTGCTGCTGCTGCTGGCGGTGGTGCGCGCCGGGAGGCCCGGGACGGCCGCCGCCGCAACGGCGGAGGATGAGGAGGAGCGCCGGGGCGTCCTGGACGGCGCCGCGGTCGCGGTGAGGCGCGTGGGGATGGAGAGGACAGGGTGTCGGAGGTGCAGCGCATGGTGCTGGGGAGGGAGCGAGGAGGCGACGGCGGAGGGGAGCGCGCCGTGGTGGTGCAGGGAGACGGCCGCGTCCATGGTGCAGGCCGGCTGAACGACTGGCGTTGGTTTGCGCCTCTCACTTGGATTGGGTTGGGTTCTCTGGTGGCGCGTGTGGGCGAGGTGTCCACTGGAGACGCACGCGACGCGACGCGCACGCACGGCGGCCGGGCGATGCGCTGGACAGGACGGGAGCGACGGCGTGGGGTCACGGCTGTCCGTCTGACTGACTGACTGACTAGCGAGTGGAGCAACGTGGCGTGGGCGAAAGCGGGAAAGGCCATCGGGCTTTCCCTTTCGTTGCTTTCGCGGGCCCGGCTCGGCTGATCCTGGGCCTTTTCCACGCAAGTGGTGACAGCTACGGCACTGGACTGGACTAACTCTAGCTTCTTCGAGACTCGTGTCAGGCTTGCCCTGGTAGAGCACAGATCAGATAGCCCACGGAAATGTACGTAGCTGTGGCCGGACCGCCCGTTGATCCTGACTGAGATCATCTCACTCGCCTAACCAGGACGTCCGTCCGGACGCCGAATTTTGGTTCAGACGCCGAAAATCGGTTCAGTCGCATATTTAAGGACCTGTTTTTGTTTGAATTGTTTTGATCCGGTCTATCCAGGCCATACCCAGGTTCCCGATGCATACGCGAACGCCGGACTCAATGAGCGGCGTGTGCCGCCTTTGTCGTGAGAGAAGGCACCACTCCCGCCAATTCGCCAAGCTCCCCGCCCTTTTCTTCCCCCCTCCCGCCTTTTTCTTCCCATTCCCCCACCCCCGAAGCTCCGCCGATCACCGCGCCCGACATGCCGCCCAAAAGTTTCGTCCAACCCAGATCGATCCTCGGCGAGGGTCCGGAGAAAGCGAGGAAGCCGAAGCGCCACGACCAAGCCGGAGGCATGTCCTCCGAGTGGGAGAAGAGGAGCACACCAGCAGATCTCGTCGGCCGAGTGGAGGACAGGAAGGAGAGGGTGAAAGTCAAATCAAAGAAGCGGAGGAGGAGAAGGCGATGGTGAAGGCGGCGGCGGAAGAACAGGCGATGGTGAAGGTGAAGCAGGCGGCAACGACGCGTTCGGCATTGATGGCCGCGCCGTATTGGGGGAGCCAGGCCCGCGTCGGCTCGCCCGTCGGCTTCTCGCCGATCTCTCCGGCCAGCTTCCAGGAGAGCCAGGCGGCTGCTCGGCAGAGGTACTCCTCATCGTCGGAGTTCGATGGCGGCTTCAACCCCAACATGCTCTTCCCCTGCCCGGCGCCTCGCCCTCCTTTCGCCTTTGGCATCGACATCAACATCCCCTACTCCGCATCTCCGGCGTAAGCCCGCTTCTGCGCCATGACCGCCGCCAGTGAGCTTCGGCGCCCTTGGCGAGGCCGACACGCCGCAACCTGTTTGGCGGAATGCGGCGCCCGCTTCCGGTGGCATGACGGCCGAGGCGTACATGGAGGACTGATCGCGCAGCTCGCGACGAACCACCCTCCTTCTTCCGGAAGAAGCGGAGACCCGGACGCGGCGCGGCATCGAGTCCTAGGACCTCGTCGACGTCGATGCCGAGGAGACCCAGGCCGAGCAGACGCAGCCAGAGGACGCCGAGACTAAAACGAAAGGCAAGAAGGGGAAGAAGACGACGGATGCTCGGCTCAAATGGACCGTGGCCGAGGACACCTGCCTCGCCAAAGCATGGAAGACGGTGAGCATGGATCCGATAACAGGTGCGAACCAAAATTCCGACAATTATTGGCGGCGCGTGAAGGCAGCATTCGACGAGCGAAGCATGTGCGACCCAAAGTATCGCAAGATCCACATGAAGCAAGGGGAGAAGGCAATAACGAACCGCTGGACGATCATCCAAACTGCGTGCAACAAGTGGCACAACTGCGTGGAAGAAGTCGACCGCACACAAGCCAGTGGGGAGAAATGGACAACAAGTTACTCGCGAATACTATCTTTGTCGTGCACTCTCTTGACACACTCGCGGACATGGACAACTTGACACACTTCCATTTTGTAGTTGCGCCGTGCACTTGATCTATTTCGAGAGGACATGAAGATGGAGTTCAAGTTCCATCATGTATTCGAAAAAATCGAGCATTGCGAGAAGTGGCGGGACACTCGTCTGAGTCTCTCCAAGAGCAAGGACGACGTCTACAACCCCGAGGCCCCGGCTGCCGGCCAAGGAAGACTGAGCTCGCCAAGAAGGCGAAGATGCTCATACACGGACCTCCCGAGCCTGTGCTTCGATCGAGAAATGCCTCGTCGACACGAGGGCGCAGGCCGAGAAGAGGGCTAAGAAGAGCGAGGAGCGCTGGAAGAAGCTGATAGAGACACAAGGGGAAAAGGTGTCCCTCATCAAGGCCAGCCTCGCCGAGAAAAAAGCCAGCCTCGCCGAGAAGAAGGCCAACTACGCCGCCAAGGAGCGTCACACGGACCTCAAGTTTCTCATGGGCGGCGAGGACACGTCGAAGATGAGCTCGCCGGTCAAGGCCTGGTACATGGCGCAACGTCAGGCCATCCTGGAGGGCATGACCACGGCTTCCCTTCCCTTCCTTCGACCGAACGTACGAATGCTCCCACGCTGAGCTCTGCTTTGACTTCCTCCAACCCGGGGGCCTTCACCGGCGAGATGGACGACAACGCCGTGTCGGCCACGCCGCAGGAGCCCATCCCCATCGACGACCGATCGTTGTTTCCCCTGTTATGTAATAAAAATATATCGCCGAACATGTAGGCGCATCTGTCAAACACCTTGTGACCGAGCACTCGCCGGCGGGAACTATGCAGATTCAAAATATATAGTCGTTTTGTGTTCGCCTGGGTACTCGGCCTGGATAGCCGAGTGGAAATTCGGGCGTATCCAGGCCGAAAACTTGCGCCGTCCGGACGAAAAAAGGTTCGAATTTTGGCCTGGGTTCAGCCAACGAGTGGAGATGCTCTGATGCCTTGATCCAGCCATTTGCGCAGGGCCAGGGGACACGGTGGCTCCCACACAAGAGCATATAAATTGTAATAAACTGCAAATCTGTTTTGTAATAAAATTTGTGTCTTGATAGAACAGAACTCATATATTTAGACCGCAAATAGAATATTTTAGAAATATTCTATCGTTTTTTTCGCAGAGTCGTCTCACTCGTGGTCGTGCAGATCCCTGACGCACGCCCTGCCGTGTCCCCGCCCATTCCCACTCCCACCATTGCCCAGCCCCTGTGTGCGCGCGTGCATGCGGCCGGCCGACGAGCTGTTGCTGCATGCGACGGAACGGTTCCATTTAGTAGATGCGTGCATGCATATGGCCGAGTTGATTACTTGATGAGTGTCTGCGGGGTTGATTACCGGGACGGGTGCCGCGGCAACGGCGGAGGATGAGGAGGAGCGCCGGGGCGTCCTGGACGGCGCCGCGGTCGCGGTGAGGCGCGTGGGGATGGTGGGGACGACAGGGTGCCTGAGGTGGAGCGCGTGGTGGTGGTGGTGGTGGGGAGGGAGCGAGGAGGCGACGGCGGAGGGGAGCGCGCCGTGGTGGTGCAGGGAGACGGCCGCGTCCATGGTGCCGCGCGCGCTAGCTGGTGCGGGACGGCTGAACGAGTGGCCCTTGATTGCGCCTATCGCTCGGACTGGGTTGGGTTCTCTGGTGGTGCGCGTGCGCGAGGTGGAGACGCACGCCACGCGCACGCACGGCGGCCGGGCGATGCGATGCGCTGGACCGCCTGGACGGGAGCGACGGCGTGGGGTCACGGCTGTCTCTGACTGACTGACTAGCGAGTGGAGCAACGTGGCGTGGGCGAAAGCGGGAAAGGCCACCGGGTTTTGCCCTTTCGTTGCTTTCGCGGGCCCGGCTCGGCTGATCCTGGGCCTTCTCCACGCAAGTGGTGACAGCTACGGCACTGGACTGGACTAACTCTAGCTTCTTCGAGACTCGTGTCAGGCTTGCGCCTGTAGAGCACAGATCGGATAGCCCACGGAAACGTACGTAGCTGTGGCCGGAACGCCCGTTGATCCTGCCTGATGCCTTGGTCCAGCCATTCCAGCGTGCCCAAGGCCACGGGACACGGTGGCCCCCACTTAAGTTTCTCAAATTCCTCAGAGCTCGTTTGGCTGAATCGTGAAATTCAATGTGTTTGGTTGAACCGGTGGCCTTCACCAAATCATGGAACTGGAACAATCATTTCAATTGGAATCAAAATTCCATACCCGACATGTGTAATTATGGAAATGGAACGGTCATTTCGTGTCCGAATCAAAATCGTCTGGCTGAACGGTGGACCCCACGAAATCATGGAATTGCAAAGGTCATTTCACTTGGAACCAAAATTCCATACCCAACATGTTTGGTTGTCATGGAATTGGAACAGTCATTTCGGTTGAAAATTCCAGCGAATGGTTATGGTGTGTTAAGTTAATTCCTATCCTTAACCCTTTCCATTCTTCTGAAAAAATCATTTCTAATTTGAACTAAAACCACGTCAAATGTTTTGGAATGGAGGGAATATCATGAATCCTTGTGACAGCTCAACATGATTTGTAGGATCCAAACTTGAAACTGACAAATGAAACAATGGCATTAGTGTCCTTTTGTTTCATCTGCCAAAATGGAATGGGATGGGCGGTGCCAAATGAGCCTAGTCAGACTGTGTGCCCCTCCTATTACCAAAAAAAAAAAAAAGACTGTGTGCCCCTCCTGAAATTGTTTTCTGGATCCACCATGTTACCCCGTCCCTCTGCTGGTCAGCTTCCAAGCTGACTGTCCTTCATCCGGCGTGGGCGTGTGGCACAAGAATAATACGAAGATCGAGCCGGGCGTTTGCTTTTCACTACATAAATCACACACTTTTTGGCTTCCATTTCAAGTTTTAGCAGGAGAGGTGCTATTCTTTAGGAACTTCTCCTATGAGTATCTTTGGTTTCTTGGGCTGCAAACTATACATTTATTTGTTTTCTATTTCTGTAGTCTACTTTGCATGTAATTTTACAGCATACCCCCCCCCACACACACACACACACACACACACCACTTTTGTTCTCCTTTCAAACTCACGAAACTAGGAATAGTACAAGTTCCCCCTACTTCTATGACTACTACTCCATGCACGTAATCCTTCAGCAAAGTTTCTAGTACTCCCTCCAAACCATATTAGTTGACTCAAATTTGTCTAAATTTAGATGAATCTAGATACTCCCTCCGACCCATATTAATTGACTTGGATTTGTCAAAATTTGGATAAATCTAGGCACTATTTAGTATATAGGTTCATCCAAAATTTGACAAATCCAAGTCAATTAATATGGGCCGGAGGGAGTACTATTAGTACGTATATATGTTCATCCAAATTTTGATAAATCCAAATCAACTAATATGGGTAGGAGGGAGTACATTTTTTCGTATGGTGCATTACCGTAGGGTTTAGTAGCCAGCATGAGTGCATGACACCTAAATCCTACAAATGTTTTTCTAATTATTATTACGTGTTCTCAAAAGTCCCTATGAAGCAGATCTCATATGGCGGATTTGGCCGGCCGCCGGAAGATCGCATCCGTGTGTGCCCACCGCCACCGCCGCACCCTGATCCTTCCACCGGAAGAATTCAGAGATCGGGTTTGCTGCGCATGATCCGAGTAGATGGAGTATTTTCTATCACTGCAAACCTGCAGGCCAGGCTAGTGGCCACCTGACGAAATGTTTGTTAACTGCTGACCGCTGAGGGTTCCAGAGAAAAAATAATGGCTGGCCAGGTATCTGTCCCCTTGTTCCACGGTTGCATAATTGATTTGATTCGATCCAGCCAGCTACCCACGGCCAACAGGTTCCATGGCACCCGAGTCCAGGCCACCCATGGTTTCGCCACAAGCCTCCGGGCCGGTCCACAAGAATCGATCAGGAAAGTCATTGATATGTATGTGCATAGCTCTGCACAGGGCGGAAGGCACAAGTGGTCATGCACAAACAAACAAACCAGGGCAGGAGGTCATTCAGGCTTCATATATAGCCTTGGCATGGTCAGTGGCTGCCTACCAAACCAGCGTGTCGAAGAACAACACAACACCCGAGCACGCACGCACGCACGCGCCTCACTCTCCTCTTCCTCTTCTTCTCGGGAGCTGGCCGTGTGCAAGAGATCAAACATGGGAGAGGTCGTCGACACCGCCGTGGGCACGGTTTCGTCGTCGTCGTCCCCGCCGGTGAAGGATGGGGAGGAGCAGTACGTGCAGGTGGGGTGGAGGTTCTTCCGGGTGAAGCCGGCCGCCGGCGGCGACGGCGCCGTGACGACCCCTAGTGCCAGCCACCACCACTTCCTCGACGCCTGCTTCCTCTGCAAGCGGACCATCTCCAGCGACAGCGACATCTTCATGTACAAGTACGACGCGGCGAATTTAATCACCCCTGCTCTACTTATTCTACCGCCACAATTGATTCTCTTCCCGACGGGAAGATCGCACATAAGGATTCTTGGTAGTGATGCGGCGTTTAAATGTTCTTTGCAGAGGCGACGCGGCGTTCTGCGGCGAGGAGTGCCGGCAGGAGCAGATGAGCATGGACGAGGCGCTGCAGGCGGTGTCTCGCCGGCACCGCCTCCTGCTGCACCACAGGTCGGCCGCGGCCACGGCCGAGCTGGCTGCCGGCGCCGCGCGGCGTGAGGCGGAGGTGGAGGCGTCCAGGCCGACGTCGGTGATGCGCCGCCGGCCGACCATCGCCAACATCGGCGCGGCGCGCACCCCCGTGGCGGCGAGCTAAGTACGCACGTTGACGGTGCGGCGCGCAGCCGCTGGTGCCATGGATCAGTCCTCTACGATTCTAGCTTCTAACTAGCTAGCTTCGAGAGACTAAGAATGGACTGATCGTAACAGCAATCGATGGACGAGCTAGCAAAAGAAGGAAGAGACCACGGAAGCACAATAGCTAAGACCAGGAAGCTTAAAAATGTTTTCCTGCGTGTTATTGCTGCCCAGCAGGTACCATGAACACGGGTCGATCATCGACCTGGTTGGGCTGCCACACCTCCCAACTTCGGCTCTCCTTTGGGTCGAATCTGAGACCACGTTCTTCTTCTTCTTCTTCTTGAATCTTCATATATGATGATGCCCGGTTTCTTCTGTGTAAACCAGTTCTTCAGAGCAATATTAAACGCATACTATTTTACAAGCAGGAAATGTGTACGAAACCCCATGTGCCATGGGAAATTTTTCAAAGGGTTAGACTTGATGGAAATACTGTTGAAATTGAGTGCAGAGTGATCTACCGAAAAAACTTTCTAGAATGAAATTCCTAATGGTCAAAGGCTAGAGATAATCCCTATGGCAATAATTACTCAATTAACCTCGTGTAAGCAAGAGTTGGTCATACCCTATTTCTGAAAGAATGGCTACAACTACAAGTTCACATATTGTATACATTAGTTTTCCAAAGGAATGCATGGAAAGCCTCAACAAACGTTTCCAGATTTTCTTGAAACTTCCAAGTGCCTCTACGAATACCATGTCTGCCCGCACACATGTTCACGTACAGCTATTTTCAAACGGAACCACACAAAAGTATACATAAAAGCATCCATCATATCGATCTCTGGACCGTAGAATTTTCACATGGTATCTACAGAATTTAAACATTTTAGAAAGGAAAATTCTTAGTTTTCCAGTTCAGAGGAATGATGCAACCAGAATCCCTTTAGATTACTCCTTCACTAGCTTCAGATAAAAGTTGTTCCTTTCTGTGTTCTTATTATGTCCCATGAGAAATCCAAACAGCTAGTAGTACTATACACCTTTTTATGTTTTGCACTTTATTCCTGTCAGTTTCACTGAGCTAAAGGAACACAAACCTTACATGTTATCTCGAGTTAAACGACTCTGGTATCAGTGATTTCACCACTGGACTGGCATATCTTCTGATCTTGCTTTTTAGTTTTTGCAAATAAATCATGAGGCGGAGTTTTTCCATTGATTTTTCTATCAGCATACAAGTTGGAAAAAGACAGACATGAATGCCCATGCTACTTGCACTTTTCTACGGGACTAAATGAGCAAGTGGCAGTTACCATCGGTCACACCCAAGCACACCCATTGGCAAACTGTGTTCAGTGACCAAATCAATTTGCAAACTAATCATGAAGAATCAGATACTTAAGATATTCCTGGAGCTGATGAGTGACAACAGCGAACTATGAAGCCAATATGTAAGGCGCTGAAGGGTGGTTCAATTCTCCCCCAAAAAAATAGTGCGAGCATCCATCATGATCTCATGGATGAACTAGGAGGTAGATTTAAAATCGACGGGCCATTTACAATTCCACACGCGATCGAATAACTAGTAATGTCATGCCACCGGAGATATTCCAAGAGCTGGAGTGTGACAGCAAGTAAAGACTAAAGGGCAAGTAATGGGCAATCCATGACATCTAGCTCACCAAATGAGAAGGACAGGAGAGCCTATCAAGGTTGGAACAAGTGCTTGCAAAGGAGAGGACCGAGAGCCTAGTGAGAGAACGCACAACAGGTGAGAGCGATAAAAAGACAAAGAGATTCTTCTAGTTGATAGCAAAGTGCACTTTATTCTACCTTCTCACCAAATGCAGTAGTTGGTCTTATCACCCTAAGAGAGGGACTTATCAGTGATCTCCATTTGGTGGCAGACCCATTCTACTAGTACTATGTGGAAGAGTTACAAGTTTTAGACTGATTCGCAGAACCCTTTCGCAAAGACGAATTCTACTGCTCCTATTTGCAGTTTCTCTAACATATGTGTAACTCCCTTTGTTAGAGTACTCACGAAAATACATATAATTAAGTATGATGGGACACACATGTGCAAGATTTTCCAAACCATACGGTAAAACCATACAGAGAATGATAATAAAACACAATGATATTAGAGAAAGGAGGATACAAGTAAGCATGGGCAATCATGTAGATTTAGGATCATGACAGGACATGCAACAGAAAGGCAAAGAAAAGAGCACAGCAATCAATCCTATTGTGCAACTGTCTTGTACCTCTCCGACACAGACTGAAAGATGATAAGAAGAAATCCATTCAGTCATAATGGTCAACTTCAGATATGTCCAGCAGTTTTCATCAGTTAAAAAATACATCTAATAAAATCATAAAATTTAATATTATATTCAAGAAGCACAAGGAAGATTGCTTTTTTGTAGGGACACAAGGAAGATTGCTGCACATCGGTGTTTGTACGAATATATTCTAAAGGGGATATGCAATATATACTTCACTCCATGTTTACAGTAAATCTTATAAACCTAATGCCAGGGTTGGAAGAAGTAACTTTGGAGGAACAAGATGCTTTCTTTTATAACTAAGGTTTCAAGCAGGGTCAAAAAAACTGGCAGGGAAGAATTCTAGCATTGTCAGTTGCATCAATTCTGCAACTTTGTGTCTATGCTAGTACAAGTGAAAGGTTCAAACAGGTTCACAAAACCGTGTTTGCACAGCCCTAGGGCCCTGGAGGTTTCATGAGAAAAGATAGCTCACATATGAGACAAACATGCATAGTACAAGATGGCAGATCTTTTTCTCTTACCTCTTCCTAGTCGACCAGCTGCTAACATGCATAGTACAAGATGTCCAACTCATCTACGCTAAAGCACGAATACGCAAAACAGGTCAGGAAGATAGATGCCAAAAGGTACTCTAAAGCTCCACCAGCTAGACAGAAAACTGGCTCACAAGAATGAATTATTATGCTGAGAGTGACCTATGCATTTTAAAGGGCTCACAACATACAGTAAAGGACTACAGATATTTTCAAAATATCTCTCAACGCATAGGCAGTTCATATCAGAATCATCCTTGCATCACTATCGGAACCAGAAGTTCAATAATTTCATGGCATGAAAATCTGATCATGGTCAGCAATACAATGCATCACTAATTCTGGTGCATCAGGAGAGCGCATGTACAGAATTGTTATACAGGGGAAGAAAAGGTGTTGATGACCCAATCAAACTGTAGCATAATTTGTTTGTGTACAATACACAAAAAGGAAACCTGCTAAACAGAGTCTACAAATTGCTTAGATCTTCATCTGACAATGTTACCCTTTTACCAGAATCTGACAGTGTCACTACTTGGTAAACTCTTCTAATACCTCACCCCGTCATTTATGATGACCATTCATGTTCTTGATACTGTAGAGCAGGATCTGTGAACATCAGATAAATGCTAGATCAGTTTTTTTTGTACTGTTAACTTGATTACTATTTGTACCACTCATGCGAGAAGACCGCGATTGTGTAGTGATTAAGCTTCACCTAACATAACTAATGTGAAACTACTCAGAAAATTCAGACAGAGTACACTCCACAGTGAATGCAAGAAAACAGATAACGACCATTGACTTTGTTCAAGCTTTTAAAACTTGTGAGTTCTAAATACTTCAACACTCTTAAATCAAACTAAATTTCTCATGTATTTAATATTATCAACCAACTTTAGCTCTTGTGTGCAATATAAACACACAAGCATGTTTGCTGTTTGTGGACTTTACAGTACACACCCCTTGCAAATGCCGTGAACAAGTAAATATATCACTATTGAAAAATAAATGACGCGATGAACAGCAGTCAATCAGTCACTAACACAAATGACTGTTTATTATATAACTGGATGAGGCAGCATTGCAAGAAATCTTGCGATCCGTGGGTAAACACAAACAATGCGATAACCAAAACTGGTCTATTGCAGACACTAAAAGACATGCCACAGTTTATGCTTCCCCTTCTTTTGAAATAGTACCATCAATTATTTACAACTTTACATACATCAAAGAACTGAAGGAAATTTTGGTCCATGACATTCATAAAAAACATTGGTTGGGTAGCAAAACCCTCAAATCATATCCATTCAAGCCCATTAACTGCGTCTTTATCTTGTTTTTCTGTTTAGCATTCTAAGAAGATGTGGTGCAGATGTATACAAGTTGCATGAATTTACCCAGCCTTAAAGACAGGAAACTACCATCTAATAACCAAACCCCTAAAAACACAAGAAAACAATGATGCATTGGAAATTGAAAAGGAAACAGGGAAAGAGAGGGCAGAACTAAGTGGATTGCATACTTGCTCGTCATGAAAATTTAAGGGACAATGTATTGTTTATCTTGCGCATGCCCCTGATTTCCTTCCAAATAGAATCCACCATGATTCATGATAGTAGCATTTTCCTAACTGGGCGACAGAGTTTCTCGCAAGCCTTTTGCATAGTCTCAGAAAAAGAACAAAAAAGCCCTCGCCCAGAAAAGGAAGAAGAAAAATAACATACCACGCTAGGGTTTGGAGGGAGCATGGGAGTCAGGGGACTCAGCAGGGGGGGTCGTGGAGCTGCTGCGGAGGTCATCAATGATGCCACCAAGCTCGCGCCGGGCAGACTCCCTACCAAACATGAAGCCATACCTGCAGCATGAGGAAGGGGAAATCTAAAACTCTAGGAACATAGATTTGACCCGGTGGATACTAGAAGTACATGGGATTACATGTTACCAGCAGGAGACGGCCGAGAAGACTCCTGCAGCTGCCACCGTCTGCAGCAGAGTTAGCTTCTTTGCCTGCATCTTTCGCTAGGATCTGGGACCGGAGAGAGTTTGCCAGCAGCTAGCTGCAGTGCATAAACCCTAGCTCAGATATCACCAATAAAGTACTAACTACTAGTAATCTATGAGAGTGACTTTGGGTGCACCTTAAGTTGACTCAGTCTGATTATACGGTGTACTTGATTGCACAAGCATATGACTTGATTGCGCAACTGTTTATATTATTTGAATTCAGTGTTTAATGAACCAACAAAGTAGATAAACTATTACTGGTACAAAAATTACATACTCCCTCCGTCTTAAAATAGATGGCTCAAATTTGTCAAAATTTGAATGAATCTAGACACTATTTAGTATATAGATTCATCTAAATTTTGAAAAACTTGAGACATCTATTTTGAGACGGAAGGAGTACAATAGTACAGGGATGCATAATCTGAAGGTGATGTTTCTACAGTAGTTTCGGTCCGTGGAATTGATTTGGTTGGGTACATAAACTGGTGGAAAAAAGCTCAGCTTGTAATAATAATCTAACACGGAACTGATAAGGCAATGCATCAATTCGGGCTCTAAGAAGGCGAAACCGAGGAAATCACCGACCGTCTAGTCTCAGAGTAGACCACTACCTGTTGATGGGGATTGGCGTGAGGAGCAGATCGGCGGGGAAGGGAACGGGTCGTCCTCACTTCTCGGCGGAGAACGGGGCTGGAGGCCTGACGCGGAAGCTGGGGCACCAGAAACAGAGGCGTAGGCGGGGGCGGCACGGCTGCCGGGGACGGCGTGTGGCGGCGCCGGCGCAGAGGAGGTCTATGGCGTGGTGAGGCAGCGAACGAAGGCGACGAAGCACCTCCAACAGTTTTTCAGTTCGATCCGAATCTCGATCGATCGCCCGAGAGCCCACAGCCCAGTCCGGAACTCCGGATCGCCCTAGGCTTCTGTCTCTCCGTGGGCTAGATTTTAGTGGGCTGGGTTTTTTGGGTAGACTGTATATTCGGGTTCCTCGGTAGGGCCGCCGACGAACAACAGGGCCGCCGACGACGGAGCGGCTGGCGGGGGCAATGCGGCCTCACCGAGTCACCGTGCGTGCCCCTCCGCCCAGTTCCCCGCGGCGGATCTTAGGGCCCCGCATGCGTCGGGCGCACGCGGCCGCCACCGCGAACTTCTCCCGCGGCGCCGACTGCAGGTAGTGCTCCTGCTCATCACCGCCGTCGCCTCTATTTTCTAGGCTCCTAGTAATATAATAATTGCTCTAATGTGAACTAAACTGAATCCCAAAACGAGTAGAGGTGTTCGTGTTGCCGTGTCACGAGTTTACATGGATGATGATATTGGTGATTATTTTCAAACTGGGAGCTACGTTCCTCATTCTAAGAAAGGAAATATTGATGATTTGTTAACATGCAATTGGAATCTGAAATAGTATTTTATTACTGACCATCCTCGTACCCTGGTCGGACCTGTCAGCCATCACATGCACCAAGTTGTCTTAATTTAATTTAACTTGACTTGACAGTCCTCAGATCTAGCGCATACTTAGCATCTTTCCTTGCCCACCTCCTCATTTCTATGCAACCCCAACCTGGTAGGTGGTGGATCCAGTCTCTTGCCAAACTCCTCTAGTTAGATGCTTTCTTAGCAGCTGGCTGCCTTCCTACAGATCTTCCTGCTTAGTCCTTAGATCTTCCTGGTTAGTGCTTCAGCTCTCTTTGCCGAATACTTTTGGTTTTGGATTCACCAACCAATCTTCACTTTTATGGGTTATCAACGTTCTTATGAATTCTATCTTGACACTTCTAGATCTGAGGTAAATGAAAGCACTTGGTCTTTTGTATCCATCACAGAAATTAGTTTGGTTTGAATCAGATGATGTACACTTTGCACTAACATGTGCAGATTTATCCAAAAAGTAAGGGATGCTAAGGCAGTATGAATTTGCTTCTGAGTCCAGACTCTGTTCAGATGGGGATTTAACCTTTAGACAGTACAAAATGAATTATCGTCTAATTTCACAGTCGTAGCTCTATTTTTGTATCTGTTTGGCAGACATCTTCGAACAGTTCTTTTACCTATCTGTAGTGCAGGGTTTGACATTGATGGACATCTGCATAGCAGTTCCAGTTTGTACTTTGTGATCCACCTAATCGACTTAAGTGTCAAGTAGGTAGCATGTTCTTGTTGGATGCTTGCATCGCAAGTGAGAATATTATTGTAAAAAGGGAAAATTTTAAATAAGATATGTGTTTCTTTAAAAAATACGGTAGCTTACTTAGAACAGTGTTGCCATAAATATTACTGGTCCGGTTATTATGGCAATTCTCCCTTGCAACTGTGCTCTATTAGGAACAGAATAACTCTTTCTACAATGCTAAATGTGGAAGTGTAATGGATGGACAACAGATAGATGGAAGCTGATATTCTGGAGCATATACTTGATGGAAGAGAGAAACCGACGAATCTGCCATTTTCACTTTTGAAGAACATCACAGAGCATTTCTCTGAAGATCGCGTAATTGGTCAGGGTGGATTCGCAACAGTTTATAAGGTAACAATCACCTTAAATAAAATTAAACATATAAACCTGAAGATATTTTTTTTCGAGAAATTGCAAAGGACCTTTGCTTTTCATTTCATTGAAAAGATAGTTTGGGGTCACAATACAAGAAAGGGAACAAAAAAATAGTGAAACGTCCCAGGCTGCTGGTAGGACAAGCCACTAAACCAGAGGTCAGTGGCACCGGCACTTGCCCACAGCGCTGCCTTGCCTTTTATCATGGCAACCAGGGTGCTGAGGGTAAGCAGCAGCACTACAAAATGGAGTGCATATTTTCTGATGTCCTGTGATTTGCATCTAGATGTTTCAAATATTTAGAAAACATGTTCCCAGATTTGGAGAAACAACAGCCAATATATTTGCAATGTACACTATCTGGTGCAGCGTGAACCTGCAAAATATGGGCCAAAAATATGTCCATTTGCTGTAAATATACAAGGACCAACAAATGTTAGCGTAACAATTTTTTATTTTATTCAACAAAAATAACTTTTTTATGTACTAAATTTATATTTTTAAATGTTAGCCAACGATGAAAATATAGGACTTATAGAAGATTTCTGAAAACTTGGAAAACATGCTTTAGACCTGGTTGCAGCCTCCATTTTAGCCAAACTATATGAACACTCAGAGTTGTTAACTAGTGAATATTATAGCTATTACTTGTTACATATGCGACAAGTCAGATTATTTGGGTGGTATATTACCAATTTGATTCCTTGGATTGACGCAGAGTGCCGTGTTTTTTTGCAAGCACCTTGTTTGTTAATTCTTAAGTTGGACAGTGCACGCCTTGTTAAGTTGGGGTAGAGAGCATCTTCCTAGGGTGTGTAAGTGCATGTTTGGGTAGGTTGTGTTCTTAATTTCGGTACTGCATGTCCAGTTTTCTCCATCTTTTTACTGCACCACGCTCAAATTTTCTCACAAGAGAAGTTAAACAGGGCATCCTTCCAAACATGACAGTTGTTGTGAAGAGGATTAGGAACAACCATTCAATTGACGAGAAGCTATTTTATCGTGAAGTTGATAGCCTGTTGGCGATTAACCATCAAAATGTAGTACGGTTTCTTGGCTTCTGTGCTAGCACAGACCAGACAGCGATAAAAGTTGAAGGATCAAGACAACATATTTATGCCGAGATAAGAGAAAGATTGCTCTGTTTTGAATATATGAGCAATGGAAGCCTGCAGAAATATATCACTGGTATGTCAATGTTGCATATGGAGCAATCTTTCATGCTTCGCTTTAAGAAAGTGCTCATTTTGAATGAGAGCTGACTTAGCTAACATTATGCTCTCTCTCTTGATGCCTTTGTATAGCTTCTTCTTCTGCTGTTTAGTCCTTGTATATACCTCATCTATACTGTCCTTTTCACCAATGTGTATATCTCCCCTTCTGCACATCTTTTCTCTGCACGTACACCTTTTGTATCTCTTTTGCTTTTTATAATATTTATTTACTATAGGGTCTTCAATGAATTAAGGCAAATCTTTTGCCCTTCTTTCAAAAAAAGTTACTATAGGGTGGTCTCCCCTACAGTTTTTAGGTAAAAAAAACTTCACTGCTACTTTTTTTTTCCTGCAGATGAATTAAGGGGACTTGAATGGAATACACGTTACCAGATAATCAAGGGCATCTGTGAAGGGTTGCATCATCTGCACAAGGAAAAACATATATATCATATGGATCTGAAACCTGGCAATATACTACTGGATGATCATATGATGCCAAAAATTACGGATTTTGGTCTATCGAGACTCGATGAAAAATCACAAACGATGACCGAAGACCGTTATGGATCATTGTAAGCTATACATCAAAAGAACCAACTATTTTTCCTGGCATTTACTCTCTTATGCCATAATGCATCAACCTATATTGATTTCATGTGCAGAGGCTATTGTGCTCCTGAATACCTACGTAGTGGCAAGATGTCATTCAAATCGGACATGTTCAGCTTGGGCATTATAATCACCCAACTGGTGACAGGAGACAAGGGTATCCCTGATAATAATAACAATGTAAGAGTGCTTATACCTCACTATGAGAATGGTCCTTTGTTTGAAATACTCAAATTTCTGCCGATCTTCTGAGTACTACTTAATTTGCATGACATATCAACTTAAATAAGATACTGGAAGAGAAAATAAACCATGTGATTGTCTTGCACTAGTATCTCACACTACACCAGAATGTAATGTGAGAGAATATATTCAACTTCACATGACTTTTCTACGCAATTTTACATACCCATGTCCAGAAACTTCACATCGATCCAAACTTCCAAAGCATCCAATACCTCGTCTAATTTTGTGTAGAGGAGACGAATCCAAATTTGGTTTTTCATACGTATCACCATTTCGTCCCCTGCCACATGATCAGGGCCCATGGCCTATGTGATAAGATAAGATGGACGAGCATGCAGCATTGAGATTTTGGGTTACTTATTATATGCCACCTTTTATGGAATGGCAGGTATTAAGAAGATGGAGACATAGATGGAAAAAATCAGGGATGGAAGTACCATTGATTTACCAACAAGTAGCAAAATGTATTGAGATTGGGATACTCTGCCAAGAACTTGACCCGTCCAAACGGCCTTTTATATGGGATATGATACATGATATCAGAGAAATGGAAGTTGTTAATGGGGAAACCAGTAATGCCTATGAATATGCATTTGGGCAGGTAAGCTCGTATAGTCGTATGCTCCCTGGATCCTCAAGCACCCCATTAGTTAGCTTTAGACTACTTCCTCCTGCTGTCTCTTTTGCAGAACACCTCACAATTTTCTATATGATGTTAGCAAATATTATTTTATCATCGTGTTGAACATATTTAAAAAATTAAATCCAACATACGAAATTCCTCTCAGTTCACATTAATGAGTAGCCAGTATTTTTATCTGCAAAAACATACCAAGACATAGAGATTTGCCAATCGTGCAATTAATTAGTCGTCAGTAGTCAATTATAGGGATAAATCAATATGAAATATTGAGAATTTTTTGTTTAGAAGTTGACGATCAAAGTTTTACAAAGCTCGGCAGCAAAGCTTCTAAAACATCACTTGAAAGCTAGTATTGTGAATGAGGTAAAAAAACTGTTTGGGAGGGACTTTGTATCTTCATGGTACGCAATACGCATTTAGCTTAATCTTTTCTTGCAGATAAGCCCTTACTCGGAGGATGATATGCTTGGGGTTGAGCCACTCGTGCTACATTTTCCTTTTGAGCTTAACAAGCAAATATCATGCTCACTTCAGCTAACCAACCAGACGGATGCTTACATTGCCTTTAGCATCTTAAATATGAGCCCCCTTCCATACTGCACACAGCCAAATAAAGGCATTGTGCCGCCACGATCCAAGTGCAATGTTGACATAACATTGCAAGCACAGGACAAGGCACCACGGAATATGCGGCATGCCGAAGAATTCATTGTCTGGAGCACAAAAGTGAATGATGATCTTGCAGCTGATGATATAACTACAAACATGTTCAATAAAGAGAGTGGCATGGTTGATGCGGTGAACTTGGATGTTGTCTTTAATGCAGAAAAGAGCACTAGAGCGAATGATGGTCCAGCAGTTGAGGATATAACTAGAAACACCTTCAATAACGAGGCATGCGTGGTTGATAAGGTGAACTTGGATGTTATTTCTGATGTACAAGAGCTTCTGAAAATGCATTCATTTTTTTACTTTGGTATAGTGTATGTGCATTTACATCCGCTTGCATTTTGTAGACATGATTGCATACACACCCAGCATTTTTTCCAAGAAAATCAGCATGCTCTTTTGTCTTGAGATACTCGAATGGGGTTAATATGAAGATTTTAATTATACATGTTGGTCTTATGATTCAGAGGCTAGGAGTTGCGTGGCCCAGCCCGTACCCAGTCAAGGGAACCGGCCCGCTGCTGGCAGGGGTTTTGCCTTCGCCGGCGAGGTCCACACCCAGGAGGTTCTTCAAGCAGCCCTTCCCACCACCGTCATTGTTGAAGCACATAAAAGCCAGACTTGCGAAGAGGCTGGGTGGAGGGAGGCCCAAGGAGGGGATGATACTGGAGGAAGGCGTGGTGGGTGCTGGAGCCAGTGGTGGATTAATTAGGGATAGGGCAGAGGCAGAAATGTCATTGGACAAGAAGGTGGGGAGGGGCCACTCCGCGGACATCTACTTTGACACCGTGGAGAAGGGGGATTACAAGGGGCAGACTATCGCTGTAAAGATCATCTCCAAAACTAAGGTGGGGAAATGATGGCGGTATGCTGATTTTAAGCTTTAGCTTTGCGAATTTTAAAATTTCAAATGTGAGTTGTTTCCGTTGCCGTAACTACCATTTGCATAGCTAGCAACAGTATATGGTAGTTGATGATGATCTTAATGAACAAGATTGTTGAAAAATAAAAAATTTAACACTGAACTATTACCGAAAGTATCACTACACCTTGGCTAAGTTCCAAAAATGTTACGGAAATACACAAGCGGAACTTGAATTGCATAACCTGTCCTACTCTTATACAAAATTTGTATAAAAGTATACACATGAATGCCTTTTCTGTTGCATTTTTGCCTAACTAACTATCTCTGCAGGTGTATACACATGGAGCTATGGACCGGTCTATTGACATTAGTCAGTATGCTGGATATGATGAACTGGGGCATGCTCTGGCTCGAACATTCAGCGTAGAGGGACAACTTGAGGAACTACGGAGGATTGGCTGGCAGCTTGTCTATGTAGATTATGAGGATGACGTCCTACTTCTTGGCGATGATCCTTGGGAGTAAGTTCATACGTATTTCCATTTATGCTTGCATGATCTTTTCAGTCAGAATGCCATTCATGTTATAATGTACTAGTCAACACTGAAATAGATATGCAAGTGGTAGTGACAATGTCAAATATGGCCGACTAGAACGATGAATGAATGAAAATGAATAAACAAGACTTAGTTTGTGTTAATTGTGTATGTTAATGTGGACTGTAGTTTGCACATATTTTGTGCTAAGTGTGGTTGTTAATGTTGGTTGTACAGGGAGTTTGTCAACTGCGTGAAGTGCATTAGGATTCTTTCACCTCAAGAAGTGCAACAGATAAGATTGGATGGCAACAGAGGGAGTAGTAGTCTTACAAGGAAGTAGACGTGGGTAGATGAAGCTTAGAGCACCTCCACTCGTTGGGCGTCCCCAGATCGAAATCCAGCGCTATTTAGCGCCGGATGGATATAATTTTTGGTCTGAGAATGGTCATTTTTCACTCGTGTTCCAAGGTATGGTTTCCAGACAAAGAAAAATTGGCGATTTTTCGTTTAAATTCGGCTCAAATTTAAATAATTTGGCATAAATATGAATACAGAGCAATGTTCGGCATGAAATTAAACATAGTTTGGCATAGTTCATTATAGACTGAAATAGGGTCGAACTGCCGGATGGCACGCACGATCTTGAGGAAGAGTTTCTCGGCTCATTTTGAAACGGCGCCTAAACATGGCCTCGTCGTAGTTGGTATCCTTGCTAGAGAAATCAAGTCAATGGACACGTGAAAAATGTTCTATAGTTGCAATGTTTTTTTTTGTTTGAATCTCTTTTGGGATGTACATGTACTTGTAGTACGTAGTGAGTGAATAAACTTAAGAGGTCTGCATATGTTTGGACATGCGAGTTTGGCCATGTTATTGGATGGCTAATGCCATATTTGCTCTAACGATTTATCAAAATTCAATGCCTTGATCACTCATAATGCCAGATCTAATATTGACAAGTCGACTACTTGCGCAAACTCAATGCTAGCCTTGAATCCCCATTTTGGAAAAACTCGAGTCTTTGCCATTTGACATATCAAACGTAGCGAGCTGTTAAATGTTAATCACAGAAGATCGAGATAGAACAAGACGCAATTAGCGAGCTTGTGCTAGCTAGCTGGTCACACATGGGACTCTTTTCCCCTCTCCTCCCCTCTCGAGTCTTCAGTTTCTCCACCCCTTGAGGGCTTGTTCGATTAATCCACTCCCCAAGTGAAATGATGTGGATTAGAGAGGATTTGCAGGGATTTTGACTTATGTGGGATCTAATCCCCCTCAAACCATGTCAATCCACTCCAATTCATAGCAAACCGAACAAGGCCTGAGAGTCAGCCACAAAACCCCGGGTCTGACCCCTCTCGCCGCCTGCATTCGCGTTGAAGGGCATAGAAATGGATTAGGACGCCTATCTCCTTTGTACAACAGTAATGGTAGATTTAGGTGTAGAGTTGGTCTAGGTTTAGAGTTTGTCCATGTGGCGTCTGGCGTCATTACCTCAGGGAGATCGCTCCTAGAGATGGTGAGCGGCATCTGGTGGTGGGCGACGGTCTAGTGGTTGGCTGCGGAGCTCCAACGGAAGGTGCTGGCGACGACCAACAGCATGACCTCCGCCTCCCCATTAATAACGCTCGGTGGATGTCCATATCCGCGGGATTTGGTTACTGTGCGTCAAAGCTAATGGATTCTGGCCTAATCCTCAATGTGTGTGGGCGGGATATCTGGCTGTAAGAGTTCCTAGGAGTTCCTTAGCAAGGGACTCGCGACAGTCGGAGATGTCTTGCCCATGCTCTTCATGGCCGAAGGGCGGCCCTCCTCAACTACTTCTTGCTAGCAGTTCTCCAACCTCCAGTAGTAATGCTATTGCGGAGGCATCCACCCACTCTATCCTAGTGCTTCATGGTGTCCTCGTTCCAAGTGGTGCGTCCCTGTTGGGGAAGATGCTGGGCAGGATGTTGAGCAAAGCATACAATCGCGCTGAAGGACTTGGTCAATTTTCTTATTTATGTTTCAGGGTCCTTTCTATAAAAGTGTAGGTTCATTAGCAATTTCAGTTTATTTTGAATTTTATTGTAATTTGTAACCCACTGGTGGAATTAATGCAGTTCTACGTCATTCAGAACTTTCCCGGTTTAATTGAGAAAAGGAAAAAAATACTACTTCCTCTAGTTCATATTACTAGGCTCAATTTTATCTAGATATGGATGCATCTAGTCTAAATACTAACTAGATATATATGAATTTATAAAAAATTAATATCATTACGGAGGGGTAAGAAGATCGAGTTGTATGTAAAAAAGCAAGGGTGACAAAGGAAACTAGTTGTTGCAAGTGCATAGGAGTGTGTGTGCGCGTTGTGGTGTGCGTTGAGTGTGGTGTGCATCTCCGTGTGTTTGTAATACTACTCTTGTAACTCAGTGTTGATACTCTCTCTCAAAAAACTATTTCCTTCTATTTATAATATAAGATGTTTTAGCTTTGTGAAGATAATTTATCTAGACACATTTTAGTGTGTTTGATGTTTAAACTTTGTGATAATGTATCTAGACATCTTTTAGTGTGTTCGGTCCACAAAGCTAAAATATCTCATATTATAAGAGCACCTCCACTCGTTGAGCGTTCCTAGACCGAAATTGCATTATTTAGCGCCAGACGGATGCAACTTTGGTCCTGAAAATGGCCATTTTCCCACTCTTGTTCCCAGGCGACACAAAATCAGCGAGTTTTCTCCCAAATTCGGCTTAAATTCAAGCATAGTTTGGCATAAATATGAATACAGTGAAATGTTTGGCATAATTCAACATAAAATTAAACATAGTTCGGTATGAAATTAAACATAATTCGGCATAGACTGAAATACAACATAGTTTGGCCTGATCATGCTCGACATATCCGTATGTGCTCAACCAAATCATTCTGTAGCTATTGATGCACTACCGGGTCTTGGATCTCCTAACGCATGGTGATGAAGGCATCCCAGGCTGGCGGCACCTGGTGATCCATGTATGTAGTATGACTCATCCTGCTCGACCAAATCTACTAGGTCCTTCATCTCATCCTCAATGATCATATTGTGCAAGGTCATACAACAGTCCATCACTTTTCACATCTGATCTTTCGACTAGGTCATAGCAGAAAACCGGACAACTGCAAACCTCTATTGGAGCATATCAAATGCCCGCTCCACGTCCTTCGTGCAAGCTTCATGTTCCTTGGCAAACTAAGTATGCTTGGGGAGCATCGGTCTTGATATAGTCTTTGCAAATATTGGCCATCTTGGATAGATGCCATCTGCAAGATAGTATCCCTTATTATAGTGGTGCCCGTTGATCTCAAAGTCCACAGAAAGAGCATTGACACTCAACAAGCTTGGCAAAGACATTTGAGAACTGGAGGATGTTGATATTGTTGTTCAATCCTATCATGCCAAAGAAGGAGTTCCAGATCCAAAGATCATGTGTAGCAACCTCGAGTATCACAGTGCAACCTCTTTTGTGGCCTTTGTACATTTCCTGCCATGCAAATGAACAATTCTTTCGGTGCCAATGCATGCAGTCTATGCTTCAAGCATCACAGGAAATCCTTTATTTTTATTGTCTGCGAGGATCCGAGCAATGTCTTCAACATTGAGTGTTCTCAAGTACTATGACCCAAACACTGCAATCACTGCCCTGTAGAACCTATACAAGCAATCAATAGCGATAGACTCGGCCATGGAGAGATAGTCATCGGCACTGTCACCCGGAGCTCCATATGCAAATCGCCACTATGCACTTCTGAAGTGAGAAAAACCAACCATGTCGGTGTAGTCCTTCTTGCACATGAAATAGGGGTCGAACTTCCGGATGGCATGCACGATCTTGAGGAAAAGCTTCCCGCTCATCCTGAAACGGCGCCGAAACACAGCCTCTTCGTGCAGCGGCTCGTCGGCGAAGTAGTCGGCGTACAACATGCAGTAGCCCTCCATCCGCTGCCTTGCTTTGCACTTCCGGCGACCCTTCGCCGAGCCTCCACGCTTCGTCGCTGCAGTTTGCGTGTACAGTCGAGCCAGAGGCCGAGGATCTGCATGTGCTCTCCATCTTCAGCAGCTGCGGCGGTCTCTTCCTCCAGCAGCAGGACACACGTCTCCTCGTCATCGGAGTCCATAGCCGAACAGGCAAAACGCCGAACACTTCACGGGCGAGGTGGACAGGAGTTGGGAACAAAGCCGAGCTGTGGTGAAGGGGCAGGACGGCGAAACGAGGCCTAGGCCGAGGGGAAAGAATGCGGCTACGACGACATACCTATCTACATGCGTGGATTCGGCTTGGCAGGGTGGGGCTTCGCCGACAACGACATGGCGGCAGGGCAGCTGGGGGAAAGCTCTCTGCCACGCGAGAGCCGAGTGGCAGTGGGAAATGAGATTGTCTCGCCGACAGGGTTGACCCACCCTTTTGATGTGTCCGGTGTTTTCAGACGGTTCCCAGCACTCTAGTTTTGGCCAGATAAAATTTGGGCTAAATCCGGTATAATTCGGCGTTCTGAAAAAGACTGAACGAAATTTCATCGTTCAGATATTTTTTTTTGCTGAAAACGCCCTTTTAAGACGGATGGAGATGGTTAAAACGGAGGGAATATTTTACTAAAGCAGTGGGGGGCCTCGTAGTCGAGCGAGAGCGACCGAGAGAGCCGGTTTTTTTTTTTTTTTGAGGGAAGAGAGAGAGCCGGTTTGGGCCCGCTGGACCTCGCAATAACGCGCCGTGCCCGACCCAGCATCATCAGTCAGCACACCATACTCCATTACTCCTCTCAAGCATAGCGAAATCGGCCGCTGCTTCCTCCTCCTCCGCCGCCGCTGCCTCCTCTCTAGATCCCTACCATAGTGAGCTCATCCTCACCTCCCCTACCATTTCCTCCACCACAACTGCTCAAATTTCCCCTTCCCGAAACCTAGCCTCCACCGACCATGCCGCCGCCAGAACCGGCACCGACGCTGCCGGTCGAGCTTCTCGAACAGATCTTCCTCCGCCTCCCGCCCGACGAGCCCGCGTGGCTCGTGCGCGCCTCCCTCGCCAGCAAGTTCTGGCTCGGCCTCCTCACCGGCACTCGCTTCCAAGGTCTGTACCGGGAGTTCCACGGAGCTCCCCCAATGCTGGGCTTCCTTTATAACTGGCCTCTGGAATACGCTCCGGAGGAGGAAGACACCGCCCCGCACTTTGTCTCCACCACTAAGTTCGGGGCGCACAACCTAAACTGGGAGGACTACAATGTGTTGGACTGCCGCCATGGCCGTGTTCTTCTTTTTCATGTGAATTGGTCATCTGGAGAAGGGAAACTCATCGTTTGGAACCCCATAACAGGCTGCCGAAAGGCGGTGGGCGCCCCTGATGTGTTCTGTAGCATCTGGGCAGCGGTTCTATGCCCCGTGACCGACTGCGACCACCGCGCGTGCCATGAGGGCCCCTTCCGGGTAGTCTTCGTCGGCCTGGACAAGGTTGGTGGTGGTTATCTTGCCTATGATGGTGTGTCCTCGCCGGAGACAGATGGGATAGAGTGGGGCGAGACAAGCCATGGTTTTGACCATCTTCTGGATAATGGGGACGTCCAGCCATTGCCCCCTGTCCTTGTCCATGATGCGCTTCACTTCATGCTTGTGCATGATGACGATCATGTAGGAGTTCTCAAGTATGACCTGCTCTCTACGGAATTATCACTGATTGATGCGCCGCTGGCGGAGACTGACGATGCTCGTGACGTTATCCTCATGGCGATGGAGGGCGGAAGTTTGGGGTTTGCACATGTGGATGGGCTAACTTTCAACCTATGGTCAAGGCATATGGGGGATTCTGATGGAGCCGTGGCATGGACTCAGCGTATAGTCATCAATCTCAGGGAACTTCTCCCAATTCGAAATCCAGAGAAAAGGCTTAGATTGATTGGATCTGTGGAGGGATGTGATATTGTTTTTGTGACCACGGACCTTGGCATCTACGAGATTAATCTCAAGTCGCTGCAGCAGAAGAAGATATGGAAGAGAGAAAAATACAGTGCTTTGTTTCCGTACATGAGTTTCTACAGTCCACAAGGTAAATCTTTACCTACTTCCTTCTGTGATTTTGGAACTACTCTTAAGTAAATAATATATCACTCACTGGAAAGTTTCTAGTGATCACATTGAAATATATAATTGAATATAACACTAGACACATATAATTGAACATTCAAGATGATCACATTGAAATATATATTTGGTACGCTTGAATGTTACACCTAGTTATGCTTTACTAGAAAGTTTCACGTGGCCACACGCTGCATGGTGCGTGGCACAAGCTTCTTGTTGGCGCCAATTCTAGCGCCCAACTATGTAGTAAATAGTAATAACTGTAGATCATGATTGGAGAGGGAATTCTCTACGCATTTAAACATATACAAAAATGATAGTCAGGTACTCCTCAAAGAAATAGACATTTAGAAAATTGATTTTTGTCGGAAAAAAATATACAGAAGTAATAGTAGGAATTAATGATTATTTTTGGTGCATTTCAACTATATGCTACAATTTCATAATCGATTCTTCCTCTAGGGGCATGGTGAGAGATGCAATGGTTGGCTAAACTCTACCCCAAAATTGTGCACCATTTTCAATTATATGTGTGTACTGTTATAAAATTTGGTCGTACCAAGTGATTTCTTTGAAAACTGAAGTCCCAAATCCATGCCAAAAGTGCATAGACAGCACACAATTTTATACATCTATTGCATAGGCGGATCCAGAGGGTGGACAGGGTGGTCCATGGACCACCCTGGAATTTAGATGCGACCCATATATATACCATAGTTCTAGAAAAAAAGTGCAGCTTAGTTCCTGGATTTTGCTTCCAATCCAACTGCCCTTCATCTGTTCACGCTCGTGTCTTGCGGCATGCAGCAGCCATCAACAAGGCTAGTGTCAGCACAAGATGTACTCTAGTCCTTCTATGGTAGTTACCTTAGCCAGGCTGTCCTATCTCCAGTTCTCTAAAGAAATTAACTTGCCTGCAACCGATTGATTTTCATGTTTTATGTCAAATAAATGGTAGTCATATGCTCAAATTTAGAATTGATTTGATGGATAAAACATTTTTGAAATTAGAATTGCTAAAGAATCAATATGACTAAACACATTGTTTTTTAATGCGTATCCTTACCCAGCTACGGGTGTGGTGGGAGGGAAAATTCAAGAAGCGGTGTTGAATGTGGCAGAAGAGCAAATTCTTGAACAGTTGAAGATATGTAGGCTTATTTTATGCAAATCCATACTTAATTGTGAATTCTAGTAGATTGTAAGACCATAAGTGCCTAAATTCTAAACTAGTATGGTGACATGTCTTATTTGCGTAAAAAGTATATGAAGGTGGACCACCCTGCTTCAAAATCCTGGATCTACCACTGATCTATTGTTAAAAATAACAATTCCGCATGACCATATCTATATCTCAACAGGGTAAAAGAATATTGGCACAAGTATTGTACAGTATGGAGAGGAATATGTAAGTGTATATGCGTCGACTATATAGAACAATTAATTGTATAGGAACTTTGAATGTAAGTGCATTTATATAACAATGTTCTATCTCCCATATCTTAGGTGAATAACCATTTTTCATCAAATTTCCTAGAGTTAAAAAGTTCTAATTTTACTATCAAGTTAGCTACTTTACTTAGAACCTCCACCAGACTCAGGGTTTCACTATATCTTACATTTGCTAGAAGTTCTTCAATATGTAGCTGTGCATTAAACACACTCGTGTAACACACACAGAGACAAGACATCCTGTTGGATTTTCCCACCAGACCATAACACAGCCAACACACACACACAAACGGCTGTCTTTCTCACTCTGTTGTTCTGGTGATCCCCTTTCTTGCCTCTCTGTCTCCGATGCTGCAGTGCGGCCGCCATCACTTCCTGCTGTCACTGCCTCCAATCGGACCGCTGGCCACACCTCCGTCTTGGCCTCCTTACTCACCAACATCTAGAGCCTTGCAGCTGTTCGAAAGTGGTGGTTAGACCGCACGCCGCTACCCCTACTGCTCTTACTCCTGTGCTAACTAAGGATGGATTGGTTGTGGGGAAGTGGTTGCTCACCCTCACCAACAGCCACCAATCTGAGAATAACCACCGAAAGCATACATCCAGCCAGCCACTAAGCAACCAAAAGGCACCCTGTTTTTCCCCTTACTCCTCCCCTTTGCTGTAATTTGTGAAGTTCTGTGTTTTATTTATTTATTAGCAATTTCATAGTCTAGCTGCTATTCCATATTAATTGTCGCTGATTTAGTACAAATTTCGTACTAAATCAGCATCAACTAATATGGAACGGAGGGAGTGGTATTTCTTTGTGATGTTGGGTGAAGATTTGGGCTGGTCATGTGGGCTATATGTCGATTGATTGCTCTGCTCGCTGACGATTCATTCTGCTCATTTTTTATTCTTTGTGCTCAATCTGTAGTCCTATTTGACATACATGTCTGTTCTTTTGCAATTACTGACTTGCTTTGTCCACAGACATAACTTGCAGCTAACACAGTCTTATAGTTTTCGTCCTGCTGTTTGATAAACTCGTTTTTCTTCTTCAGGTACAGAATATGTGGACAAAAATAACCTAGAGATGGCCAAGTGCAAGGTTGGCAGAAGCTAGGGCGTGAGGCGGGGGAAACTGGTGCCTGGGAGACTCTGATCATATTATTAGGGCCCTAGATATAGCCAGCACCAACCGAGAGCGCCGGAAGGTTCAAGGGGGCGAGCCGCATGGTAAGCAGCTGGGAGCAGCCAGGGGAAATAGGTTATGCTGGGTTAATATGTTGAAGAGCAGGGTGTCACTCTAGTCAACAGGAAGATGATCGCTAGGAGGCAACATGGATCTTATGATAACCATGTCACTATCTGGTTTCCTCGCTTTGTCCGTATGCGTGTAAGGTGATCTTGTCAATTTGTTGCAACATCAGATATGTGCCTATTAACTATGTTGTTTAATCTGCAACCCTTCGAATTTTAAGAACTCTACATTTTGCTCTCCCACCTTTAATCTAATCTCTGAATTCTAGTCTGGGTGGAGGTTTAAATGTCCAGACTCCAGAGCTAGTATTTTGGCCTACATTGGACATAATAATATACTGAAATGTCCATGTAGCGAGATAAAGATGCTCATATTTTCATCTGGGAGTACAAGCCTGTAGTGATCATTTCCATTCTTTTGGTTTATCATAATTTCTAGATTACTTCCACAGATTTTTCTTCTTGGACAACATCTCACTCAAAAGCATCAAAACACATTTCTCTATGCTTTCTCTGTACTTACAAATATGGAAGCGGCATGTCTCTGTACCAAATGCCTGATAGCTAATTAGCCTTTATCGGCAAACCAAACAGCCTTCTGAGTTGGGTAATTTTCTGCATGTGTCATGTCAATAGCTTTGATTTACATGACCTTGCCCGTCTTTCACATTTTGGATTGGCGTAATTTTTTTTACAGAAGGATGTACATTTGTATCTTATTGTTCCACATTGCTGGGGAACTGCTCATTATGCTGGGTGAGTATGTTAAAGAGCAGGGTGCCACTCTAGTCAACAGGAAAGATGTCACTAGGAGGCAACACAGATCTTGTGATTAAACATGTCACTAGCTGGTAGGTGTTTTGGTGGTGCTTGGTTGGCCTCTCATTTTGTTGTTGGCTATTGTGGGTATAATTTTGGTGATTTCTGTGCGTGTAAGGTGATCTTGTAATGAACTCCAATTTTCTTGTAGAATCAGCTATCTGCTCTGTTGTTTGATTTTCTTCAGAATACATCTGCATAAAGTAGCTTAGTTAAACCCTGCACATGAAAAAACTCTACAATTTTCTTTCCCAGCTTTGATCCAACCTCTAAAATCTTAATATGAGAGAAGCCTGTGAACTGAACTAGTACTACAGGTCATGTGATATTGCTATAGTATTTTCTGTCGCCCAAGAGAGGAGCATGAATCTCATTCTAGCCTCAAATTAATTACAGCTTCGTCTCGTGAGTCCAGAGTGAGATCTCTCTACATGTCCGATGGTCTCGTCTGCAGCAAAGGAAAAAACCATGCGACCATCTCCTCTCTGACTACCGCTACCAGTAATTCAGCCGGTCCACCGTCGATCACCTCTTGGCCGTCGCCGCAACCGGAGGCGGCTCCATCTGCAGCACCCGCTCGAGCTCCTCCACGACCTCCCCCATCGCCGGCCGCTCCTTGGGGTTCTTGCCGAGGCAGCGGTCCGCCAGCCTCGCCACCTCCCGCGCGGCGGCCACCGGGTACCGCCCGCCCAGCCTTGGGTCCATGATGGTCCTGAAGCTGTCCCCTCCGGGCGGGTGCCGCCTTACCCACCCCAGCAGCTTCTGCTCCTCCGCCGGCCGGTTCCGCTCCAGGGACCGCCGGCCGGTGAGGATCTCGTACAGCACCACCCCGAACCCCCACACGTCGCTCTTCACCGTGAGGTGCCCCGTCTCGATGTAGTCCGGCGCCGCGTACCCGTGCGTGCCCACCACCGCCGTCGACACGTGCGTGCGCCCGTCCGACGGCCCCTCCCGCGCCAGCCCGAAGTCCGACAGCTTCGGCCGGAAGTCGCCGTCCAGGAGCACGTTGGACGCCTTGAAGTCCCTGTATATCACCTGCACCTCCGGGACGCCCTGGTGGAGGTAGTCGAGGCCGCGCGCCGCGCCGATCATGACCTGCAGCCTGGTCCGCCAGGGAAGCGGCGGGTGGGCGCGGCTGAAGAGGTGGTCGTCCAGGGTCTTGTTGGGCATGAACTCGTAGACCAGCAGCCGGTGCTTGCCGGCGTCCGAGTCCACCGCGCAGTACCCGATGAGCTTCACCAGGTTCGGGTGCTCCAGCACGCCCAGGAACTGCACTTCGGCGAGCCACTGCTTGTGCCCCTGACATGCGCAAAGACACTGAATTTCAGTCGATTTTTTAAGAAGATGAAAAACTTTAGTTAACTACGCTGATGGTGTTGCTTTAGAAATTAGAACGTGATTCTGAATTTCTACTGGTTTAATGATAATTTTCTCGTGATGCCGTGCGAAAATTCTGTGATTGAAGTCGACATGTGTGGACGTCTTCGTCCCGATGGGGACGTGCCTGCTGTTGTTATGTGTAGATTTCTCATGGAGCTCGTGTTTTCTAGCAATCGATTTTACTGCAATTCTTCAAAGAATCTACTAGCTTTTCTGTTACTGACGATTCTGAATTCTGACCTGCAGGCTGCGCTGGTTGAGGCGCTTGACGGCGAGCACGACGCGGCCGCCGGCGGCGGAGCGGAAGAAGGCGCGGTAGACGGAGCCGAAGCCGCCCTCGCCGACCTTGAGCGCGCGGCTGAAGCCGTTGGTGGCGCTGCCGAGCTCCTCCAGCCCGAACACCCGCAGCCGCGCCGCGCCCCTCTCCTCCGACAGCTCCTGGATGCTCCTCGTCGGCGTCGACGCCGACGACGCCTTGCTACTCTTCGGCCCGTCGGACGCAACCGGCGGCGCCGGCGACTTGGCTCCGTCCGCCGGCCGCCGCTGACGGCTCTTGCCGCCGCTCTTGAAGGCGAAGCAGCCCATCACGAATTCCGGAGGTATTCAGGAGCTGCCCATGGCGAAGAACCAGTACGACAGGTTCGGAAGAAACGGACTGCCAAACAGAGGGAAGGGAATTTCTGGCAAGATGAAAGAGAATGGATCGGATCAAAGATTGATTAGCAGATTTGCGTGATCGTCACTGGAGTATATAAGAATTGCCAGGAATCATGTGAGGAATCGAGAGGAGGATACTTACGTGGACAGTCAGCCGGCCGCCCTCGTGGTGCCGCGTTCGGTGGGTGTGCGGTTGGGCGGGCGGGCGCCAAGATATTAAAGTATGATGATACGCGCGCGCGCGCACACGGCTCCTACTCAGCTGCTGCCTTCTGGTGGCGCTTCTGCTACTACGTATACACCAGCTACTGGTTATTTTTTCTTCACCGAACAAGAAAGATGGAGAAAAATTATCCACTATAAATCGATGAATTTTTATTTTCTTGAGAAAAATGGAAAAATAAACTCCGATATTTGCGCCATTCAATGCCTGGCCGTGCATTTTTCTTGGGGAACAGAAAAGTTGTGTGTTGCTGCTCTAGAAGACAAAAAAAGAAAGAAGTGCTCTCATACAGTCAGTGTGTAATGACTAATAAAAGCAACCTTTTCCCAGAAACTTCTTGCTCTGGCTAGTTGCAGCACATTGTGATTGATGTGTTCCCCGCTGAGACAGTCAAACCGATTCGTTGATTCGATCCGAACAGACGACCCATGGAACTAGAAACGTGACTATGCATGCATGGCAAAAGCTTGTAGAAAAGAAAAGAAGATCCAATTATCTATGATGTCTTCATGTCTCAATTTTGTTACGTACAAAGTTGAGACATCCCTTCTACGACAGAAGGGGTACTTCACACATATGATCGAGGACAATTCCATAAACTCATTATTACCCTCTTCCTCCCCTCCCCCCAACTCACACACACACCCTCCACATACACACCACCCGAGTAGCCCCCAGACGACTTCGGCGGCCCCGAGGGCCCTCCACTCCCTCAACATCTAGAACCTCCCTAATTCTCACTATGCCGTTCTCCGCTGCTGTCGATGCCAACAACGGTGGTGGCGCCCTTATCGTCGAAGACGGGTTCACATGGGGGAGGTGGGGCGCTGGTTGTGGGCTTGTTGCGGTGTGGCTGTCCTGACCGGGGCCTGAGGTTCTCCGGCGGCCGACGAGGGGATGGTGATGCGCCGCCGGTCGACCGACTTCGGCGGGCATGGAAGGCAGTCTAGGGCATACAACCGAATTTGGGATGATGGGCTCCGATCTAGGCTTGTCGGGCCCAGTCAGGGTCTTACGCTACGGGGGTGAAGTTGTGGCCTAGCCACGCCGATTTCCTGCGGCTGTGTGTTGGGTTGCTCTCTCCTCTGTCGGTGCTATAGGGAGACGACTAGCGGCGTGGGGGCTGCTCGTCTGCATTGAAAATAAAGGCGGTGGTCATAGGATTCCTCTGGCGCCAAGATGAGAATCTATTTGATGATTTACCTCTTTGATCTGGCCAGAGTGTCGAGTTCCGGAAGGCTCCGCCGACAAACTCCCATGGACGAACCATGCTTAGAGATTACCGGATCGGATGGAATTTGGTCGCGCGCAACCATGTTTTTTTCTAACCGCTTGGTTTCAAAGGGAGCGAGGTGAAGCTCTGCAGTCTATTGCCATCGTGGAACATGCATTTAGTTTCATGGTGAAGTCGGTGTCGGAGAATGTCATGGAAGTCGAGATTAGAGGACTAGCAATGGTTGTTCGAGTCCTGGTGGCGATGTGAAATTGGCTTGGTGATTCGTGACTTGTATCAGCATCATCGAAAAGTGGGGGGCGGCATCACAGAGAAGTTCACAATCTTACCTTGCAAGATGAAAATCTAAGGTATGACCTTAATTGGTTGTGACTGACAATGACCTTGTTGAAAGTATTGCTTTGTGAGCGAGACAAAAATATAATCTTTAATCGAGCGACAACGACGCTTGTGTGCTCTTTTCTTTTTAAATCTGTCACTATTGGAGATGTTGGACTTCTCGTATTGTTCCGGTTGTGTTAATGTCGCCGCTAATGAAATTAATCGTTGTAGCGAGATTTTTTTATTTTGTATGCATTCCTAAGATTACTAGGGCATTACGTTGTTGCATAAGCTGGATGTAATTAATATCTTCGTGATATTAATATATGGTACAAGTAAATAATTCATATGGTCGAGCTTCAAAGGGATAAAATCCATGCTAAACTTGAAAATAACACAAAATACGGGCTTAAAAGACAAAAGGAGATATTGTGACTCGTGAGGATGCGAGTGGGAATGTATATCTCTCGTTATTACTGTTCTTCTGGTGGGTTTGAAATGTCGCTTTGTATAACGTAACGTGTCCATCCCAGATGTGCAAGCGTCGACGCTGCTAGCCTACCTACCGCCGTAATACCGATTATGCATTCCTGTGGTCACCTCGGGTCAATTCTCCATCAGCTCTGCGTCTCTTACGAAACCGACTTTGCAAGTCTCTCTCGACTCAGCCTTTCTTCTCGTTTTATAAATAAATCACATACTGTAGATGAGATTGGTGTTGGTCAGACAATACAACATCTAAATAAAGAAACTCAACACGATATAAGATGCTGGAACAACAGCACACACACACCCAAACTAAAACAACGAAAAACAAAAAGTAATAGAGACAGAGACGAATCAACTAGACGAGGAAGACCACAACCCCTGCGTCTTCCAAAGAATGCCCACCCCGCTCCTAGCCCCAACTCGTCAAGCAGCACTCTCAAGAGGAAAAGCGACCGCTGCTGTCCGGACCAGAGACCGGCCCTAGGGTTTCCCCGACACATAGAGGGGAGTGGATGAAGGATAGACACGACGCCCTCCAGGAAGGAATATGCCACCCGTGGACGGCACCGTGTCGGTGTCGGTCGAGCCAACAAGGATTTCTCTCGAAGACCCTATCCACAACCCCCGTACGAGCCGGTGCACACGAGACCCGCGAGGGCGAGGCCTCGCCACCACCAAACTTGCCGGTCCCGAATCTGCCATCATCGTCTCACCGAGCAAGCCGTCGCGAGATCTGCAACACCGCGACAGAGGTAAAAATGAAACAGAGCCCATAGTACCGCGCGACGGGAGGAGGAACTCCACCACCGGCGTAGTTGATCGGCCATGACGCGAATACCGATCCTCCATAGGTTCGTCCGGGCCCAGCGAACCCATAAAGTCCGCAGTCCCATGGCGGTCTGGTCGGGCCCTGACGGGCCCGTAAAGTCCGCAACCACACTGCAACAGGCCGGCCGAGGATGTCGCGGATCCCATCCACCCTACTTGCCAAGATATGAAGAGTAGCCAAAGCAGGGCCGGCCGACCCGCCTAACCCAGATCCGGACCCAAATGGGCCCGATCTAGGCCGCCATGGCACCGCCCCGAGCTCTGCCTGCCCCATGCGCACCGCCGCCGAGGAAGGAACCCCGACCCCGTCCGCTCGACGTGGGGAAAAGAAAACCGCCGGCGCCACGCGGGCAACGCCCGGCAGCCCTGGCCGGCAGCGGCGACGGGAGGGAAGAGGGGAAGGGAGTTGAGGGGCCAGGGAGGTTGGCTGCGCTCCCATCGCCCTCGGAGGGACGCGGGGGGGGGGGGGGGAGGGGGGAGCGTCTCTTTATGAACCACTTGCTCAATTTCCATCGACTTTGCAAGTCGCAAGCAAGCCCCCATACTCCCTCCGTCATAAGAGATGCTCGACTTTGTACGCATATACTGTATCAAAATGTATTTTAGCGTTTAGATATATATGAACTTAGCCAAAGTTGAGACATCCCTTTTTTAAGACAGAAGGGGTACATTGTTTTGGATCCATATGATCGAGCTTCGAAAGGGATAAAATCTGAAGCAAAATTTGACGTCTCCATCAATTGGAGGGCACCACGCAAGTGTACCGAAACTCGTTTTATGTGTGCCCAAGTCAAGTGTATTGTGCTGAACTTGAAAAGAACACAAAACGCAGGCTTAAAAGACAAAAGAAGTACTGTGACTGTGACTCGTGAGGATGCGAGGTCTGAAAGAGTGAGAATGTATTTCCCTGAAAAAAATGACGGGTCCGATAACGTAATTAACGTGACCATCCCATCCCAGATCGATGTCCAAGCATCAACGACGCTGCTACTGCTAGCCTACGTACCTACCGTCATACTATACCGATTCTGCGTTCATGTGGCCTCATCGGGTCGTATCGAGTGAAATCGACTCTGCAGGTCGCAAGCAAGCCCCATACTGTGGTGCGGGCCGGCTGTTCCCTTCTCCTGCAGCCATTTTTCTCCCATGGAGACGATCTGATTCGTTGGAAGAGGTCCGCTCCAGACAATGAGCTCACCTTCAAGCAGGGTATTTTTCCACACATGTCACCATCTGTCTCCATGACCTGCTAAATGTTGGTCTGATCCAATTCCCTTCCCAACAGCCGCATCTCCACCAAATTAATTAACAAATCAAAACCAACGCAGAGCTGATCATCGGTTGACTGACCATATGCAGTGCTCTCTTCTCCTCGACAAGTATGAATGCGGTAGCACCAGCAGCAAGACTTGCATGAGACTATGAGACCCCATGGCCGATCGATGGGCATTAATCTAGTGAGAAGATAATACAGTAGTATTAATTATGCTTGTAATGATATAAGAATTTGTTCGAAGATGAGGAAACCAATTTGGTGACACTTGTGAGCACCTTACTATTTCGGTAGCTAGATAGGCATGTAAACGCACGGACATTATGCTAACTAATGGAGGAGACATGATGATTAAGAAGTGGGCGGAGACTACACGGTGGCGGTGGGTTCCAACGCGAGGACAAAGACCAAAGCTGTCCACTGAGACCAGCAGAGCATGATGCAGCTTGGCGGGCACCACTATCTTTGTCCTATCATTGGTTTTGTACCCCTTGTGCTGATCAATTCTGGAACTTGTTTTTGGGTTACCGTAAAAGACCCTGCTTGACTAGAAACAAGTGGGAAACCACTCGAGAGCGGCAAGGAAACACTATGGATTGATCACCTGATTCTTATTAGTCAGCTGGTCGATGCCTTTCTTGACAAGGAAAAGGCACAAAAATGGGGTAGCATGAACTGGGAAGAGCCACTTCAGGTGATGCAGGATTCTTTGTATGGTCAAAGACTCAAAGTTCAGGCTTTACTCAAAGTGGCCCAACTCTGAATCTTGAGTCGTTCTCAAGCTGATCTGTAAACCTAATCAATACAAACAAGACACAAAGCTACCTGGGAATTTTTGTTCGCAGTTCAAGTACGTTCATAGAAAAACATGGTTCTTGCAAAGAGAGACCCGTTTTGCCGGTCAGGACTCATGAGAATAAGGGCATCTTTAAACGATCCCTAAAAAGGTTGACAGTCTCTAACCGAACTTTTATATTTAGAGGAGTAATTTTTTTGGCCAATTTTTTCTAGCATTTCACATATGCATTTCATATATTTAGAACAGAGTTCATACAAGAAATTTAAACATATGAACAATTCAAATACAAGAGACATCTGCCGGGCTCCCCGAGATCGGTTCTGGATATGATGGACGTCTCCTCTGTCACCCTCTCCCCGGTCGACTCTGGGCCGCCTCAGCAGCAGAGGTCGGATGCCAGGGCTCCTACCACGACACCTGTGGGGACACTGAGCACAGATGCTTTCCGCGGTGCCTGCAAGAAGCCCATCAACTCGGTTCTGAGTAGACCGGTTGCCAAGCGCTGCCGGAACAAGAGGAAATACTCCGAACCCGTGAGGAGGAGTGGACGGATCCGTGGCCGCTTTGCGCCTGGCACCCCGATCCGACAGCAGCAGCGTACACTTATCACACGGCTGGGAATCGCTCGGGAGGGCGAGGTGATTGGGGATGATGCTCTGGACGCCTACTTGGACTTGTTCGCGAGACCCTTGCGCCAGCAGCACATCGACGTGGTGCTTCGTCTGTTTGGTTGGTTACCGGAAGCCTTGCCCCTGTTCGATGACACACCGGTGGAGTGCCTTGTCTGATTGACGTGGTTCCTGTACTGTGATAGCCTTTGCTTTCCCCCTCCTGCTGTAATAATGGATGATCCGAACTTTTGCATTGGTAATTGGAATGCGCGTGGTTTGAACTCTCATGCGCGTCGTTTAGCGGTTTCACGGGTCCTCGCTGAAGGGTTTCGCAGCATAGTAAATCAAAAAATTTCTACGGATGCGAACGGGAAAGCCAAGATCTAATCTAGGAGATGCAAACAACGAGGGGGGATAGATGAGATCTTCATACCCTTGAAGATTTGCACAATGGAACATTCAACGGAACGAGGTTGATGTAGTCGTACTAGCTTCTCCTCCTCGCGATCCGATCTGATCCAACACCGCAAGTGGCGATGCCTCCGAGAGATGCACACGTACGGCACCTCGACGTCTCCTCCTTCCTCGGTCCAGCAAGTGGGGTGGAGAGATAGATTGGATCTACAACACGACGGCGTGGTGCAAAGGTGGAGAGTTTCATGAGGGCTTCACCACGCAGCAATGGGAGAGAGAGATCTGGAGGGCAGCAGCATGGCGGCTAGGGTTGAAGGAGTGGGGGAGGAGGGCTGCGCCCCTGCCCTCTATATATAGGGGGCTGGCCGGCCCCCTTGGCCCCTCCTCCAAGCCCTAGGGCGGCGACCCCAAGGGTTGGAGTGGGGGGCAAGTTTCCCCCCTCCTTCTAGAAGCTCTCCCTAGGGTTTCCCCTAGAGCTTGGCCGGCTAAGACTATGGGGCCTTGTGCCCCTGGCCTAATGCGGCCAGGGCACTCCCTCGTAGGCCCACGCCCCCTCCCGACAAGTGGGGCCATGTTGGTCTCACTCCGGAAGGTTCTAGAAGCTTCCGGTACAATACCGAACAATCCGAAACAATTCCGAAATCCAAAAACTGCTTTCCCTTATATGAATCTTATTCTCTGGACCATTACAGAACCTCTCGTAACGTCCTGGATCTCATACGAGACTCCGAACAAAACTCATAAACCAATTATCCATTCTATCCTAGCGCCGAGACACGTTAAGTGTGTGACCCTACGGGTTCGAGAATATGCAGACATGATCTTCTATCAATAATCAATAGCGGGGTCTGGAAACCCATATTGACTCCCACACATTCATCGATGATCATATTGGATGAACCACGATGCCAGGATTAAATTAATCCCATATATATATTCCCTTCGTCACGCGATATTTTACTTGCCCAAGATTCAATCGTCGGTATCGGTATACCTAGTTCAATCTCGTTCACAACAAGTACTTTACTCGTTCTGTAATCCGGTATCACTTTGTGATTAACTCCTTAACCACGTGCTTGCAAGCGGTGTTGATATCGACACGAGTGGGCCCAAGTATCTCTCCGACTTGGGAGGGACAAATCCCATCTCGATACATACAACCCAACAAGTACTTTCTGATCACCTGAGAGACACCTTTATGATCACCCTCTCATAGGATGACGTTTGATGACCTCAAAGCTTTCTTCCGATACCAGGGAGCTGCATTATCTCATGGTCTAAGGAATACAATATTTGACATAAGGAAAAGCTTCGCAAAGATGAACATGATGACACGATCTAATTGCTCTGCTTGATTTGGGTCTGTCCATCATATCATTCTCCCAATGATATGATCTCATTATTAATCGACAACTCATGTCCATGGTTAGGAAACCTTTTAGATAGCACATAACTCTCTCAAGAGCATGCCAGTGAAACTCTCTCTCCTGGATTTGAAACAAATCGACTGAGTTTTCTTACAGCAAAGGCGATGTGAGGCCTCGTGGCACTAGCTAAATACATAAGCGAGCCAATAATTTGAGAGTATCTCAGTTGGTCTCTAGCATTTCCTCGATTTTTTCGAAGCAACACACTAGGATCATACGGTGTTGGAGAAAACTTGAAGTCTCTATACCCTAAACGACTCAAGACCTTTTCCACATAGTGGGACTGAAGCAATGTAATCCCACCGTCATCATCTCTCAATAGCTTGATGTTCAGGATGACATCAACTACTCACAGATCCTTCATCTCAAAGGAACGAGATAAGATATCTTTGACCTCCTTAATTGCATTAAGGTTGGTTCCGAAAATCAGTATGTCATCAACATACAAACAGAGGATGACTCCCTCACCCCCACCATGGCGATGGTACACACATTTATCAGCTTCATTTACAACAAAGTCTGCAGCAGTTAAAGTTCTTTCGAACTTCTCATGCCACTGCTTAGGGGCTTGTTTTAGGCCATATAAAGACTTCAACAACTTGCACACCTTTCCTTCTTGACCATTTACCACAAAGCCATCTGGTTGATCCATGTAAATTTCCCCATCCAACTCTCCATTAAGGAAAGATGTCTTAACGTCCATTTGATGAACAAGAAGACCATGAGAGGCAGCCAATGAGAGTAATACTCGAATGGTGGTCAATCTGGCAACATGTGAGTAAGTGTCAAAGAAGTCTTCACCTTCTTTTTGAGTATATCCCTTGGCCACAAGCTATGCCTTGTACTTCTCAATAGTACCATCAGGTCTAAGCTTTTTCTTAAACACCCACTTGCATCCTACAGGTTTGGACCCATAAGGGCGACCAGTGATCTCCCATGTTCTATTAGCTAAGATGGAATCCATCTCACTATGGACGGCTTCCTTCCATTAGTCAGCATCAGGAGATGCATATGCTTCTGAAATGGAAGTGGGAGTGTCATCCACAAGGTACACAATGAAATCATCACCAAAGGACTTTGCAGTCCTTTGTCTCTTGCTCCTTTTAGGAATTTCATTATCATCCTCCTTAGGACTTTCAGAGTGTTCAATTGGAATGGTAGGTTCAGAAAATGTAGCAAATTTCTGATTAGATGAACTAGGTATCTTCGGATTTGATGAGTTAGGTTTATTCTTCATAGGAAAGATATCCTCAAAGAAAGTCGCATCAGTCGACTCCATGATTGTACCAACATGAATGTCAGGTACTTCGGATTTTACCATCAAGAATCTATAACCAATTCTATAAAAAGCATAGCCCAGAAAAACACAATCAATGGTTTTTGGTCCAAGCTTGTGCTTCTTGGAGATTGATACATTAACCCTTGCCAAACAACCCCAAGTATGTAAGTAAGAGAGTTTTAATATTTTCTTCTCCCATTCTTCGAATGAATTTATTTCTTTGTTCTTTGTGGGAACTCGGTTTAGGACATGACACGTAGTCAATAGTGCCTCCCCCCACCATTCCTTGGAGAGACCCGATGTGCCTAACATGGCGTAAACCAAATCTGTTAGAGTACGGTTCTTTCTTTCAGCTACTCCATTTGACTGGGGTGAGTAGGGAGGCGTCCTCTCATGAATTATGTCATGTTTCGCATAAAAGAAATCAAACTCGTTGGAAAAATACTCTCCACCACGATCATACCTAAGCCTCTTAATCTTTCGATCAAGTTGATTTTCTGCCTCAGCTTTATAGATTTTGAAGAAACTCAAAGCCTCATCTTTTGATTTCAGAAGATACACATGAAAATATCTGGTAGAGTCATCGATCAAATTCATGAAATATTTCTTTCCACCTTTTATCAACACACTATTCATCTCACAAAGATCAGAATGTATGAGCTCTAGTGGTGTTAAATTTCTCACTTCTGCAGTCGTATGTGACTTGCGAGGTTGTTTAGCTTGCACACAGACTTGGCACTTAGATCCCTTAACAGTTGTGAAATTAGGGATTAAGTTCATTTTGGCTAGCTGCGTCATACAACCAAAATTAATATGACAAAGATGAGAGTGCCAGAGATTTGATTTAAAATTCATGTAAATATGATTAACAACTTTATTACAAATGTTTGACAGAGATAAGCGGAACAAGCCTCCGCACTCATAGCCTTTACCAACAAAGGTTCCATACTTATAAATTTCAAATTTATTGGACTCGAATACAATCTTGTAGCCATCTCGACAAAGAAGAGATCTGCTAACAAGATTTTTATTTATTGAGGGAACATGATGCACGTTCTTCAGGCGCACGGGTCTTTTTCGAAGTGAACTTCAGATCGACCATACCAACACCATGAACAGAAGCATGTGAGCCGTTCCCTATCAGCACGGTTTGAGTCCCTCTGACCTGATATAAAGAAAATATGGAAATATCAGAACAAACATGTATATTAGCGCCCATGTCAATCCACCAATCAGGAGAATGACATAATGAAAGAACAGTAGGTAATATACCATACCCAACATCTTTCATCTCAATGTCGTCCATGACAACATTAGCAGCCTTGCTGCCCTTCCCATGCTGGCGCTTGTCAAAGCGGTTGGGATAAGCAGGAGCCCAATGATCAGGATCACCGCACACATGACTAAGGATGGCAATGGGCAGGGTATGGCCAGGGTAAAGCAATACCATACCCATACCCATATAGTCAATGGGTACAAAAGTTTACCCATACCCGTATTCGTGGGTATAAAACTTTACCCATACCCATACCCGCCGGGTACCCATACCCATTCGGTACCCGATGGGTAGATCCAATAGTACACAAGTTACTCACAGTTTTACATTCATCAATAACATATATTTTAAAAAATACAATTATCTCTACTTAATAATAGGTAGAAGAGTACATAAAAGTATCGAAGTTTAGAATTTGCAAATCGCGTACTTGTCTCTAGGCTTCTTGACCACACAGGTTAACACTCTAAAGGTAAGTTTGATATGTAAATTTAAATGGGCAGGATATGGGTATATCCATGGGTACACGTCTATACTCGTGCCCGTACCCGTAACTTAACAGGTAGGGTATGGGTTTTACCCGTGGGCATAAAAGTATGCCCATATCCTACCCACACGGGTACGATACCCGCGGGTACCTGTACCCATGCGTAAAATTGCCATCCTTACTCATGACAAGCACTTTTCTTCTTATCAGTCTTCTTGAAGCTGGTAGACTATGATGCCTTGTTCTTTCCGTCGAACTTTCCTTTGCCATCAAACTTGTTTTTGTTCTTAAACTTGTGAGGCTGGAAGTTCCTTTTCTGTACCAGATTGGCATTAGAACCTCCCTCGGTACCTCAAGCACGTGTGTTTTTTCTCTTGCCTTCTCTTCCACATCAAGAGTCCCAATGAGATCCGTCACAAAAACTCTTGTCTCTTGTGCTTCAGAGAAGTAGCAAAATTCCTCCATGACTGGGGAAGTTTGGCAATAATGCCTCCGGAAACAAACTTGTCCGGTAATACACAAGTGAAGTGCTCAAGCTCCATAGCAAGTGACCGTATCTCATGAGCCTGCTCCACAATGGGGCGGTCATCAACCATCTTATAGTCATAGAATTGTTCCATGACATACAATTCACTGCCAGCATCGGAGACTCCAAATTTTCTCTCGAACGCATCCCACATATCCTTGCCATTGCTAAATGACAGATATGAATCGATAATATTGTCGCCAAGAATGCTGATCAAGGCAGCCTTGAAAGTGGTATCAAGTTTTTGGAACGCCTTTTCCTGAGTGGGATTAAGATCTCCCTTAGGTGCGCCATAGATGAAGTTATAGCAGCTTATGGTCTGAAACCAGAGCACTGCTCTCGCACACCATCGTTTGTAATTGAAACCTTCAAACACAGGTGGATTCATAGAAGCAACAAAGCCACTTGGGGCAAATTGCCTGAAATAAGGTTTTTGGATTGTTCAGTAAAAGAGCAAATTACCAAGCGAATTGCCCATAATAAACGCTAGATAAACCATGATTAGAATAATATAAAGTATACTAATTATGTGAAATAGCGAATACATATTAAAGCAGATAACCAAACAGATTGCAAGGCATAGAATTTTAGATGCGATCAGAACAAGGTTGAGAAAGAAAATATACACGACAATAGCAGCAGAAGAACCACCGGCGTTTGCTTTGGCACCGTCGTCATCCATGTCGTCGAGGAAGAGGATGCTAATGTCGGGAAGAAGTCCTCGTTGGGGAAGACATCGGCGCAATCGCTATCCGTGAAGGAGTCCGTGATGAAGCCAGTAGTCGCGCCAATAGCGCTTCCCAAAAACCTTATCGCCCTTCTCCCGTACATGACTCGAAGCAGCGGGGTCTCGGAGGCCTACTGTCCCGGCTCGCGGTGCACGCCGCAAAACGGAATGGGAAAGACTAGGTAGCGCAGTGCTCTGGAACTGGAGGCGCAAAAGATGTGTGGCAGTGTGTCTGAGAGGAGGCGCGGCCGCTCTCTTATAGGCACAGAGGGAAAGGTAGACAGGCTGCTCAGGAGATGAAACGAATGGGCGGAAGTTAAAGAGAACAGGCGGTAGCCCACCGGACAACCTCCACTCAGTTCGTATTCATTTAGCTCGTATTAAAAGTCCACTAGAGGAAAACGTTTCAGCTTCTGTACAATTGTTCATATACCATTCATGCGTGACAAAATAAAGCTCAGATCGGCGAGATTCCCGCAACCCGCGACGCGCGCGCGTCATGACGTGACGAGGCGAGGTGAGGCGTGGCGTGGCGTGGCGAGGCGAGGCGAGCGAGCAGGAGGAGGAGCGCGCGTGTATGTATCTTCTCTTCTCAAGCTCGTACAAGTGGTGGAAGAGCTCTCATTATAAGCTGGTCCAACTTCCACTCAACTAGCAATAGGGACTAAACATTTGTTCTAGCTCTTGCCTTGCATGAATGGGCCAAATGGGCCTCTAAAATTTTAGAAATTTATTGGTATATAATAAATGGGCTAAGCCTATTTAGACAAAAATTCCAACAGCAGGAACCTCGGGCGGGAGGCAGGAGGGGGCTGAAAATATTCTCTGAAGTTGTCGAGGTCTTTGTAATGTTTCCTAAAACGGCAGGAGGGGTATTTTTTACTCCTCTAATCATCTTTTAGGAACCCCTCCTCTACCGGTTTGGAGGGCGACTTTTATAATTTTTACTCCTCTAATAGCTTAAAAAAGCGGTTAGGTGCATCTCTCTTATATTTTTTACTCCTCTAACCATCCTTTAGGAATGGTTAGGAGATGCCCTAAGAACATACAATTGTACGCTGGTTTGGTCTCGTAAACCTTCCGTTTTGCGTATGGATCACGTGAGTAAATTTACAACACTCTGTATGACATGATACATGGAACTTCAATTCAAACGGCACCTCATCTATTTTTTACACATGTATGGGAAATTATTTGCAATCTACAATATACAACAGTGGAGTAAGGCCATGATGTCTGTGAGAGGTGCATCTTCTTTCTCGACTGTCGATTTGATGTTACCTATTTCCATTACAAAGACCCTGAGCGAACAAGTTAGATGGCTCTGAAATCTTTTTGGACAACGACCCAAGAGAGAACGACATCTCTGTAAACATTTTTATATTTGTCTTGAGCGACAGTAATATGCTACACTAGTTAAATTTAGTAATAATATGCTACTATTATGAATGTATTTCTTATGGACGATGAATATGATATTTTAGTTGACACATATTGTTGCTGTTAATTCAGTAATAGCAACATCATTTTTTTAAAAATTTCGTAGGAGTAATGCCATTGGTGGTGTGCGCTTCTTCAAGCAGAAGCTTCAAGCAGAACACTACCAATAATTACATTAGTGGTGGCATGCCGGGGACATACCATCACCAGGTGACTTACTGGTAGCATTCCCCACACGCTAACATTAAAGTTTACCAGGGGCACACATTACTGGTAGCGTGTCACCCTCACGCTACAAGTTCTAATAAGGGAACACCATTAGTAGGTTGTTTTTTCCTGTTTGTGTGTAGATGAAGAAGACGTACGATCGGCGTGGACATAGACGAATGGAGGCGAGAAATCGCACGAAGACGCTTTCCAAAAATCTTATCGCCCATCTCCTACATGAGGATCTCCATGGACTGAGCTTCGAAGGCCTCCTTTTCATACGGTCATGCACACAGTCATCAAGATGAGAAAGCCTATAGACGCATTAGAAAAGAACTTGGGCCCAAGGACAAAGCAAGAACCGGCAAGAACTAGATCTGCTTTGTCTCTCTCATATAGCCTCTGAGGTGAGCCGACCGAAATGTCACACAGTAGAAGGCAAGAACACATGGTCAGTTCTATTCTATATCTAAATTGAACTCAATTCACGAAGCACGATGTGACACACGTGAGGGCTAGGCGGGCAGCGTAAGGGCGTGTGTGAAGTCATTCTCTTTTCACTCACTTTGTGGGAGTGAAAGAGCTTTCCTTATAAACTGCTCTAACTCTCTCCTTTTCAGCAATATGAGACTAAACTTTATCCTCCATATGGCTCTTTATAATTTCTGAATTTGTTAACTACATAGGTTGGCCACATGGGCCATGGCCCATATAAATCCAATAAGTGTAACAAATACATATCAATGTACCAACGCTTGATTAATCGTTGCACGATCTCATCTTCTAGCCCTGTTGACATTATATATCCAGTGAACTAGTGTGGAAGTGTCTGTTCAACGCAACCGCATAATAACAACCATGAACCACTAAATCACGTGCACTTCCTTCCCCCCCCCCCCCTAACAAAGTACTTCCTCTATTCCTAATATAAGACTTTTCGCAAGTTAAGTTCACTTTCCAAGACATGTTACATTTAGGAACGGTGGGACTACCGTGTGAGAGTGGAGGGACGTGACACATGCATCCGCTCTTCGGGATCACGGGAGGATGGGTCGGCAGCGCCGAGGAAGCGCGGGGACTAGGGAATCGATGGTGATTGGTGGTGGTACTTGGCAGGAGGTGAAGAAGATTCACTCGATTCCTTCAAGGATGAGTAGGACGAAGGCAAGGCAGAGCTCCTAGACATGCAAGCCTGTCCCGGTGAGGTATGCAACAACGGCGCGATCGCTCCGCCCAAGACGAAGCATGAGACGACCACCGAGAGGGAGATCTCCGCCGAGGACTTGGAATCTGACAGGCTCCGCTGACTCATCCACTCCGGTGACCTAGCATCGCGTGCTTCAACGAGACCAACCATGACGGGCATGCCCTAGCTTCTTCAATAAGGAAGATCTAGGTCTCAGGTGCTTTCTCCTTGTCCTTTTGTCATTGTCCATGGGGGTGATCTACAGGTTACGAGGAGAGGCCAAAGTCTTCGATCTGTGGAGTGGTGTTGCGCTCTGGTTAGTTCCCACCGAAAGGGGTCATCACACTAAACAAGCCAAAAACAAACTATATCCTCGCCCCTCCCTCAACGGAGTAGGTAAACATTATTGCAGTAGAGCTTGTTGAAGTAGACCGATAGAAAGTTGGCATGCTAAGACCCCAAAGGCTTACGCACATGAGGAGAAACCACCATCAAAGATAAGAACAATAGACTCAAACGAGCCTAATCTACAACCAACCCAACGAATGAACATGAAAGTTGACTAGATCTTAGAAGATCCGCCGGACACACGACCCCATGTGCCCACCTCCAATGCTAGGTGCACCTCGAGAGCGAGGATAGAGTGGTAAGGATATTCTTTTAACATCAAGATGCTGCCACCTCATATGCCCAATGAAGACACATAAATAAACTAAAATAGGAAAAGGAAACCCTCCCTCTAGCAAGAGGCCGGGGTCCGCCGCCCCTCCACGTCCTGAAAGGCCATTGAATGGCCATCGGATCGAGCCAGGACGAACCAATGGCATCGCTGTCGAAGGAGACGGGAGCCCTAGCTGCTTGGGGATCACCTGTGTTTCTTCTCTCATGACCAAACAAGTATAATCCTTTCATGATTTGTTAGTAGTAAATCTAGTTGCATACAATTTTAAAAAAATTCAACCTAGTTTAGGTGTACCGAAAAGGGGAACATTTCCCCGGCTCTGCATCAATCTATGTCCACAACCATTTTATGGTCAGCTTTGTCATTCAGACTTTACGTCTCATGTGTACCACATGGTGTACATGAAAATCAACAAGCAGAATAAGATGAACATAAGGCGAAGTGTCGTGTAATTTTCTAGTATGCCGTCAACCACCCTAGTTAGAGATAGCCCGGGCAACTGTCTTCAGACGGCTGCACTTAAATTTCATATGCACTCGTTGCGTTTCCGACAGAAGATAGGACTGTGCCTGGATCCAATGGGTATCATACAAATACCCTGTACATGAGTTTTTCTAAAAAAAATAAAAACAATGTTGGTTTTCCATTAAAAAATGCAGTGTCGGTTTTATCTTTTATGCAGTTCTTGTGGCCCAAACGAGATCGGAGGTGCGGAGTAGTACACACTAACAGCCACCCTCTTGCATCTGGAGCTTGTCGCGGCATTTATTCTGTGGCTCTGCGCCTCCGCCATGTCCCTCCGTGACTCCGTGTGCGTCGCCTTCGCTACCACCCTGACACCCTCCCCTGTCGCTCGAACTGAACATCCAATGCTACCGATTTTACCAGCTTGATCTGTATATGAAAAAATCAAGAGGAAGAAGACGAAGAAACACACATTTTCTGAACAGACCTCAACTACGACTCACCATGCATCAAGCAGTCGATGTCCGGCAAGGGGGCTCCAACAGGGGCGACCTGAGAACACACGAGCGGGAGCTCGATCGATCGATCGAGAAATCCATCTCATGTGTTCCCAGTTCGACCCTGCAGGAACTTCCTCGCATACGCTATTCTTCTGTTGCTGTCCATCCCTTATCTTCAGGATCTAATCCTAGCGACTGATTGATTGTGCTTATAGCTTTTCGCTGCCACGGATCGAGGGAGGATTTGAGGTGTTGTACTAGTAGTACTTCTTTAGTCGCCAGCAGAAGTAGGTGTCGTACTACTCATGGTGTCGTCATTGTGTTGATGTCCGAGAGAACAGGAAGTGAGAGTACAGCTTGTACTGCAGCCAGCCAGCCTTCCTCGCACCGGCAGTACAGTCTGCTCCGAGTGAAGTACCGGTCGACTAGTTTGAGCCAAGTACAACTGTACAAGTCTGTACCATTTACAGGAGTGAGATCAACAGGTTACTGCATAGGATGGCGACTCGTTCAGACGTTCACCAAGGAATTGTTCTTTAGCTTATCGACGATACAGTTCTTTAGCTTATCCATTTATGCGGATGATGAGTTTGAGATATTGAGAGAATAATAACTTGTATTGATTTCAGCTATGGTAGGCTATTTATATAAATTACAACTGACTTTGACTTCAAGACTAATAGAGAGGGGAGAGACGGCCGGTCCCTAGCCGCACCGACCTATACTCTAATACCCCCCGCAGTACGTCAGGAGTAACGATGTTGAGACTGAAGTGAATGTCTGTAAACGATGAAGTGGGAAGTCCCTTAGTAAAAATATCAGCAAATTGAGCACTGGTAGGAACATGAAGAAGGCGAACTTCGCCAAGAGCCACCTTCTCACGAACAAAGTGAATGTCACTCAATATGCTTCGTGCGCCGATGCTGAACGGGATTGGATGCCATGTAGACTGCAGAAATATTGTCACAATATACAATGGTGGCTCGCTCCAGGGGTCGATGAAGCTCAACAAGTAGCTGACGCAGCCACACCGCCTCCGCCACGGCATGGGCAACCGACCTATACTCAGCCTCGGCAGAAGACCTAGAAAGGGTTACATGCCTTTTAGAACACCAAGAAACAAGATTATCTCCTAAATAAACACAAAATCCGGATATGGACCGTCGAGTATCTGGACAACCTGCCCAGTCTGCATCAGAATAAACCGTGATCAAGAGTTTAGAAGAAGAGTTTAGAAGAAGACCGTGATCAAGAGTTCCTTTTAAATATCGAAGAATTCGTTTTACATAAGCAAGGTGAGGAGCACGAGGATCATGCATGAAAAGACAGGCTTGCTGAACCGAATAAGAGATGTCGGGACGAGTGAGAGTGGCGTACTGAAGAGCACCAGTGATGCTACGGTAAAAAGTGGGATCGGAAACATGATCACCATCGGCCGACAGTTTGGCACCTATGTCGGCCGGAGTGCGAGAAGGTTGACAATCGGACATACCAGCCCGTGAAAGCAAATCCAAAAGATATTGTCGTTGAGAAAGAAAAGGAGAGGATTTTGGCCGAGAAACATTAATGCCAAGAAAATGATGAAGAGGCCCTAAATCAGTCATGGAAAATTCACGATGAAGAGAAGAAATAATATGTTGGAGAAAGGAGTCAGAGCTAGCAGTAAGAACGATGTTATCAACATAAAGGAGAAGATATGCAGTATGTTCGGAGGAACGAAAAATGAATAGAGAAGAATCAGATTTAGAAGGTATAAAGCCAATGGTTTGAATGAAAGTAGCAAAACGTTGAAACCAGGCACGAGGAGCCTGTTTGAGACCATAAACAGATTTTTTTAGTAAACAAACAAGATTTGGAGAAGAGGGATGCTCAAAACCAGAGGGTTGCTGACAATAGACAGTTTCATTAAGAGTACCATGGAGAAAAGCATTTTTAACATCGACTTGATGAATCGGCCATGAAGAAGAAACGACAAGACTAAAAATAACGTGAATAGTGCTTGGTTTGACAACAGTGGAGAAAGTCTCATCGAAATCAATGCCATGTTGTTGTGAAAAACCGCGACAAACCTAGCGAGCTTTGTAACGAGCAAGAGTGCCATCGGAATGAAATTTGTGTCAAAAAACCCATTTGCCAGAAACAACATTAACGCCAGAAGGTTTGGGAACGAGAATCCATGTATTGTTTTGTTGAAGAGCATCAAATTCATCACGCAGAGTTGAAACCCAAAGAGGATCAAGAAGAGCATGTTTGTAGGATGTGGGTACAGGGGAAATTGTGGTTGTGGCTGTGAGATTGAGACATTTAGAAGGGATAAGAAAGCCACGTTTTCCATGAGTGCACATGACGTGATCATTTGTAGGTGGTTGAATAGGAACGACATTAGGTGGTAATGGGGGTGTGGAGGAAGACTCGACAGTAGGTGTTGGTGGTTCGGGTGATGGGGTAGATGGTTCGGTGGTAGGGGTAGGGGAAGTGGTGCTACAAGGGGTGGACACGCCAGTGATGGGGGTGGTGACAGGTTCCTGCCATGGCATAGAATCGGGTGAAAGTTCTGCCGTGGCAGAGAAACAAGCGAAAAGTATGCATGGCGGAAAGCCGACGAAAATCCTGCCATGACAGAAAGCAGGGGCAAAAGTGCTGCCATGCATGTGTTGAACGAAGGTTGTTTTGGTGGTGGTTGGGATTGGCGGTTCGGTTTGGGGAGTGATTTTGGTGGCAGCATAAGGAAAAGTATTTTCATCAAAAGTAACATGACGAGAAACAATAACACAACTAGAAGAGGGATCAAAACAACGATATCCTTTGTGATCATCAGAAATGCCAAGATGAATGCAAGATAGGGAATGTGGTTCTAGTTTATTGGAGGTTGTAGAGGCAATGTTTGAAAAACAAAGGCAATCAAAAACACGGAAGAAAGAATAGTCTGGGTGAGATAAAAACAAAGATTGAAAGGACGAATAAAGAGGACACGTTTTGGTGGGGCGAACATTGATGAGGAATGTGGCAGTGTGAAGAGCTTCAGCCCAAAAACGATAAGTAAGAGAGGCTTACAAAAGAAAAGTGCGAAGAATGTCATTTATATAACAAAGAGAACGTTCAACTTTACCGTTTTGAGAAGAAGTATAAGGACATGAAAAACGAAGAAGAATTCCTTGAGAAAGAAATAAACTACGGTTGTTAGTGTTGTCAAATTCTCGTCCATTATCACATTGAATAAATCAAATAGGCAAGCCAAAGTGAGTAAGAACATACTGCCGAAAATTTATGAAAATTGTATGCACATCAGATTTTGCACGAAGAGGAAAAGTCTAAATATAGTGAGAGTAGTCATCCAGTATCACAAGATAATATTTATAACCAGAAACACTAGAAATTGGAGAGGTCCATAAGTCACAATTAAGAAGCTCAAATGGAAAAGTACTAACAGTAGTTGAGGTACCAAAAGGTAATCTAACATGTTTGACGCATTGACAGGCATTACAGAGAGAGGGATTATAAGAGGAACTAGAACTAGGTATACAAAAATATTGAAGCAAAGACGACAGAGTAGTTTTATTGGGGTGACCTAGACGACGATGCCATAAATCAACGAATGCAAGCATGGCGCGGGAGGTGGATGTGGGCGCGCCTTGAAGTGGATAAAGATCACCCGTTCTATTGTATCGAGCAAGGACCTCCCCCGTTTTCAGATCCTTCACAGACAAACCAAAAGGGTCAAAAGCCAGAATAACTTTATTGTCAATATAGAATTGTCGAACAAAAATAAGATTTTTGATTAAGGAAGGAACAACAAGAATGTTTCGTAGAAGAAAATTAGCATAAGATGAAGAGATGTGAGAATTCCGACGCAATAGACATGAATTGTGGAGCCATCGCCAATAGTGATTGTGGAAAAAGCAGAGGGGAAACAAGTTGACAACAAATTCATATTTGAAGACATATGCGAGGATGCACCAGAATCGAAAATCCAATCCGTACCTTCGTTATTAGTGTAAAGTTCTTCATAGCATTAATGAAGGCGGCTTGGTCCCAGGTCGGCTGCTAGGAAGGAACAGAGGAGCCGGGAGCTTGCATGTTGACGTAGGGGAGGGGTGGTAGTTGGTTGTATGCGTGCTAAGATTGCATGGTGCCGTAGGAGGCTGGGATGTGGTAGTAGGGCACGCCGGATGGTGGTGTAGCAGTCGCGGTGTAGACGTGAGCCGGCGGCCGAGGGCCAAGGAGACCGGGAGAGCCTGTGGCTGGACGAAGACCGGGACTCCATGCGCCTGTGTATGTAGGAGGGGCGACATACGGAGACGAGGCCGACCATGGCATCGACCAAGACTGCACAAGGCCAGTCCAAGGGTCGTGCTGAGGAGGCCAGGACGGTGGCGTGTGCGGCGAAGAAGCAGTTGATGATGAAGCGGGTGCAGGACCGGAGGAGCGTGTCATGGGAGGCCTGTAGATCGGGTTCTTGCCCCTGTAATTAGGGCTCGGGCGCCATCCAGGAGGCGGGGTCAGGGTCGCTGGCCTTGGCGAGAGATGGGTGCGGGCGGTGCCGCCAGCCTAGAGGCGGATTCTTCGCCGCGGCGGTGGCGTGGAAGACGTGCGGCGCCCATTGTGCCTTGTGAGCTTGATTCTTCTCTTCTTGCTAGAGGAGGGAACGCACCTCCTTAAAGGTGGGGTAGGACTTCAGCATGGGGATGAAGGACTGCTGCTTCTCGAACTGATCTCCGAGGCCGACGAGGAGGGCGTTGATGAGGGTGTTGTCGCTGACGTGATCACCAAGCTCACGGAGTTCGTCGCCGATGGCCTTGATCCGCTGGCAGAAGACGGTGACCAGGGCGTCTACCTGGGTGGTCATGTGAAGCTCCGTGTTGAGCATGTTGATGCGCGTGTCGAGTTGTCCTGGAACAACTGCTGGAGAGAGGCCCATAGATCGTCAGCGGTCGCGTCGTCGTCGGAGACCAGGTTGACGAGATCCGTGGAGATGCGGGTGTAGATTCACTGGATGATGGAGAGATCATATTTGACCCAACGGTGATCGGCGGGCTGCAAAGGGTAGGAGGGATCTATATGGTGACGGAGGCCGCAGCAGCCGAGGTGGATGGTGAAGAGGTGGCGCCAGTGGTAGTAGTTGTGGGCGCCGAGTTTGAGAGAGATCGTTATGAAGGGGGAGAAATCGGCGATGGTGTCGGCTAGAGAGATCATCGGAATTTGGGGAGGTGGTGGTTATGTGTTTGTAGTTGTAGAGGAGGAATAGGGGGTGGGAGGGACACCGGCAGCACAGAACTCGGACATGGAGAAGAGAGGCCGAGCTGGGGACTGCGGCGGCTTTGGCGGTGCAGGTGGAGGCGCCATCCCAGCTGCGGAAAACCTATGCGTCTGATACCATGATAGTTTTGAGATATTGAGAGAATAATAACTTGTATTGATTTCAGCCATGGTAGGCTGTTTATATAGATTACATCTGACTTGGACTCCAAGACTAATAGAGATATAATTACAATTCGAATAGGGAGGGGAGAGGCGGGCGATGCCCTAGCCGCACCGACCTATACTCTAACACCAACACCTACAACTTATTCTCTCAAAGTTTGGCAAGGTGTCTGGGCTAGAAACGAACTTTCAAAAGAGCTTGGTGGTTCCCATATGATGTCAAAACATTGATCTTGACGGAGTGCTTGGGAATTAAGGAAGGAACAACAAGAATGTTTCGTAGAAGAAAATTAGCATAAGATGAAGAGATGTGAGAATTCCGGCGCAATAGACATGAATTGTGGAGCCATCGCCAATTGTGATTGTGGAAAAAGCAGAGGGGAAACAAGCTGACAACAAATTCATATTTGAAGACATATGAGAGGATGCATCAGAATCGAAAATCCAATCCATACCTTCGTTATTAGTGTAAAGTTCTTCATAGAATTGATGAAGGCGGCTTGGTCCCAGGTCGACTGCTAGGGAGGAACAAAGGAGCCGGGAGCTTGCATGTTGACGTAGGGGAGGGCTGGTAGTTGGTTGTATGCGTGCTAAGATTGCATGGTGCCGTAGGAGGCTGGGATGTGGTAGTAGGGCACGCCGGATGGTGGTGTAGCAGTCGCGGTGTAGACGTGAGCCGGCGGCCGAGGGACAAGGAGACCGGGAGAGCCTGTGGCTGGATGAAGACCGGGACTCCATGCGCCTGTGTATGCAGGAGGGGCGCCATACGGAGACAAGGCCGACCATGGCATCGACCAAGACTGCACAAGGCCAGTCCAAGGGTCGTGCTGAGGAGGCCAGGACGGTGGCGTGTGCGGCGAAGAAGCAGTCGATGACGAAGCGGGTGCAGGACCGGAGGAGCGTGTCATGGGAGGCCTGTAGATCGGGTTCTTGCCCCTGTAATTAGGGCTCGGGCGCCATCCAGGAGGCGGGGTCAGGGTCGCGGTTGGCGCCAGAGATGGTGCGCTGGCTGCCTGCAGCCTGTAGGCGGATTCTTCGCCGCGGCGGTGGCGTGGAAGACGTGCGGCGCCCATTGTGCCTTGTGAGCTTGATTCTTCTCTTCTTGCTAGAGGAGGGAACGCACCTCCTTAAAGGTGGGTAGGGCTTCAGCATGGGGATGAAGGACTGCTGCTTCTCAAACTGATCTCCGAGGCCGACGAGGAGGGCGTTGATGAGGGTGCTGTCGCCGACGTGATCACCAAGCTAACGGAGTTCGTCGCCGATGGCCTTGATCCACTGGCAGAAGACGGTGACCAGGGCGTCTACCTGGGTGGTCATGCGAAGCTCCGTGTTGAGCGCGTTGATGCGCGTGTCGAGTTGTCCTGGAACAGCTGCTGGAGAGAGGCCCATAGATCGGCGGCGGTCGCGTCGTCATCGGAGACCAGGTTGACGAGATCCGTGGAGATGCGGGTGTAGATCCACTGGATGATGGAGAGATCATATTTGACCCAACGGTGATCGGCGGGCTGCAGAGGGTAGGAGGGATCTATATGGTGACGGAGGCCACAACAGCCAAGGTGGATGGTGAAGAGGTGGCGCCAATGGTAGTAGTTGTGGGCGCCGAGTTTGAGAGAGATCGGTATGAAGGGGGAGAAATCGGCGATGGTGTCGGCTAGAGAGATCATCGGAATTTGGGGAGGTGGTGGTTATGTGTTTATAGTTGTAGAGGAGGAATAGGGGGTGGGAGGGACACCGGCAGCACGGAACTCGGACATGGAGAAGAGGGGCCGAGCTGGGGACGGCGGCGGCTTTGGCGGTGCAGGTGGAGGTGCCATCCCAGCTGCGGAAAACCTAGGCGTATGATACCATGATAGTTTTGAGATATTGAGAGAATAATAACTTGTATTGATTTCAGCCATGGTAGGCTATTTATATAGATTACATCTGACTTGGACTCCAAGACTAATAGAGATATAATTACAATTCGAATAGGGAGGGGAGAGGCAGGCGATGCCCTAGCCGCACCGACCTATACTCTAACACCAACACCTACACCTTATTCTCTCAAAGTTTGGCAAGGTGTCTGGGCTAGAAACGAACTTTCAAAAGAGCTTGGTGGTTCCCATATGATGTCAAAACATTGATCTTGACGGAGTGCTTGGGAATTACCGGTGATACACGCGTCTTTTCCTATCAAGTACTTGGGCCTCCCACTCTCCATTTGGCAACTCAAAAGAGTAGATTTCCAACCGCTCGAGAACAAAACAACGGGCAAGTTGGTTACATGGGATCGGAAGAACATCAATGCGGCCGGCCGTGGTGCACTTGTCAAATCCGTCCTCACCTCGCAATCCATGTTCCACCTAACACCTCTCAACATTCCTTCGGGTTGCTTCGATAGCTTAAAAAAGATTGAGCGTGCCTTTCTTTAGGCGGGAACTAGAGAGATCTTCGGTGGCAAATGCAAGATAAATTGGGAAACGGTTTGTAGACCCACTCATCTTGGGGGTCTAGGAATCCTAAATCTCGAGAAGTTTGCTATAGCCCTAAGGTTGAGGTGGCCTTGGCTCGAATAGACAGATCACAAGAAACTTTGGGTTGGAATGGGGAACCCTTGTAGCCAGATGGACATGAGCCTTTTTTATGCTGCAACAACCATCACTATTGGCAACAGGAGCATAGCACTGATGACCCACAAGTATATAGGGTATATCGTAGTACTTTTGATAAATAGGAGTGTCGATCCCAACGAGGAGCAGAAGGTGCTGAACAGTGGTATGGAGCAGGAAATCCCTGTGAATACTTTGCAAACGGATTTTTAGTGGTTTTCTGACAAGGCAACAAAACATGGAGAAAGTAACAGAAGTAACGAACAAACGGAGCAAGTGGCCCAATCCTTTCTTAGCAAAGGACAAGCCGGTGGAAATACTTATAAGGACCAAACGTTCTCGAGTACACATGGGAATTCTATCAAGTGCTTTCGCTTCAAATAGCTGAGTACTCTTCTCTGGTGTTGTAAGTGTTATGTGGGTGAACCTGTGCTAACATACCGCCCTTCCTAGGACTAATACATACTTGTGATTAAACCCCCTGCAAACATCTGTAACTACAAGAAAGTAATTAAGATATAAATCTAACCACAACCTTAAACTCTGAGATCCTACGCTCCCTTGTGCAAAGGTGTCCTAACGGGGGTTCAGGTTTCTGTCACTCCGGCAACCCCACAATTAGTAGCCAAATACACAATGCATTCCCCTAGGCCCATAAATGGTGAAGTATCATGTAGTAGACGTTCACATGACACCACTAGAAGAATAGCGCCACAACTTAAATACTAAACCATTGAATAATAACTCATCACAGATTCACTACTAACAACATGACTTCTCCCATGTCCTCAAGAACTAAACGAACTACTCACAAGACATCATATGGATCAAGATCAAAGATGATATGGTAATGGATAACAATCTGAACATAAACAATAATCCAATGGTTCCACTCACAAGCATCAACTACAATAGTAATCAACACCGAGAAATTTTCCCCTAAGAACTAAAGCAATATCCAACACAATTGTTACAGCAGGACGGAGTGGAGATGATGGTGCTGATGGAGGTGATGGGATGATGATGATCCCGATGAAGCCTGGCTTGATGACGGTGTTGATGGCGACGGTCTCCCCTCTCCGAGAAGGAATTCCCCCGGCAGAAATCTGTCTGCTGGAGAGATCTTTCTCTCTCGGTGTTTTCCACCGCCCATAGGAGGTGGAAATCTATCTGTGGTCGCTCTCCCGAGCCTTAGGGTTTCAAAGGGAAGATATAGGAGAAGGGGCGGAGTCGGAGGCCGGGCAGGTGGGCCACACCTGTCCTAGGCGCGGGGTCAGGTGGGCCCGCGCCTAGGGGGTGTGGGGGCCCCCTGAGGCCCCTCTTCGTCCCTCCTTCTGGCTTCCTTCGTCTTCTTGTAAAATAACATGTTTCCATATTTTTCTGGTATTTTTCTAATCTTTGGGAAATTGCACCGAAACGCCTTCTTTTCCATCAGAATCCAGACTCCAGCAGTCCATCCTCCAAGAATCATCCAACATGCATAAACAGATGAAAATACATAAGGAATATCTCTCTAACTAACACTTGCCTCAAGTTTCTATCAAAAATGGTTGCAGACAGGCTTCAAGGGAAGATTCTGAAGTGCATTCATCAAAATCAATATGGGTTCATTAAGGGGAAATCGATTCAGGACTGCTTGGCTTGGTCGTTTGAGTATCTGCATCAATGTAAAGCTTCGGGCAGGAAGATTGTTGTTCTGAAATTAGACTTTGAAAAAGCTTTTGACTCTATTGAACATGAAGTCATCTATAGAATGCTAAGGCAACAGGGTTTTCCTGAAACTTTTGTGCATTGGGTTAAACAATTCCTGGAATCTGGCACTTCCTCTGTCCTCCTCAATGGTGTTCCTGGAAGAAATTTCAGATGTAGAAGAGAGGTAAGGCAGGGTGATCCTCTTTCACCTCTGCTTTTTGTGCTTGGGGGCAGAATTGCTGCAATATGCTGTTAATGATTTAAAAGATAAAGGTCTAGTTAAGTTGCCCCTGCCTGTGGGGGATGATTTCCCTGTAGTACAATATGCTGATGACACTATTTTAGTCATGGAGGCTGATTCTCATCAATTGGTCACTATGAAATACTCTACAGGAGTTTGGCCTGTCCACTGGTTTGACTATCAACTTTCATAAGTCTTTCATGTTACCAATCAATGTTTCTGATTCTAAGATATTAGGGTTAGCCTCTGCTTTTGGTTGTACTGTGGGCACCTTTCCTTTTACTTACCTTGGTATCCCTATGGGTACTACTAGACCAAAGATGGTTGATTTGTTGCCTCTGGTAGACATGATGGAGAGGAGATTAACAGCTAGCTCCTGCTTCCTTGCATATGGTGGTAGACTTCAGTTAATCATTTCTTGTTTGTCCTCCATGTCCACTTACTTCCTTTGCTCCCTTGATATTCCAGAAGGTATACTGCAGCAGATTTACAGAATTCTAAGGAAATGTTTCTGGAGAGGCAATAACCCAGACTCTAAGAAACAATCTTTGGCTGCCTGGCATATGATATGCAAGCCGAGAAAGAGTGGAGGGCTGGGCATTATGGATTTTCGAAAACATAATGAAGGTTTTCTGATCAAACATTTGCATAAGTTTTATAATAAGGAGGACCTGCCCTGGGTAAGGTTGGCCTGGAACTATTACACTGATGGGATACCCCATGCTTCTATAGTCTGTGGCTCATTTTGGTTTTAGGATATTATGAGATTGGTTGATAATTACAGAGATATTTGCACTGTTAAAATTGGTGCAGGGGATACTACTCTTTTCTGGAAGGATCTGTGGCAAAATTCCTTGTTGAAGGATCAATTTCCTAGACTTTTCTCATTTGTCGTGGAAGGGGACATTTCTGTGGAGACAATGATGAGGTCGCAAGACAGGACTCAATTCTTCCATCGGCCAATGTCACAACAGGCTTTCCAGGAGCTGCAAACTTTGGAGGACATGTTAGATCAGGTTCAATATGACCCAGAGGCCAAAGATAAGTGGGTAACAGTTTGGGCCGAGGGAAAGTACTCGGCAAGAAGATACTATCATCATTGTTTTAAGGATGTTACAGCCAACAGGATCTACTCATGCATCTGGGGTAGTAAAGTAATGCTTCGAATCAAAGTTTTTGGTTGGTTGTTGTTCAGTGATCATCTGAATACTAGAGATATGCTTAGAAGACGAAACTGGAATATTACAGATGTCTTTCATTGTGTTCTTTGCCCCACACAGGTTGTTGAGAACTGGCAGCACCTATTCTCTGGGTGTAATTTCAGCATCAGAGTGTGGACATATCTCCAAGTGGAATGGGAGTCTGGGGTTACTGTTGAGGCTGTTTTCTTTCAAGCAAGGGCAAAATTCAACAAGCCTTTCTTCACTGAGGTGGTGTTATTGGCAGCTTGGCATATCTGGAAACTTAGAAATGAAGCCATTTTCCAAGGGGTTAGGCCGTCTTTCAGATCCTGGAGGGTGAGGTTTATTCATGAAGTCACCTTGCATGTGCATAGGGTGAAGGCCACTCATTATGATATTTTGTCAAGATGGATTGACACACTAGTCTAGCCTTCTAACCGTTTTCTAACTTTTTTGTAAATACTTTGTCTTACTCCTAATCAATAAAATTACTATGGGGCCAAAGCCCTATAGTTGTCCTTCAAAAAAAATACCTCATAATAAGACAAATATCAATGAATAGAGGTAAGTTATCATATAGAAAGGTGATGCAAATTGGGCGTATCAACTCCCCCAAGCTTAGACTTCGCTTGTCCCCAAGCGAAAACTGAGCTTAGTAAACATGTCCACGGGTTTATGGAGTGAAGTGTCGATAAAAGAATACGAACAAGAAGCATCACACTTACCATTGCACAACTCATAGAAGAAAGCAACTCACCATTATATAACTTAGCTTGCAGCCAAGTACAGCAGTCACAATAGAGATGCATAAAGATAAATCATAATTGGAATCGGCAAACTTGTTCTTGGTCAGAGAACACCTGGTAAACAGTTTCACAAAAGCTTTTTGTAGAAGTTTCAAAACAGGAACACTCTTTGCTCAAAAAGGTTTTTCACAAGTGAAGGCTTTCAAAATAATACTCAATAGATAAGAGTTTTGTGCAAACAAGGAAGATAGAGAACTATGATCGAATAAATCACCATATGAATGCTTGAAACACAACAACTCAAAAGCTTGGTGGAGATAGAGAGGAAGTAGGTTTACTGACTCAACTTGGAAGTGGGATAAAGGTCCCTTCTTAGAGGGTAGCAGGGATTACAAGTCATAAAGAGCTTCCAAAAGATTATGGTACTTACTATCTTTGAGCCCTCATTGCCCCTATCATAAGCATCTTGAGATGATTAAGGTTAAAGTGAACAAATATGGAGTGTATGCTTGACGAGATATAAGTTGGCAATCTCATGTCCCTTGAATATGAGGGCCACTCCTCATGCATAATCAACTTTGGGCCCAGGTAAGTTCTTGTCATTGTAAGTATTTGCATATCATTGAGAACCGCCAACGGGGTACCCCTTGCACATGGTACAGGAGCTTTCCCATAACCAAAATGACAAGGCAAGCAGACAATGAGCATCTCAACGATCTTTTTTTTAACTATGTGTATAGCTTTTTATTGAGGATGCTTCATAGATGACTCACTATGATGATGATGGAAGTTTCCACCATGATTAAGCATGGCTTAGGCTAGCGTCCTAGGCGTTTCTCTAACACAGGATACAAACTCCATGGACTTACAAGTTCCCTCTTTATTTCACACCGTTGACATCCATAGACAAAATAGCACGATATCAACTGTGTACAGAGTACAAGTGCAATGATGAAAACGTTCCCCGTGATAGCACGGTTCTGCTAATTCCAACGTATAGATGCAAGCATATACAACTTCGATGTTCACAATGGTTCAAGTCTATTAGGGGCAAGTAAATAAGGTGTGCCATCAAGTTCGTGAGAGCTTTACTAACTAGTTTTCTCATAACAAAATACTTTTTAATTCGAAAGGTAGATGAAGCTTGAGAATTTGCTTGGAATAGCAAAAGCTACTAGGTAGATATGGTGGACACAAGTGGCAAAAGTTTTAGGTTCAAAGGATTTTGGAAACATGAGAAGTATGCCATCTCAAAACAGGTTTTTGGCTAGCAAGGCTGGGTAGCAAGCAAGAGAGTTGAAAGAAACAAGCAAACATACAAGTAATAAATCCAAACATGTAATCTTCCTTGAAGACACAAAAGAATCTTAAAATAAAGAATACTAAGCTTATGAGCCAACAAGAAAGAAAACAAATGATACCAAATACCTATAAGCTTTTTCTTTCTTTCTTTTTCTTTCAAACTAATGCCACTGGCCAAAACTCGGTTTGCCAAAACCAATTTAGATCCACTTAATGATCCCAAAGTGGTGCCAATACTAAACAACAAGATCCATCATATAATAGAGATTGCAAACTAAAATAAGAAGTGCAAAAAGTAAAAGATGAGACTTCTCATTAATATTCAATAAAGGCACTCACACCAAGGGATACCTAGATAATCAACTAAAGGAGAGATACTTCCACATGCAAACCAAACTATAAGATAACCTCTCTACCACATATATGAATCCACTAAAAAGGTAAAAGGTAAAAGATAATGGTGGTGATACCGCGACACTCCCCCAAGCTTGGAACAAGCCAAGGGGATGCCAAACCTGATGACGAGTTACTCCTTTGGTGGTGGTGGTGGTGGTGGTGTTCTCTTGTCATCATAAAACTTCCAAGGTAATGGTTCCCCATCCAAAAAGGATGTCCTTGTCTCTGCAATACTGAAACTACAGCAGAGCTTATGCGATCAAATCTAGCCTCATACTCACAGTTTTGATTATGTATGTCATAGAGCTATGCTTGCAATTGATTGGTGGTCTAACGGAGTGAGAAGATCTCTTCTCGGAGCTCAGCAACTTCTCCCGTGTGCTTGGTGATGAGTTCTGAACTTATCTTGTGAATAACATCCACTTTGCATTCCGCCATCTTCTTCTACCTTAAAACTTCTTGTTCCAACGCTTCCATCCGGCCTTCCAGACTGCCCTCTCCTTTAGGGCCTTGAACTTCTTTCATCTGTACCTTCCCCTCTTTGATGATCAACTCTTTGGGATGAATTGTCAACTCATACATGTATGGGTTGAGGACGTCTGTAGAGGAATCCTCCGTGGGTGATCCAGAGGAAGACATTGAGGCTCCAAATCTGAGAATTTTCCTGACAGAAACAAATCGAAATGAAATACGATGAGAACACGATGCAAGAACATCGGGGAACCCGGGGGGTTATATATTACGAAGTTTCAATGCATAAGGAAGATTTTGACACGGAAACAAGGCAGAGTCGGAGCTCGGGGGTGGAACACCCCCCTCAGGCGCGGCCAGGCTGGGGCCGCGCCTGGGGTGGGTTTGTCCACCCTGGGCTCCATTTCGTCTTCAATTTCGTCTCGTAACTTCCCTTATGTATTGAAAACAACAAAAATATAAAAAGATTGGAGTTTCACGAACCTTATGTTTTCACCACTTTTACCTATTCAAGGACGAACTCTGCAGTTTCTGGTGTTTGGCTTCTGGTAAATTCTTCTGGAGTCACCATTTGAATAACTATAATGTTTTAGTCTTTGACCATTAACCACTTCTGTTGTGTCATCCTTCAGAGAAGAAATTTTGATGGCACATGAACGGTACACTTCCTTGATAACAAAAGGTCCTTCACATTTGGAGAGTAGTTTCCCTGCAAAAAAATCTGAGACGAGACCTATACAAAGGAACTTTCTCACCAACATGGAACTCCCTTTTGAGAATTCTCCTATCATGCCATATTTTCACTTTTTCCTTAAAGAGCCTAGCATTTTCATAGGCTTCACCTCTCCACTCATCTAAATTACTTAAGTCGAGCAGTCTTTTCTCACCAGCAAGTCTAAAGTCTCTATTCAACTCTCTCATTGCCCAATAAGCTTTGTGTTCTAATCTAAAGGCAAGTGACAAGCTTTCCCATAGACCATTTTGTAAGGAGACATCCCCATGGAATTTTATAAGCAGTCCTATAAGCCCACAAAGCGTCATTCAAATTTTTAGCCTAATTTTTTCTAGACCTATTGACAGTCTTCTGCAAGATAGATTTAATTTCCCTATTGGAAAGTTCTACTTGCCCACTAGTTTGGGGGTGATAAGCTGAAGCTATTCTGTGGTTTACATCATACTTAGCGAGAGTTTTTCTAAACCCCCCATGAATAAAATGAGAGCCTCCATCAGTCATGAGATATCTAGGCACACCGAACCTAGGAAAAATGACATCTTTAGGCATTTTCAAAGAGGTCTTACCATCAACACTATTTGTAAGTATGGCTTCTACCCACTTTGTAACATAGTCAACAACAACAAGAATATGAGTATACCATTTTGAAGGAGGAAAAGGCCCCATAAATTAAAATCCCCAACAATCAAAAGGTTCAATAACAAGGGAATAATTCATAGACATTTCATTGTGTCTAGAGATGTTACCTACTCGTTGGCATTCATCACATGATAAGACAAACTTCCTTGCATATAAAAAGGGTAGGCCAATACAATCCAGATTGTAAAACCTTTTGTGCAGTTCTATCCCATGATGTCCTCCATAAGCACTGCCATGAAATTTTCTCAATATCTCTTGCTGTTCAAATTCTGGAACACATCTTCGCATAATACCATCTACTCCCTCTTTATATAAATGTGGGTCATCCCAAAAGTAATGCCTTAGATCATAAAAGAACTTCCTTCTTTGCTGAGTTATAAAGGTGGGAGGCAAGTACTTGGAAATAATAAAGTTAGCATAATCATCATACCAAGGACTCTCATGCGGACTTACCCTTATTGCAGCTAACTGCTCATTTGGAAAACTATCATTAACAGTCAAAGGGTCAAAAGAAATGTTTTCCAAACGAGATAAATTATCAGCAACAGGATTATCAGCACCTTTCCTATCCACAATATGCAGATCAAACTCTTGCAAAATCAACACCCACCTTATAAGCCTAGGCTTAGCATCCTTCTTTGTCATAAGGTACTTAATAGCTGCATGATCAGTATGAATAGTAACCTTAGAATCAACAATATAAGGTCTAAACTTATCACAAGCAAAGATTACTTGGGTAGTGTGGTACCCAAGTCTTCCACAGGTAGATTATGCTTAAGTAACTCAGGCTGACGAAAGAAAACCTCGTAAATCTCATTTCTTTCCTTCATGATCTTCCATGAACTGCTGCAAGGCATTGTTAGGAGCAAGAGAAATAGCAGAAAGTTGTTCAACCCTGAAATCCTCATCAGGCAGTTCATTTTCATAAGGAGTTTTGGCAAATTTGGAAAAATTAAACTCATAAGACTCTCCACCAAAAATAGTCAAAACTTTTTCCTTCCTACAATCTATGATAGCCCCACAAGTATTCATAAAGGGTCTATCAAAGATAATAGGATAGGTTTTACTAGCTTCTTTACCAAGTACTAGAAAATCAGCAGGATATTTAATCTTACCACAAAGGACTTGAACATCTCTTACAATGCCAATGGGGCAAACTTGCTCTCTGTTAGCAAGGTGAATAACCACATCAATGTCCTCAATCTCACAAGTACCAATCTCATGCATAATTTCCCTGTAAAGCTCATAAGGAGTAACACTAGAACTAGCACCAATATCGCATAAACCATAATAGCTATGACTACCAATTTTAACAGAAAGCATAGGGACACTAGCTTTTCTAACTTTCTTAGGATGAGAAACAATATTAGTAGCGTCTTCACAGAAGACAATATGCTCATCCTCTATATTTCTAGTGACAAGATCTTTCACAATAGCTACCACAGGCTCAATATCAATAAGCTCATCACACCCTACAGTTTTCTTTGCGCTTTTGCTAACCACATTAGCCATAATAGAATGCTCCCTTACCTTGGAGGGAAAAGGGATCTTCTCAACATAAGGTTCAGGCAAAATATGATCAATAGTACAAACCTCTACACTGGCAGGAACATGGGTAACAATGTATTTATATGGAGCATGGTACTTGTCCCACTCTTTCTTGGGAATCTCAATATAAGAGGCAAAAGCATTAAAACATTTTACAAGAACTTGAGGATCAAGACCAAACTCATTGCTAATATCACGAAAGCTATCAGTTCCCATAAAAGATTTAATGCATTCATAATCATATTTTATACCTAACTTTCTTCCTTTGTCATTCTCCCAAGCTTCAGTGTTCTCTTGAATACGGTCTAGAAGATCCCATTTAGCTTCTTCCTTCATACGTGTGAATGATCCAGCACAAGAAGCATCTAATAAATCTTTATCATGAAGAGAAAGCCTAGAATAAAAGTTATTGAGAATAATATTGTTAGGGAGTTCATGAATAGGACATTTAAGCATTAGTAACTTCAATCTCCCCCAAGCTTGAGTTGTACTCTCTCCATCAAGAGGCCAAAAGTTATATATAAGATTTCTATCCTTATGAATCATTGGGAGGATAAAATTTAGAGTAAAAGAGAGATGCCATCTCCTCCCATTCCATGGATTGTCCATTCTTCAGCAGCTTATACCATTCTTCAGCTCTCCCTTTCAAGGATATGGAGAGTAACTTCTTCTTCACATGTTCAGTTGTGATACCTGTTGTAACATCCCTAAAATCATGTTTTCAAAGATTGCATATCATCCATGCATGCATATCATTTAGGGATCAAATATCAAACTAATTTCAAGAAAACAGAAGCACTAAGTGCTATTATTTTATGTGAGCATGCATTAATTTAATGCCACTCTCAAATGAGAGTATAATTGTTTAAACCAAGCTTTGTTTGCTCTCATGTTGTTTTAGTTGAATGTTAGAGTTTTGACAAAAATTTACAAAACAAATATGGGTTTAAAACCATCTTCAAAACATATTCAAATCAAGTGCTATGACACTATTTATTTTGATTTTTCCAATAAGGACCAAGCAAGGCCAGCAGTGCAGCATGGTTTAATACTCAAATTTACACAGGAATTCATATTACAAAAGGCCAGAAAGATTTGAAATTCAAATGCTTTTAAATTCATTTGAAATTGATTCCAGAAAATCAAACAGAAAATAGAAAAAGAGAAAAGAATTAGAAAAGGGCCGGCGCTACTAATCTAGCCAGAACCAGATCCAGCCCAAAAAGCCCACCCGTGCCACTTCCCCTCTGCTTCTTCTCTCACCCGCACCGAACCAACCCACACCGTCACTGACTGGTGGCCCCTCTCCACGTCATCGTCATCTTCCCCAAATCCCGCGCAGGAACACGTCGCCGCCAGCCGTTTCTTCCTCTTCACTGCCTCAATCAATTGCATTGATACCGCACATAATCGTCGCCCCTGTTCTGGCTATAAAATCACTACCTCGCCGCGGTCCTTTCCCCCAAACACCCACACCCAGTCGCCCCCAGGCTACGCGTATTCGAACTCACTCCGTCGCTGCACAGACGGACTCCAGCGGTAAATTCCGGTGAGCATACTCCAGCCCTTGCCTTTTTAACTTGCCAGAAAGATCTTCGCGACCGTGCGCATCGTTTAACCCCATTGGTGCATCCTAGGGCCATTCAGAGCCTCGCCAGCGTCAACACCAGAATGCCACCGATGACCACGTCCACTCCGGCGAGTTCTCCCCGTAAGCCCCGACCGCCCCCTTCCCTCTCTTTGATGCTCATGTGTTCGCCAGGCTTGTGCACGTCTAATGACACCATCCGTTTTGCTAGGCGCGACCTATATCTTCGCCAACGACGATGAGCGACCGTAACCGACGGCTGTAGATTCTCCGGCGAGCAATAGCGGTTGAGTCCGTGTGCCCCTGCCCTCCCTTGACCACCTCGAGCACCGCGTCGACCTCACGAGCTCGGTAAGCCCCTCTGTTTCCTCCCTTGCTTCCTAGAACCACCGGAGCATCGTCGGCAGCAACGCCGCCGCTACCGGCAGCCAGGCTTCATGATTTTGAGTCGAAGCGTTTTGACCACGGATCTAGATCCGATGGTGTAGATTAGATGCATGCCGAAGATCGTAATCGCTGGTTTTAAGTTAGATCCAACGCACCGCATCGGCCAATCCGTGTGAAGCGGTACCGACGAATCAGAAGCTGCCGTGTGGCCAGTCTTTTGTTTTAAAAACATGATTTAGATCTATTAGATGTTTAAACTTGAAAAATTCATAACTTTTTCCATGTCCAAATTTGAAAAAAATTATATCATTGGAATCAGGAGAGAAAATCCTTTCCATTTATGCAATGTGTTTAATGTTTTGCCTCTGTAAAAATGATTGTTTTACAGAAACATTTGTAGGCATAATTTGTGTATAGTAATTATTTGACAAATGTTATGGTATTCAAATAAAGTTTATTTGGCATATTTTGAACTTGCTTATGATTCAGTACTGTGCACTTGTCTTGTTTGGTGTAGGAAATCATCACATGGCATTTTGCATGCATTCATATATTTTTGCTTGTTATATTTTGTATGTGATTTGGTGCCATTATTTTATGTGTTGTTTTCTGTGCAAATAGTGATTGTGATTGTGAAGATTGCTGCTACTCCCCAAACTACCAAGGCAAGTGGTGCTTCATGATTTTATTCCTATGTTTTTCAACTATACACTAGAAATATTTTGCTAGACTTGCATGAATATTTTGATCTATATGCTATGCTTGGGAAAACCTAGTAGTTGTAGAATTGCTAGAAATTTCTAAGTTAAGATGCTTATCAATGCCATGCTTAGCCTAGCTAGTAGCAACCAAGGGTGGTTATATATTCATGCTATGAAAAAATATTTCTAAGTCTATGGACTTATGTTTTTGCTTAATAAAACCACTAAGTGAATGAAACGCCTGGGTGGAATGGAAAGAATGGTTTATGTTGAGTGGTTACACAAGGCCCATTTATATGGCTTACCTTGTGTATCTCACTTGTGGAAAGCCACCCAGGAACAAAGGGATTTGAGAGGCCAAATGTTAAGAAGCTTCTAGTGCAGCCACATGGCAATATGGGCTCTGCCTGGATCACATAGGTTGCAATAACTTAGCCATTTGGATAGTTGGTGGTAGTGGGATGATAGGTTGGAACGCGTCCATTTGGTCTAAGGGAAGGCTTCTGAAAGGTCTTGTCTTGGTGAAAATCAAGTCTTGTGGAGAAAGTGCACAACCTCTGCAGATGGAAGAATCTAAGTACTTAGCCATGTCCCTGGTATTGGACAACTTGAGCATCAAGACATGGAAGCTATCAAGAATCTCCTCATCCCAATTTCTAAGTTAAAAGTTGTGGTTGAATAAGGGTGAAGGTTCACCAATTTCTATTGGTGATTCCTTGGGAAAGTTTATCAAAGAAAAATTTAGTGTTTTCAACTAATAGGCAAAAAAACCTATTTTGAGCAAAGCAAGCTTAAGCTACACTTAGCCAAAATGCATATAGTATCTAGACTACTAATATTCTACTAAGGTATCACTTGCCAATACTATTCCAATGTATTGACCCACTATGGCTGTAACTTGTGATGTTGCAGGTTATTATGATGATGATTAGGGGTTATGAGTCTACACTCAACATGCTTGCCTGTGGCACATGAAGATGAAGACTTATTTATCTTATTATATATTTGAACTCTTGTATTAGGCCTGTGGCCATGGAGTTTGTAAAAGACTATGTTTGTCTCTAGAATGATATGTAATAATGACCTTTGCTTCTGTGTACTTCATCTTAAACTGTGGATGCTAGCATTGATCCAGGGACTAGCATTGCAATCACAAGGATCCTTACCTTTATAAAGGGAGGGATCTTACAGATGGTATTAGAGCACTGTGTTGCCTGTAGGATTATGACCCTAGATTGGAAACCACTAAGGAAAAAATTTCAACAACTTCCACACTTGTCTTTTCTTCTCGTAAACTTTTCTAATCTTCTTTCTCATCTCTATTTGTAGATGAACTCCATCAACGAAGCCGTGAGGAAGGGACCACTCATGACTATGACTTTGGAATGTGAGACAGAATTCCCCAAGGCTCTCAAGGATCTCATGGTTGCCATGGGAATACATGGTGCAACTGTGTACAAAGGTTTTCCTGTAATGGATGAAGGAGTTGAATACTGGTGGGTGCAACTTCACTTGTATAAAAACAAGGAAGACAACCACAAAGAATCAGGATTCTGCATGGTCACCAACTAAGTGATGCACACCACATTCTTTGATTCAGCAAGGGATGCAGCTTGGAAGACCATCAAAGAGCTTGGTGATAGAATCAAGTGCAGAATGCTCAACACTCAGAATGACCTTAGGGAAGAAAAGAAGCATACCCAGGAGTTAGAGGCTACCAACCAACGTTTAAGAGAGGACATCATAGACTTAGCAATGGAGTCATGTGATCAGGATCGACAGATTGCCTCTAGGGATGCCCTGTTAGCCAACTTGGCAAGTGAGATGGGATTGTAACGTACTTCGTTAGTTGTACCACCACACTTATCATTTTATTTTCCAACTGTTGTCTAAAATAAGTTGAACCTTGGATGCTTGTAATGGTTTTATGTATGCCATGATCTGTGTTTTGATTGTCAAAGATATGCATGTGATGCCTTGTCTTGTGATTTGTCTTTAATTGTGTTGATTCTAACTTTTTCTATCTTATAAAATAGATGCCTAACGTTACTATCAGCACGGCTGAAGAATTCAAGGGAACTCGTTTTGGCACTCGACTTTTTGAGCTCACTAGTCCGCTCAATCTTCCGCTTCCTAGCATCATGGTGCTTCCCCTCACCAAGTTTGAGAGGAAAGACTTTTGGGGCTTCAAGGTTAATCAGCCAGGACGCCAGACTGAGCCTACCACGAAGGCAATCATCTTCAAGTTCATGCATGATGACAGTGAGAGAGGCCTAGAGGTAGTCATGCAGGATTTACTTGCGCGTCTGTTAGGGAGACACTCTCGGGAGGTTAGAGGTACTCACTTCCACGCCTTCGGTAAACGTGATGAGGATGGTGAGGCCATTGACTTCGAGGACACTGCTAGAGAGACGGCAGAGCCGATTCGTCTATACCTCCAGGACTTAGAGGTTCTTCTTAGGCACTTAGATACTGATAGGACCAACATCATGCTTAGCAATGTGCAGCTCCATGAGAAGGACAAGCTCTTCATGAGCAAGATGAGATAGTCAAGGAAATGGAGGCCAAGTTTGAGAATCGGATAGAAAGTTCAAGAGTCAAGAGAAAAGAGTCCAAGATAGGAACAAGAGGATTCGAGATGACTGCAGAACTAGAGACCAAGGACTTGAGCTCGAGCATCGCCAGACTGTGATTGAGAGACTTGCTCACGAAGAGGGCTCTCAAGTCCAAGATAGAGGCCTTGACTACCAATGTCGAGGAATACAAGACCGCTATGGAGAATGCAGGTCTTACACTTGTTGATGAGGAGGTTGATGCAGAGGAGTAGTGATGACTACTCATTTACCTTTTATTTACCATGCTTTAGATTATTGAGTCGCAATGACCATCCAACATGTGGATGGCTTGCTATTGGTGTGTTTACCTTTCAAAAACTTGATGTTTATGTTGTTGAACTTTTGTTATTTTGGTGCATGCTTGGTGATTGTCTATGTGATGTATTGTGCATGTTAAGCATATATGGGTATCTCATTCTTATCCTCATTGAAAACCACAGATGCCTCCCCGACGTGCCAATCCCAACCCCAACAACAACAATATCACCCCCAAGATGCAGCAGAAGATGACAGCTCAGACGCAGCTGATGCAAATGATGACCACGTTTATACAGAATCAGAACAACAACAACAACAACAACAATAATAATAACAACAACAACAACAACAATCAGAACAACCCACCGGGTTTTGACATGCTTACCAGATTCTTAAGACTGAGGCCAGAAAAGTTCTCAGGAACTACTGATCCCATGGTGGCCAATGATTGGCTACGCTCAGTGAACAAGGATTTGATAACCTGCTATCTTGATGAGGAGAAAGTCAGGTTTGCAAAGACACTTGTTGGAAGGACCAGCAGCTACTTGGTGGGATAACTTCCAGATCACCACTCCCATTGAGGATGTGACATGGGCTATCTTTGAAGATGGTTTCCGTACTGCTCACATCTCATCCGGAGTGATGAGTTTGAAGAAGAAGGAATTTCATAACTTGAAGCAGCGCCACCGCAGCGTGGCTGAATATATTGAGGAGTTCAACAATCTGGCGCGTTATGCACCGGATGAAGTTAACACTGATGCTAAGAGGAAAGAGAAGTTCCTTGAAGGATTGAACGATGAATTGAACCTGTAGTTAGCTATGGCCTATGTCCCCACATATCAGTCTCTTTGTGACAAGGCTGACATCTTGGAGAGCAAGATGAAACAAGTTGAAAGCAGGAAGAGGAAGCACTCTGACAAGCACAACTCGGGATCGTCTCACAAGCGTTCCCATTATGATGATAGTGGGAATTCTGGATCCCACAAGCATGGAAAGTACAATAAGCACCACAACCACAACCGTCATCATGACAACAAGCACCACCGTAGTCATGACAATCACAAGTACAAGAATCACAAGAGTGGATATAAGAGCCACCAGAATGGAAGTGGAAGTGGTAGTGGAAGCCAACCTGTCAAGAAGGATCTTAGTCAGGTTGAGTGTTTCAAGTGCAAGAAGATGGGGAATTATGCAAATGAGTGCCCAGAAAATAAAGTTGAAGGACCCAACAAGCCCAACCCTTTCCAGAAGGGGCAAGTGAACCACATCAATGTGGAAGAAATCTATGAGGAACCTGATGTTGTTGCTGGTAAGTTCAAACTCAATTCTGTACCAGCATTTGTTCTCTTTGATACTGGTGCATCTCATTCATTCATATCAAGAGCATTTGTTGAAAGAAATGAACTAACGGTAGAAACTATTGGGTGTCCTATAAAGGTAAGTTCTCTTGGCGGAGAAATGATAGTGAACTCAGGATGTCATGATCTAGTCATAGAGTTTGGGAAATATAAGTTTCCCGTTAATCTGATAATCCTAAACTCCCAAGGATTGGATGTCATTTTGGGAATGGACTGGATGACTAAGCACAAGAGAGTGCTGGATTGTGCCAACCATACTGTCTCACTCATAACTCCAGAAAACAAAAGGATCAGATTTAAGACCAACTTTGAATCAAAAGGGAGTAAGCTAAATTCTCTTAAGGGGGTTAACATAGACAGTGTGCCAATTGTGTGTGAATATCCGGATGTGTTTCCGGAAGAATTACCAGGAATGCCACCAGATAGAGATGTGGAATTTCTTATTGACTTGCTACCAGGATCTGGACCAATAGCAAAGAGACCGTACAAGATGTCAGTTGATGAGTTGAAAGAACTCAAGAAACAACTTGGAGAGCAGTTGCAGAAATGATTTATTCAACCAAGTTCTTCATCCTGGGGAGCACCAGTTTTGTTTGTGGAAAAGAAGGATAGAAGTCAAAGGTTATGCATAGATTACCGTTCACTCAATGAGGTGACTATCAAGAACAAATACCCTTTGCCTAGAATCAATGACTTGTTTGATCAGCTAGAAGGAGCATGTGTGTTCTCAAAGATTGATCTTCGATCAGGTTATTTCCAGCTCAAAATAAGGGAACAAGACATACCTAAGACAGCTTTCACCACTAGATATGGATTGCATGAGTAGACCGTGATGCCATTTGGTTTGACCAATGCACCAGCATACTTTATGAATATGATGAACAAGGTGTTCATGGAGTTCCTTGACAAGTTTGTTGTCGTTTTCATCGATGACATTTTGATCTACTCCAAGAGCAAAGAAGAGCATGAAGGACATTTGTATTTGATACTTGAGAAGCTTAGGGAGCATAAGCTGTATGCCAAATTCAGCAAGTGTGAGTTTTGGTTGAATGAAGTTGAATTTCTTGGACATGTTGTGTCAGGAGATGGTGTAGCAGTTGATCCTGCTAAAGTTTCAGCTGTAACTGAATGAGAATCTCCTAAGTCAGTGAAAGAGGTTCGTAGTTTCCTTGGCTTGGCAGGATACTACAGAAGGTTCATTGAGAATTTCTCCAAGATAGCTAAGCCAATGACAGAGTTACTAAAGAAAGACAAGAAATTTTCTTGGTCTGAAGGATGTGAACTCAGTTTCCAAGAGTTGAAGAAGAGGCTAGTGACAGCACCACTCTTATGTCTGCCAGATTTGGAGAAGGATTTCCAAGTGTATTGTGATGCATCTCATCATGGATTAGGTGCAGTACTTATGCAAGAAGGGAAAGTTGTGGCTTATGCCTCGAGACAACTCAAAACTCATGAGGTAAATTACCCTACTCATGATTTAGAGTTAGCCTCTGTTGTCCATGCACTCAAAACATGGAGACACTATCTTTTGGGAAAGCGATGTGAAGTGTTCACAGATCACAAAAGTTTGAAGTATATATTCACCCAGAAAGAAATTAACATGAGACAAATAAGGTGGCTAGAACTCATCAAGGACTATGACTTGAGTTTGCAATACCACCCCGGTAAAGCAAATGTTGTAGCGGATGCTCTAAGTCGTAAGGTTTTTGTGAATGGCCTTACTAAGGGAGAATTGCCAGATGATCTGTGTACCCAATTTAGAGATTTCAGATTGGAGATTGTGCCTGAAGGACATCTCATGTCATTGGATGTTCAACCCACTTTGTTGGACAAAATCAAAGAAGCCCAAAAGACCGATAAGGAATTGAAGAGATTAAGGAAAAGATTGGTAAGGGAAAAGCCAAAGGATTCCATGAAGATGAACAGGGTACTTTATGGTATGGAAAACGTATCTATGTTCCACAAGATCCGGAACTTCGGAAACTGATTTTACAAGAAGCACACAACTCACCATATTCCATTCATCCGGGTAACACCAAAATGTACATGGATATGAAAGAAAGATTTTGGTGGAATAATCTCAAGAAGGACATCGCCGAACATATTGCTTTGTGTGATGTATGCAGTAGGGTGAAAGCGGAACATCAGAAACCAGCAGGAATGTTACAACCACTACCTATTCCTGATTGGAAGTGGGACAAGATTGGCATGGATTTCATTACCGGATTGCCAAGGACCCGGTCAGGATATGATTCTATATGGGTAGTAGTGGATCGCTTAACTAAAGTGGCTCATTTTATACCCGTGAAGACAACCTACACAAGTGCTAAGTTAGCCAAGATCTATATGAGTAGAATTGTATGTCTACATGGAATACCCAAGAGTATTGTGTCTGATAGGGGAACTCAATTTACTTCTCATTTTTGTAGGCAACTACATGAGTCATTGGGAACGAGGTTGGAATTTAGCACTGCTTTTCATCCTCAGACTGATGGACAAACAGAAAGGACCAACCAGATTCTTGAAGATATGTTGAGGGCATGTGACCTAGACTATGGAGCCAGTTGGGATGAAAGTCTGCCTTACGCATAATTCTCTTACAATAACAGCTATCAAGCCAGTATTGAGATGGCACCATTTGAGTTTCTCTATGGGAGAAAGTGTACCACCCCATTGCTATGGAATGGTGTGGGAGAAAGGAGTTTGTTCGGACCAGAACTAATCAAGGAGGCTGAAGAGAAAGTCAAGTTAGTTAAGGACATATTGAAGATAGCACAGTCCCGACAAAAGAGCTACGCAGATGCTAAGCGTAGAGAAGTCACCTATGAAGTGGGTGATAGAGCTTATCTTAGAGTGTCACCACTTCATGGAGTGAAGAGATTTGGAGTCAAAGGAAAATTGGCCCCAAGATATGTTGGACCATTCAAGATTCTGGGTCGTAAAGGAGAAGTAGCTTATGAGATTGAATTGCCAGAATCGTTGTCTGTCGTTCACAATGTGTTTCATGTGAGTCATATTAAGAAATGCCATCCAGAAATGGAAGAGACTTATTTGAAGAATACTATACCATTGGAGGAAGTTCAATTGGAAAGTGATCTCACTTATGAGGAAAAACCTATCAAGATTCTTGAGACTGCAGAAAGAGTTACTCGGACTAAGACTATCAAATTCTGCAAAGTTCAATGGAACCATCATTCCGAAGAAGAAGCCACATGGGAAAGAGAAGATGATCTTCGGAAAGACCACCCTCACCTATTTGCTAGCCAACCCGAATCTCGAGGGCGAGAATCACCTTAAGGGGGTTAGATTTATAACATCCCTAAAATCATATTTTCAAAGATTGCATATCATCCATGCATGCATATCATTTAGGGATCAAATATCAAACTCATTTCAAGAAAACAGAAGCACTAAGTGCTATTATTTTATGTGAGCATGCATTAATTTAATGCCACTCTCAAATGAGATTATAATTGTTTAAACCAAGCTTTGTTTGCTCTCATGTTGTTTTAGTTGAATGTTAGAGTTTGGACAAAAATTTACAAAACAAATATGGGTTTAAAACCATCTTCAAAACATATTCAAATCAAGTGCTATGACACTATTTATTTTGATTTTTCCAATAAGGACCAAGCAAGGCCAGCGGGGCAGCATGGTTTAATACTCAAATTTACACAGGAATTCATATTACAAAAGGCCGGAAAGATTTGAAATTCAAATGCTTTTAAATTCATTTGAAATTGATTCCAAAAAATCAAACAGAAAATAGAAAAAGAGAAAAGAATTAGAAAAGGGCCGGCGCTACTAATCTAGCCCAGAACCAGATCCAGCCCAAAAAGCCCACCCGTGCCACTTCCCCTCTGCTTCTTCTCTCACCCGCACCGAACCAACCCACACCGTCACTGACTGGTGGCCCCTCTCCACGTCATCGTCATCTTCCCCAAATCCCGCGCAGGAACACGTCGCCCCGTTTCTTCCTCTTCACTGCCTTGATCAATTGCATTGATACCACGCGTAATCGTCGCCCCTGTTCTGGCTATAAAATCACCACCTCGCCACGGTCCTTCCCCCCCAAACACCCACACCCAGTCGCCCCCAGGCTGCGCATATTCGAACTCACTCCGCCGCTGCACAGACGGACTCCGGCGGTAAATTCCGGTGAGCATACTCCACCCCTTGCATTTTTAACTTGCCAGAAAGATCTTCGCGACCGTGCGCATCGTTTAACCCCATTGGTGCATCCTAGGGCCATTCAGAGCCTCGCTCGCGTCAACACCAAAACGCCACCGACGACCACGTCCACTCTGGCGAGTTCTCCCCGTAAGCTCCGACCGCTCCCTTCCCTATCTTTGATGCTCACGTGTTCGCCAGGCTTGTGCACGTCTAATGACACCATCCGTTTTGCTAGGCGTGACCTATATCTTCGCCAACGACGATGAGCGACTGTAACCGACGGCTGTAGATTCTCCGACGAGCAATAGCGGTCGAGTCCGTGCGCCCCTGTCCCTCCCTTGACCACCTCGAGCACCGCGTCGACCTCACAAGCTCGGTAAGCCCCTCTGTTTCCTCCCTTGCTTCCTAGAACCACCGGAGCATCGTCGGCAGCAACGCCGCCGCCGCCAGTTTTGAATCAGAGCATTTTTGACCACTAGATCTTGATCCAGTGGTGTAGATTAGATGCATGCCAAAGGGGTACGGGCAGATCAGAACCGCTGGTTTTAAGTTAGATCCAACGCACCGCATCGGCCGATCCGTGCGAAGCGGTACCGACGAATCAGAAGCTGCCGCGTGGCCAGTCTTTTGTTTTAAAAACAGGATTTAGATCTATTAGATGTTTAAACTTGAAAAATTCATAACTTTTGATTTCCACGTCCAAATTTTACAAATTTTATATCATTGGAATTAGGAGAGAAAATCCTTTCTATCTATGCAATGTGTTTAATGTTTTGCCTCTGTAAAAATGATTGTTTTTACAGAAACATTTGTAGGCATAATTTGTGTATACTAATTATTTGAAAAATGTTATGGTATTCAAATAAAGTTTATTTGGCATATTTCAAACTTGCTTATGATTCAGTAATGTGCACTTGTCTTGTTTGGTGTAGGAAATCATCACATGGCATTTTGCATGCATTCATATATTTTTGCTTGTTATATTTTGTATGTGATTTGGTGCCATTATTTTATGTGTTGTTTTCTGTGCAAATAGTGATTGTGATTGTGAAGATTGCTGCTACTCCCCAAACTACCAAGGCAAGTGGTGCTTCATGATTTTATTCCTATGTTTTTCAACTATACACTAGAAATATTTTGCTAGACTTGCATGAATATTTTGATCTATATGCTATGCTTGGGAAAACCTAGTAGTTGTAGAATTGCTAGAAATTTCTAAGTTAAGATGCTTATCAATGCCATGCTTAGCCTAGCTAGTAGCAACCAAGGGTGGTTATATATTCATGCTATGAAAAAATATTTCTAAGTCTATGGACTTATGTTTTTGCTTAATAAAACCACTAAGTGAATGAAACACCTGGGTGAAATGGAAAGAATGGTTTATGTTGAGTGGTTACACAAGGCCCATTTCTATGGCTTACCTTGTGTATCTCACTTGTGGAAAGCCACCCAGGAACAAAGGGATTTGAGAGGCTAAATGTTAAGAAGCTTCTAGTGCAGCCACATGGCAATATGGGCTCTGCCTGGATCACATAGGTTGCAATAACTTAGCCATTTGGACAGTTGGTGGTAGTGGGATGATAGGTTGGAACGCGTCCATTTGGTCTAAGGGAAGGCTTCTGAAAGGTCCTGTCTTGGTGAAAATCAAGTCTTGTGGGGAAAGTGCACAACCTCTGCAGATGGAAGAATCTAAGTACTTAGCCATGTCCCTGGTATTGGAAAACTTGAGCATCAAGAAATGGAAGCTATCAAGAATCTCCTCATCCCAATTTCTAAGTTAAAAGTTATGGTTGAACAAGGGTGAAGGTTCACCAATTTCTATTGGTGATTCCTTGGGAAAGTTTATCAAAGAAAATTTTTGTGTTTTCAACTAATAGGCAAAAACCTATTTTGAGCAAGGCAAGCTTAAGCTACACTTAGCCAAAATGCATATAGTATCTAGACTACTAATATTCTACTAAGGTATCACTTGCCAATACTATTCCAATGTATTGACCCACTGTGGCTGTAACTTGTGATGTTGCAGGTTATTATGATGATGATTAGGGGTTATGAGTCTACACTCAACATGCTTGCATGTGGCACATGAAAATGCAGACTTATTTATCTTATTATATATTTGAACTCTTGTATTAGGCATGTGGCCATGGAGTTTGTAAAAGACTATGTTTGTCTCTGGAATGATATGTAATAATGACCTTTGCTTCTGTGTACTTCATCTTAAACTGTGGATGCTAGCATTGATCCAGGGACTAGCATTGCAATCACAGGGATCCTTACCTTTATAAAGGGAGGGATCTTACACCTGCACACTTAAACAACCCGCATAATTCATGGATAAAAATCAAGTGATCACCGGGATGGACAGTTCCATCCCCAAAATAATAATTATCCATAACACGATTAACAATACTTGTAGGTATCTTAAAAGGATCTATCTCAACTAGTGGTGGTTCATGTACTACCCTAGCAGTGGTAGTAGTTTTCCCAAACAGAAAACCAAGTGGGTTATCCATATTGGAAACAAAGTAACAAGCAGTAACAAAAGCAATACTCATAGTAAAAGTTTCCTTTACCAGTTCCACTCTTCAATAGCGCTTCACTCCCGGCAACGACGCCAGCAAATAGTCTTGATGACCCACAAGTATAGGGGGTGTATCGTAGTACTTTCGATAAATAGGATTATCGATCCCAACGAGGAGCGAAGGTCTTTGAGCGATTGGTATGGAGCAGGAAATCCCTGTGAATACTTAGCAAACGGATTTTTAGTGGTTTTCTGACAAGGCAACAAAACAAGGAGCAAGTAACAGAAGTAACAAACAAACGGAGCAAGTGGCTCAATCCTTTCTTAGCAAAGGACAAGCTGCGTGGAAATACTTATAAGGACCAAAGGTTCTCGAGGACACATGGGAATGCTGTCAAGTGCTTTCACTTCAAATAACTGAGTACTCTTCTCTGGTGTTGTAAGTGTTGTGTGGGTGAACCTGTGCTAACATACCGTCCTTCCTAGGACTAATACATACTTGTGATTAAACCCCTGCAAACAACTGTAACTACAGGAAAGTAATTAAGATATAAATCTAACCACAACCTTAAACTCTGAGATCCTACGCTCCCTTGTGCAAAGGTGTCCTAACGGGGGTTCGGGTTTCTGTCACTCCGGCAACCCCACAATTAGTAGCCAAATACACAATGCATTCCCCTAGGCCCATAAATGGTGAAGTATCATGTAGTAGACGTTCACATGACACCACTAGAAGAATAGCGCCACAACTTAAATACTAAACCATTGAATAATAACTCATCACAGATTCACTACTAACAACATGACTTCTCCCATGTCATCAAAAACTAAACGAACTACTCACAAGACATCATATGGATCAAGATCTGATGTGGTAATGGATAACAATCTGAACATAAACAATAATCCAATGGTTCCACTCACAAGCATCAACTATAATAGTAATCAACACCGGGAAAGTTTCCCCTAAGAATTAAAGCAATATCCAACACAACTGTTACAGCGGGACGGAGTGGAGATGATGGTGCTGGTGGAGGTGATGGTGTGGATGATGATGATCCCGATGAAGCCTAGCTTGATGACGATGTTGATGGCGACGGTCTCCCCTCTCCGGGAAGGAATTCCCCCGGCAGAAATCTGTCTGCTAGAGCGAACTTTCTCTCTCGGTGTTTTCCGCCCCCCAGAGGCGGCGGAAATCTATCTGTGGTCGCTCTCCCGAGCCTTAGGGTTTTGAAGGGAAGATATAGGCGAAGGGGCAGAGTCGGAGGCCGGGCAGGCGGGCCACACCTGCCCTAGGCGTAGGGTCAGGTGGGCCGCGCCTAGGGGGTGTGGGCCCCCTGAGGCCCCTCTTCGTCCCTCCTTCTGGCTTCCTTCGTCTTCTGGTAAAATAATATGTTTCCATATTTTTCAGGTATTTTTCTGATCTTTGCGAAATTGCACCGAAACGCCTTCTTTTTCATCAGAATCCAGACCCCGGCAGTCCATCCTCCAAGAATCATCCAACATGCATAAACAGATGAAAAGCCATAAGGAATACCTCATAATAAGACAAATATCAATGAATAGAGGTAAATTATGATATAGAAAGGTGATGCAAATTGGGCGTATCAAGCGCCTTTTTGGGACTCACCTTGGCTAAATGGAAAGAAACCAAAATACATAGCTCCACTCATCTTCTAAATCTCCGTGAGAAAGAAATGGACCGTCAAGCAAGCTTTGCACAACAATGCTTGGATTTCCAAGATAAAGCTTGATGCAAATCTTACCATCTACCACATTAATGAGTACATTCGTCTTTGGGTGGAGCTACGGGATGTGGAGCTTGGGGGGAGGACGACCAAATAGTTTGGAACCTCACAAGCAATGGTGAATATTCTACAATCTCGGCCTACAATGCCCAATTCTTTGGATCAACACTTACAAACATGAACAAGTTAGTTTGGAAAGCTTGGGCGCCGGCAAAGATTAAATTTTTCGCTTGGTTGGAAATCCAAAATAGACTTTGGACGGCTGATAGATTGGAAAAACGAGGATGGACTTTGTCCTCTATGCAAAAAATCCCAAGAGACGGTGACGCACCTTTTCTCATATTGTAGATTCACTAAAAGGCTTTATATATTGATCAAGGCATGGCTAGACTTACCAAACTTCAATGTGGATGATTGGATGGATGCTCTTTCTATTAAAGATTGGTGGATGAAACTCGCTTGCAAGACCAAGCATATGGCATCCATCACCATGCTCGTAAGTTGGACGATTTGAAAAGAAAGAACTACAAGAGTGTTCAACAATAAATTTGCACCCCACAAATTTTACTAGATATAATTAAAGGAGAGGCTAGACTTTGGGTACTAGCGGGAGCTAAATCTTTGAGTTTTATAATGTTGGGAGAGTAATCCGATTGCAAAAAAACTTGTGATGCTTATAAACCAAACAAACTTTATTTTGAAAACTGGAGATGGACTGATATCGCCTAATCAGACATCCCAATAGATAAGCACCAACTGTGCTGCCTACTTCAACGTGCGTTCTCATCCGTGCTTCCGTGTGTGTTAATTCAGAGGAAGCTGGGAAGAGATAATTCTCTTTGCCAGATCATATCTTAAGTAATGTGTTTCCATCTAGGCAACTACTCCGGGAGGTGACGTTTCGGCTCATGGGTACAAATTGAACCTGTTATAAGAAATGCATAAAAAATAAAATTTAAAATTTTAAAAAATCGATTTCTTTGGCATGCACATCTGGACATTCTATGTTTGTACATATGTTTTCAGGAAAAACAAATATTTTATATGAGATGTGTAAAAAGGACAAAAAAATGTTCTATCAATAGTTATGTTGGAGTATGGAAATTTATCTTTTTTACACAGGTCATAAAAAATGTTCCCTTTTCTCGAAAAGTTGTGGTCGAACATAAAATGTTTGCATCTACATGCAAATATATTTTTTCTATTTAAAAAAATTGAAATATGTTTGCAAACAACGGTTTCACTTGCACCTATGAGCCGAATTGAATTCCTGACTACCCCTCGGTTTCAAAATATAGGATGTTTTAGCTTTATAAAAGAAGTGTATCTAGGCCCCGTTTAGTGTGTACACTATATCATAAACTATGCTGTGATTCTAGCCATTACGTTGGTCGTTTGGCTTGAAAGCCATGAAACTTCGAACATGGTAGCTTATTTTAAGAAGGTTTTTTGTGATATTTATAATATTCTAAGTTTGATATTTTTCTTGCAACTATATCACATAATATGACACCACGTGTAGGTTTTACATTGTTTGTATCGTTTTTAAATTTTTATACCCATTTCAAACTATATGTAATTCTTTTATGGTTCAGTTAATTTTTATTTGCGAATGCGTAATATTTGAGTGTAGATAGATAGATTTTACTTTTTTGCAAACTTTGATATATTATTTGTAATTCTGTGAATTGGAATAATTTAGTTATGATTTTTCTAAAATTAATATGCTAAAAGGGAAAATAGCTATGCCGAGGGCATTGCTATCGGCATAGCTATGAAAGCTATGTCTAGAGCATTGCTTACGCCTACGTCGACGGCCAGCTTCGTAGGAACGCCGGTTCCTATGTAGATTTAAAATGAATCAACGCACTAAAATGAGTCTAGATATACTTTTTTATAAAATTAAAATATCTTATATTTTAAAATGAAGAGAGTGCAAAATTAGTGAAAATAAAACCTATTTGTTGCTTTCTACACACATGTCACGGCCTAGCCCCTTGCCAAGTTGCATGGTGACAGTTCTCGATTTGTGGCACCTCCGTCTTATCCTGTCATTTGTTTTGTCCGCATCCTTCCGCTAAACAAATTTGAACCTTCTTTTGGATTACCGTAAAGGACTGTCACACTCGCCCCCTTGCCGGTACGATTGATGGCGTGAAACACGGTCGATCGCCTGGATTGAATTGGACAGAGAGAGAAGCAGAAAGAGAGTAGCGAGAAGAGTTTTGGTTCTATCCAATATTCAGACTTGTTCAATGCAGTTTATTCTGTAGCTCCTCTCTGCTAAATATTCGGATGCGTCGATCAGCCTCCAAGCAGGGCTGGCCCAAGGCCCATTTCATCTACGTGAGGGGTCATGACATTAGCGCATCATCAACGGCGGCCCACATTTTGGACAGGCCATTTTACCGGTTTGGTTCGTTTGCATGTTGGGGAGGACATGCCCTGAGCCGTTGTCTGCACAGGTCAGGCCGGTGCAACGAACAGTGTCCCAATTTATCCGGACGACTATTTTTTTAAGTAGAAGTTGATACAATTTAATAGATATAAGTTGAAAATTTGATGACCACTTGATACCCGTCCAGAGGCTTCTATCCCAAAGTGAGACATAGTTCTGATAGTTTGAGAGACTAATAACTTGTATTGATTTCAACCACGTTGGGCTGTTTATATAGATTATAACTGACTTGGACTCCAAGACTAATAGAGATAGAGTTACAGTCCAAATAGGGAGAGGAGAGGCGGTCGGTGCCCTAGCCGACCTATACTCTAATATCCCTCTGCAGTCTCAACGGCAGGGGTAACGATGTTGAGACTGGAGCGAATGTCTGTAAATGATGAAGTGGGGAGTCCTTTAGTAAAAATATCAGCAAATTGTGCACTAGTAGGAACATGAAGAACTCGAATGTCGCCAAGAGCCACCTTCTCACGAACAAAGTGAATGTCAATCTCAATATGCTTCGTGCGCCGATGCTGAACGGGATTAGAAGCCATATAGACTGCAGAAATATTATCACAATAAAAATTGGTGGCTCTCTCCATGGGACGATGAAGCTCGACGAGTAGCTGACGCAGCCACACCGCCTCCGTCACGACATGGGCAACCGACCTATACTCAGCCTCAGCAGAAGACCTGGAAACTATTACCTGCCTTTTAGAACACCAAGAAACAAGATTATCTCCTAAATAAACGTAAAATCCGGATGTGGACCGTCAAGTATCTGGACAACCTGTCTAGTCTGCATCAGAATAAACTGTCAAGCTTGTAGGAGAAGAAGAGTTTAGAAGAAGACCATGATCAAGAGTGCCTTTTAAATATCGAAGAATCCGTTTTACATGAGCAAGGTGAGGAGAACGAGGATCATGCATGAGAAGGCATGCTTGCTGAACTGAATAAGAAATGTTAGGACGAGTGAGAGTGGCGTACTGAAGAGCACTAGTGATGCTACGGTAAAAAGTGGGATCGGAAACAGGATCACCATCGGCCGATAGTTTGGCACCTATATCGCCGGAGTGCGAGAGGGTTGACAATCGGACAAACCAGCCTGTGAAAGCAGATCCAAAAGATATTGTCGTTGAGAAAGAAAAAGAGAGGACTTTGTGCGAGAAACATTAATACCAAGAAAATGATGAAGAGGTCCTAAATCAGTCATGGAAAATTCACGATGAAGTGAAGAAATAATATGTTGAAGAAAAGAGTCAGAGCTAACAGTAAGAATAATGCCATCAACATAATGGAGAAGATATGCATTATGTTCGGAGGAACGGAAAATGAATATGGGAGAATCAGATTTAGAAGGGATAAAGCCAATGGTTTGAATGAAAGTAGCAAAACGTTGAAACCAGGCACGAGGAGCCTGTTTGAGACCATACCGAGATTTTTTGAGTAAACAAACAAGATTGGGAGAAGAGGGATGCTCAAAACCAGAGGGTTGCTGATAGTAGACAGTTTCATTAAGAGTACCATGGAGAAAAGCATTTTTAACATCAATTTGATGTATCGGCCATGAAGAAGAAACGGCAAGACTAAGTACGACGCGAATAGTGCTTGGTTTAACAACGGGGGAAAAGGTCTCATCGAAATCAATGCCATATTATTGTGAAAAACCGCGACAAACCCAGCGAGCTTTGTAACGAGCAAGAGAGCCATCAGAGTTAAATTTGTGCCGAAAGACCCATTTACCAGAAACAACATTAACACCAGAAGGTTTTGGAACGAGAACCCTTGTATTGTTTTGTTGAAGAGCATCAAATTCATCACGCATAGCTGAAAACCAAAGAGGATCAAGAAGAGCACGTTTGTAGGATGTGGGTATAGGGGAAATTTTGGTTGTGGCTATGAGATTGAGACGTTTAGAAGGGAGAAGAAAGCCACGTTTGCCACGAGTGCACATGACGCGATCATTTGTAGGTGGTTGAATAGGAACGACATTAGGTAGTAAGGTGGGTGTGGAGGAAGACTCGAAAGTAGGTGTTGATGGATCGGGTGATGGGGTAGATGGTTCAGTGGTAGGAGTAGGGGAAGTGGTGCTACGAGGGGTGGTCACGGCAGTGGTGGGGGTGGTGACAGGTTCCTGCCGTGGCAAAGAATTGGTTGAAAGTTCTGCCGCGGCAGAGAAACAGGCGAAAGGTCTGCCGCGGCAGGCTGCCACGGCAGAGAAATGCGCGAAAATCCTGCCACGGCAGGCTGCCGCGATAGAGAAACAGGGCAAAAATCTGCCGTGGCCGGGGCGACAGTGGGTTGAACGAAGGGTGTTTTGGTAGTGGTAGGGACTGGTGGTTCGGTTTGGGGAGTGAGTTTGGTGGCAGCATAAGGAAAAGTATTTTCATCAAAGGTAACATGGCGAGAAACAATTGAAGGGTTTCGCGGCATAGTAAATGAAAATTTTCTACGGATGCGAACAGAGGGAAGCCAAGATCTAATATAGGAGATGCAAACAACGAGAGAGATTGGATTAGATCTTCATACCCTTGAAGATTTGCACAGCGGAACGTTCGTCGGATCGTGGGTGATGTAGTCGTACTCGCTTCTCCTCCTCGCGATCCGATCCGATCTAGCACCACAAGTGGCGATGCCTCCGTGAGATGCACACGTGCGGCACCTCGACGTCTCCTCCTTCCTTGGTCCAGTAAGTATGGTGGAGAGATGGGTTGGATCTACAACGCGACGGCGCGGTGCAATTGGTGGAGAATTTATGCAGCAGGGCTTCGCCTACAAGCAGTCGGGAGGGAGAGAGGAGGGCAGCATGGCGGCTAGGGTTGGAGGGGAAGGTGTGAGGGGTTGGTGCGCCCCCACCCCTCTTTATATAGAGGGGGCCGCAGCCCTAGCCCCTCCCCCAACCCAAAACCGGCGGCCCCAAAGGATAAGTTGTGGGGGGCAAGGAAACCCCCCCTTCTAGAAGGTCTATCTCGAGTTTAAACCTCTCTTGGCCGGCTGGGCCCTATGGGGCCTTGTGCCCCTGGCCCAATGCGGCCAGGGCACTCGCTCATAGGCCCATGCCCCCTCCCGGAAGGTGGGGCCACGTTGGTCCCCTTCCGGAAGGTTCTAGAAGCTTTCGGTACAATACCGATTAACCCGGAACAATTCCGAACTCCAAAAACTGCACTGCCTTATATGAATCTTATTCTCCGGACCACTCCGGAACCTCTCGTGATGTCCCGGATCCCATCCGAGACTCCGAACAAAAACTCATAAACCAATTATCCAATCTATCCTAGCGTCGAGACACGTTAAGTGTGTGACCCTGCGGGTTCGAGAATATGCAGACATGATCTTCTATCAATAATCAACAGCGGGGTCTGGAAACCCATATTGACTCCCACACATTCATCGATGATCATATCGGATGAACCACGATGCTAGGATTCAATCAATCCCATATATATTCCCTTCGTCTCGTGATATTTTACTTGCCCGAGATTTTATCGCTTGCATGCCATACCTAGTTCAATCTCGCTCACGCAAGTACTTTACTCGTTCCGTAATCTGATATCACTTTGTGATTAACTCCTTAACCACATGCTTGCAAGCGGTGTTGATATCGATTAAGTGGGCCCAAGTATATCTCCGACTTGGGAGGGACAAATCCCATCTCGATACATACAACCCAATGATACTTTCCGATCACCTGAGAGACCTTTATGATCACCCTCTCATAGGATGACGTTTGATGACCTCAAAGCTTTCTTCCGATACCAGGGAGTTGTATTATCTCATGGTCTAAGGAATACAATATTTGACATAAGAAAAGCTTCGCAAAGACGAACACGATGACACGATCTAATTGCTTCGCTTAGTTTGGGTCTGTCCACCATATCATTCTCCCAATGATATGATCTCATTATTAATCGACAACTCATGTCCATGGTTAGGAAACCTTAACCATCATTAATCAATGAGCTAGTCCATAGAGGCATACTAGGGACACGGTGTTGTTCACAAACCACACAAGTATTAAAGTTTCCGCTTAATACAATTCTAGCATGGAATATAAACATTATCATGAACAAGAATTATAATAATAACAACTTTATTATTGCCTCTAGGGCATAATTTCAACAGTCTCCCACTTGCACTAGAGTCAATAATCTAGTTTACATCTGGCAACAATCTCACACCCATGGCACTGAGGTGCTGATCATGTTTTACACGTGGAAGAGGTTTAGTCAATGGATCTGCGACATTCAGATCTATATGTACTTTGCTAATCTTCAGATCTCCATCTTCTATATAATCTCGGATTATATGAAACTTGCGGTTGATATGCTTGGTCTTTGGATGATATCTTGGTTCCTTAGCGAGTGTTATGGCGCCAGTGTTGTCACACAATATCTCCAGTGGGTCCAATGCACTTGGAACCACGCCAAGCTCAGTGATGAAGTTTCTGATCCAAACTCCTTCACTTGACGCTTCTGCAGCAGCCATGTATTCCGCTTTCATCAGAGATCCCGCGATCACGCTTTGCTTGCAGCTTCTCCAGCTCATAGCTCCTCCATTCAAAATATAAACGCATCCTGTCTGAGATTTAGAATCATCCTTGTTGGTGTCGAAACTAGCGTCGACGTAACCTTTTACGACGAGCTGTTCATCACCCCCATAGACTAAGAACATTTCTTTAGTCCTATTCAGGTACTTTAGGATGTTCTTCACGGCTGTCCAGTGTTCCACTCCTGGATCAGTTTGATATCTGCTCGTCAAACTAAGAGCATTGGACACATCCGGTCTAGTACACAGCATGGCATACATGATAGAACCTATGGCCGAGGCATAAGGCACTTTGCTCATAGCTTCCCTATCATTTCATCAGGCTGGACACTGAGCCTTGCTCAATATCTTACCTGACAACATAGGCACTGAACCTTTCTTTGCCTTATCCATTCTGAACCTTTTCAGAACTTTGTCTAGGTATGTACTCTGGCTTAAAGCTATCAGACGTCTTTTTCTATCTCTATATATTTTGATGCCCAATATATAAGCAGCTTCACCTAGGTCTTTCATTGAAAAACACTTGTTCAAATAACTCTTCACATCGTTAAGCATGTTGATGTCATTTCCAATAATCAATATGTCATCCACATATAGTACCGAAGCGTCCGAGCTCCCACTCACTTTATTGTAGATGCAAGCTTCGTAGCAATTTGGAACAAATCCAAAGCTCTTGATCACTTGATCAAAACGAAGGTTCCAACTCCGAGATGCTTGCTTCAGTCCATAAATGGAACGCTGAAGTTTGCATACTTTATCAGCATCCTTAGGATCGACAAAACCTTCGGGTTGCATCATATACAACTCTTCATCAATGTTGCCATTGAGGAACACAGTCTTGACATCCATCTGCCATATTTCATAATCATGAAACGCAAAAATTGCTAATAAAATCCGAATGGACTTAAACATCGCTACGGGAGAGAAAGTCTCATCGTAGTCAACACCTTGAACTTGTCGAAAACCTTTCGCGACAAGCCGTGCTTTATAGACGGTAACATTACCATCCGCGTCCATTTTCTTCTTGAAGATCCATTTGCACTCAACGGCCTTTCGGTCGCTAGGAGGGTCCACCAAAGTCCATACTTGGTTTTCGCTCATGGATCCCAATTCGGATTTCATGGCCTCTAGCCATTTCTCAGAGTCTGGGCTCATCATCGCTTCCTCATAGTTCGTAGGTTCACTGTCTTCTACCAACAAGACAGTTAAGACAGGGTTGCCGTACCACTCAGGAGGGGCACGCGACCTTGTCGACCTGCGACGTTCAGTAGCAGCATCGTCCGAAGCTTCATGATCCTTATCATTAGCTTCCTCTATTGCTGGTGCAGGCGGCACTGGAACAATTTCAGGTGCTGTGCTACTCTCCAACTCAAGAGAAGGTTCAACAACCTCGTCTAGCTCTACTTTCCTCCCACTCACTTCTTTCGAGAGAAACTCCTTCTCAAGAAAGGAACCGTTCTTTGCGACAAACACTTTGCCTTCGGTTCTGTGATAGAAGGTATACCCAATAGTTTCCTTAGGGTATCCTATGAAGACGCATTTCTCCGCTTTGGGTTCGAGCTTGTCCGGCATCAACTTCTTGACGTAAGCTTCGCATCCCCAAACTTTAAGAAACGACAACTTAGGTTTAGCACCAAACCATAGTTCATACGGTGTCGTCTCAACAGATTTAGATGGAGCCCTATTTAAAGTGAATGCAGCGGTTTCTAATGCATAACCCCAAAATGATAACGGCAAATCAGTAAGAGACATCATTGATCGGACCACATCTAATAAGGTTCGATTCCGGCGTTTAGACACACCATTGCGCTGTGGTGTTCCGGGTGGCGTGAGTTGTGAAACGATTCCACTTCCTTTAAGATGCGTGAGAAAATCATAACTCAAATATTCACCTCCACGATCGGATCGTAAAAACTTAATCTTTCTGTTACAATGGTTCTCCACTTCATTCTGAAATTCTTTAAACTTTTCAAACGTTTCAGATTTATGTTTCATTAAATAGATATACCCATATCTACTTAAGTCATCGGTAAAAGTGAGAAAATAGCGATATCCACCGTCAATAAACACTCATCGGTCGCATACATCGGTATGTATGATTTCCAACAAGTCCGTTGCTCGCTCCATTATACCGAGAACGGGTTTTGATCATCTTGCCCATGAGGCATGGTTCGCATGTGTCAAATGATTCAAAATCAAGAGACTCCAAAAGTCCATCGAATGGAGTTTCTTCATGCTTTACACCAATATGACCTAGACGACAGTGCCACAAATAAGTAGTATTATCACTATCTACTTTGCATCTCTTAGCCTCAATGTTATGGATGTGTGTTTCATCCCTTTCGAGATTTAGAAGAAATAAACCATTCACAATAGGTGCATGACCATAAAAGATGTTACTCATATAAATAGAACAACCATTATTCTCCGATTTAAATGAATAACAATCTTGCAATAAACAAGATCGTAAATAATGTTCATGCTCAACGCAGCACATAATAACACTTATTAAGGTTTAAAACTAATCCGAAGGTAAAACTAAGGAGAGCGTCTTGTGCCATCACATCAACTCTTGATACGTTGCCAACGCCAAGATCGTCACCTCATCCCTAAGCGCCGTCTATTCTGTAGCTCTGCTTGAGTTACAAATATTAGCCGAACCGGTATCAAATACCAAGGCACTACAACGAGGGCTAGTAAGGAAAACATCAATAACATGTATATCAAATATACCTTTGATGGTGCCAGCCTTCTTGTCCGCTAAGTACTTCAGACAATTGCGCTTCCAGTGACCCTTGTCCTTGCAATAGAAGCACTCAGTGTCCGGTTTAGGACCAGACTTGAGCTTCTTCTCAGCAGGGGCAACGCGCTTGCCTCCGCCTTTCTTGAAGGGCTTCCTTGCACCCTTACCTTTATTGAAGGTGGGGGGCTTGTTGACCATCAACACATGATTATTCTTTTTGATGTTCACCTCCGCTACTTTCATCTTAGCAAAGAGCTCAGTGATCATATCAGTGGAACCAATCTGATTGTGATCAACTACAAAACTTTTGTAGCTAGGAGTGTCAATCTTGAGCTCCTCTGGAATCTTGCAGTCTAGTTGCTCAAGGCATTGAGTGTAGCCCGTCATCTCAATGGCGTGCTCACTAACGGAACTCCCTTCCTCCATCTTGTAGTTAAAGAATTTCTTAGAGATCTCATATCTCTTAGAACGGGCTTGAGTCTGAAACATGTTTTTCAGCTCCTCGAGAATCTCAAAGGGCCCGGCGAACTCCTCAAAACGATTTTGAAGATCCGATTCCATAGCATACAACATGGCGATCTTAATCAAATCATAATCATCCTTGCGCGACTGATAAACAACTTTTTCATCAGCTGGCGCATCTATAGTAGGGGCGTCACCTAGCGCTTTCTCAAGGACATAGTCCTTTTGTCCGCCAGCGAGAATGATTCTCGAATGGAACATTTTGGTGAAGTTAGACCGATTGTTTCTAAGCTTTTCTATCTCAGCAAAAACGTTGAAGTTGAAGTTGGACTTGGCCATGTGATCTACAGTATTTGCAAGTACAATTTAGACTATGTTCATGATAAATAGTTCAACTTAATCAAATTACTAGATAAACTCCCACTAAATTCAACATCCCTCAAGTTGTTTAGTGAACACGATCCAAATTCACCACACCTAATCCGATCATCACGAGAAGAGATGTGGTTTCAATGGTGGACAACGAAGTGTCGATCATATCATTCATATGACTCATGCTTAACCTTTCGGTTCTTGTGTTCCGAGGCCATGTCTGTACATGCTAGGCTCGTCAAGTTAGACCTAAGTATTTCCGCTGCGCAAAACTGGCTTGCACCCGTTGTATGTGAGCGAGAGTCTATAGCACCCGATCATCACGTGATGCTTGGACACGACGAACTTCGCAACGGTGCATACTCGGGAGAACATAGTTTTTATCTTGATCTTTAAGTGAGGAATCATCTTATAATGCTACCTCGCGATCTAAGCATGATAAGATACATAAAAGGATAAACATCACATGCATATAACTTTAATGTGACATGGTATAGCCAATCTTCGCGCAATGATCTCCATCTTGTGCGTTCCGGCATGATCTCCATCACTCCACCATGATTGCCTCCACCACGAATAGCAACTACAACTATTGCTAACTACTTAGCGATAAAGTGAAACTATTACATAAGAAGTTGACACACAGGTCATACACAATTATAAAGACAACCATATGGCTCCTGCCGGTTGTGTACTCATCGACATGCAAGTCGTTAAACGTTACAAAACATGATCATCGCATACATTATACACATCACATCTTGGGCCATACCATATCACAGAAAACACTCCCTGCAAAAACAAGTTAGACGCCTCTACTTTGTTGTTGCATGTTTTACGTGGCTTATGGGAGTAGATGCTAAGAACGATTCTTACCTACGGAAAGCCACAACGGTGATATTATGGTTGCCAAACTCCGGTGTTAATCCCATGACAACTATAGTGAGAGAAACTGACATCCACCAGCCGCATGTGTGGAACAAGCCACACGTCAAGTGCGAAGCCGGTCTCGCGAACGACGTCGTGTAAGGTTGGCCTGGACCGCTTCAATCTCACTATCCCGCGTCATAAGAAGAACACAAACAAGAGGCTTGCAACAGAAAACATCAACGCCCGCAACAACCATGTTGCGTTCTACTCGTGAAACACATCTACGCATAGATCTAGCTCTGATACCACTGAAGGGTTTAGCGGCATAGTAAATCAAAATTTTCTACGGATGCGAACAGAGGGAAGCCAAGATCTAATATAGGAGATGCAAACAACGAGAGAGATTGGATTAGATCTTCATACCCTTGAAGATTTGCACAGGAACGCTCATTTAACGTGGGTGATGTAGTCGTACTCGCTTCTCCTCCTCGTGATCCGATCCGATCTAGCACCACAAGTGGCGATGCCTCTGTGAGATGCACACGCGGCACACCTCGACGCCTCCTCCTTCCTTGGTCCAGCAAGTATGGTGGAGAGATGGGTTGGATCTACAACGCGATTTGCGGTGCAATTGGTGGAGAATTTATGCAGCAGGGCTTCGCCTACAAGCAGTCGGGAGGGAGAGAGGAGGGCAGCAGGGCGGCTAGGGTTGGAGGGGAAGGTGTGAGGGGTTGGTGCGCCCCCACCCCTCTTTATATAGAGGGGGGGCGCAGCCCTAGCCCCTCCCCCAAGCCCAAACCGGCGGCCCCAAAGGATAAGGAGTGGGGGGCAAGGAAACCCCCCCTTCTAGAAGGTCTATCTCGAGTTTAAATCTCTCTTGGCCGGCTGGGCCCTATGGGGCCTTGTGCCCCTGGCCCAATGCGTCCAGGGCATTCCCTCATAGGCCCATTCCCCCTCCCGGAAGGTGGGGCCACGTTGGTCCCCTTCCGGAAGGTTCTAGAAGCTTCCGGTACAATACCGATTAACCCGGAACAATTCTGAACTCCAAAAACTGCACTGCCTTATATGAATCTTATTCTCCGGACCGCTCCGGAACCTCTCGTGATGTCCCGGATCCCATCCGAGACCAACAAAAACTCATAAACCAATTATCCAATCTATCCTAGCGCCAAGACACGTTAAGTGTGTGACCGCTGGTTCGAGAATATGCGCACATGATCTTCTATCAATAATCAATAGCGGGTCCGAAACCCATATTGACTCCACACATTCATCGATGATCATATCGGATGAACCACGATGCCAGGATTCAATCAATCCCATATATATATTCCCTTCGTCTCGCGATATTTTACTTGCCCGAGATTTGATCGTGCACCGCCATACCTAGTTCAATCTCGTTCACGCAAGTACTTTACTCGTTCGTAATCCGATATCACTTTGTGATTAACTCCTTAACCACATGCTTGCAAGCGTGTTGATATCGACCGAGTGGCCCAAGTATATCTCTCCGACTTGGGAGGGACAAATCCCATCTCGATACAACCCAATGATACTTTCCGATCACCTGAGAGACACCTTTATGATCACCCTCTCATAGGATGACGTTTGATGACCTCAAAGCTTTATTCCGATACCAGGGAGTTGTATTATCTCATGGTCTAAGGAATACAATATTTGACATAAGAAAAGCTTCGCAAAGACGAACACGATGACACGATCTAATTGCTTCGCTTAGTTTGGGTCTGTCCACCATATCATTCTCCCAATGATATGATCTCATTATTAATCGACAACTCATGTCCATGGTTAGGAAACCTTAACCATCATTAATCAATGAGCTAGTCCATAGAGGCGTACTAGGGACACGGTGTTGTTCACAAAACTACACAAGTATTAAAGTTTCCGCTTAATACAATTCTAGCATGGAATATAAACATTATCATGAACAAGAATTATAATAATAACAGCTTTATTATTGCCTCTAGGGCATAATTCCAACAACAATAACACGACCAGAAGAAGGATCAAAACAACGATATCCTTTGTGATCATCAGAAAATCCAAGATGAATGCAAGGTAGGGAACGTGGTTCGAGTTTATTCGATGTTGTAGAGGCAATGTTTGGAAAACAAAGGCAACCAAAAACACGCAAGAAAGAATAGTCTGGGTGAGATAAAAATAAAAATTGAAAGGATGAATAAAGAGGACACGTTTTGGTGGGTCAAATATTGATGAGGAAAGTGGCAGTGCGAAGGGCTTCAGCCCAGAAACAAGAAGGGAGAGAGGCTTGCAAAAGTAAAGTGCATAGAATGTCATTTATAGAATGAAGAGAACGTTCGGCTTTACCATTTTGGGAAGAAGTATAAGGACAGGAGAAACGAAGAAGGATTCCTTGAGAAAGAAAGAAACTGCGGTTTGTAGTGTTGTCAAATTCTCGTCCATTATCACACTGAATAAATCGAATAGGCAAGCCAAAGTGAGTAAGAACATACTGCCGAAAATTTATGAAAATCGTATGCACATCAGATTTTGCACAAAGAGGAAAAGTCCAAATATAGTGAGAGTAGTCATCCAGGATCACAAGATAATATTTATAACCAGAAACACTAGGGACTGGAGATATCCATAAATCAGAATGAAGAAGCTCAAATGGAAAGGTACTAACAGTAGTTGAGGTGCCAAAAGGTAATCTAACATGTTTGACGCATTGACAGGCATTACAAAGAGAGGGATTGTGAGAGGAACTAGAGCTAGGTATACAAAAATCTTGAAGCAAAGACGACAGAGTTGTTTTATTTGGGTGACCTAGACGATGATGCCATAAATCAACAGATGCAAGCATGGCGCGGGGGGTGGATATGGGTGCGCCATGAAGTGGATAAATATCGTCCGTGCTATTGTACCGAGCGAGAACCTCCCCTGTTTTCAGATCCTTCACAGACAAACCAAAAGGGTCAAAAGCCAGAATAACTTTGTTGTCAATACAGAATTGTCGAACAGAAATAAGATTTTTGATTAGTGAAGGAACAACAAGAATATTACGTAGAAGAAAATTAGCATAAGATGAAGAGATGTGAGAATTTCCTGTGCAAGAGACAGGAACTGTGGAGCCATCGCCAATAGTGATTGTGGAAAACGGAGAGGGGAAACAAGCTGATAGCAAATTCATATTTGAAGACATATGCGAGGATGCACCGGAATCGAAAATCCAATCCATACCTTCGTTATTTAGTGTAAAGTTGTTCATGGCGTTGATGAAGGCGGCTTGGTCCCAGTTCGGATGCAGGGGAGGAGCAGAGGAGCCGGGAGCTTGCATGTTGACGTAGGGGAGGGACGGTAGATGGTTGTACGCGTACGGATCTTGCATGGTGCCATAGGAGCCCGGGATGTGGTAGTAGGGCACGCCGTATGGTGGTGTAGCAGTCGCGGTGTAGACGTGAGCCAGCGGCCGAGGGCCGAGGAGGCCGGGAGAGCCCGTGGCTGGACGAAGACCGGGACTCTATGCGCCTGTGTATGCAGGAGGGGCTCCATATGGAGACAGGGCCAACCATGGCATCGACCAAGCCTGCACAAGGCGAGTCCAAGGGTCGTGAGGAGGCCCGGACGGTGGCCCAAACGACGAAGAGGCAGGCGATGACGAAGCAGGTGCAGGTCCGGAGGAGCGCGCCATGGGAGGCCTGTAGGTCGGGTTCTTGCCCCCGTAATTAGGGCTCGGGCGCCATCCAGGAGGCGGGGTCGGGGCCGCAGCTGGCATGGTAGGGGGCGGGTGCACGAGCGGCTGCCTCGGCAGCCCAGAGGGTGGATTCCCTGCCGTGGCAGGTAAAATGGATCGTATGGGCACCTAGAAGGGGGGGTGAATAGGTGCTAACCATTTTTTAATACCTTTTCAATTTTAGGCTTGACACAAATTAAATTCTCTAGATATGTAACTACGATAATTTCCCTATATGCAACCCTAGCTACTAAGCACGTAAAGAGAGGAGCGAGGGAACCGTAGTGGAGCATGCGGAGACACAGGGATTTGTTTTACCGCAGTTCCTTCCTTGTTAAGGTAAGTACATCTGCATTGGAGGGGTGAGCGGTTCTAAGACCACCACGCCACAATAGGCCTCACCCTATTCTCCGATGGATCTCGCCACGAGAGGCCTGATCCACCTTCTCCACTATTGGATCCCTTCAAGGCGGAAAGCATTGCCTTTTACAACACTACCGAGGCACACACCCACAACTGAATTGGGGGCTCCCAAGATGACAACAAGCTGTCACAAGAACAAGGTTTAACAATATAAACAAAAAACAAGGATCTAGGTATTTGCAAAAAATACTAGATCGGTGATTCTCCAAATGAATGGAGAGGAGATGAAGTGCTTGATTGCTGATGATGAAGATTGAGTTCTCCTCCTTCGATTCCCCAAGGAACGGGGTCTTTGGGTGGATCTAGGTGGAGCACTCTTGAATGAAGGTTGCAGACCAGATCTTGTCTTTTTCGAATGAACCAAGAGTTCTGGCCAGAGGGGGAAGACAGGCTTAAATACCCCCTGCCCAGAACAAGCCGTTGGAGAAGTTTGGGGGCGGATTATCCGCCCCCCTTTGGGGCGGACTATCCGCCCTGGGGAGAAAATCCGCCCCCCCCAGGACGGAAACTCCAGTGAAAACTCTGCCCCCTATACAGAGAGCGATGCATCCTTGACTTTGAAGAAATTTCCAGAGGGGCGGATTATCCGCCCCCACCAGGGGCGGACTATCCGCCCTTGGGAGAAAGTCCGCCCAAGGACCGGAAAGTCCGATGGAAACTCCGCCCCCCATACAGAGAGCGACGCAGACCTAGGCTTGAAGGAAATCCTCGAGGGGGCGGACTATCCGCCCCCAAGAGGCGGACTATCCGGCAGGGCCGGAAAATCCGGCCACAAACTCCGCCCCCTCTCTGGGGGTTGCGCACTCTGGAAAGAGGATTGGGGCGGATTATCCGCCCATGGGAGGGGCGGATTATCTGCCCCCCAGAAAGCAGTTTCCTTCCCTTCTCAGTAAACAGATCCGCAGCACTTCAACACACGTTAAATAATCCTTGATATTGTTATCTAACACACAAAACACTATGGATTATGAAATGTTCTTTCAATCTCCCCCTTTTTAGTGTCAGATGACAATACTAGGATTTGCAAATGACTACCAATGACACCCTTAAAATAAATGAAAGAGGCTCCCCCTAGATGTGTGCATATTTAATATTTTCCTTTTAAACACACATGCACACACTAGATAAAACACAACTTTCATAGCAAGAACAATAAAAACAAGATGGGTTGGTAAACAAGATCATACCACCGGGATGTGAATATTGCCAAATAAACTAATGAGATTGTCCTGCTCCAAGCACATCCCACAAGATTGATGCATACATAAGATAATCCCATTATTCCATATGTCATCAACTAGAATGCCAGACTCCATAGATAAATCCAGAATTCCATAGGACCATACATAATAAGTCACGACAGAGTCTTACAATAACCAAGCAAGCACAAATAACGAATGGAAAAGCAAGTGCTTGCGCCCGACCCATGCAAATCCGGTGACCTAATAGAACTACTTCTCCCCCTTTGGCATCGAAACGCCAAAAAGGAAGAAGAGCGATGCTAACGCCCCTGCAAATCCTCGTCGTAGTCATTCCTGTCCCCTTCGTGTGCAAGAATAGATGGTTCAAGGAGGGAAAGGAAGGCTTGGGTTTAGAGCAACAAACTGAGATGGTACTACACACCCAAATTTGCAAGAATCAAATAAAAAAAGCCAAAAGTGAGTGTGTTTTCCATAAGAACAAGAAATATGCAAGAAAATCCAAAGAGAGCCATTAGAAACCAACTCTTCTCACGGAAGAGGGCGGTGGCCGAAGCCACCATGTTGGAGCGCATGGCATGACACCGCGAAGATGTATCTTGAGTTCAAAACCAATGCTCATCGATGACCCACATATCACAAAATGATATTAAGGGAAATGATTTTACTTGCTTTCGGCATTATGGGGGGAGGGTTAGTCCAATCAGTTAGGACCACACTCCCCCTATATCTATGCCCGCATCTAAACAAAATACATGAATAAGAGAAAGTGAGTGTGCAAGGATAGTCAAGCCAATCTCCTTGAATCTATGATATTTAGCTCATTCCTCAAATAACAAAATCTTGATTCGTCAAGGGGCTTCGTGAAAATATCAGCAAGTTGGTTCTTTGTGCTCACAAAGGATAGGGCAATATCACCACGAGCAACATGATCCCGAATGAAGTGGTTGCGAATCTCTATATGTTTAGTTCTTGTATGCTGCACGGGGTTGTAGGCAATCTTGATAGTACTTTCATTGTCACATAATAGAGGCACTTTGTCACAATTGACACCATATTCCTTTAAAGTTTGCCTCATCCATAACAATTGTGTACAAGCACTTGCAGCATCAACATATTTAGCTTCGGCTGTTGAGAGTGAAATACAATTCTGTTTCTTTGAAGACCGACACACTAGAGACCTGCCCAAGAATTGACATGCACCAGAGGTTGATTTCCTATCATCTTTGTCACCAGCCCAATCTGAATCAGTGTAACCACATAGATAGAAACTTGAACCCTTGGGATACCATAACCCAAAATTTGGGGAATGAACCAAATATCTGAAGATCCGTTTGACCGCCACTAAGTGGCTTTCTTTAGGAGCGGCTTGGTACCTTGCACACACTCCTACACTTAACACGATATCGGGCCTAGATGCGCAAAGGTAAAGGAGAGAGCCGATCATGGATCGGTATACCTTTTGGTCCATGTCTTTACCCTTGGGATTGAGCTCAAGATGACACTTTGTTTGCATTGGAGTAGCCACACCATTGAGATCCGTCATCTTGAACCTTTTGAGCATGTCTTGGATGTACTTAGCTTGATTAATAAAGGTTCCCTCTCTAAGTTGTTTGATCTCAAATCCAAGAAAGAACCTCAGCTCACCTATCATGGACATCTCAAACCTGTCAGTCATAAGCTTTGAAAATTCATCGTTAAAAGCTTGGTTAGTAGAGCCAAAAATAAAGTCATCTACATAAAGCTGGCATACAAAAAGCTCCCCATTAACCTTCTTAGTAAAAAGAGTGGGATCGATTTGCCCAACTTCGAATCCACGGTCTAGCAAAAGCTCTTTAAGGTGCTCATACCACGCACGTGGGGCTTGTTTAAGGCCATAGAGCGCCTTATCGAGTTTGTATACATGGTTCGGAAATTTGGGGTCCTCAAAACCCGGGGGCTGCTTGATGTATACTAACTCATGTAGAGGACCATTAAGAAACACACTCTTAACATCCATTTGCTGAAATTTAAAATTATGATGGGCTGCATAGGCAAGAAGGATACGGATGGACTCAAGACGAGCCACAGGAGCATAAGTCTCGCCAAAATCAATTCCTTCCACTTGAGAGAATCCTTGAGCCACGAGTCTTGCTTTATTCCTCACAACAATGCCATTTTCATCTTGTTTGTTCTTGAAGATCCACTTGGTGCCGATAACATTGCGGCAATCCTTTGGTTTCTCTACGAGCTTCCAAACTTTGTTGCGTTCGAAGTTATTTAATTCTTCATGCATTGCAACAACCCAATCGGGGTCTTCAAGAGCATCAAAGACCTTCTTCGGTTCAACCATGGAAATGTGAGCTTGATGATCACAGAAGCTTGCAAGTTATCTTCTAGTAGATACCCTTCGTCGTAGATCACCAACAACCTTGTCAAGAGTGTGACCCCTTAGTTCAAGGTTCCGATCAGCATGAGCCTTGCGACGAGCCTCACTGTCCTTATTGTTTCTAGAAGGAGTTGATTCAGTATTTGTATCCTTGTCTTGACCCCTGCCTTGCCCTTGATCTTGGTCTGAGATAACACCAGGAGGTTGCTGCAGAGCTTGTTCTTCAGGGGCGGATAATCCGTCCCTTGGAGGGGCCGGACTATCCGGCCTGGGAGATGAAACACCAGTGACTTCTTCGTGAGCATGCCTGACAGGACTTGGAGAAACAGAGCCGGATAATCTGCCCATGAGGGCCGGAGAATCCGGCCTGGGAGTTTCTTGGCTGTTGTTTTTCTCCTTCGGATCCCCTGGAACGAGTTGGAGTGCCAGGGGAGGATTGTCCGCCCCTTGTAGGGGGCGGATAGTCTGGCCTGGGACTACCAACTTGTCCAGGAGACATATGATCTTCAGCAGGTTGCGGTGTTGGTGTAGAGTTTTCTCTAAATAGTAGGAGCTTGTTGATCTTGTGTAGATGAGGGCTCCACTTGAGTGGAGCATTGTCCTTCCCGATCCGCCACAAGGGGTTCCTCAATGGGGCGGAAAAATCCCACGCCCATTCTTCTTATGGCATCTTGGGGTATTTCAACATCTGCATCACAAACATCAACTTGCCCTACAAAGGAGTCATATTATCGAACTCCACACTACAAGATTCTACAAAAATCCCAGTGAGCTTGTTGTAGACTCTATAAGTGTGGGATTCGACACCATAACCAACAAAAATACCTTCTAAAGACTTGGACTCAAATTTAGACAAGCGGATACCCTGAAGTATGAGATGTTGGGCTTGTTACCGGTAAGTATTTCATAAGGAGTCTTGTCCAAAATCTTGCGAAGATAGAGACGGTTTGATGAGTGGCAAGCAGTGGATATGGCTTCAGCCCAAAATTTGTAAGGAGACTTGAATTCAGCCAACATTGATCTTGCCATATCCATCAAAGTGCGGTTCTTCCTCTCAGCTACACCATTTTGTTGAGGGGTGTACGCAGCAGAATATTGATGTTTAATCCCCTCTTCGCTTAGAAACTCATTCAAGGTGTAGTTTTTGAATTCAGAGCCGTTGTCACTCCTTATTGCCAAGATAGGAACATTGTGTTGACGTTGAACTTCATTGGCAAAGTCAATGACTGTTTGTTGAGTCTCACTCTTTAGTTTGAAGAAATAGACCCATGTATATCTTGAGTAATCATCAACAATGACCAAGCAATATTTCTTCCCACCAAGACTTGCATGAGAAGGAGGACCAAATAAATCCACATGAAGTAATTCCAAGATCCTCTTTGAAGAAACAATAGTCTTCCTCTTGTGGGGAGAGTCGTGCATTTAGCCTTCAACACAAGTCCTGCAAACACGATCTTTGGCAAAGGAGACATTGTCTTTTAGTCCAAGGATGTGGCCACCCTTGTGGAGACTTTGCAAAGTTCTCATGTTGACATGGGCTAAACGGCGATGCCATAGCCATCCCACGTCGGCCTTCCCGAATAGACACATCGGACCCGAAGTGGTTTTCCCCGAAAAGTCCACCACATACAGGTCATTTTCGATGTATCCAACGAAAGCGACCTTTAGAGACTTGCTCCACAAGAGTACCACCAAATCATCATCGATAAAAACAACAAAACCCATCTTTCCAAGGGCATGACGTCCACGAGAGAGATATCGTGGGCAACCACAACCTTGCCAAGACCCAATACCTGAGATTTAGACTTATCACCATAGGAGACTGTAATATTATCATGATTTGGACGCATCTCCGTGATGATCTCCTTGCTTCCGGTCATATGACTAGTGCATCCACTATCCAGCACCCATTTCGACCCACCGGAAGCATAGCCTTGCAAGAGAATTACTTCTTGGTTTTAGGTACCCATTTTTCAATGGGTCCTTTCATGTTAGTAACAAGGGTCTTTGGGACCCAAATAGACCAAGCAATATATTCATCAAAGGTATTGACATAATAAGCATAAACATCGCCATAATCATTACAAAAGAGTTCATAATTTGGATTGTGAGACCCTCCAAAACCAATATTGTTAGTCTTGTCTTTTGTGACATTCTTCACAGCGATGCTTGTCTTTGATTGCACATTCTTGGTCTTGTTCTTCTTGTTTTTCTTCATCTTGGACTTGGTGACATACCCAAGTCCCTCTTTACTATGATTTGAACTTTGCTTGCCAAGAACTTCATCAAGCACACCCTTATCCTTGGGAGTGATGTCCTTAACCACTTCTTTTTCCACACTAGCATTTTCCTTGTGACTATATGTTGAATTGGATGAGATAGGAACATCATATTTGGCCAATCGTCTTTGAAGCTGATCATGTGACTCATTGAGAATGGAGAAATCGTTTTTCAACGCCTTGTGAGCATTGTCAAGTTTCTCCAATTCCTCGGAGAGTCTATCATGAGCAGCCCCAAAGTCAATCTTTTCCTTCTTTAACTTCTTTGCTTTGGTGACTGCATTGTCACGTTCCTTAACAAGTTTAGCCACAATTTCTTCATGTGACTCTTCAATGGACTCAAGCCTTTCTTCAAGAGATACCCGAGCTTCTTCTTCCTCAAGAGCATTTTTTAAGGATGCAATTTCCATTGCATCCTCCCTTTCAATTCTTCCCTTTTCTTCGAGAAGAGCTTCGTTTTGGGCCAGCTGGTCCATAAGAGCTTCAAAACGAACTTTGTGCTCACCTTGTAATTTAGTGTAGAAGTAATCCAAAGCAATAATCTCTTCTTTAACCTTAAGACTGGTAGGATCATCCATGTCAATCATATCCTTAGAAAAAGAAGAGTTAGAAGTCGTTACCTCGGAGATTCTTGCCATGAGACAAGTAGCATTCTTGTTGGTGATGTTTTCATTCGGAGAGTCGAAGAGAGATGTTGATGTAGATGTGGTGGCTATAGCAGCCACCTCTTGAGAGCTATCATCCTCGTCCTCATCTTCACTTCCCGATGAATATTCTTATTGAGCCACTAGAACAATATTTGGTTGCTTCTTGAAGGGAGCATTCTTCTTTACAAACTGTTTCTTGCGTGGAGCCTTTGACTTGTCCTTGAAAATAAGTCTTCCACCATTATATTCCCTACTTTGATATGGACACTCAGCTACAAAGTGCAGCCGGTCACCACAGTTGAAACATGTTCTCAGCTTGGGACCATTTTCTTTTCTTCCATAGGCTCCACTCTTGCGTTATAGTTCAGCTTTAGCCTTGGCTGGATCTTTCCAAAAGTTTCTAGCATAAAGATCCAAGTATTGTCCGTGGATCATTTTTATATCCTCGAGACAGTCCAGACCTTCTATGGCATATTCATCATGATCAATCACACTAGTCTTCAAGGCCACGTTGACCCCCTTTTGCATCCCCATAGCTCGAGCACGAGCATCTTCAGCATTCTTGGCAGCCACTTTGAAAGCGGCCATTTCTTGCATTACCTCATTGGATGTCATGAGGTGATAGTTATGCCTACCTTGGAGACTTTTCAAATCTGTGGGCTCAAATGACATAAGAGCACTGACATACTTGCGCTTGATCCAAGCATCATCAACATGAGCGGCACCATGGTTTCTGAAATTTGTGGCTATTGCCTTGAGCCTCCTATACATGTCCTCATGGTCTTCTCCATCCAACATATAGAATCCTTCAGCTTCGTTGCTCAACGCATCATATCTATTCCTTTTCATACTTTCATTTCCGATGAAGAGCTCGGTGAGAGCATCCCAAGCTTCCTTAGCTGTACTAAGATGTTGAATGTGTGGCATATCTTTGTCACCCACACCAAGCTGTATCATGTGTAGAGATGTAGCGTTGAGTTGGCTATCGACAACTTCTCTTCTTGTAAGATTGTTGGGGTTTCCAACATGAAGACCATTTTTGATGATCTTCCACAACTCTATGGAGGAACTGCACACATGAGATTTCATCAAAAATTGCCATTGAGTAAAAGTAGATGCTGAAAGTTTGGGTGGATCACCCCTATTATGTATATGTGGGTGAGGGATAGGTGGATCCGGGGAATACACATGAGAAACCTCATTATATCCATCCTTACCGCTATCCTTTTTCGAGGAGGAGCTCTTGCTAGTGTCATCACCAACCACTTCATTATCTTTGGAAACATTTTTACCCGTTTCCTTGGATTGCGGAGTGGTAGCCTCAGAGTTAGATGGAGGTGATGCTGCGGATGTGGAGAGACGCATTATCAATTGACGCATCTCTTCCATCTTAGCCTCCATTGAACTCACCAAGGTTGTTTCCAACGTCTTGAGATCGTTCATGGTGACTACCTCCGAAGCATCACTCCCATCTACCTTGGAACCCATACTTCTCTTAGGCGGTTAAGCCCGAAATAAGAGTCGGGGCTCTGATACCAATTGAAATGGATCGTATGGGCACCTAGAGGGGGGGGGGGTGAATAGGTGCTAACCAATTTTTAATACTTTTTCAATTTTAGGCTTGACACAAAGTAAATTCTCTAGATATGTAACTACGAGAATTTCCCTATATACAACCCTAGCTACTAAGCACGTAAAGAGAGGAGAGAGGGAACCGTAGTGGAGCACGCGAAGACACAGGGATTTGTTTTACCGCAGTTCCTTCCTTGTTAAGGGAAGTGCATCTGCGTTGGAGGGGTGGGCGGTTCTAAGACCACCACGCCACAATAGGCCTCACCCTATTCTCCGATGGATCTCGCCACGAGAGGCCTGATCCACCTTCTCCACTATTGGATCCCTTCGAGGCGGGAACCGGTGCCTTTTACAACGCTACCGGGGCACACACCCACAAATGAATTGGGGGCTCCCGAGATGACAAGCTGTCACAAGAACAAGGTTTATCAATATAAACAAAAAACAAGGATCTAGGTATTTGCAAGAAATACTAGATCGGTGATTCTCCAAATGAATGGAGAGGAGATGAAGTGCTTGATTGTTGATGATGAAGATTGAGTTCTCCTCCTTCGATTCCCCAAGGAACGGGGTCTTTGGGTGGATCTAGGTGGAGCACTCTTGAATGAAGGTTGCAGACCAGATCTTGTCTTTTTCGAATGAACAAAGAGTTCTGGCTAGAGGGGGAAGACAGGCTTAAATACCCCCTGCCCAGAACAAGCCGTTGGAGAAGTTTGGGGGCGGATTATCCGCCCCCCTTTGGGGCGGACTATCTGCCCTGGGGAGAAAATCCGCCCCCAGGACGGAAACTCCGGGGAAAACTCCGCCCCCTATACAGAGAGCGACGCAGCCTTGACTTTGAAGAAATTTCCAGAGGGCGGATTATCCGCCTCCACCAGGGGCGGACTATCCGCCCTTGGGAGAAAGTCCGCCCAAGGACCGGAAAGTCCGAGGGAAACTCCGCCCCCCATACAGAGAGCGACGCAGGCCTTGGCTTGAAGGAAATCCTCGAGGGGGCGTACTATCCGCCCCCAAGAGGCGGACTATCTGGCAAGGCCGGAAAATCCGGCCACAAACTCCGCCCCCTCTCTAGGGGTTGCGTACTCTGGAAAGAGGGTTGGGGCGGATTATCCGACCCCAGAAAGCAGTTTCCTTCCCTTCTCAGTGAACAAATCTGCAACACTTCAACACACGTTAAATAATCCTTGATATTGTTATCTAACACACAAAACACTAGGGATTATGAAATATTCTTTCAACAGGAGCGGTGGCGTGGAAGACGTGTGGCGCCCGTTGTGCCATGCGAGCTTGATTCTTTTCTTGTTGCTGGAGATGGGAATGCACCTCCTTGAAGGTGGGGTAGGGCTTCATCATGGGGATGAAGGACTGATGTTTCTCGAACTGATCTCCGAGGCCGACGAGGAGAGCGTTGATGAGGGTATGGTCGTCGACGTGATCACCAAGCTCACGGAGTTCATCGCCGATGGACTTGATCCGCTGACAAAATACCGTCACTGGGGCATCTCCCTGGGTGGTCGTGCGAAGCTCCGTGTTGAGCGCGTTGATGCGCGCGTCGGAGTTGTCCTGGAACAGCTGCTGGAGAGAGGCCCATAGATCGGCGGCGGTGGCGTCATCGGAGGAGACCAGGTTGAAGAGCTCCGTGGAGATGCGTGTGTAGATCCACTGGATGATGGCAAGATCATCTTTGATCCAGCGGGGATCGGCAGGCTGCGGAGGGTAGGAGGGATCTATGTGATGACGGAGGCCGCAGCGGCCGAGGTGGATGGTGAAGAGGTGGCGCCAGTGGTAGTAGTTGTGGGAGCCGAGGTCGAGCGAGATCAGTATGAAGGGGGAGACATCGGCGATGGTGTCGGCTAGAGAGATCATCGGAATTTGGGGAGGTGGTGGTTGGGTAGATGTAGGTGTTGAGGAGGAAAAGGAGGAGGTAGGAACGCGTCGGCAGCACGAAACTCGGCCATGGAGAAGAGGGGCCGAGTTGGGGGCGGCGGCGGCCTTGGCGGCGCAGGTGGAGGCGTCATCCCAGGTGCAGAAAACCTAGGCGTCTGATACCATGATAGTTTGAGAGAATAATAACTTGTATTGATTTCAACCACGTTGGGCTGTTTATATAGATTACAACTGACTTGGACTCCAAGACTAATAAAGATAGAGTTACAATCCAAATAGGGAGAGGAGAGGCGGCCGGTGCCCTAGCCGACCTATACTCTAATAAGTTCATACATACACATAAAACATGATAAAGATCGAGCGATCAAGCATCTCGATCCAAGATCATCTTCCTCTTGTTCTCGAACCAAGCACGCTGAATTAGCTCCATGTCGGTGAGATTTGTGGTCATGATCCGATTTTATTAGGCGAGTATGTAGAGCTCGACTTCCTTTTGCTTGAGATCTAGCTTCCTTGCTCTTGACTGGGCATTGATCTATTCTATCTCGAGGCGCTTCGTTTGCATCTCACAGAACTTCTTGGCCGCATCCTCCCTTTTCTTGTGTCCCTCTTATCAGAGGATACCTCCTTCTCGGCTCTCAACTCTTTCAGCGTCTCTTGGATAGCAAGTGACGAAGCTTCACGCTTGGCATCTAGCTTGTTGTTTGTCCTTCCCCTCGGCCTTGGCGTTTTACTACCCCCACTTTGGGTTGGCGCTTCAACATCGATGATGACTCCGGAGCCTCCTTCGTTTGTACTTCCTGTATAGAGCTCCTTTCATTTCTCATAATCTTTAAGCTTTCTCCAACAATGGACATTGCGAAAGCTTTTTTCTCGTGGCATGTCCTGAAGTGTCCCATAGCTTGCCACGCCTATACAACAAGTTTAATGTTTGAACGGTGCAAGTAAGGATGAATGAAAGGGAAAGAAACGGTTTAAGTAACATACCTTGTTATGGACACCAATGCCACTCATGAGCCTTACCTTGACATGGTTATATGCACCGACGGAGCTTTGCAAGGGCCGAATCGGGCCATGGCCTGCCCAGGTTTTTTGCCAAAAAAAAATAGACACTCTCTCCGACCCATATTAGTTTGACTGAAATTTATCTAATTCTGAATATATCTATTTAAGTTTTAGTGCTAGATACGTTTGTATTTAAACAAATTTAAGTCAACTAATATAGATCGGAGGGAATACTAGGAATCATATGCCCATCCCACCAGAATGCCTGATCGTTACTCTGTTGTCTCCAACGAGTCCACGATGGACTTGTTCTTTCCCGACCAGAGATGCGGCGCCGCTACTTCATTGCTTGCTAGGTTTAGGAATTAAGAGTGGAGGCGGAGGGTTGCACAGCAGCAGCCACGCATCGCTGAGCTCGAGGTTGCCCGTCGCCTGGTCGTCGCAACTCCCAGACGCAATTGCACAGGCACGTACGATCCTACGAATCAGAGGGGCGGCGCAGCAGCAGCCGACGGAGCGACCAGCTCACCAATCACCAATGAGCATTGTTTTCGAGTGGATATATTTCATGCAACACTGGACACTCGATAATTCGAATTAAATCAAAGGTTTAATAAGAAGGTAATGGATCTTCTGAATGCACTCACTAAATATGTGTATTTAGTTCACGCGTAAATTTTTCGTCCATCCAGTGTCCTACTTGCCGCGTATAAGGACATAGCAGGGAAAGAAAAAAATCTGTTATTTTCGTTGTACGAGGAAAGTGATATTTGTGTATACGACATAAATAGATACAAATTTTGTAAGATGATCTGTTTTTGCCTTATAGTCTATTTACACTCAGTTAGGTCATGCATCCGAATACAACATAAATAAATATTAGGATAACAAATTATGTTCAATTTTTTTGCTTAGTTCATGCGCTAATTTTCTTATGCGTCCGAATGTATAAATATTTGAATTCAGTTAACATGTAAAACAAATTGAGCGTTCGGCCAGTTACCAAACAACCGGGCTAATATTTAGAATCTAAAACATAAAATAAATATAAACTTTATAAATGACAACATGCTTACTTTTTTCCATCAAGCGTGCATGTGTTAATCATCTGAAAGGAAAATGAAAAAAATACAAATATGCAAGGATTATGTTTAAGAATATCAATATTAATATTTATTTGTCTCATTCAAAATAATGAAAGGACTCACATATTTATTTTTTTGACATAATGGCACATCAATAGTAACGAAGCAGAGACAAGTCATAGAAGGCACATGAAGGTGTTATACAATTATGGGGAGACATAATGGCACATCAATAGTTCCAAACTATGGGGAGACTACACAATTTAAAACAATATTTTTATGTAACCCAACCTTTGATTTATATGGGCATAGAGTATACCCTATTGTGCACTCAAGTTCCTCCCATTCGTGTTATAGAAGAACACTATTAATATGATATTAGTTATCTGATACATACAAGCGTGACAAATTATATTTATGTGGGTTGTAATAGCCTATTTGTTATGTAACATCCCAAAAATATTGAACTAGAATCATCAAACTCTAATCACCAAAATTAAGGTTAACAAAAACTTCTCCAATTAAAAATATGAAAGCATTCATATGTGTGTATTGAAATTTGGATTCTTTTGGATTGACATGATTATGTGTTTCTTTGCTTGTAGAATGATTCTTAGGTGAAATAAACATCATCTAAACAATTTCCAAACTTTTCCCAAAGACAAATAAATTAAAACAAACAAATTAAGTGAATGGTCATTTTGGCCAATTTAACTCCCATGCCTACTTTGGCTGTCTCTAACTTTCAGAACTTAACAGAAACATGTATGGATCTTTGCACCCCTTGATAATACTCGTAACAAAGTATCAAGGTCCACCTTGTGATCATCCAGAAACATTTAAATGCATAGTTTAAATGACAGTTTAAAATTGAATCTATTTCATATGGGAAGATCCCACTTTTTCAAAAACCACTCAAACAAGCTCAACTTTCAAAACCCAAGCATCTACAGACTCACCAGCACATGCCTAGCACACCCACAAAAAATCTTTTAAAAATTCAAAACTTGAATTCATACGGCCATTTCATCAAACACCTTGCAGATACAAATCAAACAAAATCAAAACACTATAGTGTGCAGTGGTTCTGGCCAAACTTGTTCCCTCTCTAGCTCACAGCAACCTCAGTAGATCATCTAGCAAACTTAACTAATCACTAGCCCTACTGTAAGCTTGTCAATGTCATCAATGGTGAACAGCCCGAGAGCACCCATGTCACCCCAGTGTGGACAGCATGCTAGAGGAAGAACTAGCCGTGCCAACCTTGTATGGAAGATAGCCCATGCCTCACCGCCCCCTCTCGACCAGCCCTGCCTCGCAGACAGCAACCAGAACCGTCAGGAACGCCGCGCCCGTGCCGCTGTCGATCATGCCGACGTGCACCACAGAGCATGCAACCCGACCACCTCGAGCCCTCGCCGCTCGCCAGCATGCTCCCCACCGCCCCAGGAGACCGCCACACATGCCCATTTCACCGCCCGTACCCCATAGCCACCGCTTGTCATCGAAGACGCCGCCTCTGCCTCACAGAGCATCGAGCGTTTCCGACCATTTGCCACCGCCCCTACACGCGCATTTAAATCATAGAGCATCGCCAGGAGACCACCGATCGATCGCCACCCTCGGCCAGATGAGATTGCCCCGTACCGCTTCGCGTTTAAAGAGCCACTGACAGGTGGAACCCCCCTGTTAGTTGAGCTCCGCGCCGCGGAGTGACACTGGGCCGGCCCATTAGCAGTTCCCGCGCAGACCAGTTGTTTCAATTTAACTTTTTCTATTTTAATTCAAACATAGTTCTGTACCCAGTTTCAAAAATCAACCCAGCTCGATTCAGTGAACCAAATTGAATGAAACCAATTTTGTTAGAAAGGTTTTGAAATTCTTAATCCAAGCCCGTTGGATTCAAATCATTTGAATCTATAGATCAACCTTGGTAAAAATAACAAGGCAGAAGCTTTTCTGCATTCAATTTTTTTTTCAAATTTAAACTATAATAGCTTTTGAGTTGATTCCAACTCTCAAAAATCACATTTGATCATACCTTTCAGAATATATAAAAACATATGGGTTTACTTACAGAAATAATGTTTAAGTAATAAAAGGATGCCACATAGGCATTTCTAGTCATTTATTTTTATTTAAAATAAAAGGTTAAATCTTATTAAATTGTGACACCACTTTAAATCACATTCCCATGTACTAAAATGTGTGGTGATGACATGTGTCAACATGATTCCATGTTTGGTTTGGAGAATATTAAATCTTAAGTAGTTTTTCAATGAGTAGAAATTACTTTTCTAAAAATAAAATAAATAAGACAAATGCCTTATTCTTGTGATGTTAGTGATGATGCTAGATCATCTATAGGACCCTTTTGTGTGATGATTGAAAATAGTTAAGTATTGTTTGGTGATTGTGTATCTCGTATTTATTCATAAACGCTAGTACCGACCAAGGATACGAGGAGGAAGGAGGATACTACGAAGAAGAAGCCGAGGAGAACTTCAACCATTGCTCTGCACAAGGCAAGCCAATACTTGCAAGCTGTTAACTTAGCAAGCCTAATACTGCTAGTTGATTGAGCAAGCTAACACTTGCAAAGATACTCTACTTTAGCAAGCCTTACTAATCAAGTTGACCTATGCAAGCAAATACTTGCTTGCTACTATGCCAACTATATGCCTTAAGCATATGTGATCATACCCACTTGATAAACCAATCCTAGTTTTACTTACAAGCTTTATACTTTATTTCTTTATCAAATCTAGTACTTAGAGCTTACTTAAGTGAATTGTAGATTCTAGAGAGATAATTGAAGGTTGCATAAAGAGCATAAAATTTGGCCTAAGCTAGATAATCTTTATGTCATCCTAAGGCATGAAACTGAACTTAGTTAAACTCCACTAGTTTACCACCCCTTATTAGTACTTACCACCATTTGTAGATGCTAGTGCTAAGCCTAAAACTTGATCAACTTTAGATGGGAATACTTGGTGAAAATGGTTATGAAAACCTTGGAATGATGGATCATTCTATTGAGATGTTTTGACATGTGTTTCCGAACACCAGATGATCTTGGTGATGAAAAGTTGAGGCATGAGCCTTAAACCTTTATAAAACTGATGGTTGTCTAGATGCGATACCATTCTAATTTAACGTACAACCACAATACCCGAGAATTGGGTAGGGCTTGACTGGAAACTTATATACCTTAGTATTGGTTCCCTCACGGCCAAGGTTTGAGCTGAGGCTACCTTGTGAAGATTGTCCACCTGTGCAGTACCCAAGATGACAGTTGTTCATGGTTGGGAGGCCAAACTCACAGGAGAGGTGCTTATACTAGGGCATGTAATTGAAAGGTTAGGATTGATTATCCGCATTACTGAGTATGGTGAATTCAGGATTTGTTCCTAACGGATGTATCGAATATTGTGGTGAAAGTGTACAATCTCTGCAGAGTGTTAAACTATTTGAATAACCGTGTCCGCGGTTATGGACAGTTGGAGTGGCCATACTGTTCCCCCGTCAGATGTTTTCAAAATGACTTGTGAAATGAATTGAGATTTGGACTTGACCACAACCGAGTTGTGATATGAAATACAAGTTCCCACTTAGGTGTTATAAAATTTCAACTAGCTTTCTTCATTTCTAAACTTAGTAGAGGTAAATCTAGCTTTTTGCAAAACAACCCTAGAGCTTAGTGTCCTACTACAAAAACCCCCTTCACTTGTTAGTATTAGTTTGCGAGTACTTAAAGAGTACTCATGGCTTTGTCCCTGGCTATTTCCGTGGCCAGACTATGAAGAGGAATACCAGGAGGATGGACCCTACGAAGGTTACGACAACTAGGATCATGTTCCATCGTCAGCATTGCCTGTGACCCCGAAGATGGACCTTCGCCTACGCTACCGTTATTATTACGTATTTCCGCTGCTTGAGTTGTATTAAGAACTGGATCATGAGATCCTTATTTGTGTAAGACCTTATGTATGGTTTGTAATGGATGATATACTGTGGTATCCAAATCTGTTATGTCTCGCAAAAATGGTAATCCTGGGATTGCGATGTATGGCATAACAGGCATCTGGGATTAAAAATCCGGGTGTTGACATGTTATATATGGAGGTTTGACCCAAGATCATGAAAAAAATAATAGCTATCCATCTACCATCATGTCTCGATCTACATGGAATTGGAGAAAATGATCAACTCTAAAAGATTGAAACAGAGATTAATATTCATTATGGAACCTAACATAAGATTTATCTGTGTTTATTGTATACCCGTATGGTGCACTCGATTTCACCTTTGCTTATGTTTTACCAGGACACTGTTAATGTGGCATCTGGTTTGAATCTTAATCTGATACTTACAAACATGCCAAATTATATATATGTGGGGTCAAATTAGTGCAGATAAATAAATAGCCTATTTTCCATATATGTAAGTATTGAGACTATGTGTCTTCGTAGTTCATTTTCCTTAGAATTTTAAGAGGATGTGTCATTGATATTATAAATATTATTTTGTATTTGAATCTTCTGAATGAAATAATTGCCCTAAATATTGTTGTGGTATGAAGATACTATTTATAAGGAGTGATGATGACCAACTAGCTTAAAATTTGGTAGTGAGATATGAAGATGTCATGTGGTGAAGCCACACAATAAAACTGAGTATCGTTTAATTAACATGTTGTCTTATAAATATTATATGATAAAACAATACATGTAGATGAGAATGTATCAGAGGGTAAAAGATACCAAGGACCGAGGTAACAAAAATAGATACAAATATGAAAACGTTCATTTCACTAAGTATCACATTGTGGAATATTATGAAAAATAGTGTCATAAAATTTGAGCAAAAAAAAACAAAATTTCAAAATTCAAAGATAGAATAGAATTCCATTATTTGGAATATATTTATAAAAAGTTCAAAGTTAATCTTGGAAATGGTGTCTAGGTGATAATTTAGAATGATCATTGAATGTTAATATTCCACAATAGTAATAATGGGAATAAAATGATTATAACAAGATAAAATTCAAATTCTCCCAAAATAGTTTCCATAACTATCAACAATATTTATTCTATTAAAAGTTTAACAAAATCTTCAAATGTTTACAAAATCACTAAATATAAATTGTGTGTTAATCTGTTTCCTTATTATAATTTCATCCTCATACGTGTTCATAATAAACCATAATTATTCTATTAAAGTTCATATGATAAACCAGGAAATAGAGAATTAGTCAAGAATATCTAATGGTAGATTAGCCGCAATTGAAAAAGGTTGTACATGAGCTATTGATCTCTTGAACCTTACAATCAACAAAGTGAACCAAATATCTTCTTAATAGTGCATAACATAATCAAAACATTAATCTAACATATATCCTTATTAAATACATCATTGATACATATCTTAGTAACTATATATAAAAGACCTTGGATGACAAATTACTATTACGCATCAACGTATATGTTTTGTTGACTCTAAACAATTAAAAAATTGGTGATCATAAGATTTAACCTCGAAGTCATGTAAAATAAAAATTGCATCCTAACTTTACGTATATACTAATCTCATATATACTAATCTAATATCACCACGTAGGCACGTATAATCATTGGTACGCTGTTCTATGGCAATATTAATTATTCTCTCATAAATTAAAGATGATAAACGATGTATCTTGTACAATTAATTTTTATTTACCATAATATTTATGTTGCATATATAACCGTATTAATTATAATAGCATAATATAAATTTCTATAACCATACAAAGTTTATAGGAATATTCGGACATTGCCCTCACATTTGCGAGGGCCACCATGCTAGTTACAACAACAACTAAAACATTTTGTTGTGGATGCTTTCAAAGGTGAAGAGTTCAAAAGCATATCAACTTTAATTGATCTTTGTTTGATTGATAGGTTGCTCCATTTGCTCATTACTCTTCTGGTTTCTACGGAAAGTGTTGAACATGCATTGTTTAGTATGAAGATCATTAAAACAAGGCTGCACAATAAGGTGCAGGATGATTTTCTGGAGACATACAACTATGAAGATGCCATCGCATACTTTCGAAGCTAAAAGGATCAAAAAGGTGACTTGTAGTATCGAGTATGTATGTCTGAACATGTATGATATAGATACTTAGGTAGCATGTTTTGGTATAGCTCTTTTGTAAGTAATGATGATATGAAGCAATGACGATACAGGATTTGAGTAATTACAAATGTCCTGTGAAGTGGTATGATTGAGAACAAAAAAAATTATGGTCTTTTCTAGCTTGGCTCGACCATGAATTCCTTTGTAGCTTCGCCACTGGTCATATGGAGCACAAAATTTGGTGCATTGTTTGGAGATGAAAGCACATACTTTCATAAGAGAATTCTCATTACGGTCACTCTTAAATGGAGGCTAACTGACATGTCTATGCTCATGGAAGAACTTCCACACTCAGTTCCAAAAATCCCCTCCATTTGGTCGGCACCGGTTATTGGATCTTGCCAAATTTCCATCCATGACCCACGAAGCATCTCTTTGTCAAGGTTTGTGTAAGCGCCGGTCCTTTTGCTATGGCCTTGATAAGTTTTCTGTGCTAGTCTGTCCTCGAACAAAGGTTTGAGATCGATTGAGATGTCAACTTGGTCTTGTTAGGTATCTTGTTCGGTGCCTTTTTGGGTTTCCTACGGGCATGATTTTTCACACACGGTACAACCAGGGACTAGAATCATACCTTGGTCAGGTTGCGGGCAGGCACAATCCGCGGGGTTTTGCTGCTGGACGAGGAGCCGCCGCCAACCGGTGCGACGTTTAGATCAAGGCCAACAAAGATTCTCATTATCGGGAAGGATTGCCCGATCTCTAGCGAGGACGTCACTGTGTCGTGTCCTGCCAGCCCGCAGTAGGACGCGTCGCAAGCCGATGGCTTGTTCACAGATGTTGCATGTTGGTGTCGTTCGCGGATGTTGCATGTTGGTGTTGTCCGCAATGTGTTATGATTGTCTGTCAGTACTTGGCGATGAAATTACAGAGAAAATATCTATGGCACTGTTTGATTGATGGTAAACATGAGTTTCTGGTTTAGGTTAATTGAAAAACCGAACCGAAATATTTTGATGAATAATGTTTGGTCTCTATATTATTTACGGTAATTAGGTTCGGGTCCGGTCATTTTATACAAACTAACCAAATGATTGTTGATTGACAAGAAGCCAATCTTAAATAATTAAACTTGATACAATGACTTTGAGGACATTTTTATTAGCATGGAATTACCATATATGTGTATTTTGTCACCGGCTAAGATAATTAAATATTTATTCTTCCAATGCAAGTTCGCTCTTCTATATGGCCAGTCATCCAAATCTGGCTTGTATCCCCGCGTGGTGTTGCTAATATATTTGGCTTGGCTATATGAAATAGATTATAGGCAAGGACGGATCCAATATGGGTCAAGGGTGTACAAATGTACATCCAAAAATTTATGCAAAAAAATTCATATATAGTATATGGTGGACATACATATCATGTGTAGTATTCCCTAGCCTGTATGAGTTGCGTTTTCTCATCCAAATTGAGCTCAAATCTACATTTAGAAAATAGTAGGACCTGATAAAGAGCCTATTTTCAGATTTTTGCCTTTATGTTTTGTATTGGTTGAAATTTGTATACCAAAATTATATTCCTGGATCTGTCCATGATTATAGGTTTAGGACTCTTATAAAGTGGGAGTGCTAATCCTTATTTGGTTGCTCTGGCTGCCTGCATAGAAATGACAAGATTTTTAATAAAAAATATATCTATTATGTAGGTTATCCCCCCATGTTGTTCATCCTCGCCATCGACCCGCTTCAGTGCATCCTGGCCAAAGCTACCTCAAGCGAGATCCTTAGCCCCATCCGCTCTAGATCAACTACCTATAGAATCTCCCTTTATGTTGATGCCAGAATCTTTGTCAAACCGGTGAAAGAGGATCTTGACGCCATCTCCGAGATTCTCAAGTGTTTTGGTAGGGCTAGTGGCCTCTTCACCAACATGGCAAAGACGCAGGTCTTCCTGGTACACTACAAGAAGATCAACATCGAGGAGCTGATGTCTTTGTTTCCGGCCAAACTTGCCACCTTCCCTGGAAAGTACTTGGGCCTCCCACTGCACATCCATCGCCTCCGCAAAGTGGACCTCTAACCCCTTTTCGACAAAAATGCCAGGAAACTTCCGGGATGGTATGGCAAAAACATCGTGCGACCTAGGAGAATAACCCTTGCAAAATCCGTCCTCATGGCCACCGCAACATACCCCGCCACCGCCATTCCACTCTCTAAATGGGCGCGCAAGAAGTTTATAAAGATTGTCTGGAACTTCGTCTAGGCAGGCGAAGAAGGGGAGCAGACGACAAAGGGAAAGGCGCTTGTCAACTGGAAGACGGTCTGCAGACCGAAGGAGTTGGGATTCCTTGGCATGCCCGACCTTGAGCGTACCGGGAGAGCTCTGAGACTTCGATGTCCTTCGCTGCAGTGGACCGACCCTGAGCGCACCTGGGTGGGATCAAAACTACCTTGCAACTCGACTGATATGGCGCTTTTCAGAGGATCCACGAAGATTACATTAGGAAACAGTGAGGGGCGGAGACAGGGAGGGGCGAGCAGGGGCAGCGCCCCCCCTATGATTTAGATTTTGTAACTAAAACTATCCATCAAAGTACTATTTGTATAATGTTTTATCTATTTCAGCCCTCCCCCTAATCTAACTTATAACACTAATACACTCTAATTGCCCCCCTCAATGATAAATTCTGGCTCCACCCCTACAGTGAGAAGGCCTCTTTTTGGCACGACAACTGGAGCAACCAGGGCCCTATCTAGCAGTGGGCCCTGGCGTTTACAAGATCGCCACTAGGAAGAATATGACTATTTCAAAAGAACTCAGCAATAGCTACCGGATCCGCTCTATCGCTCAGCTCAATACTCCCATCCATTTGTCCCAATACCTTCAACTATGGGACCTAATTCAATACACTATGCTGACCATGCTACAACATGACTCCATTAGATAGACGCTCACGGCTGACGGCAACTAAAGCGCCAGCTCCGCCTATCACGCGCAGTTCCACGGAGGCTTCTCGAAGTTCAAGGCCCAGAAAATTTGGTCCGCTCGTGCCAAGCCAAAATGCAAACTATTTTCCTTGCGATCCCAGCTTGGGACGACATCCAACGAAGGGAGAGGGCTTTTGGCACATTCGTGCCGGCTATCCCAGCCGAACCGGATTATTTTTTCCTTTCTATTTTGTTTCCTCTGGCATTTTCCCACCTTGATATAAAAATGTTTTTCTATATAGTGTTCGTGTGTTTTCTCCTTTTAATAGAAAAGGCAGTGCTCCTGCCAGTTGCTTCAAAACAAATTATGTAGGTTATCCACTAGTGTGCTAGTACGCTCTGTTTATGATCATCTATGACTTGTGAAGAAACGTGAGCCGTTTATCAAGATGTGTACATGATTTAAGGACATGACATACTACGCATTATGCAGTTTCTTCAAACTTACCTGTATTGTTTTTTTAACTTGACTGGTTGTGGTTGTGTATATCCTAACTATACAAAAACCAGGAGTAATGTTTACAATAAAACGCCATTTATAAAAGGAAAATCAAGAACACCACACCTGCCTCCTATCCTAAGACTAGCCAATACACGCATGAAGCCTACCTTACTTTGTTTCACGCGCAGAGCCGATGGACAGCACGGCCGCGACCAACACGTACGTTAATAAATAAGTTGGCTGACAGCAGGTCGATCGATCGATCGATCAGCTGGTAGCGCTAGGCGTGTGGGTGGTCGTTGGCGGCGGAATCGGGCAGGAGCGGCGGCTGCTGCAAGGGCTCGAGGGAGGCGACGATGTCGCGCATGAGCGGCCGCGCCTTGGGGTTCCTGCTGAGGCAGTGGTAGGCGAGCATGGCGGCCTTCTGCACGGACCTGACGGGGTAGTCGTCGAATCCGACCCTGGGGTCGACGATGGCCATCACCTTCTTCTTGTGCGTGAGCATGGGCAGCGCCCAGTCGGTGAGCGTCTGCTCCCGCACCGGCCGCGACTTGTCCAGCGACTTGCGCCCCGTCACCAGCTCCAGCAGCACCACCCCGTAGCTGTACACGTCGCTCATCGCCGTCAGGTGCCCTGGTTCCATCCATCCATCCAGCATTAGGTGCAACATCACCTCACGTCAGCAAGTTTTATATATATGAACATTGATTCTATTTTTTAGTCGGTATGGATGTACCTGTCATGATGTACTCCGGAGCGGCATAGCCGTAGGTGCCCATGATGCGGGTGGAGACGTGGGACATGTCGCCGACGGGGCCGTCCTTGGCGAGCCCGAAGTCGGAGAGCTTGGCGCCGAAGTCGCCGTCGAGGAGGATGTTGGAGGTCTTGAAGTCACGGTAGATCACGGGCTTCTCGGCCTCGTGGAGGAACGCCAGCCCTCTCGCCGCCCCTAGCGCGATCTTCATCCTCGTCGCCCACGCCAGTGGCGCCATCACCCCTGAATTTACACGCAGAGATTCAGTTTCAGTTCACACCAGGCCCTGAACTTGTGTAGGAGTAATGTACGTACGTGAGAAGAGGTGTGACTCGACGCTGCCGAGCGGCATGTACTCGTAGACAAGCACACGATGATCACCCTCGCAGCAGTAGCCCACCAGCTTCACCAGGTTCTGGTGCGACAGCTGCCCCAAGAAGATCACCTCCGCCTACGTACACAAAACACATCCTGACATGTCAGGTTAGCCGGCCGTAGGTCTAACTATCATGCAAACATGCTTACGTATATACTCATGTATATATAAATGGGATTCCTGATACTATGTGAGAATTTAATGTGTGACTACTGACCAGCCACTCCCTGTGGCCCTGGAAGCTGTTGTCCCCGTCGTGCACCTTGACGGCGACCTGCTGCGGGGGCTCATCCGCGCCGGCGCCGCCGACGGCGCCCTTGTACACCCTGCCGAAGCCGCCGCCGCCGATCAGCGAGTCCTGCCGGAACCCGTTGGTCACCTTCCTGAGCTCCTCGAAGGAGAAGGCCGTCAGCGGGTTCCGCCCCGCCGCCGAGTCCAGCCGCATGGCCTCCACCTCCCTGGCGTTCGACGGCAGCTTGCTCTCGTCGCTCCTGTCCCTCCTCGACGGGCTCTGGATCTTGGGGGTCTCTGCGCACGCACGTACCACACAAACACACAAGTGTCAATACCGGAAATACCAACTGCCCAAGTTCTCCCTCTCTTTTCAATTAGCTAGCTAACGATTTTCAGGGGGGGGAAATACTCATTTAATTTGCCTAGAAAACTGAGACAGAGTACTACCCAATTCGCAAGAATCTCGCTACTATTGACTAGAAAAAACTTCATATTTTCGGATTTCTCTTATCTTTCTGAATTTGGGATCAATACATAATAGACTGATTACTACTACTACTTCACGCGGTCATGTTCATCTTTGTAGCTATACAGGAAGATAGATGGAAGGAGTCTTAATTACTCACCTGATTTCGCAGTGGAGGAGACCCTGTTAACATAGGAGCTCCCTTTAAACCAGCAGTTGCCCATGGGGGACGCAGTCTCCTATTTCTGCCACCAAGAACACTCGGGAGAAGGGAAAGAGTGGTTTAGAGATTGATATGAGAAGCTTAATTTGCGAGAAGCCTCTCTCTCTCTGCTCTTCTTTGGACCGCACCAATCAAGAGCAGCAAACCGGAGGCGAATATCCCGATACGAAAGGGAAGAAGTGGGATCGAGGATGGCTATGTCTACACGCGCGGACCAGCTTTCCTCGTGAACAAAACAGGGAAGCAGCCAAAGCAGAGGAGACAGGGAGAGGCTTAGCCACACACAAGGAAGGAGGAATGAAGAGGAGAGGAAAGAGAGGGGGTTGGTATGGTAGTGCTTGGTCCTACTCTACTACTTCTCCAACAGCAGCAGCTTCTGAGAGGAAGAATCCTTATCAAAAAGCTGAAAGGAAGAAAAAAAACGAGCCAGCAAGGAGGCAGTAGTACGCTTCAAGTGAGCCATCCCTTTCTTCTTCCCTTTTATCATTGCCTTTAATCATGACAAACCACTGATTAAACGCTACGCAAAAGAGATTATAGAACCTGCAATTATACAAGGCAGTTGCCCTGTTTCTGGTGGCCGGTTACACCCATAGGAGCATAATAATGCATCAGCCATGAACACATTTGGTCCGTACGTGAATTTCGTGTGCCAAATCTTCTATCTATTATCAACAATGCTACATCTACGGACTGGTATTTACAAAATCTGAATTATGGGACGAGGTGGAGATCGCAGATTGATTATGGTTCCTGAAAGCACTGGAGGAAAAAATATATGCACCACTCCGCGTCCCCAACCTCATCCCGTAAAATTTGTCCGTAAGAATTTTGTGTGCTTTGGTTTGCTTCTCAAGCGAGATGATAGACTACAATTCACGTCTCCAAGACGTCACGGGTCCCACCTTTGACCAGGTAGAGAACATATACGCTTGAGCAGCAAAATCCAAAGCAGAAAAAAACAAGGCACTTGGTACCTACTATCTCCCTCGCCCCCATCTACATATGTGGTCGCAAGGTCGCATCCGCCATGTCCTCATCATGGTGGGGCAGCCGGCTGGGGCAACAGTTTGTATCTCCATGACTCCAAGGTCTGTCGTGCAGGCTGTGCTCACCCCTACTCTGACAAGTACTTTGACAGGTTTGGTGCCGTTACTAATCTTTCTCGCTGCCACCAGGTTCCCTCGAGAAAAACCCGTTTGGCCAGCGTTTCGAGGAACTCCAAGATTTTGCATACTTGCATGACGCTAGGCTGCCAGAGACAAGATGACAATCTTGAATCTTGCGAGCTCTAGGTTCGTTCAGCTGACTTAGACCGTTAGATGGCGAGTCCAAAGCAGTTTATAGCATTGGGAGTAAATTACATTTTAGTATCATAATTGGGGCTATGGTAACAATATAGTGCCATTTTTGCAATTTTTTGCGGATACATATCACTTTTGGGGCGAGCTATTACAAATAGATTATTTTTTTTGCTAATCGTGTTTTAACATCAAAACTAACATAATAGGCTCACAATTAAGCGATGTCATGGACCTAGGGTCCACCTATCATCCCTCTCATCGACAAAGGCGTCACGATGGGCGGAGGATGAGTGCGTGGCTATGGCCGTTGAGGTGTCATTTGCGTGGGTTCTCGTCGACAGCGACGAGACGGAGGTGGAGGAGGACAACGAGGAGAGGGAGGAGGTGGATCAGCCGGAAACGAAGGAGGAGGGGCAGGAGGCGATCGCTATCCCCCTGCAGTTCACGCAGGCGCTGGGCTTCGGCGCCAACGGTGCTCCGGCTCCGGTGGGGTTGATCGCGGTTGAGGCATAAGCCGTACGTCGGGCGACGGAGCTCGCCGACCAGGATGCGAGGGACCACTAGGCCGCCGAGATGGAGAAGGCCCTGGCGAACCAGGCGGCGGAGGACCACAGGAGGGTGGCGGGCAAGACGGTGGTTCGTGTCCAGACGTGCGATCGTCACCGCGAACGCGTCGAGCAGCGGGCCATCTAGTCGGCTAGGATGGCGATCGACGGGGCCGGCGGCGGCAACGGTGGCCACGGCAACGATGGCTGCGACAATGGCGGCGAATAGCAGTTCCCCTTTATTTTGTTTAAACATGTCTTTTTGTAACTGGCAGGGCTAATCTAATAAAAAAACTATCTTTTATGTGCTAATATTTTACTTACATATGGGCCCCGAGTGATTGACTGGCAGGACACGCCCTCGTCTGCTCGCCGGGTCTGCTCGCCGGGACCGATACAACTATTGCCCTGATTTGGTTTATGGATGGATCAAGCCGAATACATCAGTCCGGATGGATCGTATCATGGACGCCGCGCACGTGCTGCGCTCGGACGGTGTCGACCTGGCGATGCCCTTAGTTGTTTTCAAATGCAGAAACAAGTGACACTGAGACATGCATTACTGTATTTTTTAGAAATATAGTTCTAAATCCTCCATACATGCGACGCATATCTGATGTGAACTAATTTCTGATTAGTGTTTGCTCCTTGGTGAAATATCTAATTCATCTTGCTTTTATAAAATAGAGTCGAGTGTCAATGTATTTATAGATTAAGATACCATTACACCGAAATAAAAAAATAAAGGCAGTGGTGCATGCTTAAGTTTTCAGTCGATTAATTATTCCTGAATAATGTTCTTTTTTAGAATTAGCATCTGATCCGAACTGTTCATCCTCCCCTTTCCGACCCTATGTCCCTCAAATCTCAGGTACATATTTTTACTTGACCTATTTTACTTATTTTGCCATATATTTTCTCACATGCATGAATTAATCTCCATACAACTAATACTTATTTAGTGGTTTTTGCAATTGAATTCCGTTACATGTGATTTAGAAAGTATGTTCCAAACTAGCAGGCAGCGTCCAGACACGAGAATGAGATAGTGAAATTTAGGAATATTTTCAGCAGTAGTTGGTCAAATAATTCAAAAAGTTCTATTTTGTGAGTTTTCTTATGAGTACTGTACCCAACCAGTAATTAGGCAGATCATTGTATATATAGCTAGATAAATAAAAACCAACGGATCTTATATTTGCATTAAAAATACACCATAGAATAATTTTTTATAAGTGTATAGATTCATTGTCAATTAGATTGCTGATTATAACATGTTAGGCCTTAACAAAAAAAACTAATTCTAATCTAATGCAATGAACAAAACACAGTCGGGCCTCTATAATAAAAGGCATAGACCATGAAAAGTTTGATGTCCCCATCGAATCATGTTATGTAAACAAGCGGTAGTATGGCAATTTAGAAAATGCTTGAGAGATGATACGCTGACGATCGCTAGAAAAAGAATTAAGAGTGTGTCGGTCACCAATTTTTAAAATTATTGATTTTCATACAGAAGATGGATCGAGTTCATATGAACTCAAGAATCTCAACGCAAGGCAATGTTTTCTAAAATAGAAATTGCTCTTTTTTCGTCATGCATGAAGTGTATAGATATAGATCTAGGACAGCAATTAGCAAGCACACTATTAATGGATGTATGAGCCATATTAATTGTGTATTAGTTTCATTAATGTCCTCCCAACTCTAGACATGTATCTATAATAGGGTTATTTAGAAGAAAAATTACTATCATCATATTTTTGTAATTACTATTCATGCTTGCAATGTTTTTTTTTACTTTTACAATATAGTAAAATACAGTTATCAAAGATACACCATTATTAGAAATATATTTGTGTTTTAAAACATTGTGTATTTTCCAATGATCGGTATATCTTGAGAAAACAAACATAAGCTAGGGCTTTTTTACATACTAAAAATGATGCCCTCGCATTTGAGAGAGCCACCATGCTAGTTATATAATAAATTAATATAAGTGATTTTTCGAAGCACAATGTTAGTCCACATCAACATAATTATATGGACAATTAGATCAAAATGTTACGGCTGAGATGTAATTGGAGAACACAAACTAAGTCACGTACTTCTGTTCCATCTGATTTGCATCTTACCAAATGGCGAATTCTTTAACCCAAAACCAGTCTCACGTCCTGTTTCAACGCCCAAGTAGATACTACCAGCTGCAGACTTTGTCATGATAAACGTGGATGCATCTTTTGTGGCCGAAACCAGGACGGGAGCATGGGGTTGTGTGGCCAGAGATCATACGGGAGGTGTTTTGTTTGTTGCTGTTGGGCCGTCCACAATCTATCCGATGCTTTCATTGATTATTTTTCGTCTGAACTGATTTTCCTTAAAAAAAACTGGTGTTAAATCAATGTCTGGGCTTATTGTTGTAAAGTGTGAATGATTAATGAGACAATGAAGTCGCTGTTCTCGCCATTAGAGTACAAGTGTAAACCGATATGAATGAATAAATGTGCGTAGCCACGGAGTAACCTAATAGAACATCATACCACGAAGGATTTGCCTTATCACGAAAGCCACAATCCTCGTTTGATGAAGTCACACATCCTGGCAATGCACCAGCATATATCCTATAGTTATCTAAAAACAGGCTTGCTCCAGTATAACCCCTCTACCAAACTCGTACAAAACTCATGCAAACTCAAACACAAGGCCGGCTGTGACTCGATACCTCTTCGTAACCAGGGACGGATCCAGGAATTTAAATTCGGGTGTACAAAATTCAACCAACACAAAACATAAAGATAAAAAACTGAAAATGGTCCATTCTTTCACGCCAATAAAAGTACAAGTTGACCATTGTAGCAACAATATCTCATATGGTTAAAGTAACTTACAAAATAATAAAATAAACTACGATGATATCATACGTTCTTTCATAGCTTGGAGCCTTGGATGCAAGATACAACGACATCATCTTTACTTGCAAGAAAAATTCCCGCTCAATAAATATAACCAAATAGTCATTCAAGAGTTGATCCCCCATTTTGAGAAGCTTGTAAACAAGGTTAATGGTATACTCTTATTTCTTTCGACAAGCATAATAGGCATTCTTGCTCTTGATTTGGAATGTTCTACCAACTAAATTACAATATAACACCATTTGTTACTTTTGGATTATGAATCGATCAGATTGACATTAAAAAAGAGCTACAAACTTGGATACTCCTTCCGTCTCAAAATAAGTGGATTGTGTTAGATACATGCAAATCTAGACAAACCCAAGTCACTTATTTTAGAACGGGGAGTATTTCAAATGCAAATGCAATATTTGGAATTTAGGGAAAGGCTCATATTAGGCTTAGAGATTGAGGACGGGCTTATCATCAAAGCGATGGGTGCGGCCGCCTAGCTGAGTCCCTGTTCGATTTGGGGTGCGCTAGTCACATGCAAACGCTCCCTTTTTTTTTTGCGGCCATACGCTGGCATATTGCTAAGTCTAGCCAACTGGGCTAGCATCTCTCGGCTAATTGGCAGGCCTGCTAGTTGGATCGCATGTGGAGTAGAAAATGCGAATCAGATGTGCCATATGAAGTACCAAAAGTGATATGCGAATACATATACGGTATAAAAATAATTGCAGAAAATTTTGGGTGCATATCTGTACATCCATGACCCGTGGAAGATCCGTCCATGTTCGTAACTAATACTAACCGGGTATATGTAGCCATGTAAAAAAGACGTATAGCTCAACTAAATTATATGTCTTTCTAACAAATATAGTGTACTAGTACGGTTGTACGCCGGCGACGGCCATAGCTGGTGGCGGTGGAAGTTGTGTCCGTCGAGCTGATGGCGGTGACTCCGAGGTGGATCTGATTAGCACACGCTTTGGTCTGGCCTTAAAGGTGTGTGTCGGCTGGGCTGGCGGTGGCAACGTGCGGGCTTGGCGGCGGCAAGTTGACCCGCCGAACAGTCTTGGGACACGACGGGCAGTCTAGAAACATGCCTGGCGACTCGTCCAGTGACACGACAGACATATGACGGCGGCGGTTGCGACGATATGGTCGGCAGCGGTCTTGATCCCGTGGTAGTCTCGGTGGCGGTGGTGATCGGCGCGGGCCGTGTGCGGTCAGGCTGCAGTATGCCTATACGTGGACATACCCTTGATGCGATGCAGTTTTTTTTTTTTTTGCGAATGCCCAATCGCAGGATTCACATTCAGCAACATACAGTTATCACGGTCCTGGGTTCTTTTTTTGCTTCCTTTCCCAATTCCCACTGTTGCTACGCGGTGGATCGGATGGTGCCACTCAACAACATGTATAGGACATTCCAATCCGTGACGCTTCCAGAACCAGAATCCATCCACAATTCCCGCCGTCACGGGTTGAGCTGAGCCCAATCAAATCAAAGCCTGTGATCCTTGTTAAATGGTGGCACGGCTGCACAATGCACAAAAGGGTCCAAACTCGCCTCACATGCCCTTGTTCCATGTGACCTTGTGAGTTGGAGCGATCCGTCGCCGGTCGGTCCTACCCGGTCTCTTTCTGGTGATCTTCAGCATTCCCTGCTCAAATTGCTCGCATATCATTTTTCTTTAAGGACATATCCTAGCCTAGCTAAGGCTTTGGCTACATATAGAGAGCAGACAGGAGTCGAGGCTTCTAAGCTGTTCAGTCAAGGAGCTCTACGCCATGAAGAAGATGATGTCGTTTCTTGTGCTGGAGGCGCTCCTGGTGCCTACTCTTCTTCTTCTCCTCCTTCCTCCGGGTGCGAAATGCGAGCAGTCCCGAGGCGGAGCGAACGTCACGGTGACCGGCACCGTGTTCTGCGACGCCTGCTCCTCCAGCTCCTTCTCCAACCACAGCTACTTCTTGCCAGGTACGGTAGCCTTTCTGTTCGTAATGCATCGTATATGTTGCAGTGTTAGCAATCAAACGCAGCCGATTAATTGGCAACTTCCTTTTGTTCGCCAGGCGTCAGAGTCAGGATCGACTGCACGCTAAGACTGAACTCCACGTCCAAGGAGGAGGAGATCATCAAGATCACGGCCGAGAAGTCCACCGACAGCCACGGCGCCTACAGGCTCGACATCCAGGCGGTCGACGGCCTCGCGTGCACCACCGGCGGCGAGACCGTCTCCTTCTGCCGGGCCGCCGTCCTGCACAACCCCTCCGCGCTCTGCGACGTGCCGGCCGTCACCGCCACCGCCGGCCACATCTCCTTCTCGGCCCAGGAGCCCGACACCTGCCTCTACACCCTCAATTCCCTCTACTACCGACCGGGCAGCAAGACGGGCGCCGTCGCCCGGCAGTGCGAAGGCGGCACGGGCACGCCGGTGGAACCACCGGCGGCGCTGAACACGTCCTTGTTCTACTGCCCGCACTGGCCGTGGCCGCCCATCCCGTTCTGCACGCCGCGCCCGTGGTTCCCGCCCATACCGTTCTTCACGCCGCCGCCGCCGGCGTTCCCGTTCCCGCTGCCGCCGATACCGTTCTTCACGCCGCCTTCGCCGCCACCGCCGGCTTTCCCTTTCCCTTTGCCGCCATGGCCATGGACGCCGCCACCGGCGCCACCTCCGCCGGCGTTCCCGTTCCCTCATTTGCCGCCGATTTTCTCAACGCCATCTCCGCCGCCACCGCCGCCGCCTGTATTCCCGTTCCCTTTGCCGCCGATTCCGCACCTACCTCCTTTTCCGCAGTTTCCGCCACTACCGTCGCTGTATTCGCCCCCGCCCCCTCCGCCGCCTTCGTTTCCCTGGCCTTTCCCGCCACTACCTTTCTTCCCTCCAACTCCAAGCCCTTCGATCCCATCTCCTCCACCTTCAAGGCATTAAAGCACCCGAGCCTCTTCCCAAACCCAACCTTAACTAAGTACTGCTATACGGACAGCTGCATAGCGTTGTCGCACGGCCTGACATGTGTGGTGCGTCAGTGGGCGCTAGGACTTGGGGCTTAGACCAGCCACACTGTGTCGCCGGTTCCAAGCAAAAAGGCAAAACTTATGAACCGATGCATGCATATATGTTGTAGTGTATAGAATCGCCTGTGAATACTACTGCCCCACTATTTCCTGTCTTTTTTCTTCTCTCTCCAGACTTCTCTCTCACAAATCTGTCACAGGAACCCACAAATACATGCAAGAAGCAAATCTTGAACTTGAATCGCTTTATTTTATCAGATCAATTGAACCGATGCCATTGAATACTCTACACTGTATGGAACCGATTCCAACTCATCTAAGAACCGCTTTTACACCACGGTGTGGCTGGTCTTAGCTTCTCATTAATCACCTCATCGTTTGGAACGTCCCTGTCTGAACATCAAACACAAATCCATGTTTTAGACATACTCAGTGAGGTCAACCTGCAGATTTATGTGCAAAGCATCAAGCAATGAACATAGACCGCTAGTATCAAGTTAAGCTAGTACTATGGATGGAACACAGGGATAGATGAAAATAATCAGCTTGGCATGAACCAAGTCTAGTCTCATGGAGAGTCAAAGAGTTCGAAATCAGTTCAATGTCTATTGCTAGCTTCTTTCTTTTTTTTGATATTTTTCTTCTTGTATAATGGTGTTTTGTACATGTGCATTCAACATTACACCCCGAAGCTATTGAAAGTATACATATATCATAATTTCATATGAGCCATTAAGGAATAGTATTTATCAACAACCAGGGAACAGGTGAAGAAACAGTGTGCCTTCTCTTTCTCAATGAAGGCATTGAGGTGGCTACTTTCGGCAAAAACATCTGCATATGAGTAGCAAAGCTCACATCAAAATTGTCAAAGCGTCCTCCATTTGCATAGCTAAACTTTTAAGGTCTATCATACTCCCTCCGTTTTAAAATATAAGATGTTTCAGTTTTATGAAGCAAATGTATCTAGACTATTTTTGGTATATAGGTTCACTCGGGTTTGGAGTGTATCTACACAATAAAATAAGTCTAGATACATTTTCTTCACAAACCTAAAACATCTTATATTTTGAAACCATCCGTGTAATTCACCAGGCTTACACCTTAGTTTAATCGACTCAAAGTGGCCATCTCTGATTCTTGAGTCGCTCTCAAGCTGCCCTTCAAGAGGATCACCACACACACAAGACGGAGTCTAGCTGAGAATTTTGTTCGCAGTTCAAGTATGCGTGCATTCTTCCAGTACCGTATGCGGATGTGAAAATGTTCACAGGAAAACATTGGTTCATGCAAAAAGAAACCCGCTTTGCTTGCCAGGAGAATAAGAACATACAAGTGTACACTCGTTTTTGGTCTGGTAACCATCTGTTTCGCGTATGGATCCCGTGGGTACAGCCTTCCTTACAAGTTTACAACACTCTGCGCCACATGATTCAAGGAACTTCACGCGACGCCTCATCAGTTTTTTACACATGTATGGGAAAAATCATTTGCGATCTACAATAGACAACAGTCTTCTGCTAACCGGTGGAGCGAGCCCAGGGATTTCGGGAATGTCCTTGTTGTGTGGGTTCACAATCTGCAATTGCAAAAAAAAAACTTAATTCTCAATAGGACACAGCAAAATATGAACATGGCGACAAAAAGGCACATAATGCTTGAATATAAATCATTTCAAGGGTGTTTTCACAGCCACCGATCCCCATTAGGGCAGTGTAACAGCTATTTGTTCTGCAAACACGTAAATAGCAATGCACCAACAGTGGTCTGCCTGTCCATCATGTTATCTATCCTTATGGTGTTTATGTCTAGTGAACAGAAGTATCTTAGTCCACAGAAAACAGGCAGAAAAATATGTTATAGACAATTGATGGGTAAATTCAACAAATTAATGACTGACCAATCTCAGTTTCTAGCCACATGATCTTTATATTGAGTAGTGTGCAAGTGTCACACCGAGTGATAACAAGTATGAACCACAAAATCAATCCAGTTCATTACCGCATTACCAAAATACTGTTTAAGGAAGAACCCATTCTTGCTGACACTTCTGTATACCTCATCAAACCAAAAGGCCAAGAGGCAAGGAAGTGGTGAAATTCAGTTACGTAGAATTTTGAAAATATTTATCCTAGTTAATTGGGTGCACGAAGTACATAGAAGTAATGCAACTAAGCATGTCACTGAAGAAGCTAAGAACTCACCTTAACAATTATTACAGCTATGACTCCCGCGACAATGAGAAAAAGTAACGCCATGATGCACCGATCGGTCGCAACCTACATTATTTAAGATAAGAAAGGGGAGATGAATAATAATGGAGCCGACAAAGAGAACATGTTAATTTACTAGAGGTTCTTACCTGTCTGCCAATTTCTTTCACTAATTTTGATGCCTTTTTCAGGGAGAAATGGATGGAATCCAGCTCATTTACAACCCTGCTCATTTGCTCTGTCTGGTAAGAAATAAACAAAAGTTAGCTCTGTTATGTCCCAATTAGACAGCACAATACAATGATAGGCTGCTTCTGAGAACAAGAAAGAACGCCTTGCCTGTGCTTTGAGAGCAGCTGCAGTTTCTGTACCCACATTGATTGTCTCTTGGACGGTCTACAAAAAAGACAACAAATCAGTATCTGGAAGCAATAATAAAGTGTGAAACGACGTTATTAGAAGGCAAAAGCACTGCAACTCGTTTTAGGGTTATGTTATATGCAAAAAAATTGTTTCATATCAGTTCAAGCAAATAAAATACCTAAAAGGTCCCACGATGGGAACAGACATGTGCAACGGTTGAATTTGCTAGTAACATGTCTATATCTAGATGAATATCTGACAGCAGAAAAAACATGTCACTGAAACATAAAAGAGCACATATGGTCCTACTGTCCATGTCCAGGACAGATGAAGAGGAGTCCAACCAAGATAATCATAACAAATCATCAGATAACATGACAATCTAACAAGCTAACGTTACAACAAACAACAACTTTTTCTATTACCAAAAAAGAATACTATAGTTTTCGTTGTGATCAGATACTTCAAACGTTTTAGATCAACGGGTGTTCCTTGGAAGATGCTCCACACGCTCAGTTATAGGTGGTATTCACCAACTCTTTGCACATAGTTTTGCATATAAACGAGGGAAACTAAAGTAAGCATACATAGGTTTCTACAGGCAGTAACACATAAATGCAAGAGAAAAAGAGAATAATATATATATTCCTCTACGAAGATAGCAAATTTCTCGAAGAAAGTAAACATAGCACAGACATATAATGTATCTTGCACAATACAGAATATAAAATAGCAGCATGAATAACATAGAGCTACAGGTGAAACGCACAGAATACTATTTCCAGTAAATTAAGGTACAATAAAAACAACCAAGCCCAATATCAAAATAATATGAAAAATACTGTGTACACAGATATGTGAGTACGTCACTTCATTTTCTTAGTATAAACAGAATATGAGGTCAACATGCCATACAAGAAGATACAAGAGCTTTAACATTTGATGCCCCATGTATAAAAAAGAGTCATGCAACAATAAATTCCACAAATAATCCAACAGAAAATCGTTTTATGGAATATTGATGTATAATTCAAATCTACAGCCCCAGTGTGAATACATACCAACAAGACTGAACTACTGTACCTACCATGAACCTAAAAAGGAACACTGCAGAAGAAAGCTAACCTGCTTAGATCGTGCAAGAGCTTGGTCAGTCTCATCCATTAGATTGTCTCCATGCTGCATTAGCTGCTGGTTTGTCATGTCTACAATAGAAAAATGCAGGATCAACAATCTAAGAGATATACAAAATTCAGTGCATTTGTTAACCACATTTAAGATATAAAATAAGGAATATTTGTAGCCTATGACCCTGCAAGGAATCATGCTACCACATTATTTCGCTCACATGGACTGTAATATTGCAACTTACTTGATGCTAACAAGACATTTTCTTCACCAAAGCCATCTTCAACACATGGACCGTCAAAAAGATCAACTCGCTTATTTTCACTTGCATGCCTGCAATCCACACATATGTTTGATCATGAAATGTTACGGTAGTTATAAATACCAAATGACATTACGAGATGGGTAGAAACTCACTGTTTCTTCAGAGCAACATAAGAGTTCAATTCCTTGATCTGCAAAATAGGACAAACACAGGTTTCATGGAGGTTAAAGAATCACGATAGCAAGATTTATAAATAAAATTTCGAGCTCAATGAGTCTCCGCGACATTACCTGTGACTGCTTTCTATCATTCAGCATTCTAGCAGTGTTGGGATCAACATGGCCTGTCTCGTCTTTGACAACTCGTTCAAAGTCTTTTATAAGCCTATAAAAGCACACACATAAAAGCAAAATGACTACTGTTATGACTTACAAAGGCACTCATACAACATCAAATTCAGTAAACCAGCTATCTGTTTGTCCGATAAGCTACTGGTTGATAACATGGCTCGGATTCACAAAGCATACATTGCAGGTAGTATGCACCCCCGATGTATTTGGTACTATAAGACAGTGAAATAGTTGCAATGGCAAATGGATATAAGTTAACATGAGCCAAACAGAGGTCACATTAACACTCCTGCCAAATGTTGCATTGGTCATTACCAATTTCAGACACTTCTGTTTTACCAAGTATGTGTGGTCCTACGGTATAGCATACATACAGTACAATAAAGAAAAGAAGAACAAACAACCTTTTGCAATCTCGCATCTTGTCAGTAAGCTCTTCGAGCTGCCTGCTCCGTCGGTTGGCATCCTTGATCTTGTCCAGCTTCTGGAACCCATTTCTGCAGACAAATCAACCAAAGCATGAATTCAGTCAACCAATTAACCACCCATTTCTTAGTCACATTACGCTGTCATTTCAGCGGAGATCAACAAGCACATGCCCGCCGGCCTGACAGAACTTTTTTTTCTCCTGCAGGTCAACAACCTGATCTCCACACGCGGGAAACGCAGCAGCCCAAAGGAGATCTACCGACCACTCCATCGAGGCATGTCTAAATTCAAATACTAGAACAAAAAGGAAAGATGTCTGAATAGGAAATCAGTTGAGCTTACTGCAATGCGCGGAAGATGTCGCCGATCTGCCCGTCGATCTCGGCGAGCTCCTCGTTGACCGACGCCAAATCCATCCCCACCTCCGGGGCAGCCCCGCCAAAAAGCTAGCCCGCGCGGAGGGACCCGAAAATCCAGCCAAAAATGGATCCCCCGGGGCCGGGACCAACCCAAGCCCCACACGGCGGCCGGATCGGTGGGGTCCAAACGCGGATGTGGCGGCCGGAGACAGCCGATAGCGAGATTCCGCCGCGCGGCGCGGGTTCAGGCGGGATCGAAATCCCTACCACGGCGAGGGTGGCGGTGGCTTCCGACAGGCTCGGTCGGAGCGGAGACGCGGCGTGTCCTGTTTCGGCCTTTTTTGTTTGTTTTGGTTTGGGTTTGCTTTCGCTTTACGGGTTCGGTATCTCCCACCGCGCGCCCGTGTCCGTCCAATCTGCATCCGACGCCGCGGAGCAGATGATCAGCGTGAAGCCGCTCGGACTAAAATATTTTGCATTTTTCAGGTGAAGAACGAAGTGTATTTCTTTGGAGCAATGCAATTTGCAGCTATACTAGATTCTACTGTCAATATTGCATTTGCAGGTTAATCTTCTTCCTTCCATGCCCCACCACCATCTGCAGGTTACCCGAAATTAGTGCATTCCTGTATCAAGTGAAGACAGGAGCATTTTCTCTTGAAAATAATAATGCCAGTCTAGACTCGAGAACAAGAACAAACATTAAAAATAAATACTGTAATTAAATGCTTGGGGAACTGGGGGTCTGAATTTGGTCGTGTTTGACTTGACAATATCCTAGGAGGACGAACGTGCATTAGTTGTTGGGAAGTACCAATCCAACCCTAGCAAGAGCCCACATAAAGGTACGTGAAATCCAGCAATTTTGTTGACCGCTGGGTTTCCCGAGGAACAAGTGAGTATGCACGCGTATGAGCAGTTAGCAATTTTCAAAAGTGTTTTCATTCAAAAAGAATTGTTATATCTATCGTGTTTTAACCAAAAACTGAATTCAAACATATTAAAACTAGCAGTATGATAACTTGGCAATCCGCTTAAGACGGATCAAAAATAAATGACGAGTCATTGTGTAGATGGCTATAGGTATTTTAGGACAGTAGATGGTTAGAAGTTTATAGACCTTTTTAGATGATAAGGCACGACGTATTCGGGTTTAAATTAATAAAGTCATGTGTGACCAGAGTTTTACATCGCTAAAAAGGGCTTCTAGGCAACAAATACAATAAGCAAAGAAAATAAGGGATGAATCACAACCTGGGCATTGAGGCACTTGTCTAGCCCTTTGATTCGACCGGAGAAGAAGTAATTGAAGGGAAACTCACCCAGGAACTCACGCCATCGCCAGCCACTAACAGGCCAAGCATTGTCGTAGTGCCATATGTTACCACCTCCGAACAAATCACCTTGCCTTCTCACCATGGATCAAATGGCGCCACACCGTCGCGAGGTCGAGCAACTCACCATGAGCATGCATGGACATTGACAAACTGACTGCCAACGGGGAGGACATTGAGCACTACCGCCTCACCCAAGGCCTCGGAACATCACTACCCATAGTACCAAGCACAACGCAAGGCATAAAAATTCTAGGAGAGATCGTCTAAGAAGATGCAGTGATAGGAATGGCGACAAAGACATTGAGCACTACCAAGACTCGTAGACTCGCTAGAACTTACCGCCGGAAGCCTGCTCCTACCGGAGAGGGGAGCACTTCCTCTCTTGCCCAAGCTCGAAGGCATCGAGTGTCAACATGCAAGAACCTTCGGGTAAGAAGATAACCATGAGAAGACTTGGCCAGCTGATGCATGTAAAATGCATACATAAACTTTGTAGTTTATTAACACTTATTCCCTTGTATTTACATCTTATATAATGTTATATCCATGTTTTACATTCATTTTGAGGATTTTCTAAACAATCTCATCTTCTCTGGTTCTAACTCTTCAGGACGGAAAAACCATGTTTTGTGTATTTTATCTTTCAGGGACCTAAATGAAGTCTAATGGTATGGGCGTTTTGAGGAGTAATTTTTTGCAAAGGAAAGCAGCTGGAGCACCAAGAGGTCACCGGAAGGCTCATGGGCGTGGAAAGAGGCCCAGTGGTGTGGTCACCATGGTAGGCCACGCCACCTACCCTCTTTCGGGCCACGGAGCTCGAATGTCGTCTATTCCACCGCAATCTCTTCGTCTTGATCTAAAACCTGCTATAAAAGGGTCTAGACGCGATCTCATAACATACAGAGGCGGAGATCGAACCAAAAAATAGAGAGTTTGTAGGCCGCCGCAGGCGGAGATCGGACGGGGGAAACGCTATTGGAATCACCTATGGCTGCCTACACCCCCCTCCGGTGTGGTCATCATCAACATATACAACGAGATCTTCTCCACCCCTCTACTGTAATCTCTTGGCAAATAAGATGTGTGATCCAATCTAACATTTTCGCATGAATCTATGACTATGTTTGAGTAGTGATCTGTTTATGGAAATTATAAAATAGTTTGTGGTTGCATACAAGTATATGGTATCTTCTATGATGATCTTATGTACCAATATATGAGTACACACATGTGTTGGGGGATACATAAGATTATCATCGTTGCATGTTGATAGGAGGAGGGACGACTAAGATTGATAAAAAATGTCTCCCAAGTCTTAAATATGCATGCTATGTTAATTTATGATTAATTAACGGGGATAAGTTATGGAAACCTTGAAACGTACGGCGGTGATTGGACTCTATGTATTCATAACTCCCTTGTTTGCTCTTAACCGGCCTTGGGTAAATCACTAGTTGTGTAATTGCTCAGTAACTTGACTGCACCTATTTACGACTTCTCTCTAGAAGAAACAATGAAAAGACTATCCATGTGCTCCACTAATTGTGACAACCAAACAAATGAAATAACTATTCGCCTAAACACTTTCTCCCTTGAGTTACTTGCTTTCACTTTAAGTGTTGTTACTTTTACTTACTTTTACCTTACTTGCAATAGTTTACTTTATGTCTTTACTTTCAGCACTTTGCAGTTTTCTAGTTAGAAGTAAAAAGTACCTTACACACTCTAGTTCATTGCTTTGCATAGAAGGCCATATAAGTGGGTTATAGGCATTATATAATAGATAGTTTACCTTCAACTCCTTGTGGCTTCGACACTCAAATACTTATCAAATTATACTACAGTTGTTCCCTGCCCTTGGGGATTATTTCTAGCCACGCCATTAAACACCAAAGAACGTTATAACAAGCACTACGAGCTACCGTCCCCCACTTTCATGCTCGTCCATCGTCAATTTTATCTCAAGTGAGACGCCTCCATGGAGGGAACGACGCATCAGTGTCGCCGCCACCCAAATCGAAAGATTTTGGGTTTTCACCTGGGATATGCAGGTTAGGGAGGAGGGCTAAAACTTGACATCGCCTTCCTGAAACAAATGGCGCATGCAACAGCGTTGATGTCATGGACGCTATCATCGACCAAGGGTTTCCACCGATCAAGAGCCCCACCTTTAGCCACGTCTACCAACCACTGTAAAGGGCAAGGCTATTGAGATTTGTCCCTAGAAGTCCAATGGGGCGGCTCTGCATCACGACCACACCCACTGCTACCCCTTCCCATATAGGTGAGGAGCATAGTCAGTAGCACTAACGTCTCCTACCTTCTCCACACAAGATTGTCGTCTCACGTCCAGGAGATGCCTACCACTAGACATGGAGCAGCGACGACCTCGCCACCACCTTCCTCGATGGCCGCGCGGGCTTGCCCAACGACTAACTCTAGCAGATGCGAGACAAAGGAGGGACGTGAAAGGTTGGGATGGCTCTAGGGTTTGGGGCCTCGAGTCGCCTCCAAAGGGACGACGTGAGAGGAGGAAGACTGACCAAGTTTATAGACGCCTGGTCAAGTTTTTAGCCACTAGGGTTTGACCCACTCCCATGCCAAGCATAAACAACCACTTATAGTCACCCCTCTTCTGCGTGAAACCTTATTCCCTTTGTTTTAGGACTTGTCTCCATCTCCGTGGTAGGTACAACTTTCATCCCTTCCCTTTAGGACTTCTTTGGTTATATATTTTGAGGATTTCATTCGTTAGATTTTTTCCTACAAATCATGTTTGCTTTGTACCTGCTCTGTCCCAAAATGTAAGGCATACAAACTTAGCCAAAGTCAACATCTTGTAAGTTTGACAAGCTTATACACAAAAATATGAACATCTACAATATTAAACGGACACATTCATAAAATATACTTTATGGTGAATCTGTTGATATTAATGTATTATTATAGATTTTCATATTTCTGTGTATAAAATTGGTCAAGCATAAAAGTTTATAGTCCTTGCATTTTGGGACGGAGGGGGTATTATCTAAAACCATAGAAATTTCCTATGTTCTATTTTGCATGAAATTTAGTATGATGTCATGAAATTTTCCGTTTGTCTCTGTGACTACTATGCAATTTATCTATAGTACTTTAAGAAAATTTATGCAGTTTTTATCGCTTAACCAAACATTTTCTATTACAGAATCTTGTATATAGTTGCTATAGGAATCAATACGGCATGCCATCTCACAACTCTATTTTTCCTTCCTACAGTTTTTCAATCTTGCCAGTGGGCGAATTTGCAAAAAAACCAGACAAATTCTTTAGATTTAGATCGGATATAGTATAGACTTTATCATTTTCATTTATACACTGATAATTTAATTTGAGCCGTTGAAATCTCCATCGGACCGTCGACGGCCGCGTAGTTCATCAGTCCGTTGCTAGTATCTCCCCAGCCACCCAAACCTCATCGTCAGAACGGCGCCAAGAAAAGCAGACACCATCCGGCGACGCCATGAAGCACCTCCTCCTCGCCTCCCCGCTCCCTCTCCTCCTCCACGGCTCCGCATCCAAGCCGGCCCACCTCCACATCCGCCGCCGCCGCTGCTATGTCCCCAGCGCCGCACCCGATGGCAACTCCGGCGACACCTCCACGGCCGCGTCCGAGCCTTCCACGGACACCCAGCCCAGCCCACCACCCTCCGAACCTATCTCCACCAGCTCCAACCCCACCAGCGTCAAGGACCGCCTCCGTTCCCGGAACCAGGCCCGCCGCACCCCCGAGGTGGTGTACCTGCCCCCGGTGGAGGTGAGGATGATGAGGGGCAAGACGAAGGCGAAAGAGGCGGCGGCGCCGCCGAGGAGGGAGAAGCAGCGGAAGAAGAAGGGGTGGGACGAGATGAGCCTGGCCGAGAAGGCCCTGGAGCTGTACGTCGGCGAGAAAGGGGCGCTCTTCTGGCTCAACAAGTTCGCCTACGCGTCCATCTTCATCATGGCCGGCGCCTGGATCCTGTTCCGCTTCGTCGGGCCCGTCACCGGGCTCTACCAGCTCGACGCGCCGCCTCTGGCGCCTGTCGACGTCTTGCGTGGTTCGTAGTGAGATCGTCGATGAGCTTTAGCCCTGCGGAGTGTCCAGTACCTACCTAGATTTCTAGTTAATTAGATAGTGCAGCGGATACGAATGGATCGACGAACAACAGTCAACAGGATTGATGAATGATTACCGAGCTGCTCTTATGTGATTACGAAGTTAGTACTGTAGATGGATGAATGTGTTCCCCTGCACATTTTTGGAGCTAAACTATTGATATTTTGCTGGCAATTATCGGCTTATCGTGGATGTCAGTGCTGTCGCATCCTGAATTACTGAATAATTTACACACTGCAGCTCTGTTTATTTTTTTTTATTTTTTTAGTGGCATGTAAACTGGATAACCTGAATCTGATGCCATAATTTTGAAGTTGAAGTTCACAGTGTCAGCAACAAATATAACAGACAAAATTCCTAACAACCTAAGTGACCAATACTTATCATAATACTACAGTGTACAGATTCTGAATTCTTCCATGATACAACTCCCATACACGACTTCAGTGTTTCAGTTGGGTCACGAGTGTTTCTACAGAGGTAATTAGTCGGTTAACAGGTTAGCAATCGCTCGAGAGAGCATGAATCAACCAGATCACGACGACAGGGACTGCGCGACGGAGGAGGTGGTGAGGAGGCCGGAGAGGAGGCCGACGACGAGGGCGCTGTTGTACGTGGTGGCCTCGTTCTGCATCACGTTCTGCCGCTCGTCCACGAAGGAGTCGTTCTTGAAGGGGCCGCCGACGAGCGCGCCCGTGGCCACGTTCGGGTTGGGCTCCGCCGTGTTGAGCCACTCCTGGCCGCCGCACCCCGTGTCGACGTCCGCCGGGATCGACGCGCCCCGGTGGTGCACCCGCTGCGAGTAGCTGTCGCCGTACCCGACCAGGTAGCTCAGCTTCATCGGGTTCTCCCCCAGCACGTAGTCCGCCTGCCATTGCCAAAGACGATCCATCGATCGAGCACGGTGTTCAGGTTCAGGTTCTGACTTCTGACGAACATTGGCGTGTGGTTATCTGATCGATGTCTGAATAGAGTAGTCGTGTGCTTACCTGGGACTGGGCGAACTTGCGCAGGTCGGCCGGTGCGAAGCTCTGCCCGCCGCAGCTGAGCTCCGTCTTCCCCGAGGTCAGCATGTAGTCGTTGTAAACGGCGGCGAGGAAGGCGGACGCCACCGGGTGCTGGAGCGAGTTCCACTCCGCTACATACAGCAATCCTCCTGCAATCATATTGCAAGGCATACCAATTACTCCACTGCTGCATCGATTGATTTCTTCGATCAATCAGCTTTAAACTGTAAACAATTTGGCGCAAATATACAGTGTGATGCTCACACCTTCTGTTCTGAAAGCGGCAGTTTCAGAGTCCGGCAGAAGAATGCACATGACGGCGTCGGCGGTCTGCTTGTACGACTCCAGGCCATTGTCGCTGGAAACACCAGATCCAAAGAAGCTCACCCTCGACAAGAGAACCTAAGCATGATTGGACGAAAAAAAATCAACAAAGTCTCACTAAAAAAACAAGAAAAGAATCCTGAAATCAGAACACGAGTTCAGGTCTAAAATGATCGCCAGTACCTGTGTCCCCGGGCGCTTGTCGTCCCAGCTGAAGTACCTGGGGTTCCCGAGGTCGGCGAACTCCTCGCCGTTCTTGCCGGTGGCGTAGTCGAGGTAGCTTTGGTTCCCCGTGGCGTGGTAGAGCCAGCCGCTCGCCCACAGGAGCTCGTCCTGGTACGTGGTGGAGTTGTAGTACTTGCTGAGCTCTGGGAAGGTGCGCGTGTAGGCGCCCCTGTACTGGTCGGCGAAGGCGAAGAGCTGCTCGGCGTGGTCCAAGAGGGACGACGAGTATGATTGGTTGATGGGCTTATACACCAGCGACGCCGCGGCCATGGCCGCCGCCGTCTCTGCGGCCACGTCGCTGCCAGGGGACTTGGTGGTGATCTTGGTCAGCGGGCGTTTCTCGGACATGGTCTCCGGCCTTTCCCAGCACTTGTGGTCGGCTTCAGGGTCGCCTACCTGGTGATGATCAGAAACACATTACATAGGTGGCTCCTCTTCTAAAATTCAGTATTCCAACAGTCACCAAAGGTCCCATGGTCTAGTGGTTAGGACACAAGACTCTGAATCTTGTAACCCGAGTTCAAGTCTCGGTGGGACCTCTTTTTGTTTTGAATTTCACTGACGCTGTTTTGCTACTTTTGCTCATTAGTGTTAACTGTTCTATCTAGCCAAATTTTCTGTGCAAGAGAAATCGGGTAAGGAAAGAAGGCGAGCACGCAAATGAGAGATCAGTGCTGAATTAGTGTTAACTATACATTTTTCTTTTGAATTTGTTTTGCTACTTTTGCTCATTAGTGTTAACTATTATATCTACAGCAAAGTTATTATTTATTTGGGGGCGTCATTTCTATGCAAGATAAATCAGGAAAGGAAAGAAGGCGAGCACACAAATGATTGATCAATGCTAAATTAGTGTTAACTATACCATCGAGCACTAATTTATTTGGCGCGTCATTCCTGAAAATTATTGTGCAAGAAAATTCAGCGAAGGAAAGAAGGCGAGCAGAAAGACAGATCAGTGGTAAATTAGTGTCAAGTATTCGTCGAGCAACTTTTAATTTATTATCTGAGGCAGGTTCTTGCGCAGGAGAACATCCATGATGAAATGCGGTGAGCAGGAAAAGAAGCCATCAGAGGTCCCATGGTCTAGTGGTTAGGACACAAGACTCTGAATCTTGTAACCCGAGTTCAAGTCTCGGTGGGACCTATTTTGTAACCATTTTTTGTGATTCACACAAATTGGTGTTAACTATTCTATCTAAGCAAAGTTTTAACTTATTCAACATATTTGTTTGTGCAAGAAAGTTCAAGCACGAAAAGTACAAATGTGGTTTTGCTAGTTTGTTCACCTAGGTCGGTGCTAAATTAGTCTTAAATATTCCATCGAGCAAAGTTCTAATTTATTTGGGCATCATTCATGGACATATTTGTGCAAGAAAGTTCACACATGAAAAGTACTAATACGGTTTTGCTAGTTTTGCTAATCTAGACCGGTGTTAACTATTCCATCGAGCAAGTTTTAATTTATTTGAGGCGCCATTCGCTGAACATCTCCGTGCAAGAAAGTTCAAGCATGAAAAGTACAGAGGTTTTTGCTAGTTGTTCACCTAGATCGGTGCTAAATTAGTGTTAAATATTCTATTGAGCAAAGTTTTAATTTATTTGGGGCATCATTCATGAACATATTTGTGTAAAAAAGTTCACACGTGAAAAGTACTAAAGTGGTTTTGCTAGTTTTGCTCATCTAGACCAGTGTTAACTATTCCATCAAGTAACGTTTTAATTTATTCGGGGCGCATCCCTGAACATATTTGTGCAAGAAAGTTCACCACGAAAAGTACAATGTTGTTTTGCTAGTTTGACTCATCTCCATCGGTGCTAAAATTAGTATCTCGGTGGGATTTGATTCAGAACCCTTTTATGTGAATTGCACAAATTAATGTTAATTATTCCATCGAGCAAAGTTTCAACATATTTGTGACACCATGCATGGACATATTTGTGCAAGAAAGTTCACGCACGAAAAGTACAAATGTGGTTTTGCTAGTTTTGTTCACCTAAGTCAGTGTTAACTATTCCGCTGAGCAAAGTTTAGATTTATTTTGGGTGCCACTCTTGATCATATTTGTGCAACAAAGTTTACACACGAAAAGGTATACAAACATGAAAACATACAACACCGGAGGTTCTATGGTCTAGTGGTTAGGACACATGACTCTGAATCTTGAAACCTGACTTCGTGTCTATATGGGACCTAATTTAGAAACTGTTTTTATGAATTGCACAAACGCGGATTCGGTAGTTTTCCTCATTTAGATTAGTGTTGATTATTCCATCGAGCAAAGTTTTAATCTATTCAGTGTGTAGTTCCTTAACATTTTTGTGTGAGGTCTTGACAATTAGTACTGCAGGAGAAAGAGCAGGATCCGGGGTCCCATGGTCTAGTGGTTAGGTCACAAGACTCTGAATCTTGTAACCTGAGTTCAAGTCTCGGTGGGACCTTATATTTTTTTCCCTTTCTATTTTTTTCATCTCTCGTCTAAAATTCAAGAACTCAAAGCATGAAAATAAATCAAAAAATTAAAAATATGCTCGAGTTTTTTTTTTTGCGGGATCATCACCTGAATGTAGAGGACATCGGCGGAGGGGTGCGCGTTGAGGAGGTAATCCATGATCCACCGCAGCGCGTCGAGGGCTGAGTCCCGCTGCTTGGCGGCTTGCATGGCGCCGCCGTACTCGAGGACGGACCACGACAGCATGGTGGCCGTGAACGCCATCGGGAAGCCGAACTTGATGTGGTCGCCGGCGTCGTACATCCCCTTGGAGAGGTCCAGCCCGGCGTCCTGCCCGTCGTCCACCGCCGAGTCCCCCCTCCACGGGATCTTGTTGTTCACCAGCTTCCCGGCTGATAAACCGATCATCGAATGGCAACAAAAGAACACATTCAGATGCCGCGCAAATCACAACAAATTGATCAATCATGTCCGCGCCTGCGTGCGTACATTTCTGGACCTGGAAGAACTGTAGGGCGACGGCGAGGGCCTCGGCGTACTTGCGGTCGATGGCGCCGGGGATGACGGGGCCGCCGCCGTTCCTGTTGCGGAGGAACACGACGACGGCCGTGACGCCGAGCGCGACGAGCAGCAGTATCAGGAGGCAGCAGCAGCACCGCACGCAACGCGCCATTGCTGATCAGCGGCGGCCCCGCCTCTGAATTTCTCGTCGCGAAATTATTCCCGGGCTCGTCGGCGGCCGATCGGCTGCATCGATGGAAGAACGGGGATTAAGACCAGACTAGGAACTGCACGGGCGTCGCTAACTGATTAGCCGCGCGCAACGTCGAGGTAACCGACAGCGCGCGCGGGCAGACCGCAGACGTGCCGCCGGTGATGGGAGGGAGGGGTGCGCGCGTGGGTGGGGAGTTAGAGGCTGGCCATGACCGTCTCCCCATGATCAGTTGCTGACACGTGTGATCGGTCCTTTTTATGGGTGAAGTTCAAGTTGCCACCTAGATAAATGCAGGCGCGCACAATGTACATTGTCTACCTGCCAAATTGGTATCCGTTGCAGAGATGATTCGGGGGTAACAAGAGTACAGAAAATCAACTTCAGTGTCCGTGTCATCATTAATTTGTTAGGAGTTTCTATCCTGTTTTATGTACTTGGATACACATGACGGGTACAAGATATGAGATCCAGGGAGATGTGGCTAGTTGGCTACTCTGTTTCCATTTGGCTAGAAACAGTGTATGTTGTCAAAGGATGTGTAGAGACGATATGTGCATCTCTTAGCTTTAGTTAGAAATGGTTATTGTTTGTTTATGAGTAGTTGTTTTGTATGTCTTGGCATATAGTTAGAGGTTGTTTTGGGTTTATGAGCGGTATTACCATATAAAAATGCAAAGAAACATGTAAACAAGTGCAAAATTGCCTTGCACAACAGGTTAGTTATGCCTTTCGGTATTTCCAACGCTTCTTCTACTTTCATGAGATTGATGAAACATGTTTTGCGACCCCTTATCGGTAAATGTGTCGTTGTTTATTTTGATGACATCATTGTTTATATCAAGTCTCTTGAATACCATGCAATTCATGTAAAACAAGTGTCGGCAATTCCTCATGATGAAAAGCTATTTTTCCAAAGTGTTCCTTCCTCAAGATAAGTTGGTTTTTCTTGGCTTTGTTATTTCTTCCAAAGGCATTGAAGTGGATGAGGTAATTAAAGATTTCCCCGAAATTTGGAGTTTTCACGGCCTTTCCGGATTTTAAAGTCGCTTTATGATGGATTTCTCTACATGTGCTTGCCCTCTAAACGAATTAACAAAGAAAATGTACCTTTTGTTTGGCGCAGAGCACAACAAAATGCATTTGATGAACTCGAAAAGAGGTTAACCGGAGGAAATTCTCCAAAACTTTTCAAAAGAATGCAATGCAAGCGAACTTGAGATTGGTAGCGTACACATGCAATACGGATGTATCGTCGCTTATCACATTGAGAATTTGGATGATGCTCACCTCAACTATCCCATCTATGACAAGGAATTATATGGTTTTGTCCAAGTCTTGCAAGTTTGACAACACTACCTTTTGCCTAAAGAATTCATAATTCACTCTGATCATGAGACTTTGAAATACTTGAAAGGTCAAGCACATTTGAGAAAGTGTCAGGCTAAGTGGGTGGAGTTCATGAAATCTTTCCTCTATGTAATCAAATAAAAGGGGTAAATAAAACATGGTAGCTTATGCTCTTTCTCGCAAGAATACCACAGTCCTAACCCAACTTAAAATAAATGTAATTGGACTTGACAAAATAAAAGATTTACACTCCTTGGATCATTTCTTTGGTCCAATATTTGCCAAATGTTCCGTTGAGAAAGGGATCAATGATTTCTATTTGCATAAGGACTTTGTCCTATTTCGTAAATTCTTATTGTAAGAAGCACACAGAGGTGGCCTCAAGGGATATTTTGACGTCACAAAGACCTACGCCATGCTATTCACGCACTACTATTGGCCAAAGATGGTTTGCGGCGTCTCAATACTCATCAAGCAATGTAACACGTGTTTACAAGCTAAGTCTACTTCTCATCCTGATGGCATTTACACTCATTTGCCTATTCCTTCTACAAATCTTGGAGCGGTCTAAACATGGATTTTGTACTAGGCCTATCTCATACTAAAAATGGGAAAGACTCAATATTTGTTGTTGTTGTTGATGATAAATTCTCCAAAATTGCACACTTTATAACTTGTAATCGAACGGATGATGCTTTAGATATTGCAAATTTGTTTTTAGCGAAATCGGGAGTCTATATGGAGTGCCCAAGACCGTCGTCTCCGACCGCCACGTCAAATTTATGAGCTACATATGAAAGACCATCATGGCCAAGTTCAGCGTGCAACTACTATTCTCTTCATCATCACACCCACAAACGGATGTCCAAACCAAAGTGGTCAATAAAAGTCTTGGAATTCTCCTCCACATCTTGATCAAGAAGAATCTCAAGAGTTGGGAAGAATGCATCGTGCATGCAGAGATCGCCTACAACTGAGCCACACACTCCACAACGATGAAGATCCCATTCATGGTCATCTACGACTTTGAGGACAACACCACCCTTGATATTCTACCTCTACAACTTCATGTGTGCGTGAACATGGACCTCGACAAGTGAATCGAGTACACAAAGAAACAAGAGATACCATCGAGAAGAAAGTGAGGCAACAATCCGAAGTAATCAACAACCACAAGAAGAGCATGATCTTTGAGGAAGGTGATCTGGTGTGGATATACCTATGAAAATAAAGATTCCCTCGAGAAGGCAACTTAAAGATAAATCCACAAGGTGATGGTCCGTTCAAGGTCCTCGAGCGCATAAATGGAAATGCGTACGCCATTGATATACATACACCCAAGTACTTGGTGAGAAACACCTTCGACGTGGAGGATCTATCACCATACATTGGAGATTAAGACAACCTCGAGTAGAGGACCACCCTTTCCAAGCGAGTTGATGTGATACGCCCTACATCCACATCTACTATGATAACACCAAGTCCTCTGAGTGGACCGATGACACATGCACGCGTCAAGGCTCTCCATGATAAGGTGAATCTGCTCCTCTCCATGTGTGACTTTGGTACCCCCTTGGTTAGATTGCTACTTCATGCAAACATGCTATGTGTCCTTAGGTATGAACCCCAAGAGCTGCACCCTTTGGAACAAGATGTCGCAATGAAGCCATATGAAGAAACTATTGGGTCGTGTAGAGATAAATAGAACTTTTCTACGCGGTGATCCCAAGATCTTGCTGAGTTGATAGGCCAAAAGATTACCACTAGACACACATATGTGAAACTTTATGTAGCGCGTCGAGACAATGTTGATCGATCCTACAAGAACCTCCTTAGGATCCACCACTAACTCCTCCGTCTTTAGTGTCACACGTGCAACGCCTCTACTGGTATCCACACGTGCACAAAGGAGCACCGGAAAATGGATTTCTAGATCCTTTATAACCCAATTTGGGAGTGGAGAAAGTGACGCTTGGGTCAGATAAATATCCCATGTCACTCCACTTATATGCACTCCTAGTTGGGAGTGAAGATTACCACTGGACACACAAATACAAGACTTGATGCAGCGCGTCAATACAATGTTGATCGATCCCACAAGCACCTCCTCTGAATCTGCCATGAACTCCTTTGTTTTCAGTGTCACACATGCAACGCCTCTATCGGTATCCACACGTGCACAAAGGAGCACCGGGCAATGGATTTCTAGATCCTTTCTAGCCTGATTTGGGAATGGATAAAGTGACACATAGGTCAGATAACTATTCCTTGTCACTCCACTTATATATACTCCTAGTTGGGCTCATCGCTTGAGGTCCATCTAGGATATACCCCAATGTCCATATAGGTCTAATCCATATGGGCCTCTTATCCTTAAGTGTGTGACCTTATAGGTTCACGTACAGTTGGATATGATATGAGCCACACTTCCAAGTATCCCGTCATGGATTTGAGTCCAACTCACTCTTATGAACACTTGGTCTCAGGTCGATAGATGGTAGCTACCTCTAGCAAGACGTGTCAACTCCCAAGTGATGTGAAGTCTAAAGACAACCTTTAATGTGACTTCCGTAGAAGTCTCTTTGCATCACGATATACCTTGTCAAGCTATAGGCGAGTGGTTTCTATCCGTTTAACATCTCAACACTCTTCTTGTTCCGTGATATACGATTCAATGGAATAACACTTAGTTCGACTCCTTAGTTAACACTTAGCCGAGCCGCGCATGGCCATGCTTTCGAATCATATCACACAAGATGGTCTAGAGAATATCTCTCCATTACGGGGGATCTTATCTTGGTTATCCACGTCATGCAACTTGATTCACATCCGACCCGAACTCTAGCCTTTATAACTTCCCTTTTATAGAACGACATTTGGTAGAAGCTAAGTCAGGCGATCCATAGCTCGAATCGTGCAATCACCTCAAGTCAAAGGATTCCATTGCTTGAGAATGCAAATGGCAACATCGCTTTTAATAGAATCTCAATTATGGGTCAGTATGAATCGCTAAACTCTTTAGGGGAATCCGTGTAGGTCGGATTGGCATCACCATGCCCACGACTTGCACATTGGTCTAAGTTGTGTGTCCAGCATAATCTCGATGACCAAGGATATCTAGTATGAACAACATGAATATGTAGTTCCACAAGTGAATCACATATTCAATGGTATATATTTTAGATGTTCATACAAGGGAAACTTAATAATTTTATGAATACATTGAGAATCACATCATACATGATTGTCTCTAGAGCATATTCCCAACATAAACTGGCATCACCAGTACTATTGCCGCCCTAGCGGTACTACCGGTGATACTAGTTATGCTTGTCAATGTGGCTACAACCCTTGCCGGAACTACCTCCGATGTTCTATCCTAGTACCGCCAAAAGGGTGTTAACCTTCAGTACCAGTCCAGTATGTTGGCACCCCTCTGAAAGGATTGTATGAGCACCTAGAGGGGGGGTGAATAGGTGCTACTTCAAATTTTCTTATTTTTCAAATTAGGGTTTGACAAGAAAGGTAAATTCTCTAGATTATGCAACTAAGGTGAATTTAACTATATGTCAAACAAGCACTAACTAGCACAACACTAAGCAAGAACAAGTAAGTAAAGTGCGGTAAAGGATAGAAGTAATCAAAGTGGTGGACGCGGAGACACAAGGATTTGTTTCCCGTAGATCCTTCCTTTTGAGGGGAAGTACTTCTACGTTTGGAGAGGGGGTGGTTTCAAACCACCAACGCCACGAGAGGCCTCCCTTGTTCTCCGATGAACCTCACCCCAAGGGGTTCGATTCACCTTCCATTATATCGGCAACCTTCGAGGTGGAAGCCGACACCTTTACAACAAGTTCGAGGCACACATCCACAACTTAATTGGAGGCTCCCAAATACAAGCAAGCTGTCAAAACAATCAAAGACAAGCTTGTAAGAACCAAATCAAAGCTAGGGTTTCCAAAGAAGGGCCCTCGAGTGAATGAGGGGGAAATGAAGATCTCTCTTGGTGAAGTTGTAGATCAAGGCCTCCTCCTTCGATTCTCCAAACATCAATGGTTTTGGATGGTAGGATGAAGAGATCTTGTTGATTTGGTGGCTCAAATGGGGTTAGTGTTCTTGAGTGGGTCGAGCGACTAGAGGAAGGGGATAAGGTACCCTATTTATAAGCAGCCCCCTCCACGAACCGTTTTCTGACCGTTGGAGAAAAGTCAGACCGGAGACTTCGGCCTGCACACCGGAGACTCCGGTCTACACATGAGATTCCGGCCCATCTCCGGACCAGCCTCTGGACCAGCATACTGACTGACCGAGCCCATCTGTGAGCTAAGTGGGCCGGAGACTCCGGTCCAGCGGAACCGGAGACTCTGGTGTGAGGCTCACACCGGAGACTCCGTAGTAGTCTCCGGACCTTGCTCTGGACCCCCTATCAGACTGTCCCATCCAGAATCCTGATGCTCCCTCCGGGGATTCCTGCGGAAACTCCGGTCCACACCAGAGACTCCGGTCCAGCCAGTCCGGTCTGGAATTTTCAGAAACATGTCAATCTTGCAGGAATCTTTCCATAGTGTAAGGGTCTTTTTCACTTAGAATTATAACAACCTGCAAATAGTAACATACTGTAAATGATCTACTTGTTGTTAACGAACACCAAAAGTGATTATGACAATAAATGTCCTTTCAATCTCCCCCTTTTTGGTGTTCGATGACAACAAGTGATTTTGCATGGAATAATTTGTATTAAGCTCCCCCTGACTATGTGCATTAAGGTAAACAAGTAAATCATGCAAGATAGATAGTATCAAAGATAAATCACATAGTTCTCACATGATTTACAATAATAGGTGCACAATCACATAGTCACACACATGAGTGGAAAATAGTCTTGCAAGCACGTAATAAGGCAAATAACACACAAAGTTGAAATATGGCAAATAAAAGCCCAAGTCCATGAAAATCGATGACGAATGTCTTCTACCCCTTTGGCATCGAAACGCCGAAAAGGGAAAAGACCTAAGCTAGCGCCCCAACAACTCAGTAATCCTCGTCATCCTCATCTGTGTCCTGATCCTCACCACCCTAATCATAGTCATCATCATCATCATCATCAGGAACTGTAGGCCCTTTGCCAAGAGGGCGAGAAGAGGAGGTACCCTGGTACCCGTATCCAGAGGTGATATCTGAAAAAGTCTTCCAGTCCAGCAATGCGGTGACCCAGCATACCACTGCATGTGTAGTACACTATAGTCATTGACATGACATCCACAGAACATTGTTCTGTAAATATCACATACCTCAGAGTGGTACAACAGAAACATTGCGGGTCCATATTATAAACATACACACGTTATTATTATTACAATACCGGAAGTTCTAGACTTCCAAAAGATTCAACTTACAACCCAAATTATAAGTGTTTTAGCGGAAGTTTCAAATTTAAAACTTAAACTCCAATTTGAGCTCAACAACTTATTGCTATATAATGTTCATGTTGCTCGGCTCAAGTGGCTACTAGAACTATAGTAATTATTCAGACTCTTGGAACTCTCCTCCGTAGACGATGTTGTAGTCCTCCCCTTCTACGGCTCCATACAAGTTGGGATCTTCATAGAAGACCTTCTCATGGCTCTCAGATGCATACATTGGAGTACTTTCGGGATTCTCAGAGTCTAAGCAAGGATTCAAAGGAAAGGATGAGTAACAGCGTTACCCAGCAAATTCAGCATGCTCTTCCTTATCCTTGGAATATATCAGAATATCATCAATAAAGACTATGACGAACTTATCCAAATATGGCATGAAGATTTTGTTCATCAAATTCATGAATATTGCTGGTGCATTGGTCAAAACAAATGGTACTACCAGGTACTCATGGTGTCCATATCTTGAGACAAATGCTGTCTTGGGAACATCCTCAGGCTTGATTTTTATTTGATGGTATCCAGATCTGAGGTCGATCTTTGAAAATACTCTGGCTCCTTTCACTTGATCAAACAAATCTTGAATCCTTGGTAAAGGATACTTATTCTTGATAGTAACGTTGTTTAGATTCCTATAATCTCCACACATCCTTCTTCCACCATCCCTCTTATCCACAAAGATTACGGGTGTTCCCCATGAGGATACACTTTCCTGGATAAACCCTTTTCTGGCTAACTCATCAATTTGCTCTTTGAGTTCTTTTAATTCTTTTGGTCCCATCTTATATGGTGCTTGATCTATTGGTGTTGTACCGGGAATTAGATCAATAGTGAACTCTATCTCCCGATCCGGTGGCATTCCAGGTAGCTCTGCTAGAAAAACATCTTGAAATTCATTTACTACAGGAATATCTTCCAATTTGACCTCTTTCATCAAGTTCAACTGCAGATCCACCATGATATGGTATGCTTATCTTGGTAAACTATCCTTGCTCCACTTGGAGTTTTAATTGAGACAGTTTTCTCCTCACAATTTATCTGAGCCCCATGTTCCATCATCCAGTCCATCCCCAGCACTACTGCAATTCCCTTCAAAGGAATCACATAAAGGTCTGCAAAGTATGTACAAGCACAGATCGAGATAACCTGGTCTTGTTTAATGTGGCGTACAATCACATTCCCCCTACCGTAACTACGGTCATAGGATTTTCTAACGTTGCCCTTCTAATCCCGAACTTATCACAAAATTCTTCAGAAATGAATGAAGTAGTTGCACCAGTATCAAATAGAACTTTGCCGGGATTGGTAAGGATAATGAGCTTACCTATCACTGCATGCTCCGAATTATCCACCTCCTCGAGGGTTGCACAGTTCAGCTTCCTGGTAGGTCTGTTCCTCTTGCCATTGTTGTTCTTGCCATTATTTCCTCCTTTATTGGCCTGTCCATTTCCTCCACTGGCTTGCCTTCCATCTCGAACCGGCCAACCTCCTTATGGTTTGCTTGGACAGTTGGGCTTGATGTGACCTCTCTGACCACAAGCATGGCATACAATTACTGGTTTCGGACAATCCCTGCTCATATGCCCTGGGAGTTTGCAATTGTGGCATATAATATTCTTTATGTTTGGATTTGCACTCTGATTGGAATTGTTGTTGGTATAGGGCCTATTCCTTGGTTTGAATTCCAGATTGGGCTTGGGCTTGCTTGCTTGTATCCTCTTGGTTTCCTTCTTAGCTCTCTTCCTTCTATCCTCTTGGACATTATTGTAGTCATCTTCGAAGGTAATAGCTGCATCTAGCAACTGCTGATAAGTTTGCTTATTAGCCAACCTCAACTGCATCCTCACAAATGGATTTAATCCACGCAGGAAATGCTTCTTCCTCTTTTCCTCCGTATTAACTTCTTCCTCAGCATAACGAGACAGTTGACTAAACTCCCAGATATACTTCATAACACTAGTATATCCGTGCTGCAGCTCCTCAAATTCTCTTCACTTCAACTCCATAACACTCTCCGGAACATGATATTCACGGAATCTCTGCTTAAACTCTTCCCATGTGTACTCCCTTCCTGGTTGTTGCATGGCCAACTGATTCTCCCACCAAGATGTTGCAGGTCCGGTCAGAAGATGAGTTGCATACCTCAATTTATCCTCCTCATTGCAACCTACAGTCTTCAACTTTATTTTTGTATCTGCTAGCCAATCTTCTGCATCTATTGGTTCAGGAGCTGATGCAAAAGGTAACGGACTTGCATTCTGGAAGTCAGATAGACTCGCTCCTCCACCCTCAGGTTCCCTCTGATTTGCTCATCCCAACAACTCCTCCATGAACTTGTTCTGGGTCTCTTGCATCATTTGCATACACTGCATAAAGTTCTGCTCCATTAACGACCTCATTGGTGGTGGTGGTGGTAATGCTCCCTGATTTGCTGCATCTGCATCGGCCTTCTCTTTGGCCTCACGTTCCATCCGCTGCTGTTCAGCTTCGGTTTCTACACCTGTATTCATGACCCTCTAGTCCTGCAACATAAAGCGAATACTCATAATTACATCATGCACATGTGTTCTGAGCTCGACTTTACACATAGAACTAATCACACAATGAAGATCCAAAGAAACTCCAAATATGCATTTCACATATTATACATAATATCATAATAATACAAAGTCATTACAACATATACCATATAGGTATAATCACAACACCACCTTATTTATCTAAGTATCTTACTTCTTAGAGTACAATACACGGTGACGAGGTTTAATCTCGTCAATGCCCATTGTTATGGACTTGGGTTTTGGAGAAGATGGGGATGCTGGAGATCGTGGCACGGTTAACGGACAAGCAACCAGGGGACACGAGATTTACCGTTCAGTTCCGGAGAAAAACCCTACTCCTGCTTGTCTGCTCTTTGATTACGGCGGAACCGAAGGTTACAGGGTGGGCAGATTCGATCTGGCGTGGATGCGTGTGCGAAAGTATGAGTCGAGTTCTAGATCTGTAGATCTATTGTGGTCTAGTCTATCAGGGGGTGCGTAGCGTGTGTAGGTCGTGTGTGTAGTCGCCGCCCTCCTCGTTGGACCCTCCTAGCCTTTATATATGGGGAGGCTAGGTCTCGGGTGCCAATACGAGTAGGTTACAAGTTGTATTCAAACTCTAGTCTTGAGGTATCCTTGTCTTGTGCGCTTTGGAGTCCGTGTCCATATGTGCTTCGTGCGGTAAAAGCGTCTTGGGCGTCCTGGACCCTGGCAGGTCGTCGAGTGGGCCTTCCGTCGGGCTGGACCAAGTATGCTAACATCGGGTACCCGTAGGGCATATCCATGTTAGTAGCCCCCGAGTGTCCATCCGAAACGTAGATTCGGGTGGAGACTTAGTTGTCTTGAACCTTGTATTTGGATGTCGGAGTCGAAAGTTGTGTCGAGTGCGAAGCACTTCACCCGGAAGTTCATCGGGCCAGCTGAATTTGTTCGGCTGTTGTAAAGGAATCGACATCATGGACGTAGTCAACACAATGGACTATAGGGTGCACGACCAGCGCTCCCTATGAGAGTAGCCCCCGAGTGTCTGTTCGAGTCGTAGACTCGAGGAGAGACTTTAATTCAGCCGTTGTTTGCTTTAGGTCTGTAGGACACAATTTTTTTTCGGATGCTTGAATCAATTCTCCCTATGGGAGTAGCCCCCGAGTCTGTAGTGGAGTCGTAGACTCGGCGTAGGACTCGAAGATCTTCGAATGCGCGACCAGTGCTCCAATTTAGAGTAGCCCCCGAGTGTCTGTCGGAGTCGTAAACTCGGACAGAGACTCGAGTCTTGTATCTTGTAGTTGTAGCCGACAATCTCGCGGGCGTATCACTGACCCGGAAGTACATCGGGTGCGCGACCAGTGCTCCTGATAGGAGTAGCCCCCTTGTGTATAGTCGAGTCGCAGACTCGAGTGGAGACTCATGCGAGGATAAACCACTGACCCAGAAGTGCATCGAGTCAGTGTCTCATGCATAAGGAGCCAAGAATCGATGATGCAGGCGGAGTTGACGTGGCGGAGTCGTGCGGCGTTTAGCCGGAAGGACTCGATGTTGCGGATGAAGTCGACGCCGTTGCTTGTCATCGGTCTTGGCGACTTTGTAGCATCAAGCGATGCAACCATTCGAGGAGGTTTTCGGGCCTTGATTTTATGGCGTAGCTAGTTGCTTTGTCGACTCTGTTGGAGGACTCGATTGAATAACTTTCGACGATGGGCGTCCTTATAAGCTACGAAAACATAAAGAACTGAAGTACTTGTATCTTGTAAGAAATATTTGCCTTTTGGCATGCAGTAGATTACGGTGCCGATCAGTCGACACTTTTGCACCTTTGTATGCTAGGCCTTTTCCTTAGCCTGATTACCCTTAGTCTCGGTACCTTGCGAGGCACTTTCGGAGTTCAAGGATTCGGCGGTCGGCGAATCAGCTACTTTCGAGGCCGCGTTGAGGTGCTCGAGTGCGTGGAGCCGATGGCACATTAGGTTACTCGAAGAGGCAACCCGAGTGTTTCGAGTGCGATTAAAGTAAGAAAGAAAATCAACTCTGAGTAGAGAACTTAGCTTTGTTGGTTGTCGTGGCGAAGTTGACGTGGTAGCGGGTCACGCGACAAACGTAGTCGACACGGCGGACCACAATCGTAGCGGCGACGGTTTAGGCGTTTTCTCGTCGGTTTGGATGACTGCGGCGCACATATATCGCCTGCAGATTGGTTGGCTGCTGCCGCAGCTTTCGGATCCGGAACCGTAGGTCCCTTCATCCGAAGGTGGATCGCCTGGATCGAGTTGCGATGCGAATCTTGCTGCTGTAGAACTCATCTGTTGATGGTGACGTCGTAGCAGGTGTGGAAACCCACGGCGGGCTGATTGATGTACGGGCACCGCTTCGAGGCGGAGGGTGCCAGTTTGTCCCACCTGGAAGTAGAAGCTCCCGAACAAGATTTCGAGTCCGTCGCCTACGGGCTCGAAATCCTTCATGGTGGCCGGCGAGTGGGCAGTGAAGTCGAAAGCGCCGAAGAGGAGGTGATTCTCCGTCGCCGCGGAGTTGTAGATAGATCGGGTCGGAACCGTCACGACCGCACAATCAGCAGCCCCAGTTCCCACAGACGGCGCCAATTGACGAGGTTTAATCTCGATTGACGGTGAAGAATTTTGCTCCTCGCGGAGGAGATGAGTCGCCACATGCTATCTTGCCTTCACGAAGAAGGATTTCATCCGGACGACGAGTTGTAGATCACTTTGGTTGGGATCCCAGTTTCCCACAGACGGCGCCAATTGACGAGGTTTAATCTCGTCAATGCCCATTGTTATGGACTTGGGTTTTGGAGAAGATGGGGATGCTGGAGATCGTGGCACGGTTAACGGACAAGCAACCAGGGGACACGAGATTTACCAGTTCGGGCCGGAGAAAACCCTACTCTGCTTGCGCTCTTTGATTACGGCGGAACCGAAGGTTACAGGGTGCGCAAATTCGATCTGGCGTGGATGCGTGTGCGAAAGTATGAGTCGAGTTCTAGATCTGTAGATCTATTGTGGTCTAGTCTATCGGGGGGGTGCGTAGCGTGTGTAGGTCGTGTGTGTAGTCGCCGCCCTCCTCGTTGGACCCTCCTAGCCTTTATATATGGGGAGGCTAGGTCTCGGGTGCCAATACGAGTAGGTTACAAGTTGTATTCAAACTCTAGTCTTGAGGTATCCTTGTCTTGTGCGCTTTGGGGTCCGTGTCCATATGTGCTTCGTGCAGCCGAAACGTCTTGGGCGTCTTGGACCCTGGCAGGTCATCGAGTGGGCCTTCCGTCGGGCTGGACCAAGTATGCTAACATCGGGTACCCGTAGGGCATATCCATGTCACACGGTACTTGATACCTCTAAATAGTTGCATACTTCTAGTAGTAACTACGCTCATCATACATGCCTGATGTCCAACCGTGATGATGTTGGAGATATGCCCTAGAGGCAATAATAAATGTAGTTATTATTATATCTTTGTGTTTATGATAAATGTTTACATTCATGCTATAATAGTATTAACCAGGAAACATTAATACTTGTGTGATTTGTAAACTAAATTAGAGTCCCTAGTAAAGCCTCTTCATAATACTAGCTTGTTGGTTAATGGATGATTGTGGTTTCCCTATCATGAACATTGAGATGTTGTTAACAACAAGATCATATCATTAGGAGAATGGTATGATGGACATACTCCTATAGATAAGAGTAGCATAAAGATCAAGTCATTTTAATAGTTCAATTGCTATAAGCTTTCTGATACATAGTAACCTAATTCCTTCGACCATGAGATCATGCTTATCACCATCACCGGAAGGATGCTTTGATGACATCAAACACCACACCGTGGCGGGTGGCTATAAAGGTGGCATTGAGTGTTGGAAAGTATGGGTTGAGACACATGGATCAAGAGTGGGATTTGTCCATCCATGACGGATAGATATACTCTGGGCCCTCTCGGTGGAATGTCATCCAATTAGCTTGCAAGCATGTGGTAGCTCTGAGGGATCACATACCAGGAATGAGAAAAGAGTACTTATCGAACGAGGTTGAACTAGGTATGCAGAGATACCACGATCAAAACCTCGGATAAGTAAACTATCGTGAGACAAAGGGAAATTGGTATCATATGTAAGTGGTTCATTTGATCGTAAGTAATCGTAGAAATATGTGGGAGCCATATGAATTTCCAGATTCCTCTATTGGTTATTGTTAGAAGTGTCTCGATCATGTCCGCATAATTCACGAACCGTAGGAGACACATAAGGATTCGATGTTGTTGAGTAGTTATGGAATGATGAGTAAGAGACTGAATGTTGTTGAGTCTCGGATCAGATCCGGATATCGAGGAGATCCGGAATGGTCCAGGAGAATAATATTCATATAAGGAAAGTCCTGTTTGAGTTGGAGAATGATTCGGTGTTTTCATCGGGAATGTTCTAGAAGGGTCCGGAAGGTCCCAGACTCAGGAGGAAGGGTACATGAATGTTTCATAACAAGTTGGAATGGTTGCATCATGTACTAGGTGTCATCGCTGAGCAAAATTAAAGGGCTAAATCAAATCCTAGTTTGAAAAAGTCAAATGCCAATTTGAAAAGTCAAACGGCAAGTTTGCTTGGTGGAGGGAGAGTAGGAAACCTACTTGGGGAGGAAGTCCTCCTCCCTCCACCGCCGGCCAAGGAGGCCGCCTTGGGGGAGGACTCCCTCCCCCTTGGCCGCGCCCTCCCACCTATAAAAGGAGGGGCAGGGCTGCCCCTCTAGACACACCTCTCTCCTCTAAACCCTAGCCCTAGCCGCCGGCCCTCCTGCAGCCGCCGCCGCCCTAGGGTTTGCCCTAGCCGCCGACTTGGGGCTCTCGCCTTGCCCTAGCCATCGGCCTAGCCCTCTCTACTTGGTGCCTCTAAACCCTAGATCACCAAGGCCTCTCTCATAGTCCACCATACTCGCTCCGGCTTAAGGCGAAGCCCTGCGAGATCTCCCCTCTACTTACGGTACCACGCCGTCATGCTGCCGGAATCGCGAGGAGAGTGCTACAACCTCCGTTGCCTGCTGAAACAAGGGAGAGGAAGGTCTTCATTGAGTACCAAACGTGTGACCGACTGCGGAAGCGCTGCCGGAACGCAGCGCTGGAAGGATCGTCTACACGATCTTGAGATCGGCAAGAGTACGACTACATCACCCACGAGAATCCGCTCTCATTAAACACTTTGGAATCTTCGAGGGTGAGTTATTATATCGACTCATTGCTACAATCTAGTAGATAGATCTTGGCTTGTTTGTTTGTATGCGGTAGAAATTTTTTGTTTTCCATGCTACGAACCCCTACAGTGGTATCAGAGTCGTGCCTATATGTAGATCTGTTGCACGAGTAGAACACAATGATCATTGTGGGCGGTGGTGCTTTTATTATCAATTGCTTGTTGTGTACTTTGCATCTTGCGGTATGATGGGATGAAGCGGCTCGGGCTAACCTTACATGACATCGTTCATGAGACTTGCTCCACGCTCAACATGCAACTTGTATTGCATAAGTGGCTTTATGGTGCTGTCTCTCCCATTATAGTATAGATCCAATTTACAACGGGCACTTGATAGTTCAAACATCAACGTTGTGGTTCTTGTTCGTAAGTTAGATCGACACTTATTGAAAGCCCCAAACCACGTAAAATATGCAAAGAAAATTAGAGGCGTCTAACTTTGTTTTGCAGGGTGTCTTGTGATGTGATATGGCCATGATTGTGATTATATTTGATGTATGCAATGTTCCTTATTGTAAGTTGGCAACGGCGAGAACCATATGGTTGTCTTTAATTTCTGTTAAGACCCGCGTGTCTATTCAAAGTAGTTGTAATAGTTGAAGCTGGTGGACGGCAATCATGGAGCAGCGTCATTGACCTTGATGCAATGCCGGTGATGATGGAGATCATGTTCGTGCTTGAAGATGGAGATCGGAAGCACAAAGAAGAAAGGCCATATCATATCACATATTATGAATTGCATGTGATGTTAATCCTTTATGCATCTTTTATTGATTAGTTAACGACGGTAGCATTATAAGATGACCCCTCATGCACATAAATTTCAAGTTCTAAAGTGTTCATCCTTAGTAAGCACCGTTGCTAAAGCTTGTTGTTTCGAAGCACCACGTGATGATTGGGTGTGTTAGATTCTGCAAGTGTATACAAGCCAGATTTGCTCATGCGAATCTAAGGTTTGATCTTGTGAGCCTAGCATGTACGGACATGGTCTCGGAACACTGATCACCGAAAGGTAAAGCATGAATCATATAGTAGATATGATGAACATGTCGATTGTTCGCCATTGAAGCTACATCAACTCTCGTGATGATCGGTTTTGATGTGGTGGATTTGGTTCGTGTGATCACTAAAACAATGTGAGGGATATTGTTTTGAGTGGGAGTTCACCTAGATTAATTTAACTATTAATTAGAACTCAATTTGTCATAAACTTAGTCTAAACTATTGCAAATATGTTGTAGATCTATGGCGGCCCCTACCATCAATTTTAATGCGTTCCTAGAGAAAGAAAAGTTGAAAAACAATGGAAGCAACTTCATGGATTGGTTCCATAATTTGAGATTGTCCTCAATGCTGGTAATTTGACCTATGTCTTTGGATGCACCATTGGTGACTCTGCGGTGATGCTACCGATGAAGTAAAGAATGTTTACCTCGCCGGAAGAATCAAGTACTCCGATTCAGTGTGCTATCTTGTATGGTTTGGAATCGAGCTTGTAAAAGGTTTGAGAATTTAGACCCACATGATATTGTCCGTGAACTCAAACTGATATTTGAGACTCACGCGGTTGAGAGCTATGAGGCTTCGAAAAGTTCTTTAAGCGCAAGATGGAAGAGGGCGACTCCATCGGTGAGCATGTGCTTAAGATGTGCAGGCACGCAAACAAACTCCAAAGCTTGGGTATAGTGATTCCTAATGCTTTGGGGATTTACCGTGTCCTCCAATCACTGCCACCAAGTTACAAGAACTTTGTGATGAACTACAATATGCAAAGCATGAACAAGCAGTTGCCAGAACTCTTCTCCATGTTGAAATCTGCAGAAGTGGAGATCAAGAAAGAGTACCAAGTGTTGATGGTCAATAAGACCACCAAATTCAAGAAAGGCAAGTCTAAGCAAAAGGGACACTTCAAGAAGGGTGGTAAGAAAGTTGCCGCACCGACGAAGAAGACCAAGGCTGGACCTAAGCCTGATACTGAGTGTTTTTACTGCAAGGGAGAGGGTCACTAGAAGCGGAATTGCCCAAAGTACTTGGCGGATTTGAAGAACGGCAACATCAAGAAGAAAGGTATATCCGATATACATGTTATTGATGTGTATCTCACTAGTACTCGTAGTAGTGCCTAGGTATTTGATACTAGTTCGGTTGCTCATATTTGTAACACGAAACAGGTGCTGCAGAATAAACGGAAGCTAGCAAAGAACAAGGTGACGATGCGCGTAGGAAATGGATCAAAGGTTGATGCTATCGCGGTCGGCACGCTACCTCTTCATCTACCATCGGGATTAGTTTTATACTTAAATAATTGTTATTTGGTGCCTGCGTTAAGCATGAACATTATATCGGGATCTTGTTTATTGCGAGATGGTTACTTGTTGAAGTCCGAGAATAATGGTTGTTCGATTTATATGATTAATATGTTTTATGCACATGCACCTTTGATAGATGGTCTATTCTTATTGAATCTCGATAGTGGAAATACACATATTAATAACATTGAAGCTAAACGTTTGAAATTGAGCGATAACTCGACCTATATGTGGCACTGTCGTCTTGGTCACATTGGAGTGAAGCGTATGAAGAAACTCCATTCCGATGGACTTCTTGAATCACTTGATTTCGAATCACTTGAAAGATGCGAAGCATGTCTGATGGGTAAAATGACTAAGACTCCATTTTCTGGTATGATGGAGCGAGCTACGGACTTATTGGAAATCATACATACCGATGTGTGTGGTCCGATGAGTGTAGCATCGCGCAGTGGTTATCGTTATGGTCTTACCTTCACGGATGACTTGAGTAGATATGGGTATATCTATTTCATGAAACATAAGTCCGAAACTTTCAAGAAGTTTAAGGAATTTCAAAGTGAGGTGGAGAATCAACGTAACAAGAAGATTAAATTTCTATGTTCTGATCGTGGAGGTGAATATATAAGTTACGAGTTTGGCGAGCATTTGAACAAATGCGGAATACTTTCACAATTGACACCGCCAGGAACACCACAGCTTAATGGTGTGTCCGAACATCGTAATCGAACTCTCTTAGATATGGTTCGTTCTATGATGTCACTTACAGATTTACCGCTATCATTTTGGGGTTATGCATTAGAAACAGCCGCATTCACTTTAAATAGGGCACCATCTAAATCCGTTGAAACGACACCATATGAATTATGGTTTGGGAAGAAACCTAAATTGTCGTTCCTTAAAGTTTGGGGTTGCGAAGCCTATGTAAAGAAGTTACAGCCGGACAAGCTAGAACCCAAAGCGGGAAAATGCGTCTTCATAGGATACCCAAAGGAAACAATTGGGTATACCTTCTATCATATATCCGAAGGCAAAATCTTCGTTGCCAAGAATGGATCCTTTCTAGAGAAGGAATTTCTCTCGAAAGAAGTGACTGGAAGGAAAGTAGAACTCGACGAGGTTGTCGAACCTTCTCTCGAACTTGCGAGTAGAACAACACCAGAAGAAGTTCCTATGGTGCCTGCACCAATAAGAGAGGAAGCTAATGGTGATGATCATGAAACTTCGGTTGAAGTTTCTACAGAACCTTGCAGGTCAACGAGAACTCGTCCGTTATGAGTGTCATGTTGGTGGACAACACCGATGACCCTGCGACATATGAGGAAGCGACGATGAGCCCAGATTCCAATAAATGGCAAGAAGCCATGAAATCCGAGATTGGATCCATGTACGAAAACCAAGTATGGACTTTGGTGGACTTACCGGATGGCCGGAAGGCCGTCGAGAACAAATGGATTTTCAAGAAGAAAACAGATGCTGATGGTAATGTTACTGTCTATAAAGCTCGACTTGTCGCAAAAGTGTTTCGACAAATTCAAGGAGTTGACTACGATGAGACTTTCTCACCTGTAGCAAAGCTAAAGTCTGTAAGGATTTTGTTAGCAATGGCTGCATATTACGATTATGAGATATGGCAGATGGATGTCAAAACAGCGTTCCTCAATGGAGACATTGATGAAGAGTTGTATATGATGCAACCCAAAGGTTTTGTCGATCCTAAGGATGATAACAAGGTATGCAAACTTCAACGGTCCATATATGGATTGAAGCAAGCATCCCGAAGTTGGAATCAACGTTTTGATAAGGTAATCAAAAGTTTTGGTTTTATACAAACTTATGGAGAAGCTTGTATTTACAAGAAAGTGAGTGGGAGCTCTGTAGCATTCTTAATACTATATGTAGATGACATATTGTTGATTGGGAATGATGTAGACCTTCTTAATAGTGTCAAGGAATATTTGAATAATAGTTTTTAAATGAAAGATCTTGGCGAAGCAGCTTACATATTAGGCATAAAGATTTATAGAGATAGATCGAGACGCCTAATATCATTGTCACAAAGTACATATTTGGACAAAGTTCTAAAGAGGTTTGGAATGGAAGATAGCAAGAAAGGGTTCTTACCTATGTTGCCCAATACGACCTTGAGTAAAACTCAAAGTCCAGCAACGACATAAGATAGAGAAAGGATGAGTAAGAATCCCTATGCCTCAGCCATAGGATCTCTAATGTATGCCATGCTATGTACTAGACCCAACATTGCATATGCTGTTAGTTTGACTAGCAGATATCAAAGTGATCCAGGAGTGGATCATTGGACAGCGGTCAAAAACATCCTTAAGTACTTGAGAAGAACTAAGGATATGGTTCTTTCTTATGGAGGTGATGAATAGCTCGTTGTTAATGGTTACACCGATGCTAGTTGGAACACCGATCCAGACGATTCTAAATCTCAATCTGGATACGTATTTACTTTGAATGGTGCGTGATTAGTGGAGGAGTGCAAAGCAAAGCGTTGTGGCGAGATCTTCAATGAATCGAATACATAGCTGCCGGAGGCTTCACAAGAAGCGATATGGATGAAGGAGTTCATTATAGAGCTCGGTGTGGTTCCAAGTGCTGGACCCAATGTCATCTCTTTGTGATAACATGGGCGCCATAGCCAATGCGCAAGAACCAAGGTCACACAAGAAGCTGAAGCACATCAAGCTACGTTTTCACGCTATTCGAGAACATGTCCAAGATGGTGACATAAAGATTTGCAAAGTACACACAGATCTGAATGTATGATCCGTTGACTAAACCTCTCCCGAGGGCAAAACATGACCAGCACCAAACCGCCATGGGTGTTCGGTATATTACCATGTAATCTAGATTAGTTGACTCTAGTGCAAGTGGGAGACTGTTGGAGATACGCCCTAGAGGCAATAATAAATGTAGTTATTATTATATCTTTGTGTTTATGATAAATGTTTACATTCATGCTATAATAGTATTAACCAGGAAACATTAATACTTGTGTGATTTATAAACTAAATTAGAGTCCCTAGTAAAGCCTCTCCATAATACTAGCTTGTTGGTTAATGGATGATTGTGGTTTCCCTATCATGAACATTGAGATGTTGTTAACAACAAGATCATATCATTAGGAGAATGGTATGATGGACATACTCCTATAGACAAGCGTAGCATAAAGATCAAGTCATTTTAATAGTTCAATTGCTATAAGCTTTCTGATACATAGTAACCTAATTCCTTCGACCATGAGATCATGCTTATCACCATCACCGGAAGGATGCTTTGATGACATCAAACACCACACTATAACTGGGTGGCTATAAAGGTGGCATTGAGTGTTCGGAAAGTATGGGTTGAGACACATGGATCAAGAGTGGGATCTGTCCATCCATATGACGGATAGATATACTCTGGTTCCTCTCGGTGGAATGTCATCCAATTAGCTTGCAAGCATGTGAGTGGCTCACAAGGGATCACATACCGACGATCAAAACCTCGGATAAGTAAACTATCGTGAGATAAAGGGAATTGGTATCGTATGTAAGTGGTTCATTTGATCGCAAAGTAATCGTAGAAATATGTGGGAGCCATATGAATTTCCAGATTCCTCTATTGGTTATTGTTCGGAGAAGTGTCTCGATCATGTCCGCATAATTCACGAACCGTAGGGAGACACACTTAAGGATTCGATGTTGTTGAGTAGTTATGGAATGATGAGTAAGAGACTGAATGTTGTTCGGAGTCTCGGATGAGATCCGGGATATCACGAGGAGATCCGGAATGGTCCAGAGAATAAGATTCATATAAGTAAAGTCCTGTTTCGGAGTTGGAGAATGATTCCAGTATTTTCATCGGGAATGTTCTAGAAGGGTCCAGAAGGTCCGGCACTCCGGAGGGGAAGGGTACATGAATGTGTCATAACAAGTTGCAATGGTTGCATCATGTACTAGGTGTCATCGCTGAGAAAAATTAAAGGGATAAATCAAATCCTAGTTTGAAAAAGTCAAACGCCAATTTGAAAAGTCAAACGGCAAGTTTGCTTGGTGGAGGGAGAGTAGGAAACCTACTTGGGGAGGAAGTCCTCCTCCCTCCACCGCCGGCCAAGGAGGCCGACTTGGGGGAGGACTCCCTCCCCCTTGGCCGCGCCCTCCCACCTATAAAAGGAGGGGCAAGGTTGCCCCTCTAGACACACCTCTCTCCTCTAAACCCTAGCCCTAGCCGCCGGCCCTCCTGCAGCCGCTGCCGCCCTAGGGTTTTCCCTAGCCGCCGACTTGGGGCTATCCCCTTGCCTTAGCCGCCGGCCTAGCCCTCTCTACTTGGTGCCTCTAAACCCTAGATCACCAAGGCCTCTCTCATAGTCCACCATACTCGCTCTGGCTTAAGGTGAAGCCCTGCGAGATCTCCCCTCTACTTCCGGTACCCATGTCTGCAGGAATCGCGAGGAGAGTGCTACAACCTCCGCTGCTTTGGAACAAGGGAGAGGAAGGTCTTCATCAGTCTGAACGTGTGACCGATTGACGAAAGCTGCCAGCTTAACGCCTTGGAAGGATCGTCTACACGATCTTGAGATCGGTAAGAGTACGACTACATCACCCACGAGAATCCGCTCTCGTTAAACACTTTGGAATCTTCTAGGGTGAGTTATTCTATCGACTCGTTGCTACAATCTAGTAGATAGATCTTGGCATGTTTGTTTGTATGCGGTAGAATTTTTTTGTTTTCCATGCTACGAACCCCTACAGATGACGTGACGTTCGTCGCACAGTTTGTGGAACAAATGGCCTTCCAGAAGGAACATACTCAGTATCTGAAGTGTCAGGACTTGAGTAACTACTCAACCTGAGCGCATTGACTCCCTCCAGATCAGCTGAAAAGTCTTCAGAAATATATTCAACATTATCTCCTACCTGCATCTCCTGAGCTTCATTCCTTGAGTTGTCAACAGGATACGCAGATCCTGCTGATCCCCAGGTGCTCCTTTGGGCAAGATAGTTAAACACCAGATAATGTATATTCCCTGGGGTTTGAGAAGATGTTGATGATTCAAACACTCTCTCCTCAGGATCTTCTTCTTCATCCTGATTATCAATCGACATGGCATTTCTACTACTATTACTAGGGTTAATTCTTGGACCCATCCAGCTAGATTGTCCAACATTTCTGTTAGAACCATCTGTGTACATCTGGTGTTCATGAGATCCTTCATATGATCCCCTTCTCCAACCATCAGAATTCTCAATAGGAAGTTCTGAATCAGAATGATCCTCTAAACCCTGTGGTACTGCATACCTCGTATCCATAGTAGGATCATGTATAGGTTCAGGACTTGGTGAATAAGGATATGTTATAAAAGATTCAGGATCTATAGGTATATCCTTAAAGATAGGTGTTGCACTACTACTTGATTCCTTCTCCAACTGGATTGCTAACTGCTTCCTCCTTTCTGGATCAGTTAGATCCTCTAACATGTCATTTTTATCTTCGTCAATCACTTGATGTGTCTTATAAAAATACGCAACGAGTGTTCGGTATCTATCCATAAACTTGGAAGCTAACTTAGGATGCTTCTTAACCAAAGTAAGATGATCCGGTACAGGCTCCGAGTCTATAGAATCATGGGGTATCACAAAAAATGTGCTACCCTCTAACTCCTTGGCTTTATGCTCCCGGATATTAGCTATCGCCTCCAAAATAGCAACATGATAGGCTGCTAAGTGACTCCTACCTTCACCTATAGGTAGATCGTGATATAATCCAAGCTCCTCTGGGAGTTGGATACTCACACGATACTTGGATGACATGTGACCATCATACTAGGTTATGGTGTTCACTAGAATTCTGGTTGGACAACTAAAAATCTTTAAAATTGACGAAGTTGGTCCGTGAATGATCCTTGATAATCATCAAGAGTCTCCTCTTTACTTACCAAAGTCTGTTTTGGAAACTTTGGTGCCATAGCTCTGTATATCAAGAAAATAATTTTTATTAGTAACCAATAATATATTGCATCATAACAAAGAATTATCGCACTAAAACATATAACGGAATATTCTCATTTGAATATCCATTATATTTCTTTTAGAGAATTCTTTATCGTTGCTACACTCTCCTATAGGTAATACCCTTACTAGGTTTCCAACCTAATGGTCAAAGCAATTTGCTCTGATACCAACTACGGTGACCCAGCATACCACTTCATGTGTATTACACTATAGTCGTTGACATGACATCCACAGAACACCGTTTTGTAAATATCACATCCCTCAGAGTGGTACAACAAAAACATTGCGGGTCCATATTACAAACATACACACGTTATTATTATTACAATACCAGAAGTTCAAGACTTCCAAAAGATTCAACTTACAACCCAAATTATAAGTGTTTCAGCGGAAGTTCCAAATTTAAAACTTAAACTCCAATTTGAGTTCAACAACTTATTGCTATATAATGTTCATGTTTCTCGGCTCAAGTGGATACTAGAACTATAGTAATTATTCGGACTCTTGGAACTCTCCTCCGTAGACGATGTCGTATTCCTCCCCTTCTACGACTCCATACAGGTCGGGCTCTTCATAGAAGACCTCCTCATGGCTATCAGATGCATACATTGGAGTATCTTTGGGATTCTCAGAGTCTAAGCAAGGATTCAAAGGAAAGGATGAGTAACAATGTTACCCAGCAAATTCATTATATACAAGGTAGGAAGTTTGATGCTCTATCTACCACCTCGGACTATCAGTCTTTGGCACTATGCAATTTTCGTAAATCTTTCTTAAATGGTTGATTTCATTATGAAAATCTATGACCATCAGCCTTCACAGGTTGACCAGAACTTTCATGGAGTTCCTTTCCTACCGCATTCGTAGCTCCTTCCCGGAATAGGGAGTAACAAGTTACAATTCTTACACTCTGCAGAGGTGCGTTACTTTTCCCATGAGAGATCAACTCCTTGTTGCACAACCGGGCATACTTTCCCGTCGACAATTCCATGATGTGGGGCCCAGTAGTTGGTCCAAGCCAATCACTGCCCTCTCCGTGACCTCATATGTCTGCATGATCCTTCGGGGCTGGCTCACCTCCGTTAAGCCCCCTTTCGGGCAGGCTAAAACCCTGATGAGTTCCCGAAGACTCTATGACCCGGTGATGCCCGGACGAGTACCATTTGACTAGACTATATCCCTAAACACCATTCATAGATAATCTAGACACCAAAAGTGTGGGGCGTAAGGGTGCCCACCCATATGTTGGATCCGCAGAAGGAATCGCAACGTCACGTTAAGGTCGTCTTGCCTCCATACAAGAGGAAAAGGATACAACTGACTTCTCCGTCCCATTCCAAATCTCATGGTTAACGCGTAATATACGACGCTAGAATCACTGATGTCATGGGTTATTAATCCCTAATTATTCATCATTATTGCAATTAGAACCCTAAGTTCTATTGCTCCATCATATCATCACTTAGGATGATATCTAAGATTTAGTATCTTGAGAAAATAATGTTTTCTTTTTCTATAGTATAGATGATAACACACAATTCGCAAATACTGTGATAAAGACTCTTGAAAGGACATGAGCAAGTGATGAACTTGCCTTGTGATTGCAAGGTAGTGAAGTCGGATGCTTGCACTGGACCTTGAGCTTCTATGTCTACAAAAACATCATTATTGCCCGGTAAGGACAATATTTAAAGAAGCAAAATGATTATGCAAAGTAATGTAATGCATCATTTAGCTTTATATATATTCTCCCCCATTTATTTAAATTATAAAAATTCTTTTAATAATAAAGAATTTACAAATATTAATTTTTTAATATTTATTGAATATTGTATTCTTTTATTTTATTTGAATTTATTTGCATTTTATTTACTTAATAATTCCTTTAAGAATTATCATTAAATACCAAAAATTGATATTATATATTTGTTTAGTATTTTTAAAAATACTACAATATTAATATATAATGAAAGTGATTTTTATTTATTTTTATCATCTATCAATAATTTTGTAAAATTCCATAAGGAATATATATATTACAAAATTCTTAATAAAATTTATATGTCTAAAATTTTATTTCTTAATTTATTTGGATAGTTTGGATTATTGTGAATCCAAAAATATTTTATTTATAATTTTTGGATTTTTATTTTATTTTCTAGAATTTATTGAAGTTTAGGGGCATTTTAGTCTTTTCTTAGTTATTTAAATTTGCTTTAGGTGATTGGGATGACTATGTTGGGATTATTGGGCCATTTGGCCCAATTGGGCAGAATCAACTTGGCTCCCCAAAGGGTCCTAGCCCCCCTTACCATTCTCTCTATCTCTTCTTCGTTCTCATCTCCCCTCTCCCTCGACCCCGTGAGGTTCTGGCACCGCCGCTGGCGATGCCCGTCGCCGTGGCCCTCCGTGGCCACTGCCATGGTGCAGGGCGAGGTTGGCGACTACTCTTGTCCATCTGGTCCAATTCGATTTGATTCTGGAGCTCCCCTGTGGCCAGGTTCACCCTGTTCCCGAACCTTAGGTTTTGGGTTGGGTGCTGCCACCGCCGCTATGGACCCTCCTGTGGTGGTGTGCGGTGTTAGTATTCTTTATTCTTCTTTGCCAGTGGCTGGTGCGGGATTCTGACGCCTCTGGTGCTCCCGTCTTGCATGGCACGTCGGCCCTACTTCTTCCTCTTCAATTCGTCAGCAAGGACCCCGGGTAAATTGCCTCTATGGATCTTAGTTCATCCTATCACCATGAATTTCTCTGTGTGTATCTAGTGGCTACCCTTGCCTCGTGCCTGTGTTCTGATTAGGGTTCATGTCCTAATTAGGGTTCTTGTTCTGATAAGGGTTCATATCCCTCTGTTGATCATATCTATGATGATCTGGATCTAGTGGTGATAATCCTTGAGCATGATGAATGACTATTTGCTGTGGATTATTGTTTGTAGTTGGCTTTGGTGATGCTAGTGGCTTGTCAGACTTATTCCAGTGGTAATTTACTATGATCCAATGTTAGTGTTTCTACAAAATCCCTACTTGGAAATGTTGTTGATGTGAGAACTTTCTACTGTCAAGATGTTTATACTGACAGTAGTTCTATCAGTAATTGCTTACTGCATTTGTAATGGTTGGCTTGTATGAGAATATACATACTGAATATAATCATTACATGTTAATGATTTTCTATAGATGTATAGATTAGTTTGATGATGATTCCTGGCATTTGGTTTCAGGAGGATGATATTTAGTGGCTTGCCCCTTTTTATTTGTGAAATCTAAGTAAAGATTGGGATTAGCTTATTAGAACTTGTCCTTGTGATACCATTATAAACTGGCACACAAGTGATTGGGACCTATTCCTGATCTTAGCTCTGACAATGCTTGTGATTAATACTGGCAAAGATAAAATGAAAACTTCTTTTAATTCTCCTGCCTATGATGTTGGTCTGAGGCATAGGAACTAGTTTCCTAATGGCTGTTCTTGATAGAAATATTCTGGTAGAATTACCAGCTGCTATTTCTTGAAGCATAATTGGAAAACAATGGGTGTGCTAAGGGTTTTGCATGGATCCATAGGATTTATGGATACTGAGGTGCTACTCTTTTAAGAGATGTGCCCAGATTTCATAATCTTGCCTTTGGCTATATTGAAATATAGGATTTGGCCTTTGTAACCAAGATCAATGATGTTGGTCTGAAATCCTGGTTATACTGGTATGTTGATCTTGTGATTATGACTTTAATTTTTTTTAAACCTTCTAGGATGGATTCATCCCACTTGGATGAATACTGAGAGGTTAGATATAAAACAACACATGATTCTTTGATATGATAAACATATCATGTGATGGTTTTATATAACTCACCACAACTGTGGTTGCTGTTGTGGTTGAAACTTGTTGATCTGGTAGCCTGATCTTGCTGGCTTGATCTGGTCCTTCTCTTGTTGCTGTCCCTACTGCTTACAGCTCCTGGAACTTGTCCTTGATCTTGCTATCCCCTTCTGGTTCCTGGTAGCTTGGTCTTGACCTTGCTGTCCACCTGATCCACCCCCTCCTATGTCACCATCTTGGTGAGTTCTAAGAGGATCTGGTTTGTGGTTTAGTTTGGCAGGTTTGGCTGTGGCTAGGCTGCTGATGTTTGATGTGTATGAACAAGAAGATGAGGTTGTGGTGCTTGCCCACGGCTGTGCTGAGCAGTTTTACTTGTGTGGGCAGCTGTTGATGTGTTGACAGCACACACCATGCATTTAGGTGTGTGTGCTGCTTGTGTGCCTGCTACACCCTTGTGAATATGCTCAGGGGATGAAAGTTATCATTTTATCTGTTTACCACTTTACTTCTTGGTGAAACTTGCCTCTCTCTCTGATTAAAAATATTTGACTTGTGTCTTATGGATTATCAAAGATTAAATTCTTTCATATTGGTGAAACTTGCCCCTCAGATTTACTCAGTGATGAAAAGTTGAACAGTGCACTTCACTGTCAATTCTGAGAGTAAAACATTTTTAACTTTAACTTTTTTTGTGTTTGTTTTGCAGGTACGAGACTTGAAAATTCAAGACTTTAGTCTAGGTCTTCTTTTTCTTTGTAGAATAGTCATATGTAATCTTTCTTTATTCTTTTGTAATTTGATTTTTATTCTTTTGTAATAAAGATTTTACTATTATTCAATAAAGAAATATTATTCTTCCATTTAATTACTATTGTAAAGATTGTTGCTCATTTCCATAAGTTACATTTGTGTAACTTATTTATTGAATAAAATTTTGAAATGAAGATTCTTATTCTTAATTGTTTTCTTTATATAAAGTTTGAACTACTGATTATTAACTCTTGACTAAAGCATAATACTCAAACATAACTTTAAATCCTTTTGAACTATAACTTCAACACTCAAGTTTAAAATTCAAATTTCATTTCCCAAAACACTCTAATCCACAAAGATCATATCAAAGTCTATAACAATCATCCTTCAAGACTATATCTAATCTCAAAGTATGAAAGAAACTTTGATCACTTTAGGTTTTTATTTGGCGAAAAATTTACCCACATTTTCATATATGAATGCATGCAATATCACAAATTCCTAAATCTACCCTTCGTTGGTTCCTAAATGCTGGGATGTTACAACCAAGCTATCCTGTTGGGCATTCCATGCCCCAAAAGAAAGAGTGTGATCTGACTCAATGGACTACTGAGCACCATTCTCATCATTGTACTCACCCTCTCCTTCCTCATCATCCTCTTCACCCCGAGCCTTAATTTCCTTTAGGAGCTTCTCAATGCGCCGGTTGCTTTGGTAGGAGGAATGTTGTTGCTTACAGATGTCTATATTCATGCAACATAGGGTCTTCTCCCAGAAAGTGGCCTTCTTGACCTTCTCATGTACATAGTCACAGGTCATGGGAGGCATGGGTACATTGGAGGAATTCTTCCTCCGAGCTCTAGGAGGAGAGGAAGCCCTCTCAGTCTCATCCATCTCCTCATCCTCATTGCCATAGGAACGCCTAGGAGGAGGCCCCATGCGCCCCTTCTGCTGTAGTGATACCAGAGTGTGCTCGATGAGATTGGGAGCCAAGACAAGTGGGGAATCATGCTCCTTGGAGTTGATGAGCCTCATAACTAGTGGTGCATATGGAGGAGACTTCTTGTACAGAATGGCATGGAACATCTCCTCAAATATGAAATCCATCACATCAATAGGATTAGCATCTGCCTCGGGGCCAGCATTGTGAATACTGCGGGTATGATAGAGTAGGTTGACCAACCCACATCTAATAGCATCATAATTCCCAGCACTTGGTGAGATGATATGATGGAATATCCTCAACATCAGGTTGTAGAGGGGCTTGAGTCCCTTGGACCCCCCTACAACACCCTCGCTGCCATACAAAGGTGCAAGCTTCATCTTGTTCTCCCCAAGAGCCGCTGAGTGCATGCGCAACCCAACAGGAGTGGATACACTATGGAACGTCTCGAAGATGACATTAACAAAGTCATAGAAAGTAGATGAGCAGCGGGTGGTGCCAGTCATCCAAGTCATGGTCATGTCTTGGTCAGATCGAAACACTATAGTGGCGTAGAACTGTTATACAAGTGTGATGTTGTAGTCTTCACGGAGCTCCATCAAGTTGAACAGCCCCAACTTCTCACAAATCCATAATGCATCATAGAAGTAGGGGCCGAGCCTCATCTGCCAAATACTCATGAACTTCTGGGGCACACCGGTGATTTCGTGAGCACACCATACACATCCTTCATGAACACAACCTGCTCCTTCCTCCAGAAACGAGGATCCTCGCTGGTACGAGGCAAATCATAGAGATCAGTCTTCCGCAGATCATGGTACTCATTCTTTGACATGTGGGCCAAAGACTGAAGATTGTCATATTTTGCCCTCTTGGCACGGTTCTCTTGCTCAGTCCTTTCCTGATCCCTCCTCATATATGCTGCATCACGAGCTGTTGTCTCTGGTTGGAAGAGGGCACGATAAACTGACCCTTGGACTCATCATAGTGAGCATCGACCCTCTTTGACTTGGCCTTAGTGTGAGGAGGACGACGAGAACCACCGCCTGTGAATAGCAGTGGGGGGGGATAGCATGGAGGTAAGCATATATGTCCCAAAGATGCGGCACAAGAGCTTTGATGCATTATGAACCTATTTGAGTCACCCCACACCAGAGTCTCCGCAGCTCATACTGGAGTCTCCGGCTCAGCCCGGAGTCTCCGGCTCAGCCCAGAGTCTCTGGTCCATAGGACCGGAGTCTTCGGCTCAGACCAAAGTCTCTGGTCCTGTGGACCGGAGTCTTCGGCCTGGACCGGAGTCTCCGGCCCTGGGTCCGGAATCTCCGGTCGGGAGGCTCGGGCATGAGCTGGGAGGTTGCAGGTGGGGGTGATTCTAATAGATCGGGCAATGCAACAAGGATAAAGTACCACAGTGCACGCATACGAGTGATTCCAATGGACAAAACAACAACAATCCTCAAAAACACATCTAGGGATGAACCCTAGGAGAAAAAGGAGGAGGAGAGGTACCAGATCTATCCATGGGATCGATTCCACCGGTGGGAATGACCCAATGGAGGAGAGGAGAAGGTTGGCCGGCGGCACGACAGATCCCGGGGGCTTCTTGACCTCTAGGGAGGAGTTTTGGAGGAGGGGGCGACGAGTTTGGGAGTGGGGAATGGGGTGGATGAATGAATGAAACTGATGTTTCAGTTCACCCCGTCCCTCCCTTTAAGTGTCAGAAACCGTTTGGACCGGAGACTTCGGTCCTCCTCGACCAAAAACTCCAGGTTTTGTGTTTGGGGACATATATGAGAGATAGAGTGTTTTAAGACAAGGTATAGGCTTGGGTTAATATGTCAAGCTGTGAAGAATCAATAAGAGCCATAGAAATCTACTAAAATGTTCAAGAAAGCTCCAAATAGGCACGAACCAACAAATGACAAACATGAGTAAGCACCAACCTCTCAAATGTGAGAGGGCGGTGGCCTAGGCCACCATGTTTGAGTATACTCGGCTTGGCACCACGAATATATATCTTTGGTCCATTACCGAAACTCATCATTTAAGCTCACATACCACAAAATGATATTAAGAGAAATGATTTTTATCGCTTTGGGCATAATGGGGGGAGGGATAGTCCAATCAATTAGGACCGCACTCCCCCTATATCCATGCCAGCACCTAAACCAAATAAGGGTGAAGACATAGGTGTGTATCCAAGGTGATCAAGTCAAGCTCCTTGATTCTATGATATTTAGTTCATTCCTCAAATACCAAAACCTTGCTTCATCAACTGGCTTCATGAAGATGTTGGCAAGTTGGTCTTTGGTTGACACATATGATAGCTCAATATCACCTCGAGCAACATGATCCCTAATGAAGTGATGATAAATCTCAATATGCTTTGTCTTTGTGTGATCCACCGGGTTGTAGGAAATCTTGATAGCACTTTCATTGTCACATAGAAGAGGCACTTTGTCACAATGGACACCGTATTCCTTTAAAGTTTGCCTCATCCATAGCAATTGAGTGCAAGCACTAACAGCTACCACATACTCGGTTTCGGTGGTGGAGAGAGATATACAATGTTGTTTCTTAGAAGACCAACATACCAAGGACCTACCAAGGAATTGGCAAGCCCTGGATGTTGATTTTCTACCATCTTATCACCAGCCCAATCCGAGTCTATGTATCCACTAAGAGCAAATGTTGACCCTCGAGGATACCAAATACCATAATGTGGGGTATGAACCAAATATCGAAAGATTTTCTTGACTGTCATCAAATAGCTTTCTTTAGGAGCCACTTGATATCTTGCACACACACCTACACTCAACACAATATCGGGTCTAGATGCACAAAGGTAAAGCAAAGAACCAATCGTGGACCGGTATACCTTTGGATCCACATCTTCACCATTTGGATTTAGTTCGAGATGAGTCTTTGTTGCCATGGGAGTAGGAGCTCCATTTAGATCTTGCATATTGAATCTTTTGAGCATATCTTGAGTATACTTGGCTTGGTTGAAGAATGTCCCTCCTCTAACTTGCTTGATCTCAAAACCAAGGAATACCCTTAACTCCCCCATCATAGACATCCGGAACCTACTAGTCATAAGCTTTGAGAATTCATCATTAAAATCTTTGTTAGATGAGCCAAAGATAATATCATGAACATATATTTGGCATAAAAAAATCTCCCCATTGACCTTCTTAGTAAAAAAGAGTGGGATCGATTTTCCCAATCTCAAACCTACGATCAAACAACAACTCTCTAAGGTGCTCATACCACGTGTGTGGGGCTTGTTTGAGCCCATAGAGCGCCTTATCAAGTTTGTAGACATGGTTTGGGAAGTTGGGATCCTCAAATCCCGAGGGTTGCTTTACATATACCAACTCATTTAATGGACCATTAAGAAATGCACTTTTTACATCCATTTGTTGCAACTTAAAGTTATGATGTGCCGCATAAGCAAGAAGGATACGGATGGACTCAAGGCGAGCCACGGGTGCATATGTCTCTCCATAATCAATGCCTTCAATTTGAGAGAACCCTTGTGCAACCAATCTTGCCTTGTTCCTTACTATAATTCCATGCTCATCTTGCTTGTTCTTGAATATCCACTTGGTGCCTATAACATTGCGCAATCCTTTGGCTTCTCAACTAACTTCCATACTTTGTTTCTCCCAAAGTTGTTGAGCTCTTTGTGCATTGCTTCCAACTAATCCGAATCTTCAAGAGCTTCCCACACTTTATTTGGTTCAATCATGGAGATGAGTGCTTGGTGTTCACTAAACCTCTTCAATTGTGCTCTTGTGGAAATGCATATCCTTAGGTCACCAACCATATTCTCTAGAGAGTGGTCTCTTAATTCCAACATCCTATCCATTCTAGCTTCGCGACGAGTGTGGATCTCCTTGTTGTTTATTGGAGGAACCTCTTCATCATTCTGGTCCTTGTCTTGACCATGAACTTGACCTTGATCATCATTGGAATCATTCTCTTCATTAAGAGGCAAAGATTGACCTTGGTCTTGATCAGACACACTACTAGAATTGAGTTGAGTCTGTCTCAAGGCAGTTTGTATGGATCTTCCTTGTGTAATTGACTTGGCAGCACTTGACATTCTGGAGAATGAATCAAGTTACTCCTCACTAGAGATGTCACCTTGATCAACATGTTGAGGGTCCACAGCTTGTCTTTGGCTTGGGTCATTGTCCTCCTCAATAGATGGAGCATGTTGTTGTTGTGAAGATGAGGGCTCCACTTGAGTAGAGCATAGTTCTTCTCGATCCGCCATAAGGGGTTCCTCAACGGGGCGGATATATCCCACACCCATTCTTCCTATGGCATCCTGAGGCATTTCATCATCTGCATCACAAGCATCAACACGCCCCCCTTGGGGACCATCATATTCTTCGAAGGTCACACTACAAGATTCTATGACGGCTCCAGAGAGCTTATCATAGATTCTATAAGTGTGAGATTCGAGACCATAGCCAACAAAAATACCCTCTAATGCTTTAGACTCGAATTTGGACAAACGAACACCTTTTATGAGATAGAAACACTTACAACCGAACACCCGGAAGTAAGATATGTTGGGCTTGTTACCGGTAAGTATTTCATATGGAGTCTTGTTCAAATTTTTGCGGAGGTAGAGCTGGTTTGATGCATGGCACGCGGTGGAGATGGCTTCGGCCCAAAAGTTTTATGGAGATTTAAACTCCGGCAACATGGTCCTTTCCATCTTAATAAGAGTCCGGTTCTTCCTCTCGGCTACACCATTTTGTTGAGGGGTATATGCAGCGAAATATTGGTGTTTTATCCCCTCATCACTAAGCATTCAAGGTATAGTTATTGAACTCGGTGCCATTGTCGCTTCTTATTGTCAACGCGAGGACATTGTATTGACGTTGAACCAAGTTGATGAAGTCGATGAAGGTCTTTTGGGTTTCACTTTTCAACTTGAAGAAATATACCCATGAGTATCTTGAAAAGTCATCAACAATCACCAAACAATATTTCTTCCCACCAAGACTTGCATGAGATGGAGGACCAAAGAGATCCACATGAAGGGGCTCCAAGATCCTTGTTGACTTGATGCGGTTCTTTGGCTTGTGGGGAGAATCATGCATCTTTCCTTGAACACAAGCCCTGCAAACACGATCTTTGGCAAAGGAAACATTTTCTTTTAGTCCAACAATATGGCCCTCCTTGTGGAGACTTTGCAAAGTTCTCATATTGACATGGGCTAGTCGGCGATGCCATAACCAACCCACATCGGCCTTTCCGAATAAGCACATCGCACTTGTAGTGGTTTGCCCTGAAAAGTCCACCACATACAAGTCATTTTCGACGTACACAATGGCCTTGTTTTTCTCTTGTGCGGGCTTGGCCTTCTTATTATTGTTGTTCTTCTTCTTGGCTTTGGAGACAAAACCAATACCCCTTTATCACCATTTGACCTTTGCTTACTCAAGAGGTCATCAATGGACTTGTTTCCTTTTGGAAAGGTGGCCTTAGCTAGCTCCCCCTCCAACCTAGCATTTTCTTCAAGAATAGTTGTACTACTAGAGGGAATGAAATTACTAGGTGAAGGAATATTGGTCAATTGAGTTTGAAGCTTTTCATGGGACTTTTTGAGTGACAAGAGTTCACTTTCCAATGCCTTGTGAGCCTTGTTAAGCAAACTAAAGTCATCGGCAAGTTTTTCATGAACCACACCAAACTCAATCTTGTCCTTTTTAGCCCTTTTATAATTTAGCAATAGCAAGGTCACGTTCCTTAATGAGTCTATTCACAATTAAATCATTAGCCCCATCAAGCCCTTCAAGTTTTATTTCAAGGGACAACCTAGTCTCTTGTTCTTCTTCTAGAGCATTATTTAGGGCTTCTACCTCAATCATGTGTTCTCTTCCTAGTTTACATCTTTCATCAAGAAGCTCTTGGGTGTGAGAAAGTTGATCTAAGAGGTCCACAAAATGTATTTTGTGTTCCCCTTGCAAGTTATTCATGAACTAATCAAAAGCAATTATTTCCTTTTTAACCTCAAGAGACATTTCATCATCATTTTCATCATTACTCAAGAGGATGGGGTGAGATGATGAAGATACCTTTGTTCCTCTTGCCATAAGGCAAGTGATGTTCTTGTTGGAGAGATTCTAATTTGGGGAGTCGAAGAGGGAGAGTGTGGGAGTAGAAGTAGTGGCAAGAGCAGCCACACCACTTGATGTTTCCTCTTCATTATTTTCATCATCTTCATCGTCGGAGGAGTATTCTTCATGAGTGATCAACACAATTTCACCCGACTTCTTGTTGATGGGATTCTTCTTGATGAAGGGTTTCTTGTAAGGAGCTTTGGAAGTTTTCTTCAACACAAGTTTACCCCCATTATCTTCTCTCTTCTCATAGGGACAACCCGCCACAAAGTGATAGCGGTCACCACAATTGAAGCAAGTTCTCAATTTAGTGACATTTTCTCTTCTTCCATTTGGGTTGCGTCTTCGTTGCATTTCCATCTTGGCCTTGGCGGGGTTCTTCCAAAAGTTCTTTGCATAGAATGCCATATATTCACCATGAGAAATCTTGACATCGGGGTGGCTCATGGAGAGGCCTTCATCACTATCATCTTCATCCCCATGTTCCACAACTTTGGCCTTCAATGCAAGGTTGACAACATTGCTCATTCCATGGGCTCGAGCATGGGCATCTTTGGCATTCTTGGCGGCAACCTTCAAAGAGTCCATCTCTTGCATAACTTCATTGGAGGTCATGAGGTGGTAGTTGTGTCTTCCTTGTAGGCTCTTCAAGTCGGTGGGCTCAAAGGGCATGAGTGCACTCACATATTTCCTTTTTATCCACGCATCATGCACATGTGAGGCGCCCACATTCCTAAAAGCGGTGGCGGTGGACTTGAGTCTACGATACATGTCTTCATGATATTCACCTTCCTTCATATATAAGCCTTTGGCTTCATTGCTTAGTGCATCATACCGGTTCCTTCTCATGCTCTCATTCCCAACATACAGCTCTGTGAGAGCATCCCAAGCTTCCTTGGCGGTGTTGAGGTGCTCAATGTGTGGATAATATTTTGTATCCAATCCTTGTTATATCATGTGCAAGACGGTGGCATTGAGTTGACTATCGACAACTTCTCTTCTTGTCAAGTTGTTGGGATCCACAATATAGAGTCCTTGTTCAATTATGTTCCATAACTCAATACAAGAGCTGCGCACATGAGATTTCATTAGAGATTGCCATTGAGCAAAATTAGATGCATCTAGCTTTGGTGGATCTCCTCTATTGTTTATATGAGGGTGAGGAATTGGAGGGTTGGGAGAGTACCATCCATGAGAGTCATGGTGCTCTCCCTTCCCACCATCCATTTTTGTGGTGGAATTAGTGTTGTCTTGATTACCGCCTACCACCTTACCCGTGGGTGATACCAGGGCATTCCTCTTAGGTAATGGTGGAAGTTCCTCTTGAGGAGAAGGGGATGATGAGCCACCTTTATCTTTAACAAGTTGCTCAAGTAACTTGTGCAATTGTTTGATCTCGTTGGCCATGGTGGAGCTCAATCTTGTTTCCAAGTTATTGAGATCATCCATGGTCACCAAGGTAGGCTCACCACCACCTTCCCCATTGTTGCTACCCCATATACTCTTAGGCGGTAAAGCCCGAATAAAGAGTCGAGGCTCTGATACCAATTGAAAGGATCGTATGGGTACCTAGAGGGGGGGTGAATAGGTGCTACTTCAAATTTTCTTCTTTTTCAAAAATGGGGTTTGACAAGAAAGGTAAATTCTCTAAATTATGCAACTAAGGTGAATTTACCTATATGTCAAACAAGCACTAACTAGCACAACACTAAGCAAGAACAAGTAAGTAAAGTGCGATAAAGGATAGAAGTAACCAAAGTGGTGGACGCGGAGACATAAGGATTTGTTTCCCGTAGTTCCTTCCTTTTGAGGGGAAGTACGTCTACGTTTGGAGAGGGGGTGGTTTCAAACCAACAACGCCACGAGAGGCCTCCCTTGTTCTCTGATACGCCCAATTTGCATCACCATTCTATATCATAATTTACCTCTATTCATTGATATTTGTATCATTATGAGGTATTACTTATGGCTTTTCATCTGTTTATGCATGTTGGATGATTCTTGGAGGATGGACTGACGGAGTCTGGATTCTGATGAAAAAGAAGGCGTTTCGGTGCAATTTCGCGAAGATGAGAAAAATACCAGAAAAATAAGGAAACATATTATTTTACCAGAAGACGAAGGAAGCCAGAAGGAGGGACGAAGTGGGGCCTCAGGGGGCCCACACCCCCTAGGCGTGGGCCCACCTGACCCCGCGCCTAGGGCAGGTGTGGCCCACCTGCCCGACCTCCGACTCCGCCCCTTCGCCTATATTTTACCTTCGAAACCCTAAGGATCGGGGCACGACCACAGATAGATTTCCGCCGCCTCTGAGGGCAGAAAACACCGAGAGAGAAAGATCTCTCCGGCAGACAGATTTCTGCCAGGGGAATTCCTTCCCAGAGAGGGGAGACCGTCGCCATCAACACCGTCATCAAGCTAAGCTTCATCGGGATCATCATCATCATCCACACCATCATCTCCACCAGCACAATCACCACCACTCCGTCCCGCTGTAACAATTGTATTGGATATTGCTTTAGTTCTTAGGGGAAACTTTCCCGGTGTTGATTACTATTGTAGTTGATGCTTATGAGTGGAACCATTGGATTATTGTTTATGTTCATATTGTTATTTATAACGTCCCAACATTAGAGCCTAGAAATAAGCTGAACACAGATGTGTGCATTGCATTCATGCATAGAAAATCTGAATAATTTTCGCGCTTTTAAAGCTTCTCTTAACTTGATGGAAATGAAGTAGATCATCAAGTTGACTGCGATAAGTTTCAATATGACCTTTGTTAAAACCTTATTTTGGGTAAGGGAGATTTGATCTAAGGGTAGATCAAATGTAATAAAAGTTAAACCTAATACATTATTTAATGATTTATATTTGATCCTTAGGTAATCATATCCTAGTATTCATTACACAACTCATGAATACCAAGTTATAAGCATAATTAAAGTAATAGGAATGTAACAACTAAATCTTAATCTCATCTATTTCTACCATGAGGATCATGGTAATACTTCACCTTAACTCTTTAGTGAGTTTGAGTAGGAAAGAAACCAAGTCAAGATCATTCACCATATATCTTTCTTTCCATATCAATCTTTATCATATCTAATGAACCTATCTTAATATTTGTTGTTCATCAATGTTGAGTAATCAACTATTGATTCACAAATTCTTTAACTATCCACTCTTGATCTATCAACTCTTGTCCTTATCATAGCATCCACTCTAAAACCTTTAGAGAAAGAAGTAAGAAGAGATAGGTGGTAATGCTAGATTTAGATATCATTTATAGGATGGGAGTGTGGAAGAGAATAAGATCATTGTGATACTTGATGGAGTTAACTCACTCCTGAATAGATAGAAGAGTTATGTAAAAGATATAATTATATGTTAATAAAGAAGATTACAAGGATGAAACCTGAAGATAGTTACCAAAAGTAGTCCTATTGGATCAAGTAGGTATAGTCAATGAATTATATCTCTTAATCCAATAGAGCTAAACAGAAGATAATTATAATACAACTGTAATGTTGGATGGATGGAAGCCTTGATTAGCCAACTGGAAACTTAAGCCATAAATGATCAAAGGCTTATAATGATCATGCCTTACTCACCAAGATTGAATGCTTATATCCTGTATAAGTGACATTGGTGGGTAGAACATGCTTATATCCTGTATAAGTGACATTGGTGGGTAGAACATGATTAAACCCTAGTCTAGATATATTATCCTAGGTTATCCATGACAAGTCACATTAATATAATGCGAGGTTGGAGTATGAGATACTGGAGTTAAGTAGAGACAAGATAGTATGATCAAGATGATGCTAGAGTAACATTGGATTAAAGAAGTAGTATTTTCCTCTTTGGAAATACTAAGCACTTGAGGTGAAGTAGAATTTGATATATACATCCATTGGAGTAATGTTAGTGGTGGATGATTAAGGAAGAGTATGAATGAAGTTAGAAGTAACCACTTGTTGGATTGGATATTATTAATAGTAGAGTAGTTGTTATAACCAAGTATGGATATAAGAAGATTATGAAAGCTTCAGTGTCAAGCTCATGGGATTTACAAGTGGATTTAGAAGAATAAAAGGTGGATAAGAATATTCTTGTGAAGTAAAGCTCATCATGTTAACACATGATGATGGATATGAAGGAGTAGTATATCTAGGAAAGGAATTCCATAATTAGAAGTCCAGGATTGTGAATTATGGAAGATAGGAATTCTTGGTAAACTCTAAACCCTAAATCTAGAACCAAACATAATATCCACTTTCTATGATTGGTTTATCATTTTATTTCTACAAGGGCTTATAGGAATATTTTCCTATAGCAAATCACTTAAGCACATATTTCTCATTTCCAATTATTATAACCATGTGTGCTTAGGAGTTATATTTATCAATTATTTTCCATATGACATTCCAGAAAATAACTTTTTTTAAAGGGGTGATATCACTAAAGATCACAAACATAAAGACAATATGTTTAGTCAATAACCTTTATTCACATTAACAAAAAATATAAATAAGTAAATACCCTGAAACCTAGGGTAAGTAATTACAATTCAGAACCCTAAACTTGTTAATGAGTTTTATCATCAACACCTCATAAATATTCAATCTATATTCATTAGGCAAATTACTTGATCCATTTCTCTAACCACTCATTCCATATAAGTATGGAATAAGTGGGGATACAATAATTATAAACCACCCTATATTTTACTATGTGATTAAATACATAAAAATAAACCCTATGACTATTACTAAACATTTTAAAACTTCTTTACTCCAAATAAAGTTAAAATAATGTTATAGTTAATTTTTAAGATCTTAAACAAATCCTAAAAACCCTAAATCCTACTTATTCTATTTAATAAAAGAATATATCCATAATTATAATGTTAGAAAAGAAAACAGATACTAGAAATCTAAAAAGAAAAACAAAAAGAGAGAAAAAAATTGAGGAAATCAGCTCCTTGCCCATGGCCCATTCCCTCTCTCTCTTACTACTCGTCATGAAAGCGAACACAGACCCATCTGGCGATTTTGACCCACGAATGGCCCGTACTCTCTTGCTGTGCATTGCGTCTTCTTCATAGCAGCCTTAAGCACCTTTAAATCTTTTAGCAGCTTCATTGTCGCTTTTTAAATGCAGCGCGCAGATCCGTGCCACCACTTCCGGTCATCTACAAGTAGCCCTGGACGCCGACAAGAAACCCTAGCACGCCACTCCACTGCTCTTTCTTCCTCTCTCGCTTGAACATCGAACCCTAGCTCGTCGGAGATCATCTTCCCCACCATCCCCGACCACCCCTTGATCCGCGGAGGTGACTATCAGACGTGCCGTGATCTTCTCCGTCGTTTTCCCTACTCACGTAAGCCGGTGTTGACCTAATCGACACCTCATCTCCACCGCCAAACGCCGCCGTTCATCGTCAATCGCCGCCACCACGGACTTCCTCCGGTCACGCCGTCATGCCCTTCAGCTACACGGTGAGCTATCGGTGCTCACGCACCCTCTCAAATTCCTCCTTGCTTCCTTGTTCGCTTCCCCGACGAGCGTCTGCCTCCGCCGCCGTTAGCCACCGTCGCCACCACTGTCTCGGCGACCTAAATCGAGCGGCGTCGCCACTAGTAGACTCCCCGCATCTCCCTCCTTCCAATAAACCCAAGTACAACTCCACGCGCGCGTTCAATCGCTGGATTGATCATCAACCATAGAGGATAAGACGCGAGTGACGTCAGCATGACTCACGCTGATATCATATTCATGTTTTTATTATTTTTAGAATTTGTGATCAAGTTTTCTGTAATAAATAAAAACATGGAAATGACATGGCATAGGTCCCACCAGTCAGTGACTGGGGGTGAGAATCGACCTAGTTGAAGAACATGTGGGCCCCCCATGTGTGGTTTTGGTAATTAATGACAATCTTTATGGACTAATGTGTGTATTAAGTTATACTTGTACGAATTGTCCATTGGCATCGCTTGGAGCTTGTGTCGGCTTCAAGGTCGATGAAACGAGAAGAAGATATGTTGTGCAAGCTCAAAATGTGCAATATTTAGAAGATCTCGTGTTTGATGCTTGCCATCCTTGGTGATCATGGATCGATGATGAGGAATCAAGAAAGGCGTTCCATCTCGAGAAGGGAAAGATCGTCTACATCGAGCTCAAGTGGAATGCTCAAGGCAAAGGTATAATCTTGATAGGTTTTCCCTTTTTCCGGTCTTATATTGTTAGTGGAAGACTGGGTTTAGGATAGATAACCGTATTATCAAGAGGGGCTCTCGTATGAGTATTCAGTCACATCGTTCGGAGAGAGCTCAAACCTTTGCATACTTGCATCATCATATTTGGTTGTTATTTGGTCTTATCCATGTGAGTATATAGAGCTTGTGGTAATCTCCATAACAAGCTCTTGTTCATCAAAATCAGATCTCCCATATGTATCTTGTTGCAATTTTGATTTATGCGGTTTTTCGGTTTCTCACCAAGTGAGGTATCACACATTATTCTACTTGATACTTTCTCACTTGGTGATAATCAATATTTCAACGCAATTTGAATCGGGTCAATCGGAGCTTCCAGTCAAAAGTTATTGCCGTTTGAATATTTGCCTGTCAATCTATTTTCTGGGCCGAGCGGTAGTACCGCTCGGGCGGGCCGGTACTACCGCCCGGGCCTAAAAGCGGCCCATTATCTTTCTGCCTCGCTAGGTACCTAAATCCGGTACTACCGGCCGACCCGATAATCGCTTGATGGGCAGTACTACCGGCGGCCCGATATTTTTCGAACGCCCAGATCCAGATCTAGATTTCCGGGCCCGTTGACCACATGCACTGGCGCTTGTGCGCCCCACCGCTGCTCATTGCTATCGTTGGGGCCGCTGCCGCTAACCCGCTTGTCTCCTCTTCTCCAGCGTCCGCTTGTCATTGCATCTTTGCATGCTTGTCTGCCGCAGCTGCCGCCCTATGACCCTCTTAGGCTCTTGTGGCCCGCTGCTACTTGGTCCTTCTTCTTCTTTAACTGCCCGCTACTGGACTGCTTTTTCTTTTGCCCAGAAAAACACCCTAACGGTTATATTTTGTCTACCCCTATATAAATCTTTGTCCATTTTCATTTAGGGTTGCTTCTTCCTCCTCCTTTTGTCTAAGCTTTGCCCCCATTTGCCTTACTCTTTGACCTTGATTTATACTCACCCCTCCATTGAATCTTGCATATATTTGAGGGGTAGTTGGAGGAGATCTAGATCTACGTTTTGACCAAACCAAAACATCTCTTTGTGAGTGTATCTTTGGGGATCTAGATTTTGGGGGATTTTGTGTCTCTCTTTGATTCCTCCTCTCTTGTTCCCCCAATAGATTTAGTAGCTTTGTTGGAACTTGGGAGTGAGGGATTTGAACACCTTTGTGGTGTTCTTGCCATTTGCATTTGGTGCATCGGTTTGAGTTCTCCTCGGAGGATTTGGTTTGAGTTGCTCACTGGAGCTTGTCCCTCTTGGGTTCTTGGAACCCTAGACGGTTTTGTGGCCTTGGTGGCATTATGGCCTTGGTGACATTTGTTGAGGCCTTTTGTGGCGTTTGTTGGGAGCCTCCAAGTTGTGGAGAAGTGCCCCAACCTTGTGAGATGTTCCGGTTGCCACCGACAAGTGCGTCGATAGTGGAAGCGTGAATCAATCCCATTGGGGTAAGATTCACCGGAGAATAAGGGAGGCCTTTTGTGATGTTGGTGGTTTGATACCACCCCCTCTCCAAACGAGACGTTCTCCATGTTGGGAGGAACTCGGTAAAATATCGTCGTCCCCGCCTGCCTCAGTTATCTCTATACCCGAGCTTTTACTTATGCACTTTACATTGTGATAGCCTCCGTGCTTGAAGTAATCTATATCTTGTTATTACTTTGTTGCTTGTATTGCTTAGCATAAGTTGTTGGTGCACATAGGTAAACCCTAGTTGTTCTAGGTTGTGCTTGACAAAGTAAAACGCTAGTTTTATTCCGCCTTCGTTGAGCCACTCTAGGAAAAGTTTTAATCGCCTATTCACCCCCCTCTAGGTGACATCCGTATACTTTCACTAGTGAGAAAAACCTTTCACCCCACGTTGACATCAGCATTACATCATAAACTATTTAGTTTATTAATTCTAGAAATTAAATTAAATGATTCAATCTTATAAAATCAATAACTTTTGTTTTGTAATTCAGAAAAATATGTTTAATATATGAAAATTTTCAGAAAAATAAAATCTACAACATAAAACTATTATAAAATATTATTATGATGATTATTTAAATAAATATTATTTAATAAAGGTTTTATAAGTAATAAAACTTTGATAATTCATATTTTAAGAATGGTAAATGCTAAAAATATAAATAAAATACCTAAAATCTTAGAAAAATAAGAATTATAATTTAAAACTATAATCATGCATTATTATTCCACTTAATTAAATATTTGTTTTTTATTCTGTTTTTATAAAGTAATAAGTATTATAAAAATCATATCTTATTATTTTTAAATCACAAAAATAAGTGTAATATACCAACGTGATCACAAAAATAATACCTATATGTTAAAAATATAATACCGCAATTTTAAGTTAAATAAAAAGTTAAACACTTTAATAACTTGAATTTAAACCTACTTCTTTAGCGAATAATTCATATAATGTTAAATAAAATTTGTTAACATTTCTTAAAAAGTTGTTTTTGTTGTTCTGATTCTGTATGAGCATGGTCATCATCTGCATCAGTTGAGTTTGGCCTGTCATCAACTGTTGCATCTCGGGAGTGATGTTGTTGTTTTGGTTGGGGTTGGCACGACGGGGAGGCATCTGTTGGTTTGATAGGGATAAGTAATGATGGATAGACTTAAGGAAGTTCTAACACACAACTCAAACAACCAAGTTCAATCAAACAATCAATCAATCAACAAGCAACTATCCACTTAAAATCTTATGAGCTTAACTCATGAGTTGAAGGGAACAACAAGTTTTCTTGAAATAATTAACTTGGTATGGTCATACCTCATAGGTCAATATGATCCATACACTAACATGATATCAATGTCTTGGTAGGCAATCTAATGTCTCTTGGTTTTTCACTTGTAGTCCTTAGTGATGTCTAAGTTGAAATCCTTGGTGGAACTAAAGTTGAAGTCATTGATCATGGTGAAGGCTTTGTCCATCAAGTTGAAAAGGAAGAGATGTAGAATTCAAAAACCAAAAGGTTGAGGAAAGGGTTTACAAGATTGTTTGTAAATAAGTTTTTGGAACAAACACAACTCCTATTTTTCTAAGGGGTTTTGTCCAATCCTAGGGTTACAATTCTACAGGCAACACAGTGCTCTGATACCATCTGTAAGGTTCCCAACCTTTAATAAGGTAGAGATCCATGTGTTTACAATGCTAGTCCCTGGATCAATAGCTAGCATCCACAGTTAAGATGTAATATCAAGAAACAAAGGTCATATTACAACTTTATAACCAGGAATAAAATAATTCATTACATCTTACATAGCTCATTTGGCTATCACATTACAATGCAGCAGAATATCTATATATCATGGAGTCCTTCATCTTCAAAGTGCCACAGGCAATCATGTTGGTTGTAGACTTGTAATTCTATTCAACACACTTCACTAACATCAAACAAACCTGCAACATAATAAGTTGCAGCCACAAGGGTCAATACATTTGAATTGTATTGGCAAGTTTCACTACTATGTAGAAATAAGTGGATCCTATCAATACATGCATATTTGGCTAAGTAGGGTTTAGGCTCATTTGCAGAAAGCAATATAGTTTTATCCTATCTTTTGAAAATAGTTTTGATCTTTTTTGTCAAATCTTTCTGAACTCCTTGGAAAACTCCAAGTGCTTCAAATCCCTTGTTGTCACCATCAAGTTTTACTTTGAGAAATTGGAATGTCGAGATCTTCCATAGCTTTAGGCCTTAGTTGCTCAGGGTTGTCCATCACCGGGGACACGGTTAAGTACTTAGAATTTGATCTTCTGCAGAAGTTGTACACTTTACCCACATGACACAATCTCGTCTTGTTACCACCAGTGGCCGCTGGATAAGTGCTCACCAAAATGGAGTACTGGTAGATCGAGAATGTGACAAAGTCTTTCCATAGAAGTCCTCCCAATACACAATGCTAGCTTGTCAACCAGGCACCAATGTAGGGATAAATTTCCCTTACACAATTCTAGTTAACCTGAAGATGCCAATGCATGGGTATTCCACTATGTAGTTGACTAAGCCAAAGCCCATTTAGCATGTGGCTGTACACGGAAGCCACTGTACGAGAAACATGTTCAATCTCTAAGTCCCTGGGTGGTTTTCTTCTAGTGCACACACAAAAATATAGCCATATAAACATGGTTACCTTTGTTGCCACCTTGTCCAAAACTTGAGTATCCTTGTCCACCCAGGTGGTTCATTGAGTACTTGTTTTATTATATAAAACATATATCTTTTCAACACTTCATATAATCATATCATGTATCCCATCCCAAATATATATAGCAGGGCTAAGCATACTACAACTACAAGGTTTTCACTAAGGAATATATAAGGGTATCCTATTAGGATTTAGCATAGCATAAAATATAGTAGTCCTTTCCATGCATGTTACAAAAATCCACTAAGTGTAATGAAAATAGTAGGACATGGATGATAGTGTCACTTGCCTTTTTAGTAGAGAATGTTGGTTCACTTCTTGATCTTGCAAATATCACACTCTTCTAACTTCACTACAATTCAATCAAGCAAACACAAATTCAACTAGCATTCAAACCATTTCACCACATAAAATAACAAAAACAAGGTCATGCATGCAAGCATGCAAAAGATAGTTTTATTTGGAAAAGTGGTTTCTACTAGGCTCTAAACATTTTCTAGTTCACATTGGTCATTTACAAAAGTGGTAAAACTATTTGCAAAAGGTTTCATCTCATAAACCAAATATTATGATAAGGTGATATTTTATGTAGTTGAAATTATCTTTGAGCAAAGTAATAAATTTATATGATTCATCAAATATGTTTTAATTCTCAAAACTTGGTGTTTAATGTCAGAGAGTTTAATTAAAATCATTTCCCAAAGGCTTTTACTCAAAAATCATTTCTAAACCAAAAACAATATTTTTATTTGACTAGAAATGAGCTAATTCAAATATTTATCCTTTAACTTCACAAAATACATTTTTAAATCCATAAGTTGGTTCCTATGGTCAGTAGGTTCACAACAATCCATTTTGCAAAGATTTCACCTTAAAATTATATCTAGAACAATTTTTATATTCAAAATATGCCTACACATGTTTCTGCAATTTCAACCAATTTTTCCAGAAGCAAAACATTAAACAAAGTGCATGGTTGCAAAGTACTTGTTCTGCTGATTCCATTGATATAAAATTTGCAAAATTTGGATGTGTAGAACTAAAGTTATGAATTTTACAAGTTTGCAATTCTAATAGATCAAATTTCTATTTTTAATCCTCAGTCTGGCCACGTGGCTGCTTGCTACTGGCTGATACCAATTCGTTCGGATTGAGCTCTGTGGGTCATCGGATCTAAATGAGATCGTGCGGCATAGATGGACGCATACCCTTTCGCGTAAATCTAATCTTAGCCGCGGGATTAGGATCCAACGGGCTCAACGCGTTTGACTAAAAACCGGCGGTGCTAGCGGCGGCGACAGGCGGCGCACGCTCTGGCGGTAGCGTTGGCGACGAACCAGGAAGCAAGAGGGGTAACGGGGGTGCTCTTCGTGCTTGCAGAGGTGTGGCGAAGCTCAAGGTGAGGTCTGCTTGACGAGGGGCGCTCAGGAACGGAGGGGATTGCTCGCCGGAGTGTGCAGCGGCGTCGGACGGCTCTGTCTATCGTCGGGGGCGAGGCTACAGGTCGTGCCGAGGCAAAATAAAGGCATGGTTAGACGCGGGCGAGCGTGGGGAGTACATCAGCATCATCGGGAGGGCTCGGGGCGGTCGGTGCTTACCAGAGGAGTTCGCCAGAACAATGGCAGACGGCGGTGGTGAGTGGCGTTGAGGTTGCCGATGTTCTGGAGCGGGCGCGGTCAAGCAAATGGCACTGGGAGATGCGCCTGACGATGGGGAGCAAGGCTGCATGCAGTGGGAGGCGAGGGGCGGCTGGTCGGTGCCGGAATTGGCAGGAAACGTCGTCAGAGACAGAGGTGTTCAAGCTCGAAATTGGAGCAGCCCGGTGGCAGAGAGTGGCTGGAGTTTGGGGGAAAAGAGAGAGGGGAGCGTGGCGTTTATGTGTGCGTGTTTACTGGCGAGAATTGATCACTCCATCAATCGGATTTAAGCCTCGAATCAAGGCGCAGAAACAGTCGCGAGGAAAGGCGAGGACGTCACGGTGGGGAAGATGCTGAGGTGGCCAGTGGGGTAGCGTCATCAGCGAGAGAGGAAGAGGGGAGTGGGGCCGAGCGCTCAGTGACTTCGCGGGTTGATTTCTGGGTGGAAAACGTTTCACGCGTGGGGTGAGCAGGTGGGCTGCACTGCTGGGCTGGTTGATGGTTTGGGTTTGGTTTATTTATTTTTTATACTGAAAGCTTTTTCTTTTTCTATTTGGAATTTGTGTTTTGATTTTCAAACAAATAATTCAAACTTGAATTCAAATCAAACCACCACCAACCTTTGTGTTGATTTTAATTCTGTTTAACAACAAAATCCAAAGTCCAAAATAAAATAATTCTTTTATTCTTTTAGGATCTATTAATAATTAAATAAATAGACCTTAGTCTTTAATTCAAATAGGATTTAATCTATTTAAAAACTCTATTTGAAATCTAAATAATACCAAAACCTTTTCAGTAGGTTTTTCTTGAAAAACAAAACACTTGGAAATCTTATTTGAAATACTTTAACAAGTTTCAATGTTTATTTAAAATGGAAAAGCCTTTACTTAAACAAAATTTTATATTAATAAATCCTTATTATTTTATTTAAATAATCCTTTACTCTTTTTATCAAATAGAAATATTTTATTTTAAAAGCTTAGCCAAGATTAATTTGGCTCTTTAAAATAATCCTTATTTATAATTCTACCTTTGCTTTATAAAAACCATATCTTTTTATTTAAAGATCCAAAAATAGTGATTCTAACTATTATAACTTTATTTATTAATTGTTTATATTTTTAAATCCCTTTAGGATTTTATTTGATCAAAATAGGTTTTGATGTTCCCAATTGGAATCAAAAAGTTTCTTCTCACCCTAAATTTCAACAATTATTTATTTTGTTTATTTATTTTTCACATTTCAAAATTTGGAAAAATTTGGGATGTGACAGTTAAGTAAGATTTTCTTCAAATGTTATTCTTTTTTCCACTTCAAACAACAAATGACAATTAATAATAATCACATTACATTATGCTTTACTTGTATATTTAGGATTAATAACACTTAAGTTCTTTATAAGTGACACTACTTGTAAAGTAAATTTGAAGATAAACAATTATAGTATAAGCAATCTTGAGTAGCATTTCACATTTATGTGTATCTCACTATTTTATGATAATATAATTACATATTGTTTCACACATTCTCACAAGCCTTAATAAGAAGCACAGGTGTGAAACTTAATCTAAAAGGGCAACACATTAAAAACAAACCATTCCTAGCACTCAGAACCTAGATCCACGTTATCCCCGGAATTCGCGTTTATAAAGTGCATTACATTACTTATGCATAAAAGCATCTTGCTTCTTTAAACATTAGTCCTTACCGGACCAATGATGCTGATTTTAGATATTGGATCTTATATTGTCTTGAAGACCGTGAGTGCATAATCTTGCAATCACAAAAGGCAAGTTCACACTTGCTCATGTCCTTTGATTATTTTCTCTAAAGTATGTTACAAATCCAGTGTTGTCATCACCTGCATTTCAAAAAGGTCAGACACTATTTTCATAATAATATGATTATAGGTTATTTACCATGAGGTAATAACCTACTATGAAAGTTCCGGTGGTAAAGGAACATATTATCTAGGACTTAACAACCAATGTCGCCAGTGATTCTTGCGCCGTATATTACGCGTTAACCATGAAATTTGGAATGGGACAGAGAAGTCAGCTGTATCTTCTTCCTCTCGCGTGTAGCTGGATGTGCAGGTCGTGGCTGTTATCACTTGTAGCGTGCATATTAATTGATAATTCGTAGAGGATATGCAGCATATGGGTGGGAACCCTCAACGTCCCACGATAGTTCTGGCATCTAACGTTCTGTACAAACCATTGCCGTAATTCAATGGGTGGGCATGGTGTACACCAATGAGACATGCAGGGTCGCGAAGGGGGCAGTGATTGGCTTGGATCTTAGACTGGGCCCCATACCAAGGAAGTATGGACAAGGTCATGTATTGGTTGTGCAACAAGGCTAAGGTCTCTCATGGGTAAAGTAACGTACCTCTGCAGAGTGTAAGAACTGTAACTTGTTACTCCCTGTTCTGGGAAGGAGCTGCGAACGCGGCGGAAAGGAACTCCATGAAAGTTATGGTAAACCCACGAAGGCTGACGGACATAGCTTTTCAGAATAAAAGCAACTTTTGAAGAAATGTTTACGAAAACTTGCATGGCCTACGACCTATGGTCTGTGGCTGTAGATATAGTGCATCAAACACTCCTTTTCTAGTGAACTTGCTGAGTACACTCGTACTCAAAGTATCTTCTTAACCCTTGCTAGATTCTGAAGACATTAAGACGACGTCTACATCAAGTTATGCTCCAAGAATCATCATCAAAGGCTAAAGCTCTTCAATAAAGTCAAGAAAGGCAACATATATATATCAACTCAAGTGAAGATGAAGTACTGAGTAGATAGGAATATAATCTCTAGCCATAGAACCTATTTCTATAGTGTATTGCAATAGCAGCAATGCCAGACCATTAGTTAAGATACTAGTCTTAATAGTATGATAGTTTTGGAGTTATTTATTTCTGATTCTTATTTGTAAGAAATTTCTTTCTTTCTCTTTAACCTAGAGTATTCTCTAGAGCTTGTGTAAAGAGTTGAGTTGTAACCTATAGTCATGTCTTGGACCTGTTGTGTTTCTGTTGTACCACTCTGAGGGATGTAATACTAGTCAACGATGTTTCATTGGTGTTATGTCAACGACTATAGTGTACTACATCATGTAGTGGTATGCTAGGTCACCGCAGTTGGTATCAGAGCATATGCTTTGACCTTAGGATTAAAACCCTTTTAGGAAGATCTGTAGGTTGGATAGTGACTATAGGAGCCATCTTATCTAAACCAAATGATCTTATGACTGGTGATGAGTATCCACTTGAGGATAAACCTTGTCACAAAATGCTTAAGTCATAATTCTTAGGAGTAATTATTTTACTTTTCTTAGTAAGGTGCTATTTAGTGTCTTCCGAAGGAGACATAATCCACCAATATACTTTAGGAAAGATAATTGGTCACAGTAGATTAGGATCAAGTTTAAGACACCAATTGAAGAACTCTTAATGATGTAGCCTAACCCTAGAATTCATGTAAGACAGTGGAATCTTATGGTTAGTTGATAACCAAAGACAACATGATGAATATTATTAGGATAAATGTTGCTGTAAGGAGTAGTGATCATGTGGGATTCACTTGAGAATTCTACGTGATGAAGCGAAAGTATGCTAAAGATCAATGATAGTACTATGAGAAATAGAGTCATCATAGTTAGATTAGCTCTTAAATCATGATGAACAGGAAAAACATAATAAGATCATGGTGAGATTAGCTCTGAAACCATGATATAAGTATAAATATGATAAAAACTTAGTAAATTATCTTGAAGTAGAGTAAAGTAATAACAAAGTAGAACTATGATAGAAGTCATAGGTGCTAGAAATTTCCAAAAATCTCTGGTTTAAGAATCTGGTTAGTCTTTTGGAGAGATTTTGTAAGGTTAGATTACTAAATAATGACAGGTTGGTTATACTAGCCATTCCAAAAGTGAGACTCAAGGTTAGTCAAAACCAAATTGAAACCAGTTTGTTTGAAATTACCCGATTGCAATTGAGCAATTTGGGTAAATATCGAGACAAAGAATAGTTAAACCATTTTAGTGCTAAGTATCACGATATAGCCTATATGAGGAGGTGTCATATACTACACAACTAAGCCTGAATTCTAGAGATACTATACTCAACTACTATATTCTGGGCTTAGAATATTGTGTGTTATATGTACCACATTTGGATTTATTTGTTTTTCTTGGATCTTCTTGAGTGACTAGATCTGTACATGAAGTTTGACTTGGTGTGCAAATGCATGTTGCAACATCCAGTTACTACTTGATGTGATAAACCTAGATAGGAATGGGAATTCGTGTAAGGGAGTGACGAGTTCTAAAGATCAAGATAAGACTTACATGAAGAATGAAGCCAAGTATGAGGAGTATCAAACCAATTTGAAGGATGGATCAAGTTTAGATCAATGTTAACTAGCTATAAGAAGGAAGGTCAATATAGGAAATATAAGGAGCAACAAGAAGTAATGAACTTAAGGTTCAATCAACGTAAGTGATGTTGCTAAGAAGTTAATGGAGTAATTGTACTAGTTCATGGTAGTATTCTGAATAAGTACAAATAAGAAACCTTGAAACCAAAATGGTATTCAAACTCTGACAATTCAGAGAGAATGTCAGAGGTATGTCGGAAACCATAGGGTAATACCTACAACCTAGGATGATCCGTAGCTGGTATTTGATCCATAGTCGGTATTCTGATCCACAATTGGTATCTTGTCCGTAGCCGGTGTTGGTTGACATACTTAACCAGATCATCTTAATGGTTGCATAAAGAGCATAAAACTTGGCCTAAGCTAAGTAAGACCTAAAGGAGTATAAAATTTAAGTGATCGTCCTTCGAGACTCTTTGCGAAAATTGACCTATCAAAGCAAAAATGTCCAAATAGTAAGTAAGACAAATAATGCTGAAAGATTCACTTCGGATATCCACAATTGTGTGGATGCACCGTACAATCTTTCATGAGACCCTAACTAGGTAGAGAATAAGCTAGACAAAGCCCTACATTCTAATTATAAAGCCAATAAATATTATATAGACAGATTGAAGACCATTAGTAAACCCTAAGGGGGAGAGTATGTAGGGTTCGCAGCATAGAAAACAAAAAAATTCCTACGATGTGAACTATGTACCAAGATCTATCTACTAGATACAAACAACGGGCGGATGTATATCCGTAGAGAACATACCCTTGAAGACCGACAAAGCTTAACGAGTTCAACTCGTGGTTGATGTAGACGTTCTCTTGCCGATCTCAAGATCGAGAGGAAGTCCTAGCGCCGCAAATCAGCAGCGCATCCGTGTTCGCACACACGTTCGAGGCACCGAGCAACCTCCGCCTCCTCGCTCTAGCGATGCAGCGGAAGCACAACTCTTTCTTGCCGAATAGCCACCGAGAACATGTATCTCGCTAGTCCGAGACCATGGGGGATAAATTCTAGAGGGGGAGAGAGATCCTTCACGAGGAGGTGTGTGAGACAAGTGAGGAGGGGGCTCCTTTTATAGGAGGAGGGGGGAACCCCAAGGGGGTGGCCGGCGCATGGGGGCTGCCCCCTTGCCCTCCCCTCTTCATGTGGGTGGACACTCCACTCACAAATCTCCTTTAAATTCCCTCCACTCAAAAGTCTACTCAAATTCCCATTAAATTTCCACCAAATTTAATGCAAACTCTCATTAAATAAAACTCTTTTATTTTATTCAGAATTTTGTCAATTACTTTAATGACAAACATTCACAAATAACCCCTTGCTAGAATTCCATTTCACATGCATAACCACTTTATGCAATTTCACCCGAAAACCTGTTTCGGTATCTAGTGAAATAAATTCCTGCGCTTGTTCATTCTTTCGGCATGAAACATTTGCTCCAATTGGATGTCGGTGTCTCTTAAGTGTGTCACCCTACGGTTCGTGAATAATGCGGACATGATCGAGACCCCTCTCGGATCAATAATCAGAAGCGGGATCTGGAGACCCATACTGACTCCCACACATTCAACGATGACTTTCTTGTGATCGTCGAAACCTTTTACGCTAGTATCTTAATCCCTTTGTTTCACGATATATTACATGTCTGAGATTCAATCATCGGTATCTCCATACCTAGTTTGATCTTGTTACCGACATGCACTCTTTTCTCATTCCCGTGATATAACATTCTAGTGATCAAATCACTTGCTTGCAAGCTAATCAATGTGATATCACCGAGAGGGCCCAGAGTATATCTATCCGTCATCGGGATGAACAAATTCCACTCTGGATCTATGAGCCTCAACATAACACTTTATTAGTTCTGAATCCATCTTTATAATCACCCTGTTACGGTGTGACGTTTGATGTTATCAAGAAACTCTTCCGGTGTTAGTGATTGACATGATCTCATGGTCTAAGGATTAGGATCACTTCGTAAGTTGTTATAGCAATATAAACTCAATGACTTTGATCGTAATGCTATACTTCGGATGAATGTTCATCACACCATTACACTAATGTTGTGATCCCGTTATTAACAACATCCAATGTCCATGATCAGGAAACCTTGATCATCTTGTTAATCAACGAGCTAGTTTATGAGAGAGGCATAACTAGGAACTTTCTGTTTGTTTATTAAACACACATGTATTAATGTTTCCGTATTGATACAATTATAGCATGCAAAATAAACATCTATCATATACTTGGAATACACATAATAAACACTTTATTATTGCCTCTCAAGGCATATTCCCTTCAGTCTCCCACTTGCACTAGAGACAATAATCTAGTTACATAGTGATAAATCTAACACCCATTGAGTTCTGGTGTTGATCATGTTTTGCTCTAGGGAGAGTTTTAGTCAACGGATCTGCTACATTGAGATCCGTATGTACTTTACAAATATTTATATCTCCATCCTTGACATGCTCATGTATGGAGTGAAACCGGCGCTTAATATGCTTGGAATGCTTGTGAGACCTTGGCTCTTTGGCATTGGCAATGGCACCATTGTTGTCACAATAGATCACCACTGTGTCCAACGCGTTTGCCACCACTCCTAGTTCAGATATGAACTCCTTCATCCAAACTGCTTCCTGAGCCGCTCAAGCAAAGAACATATTCGCCTCCGTTGTTGATCCCGCTACCACACAGTTGTTTGGAGCTCCTCCAACTAACCGCTCCGCCATTCATGAGAAATACGTATCCGGATTGAGACTTAGAGTCATCCGGATCGGTGTCAAAGCTAGCGTCGACATAACACTTAGCGACGAGCTCTTCTTCACCTCCGTATACAAGAAACATATCCTTAGTTCTTCGTAAGTACTTAAGGATATTCTTGACCGCTATCCAGTGTTCAACACGGATCCGATTGGTACCTACTAGTCAAACTAATAGCATGTGCCACATCCGGTCTTGTACATAGCATGGCGTACATTATAGAGCCTATGGCTGAAGCATAGGGGACTTTGTCCATTATCTCTCTTTCTTCCGCCGAAGCCGGACTTTGAGTCTTACTCAATGTCTTGCCTTGCAACATAGGTAAGAACCCCTTCTTACTTCCGTCCATTTTAAACTTCTTTAAAATCTTATCAAGGTATGTACTTATGATAGCCCTATTAGGCGCCTAGATCTATCTCTATAGATCTTTATGCCTAATATGATGCTTCACCTAGGTCCTTCATTGAAAATTTGTTGTTTAGATAACTTTTAACACTGTTTAAAAGATCTATATCATTTCCGATCAATAATATGTCATCCACATATAATATCAGAAATGCCACATTGCTCCCACTCACTTTCTTGTAAATACAAGCTTCTCCATAAGTTTGGACAAATCCAAACTCTTTAATCACCTCATCAAAGCGGAGATTCCAACTTCGTGATGCTTGCTTCAATCCATAGATGGATCACTGAAGCTTGCACACCTTGTTAGCATCCTTAGGATCAACAAAACCCTTTGGTTGTATCATATACAATTCTTCTTCAATATTACCATTGAGAAACGCGGTTTTGACATCCATCTGCCATATCTCATAATCGAAATATGCAGCAATTGCTAACATAATCCTAACTGACTTTAGCATCGCTACGGGAGAATGTCTCATCGTAGTCAACTCCTTGAATTTGTCGAAACCCCTTTGCATAAGTCGAGCTTTATAGACGGTCACATTACCATCACATCGCTTTTCCTTTTGAAAATCCATTTGTTCTCCACGGCCTTCGGCCGTGAGGTAATTCCACCAAGTTCCAAACTTGATTTTCATACATGGATTCCATCTCGGATTTCATGGCTTCTAACCATTTGTTGGAACTGGCTTATCATCGCTTCTTCATACGCAGGGTCATCATTTTCATCAACCATGAAATTCATGACAGATTTCAACAGCTCGGAGCTCAGCGTCCTGTTTGACCTGCGAGGTTCGGTAGTACTCTCTTTCGGAGTTTCATGATCATTATCATTAGTTCCCTCTTCAACAGGTGGAGCCAACTCCGGAACAATTTCCGGCGCTGCGCTACTCTCCATACTTTGAAGAGAAGGTTCCACAACCTCTTCGAGTTCTACCTTCCGACTACTCACACCTTTCGCGAGAAACTCTTTCTCTAGAAAGGATCCATTCTTGGCAACAAAAACCTTGCCCTCGGATCTGTGATAGAAGGAATACCCAATTGTTTCTTTAGGGTATCCTATGAAGACGCATTTTTCCGTTTTTAGGTTCGAGTTTATCCAGTTGAAGTTTCTTCACATAAACATCACATCCCCAAACTTTAAGAAATGACAGCTTAGGTTTGTTTCTAAACCACAATTCATACGGTGTCTTTTCAACGGATTTAGATGGTGCCCGATTTAAAGTGAATGCAGCAGTTTCTAGTGCATAACCCCAAAATGACAACGGCAAGTCCGTCAGAGACATCATAGATCGAACCATATCTAATAAAGTACGATTACGATGTTCCGACACACCATTTCGCTATGGTGTTCCGGCAGGTGTGAGTTGTGAAACAATTCCACACTCTTTCATGTGAGTGCTAAACTCGTAACTTAGATACTTACCTCCACGGTCGGACCGTAGAAATTTGATCTTTCTATTACGATGATTTTCCACTTCAATCTGAAATTCCTTGAACTTTTCAAAGGTTTCAGACTTGTGTTTCATCAAGTAGATATAACTGTATCTACTCAAATCATCTGTGAAAGTAACAAAATAACGATATCCACCTCGTGCCGACACACTCATTGGACCACATACATCAGAATGTATGATTTCCAATAAATCTGTCACCCGTTCCATTGAGCCGGAAAACGGCGTTCTAGTCATCTTGCCCATAAGGCATGGCTCACATGTATCAAATGATTCATAATCAAGTGATTCCAAAAGTCCATCCGAATGGAGCTTCTTCATGCGTTTAACGCCAATATGACCTAGGCAAGCGATTACATATATGCGGATATATCATCATTAAGTTTAATCCTTTTAGCATCAACATTATGAATATGTGTAACATTGTCATCGAGATCTAATACAAATAAACCATTCATCATCGGTGCATGACCATAAAAGATTTCATTCATATAAATGGAACAACCATTGTTCTCGGATTTAAATGAATAACCACTTCGCATCAAACACGATCCAAATACAATGTTCATGCTCAGTGCATGCACCAGATAACATTTATTCAAGTTTATAACTAATCCCGACGGCAAGTGGAGAGGCAGCGTTCTGACGGCGATCACATCAACGCTTGATCCATTGCCGACACGCATCTTGACCTCACCCCTTTCTAGCGGTCGCTTGTTCCGCAGCCCCTGATTCGAGTTACAAATATTAGCAACTGAACCGGTATCAAATACCCAGGTGCTACTGCGAGCACTAGTCAAGTACACATCAATAACATGTATATCATATATACCTTTGTTTGCCGTGCCTTCTTGTCTTGCGGATACTTGGGGCGATTGCGCTTCGATGGCGATCCCTTACAATAGTACACTCGGAATCAGACTTAGGTCCAACTCGGGGTTTCTCTTCAGGCGCGGCAACAGGCTTGCCGCCCTTACTTCCCTTCCGTTTTCTTGAAACCAGTGTTCCTATTGATCATCAACACTTGATGTTCCTTTTTGATCTCCACTTCTGCAGTTTTAAGCATTGATAGAAGCTCGGGGAGAGACGTATTCATGCCTTGCATATTATAGTTCATCACGAAGCTCTTATAGCTAGGTGGCAGAGACTGCAGAACACGATGGATGCCTAAGTCAATGGGAATCGATATTCCCAAGGACACAAGCTTATCGGCGTAACCCGACATCTTGAGTACATGCTCACTAACGGAGCTGTGCTCTTCCATCATGCAGCTAAAGAACTTTTCTGAAGCGTTGTAGCTCTCTACAGCAGCATGTGTGTCGAAAATCATTTTCAACTCACCCATTGTATCAAATGCATTGCCGTTTTCGAAACGATTTCGAAGTTCCGGCTCTAGCCCATAAAATATGCCGCAATGAACTAAGTTGTGGTCCTCCTGACGAGTCTGATAGACATTCTTCTCCTCGTCAGGGGCATCATCTAAAGGTGGGGGGCCTAACAGCGCTTCTAGCACATATTGCTTTTGTGCAGCAGAGAGGAGAATCCTCAAATTCATGGCCCATTCGGTAAAGTTGCTACTGCTTGCTAGTAGTTTCTCTTTCTCCATGAACACATTGAAATTAAAAGCAGGTGGTGCCATCTACAACAGAATTTTTAAAGTTTAGACTAAGTGTATGATAGATTGAGTTCAACTAATCTATATTACGAATGAACTCCCACTCAAAAATGACATCCCTCGTGCCTTTTTGGTGATTACATGAACCAAATCCACTACACCAAGTCCGATCATCACGTGAGTCGGTATAGCTTCAAAGGCGAGCATCAAATGGGCATCATATCAACTATATGACTCATGCTTAACCTTTCGGTCTGTGTTCCGAGGCCATGTCTGTACATGCTAGGCTCGCCAAGTTAGAACCTTAGTATTTGCGTGTGTAAATGTTTTACACCCGAATTATGGTCGTGGATCCAAGAACACCCGATCATCACGTGATGTCTTGGAGCAACGAAAACATAATCGGTGCATACTAAAGGAAGAACACATTCTTATCTTGATATTTAAATGAGGGATCATCTTATTATGCTAACAAAGCGCTAATCAAGCAATATAAGATGCTATCAAACATCATATGTTTATTAGTGAAATGATATGGTTCCCGCAGATGATCTCTATCATGTGCATCGTGGTATGATCACTATCATACCTATATGTGTAAATCCAAGGTCTATGGATTTTACACGCTATGTGTGTTGTAAGAGTATCATCTCATACTTCTACTTACAACACTACCATATCATAACACTAGCCCAAAGAACAATCTAAACTAGACGCCTCTAATTTATCCATTGCAAGTTTTACGTGGCTTAGGGCTTTCGAGATAGAACCGTTTACCTCGAACATGAACCACAACGAGGATAACCAAATTGTTGACAACTCGCTTGCAAAATAGATATTGACTATAGTAGGAGAGACAGACACCCGCTAGCCACTTATGCAAACTAGTTGCATGTCAAGCGTAGAACAGGTCTCATGTGCGAGGACATGTAAAGTTTGTCCGGGCCGCTTCATCCCACTATGCCACCAATATCCAAAATTACAACAAAGGAGCAACAACATGATCATCATCGCCCACATACTCATATGTGTACTACCCGTGTAAAGTATCTACGCATAGATCCGCTCGATACCAATCGTAGGGTTCGCAAGACATAGAAAACAAAAATTTCCTACGATGTGAACTATGTACCAAGATCTATCTACTAGATACAAACAACAGGCGGATGTATATCCGTAGAGAACATACCCTTGAAGACCGACAAAGCTTCACGAGTTCAACTCGTGGTTGATGTAGACGTTCTTGCCGATCTCAAGATCGAGAGGAAGTCCTAGCGCCGCAAGCGCAAATCCGTGCTCGCACACACGTTCGAGGCACCGAGCAACCTCCGCCTCGCTCCAGCGATGCAGCGAAGCACAACTCTTTCTTGCCGAATAGCCACCGAGAACATGTATCTCGCTAGTCCGAGACCATGGGGATAAATTCTAGAGGGGAGAGAGATCCTTCACGAGGAGGTGTGAGACAAGTGAGGAGGGGCTCCTTTTATAGGAGGAGGGGAACCCCAAGGGGTGGCTGCCATGGGGCTGCCCTTGCCCTCCCCTCTTCATGTGGGTGGACACTCCACTCACAAATCTCCTTTAAATTCCCTCCACTCAAAAGTCCACTCAAATTCCCATTAAATTTCCACCAAATTTAATGCAAACTCTCATTAAATAAAACTCTTTTATTTTATTCAGAATTTTGTCAATTACTTTAATGACAAACATTCACAAATAACCCCTTGCTAGAATTCCATTTCACATGCATAACCACTTTATGCAATTTCACCAAAACCTGTTTCGATCTAGTGAAATAAATTCGCGCTTGTTCATTCTTTCGCATGAAACATTTGCTCCAATTGGATGTCGGTGTCTCTTAAGTGTGTCACCCTACGGTTCGTGAATAATGCGGACATGATCGAGACCCTCTCGGATCAATAATCGAAGCGGATCTGAGACCCATAATCGACTCCCACACATTCAACGATGACTTTCTTGTGATCGTCGGAACCTTTTACGCTAGTATCTTAATCCCTTTGTTTCACGATATATTACATGTCCGAGATTCGATCATCGGTATCTCCATACCTAGTTTGATCTCGTTACCAACATGCACTCTTTTCTCATTCCCGTGATATAACATTCTAGTGATCAAATCACTTGCTTGCAAGCTAATCAATGTGATATCACCGAGAGGGCCCAGAGTATATCTATCCGTCATCGGGATGAACAAATTCCACTCTCGATCCATGAGCCTCAACATAACACTTTATTAGTTCTGAATCCATCTTTATAATCACCCTGTTATAGTGTGACGTTTGATGTTATCAAGAAACTCTTCCGGTGTTAGTGATTGACATGATCTCATGGTCTAAGGATTAGGATCACTTCGTAAGTTGTTATAGCAATATAAACTCAATGACTTTGATCGTAATGCTATACTTTGAATGAATGTTCATCACAACATTACACTAATGTTGTGATCCCGTTATTAACAACATCCAATGTCCATGATCAGGAAACCTTGATCATCTTGTTAATCAACGAGCTAGTTTATGAGAGAGGCATAACTAGGAACTTTCTGTTTGTTTATTAAACACACATGTATTAATGTTTCCGTATTAATACAATTATAGCATGCAAAATAAACATCTATCATATACTTGGAATACACATAATAAACACTTTATTATTGCCTCTCAGGGCATATTCCCTTCAGAGTAAACAAGAGAAATTGAAGTATTGCTATCTGACTTTCCGAATAAAGGTTGGAGAAAAATGACTAACCTACAACAATAGCAAGCCTTATTTTCATAAAGTTAAAAGAAAGTCATTATTATAAAATTACTTAAAATATTAAAAGAGTGTCAAAAAGCTTGATAAGGTAAAATCTCAGAGGTGGCAGAATAGACTAATTCCTATAGACTCATTCTAAAAAAACTCATACAATGATAATCAAAGGTTAATCTTTTCACCACAACTCTTGGTTACCAGAAATTTAAAACCTGTTTTAGTGATACTTCCTAGACCTTAATAGTATAGTAAGAAAGTCCTATGATTAAATAAAAGGAGTTGGATTAGGATACCTAATCAGGATAAGGAACTAAGAAGAGACCTCAAATTAAGGAGTTTATAATAAAGACATATCCCTAAAGAAGGATAGTAAAATAAATTTTGGAGTATTGGAGACAACCAGTTTGAGATGCCAAGAATGATGAGAATTCAAGGAAAAGGATCTGGATATGAAATACTACAATTATTTCCATTTGAGGTTACCATGGAGTTGAGAAATGCCGTAACCAACATAAGTCAATTCCTTACTCCGAAACGTGAGAGTTTACGAACTTCGAGGACGAAGTTTATTTTAAGGGGGAGAGTCTATAACATCCCAGCATTAGAGCCTAGAAATAAGCTGAACACAGATGTGTGCATTGCATTCATGCATAGAAAATCCGAATAATTTTTGCGCTTTTAAATAAAAACTTGTCAAAGAGATTGAAGCTTCTCTTAAATTGATGAAATTGAAGTAGATCATCAAGTTGACTGCGATACGTTTCAATATGACCTTTGTTAAAACCTTATTTTGAGTAAGGGAGATTTGATCTAAGGGTAGATCAAATGTAATAAAAGTTAAACCTAATACATTATTTAATGATTTATATTTGATCCTTAGGTAATCATATCCTAGTATTCATTACACAACTCATGAATACCAAGTTATAAACATAACTTAAGTAATAGGAATGTAACAACTAAATCTTAATCTCATCTATTTCTACCATGAGGATCATGGTAATACTTCACCTTAACTCTTTAGCGAGTTTGAGTAGGAAATAAACCAAGTCAAGATCATTCACCATATATCTTTCTTTCCATATCAATTTTTATCATCTCTAATGAACCCTATCTTAATATATGTTGTTCATCAATGTTGAGTAATCAACTATTGATTCACAAATTCTTTAAATATCCACTCTTGATCTATCAACTCTTGTACTTATCATTAGCATCCACTCTAAAACCTTTAGAGAAAGAAGTAAGAAGAGATAGGTGGTAATGCTAGATTTAGATATCATTTATAGGATGGGAGTGTTGGAAGAGAATAAGATCATTGTGATACTTGATGGAGTTAACTCACTCCTGAATAGATAGAAGAGTTATGTAAAAGATATAATTATATGTTAATAAAGAAGATTACAAGGATGAAACCTGAAGATAGTTACCAGGAGTAGTCCTATTGGATCAAGTAGGTATAGTCAATGAATTATATCTCTTAATCCAATAGAGCTAAACAGAAGATAATTATAATACAACTGTAATGTTGGATGGATGGAAGCCTTGATTAGCCAACTGGAAACTTAAGCCATAAATGATAAAAGGCTTATAATGATCATGCCTTACTCACCAAGATTGAATGCTTATATCCGGTATAAGTGACATTTGTGGGTAGAACATGCTTATATCATGTATAAGTGACATTGGTGGGTAGAACATGATTAAACCCTAGTCTAGATATATTATCCTAGGTTAGCCATGACAAGTCACATTAATATAATGTGAGGTTGGAGTATGAGATACTGGAGTTAAGTAGTGACAAGATAGTATGATCAAGATGATGCTAGAGTAACATTGGATTAAAGAAGTAGTATTTTCCTCTTTGGAAATACTAAGCACTTGAGGTGAAGTAGAATTTGATATATACATCCATTGGAGTAATGTTAGTGATGGATGATTAAGGAAGAGTATGAATGAAGTTAGAAGTAACCACTTGTTGGATTGGATATTATTAACAGTAGAGTAGTTGTTATAACCAAGTATGGATATAAGAAGATTATGAAAGCTTCAGTGTCAAGCTCATCGGATTTACAAGTGGATTTAGAAGAATAAAAGGTGGATAAGAATATTCTTGTGAAGTAAAGCTCATCATGTTAACACATGATGATGGATATGAAGGAGTAGTATATCTAGGAAAGGAATTCCTTAATTAGAAGTCCAGGATTGTGAAATTATGGAAGATAGGAATTCTTGGTAAACTCTAAACCCTAAATATAGAACCAAACATAATATCCACTTTCTATGATTGGTCTATCATTTTATTTCTACAAGGGATTATAGGAATATTTTCCTTCAAATCACTTAAGCACATACTTCTCATTTCCAATTATTATAACCATATGTGCTTAGGAGTTATATTTATCAATTCTTTTCCATATGACATTCTAGAAAATAACTTTCTGTTTTAAAGGGTGATATCACTAAAGATCACAAACATAAAGACAATACGTTTAGTCATTAACCTTTATTCACATTAACAAAAAAATATAAATAAGTAAATACCCTAAAACCTAGGGTAAGTAATTACAATTCAGAACCCTAAACTTGTTAATGAGTTTTATCATCAACACCTCATAAATATTCAATCTATATTCATTAGGCAAATTCCCTGATCCATTTTTTTAACCACTATAAGTATGGAATAAGTGGGGATACAATAATTATAAACCACCCTATATTTTACTATGTGATTAAATACATAAAAATAAACCCTATGACTATTACTAAACATTTTAAAACTTCTTTACTCCAAATAAAAGTTAAAATAATGTTATAGTTAATTTTTAAGATCTTAAACAAATCCTAAAAATCCTAAATCCTACTTATTCTATTTAATAAAAGAACATCTCTATAATTATAATGTTAGAAAAGAAAACAGATACTAGAAATCGAAAAATAAAAACAAACAGAGAGAAAAAAAATAAGGAAATCAGCTCCTGGCCCATGGCCCATTCCCTCTCTCTCTCTTACTCGTCATGACCGCTGAACCAAATTCCATATGGCCTGGCTTGCAGCCTCACTGGCCAGCACCTATTCGCTGGGTCTGCTCTGCCTTCCTCGCAATGACGCCGACCTTCCGATGCTTGCAAGCAGCTCGGTGGCCGCACTCTCGTCGCCGGCGAGCGCCAAGATCCGCGCCACCGCTTCCGGTCATCTACAAGTAGCCCTGGACCCCGACAAGAAACCCTAGCACACCACTCCACTGCTCTTTCTTCCTCTCTTGCTTGAACACCGAACCCTAGCTCGTCGGATATCATCTTCTCCACCATCTCCGACCACCCCTTGATCCGCGGAGGTGACTATCTGACGCGCCGTGATCTTCTCCGTCGTTTGCCCCTACTCACGCAAGCCGGTGTTGACCCAATCGACACCTCATCTCCACCGCCAGACGCCGTCGCGCCCTTCAGCTACACGGTGAGCTACCAGTGCTCACGCACCCTCTCAAATTCCTCCTTGCTTCCTCGTTCGCTTCCCCGACGAGCGTCTACCTCCGCTGCCGTTAGCCACCGTCGCCACCACTGTTCCGACGACCTAAATCGAGCGGCGCCGCCACTAGTAGACTCCCCGCATCTCCCTCCTTCCAATAAACCCAAGTACAACTCCGCGCACACGTTCAATCGCTGGATTGATCATCAACCATAGAGGATGAGACACGAGTGACGTCAGCATGACTCACGCTGATATCATATTCATGTTTTTATTATTTTTAGAATTTGTGATCATGTTTTCTATAATAAATAAAAACATGGAAATGACATGGCATAGGTCCCACTAGTCAGTGACTTGGGGTGAGAATCGACCTAGTGATAAAAACCTTTCACCCCACGCTGACATCAGCATTACATCATAAACTATTTAGTTTATTAATTCTAGAAATTAAATTAAATGATTCAATCTTATCAAATCAATAACTTTTGTTTTGTAATTTAGAAAAATATGTTTAATATATGAAAATTTTCAGAAAAATAAAATCTACAACTTAAAACTATTATCAAATATTATTATGATGATTATTTAAATAAATATTATTTACTAAAGGTTTTATAAGTAATAAAACTTTGATAATTCATATTTTAATAATGGTAAATGTTAAAAATATAAATAAAATACCAAAAATCTTAGAAAAATAAGAACTATAATTTAAACTGTAATCATGCATTATTATTCCACTTAATTAAATATTTTTTATTTATTCTGTTTTTATAAAGTAATAAGTATTATAAAAATCATATCTTATTATTTTTAAATCTCAAAAATAAGTGTAATATACCAAAGTGATCACAAAAATAATACATATATGTTAAAAATATAATATCCCACTTTTTAGTTAAATAAAAAGTTAAACACTTTAATAACTTGAATTTAAACCTACTTCTTTAGCTAATAATTCATATAATGTTAAATAAAATTTGTTAACATTTCTTAAATCAACGAATTAAATCTAATAAATAGTATTAGTATTAAATACTAATATTATGAAGTCAAAATGGTTCAACACATTTTGAAAATGCAATTTTATCGAATTATCATTCAGCCATAAGTGTAGATTATTTTCTAAAAAGATTCTTATCCAATATAAAATCTCCAAGAATAATTTGTAATAAGATAAAACCTATTCCTTTACTTTAACCACAAGTTTATAAACAAATAAAAACACTATAGTAAGTCTGTATGTAGTTAAGTAATATTATTTCTTTGTTTATAAACTATAACCACTCATCTATAAAAAGGTAAATGCTACTATTACATTATAAAATCAACAAACCACTACACCAAGTAAACATATAACCATTCTTAAGAAACTTTAAGGAAACAATATAAAGTGAACAAGGTACAAGTATCATAAGTAATACTCTAAAGTCCATCTATGTTTTAAAGTTAACTTTAATCTACAAGACTTTAAGTATAATGCTAAAAACCTTATTATGTACTTTATAGTTAACTTTGGTCTGTTATAATTAAGTTATGAAGTATTTTAATACCAAACTAACCAAGTTAAAAACCAAGATAGATAAGTCTCAAATACTAATGATGTCATTATTTAAATGGAGTAATTCTTTCTTACTTAAAGACTATAACTAGAAAGAACACCTTATAAGGTTAAATTAAAAGTTTAAATGCTTCTGCTTAGTTAAGTAAGATTTTCTTCAAATGCTATTCTTTTTTCCACTTCAAACAACAAATGACAATTAATAATAATCACATTATATTATGCTTTACTTGTATATTTAGGATTAATAACACTTAAGTTATTTATATGTAAGATCCCTCCTTATTAAAGGAAAAGATCCCTGTGATTGCAATGCTAGTCCCTGGATCATTGCTAGCATCCACAGTTTAAGATGAAGTACACAGATACAAAGGTCGTTTATTACAGTCATTCCAGAGATAAAACATAGTCTTTTACAACTCATGGCCAAAGGCCTAGTACAAGAGTTTATGGAATATGTAAATAAACATAAGTCTTCATCTTCATGTGCCACAGGCAAGCATGTTGAGTGTAGACTCATGACTCCTAATCATCATCAGAGTAACCTGCAACATCATAAGTTACAGCCACAGAGGGTCAATACTTTGGAATAGTATTGGCAAGTGATACCTTAATATATATATTTAAGTGGACTATAAGGCTATATGCATTTGGCTGGTGGAGCTTAGGCTTGCATTGCTCAAAATAGATTTTTCCTTAACTTTTTGAAAACACTAAGTTTTTGCTTGTCAAAGTCCATCCCAAGGTATCTACCAATCGGAGACTGAAGATCCACTCAGGGCATCTACCAATCAAAGACTGAAGATCCTTTAACCCTTGTTCACCCACAAGTTTTATTTAGAAATTGGAGTGATGAGATTCTTGAAGTTTCCATGTCTTGATGCTCAAATTGTCCTTTACCAGGGACATGGCTAAGTACTTAGGTTTTACACTCTGTAGAGGTGGTGCACTTTCCCCACAAGCCTTGGTTTCCCAAGACATGATCCTTCAGTAGCCTTTCCTTAGTCAAATGGACGCGCTCCAACCTATCAACCCATCTACCACCCACTGTCCAGAGACTAAGTTCCAGCATCCTAAGATCATGGCAGAGCCCATATTACCAAGTGGTTGCACTTGAAGCTTCTCAACATTTGACAACTCAAATCTCTTTGTTCCTGGGTGGCCATCCACAAGTGAGATACACAAGGTTCACCAAGACTCGGCCTTGTGTAACCACTCAACATAACCCAATCTTTCCATTCCACCCAGGTGATTCTTTAACTTAGTTGTTTTGTTAAATAAAAACAAGTCCTTAGACTTAGAATATTTTTCCATAGTGTGAATATATAAACCACCCTTGTTTTCTAGTAGCTAGGCTAGGCATGATAGTAATAGGAATCTTGTCTTAGGTAATTTTCACTAAGGTTTTACCTAATAGGTTTTCCCAAAGCTTAGCTTGTACTTAGCAAACATTCATGCAAGTCCTATACTTAGAAAAATAATACTAATGCATATATAAAAAAATATAGGAATGGATTATTCATGATGATATCACTTGCCTTGGTAGTGTGGAGAGTTGCACTCGTCACAATCACAATCACTAGCAAAATCTACACACAAAGTTGTAGCACACAATTACACACAGATATATACAAACAAGAAATAGTATGAATGCATGCATGAATCTACCAAGTGATGATTTTTTGAAAACTCAACCAAGCAAGTGCATGAATACAGAAACTAAACAAGTCACAAAATAGCCAAGACAACTTATATAACCCTAAAACAAAATACTAAACTAAATCTATACTCAAAATGGCCTCAAACAAGTCTCTGCAATTTTAGCACAACTAATGGTTACTATATGCTAAACAAAAAGGATAGGCAGAAAGGTCTTGTTTTTCTGAATCCTACGGTATAAAGTTTGCAAAATTCCAACGTGGCATTCAAAAGATATAGGCATTTGAATTTGGATCAAATTTCTGGTTTTAAATTCTATTCTCAGATCTAACCTATCCACGCGTCTTATTCTTATTCGCCCGTACCGGTTCGCGCTGGATCGAGCTCCACAGCCGTAGGATCTAAAGGGGCAGGTGCGGCTCAGATCGCGTACCGCTTCGGGTTTAAGTGATCTATCGTAGGCGTTCGATCCAGATCTAACGGCTACTACTGCCTGGCCACAGATGGGCGGCGTTGCGCGGTGGCTACCGGCGGCGGAACCGTCGGTCAACGACGTTGCCGATGATGCACAGAGTAAGGAAGATCGAGGAGTAGCTCACCGGGCTCAGGAGGTCACGGCAAAGCTTGTCGTACTTGCGGTTGGTCAAGAGGCGCTCGGGCATGGCTGTGATTTCTCACCGGAGTTCGCGGCGGCGTCGGGTGCGTCGAGTGGTCGTCGGGGACGTCGCTGTGGATCACCCCAAGGCAAGTCGAGGACACGGTTAGGTTCACAGGGTCAAGGCGAAGTAGTGAGCATGAACTAGGAGGCGCGGGGCGGTCTGGACTTACCACTAGAGCTCGTCGGAGTTGATGTCGCCGTCGGTGCTCGCGGTGTCAAGTGGAACCGGTGACCTAGGGCGACAGATGTACTAGCGAGGTGAGATGCGCAAGGATTCACCGAAAGGTGATAGCAAGAACGAGAGGCAGAGGGGAACACTGGGCTCACCGGAATCGATCGCCGGAGAGATTCTGTCCGCGGCGGTGCAAAGCTGATTGAGGGCAGCCTGGTGGCGGAGTGAGCGAGGTGTCTGGGGAAAAAAGATCGTGGAGCAGATAGGATCTTATAGCCGGGGAATCGACAGGAAACGCTCGGGTTTAATGCCCATTTACGCCGCGCCATTACCGGCCTTCACTGCCATGGTCGACGTATCGCAGGCAGGGAAGACGAGCGACGTGGACCGGGCCCGCTCGGCCGAGGTGCGCGTGTAGGTGGGTCTGCATTGTCAGCTCACAAGGCGGCTATGCGTGAGAGAAGAAAAAGAAGTTCCCGGGTGGGCTTGCTGGGCTGGATCTGCTGCTGGGCCAGATTCTGGCCGCTCGGCCCTTTTCTTTTCCTTAGCCTTTTTCTTTTTCTAATTTCATTTACTGGAATGAATTTGATATGAATTCAAATCCTTTTGAATTCAAACTTCTTTGGGGATTTTTGCAGGGTTCTTGTGGGTTCAAATGCAGTCAAATAACCATGTGGTCACCTTGCAAGGCTTGGTCAAGCTTGGGTCTTTGAAATAAACAGAGACTTTGTCTCTTTGCAATTTATTTGGAATAGGGTTTAGAAAATATTTCTAAATTGGAATCTTGGGTTTAAAAGCTACTCCTAATCTTTCCAACCATGGAGACAAGCAAACAAGTTCCTAAGCATTCAAATCTCAAAGGGTGATGGCCAATTGAGATAAAATGCCCACATGAAATCATAGCTCAAACTTCGCTCCAAATGATTTTGAGAAAACCCTATATGAATGAATGATGCAAGAATGAAATGAATGAGTTTTTGAAACATGATTTTTGGGATGTTACAAATCTAACCCCCTTAAAATGAATCTCGCCCTCGAGATTCGGATTGGCTAGCAAATAGGTGAGGGTGGTCTTTCCGAAGATCATCTTCTCTTTCCCATGTTGCTTCTTCTTCGGAATGATGATTCCATTGTACTTTACAAAACTTGATAGTCTTTGTTCTTGTGACTCTTTCTGTGGTTTCAAGAATCTTGACAGGCTTTTCTTCATAGGTGAGATCACTTTCTAGTTGAACTTCTTCCAAAGATATGGTATCCTTCAAAGATGTTTCTTCCATTTCTGGGTGACATTTCTTGAGCTGGCTCACATGAAAAACATTATGGACTGCTAGTAAAGATGTCAAGCTCGATTTCATATGCGCTTCTCCTTATGACTTAAAATATTGAATGGTCCCACATATCTTGGTGCTAACTTTCCTTTGACTCCAAATCTTTTACTCCACGAAGTGGTGATACTCTAAGATAAGCTCTATCCCCAACTTCGTAAGTGACTTCTCGCTTAGCATCTGCGTAGCTTTTCTGTCTAGACTGTGCTATCTTCAATCTGTCTCTAACCAATTTGACCTTTTCTTCGGCGTCTTTGATAAGGTCTGGTCCAAACAAACTTCTATCTCCCACACCATTCCATAGCAATGGGGTGGTACACTTTCTTCCGTATAGAAACTCAAATGGTGCCATCCCAATACTAGATTGGTGACTGTTGTTGTAAGAGAACTCTGCGTAAGCGACTTTCATCCCAAGTTGCTCCATAGTCTAGGGCACATGCCCTCAACATGTCTTCAAGAATTTGATTAGTCCTTCTGTTTGTCCATCGGTTTGAGGATGAAAAGCTTTGAATTCCAACCTCGTTCCTAGAGATTCATGAAGCTGTCTCCAAAAGTGAGAAGTGAACTGAGTTCCTCTATCAGACACAATACTCTTAGGTACACCGTGGAGGCATACAATTCTGCTCATGTAGATTTTGGCTAACTTTGCACTGGTATAAGTTGTCTTTACGGGTATAAAATGAGCCACTTTAGTTAGGCGATCTACTATTACCCATATGGAATCATACCCTGACCTGGTCCTTGGTAATCCAGTAATGAAATCCATACCGATATTTTCCCACTTCCATTCAGGAATAGGCATTGGTTGAAGCAAACCTGCTGGTTTCTGATGCTCCGCTTTCACTCTACTACACACGTCACACAAAGCAATATGTTCGGCGATGTCCCTTTTAAGATTGTTCCACCAAAATCTTTCTTTCATATCCATATACATTTTGGTGTTTCCCGGGTGAATAGAATACGGAGAGTTATGGGCTTCTTGCAGAATCAGTTTCCGCATTTCCGATCTTGTGGAACACAAATCGCTTTCTCGTGCCATAAAGTACCTTGTTCGTCCATATGGAAACTTTTAGCTTTCCCTTGGCTAATCCTTTCCTTAATCTCTTCGATTTCTTTATCCGTCTTTTGGGCTTCTTTAATCTTATCCAACAGAGTGGGTTGAACATCCAAAGACATGAGATGTCCTTCCGGCACAATCTCCAACCTGAGTTCCTTGAATTGCTTAAACAAATCATCAGGCAATTCACCTTTGGTAAGACCATTTACAAACGCCTTACGACTCAGAGCATCTGCTACTACATTTGCTTTACCGGGGTGGTATTGCAAATTCAAGTCATAATCCTTGATAAGTTCTAGCCATCTTCTTTGTCTCATATTGATCTCCTTCTGTGTGAAGATATATTTCAAACTCTTATGGTCGGTGAACACTTCACAACGTTTTCCCAAAAGGTAATGTCTCCATGTTTTGAGTGCGTGGACAACAGCAGCTAACTCTAAATCATGAGTAGGATAATTTACTTCATGAGTTTTGAGTTGTCTCGAGGCATAAGCCACAACTTTTCCGCCTTGCATAAGTACGGCTCCTAATCCTTGATGCGAAGCATCACAATACACTTGGAAATCCTTTTCCAAATCTGGTAGGCACAGAACTGGTGCTGACACAAGTCTCTTCTTTAATTCTTGAAAGCTGAGTTCACATCCTTCAGACCAAGCAAATTTCTTATCTTTCTTTAACAATTCCGTCATTGGTTTAGCAACCTTAGAAAAATTTTCAATGAACCTTCTGTAGTAACCTGCTAACCCAAGGAAACTACGTACCTCTTTTACATTCTTAGGAGATTCCCATTCTGTTACGGCTGAAACCTTAGCAGGATCAACTGCTACACCATCCTTTGTCATAACATGACCAAGAAATCCAACTTCCTCTAACCAAAACTCACACTTGCTGAATTTGGCATAAAGTTTATGTTCCCTTAGTTTCTCAAGTATCAAGCGTAGATGTCTTTCATGTTCTTCCTTGCTCTTGGAGTAGACTAAGATGTCATCGATGAAAACGACAACGAACTTGTCGAGAAATTCCATGAACACTTTGTTCATCATATTCATGAAGTATGCTGGAGCGTTGGTTAATCCAAAAGGCATCACAGTGTACTCATACAATCCATACCTTGTGGTAAATGCTGTTTTAGGTATGTCTTGCTCTCTTATCTTGAGTTGAAAATAGCCTGACCGAAGATCAATCTTCGAGAACACACAAGCTCCTTCTAGCTGATCAAACAAGTCATTGATTCTTGGCAAAGGATATTTGTTCTTGATGGTTACCTCGTTGAGAGAACGGTAATCTATGCATAATCTTTGAGTTCTATCTCTTTTCTACGAACAAACCGAGCTCCCCAAGATGAAGAACTTGGTTGGATGAATCCCTTCTGCAATTGTTCTCCAAGTTGTTTCTTGAGTTCTTTAAGTTCGTCAACTGACATTTTATAAGGCCTTTTTGCCCTTGGTCCAGAACCTGGTACCAATTCTATTATAAATTCCACATCTCTATCTGGTGGCATTCCTGGTAACTCTTCCGGGAACACATCCGGATACTCACACACAATTGGCACACTGTCCAAGCTAACCCCCTTAAGAGAATTCAGCTTACTCCCTTTAGATTTAAAATTGGACTTAAATGTTATCCTCTTACCTGCAGGGGTTGTGAGTGAAATTGTGCGATTTGCACAATCTAGTACTCCCTCATACTTAGCCATCCAATCCATTCCCAAAATTACATCCAATCCTTGGGAATTTAGGATTATTAGGTTTACTGGAAACTTATGTTTTCCGATCTCTATGACTAGATCCCGGCATCCAAGACTCACTATCATATCCCCTCCCGGAGAGCTAACTTTTATCGGACACCCTATGTTTTCAGATGCAAACCCATTTCTTTCGACAAATGCTTTAGATATGAATGAATGAGATGCACCAGTGTCAAAGAGTACAAATGCTGAGATGGAATTGAGTCTGAACTTACCAGCAACGGCATCAGGTTCTTCATAGACTTCCTCCACATTGATGTGGTTGACCTGTCCTTTCTGAAAAGGATTGGGTTTGTTAGGTCCTTCAACGTTCTTCTCAGGGCACTCATTAGCATAATGCCCCAGCTTCTTGCATTTGAAGCATTCAACCTGACTGTTGTCCTTCTTAGGTTGACTTCCACTTCCACTTCCACTTCCACTATGGTGGCTCTTATATCCACTCTTGTGGTTCTTGTACTTATCATTGTCATGACTGCGATGATGCTTGTTGTCATGACGGTTGTGGTTGTGGTGCTTGTTAAACTTCCCATGCTTGTGGGATCCTGAGCTGACACTATCATCATAGTGAGATCGTTTATGATACGATCCCGAGCTATGCTTGTCGGAGTGTTTCCTCTTTCTACTCTCAACTTGCTTCATTTTATTCTCCACAATAACAGCCTTGTCACACAGCGACTGATAAGTTGGAACATATGCCACAGACAGCTGTAGATTTAGCTCATCATTCAAGCCTTCTAGGAACTTTTCCTTCCTTTTGGCATCAGTGTCAACCTCATCCGGTGCATAGCGCGCCAGATTGTTGAACTCTTCGATGTATTCAGCCACGCTGTGGTGACGCTGTTTCAGGTTGTGAAATTCCTTCTTTTTCAGGCTCATCATACCTGGTGAGATATGAGTGGTACGAAATCCATCTTCAAAGATAGCCCAAGTTACCTCATCAATAGGCGTGGTAATCTGGAAGTTGTCCCACCATCTTTGCTGGTCCTTCCAACAGATGTCCGCAAACCTGACCTTTTCAGCATCTGTGCATCCTACGGTCACTAAGTCTTTGTTCACGTAACGTAGCCAATCATTGGCCACCATGGGATCGATCGTTCGAAAACTTAGTGGCCTCGACGCAAAATCTGTAAGCATATCAAAACCGGAGGGTTGTTGTTGTTATTGTTGTTATTGTTGTTGGGATTGGGGTTGTTGTTGTTCTGGTTCGGATGAATGTCGTCATCATTTGCATAAGGCGTGTTTGCGCATTCATCATTTGTTGCATTCGGGTAATGTTGGGGTTGGGGTTGGTGTTTGCGCGACGGGGAGGCATCTGTGGTTTATTCATATAGAGATAAGAATGAGATACCCTTACATGATTTATGCACAATACATTACACAAGCAAACACATAGCAAGCAACACTAGGATAAAAGCTAAACAACAAGATACAAACACACAAGTGGCAAGCCATCCACATGTCGGATGGTCCAACAATAAGTTCATAAATAACAAGTGCGGTAAATAAAGATAACTGAGTAGTCAAATCTACTGCGGCATCAATCTCCTCCTCGACAAAGGTAAGACCTGCGTTCTCCATTGCGGTCTTGTTCTCCTCGATGGTAGTGGTCAAAGAGTCGATCTTGGCCTTGAGAGCCCTCTTCTGGGAACGAAGCCTCTCAATCACTGCTCGCCGCTTCTAACTCGAAGTCCTTGACTGCGGTTCCTCGGTCATATCACGAATCCTCTTGTTCCTATCCTGGACACGCTTCTCTTGACTCTTGAACTTACGGTCTTGGGTCTCGAACTTCGTCTCCATCTCCTTGACTATCTCGTCTGCCGAAGAGCTTGTCCTTCTCAAGCTGCACTGAGCTCGTCATTACTAAGCATGACGTTGGTCCTATCGGTATCCACGTGCCTAATAAGAGTCTCTAAGTCCGGAGGTACAGCGTACGGCTCTCAGTGACCCTTGAGTCGTCCTCAAAGTCAATGGACTCTCCGTCATCATCTCGCCTTCCGAAGGCGTGGAAGTGAGTGCCTCTAACCTGTCGGGAGTGACGTCCTAACAATCGTCCTATCAGATCCTGCATGACCACCTCCATGCCTCTCTCCCTGTCATCGTGCATAAGCTTGAAGACGATGGCCTCGTAGTAGGCTCACCAAGGCCCCGCTGGTTCACCTTGAAGCCCCAAAGGTCCTTCCTCTCAAACTTGGTGAGTGGGTGCACCGTCATGATAGGAAGAGGGAGATCGAGTAAAGTAGTAAGCTCTACGATACGAGGACCAAAACGGGTAGCCTGGAACTCCTCAACAGTGCTGATGGCAATAGGCATCTAATTAAGATTGAAAAAGTTAGAACAACACAATTTAAGATAAACAAGACAAACATTCAAACACATTCTTGAAACACACATAAATCATGCAAGTCATGCATACAAGAATCCATTTCATCAACCAAGGTTCAAACTTATTTAAGGTCTTATTTTGGAAAATAAGGTGATAGGTGGTGGTCAACTAACGAAGTGCGCTTACAATCCTATCTCATTGGATCTGGTGGCTAACACAATGTTCCTAGTGGCAATCACTCTATCTTGTTCACATGCTTCTATCACTAAGTCTATGATATCTCCTCTTAAGGATTGGTTGGTGACTTCCAACTCTTGGGTATGTTCCTTCTCTTTCTCTAAGTCTTTTTGGAGGTTGAGCATCTTGCACTTGACTCTAGCACTTAGTTCCTTGATAGTCTTCCAAGCTGCTTTTTTTTTGCTGACTCAAAGAATGTGGTGTGCATAAAAGTGTTGGTGTACATGCAGAAGCCCTTTTCTTTGTGGTTGTCTTCCTTATTCTTGTACAAGTGAAGTTGCACCCACCAATACTCCACTCCATCCTCCATCACTGGAAAGCCCTTGTACACAGCTGCACCATGTACTCCCATGGTTTCCATGAGGTCCTTGAGAATCTTGGGAAACTTCTCTCACACTCCAAGGTCATGGTCATGAGTGGTCCTTCCTTCACCTTGTTGACGGAGTTCATCTACAAATAGAGATGAGAAGGAGAAGATTAGAAAAGTTTACAGAAGAATAGACAAGTGTAGAAGAAGTAAAATTTTCCTTAGTGGTTTCCAATCCTAGGGTCATAATCCTACAGGCAACACAGTGCTCGATACCATCTGTAAGATCCCTCCTTATTAAAGGAAAAGATCCTCGTGATTGCAATGCTAGTCCTCGGATCATTGCTAGCATCCACAGCTTAAGATGAAGTACAGATACAAAGGTCGTTTATTACAGTCATTCCAGAGATAAAACATAGTCTTTACAACTCATGGCCAAAGGCCTAGTACAAGAGTTTATGGAATAAGTAAATAAACATAAGTCTTCATCTTCATGTGCCACAGGCAAGCATGTTGAGTGTAGACTCATGACTCCTAATCATCATCAGAGTAACCTGCAACATCATAAGTTACAGCCACAGAGGGTCAATACTTTGGAATAGTATTGGCAAGTGATACCTTAATATATATTTAAGTGGACTATAAGGCTATATGCATTTGGCTGGTGGAGCTTAGGCTTGCATTGCTCAAAATAGATTTTTCCTTAACTTTTGAAAACACTAAGTTTTTGCTTGTCAAAGTCCATCCCAAGGTATCTACAAATCGGAGACTTAAGATCCACTCAGGGCATCTACCAATCAAAGACTGAAGATCCTTTAACCCTTGTTCACCCACAAGTTTTATTTAGAAATTGGAGTGATGAGATTCTTGAAGTTTCCATGTCTTGATGCTCAAATTGTCCTTTACTGGACATGGCTAAGTACTTAGGTTTTACACTCAGTAGAGGTGGTGCACTTTCCCACAAGCCTTGGTTTCCCAAGACATGATCCTTCAGTAGCCTTTCCTTAGTCAAATGGACGCTCCAACCTATCAACCCATCTACCACCCACCGTCCAGAGACTAAGTTCCAAAGATCCTAAGATCATGGCAGAGCCTATATTACCAAGTGGTTGCACTTGAAGCTTCTCAACATTTGACAACTCAAATCTCTTTGTTCCTGGTGGCCATCCACAAGTGAGATACACAAGGTTCACCAAGACCCTGGCCTTGTGTAACCACTCAACATAACCCAATCTTTCCATTCCACCCAGGTGATTCTTTAACTTAGTTGTTTTGTTAAATAAAACAAGTCCTTAGACTTAGAATATTTTTCCATAGTGTGAATATATAAACCACCCTTGTTTTCTAGTAGCTAGGCTAGGCATGATAGTAATAGGAATCTTGTCTTAGGTAATTTTCACTAAGGTTTTACCTAATAGGTTTTCCCAAAGCTTAGCTTGTACTTAGCAAACATTCATGCAAGTCCTATACTTAGAAAAATAATACTAATGCATATATAAAAAAATATAGGAATGGATTATTCATGATGATATCACTTGCCTTGGTAGTGTGGAGAGTTGCACTCGTCACAATCACAATCACTAGCAAAATCTACACACAAAGTTGTAGCACACAATTACACACAGATATATACAAACAAGAAATAGTATGAATGCATGCATGAATCTACCAAGTGATGATTTTTTGAAAACTCAACCAAGCAAGTGCATGAATACAGAAACTAAACAAGTCACAAAATAGCCAAGACAACTTATATAACCCTAAAACAAAATACTAAACTAAATCTATACTCAAAATGGCCTCAAACAAGTCTCTGCAATTTTAGCACAACTAATGGTTACTATATGCTAAACAAAAAGGATAGGCAGAAAGGTCTTGTTTTTCTGAATCCTACGGTATAAAGTTTGCAAAATTCCAACGTGGCATTCAAAAGATATAGGCATTTGAATTTGGATCAAATTTCTTTTTAAATTCTATTCAGATCTAACCTATCCACGCTGCCTTATTCTTATTCGCCTGCATCGTTCGCTGGATCGAGCTCCACAGCCGTGGGATCTAAAGGGCAGGTGCGGCTCAGATCGCTGCATCGCTCGGTTTAAGTGATCTATCGTGGCGTCGATCCAGATCTAACGGCTACTACCTCGCCACAGATGGGCGGCGTATGGTGGCTACCGGCGGCGAACTCGCTTGGTCAACGACGTTGCCGATGATGCAGAGTAAGGAAGATCGAGGAGTAGCTCACCGGGCTCAGAGGTCACGGCGAAGCTTGTCGACGGCGGTTGGTCAAGAGGCGCCGGGCACGCTGTGATTTCTCACCGGAGTTCGCGGCGTCAAGGCCGGTGGTGGTCGCTGGGGACGCAGCTGTGGATCACCCCAAGGCAAGTCGAGGACACGGTTAGGTTCACGTGGTCAAGGCGGTAGTGAGCATGAACTAGGAGGCGCGGGCGGTCTGGACTTACCACTAGAGCTCGCGGAGTTGATGTCACCATCGGTGCTCGCGGTGTCAAGTGGAACCGCGACTGGGCAAGACAGATGACTAGCGAGGTCAGTAGATGCGCAAGGATTCACTGAGCAGGATAGCAAGAACGAGAGGCAGAGGGGAACACTGGGCTCACCGGAATCGATCGCCGGAGAGATTCTGTCCGCGGCGGTGCAAAGCTGATTGAGGGCAGCCTGGTGGCGGAGTGAGCGAGGTGTCTGGGGAAAAAAGATCGTGGAGCAGATAGGATCTTATAGCCGGGGAATCGACAGGAAACGCTCGGGTTTAATGCCCATTTACGCCGCGCCATTACCGTTTTCATCGCCGCGGCGACGTGGTCGCAGCGCGATCTGGGAAGACGAGGGCGACGTGGACCGGCCTGCTCGCCGAGGTGCGCGGCGGTGCAGCGTGGGGTCTGGGTCGGCTCAGCAAGGCGGCGCTTGGCGTGAGAGAAGAAAAAGAAGTTCCGGGGTGGGCTTGCTTGGCTGGATCTGCTGGGGCTGATTCTCGGCCGCCGGCCTTTTCTTTTCCTTAGCCTTTTTCTTTTTCTAATTTCATTTACTGGAATGAATTTGATATGAATTCAAATCCTTTTGAATTCAAACTTCTTTGGGGATTTTTGCAGGGTTCTTGTGGGTTCAAATGCAGTCAAATAACCATGTGGTCACCTTGCAAGGCTTGGTCAAGCTTGGGTCTTTGAAATAAACAGAGACTTTGTCTCTTTGCAATTTATTTGGAATAGGGTTTAGAAAATATTTCTAAATTGGAATCTTGGGTTTAAAAGCTACTCCTAATCTTTCCAACCATGGAGACAAGCAAACAAGTTCCTAAGCATTCAAATCTCAAAGGGTGATGGCCAATTGAGATAAAATGCCCACATGAAATCATAGCTCAAACTTCTGTCTCCAAATGATTTTTGAGAAAAACCCTATATGAATGAATGATGCAAGAATGAAATGAATGAGTTTTTGAAACATGATTTTTGGGATGTTACATTATAAGTGACACTACTTGTAAAGTAAATTTGAAGATAAACAATTATAGTATAAGCAATCTTGAGTAGCATTTCACATTTATGTGTATCTCACTATTTTATGATAATATAATTACATATTGTTTCACACATCCTCACAAGCCTTAATAAGAAGCACATGTGTGAAACTTAATCTAAAAGGGCAACACATTAAAAACAAACCATTCCTAGCACTCAGAACCTAGATCCACGTTATCCTCGGGATTCGCGTTTATAAAGTGCATTACATTACTTATGCATAAAAGCATCTTGCTTTTTTAAACATTAGTCCTTATCGGACCAATGATGCTGATTTCAGATATTAGATCTTATATTGTCTTGAAGACCGTGAGTGCATAATCTTGCAATCACAAAAGGCAAGTTCACACTTGCTCATGTCCTTTGATTATTTTCTATAGAGTATGTTACAAATCCAGTGTTGTCATCACCTGCATTTCAAAAAGGTCAGACACTATTTTCATAATAATATGATTATAGGTTATTTACCATGAGGTAATAACCTACTATGAAAGTTTCGGTGGTAAAGGAACATATTATCTAGGACTTAACAACCAATGTCGCCAGTGGTTCTTGCGCCGTATATTACGGTTAACCATGAGATTTGGAATGGGACAAAGAAGTCAGTTGTATCTTCTTCCTCTCGCATGTTGCCGGATGTGCAGGTCGTGGCTGTTATCACTCGTAGCATGCATATTAATTGGTAGTTTGTAGAGGATATGTCGCATATGGATGGGAACCCTCAATGTCCCACGATAGTTCTGGCATCTAACGGTCTATACAAACCATTGTCGTAATTCAATGGGTGGGCATGGTGTACACCAAGGAGACATGCGGGGTCGCGAAGGGGGTAGTGATTGGCTTGGATCTTAGACTGGTCCCCATACCAAGGAAGTATGGAAAAGGTCATGTCTTGGTTGTGCAACAAGGCTAAGGTATCTCATGGGTAAAGTAACGTACCTCTGCAGAGTGTAAGAACTGTAACTTGTTACTCCCTGTTCTGGGAAGGAGCTGCGAACGCGGCGATAAAGGAACTCCATGAAAGTTCTGGTAAACCCGTGAAGGCTAACGAACATAGCTTTTCAGAATAAAAGCAACTTCTGAAGAAATGTTTACGAAAACTTGCATGGTCTACGACCTATGGTCTGTGGCTGTAGATATAGTGCATCAAACACTCATTTTCTAGTGAACTTGCCGAGTACGCTCGTACTCAAAGTATCTTCTTAACCCTTGCTAGATTCTGAAGCCATTAAGACGATGTCTACATCAAGTTATGCTCCAGGAATCATCATCAAAGGCTAAAGCTCTTCAATAAAGTCAAGAAAGGCAACATATATATCAACTCAAGTGAAGATGAAGTACTGAGTAGATAGGAATATAATCTCTAGCCATAGAACCTATTTCTATAGTGTATTGCAATAGCAGCAATGCCAGACCATTAGTTAAGATACTAGTCTTAATAGTATGATAGTTTTGGAGTTATTTATTTCTGATTCTTCTTTGTAAGAAATTTCTTTCTTTCTCTTTAACCTAGAGTATTCTCTAGAGCTTGTGTAAAGAGTTGATTTGTAACCTATAGTCATGTCTTGGACCTGTTGTGTTTCTATTGTACCACTCTGAGGGATGTAATACTAGTGAACGATGTTTCATTTGTGTTATGTCAATGACTATAGTGTACTACATCATGCAGTGGTATGTTGGGTCACCGCATTATCCATTATCATATCATCTTTGATCTTGATCCTTATGATGTCTTGCGAGTAGTTTGTTATGTTCTTGAGGACATGGGAGAAGTCATGTTGTTAGTAGTGAATGTGTGATGAGTTATTATTCAATGGTTTAGTATTTAAGTTGTGGTGCTATTCTTCTAGTGGTGTCATGTGAACGTCGACTACATGACACTTCACCATTTATGGCCCTAGGGGAATGCATTGTGTATTTGGCTACTAATCGCGGGGTTGCCGGATTGATAGAAACCTGAACCCCCGTTAGGACACCTTTGCACAAGGGAGCATAGGATCTCAGAGTTTAAGGTTGTGGTTAGATTTATATCTTAATTACTTTCTTGTATTTATGGATGTTTGCAGGGGGTTTAATCACAAGTAAGTATTAGTCCTAGGAAGGGAGGTATGTTAGCACAAGTTCACCCACACAACACTTACAAACACCAAAGAAGAGTACTCAGCTATTTGAAGCGAAAGCACTTGACAGAATTCCCATGTGTCCTCGAGAACGTTTGGTCCTTATAAGTATTTCCACCGGCTTGTCCTTTGCTAAGAAAGGATTGGGCCACTTGCTCTATTTGTTTGTTACTTTTGTTACTTGATCTTTATTTTGTTGCCTTGACAGAAAACCACGAAAAATCCGTTTGCTAAGTATTCACAGGGATTTCCTGCTCCATACCACTGTTCAGCACCTTCTGCTCCTCGTTGGGATTGACACTCCTATTTATAGAAAGTACTACGATAAACCCCCTATACTTGTGGGTCATCAAGACTATTTTCTGGCGCCGTTGCCGGGGAGTGAAGCGCTATTGAAGTGTGGAACTGGTAAGGGAAACTTTCACTATTAGTATTGCTCTTGTTACTGCTTGTTACTTTGTTTCCAATATGGATAGCCCACTTGGTTTTCTGTTTGGGAAAACTACTACCACTGCTAGACTAGTAGATGAACCACCTCCTATTGAGATAGATCCTTTTAAGATACCTACAAGTATTGTTAATCGTGTTATGGATAATTATTATTTTGGGGATGGAACTTTCCATCCTGGTGACCACTTGCTTTTTATCCATGAATTATGCGGGTTGTTTAAGTGCGCAGGTATCACAACTGAACAGGTGAAGAAGAAGTTACTCTCCATATCCTTGAAAGGGAGAGCTGAAGAATGGTATAAGCTGCTGAAGAATGGACAATCCATGGAATGGGAGGAGATGACATCTCTCTTTTACTCTAAATTTTTCCTCCCAGTGAGATCCATAAGGATAGAAATCTTATATATAACTTTTGGCCTCTTGATGGAGAGAGTACAACTCAAGCTTGGGGGAGATTGAAGTTACTAATGCTTAAATGTCCTATTCATGAACTCCCTAACAATATTATTCTCAATAACTTTTATGCTAGGCTTTCTCTTCATGATATTTACTAGATGCTTCTTATGTTGATTCACACGTATGAAGGAAGAAGCTAAATGGGATTTACTAGACCGTATTCAAGAGAACACTGAAGCTTGGGAGAATGACAAAGGAAGAAAGTCAGGTATAAACTATGATTATGAATGCATCAAGTCTTTTATGAGAACCGATAGCTTCCGTGATATTAGCAATGAGTTTGGTCTTGATTCCCCAAGTATTTCCAACTGTTTTAAGGCCTTTTCCTCTTACATTGAAATTCTCAAGAAGAAGTGGAATAAGTACCATGCTCCGTATAAAGATGTTGTTAATCATGTTCCAGTTAGAAGCACTCAAGTTTGTACTACTAATCATATTGTGCCTGAACCTCATGTTGAGAAAATGCCTTTCCCAGCTAAGGTAAAGGAGTATTCTATGATTATTAGTGCAAATAACAAAGGTACAATGAAAACTGTGGAGCCAGGTAAGCAATTGAATATTGAACATGTGGTAGCTATTATGAAAGACACTGTCACTAGAAATATAGAGGATGAGCACATTGTCTTCTGTGAAGACGCTTCTAATATTATTTATCATCCTGGTAAGGCTAGAAAAGCTAGTTTTCCTGTGCTTTCTGTTAAAATTGGTGATCATTGCTACTATGGTTTATGTGATATTGGTGCTAGTTCTAGTGCTATTCCTTATGAGCTTTACAGGGAAATTATGCATGAGATTGGTACTTGTGAGCTTGAGGACATTGATATGGTTATTCACCTTGCTAACAAGGAGACCATTTGCCCCATTGGTATTGTAAGAGATGTGGAGGTTCTCTGTGGTAAGATTAAGTATCCTGCTGATTTTCTAGTGCTTAATTCAGCAGCTAGCAAAACTTGTCCTATCATTTTTGGTAGACCTTTCTTGAACACTTGTGGATCTATTATTGATTGTAAGAAGGAAAAAGTTTTAACTAAGTTTGATGGAGATTCTTATGATTTTAACTTTTCCAAATTTTCTAAAGCTCCTTGTCAAAATAGCTTGCCTAATAAAGATTTCATGATGGAACAACTTGCTTCTATTGATCCAGTCTATGACCTTGGACCTCTTTTTGATGATTGTAAGTATGCTTATTCTGATGATAAAGTTGTTTCCAGTGACAGTTATATTGTCAACTTTTTCAAAGTGCTACTGAAAGTTATTTTGAGAGAGGGAAACATGGTTTTATGCATCTCAATGATGTAAGTTTCCCCGTTTTATGTTGAAAGCTTTAAAGTTGCATCTGTTTTGTCTTCCTATGCTTGTGGCCTTTTGTTTCAACAATTCATTTTCTCATGATACCCCCATGCATAGGAAGTGGGTTAGACTCAAGTGTTTTGGTTATTTGCTTCTTGATGCTCTCTTTCATTTCAGATATATATCTCCTTTGTGAGCATCTTTGGAAGTTTCAGGCCTAACTTAAAGGCATTAAAGAAAAGTACTTATTGGGAGATAACCCAAGAGTTTGGTCAAGTCTTGGAAGTTATTACCTCAGTAATAACCGCTCCTTATCCTTTTTGTTTTGGTTTTTGTGTCAAGTTCAACTACTTTTGTGAAGTAGAGGAGTTGTGAAAAGTGGCTATCCTGGGACAGATTTTTGTGTTGTATTGTAAAAATTCGTGAGGAAGCTCAGTACTTCGGATGGAGCTGCATTTTTCTGAGCTTGATCTCCAAGTTGTTACCCAACTTTCATCAGTTCTGCACTTTTTGATTTAAGCAACAGAAGGTCTTCGGAAAAATCAATCTTTACCTGCTGGTCTGTTTTGACAGATTTCTGCCATCATTTGCATTTGCCTCTTACAGAAGCTTTTGTTTTTATGGGTTTTCCGTTGAAGTGTGCACCAAAGGTTTATTGTTTTTGCTTATACTAATGTTGTCATTGAGTTTGTGCAAGGGTTTTGTAAGAAGGAAATTATCAGGGGAAAGAGAGAAGGAATCTACAGAGTTCATTTTTGAATAGGTAAAAGTGGTGAAAACAAAAGGTTCGTGAAACCCCAATCTTTTTATATTTTTGATATTTTTAATACATAAGGGAAGTTGCGAGACGAAACTGAGGAGGAAACGGAGCCCGGTGTGGACAAACCCACCCCAGGCACGGGCCCAGCCTGGCTGCGCCTGAGGGGGGGGTGTCCCCCCCTCGAACTCCGTCCCCGCCTCGTTTCCGTGTCAAAACCTTCCTTACGCATTGAAACTTCGTAATATATACCCCCCTGGATCCCCCGAGGTTCGTGCATCGTGTTCTCGTCGTGTTTTTGTCAAGAAATCTTCTCAAGTTTAGAGCACCATGGCCTCCGCCAACGACAAAGGCAAAAGCACGTGGAGAAAGAGTTGCAAGAACAAATCGTTGCAGGAACAATGGTAAGAAAACCTAATTTTGTAGGAGCAATTAACACTGTGGATGCCTTTTCTCATCACATGCAGGGAATCGTAGCCTTCGGTCCAGAACTCATATACTGCCCTGAGGCAGCGGAAGCCCTTCGAACCACCAACGAGTTTTGTGATAAGTACCGTGCTTTGAGGATGAAGGTGGATATGCTTCAAGAGGAGAATAACATGCTTCGTAAGATGCTGGAAGATTTCTTGACCCATGACAAGAGAACACCACCACCACCGAAGGAGTAATTCGTCATCAGGTTTGGCATCCCCTTGGCTTGTTCCAAGCTTGGGGGAGTGCCACGGTATCACCACCATTATCTTTTATCTTTTACCTTTTTAGTGGATTCATATCTGTGGTAGAGAGGTTATCTTATAGTTTGGTTTGCATGTGGAAGTATCTCTACTTTAGTTGGTTATCTATGTATCCCTTGGTGTGAGTGCCTTTATTGAATATTAATGAGAAGTCTCATCTTTTACTTTTTGCACTTCTTATTTTAGTTTGCAATCTCTATTATATGATAGATCTTGTTGTTCAGTATTAGCACCACTTTGGGATCATCAAGTGGATCTAAATTGGTTTTGGCAAACCGAGTTCTGGTCAGTGGCTTTAGTTTGAAAGAAAAAGAAAGAAATAAAGAAAGAGCTTACAGGTATTTGGTATCATTTGTTTTCTTCCTTGTTGGCTCATAAGCTTAGTATTCTTTATTTAAGATTCTTTTGTGTATTCAAGAAACATTGCATGTCTGGATTTATTACTTGTATGTTTGCTTCTTTCTTTCAACTCTCTTGCTTGCTACCCAGCCTTGCTAGCCAAAAACCTGTTTTGAGGAGGCATACTTCTCATGTTTCCAAAATCCTTTGAACCCAAAACTTTCGCCACTTGTGTCCACCATATCTACATAGTAGATTTTGCTATTCCTAGCAAATTCTCAAGCTTCATCTACCTTTTGAATTAAAAAGTATTTTGTTATGTGAAAACTAGTTAGTAAAGCTCTCATGAACTTGATGGCACAGTTTATTTCCTTGCCCCTAATAGACTTGAACCATTGTGAACATCGAATTTGTATATGCTTGCATCTATACGTTGGAATTAGCAGAACAGTGCTGTCATGGGGAACGTTTTGAACATTGCACTTGTACTCTATACACAGTTGATATCGTGCTCTTTTGTCTATGGATGTCAACGGTGTGAAATAAAGAGGGAACTTGTAAGTCCATGGAGTCTATATTTTGTGTTAGAGAAATGCCTAGGCTGCTAGTCTAAGCCATGCCTAATCATGGTGGAAACTTGCAGCATCACCATAGTGAGTTATCTATGAAGCATCCTCAATAAAAAGCTATACACATAGTAAATAAAAAGATCGCTGAGATGCTCATTGTCTGCTTGCCTTGTCATTTTGGTTATGCGAAAGCTCCTGTACCATGTGCAAGGGGTGCTCCGTTGGCAGTTCTCAACGATATGCAAATACTTACAATGACAAGAACTTACCTGGACCCAAAGTTGAGTATGCATGAGGAGTGGCCCTCATATTCAAGGGACATGAGATTGCCAACTTATATTTCGTCAAGCATATACTCCATCTTTGTTTACTTTAACCTTAATCATCTCAAGATGCTTATGATAGGGTCAATGAGGGCTCAAAGCTAGTAAGTACCATAATCTTTTGGAAGCTCTTTATGACTTGTAATTCCTGCTACCCTCTATGAAGGGACCTTTTCTCCTAGTTACTAGTTTGAGTCAATAAACCTACTTCTGTAGGGGTTCGTAGCATGGAAAACAAAAATTTTCTATCGCATACAAACAAACAAGCCAAGATCTATCTACTAGATTGCAGCAACGAGTCGATGGAATAACTCACCCTCGAAGATTCCAAAGTGTTTAACGAGAGCAGATTCTCGTGGGTGATGTAGTCGTACTCTTTCCGATCTCAAGATCGCGTAGACGATCCTTCCAGTACGTTCGGCAAGCGCTCCCAGCGATCACACGTTCGGTAGACGAAGACCTTCATCTCCTTGTTCCAGTGAGCGGAGGTTGTAGCACTCTCCTCGTGATTCCTGGCAACTGGCGTGGTACCTAAGTAGAGGAAATCCATGAGGCTTCGCCTTAAGCCGGTGCGAGTATGGTGGAGCTTATGAGAGAGGCTATTAGTGGTCTAGTAATTAGACACACCAATTAGAAGGCTCTAAACCAATTAGAAGGCTCTAAACCGAAATAGCTCTAAACCGGGGTTTAGGTCTAGGGTTTAGTTTAGAGGATAGGAACTTGTGTGTGTGTAAGGGAGGCCTGCCCTCCCTTTATAGGTGGGAGGGCGTGACCAAGGGAGAGTCCCTCCCAAGTCGGCCTTGGGAGGCGCCGACCAAGGGACTCCTCCCAAGTCGGTCTCCACCTCCTCTTTTCCACTTCCCAACATTGCCGTTTGACTTTCAAACTAGCCGTTTGACTTTTCAATTTAGGATTTAAATAAACCCTTTATTTTGGACAGCAAGAACACCTAGTACATGATGCAATCATTCCAATATGTAATGACACATTCATGTACCCTTCCCTTCCCAGAGTCTTGGGACATTCCGGACCTTCTAGAATGTTCCCGATGAAAACACGGAACCATTCCCTACTCAAACAGGACTTTCCTTATATGAATCTTATTCTCCGGACCATTCCGGATCACCTCGTGATATCCCGGATCCCATCCGAGACTCGAACAACATTCGGTCTCTTTCTCATAATACCATAACTACTCAAACAACGTCAATCCTTAAGTGTGTCTCCCTACGGTTCGTGAATTATGCGGACATGATCGAGACACTTCTCCAACAATAACCAATAGAGGAATCTGGAAATTCATATGGCTCCCACATATTTCTCGATTACTTTGCGTCGAATGAACCACTTACATACGATACCAATTTCCCTTTGTCTCACGATATGTTACTTATCCGAGGTTATGATCGTGGTATCTCTGCATACCTAGTTCAACCTCGTTCTTGATAAGTACTCTTTTCTTATTCCGTGATATGTGATCCCTTGTGACCCGGTCACATGCTTGCAAGCTAATTGGATGACATTTCACCGAGGCCAGAGAATATCTATCCGTCATGTGGATGGACAAATCCTCTTGATCCATGTGTTTCAACCAATACTTTCCAACACTCAATGCCACCTTTATAGCCACCACATTACGGTGTGGTGTTTGATGACATCAAAGCATCCATCCAGTAAAGGTGATATGCATGATCTCATGGTCGAAGGAATTAGGTTACTATGTATCAGAAAGCATATAGCAATTGAACTATTGAAATGACTTGATCTTTATGCTACGCTTGTCTATAGGAGTATGTCCACCATATCATTCTCCTAACGATATGATCTTGTTGTTGATAACATCTCAATGTTCATGATAGGGAAACCACAATCATCAATCAACCAACAAGCTAGTGAAGTATAGAGGCTATACTAGGGACTTTCAATTTAAGTTTACAATTCACACAAGTATTAATGTTTCCTTGTTAATACTATTATAGCATGAATATAAACATTTATCATAAACACAAAGATATATAATAATAACTACATTTATTATTGCCTCTAGGGCATATCTCCAACAACTTCCTCTCCATCTCCAGCAAGCTTTTGAGTTGTTGTGTTTCAAGCATTCATATGGTGATTTATTCAATCATGTTCTTTATCTTCCTTGTTTGCACAAAACTCTTATCTATTGAGTATTACTTTGAAAGCCTTCACTTGTGAAAAACCTTTTTGAGCAAAGAGTGCTCCTGTTTTGAAACTTCTACAAAAAGCTTTTTGTGAAACTGTTTGCCAGGTGTTCTCTGACCAAGAACAAGTTTTCCAATTCCAATTATGATTTATATTTATGCATCTCTATTGTGACTGTTGTACTTGGTTGCAAGCTAAGTTATATAATGGTGAGTTACTTTCTTCTATGAGTTGTGCAATGGTAAGTGTGATGCTTCTTGTTCGTATTCTTTTATCGACACTTCACTCCATAAACATGTGGACATGTTTACTGAGCTTAGTATTCGCTTGGGGACAAGCGAAGTCTAAGCTTGGGGGAGTTGATATGCCCAATTTGCATCACCATTCTATATCATAATTTACCTCTATTCATTGATATTTTGTCTTATTATGAGGTATTACTTATGGCTTTTCATCTGTTTATGCATGTTGGATGATTTTTGGAGGATGGACTGCCGGAGCCTGGATTCTGATGGAAAAGAAGGCGTTTCGGTGTAATTTTGCGAAGATCAGAAAAATACTAGAAAAATATGGAAACATATTGTTTTACCAGAAGACGAAGGAAGCCAGAAGGAGGGACGAAGTGGGGCCTCAGGGGGCCTACACCCTCCTAGGCGTGGGCCCACCTGACTTGTTCGCCTAGGGCAGGTGTGGCCCACCTGCCCGGACTCCGACTCCGCCCCTTCGCCTATATCTTCCCTTCGAAACCCGAAGGCTCGGGGAGCGACCACAAATAGATTTCCACCGCCTCTAGGGGGCAGAAAACACCGAGAGAGAAAGATCTCTCTGGCAGACATATTTCTGCCAAGGGAATTCCTTCTCGGAGAGGGGAGACCGTCGCCATCAACACCATCATCAATCTAAGCTTCATCGGGATCATCATCATCATCCACACCATCATCTCCACCAGCACCATCACCACCACTCCGTCCCTCTGTAACAATTGTGTTGGATATTGCTTTAGTTCTTAGGGGAATCTTTCTCGGTGTTGATTACTATTGTAGTTGATGCTTGTGAGTGGAACCATTGGATTATTGTTTATGTTCAGATCGTTATCCATTATCATATCATCTTTGATCTTGATCCTTATGATGTCTTGTGAGTAGTTCGTTGTGTTCTTGAGGACATGGGAGAAGTCATGTTGTTAGTAGTGAATCTATGATGAGTTATTATTCAATGGTTTAGTATTTAAGTTGTCGTGCTATTCTTCTAGTGGTGTCATGTGAACGTCGACTACATGACACTTCACCATTTATGGGCCTAGGGGAATGCATTATGTATTTGGCTACTAATCACGGGGTTGCTGGAGTGACAGAAACCTGAACCCCCGTTAGGACACCTTTGCACAAGGGAGCGTAGGATCTCAGAGTTTAAGGCTGTGGTTAGATTTATATCTTAATTACTTTCCTGTATTTACGGATGTTTGCATGGGTTTAATCACAAGTATGTATTAGTCCTAGGAAGGGCGGTATGTTAGCACATGTTCACCCACACAACACTTACAAACACTAGAGAAGAGTACTCAACTATTTGAAGCGAAAGCACTTGACAGAATTCCCACGTGTCCTCGAAAACAATTGGTCCTTATAAGTATTTCCACCGGCTTATCCTTTGCTAAGAAAGGATTGGACCACTTGCTCCGTTTGTTCATTACTTTTGTTACTTGATCTTTGTTTTGTTGCCTTGTCAGAAAACCACTAAAAATCCGTTTATTCACAGGGATTTCCTGCTCCATACCACTGTTCGGCACCTTCTTCTCCTCGTTGGGATCGATACTCCTATTTATCAAAAGTACTACGATACACCCCCTATACTTGTGGGTCATCATTCTCCGATGAACCTCACCCAAGGGGTTTGATTCACCTTCCACTATATCGGCAACCTTCGAGGTGGAAGCCAACACCTTTACAACAAGTTTAGGGCACACATCCACAACTTAATTGGAGGCTCCTAAATACAAGCAAGTTGTCAAAACAATCAAATACAAGCTTGTAAGAACCAAATCAAAGCTAGGGTTTCCAAAGAAACACTAGAGCATGGGGGGCCTTAAGTGAATGAGGGGAAAATGAAGATCTCTCTTGGTGAAGCTGTAGATCAAGGCCTCCTCATTCGATTCTCCAAATATCAAGAGATCTTGTTGATTTCGTGGCTCAAATGGGGTTAGTGTTCTTGAGTGGGTCGAGCGACTGGAGGAAGGGGATAAGGTCCCCTATTTATAAGCAGCCCCCTCCACGAACCGTTTTCTGACCGTTGGAGAAAAGTCAGACCGGAGACTTCGGCATGCACACCGGAGACTCTGGTCTACACCGGAGATTCCGTCCCATCTCCAGACCAGCCTCCGGACCAACATACTAACTGACCGAGACCATCTATGAGCTAAGTGGGCCGGAGACTCCGGTCCAGCGGCACCGGAGACTCTGGCGTGAGGCTCACACCGGAGACTCCACAGTAGTCTCCGGACCTTGCTCCGGACCCCCTATCAGACTGTCCCAGCCAGAATCTTGATGCTCCCTCCGGGGATTCCTGCGGAAACTCCGGTCCACACCGGAGACTTCGGTTTGGAATTTCCAGAAACATGTCAATCTTGCAGGAATCTTTCCATAGTGTAAGGGTCCTTTTCACTTAGCATTATAACAACCTGTAGACAGTAACATACTGTAAAATGATCTACTTGTTGTTAACGAACACAAAAAGTGATTATGACAATAGATGTCCTTTCACCCTCCACCTGAACTAGGACGAAACTACCACCGCCTTACGACAACACTCAAGAGGATCAGCGCCGCGACACCTCAAAGACTAGAGAAAGGGCCCGACCGGTACTACCGTGAGCCTAAATGGCCCTTTAGCCATGTATCTTATCCACAACTTGTCCTTCCACCCTAATACTATAAACAGACTCCTCCTATATCACATCTAGGGTTAGAATTAATTAGAGTTAAATTGGCTTAGCTTCCACTTTTCCATAGGGGAAACCTCACTTTAGATCTAGATCTAGACTAAAGGTTGTATAAGGCCCCTCCTGTACACTCTATTGCGTTGATCTCTCCCTTTGGGCCTCTATCAATTGCAATCTCTTTACAAGAGGATTCTATATGCTCTAAGTCGATCTTTCTATCGTGGATATCTACTCTACAATCGCTTGGATTCTATCAAGTTGGTGATTTAGACCAACAGGGGAAATAGGAATCGCGTGTGTGCGCACATGTGTGTATCTTACTTTTCGCATACTCGTTCTTCATGTTCATTACCCTTCCCTCGAATTCGCCCCAAATCCATGAAGATCGAGCCACCCTTCGATGTTAACTCTCATCAACTCCGGTCCCTGGAACCAAGTCTACAAGCTTTGACTCAACATCCGAAGATACCAACTCGAGGCCCGGGGACTCGGAGTCAACAAATAGCAATAGGAGACAGAAAGACTCGACCCGTCCTTTTCAAAGACGACCCGAGCCTTGAGGATTGGGATTGCATATAGTCCGGAGAATGACACAACAAAATCCTTTTTCGAAGATATACCTCGTGAAGTTTACCCACTTCACTGAGCTTTGCATAAATCCCGGCTCCGCACGGACTCACTCATGAAGAGTTTGCCAATGACTCGAGCGTGAGACGCATTCCACTGCTCAAATGGTCGGATCTCCTCTATGTACACAGGCTTGGAACTGGAACTTTTCACAAGCTTGATTATGAGCATTTTTGTTGATCTCATGGTGTTTTAGTGTAGTAGGATCTTAGAGCATCTCCACCCATGTTCCCAGGACGATGTTCCCAGGGCATTTTTTTGTCTGGACGGTGAATTTTTGCCCAGTCGCATTCCTAGAACACCGATTTCATCTGAATTTGGCCCAATTTTTGCCCGGACTTCCCAGGCCGATCCCGGGGGTCCTGGGAACGCCCTGAGAACGCTGGACGAAGCGAAAACGCAGGTGGGCCAACCCTGTCAGCGTCTATAGGCCGAGCTCCCGCCCTTTTCTTCTTCCCCCTCCCGCCTTTTCTTCCCACCCTTTGACTCCTTGATTATTTGAGCTCCGCCCAAGGGTTTCGTCAAACCTCGATCCAACCTCGGCGAACCGAAGGCGAAGAAGGAGAGGAAACCGAGAGCACTAACGAAGAGGACGAAAGGCTTGACCAACACTGAGTGGATTGCCCTTGTCCAGAAGAGGAAGTACGCGTTGGACGAACAGAGGGAAAGGAAGGAGAGGGCGAAAGCGGCGAAGGAGCTCGCCGAGACCCAGTGCCTCGCTGAAGAGCAGGCGACGAGGGCAAAGTAGGCGGCGGCGTCACACGCGGCGATGTCGCACCCGAGGTCGGTCGTTCCCCCGCAGCACGACACCCAATAGGGGATCCAGCCAAGAGTCGGCTTGCCGGCCGGGTCCTCACCGATATCGCCGGCCGGCTTCCAGGAGAGCCAGGCGAACCCGTGCCATAGGTACCCCTCATCCCCCGAGTTTGACGGCGGGTTCAACCCGAATGTGATCTTCCCCTGCCCCGCACCTCGCCCTCCTCCGCCTTCAACGTCGACATCAACGTCTCCTACTCCACCTCTCCGGTGTATGTGGGACCTTCGTCGTCCATGCGTCGTGGCCTTCTTCCTTTTGCCGGTAGCTCATCGCCCGCAACCTTCGGCGAGGCTGACACCCACAACATGTTCGGCGCAATGTTGACCGAGGCGTATATGCAAGACATAATCGCCTCAGGTTCGGCGGCGACCGGCAACACCTCGTTCTTCACTCAAGAACAGTCCTGGGCCGAAGCCGAACACGACATCGAGTCTCAGGATTTCGTCGAGGGCTAGGACGAGCAGACGCAGGCTGAGGACATGGAGGATGCCAAAGGGAATGCCTTGGCTCCGGCGAAAGCCAGAGGCAAATGCAAGTCGGCGCAGGAGCCCCGGATCAAGTGGAAAACGCTTGAAGACCTTTGCCTCACTGACGCCTGGAAATCGGTGAGCATGGATCCCATCACCGGTGCCAACCAAAACTCAAACAATTACTGGAAGCGTGTGAAGCTAGCGATCGACGAGCGCAGCCTTTGCGACCCAAAGTATAGCAAGATTCGCATGGAGCAAGGGAGAAAGCCATGACCAACCATTGGGGCCTCATCCAGCAGGCGTATAGCAAGTGGCACAACTGTATTGAGGAGGTCGACCACACACCCGTCAGCGGTGAAAGCATGGATAGCAAGGTACTTTGCCGCACACCCATCAACCATTGGGGACTCATTCATGCCTGTCTTGACACATTTTTCCTTGACTTTGTAGCTCCTCCGTGCACTCGGACTCTATCGGGATGACACCAAGACGGAGTTCAACTTTCACCATGTGTTTTCCGTGATAGATAAATGCGAGAAATGGCAGAACACTCGCCCAAGCTTCGCCAAGACCAAGGACGACGTGTACAACCCGGAGGCTCCTCTCCTGCTGCCGGCGAAGGAAGGCCGGAGCTCGGCCAAAAGAAGGTGAAGATGCTAAAAGCCGTAGGACCTCCCGCCGAGCGTCTCCATGCTTCAATCGAGATGTGCATCGCCGACACCAAGGCCCATGCCGAGAAGAGGGAGGAGAAGAACGACGAGAGGTGGGCGCAACTAGTCCAAAACCAAGACCGAAAGCTCGACCTTCTCAAGGCGAACTACGCCGCCAAGAAGAGGAACACAGATCTCCAGTTCCTCATGGGCGGCGAAGACACCTCGACGATGAGCACGCCGGTTAAGGCCTGGTACATGGCGCGCCGCAATGACATTCTCTAGGAGGACAACGCCGCCAGCACGCCAAGCTCTGCGCCGACCGCTTCCGCCCCCATGGCTACGCTCAGTTGTGCTTCCACCACCTCCAACCAGTCGGCCGACAACGCCGCCTATGCACCCATCCCCGTCGCACCGGACACGCCGGAGGAGGTCATCCCCGTCGATGAGTGACCACCGTACCGTTTTGCCTAGTTCTGTAATAATCTTGTCGCCGAAGTTGTTGGGGATACTTCTGTCGAACACCTTGTGTCGGAGATTTCGCCGCCAGGAACAAAAATATTCAAATATTTCGTCGTTTTTCTTTCGCCTGAGAACTCGGCCTGGGAACACGAGTGAAAAACTCGACATTCCCGTGCCGAAAGTTACGTCCGTCCGGCGCTATTTTGATCCGGATTTCGGCTTGAAAATGCCGATTGGAGATGCTCTTACCCTTTCTTCTACATGTAGCTTACGATCTTATTTACGAGTTTTTTTTGAGACAAGGATCTTATTTACGAGTGATGAGCACCCAAATGCAATGCAAGTGCGCAGGACACAAGGCCCAGAGTAATCCATCACATAGGTCACGATGTGCCCATAGACAAGGCCCACATAATAATTCGTGAAAGATATCATAATTTTCTCAAATCAAACAAGATTAGAAAAAAACAAGGAAAAGCCAATCAATTCATTGGTAGGGAAAGGGGAAAAGCGAGCGAGCGAGAGTAGACGCGACCGTCGAAGGCGAGGCCGCGAGCGAAGCAGAACAGAAAGCAACCCAGCACCAAAGGCGACGAGGGGGAGCTCGACGGAGAGCCCATCCGGTTCGCCACCGGGCCCCCTCCCCATCCTCGCCTGCGTTCCGAAGGTATACCCCGCCCTACTCTCGAATCCCCAAAGTTTCCTGACCAAATCCGCGCGATTTGCTATTTAGTGCGGTCAAATTTGTCGGTAGATCCATCACCTGTAGCCAAATCGGAATGTTTCCTCGAAGTGACGAGCCCAATCTAACTGCTCCCCCCCCGAATTTCAGAGGTTTCATGGAGGATGCCCCTGACCATAGCGTCCTGCCTGTTGGGGAGTGCGAATGGAGGGAGGAGCTCAGGCAGCAGCAGTCCCAGGTCGAGGCGCTGCGCGACAGGCTCGTGGAGGTGAAGGTCGGGATGATGCGCTCCGAGGACGATTCCTGCCGGGAGCTCGAGCACCTGTGCCGCAGGGTGAAGACCATCGCCACCCTGCTGGCGTACCTCAAGTCCAAGGCCAGGATCATGGCGATACCGCAACTCGCGCACACGTCCTGCGGGATCAGGAACCAGGACGGCGTGGGCTTCGTCGACCGGCACGGGGTGCCGCTGGCCGATTGGTCCAAGGTTGCTGACTCCGGTTCCTGTGACGATAACAGAGCGGTGGTAGAGGGCGGCGGCGGTGTTCCCAAACACGGCGATGCCAACGAGGGGGATGGAGATGTCGATGATATACTGAAGTCCATCCGTGTAGTGACCGATGTCATGGAGTCACTTGTGAAGAGGGTGATTGTGGCTGAATCTGAGACTGCTAATGAGAAAGAGAAGGTGAGAATTGGGTTGGAAGAGATCAGGAGGAAGACGGTACAGGTCGAGTCCATGTCAGTAAAAGTCGAGGAGATGGAGAAATTTGCAGTGGGTACGAATGGTATGCTGAATGAGATGAGGCAGCGGGTTGAAGATATGGTGCTGGAGACCACTCGGCAGAGGCAGCGCGCTGCTGAAAATGAGCTGGAGCTTAGCCGTGTGAAGAACGACTTCGAGTCGCTCAGGACTTATGTCAGCACGCTTGTTAGTGTCAGAGAAACTCTTCTTTCATCTGAGAAGCAATTCGAAACAATGGAGAAGCTTTTTGACAGGTACTTTCACAAATACTTGTGCTGTTTCTAGTAATTACTTTCTGTCTCGAGTGTTTCTCGATGGTTCATTTTCCTTGCAGAACCTGTATAGCTTGTTAAAGATAATTCTAAGAAAATGGCGGATTAAGGAAGAGTAGAAATACTTAGTTTCAGCCTCCCAATTTTCAGCAAAGCAGCAGCCTAACCATTTATTGCATAAACATGCACATGTTATGATATGCTTCTACTGTTGCATGGTCTGTACTACCTCCATTCCGGTTTATAAGGCAAATACGTACTTTGAAAAAATAGTTTGACCGTAAATTTAGTCAATAAAATATAAACTATATTTAACAAAAATTATACCATTAGATTCATATTCAAAATACGCTTCCAATGGTACAATTTTTATGACATATGATTCATATATTGTTGACCAAATTTACGGTCAAACTATTTTCTTGAAGTACACATTTGCCTAATAAACTGGAATGGAGGTAGTACTCTGATGCACTAGTGACTGAGTAAAGTCATGGCACACCAGTGGCGGAGCCACCTCCTGGTGACCCCGTGCGGCTGCCTTGGCTGGTCCGGCAAACCACATTTAAAAATGACATTGTCCTAGCTATGGATGATGGTGTTTTGGGGAAAACTTCTTACAACATAGCAGTAGTGTAAGTCTGCCCAGGCGGCAGACTGTTAGTTACCATGATTACTGTCTTAACAACATATTCAATCAGCTATGCATTGAACTAGTTTGTAACATGGTCAGCACTGGTATCTCCATGATGCAAACAAAAATAGTATTTCTGCAGGTATATGATGCTAAGCTGCTTAGTATTATATGATTCTTCTGTTAACAATTCCAATTTATTTTTGACTTAATGGGCTCTACCTTATCTATGAACTTTAGGGCACACAATACATCTTTTCTGTTTTAAATTAGCACTTAAATGGCATGGCCAGGCTTCTTTCGCTATCACATATTGACATACTGTCATCCACTCCAACTTTTATGAGGGGGATTTGGTAAGATGTTTGCTGATGCCTTCTACATTTATGTTAACCATGTATATATCATGCAAAACCATTGTTTAAAACAATTACTACTCTTTATCACTCATTGACATCTGATAGAGATTGTTGCCATAAAATGTTTCAAATAGATTTAATGTACTGCTCTCCTAAATGAAGCACTTATGCACTCTGATCATGTCCAAAATGTTAATGGATATTTAGTGGTCAAGTAGATGCAGAAAGATTATGTAAGTGTAGAAATCTGGTTTTCTGTTGGTTTATTTGGTCCAAAAGTTCAGTTCTTGCTGCTTTCTGACCGGTAGGTCATTCAGTTCCAGATTGACATTTTGGATCATTAGTCTTTGATCTTTCGACTGCTTTCATTGCATTTGAACTGGAAAATCTACTCAAGGGAATGCAAGCAGTTGTTTTTCCGGCAGAAATGGATTGGAGCTGTGCTATTCAATTAACCAAGAAAAGGAGTTTATGTACATAAGACTCCCGGACCACATCCGTGGATAAATCAGATGCCTGTGTTGTCTTCTTTTACTTCCTTCTTGTGCGGTGTACTTCATACTAGTACCATATCATAGTCATAGAATTATACAGAGAAGTCTTGTGATGAACAGGCGGCTCATTTATCTTGGGAAGAGATCAACCGTAGGTCTTTTACTATGCTTTGCCAGGCAGTGCAAGTGAGGGCGATAAGTTTTTTTGGTTTGTTAGGTTCTATTCCCTCTGTTTCAAAATATAAGATGTTTTAGCTTTGTGAAGCAAATGTATCTAGACTATTTTTAATATGTAGGTTCACTCAGCTTTGGAATGAATCTACACACTAAAAAAAGTCTAGATACATTTTTTTCACAAATCTAAAACATCTTATATTTTGAAACGGAGGGAGTAGGTCTTGTTTCCTTTTAAAAGGGAGTCACATTGTAAATATTAACCACTCCCTCCTTAATCAATAGGCAGTGCTCCTGCCTTTTTCTTCAGAAAAGAAAAGTCCTCATCCTTTCCTACCTCCATTCCACCAAAAATAGGTCGTTGGCTCAGATTTACGTATACCAGAGATCATGCATTCACTAGTAACCGACAACTTGCACTGTAGGTAATTTAGGATTAGTCAGGCCAGTCTAGCATGTACAGCTAGCAAGTATCCAATGGGCTATCTATAGCCAAAATCCAGTACTGAGCTTCTTATGTTTGTGAACAGGCTAGTCGCAAGGACGAACCAGCTCGAAACTGAGAAAGCACAGAAAGAAGCCGAAGTCCAGAAGGTGATGGAGGAAAACGTGAGGCTACGTGCCATGGTAGACAAGAAGGACGCTCAGCTCCAGGCGATGAGTGAGCAGTGCAAGTTCATGGCTCTGAACCGTCCAAACTAGTGGCAGACACACCAAGAAAACCTGTGCAACTGATGTCACCTACAGAATTACAGTTATGTTGACACGACATCAAAAGAAGAAAATACCCCTGGATGTCCGGAATAACTGACGATGCTGTCAAGTTCCAGGGTCTGTGGTTCGTGGTGCGAAGCCTGCTGTGAATTGTTTTTACCTTAGATGTGGTGTGCTGACATTGCAACCCTGACATTTGTATCTTGAATGTGTGTAAAAGGCTGGGCGCATTGGTCCGGTTCCGTAGTAAAAAAAATCCATAGAGATGTATAACTGCAGTTCCATCTTTCTGCCTGAACGCTGATTCTGCTGCTGTTGTTACTGTGGTGCTTCTAAAAATAACTGAATTGTTCTGCTCTTAGGATTGTGCTTATTCGCCTCAACCTGCTTAAACCCTGCTTTGCATAGCTGTTTCGCCACTTCGACCGGAGTTTGAGCACATGGGATAAACATCTGTTCGCACTTTAAGATCGGCCCAGGCCTTCGGCCTTCATGTGGGATACACAGTTGGCATCCATATGACAACACATTTGCTGAGTTGTTTTTTGCACTTTCAGTTGCACTACCTGTTCAAGATTGGCATGTAGAAATTGTTTTTTGCTATCTTGCTTTTGAGCTTGTGTGTGCTAAACAGCACCAACAGTAGTGGACAATGCTGTTGTGTATGCATTTGTTTTCCAATGGAGATCTTCATACTTACATACGGAAAATACAGTGTGGAGATTTTCGACTTCGGAACCCCAACGATCCATTTTTAAAATTGAAAATCATATTTGCAAGTTTTCAAAAAATGGAAAAATGCGGATATAACCAATAATGTATCCCACAAACGTGCAAAATATCAATTTTAAGTACTCCCTCCGTCCCAAAATAGATGATTCAGATTTTTTAAAATTTGGATGAACCTATATACTAAATAGTGTTTAGATTCATCAAATTTTGACAAATCTAAGACATCTATTATGGGACAGAGGGAGTACTACTTTGTATTCTATGCTACATAAAAATGAGAAAAAAGCGTGGAACTAAGTATGCATATATTTAAATCTCTAAATTTTATCATTCTTGTGTACTCCACAATACAAAGAATTTCGAGCTGTGAATTTGCATGATGGAAGGATACAGCATTAACTATATCCATAATTATTTTTAGTTTTTTTAATTTGTAAATATAATTTTTGAACTTTTTTAAGATGAGGGAGCAATGTATCTAGGAGCCAAAGACAATTTCTTAGTGGGCCCCATTCGTCAGAGGAATCGTGATGTCCTGACACTGAAATTGAATGTGCCCAAAAAGGATCAACAAACCCGAGGAAAAAGAATGGAAAATTCCAACGCGGCAAGTCGATGACGACGCCGGCTTCCATGTCATCCCATCTCACTACAAGCCGTGGACCTCGTGGGCAGCAACTCTCTCCACCTCTACTAGTAGAGCCACACCACGTCCACCCCCGCAAAAACCCAAGACCACCACCAGCGACACCACCTCCTCCATCGCCCCTGATCCGATCTGACCCAGCCGGCCATGGCGGTTAGGGTTTGGCTCTCCGCCATCCTGCTCGCCTTCCTCCTCGCCGCCTCACCCTTCGCCCAAGGTAAACGGCGCCCATCCACTCTGTCCCTCCTCTCGATCTCCGCTGCCCAGATCCGCTCGGTTCTCTAGCGCTCTCTCGAGAATTCCGCCGCTGTGTAGCGGTAGATCCGTCGGCTGGGCGCCTCCGTGGCTCTGTAGAGGGTAGCTTTGGGGTTGCGCCGGAGCTGGCTGGGATTCGGAGCGAGCGGGCTTAGGTGGATTAGATTCAGCGCGCTCGCCGGGGGTTTAGCGGCGTTGGTGGGATGCGAAGGCATGGGTCTTGGATGTGACGGGCTGACACTTGAGACGAGTTGGTAGGTATGGCTTTGAGTGGAATCTGCACGAGAACGCTGCTTTGAGCGCTTGCATGTTCTACCTGTGTTTGCATGTTGGGGGGTAGCGAGGCCTTGTAGGAAACCAACTCAGCAGCTTCAGAAATGTTGTATTTTGTGGTCACCGATGCATCAGTAGATTGTTGTACATAATGGATGCTGCGTGGTAAATTTCCAAGGATAGATCAAGTGGTTTGAATTTTGAAGACGCTGTCCTAACAAGTAGTTTGAAAATTGGGTTCTATTACAGCAGATCTTTGTGTTAGGCCAGTAGCAGCTTGCCTTGAGAACTTCTTAAAGCGTGAATAAGGAGCAGTGCTCACATGTTGGGTCTGTTAACCATAACCAGTCGATTTCGTTGGCAACCTGTTGCATCCCTTAGCTGTTGCATGTCCTAGTATTGATAGTGTTGCTGCATGGCCAAATTTTGGCGATTGACATGGATATACATTTGCCGTGGCTTTATATCTGTCTGCGTGATAATTTCATATTGCTCAGTTTGTTCAGTGACAATGATTACATGCACGGTTGTTTCCTGCCATGTTTCATCTATAGATTGCTTGATACATGCCATCTGCTCTTACAGTTGCTGGAGCTCAGTCAGAGGAAGATGCTGCTATGGCAGAAGTTGTTGAAAATGCTGATCTAGGATATGTTGGTGATGATACTCCGGTTTCCAGTGATGCACCTTTAAGCCCTGCTCCTGGTGTGGAGACTGTATGTGTCTTCCCCAAAAATGCTGGCAAAAGTAAGTAGATGATGAACTAGCTACTTGTATTCATCTGAAAAGTTTTCATAAATATCTGTGAAGTTTGATGTATATATTTCTAATTGCATGCCAAAATGTGAAATACTCAAATACTTTCTTGAGAAACCATTCTGTTGAAAATCTGCACTATGTCTTTCTTGAGCTCATTATTAATGAAGAATCTGTTCATTTTATTGTTTGGTTGCAGTTGTACCAGCAGGTGAAGAAACTGAGCTATTGGTTGGCCTGCAAAATGATGGTAACTTATGATGTTTCCGAATTCCAGTTCTTTTCTCTGGCACTCCGAGTTAGCTAGGGTTAGTGGTGGGCTGGGGATACCTCCATTTAGCTTTTTAGCAGTGGTTCTGCTTCGTCCATGCACAAGTGCTGCCAGTTGTTTGCATTATGTCTAATAACTTACAAGTTCACCTACCTTTGGTTGCTATCATCTATATTTGGTTGGTCTGTAGTGCATGATATTGTTTGATTTGTTCATTACCTTAGTTTTTCGTCATCTACTACCATATTACTGTTATTTAACTGCCATTTTTGTGACAGAATCACAGTTTTCCAGCACTTGATATTTTCTTTTCTTGTTAGTTCCTGTTGACTGGGCTCACACCCTTTGTCTACATTGTGTTAACAGGTGAATCAACTTTGAATGTTGTTGCTGTTCATTCAACTCTCCATCTTCCTTACGATCATCGTATGTACGGCCAAAACCTTACGGTCCAGGTGAGGAAATATATGATCCTTGTTTACTTCTTTTATCTTATATACTAGCTGAAGTAAATGAAAACTTGCATTTGTGGCTGGACATACCAGCCGACTGTCCTACCCAGCTATCATCATTTACTTAATTCTGATTGCCCAAGAATTAGTTATTACCTTTGTAATACTGAGAAATAGTAGTGAAATTCTTTGGATTTTTGGATTCCTTGTTGATGTGCATTTATGGTCTTTTTTCCTCTTGAAGTTGTATTGATTTGGACAAAGAGGGTAGAGGCCCTAGAGATCTGTACTTGATGGGCGTGACTCGGGAGTAATTATATATGTACTTGATGGCATATAGGAGCATGTAGCTTGATGTGGGGAGTTGTTCTTGTGGGAGCAAGGGTAGTAGATATTTGTGGACCCTACTATGATTGTAGCAAATCTGAATGCTGAAACTATTTACATGACATAAGTATAGTGATCTGGCTCTTTGGGTAATCTGGTATTGTCCGTGAGATGAACAGAGGTTCAATAGCAAAAGATAGAGGCAGTGCATGGTGATTAGGATTTATAGGGCCAAGCACCTTTTAGAAATCAAATACATACTTTTGGAAGATTTCATGTCTTCTTTCTTGCAGAGTTTCTACAATGCATCAGTCCCTGTCTCTGTGCAAGCAACCTTTCCCTATACATTTGCCGTGAGCAAGTTCTTGCAGGTTTCACTCCGCAATCTTATTCTTTACTTTGAAACAACCCAATACTGAAGATGATCATTGTTAGTTCTTAGATCTGATGCTCGTGTCCTTGCAGCCTGGCGCATATGATCTTGTTGGCTACATAGTGTATGAGATTGATCAGCACCCATATCAGAATGTCTTCTACAATGGCACCATTGAGGTTGTTGAGGTTGGAGGTTTACTCAGTGTTGAATCTGTGTTCCTTATTACCCTTGGAATTGCACTTCTTGGTCTCTTTGGATTGTGGGCTTATGGCCAAGTGCAACAGCTCTCAAAGGTAATTTCCCTTCTTGAGAGTTATATGTTATTATGCTATATGCTGAACTGGTTTTAAGTCTGTACACTGGCATTTCTCCACTTATTTCGGTATCCTTTCTGCTGTTGGTTTTCCTTTTCTTCTGGCGATGTGAGATGTCCATTGAGCAATAAACCATCTGGAACTGACAATCCAGGCTACTCCCCGGTGACTGTTTAGATCCAATAGCTGTGAAATTACTAGCATGGACACAGTTACAGTCCTGAATCCCCTTAAGATCTAGTAGCTGTCATGTTATCAGTAACTGTTCCTTGACCCTTCCATCACCAGATATTCGTTGCAGAAGGGGTTAAAGTAATTAATGGGCACACGTCTTACACGTGCTATGGGAATTATGATTTGCGTTCAGCATTCATCCTAGAGTTGTGTATTTATCTCACCAACTTGTTTCTGTGCTGTAGAAAACAAAGAAGAGCCCGAAGGTGGAACTGGGAACTGGAACAAATGATGCCAACATGGATGAGTGGCTGGAGGTATATATTTCGATCCACCGCCAATATCTTTGTTCAGTGTGCCGAAGATTAAGTAATAAGATAACATCAATTCGTTTTCCCTTGCAGGGCACTGCGTTTGCAAAGGAGAAAGCCAAGAAAAATAAATAGATTCAAGGTTGTTGAGCCTAGTTAATCATGTGAAAGCATCTAGAATGAGACAATTGAGGGTAGCCCTTGAACAAGTAACTTGGATAGATGAGAAAGCGGAGGTGTTTGAATTAGTCTCGTGGCTGCACATGTTGTTGACGCCATTTTCGACCTTGTTGTGTACTTTACAGAAAGTTTTCTTGAAGCACAATTTTGTTGAAGGTATATGTTATGAATGGGATTTCTGATCTTAGTTGATCATAGAGCTGCATGATTTCCCACATATTTGTTTGTATTGCACTAGACAGTTTCTCCTTTAACCATCTGCCCGTTCTTTGTCAAATCTATACATTGATAGTACTAAGTCTGTTCCTGCACAAAGAGAATTGTTCTCTTATTGGACATTTTAGTTTCTCGAGTCAAATTAATCTATACATTGCTTATTTTGCACTTTGGTTTCTATCCTCTGCCCTGCCCCACCCTCAACGTTCTCTCAACATATTGTCGTATAACGCATTAGCTCTTATTGTCACCCCTACCTCTGTTCTAAATTACTCCCTTTGTTTCAAAATATAAGATATTTTAGCCTTTTTTATAAATGCCTATCTAGATGTAGGTTCGGAGCAACAATGAGTGAATATACACACTAGACCCTGTTTGGATATAAGATTTTGACAAAACTTGTTTTATGACTAAAATAACCGTGCAATGAATTAAAATCTTGTTTGGATGCGGTAACAAAAGTGTGAACTGATAAAACTAGATCTCCAAAGAACCAGAAAACTGCGTGTCAACAGACACGAATATTATCTGTTTTTTGTGAAAACACGATCAATTAAAACGCAATAGCAACTATCGCTCCTTCCCTAACCACGTGCATTCTCAATAAACTCCTCAACACGCGTCTATTTTGCCAAACAAGGAGTTGTACACTATGGTTTAAAGATTTACGGATCTAAACATTGTTTTGTGTATACACGTTCCTAACCGAATTATTAGCAAAACTGGTTTTCTATTTTCTCTCTCCTAAAACCGGTCTTGCTAAAACTTAGGGCTAGTCTTGTACTATATCCAAACAACCACTGAAAACGTGTTTTAGAAAAAAAGCTAAAACGTCTTGTATTTTAAAACGGAGGGAGTATAAGACAAATAGCCTACTAAAACATCTTATAGTTTGGAATGGAGGAGGTATTAATGAAGTTTTGGTGGGAAATTATGTTGCCAAACATATTGTAGGAGTACAATCTTTACTACTCTTTGTCTAGATATGTCTTTTCAGCATGTGCAAGAGTCCTTGTTAGGGCATCTCCACCGGCGCGACCCAAACGATCTAAACCGGTCCACGCGGACAGGAGGACAGTTGAATCATGGCCTAGCAGTGCGACTCAAATGAACCGACGCACGCAGACCGACCCATTCTCCCACCAAATTTGTGTTGCGAATGCGTCTGACCGGACAACGTGCTCGTTCTCCCGTCCCCTCCCCCTTGACATGCTCGGGCCCTCTTGCCAGTGGCACACAAGCCACTCCTTTCCCTCTAAACCCTCACCCAAAATTTCTCCAGCGACTGCGGAAGCCCTAGCTGGCGATGGAGGCCATCGCGAGCCAAACAGTCTAAGCCGGTCCGAGTGGACAGGAGGACAGCCAAACCGCAACCCAGTAGTGCGACCCACCCGGACCGACGCGCGCGGACCGACCCATTCATCCACCAAATTTGGGCTGTGAATGCGTATTGCACGTCCTTCCCCTTGACCTTCCCAGGCCCTCTTGCCAGCGGCACACAAACCACTCCTTTTCCACCAAACCCTTGCCCAAAATTTCACCGACGGTTGCGGAAGCCCTAACTAGTGATAGAGACCGCCGCTGGCCGCGCCACCAAGAAGCTTCCCAAGCCGAAGGCAGTATTGGAGGATCGATCGCCGATTCGTCAGCCTTGAGAGACGGAGAGGCTGTCAAGGCTTGTGCATTGGCTGCCAGGCTCGAAGCCGAATGGGAGAGAGAGGCGGACCGCATCCTCACCATTCCGGTGGAGGCCAACACCGACACACTGGCCAGACAAGTCGTCGCCCAGGCCGTCATCTACTTGAAGTAAGAGGCGCTCACGGTCGTCTTGGGTTAGATTGTTGTACCTATGGTTGTTACTGGCCATGCCGTGGACATCACACCCTAGACAAGCTTGGTCTCGTTCATGCCAAGCGGCCGGGAGCCTCTTCAACCAATGGGGCCAGCCTCACATACGTGAGGCACGATGATGAAAGGGCATTTATTGCCATAATCACTTTTGGTGTTCGTTAACAACAAGTAGATCATTTTACAGTTTGTCACTGTCCACAGGTTGATATTATGATAAGTTAAAAGCACCCTCACACTTGGGAAAAGTCCACATTCATGTGGCACTTTTCTGGAAACTCCAGACCGGAGTCTCCGGTGTGGTCCAAAGTTTCCGGTTCTGGCTCCGGTGGTGCCTCCCAGGATCTGGCTAGGACATTCTGTCTGGGGTTCGGAGCCTGCTCCGGAGGATACTCCGGAGTCTCCAGGGTTGGATAAGTCCGGAGTCTCCGGTGTTGATAGACCAGAGTCTCCGGTCTTGCTGAGTCATAAAAGGGCTGGGTCATTCAGATGGACGGTCCGGAGGCTGGTCCGGAGATTGGCCGGAGTCTCCAGTGTAGACCGGAGTCTCATGTCTGTAGACCGGAGTCTCCGGTCTGACTTTTCTACAACGGTCAGAAAACGGTTCGTGGAGGGGGCTGCCTATAAAAGGGTACCCTTATCTTCTTCCTCCAGTTGCTCGAGCTGCTCAAGAACACCAACCCCATTAGAGCCACCAAATCTACAAGATCTCTTCATCCAACCATCCAAAGTCATTGATCTTTGGAGAATCGAAAGAGGAGGCCTTGATTTACATCTTCACCAAGAGAGATCTTCATTTCCCTCTCATTCACTTGAGGGCCCCCAAGCTCTAGTGTTTCATTGGAAACCCTAACTTTGATTTGGTTCTTACAAGCTTGTCTTTGATTTATCTTGACAGCTTGCTTGTATTTGGGAGCCTCCAATTCAGTTGTGGATGTGTGCCCCGAACTTGTTGTAAAGGTGTCGGCTTCCACCTCGAAGGTTGCCGATATAGTGGAAGGTGAATCGAGCCCGTTGGAGTGAGATTCATCGGAGAACAAGGGAGGCCTCTCGTGGCATTGGTGGTTTGAAACCACCCCCTCTCCAAACATAGACATACTTCCCCTCAAAAGGAAGGAACTACGGGAAACAAATCCTTGTGTCTCCGCATCCACTCCTTTGGTTACTTCTATCCTTTACCGCACTTTACTTACTTGTTCTTGCTTAGTGTTGTGTTAGTTGTGCTTTGTTGACATATAGGTAAATTCACCATAGTTGCATATTCTAGAGAATTTACCTTTCTTGTCAAACACTAATTTGAAAAAGAGTAAAATTTGAAGTAGAACCTATTCACCCCCCCTCTAGGTGCCCATACGATCCTTTCAATTGGTATCAGAGCCTCGGCTATTTATTTGGGTTTTACCGCCTAAGAGAATATGAGTAGCCAATAAGAGGATGGTGGTAGTGAGCCGACCACGATGACCATGGAAGATCTCAGAAACTTGGAAACAAGATTGAGCTCTTCCTTGGTCAACGAAGTCAAGAAGATGCTAGAGCAACTTCTTAAAGACAAAGATGGCTAATCACCCCCATCTCCTCAAGAGGATCTACCATCCGTTGTACCTAAAGGGAATACTTCGGTATCCCCCGAGGGTATGGTGGTGGGGGGTAAACACGACAACGCTAATTCCTCCACACAACTTGATGGGGGGAAGGGTGAGCACCGTGATTCTTGGTACTCTACCGATCCTCCCGTCCCTCACCCTCATGTGTACAATAGAGGTGACCCACCTAAGCTAGAAGAGTCTGCTACTTTTGCTCAATGGCAATCACTAATGAGAACTCATGTGCGCAGCTCTTGCATTGAACTATGGAACATCATCGAGCATGGACTCTTTATTGGGGATCCAAACAACTTGACAAGAAGAGAGGTTGTCAATAGTCAATTCAATGCCACTGCTTTGCATATGATTCAACAAGGATTAGGGACAAAGGATTATCCACACATTGAGCACTTTAGCATTGCCAAGGAAGCTTGGGATGCCCTCACCGTATTGTTTGTTGGAAATGAGAGTATGAGGAGGAACCGATATGATGCTCTAAGCAATGAAGCCGAAGGCTTCTACATGAAAGAAGGTGAAGATCACGAAGACATGTACCGAAGGCTCAAGACCACCGCCACCGCTTTTAGAAATGTGGGTGCCTCACATGTGGATGATGCATGGATAAAAAGGAAATATGTGAGTGCACTCATGCCTTTTGAGCCCACTGACTTGAAGAGCTTACAAGGAAGACACAACTACCATCTCATGACCTCAAATGAAGTTATGCAAGAGATGGCCGCATTCAAAGTAGCCGCTAAGAATGCCAAAGATGCTCGTGCTCGTGCCCTTGGGATGAGCAATGTTGTCAATGTTGCATTGAAGGCCAAAGTTGTGGACCATGGGGATGAAGATGATAGTGATGAAGGACTCTCCATGGACCATCCTGATGAAGTCAAGATTGCTCATGGTCAATATATGGCCTTCTATGCAAAGAACTTTTGGAAGAACCCCGCCAAGGCCAAGATGGAAATGCAACGGAGAAGCAACCCAAATGGGAAAAGAGAGAATACCACTAGGTTGAGAACTTGCTTTAATTGTGGTGACCGCTATCACTTTGTGGCAAGTTGACCCTATGAGAAGAGAGAAGATCATGGTGGTAAACTTGTGTTGAAAAAGACTCTCAAGGCACCTTACAAGAAACCTTTCATCAAGAAGAATCCCATCAATAAGAAGTCGGGAGAAATTGTCTTGATCACTCATGAAGAATACTCCTCCGACAATGAAGATGAGGAAGAGGAAACTTCTAATGGTGTGGCTGCTTTAGCCACCACTTCTACTTCGACATTCTCACTCTTTGATTCTCCAAATGAGAACTCTCCCACCAAGAACGTCACTTGCCTTATGGCAAGAGGAACGGAGGTATCCTCATCATCCCGCTCTACTCCCTTAGATAATGATGAAATTGATGATGAGATGTCTCTTGATGTAAAAAAGGAATTAATTGCCTTTGATGAATTTATGACCAACCTAGAAGGAGATGCTAAGTTACATTTTGGAAACATCTTAGATCAACTTTCACATACTCAAGAGCTTCTAGATGTAAGATGTAAACTTGGGCATGAACACTTGATTGAGCTAGAGGCTTTAAACAATGCTCTAGAAGAAGAACAAGAAACTAGGTTGTCACTTGAATTAAAACTTGAAGGGCTTGATGAGGCCAATGACATTATTGTTAACAAACTCATCAAAGAGCGTGATCATGCTATTGCTAAATACAAAAAGGCTAAAAAGGACAAGATTGAGTTTGGTGTGGTTCATGAAAAACTTGCCGAGGACTTTAGGTTGCTTAACAAGGCCCACAAGGCTTTGGAGAGTGAACTCTTGTCACTCACAAAGTCCCATGAAACGCTTCAAACTCAATTGGCCAACATTCCTTCACCTAGCAACTTCATTCCATCTAGTAGCACAACCATTCTTGAAGAGAATGCTAGGTTGAAGGGGGAGCTTGCTAAGGCCACATTCCCACAAGGCAACAAGTCCATTGATGATCGTTTGAGCAAGCAAAGGCCTAGTGGTGATAAAGGGGGCATTGGTTTTGTCTCCAATACTAAGAATAAGAACAACAACAACAAGAAGAAGGCCAAGCCCGCACAAGAGACCAACAAGACCATTGTGGATAGTAAGACCACAAGTGGTAAAACTATGTCTCATGATGACTTTGCGGGAAGTGCTAACCCTCACTATGTTCTAATGCGTGATTATTATGGTGATGTGTATGCGCAATATGTTGGCCCTTATGATGGGTATATTGCTTGGTCTATTTGGGTTCCCAAGACCCTTGTTGCTAACAAAAGAGGACCCATTGAAAAATGGGTACCTAAAAATTAGCTTGATCTTTTGTAGACTTATGCTTCCGGAGGGTCAAAGTGGGTGCTTGATAGTGGTTGCACAAGTCATATGACCGGAAGCTTGTCTATTGTCAAGGAATTAAAGCCAAATGATGATCAAATCACCGTGACATATGCCGACAAATCAAAGTCTAAGGTAATGGGTTTTGGCAAGGTTGTGCTTGCTCACGACATTACACTCGTGAACTTCATGCTTGTTGAGACCCTTGGATACAATTTACTTTTAGTCCGTGCTCTTGGAAAGATGGGATTTGCCGTCTTTATTGATGTTGATATTGTGGTCCTCTTGTGGAGAAAGTCTCTCAAGGTCGCTTTCGTTGTGTATGTCAAACATGACTTGTATGTGGTTGACTTTTCAGAGCAAACCACTACAGGTCCGATGTGCTTATTCGGAAAGGCCGATGTGGGTTGGCTATGGCATCGCCGACTAGCCCATGTTAATATGAGAACTTTGCAAAGTCTCCATAAGGAGGGCCATATTGTTGGACTAAAAGAAAATGTTTCCTTTGCCAAAGATCGTGTTTGTAGGGCATGTGTTCTAGGGAAGATGCATTACGCCCCTCACAAGCCTAAGAACCAAATCAAGTCTACCAAAATCTTGGAACTCCTCCATGTGGATCTATTTGGTCCTCCATCTCATGCAAGTCTTGGTGGGAAGAAATATTGTTTGGTGATTGTTGACGACTTTTCAAGATACTCTTGGGTTTATTTCTTCAAGTTGAAGAGTGAGACTCAAAAGACCTTTATCGACTTCATCAACTTGGTTCAACGGCAATACAATGTGCCCATGTTGATTATAAGAAGCGACAATGGCACCGAGTTCAAGAACTACACCTTGAATGATTTTCTTAGTGATGAGGGGATTAAACATCAATATTCTGCTGCATACACCCCTCAACAAAATGCTGTGTCCGAAAGGAAGAACCGGACTCTTATTGAGATGGCTAGGACCATGTTGGCGGAGTTTAAATCTCCATACAACTTTTGGGCCGAAGCCATCTCCACCGCTTGCCATGCTTCAAACCGGATCTACCTCCGCAAAGGAATCAACAAGACTCCATATGAAATTCTTACCGGTAACAAGCCCAACATATCTTACTTCCGGGTGTTCGGTTGTAAGTGTTTCTATCTCATAAAAGGTGTTCGTTTGTCTAAATTCGAGTCTAAAGCATTAGAGGGTATTTTTGTTGGCTATGGTCTCGAATCTCACACTTATAGAATCTATGATAAGCTCTCTGGAGCCGTCATAGAATCTTGTAGTGTGACCTTCGAAGAATATGATGGTCCCCAAGGGGGGGGGCGTGTTGATGCTTGTGATGCAGATGATGAAATGCCTCAGGATGCCATAGGAAGAATGGGTGTGGGATTTATCTGCCCCGTTGAGGAACCCCTTATGGCAGATCGAGAAGAACTATGCTCCACTCAAGTGGAGCCCTCATCTTCACAAACTCAACATGCTCCATCCACTGAAGAGGACATTGACTCAAGCCAAAGACAAGATGTGGACCCTCAACATGGTGATCAAAGTGACAACTCTAGTCAAGGGGAGCTTGATCCATTCGCCAGGTTGTCAAGTGTTGCCAAGTCAATTTCTCAAGGAAGATCCGTACAAACTGCTTTGAGACAAGCTCAAATTGATGCTAGAAGAGCACTTGATCAAGACCAAGGTCAATCTTTGCCTCCCAATGTAGAGGATGATTCCAATGATGATCAAGGTTAAGATGATGGTCAAGACGAGGATCAAAATGAAGAAGAGGGTCCCCCAAGAAACAACACGGAGATCCACGCTCGTCGCGAAGCTAGAAAGGAAAGAATGTTGGAATTAAGAGACCACTCTCTACAAAATGTAGTTGGTGATCTTAGGAAAGGTATTTCCACAAGAGCACAATTGAAGAGGTTTAGTGAACACCAAGCACACATCTCCATGATTGAACCAAAGAAAGTGTGGGAAGCTCTTGAAGATTCGGATTGGTTAGAAGCTATGCACAAAGAACTCAACAACTTTGAGAGAAACAAAGTATGGAAGTTAGTAGAGAAGCCAAAGGATTGCCGCAATGTTATTGGAACAAAGTGGATATTCAAGAACAAGCAAGATGAGCATGGAATCATAGTAAGAAACAAGGCTAGATTGGTTGCACAAGGGTTCTCTCAAATTGAAGGCATTGACTATGGAGAGACATATGCACCCGTGGCTCGCCTTGAGTCCATTCGTATCCTTCTTGCTTATGCGGCATATTATAACTTCAAGTTGCAACAAATGGATGTAGAAAGTGCATTTCTTTATGGCCCATTAAATGAATTGGTATATGTTAAGCAATCCCCGGGATTTGAGGACCCCAACTTCCCAAACCATGTCTACAAACTTGATAAAGCGCTCTATGGGCTCAAGCAAGTCCCACGCACGTGGTATGAGCACCTTAGAGAGTTATTGTTTGACCGTGGATTTGAGGTTGGGAAAATCGATCCCACTCTTTTTACTAAGAAGGTCAATGGGGAGCTTTTTGTATGCCAAATATATGTTGATGATATTATCTTTGGCTCATCTAACAAAGCTTTTAATGATGAATTCTCAAAGCTTATGACTAGTAGGTTCCGAATGTCTTTGATGGGAGAGTTGAGAGTATTTCTTGGCTTTGAGATCAAGCAAGTTAGAGGAGGGACATTCTTCAATCAAGCCAAGTATACTCAAGATATGCTCAAGAGATTCAAAATGCAAGATTTAAATGGAGCTCCTACTCCCATGGCTACAAAGACTCATCTAGAACAAAATCCAAATGGTAAAGATGTGGATCAAAAGGTATACCGATCCATGATTGGTTATTTGCTTTACCTTTGTGCATCTAGACCCTATATTGTGTTGAGTGTAGGTGTGTGTGCAAGATATCAAGCGGCTCCTAAGGAAAGCCATTTAATGGCGGTCAAGAGAATCTTTCGATATTTAGTCCATACCCCATTTTATGGTCTTTGGTATCCTCGAGGCTCAACATTTGATCTTTGTGGATACATGGATTCGGATTGGGTGGGGGACAAGGATGATAGAAAATCAACATCCGGGGCTTGCCAATTCCTTGGTAGGTCCTTGGTATGTTGGTCTTCCAAGAAGCAAAATTGTATATCTCTCTCCACCGCCGAAGCCAAGTATGTGGCAGCTGCTAGTGCTTGCACCCAATTGCTATGGATGAGGCAAACTTTAAAGGAATACGGTGTCCATTGTGACAAAGTGCCTCTTCTATGTGACAATGAAAGTGCCATCAAGATTTCTTACAACCCGGTGGATCACACAAGGACAAAGCATATTGAGATTCGACATCACTGAAGGGAATATGCCCGAGAGGCAATAATAAAGTGGTTATTATCGTATTCCTTGTTTATGATAAATGTTTATTTTGCATGCTATAATTGTATTAATACGGAAACGTTAATACATGTGTGTTTAATAAACAAACATAAAGTTCCTAGTTATGCCTCTCTCATAAACTAGCTCGTTGATTAACAAGATGATCAAGGTTTCCTGATCATGGACATTGGATGTTGTTAATAATGGGGTCACAACATTAGTGTAATGGTGTGATGAACATTCATCCGAAGTATAGCATTACGATCAAAGTCATTGAGTTTATATTGCTATAACAACTTACGAAGTGATCCTAATCCTTAGACCATGAGATCATGTCAATCACTAACACCGGAAGAGTTTCTTGATAACCTCAAACGTCACACCGTAACAGGGTGATTATAAAGATGGATTCAGAACTAATAAAGTGTTATGTTGAGGCCCATGGATCGAGAGTGGAATTTGTTCATCCCGATGACGGATAGATATGCTCTGGGCCCTCTCGGTGATATCACATTGATTAGCTTGCAAGCAAGTGATTTGATCACTAGAATGTTATATCACGGGAACGAGAAAAGAGTGCATGTCGATGCGATATCAAACTAGGTATGGAGATACCGATGATCGAATCTCGGACATGTAATATATCGTGAAACAAAGGGATTAAGATACTAGCGTAAAAGGTTCCGACGATCACAAGAAAGTCATCGTTGAATGTGTGGGAGTCAGTATGGGTCTCGGATCCCGCTTCTGATTATTGATCCGAGAGGGTCTCGATCATGTCCGCATTATTCATGAACCGTAGGGTGACACACTTAAGAGACACCGACATCCAATTGGAGCAAAAGTTTCATGCCGAAAAAGAATGAACAAGCGCAAGAATTTATTTCACTAGATCACAAAACAGGTTTTGGGTGAAATTGCATAAAGTGGTTATGCATGTGAAATGGAATTCTAGCAAGGTTATTGTGAATGTTTGTCATTAAAGTAATTGACAAAATTCTGAATAAAATAAAATAGTTTTATTTAATGAGAGTTTGCATTAAATTTGGTGGAAATTTAATGGGAATTTGAGTGGACTTTTGAGTGGAGGGAATTTAAAGGGCATTTTGTGAGTGGAGTGTCCACCCACATGAATGAAGGAGGAGGGCAGCCCCCATGGCGTGACCACCCTTGGGTGCCCCCCTCCTCCTAGAAAAGGAGCCCCCCTCCTCACTTGTCTCTCACACCTCCTCGTGAAGGATCTCTCTCCCCCTCTAGAATTTATCCCCCATGGTCTCGGACTAGTGAGATACATGTTCCCTGTGGCTTTTCGGCAAGAAAGAGTTGTGCTTCCGCTGCATCGCTGGAGTGAGGAGGCGGAGGTTGCTCGGTGCCTCGAACGTGTGTGCGAGCACGGATGCGCTGCTGTTTTGTGGCGCTAGGACTTCCTCTCGATCTTGAGATCGGCAAGAGATCGTCTACATCAACCACGAGTTTGGACTCGTTAAGCTTTGTCGGTCTTCAAGGGTATGTTCTCTACGGATATACATCCGCCCGTTGTTTGTATCTAGTAGATAGATCTTGGTACATAGTTGTTCCCATCGTAGGAAATTTTTTGTTTTCTATGCTGCGAACCCTACAATCACTTCATTAGAGATCATGTTGCCCGAGGTGATATTGATCTATCATATGTATCAACCAAAGATCAACTTGCCGATATCTTCACGAAGACACTTGATGAAGCAAGGTTTTGCTACTTGAGGAATGAACTAAATGTCGTAGATTCAAGGAGCTTGACTTGATTTTCTTGCACTCTCACCTATATTTCAACTCATATTTGGTGTAGGTGTAGGCATGAATATAGGGGAGTGCGGTCCTAATTGATTGGACCATCCCTCCCCCCATTATGCCCAAATCAATCAAAATCATTCCTCTTAATATCACTTAGTGATATGTGAGCTTAATGATGAGTTTTGGTAATGGACCCAAGATATATCTTCGTGGTGCCAAGCCAAGTATACTCAAATATGGTGGCCTAGGCCACCGCCCTCTCTCATTTGAGTGGCTGGTACTTACTCATGTTTGTCATTTGCTTGATTCTAGTCTCTTGGAGCTTTTTCTGAATATTTTTGTGAATTCCTATGGCTCTTGTTGGTTCTTCACAGTTTGATGTCTCAACCCAAGCCCTATCCCTATCTTAAAAACCATCTATCTCTCATATATGTCCCCAAACACTTTTCCTGGAACTTTTGGTCGAGGAGGACCGGAGTCTCCGGTGTATGTACACCGGAGTCTCCGGTGTAGGCCAGAGTCTACGGTGTAGACCGGAGTCTCCTGTCCAGACGGTTTCTGTCACTTAAAGAAAGGGGTGCGGGGTGAACTGGTACGACAGTTCCTCATTCTTCACCCCGTCCCCTACCTCCAAACCCGTCGCCTCCTCTTCCAAAACTCCTCCCCGGAGGTCAAGAAGCCCCCGGGATCCGCCGTGCCGTCGGACAACCTTCCCCTCTCCTCTATTGGGTCATTCCCACCGGAGGAATTGATCCCATGGACAGATCTGGTACCTATCCTCTATATTTTTCTCCTAGGGTTCATCTCTAGATGTGTTTTTGAGGATTGTTGCTGATTTGTCCATTGGAATCACTTGTTTGCGTGCACTCTAGTACTTTAGCCTTGTTGCATTTCTCAATCTACTAGATTCACCCTCACCAGCATCTTCCCATCTCAGGCCCGAGCCTCCTGACCGGAGACTCCGAACTTAGGTCCGGAGACTCCGGTCCAAGCCAGAGACTCCGGTATAAGGTGCGAAGACTCTGGTGTTGGGTGAATCAAAATAGTCCAGAAATGCATCAAAGCTCTTGTACTGCATTATTGGGGCATATATACTCATATCCATGCTATCTCCCTCACTGCTGTTCACAGGTGATGGTTCTAATCGTCCTCGTCGTACCAAGGCCAAGTCCCAAAGGGGCAATCCTCGCTATGATGAAGCTAGGGGTCAATTCATCGTGCCTCCGTCCAACCGGAAATAGCAGGCACGTGACGCAGCTTACTTGAATAGGGATCAAGAGAGGGCTGAACGGGAGGATCATGCCAAGAGGGCCAAGTATGACAACCTTCAGTCCTTAGCCAAAATGTCTAAAGAGGAGTACCATGAGCTGAGAAAGACAAATTTCTATGCGCTGCCTCGTACCAGTGAGGACCCTCATTACTGGAGGAAAGAACAAGCTGTGTTCATGAAGGATGTGTATGGTGTACTCACCAAATCACCTATCTGCCCTTAGAAGTTCATGAGTGTTGAGCAGATGCTCTAGATCCCTTACTTCAATGATGCCCTGTGGATCTGTGAGAAGCTGGGTCTCTACAACTTGATGGAGCTGCGTGAAGATTACAATGTCCACCTTGTACATCAGTTCTATGCCACAGTTGTGTTTGGGTCTGATATTGACCGGACCATGGTGTGGATGTCTGGCACCACTCGCTGCACGACTACATTTCATGACTTTGCCAACGTCATCTTTGAGACCTTTCATGGAGTATCCACTCTTTTGGGGCTGCGCATGCACTCAACAGCTTTGGGTGAGAACAAGTTGAAGCTGGCACCTCTGTATGATGATGGTGTTGTGGGGGGTTCCAAGGGACTCAAGACCCTCTATAACCTTATGCTGAGGATCTTCCGTCACACTATTGCACCAAGTGTTGGAAATGATGATGCAATTAGGGGTGGGCTTGTCAACCTCCTGTACCATACTCACCGGATCTTCAATGCTGGACCTGAGGCAGATGCTGCACCTATTGACGTGATGGACTTTATTTTCGAGGAGATGTTCCACGCCATTCTCTAAAAGAAGTCTCCTCCATATGCACCCTTGATTATGAGGCTCATCATCTCCCAGGAGCATGATTCTCCACTTGGCATACCACCACACCTCACTGCGCACACTCTGGTCACTCTGCAGCAGAAGGGGCATATGGGGCCTGCTCCAAGGCACCGCTATGGGGATGATGATGAGGAGATTGAGACGGAGAGGGCTCCCTCCCCACCTAGAGTTTGGAGGAAGAATGCCTCCAATTCCCCTATGCCCACTATGACTCGAGACTATGTGCATGAGCGGGTCAAGAAGGCCAGCTTTTGGGAGAGGACCCTTTGTTGCATGAACATCGACATCCGTAAGCAGCAGCATGCATCCTACCAAAGCAACCACCGCATTGAGAAGATCCTCAAAGAGATCAAGGAACAAGGTGCTGAGGATAATGAGGAAGGAGAGGATGAATACAATGATGAGCATGGGGCTCAACAGTCCACAGAGTCTGATCATACACTCTCATTTGGGGCATGGAATGCCCAACGGGATAGTCTGGTGGATTGGAAGACGTTTGCTGATGTCACCTCCGAGTTCGGGTACCAGGGTTCTTCCTCTTCTCGCCCTCACGGAAAAGGGCCTGCTATCCCTGAAGACGATGATGATGACTATGATCAGGATGATGATGACCAGGAGGAGGATGAGGATGCCGAGGATGACGATGACTACTGAGCTGTTGGGGCGCTAGTGTAGGTCTTTTCTCTTTTCGGCGTTTCGATGCCAAAGGGGGAGAAGACATTCTCATCGGTTTGCATGGGGGATTTGGGATTTGCGACGACTATGTGCCTTTATTTATTTGCCCTTGATTTGCCATATTCGAACTTGAACTTTATGTGTGTTATTTGCTATTTATGTGTGACTATGACTATGTGCTTGTGTGCACCATCTATTGTAACTCATGTGAGATTTATGTGTTTTATGTGTGATACTATCTATCTTGCATGATTTACTTAATTATCTTGTTGCACATAGTCACGGGGAGTCCCATATATACTTTATTCCATGCAAATCACTTGTTGTCATCGAACACCAAAAAGGGGGAGATTGAAAGGGCATTTATTGCCATAATCACTTTTGGTGTTCGTTAACAACAAGTAGATCATTTTACAGTTTGTCACTGTCCACAGGTTGATATTATGATAAGTGAAAAGCACCCTGACACTTGGGAAAAGTCCACATTCATGTGGCACTGTTCTGTAAACTCCAGACCGGAGTCTCCGGTCTGCCAAGACCGGAGTCTCCGGTGTGGTCTAGAGTTTCTGGTTCTGGCTCCGGTGGTGCCTCCCAGGATCTGGCTAGGACATTCTGTCTGGGGGTCCGGAGCCTGCTCCGGAGGATACTCTGGAGTCTCCAGGGTTGGATAAGTCCGGAGTCTCCGGTGTTGATAGACCGGAGTCTCCGGTCTGACTTTTCTACAACAGTCAGAAAACGGTTTGTGGAGGGGTTTGCCTATAAAAGGGGACCCTTATCTTCTTCCTCTAGTTGCTCGAGCTGCTCAAGAACACCAACCCCATTAGAGCCACCAAATCTACAAGATCTCTTCATCCAACAATCCAAAGTCATTGATCTTTGGAGAATCGAAGGAGGAGGCCTTGATTTACATCTTCACCAAGAGAGATCTTCATTTCCCCCTCATTCACTTGAGGGCCCCCAAGCTCTAGAGTTTCATTGGAAACCCTAACTTTGATTTGGTTCTTACAAGCTTGTCTTTGATTTGTCTTGATAGCTTGCTTGTATTTGGGAGCCTCCAATTCAGTTGTGGATGTGTGCCCCGAACTTGTTGTAAAGGTGCCGGCTTCCACCTCGAAGGTTGCCGATATAGTGGAAGGTGAATCGAGCCCGTTGGGGTGAGATTCATCGGAGAACAAGGAAGGCCTCTCGTGGTGTTGGTGGTTTTAAACCACCCCCTCTCCAAACGTAGACGTACTTCCCCTCAAAAGGAAGGAACTACGGGAAACAAATCCTTGTGTCTCCGCGTCCACTCCTTTGGTTACTTCTATCCTTTACCGCACTTTACTTACTTGTTCTTGCTTAGTGTTGTGTTAGCTTGTGCTTTGTTGACATATAGGTAAATTCACCATAGTTGCATATTCTAGAGAGTTTACCTTTCTTGACAAACCCTAATTTGAAAAAGAGTAAAATTTGAAGTAGCACCTATTCACCCCCCTATAGGTGCCCACTTAATCCTTTCAGACGACACCCTCCCGGCTCGGCGCTCCCTGTGGAGGTCGTGCTGGTGTCGCACGCTTCATTGGCTTACAACGCGCTGCAAATGGCATATACAATGCCAAATTTTAGCGCCACCATTAGAGATGGTATAAAGGAAAGTGCTTGGAAAAGAAAATTCTGAATAGACCATTTTTTCTCCTTTTCCCCCGTCTCTTGTTTTCCAATATTTTTAGGCAAGACGCTATCCCAGGTGTAGGAACCAACAGTGCTAGAACTGGAAACCGCATATTGGCCCAATGCGCCAATAGTTTCCGGGTGCAATTTATGCACACCGAGCAAAAGATGTATGGATCTTTCTTTTATAATTGAGCCAGTCTCTACCTGATCAAGCAAAGAAGCATATTTGAGGGTCTATATATTCAACCTCCAACTGAACGAACCCCTTCCTACGAGCCAGTCGATTAGGTCTTCCTCGCCTCATGCCGGTGTCGATGCCGATCTGCCCTACCTCTGTGGCCTTTGGGCCATGGAGGTGTGGTGGATCACGGCCCTCGTCGGCGGGAGGTCTCCACCCCTTTTTTTGAGGGCTCTGTACTCAGCTTTCAGGGTCAATTTCTATAGGGACAGCGCTTAGGTGTGGTGGCGGCGTCTCGTGCAATAAGATCTCTTCGGCTTCAACCCCATCTCAGCGGCAACGTCGAGAAGCTTGTGGGAGTGGTGTGGTCTTTGAGGATTTCGTCTGGCTGTGGTGATCTTTGGATCCTCAAGGAGCTTCATCGACAATTCATCCTTCTTCTTCGTCTCCAGGACGGATGTGGTCTTCGCGACCCGTTCGGCGACTTCCTGTCCGCAACCACCAACAACGTCAGGCCGACTCAGGGAGGAGTGGCAGAGGCGGCGCGCCATCGACACGGTCTAGAGGTTGAAGATGAAGGGCTTCTCAAGAATCTCGTTGTAATTTTCGTTTTTCTTGTGATGCTTTGTACTGTTCATTGTTTCTTTTAATGCCAGTGTACTATTCGCAAAAAAACCTCCAACCGAACGCATTTAAAAAAAAGAACCCCGGTTTTCCGCACATCCCATAGAAGAGCCCGGCTAGACAAACATGCAGCTTCTTACGTGCCTACCGCTTGTCCAAAATATCAATTTTTTCAGAATAAAAGTACATTCTGATATACCTGTATTTTTCTTAACGCATTGTGGTGATCCAACATACCACTGCATGTGTAGTACACTATAGTCGTTGACATGTATCCACAGAACACTGTTCCATAAATATCACATCCCTCAGAGTGGTACAACATAAACATTGCGGGTCCATATTACAAACATACACACATTATTATTATTACAATACTAGAAGTTCTAGAGTTTAAAAGATTCAACTTACAAACCAAACTTAAACTGTTTCAGCGGAAGATTTAAAGTTTCAAACTTATACTCCAAATTGAGATCAACACCTTATTACATAAGGTTTTGGCTGCTCGGCTCAATTGGTTACTAATAACTACGGAAACTATTCGGACTCATTGCCCTCCACTCCATGATGTATCTCATAGTCCACCCTTCCACTCCTCTGGATAGATCTGGCTCCTCTTAGTAGACATCCTCTTGGCCTTCAGCTGCGTATAATGGAGTATCTTCTGGCTCCTTAGAGTCTAAGCAGGGGATCAAAGGAAAGAGTGAGTAACAACGTTACCCAGCAAGTTCATTATATGCAAGGTGGGAATTTTGATGCTCTATCTACCACCTCAGACTATTAGTCCTTGGCACTATGCAATTTTCGTAAACCTTTCTTCAAAGATTGATTTCATTATCAAAAACTATGCCCATCAGCCTTCACATGTTGACCAGAACTTTCATGGAGTTCCTTTCTTGCAGCGTTCGTAGCTCCTTCCCGTAATAGGGAGTAACAAGCTACAGTTCTTACACTCTGCAGAGGTGCGTTACTTTACCCATGAGAGATCAAGTCCTTGTTGCACAACCGAGCATACTTTCCCGTCCACAATTCCATGATGTGGGGCCCAGTAGATGATCCAAGCCAATCACTGCCTCCTTCGTGACCCTACAGGTCTCCTTGGTGTACGCCATGCCCACACACTGAATTACGACAATGGTTGGTACAGACCATTCAGATGCCAGAACTATCGTGGGACGTTGAGGGTTCCCACCCATATGCTGCATATCCTCTACGAATTACCAATTAATGCACGCTATGAGGATAACAACCACGACCTGCGCATCCGGCTACATGCGAGAGGAAGAAGATACAGATGAGTTCTTGTAACATCCCAGCATTTAGGACTAAACGAAGGATAGATTTAGGATTTTGTGCATCTACATGCATGCATCTAAAAATCCGGGTAAATTTTTCGCCAAATTAAAAGGCTAGAGTGATAGATTCTCACTCTGATGAATTAGGTTTAGTGTCATCCAAGGGGGGAGTGTGATGAATTTTGTCATGACATCTATAGTTGTGTTGAATTATGAGGGGAGGAATTTGAATTATAAATAATTATTCACAATCAGACAAATACAAGTGCTATCAACAAAAGTATAAAGATTCTTTAAGACCAACATTGCATTGTTCGTTCAAATTAAAAGAATAAAGAAAATATTACAATAAAATAATTAAATGAATAAAGAAAGTGGAAAATGAATTACAATAATGAAACAAATAGAAGAGTTCCTTATTAAAAGAATATATGTATATTACATTATCCTTTTATAACAAAGGAATAAAAAGAAATGATTAAAAAAAGGATAAAACAGAATTATTTATAATAAAAGAATACATGAAGTATTACATTATTCTTTTATAATAAAAGAATAAGAATAAAATACAATACAGTAAATAAAAAAGAATAAATCATATAGATTAATGGAAATCAAAGAAATACAAATAAGAAGAAATCTTTATTTAATAAAACAAAGATTTAATCAATACAAGTAAATTCAAAGTCATTACATAGATGAATAACTACAAACAAAGAAAAAGAAAACCTTTAATAAAATATAGAAGTGTTACATTGTTATTACAATAAAAAAAGAAGAAGATTACAATAGATAAAAACCTAAGTTAGAATTCCTATCTACTTGACCACCTGTATTCTTTCTTGATACCTGTAAACAAATACTAAAAGACAAAAAGGAAACAGAGTTAGTGTTGATTAGTTTTGCTCTCAGTATGGCAATGAAATGCATTGCTATTCACATCATTGAGCAGAGTAAATAGGGGCCAAATAAAGTAGTATCTATTCTTATTGAAAATCTGGCCTCAGTTCTACATCATAGGCAAGTTGGGGAAAGTTTCGCCAAATGAGTAAAAGGTACAAATAAACAGTTATACCTAGCAAAAGATCCATATTTTACTTGATCTGATCCATTTGAGTGAGGCAAGCACACAGGCAGCTCACACACAGCTGCATGTAGATGTGCTGTCAACACAGGGGGTGTTGTGAGAGAGAGATAAATACACAGCCGTAGCAAAGATAGAGTTCTATACTGAACTCTCTGCATCATAGTAAGAACAGCAAATACACCTAGCTTATATCAACCATCCATGTAATTTGTACACCCCAGAGTTTGTAGATTCAGCACAAAACCCCATAGTATATCATCACCATAGCACCAGTGCCCTGGTTACTTGAGGAAGCCATCCAAGAGCACCAGGAGGAGGTCAGAAGCATAATGAGTAGGCCAAAAGCACAAGAAGCCAACCAATCAAACAAGAAGGAGCATATCAAGCAGCAATCAGGAACAAGTTCCACCAAGAACCACAAGTCACAGCATAGCTTCCACAATAACAAAATGTTGTACCATTATCAATCATACATAATATTTATAAATACTAGTTCCAAGCATGATTAGGTGTAAAATAATCATCTCCTTAGACTTATACTCAAGTGGAGTATAAAATCATCATAGGAGCAAAGCATAGTGCTACAGCCAGATATAGTTATGTTATCACTTTTACCTCAACCTTTGCATCCTTGGCAATTGCCCATGATTTTATTTTGCCAACCAAGCTTTACAGAAATCATGTAGAAGGATCTATATTGTTGTGCATCCTCTAGGGAGGTACCACAGCAGCATAGCCTAGCTATAATAGCCACAAATTTTGTACACAGAGACTAGCCAAATTAGTTACAAGGCAACAGTTATATATTATCATGTGCAAAACAAGTAAAGCCTCAAACTTGGCATCATTGGCAAGGACATGGACCAACATTCTATAAATAAAAGTATAACAAATCATAAAAATGATCTATGTTGATGTGTTCACTCTCAAAGAGGTTTCACAACAACATAGTCATATTACAAAAGCTATCTTTTTAAGCAACAACAACAATCCAATCAACACATATCATTTTCCTAGAATCTTTCTTCTAGGAATCATATTAATTCTAGCAGACTAACTACTAGTACATGTTTAGAATCATCACTGGATCATGTCTTAGACATTAGAACTGAATAAAATTCAGGAAAAAGCATACCACAATTTGGTATGCTACTACAAACAAGTCAAGCTAATGGGTTGAACCAAATAATCATCTTCCTAGAAAAGATATCTAGGAATCATGCATTTCAATATCAGACTGTTCCATCAGTTTAATATGATCAATATAGCTAAGGCCACTATCTCTAATTAAAGCATCCACCATTAGATCCATCACTAGGATATGCATGTTAACAACATAATCAGGATATACCTTGATCAGAAAAAATACCACAATAAACCACACATTTCTGGATGAGAAATTCATCCAAACAGAGACATCCCTTCATAGTGGAGTAGCATATCTTATATATCTACTATCAAGGGAGATAGCAATAGTCTCAATAGTTTCTCTAATAAAATTAGGTGGCAATTCAACTTAGAAGAACTAGCTCCAATTGTGCTTTTAGCTACATCATTAGCTAGTTGTCATCATCATGACGTGATCACATTCCAATATCATCCACTAACTCAATTCAGATAAGTAAAATTTTATGATCAAACTTGCTAGGCAGGTTCAGTAGCAAAGCTACTGTAATATGCTTAGGAACCAGAGAGAGGAACCCTAGTTAGGGTTTGACACAGATAAAGTAGGAGGAGTAAAACTGTGAGGGAGGGGTGAGAAAAGGATCACCTACCTTTGATAAGACATTGATCATCGAAGAGGAGGCAGAGATAACCCTAAATCGAGCAGCGACACAGCGGCACAGGGAGCAGCAAGTGCTACCCCGCGCCGAGCTGCAACCTGCGGCAATCATCACCACCAGCTCGTCACCGCAAGCAACTGTGGCCAGCAACCACGAACACACCACCACCAAACCCTCTCTACATCACCAGGACACCACCACAAACCAACGAGGTCACCATCAATCTCTAGAGCCATGGGCAGCAAGAACCCTAGAACCAGATAATTGAAGGGGGCGAGATCAATAGGGCATCATTTACAAATCGAATTGGAGGGATGAGTAGGTCTGAGATAGGCGAAGCTAGGGTGGCTGGTGGCGATGGCCGCAGCAATCGGTATTCACCGGGATTTGGCGAGCGGCGGCAATAGGCGTCGCGAGGGGAAGCTCGGGATTGTCCCAGGAGAGAGTTGTGAGAAGGGTGAAGGGGGACAGGGTCGGGTTGACCACGAGCCAGACCTGGCTCGGTCGAGCCAGTTATGTTGCAAACCAAACAGACCAGAATAAAAAGAAAAAGAGGGTATAAGAAAAAGCTAGAATAAAGTAATGACCAAGATACCCCTATACACTATTTTATTTCTAGAAAAATGTAGAAAAATCCTAAAAATATATTTAATACATCAAAATGTTTATTAAAATAATCTCCACCTAATAAAAATATAATCATATTTATTTAAGTTTAATAAAATGCAGATAAACATTAACACCCTTAAATAACTAAATGAAATTTAATAAATTCAGAAAAATTTCTAAAAATAAATAAAAATCACTTTCATGCGTAAAATAAATCTCTTATCTAATAAAAATATTAACTTAAAATTTTACAAGTAAAACTTAAAATAAATATTTAAAGACATTCTATAATTGAGAAATTTTATAAAAAAATCATGATAATACCTAATGATAAGTAAAATTCAATTTTAAGATTTTAAGTAAGAATACTTACTAGGATAATACTAAACATATTATTCCCAAAAACATTTTAAAATTCTTAGATCATATATCTTCAATTATTAAAATGAGATAGTTGTAATTTAGGATACTATCCAAATATAAACAATCAATTTTATAATATTCCTTTAAAAAATTTAATCAACTACAAGTCCGAGATTTACAAAGTTAGTCTTGCAAATCATTAACTTAAATTAGAAGTAAGTGATCTCAATTCATATATAAACATATTAACAAACTTAGTATTCACTAAATATATTATAAAATAAATTCACCTATTTGCTTCTTATAGAAAAATCTTATAGTTTAATTTATGAATAGTAAATATACTATTTTTAATTCTTTAAGACTAAGTTTCATTATGATTAGGGAAAACCCTAATTGTTGTTAATACCATAAATATTATATCCCAAGTCCAATTATATCTTTATAGTTAACTTTGGTCTGACATATCATAAGCTAGGTATATAATGACTCAAAATCATTTAAACCTTATCCTAACCATAACTTTAATCTCCAGAGTTGATTAATTTAACATAAATAATATTTTCTTCAAATGTTATTCTTTTTTCCACTTCCAAAAGAATTACTATACCATTTCTTTTAAGCCATAACAAAATTAAAACAAAAACCTTGTAATGATTACATGATATCACCCAATCTTAGAATTGTATTACAATTGTACCTTACTTTCATGTCTTATATGTTATTCAAAACCCCTTACAACTACACTCCTTTATGAATAAACTTAAAAATTACTCACATATTAAACAAATCATCTAAATCCAACTCACATGTAAGGTTGGGGAATTACTTAAGGTTTTACAAAATGCATAGCATTACTTATGCATAACAGCATATTGCTTCTTTAAACATTGTCGTTACCGGGCAATGGTGGTACTTTTGTAGAACCCGAGGTCTAGGGTCAAGTCGAGACATTCGACTACAATACTTCGCTATATCAAGGAAAGTTCACACTTGCTCATGTCCTTTGATTATTTTCTGTAAAGTATTTTACAAATCCAGTGTTGTCATCACCTGCATTTGAAAAAGGTCAGAAAACACTATTTTCATAATAATATGATTATAGGTTATTTACCATGAGGTAATAATCTACTATGAAAGTTCTGGTGGTAAAGGAACATATTATATAGGACTTAACAACCAATGTCGCCAATGATTCTTGCGCCGTATATTACGCGTTAAGCATGAGATTTGGAATGGGACGGAGAAGTTAGCTGGATCGGCTCCCTTTCGCATGCATTGGACACTGTTCTAGGCATTTGTAAGTTGCAGATCGTGGGTATAGCTGTTTTATACAGGGAAAGTCTACAGTGGATCTGGGCTTACAAAAGACAGCTTTCTAGTGTTAATGGTTGTTGTGTGTATCCAACTAAGGTATAGCCGTTTTATACGGGAAAAAATCTACCTTGAGTTTGGGCATACAACAATTGCGGTGTATGCGGGGTCACGGAGAAGGACAGTGATTGGCTTGGATCTTAGTCTGGGCCTCATACCAAGAAGTGTTAACGATAATGTGCGCCCGGATGTGCAACAAAGCTAAGATCTCTCATGGGTAAAGTAACGCACCTCTGCAGAGTGTAAGGACTGTAACTTGTTACTCCCTGTTCCGGGAAGGAGCTACGAATGCGGCGGGAAAGGAACTCCATGAAAGTTCTGGTAAAACCGTGAAGGCCGACGAACATAGGTTTTCAGAATAAAAGCAACCTTTGAAGAAATGTTTATAAAAACCTGCATTGCCTACGACCTATGGTCTGTTGCTGTAGATATAGTGCATCAAACACTCCTTTTTAGTGAACTTGCTAAGTATGCTCATACTCAACGTATCTTCTTAACCCTTGCTAGATTCTGAAGACAATAACGGTCAGGAAGAGAAAATACTATATCCAATTGAAGACCAAGAGGAATTCCTCTATGAAGAACCACAAGTATCCGAAAGAGTCGAAGGGAACAATTACAAAAACATCTATGGAATGGAGACCGACATATCTGAAGTGTAGATGTATCAAATATAGTGATCTAGTCTAGTAGCATAAATCTCTATCCATTATATATATTAAATCTCGTATAAACCTTAAAGTTAGTTGCTTCTCTATTCTGTTCTCAGAGTTATTATAGTTTAGCCCTAAGTCATCGGGATACCTCTATGGACCTAGGAAGATCTCAAAGTCTTCATGTAATTTCTGGTTGTAATAATGATAATATATGTTGTGGACCCGCTTTGTTTCTGTTGTACCACTCCGAGGATGTAATATTTGCGGAATGGTACTCCGTGAGTGTTATGTCCATGACTATAGTATACTAAAACATGTAGTGGTATGCTGGGTCACCGCAGCTGGTATCAGAGCAAAACTTTGACCTTAGGTTGGAAACCTATTAAATGGGTAGAACTTGTAGGAAGTATGTTAGCAACGATAAAGAGTTCTCTAGAAATATGATGAGTATTCACTTGAGAATTACATTGTCATGTTTCTAGTGCGACAATTCTTTATTATGATGCAATTTGGGTAATAATACTAAGTTATAAACTAGTAGGACTAATTATAATCTCTTACCTACAGTAGGGAATGGAATCTCGGTACTCAAACCGGAATGTTCAAGTGATGTATAGGACTTTAGATTACTATGTTGGGGATTGGACAAACCTTTTGAGATAACTTTTTTGGAGTATGGAATTGTAAATCTCGACTTTCTGTCAAGGTTTATAGTTTCCATTACAGGAAAGTGTTAGTCAAGTATCGTGTAGTGCTTATCTTACTAAAAAGGTGGGGATAAGTGAAGAAATGCCATGAGGGAAGAGGAGATTTATGGCAGCGGCGTATCAAATTGCAGTTTTAGAAGCAATAACCAGGCTTCAATAACAGGAATCCAAGGAAATTAGTAGGTAGTAATCCTACTACTTTACCTCAAGATTCCATAAATTCGAAACTTAAGTTGGATCATGCTGCATTTGTGCAGACTAAATCGACCTTAGCTTCCGAATACATAGATCATAATAGGACATTATTCAGTACCTATCATGACACACATTAAGGTTCTAGTCCAGGAGTTGGATACAACCTTGAGGATTATGTTGATCCTACTAAAGCAATAGAATGCAAAAAGGGAGTCAGATAGAGAATCTAGGCATCTTAGAATAGTCTTTTCAAAAGAGGTGTTTGAAGAGAATGAATTTGAGGGACCATAGTCCCAAAACCTATGCCTAATTATCAGAATGGGCTTTATAATAATGTAGACCATGGACGAGTATAAAACAAAACAGGACAACTCAGGAAACATCCAATCCAAGTATTCCAGTTTGGAATTACGATGGATGGGGAGTAGAATCTTAGACTGGAACCAGGGAGAATATTATACCCTGTGATCCTAATAAAGGAGTAGAAACTAGCAAGATTAGCATGGAATCTATGATCCATATGGGGGTGTTACCAATCCTATTGACATGGAAGAAGGCATAAACAGTTATTACATCTATATGTATGACTGAATCAAGGAAAAGCAAAAAATACATCTTGCTTCGAAAGTGCGTTTGAAGGTGGGCCTGAGAATTCCACGAAAGATCACGCATTTTCTAGTCATTTCTCAATGCCTAATCTCAATCTTAGTACTTCTAATCAAGAGTGCGCATCCTCTGGATGTTTATATACTCCAGAAGGTAGTCGTCATACTTCACATCATCATAGACGGAATTCCAGGAAGTACTAAGAAGAGGGAGAATAGTGAGAAGAGACAATCCACAGAAGTAGAGAGCTTAAATAAGGTACATGTCGGGGGAATAACCCCCGGTAGGGACACGAGAGGGGAAACATAGCACAACTGGGTTGGCTCCGAGTAAATAATGAACCAGGCCGGGTAAGAGCGGTCGGGTAAGATAAGCATGAAAGCCGACATACAAACTATGTGGGCCCGCATAGGACAAAGTTGTAACCCTTGTAGGAACCAACAAGCCGAGTCGAGGAGGACACGTGACACCTTTCTGAGTAAGGTTCAGGAGGGACCATGGTAAAGCATGGTCAAAAGAGAAGGGCGACGCCGGGTGACACAAAAGGAGATGGGTGACGCCCAAAGCACACACTGACGTACAAAGTAACAGCATGACGCCAAAAAGAACAAGAAGCAGCGTACCAAAAGACCGTTAGCTGTCAAGATTTATGGACCGGGCCACTAGGCTTAGGGCAAGCCCATAACCCGGCCCATAGTGTAGGGACCAAGATCTAAATAGTAAACCTTAGAACCCAAAGGGGTATTAGCTAGCTAGCACTGCCTATATAAGGGAGGGCATAGCAGTAGTAGAAGGAGGTTGGACCAAGTAGAAAACGAGTGTTGTGAACTCAAGCCTAAACAGCTCAAGGAGCACTTGTAATCTTTGGGGTATAAATCAAATTGCCAAGTCTGGAGAGTTCTTCTTGTTCTTCGTGCATGGCTCGACCGTGTACTCCCTCCATGGTGACCACAAGCACCCATTCGGCCCCCAACTTAAGCCTACCCATGGCATCTGCCGTGCCACCACCACGACAGTTGGCGCCCACCGTGGGCAGAAGCAGGTGCTTGATGGAGTCTTCATCCGGACGGGAAACATCATCGCCAAGACCGGCGAGCGCGTCTACTCCGGCCTCATCCAGAGGTTCGGAGCGCTCAACTTCGTCAGCGACAATGCGGGCTGCTTCGGGACCAATCCGTTCCCTAGGGGCGGTCGCTTCATCAAGTTCGGCGAGCACCAGGTCTACGTCGCGGTGCGCGTGGAGCGCGCATATCCTGAGCACGTCGTCCTGGTGCCGGATCCTCCAACGGCTCCTATCGCTGGGAAAGCTCACCAACTCGTCTCCATGGAGGTAATGATGACATCCCCAAACCCCACAGCTCCCCCAGTAGTTCTAGTGGTGAATGAGAACGCAGAGGGAGGAAATCATGAGGAAACGCCAAAAGCTGCAAGAACAGCAAAGGAGCCGCTGAAAAAACCAGAGAACATAGCTAGGAGCAAAAGAGCTAAAGAGCTGCAGGAAGCGATAGACAAGTTGGCAGAGCGAGCAATGGCACAATTCGACCCGGCTGCAAGCCGAGTTGGAAGAAGCCAGGATAAAAGTCCCGGAGAAAGCAAAGGAGCTAGCACAGTTACAGCAGGACATGGATATCACTATCCGAGAGCTTAACTCGGCAAATCGAGTCAAGGGAACAAATACCCAGCTTGATGCAATGAGATTGAGAGGAAGGAACCTCAATGAAGAGCTGGCAGATGCGACATCGAAGATAACACCAGAGAACAGCAATGAGACGGCCATGCGTCCAACGTACAACACAGCAGCAACTAATCTACGAGCGGTAGAATTACCCCACTTGGAGGGGGAAGCAAAGAAAAGGCAGCAAGAACGAGTCAATGAGTTAGTAAAAGCATCCAGCATGCTGAATGAGGCATATTACAGAGCAAATCCGGGTATAGCAGGGAGGTCACAGCTGGTTCACTCAGCCACTCCCGTCCCGGCAAGATCGGCTGGGCACAGGGCATCCTCACCCGGAGCGGCGCCCAGGCCAAGAAAAGAAAAAGTGTGGATTCTGGAAGAAACAAGCAGATGGTCGCCTATGATTCGGCGGTGGTTCAAGGAAACCCGGCGCATGCACAAGGGGAAAAAAGAAATAATCCCCGAGAAAATGAAAAACCAGGAAAAAGTTGGGCAGATAAATGACAACGGAGGGCAAAATTTTGCACCTCATGCTAGGCGCGGAACTCACTCGGCAGGAGGAGGAAATCCATCTCTGAATAACGCACCAGCTCAACCGGAAAGAAGATAGCAAAGCACGAGAAAAGCAGTTCAACAGCCTGCTGAACCGAACGCGAATAAGTATAATGATGGTTACTCGGCCATGGTAAATGACGGGTATGAACTGCCGGATCATGCATATCAAGCAATGGGAGCAAGATTCGGAGGTAGGAACCTTCAGCCGGATGATGCCAGGCTGAAGCTTGACCGCATAAAAATGGCAGAGATAATTGAATCACAAGGTCCATAGGGTCCACCATGTTTTGGCCCAAGGATCATGAAGGAGCCACCTGTGCCAAATTTCCAGCTGGCCAGAGGGACAAAAACATATGATGGAAGCACAAAGACAGAGGACTGGCTCATAGATTATGGAACCATTGTGAAAATCACGCAGGCAAACTTGAGATGGGCAGTGCGTTACGTGCCGCAGATGCTGGAAGGACCAGCTCGGGTATGGTTGAACAATTTTCCACCCGAAAGCATCAACAGTTGGATCGATTTTCACGACGCTTTCGTGAGCAATTTCACAAGCACTTACAAGAGGCCAAATCGCCCACAACAACTAGCAATGTGCAAGCAAAGACCGAATGAGACAAACAGGGAATACATCACAAGGTGGTGTATGATGCGTAACTCTTGTGAAGGGGTAATCGAGTCACAAGCAGTCGCATGGTTTGCACAAGGATGTAGACATGTGAGTGTGCTGTGGCAAAGGTTACAAAGAGATATGCCGGCAAGCCTGGCAGAGACGATAAGAATCGCCGACTCGTATGCGTTAGGAGATCCGACTCAGCCGCTGCTCATGTCCGCAGACGGGATGACTGAGACTCAGATCTATGACGCTGCCGGGTCGCAAAGGCGCTAGGAAAGACCCGAATACAGAAGCAAGAGAAGTGACGAGAGGCCGGATTACAGGTATGGTTTGACTCAGGTTGCAGCCGTGAGTCGGGATCATCCAGATGCTGGAAGCAGTCAGCATCAAAGGAAAAATGGACAACAACAATGGGTGCCAAAGAATGACGGCAAAAGGCCATACGATCAGAGGAAGCAGTATCAGGACCGACAAAAATACACCTATGAGATGATGCTGGATCATCCGTGTAAGTTTCACACGCCTAGTCCGAGTAAGCCGGCAAATCAATCAACAAGGCAATGCACTTGGTTCAGAAAGGAGACAGAGTGGACTCGCCGAATAAGCAGCTTCCACCACCTCCCCCTCCACCACTTACAGGAGGAAATGCTCAAGCGGGGAGCGAGATAATGATATGAAAACAAAGCAAATGAGGTATCGTAATCAAGAGAGAAGGGAAGCTGTGCACCAGGTGCACAATCCAAGAGGTGAGTACAGAGAACATCACCAGAGCTATGTTGTCTTTGTCATAGAGCCAAATAATAAGAAGAGCCAGCAGCGACGAATGATGGAAGTGAATGCCACGATGCCGACAATCCCCAAGTACATGCATTGGTCTAAGCAAGAGATAACTTGGTGTATAAAAGATCACCCCAAGATCATGCCAACCCCTGGAGGATACGCTCTGGTTTTGGATCCAACATTCATGGGCCCAGATATCAACGTGAAGTTTTCAAAAGTGTTGATTGATGGTGGCAGTAGCATCAACATTATGTATAAGGATACAATGCTCAAGTTAGGCATTACCGTGAACATGCTGGAGCCGACTAAGACCACTTTCCATGGTATTGTGCTGGGATTGTCCTGTGAGCCAATTGGCAAGATCTGGGTCGATGTCTTATTTGACAACAGAGAAAATTGTCGCACTGAAGCTATAGAGTTCGAGGTGGTAGATCTGGTCAGCTCGTACCATGCCTTACTCGGCAGACCGGCTATGGCAAGATTCATGGCTACTACCAATATGGCTTACCTAAAAATGAAGATGCCAGGCCCATGTGGGGTGATCACAGTGGAAGGAGATTACAAAAGATCTATTGCTTGTGCCTCAGCCGGATCTTCACTGGCCGAGTCACTCGTCATAGCACAAGAGAAAAGTCAGATGTTGGAAGTGGCAGCATTGGCTAAAGCAGCACAAATGTCCATGCCGGCACTCACCAACCCGCATGGCAGTGTGTCATTTCAAGCTACCAAGGAAACCAAGAAGGTGCAGGTGGATGAAACTTTCCCAGAGCACACAGTTACCATTGGGGCTGGCCTTACAGACAAATAGGAAAGCGAGCTCACCAGCTTCCTCCATGAGAATCGGGACATCTTTGCATGGTCCACTCAAGATCTGCAAGGAGTTCCGACGGAGCTGGCTGAGCACTCTCTTCATGTAAGACCAGATGCAAAGCCGGTGAAGCAACCCCTCTGCCACTTTGCCTAAGATAGGAGGAAAGTAATAGCTGCTGAGATTGCAAGAATTTTAGCTGCTGGATTCATCATGGAAGTGCTGCACCCGGACTGGTTGTCAAATCCAGTCTTGGTCGAGAAGAAAAAAGATGACCCGAACGTAGCAGTAGTATGGCGCATGTGTATTGATTACACGAACCTTAACAAGGCGTGTCCAAAAGATCCATTTCCTCAGCCTCGGATCAATCAGGTCATAGATTCTACTGCTGGGTGCGAGTTGTTGTCGTTTGTGGATGCATATTCAGGATTCCATCAGATTCCACTGAATCCGAGTGATCAAATAAAGACAGATTTTATCACCCCGTACGGGGCTTATTGCTATCGCACCATGCCATTCGGATTGAAAAATGCAGGTGCAACATATCAAAGATGCATGCAAAAATGCTTGCAAGATCAATTGGACAAAAATGTTCAAGTATACGTTGATGACGTGGTAATAAAAACCAAACAAAGTCAAACTCTAATTAAGGACCTGCGTCAAAACATTCGCAAACTTGAGAAGATTCCAGATGAAACTTAACCCAGAAAAATGTACATTTGGTGTCCTGGCTGGCAAGTTACTCGGATTCCTTGTATCCAGCCGATGAATCAAAGCTAACCCGACAAAGATCAGGGCCATCGAAAGAATGGAATTGCCAAAAACCCTCAACGATGTCCAGAAGTTTACTGGATGCCTGGCCTCGTTGAGCAGGTTTGTTAGTCGGCTAGGCGAAAAAGCCCTACCACTATATCAGCTGATGAAGAAATCAGACAAATTCACATGGACACAGCAAGCTGATAGCGCTTTCCATGAATTAAAGAAAATGTTGGCAACAACACCAATATTAGCGTCACCACTATCCAAGGAGCCAATGTTGCTCTATGTCGCCGCAACCAACAGAGTTGTAAGTGCAGTGATAGTGGTTGAACGTGAAGAAGGGGGCAAATCAGTCTAAAGACCAGTGTATTACTTGAGCGAAGTGTTCTGTGTCTCGAAACAGAATTACCCGCATTATCAGAAGATGACATATGGGGTATATATGGCAGCAAAGAAGCTGAAACATTATTTTAAAGAACACCCAATCCGGGTAATATGCGAGGCACCTATCTCGGAAACATTGGCCAGCAAAGATGCCAGCGGCCGAGTCGCCAAATGGGCCATTGAACTGGCACCATACACTCTACAATATGATAGGCGGGATGCAATAAAATCTCAAGCTGTTGCAGATTTCTTTGTAGAATGGATGGAAATGCAGTACGAACCACCACTGCCAGATCCGAATTACTGGAAAATGCATTTTGACGGGTCCAAGACGAGAATGGGTCTGGGCGCCGGGATAGCGCTCACATCTCCAAAGAGGGATCAATTGAGGTATGTGTTGCAGATTCATTTTGCTGCTTCTAACAACGTTGCCGAGTATGAAGCACTTGTCCATGGCATTAAAGTAGCCAAGGAAATTGGTATCAAAAGGATCATGTGTTTTGGCGATTCAGATTTAGTGATTCAGCAAGTGTCTGGACATTGGGATGCGCTAGATACAAACATGGCATTATATCATTTCCACGTACAACAAATTTCGGGATATTTTGACGGTTGTGAATTTCATCACATTCCTAGAGCAGAAAATGAGGTAGCAGATGTACTATCCAAACTAGGGTCATCTAGGCAAGCAATACCACCAGGGGTAGCGTTGGAGCATCTCAGGAAGCCATCGATCAAGCCATCACTAGATTCCGAATCAATCAGGATCATCCCGGCGAGTCAGGAATCAGAGGCAGTATCAATGGACATCGACTCAGGGGTAGGTTCGAGTCACTCGGGGACTGATCCGTTCAATTCAGGGGTCGCCGAATCACACTCGGGGACTCCTCAGGTTATGTCGGCAAAGCATATCTCGGCGGAACCAATGGACATTGATGTTGAAGCAAACCCGGAACCACTAATACCAACATGGGCACAACCAATATTCAGTTATTTGAAAGATGGAACTTTGCTGAGTGATGAAACATTGGCAAGGCAAACAGCACGAAGAGCAAAAGCATACACGATAATCAACAAGGAACTCTACAAGCGAAGTGTGACAAGTGTACTTCAGCGTTGTATCAGCTTAGAAAAAGGCCAAGAGATCTTATTGGATATCCATCAAGGAGAGTGCGGGCACCATGCGTCATCAAGAGCATTGGTAGCCAAGGCATTCCGACATGGATTCTACTGGCCAAGAGCATTGGCACAAGCGCAAGAGTTAGTCGGAAGATGCAGTGGTTGTCAACACTATGCATCCAAGTCACATTTACCAGCGTCTGAATTAAAGAATATACCAATCACTTGGCCGTTTGCAGTATGGTGCCTAGATATGGTAGGACCATTCAAACCAGCAAGGGTAGGCATGACTCATATCTTGGTCATGATTGATAAGTTCACTAAGTGGATAGAAGTGAAACCAATCAAGAAATTGGACGGTAAAATAGCTGTTACATTCTTAAGAGATATAATCCTCAGATACGGTTACCCACACAGTGTGATCAGTGACAGTGGAACAAACTTTGCCGAAGGAGCCTTTGCTCGCTTCTGTGGGAAACACCGAATAAGACTCGATGTAGCATCAGTCGCCCATCCAGAATCAAATGGACAAGTTGAACAGGCTAATGGCTTAGTTCTGTCCGGGATAAAACCCCGCTTAATGGAACCACTCTAGAGATCACCTGGTTGTTGGATAGAGGAACTGCCCTCAGTACCGTGGAGCCTAAGAACAACTCCGAATCGCTCAACTGGGTATACACCATTTTTCCTTGTATATGGGGCTGAAGCAATTTTGCCTGCCGTGCCGACAAAGAATATGACTCGCCAACAATAAGGCAATACTCGGAAGCCGAGGTAAAAGAGGCCCGAGAAGATGGAGTAGACTTACTCGAAGAAGCAAGGGAACTGGCATTCTCCAGATCCGCTGTATATCAACAAAATCTCCAACGCTACCATAGCCGGAAAGTGCAACCTCGTGTTTTTCGAGAAGGATATATGGTGCTAAGGCTGGTGCAGCGCACAGCAGGAATGCATAAATTATCACCTCCATGGAAAGGTCCATTCATTGTAAGCAAAGCATTGCACAATGATTCCTACTATCTCATAGACGCTCGAGAAGCACAAAAGAACAAGGCGGACAGGTCAGGAGATGAAACCAAAAGGCCATGGAATGTGGCACTGCTTCGTCCCTTCTACACTTAGGAGAAGCAGTGCATGTATCACTCGAACTCTCATAGGTCGGACATGTTTGCCGGCTATGTGCTAATAATAAAATGGTATGATTCGAAAAACTGACTCGGGGACTACCCCTTATGTTTTCCATTTCAATTATTTTACGTCGACTGGCGTGATACCCGAAAATTATCTCGGAACAAGTAGTGTTTACTCGGAAGAAATCAACTCTTCGACTATGCTGTTGTCCAAAAACATGGCTTCATGGCAAGCAAGAGAAAAAGATGTAAGATGGGTAAACACGAATGCCGGATAAGTACAAGGGAGAAGCGCGAGTCGGCTTTAGTTTTTGCCTAACTCTCTGCAGGTCGTGTTATACTATGTGTCGAGTAATCTCGGCCAAGTTATCCAAGTTTCATACCCGCTAACTATATCCTTCGTACTTTGAGATCCTAATGTCGAACACCGAAAAAGGTAGACAAGGGACAAAGGCAAGGAAAGGTGACACGACAAAATTAAACTCGGGGACTTATCCTTGAGTGATTCGCACTCAAAGCATAACACAAATATATAAAGCCCATTAACAGGCGCAAAATCAAACTTAAAGTGCAATGTATGTTACATCTGTACCTGGCATACCAGGGATCTAATAAAAGTTCGAGTATTTCTTGGCCTAAGGAGAAAAAGAACTCGGAGGAGCATTCTCGGAGCCAGGAGTAGTACTTGGAGCATCGGCCGGGTGAGGGGCATCTGGAGCCAGGTCATCTGGATCATCTGACTCGGTTGCCTCGCTGTCGCCACCCTCTTCAGCAGCAACTTCGACGAGCGGGTCGCCAAGGTCGAGGAAGCTGGGGACTTCACACCAAGCGTGCACCATGGTGTACTCGATCATGGCATAAGCATGCTCCTGGCGCTTCTTGATCAGCTTCGGGTCATTCAACCATTTGCCATCACCCCTTATGCGAGCAAGAACGTCGAGGTTGATGTCCTCGTACCATGAAAGCACAAGGGAGAGAGAGCCTTATCCGCTGCAGCTCGGCCGGCCGACTCACGCCATTGATCCAGCCGGTCTTCAGTAAGGAGTAACTTGTCGGCGAGTGGCTCAATGAGTTCGGGTGGGTCTTCATCCGGCCAGAGCATGCGAAATGCATGGATAGCCGATTTGAGAAATTCCACACTGCAAGATCTGAGGGTCTTGACCCGTTTAGACACCGCTGCGAGGAGCTCTTCCATAGACACCTCACCATCAGCAGGAGCACTAGCCTCGGCTCTCACTTTCTTCATGGCACGGATGGCAAACATGTTGGCCTCAGGGAAATTATATGCAAGCAAAAGATAAAGTTAGCAAGAATCAAGGGCAGATGGAAGAAGTCCAAAATGACTTATACAGTGCAGAAAGAGTAAGAACTCACTACCGAGAAAGAAGTTGATGGCGGCGAGCTTGCTATGCCAAGTCTTGGTCTTGGCTTGAAGGGCGTCAAAGTTCAGGTTTGCTGACTCGACCGATGCCTCGGCCTCGTCGAGCAACCTCTTGGTCTTCTCGGCACTGGCAGCCTGTTGCTCGCTCTTCTCGGCAAGCTCTTCCTTCAGCCCTTTCACCTCGGTCAAGTGCTTCTGCTCCGTCTCGGCCATTAATTTCTTCAGCCGAGTCACCTCATCTCACTCCTTCTGGAGTTCGGCTTGGTGCTTCTCTGCTTATTCAGAACAAATATTTGTTAGTATCAATAGAAAAATTTCAGCAGTTGGCTTTGGGAGGCAATAAATTTACTCTCGGCCTCGCTGATTTGCGAGTGAAGATCATTGATGGTAGACTGAGCAGTGGCTGTGAAACAAGAGCGAAAGGAAAATGAAAAGATGAACCAAGGAAAATTACACCAAATAGAAAAGAGGAAGAGCAAAGATATTACCTTGGCCATAGGTGTCAGTCTGTAGCTTCTCGTACGCAAGTTCGATCTTGCGATGCTCCAGGAAGAGAGCTTGATGCACCTTGGTGCGCTCGTTATGTGTGAGATGATCAAAGAATACAGACAATAAGGAGGAGTCAGGACAGGCAACCTGCCGAATCAAAAAGCTTAAGAGTTTACAGCCGAGTAAGTGCTTTGCTCGCCAGTAACCTCGAGGGCTTGGGATTGAAGCTCTAACATAAGTTCGGCATAAAAGAATCAAAGAGCTTAAGAGCTTACAGCCGAGTAAGTTCCTTACTCGGCAGTAACCTTGAGGGCTAGGGATCGAAGTTCTAACATACATGCTTGGCGTAAAGGATTTAAAGGCTAAGTGACTATTGAAGAGCTTACAGCCGAGTAAGTCTCTTACTCGACTGCAACCTCGGGGACTAGGTGATATGTATAAAGGAAATACTCAATAACACAAAAGAGTAAGAAGTTAATTTACCTCGTTCACTTTGTCGGCGCGGGCCATCAGAGCAATGGCCTGCTGGGTCATGTCGGAGACGGCCTTGGGGCCCAACTTCAGCTTCTTGACGGCACGAGTGCTGACCTCCTGATCGCCTGCTGCATTCCATGCCACGACGTAAGGCTCAGCCGAACCAAGGCTCTTGCCACTGAGCATCCGAGTGAGAACTCGACCCGTTTTCAGGGTAGTTCCGACAGTGGCACGGGTTGCAGCGGCAGAAGTATGGAGGGTAACAGCCCTAGAGTCGTCACCTGACCCGGCAGCCGCGGATTCATCCCCCTTACCCGTTGAAGCGAACTTTGTCGCCGACGCCGGAGGCCAGATCTAAGGAGCAGAACCGGAGCGCAGACTAGAGTTGTCTGCTTGGAAGAGGAGGATTTGCCAGATGAGGGGCGAGTAGAGCCAGAAGCCTTAGGCTGGGTCCGCCCTTGACAATTGGAGAGCGGCGTAGGATTTGGAGAAGATCGCCCCTGACTGGGCTCAGCAGTTTTGCTGGCTCCAAGATCAGGAAGTTGTTCATTCACATCAGCTTGAGGGCTTATGCCAGAGGAACTGGTGGCAGAGGGTTTCTCGGTGCCAGACTTGTGGGCACCAAGATCAGGAAGTTTTTCCTGGCCAGCGCCAGGGGCGCTAGCCGAATGACCCACCGGGTCTGACTGACACTGAGAAGCGTGAGCCTCAACCCGGACGGGACTCGACGTCGCCGAGTCAGCTAGAGGAGGTGCAGGCCTAAGCGGCGAGGCAATGCTAGAAGCAGCCTGATTCGCCATCAAAGGTGCAACACTGAAAAAAACAAGACATATATAAGGGAATAGTAGTAATGAGAAAGGAAAGAACAGAGAAGGCAAAGTACAGAAACTTACCCGGTGACAACTGGGTCACGGACGACTCGGCATGTGACTCGGCGCCCAGCAGCTTGGCGAGTCTCACCCAGGCTGGCAGCAGGAGCTGTCGGACTGGGCTTGTTCTTCTTGGCCGGCTGAGTGCTGGAGGAGGTTCCGCGTCGCTTCGGCTTAGCGACGGGGATCTTGCCAACTCCGCCCACGGCGAGAGGAGGAATGTCATGTACCTGGACAGCTGCATAAGTAAATGACGGGCTTACTCGGATAAGCAAAGAGATTAAGCTTACAAGGCATATACCTCCAAAAGCATACAATCATCATCCTCATCATCGTCAGACCAATCTTGTAAGGGATTGCGAGATTGACTCTTACCCGAAGCTGAAGCAGCCGCAGTGTGCGGGATGGGCATGAAGCACTCCAGGTCATACTCGAACTCATCCGAGTCAGAGCGATCCATGTTATAGCCAGCAGGAGGGACAGTATTGTCATCAACCTGGTGAAGGAGATTCTGCGAAGGACAAACAGAATGAGAAACTAAAAACTAAACTAAGAGTGGCAAAAGAGCTAAAGCCTACTCGAAGAGAAAGTAATCCGGAAAACTTACCCAGGGGACAGGCCTAACCCGGCTAAACGGAGGGCAACTCCAAGCCCAATCATCTGCCAAGTTCAGTTTAAATATTGAGCTTACTCGATGGGCAATGGAGTCATGGGTGAGCTCCTTAGTGGAATGCCGAGTGGGATCATGGGACCCGCTCATGAAGCACATCTTGTGGCTCCTGGCTTGGATGGGGCTAACCCGGCGTGAGATGAAGGTGCACATGAGGTCAGAGTCGGCGAGATGAAAGTTCTCATCCGGTGACAGCAACTTTTCCAGGATAGCGTTGGCTTCGTTCACCGCAGCGTCTTGGTTGCGGGGAACCTCATCCGAGAAAGGGGGAAGCCGGATGTTATCAGTGGACCCGCTGTTTTTGACATAGAAAAAGGTTCTGTGCCACTTCTTGCAAGAATCGATACCAGCAACCCGAGGAAAGATGGAATCCCTCCTAGGCGTGATGCTGGCGGCACCGCACTGAGTTGGTTTCTTCTCAGCACGGGGAACTTCAGGCTGGGGAACAACCTGAACTTTAAAGCGAAAATACTTGTTCCACAGAAGAACCGTAGGCCAAATCCCAAGATAGGCTTCGCAAGCAGAGATGAAGCAAGAAAGAGAGCCAATCGCGTTGGCGGGAAGATGGTGGGTCTGCTGACGGAAGGTAGAAAGAAACGAGGAAAAGAAGGTGCTCACAGGAAGAGCAAAGCCGCGTTCAAAGTGGGAAAGAAAAACCACCCGTTCGCCAGCTTGAGGTTTGGGGGAGATCTCACCGGAGGGGAGACGACAATCCACTTGCAGTGGAATGCGTCTGGTGGAGCGGAGCCACTCCACCTCTTCGGTGGAAACCTCTGAGCCTTCCTAGCCACCGCGCTCGCCGGCGGGGATCTCCTGCTCCTCGGCACCATCAGCACTATCACGAGCGTCCATGAGATCGTCAGAGTATGTCTCCTCCTCGGAAAGGAGAGGCTTGGAACAGCGAGGACCCGTGATGGAATGGAAAGAGGACAGGGACAATCACAACACAAGAGCAAGAGGAAGAAGGAACCGCAAAGGGGGCAGTTCGATTTTGCAGGCGCAAGGAAGAAGATAGGCTAAGGAAAACTGAACGGGCGTGAGGTAAGTGGAAACCCCCAACCCCTACTTAAGGGCAGTAAAAAACCCCGTCGTGGGATCTATCTATGCCGTGCGGCCAGCGTGTGGCCGTGTACCAGGCCGGGAGAGCCAATCAGGAAGCGCCACGTAGCCACGGATACACGAAAAATCCAGTGCCACATCACAGCTACAAGAGGCGCAGGTCGATGGGACTGCCACAGACGGGAATAATCACAAGATCAACATCCGCCAGAGCTTGGAACAAAAATTGAGGCAAGTAATCATGATTACCAGCTGTCAGTGACTGAAGTGCGCCGAAAATGACCCGGAATTGGCCAAAGTAACTCGGCTCGAGGCAAGAATGAGCCAAGAAGTCAAAGAATTGACCCGGAATTGTCAGACTAACTCGTCAAAATACGAAGTTGCACAAGATAAAGACAAAAACTAAGTTCCATTTACACAAAAGGAACCTGGAGATGCCTAACAGCTTGAACTTCTAGACCTCACCAGCTTCGGGGACTAATGTCGGGGGGATAACCCCCGGTAGGGACACGAGAGGGGAAACATAGCACAACTGGGTTGGCTCCGAGTAAATAACGAACCAGGCCGGGTAAGAGTGGCCGGGTAAGATAAGCATGAAAGCCGACATACAAACTATGTCGGCCCGCATAGGACAAAGTTGTAACCCTTGCAGGAACCAACAAGCCGAGTCAAGGAGGACACATGGCACCTTTCCGAGTAAGGTTCAGGAGGGACCATGGTAAAGCATGGTCAAAAGAGAAGGGCGACGCCGGGTGACACAAAAGGAGCCGGGTGACGCCCAAAGCACACGCTGACGTACAAAGTAACAGCGTGACGCCAAAAAGAACAAGAAGCAACGTACCAGAAGACCGTTAGCTGTCAAGCTTTATGGACCAGGCCACTGGGCTTAGGGCAAGCCCATAACCCGGCCCATAGTGTAGGGACCAAGATCTAAACAGCAAACCTTAGAACCCAAAGGGGTATTAGCTAGCTAGCACTGCCTATATAAGGGAGGGCATAGCAGTACTAGAAGGAGGTTGGACCAAGTAGAAAACGAGTGATGTGAACTCAAGCCTAAAAAGCTCAAGGAGCACTTGTAATCTTTGGGGTATCAATCAAATTGCCAAGTCTGGAGAGTTCTTCTTGTTCTTCGTGCATGGCTCCACCGTGTACTCCCTCCCCGGTGACCACAAGCACCCATTCGGCCCCCAACTTAAGCCTACCCATGGCATCTGACGTGCCACCACCACGACAGTACATATCTAGTAATGTGTATTGTAGTGTTTGTGAGGCAGGACATAATAAGTGAGAGTATGCTCATGTGAGTAAGTGAGGTTTGGAAAAATACGAGTAATGTATCAGTTGGGAGTTAAGCCATAATGGTGAGGATTGTTTGTAATAGTTTGTAAAAAACCATGTATAATACATGATATAGGTTTGGTTGTTATCTGGATTTGGTTCTTGATTTCCTTGTCTGACTAGCACTATGCATAGAGTTGAGCTCAGAAAACATATGCATGATGTAAGTATGAGTATTCGCTTTATGTAATAGGACTAGAGAGGGTATGGATACGGAAGTAGAGGCTAGATTTGAAAGACAGCGTTTGGAGCAAGAAGCTAAGCAGAGGGAAAGCAATATGGATGTAATTGCAATTGGACCATCAACTCGTCCGTTGACAGAGGAGAATTTCATGCAATACATGCAAATGATGCAAGAGTACCAGAATAGGTTCATGCAGGAAATACTCAAACAAATTGGACCCGGAGAGGAAAACAAAGGTATCAGAGTTACTGATTTCCAAAATGCCAAACCAATTCCTTTTGGGTCTGCATCAGAACCTATGGATGCGGAGGATTGGCTGATGGATACATAAAGGAAGCTTAAAACAGTTGGATGCAATGATGAGGAGAAGTTATGTTATGCAACATTTCTTCTAACCAGACCTGCCGCAAATTGGTGGGAAAATCAATTAGCCATGCTCACACCAGAAGAGATATTCACTTGGGAAGAATTCAAGCAGAAGTTTTGTGAGTATCATGTTCCAGAGAGCATTATGGAATTTAAGAGGAGAGAAATCATGGACTTATGGAAAAATGATGAAACCATGATGAAATATGTTAGCAAGTTTAGTCAATTATCTCGTTATGCAGTTGATGAGGTAAATACGGAGGAGAAGCGCAAGAGAAGGTTCTTGGAAGGACTAAACCCTTATATGAAGATGAAAATATGAGGGGCTTCAACACGATGTTTCCAAGAGCTGGTTGATGTAGAAATTACTTTCGAGGATGATTACAAGTTGCTAGTGGAAGAGAGGAAGAAATTAGCCAAGAAACGAGCTATAAGAAAACCAAAGAAGATTCAATCTCCAGAATCAACATCAAACTTAAGTTTTATGCCCAGATTCATATCCGCAAATGGTATATTAAAACATGAGGCATCAAAACAAAAGAAACAAATCATATGCAATAAGTGTGGAACATCAGGTCACCTAAGCAGGAATTGTTGGAAGACCGATAAGGTGTGTTATAAGTGTGGTCTGGACGGACATAAGAGATCTGAATGTTCCAACATGTTGGTTACTCAAGGATAAGGATTGCCATCAAGAGGTGGAGATTTCGGGTGGAACAACACTGACAAGGCTATAATATGTATGCTTAGCATCAGCAGTTCTTCGTCAATAATGGTGTTTAAGGTCAAAAGTAATTTCATGAAGCTTCGAGAGGAAGTATAAAGTAGCATCAGACATTAACCATAACCGAAGCAAGGGTGAGAGTAAACTCAAGGAGTGCCGAGTTTATTAAAAACATCACTTTGGGAAAACAAGAAACTAGAAGGAAAGAAGAAAACTGAAAACAAGCCTATCAACAACCTTCATGAACAAGAAACCACAAACTTCGGGACGAAGTTTAATTTAAGGGGGGAAGTCTATAACATCCCAACATTTAGGACTAAATAAAGGGTAGATTAGGATTTTGTGCATCTGCATGCATGCATCTAAAAATCCGGGTAAATTTTTCGCCAAATTAAAAGGCTAGAGTGATAGGATTCTCACTCTGATGCATTAGGTTTAGTGTCATCCAAGGGAGGAGTGTGATGAATTTTGTCATGACATCTATATTTCTGTTGAATTATGAGGGGAGGAATTTGAATTATAAATAATTATTCACAATCAGACAAATACAAGTGCTATCAACAAAAGTATAAAGATTCTTTAAGACCAACATTGCATTGTTCGTTCAAAATAAAAGAATAAAGAAAAGACTACAATAAAATAATTAAATGAATAAAGAAAATGGAAAATGAATTACAATAATGAAACAAATAGAAGAGTTCCTTATTAAAAGAATATATGTATATTACATTATCCTTTTATAACAAAGGAATAAAAAGAAATGATTACAACAAGGATATAACATAATTATTTATAATAAAAGAATACATGAAGTATTACATTAATCTTTTACAATAAAAGAATAAGAATAAAATACAATATAGTAAATAAAAAAGAAGAAATCATATAGATTAATGGAAATCAAAGAAATACAAATAAGAAGAAATCTTTGTTTAATAAAACAAAGATTTAATCAATACAAGTAAATTCAAAGTCATTACATAGATGAATAACTACAAACAAACAAAAAGAAAAGCTTTAATAAAATATAGAAGTGTTACATTGTTATTACAATAAAAAAGAAGAAGATTACAATAGATACAAACCTAAGTTAGAATTCCTATCTACTTGATGACCTGTATTCTTTATTGATACCTGTAAACAAATACTAAAAGACACAAAGGAAACAGAGTTACTGTTGATTAGTTTTGCTCTCAGTATGGCAATGAAATGCATTGCTATTCACATCATTGAGTAGAGTAAATAGGGGCCAAATAAAGTAGTATCTGTTCTTATTGAAAATCTGGCCTTAGTTCGACATCATAGGCAAGTTGGGGCAAGTTTCACCAAATTAGTAAAAGATAAAAGCTAAACAGTTATACCCAGCAAAAGATCCAGATTTTACTTGATCTGATCCATTTGAGTGAGGAAAGCACACATGCAGCTCACACAATATTTATTCATACAAAAGCTTCCACAATAACAAAAGGTTCTACCATTATCAATCATACATAATATTTATTCATACCAGTTCCAAGCATGATTAGGTGTAAAATAATCATCTCCTCAGACTTATACTCAAGTGGAGTATAAAATCATCATAGGAGCAAAGCATAGTGCTACAACCAGATATACTTATGTTATCACTTTTACCTTAGCCTTTGCATCCTTGGCAATTGCCCATGATTTTATTTTGCCAACCAAGCTTTATAGAAATCATGTAGAACGATCTATATTGTTGTGCATCCTCTAGGGAGGTACTACAGTAGCATAGCCTAGCTACAATAGCCACAAAGTTTGTACACAGAGACTAGCCAAATCAATTGCAAGGCAACAATTATATATGATCATGTGTAAAACAAGTAAAGCCTCAAACTTGGCATCATTGGCAAGGACATGGACCAACATTCTATAAATAAAAGTATAGCAAATCATAAAAATGATCTATGTTGATGTGTTCACTCTCAAAGAGGTTTCACAACAGCACAATCATATTACAGAAGCTATCTTTTTAAGCAACAATGGCAATCCAATCAACACATATCATTTTCCTAGAATCTTTCTTCTAGGAATCATATTAATTCTAGCAGACTAAATACTAGTACATGTTTAGAATCATCACTGGATCATATCTTAGACATTAGAACTGAATAAAATTCAGGAAAAAACATACCACAATTTGGTATGCTACTACAAACAAGTTAAGCCAATGGTTTGAACCAAATAATCATCTTCCTAGAAAAGATATCTAGAAATCATGCATTTCAGTATCAGACTGTTCCATCAGTTTAATATGATCAATATAGCTAAGGCCACTATCTCTAATTAAAGCATCCACCATTAGATCCATCACTAGGATATGCCTGTTAACAACATAATCAGGATATACCTTGATCAGAGAAAATACCACAACAAACCACACATTTCTGGATGAGAAATTCATCCAAACAGAGACATCCCTTCATAGTGGAGTAGCATATCTTATATATCTACTATCAAGGGAGATAGCAATAGTCTCAATAGTTTCTCTACTAAAATTAGGTGGCAATTCAACTTAGAAGCACTAGCTCCAATTGTGCTTTTAGCTACATCATTAGCTAGTTGTCATTATCATGACGTGATCACATTCCAATATCATCCACTAACTCAATTCAGATAAGTAAAATTTTATGATCAAACTTGCCAGGCAGGTTCAGTACCAAAGCTACTGTAATATGCTTAGGAACCAGAGAGAAGAACCCTAGTTAGGGTTTGACACAGGTAAAGTAGGAGGAGGAAAACTATGAGGGAGGGGTGAGAAAAGGATCACCTACCTTTGACAAGATATTGATCATCGAAGAGGAGGCAGACATAACCCTAAATCGAAGCAAGACAGGAGCACCAAGTGCTACCTCACTGAACTGCAACTCAGCAATCAGCACCACCAGCTCGTCACCGCAAGCAACTGTGGCCAGCGACCACGAACACACCACCACCAGACCCTCTCCGCATCACCAGGACACCACCACAAACCAACGAGGTCACCATCAATCTCTAGAGCCATGGGCAGCAAGAACCCTAGAACAAGATAATTGAAGGGGGCGAGATCAATAGGGCATCATTCACAAATCGAATTGGAGGGATGAGTAGGTCTGAGATAGGCGCAACTAGGGTGGCTGGCGGCGGTGGCCGCAGCAACCGGTGTTCACCGGGATTTGGCGAGCGGCGGCAATAGGCGTCGCAAGGGGAAGCTCGGGATGGTCCCAGGAGAGAGTTGTGAGAAGGGTGAAGGGGGCCAGGGTCGGGTTGACCATGAGCTAGACCTGGCTGGGTCGAGCCAGTTATGTTGCAAACCAAACAGACCAGAATAAAAAGAAAAGGAGGGTATAAGAAAAAGCTAGAATAAAGTAATGACCAAGATACCCCTATACACTATTTTATTTCTAGAAAAACATAGAAAAATCCTAAAAATATATTTAATACATCAAAATGTTTATTAAAATAATCTCCACCTAATAAAAATATAATCATATTTATTTAAGTTTACTAAAATGCAGATAAACATTAACACCCTTAAATAACTAAATGAAATTTATTAAATTCAGAAAAATTCCTAAAAATAAATAAAAATCACTTTCATGCAGAAAAATATATATCTTATCTAATAAAAATACTAACTTAAAATTTTACAAATAAAACTTAAAACAAATATTTAAAGACATTCTATAATTGAGAAATTTTATAAAAAAATCAAGATAATACCTAACGATAAATAAAATTCAATTTTAAGATTTTAAGTAAGAATACTTACTAGGACAATACTAAATTTATTATTCCGAAAAACATTTTGAAATTCTTAGATCATATATCTTCAATTATTAAAATGAGATAGGTGTTTATTAATTATTTATCATTATTTCCTAGGTAAGAAATAATCATGTTCAAAAAAATTCTTTTAACTCTAAAATGGTCTAACCTATAATTATAATTTAGGATACTATCCAAATATAAACAATAAACTTTATAATATTCCTATAAAAAATTTAATCAACTGTAAGTCCGAGATTTACAAAGTTAGTCTTGCAAATCCTAACTTAAATTAGAAGTAAGTGATCTCAATTCATATATAATCATATTAACAAACTTAGTATTCACTAAATATATTATAAAATAAATTCACCTATTTTCTTTATATAGCAAAATCTTATAGTATAATCTATGAATAGTAAATATACTATTTTTAAGTCTTTAAGAGTAAGTTTCATTATGCTTAGGAAAAACCCTAATTGTTGTTAATACCATAAATATTATATCCCAAGTCCAATTATATCTTTATAGGTAACTTTGGTCTGACATATCATAAGCTAGGTATATAATGACTCAAAATCATTTAAACCTTATCCTAACCATAACTTTAATCTTATTAATCTTTAGAGTTGATCAAATTTAACATAAATAATATTTTCTTCAACTGTTATTCTTTTTGCCACTTCCAAAAGAAACACTATACCATTTCTTTTAAGCCATAACAAAATTAAAATAAAAACCTTGTAATGATTACATGATATCACCCAATCTTAGAATTGTATTACAATTGTACCTTAATTTCATGTCTTATATGTTATTCAAAAACCCTTACAACTACACTCCTTTATGAAGTAAACTTAAAGATAACTCACATCTTAAACAAATCATCTAAATCCAACTCACATGTAAGGTTGGGGAATACTTAAGGTTTTACAAAATGCATAGCATTACTTATGCATAACAGCATATTGCTTCTTTAAACATTGTCCTTACCGGGCAATGATGGTACTTTTGTAGAACCCGAGTCCAAGGTCAAGTCGAGACATTCGACTACAATACTTCGCTATATCAAGGAAAGTTCACAATTGCTCATGTCCTTTGATTATTTTCTGTAAAGTATTTTACAAATCCAGTGTTGTCATCACCTGCATTTGAAAAAGGTCAAAAAACACTATTTTCATAATAATATGATTATAGGTTATTTACCATGAGGTAATAATCTACTATGAAAGTGCCGGTGGTAAAGGAACATATTATATAGGACTTAACAACCAATGTCGCCAGTGATTCTTGCACCGTATATTACGCGTTAACCATGAGATTTGGAATGGGACGGAGAAGTCAGCTGGATCGGCTCCCTTTCGCATGCATTGGACAATGTTCTGGGCATTTGTAAGTTGCAGATCATGGGTATAGCCGTTTTATACGGGGAAAAGTCTACCGTGGATCTGGGCTTACAAAAGACAGCTTTCTAGTGTTTATGGTTGTTGTGTGTATCGAACTAAGGTATATCCGTTTTATACGGGGAAAATTCTACCTTGAGTTTGGGCATACAACAATTGCGGTGTATGCGGGGTCGCGGAGAAGGACAGTGATTGGCTTGGATCTTAGTCTAGGCCTCATACTAAGGAAGTATGAACGGGAATGCGCGCCGGATGTGCACCAAAGCTAAGATCTCTCATGGGTAAAGTAACGCACCTCTGCAAAGTGTAAGAACTGTAACTTGCTACTCCCTGTTACGGGAAGGAGCTACGAACGCGACGGGAAAGGAACTCCATGAAAGTTCTGGTAAACCCGTGAAGACTGACGGACATAACTTTTCAGAATAAAAGCAACCTTTGAAGAAATGTTTACGAAAACCTACATTGCCTACGACCTATGGTCTGTGGATGTAGATATAGTGCATCAAACACTCCTTTTTAGTGAACTTGCTGAGTATGCTCGTACTCAACGTATCTTCTTAACCCTTGCTAGATTCTGAAGACAATAACGGTCAGAAAGAGGAAATATTATATCCAATTGAAGACCAAGAGGAATTCCTCTATGAAGAACCACAAGTATCTAAAAGCGTCGAAGGGAACAATTACGAAAACATCTATGGAATGGAGACCGACGTATCTGAAGTGTAGATGTTTCAAATATAGTGATCTAGTCTAGTAGCATAAATCTCTATCCTCTCTATATATTAAATCTCGTATAAACCTTAAAGTTAGTTGCTTCTGTATTCTGTTCATATAGTTATTATAGTTTAGCCCTGAGTCATCAGGATACCTCTATGGACCTAGGAGGATCTCAAAGTCGCCATGTAAGTTCTGGTTGTAATAATGATAATGTATGTTGTGGACCCGCTTTGTTTCTGTTGTACCACTCTGAGGATGTAATATTTGCGTAATGGTACTCCGTGAGTGTTATGTCCACAACTATAGTATACTACAACATGCAGTGGTATGCTGGGTCACTACACTTCTCCATCCCATTCCAAATCTTATGGTTAATGTGTAATATACGGTGGTAGAATCACTGATGTCATGGGGTGTTAAGCCCTAGGTGATTAATCTCATTGCAAATGGAAACCTAAGTTCCAATGCACACCTTATCCATATCACCACTTAGGATGATATCAACAATTTATTTGTTTTGAGAAAATAACATTTTCTTTCTCCGAGACATAGATGATAACACACAATTTTGCAAATTACTTTGATAAAGACTCATCAAAGGACATGAGCAAGTGATGAACTTGCCTTGAGATTGTAAGGTAGTGAAGTCGGAAGCTTGCACTCGACCTTGAAATTCTATTTCTACAAAACACCATTATTGCCCGGTAAGGACAATATTTAAAGAATAAAAAAGATTATGCATAGTAATGCAATGCATCATTTATTATTTATCTTCTTTGGTTGCTTTACCCAATTATATTAATTTCTGGAATTTCTTTATGTAATAAAGAAATTTGTTTTAAGGAATATCCTTTAATATTTTGTAAATATTATATTAAATATTTTTGTAATATAATATATTAGTAACAGAGTTAAAAACTAATTTTTATTTATTCTTAACCCTTATTATCATTTTCTTAATATTCTTTTTAAAGAATAAGTCTTTTAATTTAAAAGATTTTATTTTACTACCTTAAATAGTCAGTTAGTATTTTTATAAAATACAACACTAATTAAGAATGATAAAAGTAAATTTTATTTATTTTTAGGTATTTTATTTATTTTTATAAAATTCCATAAGGAATATATGGTATAAAAATCTTTAACTTAAAGTTATTCTATGAAAAATAGAATTCTTAATTTTATTCGGTAGATTGTATTATTATAAACCTAAAAATATATTATTTGTATTTTTAGGGCTTTTATTTTATTTATTATATTTATTAAATCCTAGGGGTATTTATTATAATTTATTCCTAATTTTCTACTTGCAAATTGGACTTAGACCATTGGGCTGGCCCAACCCTGACTAGGCCCACTTGGGCTGGTCAAACCCACTCGTAACGAGTGGTACTGGCCCGTACCGACCTAGTACACTCGTTCCCCCTCTCTCTCTCGTCCTTTCTTCTCTCTCGACCCCACGGTGGCGTTGTGTTGCCGATGACGTCACCATTAGATTCACGCCGCCCTGGGCCTCCCCTGCTACCGTCGTGGTGTAAGGCGGGGTAGTCGACGCCACTCTGTCATATGATCCAGTTTGATTTGTATCTAGGCCCTTCTTTTGGCTAGGCTGGCTCCAACCCGAACCCTAGGGTTTGGTGGTTGCCGGTGATGTACCTCTCCGCCGCTCCTGTGGTATTGTGTTGTGCTCTTGGTGGTGTGGTGGCGCTGTTCGACCACTGGTGTTGATGTGGCTGCCGCCATGGCTTGGCACGGGTTGCAGCATGATGGTGTGTTGTCAGCGCCTCGTTGGGAGACCCCAGGAGCAAGGCGTGATGAGCACAGCAGCAAGTTTTCCCTCAGTAAGAAACCGAGGTTATCGAACCAGTAGGAGGAAGGAAACGACTCAAAGGTGTTGCTAGCAACTTGGAGACCTGCACAACACAAACTCAAGACTTTTCCCCAACAAACAACGAGGTTGTCAATCTCACTGGTTTGTTGTAACAAAGGATTAACTGTATGGTATGGAAGGTAATGGTGGTTTGCAACAAGTAACAGTGTAAGAAGTATAAATGGTAAAGATTGGACCGGGGTCCATAGTTCACTAGAGGTGTTCTCCTTAGATAAACAAACATGGTATGCTGGGTAAACAAATTACAACAGGGCAATTGACAGGACTGAGCAAGGCATAATAATGCAATACTAGACATCATGATCCTATGAGATTCGATTGGGAAATACAACAAGATACATAGACCGCCATCCAACTACATCTGTGACTAGAAGTCCACCTTTGGGTTATCATCCGAACCCCCTCCAGTATTAAGTTGCAAGCAACAAACAACTGCTTTAAGCAAAGTGTGTAAGGTAAACAATCCACTTGTTCCATGAACACGAGGCCGATGTTTTATCCCTAGTGTCAACAACACATCTACAACCTTAGAGATTTCTGTCACTTCCCTTAGATTAAATAGAGGAATGAACCCACTATCGAGCATAAATACCCCTTCTTGGAGTCACTAGCAACTACTTGGCCAAGATAGCTACTAACAACGGAGAGCATGCAAGATCACAAACAACACAGACATGATAGAATCAATAAGACAAAACCATTAATCAACTTGACATAGTAATCTCAATATCCATCGGATCCCCGCAAACACAACATGCATGATTACAAATAGATGAGATCTTGATCATGAACGGAGCTCACAAGATCTAGACATGAAAGCACACAGGAGGAGATACAACCATATAGCTACTACATGGACCCATAGTCCAAGGAGGAACTACTCACACTTCATACCGGAGGCTGGCATGATGAAGAAGAAGGCCTCCGGGATGATCTCCCCTCCGGCAGGATGCCGAGAAGAGCTTCAGATCCCCCGATCTAGGGACGATGGTGGCGGCGGCTACAGACGGTTTCGTGGAATATTTATCGGGTACTTAGGGTTTAGGCATCGTGGGCTTCTTATAGGCGAAGAGGGAGGCCAAGGGGGTGCCCGAGGCGGCTGCACCCCCCAGGCACGGGGTGGGCCCACCCGCGCGGCCAGGGGGTGTGGCCCCCTCGAGGCCCTCCTCCGTCTCGTCTTCTGGCTCCGTGTTCCCCACGGTAAAATATTGACTTTCACTTTTGTCCCGTACAATTCCGAGAATATTGATTTTCTGCCTTTCTGGAACCAAAAACAGAAGAAAACAGGCAACTGGCACCGTGGCATCTTGTTAATAGGTTAGTACCAGAAAACATATAAAAACACCTCAAAGTGTAGACAAAGCAAAGCAAAGTAGATACTAAACAAGCATGGAACATCAAAAATTATAGATATGTTTCCGACGTATCAAGCATCCCTGTTAACTCCTGCCGCCGTCCTCGAGCAGGTAAGTGATAAAAAGAATAATTTTTGAGGTGACATGCACCATCAAAATCAAGATCAAACCATTTGCAAGCATTGAAAGCTGGGATCAAAGAACTCTAAACATGAGCATGAAAGATGGAGTTCTAACAGTAAGACAAAGTAACTATGCATGCAACATGAAAGGCTACAAACAAAGATCATGAATAACATGCATTGAAAAACGTTTGTTTCACATACAGAAAACATGGCATAGTGGCAATCAGCTGGTCCCTCATGGAGTAGAAAATATATGCATATGACACCTTCAAAGTTCATAAGAGTGACTAGATATAAATAACACAAGAACAAGCAATACCAACAATATGCATCAATCAATAATTTTTGGGACAATGCACATAGAACTAAGAATGGCAACTATGCTCTCTTAACTGGTGCCTAAAGGTAGAAGGTGGACACTCAATATAATGGTGGAAGAAAGGCCCTTCATAAAGGGAAGCAGGGATTTCAAGTCTCAAAAATATCTTCCAAAAATCATGGTACTTGTTAGCTTTCAGCTCTCATTGCCCCTATCATAAGCATCTTGAAGTGATTAAGGTTAAAGTGAACAAACTATGGACTATATGCTTGACAAAGTATAAGTTGGCAATCTCATGTACCTTGAATACGAGGGTCGCTCCTCATGCTACTCAACTTTAGTCACCTATAAGTTCTTGTCATAGTAAGTACATGTGTATCATAGAGAACCGCTAACAGGGTACCCCTTGCACAAGGTACAGGAGCTATCCCATAACCAAAATGACAAGGCAAGCACACCATGAGCATCTCAGCAATCTTCTTATTTACCATGGGAATATGGTGCTTTTTTCTCCCTTTCCTCTTTTCTCGATATGTCTCTTTTTTTATAAGAAGAATGCTTCATATATGTCACTATGGTGATGCTGCAAGTTTCCACCATGATTAGGCATGGCTTAGGCTAGCGGCCCACGTGTTTCTCTAACATACATACATAACTCCATGGACTTACAAGCTCCCCTTTTATTTCACACCGGCGACATCCATCGACAAAAGAGCATGATATCAACTGTGTACAAAGTACAAGTGCAATGTTGAAAGCGTTCCCCGCGACAACACGGTTCTGCTAATTCCAATGTATAAGTGCAAGCATATACAACATAGATGACACAATGGTTCAAGTTTATTAGGGGCAATAAAAATAAAGTGTGCCATCAAGTTTGTGAGAACTTTAATCACTAAGTTTTCACATAACAAAATACTTTTTAATTAGAATATAGATGAAAACAAGAATATACTTGGAATGGTGTAACACACCATGCATAGGAATTTATAGTGGACACTTTGGGATAACTTGGTTTCTTGGGAGTTGGATGCATGAGTAGATCTAACTCATACGAGTGGAGGCTAGCAAAAGACTGGGAGCGACCAACTAAGAGAGCAATAATGTCCATAATCATAACAACACTACTTTATTCAAGCAAACTAAGCAAACATAACAAAAACTAAGACGCTCCAAGAACAACACAACAGTGCATGAAACAATAAAAATGAAGTGTCTAGAAAGACCTGAGCTTTTTATTGATGAAGAAGGGGATGCCTTGGGCATCCCCAATATTTGACGCTTGTACATCTTGAATATTTCTTGGGCTGACACCGGGGTGGCATCCCCAAGCTTGAGCTTTTGTCCATTCTTCATCTCATTACATCATTCTCTCTCTACACCTAATTTTTTTTCTTCATACAAAACTTCACACAATCTTCATTAGCAACATTAGTGTATTCAAAAGATAATAGACCTCTGGGTTTAGCTTTAGAACATCAAAACTTTCACTAAAACCACTATCTACTGTAGCAACTCCCTCAAAAAGTTCAATTTCCTAAAAAGAACCCAAAAAGGAATCAACAAGAAGCAAATGCAAATAATGGCAGAAATCTGTCAAAACAGACCAGCAGGTAGAAACCGATTTTTTCGAAGACCTTCTGTTGCTCAAATAAAAAAGTGTTGAACTAATGAAAGTTAGCTAACATACTGGGGGATTTATTGTAAAATATCAGCTCAATCCGACTTACAAAGATTCTTCACGAATTTTTACGGCGGAGCACAAAAATCTGTTTCAGGACAGCAACTTCACAAATCTTACTTCCCTCTCATTAAAGGTCATTCTTGGCACAAAAAACAAACAAAAAGGATACAGAGAGGTCAGTACTGAAGTAATAACTTCCAAGACTCAATAAAACTCTTGGGTTATCTCCCAACAAGTACTTTTCTTTAACGCCTTTAAGTTAGGCTTGATAGTTTGAGAAGATGCTCTCAACAGAAATATGAATTGAAGTAAAAGAGAGCATCAAGAAGAAAATTAAAAACACATTTAAGGATAAACCACTTCCTATGCATAGGAATCTTGTAATAAAGTAAATCAAAGAAGCACATAGTAACAAGAATGGGTAGATAAAACAAGAACAACTTCAAAACTTTCAGTACATAGAGAGGTGTTTTAGTACCATGAAAATTTCTACAACTATACTTTCCTCTCTCATAATAATTTTCAGTAGCCTCATGAATAAACTCAACAATATAACTATCACATAAAGCATGCTTTTCATGATCTACAAACACATAATTTTTATCAAGCTCAAAAATAGTGGGATTAAAACCTTCAAACCCACTTTTAACAATTTTATAACAAGGTGACTGATCATTCAATATAGGACCATCATCTAGAGCTTTATCATAAACATTTTCTAAGAAAAAATCTTTAGTACCATGCATAACAAGAGCATAATCACAAGTTTTTTGAGGGTATTAACAGTAGGAAAGGTTCCTACTGCATCATTTTCATTAATAAAAGGTCAGAATCTGAAGTGTAACATATTTACATAATACAAGGGGATAAAATATCACCCAAAAGAAAGGTTAGAAAACCTAAGACCTCACAGAATTTACAAACTATGGATAATGTTCTTGATGAGTGGGTGTAAATCCTCATTTGTCTTGTGAATCAGTAGTGACAGATCAGCAGCCAATCTTGACTTTCAGGCCTGAACCGAGGGTTGTATGTTATTAAACCAGAGGTTATTTCTCTCCTTATAGATGTTCCAGGATCCAAGCAGAGTAATTTCCATAAATAGCTTTTTATTCCAGCTTTGTTTTCCTTGTTCAATGATCTGAAGTCTAGAGTTAGCCATAGACTAGGAGATATTAATTGAATCCCAACAAGCTTGACTGAAAGGGCAATGAAAGAGCAAGTGTTCAATTGTTTCTTCAGTAGTATGACTACACATTAAACAGTCATATCCAGTCCCAAGTGCATAATGCCTTCTTCTAAGCATGTTTCTTTTATTCAGCCTGTCAGACAGAACAAGCCATCCAAAGAACTTCACTTTTGCAGCGCACTTTGATTTCCACAGCCATTTGAAAGATATATGTGGGTTCAGGTTTCTAAAATAATACTGATAATATTTGCTGGATGTGAAATCTTTGGCCCCCCAAACATAACTCCAAGTGTCTTGTAAGTGCTCACTGAGTTGTATCTCTCTGCAATTATTTTGAATTGTTCTTAGTTCAGCTAAAGCTTCAGGCGACAAAGGAAGATAGAAGAGATGTGTCAAACTGTCTGTAGCTAGAATCTCTTCTAAAATAGTGTCAGACCACTGATCCTTCCAAAACAATGTATTGGCCCCATTACCAATTGTACTTTTGGCTACCCCTCTAAATAAATGGGAGAGTCTAAAGACATCTCTCCACTAGAAAGAGCCACAAGGCCCAGTAGCATGTGGAACAGTATTATTGTAATAAGCATTCCAAACCAGGGAGACCCAGGGCGTGTCATCCTTATTGTAAAACTTATGAAGGAACTTAAGCAGTAGGCCTTCATTTTGAATTTTAAGGTTGAGAATGCCAATACCTCCTTTTATTCTTTGGCCTGCAAATCATGTCCCAAGCAGCAAGAGAGTTGCATTTTTCACCTTCTTCATTTTTTTATTCCACAAACAATGTCTCTGAATTTTCTCTATGTGCCCCACAATATTATCTGGTAATTTGATTGCACACATTGTGAAGGTTGCAACTGAAGCCAGTAAGGAGTTAATCATAGTCACTCTCCCACTATAAGACATCATCATGAATGATGCGAACACCTTTCTCTCAATTCTGTCAATTAGTGGCATAAGATCATACACTATGGGCTTAGTGGTGCCAAGAGGGAGCCCCAAATAAGTGAAAGGCATTTTGGCAATTGAACAGCCCAACATATCTGCAATTTCCTTAGTGATGATGTCTGCCAGATTATTGGTATTAGGTGAGACTTGGGAAAATTGATCTGTAAGCCAGTAGAAACAGCATAATCACAAGTTTTACCCATAGTAGGTATCTCAATAGACTCCATAGGAATATAACACTCATCCTCCTTTGGTAAACATGGGGGACAATCAAATAATGTAAGAGGTAAAGAGTTACTCTCATTAGAAGGTAGTCATGGGTAGATCCATTCTTCCTCCTCTTAACCATCACTCTCCTCCTCTTTTTCATCTAATGAGCTTTCAGGTTCAGCAATTCCGTCTTCCATAGGCTCCTGCAAGGCATTAGTCTCTTCCATTTGTGGAAAGCATCTATTAAAATATTCAAGAATATAACCATTTTCTTCCTTGTAATTATCAAAGCAAAATTTAAGTATCTCATAAACCTCATATTCATAATATGCATCATCAGTATTTTCAAGCAAACTGGCAAGTTCAAATACACCCCTGAAGGCAATAAATTCTTCAATTTGTTCCACATCATAAAAGTCATAATTTCCTTTAACATAAGAAGATATGGTAACATTATCATTATACTCACATTGAAAAGGTATGTGTTTATACCTCCTAAAACAACAAGATTTATCAAAGCAATAAGTAACATTATAAGTAGAGCACACCTCTCTAGCAATAGTATTCAATTTATCAATTTGTTCCCATAAGTGTTTCTATTTTTGTGACAAACAGTGTTCCTTATAATAATTCTTTTGTTCTTCCGTGAACCCACCTTGCCAATAAGAACTATTTTCAAAGAAACCATCCATTGATAGGAAGCATGACAAATCAAGGAAATGACATACCAGCAACTAGAGCAGGAACTAATTTTTTAATGTGTTTTTTGATAAGAGAAAGCAAACCAAACTAAACTATTTTTTTGGAGTTTTTGATAAAAAGAGGCAAACAAAACCAAGCAAAATAAACTAAGCAAAACAAAAACAAAGTAAAGAGAAAGGTTGTGAAGGACTCCCCTTGTGAAGACGTCCTTACCCTCCCCGGCAACGGTGCCAGAAATAGCTTGATGGCGTGTTATCAACACCTCGTTGGGAGACCCCAAGAGCAAGGTGTGATGAGCACAACAGAAAGTTTTCCCTCAGTAAGAAACCGAGGTTATCGAACCAGTAGGAGGAAGGAAACGAATCAAAGGTTTTGCTAGCAACTTGGAGACCTGCACAACACAAACTCAAGACTTTGCCCCAACAAATAAAGGAAAAGGATCCCTGTGATTGCAATGCTAGTCCCTGGATCAAAGCTAGCATCCACAGTTTAAGATGAAGTACATAGATACAAAGGTCATTTATTACAGCCATTCCAGAGATAAACATAGTCTTTACAACTCCAAGGCCACAGGCCTAATACAAGAGTTTGAATAAGTAAATAAATAAAAGTATTCATCTTCATGTGCCACAGGCAAACATGTTGAGTGTAGACTCATGACACCTAATCCTCATCAGAGTAACCTGCAACATCACAAGTTACAGCCACAGTGGGTCAATACATTGGAATAGTATTGGCAAGTGATACCTTAGTATAATTTAGGTGGACTAGATACTATATGCAATTTGGCTAAGTGTAGCTTGGCTTGCTTGCTCAAAATAGGTTTTGCCTATTAGTTGAAATCACGAAGTTTTTCTTTTTTCAAAACTTTTCCCAAGGAACCACCAATAGACATTGAGGTCCTTCACCCTTGTTCACCCACAAATTTTACTTAGAAATTGGGATGAGGAGATTCTTGATAGCTTCCATGTCTTGATGCTCAAGTTGTCCATTACCATGGACTTGGCTAAGTACTTAGATTTTTCCATCTGCAGAGGTTGTGCACTTTCCCCACCAGACTTGGTTTCACCAAGACAGGACCTTTCAGAAGCCTTCCCTTAGACCAAATGGACGCGCTCCAACCTATCATTCCCACTACCACCAACTGTCCAAATGGCTAAGTTCTAGCAACTTATGTGATCCAGGCAGAGCCCATATTGCCAAGTGGCTGCACTAGAAGCTTCTTAACACTTGGCCTCTAAAATATCTTTGTTCCTGGGTGGCTTACCACAAGTGAGATACACAAGGTAAACCATAGAAATGGGCCTTGTGTAACCACTCAACATAAACCAATCCTTCCATTCCACCCAGGTGTTTCATTAACTTAGTTGTTTTATTAGGTAAAACACAAGTCCAAAGACTTAGAAATATTTTCATCATAGCATGTATATTCCACCAACCCTTGTTTGCTACTAGCTAGGCTAAGCATGGCAAAGATAGTAACTTAACTTAGAAATTCCCTAGCATTTCTACAACTACTAGGATTTCCCAACATGGCATATAAGCAAAATAATATCATGCAAGACTTAGCAAAATATTTCTAATGCTTAGTATAAAACATGGGATAAAAATATCCATGAAGTACCACTTGCCTTGGTAGTTGGTAGAGTAGCACTCCTCACAATCACAATCACTAGCACCAAAATCTACACAAAGAATGGTAGCAACAAATTACACACAAAACAATACAATCAAAAATATATGCATGCATGCAAGATGATATGTGATGATTTTTAAAACTCAACAAAGCAAGTAAACAGTACTGATTCACTAACAAGTTAAAAACTTGCCAAACAACAATTATTTAAACCCTAATTCATTTCCTAAACATTTCATAAACTCTAATTAGTCCTACACAAGTTTCTGCAAATAAAACCTTTTTAACAGAAGCAAAACTTTAAACACATTGCATAATCAGAAAGAGCTTGCTCTCCTGATTCCAACGGTATAAAATTTGTCAAATTCTAACGTGGGGATCAAAAGTTATAGCCAAATCAAATTCAAACATTAATCAGATTCAAATCCTGTTTTAAATCTAAACCCTAGCCACGCGTCTGTTTCTGATTGGCCCGTACCGGTTCGGGCGGAACGATCTCTGCGAGCCGTAGGATTTAAGTTAGATCTAGTGGCTCAGATGTGCTCGTACCTCTTCGTTTAAGTTCTAATCTTAACCGCGAGATCTACATCTAACAGCCACAATCTAGTTGACCACAGACAGGCGGCGCTGGCGGCGGCGTCTCTGTCAGAGCTGTTGCCGGCATTCTAGATCGCGCGGGAGAGGGGGAAGGGGATTACCGTGCTCGCCGTGTGCTGCTGATGCCCAAGGTGTGATTCGTTGGCGAAGGGGCACGCAGAGGTGGTCGCTGGAGCTCGTCGAAGTCGTGCACGGCGTCGGGTGGTTGCAGACGAGGTTGTTGCCGACGCTCTGGGCCTTCCTAGTACCAACCAGAGGCATCAGTAGTTGCGCAAGGACAAGGCAAACCTAGTCGTATGCGAGAGAGGTCAAGGGGCGCTCAGTGCTTACCGCAATCGATCGCCGGAGAAGAAGAAAGCGTCAGGTACTTGCGGTCGTCGTCGTTGGCGAGTCTCCAGACGGTCCTAGCATGCACCAATAGGATGAGAAGATGCGCATGGATGTTGTGATCATCCTGGCAAACTTAGACAGCAAGTGGCGACAGGGTCTTACCAGAATCACACGCCGGAGGTCGTCGGAGCTGCGGCGGTATGGGCAAAACTATGGGCAGCCTGGTGGCGTGGAGAGGAAATTGAGTGAGGGGAAATGTTCGCCATGCAGAGGGGGTTAAATAGCCGGGAGGGGGGCGGCGATTACGCGCTGTATCAATGGTAATTACTCATGTAGTGACTGCGGCGAGGTAACGGCGGAGCGCCTTGGCCGCGTGTTGATTGGGGACGACGCTGACGTGGTCGCAGGGTCCACTTGTCAGCGGTTTAAACAACGAGGGGGTGGGGTCCTGGTGTCAGTCTCTCTGCGGGTTCGTCTACGAGTGAGAGAGGGAGAGAGGGAACCCGGGTGGGCTAAATGGGCTGCTTTCTCAGTTGGGCCAAAAGACTGGCGCTGGCCCTTTTCTATTTCCTTTCTCTTTTTCTTTTTCTGATTTGAATTTCTGGAATGAATTTCAAATGGTTTCAAAAGCTTTTTGAATTCAAACTTTTTCAGGATTTTGTAGGGTGCAACATTCACACTTCTGGGCATAAAATCAAGTGATTACTTTGAATTAGCTTGGTCATTTAGAATAAAATAAAAATAAACAGTGACAAAGCATTTGATTTGGAAATGTTTTGAAAATGGTTTTGAAACCACATTTGTTCTATGAATTTTTGTTCAAACTCCCCATTCAATCCAATCAACAAGGAATCCAACAAAACTTGGTTTAAAACACTTATGCTCTCAATTGAGGATGGTCATTTGATTTAAGTTTGCTCACATAAAATAATAGCACTATGTGCTTCTGTTTTCTTGAAAATAGTTGGAAAATGATCTCAAAATTATATGCATGCATGAATGATATGCAATCTTTGAAATCATGATTTTAGGGATGTTACAATAACCATTTTCTTCCTTGTAATTATCAAAGCAAAATTTAAGTATCTCATAAACCTCATATTCATAAGATGCATCATCAGTATTTTCAAGCAAACTGGCAAGTTCAAATACACCCCTGAAGGCAATAAATTCTTCAATTTGTTCCACATCATAAAAGTCATAATTTCCTTTAACATAAGAAGATATGGTAACATTATCATTATACTCACATTGAAAAGGTATGTGTTTATACCTCCTAAAACAACAAGATTTATCAAAGTAATAAGTAACATTATAAGTAGAGCACACCTCTCTAGCAATAGTATTCAATTTATCAATTTGTTCCCATAAGTGTTTCTATTTTTGTGACAAACGGTGTTACTTATAATAATTCTTTTGTTCTTCCGTGAACCCACCTTTCCAATAAGAACTATTTTCAAAGAAACCATCCATTGATAGGAAGCATGACAAATCAAGGAAATGACATACCAGCAACTAGAGCAGGAACTAATTTTTTTATGTGTTTTTTGATAAGAGAAAGCAAACCAAACTAAACTATTTTTTTGGAGTTTTTAATAAAAAGAGGCAAACAAAACCAAGCAAAAGAAACTAAGCAAAACAAAAACAAAGTAAAGGGAAAGGTTGTGAAGGACTCCCCTTGTGAAGACGTCCTTACCCTCCCCGGCAACGGTGCCAGAAATAGCTTGATGGCGTGTTATCAACACCTCGTTGGGAGACCCCAAGAGCAAGGTGTGATGAGAACAACAGAAAGTTTTCCCTCAGTAAGAAACCGAGGTTATCGAACCAGTAGGAGGAAGGAAACGAATCAAAGGTGTTGCTAGCAACTTGGAGACCTGCACAACATAAACTCAAGACTTTGCCCCAACAAACAGCGAGGTTGTTAATCTCACTGGTTTGCTATAACAAAGGATTAACTATATGGTGTGGAAGGTAATGGTGGTTTGCAACAAGTAATAGTGGAAGATGTATAAATGGTAAAGATTGGACCGGGTCCATAGTTCACTAGAGGTGTTCTCCTTAGATAAACAAACATGGCATGCTGGGTAAACAAATTACAGAAGGGCAATTGGCAGGACTGAGCAAGGCATAACAATGCAATACTAGACATCATGATCCTATGAGATTCGATTGGGAAATACAACAAGATACATAGACCGCCATCCAACTGCATCTATGACTAGAAGTCCACCTTTGGGTTATCATCTGAACCCTCTCTAGTATTAAGTTGCAAGCAATAGACAACTGCTTGAAGCAAAGTGTGTAAGGTAAACAATCCAGTTGTTCCATGAATAAGAGACCGTTGTTTTCTCCCTAGTGGCAACATCACATATACAAACTTAGAGATTTATGTCACTTCCCTTAGATTAAATAGAGGCATGAACCAACTATCGAGCATAAATACCCCCTCTTGGAGTCACTAGCAACTACTTGGCCAAGATAGCTACTAACAACGGAGAGCATGCAAGATCACAAACAACACAGACATGATAGAATCAATAAGACAAAACCATTAATCAACTTGACATAGTAATCTCAATATCCATCGGATCCCCGCAAACACAACATGCATGATTACAAATAGATGAGATCTTGATCATGAACGGAGCTCACAAGATTGCCAACTTAAACTTTGTCAAGCATATACTCCATAGTTTGTTCAGTTTGACCTTAATCACTTCAAGATGCTTATGATAGGGGCAATAAGAGCTGAAAGCTAACAAGTACGATAATTTTTGGAAGCTCTTTTTGAAACTTGAAATCCCTGCTTCCCTTTTATGAAGGTCTTTTCTTCCACCATTATATTGAGTCTCCACTTTCTATCCTTAGGCACCAATTAGGAGAGCATAGTTACCATTCTTAGTTCTATGTGCATTGTCCCAAAACTTATTGATTGATGCATATTATTGATATTACTTGTTCTTGTGCTATTTGTATCTAGTCACTCTTATGAACTTTGAAAGTGTCCTATGCATCTATTTGCTACTCCATGAGGGACAAGCTGAATGCCACTATGCTATGTTTTCTGGATGTGAAACAAACAAAAGTTTTTCAATTCATGTTATTCATGATCTTTGTTTGTAATCTTTCATGTTGCATGCATAGTTACATTGTCTTACTGTTAGAACTCCATCTTTCATGCCAATGTTTAGAGTACTTTGATCCCAGCTTCCAATGCTTGCAAGTGGTTTGATCTTGATTGTGATGGTGCATGTCACCTCAAAAATTATTATTTTTTATCACTTACCTACTCGAGGACGAGCAGGAGTTAAGCTTGGGGATGCTTCATACATCGTAAACGTATCTATAATTTTTGATGATCCATGCTTGTTTTATGTCATTTGTCTTATATTTTGTCTACACTTTGAGGTATTTTTATACACTTTTTGGAACTAACCTATTGACAAGATGCCACAATGCCAATTGCCTGTTTTCTGCTATTTTTGGTTTTAGAAAGCTAAAAAATGAATATTCTCGGAATTGGACGGGACAAAAGCCAAAGTTCATATTTTTCCCTGAACGATACGGAAAATCAAAGACGAGACGGAGGAGGACACCAGGGTGGCCATACCCTAGGTGGGTGCGGGCCAACCCTGGTCGCGCCCACAGGCCCCCTGGCCCTCCATCGACCTTGCCTTCTTCGCCTATAAGAAGCCCCCGACTCAGAAACCCTAAATCATCGACCAAAAAGGCACGAAAAGTTCCGCAGCGCCGCCGCCACCGAAGGGGAGATTCGAGGGACAAAAGTGTATTGGCACCCTGCCAGGATGGGGAAGTTCCCCCGGAGCCATCTCCTTCGATCTCCACCACCATCTCCATCGATCTCCATCGCCATCTTCATCACCGTTGTTGATTCCCATGATGAGGAGGGAGTAGTTATTCCTCGAGGCTAAGGGCTCTACCGGTAGCTATGTGTTCATCTCTCTCTCTCTCTATGCATGATCATATTGTGATCATGAGCTTTGTAATCAAGTAGATCTACTCTGTTACTCAAGTGCTTTAATAGATCTCTGCTCTCCCCATGTGTGTGAAAGTGACAGCGTACACGCCATGGTGGCACTTAGGCTAGAGTCTACATAAATACTCATCATGCTTTAATAGATCTATGCTTTCCCCACGTGCGTGAAAGTGACAGCATGCACACTGTGTGTGGCACTTAAGTTAGGTTATATATATATATATTTATCATGAGTTATATTTTGAGTTGGTTGTCTCTATGAAATTGTGGTGTTTGTTGGAACCATCTAGCGCTCAAGGTAACAGTGTGGGGTTATCTAGATTGGGAAAGGCGGACTTTGAGGAGTGTTGTTATAGCCCTATCATGGATTAGAGTGTCCAATCGGAGAGTAGTCAGGGTAGTATCATTAAGAGAAGATATTTATATGAGAGAGTGTTCACTAGTGAAAGTATGATCCCTAGGCCTTGTTTCTAAGCATTTAAACACCGTTTGCATCTAGATGTTTTGCATGTTTGCTTGCTTCCATCTTTATTTCAGTTTGCCTTTAGTTTATCTCACATCAACAACAAGTCAGAAGCTCTTTTCTGCCACCGTTATCACTTGTATTTCACTATCTCTTCGTCGAACTAGTGCACCTATACACCTGATAAGTGTATTGGGTGTGTTGGGGACACAAGAGAACTCTTGTATGTTGATTGCAGGGTTGCTTGAGAGGGATACCTTTGACCACTTCCTCCCTGAGTTCGATATACCTTGGGTGATACACTTAAGGGAAACTTGCCGTTGTTCTACCAACCTCTTCACTTGGAGGCCGAACAACTATCTACAAGAATAGAAGTGCATAGACATCATGACTCCAAAAGGGGGTATTTATGCTCGATAGTGGGTTCACGCCTCTATTTAATCTAAGGGAAGTGACAGAAATATCTAAGGTTGGAGATGTGATGTTGCCACTAGGGAGAAAACAACAGTCTCTTGTTCATGGAACAAGTGGATTGTTTACCTTACACACTTTGCTTAAAGCAGTTATCTGTTGCTTGCAACTTAATACTGGAGGGGGTTCAGATGATAACCCAAAGATGGATTTCTAGTCATATATGCAGTTGGATGGCGGTCTATGTATCTTGTTGTATTGCCCAATCGAATCTCATAGGATCATGATGATTACTATTGCATTGTTATGCCTTGCTCAGTCCTGTCAATTTCCCTAATGTAATTTGTTTACCTAGCATGCCATGTTTGTTTATCTAAGGAGAACACCTCTAGTGAACTATGGACCCCGGTCCAATCTTTACCATTGATACATCTTCCACTGTTACTTGTTGCAAACCACAATTACCTTCCACACCATACAATTAATCCTTTGTTACAGCAAACCAGTGAGATTGACAACCTCACTGTTTGTTGGTGCAAAGTCTTGAGTTTGTGTTGTGCAGATCTCCAAGTTGCTAGCAACACCTTTGAGTCGTTTCCTTCCTCCTACTGGTTCGATAACCTCGGTTTCTTACTAAGGGAAAACTTGTTGCTGTGCTCATCACACCTTGCTCTTGGGGTCTCCCAACGAGGCGTTGACAACACGCCATCACTGCCGACGGGGGAGGATAGAGGAGGTGGCAGTAGCAAGCTAGCAGGCGGCGAGCGGGAAAGAGAAGGTGCCGACGGGGGAGGATAAAGGGGGTGGTAGTAGCGGGCTAGCAGGAGGCGGCGAGCGGTCTACACGGTGTGGCGCTGTTGCTGCTACTCGTCTAGGTCGCGTTGACCGGAGAGCATTGGTCGATCTGGGTGTGTCCTATGATGAAGAGTTGCTGATGTATTTAATGTAGTGATGATCCTCCGCAATAGGATAGCAGCTAGAGTAGTGCTGATTCGTGTGCTTTCCATTGAGATTGGCATTGATTTTATGCCTGATTAATATTGGGCACCTAATTTTAGTCCAGAAAAATTGGTGTGATTATAATTATACATAGCAGCAGAACATACGTTGATACACTATGAAATTGCTTAATGACAGAGATAAGTGTAACTCTTCCTACCAAAAAGGTTAATATGAAATAGCTTGATGGAGTCATTCCATTGCACCTCAGTGGTTCTACCAAACACAGGAACGGAATGTAACCATGATATTCCATTCCAATGGAATGTAACCCTGACATTCTATTCCACTTGGTTCCAAAACCAAACACACCATTAGAGATGCAAACAAACCATTTGGATTGCCGATTTGCGTTGTGCCGTAAGAGATGCCCTAACAACGACACATAGGATGGCGGTGGAGAGGAGTTGAGCATGGCAAAGGTTGTTGGGCCACGCAGAGATAAAACAAAACGTTTCCTCTAACGTGGTGATCCCAAGATCTAGCTGAGGTAGAAGGCCACGAGGTTTACCACTAAGACGCGCAGTTGCGGATTACTGATGAAGCGCGTCAGTTGATGCAGTGCAGTCCTCACGATCCGATCGTCCTGGTGTTGATCGCACAGCACCTCTGCTGGTATCCACACGTACAAGGAGGAGCACCGGCGGCGAACTGCTAGGTTCGTGAATTTACTGCTGTGGAGCTAGGGTTTCCAACACATGGAATGACCTAACCGAACAACGATTAACCTTTCTGGGTTACGGTGCTCCACTATATATAGGGAGCGAACGGGGGCTCTGCTCGAGCGACCCATTCACTAAAGCCCATATAACACTAGTCACCGTGAGTCCAACTCACTAACTCAGTCCTAATCCAGTTTAGGTCCAACCCAACCGGATTCTGTGTTCGGATCCAATCGAACTTGCTCCGCTCTTAAGTGTGTGACCCAGCTCATGGCTACTTGGACACGATTGAGTCCGACTCTCAATCGATCGATCGATAGCGGCTCCTAGCGAAACGTCACGAGCTCCCAAGTACCAAAGAGTCATGACGACTTGCCTTTCCAATGCGACTTACGTCTGAGTCCCTTTTGCCTCACGATATACCTTGTCAGACTATAGGCGAATAATTGTCATCCCTTAAATAGTCTGACTCTCTTCTCGATCCGAGATAAGTGATTCACCTGACTAACTCTTAGTCGATCGCCTTGGTTAACACTTAACCGAGTCGTGCATGGCCATGATTTCCGAATCATATCTCACGAGAGGGCCCAGATAATATCTCTCCAAGTGAAGGGGCAAAATCCCATCTTGGTTATTCACATCACACAGCTTGATTCTCAGTCGACCCGAACTCTGCCTTTATAATCGCCCGATTCACGGATCAGCGTTTGACAGAACCTAAGTCGGTGATCCTCAACTCGGACTATGCAATAACCTCAGGTCAAAGGATTACATTGATTGAGATATACAAATGACAACTTATTCGTTGTACCTCAATATGGGTCAATCCGACTCGCTAAACTCTTTAGCCGAATCTATGTAAGTTGGAATAGCATCTCCATGCCCATGACAAGTGGAACCGAGTCATCAAGCCAACTTTCACATTGGTCTAAGTTGTGTGTCCAGCACAACCTCAATGACCAAGGATATTTAGTACAAACAACATGAATGCATAGTTCCACAACCGAATCACATATTCAATGATACACATCAGATGTTTATACAAGGACTACTTAATATCTTTATGAATACAATGGGAAATCTCATCATACATGATTGCCTCTAGGGCATATTCCCAACAGTCTCCCGCTTGCACTAGAGTCAATCTTCCGACATCACATGTCTAAGCATCTAATGCCCATGGCTCTCAGGTGCGCCTCATGCTTCGGCTGGGGTAACGGCTTTGTCAACGGATCCGCAATATTTGCATCCGTGTGTACCTTGCATAACTTGATATCACCCTGATCCTAATGGCGAATCAGGTGGTACCGCATGAGTATGTGCTTGTTCTTCTGGTGCTGTCTAGGTTCATTGGCTTGTGCAATAGCACCATTGTTGCCACAATACACGTCCAACGGATTGGACGAGCCCTGAACCACACCAAGATCCATGAGGAAATTCCTCATCCAAACAGCTTCCTTTGCTGCCTCCGAGGCGGCAATATACTCAGCCTCTGTTGTAGACGCAGACACAGTCTCTTGCTTGGAACTCTTCCAGCTCACAGCACCTCCGTTTATAATAAACACATATCCGGATTGCGAACGAGAATCATCAGAGTCGATAAGATAACTCGCATCCGTGTAACCCTTTACACTGAGTTCATCTTCACCACCATAAACCAAGAACATATCCTTAGTCCTTCTCAAGTACTTTAGGATATTTTTAGCCGTTGTCCAGTGGATCTCTCCAGGATCAGCCTGGTATCTGCTCACAACACTTAGAGCATAGGAAACATCCGGTCTAGTACAAATCATGGCATACATGATGGATCCGACTGCAGAAGCATATGGAATCGCACTCATTCGACTTCGCTCATCAGTTGTCGAAGGACACTGAGTCTTGCTAAGTTTTACACCATGGGACATTGGTAAGAACCCCTCCTTAGACGATTCCATGTTGAACTTCTTCAACACTTTGTCCAAATAAGTACTCAGTGAGCCTCCTTGATCTATCTCTATAGATCCGGATTCCGAGGATGTATGTTGCCTCACCCAAGTCTTTCATTGAGAAACTCCTTTCCAATGATTCCATGGTTTCTTGCAACATATGGACATCATTTCCAATCAGTAATATGTCATCCACATATAAGATTAGAAAATTTACTTTGTTCCCACTAAACTTCTTGTACAAACAAGAATCATGATCACTCTTGATGAAGCCAAACGATTTGACTACCTCATCAAAGCGAATATTCCAACTCTGAGATGCTTGCTTCAACCCATAAATGGATTTCTGAAGTTTGCACACCTTGTCAGCATTAGCCGGATCAACAAAACCCTCAGGATGTATCATATACACGTCCTTGGTTAAATTTCCGTTAAGGAAAGCCGTTTTGACATCCATCTGCCATATCTCGTAGTCGAAATAGGCCGCTATAGCTAACATGATCCGAACTGATTTAAGCATCACTACGGGCGAGAAAGTCTCGTCGTAATCAACTCCTTGAACTTGTCGGAACCCCTTCGCAACAAGGCGTGCTTTATAGATTGAAACATTTCCATCCATATCAGTTTTCTTCTTAAAGACCCATTTGCACTCGACGGGTCTTGCACCGTCTGGCAGATTAACCAAGTTCCAAACTTGATTTTCATCCATGGACTTTATCTCGGATCTCATGGCTCCAAGCCATGACTCGGAATCAGATCCCACCATCGCTTCCGAATAATTTGCCGGCTCATCACTGTCTAACATTAACACATCACGAACACTTCGTAATCTTGCCGATCTTCGTAGTCTGGTCTTCGCGGCTTAGCTGCCACGACCGGCTCAACCTCCAAGGTTTTTGCCGACTCGCTACTAGCCGGTTCCTCTCGAATTTCTTCGAGTTGCACCGTGATCCCACTTACTCCCCGACTGAGAAACTCTTTCTCAAGTAAGACACCGTTCCGAGCGACAAACACTTTGCCCTCTTCTCGGTTGTAGAAGTAGTAACCCAAGGTTTCCCTCGGATACCCCACGAAAATACACTTATCCGACTTGGCTGTAAGCTTGTCCGACTGAAGTTGCTTGACAAATGCTTCACAACCCCAAATCTTAAGAAAAGACAAACTCGGCTTTTTGCCTGTCCACATCTCATGCGGTGTCTTCTCTACCGATTTTGATGATACTCTGTTTAGTGTGAACGTCGTTGTTTCTAGACAATAACCCCAAAATGATAAAGGCAGATCTGTCCGACTCATCATTGATCGTACCATGTCCAACAAGGTTCGATTCCGCCTTTCCGAAACACCATTCCTTTGTGGCGTTCCTGGCGGAGTAAGTTGAGGAACTATTCCACAACTTTTTAGATGGTCATCAAACTCATGGCTCATGTACTCGCCTCCTCGATCAAGAAACTTTATTTTCTTGCGAGTTGATTACATGCTTCATTCTGGAATTCTTTGAACTTTTCAAAGGCTTCCGACTTATGTTTCATCAAGTAGATATATCCATACCTACTCAAATCATCAGTGAAGGTAATGAAGTACTCATAACCACCCCTGGCTGTCGTGCTCATTGGTCCACATACATCACTATGTACTAGTCCCAACAAGTCGGACGCCCTTTCGCAACTCTTTGCAAAAGGTGTCTTGGTCATTTTGCCGAGTAGGCAAGATTCGCATGTCTCGAACGACTCCAAGTCGAACGAAGTTAGGAGTCCATCATCATGGAGCTTCTTCATGCGTTTCCAACTTATATGACCAAGCCGACAATGCCAAAAGTAAGTCATATTCAGATCATTTGGTTTCAACCTTTTAACATTTATGTTATAAACCGACTCACCATCAAGATTCAAAATAAATAACCCGTCACGGGGTGCAAAGCGTGAAACATATCATTCAAATACAAAGAACAACCATTATTCTTGATATTCGACTCATAGCCTTGCCTCATCAAACATGAAGCGAAACAATGTTTCGGAAACCTTTGGAACATAATAACAATTATTCAGTTCCATAATGAATCCGGAAGGTAAATGAAGTTGCATCGTCGACTTCCAGACAACTCTTGCTTTGTTGCCGACTTGAATATCAACCTCGCCTCTTGCTATGCTCCTAGTTCTTACCAGTCCCTGCAACGAGTTGCAGATGTGAATAACTGATCCAGTATCATATACCCAAGAACTATTAGGTGCATCAGCAAGATATATGTCTATAACATTGCAAACAAGTGTACCTGAGTCGGAAGTCATACCTCCACTCTTGGCTTTGTCGGCCAAGTACTTGCTGCAGTTCCTCTTCCAGTGGCCATCCGCCTTGCAGTAGAAGCAAGTGGATCCGGCTGAAGGAGATGGCTTAGTCCCTGAGGAAGCGCTTGGGATCGGGTCCGGAGTATGCTTTCCTCCTGACTTAGCCTTCTTCTTAGTCCAAGAACTCTTCTTGAACTTAGCCTTATTCTGCACCATCAACACTTGACTGGCGCCCTTCTTGAGATCCGCCTCTGCCTGCTTGAGCATCTCATGCAATTCAGTGAGCTTCTTATCCATACCATGCATGTGGTAGTTCGAAATGAACTGCCCATATGCACTAGGAAGAGAGTTCAGAATTATATCCGTAGCGAACTCTTCGCTAATGGGGTAGCCAAGCCTCTCCAGAGACTGCACGTAACCAACCATTTTGATCACATGCGGACTCAGTGGATCACCATCCTTAAGCTTGCAACTCAGCAAAGCCTGAGAGACTTGATACCTCTCAGTCTTCGCCTGATCCTGGAACATACTTTTGAGGCTTTCGATCATATCGTAGGCCTCAACATGCTCGAACTGCTTTTGCAAGTCCGGTTCCATGTGAGCAAGCATAAGATAGCTAATATCCGTGGACTCATCCTTAGCCCGACGGTAGGCATTGGTGGCAGCGACAGTCGCATTCTCATTCGGCTCATCTGGAAGTGGGTTGTCTAGGACATGGTCCTTCTTTTCTTGTTTGAGAACAATTCTCAGATTTCGATACCAGTTGGTAAAATTAGTGTCGTTCGGTTTATCTTTCTCAAGAATGGTTCTCAACGCAAAACCGGATATCTGAGAGTGACTGCTACTTGGTGCCATGATCTACAACAGAAAATATGCAAAACACTTAAGACATGTATTCATAAAAGAGCAAGCATATTAAACATTTTAATATTTTATGCTCCCACTATAACCAACACCCCTCCGATGGTTGCTTAGTGATTCAGGATCCTAAATAAGCAAGTCGGCTAGTGAGCTTTAGCATCACCGCTAGCCGCCAAGTGATCTAGGTAGACAACTCCTTGTCAATCGTATCTCATACGACTCCTGTTGGACGGGTGGCATCACATGCCCCGGCTCCCATCCGACTTTTCCCCGAGTCCCACAACCGTTGTGATAGACCCGTCTAGCTTACTGAGTGTTTCCACAGTAAGAGTTCGACTCGAACCCACATAGTCGGAAAGAATTGGCAGCACCTCAATTTTATGAGCCCACTACCAAAAATGTCCGACTTGTGATGGTGCAAACACTGGCGGGAAAACCGACTAGACCTTCTTTGAGGGATTAAATTTTATCGACTATCTAATAGAGGTAAAACTGAGACATAACAATAACACAAAATAAAGCATCTATAATGTGAAATGGTATGGCTCTCTTCATGGCGATCTCCATCTCCACAAAGCCTGTAATCCGACTTGTGCCAACTCTTGTCACTTGTCGTCTTACTCCATGTCGCCGACATGTAAAACGCCTTGCATGCCTTCCGGGTTCTCCAAACAGCTACACTAGCTTAGTAAAGTAAATTACATAGAGAATCCGACACGCAGGTCGTTATACAATAAAATGACAGCACCTAGGCTCCAGCCGGCTGACAAAAACCATGATTCGCAGATCACGTATGGATTACACACATACATCACATGCACATGAACCATACCATTCACAACTTCCTGCAAAAACAAGTTATGCATAGATACAATATCTACCGGCATTGTGAAACTCGCAACGACATCTAAGGCGCTACGACAGGGCGAAGCCGGCGGTCCCGCTAACGTAGATCTCATCTACGATTTTTCCGAAAACATAGATCTCATCTACGATCCGGACATGGATTCCGACCATTGTTCCGATTCAATCAAACTTTTTGATCTTCGATCATCGCCTCTGGATTTACGTGTCACGCTACCCGATGCGGCGTACCGGTAGGGGTATGTCCTTCCATGACCTCAGCAGTATGATCACGGAAATCAGATCTACCATTCCCCAAGTACAGTTGATCCAATCAACCTCGTACAAAACCGATCTATCTCATAGATCAACCACCAAAACAGCATATAGATCTCATCTACAACCTACCGCATATCACATATGTGAGATCTCGAGCCTAAAACCAGAAGCTATCGCTCTGATACCACTGTTGGGCCACGGAGAGATAAAACAAAACTTTTCCTCTAACGTGGTGATCCCAAGATCTAGCTGAGGTAGAAGGCCACGAGGTTTACCACTAGACGCACAGTTGCGGATTACTGATGAAGCGCGTCAGTTGATGCGGCATCCTCACGATCCGATCGTCTCCGGTGCTGATCGCACCCTCTCTACTGGTATCCACACGCATAAGGAGGAGCACCGCGGTGAACTGCTAGGTTCAGAACGATTTACGGACTGCCGTGGAGCTAGGGTTTCAACACATGGAATGACCTAACCGAACAACGATTAACCTTTACGGGTTACGGTGCTCCACTATATATAGGAGTGAACGGGCTCGCCGGCGACCCATTCACTAAAGCCCATATAACACTAGTCACCGTGAGTCCAACTCACTAACTTAGTCCTAATCCGGTTTAGGTCCAACCCAACCGGATTACGGGTTCAAATCCAATCCGAACTTGCTCCCGCTCTTAAGTGTGTGACCCCGCAGGCTCATGGCTACTCGGACACGATTGGAGTCCGACTCTCAATCGATCAGTCGGTAGCGGCTCCTAGCAGAACGTGCCGACTCCCAAGTACCAAAGAGTCATGACGACTTGCCTTTCCAATGTGACTTATGTCCGAGTCTCTTTTGCCTCACGATATACCTTGTCAGACTATAGGCGAATAATTCTCATCCCTTAAATAGTCTGACTCTCTTCTTGATCCGAGATAAGTGATTCACCCGACTAACTCTTAGTCGATCGCCTCGGTTAACACTTAACCGAGTCGTGCATGGCCATGCTTTCCGAATCATATCTCACAAGAGGGACCAGAGAATATCTCTCCAAGTGAAGGGGCAAAATCCCATCTTGGTTATTCACATCACGCAGCTTGATTCTCAACGAATTCAACTCGCCTTTATAATCGCCCGATTCGGATCAGCTTGTGTAACCTAAGTCGGTGATCCTCAACTCGGACTATGCAATCACCTCAGGTCAAAGGATTACATTGATTGAGATATACAAATGACAACTTGTTCGTTGTACCTCAATATGGGTCAATATGACTCGCTAAACTCTTTAGCCGAATCTGTGTAAGTTGGAATAGCATCTCCATGCCCATGACAAGTGTAACCGAGTCATCAAGCCAACTTTCACATTGGTTTAAGTTGTGTGTCCAGCACAACCTCAATGACCAAGGATATTTACAAACAACATGAATGCATAGTTCCACAACCGAATAACATATTCAATGATACACATCAGATGTTTATACAAGGACTACTTAATATCTTTATGAATACAATGGGAAATCTCATCATACATGATTACCTCTAGGGCATATTCCCAACAAAGGTGAGCGGAGTAATCGCAGGAAGGCTGTGCAAAACTCATTAGGCTGACAGAGGTGAGCGGAGTCGTGGCAAGAAGGTGGTACAAAGCTCTTGTGAGGCTGACAAATATGTCACATGGGAGGCTGCAGTGAGTCAATAAAGATAATTATGATCCTATTACTATTTCCTTTGAACTAAAAGGATAAACTCAAATTTGTTAGATTCAGATGTATCTAGATAAGTTTGAAGGCTAGACATCTAAAACTAAACAAATCCAAGGCCATTAATTTGGTTCGAGGAGTATCAAAACCACCTTGCATGTTTCCGAAGGATTATTTGTCTGATTTTACAAACTTGTGGATTATTTGTCTGGTTTTATAAATTTGAGGGGATTATATGAGCCGTTTGAGTTGAGGGGTTTCTTTATCCTTTTACAAAACTTATATGGGAGTTCTGTACTTTTTACTCCCTTCGTCTAAAAAGGATGTCTCAAGTTTATTTAAATTTGGATGTATCTACTTCCTCCGTTTTAAGGAAGAAGGCGCACACACATTCAAAGCAAAGTTTGACCGAATGAGTATATTGTGTAAAATTAGCATCATTGGATTTGTATTGAAATACACTTTCCGATAATGCTAATTTTGTACTAATAATTTTTATATATTTAGAGAAAATCTTGATCAAAGAAAAAACACGCAAAACAAGAACACTTTATTCTTTAAAACGGAGCTGTTGAGATTATTAGACCCGAGAACAGTTCCAGGTTTTTCGAGATTATTAGTCCGGAGGTAGTTATTAGCCTCGGTTAAAAGCGTTGGGCCCATGCGCTTTTATTAGGCTAGTATCCTCCCGTGGAGCTTTGCTCCATGCATGCAATTCTTTTGACCCACGATCGGTGGAAGTAAAGGAAAGCGCGTGATTACACGAGAATGGAGTACTCTCTCTCCATGCATGCAATTACCGCGGTTACACGAATTGGTTAAAGGAAAGAAAACGGTCGTGTTATTCTACTATCAATGTTGTTGGAACACCTCCTACCGACTGGCCGGTCCCGAGGATGTTCCACACCAGAGAAGAAGACTAGAAGAAGGCACACACAGTACAAAGTAGATGAAACAGGGAACAAAAGGAACTTTATTGAAAACTCTCTCGGTAAACTCCCATACACAGATTGTTCCTCTATTTATAGGCTAAATGGGGATACGATACCCACATGGGCCAACCCTAGCCTGGTAGAGGCCACACTGAGTGGGCCTCTACCGGCCCAGTTTCCCAACACTCCCCCTGGGTATCTTATCTGTATAACCATGGCTTAAAACTCCAAAAAACCCAGTGGGAAAATATGGAGAAATGCACACGGTATACTTCTTGCTATGTTGCACGAATTGCCTCATTAAAAACCTCATGTGAGAAACTTCATAAAACTCACTAAGGGAAAAAGAGTACAATTCACCTAACTGCAAAGTTAAGTACTCAATCATCGGGATCAAGATTTTAGCGATGAGTTTGTGAAGATTCTCCCCCTGAACCTTGCATCTCCCTAAGTCTCATCATGCCGATCCCTCGGACACATCTCTCGAAAGAAGACGCTGGCAATGATTTAGTGAACAAATCAGCGAGATTTTCACACGACTTAGTATGCAAGACTTTCACTTCGTTCATCTTTTGCAACTCATGTGCATAGAAGAACTTGGGGTTTATGTGCTTTGTGAGATTGCTCTTCACGTAACCCGTCTGGACTTGTGCAACACAAGCGGCATTATCTTCATAGATAATTGTTGGGGTTTGTACGGTGTTCAGTCCACATGACATCTGGATATGACTGACTACTCGTCGAAGCCATACACATTCTCGTGATGCTTCATATAATGCTATGATTTCCGAGTGGTTCGTCGAAGTTGACACAAGAGTTTGCTTAGATGATTTCCAGGAAATTGCCGTTCCACCACAAAGGAAAACATATCCAGTCTGCGACTTGGATGTATGCGGGTCCGAAAGGTACCCAGCATCTGCATAGCCTACAGCAGATAGGTCTTGGTTCTTTTGGTAAAACAAGCCAACGTCCTTTGTCCCTTGTATGTACCTAAAGATGTCCTTAACACCTTTCCAATGCCTCTTGGTAGGCTCAGAACTATACCTTGCAAGCAAATTGACGGCGAAGGCAATATCCGGCCGTGTACAATTTGCGAGGTACATATCGCCTAATCGCATTAAGTAGGGAATTCGTCCTGCATTTCCTCCCCCTCTTCTTTAGGCCTGAACGGGTCCTTGTCTTGCTGCAAAGATCTTCCGACCATTGGGGTCTTAGAAGGATATGCCTTTTCAAACCCAAATCGTTCCAACACCTTCTAGGTGTAGGCCGACTGGTGAACTAGAATCCCAGCAGGGGAATGCTCAAGTTGCAGACCGAGGCAGAACTTGGTTTTGTCTAAGTCTTTCATCTCGAATTCCGACATCAGGTAGGAACTCGCTTCCTCAATATCGTCAGGTGTACCGATTATATTCAAATCGTCCACGTACACCGAGATAATACAGAAACCATCCTGGGATCTCCGTATAAAAACACATGGGCAATCTTCATTGCTCGCGTAGCCCTTCTGATGAAGGAAATCGCTTAAACGATTATACCACATCCTACCTGACTGTTTTAGTCCATACAATGACTTCTTAAGCTGAACACTGTATAAGCTCTTGTTTGCTCTATCCTGGTTCGGGATAGGGATACCTTCTGGTACTTTCATGTATATGTCTGAATCCAAGTTACCATATAGGTAAGCGGGGACAACATCCATTAGTTTCATTTTTAAGTCCATGTTTACTGCCATTGAGATCAAGTATCTAAAGGTAATTCCATCCATGACTCGGGAGTAAGTTTCCTCAAAGTCGACACCTGGTCGCTGAGTGAAACCTTGAGCAACGAGCCTTGCTTTGTACCTTACTACTTTATTATTCTCGTTTCTCTTTCGAACAAAAACCCACTTATGGCCAATGTAATGTGGGGAGGAGTTAGACAAACAGGTCCAAATACCTCTCTTTTGTTTAACGATAATAATTCAGCGGTAATTGCCTTCTGCCAATCTTTCCAATCCGACCTTTTTTTGCAATCAGCGAGCGTGTTAGGCTCAGGGTCAAGATCTATGATTGAGGCAATTTTCTTGGCAAAATTAACGTCGACATTTGCCATGGCTCGGTTGTATGACTCGTTCGAATTAACATAGTTAATGGCCATTTCGTCATGGAGTGCATCAGGCACATCCTCTTGCTCCACCGGATTTCCCAATCCAGGAGCTAGGTCCTTTAGCTTTCCCGCTCCGATATGTGCGCACACAACTTCGCTGGATATTTCCGATATAGGAAAGTTTAAGTCCGGAATTTGGTGCACTAAAATATCCGTACTCGTGCCAGGTCTCAACTGGCTCCCCTCAACAGGGGTAGACTGTAATAAATCTCTCTTATCCTTTTTCTTCGGGCGTCCCCGGGTACTTGGGATTTGAGAAACCGGAATCCGCGTCCTCTTAGGCCTTGGAGCAGGAGCGGGTATACCATCATTTTTCTTTGGTATTTCAACCCTTTCCGGTGCATTGCGTGCATGCACATGCGACTTTGTCACAGTCTTTAAATCACTAAAATGATCGGGCAGTTGATTCGCTAGGGAGTGCAAATCTAGTATCTTTTGGACTTCTCTATTAGTCTCAACAGTGCGCGGGTCATGAGCGTGGATCCCCGTGGCTTTTCACGTGATTTCTCGACTTTTGTCATCCAGGGGTTGATTACCTCCCCCCAAAGTCGGGAAAATATTCTCGTCAAAAATGCAGTCAGCAAAACGGGTCGTGTGACAGTCACATGTCAAGGGGTCCAAGAACCTGATTATGGACATAGTCTCATAACCAACGTATATCCCCGACTTACGGAGCGGTCCCATTGTTGATCGCTGGGGTGGTGGTATAGGTACATATACCTGGCAGCCGAACCTACGTAGGTGGGAAATTTTTGGTGCCGACCCTTGCGCAAGTTGGATGGGAGAGTGGATGTTGTAGGCCGATGGTCGAAAGTTGATGAGATTAGCGGCGTGTAACACCGCGTGTCCCCAACATGTAGTTGGTAAATTACAACCCTGAAGGAGTGGTCTGGCAATGAATTTAATTCTTTTAATCAATGCCTCCGCAAGTCCATTTTGAGTGTGGACATGCGGTACGGAGTGCTCAAGTTTGATTCCAGTTGCCATGCAATAATCAACGAATGCCTTTGAAGTAAATTCGCCGGCATTGTCCATTCGAATAGACTTTAAAACGATAATCAGGGAATTTATTCATTATTTGTATGATCTGGGAGATCAACTTTGCAAAAGCATGGTTCCTTGTTGACAGCAGGCAAACATTGGACCATTTAGAGAAAGCATCGATGAGCACCATGAAGTACCGAAATGGCCCTGAGAGGGGTTGAATTGGACCACATATATCCCCTTGAATGCGCTCCAAGAACGCGGGGAGTTCATCCTTCACCTTTAGGGGGGACGGTCTAATGATCAGTTTCCCCGTAGCGCATGCGGAGCACACGAAATCATCGGGATTCGGGAAATTTTTCACATTAACATTATGACTGTTCGAGTTGTTAATTATATTTCTCATCATCCTAAGACCGGGGTGGCCTAACCTATCATGCCAAAGGCAGAATAGTTCGGAGCTTCTAAAGACAGTCTTAAGGGTAGTGTAAATAGGTGGTGCTACTATCTTAGTGTAGTACAACCCAGTAGCTAATGAAGGGAGTCTTTCGACAACATGTTTACCATTTTCGTCGCGCTTGGTAATGAGTAGGAACTCCTTTCCATTCTCATCATCATCGGTTTCGACATGAAAACCATTTGCGCGGATGTCTCTAAAACTTAAGAGAGTACGAGTCGACTCCGGATACAACAATGCCTCTTCTATGATCAGAGTTGTTCCATTAGGGAGTATGACAGTTGCTCTTCCGGAGCCAACTACATTCGGACCGCAGCCGGCGATCGTCATTATGTTACCAGGGTTTTTGGTAATGGACTCAAAATACTTTGTTTCTCTCAAGATGGTATTTGTGGTGCCGCTATCGGCCGAACGCTTTCCTCCATTTGGGCGCCACACGCGTTCTAAAATATAGTGCCTAATTAATATAATGGAGCGAGGAAGATGCTACATCAAGTAAGTAAAACACATAAACATTTCAGAACATCACATAATAAAATAATGGAATAGATGAATGAAATAAATGTCATCCAATCGCCGAAAACAAATAAATGTTATGCTCTCATAGAGCTTGCAACCATATCGAAAATTGTATCTGATTATTGCGGAAAAGGAATCATCACAACAAAAGGAGCTCAGGTGGATTCTGCGAAGAAATCACCAAGCTCAGCCAGTATCTCAAGGTCAGTGGGCTTCTCTTCGTTGGCCATCATCATGGACAAGGGGCCTAGCTGAGGCGGCGGGGGCACAACGTGCTCAACCTCCATGGGCACAGCGACGTCCGTGGGGACCGCCGAGGGTGCTGCCACTTGTGCTACGTCATGCGCCACTACGTGCGCGACGTTCTGCACAGGCGCCGCTCCGGGCGCCAGTGGTGCCTCAACCTGGACAAGATGTGCCTCACGCGCCTTCTTGTTGGCCTTGAACGCGTCCACGACGTGTTTAGGGGCCAAACACTGCCTGGAGAAGTGAGTCTTGGAGCCACAGCGGAAGCAGTCCTGGGGCCTCGCCTCCCCCTTGCCCGCCTTGCGTTGCTTGGCCGGGTTGGAGGAGTTGGGGCCCTTCTTGCCTCTCTTCTTGTGGATGGGCTTGCGCACCTTGTAGGCACCAGTATTGGCCTCATGACTTGGGCCCTCACAAGGGTTCGCGGAGAAGTTCTATTTCAGAACATTATCCTGCGCCTCGGCCACCTGGAGAGCATCAATAAGCGCTGCATATTCCGTGAATCCTTCCTGGCGAAAGTTTCGCGAGGACTGGATGTTGTCCGGATAGAATGTGGAGAGGGTTTTGTCTATCTTCTGCTGATCGGTGGTACTGGTCCCGAGACTGATAACGTGTTGGAACACCCCTGCCGACTGGCCGGTCCCGAGGCTGTTCCACACCGGAGAATAAGACTAAAAGAACACACACAGTACAAAGTAGATGAAACATGGAACAAAAGTAACTTTATTGAAAACTCTTTCGGTAAACTCCCGTACACAGATTGTTCCTCTATTTATAGACTAAAGGTCACACCGAGTGGGCCTCTACCGGCCCGCCCAGTTTCCCAACAAATGCAACCAATTAAATTTTACCTTGGTAGCAGCAAAATGGCCCTCCAGTCTAATAATTCCAAACAGAGTATTTTTAGGAGAAATTTTAATATGCCCTGTTAACTCAATGGTATGAGCTTGAGGCAATTGCTTCAGGATCTCTTTTAACACTAATACTGATGTTTTGATTTGGCAGTATAAAAACAAAGAGGTTTATTCTACTACTTCCCTCTATGCTATCATAAATTTTGGGAATGTCACTCCCATTTATATCCCTGTTGTGTGGCAGTTGCATATTCCTTCCAGAGTTCATATATTTCTTTGGCTTCTAGCACATAACAAACTAATGACTAGAGATAATCTTAAAAAAGAGACACATGAATAAACCTAAGGACTGTATTTTTTGTACCAAGGATGAGTATATTAGCCACCTCTTTTTTCAGTGCTTAGTTGCCAAATAGGTTTGGAGTATCATTTCCAGTTTTTTTAATATTTCTGTTGGAAATGAGCTAAAAACTAGATTGCAAATAAGAAACATGTAGTTCTGAACTCAGTTTATTCTGCTGTCTCTGAAAATTTAGGAATGATATGATCTTTAATGGTCTTACCTTGGATTAGTTTGCTGAAAGAGGTGGAGAGATTCTGCACCTACCTCTCCCAAAATCTAGCCTCGCCCTTTGCACTGACTAGTGGCTAAATAGGGATGCAAAAGCTGAAAGAAATGCCCCTCAAGACCTGTCGTCGCCCGTAAAAGGATGGCGGTGCAGGGACCTAGACAACACCGACTTCTACTCTTGCAGCTGCTGTCTTCCCTTCCCCCTATAGTTTAGATCTAGCCGGTGCTTTCTGCTTTAGCAGTTTGGACCTCTAAATTTGTAGCTCTCTTGTTGTTCTGGACCTAAGAATTCTCTTTAGGTTTCGTTGATGTTATCAATAAAATCAAGGACAAAAAGTTAATATTGATTAAAAGTAAAATCCAAAGTAAGTACTGAATAGTGTCTAGATATATTCAAGTTTAGGCACCTAAACTTGAAATTCTTTTTTAGGACGAAGGGAATAGTTATTTCGAGCATAAATACTAAATCATCTGAACAACAATGTTTTTAGAATTCACATATGTAGGAGGTAGCAGCGACCGAGATCCTTCAACCATCGTGAATCCGACCCGAAGGCCCTGCGAGAGGTCTCGAAACGATTCTGCATGCGCACAACATATAGGTACTCCATTCAGAAATTAAATTTGGACTTCGCCTACTCACAGTATCCAATGTAAAGACTTTGACTAACATTTTTTTAGCAAAACTTTGACTAACATTTTATTAAAATATACTACCAACAAAGAAAATAATACTAATTCGTCCGTCTCAAAAATTGATGTCACGGAATTATTAAAATTTAAATAAATCTTTAATAAATCTGAACACTTTCAGTATATAGATAAATATAAATTCTGATAAATCTGCTGTATCTATTTTAAAACGGAGGGAGTACATTGTATTTTTGCAACATGCTATTTTTCGTAATTAAAAATCCTAAAATACTCAGCCAAGCAAGATAAAACTCACAAGAAAAAAACATAGAAAGAAAGATCAACAAGAAGCAAAGAATCAAGACGTAGAATAAAAATACGCGAGGTGCGGAAGAGGATTGTGCATCAGAGTCATGGAAGTAGAGCAACACGGCTTGCTTCGGAAAGCCAGCTTCTGCTCCTTAAGCAGGTTATGCATGTCGTCATCTGCACCAAATCCCCAAATCCCCAACAGATTGTGTGACAACAAAATCGCATAGAAAACACGCAAGTTGATCGAGAGACTAGATAAACGGAAGTGGATGCATACAATACGCAATTTGTTTCAACAAGAGAGAGAAAATAGGGGTAAAGAATGGAGAGGCAGGGGGAACAGGAATGGTGGGGTGAAGCAAATGGCGGCGGCGGCGGCTGTAGGTGAAGCCCTGCTTGGTGGTATTTATTGACGGAAGTGCCAGCTAGGGTTCAGCGGGTGGCCTCTATCGGCCGTCCGATCTGCGAGGCCCTCCGGTTGAGATTGAGTTTGAATAGGTCACACTTGCGCACACTGTGCGCACCACGTGACACGTATTTCCCCAGAACCTACGAGCTTATAAAATGAACTTTACTGTCTGGCGACCGTCCTCTCGATTGCAAAATTGGGCGGACGTTCCGACATTGAATTTAAAACGAAAATTTAAAATATTTTCTAGGTCAAACAGTTTGTCTGAATTAAGATTCGTTTTTACTGTTAGGCCAGTCGTGACGAGATCTTTGAAACTAGATCCCATATTGGTATGTTTTGGCAACTTTTTTTGGACCAAAAGTTATCCAGCCGTAACACGGGAGTTATCCGGATTTCAACATATAAGTTATCCACTCAATAACATGTAAGTTATCCACTACTACAAAATCTACACACAGTCACGTCTTATGGATGGGTAACTTTCTTAAATACCCATAAGTTATCCATCACTAACACAAGAGTTATCCAGGCTTTAGTATATAAGTTATCCACCCAATAACATATAAGTTATCCACCACTATAAAAATTTATCTACAAACATAATATAAAATGTTATTCTAATAGCTCGGCCTCGTTACTCGTCGCCGCTCTCCTAGCGTATGGACTACTCAATCTCGAAAGTCCATCGCGTGAAACATCAAACATAATTTCATTAAAGGAACTAAATTTAAGTTTTTGCATACAATATAAATAAATGGGGTCTTATGTCCAACCATCCACCACAGTAAGCCGTAGTGAACAACTTGATGCTCAACCATTAGTCTAACGGCCCGAATCTATTGTATGTCGTCGCTACCGAGGGGTGAAGAAGCCTAGATGGGTTTTATGATACTGACGCTTCATCGCTCGTCGACGCTAACACATTGATAGCAATAAAGTCTCAGTATCCTAACAACTAGGCTATCGCGCTCCAATTAACCGTCTATACCCAGCACGTTTATATGCTGGATAACTTATGTATTATAGGATGAATAACATACATATTATGATATGGATAACTTATGTATTAAGGATGGGTAACTTTTTGGTCCAATTTTTTTTTTATCGAAACATATCAACATGGGATCTAGTTTCGAAGATCTCATCGCGACTAGTCCAACGGTGAAAACGGATCCTAAATCGTACATACGGTTTGATCTACAAGTTATTTTAAGTTTTTGGTTTGACTCTAAGCTAGTTCTGATCAGTTTTGTCGTTTAGCGGTGGAATGTACACACTCCACGTCTGAAATTGCACAGGATGGACGGCAAGAGTCAGTTCTTCAGAATTGGTCATCTACCGACAGTTTGTATAAAATTCTAAAAAGGAGCATCGGGAATGAAGCTAGTACTATTAGTTTTTATGAACATATAAATGGAAACAACATATACTCCCTCTATCATAAAGTATACTATATATAGACGTATTTTAGTATTACTTAGATGCATGTATAAAATGAAATCAGTTAATTTAAAACGAAGGAAGTAGAAAAACCGGATATCACAAGATAATTATTCTACCCGTCCGAAATAAGCTGCCCTAAATTTATCTAGCTACATACGAATCTAAAAAGAGCACTGTAAATGCAGCTAGTATTAGTTTTTATGAACATGTAAAATAGAATACAAATAGAAACTGGGTACTACAAGAAAAAAGTCTACTCTCTCCGTCTAAAAAAAAGATGTCTTCAAATTCGCATGCTACATGCAAATCTAGATAAATATGCGATAAATATTTTTGAGATAGAGTCATATCTATACCTAATAATAAAGGAAGGAGCGTTTCTTGTAGTACCTACACTTTTTTTGGACGGTTTACCCTTTGACCAAAAAATAAATTACCCACCAATACCACCGGTAAGTGAAAAAAAATCTATAGGCCGTCGGTCCTGGGAGGTGCTCGCCCTCGGGACAGCAGCCAGCGAGGGGGAACAGGAGGATGGCCGTGTGTCGGCATCCATGACGAGAGCGGGACAGCCTATGTACCGGTCAGGTGGGGCAGCTCCACGCATCAGGACCAGACGATGTTGTCCTCGAAGAGAAATGTACCGACGATGCCCTCAAGAACTTCGTCCCTGCACGGCTCCCCACGCCATTGAGCGGTAGCAAACAGGCCTCTGCGCGGCAAGACCTCCGACCGGCTCCTACGGGACTGCTCTCACGAACCGGCATAGTCGCATACTCGCAGCGCAGATGGGGAGCTCGCGGGGACGGACGACGGCAAAGACGAGATGGACAACTTATGCAGATGCATATGATGCGGAGGATGGCCCGTGCTGCCCGACAAGCGGCGCCATGGCCGACGCACGATGGAGCTGCCGAACCAATCGTTCGATTGGTTAACTGTCTAGAAACAGGATGCGTTTCCTTATCCCTTCAACTATTTTGCATTAAGGTCTCCGTACTTACACGAATTGGCAAATATAGTTAATACAGTAGTCATATGCCATGATTTGTGCCGGATCCATGGAACACCCGGAAGTGTGCATTGAATGGATTTGGGATGATTGGGATGCTTTGTGGGAAAAAATATGGCATGTTTTTCTTTGTGAAAATAAAAGGATTATGCATGGATGCGTTCAGCCAACTGACATTGTAACAATAGGCTAAATAATATTCAATAAAACTTAACCCGTAGCAACACATGCATATTTCCTATACAATAAATAAAATTATCTTTTGTGCGTAACTTTTTCTCCCGGTGCAACGCACGGTTATTTTTCCTATAAACTAAATACGTGGACTAATTAAACGGGATGGTGCCAGCCAGGCCGGCCATGAGATGAAAGGGAAGCACACCAAGGAATTAGAAGAGGGGGTTTGGAGAAAGGAAATATTCTGCTTACGAATTGGAACAATCAATTGATTGAGAAGTCGGATGTCACCGAGCAAGTTAAAAAAATTGTCTATGATATAACGTGCCATCGATTTAAAAAAAACTTACCACCGGCATAACAAAGACTAACTTCTTCATCCGCCGCAACGCGCGGGCATTTTGCTAGTATATACCTAATAATAAAGGAAGAAGTGTTTCTTGTAGTACCTATACTTTTTTGGACAACTTTACCCTTTGACCAAAAAATAAATTACCCACCAATGCCACGGTAAGTGAAAAAGAAAAGGTATACACACCATGCCATCCAAAAATCAAATAACGGTTCGTTCTTCAAATAACGGTTCATTCTTTTAATATGTTGCGATATTCCTGTTGTTGATCGGAGCACGGCGTAAGGCGTTGGCTGCTGCTTGGGTGGGGTGCATGCGCAGACATTTAAGCTTCTACTAGCTGGCAGGGGATTCAAATTGAGCAATCGGAGGTTGGTAGCGATGGGATCCAGTGGCCTTGTGTATTGGTAGAAGGAGGCGTGAGATGCCTAACTAGCTAGCTCACGTGAAGAATCAAGGCGGACAAGGAAAAGAAGTGGACAGGCTGCGTTCCAGGACGCAAGCAACACCAAGAAGTGGCACATGAGATTTTGTAGAGGAGTTGCCCGTTGGTGGCAGGGGACCTAATAAGTCTCACATGCGCATGCTCTAATCTCTCTTCTGAATTTGTAGAGAAGTAAGTTTACTGCTGCGCCGGTGGAGTTTGTTCTGCCGAGGATTCCAATATTTAAAGCGTTTGTAATTTTGTCTTTTTTAAGTATCTTGCTCTATCACGTCACATTAATTATATTGTAGTAATTATCATCTTGCAACATGTAAATTTTCTCATGATTTTTGTACCTCCTTTGATCCATATTAATTGACTCAAATTTGTCTAGATTTGGATGATTCTAGACACTATTTAGTATATATGTTCATCTAAATTTTGACAAATCTAAGTCAATTAATATGGATCAGAGGGAGTAGTATATCTAGCATGCGCAAGATCATGCATAAATTAGTCTAAATAGACGTATTGTTCAACTTTTTGCTCTTAGTATATCATATACTATCCGATCACACTTTGATGTATGCAATCGGGCATTCCTTGTTTTGTCGCCGTGGTGCGCTTTTTGATACCACTATGACCACTATGTGTATGTGATATCCTTGAAATCAATTGGGGTAGATTGGATCTGTAATGTGCATCAACCGGAACGGCCTCTGGGTTAGTCTTTTGTTCCCTTTTTATCTAGGGCAAGCCATATGCAAGGAGAGGAGTGTGGTACTTGGTTCTAATTGAACGAGATTGTGGGCTTGCATGGTGTAGAATTATGAGAGACGAATGGAAGAAAAATGACATGAACGACACATCTCGGCTGCAGTCATGAATATGGCTACCGAGCAAACGAAGATGCCACATGTCGAGGTCCAGCTGAGCCGCAAATCATAAGCATGCTCCGATGCCATGGTGGTCTACCAATGGATTAGAAGGGGGAAGATATTAGGACCCCATCAGAGACTCAAGGAGACGAAAATAATTAACCCGTAGCAACGCGCAACACAAGTTCACATCATAGATTTTTCTCTCCCGGTGCAAGCGCACGGGTATGTTTCCTAGTAATATATAAACATATAATATGTGTTGTTTACAAATACACGAATTTTCTGATGACTAGATGTATATCATATAATATTTCTGTTGGAAATAATTACCTATTTGTAGCTAAAAACTGGATTGTAAATAAGAAACATGTAGTTCAGAACTCAGTTTGTTCTGCTGTCATATGGTGTCTCTGAAAATTTAGGAATAATATGATCTTTAATGGTCTCCTTTAGGTTAACTTGTATCAGATTCTAAGGAAGGTCTTGACTCCAGTAAAGCATAGGAGACTAATATTTAAGAAATAGATGCTGGAGGAGGTGGAGAGGTTATGCACCTACCTCTCCCAAATTCTGGTCTCGCCCTTTGCACTGATGAGTGGCTGAATAGGGATGCAAAAGCTGAAAGGATTGCCCCCCAAGACCTGTTGTCGTCGGGGGTCCCGACTCCCCCTCCCCTTTGTATTGCTGTTCTAGTTGCTCTGCTTTAGCAATTTGGACCTCTGAAAATTGTAGTTCGCTTTGTTGTTTTGGACCTGATAATTTTCTTCAGGTTTCGTTGATGTTATCGATGGAACCGGGGATGAGAAGTCCCTGTTGATCTAAAAAAAATATTATAGTTGTCATTGAAAAAAAATCACAATGTAGATTTTTTTTAAAATACACAGAAAGATCTTGGAAAAAACTGAAAAAAATTACTATAACAGTATATAATCCACTAACTACATGCGAATCTAATTGGGTTTAGTGCGTGCCTCCTAATGTGCCTTTTCCATACCTCACTAATGTGTTTCGAGTCAGTTCAAAAACAAAATTGCGACCTGGACATACTCTACCTAGTATACTCAGAACATTGAAATTTTATGCGGAAGCAATTTTGGATTTTTCAGAATGTCAATTTAATTTGCATTTCAACCAAAACATACGACACGGCCTTTAGTTTCTAAAGAAGCATCACCCACATCCAGGTGGGTGCATTCTAATTACACGCTAACAACCTTTAGTTTCTACTGAAGCACAGAGTACCAGGATATGCACAGTTCTAATAGTCAACCGAAGAAACATTGTCAATCTTCGGCCCAGAAATGAAGCAAGATGACCAAATTCACTTCTCATCATTACACGCAATGGAGAGAGAACTTCAATGTTGACAACTAATTGAGAAACCAGATAAGCTGAACAACAAGCAAGATCGGATCTTTCACGAGCACCCGAATTGTCATAGATGCCTATGAACAAAACAGTTCCTACTCCTTACTGCCATCTTGCAGCAAAATTTACACTGGAGTTATTTTGACGACCAGAGCCATATGTACAACTACAAAGACAGGGACAACTGGATTGCCATTTACACCCCCCAAACCATCCTGGCCACTTGGGGTGGAACGAGCCAACAACCAACAACGCTCCTTCTCTTCACTCTATGGTACACAATTTACTAGCAATGGCAGAAGCACTACTACCCTGTGGATTGTACTGCCTGACCAGGCTGCTTCCTTGGTCCTCGCTTGTCACACAAATAGTTGAGGACATACAGGTTACAAACAGAGCGTACAGCCAAGAGGGTGGAGATGCTCCCTAAATAGAGATGAGAGCAAATCAATCAGTTGATTGCGCAAGAAGCATGAATCAAAACCACTAAGAGAAAAGTTTGTTATTCAGAATATTACCTCATTAGCTACTTTATTTGAGGGACACCATCACTGCAGAACTTCTTGAAATTCTGGCACTCGTCAGCCAGGAAATCGCTGTAAATATATTGATGAAACGTTAAATTGGATTCTGAAAAAAGGGAAAACCACTGCAGATGGAAGACAGGTAGAATGCAGACTTACTAGATGCGCTCCACCATTTCCGGAGCATCCCATCTAGGACTCCAGGGGTAGTCATTTATTTGAGTTGATGTAATAGGTATCCCTTGGGAATTACAGTGCTGCGAGGAATCAGGAATGCCAATGTTATAGCACAAACAGCTAAAAGAACAACATCATGAGTCACTTCCACCACCCATCTGAATCTATATGGAAAATCAATAATAGCATACAAGCAAGACCGCTGATGAAGCATGTACATCACAAATAACCATAAGCGGTGAGTATCGAAATAAATACCTGACAACTCTGTAAGGTCAGGATAGGCTGTTGTTTTGGGAACTGAAGGGGGATGATAAAGTGAACCTGCAAGATCACATTGCGTTACAAGTCACTGGTTAGTGGTTAATCCACAAATATGAGGTATACCAGATTAGAGAATCAAAATATATGATGCCAAATGCCAATTTTTTTTTATAGAAAGCATTATTACAAGGAAAAGTCTACTTTCAGCCATGAAGTATGGAAATGTTCAGTTTTCAGCCTTAAAATCTAAAATTGTTTGAATCGCAGCCTCAAACTAATTAAACAACACTTTTCGCCCTTGGGTGGTCTCAAATGTGGTTCTGGGTGACGTGAATGTCCACTAACTCACTTAACAAACAAACGCTACAACAACAGTCTATAACAAACTCTACCAATCAGACAAAAAGCTTCCACAGAAAATGCTAGAAATGAAAAAAAATGGTATACACAGATGAATAAAAGGAACTCGGTGACATGGCAGTGGTGTGGCAGATAAATGGCATCAATGTAAGCCAAAACCACTTGTGAAACCACCCAAGGATAAAAAGAACTCTTTCCATCGTTCTAAGTTCAGAATCAAGGGGTTTGGAAGTTTAGGGTTGAAATGTGTACTGCTGATGGGTGCCATAAACGCTTACTAATAACCTAATAATAAGAAAAGTAGGAAGAAATGTGGATAAGGCATTCCATCTTCCACTGTTTTGCACTATCTTCAGCATAAGAAACGGATGTGGCTACGGTTCAAAGCACCTGCCAATTTTTTCTAACCAAGATACGAGTTAACAGATACTTCCTCTGTTCCTAAATAGTAAATATAAGAAGTTCTGGCAAGTCATTTTGGCCTGTGAAAACATCTTATATTTAGGAAAAGAGGGAGTAGCAGTTTTCTACTTAAAAGTTCATTGTGGTCGAATTAAAGTTTAGATGTGCACTGTCCAAAGTTCTGATTTGATGAGTTCACAGTTGGTGGTTTAGACGCCAAAGCTGGGATTTCATGAGTTCAAAGTTTGTGACTGTTTGAGTCAAAAGTCTGCGACTATATTAGACAAAAGAAAATGGAAAAGCAAGGTAGATTTACGTATTTATGGACATACCAGAAATGTAAAAATCCCTGAAATGGAAAGAACTGTAGCTTTCCGGCAAAGAATCTGATGCATACACAGGGTTGTTAGACGATATGCCAAAAAACAAAAAAATGCAAGAAAAGACTTTACTAGTACCGGATCAGCCTCTAATGGTCTCCCGAAAGCAGGAGCTAGGGCCTCGATGAAACGTCTTCTGGAACCAATTGAAGCTGATGCCTCGACAACCTTTAATATAGTTCAGAAACATAAGTTTGTACTCCAAAAACGAATCCAGCAGTGTCATTAATAGTATCCTAGAAATAAGCTCTATTTAACCAATTAAATGATTCAACCGTAGTGAAGTTTCAAGATTCAAGTGGATTTACATGCTTCAATAAATGAAAAGTTGCACGTCTGATCTCTGTCCATAAAGGTTGAAAAGGTACAATATGGCAGGAGGTCTCCTGCTTACAGCTACCATGTCAGTAATATCGTAAAAACTACTGTCTTTTCCTGATTCTTTTTTCTGCCCATGCCCCGTCCTTCGAACATAGCTAGAATAAAATTTTGAGCACATAAGTACTCACAGCTTTAACGTGGCAGAACTACTACACATCGCACAATCCCTAACTAACATATCATATTCAGTGTGAATGGAATTGACATGACAACTAAAAGATACAGAAAAATAGCACCACCAACAATAACAATAAACAGTCAGATTAAGACAATTACTAGAAAATGCACAACAATTTACCTGGTTCTTAAGATCATCTTCTAAAGCAAGAATATATTCTGCCATGCACCTTTACATAATTAGACCAAGAAAGAGAGATCATCAGTGACAAAGAGATGCTGCTTCTTTTGGTGAAAATTTTACAAAGATGTCACAGGTGCAGTCTGTTTTGACATGTAACATGCTAGACGAGACAATCTTCATGTAACCATTTACTCAGGAGTGTGGCTGTGTGGCAAGTTGACTTACATCCCATCAACCCATGCAGGGAGCTTGACAGCGTCCACTGAGAAAAATGATTTCATTTCAGGAGTTGAGATTAGTTTCAGCCGGGGTGCAGAAGGAACAGAGGAGTAACTTCTGCTAACCGGAAATATGGCCTGCAAAATAACCCAGCAGCCCATTTTCAAATGCACAACAAAACTCCTAAATTCCATCAGATTATCCAAATTATGAAACATCTAAAGTGATGTGTCTACTGCCTAACACTAAATACAGTTGTTATATATGTTCACCGCATTTTTTTGCCGCTACCTGAAAAGCATCTGGAGGGCAAACTGCAATCATATCATATACTTCCAATTTACCACTTGACTGAAATACCACAACAATACACGACACATTGAAGATAATATTTCTTCGCAACAGTGGGATTGTTGACTTGCAAATCCTGATGCTTTTATTTTTACAAGAAAACATCCGGCCTATTTGCATGTCATATGATGATACAATGCTCTGATAACCATAAGATCCAATAGGCAGAACATTCTAAAGCAGTAAGTATTAGGGGCGTGCTTGGTTTGAATCCAAGGCTGCCCTACCCAAAATTTGGCTATCCAAAACAAGAATCGAGGTTTTTCTTGCCCATGAATTGGCCAATGTTGGCAATGAAGATCAACTAGAATTGGCAGGTGGGCATTGGTATGCCAAAATATTGGCTGCCATCCAAACAAAGACCATAGGTAACATATGCCCCATAGGGCAACAATAGCAGTAGCCTTCAAATGATTTGATATACAGTTATCTTAGTTCGAGAAGATGTGGACCGTCTTTGTTCCAAAGATGTGGTAAGGATTAATCCAGAATGAAAATATGAGTTAGTGTTATGTAGGTGCCTGTAAATGAACAGAAACAAGATTTAAACTAGGGAATAAAATTGTCAGTTTCTAGCTTATGAGTTGTTGATATCTTATAGGATTAGTTGCTATGCTCAGTTGGTTCATCCCTATCCTTCATATTTTGTAGCAAGTTCTGGCCCTACATAAGGAGCAAGGTGCATGTATTTCAAATTAAGCAAGTAGTTAATCTATTCCTAGTCCCTTTCATCCCTCCCCTTGTGGTGTGGTTGCCATATACCACCTACGTCCTGTGGTAACTCAATCAGGCCTTAGGACCCCAGTCCTATCACGATTGTAGTGTAACAATTCAAGGAGCACAAGGGCATAACCAACTGAAACTTTGCTGATATGAAATATTTCTCAATTATAATCATCATCCCAGCTACTGTTTTTACATGTACAAGTTCATGTACAGAAAGGAGGGGCTTTAGAGGAACCTGCAGATGGATCTTTTGAGGAAATTTCCATGGACATCCAGGCACCAGCTGTTTTAAGTCCAAATCCAGAAGCGGAACAGCAAACTTCACCTCATCTGGCTATAAAGAATATGAAGAATACAAGATGAGAAAAGGCATCAATTTTAACAGAATAAAAAGGTTATGGCATTGTAAACTTACCCGATCAGTCGATGATACCATGCAGACCTCAATCCCCTAAACATGGAAAAAGTTATTTCTCAGTCAAAATGGATTTTAACAGTGAAGCTGATAAAACAAATGGTAATAAGACAGCCAAATCGCTCAACCTGCATCTCATTCGCATGATCATGTCTGTCTCACTATATTAAAAAAACATTATATCAAGAATACCTTTCTAGTTACTTCAGACATTTAGATATGCAGTCAATGCAACAGAAGGCCAAAAGTGGCAACGGTAGCGTGCTTACCTCCTTAGCAAGAACTGTGTCTACTTCGAACTTCAGTCTTGTATCATCCACCTCAGCAACCTGCTTCTTTTGGTATTCTATGTATAATAACCTGCAGCAAATGAAGCCAGTAGCAAATAGTTTAGAAGGAAGTTAAGCACAAAAACTAATAGGACAATCACCAGTATGCTTTGCGCACCGACAATCTGGTCAACTCATGACACCATTATTTCAAGTCAACATTGTCACTGGCCCTCCTGATTCCTCTTACTATAACAATACATTATGTTGTGGAAACAGCACTATCTTCACTATATGATGCATGCGTTGTGTATTTGGTAATTTCCAGTCAATAATGGCTAGCTCAACCAAGTGCAAGCCCAGTTATCATCAAGTTGCTGACCTTTTGTTGCAGCTTGTTTACGCTTCATTAAGTTGAGAGTCCTTTAATTACTCCCTACGATCCAGATTACTTGTCGCAGTTTTAGGCAAAATATTGCCTAAAATCTGTCTAGATTCAATGAACCCGTGAAAAGTATTCCCTCCATCCCAAATTAACTGACTCGCCTTTGTCTAGATAAGGATGTATCTACACACTGAAACCTTATCTAGACAAAGCTGAGACAATTAATTGGGGATGGTGGGAGTAATTTGGATCAAAGGGAGTAAGTTATTTCGGCAAAATGATATAAATGTCTTGTGAGTATGTATGTTAACGATAAATGCTTCAGAGAAAATAAAATATTGCAAAGGGGTGACTAGCATGAAATCGATCATATAGTTTGGAATCAAATTATAAGGTTAAATTAATTGACTACACGGAGCACATTATCAATTCATATGTTTTTTACCGGATAACTTTAGGGGAGACCCCTAAAGTATTTTTTCCATATATACAACAAACATTACAACATATTTAAAAGGGCCAATCCCTAAACAGAAATTGTAAAAGGAAGCTTGGCCAATCAAGGAGGTTGTTTTGCTTGGGTTTGACCCTAAAAGAGATAAGTGGCAGTTCCCTCTTTAAGAAAATTTCCTCTTGCTATATGAAGAAACAAAGCAGGGCCTTCAAGGACTATTACATTGCCTTTACATGGACTAGAGAAAATAGGATAAGCGTCGCCAAAACAAAATACTTAAGAATCACGCATGTTGATTCGTTTAGTATGACACCGGTTATGCAAATTTTCAATTTCTCAATTTGACCGTTTCTATAACCAATTGCTAGCTCCACTCCTGCATATGCATACTGAACGCTGACAACTCCACATCAATACTGCCTCCAGTCTAATCCACATGCATGCAGAGCAATTACGGACAACACGACTAACCACACAATACCAGAGAACAGGAGAAGCAAAGGATCCTGACCGGAGCTCTTCCACGAGGTTGAGTAGTCCCCTTGGGTCGCGGAAATCCCATTGTGCCAGGCAGCTCTTGCCCCCATTCCCGGCATCATCATAGTCGACCAGCGGCTGGAACCCTTTGTCGCCCGGCCCAAACACCACGTCGGGCGCCACCTTCGGGTACAACGCGTTATACAGGAAATCCCCTGCGAAACAGCATTCAGAGCCACCAAACAGGAAACCTAAACCATTACAGCAAGTGAGCGGGCGGGTGAGGTGCGTTACAGTAGACATAGTCGAGGCAGAAAGGGATGGCGAGGGTGAAGCGATCGGCGTAGCGGCCGTTCCGGCATCCGGACCAGATCTGCCCTAACTGCAAGCGGCCGCGGAGAGACGGGGTGAGAGGAGGGAGTGGAATGGTGGGGCAGTAGTGGGCGCTCCATGTACGTACCTTGACCGGGAGATTGGGGTTGGAGAGGAGAAACTTGAGCTGCGCGGCGATGAGGGGCGCGAGCGGTGGGCCGGATGTGGGGGCGGGCGCGGCGGTGTCGGCGGACGGAGACATCGCCGGCGGCGGCGGTGGTTGGCGATGGATTTGGCAGCTCCCCCTTTGCTGTATTTTTTTTCTTTGGGTTTCGAAAAGGGTCAAACAAGGAAGTATAGGATAGGCCTACTGATGATCTGCCTTCGGCCCGTTGCGGACTTGTGGCAAACCTGGCCAACGGGCCGGGCCGAGCCCATATAGATATTCATTGCTTCTACATGGGAACCTTAAGAGGTCGTTTGGTATCCATCATTTGGGCCTGAAATCCTGGAATTTATTTTGCAATTCCATCCCATGCTGTTTGGTTGACACGGAATTGAGCTGTCATTTCATTTGGCAAATCCATTCAAATATCTCCATGTGTAAATCTGATTCCTATCTTAAACCTGTCATTTTCAAATTCCGATGGCAGCCAAACATGTGAGTGTTTTTGGAATCATAATATAAATGAAATGAATCCATGTATTCATTTCATTTCCACTAAATGAAATGAATACCTGGATGCCAAACGACCTCTAAGTAGACAAGTCCCTTGTTGGCAAAACAAGTTTAGAGATTTATCGATCCGAATTTTTTATGTGCACAAGTGTTGAAGGTGAAATATTACCCAGATGGTGATATTCTAAGGTGGGATCATCCTTTATGTGGCGAAGTATAGTTGCTGGCATTGCTACCTTTAAAAGAGGATATATTTGGAGAGTGTGAACGGGAGAACAAATTAACATCTGGACCGATCCCTGGATCCTGAGTAGTCTAGACAGGAGGATCATATCTCCTCGAGGCGCAGTGGTCTACACCAAAGTTAGTGAGCTAATTGACCCTATATCTGGAGTCCGGGACGAAGTGCTTCTACATGAACTGTTTGATATGGTGGACGTTGGCAGAATACTACAGATTCCTCTGCATAGTAATCATGGTTTTGAGGATTTCATCGCTTGGGGCGCCTACAAGCCATGAAAAATTTACAGTATGCTTGGCTTATTACCTACAATGGAGGCATCAGTTTGGTAATTATACAAATCAGTTAGCTACAGCAGGAGGACCGGCCTTAAACCCCATATGGCAAACTATGTGGAAATTGAAAATTCCAAGTAAGGTGAAAATTTTCATGTGACGTACACTTCATGGTATTCTTCCTTTAAAGTCAATCTTAATAAATCAGCATATCGGACATGACGGAGGATGCCCTATATGCAATCAAGGTTTGGAAGACGTGTTACACCTTCTATTTCAGTGCCAGATGACAAGGGATCTTTGGGAAAGCTTTGGTATTTCTGAGATTATCGATGAGAGCATACAAGACGAGCGTTCAGGGTCTGTGGTTATTGAGAATATTCTACGAAGACAAGACAATGTTCTGCCTGGGTTTAACAATATTGGCCTAAAAGAATGCTTCTCGGTTGGATGTTGGTATCTGTGGTGGATTAGACGCAGGAGAACACATGGCGAATCCACTTCAACAATTCATCATTGAAAAATGTCAATTCTGGCAATTACAGCTAACCGCTCTAATTCTGTAGGTCTAATAGCTGAAAGCACCCAAAGATGGTCAAAACCAGAACCTCGTCACATGAAATTAAATGTGGATGCTTCTTTCTTTGAAGATGCGAGGGCGGGCTCGACTGGTGCAATTATTAGTGATTACCAAGGCCGGTTTGTAGCAACTTCATGTTCGCTCATATCGCATGTAGGTACAACATCATTGGCAGAAGCTATTGCGATGAGAGATGGACTTTTGTTGGCCAACAAATTGGGAATGAGTAGAGTACAAGCTGAATCTAATTCCATCGGTGTGATTGAGGCCTGCAATGGAGGCGATAGATGGTGGAACGGAGCTTCGACTGTCTTTGCGGACTGTGTTGATTTGGCGACTTCCATTGGAAATGTTTCCTTTAAGCACCGTCCGAGGGAAGCTAATAGAGCAGCTCATGACATTGCAAGCTTTAGTTTTTCTAATAATCTCTCGTGCAACTGGGACGATGAGCCCCCTAGCTTCCTGCTTAATTCCCTCATAAACGATGTAACTATTGATTGATGGCTGCAAGTTTCAGACGCACTTTTCTTCTTACCAAGGTACCTAAGAGGACTGGAAGGTTTTAATAAGGCGGCTTGCAGACCTAATATATGATGTTTCAAAAAAAATTATGGAGACCACATATACTATTATTGGGATGTCCTACAAGGAACAATTTCGTAATGGTCCGAGTCATTTGCTCCGTAGGCATGGAAGACATGTTCCTACTCTTCATCCCCTCAAGGAACTCCATGCGAGTCTTATGACATGCTTTAAGCCATCGCGATTGATGTCCTAGCCAGTGGTGCTAGGGTTGCAACCACGATGTGGGAGGTTGCTGTTGGGGATATGCTATATGTGTATCCTCATAGCATGTCTCCTGTCCGGATAACCCGGGTGGCCCACAGTTGGTAGCATGGCCCATGGCCTGCTGGGCGGCCTAGTTAGATGGATCCAGAAGGGAGGCCCATGCCGGATAAAGGAAGGCTACGGTGGAGTCACCAGCGTACCCGGAGCCTTGGAGTACAAGACACGTTAGACTAGTAATAGACAGTGTAGGACTCTGTAACCTGTCCGGCTAGGACTTTTCCCTGTAACCCTAGGACCTGACGACTATATAAGTCGGGCCTATGGGAGCCTTTAGGGCACGATCTCAGACAACTTCACATAACCTCGCACAGCAAACCTATCTTTGTAACTTGGCGTATTGCCATTATAGTGATTTATAGCAGGAGTAGGATTCCGCCACCGTCGTGGGATCTGAACCTAGGTAAACTGTGTTACCTCGTACCCGTCAACCGTGCACCTTCTCCCGCGTCTCTAAACACGCACTATGAGGACCCCTCCATGGCGTACTCGTTGGCAATACCACGATAGTTGGCGCCCACCGTGGGGCAAGAGGCGCTTCAGGCTCTTCAGCGGGCGAGGACCAAGATCTTCGCAGGAATCGGCGAAACCGTAGCCATCGGTCGCATTCTCTTCTCCGGCAACGTTCCGATCGTCCCTCCCGACGAGTTTTGGATCCCAGCGAAGACGAACCCTACGCGGTGTTCGATGGTTCTATCGGAGACATCCACCTCTTCATTGGTGAAACCGAGTCGGGCACTAGTTCCCTGGAAGTCGGAGAAGCATCAAGACCCGCACGGACAGCCTATGGGCAGGATACGTTCGCGGAAGGATCGATGTCGGATCTCTCTTCGGAGTTTGCCGGCAAAGATCGGAAAAATTCAAGGCCCACCCAAACCGCCCATGTGCAGGATATAACGGTGGAAGATCACTGCAAGTCCGCCGGCTTCGTCCATGCGTCTGGACAGTAGTGATCCAAGTTCGTTGGTGTGGTTACCATCTTTGATCTGGCGCGTTGCATTCAGAGAGAGGGCGAAAACCCCCGTGATTACCTTGCCAGGTGGATCCGTATACAAGCCGATCTGGCCCACTACCCCAATGATGATGCCATGTATCACTTTGTGGAAAGACTGGACCACAACACGTTTCTCCGGCATTCTCTAAGGCGGCATCAGGCTTCAGGACGCCTTACCTTCGAAGGCATGGTGAACACCGTCAACAACTACGTGGAGGCCGAAGCGGCAGCTTAGACAGCGCTTGCGCTCATTGATGGAGCCCCTCCGATTCAGCCGCCGCCATCGCCATAGTCGCGCCACCACCTCCAGTCATCGTCACCGATGTTGCACCTCCACCCCGCGTCATCGAGGAAGTCCTGGCACCCTCCGACTCTGTGATTGACGCGCTATACGCCGACTTCAGTGCAGATTTAGAGGAGATAGATTTCAGTCTAGAGGAACTAGACTCTGCCATGCAGGAGATGAAGAGGAGTACACGCGCGACGAGCAAGCCAACAACACTGTCACGTCTCGAGAGGTGTTCTTCACCATTGGGACGGCGATGGATGAAGATCAACCCGGACGAGCTCCGCCTACAGCTCTGGACAAAGGGAAGGGACCACCTGTTGCTGTCGACATTGATCGCGCAAAGGTCATGCCCCCTCCGCCTAATCCAGTGCAATAGCCACAGGAACTCGGCACCGGCCCGAGCAACAACAACACCGTTGAAAGGATACGGATGTCACCTATAGGGGGGTGAATAGGCGATTAAAACTTTTCCTAGAGTGGCTCAACAAATGCGGAATTAAACTAGAGTTTACTTTGTCAAGCACAACCTAGAACAACTATGGTTCACCTATGTGCACCAACAACTTATGCTAAGCAACACAAGCAACAATGTGATAGCAAGATATATATTACTTCAAGCACGAAGGCTATCACAATGTAAAGTGCATAAGTAAAGATCTCGGGTATAGAGATAACCGAGGCACGCGGGGACGACGATATTTTACCGAGTTCCTCCCAACATGGAGTACGTCTCGTTTGGAGAGGGGGTGGTATCAAACCACCAATGCCACAAAAGGCCTCCCTTATTCTCCGGTGAATCTCACCCCAATGGGATCGATCCATGCTTCCACTATCGGTACACTTGTCGGTGGCAATCGGAACCTCTCACAAGGTTGGGGCACTTCTCCACAACTTAATTGGAGGCTCCGAACAAACGCCACCAAGGCCAAAACGCCACCAAGGCCACAAAACCATCTAGGGTTCGAAGAACCCAAGAGGGACAAGCTCCAATGAGTAAAACAAACCAAATCTTCCAAGGAGAACTCAAACCGATGCACCAAATGCAATGGCAAGAACACAAGAAGTGATCAAATCCTTCTCTCCCAAATTCCACCAAAGCTACAAAAGCTTGTGGGGAATAAGAGAGGAAGACCAATGGAGGAAATCCACAAAAGACTCCAAGATCTAGATCCCAAGATGTTCCCCTCACTTAGAGGAGAGATGGATTGGTGGGATTGTAGATCTAGATCTCCTCTTTCAAATCCCTAAAGTATATGCAAGAATCAAGGGAGGGATTGAAGGGGGAGCAAGCTCAAGAGGGTCAAGCATGAAGGAGAAATCCTGTAAAACTCGAGCAAGGACATTGGGGAAGATGGGCCCCTTTTTATAGGCCCACAGATTTCTGACCGTTTTCTGCCCGTTGGGGATAAGTCAGACCGGAGACTCCGGTCTACACTAGAGACTCCGGTCTATATCGGAGATTCCGGCCAATCTCTAGACCAGCCTCCAGACCACCCATCTGAATGACCTGGGCCATCCATGACCTAACAAGACCGGAGACTCCGGACTGAGCCAACACCGGAGACTCCGGGGCATCCTCCGGACCTGGCTCCGGACCCCCATACAGTATGTCCCGGCCTTGATTCTGAAGTCACCACCGGAGACAGTTCCGGAAACTCCGGACCACACCAGAGACTCCGGTCCACGCAGACCGGAGACTCCGGTCTGGACCAAATAAGAGGAAAACTTCAAATGGCGATATCTAGAGTTTGGAAACTCCGATTGACCCGAAACCAATTTTGTTGGAAAGAGGACAACAAGAGAGAACATTTCATGTATTATAAAGTGAGATACCTCTCTTGGTGGGAAACCGGAAAACCTCAAAGATCAAAAACGCAATATGATATAAAAGGGAAATCCATTTTTGATGAACTAGAGCTTGTTATGAATATTACCACAAGCTCTAGAACCTCATATGGATAAGATCCAAATAATGGAAGGTTTTACCTATCTCTAAAAGACAAACCAGTAAAACCTCCAAGATCGAAAACGCAATAAGATATAAAGGGGAAATCCGTTTTTGATGAACTAGTGCTTGTTATGAATATTACCACAAGCTCTAGAACCTCACATGGATAAGATCCAAATAACAAACAAGAAAGGATGATGCAAAGTATGCAAAGGTTTGATCTCTCTCTGAACGATATGATTGAGTTACTCACTTGAGAGCCCCTCTTGATAGTACGGTTATCTATCCTATAAACCGGTTTCCCCAACTAACATCCCGAGACCGGTAAGAAAGAAACCCTATCAAGATCATACCTTTTCCTTGCACATATTCCACTTGATTATGATGTAGACGGTCTTGTCCTTCTCAAGATGGAACACCTTTCTTGATTGCTCTTGTACGCACTTGCTTGATGAAGACTTGCAAGTTACTCCCCCCATACAACATGGGGAAACCTTTACTTTTACCTTGTCTTCATCGATCCATGATCATCGAGGTTGGCAAGCATTAAGCATGAGATCTTCATAGTTTTAACTCTCACATGACCAATTTGTGGATCACTCTTTGAACACCTTGGTCACCACTTGATCCTCTTCACTTTGTTCTTCTCCAAACCTTGAAGCCAACATATGGTTCAAGCATTGCCTATGGACAATTCCTACAAGTACAACTTGATACAAGCATTAGTCCATAGAGATTGTCATTAATTACCAAAACCACACATGGGGGCCCACATGTTCTTTCAACCGCAAACCTACCACCTCCAGCATCTACGTCTGCTGCTGCCCAAGTTACTCCAGCTGATAGAGTGATGTATGACAATCTCCTCGTCGAGCCACTGACCGCAGCTCATATTCGGAACGTGACTCATCTTGACGAGAAGCGCCAGTAGATGCTAGAGGAAGCGCAGGCCATCGTGGAGCAAGGCGCTAAGCTAGATCCAGATCTAGTCAACACGCAGAAATCCATAGAGAAAGCTAGAGCAATGGAGGCCGAGTACAAGACTCTGCTGCAGCAGCAGAAGGCCAAGAAAGCTCCGGCTCGCGTCATCAACGATCCTGGTGTACGACGAAACCTAGGATGGCTCCCCGAGGCCGCCAGCCAAGCCATACATTGACAAAGGAAGGTGCAAGTGATGCCCACTCCTCTCCTCAACCTCGCCGTCGCCAAGACCCTTCTGGAGCAGGATAGATCACCCGAGGCGGTGGACCAGGTCTATGACCTAGTGGCCAAGGCGGTGAAGCGGCAGGAAAAGGCCACCTCTCAGAGGCTTGAGTCTGACCCAGCATTTTGCCAGTCTAGCCAACATAAGCCGCCAAGGGACAGATCTCCTCTTGATGTCGGGTCCCAGACGGGTTCATCAAAACAAAGACGGAGGGATGTGCGCAACAGGAAGGATGCTATCCCCATATCCTCCGACCACGGAGAAAAGGCCCAACCTCGTCGCCCATCGCCACCGCCCCGCTCCCCCCGACATCGCGAAGACCCCAAGGCTCACCATCGTACGGATCTGCCCCCGCCAAGGCAGGGTGGCATCGTCATCCGCGACAACATGGAGTAGACCCGTCATGACGGAGAGCGCAACCAGGGACACAAGAGCAAGTCGCACCATGACCCTCCGCGTCCGGCAAGCAATCACGACAGGCGTGAGGTGTCGCAGGAGAGTAATAGCAAGAAGGCTAACCCACCGCCACCTCCGCCTCCGTCGCCACCTAGCAGTCACCATGGCGGAGGAGGCCCGCGTCATTCACACAGCCCGTCCCCTGTTGACAAGAAGAAAAGAAACCCAGATCCATACGACGCACGTTCGCGGATCTATAAGATCCACGAGGCCCGGGAAGGACCATACCTGGGACCACGTTGCTTTGGACCTGCGATACGGTCCGCAACTTACCCCAAAGGTTTCTGGATTGACAAGACCATCAAGCCCTATGACGACACCGCTAATCTAGCTACATGGTTGCAGGATTATGGCAACGCGGTAGAGATTGCCGGGGGTAACCCCAATGTTGCCGTCAAGTACCTACCATTGATGTTGGCGGGCACAACCCGTCAATGGATTGATGACTTGCCGGAGAAATCCATCTGCAATTGGTTGGACATGCAAGAGGCGTTCACCAAGAACTTCGAGGGTATGTACAAACGTCCTTGCACTGTTGGCGATCTACAGCGGTGCGTGCAAGAGAAAGACGAGACATCTCGCGCCTACCTCTCCTGCTGGCTAGATATGAAAAATTCCTGTGCAGGAGTGCACGCTCAGACCGCCATGGCCGCCTTCATTGATGGGTTGGAAAGGGGCATGTTGCTCTGACATAAGCTGAAGCGCTTGCAGGACAATCACCAGCTTGACTTGAACCAGATGATTCAGTTGGCTAGTGAGTTCGTAGCTGCCGACGACGATGCCCGTGGCTCTCTGCCGGCAACGGCCGTTCCAACTCAAGCTCGGAGGAACAACAACACAAAGCGGAAAACCGCTCCAGAAGAAAAGCGAACTCCCGACATGGTCGCTATGACCTTTGAAGGACGAGGTGATGGCGAACAACGTGGTCGAGGACGTGGAGCTGGTCGTGGGCAGCAGCGAGGAAGTGAAACTGCCTCGGCAGTGCTCCGCGTTCCCCAAACCTACGAAGAGTACCGCGATATGCCGTGCCTTGTACACCTCGATGTCAACGGCAAATCCACCCATACCAATCGACACTGCAAGTTCGTCAACAACCTCAAGGAGGACCCGGAGTCCGGCTACAAGCAAAGTCGGAAGAACAGACCGCGAGGCAAGGGCAAGGGGAAGAAGGAGGAGGAGTCCAAGGATTCAAGTGACATGGACGAGGATGTTGACCCCAAGCACGCCACCAAGAGCGACGACAAAGGCAAGAACCCCTTCGAGAAGAAGGCGGCAGTTTACCACACTTTCCTTGGCACCCCCACCGTCCGACAACAAAAGACCTCTATGAGGATACCGATGGCTACTCTACCCCCAGTTCCCCAGTACCTATGCTGGTCGGAGGTTCCAATTACTTAGGACAGGAAGGATCACCTAGACCTTATCCCTACGGAGAACCAATACACGATGGTCATCAACCCCTTGATTGACGACATTGAGTTCACCAAATGTATGGTGGATAGTGGAAGCAACATCAACATCATGTACCTGGATACACTACAGAAGATGAACTTGACGGATGCAAACCTAAGGCGGACCAACACCATCTTCCACGGCGTAGTTCCTGGTCAGGAGGCTCGGTCCCTTGGGTGTATCACACTTCAGGTTGCCTTTGGCGATGCTAATAATTACCGCCAAGAGCGCATGACCTTTGAGGTGGTCCCCTTCAAGAGCGTGTACCACGTCATATTCGGCCGCGACATATTCCACACCTTCATGGCCAAGCCATGCTTCGTCTATAACAAACTCAAGATACCCGGACCAAACGGTGTCATCACCGTATCTGGAAGCTTTACCAAAGTAAGGGACTGCGAGATTAATGAAGCAGCCTACGCGGAAGCTGTCCTCTACAGTGAAGAATTCAAAGAGATCCAGAGCAAGGTCGATGACTCAGAGATGCCCACGTCAAAGAAACAGATCTCCGACTCCGCTCCAGCATTCAAGGCCGCCATCGAGACCAAGCCGGTGGAACTTGTGGTAGGCGATGCCTCCAATACCACCGCCATTGGGACGAACCTGGATCCCAAATAGGAAAGCATGCTCGTCGAGTTCCTCCGTGAGAACAGGGACATCTTTGCCTGGCAACCTGCCGACATGAAAGGTGTACCTAGGGAACTTGCCGAGCACAACTTAAACATTGATCCAAAATGCAAACCAGTGAATCAACCTCTACGACGCTTTGGAGATGAGAAGAGACGCACCATAGGCAAAGAGATAGCTAGGTTACTTAAGGCTAGTTTTATCCGAGAAGTCCTTCACACCCAATGGGTGGCCAATCCTGTACTTGTCCCCAAAAAGGGAACCAAAGAATTAAGAATGTGCGTTGATTACACTGGCTTGAACAAAGCATGCCCCAAAGATCCGTTTGCTTTGCCTCACATTGACCAAGTCATTGACTCGACGGCTGGATCGGAGATTTTGTGTTTTCTCGATGCATACTCAGGATACCACCAGATCAAGATGAGGAAGTCGGACCAATTGACCACTTCGTTCACTACTCCATACGACACGTTTTGCTATGTTACGATGCCCTTTGGGCTGAAAAACGCAGGTGCTACGTACCAGCGGACAATGCAACGTTGCCTACACGATCAAATTGGTCGAAACGTTCACGCCTATGTGGACGATATAGCGGTGATGTCTAAAAAGTCAAATGACTTAATCGCCGACTTAAAATAAACCTTTGATAATCTCCGGAAATACAACATGATGCTTAACCCCAAGAAGTGCGTCTTCGGGGTTCCAACCGATAAATTGTTGGGCTTCATTGTTTCCCAGCATGGAATCGAGATCAAACCGGAGAAAATCAAGGACATCTTAAACTTAAACCGTCCGACATGCCTAAAGGACATTCAACGACTAACATGTTGTGTTGCAGCAGCTAGTCAGTTCGTCAGCTGACTTGGAGAGAAGGCTCTGCCGCTATACAAGTTGCTGAAGAAGGCGGACGAATTCACGTGGACGGACGAAGCAGATGCAGCATTGAAGCAACTCAAGGAGATTCTTTCCTCAGCGCCCATCCTTGCAGCACCCGAGCCTGGAGAGCCCATGTTACTTTACATGGCGGCAACCAACCGGGTAATCAGCATTGTCGTCGTGGTAGAGCGGAAGGAACCAGGCTATGAGCACGGAGTTCAACGACCAGTTTACTATGTAAGCGAGGTCTTGACAGAGGCCAAGCAGCGTTACCCGCATTACCAGAAGATAGTTTATGGAGTATTCCTTGCTTCTCGGAAGCTGAGGCATTAATTTCAGGAGCACCCAATCACAGTGGTGAGCAAGACTCCACTGTCCGACATTATCAACAATAGAGACGCTACGGGAAGGGTCGCTAAGTGGGGCATTGAACTTGCCGCCTTCAATATCACCTACAAGAGACGTGACGCTATCAAGTCACAAGCCTTGGCGGATTTTATTGCAGATTGGACGGAGATGCCAGATGCTACTCCGTTGCCAGAACCAGAGTACTAGGTGATGCACTTTGATGGATCAAAGCTGCTCAATGGCTCGGCTGGTGTCTTTACTCTGATCCTGGCGGAGACAAGCTACACTACGTTCTACAGATCCACTTCGAGGCTACGAACAACATGGCGGAGTATGAAGCACTCATTCACGGATTACGCGTAGCCAAGGATATTGGCATCAAGCGCATAGTTTGCTGTGGAGATTCCGACTTGGTTGCCCAGCAGGTGGCTGGCACCTGGAATGCGCGGAACCCTATGATGGTGACATATCAAGACGAAGTGGACGAGATAGCCAAGAGCTTCTTGGGCTACGAGGTCAAGTATGTACCTAGGGAGCAAAGCGAGGCGGCTGATCTGATGTCTAAGCTTGGATCAACGCGCAAACGAATTCTGCCAGGAGTTTTCCTAGAGCATCTACGGACACCATCCGTGAAGGGAGTAGACATCGATAACCCGGATAGAGTTGACTCTTTCGTCCACATGGTGGCAAAGGTCCCTCCGGCTTGGACAAGACCGTTCATGGAATATCTCGAACACGGAACTTTTCCCAACGACGAAGTCGAAAGACGACAAATAGTACGTCGAGCGAAGGGCTATACCATAATCAATGGACAACTCTACAAAAGGAGCACTACTGGTGTATACCTTAAGTGTGTTTCCCAGCTAGAAGGTATTGAAATCCTACGTGAAATCCATCTTATAGATTGCGGGCATCACGCTGCTCCTCGATCATTGGTCGCGAAAGCCTTCCGGCAAGGATTCTACTGGCTAACCGCGAAGGCAAACGCCGACAAGCTGGTTGAGACATGCATGGGATGTCAGTATTATGCCCGACAACCACATGTTCCTGCTGAAGAATTGCGAACAATACCAATAACTTGGCCGTTTGCAGTCTGGGGGCTAGACATGGTGGGACCGTTACAGACGGCACCATGTGGGTTTACGCATCTGCTAGTAGCAGTTGATAAATTCACTAAATGGATAGAAGCTAAACCCATTAGAAAGCTTGATGGGGAAACTGCCCTAAGGTTTGTCCGGGATCTAGTGGTGAGATTTGGTCTCCCACATAGCATTATCACCGACAACGGCAGTAACTTGTCACTCGGAGAAGTGGAGGCATACTGTTGGGAGAAAGGCATCCGACTTGACCTTGCATCTATGGCACATCCACAATCCAATGGTCAGGTTGAGCGAGCCAATGGATTAATTCTGCAGGGAATAAAGCCACGTCTTGAGGCACCGCTACATAGAGCAGCCGAGCTCTGGCGAAAGAATTGCCATCTGTGCTGTGGAGTTTACGAACTACACCCAACAGATCCACCGGCTACACCCCTTACTTCATGGTATATGGAGCAGAAGCCATCGTACCTTCCGACATACTTCACGATGCACCAAGGGTTGCCGCCTATGACGAAGATGATGCTGAAGAATCCAGACGCCTAGATGTGGACCTTCTCGAGGAGGAGCGCGTTTTGGCATGCCAAAGATCCGCCATCTACCAGCAGAAGCTACGCAGCTACCATAGTCACCACGTTCGGCATCGCTCGTTTAAAGAGGGGGATTTGGTGATCCGACTTAAGCAGACGAAGTCACATAAATTATCCCCGCCATGGGAAGGACCGTTCATCATAAGCAAAGCGCTACTCAATGGGTCTTACTACCTCGTTGACAATCGTGAACTGAAGGATAGACCCAACAAGGATCATAAGCGTAAGCGACGTGACCCGGATGATGACTACCCGGAGCTTGATCGGCCATGGAACATAGCATAGCTACGTCCTTTCTACACTTAGCATTTTTTATCTAATTGTGTACCTCTTATATGATCAATGAAATAAAGCTCTTTGGTTCACTCATATTTCTGAGTCTTTTACCTCCTTTAGTGTTTATTTTTGGATCATATAAAACCTTTATGCACAAGCTTTGCGATTGCACTTATGAAAATTCCGCCTAAGGGTGTTAGCTTAAGTTTTCTGGTCTACACGTCCTTTATCGTTTTTATGTGGATTCTGGAGTAGTGACTTTTGGCACTTGTTGTCGGCGATTTTGTGCTTAGATTATTGATTGTGCCATTGGACATCATCACCTGAGTGCATGGTTCCTACAATGAGTCTTCCGACTCACGAAAAGTCAAGCATAAGAACCAAAGTAATGGATAAGCCAGCACTTGCTTAAAAATATATACATGCTGGAAATAGTTCTTAAGTAGCAGGGCATACAACATTGTTTTCCGCCTTAAGTTAACACATAGTTTTTCCGCATAACAAGTTATAGAGGAAACAAATATTACAAGTTGTTTTTCATTTCTCTGGCGTAGGCGACTTGGAAGCAACATCACCAGCAGCAGGAGAGTCACCTCCCTCGAAGTCGGCAGTATTGAGGGACTCAGAGGAGCTTTGGCCTTTGTCTCCAATGGTTCATAGGCACAAAGACATTAACGTCGACTAACTCGGCGACTCTGGTGTCATAACCCGTGAGCGACGTCAAGATAGATTCATGATTTATTTTTTGGCCTTCGTCGTCTACGTCAGGGATACCGAAGGTTACCGTGTCGATGTCGGCATTCTCGTAGTGTGCCTTCACCATTGACAGCGCCATCCTTGCACCGGCCCGTGCACATGAACGTTTCCATCTTGCGATACGCTCGGGGGCTCGGCGCAGGATCTCCGAAAACTTCACCACAGAGTCAGATGCCTTGATATTGATCTGGAGGGGCCTGGCAATCTCCTTGGCCTGCGCAATGGCGGTGTTGATAAAGTTGCCGGCAAGGACCATGCATTCCTTTGCCGGAGGAGGTGACCGGGTTAAACCCATAGGAGCTGCGAATTCCCGACAAAGGAGCGTATGAGTTCAAAAAATTCAAAGTATCCAGAGTACAGAAATCCAAGACGGAGAATCACTTACTGAAGATGCTAGCCTCAGCTTGCCAGAGAGTATCCGCCAAGGAGTCCCGTTCTTGTTGGAGGAGCTTGTATGCTTCATGATGGCGTTGGTTCTGCTCATCGACAGCTTTCTTCTGATTTTTTAAGATCACGATCTCCTCCTTCAAGCGGTTCATTTCCTCGACGGCGGAGTCCTGCAGGGCTTTCATTGATTCTTCATGCATCTTCAACATGTCCTTCCTCTCCTGCTTGAGGATCTTGTTCTCGCTATCCAGCTCCTGAATATGCTTGGATTGCTCGACAATGTCCTTAGCCTTGGCAATGGTTTCTGCAAGTCGGAGAAAGCAAAGTACACAGTGAGTACTCGGAGAATACACAAGATCAAGTCGGAATACGAAAAAGAAAGGAAAAACAGACGCTTGCTCTTGATGATCTGTTCCTTCAAGAAGGCAGTTTTACCCTTTTCAGCTTCCAAGTCCGCGCGGATCTTCTGGTACTTGTCGTTGGCCATGCCCCTCCGAGCATTCTCATTCTATGGAAAAAAGAAAAGTTAAACGTTGTTTGGTCTACTTGGAGCATCTAGACAGAAAATTTCCACCTAGACGCTCGGGAGCTACATCGAGAGTTTTTAACTTAGCAATATGCTTAGTCTTTCTTTAAGCATCTAGTTGGAACTAATTCAGTTTTCGATTAGAAGCTTGGGGGATACAGTATAAAGTTTTTAACTCGGATGTATGCTTAACTTCTCTTTAAGCATCTAGTCGGATCTAATTCAGTTACAACTAGAAGCTTGGGGGCTACAGTATCGAAATTTATAAACACTGCGTATGCTACTCTTAAAGCATCTAGTCGGAATATTTCATTCCACCTATATGCTTGGGGGATACAGTGCGAAGTTTTCTAGCTTAGTCACTCTCAGAGCATTTAGACGCAAAAGACCTATGGTTTTCCGTCTAAATCCTCGGGGGCTATAGTGGGATATTCATATGAAATGCAAAAGGAAAATATAACTTACAAGTGCAATGATCTCGAGGTTGGTAGCACACTCAGCCAACAGCTTGCCGAAGGATGCACTGTTTCCTTGCAAGATTTCTGCCTGCCGGAGAAGCTCCTCGAGACCGCACGTCAGTGATGTCGGTGCCGCACCAGGAACCAGAGAAGTGCTACCCGGCGTAAGTACCGGATAGACTATCTTCGTAAACTCGATGGTCTTCTTGGGTACGGGGGCGCCGCCTTCGACAGATGTACCACCTTCCACTACCGCCTTACCGCTATCCATGGCATCCTTAGCCGGAGCTTCAACCATTTGGTGTGCGGCACTCTCCTGCGTCGCCTGTTCGCCGACAACAGCAAGCTCTGTGGAGGCTCTTGAGTCCACTTCCATGGCGGAAGGGCCAGATGCTTCTCTAGCTTGTGAGCTTGTCGGGGCGGACGAAGGCTGGACGATGGGAGTGACAGGGGCGATGGCGGGAGATACGTCACGATGCAGCATATCCTTGATGGTTCTAGAAGCCCCCAAGTTTTGGAGGTCTTCTTCAAGATGGTCGTGGCTTTCTTCCTGAAACATGCAAAATGCATAAGTATAGGAACAAGACAGATAAATGGACAATGTCGGAGGGAAAGAAGCTTACACAAGAGGGGGTGATTTAGCAAAGGGGATCCCGGTAATCTTTCTTTTCTCTGCCTCCAGAGCGGCGGTAGTCTTTTTGGAGGCTCCACCCTCCGTCTTCTTCTTCTTGCCTCCGTCGACAGCGTTAGAGGTGGAGCTCTTCCGCTTTCGCGCCAACGGAGCATCGTCGTCGGACACGACGATGACTTCCTTCATCTTTGGATCATAGATTTGAGGAGCCATGCTGTCCTCGTCTATGTCGCTAAGTTGTTAAGGTGAAGAACCACCGTGTTAGATGAGATGGTAATGGCCAGACGGAAGAATTGGAGTATATGTCATACACAGAAAATAAACAGTTACCTTTGGGCACTTGCTCTCTACGAACATGTCGTAGGTGATGGCGAAGCCACGCTTCTTATCCTTCACCTTGACGATGTCCTTGAGGCGAAGCTTGACGGAGTCGCTCGAGAAGTTGTCCACGGAGATGCGGAGGCTATCCCTTCTATTGTTGGAATACTCGTGCATCAGCTTCGAGCGGTGTTGCAGAGGCTGGATTCGCCTGATGAACCAGCACATGGCTAGGTCCAAGCCAGTCAAACCCGTCTCTACGAACCACTCTATCCGCCTTATAGCGCGGGAAGCGTCGATGTCGGAGGGAAGGGACGCCTGGGATCTCCATGTCGAAGTTTCGGCGGCTGCTCCATCGACAAAGTCCGGGCACGTTACTTCTTGGCCGGCCAGAGGGATATCTGGGCCGTAGAAGTAAGTACGCTGCCAGTTCTTGCAAGACTCGCGGCCGACAATGTCGGGGAAGCGCCGGCCAGGCCGGATCTTGAAGCTAATAGTGCCACAATTTCTAAGTTCGCCCTGTTGCTCCGCTTCAAGGCAGACGGTGAAGAAATATATGAAGAGATCTAGCCTAGGCTTAATCCCTAAGTAACCCTTGCAAAGCGCCGCGTAATTGCTAAGCTCTAGGATACTATTGGGAGAAAGGTTCTGTGGCTGTACTCGGTAATGATTCAAGACATCGAGGAAGAATTTAGAGATGGGCAGGGAGACGCCGCGTACCAACTGTGCTTTGAGGTACACCTTTTCTTCGGCTTGGGGAGAAGGTGTGACCTCGCCGGCCGGCGCCGCCCGCCAGGCGAGCCCCTCCGTCGCGGGGAGGTAGCCCTCGATGATCAGCTCTTTGATATCGCGGTCCGTGATGTCCGAACCGTGTTAGTCGCCTTTGTGGGAGTCATACTCCTCCTCCAGCAGCTCCAGCGCCGCTGGATTATGGTCGCCGCCGGTGGCCTCGACCACCGCAGACCTAGGAATGACCAGGCCCTCTGGAGGCACGACGATGGAGCTCGCCGGCTTCGCCGCGGCTTCGCCCGACGCCGCCATCGAAGGAGAGGAGCCGCTGCTGGCCATTAGGTGTGTTCGGAGGTGACTGGTGAGATTGGGAGTTAGGGTTTTTCGTGCGAGGCGTGGAGAGCTCGAGGAGACGCTTGCCTGAGGAAGAAGAAGATGCAGGGGAGAATGAGGTGAAAAAGTAAATTTTCCACCGCAGTTACTATTTATGATACCCAGCGTCAAGATTCGTGCAGATTGATCGAACGGTTGCCACGTAGACGACGTGTGCGGAGGCGTGCGCGGAAATTTCGCCACGTACCAACCGTCGCCGTCAACGGTTCGTATCGCTCGCGCGGGAAAAGTTGACATGATTGCGTTCTCTGCATGTGTGAGTTACGAGGCGTTGCTGACCTATGTCTACGTTGCCCTAGCTAACATAGGCAGATGAACCATCACATCAGAAAATTTCGGCATGGACGGATCCAGTCCGGCAATGGAAGAGTACGATGGAAGATTCAGTAATTCTCCGACTTACAAGTTGAAGACGGAGAAAACCTTGCAGGGTTCTTTGGGAGGACTACAAGATATTACTTGACGATTTGCCAACATTCATCTAGACAGAGCATTCAACGTAAAGAGGCAAGACGACGCAAGATCTCGGAGTTATCCGGGGGCTACTGTTGGGGATATGCTATATGGGTATCCTCATAGCATGTCTCCTGTCCGAATAACCCGGGTGGCCCACAGTTGGTAGCATGGCCCATGGCCTGCTGGGCGGCCCAGTTAGATGGATCCAGAAGGGAGGCCCATGCCGGATAAAGGAAGACTACGGTGGAGTCACCAGCGTACCCGGAGCCTTGGAGTACAAGACACGCTAGACTAGTAATAGACGGTGTAGGACTCTTTAACCTGTCCGGCTAGGACTTTTCCCTGTAACCCTAGGACCTGACGACTATATAAGTTGGGCCTATGGGAACCTTTAGGGCATGATCTCAGACAACTTTACATAACCTCGCACAGTGAACCTATCTCTGTAACTCGGCGTATTGCCATTATAGTGATTTATAGCAGGAGTAGGATTCTGCCACCGTCGTGGGATCTGAACCTGGGTAAGCTGTGTTACCTCGTACCCGTCAACCGTCCGCCTTCCCCCACGTCTCTAAACACGCACTGTGAGGACCCCTCCATGGCGTACTCGTCGGCAATACCACGACAGTTGCAAGCCGCCTCCTCAAACAGGGTTGGCCCCTCGACTGCAATGGCCTTCCATGCGGCAACACTTGAGGTCATGTCCACCGCTGCAACGCAGCACCGCCCTTGTCGCGTGCATATGGGGAAGGAGCCTTTAGCGCTTTCCCCAAATTCCCATATGAGGCATCAACTAGCTTGGCTAGTTGGCCGACGACCATCGCTCTTGAGCAGTCAGCCGATTGATGGGGAGATGTGGTGGGTGGGGAGGCGGAGGAGCGCCGACCATGGAGGGCAACACTGAACAACGAGAGAGTTAGGTTTTCGAGCGGTGAGTGGAGTGGAGTGGGGAGTTATGCCCAAACGTCTGATCTTTCGCGCTTCCCAATGAGTATCGGACGAGAAACGCGGAGCTCGCTCGGGCCTAACTGAGTGGAAACGGCCAATTCAGACTTTCCTGGTAGACCAAGATTTAGGGTGCTTTAAGGTTCGTGCCATACCGAATTTGGGTGTAGCCTAGGCAACCAAACGCATCTTTTTTTGCCCACTAGAGCCGAAAAATGTCTTTGTGGGCAACCATGCAACAAAACAGACTCCTAGTCCTCGAAGCTGATCATTCTCTTAGATGTGCCACGATTATATTTTTGTTTAGTTGGATGTGAGAGAAGATTACTTTCCCTTAGCTAAGAGATGACTGCTTAGATAATAAGGAACGACTATTTTCTCCATTGTATCTTATGCATTTCTTATTAACCCAATTTTTTACTAAAAGTTTAATTAGTTCTTATTAATTGCTAGAGAAGACAATAAGAGATAATCCATCGTACGACTTATTTTATTGTCTTTATTGTCTTCTCTAGACGACATGGACAACCATGTGCATGCTCTAATCGTGATGTTTAGCTTTGTCGAACGAGACGCATGCAACACCAACAGACCCTACTATTATTTTGTTTCTATAACTGGTTGATTCTGAAGTTGTTCTTCTGTAAATAATTTGTATTCCATGATACATTGAAAGAAGAAAACTTTGGATCCATCACAATCCAGTTTATTCGACATTATTACGATGTGCAAAAATGCAAATACTTGCTACTTATAGCTTCTTATTTTCCATAGTGTCCGAGCACCAACTCATCAGTTGTCACCGCAGTCAACAAACTGGTAGTTGACGGTAAGGTGGCCATCGTTTAAACCCTGCCCGTTGGTGTCGATCTTGCTGAACACCGTGTCGTAGTCCAGGTCTAGGCCACCGTTGCTGCACTGGTCGACGATCCTTGCCGTAATCTGTGCGCCGGTCGCCGTGTTCGTCACCTATACAGATTCAAAAGATATATGAACGGGTGAGCCAATGCGTAGCAAAGCAGGGAAAGATATTTGACACACCCGATGGTTTATGTAAAAAATGTACATAAGTAAACTATTTTCGATCCTTACCAATAGGCACTTGCCGCATGATGCCTGTCCGGTGGGTCCAGCGGGCCCGCAGAAGGCGGTCCAGCCGTACTTGGAGCGCCAGGCAAAAGACATGCCGGCGTCCCAGGTGGCGCAGTATGCGCTGGCAGTGTTCAGGTCCCAGTTGATCTTCTCCGGGTTGTAGAAGTTATACGTGGCACGCACGTTGGACGCCGACTGCGCCGCGGCCATGGCAGCCACCGCGCACAGCAGGACAGCCATCAGCGCCACACGTCCGGCCATCGTCGTACGAGAGGATGTGTATGCAATGGTCAGTGGCTACTTAGCAGAGCGATCGGGAGGCTGTGATTCTGTGAACCGGTGGCGATGGAAGTACTCTTCTCCGGGGAGCATTATATAGAGTTGGGGGCTCATAGTTGGTCGCGGAATCGGCGCATACGGTGGACTTTTCTATCTTTCTCCACATTCAGTTTTTCCACATCTCTGGAATCAGGTCCATATGTCAACCAAAATTCCATGGATGTGCCAACAAGGCAACAAGGACGTAGGCATCACTGTTTGGCTGGTTCATTTTGACCAGGAAGTTTCATGGAAACAAAAGCGGTTCCGATCTCTTTCCGAATTGGTACAATTCGAATTTTTAGATATATATACTGGTGGACAGTATTTTGTGCACGTTTTCAGCCAGTATACCTTTATTCCGGTCATAAGACAGGATAAGCATGCGATATCGACCACCACAAGATCGATGTTTCCTGCTTCAGGTAGCAAGCTGACAAAACGGGAATTAGCTTGCTTGTTATCACGAACAGTACGTTTCAGAAGAGATTAGGATCAGTAGTTCAGTCTTGTCATGCTGAAGCTCCAATCTTGGGGGGAAGCACAGCATATGCAACCTCGTGATTCCATCCGCATTCCGCAGTTCCAGAAAGGTTGACCGATGGCTGCTCCTGCTGTATTACTTGTTCTTACTATCCAATGCATAAGTCTTATAAATATTTAGAAATCAAATCTTACTAAGTTTGACCGAACATATAGAAAAAATTAAATATCTATGTTATAAAATAATTACATTATATATAAAAAAAATTACATTATAAAAATATATATTATGGTGATTATGTTGTCATTAACTTGGTATTGCAATGGTTAATTTTCCCCCAAAGAGTACATGTGTCTATTAAACTACAATTAGGAGCTGACGGTAGGTCACCCCGGTTTTGTCCCTCAAACTGGTTTCGTCGGTTTTCCTTCAATCGATTGATCGCTGTCGAGGTTATGACCCCAAGTACCCCAGAGTTGAGTATAAGTGATTCGGTACATGACATGAATAGGGGAGAGATATAAAATGAAGCACAAGAAGAATTAGATAAATAGAAAAAGGAAAAGACTGAGCCGAGTCATCTGCCTCCTGGCTGAGTCAGTTGCCCCTCCAGGCTGAATCTGTCCAGGAATAGGCCCTCCAAGCCGAGTCAGCTGCCCTCCATGATATGTGGTGGCCCGATCTTCTCAGTAAACAAGAGTGGAAGATGATGATAGTCGATGTTGATAACTTGTATGCCGCTCACGAACCTCTCGATCAATCCCTGATGCCAATGCAACAGCTCTCGACCCTTGTAGATATTCGCAACTTCACACACTTGCGCATGTAGCCGCTGACCACAAAGCGGTATTGCAATCTTATAATTCCCAAGAAAAAGCAGATCAAACAAAACTTGAAATTGGCTAAATCCTAATGGATCAACTAATCACACTTAACTGATAGTAACAAAACACACCAGATTGATACGAATTGGTGCAGAGAATTCTAGGGTTTGCACTTGGCAACACCAGAACTAGGGTTTATATTAAACGTGGAACGTGGTCTTAACTCTACAATAGGGGCATCCCAGGGCTTATAAGGGCGGCTGGGCTAGCCAGAAACCGAAACTAAGACGTGTATGACTCAAACTGATACATGCCGACTCAGACCAGAATTGGTCGGAGGCCGTACATTCTGGTGTGTTTCGTCTGGACATCCCGGGTCGGCCGGACACTCGGGGTGAAGCACGTCAGACACTCCGGGTCGGACGGAAACTTTAAAGTTTCCGAGTGGTGTCCGGGTAGTGTTCGATCTGGCATACAAAAGGGTAACACCTTGTTGCTCCTCGGGCTGGCTGGACTGTCCGGGTGGAAACAACCGGACACTCCGGTCTCTGCAGGGATTTTGGCCTTCTTTTTGATGATTTTCCCTTGCGCCTTCCTCCCGCTCCTCCCTCGCGCATCCTTTGGGCGATCATCATGTTGGGCTTCTCTTGCAGCCCTTCTCCTCCTCGCGTCATGCTTGCTTCCTCAACGAACCTGATCATACATAAATGCATATACTTAGGTAGTATAAAGTTCTCATCAATTAAAACACCAGATTCGTTTAGAAGTGAATTCACCTGTTGTTCAATTAGATTGGCACGGACTCGAGTGATTGGTCCAATCCTTATCTCATTTGACTTGTTCTTGGTAGCGACATCGACAACTTCATTAGGAGTTGGAGATAGCAAATCAGTAGGGATGTCCTCATCACTCCATGGCAAGTTTCAAGTTCAAGCCCTTTCAATCACCATCTTCAGTCTTAGGACGCCTGCTCGGGACCGCACATGCAAAGCATTGTTACGCATTTAGATGCTTCTAGGTTCTCAGGATTCTCCCTCGAAAGTCCAAGATGCTCCCTAGGAAGAGATAAGACCAATGACTAGGAAGATGCCAAGAACAAGAACAAGAGGACAAGACAAAGGACAGACAAAACCTAACAAGGCTCATGCCTTGTCAGTTAACAAGACCCCAGTAGCACATCAGGAACAATTTTGTGGGCCATATTTTGTCCCATGGGCTCCCCTTTATAAGGAGCACCAGGAGGATTGATTCAGGGAGACCCCTGGGAGGGCTCCTTTCTTCTCTGCTCGTATGAGCACTTCATCTTCTTCCTCTCACTCTCCAGGGAAGGCCATTAGAGGCATAGAGAACACATCTCAAGGAGCACCATTGTAGCTACAGTAAATGGCCATGTCATATATATATAGGATCTAGATACATGAGTAGGTGTTTTATATAACTAGGAGAGCCTCGAATCTAGGTATATCATGTCTCTCTATGTCTCTGTTTGTGTTCTTCGTGTGTAGATTCACTGCATCATCCCTCCCTAGATTCCTCTAGTGTCCATGCGGCCCCAACTTAAGCCTACCCTAGGCATCTGCCGTGACACCACCATGACAGTTGGTGCCCACCATGGGGCTAATTAGAGGCACTGGGTGGGTTTCCATCCGGACCAGGCCATCTTTGTCAACCTCTGCATCACCATCAAGCAACAGCTTCTTCATCCTCTTCCCCGACATACATAGAGCATGGAGCTGGCTTACAAGCCTTTCTTGTTGACTCAACCAACAAGCATGAATCAACCTTCACCTCATCACCAAGGGAACTATGAGTATCAATTGACTCAACCAACAAGCATGACTCAACCTCAACTTCATCACCAAGTATACTGTGAGTACCAATTGACTCAACCAACATGCACATGAGATAACCCCGAATGTCACTTGGGGGTTATCACCCTCTTATCACTTAGTTGTTCACCTCGGGAAGGAGATATCTCAACCCGGGGGCTAGCCAACATACCAGTAGAATCACCCATAGATAGAAAAAGTATCTCGGGGACTCGGTCATTATTTGACCTGGTTTCCCCATGCTTAGAATTGATATTTAGAGTAGACATAATATATGTTACATGTTATGTCTTCACATATGTCAACTACTATATGTATTTTAAGCTATGTCTTCTACTACTACAACATAGTATTGCTTATATGAGCTTGTTGACTAACGGTGCCATCATATTACATATTATACCTCGGATTACTGTTTACATCAGTTTGCCAGATCATATTATATCTCGGATTACTGTTTACATCAGTTTTTCAGGTCATATTATATCTCGAATTACTATTTACATCAGTTTGCCAGGTCATATTATATCTCGGATTACAGTTTATATCAGTTTGCCAAGTCATATTATATCTCGGATTACTGTTTACATCAGTTTGTCAGGTCATATTATATCTCGTATTACTGTTTATATCAGTTTTCCAGGTCATGTTATATCTCAGATTACTATTTACATCAGTTTGCCATGTCATATTATATCTCGGATCACCGTTATTATCAGTTTGTCAGGTTATATTCTATCTCAGATTACTATTTAAATCAGTTTGCCAGGTTATTTAATATCTCATATCACTGTTTGAATCAGTTTTACATGTCAAATTATATCTCGGATTTATATCTCAAATCACAGTCTATGGCAGTTTGTCAACATATCATAGAATCATACTATATCTCGAATCCATATCTTAGAATTATATCTTGGATTTATATCTTGGATCCTTATTAATGACAGTTTGCTAGCATATCAAAAGATCATATCATATCTCCGAATTATATCTCATATTTATATCTTGGATCCCTGTTTATGGTAGTTTGCCAGCATATCATAAAGTTATATCATATCTCAGAATTATATCTCGAACTTATATCTCGGATCCTTATTAATGGTAGTTTGCCAGCATATCATAATATCATATCATATCTAGGAATTATATCTCGGATTTATATCTTGGATCCCTGTTTATGACAATTTGCCAGCATATCATAAAGTCATATCATATCTCGGAATTATATCTCGGATCCCTGTTTATGGCAATTTGCCAGCATATCATAAAGTCGTATGATATCTCAGAATTATATCTCGGATCCTTGTTTATGGCAATTTTCTAGCATATCATAAAGTCATATTATATCTCAGATTTGAATCATATAACTCGGATTTGAGTCATATGACTCGGATTTGGACATATATGTCAGAATATGATAGACCATAGAGTCAAATTCATATAACTCGGGCTTGAGTCATATGACTTGGATTTGGGCATATATGTTAGAATATGACAGGCGGAAAGAGTCAAATTCATATGACTCGGATTTGACATGTATGTCAGAATATGACAGACGGAAAGAATAAAATTCATATGACTTAGATTTGAGTCATATGACTCGGATTTGACATGTATGTCATAATATGACAAACGGAAAGAGTCAATTCATATGACTCGGATTTGAGCCATATGACTCGGATTTGACATGTATGTCAGAATATGTCAGACAGAAATAGTCAAATTCATATGACTTGGATTTTGACATGTATGTCAGAATATGACAGACGGAAAGAGTTAAATTCATATGACTAAAATTTGAGTCATATGACTCGGATTTGGACATGTATGTCAGAATATGGCAGACCGTGGAGTCAAATTCATATGACTCGGATTTAGACATGTATGACAGAATATGACAGACGGAAAGATTCAAACTCATATGACTTGTATTTGAGTCATATGGCTCGGATTTGGACATGTATATCAGAATATGACAAAACCGTGGAGTCAAATTCATATGACTCAGATTTGGACATGTATGTCAGAATATGGCAGACCATGGAGTCAAATTCATATGACTCGAATTTGGACATGTATGACATAATATGACGGACAAAAATACTCAAATTCATATGACTCGGATTTGAGTCATATGACTCAGATTTGGAGATGTATGTCAGAATATAACAAATGGAAAGAGTCAAATTCATATTACTCGGATTTGAATCATATGAGTCAGATTTGGAAAGTATGTCAAATTATGAAAAGTATATCGGATTTAGACACACATGTCAAATTTGTCCAGAGAGGTTATTTGACAAGTACCCATGAAGGCAGTATGTCAATTTAAGCCTATTTAGGAAAATTATGACATTGGTACAACCAAGTGAGTTGTACATCGAATCTGAGAATGTAGGTCATGTGTCAACTAAGCCAACCTAGACATATGAATAACACCGGTGCAATTCATACCATATATATTGCAATAGAAGAAAAAGGTTATATATCAATTAGCAACTCTAGGGATTTTCTAATATGAAGCCTATGCATGACTTTGCGAGTCCACATAGACTCAAGGACTAATATCGGGGATATGATCCCATGTACCCTAGAGCTGAGTATAAGTGATTCGGTAGAGGACATGAATAGAGGAGAGATATAAAATGAAGCACAAGAATAATTAGATAAATAGAAAAAGGAAAAGACTGAGCCGAGTTATCTGCTGTATTGGTCTAGTCATCTGACTCCTTGGTTCTTGACGTGGAGCACTTTGTTGGAAACCCCAAGAGCAAGGTGTCATAAGCACAACAACAAGTCTTCCCTCAGTAGAGACCGAGGTTATCGAACTAGAAGGAGGAAGGAAACGTCACACATGTGTTGCAAGCAATGCGGAGACCTGCACAACACAAACAATGGAAGATGTATCAATGGTAAAGATTGGACTAGGGTCCATAGTTCACTAGAGGTGCTCTCCTTAGATAAACAACATGGCATGAAGGGTAAACAAATTACAACAGGACAATTGACAGGAAGTGAGCAAGGCATAAGGATGCAATAGGTAGGGTGTGGGGCCCCTAGGTATGATGCATGAGTAGTTCCACCTTGGACTATGGGTCCATGTAGTAGCTAGATGGTTGTATCTCCTCCTTGTGCTTCCATGTATAGATCTTGTGAGCTCCGTTCATGATCAAGACCTAATCTATTTGTAATCATGCATGTTGTGTTTGCGAGGATCCGATGGATATTGAGATTATTATGTCAGATTGATTAATGGTTTTGTCTTTATGATTCTATCATGTCTGTGTTGTTTGTGATCTTGCATGCTCTCTATTGTTAGTAGCTACCTTGGCCGAGTAGTTTCTAGTGACTCCAAGAGGGGGTATTTATGCTCGATAGTGGGTTCATGCCTCTAGTTTCCAAGGGAAGTGACAGAAATCTCTTCGGTTGTAGATGCGTTGTTGCTACTAGGGAGAAAACAATGCTCTCTTGTTCATGGAACAAGTGGATTGTTTACCTTACACACTTTGCTTAAAGCAGTTGTCTGTTGCTTGCAACTTAATACTGGAGGGGGTTCGGATGATAACCTGAAGGTGGACTTCTAGTCATAGATGCAGTTGGATGGCGGTCTATGTATATTGTTGTATTGCCCAATTGAATCTCATAGGATCTTTTTGTTTGGTATTGCATTGTTATTTCTTGCTCAGTTCCTGTCAATTGCCCTGCTGTAATTTGTTTACCCTTCATGCCATGTTGTTTATCTAAGGAGAGCACCTCTAGTGAAGTATGGACCCTGGTCCAATCTTTACCATTGATACATCTTCCACTGTTACTTGTTTACTTGCTGCAAACCATTACCTTCCACACCATACGTTTAATCCTTTGTTACAGCAAACCGGTGAGCTTGACAACCTCACTGTTCGTTGGGGCAAAGTCTTGAGTTTGTGTTGTGCGGGTCTCCTCGTTGCTTGCAACACCTGTGTGACATTTCCTTCCTCCTTCTGGTTCGATAACCTCGGTCTCTACTAAGGGAAGACTTGCTGCTGTGCTCATCACACCTTGCTCTTGGGGTTTCCAACGAAGTGCTCCACGTCAAGCACCAACAAGTTTTCTAGCGCCGTTGGCGGAGAGTCTAAGGACGTCTTCACTAGGGGAGTCCTTCACTTCCTTTCTCTTTACCTTGTTTTTAGTTTGCTTTGTTTCTTTTGCTTGGTTTTGTTTGCCTCTTTTCAAAAAACCCAAAAAAATTAGTCTAGTTTGGTTTGCTTGCTTTATTCAAAAACACAAAAAAAATTAGTTCCTGCTCTAGCTGCTGCTGCTATTTTTGGCTTGCCCACCTTTGCCAAAATGAACTCTGCTGAGAACACCAAGTTGTGTGACTTCACTAGCACCAACAACAATGATTTCCTTAGCACACCTATTGCTCAACCTGCTCCTGATGCTACCTTTTATGAAATTAAGCCTGCTTTGTTGAATCTTGTGATGAGAGAGCAATTTTCTGGTGCTAGTTCTGATGCTGCTGCTACCCATCTCAATAACTTTGTTAAACTTTGTGAGATGCAGAAGTATAAGGATGTAGATGGAGATATTATTAAGCTCAAGCCTTTTCCTTTCTCCTTGAGAGGAAAACCTAAAGAATGGTTTCTATCTTTGCCTAAAAATAGTATTGATTCTTGGACTAAGTGCAAAGATGGTTTTATTGGAAAATACTATCCTCCTGCTAAGATTATATCTATGAGAAGTGACATTATGAAATTTAAACAACTTTATAATGAATATGTTGCTCAAGCTTGGGGAATAATGAAGTCTTTGGTTAAGAATTTCCCTACTCATGGACTCACTGTTTGGATGATTATCCAGACTTTTTATGTAGGTTTGAATTTCTCCTCAAGAAACCTGTTGGATTCAGCTGCTGGAGGTACCTTTATGAGCATCACTTTGGGTGCTGCAACTAGACTCCTTGATAATATGATGGTTAACTACTCTAATGACACACTAAGAGAGCTCCACATCGTAAGAAGGTAAATTCTGTTGAGGAAACTTCCTATTTGAGTGATAAGATTGATGTTATTATGGCTATGCTTGTTAATGGGAAAGCTCCTCTAGATCCTAATAGTGTTCCCTTAGCCTCTTTAGTTGCTCAAGAAGAGCAAGTTGATGTGAACTTCATTAGAAACAACAATTTTGGCAACAATACTTATGGTAATTATAAGCCTTATCCTCATAGTGGAAATGTTTATCATGGTAGATCTGGAATGCCTAGTGAAGAAAGGATTCTAAAAGAGTAGCTGACCACGTCGATCCTGATTGAGCTTGATCCTGTAGCGATCAAGATTGTCGAACGTCTCGCGGAGATCGTCGATAAGTGTCCTTGCCTCCTTGGTTTTTATTACTATGTCGTCAACATAGACTTGGACGTTGCGACCGATCTGGTCCTTGAAGCAGGCCTGCATGCACCGCTGGTACGTGGCACCCGCATTCTTTAGCCCGAAGGGCATTGTGTTGTAGCAGTATACTCCGAACGGTGTGATGAACGCCGTTTTCTCTTAATCTTCGACCTTGTGTCGAATCTGGTTATAGACTGAGTAGGCGTCGAGGAAGGAGAGTTTCTCACAACCTGCAGTCGAATCGATGATCTGATCAATCCGAGGGAGAGGGAAGTGGTCCTTTGGGCAATGTTTGTTTAGTGACGTGAAGTCTACGCACATCCGCAGGATGTCCGTGTCCTTCTTTGGAACCATCACCGTGTTTGCCAGCCACTCGCTTTCCTTGATTTCCCGGATGAAGTCTGCTGCGAGTAATCTGTTGATTTCCTTGCCGATAGCTTCGCTCAGGCTCGGCAGTCTTCGGATGGACTGCTGACGGCTTGGTGTCCGGAAAGACATTGAGTGCGTGTTTCGGCGAATTCACGAACTCTGGCATGTCCGTAGGACACCGGTAAGATTTCAGCGCCACGGAGGAATTCGACGAGCGCTTTCCTATGCGGTGCTGAGGTCATTGGCGATCAGCCGCCTTGAGGCGTCCGTCGGATGGACCTGCACTTTCTTGGTGTTGACGGTGGAGTCGAAGGACATGTCGTTACGCCTTGTGACTGGGGTAGCCATTGTCGTCACCTCGCGGAGCCTTACGAGCTCGTCTTGCATGCCGAAAGACTAGGAGATTTTGTTGAAATCCCTGTCGCATTGGTCCGATCGGGTGAAGCTCCCGTGGACTGTGATGACGCCCCTTGGTCCTGGCATCTTGAGTAGTAGGTATGCGTAGTGTGGGACGGCCAGGAACCTTGCGAATGCGACACGCCCCAAGATGGCGTGGTATTGCGACGGCCAGTCCACCACTTCGAATTCTAGGCGCTCCTGCCGAAAGTTGTCCGGCTTCCCGAAGATGACGTCGAGCCCTATTTTGCCCAGGGGAAATATGCCCTTTCCTGGGACAATGCCGTGGAACGTTGTGTCTGATTGTTCCAGGCTGCATTGCGGGATCCGCATAACTGCTAGAGTGCTTGCGAACATTAGGTTGATGCCGCTGCCGCCGTCCATGAAGACGCGACTCATCTCGAAGCCTCCGATCTGCGCCTCCGGCCAGGCAAGATGACTGGGCGAGGGATCTGGCAAGGGTGATCCGCGCGTGTGAATGTGATGCAGGATTCCGATCCGCTGAGGTACTCAGGGATTACAGGCGGAGTTGCCACAGCCAAGTTGATTTGTCGGGTGATTTTCTTCTGCACCCTGTTGGTGGGGCGTCCCTTCTGGATCATATTTAGTGCTCCCTTTGGTGGGGGGTATGGGACCCCGGCATTGTTTTGCGCTGGTGCGACTGGTTGATTTGGGCCTCCAATAGGCGGCGGTGGAGGAGCTCCGTGTGCTATTTCACCTGGCGCAGGTGCGTTTCCAAACGCAGGGATTGGGGCTTGTTGCCTCATCTGCACCATGCCTTCGCTGAGTTTCGAACTCGCGCGCCTTGAGCATGTGGCTGGCTTTGTTTTTGCCGTCCTGTTTGTCGATGTAGAAGTGGATGGTGCATGGACCCGAAAGTTTGTCGAATGCTGAGGGTCCGTTGTCGCGGTCGCGGCGTTGCCATGACTGCGTTGGTCGTCCGTTGTCGCGGAAGTTTCTGCCGCGGTATCCTCCGCTGTTGCGGCTGTTGTCGTTACGGCGGTCGGCGTAGCCGGCCGCGACCATGTCGGGTCCGCCGGTCCTCGTGACGCGCGATCTCCTCTTGCTGCGGCGTTCACGTCTTCGCCGTAGTCGTCCTCTTCGTCGATTGCGCCGCTGGATGCAATCTTCGCCGCCTAAGCTTGGCGATTTCCATGAGGTGGTCGAGTGTCTTGGGCTTTACACGCCCAAGTTCCTCCTTGAAGTCTGGGCGCTGACGCGCCGTCCTGGCGTCAATGGCCCGTTCTTCGGAGATGTGTGCTGCGGAGTTCTTGGTTGTAGACCAGCGTAGTATGTACCAGCGAATAGATTCACCCGTTCTCTGAGTGCAGGCTCGCAATTCTTCGATTGAGGCGGGCCTCTTGCTGGTGCCTTTGAAATTGCGGATGAAGCTGTAAGCGAGCTCCTCCCAACTTCGGATGGATCCTGATGATAGGCTGCTGAGCCAGACCCGCGTCGCGCCTGTCAGCTGTAGTTGAAGGCATTGCATGGCGGTTTCTTTGTTGCCTCCGTGAAGCTTGACGGATGACAGATGGTCGCTGAGCCAGGACTTTGGATCTTGCGTGCCGTTGAACTTCGGAGTATCCGAAGGAAGCTTGAAGTTGCGTGGCATCTGTGTTCTCCGAACAGATCTGCTGAAGCATCGAGCTCTGCAGAGTTCTCCTTCGTCTTCATCCATCTCAGATTCAGACGAGCATGCGCGTTTGGCGCGTGCTTTGTCGATCTTGCGCTGTGTAAGCTTGTCTCTGGCGTCGTAGTCGCGTTTATGGCTGTGCGAGCTCTTCTTCCTTCGAGGAAGATCGTGCTCCTCTTCCTCTTCGGATGAGGGGGTGGGGCTCCGGTCGCGCCTGGCCGGAGCTTTCTTCTTCGGCTCTGCAGGAGCGTCTTCGTGGAGCGCAGCTCCGATTAGTCCTAGTCCGGTGAGTGCGGACCTATGCATGGCCCTTTTCGGGTCCCCCTCCGGAGGTGGGTGAGCCACGAGATACGCAGTGGCTGCCATGATCGCAGCTTGTGGCGTCTTCGGGATGATGTTGCCGTCGGCATCCATATCCATGAATGATGTGTGGAGAGTTCAGGTCACGTCACGACGTTCCTTGGGATCCATGTTCTCCACCCGAGAGCGGTGCTTGTTTCCCTGGTTTCCGTTTGTGCTAGAGCCGGGTGCCATGGTGGAGAGCGCAGCTCGTCGCGCGCTGGACTCGGAGGCTGCTTGCTTGCGTTTGTCGAGCGTCTCCTGTATCTTGACTTGTTTCTTATGCTCCTCGATGAGGAGGTAGTGGTATGCCATCAGTAGGTCACGTGAGGCGCTCGCAGTAAGACGATGTCGCTGCGACAACACGGCTACCGCACTCCATCCTTCTTTGCTAAGTTGGATGACGTGGCGTTGTTTTCCCATTGGGTGGGGACTGCTTCTTTTTTCGCCCGTTCGGTTGCGGCGGGTTAGGCGTTCCTCGTCGGTTTGGATGATCGCGCGCATAGATAGCGCTTGCAGATTGGTTGGTTGCGCCAGCTTTCGGATCCGGAATCGTAGGTCCTTCATCCGAAGGTGGATCGCACATATCGAGTTGCAGTGCCGCCGCTGTAGAACTCATCTGTCGATGGTGACGCATATACGGGTGTGGAGCCCATGAAGCGGGCCTGATTGACGGCACCCACCCGTGGAGGCGGAGGGTGCCGCTTGTCCTACCAAGCGAAGCTCCCGAACAAAATTTCGAGTCCGTCGCCACGGGCTCGAAATCTTTCATGGTGGCCGCGAGTGGGTGGTGAAGTCGAAAGCGCCAAGAGGAGGTGATTCTCCATCGCTGAGTTGTAGATCGATCGGGTCGAACCGCACAATCAGCAGCCCCAATTCCCACAGACGGCGCCAATTGACGAGGTTTAATCTCGTCAATGCCCATTGTTATGGACTTGGGTTTTGGAGAAGATGGGGATGCTGGAGATCGTGGCACGGTTAACAGACAAGCAACCAGGGGACACGAGATTTACCTGTGTTCAAAGCCCCGGGGGAAAACCCTACTCCTGCTTGTCTGCTCTTGATTACGGCGGAACCGAAGGTTACAGGGTGCGCAGATTCGATCTGGCGTGGATGCGTGTGCGAAAGTATGAGTCGAGAGATCTAGGACGTGCCCTCCTGGCCTTTATATAGACTTAGGCAGGTCCCGGGCATAGTCCTAGTCGGTTACAAGTTCTAGGGTTTTACCCCTTTGAATTTCCTATCTCCGCTAGTCTTGCTCTCCAAGGATCCGAAGGCGTCATGGGCCTTGGCCACCCGAAAATCTTCATGGGCCAGCATATATCTGCCGTGGGCCTTCCTTGGGCTGGACCAGGTATGCTGAAGTCACGTACCCGTAGGGTATAACCATGTCATAGAGAGATCCACTAAGAATTTTATGCAGATGCAATATGAGCAAAATAAGATTTTCACTAAAACTATGGAGGAACAATCTATTATCTTGAAAAACATTAGTCATCAGCTTTAGAATCTGAATAGAGAAATTCCTAGTTTACAGTCAAAAATTTTGAGTGCTGAGAAAAATATATCCTCTCTATTTGAAGCTCAGTCCTCCTTGATTAATAAAATGGCTGCTAAAAAATAGGCCGAATCAACGATTAATAGGCTGATTAATCGCTACTAGGGACCTGACCGTGTCGATTACCACTAATCGTTTGTGTTAATCGTTTAGGACGATTAATAGCTCTGACACTTCGATTACTAGGTATGTTCCCGATTAACTACTACAATTGGTCAAAAAAAGTTGCAAAATTATCAACACTTATCGCCCATCCATCTGCTAGCCCGCCCTAATGAAGTAGGTTTTTTGACGCTCTTGCTCGATCCCTGCCTCTAGGAGCTCGATTTCTGCCATCACAAGCCAGTTCCTTGTCGTTGTTGACCAGTTTCTCATAGTTGCCGATCAGACCTCAGATACAAGAGCTCGAGCGCCTTGAGGATCTCATCCGGGAGCTCGGGGCTGCCTTTAATAGGATAGGTGGTTGAGGTGCAAGAGTATTCATATGTGTTTTAGGTGCTAATTTTTGTAGGTTGCACCGATTAATAGCCGACCGATTAAATTAGTTAATCGTCAGAATTCCGATTAGTCGCTACTCCCAAGACAACCAAGCAGTTAACGATTACCGATTTCCTTACCATTGCCTGAAACCATGGAAAATACCTTTGCTACCGCTCATGCCATACAAGTTACTATTTATGAAAATGTTAGGCTGTTAGCTCAACTTCATGCTAGGTGGGAAAGGGAAGCTGAAATTGATAGAAACAATCGTGTGTGCACCATCACCACTAAACCACAAGTAGTCCCTGTTCCTCCTCCTACTATGCCTAAGCCTATTGAGCCTACTGCTAGTGATGCTAAGTTTGATTTTGATATTGATGGTTGCAATATTTCTGAAGTGATTATGTTCCTACAAAAGCTTGCTAGAAGTCCTGATGCTAGTGATATGCATGTTGCTTTCACCAAACACATTACATATGCTCTTGCTAAGATTAAGGAAGAGAAGCTAAAACACAAAGCTTCTATTCCTAGGAAAGTAGAAGATAGTTGGGAACCCACTATTAATATGCAAGTGAATGACTTTGATCTCAAAGCTTCAGGTGATCTTGGTTCTAGTGTCTCTATTATGCCTAGGAAGATTTATGAAATGCTTGATTTGCCACCATTGGAAGATTTTTATTTGGATGTCCCACTTAATGATAATGCTAAGAAGAAACTCATGGGGAGTATTAATGATGTTCTCATTATGGTTCACAATGCTTATGTCCCTGTTGATTTCTATGTTTTGGATGTTGAATACAATGCTTCTTGTCCTATTACTTTGGGAAGACCTTTTGTTAGAACTGTTGGTGCCATCATTGATATGAAAGAAGGCACCATCAAATATCATTTTCCATTCAAGAAAGGTATTGAACACTTCCCTATGAGGAGAGAGAAGTTTCTTTTTGCTCCTATTTTAAAAGCAAGGTTTGATGTTAATGCTTCTTCATTTGAAAATACTTGATTCTTCTTGCTTCTTGTGCCTAACTTAAATGTGTTAAAGAAAAGTACTTGTTGTGAGATAACCCAAGATTTTCCTTGAGTCTTGGAAGTTATTACTTCAGTAATGACCTCTCCTTATCCTTTTTATTTGCTTTTTGTGCCAATAATGACCTCTAATGAGAGGGAAGTAAGATTTGGGGAGTTGCTGTCCCGAAATAGATTTCTGTCCTCCACCAAATTTTTTTATGAGGAGGCTCTATAACTTGGATTGAGATCAACATTTACTAATAAATCCCCCAGTATGTTAGCTAACTTTTGTTAGTTCAACACTTTTTGATTTGAGAAATATAAGATGTTCGAAAAAATTGGTTTCTACCTGCTTGTCTGTTTTGACAGATTTCTGCCATTATTTGCATTTGCTTCTTATCCTTTTTGAGTTCTCTTTAGGTGAATTGAGATTTTTGAAGGAGTTGCTACAGCTTGTGTTTTTAGTGAAAAGTCTTGCTGTTCCAAAGCTTTGCCAAAGGGCTAATATCTTTTGAATACACTAATGTTGCTAATGAAGATTGTGTGAAGTTTTGTATGAAGGAAAAATTTTACGTGTAGAGAGAGAATGATGTAATGAGATGAAGAATGGACAAAATCTCAAGCTTGGGGATGCCACCCCGGTGTCACCCCAAGAAATATCCAAGAGGTACAAGCGTCAAAGCTTGGGGATGCCCAAGGCATCCCCTTCTTCATCAATAAAAATCTCAGGTCTGTCTAGACACTTCGTTTTTATTATTTCATGCACAGTTGTGTTGTTCTTGGAGCGTCTTAGTTTTTGTTTGTTTGCTTAGGTTGTTTAGTTTGCTTGAATAAAGTAGTTTGGACCCCCATTCTCATTGTGTTGTTGCAAACAAGTTTCTTGGTGTTGGAAAAGAGTAGTAAGTTCTTGCTTGTAAGTGCAAGAGGAGCTTGCATTGACTGTGACTTAGACTTTAGCATGACATGCTAGGTGTTGTTTTGACTTTATGCTTAGTGATTATTGTTGTAGCATGTCTTGTTCCAAACAACTGGGATTGTTTAGTGTGTCTTTAAGAAATTATGCGTTGTTTTAGCATGCAAAAGCATAATATTGTGGCTTTTCTCCTTTGATGCTTTGTTTGGGTTGACTTGGCACATGCTCACACCATGTTATGACTACGACAAGTCACCATAGCCTCTATGATCATTTAGTCCTTGACTTGTAGTACCACTCTATGCTTTGATTAGTAATGCTTTGTTGCTCTGCATGATTATGGCCATTATGCTCTCTTAGTTGGTTGCTCCCAGTCTTTTGCTAGCCTCCACTTGTATGAGTAATTTCTACTCATGCTTCCAACTCCCAAGAAACCAAGTTTTTCCAAAGTGTACACTATAAACTCCTATGCATGGTGTGTTACACCATTCCAAGTATATTCTTGTTTTCAGCTATCTTCCAATTAAAAACTATTTTGTTATGTGAAAACTTAGTGATTAAAGCCCTCACGAACTTGATGGCACACTTTATATTCTTTTCCCCTAATAAACTTGAACCATTGTGTCGTCTATGTTGTATATGCTTGCACTTATACGTTGGAATTAGCAGAACCGTGCTGTCACGGGGAACATTTTCAACATTGCACTTGTACTTTGTACTGAGTTGATATCATGCTCTTTTGTCTATGGATTTCACCGGTGTGAAATAAAGAGGGAACTTGTAAGTCCATGGAGTTTGTATCCTGTGTTAGAGAAACGCCTGGGCCGCTAGACTAAGCCATGCCTAATCATGGCGGAAACTTGCAGCATCACCATAATGAGCTATCTATGAAGTGTCCTCAATAAAAAGCTATGCATATAGTAAATAAAAAGATCACTGAGATGCTCATTGTCTGCTTGCCTTGTCATTTTGGTTATGGGATAGCTCCTGTACCATGTGCAAGGGGTACCCCATTGGCGGTTCTCTATGATATGCAAATACTTACAATGACAAGAACTTACAGGTGGATGAAGTTGAGTAGCATGAGGTGTGGCCCTCGTATTCAAGGGACTTGAGATTGCCAACTTATACTTCGTCAAGCATATACTCCATAGTTTGTTCACTTTAACCTTAATCACTTCAAGATGCTTATGATAGGGGCAATGAGGGCCGAAAGCTAACAAGTACCATAATTTTTGGAAGCTCTTTCTGAAACTTGAAATCCCTGCTTCCCTTTGTGAAGGGCCTTTCTTCCACCATTTTGAGTCTCCACCTTCTACCTTTAGGCACCATTAAGAGAGCATAGTTGTCATTCTGTGTGTAGTGTTCCAAAGCTTATTGATTGATGCATATTTTGATATTACTTGTTCTTTTGCTATTTGTTTCTAGTCACCCTTGTGAACTTTGAAGGTGTCCTATGCATCTATTTGCTACTCTATGAGGGACAAGCTGATTACCACTATGCTATGTTTTCTGTATGTTAAACACACAAACGTTTTTCAATGCATGCTATTCATGATCTTTGTTTGTAGCCTTTCATGTTGCATGCATAGTTACTTTGTCCTATTGTTAGAACTCCATCTTTCATGCACATGTTTAGAGTTCTTTGATCCTAGCTTTCAATGCTTGCAAATGGTTGAAGGGTTTCGCGACATAGTAAATCAAAATTTTCTACGGATGCGAACAGAGGGAAGCCAAGATCTAATCTAGGAGATGCAAACAACAAGAGAGATTGGATTAGATCTTCATACCCTTGAAGATTCGCACAACGGAACGTTCGTCGGAACGTGGGTGATGTAGTCGTACTCGCTTCTCCTCCTCGCGATCCGATCCGATCTAGCACCGCAAGTGGCGATGCCTCCGTGAGATGCACACGTGCAGCACCTCGACGTCTCCTCCTTCCTTGGTCCAGCAAGTATGGTGGAGAGATGGGTTGGATCTACAACGCGACGGCGCGGTGCAATTGGTGGAGAGTTTCTGCAGCAGGGCTTCGCCTACACGCAATCGGGAGGAGAGAGAGAGGCGCAGGCGGCTAGGGTTGGAGGAGGAGGTGTGTGGGGGGGGTGGTGCGCCCCAGCCCTCTATATATAGAGGGGTGGGCGCCTGCCCTAACCCCTCCCCCAAGCCCTAGGCCGGCGGCCAAGGAGGGAGGAGTGGGGGGCAAGGAAACCCCCCCTTCTAGAATCTCCAATTAGGGTTTATCCCTAGTTTGGCCGGCTGGGCCCTATGGAGCCTTGTGCCCCTGGCCCAATGCGGCCAGGGCACTCCCTCATAGGCCCATGCCCCCTCCCGGAAGGTGGGTCCACGTTGGTCCCCTTCCGGAAGGTTCTAGAAGCTTCCGATACAATACCGATTAACCCGGAACAATTTCGAACTCCCAAAACTGCACTGCCTTATATAAATCTTATTCTCCGGACCATTCCGGAACCTCTCGTGATGTCCCGGATCCCATCCGAGACTCCGAACAAAAACTCATAAACCAATTATCCAATCTATCCTAGCGTCGAGACACGTTAAGTGTGTGACCCTTCGGGTTCGAGAATATGCAGACATGATCTTATATCAATAATCAACAGCGAGGTCTGGAAACCCATATTGACTCCCACACATTCATCGATGATCATATCGGATGAACCACGATGCCAGGATTCAATCAATCCGATATATATATTCCCTTCGTCTCGCGATATTTTACTTGCCCGAGATTTGATCGTCGGTACCGTCATACCTAGTTCAATCTCGTTCACAGCAAGTACTTTACTCGTTCCGTAATCCGATATCACTTTGTGATTAACTCCTTAACCACATGCTTGCAAGCGGTGTTGATATCGATTACCGAGTGGGCCTGAAGTATATCTCTCCGACTTGGGAGGGACAAATCCCATCTCGATACATACAACCCAACAGGTACTTTCCGATCACCTGAGAGACACCTTTATGATCACCCTCTCATAGGATGACGTTTGATGACCTCAAAGCTTTCTTCCGATACCAGGGAGTTGTATTATCTCATGGTCTAAGAAATACAATATTTGACATAAGAAAAGCTTCGCAAAGATGAACACGATGACACGATCTAATTGCTTCGCTTAGTTTGGGTCATCCATCATATCATTCTCCCAATGATATGATCTCATTATTAATTGACAACTCATGTCTATGGTTAGGAAACCTTAACCATCATTAATCAATGAGCTAGTCCATAGAGGCATACTAGGGACACGGTGTTGTTCACAAACCACACAAGTATTAAAGTTTCCGCTTAATACAATTCTAGCATGGAATATAAACATTATCATGAACAAGAATTATAATAATAACATCTTTATTATTGCCTCTAGGGCATAATTCCAATCTCCCACTTGCACTAGAGTCAATAATCTAGTTTACATCCGCAACAATCTCACACCCATGGCACTAAGGTGCTGATCATGTTTTACACATGGAAGAGGTTTAGTCAATGGATCTGCGACATTCAGATCTGTATGTACTTTGCTAATCTTCAGATCTCCATCTGCTATATAATCTCGGATTATATGAAACTTGCGTTGATATGCTTGGTCTTTGGATGATATCTTGGTTCCTTAGCGAGTGCTATGGCGCGGTGTTATCACACAATATCTCCATGGATCTAATGCACTTGGAACCACGCCAAGCTCAAGGATGAAGTTCTGATCCAAACTCCTTCACTTGATGCTTCAAGCAGCCATGTATTCCGCTTCTCATCAGATCCCGCGATCACGCTTTTGCTTCTCCACTCACAGCTCCTCCATTCAAAATATACACGTATCCCGTCTCGAGATTTAGAATCATCCTTGTCGGTGTCGAAACTAGCGCCGACGTAACCTTTACTGACAGTTGTTCATCACCCCATAGACTAAGAACATTTCTTTAGTCCTATTTAGGTACTTTAGGATGTTCTTCACGGCTGTCCAAAGGTTCCACTCTGGATCACTTTGATATCTGCTCGTCAAACTAAGAGCATTGGACACATCCGTCTAGTACACAAGATGGCATACATGATAGAACCTATGGCCGAGGCATAAGGCACTTTGCTCATAGCTTCCTATCATTTACCGTAGCTGGACACTAAGCCTTGCTCAATATCTTACACGACAACATAGGCAATGAACCTTTCTTTGCCTTATCCATTCGAACCTTTTCGTAACTTTGTCTAGGTATGTACTCGGCTTAAAGCTATCAGCGCCTTTGTCTATCTCTATAGATTTTGATGCCCAATATATAAGCAGCTTCACCTAGGTCTTTCATTGAAAACACTTGTTCAAATAACTCTTCACATCGTTAAGCATGTTAATGTCATTTCCAATAATCAATATGTCATCCACATATAGTACCGTAAATGTCACCGAGCTCCCACTCACTTTCTTGTAGATACAAGCTCAGAGCAATTTGGAACAAATCCAAAGCTCTTGATCACTTGATCAAAACGAAGGTTCCAACTCCGAGATGCTTGCTTCAGTCCATAAATGGAACGCTGAAGTTTGCATACTTTATCAAGATCCTTAGGATCGACAAACCTTCGGGTTTCATCATATACAACTCTTCATCAATGTTGCCATTGAGGAACGCAGCCTTGACATCCATCCGCCATATTTCATAATCATGAAACACAGCAATTGCTAATAAAATCGAATGGACTTAAACATCGCCACGGAGAGAAAGTCTCATCGTAGTCAACACCTTGAACTTGTCAAAACCTTTCGCGACAAGCCGTGCTTTATAGACGGTAACATTACCATCCGCGTCCGCTTTTCTTCTTGAAGATCCATTTGCACTCAACGGCCTTTCGTCGCTAGGAGGGTCCACCAAAGTCCATACTTGGTTTTCGCCATGGATCCCAATTCGGATTTCATGGCTTCTAGCCATTTCTCGAGTCCGGCTCATCATCGCTTCCTCATAGTTCGTAGGTTCACCGTCTTCTACTAACAAGATAGTTAAGACAGGGTTCTGCATTCACTCAGAGGGGCACGCGACCTTGTCGACTGCGACGTTCAAAGAGCGAGATCGTCCGAAGCTTCATGATCCTTGTCATTAGCTTCCTCTATTGTTGGTGCAGGCGGCACTGGAACAATTTCAGGTGCCGCGCTACTCTCCAATTCAAGAGAAGGTTCAACAACCTCGTCTAGCTCTACTTTCCTCCCACTCACTTCTTTCGAGAGAAACTCCTTCTCAAGAAAGGAACCGTTCTTTGCGACAAACACTTTGCCTTCGGTTCTGTGATAGAAGGTATACCCAATAGTTTCCTTAGGGTATCCTATGAAGACGCATTTCTCCGCTTTGGGTTCGATCTTGTCCGGCATCAACTTCTTGACGTAAGCTTCGCATCCCCAAACTTTAAGAAACGACAACTTAGGTTTAGCACCAAACCACAGTTCATACGGTGTCGTCTCAACGGATTTAGATGGTGCCCTATTTAAAGTGAATGCAGCGGTTTCTAATGCATAACCCCAAAATGATAACGGCAAATCAGTAAGAGACATCATCGGTCGGACCATATCTAATAGGGTTCGGTTCTGGCGTTCAGACACACCATTGCGCTGTGGTGTTCCGGGTGGCGTGAGTTGCGAAACGATTCCTCTTGCTTTAAGATGCGTGAGAAAATCATAACTCAAATATTCACCTCCACGATCGGATCATAGAAACTTAATCTTTCTGTTACGATGGTTCTCCACTTCATTCTAAAATTCTTTGAACTTTTCAAATGTTTCAGATTTATGTTTCATTAAATAGATATACCCATATCTACTTAAGTCATCGGTAAAAGTGAGAAAATAGCGATATCCACCGCGCGTCGAAACACTCATCGGTCCGCATACATCGGTATGTATGATTTCCAACAAGTCCGTTGCTCGCTCCATCATACCGGAGAACGGGGTTTTGATCATCTTGCCCATGAGGCATGGTTCGCATGTGTCAAATGATTCAAAATCAAGAGACTCCAAAAGTCCATCAGAATGGAGTTTCTTCATGCACTTTACACTAATATGACCTAGACGACAGTGCCACAAATAAGTAGTATTATCACTATCTACTTTGCATCTCTTAGCCTCAATGTTATGGATGTGTGTTTCATCCTTTTCGAGATTTAGAAGAAATAAACCATTCACAACAGGTGCATGACCATAAAAGATGTTACTCATATAAATAGAACAACCATTATTCTCCGATTTAAATGAATAACCGTCTTGCAATAAACAAGATCCAGAAATAATGTTCATGCTCAACGCAGGCACATAATAACATTTATTGAGGTTTAAAACTAATCCCGAAGGTAAAACTAAGGAGAGCGTCGACGCCATCACATCAACTCTTGATCCGTTGCCAACGCCAAGATCGTCACCTCATCCTCTAAGCCGCCGTCTATTCAGTAGCTCTGCTTTGAGTTACAAATATTAGCAACCGAACCAAAGATCAAATACCCGTGCACTACAATGAGGGCTAGTAAGGAAAACATCAATAACATGTATATCAAATATACCTTTGATGGTGCCAGCCTTCTTGTCCGCTAAGTACTTGGACGATTGCGCTTCGAGGACCCTTGTCCTTGCAATAGAAGCACTCAGTGTCCGGCTTAGGACCAGACTTGAGCTTCTTCTCAGCAGGGGCAACGCGCTTGCCGCCGCCTTTCTTGAAGGGCTTCTTTGCACCCTTACCTTTCTTGAAGGTGGGGGGATTGTTGACCATCAACACATGATTATCCTTTTTGATGTCCACCTCCGCTACTTTCATCTTAGCGAAGAGCTCAGTGATCATATCAGTGGAACCAATCAGATTGTGAGCAACTACAAAACTTTTGTAGCTAGGAGGGAGTGACTGCAGAACTCTGTCAATCTTGAGCTCCTCTGGAATCTTGCAGTCCAGTTGCTCAAGGCGTTGAGTGTAGCCCGACATCTTAATGGCGTGCTCACTAACGGAACTCCCTTCCTCCATCTTGCAGTTAAAGAATTTCTTAGAGATCTCATATCTCTCAGAACGGGCCTGAGTCTGAAACATAGTTTTCAGCTCCTCAAGAATCTCAAAGGGCCCGGCGAACTCCTCAAAACGATTTTGAAGATCCGATTCCATAGCAAACAACATGGCGATCTTAATCAAATCATAATCATCCTTGCGCGACTGATAAACAGCTTTCTCATCAGCCGGCGCATCTATAGCAGGGGCGTCACCTAGCGCTTTCTCAAGGACATAGTCCTTTTGTCCGCCAGCGAGAATGATTCTCAGATTGCGGAACCATTTGGTGAAGTTAGACCCATTGTTTCTAAGCTTTTCTATCTCAGCAAAAACGTTGAAGTTGAAGTTGGACTTAGCCATTTGATCTACAGTATTTGCAAGTACAATTTAGACTATGTTCATGATAAATAGTTCAACTTAATCAAATTACTAGATGAACTCCCACTAAATTCAACATCCCTCAAGTTGTTTAGTGAACATGATCCAAATTCACCACACCTAATCCGATCATCACGAGAAGAGATGTGGTTTCAATGGTGGACAACGAAGTGTCGATCATATCATTCATATGACTCATGCTTAACCTTTCGGTTCATGTGTTTCGAGGTCATGTCTGTACATGCTAGGCTCGTCAAGTTAGACCCAAGTATTTCCGCGTGTGCAAAACTGGCTTGCACCCGTTGTATGTGAACGTAGAGTCTATAGCACCCGATAATCACGTGATGCTTGGACACGACGAACTTTCGCAACGGTGCATACTTGGGTAGAACACAGTTTTTATCTTGATCTTTAAGTGAGGAATCATCTTATAATGCTACCGTCGCGATCTAAGCATAATAAGATACATAAAAGGATAAACATCACATGCATAAAACTTTATGTGACATGGTATAGCCTATCTTCGTGCAATGATCTCCATCTTGTGCGTGCCGGCATGATCTCCATCACTCCACCATGATTGCCTCCACCACGAATAGCAACTACAACTATTTCTAACTACTTAGCGATAAAGTGAAACTATTACATGGCGTATAAGAAGTTGACACACAGGTCATACACAATTATAAAGACAACCATATGGCTCCTGCCGGTTGTGAACTCATCGACATGCAAGTCGTGAAACATTACAAAACATGATCATCGCATACAATACACATATCACATCTTGGGCCATACCATATCACAGAAAACACTCCCTGCAAAAACAAGTTAGACGCCTCTACTTTGTTGTTGCATGTTTTACGTGGCTTATGGGAGTAGCATGCTAAGAACGATTCTTACCTACGGAAATCCACAACGGTGATATTATGGTTGCCAAACTCCGGTGTAAATCCCATGACAACTATAGTGAGAGAAACTGGCATCCACCAGCCGCATGTGTGGAACAAGCCACACGTCAAGTGCGGAGCCGGTCTCGCGAACGACGTCGCTTCAGGTTGGCCTGGACCGCTTCAATCTCACTATCCCGCATCATAAGAAGAACACAAACAAGAGGCTTGCAATAGAAAACATCAACGCCCGCAACAACCATGTTGCGTTCTACTCGTGAAACACATCTACGCATAGATCTAGCTCTGATACCACTGAAGGGTTTCGCGGCATAGTAAATCAAAATTTTCTACGGATGCGAACAGAGGGAAGCCAAGATCTAATCTAGGAGATGCAAACAACGAGAGAGATTGTATTAGATCTTCATACCCTTGAAGATTCGCAGTGAGCGTTAACGCCGGAACGTGGGTGATGTAGTCGTACTCGCTTCTCCTCCTCGCGATCCGATCCGATCTAGCACCGCAAGTGGCGATGCCTCCGTGAGATGCACATGTGCAGCACCTCTACGTCTCCTCCTTCCTTGGTCCAGCAAGTATGGTGGAGAGATGGGTTGGATCTACAACGCGACGGCGCGGTGCAATTGGTGGAGAGTTTCTGCAGCAGGGCTTCGCCTACACGCAGTCGGGAGGGAGAGAGAGAGGAGGGAAGCAGGGCGGCTAGGGTTGGAGGAGGAGGTGTGTGTGTGTGTGTGGGGGGGTGGTGCTCCCTAGCCCCTCCCCCAAGCCCTAGGCCGGCGGCCAAGGAGGGAGGAGTGGGGGGCAAGGAAACCCCCCTTCTAGAAGCTCCAATTAGGGTTTATCCCTAGTTTGACCGGCTGGGCCCTATGGGGCCTTGTGCCCCTGGCCCAATGCGGCCAGGGCACTCCCTCATAGGCCCATGCCCCCTCCCGGAAGGTGGGGCCACGTTGGTCCCCTTCCGGAAGGTTCTAGAAGCTTCCGGTACAATACCGATTAAGCCGGAACAATTCCGAACTCCAAAAACTGCACTGCCTTATATAAATCTTATTCTCCGGACCATTCCGGAACCTCTCGTGATGTCCCGGATCCCATCCGAGACTCCGAACAAAAACTCATAAACCAATTATCTAATCTATCCTAGCGTCGAGACACGTTAAGTGTGTGACCCTTCGGGTTCGAGAATATGCAGACATGATCTTATATCAATAATCAACAACGGGGTCTGGAAACCCATATTGACTCCCACACATTCATCGATGATCATATCGGATGAACCACGATGCCAGGATTCAATCAATCCCATATATATTCCCTTTGTCTCGTGATATTTTACTTGCCCGAGATTTGATCGTCGGTACCGTCATACCTAGTTCAATCTCGTTCACAACAAGTACTTTACTTGTTCCGTAATCCGATATCACTTTGTGATTAACTCCTTAACCACATGCTTGCAAGCGGTGTTGATATCTATTACCGAGTGGGCCCGAAGTATATCTCTCCGACTTGGGAGGGACAAATCCCATCTCGATACATACAACCCAACAGGTACTTTTCGATCACCTGAGAGACACCTTTATGATCACCCTCTCATAGGATGACGTTTGATGACCTCAAAGCTTTCTTCCGATACCAGGGAGTTGTATTATCTCATGGTCTAAGAAATACAATATTTGACATAAGAAAAGCTTCGCAAAGATGAACACGATGACACGATCTAATTTCTTCGCTTAGTTTGGGTCTGTCCATCATATCATTCTCCCAGTGATATGATCTCATTATTAATTGACAACTCATGTCTATGGTTAGGAAACCTTAACCATCATTAATCAATGAGCTAGTCCATAGAGGCATACTAGGGACACGGTGTTGTTCACAAACCACACAAGTATTAAAGTTTCCGGTTAATACAATTCTAGCATGGAATATAAACATTATCATGAACAAGAATTATAATAATAACATCTTTATTATTGCCTCTAGGGCATAATTCCAACAATGGTTTGATCTTGGTTTTGATGGTGCATGTCACCTCAAAAATTATTCTTTTTATCACTTACCTACTCGAGGACGAGCAGGAGTTAAGCTTGGGGATGATTGATACGTCGGAAACATATCTATAATTTTTTGATGTTTCATGCTTATTTAGTATCTACTTTGCTTTGCTTTGTCTACACTTTGAGGTGTTTTTATATCTTTTCTGTAACCAACCTATTAACAAGTTTCCATAGTGCCAGTTGCCTGTTTTCTTCTGTTTTTGGTTCCAGAAAGGCAGAAAATCAATATTCTTAGAATTGGATGGGACAAAAGCCAAAGTCAATATTTTACCGTGGGGGACACGAATCCAGAAGACGAGACGGAGACGCCAACCAGGGCGGCCAGAACCCCCCTAGGAACGAGTGGGCCCAACCCCGCGCCTGGGTAGGGTGTGGGCCCCCTGGCCGCCTCCCAGCCTCGCCTCTTCGCCTATAAGAAGCTCCCGATGCAGAAACCCTAAGTATCCGATCAATATTCCACGAAACCTTCTGTAGCCGCCGCCACCGTCGTCCCTAGATCGGGGGGATCTGAAGTTCTTCCCGGCACCCTGCCGGAGGGGAGATCATCCCGGAGGCCTTCTCTCCAATATGATGCGTGAGTAGTTCCACCTTGGACTATGGGTCCATGTAGTAGCTAGATGGTTGTATCTCCTCCTTGTGCTCCCATGTATAGATCTTGTGAGCTCCTTTCATGATCAAGATCTAATCTATTTGTAATCATGCATGTTGTGTTTGCGGGGATCCGATGGATATTGAGATTATTATGTAAGATTGATTAATGGTTTTGTCTTTATGATTCTATCATGTATGTGTTGTTTGTGATATTGCATGCTCTCCGTTGTTAGTAGCTATCTTGGCCGAGTAGTTGCTAGTGACTCCAAGAGGGGGTATTTATGCTCGATAGTGGGTTCATGCCTCTAGTTTCCAAGGGAAGTGACAGAAATCTCTTCGGTTGTAGATGTGTTGTTGCTACTAGGGAGAAAACAATAGTCTCTTGTTCATGGAACAACTGGATTGTTTACCTTACACACTTTGCTTAAAGCAGTTGTCTGTTGCTTGCAACTTAATACTGGAGGGGGTTCGGATGATAACCTGAAGGTGGACTTCTAGTCATAGATGCAGTTGGATGGCGGTCTATGTATATTGTTGTATTGCCCAATTGAATCTCATAGGATCTTTTTGTCTGGTATTGCATTGTTAGCCTTGCTCAGTTCCTGTCAATTGCCATGCTGTAATTTGTTTACCCTTCATGCCATGTTGTTTATCTAAGGAGAGCACCTCTAGTAAACTATGGACACCGGTCCAACCTTTACCATTGATACATCTTCCACTGTTACTTGTTTACTTGCTGCAAACCATTACCTTCCACACCATACGTTTAATCCTTTGTTACAGCAAACTGGTGAGCTTGACAACCTCACTGTTCGTTGGGGCAAAGTCTTGAGTTTGTGTTGTGCAAGTCTCCGTGTTGCTTGCAACACCTGTGTGACGTTTCGTTCCTCCTTATGGTTCGATAAACTCGGTCTCTACTGAGGGAAGACTTGCTGCTGTGCTCATCACACCTTGCTCTTGGGGTTTCCAACAAAGTGCTCCACGTCAAGAACCATCGCCTCAGGATTTCTTCCGGTGTTATTGATATTTTCCAAATTAGCGATTTACGCTGTTTTTGACTCCTTTTCGCTCCAATACAACTGGTACAAGAATTGAGTCCATCGTATCCATCATCTATCCCGATCCTGGTGAAAATAGACATAAAAGATGCACGCGAACGCCGTAAAATACCAATATCCTACCACTATAGTGTAAAATAATAATATAAAACATGATGCAAATATGCACTCATCAACTTCCCCAAGCTTAGTCTCTTGCTCGTCCCGAGCAAGGTTAGCTTAATGGATGTGATCCTCATATTCATGAACCTGAGTCAATAAAATAAATGAGGCAGTTGAAGCATGTGTTTATCATATATAATACATAGGAATTAGTTCATGAATAGTACCTTACTCAAACCATCCAAAAATATTAGTAGGCTTCCACACCTTAGCATTTAACATTTCACAAAAGATTACTCTCAATATGATGTAAAAGTGTTTTAGTTCGACCGAATGAGTTAGCGAGGTAGTAAAGCATTTTAGGATTAACATATTCACTTGGGATTTAAAATCTCAAACGTTCCTTTGTCTCACCACAAGATAGTGGTGTACGCCTATTTGCTCTTTGCACATTTTCTTTTCTCTTTTCCTTTTTTTATGCTCACACTTTTGTGTTAAGTGTTGTGCAAAGGAGCTAACCATACATTCCACTTCATGTAGAAATTTAAAGTTTAATGATCTCAATTACCAAATTCCACTTGTATATGAAGCATCTTTATAGATTAAATACTCTACCTCGTCTTGTTCTCACTCTAATTTGATAGCACTTTTAATTTTCCTTTGTTCAAGGTTTCTTACTCAACTTAACTGATTAGATAATTTATCCCTTTGTAATCAAACCATGAACTTACAACATATTGACCAAATTATCTTTGTATGTTCCATTAATACCAATGGTGTGGAAGACTACTATTGCTATCATCAAGTGCAAGTAAAATTATACTCAAGCCATTCATGTATCTAATAAGACAAGCACAAACTCAATAATGCTCCATATATGATAATAAACTTGGAATTTTATAAAAGGGACCGAGTATTCCTAAAGGGAATTCTAATGATGCAAACTTTATTTCTAAGCTCAAACTAATGCAAAGCTAAAATAGTAATATAAAAATTATAAGATAGATTGCAGGGTCTTAAAGATCTCCCCAAGCTTGGAATCAAGCCAGGCAGGATCAAATAATCCCTCGTGATTATTTGATATCATGATTATTGTAGATCACTGTGGTGCCAAGGCATGTAACACCGTGATGTGCAGTTTATTGTTGGTATCCTCCAGGGCAGTGATGCGACTGTAGCACCTGTGAAAATCAGGTTGCAAAGTATCCACTTTATCTGCGAGTTTAGTCACCAATGGGAGAAGATCATCCTTCTTCTCTATCTCTTCGAGATGGCGATATACTTCAATGCGATGAAGTAGATCCTGCTTCTGATATATCTCTAGTGCTCGCACGTGGTCTTTGGTCCTGGGAACAACTTCTTCTTTCTCATCCATAATTGATGGATCAGGGAAGTAGAAACCGTTCCTCCACTCTTCTTGAGGCTTCACCCTTATATGAGCACCAATGGTAGGCTTTGAGAGTGGCACTTTGTCACTTCCTTGCTAGCACCTGCACCAATATTAGGCAATTCCTTATGCTTGAGCGGCATGGGGTCTGTGGTGATGAACTTGAGTGTCTCCACACGCCCTTTTCCATGCGGATTGTGACCTTCTCTCTCTTGTTGAGATCTTTTCATTGCCGCCAAGTTGATTTCTAGGGGATCATATACATCACGGCTGATGTAGATGTCACTCCAATCTTCATCGGGATCGATGTTGTAGAAGCTTGGCTTGATGTACTCCTTGTACCTCGGGCTAAACCTCTCCACCTCCTCGTTGCCGTCCTCCATGGACGGGCTACGAGAGTGGTCCCTGGAAGGAGCAATGAGACCCATGGGTTTTCCACGGCCTGGGATGGGATAGAGCATGGCTATATTGGTTACTGGTGATTATGATTAGAGAGAAACACAATGGAAGTATATAAGGGGGTCAGAGGTCGGTAAAACTCGCGAGAAACACCAAAGTTACGCCGAAGAAAATAATCTTAATGAAACGGGAAACAAATCACGGATTTGGAAAAGTCCAGCTGTAGAACGACCAACTATACGGAAGCGGCCCATATAGTTTCGGTCGTATAGTTGTTTCCGGGCAGATATTTCCAAAATATCTCGAGTCCAGGTCGGTTAGGTTACTGACTTGGAACCGACACATTTTTTTATGAATAAAATGAAAAAGAACGGAGATGCCAGAAAGTTTAACGACCAGCTATACAACGGCCGGAGCAAATTTTCCGGCCGTATAGTTGTGGTCGTATAGTTTCCAGTCATCAAAAAATTTCGCGAAGGAACTACCATTAACTTAACGACCAACTATACAGCGGGAGGATTTTCTCCGGCCGTATAGTTGCGGTTGTATAGTTGGTGAAACCCTCAGAAACTTCAGAAAAACATGAGGAATTCAAAGGTAAAAATTTCTGGAGTATAAATTGTGAAAACAAATCACTTATTTAGAGAAAGAAAACTTACCTTGTACTTACCGTTTATTTAGTCAGGGGTGAAAAGCTCTTCTAACAACAAGGACTTCTTCTCTTTTGGAGGAGCTAACCTTAGATCATCTAATAATTCTCGTAAACAAAAATCACTGGGACTAAAGTTCCTCTCAATAATATTGATGCCTTACTGGGCAAATATGGATACTGCATCCAATATCTTTATTTCTTGCCTCTGCATAATCTGCAACTCAAATTCTTGAAATAAAGGATCCAATGGATCAGTCTTAGCTTATGAGTTTTCCTCTCAAGGAGTTTTTTTAAACCATCACGATCCATATGAACTCTTAATTTTGCATCCACTATATAAGAACGAAATTTATCGCAAGAGAAAAATACAGCAAAAAGTTCTCTTTCTTTCTTAGGATAATTCTTTTGAGCACTATTAAAAGTTTTACTAGCATGATGTATAATATTAAATCTGCGACCTATATGTTGTCCCAGAGTTACTCCTATAGCATCATCACTAGCTTCACATATTAAATCAAAAGTCATATCTCATATAGGTGGTTTAATGATAGGAGCATGGGATAAAGCATATTTGAGTTTATCAAAGGCAATAAGGAATTTATCATCAAAATTAAATCTTACTCCCTTTTGCAAAAGGTTAGTTAAAGGTTTAGGAATTCTAGAGAAATTCCTAATGAACCTTCTATAAAAACCCACATGACCAAGAAAACTTCTTATACCTTTTATATCCCTAGGTTGTGGCATTCTCTCTATTGCTTCGACCTTAGCTCTGTCTACTTCAATACCCTTAACTGATACTTTATGTCCAAGGACTATACCTTCTTTGACCATGAAATGGCACTTCTCCCAGTTTAGAACAAGATTGGTTTCTTTGCAATGCTGCAAACCCTTTTGAGATTATCCAAGAAACTAGTAAACAAAGTTCCATAGACAGAGAAGTCATCCATAAATACTTCCATTCTCAATTCTATAAAATCTGCAAAAATAGCAGTCATGCATCTTTGAAAAGTAGCTAGAGCATTACATAAACCAAAAGGCATGTGTTGGTAAGCATGTAAACCATAAGGACTAATGAAAATTGATTTAAGTTGGTCATCAGGATGAATAGCTATTTGGGAAAAACCAGAGTATCTGTCCAAGTAGCAAAAATGAGTGTGGTTTGCTAACCTCTCTAAATTTTGGTCTATGAACGGTAAAGATAGTGATATTTCCTATTTTCATTATTTAATTTCCTGAAATCTATACACATCCTATGTCCAACAATAGTTCCAGTAGGTATCAATTCATTGTTTTCATTAGGAACAACAGTAAAACCGCCCTTCTTAGGAACACAATGAACATGACTTACCCATTCACTTTATTTTACAGGATATATTATACTTGCATCCAGTAGGCGTACTATTTCCTTTCTTACCACTTCCTTCATTTCGGGCTTCAGCCGTCTATTAAATTCTGCAACTGGTTTAGCACCTTCCTCCATGAATATTCGATGGACGGATATCATGGGACTAATGCCCTTCAAATCATCCATTGAGTACCCAAAGGCCTTGCAATGCTCCTTAAGTACTTTCATGAGTTCTTCTTCTTCATCCCTTGAAAGTTTAGCATTAATAATAATAGGTAATTTATTTATATTTTCCAAAAATTTATATTTAAGATTATCTGGTAAAGTCTTCAATTATGGGGGCGGTAATTCCTCGTCCCCTCTCTTTTCTGGCTCTTCAAAAGCCTCATTAGTTGGAGGCCCTAAAATGGGAAGCGAATCGAATTCACTTTCTAATTCTTCTAGGGACTTGTCCTCCATAATTATTTCTTCATAATTTGAGTCTTCATTTGCTTCTTATACTTGATTACTAAAGAAGAGAGCTGCCACTCCTCAATAGTTTTTTCTTTCTCTTCTTCTTGTATTTGTAGAGGTCTGTCTTTAAATTTGGAAAAGTGGAATTATTTTTCTGCTTCCCCAAGCTTAAGAGACACAATATCATTTTTGAAATCAACTCTGGCACCTAAATCATTCAAAAAGTTTCTTCCAAATATAATTGGGCAAAGAGTGTCAGCTGGCATATCAACAACTACAAAATCGATAGGAAAATTTTCATTGCCAATTATGATAGTTGCATCTTCAACTACTCCAATTGGAACTCTAAGAGATTTATTGGCTAACATGATTGTTATATCAGTATTCTCTATTGTAGCAGGTACAATTTATTCTTTTATTTTTAAATAAAAATCATAATATATAACATTAACTACGGTGCCAAGATCACATAAACCATAATGTGAGGTTTCTTTAAATATGGAGGGAAGAATAGGCTTACCCACATTTTTTACCTTAATTTTACCTTCAACCAATACGGAAGTCTATTTATAAAGTTCAACTATGTTGCAATGTGCATACATAGCCATAATTGCTTCCTTGGTTACCTCTTCATCTTTAATTTCATCCAAACGTTCTTCAACTTCTAGCACGCTTTCCTCTTCTTTCTTCTGCTGTACTGCTTTAACCTGTTCATATTCCAAAATATGTTTGTATGCAGTGTTAGGGAAAGGTATCTCACACATTGGTTCTAGGAAGGCCAATGTTGCTTTAACTTATCTTTTCTTCTCAGGTTCGGGTGGTGGATCATACTTGACCCAACCCTCTTTTGGAGCTTTGATTTGTCCTGTAAAAGCTTTAACAACATGCAATACAAGATCTGAATCCAAATAAAGTTCTTTAAATAATTCATTAACATTGCCCTTTTTTATCATATTCATGAATACAATCATAATCTATTTCTCTGCCTCCTTCGCTTCCTAGACCAAAATTCCATGAAACTCTATGACCGTGAATTCTATTAAGTAAACCCCAAGCTTTAGTTATGGGAAGATTCATAAAAGCTGCTCTCGCACAAGAGTCTAGTTCCAATTTATTAGGTTCAATTAAACCGTCATAGAAGATATGCACCATTCAGGAAAATCATGATGAGGACATTGATTAAGCAAATCTTTAAATATTATACAAGCTCTTACTAGTCCTTCATTAGGACGGTTCCTCCAAGTCATTATAAGACGCCTAATTCCAAAAGATTTTGATAAAGGATAATACTTAGCTAGAAACTCACAAGCTAAATTATTCCAGGTAGTAGTGGCTTCTAGGGGTAAAGATCTATACCATGAGAGAGCTATGCTAGTAAAAGTCTGACTAAATAGTTTTAGCCTTACCTCATTAGCAGTATACCCAGTAATTGGAAAGTGCCACATATATCCTTAAAGCATGCAATATGCTCATATGGATCAGGATTTTCTTGATCTCCAGTAAATTTCTTCTTGTGTAAAATACCAAGTAGTAGAGGATTTATTTCAAAGCCCCTTGTCTTAACGTTGGAGTTGTCTCTTTTATTAATATCATAGGGCTTCCCGAAGTGGCTGAGTGGGTTAGCACTAGTCAAATTCTCAATCTCCATCATGTTGGTGGGACCCTGTAACTCAAAACAAAAATTAGCAAGACTAAAATAAATAAGCAAAAACAAAAAAACCTACAACGCTTAGCTCCCCGGCAACGGTGCCAGAAAATAGCTTGATGACTGCAAGTGCACAGATCGTTTGTAGCTAGTTTTGAAATAAAGATATCGATCCCACATGGAGCGGGAGTTCTGAAGTCTAATAACTCTTGAATTAAATACTAAAATAGTAATGCTAAATAACAAGATAAAATGCGATTTTTGTGTAAAAATATATTTTTGGGTTTTTGTATAAGAGAACAATAAGTAAAGTAAAACAAACTGAATACAGAAAGTAAGTATCGCGTATGTAAAAGATGAAACTGCAATAGGAAAAAGTGTTCTCGGGGAGTAGAGGATACACCTCTAGCATTATAAAGGGTTTAAGGTAAAGATTATTATCATGAACATTCTCAACTATGTATGTGTGAGAGAAACTCCATAATTAGACGTATAGGCAGCAACCACTACTCACATCATCCTCATAACCACATCAGACAAGTAATCGACATCAATCGAATTACTGCGATATTAAGGGATTTTATCCCATAGGATGTATCCCGTGGCATGGATAATGTTTTGTGAGTTTCCTAGGTTCCCAAATTGATACGTAAAGGGTGCTAACAACTTTATAGTCACCGTAAGTGTTAGCACACATCCGTCTACCGATAAGTAGTTCCCTCCATCAAGTCCCCACAAGAGGAAAATATTGAGAGGTCGACTTCTCTCAACATTAAGATGAAGACAATCTAACACATGGTCACATCGATGAATATCATAATAATCTTTATCTTATTTCAATATCATGCGAGGGTTTCTCCATCTCTCCAAGAACTAATGATCTACTGAGACATGGAGGCAATCAACATCATGGCAAAGACAATGGAATCTATCATAGATGAATAGTACTTTTATAAATCCACAACGAGTACGGAAATTGCAACAAGATCTAGACAAGATGTAGATGAGATGGATGGAGATGGTGGTGATGCAGCGGTTGATGATGAAGATCGATGCCTTAGCCTCCCAGATCTGCGTAGGGTGAAGATGGATCCCCGGTGAATGAGTTCCCCTCCAAATCCCTTCCGGAGGTGAGGTTTCTATGATTTCTGGTCGTTCTGTATGTCGTCTCTCTCTTCCAATTGCACGGGGTGAAACTATTTAAAGAGGCGGTGGCGGTGGCAACTATACGGCCGAAAAAATATTCTCGCCACATAGTTGGTCGTTAAATCCCCTGCTTCATGCGATCGTCTCGGGTTTTCTTCCGGTGTTATGGATATTTCCCAAATTAGCGGTTTACGCTATTTTTGACTCCTTTTCGCTCCAATACAACTGGTCTAAGAATTGTGTCCATCGTATCCATCATCTGTCCTGATCCTGGTGAAAATAGACATAAAAGATGCGCACGAACGCCATAAAATACCAAGATCCTACCACTATAGTGTAAAATAATAATATAAAACATGATGTAAATATGCACTCATCAACGACCTTCGACGAACACGGTGGACTCAACTACACTCTTCATAGTTGTGTCTTCTAGATCTTGATCTCCCCCATGGCGACCACCGACACCGCCATCAAGTTCTACAAGTTCGCCAGGATGGACCCCGATTTAATCGTCCGTGTCTATGTTCGCTCCAGGAACGACGATGGCAACACTACATCGTGGAGCGTTCAAGGGTCGTTCCCCAGCGATGGATGCAACAAGAGGACGTCTGGGCTGCAGGGCCTATGCGACCCGGGGTCGTAATGCACGTAGCAGAAGGACCGACTCTGCTGCGTGTGCCCGCTCGGGTAGATGTACGCCAACACACATCACATGGACAACAACTGCATGACAGAGTTCGTGTCGCAGATGTAACATTCCAGCATTTAGGACTAAACGAAGGGTAGGTTTAGGATTTTTGTGCATCTGCATGCATGCATATGAAAATCCGGGTAAATTTATCACCAAATTAAAAGACTAGAGTGATGAGAATTCTCACTCTGATGAATTAGGTTTAGTGTCATCAGTAGGTGAGTGAGATGAATTTTGACATGACCTTTATTGTTTTCTGGAGTTATGAGGGAAGAAATTCGACTTACAAATAATTATTCACAATAATATAATACAAAAGAAATATAAATATTATACTGTCCTTTATATAATAAACATAAGATACTTCTTATTCTCTTTTCTATTCAGTAACAACTAATCAAATAAAAGAAAAGAAGGAATATTACAATAATAATATTATTACATTGTTCCTTTACAAATATTTAAATGGAAATATAATAATACAATAAAGAAATAAGTAATAAGAAAGAAGTTACAATATTTGGAAGTTGTAGCAATATTTATGGTATACAGAGTATCACTCTATTCTTACAAGTGTTTGAAAGAAAAGCAAATTACAAAAGAATAAAGCAAATCCTAATCTAAATCTTGATCTCCATCTTCTTAGTGTTTTTGTTCCTGCAAGAGAAAAACACAAACAAAGAAATATAGATAAAAACAAAAAGTAGTTAGTGTTAATAATATTGCTCTCAGTCTAACAGTAAGGTGCACTGTTCATTACATCATTGAGCATATAAAAATGGGGCAAGTTCACCAAAATATCATCTGCTCTTATCAGTAACTTTGCCTCAGAACCACAACATAGGAAATTTAGGGGCAAGTTTCACCAAGGGCAGGTAAAAGGCAAAGAGGTAAAATCCAAGGAAATCTCAAGCCTTTTACTTGACCTGATCCATCTGGGTGAGGCAAGCTCACACACACATGCATGTTTATGTGTTGTCAACACAGGAAGCACTATGAGAGAGAGATAAGTACACAGCCATAGCAAGGGGAGTACTTTGCTGAAATTACTTCACCATAGCAAGAAACAGCCAACACAGCAACACAGATCAACCACACAGGCCATCCTTACATTTCCAGAGTTCATAAGTTTAACACCAAAACTCCATAGTGCACTACCACCACATCACTAGCACCCTGGTTGCTCAAGTAAGCCATCCAAGGATACCAGGAGGAGGCCAGGAGCATAAGGAGTAGATCAAGTGAGCAGGAAGAGGGAGAAGTCCAAGAGGTGCAATAGGAAGCAGGACAAACACTAGATCTAGCAACAGAACAGAATCACCACAACATCCACAACCAAGTCATCTATCTCCACTGCAAGCATCAGGTTGGATACTAGAACCATGCTACTATCTGTTCTTGCCAAATTAAAGCAAGCATCAGTGGGGAAGAGGGAGAGAGCTCTCAGTATAGTGTGGAAATGCTACACTAGTTCATCCTAGAGCTATTAAAAGCCAACAAATTATCTGCTTTTATCTCTCTAAGAGTTTGGCCTTAGCCTTGTGCATCATGGACCAATGTCAAATAGTAGGGTGGTACATCTAGATCATCTAGATTAGAGGATATCATTTTCCCACACCTACTTGGCAAGTCTAGCAGATCCATTAGTGTAAAATCACTGTGTTTCATCCTAAAGGAGGCATCACAGTGGCATTCCACTATTGAATCTACACTGTACAAGAAATCATCACCACATAATCATTTTCCTAGTAAATATTCTAGGAATCAGATTCATAAATTTCTTCACTGTACAAATGATAGGAAGATCAATTCTTTCTTAAGCTCCCAAGCAAAGCATCTTTCCTCCATTGCTTATCTTATGAATCTCATCAAATTTAGCCAAATCTATGACATCTGATCATGCTAGAGATGATCAGACTATTGTGTACACTCCAAGGAGGCATCACAATAGTAGGACCATTTTAGCAGAAGCCACCATTCACATTAACTAAATAACCACTCAGAAATTTTAGCTAGAAAAGATTAATCATTTCCCTAGTATTACACTAGGAATCATATTTTTGTTTTTCTACTTCATTTTTGAGTCTCAGCTCCATTAAGTAAATCATTCTCCTAGTCAACACATCCAGGAGTCATATATAATTCCACTGTCACAAGGACAGTATTTAGGACACAAGTAACTCATGATATTACATATACCACTATGCAAATTCAAATTGAATACACCACAGTGACACATGGTTAGATAGCAGAATCTGCTATTTAACCAAGCATAACCAGTATCAGAATTACAGGTCAAGGGAACACCTGCAAGCAAATTTACAATTCCAACATCATTTCCCTTGTTGCTAGGGCTAGAAACCATTTAAGAACACCACTGTCCTATTGACAAGAGATCTACAACAACAAATCATCCTTAGGTGGAAAGTTATCAAATGAAACCATTTCAATATTGGCCATCTTAAACCACAAGCACAACTTTAAATCATTCCCAGGTTTTTACCATTAGCAAAAGGAACCAGAGCATATCTATTAACATCCTAGTTACCCAAATTTACTGTAACTGAAGCCAAATGGAATCCTTGGAATCTAAAATCAACTAGCAGCTAGCAATTCCAATATTTCAATATAGTCCTCCTTCATCAATGAATCTGGCAACAACATGTTGCAGTATATAATTTATTCTTGCCCATGAATAATTACCAGTCCAATATTAGTAACCCCATAAAGATCATAACATGAACATCATTGAGCCACTGCTTGAACAAATTAGGACTTGATCTCTAGGAGGAACAGAGGGGGAAGGAAAATGAACATCTGGACATGTACCTGGCGCCCGAGGCACAACCACTGCGGCGTGGCGAGGCAGGGCTCACGCGACCCAGTAGTGCACACACGGGAGGACTTCACCGTGCACCGGCATCATCACCATGATGCGGCTGCACGAGGAGCACCGTGGTGCTCAACCCGCACCGAGCCGCACCTGTGGGTACATGCGCATATAAGCGGCAGCGCCAGCAACCCATTCATCAGCAAACCACCTTAACCGCACCGCCACTTCGCCACCATCACCATCCAGGAGTCACCGGAGCACACCGGAGATGAAGGCCGAAACCCTAGCCACGGGAGTGTAACGGGGGCGAGCGAAATAGGGTTGTATCACAGATCGAATTGGATGGAAGGGAGTAGCAGAGGGGAGAACATCGAGGGCGACCGATGGCGGCAGCCCAGGAGGCGGAGGCTAGCCATAGTTGCACGGCGACGATGGCAACACTGCGTCGCCAGAGAGGGAGGAAGGAGAGGATCGAGCTCGCGTGCGTGTTTGGTGAGAGGAGGGTGAGAGTTGGGGTCTAGGCTGAGGTTTGACCCAAGCCTAATTGGGCTGGGTCGGATTAGGTTGGCCAGTGGGCCAGATTTAGTTGGTTTAGGAAGTGTTAAATAAATAAAAATAAATAGAAACAAAAGAATAATAGAAATTACTAAAATAACCTTTACCCATTTTAATCTCTAGAAAAAATGTAGAAAAATCCTAAAAATATATGCAATATATCAAAATCTTTATTAACATAATATCCACCTAAGAAAAATGTAAGCATATTTGTTTAAATTTAATAAAATGCAAATAAATATTAACACCCTTAAATATCTAAATGAAATTTAATAAGTTTAGGAAAATTCCTAAAAATAAATAAAAATCACTTTTATAAATAAAAATAAGTCTCTAATCTCACAAAAATACTAACTTAAAATTTTACTAATAAAATTTAAAACAAATATTTAAAAACATTAAATAATTAAGAAATTTCATAAAAATTATAATAATAATAAAGATAATGTTTACAAATAAATAAAATTAATTTTTAAGAAATTAAGCAAGTATATTTACTAGAAAGGTACTAAGTATATTATTATAAAAAAACATTTTAAAGTTCTTATATCATATAACTTGAATTATCTAAGTTATTGAAATAAAATAATTGCTGTGTTAATTGTTTAATATTATTTACTAATTATGAAATGATCTTATTCAAAACAAAATCTTTTGAATCTATGTAGTCTAACCATAATTATAAATTCATCTAAAATCTAGGTGTAAACAATTAACTTTATAATATCCTTTTAAAATCCTTAACTAACTATAAGTCAAGGATTTACAAAGTTTTTCTTTACAAATCATTAACAATTCATAAATAATCATATTTATCAAACTTGAAGTTCACTAAATAAATTATAATAAAATCCATCTATTTTTATTTATAAAGAAAAATCTCAAAGTATGGTCTATAAGTATTACACATGCTAAATTTAAATCTTTAAAACAAAGTTCCATAACCATAAGATTTCATCTTTAATTATGCTTATGAAAAACTCTAATTAATAATGCTACAAATGCTATATCTCAAGTCCAATTACATTTTTATAGTTTACTTTGGTCTAAGATATCTTAAGCTAGATATATAATAACTCAAATCTATTAAAACTTATTACAGCACCATAGCTTTAATCCTATTTATCTTCAAAGTTGAATAACTTAACATAAATAATATTTTCTTCAAATGTTATTCTTTTTACCACTTCAAAACAAACACTATACCATTTCTTTAAAGCCATCACAACTTAAAACATGAACTTAGTAATAATTACATAATATAATGGAACCTTAGAATTATATTATGATTGTACTTTACTCTTCATATTTATGTGTTTATCCTTCTTATGAAGTAAACTTAAACTAAAGCAAATCTTAAATAAATCATTTAAATATATCGCTTTGGTAATAATTGAAGAATTACTTGGGATTTTGCAGTATGCATCTCATTACTTATGCATAACAGCATATTGCTTCTTTAAACATTGTCCTTACCGGGCAATGATGATATTTTTGTAGAACCCGAGGTCTAGGGTCAAGTCGATACATTCGACTACAATACTCCGTTATATCAAGGCAAGTTCACACTTGCTCATGTCCTTTGATTATTTTATGTAAAGTATTTTGCAAATCCAGTGTTATCATCACCTGCATTTCAAAAAGGTCGAAAACCCTATTTTCAAAATTAAAGTGAACTATTGGTTACTGATCCCGGGTGATCAGCTAATCTATTAAATCTGGCAGTTGGAAAAACACTGCATAGGAATGTATCATCTAGGACTTAACAGCCAATGTCGCCAGTGATTCTTGCGCCGTATATTACGCGTTAACCATGAGATTTGGAATGGGAGGAAGAAGTCAGCTGGATCGGCTTCCTTTCGCATGCAGTGGACACTTTTCTGGGCATTTGTGAGTTGTAGATCGTGGGTATAGCCGTTTTAGACGGGGAAAGGTCTACCGTGGATCTGGGCTCACAAAAGACAGATTACTAGTGTTAATGTTTATTGTGTGTATCCAACTAAGGTATTGCCGTTTTATACGGGGAAAGGTCTACCTTGAGTTCGGGCATATAACAATTGCGGTGTATGCGGGGTCGCGGAGAAGGACAATGATTAGCTTGGATCATCTACTGGGCCCCACACCATAGGAAGTGTGGACGGGAACACTCGATTGTGCACCAAGGATTTGATTCTCATGGGTAAAGTGACGCACCTCTGCAGAGTGTAAGAACTATAACTTGTTACTCCCTGTTCTGGGAGGGAGCTGCGAACGCTGTAGGAAAGGAACTCCATGAAAGTTCTGGTAAACCTATGAAGGCTGACGGACATAGCTTTTCAGAATAAAAGCAACCTTTGAAGAAATGTTTATTAAAACTTGCATTTCCTACGACCTATGGTCCGTGGCTATAGATATAGTGCATCAAACATTTCTTTTTAGTGAACTTGCTGAGTACGCTCGTACTCAACGTATCTTATTAACCCTTGCTAGATTCTAAAGACAATAACAGTCAGGAAGAGGAAATACTATATCCAATTGAAGACCAAGAAGAATTCTGCTATGAAGAACCAGAAGTATCCGGAAGCATCGAAGGGAACAATTACGAAAACATCTATGGAATGGATACCGACGTATCTGAAATGTAGATGTATAATATATAGTGACCTAGCCCAGTAGCATAGATCTCTGTTCCATATTTATATTAAATCTCGTATAAACCTTAAAGTTTAGTTTGATTCTTTATCTTGCTCTCAGAATTATTATAGCTTAGCCCTGAGTCATCGGGATACCTATATGGACCTAGGAGGATCTCAAAGTCGTCTTGTAATTCTGGTTGTAATAATGATAATGTATGATGTGGACCCACTTTGTTTCTGTTGTACCACTCTGAGGATGTAATATTTGCGGAATGGTACTCCGTGAGTGTTATGTCCACGACTATAGTATACTACAACATGCAGTGGTATGCTGGGTCACCGCAGCGGAGCTACGACAGAGAGAACAACACCAACGAGTACAAGCTCATGGATCTACCAAACACCACCTGAGAGACATCAATCTACTACAAGAACTTCTCGTCGGTCACGGAGGACCAGTGCTGGGACTACTGCCTCAATGACTGCTACTACGCCGTCACGTTGATGATCGACAGAACCAAATGCACAGAGGTGGCGACGCTGACAAATGGGCTGCAGGAAAGCGCTCCCACGACCAAGGAACTGATTAAAGTATTACGAAGCAAAGTGAGAGAGTGATGGTGCATGAACGCTTAGTTGGGAGACCCCAAGAGGAAGGTATGATGAGCATAGCAGCAAGTTTTACCTCAGTAAGAAACCAAGGTTATCGAATCAATAGGAGGAAGGAAACGACTCAAAGATGTTGCTAGTAACTTGGAAACCTGCACAACACAAACTCAAGACTTTGCCCCAATGAACAATGAGGTTGTCAATTTCACTGGTTCGCTAAAACAAAGGATTAACTATATGGTGTGGAAGGTAATAGTGGTTTTGTCACATCCCAAAATTTTCCAAATTTTGAAATGTGAAAAATAAATAAACAAAATAAATAATTGTTGAAATTTAGGGTGAAAAGAAACTTTTGCTTCTAAATGGAAACATCAAAACCCTTCTTGAACAAAATTTGAATGAAAAGGGAATCCAACAAAATTTCAATCAAGTGAAATGCATTCATCAATGAATGTATCTTGAAATTTAAACACTTGGGAAAATAAACCAAAACACAAAACCCTAATTGAAGAAAATCATCTCCCTAAGACTATGGATTTGATCCATATAAAAATTTAGCAACAAACATTTATAAATGATCAAGAATGATAAACAAAAATATTATAAGATCATAGAAATTGGTTTCATTTAATTTGGAACCATGGATAAAAAGTTATGAATTTAATAAGGTAAAAGGAATTAATTTCCAAGGATAATAAATCTCCTAGCTAAAATCCATACCAAATTGTGAGCAAAATAATCCTAAAAGGATTTAAAAGGATAAACAAATATTAAATAAAATCATACAAATTGGAATCACCAATTTTGGATCTATAAATAAAAAGATATGGATTTTATAAGATAAAGAAAGAAATAAATAAGGAATATTTAAAAGCCAAATTTAATCTTGGCCAAATGCTTAAACAAATGAAAGTTACTTGAATAATAAAAAGAAATAAAATATTATTGAAATAAAACTATATGGGCTTTAAACCATATTCAATCTTATTTAAATAAAGACAATTTGCCTAATATAAAAAATATCCCAATAAAATTATTTAGAAGACAATTTAAATCTTGAATTAAATCCATAAGAAAATGGAATAAAGATAGTTCAAATAAAATAAAGGAATACAGATTATTTAAATAAGAACTTATATGGACTTAAACCATATTTGTTTTGAATAAATACAAAATCCCTAATAGAAATGATTAATTAAATCATGAGTAAATAATAATTGATAATAGCCAAAGTAGATTAAAAGTTATCTAATTGACTTAAAAGAATTATTTGAATACAATTTTATGGGTTTAAAACCATATTTGATTTTATTTGAATAAAGAAAAATGCCCAATTTAAATGAACATTAAATCATATTAAAATATTTTAATTATTTCAAAGTAAATTATTTGCACTAATGAATAAATAAAACCTAGTGAAAAAGGTTTGGTAAAAATTGAATTCAAATATAAGTTTGAAAATATATTTAAAATCTTATAAGGCAAGTGTCTAATTTAAATAAATAATAAACCATAAAAGAATAAAAGAAATTAATCTAAAATGGAATTTAAAACACATTTATAAACAGTATAAAACCTACTGAAAAGTTTTAAAAATATTTGATGAATAAATCTGATTTCAAATGAGAGTTTGAATTCAAAATAGAAAAATAGAAATAGAAAAAGAAAAGGAAAACAGAAGGAAAAAATGGAAAGGATCCAGCCCAGAAAACCCAACCCAACTTGGCCCAGCGAAGCCCATCTCTCTATCCCCCACGAACCGTTTTCTCACTCACGCGCACACCCTCTCTACTCGCTGACAAAACGGACCCACGCCACGTTGGCTGCCCCGTCATCATCTCTCCCACCCACGCGACTCATTCTTCCTCCTCTCCTCGCCGTTTCTCCTTTGATTCCACGGAGTAAAATTCGAGTGAATGCCACGATTAAACCGCCTAGTGATCATGACCATTTAAGCACCCCTCTTCCCTCTTCATTTCCCCTCAGAATCCATACCCTAAACGCCACTAGGCTGCTGCAATTGCAAGCTCGAACCCCCTCTGCTCCGATGAGTTTATCGGCGAATTCCAGCGAACCACTACCTCCCCTTGCCTCCTAGTTACCATGAGAACACCCCCATCGTCTTGCGCATCCTCTAGTAGCTCCCACTTGGTCGCGCATGCCCCAGAGGCTCGGCAATGTCTTCGACTGAGCACCACCGCCCACTGCCTCGACTCCGACGACCTCCCTCGGTAACCCTAGCTCGTCCCCTCCTCTCTGGTTGACACTCACATGCTCGCCTCTCTCACCTGCGTCTAACGGCACCTCTGGTTTGTCTTAGCGCGCACTGCAGCCTCGCCAACGACGACGAACAGACGCACCCGTCACCAGGAGCTTCTCCGACGAGCAATCGCCGGCAATCTCGTGCGCCCCTTAGTCTACAAAGACCACCTCGAGCTTCAGCACGTCACGAAGAGTCTGGTAAGCCTCTTACCCCTCTCTCTCGCTTCCTATGCCGGAGCACCGTTAGCAGAGCATCGCCGCCGTCGCCAGCGCCGCCAGGCAATGGTCACTTGCTCATCAGCCATTGGATCCAGATCCAGCGGCGTAGATAGATAACTTAACAAACTGTTATAGCTCGATTTGTGCCCCACGATTCTAATTAGATCCAACGGCTGTAGCTGCATGATCCACACGAACCATTATCGGCCAGTAAGAACTTGACGCGTGGCATACACTTCGTTTTAAAAATAGAAACATTTCTATTTAGTGTTTGGATTTGAAAAATTTATACCTATTGATCCACACGTCCAAATTTTACAAATTTTATATCATTGGAAGGAGGAAAAGGAAACATTTGCAACCATGCCCTTAGTTTAGTATTTTCTTCTATAAAATTGATTGTTTTTGCAGAAACATTTCTAGGCCTATTTTGGTTATAAAATTTATTCTAAAAATGTTTTTACGGTAAAATCTTTTGGAAATGTTTAGTTTTGAACCTACTGACCATAAAAACCAACTTTTGGATTTAAAAGTATATTTTGTGACACTAAGGAATTTTTCCTTTGAATAAAAGCATTTCTAGTAAAATAAAAATGTTGATTATGTTTAAAAATAAATTTTGAGTAAAACCTCTTGTAAATGGTTTAATTTAAACTCTCTGACCCTAAACACCAAGTTTTGGATTTAAAATGTATTTGATTAACCCTAGAATAGTGTTACTTTGATTAAAGGTATTTTTAGTAAAATAAAATGTTGCTTTGATTTAAAAATGATTTTTGGGTGAAACCTCTTGTAAATGGATTAGCTTTAAACACTATGACCATAAAAATTATTATTTGTGTTTAAAAACATTTTGGCTAGAAATTATTTCTTTGATTTAAATCATTTCTAGCAAAACAAAAATGATTTAAAAATGGCCATTTTCACTAACTTGAATTTAAAAGGTTTTACCACCTTTATAAATGACCAATAGGTGTTTTAAAATGTTTATAGCCTATTAGAAACCACCTTTTCAAATAAAACTATCTTTTGCATGTTTGCATGCATTGTTTTGTTTTCTTTATTTTATGTGGTGAATTGTCTGAATGCTAGTTTGAATATGTTCTTGCTTGATTGAATTGTAGTGTACTTTGAAGAGTGTGACCATTGCAAGATCAAGGAATGAACCTATATTCTCTACCAAAAGGAAAGTGGTGCTTCATACATTTTGTCCTATTATTTTCACTATGAATTAGTGATATTTTGAGTAGGACTTGCATGGAAATTTTACTAAGTATGTTATGCCATGGGAAATCCTATTAGATGATGCTTAGTAGAATTTTCCCTAAGTTAAGATTCTTGCTACTAGAATGCTTAGTCTAGCTAGTAGAAAACCAGGGTGGATTATATTCATGCTATGGAATATTTCTAAGTCTATGACTTGTGTTTCGTTTAATAAAACAACTATGTGAATGAAACACCTAGGTGGAATGGTAATTGCTTGGATGGATTTTTGTTGAGTGGTTACCAGGGCCCCATTTTCATGGCCTACCCTGTGTATCTCACTTGTGGAATGCCACCCAGGAACAAAGAGATTTAAGATGTCAAATGTTGAGAAGCTTCAAGTGCAGCCACACGGCAATATGGGCTCTGCCTGGATCATATAGGTTGCAATAACTTAGCCAGATGGACAATTGGTGGTAGGGGGTGATAGGATGGAGCGCGTCCATTTGGTCTAAGGGAAGGCTTCTGAAAGATCTTGTCTCGATGCATGTCGAGTCTTGTAGGGAAAGTGCACCACCTCTCGAGAGAGTAAAATCTAAGTACTTAACCGTGTCCGCGGCAATGGACAATTTGAGCATCAAGACATGGAAGCTATCAAGGATCTCCTCATCCCAATTTCTAAGTTAAAAACTTGTGGTTGAAAAAGGGTTAAAGGATCACCAATATCTATTGGTAGATGCCTTGGGTGATTTGACAAACAAAAAATTAGTGTTTTAAAATGATAAGGAAAATCTATTTTGAGCAAAGCAAGCCTAAGCTCCACTTAGCCAAATTGCATATAGAGGATAGATACCACTACTTTACCATAGTATCACTTGCCAATACAATTAAAATGTATTGACCCTTGTGGCTGTAACTTATTATGTTGCAGGTTTGTTTGATGTTAGTGAAGTGTGTTGATTAGGATTACAAGTCTACAACCAACATGATTGCCTGTGGCACTTTGAAGATGAAGGACTCCATGATATTTAGTTATTCCTGCTGCATTGTAATGAGATAGCCAAATGAGCTATGTAAGATGTAATGAATTATTTTATCCCTGGTTATAAATTTGTATTATGACCTTTGTTTCTTGATATTACATCTTAAACTGTGGATGCTAGAATTGTAAACATAGGGATCTCTACCTTATAAATGTTGGGACCTCTACAGGTTTGTAGAAAGTAAACAGTAATAGTGGAAGATGTATCAATGGTAAAGATTGGACCGGGGTCCATAGTTCACTAGAGGTGTTCTCCTTAAGATAAACAAACATGGCATGCTGGGTAAACAAATTACAATAGGGCAATTGACAGGACTGAGCAAGGCATAACAATGCAATACTATACATTCATGATCCTATGAGATTCGATTGGGCAATACAACAAGATACATAGAGCGCCATCCAACTGCATCTATGACTAGAAATCCACCTTCAGGTTATCATCCGACCCCCCTCCAGTATTAAGTTGCAAGCAACGGATAACTGCTTTAAGCAAAGTGTGTAACGTAAACAATCCACTTGTTCCATGAACAAGGGACCGCTGTTTTCTCCCTAGTGGAAACAACACATCTACAACCTTAGAGATTTCTGTCACTTCCCTTAGATTAAATAGAGGCATGAACCCACTATCGAGCATAAATACCCCCTCTTGGAGTCCATAGACAAAAGAGCAGGATATCAACTGTGTACAAAGTACAAGTGCAATGTTGATAGCATTCCCCGTGACAACACGGTTCTACTAATTCCAACGTATAAGTGCAAGCATATACAACATAGATGACACAATGGTTCAAGTTTATTAGGGCAAGAAAAATAAAGTGTGCCATCAAGTTTGTGAGAGCTTTAATCACTAAGTTTTCACATAACAAAATACTTTTTAATTGGAAGATAGATGAAAACAAGAATATACTTGGAATGGTGTAACACACCATGCATAGGAATTTATAGTGGACATTTTGGAATAACTTGGTTTCTTGGGAGTTTGGTGAATGAGTAGAGCTTACTCATATAAGTGTAGGCTAGTAAAAGACTGGGAGCGACCAACTAAGAGAGAAATAATGGCCATAATCATGCAGAGTGACAAAAATTACTAATCAAAGCATAAAGTGGTACTACAAGTCAAGGACTAAATGATCATAGAGGCTATGGTTACTTGTTCATAGTCATAACATGGTGTGAGCATGTGCCAAGTCAACCCAAACAAAGCATCAAAGGAGAATACCACAATACTATGCTTTTGTATGCTAAAACAACACATGATTCCTTCAAGGCACACTAAGAAATCCCAATTGTTTGGAACAAGTCAAGCTACAACAATAATCGCTAAGCATAGTCAAAAAAACACCTAGCATGACATGCTTAAGTCTAAGTCACAGTCAAAGCAAGATCCTCTTATACTACTTAAGCAAGAACTTTCTACTCCTCTCCAACACCAATCAACTTATTTGAAACAACATAGCGAGAACGGGGGTCCAAACTACTTTATTCAAGCAAACTAAATTAAAACTAAGACGCTCCAAGAATAACACAACAGTGCATGAAACAATAAAAACGAAGTGTCTAGAAAGACCTGAGATTTTTATTGATGAAGAAGAGGATGCCTTGGGCATCCCCAAGCTTTGACGCTTGTACCTCTTGAATATTTCTTGGGGTGACACGGGGTGGCATACCCAATCTTGAGATTTTGTCCATTCTTCATCTCATTACATCATTCTTTCTCTACACCTAGAAATTTTTCCTTCATACAAAACTTTACATAATCTTCATTAGTAACATTAGTATATTCAAAAGATAAAAGACCTTTGGATTTATCTTTAGAACAGCAAAACTTTCATTAAAAACACAAGATACTGTAGCAATTCCCTCAAAAAGCTCAATTTCCCAAAAATAACCCAAAAAGGAATCAATAAGATGCAAATGCAAATAATGGCAGAAATTTGTCAAAACAGACCAGCGAGTAGAAACCGATTTTTTAGAAGACCTTCTATTGCTCAAATCAAAAAGTGTTGAACGAAGGAAAGTTATTATAACATACTAGGGGATATATTCATAAAATTTCAGCTCAATCCGACTTACATAGATTTTACACGAATTTTTACGGTGGAGCACAAAAATCTGTTTCGGGACAGCAACTCCCCAAATCTTAATTCCCTGTCATTAGAGGTCATTCTTGGCACAAAAAGCAAATAAAAAGGATAAATAGAGGTCATTACTGAAGTAATAACTTCCAAGACTCAATAAAACTTTTGGGTTATCTCCTAATAAGTACTTTTCTTTAACGCCTTTAAGTTAGGCACCAGAAGCAAGAATCAAGTATTTTCAATTGAAGAAGCATTAACATCAAACCTTGATTTCAAAGGAGGAGCAAAACGCAACTTCTCTCTCCTCATAGGCAAGTGTTCAATACCTTTCTTGAATGAAAATTGATATTTAATGATGCCTTCTTTCATATTAATGATGGCACCAACAGTTCTAAGAAAAGGTCTTCCCAAAGTAATAGGACAAGAAGCATTGTATTCAACATCCAAAACATAGAAATCAACAGGGACATAAGCATTGTTAACCATAATAATAACATCATTAACACTCCCCATGAGTTTCTTTTTAGCATTATCATTAAGTGGGATATCCAAATAACAATCTTCCAAAGGTGGCAAATCAAGCATTTCATAAATCTTTCTAGGCATAATAGAGAAACTAGAATCAAGGTCACATGAAGCTTTGAGATCAAAGTCATTCACTTGCATATTAATAATGGGTTCCCAACTATCTTCTATTTTCCTAGGAATAGAGGCTTTGTGTTTCAACTTCTCTTCCTTAATTTTAATAAGAGCATCTGTAATTTGTTTGGTGAAAGCCACATTCATATCATTAATACGTCGGAAACATATCTATAATTTTTGATGCTCCAAGATTGTTTTGTATCTACTTTGCTTTGCTTGTCTACACTTTGAGGTGCTTTTTACATGTTTTCTGGTACTAACCTACTAACAAGTTGCAACAGTGCTAGATGCATGTTTTCTGCTGTTTTTAGTTTCAGAAAAGTTAGTAAATAAATATTCTCAAAATTGGACGGGACAAACATCAAAGTCAATTACTTTCCGTGGGGAACAAGAAGTCCAGAGGGGAGCCAGAGGGGCCAGCCAGGGGGCCAGACCCACCCCAGGAGCGGGTGGGCCCAGCCCCGCGCCTGGCTAGGGTTTGCCACCCTTGGCCGCCTCCTCGGTCTCCCCCTTCGCCTATAAGAAGCCCCCGATGCAGAAACCCTAAGCACTCGATCAAATATCCACGAAACTGTCTGTAGCCGCCGCCACCATCGTCCCTAGATCGGGGGGATCTGAAGTTCTTCCCGGCACCCTACCGGAGGGGATATCATCCCGGAGGCCTTCTCTCTGATATGATGTGTGAGTAGTTCCACCTTGGACTATGGGTCCATGTAGTAGCTAGATGGTTGTATCTCCTCCTTTGTGCTTTCATGTATAGATCTTGTGAGCTCCATTCATGATCAAGATCTAATCTATTTGTAATCATGCATGTTGTGTTTGCGGGATCCGATGGATATTGAGATTATTATGTTGGTTTGATTAATGGTTTTGTATTTATGATTCTATCATGTCTGTGTTGTTTGTGCACTGGTGGAAAAGAGGCCTATAGCCCCGGTTCGTATGTGCCATTAGCCCCGGTTCTGGATCCAGGGCTAGCCAGGCGGGGCTATTGCTAGCCCAGTTACGCGACAACTGACTAATGGTGCTCCACATGGGCGGCTGGCGAGCGAGGGGCCTAGCAGGCAAAGGTCCCGGTTTTTAATAGGAACCGGGGCTATTGCTCCCTGTGCGAGAAAACGACTTCGTTTTTGTGCCATGGCGAGATCCGCTTCTGCTATTTTTCATTTATTTTTTTGGGCATTTTTTTAATTTGTGTTTTGCGCTAAATTGGATGGCATAATTAATACTACATACAACAATGAAGGAACAACTATATAGTGCACATCATCGTCTCGAATATATTACACCATCTCATCCAATGTGCGTTGTCGAACATATTACAAAATGTACGCACCACGAGTCATTACATGCACATTACAAAACATATCACACTCTCATATCCATCAGCGGGGAATTGTATTCTCCATTCGGATCTAGGACCTCGGCATCTATGAATCCGACAATTTCCTCTTGAATTGCTCGTATGCGTTCTTGTAGTAGAAGACCGTCCCGCAACCGTTCGACCTAATATAATTTAAAGAAGGGGTCAATATATATGAATTAATGAAAATGAACACAATTGATGGTAATAAACTAAAGTTATGAATATTGTTTATCGTACTTCAATTTTTTTAAGTCCCTCTTTGCGGCAGTATATTTGGTCGTCTGGCGAATGAACTCGCATACATAGTAGCCACATAAGTTATTCCAGGGTTCCTGCCTCAAGCACTTTACGAGAACATATATAGTTCAATCAAAATAATATTCAAGCATGATATTGAAACTAGAATCAAAGAGATGCACGGATCTGGCTAGTACTACTTACATTAAGTTGTTGAAATGTAAGCTCTGGCTTCCAAACGCTAACAGCCTTGGCGGTGAACCGTTTCCAATCCCTTCCCGGCAAAGAAGATGAATAACGGAGTTCTATATTGATCACTTGCTATCAGCGAGGAAATAGTGCCGATATAGTGACATAATGATTGAAATTACCTCTGGAGGCATGCTTGCATGTCCGCCCACTCATTGAGGTCTTTGCGTTTCGAGTCCATGACTTTTACTATTCCATCGTCGGGCTTAATGATTAGTAGGATATAGTGGAAGCTGCGCACGCATAACAAGTCAATTATACACTTAACATCGAGTAAGCAAAATATAATGTGTACAAGACAGTAACACTCACTCGTAGTTGTAAGGAAATAGTATTTCCCTTTTGGTCTCATGAAACCTTAACGCTTGTACCAAGTTGTTCTCTGTCACCTCGGGTCTCAGGTGGAGAACATTTTGATAAATGATATTTGGGTCAATGAACCCAATGTCATAGAGTTGTCCTCTTTTGCATTGGAGAATCTTCATTCTGCAAAATAAATATAGTGATGAGTAAGATTATACATGCAATGAACGATAGCTGAGCTAGAAAGACTTAATTACATAAATTAATAATACTTACAAACAATAGGCACTCATGATAGATTTGTCGAGGGCGTCTTATTGGTATAACTGAAATAACTCATCAAATTCAATCACTACCACACCATCTCCATGCCCATAATGCTCGTTTCTATGTGCAATGTTGATCCAGTTTCGTTAGCAACAGATTGTCGCATGTACCAGATATGCAATCTTTGCATTTTTGTTGGTAGATCATTGACTAACTCAGGTTTGACGAGAGGGTTCCCGTGCCGATACTTGTATGCTATGTCAGCGAATTCATTTATATGGTTTAAGTACCTACGAATAGACATGTCTTGAGTCGCTGCCGCTTCTCCGTACAACTCTACTAACTTCTGATCAGTTTCCGGATCATACCTCTGCTCGGCCGCAGCTCTCCTCGACCGCACCTCAGCATCGGAATAAACTTTTAGCGGGGGGCATGATTGATTTTTCTGTTCTCCGAGCTGGGCAACTGATTTCTCGCTTGATTTTCCACTAGAGCTGATACTTTGCAACCGTTGTTCTTTTGCCTCAGCCGACTTGCGAATAGATCGGTCATAGTCTTCTGGTAGCGGCGGCGGGTACATGGCCATGAGCTTCACCTGGGCTATTGCCTTTGCTACATCTTCTTTGGTGCGCGGAAAGATTGGCTAAATCGGCTTCTTCTTGTTAGCTATGTCAATCTTCCACTTTTGATAACTGGCTTCTGAGGCCGCATCAAGTTGCTCGTTTGTCATCTCCCCAGGTCGGGGGATACTGAAATCTATATTTGCATGGGGTACTTTTGGGAGGGGCGATATCTTACGTTTCGGTGATATGAACCTCTTGCTGCTGCCCCTCGTAGTCATATGGCCCCTTTTCCGCTTGGGAGATGGCGGTGGAGGCAGACTGCTGACGATGATGGAGCAGTTCTTGTTGGAGAATGGTAATGTGGCGACGAAGGTGAAGGTTGCGCTGGAGAATGGTCATGTGGCGGCAGAGGTGGATTATTGCTGATCTGAGGAGTGAGTGGCCTTGGCGGCACATAATTTGGAAGATGGATGTGCTCCTTTGGCCAAACAGCAGTCCCCCTTTTTACTTCTCCTAGTTCAGTCAGCTCCCCATCTTCACCTGCGAGGTAGTCCAGCTTCAGCTCCTCATAATATGGCATGACTTGATCCACCGTGACGACAACGTACCCTTTTGGAACTGGTTTGCAATGCCAAGTTGGTTTAGGTCCAATTGGTAGGGCCATGCCGAGCGCCGCCGTCAACCTTAAGTTAGCAACTCTCACCTTTAACTCACAAGGTGTGCTCTGTGTGATATCATCCACTGGGTAACGATGTTTCGGAGCCGTCAGTGCATCATCATCACCATCATCCTGGAGCTGCATGGAAGCGACGCTGCTTTTCTTATTCGATGGGGCGCCGGTAGCATTGAATGCAGGTTCTATCAGGTACCGCTGAGATTGGCCGCTACCTTGCTGGCTAAGTATTTCGATTTTATCCTGATGTCGCTTTAATACCTCTTCTACATTACGCAGCCGATCTGCAGCAGCAGCATTCTCAGCCTCAGCAGCAGCTTTCTCAGCTGCCTCCCTTTCCTTCCTCCTCTGATGGCTTCTATCAGGAAATCTCTTCCTTTCCTTGGGAAACGCAACTGTCCATGGCTTGGATCCTTCGGTGCCCCGTGATCGTTCTTTGTGTTCTTTATTTTTAAGGGCGCATTCCAGCTCATCCTTCTCTCTATCAGGAACGAACCGTCCCTCTTCAACATCTTGTACCGCACTTCTAATGTCATCGATGGGTAGCAGGGGATTATTTTTGTGTCTTTGGTTATACACCGCCTTCCCTTCTTCGTTCAACGTGCCCTCCTGCTCGTAAAACCAATTTCTTGCCCGTTCGATCCATGTTAAGGGCTCTGGCATGACCCCCTTGGCCAGAAATGGTGCCTCAAGTGCCTCCCACTTATGCTTGCTACCGGCGTAGCCAGCAGGCCCCATAGTATGGTGGTACTTCTTCATAGCAGCATTCGCCTTATTTACTACAGACTTTTGCAACGCGTCCGGATTCTTCGTCTTGTACTCCACAAATTCGGCCCAGTAGTCTCTTATCTTCTCATAGCCCTTATCGAAATCCGGAGTCTTATCGAGCTCGATATAGTTCTGGCATAATTTTTTCTTCCAGTCCCTGAATAGTCCGCCCATCTTCGAAAGAGCCCACGCCTTGACTTTTTTCTCTAGGGCCTCTTTTCGACTCCTCATTTCCGCCTCATTTGGCACCTCTTCGTCTGGATCCACCTCTGGCACCGGCAGGGTGAAATTAAGCATGAGCTTTGTACAAAGGTTTTCTTTGGCTGCTTGGCCGACATATGACACGGTTTCCGTCTTTGTCTGCGTCCAGTCTCGAGTGGTGATAGGGATGTGGTACCTAAAGACAACTCCGCATGCCTTCACAAATTTCTTTGCAACATTATCAGGTTCAATTGGTTTCCCGACTTTATCGACTTTTTCGATTCTATACCGGACACCATCATCCATCTTCTTGTTTGCGCACGGCAGCGAGCGACGCACATCGGCATAGGCTCACGCGCGCACGACGGCGGCAGCGGCTTCAGCAGCGCCTTGCGGCAGCGGCAGCGTGACGCGGCGCAGCGCACGACGGATGGATGCAGGCGTGTGCACGCGCGCCCGGCGGCGGCGGCGGCTCGTGGACGGCGGCGGTGCGCGCGCACGACGGTGGCGGGCAAGAGATAGAAGAAAAAGGAGAGGGCGGCGACGGCTCACCTTGCGCTCGTGAAGCGGAGACCGGCGGCGGTTGCTCGGGAGGCGCGGGCCGGCGGCGGATCGAGCGTGCTCGGGGACGCACGCGGAGGCGTGGGCCGACGACGGATTTGCGCAGCCTGACAGCGTCGTCTCTGCTCCTCGCGTGCGTGAATGGGGAGGAAGGAGGCGGCGGCGATCTATAGTAGAGGAGCATCGGCCCCGGTTCCTACCAAGAACCGGGGCTATTTCCCTATTAGCCACGGGTCAGCGCCCGACCCGTGGCTATTGGCCCAGGAAAATCCTGCTGGCGCGCATCGTGGGCTATTAGCCCCGGTTCTTGGGCCGAACTGGGGCTAATAAGCCTTTTTCGAAAAAAGATTGAATTTTCTGGAGGTTCCCGGCTTTTTTTCTAGATTTAGGAGCATTATTACATATGTATTTTTCAATGCAAATTTATTTTGAATTTCAAAAATCTGTATTCCATATTTTCATATGTATTTTTCAATTAAAAATGCATTAACAAATATGTATTTCATATTTTTGAATTTAAAAACACTTTCAACATGAAAAGTCTTCAAATTTGAATAAATAATCGAAAGCCATTTTTTGTTTTCTAAAATAACTATTCTTACTAACAATTTTTTGCAGGAGGAAGTTTCTGAATGGACATTAAAAATTTAAAAATGACCCACTGTTCTTTGAAGCAACCACCAAATTAAATGTGAAACCTTAATTACTTGGAAAATTTCCCAATCGGTGTATCTGGAACGGGCATAAATAATTCAAAAAATGATCGAAACAATGTGAAACCTTCGCGTGGTGTCATATTATGTGTCAAAGTTACAAGGAAAAATATTAAACTTGGAAGATTGAAAACATCACATAAGTTTTAATACATGAGGGCACACATAAGTTTTAATACATGAGGGCACACATAAGTTTTAATACATGAGGGCACACATAAGTTTTACATGAAGTCATGAATCCTTCTTCGTGTATGTCGATCCCTTGCCTATGATCGCTTCTTAGGCCGTAACCATGGAGCATCTTCATTATTTAACGAGATGCTTGGGTCAGTTTTCACGGTGAAGGGCGGAATTTCATCAAACTTATCATAATCTGCTGACATGTCTGTCTTGTCCTTGATTCCCACGATGTTTCTTTTCCCTGAAAGAACTATGTGACGCCTAGGCTCATCGTCTGATGTATTCGTTTGCTTATTTTTTCTTTTTTCGGTCTGGAGGACATGTCTTTCACATAGAAAACCTGAGCCACATAGTTAGCTAGGACGAATGGCTCGTCTCTGTAACCAAGATTCTTGAGATCAACTGTTGTCATTCCGTACAGTTGGTCTACCTTTACCCCATTCATGTTGACCCAACTGCACCGAAACAGAGGGACCTTAAAAGTAGGTCCATAGTCAAGTTCCCATATCTCCTCTATGTAACCATAGTATGTGTCCTTTTTCCCATTCTTGCCTATTGCATCAATGTGGACACCACTGTTTTGGTTGGTGCTCTTTTTATCTTGGCCGATCGTGTAAAATGTATTCCCATTTATCTCGTACCCTTGGAAAGTCAATACAGTCGAAGATGGTGAAGCAGCCAACAAGTAGAGCTGATCTCCAACAGTGTTGTCATTCATGAAGCGTGCTTCGCAACCAACTTCGAAAGTCTCCATGTGTTTTTCTGATCCGAGTCGACATTCCCCGAGAACTTGGAGCGTACAACATTCCTGTGTTCCTCGATATACGGAGCCACGAAGGTGGAATTTCGTAGAACTGTGTAGTGTGCTTGAGTGAAAGAACGCCCATCCCTACATATCACTGCTTTCTTTCATAGCGTGCCTTTTCCACTTAGCCTCCCCTCATGCCGCGATTCAGGAACACCAAGCGGCTTAAGGCCAGGAACAAAGTCAACGCAGAACCCAATGACCTCCTCTATTCCATAGCCCTTGGAGATGCTTCCTTCTGGTTTAGCACGGTTACGAACATATTTCTTTAATACTCCCATGAACCTCTCGAAGGGGAACATATTGTGTAGAAATACAGGACCGAGAATGGAAATCTCGTTGACTAGGTGAACCAGGAGATGCGTCATAATATTGAAGAAGGACGGGGGAACACCAACTCAAAACTGACAAGACACTGGACCACATCCCTCTGTAGCCTTTCTAGACTTTCTCGATCGATTACCTTCTGAGATATTGCATTGAGGAATGCACATAGCTTCACAATGGGTACTCGAACATTTTCCAGTAGAAGCCCCCTCAATGCAACCGGAAGCAACTGCGTCATAATCACGTGGCAGTCATGAGACTTCAGGTTCTGAAATTTCTTCTCTGCCATATTTATTATTCCCTTTATATTTGACGAGAAGCCAGCCGGGACCTTGATACTGCTCAGACATTCAAAAAAGATTTCCTTCTCTGCTTTCATAAGAGCATAGTTGCTTAAGTATTGACGCCCTTTATCACTATGCTTGTTGTATGGGTCTTTCATACATTGCTGGTCCTCCCGTGCTTCTGGTGTGTCTTTTGACTTCCCATACACGCCCATAAAGCCTAGCAGGTTCACGCAAAGATTCTTCGTCACGTGCATCACGTCGATTGAAGACCGGACCTCTAGGCATTCCCAATAGGGTAGCTCCCAAAATATTGATTTCTTCTTCCACATGGCCGCGTGTCCGGTAACGTTGTCTTTTGGAACAGATTGACCGCCAGGACCCTTTCCAAAGATTACTTCCAGGTCCCTCACCATACCAAATACATCAGCACCTTTAGGGAGCTTAGGCTTCTTCCGGTGATCTGCCTCACCGTTGAAATGCTTGCCTTTCTTCCTCACTTGATGATTGGTCGGAATAAATTGATGACACCCCAGGTACACAACCTTCTTACATTTCTCCAAATATATACCTTTAGTATTATCTAAACAGTGTGTGCATGCATTGTATCCCTTGTTTGATTGTCTTGAAATGTTACTAAGAGCTGGCCAATCATTCATGGTTATGAACAACAACACTCGTAGGTCAAATTCCCGCTGTTTATGCTCATCCCACACACGTACACCTGGTTCGGCCCACAACTACAAAAGTTCATCGACTAATGGCCTTAGGTACACATCAATGTCGTTGCCGGGTTGCACATCGACTAATGGACTAATGAACTTCCACTTCATGCACAACCAAGGTGGAAGGTTGTAGATACATAGAGTCATGGGCCAGGTGCTGTGAATGCAGCTCTGCTCCCCAAAAGGATTCATGCCATCTGTACTTAGACCAAACCATAAGTTTCTCGTGTCACCTGCAAAGTCCGGGTACTCTCTCTCGATTTTTCTCCACTGCGACCCATCGGCGGGGTGTCTCAACTTCGACCCGTCTTTCTTACGCTCTTCTTTGTGCCATCGCAGCAATCTGGCATGCTCTTTGTTTCTGAACAGACGTTTTAGCCGTGGTATTATAGGATCATACCACATAACCTTAGCAGGAACCCTCTTCCTGGGGGGATCATCATCGCCCTCAACATCACCAGGGTCATCTTGTCCGATCTTGTACCGAGATGCATTGCATACCGGGCATTTATCCATATTCTCGTACTCCTTACCGCGGTACACGATGCAGTCATTAATGCATGCATGTATCTTCTACACATCTAATCCTAGAGGGCAGATAGTCTTCTTTGATTCATACGTTGTCTCGGGCAGCTCGTTATCCTTTGGAAGCTTTGGCTTCATTATTTTCAGTAACTGCTCAAATCTCTTGTCAGACAAATCAGCCTCAGCCTTCCATTGCAGCAGTTCGAGTGTTGTACCGAGTTTTGTGCTGCCATCTTCGCAATTTGGGTACAACAGCTTTTTGTGATCCTTTAGCATGGCGTCCAACTTCAGCTCCTCCCTTTCTGTATCGCATTGTTGTTTTGCATCAGAAATGACCCGACCAAGACCATCAACGGGCTCATCTGATGTCCGGTGTTCTTCTTCATTGCCGCCTCCTTCTTCTTCATTGTTACCTCCTTCTTCTTCATTGTCTTCCATTGCAGTATCCTCGTTTTCTTCATGGAACATACGATAGTTGTCATCATCCTCCTCTTCTTCATTGTCTTCTATCGTAACCCCTCTTTCTCCGTGCAAGGACCAACAATAATATCCGGGCATGAAACCTTGGCGAAGCAGGTGGAATTGAATGGTTCTCGAGTTGGTGTACTCCTTGACGTTCCGACAGTCAACACATGGACAAGGCATGAAATTATCCACCTTGTTATCCTCAGCCACATCGATAAATTTATGCAGGCCTGCAATGAAGTCGGAATCGCGTCGGTCGCCGTACATCCATCCCTTCCGTGCATTGATCTGCATCATAAATATATAGTCAAATGACTATCTTACATGCACAGATGCACTATTTTTGAATCAATTACAGATGAAAAGGACAAGATTTCTAACCTTGGACAAGGATACCATTTTTTTCAACTTAAGTGTGGCTCGGGCATTTCACCGAACACCTTGTGTGCATAGGCAAAAATTCCTAGCACCCACCCCTCTCACAAATCCAGCCAGAAAAAAAAACTGGGCTATGGGGGTGTATATATAGGCAGGGAGGGGCAATAGCCCCGGTTCGGGGCAAAACCCGGTGCTAATGCTCCATGGAACGACACGTGTCGGCATGTAGCATTAGCCCTGTTTTGCCCGGCTATATAACCGAATCAGGGCTATTGCTCTGGCCATTGGCATAAACCAAAGCAGGCCATTATGAGGCATTGGTCTCGGTTTTTTATGAAAGCGGAGCTAATGGGAATATGGGGGCTGGGTCATTGCCCTCTTTTCTACTAGTGGTGATCTTGCATACTCTCCGTTGTTAGTAGCTATCTTGGCCAAGTAGTTGCCAGTGACTCCAAGAGGGTGTATTTATGCTCGATAGTGGGTTCATGCCTCTAGTTTCCAAGGGAAGTGACAGAAATCTCTTCGGTTGTAGATGTGCTGTTGCCACTAGGGAGAAAACAACGGTCTCTTGTTCATGGAACATGTGGACTGTTTACCTTACACACTTTGCTTAAAGCATTTGTCTGTTGCTTGCAACTTAATACTGGAGGGGGTTCGGATGATAACCTGAAGGTGGACTTCTAGTCATAGATGCAGTTGGATGGCGGTCTATGTATATTGTTGTATTGCCAAATCGAATCTCATAGGATCTTTCTGACTAGTAATTGCATTGTTATGCCTTGCTCAGTTCCTGTCAATTGCCCTGCTGTAATTTGTTTACCCTTCATGCCATGTTGTTTATCTAAGGAGAGCACCTCTAGTGAACTATGGACCCCGGTCAAATCTTTACCATTGATACATCTTCCACTGCTACTTGCTTACTTGCTACAAACCTTTACCTTCCACACCATAGGTTTAATCCTTTGTTACAGCAAACCGGTGAGCTTGACAACCTCACTGATTTGTTGGGGCAAAGTCTTGAGTTTGTGTTGTGCAGGTCTCCGCGTTGCTAGCAACACCCGTGTGACGTTTTCTTCCTCCTACTGGTTCGATAACCTCGGTTTCTTACTGAGGGAAACTTGCTGCTGTGCTGCTTCATACCTTGCTCTTGGGGTTTCCAACGAAGCGTCACACGACAAGTGCCGGGCGCCATCAAGCTCTTTCTGGCACCGTTGCCGGGAAGGCTAAGGACGTCTTCACTAGGGGAGTCCGTCACTTACTTTCTATTTACTTGTTTTTAGTTTGCTTTGGTTCTTTTGCTTGGTTTTGTTTGCTTCTTTTAAAAAACCCCAAAAAAATAGTCTAGTTTGGTTTGCTTGCTTAATTGAAAAACACAAAAAAATTAGTTCCTACTCTAGCTGCTGCTGTTTTTGGCTTGCCTACCTTTGCCAAAATGAACTCTGCTGAGAACACCAAGTTGTGTGACTTCAGTAGCACCAACAATAATGATTTCCTAAGAACACCTATTGCTCCACCTGCTCCTGATGCTACCTTTTATGAAATTAATCCTGCTTGTTGAATCTTGTGATGAGAGAGCAATTTTCTAGTGCTGGTTCTGATGATCCTGCTGCCCATCTTAATAGCTTTGTTGAACTTTGTGAGATGCAAAAGTATAAGGATGTATATGGAGATATTATTAAGCTCAAGCTTTTTCCTTTCTCCTTGATGGGAAAAGCTAAAGAATGGTTGCTTTCTTTGCCTAAAAATAGTATTTATTTTTGGACTAAGTGCAAAGATGCTTTTATTGGAAAGTACTATCCTCCTGCTAAGATTATATCTATGATAAGTGACATTATGAAATTTAAACAACTTGATAGTGAACATGTTGCTCCAGCTTGGGAAAGAATGAAATCTTTGGTTAAAAATTGCCCTACTCATGGACTCACTGTGTAAGACCCCACCTTTATAAAGGTAAAGGTCCCTGTGTTTGCAATGCTAGTCCCTGGATCAATTGCTAGCATCCATAGTTTAAGATGAAGTACACAGAAACAAAGGTCATTATTACATCGTCATTCCAGAGATAACATAGTATTTTACAACTCCATAGCCATAGGATAGTACAAGAGTTTAACTTAACAACATAAGTAAAAGTCTTCATCTTCATGTGCCATAGGCAAGCATGTTGAGTGTAGACACATAACCCTATCCTCATCAGAGTAAACTGTAACATCACAAGTTACAGCCACAGTGGGTCAATACATTGGAATAGTATTGGCAAGTGATACCTTAGTAGAATAATAGCTTCTAACTTCTACATGAATTTGGCTAAGTGTAGCTTAGGCTTGCTTTGCTCAAAATAGGTTTTACCTATCAGTTGAAAACACTAAGTTTTTGTTTGGAAAAAACTCCCAAGGAACCACCAATAGACATCGGTGAACCTTAACCCTTGTTCAACCACAAGTTTTTAACTTAGAAATTGGGATGAGAAGATTCTTGATAGCTTCCATGTCTTGATTCTCAAAGTGTCCATTGCCGGGGACACGGCTAAGTACTTAAATTCTTCCTTCTCGAGAGGTGGTGCACTTTCCCCACAAGACTCGACATGCATCGAGACAAGACCTTTCAGAAGCCTTCCCTTAGACCAAAATAGACGCGCTCCAAACCTATCACCCCCTACCACCAACTGTCCATTTGACTAAGTTATTGCAACCTATATGATCCAGGCAGAGCCCATATTACCATGTGGCTGCACTAGAAGCTTCTTAACATATGGCATCTCAAATCCCTTTATTCCTGGGTGGCTTTCCACAAGTGTGATACACAAGGTAGACCATAGATATGGGCCTTGTGTAACCACTCAACATAACCCAAACATACCATTCCACCCAAGTGTTTCATTCACTTAGTTGTTTTATTAAGCAAAACACAAGTCAAAGACTTAGAAATATTTTTCCATAGCATGTATATATTCCACCCTTGGTTGCTAATAGCTAGGCTAAGCATGGCAATAGCAAGTACCTTAACTTAGAGAAAATTCTAACAATTCTACAACTACTAGGATTTCCCAAGCATAGCATATAGATACTTAGCAAAAATTATCATGCAAGCCCTATACAAAATATCACTAATGTATAGTCAAAATATTGGGACAAAAATATGAAGCACCACTTGCCTTGGTAGTTGGGGAGTAAAAACAATCCTCATAGTCACAATCACCACTGGCACCAAAATCTACACATAAAATGATAGCACCAAATTCTTATTTCAAATAATCAAGCAAAAATATATGAATGCATGCAAATGCCATGTGATGAGTTTTCTAAACTAAATAAGTCAAGTAAAACAGTACTGAACATTAAACTAAACATTTATATACCAATTAAACTTAATTTGGTTTTAAAACATTTTCCAAATAATTTTTATACCCAAAATAGGCCTACAAATGTCTCTGCAAAAAATTCTATTTTAGCAGAAGCAAATCACAAAACCAAGCCTACAGATGTGTATGATATAATTTTGTGATTCCAATGGTATATTATTTATATTTTTTTGGATAAACATAACAAAAGTTATTGAATTTACAAGTTTGAATGACTAATAGATTCAAAAACTGATTTTAATTTAAAAACCCAGACACGTGGGCATATCTGATTGGCCCGTACCGGTTCGGCTGGATCGATCAATGAGAGCCGCAGGATTTAAATGAAATCGCATGGGCCAGATCTAACCACCCCCCTTCGTTAAGTGATCTAATCTGGCGCGCTGGATCTAGATCTAACGGCCCACAACGGCTTGGCCAAGAACTGGCGGCGCGCGTGGTCGCAGCGGCGGCGCTACTGGCGGAGACGGTCCGGCGAATACATAGGGGCCTGGGGTTTGTGGTGTGGCTTACCAGACTCGCAAGATCACGAGGAAGCTCAACGTGCTGCTGGCGTGGACAGGAGCGTGTTGAAGCAGAGGCTACCGCTCGTCGGAGTTGCGGGCGGCGTCGGGTTCGTGCGAACGGTGACGTTGACGATGTTCTGGATCTCCCTAGCACAAGCCAAGAGTATCAGTGCGTGCACAAGGGCAGACGAACACGATAGGGTCAGGCAAAAGGCAAGGGGCGCTTCGGTTTTACCTAGATTGCTCGACGGAGTTGAGCGGTGGCTCGGTCGTTTGCAGAGGTGGGCGGGGACGGCGACCTGGGTCACGCGCAGGCAAACCAAAGACATCAGAAGGTGCACAAAGACACAAGGATCACACTCGTTTGAACCAGAAGCGAAGGGGTGGTCGGGGCTCACCGGAATTAGTCACCGGAGATGTTCGGTGCCGCGACGGTGTGAGCTCCAATACGAACGACCTGGTGGCGCTTAGGCAGTGGTGAGTGAGGGGAAAGATGCGGGGTGGCGAGGTGGTTATGTAGCTAGAGCGAGGGCGGCAATTACACGCTGTATCAATGGGAATTAAGCGAGGAATCAACGCGGCGTCACTGCGAGGAAGGAACGGCGGAGCGGGTCATCGCGTGGAGATTTGGGGACAATGATGCTGACTGGGCATTGGGTCCACTCGACAGAGAGGGAGGGGGTGCGCGCATGAGTGAGAAATAGAGAGGGAAGGGGGTTTCCCGGGTGGGCTTGCTGGGCTGGCTTGTTGGGTCGCGGGTGGGTTGGGCTAGTTAGTTAGCTAGGTTTATTTTTTTTCTCCTTTTCTCTTTTTCTTTTTCTATTTTGATTTTATGGTTTGAATTTGAATGAGTGTTTCAAATATGTTTCAATTTGAATTTATTCCAGAATTTTATTCTGTGTTTATTGTGTCCAAGGATGTGTAAAACATCATCTTATACTTAAAAACCATTTGAGTTTGAAAATAAATATAAAACCATGCCTTTAATAAAATAATGATAATAGGCATAAATATGGTTTTATGTTTGAATTGTTTTGAAAACTTTTGTGTGGCTTTGTATTTACTTTTCAATCATTACTGATCAAATCCTAATCATATTTAGAAAGTAAAATATAAACCTTGCCTTACTTGAATAAGTAATAGGCAAAATATGGTTTCTTATGTTGAAAATTCATTTGAAAAGATCAAATGCTTATGAATGCATGAATGCTATGCAAACTTTATAAATCATGATTTTTGGGATGTTACACACTGCTTGGATGATTATCCAGACTTTTTATGCAGGTTTGAACTTCTCCTCAAGAAATCTGTTGGATTCAGCTGCTGGAGGTACCTTTATGGGCCTCACTTTGGGTGTTGCAACAAGGCTCCTTAATAATTTGATGGTTAACTACTTTTAATGGCATGTTGAGAGAGCTCCACATGGTAAGAAGGTAAATTCTGTTGAGGAAACTTCCTCTTTGAGTGAAAATATTGATGTTATTATGGCTATGCTTGTTAATGGGAAAGCTCCTCTAGATCCTAATAGTGTTCCCTTAGCCTCTTTGGTTGCTTAAGAAGAGCAAGTTGATGTGAACTTCATTAGAAACAACAATTTCAACAACAATGCCTATAGGAATAATTTTGGTGGCAACAACAATTATAGGCCTTATCCTCCTAATAATGGCAATTCCTATGGAAGCTCTTACAATAATGCTAGGGGTGTCCCCTCTAAACTTGAAGTCATGCTCAAAGAGTTTATTAGTAAGCAAACAACTTTCAACAATACTATAGAGGAAAAGCTTTTAACTGTTGAGAAAAATATATCCTCTTTGTCTGAAGCTCAGTCTTCCTTGGTTAATAAAATTGCTGCTAAACCTGAAACTATGGAAAACATCTTTGCTACTGCTCATTCCATACAAGTTACTATTCATGAAAATGTTAGGATGTTAGCTCAACTTCATGCTAAGTGGGAAAGGGAAGCTGAAATTGATAGAAACAATAGTGTGTGCACTATCACCACTAAACCACAAGTAGTCCCTATTCCTACTCCTACTATGCCTAAGCCTATTGAGCCCACTACTAGTGATGCCAAGTTTGACTTTGATATTGATGGTTGTAATATTTCTGAAGTGATTATGTTCTTGCAAAAGCTTGCTAGAAGTCCTGATGCTAGTGATATGCATGTTGCTTTCACCAAACACATTACAGATGATCTTGTGAAGATTAAGGAAGAGAAACTGAAACACAAAGCTTCTATTCCTAGGAAAGTAGAAGATAGTTGGGAACCCATTATTAATATGCAAGTGAATGACTTTGATCTCAAAGCTTCATGTGATCTTGGTTCTAGTGTCTCTATTATGCCTAGGAAGATTTATGAAATGCTTGATTTGCCACCATTGGAAGATTGTTATTTGGATGCCCCACTCAATGATAATGCTAAGAAGAAACTCAAGGGGAGTATTAATGATGTTCTCATTATGGTTAACAATGCTTATGTCCCTGTTGATTTCTATGTTTTGGATGTTGAATACAATGCTTCTTGTCCTATTACTTTGGGAAGACCTTTTCCTAGAACAGTTGGTGCCATCATTGATATGAAAGAAGGCACCATTAAATATCATTTTCCATTCAAGAAAGGTATTGAACACTTCCCTATGAGGAGAGAGAAGTTTCTTTTGCTCCTCCTTTGAAAGCAAGATTTGATGTTAATGCTTCTTCATTTGAAAATACTTGATTCTTCTTGCTTCTTGTGCCTAACTTAAAGGCATTAAAGAAAAGTACTTGTTGGGAGATAACCCAAGAGTTTACTTGAGTCTTGGAAGTTATTACTTCAGTAATGACCTCTCCTTATCCTTTTTGTTTGCTTTTTGTGCCAAGAATGACCTCTAATGAGAGGGAAGTAAGATTTGGGGTGTTGCTGTCCTGAAACAGATTTCTGTCCTCCACCAAACAATTTCGTGAGGAGGCTCTGTAACTCGGATTGAGCTCAACATTTGCGAATAAATCCCCCAGTATGTTAGCTAACTTTAATTAGTTTAACACTTTTTGATTTGAGCAACAGAAGATGTTCGAAAAAACCGGTTTCTACCTGCTGGTCTGTTTTGACAGATTTCTGCCATTATTTGCATTTGCTTCTTATTGATTCCTTTTTGAGTTCTCTTTAGGTGAATTGAGCTTTTTGAAGGAGTTACTACAGTAGCTTGTGTTTTTAATGAAAAGCCTTGCTGTTCCAAAGCTTTGCCAGGGGTCTAATATCTTTTGAATACACTAATGTTGCTAATGAAGATTGTGTGAAGTTTTGTATGAAGGAAAAATTTCAGGTGTATAGAGAGAATGATGCAATGAGATGAAGAATGGACAAACTATCAAGCTTGGGGATGCCACCATGGTTTCACCCCAATTAATATCGAAGAGGTAAAAACGTCAAAGCTTGGGGATGCCCAAGGCATCCCCTTCTTCATCAATAAAAAGCTCAGGTCTTTCTAGACACTTCGTTTTTATTGTTTCATGCACAATTGTGTTGTTCTTGGAGCGTCTTAGTTTTCGTTTGCTTTCTTAGGTTGTTTAGTTTCCTTGAATAAAGTAGTTTGGACCCCCGTTCTCGCTGTGTTGTTTTGCAAATAAATTTGCTTGGTGTTGGAAAGGAGTAGTAAGTTCTTGCTTGAAGTGCAAGAGGAGCTTGCATTGACTGTGACTTAGACTTTAGCATGGCATGCTAGGTGTTGTTTTGACCTTATGCTTAGTGATTATTGTTGTAGCATGTCTTGTTCCAAACAATTGGGATTGCTTAGTGTGCCTTGAAGAAATTATGCGTTGTTTTAGCATGCAAAAGCGTAGTATTGTGGTATTCTCCTTTGATGCTTTGCTTGGGTTGACTTGGCACATGCTCACACCATGTTATGACTATGACAAGTCACCATTAGCCTCTATTATCATTTAGTCCTTGACTTGTAGTACCACTCTTTGCTTTGATTAGTATGCTTTGTTGCATTGCATGATTATGGCCATTATTGCTCTCTTAGTTGGTTGCTCCCAGTCTTTTGCTAGACTCCACTTGTATGAGTAAGTTCTACTCATGCCTCCAACTCCCAAGAACCAAGTTTCTCCAAAGTGTCCACTATAAACTCCTATGCATGGTGTGTTACACCATTCCAAGTATATTCTTGTTTTCAACTATCTTCCAATTAAAAACTATTTTGTTATGTGAAAACTTAGTGATTAAAGCCCTCACGAACTTGATGGCACACTTTATTCTTTGCCCTTAATAAACTTGAACCTTCGTGACAACTTTGTTGTATATGCTTGCACTTATAAGTTGTAATTAGCAGAATCGTGCTGTCACGAGGAACGTTTTCAACATTGCACTTGTACTTTGTACTCAGTTGATATCATGTTCTTTTGTCTATGGATGTCACCGGTGTGAAATAAAGAGGGAACTTGTAAGTCCATGGAGTTTGTATCCTGTGTTAGAGAAACGCCTGGGCCGCTAGCCTAAGCCATGCCTAATCATGGTGGAAACTTGCAGCATCACCATAATGACATCTATGAAGCATTCTTGTTATAAAAAAAAGACACATTGAGAAAAGAAGAAAGAGAGAAAAAAACACCATATTCCCATGGTACATAAGAAGATTGCTGAGATGCTCATTGTTTGCTTCCCTTGTCATTTTGGTTATGGGAAAGCTCCTGTACCATGTGCAAGGGGTACCCCGTTGGCGGTTCTCAATGATATGCAAATACTTACAGTGACAAGAACTTACCTAGACCCAAAGTTGAGTATGCATGAGGTGTTGCCCTCGTATTCAAGGGACTTGATATTGCCAACTTATACTTCGTCAAGCATATACTCCAGCTTTGCCACTTTAACCTTAACCACTTCAAGATGCTTATGATAGGGGCAATGAGGGATGAAAGCTAACAAGTACCATAATTTTTGGAAGCTCTTTTTGAAACTTGTAATCCCTACTTCCTTTACAAAAAGGCCTTTCTTCCACCATTATTGAGTCTCCACATTCTACCTTTAGGCACCATTAAGAGAGCATAGTTGTCATTCTATGTGAAGTGTTCCAAAGCTTATTAATTGATGCATATTGTGCTATTACTTTTTCTCGTGCTACTTGTTTCTAGTCACCCTTGTGAACTTTGCAGGTGTCCTCTGCATCTATTTGCGACTCTATGAGGGACAAGCTGTTACCACTATGCTATGATTTCTGTATGTGAAACAAACAAACATTTTTCAATGCATATTATTCATGATATTTGTTTGTAGCTCGTCATGTTGCATGCATAGTTGCTATGTCCTATTGTTAGAACTCCATATTTCACACACATGTTTAGAGTTCTTTGATCCCAGCTTTCAATGCTTGCAAATGGTTGGATCTTTATTGTGAGGGTGCATGACAGCTCAAAAATTATTTTGTTTATCACTAACCTACTCGAGGACGAGCAGGAGTTAAGCTTGGGGATGCTTGATACCTCGGAAACGTATCTATAATTTTTGATGCTCCGTGCTTGTTTTGTATCTACTTTGCTTTGCTTGTCTACACTTTGAGGTGCTTTTTACATGTTTTCTGGTACTAACCTACTAACAAGTTGCAAAAGTGCCAGATGCCTGTTTTCTACTGTTTTTGTTTTTAGAAAAGTTAGTAAATAAATATTCTCGAAATTGGACGGGACAAATGTCAAAGTCAATTACTTTCCGTGGGGAACAAGAAGTCTAGAGGGGAGCCGGAGGGGCCAGCCAGGGGGGCCAGAACCACCCCAGGCGCGGGTGGGCCCAGCCCCGCGCCTGGCTAGGGTTTGCCACCAATGGCCGCCTCCTCAGTCTCCCCCTTCGCCTATAAGAAGCCCCCGATGCAGAAACCCTAAGCACCCGATCAAATATCCATGAAACCGTCTGTAGCCGCCACCACCATCGTCTCTAGATCGTGTGGGGGGGGGGATCTGAAGTTCTTCCCGGCACCCTGCCGGAGGGGAGATCACCCCGGAGGCTTTCTCTCTGGTATGATGTGTGAGTAGTTCCACCTTGGACTATGGGTCAATGTAGTAGCTAGATGGTTTTATCTCCTCCTTTGTGCTTTCATGTATAGATCTTGTGAGCTCCATTCATGATCAAGATCTAATCTATTTGTAATCATGCTTGTTGTGTTTGCGAGGATCCGATGAATATTGAGATTATTATGTTGGTTTGATTAATGGTTTTGTCTTTATGATTCTATCATGTCTGTGTTGTTTGTGATCTTGCATGCTCTCCGTTGTTAGTAGCTATCTTGGCCAAGTAGTTGCCAGTGACTCCAAGAGGGGGTATTTATGCTCGATAGTGGGTTCATGCCTCTAGTTTCCAAGGGAAGTGATAGAAATCTCTTAGGTTGTAGATGTGTTGTTGCCACTCGGGAGAAAACAACGGTCTCTTGTTCATGGAACATGTGGACTATTTACCTTACACACTTTGCTTAAAGCAGTTGTCTGTTGCTTGCAACTTAATACTGGAGGGGGTTCGGATGATAACCTGAAGGTGGACTTCTAGTCATAGATGCAGTTGGATGGCAGTCTATGTATCTTGTTGTATTGACCAATCGAATCTCATAGGATCTTTTTGACTAGTAATTGCATTGTTATGCCTTGCTCAGTTCCTGTCAATTGCCCTGCTGTAATTTGTTTACCCTTCATGCCATGTTGTTTATCTAAGGAGAGCACCTCTAGTGAACTATGGACCCCGGTCCAATCTTTACCATTGATACATCTTCCACTGCTACTTGTTTAGTTGCTGCAAACCTTTACCTTCCACACCATACATATAATCCTTTGTTACAACAAACCGGTGAGCTTGACAACCTCACTGATTCGTTGGGGCAAAGTCTTGAGTTTGTGTTGTGCAGGTCTCCGTGTTGCTAGCAACACCTGTGTGACATTTCCTTCCTCCTACTGGTTCGATAACCTCGGTTTCTTACTGAGGGAAACTTGCTTTTGTGCTGCTTCATACCTTGCTCTTGGGGTTTCCAACGAAGCGTCCCACAACAAGTGCTGGTTGCCATCAATCACTAGCATCAGGACTTCTAGCAAGCTTTTGTAGGAACATGATCACTTCAGAAATATTGCAACCATCAAGATCAAAATCAAACTTAGCATCACTAGTAGTAGACTCATTTGGTTTAGGCATTGTGGTAGGATGAATAGGGACTTCTTGTGGTTTAGTGGCATCCATATTGGTGGTGGTGATAGTGCACACACTATTGTTTCTAGCAATTTTAGCTTCTCTTTCCCACTTAGCATGTAGTTGGGCTAACAGTCTTACATTTTCATCAATAGTAACTTGTATGGCATGAGTAGCAGCAAAGGTACTTTCCAAGGTTTCAGGTTTAGCAGCCATTTTATTAATCAAAGAGGATTGTGCTTCAGACAAAGAGAAAATATTTTTCTCAGCACTCAAATTTATTGACTGTAAACTAGGAATTTCTCTATTCAAATTCTCAGACTGATGACTAATATTTTTTAAGATAGCAGATTGTTCTTCCATAGTTTTAGTGAATATCTTGTTTTGCTCATATTGCATTTGCATAAATTTTTTAGTGGATCTTTCAACTTCTAGAATCTTATCTTCACTAGGCATTCCAGATCTACCATGATAAGTATTTCCATTATTAAGAGATATGGCCTATAATTGTTGTTACTACCAAAATTATTCCTATAGGCATTGTTGTTGAAATTGTTGTTTCTAATGAAGTTCACATCAACTTGCTCTTCTTGAGCAACTAAAGAGGCTAAGGGAACATTATTAGGATCTATATGAGCTTTCCCATTAACAAGCATAGCCATGATAACATCAATCTTATCACTCAAAGAGGAGGTTTCTTTAACAGAATTATCAAGGAGTTTTGTTGCATCACCCAAGGTGATGGTCATAAAGGTACCTCCAGCAGCTGAATCCAGCAGGTTTCTTGAAGAGAAGTTCAAACCTGCATAAAAAGTCTGGATAACCTTCCAAACAGTAAGTCCATGAGTGGGATAATTCTTAACCAAATATTTCATTCTTTCCCAAGCTTGAGCAACATGTTTATTATCAAGTTGTTTAAATCTCATTATTTCACTTCTCATATATATAATCTTAGCAGGAGGATAATATTTTCCAATAAAAGCATCTTTGCACTTAATTCAAGAATCAATACTATTTATAGGCAAGGATAGCAACCATTCTTTAGCTTTTCCTCTCAAGGAGAAAGGAAACAACTTGAGCTTAATAATATCTCCATCTACATCCTTATATTTTTGCATCTCACAAAGTTCAACAAAGTTATTGAGGTGGGCAGTAGCATCATCGGAACTAGCACCAGAAAATTGCTCTCTCATCACAAGATTCAACAAAGCAGGCTTAATTTCATAAAAGATAGCATCAGGAGCAGGTCGAGCAATAGGAGTACTTAGGAAATCATTGTTGTTTATGCTAGTGAAGTCACACAACTTGGTGTTCTCAGCAGAGTTCATTTTGGCAAAAGTGGAGTAAGCCAACAACAGCAGCAACTAGAGCAGTAACTAATTTTTTTTGTTTTTGGTAAGAGAAAGCAAACCAAACTAAACTAATTTTTTTGGAGTTTTTGATAAAAAGAGGAAAACAAAACCAAGCAAAATGAACTAAGCAAAACAAAAACAAAGTAAAGAGAAAGGTTGTGAAGGACTCCCCTTGTGAAGAAGTCCTTAGCCTCCTCGGCAATGGCGCCAGAAAAGTCTTGATGGTGCGCGAACACTTCATTGGGAGACCCCAAGAGGAAGATATGATGAGCACAACAACAAGTTTTCCCTCAGTAAGAAACCAAGGTTATCGAACCAGTAGGAGGAAGTAAACGACTCAAAGGTGTTGCTAGCAACATGGAAACCTGCACAACACAAACTCAAGACTTTGCCCCAACGAACAGTGAGGTTGTCAATCTCACCGGTTTGCTGAAAACAAAGGATTAACTATATGGTGTGGAAGGTAATAGTGGTTTGAAAAAAGTAAATAGTAAAAGTGGAAGATATATCAATGGTAAAGATTGGACCGGGGTCCATAGTTCACTAGAGGTGTTCTCTTTAAGATAAACAAACATGGCATGCTGGGTAAACAAATTATAGCAGGGCATTTGACAGGACTGAGCAAGGCATAACAATGCAATACTAGACATTCATGATCCTATGAGATTTGATTGGGCAATACAACAAGATACATAGAACGCCATCCAACTGCATCTATGACTAGAAATCCACCTCAGTTTATCATCCGAACCCCCTCTAGTATTAAGTTGCAAGCAACGGATAACTTATTTAAGCAAAGTGTGTAAGGTAAACAATCCACTTGTTCCATGAATAAGAGACCGTTGTTTTCTCCCTAGTGGCAACAACACATCTACAATCTTAGATATTTTTGTCACTTCCCTTAGATTAAATAGAGGCATGAACCCACTATCGAGCATAAATACCCCTCTTGGAGTCACTAGCATCTACTTGGCCAAGATATCTACTATAAAAGGAGAGCATGCAAGATCACAAACAACACAGACATGATAGAATCGATAAGACAAAGCCATTAATCAATCTGACATAGTAATATCAATATCCATTGGATCCCCGCAAACACAATATGCATGATTACAAATAGATGATCTTGATCATGAACGGAGCTCACAAGATCTAAACATGGTAGCACAAAGGAGGAGAAACAACCATCTAGCTACTACATGGACCCGTAGTCTAAGGTGGAACTACTCACACTTCATACCGGAGGCTGGCATGATGAAGAAGAAGGCCTTCGAGATGTTCTCCGCTCCGGCAGGGTGCTAGGAAGAGCTTCAGATCCCCATGATCTAGGGACGATGATGGCGGCGACTATAGATGGTTTCGTGGAATATTGATCAGGTACTTAGGGTTTCTGTATCGGGGGGTCTTTATAGGCGAAGAGGCGAGGCAGGGGGCAGCCAGGGCGACCGCACCCCCTAGGCGCGGGCTGGGCCCAGCCGCGCGGCCAGGGGGTGTGGACCTCTGGTGGATCCCCTCCGTCTCGTACTAAACAAGCATGGAACATAAAACATTATAGATACGTTTCCGACGTATCAGAGAGTCGCCGAGGACAAAAACCATAGTAGCCGTGATAGTTTGCGTGGCCTTCATCCTGTTAGTCATCGCTGGTGGCTTGCTGGCAAAGCACTACCTTGCTAAGGACAAGGAGAGGTAGGGGTTGTTGAGTGTGAGAGATTTCAGCTGGAAGGAGCTTAACAAAGCCAACAACAGCTTCGAGAAAACTGCTAGGGAAAGGGAGCTTCAGCGAGGTTTATGAAGGAAAACTGAAATCTCCATAGCCATGCCTCATCACGGTGAAGAGGCTCATCAACTCGAACAACTACATTGAGAGGGAGTTCGCCAATGAGGTGATGTCCATTGGGCATATCCATCACCGGAACTTGGTTTGGATGATCGGGTTACAGAGAGGGGAAGCACCGAATGCTGGTGCTATAGTTCATGCCCGGAGGGTCACTCCGTAGCTTCCTCTTCAAGCTGGAGAGGCCACCATGGAGCTAGCACGCTGATGCCATGCTCCGCATCGCCAAAGGGATCGAGTACCTCCATGATAGAGGCACTTCACAGATCATCCATTGTGACATCAAGCTGGACAACATACTGCTCGATGACATGAACGCTCCCAAGATAAACGACCTTGGGATCTGCAAGCTGCTCGGCAACAAGCAGGTGTACACCACGGTGACCAACATTAGGGGAACCAGGGGGTACATCGCCCCCGAGTGGTTCCACTTCCACATCAAGGCACGCATCAACACCAAGGTGGATGTGTATAGCTTCGACATTGTGCTGCTGGAGATGATCTGCTGCCGAAGTGCCAGGATCCGTTGTTCGATCGGGGAGGGAGCGAGACAGTCATGTTATTTGGGTGGGCAAGCAACTTGGTCAGCAACTAGAGCACTAAAGTTATACTGCCCGATGACGACGACGCTGTGGCAGACTTGGAGAGGGTAGAGAGGTTCGCGCACATTGCATTCTGGTGCATCGAGCCAAAGACCAGCACTCCGGCTGACGATGTACCATGGCATGCAAATGATGGAGAATGTAGTGGTTGATCCTAAGGTGCTACCTGACCCTCCCACTTGTTACATGGACTAGGCTCCTCTATTCTTTTTCTTTGAAACTGGGCAAAAGGATTGCCCCAATCTATTAATTAAGAAGAAGTTTTACAAGAATTTAGAGGTCCATGTTACACATACAATTACTCTCGCGACATGAATTCGCCCAAACGCTTAGCCCCCATTCTCACCCACAAGCGATCTTCGTGTTTAATTCTATCTAGGACTACAAGAGGCGACACATGATTTTCACAGAACACCCTATCATTGTGCTCATTCAAAATCTACCAAGTAGTAAGGAGGGTAAGAGTCACCATCTCTTTGTGGTTCGGAGAGGGCCATCCATCATCATCTCCCACCAATTCTTTATGGAGAGCCCCGTCCATTGGGATTATTGGTCCATCTCGGGGATACCTATCCATGCCTTCAAAAAGGCCCAAATATGCTTGGTGAACTGATAAGTCAAAAATTGATGAGTAACTGTCTCCGTGGTTTGCTTGCAAAGTGTCACTAATAGGAAACCAGCTATAGATAGATAAATCTTCTGTGGCGCATATGTGTGACCATGCGCCACAGATAAACTCCAGTGGCGCATTTCAGGCAATGCGCCATAGAAATCTTCACACTTCTGTGGTGCATATAGGGAAACAATGCGCCATATAAGTTTGGTGGACCCGCCACCGGGGTTGGGCTGTCCATATGCGCCACAGAAAGTGAGGGTAGGCCCCAACACAAAATTCAGTTGACCAATGTTCTGTGGCGTATATCTATATATGCGCCACAGAAGTTGTAACTTCTATGGCGCATATAGATGTATGCGCCACATAAGTTAAAAATAGACCCCCTCCCCCCCCCCCGCCCTCTGTGGATCGCCTTTTAACTTTTGTAAAAAATAAATAAAAATGATAAAAAATTCATAAAATAATTCCTTTGAGATGTAGTTATATTTTGGGGTATAGTTGTAGGGAAAATTGAAAAACATGAATTTCGATGTGTTTTGCAAAAAAGGTCATGGGACAGTAAATGGCCATAACTTTTGCATACGATGTCGGAAAAAAAGTTTAATATACCAAAATGATCGTCTCGAAATTTCCTACTCGATTTCAACGGCTGGAGTTTTACAGATCCCCCAAATTCGAAAAGAGTAAAAATTTGTGGAAAAAAAAGATTTTTTCCTGCAAAAAAATAAAAAAGGGGGGAAACTTCTGTGGTGCATTTCTCTCATATGCGCCACAGAAGTCTTGGGCGGGATTCGAAATTTAAATCCCACTGCCCCTTCTCCCTCTCTTTTCTCCTTTTCCACTCCTCCACCCTTCTCCTCATCCACCATTCTCCTCCTCCACTTATTCTCTCCTTCTCCTTCCCTTCTTCCTCACCTTATCCTCCCTCCTCCTCTACCCTGGTGATCTCCTCCTCCTCCTCCACCCCGGTGAGCTCCTCCTCCTCCTCCCACCTCCCTCCTCCTCCTCCTCCTCCTCCTCGGTGAGCTCCTCCTCTGGCGGCCTCCTCCTCTCCTCCACCAGCGACCTCCACCTCCTCCTCCGACGAGCCCCTCCTCCACTGGTGGCCTCCTCTTCTCCTCCACTGGCGGCCTCCTCCTCCTCCAGCCACCATCGGCCTCCTTTTCCTCCTCTGGTGACCCCAACCTCCGGCGATCCCCACCTCCGGCCAGACTTGGCCAGTTTTTTTTGAAATTTGAAAAAAAATTGTGGCGCATTTCAATATACGCCACAAAATTACACTTTAGTGGCGTGATAATAGTGGCGCATCCCATATGCTCCACAAAAGTTGAAAAATGGTGCGCCACTGATGAGCTTTTTCCTAGTAGTGTGGGCATAAACCACAATTTTCCACCCTCTTTTGGCCAAACAATCCGCCATTTAAATTATATTTTTTGTGACTATCCAAGCAAAGAATTTCACTTTTGGTGGCGTCCAAGCCTTCCAAACCAATTTTTTCATGTTGGAGGTAATAGAGCCCAAGAAGTGCACCTCATAGGCTGATTTGGCCATGTACTCCCCATTTTACATAAGCTTCCAAACAATTTCGTCCTCAACATCCTCAGGAAGTTGGACGTCTTGAAGAAGAGACCAAAGCTCAACACATTGCCATTGGCGTATATTGTCATGGTCAAGTAAGTAATTTACTAGTTTAATATTCCTAACCCAAGCGTTGTCATGCATGGCTTGATTGACCTTCCAATTCTTTCTTAGTGACACCTAAAAAATGAGAGGCGCAATGTCTTTTGACTTCCTTCCATCTATCCAAGGCACATGCCAAAAAGCGGTCTTGCGACCATTCCCTATGGTGATGGTGGTGGCGGCGTAGAAGATGCGCATGTCCTCCTCGGAGCAAGGGTTACCGGAACCAACCCAAGTTTTGTCAGGGTTCTTCCACTCAAGCCAAGTCCACCTCAAACGAAGAGCTGTCACAAAATTGTCAATTTTTTTATCCAAATCCCTCCAAGATTTTTTGGCCTACACACTCAATTAACTTTGCATTTTGCCCTGGTTGTTTTGTCCTTTGCCTCCCAAGGAATGCCCTTTTAATTATGTTGATGAACTTTATGGTGCCTGGTGGAACAACAAGAGAAGTGAGGTAATAAGTTGATTGTTAGGTGATTACCGACTTCACAAGATCATTGCGCCCGACCATAGTGATGTACTTTCCATTCCAAGGTGGTAGTTTTCTGGTGCATTTATCCTCAAGGTGTTGTAAATCCACCATATTTAGATTCCAAACCAAAAAGTGGTAGCCCATGGTACTTCAAAGAGAATGAAGCTCTAGTTACCGGCAACCCGTCAAGAATGTCTTGTAGGTTGATATTTGTGCATCTAATTGTAACAATGTTACTCTTCTGTAAATTAGTGCAGAGGCATGTTACATCTCCAAAACCTTCAAGAATTATTGCTAAGTTGCGGATATCCTCTTTGATTAGAGCCACATCACGACTGCATTATCGAGGTAAAGCGATGTTCTCAATATGGCTCGCCTCCCATGGAGCTTATGCAAAAGTCCATGAGTAGTAGCATGTTCCAACAATTGGGAGAACAGATCAACAGCGAGCACAAAAGGAATGGAGAAAGGGGTACCCTTGTCTCAAACCCTTTCCATGGCTAATAGAGGAACCCACAATGTCGTTAAGGAGCACTCTAGATGAGGATGTTGAAAACAAGGAGGTGATCCAATCTTGGAATCGGCCCGGGAAGCCGCGGCATTGAAGAAGATCAATAATGTATTCCTAACGAATTGAGTCAAAAGCTTTCCCGATGTCAAGTTTGAACAAAAGTGTCGTAGTCTTCCCTTTATGAAATCTCTTTGCAAGGTTTTTGACATAGGAAGTTGTCATGAATGCTCCTCCTTTTTATGAATTCACTTTGAGTATTCAAAACCAATTCATCCATGAATGCTCCAATGCGGATGGCAATCATTTGGAAATAAGTTTTGTAATTGCATGAAGAAAGCTACTGGGGCGGTAGTGTAGGGTTTCGTAGCATGGAAAACAAAAATTTTCTACCGCATACAAACAAACAAGCCAAGATCTATCTACTAGATTGTAATAATGAGTCGATGGAATAACTCACCCTCGAAGATTCCAAAGTGTTTAACGAGAGCGGATTCTCGTGGGTGATGTAGTCGTACTCTTCCCGATCTCAAGATCGCGTAGACGATCCTTCCGGCGCTGCGTTCTGGCAGCGCTCCCGCAGTCGGTCACATCGCCTTGATTGACGAAGACCTTCCTCTCCTTGTTCCAGCAAGAAATGGAGGTTGTAGCACTCTCCTCGCGATTCCGGCACAACGGCGTGGTACCGAAGTAGAGGGAGATCTCAGGCTTCGCCTTAGTCAAGAGAGTATGGTGGAGTATGAGAGAGTCCCTCGACGATCTAGGGTTTAGACACGCCGAGGAGGGGGCTAGGCCGGCGGCTAGGGTTTGACCTAGGCGGCGGCGGCGAGTGCCCTAGGGCCGGCGGCGGCGGCTTGGGACTAGGGTTTAGAGGTAGGGACTTGTGTGTCTAGGAGGGGAGCCCTGCCCCTCCTTATATAGGTGGAGGGGCCGGCCAAAGGGAGGGGAGTCCCTCCCCAACTCGGCTTGGAGGTGGTCATGGAGGGAGGAACTCCTCCCCAACTCGGTTTCCACCTCCCTCTCCACTTCCCAAAAATAGCCGTTTGACTTTCAAATTTGGCGTTTGACTTTTCAAACAAGGATTTGATTAAATCCTCTATTTTGTTCAGCGATGACACTTAGTACATGATGCAATCATACCAACTTGATATAACACATTCATGTACCCTTCCCCTCCGGAGTGCCGGACATTCCGGAACCTTCTAGAACATTCCCGATGAAAACACCGGAATCATTCCCCAACTCCGAAACAGGACTTTCCTTATATGAATCTTATTCTCCGGACCATTCCGGATCTCCTCGTGATATCCCGAATCCCATTCGAGACTCCGAACAACATTCGGTCTCTTTCTCATCATTCCATAACTACTCAAACAACGTCGAATCCTTAAGTGTGTCTCCCTACGGTTCGTGAATTATGCGGACATGATCGAGACACTTCTCCGAACAATAACCAATAGAGGAATCTGGAAATTCATATGGCTCCCACATATTTCTAAGATTACTTTGCGATCGAATGAACCACTTACATACGATACCAATTTCCCTTTGTCTCACGATAGTTTACTTATCCGAGGTTATGATCGTCGGTATCTCTGCATACCTAGTTTAACCTTGTTACCGATAAGTACTCTTTTCTCGTTCCCGTGATATCTGATCCCTTGTGAGCCAGTCACATGCTTGCAAGCTAATTGGATGACATTTCACCGAGAGGGCCCAGAGTATATATATCCGTCATATGGATGGACAAATCCCACTCTTGATCCATGTGTCTCAACCAATACTTTCCGAACACTCAATGCCACCTTTATAGCCACCTAGTTACGGTGTGGTGTTTGATGTCATCAAAGCATTCATCCGGTAAAGGTGATATGCATGATCTTATGGTCGAAGGAATTAGGTTACTATGTATCAGAAAGCATATAGCAATTGAACTATTTAAAATGACTTGATCTTTATGCTATGCTTATCTATAGGAGTATGTCCACCATATCATTCTCATAACGATATGATCTTGTTGTTAATAACATCTCAATGTTCATGATAGGGAAACCACAATCATTTATTAACCAACAAGCTAGTAATGTATAGAGGCTCTACTAGGGACTTCAATTTAAGTTTACAAATCACACAAGTATTAATGTTTCCTTGTTAATACTATTATAGCATGAATGTAAACATTTATCATAAACACAAAGATATAATAATAACTATATTTATTATTGCCTCTAGGGCATATCTCCAACAGGTAGTCGGCGATTTCTTCCATACGCTCCTTTTTAGGAAATACAACAATGTGTGTGTGGAGTTTAGCCAATTAAAGTTTGCAACATGATGGCTCCTGAATTGGTGGACTACCCTCATAATGTTGTCTTTTATAATATCCCAACATTTCTTGAAGAATGAACCCTTCAAGCCTCTGTACTAGGTGCTTAATTTGTCCATCGGCATTTGATTTATTGCGTTCCTCACTTCTTCCTTGGTGAATGGTTCTCCCAAACTTTGGAGGTCCGGCTCATCATGTAGCTTATTCTAATTTAGATCTTGTTTTGTTTTTGTTCCCCACGAACCGATTACTTCTTCAAAGTGTTTGTGGATGATTTCTTTTTTTCTCTGTGCTCGGTTACCCATCCATGATTGTGCTTTATCTAGTAGATATGATTCTTTCTTATTCTAGCATTAACTCTCATGTTGAAAAATTGGTGTTCGTGTCCCTCTCTTTTAGGTTTTTGATTCTTGCATTTTGCTTTTTTCTTGACCTCTCCACTACGGATAGCGCAATGACTTTCCTCTTCAAACAAACCCGAAGATCCCTCTCACCGGTGGATAGTTGCCTAAATTCTCGAGTCTTGTCCAGTTGTAGAATCATTATTAGAAGCGAGGCATGCAAGAGAACTTTTGCATTTGATAAAAGGACACGGCCCAATTTGGACAAACTTTTGGACGTGTTGATTAACTTTTGTAAAGCACATGGCAAGGCTCAGTGTGAGTAGTGTGCTCGCTCCACGCCTTTTGGAAGGCTTAGCATTAACTTTAGAATCTATACTTACTCATAGGGCCAAGATACTAAATCTTATAAGGTTCACTACGAGAAAAAAATGCCGTTACCGTGTAGACACGGCTTTGCCGTGGGCCAAATGAACCGGAACACGACAACGTTTGTCTTTGCGGTGTGTAATCCAGAAAACACACGGCAAAGTACGCGAATACGACAAATTTCTGAAAAGGAACACGACAAAGAAATATACACGGCAAAGACCCACAAGGAAACACGACAAAGAAAACACACTCGGCAAAGTCGACAGCGGCACACGACAGAGGTGTCGTCACGGCAACAAGGTGGGACCAGCGACCCTACAGGTCCACTTGACGGGGAGAAGCTAACGGCTGCAGACGGTGGCCTTTTTGCCGTGTGTCCTCGTTGGCCCTTTGACGTGTGTATTCCCAGTATACACGGCAAAGGGCTTTTGCCGTATGTATTCCGCAGTATACACGGTAAATTTCCTTTTTTTTCTTTTTTTTCCTTTTATCACATTACTCTTAGAAAAATCATAAAAAAATCATTCTAATTTAGAAAATATAAATAATATATCAAAATTTGCAGAAAAATAAGATCTATCTATCTACACTCAAATATTAGATATTTATGTTGAATAAGAATCTTCATGCTCGCTGTTTTGACAATAGTTTAAAAAGGACATAAAAAATCAAAAATGATCGAAACAATGTGAAACCTTCACGTGGTGTCATATTATGTGCCATAGTTGGAAGGAAAAATATAAAACTTGGTATATTGATTATGTATCAAAAAAATCTTCACAAAATGACCTATCTCATTCGAGGTTTCCTAACTTTCAAGTCAAATGACCAATATTATGGCTAGAATCAAGGTATAATTTATGATAATGTGCCCATATTGTGAATACATGTTCATCATAGGATAGGGAACAATGTTACAGGAGGAAGTTTTCCTTTTCATCGCACCAAAAAGCCATTTTCCATTTTCTGAGTGCAAAAAACGGGGGGCTTTGTGAAGCAACCACCAAATGGCTAATTCAAAATGCTACCATCCCATTTTTTAAAAATACTAGAGCACCTTACATGGACAATATCCCAACATGGGGATTTCAAACTTTTCCGTACACCCTAGGTGAAAAAGATAAATTCCCGCCAAATCGGTAGAAAGTGGATCAGATATGAACTACATGCACATGATCTGATGCTCATAATTTTTTACAAAAATCATTTTTAAGTTCACAATATGCTATTTCATCAGAGATATAATGCAAGTTTAGCGAGGATCAGCCCCGAGCTAAGAATCTTCTTGCCCGTCGTTCGACAAAGTTTGTCGATAGATTAAAACGGGCATACAAAATTCAAAAACGATCGAAATAATGTGAAACCTTCGTGTGCTGGCATATTATATCATATAGTTCGTAGGAAAAATATCAAACTTGATATATTGATTATGTCTCAAACAAACCTTCACAAAATGACGTATCTCATTCGAGGTTTCTTGACTTTTGGGTCAAATAATCAATATTATGGCTATAATCAAGGCATAGTTTGTGATAATATGCCCATATTGTGCATGCATGTGCATCATGGGATGAAGAAAAATATTGTAGGAGAAAGTTTTCCTTTTTGTTACACCAAAAATGCATTTTCCATTTTCTGAGCGCAAAAAATAGGGGGTTTTGTGAAGCAACCACTAAATGGATAATTCAAAATGATACCACTCCATTTTTAAAAACAATACTAGAACACCTTACATGGAAAATGTCCCAACAGGAGGATCTCAAACCTTTCCGTCCATCCTAGGTAAAAAATACAAATTCACGCCGAATTGGTATGAAGTGGGTTAGATATGAACTATAGGTACATGATCTGATGCTCATGATTTTTTACAAAAATCATTTTTAGGTTCACAATATGCTATTTCATCAGAGATCGAATGCAAGTTTAGTGAGGCTCTGCCCCAAGCTAAGAATCTTCTTGCCCATCGTTCGACAAAGTTTGACGATAGTTTAAAACAGACATAAAAAATTCAAAAATGATCGAAACAATATGAAACATTTGTGTGATGTCATATTATATGAAATAGTTGGAAGGAAAATATCAAACTTGGTATATTGATTATGTCTAAAAAACCTTCACAAAATGACCTATCTCATTCGAGGTTTCCTGACTTTCGGGTCAAATGACCAATGTTATGGCTAGAATCAAGGCATAGTTTATGAATAATATGCACATATCGTGCATGCATGTGCATCATGGGATGGAGAACAATGTTGTAGGAGGAAGTTTTCCTTTTCGTTGCACCAAAAAGCCATTTTCAATTTTCTAAGCACAAAAACGGAGGGTTTTGTGAAGCAACCACTAAATAGATATTTAAAATGATACCACCCCATTTTTCAAAAATACTAGAACACATTACAAGGACAATGTCCCAACAGGGGATCTCAAACCTTTCTATTCACCCCAGGTGAAAAATACAAATTTCCGCTGAATCGGTAGGAAGTGGGTCAGATATGAACTACAAGTACATGATCTGATGCTCATGATTTTTTACAAAAATCATTTTTAGATCCACAATATTGTATTTCATCAGAGATCCAATGCAAGTTTATCGAGGCTCTGCCCCGAGCTAAGAATCTTCTTGCCAGCCGTTCGACAAAGATTGACGATAGTTTAAAACGGGCATAATTTTTTTTAAAACGACCGAAACAATGTGAAACCTTCATGTGGTGTTATATTATGTGACATAGTTGGAATAAAAAATATCAAACTTGGTATATTGATTATGTCTAAAAAAAAGCTTCAAAAAATTACCTATCTCATTCGAGTTTTCCTGACTTTCAGGTCAAATGACCAATGTTATGGCTAGAATCAAGGAATAGTTTGTGATAATGTGCACATATTGTGCATGCATGTACATCATGGTATGGAGAAAAATGTTCTAGGAGAAAGTTTTCCTTTTTGTTGCACCAAAAAGCCATTTTCCATTTTCTCAGCGCAAAAAATGGGGTTTTGTGAAGCAACCACTAAATGGATAATTCAAAATGATACCATCCATTTTTCAAAAATAGTAGACCACCTTACATGGACAATATCCTAATAGGGGGATCTCAAACCTTTCCATCTACCCCAGGTGAAAAAGACAAGTTCCCGCTGAATCGGTAGGAAGTGGGTCAAATATGAACTATAGGTACATGATCTGATGCTCATGATTTTTTACAAAAATCATTTTTAGGTTCACAATATGCTATTTCATTAGAGATCCAATGCAAGTTTAGCAAGGATCTTCCCTGAACTAAGAATCTTCTTGCCTGCCGTTCGACAAAGTTTGACGATAGTTTAAAATGGGCATAAAAAATTCAAAAATGATCGAAACAATGTGAAACCTTTGCATGGTGTCATATTATGTGACATATTTGGAAGTAATAATATCAAACTTGGTATATTGATTATGTCTTAAAAAACCTTCACAAAATGACCTATCTTATTCGAGGTTTCCTGATTTTCGGGTCAAATGACCAATGTTATGGCTGAAATCAAGGAATAATTTGTGATAATGTGCTCATATTATGCATGCATGAGCATCATGGGATGGAGAACAATGTTGAAGGAGGAAATTTTCCTTTTCATTGCACCAAAAATCTATTTTCCGTGGCGAGGGTTTTTGTGAAGCAACCACCAAATAGATAATTCAAAATGCTATCACCCCATTTCTACAAGATTGTATGGATGTTATATTTGGATTCCTCATATTTTTCTGATGGATTTAGAAATTTTATTTGTCGAATTATGCTTTCAGATTTAAATATTTGAATTATTCCATATTAAATAGAAAAGGACAAAAAAATAAAATCATTTTATTTTTTAATTGGATTCAAGATTATTATTACTTATTCATTGTTGTCTACTTAAATAATTATTTGGAATCTAAAACTGAGATGTGTGACATTATGGTCTAAGAGTTAATAAGATTGATATAAAAGTATTATCAACAAGGTATGATTTCTTTCTCGGAAGCTCATTCGATAGGAACGAAGAAGTTAAGTGTGCTATGGCTAGAGTAGTGTTATGATGGGTGACCGAAGAAGAAGTTTGATTATGAGTGCAATTTGACATAATATTAAGCATACAAAGGGTTAAAATATCCTATATGAGATTAACAAGTAAAAAATATTCAAAAAAGTTTGAAAAGCAATTGATTTTTTTTCAATATTTTGAAAAGACAGCTTCTTTGCCGTGTACTTTTCCACGAGATACACGTCGAATGATTCTTCTTTGCCGTGTACTTTTCGAGCAGACACACGACAAATAATACACGGTCATATCACTTTACTTTGCACTGTCTACGCGTAAGACATACGACAAGGCTTTGCCGTGTCTTATTTAGAAAACACATGACAAAAGGCTTTTGCCGTGGCGAACGTTGCCGTGTGGCATTTGCTGTGTTCCGAAAGGCCTTTGCCGTATCCTTTTTCCCACACGGCAAAGAGCCGGCGTGCCGAAGTGGTTCTATATTCATTATAAATATTATGCTCAAATACTACTTGTGGGATAGAATATTAGATTGAATGATGCACTGTTATTATTTCTCTAAATAAGAAAGTAGTATGAGTGGCTAATTCAGGGGTGTGTCTAAATCTAAATCAACTGCGATTTTCAAGTCTAAACTGATTAAGAAAAGTATAACTTGAGGTTTGTCACTTGCACTCTCCATCTTGTTGCATTCTTAAGAAAAAAATGGACACTCAAATAATTCCACTTCTAGGGATCAACTTGTGCATAATAATAGCTCACACAACTGACCAAAACAAAACGATTTTTCTGCCATTGAGAGTAGATCTATTGACCTGGGCTAGAAGGGTCTTGGTGGGGTTAGCGCTGATGATCCTCTGCAGGTGGCGGTGGCTTGGAGGCTTATCCCGGTTGCACTGTTGCTGGTACCAGATCTGGGCCAGGCCGTCTGGCCCAGATTCGGTGGCCCTGGCAACGGGAAGATCAGATGTCGCGTTGCGCCTCGAATCCTCGTCCCGGGATGGTCATTGTGGTTATGTTTTAATGTTTCCCAGATGTGAGTCCTTGGATGCCGAGAAAGAGATGGACTTGACCGACAACAACGCTGCATCAACAACATCATGACATGTCCTCGGACCTGGTGGTGGTGCCCCTTTGCGGCATCCAGGGATTGCCGCATGAGAAGTGAGGCTGTGGCAATGCGGATCATGGCGACATGCCAGAACATGGTGGGTTCGGTCGGTGGTGGCAAGGTATGGACCGACACAGAGCTATAGGTGGATGGCAGTGTCGGTTTGGGCATAGCAGCATGGCTAATAGGGCCGATCGGAGCCTCGTAGGCGGTAGGGTATAATCTAGGCCTAATCAACCGTGCTACTATGTCCGGACGGTGAACACCTCAGGTGGCTGAGGGCGGAGCTCCTCTCCTGGGATGCCATGTGACCTAATGGATGTTGGCTATGGTGCTTTCCTACCTTGTCCAATCCACCAGCTTTGCGGTATGTTGGTCAGGTCATGGCTCGAGTTTGTGGATGCTAGGGCAACAACCCCAGATGGTGGAATGCGCGGACGGATCCATGACGAGCAACGTGGCGGTGGTGTTGGTCTATTTCTTCGGTCATGTGGATAGCATGGAGCGGACGATGGGGGTCCTGGTGTTGGGCGGCACTTCGGCTTTGCCAGCTCCCAGATCACGGTTTTGAGGCCCAACTCGGGGACAATGGACAGCTGGGTTCTTAGGGGCAGTGCAAGGATTTTTTTCAGGCGAAAGCCCGTCAGCACCAATGACGACCATGCAAGGGTCCGTAACCCTCTTGAGGACGTCATTGTGGTTATCCTCCTCGCCCTAGACCTCCGGGCTCTCGATGGCAGCGGGGCTGCGTGTCCCTTCGGCGGCAAGTTTTGTTTTCCCGTGTTTTCTTTGATCTTGTACGAATCAATTTCAGGAGGTGGGTATGCATGGCTGCCAAATCGAACTTGATCATGTTGGAATTTGATGTGTATTTGATGTTGGGCTTTTGGCCCATAACAAATACAAATTCTGAAATTCTCTTTGGCCTATTATCATGGCAGCTCATGTGTGTGCTAGTGGTGCCAAAGTTTAGTTCCACATTGCTAGTGGAAGGGGAGTTGGACCACCTTATATAGTAGAGTGTTGCACCACTCACTAAGGTGTGATAAGAAGAGAAGCCCTCGCGCACTCCTCCTCCGACGCCGCCCGCCTCGCCACGCCACGCCTCGCCTCGTCACAACGCGCGCGTGCTGCGGGTTGCGGGAATCTCGCCGAGCCGAGATTATGAGTCATTAATGCGTCATTACGTACGCGTTAATTAACCGGCCGTTTCCATACCGTGGGCTGGCACTGACTCGGTCGTGGACTGTTGCCCCACGTCCTACCCGACCCGCACTATATAAGCAGGCAGACGCAAACCATAGCAGTTACGAGCAATTAGATTGCATCTGCCTACCTGCGCATCACCATTCCATCTCTCTGTGCTGCCCTCTGCTACCCCATCCTGCCGACTGCGTGCATGGTCGTCCGGGAGAGCAGGCCTCCGGAACCCCGTCTCTCTGATCCTGCACCAGGAGAGAGGCGATAAGGTTTTTGGGGAGCGTCTAGACGCGACTGCTCAAGCTCTTCCTCGACTTCATCACCATGTCTAACGACGCTGCCGCTGGTGGTGGTTCCACTTTTGTTGCGCTGTTGGTCATACCATCGACGAACTCGTACGTGTTCTTTTCCCTCCTGCTATTTCCTATGATGATCACTAGTATTGTAGTATGCGTAGATGTGCTAGGTTTTCACTTGACTGTATGGTGCATGTCTACTATGCGTATGCTAGTTAGTCTTGAAAATTGTTTTGTCATGATTTATACTTGGATTAAATTAATGCGAAAACTACTAATTATTTCAACAATCCAAAAACCTTATTTTAGGTTGTTTTCGCATCAAGGCTTTGCCGCTTGTCTGAAACCGAACCCGTTTACGGGTGCGCACTTTAAGCGCTGACAAACCAAGTGTACCCTCTGGCTGATGGCTATGGACGCCTTCTGGGTATCGGCTGGTAATCTTGAAGGAACGATCACTCCTGAATAGGAGAAGACGTTCAAGGAGACCACCATATTCTTTGTGGGCTGTGTCATAAGCGTCATTGGGGACAAGTTGGTGGATGCATATTTACATATGCGCAATGCCAAAGAACTGTGGGATGCACTCGAAGCAAAATTCGTGCTCGATGTCGGCAAAGGAACTGTATGCCATGGAGCAGTTTCATGACTATAGGATGGTTGAAAACCGTTCTGTCGTTGAACAGGCTCATGAGATTCAGTGCATTGCAAAAGAACTTGAGCTCCTGAAGTGTGCGTTGCCTGGAAAATTTGTTACGGGATGCATCATTGCAAAGCTTTCTCAATCCTGGAGGAGTGTTGCCACTAACCTCAAACACCAGAGGCAAGAGATGTCTGTTGAGAATCTCATTGGGTTTCTGGACCTTGAGGAAAAGGCAAAGGCAAAAGACGCACACCCAAAGGGAGCCGAGGCACCCCAGTCAAGCGCTAATGTGGTGCAGAAGAACTTCCACAACAAGTTCAAGGGGAAGACCAAGGCTGCTCATACTACCAACTTCAAAAAGAATAAGAAGGACAAGTCACAGGATCCCTGCTTTATGTGCGGCGAGGTTGGAAATTGGGCTCCAAACTGCAAGCAGCGCAAAGGAAGGAAGAATCCAAATGGACAGAACTCTAAGTCTGTCAACGTGACTATGAGCAACAATGATAAGGGTGCATCCGGATCACAAGAGATCTCTCTGTCTTGATGGGAAACGGATCACATGCTTCTGTTCGTGGTGTTGGCATGGTGGATCTGAAGTTTACTTCGGGAAAGATCGTGCAGCTGAAGAACGTGCAGCATATTCCCTCAATAAATAAGAATCTCGTTAGTGGTTCCCTTGTTTGCAAAGAAGGTTTTAAGTTGGTATTTGAGTCCAATAAAGTAGTCATCTCTAAGTATGGACAATTTATTGGTAAAGGTTATGAGCGTGGCGGTTTATTCCGTCTTTCCCTATTAGATTTTTGTAATAAGGTTGTGAACCATATTTGTGCCCCTGGCAATTATACCGATATTTGGCATTCACGACTTTGTCACATTAATTTTGGTTGTATGACGCGGCTAGCTAAGATGAATTTAATTCCGAGTTTCACTTTAGCCAAAGGCTCTAAATGTCAAGAGTGTGTTCAAGCTAAGCAACCGTGCAAGCCTCACAAGCCTGTGCAGGAAGCAAGAAACTTGGCACCACTAGAGCTTATACATTCAGATCTATGTGAGATGAATGGTGTGTTGACCAAAGGTGGAAAGAAATACTTCATGACGTTGATTGATGATTCTACTAGATTTTGCTATGTATATCTTTTGAAAACTAAAGATGAGGCTCTACACCACTTTAAAAACTATAAGGCAGAAGTTGAAAATCAACTTGAGAGAAAGATTAAGAGAGTCCGGTCAGATCGTGGTGGAGAGTATTTCTCTAATGAGTTTGATTTATTTTGTGCGGAACATGGCATTATTCATGAGAGGACGTCTCCCCATTCTCCCCAATCTAACGGGGTTGCCGAAAGGAAAAACCGCATTTCCAACTTGGTTAACGCCATGTTAGGTACTTCGGGTTTATCCAAGGCATGGTGGGGGGAGGCGATATTGACATCATGTCATGTCCTGAATAAAGTTCCCACAAAAGACAATGAAACTGCTCCCTATGAATTATGGGAGACTAGAAAACTAACACTCTCGTACTTACGTACTTGGGGCTGTTTGGCAAAGGTGAATTTGTCAATTCCCACAAAGCGTAAACTTGCCATAGACTGTGTCTTTCTTGGCTATGCTCATCATAGCGTTGATACAAATTTCTAGTGGTGAAATCTGAGGTACCTGACATGAAGGTCAGTACAATTATGGAGTCTAAGGATGCTACATTCTTTGATGATATTTTTCCAATGAAAGATATGCCTAATATATCTAGACAGGAATCTGTTGAAACTCCTGAACCTGCTATTCCCATGGAATATTATGAACGAGCACATGATGAAATTCCTGAGGAGGTAGACAATGAAGTTCATGTAAGGAACAAGAGACAGAGGATTGCAAAGTCCTTTGGTGATGATTTCATTGTCTATCTCGTGGATGATACTCCCACCTCTATTTCAGAGGCTTATGCATCCCCTGATGCAGACTACTGGAAAGAGGCTGTTCGTAGCGAGATGGATTCCATCATGGCAAACGAATCTTGGGAGATCACTGATCGTCCTTATGTGTGCAAACCTGTAGGATGTAAGTGGGTGTTCAAAAAGAAGCTTAGGCCTGATGGTACGATTGAAAAGTATAAGGCTCGGCTTGTTGCCAAGGATTATACCCAAAAAGAAGGCGAAGACTTCTTTGATACTTATTCGCCTATGGCTAGATTGACCACTATTCGAGTTCTAATCTCATTGGCTGCCTCACATGGTCTAATCGTTCATCAAATGGACGTCAAGACAACTTTCCTTAATGGAGAGTTGGATGAGGAAATTTATATGGACCAGCCAGATGGTTTTGTAGTAAATGGTCAAGAAGGCAAGGTGTGCAAGCTATTGAAGTCTTTGTATGGACTGAAACAAGCACCTAAGCAATGGCATGAGAAGTTTGATCAAACTTTAACATCTGCTGGCTTTGTTGTAAATGAAGCCGACAAATGTGTATACTATCGCCATGGTGGGGGCGAAGGAGTTATACTTTGTTTGTATGTTGATGACATATTGATTTTTGGGACAAATATGATTGTCATCGAACAGGTCAAGAGTTTCTTATCTCAAAGTTTTGACATGAAAGACCTTGGAGAAGCTGATGTTATTCTAAACTTTAAGCTACTGAAAGATGATAATGGCGAAATTACACTTCCGCAATCTCACTATGTGGAGAAGGTGTTGAGTCGCTTTGGCTACTCAGATTGTACTCCTTCACCGACACCATATGATCCTAGTAAGATGCTTCGAAAGAACAAAAGAACAACTAGAGATCAGCTGAGATTCTCTCAGATAATTGGCTCGTTAATGTATTTAGCTAGCGCAACAAGGCCTGACATCACGTTTGCTGTGAGAAAACTTAGCCGGTTTGTTTCCAATCCGGGAGATGATCATTGGCATGCTCTTGAGAGAGTAATGCGCTATCTAAAGGGTACATCGAGTTATGGTATTCACTATACCGGAGACCCTGTGGTACTTGAAGGGTATAGTGACTCAAATTGGATTTCTGATGCTGATGAGTTGAAAGCCACAAGTGGATATGTATTCACTCATGGTGGTGGCGCTGTTTCATAGAAGTCTTACAAGCAGACCATCTTAACGAGGTCAACAATGGAAACATAACTCACAGCACTAGATACAGCTACTGTCGAAGCAGATTGGCTTCGTGAACTCTTGATTGACTTGCCGGTTGTTGATAAACCTGTGCCGGCTATTCTTATGAACCGCGACAATCAAATTGTGATCGTCAAAGTGAGTAGTTCAAAGGATAATATGAAGTCATCAAGACATATAAAGAGAATATTGGCATCTATTAGGAAAATGAGAAACTCCGGAGTAATAGCATTGGATTATATCCAAACAGCTAAGAATCTAGCAGATCCTTTCACAAAAGGTCTATCAAGAAATGTGATAGATATTGCATCACAGGAGATGGGTTTGAGACCCACATGAGTTACCATGGTAGTAACCCAACCTATGTGATCGGAGATCCCGTGAATTAGGACCTGTGGAAACAAGCCAGTGGCTAACTGGAGGAGAGTAACTTTTATTAACCCACTCCGCTCAAGATGCATTACTCTCACGATCTGTATGGCAGGTTGACTTATTCTTAATGTGTTCATAGGCTTGTATAAGCCAAGATGCTATCCTACAGAGCAGTCTTGAAAGAACGCACCTATGTGAGCCCGACTGCTGGTCACAGTCTATGAGATAGGGTAATCTCTAGGAAGCTCATGAAAAAGGCCAGGAGTGTGACTTATATGCTCCGCCCGAGGGGTAGCCTTCGGCAGCCTAGTATCAGTATGACATTAGGTGAAACTCATTTACACAAAACTGGCAATTCAAGGCTTAGTCCATTGACAGTTGTTGATGAGCGTAGTCTAATGCTCTAGGTGGAAGTTCAACTTAACAGTCTCCACTGAAAAACGCTGGTATATCAAAACAGTGATTTGGAACAGAATGGTGTGATGTGCCAATGAGACTTTGTGGGGGATTGTTGGAATTTGAGGCATATTTGATGTTGGGCTTTTGGCCCATAACAAATACAAATTCTGAAATTCTCTTTGGCCCATTATCATGGCAGCTCATGTGTGTGCTAGTGGTGCCAAAGTTTAGTCCCACATTGCTAGTGTAAGGGGAGTTGGACCATCTTATATAGTAGAGTGCTGCACCACTCACTAAGATGTGAGAAGAAGAGAAGCCCTCGCGCACTCCTCCTCCGACGCCGCCCGCCTCGCCACGCCACGCCACGCCTCGCCTCGTCACGACGCGCGCGCGCGGGAATCTCGCCGAGCCGAACATTATTTTGCTCTTTGGGAAAATTAATTGTGTATTAATTATGAGTCATTAATGCGTCATTATAGACACGTTAATTAACCGGCCGTTTCCATATCGTGGGCGTTAATTACAGATCATCCCTGATAGATCGGGATGCACCCATGATTAGAGAGTTTTTCTTCCTCTTTTTTGGTTGATCCTAAGACTAGCCCCAATGGGGATATCATAGGTAGTATCATGTACTACATGCATGCAAAATGCTTATGTGTCACTGCAATTAATGATGAAAGAGGTTGTATTGGTATCATAGTTTGATACGGTATCATAGCATGTAAAACTAGAAAAAATAATCTCAAACAAATCTTGTACACAATTTTACATTGAGATTCTAAAAAACAATAAATACACTAAGACTATGATACTACTACATGATACTATGCATTGTGAAGATGGTATCATATACTAGTATCATATACATGATACTACTATATGATACTCCTCATTGTGACTAGTCTAAGTGGAGAGTGGTGTAGGCTGTTCACGGGAACCCCCCCTTCTAACGGTTATACTTGGATTATTAGTTAATAATCGGATGGACATTATTTACTAAACGGCTAAGATTAATGTGGAGTCTTGTTGGGAGGCTCCAATTAGTGTGTGTGTGTATATACATGATAAAAAACTCTCTCCCCCGAATTATTTGTCGCATGTTTGTCCAGATACGCATTTTGTATCAGTTCGGCTGTTGTGACGTTATTTACAAAGCGGGATAAAAACCTATTTCAACGAGATTAGATTAGATCTATTGCGTATGGAAGACCATCTTTCATCTTTTCTTGGGTCTAATTAGCATGTACGGTGTATCCACAGTACTCTACGACCCAACCTTTTCGAATCTTACAGTGAGATGTGTTTTGTATAGCTTTTGCTCATGCCCATCTTATTTTAAGTTAAAATGATAAATTTAGGTTTACTCAAGATGCCCATATATTCTCAATAAACACATCCTTTATTTTCCTCCATCATGCAACTCCAATACTCATGAGCAATAATGATCATAAAAAAACTAAGCACTTATGCATGTCTCAAACAGGGAAAGAAAAGGGGAAAAGTTGAAGTCAATCAATAACAATATGATCTCATTCAAACATAAAAAACAAATTTTGGAGTATTGTGCATACCAAAAAAAGACAAATCACTTTTTCAATATTTTATAGTTCCATACGAACATCTAAAGGATTTAATTATGTGTCTCTATGATAAATAAGAACTCCATATGATCCAATATTCACGTTAGCACCAAGTTATCGTCAAACTAAGGTCTCTACTTCCTCCAAATAAATATCGGATCACTTTGATAAGAGCAACAAATAAAAGCTTGTTATACTGCATAATTTTCTCAATTCTATTTGCTCCAGTAAATACAAAATGCCCCTAGTAATTGTTTGCTAGCATAGGAGAGTGCGGTTTACATGAACTACCGTCACTAATGCTAGGGGCGTTTATAGTTTACAATCATGTTTGTCTCTTCTGTAAAAGCCTCGTGAATGTGCACGAGTTGAGGCGGTGTGTCATGTGTGAATGTAGAGATGCAACACTGAAATGATGCACTAAGAATATAAAGCATTAACAAATTAGGCCAGACCTTAATTTGCATACCTATCCAAAGCAGCCTCAATCCTAAAAGTAATGTTAGAGCCAACAATCTGAAAACATGTCGTGTGTTAGTAGGCAAGAGACACATCAGTACAAAATCGATTTTTTTACTTTCACGGCATATAGTGACTTATGCACTATTCAAAACCAAATCATAATAGAAAAACTAAAGAAGAAACTACACAAGAAACGGAAAAGCTACAACTTCACTCAACATGTCTAGCTAGGCTTCTGCATGAATCATCTCGCCAATCTTTTCATAATGCTAAGCATAATAAAGACTCTTTTATGTACTTTCTATTTAATCTGCAATGCATAAAAAATGAAAACATGGTAGGATACACCGAAGTAGCTTTCATGTAGTTTCCTTTGGAATTTAACCAAAACAAATAATAACATGGAGGTGAAGGATTTTCCATGTCATGCAAAATATTACCTTTTATGCAACCATCATGTAATCATCCTAAAAAACTATATAGTCGACCAAGTGACAATTCCTTATAAGAATATAAATGCAGAACCCATGATCATTACTATATGGAACATAAACAAGGAAGTCAAGATTAGATATGTGATAATATGTAAAAGGACAGAGTTTTAGTATATTAATCTAGTACAACACAATTTAAACTGAGGGCTCGAAGAGCCCGACTTTAAATTAATAAAGACATAACCGGCCAAGAGAACAAACAACTAACACAAACACAAAGAAGAAGAAAAGAAACGTCGGGGACACCAACTAGAAAGGACATGCACAAAGGCGCACAACAAAAGACACTACATGGAGCAAGATCAAGATAAACTAAACAAAGCTCCAAGAAACATGGTTTGCTTCATAATGCCAGAATGTACAAAGTTCATCACAATTTAGATCGCAACCACTGTTATGCAAGAGCAAGGTACACATGGAAAAAATCGTTGTCCCACTCCAAGTCAAGCTCATCGCAGATTATGGATTCATATCAAGCTATCTCCAATTTTGTAGAACAATTGCTAGGTAAGGTAAAATATTAAATTCCAATCCTACACCAAAGGAAGATGAGTACATTTTTCACCACATTAGTATCTAAACACGCACCAAAATTTGTGTCACTAGTTTATTTGTCAGCGAGGCCATATATCAAAAAAATAATTGTGAGCATACTAAGATTGGGCAATAAATAAGCAACTATTTATTTTCCCGGAAATATCTCAAAATATATGTTCAACTAATTATATTAAATGTTTAACTTTAAACACCCGCACCGGACACGCAATTTCTAAGGGAGGTCGATGCAAAAAAAACATAAGTGCATAAGCATCACCTTCAGTTGCTTCGCCTCTGCCAGCAGAGTAGCATACCTAGCTAGAACAACAAAAACCATTGCCAAGACTTTTTTTAGTAAACCATATATGCTCCATGATGCATGTCTGACTCCTTGCTCATTAAGAAGCTCAAGTAAGCTTCTTATCAAATCCAATTGTATGGTATGCAAGGAAAATCAAATGGTTCAGAATAAGATTAAAGAAAATCAAAGCAATGAATGAAATAATTTAGAAAATAACCAAAAGCAGCAAAAAACTAACTACTCGGACTAATAACTTGGAGGCATAGATACACACATCCTTCTACTATATATCGATATGTTGCGGAAATGTACGCCAAAATTAGAAAATTGATGAATATGCGTGTGATGGAAAATGATTTGTTCAAGCAAGGGCCTTGAGGAAACGTGAGGAAGGTCTGACCAATTTGACAGTGCATAAATTTTATAGGCCATCCCAATAGAGTGCTACAAAAAATACAAGGATACTACACACCTAAAAGTGGGGTTTTGCGAACTGTTTCTGGGGGTATCTGATGACACTAGCTCTGTATGTGCCAACTCGTTGAGACTCCAAGTATAGAGTGCTGTATCAAGGGTCTTTTTCCCCGTAAGGGTATCTCAAGGGTTTATATCGAACTCTCGCGGAAATAGCTTTAGATCCTTTCCTTTCCTATTCAAGCAACCTGCCAAGCAAAAATATTTGCCTTGTGTCCCTAATTTCACCGTGTGGTAGTCAAGAACATGGTTTTGTGTAAGTATTGATAACTTGATAGATATATAAAAGTTAATAGAGCTATAAATGTATTTTTGGATTTTTGATAGTGATTAGAGAAAGTAAAAGTATTTTTATATTTTTGGATTTAATCAATGCAAAAAATATAAAAGGTAATGACATTAAGTAAAAGTGGTTTCTTATGATAAAAAATGGGCCGAGGTTCATAATTTAACTTGTATACTCTCTCATAAATCATGGTGGAAATAATACATCTAACAAAAAACATAATATTGTTGAAACTTCTACTTATTGTTTGATACACATTCATATGGGCATCACGTCCTAACATAAATATGATGCAAAACATCTCAATTATACTCCCCCCAAAAAGGAAAACTCCATCTAACTGGATTCAACATAAAACATAGTATAAATTTAATTATTTTTACATGAAGTTTGAATGACAAATATGATACCTTGAAAACAAGATCACCTTGCTTGTCACTAGACGATAATAAAACATGCGTTCACTTTATCCCTAGTGGGTTAATATAAATAATAGATCTCAAATTTTTATCACTATCTAATCACTATCAGGGGAACGTGTACATTAGATAGAATAACATGCGTTCACTTTATCCCTAGTAGTCTACCACCATGTTACTCCATCTAATGTGCATGTTCCCCCACATGCTCTTGCATATAGTTTGATCAGAACAAGCATATAAGAACACGATAGTAATATACTTCTATAAATACATGAAACACCAATAGATAACTCCAATCTCATATATTAACTCATATAATCAAGATCCACCACATGGGTATTACATATCGATGACCGTAATCGTGTTGGGAAGCTCATACGGTATTAGAACAGTCATAGCACGAGATACACATAAAAAAATGCTACTACTACAAAACCATAGTATGGGGTAGAATACTCCCTCTTAATCATGAAGGCGCTAATGATGACGTTGGAGAGGTTAGAGATGTCACTGACAATGGCCCTGACGGTATTCCCCTTCTAATCTTTGCTAGATCTGGCTCTCTTTTTGTGTTTCTTTCTCTGTTTCCGCCCTATTTCAAGATCATGATTGGGGTCCTTTATATATATGTTTTTAGGTCAACATGAAGCATCTGATATCTTGATGGACAACTAGCGATGCTCGAGGGCGGAGATCAACTACATGGCTTAGCTAGGGGGTGGTCCGCGCCATGTGGGCCTCCTGGGCCTTTGTGGCTCATCTCCTTCACACAAAGTGCTCATGGGCCTTGTATTGACGCAAAATTGCTACAAAAAAAATCCTAGGTCCTTTTGAGTTCACGAAGATCTCTGAAAGCTAAAAAAATACTCAAAATAGGTGTTTCCTGTTCCATAGAGTTATAAACCAAATAAAGGGATTTCTTGAAAATCTCCAGAAGTCAATGTAAAACATGTTTATAACAATAGATGACATGTGCATATGTTCAGAAATTAAAAAATAAACTACAAAGTTCATATATGCATTTTACATGCATCAACATCCCCAAGCTTAACCTATGCTTGTCCTCGAGAATAAAGGTGATAAAACTAACATGTGCTTTGAAGTTTGTTGTCAATAGACACATAATGAGTCATCAACACTGGTACAATAAGTTCAATAGTTCATAATCAAAAGAATGATAGAAAGCAAACATATCATCAGGTAAGAGATATCATAAACTTCAAGAATGCATAACAATATGCAAAGCTTGCCATAGAAAAAATTCACAAAGTACTATGTGCAATTAAAAATGCTATGTGTAAGTAAAAGTGCATTGTGTATTGTTCTACTTTGGTATTAGAATAGAGATATTTTTATTCATTTTCATGGATACTTTGTTTCTTGACTCAATATAAAGTAAGTAGGGAAATCATGCTCTAAATCACTGAACTAAAAATAAAATAGTAACAAGAAGTTAAATAATTTTGAGTTATATATGTAGCTCATGTCAATAGTAATGATAAGTGCTAGGTTCCAGGCATAATTTGTGGTGTTAAAGTGAAAATAAATATACTTTCTATATAAATGACATGTTAAGCAGGTGTCTCATGTCCCTTGGCTACAATTACTATACCCACATGGTTCCATAGTAAATTTTCATGGTATGTGTATAGCGGGTGTCATCAAAGTGGCACTGGGTACCTCTTGCCCCTTTGTATGTTTAACCCTTGCCCCTCGAGCTTCGAGGTAGATTATCCATACCCCAATGACAAGACAAGTAGACATATGAGCATTTTCTTCGCTTATTTACTTACCATTTGCATAGATTTTTATTGGGTGTTTCACTAAATTCTCATGCTACAAATTTTCACCATGAAAACATGGTTTTGGTTAGCGGCCCAATCTCCTTCTCAGCATATACAAACACTCGAAAATACTACTTCATTGATTAAGAATCGATTTCAACACTGCCATAGACCATAGCCAAAAGTTTCATGATATCAACATATGGTGCAACTAGCGATGTCCTCGGTGACTTTTTATCCTCCAATCTTTGTTGGATCTGGATCTGTTTTCCTGTTTCTTTGATTGGGGTCCTTTATATATATGTTTTTAGGTTAGAAACGAAGCATCCGAGATCTTTACGGACGTCTAGCGACGTTCGAGGGCCGAGATCAACTACATGGCACGACTAGGGGTGTGCCGCACCATGTGGGCATCCTGGGCCTCTGTGGCTCGTCTACTTCGCTCCAAGTGCTCTTGGGCCCTATCTTGATGGAAAACCGCTCCAGAAAAATCCTAGGTTCTTTTGAGTTCATGAAGGTCCCTAAAAGTTAAAAAATACACAAAATAGGTGTTTCCTGTTATATGGAGTTATAAACCAAATAAAGGGGAACTTTTTCAAATCCCAAAAATCAAGGTAAAACATGTTTATAACAATAGGTAACATACATGTATGTTGGGAAGTAACATAGTAAACTACAAAGTTCAAGTATGTATTTTACATATATAAGTCTCTACACGCTTAGAGGATACAACACGAGATATTTATCCAATATCACTACTGCAGAAAGGTTTATAGCCTCCAGGTGGTTAGTGACAGGCAAAACTTTGTCTGTCACTAGTAAATATACCTAGCGACGGGCAAGGATAAGCATGTCACTATTACAAAACACTAGTGACAGGCACATACAATTGATTGTCACTAGTAATTTTTGTAGAGTCTGCTAAAATAGAAAAACTACTTAGTGACAGGTATTTATAAATGCCAGTCACTAAAGACGATATGAGTAGTGACAGGCTCAAAATATGCCTATCACTAGTATCTTTAGTAGAGTCTGACCGATATGGGCATTTTTTAGTGACTCATAACTCTAAATGTCTATCACTGGTAATAGGTCATTTTTAACCGACCATACCGGCCGGTGCTACCGCGCGTCTCTAGGCTGGCCCACCCGCGTGCCTGCTCCGCTTGCTAGCCCACCCACGAACCTCTAACCCCCAAGCCTACCAGAAGGAATCAAACTACATTATCGTCACATGTCCCTTCAAAAGAAGCCATCACTTTGATCAAGACGACCGTTGAGAAGATTTTGAACATGATGAAACTGAAACCTAATTTCTTTTGATGCGAGTTGTTATGGACTATCTTATATTTTCATATTTTTTTATGTTTTTCTGAGTTTTATAGATGTTATATGAATTTTGGATATGCATAAGAACTACCTGTCCAAATACCTAGCGAGCGAAAGACTTGAAAAATAACTCGCGGGACATGGGAATTCTTTTAGCGCACTTGCCACACACACGAGGAACCAACCGCTAAAAAAACCTTGAAGAAGCCAGATCTATCCCCAAACCTCCACGCCAAAACTTTTGCACGCCGCCGCCCTCCATGACGCCGCCCTGCACAGCGCCGCCCTGCACAGCGCCGCCCTCCACGCCGCCACCCCGAAAGCAGCGATGAGCCGAAGACTCGAACACTCTGTGGGTCGCCGCCTGCAAGCCACGACTCCTCTCCAGCCCCGATAGATTCGCCGCCCGCGACGACTCCGCCACCATCCGCGTCGTAGCCTGCAAGCCACGACTCCTCCCCAGCCCCCGACGAATTCATCGCCCGCGAAGACTCCGCCACTCTCCGCTCCGTAGCCTTACAAGCTGCGGCTCCTCCCCGGCCGCGACGAATTCACCCTCCGATCATACTCCTGCAAGCAGCGACGAATCTGCCGCACTGCAATCCGCTTCGTAGGACTCCTGTCAGGTTTGGTTTCAATTAATCCACAACATCTTCAATTTGATGGCTTTTTCAGAATATTATGGATATTATTGTTGCCAAACATATCATTCATGTATGCAGCTGCACCTGTCATCCTATAATATTAGGAGTATGATGATATTTTGAAGTAGTGTATGTGACAGGAAAAAATCCATTTGAATCTAGGACATAAGCTAGAGAAGTATCATAGTGCTTCACTTGACTACACTTGGTATCTAAATTATATTTCACTTTATACTTGTATCTGAAATTCCGAGCACCGAGAAGGTTTGTAGTAAAACAACTGTTTATGATATAACTGATAAGAAGGATAAAACAAGTGTAGCTTGCCCACTTGAATACATACTTTTATGAAATAATACAAGATATAATTTTAATATTTCTCTGACCTTCAAGGGTTACTAGTCCTTCATGTGCTATTTATACTGCAAAGTTAAGTAGAAACTGCTCAACATTAGCAAGCCCTTTTCTGGGCAAAATAATTCTTATAATAATTGTGACTCGGGCATGGCAGTAATAAGAAGTGCTGTTGTAAGTAGTTCTCTCGTTGATGTTTGTCTTCTTGTTGTTATGCACATATAGTAGAACCAATTTGATGGAACTCTATTGCTTTCATGTTTATATATTATATTATGAGGTAGACTATTACTGATGTATTGTTAACGCTCAACAAAAGGAACGCTTTCATCGCTAGCCTATTTGACACATATCTACAGGGATTTAGGTAATTATAGAAACACAAGAAGTAAAATTTACCTCACTTATTAATGTACTGTTAACACACAAATAATAGGTTAATGATTTGGAATCAAATAAATTAGTAATAGTGCTCGGGCTATGGCTGTTCTGAGCCTTGCTTGTATTTACACTCCATCGTAAGCTTCCTGGAGTATCTTGGGAACTGACTTGTCTCAGTCTGTTTGAACCATGGCATGTGTGGCATTCCTTGCAAGAACCTTCTGTTTACGTGCATTACAAATCCATCTTCGAGATATTATTTCAAGTATGTAGAAATAGATCATTCCATCTTCGAGAAACCTTGTGAAGCTTTCTTAGAGAATCCTTCACTCTTTTATGTTGTTCCTAGTGTAAAATAAGTTTATTTCCAAATGGCACTCTTTCATAAACTTACCTTGGATCTTTTCCTGTTTTTCAGATCACATGCGAGTTTGTTGCTGTGACCAAATGGAAGGTAGCGATTTGTGGTGAATACATGCGGTCAAGATTCAATGTATCTAAAACTGCACTACCTTGCCTTCTTCACTCTGTTATTTGACATGGCCAAAGTATATTCACAACATTCATATTTTCTAGAGGAGTAACCTCTGAGTTTTAGGGATTCTAAGGATGATTGGTACCATCCGTGTTCTCTGTTTCATCTCTCCTGTTTAACAGACATGTTCACGTGGAGTTGCTTGTAATTTCATTCATTACTTTCGCAGCCCGGGAGAGATTATGAGTGGGCTGATTGGGAGAATCCTCCCCCTAACTACTGGACTGGGAAGATGGCTGCTCTTTTTGGTCCCTCAGATGATGCTGTTTTTGATAAAGCGAGTGATTCCTCAGATTTTGAATGGTCACGCAGTTCAGAGAAGTAGAGGCTGAGAAGTTCTGACGACAGGTACATGCTAAATCGTCTTTTCATGTAATCTGTATAGTTTTTCTTTTGTGGTAAAATCTAAAATGAAAGGTTCTTATTATAATTTTGATTCAGTAGGTACGTTTCAAGTAGGCATAAGGATGAAGATGCACACAAAAGAAACTCATCAAGAGATTATTGATATTCAAAGTATGAGAGAGCAGCCTTAAGCATGGTCACAGTCAACACATAAAAGAACCATCTATAGAGAATAAGCAACAAGGCCAAGAGATTGAAGATAATACTAGTAGATTATGTCCTGCCACGGGAGATGGAAGAGTGTCTAAAAAGCACATAGGCAAAGAAAGAAGAACTGACCATGATGATGGACGATGCGGAGACAACAATGGAATCAAGTCTAAGAAGCACAAATCTGAACGGCGTGAAAGCGTGGAGCCTGTATGTTATGATTGGCTTTCTGAGTGTACTGATGCAGGCACCAGCAAGAATCCTTCAGGCAGCAAGTCCGCTGACAGGTATGATAATCATAAGAGGAGCAGGAGGCAATCCTTGGACCATCCCAATCTTGAAGAGCACTATTCCTCAACACACGGATTGGCACGAAAAGAGCACAACACTAAAAGGACCTCCATGCATTCCATAGAAGACAATTCCTATGCTGACAAGGGTGGTGAAAGATGCCAATCCAGAAAACACAACGATCATTTCGATGACCCTCGGCATGATGATAGATGGCTAGCGACAAATAGTGATGTAGATTGTGATGCAGAAACTCAATCCCTGAGGTCAAGCAGTACAGTTGGTAAGCATGTCATCAATGTCCCGTGCGATTCATGTTCATACAAGGAAGACATAATGAAAGAATATGCACCTCGACAAGATGATGGAGATACAGAACAATAAAATGAACTTGCAACTATGCATATGACCATAATAAATGTACCGGGGTGGTACTGCTAATGAAACTATTCTTCCTTAGTATCTGATAGATTGCAAGTTCTTATGTCAATGTGTTAGCTGTGCAAATATTATGTTTAGTTGTGCAAATATTATGTCACATTTGTTTATGTGAGTATCATTGGTATAACATTTATTGTGCTATAAGAAATATTTGTGGAAAATGCATTTTATATTCTTATAGCATCTTATTGTTCTATCTGGAATATTCGTGGGAAATACATTTAATTTTCTTTATTATTGAAATTCAAACCAGTGACGGGCAAGATAATGGACATGTCACTACAAACACCCACATGGCTAAAGCTTTTGATCACAATCTGCATGTCACTGGTACGTATAAATGCCTGTCACTAGTACACATACTAGTGACAGGCAAGTGTGCCTGTCACTAGTAGCCTCACTAGTAGCCTCATATCAGTGACTAGTCATTAGTGACAGGCGCTTTGCCCGTCACTAATAGATGTTCTGAGCCTGTCACTAATAGGCTATTCTGCAGTATGGATGGCATCTAGTCTTTGGATTGACCCTCCATCTCCATAGAAGTTATGCAGTATTCATAAGATTTTGTGTGTAATGATTAAACCTTTTAAGTAATAAAATGTCCATTATAAAAAAACATCCTCGGTGGAGCGCCATGGGAGGGATATCGATCTGTAGATGAGATGTAAATCCTACATAGGGATTTACTATACCGAAGTTTCCAAAAGTTAGTGTAGAAAAATGGCGACCGGGCTCGAGGGAGTCCTTTATTTTCTATTTTTTAAAAAAATCTAATTTAAAAATTATAAAATAATGTGGATGTATTAAATGATGCATCCTATAAGTGTGAAAACCTCATTGTTTTTATTCTAGACTACACAAAAACGACAAATTTTAATAAATTGAATAGTTATAGAATATACACTATTTAATGTACTCATATCAACAATTTTTTTTGTTATTTTGAGTACCCTAAAACACGAAGTATTTCGTGATAAGATTTCACATGGTTGCAGTATAAGTTTTTATTTTGCGAAAATTCTACCAATCTATTAATAATTATCAACATCAAACTATAAGTAAATAAAAAAATACAAATATGTCATTGGACCACCTACTGATGACTACATACACTAGCACGAGCCCAAGGCACGACGTCATTGTCGTCCCTCCATCACTAGAGTCGGACACAGATTGTTGTAGTAGAGCTTGTTATAGTAGGAAGTCGTCATGCTAAGTCCCCAAAGAACCATTGTGCCAGAGTAGCAACCATTGCCATGTTAACAATCGTAGATCAAAAGAGACTAACCAGAAACCACACCAACAAACACGAACACGAAAACGGAATAAATATGATAATGTTGATCATACATATAACAGTAGGAAGATTTACTACTAACTAAGAAAGTAGTACTCCTAAAATAATTAGAAAACTCCTAACCAAATATATATATATATTTATAACAGTAGAAAAATTTACTACTAACCAAATAAATTTATAAATATGATGATGTTGATCATATATACAACAATAGGAAGATTCATTACAAACTATATAAAAAAATGCATGTAGTCATGTGTGACTTATCACATCGGGAACAGAGATGCATATATTGCAGAAATAGAAAACAATTGATTGATGTTTCTAACTGCTCAAACAAATAATTTCACTACTCTTCAAATATTTAAATTGTCTTTGTAACACACATGTTCTAATAATTTTTCACTATTGCTCAAATCTTAAGAAAACTTTCCAAGATATGCCCATTGATGTTTCTAACCAATTAACTTGCTCAAACATTTTTTTCAAATTCCTACCAAGCACCGGAATAATAATTTTAGTTCACACATAGGTATGCTAATTAACTGAAAGTACTTTGATGATTGTGGATACACATTAGTACTTTGTCGATTGAGGCTAAAATTACTAACCACATTTTTCCAAAAGTGTAGCTGGTTCAAGACAATGGTGCAGGACTCTGCAGTCCTGTTTGAACAACCATAGTTTTGTTTTGGCTGGCTGCAGACACACGACATATATCCATCACTTTGTATCCTACAGATCTTGGTTCTGCACACTAAAAAAAGCAAAGATGAAAGGAAAAATTCATAAGAAATGAAGTGAAAATCACATTTATACAGTAGATAGAGCGGGGAAAATGCAGAGCAAGAAAATCCCAGGTAAAAGCATATGAACAATCTGCATAACTCGAACTCTATGTATGAGAAAATGCCTGCGTATGATTAGACTAAATCCAGAGCAAGAAATCAAATAGAAAGAAGATGAGAGAGGAAGAAGACCTCCATACTCTGTCTCTAGAACTACCCATTGAGTCTGCACAGATTCAGTTTTCCCACATTTAGATCTAGGAGACAGTTCAAAACCCTAACTACTTTCCCATGATGACTCTTAGAGCCGGCTTTTATTTATCATCCGTATGAGGTCCACACGTTGGGACTATATCGTGGCAGGAAAACCAGTTGTGCTGTAACTACACGTGTCAGGCAACCAAATAGATGTGACTTGTAATAACGACCGTATCACCGTCCCGTGTCTTAGAGATGATTGTTTATTCTAACCGTCTAAATTCCTAAACCGAACTTCTTGTTTTATTAGCCGCCTCCCGTCGGGCCATTTTTTGAGTCGGATATTATAATAAACCGTTTCTAAAGTTACTAGAGGCGGCCGTCTAATAACAACTGGGCTGAGGGTGGCGAACAGAGACGGATTTTTTCGAACTTGGGACAAACCATCCGAGTGCACTGTCTCTAAGTAACCAGTTTGTATTAGTAGCATGTGCTCTCTATCGGCACTAGACGTAGCACCAGAACAAGGATATGTCGAGGTGGATCTTTTTCTGAATTCAAGATATAGGCATCGCCTCGTCACCCCGAAAAAGATACTGAAAAAAAACTAAACAAAAAGAGAACCCTCCCGCCAGCAAGTGGCCGTGGTCCACCACGCCTCCAAGGCGCTAAGGTCATTAGAGACGGAACGGAGCGACGACGTCTTCGACGAGAGGGGTGGAACCATACCCTAGATGGTTTTGGAATCGCCTCGGTCGCCTCTCCTGGTAGCTGCTCCGTACTTACCGTTTGACTACATGCAGGACATTTAAGAATATTTTAAAACTTTGCAATAAGATTTTTGAAATTTTTAAAAATTAAGTGCACCCTATACCTCGGCCTCCATTTGAAATTTTGAAAAGTAACTATCTGCGCGTTATGTTCCTGTATATTTTGTCATCTGAGAGCTTAGCTGGTCTCTAGCAAACATAACGAAGGCAGCAATGAACTCCGTAAAACGAGAGCCTGATAGGGCATCCAAGTTCAGGAGTCGTACATCAAACCGTGCATTAGCGTTTTTTTTGTTGTTGTTGTAACTACGCGTTTCCTGCTGTTCGTACTTCGTAGTATAACATTTCTCCACGTGTTTCTTGCTTGTTTTGGCTGGATGAACACCCTTCCATTTCTAGTGCGCTGCCGAGTGTATAAATCCTGTCCACGCCGGCAGGCGGCAGCCCCCAACCCTAGCCACAAAATGGAACCGGATGGCCAGCTCCTCCCTGCGGCGGCCGCCGCCGCAGCCACCGACGCTCCCAAAGCGGCGGCGAATGATCGGACTCGGACGTTCTTCATTTTCATCACTGGCGCCGACGCCGGCGACCAAGAAAGGTCAGTATACGTATTAGATATAGCTAGGTACCAGCCTATCATTTAGATATCAGATGTTTCTCTAGGATTTTCAGATTGCCTCGCAGATCTAATATCCAGCCAATTCCATTTCGTTCTCGTGTATATATTGTCTTCCAAAGACCAAAGTTCCAACTATAAGGATGAATCGAATGATTTCGCATGTGCAGTGTACGCATCCGGACGCAGGAGCGGGACTGGCAGGACCTCCTCCCCGAGATCATAACCAAGGTGTCCGAGTTCGCGCTACGCTCCGACGTGACGGACTACATCCGGCTGCGAGCCGTCTGCAATCCATGGAGGAGCGCCGCCAACGCCAACCCTCAGAACTGGGACCCGCGCTGCTTCCCACGGAACTGGGACATAATGAAAGGGGATACGCGCGGCGACAAAACCAGGTTCGTAAACGCTCTCACCGGCGCCTCCGTCTGGCTCCAGATCCCGCCGGAGTACGGAGAGGTCATTGCCAGCGCCGAGGGCTGCCTGATCCTGCTTGCCTCGGACGGGGGTTGTTGCGATCAGAAACTGCGCCTGTTCAACCCGGTGACCAGGGCCGTCTCTTACCTGCCCGCTGTCCCCTGCGGTATCAAGGTTTATGGTGCCGGATTCATCTATGACGGCGAGGATGACCATGATCTCACCGTGGTGCTCTGCAGTACGGTGGATCACGAGAAAATAATCGTGCACGCCAAGCCCGGCGAAGACATGCCGTGGCGAATTGTCCACGACGACGAGGGCGGCGAGCTGGAGCCGTACTCCATGGACGGTCTCTCCGTGGGCGGCAGGTTCTACGTCCCGACCCCCACAGGGAACGTGCGCGAGCTGGAGCTTGGGCAAGAGCCTCACCTGGTGTACGTGGCTAAGCAGGAGGCTCGCCACAGGTGCGCTAGCTACTTCGGCGTGATGTCCTCGCTAGCAAAATATCCTGACAACGCCCACGGCGGGATGGCCCTACTGCGTTTCGATGATCACGGCCACGTCGAGGTCTTCTGGGTGAACTTCATGTCAAGCTTCATACACTAGCCAACGTAACCAAAAGTCCGAACTGATGGAAAGAGCTAGTGCAATCCACTTATACACTTCAACACCCCCTCTCACGTGTGACAAGGAGAAGTCAGCACGTGCAACCGGAAGAGAGCGACGGCGCGCGAAACTCACGTATGACTCAAGAAGCCTATACGTGGACATAGAGGGGTCAACAACAGTTTTAGGATAAATTGCGAAAGCCATGACTCGAACTCGAGACCTTAGGCTCTGATACCATGTTAATCTTCATGCACTAGCCAACGCAACCAAAAGTCCGAACTTATGGAAAGAGCTAGTGCAATCCACTTATACACTTCAACACTTCACAGATGGCAAGGGGAGCCTTACCCTGGTGGAGGACCAGGAGGACCTTGACAGGGTCCTTCTCCAGTGGTTAACGCTGGGCAGTAAGTCCAATGAATAGTTCCCCGCTCTCTCAGCGAAGATGAAGATGTGCTGAGATCTATTATGTGTTCCTTTAGTTTGCTATATTATTGAACAATTTGCTCTCAGTTATTCCTATGTATTCGGTGTAAAACATTCAGCTTATGATTATGTCTGGATGTTCAGCTGGGTCGACTATTCTATTTCTCAAACCGTGTGATCTATCAGGGAGATTACACTTGGTATAAAAATACAAAAATGATCGAAACAATGTAAAACCTTCGCGTGGTGTCATATTATGCGATATTGTTAAAAGGAAAAATATCAAACTTGGTATATTGAATATGTCTCAAAAAAACCTTCACAAAATGATCTATCTCATTTGGGGTTTAATGACTTTCGGATCAAATGACCAATGTTATGGCTAGAATGAAGGCATAGTTTGTGATAATGTGCCTATATTGTGCATGCATGTGCATCATGGGATGGCGAACAATGTTGCAGGAGGAAGTTTTTCTTTTCGTCGCACCAAAAAGCCATTTTCTATTTTCGAAACATAAAAACGGGGGATTTTGTGAAGCAACCACCAAATGGTTAATTAAAAATGCTACCACCCCATTTTTCAAAAATACTAGCCATCTTAAATGGAAAATGGAAAATATTCCAACAGGGAGATCTCAAACCTTTCCGTCCATCCCAGGTGAAAAAGACAAATTCCTGCCGATTCGGTAGGAAGTTGGTCGGATATGAACTATAGGTACATGATCTGATGGTCATGCTTTTTTACAATAATAATTTTTAGATTCACAATATGCTATTTCATTAGAGATCCAATGCAAGTTTAGAGAGGCTCAGCTCCGAGCTAAGAATCTTCATACGCGTCGTTCAACAAAGTTTCTCAATATTTTAAAAGAGGCATAAACAATTAAAAAACGATCGAAACAATGCAAAACATTCTCTTGGTGTCATATTATGTGAAATAGTTGGATGAAAAATATCAAACTTGGTATATTGATTATGTCTCAAAAAACCTTCACAAAATGACCTATCTCATTCAAGATTTCCTCGCTTTCGGATCAAATGACCAATATTATAGCTAGAATCAAAGGATAGTTTGTGATAATGTTCCCATATTGTCCATGCATTTGCATCATGGGATGGAGAACAATGTTGCAGAAGGAAATTTTCCTTTTCATCGCACCAAAAAGTCATTTTCCATTTTCCGAGCACACAAAAAGGGGGGTCTTGTGAAGCAACCACCAAATGGCTAATTCAAAATGCTACCACCACATTTTTCAAAATATTATATGAATGTCATATTTGGATTCCTCACATTTTTCTGATCGATTTAAACATTTTATTTGTCGAATTCCGATTTACGGATTTAAATATATGAATTATTCCATATTAAATAGAAAAAAATATATTTTTTGTTTGGATTCAATATTATTATTACTTATTTATTATTGTCTACTTAAATAATTGTTTGGAATCTAAAACTGAGATGTGTGACACCATGGTTCAAGAGTCAATAGGATTTATATGAAAGTATTGTCGACAAGGTATGATTTCTTTCTCGGAAGCTCATTCGGAAGGAACGAAGAAGTTAAGTGTGCAGGAGCTAGAGTAATGTTACGATGGTGACCGAAGGGGAGCAATTTGACCTAATATTAAGCATACAAAGGGTTAAAATATCCTATATGAGATTATCAAGTAAATAATATTCAAAAAAGTTTGAAACAAAATTTAATTTTTTTTTCAATTTTTTTGAAAAGGCAGTCTCTTTGCTGTGTACTTTTTCACAAGACACACGGCAAAGACGACTGTTTTGCCGCTTTTTGAGGAGACACACGGCAAAGAATAGACACTGTCATCTCCGCGGGGACTGTCATCTCACTTTACTTTGCCGTGTCTTATTTAGAAAACACATGGCAAAGGATCTTTGTCATGGCGAACATTGCCGTGTGTATACACACGGCAAAGCCTTTGCCTTGTTCCGAAAGGCCTTTGTCGTGTCTTTATGCCCACACGGCAAAGAGCCGGTGTGCCGTAGTGAAATTCCAACCATGTGCCTATAGATATTTTCCAATATTTATATTAAATATTTAATAACCATATTAGTGCTTTTAGTATACTACTTTCGTAAAAGTTTATAGTGTTTTTACCTAGTATGCCCCATCAGAAGAGCCCGGACCTTCTCCTTATCCCTAGCTATAGTGATAAGGCGATTTTCTTAACCCTCCCCGCGCTGTCCACCTCGCCGCCATTGAGCTGCACGATTCCTCGCTTTCGACAGTGGGAGGTTGGGGATCGACAGTTCATGGCGTGTACATAGCGTAGGGTGCCGTTGAGTGGCCACCGGCGGCGCTGTGGAGGCGGCAGCGTGGTCAGCAGGCCTTTTGGAGATGGCGGTCCTCTCCTCTGATATAGGTGCTCCGGTGGATCTTCAGGCCGGATCTGCTGTCTCGAGCATGATCGTGGCTCGTTGTAGCTGCGGTGCGCCTCCCCCCGCGCCGGTGTCCGAGTGTTGGCGGCGCCAGATCTCGAAGACCCCGATGATGTTGGTGCGGTTGTCCAAGCTGGCGACATTCATGGAGTTGGATGGAGGTGCTCCTGTGCCGAGGAGCATCAACTTCCTAGCCGTCTAGGGGCTCCTCCCAGTCCAGGCTTGAAGTGGTGGAGCGATGGCGGGTTTCGTCGGTGCAACGCTCGACTCGATGTTGACGAAGCTGGGGCTCAGAAGGACCTCTTTGTAATTTTCTTTGTTTCTAGGCTTGTTTGTAAAACTCTTGGATAATGGCATCAATTTCATTCCCGCAAAAAAGGTTTATAGTGTTTAGAAATTTTACCAAGAGATATTTTTTGATATGAAGAGTTATTGTCTAGGATTTTCATAACTCGTTCACAGTAAGTTTGTTGTAAAAATATCGGCTCTAACTTATTACAAATATCTGTATTCCTTTTCCATAATAAATCAAACAACTTTTTATTCTATGGAGTCGAGATTATGTTGTTGTCCGATGTTTTATCTATTCCCGTTGTTTTTGGATGATACAAATCAAAGTGGCCACCACAGTGGTCTACCCTTTGTTGTCGCTCCAATTCTATGAAGCATGACATCCTGTAACGTTTTAATATCAAAATACCAGGATCCGATAATTTAATTTGTATGTTTTCTTTACTTGGAGTGTCAAAGCATCAACACATAGCCTCAACATTAGAACCCAATGTTACACGAAAGGGTCTGTTGGACTACAACGATAACTAGTTTTACTTACGACATTCATAGATTTCAACCACCCACCTTAGGTGTATAATTACTTGCGACATAGTATAGATTAGTATCCAGTTCTCCTTTTGATGAAGTTTTCCTAAATCACATTTTTTTTTACCTAGTGCACTATACATTCTACCTCAACATTCATTGTAAATAGTTATGTTCTTCTTTTGTTCTTTGCATTTCAAGTGTACGTGATACTCATCATTTGAAGTAACTAAATATGGCATACATTCTTCAACATGTTGCACATGAAAATTCATAATAAGATATAATCACTTTCATGCCCGTCTGCCTGGCGTACAAAGGTATGCACACCATCGACTAATTAATATTCCACTAGAAATCTCGTTTTTATAAAAGAAAAAACAAAAAAGCACAACAATTACATGCTTTGGATGTATTTCCTTACTATTCCATGTATAGAATACTTGTGAGACAGTAAAGAGTGTATAGCCCCTCACTAGCTTGTCCTCTTCATTTTGTTAACATTTGAACTTCCGATTGTTCAAAAGATGTTGTCGTCGGATTCTCGACAAGTACGCCATAGGGGGTCCTGAAGGCATTGAGAAGATGGGGTATGAGACGTCGGATGTTCCAAAAACGGTGAGCACAAGTTTACCCAGGTTCAGATCCGACTGTGGTGATCGGATCCTACTCCTGCTAGTAACCCAGTAATATATTGGCAAGAGCCGGATGTTACAATGGATTATAAGAGAGGTTCGTCTGTGCGATTAGGTTGTGGTGTTGTGCCCTAAAGGCTCCCATAGGCCGGTTTATATAGTCACCGGGACCTAGGGTTACAGGAGAGACCTATCCGGCTATATTACAGAGTCGGTAACTAGATGCAGCTTGGTGGTGGAATTCTTAGTAAATCCTATTCTCGCTGGCAACGCACTTCCGGGTCTTCTCTGTAGTGCTGCCGAAGATGGCCCGGATGAGGTACCATTGACCTGATGGCACCTTTGGACGCAGCCAGAATAACTCTCGCCCAGTCACGTGCGGGCCTGCGGTGATGACCGTTTGATCCGGTCCTTGAGTTTTCTTCTTCTCCCCGGAGACGATAGCGTTGAACCGTATCCCTTTGTTTTCTTTTATCAGCCCTTTGGTCAGCGCCAGTGTGGCAAAATTCTGACTTTGAGGCTAGCTTGCCACTGAATGAAGCGGCTGCCTTTTGCTGTTTCAATTCGTTGTCGAGCAACGCGAAGCATTGCTGGACTTGCTCTGGAGACCGATTATTGGCGAGGATAGCTCGAGCATCTGCAACATTTTCTAACAGCGTGCTGTAGACTCGGATCTTCTCTCCAGATTTACCGTCGAATAGATCTTTGTGGATATCCGGGTTCCTATTAGGAAGAACCGGACCTCCCCTTGTTTTGTTTGGTAGTCGCTTGAAATCTAACTGGTATTTGGTAGGATCACTGTCTAACTGCTATTTAAGCTCGATGATGTGCGCAGCCTCCTCGAGTAAAAACAAGCGGTGCTTTTTCAGGTCCTCAGCCCTTTTCTCCAGCGCATCCGGAGTAAGATCTGAAGCCGTTGGGATTGGTATCGTGGGAGAATCTCCGTAAATTTGACGTGCACCCTTGGTGACGACGTGTCCATCCACAGGAGGGTCGATCGGTGTGGGATTAATCGGATCTCCGTCCTGATTCTCCATCTCGATTTCTTCATCAACTTTTTCTTCGTTGGTTTCCTCGACGTCCGGCTCTGCCGGTGTCGGATTCTTGTTTTTCTTCTTCTTTGACCGCCCAGTAGCCTTAACGTGCATCCTGGTGGCAAAGATGGCTTTTGGTCTGGTACCGGGAGATAAACTTCCGTCGGTACTTTCCGTAGTGGTTGGCTTCTGGATCTCGGACGAATATCCGGTGTCCATGTCATCTTGCGAGGTGTAGTCTTCATCCATGCTATCATACGGACGCTGAGGGGTCTTCGGCTCACCTTGCGCTGGTTTGGAGGCGTATTCTTCTTTGTACTCCTCCATCTCCTTCTCGAAGTCTCGAAGTTCCTGCGACGTTATTGACACTTGAGGGGAATCGGGTAAGTTGGCATTTTCTTCGATTGCATCGAGAAATGAATCGTTTCCGGCTTCGGCATCGACAAAGTCGAATCCAGAGCTGACATGGTATACGAAGCCGTGCTTATTCTTGTTTATTATCTGAAGGTAGAGGCATAGCTGGGTTTCCGCCTCTGCCATCTCAAAGCTTTCCCTTATATCGGCGATTGCTTCGTAATCGATGAAGGGGTGTTTCGTCATCTTCTTTATCCTGTGCCTCAAGAGTGTTTTTTCTGCTACGACATTGGTAGGACTGGATCGGAAGCGGATATACTCCTCATCCGTGTATACGATCTCAACGGGGATATCAGATCCTGATTTTTCTTCCACCACTTCTTCCACTACAGGAGCGGGCTGGGTGGGTTCAGGTTTTTCCGGGATCTTGAAATCTTTCGCCTCTGCGGACAGAGCAGATCCGACTTTTTCTTCCGCCATGGTCATCACCTCAAGGGTGGGTTGGGTGTGTTCAGCGAAACCAAGATATCTATCGATCTCACCGATGGACATGATCACGTAGGTTGTCATGGGCTTGCTAGCCAGAATCCATGTCTCGTCGAGAAGAATGAGAGTGACATCACTGGCATAGATCATGCGACCCATAGCGATTGTTTCGTCGATTCCTGCACGCGCAGATTCCGCCTGAAACGAAGCTCCAAAATTCACCCGCCCCACGGTGGGCACAAACCGTCGTCGGATTGTCGACAAGTACGCCAGAGGGGGTCTTGACGGCGTTGAGAAGATGGGGTGTGAGACGTTGGATGTTCCGAGAACGGTGAGCACATGTTTACCCAGGTTCAGATCCGACTGCGGTGATCAGATCCTACTCCTGCTAGCAACCCAATAATATATCGGCGAGAGCCGGATGTTATAATGGATTACAAGAGAGGTTCACCTGTGCGAGTAAGTTGTGGTGTTGTGCCCTAAAGGTTCCCATAGGGCCGGTTTATATAGTCACCGGGACCTAGGGTTACAGGAGAGACCTATCCGGCTAAGTTACAGAGTCGGTAACTAGATATAGCTTGGACTAGAAGTAATACTAGGACTAAGTCGGTAACTCTTCTAGGCTTTGTCGTAGGCGAAAGTGGCTCCTCCTCTTTCTCTGACTGGGCCGCCTGTGAAGCAAAGCTCTAACCCGTTAGTGGGCCACCCTGGTCAGTGAGTCCTGTGGGTATACCCGAAAAGTATATCCCCAACAGATGTCATCTTATGCATCTGTTTAATGCTAAACGGTCAATCCATGGAACTGCTTCGTATTTCTAATAACCCCGATGATTTTTTCTTACAACACATGTTGTCTCAAGATACCATCGAAAAAACTTATTATTCATTTATTTTCTGCAATCCTTTCTTCTTGCATTGTTGTCCTGACTGAAAAAACAAAAAATGAAGATTAAACACTTAGAAGTTATGATATATGATAACTCACGACAACACAGTGCATAAGCATGAAAAACTTGTCTAACAATTCCTTTCGAACAAGAGACACATATGTTTTCCTGATCCAATTCTTTTAGTATTCCAGTAGGCCACGATTTCCAGAAACATCAAATGGAGTCCGAGCTCTAGGGATCTGTATATTTATAGAAATTCAAAACGTTTCAAAAAATTGTCAACAATATTTGGATATATTAAATGATGTATATTACAAGTGTGCAAAATCGTAGCATGAAATACTTAGTATTCTATCCTACACAAATGACAAAATGTGGATCAGCATATTGTGAATAGAGTTTTTTTTTTAAATAGAACGTGTAAGGTTTTGTCATTTTGGTAGAACAAAATAAAATAATTGTGCGTTTATAGGATACACCATTGACTATATCCAAACTACCTTGTTTGGAGTATTTTAAATAAAGTATGATTATCAAATTCTTTGAAACCAAGGGCTCCCCCTCGAGCTCGGACTCCATTTTTCTGCAGTCACCGTTCCGCACTATATATGTACACACATACTTATTGCGTGCAGTCCCAAGTCCATCACTATTAAAATACGGAACTTTGAAGAACTAATTAATTCCACACCCCAAAAAGCAATCCACCAATCGGCACTTTAGCTATCTATCAAAATTTTAGTTTTCAAATTGAAAAAAAGGTATAATGCCATATATTAAGTAGAACAAACCCTTACCAAATCACCGTTATACAATTTGAAAAGAACATCCAAGATATTAAGGTGTTGAGACCTTCTTGCTCATGCCACCGGTGGCACGCTGTGAGCCGATCTTGGGCTGCCTCTGAACCTCCAGGGCGAAAACGGGCCCATTGGTTGCCTGTAGCACCCCCACGTTGTGTTTTATGTGCGTCTTAAAGCAGGCCAAAGCAAGGCCCAGTGACAAGTAAGGTAGATCTGACAACATGCCGATTGGTTGCCTGTGGCACCAAAGAACTATCCTAATCTTTGGTAGTATGCACCATTGATTTGTGTATCAAGTAAGGGAGATCTGATAACAGTTCGTGGATGAACATTTGCGATGATTACACTGGCTAAGGGCACTTTGAGTTTGAGGACAAGGTGATTGACCAAGATGTGTGTTCAATGGTTTGTTTATTCCGCTAGGTTCACTCACCCCATCTCTGAAACCGGTGTTCGTCCATTGCCGCATCCAATAATTCTGATAATTACAAATCAAACGCTATATGAGGCAATGTTTCCTCCTTTACGAACTATCAATGATTAGGATAGTTCCACATGCAACAACTTTCTATAGATGGGATTTAGTATCTATTAATTTTTCTGAAAGAGGAAATTTTTGCAGGATCCTTGGTACTAAGGGGTCATCTATGGAGACATGTTTGATTGTTGTGATCTTATTTCCCTACTATGTTTGCTACACCGATGATTACAATTTTCACACAATGTAACTTCAAGGATGTATGATCGAACCTTGTTGTATGTGCAAACCCTGTATTTGTGCATCTGATTGGGTTCGCTCAGGCCATCCCTAAAGGTGACATGCATTTGCCACATTATGTGCACAACATTGGCAAATATGAGGCAACAAATTTCTGACTCATTGGTTTGCTTTGTGTTCATTGCTTTGACTTGTGTTGATTTCTTTGCTTTGTGTAGATTGCTTTGCTTTGTGTTCATTGCTTATCTTTGTTAGTCATTGCAACCTATCAAGATCGGTGGCCATGGAAAGGAGCCCGCCGATTGTTCAAACAAGAGGGCCAAAAAATCAGGAATGCCTCCCAGTGTTGGCTCCTGGGATGAGGCAATGACCCCTACCCAGTTCAGCAAGGTGATGATATACCTGCACTGGGATTGCTTTCTATCCCAGAGGCATTCAGGCCATATTTGAACAGTTCCCTGACACGTCCACTCTGAAGATGACGACTGGCTACCAATGGTACATCACGATCTCAGATGTCAATGGTAAATCTTGCTTCGATCAAGGTTGGGAACCTTTTGCAGTAGATCATGAGCTGAAGATCGCTTACTTGCGGACCTTCAAGAAGATCTACCCAAAGATTTACAAGGTGGTCATCTACGACTACACTTAAGCCGAGGTTGTGAAGAGGTTCCCTGAGCACCCTAAAGATTTCAGGATGATCGTCGAGCAACAGTGACTTCTATTTAGATAAAGTAGTTCTGATTTGTGTGTGTAGTCGTGAACTAGTACCTTTTCATTCCCTGTCGTGAACTATCGTTGATATACATTTGTGTTTGTGTCTGTTTTTAGTGGTATCCTCACCTCTCTCCAAAAGAGGTGACCATATCAGCAACGCTGCAAGCAACCAAACGCATTGCTTCCTTGTGTTTATAGATGCATACAGGCAAGCAAACAACCACATTTCTGATTTTCGTGGATGCAGAAAAAGGTATGCAGACTACCAAACGGAATGCCATTCATGGTCTAAGGCCTGTATGAGGCAGACACTGCCCGACATAACCAAAAAATGCATGCAAGCTACCAAACGCGCCACTAGAACACCATCGGAGTAAGGATTGTTAAACAATTTAATGTACATAGTGGCGTTACTCTCATGTACATATCCTAGCTCGGTGTTGTACCGTCATGTATAAGACTTGTTTGTGCATGACTAGGGAACGGATCCTTTGTATGTTGATCTCATATATAAACACCACACAAGCCTAGTCAAGGGTAACACTTCACATAAATCTATATACGGTATCAGACACGGGTTTTTCCAATGCATCTAAGAAAAATCACCAAAACCATTTGAGAAGAGAGACGTCGCCGCCTCCTTCCATGTCACCTAGTGATTCTTCCTAGTCGACCTCAACTGGCGGAGATCCTCTCAGCGTCATCCTCTCTGATAAGTTTAAGTTGACCAGGAGAAATTTTGTACTATGGAAAATTCAGATCTTGCCAGATTCCATGCCACACAGTTTGAGAGATATCTCAATGGATCGGTGCCGTCTACAGACAAGGATTCGAAGACCAAGGACAAGACAAGGTGGAGGTAAAAATCCCTAACACTGTGTATGAGAGGTGGATCTTGCAGGACCAACAATTGTTCGGTTATCTTCCGTGGAACATGCCAAGGGAAGTGCTAACATAGATGGTCGGGAAAACTAGTTTAGCAGGTGTATGGAACGCGGTGATAGATATTTTCTCCTCCTAGTCCAAGGCGCATGTGGTTCATCTACGGACCAATTTGAATCAAACATGCAAGGAAAACAATAAGGGCACAGTCTATTTTTGTTAGATTAAGAGACTTTCTGATGAGATGAGGATTGTCGGCAAACCTCTTGATCCAGAGGATATTATTCGTATGCTCACTGGAATGGATGACGATTACAACGGTTTTGTAGTTGCAATCAACATGTTTATCAAGGCCCAGCATCCTGGGAAATCTCTATGCCCAGTTTCTCTCTTATGAGGCTCGTTTGGAGTCACGAAACCCTAATGGTGAATCGTCAGTTAATGCTAATATTCGTGGCAGAGGGCATAGATACTGTGCCAGTCATGACGGTGTCCGTGGCGGTGGATGAGGTGGCTACTCCAACCAGCTAGCGGCGGCTATGAGTACCTCATGTCTATGAGCCGGAAGGTTATCAATGAAACAAAGGCAATGGTACTCACGTTAATTATCAAGGTAACTCAACAGTTTGCCGGTCATGATCAACAAGGTCCAAGACCCATATGCCAGGTGTGTGGCAAGGAAGGGCATATTGCGCTGAACTATTGAAAGAGGTTTCAGATGAGTTACCATGGTTCTAAGAAATCAGCAAGAGCAGCCATTTTATCATATGGATTCGATAAAAATTTGTACAACAATTCTGGAGTAACCTACCACGTGATAAGTGAGCTTGCAAAGCTACCCATGAGAGATCCCTATGACGGGGAAGATAAAATCCACACAGCCAGTGGTGCATGTATGAATATATATCATATTAGTCACTCATTAATTTTTAACCCTAATCATATTTTGCATCTTAATTTGTTTACATGTTCCTAATGCCAATAAAGTCTCATTTCCACTAGTCTCCTTCCCAAAGATATTCATTCTTTTGTCAAATATTTTCCTAGTTCGTTTTATAAAGGACCGAGACATGAGGGTGGTCCTTCTATAAGGTAGATGTATGGATTGTCTATATCCCTTGTCATCAACGCCTTCTTCATCCTCTGGCCAACAAGTGCATGATGTCATCAAGTATACTATCTATCATTGGCATAGCCGTCTATGTCATCCATCTTCAGCATCGGTTTAGCAAGTTTTTAAAGATAATAATATTACCTTTACTAAGTCAAATAAAGAGTCTTTTTTATGCTAGTCAAAAGGGCACATGTCATTAAGTCCCATATCCAAAGTCATCTAGTGTGTCTAGTTTTCCTATTTAACTTCTAATTTTTTTATGTTTGGGGCCCCTGCTCCATCCTCTTTTGAAAGATATAAATATTATTTCATTTTTATCCATGATTACACCAAATTCACATGGATATATATTTTGAAAAATAAATCAAAGTGTTTCATAAATTTCATAACGTTCAACATCATTTTGAGCGACTCTTTGATAAAAAATAATTTCTATGCAAATTGATGGCGTGAGTATCAAAAACTTAACTCTTCTTCAAAAGAATAGGCATATTCCATTTTATTTCATGTCCTCATGCAAATCAACAAAATGGTCTCGTTGAACATAAACATAGACACAATGTTGATGTTGGTTTATCTCTTCTTGCATATGCTCCTATGCCTCTTCAATTCCAGGATGGAGCCTTTCTTACTGCAGTCTATTTGATAAATCACGTCCCTAGTATGGTTTTTAGTCTCAAGCTCATATTGAAAGCCTCTTTGGAAATAATAGTGATTATTCGTTTTTGCGTATTTTTGGTTGTGCATGTTGGCCAAACCCCCTTCCATATAATAATCACAAATTGCAACTCCATTCAACACAATGTGCCTTTTTAGGACATAACAGTCTCCATAAATTCTATTAGTGTCTTAATATCTCCACTGGTCGTGTATACATTTCACGTGACATTGTCTTTCATGAAACAATCTTCCCTTTTGTTGCTTTGCTTTCCAATGCTATTTACATGCAAAAGTTAATCATATTCCTATTTCTTTGCAACCTTTTAATTAACATGATGATGGGGAGTACGAATTGCAAGCTGATTCTGACCCTAATCCTGCTAATAGTGCTATTGCTGAGTTTATTGAATAGGAATCATGACATAATTTTATGCCAGAGGCAAATTCTGGTGCTTGTGCAAGTTCCGATGAAGATATACCTATTTATTCCCATACTACATCAGTTCGACATAGCAACTTAGACTGATCCGCCTCAGGATAGGTTCCGCAATCAACTCTAGGTCAACGCCTATGTGACGATGGTGTCTTGCCACATGGTGCAATTCTCCCATTTCCTCTTCTATGGGTCGACATGGTTTCGAATGCCACGTCTAATGAACGAGGATCGTCTGCACCCAGTGCCTCTCAGTGCAACTCACACATGGATCAACTTCGGTTGGTTTATCTGTTTCTGTAGATTCCCCTGGATCTTCTATGAATATGTAGCTCCAACTATAGTGCTCATACAAGGCAGCAACATGGAGTTGTTTAGCCTCATGAAAGGCTTCAACATGTTAGTGATGGTCGTGTGCGGTATGATCGGATTCTCTTTGCTAATATTTGCAGTTCTAGTGAACCAAATAATGTTCAGGAAGTTGTTGTTGATCCTAGATGGTACTACTAGGAAATAGCTAATCAGTGGCGCATATTTTTACAATTCTCTAGGCATACTGGATGTTCCACTGTTACCTCGCCGCTATTTTTCTGTGGCACCTATCAATATGCGCCACCAAATTTTTTTCGAAGATAAAAAATTGGTCCAGATGTAGGCCGGAGGTGGGGGTCGTCGGAGGAGGGCTAGGCCAAACATGGGTGGAGGAGGGTGTTGCTGGAGGAGGAGGCCACCGGAGGTGATGGCCAGTGGTGGTGGCTGGAGGAGGATGAGGAGGAGTAGGAGGATGCCGATGGAGGAAGGGGATCACCTAAGGTGGAGGAGGGGGTCGCCGGAGGAGGTTGCCGGAGGAGGAGGATGTCATCAGAGTGGTGAAGGAGGCCATGGCTGGAGGTGGAGGAGGAGATCAACGAATAGTAGAGAAGGAGGACAGAGGAGAAGGGGAGGAAGAAGGGCAGAAAAAAGGAAGGAAGTTGAGAAGGAGAGAAGAAGTGGAGGAGAGGAGAGAAGGAGAAAAGAGAGGGAGAAAGGGCGCCACATAAATGTCTCTCCATTTTTGCAGGAAGAATTATTATTTTTGAAATAAAATTTTACTCTTTTTGAATTTGGGGATTCTGGAAAATCTAGTAAATTTGAAAGTGAAATTTCGATACGATCGTTTTGATAGGTTAAAGATTTTCTATGGAGGTCATATGTAAAATCAGGAGCCGTATTACCGAGACATGACATTTTTTGCAAAATACATCGAAATTCATGTTTTCCAATTTCCTGTACAACTATACCACAAAATATAACTACATCTCAAATAAATTAATTTTTTTTAAGATTCTATCATTTTCACTTATTTTTTACAAAACGTAAAAGGCGATCCGAGGGGTGTGGGAAATGTTTTTGACTTTCTTTGGCTGAAAGAGCATCTGGCCCCCATGTGTGGTTTTGGTAATTAATGACAATCTCTATGGATTAATGCTTGTATCAAGTTGTACTTGTAGGAATTGTCCATAGGAAATGCTTGAACCATATGTTGGCTTCACGGTTGGGAGAAGAAGAAAGTGAAGAAGATCAAGTGTTGACCAAGGTGTTCAAGGAGTGATCCAAGATTGGTCATGTGAGGGTTGAGCCAACAACAAGTGTGTCTTGAAGAATATATGGAGTGATACCTATTTTGTAGCTTCAAGACACCAACATAATAAATAAAGACGAAATGAAGGAGAATAATAAAGAAAAGAAGATTAAGGGTGTCTTGAAGAAAAAGATAGAGTTCCTTATGTGTATCTTCAAGACATCATCCAAATGGAGTTAGAAGAAATGTCTTGCAAGCTAAAGATGTGCCATATCTAGAAGATCTCATGCTTGAAGCTTTCCATCCTTAGTGATCATGGATCGATGAAGACAAGGTCAAATTAAAGGTTTCCTCATGTTGTATGGGGAGCAACTTGCAAGTCTTCATCAAGCGAGTGCATGCAAGAGCAATCAAGAAAGGTGTTCCATCTTGAGAATGACAAGATCGTCTACATCAAGATCAAGTGGAATATGCGCAAGGCAAAGGTATTATCTTGATAGGGTTTCTTTCTTACCGGTCTAGTGGTGTTAGTTGGGGAGACCGGTTTATAGGATAAATAACCGTACTATCAAGAGGGGCTCTCAAGTGAGTAACTCGATCATATCTTTTGAAGAGAGATCAAACCTTTGCATACTTAGCATCATTCTTTCTTGGTTGTTATTTGGATCTGATCCATGTGAGGTTCTAGAGCTTGTGGTAATATTCATAACAAGCTCTAGTGCATGAAAAACAGATTTCGCTTTTATATCTTATTACGTTTTTAATATTGGAGGTTTTACCGGTTTGTCATTTAGAGATAGGTAAAACCTTCCATTATTTGGTTCTTACTCATGTCAGGATTTAGAGCTTGTTTTAATCTCCATGACAAGCTCTAGTTCATCGAAAACGGATTTCATATGCATTCTCTACTATGTTTTCGATGTTGGAGGTTTTACCGGTTTGTCTTTTTGAGAGAGGTTAAACCTTTTGTCATTTGGTTATATCCTCCCTTGATGTACTATGATTTTTTTCTGTATGATCTTGTAGAGCTTATTTTTCTCTTTAAAACAAGCCCAAGATCATCAAAATCGGAGTCCAGATGCAAAAGTTATGGTTGTTTTCGTATTGGTCTTTCTGTCAGTTTTTGTAAGACCGGAGACTCCGGACTAAATCTCCGGTCTATCTCCGAACCGCGTCCAGTACGTCCTCCAGATTGTCCCCGTTTGGCCTGGGTACACAGGAGACTCCGGTCCCAGTTCGGAGACTCCGGACCGGGCGATTCCTGGGCCTAACGGTTGGATTTCTAGGGACCTATTTAAGGGGCCCTTCTTCCCCAATGGTTCCCAAGCTCTCTTGCAAGTTTTCCCCCACCATTGTTGACCTTTTGAAGCTTGCTATCTCTCAATCCCTCCAACGATTCTTGCATCTTCTTGAGGTAAAAGAGAGAGGGGATCTAGATCTACAACTCCACCAATCAATCTCTCCTCTAAGTGAGGGGAACATCTTGGGATCTAGATCTTGGAGTCTTTTGTGGATTTCCTCCATTGTTCTTCCTCTCTTATTCCCCAGAAGCTTTTGTAGCTTTGGTGTAATTTGGGAGAGAAGTATTTGATCACTTCTTGTGTTCTTGCCATTGCATTTGGTGCATCGGTTTGAGTTCTCGGTGAGGATTCGTTTGAGTGAAATGTGAGAAGCTTTTTACTCTTGGGTTCTTGGAACCCTAGACGGTTTGGTGGTTTTGCAGGTTCTTGGATTACTTGGGGCCTGCAATTAAGTTGTGGAGCATTCCCCAAGCTTTTTTGTTGTAAGCCTCCAATTGAGTTGTGGAGAAGTGCCCCAACCTTGTGAGAGGTTCCGGATTGCCACCGACAAGTGCACCGATAGTGGAAGCATGGATCGATCCCGTTGGGGTGAGATTCACAGGAGAATATGGGAGGCCTGTTGCGGCGCTGGTGGTTTGATACCACCCCCTCTCCAAACGAGACGTACTCCATGTTGGGAGGAACTCGGTAAAATATCGACGTCCCCGCGTGCCTCGGTTATCTCTATACCCGAGCTCTTTTCTTATGCACTTTACATTGTGATAGCCTTCGTGCTTGAAGTAATCTATATCTTACTATCACATAGTTGTTTGTCTTGCTTAGCATAAGTTGTTGGTAAACATAGGTGAACCCTAGTTGTTATAGGTTGTGCTTGACAAAGTAAACGCTAGTTTATTTCCGCCTTTGTCGAGCCACTCTCAGAAAAGTTTTAACCGCCTATTCACCCCCCTCTAGGCGGCATCAGTATCCTTTCAATTGGTATCAGAGCCCGGTCTCTCATTTTAGGCTTAACCGCCTTGAGAGTAAAGATGTCGGCTAGGGGATTTGTGCACAATGACATGTTCACATTCGATGGCACAAATTATGATAGGTGGAAAACTCGTATGCTTATTCATTTTCGGGACATGGACCCAAATTTGGAGCGTATTGTAGATATAGGTTTTTCTCCTCCTATGGATTTCAAAAATCTATCTTGTGAGGATGATAAAAACTTATATATAGATGCTCAAGCTCCTAATGTGCTTGTTAATGCTTTGAGCTATGTAGTTACCTCTTCAATCATTCCTTTTTGGAGCACTCATGAGTTATGGACAAAACTTCAAGATAAATATGTTGTTTCTAGCATTATTGAGGATGATTGTGTTGCTTCCACTTCCGGTCGAGATGAGTTCTCATCTTCTACCACTTCACCAACATGTGATTTTTCACAAGGTAATGCAATGGTGAGTGGTGATAGAAATTGCAATTTGGATAGTGTGCTTACTATTTATAATCCATCATCTCTATCTAGTTGCAATGATCTATCTTTGGACTTTAACACTTATAGCACTACAAACTTCTTACATGCTTGTGTTAATAGTCCCTGCATATCATGTAGAAATGACTTGAATAAATCTCATGATGTTATGCTTGTGTTGTCTTGTTGCCATGACAAAAATGCTTCTATTTCCTCTAGTGACATGGTTATACCCTACGGGTACATGATCTTAGCATACCTGGTCCAGCCCAAGGAAGGCCCACGGCAGATTTACGCCGACCCATGAAGATTTTCGGGTGGCCAAGGCCCATGACGCCTTCGGATCCTTGGAGAGCAAGACTAGTGCAGATAGGAAATTCAAAGGGGTAAAACCCTAGAACTTGTAACTTGTAACCGACTAGGTCTATGCCCGGGACCTGCCTGAGTCTATATAAAGGCTAGGAGGGCACGACCTAGATCTGGCTCTCTCATACTTTCGCATACACACCTCCACGCCAGATTGCATCTGCGCATCACCTGTAACCTTCGGTTCCGCCATAATCAAGAGCAGACAAGCAGGAGTAGGGTTTTTCCTCCGGGGGCCTGAACCTGGGTAAACCTTGTGTCCCGGTGTTGCTTGTTTGCTAACCGTTCCACGATCTCCAGCATCCCCATCTTCTCCAAAACCCAAGTCCATAACAATGGGCATTGATGAGATTAAACCTCGTCAATTGGCGCCGTCTGTGGAACTGGGGATGCTGATTGTGCGGTCGTGATGGTCCCAACCCGATCGATCTACAACTCTGCGGCGACGGAGAGTCATCTCCTCTTCGGCGCTTTCGACTTCACCGCCCACTCACCGGCCACCATGAAGGACTTCGAGCCCGTAGGCGAAGGACTCGAAATCCTGTTCGGAAGCTTCTGCTTCCAGGTGGGGCAAACTGGCACCCTCCGCCTCCCTGAGCGGGTTGCCCCTACCATCAATCAGGCCCGCTTCATGGACCCCACACCCCGTGATATGCACAACATCATCAACAGATGATTCCTACAACAGCAGCAGCTGCAACTCCGATCTGTGCGATCCGCCATCGGATGCAGGGACCTATGGTTCCGGATCTGAAAGCTGCGGCAGCAGCGGACCAATCTACGAGCGCTACCAATGCGCCGTAGTCATCCAGAGCGACGTGGATCAGCAAACACCCAACCCTCCGCCCAACCCACCACCTAACCCGCCAGAACGAAACGGCGGGAATAGAAGAAGTCAGTCCCCCCCACCCGAAGGGGAAAACAACGGCCATGTCATCCGCCTTAGCAAAGAGGGATGGGCTCAGGCCCGCAACACCGTGGCGGGCAACATAGTACTGCCTGCAGACTCCTCCCGGGATCTGCTGATGGCCTACCACCTGCTCCTGATCGAGGAGCACAAAAAGCAGGTCAAGATGCAGGGGGTGCTTGACAAACGCAAGCAAGCAGCCTTAGAGTCCAGCGCGCGACGAGCCACGCTCTCCGCCATGGGCATCAGCTCAATATCGAACGGCAACCAAGGTAACAAGCACCGCTGTCGGGTGGAGAACATGGACCCCAAGGAGCGCCGTGAGGTGACCCGAACCCTCCACACATCCTTCATGGAGATGGACGCCGATGGCAACGTCATCCCGAAAACGCCACAGGCTGTGATCATGGCAGCCACTGCGTACCTTGCGGCCCACCCACCGCTGGAGGGGGACCCGAAGAGGGCCATGCACAAGTCCGCACTTACCGGACTCGGACTCGTCGGAGCCGCGCTCCACCAGGAAGCTCCCACGGAGCCGAAGAAGAAAGCTCCGGTCAGGTTCGACCGCAGCCCCACCCCTTCATCCGAAGAAGAGGAACATGACCTTCCTCGAAGGAAGAAGAGGTCGCGCCACCGCAACCGCAACTACGACGCCAGAGATGCGCTCACACAGCGCAAAATCGACAAAGCGCGAGCCAAGCGCGCATGCTCGTATGAATCCGAGATGGACGAAGACGAAGGAGAACTCTGCGGAGCCCGATGCTTCAGCAGATCCGTACGACGGACACGGATGCCACGAAATTTCAAGCTTCCTTCAGATACTCCGAAGTTCGACGGCACTCAAGACCCAAAGGCTTGGCTCAGCGACCACTTATCATCCTAAAACTGCACGGTGGAAACAAAGAGACTGCCATGCAATGCCTTCATTGCAGCGGTGACAGCGAACCGGATCTGGCTCAGCAGCCTATCTTCAGGGTCCATCCGAAGCTGGGATGAGCTAGCTTGCAGTTTCATCCGAAACTTCAAGGGCACCAGCAAGAGGCCCGCCTCAATCGAAGAGTTGCGAGCCTGCACTCAACAAACTAGCGAATCCATTCGCTCGTACATACTACGCTGGTCCAACACAAAGAACTCCGCAGCGCACATCTCCGAAGAGAGGGCCATCGACGCCTTCAGGGACGGCGTCAAGCGCCAAGACTTCAAGGAGGAACTTGGGCGCGTCAAGCCCAAAACACTCGACCACCTCATGGACATCGCCAACATGTGGGCTGACGGTGAAGATTCCATTCACCGAGCACAATCGGAAGAAGAAGACGACTACGGTCGACGGCGAGAGCGCCGTAGCAAGAGAAGATCGCGCGTCTACGACGATCGCGACGGACCCGACATGGTCGCGGCTGGCTACGCCGATCGCCGCAACGACGCCAACCGCAACAGCGGAGGATACCACGGAGGAAACTTCCGCGACGGGGACACCAGTCGATCGTGTAACGCGCGACGCGATAACGGACCCTCAGCATACGAAAAGCTTTTGGGTCCATGCACCATCCACTTCTACATCGACAAGCAGGATGGCAAAAAGAAGGCGAGCCACATGCTCAAGGACTGTCGCGAGTTCCAGAAACTCAGCGAAAGCATGGTGCAGATGAGGCAGCAAGCCCTAATCCCTGCGTTCGGAAATGCACCCGCGCCAGGTGAAATAGCGCATGGAGCTCCTCCACCGCCACCTGTAGGAGGCCCGAACCAACTAGTCGCACCAGCATAGAACAACGCTGGGAACGGGTATCCCCAGCCGAAAGGAGCACTGATGATCCAGAAGGGGTGCCCCACAAATAGGGTGCATAAGAAAATCACCCGACAGATCAACCTGGCCGTGGCAACTCCACCCGCCATCCCTGAGTACCTCAGCGGATCGGAGTCCTGCATCATGTTCAGTTGTTTGGATCACCCTTGCCAGATCCCTCGCCCAGGTCAATGCTGCCCTTGTGCTGGAAGCGCAGATCGGAGGTTTCGAGATGAGTCGCGTCTTCATGGACGGCGGCAGCGGCATCAACCTGATGTTCGCAAACACTCTAGCAGCAATGCGGATCCCGCAGTGCAGCCTGGAACAGTCAGACACAACGTTCCACGGCATCGTTCCAGGGAATGGCATATTCCCCCTGGGCAAAATATGGCTCGACGTCATCTTCGGCAAGCCGGACAACTTCCGACTAGAGCGGCTCGAATTCGAAGTGCTGGACTGGCCATCACAGTACCACGCCATCCTCGGGCGTGTAGCATTCGCAAGGTTCTTGGCTATCCCACACTATGCATACCTGCTACTCAAGATGCCAGGACCAAAGGGAGTCATCACAATCCACGGGAGCTTCACTCGATCGGACCAATGCGACAAAGATTTCAACAGAATCTCCCAGTCATTCGGCATGCAGGAGGAGCTCCTAAGGCTCCGCGAGGTGACGGACAACGGGGCACCCCCAGTCGCACGACATAACGCACCTGACATGTCTTTCGACTCCACCGTCAACACAAAGAAGGTGCAAGTCCATTCGACGGATGCCTCCAAGATGGCGCTGATCGCCAACGACCTCAGCCCCGCATAGGAAGGCGCGCTCGTCGAATTCCTCCGTGAGCGCTGGGAAATCTTCGCCTGGTGTCCTGCGGACATGCCAGGAGTTCCCAGGGAATTCGCCGAGCACGCACTCAACGTCTTTCCAGACACCAAGCCCGTCAAGCAGTCCATCCGGAGACTGTCCGAGCCACGGGCTGAAGCTATCGGCAAAGAAATCAACAGACTACTCGCTGCAGACTTCATCAGGGAAATCAAAGAAAGCGAGTGGCTTGCAAACACAGTGATGGTCCCAAAGAAGGACACGGAAATCCTGCGGATGTGCGTGGGATTTCACATCGCTAAACAAGCACTGCCCAAAGGACCACTTCCCTCTTCCTCGGATCGATCAGATCATCGATTCGACTGCGGGATGTGAGAAACTCTCCTTCCTTGACGCCTACTCAGGCTACAACCAGATTTGACTCAAGGTTGAAGATCAGGAGAAAACGGCGTTTATCACACCGTTCAGAGTGTTCTGCTACAACACAATGCCCTTCGGGCTAAAGAACGCAGGTGCCACGTACCAGCGATGCATGCAGGCATTCCTCAAGGACCAGATCGGTCGCAACGTTCAAGTCTATGTCAACGATATAGTCATAAAAACCAGGGAGGCAAGGACACTTATCGACGATCGCCGCGAGACATTCGACAACCTCGATCGCTACAGGATCAAACTCAACCCCGAAAAGTGCGCCTTCGGCGTCCCATCGGGTCAGCTACTTGGGTACTTCATCTCTTAACGAGGGATCAAGGCGAACCCGAAGAAAATCAGAGCCATCATGGCAATGGAGAAGCCGAAAAATCTCAAGGGTGTCCAGCAGCTCGCAGGACGAATAGCGGCGTTGAGCAGATTCATCAGCCGCATGGGCGAGAAGGCCCTGCCATTCTACCAGCTGCTACGCAAGGCAGATAAATTCGAGTGGATGCCCGAAGCCGACGATGCGTTCGAAAGCCTCAAACGGCTTCTCTCCACCTCGCCCGTCCTGGTCACGCCAAAGGAGCGCGAGCCTCTGCTGCTGTACATAGCAGCCACACACCAGGTGGTCAACACCATGCTAGTGGTCGAACGACCGGAAGAAGGCAAGACCCACGGGGTCCAACGCCCAATCTACTACCTCAGCAAGGTACTGACGCCAACAAAGCAGATATACCCTCACTACCAGAAACTCGCCTACGGCGTGTTCATGACGGCTCGACGGCCGAGCCATTACTTCCAGGAGCACCAGGTGATGGTCGTCAACGGGGCACCCCTGAACAGCATTCTGAATAACCCAGAGGCCACAGGACGCGTGGCCCTGTGGGGCATTGAGCTGTCACCTCTGGACATCATCTACGAGAAGCGACTCGCAATCAAATCTCAGGTCCTCCCGGACTTCCTCGTACATTGGATGGATCTGCAGCTGCCAGACACCCCAGACATGTCGCAGTCATGGACAGTGCACTTCGACGGCTCCAAGCGTGAAGCTGGAGCAGGATCCGGTGTCATACTAACCTCCCCGCAGGGCGACCAGATGAAGTACGTCCTCCGGATGAAATTCCGAGCCTCCAACAACGAGGACGAATACGAAGCCCTCATCCACGGCATGAGGATGGAAAAGATCTGCGGTGCAACGCGCCTGGTCATCTACGGTGACTCCAACCTCGTCGTCCAACAGACGATGAACGAGTGCGACGCACACGCCGAAAACATGATCGCGTACCGCGCGCTCTACAATGCACTCGAGGGAGAATTTGACGGCTGCGAGCTTTGGCACGTCGGAAGAGAAAGCAACGAGGAAGCCGACAGACTCGCCAACATCGGCTCCACCTACGCAAAGGTGCCACCGGGTGTGTTCCTCGAACAGATCTACGTGCCATCCATCAAGCGGAAATTCCCCAAGGGATCACCCGAAGAAGCAGAGCACTCGGGGGCTACGCTGCCCGAAGGACACGAAGGACCCGAGAAACTGGACACAGAGGTCGTTATGGTCCACCTGATGCAGGTCATGACAATCGAAGAAACTTGGACGCGACCGTACCTCCAGTTCCTGATCAACGGAGAATCGCCGACGGCCGATGCGGTAGCGATATCTCGTCGGTCAAAAGCCTTCACCATCATCAATGGCGAGCTGTACAAGCGCAGTATTATGGGTGTACTGCAAAGGTGCGTCACCATCGGTGATGGGAAAGCCATCCTCCAAGACATCCACGAGGGCATCTGCGGCCATCACGCAGGCAACCGCTCCCTTGTCGCCAAAGCTCTACGAGCCGGATTCTACTGGCCAACGGCCATGAGCGATGCAAAGGACATCGTCCGAAGATGCAACGGGTGCCAACGGTTCACCGATAAACCGCACGCACCCGGGTCAGAGCTCAGACCCATACCTATAGCCTGGCCCTTTGCTCAATGGGGCCTCGACATGATCGGCAAACTGCCAAAGTCCTCGAAAAGGGGGCACGTTTACCTCCTAGTCGCAGTCGACAAATTCACCAAGTGGGTCAAAGCCATGTCGGTCACTAACGAAAAGGGCAAGACCGCCGTCAAGTTCTTCGAGTCCATTATCTACAGGTTCGGCGTACCGCACAACATCATCACCGGCAATGGATCAAACTTCATCTCCAAAGAATTCCAAGACTTCTGCGAAGGCCTCGGGATCAACATCACATACGCCACAGTGGCTCACCCGCAAACGAATGGGCAGGTCGAAAAGGCCAATGGCCTAATCGGCACGGGCATCAAGAAGCGCCTCATGATCCCACTCGAACGAAAAGCCGGAGCCTGGACGAAAGAGCTGCCATCCGTCCTATGGAGTTTGCGTACTACACCAAACAGCTCCACCGGCTACACACCGTTCTTCATGGTGCATGGAGCCGAAGCCGTGCTACCAGCCGAAGTACGCCACCAGGCCCCCCGGGTCGTCGCTTACAGCGAAGCCGAATCCACGGCTACACTTGAAGACACCGTCGACACACTCGACGAAGCAAGAGACGTAGCAGCAGTTCGATCAGCGGTGTACCAGCAGAGTCTCCGCAACTACCACAGCCGCTGGCTACGCCCAAGATCCTTCGTCGAAGGAGACCTCGTCTTACGACTCAAGCAAGAGCGACCGAAGAAATTCGAGTCGCCATGGGAAGGACCCTACATTATCACCGAAGTCATCCCAGGTGGCGCCTATCGCCTCAAGCACGTGGAGTCTGGAGTCGCATACTCCAACCCATGGAACATCGCGCACTTGCGAAGATTCTACCCCTAGCTACCTACCCCTTTACTTTCAATAAGGCTTTTCAGCCAAGGCTATCCAGCCGAACAATGTACTTCCTCTATTACGATATAAATAAAGCTAAGTGTCTCGCCCCAAAATTTCGTTTCGCTATTTGCAACTTTACTTTATGCTATAAACGCACTCGGGGGCTCTCTCCACCTCACGATTTCATCGACAGAGGATCACACGTGTACACCTAAGTAGCTGGCAACCTCAGGCAAACGAAAAGGACACGTACTCAAACAAAGCACTACATGCTCGCAACAAACAAACCTTTATAACAAAGGGCACAACACGCCCAGTCGAATTATACAAATTTTACATCTATCTCTTTTACAGGTACTACCTATTCTGAAGAATAACTTGAGCACGCTGCTCAAACAAATCTACGACCTGTTCGGCATACTGCCTTACAGCCGCATAATGCGGACGCATATCCCACTCGCCACCATCCGGTCGAAGAGGTGGCCCAGCTGCTACAACAGACAGATCTACATCAGGACGATGCAGCCTAACAAGGGACAACGCAGCCTTCACCCCTGCGATGAGCTGTTGCCTCACCAGTTCCTGGACACAAGTCACGCTCCGAAATCTAGACAGAAGGCCGGACAGGGATGTTGGCACAGCATCCAGGGGAAACATCACATGCAGAACCGACGAGAGCGACATCTGCACTTGGCGAAGCACCCGGGATACTTGGTGAACGCGATCCTGCACCGTTGCCAGAGCCACGGCACGGTCACGATCCATCCAGAAGAAACTGCCAGCTTCCATGTCTTGTTGAGTCAAGCAATTGACCCGAACAGCGACACGCTCCTTCTCCTCCCTCGGAGCAAGGTTAGCACCTGTGACACTCGCACAAAATAAGACACAAGGCCAGCAGGCGCATCCGAAAACTGAGCTGCAGCTCGAAACAAAGAACAACTTACATTGAAGCTGTTCAGACAGCCGAAGCAGTTCCGCCATCAAGTATTCCTCTCTGGCTGCACCACGATCTGCCTTGGACTTCCAAACATCGGCGTGGCCACGCACCCAAGCAACTCCTTCTCAAGACTACGAACACGGTCTCGAAGAAAAGCAAGTTGTGATGAATCATCCAAAGATGGCCGCTGCCGCGTTGCAGGCGAGGTGTCAATAGGTTCAGCACCCGAAGGAACCTAGAGCAGCAGAAAAGAAAAGGACATAAACATTCAGACGGAGAAGAGCACAACTCAACAAAATGCATTAAGCATATAAAGGCCACTACGTGGCACAATGATTTTTGTTCCTCAACATAATTACAAGCAAAATAAGATTACAAACTATCCTACAGCTACAACGCCTAAGACGCGGCACCCTGAGTAGCCTCGGAACCGGATTGCCTCGCCTTGGCCTCCCCCTGTTGCCGCAGCGCATACTCAGACAGCAGACCAATGAGCTTTGGCCCATATCGCTTGCAGCGAGCAGAATAGGTAGCAAAGGCTACCTCGGATCCATCCGCGGTTGTCGGCATCCGGGAGGTGATCTGGGGAAGGTCCAGCTCCGCTCCAGCCGCCAAGGCCATCGCTAGCCCGACGGACGCGCCGATGCCCTTTTGCTTGCGCTTGTACGCCGCAGGCGCTTCGGCCGACAAAGCCTCCGCCAGGGCGTCAATATCATCAAGGGCAGCGCCCTTGGGGACAAGCTCCTTGTAGAAGTGGCCAAGGACCTCCTTCGCCTTGGCAAGAGAGTTGACGACGGTGCTGCAGCGATCTTCGACCGCTGTAGTAGCATCATCTAGAGCACTCCCGTGCTCTAGAGTGCCGCGGTCAAACTCGATGCCTGTGGCATATGAGACAAAAAAGAAAAGGAATGAAGAAAGTAACACAGAAGAAGACAAGAAAACGAAAAGAAAGGAGCAAAAATAAGGTACTCACCTGAAACAGCCTTGGCAGCAGCCATGAGCTTGCCCGCCACCTATCTTTCACGCGCAGTCGCAGCCATGGCAAGCTGCTCCTCGCGGTCCGTAGCCTCCTGCTGCAGACGATCCTTAGCTTCGGCTGCCTTGGCCAGCTCCAGCTCAAGGCGCTCCTTCGCACCAGCGGCGTCCTCGGCCTTCTTCTCCGCTTGACCAAGGCTCTTCGTGAGAGCATCAATCTCAGGGAGGGAAGTATTATGCTCCTCTGCATTCAAAACATACAAGCATCAGAAAGCAAGACAATAATGCAAAAAGAAAGAAGCACCAAAGCATACAGGTACCTTGAAGCTGTCGGAGGTTGACCTCCAGCACCAGGTGCTCCTGCACCAGTCGCTTGGCATCCTGTACAAAAGGCTGCAGGTAGAAGAACTACCAGTAAGGAAAAGGACTTGGGGGCTGCGCCCAACATGAAGGAACAAAAGCAAAATTCGCACACGAAAACGCTCGGGGGCTCCCCCGACGACTCGAAGAAAGAACAAGACAAGAAAATTTTTCAGACGCTCGGGGGATCCCCCCGTAGAAGGAAACATAATACTTACATGCTCCGATGGCGACTCCGAAGGCCCGCTCACAGCCTTCTGAGGCGCAACCACCTGAGCTTCCTGCAGAGAAGGGACCGGCGCAGCACCCTAAGAGGTAGCCACCATCTGAGGAGGAGGAGACGCAACCTTCGACTCTCCCATCATCTCCCGAGCACCATCGCTGGAGGAGTCGTGGGAGGAATGCCTACACACTAAATTATTAGCACAAGCACAAAAGTCAACAGCAAAAAGACAGCAGTATAAAAGAAGCTTACGAGTCCAGTGAGCTTAGGTCGAAGACAGGAGGAGTCCTTCGGGCTCTCTTCTCCCCCTTCTTCTCTTCTTTCTTCTCTTCCTTCTTTTCTTCCTTCTTCCGCTTCGCTGGCGGGTGCGGCGCTACCGCCCACACAGGAATGGCAGAAATAGGGGAATAAGAGCCTCCATGCCCGTCACTGTGACGCTCAAGGCACAGAGGGTTCCTAGGAGTCGGAGGAGTCGAGGCATCCGAAGACTCTTTGGAGCTCCGTGATCACTTGCGCGTGTGGTCCTCGCTCGACTTGTTGGTATCTTCCGCCGGAGATCGCGCCGATAGCAGCTCGGACATGGAATCCACCAAATCATTGTCCGGAGCATCTGGGTATACTTTGGGTAATGGAGGCGACATACCCGGCACTTTGAAGCTCTACACAAGAGAAGAACAATTTGTCAGCAAACAAATACAAAACAATGGAGTCGAAAAATAGCGCTACGCGCACGGATCTACACCTGTGGAACAGGAAGCGAAGAAGAAAACGGAGGAGTCAGTGACTTCCCCGGGATTTTCTCTCCGGCCTTGAACTTCAGCAGCAAGCGAAGGGCCCTGTCAAGATCTACCTCGGAGATTTTCTCAGCCGAAACCATCGTCGGATCACGCCGGCCAGCATAAAGGAACATTGGGTGCACCCTAGCTTGGAGTGGCTACAGCCGACGCTCGAGGAAGGTGCGGATGATATCCACACCATTCACTTCCTTCTCCGGAATCAACTGGAGATCCTCCACCCGACGATATAGCGCCTCTATCTCTGCCACCTCGCCATCCAAGATCTTGTTTTTCCAAGACCTTTTCGGCTCAATCTTCTGGGAGTGGTCGAAAGGAACAAGACCAAAATCTTGCCCAGGAACTACGGAGTCGCAGATATAAAACCATTGCCTCCGACAGTACTGGACAGATTTGGACATGGAAAAGGAAAAGAAAAGCAGATTGGGCTTGAGGGAGATGATGCAACCCCCAACGGGATAAACACCATCCGAACCAGATTGCCTCTTCACGGAATAAAGTTTCCGGAAGAGGCCAAAGTGCGGCTCGATGCTGAGCCAGCACTCGCAGAAAGTGATGAAACAAGCAATGCGAATAAGAGAATTGGGCGAAAGATGATGCAGCTAAATGCCATAGAGAAAGAGCAGCCCACGAAGGAAGTCGTGGACTGGGAAGGAAAACCCACGAATAACGAAGGCGAGAAACATAACCCGATACCCAGCGGGGGGACGGGGGATTACCTCATTGCCAGGGAGTCTGACGGCCTCCCTATCTTGCGGGATCAAGCCCCGCTCGCGAAGCTTGCATAGGTCACTCTCCCGCGTCTCTGATCGCCGCCAACCGCCGTCGGTGACACGGGTAGCGGTGGCGCCTTTCTTTCCTCCGGCGGCGCTGGTACCAACTGCAGATGACGATTTCTTCGGTTTCCCATCGCGCTACGATGGCGCCGGCGGTGAGAGCGCAGAAGGAAAGACGGAAATGTGGAAGGATATTCCAGTGCGCAGCAAGAACTGCTAGAGCACAAGGAGGCAGTGAAAACAAGAATCGATGCGGTGAAAAACAAACTGCAGGTTTCCCCAATGATTATAACGGCGAAGACGATGCACGGCAACCGTCCATCAAGAAGACCTAACGCCAACGGCAGATCTGGCCATACACGTGTCAGCATCACAACGAACCGTCGTTACCACGCCGTCCACTACGCACGGAAATCGAGGAGACGCCTTAATTATCTCTACGCCGCTCGTGACCGGTCAATTCATGGTTAGCAAGTGGGACCCATGTTCGTCCAGTCAAGTCATCTCTGGCGCAGCAGACGCTTGAGGTCATTGATCGTCAGCACTGATGTCATCAAAAGCTATACTAGCAACAACTACAATTTCTTCGGCTTCAAAGCTAAGAGTACTCACTCGAATCTACGATTCGACTAAATACTCGGGGGCTACTCCTATTAGGAGCGCTGGCCGCGCACCCGAAAGATGAATAAAAACGAACTATTTCTTCGAGTCCTACGTCGAGTCTACGACTCCACTATGGACTCGGGGGCTACTCCCATAGGGAGGATGGATTTAAGCATCCGAAAATTTTGTGTCCTACGGACTTAACAACTGAACAATGTTTTGAACTAAAGTCTCCGCTCGAGTCTACGACTCGAACAGACACTCGGGGGCTACTCCCATAGGGAGCGCTGGTCGCGCACCCTATGAATTCTTCGACTGCGATCTTTCGGATCAGCATGCAAAAACTTTTCGGCAACTCTGCCCCAACAAAACGCTGAGTGAGCAACGATCTCCTTGGCCACCCGAAACACCTCCGCGGTGATAAGCATTCGGATGCTGTGTCTGCGACACAAAGATAAGACCTACAGATATCATCTGATGGCTTGGCAACGCACACGACTGCGCTCTGCTAGTATAAACCCGTGTCAGCAGGCGCGATGAAAAATCCCGACGGACGCGTTGGGTACATCAGTTAAGATAACTGGAATTCCACTCCTGTAAGTCCTCCGCGGCCTGAGTCGAATTACGCCAGCATATGTTCCGGGTTCGAGTTGAGGGACTCGAACCTGAGGAAGATCGAATGACAAGAGTGGGCTTGGATTCAACTCCAATGTCAAGAACAAGTCCACTATCAAGTTGAAGCACAAGGACAACAAGAAGAATGTCCAAGACCAAGTCAAGAACTCGGTCAACATTGTTTGCTTCAAGTGCAAGGAAGAAGGGCACCATGTTAGATCTTGCCCATTGAAGAAAAAGCCTCTTAGTGTGAAGAAACAAGGGAAGCGGCCTCAAGCTCCACCTCAAGTCATTGACGGGCCCCTTCCTAAGAGGATTACTCGAGCTCTTCCTCGAGTTGTGGCTTCACCAAAGAAGAAAGATGGCAAGAGTATAACTTGCTACATATGCCATGAGAATGGGCATATTTCTTCCTCATGCACTATAGGTATCTTCTCATCCAACCCTATCATTATCGATGATGCTTATTCTCTTTGTAAGGATGAGGTTGGCAATGTGTTTGCCAAATTTGTTGGTGCTCAATGTGGGTTCAAGAAAAGAACTATTTGGGTTGCCAAGCCTATTGTGACTAACCTCTTAGGACCCAACTTGGTTGGGGTCCAACAAGCCAAAACTTGATCAATAGGTATTGTTGGAGGACATTGGAGACTTGGTTACATTATGAAGAATTGAGGGATATTCATCAATTATTATTGTCAAGCCAAGCCATTTGGATTATCATGATTATATTATATTTGCAATGTTCCTCCTTGCGGTAACATATGCTAAACTCTTTACATTGAAAGTTACTCGCCCCCTTGTGCATGTGTTGGTTTTGTATCTTCCATGCGTTTGTACATGTTGTGCTTTCCACTTAATTATATTGAGGTATCAAGCATATTTGTGTATGATTAGGTGGCACACCATGTATATGTGTTTCTTGTATTGGATCCTTACTTGGTTATATTTGGTATCTTATTTGGCTCTTGTGAGAAATTAATGGTCTGTCCCATTTTGGGGGAGTGTTATGCTTGGGCATTCCACAATACTAAAAATGTGTGTACATGAGGAATACCACCTAGTATTGATATTGCAATATTATCTAGTCTCTATGTGGTATGATTATCATGAGAAATTTAAGTTCTATAATGTCCATTAATTATCTCTATTTGTATCCTTTTGCCTCGTGTTGGTTTTATGGTAGTATCACATTATGGGGGAGTCATATGCTTAGTGCATATTACAATCCTAGAAAATGTGAAAATTTGAGGTTGTGTCACTTAGAATTGATATTGATAATTATCTAGCTCATATGTGACACATTAGCTCATACAAGTTCCAACTTGCTTGAATGCCTTTATTGCTCATAGTTTGGATCTTGTGTGTGAAAGTGTTTCTTGGTTGTGTTTCATCATATTTAGATCTCTATATCCTCATGGAAACCATTTGCTTCAAGTTACTCTAATCACTAGTGATTGTTTGACTATTGGAAGCTACCAAGAATCTCTTTCGAAGCATCGAACTTAATTCTTATACTTTGTTATATGCTTCTTGTTGTGACTATGATCGTGGATATCCATGCAAACTACTTTGGGAAAATTATTCCCAATATTTCTTGTCCTTGGACAATGAGTACTAAATTTATGGTAGAAGTTATTGATCATATTCACTTTGGCCTTTGCTTAATCTTGTCCTATCTTTGGCCAAGTAAATTTTTTATGTGCTCCCATGTATTTCTTACTTCTTTCTTGGATCTTCTTATTTTATTGGTATCCTCTTGTGTTTTATTTAATGTAGATATTAGTGATGATCTCATTTGTGTGCATTTTCCATTCAAATTCTATATAGTGTACTACTTATGGGTGAGCTCTCCTATATTATCTATAACAATCCTTTTATGCTTGTTTGTTTGATTCATATCATGTTTTATGTGCTTGATAGTTTGATCTTTTCGTTTTGGTATTTTGTGCCATCATGAAAGTTTGGAGTGTTTGGTTTATTTGTTGGAACCTTGATCTTTTTGGAAGTTGGTTATGTCTCATTCCTTGTTTCATGTTTTGACCATTTTAGAATGAGATAAATCCTTAAGCATTTGTGTTTCTATCTATCTTTTTCTCTTTGTGTTTTGCCTAGTTCATTTGTTGAACTTGTGATCTTTCATGTGTTGAATTGGTTCTTTGATACAATTTGGACACTGTTTGTTATGTCACACTCTTGTGTGTGGCTTCTCGGTTTACTTGGTGTTTTTGTTAAAATTGTATCTCCTGTTGGTTCTTGAAAGTCTTGTGCATGCATATTTACTATATATTTGTATTATGGCATGCTTGCTTTCTTTAATCCAATATATAGGGGAAACTCCACCAAATCCCATCGGCTAAGTTGTGCATGAAATTCAATTTCATTAATATGCACATATTTATGTGGAGTATCTCTTATATATTGTAGTTTCTCTAACTACCTTGGACCCAATATGTTTGGGGACCATTTTGTACTTAATGTTTTTTGGTAGATTGGAGATATATTGGATGCTTGTCTCTCAATTGTGAAGAAGTGGTGCATCCATGAAAATTGGAGGCAAGCTATAGGATGATCAATGAATTCATATCCTTTACATCCTATCAATGATATCTCGGTAACAAGTATCTCTTTCTCATGCTCATATATCTTGCTCCCGACCCTTTGTCGGTTGCCATCTAGCATGAATTTTTGTATTTGTATTTGTTGTGGTTCTAGCTTTGGTTTTAAGAGAACCTCCTATTTCATATGTGTGTAAGTTGAGATGAGAGCATATAATTGGGATTATACAAAATCATGCATATGATTCACCAATCCCAAATATGTTAATCTTGCAATTGTATTGTCTATCTTTTCCTCAATGTCTCTCATGTGTAATAGTGAGATTTGGCTAGTTGAGTTTTCCTTTGTGATACTTGTTGCTTTTCTACATATATTCCAACTATCTCCTTTTCCCTTGGTGATACTTGTAATGTATGTGATGTGTTGGTATTTGAAGCTCATTAATGAACAATAAGATATATTTGAGCCTTTGGCCATGCTTTCAAGCAAAAATATTATTGGTATATGTTATGACTTCATTTTGCTTTTCATATACTTTATTGTGTATCTTGTTTGTGTGTGCATCTTTATTTTTGGACATATGTATTTGTGATGTTGTCCACTTAAAAAACATATACACTTATGATAATATATTGTTTCCTTTGGATACCACCTTTTATTTCTTTTTAATTCTCCGATGGCTTCCAAATCTATTTGCTTATGAGTGATTGCTTGCCTCTCTTGTTTGCATCTTTGGGCACTCATATTTGTTCTCTCATGTCTTGTATTGTTAAATGAATTTGGATGAGTGAGGATTCCATGATTATGCACTTTGTTCCAAAACGCAATTATCATAATTGGTGCATTATCTTTGGGGAGCTCATCTAATTCATTTAATAATGCTCATTTGTCTTCTTTCTCATTTGGTGTTTTAAATGCTTATGGGGAGCGAGGATTTCATGTTTGTGCATTATGTATTCTAATGCAATTATTCTAATATGTGCACAAATCTTGGGAAGCTTCTCTATTTTTAATTTAAGACACTCTTTTGTTCATATCATAATATCTTGTTGTTTCCATCTGGTCTCATCTGTTGTTTTCAATTGGTTTGTCGGATCTTGCGATTGCTTGCATCATTTGTTGATGCTTCTTTCATTTTATTTCTTTGGCAATCTTCGGGTCCTCAATATAGTTCTACTTCCTACCAAGTATTCATCATTGGATATGTGCGTATGCACACCTTTGGAGGAATTATCACTCTATTGGCCTTCTAGAACTTGTCACCCATTTCGGCAATTGATGCCAATGGGGGAGAAGTTTTAGAGGGTTTAAGGGAAGTCGGTTTATGCTTTGAGTTTGTTAATAAGCATTTTCCCCGCATGCTCTTGCATCTTTATTGTTGCTTCGCATGTGGTATATATATAGGAAACTCCACCAATGATAATGATTGGCAATATATGCAATGAAATTCAAGTTCATCACACATGCATAGATTGTGGGGGAGTTTGCTCTATATATGTTGGTGGTACCAATATCACATACTTGTGTAGTATTTGATATTGGTGATACAATTTTATTTGGTTAAATTCTTTATATAAACCCTCTCAAAGGGATTGTCATCAATTACCAAAATGGGGGAGATTGAAAGAGCATCTGGGCCCCCATGTGTGGTTTTGGTAATTAATGACAATCTCTATGGACTAATACTTGTATCAAGTTGTACTTGTAGGAATTGTCCATAGGTAATGCTTGAACCATATGTTGGCTTCACGGTTGGGAGAAGAAGAAAGTGAAGAAAATCAAGTGTTGACCAATGTGTTCAAGGAGTGATCCAAAGATTGGTCATGTGAGGGTTGAGCCTACAGTAAGTGTGTCTTGAAGAATATATGGAGTGATACCTCTTGTGTAGCTTCAAGAAACCAACATAATAAAGAACTACGAAATGAAGGAGAAGAATAAAGAAAACAAGATTAAGGGTGTCTTGAAGAAAAAGATAGAGTTCCTCATGTGTATCTTCAAGACATCATCCAAATGGAGTTAGAAGAAATGTCGTGCAAGCTAAAGATGCGCCATATCTAGAAGATCTCATGCTTGAAGCTTTCCATCCTCAGTGATCATGGATCGATGAAGACAAGGTCAAATTAAAGGTTTCCCCATGTTGTATGAGGAGCAACTTGCAAGTCTTCATCAAGCGAGTGCATGCAAGAGCAATCAAGAAAGGTGTTCCATCTTGAGAACGACAAGATCGTCTACATCAAGATCAAGTGGAATATGCGCAAGGAAAAGGTATTATCTTGATAGGGTTTCTTTCTTACCGGTCTCGTGGTGTTAGTTGGGGAGACCGGTTTATTTGTATAGATAACCGTACTATCAAGAGGGGCTCTCAAGTGAGTAACCCGATCATATCTTTCGAAGAGAGCTCAAACCTTTGCATACTTAGCATCATTCTTTCTTGGTTGTTATTTGGATCTGATCCATGTGAGGTTCTAGAGCTTGTGGTAATATTCATAACAAGCTCTAGTGCATCAAAAACAGATTTCTCTTTTATATCTTATTGCGTTTTTAATATTGGAGGTTTTACCGGTTTGTCTTTTAGAGATAGGTAAAAACTTCCATTATTTGGTTCTGACTCATGTGAGGATTTAGAGCTTGTTTTAATCTCCATGACAAGCTCTAGTTCATCGAAAACGGATTTCATATGCATTCTCTACTATGTTTTCGATGTTGGAGGTTTTACCGGTTTGTCTTTTTTAGAGAGGTTAAACCTTTTGTCATTTGGTTCTATCCTCCCTTTATTTACTATGATGTTTTTCTATATGATCTTGTAGAGCTTATTGTCCTCTTTAAAACGAGCTCAAGATCATCAAAATCGGAGTCCAGGTGCAAAAGTTATGGATGTTTTTGTATTGGTCTTTCTGCCAGTTTTTGTAAGACCGGAGACTCCGGACTAAATCTCTGGTCTATCTCCGGACCGCGTCCAGTACATCCTCCAGATTGTCCCCGTTTGGCCTGGGTACACCGGAGACTCCGGTCCCAGTCCGGAGACTCCGGACCGGGCGATTCCTGGGCCTAACGGTTGGATTTCTAGGGACCTATTTAAGGGGCCCTCCTTCCCCAATGGTTCCCAAGCTCTCTTGCAAGTTTTCCCCCACCATTGTTGACCTTTTGAAGCTTGCTATCTCTCAATCCCTCCAATGATTCATGCATCATCTTGAGGGAAAAGAGAGAGGGGATTTAGATCTACAACTCCACCAATCAATCTCTCCTCTAAGTGAGGGGAACATCTTGGGATCTAGATCTTGGAGTCTTTTGTGGATTTCCCCCATTGTTCTTCCTCTCTTATTCCCCCACAAGCTTTTGTAGCTTTGGTGGAATTTGGGAGAGAAGGATTTGAGCACTTCTTGTGTTCTTGCCATTGCATTTGGTGCATCGGTTTGAGTTCTCGGTGAGGATTCGTTTGAGTGAAAGGTGAGAAGCTTTTTACTCTTGGGTTCTTGGAACCCTAGATGGTTTGGTGGTTTTGCAGGTTCTTGGATTACTTGGGTCCTCCAATTAAGTTGTGGAGCATTCCCCAAGCTTGTTTGTTGTAAGCCTCCAATTGAGTTGTGGAGAAGTGCCCCAACCTTGTGAGAGGTTCCAGATTGCCACCGAAAAGTGCACCGATAGTGGAAGCGTGGATCGATCCCGTTGGGGTGAGATTCACAGGAGAATATGGGAGGCCTGTTGCGGCGCTGGTGGTTTGATACCACCCCCTCTCCAAACGAGACGTACTCCATGTTGGGAGGAAATCGGTAAAATATCGACGTCCCCGCGTGCCTCGGTTATCTCTATACCCCGAGCTCTTTACTTATACACTTTACATTGTGATAGCCTTCGTGCTTGAAGTAATCTATATATTGCTATCACATAGTTTTTTGTCTTGCTTAGCATAAGTTGTTGGTAAATGTAGGTGAACCCTAGTTGTTCTAGGTTGTGCTTGACAAAGTAAACGCTAGTTTATTTCCGCCTTTGTCGAGCCACTCTCGGAAAAGTTTTAACCGCCTATTCACCCCCCCTCTAGGCGGCATCAGTATCCTTTCAGTGGTGCATATGTCTATATCACTTTCTGTGGTGCATATATACATATGTGATGTTGGCTCAGTTGATGTAGAGCCTTGTTGGAAACGCCCAAGAACAAGGTATGATGAACACAACATCAAGTTTTCCCTCAGTTATAGAACCAAAGTTATCGAACTAGTAGGAGAACTAAAGCACTTCAGAAGGTGTTGCTAGCAACGTGGAACCTGCGCACAACACAACCAAAATACTCTGCCCCAACGTATCAATGAGGTTGTCAAGCTCACTGGTTTTGCTGAAAACAAAGGATTAAACGTATAGTGTGGAAGAAAGTAATTGCTTGTGGTAATTGCAGAAAGTAAATAGTAGATAGAATATCAGGGGGAAGGAATGGACCAGGGTCCACAGTTCACTAGAGGTGTTTTCTCCATAAGATAAATAACATGCTGGGTGAACAAACTACAGTGGGGCAATTGACAAATAGAGAATGCATAACAATGCATGTACATGACATGATGATCACTATGAGATTCATTTGGGCATTATAACATGATGCATAGACCGTAATCCAATTGCATCTATGACTAATAATCCACCCCCGGGATATCATCCGAACAACCCTCGGGTATTAAGTTGCAAGCAACAGATAATTGCATTAAGCAAAGTGTGTAATGTAAACAATACAATTTCCCTCTAGTAATCTAGGATTGTTGTTTTCTCCCTAGTAGCAATAGCATATCTACAATCTTAGAAGTTTCTGTCACTCTCCTAGATTACTAGAGGCATGAACCTACGATCGAGCATAAATACTCCCTCTTGGAGTCACAAGCAAATACATGGCCAAAGTAACTACTAGCAACGGAGAGCATGCAAGATCACAAATAACATATACATGATACAACAATAATCAATCTGACATAATACTCAATATCCATCGGATCCCTGCAAACACAACATGTAGCATTACAATAAGATGATCTTGATCATGATAGGCAACTCACAAGATGTAAACATGGTGGCACAAATAGGAGAAACAACCATCTAGCTACTGCTATGGACCCAGAGTCCAAGGATGGACTACACACACATCACTCCGGAGGCAGGCATGGTGATGAAGAAGGCCTCCGGGATGATCTCCCCTCTTCGGCACGGTGCCGGGAAGAGTTTCAGATCCCTCCCAATCTAGGGACGATGGTGGCCGAGGCTATGGACTTTTTCGTGGAATTCTGATATAGTATTTAGCGTTTTTGTCCCGGGGGGGTTATATAGGTGAAGAGGCAAGGTCGGTGGAGCGCCAGTGGGCCCACATCCTAGGGCGGCGCGCCCCTGGCTGCGCCTGGCCCAGGTGTGGCCGCCCTGGGGTGCGTCTCCCCCTCTACTTCGGGCTCCATGTCGTGTTAGGAAAAATAGGAACTTCGGCTTTTATTTCATCCAATTCCAAGAATATTTCTTTACTAGTTTTTCTGAAACCAAAAACAGCAGAAAACAGGAAACTGGCTCTGTGGCACTTGTTAATATGTTAGTTCCAGAAAATTCATAAAAATGCCACAAAGTATGGACAAACCATAATATAATTGGTGCAAAACAAGCATGGAGCATCAAAAATTATAGATACGTGTGAAATGTATCAACATCTCCAAGCTTAACTCCTTCTCTTCCTCGAGTAGGTAAGTGATAAAAAAATAATTTTTGAGGTGACATGCACTATCACAATATTGATCAAGGTATTGCAAAGCATTGATAGCTGGGATCAAAGTACTCTAAACATAAGCATGCAAGATATATTTCTAACACTAAGACATAGAAACTATGTTGCAACATGAAAGGCTACACAAACAAAGATCATGAAAAATGCTTTGAAAGACATTTGTTTGTTTCACATATAGAAAACATAGCAAGAGTGGTATTCAACTAGTCCTTCATGGAATAGCAAAACATAAATGCATAGAACACCTTCAAAGTTCATAAGGGTGACTAGATACAAATAATTTAAGAACAAGCAATATCATAATTATAAATCAATTAATAAGTTTTGGGACAATGCACATTGAACTCAGAATAACAACTATGCTCTCTTAGCTGGTGCATAAAGATAGAAGATGGAGAATCAACATAAAAGTAAAAAAGAAAGGCCCTTCGCAAAGGGAAGTAGGGATTAAATGGTTTTATAAAGCTTCCAAAAATTATGGTACTTATTATTTTTGATCTCTCATTGACCCTATCATAAGCATCTTGAAGTCATTAAGGTTAAAGTGAGTGCAAATATGAGTTATATGCTTGAAAAATCACAAATTGAAAATCTCATGCCCCTTGAGTACGAGTACCGAGACCTCATGCTACTCAACTTTGATCACATGCAAGTTCTTGTCATCGTAAGTATATGTGTATCATAGAGAACCGCCAATGGGGTACCCCTTGCCCCATGACATAGGAGCTATCCCATATCAAAATTACAAGGCAACAGACAGTGAGCATCTCAATGATCCTTTTATTTTCTATTTGCATAATTTTTTATTGAGGATGCTTCATAGAATGCCACTATGGTTTCGCTGCAAGTTTCCACCATGATTAGGAATGGCTTAGGCTAGCCTCCCATGTGTTTCTCTAACACATATACATACGCCATGGACTTACAAGCTCCCATATTATTTCACACCGTCGGCATCCATAAACAAAATAACATGATATCAACTAAATGAAATAAGTGCAATGTTGAAAGCGTACCCCATGACAGCATGGTTTTGCTAATTTCCAATTTATAATTTGCAAGCATATAAACATATAAGACAGTCACAATGGTTCAAGTTTATTAAGTGCAAGAAATAAAATGTGCCTTCAAGTTCGTGACAACTTTAATCACTAATTTTCACATAACAAAAATTTAATTTGGAAGATATATAAAAACATGAATATACTTGGAACGGTGTAACACACCATGCATAGGAATTTATAGTGGACTCTTTTGGAATAACTTGGTTTCTTGGGAGTTGGATGCACGAGTAGAGCTCATACTCAGTACAGGTGGAGGCTAGCAAAAGACTGGGAGCGACCAACTAAGAGAGGAATAATGGCCATAATCATGCAGAGCTACAAAACACTATTAATCAAAGCATAAAGTGATATCACAAGTCAAAAACTAAATGATCATAGAGGCTAATGTGACTGGTTCATAGTCATAACATGGTGTAAGCATGTGCCAAGTCAACCCAAATAAAGCACCAAAGGAGAATACCACAATATTATGCTTTTGTATGCTAAAACAACGCATGATTCTTTCATGGAACATTAAGAAATCTCAATTGTTTGAAACAAGTCATGCTACAACAATAATCACTAAGCATATGGTCAAAGCAACATATAACATGACACGATAAAGTCTAGGTCACTGTCAAAACAAGCTTCTTTTTGTACCACCATAAGCATGAAACATTCTACTCTTTTCCAACACCAATCAACTTATTTGAAACAACTCACAAAGATAATAATCAATAAATACCAGAGATCTTGTCTCACCTAACTACAAATAAGAACTAAAAATTTCTAAGTAAAAAGAATAAGAAAACTAAAGCTAAACGCAGTGCTAGCAGAAGAGAACACTTACAAAGCAATAAGAGTGAAAACTAGAGTGTTCTAGGCAATGAAGAACGGGGTGTGACTTCTCCAAAAGAAGTGTGCTGGGGTCCAACCAACTTACTGCAGAAAACAAAACAAAAGAAAACTATAAACAAAAACAAAGACGCTCCAAGAACAACACATAGTGCATGAAGCAAAAAATATAGACCTGTGATTTTTGTTGATGAAGAAGGGGATGCCTTGGGCATCCCCAAGCTTTAACGCTTGTACCTCTTGAATATTTCTTGGGGTGACACGGGTGGCATCCCAAAGCTTGAGCTTTTGTCCATACTTCATCTCATCACATCATTCTTTTCCTACACTTGAAAACTTCCTTCATACAAAACTTCACACAATCTTGATTAGCAACATCAGTGTATGCAAGATAATAAACCTTTGGGTTCAGTTTCAACTCAAGTAAATCATACATTAAAACATAATATACTATAGCAATTCCTTTTAAAAGATCAAGGGATCAAAACAACTCAAAATAAATCGATTTAAGTGGCAAATGCAAATAATGGCAGAAATCTGTCAAAACAGACCTGCAGGTAAAGACCTATTTTTTCGTAAATCTTCTGTTGCTCAAATCAAAATGTGAAAAACTAACTAAAGTTGGGTAAATACTAGGGGCATGCACACAAAAAATTGCAGATCAATACGATGTTCTAGGATTTTCATGATTTTTTACAACAAAGCACAAAAATCTATTTCGGGATAGCAACTTCCCCAAATCTTACTTCCCTCTCATTAGAGGCTATTCTTGGCACAAAAACCAAACAAAAAGGATAAGGAGAGGTTATTACAGAGGAAATAACTTCCAAGACTCCACAAAACAAAAACTTACTAAAATAAAAATTGGGTTATCTCCCAAGAGTGCTTTTCTTTAACGCCTATCAGCTAGGCACAGAAAGCAAGAATCAAGTATTTTTGAATGAAGAAGCATCAACATCAAAATTTGTTCTAATAAGAGAATAAAAAGATAACTTCTTTCTTTTTCGAGGAAAGTGTTCATTACCTTTCTTGAGTGGGAATTGATATTTAATGGTGCCTTCCTTCATATCAATAATGGCACCAATGGTTCTAAGAAAAGTTCATCCCAAAATAATAGGACAAGAAGCATTGCATTCAACATCCAAAACAGAGAAATCAATAGGGACAAAGGTATTGTTAACCATAATAAGAACACCATTAGTTCTCCCCATAGGTTTCTTTTTAGCATTATCAACAAGATGTACATCCAAATAACAATCTTCCAATGGTGGTAAATCAAACATATCATAAATTTTTGTAGGCATAATAGAGACACTAGCACAAAGATCACATAAATATTTGAAATAAAAATCATTCACTTTCATATTAATGACGGGCTCCCAACCAGCTTGTAATTTCCTAGGAATATAATCTTCATGTTTCAATTTTTCTTCTTTAATTTTCATGAGAGCATTTGTAATATGTTTTGTAAAATCCATATTCATATCACTTGCATTAGGACTTCTAGCAAGCTTTTGCAAGAACATAATTACTTCAGAAATGTCAAGATCAAAATTATCATTCAAGGTAATAGAACTTTTTTCACCCATATTTCTAAAAATTTCAGCATTTTTATTGGAAAAAGTTCCAGTGGGTTTAGGCAATGTTGCAAAAGGAAATGGGACTTTGTATACACCAATTATTTTACCATCAATAGTAGGAGGTTTGCTAGCTTCAACATCACTAGTGGTGGTAATGGTACAAACCCTAGTCATACTATTATTTCTAGCAATTTCATCTTCTCTTTCCCACCTAGCATGCAATTCAACTAACATCCTAACATTTTCATCAATTCTAACTTGAATGGCATTAGTAGCAGCAAAGGGATTATCCATAGTTTCAGGTTTAGCAGCCATTTTATTAATCAAAGAAGATTGTGCTTCAGACAAAGATGAAATCTTATTTTTAGCATTCAAAATTTTGGCTTGCAAACCAGGAATTTCCCTTTTAAAATTCTCAAGTTGACAACTAATATTTTTCAAAATGGCAGATTGTTCCTGCATGGTTTTAGTGAATAATTTATTCTGCTCATATTGCATTTGCATGAAGTTTTTAGTGGATCTTTCAACTTCCAAAATCCTTTCTTCAATAGGTATTCCAGATTTACCATGATAACTATTGCTATTATTAGGAGGATATGGCCTATAATTATTATTACCAAATTATTCTTATAAGCATTATTGCTAAAATTATTACTTCTAATGAAGTTCATATCAACTTGCTCTTCTTGAGCAACCAAAGAGGCTAAAGGAACATTATTTGGATCAACATGAGCTTTTCCACTAACAAGCATAGACATAATAGTATCAATCTTATCACTCAAGGAGGAGGTTTCTTCAACAGAATTTACCTTCATACCTTGTGGAGCTCTCTCAGTGTGCCATTCAAAATAATTAATCATCGTATCATCCAGGAGCTTTATTGCAGCTCGCAAAGTGATGGACATAAAGGTACCTCCAGCATCTGAATCCAACAACAAATTTCTTAAAGAAAAATTCAGTCCTGCATTAAAGGTTTTGATAATCATCCAAGTAGTCAGTCCATGATTGGGGCAATTCTTCACTAAAGATTTCATTCTTTCCCAAGCTTGAGCAACATGTTCATTATCAAATTTTTTAAATTTCATTATGTCACTTCTCATTGATATAATCTTAGAAGGATGATAATATTTTCCAATGAAAGCATCTTTGCATTTAATCCAAGAATCAATACTATTTTTAGTCAAAGATAGCAACCAATCTTTAGCTCTTCCTCTTAAAGAGAAAGGAAACAATTTAAGTTTAATAATATCTCTAACTACATCCTTATATTTTTGCATTTCACAAAGTTCAACAAAATTATTAAGGTGAGCAGCAACATCATCAATACCAACACCAGAAAATTGATATTTCATAACAAGATTTAGCAAAGAAGGTTTAATTTCATAGAAAGTAGCTTCAGGAACATGTGGAGCAATAGGTGTGCAAATGAAATCATTGTTGTTTGTGCTAGTAAAGTCACACAACTTAGTGTTTTCAGGAGTAGTCATTTTTGCAAGATTAAAGCAAGCCAACAAACATAGAAACTAAAGTGGGAACTAATTTTTTTGTGTTTTTTGATAAAAAGAAGCAAACCAAACAAAGCAAAAGAAACAAAGAAAAACAAAAACAAAGTAAAGAGATTGGTAGTGAGAGACTCCCCTTGCAGAAATATTCTTTCTCCCCGGCAACGGCGCCAGAAAAAGCTTGATGTCGGCTCAGTTGATGTAGAGCCTTGTTGGGAACCCCAAGAGCAAGGTATGATGAGCACAACAACAAGTTTCCCCTCAGTTATAGAACCAAGTTTATTGAACCAGTAGGAGAAATAAACCACTTCAGAAGGTGTTTCTAGCAACGTGGAACCTGCACACAACACAACCAAAATACTCTGCCCCAACTTATCAATGAGATTCTCACGCTCACTGATTTTGCTGAAAACATAGGATTAAACATATAGTGTGTAAGAAAGTAATTGCTTGTGGTAATTGCAGAAAGTAAACAGTAAACAATAGATAGAATATCAATGGGAAGGAATGGACCAGGGTCCACAATTCACTAGAGGTATTTTATCCATAAGATAAATAACATGTTGGGTGAACAAATTACAGCGGGGCAATTGACAAATAGAGAATGCATAACAATGCATGTATATGACATGATGATCACTATGAGATTCATTTGGGCACTACAACATTGTGACACCCCCGGGATTAAGGCTAGACAAATTCCAGACCTTGCTTCTCTATGATCATCACGTCCGTTCCCAAGTCGTCCATAATCGCGGACGCGGCTTTTCGAAAATATTAATACCCTGCAAGGGTGTACAACTTTACCCACATGTACTAACCTTCTCTTAATGCCACTAGATAAGCCCTCTTCCTTAGAAGGCCGACAGAGGGTGGTTAGACACGACCTATACCTTGCTTTCGCCGAGACCATGAGTCACGCACTAGGGAGATGCCGCCATAACAGCTCGAGTCCTGAAGCCGGTCCCTAATGATGTGCGCAGGGTTCAAGATTACGGATGCCGGGCATCTCTTATTCCCGGCCATGCTTACCTACCTTTTATGAATGAACCTCCTTCACCTCCATTCAAGAACAACCAAGATGCTTATGTCGAATGGAAATCCCAAACTATGTGACTCATGGAATCTACTAGGCAAATTGGTTGGTCGAGGGGGTTTCCAGGCCCCCGTGTGGCTGTACGCTCGTCTTGGTTCAAGAGGCAAGAACTCAGATCCTAGTAGTGGCAAGTATGGGACTACAAAAACCACAACCCACCGTGGCCTCCCATACAAGCCTTAGCATTTTTAACTTGCATCTCTGATCATACCACGTCATCCTATCAAACTAGGTTCATTCGCAGCTCTGATTCATCAACCGGATTGACCAACAATAATAGCTAAGCATGGCTAAGCATGACAGATGTAACAGCTCTAGCAACGCTAAACAAGACAAACCCTAGTTATGCTAGGAGCAGTGGATCAGGGAATATAGGTTACAAAGGGAACATGCAACAAATAGGATTATTCTATCTATCGATAAAAAACTTTAGAATCGCATGCACATGGCAAGAACTGAAATACTTTGAAAGCATAGGATTCATATGTATGTGTGGGGCTTCGCTTTCCTTTTCCTGTTGATAACCAATAAGAAGATCTTTGGAAGCCTTGTACTTGACTTGGTTACAGTTGCTCAAGTATTGATCTTCGATCTTCGACGGTCTTGATCTTGGTCTTCAATCTCGATCTCGATATTGTATTCTACCGAGGAAGAACCAAACACCAGAAAGAAAGGAAACAATAAACTCATGGCATTGATGCAATGCTCAAGCAAGGATGATGATATGACAAGTTGAATTGTATTGAAAAGTAACCCTAAGGCATGCTCGACAATTTAATCAGGGTTCCAAGGGGTATAAACCCTAATTCGGGAAAACTCCGGAATCACTTATGGGGGTTCATTTGGTTCTCTAATTAAACTTGTTATGAAAGTCGATTACCAATGCATGATTATAGCTCTAATAGATAGATCTCATTTTTCTGATCATTTTGATATATTATTTGCATTTTTCTAACTTATAAATAATTAGATATTGAATTTACAAGTTTTAAACAATTTCTGGAATTATTAAACCTATTTAATTGATTTACCGCGTCACTATGTCATCAGCATAGGGTCAGGGCATTTCTCACCGGGGCACAACCTAGCCAGAGACACTGACGGTTGGGCCCAGGGCCACATCAGCGTCCAATGCGGCGGTCAACAGGTCAACGGGGTCCACGGCAATGTCAGCATGGCGTCATCACGACGGCCACCGTCGGATGGCCACCGACGAAGGTGTAGGAGGGCGCGCGGGGCTGCGGGACCTAGGCTAATCGAACCAGGCGAGGAAGGGAAGCCTACTGGTGGCGGTGCCGCTACGGATTGGTCGTCGGAGCAGCGAGCACAGCGAGCAGCGGCGGTGGAGAGGCAGGAGAACGGTGAGCGATGACTACAGAGCAAGAGAGAGAGGGACAAGGGGTTTGGGTGGACCGCGTGCTCACCCTGAAGCTGATAAGCTCGATGGAGAGGCAGGAGGAGGAGGCTTGAATCGACGATAATGGTGATAGTGGTGGTCGTCAGGCTCGGAGAAGATGACAAGGATGGCGACGATTCAGAGCGCTAGGGCTCGATTCCATTGGCGTGGAGGATCATCACAGTGAGACGGAGCTCGTAGCGGTCTCGGCTGGGCATGGGGTCACTGTAGATGGAGGGAACGACAACAAACTGTGGGCTAGGGTTTCAGCCAGAGGGGGATTTTCGAGAGAGGGAGGTAGCGAGGGAGAGGGGAATGAGATAAGGATGGGGAAAGGGCTTCGGCACAGTCTTATCTCCACCCTGGAGTGCGACGGATAGCAAGGAGTAGGCGGCAGGGATCGACGGCTGGCGGCGCGACAGAGAGGAGCTTGCCGCTCGGGAGGAAGATGATAGTAACAGAGGCGAAGGGGTATGGGCCATCTTGGGCTGTGCATGGGCTTCTGTTGGGCCAATAACTGTTGTGCATGAGCGGGGAAAAGGGAGAAGAGTGAGGTGGGCTTGCTGGGCTGCGGCCTGTTAGGGTTAGCTGGCTCTATTTTTATTTCTGAAATGTTTTTTCTTTTTCTGTTTTGCCTTTTCTCTTTTGTATTTTAATTTTCTAACATGTTTTTATTGTTTTCAAAATACAAAAAACTTTGCAAACATTTCAAAATACTTGAGGGGTCCTTTTTAATCCATTTGGGCTCCAAACCTTTTTATACTTTTCGAATATATCAAAACCCTTTTGAATACATTTCAAATATAGAGGGAAGCTATTAGGGTTTAGGGTTTGTGATTAGTTCTTGCATGCATTTTAACTGATGATGCTCATGAATGCACATACAAAACCTAATTACCATTTAACGAAACTAGGGTGTTACAAACATGATACATAGACTATAATCCAATTGCATCTATGACTAATAATCCACCTCTGGGATATCATCCGAACAACCCTCGAGTATCAAGTTGCAAGCAACAGATAAATACATTAAGCAAAGTGTGTAATGTAAACAATACAATTTCCCTTGGGCAAAGGATTGTTGTTTTCTCCCTAGTAGAAACATCACATCTATAATGTTAGAAGTATTTGTCACTCTCCCAGATTACTAGAGATATGAACCTACTATCGATCATAAATACTCCCTCTTGGAGTCACAAGCAAATACATGGCAAAAGTAACTACTAGCAATGGAGAGCATGAAAGATCACAAATAACATAGACATGATAGAACAATAATCAATCTGACATAATACTCAATATCCATCGGATCCCTGCAAACACAATATGTAGCATTACAATAAGATGATCTTGATCATGATAGGAAGCTCACAAGATCTAAACATGGTGGCACAAATAGGAGAAACAACCATCTATCTACTGCTATGGACCCGTAGTCCAAGGATGGACTACTCACACATCACTCCGGAGGCAGGCATGGTGATGAAGAAGGCCTCCGGCATGATCTCCCCTCTATGACAGGGTGCCGGGAAGATCTTCAGCTCCCTCCCGATCTAGGGACGATGGTGGAGGCGGCTACGGAATTTTTTGTGGAATTTTGACCTGGTATTTAGGGATTTCGTCTCGTGGGGTTTATATAGGAGAAGGGGCAAGGTCAGTGGAGCGCCAGGGGGCCCACACCCTAGGGCAACACGCCTTCCTGGCCATGCCTGGCCTAGGTGTGGCCGCCCTGGGGTGCGTCTCCCCCTCTCCTTCGGGCTCTATGTCATGTCAGGAAAAATAGGAACTTCGGCCTGTGTTTCATCCAATTTCGAGAATATTTCTTTACTAGTTTTTCTGAAACTAAAAACAACAGAAAACGGGAAACTGGCTCTGTGGCACTTGTTAATATGTTAGTTCCATAAAATTCATAAAAATGCCACAAAGTGTGGACAAAACATAATATAATTGGTGCAAAACAAGAATGGAGCATAAAAAATTATAGATACGTATGCAACGTATCAATATGCTACATTGAATCCATCCACCCGTACTTAGTTGTGGGTCGCATCAAATTTTTATGGCGCACGCAAAAATATGCACCGCAGAAACAAACATTTCTGTAGTGCATATGGGTTGCGTGCGCCACAGAATTGCCATATTTATGTGGCACATGCATTTTTATGCTCCATAAAATGAATTCTATGGAGCATGCAATTTTATATGTCACAAAACCCTTTCTATTTATAATTAGTTTTCTAGTAGCGTGGAAATCTGCATTGGATGAGGAGTATTTGGCTCTTATGAAAAACAGACTTATCACTTGGTTTCGGCTAGTACTTATAAAAATGTTATTGACTGCAATTGGGTTTATAAAGCCAATAGGAAAGATGATGGCTTGATTGATAGGTATAAAACATGATTGGTTGCTAAAGGTTTTAAGCAACTTTATGGAATTTACTATGAGCAAACATTTATTCATGTTGTCAATGCATCGACTATTCGTTTGGTGTTGGCTCTTGCTGTTTCACGAGATTGGCAGCTTTGTCAGCTTGATATGAAGAAACACATTTTTGCACGGTGTTATGAAATAAGATGTCTATATGAGGCAACCTCCTAGATATGAGGCACACTCTCACTGGGACATGTTTGTAAACTCGATAAATCTGCATGGGTTGAAACTAGCAGCTCATGTGTGGTACTCTCGTCTCAGTTCCGAACTTGATTCACTTGGTTTTACTCAATCTAGGGGTGACACTTCTCTATTTTTCTACAACAAAGGGGAGTCTCCATCTTCATACTCATTTATGTAGATGATATTGTTGTTTCTAGCTCCTTAGGGAAGGTGGTTGATGTTATTCTTCATGATCTTGGACTAGAGTTTCTTCTCAAGGATCTAGGACATGTACGTTATTTTCTTGGGATTGAGGTTAAAAAGGTACATGTCCGTATTATTCTCTCACAAAAAATATGAAAATGATTTTCTTACCCATGTGAATACAAAGATATGGAAGCCTGTTGATGACTGATGGCAGGGTCTTGAGTGAAGATTATACTTGCTATAGGAGTACTATTAGGTCTTTGTAGTATTATCACTTTGACTAAAACAGATATTGATTTTTTTGTACACTAGGTTTTTCAGTTTCAACATGCATCCACTAAAGTTCATGGGACACATGTTTAACGGATCTTGTGATACTTACCGGGTACAATCTCAGTTGGATTGTGCATGGGTTCATATGATTCTATCTTTGTTAGTGCCTTTTCCGATGCTGATTGGAATGGGTGTCCATATGACAGAAGGACGAAAGGTGGTTTCACACTTTTCTTGTGATCAAACTTGATCTCATAGATTGGAAGGAAACAAGCTACATATTCTTATGTCTAGTATAGAGACTGAATAGAAAGCACTAGCAAATGCCATGGTTGAGATCATATAGGTGTAGTCTTTGCTTATTGAGTTGGGAATATCATAGTCTCGAGCCGCATGTTTGTGGTTTGATAATATTAAGCTATATACGTCTCTTATAGTCAAGTGTTTAATGCTAGAGAAAATCATATTGAAGTTAATTATAACTTTGTTCGAGAGGGTGGCCCAAAAGGAATTGTACATACGATTTATTCTTTCAGGAGATCAATTGGTAGACGGCTTCACAAAGTCTCTCACTACACGGCGGTTAGTGGTATTTCGTCACATTCTTAACTTAGATAAATTATGATTGAGGAGGAGTGTTAAACAATGTAATGTACATGGTCATGTTAATCTCATGTATTTGTACTAGGTCGATGTTGTACCACATCATGTATAAGACATGTTTGTGTACGACAAGGACACAGATCCTTTCTATGTCGATCTCATATATAAACACCACGCTGCCCTAGTCAAGGAGAACACTTCCCATAATTACTAATAAGGATAAGATTGTCATAACATCCTCAAAGTCACCGATGCAAATAGAAATACACTGATGGACAAGATATGTAAAGCAGATCATTTTCCTGTAGAAGAAAACACCAAATAGACTCTCAATGACGTGCCAGGTTCTCCTAGACAGAACCAGAAACACAAACCTCATAGGCTCCCCAACAAATTCATGACTGGGAAACCATCATTGATAAAAAATGGAGCAATAGGACCAAAACGCACAACCATTCCATCCGCTCCGCAACTTAGTGCCAATGAGATAAAATTGCAACGCACATAGACAAAACAGTATCCACCACTCCAAGAGAGCAACAATCAACTGATGCCCTGCTCTCATCAACCCTGCTAGCAAGACCAGTGCCTCGAGGTGTACATGGAGATGAAGATACCGTATCCTTACCCTGCTGAGCACCTCCATCGCCACCATACATCATATGTCGGTTTCCAAAAACCTTACTTTAGGGACCTAACCACAACACCGAGCATAGATTCGAGGTCCACACCCCCTACCACTACTAGAGGGACAATGAGAGGAGTTGGAAACCTGTTGATATTGATTAGTGTTTAGGAGAGGGCTCTAGCTTTCAGAATCTTAGTTAGTACTTCGTCACCATATATGCAAGCTTAAAATTTGCATTCTATACTAGCACATGCATACTAGCACCATAAGAACCCGATGTTTACAATAACTTGGACTTATAGAATATTATGAACATGCATACACATAGGTATGAGACTCATAAACACTATTCTAGCTCAGCAGTGTTACATGTATAGAACGTACATATTATCATATATATATTTGACGGTGCATAGTCATACATGGGGGTAACTCCCAAAGTTCATATTTCATGAATTTCACCGGGAGAAATTTGCATGTCATGATTATAATTATGGCAACATTTTGCAAACCATTTTGAGATAAAGAGTTAAACTCTTAAGTGTCTAACGATATCATTATGAATATAAAGATTATAACAATTTAAATGCTAAATAGTTACTAAAATACCTAAAGTTCAGAAAATGGCTGTTGGAGAACACTATAGGAAGAACAAACAATAAGTATTGAAAAAATTTAGAACAACCACTAAAAAAATACCCCTTCGCCATCCACGACACTTCTTTTGACGACACAAGACAAAAATATCTGCAAAAAGTTTTTTACCTAGAAAATGAGCATTCTCGGATCCTATAAGAGACGGTTAATTTTGTGTCGTCATAGACCACATACCTGAACATTATCATTTTGTGGTAGGTGACACGCAAGAGTGGCAATTTTTAATATCACGCTTAGGCAATGGATGCATTCAATCGTTTCCCGCCCATTATAAGTGACACTAAATGTTTGAGTATGGTCAAACATGTCCCACCAGCTAGTCATGTCTCGCTGACATGTGTGTCCCACTATTTGTGATCCGTTTGAATTTTTATCTACCCCATAAGATCCACATCATTTCGCACAAGGGGAAACACGAAAAATCAAGATTTGTGATCAGAAGAATCCCATGGCCCCTGTCACCCACCGCACACCCTTTGTACTTCTTCTCTCCACTCTAAACACTAGATCTTACATCACTCTCATGTCTCCAGGAGTAACACAAGATCCCATCCCTCTCCACTAGTCTCCATAACTAACTCAAGATCCCATCTCTCCCCACTAGTGTCTAGTACTAACCCCCAAGATCTCATCCTCTTTTCCCTATGTAATGACCTCCCAATAAGCTAAAGCCACATCGGAGGATTCAACTACCATGCCTGTTCCACAGGGTTTCTTATTCATCCCTTCAACATATTGAGTTTCATTTTATTTGTTATTCTATCTCTTTGTTAAAGAATCTTAGTGATCTTTCAGTTATGATAGGAGGAGGATGGTTGGTATATATATCCGCCTCAAGGAGGATGGCTGGTAGATCCATGGCGAGGTCTTCAACTTTGGATGCTACCTTGTGGATTGGGAGCTAGGTTGTGCATATCATGAAGATCTTCTAACTCCGACGCGAGAAGAATCTGTATAGAATGTCAATATGCTCAAAGACTACAAAAGATGGAGTTTTTTCTTAATAGTCTCCTTTTTGTAGTATTTCTAGCTAGTTCTTAGTTATAGGTTTAGATAGAAAGTTATGAACAAAAGAGCTTCCCTCTTAGAATTTTCCTATGATTAAATATACACATAAAAACAGATGATGGAGACATCCATGTAATGGAATTTTACATCTTGAATGTAATGGATGAAAATAGAATTTTTATATCTTAAATATTATGGAAATTATTTGTTGTAATGGCAAAATATTTGTTAGCATCAATTATGTATTAAGGTTTGTGACGTCGGTACGTGGATGTAACACGACAGAGTAATGCGCCTCAACTTACCATTACACAATACTAAAATTCCACCATCCTTCTGTAATGTACCGATGTGTACCCATATGGTGCCATGGAATAGATGGCACATCGGATGACCATAAGCCGAGCAAAAAAAGAGTTGTCTATGCCTTTTTTCCAATGTAGTTATTCCCAACGTTATTTTGCTGCGACAATGCGAACCCACAGATTACGCATGTTCCTCAGCATTAATAACCGCTCGTGCTCACGTGCTTTGATGTAGTGAGCTAGCATATGGAAAACGACTATTGGAGATATAGGAATAAAACCTAGAACCATTGGAAGCAATACTATAACTTTTTAAATGCATTCTATAAAAAGCAAAGGACATTCTAAAATAACCAAATTTGAACCCCGCTACTAGTGAGGAAAAAACATCGCACACAAACAGAATCCATGATACAACCAAGAAACACTTGTAGACCAAACTTTGGTTACTCGGTCTAAACTCTCCCAAAACAAATGATTAAACAGCTGACTAACTATGACGTTTGAACTGAACCATGAATGAGGTTTAAACCACCCTTGCATAAAGGGTAACAAGACGTAACATCATTGCCTCCAACAAATCTTAGAATCACTAAAGTTTTTCTGGTTTAAACCACCATAACATGTCTAATTAATAAGACACACTAGGAAAGCTCTTATAAAGAAATATCATCCCAAAAATGTTGAACAGCGTCAAAGACTTTGAGCACTCACAATTATTGTAAGCACCCCAAACAAAAAAACCTAACAAAAGAACATGCAACTTATGCAAAGGTTATCCCTTTCTATCCTATAACCGGTCCCAACACCTTGAGACTAGTTAAACTTGGAACACCTAGCCAGGAATACCTCTTTCTTGCGCTTCTACCCGAGCTTGGACACGAAGATCATATTTTATACCAAGAAGAATTTTTATTTTAATCATATTCACTTGGTGAAGATTTCAAATACCTCCCCCGTAATCCTTATAGGAAGCACTATCAATAAGATAATTTGTTTTTACCCATCATACTTTACGAGCCTTCATGCTTCAAGATATGTCTTCACCTAATCCACTATTTGAACATGCACAACTCTATGTCATCATTTACATGTTCTCATCGCCGACGACGGGAAGCTTGACAATATCAACACCTCAACCTTCCTTTGGGGACCATCCTTGTAGTAAATACCATATAAGTATTATGACAAGCATCAATGCACTTTGATAGCCATCAACAATCTACGACATCTCCCCTTGAGATTTTATGATGATATCATTCTATCAATGTTCAAAAATAAAGTAAATATAAATCACCAAGCCATTAGAGTACAATGTCCCTACCGTGGTATCTCAAACCTTTCTGTCCACCCCTGGTGAAAAATACAAATGTCTGCCGAATCGGTAGGAAGTGGGTCTGGTTTGAACTATAGGTACATGATATAATGCTCCGAATTTTTTTCCAAAAATCATTTTTAGACTCACAATATGATGTTTCTTCAGAGATCCAATGCAAGTTTAGCGAGACTCATCCCCTAGGTAAGAATATTCATGCCCATCATTTAAAAAAATGGTCCGAACAATGTAAAACATTCACGTGATGTCATATTATTATGTGACATAGTTGCAAGGAAAAATACCAAACTTGGTATATTGATTGCTTCTCAAAAGACCTTCTCAAAATGAGTTATCATTTTGAGGTTTTATGGCTTTCGGGCCAAATAAGCAATGTTATGGCCAGAATCATGGTATAATTTGTGATAATGTGCCCATATTATGCAGGCATGTGCATCATGGGATGACGAACAATGTTGCAGGAAGAAGGTTTCCTTTGCTTCATACGAAAAAGCCATTTTCCATTTTTCGAGTGCCAAAAATGGAGCGTTTTAAGCAACCACCATAGGAATAATTCAAAATGCTACCACCCTATTTTTAAAAATTCTAGACCATCATACATGGACAATGTCCCAACCGGTGTATTGCAAACATTTCCGTCCACCCCTAGTGAAAAATATAAATGCCTGCCGAATCGGTAGCAAGTGGGTCTGGTTTAAACTACATGTACATGATATAATTCTCATGATATTTTGCAAAAATCATTTTTAGACTCACAATATGATATTTCTTCAGATATGCAGTGCAAGTTTAGCGAGACTCATCCCCTAGGTAAAAATCTTCATGCTCGCCATTTTAACCATAGTTTGAAACAGGCATAGAAAATTCAAAAACGGCCCGAACAATGTAAAACATTCACGAGGTGCCATATTAGGTGAAATAGTTGCAAGAAAAAATATCAAACTTTTTATATTTACTGCATCTCAAAAAACTTCTCAAAATAAGCTATCGTGTTCGAGGTTTCATGGCTTTCGGGCCAAATGACCAATGTTATGTCCAGAATCATGGCATAGTTTGTGATAATCTGCCCATATTATGCACACATGAGCATCATGGGATAGCGAACAATATTGTAGGAGTAAGTTTTCTTTTTTGTCACACCAAAAAGCCATTTTCTATTTTCCGTGTGCCAAAAACAGGATGTTTTGTGAAGCGATCACCAAATAAAAGTTTCAAAATAATACCATCCTATTTTAAAAAAATACCAAGACACCTTGAATTGACAATGTCCCAATCAGGGTATCTTAAATCTTTCAGTTCATCTCTCGTGAAAAAGATAAGGCTGGAAGTGGGTCAGATTTGAACTAGATGTATATGATCTGATGCTCATGATTTTTTGAGAAAATCATTATTAGGTTCACAATATGCTATTTCATTAGAGATCCACTGCAAATTTAGTGAGGCTTGGCCCCGAGCTAATGATTTTTTAGAATCCTCAAATTCAAAAGGGAAATTTTGATATAATTGTTTGAAGATTTGAACACTATTAAATAAATTTTATTTAAATAGACATGATACATGATTAAAAATATGATAGGGATGTCATATTTGGATTCTTCACATTTTTCTAATAGATTTAGACATATTATTTGTCGAATTCCGATTTACAGATTTAAATATATGAATTATTCCATATTAAATAGAAAAAGACAAAAAAATATTTATTTTATTGTTATTTGAATTCAAGATTATTATTACTTACTCATTTTTGTTTACTTAAATAATTGTTTAAAATTTTAAAAACAAAGGTGTAACACCATGGTCCAAGGGTAAATAATAGGATTTGTATGGTAGTATTATTAATAAGGCCAAAAAAAATTGATTGGAAGCTCATCCGAAAGGACAGAGAAGTTAAGCTTGCTGGGGCTATCTGGTGTGAGGATAGGTGACCGATCGAAAAGTTTGATCATGAATGTAATTTAACCGGAGATTAAACGTACTTAGAGTTAAAAATACGTACTTAGAGTTAAAAAGAAGCTTTTGTGAGATTAACACGGGTCAAATAATTGAAAATTTTGATTTTTTTTTTTAAAAACTAGGCCGGTGCCAAACGTCCGTTAGCCGTCTAGATGGAGTCCATCTGGACTATATCGATGCTAAGTCGTCGGTGTAACCGTCTACGCCGACATCAAATGAATTTAGACCGACGGGACAGCAATTTAGCCTATGCCGATGGCCAAATCCGTCGGCGTGGTGACGCATTGCTGTAGCGATCGACTCCGTAACAAGAGCTTGATATTCCGTATGATAGGCATTGAACGTTCAGTACAGGGTCGCGGATTGGCGTATCAGACCGTGCATTCGTGTTTTTTTTTTTTTTGCGACGACGCGTCTCCTGCTGTTTGTACAACCTTTTTCCCCACGTGTTTCTTGCTTGTTTTGGCTCGATGAACATCCTTCCATTTCTAGTTCGCTGCCCAGCGTATAAATCCTCTCCACGCCGGCAGGCGGCAGCCCCCAACCCTAGCCGGCAGGCGCTACGCTCCGACGTGACGGACTACATCCGGCTGCGAGCCGTCTGCAATCCATGGAGGAGCGCCGCCAACGCCAACCCTCAGAACTGGGACCCGCGCTGCTTCCCGCGGAACCTGGACATAAAGAAAGGGGATACGCGCGGCGACAAAACCAGGTTCGTACACGTTCTCACCGGCGCCTCCATGTGGCTCCAGATCCCGCCGGAGTACGGGAAGGTTATTGCCAGCGCCGAGGGCTGCCTGATCCTTGCCTCAGACGGGCGCTGTTGCGAACAGAAACTGCGCCTGCTCAACCCGGTGACCAGGGCCGTCGCTTATCTGCCCGATGTCCCGTGCGGGAGCGAGGTTTATGCTGCCGGATTCGTCTACGGCGGCGAGGATGATGCTGATCCCACCGTGGTGCTCTGCGTGGCGCGTCACATGAAAACGATCGTGTACGCCAAGCCCGGCGACACCGTGTGGCAAATCGTCCGCGACGAGGAGGACGACGGCGAGCTGGAGCCGTATTCCATCGATGGTCTCTCCGTGGGCGGTAGGTTCTACGTCCCGACCTCCACAGGGAACGTGCGCGAGCTGAAGCTTGGGCAGGAGCCTCACCTGGTGTACGTGGCTAAGCAGGAGGCTCGCCACAGGCGCCTAGCTACTTGGGCGTGACGTCCTCGCTGGCAAAATATCCTGACAACAACGCCTACGGCGGGATGGTGCTACTGCGTTTCGATGGCCATCTCTTCGAGGTGTTCCGGGTGAACTTCAAAGATGGCAAGGGGAGCCTTACCCTGGTGGAGGAACTTCACAGATGGCAAGGGGAGCCTTACCTTGACAGGGTCCTTCTCCAGTGGTTAACGCTGGGCAGTAACTCCAGTGACTAGTTCCCAGCTCTCAAACAGAGAAGATGAAGATGTGCTGAGATCTATTATCTATTTACCTTTAGTTTTAAAACAGCCATTGGCATACAGTACCGGTGGTGTTCCTTTAGTTTGCTATATTGAACAATTTGCTCTCAGTTATCTCTATGTATTCGTGTAAAACATTTAGTTTATGATTATGTCTGGACGTGTTCAGCTGGGTCGACTATTCTATTTCTCAAACCGTGTGATCTAGCAGGGAGATTACACTTGGATACCTTGTTTTATGTATCTTTAATAGGCTCCAGCTGATCATTCTAAGTTTTTTTTTTTTGCATGTGTAGCCTGTTAGATTTTTATGATATACAATTAATGCATATATTTTATTTCACAGGATTTCTTGCAAAAAAACTTTGTAATTTATACTGAAGATTACATCGAACCCTTTTTTGTAACGACTTTTATATTTCCCATATGATCAATAAAACGTAGTTTGTCTTATAAATTTAAGATAACATTAAAGTATAGTCCTGCTAATTTACCCATTCACTACGGGAAAAAATATCGCTGCCGTGTAGACACGTCTTTGCCGTGTGCCAAACGCACCCGAACACGGCAAAGACAGTCTTTGCCGTGTGTAACTCAGAAAATATACGGCAAAGTACGTGAACACGGCAAATTTCTGAAAAAGAACACGACAAAGAAATATACACGGCAAAGGCCCATAAAGGAACACAGCAAAGAAAATGCACTCGACAAAGTCGACAACGGCACATGGCATAGGTGTTGTCACGGCAACAAGGTGGGACCCGTGACTCCACACGTCCATTTAACGGGAGCAGCTAACGGCCGCAGACGGTGGTCTCTTTACCATGTGCCCTCGTCGGCCCTTTGCCGTGTGTATTCTGCAGTATACACGGCAAAGGCCCTTTGCCGTGTGTATTCCGTAGTACACACGGCAAAGGGCATTTGCCGTGTGTATTCCGCAGTACTCACGGCAAAGTCTTTTTTTTTTCTTTTTTCGCCTTTTATCACATTACTCTTAGAAAAATCATAAAAAAATCATTCTAATTCAGAAAAATACAAATAATATATCAAAATTTGCAGAAAAATAAGATCTATCTATATACACTCAAAAATTAGATACTTATATTGAATAAGAATCTTCATGCTCGCTGTTTTGACCATAGTTTAAAACATGCATAAAAAATTCAAAAACGATCGAAACAATGCGAAACCTTCGCGTGGTGTCATATTATGTGACATAGTTGGTAGGAAAAATATCAAACTTCGTGTATTGATTAAGTCTGAAAAAGACCTTCACAAAATGACCTATCTCATTCGAGGTTTCCTAGCTTTCGGGTCAAATGACCAATGTTATGGCTAGAATCAAGGCATAGTTTGTGATAATCTGCCCATATTGTGCATACATGTGAATTATGTAATGGCGAATAATGTTGCAGGAGGAAGTTTTCCTTTTCGTCGCACCAAAAAGCCATTTTCCATTTTATGAGCGTATAAAACGGGGAATTTTATGAAGCATCCACCAAATGGCTAATTCAAAATTCTACCACCCCATTTTTCAAAAATACTAGACCACCTTAAATGTACAATGTCCCAACGGGGGGATCTTAAACCTTTCCGTCCACTCCAGGTGAAAAAGACAAATTCCTGCCGAATCGGTAGGAAGTGGGTCAGATATGAACTACAGGTACATGATCGGATGGGCATGATATTTTACAAAAATCATTTTTAGATTCACAATATTCTATTTCATCAGAGATCCAGTGAAAGTTTAGAGAGGCTCAGCTCCGAGCTAAGAATCTTCATACCCGTCGTTCGAGAAAGTTTGTCGATAGTTTAAAAGAGTCATAAAAAATTCAAAAACGATCGAAACAATGCGAAACCTTCACGTGGTGTCATATTATGTGACATGGTTGCAAGAAAAAATATCAAACTTGTTATATTGAATATGTCTCAAAAAAACCTTCACAAAATGACCTATCTCATTCGAGGTTTCCTGGCTTTCGGGTCAAATGACCAATGTTATGGCTAGAATCAAGGCATAGTTTGTGATAATCTGCCCATATTGTGCATGCATGTGCATTATGGAATAGCGAATAATGTTGCAGGACGAAGTTTTCCTTTTCGTCGCACCAAAAAGCTATTTTCCATTTTACGAGCGTAAAAACGGAAAATTTTATGAAGCAACCACCAAATGGCTAATTCAAAATTCTACCACCCCATTTTCAAAAATACTATACCACCTTAAATGTACAATGTCGCAACGGGGGGATCTTAAACCTTTCCGTCCACTCCAGGTGAAAAAGACAAATTCCTGCCGAATCGGTAGGAAGTGGGTCAGATATGAACTACAGGTACATGGTCGGATGGGCACGATTTTTTACAAAAATTATTTTTAGATTCACAATATGCTATTCATCAGAGATCCAGTGAAAGAGAGGCTCAGCTCCGAGCTAAGAATCTTCATACCCGTCGTTCGACAAAGTTTGTCGATAGTTTAAAAAAGTCATAAAAAATTCAAAAACGATCAAAACAATGCGAAACCTTCGCGTGGTGTCATATTATGTGACATGGTTGCAATGAAAAATATCAAACTTGTTATATTGAATATGTCTCAAAAAAACCTTCACAAAATGACCTATCTCATTCGAGGTTTCCTGGCTTTCGGGTCAAATGACCAATGTTATGGTTAGAATCAAGGCATAGTTTGTGATAATCTGCCCATATTGTGCATGCATGTGCATTATGGAATGGCGAATAATGTTACAGGAGGAAGTTTTTCTTTTCGTCGCACCAAAAAGCCATTTTCCATTTTACGAGCGTAAAAAACGGGGAATTTTATGAAGCAACCACCAAATGGCTAATTCAAAATTCTACCACCCCATTTTTGAAAAATACTAGACCACCTTAAATGTACAATGTCGCAACGGGGGGATCTCAAACCTTTTCGTCCACTCTAGGTGAAAAAGACAAATTCCTGCCGAATCGGTAGGAAGTGGGTCAGATATGAACTACAGGTACATGATCGGATGGGCATGATTTTTTACAAAAATCATTTTTAGATTCATAATATGCTATTTCATCAGAGATCGAGTAAAAGTTTAGAGAGGCTCAGCTCCGAGCTAAGAATCTTCATACCTGTCGTTCGACAAAGTTTGTCGATAGTTTAAAAGAGTCATAAAAAAATAAAAAATAATCGAAACAATGTGAAACCTTCGCGTGGTGTCATATTATGTGACATGGTTGCAAGGAAAAATATCAACCTTGTTATATTGAATATGTCTCCAAAAAACCTTCACAAAATAACCTATCTCATTCGAGGTTTCCTGGCTTTCGGGTCAAATGACCAATGTTATGGCTAGAATCAAGGCATAGTTTGTGATAATCTGCCCATATTGTGCATGCATGTGCATTATGGAATGGCGAATAATGTTGCAGGAGGAAGTTTTCCTTTTCGTCGCACCAAAAAGCCATTTTCCATTTTACGAGCGTAAAAACCGGGAATTTTATGAAGCAACCACCAAATGGCTAATTCAAAATTCTACCACCCCATTTTCACAAGATTATATGGATGTCATATTTGGATTCCTCACATTTTTTTGATCGATTTAGACATTTTATTTGTCGAATTCCGATTTACGGATTTAAATATATGAATTATTCCATATTAAATAAAAAAAGGAAATAAAATAAAATCATTTTATTTTTTATTTGGATTCAAGATTATTATTACTTTTCATTATTGTTTACTTAAATAATTGTTTGGATTCTAAAACTGAGATGTGTGACATCATGACCCAAGAGGTAATAGGATTGATATGGAAGTATTAGCAACAAGGTATGATTTCTTTCTCAGAAGCTCATTCGGAAGGAACGAAGAAGTTAAGCGTGCTAGAGCTAGAGTAGTGTTAGGATGGGTGACCACAGGGGAAGTTTGATTATGAGTATTTAACATACAAAGGGTTAAAATATTCTATATGAGATTATCAAGTAAATAATATTCAAAAAAGTTTGAAACAATTTTTTTTTTTTTTTTAAAAAGGCAGTTTCTTTGCCGTGTACTTTTTCCACAAGACACACGGCAAAGACAGCTTCTTTGTCGTGTACTTTTCGAGGAGACACAAGGCAAAGACAATTTCTTTGCCGTGTACTTTTTGAGAAGACACACGACAAAGAATAGACACCGTCATCTCCGTGGGAACCGTTATCTTACTTTACTTTGTCGTGTCTACGCATGAGACACACGGCAAAGCCTTTGCCATGTCTTATTTAGAAAACACACGACAAAGGGCATTTGCTGTGGCAAACGTTGCCGTGTGGCATTTGCCGTGTGTATACACACGGCAAAGCCTTTGCCGTGTTCCGAAAGGCCTTTGCCGTGTCTTTTGCCCACACGGCAAAGAGCCTGTGTGCCGTGGTGATTCTTTCGTTTTCGAATTCCATGAATCAAAGTCCCAAAATTGCGTAGGCACTCGTTTGTAGTGCTACTAAATAGCTAGCTCGACTCTTCAAAAAGACAGATAATTAAAGTCCAACCCGGCCTTTTCCTATAGATATTTTCCCAATATTTATATTTAATATTTAATAACCATATTAGTGCTTTTTGTAAACTAATTTCTTAAAGGTTTATAGTGTTTAGAAATTTTACCAAGAGATATTGTTTGATATGAAGAGTTACAGTCGTCTAGGATTTTCATAACTCGTTCACGGTAAGTTTGTTGTAAAAATATAGGCTCCAACTTATTACAAATATTTCTATTCCTTTTCCATAATAAATCAAACAACTTTTCATTCTATGGAGTCAAGATTATGTTGTTGTCCAATGTTTTATCTATTCCCGTTGTTTTTGGATGATTCGACTCAAAGTGGCCACCACAGTTGTCTACCCTTTGTTGTCGCTCCAATTCTATGAAGCATGACATCCTCTAACGTTTTCATATCAAAATATATACCAGAATCCGGTAATTTAATTTGTATGATCTTTTTAACTTGGAGGGTCAAAGCAACAACACATAGCCTCAACATTAGAACCCAATGTTACACGAAAGGGTCTGTTGGACTACAACGATAAATAGTTTTACTTACGACATTCGTAGATTTCAACCACTCACCTTAGGTGTATAATGACTTGCGAGATAGTAGAGATCAGTGTCCAGTTCTCCTTTTGACGAAGTTTTCCTAAATCACATTTTTTTTAACCTAGTGCACTATACATTCTACCTGAACATACATTGTAAATAGTTATGTTCTTCTTTTGTTCTTTGCATTTCATGTGTACGTGATACTCATCATTTGAAGTAACTAAATATGGCATACATTCTTCAACATGTTGCACATGAAAATTCATAATAAGATAGTATAATCACTTTGCATGTCTTCCTGGCGTACAAGGTATGCACACCATCGACTAATTAATATTCCACCAGAAATCTTGCATTATAAAAGCAAAACCAAAAAGTCACAACAATTACATGCTTTGGATGTTATCTCCTTTCTATTCCATGTATAGAAGACTTGTGAGACAATAAAGAGTGTCTAAACCCTCACTAGTTTGTCCTCTTCATTTTTTTAATATTTGAACTTCTGACTGTTCAAAAGATGTAATCCCATGCATCTGTTTAATGCTAAATAGTCAATGTATCCATGGAACCGCTTCGTATTTCTAATAACCCCGATGATGTTTTCTTACAACACATGTTGTCTCAAGATACCATCGCAAAAACTTATTATTCTTTTATTTTTTGCAATCCTTGTCTTCTTGCATTGTCATGTTGACTGAAAAAGAAAAATGAAGATTAAACACTTAGAAGTTATGATATATGGTAACTCACCACAACACGGTGCTTAAGCATGAAAAACTTGTCTAACAATTCCTTTCGAACAAGAGACACATATGTTTTCATGATCCAATTCTTTTAGTATTCCAGTAGGCCACCGTTTCCAGAAACATCAAATGGAGTCCGAGCTCTAGGGATCTGTATATTTGTAAAAATTTAAAAATCATCATTCAAAAAGTTTCAAAAAATTGTCAACAATATTTGGATATATTAAATGATGTATATTACAAGCTTGCAAAATCATAGCATGAAATACTTAGTATTCTATCCTACACAAATGACAAAATGTGGATCAGCATATTGTGAATAGAGCTTTTTAAAAATAGAACGTGTAAGGTTTTGTTATTTTTTTTGGTAGAACAAAATAAAATGATTGTGCGCTTGTAGGATACACCATTAACTATATCCATACTACCTTGTTTGGAGTATTTTAAATAAAGTATGATTATCAAATTCTTCGAAATCAAGGGCTCCCTTCAGCTCAGACTCCAATTTTCTACAGTCACCGTTCCGCACTATATATGTACACACATACTTATTGCATGCAGTCCTAATTCCATCACTATTAAAATACAGAACTTTGAAGAACTAACTAATTGCACACCCCAAAAAGCGCTCCATAAATCGGCACTTTAGCTATCTATCAAAATCTTAGTTTTAAAATTGAAAAAGGTCCAATGCCATATATTAAGTAGAACAAATTAAACCCTTACCAAATCACCATTATACAATTTGAAAAGAACATACAAGGTATTAAGGTGTTGAGACCTTCTTGCTCATGCCACCGGTGGCATGCTGTGAGCCGATCTTGGGCTGCCTCTGAACCTCCAGGGTACATTTGGTAGCTTGCATACACCTGAGGCAGGCCTGTTGGCGATGAAAACGGGCCAATTGGTTGCTTGTAGCACCCCCACGTTGTGGTCTGCATGCATCTTAAAGCAGGCTAGAGCCAGTCCCAGTGACAATGCTCGATTCGGCAGTTTTTCTGGGACCTGGCTCGGGCCAGCAAAAATGAGCCGATGCGGTGCACTGGTGGGATACGAGGAGGGAGACGCCGCGTCGCTTCCAGGCCAACAGCCACAAATCCCCTCACCGCCCACTCTTATCGCTCACTCCCCGCTCTGCGCTGCGGTCACTCCCCCATTTGACAGTGTCGTTCCCGGCGACAAATCCGTCACACACCATTATCGCCGGCGATGAAGGGCTTAGAGGGAGACTCTGACATCGAGTCTGTCACTCACCAGCGACATGATCTTAATCTGAGACTCGGACGAATCCGAACCATGGCGAGAAGATCTTCCCCTTCCCCGAGCCATCTAGACGGTAGATCTACACGTGGAAGGTCATGGTTAGGGTTCTAGATGCCATGCGTTGTAGATCTGCACCGATATCCCCTGGTTTAGGTTTTTTGATTTGGGGATGCTGTTGCACCATTACAAGGACGAGTTCGTGTGATTTATGCTTTCTTTCTTCGGTAGTATGCACCATTGATTTGTGTATCAAGTAAGGTATACCTGACAATGGTTCGTGGATGAACATTTGCCAATGATTACTGGCTAAGGGAACTTTCAGGACGAGGTGATTGAACCAGGATGTGTGTTCAATGGTTTGTTCATTCCGCCAGGTTCACTCACCTTGTCTCTGAAACCGGTGTTCGTCCGTTGCCACATGCAATAATTATGATAACTGCAAGTCAGGCGCTATATGAGGCAATGTTTCCTCCTTTATGAACTACCAATGATTAGGACAGTTCCACATGCGACAACTGTTTATAGATGAGATTTAGTATCTAGTATTTTTGCCCAAAGAGGAAATTTGTGCAGGATCCTTGGTACTAAGGGGTCATCTATAGATAAATGTTTGATTGTTGTGATCTTATGTCCCTTCTATGTTTGCTACGCCGATGATTACAATTGTCACACAATATAACTTCAGAGATGTCTGATCGAACCTTGTTGTATGTACAAACCCTGTATTTGTGCATCTGATTTGGTTCGCTCACGCCATACCTGAAGGTGACATGCATTTGCCACATTATGTGTACAACATTGGCAAATATGAGGCAACAAATTTCTAACTCATTCGTTTGCTTTGTGTTCATTTCTTTGACTTGTGTTGATTTCTTTGCTTTGTGTAGATTGCTTTGCTTTGTGTTCATTGCTTATCTTTGTGAGTCATTGCAATCTGTCAAGATCGGTGGCCATGGAAAGGAGCCTGCCGATGTCTCGCACAAGAGGGCCAAAAAATCAAGAATGCCTCCCAAATTTGGTTCCTAGGATGAGGCAGTGACCCCTACCCAGTTCAACAAGGTGACGATATACCTGCACTAGGATTTCTTCCTGTCCCAGAGGCATTCAGGACATATTTGAATAGTGTCCCTGACACAGCCACTCTGAAGCTGACGACTACCTGCCGATGGGACATCACGATCTCAGATGTCAATGGTAAATCTTGCTTTGATCAAGGTTGGGCACCTTTTGCAGTAGATCATGAACTGAAGATCGGTTACTTGTTGACCTTCAAGAAGATGTACCCAAAGATTTTCAAGGTGGTCATATATGACTACACTCAAGCCGAGGTTATGAAGAGGTGCCCTAAGCACCCTGAAGCTTTCAGGATGATCGCCGAGCAGCAGTGACTTCTATTTAGATGAAGTAGTTCTGATTTGTGTGTGTGGTTGAGAACTAGTAATTTTTCGTGCGCTCTCGTGAACTATCGTTGATCTACATTTGTGTTTATGTCTTTTTTAGCGGTATCCTCACCTCTCTCCAAAAGAGGTGACCATATCAGCAGCGCTTTAGGAAACCAAACTCATTACTTCCTTGTGTTCATAGATGCATGTAGGCAACCAAACAACCATATTTCTGATTTTTGTGGATGCAAAAAAGGTATGCAAGCTACCAATCGGGCTGCCATTCATGGCCCAAGGCCTGTATGAGGCTGACACTGCCCGGCCGGGCCAAAAAATACATGCAGGCTACCAAATGCGCCCCCAGAACACCACCGGAGTCGGGATTGTTAAACAATGTAATGAACGTAGTCACGTTACTCTCATGTACATGTCCTAGATCAGTGTTGTACCGCGTCATGTATAAGACTTGTTTGTGCATGACTAGGACACAGATCCTTTGTATACTGATCTCATATATAAACACCACACAAGCCTAGTCAAGGGTAACGCTTCACATGCACTTGATACGAGTATCAGACACAGGTTCTTCCAATGCATCTAAGAAAAATCACCAAAACCATTTGAGAAGATCCTCCTTCCATGCCACCTAGTGATTCTTCCTAGTCGACCTCAACTGATGCAGATCCTCTCAGCGTCATCCTCTCTGATAAGTTTAAGTTGTCTGGGAGAAATTTTCTACTATGGAAAATTCAGATCTTGCCAAATTCCATGCCACACAGCTTGAGGGCTATCTCGATGGATCAGTGCCGGCTACAGACAAGGATTTGAAGACCAAGGACAAGACAAGGTGGAGATAAAAGTCCCTAACATTGTGTATGCGAGGTGGATCTTGCAGGACAAACAATTGTTTGGTTATCTTCCACGGAACATGTCAAGGGAAGTGATAACATACATGATCAGGAAAACTACTTTAGCAGGTGTATGGAACGCAGTGACAGATATTTTATCCTCCTAGTCCAAGGCGCATGTGGTTCATCTAAAGACCAAAGTTTGAATCAAACATGCAAGGAAAACAAGAAGGGCGCAGTCTATTTTTGTTAGATCAAGAGCCTTGCTAATGAGATGAGGACTGTCGGCAAACCTCTTGATACAGAGGATATTATTCATATGTGCTCACTGGAACGACTGGCGAGTATAATGGTTTTGTAGTTGCAATCAACACATTGATCAAGGCCCAACGGTCCATTATACTGGGAAATATCTATGCCCAGTTTCTCTCTTATGAGGATCGTTTGGAGTCACGAAACCCTAATGGTGAATGGTCAGATAATGCCGATATTCGTGGTGGAGGGCATGGATATCATGGCGGTCATGGCGGTGGATGAGGTGGCTACTCCAACCAGCTAGCAGCAACTATGAGTACCTCATGCCTATGAGCCACATGGTTATCAATGAAACAAAAGCAATGGTACTCGCGACAATTACCAAGGTAAATCAACAGTATGGTGATCGTGATCAACAAGGTCCAAGCCCCATATGCCAGGTGTGTGGAAAGGAAGGGCATATTGCGCTGAATTGTTGGAAGAGGTTTCAAACGAGTTACCATGGTTCTAAGAAATCAGTAGGAGCAGCCATTTGATCATATGGATTCGATACAGATTGGTACAATGATTCTCGAATAACCTAACACGTGGCGAGTGAGCTTGCAAAGCTACACATGAGAGATCCCTATGATGGGGAAGATAAAATCCACACATCCAGTGGTGCAGGTATGAATATATATCATATTGGTCACTCATTAATTCGTAACCCTAATCATATTTTGCATCTTAATTTGTTTACATGTTCCTAATGCCACTAAAACTCTCATTTCCACTAGTCTCTTTCCCTTTAGTTTTAAAACAGCCATTGGCATACAGTACTGGTGGTGTTCCTTTAGTTTGCTATATTGAACAATTTGCTCTCAGTTATTTCTATGTATTCATGTAAAACATTCAGTTTATGATTATGTCTGGATGTTCAGCTGGGTCGACTATTCTATTTCTCAAACCGTGTGGTCTAGGGAGATTACACTTGGATACCTTGTTTTATGTGTCTTTAATAGGCTCCAGCTGATCATCCTAAGTTGTTTTTCTTGCATGTGTAGCCTGTTAGATTTTTATGATATACATTTATACCTGGACACAAGCTGGCGAGCCCCACGAAAAGCTCGGTCTGAAAATGGCGAGTCCGAGCCAGCTCGACATCGCCGGCGAGCCACAAAAGCGAGCTCGGCCAGTAGCCGAGCCAGGAAAATTATGAAGCCTGGGCAATCTTTACACTCCAAGCCTTAAGTTACTATTTAGTAGTCAAATAGGGCCTCACAATCAAGATTTGGTGGAGCATGCTGTCGGAGGGCGCATATCCAAATCGCAAAGCTTTGGCCTCTCTCACCTCGTGGGAGTTTTGGAACGAGAGGAATGCTAGGGTGTTCCATAACAAGAATGTGCCATCTTTTGTTGTTTTAGATAAGATTAAAAAAAGGCCCGTGTGGGTCTTGGCGGGTGCTAAGCACTTGGGTGAAATGATGCCGAGAGAGTATGTCTTTTAATATTTTGTGGACATCCTTGTTTTTTTTGTCTAACTTTTCCTTAATTAATAGATTGGGGCAGAGCTTTTGCCCCTGTTTCAAAAAAATAGTAGTCAAATAGCCATGAGATTAGGCCGTGCGGCCGGCCGGATGCCCGGCAACTGCCCAGACAAAAGGGACGCTGAATCCGCCACTAGCTCGGCCCAAACTTCCGACGAGCTCAGTGCGGCTCACGAGCTCGCGGTGATAGGACACTGACAGGTGGAGCCATTTTCCTGGGCAGTCGGAGGCAGTACGGGATGGCGCCGGTGGCGCCGGCAGTTCGAGACGACTTGGCAGTGGCAGCACAGGACATGCCTAGTGCGGAGCTAATGAGAGACTAGCACAACAGCGGGGGTAGTGCGGGGCTAGCGCAGCAGCGACAGTGTGGGGCTAGCTCGGCAGAGGCGGCGCGTACGCGCGAGGAAGATGATGGTCGTTTGTATCTCCATGTCTAGTAGCTCGGCCCATCTTCTGAAACTATCCCATCATCTCTCATTTCAGCCCACTTCTAATTTGCAAAAAAATCACATGCCAAATGAGCCGGACCGAGCCGAGCCAAGCTCGGCCCAAGCTCGTTGCGGTCCAGTACATGAGGCTTGGCTCGGTCCAAACAGATCAACGGGCCGAGCCTAGCTCGGGGCTAGCCCAGAAATCTCAGGCCAAGCCCAAAAGTCCGCGTTTGATGGCCAGGTATACATACATTGCATATATTTTATTCCGTCACTTTTTCTTCGGTTTCCCCCCTCCTCATCAAAGTTTGACAAACAAAAACTCATGGACGATCAGGATCGCAAGATGCTGATTTTTTTCGAGGACCGTATGAATCCACCCGAAACCCTTATGGTTCGCTTAGACATATACTCGCTGTTCACATATACTCACGTGCCTGTGGGAGGCGGAAATCGGAATGTATATAATAACAGCAAAAATTCAAAAAGTGACATGCAAAGACGTAGATAGTGATAAGGGGAGGTGGGATCAGCCGGTGGAAACGTGAAGTATACCCAGCTCGACCAAATACACCTATACAGAGGTATACATGGCCTACGTATGGGTTTCACAAGTCAAAAAGAAAGCTTCCCCATGCAAACTTAAGTTTGTGGGGGAGGGGAGGGGGGCATTGAATCACACCTCTTATTTCGTAAGATTTCTTGCAGAAAAAGTCCTTTGTAATTTCATACCGAAGATTATATCACCCTTTTTTGTAACGACTTCTATTTTTCCCATGTGATCAATAAAACATAGTTTCTCTTATAAAGTTTTAAGATATCATGAAAGTATAGTCCTGCTAATTTACCTATTCTTTTGTTTTCGAATTCCATGAATCAGAGTCCCAAAACTGTGCAGGCACTCCTTTGTATTGCTACTAAATAGCTATCACGGCTCTTCAAAAAGACAGATAATTAAAATCCAACTCTTTGCCTATAGATGTTTTCCCAATATTTATATTTGATATTTAATAACCATATTTGTGCTTTTTGTAAACTACTTTCATAAAGGTTTATAGTGTTTAGAAATTTTACCAAGGGATATTGTTAGATATGAATAATTATAGTCTAGAATTTTCATAACTCGCTCTCAGTAAGTTTGTTGTAAAAATATTTGCTCCAACTTATTACAAATATTTCTATTCCTTTTCCATAATAAATGGAATAACTTTTCATTCTATGGAGTCAAGATTATGTTGTTGTCCGATGTTTTATCTGTTCCCGTTGTTTTTGGATGATATGAATCAAAGTGGCCACCACAGTGGTCTACCCTTTGTTGTCGCTCCAATTCTATGGAACATGACATCCTGTAACGTTAATATCAAAATACCAGTATCCTGTAATTTAATTTGTATGTTTTTTAACTTGGAAGGTCAAAACATTAGAACCCAATGTTAGTTGGACTGCAACAACAACTAGTTTTACTTACGACATTCATAGCTTTCAACGACTCACCTTAGGTGTATAATTACTTGCGAGATAGTAGAGATCAGTGTCCAGTTCTCCTTTTGATGAAGTTTTGCTAAATCGCATTTTTTTTACCTAGTGCACTATACATTTTACCTAAACATACATTGTAAATAGTTATGTTCGTCTTTTATTCTTTGCATTTCATGTGTACGTGATACTCATCATTTGAAGTAACTAAATATGGCATACATTCTTCAACATGTTGCACATGACTAAGTGGCTGCCGGGAGGTCGCTCTGTCGCTGATACCTTTCCCATTCTGGCTTCCTACACCCGGGACTCCGGTGTGACTGTGGCCCTGGATATACACGGCAATCGCTAGATTAGAGACATCCATGGCGGCATCTCGACCAATCCTATGGGTCAATATCTGCACCTGTGGGATCCAGCTCGACCAGGTTGTGGAAGACAAGCTTGTCTGGAAGATCTCAGCGGATGGATGTTTCTCTACCAACAATGTGTACAATCTCTTCTTTGCGGGCAATGTGCCTTTCCGCTGTGCCAAGACCATTTGGAAATCCAAGGCTCCGCCCGATGCAAATTCTTCATGTGGCTCGCTGTCCATTGGCGCTGTCTCACAGCGGATAATCTGCAGAGGAGAAGATGGCCCTGCTCGGCGACCACCTACCTGTTTTTCCTGTCTGAACCTGAAACATGCACCCATCTGTTCGTCCACTGTCAGTTCACGAGTCAAGTGTGGCAGCTGATCAGAGACTGGACGGCAGCGGACTTCCCCATCCCTAGCAGCATTTTTGCGAACTCTGAAGATTGGTGGTTGCAGGTCAGGGAACCTGCTCCCAAGGACATTCGCCGAGACGTGATTCTTGTTCACAGGCGCATCTGGAAGAAACATAACTCTAGGGTGTTCGACGGCGTCAAACATCCAGCGGTGGAGGTTTTTGACCTGATTAGAGAGGATATTAGGCTTTAGCGTGATGCTGGCAAAGTGATCGTGCTAGGAGGTTAGAGAGCCGGCCTCTCACGATGTGTTTTTCCTGAGCTTTGGATGTGAACTGGGCATGTCCAGTTCTAACTCAAACCTGTGCTCCTTTTTCCTGAGCTGTAAGATGTACTCCTTTTTCCTCTTCTTAATAAAGATCGGCCTCTGGTTTCGACAATTCATAATAAGATATAGTCACTTTCATGCCTGTCTGCCAGGCGTACAAGGTATGCACACCATCGACTAATTAATATTCCACCAGAAATCTCGTTTTATAAAAGCAAAACCAAAAAGCACAACAATTGCATGCTTTGGATGTTATCTCGTTTCTATTCCATCTATAAAATACTTGTGAGACAGTGAAGACTGTCTAGCCCCTCACTAGTTTGTCCTCTTCATTTTGTTAACATTTGAAGTTCTGACTGTTCAAAACATGTCATCACATGTATATGTTTAATGCTAAATAGTCGATGTATCCATAGAACCGCTTCGTATTGTTAATAACCCCGATGATGTGTTCATACAACACATGTTGTTTCTCAAGATACCATCGCAAAAACTCCTTGTCTTCTTGCATTGTTGTTTTGACTGATGACTGAAAAAGAAAAATGAAGATTAAACATTTAGAAGTTATGATATCTGATAACTCATGACAACATACACATATGTTTCCTGATCCAATTCTATTAGTATTCCAGTAGGCCACCCTTTCCAGAAACATCAAATAGAGTCCGACCTCTATGGAAATGTATTATGTATATATATAGAAATTCAAAAATCATCATTCAGAAAGTTTCAAAAAATTGTCAAAATATTTGGATATATTAAATGATGTATATTACAAGCGTGCAAAATCGTAGCATGAAATACTTACTATCCTATCCTACACAAATGACAAAATGTGGATCAGCGTATAGTGAATAGAGCATTTTTTAAAATAGAACATGTAAGGTTTTGTCATTTTTTTGGTATAACAAAATAAAATAATTATGACACGCTTATAGGATATACCATTGACTATATCTAAACTACCTTGTTTGGAGTATTTTAAATAAAGTATGATTATCAAATTCTTCAAAATCAAGGGCTCCCTCGAGCTCGGCCTCCAATTCTCTGCAGTCACGGTTCTGCACTATGTACACACATACTTATTGCGTGCAGTCCCAATTCCATCACTATTAAAAGAAAAAACTATGGAGAACTAATTAATTGCATACCTCAAAAAGCGATCCATCAATTGACACCTCAAAAAGCTATCTATCAAAATCTTAGTTTTCTAATTGAAAAAGGTCTAGTGCCATATATTAAGTAGAACAAATCCTTACCAAATCACCATTATACAAATTGAAAAGAACATCCAAGGTATTATGGTGTTGAGACCTTCTAGCTCCTGCCACAGGTGGCGTGCTGTGAGCCGATCTTGGGCTGCCTCTGAACCTCCGAAACACCACTGGAGTCAGGATTGTTAAACAATGTAATGTACATAGTCGCGTTACTCTCATGTACATGTCCTAGATCGGTGTTATATTGCGTCATGTATAAGACTTGTTTGTACATGACTAGGACACGGATCCTTTGTATGTTGATCTCATATATAAACACCACACAAGTCTAGTCAAGGGTAACGCTTCACATAATTCTTGATACGGTATCATAGACACATGTTATTCCAACTCATCTAAGAAAAATCACCAAAAGCATTTGAGAAGAGAGACGTCGCCGCCTCCTTCCATGTCACCTAGTGAATCTTCCTCGTCGACCTCAACTAGACGTGATCCTCTCAACATCATCCTCTCTGATAAGTTTTCAGATCTTGCCAGATTTCGTGCCACACAGCTCGAGGGCTATCTCGATGGATCGGTGCCAGCTACAGAAAAGTATATGAAGACCAAGGACAAGACAAGGTGGAGTTAAAAATACCTAACCTTGCATATGCGAGGTGGATCTTGCAGGACCAACAGTTGTTTGGTTATCTTCCGCGGAACATGTCAAGGGAAGTGCTAATGCAGATGGTCGGGGAAACTACTTTAGCAGGTGTATGGAATGCGGTGACACAGATTTTCTCCTCCTAGCCCAAGGCGCATGTGGTTCATCTATGCACCAATTTGAATAAAAAATTCAAGCAAAACCAAAAGGGCACAGTCTATTTTTGTCAGATCAAGAGCCTTGCCGATGAGATGGCAAATATTGGTAAACCTCTTGATACAGAGGATACTATTTCGTATGTGCTCGCTGGAATGGATGACAAGTACACAAGTTTTGTAGTTGCAATCAACACGTTTATCAAGGCCCAACAATCCATTAGCCTGGGAGATCTCTATGCCTAGTTTCTCTCTTATGAGGCTCGTTTGGAGTCACGAATATGGCGAATTGTCAGTTAATGCTGATATTCATGGTGGAGGGCATGGATACCGTGGCGGTCATGACGGTGGTCATGGCGGAGGATGAGGTGGCTACTCCGACCAGCGAGAGGTAGCTATGAGTACCACATGGCTATGAGCCACATAGTTATCAATGAAACAAAGGCAATGGTACTCGTGACAATTACCAAGGGAACTCAATAGTATGGCGATCGTGATTAACAAGGTCCAAGGCCCATATGCCACGTGTATGGCAAGGAAGGGCATATTGCGCTGAACTGTTGGAGGAGGTTTCAGAAGAGTTACCATGGTCCTAAAGAAACTGCAGGAGCATCCATTTGATCATATGGATTCAATACAAATTGGTACAATGACTCTGGAGTAACTGACCTCTGGAGTAATTGACCACGTGATGAGTGAACTTGAAAAGCTACATGTGAGAGATCACTATGATAGGAAGAGAAAATCCACAAAACCAGTAGTGAAGGTATGAATATATATCATATTGGTCACTCATTAATTCATCTCGTAGTCCTAATGCCACTAAAAGTCTCATTTCCACTAGTCTCCTTACCAAAGATAATCATGTTTTTTTCGAATATTATCCTAGTTATCTTTCATAAAGGACCGGGACACGAGGGAGATCCTCCTTCAAGGTAGATGTGTGGATGGTCTATAACCTTGTCATCATTGCCTTCTTCATCCTCTGGCCGACAAGTGCATGATGTCATCAAGTATACTTCATATCATTGGTATAGCGTCCAGGTCATCCATCTTCGGCGTCGGTTCGGCAAGTTCTTAAAGAAAATAATATTTCCTTTACCAAGTCAAATAAAGAGTCTGTTTTTTATGCTTGTAAGAAGGGCACAAGTCATCAACTCCCATATTCAAAATCATCTAGTGTGTCCACTTTTCCTAATTAACTTCTATTCTCTGATGTTTGCGAACATGCTCCATTCTCTTTTGGAAGATATAAACGCTACAAGAATCTGGACGGTACATGTTGATCTGATATCCTCGTGGATCAAGATAAAAATGTCATAGATCACCATCCGCGACGAATTTTGTGAAAAAAAGGTTATGAACCTCACGTCATAATCTGATCTGTGATATTTTTTGTCTGAAAACGTCACGACCGACCGTGACGTTCTTTGAATTTCGTCACGGCCAACGGGACTAGCCCAGCCTAGGCCCAATCAATCGTGACGTTTTTGTTTTGTCACGGTCTATGTCACGTGGCAGACGGCACCGTGGATGGATGTTAGCGACGTTAGTTGACGTCACGCCAGTCGTCAGTGACGTCATCGTTGTCCTGACTTTTTTTTGCCACAGTTTGATTCTGTTAATGCTGGTTGCTTACGTTCTGATGACATATATGACATCATCCCCAACAGTGACGAATTTCGTTTCGTCGTAGCCTGCCGTCAGCAGGCAGAAACATGGTCCATTAAAATGATAAGACGTGGGTTACTGGTAGGGTAACATGTGGACTAATCAGAGTGAGACACGTGGACTAACTTTCTATGACATTACTATTTTGTCATGGAAGTTGGCCAGCCTCCGCGCGCCACATTGACGACTACGCATGACGGATATATTTCGTAAAGAAACAATCATGACGTTTACGTTTACAAAAATTTCAATACAAATGTTTCATTTCACATAAATGCATACCAGTTTCAAAAAAACTCACATAAAAGGTCCAACACCATAATACTACCGAACATCATAAATGTTTCTTGGCCAAATGTCTGACAATTTTTCACAGATTTACCACAAGATTCACACCACCAGTTCACTTACCAAATTGCCTTTTCTGGTTCCGACAACTGAGCCAACACTTGTTGAATTAATGCATAAATATTTGTTGGCCAAATGATTGACAAATTTTCATAGATTTACCACAAGATTCACACCACCAGTTCACTTACCAAATTGACTTTTCTGGTTCCGAAAACTGAGCCAACACTTGTTAAATTAATGCATTTGCATCTTCTTGTTTCTTTCTAAATTCTTCTTGTTTCTTCCGCATTACTTGTAGGTCTTCCAAATACTTCAGCCTATCTGCCTCGCCAGATTCGTTCACCTTCTGCAACTCCTCAATGGTAGAGCGCAGTTCCATATTATGTGCTCTCTGAGCCTCGAGTTGCACTTATAGTTAAGACTTGGTTGGTCTTGAAGTACTTGCATGGATGACCATGTTCTTCAGGAAAGTTGGCTTTCTCTTGTCCTATGACAGCACAAAGTGCACAATGTCTTTGAAAGGAATTGGTTCATCCTCTATGCAATCTTCTAAAGCAGATGGCACAATGTTGCTTTCCATGACTGCCTACCAGTTTTAGGAATAAAAGAGATTATGAGAAAGCTAGCGAGAAAATTATAAGCACATCGTATACATTTGAGGGAAGAAAAGATCACTAAATTTTACGAAGATGGATAGTATTATGGAGAAATTACCGTTACTTATTTCACATTGCCATTTGGAAGAAGTTCATTGGAATGTTCCTCCATGTCACAAAAACTCGTAGCTACGAGCACCAGGGGCATGAGGGTACTTGATTTTACTGTCTGCTATTCTTATTTTTTACAAACAGAGCCTACACAAACAGGGAGCATACAATTAGTCTTGCTTAAACAATTCAAACATGAGGGAAATTGAGTAAATAAGACATGACCTGGTTCTTGGGTCAGACCAAAAATCGATAAGCCTGCACCATTCCTCATCGCTCATGTGTTCCACAGGAGATACCCTGGTAACTTCATTCTTTGGGATGGGGTTAAAAACACTTTCTTCAGATAATGTCGTTGATTTCTTGCATGCCTCATGAACTGCTTGTTGTAAGCAAACTGCACATCTAGTAGAGAGCGGTCCATGATAAACTTTTGCTGAAATAAAACAAGGATCATTAGTCTTTGCATAAAAACAATAGAAGAAAGGGACAACTGAGTGTTACAGAACATACAGAAACATTGCCGTAAAAGTATTCTCTGACATCCGGTCTCTCCATATAATCTTTACAATTGGGGAAGATAAGCATCTTAGTCTTATCTATTACTACACACTCACTGACAAACTTGGCAGCAATCAATGATGACACTGGTCTAGTTCTTCTTGCAGGAACGACAAGTGAAAGTTTTCATTCTGTGGGCATATTGTCAACCACAAACTGATGATCATCATGCATAACAGTGTCTTCAGAATGATTATGTCCAAAACCATCTACAATAATATAATGGGCATGAGTTGGTATTCTACAACGGAAAAATGCAATAAGTGTGAGCAAGCAATTGGTTTAACACATCACCTTCTTGATCCTGGTTAAAGCAGTCAAAGAACCATCCATCACAACAAAAATCTAACCCCTTGCCTAGGGTAGTTGAACCCTTAGGTGCAAGGTTGCCTTGGAGAGGCGTCAGTGCATGGTTGGGTGGGGGCTGTTGCTGGCCTTGGGGAGTTGCTTGCGGAAGGCAGGGAGCGAGCTGCTGGCCTTGGGGAGGTGCCCACAGACGGGGGACCTGGCTGCTCGACTTGGGGAGATGAAGGCAGGGACCTGGCTGCTCGACTTGGGGAGATGAAGGAGGACAACAAGGACCTGGCTTATGGCCTTGGGGAGGTTCCCGCAAAGGGCAGGGGCCTATCTGCTAGCCTTGGGGAGGTGTGTGCCCAGCTTGGAAAGCTGCCCGCAGAGCGCCTTGGACAACTGGTTGCTTCCCCTTGGACCTGGTTTTTCTTGAAGTTTCTATGCCGGCACCTAGGCCTGCCAAGACGCGCTTCCGAGCAGTTGCTACACCAGCAAAAGCAAACTTTATCCTAGCGGTAGATGTGTTTTTACATTTCATCTTCTGATGCTACAAATTTCATATGTATCGGTCAATTCAAAAGATATATGGATAAAACAGTTAGCAAACAATTCAACAAAAGATGAGTAAGTAAGGGGTTAACCTGCAGCTCATCCTCCTCACTAACATCATCTGAGTATTGTTCAGTGGCATCTTCCTCCTTTTTAGGATCATAGTCAGATCCAGAGCCTTCATTTTTTATCTTTTTAGGAGATAATATAGGTGGCAATGTGAAAACACTTGCAAAGGTCCTAACACCCAGTTGTTGCAACCGCTCATTGTTTCTCATGATGTTTTTCAGCCGACTTTCTTTCATTGGATGCATTTGAGGTTCTAAAATTAATAAAGAAATCTAAGTAAGCTACAAATTAAATAGATAATTAAAAAATATAACATGTGGTGTTGATTGTCCTAGAGAAAAAATGAGCATGATAATGAACAGCCTCTCAGACAAGAAATTTCATGGGCAAAAAAATTATTGCCTCAAATAGGCAAACACAAATGAGCATCGAGCAGGCCTAAAAGAGCAGAAAACTAGGTGATTGTTTCCTTGTCTGCAGGTAATAGGGCCCTTTTCTTTGTGCGCTTCTGGCCGGGAACCTTGGTGACATACGTTGTTGGCGAGGTGGACGACGATCTGGTGTGCTTTGACGGTGTGATGAGAGGCGAAGTGGTAGACCTTGACGGCTAAGAACGTCAAGAATCTATGACGTTTTTTGGGTGTGTCGTGAAAACATGAACTGTCCAGATTCTTATAATGAAATATTATTTCAGTTTCATCCATGATTACACCAAATTCACATGGATATATCTTTTCAAAAATAAATCAGAGTGTTTCAGAAATTTCATGACTTTTAGCATCATTTTGAGCGACTCTTTGATTAAAAAAAAGTTCGATGCAACCCAATGGTGTGAGTATCAAAAACTTAATTCTTCTTCAAACTAATAGGAATATTCCATTTTATTTCATGTTACATAAACAAAATGGTCTTCTTGAACATAAACATAGACACATTATTGAGGTTGGTTATCTTTTCTTGCATATGCGCCGATGTCACTTCAATTCCAAGATGGATCCTTTCTTACTGCAGTCTATTTGATTAATAACCTCCCTAGTAGGGTTTTTAGTCTCAAACTCATATTAAACACCTCTTTGGAAATAAGGGTGATTATTCTATATTGCGGATTTTTTGTTGTGCATGTTGTCCAAACCTTCTTCCATATAATAATCGCAAATTGCAACTCCATTCAACACAATGTGCCTTTTTAGGATATAGTGGTCTCCATAAATGCTCATTTCGTGTGACATTGTATTTCATGAATAGGTGTTCCCTTTTGTTGCTTTGCATTCCAATGCTATTTACATGCATAAGTTAATCATATTCCTCTTTCTTTGAAACCTTTTAGTTAACATGATGATGCGGACTACAAATTGCAAGATGATTCAGATGTTAATCCTGCTAACAGTGGTATTGCTAAGTTTATTGAATAGAAATCACAACATAACTTTATGCCAGAGGAAAATTCCGGTGCAGATACAGGTTCCCGATGGAGATATACCTGTTGATTCCCCTACTACATCCGTTCGGCATAGCAGCTTAGACCAATCTACCTTAGGATAGGTACCACAATCAAATCCAAGTACATGCTATGTGACGATGGTGTCTTGCCACATGGCGACGTGCAATTCTCTCGCTTCCTCTCCTACAGGTCGGCGCGGTTTCGAATGCCACGTGTAATTAATGTGGATCTTATGCATCCAGTGCCTCTCTGTCCAACTCACACATGGATCAACTGCGGGCTGGTTTGTCCATTTTTGTAGATTCCCCTTGATCTTCTATGAATAGAGTGCATGTAGCTCCAACTATATTGCTCGTACAAGGCAGCAACATAGTGTTGTTCGGCCTCATGAAAGGCTTCAACATGACAGTGATGGTCATGTGCAGTATGATCGGATTCTCTTTGCTAATATTTGCCGGTGAACCAGATAATGTTTAGGAAGGTCTTGCTGATCCTAGATGGAAATCTCCATTGGATGAGGAGTATTTTGCCCTCATGAAAAATTGGACTTATCACTTGGTTCCAGTAGTAGCTATAAAAATGTTATTTACTGTAATTGGATTTATAAAGCAAGGAGGAAAGCTAAGGGATCAGTTGATAGATATAAAACCTGCTTGGTTGCTAAAGGTTTTAAGCGGCATTATGGAATTTACTATGACCAAACATTTATTGATGTTGTCAAGACGGTGACTATTCTTTTGGTGTTCGCTCTTACTGTTTCACGAGATTGGAAGCTTCGTCAACTTGATATGAAGAAACACATTTTTGCATGGTGTTATCGAATAAGAGGTCTATACGAGGCAACCTTCTAGATATGAGGAATGATATCACTAGGACATATTTATAAACTTGATGAAGCTCTACATGGGTTGAATCAGGCACCTCGTGCGTGGTACTCTCTTCTGAGTTCCAAACTTGATTCACTTGGTTTTACTGCATCCGAGGGTGATACTTATATATGTTTCTACAACAAAGGGGAGTCTCCATCTTCATGCTCATTTATGTAGATGATATTGTTGTTGCTAGCTCCTTAGGGAAGGTGGTTGATTTTATTCTTCATGATCATTGACCGGAGTTTCCTCTCAAGGATCTGGGACCTTTGTGTTGTTGGTATTAAGGTTAAAAAGGTACATGACGGTATTATTCTCTCACAAAAAATATGAAAATGATTTTCTTAGCCATGTGAATATGAAGATATGCAAGCATATTGATACTCCGTTGTTAGTGTCTGATAAATTGTCTATGACTGATGGCGAGGTCTTGAGTCAAGATTCTTCTTGCTATAGGAGTATTGTTAGGGCTTTGTAGTATATCACTTTGACTAGAACATATATTGATTTTTTTGTATACTAGGTTTGTCAGTTTCAGCATGTATCCACTATAGTTCATGGGATAGATGTCTGGCGGATCTTGTGATAATTACTGGGTACAATCTCACTTGGATTGTGCATTGGTTCATATGATTCTACCTTTTTAGTGCCTTTTTGATGCTGATTGGAAAGGGTGTCCATATGACAAATGGTCAATAGGTGGTTTCGCAATTTTCCTGGGATCAAACTTGAACTCACGGATTGCAAGGAAATAAGCTACAAATTCTAGGAGGCTTGGATACAAAGCGCTAGAAAATGCCATGGCTGAGGTCATATAGGTGCAGTCTTTGCTTATTGAGTTGGGAATATCGCAGTCTCAAGCTGCCTTTTTATGGTGTGATAATATTGGATCTAGGTACGTATCTTCTAATCAAGTGCTTAATGCTAGGGAAAATCATATTGAAGTTAATTATAACTTTGTTCGAGAGGGTGGCGCAAAATATTTTGGACATATCATTTATTCCTTCAGGAGATCAATTGGCAGATAGCTTCACAAAGTCTCTCGCTACACGATAGTTAGAGATATTTCATCACATTCTTAACTTAGGTAGATTGAGGAGTGTTAAACATTGTAATTTACATAGTCGTGTTAGTCTTCTATATCCGTACTAGGTCGATGTTGTACCGCATCATGTATAAGATGTGTTTGTGTTCAACCAGGACACAGATCCTTTGTATGTCGATCTCATATATAAACACCAAGTTGTCCTAGTCAAGGATAATGCTTCCCATAATTATTGATAAGGATAAGATTGTCGTAGCAGCCTGGAAGTCATCAATGCAAACATAAATACATTGATGGACAATATATGTAAAGCATATCATTTTCCCCTAGAAGAAAATGCCAAATAGGGTCTAAAGGACGCACCATGTCCTCCTAGAAAGAAACACAGACCTCATAGGCTCCCCAACAAAGTCATGACTGGGAAACCATCATCGATCAACAATGGTGCAAGAGGACCAAGCCGTACAACCATGCCATCCGCTCCACATATTAGTGCCAACAAAAAAAAATTGCAACACACATAGACAAAACGATATCCACCACTCCAAGGGAGGAACAATCAACTCATGCCATGCTCTCATCAACTCTTCTAGCAAGATCAGTGCCACGAGGTGTACGTGGAGATGAAGATACCGTATCCTTACCCTGCTGAGCTCCTCCATCGCCACCATATATCCTATGTCGGTTGACCAAAAACCTAACTTTAGGGACCTAACCACAACATCGAGCATAGATTCTTGGTCCACACCCCTACCACTACTAGAGAGACAAGGAGAGGAGCTAGAAACCAGTTGATATTGATTAGTGTTTAGGAGAGGGCTCTTTATTTTAGAATCTTAGTTAGTACGTCGTCACGGTATATGCAAGCTTAAAAGTTGTATTCTATGCTAACACATGCAGACTAGCAACATAAGAACCCAACGTTTACAATAACTTGGACTCATAGAATATTATGAACGCGCATACACATAGGTATGAAACTCATAAACACTATTCTAGCTTATCTAAGAGGTTAAGTATAACCTTTTCTATGAGGCATGTGAGTTATGGAAGTTACATATTACCATATAAATAGTCATACATGGGGGGTAACACCCAAATCTCATATTTCATGAATTTCATCAGGAAAAATTTGTATGTCATGAATATAATTATGGTAGCATTTTGCAAAACATTTTGAGATAAAGAGTTAAACTCTTACGTGTCTAACAATATCATTATGAATATAATGTTTATAACAATTTAAAATGCTAAATAGTTATTAAAATACCTAAAGTTTAGTAAGTGGTTGTTGGAGAACACCGTAGGAAGAACAAACAATAAGTACTGAATAAGTTTAGAAAAACCACTACAAAAATACACCTTCCTCATTTGCGACACGTTTTTGACGACACAAGAAAAAAATATCTTCAAAATTTTTACCTAACAAATGAGCATTCCGGATGCCTATAAGGGGTAGTTAATTCTATGTCGTCATAGACCACATACCGGGACATAATCATGTTATGGTAGGTGGCACGCAAGAGCGGAAATTTTTAATGCCACTCTTAGGCAATGGAGGCATTAAATTGTTGCCCCGTCCATTCTAAGTGACACTAAATGTTGAAGTATGGTCAAACATGTCTCACTGGCCATTCATGTCTCCCTGACATGTGTGTCTCACCATCTGTGACCCGTTTTAATTTTTATCTACCCCACAAGATCCACACCTCTTTGCACAAGGGGAAACACTAACAATCTGTTGGAGGCAATAATAAAGTGGTTATTATTATGTCTTTGTGTTTATGATAAATGTATACATCCCATGCTATAATTATATTAATAGGAAACACTAATACTGGTGTGTTTTGTAAACATAAAAGAGTCCCTAGTAAGCCTCTTGTTAAACTAGCTTGTTGATTAATAGATGATCATGTTTCTTGATCATGAACATTGAATGTTATTAATAACAAGATCATATCATTAGGAGAATGATGTGATGGACACACACCCATAGTAAGCATAGCATAATATCAAGTCATTAAGTTAATTTTGCTACAAGCTTTCAAATACATAGTAACCTAATCCTTTGACCATGAGATCATGTTAATCACCATCACCAGATGAGTGCTTTGATGACATCAAACGCCACATCATAACTGGGTGGTTATAAAGGTGGCATTGGATATTCTGAAAGTATGTGTTGAAGCGCATGGATCAAGAATGGGATTTGTTCATCCAAATGACAGATAGATATACTCTGGGCCCTCTCGGTGGAATGTAATCCAATTGGATTGCAAGCATGTGACTAGGTCACAAGGGATGCCATATCATAGTATGAGTAAAGAGTACTTATCGGTAACGAGGTTGAACTAGGTATGGAGATACCGATGATCGAACCTTGGATAAGTAGAGTATCACGCGACAAAGGGAATCAATATCGTATGTTAATGGTTCTTTCGATCACGAAGTCATCGTTGAATATGTGGGAGCCATTATGGATCTCTAGGTCCCTCTATTGGTTATTGATCGAAGAGGTGTCTCGATCATGTCTGCATAGTTTGCAAATCATAGGTGACACACTTAAGGTTTGATGTTGTTTAAGTAGATATGGAATGTGAGTTGGACACGAAATGTTGTTCAAAGTCTCGGATTGGATCTAGGACATCACGAGGAGGTCCGGAATAGTCCAGAGAATAAGATTCATATAATGGAAGTCATCTTTCAGGGTTCAGAAAAGTTTTCGGTATTTTGATCGGAGCTTCTAGTAGGTTCTAGAGGGCCGCTAGTGGGACCACCACCCCGGGAGGGGCCACATGGGCTAAGGAAATGATGCGAGGCCCCATGGGCCAGCCGCACCATGCCCTAGAATCCTAACCGGCCCACCCCATAGGGATAAGGGAGAATCCATAGAAAATAGGGGATTAGACATGGGGGGAAGGAAAGTTCCCCCCTCCCTCTTGCACCGGCCCTAGGAGGTGGAGGGCAAAGGGGGGAGACCTAGCCGCACCCTCCCTATATAAATAGAGGGGAGGGGTGGCCGGCCCCCTTGCCCCTTCACCCAATCATAACTGCCACCTCTCCTCCCTCCCGCTTCTTACTCCTCCGGCTTACGCGAAGCCCTGCAGGAATTCTCCTCCACCACCACCACCACGCTGTCGTGCTGCTGGGATTCCGAGGGGATCTACTACCTCTGCTTCCCACTGGAACAGGGAGAGGAAGGTATTCATCGACTCCGTACGTGTGACCGAGGGCGGAAGCGCTGCCGGATCGCAGCGCCGGAAGGATCGTTGTCATCAACCACGAGATTAGATCTTGTCAAGGCGTTGGATCTTTGAGGGTTAGTTCTCATCTATCTCGTAGAACCTATCTAGTAGATTAGATCTTGTATTTTCCATAGATTGGATCTTGATTTTATTCATTCTTGCGGTAGAATTTTTTTGTTTTCTATTCTACGAACCCTACACAATCTATATTTGTGATCCGAAGAATCCCATGGCCATGTCACCCACTACCCACCTGTTGGACGCTTTTTAGACTAAGCCAGGAAGGTGGCTCTCGGCCTCACACGAAGTGAGCCGCCTAGGTGCGGGTCATCATGTATGGTGCCGACACATAGCATAAGATTCCAAACGTGTGCAATGTACACGTCGCTGATCATGGAGACGTTGTTCAGTGTGGCATGGAACACACCCTAGACCGCTTTATCATAACCACGCATGAGGCAACAACATCTGAAGAATCGGATATAGCTGAGCAGTGAGCTACCGCCGTGGTGAGTAGTGCCTACGAGGCCATGCATGGATGTTGTGCCGAACAATGGTTAGTACAACTATCATCGACGCTGTAAATAAAGTTTTAGTTGTTTTTGTTAAGATTAAGATATGCTGGGGACATTTATTATGACATTAGATTAATTGAAAAATCGGGAGATAGTGGAGTCACTGACTAGTGGGACCACAGAATATGTCCTCACGAGTGGCCCTCTATGGCTTATGTGTCCCTTGAGAAGTGAGACCCAAAGTTCTACCTCACTTAATCAACAGCCTATGAAAGCAAACTTATCCCTTCAAGCATTTCCTATATTCAATATAGCAAACACTTTCCCTCTAACCACGCCGTTGCACTCCTTCTTCCACTCTGAACCTTAGTTCTCTTAGCACTCCCACGTCTCCAGTAGTAACACGAGATCCCATCCATCTCCACTAGTGTCCATTAGTATATCAAGATCCCATCTCTCCCCACTAATGCCTAGTTCTAAACCCCAAGATACCATCCTATTTTCTCATAAGTAGTGACCTCCCGATATGATCAAGCCACGTTAGAGGCTTCCACTATCATGCCCGTTCCACATAGTATCTTCTTCATCTCTTAAACATATCGGGTTTCTTTTTTTCTATCTCTTCTCAAATATGCCATGAGGAGAATGACTGGTATATCCGTGTGGGGGAGGACGGTTGGTATTTCTGCTTTGATGTCTTTAACCGGCGCCACTCAAATGATGCCTTGTGGATTGGTAGCTAAGTTGTGCATATCATGAAGATTTTCTAACCCCAACACGATGAAGAATATGTGTAGAATGGCAAGGTTCTCAAGGACTACAAAAATCTAGAGATTTGTCCTTAATAATATCCTTTTGTAGTATTTCTATGTAGTTTCTTATTTGTAGGTTTAGATAGAATCATAGGAATTCAAGAGCTCCCCTCTTAGAGTTTTCATGTGTTTAAATATCCGAATCAGCAAACTGGTGATGGAGACATCCATGTAACAAAATATTATATATTAAATGTAATGGATAAAACTGTTGAATTTTATATCTTAAATATTATGGAAATTATTTTTTGTAATGGAAAAATATTTTTTAGCATTAATTATGTAAGACGACAGAGCAATGCGCCACACCTTACTATCATACGGCTCTAAAACTCCTCCATCTTTCCTTCATGTACCGAGTTGCATGACGTCTAGTTCTGCAGAATATTTGTCATGGTGGATGACCATGCGCCGAGTGAAAAAATACGCCTCCTATGCACTTTTTCCACCCAGTAATCCCTGACATTTTTCTTTTTGCCGCGACAACGCGAGCCCAGAAATTAAGCGTGTGCCTTGGAGTTTATAACCGCATGTGCTCGTGTGTTGTAGTTTGCCAAAGTTTGGAAAATGACCATTGAAGACATAGGAAAAAACTAGCACCATTGGAAACAAATCTAGCAATTTTGACATGCTCTACTCAAAACAGAGGACATTCTAAAATAACCGAGTTTGAACACCACAACTAGTGAGGAAAAAACATCGCACACAAACAGAAGCTATGATACAACAAAAGAAACACTTGTATACCAAACTTTGGTTACCCGGTTTGAAACTCCCCCGAAACAGAGCATTAATCAACTGACTCACTGTAGATGTTTGAACCGACCTACCAAAGAGGTTTAGACCACCCTTACATAAAGGGGAACAGCATGTGACATCCGTTTCCTCCAACAAATCTTCGTATCACTAAGGTTTTTACGGTTAAACCAACACAACACATTTGTTTAAGAAGCCACACTAGGAAGGCACTTATAAAGCAATATCTTCACAAAAAATGTTGAATGACATTCGAAGTCTTTGAGAACTCACAAGTGAAAGCACCCCAAACAAGAAACCAAACAAAACTACATGTAACATATGCAAATGCTATATTAACATTTGTATGCTATAACCCTGTCTCAACACCTTGAGAATAGTAAAACTTGGAACACCAAAACCTGCGCGAGTCTAACCAAGCCAGACATGTAGCTCTCAACCTCACGAGGGGAGAGATGTCCATGCGCTGGTCATCAGTTACGACACAGACTCATAGCAGAAGATACCGAACAAGTGTAATCACCCTGCCTCCTTTCAAGGATACGCCGATTAGTACAACGTGTCATGGGAATGCACCCTGGACCGCTTTATCAGAAGCACCTAGGAGGCAACAACTGCAGAAGAATCGGTGATAGCCAAGCAGAAAGGTGCCACAGTGAAGAGAACTACCCAGGAGGCCATGGATGTTGTGCTCAACAAAGTCTAGTATAGCCATCGATACTATCAGTAAAGTTTTAGTTGTTTCTTGTCAAGATTAAGATGTGTTTGAGACTTTTATTATGACACTAGATGAAACGAACAATCGAGAGATAGTCATTGACTAGTGTGAGCCATCGAATATGTCCACATGAGTTCTCTCTATGGATTATGGGGCCTCTGATAAGTGAGGCCTAGAGTTCTACCTCACTTACTCAACGGCCCATGAAAGCAACCTCTACACCTCCCAGCATTTACTATATAATACATGGAACACTTGCACTCTAACCACGCCGTTGCAATTCTTATCTCCACTCTAAACGCTAGATCTCACATCACTCCCATATGTCTCCAGTAGTAACACAAGATCCCATCCCTCTCCAGTAGTCTCCTACTAACTTAAGATCCCATCTCTAACCACTAGTGTCCAGTACTAACCCCCAAGATCTCATACTCTTTTACCTATGTAATGACCTACCGATTTGCTAAAGCCACGCCGGAGGCTTCAACTGACATGCCTGTTCCGCATGGTTTCTTATTCATCCCTTCAACAGATTGGGTTTCATTTAATTTGTTATTCTATCTCTTTGTTAAATAATCTTAGTGCTCTTTTAGATATGCTACGAGGAGGATGGCTAGTATATATATATCTGCATCAAGGAGGATGACTGGTATATCCGTGGCGAGGTCTTCAACTGGCACCACTCGTTTGATGCTTGTGGATTGGTAGCTAGGTTGTGCATATCATGAAGATCTTATAACCCCGACACGTGAAGAATCTGTATAGAATGTAAATATGCTCAGAGACTACAAAAGCTGGAGATTTTTTCTTAAAAATTTCCTTTTTTTAGTATTTCTAGCTAGTTCTTAGTTATAGGTTTAGACATAAATATAGGAACTTGAGATCTTCCCTCTTAGAATTTTCCTATGCTTAAATATCCACATAAAAACATATGATGTGGAGACATCCATGTAATGCAATTTTATTTCTTGAATGTAACGGATGAAAGTAGAATTTTATATCTTAAATATTATGGAAATTATTTGTTGTAATGGAAAAGTATTTGTTAGCATCAATTATGTATTAAGGTTTGTGACGTCGTCGGTATGTGGATATAACACAATAGAGTAATGTGGCTCAGCTTACTGTTACACAATACTAAAATTCCACCATTCTTCCGTAATGTACCAATGTGCATCCATATGGTGCCATGGAATAGATGGCACATCGAATGACCATAAGCCGAGTGAAAAAAGAGCTGTCTATGCCCAAATCATTTTTGCCACAACAATGCGAGCCTAGAGATTACGCGTGTTCCTTGGCCTTAATAAACGCACATGCCCGCGTGCTTTGATGTAGTGAGCGAGAGCATGGAAAATGGACCTCTAGACATATAGGAATAAAAACTAGCACCATTGAAAGCAATTCTTGAACTTTGGACATGCACTCTACACAAAGCAAAGGACCTTCTGAAATAACCAAATCTGAACCCCGCTACTAGTGAGGAAAAACATCTCAGACAAATAGAAGCCATGATACAACCAAGAAACGCTTGTAGAACAAACTTTGGTTAACCGGTCTAAACTCCCCCAAAACAAATGATTAAATAGCTGACTCACTATGACGTTTGAACCGAACTACTGAGGAGGTTTAAACCACCCTTGCATAAAGGGTAACAACACGTAACATCTATGCCTCCAACAAATATTGGAATCACTAAGGTTTTTCTGGTTTAAACCACCACAACACGTCTAATTTATAAGCTACACAAGGAAAGCTCTTATAAAGAAATATCATCCCAAAAATGTTGAACAACATCAAATCCTTTGAGCACTCACAATTATTGAAAGCACCCCCAAAAAACCCCTAACAAAACAGCATGCAACTTATGCAAAGGTTACCCCTTTCTATCCTATAACTGGTCTCAACACCTTGATACTAGTTAAACTTGGAACACCTATCTAGGAATACCTCTTCCTTGAGCTTCTACCTAAGCTTGGACACAAAGCTCATATTTTATACCAAGATGAATTTTTATTTTAATCATAGTCACTTGGTGAAGACTTCAAATACCTCTCCCTTAATCTCTATGGGAAGCATTGTCGATAAGATAAATTTTTTTCACCCATCGTACTTGACGAGCCTTCATGCTTCAAGATATGTCTTCACCTAATCCACTATTTGACCATGCATAACTATATGACATCATTTACACGTTCTCATCACCAATGACGTTCATCTTGACAATATCAACACCTCAACCTTCCTTTGCAGACCATCCTTGTGGTAAATACCCTATAAGTATTATGACAAGCCTCAATGCACTTTGATAACCATCAACAATCTACGACATTTCCTCTTGAGATTTTATGATATCATTCTATCAATGTTCAAAAATATAGTAAATATAAATCACCAATCCATTAGAGTACATGTGTGTCATCCTTAAAGAACTATCATGCTCTTTTCAAGTTATACTCAAACATCCATCATACATTCATTAACCCTCAACCTTCAAACATATGTCCATCCTTGATGCCTTTTATCGAGATTGCCCTTACTTAACTTGATGACTATATAATCTTTGATGCGCTATCTCGTCAAATCAAACAAAACCCTCATGCTTTGTTATCGGTAGAAAAGTGTTAGTACATATTCGAAATTTCATAAAAACACCATGTGATCACATGGCAGCAAATGGAACATCCTTAAATTTATATGTTGATCATCTCAAATTCATCAAAAAATATCATTTTGATCGGCATTCGTATTTTCTTCATTTACACAATGATTCAGACCTTGAACCGATTGTTCACTTGTCCATCTCCACAAGATGGAGACAGAACATTTACTAGTAGTATATCCACACATAACATAAGCTCCAACTTTCACTCAAGATTCATCCACACATGATGGAAACCTCAATACCATCAATAATAGGCTCCATGGGTTCGTATGCTCATCCTTTTGATGCAATCGTAATAGTGGTATCTGTTCTTATTTTACTGTATAATGTCCATAAAATTAGTGAAAAATCATGTATAGGGTGGAGTAATACTCCATACCAAGTACGTATTGAAAACAGAAAACAAACTACATCTAACACCCCCTTGATCTAAATCTTGGAAAGATTTAGATTATTCTTGAACTCATAGAGCTTCTTGCAGCACTATGTCTTTGTGAAACCATCAACAATCTGGTCCTTGCTTGAAATAAATATGACGTCAAATTGTTTGCTAACAACCCGCTTATGAACAAAATAAAAATCAATCTCAATGTGCTTGGTGCGAGCATGGAAGACTGGGTTAGCAGACAGAAACATAGCACCAATATTATCACACCATAAGCAAGGTTTTTCTGTGAGAGGAAGATCTAGTTCCCTAATGAGAGCCTCAACCCAAATTAATTCCGCTGTGGAATTAGCAAGAACTTTTTATTCAGGCTCAGTGCTAGAAGGTGACACTATAGGTTGTTTCTTGGCACTCCAAGATATAATATTAGGACTAAATAAAATAGCAAAACCGACGTCTGTCATTGAGATCATCGGCCCAGTCTGCATCTGAAAAAGCACTAGGGAGTTTCGAGGAGGATGGCTGGAAAATTAGTCCAATAGTATGTGTGCCATGAATATAACCCATGATCCTTTTTACAATTATCTAGTGAGAAGTAATGGGAACATGCAGAAACTGATATACATTATTAACAAAGAAAAACAAATCAGGTTGTGTTAGTGTCAAGTAGTGAAGAGCACCAACAATGCTCATGTATCTGGTACTGTCGTATGGACCAAGAGAGGAACCATCAGTTAAGGAGAGTGTGTATGTGCTAGATTGTGGTGTGGGATAGAATGTACACGTGCTCATACCAACTCACACAAGTAGATCAATAACATATTTGTCCCGATTTAAAAGTAAACCATTTGAATGCTTGTGAACTTAAAGACCTAAAAAACAGTGAATATATATCCCTAATCATGGCTTAAGCTCTTTTATAAGGTTGTGATGGCTATATCTGAGGAACTGGTGACAATAATATCATAAACATAGACAAGAAGAAACATATGAATACCTGCCTTGTCAAACATAAACAAAGATGTATCTGCCTAGGAAGAAACAAGACAAAGGGTGTGCAGTTTCATGCTGAGACAAGAATACCAAGCTCGAGGTGCCTGTTTTAATCCATAAGAATCTTTGTCAAGTTTGCAAATATAGTTTGGAGTAGTGGAAGCCTGAATACTAGCTGGCTGTCGCATGTAAACCTCCTCTTACAGAACACCATGGTGGAACACGTTCTTAACATCTAGATGTCATAAACTCCGGCATTTTGAGACTGATATGGATAGGACAAGTCTAATGGTAGCAACCTTAACAACAGGACTAAAAGTATCCACATAATCAATTCCATACTTATATTCAAAACCTTATGTAACAAGATGAGCTTTATACCTGTCAATAGTACCATCTGCATTTTTTTGATGCGATGCACCAAATTGCAATCAATTATGTTCTTGTTGTAACTTGTGAAGGGAATATGCCCGAGAGGCAATAATAAAGTGGTTATTATCGTATTCCTTGTTTATGATAAATGTTTATTCTACATGCTATAATTGTATTAATACGGAAACGTTAATACATGTGTGTTTAATAAACAAACAGAAAGTTCCTAGTTATGCCTCTCTCATAAACTAGCTCGTTGATTAACAAGATGATCAAGGTTTCCTGATCATGGACATTGGATGTTGTTAATAACGGGGTCACAACATTAGTGTAATGGTGTGATGAACATTCATCCTAAGTATAGCATTACGATCAAAGTCATTGAGTTTATATTGCTATAACAACTTACTAAGTGATCCTAATCCTTAGACCATGAGATCATGTCAATCACTAACACCGGAAGAGTTTCTTGATAACATCAAACGTCATATCATAACAGGGTGATTATAAAGATGGATTCAGAACTAATAAAGTGTTATGTTGATGCCCATGGATCGAGAGTGGAATTTGTTCATCCCGATGACGGATAGATATACTCTGGGCCCTCTCGGTGATATCACATTGATTAGCTTGCAAGCAAGTGATTTGATCACTAGAATGTTATATCACGGGAACGAGAAAAGAGTGCATGTCGATGCTTGAGATCAAACTAGGTATGGAGATACTGATGATCGAATCTCGGACATGTAATATATCGTGAAACAAAGGGATTAAGATACTAGCGTAAAAGGTTCCGACGATCACAAGAAAGTCATCGTTGAATGTGTGGGAGTCAGTATGGGTCTCCAGATCCCGCTTCTGATTATTGATCTGAGAGGGGTCTCGATCATGTCCACATTATTCACAAACCATAGGGTGACACACTTAAGAGACACCGACATCCAATTGGAGCAAAAGTTTCATGCCGAAAGAATGAACAAGCGTAGGAATTTATTTCACTAGATACCGAAACAGGTTTTCGGGTGAAATTGCATAAAGTGGTTATGCATGTGAAATAAAATTCTAGCAAGGGGTTATTTGTGAATGTTTGTCATTAAAGTAATTGACAAAATTCTGAATAAAATAAAAGAGTTTTATTTAATGAGAGTTTGCATTAAATTTGGTGGAAATTTAATGGGAATTTGAGTGGAGAAAATTGAAGGGCCATTTTGTGAGTGGAGTGTCCACCCACATGAATGAGGGAGAGGTGGGGGCACCCTCCATGGCCGGCGGCCATGCCCCTTGGCTGCCCTCCCCTATATAAGGAGCCCCTCCTCTCACTTCTCACTCACACCTCCTCGTGAAGGATCTCTCTCCCCCTCTAGAATTTATCCCCCATGGTCTCGGACTAGCGAGATACATGTTCCCGGTGGCTATTTGGCAAGAAAGAGTTGTGCTTCCGCTGTATCGCTGGAGCGAGGAGGCGGAGGTTGCTCGGTGCCTCGAACGTGTGTGCGAGCACGGATGCGCTGCTGTTTTGCGGCGCTAGGACTTCCTCTCGATCTTGAGATCGGCAAGAGATCGTCTACATCAACCACGAGTTTAGACTCGTTAAGCTTTCTCGGTCTTCAAGGGTATGTTCTCTACGGATATACATCCGCCCGTTGTTTGTATCTAGTAGATAGATCTTGGTACATAGTTGTTCCCATCGTAGGATTTTTTTTTGTTTTCTATGCTGCGAACCCTACAGTGGTATCAGAGCTGGATCTATGCGTAGATACTTTGCACGGGTAGTACACATATGAGTATGTGGGCGATGATGATCATTTTATTGCTTCTTTGTTGTACTTTGGATATTGGTGGCATAGTGGGATGAAGCGGCCCGGACAAACTTTACATGTCCTCGCACATGAGACCTGTTCCACGCTTGACATGCAACTAGTTTTGCATAAGTGGCTAGCGGGTGTCTGTCTCTCCTACTATAGTCAATATCTAATTTGCAAAGAGTTGTCAACAATTTGGTTATCCTCGTTGTGGTTCATGTTCGTAGGTAAGAACAGTTCTATCTTCGAAAGCCCTAAGCCACGTAAAACTTGCAATGGACAAATTAGAGGCGTCTAGTTTAGATTGTTGCTGGGCTAGTGTTATGATATGGTGATGTTGTAAGTAGAAGTATGAGATGATACTCTTACAACATACATAACATGTAAACTCCATAGACCTTGGATTTACACATAAAGGTATGATAGTGATCATACCACGATGCACATGATAGAGATCATATGCCGGAACCATATCATTCCACTAATAAACATGTGATGTTTGATAGCACCTTATATTTCTTGTTTGGCGTTTTATTAGCATAATAAGATGATCCCTCATTTAGATATCAAGATAAAAATGTGTTCTTCCTTAAGTATGCACCGACAATGTTTCGTCGCTTCAAGACATCACGTGATGATCGGGTGTACTTGAATCCATGAGCACATCTCGGGTGTAAGACAGTTACACACGCGAATACTAAGGTTCTTACTTGGCGAGCCTAGCATGTACAGACATGGCCTCAGAACACGGACCGAAAGGTTAAGCATGAGTCATATAGTAGATATGATGCCCATTTGATGCTCGCCTTTGAAGCTACACCGACTCACGTGATGATTGGACTTGGTGTAGTGGATTTGGTTCATGTAATCACCAAAAAGACACGAGGGATGTCGTTTTTGAGTGGGAGTTAATTTCTAATTTGGATTAGTAGAACTCAATTTATCATAAATTAAATCAAAGTGAATTTGCATAATATGTTGTAGTCATTGGCATTCGTTCACCACCTTATGCATAGTTGTAATTGGGATAATAGAACTATAGGATTCTGGATATATACTTTACGAACTGGTATCGTACTGTGTTGAGTGTCAATCTAAAGTTTAAAGTCTTATTGCAAACTTTCAGCAAACTCTATTTACTCCGTGAAATTTAATAGTTGTTATTAAATCGAGAGTAACAATTCCACTGTTAGTATCTTAAGTATCATGTTTGCCTCCATGATTCTTGATTGTTTTAATATCAAGTTTATCTAGGAGCTGAAAGAATTGTTTCAGAAACCATCATGTGTGGCAGATATAACGATATCTGAAACAATGTTTTGGTTGCAATATGATAGAGTATAATATGTGTTCTCATATAGGATGAGAATTTACAAAGGTTGGAGATGCTAGACATCCTAATCATCCAAAAGGGTTTTGGAAAGCAACATTATACTCACGATTCGCCTTTATAAGCTACAGTAGCTTGATCATGAAAGTCGTCATGATAAGGGTGAATAGAAGATGTATGTAAAGTGTTTACTACACTAAAAGATTACTAAAGAATGGATTTTGAAAGAATACCGATCATTTTTATGATGGTGATCTACTTCAAAGTGCCAGTCCAAAGGTATTATTATTTGAATATACATGCTTTGGACTATGTGTCATGTATATGGCGCCACTGTTGATGTTGATAAATTCTTTTAAAAAGGAAAAGGAAATGCTGAAAGAGAATCTATAAAATATATTTGGCAGAAAAGAAAAGATTGGAAATATCCAATTTAGGTATATGGATGATATACATGTTATGGTTGTATTCTTTGCTTGTTAAACAATGTGGTTCTTGGGTATTGGATACCGAATTGGTTGGTATGAAATTTCATACGGAACGACGCAATTCATGAACCACAATGGCCTAAAAAACTAGCAAGAGAATATGTGATGATGTTCATCGAAAACAAACAAACCGTTGTTTGTATTTCTCGTTGACATCAAAGCTTGACTTCAAGATTTGTTTTAATAATTGTTATTTAAATCAGGTATTATGAGAACAAAGATTGTTCAAATAATTACCATATTCCATATTAGATGGATGATTTACAAATCTAGTTGAAGAAATCACATCCATAAAACCTAATGCTAAAATGTCGCAAGACAAATGATTGAAAGATCACTTACGAAGTGACATCGCCGTTTAAATTATATTGGAAAGAAAACATGAAGAATATCCATATTCATGGATTTTTGGAGTCTTTGATTTGATCAAGTGACGCTTGTGAGACTTTCCTCGGGATAATTAAAAACTTCGTTCAAAGGCCAAGGAAGAACGAACGACTAAAATATTGGAATTTATACATATCGATGTATGTAGTCCATTATGTGTAGTCATAAGCGATGGGTTTCAACTTCATATACTTTCTCCGGAAATTTGAGTGAATATTCACTTAATGAGAAAGAAGTGTGCAATATTTGAAAATGTTCAAAGACTTTCAAGATGAAGTGAAAATCATTGTAACAAGAAAATAAATGGTTTATGATTTTATCATAAGGGATTTATTTGAGTTACAAGTGTAACAAGAAAATAAATGAATTATGATTTTATCATAAAGGGATTACTTGAGTTGCAAGTTTAGCAAAACACCTAGATTTACATTTCCCGAAACACCATAGGAGTATGGAGTGTTTAGATTTGTAATAAAACCTTGTTTGACCTGGTTGGATCAAAGGTGTTATTTATAAAACTGCCATTATGTTTTAAAAGATTAAAGCTTTAGAGACTACCGCTTTTACACTGAAAAGAGATCCATCTTGATCCGTTGAAATGACACCATATGAGTTATGGTTTGGGGTAAAACCCAAGTTGTCATTTCTTAAATTTTGGTATGCTAAACATAATTAAGATGTTTACAACCGAAGTCGGATGAGCATGTCTTTGTAGGTTATTTCGAATAACAATTGGTTATTCCTCCATAACATCAAGGACAAAAGGGTTTGTCGCTTGAAACGTGAAGTTTCTTGAAGAAGGAATTTTTCATAAATGTTAAGTGGGAGGACAATAGAACTTTGATAAGGTTAACGAACCTTAGCTAAATGTGCTGAGTTGCGCAGCGCAGGAAATGGTTCCAGAGGCTGCCATAATGCTCATAGCTTATGTGCCTCAAAGGTTGTGGTCACGGAGATCTAAGTTCCTATTGAACCAAGTAGGTCGGTTAAACAATCAAATGCTAAGATTTGAGAGTAAATCATTATTGTTTGACAATGATGAACCGAATACATACAAAAAAGCGATGATGGGCCTTGACTCCGTCAAATGGCTTAAAGCCATAAAATCCGTGATAGTTCCATATACGAGAAATCAAGTTTTGAACTTGGAAGACCCTCCGGAAAGGTGTAAAAACCTATCAGTCGTATTTGGATCTATAAAGAAACAGACATGGATGTTTCAAATCTATGAAATAGTCGACATGTCGTAAAGTATTTTATGACAATGTTCAAGGAGTTGACTATGACAAGATTTGATATTTCATAGCGATATTTAGTCTGGACGGATTGAAGGAGCAACCACTACATATAATTTGTTATATGGTAGATGAATAAACAAAACAAAGTTCTTCTAATAGAATGGTTACCTAGGACGTGTACATGACACGATCCAAAGGGTTTTGTTAATTCAAAGGATGCTAAAAAAGGCATGCAAACTTCAACGGTTGAAGTAAGCATCGCGGAGTTGGAATCTTCACCGTGATGAAAAAGGAGTTTTCATTTGGAGACGATGAAGATGCTTGCATTTGCAAGAAATTAAGTGGGAGCGCTGAGACATATTTCTAATACATTATGTGGAGGACATCTTGTTGATTAGAAATGATGTATCTTTTATTGACAAATGTTAAGAATTTCATTTTGATGAAAGACTTAGGCAAAATCCGAATATTTAGCATGAATGTCTATAGTGGATAGACTGTGACGCTAATATGGTTGTGCCAAACGTACATATATGAGATATTGAAGGAGTTCAATATAGAAACGACTAGAAACGGTTCTTGTTGCATGGAAAGGAATTAAATCAAGATTCAAGTGTATCGACACTTGATAAGTGAAACAAGATTCAAGTGCTTTGACACTTGATGAGTGAAATCACGAGAATGTTTTGATCAATCATACCATGATATGTACACATCCAGATAAGTCCTATGCTCTAAGTGTTATGAGCATATACCAGAATGAATCATAAAATGATCATTGGACGATAGTAATGATATTCTTATGATCTTTTGGAAGAACTAAGAATATATTTGTGTAGAGGTGACAAACAATTACAAATAGTTCATTGTAAAGCGTTACATTGATACTAGTTTTGTCATAAGATACAAATTAAGTTTATCTCAATTTAAACTGTGGGTGGCACAATGTAATGGAAAGAAGATTCCATGATGGATTTGGATGAAATCCATAGTTAAGACATTGTGACGAATACTACAACAAAAGGGCTAAGTATATGACTGCTACGGTAGCAGCAAAGGAGGGAATTTGTGTCAAGTAGTTTGCTATCAAACTAAGGTGTGGTTCACAACGGGCTAACACTAAAGATATATTGTATGACAATAGTATCGACATGTTTTAACCCCAAGGAACTAAAGGTCTCACCGAAAGACCAAATTTATACAATGCCATCTCATTGGATAATGAGTGATGCGTGAAGACGCAAAGACATACAAATACACATGGACCTGAAGCGTCAGATCCGTAGATTATGTTAACCACTTGCAGTTGCGTATATGGAACACCAGAAAGCCATATGTGTTCAATACGCAAAGTTTTCAAACTAGATTATTGTCTCTAGTGCAAGTGGGAGACTGAAGGGAATATGCCCGAGAGGCAATAATAAAGTGGTTATTATCGTATTCCTTGTTTATGATAAATGTTTATTTTACATGCTATAATTGTATTAATACGGAAACGTTAATACATGTGTGTTTAATAAACAAACAGAAAGTTCCTAGTTATGCCTCTCTCATAAACTAGCTCGTTGATTAACAAGATGATCAAGGTTTCCTGATCATGGGCATTGGATGTTGTTAATAACGGGGTCACAACATTAGTGTAATGGTGTGATGAACATTCATCCGAAGTATAGCATTACGATCAAAGTCATTGAGTTTATATTGCTATAACAACTTACGAAGTGATCCTAATACTTAGACCATGAGATCATGTCAATCACTAACACCGGAAGAGTTTCTTGATAACATCAAACGTCACCGTAATCAGGTGATTATAAAGATGGATTCAGAACTAATAAAGTGTTATGTTGAGGCCCATGGATCGAGAGTGGAATTTGTTCATCCCGATGACGGATAGATATACTCTGGGCCCTCTCGGTGATATCACATTGATTAGCTTGCAAGCAAGTGATTTGATCACTAGAATGTTATATCAAGGAGAGAAAAGAGTGCATGTCGATGCGAGATCAAACTAGGTATGGTGATACCGATGATCGAATCTCGGACATGTAATATATCGTGAAACAAAGGGATTAAGATACTAGCGTAAAAGGTTCCGACGATCACAAGAAAGTCATCGTTGAATGTGTGGGAGTCAGTATGGGTCTCCAGATCCTGCTTCTGATTATTGATCTGAGAGGGGTCTCGATCATGTTCGCATTATTCACGAACCGTAGGGTGACACACTTAAGAAACACCGACATCCAATTGGAGCAAAAGTTTCATGCCGAAAGAATGAACAAGCGCAGGAATTTATTTCACTAGATATGCAAAACAGGTTTTGGTGAAATTGCATAAAGTGGTTATGCATGTGAAATAGAATTCTAGCAAGGGGTTATTTGTGAATGTTTGTCATTAAAGTAATTGACAAAATTCTGAATAAAATAAAAGAGTTTTATTTAATGAGAGTTTGCATTAAATTTGGTGGAAATTTAATGGGAATTTGAGTGGGTTTTTGAGTGGAGAAAATTGAAGGGCCATTTTGTGAGTGGAGTGTCCACCCACATGAATGAGGGAGAGGTGGGGGCACCCTCCATGGCCGGCGGCCATGCCCCCTTGGGCTGCCCCCCTCCCCTATATAAGGAGCCCCTCCTCTCACTTCTCACTCACACCTCCTCGTGAAGGATCTCTCTCCCCCTCTAGAATTTATCCCCCATGGTCTCGGACTAGCGAGATACATGTTCCCGGTGGCTATTCGGCAAGAAAGAGTTGTGCTTCCGCTGCATCGCTAGAGCGAGGAGGCGGAGGTTGCTCGGTGCCTCGAACGTGTGTGCGAGCACGGATGCGCTGCTGTTTTGCGGCGCTAGGACTTCCTCTCGATCTTGAGATCGGCAAGAGATCGTCTACATCAACCACGTGTTTGGACTCGTTAAGCTTTGTCGGTCTTCAAGGGTATGTTCTCTACGGATATACATTCGCCCGTTGTTTGTATCTAGTAGATAGATCTTGGTACATAGTTGTTCCCATCGTAGGATTTTTTTTGTTTTCTATGCTGTGAACCCTACAACTTGGTGGTACAAGATGCCATGTGTTATTAGCGAGAAGAGCATCATACTCATCTTGCATAGAATTCTTCCAATTTGGATCAGTGAGAGCCTCTTGTAAATTATGGTTCTCATGTAGAAGTTAACAATGCCCACTTAATTGTTCCATCAATACGTATTTTAGAATGAACAATACCTTTATGTAGTTGAGTTCTTGGTTTAACGGCAGGAGGAGGAGGATCTTTAGGTGACATAGAAGATCCAGTCACCTGAGAAGATTCGGCGGCAAGAGAATCTGCACGATCCCGCCGCTGCTACTGGCATCAGGCGAGGTGACGTCATGCGTCTCCGCATCAGGCGCGAATGACACGGGCGTTGATTGGAGGAGGCTGGGTGGGGACCAAGGCAGGGACCAGTCCACCCCACCGGGTGATGGAGGGGTCTGGTTTCACATGGTCCTGAGGCTGCGTGACAACGATGTGTTGACGAGGTTGTCCTCGTGCACGCGCGTGTGAGCGGGAGACAGGGCGGGTGAAGGCGATGTGGTGATGTTAGGTTGGTGCAACCGGTGGGTTGAGTCGGCTTCTGCGTTAGCCATAGTCGGTGCCGGATCCAAGGTAAATTTTTCCCAAGAGTTAGCCTGGAACTCCGTATCCTCTTGGCCTATAGCTGGTTTTTGTTGTACATCGTCATTTGATGTGCCGTTTTCACTGCGAGGTGCAGAATTTTGTATACTTTATGCAGATGAACTGGTATTGGAGTCTTCATCTGGGACCTGTGTAGGATCAACAAGAGGCACAAGTTGCAAATAGTGATCATTACTATGCACACCCCTATCCTGCGGCATCAGAGAGGATGGTTCAGGAGGGAGAAAGAGGATTTCTTCAGAAAAAACAACGACCAGCATTAGGATGAAGGTATGCAAAAGGAAAGAAATTCTCATCAAAGTCAACATATCTTGAAATATAAACCCATCCAATAGTGGCATCAAGACATTTTACTCCTTTGTGAAGAGAACTATAGCCAAGAAAAACACAACATTTTGACTAATAAGAAAGCTTTTTGTTTGTTATAGGAATGAACATTGGGCCAACACTCACAACCAAAAACACGAAGAGAGTCATAGTTGGGTATTGATTTGAAGGATTTTTTCTATAGGAGTCATAAATCAATGACTTTGCTTGGAGGCAAGTTTATGAAAGAAGTGGTTGTAAGAAAGGCATCATCCCAATATTTCAAAGGAATAGTGGCATTAGCAAGTAAAGCAAGACCAACTTCAACAATATGAAGATGTTTGCGCTCAACGGAACCATTTAGTTGATGAGCATGATGACAGGAAACATGATGTGTGATGCCTACTTTTTTGAAAGAAACTGTTAAGTTTTTCATATTTCACCACCTCAATCAGTTTGCATAGTGATTATTTTCCTAACAAACTTGTGTTCAACAAATTTTTGATAGTTAAAGAAGACTTGAAACACATCAGAATTCTTCTTGAGAAATTAAATCCAAGTAAACTTGCTGAAATTGTCAATAAAGCTTACATAGTATGAATGTTTTCCTACAGATAGAGGAGTTGGACCCCATACATCAAAAAATATGTTCCAATGGAACAGTAGATACACCGGTGGAAAAATGATAGGGTAGCCGGTGAATCTTAGCCTGTTGGCATGTAGTACAGACTTTTATCCTAAGAATCTTCTAAACAATAAAAGAGGACGGATGCCCTAGAAGACTATGCCATGTGGAGGAGGACGGCTTGATGGTGGGATGCATGCTTGGATGACCCCATTGACACCAGGACGAGGGGACAGACTACCGTGAAATGGCCCTCTAAACATGATTTCTTGTGTTGCCTGATGCTTAATCAAGAAAAAGAATGGGTGAATTTTAATAAAGGCACCGTTGTCTAGAGCAATTTTATGAGCGGAAAGCAAATTCATAGAATCACTAGGGACATGTAAAATATCACGGAGTTGTATGAATCTATGTGGGATGTGCAAAACTGAATAACCAATGTGTGCAATGTCCATACCTTGTCCACCAGCATTGTGAACTTGATCATGCCCTTGATATTTGTTGTGGATATGGAGCTTCTGTAGTTCGGGCGTCACATGATTCGTAGCGCCTGTATCCATGTACTAGTTGGTGTCAACGCCATAGGCGCCTTTGGTGTCGTTGGACACGTAATCATCATCACCATAGCGCCACCAACACTCATTGGCAATGTGCCATGGAGAAGCCACACGTCCACGGTTCTTGCCACGCCCCTTAGGCTGACGCCCCTAATCGGGACCCCGTGTGGGTGTGGAGGATGTTGAGAAGGGCGAGGAAGGATAGGTGGCTGGGGCGGGTTTGGCGAGGTGGTTGTGGGTAGGGAGTGGGAGGATAGGTGTACGTAGTTGGCTGTTGTGTTTGGAATGGGGAGGGTAGTAGTGTGGCGGCGGTGGCGTAGTATATGGAGAGGGTGGGTAGAACGGCGGAGGTGCATAGGATGTTGACTACACGAGATAGGGAAGTAGCGGCGGCTAGGTAGACGCACCGCCATATTAAGATGATCGGCGATGAGGAGCGGCATTGACTGAAGATGTGAACATACCGGTGTTCTGCCTCGTGGCTGCCAACATATCCTCCCTAGACTCATAGGACAAAAGTTGGGAAGACATGTCCTGAAGCGGAGTAGTAGAATTGGCATTGATACCTGCAACAAGAGGATTGAAGGTACCATCAAGGCCATTAATAATATAATCCTTGAGTTCATCACCATCCACTTTCTTCCCGACATCAGCGAGTTCATAAGAAAAGCCCTTCATCTTGGTGAGGAATTGGTGATCAGGCATGTCAAGCTTCTTGGTGTTGGTGATAGCACCACGAAGATATGAAATCCTTGCTTTGGATTAGGTGGAGTAGAGAATTTTAAGTGCACTCCAAACCTCCACAACATGTTCAAGGACAAAAACCTCAGCAGGCACATCCTCGGAAAGGGAGTTCACGAGGAACCCCACAACCTGCTGATCTTTTGAGACACAAGTAGCATACTCGGGATTGGGGACGGAGATTTTCTTTTGATTTGAATCTTCATCCTCCAAGAACTCGGGCGGCGCCACATCAGTGCTCTCGAGAAGACCCATAACATGATCACCACGGAGAGGGGGGGATTTGAGCTTGCTAGTAGAGATAATTATTTTGTGTCAGTTTGGTGGCTGGCAGGGCGCCAATGGCAGATGCTGCCGGGTTTATAGATGTCGCCATGAAGAAAACCTTAGGGGTGGGAAGAGAGTTTTAGGGGTTTTGAGAAGAGGAATTGGTAGGGAATGCTCAAGAGACCTTGTGGCACTGGTGGAAACAGCCCTATAGGTCCCGGTTGGTACGCGGCTTTAGTCCCGGTTGCCCAACCGGGACGGGGCAATCGGGACTAAAGCTCTAACCTTTAGTCCCAGTTGCCCCACCAATCGGGACTAAAGGGTGCACACGTGGCAGCGGCAGAGGGCGAGGGGGGGGGGGGGGTGGAGCACTAGTCCCGGTTCGTAACACAAACCGGGACTAATAACCTTCTGCCGTGGCAGAGATTTGGCCCATTTCTCTGCCGCGACAGAGAATTCATTTTGGCACATTTTGTTGCCGCGGCAGCATTTTTGCCACTTTTTGTCTTGCGGAGAATTCATTTAGGTTGTTTTATTGTTTATTTAGTGATTTGCACTTATCAATGAAGGAACCTTATATTACATCATGAATATCATGACAATATTACATTCAATACACGGATCGAGTTCATGCACTACATACAAAAGTTGCTATTCGATGCTACCGGCCAATTCCTTCAAAGTTCCTATTTTTACAATCCATGTCTATACACAGCCGAGTAGTATTCCCCTTTTGGGTCTAGGACTTCTGCATCCAAGAATCCCGCCAATTCCTCCTGAATTGCTCGTACGCGATCCTTTGGCGGTAAGACCGTCCGTGACGTTCGATCTGATTTAAAAAGGAGTCAGCCTATATGAATGAAACTAAACACAATTTGATTGTAATTAAAAACTATAGAAATTGTTTACGTACGTGGAGTTGCTCTAAATTTCTGTCCTTCTCATCGCACGTCTGCCGGATGAACTCGCAAACATAGTATCCACATAGATTGTTACCTGGTCCCTGCGTCAGGCACTTTACGAGAACAGAGTTCAATCAAAATAATAATCAAGCATGATAATAACTGTATCAAAACTAGAATCAAAGAGATGCGCGGATATAGCTAGTGGTGCTTACATCTAGTGGTTCAAATGTAAGCTCCTCTTTCCAAACACCCCTAGCCTTGTTGGTGAACCGTTTCCAAGCGCTGGCGAGAAAAGCGAATAAAATAAGTTATTAAGTACTTGATATCATAAAATTCACGAACGTTGCCGATATAGTGTCGTAATGATTAGAATTACCGCTGGAGAAGTATCTGCATGTCCTTCCACGTCTCAAGGGGTTTATGTTTCGAGTCCATGACTAGTACACGCCCTTTGTCAAGTTGAATGATTAATAGAATATAGTGGTACCTGCAAATACATAACTAATCAATTATATACTTAACATCGAGTAAGCGAAATAGAAAGTGTATACAAGACAATAACACTCACTCGAAGTTGTAAGGAAATAGTATTTCCCTTTTGGTTTCTTGAAACCTTAACGCGTGTACTATATTATCCTCCGTATCCTGGGGACTTATTTTGAGATTAGCTTCATGAACCCAATATGGGTCAATGAAGCCAATGTCATAGATTTGTCCTCTGCTGCATTCGAGAATCTTCATTCTGCATATTACAGTATGATTATATACATGCAATAAACAAAATAATATAGCTGGAGACTAAATTAATTACAGAATTAGTACTTACAGACAATAGGCACTGATGATCGATTTGTCCAAGGCGTCTTGATTGAATAATTAAAATAGTTCATCAAATTCAATGGATATCATGTCATCCTTTTCTTTCCCATGATGCTTTTTTGTAACCCTCAGCACTATCCAGCTAGCCCCGGCCCTTATGGCATGCATGTACCAGTTATGCAATCTTCGCATTTTTATTGAAAGATTGTTTACCTCCTCAGGTTTGACGAGAGGTTTGCCGTACTGGTATTTGTATGCTACTTCACTCATGGGGAAGAACTCTAATCGATAAGTCTTGGGCAATACTCATACCTTGAGCAGCGGCAGCTTCTCCGTATTGTGCAACTACCTCTGGATCATACTGCTCTTCGGCCCCATATTTGCTCGACCCCACATTGGTTTGAGAAATCACCTTGAGAGGGGCGCAAGTCTGTTTTGCTTGTTCTCCAAGCTGGGCAACAGATTTCCCGCTTGCATCAGTACTGCTCTTCGAGGCTTTTTGTTCCGCATGTGACTTGAGAATAGAACGCTCATAGTCTGATGACAGCTTTGGCTCGGGTTGATGAAGATTCTTTAGCATTTTCAACACTTTGGCTTTTTCTTCTTTGGTGCTGGGGAACTCTGGCTCTTTCGGCCACCTCATCTTAGCTTAAAACATCGTCGTTCACGATCAACGATCTCCTCTTCAAGATCTGTCATAAGCTCTCTTGGGAGGAACCTTTGGTACTTTTGGAAGAGGCTCTTGTTTACGTTTCGGCGATCGCTTACGACGCACAGTAGCGGTACGCTTACGCTTTTTATCCTGAGGCGCCGGCGATGGCTCCCGCGGCGATGGCTGCACCGGAGATTGGTGAGGCGACGGAGCCGGGTGAGGCGACGAAGACGGCTGCCGCGGCGGCGACGACCTCGCTGGAGACGGGTGAGGCGGCGAAGATGGCCTTGGCATGTGATTTCGAAGCACGATACATTCCTTCGCCATAGAATGGTGACGTTTTTCGTCTCCCAAAGCGATCCACATCCCCTTCACCTGCAGGGTAGTGAAGATCCAAAACCTCAAAGGTGGGCATGATTTCATCCACGCCGACAACAGCGTAGCCCTCTGGAACCGGACGACAGTGGTAAGTTGGTGTGGGTCCAATTGGTAAGGCATAGCCGACCGCCACCTTCATTGATATGTTCACAACTTTGACATGTAGCTCGCGATTGTGTCATCTCGTGATATCATCCTGGGTAGCCAACAGGAGCCATCGTGTGCATCATCGTCATCGCCATTGTCATCACCGGGACCTCGGTGGAAGCCACACTACTTTTTCGATTATTCGATGGGCGGTAGCATCGAATGCAGTGTGCTGCTGAGATGGGCCGGTAGTACTTTGCTCTTTAAGTGCGTTAATTTCATCTTGTTGTTGCTTTAATCGTTCTTCAATTAAACGCATTCGCTCTTTCTGACTATCTGCTTCAACTTCCGCCCTGTCCTTTCTCCTCGTGGCTTCTATCAGATATTTCTTCCTCTCTTGAAACCCAGGTCCTCCATGGTTGGGAGCCTCTTGTGCCTCGTGTTCGTCCATCATGTTCCTTATTTCCAAGGCGAGTGTGAGCTCATCATTCTCTCTATCGGGAATGAAGTCCCCATCTTTAACAACCTTCTTGCTTTTCGATCCTCTCGATTGGCAAGGGTCTTCTTTATGTCGTATGTTATATATACACCTCCCTTCCGAGTCCAACGTGCCCCATGCCCGTAAAACCAATTCCTTGCACGTTCTACCCAATCGTGCATCTGCAGGGTGATCTTTTTATCACGCAGCTCATTCTCAAGTTTCTCCCACTTAGGAATGCCCAGAAGAGCCACCTTGCCCCATAGTATGGTGATACTTCTTGTTAGCAGCATTCAGCTTATTCGTTTCAGACATTTTCTTAGCTTTTTCTGATTTCTTGTATTCCACAAACTCAGCCCAGAATGGTTTTATCTTCTCAAACTGGATATTCTTGAAATCGGGAGTCTTCTTTTTCATGACATAGTCAAGGTGCAATCTTTTCTTCCAGTTGGTGAAACACTGGGCCATCTTCTTCAAATCCCACTCCCTGACCTTAGCCTCCATGGCTCTTCAAACACTGGGCCATCTTCCAATTTCTAATGGTGATCGGGATTAAGTCCCTAACGATTACTCCGCATTGTGCCACAAATTTGGTTGCGAAAACTTCGGGAGCCGTCGGTTTGCCGTCTTCAGCGACATCTTCGATCCTGAACCTCTCATGGTCTTGCAACTTTTTGGTTGGGCCTCGTCCGCTCTTTTCAGTAGATTCCTTCGATCCGGAGGGCTAAAATAAGAAAGATCGTCGTTACTATTTCTATATAGATAGCAGATGATTAATTAATGAATTGATTTATATTACATGCACCTCGCCGGAGCGGTAGCCTTCTCGATTACACAAGGCATCGCCTTCTCCCTTGCGAAAGGCAACACCTTCAACCTCAAACAAGTTGTCTATTCCGGTAAAAAGAGGATCACCCTCACCGGAGTTGTTCAGAAACGTTGATCCGTCTAAATTATCTTCCCCACGGATCACACCTTGGATCAACTCTTCCTTTTCTTCGTCTCTGACGTGTGGGTCCATATTTTCTGCATAGGTGGAAAAACGAATAAGTCAAAGCGGCTAAAGGAGAAAGTTAAGTACGGTGTTAAGAGATATAAACCCTAATTCAGAGAAACCCTAATATATACATACACAATAATAAAAATGAAGAGAAACCCTAAACCCTAAACCTAGCTACAAAAAGGAAACCGTGTAGTAGATAGGCACATCGTCGAACCCACATGCACCTAAGGGGTATTAATGATTCCTTATCTAAGATAGGGCTTTTAAGTTGCTTGACAATGTGAATCGGTCAGGGCTACCCACGATCGACCACGATTGTCAAGACCAATAATACCAAACTAATTAATAAACCTAATAATACCTAACTAATAATAAACCTAATAATCAAAACACCGAAAAGAAAGGGAAACAATCAACACATGGCATCGATGCAATGCTCAAGCAAGTATGATGATATGACAAGTTAATTTTCATTGGAATGTAACCCTAAGACATGCTCGATGATTTAATCGGGGTTCCGAGGGGTGAAAACCCTAACTCGGAGAAACTCCGGAACATATAAGAGGGGTGCATTTGTTCTTCTAATTATACTTGTCATTTAAGTTGTTGAACAATGCATGATTATAGGTTAAATAGATAGGTTTCATTTTTCTGAACAATTTGATATATTATTTGTATTTTCTGACTTATAAACAATAAGTTATTGATTTTACAATATTAAATCATTTTCTGGAATTAAAAACAAAAAGGCAAATAGTTTTTACACCGGGGTGACCCCTAGCCAGTGAGACTGACAGATGGGCCCTAGCGCGCAGGGGGTCTTTAGTCCCGGTTGGTGGCTCCAACCGGGACATATTCCCCTATTTTCAAAAAATTTCAGGTATTTTCTCTCCGTTCCCGCCTTATTTTTTATTTTGGGGTTTAAATTTGTATTGTTTTTTAAATGATAATTAATTTGGAATTTAGAAAAACTTTAAACATAAAAAGTGTTTGGATTTGAATAAATAATTCAAAACCATTTTCTGTTTTAACAAATAATTAATGTAACCATTTAAAATATAAACCATTTACAATTAAAAATGAATTAACTTATATTTTTTTAATATCAATTTGGAATTTAGAAAAACTTTAAACATAAGAAATGTATGGATTTGAATAAATAATCCAAAACCATTTTCTATTTTTAAAAAATAATTAATGTAACCTTTTAAAATGAACTAACTTATATTTTTGAATATAAATTTGGAATTTAGAAAAACTTTAAACATAAAAAGTGTTTGGATTTGAATAAATAATTCAAAACCATTTTCTGTTTTAAAAAATAATTAATGTAACCATTTAAAATATGAACCATTTACAACTAAAAATGAATTGACTTATATTTTTTTAATATCAATTTGGAATTTAGAAAAACTTTAAACATAAGAAGTGTATGGATTTGAATAAATAATCCAAAACAATTTTCTATTTTTAAAAAATAATTAATGTAACCTTTTAAAATGAATTAACTTATATTTTTGAATATTAATTTGGAATTTAGAAAAACTTTAAACATAAAAAGTTTTTGGATTTGAATAAATAATTCAAAACCATTTTTCCTTTCAACTATGTAACAAAATATGACACCACGCGAAGGATTTTCATTGTTCGGTTTTTTTTTGAATTTATTATGCCCGTTTTGAATTATCTGAATTTCTAACTATGGTCGAACCGGTGTGCATGAAGATAGGGGACGAGCATCGTTAGAACTTGCATTGGATCTCTGAAGAAACCACATATTGCGAGTCTAAAAATGATTTTTTCAAAAAATCACGGGCGATAGATCATGTACCTGTAGTACAAACCGGACCCACTTCCTACCGATTCGGCAGACATTTGTCCTTTTTATTCGGAATGGACGAAAAGGTTTGAGATGTACCGGTTGGGAGATAGTCCATGTAAGGTGATCTAGTATTTTAGGAAAATGGGACGGTAGCATTCTGAAACGGCATTTTGGTGGTTACTTCACAAAACGACCCGTTTTTTACGCTCGGAAAATGGAAAAGGGCTTTTCCGTGTGACAAAAAGGAAAACTTCCTCCTGCAACATTGTTCTCCATACCAATGTCCACACACATGCATAATATGGGCACAACATCACAAACTATGCCGTGATTCAGCACATAACATCGGTCATTTGGACCGAAAGCCATGAAACCTCGAACATGATAGGTCATTTTGTGAAGGTTTTTTCGAAACATGATCAATATACCAAGTCTAGTATTTTTCCTTTCAACTATGTAACAAAATATGACACCACGCGAAGGATTTTAATTGTTCGGTTTTTTTTGAATTTATTATGCCCGTTTTGAATTATCTGAATTTCTAACTATGGTCGAACCGGTGTGCATGAAGATAGGGGACGAGCATCGTTAGAACTTGCATTGGATCTCTGAAGAAACCACATATTGCGAGTCTAAAAATGATTTTTACAAAAAATCACGGGCGATAGATCATGTACCTGTAGTACAAACCGGACCCACTTCCTGCTGATTCGGCAGACATTTGTCCTTTTTACCCGGGATGGACGAAAAGGTTTGAGACGTATCGGTTGGGAGATAGTCCATGTAAGGTGGTCTAGTTGTAGGGGTTCGTAGCATGGAAAACAAAAAAATTCTACCGCATGAACACACAATCAAGATCTAATCTATGATCAAGCCAAGATCTATCTACTAGATTGTAGCAACGAGTCGATAGAGGAACTCACCCTCGAAGATTCCAAAGCGGTTAACGAGAGCAGATTCTCGTGGGTGATGTAGTCGTACACTTGCCGATCTCAAGATCGCGTGCGATCCTTCCAAGGCTGCGTTCGCAGCGCTTCGCAATCGGTCACACGTTCGGTACTCGATGAAGACCTTCCTCTCCTTGTTCCAGCAAGCAGAGGTTGTAGCACTCTCCTCGCGATTCCGCAGACCTGACGGCGTGGTACCGAAGTAGAGGGAGATCTCATGAGCTTCGCCTTAAGCCGGAGCGAGTATGGTGGACTATGAGAGAGCTTTGGTGATCTAGGGTTTAGACACACCAATTAGAAGGCTCTAAACCGGAGGCTAGGGCAATTAGAAGCTCTAACTTGACGGCTTGGGAGAAATCCCTAGGCTGTGGCTAGGATTTAGATTTAGAGGAGAGGGACTTGTCTGTTAGGAGGGAGCCCTGCCCCTCCTTATATAGGTGGAGGGGCCGACGGCCAAGGGGAGGGAGTGGAGTCCCTCCCCAACTCGGCTTGGGTGGTGCGCCGGCTTGGGGAGGAGGACTCCCTCCCCAACTCGGTTTCACCTCTTCCTCCTCTTTCCAAAAAATGCCGTTTGACTTTTCAAACTAGCCGTTTGACTTTTCAAACTAGGATTTGAATAAACCCTTTATTTTGGACAGCGATGACACTTAGTACATGATGCAATCGTTCCAACTTGTAATGACACATTCATGTACCCTTCCCCCCTTTCGGAGTGCCGGACATTCCGGAACATTCTAGAACATTCCCGATGAAAACACCGGAACCATTCCCAACTCCGAAACGGGACTTTCCTTATACGAATCTTATTCACCGGACCATTCCGGATCTCCTCGTGATATCCCGGATCCCATTCGAGACTCCGAACAATATTCAGTCTCTTACTCATCATTCCATAACTACTCAACAACATCGAATCCTTAAGTGTGTCTCCCTACGGTTCGTGAATTATGCGGACATGATCGAGACACTTCTCCGATCAATAACCAATAGAGGAATCTGGAAATTCATATGGCTCCCACATATTTCTACGATTACTTTGCGATCGAATGAACCACTTACATACGATACCAATTTCCCTTTGTCTCACGATATTTTACTTATCCGAGGTTATGATCGTCGGTATCTCTGCATACCTAGTTCAACCTCGTTCGATAAGTACTCTTTTCTCGTTCGTGATATGTGATCCCTTGTGAGCTACCACATGCTTGCAAGCTAATTGGATGACATTCCACCGAGAGGGCCCAGAGTATATCTATCCGTCATATGGATGGACAAATCCCACTCTTGATCCATGTGTCTCAACCAATACTTTCCGAACACTCAATGCCACCTTTATAGCCACCCTGTTACGGTGTGGTGTTTGATGTCATCAAAGCATCCTTCCGGTAAAGGTGATATGCATGATCTCATGGTCGAAGGAATTAGGTTACTATGTATCAGAAAGCTTATAGCAAATGAACTATATTAAATGACTTGATCTTTATGCTACGCTTAACTATAGGAGTATGTCCATCACATCATTCTCCTAATGATATGACCCTGTTGTTAATAACATCTCTATGTTCATGATCAGGAAACCATGATCATATATTAACCAACAAGCTAGTTTAACAAGAGGCTTCACTAGGGACTCTTTTATGTTTACAAATCACACAAGTATTAATGTTTCCGGTTAATACAATTATAGCATGGTATGTAAACATTTATCATAAGTATGAAGATATGATAATAACCACTTTATTATTGCCTCTTGGGCATATCTCCAACACTAGTATTTTAGGAAAATGGGACGGTAGCATTCGGAAACGGCATTTTGGTGGTTACTTCACAAAAAGACCCGTTTTTTGCGCTCGGAAAATGGAAAAGGGCTTTTCCGTGCGACAAAAAGGAAAACTTCCTCCTGCAACATTGTTCTCCATACCAATGTCCACACACATGCATAATATGGGCACAACATCACAAACTATGCCGTGATTCAGCACATAACATCGGTCATTTGGACCGAAAGCCATGAAACCTCGGACATGATAGGTCATTTTGTGAAGGTTTTTTCGAAACATGATCAATATACCAAGTCTGGTATTTTTCCTTTCAACTATGTAACAAAATATGACACCACGTGAAGGATTTTCATTGTTCGGTTTTTTTTTTAATTTATTATGCCTGTTTTGAATTATCTGAATTTCTAACTATGGTCGAACCGGTGTGCATGAAGATAGGGGACGAGCATCATTAGAACTTGCATTGGATCTCTGAAGAAACCATATATTGCGAGTCTAAAAATGATTTTTTCAAAAAATCACGGGCGATAGATCATGTACCTGTAGTACAAACCGGACCCACTTCCTACCGATTCGGCAGACATTTGTCCTTTTTACCCGGGATGGACGAAAAGGTTTGAGATGTACCGGTTGGGAGATAGTCCATGTAAGGTGGTCTAGTATTTTAGGAAAATGGGACGGTAGCATTCTGAAACGGCATTTTGGTGGTTACTTCACAAAACGACCCTTTTTTGCGCTCGGAAAATGGAAAAGGGCTTTTCCGTGCGACAAAAAGGAAAACTTCCTCCTGCAACATTGTTCTCCATACCAATGTCCACACACATGCATAATATGGGCACAACATCACAAACTATGCCGTGATTCAGCACATAACATCGGTCATTTGGACCGAAAGCCATGAAACCTCGAACATGATAAGTCATTTTGTGAAGGTTTTTTCGAAACATGATCAATATACCAAGTCTGGTATTTTTACTTTCAACTATGTAACAAAATATGACACCACGCGAAGGATTTTCATTGTTCGTTTTTTTTGAATTTATTATGCCTGTTTTGAATTATCTGAATTTCTAACTATGGTCGAACCGGTGTGCATGAAGATAGGGGACGAGCATCGTTAGAACTTGCATTGGATCTCTGAAGAAACCACATATTGCGAGTCTAAAAATGATTTTTTCAAAAAATCACGGGCGATAGATCATGTACCTGTATTACAAACCGGACCCACTTCCTGCCGATTCGGTAGACATTTGTCCTTTTTACCCGGGATGTACGAAAAGGTTTGAGATGTACCGGTTGGGAGATAGTCCATGTAAGGTGGTCTAGTATTTTAGGAAAATGGGACGGTAGCATTCTGAAACGGCATTTTGGTGGTTACTTCACAAAACGACCCGTTTTTTGCGCTCGGAAAATGGAAAAGGGCTTTTTCGTGCGACAAAAAGGAAAACTTCCGCCATTTCCGCCATTTCCCACCTCTTCCCGCCAAGTTTTCCCGCCCTTTCCTTTCTACTAGAGCTTTTAGTCCCGGATGTAGTCACTAACCGGGACTAAAGATATTTCCCGCCATTTCCCAAAGCTTCACGCCAAGTTTTCCCGCCCTTTCCCTCTATATTTAGGGTGATCGTGTCATGGCTATCCATACATCCACACCTTCCTCTTTTAGAACAATGGACAACGCCATCGGGCCATTCTCGACCTCGAGGAGACCGAGGCGTGTCGCCTCAACTACCCTTGTCCGCCACTGCCCGCCTGACTGGATGCTTTGGCTGGAGGGTTCCTGTCCCTCCTGTCCCTCAAGGTTCCACACGCCAGGCGGCCATCACAAACCACTTCTACCACGAGCTCACACCGGAGCAGCGGATGGATCCCTAGTGGGATCCCGACAACTACGACACCTGGAATGCCTTCTTCGCTAATAGGCGGGAAAGGGAGCTCGCCAGGTACGAGGGTGATGGCCCGCCACCAGTGAACCACAACGAAGCCGGCCGTCGTCTGTGGTGGGCGAACCGTACTATCATCGGAGTGATGCGCTACATCGCCGGGGGAGACCATCCTCGCCTACGGTTCCCACGAGTCCACCCGCCACATGCCCCACACTGTCCCGGCGGTAGCGGCATCGTCTTCCAGGAGACCCCTCTCCCGCCCACCGTGAATCCGAGGCTGGAATGGCCCCTGGTATATGCCATGGATGGGCTGAGGATCCCCGGAGTGGCAGGTGACGATGACGATGATGATGACGACGACGATGAAGACCCTGAAGCTGTGTACTATAGGACTAGGCATGATTATGACTAAAGGGGGCATCTTTAGTCCTGAGTGTTAGCTAGTCCCGGTTTGTCCCGGTTTTTAATATTAATAAATGTCTTGAGTGTTACCTAATAAATAGAGGGAAATGCCTATATAAAGAGAGGGTTCATCTTTAGTCCCGGTTGGAGAAACCAACCGTTGAAGGGATTATGCAGTGGGCCAGGCAACACTAATAATAGGGGTGAGTGTCGACATTATGTCGTGCGGCTTGTACCTTGTCCCGGATGGTGTCACCAACCGGGACTAAAGATGAACCTTTAGTCCCGGTTGGAGACACCAACCGGGACTAAAGATAAGTCAGCACTAATAATAGGGGTGAGTGTCGACATTATGCCGAGCTGCCTGTACTATAAATAGGCATCCTTGTGAGTCCAGTCCTCCAGCCAGTTTGAGGCATCTCCAAGATGGTTTTAGAGAGTAGGGACACCACTACGGCCAGTTTCAGGGAGATGCCGACGGAGCCCAGTCCTCCGGCATCTCCGAGAAACTGGTCATAGAGGCACTCCTAATATGTGAAATTAGTTAGCTCCAGGCGATTGATCTAGTTAGTGAAGTTACAAGCTGCAAGATGGTTTTCGAGCAGGGACACCATCATGCGGCCAGTTTCAGGAGATGCCGCGGAGCCCAGTCCTCCGGCATCTCCGAGAAACTGGTCATAGAGGCACTCTAATATGTGAAATTAGTTAGCTCCGGCGTATTGATCTAGTGAGTGAAGTTACAAGCTCCAAGATGGTTTTAGAGAGCAGGGACACCACTACGGCCAGTTTCAGGGAGATGCCGACGGAGCCCAGTCCTCCGGCATCTCCAAGAAACTGGTCATAGAGGCACTCCCGGTCCAGCCACAAAACGGGACTAACACTCAAGACATTTATTAATATTAAAAACTGAGACTACAAAACCGGGACTAAAGGCCACAAACCGCGAAAGATATCCTTCGGTCAAGCCACAAACCGCGAAAGACATGAACTAGAGTTACATAATATGAGCATGAACTTCTTGGCATATGTCATTCCTTATGACCGCTTGACGTAACCATGGAGCATCTTCTTTACTTAACGGAATGCTTGGGTGGGTTTTCACCGTGAAGGTCGAATTTCATCAAACTTATTATAATCTTCCGACATGTCCATCTTGTCCTCGATTCCCACGATGTTTCTTTTCCTGAAAGAACTATGTGACGCTTTGGCTCGTCATATGATGTATTCGTTTGCATATTTTTTCTTTTTTTCGGTCTGGAGGACATGTCCTTCACATAGAAAACCTGAGACACATCATTGGCTAGGACGAATGGTTCATCTCTATAACCAAGATTGTTGAGATCCACTGTTGTCATTCCGCATAACCGGTCTATCTTTACCCCTTCCCCATTCAGGTTGACCCATTTGCGGTGAAACAAAGGGACCTTAAAAGAGACTCCATAGTCTAGTTCCCATATCTCCTCTATGTAACCATAATATGTGTCCTTTTGTCCATTCTCGCCTATTGCATCAAAGCGGACACCACTATTTTGGTTGGTGCTCTTTTATCTTGGGCGATCGTAGAATGTATTCCCATTTATTTCGTACCCTTGGAAATTCAATATAGTAGAAGATGGTGACGCGCCAACAAGTATAGCTGATCTCCAAGTGGTGTCATTCAAGAGATGTGTCCGCATCCAACCACCGAAAGACTTCATGTGTTCATCTCAGAATCCATGATTCAAAGCTTCCCGTGTTTTTGGGCGTACAATATTCTTGTGTTCCTCGATATACTGAGCTGCCAAGGTGGAATTATGTAGAACTGTAGTGTGCTTTAGTGAAAGAATCCCCGTCCCTACATATCATTGCTTTCTTTCCCAGCGTGCCTTTTCCACTTAGTCTTCCCTCATGCCGCGAGTCAGAAACACCAATCGGCTTAAAGTCAGGAATAAAGTCAACACAAAACTCAATGACCTCCTCTGTTCCATATCCCTTGGAGATGCTTCCTTCTGGTCTAGCACGGTTATGAACATATTTCTTTAAGACTCCCATGAACCTCTCAAAAGGGAACATATTGTGCAGAAATACCGGACCGAGAATGGCAATCTCTTCCACTAGATCAACCAGGAGATGCGTCATAATATTGAAGAAGGATGGTGGGAACACCAATTCAAAACTAACAAGACATTGTACCACATCCTTCTGTAACCTTGGCAGAATATCTGGATTGATTACCTTCTGAGATATTGCATTGAGGAATGCACACAGCTTCACAATGGGTACTCGAACATTTTACGGTAGAAGCCCCCTCAATGCAATCGGAAGCAACTGCATCATAATCACGTGACAGTCATGAGACTTCAGGTTTTGGAACTTTTTCTCTGCCATATTTATTATCCCCTTTATATTAGATGAGAAGCCCGACGACACCTTGATACTGTAAAGGACTTCAAAAAAGATTTCCTTCTCTGCTTTGGTAAGAGCATAGCTGGCACGACTTAAGTGACGCCCTTTATCCGTCTTGTTATGTGTATGCATGTTCTTTGGGTCTTTCATAATTTATTGGTCCTCCCGTGCTTCAGGTGTATCTTTTGTCTTCCCATACACGCCTAGGAATCCTAGCAGGTTCACGCAGAGATTCTTCGTCACGTGCATCACGTCGATTGAAGAGCGGACACGCAGGACTTTCCAATATGGTAGCTCCCAAAATATAGATTTCTTCTTCCACATGGGTGCGTGTCCTGTAGCGACGTCGTTCGGAACTGATTGACCGCCGGGACCCTTTCCAAAGATTACTTCTATGTCCTTGACCATACCAAATACATCATCACCAGCAGGGAGTTCAGGCTTCTCCCGGTGATCTGCCTCACCTTTGAAATGCTTGCCTTTGTTTCTTACGGGATGATTGGTCGGAAGAAATCGTCGATTCGCCAGGTACACAACCTTCTTGCATTTATGCAAATATGTACCTTCGGTCTTATCTAAATAGTGGGTGCATGCCTTATATCCCTTGTTTGTCTGTCCTGAAAGATTACTAAGAGCAGGCCAATCATTGATGGTTACGAATAACAACCCTCGTAGATCAAATGGCTCCTGTTTGTTCTCATCCCACGCACGTACACCTGGTTTGCCCCACAACTGTAAGAGTTCTTCAACTAATGGCCTAAGGTACACATCAATGTCGTTGCCCGGTTGCTTCGGGCCTTGGATGAGCACTGGCATCATAATGAACTTACGCTTCATGCACAACCAAGGAGGCAGGTTGTAGATACATAGAGTCACGGGCCAGGTCTTTGTGACTGCAGCTCTGCTCCCCAAAAGGATTCATGCCATCCGTATTTAGACCAAACCATAAGTTCCTTGCGTCACCTACAAAGTCGGGAAGTCTCTCGATTTTTCTCCACGTGACCCATCGCCAGGTGTCTCAACTTCCGCCTTTCTTACGGTCTTCTTTGTGCCATCGCAACAACCTGGCATGCTCTTTGTTTCTGAACATGCGTTTCAACCTTGGTATTATAGGAGCATACCACATAACCTTAGCAGAACCCTCTTCCGAGGGGCTCTCCCTCAACATCACCGTGGTCATCTCGTCGATCTTATACCGCATAGGCGTTGCATACCGGCATTTATCTAAATTCTCATACTCCTTACATGATAGAGGATGCAGTCATTAATGCATGCATGTATCTTTTGCACATCTAATCCCAGAGGACAGAGTCTTCTTTGCTTCAGAGGTACTCTCGGGAAGTTCGTTATGTTTTAGAAACTTGGCTTCATTATTTTCAGCATCTTTTCAAATGAGGAGTCAGTTAGACCACACTCGCCTTCCATCGCAACAATTCCAAAGGTGGTACCGAGCTTTGTGCTGCCATCTTCACAATTTGGGTACAACAATTTCTTGTGATCTTCTAACATGCCCTCTAACTTCAACTTCTCATTTTCATTTCACAGTCTCGCTTTGCATCGAAATGACCCTACCAAGTTCATCACCGGCTCATCGATGCCCGTTCTTCACCTCTTTCCTCTCCATTGTCTTCCATTGCAGTATATTCAGGAAACATATGATGATAGTTGTTATCATCATCTTCTTCTTCACCATCTTCCATCATAACCCCTCTTTCCTCGTGCTTGGTCCAGCAATTATAGTTGGGCATGAAACCTTTCATAATCAGGTGGCCGCGAATGATTTTCGAGGAAGAGTACTCCTTGTTGTTCCGACATTGAACACATGGACAACGTATAAATCCATTCTCTTTGTTTGCCGTAGCCACATCGATAAATTTATCCACGCCTTTGATATACCCGCCGCTACCGTCACCGTACATCCATTCCCGACCGTTCATCTGCATCATATAAGTAAGTTTATCAAAAAACAGGACATCATAAATAGTGAAATAACCAATTCACACCGACACATGAATTGTATCAATGACCTAGAAAAGATAAGATTGCTAACCTCGATCGAGGGAAATAAAGAGGAGAAAGCTCAAGTGCGTCTCGGACACCTTCTATATTTTTGTTCTATGAGAAATTCAACGGGATTATTCACTCAAACATTTCAACAAACACCTTCAATGCATGCATGAGAAAAAACTAGCACACCCCCTCACACCTTCCACCATTCGAAAAAACAGAGTGGAGGCAGAGGGGGCTGGGGCGTTGCATTTATAGAGGGCAGGGGGTCTTTAGTCCCGGTTGGAGCCAGCAACCGGGACTAAAGGTGCGTGCCACGCCACGTGGCTGTGGCCAAACCTTTAGTCCCGGTTGGTGGCTCCAACCGGGACGTATTCCCCCTTACCAACCGGGACGCATGCCCCTGGCCCCGTGCCCGCTTCAATCGGGACGCATGCCAGCATTAGTCCCGGTTGGTGGCGCAACCGGGACAAATGCTCTGAGGGGTCGCGAACGGATAGCCCTTTTTCCACTAGTGTGGGTTTGTTTTTGGGAATACATTGTTGGAGGAGGAAGGAGGGTCGGCCGGTGATGGGATTGAGGAGAGGCGACAGCGACAGCTAGAGAGGAAGAGGATCGGCTCTGGATAACATGTCCGTTGTAGAGATAGGTTTGGGAACGATGTGTACCCTCCTAGGGGCATCGGTTGCATGTTAAATAGTCCGGAAAAAGCCCTCTGTATGGCATATACAAAGCAATACGTGTATAGGGTGAAGTACTACTCCATACCTAGTACGTATAGGAAATAGAAAACAAATTACATCTAAGAGTGACAACATGCCTATAAAATGCACTTCCCTACTTTCTCTGGTGCGGTGAAAACAAGGGGAGGTGGTGAGGGGAAGAACCCCACCGCAACTAATGACCACCGATGATAGAGGTGGCGAGGGGCCTGGAAAGATCTGCGGTTGGGATTTCTAGGTCATGTCCTTGGTGGAACACCATGGCAAGGATATTGATCTCCAGATGAGATGTAAGTATATACGACACAAGCATCAGTTTATAATTTCTTTACTATATGCAAGTCACTCAAGCATATAGTTCGGACAAATGATGGTCGAGTCCCAAGGAGCCCTTTAATTAAAAAATGAAATTCATATTGTTAAGAAATCTAAAGAAGTGTGGACATAGTCAGATCATAACCTAAAAGTGTGCAAAATTTCCAATGTTTTTTTATTCTAGACTACACAAAAACAAAAAAAAATCTTATAAATTATTTTGTTGTGAAATACACTCAAATCCACACTTTTGTCTATTTTGTGTAGTCTAGAATATTAAGTATTTCTCAACACGATTTTACATGGTTGTAGTAGTTAGTACACATTATTGACTATATACATGCCCGACTTTTTTTTGGAATATTTTAAAAGTTTGCAATATGATGTTTGAAAATTTTAAAAATAATGTGCACCCTATAGCTCGGCCTCCATTTCATATTTCGGAAAGTTTCAAGCCATAATTTTTTTTTGAGAAAGAAAAATATCTGTGCGTTAGTAGTATATTTTGTCATCTGAGAGCTTATATAGCTGGACTCTAGCAAAAAATATGAAGCAGGGAAATGAAGTCCGTAAAACAAGAGCTTGATATATATCGTATGATGGGCATCGAACGTTCAGTACATGGTCGCAGCAAGGATGGGCATATCAGACCGTGCATTCGTGTTTTTTTTTTGCGACGACGCGTCTCCTGCTGTTTGTACAACCTTTTCCCCCACGTGTTTCTTGCTTGTTTTGGCTCGATGAACACCCTTCCATTTCTAGTTCGCTGCCCAGCGTATAAATCCTCTCCACGCCGGCAGGCGGCAGCCCCCAACCCTAGCCACAAAATGGAACCGGATGGCCAGCTCCCTGCGGCGGCCGCCGCCGCAGGCATCGACGCTCCCGAAGCGGCGATTGATCGGACTCGGACGTTCTACGTCTTCATCACGGGTGCCGACGCCGGCGAGCAAGAAAGATCAGCAGGATATAGGTATCAGCTATCCCTTAGATCTTAGATCTTAGATCTTGCTCTAGGATTTACAGGTTATTGCCTGGCAGCAGATCTAATATCGAGCCAATTCCATTTCGTTCTCGTGTATATATTGTCTTCCAAAGTTCCAACGTAAGGACGAATCGAATGATTTTGCATGCAGTGTACGCATCTGTACGGAGGAGCGGGACTGGCAGGACCTCCTCCCCGAGGTCATAACCAAGGTGTCCGAGTTCGCGCTACGCTCCGACGTGACGGACTACATCCGGCTGCGAGCCGTCTGCAATCCATGGAGGAGCGCCGCCGACGCCAACCCTCAGAACTGGGACCCGCGCTGCTTCCCACGGAACTGGGACATAAAGAAAGGGGATACGCGCGGCGACAAAACCAGGTTCGTACACGTTCTCACCGGCGCCTCCATCTGGCTCCAGATCCCGCCGGAGTACGGAAAGGTTATTGCCAGCGCCGAGGGCTGCCTGATCCTTGCCTCAGACGGGCGCTGTTGCGAACAGAAACTGCGCCTGTTCAACCCGGTGACCGGGGCCGTCGCTTATCTGCCCGATGTCCCATGCGGGAGCGAGGTTTATGCTGCCGGATTCGTCTACGGCGGCGAGGATGATGCTGATCCCACCGTGGTGCTCTGCGTGGCGCATCACATGAAAACGATCGTGTATGCCAAGCCCGGCGACACCGTGTGGCAAATCATCCGCGACGAGGAGGACGACGGCGAGCTGGAGCCGTATTCCATTGATGGTGTCTCCGTGGGCAGTAGGTTCTACGTCCCGACCTCCACAGGGAACGTGCGCGAGCTGAAGCTTGGGCACGAGCCTCACCTGGTGTACGTGGCTAAGCAGGAGGCTCGCCACAGGCGCCCTAGCTACTTGGGCGTGACGTCCTCGCTGGCAAAATATCCTGACAACAACGCCTACGGCGGGATGGTGCTACTGCGTTTCGATGGCCATCTCTTCGAGGTGTTCCGGGTGAACTTCAAAGATGGCAAGGGGAGCCTTACCCTGGTGGAGGAACTTCACAGATGGCAAGGGGAGCCTTACCTTGACAGGGTCCTTCTCCAGTGGTTAACGCTGGGCAGTAACTCCAGTGACTAGTTCCCAGCTGAGCTCTCACAGAGAAGATGAAGATGTGCTGAGATCTATTATCTATTTACCTTTAGTTTTAAAACAGCCATTGGCATACAGTACTGGCGGTGTTCCTTTAGTTTGCTATATTGAACAATTTGCTCTCAGTTATTCCTATGTAGTCGTGTAAAACATTCAGTTTATGATTATGTCTGGATGTTCAGTGCTGGGTCGACTATTCTATTTCTCAAACCGTGTGATCTAGATCTAGCAGGGAGATTACACCTGGATACCTTGTTTTATGTCTCTTTAATAGGCTCCAGCTGATCATCCTAAGTTGTTTTTCTTGCATGTGTAGCCTGTTAGATTTTTATGATATACATTTATACCTGGACACGAGCCGGCGAACCCCGCGAAAAGCTCGGTCTGAAAATAGCGAGCCTGAGCCAGCTCGACATCGCCGGCGAGCCACAAAAGCAAGCTCGGCCAGTAGCGGACCCAAGAAAATTATGAAGCATGGGCAATCTTTACACTCCAAGCCTTAAGTTACTATTTAGTGGTCAAATAGGGCCTCACAATCAAGAGTTGGTGGAGCATGCTGTCGGAGGGCGCATCCCCAAACCGCAAAGCTTTGGCCTCTCTCACCTCGTGGGAGATTTGGAACGAGAGGAATGCTCGGGTGTTCCATAACAAGAATGTGCCATCTTTTGTTGTTTTAGATAAGATTAAAAAAAGGCCCGCTTGTGGGTCTTGGCGGGTGCTAAGCACTTGGGTGAAATGATGCCGGGAGAGTAGGTCTTGTAACATTTTGTGGACATCCTTGTTTGTTTTTCTAACTTTTCCTTAATTAATAGATTGGGGCAAAGCTTTTGCCCCTGTTTTAAAAAAAAAGTAGTCAAATAGCCATGAGATTAGGCCGTGCGGCCGGCCGGATGCCCGACAACTGCCCAGACAAAAGGGACGATGAATCCGCCACTAGCTTGGCCCAAACTTCCGACGAGCTCAGTGCGGCTCACGAGTTCGCGGTGATAGGACACTGACAAGTGGAGTCATTTTCCTGGGCAATAGGAGGCAGTACGGGACGGCGCCGGCGGCGGCGGCAGTTCGGGACGACTTGGCAACGACAGCACATGGCAGGGCTAGTGCGGAGCTAATGAGAGACTAGCACAACAGCGGGGGTAGTGCGGGGCTAGCGCAGCGGCGGCAGTGTGGGGATAGCCAGGCAGAGGCGGCGCGTACGCGCGAGGAAGATGATGGTCGTTTGTATCTCCATGTCTAGTAGCTCGGCCCATCTTCTGAAAGTAGCCCATCATCTCATTTCAGCCCACTTCTAATTTGCAAAAAAATCACAGGCCAAATGAGCCGGACCGAGCCGAGCCAAGCTCGGCCCAAGATCACTGCGGTCCAGTACATGGGGCTTGGCTCGGTCCAAACAGATCAACGGGCCGAGCCCATCTCGGGGCTAGCCTAGAAAGCCCGGGCCAAGCCCAAAAGTCCGCGTTTGATGTCCAGGTATACATTGCATATATTTTATTCCGTCACTTTTTCTTCGGTTTCCCCCCTCCTCATCAAAGTTTGACAAACAAAAACTCATGGACGATCAGGATCGCAAGATGCTGATTTTTTTCGAGGACCGTATGAATCCACCCGAAACCCTTATGGTTCGCTTAGACATATACTCGCTGTTCACATATACTCACGTGCCCGTGGGAGGCGGAAATCGGAATGTATATAATAACAGCAAAAATTCAAAAAGTGACATGCAAAGACGTAGATCGTGATAAGGGGAGGTGGGATCAGCCGGTGGAAACGTGAAGTATACCCAGCTCGACCAAGTACACCTACACAGAGGTATACATGGCCTACGTATGGGTTTCACAAGTCAAAAAGAAAGCTTCCCCATGCAAACTTAAGTTTTTGGGGGAGGGGAGGGGGGCATTGAATCACACCTCTTATTTCGTAAGATTTCTTGCAGAAAAAGTCCTTTGTAATTTCATACCGAAGATTACATCACCCTTTTTTGTAATGACTTCTATTTTTCCCATGTGATCAATAAAACATAGTTTATCTTATAAAGTTTTAAGATATCATGAAAGTATAGTCCTGCTAATTTACCTATTCTTTTGTTTTCGAATTCCATGAATCAGAGTCCCAAAACTGTGCAGGCACTCCTTTGTATTGCTACTAAATAGCTATCACGACTCTTCAAAAAGACAGATAATTAAAGTCCAACCCTTAATTTGCCTATAGATGTTTTCCCAATATTTATATTTAATATTTAATAACCATATTTGTGCTTTTTGTAAACTACTTTCATAAAGGTTTAAAGTGTTTAGAAATTTTACCACGGGATATTGTTTGATATGAATAATTATAGTCTAGAATTTTCATAACTCGCTCTCAGTAAGTTTGTTGTAAAAATATTTGCTCCAACTTATTACAAATATTTCTATTCCTTTTTCATAATAAATGGAATAACTTTTCATTCTATGGAGTCAAGATTATGTTGTTGTCCGATGTTTTATCTGTTCCCGTTGTTTTTGGATGATACGAATCAAAGTGGCCACCACAGTGGTCTACCCTTTGTTGTCGCTCCAATTCTATGGAACATGACATCCTGTAACGTTAATATCAAAATACCAGTATCCTGTAATTTAATTTGGTTGTTTTTTAACTTGGAGGGTCAAAACATTAGAACCCAATGCTACACGAAAGGGTCTGTTGGACTACAACAATAACTAGTTTTACTTGCGACATTCATAGCTTTCAACGACTCACCTTAGGTGTATAGTTACTTGCGAGATAGTAGAGATCAGTGTCCAGTTCTCCTTTTGATGAAGTTTTCCTAAAGAGTAAATTCCAGTTTTTACCCCCTAGTTTCACAATTTTGACGTTAATTACCCTATTTAGCAAATTTTCATTCCAATTACCCCATTTAGTAAGCGTTGTACCAATTTTTACTCCCTCTAATTTTTTTGAGTGATTGGATAGACAGGTTCCAGCCACGTGGCACCACGTGGACTGTTTTTGTTCTTTGTAATCTTTGTACCAAAGCAAAGAAGTTATGCAAGGCATCTAGCTGCAACGCAACACTTTATTCTTTGTACCAAAACAATAGAGAAAATACAACCAGGTGCGGTTGACGCTTGTAACAATAGAGAAAAAACAACGGAAAATAAGCAGCCTGCTTGTGATTTGTACTTCTACGTGAGTGTAGAACAATACCGTCAATAGATCGATCAATCTGATGCCAACCGACACTAATTGCGACTCACCCTCGCTATGTACCATGAGCTTCTTAGAATGCGGGGCGAGCTATGGAGCCACGTCTTCGCATGCACTAAGTTCATGGTCCTCCGGTGTGCCATCATGCCAAGGCCATTGACGCCACATTCCCCCTTGTCAAGCGCAACGTCCTGGAGCTGATTGTTACGAGCGTCACCTAGCGAATCGCTTATAAGAGTTCAAACTTTGACTATATATGCATTCGAGAATGAAAACAGTCTATCTGTTACGCGCTGGTCAGGACTCACCAATCGAATCGCTATAAAAAAATTAGAGGGGATATAAATTGGCACATCTTTTACTAAATGGGGTAAGTGGGATGAATGTTTGCTAAATGGGGTAATTATTGTCAGAATTGTTAAACTAGGGGGTAAAAACTGGAATTTACTCTTTCCTAAATCACATTTTTTTACCTAGTGCACTATACATTCTACCTAAACATACATTGTAAATAGTTATGTTCGTCTTTTGCTCTTTGCATTTCATGTGTACGTGATACTCATCATTTGAAGCAACTAAATACGGCATACATTCTTCAACATGTTGCATATGACTAAGTGGCTGCCCGGAGGTCGCTCTGTCGCTGATACCTTTCCCATTCTGGCTTCCTACACCCGGGACTCTGGTGTGACTGTGGCCCAGGATATACACGGCAATCGCTAGATTAGAGACATCCATGGCGGCATCTCGACCAATCCTATGGGTCAATATCTGCACCTGTGGGATCTTGTAATGATCCAGCTCGATCAGGCTGTGGAAGACAAGCTTGTGTGGAAGATCTCAGCGGATGGATGTTTCTCTACCAACAATGCGTACAATCTCTTCTTTGCGGGCAATGTGCCTTTCCCCTGTGCCAAGGCCATTTGGAAATCCAAGGCTCCGCCCCGATGCAAATTTTTCATGTGGCTTGCTGTCCATCGGCGCTGTCTCACGACGGATAATCTGCAGAGGAGAAGATGTCCCTGCTCGGCGACCACCTGCCTGCTTTTCCTGTCCGAACCTGAAACATGCACCCATTTGTTCGTCCACTGTCAGTTCACGAGTCAAGTGTGGCAGCTGATCAGAGACTGGACGGCAGCGGACTTCCCCATCCCTAGCAGCAGCTTTGCGAACTCTGAAGATTGGTGGCTGCAGGTCAGGGAACCCGCTCCCAAGGACATTTGCCGAGACGTGATTCTTGTTCACTGGCGCATCTGGAAGGAACACAACTCTAGGGTGTTCGACGGCGTCCAACATCCAGCGGTGCAGGTTTTTGACCTGATTAGAGAGGATATTAGGCTTTAGCATGATGCTGGCAAAGTGATCGCGCTAGGAGGTTAGAGAGCCGGCCTCTCACGATGTGTTTTTCCTGAGCTTTGGCTGTGAACTGGGCATGTCCAATTCTAGCTCAAACCTGTGCTCCAGCTCGGAGCTGTAAGTTGTACTCCTTTTTCCTCTTCTTAATAAAGATCGGCCTCTCGCCTTTCGACAATTCATAATAAGATATAATCACTTTCATGCCTGTCTGCCAGGCGTACAAGGTATGCACACCATCGACTAATTAATATTCCACCAGAAATCTCGTTTTATAAAAGCAAAACCAAAAAGCACAACAATTGCATGTTTTGAATGTTATATCGTTTCTATTCCATGCATAAAATACTTGTGAGACAGTAAAGACTGTCTAGCCCCTCACTAGTTTGTCTTCTTCATTTTGTTAACATTTGAACTTCTGACTGTTCAAAACATGTCATCCCATGTATCTGTTTAATGCTAAATAGTCGATATATCCATAGAACCGCTTCGTATTGATTGTTAATAACCCCGATGATGTGTTCATACAACACATGTTGTTTCTCAAGATACCATCGCAAAAACTCCTTGTCTTCTTGCATTGTTGTTTTGACTGATGACTGAAAAATAAAAATGAAGATTAAACATTTAGAAGTTATGATATCCGATAACTCATGACTAAGCATGAAAAACTTGTGTACCAATTCCTTTCGAACAACATACACATATGTTTCCTGATCCAATTCTATTAGTATTCCAGTAGGCCACCCTTTCCAGAAACATCAAATGGAGTCCGACCTCTATGGAAATGTATTATGTATATATATAGAAATTCAAAAATCATCATTCAAAAAGTTTCAAAAAATTGTCAAAATATTTGGATATATTAAATGATGTATATTACAAGCGTGCAAAATCGTAGCATGAAATACTTACTATTCTATCCTACACAAATGACAAAATGTGGATCAGCATATAGTGAATAGAGCATTTTTTTTTAAAATAGAACATGTAAGGTTTTGTCATTTTTTTGGTATAACAAAATAAAATAATTATGACACGCTTATAGGATATACCATTGACTATATCTAAACTACCTTGTTTGGAGTATTTTAAATAAAGTATGATTATCAAATTCTTCAAAATCAAGGGTTCCCTCGAGTTTGGCCTCCAATTCTCCGCAGTCACGGTTCTGCACTATGTACACACATACTTATTGCGTGCAGTCCCAATTCCATCACTATTAAAAGACAAAACTTTGGAGAACTAATTAATTGCACACCTCAAAAGCGATCCATCAATTGACACCTCAAAAAGCTGTCTATCAAAATCTTAGTTTTCTAATTGAAAAAGGTCTAGTGCCATATATTAAGTAGAACAAATCCTTACCAAATCACCATTATACAAATTGAAAAGAACATCCAAGGTATTATGGTGTTGAGACCTTCTAGCTCCTGCCACCGGTGGCGCGCTGTGAGCTGATCTTGGGCTGCCTCTGAACCTCGAGAACATAACTGGAGTCAGGATTGTTAAACAATGTAATGTATATTTTTTTTGGAAATGGGTGCATTTATTAACATAAAATGTTTAATGTTTACACCTGGCATCTGCATAACTAAGATGCACACAGCCACACGAACAATATAACAAGGGAATAAAAGGAAGACAAACATTAAAAATAGTATCGAAATAATTAAATTCAATCTAAGGTAGATCAATCCTTAAATCACGCGACCATCCATGTCGGGAGAAAATATCCCTCGCCGTGTCCTCCAATCGCGTACATCCCTCCATAAATAAGTTACGAAACTCCATGCGATGGAGAATAGTCCATTATCGGAGGATAGCCGTGGCTCGATAAATAACCTGCAGAGAAGAAGACATAATATTATTAAAAAATTTGTCATTTCTACAAAGCCATAGCGACCATATAATAGCAAGCGCACCCACCCTAAATAAAGTTCTGTACTTATCAACAATTCCATGCAGCCAATTACCAAAAACATTGGTTATTAAACATGAAGGACATAAACCAGAAGCTATTTGGAAGAATGACCATATAGAACAAGCAAATTTGCAATGGAAGAATAAATGACTAATCGTCTCATAGTGATGACAAAAAACGCATTGTGTACTTCCATACCAATTCCTCTTTGCAAGATTATCTTTTGTTAGAATTACACCCTTACGTAGATACCATGCAAATATCTTCGTCTTAATGGCTATTTTCATTTTCCAAATTTTACTATTATCATCGACCGGGATATTAGGTTGAACCAATGCTCTATACAGTGAGCCAACAGAAAATTTACCACTTTCTAGTAATTTTCATTTGAACACGTCAACACCGTCTGACAATTGTATCGTGTACAATCATAATAGTAGATTGTTCCAGGATACCAGCCGATGACCAATGAGACTTCTTCTGAAAGACACATTGGAAGGATTTTATTCCAACACTGTGGAAATTGTATCCCCTTTGTGTCTGACAATCGAATATAAAGGTGGATATTGATCGCGAAGAGTAGTTTGGTCAAGCCACTTATCTTCCCAAAACCTAATCTGTGATCCATCCTTAATCTCGAAAGCACCAAAACGAAAGAAATGTTTTTTGGTGACCATAAGAACCGCCCAAAAATATGAATCACCGGGTTTCCAAACCACTTGAGACACAGCTTTGGATCCCACATATTTCCTTCATAACATGGTTTGCCAAACACCATCTTCTGTAAGTAGTTTAAAAAGCCATTTGCCCAGAAGCGCGGTATTTTTGACTTGCAAATCATGTATTCCCAGTCCACCATACTCCTTCGGGCGGCAAACCATATTTCATCTGGCCAATCGATACTTCTTTTTCTCACTATCCCCTTGCCAAAAGAATCTTGTACGGAAATAATCCACTTTGTTCAAGACACCTTTTGGTAATTGGAAAAACGAGATCATATACAGTACCATATTAGTAAGTACTGAATTTATGAGTACTAGTCTTCCATCAAGGTATAACAATTTTCCTTTCCAACTATTAAGACGTTTTTGTAGTCTTTCCTCAACAAGTTTCCATTCAGCAATTGTGGGACACCGATAATGAATCGGTATTTCCAAATAGTTGATTGGAAATTGCCCCTGACCATAGCCGAAAAGTTTAACATATAGGTGAGCCTTGTTTTGGGCCTCGCCAAAACAATACAAATCACTCTTATGGAAATTAATTTTAAGTCCAGATAACTGCTCGAAAGCTGATAATATTAATTTCAGGTTTTTAGCCTTCTCCAGATCATATTCCATAAAAAGGATTATGTCATCAGCGTATTGAAGAATAGAGAGACCATCATCAATAAGATGTGGAACTAATCCTTCAATTTGTCCATTAGCTTTTGCTCTCTCAATAAGGATAGCCAACATATCATCCACAATATTAAATAGTAAAGGCGATAATGGATCCCCTTGTCTCAGTCCTTTATTGGTTTGGAAGTATTTGCCAGTATCTTTATTTACTTTAATGGCAGCACTACCCCTAGACACAAACGACTGAATGAGAGCACGCCACTCCTCAGAAAATCCTTTCATGCGGAGTGTTTGCTGGAGGAAAGACCAATTAACTTTGTCGTATGCCTTATCAAAGTCAATCTTGAACAGTACACCATTTAATTTTTTTGAGTGTAGTTCATGGATTGTTTCATGCAGAATTACAACACTATCTAGGATATTTTTTTCCTTGCATGAACGTAGTTTGATACGGGCTAACAACATGTTCAGAAACTGAGTTTAGTCTAATCGTGGCAACTTTAGTAAAAATCTTAAAGCTAACGTTAAGCAAACATATTGGGCGATATTGTTGTATACCTTAGGCAGTAAAATTATATTGCTAAAGTTTAGTCTAAAGAGATCCAACAGGACCACTTGTAAAAACCCAAACAAATGCATCATGTCCTCCTTGATAACGTCCTAGATTTTTTGGTAAAATTCCGCTGGGCTGTGCTTTATTATGTTTTATTTGAAAAACAGCTTTCTTAACCTCTTCCTCGGTATATGAGGCATTTACAAAGTTGTTTTCTTCATCAGAAACCTGGGGATATCGGTCGTTTGGGACACGTCCAGAGAAAATGAATTTTCCGCTGGGGCCCTAAACAAGGATATATAATAAGCTGTAATATATGACTTCAGTTGCTCCTGTCCCGCAATCATACCTTCATCCTGGATCAGAGAGTGAATCAGTTTCTTCTTATGCTTGCCATTGGCAACATCATGGAAGTACCTTGTATTCGCATCTCCTTCCAGAATTAATTTTTCTTTAGAGCGTTGGTACCATTTGAGTTCCTCTTCATGCAGGAGTCGGGCTATCTTTGCATTCGATTGGCTTTTAAGCTCAATTTCTTGTGCAGTTAACGGCCTGACCTTTGCAAAAGCCTCTAAGTCATCAATTATAGATGTTAGGCGTATTTTTTTGTTTTTTAGGATCCCAGTTGTGTGCCTGGACCAACCACGAAGGAACCTACGTAAAGCACACATTTTATTATTCCATCATAGGATAGGCGTTTGGACACCAACCGGTTTCTCCCAAATAGCCTTAACCATCTCGTAAAAACCATCATGGATCATCCATCCGAGTTTAAACTTAAACTCATTCGTAGACTTCTGTGGCGGTGATCCAAAAGATAAAAGTAAAGGAGCATGATCTGATAAAGCCTTAATATGCTTTAGAGCGTGAATAGTTACCATAGGAAACTTTTGTTCCCAGTCGGTATCCATAAGCACTTTATCTAGTTTTTCGTATGTTGGCTCCGAAAGACTATTAGCCCAGGTAAATTGTCTTTCTAACAATGTAACCTCTCTTAAATCCAGACTGTCTATAACAACATTGAACAAAAAAGGCCAATCTTCATCGAACCGACCCCGACTTTTCTCATGAGGGAATATAAGCAAATTAAAATACCCTCCTATAAGAATAGGGTATGGATTGTCCTTTGCCAGATTCACTAGCTCGCGTAAAAATTCAGCTTTATAAACATCCTGGGCGGCCCCATAAACGGCAACTACAGACCATGTGAAATTGTCAGCCTTATTACGGATATGGAGTTTTATAAAAAAATCTCCCACCAAACTAGCTAAAACTTCCATAGTCTCATCTCGAACGCCTAACAGGATCCCCCCAGATCGAGCATGCGGCGGACGTGAAATGCACGTAAAGTCCATGATGGCTCGGTTGATGTGGAGCCTATTGGGAACCCCAAGAGCAAGGTGTGAAGTAGCACAGCAGCAAGTATTCTCTCAGTTAGAAACCGAGGTTATCGAACCAGTAGGATGAAGGAAACGTCACACAGGTGTTGCAAGTGACGCGGAGACCTGCACAACACAAACTCAAGACTTTGCCCCAAGGAATCAGTGAGGTTGTCAAGCTCACTGGTTTGCTGTAACAAAGGATTAAACGTACGGTGTGGAAGGTAATGGTGGTTTGCAGCAAGTAAATAGGTAATAGTGGAAGATGTATCAATGGTAAAGATTGGACTAGGGTCCATATTCACTAGAGGCGCTCTTCTTAGATAAACAACATGGCATGAAGGGTAAACAAATTACAGCAGGGCAATTGACAGAAACTGAGCAAGGCATAATAATGCAATACTAGTCCGAAAGATCCTATGAGATTCGATTGGGCAATACAACAATATACATATACCGCCATCCAACTGCATCTATGACTAGAAGTCCACCTTCAGGTTATCATACGAACCCCCTCCAGTATTAAGTTTCAAGCAACAGAGAACTGCTTTAGGCAAAGTGTGTAAGGTAAACAGTCCACATGTTCCATAAACAAGAGACCGTTGTTTTCTCCCTAATAGCAACATCATATCTACAACCGAAGAGATTATTGTCACTTTCCTTAGAAACTATCGAGCATAAATACTCCCTCTTGGAGTCACTAGCAACTACTTGGCCAAGATAGCCACTAACAATGGAGAGCATGCAAGATCACAAACAACACAGACATGATAGAATCATAAAGACAAAACCATTAATCAAACCAACATAATAATCTCAATATCCATCGGATCGCCACAAACACAACATGAATGATTACAAATAGATTAGATCTTGATCATGAACGAAGCTCACAAGATCTATACATGAAAGCACAAAGGAGGAGATACAACCATCTAGCTACTATAGGTACCCATAGTCCAAGGTGGAACTACTCACGTATCATACCGGAGAAGAAGGCCTCCGGGATGATCTCCCCTCCGGCAGGGTGCCGGGAAGAACTTTAGATCCCCCTGATATAGGGACAATGGTGGCGGTGGCTATAGACGGTTTCGTGGAGATTTGATCGGGTGCTTAGGGTTTAGGCATCGGGGGCTTATAGGCGAGGGGGCCGAGGAGGTGACCAGGGGGCCCACACCCCACCCAGGCGTGGGCCCACCCCTAGCCACGCCTAGGAGGGTCTAGCCGCTCTGGTTTGCTTCTCCGTCTCCCCTCTAGACTTCTTGTTCCCCACGGAAAGTTATTGACTTTGACGTTTGTCCTGTCCAATTTCGAGAATATTTCTTTACTAGCTTTTCTAAAACCAAAAACAGCAGAAAACAGGCAACTGACACTGTGGCAACTTTTTAATAGGTTAGTACCAGAAAACATGTAAAAAGCACCTCAAAGTGTAGATAAAGAAAAGCAAAGTAGATACTAACAAGCATGGAACATAAAAAATTATAGATACGTTTCCAACGTATCAGTCCACACCACCAGAAAGGCGATTGAGTAGGGCTTGTGAAAAATCTCGTCTACCAGTTTCAGAAATACCCAGAAAATCTAACTTATGGTCTCTCACACAATCAGCAAATAATAAATGTTTAGCCAAGTCCCGAAGACCTCTGCTATTTGAAAACATTCCATTCATTGAGAAACTATAGGAGATTTGGATACAAGGTATCTCTTGCGCGACCGCTGGCTCTTTGATTTTTGACCAGAAGCTTTTAGCTCATACATAGAGGCTAACCCAGTCTTATCAAAGTACACCTCCGACACTTCACCAACTAAGTGAGAAAGGAGTTAACCATCTACTGTGGCATGTAACTCCTCCTCCTCAGCTAGTGAAGCATCAGGAAAAATAGCAACCTTAGGAGTAACCGTTAGACGGTCAACCTCCATTTGTCGCAAAACATTAGAAGAAAAAAGAACATCCTGTACAGAACTTCCCAAACTAATGCCGACATTGGCTAGTTTAGAAGAAATAACAGGAGTAGAAAAAGACAGAAAGGATTTCGAAGAGCTCATTATACCTGGCTAAGTTCTTCTCAGCCTTACGACACATGGCCTTGACCATAGAATCCTCATCAGTAGCCGACGCCCCATAGGCACCCACTCCATGGCGTGAGCTCCTCCTAAAGCGAGTACCACTCCCCTGCGCAGCAACCGGTGAAGCAACACCATGCATAGGAACCCGTGTTGGAGACAAAGGCAGCCCTGACCCCTCCTGGGTCGAGCCACCCTCATCATCCAATGAGGTCACATGGCCCTCCAAGGGAGGCCATATGTCCCGATGCAGCTCTAGGTCCTCCCTGAACAGAGCCACGTGGTCCTCCCTGACCAGAGCCACGCGGTCATCCACATCATCGCGGTCGGCCAACCCCTCCAAGGTCAGCCCCACAAGAACATCGACCTTGACCTGATCACGAACGGCGCGGTCAGCCGACCCCTCCTGGGTCAGCTTCCGCGAGCACCCCAATGGAACAGCCTCCTCAAGGACCGGCCGAGTACAATCAACAGGAATGGATCTACCCATACATGCGTCCTGGACCTCGCCGGTGAAGCTGAGTGAGCCCGCTGAACAACCAAAGAAGCAGAGTGAAGAGCCTCATGTAGATGAGCTGGAGAAACGTACAAGTCGCTGAAGAAGACCCCCTTCCACGAAGGGGGGAATCCACAGGTAGTGCAGCCAGAAGTTCTCGTCCCCGAGGAGTAACCTGATTAGCATTAAAAGGAGTGATATCATACACCCTCTGCACCCCCTCACTAGAAGATGAAGGCGCCGATGTATCCTGCACATGCACGGCCGAGGAAGAACCAGAACCTGCCACATGAGTGGCAGTAGCTGAATTAGAAGTATCCATAGCATCCTCCAAAGGCTTCTCATAAGTATCATCATCCGCGTCATCTCACCCTTTCCTTCACAAGAAAGGAACAAATTCTGGATCCGGAATATATGCCTCAAGATACCATCGCAAAAACTCCTTGTCTTCTTGCAAAAACTCCTTGTCTTCTTGAAGTACGTGGAGGGCATGGATACCATGGCAGTCATACAACACATGTTGTTTCTCAAGATACCATCGCAAAAACTCCTTGTCTTCTTGCATTGTTGTTTGACTGATGACTGAAAAAGAAAAATGAAGATTAAACATTTAGAAGTTATGATATCTGATAACTCATGACTAAGCATGAAAAACTTGTGTACCAATTCCTTTCGAACAACATACACATATGTTTCCTGATCCAATTCTATTAGTATTCCAGTAGGCCACCCTTTCCAGAAACATCAAATGGAGTCCGACCTCTATGGAAATGTATTATGTATATATATAGAAATTCAAAAATCATCATTCAAAAAGTTTCAAAAAATTGTCAAAATATTTGGATATATTAAATGATGTATATTACAAGCGTGCAAAATCGTAGCATGAAATACTTACTATTCTATCCTACACAAATGACAAAATGTGGATCAGCGTATAGTGAATAGAGCATTTTTTTTTAAAATAGAACATGTAAGGTTTTGTCATTTTTTTGGTATAAAAAATAAAATAATTATGACACGCTTATAGGATATACCATTGACTATATCTAAACTACCTTGTTTGGAGTATTTTAAATAAAGTATGATTATCAAATTCTTCAAAATCAAGGGCTCCCTCGAGCTCGGCCTCCAATTCTCCGCAGTCACGGTTCTGCACTATGTACACACATACTTATTGCGTGCAGTCCCAATTCCATCACTATTAAAAGAAAAAACTTTGGAGAACTAATTAATTGCACACCTCAAAAAGCGACCCATCAACTGACACCTCAAAAAGCTATCTATCAAAATCTTAGTTTTCTAATTGAAAAAGGTCTAGTGCCATTTATTAAGTAGAACAAATCCTTACCAAATCACCATTATACAAATTGAAAAGAACATCCAAGGTATTATGGTGTTGAGACCTTCTAGCTCCTGCCACAGTTGGTGTGCTGTGAGCCGATCTTGGGCTGCCTCTGAACCTCCAAAACTCCACTGGAGTCAGGATTGTTAAACAATGTAATGTATATAGTCGCTTTACTCTCATGTACATGTCCTAGATAGGTGTTATATCGCGTCATGTATATGACTTGTTTGTACATGACTAGGACACGGATTCTTTGTATGTTGATTTCATATATAAACACCACACAAGTCTAGTCAAGGGTAACGCTTCACATAATTCTTGATACGGTATCATAGACTCATGTTATTCCAACTCATCTAAGAAAAATCACCAAAAGCATTTGAGAAGAGAGACGTCGCCGCCTCCTTCCATGTCACCTAGTGAATCTTCCTCGTCGACCTCAACTAGCCGTGATCCTCTCAACATCATCCTCTCTGATAAGTTTTCAGATCTTGCCAGATTCCATGCCACACAGCTCGAGGGCTATCTCGATGGATCGGTGCCAGCTACAGAAAAGTATATGAAGACCAAGGACAACACAAGGTGGAGGTAAAAATCCCTAACCTTGCATATGCGAGGTGGATCTTGCAGGACCAACAGTTGTTTGGTTATCTTCCGCGGAACATGTCAAGGGAAGTGCTAACGCAGATGGTCGGGGAAACTACTTTAGCAGGTGTATGGAACGCGGTGACAAAGATTTTCTCCTCCTAGTCCAAGGCCCCTGTGGTTCATCTATGCACCAATTTGAATAAAAAATTCAAGAAAAACCAAAGGGGCACAGTCTATTTTTGTTAGATCAAGAGCCTTGCCGATGAGATGGCGACTATTGGTAAACCTCTTGATACAGAGGATATTATTTCGTATGTGCTCGCTGGAATGGATGACAAGTACAAAAGTTTTGTAGTTGCAATCAACACATTTATCAAGGCCCAACAATCCATTAGCCTAGGAGATCTCTATGCCTAGTTTCTCTCTTATGAGGCTCGTTTGGAGTCACGAATATGGAGAATTGTCAGTTAATGCTGATATTCATGGTGGAGGGCATGGATACCGTGGCGGTCATGACACCGGTCGTGGCGGAGGATGAGGTGGCTACTCCGACCAGCGAGAGGTAGCTATGAGTACCACATGGCTATGAGCCACATGGTTATCAATGAAACAAAGGCAATGGTACTCGTGACAATTACCAAGAGAACTCAATAGTATGGCGATCGTGATCAACAAGGTCCAAGGCCCATATGCCACGTGTGTGGCAAGGAAGGGCATATTGCGCTGAACTATTGAAAGAGGTTTCAGAAGAGTTACCATGGTCCTAAAGAAACTGCAGGAGCATCCATTTGATCATATGGATTCAATACAAATTGGTACAATGACTCTGGAGTAACTGACCACGTGACGAGTGGACTTGAAAAGCCACTAAAAGTCTCATTTCCACTAGTCTCCTTACCAAAGATAATCATGCTTTTTTCGAATATTATCCTAGTTATCTTTCATAAAGGGCCAGGACACGAGGGAGGTCCTCCTTCAAAGTAGATGTGTGGATGGTATATAACCTTGTCATCATTGCCTTCTTCATCCTCTGGCCGACAAGTGCATGGTGTCATCAGGTATACTTCATATCATTGGTATAGCGTCCAGGTCATCCATCTTCAGCGTCGGTTCGGCAAGTTCTTAAAGAAAATAATATTTCCTTTACCAAGTCAAATAAAGAGTCCGTTTTTATGCCTATAAGAAAGGCCCAACTCATCAACTCCCATATCCAAAGTCATCTAGTGTGTCCACTTTTCCTAATTAACTTCTATTTTCTGATGTTTGCGGACATGCTCCATTCTCTTTTGGAAGATATAAACGCTACAAGAATCTGGACGATACATGACGATCTGATATCCTTGTGGATCAGGAGAAAAACGTCATAGATCACCATCCGCGACGAATTTTGTGAAAAAAAGGTCATGAACCTCACGTCATAATCTGATATGTGATGTTTTTTCGTCTGAAAACGTCACAATCGTCCGTGACGTTCTTTGAATTTCGCCGCGGCCAATGGGACTAGCCCAGCCTAGGCCCAATCAATCGTGACATTTTTGTTTCGTCACGGTCTATGTCACGTGGCAGATGGCACTGCAGGCGGATGTTAGCGATGTTAGTTTACGTCACGCCAATCGTCAGTGATATCATCGTTGTCCTGACGTTTTTTTGTCGTGGCTTGATTCTGTTAATACTGGTTGCTTACATCCTGATGACGTATATGACATCATCCCCAGCAGTGAAGAATTTCCTTTCGTTGTAGCCTAGTCGTCAGCAGGCAGAAACGTGGTCCATTAAAATGATAAGATGTGGGTTACTGGTAGTGTAACACGTGACTAATCAGAGCGAGACACGTGGACTAACTTTCTATGACATTACTATTTTGTCATGGAAGTTGGCCTCTCTGTTCAACTCACACATGGATCAACTGCGGCTGGTTTGTCCATTTATGTAGATTCCCCTTGATGTTATATGAATAGAGTGCATGTATCTCCAACTATATTGCTCGTACAAGGCAGCAACATAGTGTTGTTCAGCCTCATGAAAGGCTTCAACATGACAGTGATGGTCGTGTGCAGTATGATCGGATTCTCTTTGCTAATATTTGTCGGTGAACCAGATAAGGAAGCTCTTGCTCATCCTAGATGGAAATCTCCATTGGATGAGGAGTATTTGGCCCTCGTGAAAAATTGGACTTATCACTTGGTTCCAGTAGTAGCTATAAAAATGTTATTAACTGTAATTGGGTTTATAAAGCAAGGAGGAAAGCTAATGGCTCAGTTGATACATATAAAACCTGCTTGGTTGCTAAAGGTTTTAAGCGGCATTATGGAATTTATTATGACCAAACATTTATTGATGTTGTCAAGGCGGCGACTATTCTTTTGGTGTTCGCTCTTACTATTTCAGAGATTGGCAGCTTCGTCAACTTGATATGAAGAAACACATTTTTGCATGGTGTTATCGAATAAGAGGTCTATATGAGGCAACCTTCTAGATATGAGGAATGATCTCACTAGGACATATTTGTAAACTTGATGAAGCTCGACATGGGTTGAAACAGGCACCTCGTGCGTGGTACTCTCTTCTGAGTTCCAAACTTGATTCACTTGGTTTTACTGCATCCAAGGGTGCTACTAATATATGTTTCTACAACAAAGGGGAGTCTCCATCTTCATGCTCATTTATGTAGATGATATTGTTGTTGTTAGCTCCTTAGGGAAGGTGGTTGATTTTATTCTTCATGATCATTGACCGGAGTTTCCTCTCAAGGATCTGGGACCTTTGTGTTGTTGGGATTGAGGTTAAAAAGGTACATGATGGTATTTTTCTCTCATAAAAAATATGAAAATGATTTTCCTAGCCATGTGAATATGAAGATATGCAAGCATATTGATACTCCGTTGTTAGTGTATGATAAATTATCTATGACTGATGGCGAGGTCTTGAGTCAAGATTCTGCTTTCTATAGGAGTATTGTTAGGGCTTTGTAGTATATCACTTTGACTAGAACATATATTGAATTTTTTGTATACTAGGTTTGTCAGTTTCAACATGTATCCACTATAGTTCATGAGACAGATGTCTGGCGGATCTTGTGATAATTACGGGGTACAATCTCACTTGGATTGTGCATTGGTTCATATGATTCTACCTTTTTAGTGCCTTTTTATGCTGATTGGAAAGGGTGTCCATATGACAAATGGTCAATAGGTGGTTTCGCAATTTTCTTGGGATCAAACTTGATCTCACGGATTGCAAGGAAACAAGCTACAAATTCTAGAAGGCTGGATACAAAGCGCTATAAAATGCTATGGCTGAGGTCATATAGGTGCAGTCTTTGCTTATTGACTTGGGAATATCGCAGTCTCAAGCTGCCTTTTTGTGGTGTGATAATATTGGATCTACGTACGTCTCTTCTAATCAAGTGTTTAATGCTAGGGAAAATCATATTAAAGTTAATTATAACTTTGTTCGAGAGGGTGGCCAAAAATATTTTGGACATATCATTTGTTCCTTTAGGAGATCAATTGGCAGATAGCTTTATAAATTCTCTCGCTACACGATAGTTAGATGTATTTCATCACATTCTTAACTTAGGTAGATTGAGGAGGAGTGTTAAACAGTGTAATGTACATAGTCATGTTAGTCTTCTATATCCGTACTAGGTCGATGTTGTACTGCATCATGTATAAGACGTGTTTGTGTACAACCAGGACACGGATCCTTTGTATGTCGATCTCATATATAAACACCAAGGTGTCCTAGTCAAGGATAATGCTTCCCATAATTATTGATAAGGATAAGATTGTCGTAGCAGCCTGGAAGTCATCAATGCAAACATAAATACACTGATGGACAATATATGTAAAGCATATCATTTTCCCCTAGAAGAAAATGCCAAATAGGGCCTAAAGGATGCACCATGTCCTCCCAGAAAGAAACACAAACCTCATAGGCTCCCCAACAAAGTCATGACTCGGCAACCATCATCGATCAACAATGGTGCAAGAGGACCAATACATACAACCATGCCACCCTCTCCGCAGATTAGTTCCAACAAAACAAATTGCAATGCACATAGAAAAAACGATATCCACCACTCCAAGGGAGGAACAATCAACTCATGCCATGCTCTCATCAACTCTTCTAGCAAGATCAGTGCCACGAGGTGTACATGGAGATGAAGATACCGTATCTTTACCCTGATGAGCTCCTCCATCGCCACCATACATCCTATGTCGGTTGACTAAAAACCTAACTTTAGGGACCTAACCACAACATGGAGCATAGGATTCTTGGTCCACACCCCCTACCACTACTAGAGGGACAAGGAGAGGAGTTGGAAACCTGTTGATATTGATTAGTGTTTAGGAGAGGGCTCTTTCTTGTAGATCTTAGTTAGTACATCGTCACGGTATATGCAAGCATAAAAGTTGTATTCTATGCTAACACATGCAGACTAGCAACATAAGAACCCAACGTTTACAATAACTTGGAATCATAGAATATTATGAACGCGCATACACATAGGTATGCAACTCATAAACACTATTCTATCTTATCTAAGAGGTTAAGTATAACCTTTTCTATGAGGCATGTGAGCTATGGAAGTTACATATTACCATATATATAGTCATACATGGGGGTAACACCCAAATCTCATATTTCATGAATTTCATCAGGAAAAAATTGTATGTCATGAATATAATTATGGTAGAATTTTGCAAAACATTTTGAGATAAAGAATTAAATTCGTAAGTGTCTAACAATATCATTATGAATATAATGTTTATAACAATTTTAAATGCTAAATAGTTATTAAAATACCTAAAGTTTAGAAAGTGGTTGTTGGAGAACACCGTAGCACGAACAAACAATAAGTACTGAATAAATTTAGAACAACCACTACAAAAATACCCCTTCCTCATTTGCGACACGTTTTTGACGACACAAAAAAAATATCTTCAAAAAATTTTACCTAACAAATGAGCATTCTGGACGCCTATAAGGGGAAGTTAATTCTGTGCCGTCACAGACCACATATCGGGACATAATCATGTTGTGGTAGGTGGAACGCAAGAGCGGAAATTTTTAATGCCGCTCTTAGGCAATGGAGGCATTAAATCGTTGCCCCGTCCATTCTAAGTGACACTAAATGTTGAAGTATGGTCAAACATGTCTCACTGGCCATTCATGTCTCCCTGACATGTGTGTCTCACAATCTGTGACCCGTTTGAATTCTTATCTACCCCACAAGATCCACACCCCTTTGCACAAGGGAAAACACTAACAATCTGTTGGAGGCAATAATAAAGTGGTTATTATTATATATTTGTGTTTATGATAAATGTTTACATCTCATGCTATAATTTTATTAATAGGAAACACTAATACTTGTGTGTTTTGTAAACATAAAAGAGTCCCTAGTAAGCCTCTTGTTAAACTATCTTGTTGATTAATAGATGATCATGGTTTCCTGATCATGAACATTGGATGTTATTAATAACAAGATCATATCATTAGGAGAATGATGTGATGGACACACACCCATAGTAAGCATAGCATAAGATTAAGTCATTAAGTTAATTTTTCTACAAGCTTTTAAATGCATAGTAACCTAATCCTTTGACCATGAGATCATGTTAATCACCATCACCAGATGAGTGCTTTGATGACATCAAACACCACATCATAACTGGGTGGTTATAAAGGTGGCATTGGATATTCTGAAAGTATGTGTTGAAGCGCATGTATCAAGAATGGGATTTCTCCATCCAAATGACAGATAGATATACTCTGGGCCCTCTCGGTGGAATGTAATCTAATTGTCTTGCAAGCATGTGACTAGGTCACAAGGGATGCCATATCATAGTATGAGTAAAGAGTACTTATTGGTAACGCGGTTGAACTAGGTATGGAGATACCGATGATCGAACCTTGGATAAGTAGAGTATCACGCGACAAAGGGAATCAATATCGTATGTTAATGGTTCTTTCGATCACGAAGACATCGTTGAATATGTGGGAGTCATTATGGATCTCCAGGTCCCTCTATTGGTTATTGATCAGAGAGGTGTCCCGATCATGTCTGCATAGTTTGCAAATCATAGGTGACACACTTAAGGTTCAATGTTGTTTAAGTAGATATGGAATGTGAGTTGGAGACCAAATGTTGTTCGGAGTCTCGGATTGGATCTAGTACATCACGAGGAGGTCTGGAATAGTCCAGAGAATAAGATTCATATAATGGAAGTCATCTTTCAGGGTTCGGAAAAGTTTTCGGTATTTTGATCGGAGCTTCTAGAAGGTTCTAGAGGGCCGCCAGTGGGACCACCACCCCGGGAGGGTCCACATGGGCTGAGGAAATGATGCGGGGCCCCATGGGCCAGCTGCACCAGGCCCTAGAATCCCAATCGTCCTGCCCCATAGGGATAAGGGAGAATCCCTAGAAAATAGGGGATAAGACATGAGGGGAAGGACACTTCCCCCTTCCCTCTTGCACCGGCCCTAGGAGGTGGAGGCAAAGGGGGGATCCCTATCCGCACCCTCCCTATATAAATAGAGGGGAGGGGTGGCCGCCCCCCTTGCCCCTTCACCCAACCCTAACTGCCACCTCTCCTCCCTCCTGCTTCTTCCTGCTCCGGCTTATGCGAAGCCCTCCAGGAATTCTCCTCCACCACCACCACGCCGTCGTGCTGCTGGGATTCCGAGGGGATATACTACCTCCGCTGCCCACTGGAATAGGGAGAGGAAGGTCTTCATAGACTCCGTACGTGTGAACAAGTGCGAGAAGGATCGTCATCATCAACCACGAGATTAGATCTCGTTAAGGCTTTGGATCTTTGAGGGTTAGTTCTCATCTATCTCGTAGATTAGATCTTGGTTTTATTCGTTCTTGCGGTAGAATTTTTTTGTTTTCTATGCTACGAACCCTACACAATCTAGATTTGTGATCCGAAGAATCCCATGGCCATGTCACCCACTACCCACCTATTGGACGCTTTTTAGACTAAGCCAGGCAGGTGGCTCTCAGCCTCACGCGAAGTGAGCCGCCCAGGCGCGGGTCATCATCTATGGTGCCGACACATAGCATAAGATTCCAAATGTGTGCAATGTACACGTTGCCGATCATGGAGACGTTGTTTAGTGTGGCATGGGAACACACCCTAGACCGCTTTATCATAACCACGCATGAGGCAACAACATCTGAAGAATCAGATATAGCTGAGCAGTGAGCTACCGCCATGGTGAGTAGTGCCTACGAGGCCATGCATGGATGTTGTGCTGAACAATGGCTAGTACAACTATCATCGATGTTGTAAATAAAGTTTTAGTTGTTTTTGTTAAGATTAAGATATGCTAGGGACATTTATTATGACACTAGATTAATTGAAAAATCGGGAGATAGTGGAGTCACTGAGTAGTGGGACCCATAGAATATGTCCACGCGAGTGGACCTCTATGGCCTATGTGTCCCTTGAGAAGTGAGATCCAAAGTTCTACCTCACTTAATCAACAGCCTATGAAAGCAAACTTATCAATTCAAGCATTTCCTATATTTAATATAGCAAACACTTGCCCTCTAACCACGTCGTTGCACTCCTTCCACTCCGAACCTTAGTTCTCTCAGCACTCCCATGTCTCCGGTAGTAACACCAGATCCCATCCATCTCCACTAGTGTCTATTAGTAAATCAAGATCCCATCTCTCCCCACTAATGCCTAGTTCTAAACCCCAAGATACCATCCTATTTTCGCATAAGTAGTGACCTCCCGATATGATCAAGCCGCGTCAGAGGCTTCCACTATCATGCCCGTTCCACATAGTATCTTCTTCATCTCTTAAACATATCGGGTTATTTTTTCTGTCTCTTCATTAATCGATCTTATTGATCTTTCAGATATGCCATGAGGAGGATGACTGGTATATCCGTGTGGAGGAGGACGGTTGGTATTTCCGCTTTGATGTCTTTAACTGGCGCCACTCAAATGATGCCTTAAGGATTGGTTGCTAAGTTGTGTGTATCATGAAGATCTTCTAACCCCAACACGATGAAGAATATGTGTAGAATGGCAAGGTTCTCAAGGACTACAAAAATCTAGAGATTTGTCCTTAATAATATCCTTTTGTAGTATTTCTATGTAGTTTCTTATTTGTAGGTTTAGATAGAATCATAGGAATTCAAGAGCTCCCCTCTTAGAGTTCTCATGTGTTTAAATATCCGCATCAGCAAACTGATGATGGAGACATCCATGTAACAACATATTTTATATTAAATGTTATGGATGAAACTGTTGAATTTTATATCTTAAATATTATGGAAATTATTTTTTTAATGGAAAAATATTTGTTAGCATTAATTATGTAAGACGATAGAGCAATGCGCCACACCTTACTATCATACGGCTCTAAAACTCCTCCATCTTTTCTTCATGTACCGAGTTGCATGACGTCTAGTTATTCAGAATATTTGTCATGGCGGATGACCATGCGCCGAGTAAAAAAATACGCCTCCTATGCACTTTTTCCACCCAGTAATCGCTGACATTTTTATTTTTGCCGCGACAACACGATCCCAGAAATTAAGAGTGTGTCTTGGAGTTTATAACCGCATGTGCTCGTCTGCTGTAGTTTGCCAAAGTTTGGAAAATGACCGTTGAAGACATAGGGAAAAAACTAGCACTATTGGAAACAAATATAGCAATTTTGACATGCTCTACTCAAAACAGAGGACATTCAAAAATAACCGAGTTTGAACACCGCCACTAGTGAGGAAAAAACATCGCATACAAACAGAAGCCATGATACAACAAAAGAAACACTTGTATACCAAACTTTGGTTACCCGGTTTGAAACACCCCCGAAACAGAGGATTAACCAACTGACTCACTGTAGATGTTTGAACCGACCTACCAAAGAGGTTTAAACTACCCTTACATAAAGGGGACCAGCATGTGACATCCGTTTCCTCCAACAAATCTTCGTATCACTAAGGTTTTTACGGTTAAACCAACACAACATATTGGTTTAAGAAGCCATACTAGGAAGGCACTTATAAAGCAATATCTTCACAAAAAATGTTGAATGACATTCGAAGCCTTTGAGAACTCACAAGTGAAAGCACCCCAAACAAGAAACCGAACAAAACTACATGTAACATATGCAAATGCTATATTAACATTTGTATGCTATAACCCTGTCTCAACACCTTGAGAATAGTAAAACTTGGAACACCAAAACCTGCGCGAGTCTAACCAAGCCAGACATGTAGCTCTCAACCTCACGAGGGGAGAGATGTCCATGCGCTGGTCATCAGTTACGACACAGACTCATAGCAGAAGATACCGAACAAGTGTAATCACCATGCCTCCTTTCAAGGATACGCCGATTAGTACGGCGTGGCATGGGAATGCACCCTGGACCGCTTTATCAGAAGTACCTAGGAGGCAACAACTACAGAAGAATCGGTGATAGCCAAGCAGAGAGGTGCCACAGTGACGAGCACTACCCAGGAAGCCATGGATGTTGTGCTCAACAAAGTCCAGTATAGCCATCGATACTATCAGTAAAGTTTTAGTTGTTTCTTGTCAAGATTAAGATGTGTTTGAGACTTTTATTATGACACTAGATGAAACGAACAATCGAGAGATAGTCATTGACTAGTGTGAGCCACCGAATATGTCCACATGAGTTCTCTCTATGGATTATGGGGCCTCTCATAAGTGAGGCCTAGAGTTCTACCTCACTTACTCAAAAGCCCATAAAAGCAAACTCTACACCTCCCAGCATTTACTATATAATACATGGAACACTTGCCCTCTAACCACGCCGTTGCAATTCTTCTCTCCACTCTAAACGCTAGATCTCACATCACTCCCATATGTCTCCAGTAGTAACACAAGATCCCATCCCTCTCTAGTAGTCTCCTCTACTAACTTAAGATCCCATCTCTCCTCACTAGTGTCCAGTACTAACCCCCAAGATCTCATACTCTTTTACCTATGTAATGACCTACCGATATGCTAAAGCCACGTCGGAGGCTTCCACTAACATGCCTGTTCCGCATGGTTTCTTATTCATCCCTTCAACATATTGGGTTTCATTTAATTTTTTATTCTATCTCTTTGTTAAACAATCTTAATGCTCTTTCAGATATGCTACGAGGAGGATGGCTAGTATATATATATCCACGTCGAGGATGGCTGGTATATGCGTGGCGAGGTCTTCAACTGGCACCACTCGTTTGATGCTTGTGGATTGCTAGCTAGGTTGTGCATATCATGAAGATCTTATAACCCCGACACGTGAAGAATCTGTATAGAATGTAAATATGCTCAGAGACTACAAAAGCTGGAGATTTTTTCTTAAAATTTTCCTTTTTTTAGTATTTCTAGCTAGTTCTTAGTTATAGGTTTAGACATAAATATAGGAACTCGAGATCTTCCCTCTTAAAATTTTCCTATGCTTAAATATCCACATAAAAAAACATATGATGTGGAGACATCCATGTAATGGAATTTTATTTCTTGAATGTAACGGATGAAAATAGAATTTTATATCTTAAATATTATGGAAATTATTTGTTGTAATGAAAAAATTTGTGTTAGCATCAATTATGTATTAAAGTTTGTGACATCGTCGGTACGTGGATATAACACGACAGAGTAATGTGCCTCAGCTTACTGTTACACAATACTAAAATTCCACCATTCTTCCGTAATGTACCAATATGCATCCATATGGTGCCATGGAATAGATGGCAAGTCGAATGGCCATAAGCCGAGTGAAAAAAGAGTTGTCTAGGCCCAAGTCATTTTTGCCACAACAATGCGAGCCTAGAGATTACGAGTGTTCCTTGGCCTTAATAACCGTCTGTGCCCGCGTGCTTTGATGTAGTGAGCGAGAGCATGGAAAATGGACCGCTAGACATATAGGAATAAAAACTAGAACCATTGAAAGCAATTCTAGAACTTTGGACATGCACTCTACACAAAGCAAAGGACCTTCTGAAATAACCAAATCTGAACCCCGCTACTAGCGAGGAAAAACATCTCACACAAATAGAAGCCATGATACAACCAAGGAACGCTTGTAGAACAAACTTTGGTTAAACGGTCTAAGCTCCCCAAAAACAAATGATTAAATAGCTGACTCACTATGACGTTTGGACCGAACTAATGAGGAGGTTTAAACCACCCTTGCATAAAGGGTAACAACACTAATCACTAAGGTTTTTCTGGTTTAAACCACCACAACACGTCTAATTAATAAGCCACACAAGGAAAGCTCTTATAAAGCAATATCATCCCAAAAATATTGAACAACATCAAATCCTTTGAGCACTCACAATTATTGAAAGGACCCCAAAAAAACCCTAACAAAACAACATGCAACTTATGCAAAGGTTACCCCTTTCTATCCTATAACTGGTCTCAACACCTTGATACTAGTTAAACTTGGAACACCTATCTAGGAATACCTCTTCCTTGAGCTTCTACCTGAGCTTGGACACAAAGCTCATATTTTATACCAAGATGAATTTTTATTTTAATCATAGTCACTTGGTGAAGACTTCAAATACCTCTCCCTTAATCTCTATGGGAAGCATTGTCGATAAGATAAATTTTATTCACCCATCGTACTTGACGAGCCTTCATGCTTCAAGATATGTCTTCACCTAATCCACTATTTGAACATGCATAACTCTATGGCATCATTTACACGTTCTCATCACCAATGACGCTCATCTTGACAATATCAACACCTCAACCTTCCTTTGCGGACCATCCTTGTAGTAAATACCCTATAAGTATTATGATAACCCTCAATTCACTTTGATAACCATCAATGATCTACGACATTTCCCCTTGATATTTTACGATATCATTATATCAATGTTCAAAAATATAGTAAAATATAAATCACCAAGACATTAGAGTACATGTGTGTCATCCTTAAAGAACTATCATGCTCTTTTCAAGTTATACTCAAACATCCATCATACATTCGTTAACCCTCAAGCTTTAAACATATATCCATCCTTGATGCCTTTTATCGAGATTTCCCTTACTTAACTTGATGACTATATAATCTTTGATGCGCTATCTCGTCAAATCAAACCAAACCCTCATACTTTGTTATCGGTAGCAAAGTGTCAGTACATATTCAAAATTTCATAAAAACACCATGTGATCACATGGAAGCAAGTGGAAACATCCTTAAAGTTATATGTTGATCATCTCAAATTCATCAAAAATATCATTTTGATCGGTATTCGTATTTTCTTCATTTCCACAATGATTCACACCTTGAACCGATTGTTCACTTGTCCATCTCCACAAGATGGAGACAGAACATTTACTAGCAGTATATCCACACATAACATAAGCTCCAACTTTCACTCAAGATTCATCCACACATGATGGAAACCTCAATACCATCAATAATAGGCTTCATGGGTTCGTATGCTCATCCTTTTGATGCAATCGTAGCAGTGGTATCTGTTCTTATTTTAATATATAATGTCCATGAAATTAGTGAAAAATCATGTATAGGGTGGAGTAATAATCCATACCTAGTACATATAGAAAACAGAAAACAAACTACATCTAACACCCCGTTGATCTAAAGTTTGGAAAGATTTAGATTATTCTTGAACTCATCGAGCTTCTTGCAGCACTATGTCTTTGTGAAACCATAAAAAATCTGGTCCTTGCTTGAAATAAATCCGACGTCAAATTGTTTTCTAATAACCCGCTCATGAACAAAATAAAAATTAATCTCAATATGCTTGGTGCGAGCATGAAAGACTGGGTTAGCAGACATAAACGTAGCACCAATATTATCACACCATAAGCAAGGTTTTTCTGTGAGAGGAAGATCTAGTTCCCTAATGAGAGCCTCAACCCAAATTAATTCCGTTGTGGAATTAGTAAGAACTTTGTATTCAGGCTCAGTGCTAGAACGTGACACTATAGGTTGTTTCTTGGCAATCCAAGATTTAATATTAGGACTAAATAAATAGCAAAACCAACGTCTGTCATCGAGATCATCAGCCCAGTCTATATCTGAAAAAGCACTAGGGAGTTTCGAGGAGGATGGCTGGTAAGTTAGTCCAATAGTATGTGTGCCATGAATATAACCCATGATCCTTTTTACAATTGTCTAATGAGAAGTAATGGGAACATGCAGAAACTGATATACATTATTAACAAAGAAAGACAAATCCGGTTGTGTTAGTGTCAAGTAGTGAAGAGTACCAACAATGCTCATGTATCTGGTACTGTCGTATGGACCAAGAGAGGAACCATCAGTTAAGGAGAGTGTGTCTCTGCTGAACAGTGGTGTAGGATAGAATGTACACGTGCTCATACCAACTCACACAAGTAGATCAGTAGCATATTTGTCCTGATTTGAAAGTAAACCATTTGAATGCTTGTAAACTTCAAGACCCAAAAAATAGTGAATATCCCTAATCATGGCTTAAGCTCTTTTATAAGGTTGTGATGGCTGTATCTAAGGAACTGGTGACAATAATATCATAAACGTAGACAATAAGAAACATATGAATACCTGCCTTGTCAAACATAAACAAAGACGTATCTGCCTAGGAAGAAACAAGACAAAGGGTGTGCAGTTTTATGCTGAGACAAGAATACCATGCTCGAGGTGCCTGTTTTAATCCATAAAAATCTTTATCAAGTTTGCAAATATAGTTTGGAGTAGCGGAAGCCTGAAAACTAGGTGGCTATCGCATGTAAACCTCCTCTTCCAGAACACCATGGAGGAACACATTCTTAACATCTAGATGCCATAAACTCTAGCATTTTGAGACTGATATGGATAGGACAAGACTAATGGTAGCAGCCTTAACAACAGGACTAAAAGTATCCTCATAATCAATTCCATACTTATATTTAAAACCTTATGTAACAAGATGAGCTTTATACCTGTCAATAGTACCATCTGCATTTTTTGTTGATGCGGTGCACCAAATTGCAATCAATTATGTTCTCGTTGTAACTTAGTGGTACAAGATGCCATGTGTTATTAGCGAGAAGAGCATCATACTCATCTTTCATAGAATTCTTCCAATTTGGATCAGTGAGAGCCTCTTGTAATTTTTTTGATTCTCATGTAGAAGTTAACAATGCCCACTTAATTGTTCCATCAATACGTATTTTAGGATGAACAATACCTTTCTGTAGTTGAGTTCTTGGTTTAACGGCAGGAGGAGGAGCATCTTCAGGTGACATAGAAGATCCAGTCACCTGAGAAGATTCGGCGGCAAGAGAATCTGCACGATCCCGCCGCTGCTACTGGCGTCAGGCGAGGTGACGTCACGCGTCTCCGCATCAGGTGTGAATGACACAGGCGTTGATTGGAGGAGGCTGGGTGGGGACCAAGGCAAGGACCAGTCCACCCCACCGAGTGATGGCGGGGTCCGGTTGCACATGGTCCTGGGGCTGCGTGATAGGAATGTGTTGACGAGGTTGTCCTTGCGCACGCGCGTATGAGCGGGAGACAGGGCGGGCGAGGGCGATGTTGCGATGTTAGGTTGGTGCAACCGGTGGGTTGAGTCGGCTTCTGTGTTAGGCATAGTCGGCGCCGGATCCGAGGTAAATTTTCCCCAGAGTTAGCCTGGAACTCCGTATCCTCTTCGCCTATAGCTGGTTTTTGTTGTACATCATCATTTGATGTGCCGTTTTCACTGTGAGGTGCAGAATTTTGTATACTTTATGCAGATGAACTAGTAGTGGAGTCTTCATCTGGTACCTATGTAGGATCAATAAGAGGCACAAGTTGCAAATAGTGATCATTACTATGCACACCCCTATCCTGCAGCATCGGAGAGGATGGTTCAGGAGGGAGAAAGAGGATTTCTTCAGAAAAACAACGACCGGCATTAGGATGAAGGTATGCAAAAGGAAAAAATTCTCATCAAAGACAACATATCTTGAAATATAAACCCGTCCAATAGTGGCATCAAGACATTTTACTCCTTTGTGAAGAGGACTATAGCCAAGAAAAATGCAACGTTTTGAGTGATAAGAAAGCTTTTGTTTGTTATAGGGATGAAGATTGGGCCAACACTCACAACCAAAAACACGAAGAGAGTCATAGTTGGGTGTTGATTTGAAGGATTTTTTCTATAGGAGTCATAAAATCAATGACTTTGCTTGGAGGTATGTTTATGAGAGAAGTGGTTGTCGTGGTGGTGGCACAACAGATGCCATGGGTAGGCTAAAGTATGGGGATCGAACTCCGGTGAAAACATCAAAATCATTCCCGAACAAACATCAAAATTAACCTCTCCGATGAAAACATCAAAATCATTCCCGAACTCCGGAATCGGACTTTCCTTATATGAATCTTATTCTCTGGACCATTCTGGATCTCCTCGTGATATCCCGGATCCCATCCGTGACTCCGAACAAAATTTGGTTTCCCTACTTACATTCCATATCTACTAAACAATATCAAATCCTTAAGTGTGTCTCCCTACGGTTCGTGAATTATGCGGAAATGACCGAGACACTTCTCCGATCAATAACCAATAGATGAATCTGGAAATTTATATGGCTCCCACATATTTCTACGATTACTTTGCAATCGAATGAACCACTTACATACGATACCAATTTCCCTTTGTCTCGCGATAGTTTACTTATCCGAGGTTTGATCGTCGGTATCTCTGCATACCTAGTTCAACCTCGTTACCGATAAGTACTCTTTTCTTGTTCCCGTGATATGTGATCCCTTGTGAGCCAGTCACATGCTTGCAAGCCAATTGGATGACATTCCACCGAGAGGGCCTAGAGTATATCTATCCGTCATATGGATGGACAAATCCCACTCTTGATCCATGTGCCTCAACATACTTCTCGAACACTCAATGCCACCTTTATAGCCACTCAGTTACGGCGTGGTGTTTGATATCATCAAAGCATCCTTCCGGTGATGGTGATTAGCATGATCTCATGGTCGAAGGAATTAGGTTACTATGTATCAGAAAGCTTATAGCAAATGAACTATTGAAATGACTTGATCTTAATGCTACACTTATATATAGGAGTATGTCCATCATACCATTCTCCTAATGATATGATCTTGTTGTTAACAACATCTCAATGTTCATGATCGGGAAACCATGATCATCTATTAACCAACAAGCTACTATTACAAAGAAGCTTTACTAGGGACTCTAATTTAGTTTACAAATCACACAAGTATTAATGTTTCCGATTAATACTGTTATAGCATGAATGTAAACATTTATCATAAATACAAAGATATAATAATAACCACTTTTATTATTGCCTCTAGGGCATATCTCCAACAGTTAGTAGCTATCTTGGCCAAGTAGTTGCTAGTGAATCCAAGAGGGCGTATTTATGCTCGATAGTGGGTTCATGCCTCTAGTTTCCAAGGGAAGTGACATAAATCTCTTCGGTTGTAGATGTCATGTTGCTACTAGGGAGAAAACAACAGTCTCTTGTTCATGGAACAAGTGGATTGTTACCTTACACACTTTGCTTAAAACAGTTGTCTATTGCTTGCAACTTAATACTGGAGGGGGTTCGGATGATAACCTGAAGGTGGACTTCTAGTCATAGATGTAGTTGGATTATGGTCTATGTATCTTGTTGTATTGCCCAATCGAATCTCATTGGATCTTTTTGTCTATTATTGCATTGTTATGCCTTGCTCAGTTCTTGTCAATTGCCCTGCTGTAATTTGTTTACCCTTTATGCCATGTTGTTTATCTAAGGAGAGCACCTCTAGTGAACTATGGATCCCGTTCCAATCTTTACCATTGATACATATTTCACTGTTACTTGTTTACCTGCAAACCATTATCTTCCACACCATACGTTTAATCATTTGTTACAGCAAACCGGTGAGCTTGACAACATCACTGATTCGTTGGGGCCAGGCTGTAATTTGTTTACCCTTCATGCCATGTATGTGTTGTGCAGGTTTCTGTGTTGCTTGCAACACCTATGTGACGTTTCCTTCCTCCTACTGGTTCAATAACCTCGGTTTCTTACTGAGAGAAAACTTTCAGATGTGATGTTTCACACCCTGCTCTTGGGGTTCCCAACATGCTTCACCTTTCTCTTTAATTTGTTTTTAGTTTGCTTGTTTTCTTTTGCTTGGTTTTGTTTGCCTCTTTTCAAAAACTCCAAAAAAAATTAGTTTAGTTTGGTTTGCTTTCTTTATTCAAAAACACAAAAAAATTAGTTCCTACTCTAGTTGTCGGTCTGTTATTGCCTTGCTTTGTCATGCTTTCTATCAATGTATGATTTCTTTGAAACTACTTCTTATAGGAAAGGTGGGTTCACGGAAGAACAAAAGTATTATTATAAGGAACGCCGTTTGTCACAAAAAGGGAAACACTTATGGGAACAAATTGATAAGTTGAATACTATTGCTAGAGACGTGTGCTCTACTTATAATGTTACTTATTGCTTTGATAAAGCTTGTTGCTGCAGGAGGTATAAACACCTACCTTTTCAATGTGAGTATAATGATAATGTTACCATATCTTCTTATGTTAAAGGAAATTATGAATTTTATGATGTGGAACAAATTGAAGAATTTATTGCCTTCAAGGGTGCATTTGAAATTGCTAGTTTGTTTGAAAATACTAATGATGCACCTTATGAAAATGATGTTTATGAGATACTTAAATTTTGCTTTGACAATTACAAGGAAGAAAATGGCTATATTATTGAATATTTTAATAGATGCTTTCCACAAATGGAAGAGACTAATGCCTTGCAGGAGCCTATGGAAGAAGAAATTTTTGAAACTGAAAGCTCATTATATGAAAAGGAGGGGGAGAGTGATGGTGAAGAGGAGGAAGAATGGATCTACCCATTCCTACCTTCTAATGAGAGTAACTCTTTACCTCTTATATTATTTGATTGTCCCCCATGCTTACCATAGGAGGATGAATGTTATGTTCCTATGGATTATTTTGAAATATCTGCTATAGGTAAAACTTGTGAAAATAGTTATGCTCATGTTATCTATGATAATCCTATATTTGTGCATAACTTCGAAATGCATGGTACCAAAGAGTTTTGCTTAGAAAATGTTTATGATAAAGCTTTAGATGATGGTCCTATATTGAATGATCAGTCTTCTTGTTATAAAATTATTAAAAGTGGGTTTGATTTTAATCCCACTATTTTTGAGCTTGATAAGAATTATGTGTCTGTAGATCATGAAAAGCATGCTTTATGTGATAGTTATATTGTTGAGTTTATTCATGAGGCTACTGAAAGTTATTTTGAGAGAGGGAAACATGGTCTTATGTATCTCAACAATATTAAGTTTTCTCTCTTTATGTTGAAAATCTTGAAGTTGCACTTGTTTTGCTTTCCTATGCTTATTGCTTTGTGCTTCCATGACTTGTTTCTTTACAAGATTCCTATGCATAGGAAGTGGGTTAGACTTAAATGTGTTTTGAATTTGCTTCTTGATGCTCTCTTTTACTTCAACTCATAGTTCTTATGTGAGCATCTTCTCAAACTTTCCGAGCCTAACTTAAAGGCGTTAAAGAAAAGTACTTGTTGGGAGATAATCCAAGAGTTTCCTTGAGTCTTGAAAGTTATTACTTCTGTAATGACCTCTCCTTACCCTTTTTTTTTGCTTTTTGTGCCAAGAATGACCTCTAATGAGAGGGAAGTAAGATTTGGGGAGTTGCTGTTCCGAAACAGATTTCTGTGCTCCACCATAAAAATTCGAGAGGAGTCTCTGTAACTCGGATTGAGCTGAACATTTATGAATAAATCCCCCAGTATGTTAGCTAACTTTCTTTAGTTCAACACTTTTTGATTTGAGCAACAGAAGGTCTTGAAAAAATCGGTTTCTACCTGCTGGTTTATTTTGACAGATTTCTGCCATTATTTGGATTTGCTTCTTATTGATTCCTTTTTTAGTTCTCTTTTGGGGAATTGAGATTTTTGAAGGAGTTACTATAGTAGCTTGTGTTTTTATTGAAAAGTCTTGCTGTTCCAAAGCTTTGCCTAAGGTCTAATATCTTTTGAATACACTAATGTTGCTAATGAAGATTGTGTGAAGTTTTGTATGAAGGAAAAATTTCAGGTGTAGAGAGAGAATGATGTTATGAGATAAAGAATGGACAAAAGCTCAAGATTGGGGATGCCACCCCGGTGTCACCCCAAGAAATATCCAAGAGGTACAAGCGTCAAAGCTTGGGATGCCCAAGGCATCCCCTTCTTCATCAATAAAAAGCCAAGGTCTGTCTAGACACTTCGTTTTTATTGTTTCATGCACTGTTGTGTTGTTCTTGGAGTGTCTTAGTTTTCGTTTGGTTTTCTTATTTGTTTAGTTTTATTGAATAAATTAGGTTGGACCCCCGTTCTCGCTGTGTTGTTTCAAATAAGTTGCTTGGTGTTGGAAAGGAGTAGGAAGTTCCTACTTGAAAGTGCAAGGGAAGCTTGCATTGACTGTGACTTAGACTTTAGCATGACATTCTAAGTGTTGTTTTGACCTTATGCTTAGTGATTATGCTGTAGAGTGTCTTGTTCCAAACAATTGGGATTGCTTAGTGTGCCTTGAAGAAATTATGTGTTGTTTTAGCATGCAAAAGCATAGTATTGTGGTATTCTCCTTTGATGCTTTGTTTGGGTTGACTTGGCACATGCTCACACCATGTTATGACTATGAAAAAGTCACCATAGTCTCTATGATCATTTAGTCCTTGACTTGTAGTACCACTCTATGCTTTGATTAGTAATGTTTTGTCGCTCTGCATGATTATGGCCACTATTGCTCTCTTAGTTGGTTGCTCCCAGTCTTTTGCTAGCCTCCACTTGTATGAGTAAGATCTACTCATGCATCCAACTCCCAAGAAACCAAGTTATTCCAAAGTGTCCACTATAAACTTCTATGCATGGTGTGTTACACCATTCCAAGTATATTCTTGTTTTCAGCTATCTTCCAATTAAAAACTATTTTGTTATGTAAAAACTTAGTGATTAAAGCCCTCACAAACTTGATGGCACACTTTATATTAATTGCCCCTAATAAACTTGAACCATTGTGTCGTCTATGTTGTATATGCTTGCACTTATACGTTGGAATTAGCAGAACCATGCTGTCATGGGGAACGTTTTCAACATTGCACTTGTACTTTGTACTCAATTGATATCATGCTCTTTTGTCTATGGATGTCACCGGTGTGAAATAAAGAGGGAACTTGTAAGTCCATGGAGTTTGTATTTTGTGTTAGAGAAACGCCTGGGCCGCTAGCCTAAGCCATGCCTAATCATGGTGGAAACTTGCAGCATCACTATAGTGAGATATCTATGAAGCATCCTCAATAAAAAAGCGATGCACATAGTAAATAAAAAGATCGCTGAGATGCTCATTGTCATTTTGGTTATGGAATAGCTCCGTTACCATGTGCAAGGGGTACCCCGTTAGCGGTTCTCTATGATACGCATGTACTTACAATGACAAGAACTTACAGGTGACTGAAGTTGAGTAAGATGAGGTGTGGCCCTCGTATTCAAGGGACTTGATATTGCCAACTTATACTTTGTCAAGCATATAATCCATAGTTTGTTCACTTTAACCTTAATCACTTCAAGATGCTTATGATAGGGGCGATGAGGGCTGAAAGCTAACAAGTACCATAATTTTTGGAAGCTCTTTTTAAAACTTGAAATCCCTGCTTCCCTTTATGAAGGGCCTTTCTTCCACCATTATTGAGTCTTCACCTTCTACCTTTAGGCACCATTAAGAGAGCATAGTTGCCATTCTTAGTACTATGTGCAGTGTCCCAAAACTTACTGATTGATGCATATTGTGATATTACTTGGTCTTGTGCTATTTGTTTCTAGTCACCCTTGTGAACTTTGAAGGTGCCCTATGCATCTATTTGCTACTCTATGAGGGACAAGCTGATTGCCACTATGCCATTTTTCTGTATGTGAAACAAACAAACATTTTTCAATGCATGTTATTCATGATCTTTGTTTGTAGCCTTTCATGTTACATGCATAGTTACTATGTCTTATTGTTAGAACTCCATGTTTCATGCACATGTTTAGAGTTCTTTGATCCCAGCTTTCAATGCTTGCAAATGGTCTGATCTTGGTTTTGATGGTGCATGTCACCTCAAAAGTTATTCTTTTTATCACTTACCTACTCGAGGACGAGCAGGAGTTAAGGTTAGGGATGCTTGATACGTCAGAAACGTATCTATAATTTTTGATGTTCCATGCTTGTTTAGTATCTACTTTTATTTTCTTTGTCTACACTTTGAGGTGTTTTTATATCTTTTCTGAAACTAACCTATTGACAAGTTGCCACAGTGCCAGTTGCCTGTTTTCTTCTGTTTTTGGTTCTATAAAGGCAGAAAATCAATATTCTCGGAATTGGACTGGACAAAAGCCGAAGTCAATATTTTACCGTGGGGGACACGAATCGAGAAGAAGAGACGGAGAAGCAAACCAGGGAGGCCAGACCCCCCTAGACGCGGCCAGGGTGGGCCCGCGCCTGGGCAAGGTGTGGCCCCCCTGGTTGCCTCCCAGCCTCGCCTCTTCGCCTATAAGAAGCCCCCGATACAGAAACCCTAGGCACCCGATCAAAACTCCACGAAACCATCTATAGTCGCCGCCACCATCGTCCCTAGATCGGGGGGATCTGAAGTTCTTCCCGGCACCCTGCCAGAGGGGAAACCATCCCGGAGGTCTTCTCTCCGGTATGAAGCGTGAGTAGTTCCACTTTGGACTATGGGTCCATGTAGTAGCTACATGGTTGTATCTCCTCCTTGTGCTTTCACGTATAGATCTTGTGAGATCCGTTCATGATCAAGATCTAATCTATTTGTAATCATGCATGTTGTGTTTGCGGGGATCCGATGGATATTGGGATTACTATGTCAGATTGATTAATGGTTTTGTCTTTATGATTCTATCATGTCTGTGTTGTTTGTGATCTTGCATGCTCTCCATTGTTAGTAGCTATCTTGGCGAAGTAGTTGCTAGTGACTCCAAGAGGTGGTATTTATGCTCGATAGTGGGTTCATGCCTCTAGTTTCCAATGGAAGTGACAAAAATCTCTTCGGTTGTAGATGTGTTGTTGCTACCAGGGAGAAAACAATAGTCTCTTGTTCTTGTAACAAGTGGATTGTTTACCTTACACACTTTGCTTAAAGTAGTTGTTTGTTGCTTGCAACTTAATACTGGAGGGGGTTCGGATGATAACCTGAAAGTGGACTTCTAGTCACAGATGTAGTTGGATGGCGGTCTATGTATCTTGTTGTATAGCCCAACCGAATCTCACGGGATCTTTTTGTCTAGTATTGCATTGTTATGCCTTGCTCAGTTCCTGTCAATTGCCCTGCTATAATTTGTTTACCCTTCATGCCATGTTGTTTATCTAAGGAGAGCACCTCTAGTGAACTATGGATACCGGTCCAATCTTTACCATTGATACATCTTCCACTGTTACTTGTTTACTTGCTGCAAACCATTACCTTCCACAGCATACGTTTAATCCTTTGTTACAGCAAACCGGTGAGCTTGATAACCTCACTGATTTGTTGGGGCAAAGTCTTGAATCTGTGTTGTGCAGGTTTCCGCGTTGCTTGCAACACATGTGTGACGTTTCCTTCCTCCTACTGGTTCGATAACCTCGGTTTCTTACTGAGGGAGAACTTGCTGCTGTGCTGCTTCACACCCTGCTCTTGGGGTTCCCAATAGGCTTCACGTTAGCCATCAAGGCGCCTTTGTGTCATTGGACACGTGTCATCATCATAGCACCACCAACACTCATTGGCAGGGTGACATGGAGAAGCCACACGTCCACGGTTCTTGCCATGCCCCTTAGGCTGACGCCCCTGATAGGGACCCCGTGTGGGTGCGGAGGATGTTGAGGAGGGCGAGGAAGGATAGGTGGCTAGGGAGGGTTTGGCGAGGTGGTTGTGGGTAGGGAGTGGAAGGATAGTGTACATAGTTGGCTGGTTGTGTTTGGAATGGGGCGGGTAGTAGTGTGGCGGCAGTGGCGCAGTATATGGAGAGGGTGGGTAGAACGACGAAGGTGCATAGGATGTTGACTGCACGGGAGAGGGAAGTAGCGGCGTCTAGGTAGGCGCACCGCCACAGTAAGATGATTAGCGATGAGGAGCGGCATTGACTGAAGATGTGAACATACCGGTGTTCTGCCCCGTGGCTGCCAACATATCCTCCCTAGACTCATAGGACAAAAGTTGGGAAGACATGTCCTGAAGCGAAGTAGTAGGATTGGCATTGTTACCTGCAACAAGAGGATTCAAGGTACCATCAAGGCCATTAAGAATATAATCCTTGAGTTCATCACCATCCACTTTCTTCCCGACATCAGCGAGTTCATAAGCAAAGCCCTTCATCTTGGTGAGGAATTGGTGATCAGGCATGTCAAGATTCTTGGTGTTGGTGAGAGCACCACGAAGAGATGAAATCCTTGCTTTGGATTAGGTGGAGTAGAGAATTATAAGTGCACTCCAAACCTCCACAGCATGTTCAAGGACAAAAACCTCAGTAGGCAAATCCTCGGAAAGGGAGTTCACGAGGAACCCCACAACCTGTTGATCCTTTGAGACACAAGTAGCATACTCGGGATTGGGGATGGAGATTTTCTTTTGATATGAATCTTCATCCTCCAAGAACCCGGGCGGCGCCACATCAGTGCTCTCGAGAATACCCATAACATGAGCACCACAGAGAGGGGGGATCTGAGCTTGCTAGTAGAGATAATTATTTTGTGTGAGTTTGGTGGCTCGCAGGGCGCCAATGGCAGATACCGCCGGGTTTATAGATGTCGCCATGAAGAAAACCTTAGGGAGGGTGGGAAGAGAGTTTTAGGGGTTTTGAGAAGAGGAATTGGTAAGGAATGCTCAAGAGACCTTGTGGTTTTGTTTTTGGGAAGAGATTGTTGGAGGAGGAAGGAGGTTCGGCCAGTGATGGGATTGAGGAGAGGCGACAGCGGCAGCTAGAGAGGAAGATGACCGGATCTGGATAACATGTTCGTTGTAGAGATAGGTTTGGGAACAATGTGTACCCTCCTAGGGGCATCGGTTGCGTGTTAAATAGTCCGGAAAAGCCCTCTGTATGGCATATACGAACCAATACGTGTATAGGGTGAAGTACTACTCCATACCTAGTACTTATAGAAAACAAATTACATCTAAGAGTGACAACATGCCTATAAAATGCACTTCCCTACTTTCTCTGGTGCGGTGAAAACAAGGGGAGGTGGTGAGGGGAAGAACCCCACCGCAACTAATGACCACCAACGATAGAGGTGACAAGGGGCCTGGAAAGATCTGCGGTTGGGATTTCTAGGCCATGTCCTTGGTGGAGCACCATGGCAAGGATATTGATCTCCAGATGAGATGTAAGTATATACAATACAAGCATCAGTGTATGCAAGTCACTCAAGCATATAGTTTGGACAAATGATTGTCGAGTCCCAAGGAGCCCTTTAATTAAAAAATGAAATTCATATTGTTAAGAAATCTAAAGAAGTGTGGACATAGTCATAACCTAAAAGTGTGCAAAATTTCCAATGTTTTTTTTATTCTAGACTACACAAAAATAAAACAAAATCTTATAAATTATTTTGTTGTGAAATACACTCAAATCCACACTTTTGTCTATTTTGTGTAGTCTAGAATATTAAGTATTTCTCAACACGATTTCACATGGTTGTAGTAGCTAGTACACATTTTTTACTATACATGCCGGACTTTTGTTTGGAATATTTTAAAACTTTGCAATATGATGTTTGAAAATTTTAAAAATAATGTGCACCCTATAGCTCGGCCTCCATTTCATATTTCGGAAAATTTCAAGCCATAATTTTGTTTTTGAGGAAAAAATTATCTGTGCGTTAGTAGTATATTTTGTCATCTGAGAGCTTATATAGCTGGACTCTAGCAAAAAATATGAAGCAGGGAAATGAAGTCCGTAAAACAAGAGCTTGACATATCGTATGATGGGCCTCGAACGTTCAGTACAGGGTCACAGCAAGGATGGGCATATCAGACCGTGCATTCGTGTTTTTTTTTTTTCGACGACGCGTCTCCTGCTGTTTGTACAACCTTTTCCCCCACGTGTTTCTTGCTTGTTTTGGCTGGACGAACACCCTTCCATTTCTAGTTCGCTGCCCAGCGTATAAATCACCACCACGCCGGCAGCCCCCAACCCTACCCACAAGATGGAACCGGATGGCAAGCTCCCGGCGGCGGCCGCCGCCGCAGCCACCCACGCTCCCGAAGCCGCGATTGGTCGGACAGGGACGTTCTTCGTTTTCATCACCGGCGCCGACGCCGGCGACCAAGAAAGGTCAGTATACGTATATCAGCCTATCACTTAGATATCAGATCTTGCTCTAGGATCTTCAGGTTGCCTCACAGATCTAATATCTTGAGCCTATTTCGTTCTCGTGTATATATTTTCTTCCAAAAAGTTCCAACGTAAGGATGAATCGAATGATTTTGCATGCAGTGTACTCTGCACGGAGGAGCGGGACTGGGAGAACCTCCTCCCCGAGATCTTAACCAAGGTGTCCGAGTTCGCGCTACGCTCCGACGTGACGGACTACATCCGGTTGAGAGCCGTCTGCAATCCATGGAGGAGCGCCGCCACCGCCGACCCTCAGCTCATGGGCATGGTCCCGCGCTACTTCCCACGGAACTGGGACATGATGAAAGGGGATACACGCGGCGACAAAACCAGGTTCGTAAACGCTGTCACCGATGCCTCCATCTGGCTCCAGATCCCGCCGGAGTACGGCGAGGTCCTTGCCAGCGCCGAGGGCTGCCTGATCCTAGGCGGCCTGGGGTGCCGGTGCGAACAGAAACTGCGCCTGTTCAACCCGGTGACCAGGGCCGTCTCTTACCTGCCCGCTGTCCCCTGCGGTATCAAGGTTGAAGCTGCGGGATTCATCTATGACGGCGAGGATGACGCTGATCTCACCGTGGCGCTCTGCGCGTGCGCGGGGGATCACGAGAAATTAATCGTGCAGGCCAAGCCCGGCGAAGACATGCCGTGGCGAATTGTCGACGACGACGAGGAGGGCGGCGAGGTGGTGCCGTACTCCGTGGGCGGTCTCTCCGTGCGCGGCAGGTTCTACGTCCCGACCCCGGCAGGCGACGTGCGCAAGTTGGAGCTTCTGCCGGAGCCTCACCTGGTGTACGTGGCTAGGCAGGAGGCTCGCCACAGGCATGGCAGCGGCTTCGGCGTCAGGTCCGCGCTGGAACAAGACGTTGACGTTGACGACGGGCTTGTGCTAATGCGTTTAATCCCTGGCAACGCCGTCGAGGTGTTCTGCGTGAACTTCACCGACGGCGGTATGGGGAGCCTTACCCTGGTGGAGGACCAAAAGGACCTCGACAGCTGCCTTCTCCCGTGGTTAAGGCTCGTCAACAAATCTAGTGACTAGTCCCCAGCTCTCTCTCACAGAGAAGATGAAGATGCCGCTGAGATCTACAGTATTATCTATTTCCCTTTACTTTAAAACAGCCATTGGCATACAGTACTGGTGGTGTTCCTTTATATTGAACAATTTGATATCAGTCATTCCTATATATTCGTGTAAAACATTCAGTTTATGATTGTGTCTGGATATTCAGTTGCATCGACTATTTTATTGCTCAGACGCGGTGTGTGATCTAGCAGGGAGATTACACTCAAATGTTCCATATCGTTATTTTAAGTCCTTTTTAGAAGGCTGGAGCTGATCATTCTATGTTTTTGCATGTGTGGGTTGTTGGATGTGTAGGATATACAATGCATATGCTTTATTTTGTATGAAGTCTTCTGCAAAAAAAATCTCTAGTAATATCATATGGAATATTAGTTACATCAAATCCTTTTTGTTACGAACTTCTATATTCCACATATGATCAATCAAACGCAATTCCCCTTTAGTTTTTAGAAAGGCATTGTCATAAAGTACCAGTGCTCCTTTAGTTTGCTATTGACAAATTTGCGCTTAGTTATTACTACTCCCTTCTGTCCAAATTAATTGTCTCGGAGTTATCTAGATTTGGATGTATCTAGCACTAAAATATGTCTAGATACATCTAAATCTGAATAAATATGAGGCATTAATTGGATCGGAGGGAGTATATATTTCCTGTAAAACATTCATTATGATAATAACTAGAATATTCAGTTGGCTCGACCATTTTATTGCTCAAACGGTGTAATCTAGTAGGGAGATTACACTCAAAGACATTATTTTATGTCTTTTTAGAAGGCTGAAGCTGATTATTCTAAGTTTTGTGTGGCTTGTTCCGATCCGTTTGTAGGATATACAATGCACATACTTGATTTCATAAACATTCTTTTGCAATATCAGATGGAAGATTAAATCGAATACTTTTTGGAACGACTTCAATATTTCCTTTATGATTAATCAAATGCAATTTATCTAATTAATATTGGTTTTAAGACAAACATGAAAGTATAGTCCTGCTATTTTCCGATTCTTTAGTTATTCGCATTCCACAAATCATAGTCCCAAAAGCTAGCACAACTCTTCAGAAAGACACGTAATTAAAGCACACCACTTTGCCTATATAGATATTTTCCCAATATCAAATTTTATACTTATTAACCATATTATTAGTGCCTCTTCCGTACAGGTTTGTAGTCTTTAGAATTTTTACTAGGAGAGATTGTTTGATTTGAAGAACTATAGGTTCAGGCATGGGATATTTCTTAACTCTTTCCACTAAGTTTGTGTAAGAAAATATATTTTGACTCCAACTTATCAGAAGTATTTCTATGCCTTCCTCACAACCAGTCAAACAACTTGTCATTCTATAGGTGTCAAGATGACAGCTGTAGCTTCGCAACAAAAAAAAAGACAGCTGTAGTACGATCTTTGTAGTATCTATTATTATGGTTCTGGGATAATATACTGTTTAAAGAGGCCACCGCAGTAATCAATCCTTCGTACTCACTGCAGTTTAGTATAAGCAGTGACAGCCTGTAAATTTTGATATAGAACTTTGAGCACACCAAGGCCCGGAAATTTTATATGTCCATGACAAAGAAAATTAACTTTGGGGGCCAAAGCATCAATAACCTCAACGCGGTTAAAGTTACTAGAAATGGTCAGTTGGAGTACAACGATAGATCATAGCGTTACTTGGGGCACTTCAGGTGTGTATGCATATGACAGCATCCGTTGTTAAAGTTTTGAATATTCAAAAGATGTCATGTCATGCATCTATTTAAATATATGTAGTCGATATATGCATATGATAGCATCCGTTGTTAATGCCCTTGATGATGTTTTGCCAAATCACATATTTAATTAGATAATGCATATATTTGGTCTACCTCAAGCAACACTGTAAATACTTACGTTCTTTTATTCTCTATGTTTTTTTAGATAAAAGGCACTCTGTGCCCGACTTACAAGGTCGCTGGGGTTACCAGCTTACGTTACATAGCATCGCAGGGAAAAGCACTAGGCAAATGATAGATCCCAAGCCAAAAAAGGCGGGCGAACATACAGAGATCAAGTTCGATACATGCATACAATACTAGTTCACATCGGAAGAATGTCACAGCCCAGGATACGTATTCCTCGTTTGCACCGCGATCTCATCCAGCAAAGGAAGATCCTTGGGCTTCAGCAAAGGTCTCCACTGCTGAAAATATATAGGAATTTTGAACCAAACATCTGCGGGAGTAGCACGGGAAAGTATATATGTTCTATTGTAAACTTATTTCGTGTATTCCACAGCGCCCAATAAATAGCAACAAAGAATAACCAAAGTAGCCTCCTATCCCTGCCACAAAAATTCTAAGTAATAAAAAAGAGATGGGCAAAAGTGGCAGGGTTTCAGGAACACTTCAACATCCCTCTAACTCCAAGTGAGCAGTCAAAGAAAATGTGTTTGGCTTTATCTTGTCACCCACAGAGGGCACAACTGCCATATGTGCACACCCAAGTCTTCTCAAAATCTGGTCATTAGAAGGAAGACGATCTCTAGCTAATTCGCAAAGGAAAAGTTTTATTTTCACTGGGAGATGAGTCACCCACAGGTCCTTGGCATAGACAATCATGGCACCTTGCGCAACCGTCTGTATAAGGAGCTTACTGAGAAGGTTCCAGAGCTCTCAAGGGTCCAAGAAACCTTGTTAGGATCAGTTAAAGGAGCTTCCACTAGTACCTCCACCAACAAAGCATACCATCTAGCCATTTCTTCGAGTAGAAATGAGCATAGAAAGCCATGATTCCATGCTATTCCGGTAAAATCATCGCTGACCGAAATATGTGGATCATCACTGATTTCAAAACGTATGCGAAGCGGTCAAATAAAGGGCCCTCCCCTATCCACCAATCTACCCGCCAGAACCTAATTTTCTGACCATTGCCTAGAGAAAATTTAGCCCCAACCTGAAATAATCCTTAATCTTGTGCAAACTACACCCGAATTGAGAACCTTCAAGTCACGGAAGAAGAAAATAAACAAAATTATTTCCACCTAGGTATTTTTTTCTCGGGATCCTTTTCCAAAGAGAGCTAATACCATCAGGGTTCTCGATATCCACTTGGACATCAGAGACATGTTCGTCAGTTTAGAATTGATAATGCCCAAACTCTATGGCACCACACATGTCAGGCCAACTCAGAAGATTGTATTTTCTTTTGTTGCCAGTTCCTTCCCAATAGAAGTGAGACATGTGTTTGTTGAAACTGGCATGCGTCCCATCGGCAAGAAGGAATAAACCCATTGTGAAGGTGGGTAGGCTGGAAAGGAAAGATTTTATCAGGTTCAGCCTTCCAGAGGTAGTGTGAGGAGTTGTCCCTGTTATGGGTCAACTCTATGACACACAGAACCCACTAAACCTTTGGCAAGTGAAGGGAAAACCTCCCTCTTTGCAATTTATCATTTGGGCCTCTCTGGCTTATGTGCTTGCAGGAGATCCCATCACTATGACCTCATTTTTATGGGAGTTGATCTTAAACCCCGACAAAATCTCAAAGAAGAGAAGAAGGAATTTAATGTTTGCAATCATTAAGGGGTCGTTCCGAATGAGAATGGTTGCGTTGTACACATACTCCCGGTGTGGTGCCTTACGGAATGATATGAGTGAGAACTCCCTGAATGTGCCCTGCTGTGTTTGCCATAGATAGCATCACCGAGAGGAAATCCACCATTAGGTCAAAGTGAATGGGAGAGAGGTCTCACTCCCCTTTTGTTTCTAAAATATGGCCGTACTTTGCCATTGATCAAAATGGCCGTTTGTCCACACAAGACAACCTGCATCAACCTATGCACCATGCCAGAGGCAAAACCCTTCCTAATTAGCACTTCTTTGAGGAAGGACCAATTCACCTTTTCATAGGCCTTATCGGAATCGAGTTTTAGATTAATTCCTCCCATATTGTTTGACGGTAGCTCATGGATAATATCTTGCAGAGATAATGCTCCATCATGGATAAACCTACCCTTGATTAAAGCACTATGAAAGTGTGCTACAATCATGTGCGCTACAGAAGATAGTTGGGAGGCATATGGTTTTGCAATTAACTTAAAGATGATGTTTATCAATGCTATGGGTCTATATTGTCGCATACTATCCTCCCCTAGCATTTTTGGTATCAAGGTTAGAACCCCAAAATTAAGGCATGAGATGTCAAGCATTCCAAGAGTAAAGCCATTAAGGATGATAAGAACCAAGCCCCTAAGCTACGGCTAGAACTTTTTAAAGAAAGAAACTGGGAACCCATCTAGGCCCGGTGCCATTTTTTTCTTGGTGTTGTTGATAAGAGGATCAAGTTCTTCAGGGAGGAAAGATAGAGCCAGTTGTTCATTTTCTTGGAGGGAAAGTTCTTGTCCATCGGCTAGAAATCCGGAGCAGGACTAAGAAGTTTCATCTCCTCGGTGCCTAGCAACTCTCTATTGAAGTAGTATATGTGTTCTTGGATCTAGGCTTTGGAGGATATGGTACCTTGGTCAGTCACTAGAGAGAAAATGGCACACTTACTTCCACGACCATGAGCGATGGCGTGGAAGTATGTCGTATTCGCGTCACCCTTGAGGGTCCAATTAATTCTAGCGCCAACTGATGGCGTGGAAGTATGTCGTATTCGCGTCACCCTTGAGGGTCCAGTTAATTCTGCCGCGTTGGCGCTAGTACTCTTCCTCACCGGTGAAGATATGGAGCAACTGGTCCTCAAGATGGTACCTGAAGGCCCAACCCTCCCCGTCAAGCCACTCAGAATCTTCTTGATGATCTATGCGTGCATATGATACTCATCAATTAATGCACAAAAATACACCATCCATTTTTCAACATGTTGCACATACCAAATCATTATAGGATAATACTCACTTTTAATTCCATGTGCCTTACATACTAGGATTGCATGCCAATTGCCACCTATATTCCACAAAATATTGTTTCAAAAAATGCACAACAATTGCTTCCGATGTTATCTCCTTTCTATTCCATTTATAAATACATGTGAGACAATAAAGAGTTTATAGCCTCTCATTAGTTTATCATGTTGATTTTGTTAACATTTCAAGTCCTGATTGTTCAAAAGATATAATCTCATGCTTCTATTTAATACTATATAGTCGATGTATGGAAACGACATGCTTCCTATTTTTAATCCCGCGATAAGGTTTTCTTTAAGCCCATGCTATAATTTTAATTCTAACTAAACATACCACTATTGAAAGAATGTGGGCCCCCATGTGTGGTTTTGGTAATTAATGAAAATCTCTATGTACTACTGTTTGCATTGAGTTACACTTCTAGGAATTGTCCATTGGCATCTCTTGGAGCATGTGTTGGCTTCAAGGTAGAATAAATGAAGAAGAATAAGAAGAAAGTGAAGAAGATCAAGTGTTGACCAAGGTTTCAAGAGTGACCCAGAGATTGGTTAAGGGAGAGTTGAGCCTATGGCGAGTTTGTCTTGAAGAATAAGATGGACTAATATCTCTAGTGTACCTTCAAGGCACCAACATAATGAAGAAAAGAAGAAATGAAGTGCAATTTCAAGATGAGGCATCTTGAAGAGATGATATGCTCGGGGCTTGACATCATTATGGTGATCATGGATATGTAAAGATATGCCTAAAAGAGAGGCTCTCCCATAATGAGTATGAGGGAGCAATTTGCAAGACTTCACCAAGCTAGCACAATGAAGAAAGGTGTTCTATCTTGAGGTGGACAAGATCGTTATCGTCAAGATCAAGTGGAATATACTCAAGGCAAAGGTATGTTCTTGATAGGGTTTCTTTTTTACCGATCTCATGGTGTTAGTTGGGGGGACCGGTTTATAGGATAGGTAATCGTACTATCAAGAGGGGCTCTCAAGTGAGTAGCTTAATCATATCCTTCGAAGATAGTTCAAACCTTTGCATACTTGGCATCATCCACTGGACGTGTATACATTTCGCGTGACATTGTATTTCATGAAATGGTGTACCCTTTTCTTGCTTTGCTTTGCAATGCTCTTTACATGCAAAAGTTAATCATATTCCTCTTTATTTTCAACCTTTTAATTAACATGATGATGGGGAGTACGAATTGCGAGATAGTTCAAACGCTAATCCTGCTAATAGTGGTATTATTGAGTTTATTGAATACGAATCATAACATAATTTTATGCCAGAAGAAAATTCTGGTTCATGTGTTGGTTCCGATGATGATATACCTGTTGATTCCCCTACTACATCCGTTCGCCGTAGCAGCTTAGACCGATCCACCTCAGGATAGGTATCACAATCAACTCCAGGTGCACGCCTATGTGACAATGGTGTCTTGCCATATGGTGACGTGGAATTATCTTGCTTCCTCTCCTGTGGGCCGACGTGGTTTTGAATGCCACATCTAATGAACGTGGATCTTTTGCATTCAGTGCCTCTCCACCCAACTCACGCACGGATCAATTACGGTTGGTTTGTACATTTCTGTAGATTCCCCTAAATCTTCTGTGAATAGAGTGTAGGTCCAACTATAGTGCGCGTACAAGGCAGCAACATAGAGTTGTTCAACCTGATGAAAGGCTTCAGCATGACAGTGATGGTATTGTGCTGTATGATCGAATTATCTTTACTAATATTTGCAGTTCTGGTGAACCTGATAATGTTTAGGAAGTTGTTGTTGATCCTAGATGGCACTACTAGCAAACGGCTAATAAGTGGCGCATATTTTTACAATTCTATGACGCATACTAGATGCACCACTGTTACCTCGCCACTAATTTTTTTGTGGCGCATATCAATATGTGCCACATAATTTTTTTTGAATATAAAAAGTGGTCCAAATCTAGGACGGAGGTGGGGGGCGCCAGAGGAGGGCTAGGCCGGATGTGGGTGGAGGAGGGGGGTCGCCGGAGGTGGTGGCCGGAGGAGGAGGCCACCGAAGGTATGGTCCACTGTAGGAGGGCTAGGCCATAGGTGGGTGGAGGAGGGGGTCACCGGAGGTGGTGGCCATAGGTGGTGGCTGGAGGAGGAGGAGTAGGAGGCCGTCGGTGGAGGAGGGTTTCACTGGAGGAGGTCGCCGGGGGAGGAGGTCATCGGGGTGGTGGAGGAGACCATGGCAGGAGGTGGATGAGGAGGTCGATGGAGAAGGGGAGGAATAAGGGGAGGATAAGGAGAGAAGAAGTGGAGGAGAGGAGAGAAGAAGAAAGGAGAGGGATAAGGTGCGCCATGGAAATGTCTCCCCTTATTTTTGCAGGAAAAATTCTTATTTTTGAAATTACTTTTTACTCTTTTTGAATTTGGGGATTCTGAAAAATCCAGTGAATTGGAAAGGGAAATTTCGAGACAATCGTTTTGAGAGGTTAAAGATTTTCTATGGAGGTCGTATGCAAAATCAGGAGCCGTATTATAGAGACATGACATTTTTTGCAAAATACATCAAAATTCATGTTTTTCAATTTCCTCTATAACTATACCCCAGAATATAACTACGTCTCAAAGGAATTGTTTTTAAAAGTTTTTATCATTTTCATTTATTTTTTACAAAACTTAAAAGGCAATCCACAAGGGGTGTGGGGTGTACATGCGCCACAGAATCTCATCCACCCATACTTGGTTGTGGATCCCATCAAATTTTTGTGGCACACGCAAAAATATGTGTAGCATAAGCACACATTTGTGTGGAGCATATGGGTTGCATGCGATACAGAATTGCCATATTTATATGGCGCATGCATTTTTATGCGCCACAAAATTAATTCTATAGAGCATGCACTTTTATATGCATCAAAGAAAGTCTTTCTATCTATAGCTAGTTTCCTAGTAGTGTGGAAATCTGCATTGGGTGAGCAATATTTGGCTCTCATTTGGTTCTGGCTAGTAGTTATAAAGATATTATTGACTATAATTGGGTTTATAAAGCCAATAGGAAAGATGATGGCTTGATTCATAGATATAAAACCTGCTTGGTTGCTAATGGTTTTAAGCAGCATTATGGAATTTACAACGAGCAAACATTTATTCATGTTGTCAAGGCGGTGACTAATCGTTTGGTGTTCGCTCTTTCTGCTTCACGAGATTGGTAGCTTCGTCAACTTTATGTGAAGAAACACATTTTTGCATGGTGTTATGGAATAAGAGGTCTATATGAGGCAACCTCCTAGATATGAGGCACGCTCTCACTGGGACATATTTGTAAACTTTATAAATCTACATGGGTTGAAACTGGCACCTCGTGCGTTGTACTCTCGTCTCAGTTTCAAACTTGATTCACTTGGTTTTACTCAAACCAGGGGTTACTTCTCTATTTTTCTAAAACAAAGGGGAGTCTCCATCTTCATTCTCATTTATGTAGATGATATTGTTTTTGCTAGATCCTTAGGGAAGATGGTTGATGTTATTCTTCATGATCTTGGACTGGAGTTTCCTCTCAAGGATGTAGGAGCTTTGCGTTATTTTGTTGGGATTGAGGTTTAAATGGTACATGACGGTATCATTCTCTCACAAAAAATATGAAAATGATTTTCTTATCCATGTAAATATGAAGATATGCTAGCCTGTTGGTACTCCTTTGTCAGTGTCTGGTAAATTTTCTATGACTGATGGCGGGGTCTTGAGTGAAGATTATGCTTGCTATAGGAGTATTATTAGGGCTTTGTAGTATCACTTTGACTAGAACATATATTGAATTTTTTTGTATACTAGGTTTGTCAGTTGAGTTCATAGGACACATGTCTAGCGGCTCATGTGATACTTACGGGATACAATCTCACTTGGATTGTGCATGGGTTCATATGATTCTACCTTTGTTAGTGCCTTTTCCGATGCTAATTGGAATGGGTGTCTATATGACAAAAGGTCGATAGGTGGTTTCACAATTTTTTTGGGGATCAAACTTGATCTCGTAGATTGCAAGGAAACATGCTACATATTCTTAGATATAGTATAGAGACTGAATAGAAAGCACTAGCAAATTCCTTGCTGAGATCATATAGGTGCATTCTTTGCTTATTGAGTTGGGAATATCGCATTATCGAGCACCACGTTTGTGGTGTGATAATATTGAAGCTATGTACGACTCTTCTAATCAAGTGTTTAATGCTAGAGAAAAGCATATTGAAGTTGATTATAGCTTTGTTTGAGAGGGTGTCCCAAAAGATTTTGGACATATGATTTATTTGCCTCAGGAGATCAATTGGTAGATGGCTTCACAAAGTCTCTTGCTACACGATAGTTAGAGGTATTTTGTCACATTCTTAACTTAGATAAGTTATGATTGAAGAGAGGTGTTAAACAATATAATATACTTAGTCATGCATGTTAGTATCATGCATCTATACTAGATTGATGTTGTACCACATCATGTATAAGACGTGTTTGTGTACGACAAGGACACATATCCTTTGTATGTGGATCTCATATATAAACACCACACTTCCCTAGTCAAGGATAACGCTTTCCATAATTACTAATAAGAATAAGATTCTCATAACATCCTCGAAGTCAACGATGCAAATAGAAATACACTCATGGACAAGATATGCAAAGCATATCATTTTCTCGTATAAAAAAATGCCAAATAGGATCTAAATGACACACCATGTCCTCCCAGATAGAACCACAAACACAAACATCATAGGCTCCCCAACAAAGCCATGAATAGGCAACCATTATCGATCAAAAATGGACCAATAGGACCAAAATATATAACCATTCCATCCGCTCCGCAGATTAGTGCCAACGAGACAAAACTGCAATGCACATAGACAAAACGGTATCCACCACTCCAAGGGAGAAACAATCAACGGATGCCCCGCTCTCATCAACCCGGCTACCAAGACCAGTGCCATGAGGTGTACATGGAGATAAAGATACCGTATCCTTAACATGCTGAGCACCTCCATCACGAAAATACATCCTATATCGGTTGACCAAAAACCTAACTTTAGGGACCTAACCACAACACCTAGCATAGCTTCGAGGTCGACACCCCCTACCACTACTAGAGGGTCACGGAGAGGAGCTGGAAACCTGTTGATATTGATTAGTGTTTAGGAGAGGGCTCTTGTTTTAAGAATCTTAGTTAGTACTTCATCACGGTATATGCGAGCTTAAAAGTTGTATTCTATACTAACACATGCAGACTAGCAACATAAGAACCCCATGTTTACAATAACTTGGACTGGTAGAATATTATGAACATGCATACACATAGGTATGCGACTCATAAACACTATTCAAGCTTAGCAGGGTTACATGTCAGTTATAGAAGTTACATATTATCATATATATATATATATATATATACACATATATATATATATTTTACGTCGCATAGTCATATATGGGGGTAACTCCCAAAGTTCATATTTCATGAATTTCAACGGGACAAATTTGCATGTCATGAATATAATTATGGCAACATTTTGCAAACCATTTTGAGATAAAGAGTTAAACTCTTAAGTGTCTAGAAATATAATTATGAATATAAAGTTTATAACAATTTTAAATACTAAATAGTTACTAAAATACCTAAAGTTTAGAAAATGGCTGTTGGAGAACACCGTAGGAAGAACAAACAATAAGTACTGAATAAATGTAGAACAACCACTACAAAAAATACCCCTTCCCCATCTGCGACACTTGATGACACAAGACAAAAATATCTGCCTAGCAAATGAGCATTCTCGGCGCCTATAAGGGGCGTTTAATTTTGTGTCGTCACATACCACATACCTGAACATAATCATTTTGTGGTAGGTGGCATACAAGAGAGGCAATTTTTAATGCCGCGCTTAGGCAATGGATGCATTTAATCATTGCCCGGTCAATTATAAGTGACGTAAATGTGGGAGTATACGTTCAAACATGTCCCACTGGCCAGTCATGTCTCGCTGACATGTGTGTCCCACTATTTGTGACCTATTTGAATTTTTATCTACCTCACAAGATCCACACCCCTTTGCACAAGGGGAAACACTAACAATCAAGATTTGTGATCTAAAGAATCCCATGGACCGTGTCACCCATCACACATGCGTTACACTTCTTATCTCCACTCTAAACGCTAGGTCTCACATCACTCCCATGTCTCCAGTAGTAACACAAGATCACATACCCCTCCACTAGTCTCCATTACTAACTCGAGATCCCATATCTCCCCACTAGTGTCCAGTACTAACCCCCAAGATATCATCCTCTTTTCCCTATGTAATGACCTCCCAATAAGCTAAAGCTATGTCAGAGGCTGCAACTTCCATGCATGTTCCGTAGGGTTTCTTATTCATCCCTTCAACATATTGGGTTTCATTTTATTTGTTATCATATCTCTTTGTTAAAAAATCTTAGTGCTCTTTCAGATATGCTACAAGGAGAATGGCTAGTATATATATCTGATGACTACAAGTGCACAGCTCGTTTGTAGCTAGTTTCAAAATAAAGATATCAATCCCACAGGGAGCAGGAGTCTGAAGTCTAAGAATTCTTGAAATAAATACTGAAACTAGAAATGCTAAATAAAGTTCTAAGTGACAAGGTAAAATGTGAGTATTGCGTAAAAAGGTGTTTTTAGGTTTTTGGTATAAGAGAACAATGAGTAAAGTAAATAAAATAGAATACAGAAAATAAGTATCGCGTATGTAAAAGATATTTGAAACTTCAGTGGGAAAAAGGCGTTCTCAGGGATTAGCGGATACACCACTAGCATTATAAAGGGCTAAGGTAAAGATTATTATCATGAACATTCTGAACTATGTATGTGTGGGAGGAACTCCGTATTTAGACAAAGAGGCAACAACCACTGCTCAAATCATCCTCATAACCAGAGCAGACAACAATCAACATCAATTGAATTACTGTGCTATTAAGCGACATAATCCCGCAGGACCTATCCCATGGTATTGATAGTGTTTTGGGAGTTCCCTCGATTCCCAAGTTGATACGTAAGAGGTGCCAACAGCTTTATAGTCACTGTAAGTGCTAATATACCTACATCTACGAACAAGTAGTTCCCTACATTAAATCCCCACAAGAGGAAAATATTGGGAGGTCGACTTCTCCCAACATCAATATGTAGACAATCTAACACATGGTCACAATGATGAATATCATAATAAACTTTATCTTATTTCAATCTCATGCTAGGGTTTTTCCATCTCCCCAAGAACTAATAATCGACTCAGACATGGAGGCAAACAACATCATGACAATGGTAATGGAAACGATCATCGATAAATAGTACTTGTATAAATCCACAACTAGTGCAAGAATTACAACAAGATCTAGATGGGATGGATTGAGATGATGGTGGTGATGAAGATGCAGCGGTTGATGAAGATGGAGATCGATGCCTTGGCCTCGCAGATCTTCTTAGGGTGAAGGTAGATCCCTAGGGCAAGTTCCCCCTCCAGATGCCTTCCGGAAGTGAGGTTTCGGCGATTTTTGGGTGTTGTGTATTGATGTCTACGCACTTTTATTCTTGTAGACAGTTGTTGGGCTTCAAAGTGCAGAGGTTTGTAGAATAGCAGCAAGTTTCCCTTTAGTGGATTACCCAAGGTTTATCGAACTCAGGGAGGAAGTGGTCAAAGGTATCCCTCTCACGCAACCCTGCAATCAAGATAGAAGAAGTCTCTTCTGTCCCCAACACACCCAATACACTTGTCAGGTGTATAGGTGCACTAGTTCGGCGAAGAGATAGTAAAATACAAGTGGTAACAGTGGCAGAAAATAGCTTGACGGTGAGGTAAAGACTAAAGTCAAAAGGATGGAATCAAGCAAACATGCAACAGATCTAGATGCCACCGGTGTTTCAATGTTCAGAAACAAGGCCTAGGGATCCTACTTTCACTAGTGAACACTCTCTCATATAAATATCTTCTCTTAATGATACTACCCAGAACTACTCTCCGGTTGGACACTCTAATCCATGGTAGGGCTATAACAACACTCATCAAAGTCCGCCTTCCCCATCTAGATAACCCCACACTATCACCTTGAGCGCTAGATGGTTCCAACAAACACCACAATTTTATAGATACATCCAACTCCATATATAACTCATAAAATATATATATATAATCTAGCTTAAGTGCCACACACGGCATGCACGCTGTCACTTTCACACACGTAGGGAAAAGGATAGATCTATTAAAGCACGATGAGTATTTAGGTAGACTCAAGCCTAAGTGACACCATGGCGTGCATGCTGTCACTTTCACACACATGGGGAGAGCAGATATCTATTGAAGCACTTGAGTAGCAGAGCAGATCTACTTGATTACAAAGCTCATGACGACAACATGATCATGCATAGAGAGAGATGAATAGATAGCTACCGGTAGAGCCCTTAGCCTCGAGGAAGAACTACTCCCTCATCATCATGGGAATCAGCAACGGTGATGGAGATGGTGGTGGAGATCGATGGAGATGGCTTCGGGGGCACTTCCCTGTCCCGGCAGGGTGCCGGAACAGAGACTTTCTGTCCCCCCGAATCTCCCCTTCGGTGGCGGCGGTGCTACGGAACTTTTCGTGGCTTTTTGGTCGATGCTTTAGGGTTTTTGGGTCAGAGGCTTCTTATAGGCGAAGGAGGCAAGGTTGGTGGAGGGCCAGGGAGCCCACACACCATGTGCGCGTGGCCAGGGTGGTCCCCACGCCCACCTAGGGTGTGGACACCCTGGTGTCCTCCTCTGTCTCGTCTTTGATTTTCCGTATCGTTCAGGGAAAAGTATGAACTTTGGCTTTTGTCCCGTCCAATTCCGAGAATATTCATTTTTTAGCTTTCTGAAACCAAAAACAGCAGAAAACAGGCAACTGACAATGTGGCATCTTGTCAATAGGTTAGTTATAGAAAGTGTATAAAAATACCTCAAAGTGTAGACAAAACATAGCAAAGTTGATAGAAAACAAGCATGGAGCATAAAAAATTATAGATACGTTTGAGACATATCAAGCATCCCCAAGCTTAACTCCTGCTCGTCCTCGAGTAGGTAAGTGATAAAAAGAATAATTTTTGAGGTGACATGCACCATCACAATCTTGATAAACCATTTTCAAAGCATTGAAAGCTGCGATCAAAGTACTCTAAACATGAGCATGAAAGATGGAGTTCTAACAGTAAGACAAAGTAACTACGCATGCAACATGAAAGGTTACAAACAAAGATTCATGAATAACATGCATTGAAAAACGTTTGTTTGTTTCAGATATAGAAAACATGGCATGGTGGCATTCGGCTTGTCCCTCATGGAGTAGCAAATAGATGCATAGGACACCTTCAAACTTCATAAGAGTTACTAGATACAAATAGCACAAAAAAGTAATATCAACAATATGCATCAATCAATAAGTTTTGGGACAATACACATAGAACTAAGAATGGCAACTATGCTCTCTTAACTGGTGCCTAAAGGATAGAAGGTGGAGACTCAATATAATGATTGAAGAAAGGCCCTTAATAAAGGGAAGAACGGATTTCAAGTTTCAAAAGGAGCTTCCAAAAATTATGGTACTTGTTAGCTTTTATCTCTCATTGCCCCTATCATAAGCATCTTGAAGTGATTAAGGTTAAAGTGAACAAAATATGGAGTATATGCTTGACAAAATATAAGTTAGCAATCTCATGCCCCTTGAATACGAGGGCTGCACCTCATGCTACTCAACTTTAGTCACCTGTAAGTTCTTGTCATAGTAAGTACATGTGTATCATAGAGAACCGCCAACGGGGTACCCCTTGCACATGATACAGGAGCTATCCCATAATCAAAATGACAAGGCAAGCAGACAATGAGCATCTCAGCAATCTTCTTATTTACCATGGGAATATGGTGCTTTTTTTTCTCTTTCCTCTTTTCAATATGTCTCTTTTTTTATATAAGAAGAAAGCTTCATAGATGTCATTATGGTGATGCTGCAAGTTTCCACCATGATTAGGCATGGCTTAGGCTAGCGGCCCAGGTGTTTCTCTAACACACATACATAACTCCGTGGACTTACAAGCTCCCCTTTTATTTCACACCGACGACATCCATAGACAAAAGAGCATGATATCAACTGTGTACAAAGTACAAGTGCAATGTTGAAAGTGTTCTCCATGACAGCACGATTCTGCTAATTCCAACGTATAAGTGCAAGCATATACAACATAGATGACATAATGGTTCAAGTTTATTAGGGGCAAGAAAAATAAAGTGTGCCATCAAGTTTGTGAGAGCTTTAATCACTAAATTTTCACATAACAAAAATACTTTTTAATTGGAAGTTAGATGAAAACAAGAATATAATTGGAATGGTGTAACACACCATGCATAGGAATTTATAGTGGACACTTTAGAATAAATTGGTTTCTTGGGAGTTGGATGTATGAGTAGAGCTTACTCATACAAGTGGAGGCTAGCAAAAGACTGGGAGCGACCAACTAAGAGAGCAATAATGGCCATAATCATGCAGAGCGACAAAACATTAGTAATCAAAGCATAAAGTGGTACTACAAGTCAAGGTCTAAATGATCATAGAGGCTATTGGTGACTTGTTCATAGTCATAACATGGTGTGATCATGTGCCAAGTCAACCCAAACAAAGCATCAAAGGAGAATACCACAATACTATGCTTTTGTATGCCAAAAAAACGCATGATTCTTTCAAGGCACATTAAGCAATCTCAATTGTTTGGAACAAGTCATGCTACGGCAATAATCACTAAGCATATGGTCAAAGAAACATCTAGCATGACATGATAAAGTCTAAGCCACAGTCAAAACAAGCTTCCTTTTGTACCACTATAAGCATGAAACTTTCTACTCTTTTCCAATACCAAACATCTTATTTGAAACAACTCACAAAGATAATAATCAATAAAGATCAGTCAGAATGTCTCACAAATCCACAAAGAAAAACTAAAACGTTCTAAGCTGAAAGCACAAGAAAACTAAGGCTAAACCCAGTGCTAGGAATAGAGAACACTCACAAAACAATAAGAGTGAAAACTAGAGTGTTCTAGGCAATGAAAACAGAGTGTGTCTCTCTCCAAAAGAAGTGTGTTGTGATCCAACCAACTTATTCAAGCAAACTAAGCAAACGAAAACCAAAAACAAAAACTAAGACGCTCCAAGAACAACACAAAAGTGCATGAAACAATAAAAATGAAGTGTCTAGAAAGACCTGAGATTTTTATTGATGAAGAAGGGGATGCCTTAGGCATCCCCAAGCTTTGACGCTTGTACATCTTGAATATTTCTTGGGGTGACACGGGGTGGCATCCCCAAGCTTGAGATTTTGTCCATTCGTCCTCTCATTACATCATTCTTTCTCTACACCTGAAAATTTTCCTTCATACAATCTTCATTAGGAACATTAGTGTATTCAAAAGATAATAGACCCTTGGGTTTAGCTTTAGAACAGAAAAACTTTCACTAAAAACACAAGCTACTGTAGCAATTCCCTCAAAAAGCTCAATTTCCCAAAAAGAACCCAAAAAGGAATCAATAAGAAGCAAATGCAAATAATGGCAGAAATCTGTCAAAACAGACCAGCAGGTAGAAACAGATTTTTTCGAAGACCTTCTGTTGCTCAAATCAAAAAGTGATGAACTAACGAAAGTTAGCTAACATACTGGAGGATTATTCGTAAAATATCACCTCAATCCGACTTACAGAGATTCCTCACGAATTTTTACGGTGGAGCACAAAAATATGTTTCGGGACAGCAATTCCCCAAATCTTACTTCCCTCTCATTAGAGGTTATTCTTGGCACAAAAATCAAATAAAAAGGATAAGGAGAGGTCATTACTAAAGTAATAACTTCCAAGACTCAAGAAAACTCTTGGGTTATCTCCCAACAAGTACTTTTCTTTAGCGCCTTTAAGTTAGGCATGATAGTTTGAGAAGATGCTCACATAAGAAATATGAATTGAAGTAAAAGAGAGCATCAAGAAGAAAATTCAAAACACATTTAAGTCTAACCCAGTTCCTATGCATAGGAATCTTGTAAAGAAACAAGTCATGAAAGCGCAAAGAAACAAGCATAGGAAAGCAAAACAAGTGCAACTTCAAGACTTTCAACATAAAGAGGGGAAATTTAATATTATTGTGATGCATAAAACCATGTTTCCCTCTCTCATAATAACTTTCAGTAGCATCATGAATAAAATTAACAATATAACTATCAAATAAAACATTCTTATCATGAGCCACATGCATATAATAATTATTACTCTCCACATAAGCATAGTCATTCTTATTTGTAGTGGGAGAAAATTCAACAAAATAGCTATCATTATTATTCCCATCACCATAATCATCAAATATAGGAGGCATATTGTAATCACAATTGATTTTCTCCTCAATAGTAGGTGGACTTAGAATATCATATTCATCATTGTAATCATCATATATTGGAGGTTTGGTATCATCATAAGCAATAGAATAGCTATCTTCCCAAGTGTGTTCATTTGTAAACATATCATCATTGGAAGGAACATGGATATCACTAATAGCATAACAATTAATAATATCGCCATTTTTAGAATTGGTGCCAAAGAGATTTTCAATATCAAAAGTAGTCTTATTTTCCCAATCATGATCACTAATATAGGTAACAGGCATAGGAACATCATCTAGTTTAGACTCATCAGGAAAAACTATGATAGGAGCAACATGCTTAGGGGAAGATACCGTTTCCTCTCTCCTTTTACTCCTCTTCTTCTTCTTCTTCTTCTTCTTCTCCTCTTTAGGAGGGAGAGCCTTGAAAGGAAGCTTCTCCACATACCTAGTTTATTGTTAGACAAAATAGAAGAAACTTTGGAGGATTCCTCCTTTTCATTAATAAGAACAAAACTCATATTAGTCATGTCATATTTTGGTAAAATATCATCTTTTATAAGATTTTATATGTAAGTATTCGCGTAGAAATTATCAACGCAATAAAGATGACACCCATGCAGGACGCAATTCATACCAAAAGCACTCATGTCTACCAAAGAAGTTTTTTTTGATAACTCTTCACACCCCAAGAACAATGTAAATTTATCATGTGGATTATCAGTGATCGCGTTATCACAATACAATCTTACAGTACTCATTGGATTAGAAAGGTTATTATTATGTCTTGAGCATTGAAAGTTGAAATGACCCACTTCATAGCAGAGTTCACAAATAAAAGGGTAGAGAGCACAATTTTTTTACCAAGATCATTTAGAACCTTATACCACGTTCTGGTTTTTTCATTCTAGTGGGTGATACAATATTATTCTTCCATTTGATTCTTCTCACAAGGTCTATGCATACCACAAAAATTAACATGCTTATAAGAAATAGTACTTTCAGAAGTTTGAGCATGTTTATTGCAATCATTAATAACATTTTCATTTTCCATGCAAGTGTCTTTAAAATGTTCATGATACATGTCCCATTTTTCTCTAGGAGCATTAATACGGGATGCAAAGGATCTATAATATCTAACAATAATTTGAGGATCAAGACCATATTTAACACTAAGCTCTTGAAAATCAGCAGTTTCAATGAAAGACTTAATGTAATCATACTCATAGTTTATACCCGGTTCTTTACCTTTGTCGTTGTCCCAATCTTCGGTATTGCTTTGAATTGTTTCAAGAAGATCCCACTTAGATTTAACCTTCTTACTTGTGAAGGATCCCTCTAAACAGGTATCTAGATAGTCCTTGTAATGTCATGAAAGCCTTGCATAAAAATTATTGATAATAATATTACTAGGGAGCTCATGAATGGGACATTTAAGCATTAGTGACTTCAATCTTCCCCAAGCTTGGGCAATACTTTCTCCATAATGAAGGTGAAAACTAAAAATATAATTCCTATCTGTATGGATTTCATGAGGAGGATAAAATTTAGAGTAAAAGAGAGATTCAAGTTCCTTCCATTCCAAATGATGAGCATCATGCAGTAGCTCATACCACTCCCTTGCTTTTTCCCTAAGTGATAAAGAGAATAGCTGCCTCTTAACTTGGTCCATTGAAATACCTGCACACTTGAACAACTCACATAATTCATGGATAAAAAGCAAGTGATCACCAGTTCCATCCCCAAAATAATAGTTATCCATGACACGATCAACAATTTTTTTAGGTATTTTAAAAGGGACACTTTCAGTATGTGGCTTTAAAATATCACGAGCATCATTAGAATTACCACATATGGGAGATAAAGTATCATCAGAGAAAATTTTCTTCCCTAAAGCTGGGGAACTAAAAAGATCTTTCTCATAAAAACTAGCTTCCCCAAGCTTAGACGTTTCCATAGCATTAGCAATAATGGTGTTCAAAGAAATCATACTAATAACATTGCTATTAGCATGCAAATAAAGCTCCATAGGTTTCTTAATTTTCTCTTCAAACACTTCATGTCCTAACTCAAGATAAATATTATAAAGCTCTCTAATTTTGTTGTTGTTTTCCATTAAGCCTAACTAGTGAAAACAAGAAACAAAAAGACAAAATTACAGAATCTAAAGGAAATAACTTCGAGAACTCACATCAGAGGATGTGAGTACCTTTTACCTTACCTCCCAGGCAACGGCACCAGAAAATAGCTTGATGTCTACGCACTTCTACTCTTGTAGACAGTTGTTGGGCCTCCAAGTGCAGAGGTTTGTAGACCAGCAGCAAGTTTCCCTTAATTGGATTACCCAAGGTTTATCAAACTCAGGGACGAAGTGGTCAAAGGTATCCCTCTCAAGCAACCCTGCAATCAAGATATAAGAAGTCTATTGTGTCCCCAACACACCTAATACACTTGTCAGGTGTATAGGTGCACTAGTTCGGCGAAGAGATAGTAAAATACAAGTGGTAATGGTGCCAGAAAATAGCTTGATGGTGAGGTAAAGACTAAAGGCAAAAGGATGGAAGCAAGCAAACATGCAACAGATCTAGATGCAAACGGTGTTTCAATGTTTAGAAACAAGCCTAGGGATCATACTTTCACTAGTGAACACTCTCTCCTATAAATATCTTCTCTTAATGATACTAACCTGAACTACTCTCCGGTTGGACACTCTAATCCATGGTAGGGCTATAAAATCACTCATCAAAGTCCGTCTTCCCCATCTAGATAACCCCACACTGTCACCTTGAGCGCTAGATGGTTCCAACAAACACCACAATTTATAGAGACATCCAACTCCAAATATAACTCATAAAAATATATATATATATAATCTAGCTTAAGTGCCATACACGGCATGCACGCTGTCACTTTCACACACGTGGGGAAAAGGATAGATCTATTAAAGCATGATGAGTATTTATGTAGACTCAAGCCTAAGTGCCACCATGGCGTGCACGCTGTCACTTTCACACACATGGGGAGTGTAGAGATCTATTGAAGCACTTGGGTAGCAGAGCAGATCTACTTGATTACAAAGCTTATAACCACAACATGATCATGCATACCGGTAGAGCCCTTAGCCTCGAGGAAGAACTACTCCCTCATCATCATGGGAATCGGCAACCGTGATGGAGATGGTGGTGTAGATCGATGGAGATGGCTACGGGGGCACTTCCCTGTCCCGGCAGGGTGCCGGAATAGAGAATTTCTGTCCCCCGAATCTCCCCTTTGGTGGCGGCGGCGCTGCGGAAATTTTCGTGGCTTTTTGGTCGATGCTTTAGGGTTTTTGGGTCGGAGGCTTCTTATAGGCGAAGGAGGCAAGGTCGGTGGAGGTCTAGGGGGCCCACACACCCTTTGGGCGTGGCCAGGGTGGGCTCCGCGCCCACCTATGGTGTGTCCACCCTAGTGTCCTCCTCTGTCTTGTATTTGATTTTCCGTATCATTTAGGGAAAATATGAACTTTGGATTTTTGTCCCGTCCAATTTCGAGAATATTCATTTTTTAGCTTTTTGAAACCAAAAACAGCAGAAAACAGGCAACTGGCACTGTGGCATCTTGTCGATAGGTTAGTTACAGAAAGTGTATAAAAATACCTCAAAGTGTAGACAAAACATAGCAAAGTTGATAAAAAACAAGCATGGAGCATAAAAAATTATAGATACGTTTGAGACGTATCATGTATGTCATCTCCCCGATCCAGTTGCACGGGGTGAAACTATTTGAGGAGGCGTAGACGGCACCAACTATACGGCGGCGGCCCTTATAGTTGGTCATTAAACCTTCTATCTCCTTTGCTCGCTTCGAGTTTTCTTCTGGTATTATTAATATTTTTCAAATAAGCAATTTACGTAGTTTTTGGATCCTTTTCACTCAAATATAAGTGGTCCAAGAATTGTGTCCATCGGATCCATCATCTGTCCTGATCCTAGTGAAAATAAACATAAAAAGTGCATGTGAACGCCGTAAAATACCAAGATCCTACATCTACAATGCAAAATAATAATCTAAAACATGACACAAATATACACTCATCAACTTCCCCAAGCTTAGACTCTTGCCTGTCCCGAGCAAGTTTAGATTAATGGATGTGATCCTCATGTTCATGAAACTGAGTCGATAAAATAAATGAGGTAGTTGTAGCATGTATTTATCATAAAGGATGCACATAAATAGGTTCGTGAATAGTACCTTACTCGAACCATCCAAATAATATTAGCAGGCTTCCATACCTTAGCAATTAAAAGTTCACAAAAGATTATTTTCAACATGATGTAAAAGTATTCGGTTCAACTGACTGAGTTAGTGAGATAGTCCCATGTGTTTTTAGGATTAACATATTCACTTGGGATTCAAAATATCAAACGTCCCTTTGTCTTACTACAATATAGTGGTACATGCCTATTTGCTCTTTTCACATTCGCTCTTTTTCTTCATCTTTCTTTTTCTTCTTTTTCTATATATATTTGTGCTCACACTTTTGTTTAAGTGTTGTGCAAAGAAGCTAGCCATATATTCCACTTCATGTAGGAATTTCAAAGTTTAACGATCTCAATTATCAAATTCCAAATATATATGAAGCATCTTTATAACTTGAATATTCTACCTCAAACTTGTTCTCACTCTATTTGATAGCACTTATAATTCCTCCTTTGTCCAAGGTTTTTATTTTTAATCTTAATTAATTAGATAATTTCTCCTTTTTGTAAATCAAACCATTGACCTACAACAAATTGATGAAATTATCTTTATATGTTCCGCTTAATACCAATGGTGTGGAAGACTCCTATTGCTATCATCAAGTGCAAGTAAAATCATACTCAATTAATTCATATATCCAATAGGACAAACTCAAACTCAATAATGCTCCATATATTATAATAAACTCAGAATTTCATAAGAGGGATCAACTATTTCTAAAGGGAATTCTAATGATGCAAAATTTATTTATGAGCTCGAACTAATGCAAAACTAGAATAGAAATAAAAACTTGTAAGATAGATTACAAGGTCTTAAAGATCTCCCCAAGCTTGGAATCAAGCCAGGCGGGATCAAGTAATCCCTCGTGATTATTTGATACCGTGTTTTATTGAAGATCACTATGGCGCCATGGCACGTGGTGTATTATTCTCATGAGCCAGCCTGAGACGGAGGGATTGATTGATGGCCTCCAATATTTAATGTGTAGCTTGTAGAGAAGGTTATTCTTCTCCATCACTTTCACTTGTTCTTTAATGATCCCATTGTTGCTTTCAAGGGTTTGTATCTCCTTGAGACTGATAGTGAAATCTCCTTCGATGGTTTGCTTGATATCTTCATCAAGTTTATCAAGATAAACTCGTAGCCACTAGAGATGCATGGGCGTCCCTGGCGCCTCCTTGTTTATTTCTTCAATCTTCATCTCGAGGGCCTTCAGCTCCTTCTTCTGGCGTTCCTTGTCATCGTGAAAGAACTCCAAATGGGTGATCTTCATCTCCTTTATTTGCTCGATATTGCTTTCGATCTTCATAGGAGCTCCTCTCCTTGGCCTCTTGGATCTCGCGGTGGATCTATGTGGTGCGTCCCCTTGTATGAATAAGACATATATTTGTTCCTGTTGATTATGATTAGAGAGAGACACAATTGCAATATATAAGAAGGGTCAGAGGTCGGTAAAAATCGTGAGAAACACCATATTCTCATCCAAGAAAACAATCCAAACCGACTATAAAAATAAATTGCGGATTTGGAGGAGTCCTGCGTCGTAACGACCAACTATACGGTCGCGGCCCTTATAGTTCCAGCCATATAGTTGGTTTCGGGCAGATATTTCCAAATATGTCGAGCCCAGGTCGGTTAGATGACCGACTAGGAACCGACAAAGAGTTTTTTAATAAATAATAATAACAAAAAAGGGTCGAGGGTACTGAAGCTTTGACAACCAACTATACGGCGGGAGAATTTTCTCCGGCGGTATAGTTGCGGCCGTATAGATACTGCACCTCAAAATTATTTCGCGAGGGGGGATACAGAACGTTTAACGTCCAACTATACGGTGGGAGATTTTTCTTCGGTCGTATAGTTGCACCCGTATAGTTACAGAAACCCCTAAAAAACTTCAGAAAAACAAGAGGAATTCAAAAATAGAATTTTTTAAAGTAAAAACTATGAAAACAAGGCATATATTTAAGTTAGAAAACTTACCTTCCACTTACCGTTTATTTAGTCGGGAGTGACAATCTCCGCCAACAACAAGGACTTTTTCTTCTTGGGGGGATTTTACTTTAGCTCATATAATAATTCTCAAAAATCATTAGGACTAAAGCTCCTCTCAATAAGATCGGTGTCGTGCTGGGAAAATAAAGATGCTGCTTCCACTACCTTTGCTTCTTGTCTGTGCATGATCAGCAACTCAAATTCTTGAAGTAAAAGGATCCAACGGATCAGTCTTGGCTTATGAATCTACCTCTCGGAGATTTCTTTTAAAACATCACGATCCGTATGAACTCTTACTTTTGCATCAATAATATAAGAACGAAACTTATCACATGAGAAAAATACAGCAAAGAGTTCTCTTTCTTCCTTAGGATAATTCTTTTGATCACTATTGAGAGTTCTACTAGCATGATGTATAATATTAAATATGCGACCTATATATTGTCCCAAAGTTACTCCTACAGCATCATCACTAGCTTCACATATTAAATCAAAATTCATATCCCATATAGGTGGTTTAATGATGGGAGCATAATATAAAGCATATTTAAGTTTATCAAAGGCAATAAGGCACTTATCATCAAAATTGAATCTTACTCCCTTTTGGAACAGATTAGTCAAAGGTTTAGAAATTATAGAAAAATTCCTAAAGAAATAAAAGCCTACATGACCAAGAAAACTTTGTATACCTTTTACGTCCCTTGGTTGTGGCATTCTCTCTATTGCTTCAACTTTAGCCCTATCTACTTCAATACCGTTACATGATACCTTATGTACAAGGACTATGTATTCTTTGACCATAAAATGGCACTTCTCCCAGTTTAAAACAAGATTGATTTCTTCACAACACTGCAAGATTCTATTGTGATTATCCAAGAAACTAGTAAACAAAGTTCCCTAAACAGAAAAATCATCCATAAATACTTCCATTATCAGTTCTATAAAATCTGCAAAAATAGCAGTCATGAATCTTTGAAAAGTAGTTGGAGCATTACATAACCCAAAAGGCATGCGTCGGTAAGCATGTAAACCATAAGGACTAACTAAAGTTGTTTTAACTTGGTTGTCAGGATGAACAGCTATTTGGGAAAAACCAGAATATCCATCCAAGTAGAAAAAATGAGTCTGGTTTGCTAACCTCTCTAAAGTTTGATCTATGAACGGTAAAGGATAGTGATATTTTCTTGTTTCCTTATTCAATTTCCTGAAATCTATGCACATCCTATGTCCAACAATAGTTCTAGTAGGTATCAATTTATTGTTTTCATTAGGAACAATAGTAAAGCCGCCTTTCTTAGGAACATAATGAACAAGACTTACTCATTCACTTTCTTTTACAAGATAGATTATACCTGCATCATGTAGGCATACTATTTATTTTCTTACCACTTTGTTCATTTCAGGCTTTAGTCTTCTATTAAATTTCACAACTGGTTTAGCACCTTCCTCCATGAATATTTGATGGGAGACTATCATGGGACTAATATCATTCAAGTCGTCCATCGAGTACCCAAAGGCCTTGCGGTGCTCCTTTAGTACCTTCATGAGTTCTTCTACTTCTTCCCCTAAATTTTTACCATTAATAATAACAGGGAATTTATTAGTATCATCTAAGAATCTATACGTAAGATTATCTGGTAGAGTTTTTAATTCTGGGGGTGGTAATTCTTCATCCTCTCTCTTTTCTGGCTCTTCAAAAGCTTCATCAGTTGGAGGTTCTTCTATGGGAGAATCAAATTCACTTTATAGTTATTCTAAAGTTCTGTCCTCCATAATTATTTCTTCATAATTTGGGTTTTCATTTATTTCGTCATCTTGATTATTTAAGAAAAGAGACGCCATCTCCTCGATAGTATTCTCTTTCTTTTCTTCTTGTATATGTAGAGGGTTGTCTTTAAATTTGGAAAAGTGGAATTCTTTTTCCGCTTTCCCAAGCTTAAGGGATACAACCTCCTTTTTGAAGTCGACTATGGCACCTATGTCACTCAAAAAGTTTCTTCCAAATATGATTGGGCAAAGAGTGTCAATTGGCATATCAACAACTACAAAATCAATAGGGAAATTTTTATTGTCAATTGTGACAGTTGCATCTTCAACTACTCCCATTGGAATTCTAAGATTTTTATTGGCTAACATGATTGTCATATCAGTATTTTCTATTATAGCTGGTGCTATTTCTTCTTTTATTTATAAATAAAAGTCATAGGATATAACATTAATTTTGGTTCCAAGATCACATAAACATTAATGCGACATTTCTTTAAATATACAGGGAAGAATAGGCTTACCCATATCTTTTACCTTAATTTTACCTTCAACCAATATAGAAGTCTATTCATCAAGTTCAACCGTGTTACAATGTGCATACATAGCCATGATTGCTTCCTTGGTTACCTCTTGATCTTTGGTTTCATCCAAATGTTTTTTAATTATTGGCAAACTTTCCTCTTCTTTCTCCTCCTGTACTGCCTTGACCTGCTCATATTCCACAATATGCTTCTATGCAGTGTTAGGTTAAGGTATCTTATACATTGATTCTAGGAAGGCCAATATTGCTTTAACTTCTCTTTTCTTCTCTGATACGGGTGGTGGATAATACTTGGCCAAACCCTCTTTTGGAGCTTTGACGTGTTCTGTAAAATCTTTAACAACTTGCAACACAAGATCTGAATCTAAATAAAGCTCTTTAGATAATTCATTAACATGGCCTTTTTTATTATAGTCATGAATACATTCATGATCTATTTTTGTGCCTCCTTCACTTCCTAGACCAAAATTCCATGGAACTCTATGATCATGAATTCTATTAAGTAAAGCCCAAGATTTAGTTATAGGTAAATCCATAAAAGCTCCTCACGTGCAAGAGTCTAGTTCAATTTTATTAGGTTCAATTAAACTCACATAAAAGATATGCAATAAATACCATTTAGGCAAATCATGATGAGGACATTGACTAAGTAAATCTTTAAATCTTATATAAGCTCTTACTAGTCCTTTATTAGGATGGTTGCTCCAAGTCATTATAAGACGCCTGATTCCAAAGGATTTTGATAATGAGTAATATTTAGATAGGAATTCACAAGATAAATTATTCCAAGTAGTAGAGGCTTCTGAGGGTAGAGATCTATACCATGAGAGATCCGTACTTGTCAAAGTTTGACTAAAAAGTTTAACCCTTACCTCATCGGTGGTATACCCTGTTAATTGGAACGTTCCACATATATCTTTGAAACATGCAATATGCTCAAATGGATCAGGATCTTCTTCATCTCCAGTAAATTGCTTCTTATGTAAAATGCCAAGTAAGTAGAGGATTTATTTCAAACCCCCTTGTCTTCTTGTTGGAGTTGTCTCTTTTATAAATATCATACGGTTTCCAAAGTGTTTGAGTGAGTTAGCACTAGTCATATGCTCAAAATCCATCATGTTGGTGGAAACCTGTAACTCAAAACAAAACTTAGCTCCCTAGCAACGCTTAGCTCCCTACAACGCTTAGCTCCCTAGCAACGGCGCCAACAAATAGCTTGAGGACTGCAAGTGCACAGATCGTTTCTAGCTAGTTTCGAAATAAATATATCTATCCCACAGGAAGCAGGAGTCTGAAGTCTAAGAATTCTTGAAATAAATACTGAAACTAGAAATGCTAAATAAAGTTTTAAGTGACAAGATAAAATGCGAGTATTGCATAAAAAGGTGTTTTGGGGTTTTTTGTATAAGAGAACAATGAGTAAATTAAATAAAACTGACAGAAAATAAGTATCACGTATGTAAAAGAGATTTGAATCTTCAGTGGGAAAAAGCATTTTATGGAATTATCGGATACACCACTAGCATGATAAAGGGCTAAGGTAAAGATTATTATCATGAACATTCTCAACTATGTATGTGTGGGAGGAACTCTATATTTGGACAAAGAGGCAGCAACCACTGCTCAAATCATCCTCATAACCAGAGCAGACAACAATCAACATCAATTGAATTATTACGCTATTAAGGGACATAATCTCGCAGGACCTATCCCATGGCATGGATAGTGTTTTGTGAGTTTCCTCGATTCCCAAGTTGATACGTAAGGGGTGTCAACAGCTTTATAGTCACTGTAAGTGCTAACATACTGTTTCCTACCAACAAGTAGTTCCCTACATCAAGTCCCCACAAGAGGCAAATATTGAGAGGTCGACTTCTCCCAACATCAAGATGTAGAAAATCTAACACATGGTCACAACGATGAATATCATAATAAACTTTATCTTATTTCAATCTCATGCTAGGGTTTCTCCATCTCCCCAAGAACTAATAATTTACTCAGACATGGAGGCAAACAGCATCATGGCAATGGTAATGGAAACGATCATCGATAAATAGTACTTGTATAAATCCACAACTAGTGCAAGAATTACAACAAGATCTAGATGGGATGGATGGATATGATGGTGGTGATGAAGATGCAGCGGTTGATGAAGATGGAGATCGATGCCTTGGCCTCCCAAATCTTCTTAGGGCGAAGATGGATCCCTAGGGCAAGTTCCCCCTCCAGATGCCTTCCGGAGGTGAGGTTTTGGCGATTTCTGGGTGTTCTGTATGTAGTCTCCCCGATCCAGTTGCACGGGGTGAAACTATTTGAGAAGACGGAGGCGGTGCCAACTATACGGCGACGACCCATATAGTTGGTTGTTAAACCTTCTGTCTCCTTTGCTCTCTTCGGGTTTTCTTCTGGTATTATTAATATTTCCCAAATAAGAAATTTACGTAGTTTTTGGATCCTTTTCAGTCCAATATAACTGGTCCAAGAATTGTGTTCATCGGATCCATCATCTGTCCTGATCCTGGTGAAAATAAACATAAAGAGTGCGTGTGAACGCCGTAAAATACCAAGATCCTACATCTACAATGCAAAATAATAATATAAAACATGATGCAAATATGCACTCATTAATATCCACGTCAAGGAGGATGGCTAGTAGATCCGTGGCGAGGTCTTCAACTAGAACCACTTGGATGATGCCTTATGGATTGGGAGCTAGGTTGTGCATATCATGAAGATCTTCTAACCCCGATGCGAGAAGAATCTGTATAGAATGTCAATATGCTCAAAGACTACAAAAGTTGGAGTTTTTTCTTAATAGTTTCCTTTTTGTAGTATTTCTAGCTAGTTCTTAGTGATAGGCTTAGGATTTTCCTATGCTTAAATATCCACATAAAAACAGATGATGGAGACATCCATGTAATGGAATTTATATAGAATGTAATGGATGAAAATAGAATTTTATATCAGAAATATTATGGAAATTATTTGTTGTAATGGAAAAATATTTGCTAGCATCAATTATGTATTTAGGTTTGTGACGTCAGTATGTGAATGTAACACGACAGTGTAATGTGTCTTAGCTTACCGTTACACAATACTAAAATTCCACAATCCTTCTGGAATGTACCTCTATGTGCATCCATATGGTTCCATGGAATAGATGGCACGACGAATGACCATAAGCCGAGCGAAAAAAGAGCTATCTATGCCGTTTTCCCAATGTTGTTATCCCCGACGTTGTTTTTGCCGCGACAACACGAGCCCGCGTGTTCCTCGGTGTTAATAATTAACCACCCGTTCCCGCGTGCTTTGATGTAGTGAGCTAGAATATGGAAAACGGCCGCTGGAGATATAGGAATAAAACCTAGCATCATTGGAAGCAATCCTAGAACTTTTGACATACACTCTACACAAGGCAGAGGACATTCTGAAATAACCAAATTTGAAACCCGCCACTAGTGATAAAATACATCTCACACAAACAGAATCCATGATACAACCAAGAAACGCTTGTAGACCAAACTTTAGTTAATTGGTCTAAACTCCCCCAAAACAAATGATTAAACAACTGACTCACTATGACGGTTGAACCGAACTACGAAGGAGGTTTAACAACACGTAACATCATTGCCTCCAACAAATCTTGGAACCAATAAAGTTTTTATGGTTTAAACCACCACAACATGTTTAATTAATAATCCACACTAGGAAATCTCTTTTTTTGAGATCTCACTAGGAAATAGAAAGCAATATCATCCAAAAAATGTTGACCAATGTCAAAGCCTTCGAGCAATCACAATTATTGGAAGCACCCCAAAGAAAAAAAACCTAACAAAACAACATGCAACTTATGCAAAGGTTACCCCTTTCTGTCCTATAACTGGTCTCAACACCTTGAGACTAGTTAAACTTGGAACACCTGGCCAGGAATACCTATTTCTTGTGCTTCTACCTGATATTGGACACAAAGATCATATTTTATACCAAGATTAATTTTTATTTTAATCATAGTCACTTGGTGAAGATTTCAAATACCTCCCCCTTAATCCCTATGGGAAGCATTATTGATAAAATAATTTGTTTTCACCCATCGTACTTGACAAGCCTTCATGCTTCAAGATATTTCTTCACCTAATACACTATTTGAACATGCACAATTCTATGACATCATTTACATGTTCTCATCACCGATGACGGGAATCTTGACAATATCATCACCTCAACCTTCCTTTGGAGACCATCCTTGTAGTAAATACCCCATAAGTATTATGACGAGCATCAATGCACTTTGATTACCATCAACAATCTACGGCAGCTACCCTTGAGACTTTATGATATTATTCTATCAATGTTCAAAAATGAAGTAAATATAAATCACCAAACCATTAGAGTACATGTGTTTCATCCTTAAAGAACTATCATGCTATTTTCAAGTTATACTCAAACATCCATCATACATTCATTAACCCTCAAACTTGAACATATGTCCATCATTAATGCTTTTTATTGAGATTGCTCTTAATTAACTTGATGACTTTATATTCTTTCATGCGCTATCTAATCAAATCAAACAAAACCCACATGTTTTATTATCAGTAGCAAAGGGTTAGTACATATTCAAAATTGCATACAAACACCACGTGATTGCATGGCAGCAAGTGGCACATCCTTCAAGTTATATGTTGATCATCTCAAATTCATCAAAAAATATCATTTTGATCGACATTCGTATTGTCTTGATTTACACAATGATTCACACCTTGAGACAATTGTTCACTTGTCCATTTGCACAAGATGGAGATGAAACATTTACTAGCGGTATATCCACACATAACAGAAGATCCAACTTTCACTCAAGATTCATCCACACATGATGAAAACCTCAATACGATCTATAGTAGGCTCCACGGGTTCGTATTCTCATCCTTTTGATGCAATCGTAGCAGTGGTATCTGCTATTATTTTAAACATATAATGTCCATAAAATTAGTGAAAATCATATGACATACAAATTTTTGTAGATAGTTGTAGGTAGTGCTTAACTTTCTTACGTCTACATCAACTTACCAAGCGTTCAATTTTAGTTGAATGAAAATACAACTGATACTTACACTTGCAGAACTACTTCAACATAAAACACCGATGTCAACTTATATATCAACATGTGTGAGGAAGTGGAAACATGCCTATAAAATGCACTTCCCTACTTCCTCTGGTGCGGTGAAAACAAGGGGAGGTGGTGAGGGGAAGAACCCTACTACAACTGATGACCACCTACGATAGAGGTGGTGAGGGGCCAGAAAAGATCTGCGGTTAGGATCTCTAGTCCATGTCCTTAGTGGGGATATCGATCTCCACATGAGATGTATGTACTACATAGGGACAAGTTTATAGTTTCTTTACTGTATGCAGTCATTCAAGCATATAGTTCGGACAAATGATGGTCGAATCCCAAGGAGCCCTTTAATTAAAAACTGAAATTCATATTGTTAAGAAATCTAAAAAAGTGCGGACATAGTCATATCCTAAAAGTGTGCAAAATTTCCATTATTTTTTATTCTAGACTACACAAAAACAAAACAAAATCTTATAAATTATTTATTTGTGAAATATGCATTTTGAAATGCGGTCAATCCACTTTTGTCTATTTTGTGTAGCCTAGAATATTAAGTATTTCGCAACACGATTTGACATGGTTGTAGTACACATTATTGACTATATATGCATGCATGACTTTTTTTGGAATATTTTAAAACTTTTCAATATGATGTTTGAAATTTTTAAAAATAATGTGCACCCTATAGCTCGGCCTCCATTTCAAAATTCGGAAAGTTTCAAGCCATAATTGTGTGCGTTAGTAGTATATTTTGTCATGTCAGACTTATATAGCTGGGCTCTAGCAAAAAAATATGAAGGGAAATGAACTTTGTAAATTAAAACAAGAGCTTGATATATCGTATGATGGGAACCGGATGGGAAGATCACCTCCGTGGGCGGTCTCTCCATGCGCGGCAGGTTCTACGTCCCGACCCCGGCAGGCGACGTGCGCAAGTTGGAGCTTCTGCCGCAGCCTCACCTGGTGTACGTGGCTAGGCGCAGGAGGCTCGCCACAGGCATGGCAGCGGCTTCGGCATGAGGTCCGCGATGCAACAAGATACTGACGACGCCGACGACGGGGTTCTGCTAGTGCGTTTCATCGCTGACAACATCGAGGTGTTCTGTGTAAACTTCACCGACGGTATGGGTGGAGGACCAAAAGGACCTCGACAGCTAGCTGCCTTCTCCCGTGGTTAACTCTCGAGTTAAATTCATGGTTAGTCACTGAACTTGCTTAGCGAAGTTAATACAGTCATTGTACAACGGGAATACGAGTTTGCGGTCACTGAAGACGCGTCGGAGCGTCACTCGCAGTCACCGCCGGCGATGTAGAGATGTATTTGATGATGTGGCAATCAAAGGACCCACCGTCAGCCTTAGTAGTGTTTTATTTACCAAAACATCCATAAAATCTAATTTCCCTTCCGTGGTTAACTCTCGTCAGCAAGTCTAGTGACTAGTCCCCAGCTCTCACACAGAAGATGAAGATGCGCTGAGATCTACAGTATTATCTATTTCCCTTCAGTTTAAAACAGCCATTATTGGCACACAGTACTGGTGTTCCTTTAGTTTGCTATATTGAACAATTTGCTATCAGTTATTCCTACAAATTCGTGTAAAACATTTAGTTTATGGTTATGTCTGGATATTCAGTTGCATCGACTATTTTATTGCTCAAACGGTGTAGGATATTCAATGCATATACTTTAATTTGTAAGAAGTCTTTTGCAAAAAAAAATCCCTTGTAATATCATATGGAATATTAGCTACATTAAATCTTTTTGTTACGGCTTCTATATTCCACATATGATCAATCAAACGTAATTTTAGAAAGGCATTGTCATAAAGTACTAGTGCTCCTTTAGTTTGCTACTGACAAATTTGCGCTCAGTTATTACTACTCCCTCAGATCCAAATTAATGCCTGAGATATGTCTAGATATGTATTTCCTATAAAATATTCATTTTAGGATAATAACTAGAATATTCAGTTGGCTCGACCATTTTATTGCTCAAACGGTGTGATCTTTTTTAGGATATTCAATGCATATACTTTAATTTGTAAGAAGTCTTTTGCAAAAAAAATCCCTTGTAATATCATATGGAATATTAGTTACATCAGATCCTTTTTGTTATGAGTTCTATATTCCACATATTATTAATCAAACGTAATATCCCTTTAGTTTTTAGAAAGGCATTTCCATACATTAATGGTGCTCCTTTAGTTTGATGTTGACAAATTTGCTCTCAGTTATTACTATTCCCTCCTGTCCAAATTAATGGTCCCGGATTTGGCTAGATTTAGATGTATCTAGCAATAAAATATGTCTAGATACATCTGAATCTAAACAAATATGAGGCCATTAATTGGATCGGAGAGAGTATGTATTTCCTGTAAAACATTCATTTTATGATAATAACTAGAATATTCAGTTGGTTCGACCATTTTATTGCTCAAACGGTGTGATCTAGTAGGGAGATTACACTCAAAGTCATTATTTTATGTCTCTTTAGAAGGCTGAAGCTTATTATTCTAAGTTTTGTGCATGTTTGGCTTGTTCGGTTTGTAGGATATACAATGCACATACTTGATTTCATAAACATTCTTTTGCAATATCGGAAGGAAGATTAAATCGAATACTTTTTGGAACGATTTCAATATTTCCTTTATGATTAATCAAATGCAATTTCTCTAATATTGGATTTTAAGATAAACATGAAAGTATAGTCCTGCTAATTTTCTGATTCTTTAGTTTTTCGCATTCCACGAATCATAGTCCCAAAAGCGAGCACAACCCTTCGGAAAGACACGTAATTAAAGTACAACACTTTGCCTATACAGATATTTTCCCAATATTACATTTTATACTTATTAACCATATTAGTGCCTATTCCGTACAGGTTTGTAGTCTTTAGAATTTTTACCAAGAGAGATTGTTTGATTTGAAGAACTATAGTTCAGGCATGCATGGGATATTTCTTAACTCTTTCGACTAATTTTGTGAAATATTCTGACTCCAACTTATCAGAAATATTTCTATGCCTTCCCGATTATCAATCAAACAATTTGTCATTCTATAGGAGTCAAAGATGACAGCTGTAGTACGATCTTTGTAGTAGTATCTATTATTATGGTTCTGGGATGATACTGTTTAAAGAGGCCACTGCAGTAATCAGTCCTTCGTACTCACTGCAGTTCTATAAACAGTGACAGCCTGTAAATTTTGATATAGAACTTTGAGCACCAAGGCCCGGAAATTTAATATGTCCATCATGGCAAAGAAAATTGACTTTGGGGGCCAGAGCATCAACGCATAATCTCAACAGTAGAGCCCAATGTTACTAGAAATGGTCAGTTAGAGTACAACGATAGCTCATAGCGTTACTTGGGGCATTCCAAGATGTCAACCACACACTTCAGGTGTATGCATATGACAGCATCCGTTGTTAAAGTTTTGAATATTCAAAAGATGTCATCTCATGCATCTATTTAAATATATGTTGTAGTCGATATATGCATATGACAGCATCTGTTGTTAATTCCCTTGATGATGTTTTCCCAAATCACATATTTTAGTTAGATAGTGCATATATTCGGTCCACCTCAAACAACGCTGTAAATACTTACATTCTTTTATTCTCTATATTTTTTTTAGATAAAAGGCACTCTCTGCCCAACTTTAAATTGATAAAGCGTCAAACGAAACGAGGTTCAGTAACAGACTTACAAGGTTGCTGGGGTTACCAGCTTACATTACATAGCATCACAGGGAAAAGCACTAGGCAAATGATAGATCTCAAGCCAAAAAAGACGGGCAAACATACAGAGATCAAGTTCGATACATGCATACAATACTTCACATCAGAAGAAAGTCGCAGCCCAGGATACGTATTCCTCGTTTTCACCGCGATCTCATCCAGCAAAGGGGTCCTTGGGCTTCAGCAAAGGTCTCCACTGCTAATAATATATAGGAATTTTGAACCAAACATCTGCGGGGGTAGCACGGGAAAGTATGTTCTATTGTAAACTTATTTCGTGTATTCCACAGCGCCCAACAAATAGCAGCAAAGAATAACCAAAGTAGCCTCCTATCCCTGCGAGAAAAATTCTGAGTAATAAAAAAGAGATGGGAAAAAGTGGCAGGGTTTCAGGAACACTTCAACATCCCTCTAACTCCAAGTGAGCAGTCAGAGAAAATGTGTTTGGCTTTATCTTGTCACCCACAGAGGGCACAACTGCCATATGTGCACCCAAGTCTTCTCAAAATCTGGTCATTAGAAGGAAGACGATCTCTAGCTAATTCGCAAAGGAAAAGTTTTATTTTCACTGGGAGATGAGTCACCCACAGGTCCTTGGCATAGACAATCGTGGCACCTTGCGCAACCGTCTGTATAAGTAGCTTACGGAGAAGGTTCGAGAGCTCTCAAGGGTCCAAGAAACCTTGTTAGGATCAGTTAAAGGAGCTTCCACTAGTACCTCCACCAACAAAGCATACCATCTAGCCATTTCTTCCAATAGAAATGAGCATAGAAAGCCATGATTCCATGCTATTCCGGTAAAATCATCGCTGACCGAAATATGTGGATCATCACTGGTTTCAAAAACGTATGGGAAGCGGTCAAATAAACGGCCCTCCCCTATCCACCAATCTACCCGCCAGAACCTAATTTTCTGACCATTGCCTAGAGAAAATTTAGCCCCAACCTGAAATAATCCTTAATCTTGTGCAAACTACACCCGAATTGAGAACCTTCAAGTCACGGAAGAAGAAAAGAAACAAAATTGTTTTCCCCTAGGTATTTTTCTCTCGGGATCCTTTTCCAAAGAGAGCTAATACCATCAGGGTTCTCCATATCCACTTGGACATCAGAGACATGTTCATCGGTTTAGAATTGATAATGCCCAAACCACCAAACTCTATGGCGCCACACATGTCAGGCCAACTCAGAAGATTGTATTTTCTTTTGTTGCCAGTGCCTTCCCAATAGAAGTGAGACATGTGTTTGTTGAAACTGGCATGCGTCCCATCGGCAAGAAGGAATAAACCCATTGTGAAGGTGGGTAGGCTGGAAAGGAAAGATTTTATCAGGGTCAGCCTTCCAAAGGTAGTGTGAGGAGTTGTCCTTGTTATGGGTCAACTCTATAACACACAGAACCCACTAAACCTTTGGCAAGTGAAGGGAAAACGTCCCTCTTTGCAATTTATCATTTGGGCCTCTCTGGCTTATGTGCTTGTAGGAGATCCCATCACTATGACCTCATTTTTATGGAAGTTGATCTTAAACCCCGACAAAAGCTCAAAGAAGATGAGAAGGAATTTAATGTTTGCAATCATTAAGGGGTCGTTCCGAATGAGAATGGTTGCATCGTACACGTACTCCTGGTGTGGTGCCTTCCGGAATGGTATGAGTGAGAACTCCCTGAATGTGCCCTGCTGTGTTTGCCATAGATAACATCACCGAGAGGAAATCCACCATTAGGTCAAAGTGAATGGGAGAGAGGTCTCACTCCCCTTTTGTTTCTAAAATATGGCCGTACTTTCCATTGATCAAAATGGCCGTTTGTCCACACAAGACAACCTGCATCAACCTATGCACCATGCCAGAGGCAAAACCCTTCCTAATTAGCACTTCTTTGAGGAAGGACCAATTCACCTTTTCATAGGCCTTATCGGAATCGAGTTTTAGATTAATTCCTCCCATATTGTTTGACGGTAGCTCGTGGATAATATCTTGCAGAGATAATGCTCCATCATGGATAAACCTACCCTTGATTAAAGCACTATGAAAGTGTGCTACAATCATGTGCGCTACAGAAGATAGTTGGGAGGCATATGGTTTTGCAATTAACTTAAAGATGATGTTTATCAATGATATGGGTCTATATTGTCGCATACTATCCTCCCCTAGCACTTTTGGTATCAAGGTTAGAACCCCAAAATTAAGGCAGGAGATGTCAAGCATTCCAAGAGTAAAGCCATTAAGGATGATAAGAACCAAGCCCCTAAGCTACGGCTAGAACTTTTTAAAGAAAGAAACTGGGAACCAATCTAGGCCCGGTGCAATTTTTGTCTTGGTGTTGTTGATAATAGGATCAAGTTCTTCAGGGAGGAAAGATAGAGCCAGTTGTTCATTTTCTTGGAGGGAAAGTGCTTGTCCACCGGCTAGAAATCCGGAGCAGGACTAAGAAGTTTCATCTCCTCGGTGCCTAGCAACTCTCTATTGAAGTAGTATATGTGTTCTTGGATCTAGGATTTGGAGGACATGGTACCTTGGTCAGTAACTAGAGAGAAAATGGCACACTTACTTCCACGACCATGAGCGATGGCGTGGAAGTATGTCGTATTCGCATCACCCTTGAGGGTCCAGTTAATTCTAGTGCCAACTGATGGCGTGGAAGTATGTCGTATTCGCGTCACCCTTGAGGGTCCAGTTAATTCTGCCGTGTTGGCGCCAGTACTCTTCCTCACCGGTGAAGATCTGGAGAAACTGGTCCTCAAGATGGTACCTGAAGGCCCAACCCTCCTTGTTAAGCCACTCAGAATCTTCTTGACGATCTATGCGTGCATATGATACTCATCAATTAATGCACAAAAATACACCATCCATTTTTCAACATGTTGCACATACCAAATCATTATAGGATAATACTCTCTTTTAAGTCCATGTGCCTTACATACTAGGATTGCATGCCAATTGCCACCTATATTCCACAAAATATTGTTTAAAAAAATGCACAACAATTGCTTCCGATGTTATCTCCTTTCTATTCCATTTATAAATACATGTGAGACAATAAAGAGTTTATAGCCTCTCATTAGTTTATCATGTTGATTTTGTTAACATTTCAAGTCCTGATTGTTCAAAAGATATAATCTCATGCATCTATTTAATACTATATAGTCGATGTATGGAAACGACATGCTTCCTATTTTTAATCCCCCGATAAGGTTTTCTTTAATCCCATGGTCTAATTTTAATTCTAACTAAACATACCATTGTTGAAAGAGAATGTGGGCCCCATGTGTGGTTTTGGTAATTAATGACAATCTTGTACTACTGTTTGCATTGAGTTACACTTCTAGGAATTGTCCATTGGCATCTCTTGGAGCATGTGTTGGCTTCAAGGTAGAAGAACTGAAGAAGAAAGTGAAGAAGATCAAGTGTTGACCAAGGTTTCAAGAGTGACCCATAGATTGGTTAAGGGAGAGTTGAGCCTATGGTGAGTTTGTCTTGAAGAATAAGATGGACTGATATCTCTAGTGTATCTTCAAGGCACCAACATAATGAAGAAAAGAAGAAATGAAGTGCAATTTCAAGATGAGCCATCTTGAAGAGATGATATGCTCGGGGCTTGCCATCATTATGATGATCATGGATATGAGGGAGAAATTTGCAAGACTTCGCCAAGCTAGCACAATGAAGAAAGGTGTTGTATATTGAGGTGGACAAGATCATTATCGTCAAGCTCAAGTGGAATATACTCAAGGCAAAGGTATGCTCTTGATAGGGTTTCTTTCTTACCGATCTCATGGTTTTAGTTGGGGAGACCGGTTTATAGGATAGGTAATTGTAATATTAAGAGGGGCTCTCAAGTGAGTAGCTTAATCATATCCTTCGGAGATAGTTCAAACCTTTGCATACTTGGTATCATCCACTGGTCATGTATACATTTCGCGTGACATTGTCTTTCATGAAATGGTGTACCCTTTTCTTGCTTTGCTTTGCAATGCTATTTACATGCAAAAGTTAATCATATTACTCTTTATTTTCAACCTTTTAATTAACATGATGATGGGGGGTACGAATTGCGAGATAGTTCAAATGCTAATCCTGCTAATAGTGGTATTGTTGAGTTTATTGAATACGAATCATGACATAATTTTATGCCAGAAGAAAATTCTGGTTCATGTGTTGGTTCCGATGATGATATACATGTTGATTCCCCTACTACATCCGTTCACCGTAGCAGCTTAGACCGATCCACCTCAGGATAGGTATCGCAATCAACTCCAGGTGCACGCCTATGTGACGATAGTGTCTTGCCATATGGTGACGTGCAATTATCTTGCTTCCTCTCATGTGGGTCGACGTGGTTTTGAATGCCACATCTAATGAACTTGGATCTTTTGCATTCAGTGCCTCTCCACCCAACTCACACACGGATCAATTGCGGTTGGTTTGTATGTTTTTGTAGATTCCCCTAAATATTCTGTCAATAGAGTTTAGGTCCAACTATAGTGCGCGTACAAGGCAGAAACATAGAGTTGTTCAGCCTCATGAAAGGCTTCAGCATGACAGTGATGGTATTGTGCTATATGATCGAATTATCTTTACTAATATTTACAGTTCTGGTGAACCTGATAATGTTTAGGAAGTTGTTGTTGATCCTAGATGGCACTACTAGCAAACGGCTAATAAGTGGCGCATATTTGTACAATTCTATGGCGCATACTAGATGCACCATTGTTACCTCGCCACTAATTTTTTTGTGGCGCATATCAATATGTGCCACATAATTTTTTTAATATAAAAAGTGGTCCAAATCTAGGACGGGGATGCCAGAGGAGGGCTAGGCCGGATGTGGGTGGAGGAGGGGGGTCGCCGAAGGTGGTGGCCGGAGGAGGAGGCCACCGAAGGTATGGTCCACTATAGGAGGGCTAGGCCATAGGTGGGTGGAGGAGGAGGGTCACTGGAGCTGGTGGCCATAGGTGGTGGCTGGAGGAGGAGGAGGAGTAGGAGGCCGTCGGTGGAGGAGGGTTTCACCGGAGGAGGTCGCCGGAAGAGGAGGTCGTCGGGGTGGTGGAGGAGACCATGGCAGGAGGTGGATGAGGAGTTTGATGGAGAAGGGGAGGAATAAGGGGAGGAAGGGGAGGATAAGGAGAGAAGAAGTGGAGGAGAGGAGTAAAGGAGAGGAGAGAAGGAGAAAGGAGAGGTAAAAGGTGCGCCATGGAAATGTCTCCCCTTATTTTTGCAGGAAATTTTTTTATTTTTGAAATTACTTTTTACTCTTTTCGAATTTGGGGCATTCTGTAAATCTAGTGAATTGGAAAGGGAAATTTCGAGACAATCGTTTTGAGATGTTAAAGATTTCCTATGGAGGTCGTATGCAAAATCAGGAGCCGTATTACAGAGACACGACGTTTTTTGCAAAATACATCAAAATTCATGTTTTTCAATTTCCCCTACAACTATATCCAAAATATAACTACGTCTTGAAGGAATTGTTTTTAAATTTTTTTATCATTTTCGTTTATTTTTTACAAAACTTAAAAGGCAATCCACAAGGGGTGTGGGGTGTATATGCGCCACAGAATCTCATCCACCCATACTTGGTTGTGGATCCCATCAAATTTTTGTGGCACGCGCAAAAATATGTGTAGCATCAGCATACATTTATGTGGAGCATATGGGTTGCATGCGATACAGAATTGCCATATTTCTATGGCGCATGCATTTTTATGCGCCACGGAATTAATTCTATAGAGCATGCACTTTTATATGCACCAAAGAAGGTCTTTTTATCTATAGCTAGTTTCCTAGTAGTGTGGAAATCTGCATTGGGTGAGCAATATTTGGCTCTCATTTGGTTCTGGCTAGTAGTTATAAAAATATTATTGACTATAATTGGGTTTATAAAGCCAATAGGAAAGATGATGGCTCGATGCATAGATAAAACCTGCTTGGTTGCTAATGGTTTTAAGCAGCATTATGGAATTTACAACGAGCAAACATTTATTCATGTTGTCAAGGCGGTGACTAATCGTTTGGTGTTGGCTCTTTCTGCTTCACGAGATTGGTAGCTTCGTCAACTTTATGTGAAGAAACACATTTTTTGCATGGTGTTATGGAATAAGAGGTCTATATGAAGCAACCTCCTAGATATGAGGCACGCTCTCACTGGGACATATTTGTAAACTTGATAAATGTGCATGGGTTGAAACTGGCACCTCGTGCGTTGTACTCTCGTCTCAGTTCCAAACTTGATTCACTTGGTTTTACTCAATCCAGGGGTTACTTCTCTATTTTTCTACAACAAAGGGGAGTCTCCATCTTCATTCTCATTTATGTAGATGATATTGTTGTTTCTAGATCCTTAGGGAAGGTGGTTGATGTTATTCTTCATGATCTTGGACTGGAGTTTCCTCTCAGGGATGTAGGAGCTTTGCGTTATTTTGTTGGGATTGAGGTTTAAATGGTACATGACGTATTATTCTCTCACAAAAATATGAAAATGATTTTCTTATCCATGTAAATATGAAGATATGCAAGCCTGTTAGTACTCCTTTGTCATTGTCTGATAAATTTTCTATGACTGATGGCGGGGTCTTGAGTGAAGATTATGCTTGCTATAGGAGTATTATTAGGGCTTTGTAGTATATCACTTTGACTAGAACATATATTGAATTTTTTTGTATACTAGGTTTGTCAGTTGAGTTCATAGGACACATGTCTAGCGGATCATGTGATACTTACGGGATACAATCTCACTTGGATTGTGCATGGGTTCATATGATTCTACCTTTGTTAGTGCCTTTTCCGATGCTGATTGGAATGGGTGTCTATATGACAAAAGGTCGATAGGTGGTTTCACAATTTTTTGGGGATCAAACTTGATCTCATAGATTGGAAGGAAACATGCTACAGATTCTTAGGTATAGTATAGAGACTGAATAGAAAGCACTAGCGAATGCCTTGGCTGAGATCATATAGGTGCATTCTTTGCTTATTGAGTTGGGAATATCGCAGTATCGAGCCCCGTGTTTGTGGTGTGATAATATTGAAGCTATGTACGACTCTTGTAATCAAGTGTTTAATGCTAGAGAAAAGCATATTGAAGTTGATTATAACTTTGTTTGAGAGATTGTCCCAAAAGATTTTGGACATACGGTTTATTTGCTTCAGGAGATCAATTGGTAGATGGCTTCACAAAGTCTCTCGCTACACGATAGTTAGAGGTATTTTGTCACATTCTTAACTTAGATAAGTTATGATTGAAGAGAGGTGTTAAACAATATAATGTACTTAGTCATGCATGTTAGTATCATGCATCTATACTAGGTCGATGTTGTACCACATCATGTATAAGACGTGTTTGTGTACGACAAGGACACATATCCTTTGTATGTCGATCTCATATATAAACACCACACCTCCCTAGTCAAGGATAACGCTTCCCATAATTACTAATAAGAATAAGATTATCATAACATCCTCGAAGTCAACGATGCAAACAGAAATACACTCATGGACAAGATATGCAAAGCATATCATTTTATCGCATAAAAAAATACCAAATAGGGTCTAAATGACGCACCATGTCCTCCCAGACAGAACCACAAACACAAACCTCATAGACTCCCCAACAAAGCCATGACTAGGCAACCATTATCGATCAAAAATGGACCAATAGGACCAAAATATATAACCATTCCATCCGCTCCGCAGATTAGTGCCAACGAGACAAAACTGCAACGCACATAGACAAAACGGTATCCACCACTCCAAGGGAGAAACAATCAACTGATGCCCCGCTCTCATCAACCCGGCTACCAAGACCAGTGCCATGAGGTGTACATGGAGATAAAGATACTGTATCCTTAACATGCTGAGCACCTCCATCGCGACAATACATCCTATGTCGGTTGACCAAAAACCTAACTTTAGGGACCTAACCACAACACCTAGCATAGATTCGAGGTCGACACCCCCTACCACTACTAGAGGGTCATGGAGAGGATCTGGAAACCTGTTGATATTGATTAGTGTTTAGGAGAGGGCTCTTGCTTTAAGAATCTTAGTTAGTACTTCATCACGGTATATGCAAGCTTAAAAGTTGTATTCTATACTAACACATGCAGACTAGCAACATAAGAACCCCATGTTTACAATAACTTGGACTGGTAGAATATTATGAACATGCATACACATAGGTATGCGACTCATAAACACTATTCAAGCTTAGCAGGGTTACATGTCAGTTATAGAAGTTACATATTATCATATATATATACATATATATATGCAAAATAGTGGGATACTCACTCGGCTAGCTGTGCATGGCCGTCCTACCGTAGGATAAACAACGATCACATAGACGGATTAACGAAACGTAATCTAGACAAAAAAAGAATTAACGGATGTTGTATCCAGAGTACATCTTCGGTTAGAGGTGGAAATGACAACAACCATCCACATGGAGGAGTCTTTGCCACACATTTGTCATTTACCATGTCATATGTCCTTTCCTTTTCACACCTCAAGGTGACACATGCAATATAACACACCTCTGCACAAATATTTTTTGCCTGCGTGTTCGTATCCATCCCACATGAATCCATCTTGGTGCCCGACAACTCGTGAGTTTTTGTGTTTCCTGCATTGTATGTGACAAATCTTTGTTATGCGAAGGATATATGATATTCTACCACTATCCATATATTTGAAGTCGGGTTGTATCTGTTTAGCCCCTGTCAATCGACCAGAGAACATAGAATAGCGGGAACGCGTAATGGGTCTTTAGGAAGGGGCAGACGCCAAATGCAAATGCACCGAGAGAATCCGAAGTAGGAACATTGCAGAAGCGTTTCGTGTTTTCGTCGATGGTTATAGAAAATGATTATGATCATTACGAACATGTTCCCCTCCCACCAACCCGTCGCAAGCATATGCGCACACAACACGACACCAAGTTTGTACAAGATCTAGAAGAATAAGTTGTTGTATTTTAAAAGTTGGTGTGACGTCTAATTCAATTTTCGTTTTATTAAAAAAAGTGTCGAACCATCCTTTTTCCACACCATGTAAACCAAAAGCAGTGTCCAATACCGTCTAGTTCAATAATATTTTCACACACCCTTGACGAACTTGAACATGTTCCCCTACCCAACCCATCGCAAGCAGGCATAGACCAAACTCGTTCCGCCAGTGAGGAGGGTAGCAGAGCACCACAACGGAATGCGTCACGCGAGAACTCGTAGCACATGTCACGCTGTGCTGTGATCTTAGTACATATTAATTTTTACCAAATTCGTCAATCTAGGCAAATATGTGAATAATAAACATGTATTTTTTAGGCGGTTTAATCGATCGACACTCACAAGGTTGGAGCAGTTAACTTCTTCACCGTTTTGGTACTACGAACTGAGGCAAAACATTTCTATCTATTTTATTGAGTAGACACGATTTTTTAAAGTTGTTCTCAATGAGTGCATACATTTATTTTGGTTCTCATATAGTACCAAGAGGTGCTGCGTGGGGATGGAAAAAAGTACGGGCAAAATATCAAGCTGGATGGAGATGGATTTCTAAACCCACAAACAATCGTCTGTGGTCTCAAATATACAAATGGAACAACAAGGATGAAAAAAAGCACGGACAAAAAATCAAACTGCATGAAGATAGATTTGAAAACCCACGAACAAACGTTTCTGGTATCAAATATGCAACAGGAACAACAAAAGACAAATGACAAACCCACGTTCAAGAAAGTAGACTTGTGCATTAGTAGTAGACGGACGACAAAGGATGTCGTTAACGAAAAACCATTAGTAAGCGACATTGGGATATTGCGGAATTAAAAGATAGTAATATCGGACGGTGAAATCTGTATGCACAACTAGCATGGTGGATAGTAAATCCGCGTCGATATATATATATATATATATATATATATATATTTGACGTCGCATAGTCATACATGAGGGTAACTCCCAAATTTCATATTTCATGAATTTCACCGGGACAAATTTGCATGTCATGAATATAATTATAGCAACATTTTGCAAACCATTTTGAGATAAAGAGTTAAACTCCTAAGTGTCTAGAAATATAATTATGAATATAAAGTTTATAACAATTTTAAATGCTAAATAGTTACTAAAATACCTAAAGTTTAGAAAATGGCTATTGGAGAACACCGTAGGAAGAACAAACAATAAGTACTGAATAAATGTAGAACAACCACTACAAAAATACCCCTTCCCCATCTGTGACACTTCTTTTGACGACACAAGACAAAAATATATGCCTAGCAAATGAGCATTCTCGGCGCCTATAAGGGGCGTTTAATTTTGTGTCGTCACAGACCACATACCTGAACATAATCATTTTATGGTAGGTGGCACACAAGAGAGGCAATTTTTAATGGCGCACTTAGGAAATGGATGCATTCAATCGTGGCCCCGTCAATTATAAGTGACGTAAATGTGGGAGTATGTTCAAAGATGTCCCACTGGCCAGTCATGTCTCGCTGACATGTGTGTCCCACTATTTGTGACCTATTTGAATTTTTATCTACCTCACAAGATCCACACCCCTTTGCACAAGGGGAAACACTAACAATCAAGATTTGTGATCTAAAGAATCCCATGGACCATGTCACCCATCACACATCCGTTACACTTCTTCTCTCCACTCTAAACGCTAGGTCTCACATCACTCCCATGTCTTCAGTAGTAACACAAGATCACATACCTCTCCACTAGTCTCCATTACTAACTCGAGATCCCATATCTCCCCACTAGTGTCCAGTACTAACCCCCAAGATATCATCCTCTTTTCCCTATGTAATGACCTCCCAATAAGCTAAAGCTACGTCGGAGGCTGCAACTTCCATGCATGTTCCGTAGGGTTTCTTATTCATCCCTTCAACATATTGGGTTTCATTTTATTTGTTATTATATCTCTTTGTTAAAAAATCTTAGGGCTCTTTCAGATATGCTACGAGGAGGATGGCTAGTATATATATTTGATGACTACAAGTGCACAGCTCGTTTGTAGCTAGTTTAGAAATAAAGATATCAAGCCCACAGGGAGCAGGAGTCTGAAGTCAAAGAATTCTTGAAATAAATACTGAAACTATAAATGCTAAATAAAGTTCTAAGTGAAGAGGTAAAATGTGAGTATTGCGTAAAAAGGTGTTTTTAGGTTTTTGGTATAAGAGAACAATGAGTAAAGTAAATAAAATAGAATACAGAAAATAAGTATCGCGTATGTAAAAGATATTTGAAACTTCAGTGGGAAAAAGGAGTTCTCAGGGTTTAGCGGATACACCACTAACATTATGAAGGGGTAAGGTAAAGATTATTATCATGAACATTCTCAACTATGTATGTGTAGGAGGAACTCCGTATTTGGACAAAGAGGCAACAACCACTGCTCAAATCATCCTCATAACCAGAGCAGACAGCAATCAACATCAATTGAATTACTGCGCTATTAAGGGACATAATCTCGCAGGACCTATCCCATGGTATGGATAGTGTTTTGTGAGTTCCCTCGATTCCCAAGTTGATACGTAAGAGGTGCCAACAGCTTTATAGTCACTGTAAGTGCTAATATACCTACATCTACCAATAAGTAGTTCCCTACATCAAATCCCCACAAGAGGTAAATATTGAGAGGACGACTTCTCCCAACATTAAGATGTAGACAATCTAACACATGGTCACAGCGATGAATATCATAATAAACTTTATCTTATTTCAATCTCATGCTAGGGTTTCTCCATCTCCCCAAGAACTAATAATCGACTCAGACATGGAGGCAAACAACATCATGACAATGGTAATGGAAACGATCATCGATGAATAGTACTTGTATAAATCCATAACTAGTGCAAGAATTACAACAAGATCTAGATGGGATGGATTGAGATGATGGTGGTGATGAAGATGCAGTGGTTGATGAAGATGGAGATCGATGCCTTGGCCTCGCAGATCTGCTTAGGGTGAAGGTAGATCCCTAGGGCAAGTTCCCCCTCCAGATGCCTTCCGGAAGTGAGGTTTCGGCGATTTCTGGGTGTTGTGTATTGATGTCTACGCACTTCTATTCTTGTAGACAGTTGTTGGGCCTCCAAGTGCAGAGGTTTGTAGAACAGCAGCAAGTTTCCCTTAAGTGGATTACCCAAGGTTTATCGAACTCAGGAAGGAAGTGGTCAAAGGTATCCCTCTCAAGCAACCCTGCAATCAAGATAGAAGAAGTCTCTTATGTCCCCAATACACTTGTCAGGTGTATAGGTGCACTAGTTCGGCGAAGAGATAGTAAAATACAAGTGGTAACGGTGCCAGGAAATAGGTTGACAGTGAGGTAAAGACTAAAGGCAAAAGGATGGAAGCAAGCAAACATGCAACAGATCTAGATGCAAATGGTGTTTTAATATTTAGAAACAAGGCCTAGGGATCATACTTTCACTAGTGAACACTCTCTCATATAAATAGCTTCTCTTAATGATACTACCCTGAACTACTCTCCGGTTGTACACTCTAACCATGGTAGGGCTATAACAACACTCCTCAAAGTCCGCCTTCCCTATCTAGATAACCCCACACTGTCACCTTGAGCGCTAGATGGTTCCAACAAACACCACAATTTTATATATACATCCAACTCCATATATAACTCATAAAATATATATATATAATCTAGCTTAAGTGCCACACATGGCATGCATGCTGTCACTTTCACACACATGGGGAAAAGGATAGATCTATTAAAGCACGATGAGTATTTATGTAGACTCAAGCCTAAGTGATACCATGGCATGCACGCTATCACTTTCACACACATGGGGAGAGCAGATATCTATTGAAGCACTTGAGTAGCAGAGCAGATCTACTTGATTACAAAGCTCATGACGACAACATGATCATGCATAGAGAGAGAGATGAATAGATAGCTACCGGTAGAGCCCTTAGCCTCGAGGAAGAACTACTCCCTCATCATCATGGGAATCAGCAACGGTGATGGAGATGGTGGTGGAGATGGTGGTGGAGATCGATGGATATGGATCTGGGGGCACTTCTCTGTCCCGGCAGGGTGCTGAAACAGATACCTTTTGTCCCCCCAAATCTCCCCTTCGGTGGCCGCGGTGCTACGGAACTTTTCATGGCTTTTTGGTCGATGCTTTAGGGTTTTTGGGTCGAAGGCTTCTTATAGGCGAAGGAGGCAAGGTTGGTGGAGGTCCAGGGGGCCCACACACCCTATGGGCGTGGCCAGGGTGGGCCCCACACCCACCTAGGGTGTGACCACCCTGGTGTCCTCCTCTGTCTCGTCTTTGATTTTCCGTATCATTCAGGGAAAAATATGAACTTTGGCTTTTGTCCCGTCCAATTCCGAGAATATTCATTTTTTAGCTTTCTGAAACCAAAAACAGCAGAAAACAGGCAATTGGCACTATGGCATCTTGTCAATAGGTTAGTTACAGAAAGTGTATAAAAATACCTCAAAGTGTAGATAAAACATAGCAAAGTTGATACAAAACAATCATGGAGCATAAAAAATTATAGATACGTTTGAGACATATCAAGCATCCCCAAGCTTAACTCCTCCTCGTCCTCGAGTAGGTAAGTGATAAAAAAGAATAATTTTTGAGGTGACATGCACCATCACAATCTTGATAAACCATTTGCAAAGCATTGAAAGCTGGGATCAAAGTACTCTAAACATGAGCATGAAAGATGGAGTCCTAACAGTAAGACAAAGTAACTATGCATGCAACATGAAAGGTTACAAACAAATATTCATGAATAACATGCATTGAAAAACGTTTGTTTGTTTCAGATATAGAAAACATGGCATGGTGGCATTCAGCTTGTCCCTCATGGAGTAGCAAATAGATGCATATGACACCTTCAAAGTTCATAAGAGTGACTAGATACAAATAGCACAAGAAAAAGTAATATCAACAATATGCATCAATCAATAAGTTTTGGGACAATGCACATAGAACTAAGAATGGCAACTATGCTCTCTTAACTAGTGCCTAAAGGATAGAAGGTGGAGACTCAATATAATGGTGGAAGAAAGGCCCTTCATAAAGGGAAACAGGGATTTCAAGTTTCAAAAAGAGCTTCCAAAAATCATGGTACTTGTTGGCTTTTAGCTCTCATTGCCCCTATCATAAGCATCTTGAAGTGATTAAGGTTAAAGTGAACAAAATATGGAGTATATGCTTGACAAATAATAAGTTGGCAATCTCATGCCCCTTGAATACGAGGGTCACACCTCATGCTATTCAACTTTAGTCACATGTAAGTTCTTGTCATAGTAAGTACATGTGTATCATAGAGAACCGCCAACGGGGTACCCCTTGCACATGATACAGGAGTTATCCCATAATCAAAATGACAAGGCAAGCAGACAATGAGAATCTCAGCAATCTTCTTATTTACCATGGAAATATGGTGCTTTTTTCTCTTTCCCCTTTTCAATATGTCTCTTTTTTTATAGAAGAAGAAAGCTTCATAGATGTCATTATGGTGATGCTGCAACTTTCCACCATGATTAGGCATGGCTTAGGCTAGCGGCTCAGGCGTTTCTCTAACACACATACATAACTCCGTGGACTTACAAGCTCCCCTTTTATTTCACACCGATGACATCCATAGACAAAAGAGCATGATATCAACTGTGTACAAAGTACAAGTGCAATGTTGAAAGCGTTCCCCATGATAGCATGGTTCTGCTAATTCCAACGTATAGGTGCAAGCATATACAACATAGATGACATAATGGTTCGAGTTTATTAGGGGCAAGAAAAATAAAGTGTGCCATCAAGTTTGTGAGAGCTTTAATCACTAAGTTTTCACATAACAAAAATACTTTTTAATTGGAAGGTAGATGAAAACAAGAATATAATTGGAATGGTGTAACACACCATGCATAGGAATTTATAGTGGACACTTTAGAATAAATTGGTTTCTTGGGAGTTGGATGTATGAGTAGATCTTACTCATACAAGTGGAGGCTAGAAAAAGACTGGGAGCGACCAACTAAGAGAGCAATAATGGCCATAATCATGCAGAGCGACAAAACATTACTAATCAAAGCATAAAGTGGTACTACAAGTCAAGGTCTAAATGATCATAGAGGCTATGGTGACTTGTTCATAGTCATAACATGGTGTGATCATGTGCCAAGTCAATCCAAACAAAGCATCAAAGGAGAATACCAAAATACTATGCTTTTGTATGCTAAAACAACGCATGATTCTTTCAAGGCACATTAAGCAATCTCAATTGTTTGGAACTAGTCATGCTACAGCAATAATCGCTAAGCATATGGTCAAAGAAACATCTAGCATGACATGATAAAGTCTATGCCATAGTCAAAACAAGCTTCCTTTTGTACCACTATAAGCATGAAACTTTCTACTCTTTTCCAATACCAAACATCTTATTTGAAACAACTCACAAAGATAATAATCAATAAAGATCAGTCAGAATGTCTCACAAATCCACAAAGAAGAACTAAAAAGTTATAAGCTGAAAGCACAAGAAAACTAAGGCTAAACCCAGTGCTAGCAAAAGAGAACACTCACAAAACAATAAGAGTGAAAACTAGAGCGTTCTAGGTAATGAAAACAGAGTGTGTCTCTCTCCAAAAGAAGTGTGTTGTGATCCAACCAACTTATTCAAGCAAACTAAGCAAACGAAAACCAAAAACAAAACTAAGATGCTCCAAGAACAACACAAAAGTGCATAAAACAATAAAAACGAAGTGTCTAGAAAGACCTGAGATTTTTATTGATGAAGAAGGGGATGCCTTGTACATCTTGAATATTTCTTGGGGTGACACGGGGTGGCATCCCCAAGCTTGAGATTTTATCCATGCTTCATCTCATTACATCATTCTTTCTCTACACCTGAAATTTTTCCTTCATACAATCTTCATTAGCAACATTAGTGTATTCAAAAGATAATAGACCCTTGGGTTTAGCTTTAGAACAGCAAAACTTTCACTAAAAACACAAGATACTATAGCAATTCCCTCAAAAATCTCAATTTCCCAAAAAGAACCCAAAAAGGAAACAATAAGAAGCAAATGCAAATAATGGCAGAAATCTGTCAAAACAGACCAGCAGGCAGAAACAGATTTTTTCGAAGACCTTATGTTGCTCAAATCAAAAAGTGATGAACGAACGAAAGTTAGCTAACATACTGGAGGATTATTCGTAAAATATCAGCTCAATCCGACTTACAGAGATTCCTCACGAATATTAACGGTGGAGCACAAAAATCTGTTTTGGGACAGCAACTCCCCAAATCTTACTTCCCTCTCATTAGAGGTTATTCTTGGCACAAAAAGCAAATAAAAAGGATAAGGAGAGGTCATTACTGAAGTAATAACTTCCAAGACTCAAGAAAACTCTTGGGTTATCTCCCAAAAAGTACTTTTCTTTAGCGCCTTTAAGTTAGGCAAGATAGTTTGAGAAGATGCTCACATAAGAAATATGAATTGAAGTAAAAGAGAGCATCAAGAAGAAAATTCAAAACACATTTAAGTCTAACCCACTTCCTATGCATAGGAATCTTGTAAAGAAACAAGTAATGAAAGCACAAAGAAACAAGCATAGGAAAGCAAAACAAGTGCAACTTCAAGACTTTCAACATAAAGAGGGGAAATTTAATATTATTGTGATGCATAAAACCATGTTTCCCTCTCTCATAATAACTTTAAGTAGCATTATGAATAAAATTAACAATATAACTATCAAATATAACATTCTTATCATGAGCCACATGCATATAATAATTATGACACTCCACATAAGCATAGTCATTCTTATTTGTAATGGGAGAAAATTCAACAAAATAGCTATCATTATTATTCCCATCACCATAATCATCAAATATAGGAGGCATATTGTAATCACAATTTATTTTCTCCTCAATAGTAGGTGGACTTAAAATATCATATTCATCATTGTAATCATCATATATTGGAGGTTTGGTATCATCATAAGCAATAGAATAGCTATCTTCCCAAGTGTGTTCATTTGTAAACATATCATCATTGGAAGGAACATGGATATCACTAATAGCAAAACAATTAATAATATCACCATTTTCAGAATTGGTGCCAAAAAGATTTTCAATATCAAAAGTAGTGTGCTTTTCCCAATCGTGATCACTAATATAGGTAATAGGCATAGGAACATCATCTAGTTCAGACTCATCAGCAAAAACTATGATAGGAGCAACATGCTTAGGGGAAGATACCGTTTCCTCTCTCCTTTTACTCCTCTTCTTCTTCTTCTCCTCCTCTTTAGGAGGGAGAGCCTTGAAAGGAAGCTTCTCCACATACCCTAATTTATTGTTAGAGACAATAGAAGAAACTTTGGAGGATTCCTCCTTTTCATTAATAAGAACAAAACTCATATTAGTCATGTCATATTTTGGTAAAATGTCATCTTTTATAAGATTTTGTATATAACTATTCGCGTGGAAATTATCAACGCAATAAATATGACACCCATGCAGGACGCAATTCATACCAAAAGCACTCATGTCTACCAAAGAAGTTTTTCTTGATAACTCTTCACACCCCAATAACAATGTAAATTTATCATGTTTATTATCAGTGATCGCGTTATCACAATACAAGCTTGCAGTACTCATTGGATTAGAAAGGTTATTATTATGGCCTGAGCATTGAAAATTGAAATGACCCACTTCATAGCAGAGTTCACAAATAAAAGGGTAGAGAGCACAATGTTTTTACCAAGATCATTTAGAACCTTATACCACGTTTTGGTTTTTTCATTCCAGTGGGTGATACAATATTCTTATTCCATTTGATTCTTCTCACAAGGTCTATGCATACCACAAAAATTAACATGCTTATAAGAAATAGTACTTTCAGAAGTTTGAGCATGTTTATTGCAATCATTAATAACATTTTCATTTTCCATGCAAGTGTCTTTAAAAGGTTCATGATACATGTCCCATTTTTCTTTAGGAGCATTAATATGGGATGCAAAGGCTCTATAATATCTAACAAGAATTTGAGGATCAAGACCATATTTAGCACTAAGCTCTTGAAAATCAGCAGTTTCAGCAAAAGACTTAATGCAATCATACTCATAGTTATTACCCGGTTCTTTACCTTTACCGTTGTCCCAATCTTCGATATTGCTTTGAATTTTTTCAAGAAGATCCCACTTAGCTTTGAACTTCTTACTTGTGAAGGATCCCTCTGAACATGTATCTTGATAGTCCTTGTAATGTCATGAAAGCCTTGCATAAAAATTATTGATAATAATATTACTAGGGAGCTCATGAATGGGACATTTAAGCATTAGTGACTTCAATCTTCCCCAGGCTTGGGCAATACTTTCTCCATAATGAGGGTGAAAATTAAAAATATAATTCCTATCTTTATGGATTTCATGAGGAGGATAAAATTTAGAGTAAAAGAGAGATTCAAGTTCCTTCCATTCCAAATGATGAGCATCATCTAGTAGCTCATACCACTCCCTTGCTTTGTCCCTAAGTGATAAACAGAATAGCTTCCTCTTAACTTGGTCCATTGAAATACCTGCACACTTGAATAACTCACATAATTCATGGATAAAAAGCAAGTGATCACCAGTTCCATCCCCAAAATAATAGTTATCCATGACACGATCAACAATTTTTGTAGGTATTTTAAAAGGGACACTTTTAGTATGTGGCTTTAAAATATCACGAGCATCATTAGAATTACCACATATGGGAGATAAAGTATCATAAGAGCAAATTTTCTTCCCTAAAGCTGGGGAACTAAAAAGATCTTTCTTATAAAAACTAGCTTCCCCAAGCTTAGACGTTTCCATAGCATTAGCAATAATGGTGTTCAAAGAAATCATACTAATAACATTGCTATTAGCATGCAAATAAAGCTCCATAGTTTCTTAATTTTCTCTTCAAACACTTCATGTCCTAACTCAAGATAAATACTATAAAGCTCTCTAATTTTTTTGTTGTTTTCCATTAAGCCGAACTAGTGAAAACAACAAACAAAAAGACAAAATTGCAGAATCTAAAGGAAATTACTTCGAGAACTCACACCAGAGGATGTGAGTACCTTTTACCTTACCTCTCAGGCACCATAAAATAGCTTGATGTATACGCACTTCTACTCTTGTAGACAGTTGTTGGGCCTCCAAGTGTAGAGGTTTGTAGAACAGGATGCAGCAAGTTTCCCTTAAGTGGATTACCCAAGGTTTATCAAACTCGGGGAGGAAGTGGTCAAAGGTATCCCTCTCAAGCAACCCTGCAATCAACATAGAAGAAGTCTCTTGTGTTGGAGATATGCCCTAGAGGTAATAATAAATGTAGTTATTATTATATATCTTTGTGTTTATGATAAATGTTTACATTCATGCTATAATAGTATTAACAAGGAAACCATTAATACTTGTGTGATTTGTAAACTTAATTTGAAGTCCCTAGTATGGCCTCTATACTTCACTAGCTTGTTGGTTGATTGATGATGTGGTTTCTTTGTCATGAACATTGAGATGTTATCAACAACAAGATCATATCGTTAGGAGAATGATATGGTGGACATACTCCTATAGACAAGCGTAGCATAAAGATCAAGTCATTTCAATAGTTCAATTGCTATATGCTTTCTGATACATAGTAACCTAATTCCTTCGACCATGAGATCATGCATATTGCCTTTACTGGATGGATGCTTTGATGTCATCAAACACCACACCGTAACAGGGTGGCTATAAAAGTGGCATTGGGTGTTCGGAAAGTATTGGTTGAAACACATGGATCAAGAGTGGGATTTGTCCATCCACATGACGGATAGATATTCTGGGCCCTCTCGGTGAAATGTCATCCAATTAGCTTGCAAGCATGTGACTTGGTCACAAGGGATCACATATCAGGAACGAGAAAGAGTACTTATCGATATGAGGTTGAACTAGGTATGCGAGATACCGGCGATCATGACCTCGGATAAGTAACATATCGTGAGACAAAGGGAAATTGGTATCGTATGTAAGTGGTTCATTCGATCGCAAAGTAATCGAGAAATATGTAGAGCCATATGAATTTCCAGATTCCTCTATTGGTTATTGTTCGGAGAAGTGTCTCGATCATGTCCGCATAATTCACGAACCGTAGGGAGACACACTTAAGGATTGACGTTGTTTGAGTAGTTATGGTATTATGAGAAAGAGACCGAATGTTGTTGAGTCTCGGATGGGATCCGGGATTTCAGGAGGAGTTGCGGATTGGTCCGTAGAATAAGATTGATATATGGAAAGTGGCGTTTCGTATTTGGGGATTGGTTCCGGTGTTTTCATCGGGAAAATTCTAGAAGGTCCCGGAATGTCCTGCACTCCGTGGGGGAAGGGGTACATGAATGTGTCATTTCATGTTGGAATGATTGCATCATGTACTAAGTTTTTTCGCTGTCCAAAATAAAGGGTTTATTTAAATCCTAAATTGAAAAGTCAAGCGGCTAATTTGAAAGTCAAAGCGCCAATTTTGGAAAGTGGGAAAGAGGAGAAGTTGAAACCGACTTGGGGAGGAGTCCTCCTCCCCAAGCTGGCAGCGCCAGCCCTCCCACCTATAAAGGGAGGGCAGGGCCTCCCTCTAGAGACACACAAGTTCCTATCCTCTAAACTAGAAACTAGACCTAGACCCGGTTTAGAGCTGTTTGGTTTAGAGCCTTCTAATTGGTTTAGAGCCATCTAATTGGTGTGTCTAATTACTAGACCACTAATAGCCTCTCTCCTAAGATCCACCCTACTCTCACCGGCTTAAGGCGAAGCCCTGCGGGATCTCCCCTCTACCTACGGTACCACGCCGTTGTGCTGCCGGAATAGAGAGGAGACTGCTACAACCACCGAAGCCTGCTGGAACAAGGGAGAGGAAGGTCTTCGAAATCGGAGCGTGTGACCGATTGCGGGAGCGCTATGCGGAACGCTGCGCCGGAAGGATCGCTCACGCGATCTTGAGATCGGAAAGAGTACGACTACATCACCCACGAGATTATGCTAACGTTAAACACTTTGGAATCTTCGAGGGTGAGTTATTCCATCGACTCGTTGATTCAATCTAGTAGATAGATCTTGGCTTGTTTGTTTGTATTCGGTAGAAAATTTTTGTTTTCCATGCTACGAACCCCTGAAGGGTATCGAGCCGTGTCTATATGTAGATCATTCACAGAGTAGAACACAATGGTCATTGTGGGCGTTGATGCTTTTATTGTAGATTGCTTTTGTGTACTTTGCATCTTGCGGTATGTTGGGATGAAGCGGCCGGCTAACCTTACATGACATCGTTCATGAGACTTGCTCCACGCAACATGCAACTTGTATTGCATAAGTGGCTTTATGCGGTGCCTGTTTCTCCTAGCATAGTTAAGATCCAATTTACAACGGGTAATCAACAATGCTAGTATCAATGTTGTGGTTCTTGTTCGTAAGTTAGAACGACACTTATGGAAAGCCCCAAACCACGTAAAATATGCAAAGAAAGTAGAAGCGTCTAACTTTGTTTTGCAGGGGTGTGCAGTGATGTGATATGGCCATGATTGTGATTATATTTGATGTATGCAATGTTCCTTATTGTAAGTTGGCAACCGGCAGGAGCCATATGGTTGTCTTTAATTTCTGTTAAGACCTGCGTGTCTATTCAAAATAGTTGTAATAGTTGAAGCTGGTGGACGACAACCATGAAGGAGCATCATTGACCTTGGTGCTATGCCGGTGATGATGGAGATCATGTTCGTGCTTGAAGATGGAGATCGGAAGCACAAAGGAGAAAGGCCATATCATATCACACATTATGAATTGCATGTGATGTTAATCCTTTATGCATCTTGTATTGCTTAGTAGACGACGGTAGCATTATAAGATGATCCCTCATGCACATAAATTTCAAGTTCTAAAGTGTTCACCCTTAGTATGCACCGTTGCCAAAGCTTGCGCTTCGAAGCACCACGTGATGATCGGGTGTCTTTGATTCCGCGGGTGAATACAACGTAAGCAAGCCAGATTTGCTTATGCGGAAGCTAAGGTTTGATCTTGACGAGCCTAGCATGTACAGACATGGCCTCAGGAACACGGATCGCCGAAAGGCAAAGCATGAATCATATAGTAGATATGATGAACATGATGATTGTTCGCCATTAAAACTATATCAGCTCTCGTGATGATCGGTGTTGATGTAGTGGATTTGGTTCGTGTGATCACTAAAACAATGTGAGGGATGTTGTTTTGAGTGGGAGTTCACCTAGTTTAATTTCATTAATTAATTTGAACTCAATTTGTCATAAACTTAGTCTAAACTATTGCAAATATGTTGTAGATCAATGGCACATACCATCAATTTTAATGCGGTCCTAGAGAAAGAAAAGTTGAAAAACAATGGAAGCAACTTCGCGGATTGGTTCCGCAATTTGAGGATTGTCCTCACAGCTGGTAATTTGACCTATGTGCTGGATGCACCGCTAGGTGACCCACCTGCAGCTGATGCTACCGATGAAGTAAAAAATGTTTACCTCGCTCGGAAGAATCAGTACTCCATAGTTCAGTGTGCTATCTTGTATGGTTTAGAATCGGAGCTTCAGAAAAGGTTTGAAGAGTCAGACCCATATGATATTGTCGAGGATCTCAAATTAATCTTTGAGACTCATGCGGCAATTGAAAGTTATGAAGCTTCAAAAGTTCTTTAACGCAAGATGGAAGAGGGTAGCTCAAGTGAGCATGTGCTTAAGATATCTAGGCACGCAAATAAACTTCAAAGTTTGGGTATAGTGATTCCTAATACTTTGGGGGTTTACCGCATCCTCCAATCACTACCACCAAGTTACAAGAACTTTGTGATGAACTACAACATGCAGAACATGAACAAAGAGTTGCCAGAACTATTTGCTATGTTGAAATCTGCAGAAGTGGAGATCAAGAAAGAGCACCAAGTGTTGATGGTCAATAAGACCACCAAATTCAAGAAAGGCAAGTCTAAGCAGAAGGGACACTTCAAGAAGGGTGGTAAGAAAGTTACCACGCCGACGAAGAAGACCAAGGCTGGACCTAAGCCTGAAACTGAGTGCTTTTACTGCAAGGGAGAAGGTCACTGGAAGCGGAATTGCCCAAAGTACTTGGCGGATTTGAAGAACGGCAACATCAAGAAGAAAGGTATATTTGATATACATGTTATTGATGTGTATCTCACTAGTACTCGTAGTAGTGCCTGGGTATTTGATACTGGTTCGGTTGCTCATATTTATAACTCGAAACAGGAGCTACAGAATAAACGGAAGCTAGTAAAGAACGAGGTGACGATGCGCGTGGGAAACGGATCAAAGGTTGATGTGATCGCGGTCGGCACACTACCTCTTCATCTACCATCGGGATTAGTTTTATACTTAAATAATTGTTATTTGGTGCCTGCGTTGAGCATGAACATTATATCGGGATCTTGTTTATTGCGAGACAGTTACTTGTTTAAATCCGAGAATAATGGTTGTTCGATTTATATGAGTAATGTGTTTTATGCACATGCACCTTTGATAGATGGTCTATTCATATTGAATCTCGATAGTAGAAATACACATATTAATAACATTGAGGCTAAACGTTTGAAATCAAGCGATAATTTGACCTATATGTGGCATCGCTGCCTTGGTCACATTGGAGTGAAGCGTATGAAGAAACTCCATTCCGATGGACTTCTTGAATCACTTGATTTTGAATCACTTGAAAGATGCGAAGCATGTCTGATGGGTAAAATGACTAAGACTCCATTTTCTGGTATGATGGAGCGAGCTACGGACTTATTGGAAATCATACATACCGATGTGTGTGGCCCAATGAGTGTAGCATCACAGTTGGTTATCGTTATGTTCTTACCTTCACGGATGACTTGAGTAGATATGGGTATATCTATTTCATGAAACATAAGTCCGAAACTTTCGAGAAGTTTAAGGAGTTTCAAAGTGAGGTAGAGAATCAACGTAACAAGAAGATTAAATTTCTACGTTACGATCGTGGAGGTGAATATCTAAGTTACGAAGTTTGGCGAGCATTTGAAGAAATGTGGAATACTTTCAGCGATTGACACCGGGGAACACCACAGCGTAATGGTGTGTCGAACGTCGTGTCGAACTCTCTTAGATATGGTTCGTTCTATGATGTCTCTTACAGATTTACCACTATCATTTTGGGGTTATGCATTAGAAACAGCCGCATTCACTTTAAATAGGGCACCGTCTAAATCCGTTGAAACGACACCGTATGAATTATGGTTTGGGAAGAAACCTAAATTGTCGTTCCTTAAAGTTTGGGGATGCGAAGCCTATGTAAAGAAGTTACAGCCGGACAAGCTTGAACCCAAAGCGGAAAAATGCGTCTTCATAGGATACCCGAAGGAAACTATTGGGTATACCTTCTATCATAGATCCGAAGGCAAAATCTTCGTTGCCAAGAATGGATCCTTTCTAGAGAAGGAATTTCTCTCGAAAGAAGTGACTGGAAGGAAAGTAGAACTCGACGAGGTTGTCGAACCTTCTCTCGAAATTGCGAGTAGCGCAGCACCGGAAGAAGTTCCTGTGGTGCCTGCACCAATAAGAGAGGAAGCTAATGATAGCGATCATGAAACTTTGGTTGAAGTTGCTGCAGAGCCTCGGAGGTCAACGAGAACCCGTACCACTCCAGATTGGTATGATTCCGTTATGAATGTCATGTTGGTGGACAACACCGATGACCCCGAGACATATGAGGAAGCAATGATGAGCCCAGATTCAAATAAATGGCAAGAAGCCATGAAATCCGAGATTGGATCCATGTACGAAAACCAAGTATGGACTTTGGTGGACTTACCGGATGGCCGGAAGGCTCGAGAACAAATGGATTTTCAAGAAGAAAACAGATGCTGATGGTAATGTTACTGTCTATAAAGCTCGACTTGTCGCAAAAGGGTTTCGACAAATTCAAGGAGTTGACTACGATGAGACTTTCTCACCGGTAGCGAAGCTAAAGTCTGTGAGGATTATGTTAGCAATCGCTGCATATTATGATTATGAGATATGGCAGATGGATGTCAAAACAGCATTCCTCAATGGAGACATTGATGAAGAGTTGTATATGATACAACCCAAAGGTTTTGTCGATCCTAAAGATGCTAACAAGGTATGCAAACTTCAACGGTCCATCTATGGATTGAAGCAAGCATCCCGAAGTTGGAATCAACGTTTTGATAAGGTAATCAAAAGTTTTGGTTTTATACAAACTTATGGAGAAGCTTGTATTTACAAGAAAGTGAGTGGGAGCTCTATAGCATTCTTAATACTGTATGTGGATGACATATTGTTGATTGGGAATGATGTAGACCTTCTTAATAGTGTCAAAGAGTATTTGAATAATAGTTTTTCAATGAAGGATCTTGGCGAAGCAGCTTACATATTAGGCATAAAGATTTATAGAGATAGATCGAAACGCCAAATATCATTGTCACAAAGTACATATTTGGACAAAGTTCTAAAGAGGTTTGGAATGGAAGATAGCAAGAAAGGGTTCTTGCCCATGTTGCTAATCTGACGTTGAGTAAAACTCAAGTTCCGACATCGTCATAAGATAGAGAAAAGATGAGTAAGACTCCCTATGCCTCAGCCATAGGATCTCTAATGTATGCCATGCTATGTACTAGACCCGACATCGCATATGCTGTTAGTCTAACTAGCAGATATCAAAGTGATCCAGGAGTGGATCATTGGACGGCGGTCAAAAACATCCTTAAGTACTTGAGAAGAACTAAGGATATGGTTCTTTCTTATGGAGGTGATGAACAGCTCGTTGTTAATGGTTACACCGATGCTAGTTGGAACACCGATCCGGATGATTCTAAATCACAATCTGGATACGTATTTATTTTGAATGGTGCAGCTGTTAGCTGGAGGAGTGCAAAGCAAAGCGTTGTGGCGAGATCTTCAACTGAATCGGAATACATGGCTGCTTCGGAGGCTTCACAAGAAGCGATATGGATGAAAGAGTTCATTACAGAGCTGGGTGTGGTTCCTAGTGCGCTGGACCCAATGTCTATCTACTGTGATAACATGGGCGCCATAGCCAATGCGCAAGAACCAAGGTCACACAAGAAGCTGAAGCATATCAAGCTGCGTTTTCACGCTATTCGAGAACATATCCAGGATGGGGATATAAAGATTTGCAAAGTACACACAGATCTGAATGTGGCGGATCCGTTGACTAAACCTCTCCCAAGGGCAAAACATGACCAACACCAAACTGCCATGGGTGTTCGGTATATTACCATGTAATCTAGATTAGATGACTCTAGTGCAAGTGGGAGACTGTTGGAGATATGCCCTAGAGGTAATAATAAATGTAGTTATTATTATATATCTTTGTGTTTATGATAAATGTTTACATTCATGCTATAATAGTATTAACAAGGAAACCATTAATACTTGTGTGATTTGTAAACTTAATTTGAAGTCCCTAGTATGGCCTCTATACTTCACTAGCTTGTTGGTTGATTGATGATGTGGTTTCTTTGTCATGAACATTGAGATGTTATCAACAACAAGATCATATCGTTAGGAGAATGATATGGTGGACATACTCCTATAGACAAGCGTAGCATAAAGATCAAGTCATTTCAATAGTTCAATTGCTATATGCTTTATTATACATAGTAAACTAATTACTTCTACCAAGAGATAATGAATATTGCATTTACTTGGATGGATGCTTTGATGTCATCAAACACCACACCGTAATGTGGTGGCTATAAAAGTGGCATTGGGTGTTCGGAAAGTATTGGTTGAAACACATGGATCAAGAGTGGGATTTGTCCATCCACATGACGGATAGATATTCTCCGGGCCCTCTCGGTGAAATGTCATCCAATTAGCTTGCAAGCATGTGACTTGGTCACAAGGGATCACATATCACGGAGCGAGAAAAGAGTACTTATCAAGAACGAGGTTGAACTAGGTATGCAGAGATACCGATCATGACCTCGGATAAGTAACATATCGTGAGACAAAGGGAAATTGGTATCGTATGTAAGTGGTTCATTCGATCGCAAAGTAATCGTAGAAATATGTGGGAGCCATATGAATTTCCAGATTCCTCTATTGGTTATTGTTCGGAGAAGTGTCTCGATCATGTCCGCATAATTCACGAACCGTAGGGAGACACACTTAAGGATTCGACGTTGTTTGAGTAGTTATGGTATTATGAGAAAGAGACCGAATGTTGTTCGAGTCTCGGATGGGATCCGGATATCACGAGGAGATCCGGAATGGTCCGGAGAATAAGATTCATATAAGGAAAGTCCCATTGAGTTGGGGAATGGTTCGGTGTTTTCATCGGAACATTCTAGTAGGTCCCGGAATGTCCGGCACTCCAGGGGGGAAAGGGGTACATGAATGTGTCATTACATATTGGAATGATTGCATCATGTACTAAGTGTTCTCGCTGTCCAAAATAAAGGGTTTATTTAAATCCTAAATTGGAAAAGTCAAACGGCTAATTTGAAAGTCAAACTGCCAATTTTGGAAAGTGGGAAAAGAGGAGAAGTTGGAAACCGACTTGGGGGAGGAGTCCTCCTCCCCAAGCTGGCGCGCCAGCCCTCCCACCTATAAAGGGAGGGGCAGGGCCTCCCCTCTAAACGACACACAAGTTCCTATCCTCTAAACTAGAAACTAGACCTAGACCCCGGTTTAGAGCTGTTTCGGTTTAGAGCCTTCTAATTGGTTTAGAGCCCTCTAATTGGTGTGTCTAATTACTAGACCACTAATAGCCTCTCTCATAAGCTCCACCATACTCGCATCCTTAGGCGAAGCCCTCTGGATTTCCCTCTACCTCCAGACACGCCAGTTGTCTTTGCCGGAATCATGAGGAGAGTGCTACAACCTCCGCTGCCTGGAACAAGGAGAGGAAGGTCTTCGTCAGTACCGAACGTGTGACCGATCAAGGAGCGCTATGAACGCTGGCGCGGAAGGATCGTCTACGCGATCTTGAGATCGGAAAGAGTACGACTACATCACCCACGAGAATCTGCTCTCGTTAAACACTTTGGAATCTTCGAGGGTGAGTTATTCCATCGACTCGTTGCTACAATCTAGTAGATAGATCTTGGCTTGTTTGTTTGTATGCGATAGAAAATTTTTGTTTTCCATGCTACGAACCCCTACATCTTGTGTCCCCAACACACCCAATACACTTGTCAGGTGTATAGGTGCACTAGTTCGGCGAAGAGATAGTAAAATACAAGTGGTAACGGTGCCAAAAAATAGCTTAACGGTGAGGTAAGGATTAAAGGCAAAAAGATGGAAGCAAGAAAACATACAACATATTTAGATGCAAATGGTGTTTCAATGTTTAGAAACAAGGCCTAGGGATCATACTTTCACTAGTGAACACTCTCTCATATAAATATCTTCTCTTAATGATACTACCCTGAACTACTCTCCGGTTGGACACTCTAATCCATGGTAGGGCTATAACAGCACTCCACAAAGTCCGTCTTCCCCATCTAGATAACCCCACACTGTCACCTTGAGCGCTAGCTGGTTCCAACAAACCCCACAATTTCATAGAGATATCCAACTCTAAATATAACTCATAATATATATATATATAATCTAGCTTAAGTGCCACACACGGCATGCACGCTGTCACTTTCACACACGTAGGGAAAAGGATAGATCTATTAAAGCATGATGAGTATTTATGTAGACTCAAGCCTAAGTGCCACCATGGCGTGCACGCTGTCACTTTCACACACATGGGGAGTGTAGAGATCTATTGAAGCACTTGGGTACCAGAGGAGATCTACTTGATTACAAAGCTCATGACCACAACATGATCATGCATACCGGTAGAGCCCTTAGCCTCGAGGAAGAACTACTCCCTCATCATCATGGGAATCAGCAACGGTGATGGAGATGGTGGTGGAGATCGATGGAGATGGCTCCAGGGGCACCTCCCTGTCCCGGCAGGGTGCCGAAATAGAGACTTTCTGTCCCCCGAATCTCCCTTCGGTGGCGGCGGCGCTGCGGAACTTTTCGTGGCTTTTTGGTCGATGCTTTAGGTGTTTTGGGTCGGAGGCTTCTTATATGTGAAGGAGGCAAGGTCGGTGGAGGGCCAGGAGGCCCACACACCCTTTGGGCGCGGTCAGGGTGGGCCCCGTGCCCACCTAGGATGTGGCCACCCTGGTTTCCTCCTCCGTCTCGTCTTTGATTTTTCGTATCGTTCAGGGAACAATATGAACTTTGTCTTTTGTCCCGTCCAATTCTGAGAATATTAATTTTTTAGCTTTTTGAAACCAAAAACAGCAGAAAACAGGCAACTGGCACTGTGGCATCTTGTCAATAGGTTAGTTACAGAAAGTATATAAAAATACCTCAAAGTATAGACAAAACATAGCAAACTTGATACAAAACAAGCATGGAGCATAAAAAATTATGGATACGTTTGAGACGTATCATGTATGTCATCTCCCCGATCCAGTTGCACGGGGTGAAACTATTTGAGAAGGCGGAGGCGGCGCCAACTATACGGCGGCGCCCCGTATAGTTGGTCGTTAAACCTTCTGTCTCCTTTGCTCGCTTCGAGTTTTCTTCTGGTATTATTAATATTTCCCAAATAAAAAATTTACGTAGTTTTTGGATCATTTTCACTCAAATATAAGTGATCCAAGAATTGTGTCCATCGGATCCATCATCTGTCCTGATCCTGGTGAAAATAAACATAAAAAGTGCATGTGAACACCGTAAAATACTAAGATCCTACATCTACAATGCAAATAATAATCTAAAACATGACACAAATATGCACTCATCAACTTCCCCAAGCTTAGACTCTTGCTTGTCCCGAGCAAGTTTAGATTAATGGATATGATCCTCATGTTCATGAAACCGAGTCGATAAAATAAATGAGGTAGTTACAACATGTATTTATCATAAAGGATACACATAAATAGGTTCGTGAATAGTACCTTACTCGAACCATCCAAATAATATTAGCAGGCTTCCACACCTTAGCAATTAATAGTTCACAAAAGATTATTTTCAACATGATGTAAAAGTATTCGGTTCAACCTAATGAGTTAGTGAGATAGTTCCATGTGTTTTTAGGATTAACATATTCACTTGGGATTCAAAATCTCAAACGTCCCTTTGTCTTACTACAATATAGTGATACATGCCTATTTGCTCTTTGCACATTCGCTCTTTTTCTTCATCTTTCTTTTTCTTCTGTTTCTATATATATTTGTGCTCACACTTTTGTTTAAGTGTTGTGTAAATAAGCTAGCCATATATTCCACTTCATGTAGGAATTTCAAAGTTTAACGATCTCAATTATCAAATTCAAATATATATGAAGCATCTTTATAACTTGAATATTCTACCTCAAACTTGTTCTCACTCTATTTGATAGCACTTATAATTTCTCCTTTGTCCAAGGTTTTTATTTTTCATCTTAATTAATTAGATAATTTCTCCTTTTTGTAAATCAAACCATTGACCTACAACATATTGATCAAATTATCTTTATATGTTCCGTTAATACCAATGGTGTGGAAGACTCCTATTGCTATCATCAAGTGCAAGTAAAATCATACTCAAGTAATTCATATATCCAATAGGACAAACTCAAACTCAATAATGTTCCATATATTATAATAAACTCAGAATTTCATAAGAGGGATCAACTATTACTAAAGGGAATTCTAATGATGCAAACTTTATTTATGAACTCGAACTAATGCAAAACTAGAATAGAAATAAATTGTAAGATAGATTACAAGGTCTTAAAGATCTCTCCAAGCTTGGAATCAAGCCAGGAGGGATCAAGTAATCCCTCATGATTATTTTATACCGTGTTTTATTGAAGATCACTATGGCGCCATGGCACGTGGTGTCTTCTTCTCATGAGCCAGCCTGAGACGAAGGGATTGATTGATGGCCTCCAATATTTAATGTGTAGCTTGTAGAGAAGGTTATTCTTCTCCATCACTTTCACTTGTTCTTTAATGATCCCATTGTTACTTTGGAGGGTTTGTATCGCCTTGAGACTCATAGTGAAACCTGCTTCGATGGTTTGCTTGATATCTTCATCAAGTTTATCAAGATAAACTCGCAGCCACTAGAGATGCCTGGGCGTCCCTGGTGCCTCCATGTTTATTTATTCAATCATCATCTCGAGGGCCTTCAGCTCCTTCTTCTGGCGTTCCTTGTAATCGTCAAAGAACTCCAAAGTGGTGATCTTCATCTCCTTTCTTTGCTCGCTATTGCTTTCGATCTCCATAGGAGCTCCTCTCCTTGGCCTCTTGGATCTCGGTGGCTCTATGTGTGTGTCCTCTTGTATGAATAAGACGTAGATTTGTTCCTGTTGATTATGATTAGAGAGACACAATTGCAATATATAAGAAGGGTCAGAGGTTGGTAAAACTCGTGAGAAACACCAGATTCTCGTCCAAGAAAACAATCCAAACCGACTATACAAACAAATCACGGATTTGGAGGAGTCCTGCGCCGTAACGACCAACTATACGGTCGCATCCCGTATAGTTTCAGTCATATAGTTGGTTTCGGGCAGATATTTCCAAATATGTCGAGCCCAGATCGGTTAGATGACCTACTAGGAATTGATAAAGAGTTTTTTAATAAATAATAATAACAAAAAAGGGTCGAGGGTACTGAAGCTTTGACAACCAACTATACGGCGGGAGAATTTTCTCTGGCGGTATAGTTGCGGCCGTATAGATACTGCACCTCGAAATTATTTCGTGAGGGGGGATACAGAACGTTTAACGTCCAACTATACGGCGGGAGATTTTTCTTCGGCCGTATAGTTGCGCCCGTATAGTTACAGAAACCCCTAAAAAATTTCAAAAAAACAAGAGGAATTCAAAGATAGAATTTTTTAAAGTAAAAACTATGAAAACAAGGCACTTATTTAAGTTAGAAAACTTACCTTCCACTTACCGTTTATTTAGTCGGGAGTGACAAGCTCCTCCAACAACAAGGACTTTTTCTTCTTGGGGGGATTTGACTTTAGCTCATATAATAATTCTCGAAAAAGAAAATCATCAGGACTAAAGCTCCTCTCAATAAGATCGGTGTCGTGCTGGTCAAATAAAGATGCTGCTTCCACTACCTTTGCTTCTTGTCTGTGCATGATCAACAACTCAAATTCTTGAAGTAAAAGGATCCAATGGATCAGTCTTGGCTTATGAATCTACCTCTCGGAGAGTTCTTTTAAACCATCACAATCCGTATGAACTCTTACTTTTGCATCAACAATATAAGAACGAAACTTATCACATGAGAAAAATACATCAAAGAGTTCTCTTTATTCCTTAGGATTATTCTTTTAAGCACTATTGAGAGTTCTACTAGCATGATGTATAATATTAAATATGCGATCTATATGTTGTCCCAAAATTACTCCTACAGCGTCATCACTAGCTTCATATATTAAATCAAAATTCATATCCCATATAGGTGGTTTAATGATGGGAGCATGATATAAAGCATATTTAAGTTTATCAAAGGCAATAAGGCACTTATCATCAAAATTGAATCTTACTCCCTTTTGCAACAGATTAGTCAAAGGTTTAGAAATTCTAGAAAAATTCCTAATGAACCTTCTATAAAAGCCTACATGACCAAGAAGACTTTGTATACCTTTTACGTCCCTTGGTTGTGGCATTCTCTCTATTGCTTCAACTTTAGCCCTGTCTACTTCAATACCCTTACATGATACCTTATGTACAAGGACTATGTATTCTTTGACCATAAAATGACACTTCTTTCAGTCTAAAACAAGATTGGTTTCTTCACAACGCTGCAAGATTCTATTGTGATTATCCAAGAAACTAATAAACAAAGTTCCCTAAATAGAAAAATCATCCATAAATACTTCCATTATCAGTTCTATAAAATCTACAAAAATAGCAGTCATGCATCTTTGAAAAGTAGTTGGAGCAATACATAACCCAAAGGCATGCGTCGGTAAGTATGTAAACCATAAGGACTAATGAAAGTTATTTTAACTTGGTCATCGGGATGAACAACTATTTGGGAAAACCAGAATATCCATCCAAGTAAAAAAAATGAGTGTGGTTTGCTAACCTCTCTAAAGTTTGATCTATGAACGGTAAATGATAGTGATATTTGCTTGTTTCCTTATTCAATTTCCTGAAATCTATGCACATCCTATGTCCAACAATAGTTCTAGTAGGTATCAATTTATTGTTTTCATTAGGAACAACAGTAAAGCCGCCTTTCTTAGGAACACAATGAACAGGACTTACCCATTCACTTTCTTTTACAAGATAGATTATACCTGCATCAAGTAGGCGTACTATTTATTTTCTTACCACTTCGTTTATTTCAGGCTTTAGTCTTCTATTAAATTCCACAACTGGTTTAGCACCTTCCTCCATGAATATTTGATGGGAGACTATCATGGGACTAATATCATTCAAGTCGTCCATCGAGTACCCAAAGGCCTTGAGGTGCTCCTTTAGTACCTTCATGAGTTCTTATACTTCTTCCCCTGAATGTTTACCACTAATAATAACAGGAAATTTATTAGTATCATCTAAGAATATATACGTAAGATTATCTGGTAGAGTTTTTAATTCTAGGGGTGGTAATTCTTCATCCCCTCTCTTTTCTGGGTCTTCAAAAGCTTTATCAGTTGGAGGTTCTTCTATGCGAAATAAATCAAATTCACTTTCTAGTTCTTCTAAAGTTATATTCTCCATAATAATTTCTTCATAATTTGGGTCTTCATTTATTTCTTCATCTTGATTATTTAAGAAAAGAGCTATCATCTCCTCAATAGTATTCTCTTTCTTTTCTTCTTGTATATGTAGAGGATTGTCTTTAAATTTGGAAAAGTGGAATTCTTTTTCCGCTTTCCCAAGCTTAAGGGATACAACCTCCTTTTTGAAGTCGACTATGGCACCTATGTCACTCAGAAAGTTTCTTCCAAATATGATTCGGCAAAGAGTGTCAATTGGAATATCAACAACTACAAAATCAATATGGAAATTTTTATTGTCAATTGTGACAGTTGCATCTTCAACTACTCCCATTGGAATTCTAAAATTTTATTGGCTAACATGATTGTCATATCAGTATTTTCTATTGTAGCTGGTGTTATTTCTTCTTTTATTTATAAATAAAATTCATAGGATATAACATTAATTTTGGTGCCAAGATCACATAAACCGTAATGCGAAATTTCTTTAAATATACAGGGAAGAATAGGCTTACCCACATCTTTTACCTTAATTTTACCTTCAACCAATATATAAGTCTCTTCATCAAGTTCAACGATGTTACAATGTGCATACATAGCCATGATTGCTTCCTTGGTTACCTCTTGATCTTTGGTTTCATCCAAATGTTTTTTAGTTATTGGCACACTTTCCTCTTCTTTCTCCTCCTGTACTGCCTTGACCTGCTCATATTCCACAATATGCTTCTATGCAGTGTTAGGTTAAGGTATCTCATACATTGATTCTAGGAAGGCCAATGTTGCTTTAACTTCTCTTTTCTTCTCTGGTACGGGTGGTGGATCATACTTGGCCGAACCCTCTTTTGGAGCTTTGACGTGTTCTGTAAAAGCTTCAACAACTTGCTACACAAGATCTGAATCTAAATAAAGATCTTTAGATAATTCATTAACATGGCCTTTTTTTTACTATAGTCGTGAATACATTCATGATCTATTTTTGTGCCTCCTTCACTTCCTAGACTAAAATACCATGGAACTCTATGATCATGAATTTTATTAAGTAAATCCCAAGCTTTAGTTATAGGTAAATCCATAAAATCTCCTCTCGCACAAGAGTCTAGTTCAATTTTATTAGTTTCAATTAAACTCACATAAAATATATGCAATAAATACCATTTAGGCAAATCATGATGAGGACATTGACTAAGTAAATCTTTAAATCTTATATAAGCTCTTACTAGTCCTTCATTAGGATGGTTGCTCCAAGTCATTATAAGACGCCTGATTCCAAAGGATTTTGATAATGGTAATATTTAGATAGGAATTCACAAGATAAATTATCCCAAGTAGTAGTGGCTTCTGAGGGTAGAGATCTATACCATGAGAGATCCGTACTTGTCAAAGTTTGACTAAAAAGTTTAACCCTTACCTCATCGGTGGTATACCCTGTTAATTGGAACATGCCACATATATCTTTGAAACATGCAATATGCTCAAATGGATAAGGGTCTTCTTCATCTCCAGTAAATTGCTTCTTATGTAAAATGCCAAGTAAGTAGAGGATTTATTTCAATCCCCCTTGTCTTCTTGTTGGAGTTGTCTCTTTTATAAATATCATACGATTTCCAAAGTGATTGAGTGAGTTAGCACTAGTCATATGCTCAAAATACATCATGTTGGTGGAAACCTGTAACTCAAAACAAAACTTAACAAAACTAAAGTAAATAAGCAAAAACTAAAAGACCTACAACGCTTAGCTCTCTAGCAACGGCGCCAGAAAATAGCTTGAGGACTGCAAGTGCATAGATCGTTTGTAGCTAGTTTCAAAATAAATATATCTATCCCACAGGAAGCAGGAGTCTGAAATCTAAGAATTCTTGAAATAAATACTGAAACTAGAAATGCTAAATAAAATTTTAAGTGACAAGATAAAATGCGAGTATTGCATAAAAAGGTGTTTTTGGGTTTTTTGTATAAGAGAACAATGAGTAAAGTAAATAAAACTGAATACAGAAAATAATTATCGCGTATGTAAAAGAGATTTGAAACTTTAGTGGGAAAAGGCGTTTTACGGAATTATCGGATACACCACTAGCATGATAAAGGGCTAAGGTAAAGATTATTATCATGAATATTCTCAACTATGTATGTGTGGGAGGAACTCCATATTTGGACAAAGAGGCAGCAACCACTGCTCAAATCATCCTCATAACCAGAGGAGACAGTAAGCAACATCAATTTAATTACTGCGCTATTAAGGGACATAATCCCGCAGGACCTATCCCATGGCATGGATAGTGTTTTGTTAGTTTCCTCGATTTCCATGTTGATACGTAAGGGGTTTCAACAGCTTTATAGTCACTGTAAGTGCTAACATACCGTTTCCTACCAACAAGTAGTTCCCTACATCAAGTCCCCACAAGAGGCAAATATTGAGAGGTCGACTTCTCCCAACATCAAGATGTAGACAATCTAACACATGGTTACAGCGATGAATATCATAATAAACTTTATCTTATTTCAATCTCATGCCGGGGTTTCTCCATCTCCCCAAGAACTAATAATCTACTCAGACATGGAGGCAAACAGCATCATGGCAATGGTAATGGAAACGATCATTGATAAATAGTACTTGTATAAATCCACAACTAGTGCAAGAATTACAACAAGATCTAGATGGGATGGATGGAGATGATGGTGGTGATGAAGATGCAGCAGTTGATGAAGATGGAGATCGATGCCTTGGCCTCCCAAATCTTCTTAGGGCGAAGATGGATCCCTAGGGCAAGTTCCCCCTCCAGATGCCTTCCGGAGGTGAGGTTTTGGCTATTTCTGGATGTTCTGTATGTAGTTCCCCGATCCAGTTGCACGGGGTGAAACTATTTGAGAAGGCGGAGGCGGTGCCAACTATACGGAGGCGACCCGTATAGTTGGTTGTTAAACCTTCTTTCTCCTTTGCTCGCTTCGGGTTTTCTTCTGAAATTATTAATATTTCCCAAATAAGAAATTTACGTAGTTTTTGGATCCTTTCCACTCCAATATAACTAGTCCAAGAATTGTGTTCATCGGATCCATTATTTGTCCTGATCCTGGTGAAAATAAACATAAAAAGTGCGTGCGAACGCCGTAAAATACCAAGATCCGATATCTATAATGCAAAATAATAATATAAAACATGACGCAAATATGCACTCATTAATATCCACGTCAAGGAGGATGGCTAGTAGATCCGTGGCGAGGTATTCAACTAGAACCACTTGGATGATGCCTTATGTATTGGGAGCTAGGTTGTGCATATCATGAAGATCTTCTAACCCCGATGCGAGAAGAATCTGTATAGAATGTCAATATGCTCAAAGAATACAAAAGTTGGAGTTTTTTCTTAATAGTTTCCTTTTTGTAGTATTTCTATCTAGTTCTTAGTGATAGGCTTAGGATTTTCCTATGCTTAAATATCCACATAAAAACAGATGATGGAGACATTCATGTAATGGAATTTATATAGAATGTAATGGATGAAAATAGAATTTTATATCAGAAATATTATGGAAATTATTTGTTGTAATGGAAAAATGTTTGCTAGCATCAATTATGTATTTAGGTTTGTGACGTCAGTACGTGGATGTAACACGACAGAGTAATGTGTCTTAGCTTACCGTTACACAATACTAAAATCCCACCATCCTTCTGGAATGTACCTCTATGTGCATCCATATGGTGCCATCGAATAGATGGCATGGCGAATGACCATAAGCCGAGCGAAAAAAGAGCTATCTATGCCGTTTTCCCAATGTTGTTATCCCCGACGTCGTTTTTGCCGCAACAACACGAGCCCGCGTGTTCCTCGGTGTTAATAATTAACCACCCGTTCATGCGTGCTTTGATGTAGTGAGCTAGAATATGGAAAACGACCGCTCGAGATATAGGAATAAAACCTAGCATCATTGGAAGCAACCCTAGAACTTTTGACATGCACTCTACACAAGGCAGAGGACATTCTAAAATAACCAAATTTGAAACCCGCTACTAGTGATAAAAAAACATCTCACACAAACAGAATCAATGATACAACCAAGAAACGCTTGTAGACCAAAATTTAGTTACTCGGTCTAAACTCCCCCAATTCAAATGATTAAACAGCTGACTCACTATGATGGTTGAACCGAACTACGAAGGAGGTTTAACAACACGTAACATCATTGCCTCCAACGAATATTGGAATCAATAAAGTTTTTATGGTTTAAACCACCACAACATGTCTAATTAATAAGCCACACTAGGAAATCTCTTTTTTTAGATCTCACTAGGAAATAGAAAGCAATATCATCCAAAAAATGTTGAACAATGTCAAAGCCTTCGAGCAATCACAATTATTGGAAGCACCCCAAAGAAAAAAATAACAAAACAACATGCAACTTATGCAAAGGTTACCCCTTTCTGTCCTATAACTGGTCTCAACACCTTGATACTAGTTAAACTTGGAACACCTAGCCAGGAATACCTCTTTCTTGTGCTTCTACCTGATATTGGACACAAAGATCATATTTTATACCAAGATTAATTTTTATTTTAATCATAGTCACTTGGTGAAGATTTCAAATACCTCCCCCTTAATCCCTATGGGAAGCATTATTGATAAAATAATTTGTTTTCACCCATCGTACTTGACAAGCCTTCATGCTTCAAGATATTTCTCAACCTAATACACTATTTGAACATGCACAATTCTATGACATCATTTACATGTTCTCATCACCGATGACGGGAATCTTGACAATATCATCACCTCAACCTTCCTTTGGAGACCATCCTTGTAGTAAATACCCCATAAGTATTATGACGAGCATCAATGCACTTTGATTACCATCAACAATCTACGGCAGCTCCCCTTGAGACTTTATGATATTATTCTATCAATGTTCAAAAATGAAGTAAATATAAATCACCAAACCATTAGAGTACATGTGTTTCATCCTTAAAGAACTATCATGCTATTTTCAAGTTATACTCAAACATCCATCATACATTCATTAACCCTCAAACTTGAACATATGTCCATCATTAATGCTTTTTATTGAGATTGCTCTTAATTAACTTGATGACTTTATATTCTTTCATGCGCTATCTAATCAAATCAAACAAAACCCACATGTTTTATTATCAGTAGCAAAGGGTTAGTACATATTCAAAATTGCATACAAACACCACGTGATTGCATGGCAGCAAGTGGCACATCCTTCAAGTTATATGTTGATCATCTCAAATTCATCAAAAAATATTATTTTGATCGACATTCGTATTGTCTTGATTTACACAATGATTTACACAATGATTCACACCTTGAGACAATTGTTCACTTGTCCATTTGCACAAGATGGAGATGAAACATTTACTAGCGGTATATCCACACATAACAGAAGCTCCAACTTTCACTCAAGATTCATCCACACATGATGAAAACCTCAATACGATCAATAGTAGGCTCCACGGGTTCGCATTCTCATCCTTTTGATGCAATCGTAGCAGTGGTATCTGCTATTATTTTAAACATCTAATGTCCATAAAATTAGTGAAAATCATATGACATACAAATTTTTGTAGATAGTCGTACGTAATGCTTAACTTTCTTATGTCTACATCAACTTACCAAGCGTTCAATTTTAGTTGAATGAAAATACAACTGATACTTACACTTGCAGAACTACTTCAACACAAAACACCAAAGTCAACTTATATATCAACATGTGTGAGGAAGTGGAAACATGCCTATAAAATGCACTTCCCTACTTCCTCTGGTGCAGTGAAAACAAGGGGAGGTGGTGAGGGGAAGAACCCTACTACAACTGATGACCACATATGATAGAGGTGGTGAGGGGCCAGGAAAGATCTGCGGTTAGGATTTCTAGTCCATGTCCTTAGTGGAGCATCATGGCAGGGATATCGATCTCCACATGAGATGTATGTACTACATAGGGATAAGTTTATAGTTTCTTTACTGTATGCAGTCATTCAAGAATATAGTTCGGACAAATGATGGTCGAATCCCAAGGAGCCCTTTAATTAAAAACTGAAATTCATATTGTTAAGAAAACTAAAAAAGTGCGGACTTAGTCATATCCTAAAAGTGTGCAAAATTTCCATTATTTTTTATTCTAGACTACACAAAAACAAAACAAAATCTTATAAATTATTTATTTGTGAAATATGCATTTTGAAATGCGGTCAAATCCACTTTTGTCTATTTTGTGTAGCCTAGAATATTAAGTATTTCGCAACACGATTTGACATGGTTGTAGTACATATTATTGACTATATATGCATGCATGACTTTTTTGGAATATTTTAAAACTTTTCAATATGATGTTTGAAATTTTTAAAAATAATGTGCACCCTATAGCTCGGCCTCCATTTCAAATTTTGGGAAGTTTCAAGCCATAATTGTGTGCGTTAGTAGTATATTTTGTCGTGTCAGACTTATATAGCTGGGCTCTAGCAAAAAATATGAAGGGAAATGAACTTTGTAAATTAAAACAAGAGCTTGATATATCGTATGATGGGCATCGAACGTTCAGGGTCGATCGCAGCGAAGGATGGACACATATCAGACCGTGCATTCGCGTTTTTTTTTTTTTTTTGCGACGACGCGTCTCCTGCTGTTTGTACAACCTTTTCCCCCACGTGTTTTTTGCTTGTTTTGTCTCGATGAACACCCTTCCATTTCTAGTTCGCTCCCAGCGTATAAATCACCTCCACGCCAGCAGCCAACCTACCCACAAAATGGAACCGGATGGGAAGATCACCTCCGAGGGCGGTCTCTCCGTGCGCGGCAGGCGCCGTGCGCAAGTTGGAGCTTCTGCCGCAGCCTCACCTGGTGTACGTGGTTAGGCAGGAGGCTCGCCACAGGCATGGCAGCGGCTTCGGCGTGAGGTCCGCGATGCAACAAGATACTGACGACGCCGACGACGGGGTTCTGCTAGTGCGTTTCATCGCTGACAACATCGAGGTGTTCTGCGTGAACTTCACCGACGGTATGGGTATGGGGAGCCTTACCCGGGCGGAGGACCAAAAGGACCTCGACAGCTGCCTTCTCCCGTGGTTAACGCTCGTCAGCAAGTCTAGTGACTAGTCCCCAGCTCTCACACAGAATATGAAGATGCGCTGAGATCTACAGTATTATCTATTTCCCTTAATTCAGTTTAAAACAGCCATTATTGGCATACAGTACTCACTACGGCACACAGGCTTTTTGCCGTGTGGACAAAAGACACGACAAAGGCCTTTCGGAACACGACAAAGGCTTTGCCACACGGCAACGTTCGTCACGGCAAAGGCCCTTTGCCGTGTGTTTTATAAATAAGACACGACAAAGGCTTTGTCGTGTGTGTCATGCGTAGACACGTCAAAATAAAGTAAGATAACGGTTCCCGCGTAGATGACGGTGTCTATTCTTTACCGGTGTCTTCTCGAAAAGTACACGGTAAGAAGTTGTCTTTGCCGTATGTCTTCTTGAAAAGTACACGGCAAAGAAGCTGTCTTTGCCGTGTGTCTCGTGGAAAAAGTACACGGCAAAGAAACTGCCTTTTTAAAAAAAATAAAAGAAAAAATTTGTTTCAAACTTTTTTGAATATTATTTACTTGATAATCTCATATAGAATATTTTAACCCTTTGTATGTTAAATATTAGGTCAAATTATACTCATAATCAATTCTAACACTACTCTAGGCCTAGCACGCTTAACTTCTTCGCTCCTTCCGAATGAGCTACCAAGAAAAAAATCATACCTTGTTGCTAATACTTCCATATCAATGCTATTAACTCTTGGGCCATGATGTCACACATCTCAGTTTTAGATTCCAAACAATTATTTAAGTAAACAATAATGAAAAGTAATAATAATCTTGAATCCAAATAAAAAATAAAATGATTTTATTTTATTTCCTTTTTCTATTTAATATGGAATAATTCATATATTTAAATCCATAAATCGGAATTTGACAAATAAAATGTCTAAATCGATCAGAAAAATGTGAGGAATCCAAATATGACATCCATATAATCTTGTGAAAATGGGGTGGTATCATTTTGAATTATCCATTTGATGGTTGCTTCATAAAACCCCCCGTTTTTTGTGCCCGGAAAATGAAAAATGGCTTTTTGGTGCGAGGAAAAGGAAAACTTCCTCCAGCAACATTATTCGCCATTACATAATGCACATGCATGCACGATATGGACACATTATCACAAACTATGCCTTGATTCTAGCCATAATATTGGTCATTTGACCCGAAAGTCAGGAAACCTCGAATGAGATAGGTCATTTTGTGAAGGTTTTTTTGAGACATATTCAATATAACAAGTTTGATATTTTTACTTCCAACCATGTCACATAATATGACACCACGCGAAGGTTTCGCATTGTTTAGATCGTTTTTTGAATTTTTTATGACTCTTTAAACTATCGACAAACTTTGTCGAACAACGGGTATGAAGATTCATAGCTCGGAGCTGAGACTTTCTAAACTTTCACTGGATCTCTGATAAAATAGCATATTGTGAACCTAAAAATTATTTTTGTAAAAAATCATGCCCATCAGATCATGTACCTGTAGTTCATATCTGACCACTTCCTACTGTTTCGGCAGGAATTTGTCTTTTTCATCTGGAGTGGACAGAAAGGTCTGAGATTCCCTCGTTGGGACATTGTCCATTTAAGGTGGTCTAGTATTTTTGAAAAATAGGGTGGTAGCATTTTAAATTAGCCATTTAGTGGTTGCTTCATAAAATCTCTCGTTTTTTTCGCTCAGAAAATGGAAAATGGCTTTTTGGTGCGACGAAAAGAAAAACTTCCTCCTGCAACATTGTTCACCATTCCATGAGGCACATGAATGCATAATATGGGCAGATTATCATAAACTATGCCTTGATTCTAGCCATAACATTAGTCATTTGACCCGAAAGCCAGGAAACCTCGAATGAGATAGGTCATTTTGTGAAGATTTTTTTAGACATATTCAATATAACAAGTTTGATATTTTTTCATGCAACCATGTCACATAATATGACACCATGCGAAGGTTTCGCATTGTTTCGATCGTTTTTGATTTCTTTATGACTCTTTAAAACTATCGACAAACTTTGTCGAACGACGGGTATGAAGATTCTTAGCTCAGAGCTGAGATTCTCTAAAATTTCACTGGATCTCTGATGAAATAGCATATTGTGAACCTAAAAATGATTTTTGTAAAAAATCATGCCCATCAGATCATGTACCTGTAGTTCATATCTGACCCACTTCCTGCCGTTTCGGCAGGAATTTGTCTTTTTCACCTGGAGTGGGCAGAAAGGTTTGATATTCCCCGTTGGGACATTTTCCATTTAAGGTGGTCTAGTATTTTTGAAAAATAGGGTGGTAGCATTTTAAATTATCCATTTGGTGGTTGCTTCATAACATCTCTCGTTTTTTCGCTCAGAAAATGGAAAATGGCTTTTTGGTGCGACGAAAATAAAAACTTCCTCCTACAACATTGTTCACCATTCCATGAGGCACATGCATGCACAATATGGGCAGATTATCACAAACTATGCCTTGATTCTAGCCATAACATTGGTCATTTGACCCAAAGCCAGGAAACCTCGAATGAGATAGGTCATTTTATGAAGGTTTTTTTGAGACATATTCAATATAACAAGTTTGATATTTTTCCTTGCAACCATGTCACATAATATGACACCACGCGAAGATTTCGCATTGTTTTGATCGTTTTTGAATTTTTTATGACTCTTTAAAACTATCGACAAACTTTGTCGAACGACGGGTATGAAGATTCTTAGCTCGGAGTTGAGCCTCTCTAAACTTTCACTGGATCTCTGATGAAATAGCATATTGTGAATCTAAATATGATTTTTGTAAAAAATTATGCCCATCCGATCATCTACCTATAGTTCATATCTGATCCACTTCCTACCGATTCGGCAGGAATTTTTCTTTTTCACCTAGAGTAGACGGAAAGGTTTGAGATCCCCCCATTGGGACATTGTACATTTAAGGTGGTCTAGTATTTTTGAAAAATGGGGTGGTAGAATTTTGAATTAGCCATTTGGTGGTTGGTTCATAAAATTCCCTGTTTTTTACGCTCGTAAAATGAAAAATAGCTTTTTGGTGGGACGAAAAGGAAAACTTCTTCCTGCAACATTATTCGCCATTCCATAATGCACATGCATGCACAATATGGATAGATTATCACAAACTATGCCTTGATTCTAGCCATAACATTGGTCATTTGACCCGAAAGCCAGAAAACTTCGAATGAGATAGGTCATTTTGTGAAGGTTTTTTTGAAACATATTCAATATAACAAGTTTGATATTTTTCCTTGCAACCATGTCACATAATATGACACCACACAAAGGTTACGCATTGTTTCGATCGTTTTTGAATTTTTTATGCATGTTTAAAACTATGGTCAAAACGGCGAGTATGAAGATTCTTATTCAATATAAATATCTAATTTTTGAGTGTACATGGATAGATCTTATTTTTCTGCAAATTTTAATATATTATTTGTATTTTTCTGAATTAGAATGACTTTTTTATGATTTTCCTAAGAGTAATGTGATAAAAGGCAAAAAAAAAAGAAAAAAAGACTTTGTCGTGTGTACTGCGAAATACACACGGCAAAGGCCCTTTGCCATGTGTACTACGGAATACACACGGCAAAGGGCATTTGCCGTGTATACTACAAAATACACACGGCAAAGGACCGGCGAGGGCACACGGCAAAGAGACCACCGTCTGCGGCCGTTAGCTCCTCCCGTTAAATGGACTTGTGGGGTCACGGGTCCCACCTCGTTGTCGTGATAACACCTATGCCGTGTGCCGTTGTCAACTTTGCCGAGTGTATTTTATTTGTCGTGTTCTTTTATGGGTCTTTGCCATGTATATTTCTTTGTCGTGTTCTTTTTCAGAAATTTGCCGTGTTCACGTACTTTGCCGTGTATTTTCTGAGTTACACACGGCAAAGACTGTCTTTACCGTGTTCCGGTGTGTTTGGCACACGTCAAAGACGTGTCTACACGGCAGCGACATTTTTTCCCGTAGTGACTGGTGTTCCTTTAGTTTGCTATATTGAACAATTTGCTATCAGTTATTCCTATATATTCGTGTAAAACATTTAGTTTATCGTTATGTCTGGATATTCAGTTGCATCGACTATTTTATTGCTCAAACGGTGTGATCTAGCAGGGAGATTACACTCAATTGTTCCATATATACGTTATTTTAAGTTTTTTCTGATCATTCTATGTTTTTGCATGTGTGTGGGTTGTTAGATGTGTAGGATACTTTAATTTGTAAGAAGTCTTCTGGAAAAAAAATCCCTTGTAATATCATATGGAATATTAGCTACATCAAATCCTTTTTGTTACGGCTTCTATATCATGATCAATCAAACGTAATTTTAGAAAGGCATTGTCATAAAGTACTAGTGCTCCTTTAGTTTGCTACTGACAAATTTGCGCTCAGTTATTACTACTCCCTCAAGTCCAAATTAATGCCTCAGATTTGTCTAGATTTGGATGCATCTAGCAATAAAACATGTCTAGATATATCTGAATCTAAACAAATCTGAGGTCATTAATTCGATCAGAGAGAGTATGTATTTCCTGCAAAATATTCATTAATTGGATCGGAGGGAGTATGTATTTCCTGTAAAATCTGAGGTCATTAATTGGATCCATTTTATTGCTCAAACGGTGTAAAATATTCATTAATTGGATCGGAGGGAGTATGTATTTCCTGTAAAATCTGAGGTCATTTCGGAGGGAGTATGCGACTCCAGACTCCACGTGCTTGAGGCGATAGGCGCCACCTGGGATGACTTCAGTGACGATGTAGGGTCCTTCCCAGGACGGCTCGAGCTTCTTCGGTCGCTCTTACTTGAGTCGCAAGATTAGGTCTCCTTCGACGAAGGACCTTGGGCGCAGCCGACGGGTGTGATAGTTGCGGAGGATCTGTTGATAGACCGCTGATCGAGCCGCGGCGATGTCGCGTGCCTCGTCGAGTGTGTCGACGGCGTCTTAGAGTGCGGCCGTTGATTCGGCTTCGCTGTAGGCGACGACCCGTGGGGCCTTGTGGCGTACCTCTGCAGGTAGCACGGCTTCGGCTCCATGCAGCATGAAGAAAAGTGTGTAGCCAGTTGAGTTGTTTGGCGTTGTGCGTAAGCTCCAGAGGACGGAGGGTAGATCTTGTGTCCAGGCTCCTGCGAGTCGTTGGAGTGGGCTCATTAGGCGCTTCTTGATGCCGCCACCGACGAGGCCATTGGCCTTTTCGACCTGCCCGTTTGTTTGCGGGTGCGCCACGGAGGCGTATGTGATGTTGATTTCGAGGTAGAAGTCCTGGAATTCCTTGGAGATGAAGTTCGACCCATTATCGGTGATGATGCTGTACGGCACATCGAACCTGTAAACAATGGATTCGAAGAACTCGGCTGCCGTTTTGCCCTTTTGGTTAGTAATGGGCATGGCCTCGATCCACTTGGTGAATTTGTCGACTGCGACCAGGAGGTAGACGTGGCCTCCTTTCGAGGACTTGGGCAGTTTGCTGATCATGTCGAGGCCCCATTAGGCGAAGGGCCAGGCCAGGGGTATGGGCCTGAGCTCCGATCCTGGTGCGTGTGGTTTATCTGCGAACCTCTGGCACCCGTTACATCTTCGGACGATGTCCTTGGCGTCGTTCATGGCCATTGGCCAGTAGAACCCAGCTCGTAGAGATTTGGCGACAAGGGCGCGACTGCCCGCGTGATGGCCACAGATGCCCCCGTGGATGTCTTGGAGGATGGTTTTACCATTACCGATGGTGACGCACCTTTGGAGTACACCCGAAATGCTGCGCTTGTACAGCTCGCCACTGATGATGGTGAAGGCCTTGGACCGGCGAGATATGCGCCGGGCATCTGTCGGGCTGTCAGGCAGCTCCCCGTCTATCAGATATCGGAGGTATGGTTGTGTCCATGTTTCTTCGACTGACATGACCTGCATTAGGTTGACCACTGCGACCTCTGTGTCAAGCTTTTTGGGTCCTTCCCGACCGTCGGGTAGCGCAGCCCCCGAGTGTTCTGCTTCTTCGGGTGATCCCTTGGGGAATTTCCTTTTGATGGATGGCACGCAGATCTATTCGAGGAACACACCTGGTGGCACCCGTGCGCAGGTGGAGCCGATGTTGGCGAGTCTGTTGGCCTCTTTGTTTCTTTATCTCCCAACGTGTCGAAGCTCGCAGCCGTCAAAGTCTCCTACGAGTGCGTTGTAGAGTGCGCGATACGCAATCATGTTGGCGGCGTGTGCATCACACTCGTTCATCGTTTGCTGGACGACGAGGTTCGAGTCTCTGTAGATGACCAGGCGCGTCGCGCCGCAGATCTTGGCCATCCTCATGTCATGGATGAGGGCCTCGTACTCGGCCTCGTTGTTGGAAACTCGAAGTTTCATCCGGAGGACGTACTTCATCTTGTCGCCCTTCGGGGAGGTCAGTATGACCCCGGCTCCTGCTCCAGCCTCGCGCTTGGAGCCATCGAAGTACATCGTCCATGACTGTGTCATGTCCGGTGTGTCTGGCAGCTGCAGTTCCATCCAGTGGACAAGGAAATCCAGAAGGACCTAGGACTTGATCGCGTGGCGCTTCTCGTAGACGATGTCTAGAGGTGATAGCTCGATGCCCCATAGGGCCACACGTCCTGTGGCCTCTGGGTTGTTCAGGATGCTGTTCAGAGGTGCCTCGTTGACGACCATCACCTGATGCTCCTGGAAGTAGTGGCTCAGCCGACGAGCCATCATGAACATGTCGTAGGCGAGTTTCTGGTAATGAGGGTACCTCTGCTTTGTCGGCGTCAATACCTCGCTGAGGTAGTAGATTGGGCATTGGACCCCATGGGTCTTGCCGTCTTCGGGTCTTTCGACCACAAGCACAGTGCTTACCACCTGGTGTGTAGTTGCTATGTATAGCAGTAGAGGCTCGCGCTCTTTTGGCGTGACCAATACGGGCGAGGTGTGTTGGAGATATGCCCTAGAGGCAATAATAAATGTAGTTATTATTATATCTTTGTGTTTATGATAAATGTTTACATTCATGCTATAATAGTATTAACAAGGAAACCATTAATACTTGTGTGATTTGTAAACCTAATTTGAAGTCCCTAGTATAGCCTCTATACTTCACTAGCTTGTTGGTTGATTGATGATTGTGGTTTCCCTATCATGAACATTGAGATGTTATCAAACAACAAGATCATATCGTTAGGAGAATGATATGGTGGACATACTCCTATAGATAAGCGTAGCATAAAGATCAAGTCATTTCAATAGTTCAATTGCTATATGCTTTCTGATACATAGTAACCTAATTCCTTCGACCATGAGATCATGCATATCACCTTTACTGGATGGATGCTTTGATGTCATCAAACACCACCGTAATGTGGTGGCTATAAAGGTGGCATTGAGTGTTCGGAAAGTATTGGTTGAAACACATGGATCAAGAGTGGGATTTGTCCATCCACATGACGGATAGATATTCTCTGGGCCCTCTCGGTGAAATGTCATCCAATTAGCTTGCAAGCATGTGACTGGGTCACAAGGGATCACATATCACGGGAACGAGAAAAGAGTACTTATCGATGTGAGGTTGAACTAGGTATGCGGAGATACCAACGATCATAACCTCGGATAAGTAACATATCGTGAGACAAAGGGAAATTGGTATCGTATGTAAGTGGTTCATTCGATCGCAAAGTAATCGTAGAAATATGTAGAGCCATATGAATTTCCAGATTCCTCTATTGGTTATTGTTCGGAGAAGTGTCTCGATCATGTCCGCATAATTCACGAACCGTAGGAGACACATAAGGATTGACGTTGTTTGAGTAGTTATGGTATTATGAAAGAGACCGAATGTTGTTGAGTCTCGGATGGGATCCGGGATATCACGAGGTGATCCGAATGGTCCGGAGAATAAGATTCATATAAGGAAAGTCCCGTTTGGAGTTGGGGAATGGTTAGGTGTTTTCATCGGGAACATTCTAGAAGTCCCGGAATGTCCGGCACTCGGAGGGAAGGGTACATGAATGTGTCATTACATATTGGAATGATTGCATCATGTACTAGGTGTTCTGCTGTCCAAAATAAAGGGTTTATTTAAATCCTAAATTGAAAAGTCAAGCGGCTAGTTTGAAAGTCAAGCAAAGTTTTGGAAAGTGGAAAGGAGGAGAAGTGGAAACCGAGTTGGAGGAGGTTCCTCCTCCCCAAGCCAGCGCCCACCTCAAGGCCGAGTTGGGGAGGACTCCTCCCTCCCTTGGCCGGCCCTCCACCTATAAAGGGAGGGCAGGGCCTCCCTCCTAGCACACACAAGTTCCTATCCTCTAAACTAAACCCTAGACCTAAACCCCGGTTTAGAGCTATTTGATTTAGAGCCTTCTAATTGATTTAGAGCCTTCTAATTGGTGTGTCTAATTACTAGACCACTAATAGCCTCTCTCATAAGCTCCACCATACTACGCATGGCTTAAGGCGAAGCCTGCATGATTCCCTCTACTTCGGTACCACGTTGTCTTTGGGAATCGCGAGGAGAGTGCTACAACCTCCGCCTGCTGGAACAAGGAGAGGAAGGTCTTCGTCGAGTACCGAACGTGTGACCGATTGCTGGGCGCTGCTGGAAGGATCGTCTCGCGATCTTGAGATCGGAAGAATGCGACTACATCACCCACGAGAATCTGCTCTCGTTAAACACTTTGGAATCTTCGAGGGTGAGTTATTCCATCGACTCGTTGCTGCAATCTAGTAGATAGATCTTGGCTTGTTTGTTTGTATGCGATAGAAAATTTTTGTTTTCCATGCTACGAACCCCTACAATGGTATCGAGCCGTGTCTATATGTAGATCTGTTGCCTGAGTAGAACACAATGGTCATTGTGGGTTGATGCTTTTATTGTAGATTGCTTTTGTGTACTTTGCATCTTGCGGTATGTTGGGATGAAGCGGCCGGGCTAACCTTACATGACATCGTTCATGAGACTTGCTCCGCTAGACATGCAACTCGTATTGCATAAGTGGCTTTCGGTGCTGTTTCTCCTAGCATAGTAAAGATCCAATTTACAACGGGTGATCAACAATGCTAGTATCAATGTTGTGGTTCTTGTTAAGTAAGTTAGAGCGACACTTATTGAAAGCCCCAAACCACGTAAAATATGCAAAGAAAGTAGAGGCGTCTAACTTTGTTTTGCAGGGGTGTCGATGATGTGATATGGCCATGATTGTGATTATATTTGATGTATGCAATGTTCCTTATTGTAAGTTGGCAACGGCGAGAATATATGGTTGTCTTTAATTTACATTAAGACCTGCGTGTCTATTCAAAATAGTTGTAATAGTTGAAGCTGGTGGGCGACAACCATGAAGAAGCGTCATTGACCTTGATGCTATGCGGTGATGATGGAGATCATGTTCGTGCTTGAAGATGGAGATCGGAAGCACAAAGAAGAAAGGCCATATCATATCACATATTATGAATTGCATGTGATGTTAATCCTTTATGCATCTTGTATTGCTTAGTAGACGACGGTAGCATTATAAGATGATCCCTCATGCACATAAATTTCAAGTTCTAAGGTGTTCACCCTTAGTATGCACCGTTGCCAAAGCTTGCGCTTCGAAGCACCACGTGATGATCGGGTGTCTTTGATTCCGGGTGAATACAACGTAAGCAAGCCAGATTTGCTTATGCGGTAGCTAAGGTTTGATCTTGACGAGCCTAGCATGTATGCAGACATGGCCTCGGGAACACGGATGCGAAAGGTAAAGCATGAATCATATAGTAGATATGATGAACATGATGATTGTTCGCCATTGAAACTATATCAACTCTCGTGATGATCGGTGTTGATGTAGTGGATTTGGTTCGTGTGATCACTAAAACAATGTGAGGGATGTTGTTTTGGTGGGAGTTCACCTAGTTTAATTTCATTAATTAATTTGAACTCAATTTGTCATAAACTTAGTCTAAACTATTGCAAATATGTTGTAGATCAATGGCAGCCCTACCATCAATTTTAATGCGTTCCTAGAGAAAGAAAAGTTGAAAAACAATGGAAGCAACTTCGGATTGGTTCCGCAATTTGAGGATTGTCCTCACAGCTGGTAATTTGACCTATGTGCTTTGGATGCACGCTAGGTGACCCACCTGCGGTGATGCTACCGATGAAGTAAAGAATGTTTACCTCGCTCGGAAGAATCAGTACTCCATAGTTCGATGTGCTATCTTGTATGGTTTAGAATCGGAGCTTGAGAAAAGGTTTGAAGAGTCGATCCATATGATATTGTCGAGGATCTCAAATTAATCTTTGAGACTCATGCGGCAATTGAAAGTTATGAAGCTTCGAAAAGTTCTTTAGCGCAAGATGGAAGAGGCAGCTCCGTCGGTGAGCATGTGCTTAAAATGTCAGGCACGCGAATAAACTTCAAAGCTTGGGTATAGTGATTCCTAATACTTTGGGGTTTACCGCATCCTCCAATCACTACCACCAAGTTACAAGAACTTTGTGATGAACTACAACATGCGTAACATGAACAAAGAGTTGCGAACTATTTGCTATGTTAAAATCTGCGAAGTGGAGATCAAGAAAGAGCACCAAGTGTTGATGGTCAATAAGACCACCAAATTCAAGAAAGGCAAGTCTAAGCGAAGGGACACTTCAAGAAGGGTGGTAAGAAAGTTACTACGTTGACGAAGAAGACCAAGGCTGGACCTAAGCCTGGCCGAGTGTTTTCTTGCAAGGGAGAAGGTCCTTTGAGCGGAATTGCCCAAAGTACTTGGCGGATTTGAAGAACGGCAACATCAAGAAGAAAGGTATATCTGATATACATGTTATTGATGTGTATCTCACTAGTATTCGTAGTAGTGCCTGGGTATTTGATACTGGTTCGGTTGCTCATATTTGTAACTCGAAACAGGAGCTGCAGAATAAACGGAAGCTAGTGAAGAACGAGGTGACGATGCGCGTAGGAAATGGATCAAAGGTTGATGTGATCGCGATTGACGCTACCTCTTCATCTACCATCGGGATTAGTTTTATACTTAAATAATTGTTATTTGGTGCCTGCGTTGAGCATGAACATTATATCGGGATCTTGTTTATTGCGAGACGGTTACTTATTTAAATCCGAGAATAATGGTTGTTCGATTTATATGAGTAATATGTTTTATGCACATGCACCTTTGATAGATGGTCTATTCTTGTTGAATCTCGATAGTAGAAATACACATATTAATAAAATTGAAGCTAAACGATTGAAATCAAGCGATAACTCGACCTATATGTGGCACTGTCGTCTTGGTCACATTGGAGTGAAGCGTATGAAGAAACTCCATTCCGATGGACTTCTTGAATCACTTGATTTTGAATCACTTGAAAGATCTAAGCATGTCGATGGGTAAAATGACTAAGACTCCATTTTACGGTATGATGGAGCGAGCTCTGGACTTATTGGAAATCATACATACCGATGTGTGTGGTCCAATGAGTGTAGCATCGCGCAGTGGTTATCGTTATGTTCTTACCTTCACGGATGATTTGAGTAGATATGGGTATATCTATTTCATGAAACATAAGTCCGAAACTTTCGAGAAGTTTAAGGAGTTTCAAAGTAAGGTAGAGAATCAACGTAACAAGAAGATTAAATTTCTACGTTCTGATCGTGGAGGTGAATATCTAAGTTCTGAGTTTGGCGAGCATTTGAAGAAATGTGGAATACTTTCATGATTGACACCGCCGGGAACACCACAGTAATGGTGTGTCTGAACGTCGTAATCGAACTCTCTTAGATATGGTTCGTTCTATGATGTCACTTACAGATTTACCGCTATCATTTTGGGGTTATGCATTAGAAACAGCCGCATTCACTTTAAATAGGGCACCGTCTAAATCCGTTAAACGACACCATATGAATTATGGTTTGGGAAGAAACCTAAATTGTCGCTCCTTAAAGTTTGGGGATCGAAGCCTATGTAAAGAAGTTACAGCGGACAAGCTTGAACCCAAAGCGGAAAAATCGTCTTCATAGGATACGAAGGAAACTATTGGGTATACCTTCTATCATAGATCCGAAGGCAAAATCTTCGTTGCTAAGAATGGATCCTTTCTAGAGAAGGAATTTCTCTCGAAAGAAGTGACTGGAAGGAAAGTAGAACTCGACGAGGTTGTCGAACCTTCTCTCGAAATTGCGAGTAGCGCAGCACCGGAAGAAGTTCTGTGGTGCTGCACCAATAAGAGAGGAAGCTAATGATGGTGATCATGAAACTTGGTTGAAGTTGCTCTGAGCCTCGGAGGTCAACGAACTCGTATCACTCCAGTTGGTATGATTCCGTTATGAATGTCATGTTGGTGGACAACACATGACCCGAGACATATGAGGAAGCGATGATGAGCCCATTCCAATAAATGGCAAGAAGCCATGAAATCGAGATTGGATCCATGTACGAAAACCAAGTATGGACTTTGGTGGACTTACGGATGGCGAAAGGCTGTCGAGAACAAATGGATTTTCAAGAAGAAAAGCAGATGCCGATGGTAATGTTCACGTTTATAAAGCTCGACTTGTCGCAAAAGGGTTTCGACAAATTCAAGGAGTTGACTACGATGAGACTTTCTCACCAAGTAAGCGGTTAAAATCTGTGAGGATTATGTTAGCAATCGCTGCATATTATGATTATGAGATATGGCAGATGGATGTCAAAACAGCATTCCTCAATGGAGACATTGATGAAGAGTTGTATATGATGCAACCCAAAGGTTTTGTCGATCCTAAAGATGCTAACAAGGTATGCAAGCTTCAACGGTCCATCTATGGATTGAAGCAAGCATCCCGAAGTTGGAATCAACGTTTTGATAAGGTAATCAAAAGTTTTGGTTTTATACAAACTTATGGAGAAGCTTGTATTTACAAGAAAGTGAGTGGGAGCTCTGTAGCATTCTTAATATTGTATGTGGATGACATATTGTTGATTGGGAATGATGTAGACCTTCTTAATAGTGTCAAGGAATATTTGAATAATAGTTTTTCAATGAAGGATCTTGGCGAAGCAGCTTACATATTAGGCATAAAGATTTATAGAGATAGATCGAAGCGAAATATCATTGTCACAAAGTACATATTTGGACAAAGTTCTAAAGAGGTTTGGAATGGAAGATAGCAAGAAAGGGTTCTTGCCCATGTTGCCCAATACGACCTTGAGTAAAACTCAAAGTCCGACATCGGCAGAAGATAGAGAAAGGATGGGTAAGACTCCCTATGCCTCAGCCATAGGATCTCTAATGTATGCCATGCTATGTACTAGACCCGACATCGCATATCTTTGTTAGTCTAACTAGCAGATATCAAAGTGATCCGAGAGTGGATCATTGGACAATGATCAAAACATCCTTAAGTACTTGAGAAGAACTAAGGATATGGTTCTTTCTTATGGAGGTGATGAACAGCTCGTTGTTAATGGTTACCGATGCTAGTTGGAACACCGATCCGGATGATTCTAAATCACAATCTGGATACATATTTATTTTGAATGGTGCAGCAGTTAGCTGGAGGAGTGCAAAGCAAAGCGTTGTGGCGAGATCTTCAACTGAATCGGAATACATGGTCGCTTGAGGCTTCACAAGCGATATGGATGAAAGAGTTCATTACAGAGCTGGGTGTGGTTCCAAGTGCGCTGGACCCAATGTCTATCTACTGTGATAACATGGGCGCCATAGCCAATGCGCAAGAACCAAGGTCACACAAGAAGCTAAAGCATATCAAGCTGCGTTTCCACGCTATTCGAGAACATATCCAGGATGGGGATATAAAGAGTTGCAAAGTACACACAGATCTGAATGTGGCGGATCCGTTGACTAAACCTCTCCCGAGGGCAAAACATGACCAACACCAAACTGCCATGGGTGTTCGGTATATTACCATGTAATCTAGATTAGATGACTCTAGTGCAAGTGGGAGACTGTTGGAGATATGCCCTAGAGGCAATAATAAATGTAGTTATTATTATATCTTTGTGTTTATGATAAATGTTTACATTCATGCTATAATAGTATTAACAAGGAAACCATTAATACTTGTGTGATTTGTAAACCTAATTTGAAGTCCCTAGTATAGCCTCTATACTTCACTAGCTTGTTGGTTGATTGATGATTGTGGTTTCCCTATCATGAACATTGAGATGTTATCAAACAACAAGATCATATCGTTAGGAGAATGATATGGTGGACATACTCCTATAGATAAGCGTAGCATAAAGATCAAGTCATTTCAATAGTTCAATTGCTATATGCTTTCTGATACATAGTAACCTAATTCCTTCGACCATGAGATCATGCATATCACCTTTCTTTGGATGGATGCTTTGATGTCATCAAACACCACACCGTAATGGTGGCTATAAAGGTGGCATTGAGTGTTCGGAAAGTATTGGTTGAAACACATGGATCAAGAGTGGGATTTGTCCATCCACATGACGGATAGATATTCTGGGCCCTCTCGGTGAAATGTCATCCAATTAGCTTGCAAGCATGTGGGTCACAAGGGATCACATATCACGGAACGAGAAAAGAGTACTTATCGATGTGAGGTTGAACTAGGTATGCGAGATACCAACGATCATAACCTCGGATAAGTAACATATCGTGAGACAAAGGGAAATTGGTATCGTATGTAAGTGGTTCATTCGATCGCAAAGTAATCGTAGAAATATGTGGGAGCCATATGAATTTCCAGATTCCTCTATTGGTTATTGTTCGGAGAAGTGTCTCGATCATGTCCGCATAATTCACGAACCGTAGGGAGACACACTTAAGGATTCGACGTTGTTTGAGTAGTTATGGTATTATGAGAAAGAGACCGAATGTTGTTCGGAGTCTCGGATGGGATCCGGGATATCACGAGGTGATCCGGAATGGTCCGGAGAATAAGATTCATATAAGGAAAGTCCGTTTGAGTTGGGGAATGGTTCCGTGTTTTCATCGGGAACATTCTAGAAGGTCCGGAATGTCCGGCACTCGGAGGGAAGGGTACATGAATGTGTCATTACATATTGGAATGATTGCATCATGTACTAGGTGTTCTTGCTGTCCAAAATAAAGGGTTTATTTAAATCCTAAATTGAAAAGTCAAACGGCTAGTTTGAAAGTCAAACGGCAAGTTTTGGAAAGTGGAAAGAGGAGGAGAAGTGGAAACCGAGTTGGGAGTCCTCCTCCCCAAGCCGGCGCCCCACCTCAAGGCCGAGTTGGGGAGGGACTCCACTCCCTCCCCTTGGCCGCCGGCCCTCCCACCTATAAAGGGAGGGGCAGGGCCTCCCCTCCTAGCACACACAAGTTCCTATCCTCTAAACTAAACCCTAGACCTAAACCCCGGTTTAGAGCTATTTCGGTTTAGAGCCTTCTAATTGATTTAGAGCCTTCTAATTGGTGTGTCTAATTACTAGACCACTAATAGCCTCTCTCATAAGCTCCACCATACTCGCACCGGCTTAAGGCGAAGCCTGCATGATTTCCTCTACTTCGGTACCACGCCGTTGTCTTCGGAATCGCGAGGAGAGTGCTACAACCTCATTTTCTTTGGAACAAGGAGAGGAAGGTCTTCGTCGAGTGCAGGCGTGTGACCCATTGCGGGAGCTGCTGGAACGTGGCGCTGGAAGGATCGTCTCGCGATCTTGAGATCGGAAAATCTGACTACATCACCCACGAGAATCTGCTCTCGTTAAACACTTTGGAATCTTCGAGGGTGAGTTATTCCATCGACTCGTTGCTGCAATCTAGTAGATAGATCTTGGCTTGTTTGTTTGTATGCGATAGAAAATTTTTGTTTTCCATGCTACGAACCCCTACAAGGTGGAGAGTTGCCGCTTCAGATCTTCGAATGCGTCGTCCGCTTCAGGCGTCCACTCGAATTTGTCTGCCTTGCGTAGCAGCTGATAGAAAGGAAGGGCTTTTCGCCCATGCAGCTGATGAACTTTCTCAATGTCGCGATAGCCCAGCAAGCTGCTGGACCCCCTTGAGGTTCTTCGGCTTCTCCATGGCCATTATGGCCCGGATTTTCTTTAGGTTCGCTTCGATTCCTCGCTGGGAGATGAAGTAGCCTAGCAGCTGACCAGATGGGACGCCGAAGGCGCACTTTTCTAGGTTTAACTTGATCTTGTATCGATCAAGGTTGTCGAACGTCTCGCGGAGATCATCGATGAGTGTCATGGCCTCCCTTGTTTTGATTACTATGTCGTCGACATATACTTGGATGTTGCAGCCGATCTAGTCCTTCAGGCATGCCTGCATGCACCGTTGGTACGTGGTGCCTGTGTTCTTCAGCCCGAAGGGCATTGTGTTGTAGCAGAATACTCCGAACGACGTGATGAATACCGTTTTCTCCTGATCTTCGACCTTCATTTGAATCTGATTGTAGCCTGAGTAGGCGTCGAGGAAGGAGAGCTTTTCGCATCCTGCAGTCGAATCGATGATCTGATCGATCCGAGGGAGAGGGAAGTGATCCTTCGGGCAGTGCTTGTTCAGCGATGTGAAGTCCACGTACATCCGCAGGATGTCCGTGTCCTTTTTGGGGACCATCACGGTGTTGGCGAGCCACTCGCTTTCCTTGATCTCCTTGATGAAGTTTGCGTCGAGTAGTCTGTTGACTTCGACTCCGATGGCTTCGGCCCATGGTTCAGACAGTCGTTGGATGGACTGTTTGACGGGATTGGCGTCTGGAAAGACGTTGAGTGCATGCTCGATGAATTCCCTGGGAACTCCTGGCATGTCCGCAGGACACCAGGCGAAGATTTCCCAGAGCTCACGGAGGAATTCGACGAACGCGCTTTCCTATGTGGAGCTGAGGTCGTTGGCAATCAGCGCCATCTTGGAGGCGTCCGTCGGGTGGACCTCCACCTTTTTTGTGTTGACGGTGGATTCGAAGGACATGTCTAGTGCGTTCTATCTTGCGACTAGGGGTGCCCCGTTGTCTGTCGCCTCGCGGAGCCTTATGAGCTCCTCCTGCATGCCGAATGACTGGGAGATTCTGTTGAAGTCCCTGTCGTAGTGGTCCGATCGGGTGAAGCTCCCGTGGACCATGATGACGCCCTTGGGTCCTGGCATCTTGAGTAGCAGGTACACGTAGTGCGGTACTGCCAGGAATCGTGCGAATGCCACACGCCCGAGAATGACATGGTATTGTGATGGACAGTCCACCACTTCGAACTCGAGTCGCTCGCACCGGAAGTTATCAGGCTTGCCGAAGATGACGTCGAGCCATATCTTTCCTAGGAGGAATACGCCCTTCCCTGGGACGATGTCGTGGAATGTTGTATCGGATTATTCCAGGATGCACAGCGGGATCCGCATTGCTGCTAAGGTGCTGGCGAACATCAGATTGATGCCGCTGCCGCCGTCCATGAAGACGCGGCTCATGTCGAACCCTCCGATCTGCATCTCAAGCACTAGGGCAGCATGACTTGGGCGAGGGACCTGGCAAGGGTGATCTGAACGGCTGAACATGATGCAAGACTTCGATCCGCTGAGGTACTCAGGGATGGCGGGTGGAGCGATCACAGCCAGATTGATCTGACGGGTGATTTTGTTCTGCACCCTGTTCGTTGGGCGCCCTTTTTGGATCATTAGTGATTCTTTCGGCGCGGGGTACCCATGCCCATCGTTATTCTGCGCGGGTGCGATTGGGTGGTTCGAAGGTCCAGCAGGTGGTGGTGGAGGAGCTCCGTGTGCGACCTCACCTGGTGCGGGTGTGTTCCCGTACCTAGGGTTTGGGGCTTGTTGCCTCATCTGAGACATGCTCTTGCTGAGTTTCTGGAACTCGCGGCAGTCCTTGAGCATGTAGCTTGCCTTCTTTTTACCATCCTGCTTGTCGATGTATAAGTGGATGGTGCATGGACCTGACAGATTATCGTATGCTGAGGGTCAGTCGTCGCGGTCGCGATGTTTCCATGACTGTGTTGGGCGTCCTCCGTCGTGAAAGTTGCTTCCGCGGTATCCGCCGCTGCTGCGGTTGCTGCCGCTGTGGTGGTCGGCATAGCCAGCCGCGACCATGCCGGGTCCATCGCGATCGTCGTAGACACACGATCTTCTCTTGCTACGGCGTTCACGTCGCCAGCCGTAGTCATCTTCCTCCTCTGAGTGCGCTCGGTGGACGGAGTCCTCGCCATCTGCCCACCTGTTGGCGATGTCCATGAGGTGGTCGAGTGTCTGGGGCTTGATGCGCCCAAGTTCTTCCTTGAAGTCCTGGCGCTTGACGCCATCCTTGAAGGAGTCGATTGCTCTCTCCTCAGATATGTGCGCCGCGGAGTTCTTGGTGTTGGACCAACGTAATATGTACGAGCGAATGGATTTGCCCGTTCGTTGGGTGCAGGCCCGCAGCTTCTCGATCGAGGCTGGCCTTTTGCTGATGCCTTTGAAGTTTTAGATGAAACTGTATGCCAGTTCCTCCCAGCTTCGGATGGATCCCGAGGATAGGTTGTTGAGCCAGATCCGGATTGCGCCTGTCAGCTGCAGCCGAAGGCATTGCAGGGCGGTGTCCTTGTTTCCGCCGTGTAGTTTGACGGATGACCATCAATTTGGTGTTTTTCGAAAGAGCATTTAAATTGTTTATCATAACTGATTATATTTACAATATCAAATACATGTAAAATCATAGACTTATTGCTTGGTCATTTAGGCGATCAAAATATGGTGCCCTCGCATTTGCGAGGGCCATCTTGCTAGTTATTTTATAATATCAGATGGAAGTTAAATAGATACTTTTTGGAACGACTTCAATATTTCCTTTATGATTAATCTAATGCAATTTCTTTAATATTGGATTTTAAGATAAACATGCACTAGTAGAAAACGGGTCTATAGTCCTGGTTTGTAAGGGCCTTTAGTCCCGGTTTTCCAACCGAGACTAAAGGTCCACCCCTTTAGTCCTGGTTGGGCTACAAACCAGGACTAAAGGCCCTCCCGGGGTCGCGGTCGAGCACGAGACCCTATAGTCCCGGTTTGTAATACTAGAGATTTTTTTTGAATTTTTTTTCAAGTTTTTTTAAACTTTTAAATTATTTTACTTATTTAATATATATATATATATATATCTCACTTGAAACATTTTTAACACTAATTATACTTATCTTAGGTCAAATCGTAGACTTTCCGGTCGGTCACACATCCTAAAACTACTCCACCCCAGCACGATTAACTTCTTAGTTCATCCAGTACATTCTTGCGCGAAGGTCACACGTCTTTATGTTTCAAAGCTACAAATAACTATTTAAGTAAACAACCATAAATAGCTAATAATAATATTTTAATCCAATGAAAGTAAAAAAACTAATTAATATAATATTTTATTCATATTTTTGCCATTTATTCATTTAAGATGACATAAATAATATCTTTTAAATCTATAAATCAAAATTCGACAAATAATATATCCATTATTATCAAAAAATGTGAGGAATCCAAATATGGCATAATTTTTTTTAAATGATTTTTTAAATAACTTTTTTTCATTTTAGAATTTTAAAAATCTAAAAGAATCCCAAACGTCCTAAGGCGGTCGAAATCGAACTCAAATTTTTTTTCACACATTTTGATAGGTCGTACATTTTTTTCCGACATCGTACGCCAAAGTTATAGCCATTTGAAGTTTTCATGATAGTTTTTGGTAAAATATGTTGAAATTCATGTTTATTATTTTTCGTAACAACTAAATCACTTAATATCACTACAGTTTTACAGTTTTTTTTTAGAATTTTTTAGAATTTTATGGCATGCTTTTGAAACTAGAAAAGGCGATCTGGGGGTGGTGGACAAAAATATCCTGCCGCAGCATGATTTTTGCTCGTTTTCCTGCCGTGACAGCAAACCTGCCAAATTATTTTAGTCTCGGTTGATGTCTCAAACCAGGACTAAGAATCTATCTTTAGTCTCGGTTGGAGACACCAAACGGGACTAAAGGGTTGTTGCCCGCGTCCGCACCCATTCCACCCCTTTAGCCCGGGTCGTATCACGAACCAGAACTAAAGATCCGGAACGACCCGGGACTAAAGGTTGTAAGCGTCCTAGCCGTTGGAACCGGGACTAATGCTCCGTAGGGCCGTGAACGAAAACCGGGTTTTCTACTAGTGATAAGGGTATGGTCATGCTAATTTTCTGATTCTTTAGTTTTTCGCCTTCCACGAATCATAGTCCCAAAAGTGAGCACAACTTCGGAAAGACATGTAATTAAAGCACAACACTGTGCATATATAGATATTTTCCCAATATTACATTTTGTACTTATTAACCATATTAGTGCCTCTTCCGTACAGGTTTGTAGTCTTTAGAATTTTTACCAAGAGAGATTGTTTGATTTGAACAACTATAGTTCAGGTATGGGATATTTCTCAACTCTTTCCACTAATTTTGTGTAAGAAAATATATTTCGACTCCAACTTATCAGAAATATTTCCATGCCTTCCCGATTATCAATCAAACAATTTGTCATTCTATAGGAGTCAAGATGACCGCTGTAGTCCTCGCAAAAAAAAAAAGATGACCGCTGTGTTCGATCTTTGTAGTATCTATTATTATGGTTCTGGGATGATACTATTTAAAGAGGCCACGCTGCAGTAATCAGTCCTTCGTACTCACCGCAGTTCTATAAACAGTGACAGCCTGTAAATTTTGATATAGAACTTTGAGCACCAAGGCCTGGAAATTTAATATGTCCGTGGCAAAGAAAATTAACTTTGGGGGCCAGAGCATCAACGCATAATCTCAACAGTAGAGCCTAATGTTAGAGCATCTCCACTCGCATATCCAGGACGCCGAAATTCAGTCCGGACGCTGAAAATCGGCCCAGTCGCGTACCCAGGGACCTGTTTTCGTCCGGATTTCGGCGTGTTTTGGTCCGGCCTACCCAGGCCGAACCCAGGTTCCCGGGTACGCCCTGGGGACGCCGGACGCCGCAAAAAAGGGCGTGGGCCAGCTCTGTCGGCGAGACAGTCCCATTTCCACCCACTCCACTCGCCCAGACTGCCGCAAGAGCTCTGTCGCCATGACTTCGCCGGCGGAGCTCCCCCGCGCCGAGACATGCCCACGCCTCTAGCTACGCTCGCCGTCGTTGCCGCCCAGCTCCACGCCTCCGCCGCCGCCGCTTTCGCCGACCTACCCTTGCCGTAGCTGTGCTTCGGCTCGGTGCGCCCACCACCACGCCCGCCAGGTGTTCGACATTTGGCCGGATTCGGCCATGGACTCCGACGGCGACGAGGTGCTGTCCACTGACTCTGACGAGGGCGAGATACTCGCCATGGATTCCGACGACGAGGAGTTGCTCGCCGAACTGCTGGAGGAGGAGAGCGCCGAGATCGCCGAAAGTGAAGAGCACTTGCAGATTCTCGCATCGCTCGCCCAGCTGTACATGCAGATGGCGAAGCCGAAGCGCGGTGGTTCGGCGCCAGGTCGCATGAAGTGCAAGGCGAGACAGAGGATAGAGGGCTATTGCATGTTGTACGCCGACTACTTCGCCGACCAGCCACTCCATGGAGAGGACGTGTTTCGCCGCCGTTTCAGGATGAGCCGGAAGCTCTTCCTCAAGATCGTGCATGCCATCCGGGAGTTTGACCCATATTTCCTTTGCAAGAAGGACTGCACCGGCTTGGTTGGGTTTTCCTCGCTTCAGAAGTGCACCGTGGCAATGAGGTTGCTTGCATATGGAGCGCCGGCTGACAGTGCCGATGACTATCTCCGCATCGCCGAGTCCACCGCCCTTGATTGCTTGTACAGGTTCTGCAGAGCAGTGATTGCAGTGTTCGGGGAAGAGTACTTGAGATCACCCACTGCTGAAGACACTGCTCGGATCCTCGCAGTCAATGAAAGTAGAGGATTTTCTGGTATGCTTGGAAGCATAGATTGCATGCATTGAGAGTGGAAGAACTGTCCATTTGAATGGCAAGGAATGTACAAAGGTCACAAAGGAGGATGCACTGTGATACTTGAGGCAGATGCTACACATGATCTTTGGATCGAACTCCTTCTTTGGCATGGCAGGATCGAACAACGACATCAACGTACTCAACTGTCTTTTCCAAGCTTGTTGAGGGTCATGCTCCCCCTGTGAAATTTGAGATCAACGGGCATCACTACAACAAGAGATACTATCTAGCAGATGGCATCTATCCAAGATGGCCAACATTTATGAAGACTATCTCAGGCCCAATTCTCCCCAAGCATTCTCACTTTGCCAAGGAACAGGAAGCTTCAGGAAAGACGTGGAGCGGGCATTTGGTGTGCCCCAGCAGAGGTTTGCAGTTGTCCGGTTCCCTGCTATGACCTGATCGAAAGATCAGATGTGGGAAGTGATGAACTGTTGTGTGACCTTGCACAACATAATCATTGAGGATGAGAAGAAGGATCCAATGAGTTTGCTCGAGGAGGATGAGCCATACCATCTACAGGGTCCTCTTGCCGAGCCTGATCATCAGTTGCCTCCAACATGGGCTGCATTCATCGCAATGCGTCAGGAGATCCGAGATCCGGTGATGCATCAATAGTTGCAGGATGATCTTGTCGAGCACCTATGGACACGCAGGGGCAACACGACGTAGATGCTGAGCATGAACTGGCCGAACTTGGCCGAAATATGTTGTAATTTTATTGCAGGCCGAACTATGTTTACAGTACGCCGAACTCTGTTTAAAATTTCGCCGAACTTTGGTCTCAAAGTGTTCTGTATTCATCGTATAACGAACTATGCTGAAATTTGGACGAACTTTAGCCGAATTTGAGCCGAATTCTAGCGGGAACGGGCGACACGGGAACTCGGCCTGGGTACGCGGGCCGAAAACTTGCACTGTCCGGACGAAGTTTGGTCTGAATTTCGCCCTGGGTTCAGCCAAGGAGTATAGATGCTCTTACTAGAAATGGTCAGTTAGAGTACAACGATAGCTCATAGCGTTACTTGGGGCATTCCAAGATGTCAACCACGCACTTCAGGTGTGTGCATATGACAGCATCAGTTGTTAAAGTTTTGAATATTCAAAAGATGTCATCTCATGCATCTATTTAAATATATGTAATCGATATATGCATATGACAGCATCCGTTGTTAATTCCCTTGATGTTTTCCCAAATCACATGTTTTAATTAGATAGTGCGCATATATTCGGTCTAACTCAAACAACGCTGTAAATACTTAGGCCTCGTTTGGCATCAAAGTATTTTTAAAGTATTTAGGAAATACTTTGCTTTTTGAAAATACTGAAGTATTAAATACTTTAAGGTATTTGGATCCAACAAATACTATGGTTTCAAAACTGAAGTATTGTCCAAAACTATGGTTTTTTTAAGTATTTGAGAAAGAGGCCATACCCTTTTTTTTTCTAAAACTGAGAAAAGAGAAAAACTGAAGTATTGATGTGTTGGGTACAAAAATATTATGGTATTGATATACTTTAGTTTTAGAAAAACTTTGTTGTCAAACTAGGCCTTATATTTTTTTAGATAAAAGGCACTAGGCAAACAAAGCGTCAAACAAAGACTTACAAGGTTGCTGGGGTTACCAGCTTACGTTACATAGCATCGCAGGGAAAAGCACTAGGCAAATGATAGATCCCAAGCCAAAAAAGGCGGGCAAACATACAGAGATCAAGTTTGATACATGCATACAATACTAGTTCACATCGGAAGAATGTCACAGCCCAGGATACGTATTCCTCGTTTTCACCGTGATCTCATCCAGCAAAGGAAGATCCTTGGGCTTCAGCAAAGGTCTCCACTGCTGAAAATATATAGGAATTTTGAACCAAACATCTGCGGGGTAGCAAGGGAAAGTATGTTCTATTGTAAACTTATTTCGTGTATTCCACGGCTCCCAACAAATAGCATCAAAGAATAACCAAAGTAGCCTCCTATCCGTGCTAGAAAAATTCCGAGTAACAAAAAAGAGATGGGCAAAAGTGGCAGGGTTTCATGAACACTTCAACATCCCTCTAACTCCAAGCAAGTGAGCAGTCAAAGAAAATGTGTTTGGCTTTCTCTTGTCACCCACAGAGGGCACAACTGCCATATGTGCACCCAAGTCTTTTCAAAATCTGGTCATTAGAAGGAAGACGATCTCTAGCTAATTCGCAAAGGAAAAGTTTTATTTTCACCAGGAGATGAGTCGCCCACAGGTCCTTGGCATAGACAATCGTGGCACCTTGCGCAGCCGTCTGTATAAGGAGCTTACTGAGAAGGTTCCAGAGCTCTCAAGGGTCCAAGAAACCTTGTTAGGCTCAGTTGAAGGAGCTGCCACCAGTACCTCCACCAACAAGGCATCCCATCTAGCCATTTCTTCCGGTAGAATTGAGCATAGGAAGCCATGATTCCATGCTATTCCGTAAAAGCATCGCTGACCGAAATATGTGGATCATCACTGATTTCAAAAACGTATGGGAAGCGGTCAAATAAAGTGCCCTCCCCTATCCACCAATCTACCCGCCAGAACCTGATTTTCTGACCATTGCCCAGAGAAAATTTAGCCCTAACCTAAAATAATCCTTAATCTTGTGCAAACTACGGCCAAATTGGGATCCTTCTGTTGCGGAAGAAGAAAAGAAACAAAATTGTTTGCACCCAGGTATTTTGCTCTCAGGATCCTTTTCCAAAGAGAGCTAATATCATCAGGGTGGAATAATCACCATATCCAGTTGGACATCAGAGAGATGTTCATCAGTTTAGAATTGATAATGCCCAAACTACCAAACTCTGTGGGGCGACACATGTCAGGCCAACTCAGAAGATTGTATTTTCTTTTGTTGCCAGTGCCTTCCCAATAGAAGTAAGACATGTGTTTGTTGAAACCGGCATGCATCCCATCAGCAAGAAGGAATAAACCCATTGTGAAGGTGGGTAGGCTGGAAAGGAAAGATTTTATCAGGGTCGGCCTTCCAGAGGTAGCATGAGGAGTTGGCCTCGCTATGGGTCAACTCTATGACCCACGGAACCCACTAAACCTTCGAAAACTTTTATAGCAAGTTTCTTTTTGTTGACAAGGAAACCACGGTAAGTGAAGGGAAAACCTCCCTCTTTGCAATTTAGAATTTGGGATACTCTGGCTTATGTGCTTGCAGGAGCTCCCATCACTATGACCTTGTTTTTATGGAAGTTGATCTTAAACCCCGACAAAATCTCAAAAAAGATGAGAAGGCATTTAATGTTTGCAATCATTATGGGGCCTTTTTGAATGAGAATGGTTGTGTCGTACACGTACTCCAGGTATGGTGCCTTCCGGAATGAGATGAGTGAGAACTCCCTGAATGTTCCCTGCTGCGTTTTCCATAGATAGCATCGCCGAGAGGAAATCCACCATTAGGTCAAAGAGAAGGAGAGACAGGTCTCACTCCCCTTTTGTTTCTGAAATATGGCCGTACTTCGCCATTGATCAAAATGGTCATTTGTCCACAAAAGAAAACCTGCATCAACCAATGCACCATGCCAGAGGCAAAACCCTTCTAGTTAGCACTTCTTTGACAAAGAACCAATTCACTATGTCATAGGCCTTCTCGGAATCAAGTTTTAAGATAGTTCCTCCCATCTTCTTTGACTGTAGCTCGTGGATAATCTCTTGCAGAGATAATGCTCCATCAAGGATAAACCTAACCTTTATTAAAGCACTCTAAGAGTGTGCTACAATCATGTGCGCTATAGAAGATAGCTGGGAGGCATATGGTTTTGCAATTAACTTAAAGCTGATGTTTATCAATGCTATGGGTCTGTATAAGGAGCTTACTGAGAAGGTTTCAGTGTTATCAAGGGTCCAGGAAACCTTCACTTCAGAAAAAAAAAGGGTCCAACAAACCTTGTTAGGCTCAGTTGAAGGAGTTGCTACCAGTAGCTCCACCAACAAACCATCCCATCTAGCCATTTCTTCTAGTAGAAATGAGCGTAGGAGGCCGTGATTCCATGCTATTCTAGCAAAAGAAACGTGATCGGAATATGTGGATCATCACTGATTTCAACAAGGTCTAGGAAGCGGTCAAATAAAGGGCACTCCCCTATACACAAATCTACCCACCAGAACCTAATTTTCTAACCATTGTCCAGAGAAAATGTATCCCCAACCTGAAATAATCCTTAATCTTATGCAAACTACGCCTGAATTGACATCCTTCTTCGTGGAAGAAGAAAAGAAACAAAATTGTTTGCACCAGGTATTTTGCTCTCGGGATCCTTTTCCAAAGAGAGCTAATATCATCAGGGTTGAACAATATCCATATCCACTTGTACATCAGAGAGATGTTCATCAGTTTAGAATTGATAATGCCCAAACGACCAAACTCTATGGGGCAACACATGTCAGGACAACTCAGAAGATTGTATTTTCTTTTATTGCCAGTGCCTTCCAAATATAAGTTAGACATGTTCTTGTTGAAACCGTCATGCTTCCCAGTAGCAAGAAGGGAAAAACACCATTGTGAAGGTGGGTAGGCTAGAATGGAAAGATTTTATCAGGGTCAGCCTTGCAGAGATAGCGTAAGGAGTTGACCTTGCCATGGGTCAACTCTATGACAAAATGAACCCACTAAACCTTCAAAATATTTTATAGCAAGTTTCTTTTTGTTGACATGGAAACCACGGTAAGTGAAGGGAAAAACTCCCTATTTACATTTAGCATTTGGGCCACTTTTTCTGGTGTGCTTGCAGCAGCTCCCATCACTATGACCTCATTTTTATGGAACTTGATCTTAAACCCAGACAAAAGCTCAAAGAAGATGAGAAGGAATTTAATGTTTGCAATCATTATGGGGTCGTTCTGAATGAGAATGGTTGTGTCCTACAAGTCTCACTCCCCTTTTGTTTCTGAAATATGGTCGTACTTCGCCATTGATCGAAATTGCCGTTTGTCTACACAAGACATGATGCATTAACCTATGCACCATGCCGAAGGTGAAACCCTTCCTAATTAACATTTCTTTGAGGAAGGACCAATTCACTATGTCATAGGCCTTCTCGGAATCGAGTTTTAGGATAATTCCTCCCATATTCTTTGACTGTAGCTCGTGGAAGATCTCTTGTAGAGATAATGCTCCATCAAGGATAAACCTACCATTGATTAAAGCACTCTGAGAGTGTGATACAATCAGGTGCGCTACATAAGATAGCTGGGAGGCATATGGTTTTGCAATTAACTTAAAGATGTTGTTTATCAATTCTATGGGTCTGTATAAGGAGCTTAATGAGAAGGTTCCATAGCTATCAAGGGCCCAAGAAACCTTGTTAGTCTCAGTTGAAGGAGCTGCCACCAGTAGATCCACCAACAAAGCATCCCATCTAGCCATTTCTTCTCGTAGAAATGAGCGTAGGAAGCCATGATTCCATGCTATTCTAGAAAAATCATTGCTGACTAGAATATGTGGATCATCACTGATTTCAAAATGGTTTGGGAAGTGGTCAAATAAAGGGCCCTCCCCTATGCACCAATTTACCCGCCAGAAACAAATTTTATGACCATTGCCCAGAGAAAATTTAGCTCTGACCTGAAATGATCCTTAATCTTGTGCAAACTACGCCTGAATTGAGATCCTTCTATCACGGAAGAAGAAGAAAAGAAACAAAACTTTTTGCACCCATGTATTTTGCTCTCAGGCTCCTTTCTAAAGAGAGATAATATCATTAGGGTTGAACAATATACATATCCCCTTGGACATCAGAGAGATGTTCATCAGTTTAGAATTGATAATGCCCAAACCACCAAACTCAATGGGGCGACACATGTTAGGACAACTCGGAAGATTGTATTTTCTTGTGTTGCCAGTGCCTTCCCAATAGAAGTGAGACATGTGTTTGTTAGAACCGGCATGCGTCCCATCAGCAAGAAGGAATAAACCCATTGTGAAGGTGGGTAGGCGGAAAGATTTTATCAGGGCCAGCCTTGCAGAGGTAGCGTGAGGAGCCTTGCCATGGGTCAACTCTATGACCATGGAACCCACTAAACCTTTGAAATCTTCTATAGCAAGTTTCGTTTTGTTGACAAGGAAATCACGGTAAGTGAACGGGAAACCTCCCTCTTTGCAATTTAGCATTTGGGACACTCTATATTGTGTGCTTGCAGGAGCTCCCATCACTATGACCTCGTTTTTATGGAAGTTGATCTTAAACCCAAACAAAATCTCAAATAAGATGAGAAGGAATTTAATGTTTGCAATCATTAAGAGGTCATTCCAAGGGAGAATGGTTGTGTCGTACATTTACTCTACGTGTGGTGCCTTCCGGAATGAGATGAGTAAGAACTCCCTGAATGTGCCCTGATGCGTTTTCCATAGATAGCATCACCGAGAGGAAATCCACCATTATGTGAAAGAGAAGGGGAGAGAGTATCCACTCCCATTTTGTTTCTGAAATATGGTCATACTTCGCCATTGATCGAAATGGTCATTTGTCCACACAAGACAAGTTGCATCAACTTATGCACCATTCTAGAGGAGAAATCCTTCCTGATTAGCACTTCTTTGAGGAAGGACCAATTCACTATGTCATAGGCCTTCTCAGAATCGAGTTTTAGGATAATTCCTCCCATCTTCATTGACTGTAGCGCGTGCACAATCTCTTGCAGAGATAATGCTTCATCAAGGATAAACCTACCCTTGATTAAAGCACTATGAGAGTGTGCTACAATCATTTGCGCTACAGAAGATAGTTGGGACACTTATGATTTTTTAATTAACTTAAATATGATGTTTATCAATTCTATGGGTCTATATTGTCTCATTAGATCCACCCCTAGCACTTTCGGTATCAAGGTTAGCACCCCAAAATTAAGCCAGGAGATGTCAAGCATTCGAAGAGTAAAGACATTAAGGATGGTAAGAACCAAGCCCCTAAGCTACGGCTAGAACTTTTTAAAGAAATAAACCAGTAACCCATCTAGGCCCGGTGCCATTTTTGTCTTGGTGTTGCTAAGAATAGCATCAAAGTTCTTTAGGGAGGAAAGATAGAGCCAGCTGTTCGTTTTGTTGGAGGAAAACGTGCTTGTCCACCAGCCAGAAATCCAGAGCAGGACTGAGAAGTTTCAGTTCCTCGGTGCCTAGCAACTCTCTATAGAAGTTTTATATGTGTTCTTGGATCTACCATTTAGAGTATATGGTACCTTGGTCAGTAATTAGGGAGAAAATGGCACACTTATCAGCACTTTAGAGGATATGGTACCATGAGCGATGGCGTGGAAATATGTCGTATTCGCGTCACCCTTGAGGATCCAGTTAATTTTGCCTCGTTGGCGCCAGTACTCTTCCTCATCAGTGAAGAGCTGGAGCAACTGGTCCACAAGATGGTACCTGAAGGCCCAACCCTCCTCATCAAGCCACTCAGAATCTGCTTGACCATCCATGCGTGCGCATACTATACTCATCAATTAATGTACAAAAATATACCGACCATTTTTCAACATGTTACACATACCAAATCATTATAGAATAATACTCTCTTTTAAGTCCATGTGCCTTACATACTAGGATTGCATGCCAATTGCCACCCACTATACTATATTCCGCAAAATACTGTTTCAAAAAATGCACAATAATTGCTTCTGATGTTATCTCCTTTCTATTCCATTTATAAATATTGTGAGACAATAAAGATTTTATAGCCTCTCATTAGTTTATCATGTTGATTTTGTTAACATTTCAAGTCATGATTGCTCAAAAGATATAATCTCATGCATACATTTAGGAAAATGATTCCCATCCCCCGGACGATGCATTGTTCGGGTCGCCAACCGCACCGCACGTGCGATCGCACATGCCCAGGTGGACCCATGCATCCCCACAATAGGTTTTCTTCCTTATCCTCTCGCAGGGCCTTGCAATGCATTTGACCCTGATTTCCGCCGCCTTGTAGCCTTTTATGCGCGTGTGTCGTTGTTCTCTAGCAGAGCCCGAGGAGGTCGCCAGCTGGCCTCAACTCCCTCTGTCGGTGACTACCAGCGCCACTCTAAATGCCTCCTTCAAACCCTAGACCATCTCTCATTTGCCTCTTCTAGGTACGCCGTCGGCTGAGCTCAGCTTTGCCATGGTCTCCTATGCCAAGCACCGCCAGCGGCTCCCCGCAGCCATAGGTGGCCACTACTACAATGAAAGACGGCGCTGCTCCTTGCGACGCACAATTTTTCCTACCTGCGGTGGTCAAATTTTCTATATCCCGCGTTGCTACATATAGCTGACGACTTTGCTCCATACGTCGGGCGATTTTTTTATACTGCATGTCCAGCAAGTTTTCCAACGAGTTCCCTAGGAAAAGTCTCCGACGAGTAGGTATTTTGCTACATTAGCAAAAACAATTGCTATCACCGTTTACTGGGTTTGCTACAATAGGTTAATTTTTTTTGCTACAACGTCTCCGATGAGTTTTCTGGGCCGAACTGTGTTTTTTTTGCTACTGCAGCAAAAGCGCCCTTTTTTTGCTACTGCAGCAAAAGCGCCCTTTTTTTGCTACTGCAATAAAAGCGGGATTGGGGGTAGTTTTATTTTTTCTCGCCCGAATCGTGTTTTGCTACTACAGCAAACACATGCCTTTTTTTGCTACCGTGGCGAAAGAGGGATTTGGGGGACATGTGGCGCAAAGGGAACTGATAGATCCAAATTTTAACATTCTTTATCGATGATTTTCCTGTTGTTTTTGCTAGGTTTTGTTAGATTTTAATTTTCAACTAATGTGAACATCGCGAATTAGCGCTTGGTTTTTTGTCATGATTTTCAGGAAATGAACACTTTTGGAAGATCTTGGAGCATTTATAAGCTATTTAGAATTAAAGAAACAAATCCCTAATTGAATCCCCCTTCATAAGAGAAGTCCAGGGTGCGTAATGACCACTGGTACGCTCAGGACGCGCCCGTACCATCTGCCTATATGACCTGGCCATGCCTCCGTTATATCAACACAAGCAACTTCTATATTGGGGACGAGACGAAATCACAACACATCTGCCGCAAACCATTTCAAAAAAGAGGAGATCAGATCTGAAGAAGGAGAAGCACATCGCCTTATTCATCGATGATCTCTAGCCTCTAACTCATTCACTCCAGGATCATCTCCACTTGTATTGAAAGAGAGAGAGAGATTGGCACTTGTAAGATTAGAGTTTGATACTTTGATATTTCTTGATTTGTATTTGATTTGATCCTCAAACGGTATTGTGTCTTGCTACAGTAAAGTTGAGATGATTTCCATTTGTAATATTATTATGCATTTGATCTATCTTCTTCTCATGTCTGAGTAAATTCTCATAGGCTTGGGAGATGTAGGGTATTGGTAAGATGTGATGTGCCTATCTAATTTCCATCCATTTATGATTGTTGTTGTGATTATTATTTTGTGAGAATGAATATATATGCTTGTAATGCGTGTTGTCTAATTTAAGGTTCCAAATAACATGATCTCGAGATCTCATAGAAATGAACATGTTTACTAGCGAATCAGCGACCCCCGAGTGACACGGTCGATATCAACGAGGAGCTAGTACTACTCGAGGATAAACAAGGAACCATCAAGATTAAAGCCTTGTTTCGGTCGAAAGACCTTAATTAATGTGCTGATCATTGGGACAAGGAGGAATTTTCCATGAGGACTCCTAGTCGGCATACGGGTTGCTTGCATACTCACTTATGAATAAGGAGTATCACAATCACTTATCTTATTTTATTCACTTGGCACATTCATTAGCACCATGAACTATTTCTCTCCACGCCTAACTTCTTATTTGTGGAAACTCCGAACACTTTCATCGTCTTTTTACTTTTATGTTATTTACTTTTTGTATCCACCTTTAATCAAGTTTTCTCTATTATTCACTCACCAATTTTCACCTTAAACACTTGCAATCAATTCACTTAAGACAATATGACACCTTGGGTGTGACAGAAACATCGCATAAAAACATTTACTGAACCTCCTTATTGGGATCGATATAAAAACTAGAATTAATACTTTCGTAAAAACGTGCTCTGACGAACCTGTGCACTTACAGGCCATTATCAGAAAGTAGGACACGATGGCAAGTCTCCCATCGTCCGAGGGACTCCTAGCGTTGTCCATATATTTAATACTATATAGTCGACGTATGCAAACGACATGCTTCCTATTTTTAATCCCCGGATAAGGTTTTCTTTAAGGCCATGCTCTAATTTTAATTCTAACTAAACAAACCACTATGAATACTCATGTGATTGCGATATCAATCCATTTGTTATAAATTTGAATGAAAGAACAAGAATGGTGAAGATTTAAACCCTCAGATGTTATGATTCCTCAACGATGGGGATACGTGGTAATTCTCTACAATGCAACATAAGCATAAAATTCTTGTCCAACAATTTATTTCTGAACAACATAGACACATACCTTTTCCAAATCACATTCAGTTGGTATCTTTTTCTTATACTTAGTAAATTATGTTAGTACTTAGTCGTCCACAGTATCCTTTGTACTGCACTACATACACGCAGAGCAATTGCAATTCCACATCAATCAATATTCCACTGAAAACTGTTTGAGGAACTAATTAATTTCACACCGTAAAAAGCGACGTGACAATTAACACTTTACATATCTTTCAGAATCTTAGGTAGTTCTACTTCACGATTTAATGCAAATGAAGAAATTAGATTGGATTAACATAAGAATGCCACATGTTTCAGAGGACTTCTAGATTATTATTATGGCACATACGCATTGGAATTCGACACCTAAACACTATTCTAGCTCACTTATGAGGTTAAGTTTAAACATTTTTCTACTACTACAAGCTCTACTACGACAATATTTGCCTGACTCCGGTGATGGAGGGGCAAGGACGCCGATGATTCTCTGGCTCGTGCTGGTGTTTGTAGTCATCGCTAGGTGGTCCAATAAACTATTTGTACTGCTATTGACTATTATTAATAGATCGGTGGAATTTCGCAAACAAAAGTTTAAACATTTGTTTTTTTAGAAAAAGGTTTGTTGTAGAAGTTAACTATCACCATTAGAAATTAGAACTGGCTCGGATTCATACATGGGGACCACCTTCCCATGCTCCCGCCTCTAGATTCGAAGCCAAATAGTGGATTGGCCTCACCGCCGACCATTGGGACATGTAGATCTACCATATCCTTTAAAAGGGGGTGAGTTTTGGTGCGACGTTTGACTCCCCTCCCCCAGTGAGCTTGGCATACGAGGTCCGGTTGATGGGTTCTTTGCATGAAAAACAAAAAAAAATCCTACGGAATAGAAAGAAAGAAAGATCCCCGAATGATCTAATCTACTAGATGCAAACACTGTTCAAAAAATAGGCCGAATCAACGATTAATAGGCCGATTAATCGCTACTAGGGACCCGACCATGTCGATTACCACTAATCATTTGTGTTAATCATTTTGCCCGATTAATAGCTCCGACACTCCGATTACTAGGTATGTTCCCGACTAACTACTACACTTGGTCAAAAAAGTTGCAAAATTATCAACACATATCGCCCATCCATCCGCTAGCCCGCCCCTAATGAAGAAGATTTTTCGAAGCTCCCGCTCGATCCCTGCCTTCAGGAGCTCGATTTCTGCCATCACCAGCCAGTTTTTTGTCGGTGTTGACCAGTTCCCCGTAGTTGCCGATCAAACCTCAGATACAAGAGCTCGAGCGCCTTGAGGATCTCATCTGGGAGCTTAAGGCTGCCTTTAATAGGGTAGGAGGTTGAGGTACAAGAGGAGTCATATGTGTTTTAGGTGCTAATTTTTGTAGGTTGCACCGATTAATAGCCGACCGATTAAATCAGTTAATCGTCCGAATTCCGATTAGTCACTACTCCTAAGACAACCGAGCAGTTAACGATTACCGATTTCCTTACCATTGGATGCAAATAACAAGTAGAAGAGATCTAATCTACTTACCCTCGAAGAACACGAGCGCTACCGAGATCGTGGGTTGATGTAGTCGATCGCTTACAACAGTTCAAACCGTAGTAGATCTTGACCTTCGAGATAATAGCACTGAACGGACGGCACCTCCGCGGTATCCACATGTTCCGCTACGATGCTGTCTCCTTGCTATTGATCCCGCAAGATATGCTAGGGGATCTCCACGAGAATCCGACAACACTACCATGGTGTATGAGAAGAGGAGCAGGGTTTTTCCATGCACACACACACACACACACACACACAGAGAGAGAGAGAGAGAGAGATTTCTGATTTTCGAGTTTCCTATGATAATTGATTTTTGTTATTGAGTGTGCATCTAGTGGGCTTACATTTTATGCTCATCTTTTATTTTGATATGTACGAAATTGATACTAGTAGAACTGTGACCCAACTTGTATTTAGGAATGAATAAGAATCTTGAACCAATCTGTAAAAAAAATCTTAAAGTAAATCAATGGTCATATATATATATATATATATATATATATTTTGGGGGCCTTGAATTTTAGTTTCACCCGAGTCCCACAAATCACAGGACCAGCTTGATAAAAGAAATATCGATTGGCTAAGTGGGGTCTGGTTTGCCGTCCCAAAGATCAGGGTGGGATTAGTATTCATGATCCTGAGGTAAAAAAAAGTATATCACTTCTTGGCAAATGGCTCTTTAAGTTGCTTTCTGAACACGGGGTATCACAAAGTCTCCTTAAAATAAAACATGTTGCCTCGAAAACATTTTCCTGAATAGTTTGAAAACCTGGGGACTCAAGTGGTGACAAAGAAACATTTGTTCCGCTTTGGTTTCTTTTCAATTGAGGAGGAATCTGAGATATCTTTCTAGGAGAATACATGGTTAGGCAATGTTACACTCTGTTGCATAATATTGTTCATTATAAGGGTGATACAATTGCTATGTTTTTTGAGTCTCCTTCTCCAAATGTGATGTTCAGAAGAGATTTAACTGGATCCAGACTTGCTTCTTGGAATGTCTTGCTTTTGCGTTTGGCTTATTCCCATTTAGCACCTAGGTTTGATGAATTTCGTCGTAATTTACATCAAATGGTACATTCTCATTTGATTCCATGCATAAATGCACTAGTCTAGCCAGACTTGCTAGTTGATAATAATAGGAAAATCTGATAGATGAAGATACCTCTAAATATCAAAAAATTGTATGGTATTTTCGCCGGGTGTTATCCTTACTAAAGGCAACCTTTTTAGGTGGAATTGGAATGTGTTTTATGCCATCATGACGAGACAGTTAAGCATATGTCCTTTCAATGCAAATTTTTTGTTTTATATGGTCGGTCATCCTAAGTAATTTTAGATTTGTATCCATCTCGTAGTGTTGTTAATATTTTTAGGAATTGGCTATCTTATATAGATCATAGGTATATACATAATTCTTCTTATGATGGAAGCGATCGTCATTATTTGATCGCTATGACTATATAGAAATGATTAAGTGCTTAAAGATTAAAAAACTCTTTTGCAGGTTATCTACCGGTGCATCGGTATGGATAGTTTATTCTCGTCTATACCGAGTTTCATGACCTATTTATGGATATGTGTATATGACTGGAGAACACGACGAAAGATATTATTATCCGATATGGATGACAGCATAATCTTTTAACTGTCCTCCACCACCTCAAGCGTATTGCACTTTCTCATTTTAATACTCCCGAAGCACCCCAGACGCCGGTCTCCCGAGGGTTTTACAGCAGTCGTGACCCCAATGATTTTTTGCACTAGCTTCGCCACTGCGTGTGATGGGAGGCAGACCCGTGCGAATCACCAAGAAAAATTGACGATCGGGAGCTCAGACTTTAGAACGTCTGTAATAGCCGATGACCTGGTATGAGATGGAGCTAATCTCTTGATGAAAACAAATTAAAGAAGCAGTTATACATGAACCACACACGTCGTGATCAACTACGTACGGCCATTTCTAGCATCTGTACGCCTTGCACGCCTCTACACAAATCGGGCATCGCGCGAAGCATCCCACACGCCGATCTCCCGAGGTTTGCAGCAGTCCTTTCAATTACTAGCTAATGCCCCGCGCCAGGGCTTGGCCCGGCGTCCTTGATCCCGCGGAGCATGCCGACGTCGAACATCAACCTGCGCTCCACGGCCCTCGCCATCGTTTGGAGAACATCGCCCGCCGGCGATTCCACCGCCGCGCGCGCAGGGCCATCTTCCTCCGGCATCGTAAGCGATCTGGCGCCACTCACGGCTGCCGCCGTCGCCAGAACCAGGCACGCCACCACGAGAAAAGCAGCTGCCGCGGGTAGTCGCGGTCTGAGCTTGGCAGCCATTACAATCAGAAATCAGGTAAAGAACAGTACAAATGAACAATACGCGAGCTGCAGCTGGACTGCTGGACACGTTTGTGTACGTGTGGGTGTGAGTAGTATATACTTCGGTGCTTAGTTTGCAGCGGGGTTATGGGGTATATATATAGGGTTAACAGGGAATCAGGGATCGATGGCGATCAAGGTGTTGTACTGGGCTAGCTCTTGGGTTTGACCGTAGGAATGGTCGTTGGAAGGGTTGGAAAGTCAGCAGCAGCAGCCGAGCCGTACAGGAGGAAGCGTCGTGGAAGCGACACCGGCACCGGCCGCCCAGACACGGAGCCATGGGGTACGAGGATCTAGGTCGCCATGCGGTTGGAATTCTGGCGTGCAAGTTACAACCGCGAGAAATTTTTGCGCACGGGAAGTGGGACTTTGAAAGTGCAGACGCAGACGTGTCACGATCATATTGTTTCCATCGTCGAAATGCGTCTGAAGATGGCTACCATATAGAATTGTGTCACGTGTGGGGTTGGGCCTTGGGTGGGGTAGATCATAGATGCAGATAGTACGTAAATACTCTGCACCCTGCAGCTGCCGAAAGTGACCAGGAATTCATGGTCAGTGGCAAGATCGATGGGAATGTGGCAAGAAGCTACGCATGTTAGACACGCACGCACCCGGGGTGTCGGGTCGGACGCTGGTGTGGTGCGATTGCGACCGATCGTGATATCCTCTGTTTCTCTGGTCCGATTTCCTGGTCTCTGCCTAGTACTACAGCACGATGATTCTGTTTGTCCTCGGAACAAGTAATCCACCTGATCTCGATCGGCGGGTCTCTAACGACCATATGCAAATTTTCAGGACTGGGCCGGCAAAATCTGGAGCCCCATGCGAAACTTTATAACTAGACTAGACTCTATCTCACTATAAAAATAGAAGTAATAAACATTTTTATAGAATATACTCCCATTGTTTCGTAATACGTTTTGTACTTTTAGTTTAAATTTTGAGAAAAAAAAAGACAAGAACTATGAAACAGAGGGTATGTCTTAGATGGACGTTTAGGCTGGAAAAACTACTCTTAACGCCCCTAGATTCAAAAGTCTAAGCTAAAATTGTTTAAAAACTGTTTAAGACAAAACATATCTAGATTTAAAAACCAACCGTGCATGCGGTCAGATCATAAAAATCTACCTCTAATATAATGGTTACTAGCACAATACCCATGCGTTGCAACGGGTTAAAGGTCTAAAATATAAGAGTGTTCTTCATTGACCGGCGGGAGCAACAGCTTGCCGCCCACGCGAGTGGAGGCCCGTCGCCGGCGCGAAACAACGCCATGACGGTGACGATGGTGGAGCACGCTCAGCCGCACACTCGCCGCAGTCCTCGAGCACATCAACGCCGGGAACAGCCCGCTACTGGGCTACCCTCACGCTCATATCCAGCGTTCAGTCGGCGGCATGGGGCGTTCTCCTGGATGCCGAGGAGGATGGTCGGCTTGTCATTGTCTTCGGCCTTGGCGTCGCGGTCGTCCAGCTCAGCGCCCTTGTCACGGTACACGGCTCCGCTCCGGCCGGTGAAGAGAGGTCCAGAGTCCCCTTTGCATGCACCGCCACGCATGTGTTCTCGTGGCCTCATCATCGACGAGGGCCGAGCGGCATCGCCGCCAAGAGGCCACCTGCTCCTCGTTAGATCAAAGAAAGAGCCCGGCGTGAACTCACCGAGGGTCGCCGACCCAGAGGAGTGGGTCGTCCCCATCAACGAGGAGGAGTTCCTCCTCAAAATGGTGATAGAAGCATCGTTAAACTCTGAGGGGACCCGCCAATGAGGGGACCCGACAAGTGCGCCTGGTCCAGGTAGGACTAGGAGCGCGAGGAAGCCGAGTGTGTTCCCCGGCTGCATCTGCAGGCCGAGCACACGGCCGCGCGCGTTGCTCGGTGGGAGCGCCTATTAAGGAGCGCCGCTCGTCGTCCTCGACGATGATGATGAAGACGAAGTCGGGCCCTCCTCGTGGCCGTGGCGCTGCGGTAACACTGGCCAAGGCAGCTCCCGGCCACCAAAGCCGCAGAGCGACGACAACGGCACCCAGGACGCCGACTACACCGTCCGCAACTTCGGCATGTGATCGTCGCATCGACGGCATCATCTAGTTTCTACTGTTTTTCGATGTATTTTTTAAAATTCATAGCCTACTATAGACAAAATTCGAGTATATGTCTGAATTTGATATAAAATGTACGAACTCGCCTATATTTTATGCAATAGCCTTAATTAGACTAACACTAGTAGAAAACGCCCCATTGGTCCCGGTTGGTAAGGGGCATTGGTCCCGGTTACCCAATCGGGACGGGGCAATCGGGACTAAAGCCCCAACCTTTAGTCCCGGTTGCCCCACCAACCGGGACAAATGGGGGTACACGTGGCGTCGTCAGAGGGCGAGGGGGGTGGATCAACCGTCCCGGTTGGTAACACGAACCGGGACAAATAACCTTCTGCGGCGAAGATTTGCACATTTCTGTCATGGCGGCGGAATTCATTTTGGCAACTTTTGTTGCCGCGGCAGCATTTTCGCCACTTTTTGTGCCACGACAGAGAATTCATTTAGGTTGTTTTATTGTTTATTTAGTGTTTTGCACTCATCAATGAAGGAACCATTATATTACACAAGATCATCATGACAATATTACATCCGATACACGGATCGAGTTCATGCACTACAAACAAAAGTTGCTCTTTTTACAATCCCTATTGTCTATACACAGCCGAATAGTATTCCCCTTTTGGGTTTAGGACTTCTGCATCCAAGAATCCCGCCAATTCCTCCTGAATTGCTCGTATGCGATCCTTTGGCAGAAGACCGTCCCGTAGACGTTCGATCTGATTTAAAAAAGGAGTCAGCCTATATGAATGAAACTAAACACAATTTGATTGTAATTAAAAACTATAGAAATTGTTTACGTACGTGGAGTTGCTCTAAATTTCTGCCCTTCTCATCGCACGTCTGCCGGATGAACTCGCAAAAATAGTATCCACATAGATTGTTACCTGGTCCCTGTGTCAGGCACTTTACGAGAACATAGTTCAATCAAAATAATAATCAAGCCTGATAATAACTGTATCAAAACTAGAATCAAAGAGATGCGCGGATATAGCTAGTGGTACTTACATCTAGTGCTTCAAATATAAGCTCCGCTCTCCAAACACCCCTAGCCTTGTTGATGAACCGTTTCCAAGCGCTGCCCGGCGATGAAAATAAATAAAATAAGTTATTAATTACTTGATATCATAAAAATTACGAACGCCGATATAGTGTCGTAATAATTAGAATTACCGCTGGAGAAGCATCTGCATGTCCTTCCACTGCTCAAGGGGTTGATGTTTCGAGTCCATGACTAGTACACGCCCTTTGTCAAGTTGAATGATTAACAGAATATAGTGGAAGCTGCAAATGCATAACTAATCAATTATATACTTAACATCGAGTAAGCGAAATAGAAAGTGTATAGAAGACAATAACACTCACTCGAAGTTGTAAGGAAAAAGTATTTCCCTTCTGGTTTTTTGAAACCTTAACGCGTGTACTATATTATCCTCTGTATCCTGGGGGCTTGTTTTGAGATTAGCTTCATGAACCCAATATGGGTCAATGAAGCCAATGTCATAGATTTGTCCTCTGCTGCATTCAAGAATCTTCATTCTGCATATTACAGTATGATTATATACATGCAATAAACAAGGTGAGATAGCTGGAGACTAAATTAATTACAGAATTAGTACTTACAGACAATAGGCATTGATGATCGATTTGTCCAAGGCGTCTTGATTGAATAATTGAAATAGTTCATCAAATTCAATGGATATCATGTCATCCTTTTCTTTCCCATGATGCTTTTTTGTAACCCTCAGCACTATCCAGTTAGCCCCGGCCTTTGTGGCATGCATGTACCAGTTATGCAATCTTCACATTTTTGTTGGAAGATTATTTACCTCCTTAGGTTTGACGAGAGGTTTGCCGTACTGGTATTTGTATGCTACTTCACTCACGGGATAAGTACTGGGCAATACTCATACCTTGAGCAGCGGCAGCTTCTCCGTATTGTGCAACTACCTCTGGATCATACTGCTCTTTGGCCCCATATTTCCTCGACCCCACATTGGTTTGGGAAATCACCTTGAGAGGGGCGCAAGACTGTTTTGTTGTTCTCCGAGCTGGGCAACAGATTTCTCGCTTGCATCGATCGCTCTTGAGGCTTTTTGTGCTGCATGTGACTTGAGAATAGAACGCTCATAGTCTGATGACAGCTTTGGCTCGGGTTGATGAAGAGTCTTTAGCATTTTCAACACTTTGGCTTTTTCTTCTTTGGTGCTGGGGAACTCTGGCTCTTTCGGTCGCCTAAGCTTAGCGAAAAACGCTATCGTTTCCGCATCAACGATCGCCATGATCTCCTCTTGATCTGATCATAAGCTCTCTTGGGAGGAACCTTTGGTACTTTTGGAAGAGGCTCTTGTTTACGTTTCGGCGATCGCTTACCACGATGCAGAGTAGCGGTACGCTTACGCTTTTTATCCTGAGGCGCCGGCGATGGCTCCCGCGGAGATTGGTGAGGCGACGGAGCCGGGTGAGGCGACGAAGACGGCTGCCGCGGCGGCGATGACCTCGCTGGAGACAGGTGAGGCGGTGGCGAAGATGGACTTGGCATGTGATTTCGAAGCACGATATATTCCTTTGGCCATAGAATGGTGACGTTTGTTGCGTCTCCCGATGCGATCAAATCCCTTCACTGCGGGGTAGTGAAGATCCAAAACTTCAAAGGTGGGCATGATTTCATCCACCCGACAACAGCGTAGCCCTCTGGAACCGGACGGCGGTGGTAAGTTGGTGTGGGTCCAATTGGTAAGGCATAGCCGACCGCCACCTTCATTGATATGTTCACAACTTTGACATGTAGCTCGCGATGTGTTATCTACGTGATATCATCCTTTGGGTATAGCAGGAGCCATCGTCGGTGCACCATCGTCATCGCCATTGTCATCACCCATGACCTCGGTGGAAGCCACACTGCTTTTTTGATTATTCGATAGGCCGGTAGCATCGAATGCAGTGTGCTACTGAGATGGGCTGGTAGTACTTTGCTCTTTAAGTGTGTTAGTTTCATCTTGTTGTTGCTTTATTCGTTCTTCAATTATACGCATTCGCTCTTTCTGAATATCTGCTTCAACTTCCGCCCTGTACTTTATCCTCTGACGGCTTCTATCAGGATATTTCTTCCTCTCTTCGGGAAACCCAGTCCTCCATGGTTTGGAGCCGCTTGTGCCTCGTGTTCGTCCATCATGTTCCTTATTTCCAAGGGCGAGTGTGAGCTCATCATTCTCTCTATCGGGAATGAAGTCCCCATCTTTAACAGCCTTTACTGCTTTTCTCATCTTCTCGATTGGCAAGGGGTCTTCTTTATGTCGTATGTTATATATACACTTCCCTTCCGAGTCCAACGTGCCCCCATGCCTATATAACCAATTCCTTGCACGTTCTACCCAATTGTCTGTCTCTAGGGTGATCTTTTTAGCACGCAGTTCATTCTCAAGTTTCTCCCACTTAGGAATGCCAGCCATGTAGCCACCTTGCCCCATAGTATGGTGATACTTCTTGTTAGCAGCATTCAGCTTATTCGTTGCAGACATTTTCTTAGCTTTTTCTGATGTCTTGTATTTCACAAACTCAGCCCAGAATGGTTTTATCTTCTCAAACTGAATATTCTTGAAATCGGGAGTCTTCTCTTTCACGACATAGTCAAGGTGCAATCTTTTCTTCCAGTTGGTGAAACACTGGGCCATCTTCTTCAAATCCCACTCCCTGACCTTAGCCTCCATGGCTCTCCCATGTTCTAAGGCGTCCTCAACTGGATCCTCCGCATTTGGATCCAGCTCTATCTTCGGTAGTTTGAAATTAACCATGAGCCTCTTGCATAGTAAATCTTTGGCGTGGTTAGGGACAAATAAACATGTTCCCTCTTCTTCCGCATCAGCTGGCCTATTCCAATTTCGAATGGTGATCGGGATTAAGTCCCTAACGATTACTCCGCATTGTGCCACAAATTTGTTTGCGACAACTTCGGGAGCCGTCGGTTTGCCGTCTTCAGCAACATCTTCGATCCTGAACCTCTCATGGTCTTCCAACTTTTTGGTTGGGCCTCGTCTGCTCTTTTCAGTAAATTTCTTCGATCCGGAGGGCTAAAATAAGAAAGATCGTCGTTACTATTTCTATATAGATAGCAGATGATTAATTAATGAATTAATTATATTACATGCACCTCGCCAGAGCGGTCGTCTTCTCGATTACACAAGGCATCGCCTTCTCCCTCACGGAAGGCATCACCTTCAACCTCAAAAAAGTCGTCTCTTCCGGCAAAAAGAGGATCACCCTCACCGGAGTTGTTCAGAAACGTCGATACATCTAAATTTTCTTCCCCGCGGATCACACCTTGGATCAACTCTTCCTTTTCTTCGTCTCTGTCGTGTGGGTCCATATTTTCTGCATAGGTGGAAAAACGGATAAACCCTAATTCAGAGAAATCCTAATATATACATACACAATAATAAAAAAAATATACATACACACTATATATACATACACACTAAAAGGGAAGGGGCGGCTGGAGCGCGTGGCGATGGACGGAGACGGAGGCGCTGTGGCGGTCGGGGAGGAGGGATAGGCGGAATGCTCAAACGAGGATGATGATATGACAAGTTTAATTGCATTGAAATGAAACCCTAGAACTTGCTCGGCAATTTAAACGGGGTTCCGAGGGTTGAAAACCCTAACTCGGGAAACTCCGAAAACACATGTGAGGGGTTGATTTAGTTCTCTAAATAAACTTGTCATTAAAGTTGATTAGCAATGCATGATTATAGCTTAAAAAGGTAGAACTCATTTTTCTGAACATTTTGGTATATTATTTGTATTTTCTGACTTATAAATAATAAGATATGAATTTTACAATATTTAATCATTTTCTGGAATTATAAAACAATTTATTACATCAGGCTGACGTCATAAAGAACCCAGGGCTTTTGTTACCACGACTGAACCTACCCATAGAGACCGTTGGTGGGCCGGAGCCATAGCGACCCCCACACGCAAAGTGGGGGGTCGAGGTGTTCTCACGGCTGGATCTAGCGGAGGGGGGACGGCGGGCCCCGTGCCACTGGAGTCCACCACAGCGTGGTAATACGTCACTCATGACAGCGACGGGCAGGCGGTGGTCGCCGGTGATGTTTCCGGCGATTCTAGGGAGCGCCGTTGGGTCTGTTCAAACCGTGCGAGCTAGAGGAACCTATCTAACCTAGCGCCGCTAGCTAATGGTCACCGGAGCAAGCACGACGACGAGCATCTGCGGCGGAGCTCTCGGGTGAACGGCGAGCAGCGGCTACGCGCGACGCCAGGAAGAAAATACTGGGTCAGGGAGGTTCAGCGGCTCACCCTGAAGTGATTGGGGATGACAGTGAGGAAAGGCGAGGCTCGGAGCGCCGGCGAGGAGCGCGGCGGAGCTCGTCGGGGTCTAGGAAGAAGTAGCGCGTGGAGGCGCGACGGCAGGGCAGCGAGTGGAGTCCGACGACGGGGCAGCGCGTGGAGGCCGATAGCGGGGCGGCGGTTGGGCAGCCTGACAGCGTCCGAGCGCTTGTCATCGCGGCGGCGGCGATCTGTTGCGGGTGAGTGAAGAGGAATAGAGAAGAAGGAGAAGGGACGAACAGTTATAACCAAACGACCTTTTTGTCCCGGTTGGTGGATCCAACTAGGACTAAAGGGTCATACGTCCCGGTTGGAGCCACCAACCGGGACGTCTAATCCACTTTTTTTATCAGCCCAAGGGGCGCGCGCAGGGCTCTTTAGTCCCGGTTGGTAGCTCCAACCGGGACATATGAACATGTTTTCAAAAAAATTCAGGAATTTTCTCTCTGTTCCCGCCTTATTTTTTATTTGGGGTTAAAATTTGTAATGTTTTTTAAATGATAATTACTTTGAAATTTAGAAAAACTTTAAACATAAAAAGTGTTTGAATTTGAATAATTGATTCAAACCCATTTTCGGTTTTTAAAAATAGTTAATGTAACCATTTAAACTATGAATCATTTAAAATTAAAAATGAATTAACTTATATTTTTTGAATATTAATTTGGAATTTAGAAAAACTTTAAACATAAAAAGTGTTTGCATTTGAATAAGTAATTCAAAACCATTTTCTGTTTTTAAAAATAATTAATGTAACCATTTAAAATTAAAAATGAATTAACTTATATTTTTTGAACATTAAATTGGAATTTAGAAAAACTTTAAACATAAAAAGTGTTTGGATTTGAATAAATAATTCAAAACCATTTTATGTTTTAAAAAATAATTAATGTAACCATTTAAAATATGAACCATTTACAATTAAAAATGAATTAACTTATATTTTTTTAATATTAATTTGGAATTTAGAAAAACTTTAAACATAAAAAGTGTTTGCATTTGAATAAATAATTCAAAACCATTTTCTGTTTTAAAAAATAATTAATGTAACCATTTAAAATATGAACCATTTACAATTAAAAATGAATTAACTTATATTTTTTAATATTAATTTGGAATTTAGAAAAACTTTAAACATAAAAAGTGTTTGGATTTGAATAAATAATTCAAAACCAATTTCTGTTTTAAAAAATAATTAATGTAACCATTTAAAATATGAACCATTTACAATTAAAAATGAATTAACTTATATTTTTTTAATATTAATTTGGAATTTAGAAAAACTTTAAACATAAAAAGTGTTTGGATTTGAATAACTAATTCAAAACCATTTTCTGTTTTTAATTTGGATTTCAATTAACTTATATTTTTTATATATTAATGGGCGGAAAAAAGGACGGGAAATAATGGGCGGAAAGAAAATTTTCTTAGGATAGAACTGGAATTAAAGTACATAACGCAACTAACACAAATTTACATAGAAGAACTAAAAATTAAGATACATGGCCAGATTAAGCCACAATCGGCCGAACTTGTTTTGCAATGTTGGAGTGATTCAGTCATGCTCCTGCCTACACCTGTAATACTGCCATGTAGTCGTAAATGGTACTACTTGGCATGCCGTCGTCACTGTCGTCGTCGGGGTCGCCGTAGTTGAACCTTGAAGGCTGAGTACGAGCGGGCTGTACTTGAGGGTAGCGCAGGTGGGGGCTAGAGTCGGCGGCCGTGTCATAGGCCATGACGCTCTGGAGAGTCCGACCGCGCCACCACAACCGACGGCCGGCCTCGTTGAAGTTCGGAGGAGGTGGGCCATCCTCCTCGTGCCTGTGAGCGCCCTCTCACGCCGATCCACGAAGAAGGTGTCCCAAGTCGGGAAATAGTTGGGATGTCATCTGGGATTCCTCCGCTGTTCCGGCGTGAGCTCGAAGTAGTAGTGGTTCGTGATGTCCATCCGACGCTCCACACCTAGAGGGACAGGAGGAATCGGCACTCCTCCGGCGCTCAGCATCCAGCCGATGGGGACATAGTAGCCCGGCGGGCAGGGGTAGTTCGAGGTGCAAAGCGCCTCCGCCTCCCTGGGAGCTAGTGCTACGGTGGAAGTCATGGGAAAGAGTGATGAGGTTGCAGATATGAGTCTAGAGATGTGCAATGATAATGGAGGCCAACCCTACATATATATATAGTGAGAAATGGCAGGAAGATAACTGGAGGAAAGAACTGGCGGGAAAATCTGGCGGGAGAAATGGCGGGAAAAAATGGCGGGAAGAAATGGCGGGAAGAAAAATGGCTCATTTAGAACTTGCATTGGATCTCTGAAGAAACCACATATTGCGTGTCTAAAAATGATTTTTTCAAAAAATCACGGGCGATAGATCATGCACCTGTAGTACAAATCGGACCCACTTCCTGCCGATTCGGCAGACATTTTCCTTTTTACCCGGGATGGACGAAAAGGTTTGAGATGTCCCGGTTGGGAGATAGTCCATGTAAGGTGGTTTAGTATTTTAGGAAAATGGGACGGTAGCATTCTGAAACGGCATTTTGGTGGTTACTTCACAAAACGACCCGTTTTTTGCGCTCGGAAAATGGAAAAAGGCTTTTCCGTGCGACAAAAAGGAAAACTTGCTCCTGCAACATTGTTCTCCATACCAATGTCCACACGCATGCATAATATGGGCACAACATCACAAACTATGCCGTGATTCAGCACATAACATCGGTCACTTGGACCGAAAGCCATGAAACCTCGAACATGCTAGGTCATTTTGTGAAGGTTTTTTTGAAACATGATCAATATACCAAGTCTGGTATTTTTCCTTTCAACTATGTCACATAATATGACACCACGCGAAGGATTTTCATTGTTCGGATTTTTTTTGAATTTATTATGCCCGTTTTGAATTATCTGAATTTCTAACTATGGTCGAACAGGTGTGCATGAAGATAGGGGACGAGCATCGTTAGAACTTGCATTGGATCTCTGAAGAAACCACATATTGCGAGTCTAAAAATGATTTTTTTCAAAAAATCACGGGCGATAGATCATGTACCTGTAGTACAAACCGGACCCACTTCCTGCCAATTCGGCAGACATTTGTCCTTTTTACCCGGGATGGACGAAAAGGTTTGACATGTCCTGGTTGGGAGATAGTCCATGTAAGGTGGTCTAGTATTTTAGGAAAATGGGACGGTAGCATTCTGAAACGGCATTTTGGTGGTTACTTCAAAAAATGACCCATTTTTTGCGCTCGGAAAATGGAAAAGGGCTTTTCCGTGCGACAAAAAGGAAAACTTCCTCCTGCAACATTGTTCTCCATACCAATGTCCACACGCATGCATAATATGGGCACAACATCACAAACTATGCCGTGATTCAGCACATAACATCGGTCATTTGGACCGAAAGCCATGAAACCTCGAACATGATAGGTCATTTTGTGAAGGTTTTTTCGAAACATGATCAATATACCAAGTCTGGTATTTTTCCTTTCAACTATGTAACATAATATGACACCACGCGAAGGATTTTCATTGTTCGGATTTTCAATATACTAAAGGTTCATCTTTAGTCCCGGTTGGAGGGATTTCGGCAGGCTGGGCCAGGCAGCACTAATGATAGGGGTGAGTGTCGACATTATGTCGTGCGGTGTGTACCTTGTCCCGGATGGTATCACCAACCGGGACTAAAGATGAACCTTTAGTCCCGGGTGGAGACACCAACCAGGACAAAACACGAGTCAGCACTAATAATAGGGGTGAGTGTCGACATTATTACGTAAGTGTCGACACTATGCCGAGCTGCTTGTACTATAAATAGGCATCCTTGTGAGTCCAGTCCTCCATCCAGTTTGAGGCATCTCCAAGATGGTTTTTGAGCGAGGACACCACTACGGCCAGTTTGAGGAGATCTTGAAGCCCGATCCTCCGGCATCTCAGAAACTGGTCATAGAGGCACTCCTAATATGTGAAATTAGTTAGCTCCCGGTATTGATCTAGTTAGAAGTTACAAGCTGCAAGATGGTTTTCGAGCGAGGACACCACTACGGCCAGTTTGAGGAGATGCCGCGGAGCCCAGATCCTCCGGCATCTCAGAAACTGGTCATAGAGGCACTCCCTAATATGTGAAATTAGTTAGCTCCGGTGTATTGATTTAGTTAGAGAAGTTACAAGCTGCAAGATGGTTTTGAGCGAGGGACACCACTACGACCAGTTTGAGGAGATGCCGCGGATCGATCCTCGGCATCTCCAAGAAACTGGTCATAAACACTCCCTAATATGTGAGCGCGCGCGTTTGGAGATCAGATCTTAATGGTAAGTACGAATCGGGACAACTTCTTCATAGTCCCGGTCCAGGCACAAAACGGGACTAACACTAAAGAAATTTATTAATATTAAAAACTCAGACTACAAAACTGGGACTAAAGGCCCCCTATATATAATCCCGGTCAAGCCACAAACCGCGAAAGATATCCTTCGGTGAAGCCACAAACCGCGAAAGAGATGAACTAGAGTTACATAATATGAGCATGAACTTCTTGGCATATGTCCTTCCTTATTATCGCTTCAGACGTAACCATGGAGCATCTTCTTTACTTAACGGAATGCTTGGGTCAGTTTTCACTGTGAAGGGCGGAATTTCATCAAACTTATTATAATCTTCTGACATGTCTGTCTTGTCCTCGATTCCCACAATGTTTCTTTTCCCTGAAAGAACTATGTGATGCTTTGGCTCATCATATGATGTATTCGTTTGCATATTTTTTCTTTTTTTCGGTCTGGAGGACATGTCCTTCACATAGAAAACCTGAGACTCATCATTGGCTAGGACGAATGGTTCATCTCTATAACCAAGATTGTTGAGATCCACTGTACAATTGGTCTATCTTTACCCCTTCCCCATTCAGGTTGACCCATTTGCAGTGAAACAAAGGGACCTTAAAAGAGACTCCATAGTCTAGTTCCCATATCTCATCTATGTAACTATAATATGTGTCCTTTTGTCCATTCTCGTCCATTGCATCAAAGCAGACACCACTATTTTGGTTGGTGCTCTTTTTATCTTGGGCGATCGTGTAGAATGTATTCCCATTTATTTCGTACCCTTGGAAATTCAATACAGTAGAAGATGGTGACGCAGCCAACAAGTATAGCTGATCTCCAACAGTGGTGTCATTCAAGAGATGTGTCCGCATCCAACCACCGAAAGACTTCATGTGTTCATCTGTAATCAGTGATTCAGGATTCCCCGGGTTTTTGGAGCGTAGAATATTCTTGTGTTCCTCGATATACAGAGCTGCCAAGGTGGAATTATGTAGAACTGTGTAGTGTACTTTAGTGAAAGAATCCCCGTCCCTACATATCATTGCTTTCTTTCCCAGCATGCCTTTTCCACTTAGTCTTCCCTCATGCCGCGAGTCAGAAACACCAATCGGCTTAAGGTCAGGAATAATGTCAACACAAAACTCAATGACCTCCTCTGTTCCATATCCCTTGGAGATGCTTCCTTCTGTTCTAGCACGGTTATGAACATATTTCTTTAAGACTCCCATGAACCTCTCAAAGGGGAACATATTGTGCAGAAATACCGGACCGAGAATGGCAATCTCTTCCACTAGGTGAACCGGGAGATGCGTCATAATATTGAAGAAGGATGGTGGGAACACCAATTCAAAACTAACAAGACATTGTACCACATCCTTCTGTAACCTTGGCAGAATATCTAGATTGATTACCTTCTGAGATATTGCATTAAGGAATGCACACAGCTTCACAATGGGTACTCGAACATTTTCCGGTAGAAGCCCCCTCAATGCAATCAGAAGAAACTACGTCATAATCATGTGACAGTCATGAGACTTCAGGTTTTGGAACTTTTTCTCTGCCATATTTATTATCCCCTTTATATTAGATGAGAAGCCCGACGGCACCTTGATACTGTAAAGGACTTCAAAAAAGATTCCTTCTCTGCTTTGGTAAGAGCATAGCTGGCACGACTTAAGTGACGCCCTTTATCCGTCTTATTCTGTGTATGCATGTTCTTTGGGTCTTTCATAATTTGTTGGTCCTCCCGTGCTCCTGGTGTATCTTTTGTCTTCCCATACACGCCTAGGAATCCTAGCAGGTTCACGCAAAGATTCTTCGTCACGTGCATCACGTCGATTGAAGAGCGGACACGCAGGACTTTCCAATATGGCAGCTCCCAAAATATAGATTTCTTCTTCCACATGGGTGCGTGTCCTGTAGCGACGTCGTTCGGAACTGATTGACCGCCGGGACCCTTTCCAAAGATTACTTCAATGTCCTTGACCATACCAAATACATCATCACCAGCAGGGAGTTCAGGCTTCTTCCGGTGATCTGCCTCACATTTGAAATGCTTGCCTTTCTTTATTACGGGATGATTGGTCGGAAGAAATCGTCGATTCTCCAGGTTACACAACCTTCTTGCATTTATGCAAATATGTACCTTCAGTCTTATCTAAACAGTGTGTGCATGCCTTATATCCCTTGTTTGTCTATCCTAAAAGGTTACTAAGAGCAGGCCAATCATTGATGGTTACGAATAACAACCCTCGTAGATCAAATGGCTCCTGTTTGTTCTCATCCCACACACGTACACCTGGTTTGTCCCACAACTGTAAGAGCTCTTCAACTAATGGCCTAAGGTACACATCAATGTCGTTGCCCGGTTGCTTCGGGCCTTGGATGAGCACTGGCATCATAATGAACTTACGCTTCATGCACAACCAAGGAGGAAGGTTGTAGATACATAGAGTCATGGGCCAGGTGCTGTGACTGCAGGTCTGCTCCCCAAAAGGATTCATGCCATCCGTACTTAGACCAAACCATAAGTTCCTTGCATCACCTGCAAAGTCTGGGAAGACTCTCTCGATTTTTCTCCACTGTGACCCATCAGCAGGGTGTCTCAACTTCCCGTCTTTCTTACGGTCTTCTTTGTGCCATCGCAACAACCTGACATGCTCTTTGTTTCTGAACATGCGTTTCAACCTTGGTATTATAGGAGCATACCACATAACCTTAGCAGGAACCCTCTTTCGGAGGGGCTCTCCCTCAACATCACCAAGGTCATCTCGTCTGATTTTATACCCTAATGCATTGCATACCAGGAATTTATCTAAATTCTCATACTCCTTACCGCGGTAGAGGATATAGTCATTAATGCATGCATGTATCTTTTGCACATCTAATCCTAGAGGACAAAGAGTCTTCTTTGCTTCGTAGGTACTCTCGGGAAGTTCGTTATGTTTTGGAAACTTCGGCTTCATTATTTTCAGCATCTTTTCAAATGAGGAGTCAGTTAGACCACATTCTGCCTTCCATCGCAACAATTCTAGTATGGTACCTAGCTTTGTGCTGCCATCTTCACAATTTGAGTACAACAATTTCTTGTGATCTTCTAACATGCCCTCTAACTTCAACTTCTTATTTTCTGTTTCACAGTCTCGCTTTGCATCAGAAATGATCCTACCAAATTCATCAGCCGGCTCATCTGATGCCCGTTCTTCACCTCCTTCCTCTCCATTGTCTTCCATTGCAGTATCACTGTATTTAGGAAACATATGATGATAGTTGTTATCATCATCTTCTTCTTCACCATCTTCCATCATAACCCCTCTTTCCCCGTGCTTGGTCCAGCAATTATAGTTGGGCATGAAACCTTTCATAATCAGGTGGCCGCGAATGATTTTCGAGGAAGAGTACTCCTTGTTGTTCCGACATTGAACACATGGAAAACGTATAAAACCATTCTCTTTGTTTGCCGTAGCCACATCGATAAATTTATCCACGCCTTTCATATATCCGGCTACGCGCCGGTCACCGTACATCCATTCCCGACCGTTCATCTATATCATATAAGTAAGTTTATCAAAAAACAGGACATCATAAATAGTGAAATGATCAATTCACATCGACACATGCATTGTATCAATGACAGAGAAAAGATAAGATTGCTAACCTCGATCGAGGAAAATAAAGAGGAGAAAGCTCAAGTGCGTCTCGGACACCTTCTATATTTTTGTTTTATGAGAAATTGAACGGGATCATTCACTCAAACATTTCATCAAACACCTTGAATGCATGCATAGGGGAAAAAAACTAGCACACCCCTCACACCTTCCACCAAGAAAAAACAAAGTGAAGACAGAGGGCTGGGGCGTTGCATTTATTGAGGGCGAGAGCATACGTCCGGTTTGTAACAGAAACCTTTAGTCTCGGTTTGTGTTACAAACTGGGACGTATGCCCTCTTACCAACCGGGATGCATGCCTCCGGGCCCCGTGCCCGCTCGAACCGGACGCGTGCCAGCATTAGTCCCGGTTCGTGGCGCAACCAGGACTAATGCTCTGAGGAGGCGTGAACGGATGGCATGTTTTCTACTAGTGTAAATTTCGCCGTGTTTTCTCAAAATGTGGCCAATTAATAGTTAGCGAAATTATATAATAGTATATAACATACTACGGGCCTTATCAGGATAACTTATCACTATAACTTATTACGTAGCTAGGTAGCATCTTGGAAAATCATTCAGCCATGTTGATGTAGCTTTTTAGATGTACATGTATCCATCAATCTGTGGCAGTACCGATCGAGATCTGTGACTTGAAGTCTGTGGAAAATCATTCAGCCATGTCGAGGAGTAGCGAGGCTTGAAGTCTGTGGAAGTTCAGACGAGATACCGTGTGATATTTCAGATGAGGATGTCGTGCGTGAAGTCACCAGCGGGGTTCCTATGGGCGGAGAAAGGAATGCCTCGGCAGGACACGTCTCTTTCTCCGTGCTGGCACGTGCCTTGCATCACTCGATCTGCAGTCTACAGTTGTTCATAGGGCGAGGCCCTCTCTGGCACCCCGTATTCGTCTGTAGGGGTGAGGTCCTCTCCTCTCCTTGAACCCGCCGCCAAAGCTCTTGAGCACTCGGCCATCCAATCTCTGGAAGCTCTGATCTGGATCCAAAATCAGGCCACATCAAATCTGTATTGTAGCCTAACATCGGACCTTCAAGACGGGGTCTCCCACCGGACACCTTAGCCACTGGGCGGCGGCGCTGGGGGGCGGAGAGAGGCCGGAGCTTCAGCGTTGTTGCGGGGAGCCATGGGGATGGAGACTCAAGGCGTAGGGGAGTTGTTTGTGGCGAAAATCCGGAGATGGCTGGGATACTTTTCTTTTCACCGAACCATCCAATTCCACTACGGGGTGGCATAACTTGTAATATCTACAAACTGTCAAAGGGAAAAACCATCATTTAAGTGGCAGATGAAAAATTTTGGTGTGCAATGAATGGTCCTTTAAAAACGTATATTTGACGGATGGAAACGTATTTAACTAACCCCTTTCAAGTAAAATAGCACAAATTGTCCATGCTTCGCACCGGGTTAATTTTAATGAATATTTTTTACGAAGAATACACTAGTGTAGAGCGGCCCATGTGTCCCGGTTGGTAAGGGCTTTTTGTCCTGGTTCCCCAACCTGGACGGGGCAATCAGAACTAAAACCCCAACCTTTAGTCCCGGTTGTCCTACGAACCGGGACAAAAAGTTGTACACGTGGACGCTGCTCCGCACGAGAGGAAGGAGCAACCGTCCCGGTTTGTAACACGAACCGGGACAAATAACCCTCTGTCGCGGCAGAGATTTGACACATTTCTCTGCCGCGACAGAGAATTCATTTTGGCACCTTTTTTTGCCACGGCAGCATTTTGGCCACTTTTTGTGCCGTGGCAGATAATTCATTGATGTTGTTTTATTTTTTATTTTGTGTTTTACACTCATCAATGAAGGAACCATTATATTACACAAGATCATCATGACAATATAGATCCAAGTGTCGAACATATTACATTCGATACACGGATTTCATGCACTACATACAAAATAAGCTCTTTGTACAATCCCTATTGCCTATACACATTCGCATAGTATTCTCCTTTTGGGTCTAGGACTTCTGCATCCAAGAATCCCGTCAATTCCTTCTGAATTGCTCGTACGCGATCCTTTGGCAGAAGACCGCCTCGTAGACGTTCGAGCTAATTTAAAAAAAGGAGTCAACCTATATGAATGAAACTAAACATAATTTTATGGTAATAAAAACTATAAAAATTGTTTACGTACGTGGAGTTGCTCTAAATTTCTGCCCTTCTCACAGCATGTCTGATGGATGAACTCGCAAACATAGTATCCACATAAATTGTTCCTTGGTCCCTACGTCTGGCACTTTACGAGAACATAGTTCAATCAAAATAATAATCAAGCATGATAATAATGATATGAAAACTAGAATCAAAGAGATGCGCAGATATAACTAGTAGTGCTTACATCTAGTGGTTTAAATGTAAGCTCCTCTTTTAAAACACCCCTAGCCTTCTTGGTGAACCGTTTTCAAGCGCTGCCCGGCGAAGAAAACGAATAAAAGAAGTTATTAATTACTTGATATCATAAAATTCACGAGCGTTGCCGATATAGTGTCGTAATGATTAGAATTACCGCTGGAGAATCATCTGCATGTCCTTCCACGTCTTAAGGGGTTTATGTTTCAAGTCCATGACTAGTACCCGCCCTTTGTCAGGTTGAATGATTAACAGAATATAGTGGATGCTACGCATGCATAACTCATCAGTTATATACTTAACGTCGAGTAAGCGAAATAGAAAGTGTATACAAGACAATAACACTCACTCGAAGTTGTAATAAAATAGTATTTTCCTTCTGGTTTCTTAAAACCTTAACGCGTGTACAATATTATCCTCCGTATCCTGAGGGTTTGTTTTGAGATTAGCTTGATGAACCCAATATGGTCAACGAACCCAATGTCATAGATTTGTCCTCTGCTGCATTCGAGAATCTTCATTCTGCATATTATAGTATGATTATATACATTCAATAAACGAGGTGAGATAGCTAGAGACTAAATTAATTACAGAATTAGTACTTACATACGATAGGCACTGATGATCGATTTGTCCAAGGCGTATTGATTGAATAATTGAAATAGTTCAACAAATTCAATGGCTATCATGTCATCTACTTCTTTCCCATAATGCTTCTTTTTAACCCTCAACATTATCCAGTTAGCCCCGGCCTTTGTGGCATGCATGTACCAGTTATGCAATCTTCGCATTTTTGTTGGAAGATTATTTACCTCCTCAGGTTTGACGAGAGGTTTGTCGTACTAGTATTTGTATACTACTTCACCCACGGGGAAGTACTGTAACTGGGATAAGTAGTGGGCAATACTCATACATTGAGCAGCGGCAGCTTCTCCGTATAGTGCAACTACATCTGGATCATACTGCTCTTCGGCCGCATATTTGCTTGACCCCACATTGGTATGGGAAATCACCTTGAGAGGGGCGCAAGATTGTTTTGTTTGTTCTCCGAGCCGGGAAACAGATTTCTCGCTTGCATCAGTACTGCTCTTCGACAGTTGTTGTGTCGCATGTGACTTGAAAATAGAGCGCTCATAGTCTGATGACAGCTTTGGCTCGGATTGGTGAAGGGACTTTAGCATTTTGAACACTTGGGCTTTTTCTTCTTTGGTGCTAGGGAAATCTGGCTCTTTCGGCTGCCTCAGCTTAGCGAAAAACGCTGTCGTTTCCACCTCAACGATCGCCGTAGTCTCCTCTTCAGTACAGTCATAAGCTCTCTTGGGAGGAACCTTTGATACTTTTGGAAGAGGCTCCTATTTACGTGTCGGCGATCGCTTACCACTCCGCAGAGTAGCGGTGGTACCCTTACGCTTTTTTTCCTAAGGCACCGGCAATGGTTGTCACGGCGATGTCTGCGCCGGAGACTGGTGAGGCGACGGAGACGGGTGAGGCGACGGAGACGGCTGCCGTGGCGGCGACGGCCACGCTGGATAAGGGTGAGGCGGCGGCGAAGATGGACTTGGCGTGTGATTTGGAAGCACGATACATTCCTTTGTCCATAGAATGGTGACGTTTATTGCTTCTCCCAGTTCAGTCACATCCCCTTCACCTACAGGGTAGTTAAGATTCAAACCTTGAAAGGTGGGCATGATTTCATCCACCCCGACAACAGCATAGCCCTGTGGAACCGGACGACAATGGTAAGTTGGTGTGGGTCCAATTGGTAAGGCATAGCCGACCGCCACATTCATTGATATGTTCACAACTTTGACATATAGCTCGCAGTGTGTCATCTATGTGATATCATGCACTGGGTAGCCAACACGAGCCATCGTCGGTGCACCATCGACATCGTTATTGTCATCACCCGGGACCTCGGTGGAAGTCAAACTGCTTTTTCGATTATTCGATAGGCCGGTAGCATCGAATGCAGGTTCTACCACCATGTGTTGCTGAGATGGGCCAGTAGTACCTTGCTGGCTAAGTGCGTTAATTTGATCTTGTTGTTGCTTTATTCGTTCTTCAATTATACGCATTCGCTCTTGCTGAATATCTTCTTCAACTTCAGCCTTGTCCTTTCTCCTCTTACTGCTTCTATCAGGATATTTCTTCCTCTCTTCGGGAAACCTAGTTCTCCATGGTTGGGAGCCTATTGTGCCTCGTGTTCGTCCATCATGTTCCTTATTCCCAAGGGCTAGTGTGAGCTCATCATTCTCTCTATTGGGAATGAAGTCCCCATCTTTAACAGTCTTTACTGCTTTTCTAATCTTCCCGATTGGCAAGGGGTCTTTGAAAGATACGGATGTCGCCTAGAGGGGGGGTGAATAGGCGATTAAAACTTTTCCTAGAGTGACTCAACAAAGGCGGCATAAAACTAGTGTTTACTTTGTTAAGCACAACCGAGAACAACTAAGGTTCACCTATGTGCACCAACAACTTATGCTAAGCAATACAAGCAACAAAGTGATAGCAAGATATATATTACTTCAAGCACGAAGGCTATCATAATGTAAAGTGCATAAGTAAAGAGCTCGGGTATAGAGATAACCGAGGCACGCGGGGATACCGATATTTTACCGAGTTCCTCCCAACATGGAGTACGTCTTGTTTGGATAGGGGGTGGTATCAAACCACCAATGCCACAAAAGGCCTCCCTTATTCTCCGGTGAATCTCACCCCAACGGGATCGATCCACGCTTCCACTATCGGTGCACTTGTCGGTGGCAACCGGAACCTCTCACAAGGTTGGGGCACTTCTCCACAACTTAATTAGAGGCTCCCAACAAATGCCACAAAAGGCCACAATGCCACCAAGGCCACAAAAGCGTCTAGGGTTCCAAGAACCCAAGAGGGACAAGCTCCAATGAGTAACTCAAACAAAATCCTCCGAGGAGAACTCAAACCGATGCACCAAATGCAAATGGCAAGAACACCACAAAGATACTGAAATCCCTCACTCTCAAGTTCCAACAAAGCTACTAAAGCTATTGGGGGAACAAGAGAGGAGGAATCAAAGAGAGACACAAAATCCCCCCAAATCTAGATCCCCAAAGATGCACTCACAAAGAGATGAATCGGTTAGGTCAAAACGTGGGTCTAGATCTCCTCTCTCTTCCACTCAATTATGGGCAAGAATCATCGAAGGGAAAAGATTAGGCAAGCTTCAAGATCTAGAGCAAGTGTGGACAAAGTTTAGCCTAATAGATAAGGAAGAAGCTAACTAAACTCAAAACGGACAAGGGCTTAAATAGCGGCCCCAGAAAATCTAACCGTTGGGGCACAAAACAGTCTGGACCGGTTGTACCGTTTTGAACCGGTACTGCCGGTCCGATTACCAGCGCAAGAGAAAGTGAATGCATGCACAAACGGATAAGAGAGAGGCAGCAGGCAACGCACCTAGCCAGATCGAGCGCGCGCGGAATTGGAGCGTGAGGGCGCGTGCCATGCAGGAAATCAGGCCAAGAAGAAGCGGTAAGCCAGTAGCTGACAGCAGCAAGAAAGAAGCAGATAGGGCAGCAGGCAAGGCAGCACAGGAGGAGAGCAACGCAGCAGCGGCAGCTGGGCCCAGCTCGCGAGTAGAGCGAGCAACAGCCAGAGCGCGCGTGGGAGCAGGGCCAGAAGGCGGCCAGGCGAAGAAGCGAGAGGCGAAGCGGCGGCCAGGGCGGCAGTACAGGGCAGGCGGTCAACGCATGGCGGTGGGGGATCTGCAGCGGGCTAGACTAGCGCTGCTAGGCATACTATGCTGGGAAGCAAAGTGGGCCGGCCGGTAGGACCGGAAGCCACAGCCGGGCTGCTCTGAGAGCTAGGCCGCGCACTGGGTCGACCGGTACTGGGCTGCGGTAGTACCGGTCGGCCCAGAAAAATAAAAGGCCCTTCTTTTTTCTATTATCACCAAGTGAGAATGTATTAAGTAATATAATGTGAGATACCTCACTTGGTGAGAAACCGAAAAAACGCCAATATCAAAATCGCAACAAGATACAAACGGAAGATCCGATTTTGATGACCAAGAGCTTGTTATGGAGATTACCACAAGCTCTAAATCCTCACATGGATAAGACCCCAAATAACAATCAAATACGATGATGCAAGTATGCAAAGGTTTGAGCTCTCTCCGAACGATATGATCGAGTTACTCATTCGAGAGCCCCTCTTGATAGTACAGTTATCTATCCTAAACCCGGTCTCCCACACACAATATGAGACCGGCAAAAGGAAAAACCTATCAAGACTATACCTTTTCCTTGAGCAATCCACTCGAGCTAGATGTAGACGAACTTGACCTTCTCAAGATTGAATGCCTTTCTTGATTCCTCATCCATCGATCCATGATTATCGAGGATGGCAAGCATCAAACATGAGATCTTCTATAGATGGCGCATTTTGAGCTTGCACAACACATCTTCTTCTCATTTCATCTATCTTGAAGCCAACACATGCTCCAAGCAATGCCAATGGAAAATTCCTACAAGTACAACTTAATACACACATTAGTCCATAAAGATTGTCATTAATTTCCAAAACCACACATGGGGGGCCCACATGTTCTTTCAATCTCCCCCATTTTGGTAATTGATGACAATCCCTTTAAGAGGGTTTATATAATGAATATTAATAAATAAAATGGTACTACCAGTATTAAATACTACATAAGTATGTGATATTGGTACCACCACCATATATAGAGTAAAATCCCCCACAATCTATGCATGTGTGATGAACTCGAATTTCATTGCATATATTGCCAATCATTATAATTGGTGGAGTTTCCTCTATATACCACATGCTAAGCAACAACAAAGATGCAAGAACATGAAAGGCAGATGCTTAGGAACAAACTCAAAGCATAAACCATTCCCCTTAAACCCTCTAAAACTTCTCCCCCATTGGCATCGATTGCCGAAATGGGTGACAAGTTCTAGAAAGCCAATATAGTGATAAATCCTCCAAAGGTGTGCATTCGCACATATCCAATGATGAATACTTGGGAGGAAGTAGAACTATACCGAGGACCCAAAGATTGCTAAAGAGATAAAATAAAAGAGGCATCAACAAATGAAGCAAGCAATTACAAGGTTCGGCAAACCAAATAAAAACAACAAATGAGTTCAAATGGAAACAACAAGATGTTATGATATGAGCAAAAGAGTGTTTTAAATAACAAATAGAGAAGCTCCCCAAGATTTGTGCACAATTCAAATAAATGCATGGGAATACATAATGCACAAATATGGAATCCTTGCTCCCCCATAAGCATTTAACACATAACAAAAGAGAACTAAGACAACTGAGCATTATTAAATGAATTAGATGAGCTCCCCAAAGATAATGCACCAATTATGATAATTGCATTTGGGAACAAGGTGCATAATCATGGAATACTCACTCATACAAATTCATTTAGTAATACAAGGCATGAGAGAACAAATATGAGTGCCCAAAGATGCAAACAAGAGGAAAAAGCACTCATAGGCAAATAAATTTGGAAGTCACCGATGAATAAAAAGAAATAAAAGGTGGCATCCAAGAAATAAATTCTCAACTAAAATTATCTTCTCATATGTGTATATGTTTCTAAGTGGAAAACATCACAAATACATATGCCAACAAAGACATATGCACACATAAATAAGATATAAAAGGAATCACATGAAAGCAAAAATGAAGTCTTAACATATACCAATAAGATTTTTGCTTCAAAGCACGGCCAAAGGCTCAAATATATCTTATTGTACATTAATGAGCTTCAAATACCAACACACTACATATATTACAACTATCACCAAGGGAAAATGATAAAGTTGAAATATATGGAGAAAGGCAACAAGTATCACAAGGAATAAACAATGAGCAAAATGTCACTATTGCACATGAGAGAAGTTGAGGAAAATATAGGTAATAAAATTGCTAGATTGACATATTTGGGATTGATGGATCATATGCATGATTTTGTATAGTCCCAGTTATATGCACTCATCTCAACTTCTACACATTTACAATAGAGAGTTCTCTTAAAACCATGGCTAGAACTACAACAATTACAAATTCATTAATTCATGCTAGAAGGCAACCGACAAACGGTTGGAATCAAGATATATGAGCATGAGAAAGAGATAATTGTTACCGAGATATAATTGGTAGGATGTAGAGGATATGAATTCATTGATCATCCTATATCTTGTCTCAAATTTTCATGTATGCACCACTTCTTCAAAATTGAGAGACACGCATCCAATATATCTCCAATGTACCTAAAACATATTTAAGTACAAAATGGTCCCCAAACTTATTGGGTCCAAAGTAGTTAGTGCAACTACAATACATAGGAGATACTCCACATAAATAAGTGCATATTGATATGAAATTGAATTTCATGCACAACTTAGCCGATAGGATATAGTGGAGTTTCCCCTATATATTGGATCAAAGAAAGCAAGCATGCCATAATATAGATATGTAGTAAATATGCATACACAAGGCTTTCAAGAACCAAAAATGAGATACAATTTGAACAAAAACACCAAATAAACCGAGATGGCACACACAAGAGTGTGACAAGACAAGTGGTGTCCAAATTGTATCAAAGAACCAATTCAACACATGAAAGATCACAAGTTCAACAAATGAACTAGGCTAAGGCCAAAAGAGCAAAAATAGATAGAAATAAAAATGCTCAAGGATTTATCTCATTCTAAAATGGTCAAATCAAGAAAAAAGAAATGAGACAAAACCAACTCCCAAAAAGAGCAAGGTTCCAACAAGAAACCAAACTCCCCAAACTTCACATGATGGCACAAAATACCAAAACGAAAAGATTGAGGTTCCAAGCACATAAAACCCGATATGGATCAAACAAATAAGCATAAAAGGATTGTTCTAGATAATATAGGAGAGCTCACCCATAAGTAGTACATTATATAGAGTTTTTCTTTTGAATGCAAAATTCACACAAATGAGATCATCACCATAACCTACATTAAATAAAACATAAGAGGATACCAATAAAATAAGAAGATCCAAAAATAGCAAGGAAGACATGGGATCACACAAAACATTTACTTGGCCAAAGATAGGACAAGATTAAGCAAAGTCCAAAGTGAATATGATCAATCAATTCTACCATAAATTGAGTACTCATTGTCCAAGGACAAGAAATATTGGGAATTATTTTCCCAAGGTAGCTTGCATGGATATCCAAGATCATAGTCACAACAAGAAGCATATAACTAAATATAAGAAATTAAGCATGATACTTCGAACAAGATTCTTGGTAGCTTCCAATAGTCACACAATCACTAGTGATTAGAGTAACTTGAAGCAAATGGTTTCCATGAGGATATATATATCTAAATATGAGGAAACACATACCAAGAAACATTCTCATATACAAGATCCAAAATAAGATCAATAAAGGCATTCAAGCAAATTGGAACTTGTATGAGAAAATGTGTCACATAGGTGCTAGATAATTATCAATATCAATTCTAAGTGACACGACCTCGAATATTCACATTTTCTAGGATTGTAATATGCACTAAGCATATGATTCCCCCATAATGTGATACTACCACAAAACCAACACGAGGCAAAATGATACAAATAGAGATAATTAATGGACATTATAAAATTAAATTTCTCATGAGAATTATGCCACATAGAGACTAGACAATAATCCAATATAAATACTAGGTGGTATTCCTCATGTACACACAATTTTAGGATTGTGGAATGCCCAAGCATAACACTCCTCCAAAATGGGATAATCCATTAATCTCTCAAAAGAGCTAAAAAAAAGATACCAAATATAACCAAGTAAGGCTCAAACACAAGAAACACACATATGCTTGATACCTCAAGATAATTAAGTGGAAAGCACAACATGTACAAAAGCATGGAAGATACAAAACCAACACATGCACAAGGGGGGCGAGTAACTTTCAATGTAAAGAGTTTAGCATATGTTACCGCAAGGAGTAACATTGGAAATATACTATAATCATGATAATCCAAATGGCTTGGCTTGACAATAATAATTGATGAAGATCCCTCAATTTTTCATTATGTATCAAAGACTCCAATGCTCTCCAAAACACACCTATTGATCAAGTTTTGGCTTGTTGGTCCCCAACCAACTTGGGTCCTAAGAAGTTAGTCACAATAGGCTTGGCAACCCAAATGGATCTTTTCTTGACACCACATTGGGCACCAACAAATTTGGCAAACACATTGCCAACCTCATCCTTCCAAAGAGAATAAGCATCATCAATAATGATAGGGTTGGATGAGGAGATACCGAGAGTGCATGAGGAATAAATATGCCCCTTCTCACGGCATATGTAGCAAGTTATACTCTTGCCATCTTTCTTCTTAGGAGAAGCCACAACTCGAGGAAGAGCTCGAGTAGTACTCTTAGGAATAGGCTCATTAATGACTTGAGGTGGAGCTTGAGGCCGCTTCCCTTGTTGCTTTACACTAAGAGGCTTTTTCTTCAATGGGCAAGATCTAACATGGTGCCCTTCTTCCTTGCACTTGAAGCAAACAATGTTGGCCGGATTCTTGACTTGATCTTGGCCATTCTTCTTGTTGTCCTTGTGCTTCAACACTATAGTGGACTTGTTCTTTACATTGGAGTTGAATCCAAGCCCACTCTTGTCATTGGGGGATTTTTGCACACTCAAGATTTTGTTGAGTGTGACCTTCCCTTGATGACCCTTTTTCAAGTCATTCTTCAAAGAAGTGACTTGAGCCTTGAGCTCTTTGATTTCCTCTACATGGTTAGTTCCAACAAAAGTACTAGAGGAAGTAGATGCTACATTGTTAGAGCAACAAGGCACGGAATGTAATTCATCACGAGATATATCATGGTTATGAGAGGATGAATTACAAGGACTAGAACATGGCAATATAACATTTGGAGTAGATATAGTGCTAATGTACACATGAGGCCCACTAGATGTTACCTTTGACACGATGGCCTCATGAGCTAACTTTAGCCTACCATGGGAGACTAGAAGATCCTCATGCAAGCTCGAGAGCTTAACATGACTTTCTTCTAATTTCCCATAGTTGCTAGTTAGCAACGCAAGTTGAGCCTTTAGCTCAACATTCTCCTTCAAAATAAATGCTTCACAAGAAATAGAGTTAGTAGCACAAGCATCATCATTATTAGCAAGAGGTGAGGGCAACTTTTCAAGCTCTTTTAAATATGAAGCTTTAAGTTGCTCATGTGACTCGGTGAGTTTGATGAGCTCCCTCTTAACGACCCGAGAGCCATTGTCGAGGTGCTTAAAATCCTCAACAAGTTTAGCATAAGAAACTTCAAGTTCATCATTTTTAATCTTGAAGGGGTTAGCCACCGCAAGTTCTCTATCATGGTATTCCTTTACTCTAGATAATTCTAGAGTAAAAGTCTCCTCAAGAGATTCTTTGGTGGTTTGTTCTTCTTCAAGGGAGTCCTTTAGTTGTGCAACTTCATTAGCATACTCACGCTGAAGTGCAAACTTTTCATCAATTAAGTTTTCTTGCTCCTCAATAAGATCATTGCCTTCTATGGCACAATTCAAGATTTCAAGAAAGTTGGAGGAAGCAATTTTATTTTTGAAGAGAGCGCTATAGACAACCTCTCCCATTTTCTTAATAGAGGTAATATTATACTTACTTCTATAATCATAATTATCATTCTCAACCTCATCATCATCATGAGATACAATGGGATTCAAAGAGGTTAACTTTGTTCCCTTAGCCATAAGGCACATGTGAGAACCGGAAAAAGGTGATGATGAGATTGCACTTGTAGCCCTCTTCAAGACCTTGTCTTGGCCCATAGAATCTTCATTTTCCTCTACATGGTTAGCAACACAAGAACTAGAGGAAATGGAATATAATGTGAGAATGTATCAAGTAATATAATGTGAGATACCTCACTTGGTGAGAAACCGAAAAAAGCCAATATCAAAATCGCAACAAGATACAAACTGAAGATCCGATTTTGATGACCAAGAGCTTGTTATGGAGATTACCACAAGCTCTAAATCCTCACATGTATAAGACCCCAAATAACAATCAAATACTATGATGTAAGTATGCAAAGGTTTGAGCTCTCTCTGAACGATATGATCGAGTTACTCATTTGAGAGCCCCTCTTGATAGTACAGTTATCTATCCTAAACCCGGTCTCCCACACACAATATGAGACCGGCAAAAGGAAAAACCTATCAAGACTATACCTTTGCCTTGAGAAATCCACTCGATCTAGATGTAGACGAACTTGACCTTCTCAAGATGGAACGCCTTTCTTGATTCCTCATCCATCGATCCATGATTACCGAGGATGGCAAGCATCAAACATGAGATCTTCTATAGATGGCGCATTTTGAGCTTGCACAACACATCTTCTTCTCATTTCATCTATCTAGAAGCCAACACATGCTCCAAGCAATTCCAATGGAAAATTCCTATAAGTACAACTTAATACACACATTAGTCCATAAAGATTGTCATTAATTACCAAAACCACACATGGGGGCCCACATGTTCTTTCAGTCTTCTTTATGTCGTATGTTATATATACACTTCCCTTCCGAGTCCAACGTGCCCTCATGTCCGTAAAACCAATTCTTTGCATGTTCGATCCAATCGTCTGTCTCTGGGATGATCTTTTTAGCACGCAGTTCATCCTCAAGTTTCTTCCACTTAGGAATGCCAGCTCTGTAGCCACCTTGCCCCATAGTATGGTGATACTTCTTGTTAGCAGCATTCAGCTTATTCGTTGCAGACATTTTCTTAGCTTTTCTCATGTCTTGTAATTCACAAACTCAGCCCAAAATGGTTTTAACTTCTGATACTGAATCTTCTTGAAATCCGGAGTCTTCTCTTTCACGACATAGTAAAGGTGCAATCTTTTCTTCAAGTTGGTGAAACACTGGGCCATCTTCTTTATAGCCCACTCCCTGACCTTCATCTGCATGGCTTTGGCATGTTCTAAGGCGTCCTCAACTGGATCCTCCGCATTTGGATCCAGCTCTACATTCGGTAGTTTGAAATTAAGCATGAGCCTCTTCCACAGTAAATCTTTGGCCACGGTAGGGACAAATAAAGACGTTCCCTCTTCTTCCGCATCAGCAGGCCTATTCAAATTTCGAATGACGATCAGAACGAAGTCCCTAACGATTACTCCGCATTGTGCCACAAATTTGTTTGCGACAACAAGGGGAGCCGTCGGTTTACCGTCGTCACCGATTTCTTTGATCCTAAACCACTCATGGTCTTCCAACTTTTTGGTTGGGCCCCGTCCGCTCTTTTCAATAGATTTGTTCGATCCGGAGGGCTAAAAGAAGAAAGATCGCCGTTAATATTTCTATATTGATAGTAGATGATTAATTAATGAATTAATTATATTACATGAACCTCGCCGGAGCGGTCGTCTACTCGATCACACAAGGCATCGCCTTCTCCCTCGCAGAAGGCATCACCTTCAACCTCAAAGAAGTCGTCTCTTTCGGCAAAAAGAGGATCACCCTCGCCGGAGTTATTTAGAAACGTCAATACATCTAAATTTTCTTCCCCGCGGATCACACCTTGGATTAACTCTTCCTTTTCTTCGTCTCTGTCGTGTGGTTCCATATTTTTTGCATAGGTGGAAAAACGGATAAGTCAAAGCGGCTAAGGGAGAATGTTAGGTAGGGTGTTTGAGAGATATAAACCCTAATTTGGAGAAACCCTAATATATACATACACAATAATAAAAATGAAGAGAAACCCTAAACCCTAAACCCTAAACCTAGATACAAAAAGGAAACTATGTAGTAGATAGATAACTCTAGCTACGGACAAAAGACCACATTGGAATCATATGCATCATAGCGAGAAATTAGATACTTTGTAATAGGTTCAGAATAAGAGGCTACGCTTTCCCTCGGGCTCGGATCCTATCGCGAAGAACCAATACCGGAAAGAAAGGCGACAATTCAAGACATGGCATAATGCAATGCGCAAACAATATGTATGACATGTCAGATTAGATACTATGCAGTAACCATAATGCATGTCGATTTAAGAGGGTTTGGAATGCCCTGGCAAAGGTGCATCGTCAAACTCACATGTATATGAGGGGTATCGATGTTCTTCCAACTAAACTAGGGTTTAAAGTTGCTTGACAATATATTATGACTGCTTAGACACATAGCTCTCAATTTTCTGAAGGTTTTGATATATTATACATATTTTTATGATTAAATATGAATTAGTTATTGATTTTACAAAATTATATTAATTTTTGCTATTTTCAAACATTTCTGAAAAGGATTAAGCCATTACTGCATCACCTAGACGTCATAAACCCTATCCCTAACTTTCTACACCGGGGCTGCTCCTACCCACAGCCACTGACTAGGGGGGCCCAGGCCGAGCTGGGTCCACCCTATGGCCACGCAGGCGCCACGTCAAACGCGGCGGCGAGAGACGGCGGGCCGTGGTCGCCGGCGATGATCTGGGTCACCCCAGCACGCGCGGAGAGGTGCGCTGGAAAGAGCATGATGAGGGGAACCACATAGTGGCGGCACCGCCCCTTTAGGGCCACCGGAGCGAGGCCTGCGACGAGCGGCGGCGATGGAGCTCACACACGAACGGTGCGCGGCAGCTACGAAGATCTAGGAGGCAAACGGAGGGTGCCCTGAGAACCAGAAGCTCACCACAGTGCTCGACGTGGGGTCGTCGAATCTAGGTGAGGTCGGACGGCGGCGAATCGATGGCGGCCGGAGCTCGGGAAGATGGGTTGCAGATCTTGATTAAGGCCGAGCGGGGCCGATTCCTTTGGCGTAGAGACGCAGTCCAGCACGGTGGAGCTCCTCGACACCTTGGCTTGGCTCGGGGAGGCTCTGAACGGCGACGATGATGAGTTAGGGTTTCTGATCAAATGGGGAAGAACGCGAGAAGGAACAAGAGGGAATGAGATTGGTACTGGGAGAGAGATGTGAACGCGGCGGTTCCTACCCTTGCATCGAATAGCGGCGGCGAGCTCGGCGGGCAGCCTGCCGGCGTCGTGGGGGGTTCCTATGTGTGCGCGTCGATGAATGAGATGGGGAAGAAGAAGAAGAGGCGCAAGAAGTTATTAAGGATGGACCTTTTGTCCCGGTTGGTGACTTCAACCGGGACTAAAGGGTCATACGTCCCGGTTGGAGCCACCAACCGGGACGTATGCTCCACTTTTTTTCTTCATATTTTGGGCTGAACCCAAGCGACACGCGCAGGGGGCCTTTAGTCCCGGCTCCAACCGGGACGTATGACCCTGTTTTCAAAATTTTTCACAAATTATTTCTTTGTTCCCGCCTTATTTTTTATTTTGAGGTTTAAATTTGTAATGTTTTTTAAATAATAATTAATTTGGAATTTAGAAAAACTTTAAACATAAAAAGTGTTTGAATTTGCATAACCAATTCAAAACCATTTTCTGTTCTTTAAAATAATTAATGTAACATTTTAAACTATGAACCATTTAAAATTAAAAATGAAATAACTTATATTTTTTATATATTAATTTGGAATTTAGAAAATCTTTAAACATAAAAAGTGTTTGGATTTGAATAACTAATTCAAAACCATTTTTTGTTCTTAAAAATAGTTAATGTAACCATTTAAACTATGAACCATTTAAAATTAAAAATGAATTAAATTATATTTTTTATATTAATTTGGATTTAGAAAAACTTTAAACATAAAAAGTGTTTGGATTTGAATAACTAATTCAAAACCATTTTCTGTTTTTAAAAATAATTAATGTAACCATTTAAAATATGAACCATTAAAAATTAAAAATGAATTAACTTATATTTTTATATATTAATTTGGAATTTAGAAAAACTTTAAACATAAAGAGAATTCAAAACCATTTTTTTGTTTTTAAAAAATAATTATTGTAATTGTTTAAACTATGAACCATTTAAAATTAAAAATTAGTTAACTTATATTTTTTATATATTAATTTGGAATTTAGAAAAACTTTAAACATAAAAAGTGTTTGAATTTGAATAACTAATTCAAAACCATTTTCTGTTTTTAAAAATAATTAATGTAACCATTTAAAATATGAACCATTAAAAATTAAAAATGAATTTACTTATATTTTTTATATATTAATGGGCGGGAAGAAAAGGAAGGGAAATAATGGGAGGGAAGAAAATTTTATTACGACAGAACTGGAATTAAAGTACATAACGCAACTAACACTAAGTTACATAAAGCACGACTGAAAATTAAGATACATAGAAGAATTGAAAATTAAGATACATGGCCAGATTAAGTTACAATCGGCCGAACTTATTTTGCAATGTTGGAGTGATTCAGTCTTGCTGCTGCCTACACCTTTAATACTCGCCACTATAGTCGTTGTACTCGCCGCGGACATCGTCGCTGTCGTCGTCGAGGTCGTCGTAGTTGAACCTTGAAGGCTGAGTACGAGTGGGATGGACTTAAGGATAGCGCAGGCGGGGGTTAGAGTCGGCGGCCGTGTCGTAGGCCATGACGCTCTAGAGAATCCGGCCGCACCACCAAAGCCGACGACCGGCCTCGTTGAAGTTCGAAGGAGGTGGGCCGTCCTCCTCGTGCCTGGCGAGTGACCTCTCACGCCGATCCCCGAAGAAGGCTTCCCATGTCGGGAAATAGTCGGGATGCCAGTTGGGATACCTCCGCTGCTCCGGCGTGAGGTCGAAGTAGTAGTGGGTCGTGATGGCCATCCGGCGCGCCACACCTATAGGGACAGGAGGAACCGGCATGCCTCCGGCCGATCCATCCGATTGACGGGGGCAGTAGCACGGCAAGTGGTAGTTCGAGCAAAACGCCTCCAAGGGGTTAGTCGTACGGTGGAAGCCATGGGAAAGAGTGATGAGGTTGTAGATATGTGTCTAGAGATGTGCAATGATAATGGAGGACAATCCTACATATATGTAGTAAGAAATGGCGGGAAGAAATGGCGGGAAGAAATGACGGGAAAACTTGCGCTCGGAAAATGGAAAATGGATTTTCCTTGCGACAAAAGTCAAACTTCCTCCTGCATCATTGTTCTCCATCCCAATGTCCACATGCATGCATAATATGGGCATAGCATCACAAACTATGTCGTGTTTCAGCACATAACATCGGTCATTTAGACCGAAAGCCATGAAACCTCGAACATGATAGGTCATTTTGTGAAGGTTTTTTCGAGACATGATCATTATACCAAGTCTGGTATTTTTCCTTGCAACTATGTAACATAATATGACACCACGCGAATGATTTACATTGTTCAGACTTTTTTGAATTTCTTATGCCCGTTTTGAATTTTTCTCTTTTCGAACTATGGCCGAACCGGCGTGCATGAAGATAGGGGACGAGCATTGTTAGAACTTGTATTGGATCTCTGAAGAAACCACATATTGTGAGTCCAAAAATGGTTTTTTTTCAAAAAATCACGGGCGTTAGATCATGTACCTGTAGTACAAACCGGACCCAATTCCTGCCGATTCGACAGACATTTGTCCTTTTTACCCGGGATGGACGGAAAGGTTTGAGATGTCCCGGTTGGGAGATATTCCATGTAAGGTGGTCTAGTATTTTAGAAAAATGGAACGGTAGAACTCTAAAACAGCATTTTGGTGGTTGCTTCACAAAACGACCCGGTTTTTGCGCTCGGAAAATGGAAAATGGCTTTTCCTTGCAAAGAAAAGGAAAACTTACTCCTGCAACATTGTTCTCCATACCAATGTCCACATGCATGCATAATATGGGCACAGCATCACAAACTATGCCGCGATTCAGCACATAACATCGGTCATTTGGACCGGAATCCATGAAACCTCCAACATGATAGGTCATTTTGTGAAGGTTTTTTCGAGACATGATCAATATACCAAGTCTGGTATTTTCCCTTGCAACTATGTAACATAATATGACACCACGCGAAGGATTTACATTGTTCGGACCTTTTTGAATTTCTTATGCCTGTTTTGAATTTTTCCCTTTTCGAACTATGGTCGAACCGGCGTGCATGAAGATAGGGGACGAGCATCATTAGAACTTGCATTGGATTTCTGAAGAAACCACATATTGCGAGTCTAAAAATGGTTTTTTCAAAAAATCACGGGCGTTAGATCATGTACCTGTAGTACAAACCGGACCCACTTCCTACCGATTCGATAGACACTTGTCCTTTTTATATGGGATGGACGGAAAGGTTTGAGATGTCCCGGTTGGGAGATAGTCCATGTAAGGTGGTCTAGTATTTTAGAAAAATAGGACGGTAGCATTCTGAAACAGCATTTTGGTGGTTGCTTCACAAAACGACCCGTTTTTTGCGCTCGGAAAATGGAAAAATAGCTTTTCCTTGCGACGAAAAGGAAAACTTCCTCCTGCAACATTGTTCTCCATCCCAATGTCCACATGCTGGCATAATATGGGGACACCATCACAAACTATGCCACGATTCAGCACATAACATCGGTCATTTGGACCGAAATCCATGAAATATCCAACATGATAGGTCATTTTGTGAAGGTTTTTTCGAGACATGATCAATATACCAAGTCTGGTATTTTTCCTTGTAGCTATGTCACATAATATGACACCATGCAAAGGATTTACATTGTTCGGTCTTTTTTGAATTTCTTATGCCTGTTTTGAATTTTTCCCTTTTCGAACTATGGTCGAACCGGCGTGCATGAAGATAGGGGACGAGCATCGTTAAAACTTGCATTGGATCTCTAAAGAAACCACATATTTCGAGTCTAAAAATGGTTTTTTCAAAAAATCACGGGCGTTAGATCATGTACCTGTAGTACAAACCGGACCCACTTTCTACCGATTCGGCAGACATTTGTTCTTTTTACTCGGGATGGACGGAAAGGTTTGAGATGTCCCGGTTGGGAGATAGTCCATATAAGGTGGTCTAGTATTTTAGAAAAATGGGACGGTAGCATTCTGAAACAGCATTTTGGTGGTTGCTTCATAAAACGACCCTTTTTTGCGCTGGGGAAATGGAAAATGGTTTTTCCGTGCGACGAAAAGGAAAACTTCCTCCTGCAACATTGTTCTCCATCCCAATGTCCACATGCATGTATAATATGGGCACAACATCGCAAAATATGCCACGATTCAGCACTTAACATCGGTTATTTGGACCGAAAGCCATGAAACCTCGAACATGATAGGTCATTTTGTGAAGGTTTTTTCGAGACATGATCAATATAACAAGTATGGTATTTTTCCTTGCAACTATGTCACATAATATAACACCACGAGAATGATTTACATTGTTCGGACTTTTTTGAATTTATTATGCCCGTTTTGAATTTTTCCCTTTTCGAACTATGGTCGAACCGGCGTGCATGAAGATAGGGGACGAGCATCGTTAGAACTTGCATTGGATCTCTGAAGAAACCACATATTGCGAGTCTAAAAATGATTTTTTTCAAAAAAATCACGGGCGTTAGATCATGTACCTGTAGTACAAACCAGACCCACTTCCTGCTATTTTGGCAGACATTTGTCCTTTTTACCCGGGATGGACGGAAAGGTTTGAGATGTCCCGGTTGGGAGACAGTCCATGTAAGGTGGTCTAGTATTTTTGAAAAATTGGACGGTAGCAGTCTGAAACAGCATTTTGGTGGTTGCTTCACAAAACGACCCGTTTTTTACGCTCGGAAAATGAAAAATGGCTTTTTCGTGCGACGAAAAGGAAAATTTTCTCCTGCAACATATTTCTCCATCCCAATGTCCACATGCATGCATAATATGGGCATATCATCACAAACTATGTCGCGATTCAGCACATAACATCGGTTATTTGGACCGAAAGCCATGAAACCTCGAACTTGATAGGTCATTTTGTGAAGGTTTTTTCAAGACATGATCAATATACCAAGTCTGGTATTTTTCCTTGCAAATATGTCACATAATATGACACCACGCGAAGGATTTACATCGTTCGGACTTTTTTTGAATTTCTAATGCTCGTTTTTAAATTTTTCCCTTTTCGAACTATGGTCGAACCGGCATGCATGAAGATAGAGGACGAGCATCATTAGAACTTGCATTGGATCTCTGAAGAAACCACATATTCGAGTCTAAAAATGATTTTTTCCAAAAAATCATGGGCGTTAGATCATGTACCTGTAGTACAAACCGGACCCACTTCCTACCGATTCGGCAGACATTTGTCCTTTTTACCCGGGATGGACGGAAAAGTTTGAGATGTTCCAGTTGGGAGATAGTCCATGTAAGGTGGTCTAGTATTTTAGAAAAATGAGACGGTAGCATTCTGAAACAGTATTTTGGTGGTTGCTTCACAAAACGACCCGTTTTTTACGCTCGGAAAATGGAAAATGGCTTTTCCGTGCGACGAAAAGGGAAACTTCCTCCTGCAACATTGTTCTCCATACCAATGTCCACATGCATACATAATATGTGTACAGCATCACAAACTATGTCGCGATTCAGCATATAACATCGGTCATTTGGACCGAAAGCCATGAAACCTCGAACATGATAGGCCAGGCTGAGGTGGGAAGCCTATAAATAGAGGGAAAGACCTATAAATAGAAGGAAAGGGTTCATCTTTAGTCCCGGTTGGAGGCATTTCGGCAGGCTGGGCCAGGCAGCACTAATGATAGGGGTGAGTGTCGACATTATGTCGTATGTTAGGTTTTTGTCCGGATGGTGTCACCAACCGGGACTAAAGATGAACCTTTAGTCCCGGTTGGAGACACCAACCGGGACAAAACACGAATCAGCACTAATAATAGGGGTGAGTGTCGACATTATGTCGTGAGTGTCGACACTATGCCGAGCTGCTTGTACTATATATAGGCATCCTTGTGAGTCCATTCCTCCAGCCAGATTGAGGCATCTCCAAGATGGTTTTCGAGAGCAGGGACACCACTACGACCAGTTTTAGGGAGATGCCGCCGGATCCTAGTCCTCTGGCATCTCCAAGAAACTGGTCATAGAGGCACTCCCTAATATGTGAAATTAGTTAGCTTCTAGGTGTATTGATATAGTTAGAGAAGTTACAAGCTACAAGATGGTGTCCGAGAGTAGGGACACCACTACGGCCAGTTTGAGGGAGATGCCGCCGGAGCCCAGTCCTCCAGCATCTCTTACAAACTGGTCATAGAGGCACTCCCTAATATGTGACCACGCACGTTTGGAGATCAGATCTTAATGGTAAGTACGAATCGGGACAACTTCTTCATAGTTCAGGAAATTCGTTCTACGAATCAGGACTAAAGGCCCCCTTTAGTCCCGGTCCAGCCACAAAACGGGACTAACACTCAAGACATTTATTAATATTAAAAACGAGACTACAAAATCGGGACTAAAGGTCGCCCTATATATAGTCCCGGTCAAGCCACAAACCAGGACTAACACTCAATACATTTATTAAACTTGGAAAATTGCAAACATCATAAAATATCCTTCACAAAATGAGCTATCATGTCTCGTCGCATTTAGGTTCACAATATGCAGCCGACCGGACAGACATGAACTAGAGGTACACAATATGAGCATGAACTTCTTGGCGTATGTCCTTCCTTATGATCACTTCAGACGTAACCATGGAGCATCTTCTTTACTTAACGGAATGCTTGGGTCAGTTTTCACTGTGAAGGGCGAAATTTCATCAAACTTATTATAATCTTCTGACATGTCTGTTTTGTCCTTGATTCCCGCGATGTTTCTTTTCCCTGAAAGAACTATGTGATGCTTTGGCTCATCATATGATGTATTCGTTTGCATATTTTTTCTTTTTTTGGTCTGGAGGACATGTCTTCACATAGAAAACCTGAGATACATCATTGGCTAGGACGAATGGTTCATATCTATAACCAAGATTGTTAAGATCCACTGTTGTCATTCCATACAACTGGTCTATCTTTACCCCTTCCCCATTCAGGTTGACCCATTTGCAGTGAAACAAAGGGACCTTAAAAGAGACTCCATCTTCAAGTTCCCATATCTCCTCTATGTAACCATAGTATGTGTCCTTTTTCCCATTCTAGTCCGTTGCATCAAAGCGGACACCACTGTTTTGGTTGGTGCTCTTTTTATCTTGGGCGATCGTGTAGAATGTATTCCCATTTATTTCGTACCCTTGGAAATTCAATATAGTAGAAGATGGTGACGCGGACAACAAGTATAGATGATCTCCAACAGTGGTGTCATTCAAGAGATGTGTCTGCATCCAACCTCCGAAAGACTTCATGTGTTCATCTGTAATCCATGAGTCAGGCTTCCCCGGGTTTTTGGAGCATACAATATTCTTGTGTTCCTCGATATACGGAGCTGCCAAGGTGGAATTATGTAGAAATGTGTTGTGTGCTTTAGTGAAAGAATCCCCGTCTCTACATATCATTGCTTTATTTCCCAGCGTGCATTTTCCACTTAGTCTTCCCTCATGCCGCGAGTCAGGAACACCAATCGGCTTAAGGTCAGGAATAAAGTCAACACAAAACTTAATGACCTCCTTTGTTCCATATCCCTTGGAGATGCTTCCTTATGGTCTAGCACGGTTATGAACATATTTATTTAAGACTCCCATGAACCTCTCAAAGGGGAACATATTATGCAGAAATACAGGAACGAGAATACCAATCTCTTCCACTAGGTGAACCAGGAGACGCCTCATAATATTGAAGAAGGATGGTGGGAACACCAACTCAAAACTAACAATACATTCTACCACATCCTTCTGTAACCTTGGCAGAATATATGGATTGATTACCTTCTGAGATATTGCATTGAGGAATGCACACAGCTTCACAATGGGTACTCGAACATTTTCCGGTAGAAGCCCCCTCAATGCAATCGGAAGCAACTATGTCATAATCATGTGACAGTCATGAGACTTCAGGTTTTGAAACTTTTTCTCTACCATATTTATTATCCCCTTTATATTAGATGAGAAGCCAGACGACACCTTGATACTGTAAAGGACTTCAAAAAAGATTTCCTTCTCTGCTTTGGTAAGATCATAGCTGGCATGACTTAAGTGACGCCCTTTATATTGTTCTGTGTATGCATGTTCTTTGGGTCTTTCATAATTTGCTGGTCCTCCCGTGCTTCTGGTGTATCTTTTGTCTTCCCATACACGCCTGGGAATCCTAGCAGGTTCACGCAAAGATTCTTCGTCACGTGCATCACGTCGATTGAAGAGCGGACACGTAGGACTTTCCAATATGGCAGCTCCCAAAATATAGATTTCTTCTTCCACATGGGTGCGTGTCCTGTAGCGATGTCATTCGGAACTGATTGACCGCCAGGACCCTTTTCAAAGATTACTTCTATGTCCTTGACCATACCAAATACATCATCACCAGCAGAGAGTTCAGGCTTCTTCCGGTGATCTACCTCACCTTTGAAATGCTTGCCCTATCTTTCTTACGGGATGATTGGTCGGAAGAAATCGTCGATTTGCAAGGTACACAATCTTCTTGCATTTATCCAAATATGTACCTTCAGTCTTCTCTAAATAGTGTGTGCATGCCTTATATCCCTTGTTTGTCTGTCCTGAAAGGTTACTAAGAGCAGGCCAATCATTGATGGTTACGAAAAGCAACCCTCGTAGGTCAAATGGCTCCTGTTTGTTCTCATCCCACGCATGTACACCTGGTTTTCCCCACAGCTGTAAGAGTTCTTCAACTAATGTCCTTAGGTACACATCAATGTCGCTGCCCGGTTGCTTCAGACCTTGGATGAGCACTGACATCATAATGAACTTACGCTTCATGCACAACCAAGGAGGAAGGTTGTAGATACATAGACTCACGGGCCAGGTGTTGTGACTGCAGCTCTGCTCCCCAAAAGGATTCATGCCATCCATACTTAGACCAAACCATAAGTTCCTTGCGTCATCTGCAAAGTCCGGGAAGTCTCTCTCGATTTTTTTCCACTGTGACCCATCAGCAGGGTGTCTCAACTTCCCGTCTTTCTTACGGTCTTCTTTGTGCCATCGCAACAACCTGGCGTGCTCTTTGTTTCTGAACATGCGTTTCAACCTTGGTATTATAGGAGCATACCACATAACCTTAGCAGGAACCCTCTTCCGGAGGGGCTCTCCCTCAACATCACCAGGGTCATCTCCTCTGATCTTATACCGCAATGCATTGCATACCGGGCATTTATCTAAATTCTCATACTCCTTACCGCGATAGAGGATGCAGTCATTAATGTATGCATGTATCTTCTGCACATATAATCCTAGAGGGCAGAGAGTCTTCTTTACTTCGTACGTACTCTCGGGAAGTTCGTTATGTTTTGGAAACTTCGGCTTCATTATTTTTAGTATCTTTCCAAATGAGGAGTCAGTTAGACCACACTCTACCTTCCATCGCAGCAATTCCAGTGTGGTACTGAGCTTTGTGCCGCCATCTTCGCAATTTGGGTACATAATTTCTTGTGATCTTCTAACATGCTCTCCAACTTCAACTTCTTCTTTTCTGTTTCATAGTCTCGCTTTGCATCAGAAATGACCCTACAAAGTTCATCAGCGGGCTCATCTGATGCCCCTTCTTCACATCCTTCCTCTTTATTGTCTTCCATTGTAGTATCACTGTATTCAGGAAATATATGATGATAGTTTTTATCTTCATATTCTTCTTCATTATCTTCTATCATAACCCCTCTTTCCTCGTGCTTGGTCTAGCAATTATAATTGGGCATGAAACCTTTCATAACCAGGTGGCTGCGAATGATTTTCGAGGAAGAGTACTCCTTATTGTTCCGACATTGAACATATGGACAACGTATAAACCATTCTCTTTGTTTGTCGTAACCACATCGATAAATTTATTCACGCATTTAATGTGCCCGGGTACACGCCGGTCACCGTACAACCATTTCCGACCGTTCATCTGCATCATATAATTAAGTTTATCAAAAACGAAACATCATAAATAGTGAAATGACCAATTCACATCGACACGTGCATTGTATCAATGACAGAGAAAAGATAAGATTGCTAACCTCGATCGAGGGAAATAAAGAGGAGAAAGCTCAAGTGCGTCTCGGGCACCTCCTATATTTTTGTTCGGTGAGAAATTAAACAGGATCATTCACTCAAACATTTCATCAAACACCTTGAATGCATGCATAGGAAAAAAATAAACTAGCACACCTCTCACACCTTCCACCAAGAAAAAAAAGAGGGGAGACAGAGGACTGGGGCGTCGTATTTATAGAGGACGGGATCATACGTCCCGGTTTATAACACAAACCGGGACTAAAGGTGTGTGACAGACCACGTATCTGGCGTCCAACCTTTAGTCTCGGTTTGTGACGCATGACCCCTCACAAACCGGGACGCATGCCTCCGACCACCGTACCCGCTCGAACCAGGACGCGTGTCAGCATTAGTCTCGGTTCGTGACGCAACCAGGACTAATGTTATTAAGAAGCGCGTATGGATAGCCTGTTTTCTACTAGTGATAACGCTTTTGAAAATCAGTCTTTTATACGTAGATGGGACGACTAAGCAGTGTTTAGTGAACGTGTCTATAACCAACGATCTAACATACTCCCTTCGTTCCAAGAATATAAAATGTTTAAAACTTTTTTTGAAATAAATGTATCTAAACAATAGTTTTAGTGTGTAGGTGTATTTATTTTATTCTGAATTAACCTACATACCTCTAGATACATGTATTTTAGAATAAGGATAAAACGTCTTATACTTTTTAAGTGGGGGAAAATAATTAGACAAAGATGAAACTTGTTTTTTGTTTGGATTTTGATTTATTAGAAAGAAGCATATGATGAGACCCATCGAGGCATGCACATACGGTCTCGGAAGTGTGGCCTGCGTAGCTAATACGTTCCGGCTAGCTAGCTAGCACCGGCGATCTTCATAAGAAAATCAATCAGTTGAATGAAGGTAGATACATATCTCGTTGGTGTGGAGCATTCTTAGGGCGAACCGGGAAGAGAGACCGCTGTTTCTTCGGATTCCGGCCAACCAGTGAGACTTGCAGCAGCAGCAGCCGACGACCTCCTCTCCTCCCACTAGTAAAAAACGGACCTTTGGTCCAGAGCATTAGTCCTGGTTCTGGTACAAACCGGGACTAATGCCTTGTTGCCAACGACTAGAAACGGTCGCAGGCCCTAAAAGACATTAGTCCCGGTTCGTATGAGACCTTTAGTCCCGGTTCGTTTAACAAACCGGGGCTAAAGGGTCTGGCGCTGTAAAAGAGCAGATGCGTGAACCTTTAGCCCGGTTTGTTTCTCAAACCGGGACTAAAGTTTTCGACTATATCTTCTTCCCCTTCCTAGCCCGAGCTATTTTAAGCTCACACAAACATCTCTCTCAAATTTCTCTCCTCAAGCTCGAGTTTTTCCCAATTTTTCTCAAGATTTATGAAGATTTTTTGGCTCCACGTCTATCAAGGGTCCTAAGAGGTTAGCAACTTTATTATTTCATCTTTTATTACTTGTTTTAGCTCATTTCATGCTCTAGAAATGGATAGATTTGTGTGGATTCTATCTCTATATATCTGGTTAATTTGGCACATATAGTTCTCGAAATTTATTTGATCCATCGAAGCACATAGATACATGAGTTCATCTTATCTACATATCTTGGTTTGGCATGTAGTCTTGAAATTCAGACGGTTCACAGTGCATCATGTCACCGTCGTGCAACAAAATATTCTTTTTTTTTCTACTTGTCATCATAAAATCCATTGCAACAAAAATAAGTACCAAAACTATGAAGGCACACATATATATAGTGGTGCCCTAGCATTTTAGTTAATCGTCAGCCAGTTAAGCAAGTAAGAACAAAAACATGAACACGCCGAGGAGCAACCAAATTAAATTAGAGAGTGCCTCTATGGCGAGCTCCTCGAAGATGTCTGAGGACGAGGCATCCTAAGATATCTTCGAGAAACTCTGCTGTAGTGGTGTCCCTACTCTCGCACACCATCTTTCAGTTCATATCTTTTCTAGCTAAATCAATATGCTGGTGGAGCTAACTAATTTCACATATTAGGGAGTGCCTCTACGGCGAGCTCCTCGAAGATGTCTCAGGACTCCGTCGTAGTTGTGTCCCTGGTCTCGCACACGATCTTCCTTGCAGTTGATAGTTCACAAGAAAGCCTATTTATATATTAAGCATCACAACATAGTGTTGACACTCACGACATAATGTCGACACTCACCCCTGTCATAGTGTCGCCACCCACTAAAACAGTGTCGCCACTCACTGGCATAGTGTCTCTACTCACGACATATAGTGTCGTCACCCACTTTTAGTCCCGATTGGAGTGTCCTTTAGTCCCGGTTGGAGACACCATTCAAGACTAAACGGGTTCAGGTCGGCCCCAGCCTGCCGCAACCCCTTTAGTCCCGGTTGGTGTGTCCAACCGGGACTAAAGATGTAGTAGAAAGTTTTTAAATCAGTGCATAGTTGTTTGATGTATACGATATGTTCTTTTATTTTTAGACTAGTACTACTCTTAGCATCGTGATTTTTTTTGATGAACTTATATAATGCAGATGAGACGGCAATGGATGTACGCTGACCGGATATATGACGAGTTCATTAAAGGCGTGCGTTCTTTTCTTGTTGTGGCAGAGGCAAACAAGCGGAATGGTTTTATGTGTTGTCCATGTGGTGAGTGTCGGAATCAGAAGGAATACTCTTCCTCAAGAGTCCTTCACGACCATTTGTTTTGGTCCGGTTTCATGTCTAGCTATAATTGTTGGACCAAGCACGGAGAAAGAGGGGTTATGATGAAAGACAACGAAGATGAAGAGAATGATGACAGCTATCCTATGTCCCCTGAATACGGTGGTACTATAATGGAAGACAATGATGAAGAAGAAGCAGAAGAACGTGCATCATATGAGCCAGATGATGATCTTGGTCGGGCCATTGCTGATGCAAAGGGAGAATGTGATAGCAAAAGGGAGAGGTTGAAATTTGAGCAGATGTTAGAGGATCACAAAAAAATTGTTGTACCCGAATTGCGAAGATGACCACAAAAAGCTAGGCAGCACACTGGAATTGCTGCAATGGAAGGTGATACGTCTGAAACGTATCTATAATTTTTGATGCTCCATACTTGTTTTGTATCTACTTTGCTTTACTTGTCCACACTTTGAGGTGTTTTTTACATGTTTTCTGGTACTAACCTATTAACAATTTGCAACAGTGCCAGATGCCTGTTTTCTACTGTTTTTGATTTCAGAAAAGTTAGTAAATAAATATTCTTAGAATTAGACGGGACAAACGTCAAAGTCAATTACTTTCCGTGGGGAACAAGAAGTCCAGAGGGGAGACGAGGAAGCGGGCCAGGGCAGCTGCACCCCCAGCGGCCTGTGGTGGGCCCGCCGACTAGGGTTTGGCCCCCCTGGTCTCCTCCTCGGCCTCCCCCTTCGCCTATACAAAGCCCCCAATGCAGAAACCCTAAGCACCCGATCAGAAATCCACGAAACCGTCTGTAGCCGCCGCCACCATCGTCCCTAGATTAGGAGGGATCTGAAGTTCTTCCCGGCACCCTGCCGGAGGGGAGATCATCCCGGAGGCCTTCTCTCTAGTATGATGCGTGAGTAGTTCCACCTTGGACTATGGGTCCATGTAGTAGCTAGATGGTTGTATGTCCTCCTTTGTGCTTTCATGTATAGATCTTGTGAGCTCCGTTCATGATCAAGATCTAATCTATTTGTAATCATGCATGTTGTGTTTGCGGGGATCAAATTGATATTGAGATTATTATGTTGGTTTGATTAATGGTTTTTTCTTTATGATTCTATCATGTCTGTGTTGTTTGTGATCTTGCATGCTCTCTGTTTTTAGTAGCTATCTTGGCCAAGTAGTTGCTAGTGACTCCAAAAGGGGGTATTTATGCTCGATAGTGGGTTCATGCCTCTAGTTTCCAAAGGAAGTGATAGAAATCTCTTCGGTTGTAGATGTGCTGTTGCTACTAGGGAGAAAATAACGGTCTCTTGTTCATGGAACATGTGGACTATTTATCTTACACACTTTGCTTAAAGCAGTTGTCTGTTGCTTGCAACTTAATATTGAAGGGGGTTCGGATGATAACCTGAAGGTGGACTTCTAGTCATAGATGCAATTAGATGGCGGTCTATGTATATTTTTGTATTGCCCAATCGAATCTCATAGGATCTTTTTGTCTAGTATTGCATTGTTATGCCTTGCTCAGTTCCTGTCAATTGCCCTGATATAATTTGTTTACCCTACATGCCATGTTGTTTATCTAAGGAGAGCACCTCTAGTGAACTATGGACCCCGGTCCAATCTTTACCATTGATACATCTTCTACTGTTACTTGTTTACTTGCTGCAAACCATCATTACCTTCCACATCATACGTTTAATCCTTTGTTATAGCAAACCGGTAAGCTTGATAACCTCACTGATTCATTAGGGCAAAGTCTTGAGTTTGTGTTGTGCAGGTTTCCGCGTTGCTTGCAACACCTGTGTGACATTTCCCTCCTCCTACTGGTTCGATAACCTCGGTTTCTTACTGAGGGAAACTTGCTGCTGTGCTGCTTCATACCTTGCTCTTCGGGTTTCCAACGAAGGGTCCCACGACAAGTGGTGGGCGCCATCAGAAGGCAGAGGTTGCTGTTCCTGACAAGGGATTTGAAAAGTTGTTGAAGATAATGTAGAAGCTTCTTCCAAAGGATAACGAACTGCCCGCTAGTACTTACGAAGCAAAAAAAGTTGTCTGCCCTCTAAATAGTTATTCAACCTAGACGCCCTCGACAAGTCCCTCCTCAGCTGTTATTGTCTATAAGTAATTAAGTCACTAACTCAGCTTGTTCAATTCATTTCATGTCGTTATCCTCACTATATCTCCTTCTGTATGCTATTATATATGTAGAATGAAGATTCAAGAATGTAGAAGAAAGTCAATCTACAGCATTGGATTCATTGATCCAAACAGAGTTAATGGACATACGCTAATAAATAATCTCGAGAAAACGGAGGATAACTTGCTAATGTTTTTAATGGAGCAACATTACAAGACACAAATACTATTTCTTTATAATTATGGGTGAGAGTCTTACTGTCTTGTACAGTTCGATTTTTGTTTACTCGATGTTAATTGTATATAAACGTGCGCAGCTACCACTAGGATTAATTTATGTGGATATTACGTATGCAAGTTCATTCGTGTGTGTATAGAGCAGGGCACAGACTTTCTTTGAGTATGTAAACAATATATTCACAATTTATTTTATATCATAGTTTTTATTGAGTTCCATTCATAATGATCTACTTCTTTATATATAGTTGGAGGCGATGCGGGATAAGTTCCTACCACATGAACGCCTACTAGCAATTTAAGAGGAGTTGTCGGGAATTTTGCTCAGAGATATCATAAACACAAAAGGAGAGTACAACGTGGATAGACATTCGTGTAATCGTGGATAGCCACAAAAGGACAGTATCCGTGTAATGTATGATCTTCGTGTAAATCAAATAGACGAGCTCTAGTCTCGGTTGTATATAAATTTATATGTCTTTATGTAATCGTGAGAAAAAATTATATTATATATGCATAAATGTATACATCATGTAGTAGCGTAGAATAATATGTATATAAAAACACAAAATGAAAAATAATCAAACATAAAAAATGAATCCTAAAACCCCACGTAGAAACAATCTAGTTCGGGTTTGTAACAGAACCGAGACTAAAGACCTAATATTTAGTCCCGGTACTTAGTTCCGGATTACAATCCGAGACTAAAGTATCTTATAAACCGGGACTAAAGTCCTGTTTTATACTAGTGTCCGATGGCGAACGGCGCCGCTGAAAACGTTCAGCTCGTGCTCGCCGGCAGCAGCGAGTCACGGAACTCCTACCCCTTCCATTATCGCTCCTGGAACGTATGAAAACACATCGGGCTACCAGCAAGCACGTCTTTGCGTCCAGCTCGTGCTTCCTTTATTGGCTACCATCTCGCTGACCATGTACATAATCCAGCACGTCGTTCTCCTCCACGCAGAGACAATCCATGCCACACGCCTGCTCCTCTGAGTCAGGCCGCCGCCGCCTCAGCCACGTCGTTCTCCCTGTTCGCGGTACGTGGGGCGGCATGACCCGGTCCAGGGAGGAGGCGGACGTGGCCATGGGCCGTGCTGTAGGGGATGCGGGAGGAGGCGAGGCCGGCGCAGGCGGAGGGGAAGCACCAGGGGCGGCGACGGGAGACCGGGGTTCAATCCCCGGTGCGCAGAAGGCCGGCGCAGGCGGCGGGTAAGCATCAGGGGCGGTGACGGAAGGCCGGGGTTCAATCCCCGGCACCCAGGAAAGACGGAAGCGAGCGACGCGAGAGAAGCTGCGGAAGGCGGAAGCGAAGCTAAGGTTGACTAAGTGGTGGCACATCTTGTAATTTCCTCGAACTGCCACGGGTAAATTGGCTTTTCCTTAAAAACGTATTTTTGGCGGATGGAAACGTATTTGACTAACCTACCTTAAGAAAAATTAGATAGATAGATAGATAGATAGATAGATAGATAGATGATACGTTTGAACTGTTTGGAATTAAAATTAAGAAAATACTTTCAGAATCGCAAAGGCTTATAGGATGTAAAGCTATGCCAACAAGTACATGTATGTAGATAAGGGCATTATAAGAATTATCTCCATGATAGGAATATAATAACAAACTATCGAATCATAGTGGTTAATTATTTAACTTGAAGCTCAAAAGTCAAGATATCCTAGTGTAGTTTTTCCAACATGTTTAATACTTGAAACTAGAAATTTGTTTCAAAAATAGGTATAATATGTTTTAACATGCAGAAAAGCTTCATGGTAGCTTCTGTGAGTTTTATTGAATGCTAATCAATGCATACTTATGTATTTGCATTATTCAATGCTAATTAAATGCATAAATCAACTATTTGCATCTTAGGCATCTCCAATAAAGAGAAAAAAAAACACACACAGGGGGACAGAAGATTTTAATATGAAAAAAACATCTCCAATAAAGAGAGAAAAAACCACACGCGTCAGCCATCGAAACTCATTATATGAAGAATGTTTACACTACATCGTAGATTTTCTCATATGTAACTTATCCCAAGCCCGTTGTTGATGGTCCTCGTTCCCTCCGTCAAAAGTTGGCTTCTTATTGAATTTGGATCACAACTTTAACAAACTCCACCTTGAGATAAATTCTTTCTTTAGCATGAACAACACCATCTCCCTGAACAAACAAACAAATCATTTTCGACGCCAATAGTCACTTAATAAACAGTTATACCAACTAAGTCTAAGCATATCTCAAACTCAGCAACATGAACATTCTTAGTCATCAAATCAGCAAGAGTATCATGAGTGTTGATCTTCCATACCTTTAGTTTACCTTGAGCAATGATACGTCGGAAACATATCTACAATTTTTGATGATTCATACTTGTTTAGTATCTATTTTGCTTTGCTTTGTCTACACTTTGAGGTGTTTTTATATCTTTTCTGTAACTAACCTATTAACAAGTTGCCATAGTGCCAGTTGTCTGTTTTCTTCTGTTTTTGGTTTCAAAAAGGCAGAAAATCAATATTCTCGGAATTGGACGGGACAAAAGCCGAAATCAATATTTTACCGTGGGTGACACGAATCCAGAAGACGAGATGGAGACGCGAATCAGGGCGGCCAGACCCCCCTAGGTGTGGGTGGGCCCTGCCCTGCGCCTAGGTAGGGTGTGGGGCCCCTAGCCGCCTCCCGGCCTCGCCTCTTCGCCTATACGAAGCCCCCGATGCAGAAACCCTAAGTATCCGATCAAAACTCCACGAAACCTTATGTAGCCGCCGCCACAGTCGTCCCTAAATTGGGGAATCTGAAGTTCTTTCCGGCATCCTGCCGGAGGGGAGATCATCCCGGAGGCCTTCTCTCCGGTATGATGCGTGAGTAGTTCCACCTTGAACTATGGGTCCATGTAGTAGCTAGATGGTTATATCTCCTCTTTGTGCTTTCATGTATAGATCTTGTGAGCTCCATTCATGATCAAGATCTAATCTATTTGTAATCATGCATGTTATGTTTGCAGGGATCCGATGGATATTGAGAGTACTATGCCAGATTGATCAATGGTTTTGTCTTTATGATTCTATCATGTCTGTGTTGTTTGTGATCTTGCATGCTCTCCGTTGTTAGTAGCTATCTTGGCCGAGTAGTTGCTAGTGACTCCAAGAGGGGGTATTTATGCTCGATAGTGGGTCCATGCCTCTAGTTTCCAAGGGAAGTGACAGAAATCTCTTAGGTTGTAGATGTGTTGTTGCTACTAGGGAGAAAACAACGGTCTCTTATTCATGGAACAAGTGGATTGTTACCTTACACACTTTGCTTAAACCAGTTATCTGTTTTTTGCAACTTAATACTGGAGGGAGTTCGGATGATAACCTGAAGGTGGACTTCTAGTCATAGATGCAATTGGATGACGGTCTATGTATATTTTTGTATTGCCCAATCGAATCTCATAGGATCTTTTTGTCTAGTATTGTATTGTTATGCCTTGCTCAGTTCCTGTTAATTGCTCTGATGTAATTTGTTTACCCTTCATGCCATGTTGTTTATCTAAGGAGAGCACATCTAGTGAACTATGGATCCCGGTCCAATCTTTACCATTGATACATCTTTCACTGTTACTTGTTTACTTGCTACAAACCATTACCTTCCACACCATATGTTTAATCCTTTGTTACAGCAAACCGGTGAGCTTGACAACCCCACTAATTCGTTGGGGCAAAGTCTTGAGTTTGTGTTGTGCAGGTCTCCGCGTTGCTTGCAACACCTGTTTGACGTTTCCTTCCTCCTACTGGTTCGATAACCTCGGTTTCTTACTGAGGGAAAACTTGTTGTTGTGCTCATCACACCTTCCTCTTGCGGTTTTCAGTGAAGCGTCCCACGACAACTGCTGGGCGCCATCAAGCTATTTTCTGGCACCGTTATCGGGGAGTCTAAGGACGTCTTCACTAGCACTACAAGGAATCTGGCTATATATGACCCTCTATTTTCGTCACAGAATCATCACAATAGTCTGTTTATGACGATTCTATGACGATTTTGAGATCGTCAAAAGCTAGGAGTCGCAAATGAACTATAACGACATTTTTACTAAAATCGTCATAACCGTCTATGACGATATTGAATCGTCATAAATGTTATGACGATCGAATATCGTCACGAGCAGTCTGGCCTCGCCAAGTCAGATCCTACGTGGCATAGAATCAGCCCGGTCCATTTCAAAAATCATATGGGCCAAGCCCAATAATTTAGTCCATTAATATTTTCCTATCAATTCTAGTTGCCACTTGGGCCAAGCCCAGCTTTTTGGCCTTTTTTGTTTGGAGGGTCGTGGCCTTTTTATTTTTAGGGCTATCGACTTTTTACCGTCCAGCTCTTTTTATTTTTAACCATTTTTACCAGGAATTGTAAATTGCTCCAGTATAATATTTTTTAGGCCGTGGCTTTTAACAAGTAGCATTTGAATAAACACACACGCATTACACAAATAATATTTTGGTAAACACATCTCAAATCACATTCAATAATTGTAACATATATTACAATCAGACGTAATTCGCATAACCCAAGAATAGGAAACATCTACAAAAGCACTGTGCAGTATATTACAAACATTCCAAAGTCCAAATCACCCACGGCCACCAAAATATGAATATAAACTCTTTTATAAGTATGGCCTTCGGTTTTTCCATCTATAGCCTGCAGCTCATGTAAAAGAGTGGAAATCATGGTTATGGCTGTCAGTCAAAGAAAGCAATATCTTCTAAAATTAACATAGATTAGGTAGAAATAAAATAAAAAGATGTGCATATCAATTCTGAAGTTATTACTGGTTTCACATTCTAATATGATGTGAAATGCTACTACACTTTTTATAATATAGCTTGAACATACGTACGTTGAATGTTCATTAGAATTAAATTTTATAATAATAAAAGAGCTTCAGCCTGTAACATATTTAGTCTCTGAATTTGGTTCAGTAGAAGATTATAACAAGAGTTTTTTGTGTGTTCCACAAAACAACAAGATCATACTTCTAACTATGAATTAATTTCTAGCTCTAGGTAAATATGTTACAGGATGACACCTTATGTAAATGCATAAAAAGATTATATCAGGATATTATTGAAAAAGTACACTACAAATGAGCATAACTACAATCAGGAGCAATTAAGGAGTTTTAATACACAACAGCAGCAAAATAACAGCAGCAGCAACAATTTAGCAGAAACTGGGGAGGAGAGGGTAGGATAGGCAGATACTTGGGGCGTAGGCGGGGTCGGAGGCGATGAACTCGTCGACGTCGGCATCGGAGAACTTGGCGAGGGGCTTGTCGCAGCTTAGACCAGCACGTGGAGCGCGTCCAGATCCCGACCCGTCGGGTCGCGCCGTACCACCAGCCCAGCCACCGCCGTCGGGAGTCAACGGTGAGCAGGAGGCGCAGGCGCCGACGCCGCACATCATAGAGACCAAACATAAAGTAACATGAAATGGTGACCATAAAATAACATCATAGAGGAACAACTGGATCCTAATACAAATATATTCAGACCATATCTTCAACATCACAAAGGAACTCTACAAAATATGAGGACCACATGTGCAGAATCACAGAGTAGAAACAAAGTTATTTCTAGTTTCTGACTGCTACTATTTTTTCATCATGTACGAGATGCTCAACTCCTCAATAACCCAAGATATATATAGTGTGATGGTCACCATGTCAAAACTAAACAAAATGAGATGCAGACACAACCACATTAATATAGAGATGCCTAGTGGACTGCAATAAACATGGATAGCTCATCTGCAACAACATGTACAATTCGGAGCCTACTATGCAACACAAGGACATTCCCACAGCACATAAGAAGTTGATCTCAATAGTTTTGTCTCAACTTACAAGTTCCATTAATCTAGTGCTCTAATTAGATTGCTGGTACTACACAGTAAAACACACTCTAAATCCTATACATCACCATCAGTGGGTATGACATTGTAACGGTGCCTAGCTATGAGACTTACCAAGACAAGAAAATCCAGTAGCCGAAGAGGCCAAACCAGCAGCGGATGGGAAGTTATTGTACGATGCTATGTGCACATGCAACATCTTGATCCCCTTTTTCTCGTCCTCGAGCCCGCTTCCTGATCTCCCTCAGGCAGCTCTGAAATTTCCCACCAGACAACTCGATCTCCTGCTCAATTCCAAACCAAACAGAGGATTAACTCATAAATACCATCCTAAAATATAACAAGTTTCCATGTTATGTTACATCCAGTTCTCCATAATCATAGCTTGACTGTAATAAACTAGACGCTAGTGCAAACAAAATTAGAAACAGAAAGGTCCCTTCTAGTTTTAGTTACATGGCAATGATAGGTACCGATCCAGAACAAGGTAACTTAGTAATTGCGTCAAAGTTATTCATATTTACTAATGTGTTTGTCACACTACCAAGATTAAAGATAAAACATGCGAACTGATTCAACACTGCATTACTCTAGCATAACTAAAATAAAAACATCAATTTACTGTTCCAGATGAGACTAATGGTAACTCTTTTCTAACTACCTTCATAAATTTCTACAAGATGCAAGAAACTAGATTGCTATAGAAGAGCGACATATGTTCGAGTACACACTACACACATGCTACAGAATATATCACAATGTGATGACATGCTACTCCCCGATCAAGTAAATGTTCCATTACCAAACGTTATTGTAGAGATCAGTGAGCTTAAACCATGTAATATATTGCCAAAACTGAACATGAAATTGTTACATTCACAAGAGACATTTATAGATGGCTTATAAAGTACATAAAACATACATATGAGTGCCACAACAATTAACAGCAACATATCACATCACACTCACTCGTAATGAAAAGATTTACAAGTCTGCAATCAGATAACTAGACTTTGTTATGTAAAACACTAAAACAAAAATTAATTGGTACAAGTAGGCTCATTCTTCTAGATCTATCTATACATGTGTATACCAAACAGCAGAAGTAGGTCAATCAAGTGTATACCAAGATAAAGGCATCGCTTGAAGGAACAACTTTATTAATATCCTAGGTTTGTGAGTGTGCTGGAAAAGAAGAAAGCTCTCATCGTTAAACGATTCTTGTGGTAAACGTTGAACCCTCGTACATCATTGTTTGGGGCACCTTTCACAAATCCGATGGTGGTGATTTTAGATAGCTAAATAAAACATCGAGCCAATGTGAGAACACATGATTTATAAAAAAATGTTATGCTGAATATGGAACAGTAGGTCCATATGTAGAACCTAAACAGAGTCTGGTACAGGTTAAAAGGGAAAATAAAGCAAGTGACCATTTTATTGGAGTAAATACCACTACTGAAGGATAGATGATCCATAGGACATATTCAGGTCCAAGCTAAGGACTTATGAAGAGAGTGTTTCAAGTATAAATATATTAAGATCTTGCTTTACCTAGCAACTAGTTGTTATAGAAAAAGTTGCATATAGCATAGCAAATGTAGATATGTCCGAAAACAATGATAGAATAACAGGGCAAAGTTATGTTGGCACTTCCTCTATGATGCATACTTAACTAAAATGACCTAGCTTGCACTTTGCACATCAATGATATGACTGACAACATATAACTAGATAAGCAATCTGACTACAAATTACCTTGGTGGTGCATACAAGCACATCAAGAAAGGAATCAGAATAAGGTGGAGGTATTAAATTGCATGGAAGCTATCTGCATATAAGCAGCCAGATGCTACCACTGCATCCAAACTACCAGGATTACGTATGTATGATTGGAAGCAGCAAGTCGCAGTGGTGAAATCAGAATAAGGTGAAGGTGGGAAGGGAGCGTGCAGGTGTAGTAGGTACATGAGGATTTTGAGCGGGAGTACCTTAGCGTTGAAGTCAATGGTGAACTTGCGGACGGAGGGCATGGAGGAGAGGTCGAGGTCCATGACATCGAGGGTGGCAAAGGGGGTGTCGGCAAAGACGGCCTTGCGCATGGAGTCGGTGGCAGCAAGGTTCCTCGAGGTCATGACGACGTGGGCGCTGCGCTCTACCAAGACTCGCGTTGTCTCGGCGCCGATCCCGCTGGACGCCCCTGGGTTCTAAAATCGGGTCCGTCAACAAGTGGGCGGCGACGGCAAGGGGAAACTAAGGAGGCAGGAGGGGATGGGAGGGGTGTTACCGGTGATGATGGCGGTGAGATCTTGGGTGACCTGGTCGGAAGTGGAGGCCCAGGAGAAGCCCGAGGCGCCCTTGCGGTTGAAGAAGGACATCAGCATCTTGGTCCCTGGCAGCCACGAGATCTTGGTCGTGGCCCTTCCTAGGAGGAGATCGGCGATGGGGGTCGCTGTGGAGGGGAGGGGCGAGCCGAGATCGGCGTTGGCGATGGGATCAGATCGGGATTCGGGAGCAGTGGGGTGGGTGGGGGTGGCGGCGGAGAGATGAGGAGTCTGCGCGATGTGGTAGACATGGACCTAGGGTTGGATGTGCGACCCGCCAGGTCATCGATCCACAACAAGTTTTCACAGATCGCCATCCTATCCATTCATCATGTTCACATCCAATGGCTAATATTGTCCTTCTCTTATATCCCGCCCAGCCTTAGCAATTATGACGATTCCGTCCATAGAAATTACGACGATCTGTAGCGAAATCGTCATAGTTTAATAAGGATTTGGCCCTACAAACGGCTTACGACCATCTGGTGCAGCATTGTCATAGATCTATGACGATTTTATCCACAGTCACTATCAAAAGGTCACAAGTTGACACATTCCTTGTAGTGTAGGGGAGTCTTTCACTTCCTTTCTCTTTACTTTGTTTTTAGTTTGCTTAGTTTCTTTTGCTTGGTTTTGTTTGACTCTTTTCAAAAAACCCAAAAAATTAGTCTAGTTTGGTTTGCTTGCTTTATTTAAAAACACAAAAAATTAGTTCGTACCCTAGTTGCCACCTTGCTCTAGCTCACCATGTTGTTCCCCAAGTTCGACCTGAAAGATCTTGCAATAGGTAGTGGCTCCATAATTGGAAAAGATAATATTTAAGAATTCTTTAATCATGTTAGCAAGCATAAGGATATTGAGGATAAATCTATAGCAGAGCTTGCTCCTAATTATGAGATTGATGCAGCTTCTTTAGTTCATATGTTGTAGGCTAGGTTGGTTAGCCATAACCCCTTCATACAATTCTTGTTCCTAAAACTAAAAGAAGAAAAGAATGCTGAAAAGAGAGATTTCATCCTTGAAACTTTATTAAAAGAATTCCATGATGTTGCTAGGGAAACCAAAAAGGTCTTTGAGCGTTTCAATATGCTAGGATCAAGTGTAGATGTTGTGGGTATTTCTGATAAAACTAAGCCTAGAAAAGAATTTAAGATACCCATACCTTTTAAGCTTGTTGGAATGCATGAAGCCTTTAAAAAGAATTTTGATTGGATTGCTCCTGAAAATCTTTTTGATGGAAGTAGTAGACCAAAGAGAGATGAGAAGGGATCCTCCAAAACCCATTTGGATGAGATACCTTTCATAGTTGAAGATTTTGTAAGGTTTGATGTGAATGCTTCTTCATTTGAAAATACTTGATTCTTCTTGCTTCTTGTGCCTAACTTAAAGACGTTAAATAAAAGTACTTGTTGGGAGATAACCCAAAAGTTTCCTTGACTATTGGAAGTTATTACTTCAATAATGACCTCTCCTTATCCTTTTTGTTTGCTTTTTGTGCCAAGAATGACCTCTAATGAGAGGGAAGTAAGATTTGGGGAGTTGTTGTCCCAAAACAGATTTCTATCCTCCACAAAAGACATTCGTGAGGAGTCTTTGTAACTCGGATTGAGCTCACAATTTACGTATAAATCCTCCAGTATGTTAGCTGACTTTCGTTAATTCAACACTTTTTGATTTGAGCAACATAAGGTGTTCGAAAAAATGGTTTCTACCAGCTGTTCTGTTTTGATAGATTTCTGCCATTATTTGCATTTGCTTCTTATTGATTCCTTTTTGAGTTCTCTTTAGGTGATTTGAGATTTTTGAAGGAGTTGCTACAGTAGCTTGTGTTTTTATTCAAAAGTCTTGCTATTAGAAAGCTTTGCCAGAGGTCTAATATCTTTTGAATACACTAATGTTGCTAATGAAAATTGTGTGAAGTTTTGTATGAAAGAAAAAATTTAGGTGTAAAGAGAGAATGATGTAATGAGATGAAGAATGGACAAAATTCCACCGTAGTGTCAGCCCAAGAAATATCCAAAAGGTACAAGCGTCAAAGCTTGGGTATGCCCAAGGCATCCCCTTCTTCATCAATAAAAAGCTCAGGTCTGCCTAGACACTTCGTTTTTATTGTTTCATGCACTGTTGTGTTGTTCTTGGAGCGTTTTAGTTTTCATTTGGTTTGCTTAGTTGTTTAGTTTGCTTGAATAAATTAGTTTGAACCCCCGTTCTCGTTGTGTTGTTTTGCAAATAAGTTGCTTGGTGTTGGAAAGGAGTAGTAAGTTCTTGCTTGAAAGTGTAAGAGGAGCTTGCATTGACTGTGACATAGACTTTAGCATGACATGCTATATGTTTTTTTTGACCTTATGCTGAGTGATTATTGTTGTAGCATGTCTTGTTCCAAACAATTGGGATTGCTTAGTGTGCCTTGAAGAAATTATGCGTTGTTTTAGCATGCAAAAGCAAAGTATTGTGGTTTTTCTCCTTTGATGCTTTGCTTGAGTTGAGTTGGCACATGATCACACCATGTTATGACTATGACAAGTCACCATAGCCTCTATGATCATTTAGTCCTTGACTTGTAGTACCACTCTATCCTTTGATTAGTAATGTTTTGTTGCACTGCATGATTATAGCCATTATTGCTCTCTTAGTTGGTTGCTCCCAGTCTTTTGCTAGCCTCCAATTGTATGAGTAAGTTCTACTCATGCTTCCAACTCCCAAGAAACCAAGTTATTCCAAAGTGTCCACTATAAACTCCTATGCATGGTGTGTTAGACCATTCCAAGTATATTCTTGTTTTCAGCTATCTTCCAATTAAAAACTATTTTGTTATGTGAAAACTTAGTGATTAAAGCCCTCACAAACTTGATGGCACACTTTATATTCTTTTCCCCTAATAAACTTGAACCATTGTGTCACCTATGTTGTATATGTTTACACTTATACGTTGGAATTAGCAGAACCATGCTGTCACGGGGAACGTTTTCGACATTGCACTTGTACTTTGTACTCAGTTGATATCATGATGTTTTGTCTATGGATGTCACCGGTGTGAAATAAAGAGGGAACTTGTAAGTCCATGGAGTTTGTATTTTGTCTTAGTGAAACGCCTGGGTCGCTAGCCTAAGCTATGCCTAATCATGGTGGAAACTTACAGCATCACCATAGTGAGCTATCTATGAAGCATCCTCAATAAAAGCTATGCATATAGTAAATAAAAAGATCGCTGATATGCTCATTGCCTGCTTGCCTTGTCATTTTTGTTATGGGATAGCTCTTGTACCATGTGCAAGGGGTACCCCATTGGCGGTTCTCTATGATATGCAAATACTTACAGTGACAAGAACTTACAGGTGACTGAAGTTGAGTAGCATGAGGTGTGGCCCTCGTTTTCAAGGGACTCGAGATTGCTAACTTATACTTCGTAAAGCATATACTCCATAGTTTGTTCACTTTAACCTTAATCACTTCAAGATGCTGTAGGGTTCGCAGCATAGAAAACAAAAAATTTCCTACGATGGGAACAACTATGTACCAAGATCTATCTACTAGATACAAGCAAAGGGAGAGATACATCTGTAGAGAACATACCCTTAAAGACCCACAAAGCTTACGAGTCCAAACTCGTGGTTGATGTAGATGATCTCTTGCCGATCTCAAGATCGAGAGGAAGTCCTAGCGCCGCAAAACAGTAGCGCATCTGTGCTCGCACACACGTACAAGACATCGAGCAACCTCCGCCTCCTCGCTCCAGCGATGCAGCAGAAGCACAACCCTTTCTTGCCGAATAGCCATCGGGAACATGTATCTCGCTAGTCCGATACCATGGGGGATAAATTCTAGAGGGGGAGAGAGATCCTTCACGAGGAGGTGTGCTTTGAGAGGAGGAGAGGGGGCCTTTTATAGGGAGAGGGGGGCACCCCAAGGGCATGGCGCCAGCCATGGTGGCTGCTCCCACCTCTTCCACATTCATGTGGGTGGAGCTCCCACTCAAAATGAAAAGCCTCCACTCCCATAAAAGAGCCTCCACTCAAAAATCCACTCACATGCATCAAGCTATCATTTAAATAAAACTCTTTTATTTATTTATTCAGAATTTTGTTAATTACTTTAATTAACAAACATTCACATAAAATCCCTTGCTAGTATTCAATTTCACATGCAGAACCAGTTTTAGCAATTTCAACCGAAACAGTTTCGGTGTCTAGTGAAATAAATTCCCGCGCTTGTTATTCTTTCTGGCGTGAAACTTTTTCTCCAATTGGATGTCAGTGTCCCTTAAGTGTGCCACCCTACGGTTCACGAATAATGCGGACATGATCGAGACCCTTCTCTGATCAATAATTAGAAGCGGGACCTAGAGATCCATACTGACTCCCACACATTCAACGATGACTTTCATGTGATCGTCGAAACCTTTTATGCTAGTATCTTAATCCCTTTGTTTCACGATATATTACATGTCCTAGATTCGATCATCGGTATCTCCATACCTAGTTTGATCTCGTTACCGACATGCACTCTTTTCCAGTTCCCGTGATAGAACATTCTAGTGATCAAATCACTTGCTTGCAAGCTAATCAATGTGATATCACCGAGAGGGCCTAGAGCATATCTATCCGTCATCGGGATGAACAAATTCCATTCTCGATCCATGGGCCTCAACATAACACTTTAGTAGTTATGAAGCCATCTTTAAAATCACCCAGTTACGGTGTGATGTTTGATGTCATCAAGAAACTCTTCCGGTGTTAGTGATTGACATGATCTCATGGTCTAAGGATTTGGATCACTTCGTAAGTTGTTATAGCAATATAAACTCAATGACTTTGATCGTAATGCTATACTTCGGATGAATGTTCATCATATCATTACAATAATGTTGTGACCTCGTTATTAACAACATCCAATGTCCATGATCAGAAAACCTTTGATCATCTTGTTAATCAACGAGCTAGTTTATAAGAGAGGCATAACTAGGAACTTCTTTTTTGTTTATTAAACACACATGTATTAACATTTCCGTATTAATACAATTATAGCATGAAAAATAAACATTTATCATAAACAAGTAATACGATAATAACCACTTTATTATTGCCTCTCAGGCATATTCCCTTCAAATGCTTATGATAGGGGAAATGAGGGCTAAAAGCTAACAAGTACCATAAATTTTTTGAAGCTCTTTTTGAAACTTGAAATCCCTGCTTTCCTTTATGAAGGGCCTTTCTTGCACCATTATTTGAGTCTCCACCTTCTACCTTTAGGCACCATTAAGAGAGCATAGTTGTCATTCTATGTGCAGTGTCCCTAAGCTTATTGATTGATGCATATTGTGATATTACTTGTTCATGTGCTATTTGTTTCTAGTCACCCTTGTGAACTTTGAAGGTGTCCTATGCATCTATTTGCTACTCTATGAGGGACAAGCTGATTACCACTATGCTATGTTTTCTGTATGTGAAACAAACAAATGTTTTTCAATGCATGTTATTCATGATCTTTGTTTGTAGCCTTTCATGTTGCATGCATAGTTACTATGTCCTATTGTTAGAACTCCATCTTTCACGCACATGTTAGAGTTCTTTGATTCCAGCTTTCAATGCTTGCAAATGGTTTGATCTTGGTTTTGATGGTGCATGTCACCTCAAAAATTATTCTTTTTATCACTTACCTACTCGAGGACGAGCAGGAGTTAAGCTTGGGGATGCTTGATATGTCAGAAATCTATCTATAATTTTTGATGCTCCATGCTTGTTTAGTATCTACTTTGCTTTGCTTTATCTACACTTTGAGGTGTTTTTATATCTTTTCTGAAACTAACCTATTAACAAGTTGCCACAATGCCAGTTACCTGTTTTCTTCTATCTTTGGTTCCAGAAAGGCAGAAAATCAATATTCTCGGAATTGGATGGGACAAAAGCCAAAGTCAATATTTTACCATGGGGGACACGAATCCAGAAGACGAGACAGAGATGCAAACCAGGGCGGCCAGACCCCCCTAGGCATGGGTGGGCCTTGCCCCGCGCCTGGGTAGGGTGTGGGGCCCCTGGCCGCCTCCCGGCCTCGCCTCTTCGCCTATAAGAAGCCCCTGATGCAGAAACCCTAAGTACTCGATCAAAACTCCACGAAACCTTCTATAGCCGCCACCACCGTCATCCCTAGATTGGGGGATCTAAAGTTCTTCCCGAACCCTGCCGGAGGGGATATCATCCCGGAGGCCTTCTCTCCGGTATGATGCGTGAGTAGTTCCACCGTGGACTATGGGTCCATGTAGTAGATATATGGTTTTATCTCCTCCTTGTGCTTTCATGTATATATCTTGTGAGCTCCGTTCATGATCAAGATCTAATCTATATGTAATCATGGATGTTGTGTTTGCGGGGATTCGATGGATATTGAGATTACTATGTCAGATTGATTAATAGTTTTGTCTTTATGATTCTATCATGTCTGTGTTGTTTGTGATCTTGCATGCTCTCAGTTGTTAGTAGCTATCTTGGCCGAGTAGTTTCTAGTGACTCCAAGAGGGGGTATTTATGCTCGATAGTGGGTCCATGCCTCTAGTTTCCAAGGGAAGTGACAGAAATCTCTTCGGTTGTAGATGTGTTGTTGCTACTAGGGAGAAAACAAAGGTCTCTTATTCATGGAACAAGTGGATTGTTTACCTTACACACTTTGCTTAAAGCAGTTGTCTGTTGCTTGCAACTTAATACTGGAGGGGGTTCGGATGATAACCTGAAGGTGAACTTCTAGTCATAGATGCAGTTGGATGGCGGTCTATGTATATTGTTGTATTGCCCAATCGAATCTCATAGGATCTTTTTGTCTAGTATTGCATTGTTATGCCTTGCTCAGTTCCTGTCAATTGCCCTGCTATAATTTGTTTACCCTTCATGCCATGTTGTTTATCTAAGGAGAGCACCTCTAGTGAACTATGGACCCCGATCCAATCTTTACCACTGATACATCTTCCACAGTTACTTGTTTACTTGTTGTAAACCATTACCTTCCACACCATACGTTTAATCCTTTGTTATAGCAAACCGGTGAGCTTGACAACCTCACTGATTCGTTGGGGCAAAGTCTTGAGTTTGTGTTGTGCAGGTCTCCGTGTTGCTTGCAACACCTGTGTGACGTTTCCTTTCTCCTACTAGTTCGATAACCTCGGTTTCTTACTGAGGGAAAACTTGCTGTTGTGCTCATCACACCTTCCTCTTGGGGTTTCCAACGAAGCGTCTCACGACAAGTGCTGGGCCCCATCAAGCAACAATGTCTCGAACAAAATGGTACTCGACATCAATGTGATTTGTTCTTTCATGGAACATCTAATCCTTTGTAAGGTATATGGAACTTTGACTGTCACGAAACAAAGTAATGTAGGAGTCGTCTCCACAAAGCTTAGCAAACAAACTTTTATTCAAAAAGATTCTCTGCATGTTTCAGCAATGGGCATGTATTTAGCTTCAGTGGTAGATTGGCAACAACATCCTGCAACGTTAACTTTCAGCTAATGGTACAACCACCAGCATTAACACATAACGTGTGAAGGACCTTCTCTTAACCAAATCAACAGCAAAATCTGAATCCACATTGCCAACGAGTCCCTCAACAATCCTTCCAAACTTCAAAGAAGCATTGGAAGTGTCATAAAGGTACCTGAAAACCCACTAAACAACCTTCAAATGTTCTTTACTAGGATTATCCATGTCTCTACTGATAAAACTCATTGCATAAGATAAATTAGGCCGGAAACAAACCATGAAATATATCAAGGAACCAACAATGTTAGATAATGGCACCTTTTTGACATGTACTCAAACTCTTCATTAGTAGTATTGAGAAAATAACAGTATAAAATGAGGAGCAATAGGTGTACTAACTGATTTTGCACCATGCAATTTAAACGATGAAGAACTTTTTCAATGTAACTTTGTTGATGAAAAATAGCAAACCGGATTTTCTATCTATGGTAATCTCCATACCTAAGATTTTCTTAGTAGCACCAAGATCATTCATCTCAAACTCACTACTTAGGCGTGTATTGAAATTAGTGATTATTTCCTTCTCTTGGCAACAATCGACATATCATCAATAAATAATAGCAAGTACATAGATGATCCATCAACAAATTTAATGTAGATCGACATAGCTGTCATATTTTGACCTCTTAAATCTATACGAGATAATAAATGAATCAAACCTTTTGTACTATTGTCTTGGAAATTACTTCAAACCATAAAGCGATCTCTTCAACTTTCACACAAAATCTTCCTTACGAGGAATTATGAAACCTTCATGTTGGTCCATGTATATTTCGTCTTCAATTTCTCTATGCAGAAAAGCAGTCTTTACATCTAACTGTTCAAGCTCAACATCACGCATAGCCATAATATGAAAGAATGTATGAATGGAACTATGCTTTACACCTAGATAGAACATATCATTATAATCAATACCTGATATCTGACTATAGCCCTTAGCTACTAGCATTGTCTTGTACCGCAAAGTCCCAAGCCTACCGACGACGGGCCTCGCTCTACTCCATCAAAAGTTAGACTTCTTATTTAATTTGGATCAAAGATTTAACACACCCTCCTGCCTAGATCACATCCTCACCGCTGCTATCCACCCTGACGGGGCGTCCACAAACATCATCTTGTGGGGCTTCAAGGGGGAGTGTTGTGAAGTGTCGCTTTCAGTTGATACCATGGGACATGTTGAAGTTGCAATTTCCATGGTGTTGGCAGAGGCGGTGAATTTCAAGATGACTACAATTGGTAGACCAAAAGGTAAAGGTGGAGGCAGGATTCTGGACTCAACAAAAACATTTCATCACGGGTTGTTGTGTGGGCTTAGCTACGGGAATTTTCCTATCCAAACCACACATGTGATGCATGTGATCCTAGTGGTTGATGATTTGTAGCAACGGCCTAAACAAGTGGGGCGGAAACACTAGGGACAGTGGGTTTAGTAGTTCTCCTTGAGTACTGAATCGTCATTTTTAGGGTTGAAAATCCATGGTCTAGCCTTTATTGGTAGTACCTGACAATGTTCTTGTTAAAGCACTAGTACAGAGTGATAGTAAGGATACCCCTAATGAAAACGACATCAAGACAAGCAACGATTAAAAATTATTATGCATGGCCGACGAAGCTTGCTTGGAATGAGTGCCTGTGAATCACGACACATCATAAATAGTTAAATTGATACAATTGTTTTCAGTATTATCGGTAATGCGTTGATAGGCCTATTTTCAAATTAATTTGGGCCAAATAAATACTCGCCGAACCTCTGCACGGTAACCACACATTTCTTTTGTCGATCAACCCTTATCCTCTGCTATATAGCCTTCCATGTTCTTCTTCTCTCCTTGTCGTCTCCAACCCTTTTCTCCCTTAGCTAGATCATAGTTGTCGGCTGCCTGCGATAATGATATATCCAAAGAGATGGGCGCGCCCCTCTCTTTCCTCGTCGTGGTCAGCCGCTGGCCACTTTCATTGTCCGTTCAGGCGAAGGCCTTCTACTCTAAGGGCTTGCATAGATGGCCAGAAACTACTCTTCGACTTTGTCCTCAACCTCGTGCCAAAGGGAGTCAAGGTATTCGACTGTCTCTAAGTAATACGTTAGATCTTTGTCAAAATATACATTAGATCTATGCTCATCCATGGTAGGAGTTAGATATAGGATTATAAAGTTTTATCTAACAGTTAGATCCAAGATTATTAAGTTTTACCTGTTCTCACATGTGCTAGGAGTTAGATCTACGCTCTAGGTATTTTCCATCATGTGGTTGTTCAATCTCCATGTGGAGCATGTACTACATATGTAGAATTAGATTCTCTAAGTAATACAAGTACCTAATGACTCTTCAATTAACATAGTCAAGTCTTGGGTCTGACTTATGTGGAATTATTAGCATAAAACCACCACTTTTTTTGCGGAATCAGACACGCATTAGTCAAAGAGAATCATAAAGTACAAAGTTCTGGCAAGTATCAATTAGACCATCCGGACCAGGTGCTAACCATACCGCCGTTCGACTATTTATTCTAGCATAGTTAGCCATAAAATGACTGCTAATATTTTGATCTCTCTTAATGTGAGCAATGCTCATCTGGCGAATCTTCAGCGGAGATTTTATCTCCTCAATCAGGGACATATGGGCAGAACGGTCCATGTCTTCTGTCTTTAGCAACTTGATGATCTCCAAACTATCGACCTCCAATAAAAGTGGCGATGTACTCCAGTGCAGGGACAAACATAGTCCCTCCTTCAATGCAATAAGCTCGGCCTCCAAGGCGTCATTAGCATGAAAATCTGCCTACATGATGAAAATATGATTCCTCCGAGGTCATCTCTCAGGATACTCCTAGCTCCCGCTAATCCCGAGCTAAAAGAACCATCCGTATTCAGATTGTGCCATACAGGAGGTGGTGTAGTCCGGGGGGTAGGAATAGAGTTCTTGATTGGCACAAATTTATGGAAAGAGGCATTCTCTAGGACGAATTTCCCTTTAACAATGTCCTCACCGGGATGTTCTTTGATTTGCCACAAAGACCGCATATAACTGATCAAAAATTGGCGGGAAGCTTCCAATGGCGGTGGCTGCTTGTCGTGTACAACCTCATTAAGGACATGCCAAATTCTCCAGTGTCATGAGTACCTTATTAACAGTCTCTCGTGGTAAGCAGCCAACTAGAGACAGTAGCCACTCCCTACCCGTATGTTGTATTGATGATATATCAGGCAACTTCCACCTCTCACCCATATAGCTCCAGAGCGTTTACCCATTGTAAACCTAAAGAAAGGATGATAGTTGTCCTCAACTTCAGTCGCACAGATGGGGAACGAGCTCGAGGGCTCCAGAGTTCTTCTTTGTTTGTTCGCCCACGTCATATGCTAGTCGCCAAGCAAAGTGCTGGACCTTTGGTGGCACATCAGACTTCCAAATGCAGTCCCAAATTTTCCTATCACCATTCGGAGCCCCACTAGAAGTTTCAGTCGATGGCCCCTAGATTTCTTCCATGCCCAATCTATATGCACTCTTAACCGTAAAGATTCCATGCTTTTCAGGTGCCCAAGCTAGGTGATCCTCCTGTAGCCTGACCAAAAGTTTCAGCTTTAAGATCTCAGTAATGTCTGGTTGCAATAAATACTGTTGTAAGACGTCCACCTTCCAGGAACCACGCTCTATGATCTCAGACACAAAACGAAGTCTGCATCTTCTCTTTGGCGACATGGGCTTGAAAGTTGAAGGTTTTGGAATCCAGGAATCCCTCCACATCCTAATACTCTCACCATTAACCACTCGCCATATTAGGCCTTTTTTAGTAGCTCGAGACCATGTTCAATTGCCTGCCATGTAGAAGAAGCATTACCCTTGAATATCGTATCCTCGAGCTGGCCGTTGGGGTAGTATTTGACCTTCAAAACTTACGCACACAAAATGTTTGGTTTTGTTATTAAATGCCATGCTTGTCGCGCTAAGAGTGCCTGATTAAAGACCCTGAAGTCCCGAAACCCCAAGCCTCCCTGTTTTTTCAGCCTCTGCAAACGTTCCCAAGATTACCAATGTACCTTCCTTTTTGCATCCTTTGAGCCCTAATAAAAGTTCCTTACCAGCTTTGTCAAATCATCACAAACAGAGTAGGGAAGTTTGAAAACACCCATGATATAGGTAGGCAGTGCTTGAGCGACTGACTTGATAAAAACTTCCCTCCCGGCCTATGCCAAGTGTCCATCGCCCCACGTTAACAGTCTTTTAGTTAACTGGGACATCAGATTTTGGAGCTTCCCTCGCGACATACGACCCTACGGTGTTGGAAGTCCCAAATACTTCTCAAAAATAAGGGATGTCACCCCCAACCATGTTCTGATGTCCTCCTTCGCCTCCTCTAAACAAGCATCACCGAATAACAGAGAGCATTTCCCAGGGTTAATAAGTTGCCCAGTGGATGACGCATATACATCAATCACATCATTTACTTGAGATGCCTGGTCTGGCCTTGCTTTAAAGATAACAGTGTGTCGACGCAAATAATAAGTGTGAAACACCAGGCGCCCGATGACACAATTTAATTGGGGAGACCAAATTATCCTGGATCTTCTTATGAAAAAGAGTCGAGAGACCGTCAGCAACAAAAAGCAATAAGAATGGAGACAAAGGATCACCTTGCCGAAGCCCACGCGTTGGTGCAAATGAATCCAAGAGGGTTCCGTTAAACTTTATTGAATATCTCACTGAGGTAACACACATCATGATCCAGTCCAGGAAACGGTGAGACAAACCCATCTTTTGCATCAATTGCCTCAAGAAGGTCCAATCTACTCTATCATATGCCTTTAAAAGATCTAGTTTATAGGCACAAAAGCTTTTTGTTGGATCCTTTTCCTGTTTGATATGATGAATACACTCAAAGGCCAAGAGAGCATTATCCGGCTTGGTACAAATACGCTCTAAGATTGCGATATGATATCATCTAGTATAGGTCTGAGCCTATTCACCGGACATTTGGCGACAATTTTATACACAATATTGCAGAGACTAATCGGTATGTAATCGGTGATCTTATTCGGAGTAGGTAATTTTGGGATTAACACAATAGAGGTATTATTTGCACCTTCTGGCATAATTCCGGACTGAAAGAATTCCAACACCGCTGCAATAGTCTTCTCTTTTAGCTTGCCCCAGTTGCGCTGAAAGAATCTAGCCGGAAACCCATCTGGTCCTGGCGCCTTTAGTGGCCAATCTGGAATAGAGCACCAGAAATTTCTCTCTCCGAGAAATCCGCACATAACTTCTCATTAATATCATCACTAACGCATGGGTTAATGAGGTCAACGACAGATGATGGATTTAGATTAGATTTTGCCGTGAACAACTTGAAATGATCGTTAGCAAGCTGTTTCATGGACCCCACATCTCCATAAATGGTACTGTCATCTCCCATTAGCCTCCGTATTTTATTTTTCTTGCTCTCCAAGCTGCCTTGCTATGGAAATATTTGGTGTTCCTATTTCCCTCTTTTAGCCACGTCAACCTGGAGCGTTGGAGCCATATCATCTCCTCTCCGTATAAGAGTTCATTCATTTTATCAGTGACACGACGTATCTCCTCCCAGTCCGCATTCATATGAGTTAGCTCCTCTAAGTGACTTCTGGACTTCTTCAACTCCTCATTAACGCTACCAAATTTTACTTTGCTCCATTCATATAGTTTACTCATCGTATGCTCCAGGGCCCTCCCTATGTTGCCTAAATGCTGGACATCTCCAGCCGACGCCCAAGCACTCTTAATAATGTCAGGAAGGGCATGATCTCGTTCCCACATTACCTCGAACTGGTGGCAACACTTCTTCCCATTCCGTGGCTCCTCCGTTTAACCTTTAACAAATAGAGCCACGTGATGTGACACATGCGTTACTATGTGTTGCACCGTCACATATGGAAAAAAAAATCCGCCAGGCGATTGAGGCCATAGCACGGTCAAGACGAACTCTGACATTTGCCGATCCCGCTCATTTATTATCGTACGTATGGGGCACTCCTGAGAAACCAAGATCGGCTAGACCACATAATTCCATGGTATCATGAAACGCAGCCAGTTGAGGTTCTGCCCTTGGCGTAGCAGAGTAGTGCTAAATCTCCAGAGGCATTCATTAAAATTGTCTACCATAATCCAGGGCAGATCCATGAGTTGATGCAAGCCACAAATAGAGCTCCAAAAAATTGGTCTATCCTCCACCCGAGGAGCACCATAGACACAAGTAAACCTCCAAATAGGGGAGTTATCTGAATCCTTAACCACCGCATCAGTACACCTGGAGTTAATATTATGTACCTCAATGTTCAGATTTTCATGCCAATATAGTGCTAAACCACCGCTCATGCCGATGCTATCTATTCCATCGAAACCTTTAAGACCAAATCTCCCTCTCAAGCTTCTCATCTTTTCTTTACTTTGTCTAGTCTCGCACAAAAAGACCACAACAGGGGGATGCGACTGAATGAGAGTCGCAACCTCACGAACTGTGCGAGGGTTCCCACCCCCTCGACAGTTCAGACTTAAGAGATTCATTGCCCCGGGCGGCACTCCAAACTGGAGCCTGCCGATGTGGGGATATCATTGGTTGTGGTGTATTCATCCTCCTTAGATCTATGCCTCTTTGGGTCTCTCATCAACGGAGGGCTTAGAGGGACTGTTCTATCAACTGCCTGGAACCGATTGACAAGACTACCAACAACAGGGCTTCCCAACAGCATTCAGATCCATGGCACGCTTCTTGCTCAGATCAGTATCCATCTCTTCATCTTCATCATATGTATTCATATCTAAAGGCATCTCCTTCCTCATAGGGTTAGATGATCGGCCACTGCCTCTTCCTCGACTGGATCCAAAGCCGCCTCTGCCTCTTCCACCCCTAGCCGGCCTAATGACCCAACCTACCCGTAAACCCTCAAAGACCAACAATTCCGGTGGACGCACACCATCACCGTGTTCAGTACTGAGATGCCCAATCATTCCAGATAGCGCACACCAATCCGGTAGACGCTCATACTTCACAAGAAAAATCTGCCTCTTATTGTCCTTGATTAGTGAAACATGGTTTTTCAATGGTTTCCGAACATCTAACCGAACTCGTACGCGGAAAAAGTTCCCATCAAAATCACCCGCGGTAGGCTCCATAGACACAAATTCACCCACCTTTGCTGCCAAGGCACTAATCATCGGTTTAAAACCATCCGGAAGATCATGAATCTGTATCCAAATTTTGAACCTGAACAAAGGAACATCAGATGGTCTAGTGAAACCATCATATAGGGGAGATGATCACCGGGTGAACTCTAAAGGCCCATGGCCCTCCTTCCATCACATTATCCCAATCTCCAAAGAAGGAGAATTTCAATGTGTACAGATTATTATCAAGCGAACGGAACTTAACCTCTTGTGCCAGATCCCAAGCTGAACGCATGTTTTTGTAGAACCAAAAGTCTCTATACTCAGGATCGGTGTAGACTCTCGCAATTGCGAGCTAGCGGATAGCCTCCTCCGGCAAGGGTTCCTTCTCCTCAAACACAACATCATCAAGATCATCCTCCTTGATGCCCAGCCTTTTCATCATCGAATCCAGATCTCCATCGGAACCAATCTGACTTGAGCCGCTCGTATTCATCTGCTAAACCCTAGTTTCTGCAGATGGGAAAAATTCCCAAACACTAACAGCCAGGTCATCGAACCCAGACGCAGCCAACTGCGCTTGGGAAACGAGAAGACGAAGGCGGCAGGCGATGGTGGATTGCTCGACGTCGCCTGGGCGTCGCGAGAAAGTTGCCCTAGCGTGAGGGAAAGTCTTCAAGAACTTAGTACCACCCTTGTCTTTGCTTTCTTCCTATCAGAAAAACCACCACTTTCATAGATATTTGTTATCAAATGGTATCTTTTTGGTTTGCGGTACAAAAATCACCATTTATTTTGAGATTTTCATAAAAAACATTAGACGTAAATTGATCATAAAATGATGTTGTTTTTGATGGATGAGACCAAATTGTCAGGACCGGTTTAGTGAGTTGGACCGGATCCCAGTTATCGGACTAATTAAAAAAAGGAAAACGATACAATATCTCCGGGGATCCCGTAACTTCTATCCCCGGGTCGCGTGGCGTGTCGTTGTGGTGGGCCAGCTAGTCTATCGTTCCCCTTTCTCGCGTGTCCATGTTCCTATCCTGTCTAGCCATGGCTGCACCTTCAGTAGCGCCGTCGATGCACACCAGTCGGCCGGAGCCCCGCGCCCTCCTCTCCGCCGACGCACACCAGCCGGCCGGAACCCCCGCGCCCTCCTCTGCCCTCCCTCCTCCGCGCCCGCCGCCGCCTCCTGCTCACTCTCGATGCTGGCCCACCGCCGTCTTGCTCGCTGGAGCCAGTACTGTCTTCTCCTCTGCCGGCATACGTACGCGCCATCAAGCCGTCGCGCCCGTTCTTCCTCCACCTCGCTGCCTCGCCTCGTCGGCTCGCCGCGCCGCTGCAGCCGCGGCGCTCGACCACGAATCAGAGGCGCTGGACCTCGACGACTCCAGCCTCCTGCTCGATCGAGTCCCCGGCCCCGCCCACCATGACTCCACCTACCATCAGCCTGGTCGCCGCCGTCACAGGCCATGCTGCCACCGCAGGTTGTGCACCGGACCTACCCCATGACTCCATCATGCGCACCTCCCCGGGTAGAAGGTCACCGACGCTGCCATCCTGCGCTGCCAGTGCTGCCGTGACCGGTCGGTGTTTGCTACTTGCTACTATTTTGTCTATGTTTGCTATGAGCGTTTTGCTATATTAGTATATTATTTTTGCTATGTATTTATATATTTTTTGCTACTTTCGTATAATTTTTTTGCTACAATCAATCTCTACGGTTTTGCTATGAGATCTCCGGCGAGGAATATCCGACGATGTCCCTTTTGCTAATTAGAAAAAAGATTTTGCTACAATCGTTTTGTGATTTTGCTACAATAGCGTAAAGTTTTTGCTACAAGGTCTCCGGCGAGATCTCCGGCGAAATTCTCCGGTGAGGTCGGTTTGCTACATTAACACAATTTTTTTGCTACACGGTCGCCGGCGAGATCTCCGGCGAGATCTCCGGCGAGGTTCAGTCTAATTTTCTATTTTTAGACCGAACCGTTTTCTGCTACACGTAGCAAAAGCGGGACTAGTTGTAGCAAAAACAGGACTTTCTGTAACAAAAGCGGGATTTTGACCCCAAAAAAGGACACGTGGTTGGCTGAGGACCCGGAGGATAAAAAACACAAATCCCCGAGAAATACCTAGTATTGTCCTTAAAAAAATCTATTTCCCCAATCTCTCTCCACCCTATTGACTGCACTATGTAGTGGCCACCACCTCTAGGCCCACCGATCAGAAATCAATCGTGGTGATCAATGTATGATTAGTATTTAACCTCAAAAAGTTCTGGTGATTCGGCCAGTCTTTGTTTGATTCCGTCGATTTGGAGCCTAGGATCCGGAGCTCCGTTTTTGTTTGAAACCGAAAATTTAAAGTTTTTTACGTTCAAAAAAAAGAAAATTTAAAGTGTCAAAAATTCTGAAAAATACTTAGGTGTGGGTAATAATGAATTTTACGAGTGTGGAAAAAATCAATGCGGAATATTATCTATCATGTTCTGTGTCAAAAGGACAAATTTCTAGATCTATGAACAGTGCAAAATTCGAAAAGTTTAGGTTTGTTAAGAACTTGTCTTTTTTGTTTAGGCCGAATTACAAACTATTCCGAGTTAAGATTTTGCAGGTCCGTTGAATACATTATTGTCAACATCTAAGAATTTGTTTTGGATTTTCTTAGAACTTCGAGATGGCAATTTCGGAAAAAAATTAAAAAGGCTCCATGGAGCCCTTCCTCCCAAAGCATTTTTCGTTGTATGATGCTCTCCTTTGATGTACTCAGAGACACTTTTAATGTGTAAGTTCAAAGTAAATCATACACTAAAACGTATTTAGATATATTTATTTTATAAAAACTAAAACATCTCGTATTATGAAATGGAGGGAGTAATTGTAAAACTATCTCCTAAAAGAGTAATGCTATACTTACGGGCTACACATTACGGAAATCATTTGCATTTGTGCTCCTGAGATCACGGGAGGTAAAAGGATTTTCAGCAGCCAACTGCTTCCACGTAATCCCGTAAGTTTCTTTCCGTAATAAACAATCCGTAAGTCTAGCATTTTCCCTCCCAAAAGAGTAATGCTACACTTACGGGCTACACATTACGGAAATCATTTACAGGTTGACGTGGACAAAATCTGTGCATTTGTGCTCCTGAGATCACGGGAGGTAAAAGGATTTTCACTAGCCAACTGCTTCCACGTAATCCCGTAAATTTCTTTCCGTAATAAACAATCCGTAAGTCTAGCATTTTCCCTCCCAAAAGAGTAATGCTACATTTACGGCCTACACAGTACGGAAATCATTTACGGGTTGACGTGGACAAAATCTGTGCATTTGTGCTCCTGAGATCACGGGAGGTAAAAGGATTTTCAGGAAACAAAAGCTTCCACAAAAGCAGCGAAAAAGAAAAACCCAGCCTCGCTAGTATGTGCTGACCTGCCGGAATCTATGTGGGCGTCCCAGCAAAGCGGCGAACCGTCGACGGCGAATCTCATTCCACTGCCGGAACTGAGGTCCGCCGACACCCTCCATTCCTCCTGCGCTGGGCAGCAGAATCGATCGGAGACGTCGGCGGGAGGGCTCCGGGGAACGGAAGCTTGTGGTCGCCACCATGGGCCTGGCGCCGGATGTAAGTGGCGGCAGCGTCCAGCAGTCCCGTATACGCCGCCCGCCAAAAACCTAGTATGTGGTTATCGCGGCAAGCCGCAAAAATTAAACGGCTAATGTGGACGTATCCGCATAATCCATTGAAGCCAGCGGCGTTGTCGCACCCTCAACGCATAACGGAAGCATGCGGACGAAGGATAGCTATGTTGCAGGTACAGATAAGATATACGGTACTTATGTGTTGACCGCGAGGCTGCCTATCGATGTGATGATACGAAGTCGAGTATCAGCCAGACTTTGGCATCAACAGAATCGCTCAGTGTATACTGAATTGGACGTGTACATGAAATTGACGCTTTGACAGACTAGCTAGTTAAAACAACTTGCCTTTTCCGGTTTGATGCCATATATATAGCTGAAGCTGTAAAAAGGCGAATTCAGTACAGTGAACTTTGCATATTTAGTTAGAAATTTGTCGGGCGGCTCGTGCCTTGAGCATGATGCACGTGGCAGCCTCTAGTGAGCTATCGTCGACGAAGTCGGCTGGACCATGTCCTGTCGCGGGCCTCCTCCTGCTCGCTGACCTCCTCCTCCGTCGCGCTTTGCTCCGTGAGAGCTCCCCGCCTTCCCATCATCGCCGGTGAAGTTCCACCAGTGGAGAGAAGCTGGTGGCATCGCGCCCCTGTTCGTCTACTTTCGCGATGCGCGTTTCTTCGCGCCTAGAGACGCCACCCGAGCCTGCCACTCCTCTTCATTGGAGCTCGTGGCGGCGACGGTTTTGCGGTCCCCGTGTGGGTGTGTATTGGCCCACCCAGCCGTCCCCAACGCCGATTGAAGGCGTCCTCGGCATCTACGCATCCCCGATTGGAACTATCCGTGGCCGGCAGTGGCGGAGGCAGGATCGCAATTTAGAGGGGGCCAAATCTGATATTTTTCAATGAAGGGGGCCAACTAAGCTAATTTCTCTAAAAAAAATCTCTAAGCAAGCCTTAAGTAAAAAATTTCTTCCATGCTGACCAACGCCATATGGGGGGACATGGGCCCCTGCTTGTCTCCTAGCTCCGCCACTAGTGGCCGGCAGCGGCTTTAGCTCGCCGGAGCGTGGTGGATTTGACACCAGCGAGGGAGGGGAGAGGGCAAGGGTTTCGGTCGGATTTTGACACGTATCCACCCCCTCGCGCGGTACATATAGTGCGTGCGTGGGCCTATCTGCGGTGCACCGAACTTTTTATACAGGACCGGTCTGAAATTTGGTTTTCGTCCGAGTTTAAATTACAAACTAAAAAATGGCCGAATCTTTAAGGGCTTTGTGTTTTTAGGGTATGTACAATGGTCTTTTCTATTCTTATCTTAGAAATGCCACGTTGGAGGATTGTTGAGTTGGAGCAGAGAGAACTAAAAAAAAAAGACCTATGTCTTCTCTTAGTTAAGAAATCATCTCTAAGCACCATATGTCTCACCATATATTTAACGATATTTGTCGCTGAAGATAAGACTAAAAAATAACGCATTGTATGTCACTTTTTATTATTATATCAAATTACGTGTCATAGATAAGATAAGACTGTCTTATCGATCATTGTACATGACCTTTGGGTATACGTAAGATCGTCCTTAGTACGCGTGCTGTCCGCGTGTCCGTGTGTGTTCGCAAAGCGCATGAATTAGATTTTTCTTAAGCATGATCACGATGAATCAACGCTTTGAGTAGAGGTTGACCCTTTAACAGGCTAGCTATGTCTTCTGTATTCAAACAACAACCGCTGCAGTCTTGAGGTAACGCGTGTGACGTCAGGGAGCGGCGTAGCGGCGCCACCAAGCCACAAAAGGCCGCAAAGAAACTTAAACGGCTGCCGCAAAATTCACTTAGAGCATGACTAACAGCGCCCTTATATGGACGGTCCAGGCTGAACGGCAGCGGCGCAGAACAGCAACTGTAAACTCTAGCCCCTACTCGCAAGATTCGAAATTTCCCGGGAAACAGCTTCGCGCGTTCATCGATTAGGTTCATACATAGGAGTAGCAGTTCATATTTACAGCAAAATTACACTAAAAGAAACTAAAATTAGATGGGGAAAAGCTCGCCCGAGGACGCCGTCGTGTCCAGATGCCCAAAATGCGAGCTTCTGTAGTCCTAGTCGCCGCCGGCCACCGTTCTAGTCGATAACGATGAGGTCGACGTCCATGTCGTCATCGACCTCGCTGTCCTCCTCCACTGCCCCGACGCGCTTGGCCGCGGCCTCCTCCTCCAGCTGCTGCTGCGACTTGAGGAGCTCGGCAAGCGATGGTGCTGCGACTCCTCCTCCTCTGCGCGCCGCCGCTTCGGCAGCGGACGTCGCGATGGCCGCGGCGAGCTGCGCGGCCTCCTCCAAATCACCGCGACGGGGGCGGACTATGACGGGAGGCGAAGGCCGAGGCGAGATGAGCCCTCCCGTACTCCCCATGCCGGGCGCGCTCACGGAAGAGGGCCGGGCCAGCCCGGCAGCGTGGGAAGCGACGGCGGCGAGGGCATCCCGATTGGTCCAGCGGCGGCACGCCGCTTCTTCGCGCCAATGGGCCAGACGCCGCTCCTCGTCGTCATTGCCGCCGGTGGCCACGCGCCACCGCCTCCTCTCCTCCGCAAACGGCCGCCACCGAGGCCGAAGCTTCCTCCGCTGCACGCCATGGATTCCGAGCCGGGTGTCACTTCGATTGCTCGCCGGAGTTAGATGTGGCGGCTAGGGTTTGCGGCGAAAGGTGAGTTCGACCGTCTCCGCGCGATTGCCCCTACTTGTAGAGGTTGGGGCGGGCCAAGTAAGGTGGCCCGTGAATTTATTTTACAGGCCGGCCTAAGTACAGGTACTGATCGATGTGCGACTCGGCCCAGCACCTGTAAACCTGCCGGAATTTGACCCGCGCCGGAGTTTTACGGGTGCTATTAGTCATGCTCTTAGCTCACGTGCGGCGGAAGCGGCCAACACCGCAACACCCAGCGGACCAGCCACTTACATCCCTGGGCCTGGGCCTCCAAATTCATGTCCAGGTTTCTATATGGGCCAATACGTCGGGTGGTTACTGCGCACACGATCGTTTCGTTTCTCTTTCTCCTCTGGTCGCGACCAAAGCTGAAACTCGAAGCCGCCCGCCATTTCCCGACCGCCAAACTGAAACTGGCTAGGCACTCCTGCCGCGCCTGCTTCAGCCGAGCAGTTCTGCGCCTTCCCGCCTCCGTCCGCGTTTCCTGCCGCGCAGCCATGGATGGCCTCTGGACCCACCTCCGCCTCACCGACCACCCGCACCCCGTGGTCGCCCAGTTCCCGAGCACCGTCTTTTCCCACCTGGCCGACACCCCGACCCTTGCGCGCGCCATCACGGGATCGTCCGACGCCGCGCGCTACCTCTCAGCGCATTGCACAGCTACACCCTGCTCGTGCTCGCCTTCTACCTCTGTCACTGCTCACCTGACGCCGCCCTCCACCTGTTTGACGCAATGCCCGAGGGAACCCCATCCTCCTGGTACACCGCCGTCTCTGGCTGCATCCGGTGCGGACGCGAATCCACGGCGTTCGACCTGTTGCGGCCTGCGGGGCATACGGGAATGTGATATTCCACTCAGCTGGTTCTGCTCGCCAGCCTCGTCACCACTTGCGAGCACTGGGGGAAGGACGAGGGCAGCACGTGCGGGAATGCCATCCACGCGCTCACCCACAAGGCCGGACGCATGGTGAACGTGGTCATCGGAACAGCACTCCTTCACTTGTACGGTTCCCAGAAGCGTGCGTTCGTACAGAGATTGTTCTGAGACATGCCCGAGCAGAACGTCGTGGACGGCGCTGATGGCGACCTTGTCATCGAACGGGTACTTGGAAGAGGCATTGGGAGCTTATAGCCGGACGATAAGGGAAGGTGTCGCGTGCAATGCAAATTCGTTTGTGACGGTGGTCAGCTTGTGTGGCTCGCTTAATAATGAGGTCACCGGGCTTCAGGTATTTTCCCAGGTCTTAGTTTCTGGCCTACAGAAAAGACAGGTGTCCGTGGAAAATTCACTGATTACCATGCTTGGTAACATCGGGAGGCCGCAAGATGCTGAGAAGCTCTTTTATCGAATGGATGAACGCGACACTATATCATGGAACGCTATGGTATCGGTGTACTCACTTGAAGGACTGTGCAGCAAATGCTTTCTGGTATTTCTTCAGATATGCGTCATGGTGCATTGTTAAGGCATAATGCAACGACTTTGTGCAGCCTGATATTTGTCTGTGCCTCGTCAGATTATGTCAGTAACGGAAGTGGAGTTCATTCCCTGTGTCTCAGGAGGGGTCTGCATTCTTATGTTCCCGTGATTACTGCCCTTGTTAATATGTATTTTGTTGCTGGGAAGTTGGTTGATGCTGAGTTTCTATTCTGGAGCATGGGCAGAAGGGACCTAATATCATGGAACACTATGATTTCGTCCTATGTACAGAACGGTAATAACATGGATGCATTGAAGACACTAGGTCAGTTACTTCAGACTAATAATGAAGCTCCCGGTCGCATGACATTTTCCAGCGCTTTAGCAGCATGTTCAAGTCCAGGAGCCTTGATGGATGGTAGAAATGGTTCATGCCATGATATGCAGTTATGTCTTGAAAGCAATCTACCGGTTGGTAATTCTCTCCTCATGATGTATGGTAATGCGATTACATCCAAGATGTTGAGAGTATTTCAGTCGATGCTCACTCACCATGTTGTTACTTGCAATGTACTTATTGGGAGCTATAAAGCCCTTGAGGAGTGTACTAAGGCAATGCAAGTGTTTACTTGGATGAGATGTAGGGAAATAAACCCAAATTACATAACAATAATAGATATCTGTGGTTCTTTCACATTTTCCTATGAGTGGCGCAATTATGGACTGCCCCTGCACACATACACAATACATGCTGGATTCGTAGCAAATGACTATCTTAGTAACTCTCTGATCACAAGTTTGGTGACTTAGATTCTAGCACTAGTGTATTTCACACAATCATCAACAAAAGTATTGTTTCCCGGAATGCTATGATTGCCGCAAATGTTCACCATGGCCATGGCGAGGAAGCCCTAAAGCTTTTCCTCTATTTGCGGCATGCTGGAAACAGTCTTGATCATGTTTTTCTGGCTGAATGTTTGTCATCCAGTGCAAGCCTGGCATCACTAGAAGAAGGCATGCAGCTACATGTTCTTGGTGTGAAGTGTGGACTGGATATGGACAGTCATGTGGTTAATGCTGCAATGGATATGTACGGGAAATGCGGAAAGATGATGAAATGTTGAAAATGCTTCCAGATCCTGCTGTTCGACCCCAACAATGCTGGAATACATTGATATCAGGTTATGCTAGATATGGATATTTCAGTGAAGCTGAGGACACATTTAAGCATATGGTGTTGATGGGGAACAAGCCAGATTGCGTAACATTTGTCACCCTTCTCTCAGCTTGTAGTCATGCTGGTTTAGTGGACAAGGATATTGATTATTATAACTCGATGTCTTCTGTATTTGGTGTTTCCCCTGGAATAAACCATTGTGTTTGCATTATGGATGTCCTTGGACGTTTAGGGAGATTTATTAAAGGGCAGCCCAGTGCATGTAGCTCCCGCTTGCGCAGGGTCCTGGGAAGGGTCCGACCACTTTGGGTCTTTTGTACGTAGCCTTTCCATGCATTTCTGCAAGAGACTGTTTCCATGACTTGAACTACTGAACTCATGGTCACAAGGCAGCAGCTGTACCACTGCGCCATAAGGCAGAGAAATTCGTTGAGGACATGCCAGTCTTACCAGATGATCTAATTTGGCGTAGTTTGTTGTCCTTTAGTAGAACTCACAAAAATCTGGGTATTGGGAGGAAAGCCGCCAAGAAACTCCTTGAGTTGGACCCTTTTGACGACTCAGCTTATGTTCTTCTGTCAAACTTTTATGCTACAAGTGCAAGGTGGTCTGATGTTGACAGACTAAATAAAAGGCCCGCTTGCAGTTGGCTTAAGCAAAAGAGAGTAGTAAGCACCTTTGGTATAGGTGGCCGGAGTCATAATCACACAGAAAAGATCTATACGAAGTTATGAGATCTTTCTGAAGCTCAGGGGTGTAGGTTATGTTGCTGATACCATATCAGCGTGACATGATACAGATTGAGGACTAAAAAGAGCAGAACCTTTGGAATCGCAGCGAGAAGCTTGCATTGGCATATGGCCCGGAAGGATCTACTGTAAGGATATTCAAGAATCTCAGGGTCTGTGCAGACTGCCATTTGGTATTTAAGCTTGTCAGCATTGTTTTTGACAGGGAAGTTGTGCGGAGAGATCCTTATAGGTTCCATCATTTCAAAGGTGGATCATGCTCGTGTTCAGATTTTTGGTGAGATTAGTCGTGCACAAAAGGCAGTTGATTCGATGTATAGGACTGTAGTCACTGTGCAGAGAAAAGTGGTCACCTTGTTGGAGCAAAAGGAAAAGAATATTTTTGTGTACATGTCTGATAATGGACTTACAAGATGTGTTTTTGTGCTGGGAATTATTACTCAGTATTGCTGCTCAACGCTAGCGTGGTGGCGCCGATATATTCAGTCATGGTTCTTGGTGCACTGTAACAACTATATATGGAGTCGGAAGAAGCAAAACTCTTCAGGGAATATCCAATTGGAGCCCAACACAGGTGAATCCTAAGATTACCTTTTATCACTTTGATTGATGATTAGTGAAGAAAATACACCATGAATCTGATTGTGTTCTTTCCGGAACAAATATTCTGGAACCAACCACCAGTAGAAGATCCATGACCTGTTATTTCGTTAGTGCATACACTGAACATGACTACATGAGCACAGCATCATGTCCCTTACAGTTCTTCCTATGTTCCTTATTGTTGAACGTATGGATCCTTGATTTAATTATGCACCGTCGAGCTCTGCAGACTGCACTAAGTTTCATGTGCACCATCAAGTAGCGATTAGACATGGCGTATGGTACTTCCTCAATTTAGACACTAACTTTCACATGGCCTGTAGTAACACCTAACTTCCCAACCGATTGTTGCATTGAATTTAGCTTTCTAGAATAGGTATGTAATTGGACCTTGAAAATTGAATTGTCATGTCTTGTAAGTAAGTACATATCCATTAACTTCATTATGTTTTCATGTAGTAGTGCTGAATTTCAAGAGAAGCCTCTGTTCCCAATGCAGATCTAGTTAAGGTACCCATTTATCAGTCCATAGCTGCAGTGGACCAGTACGAGTCGGAGTGTAAGTTACGTCCTCTGCAACTACTACATGCTGTTCATCGTACCACTCCACTTCTGATAAGCTGAAATCATACTACTATCATATATCTACATAAATAATTGGGAGTACTAACTATAGCAGCGGTTGCCTTTTCCCAGATCTCAACCACATTTCGCCGTAATTGAATTCAGTTGGCCTGATCTCCTGGGAGCTCTGCCATGGGATGCAGGAGCAGAATGATTATTTCCCCCATTGCCTCTTTATTTGTCACAGATTTTTGTTAGTATTCAGGTATGGTCTTTCACTTTCACCTGGACCAAATATGCCACTGACATCTGATCCTTCCGGCCTGTTCGGCTCTTGGCTATCTGATCTTATGCTGAAAATATATGCAGTTTGTTTTTGATTCAGATTCAGATCGAAAGAAAGCAGGAGAAAACGAATTCATCCTAGTTGATGACTCAACCGCCCTGCCATCTGCCATCGGTCACGCCGGTCCATTGATTCCGGCCGGGGTGCAGATGGAGGTACCAGCATGTGAGCGCCCATATATATGCATGATCGCTGGACTAGAAGAAGCAATGGGCTTAATGGCCGTCTTAACCATGACCTGATCATTACTCGCTAACGCGCGGCAGAGAGAAGACCCCTCATTGCTTTAGCTCCACAGTAGTTTGAGACTTTGAGTTGATGGCAGCGGTGGCAGGAGTACAATATGCCTTTTCGATGGCTACTCGTTGGGGGTTGCTTCCGTAGGCAGCAATCTACCTACTCGTTGGTGTCGAGTCCTCCAATTATTAGAGCCGATCATCTCGTGTCCTCCTTGTATAGTACATATAAACACAGGGATGTCTGTTGTTAGTATTTTTTTATCGAAACTCAACATTTGCTAATACATCGGTTCAGGTTTTTTGCTGATGCACATCAAGCATCTCTGATGTGCTCGTTGATCCAAGAAATAGATATGGCAAAGAGAAAGGGCATTTAGGAATAACATCAACCAAAAGCAAGAAATTACAACTAGAACTAAACATTAGACGGTGACCAAGAAACTTTCCTAGCCGATTTTGAATCATACGAGATATGTGAAGCTTGTTTACTTGGCAAGATGACCAAGACACTTTTCACAGTTTTCTTCTGAGAGGGCAATATGGCAAGATAAGCACCACAACCGCAAATGTTTGTAAGGATCCACAAAGAGCAAGAAGTATTACTATTAGACAATGTTGAGTCAGTGAGATAATCAAAAGCGGTGATGGACCTATACTCTAAAAATTGGTAGAATGTCATGAGATCCAAAATAGAGTCCATGAAATACAATCAAGTTTGGAACTTGGTTGACCCGTCCGATGGTGTTAAAACCATTGAGTGCAAATGGATCTATAAGAAGAAGATTGATATGGAAAAAAATGTTCATGTCCATAATGCTCGACTTATGAATTTTTTTTCACAAGTTTAAGGAGTTGACTACGACGATTTCTTCTCGCGTGTAGCGATGCTTAATATATATGGATCATTCTAACTATTGATGTATATTTCAACCATGAGATATGACAGATGGATGTCAATACTGCTTTCCTTAATAAAAACTTAACTGGGGACGTGTATATGATGCAACACGAGGTTTTTGTTGATCCATACAATGCTGAAAAGGTTTCCGTTAAGACCTCACTGAAAAATAGTTTTTCAATGAAGTACTTAGGGGCAACGGATATATTCTAGGAATTAGGATCCATAGAGATAGATCAAAAATGCTAATTCCATTAAGCCAAACTACTTATATTAACAAAGTGTTGAAATCGGTTCAGCATGAAAGAGGCTAAGAAGGGGTTCTTACCTATGTCTCACGGCATAAATCTTAGAAATTTCAACATGGAAGAGGCTAACAAGGAATTCTTACCTATGTCTCACGACAAAGTTTTCACCTTATAAGGCAGTTCATAGAAGGAAGAGAAATAAATTTATGCAAAATACATATGGATTCGAACATTTCAGATCCTTTTACAAAGCCTCTCCCATGGCCTAGGCATTAGGCACACACAAGAGCAATGATTATTAGACACATTCAAGATTGACTCTAGTGCAAGTGGAAGACTGTTGGAAATATGTCATAGAGACAATCATAGAGATGATTATATTTTCTTCTATCCATGATTTATTATACATGTTCCTCGAATACCCATAAAAGGCAACTCATATTGATTGAAAAATATGTGATTTATTTGTGAAACTCTTTACTTGTATGGTTATTCTAAAGCTGTGCCTAGTCAGAGTTCATACGAGTTATGCAAGGCATGGTCAGTCAAGAAGGGATTTGCCCCTCTCTACATGAGAGATATATCTCCCCCCTCCCGAGTGATTGGATCCATAAATGCATGGCCGTACTACTTGAGGTTAAAATTCAACCTAGTAAGGAATTACAAATCACATAATTAAGAAATGGTGGCCAGTTTGGACCTGGACCAAATATCGCGAGGCAAAGGGAACACTAGTAGAAAAAGACCTAGTGGCGGTGTTCGAAAAAGTAGGTTCGGGGCATTGAACGCGCACGCCACTAATCTCACGCCACTGGTAGAAGATAGTGGTGGCGTCCACCAGTAGTTTATACTAAACGGCACCACTACATATCATAATAGTAGCGTTCGTATTAAATTGAGCGCCAGAAGTGATTTTTCAAAAAAATTAAAAAAAAAGGTGCATCCAATTGAATATTCATAGCACAGCAAAATATATTCATAGAAATGGCGATTTGTAACATCACGAAATGCATTATCATATAAAAAGCAGTTCATAACATGAAGCGGTTCATAACATCAATTGGTTCAACGTAACCCAACTTGCATCTAATAACTAACAAACCATCACACGGAATTAGGTAGTCATCACAAAATATAATGTCAATGTCGAACATTATCTCAATGTTACGGCGTGAAGTGGTCAATGCCAATGAGGAGAATGGCTTGCCCAACTTGTAGATAATCATGATGAGCTTCAACAAAGGTCTTCCACTCCGGGATGTTAAAGATGATGCGGCCATCACTCACTGTCTTGTACGAAATGATGTTTACAACACCTGTTGCTCCAAGTCGTATTCCAGCTACGCCTTCTTCAGAAATTTGAAGAGAAAAAACTATTCATTCTAATTAAGATGCAGAAGTTAGAAATCTTATAACTATCATGCAATAACACAAATACAATATGAACTAAAAAATAATGATAAGTGAAAACTGTTGGAGATATGCCCAAGAGGCAATAATAAAGTGGTTATTATCATATCTTCATACTTATGATAAATGTTTACATACCATGCTATAATTGTATTAACAGGAAATATTAATACTTGTGTGATTTGTAAACATAAAAGAGTCCCTAGTAAAGCCTCTTGTTAAACTAGCTTGTTGGTTAATATATGATCATGGTTTCCTGATCATGAACATAGAGATGTTATTAACAACAGGGTCATATCATTAGGAGAATGATGTGATGGACATACTCCTATAGTTTAAGCGTAGCATAAAGATCAAGTCATTTAATATAGTTCATTTGCTATAAGCTTTCTGATACATAGTAACCTAATTCCTTCGACCATGAGATCATGTTAATCACCATCACCGGAAGGATGCTTTGATGACATCAAACACCACACCGTGAATCGGGTGGCTATAAAGGTGGCATTGAGTGTTTGGAAAGTATGGGTTGAGGCACATGGATCAAGAGTGGGATTTGTCCATCCATATGATATAGATATACTCTGGGCCCTCTCGGCGGAATGTCATCCAATTAGCTTGCAAGCATGTGACTGGCTCACAAGGGATCACATATCACGGGAACGAGAAAAGAGTACTTATCGGTAACGAGGTTGAACTAGGTATGCAGAGATACTGACGATCATAACCTCGGATAAGTAAACTATCGTGAGACAAAGGGAAATTGGTATCGTATGTAAGTGGTTCATTCGATCGCAAATTAATCGTAGAAATATGTGGGAGCCATATGAATTTCCAGATTCCTCTATTGGTTATTGATCGGAGAAGTGTCTCGATCATGTCCGCATAATTCACGAACCGTAGGGAGACACACTTAAGGATTCGATGTTGTTGAGTAGTTATGGAATGATGAGTAAGATACTGAATGTTGTTCGGAGTCTCGGATGGGATCCGGGATATCACGAGGAGATCCAGAATGTTCTAGAAGGTTCCGGAATGTCCGGCACTCCGGAGGGGAAGGGTACATGAATGTGTCATACCAAGTTGTATTGATTGCATCATGTACTAGGTGTCATCGCTGAACAAAATAAAGGGTTTAATCAAATCCTAGTTTGAAAAAGTCAAATGCCAATTTGAAAAGTCAAACGGCTATTTTGGAAGGTGGAGGGGAAATAGGAAACCTACTTGGGGAGGAGTTCTCCTCCACCTTGCCCACTTGGGATCCGAGTTGGGGAGGGACTCCCCTCCCCTGGCGCGCCTCCCTCCACCTATATAAGGAGGGGCAGGGCTGCCCCTCCAAGTACACAACACCTCTCTCCTCTAAACCTAAACCCTAGCCGCCGGCCTCCACCATTGTCGTTGCCGCCTCCTAGGGTTTGCCAAGTCGCCGAGTTGGGAAATCCCCTTTCCCTAGTTGCCGGCCTAGCTCCCTCTCCTTGGTGCGTCTAAACCCTAGATCACCGAGGCTCTCTCATAGTCCACCATACTCGCTCCGGCTTAAGGCGAAGCCCTGCGAGATCTCCCCTCTACTTCCGGTACCACGCCGTCGTCTTGGAATCGCGAGGAGAGTGCTACAACCTCCGCTGCCTGCTGGAACAAGGGAGGAAGGTCTTCATCGAAAATCGGTGATCGATCATGAAGCGCTGCCGGAACGCAGCGCCGGAAGGATCGTCTACGCGATCTTGAGATCGGAAGTGTACGACTACATCATCCACGAGAATCTGCTCTCGTTAACCGCTTTGGATCTTCGAGGGTTAGTACTCTGTTGACTCGTTGCTACAATCTAGTAGATAGATCTTGGCTTGATCATAGATTAGATCTTGATTGTGTGTTCATGCGGTAGAAATTTTTTGTTTTCCATGCTACGAACCCCTACAGTGGTATCAGAGCCGTGTCTATATGTAGATCTGTTGCACGAGTAGAACACAATGGTCATTATGGGCGTTGATGCTTTTGTTGTCGATTGCTTCTTGTGTACTTTGCATCTTGTGGGATGGTGGGATGAAGCGCCTGCTAACCTTACATGACATCGTTCATGAGACTTGCTCCACGCTTGACATGCGACTTGTATTGCATAAGTGGCTTTGCGGGTGCCTGTTTCTCCCAACATAGTTAAGATTCAATTTACAATGGGTGATTGACAATACTAGTATCAATGTTGTGGTTCTTGTTCGTAAGTTAGAATGACACTTATTGAAAGCCCCAAACCACGTAAAACATGCAAAGAAAATTAGAGGCATATAACTTTGTTTTGCAGGGGTGTGCTGTGATGTGATATGGCCATGATTGTGATTATATATGATGTATGCAATGTTCCTTATTGTAAGTTGGCAACCGGCAGGAGCCATATGGTTGTCTTTAAATTCTGTTAAGACCCGCGTGTCTATTCAAAGTAGTTGTAATAGTTGATGTTGGTGGAAGACAACCATGAAGCGGCGCCATTGACCTTGATGCCACACCGGTGATGATGGAGATCATGTTCGTGCTTGAAGATGGAGATCGTAAGCACAAGAAGAAAGGCCATATCATATCACATATTATGAATTGCGTGTGATGTTAATCCTTTTATGCATCTTGTATTGCTTAGTTCACGACGGTAGCATTATAAGATGATCCCTCAAGCACACAATTTCAAGTTTTAAAGTGTTCATCCTTAGTAAGCACTGTTGCTAAAGCTCGTTGTTTCGAAGCACCACGTGATGATCGGGTGTGTTAGATTCTGCGAGTGTATACAACGTGAGCAAGCCAGATTTGCTCATGCAGAAGCTAAGGTTTAATCTTGACGAGCCTAGCATGTACAGACATGGTCTCGGAACACGGATCACAGAAAGGTAAAGCATGAGTCATATAGTAGATATGATGAACATGATGATTGTTTGCCATTGAAGCCACATCAACTCTCGTGATGATCGGTTTTGATGTGGTGGATTTGGTTCGTGTGATCACTAAAACAATGTGAGGGATATTTTTTTGAGTGGGAGTTCAACAGCAATATGATTAAAAGTTGAACACTATTTATCATAAATTAAATCAAAGTGAATTTGCATAATTGTTGTAGTCATTGGCATCCGTTTACCACCTTGCGCTTAGTTTTAATTGAGATGATAGAACTATAGAATTCTGGTTAGTTACTTTACGAACTGGTATCGTATTGTTTTGAAGTGTTAATCTAAAGTTTAAAAGTCCTATTGCAAACTTTCAGTAAGTTCCGGTTACTCCATGAAGTTTAATAATTAGTATTAAAACAAGAGTGACAATTCCAAGAGTTAGTGTATGAGTATCATGTTTGTCTCCATGATTCTTGATATTCAAAGGATTGTCTTAATATCAAGGTTATCTAGGATCCAAAGAGTTGTTTGAAACCATGATGTGGAAGATATTGTGATATCTGAAACGAAGTTTTGGTTACAACATGATAGAGTATAATATGGCAAAAGTCATGTTCTCATATTTGATGAGAATTTGCAAAAGGTTGGAGACACTAGTTGTCCTAATCCACCAAAAGGTTTTGGAGAGCAACATTATACTCGCGATTCATCTTTATAAGCTAAAAGTAGCTTGATCATGAATAATTCCATGATAAGGGTGAATATTTGATGTAGGTAAAATATTTACCACACCAAGAGATTACTAAAGAATGGAATTTGAAAGCACACCAAACATTTGATGATGGTGATCTACCTCAAAGTGCAAGTCCAAAGACATTGGTATTTAATTATACACGCTTTGAACTATGTGTCATATGTATGACTCCACTATTGATGTTGATAGATTCTTTCAAACAGAAAATAAATACTGAAAGAGAATCTCATAAATATATGGCAGAAAAGAAAATACTAGAATTTTTCAGTTTAAGTATATAGATGATATACATGTTATGGCTATATTCTTTGCTTATTAAACAATGTGGTTCTTAAGTATTTGATACTGAATTTGTTGGTATGAATCGTCATATGAAACAACACAATTCATGAACTACAATGGCCTAAGTAACTAGCAAAAGAATATGTGATGATGTTCATCGAGAACAAATAAAGGGTTATTGTGTTGCTCGTTAAAACATCAAAGCTTGCCTTCAAGATTTGTTTTATCATGTATTATGAGAACAAAAGGGTTGTTCAAATAATTGCCGTAATCCATAAAAGATGGATGATTCACAAATCTCGTTGGATAAATCACATCCATAAAACTAGTGCTAAAAATGTCAAAAGACAAATTGATTGAAAGATCGCCTAGGAAGTGACATCGCTGTTTAAATTATATTGGAAAGAAAACATGAAGAAACTCCATGTGGATGGAATTTTGGAGTCTTTTGATTTTTGATCACATGACGCTTGTGAAACTTTCCTAGAGATAATTAAAACTTCGTTCATAGGCCAAAAAGGAATGAATGACTAGCTTATTGGAACTTGTACATATTGTTGTACGAAGTCCATTATGTGTAGTCAAGAGCGATGGATTTCAACTTCATATGCTTTCTCCGAAAATTTGAGTGAATATATGAATATTTACTTAATAAGGATGAAGTATGAAACATTTGAAAAGTTCAAGGACTTTCAAGATGAAGTGCAAAATCATTGTAATAAGAATATAAATAGTTTATGATAAGATCATAAAGGAAGATATTTGAGTTACAAGTTTAGCATAATACCTAAGATTTAAGGAATCGTTCCGTGGATTTGCATTTTTCCCGAAACACCATAAGAGTATGGAGCGTTCGAGATATGTAATTAAACCTTGTTTAACATGGTAAGATCGAAGGTGTAAATCATAAAACTGCCATTATATTTTAAAGATTAAAAGCTATAGAGACTACCGTTTTTCCACTGAAAAGAGCTCCATCATAATCCGTTGAAATGATACCATATAAAGTTATGGTTTGGGATAAAACCCAAGTTGTCCTTTCTTAAACATTGGTATGCTATGCATAATAAAGATGTTTGCAACCAAAGTCGGATGAACCTGTCTTTGTATGTTATTTCGAATAACTGTTAAGTAATCCTCCATAACATCGGAGACAAAAGTGTTTGTCACTTAGAACGTCAAGTTTCTTTGAGAAGGAATTTTTCGTGAAAAGATAAGGGGAGGACAATAGAACTTTGATAAAGTTAAAAGAACCTTAGCTATATGTGCAAATTTGCGCAGCGCCAAAAAGTGTTCCGGAGGCAGCAACAATGCTCATGGCTCACGTGCCTCAAAGGTTGTGGTTACGAAGGTCAAAGTTTCTATTGAACCAAGTAGGTCGAGTAAGCAATCAAATACCAAGATTTGAGGGTTGAATCATTATTTGAGAATAATGAATGTACTACATGCAAAGAAGCGATGATGGGCCCTAACTCCGTAAAATGGCTTGAAGCCATAAAATCCGTGATAGTTCCATACACGAGAAATCAAGTTTTGAACTTGAAGGACCCTCGAGAAAGGTGTAAGACCTTACAGTTGTGTTTGGATCTATAAAGAAATAGACATGGATGTTTCGCATCTATGAAATGGTCGACATGTTGGGAAAGAGTTCACAACAATGTTCAAAGGTTGACTATGACAAGATTTGATCTTTCATAGCGATTTAGTCTAGAAGGATTAATGTAGCAACCACGACATATAATTTTGTTATGTGTTGGATAAACAAAACAAGTTCTTCTAATAGAAGGGTTACCTAGGACGTGTGCATGACATGGTCCAAAGGGTTTTGTTAATTCAAAGGATGCTAAATGCATATGCAAACTTCAATGGTTGAAGTAAGCATTGCGGAGTTGAAATCTTCACTATGATGAAACTGTTAAAGGAGTTTAAATTCGTCGGAGACGATGAAGATGCTTGCATTTGCAAGAAATTAAGTGGGAGCGCTAAGACATGTTTCTAATACATTATGTGGAAGACATATTGTTGATTGGAAATGATGTATCTTTTATTAACACATATTAATAATTTCATCCCGATGAAAGACTTAGGCAAAACCCAAATATTTGGCATCAATAGATGCTAATATGGTTGTGCCGAAAGTACATAGATGATGTATTGAATGAGTTCAATATAGAAACTACAAGAAAGGTTCTTGTCACATAGAAAAGATTGAATGAGTTCAATATTGATGATATATTCAAGTGTATTGACACTGGGTAAGTGAAACAAAGATTCAAGTATAGATTGATACTTGATGTATGAAATCGCAAAGAATATTTATATCAATCATACTGTGATATGTACAAATCCAGATATGTCCTATACTCTAAATGTTATGAGCATATACCAGAATGATTCATAAGTTGATCATTGGACGATAGTAAGGATATTCTTATGATCTTTTGGAAGAACTAAGAGTATATTATTTGTAGAAGTGACAAATAGATGGTTAGTTCATTGTAAAAGTACTACATTGATACTAGTTTTGTCATAAAGTACAAATTAAGTTTATCTCAATCTAAACTAAGGGTGGCACAATATAATGGAAAGTAAGTTCCATAATGGATTTGGATGAATTCCAAAGTTAAGACATTGTGACAGATACTACAACAAAAGGCTAAGTATATGACTGCTATAATAGCAGCTAAAGAGGGCATTTGTGTCAAGTAGTTTGTTATCAAACTAGGTGTAGTTCACAGCGGGATAATACTATGAAGATATATTGTACGACAATATTATCAACATGTTTTAAACCCCAAAGAACTAAAGGTCTCACCAAAGGACCAAAATTATACAAAGCCATCTCATTAGAGAATGAGTGATGCGTAGAGACGCAAAGACATGCAATTACACACGGACCTGGAAGTGTCAGATCCGGAGATCAGTTGACCACTAGCAATCGTGTACATACAACACCGGAAAGCCATAGGTGTTGAATACACAAAGTTTTGAAACTAGATTATTGACTCTAGTGCAAGTGGGAGACTGTTGGAGATATGCCCAAGAGGCAATAATAAAGTGGTTATTATCATATCTTTATACTTATGATAAATGTTTACATACCATGCTATAATTGTATTAACAGGAAACATTAATACTTGTGTGATTTGTAAACATAAAAGAGTCCCTAGTAAAGCCTCTTGTTAAACTAGCTTGTTGGTTAATATATGATCATGGTTTCCTGATCATGAACATAGAGATGTTATTAACAACAGGGTCATATCATTAGGAGAATGATGTGATGGACATACTCCTATAGTTTAAGCGTAGCATAAAGATCAAGTCATTTAATATAGTTCATTTGCTATAAGCTTTCTGATACATAGTAACCTAATTCCTTCGACCATGAGATCATGTTAATCACCATCACCGGAAGGATGCTTTGATGACATCAAACACCATACCGTAACTGGGTGGCTATAAAGGTGGCATTGAGTGTTTGGAAAGTATGGGTTGAGGCACATGGATCAAGAGTGGGATTTGTCCATCCATATGACGGATAGATATAATCTAGGCCCTCTCGGTGGAATGTCATCCAATTAGCTTGCAAGCATGTGACTGGCTCACAAGGGATCACATATCACGGGAACGAGAAAAGAGTACTTATCGGTAACGAGGTTGAACTAGGTATGCAGAGATACCGACGATCATAACCTCGGATAAGTAAACTATCGTGAGACAAAGGGAAATTGGTATCGTATGTAAGTGGTTTATTTGATCGCAAAGTAATCGTAGAAATATGTGGGAGCCATATGAATTTCCAGATTCCTCTATTGGTTATTGATCGGAGAAGTGTCTCGATCATGTCCGCATAATTCACGAACCGTAGGGAGACACACTTAAGGATTCAATGTTGTTGAGTAGTTATGGAATGATGAGTAAGATACCGAATGTTGTTCGGAGTCTCGGATGGGATCCGGGATATCACGAGGAGATCCAGAATGGTCCGGAGAATAAGATTCATATAAGGAAAGTCCTGTTTCGGGGTTAGAGAATGGTTCCGGTGTTTTCATCGGGAATGTTCTAGAAGGTTCCGAAATGTCCGGCACTCCGGAGGGAAAGGGTACATGAATGTGTCATACCAAGTTGTATTGATTGCATCATGTACTAGGTGTCATCGCTGAACAAAATAAAGGGTTTAATCAAATCCTAGTTTGAAAAAGTCAAACGCCATTTTGAAAAGTCAAACGGCTATTTTGGAAGGTGGAGGGGAAATAGGAAACCTACTTGGGGAGGAGTTCCTCCCCTCCACCGCCGGCCCACTTGGGATCCGAGTTGGGGAGGGACTCCCCTCCCCTGGAGCGCCTCCCTCCACCTATATAAGGAGGGGCAGGGCTGCCCCTCCAAGTACACAACACCTCTCTCCTCTAAACCTAAACCCTAGCCGCCGGCCTCCACCATTGTCGCTGCCGCCTCCTAGGGTTTGCCAAGTCACCGAGTTGGGCAATCCCCTTGCCCTAGCCGCCGGCCTAGCTCCCTCTCCTTGGTGCGTCTAAACCCTAGATCACCGAGGCTCTCTCATAGTCCACCATACTCGCTCCGGCTTAAGGCGAAGCCCTGCGAGATCTCCCCTCTACTTCCGGTACCACGCCGTCAGCGGAATCGCGAGGAGAGTGCTACAACCTCCACTGCCTGCTGGAACAAGGGAGAGGAAGGTCTTCATCGAGTACCGAACGTGTGACCGACTACGGAAGCGCTGCCGGAACGCAGCGCCGGAAGGATCGTCTACGCGATCTTGAGATCGGAAGTGTACGACTACATCATCCACGAGAATCTGCTCTCGTTAACCGCTTTGGATCTTTGAGGGTTAGTACTCTGTTGACTCGTTACTACAATCTAGTAGATAGATCTTGGCTTGATCATAGATTAGATCTTGATTGTGTGTTCATGCGGTAGAAAATTTTTGTTTTCCATGCTACGAACCCCTACAAAAACATACCATATCATGTAGCTGAATATGTGTCCTGATCAAACGAGTAACAAGTGCTAGGACGATGTAGGAATTTTTTAAAGAAATATTCTGGAAAAGATAGATCTCTTAATTTTGGGTAAGCTTGCATCTCTAAGCGACAATTATATAATCCAATAGTCCTTCTTGCTCCTCATCCTCTTCCTCCTCATCGCCCTAATCCTCGCCCTTGCCCTCATCCTCCTCGCCCTCATCCTCCTCACCCTCATCTTCCTCGTCCTCATCCTCCTCATCGTTCATATACATAACAGTGATACTAGGTCCAGGAGCTTCCATTGAAAAAATAGGTATGTATACACACCAGAGGCGATTTGGTTTTTAAAAATAAAGCTTCTTCATGAAGAACCTGCAAGACAAGTCATTGCTCGCTCTTTGCGCACATCCACAACATATGTTCGCCCAAGATCTTGAAACTCCACGATGTGTCTTATTATTCTATTGAATTCCCTCCTTAAATTGCATGGGATAGTCTAAATATGAAAAAAATAAGTAAATAAATTTTAATAATATGGAAAGAAAATTCAATGAATTTAAATAGTAAAAACTATACATACCAATGAACGTTCAAATCGACCCCATATGAGACGGATACTGAATAGCGAGTCTGACTGTGTTTCATTGCTACAGTCCGCAAAACAAACTTTACACGGTGTCATGTCTTATAAGAAAAATATAAAGCACTCACAAACCCATATCTAGAATTTCTAACATACTTATCTCTAGAATTTCTAAGATTAATATCTAACACACATATGCATCTATAATTTGGCTAAATCGCATAAAAAGCGGGGACCGGAGGCGTGGCTAGTGGCTCACTGCGAGGTCGTGGATGGGGAAGCCGTGGCGAGTGCTTAGGGACGGACGGGGCAATGGCGACCGCCGGTGGCCGCAGTGGTTGCGGCAGCCAGCGGCTCGAAGAGGAGGTGAGAGGAGCGACGACCGGCGGCTCAGGAACATATGGGGCGGGGGGCGGCGACGGGCGGGGATGGCTGCGGTCGTTGCGGCAGCCAGTGGCTCAGAGAGGAGGTGAGAGGTGCGGCGACCGAGGGCATTCGATGCGCACGGCGCGGGGTTGAGGGAGGCGGTGGGATAGCGTGGGTATAAGGGATCGATCCAATCGAAAGGGCGAGGCGGTATAAAAGTCCACAGAGTAGCCGTGGAGTTCAGTTCATTCTGAACGCCACCAGCACATGGCAAGGCCATGGCATAGCCATGGTGCGTTGGAGATATGCCCGAGAGGCAATAATAAAGTGCTTTATGTTTATGATAAATGTTTACATCCCATGCTATAATTGTATTAACCGGAAACAATAATACTTGTGTGTTTTGTGAATAGTAAAGAGTCCCTAGTAAGCCTCTTGTTAAAATAGCTTGTTGATTAATAGATGATCATGAACATTGGATGTTGTTAATAACAAGATTATATCATTAGGAGAATGATGTGATGGACACACACCCATAGTAAGCATAGCATAAGATCAAGTCATTAAGTTCGTTTTGCTACAAGCTTTCAGATACATAGTAAACTAATTATTTGCCATGAGATCATGTTAATCACCATCACCGGATGAGTACTTTGATGACATCAAACGCCACTTCCGTAACTGGATGGTTATAAAGGTGGCATTGAGTATTCTGAAAGTATGTGTTTAAGCACATGGATCAAGAGTGGGATTTGTCCATTCATATGACAGATAGATATACTCTAGACCCTCTCGATGGAATGTCATCCAATTTGCTTGCAAGCATGTGACTACATCACAAGGGATGTCATATCACAGAACAAGTAAAGAGTACTTATCGGTAACGAGGTTGAACTAGGTATAGAGATACCGACGATCAAACCTCAGATAAGTAAAGTATCGCGCGACAAAGGGAATCTGTATCGTATGTGAATGGTTCATTCAATCATGAAGTTATCGTTGAATATGTGGGAGCCACTATGGATCTCCAGGTCCTACTATTGGTTATTGATCGGAGAGGTGTCTCGATCATGTCAGCATATTTCATGAATCGTAGGGTGACACACTTAAGGAATCGATGTTGTTTAAGTAGATACAGAATGTGTGTTGGAGACCGAAAGTTGTTCGGAGTCTCGGATTGGATCCAGGACATCACGAGGAGATCCGAAATGGTATGGAGAATAAGATTCATATAAGGAAAGTCAATTTCCGGGGTTCAGAAATGTTTTTGGTGTTTTGACTGGAAGCTTCTAGAATGTCCTAGGGGACCACCAGTGGGTCCACCACCCCGGGAGGGGTCACTTGGGCTACGACATACCCTAGGGGCCAGCCGCACCAAGCCCAAAGGGCAAATCGGCCAGCACTAGGAAATTAGGGTCAAACCCTAGTTTGAAAATTCAAATCCTAGTTTGAAAAGGAAAGAAAATACTTGAAGGGCAAGTTCCCACCTCTCCCCTTGCTAGCCGAGTTGGGGGGACTCGGCTAGGGCTGGGAAGCCCTTGGCCGCCGCCCTCCCCATCTATATAAGGAGGGGTGGGGGGCGCACCCCTTGGACTCTTGTCCCGCGCACCCTAAACCTAGTCACCACCCCTCTCTCCTCCACCACCCTGCTTCGGCTAAGGCAAAGCTCTATAGAAATCTCTCCTCCACCACCACCACCACACCGTCATGCAGCTCGGATTTCGAGGAGATCTACTACCTTTGCTGCCTGCTAGAACAGGGAGAGGAAGGTCTTCATCGACTCTGTATGTGTGATCGAGTGCGGAAGAGCTATCAGAACATGGCGCCGGAAGGATCGTCTACGCGATCTTGAGATCGGCAAGTGATCGACTACATCAACCACGAGATCTAATCTCGTTAACACTTTGTATCTACGAGGGTTTGTTCTCTACAATCTCGTTACACCGATCTCGTAGATTAGATCTTGGCTTTGCCATAGATTAGATCTTTGTTTTGTGTGTTCTTGCGATAGAATTTTTTTGTTTTTAATGCTACGAACCCTACATGGCGTTCATTTGCTATCAACGCCACCAGTAGGTTTGTCCCGACTTTGTCCATGGGACCCCGTCACTGATGGTGTTTGGGTATAATGGGATGCCACTAATATCTCATACTGGTGGCGTTAGGTAATTTCTGAACGCCGCCATTATTTCGTCTTCAGGTGGTGGCGTGCAATATATTTTGGACGCTACTAGTGAAATGACTGTTATAAGAGCTTTCCTAGTAGTGGAATGTCATGTACGTAATATTGTGATAGTTCGTTCGATATGATATTTATGTGCATTTAGGATATGGCAGACCGCTACCGACTATTGGCCAAGTAGTAGTACTCAGGTCATGTCTATATGTATGTGAACCTATAGGTTCACACACTTAATGGGATGGAAGCCTAATTTGGATTGTATCTGAACTAGACTAGGCTTAGTAGTACTAATGAGCCTCTAATGTAGTATCCCACCAGTGAAAACTATATAAGAAATGGTGTGGAGATCTTATTAGGGTTGATCAATCCACCCAACCTTCATACCCTCTGCATTCTCGTCGAAAAACTCAAATAAACCTAAAATGAAAAGAAATGCGATAGAATTGCATTGGCGCCGAAAGCCTCAAAAGAAATGACCTTTCCTTCCTAGCTTGAGAGCTATACTACTTGTAATAAATCATTAAACTTATCTTACTTATGGAACATGCTGGCATAAAGGCATTCCGCCATGGGATCGATAGAAGCCGATTGAGATTTTCATTCATATCCCATAAACATTTTCACGGGGATTCGACCAGAGAATAAAATCATCCTTTTTTGGTGTCAAAGAATGCAAAGATCATGAATGAATTGTGTGATGTGATGATGAACCTATTTCCTAAACTAGTTGCATCATTTATAGATTCTCTCTCAATCGAGGACCCTATTTCCTAAAGGCCCAAAGTGCACCATTCCGCCTGGATCAACGTACTGCACTCCATTTCCAAGTGAGATATCACAATATAGGCAATTCCATTATTTTAAGGACTAAATTTATTAGAAATAAGGAAACAGAAGCCAAGAAAATATGGCTAGTCAGAAAATATTGACCATCTGGAGTGAAGGACAGTTGGCAAAGTTAGCGAGAGATAAAAGATAGGATTTTTTGTGTTGATTAGTTGAAAAACGTAGAATATCGAATTAAAAAGTCAATTCCTTTAAGAGCAACTCATGTTCAACATAATTTTGGAACTTCAACTCCCTATCTCTCTTTAAAGAACTCATGGCATGTCACTCAAACATCAATACTGAATTATTTCGTATAGTGGTCATGGTATTAGGGTTGTGACGAAGCTAATTCAAATTGTTACTAGCTATTGGATAATCAAATCGGTAGCTGCCCTTGAAGAAGGAAACACTATACCGAATATAAATGGCAAGAAAAGTGTTGGAGATATGCCCTAGAGGCAATAATAAATGTAGTTATTATTATATCTTTGTGTTTATGATAAATGTTTACATTCATACTATAATAGTATTAACAAGGAAACATTAATAGTTGTGTGTTTTATAAACTAAAATAGAGTCCCTAGTAAAGCCTCTTTATAATACTAGCTTGTTGGTTAATAAATGATTGTGGTTTCCCTATCATGAACATTGAGATGTTATTAGCAACAAGATCATATCATTAGGAGAATGATATGGTGGACATACTACTATAGATAAGCGTAGCATAAAGATCAAGTCATTTTAATAGTTTAATTATTATATGCTTTCTGATACATAGTAACCTAATTCCTTCGACCATGAGATCATGCATATCACCTTCACCAGAAGGATGCTTTGATGACATCAAACACCACACCGTAACTGGGTGGCTATAAAGGTGGCATTGAGTGTTCGGAAAGTATTGGTTGAGACACATGGATCAAGAGTGGGATTTGTCCATCCATATGACGGATAAATATACTCTAGGCCCTCTTGGTGAAATGTCATCCAATTAGCTTGCAAGCATGTGACTGGCTCACAAGGGATCACATATCACAGGAACGAGAAAAGAGTACTTATCAGTAACGAGGTTGAACTAGGTATGCAGAGATACCGACGATCATAACCTCGGATAAGTAAACTATCGTGAGACAAAGGGAAATTGGTATCGTATGTAAGTGGTTCATTCGATCGCAAAGTAATCATAGAAATATGTTGGAGCCATATGAATTTCCAGATTCCTCTATTGGTTATTGTTCGGAGAAGTGTCTCGATCATGTCCGCATAATTCACGAACCGTAGGGAGACACACTTAAGGATTCGACGTTGTTTGAGTAGTTATGGAATGCTGAGAAAGAGACCGAATGTTGTTCAGAGTCTCGGATGGGATCCGGGATATCTCGAGGAGATCCGAAATGGTTCGGAGAATAAGATTCATATAAGGAAAGTTCTATTTCGGAGTTGGAGAATGGTTCCGGTGTTTTCATCGGGAATGTTCTAGAAGGTTCCGGAATGTCCGGCACTCCAGAGGGGAAGGGTGCATGAATGTGTCATACCAATTTGGAATGATTGCATCATGTACTAAGTGTCATTGCTGAACAAAATAAAGGATTTAATCAAATCCTAGTTTGAAAAGTCAAACGCCAATTTGAAAAGTCAAACGGCTATTTTGGGAAGTGGAGGGGAAGTGGGAAACCAAGTTGGGGAGGAGTTCCTCCTCCACCGCCTGCCCACTAGGGATCCGAGTTGGGGAGGGACTCCCTCCCCTTGGCCGGCGCCTCCCACCTATAAAGGGAGGGGCAGGGCTGCCCCTCCTAGCACACAAGTTCTCCACCCCAAAACCCTAGCCCGGCGCCGCCACCTCCTGTTGCCGCCGCCTAGGGCTCCCCTAGCCGCCTACTTGGGCAAGCCCCAAAACCTAGCCGCCGGCCCTAGCACCTCCTTCTTGGTGTGTCTAAACCCTAGATCGAGGAGGATCTCTCTCATAGTCCACCATACTCGCTCCGGCTTAAGGCGAAGCCCTGCGAGATCTCCCCTCTACTTCTGGTACCACGCCGTTGTGTTGCCGGAATCGCGAGGACAGTGCTACAACCTCCGCTGCCTGCTGGAACAAGGGAGAGGAAGGTCTTCGTCGAGTACCGAACGTGTGACCGATTGGGAGCGCTGCGAACGCCTTGTGGAAGGATCGTCTACGCGATCTTGAGATTGGGAAGAGTACGACTACATCACCCACGAGAATCCGCTCTCGTTAAACACTTTGGAATCTTCGAGGGTGAGTTATTCCATCGACTCGTTGCTACAATCTAGTAGATAGATCTTGGCTTGTTTGTTTGTATGCGGTAGAAATTTTTTGTTTTCCATGCTACGAAACCCTATAGTGGTATCAGAGCCGTGTCTATATGTAGATTTGTTGCACGAGTAGAACACAATGGTCATTGTGGGCGTTGGTGATTTTATTATCGATTGCTTCTTGTGTACTTTGCATCTTGCGGGATGTTGGGATGAAGCGGCCCGGGCTAACCTTACATGACATCGTTCATGAGACTTGCTCCACGCTTGACATGCAACTTGTATTGCATAAGTGGCTTTGCGGGTTCCTGTTTCTCCCAGCATAGTTAAGATTCAATTTACAACGGGTGATTGACAATACTAGTATCAATGTTGTGGTTCTTGTTCGTAAGTTAGAGCGACACTTATTGAAAGCCCCAAACCACGTAAAACATGCAAAGAAAGTAGAGGCGTCTAACTTTGTTTTGCAGGGGTGTGCTGTGATGTGATATGGCCATGATTGTGATTATATTTGATGTATGCAATGTTCCTTATTGTAAGTTGGCAACCGGCAGGAGCCATATGGTTTTCTTTAATTTTGTTAAGACCCGCGTGTCTATTCAAAGTAGTTGTAATAGTTGAAGCTGGTGGACGACAACCATGGAGAAGCGTCATTGACCTTGATGCAATGCCGGTGATGATGGAGATCATGTTCGTGCTTGAAGATGGAGATCGGAAGCACAAAGTAGAAAGGCCATATCATATCACATATTATAAATTGCATGTGATGTTAATCCTTTATGCATCTTGTATTGATTAGTTAGCATTATAAGATGATCCCTCATGCACATGAATTTCAAGTCATAAAGTGTTCACCCTTAGTTAGCACCGTTGCTAAAGCTTGTTGTTTCGAAGCACCACGTGATGATCGGGTGTGTTAGATTCTGCAAGTGTATACAACGTGAGCAAGCCAGATTTGCTCATGCGGAAACTAAGGTTTGATCTTGACGAGCCTAGCATGTACAGACATGGTCTCGGAACACGGATCACCGAAAGGTAAAGCATGAATCATATAGTAGATATGATGAACATGTCGATTGTTCGCCATTGAAACTATATCAACTCTCGTGATGATCGGTGTTGATGTGGTGGATTTGGTTCGTGTGATCACTAAAACAATGTGAGGGATGTTGTTTTGAGTGGGAGTTCACCTAGATTAATTTAACTATTAATTAGAACTCAATTTGTCATAAACTTAGTCTAAACTATTGCAAATATGTTGTAGATCAATGGCGGCCCCTACCATCAATTTTAATGCGTTCCTAGAGAAAGAAAAGTTGAAAAACAATGGAAGCAACTTGGATTGGTTCCATAATTTGAGGACTGTCCTCACAGTGGTAATTTGACCTATGTGCCGGATGCACATTGGGTGACCCACTGCTGCTACCGATGAAGTAAAGAATGTTTACCTCGCTCGGAAGACTCAGTACTCCACAGTTCAGTGTGCTATCTTGTATGGTTTAGAATCGGAGCTTCAGAAAACGTTTGAGAATTCAGACCCACATGATATTGTCCGTGATCTCAAATTGATCTTTGAGACTCACGCGGCGATTGAGAGCTATGAGGCTTCTGAAAAGTTCTTTAACTGCAAGATGGAAGAGGGCAGCTCCGTCAGTGAGCATGTGCTTAAGATGTGCAGACGCATAAACAAACTTCAAAGCTTGGGTATAGTGATTCCTAATGCTTTGGGGATTTACCGTGTCCTCCAATCACTACCACCAAGTTACAAGAACTTTGTGATGAACTACAATATGCAAAACATGAACAAGCAGTTGCCAGAACTCTTTGCCATGTTGAAATCTGCAGAAGTGGAGATCAAGAAAGAGCACCAAGTGTTGATGGTCAATAAGACCACCAAATTCAAGAAAGGCAAGTATAAGCAAAAGGGACACTTCAAGAAGGGTGGTAAGAAAGTTACCGCGCCGGCGAACAAGACCAAGACTGGACCCAAGCGTCTTGAAGTGCTTTTCTTGCAAGGGAGAAGGTCCTTTGAAGCGGAATTGCCCAAAGTACTTGGCGGATTTGAAGAACGGCAACATCAAGAAGAAAGGTATATCCGATATACATGTTATTGATGTGTATCTCACTAGTACTTAGTAGTGCACAGGTATTTGATACTGGTTCGGTTGCTCATATTTGTAACTCGAAACAGGTGTTGCAGAATAAACGGAAACTAGCAAAGAACGAGGTGACGATGCGCGTGGGAAACGGATCAAAGGTTGATGTGATCGCGGTCGGCACGCTACCCCTTCATCTACCATCGGGATTAGTTTTATACATAAATAATTGTTATTTGGTGCCTACGTTAAGCATGAACATTATATCGGGATCTTGTTTATTGTGAGACGGTTACTTGTTTAAGTCCGAGAATAATGGTTGTTCGATTTATATGAGTAATATGTTTTATGCACATGCACCTTTGATAGATGGTCTATTCTTGTTGAATCTCGATAGTGGAAATACACATATTAATAACATTGAGGCTAAACGTTTGAAATCGAGCGATAACTCGACCTATATGTGGCACTGTCGTCTTGGTCACATTGGAGTGAAGCGTATGAAGAAACTCCATTCCGATGGACTTCTTGAATCACTTGATTTCGAATCACTTGAAAGATGCGAAGCATGTCTGATGGGTAAAATGACTAAGACTCCATTTTCTGGTATGATGGAGCTTGCTACGGACTTATTGGAAATCATACAAACCGATGTGTGTGGTCCAATGAGTGTAGCATCGCGCGGTGGTTATCGTTATGTTGTTACCTTCACGGATGACTTGAGTAGATATGGGTATATCTATTTCATGAAACATAAGTCCAAAACTTTCGAGAAGTTTAAGGAATTTCAAAGTGAGGTAGAGAATCAACGTAACAAGAAGATTAAATTTCTACGTTCTGATCGTGGAGGTGAATATCTAAGTTACGAGTTTGGCGAGCATTTGAAGAAATGGGGAATACTTTCACAATTGACACCGCCGGGAACACCACAGCGTAATGGTGTGTCCGAACGTCGTAATCGAACTCTCATAGATATGGTTCGTTCTATGATGTCACTTACAGATTTACCGCTATCATTTTGGGGTTATGCATTAGAAACAGCCGCATTCACTTTAAATAGGGCACCATCTAAATCCGTTGAAACGACACCATATGAATTATGGTTTGGGAAGAAACCTAAATTGTCGTTCCTTAAAGTTTGGGGTTGCGAAGCCTATGTAAAGAAGTTACAGCCGGACAAGCTTGAACCCAAAGCAGAAAAATGTGTCTTCATAGGATACCCGAAGGAAACTATTGGGTATACCTTCTATCATAGATCCGAGGGCAAAATCTTCGTTGCCAAGGATGGATCCTTTCTAGAGAAGGAATTTCTCTCGAAAGAAGTGACTGGAAGGAAAGTAGAACTCGACGAGGTTGTCGAACCTTCTCTCGAACTTGCGAGTAGCGCAGCACCGGAAGAAGTTCCTGTGGTGCCTGCACCAATAAGAGGAAGCTAATGATGATGATCATGAAACTTGGTTGTAGTTGCTCTGAGCCTCGCAGTCAACGAGAACTCGTACCACTCCCTGATTGGTATGATCCGTTATGAGTGTCATGTTGGTGGACAACACCGACCTGCGACATATGAGGAAGCGATGACGAGCCGATTCCAATAAATGGCAAGAAGCCATGAAATCCGAGATTGGATCCATGTACGAAAACCAAGTATGGACTTTGGTGGACTTAGGATGGCGGAAGGTCATCGAGAATAAATGGATTTTCAAGAAGAAAGCAGATCTTGATGGTAATGTTCTCATCTATAAAGCTCGACTTGTCACAAAAGGGTTTCGACAAATTCAAGGAGTTGACTACGATGAGACTTTCTCACCAGTAGCGAAGCTAAAGTCTATGAGTATTATGTTAGCAATCGCTGCATATTATGATTATGAGATATGGCAGATGGATGTCAAAACAGCATTCCTCAATGGAGACATTTATGAAGAGTTGTATATGATGCAACCCAAAGGTTTTGTCGATCCTAAAGATGCTAACAAGGTATTCAAACTTCAACGGTCCATCTATGGATTGAAGCAAGCATCCCGAAGTTGGAATCAATGTTTTGATAAGGTGATCAAAAGTTTTGGTTTTATACAAACTTATGGAGAAGCTTGTATTTACAAGAAAGTGAGTGGGAGCTCTGTAGCATTCTTAATACTATATGTAGATGACATATTGTTGATTGGGAATAATGTAGACCTTCTTAATAGTGTCAAGGAATATTTGAATAATAGTTTTTCAATGAAGGATCTTGGCGAAGCAGCTTACATATTAGGCATAAAGATTTATAGAGATAGATCGAGACGCCTAATATCATTGTCACAAAGTACATATTTGGAGAAAGTTCTAAAGAGGTTTGGAATGGAAGATAGCAAGAAAGGGTTCTTGCCCATGTTGCCCAATACGACCTTGAGTAAAACTCAAAGTACGATAACGGCGGAAGATAGAGAAAGGATGAGTAAGACTCCCTATGCCTCAGCCATAGGATCTCTAATGTATGCCATGCTATGTTCTAGACCCGACATTGCATATGCTGTTAGTTTAACTAGCAGATATCAAAGTGATCCAGGAGTGGATCATTGGACAGCGGTCAAAAACATCCTTAAGTACTTAAGGAGAACTAAGGATATGGTTCTTTCTTATGGAGGTGATGAACAGCTCGTTGTTAATGGTTACACCGATGCTAGTTGGAACACCGATCCGAATGATTCTAAATCACAATCTAGATACGTATTTACTTTTAATGGTGCAGCTGTTAGCTGGAGGAGTGCAAAGCAAAGCATTGTGGCGAGATCTTCAACTGAATCGGAATACATGGCTGCTTCGGAGGCTTCACAAGAAGCGATATGGATGAAAGAGTTCATTACAGAGCTGGGTGTGGTTCCTAGTGCGCTGGACCCAATGTCTATCTACTGTGATAACATGGGCGCCATAGCCAATGCGCAAGAACCAAGGTCACACAAGAAGCTGAAGCATATCAAGCTACGTTTTCACGCTATTTGAGAACATGTCCAAGATGGGGACATAAAGATTTGCAAAGTACACACAGATCTCAATGTGGCGGATCCGTTGACTAAACCTCTCCTGAGGGCAAAACATGACCAGCACCAAACTGCCATGGGTGTTCGGTATATTACCATGTAATCTAGATTAGATGACTCTAGTGCAAGTGGGAGACTGTTGGAGATATGCCCTATAGGCAATAATAAATGTAGTTATTATTATATCTTTGTGTTTATGATAAATGTTTACATTCATACTATAATAGTATTAACAAGGAAACATTAATACTTGTGTGTTTTGTAAACTAAAATAGAGTCCCTAGTAAAGCCTCTTTATAATACTAGCTTGTTGGTTAATAAATGATTGTGGTTTCCCTATCATGAACATTGAGATGTTATTAACAACAATATCATATCATTAGGAGAATGATATGGTGGACATACTCCTATAGATAAGCGTAGCATAAAGATCAAGTCATTTTAATAGTTCAATTGCTATATGCTTTCTGATACATAGTAACATAATTCCTTCGACCATGAGATCATGCATATCACCTTCACCAGAAAGATGCTTTGATGACATCAAACACCACACCGTAACTGGGTGGCTATAAAGGTGGCATTGTGTTCGGAAAGTATTGGTTGAGACACATGGATCAAGAGTGGGATTTGTCCATCCATATGACGGATAGATATACTCTGGGCCCTCTTGGTGAAATGTCATCCAATTAGCTTGCAAGCATGTGACTGGCTCACAAGGGATCACATATCACAGGAACGAGAAAAGAGTACTTATCAGTAACGAGGTTGAACTAGGTATGCAGAGATACCGACGATCATAACCTCGGATAAGTAAACTATCGTGAGACAAAGGGAAATTGGTATCGTATGTAAGTGGTTCATTCGATCGCAAAGTAATCGTAGAAATATGTGGGAGCCATATGAATTTCCAGATTCCTCTATTGGTTATTGTTCGGAGAAGTGTCTCAATCATGTCCGCATAATTCACGAACCGTAGGGAGACACACTTAAGGATTCGACGTTGTTTGAGTAGTTATGGAATGATGATAAAGAGACCGAATGTTGTTCGGAGTCTCGGATGGGATCCGAGATATCACGAGGAGATCCGGAATGGTCCGGAGAATAAGATTCATATAAAGAAAGTTCTATTTCGGAGTTGGAGAATGGTTCCGGTGTTTTCATCGGGAATGTTCTAGAAGGTTCCGAAATGTCCGGCACTCCGGAGGGGAAGGGTACATGAATGTGTCATACCAAGTTGGAATGATTCATCATGTACTAAGTGTCATCGCTGAACAAAATAAAGGATTTAATCAAATCCTAGTTTGAAAAGTCAAACGCCAATTTGAAAAGTCAAACGGCTATTTTGGGAAGTGGAGGGGAAGTGGGAAACCGAGTTGGGGAGGAGTTCCTCCTCCACCGCCGGCCCACTAGGGATCCGAGTTGGGGAGGGACTCCCTCCCCTTGTCCGGCGCCTCCCACCTATAAAGGGAGGGGCAGGGCTGCCCCTCCTAGCACACAAGTTCTCCACCCCTAAAACCCTAGCCCGACGGCGCCACCTCCTGTTGCCGCCGCCTAGGGCTCCCCTAGCCGCCTACTTGGGCAAGCCCCAAACCCTAGCCGCCGGCCCTAGCACCTCCTCCTTGGTGTGTCTAAACCCTAGATCGCCGAGGAGCTCTCTCATAGTCCACCATACTCGCTCCGGCTTAAGGCGAAGCCCTGCGAGATCTCTCCTCTACTTCCGGTACCACGCCGTTGTGCTGCCGGAATCGCGAGGAGAGTGCTAGAACCTCATTTTGCTTTGGAACAAGGAGAGGAAGGTCTTCGTCAGTGCCGAACGTGTGACCGATTGCTGAGGCGCTGCGAGCAGCTTGGCCCGGAAGGATCGTCTACGCGATCTTGAGATCGGGAAGAGTACGACTACATCACCCACGAGAATCCGTTCTCGTTAAACACTTTGGAATCTTCGAGGGTGAGTTATTCCATCGACTCGTTGCTACAATCTAGTAGATAGATCTTGGCTTATTTGTTTGTATGCGGTAGAAATTTTTTGTTTTCTATGCTACGAAACCCTACAAAAAGGGTGATGAAGATAATGGGGTAGAATATTCATGTGTTGACTAGATCCTATAAGGATTTAATCAAGTGATTAGCAAACATATATCATTTCTTGATCTTGCAATTCCAGGTAGGAGAGCATAACACATGGGGGCCCTATTCCATGTGAGAAGAATCGGGCGCGTCTCTCACTCCTCAGTTGAACGCATGGACCTAGCAGTCCGGCGTGTGACTCTTCCACTCTACATGATACCTTGTAAGTGTTGCATCTGTGCACTTAGACAAACCACACGAGAGGAGTTGTTCATGGGATGAAGCAGCGATGACAAGGAAGTAGATCATCTACACCGCCCCGGCGTTCTTCACCGAGTTCCACAATTGTGCCTCTAGTGGTAATCCCATGATTTATGACTGTAGATTCATGTTTACATGGTAGAAAATTTTATGCGCTAGTGTAACCTACCCGTGTCCCATTCATCTGGTACAACAGCAGGGGCGATACTTCTACAATGACAGTGCGGCTCTGCTACAACAATTCCGCAGATTTGCATCATAGAAATAAAATTTTGGCTACAAACATTATGTGATTTTTCATCATATGAAGAAGTATTTTGCTACAACCTTCTTCGATTTTTGCATCACAAGATTCTCATCGGAAGACCTCACCAGATTTTTTTTGCTACAATAGCATAATTTTTTGCTACAACCCATTCTATAGTTTTGCTACAATAGTACAAAGTTCTTGCTATGAGGTCTCTGGTTATGTCTCGACGAAGTTGACTTTTATATAGCGGCATTTTTTTCTACGAGCTCTATGGTGCGGTCAATCATTTGTTGTGGATGAACCCTTTTTTGCTACTATGTAGCAAATGTGGCCGTTTGTTGCTACAATGCAACAAAAGTGGAATTTGGGGGCTATATTGAAGGGAGGCTGGTGATATGGGGATATATCGCCCGAGGATTCCCAACACTATGCTATATTTATACACCCCAATAAAAATATATCACCTTGGGGTCTTTGAGGTGTGGCATACCATGGCCCCTCTTCGGTGGGGAGTTTTCGTTCTTTCTTTAACCTTTTTGTGTATTTTTTAGAATGATGAGGCAACGACTACATCTTGAAGTCAGAATAAGGTTCTTCTTGCAATATCCTTACTTCGTTGGTGCATCTAGCACGGACGGAGGACGTGTGGAGTCTGTCTGGTGGATCTCCTAGGATCCAGTGAGTTATTGTACTCGTTTGTGTGGGATCTATTGTTTGTTGCTCCGTGTGCTGGTCCTTTGGAGTCTTAGAATAAAAACTTCTCATCTGTCAACAAGATCTTCTACAATAGGCTTTGTCCGGCTCCGGTGAAGGAGGGGCAAAGATGGAAGCATGCCTGTTGTTCACCATTATTAATAGATCGGTGAAATTTCTGTAAAAGAAATCCTATGAAAATAATTTTCATGAGAAATTAGCACATAGCCATTATCACTTATGTAGTCTTAATGTTTTATGTTTTTTATAAATTTTTTAGACGACTAAGATGTCTAAGTCGCCCCTAAAAGTATCCCATATGCATGATCACTGAATTCATGTAAGTACAAAGAGATGGAAAATCATCATCATACGGTCATGAATATCAACCGAGAAATAGTCACGCATATAGTAATGTAAGGATGCTTATGATAAAATATTCAAAAGTTCTTAAATACCAACCATGTTTAAAACTACAACTACCGGAGCAAGTAAAATGTATTCTCTTTTGCGGGAAGTGAGAGTAAAATGTTACCCACTCCATTCCAGTTTACATGGCCTTTTTTGCGGAATTACACCGGCGTTCCAGTACTTGTGCGTGTGACTCGATTTAGTCTCCGTACTCGGAATTTGCAGAATTTAGCCATGTACTTGTTAATTGGAGTCGATTTAGTTTTAAACTAGATTTGTCATCCAAATTAAGTTGACGTGGATGTTGGTCTCACTTGGAGGAGAGCAGCTGCCCTGGAAATTTATACTTAGACCCTCCTGTGGGACTCCATTGTAGTACATAGAATTGCAAGTGAACTTTTACACTAAATTTATGCACTGAATTTTATCTCATTTTTTTCATTACTAGAAACAATGCCATCAAATTGATTAGTACAAATCATTGGTAGAAACATTGCCATCATCAAGATACAACATCATCACTACTTGCTCCCTACTTTCCACCACGCAGGATGATTATCTGAACTACAAGCACATCCTAAAAGAGCATAAATCAACTTCAATACTCCTAAGATATCCTTCTCTACATCAAACAAGAACACCATAACAACAATAAAGTCTCGCGAGAGGGGCTAAGTGCATTTTTTAGGGAAGCAGCTATCTTGCAAGTGAGACCAACGTCCATGTGTTCGTTCATGTCAGCTCTGCAAATCTAGTTTAGGACTAAACCGAGTCCAATTAACATGTACATGGCTAAAATTCTACAAATTCTAAGTACGAGGACATGCACAAGTATAAGGACGGCTACCGTATTTAACTCTTACAAGGCTATTAATTAAGCTTGTCTTAAGTCGGAACTTGGTTAATTTCAATCATATTTATATAAAAATATCAATACGTACGTACGCTTCATAATCGATGCATCATGAAAATCATTTCATGTTTTAGTTGTGGGCTTTGCTTTGGCATCATAGATCTTGACATGTTTTTTCTATGAATTTGATCAAACATAAAAAATATTGACTTAAGACAAGATTAACAGGCTTGTATTCCCGGATGGAAAGAGTAGAGAACACACGAGTCTAGTTGATATGTAAGTATATGTAAATGTAACTCATCACTTGTCTTTCCTCTCTGTAGGAGCGGACAAGCATTTGCCGTCGGCTCTGTCAACGACGCCGTCGTTGCCGGCGAGCATGCCGTACTTGTCCTTCCTTGTGAGCATGGTGCAGCTGTACCCGAGCGCGTCCCCCATCTTCCTCTGCACGAGGTTGGCCATGTCGGCTCTGGGCTCCTTCCCCTCTCTCACCGCCGCCGTGCTCACCTTATCAAGGAACTGCACCGTGTAGCACATCCTCGGGTTGACCATGTAGTAGAGAGGGTCGAGGCACTTGAGCCCGTCGGCCGTCGTGGGGTAGAACATGGCCGTCTCCACGGCGATGCCCACGGGTACGACGTCGTCGCTGAGCTCCGCGAACAGCGGGCTGAACCGGAGCAGGTACGACTCGCGGCAGGTGGTGCCTTCGGGGCAGACGACGACTAGGTCTCCACGGTCGAGGAGGCGGGCCATGGCGCGGCCGTCGGCGTCCCGGTCTCGTGTTAGGCGCACGGTTTTGCCGATCGGCGAGATGAGTTCCGAGAGGCGGCTGAGGCTGTACGACACGGCGCGCACGGGCCGGTCCAGCGCCACCGACACGTACACTGGGTCGATGAGCGTGCGGTGGTTGCATACGAACAACTGCCCGCGCCGGCGTCCTCGCTCGCCGTCAGCGCCCGGCAGTGGCGGCCTCTCGCCGGCCTTGAGCCGCCATGACATGCCGGTGGCCGCGAGGATCGGCGTGGAGTATCGGTATGGGACGGTGAGCGCGACGGCCAGGCGGGCGGCGCCGAGAGCGACGCCGAAGGGCAGCCACATGAGCATGGCGAGCGTGCTGCTGGCGGTTGGCATGAACGCGAGGCGGCCGTCGTGGAACACCACGGCCTTGGGGTACCTGCTCCTCGGCAGCGCCTGCCAGGTGGCCCTGTCCTCCCGTGTCACGAGGTGGATATCCTGCTCGACCGTACCCAAGCAAGAGAGTAAGTATTCACAAATTTGACATGTATGCGTGTCACGTGGTGGTAAGCAACCCAAAAAAAAACATGTATGCTTGTCAGTGTGTGCACAATCTGAGAAAAGTAAAAATCTGAGAAAATGGTGAGCAATCAATGCTTACTTGTTACAAGTTGTACAAAACATAATAAAACTCGATGAAATTAGGTAGCACAAATCGTAAAGCGATAAACCAATGGCATAAACATGCACTTGATTTAGCATGATCGCCGTGTTCCCTAGTTTCCGCTAACATCAGTGTACGTAATAATTTATAATTTTTTACTCCTTCCGCCTTGACATCAATTGACTCTTACTACGCCAAAGTGTTGTGACAGATGTTATGCACATTTGGGCACCGTTGTCATTACTAGCAAGGCATGAATTTCTCATGAGCAGGTAGAAAGGCATTTAGATCACGAGTGATAGCATTTAGATCATGAGTGATAGCATGACAAGCACGGCACTAGCTATATTTGACAGATGAAATGTGCATGCATGTACTAATTTTTTTATGTTTCCTTTTAGAGATACTTTTTCTTTGTCGTATGAGAAACAGAAATACATGGATGCAAGTATTACTATAAAGAGTACGGTGGCACATTGACATCTGAACAAGTGAAAAAAGGAATACACGCATGCAACACTAGGTGGAACTCATGTAACATTTCTAAGCTTATATCAACCTCTGATGCAACTACTCTTTGTGAAGACAAAAAATTATACTCCCTTTGTCCGAAAACTTTTTACATGTGTTTGATTTTTTTAACACGGAGAAAAACATGTAGCAAGCTTACTACTAGATGCATGGAGAGCTTGTTTCCTCTTTTTGCGGGGAGTGTTATGTTGCAGGACGTACCTTGCAACAACGTGAGAGGGGATACTGGAGAAACTCGTGAGACCCAGAGAACCCCACGGCATCACCGCACTCCGCCCGGATCTTTTTCGTCTCCTCCAACACCACCTCGTCTTCTTCCTCCATGAGACCGGTGTAGAACCCCCAGAGCACCTTCATCTCCTTCCCGACGACCGCCTCCGCCCCGAGGTACTCCGACAGGAACCCTTCCACCATCACCCTCGGAAACCTCGTCGCCACGCACACCCTCCGCCCGCCGGCGGCGCCGCTGATCCTCATCGCCTCAAACCCTTCCGCGGACACCTCCTCCATGAACCATTTGGGCAGCACGGCGCGACCGGCGCGGAAACGGCTCGCGCGCAGCCCGCAGAAGGCCGCCATGGCCATCACCCTCGCTGCCGCGTCGCTGTCGCCGCCCATGCAGAGGATGATAGGGTAGAGGAGGAGGAGCACAAGGCCACGTAGGTACCCGCCGGCCTCCAGCGCGACGAGCATGAAGTAGGGGAAGAGGGACCGCGACGGGAGGAGGAGCCCGGCCTCGACGTCGAGGACGAGGGTTCGCGCGGTGGCGAGCTTCTCCGCCATCGGAGGATTGGCGGACCCGTTGTGGTGGTGGTGCGGCGTAGGCGGGTGCGGTGGCGGTGCGGTTGCTGGGGTGTTGCTGGTCCTGCTGGAGACCGGAGGAGGAAGGAGAGCAGGGCGGAAAAGAACAGATATATAGTGGATAGATGTTCTAGCTAGCAGGCAGCAACAGCTGCATCTAGCTTATATAGCAGCTTGCCAAACTCGGCGATCGCAGCCAGAAATTAACATCGGGAGACCGCCCTTTTTCTAGTGCCAGCATGCTTTGACTTGACCACATGTCCTGACATGCACGACATTAGCACATTGCCTTCTCTTGCAACAAACTCACGCTAACTTGCTAACTAGAGAGAGTGAATGCATGTCCTTTTGTTGGATTAGTTTTGTACTCTCTTTTATTCGAAATTTATAAGAAGCGCACCATTGCCGGAGACACAAAAAAATTGCGCGGGTTTTTTATGGAGCTGCTGTTGTTGATGTTTTGCACATTGTAGAGGTACCGTCGGGGCGTCTCATGGATATCAGAAGACACAGTTATAGGTGAGACCACCAGTTTTGCCAGAACCGAAGGAAACCCACCGAGCACACAAGGTTTTTTGCCAGAACTGTATAAGCAGTCGTAACGGCATAAAAAATTGTCGATGCAATCTTAGCCGTCTGATGCAGTCATTGTCGCCGTCGATTTTGTGGACACGGTCATACCATCGTTGTGCCTTGTAGTAGTACTGCAAGAGAGTGTTGTAGATATATGCCCATCATATAGACGATGTATCGACTGAGTGCGATGGTGCGTCAACGAAGATGTTGATGACGATCATGTTGATGTAAACTTATGCCATTAAAGCATACCATAGAACGTGTGTGCAAGTTCCCTCTTTAGGAGTTTGTGACATTCATGCACCTTCTTTGCTGGTCATGCACATGCACGGATAGAAGTTGGAATCCCTCCCTTCGCGGCCCGGGGTTGCTTGCGTTGCTAGAGTCCTTGACTTGTCAAGCAGGAGGGAATCTACACCCCGGGGTGTAGACAAAATTTTCAACTATATATTACTAGTATAAATACACTAATTTCTCTAGGATTTACTATAATTTTAACATATAATACGATCTTGGCCTTGGGTTTGGTGGAATTCTGGATCCACCATTGTTGTCAAGGCCTGCAGGGTTGATGTAGAGTACGGCCAGAGGTTGTTGATGCAGAAGAAAATTGCATCTAACATCATCATTTGTGGTATTCGTTGTACAAAACATAAAAACAATATCTTTTTGCCGCTAGCATAGTTTGTTGCTTAATCTTTTGAACCTGGCCCAAATAAGCAACTTAACATTGTTAACATGCTATCTAGCTTCCTTAAAAAAGAATGCTATCTAGCTGGCCGGGCCCGCTGTTTGATAACAGCATAATATTCAAAACATAAATATGTGAAAATAAATATATTACCAAAAAATTATTTTGTCACACGGGCACCTCTGGTCCCTTTTCTTTAAAAATCATTTTTGTCACTTAAAAACATACATATACATATACATGTGTAGTATGTACGACCAAATTTTGCATTAAAATATACCGTTATATGTGACATAAAGAACAAATGTTGAAATAAATAAGGCATTTGTTTGCCTTTTTAGACACATGACTTTGTGACTTATGTAGCCTATAATGCAACGTATTATGTACTAAACATCCACTCGCATATAGATGACATGTATCATCTACATATAATGCAAGTATTTTGTGATTTTTATGTAGCCTATAATACAACATATTATTTATCAATATCAATTTTTAATTTCATAATTCGTTTGAACTTTAATATACCATTTTCCATTTTTTAAATACAATTGTAGTCTCAATGGGAACAAGTATAGAAAAAGCAGTATAGTTGTAGTCAAAAATTGCATCTCATTCGTAAATGTATTTTATCAACATATTAATAAGTTAGGTTGTTTATTTGGGCTAGGTGCAACAAATTAAGACATAAACTATACTACCTGCAAAAAAGATGATGTTTTATGTTTTACACAACAAACGCCACAAAGACTGATATCGTAAGGAGTGGTCGCCATGGCAAGACTTGTCGGTTGTCGTGCGCGAGAGAGTTGATCATGCCTGCTCCGCTTGGCATCGCGCTCGACGGAGTGAACCGGCGGCCGATGATTGGATGTGTAAATGGCCACGCACTAGTGCAGAACGTCCCATTGGTCCCGGTTGGTAAGGGGTATTAGTCCCGGTTACCCAACCGGGACGGGGCAATCGGGACTAAAGCCCCAACCTTTAGTCCCGGTTGCCCCACCGGGACAAATGGGGGTACACGTGGCGGCGTCAGAGGGCGAGGGGGTGGAGCAACCGTCCCTGTTCGTAACACGAACCGAGACAAATAACCTTCTGCCATGCAGAGATTTACATTTCTTCGCCACAAGAGAATTCATTTTGGCAACTTTTGTTGCCGCGGCAGAGAATTCATTTTGACAACTTTTGTTGCCGCGGCAGCATTTTGGCCACTTTTTGTGCCGCGGCAGAGAATTCATTTAGGTTGTTTCATTGTTTATTTAGTGTTTTGCACTTATCAATGAAGGAACAATTATATTACACAAGATCATTATGACAATATTACATTCGATACACGGATCGAGTTCATGCACTACATACAAAAGTTGCTCTTTGTACAATCTCTATTGTCTATACACAGCCGAATAGTATTCCCCTTTTGGGTCTAGGACTTCTGCATCCAAGAATCCTGCCAATTCCTCCTGAATTGCTTGTACGCGATCCTTTGGCAGAAGACCGTCCCGTAGACGTTCGATCTGATTTTAAAAAGGAGTCAGCCTATATGAATGAAAATAAACACAATTTGATTGTAATTAAAAACTATAGAAATTGTTTACGTACGTGGAGTTGCTCTAAATTTCTGTCCTTCTCATCGCACGTCTGCCGGATGAACTCGCAAACATAGTATCCACATAGATTGTTACCTGGTCCCTGCGTCAGGCACTTTACGAGAACATAGTTCAATCAAAATAATAATCAAGCATGATAATAACTGTATCAAAACTAAAATCAAAGAGATGCGCGGATATAGCTAGTGGTGCTTACATCTAGTGCTTCAAATGTAAACTCCGCTTTCCAAACACCCCTAGCCTTGTTGGTGAACCGTTTCCAAGCGCTGCCCGGCGAAGAAAATGAATAAAATAAGTTATTAATTACTTGATATCATAAAATTCACGAACGTTTCTGATATAGTGTCGTAATGATTAGAATTACCGCTTGAGGATCATCTACATGTCCTTCCACTGCTCAAGGGGTTTATGTTTCGAGTCCATGACTAGTACACGCCCTTTGTCAAGTTGAATGATTAACAGAATATAGTGGAAGCTGCGAATGCATAACTAATCAATTATATACTTAACATCGAGTAAGCGAAATAGAAAGTGTATACAAGACAATAACACTCACTTGAAGTTGTAAGAAAAAGTATTTCCCTTCTGGTTTCTTGAAACCTTAACGCGTGTACTATATTATCCTTCGTATCCTGGGGGCTTGTTTTGAGATTAGCTTCATGAACCCAATATGGGTCAATGAAGCCAATGTCATAGATTTGTCCTCTGCTGCATTCGAGAATCTTCATTCTGCATATTACAGTATGATATACATGCAATAAACAAGGTGAGATAGCTGGAGACTAAATTAATTACAGAATTAGTACTTACAGACAATAGGCACTGATGATCGATTTGTCCAAGGCGTCTTGATTGAATAATTGAAATAGTTCATCAAATTCAATGGATATCATGTCATCCTTTTCTTTCCCATGATGCTTTTTTGTAACCCTCAGCACTATCCAGTTAGCCCCGGCCTTTGTGGCATGCATGTACCAGTTATGCAATCTTCGCATTTTTGTTGGAAGGTTATTTACCTCCTCAGGTTTGACGAAGGTTTGTCGTACTGGTATTTGTATGCTACTTCACTCACGGGGAAGTACTCTAACTGGGATAAGTACTGGGCAATACTCATACCTTGAGCAGCGGCTTCAGACAGTAACTACCTCTGGATCATACTGCTCTTCGGCCCCATATTTGCTCGACCCCACATTGGTTTGGGAAATCACCTTGAGAGGGGCGCAAGACTGTTTTGCTTGTTCTCCGAGCTGGGCAACAGATTTCTCGCTTGCATCAGTACTGCTCTTTAAGGCTTGTTGTGCCACATGTGACTTGAGAATAGAACGCTCATAGTCTGATGACAGCTTTGGCTCGGGTTGATGAAGAGTCTTTAGCATTTTCAACACTCTGGCTTTTTCTTCTTTGGTGCTGGGGAACTCTGGCTCTTTCGGCCGCCTCAGCTTAGCAAAAAACGCTGTCGTTTCCGCATCAACGATCGCCGCAGTCTCCTCTTCAGTACAGTTATAAGCTCTCTTGGGAAGAACCTTTAGTACTTTTGGAAGAGGCTCTTGTTTATGTTTCGGCGATCGCTTACCACGGCCTTGAGTAGCGACGCCACGCTTTTATCCTGAGGCGCCGCGATGGCTCCATGACAATGGCTGCACCGAGATTGGTGAGGCGACGAGCCGGGTGAGGCGACGAAGACGGCTGCCGTGGCATTTAACGACCGGAGACGGGTGAGGCGGCGGCGAAGATGGCCTTGGCGTGTGATTTCGAAGCACGATACATTCCTTCGGCCATAGAATGGTGACGTTTGTTGCGTCTCCCAGTACAGTCACATCCCCTTCACCTGCAGGGTAGTGAAGATCCAAAACTTCAAAGGTGGGCATGATTTCATCCACCCCGACAATAGCGTAGCCCTCTGGAACCGGACGACAGTGGTAAGTTGGTGTGGGTCCAATTGGTAAGGCATAGCCGACCGCCACCTTCATTGATATGTTCACAACTTTGACATGTAGCTCGCAGTGTGTCATCTCTGTGATATCATCCACTGGGTAGCCAACAGGAGCCATCGTCGGTGCACCATCGTCATCACCATTGTCATCACCCGGGACCTCGGTGGAAGCCACACTGCTTTTTTGATTATTCGATAGGCCGATAGCATCGAATGTAGTGTGCTGCTGAGATGGGCCGGTAGTACTTTGCTCTTTAAGTGCATTAATTTCATCTTGTTGTTGCTTTATTCGTTCTTCAATTATACGCATTCACTCTTTTTGAATATCTGCTTCAACTTCCGCCCTGTCCTTTCTTCTCTGATGGCTTCTATCAGGATATTTCTTCCTCTCTTCGGGAAACCCAGTCCTCCATGGTTTGGAGCCGCTTGTGCCTTGTGTTCGTCCATCATGTTCCTTATTTCCAAGGGCGAGTGTGAGCTCATCATTCTCTCTATCGGGAATGAAGTCCCCATCTTTAATAGCCTTTACTGCTTTTCTCATCTTCTCGATTGGCAAAGGGTCTTCTTTATGTCGTATGTTATATATACACTTCCCTTCCGAGTCCAACGTGCCCCCATGCCCATAAAACTAATTCCTTGCACGTTCTACCCAATCGTCTGTCTCTGGGGTGATGTTTTTAGCACGCAGTTCATTCTCAAGTTTCTCCCACTTAGGAATGCCAGCCCTGTAGCCACCTTTCCCCATAGTATGGTGATACTTCTTGTTAGCAGCATTCAGCTTATTCGTTGCAGACATTTTCTTAGATTTTTATGATGTCTTGTATTTCACAAACTCAGCCCAGAATGGTTTTATCTTCTCAAACTGAATATTCTTGAAATCGGGAGTCTTCTCTTTCATGACATAGTCAAGGTGCAATCTTTTCTTCCAGTTGGTAAAACACTGGGCCATCTTCTTCAAAGCCCACTCCCTGACCTTAGCCTCCATGGCTCTCCCATGTTCTAAGGCGTCCTCAACTGGATCCTCCGCATTTGGATCCAGCTCTATCTTCGGTAGTTTGAAATTAACCATGAGCCTCTTCCACAATAAATCTTTGGCGTGGTTAGGGACAAATAAACATGTTCCCTCTTCTTCCGCATCAGCAGGCCTATTCCAATTTCGAATGGTGATCGGGATTAAGTCCCTAACGATTACTCCGCATTGTGCCACAAATTTGTTTGGCACAACCGGAGCCATCGGTTTGCCGCCTTCAGCGACATCTTCGATCCCGAACCTCTCATGGTCTTCCAACTTTTGGTTGGGCCTCGCTCTTTTCAGTAGATTTCTTCGATCCGGAGGGCTAAAAGAAGAAAGATCGTCGTTACTATTTCTATATAGATAGCAGATTATTAATTAATGAATTAATTATATTACATGCACCTCGCCGGAGCGGTCGTCTTCTCGATCACACAAGGCATCGCCTTCTCCCTTGCTAAAGGCATCACCTTCAACCTCAAACACGTCGTCTCTTCCGGCAAAAAGAGGATCACCCTCACCAGAGTTGTTCAGAAACGTCGATACATCTAAATTTTCTTCCCCGCGGATCACACCTTGGATCAACTCTTCATTTTCTTCGTCTCTGTCGTGTGGGTACATATTTTCTGCATAGGTGGAAAAACGGATAAGTCAAAGCGGCTAAGGGAGAATGTTAGGTACGGTGTTGAGAGATATAAACCCTAATTTGGAGAAACCCTAATATATACATACACAATAATAAAAATGAATTTACAATATCAGAAACCCTAATTCGGAGAAACCATCGGGCTCGAATCCTATCACGAAGAACCAATACCGAAAAGAAAGGCGGCAATCAATCAACCCTCGGGTTCGGGATGCCCTGGCGAGGACACACCGGCTAACCCTAGGTGCAACATCGATTCAACTGGGGTCTATGACAACTAATATCATGGCTAAGCAGCTACAATGCGATGGCTATCAAGAAATCTTCGATCTTCGATGGTGTTGACCTCGGTATTTGATCTCGATCTCGTATTCTACCGCGAAGAACCGAACGCCAGAAAGAGAGGGGAACAATCAACACATGGCATCGATGCAATGATCAAACAAGGATGATGATATGACAAGTTAATTTGTATTAAAAAGTAACCCTAAGACATGCTCGGCAATTTAAACGGGGTTCCGAGGGGTGAAAACCCTAACTCGGCGAAACTCCGAAGTATATGAGAGGGGTTGATTTTGTTTTCTATATAAACTTGTCTTGAAATTTGTTGAACAATGCATGATTATAGGTTAAATAGTTAGATCTCATTTTTCTGAACATTTTGGTATATTATTTGTATTTTTCTAAGTTATAAATAATTAATTATTGAATTTATAATATTATATTAATTTCTGGATTTAATTAAACCATTTCTGAATTTAAACAAAACAGAAAACATTTTTACACCGAGCCCACTGCTAGCCACAGTGGCCGACAGAGGGGCCCGTGGCCACCTCAGCCTCCACACAAAGTGTGGGACCTAGACAGGCTTGACGGTGGACTGGACCAGGCCACTTCTAACTGCACAGAGGCACCTAGCCTCCGAGGTGGCAGGTGGGATCGGCCTGGCACCACGTCACCACGACGGGCGGCAGTGCTGCTCACTACGCGCGGCAGCGACGCGTCGGGAGGGTGGTGCTCCGGCGATTCCAGAGGGGTAAGAGGAGCGTGGACTATTACGAGAGGTTGAGGTGGTCGAGGTAGGCTCAGTGGTGGCCGCGGTTGAGGAAGGGGTGCTCCTGTTCGTCCTAGATTCCTCGCCGGAGTTGTGCTTGCGACCGGCACTTGCAGACGAAGACGATGTCGAGTATCTGGGGCTCGAGCAAGCAACACAGGGCATCAATGGGGTGCGCTAGGTCCTGTATGAGACCTTGGTGGCCAAAGTAGGGCGGAGGAAGGATAGGTCTCACCGGAATTTTTTGGCAAACAGGTACAGCAGAAGGATGGCGTCGATGGCGAGGATTGCAGATGCCCCTCTTCGATTCCTTTTGCGGGGAGATAGAGGGAAACGAGGCGGAGCTCGTGGCAGGGTCAGCAAGGCGGCGGAGCTCGGGCAGCATGCCGGCGTCATGGGGTGGCGTCTCCTGTGCGCGCGTCGATGAAGCAGAGAAGTGAGATGGGGAAGAAGAAGAGGAGGCGAGCCAGTTATAAACGAAGGGCCTTTTGTCCAGGTTGGTGGCTCCAACCGGGACTAAAGGGTCATACGTCCCGGTTGGAGCCACCAACCGGGACGTATACTCCAATTTTTTCAGCAGACCAAGGGCGCGCGCAGGGGGTATTTAGTCCCGGTTGGTGGGTCCAACCGGGACATATGACCCTGTTTTCAAATTTTTTTCAGGAATTTTCTCTCTGTTCCCGCCTTATTTTTTATTTTGGGGTTTAAATTTGTAATATTTTTTAAATGATAATTACTTTGGAATTTAGAAAAACTTTAAACATAAAAAGTGTTTGAATTTGAATAATTAATTCAAAACCATTTACTGTTTTTAAAAATAATTAATGTAACCATTTAAAATTAAAAATGAATTAACTTATATTTTTTGAATATTAATTTGGAATTTAGAAAAACTTTAAACATAAAAAGTGTTTGAATTTGAATAACTAATTCAAAACTATTTTCTATTTTTAAAAAATAATTAATGTAACCATTTAAAATAAGAACCATTTAAAATTAAAAATGAATTAACTTATATTTTTTGAATATTAATTTAGAATTTAGAAAAACTTTAAACATAAAAAGTGTTTGAATTTGAATAACTAATTCAAAACCATTTTATGTTTTTTGAAAATAATTAATGTAACCATTTAAACTATGAACAATTTAAAATTAATAATAAATTAACTTATAGGGGACGAGCATCGTTAGAACTTGCATTGGATCTCTGAAAAAACCACATATTGCAAGTCTAAAAATGAATTTTTCAAAAAACAAGGGCGATAGATCATGTACCTGTAGTACAAACTGGACCCACTTCCTACCGATTCGGCAGACATTTGTCCTTTTTACCCGGGATGGACGAAAAGGTTTGAGATGTCCCAGTTGGGATATAGTCCATGTAATGTGGTCTAGTATTTTGAGGAAAATGGGACGGTAGCATTCTGAAACGGCATTTTGGTGGTTACTTCATAAAACGACCCGTTTTTTGCGCTCGAAAAATGGAAAAGGGCTTTTCCGTGCGACAAAAAGGAAAACTTCCTCCTGCACCATTGTTCTCCATACCAATGTCCACACGCATGCATAATATGGGCACATCATCACAAACTATGTCGTGATTCAGCATATAACATCGGTCATTTGGACCGAAAGCCATGAAACCTCGAACATGATAGGTCATTTTGTGAAGGTTTTTTCGAGACATGATCAATATACCAAGTCTGGTATTTTTCCTTTCAACTATGTCACATAATATGACACCACGCGAAGGATTTTCCTTGTTCGGATTTTTTTTGAATTTATTATGCCCGTTTTGAATTTTCTGAATTTCTAACTATGGTCGAACCGGCGTGCATGAAGATAGGGGACGAGCATCGTTAGAACTTGCATTGGATCTCTGAAGAAACCATATATTGCGAGTCTAAAAATAGTTTTTTCAAAAAATCATGGGCGATAGATCATGTACCTGTAGTACAAACCGGACCCACTTCCTACCGATTCGGCGGACATTTGTCCTTTTTACCCAGGATGGACGAAAAGGTTTGATATGTCCCGGTTGGGAGATAGTCCATGTAAGGTGGTCTAGTATTTTAGGAAAATGGGACGGTAGCATTCTAAAACGGCATTTTCGTGGTTACTTTACAAAACGACCCGTTTTTACGCTCGGAAAATAGAAAAGGGCTTTTCCGTGCGACAAAAAGGAAAACTTCCTCCTGTAACATTGTTCTCCATACCAATGTCCACACACATGCATAATATGGGCACAGCATCAGAAACTATGCCGTGATTCAGCACATAACATCGGTCATTTGGACTGAAAGCCATGAAACCTCGAACATGATAGGTCATTTTGTGAAAGTTTTTTCGAGACATGATTAATATACCAAGTCTGGTATTTTTCCTTTCAACTATGTCACATAATATGACAGCACGTGAAGGATTTTCATTGTTCGGATTTTTTTTGAATTTATTATGCCCGTTTTGAATTTTCTGAATTTCTAACTATGGTCGAACCGGCGTGCATGAAGATAGGGGACGAGCATCGTTAGAACTTGCATTGGATCTCTGAAGAAAACACATATTGCGAGTCTAAAAATGATTTTTTCAAAAAATCACGGGCGATAGATCATGTACCTGTAGTACAAACCGGACCCACTTCCTGCCGATTCGGCAGACATTTGTCCTTTTTACCAGGGATGGACGAAAAGGTTTGAGATGTTCCGGTTGGGAGATAGTCCATGTAAGGTGGTCTAGTATTTTAGTAAAATGGGACGGTAGCATTCTAAAACGGCATTTTGGTGGTTACTTCACAAAACGACCCGTTTTTTTGCGCTCGGAAAATGAAAAAGAGCTTTTCCGTGCGATAAAAAGGAAAACTTCCTGCTGCAACATTGTTCTCCATACCAATGTCCACACGCATGCATAATATGCGCACAGCATCACAAACTATGCCGTGATTCAGCACATAACATCGGTCATTTGGACCAAAAGCCATGAAACCTCGAACATGATAGGTCATTTTGTGAAGGTTTTTTCGAGACATGATCAATATACCAAGTCTGGTATTTTTCCTTTCAACTATATCACATAATATGACACCACGCGAAGGATTTTCATTGTTCAGATTTTCAATATACTAAAGGTTTATCTTTAGTCCCGGTTGGAGGGATTTCGCAGTCGGGCGACAAGACTAATGATAGGGGTGAGTGTCGTATTATGTCGCATGGCGTAGTACCTTGTCCCGGATGGTGTCACCAACCGAGAATAAAGATGAACCTTTAGTCCTGGTTGGAGACACCAACCGGGACAAAACACGAGTCAGCACTAATAATAGGGGTGAGTGTCGACGTTATTTCGTATGTGTCGACACTATGCCAAGCTGCTTGTACTATAAATAGGCATCCTTGTGAGTCCAGTCCTCCACCCAGTTTGAGGCATCTCCAATATGGTTTTCGAGAGCAGGGACACCACTACGGCCAGTTTCAGGGAGATGCCGAAAGAGCCCAGTCCTCCGGCATCTCCGAGAAACTGGTCATAGAGGCACTCCCTAATATGTGAAATTAGTTAGCTCCCAGGCGTATTGATCTAGTTAGAGAAGTTACAAGCTGCAAGATGGTTTTTGAGAGCAAGGACACCACTACGGCCAGTTTCAGGGAGATGCCACGATCCCAGCCCTCCCATCTCCGAAACTGGTCATAGAGGCACTCCTAATATGTGAAATTAGTTAGCTCTGTATTGATCTAGTTAGAGAAGTTACAAGCTGCAAGATGAGCTGAGCAGGACACCACTACGACCAGTTTCAGGGAGATGCCGCCGGATCCCAGTCCTCCGGCATCTCCAAGAAACTGGTCATAGAGGCACTCCCTAATATGTGATCGCGCGTGTTTGGAGACCAGATCTTAATGGTAAGTACGAATCAGGACAACTTCTTCATAGTCCCGGTCCAGCCACAAAACAGGAATAACACTCAAGACATTTATTAATATTAAAAATTGAGACTACAAAACCGGGACTAAAGGCCCCCTATATATAGTCCCGGTCAAGCCACAAACCGTGAAAGATATCCTTCGGTGAAGCCACAAACCGCGAAAGACATGAACTAAAGTTACATAATATGAGCATGAACTTCTTGGCATATGTCCTTCCTTATGATCGCTTCAGACATAACCATGGAGCATCTTCTTTACTTAACGGAATGCTTGGGAATTTCATCAAACTTATTGTAATCTTCGACATGTCTTGTCCTCGATTCCCACGATGTTTCTTTTCCCTAAAAGAACTATGTGACGCTTTGGCTCATCATATGATGTATTCGTTTGCATATTTTTTCTTTTTTTCGGTCTAGAGGACATGTTCTTCACATAGAAAACCTGAGACACATCATTGGCTAGGACGAATGGTTCATCTCTATAACCAAGATTGTTGAGATCCACTGTTGTCATTCCGTACAACTAGTCTATCTTTACCCCTTCCCATTCAGGTTGACCCATTTAAACAAAGGGACCTTAAAAGAGACTCCATAGTCTAGTTCTCATATCTCCTCTATGTAACCATAATATGTGTCCTTTTGTCCATTCTCGTCTATTGCATCAAAGCGGACACCACTATTTTGGTTGGTGCTCTTTTATCTTTAGAATATATTCCCATTTATTTAAATTCAATACAATAGAAGATGGTGTGATCTCCAAGTGTCATTCAAGACATGTGTCCGCATCCAACCACCGAAAGACTTCATGTGTTCATCTGAATCCATGATTCAGGCTTCCCGGGTTTTTATTCTTGTGTTCCTCGATATGAGCTGCCAAGGTGGAATTATGTAGAACTGTGCTTAAGTGAAAGAATCCCGTCCCTACATATCATATTGCTTTCTTTCCCAGTGCCTTTTTCCAATTAGTCTTCCCTCATCTGAAACACCAATCGGCTTAAGGTTAGGAATAAAGTCAACACAAACTCAATGACCTCCTATGTTCCATATCCCTTGAGATGATATTTCTTTAAGACTCCCATGAACCTCTCAAAGGGGAACATATTGTGGAATGGCAATCTCTTCCACTAGGTGAACCAGATATATAATATTGAAGAAGGATGGTGGGAACACCAATTCAAAACTAACAAAACATTGTACCACATCCTTCAACCTTGGGATTGATTACGAGATATTGCATTGAGGAATGCACATAGCTTCACAATGGGTACTCGAACATTTTCTGTAGAATCCCCTCAATGCAATTTGAAGCAATGAGACTTCAGGTTTTGGAACTTTTTCTGCCATATTTATTATCCCTTTATATTAGATGAGAAGCCGACTTCAAAAGATTTCCTTCTACTTAAGTGACGCCTTTATCCGCCTTTATATGCATGTTCTTTGGGTCTTTCATAATTTTTGGTCCTTATCTTTTGTCTTCCCATACTTTCCAATATGGCAGCTCCCAAAACATAGGTTTCTTCTTCCACATGGAGTGCGTTGTTCGAACTGATTGACGGGACCCTTTCCAAAGATTACTTCTATGTCCTTGACCATACCAAATACATCATCACCAGAGTTCAGCTTCTTCCGTGATCGCCTCAACTTTGAAATGCTTGCCTTTCTTTCTTCACGGATGATTGGTCGAAGAAATCGTCGATTCGCCAGTACACAACCTTCTTGTATTTATGCAAATATGTACCTTCAGTCTTATCTATGGGCGCAGAGCACGAGGTTACGCCACCACGTGGCGTGGCACACTTTAGTCCCTGCTTGTGTTACAAACCGACGTATGCTCGCCTCTATAAATGCAGTAACGCCCCAGCCTCTCGCTTTCACTGCTTTTTTCTTGGTGGAAGGTGTGAGGGTGCTAGTTTTTTCCCCCTATGCATGCATTCAAGGTGTTTGATGAAATGTTTGAGTGAATGATCCCGTTCAATTTCTCATAGAACAAAAATATAGAAGGTGTCCGAGACGCACTTGAGCTTTCTCCTCTTTATTTTCCTCGATCGAGGTTAGCAATCTTATCTTTTCTCTGTCATTGATACAATGCATGTGTCGATGTGAATTGGTAATTTCACTATTTATGATGTCCTGTTTTTTGATAAACTTACTTATATGATGCGTATGAACTGGCCGGGAATGGATGTATGACCAAGCACAGAGTCGCAAGTATATGAAAGGCATGGATAAATTTATCGATGTGGCTACGACAAACAAAGAGAATGGTTTTATACGTTGTCCATGTGTTCAATGTCGAACAACAAGGAGTACTCTTCCTCGAAAAATCATTCGCGCCACCTGATTATGAAAGGTTTCATGCCCAACTATAATTGCTGGACCAAGCACGGGGAAAGAGGGGTTATGATGGAAGATGGTGAAGAAGAAGAAGATGATGATAACAACTATCATCATATGTTTCCTGAATACAGTGATACTGCAATGGAAGACAATGGAGAGGAAGGAGGTGAAGAACGGGCATCAGATGAGCCGGCTGATGAACTTGGTAGGGTAATTTCGATGCAAAGCGAGACCGTGAAATGTAAAATGAGAAGTTGAAGTTATAGGGAATTTTAGAAGTTCACAAGAAATTTTGTACCCAAATTGTGAAGATGGCAGCACAAAGCTCTGCACCACATCGGAATTGTTATGATGAAAGGCGAGGTGGTCTAACTGACTCTCATTTGAAAAGATGCTGAAAATAATGAAGCCGAAGTTTCCAAAACATAACGAACTTCCCGAGAGTACCTACGAAGCAAAGAAGACTCTTTGTCCTCTAGGATTAGATGTGCAAAAGATACATGCATGCATTAATGATCGCATCCTCTATCATGTAAGGAGTATGAGAATTTAGATAAATGCCCGTGATGCAATGCATTGCGGTATAAAATCGCATTTAGATGACCTCGTGATGTTGAGGGAGAGCCCCTCCGGAAGAGGGTTCCCGCTAAGGTTATGTGGTATGCTCCTATAATACCAAGGTTGAAACGCATGTTCAGAAACAAAGAGCATGCCAAGTTGTTGCGATGGCACAAAGAAGACCGTAAGAAATACGGGAAGTTGAGACACCCTGCTGATGGGTCACAAAGGAGAAAATCGAGAGAGACTTCCTGCATTTTGCAGTGACGCAAGGAACTTATGGTTTGGTCTAAGTACGGATGGCATGAATCCTTTTGGGGAGCAGAGCTGCATACCACAAAGACCTGACCCGTGACTCTATGTATCTACAACCCGCCTCTTGGTTGTGCATGAAGCATAAGTTCATTATGATGCTGCTCATCCAAGGCCCGGCAACCGGACAACAACATTGATGTGTACCTTAGGCCATTAGTTGAAGAACTCTTACAGCCAGGGGGCAAACCAGGTGTACGCTTAGGATGAGAACAAACAGAGCCATTTGATCTACGAGGGTTGTTATTCAGAATCATCAATGATTCGCCTGCTTAGTAACCTTCGTGACGTATAAACAAGGGATATAAGGCATGCACACAATCGCTTAGATAAGATCAAGGTACATATTTGCATAAATGCAAGATGGTTGTGTACCGCTAATCGACGATTTCTTCGACCAATCATCCCGTGAAGAAAGAAAGGCTAGCATTTCAAAGGTGAGGCGATCACCTAAGAAGCCCTCGAACTCCCGCCGGTGATGATGTATTTGGTATGGTTAAGGACATAGAAGTAATCTTGAAAGGGTCCCGGGGTCAATCAGCCCGAACGACGTCGCCATGTGACACGCACCCATGTGGAAGAAGAAATCTATATTTTGGGAGCTGCCATATTGGAAAGTCAAGTGTCCGCTTCTTCAATCAACGGATGCACGTGATTTAAGAATCTTTATGCGTGAACTCGCTAGGATTCCTAGGCGTATGGAAGACAAAAGATACACCGTAAGCACGGAGGACCAACAAATTATGAAAGACCCAAAGAACATGCATACGTAACAAGACGGATAAAGGCATCACTTAAGTCGTACGGCTATGCTCTTACCAAAGGTAGAAGGAATTCTTTTTAAACTCCTTTACAAAGATCAAGGTGTCGCCGGATTCTCATCTAATATAAAGGGATAATAAATATGGCGTAGAAAAGTTCCAAAACCTGAAGTCTCATGAATGTCACGTGATTATGACACAGCTTCCGATTGCATTGAGGGTCTTCTACCGAAAATGTTTGAGTCCCCATTGTGAAGTCGCATTCCTCAATGCAATATCTCGTAAGGTAATCAATCCAGATATTCTCGCCAAGGTTACGTAAGGATGTGGTACAATGTTTTGTTAGTTTTGAGTTGGTGTTCCCACCATCCTTCTTCAATATTATGACGATCTCCGGTTCACCTAGTGGAAGATATTGCCATTCTCGTCCGGTATTTCGCACAATATGTTCCCTTTGAGAGGTTCATGGAGTCTTAAAGAAATATGTTCATAACCGTATAGACCGTAAGGAAGCATCTCTAAGGGATATGGAACATAGGAGGTCATTGAGTTTTGTGTTGACTTTATTCTCGACCTTAAGCCGATTGGTGTTTCGACTGTGGCATGAGGGAAGACTAAGTGGAAAAGGCACGCCGGAAAGAAAGCAATGATATGTAGGGACGGGATTCTTTCACTAAAGCACACTACACGCTTCTACATAATTCCACCTTGGCAGCTCCAGATATCGAGGAACACAAGAATATTGTACGCCCAAAACCCGGGGAAGCCTGAATCACCGATTACAGATGAACACATGAAGTCTTTCGTGGTTGGATACGACACATCTCTTGAATGACACCACCGTTGGAGATCAGCTATACTTGTTGGTCACCACCATCTTCTACTGTATTGAATTTCCAAGGGTACGAAATAAATGGGAATACATTCTACACGATCTCCCAAGATAAAAAGAGCACGAACCAAAATAGTGGTGTCCGCTTTGATGCAATAAACGATAATGGACAAAAGGACACATACTATGGTTACATACAGGAGGTATGGGAACTAGACTATGGAGTCTCTTTTAAGGTCCCTTTGTTTCGTTGCAAATGGGTCAACCTGAATGGGGAAGGGGTAAAGATAGACCAGTTGTACTAATGACAACAAGGATCTCAATAATCTTGGTTATAGAGATGAACCATTCGCCCTAGCCAATGATATGTCTCAGGTTTTCTATGTGAAGGACATGTCCTCCGCATCAAAAAAGAAAAATATGCAAACGAATACATCATATGATGAGCCAAAGGCCACATAGTTCTTTCAGGAAAATAAACATCGTGGGAATCGAGGATGACATATATGTCAAGATTATAATAAGTTTGATGAAATTCCTTCACAAAGGAAAACTGACCCAAGCATTCCGCTAAGTAAAGAATATGCTCCATGGTTACTTCAAGCGATCACAAGGAAGGACATATGCCAAGAAGTTCATGCTCATATTATGTAACTCTAGTTCATGTCTTTCATGTTTGTGGCTTCACCAAGGATATCTTTCATGTGGCTTGACCGACTATATATAGGGGCCTTTAGTCCCGTTTTGTAGTCTCATTTTTAATATTAATAAATGTCTTGAGTTTTAGTCCTGCTTTTGTGGCTGGACCGAACTATGAAGAAGTTGTCCCGTTCAGACTTACCATTAAGATCTGATCTCCAAATGCGCGCGGTCACATATTAGGAGTGCCTCTATGACCAGCTTTCTTGAGATGCCGAGGATCGATCCATGGCATCTCCTCAAATCGTCGTAGTGGTGTCCCTTCCTCGAAAACCATCTTGTAGCTTGTAACTTCTCTAACTAGATCAATACACCGAACTAACTAATTTCACATATTAGAGTGTTTTATGACTAGCTTTCGGAGATGCCGAGGATCGATCCGCCAAGATCTCCTAAACTGGCCTCTATGAACCTTTAGTATATTGAAAATCCGAACAATGAAAATCCTTCGCGTGGTGTCATATTATGTGACATAGTTGAAAGGAAAAATACCAAACTTGGTATATTGATCATGTCTCGAAAAAACCTTCACAAAATGACCTATCATGTTCGAGGTTTCATGGCTTTCGGTCCAAATGACCGATGTTATGTGCCGAATCACGGCATAGTTTGTGATACTGTTCCCATATTATGCATGCATGTGGACATTGGTATGGAGAACAATGTTGCAGGAGGAAGTTTTCCTTTTTGTCGCACAGAAAAGCCCTTTTCCATTTTCTGAGCGCAAAAACGGGTCGTTTTGTGAATTAACCACCAAAATGCCGTTTCAGAAAGCTACCATACCATTTTCCTAAAATACTAGACCACCTTACATGGACTATCTCCCAACCGGGACATCTCAAACCTTTTCTTCCATCCCGGGTAAAAAGGACAAATGTCTGCCGAATCGGCAGGAAGTGGGTTCGGTTTGTACTACAGGTACATGATCTATCGCCCGTGATTTTTTGAAAAAATCATTTTTAGACTCGCAATATGTGGTTTCTTTAGAGATCAAATGCAAGTTCTAACGATGCTCGTCCCCTATCTTCATGACGCCGGTTCGACCATAGTTAGAAATTCAGAAAATTCAAAACGGGCATAATAAATTCAAAAAAAATCCGAACAATGAAAATCCTTCACGTGGTGTCATATTATATGACATAGTTGAAAGTAAAAATACCAGACTTGGTATATTGATCATGTCTAGAAAAAACCTTCACAAAATGACCTATCATGTTTGAGGTTTCATGGCTTTCGGTCCAAATGACCGATGTTATGTGCTGAATCACGACATAGTTTGTGATGATGTGCCCATATTATGCATGAATGTGGAAATTGGTATGGAGCACAATGTTGCAGGAGGAAGTTTTCGTTTTTGTCGCACGGAAAAGCCCTTTTCCATTTTTCGAGCGCAAAAAATGGGTCGTTTTGTGAAGTAACCACCAAAATGCCGTTTCAGAATGCTACCGTCCCATTTTCCTAAAATACTAGACCACCTTACATGGACTATCTCCCAACCGGGACATCTCAAACCTTTTCGTCCATCCCGGGTAAAAAGGACAAATGTTTGCCGAATCGGTAGGAAGTGGGTCCGGTTTGTACTACAGGTACATGATCTATCGCCCGTGATTTTTAAAAAAAATCATTTTTAGACTCGCAATATGTAGTTTCTTCAGAGATCCAATGTAAGTTCTAACGATGCTCGTCCCCTATCTTCATGCATGCCGGTTCGACCATAGTTAGAAATTCAGAAAATTCAAAACGGGCATAATAAATTCAAATAAAATACGAACAATGAAAATCCTTCGTGTGGTGTCATATTATGTGACATAGTTGAAAGGAAAAATACCAGACTTGGTATATTGATCATGTCTCGAAAAAACCTTCACAAAATGACCTATCATGTTCGAGGTTTCATGGCTTTTGGTCCAAATGACCGATGTTATGTGCTGAATCACGGCATAGTTTGTGATGCTGTGCCCATATTATGCATGCATGTGGACATTGGTATGGGGAACAATGTTGCAGGAGGAAGTTTTCCTTTTTGTCGCACGGAAAAGCCCTTTTCCATTTTCCGAGCGCAAAAAACGGGTCGTTTTGTGAAGTAACCACCAAAATGCCATTTCAGATTGGTACCGTCCCATTTTCCTAAAATACCAGACCACCTTACATGGACTATCTCCCAACCGGGACATCTCAAACCTTTTCGTCCATCCCGGGTAAAAATGACAAATGTCTGCCGAATCGGTAGGAAGTGGGTCCGGTTTGTACTACAGGTACATGATCTATCGCCCGTGATTTTTTGAAAAAACTATTTTTAGAGTCGCCATATATGGTTTCTTCAGAGATCCAATGAAAGTTCTAACGATGCTCGTCCCCTATCTTCATGCACGCCGGTTCGACCATAGTTAGAAATTTAGAAAATTCAAAACGGGCATAATAAATTCAAAAAAATTCCGAACAATGAAAATCCTTCGCGTGGTGTCATATCATGTGACATAGTTGAAAGGAAAAATACCAGACCATGTATATTGATCATGTCTAGAAAAAACCTTCACAAAATGACCTATCATGTTCAAGGTTTCATTGCTTTCAGTCTAAATGACCGATGTTATGTGCTGAATCACGGCGTAGTTTGTGATGATGTGCCGATATTAGGCATGCATGTGGATATTGGTATGGAGAACAATGTTGCAGGAGGAAGTTTTCCTTTTTGTCACACGGAAAAGCCCTTTTCCATTTTCCGAGCGCAAAAACCGGGTCGTTTTGTGAAGTAACCACCAAAATGCCGTTTCAGAATGCTACCATCCCATTTTCCTAAAATACTAGACCACCTTACATGGACTATCTTCCAACCGGGACATCTCAAACCTTTTCGTCCATCCCGGGTAAAAAAGACAAATGTCTACCGAATCGGTAGGAAGTGGGTCCGGTTTGTACTACAGGTACATGATCTATCGCCCGTGATTTTTTGAAAAAATCATTTTTAGACTCGAAATATGTGGTTTCTTCAGAGATCAAATGCAAGTTCTAACGATGCTCGTCCCCTATCTTCATGCACGCCGGTTCGACCATAGTTAGAAATTCAGAAAATTCAAAACGGGCATAATAAATTCAAAAAAAATATAAACAATGAAAATCCTTCGCGTGGTGTCATATTATGTGACATAGTTGAAAGGAAAAATACCATACTTGGTATATTGATCATGTCTTGAAAAAACCTTCACAAAATGACCTATCATGTTCGAGGTTTCATGGCTTTCGGTCCAAATGACCGATGTTATGTGCTGAATCACGGCATGGTTTGTGATGTTGTGCCCATATTATGCATGCATGTGGACATTGGTATGGAGAACAATGTTGCAGGAGGAAGTTTTCCTTTTTGTCGCATAGAAAATCCCTTTTTCATTTTCCGAGCGCAAAAAGCGGGTCGTTTTGTGAAGTAACCACCAAAATGTCGTTTCAGAATGCTACCTCCCATTTTCCTAAAATACTAGACCACCTTACATGGATTATCTCCCAACCGGAACATCTCAAACCTTTTCGTCCATCCCTGGTAAAAAGGATAAATATCTGCCGAATCAGCAGGAAGTGGGTCCGGTTTGTACTACAGGTACATGATCTATCGCCCGTGATTTTTTGAAAAATCATTTTTAGACTCGCAATATGTGGTTTCTTCAGAGATCTAATGCAAGTTCTAAATGAGCCATTTTTCTTCCCGCCATTTCTTCCCGCAATTTTTCTTCCCGCCATTTTTCCCGGCATTTCTCCCGCCATTTCTTCCCACCAGTTCTTCCCGCCAGTTCTTCCCTCCAGTTATCTTCCTGCCATTTCTCACTATATATATATGTAGGGTTGGCCTCCATTGTCATTGCACATCTCTAGACTCATATCTGCAAACGCATCACTCTTTCCCATGACTTCCACCGTAGCACTAACTCCTGTGGAGGGCGAGGCGCTGGCGCAAACTACCCCTTCCCGCCTGGCTATCGTGTCCCTCGCTTGGATGTCGAGCCGAGGCGCGTTCCTCCTGTCCCTCTAGGTGTGGCGCTAGGATGGCCATCACAAACCACTACTACTTCGAGCTCACGCCGGAGCAGCGGAGGAATCCCAGATGGCATCCCGACTATTTCCTGACTTGGGAAGCCATCTTCATGGATCGGCGTGAGAGGGCGCTCGCCAGGCACGAGGAGGATGGCCCACCTCCTCCGAACTTCAACGAGGCCGGCCGTCGGTTGTGGTGGCGCGGTCGGACTCTCCAGAGCGTCATGGCCTACGACACAGCTGCCGACTCTAGCCCCCACCTGCGCTACCCTCAAGTCCAGCCCACTCATACTCAGCCTTCAAGGTTCAACTACGACGACCCCGATGACGACAATGACGCATTTACCATGACAATGCACGACTACAAAGTAGTATTGCAGGTGTAGGCAGGAGCATGACTGAATCACTCCAACATTGCAAAACAAGTTCGGCCGATTGTGGCTTAATCTGGCCATGTATCTTAATTTTCAGTTCTTCTATGTAACTTTGTGTTAGTTGCGTTATGTACATTAATTCCAGTTCTATCATAATAAAATTTTCTTTCCGCCCATTATTTCTCGTCCTTTTTATCCCGCCCGTTAATATATAAAAAATATAAGTTAATTCAAATCCAAATTAAAAACAGAAAATGGTTTTGAATTATTTATTGAAATCCAAACACTTTTTATGTTTAAAGTTTTTCTAAATTCCAAATTAATATTCAAAAAATATAAGTTAATTCATTTTTAATTTTAAATGGTTCATATTTTAAAAGGTTACATTAATTATTTTTAAAAAACAGAAAATGGTTTTGAATTAGTTATTCAAATTCAAACAATTTTTATGTTTAAAGTTTTTCTAAATTCCAAATTAATATTCAAAAAATATAAGTTAATTCATTTTTAATTTTAAATGGTTCATAGTTTAAATGGTTACATTAATTATTTTTTAAAAATAGAAAATGGTTTTGAATTATTAATTCAAATACAGACACTTTTTATGTTTAAAGTTTTTCTAAATTCCAAATTAATATTCAAAAAATATAAGTTAATTCATTTTTAATTTTAAATGGTTCATAGTTTAAATGGTTACATTAATTATTTTTAAAAACATAAAATGGTTTTGAATTAGTTATTCAAATTCAAACACTTTTTATGTTTAAAGTTTTTCTAAATTCCAAATTAATATTCAAAAAATATACGTTAATTCATTTTTAATTTTTAATGGTTCATATTTTAAATGGTTACATTAATTATTTTTTTAAAATAGAAAATGGTTTTGAATTAGTTATTCAAATTCAAACACTTTTTATGTTTAAAGTTTTTCTAAATTCCAAATTAATATTCAAAAAATATAAGTTAATTCATTTTTAATTTTAAATGGTTCATAGTTTAAATGGTTACATTAATTATTTTTAAAAACAGTAAATGGTTTAAAATTAGTTATTCAAACTCAAACACTTTTTATGTTTAAAGTTTTTCTAAATTCCAAAGTAATTATCATTTAAAAAACATTACAAATTTAAACCGCAAAATAAAAAATAAGGCGGGAACAGAAAGAAAATTCCTGAAAAAATTTGAAAACAGGGTCATATGTCCCGGTTGGAGCCACCCACTGGGACTAAAGACTACGCCTTGGTCTGGCTGAAAATTGAGATACGTCCCGGTTGGTGGCTCCAACCGGGACGTATGACCCTTTAGTCGCGGTTGGAGCCACCAATCGGGACTAAAGGTCCTTCCTTTATAACTGCGCGCGACTCTTCTTCGTCTTCCCCTTCTCCATTCCCTGCAACCCGACACGCCGCACAGAGACGTCGCCGCCATGATCCCCCGGACGCCGGCAGGCTGCCCCATCCTTGCGCTGTCGTCGCCGCCGCCAAGACCGCCTCACCTTCATCATTCGCCCATCGCCCGCCGCCCGTCCTCAGATTGCAGCCAGCGCCTCCGTCCTCCACGTGATTAGCGCCCCGCCTGGTACAGCGCCAGCGCCACCGCGCCTCTCCTCTCCTCCCGACCGCCACAAAGGTCACTTCATGCACGCCGGTACCGCACGTACCCGAGGCTCCCCTTTTAGTTTTTTTAGTTGATTTAGGTGATGATTATTTTAGGTGTATTAGTTGTTAGATGATTTATTTGTTAGATGATTTAGTTATTAGATGATTTAGGTGTATTTAGATGATGTAGATGATTTAGGTGTATTTAGATGATTTAGTTGATGATTATTTTAGGTGTATATGTGTAGATGATTATTTAGTTGTTAGATGATTTCGTTGTTAGATGATTTAGTTGTAAATAATGTTAGATGATTTAAGTAGTATATGTATTTTTTATATTATCATATTTTTATATATTATCATATTTTGTATTTTATATGTATATGTATTTGTATATGTATATGTATATGTATATTATCATATTTTGTATTTGTATATGATATTAGTTGTCATAGACCCTATTTGAATCGATGTTGCACCTAAGGTTAGCTGGTGTGTCCTCGCCAGGGCATCCCGAACCCGAGGGTTGATTGATTCCCGCCTTTCTTTCCGGTATTGGTTCTTCGCTTTATACACGACGCGCCTGATGTAATAAATTGTTTTATAATTTCAGAAAATGATTAAATATTGTAAAATTCATATCTTATTATTTATAAGTCAGAAAAATACAAATAATATATCAAAATGTTCAGAAAAATGGTTTATACCTTTTTAAGCTATAATCATGCATTGATAATCAACCTTAATGACAAGTTTAATTAGAGAACTAAATCAACCCCTCTCATGTGTTTCCGGAGTTTCCCGAGTTAGGGTTTTCAACCCTCGGAACCCCGTTTAAATTGCCGAGCAAGTTTTAGGGTTTCATTTCAATGCAATTCAACTTATCATATCATCATCCTTGTTTGAGCATTCCGCCTATCCCTCCTCCCCGACCACACAGCCTGCCTCCGTCTCACGCCACGCCTCCACCCGCCTTCCCTTTTAGTGTGTATGTATTTATTGTGTATGTATATATAGTGTGTATGTATATTTTTATTATTATTGTGTATGTATATATTAGGGTTTCTCTGAATTAGGGTTTATATCTCTCAACACCGTACCTAACATTCTCCCTTAGCCGCTTTGACTTATCCGTTTTTCCACCTTTGCAGAAAATATGGACCCACACGACAGAGACGAAGAAAAGGAAGAGTTGATCTAAGGTGTGATCCGCGGGGAAGAAAATTTAGATGTATCGATGTTTCTGAACAACTCCGGTGAGGGTGATCCTCTTTTTGCCGGAATAGACGACTTGTTTGAGGTTGAAGGTGTTGCCTTCCGCGAGAGAGAAGGCGATGCCTTGTGTAATCGAGAAGACGACCGTTCTGGCGAGGTGCATGTAATATAATTAATTCATTAATTAATCATCTACTATCTATATATAAATAGTAACGATGATCTTTCTTCTTTTAGCCCTCCAGATCGAAGAAATCTACTGAAAAGAGCAGTCGAGGCCCAACCAAAAAGTTGGGAGACCATGAGAGGTTCAGGATCGAAGATATCGCTGAAGAAGGCAAACCGATGGCTCCCGAAGTTGTCGCAAAAAAATTTGTGGCACAATGCGGAGTAATCGTTAGGGACTTCGTCCCGATCACCGTTCGAAATTGGAATAGGCCTGCTAATACGGAAGAAGAGGGAACGTCTTTATTTATCCCTACCGTGGACAAAGATTTACTGTGGAAGAGGCTCATGGTTAATTTCAAACTACCAAAGATAGAGTTGGATCCAAATGCGGAGGATCCAGTTGAGGACGCCTTAGAACATGGGAGAGCCATGGAGGCTAAGGTCAGGGAGTGGGCTTTGAAGAAGATGGCCCAGTGTTTCACCAACTGAAATAAAAGATTGCACCTTGACTATGTCGTGAAAGAGAAGACTCCCGATTTCAAGAATATTTAGTTTGAGAAGATAAAACCATTCTGGGCTGAGTTTGTGAAATACAAGACATCAGAAAAAGCTAAGAAAATGTCTGCAACGAATAAGCTGAATGCTGCTAACAAGAAGTATCACCATACTATGGGGCAAGGTGGCTACAGGGCTGGCATTCCTAAGTGGAAGAAACTTGAGAATGAACTGCGTGCTAAAACGATCACCCCAGAGACAGACGATTGGGTAGAACGTGCAAGGAATTGGTTTTACAGGCATGGGGTCACGTTGGACTCGGAAGGGAAGTGTATATATAACATACGACATAAAGAAGACCCCTTGCCAATCGAGAAGATGAGAAAAGCGGTAAAGGATGTTAAAGATGGGGACTTCATTCCCGATAGAGAGAATGATGAGCTCATACTCGCCCTTGGAAATAAGGAACATGATGGACGAACACGAGGCACAAGCGGCTCCAAACCATGGAGGACTGGGTTTCCCGAAGAGAGGAAAAATATCCTGATAGAAGCCATCAGAGGAGAAAGGACATGGCGGAAGTTGAAGCAGATATTCAGAAAGAGCGAATGCGTATAATTGAAGAACGAATAAAGCAATAATAAGATGAAATTAACGCACTTAAAGAGCAAAGTACTACCAGCCCATCTCAGCAGCACACTGCATTCGATGCTACCGACGTATCGAATAATCAAAAAAGCAATATGGCTTCCACCAAGGTCCCGGGTGATGACAATGGCGATGATAATGGTGCACCGACGATGGCTCATGTTGACTACCCAGTGGATGATATCACACAGATGGCACACTGCGAGCTACATGTCAAAGTTGTGAACATATCAATGAAGGTGGCGGTCGGCTATGCCTTACCAATTGGACCCACACCAACTTACCACTGTCGTCCGGTTCCACAGGGCTACGCTGTTGTTGGGGTGGATGAAATCATGCCCACCTTTGAAGTTTTGAAGCTTGACTACCCTGCAGGTAAAGGGGATGTGACTGAACTGGGAGACGCAACAAACGTCACCATTCTATGGCCAAAGGAATGTATCGTGCTTCGATATCACACGCCAAGGCCACCTTCGCCGCCGCCTCACCCGTCTCCAGCGAGGTCGTTGCCGCCACGGCAGCCGTCTTCGTCGCCTCACCCGGCTCCGTCGCCTCACCAATCTCCGGCGCAGCCATCGCCACGGGAGCCGTCGCTGGCGCCTCAGGATAAAAAGCGTAAGCATACCGCTAATCTGCGTCATGGTAAGCGATCGCCGAAACGTAAACAAGAGTCTCTTCCAAAAGTACCAAAGGTTCCTCCCAAGAGAGCTTATGACTGTACTGAAGAGGAGACTGCGGCGATCGTTGATGCGGAAACGACAACGTTTTTTGCTAAGCTGAGGCAGCCGAAAGAGCCAGAGTTCCCCAGCACCAAAGAAGAAAAAGCCAGAGTGTTGAAAATGCTAAAGACTCTTCATCAACCCGAGTCAAAGCTGTCATCAGACTATGAGCGTTCTATTCTCAAGTCACATGCGACATAACAAGCCTCGAAGAGCAGTACTGATGCAAGCGAGAAATCTGTTGCCCAGCTCGGAGGACAAGCAAAACAGTCTTGCGCCCCTCTCAAGGTGATTTCCCATACCAATGTGGGGTCGAGCAAATATGCGTCAAGAGCAAGATGATCCGAGGTAGTTGCACAATACGGAGAAGTCGCCGCTGCTCAAGGTATGAGTATTGCCCAGTACTTATCCCAGTTAGAGTACCTCCCCGTGTGTGAAGTAGCATACAAATACCAGTACGACAAACCTCTCGTCAAACCTGAGGAGGTAAATAATCTTCCAACAAAAATACGAAGATTGCATAACTGGTACCTGCATGCCACAAAGGCCGGGGCTAACTGGATAGTGCTGTAGGTTACAAAAAAGCATTATGGGAAAGAAATAGATGACATGATATCCATTGAATTTGATGAACTATTTTAATTATTCAATCAAGACGCCTTGGACAAATCGATCATTAGTGCTTATTGTCTGTAAGTATTAATTATATAATTAATTTAGTCTCCAGCTATCTCACCTTGTTTATTGCATGTATATAATCATACTGTAATATGCAGAATGAAGATTCTCGAATGCAGCAGAGGACAAATCTATGACATTGGCTTCATTGACCCATATTGGGTTCATGAAGCTAATCTCAAAACAAGCCCCCAGGATACGGAGGATAATATAGTACACGCGTTAAGGTTTCAAGAAACCAGAAGGGAAATACTTTTTCCTTACAACTTCGAGTGAGTGTTATTGTCTTGTATACACTTTCTATTTCGCTTACTCGATGTTAAGTATATAATTGATTAGTTATGCATTCGCAGCTTCCACTATATTATGTTAATCATTCAACTTGACAAAGGGCGTGTACTAGTCATGGACTCGAAACATAAACCTCTTGAGCAGTGGAAGGACATGCAGATGATCCTCAAGCGGTAATTCTAATCATTACGACACTATATCAGAAACGTTCGTGAATTTTATGATATCAAGTAATTAATAACTTATTTTATTCATTTTCTTCGCCGGGCAGCGCTTGGAAACGGTTCACCAACAAGGCTAGGGGTGTTTGGAAAGCGGAGCTTACATTTGAAGCACTAGATGTAAGCACCACTAGCTATATCTGCGCATCTCTTTGATTTTAGTTTTGATACAGTTATTATCATGCTTGAGTATTATTTTGATTGAACTATGTTCTCGTAAAATGCCTGACGCAGGGACCAGGTAACAATCTATGTGGATACTATGTTTGCGAGTTTATCCGGCAGACGTGCGATGAGAAGGACAGAAATTTAGAGCAACTCCACGTACGTAAATAATTTCTATAGTTTTTAATTACAATCAAATTGTGTTTATTTTCATTCATATAGGCTGACTCCTTTTTAAAATCAGATCGAATGTCTACGGGACGGTCTTCTGTCAAAGGATCGCGTACAAGCAATTCAGGAGGAATTGGCAGGATTCTTGGATGCAGAAGTCCTAGACCCAAAAGGGGAATACTATTCGGCTGTGTATAGACAATAAGGATTGTACAAAGAGCAACTTTTGTATGTAGTGCATGAACTCGATCCGTGTATCGAATGTAATATTGTCATAATGATCAGGAGGAATTGGCAGGATTCTTGGATGCAGAAGTCCTAGACCCAAAAGGGGAATACTATTCGGCTGTGTATAGACAATAAGGATTGTACAAAGAGCAACTTTTGTATGTAGTGCATGAACTCGATCCGTGTATCGAATGTAATATTGTCATAATGATCTTGTGTAATATAATTGTTCCTTCATTGATAAGTGCAAAACACTAAATAAACAATGAAACAACCTAAATGAATTCTCCGCCATGCACAAAAGTGGCCAAAATGCTGCGGCAACAAAAGTTGTCAATGAATTCTCGCGGCAGAGAAAAAGCAAATCTCTGCCATGCAGAAAGGTTATTTGTCCCGGTTCGTGTTACGAACCGACGGTTGTTCTCGCCCCTCTGCCGCGGCCACGTGTACCTCCATTTGTCCCGGTTAGTGGGACAACCGGGACTAAAGGTTGAGGCTTTAGTCCCGATTGCCCCGTCCCGATTGGGTAACCGGGACTAATTCCCCTTACCAACCGGGACCAATGGGGCATTCTGCACTAGTGGTAGGAGCTTGACTGGTAGGCTGAAGGTGAGAATTTGGACAACCCTTACCGCACCAATCTATTAAGTAATAATTCTCTGAAAACCCAACCCGCATGAACACGTGAGCAAATTAAACCCAAACAGCACCAAACCATCAGTACTGTTGCGGTTTGAAATCAAATACTCAGTCCATTTGAAACTCATGGAAGCCGGCTAGGCATATCTGGCTACTTATGCAAGAAAACAATATGTGAGATGCTATTTTACTTGACATGACAATCACTAATAAACTTGTATAAAATAATACTTCCCCGTCCCGTATTAATCGACGCGGCCACGGTACAAATTAATTTCATTTTGCAAATAAATCCTGAATAAATTTAAAACTTTTCAAATTTGGCAAATTGAAATTCAAATCTTTTCCGTCATCCTCTTCTTCCGGCGCTTTATGGTCTCCGAGTGGAAGAAGAGGACTAGCCATGGGATGAGGAATAAAGGGGTCTCGAACTAACAAAGTGCTAGATTAATCAGAAAGTTTGACTAGATTGTTTTCTTCAGGATGCACAAGAGTATAGGAATTAATTTTTTGTGCGTGCTAGACAAGTAAGAAACCAGCTTGTGTTATAGGTGCATTTTCAGATGAAAACATTCATACAAAATTGCAAGGGGCACTAGAATAGAGGCGTTGCTGCTCTGATCACCTTGATGACAACTGAGAAGGGCAGGGTAGACTGGAGGAGGACAAGTACCAAGAGGAGGAGATAAGCAGATCGGGGATGGTGGTGATGCAGTCCTGGCTCCAAACAGCTTCCACGGATTGAGCCCACGGGTCCGTTTTTCTGTTAAACCGGCACTGCTCCGGACCATTTTGTTGTGGCAACCATTTCAACCCAAACCGATGTAAATCACAGCTTAACCCGCACCAAAAATACCAATTCCACCCACACCATTCTCAGCTTGAGGCCTTCCGGCCGGGTGCGTGTACCCCATAAATCGCTATTCTTCATCCTAGTGCGTGTACCCCAATCAAGCCCGGTCGCGCAGGTACCCCATAAATTTGACACAGTCGATAAGTACCATGTGCATCCCGATGTCAGCTGGCTGAGAATTAAGATAATTCCTAGTCGGCTGAGCGTTAAACACACCTTTTTAGATGGTTTTTGGACTTTCTCATCCTAGCACTTATGAGAACTATATTGCCTTCCTTACATTATTGATGCTGGTTTCCTCCTCTTAAACTTTCCATCTCAACCATTTTTCATGGTGTGGCCATGTGTTATGTGCAGAGACCACCCTTCCCTTTCTATTCCTTTCCCTCTTTATCAACAATTAGAGCAGGCCAGCTTTCTTCACCATCATGATCACTCTTTTTTTAGGATGAAAATTCCATGCAGTACGACTGTCAATTTTTTCACCATTGCACAATCTGCCATTTAATTTATACATGTAGAAGGAAGAAAAATTCTAGGAAATCAAATTTCTTCACAATGATATCATCACCCAACTTCTTAGCATATAGCAGGAAACAAATTGACATGCATTCGTAAAGTAATTTTCTTTGCAATTATATGATTACCCATTTTATACCATATAGTAGCAAGAGAAGTTCATGCATTAGGAAGTAAAACACTTAATTGTATTTGTAAGAAAAGACTAGAACATATTTATAAAAGATGGGTTCAGCTGAATATGCAAGCAAGAACTTCCAAGATTTTTTGTTTGCAAGGAGGATTGGAACACAACCAGATTACTCTATATATAGCCCTACACAAAATGTCATAGGGGCATAGCGAGCATATATCAATTGACCTAGTGGGCATGGATATTACGGATTACTAGTATTTTTTTGTTAAGGTTCTAACATCAATAGTTTTAATTGATATGTCAACCAACAAACAAACATTTATAATAGCACAGTGTGATATTTAGAATAAAATGGAAAAGGTAAACCTAAACTAAAAAGATGGCGTCAAGATGGGGTTGGGTGGTGTGCCTCCACCTGGTTCTCTTGACGTGAGCCATTGAAAGGTAAACCTAGACTAACAAGATTGGCATTTATCCTTATTTCCCGAGGGGAAAGGGATAATGAATTGCTAATTACCCCCAAAGCAAGCTAAGTGAACAACAACGACCACCTTTCATATAACGTAACTTAATGATGGATAGATCCCTAGTCGTCTCGCATGACAAAAGTTGGACGCATGACTGCCTCACCCACTAGTAATGACCAAGTATTATGTGGGGTTAGTCGTTGATTGGCTTCTTTCTAGTAGTGAAAGTAAATGAATCAAAGTAAAACAATGAGAGCCATAAACTGAATAAGAAAATAGCAACATCTTAAGATTTGACGCGATGGAGAAAAAATGCTTATGTGGATTGTAACACAATTGTGCAATTTTATGCTTTTCATTGCATTATTAATACTTTTGGCTATGCACAAAATTTATATTGAAGCTTCTAGTTGGCCCTTCTATTCAAAGCTATGATAATGTCCTATAAACAATGTGTGACAAGGCAACAACATTAAACCAAGAAAAGGCTTGGTCAAAAACTTCTAGTTTGTAAGTTACTTTTAGGTCAAACACGTGATTACTTGATCTTCGAGTCAAAATAATTTAGCTTCACGATTCTATAACCATATGAGTTAGCTTGTTGGTGCAGATTATCCAAAAATTGCTCCTCCGTGAGATTTTAAATCACAATTAGAATGGTAAAGAAATCAATGGTGCCTTTTCTATTGATATGTGTACTTGACGAAGCCTTAGGTACCTTATAATTCTTCAAGATTGATGCAAGGCAACAATGCTAATCATGATATTCATGTAGTGATTTTTGTGTGCCGAACTAGAAGGACAAAACAAACAGCTGATTGTGATTTTGTTAATCCGACCATCCAAAAATCAAAAGAATTTGTAACCGCATTTTTATTAGATGAATTAGAATTACAAGAACAACATGCTTATGTCAAATGAAATTATCATCTAGGAACAAAAGAGCACTAAACAAATCTTCCATCTACGAAGCACATAAATTAAAAAATAATCGTCACATTGTTGGATAAGTATAGGCGCCATGCAAAGAATGTGAAGATCATTCTTAAATAAATTCAGAAATAATGAGAGAAAGTATGAATAAAGAAAGTAGATATAATGTAAGGAGAAAATCTACTTAAACCCATAATCGCCGTCACTGGTGAATAATCATTGGCTCAGTGCACGAAATGTGTAGCTTAATCATAAAAAAAATCAGCAACATCGAGAGAAAGTACTAGTATAGAGAGTATCTAGAATGTAGGAAATGGCCTATTTAATCCCCTAAGGGAAGGCATACCTGATCTTCAAGTAGAATCAAATGAATTTATTTTATAGGGTGCATAATGGTGGTGCCTCCGTGACAAAACCAACATAGTAACAATGAATCTTCTACAATATGCGTGTTAATCAGTGATTAGAGAGAATAAACTGACCACACCAGCTGCACTTTGCAATATTGCAATTAAATTAAATGCATCAAACAAAATAAATATTGTATAGCTCTAGATAGAATGGTGATTGAAATTTGGAAGACATGTTACTCGGACATTCACATGGGATAAACCGAAACAATATGTTTAATTGTGCGACTCCCACCTATCCCACCTTTGGAGGTGGGATAGGTGGGAGTCGCACAATTTGTCTCCATCAAATCCTACATTTTTAGGAAGGAATAGAACCATGGACATGAGATCTCCATCAAATCCTACATTATAAGAAAGGAATAGAACCATGGACATGAGATCAAGTTGAGAGAATACAGAGTGCAGGCAACCGATGCATGCGAAATGCTGAGATCCATATTATTAAACTAATTATGGGCTTTGAGCAAAACTGGAATATGTGAAACTAGTCTATAATAATTTTTTGAAACCTCGACTAAAACATTTATGGAAGTAGTTAAAAAACATGCACATATATGGGCTGGTTTAATGAGAAGTACTACTAGTAGCTTGGTGAGAAAAGAGAGTTTCTAGCTAGTTAACTTGGATAGACGAGTAGAGGATGCTGACCTGCATAGATTATCCATGCCTGCCAGCTTAGGGCGAGAAGAGAAAAAGGTAGACGAAGAAGAGATATTGGCACGGCTCAATCAGATACTGGTCTTACGATTTTGTTGCAAAACCTAGTTCGGATTGAACCTCACCAATATCGCTTCTTCCATTCGCATGATATATCATGCAGCCGCTTGTAGAGACCATGCACGCAAGCATGCAGCTCGATCATGAGATCTCTCACGCAAACATCTACTGCAAAGCCATGGTGTAAATGAAAGCACGATCAACTATATAAATCTTCAAACCATGGGATAAATAATGAAAGACACATATACATGTACGGAGTACCATGTAAGATCCATATATATGAGAAGGATATATTTACCAGATCAATCGAAGACCAGAAACTGGATCTCAGTGGCGATGTTTGCTGGCTACGGTTGGTGTGATATGGAGCTCACTGGATCTACTAGGTGCATGCCCAGCTGCATCTACCATGCATAAGCTAGCTAGCGGCAGCTTGATCTGTATCTAGAAATGCAAGATCGAGACAGAGAAGGAGCACCAGGAGGACCACAGGGAATTGCAGGGCGATCATGGATGGGCTGTGGGAGCTAGGAGGGGCCGGGGCATGAAATAGGACGAGGGGCATGCGCTGGAGTTATAAGCTACTAGCTCTCGATCTCCATGCATGAGAGAGGGAGGGTAGTAGTGAGCAGAATGATGAAGCATGTAGAGCAGACCAAAAGATATTCCCTCTCTCTCGTTCGACGCATAGATGGTCGGCATGCAGTGGCTAGTGGGGTAGGTAGGTCGAGCGTTTTCCGGCCATCATTCCACGCGGTTCAGTTATTAGCGAGAAAATCCCTTTGCTTCTACTAGTTGGACAGTTGCAACAGCTGATGATTCTCTCTAATAGTTGCTGCGTTTTTAGGGGGGGAGAAGGAGGAAGACGACGGGTACTGGGTAGCGAAGCTAGGGCAGCTAGCTAGCATCGGGAGCAGGAGCGCAGGATGTGTGTGCCTAGAAAGGAGCCTCGGCGGGGGTTCCGTACGAAAGGTGGGCAGTTTCTTAATCTCGGGAGCGACTTGCACGTAAATCCGTCTCTGCAGATTAATCCGCGCGAGACAGGGGCAATGAGAAGGGCCGCCACAAAGCGGGGACAGCGGCGCCAAAGCGGCCCGGCCGTGACGCCGCGCCAGGGGACACGCATCGCATAGGGAGGGGTTGCTACCTAGCTGCCTGCTTCTCTCCGCTACTCTCTCTACGGCATCTCTCCTCTCTCTACTACTCTAGCTGCCGTTGAGAACTGGAGATCGGTCGATCGATCGTCGTGGTTTCTTTTTTCCCTGTATCATAATTGTTGTTTTCTTTTGGTTTGGCTGCTCTACCTTTTTTGCATCTCTCTGCTAGCTAACTACTCTAAAGGTCATTATGTACATCAAGCTAGCCTTTTTGTTTTTGCGGGGAGTACATCAAGCCAGCTACTCCCTCCGGTTTTTTATTACTTCGCATTTTAGGCTATTTCAGAGTTAAACTTTGACAAAAAATATACTCCCTCCAACCCATATTAATTGACTTGGATTTGTTAAAATTTGGATGAATCTAGACACTATTTAGTACTCCCTCTGTTTCAAATTACTCCGCGCGCACTCTTATCTAGGTGGGCTAGTTTTCCCTCATTTTTTATCCAAAAAAATCCTAGAATTTTTGAACTAGATAGTATGAAATGTGTACTAGCTATTTCAAAAATCTTGGGAATTTTTTGAACGAAAAATAAGAGAATACTAGCCCATCTAGATAAGCGTGCGTGCGGAGTAATTTGAAACAGAGGGAGTATATAGATTCATCTAAAATTTGACAAATCCAAGTCAATTAATATGGGCCGGAGGGAGTATCAACATTTATTGTTCTAAATGCACATATTGTGAAAATATAACTTACGAAGATTCTAATACTATAAATTTTATATTATAGATATTTTTATTTTTTTGCTAAATATTTGATCAAATTTTAAAAAGTTTGTCTTTGGCGTAGGTCGTTTTTGACATTTGCACCGTCTCCACTAAAAAGAGACATTTACTTTGCGGTGCATACCTTCATTATCAAATAGATGAATATGTAGAAATCGGCTGGATGAGATTTTATAACTTTGGCTAGCTGCTAGTAGATACACATTACTATTAGGTTTTAAGTGCAAGAACAATAGATATGCAAAAGTTTCATCACTTCTCTAGCTAATAGAAGAACCTCCGTGTATAAATGTAGGGATATTAATAGTTACACATTACTATTAGGTTTTAAGTGCAAGAACAGTACATATACAAAAGTTTCATCACTTATCTAGCTAATAGAAGAACCTCCCTATATAAATGTAGGGCTATTAATAGATACATATTTGTCTGTTGCTACGGAAGTTGAATCCTCGTGGTTTGCTATGGAAGTTTTTTCTATTGCATGAGTTGTTTATAGGACTTAAGTCATCATAGTCCCTAACTTTGCGAGAGGAAAAACTTAAAAATAAACATCAATCAAATCAAGTAATCAAAATACATGATACATCTGTCTACTACAAATAATATATGATAATCACGATAATAAAATTCCAAATAATGTCCAAAACAGCAAGTAATTAGATGGTAGTTTTTCTTTTCATGTCTTTCACTTCTCCCTGTCAAATATTTCCTTTGTTTATACACATAGGACAATTACATAGTTTCCTAGATTGATTGCAAGTTAAGAATGGTAATGGATATTTTTAGCATGTCTTCTATTATGCATACTATGCAAAGACTCGACAAAAGGTTGTTGACTAATGGGGCATGGCAACAACATTTTCGTCAAGTATGAGTCAGTGCTACATAATGGATGTGCAAGGGGACGAGTCACACCATTTTCACACCGACCACGACTGGTGGTGAACTATGGTTTGTGTTATTATAAGTTGTGACAGGTTAACATGAACTAAGTGTTACAATTGCGACAAGAAGATAACGAAAGAGCGAAAAAAACGAAAACACAGCAAGGGGACACAGATTTAACGTAGAAAAACCTCTCCAACAAAGAGAGGAAAAAACCACGGGCGCCAGCCAACGAAACTTCACTATATCGAGGAGTGTTTACAAACGCCGGGGATTTTCACAGATGCAACTCATCCCAACCAGCAGCTTACACTCGGCCCAAGCCTCTGGCGACGGGCCTCGCTCCACTCGTCAGAAGTTGGCCTATACTTTATAGAATTTGGATCAACATATAACACTAAGGAGGAGTTGAACATTGTCAAAAATTGTGTTGTGCCTAGCGGACAATCATGTACAAGAAATGAAGCCTTGGTCAAACAATTAATGTGGTAGGAAGCATGGCAGAGACACAAGCGCTCGAGGGAGGAGGGAGTGGTTGGTCTTGGTGAGGCGGGGATAATAACACATAGGCGAAATTGACTTTAACAAAAAAAATAAGTTGAGTGACATTTTTGTGTACCTTAGTCAACAGTGCTAGACGTCTGCCTGCCACCTTTGGGCAGTGAAAACACAGGGATAGATGTCGAACGGCTCATGACATCGACTTAGAATTAAGAAAGTTCCAGACAAGCTAGACTTCACAAAACTTTACGAAAATATTCGTTCTCACAGTCCCTAATTCAGTTACATTTTTATCATGACATTGAGGTCACTAAGCAGCATGAAAACCCAATTATGATTTCTAAGACGAAAAAATTAATGGTTACAATCAAGTTATGAAATAAATCAGGTATACATTTCGTATGCATGCATGTGCCCAAGCCTCCTCCAAGGTCCACTTGTAAAGCAATTGTAGAAAGGACTTCATGGGCCCCAAGCAAGATAGGGGGGACAAGCTAGAAAAGGAGGGCGATGGTTCTGGGTGGTGGACTTGTTGAAGTGATGATAGGAGTGGCTGGGGCTTCAGGTGGCGCGTGCCAGCAGCACACTAATCAGATTCCCACGCGCTAACCCCCCATCATCTGCCTCCCCTTTTCGAACCCTAGTCAAACTCATTTTTTTTTGACAGCCTGCTTTTTACAGACCAAGCGTTCGGTGAAAAGCCATACAGGCATGATGTGCAGTCGCTCGCTTATTACCAGCTTGGAGTCCATGGAAAGGCAACAAACTCAGGAGAGAGTATAGGCAGAGGGAGGTTAACGTGGAGGACAGATCAGGGGGACGACATCCATGCATGTTTCGCTCTGGGCCAACATCCTGGAACCGAATCCACGCACGTCGAAGCTCCCTTTTTCTACTCCTTTTTTTAATAGCTTGGGGTAGAAACCATGCACGCGACGCGCATGTGCGGAGAGGGCTAGCTACTGATTGTGCGGCGCCATGCAACCGGGGAAGCTTTTCCTGCCTTTCCCGGCCGGCGCACGAGTAGGCGGGATCACGCCGGGCCAAGCGCGCTCGTAGCACTCCCGCTCGTGAATAGTTTAGTCGATCATGCCCGGCCGTCGCGGGGAATGCTATTTGCCGCCGCTCAACGCGCGCGTTGGGCAGGCCCATTAGCTCCTTTTCTCTTTCTTTTTTTGGTTTTCTTTTCCGTTTTTGCAGTTTCCTTTTTCTGCTTGTCTTTTATTTCAAAAAATTCCGAACTTTTCAAATTTGAACAATTTTCAAGTTCGAACATTCTGAAATGTGAACATATGTAAACTGTGAATATTTTTTTAATTGAGCAATTTTTTAATTCAGACATTTTCGAAATTTGAACAAATTTTCAATCTAAACCAAATTTAATAAATGTGAAAAAAATTCGAACCGGAACATTTTGAAAATCTGAACAAATGTTTTTACAGGAAGAAGCGGTGCACCAACTGTACTGTACAGACGAACTTAAACAAATAGTAGGCTATCGTTCTGAAATGTAAATGGGCCAAAGCCCATCGCCGCGCTAGAAAGAGTTGCCGCTAAAGATGGAAAATAGCATCTCCCGTCCGTCGCCGGCGCCGACCCGCATGTGGTACCATTCAGCGAGTATGCGGCCCATAGTGCCGGACACCATTTTAGCGGGCTGCATGTTGCAGCCCATGTAAAACAAACCCACATGCCCCTCTCACTTTCTAACGGGCTATTTTGTTTTGGTGACTATAAATTGGAGAGCTCGTGCACGTCCATATTATATCATCTCTAACAACTCCTACTGTAAGAATGGTTTGCACTATATAAAAACTAGCATAGAACAGACATCATAATCTCTACTACTGCCTCCAATCCATATTAATTATCACTGGTTTGGATATATCTAGCACTAGATATATCCAATCCAGTGACAATTAATATGGATTGGAGGGAGTACATAATTTTAAAAAATATCATTGGCCTCATATCGACACTAGTTCATACAAAGAGGAGGGTTTTTTGATCACCGAGATCAACAAATTTACAAGCAAAATCAATACCGCTGTGACATCAAAGAAACCCTAGCATGCGCTCTATCCTAGATACCGGTGGTTACTACTCATCGAAGCATCTACGGCAGCGGCGCGCGCCTACTCCTTTTCGTCGCCGGTGGTGTCATTGTCAGAGTAGTCAACGACGAGGAGGCCGAGTTGCACCTGGTGCTCGTGTGCGGAAGCGCAGGGCACAACAAAGGTCCTTGAAAGGATTGTATGGGCACCTAGAGGGGGCTTGAATAGGTGCTACTTCAAATTTTCTTCTTTTTCAAATTAAGGTTTGACAAGAAAGGTAAAATTCTTTAGATAATGCAACTAAGGTGAATTTACCTATATGACAAACAAGCACTAGCTAACACAACACTAAGCAAAAACAAGTAAGTAAAGTGTGGTAAAGGATAGAAGTAACTAAAGTGGTGGACGTGGAGACACAAGGATTTGTTTCCGTAGTTCCTTCCTTTTGAGAGGAAGTACGTCTACGTTTCGAGAGGGGGTGGTTTCAAACCACCAACGCCACGAGAGGCCTCCCTTGTTCTCCTATGAATCTCACCCCTCCACTATATCGGCAACCTTCGAGGTGGAAGCCGACACCTTTACAACAAGTTTGGGGCACACATCCACAACGTAATTGGAGGCTCCCAAATACAAGCAAGCTGTCAAAACAATCAAAAACAAGCTTGTAAGAACCAAATCTAGAACTAGGGTTTCCAATGAAAACACTAGAGCAAGGGGCCCTCAAATGAATGAGGGGAAATGAAGATCTCTTTTGGTGAAGTAGTAGATCAAGGGCTCCTCCTTCGATTCTCCAAAGATCAAAGACTTTGGATGGTTGAGTGAAGAGATCTTGGCAATTTGGTGTCTCAAATGGAGGTGGTGTTCTTCAATGCAACAAGCACTTTGTCCCAAGGTAGGTGGAGGGGTATTTATAACCTTTTGAGAAGATCTGACCATTGTGCATTTATTGCAGCGGTAGTACCGGATTCTCAAGCGGTAGTACCGCCCCTGGGGCATGGTACTACCGGACTCATGCGGTAGTGCCGCATATTGGTACCGGGGAGGGTAGTGGCATTTGCCAACTTGCCAAAAACCCTCTGCCGTGCTAGGTACTAAAATGCGGTACTACCGCATTTTGGTACCTAGCAGGGCAGTGGCATTTGGCAACTCGCAAAAATCTTCTGACGCGCTAGGTACTAAAATGCGATACTACCGCTTTTTGGTACTTAGCCCGGCAGAAGGTTTTGGGCATTTTGCCCAACCCCACTGCCATGCCTAGTAGCAAGTTTCGGTACTTCCGGTCCTGTGCGGTAGTATCGGATGATTTTTCCAGTACTACCGGACAGCACAGAGACAAAATGTAGATCATCAAGGGACCCCTTTTTGGGAGGAATAATCCAATGATTTCTTTGATACAACCTATGGTACACTTGGCAAATAATTAGTCCGATATGTGTGTTGTTATAAACACCAAAATCACTTGTGATAGGAAATGCTCTTTCAATCTCCCTTTTTTTGGTGTTTGATGACAACACACATTTTGCATGATAATATTGTGATGACAAAAAAGGTTTTGAAAAATAGAGATGGGGCTCCCCCTAGATAAGTAGAATCAAGCCCCCTTTCTATTTTACACGCTACCTGGGAGTGTAGTGTCGCACTTAGAGCACATACCTTTGCACAATAACGTGTGATGAGAAATATTGATAAAGAATAGCTAATATCATCACATAAGATGGATCCATATGAGAATAATCATACCATACAAGTGATGGATCCATAATATAACCACATAGTCTCAACATACATAGCACAAATAGTTAGTTCATAAGATTCACACATAATAAGAGGCAAGCAAATAAAGTTCACAAGCGAGTAAAAAATCAATGGCAAGAACGAGCTTGTGACTTTTCCCGTGCAAATCCAGCATGCCTAAGGTGCAACTTCTCCCCCTTTGGCATCAAGACACCAAAAAGGGACAAGGGCAACACTAACGTCCCGGATATCACGCGTCATCATCATCCGATTCATCCTCATGAGTCGACGGGGCACGGAAAGAGGAGGTGGCATCATCATCCCAGTGGCTATGCTTGGAGATCCATTGGTCTTCAGGGGTGATGTTGTTCTCGGATCCCTTGGAGACGGTCAACCCTTGAGCCTCCATCAATTACTTCTGACGAGCACATGCTTTCTTGGCATAGACATGAGCCTCATACATGCGCTTCTGATTGTCAACTTGGAAGCAAAATACTTTCTTGAGCTTAGCCTCAATCCTCTTGGCCCAAGATGGTTGGGCATGCTTGCGGCGTGAGATCACAAACTCGGCATCCTGGGCAGCATCGTCATCACCGGACCCCTCCTCAAGTGGGTTCCCATCCTCATAAACAAGTTGACCATCCGCATTACGAGGTTTAGGATAGGTCTTGATCAACATATTCTTGTGCCAGTGTGTAACAAGGCGCTAAGAAGTAATGTCACGGGCAATCGATGGGCACTTGCTAAGAATGAGAGCCATGATGTAGGGAGCAAAAGGAGGCACCCTCCGAGTATAGGTAGCACAGACCATCTCATTCCAAATAACATCCATCACATCCAATGGTTGACTGGAATCACGGTGGTGAAAGGTGGTGATCATGAGATCCATCATGAATGCATGCATCTCATCAACATTTCCAGCTGGGGGGCAATGGTCTCACGGAATACACGGTGCAAGATGTCATATGTGGGGAGAAGCCCCTTGATCTTCCCAGCAATACCGCGCCCCTGGATGTACAGGGGAGCAAGAACATCCTTATTCATGGGACGATCATTGTTGTGACAACGGAAGCCAACAGGAGTGTCCTTGCCATGGTCCTCGTACCCAAGGATTGCCGCAAACTCAGCCAAGGTTGCTTGCTTGACAACGCCCTCGGTCATCCAGGTGATAGTCCGAGACCGGTTCTTGGAAAAGTGAACGGTGGCATAAAACTGAGTAATGAGCATGGGGTCATAGTTGCACCGGAATTGCATAATGGGAAGCAAGCCAATGTTTGTGCAAATCTCAAGGGCTTCACCGAAGTACTTCAAGTTTTTCTTCACATTATTCATCTCAATCCACTTCCGAGGGACCACGAGCTTCTCATTCTTCATGAGTATCTCATGATATACACGTTCTTGGAAGTCCGTATAAAAGAGGTTGTTTTCCGAGCATGAGACTGAGCAGGAACATAAGGATTGACAGACCTCAAGGCATGAAACTCAACCTCAGACAAATCAGACAACAACTTGGGCCCAGATGGCCCAGAACTCTGACTCTTGCGATGACCCGAAGGGGGAGGAGGAGGAGCACTAACTCGGCCAGCACTTTGCTTAACTCCCTCTCCATGTCGGCCACGGGTGGTTTTCAGCTTCAGATGGGTGCTAGGTTGAGGCATGATCTCTTCTTCTGTCTCTATCTCAAGATGAGATTTAGAGCGTTTGCGTGAACCCCGGGAACCCCATGCACCTGTGAAATAATGAGGGAGATAGCAGTGGGGTAAGGGCACAAGAACCCGAAACATACAGACGACGAAATTCAAGTTTTAGATGAAATTTTGCTGTCAGTAATGGTCGGTAGTACCGGATCTCACGGGCGGTAGTACCGGAAAAGATTTCCGGTACTACCAGTCATGCAACCACAGTGCATATCTGGTAGTATCGATCCATGGACGGGCAACAAAATTTATACAAAAACGAGAATGCCATCGGACAAGGAGTGATATCTGGTAAAGTGCACACGGTACAACCTCAAAAACACTTGTTTTGACCAAGAATCAAAGTCGCCCTATATTCAATGGAGAAAACATGGGAGAAGAAGAGGGGGGCGGTAGTACCGGTGTCCATGGCGGTGGATAATGAAGAGGAGCCCGCGAGGAGGTCAGATCTGGTGCGGATCCGGGAAAGGGGAGAGAGGGCGGGGCTCCAGCGGTGATCTCTGCTCCGGCGGCGATGGTGGTTAGGAGTGGAGATGGGGGAACAATGAGGCACTAAGAGGTGCCCCCCACGTCTCCACCCTTAACCAAGACGCCGAGCGATAGTACTGGGTGTACGAACGATAGTACCGCTGGGAAGTTTCCAGAAAACAACCTGGAAACTGACCCCTGAGCGGTACTACCGCTTGTTTTTCACGATAGTACCGTTTGAAGATAGTGCCGCGTAATTGGACCGGTAGTACTGTACCTGGGACACATCCCGGGGTCGACCTGGAGATATACCAGGGCCGGTAGTACCGCTCCCTTACCCGGTAGTACCGTTTCCACCAAAACAGAAAGCCAGATATAAAGTGGAAGGTTCTTGTGCAGAGTAGATGAGTTTTGTCGAAGGATAAGAAAGGCTTGGGTTAAGAGAGTCACACTGATATGGACAAATGCACTCTAAAACTGGGGAAAAACATATGAAGAGCCAGCTGAGAGTGCATGAACGTAAGAACAAACCCAACGTGAGAATGACAAACATGAGTAAGCACCAACCTCTCGAATGTGAGAGGGCGGTTGCCTAGGCCACCATATTTGAGTATAGTCGGCTTGGCACCACGAATATATATCTTGGGTCCATTACCGAAACTCATCATTTAAGCTCACATATCACAAAATGATATTAAGAGGAATGATTTTGATTGCTTTGGTCATAATGGGGGGAGGGATAGTCCAATAAATTAGGACCGCACTCCCCCTATATCCATGCCTACACCTAAACCAAATAAGAGTCAAGACATAGGTGAGATTGCAAGGTGATCAAGTCAAGCTCCTTGAATCTATGATATTTAGTTCATTCCTCAAATAGCAAAACCTTGCTTCATCAAGTGGCTTCGTGAAAATGTTGGCAAGTTGATCTTTGGTTGACACATATAATAGATCAATATCACCTCGAGCAACATGATCCCTAATGAAGTGATGACGAATCTCAATATGCTTTATCCTTGTGTGATCCACCGGATTGTATGCAATCTTGATGGCACTTTCATTGTCACATAGAAGAGGCACTTTCTCACAAAGGACACCGTATTCCTTTAAAGTTTGCCTCATCCATAGAAATTGGGTGCAAGCACTGGAAGCTGCCACATACTCGGCTTCGGTGGTGGAGAGAGATATACAATTTTGCTTCTTAGAAGACCAACATACCAAGGACCTACCAAGGAATTGTCAAGACCTAGATGTTTATTTTCTATCATCCTTATCACCAGCCCAATCTAAATCCGTGTATCCACAAAGAGCAAATGTTGACCCTCGAGGATACCAAAGACCATAATATGGGGTATGAACTAAATATCGAAAGATTCTCTTAACCGCCATTAAATGGCTTTCTTTAGGATCCGCTTGATATCTTGCACACACACCTACACTCAACACAATATCGGGTCTAGATGCACAAAGGTAAAGCAAAGAACCAATCATAGACTGGTATACCTTTTGATCCACATCTTTACCATTTGGATTTTGTTCTAGATGAGTATTTGTAGCCATGGGAGTAGGAGCTCCATTTAAATCTTGCATATTGAATCTCTTGAGCATATCTTGAGTATACTTGGCTTGGTTGAATAATGTCCCTCCTCTAACTTGCTTGATCTCAAACCCAAGAAATATTCTCAACTCCCCCATCATAGACATTCAGAACCTACTAGTCATAAGCTTTGAGAATTCATCATTAAAAGCTTTGTTAGATGAGCCAAAGATAATATCATCAGCATATATTTGACATACAAAAAGCTCCCCATTGACCTTCTTAGTAAAAAGATGGGATCGATTTTCCCAACCTCAAATCCACGGTCAAACAACAACTCTCTAAGGTTCTCATACCACGTGCGTGGGGCTTGTTTGAGCCCATAGAGTGCCTTATCAAGTTTGTAGACATGGTTAGGGAAGTTGGGATCCTCAAATCCCGGGGGTTGCTTTACATATACCAACTCATTTAATGGACCATTAAGAAATGCACTTTCTACATCCATTTGCTACAACTTGAAGTTATGATGTGCCGCATAAGCAAGAAGGATACAGATGGACTCAAGACGAGCCACGGGTGCATATGTCTCTCCATAATCAATGCCTTCAATTTGAGAGAACCCTTGTGCAACCAATCTTGCCTTGTTCCTTACTATAATTCCATGCTCATCTTTCTTGTTCTTGAATATCCACTTGGTGCCTATAACATTGCGGTAATCCTTTGGCTTCTCAACTAACTTCCATACTTTGTTTCTCTCAAAGTTGTTGAAAATATTTATGCATAGCTTCCAACCAATCCGAATCTTTAAGAGATTCCCACACTTTCTTTGGTTCAATCATCGAGATGTGTGCTTGGTGCTCACTGAACCTCTTCAATTATGCTCTTGTGGAAATGCCTTTCCTTAGGTCACCAACCACATTTTGTAGAGAGTGGTCTCTTAATTCCAACATTCTCTCCTTTCTAGCTTCAAGACGAGCGTGGATCTCCTCGTTGTTTCTTGGAGGACCCTCTTCATCATTTTGGTCCTCGTCTTGACCATCAACTTGACCTTGATCATCATCGGAATCATTCTCTTTATTAAGAGGCACGGATTTACCTTGGTCTTGATCAGACATTCTTCTAGCATCGATTTGAGCTTGTCTCAAGGCAGATTGTATGGATCTTCCTTGAGTAATTGACTTGGCACCACTTGACATCATGGAGAATGAATCAAGGTCCTCTTCACTAGAGCTGTCACCTTGACCAACATGTTGAGAGTCCACAGTTTGTCTTTGGCTTGGGTCATTGCCCTCCACGGTGGATGGAGCTTGTTTATGTTGTGAAGATGAGGGCTCCACTTGAGTAGAGCATAGTTCTTCTCGATCTGCCATAAGGGGTTCCTCAATGGGGCGGATATATCCCACACCCATTCTTTGTATGGAACCCTGAGGCATTTCATCATCTGCATCACAAGCATCAACACGCCCCCCTTGGGGACCATCATATTCTTCGAAGGTCACACTATAAGATTCTATGACGACTCCGGAGAGCTTATCATAGATTCTATAAGTGTGAGATTCGAGACCATAGCCAACAAAAATACCCTCTAATGCTTTAGACTCGAATTTGGACAAACGAACACCTTTTATGAGATAGAAACACTTACAACCGAACACCTGGAAGTAAGATATGTTGGGCTTGTTGCCAGTAAGTATTTCATATGGAGTCTTGTTGATTTCTTTGCGGAGGTAGAGACGGTTTGATGCATGGCAAGCGGTGGATATGGCTTCGGCCCAAAAGTTGTATGGAGATTTAAACTCCGCCAACAAGGTCCTAGCCATCTCAATAAGAGTTTGGTTCTTCCTCTCAGCCACACCATTTTGTTGAGGGGTATATGCAGCGGAGTATTGGTGTTTTATCCCCTCCTCACTAAGGAAATCATTCAAGGTGTAGTTCTTGAACTCGGTGCCGTTGTCACTTCTTATAATCAACACAGGAAGATTGTGTTGACGTTTGATACGTTGGAAACGTATCTATAATTTTTGATGCTCCATGCTTGTTTAGTATCTACTTTGATTTACTTGTCCACACTTTGAGGTGATTTTTACATGTTTTCTGGTACTAACCTATTAACAAGTTGCAACAGTGCAAGATGCCTGTTTTTTGCTGTTTTTGGTTTCAGAAAATTTAGTAAAGAAATATTCTCAGAATTGGACGATACGAAGGACAAAGTCAATTACTTTCCGTGGGGAACAAGAAGTCCAGAGGAGAGCCAGAGGGGCCAAACCCCCCAGGCACGGCCACAGGTGGGCCCGCGCCTAGCTAGGGTTTGGTGGACCTGGCCGCCTCCCGGTCTCGCCCTTTCGCCTATAAGAAGCCCCCGATGCAGAAACCCTGAGTACCCGATCTGAAATCCACGAAACCGTCTGTGGCCGCCGCCACCATCGTCCCTAGATCGGGGGGATCTGAAGTTCTTCACGGCACCCTGCCAGAGGGGAGATCATCCCGGAGGCCTTCTCTCCGGTATGATTCGTGAGTAGTTCCACCTTGGACTATGGGTCCATGTAGTAGCTAGATGGTTGTATCTCCTCCTTTGTGATTTCATGTATAGATCTTGTGAGCTCCGTTCATGATCAAGATCTAATCTATTTGTAATCATGCATGTTGTGTTTGCGGGGATCCGATGGATATTGAGATTATTATGTTGGTTTGATTAATGGTTTTATCTTTATGATTCTATCATGTCTGTGTTGTTTGTGATCTTGCATGCTCTCTGTTGCTAGCGGTTATCTTGGCCAAGTAGTTGCTAGTGACTCCAAGAGTGGGTATTTATGCTCGATAGTGGGTTAATGCCTCTAGTTTCCAAGGGAAGTGACAGAAATCTCTTCGGTTGTAGATGTGATGTTGCTACTAGGGAGAAAACAACGGTCTCTTGTTCATGGAACATGTGGACTGTTTACCTTACACACTTTGCTTAAAGAAGTTGTCTGTTGCTTGCAACTTAATACTGGAGGGGGTTCGAATGATAACCTGAAGGTGGACTTCTAGTCATAGATGCAATTGGATGACGGTCTATGTATATTGTTGTATTGCCCAATCAACCTCATAGGATCTTTCTGGCTAGTAATTGCATTTTTATGCCTTGCTCAGTTCCTATAAATTGCCCCGCTATAATTTGTTTACCCTTCATGCCATGTTGTTTATCTAAGGAGAGAACCTCTGGTGAACTATGGACCCCGGTCCAATCTTTACCATTGATACATCTTCCACTATTACCTGTTTACTTGCTGCAAACCATTACCTTCCACACCATACGTTTAATCCTTTGTTACAGCAAACCGGTGATCTTGACAACCTCACTGATTCGTTGGGGCAAAGTCTTGAGTTTGTGTTGTGTAGGTCTCCGCGTTGCTTGCAACACTTGTGTGACGTTTCCTTCCTCCTACTGGTTCGATAGCCTCGGTCTCAAATGAGGGAAGACTTGCTGATGTACTCTTCACACCTTGCTCTTGGGGTTCCCAACAAGACTCCACATCAAGCACCAAGTTTTCTGGCGCCATCAAGGAGTCATCAACAAGTTTTGTGGCGCCGTTGCCGGGGAGCCTAAGGACGTCTTCACTAGGGGAGTCCTTCACTTCCTTTCTCTTTACTTTGTTTTTAGTTTGCTTTGTTTCTTTTGTTTGGTTTTGTTTGCATCTTGTTAACCCCCCCCCCAAAATAGTCTAGATTGGTTTGCTTTCTTTATTCAAAAACACAAAAAATTAGTGCCTGCTCTAGCTGCTACTGTTTTTTTTGGCTTGCCCACCTTTGCCAAAATGAACTCTGCTGAGAACACCAAGTTATGTGACTTCACTAGCACCAACAACAATGATTTACTTAGGACTCCTATTGCTCCACCTACTCCTGATGCTAGATTTTATGAAATTAAGCCTGCTTCGTTGAATCTTGTGATGAGAGAGCAATTTTCTAGTGCTGGTTCTGATGATCCTACTTCCCATCTTAATCGCTTTGTTAAACTTTGTGAGATGCAGAAGTATAAGGATGTAGATGGAGATATTGTTAAGCTCAGGCTTTTTCCTTTCTCCTTGAGGGGAAAAGCTAAAGAATGGTTTCTATATTTGCCTAAAAATAGTATTGATTCTTGGACTAAGTGCAAAGATGCTTTTATTGGAAAGTACTATCCTCCTGCTAAGATTATTGCTATGAGAAGTGACATTATGAAATTTAAACAGCTTGATAGTGAACATGTTGCTCCTGCTTGGGAAAGAATGAAATATTTTGTTAAAAATTGCCCTACTCATGGACTCACTGCTTGGATGATTATCCAGACTTTTTATGCAGGTTTGAACTTCTCCTCAAAAAATCTGTTGGATTCTGCTGCTGGAGGTACCTTCATGGGCCTCACTTTGGGTGCTACAACAAGGCTCCTTGATAATATGATGGCAACTACTCTGAATGGCATGTTGAGAGAGCTTCACATGGTAAGAAGGTAAATTCTGTTGAGGAAACTTCCTCTTTCACTACAACAGGATAGAGCTTTGGTAACACTGTCTTGTGTTACTATAGGTCCAAAACAGTTTTACTAGCCCATCCACTAACAGTTTTTGGCATGTGTTCTATTAGGCCGTGTTACTACGTGGGTTCCCCGGTCACACATCATAATTGTTACCATATGTCAAATATTGTGTTACGATTTGTACTGTAGTAACATGCATACTGTGTGTTACTAGATGCGCCGGTAACACGTTTCCGTAACTATAGTAACACCGGTAGTAACATATCCTCATAGACGTAGAAAGTAGGTAGTAACATTTCTCTATAACTCAATTAGTAACATAATAACAAAATCTTGTAACACTATAGTTCATAGTCGTCAATTACATTTTTTAATTATAGTAACACCAACAGTAACACTACAATATTAGTACTGCAACATAATAAATGTATTTATTATTATTATTAAACAAGATTTTAGGTCCCAATATATGGAATATACATTTATTTAATAAATCACTCTTGCGATCGGTCCATAATTAATTATGATTATGATGCTCCGCACCATTAAAGTGACAAAAATATTGAAGCACCACGCATCCGCTAATTAAATATAACAAGATATTTGTTCCAAATAAAAGAGTGTATGATACATATGCATTATACAATAGACAAACACCAGTATCATACGTGCAGCAGAATAACATCATACCAAGTTGACTACGGATAACACAAGTGTGACACTAATTACACTCCGACATTTGCATCAATTCAACCAAAGAAAAAGATCTTTAAAATGATATATATTACATTTTTCAATCTCTGAATAAAAACTCTAATCATTGCTAAGTAAATCTTCAAACTTTATTATCTTCTTGATCGAGACGGAGTATTCAGCTGCAACTCACTTGTCCTTCTTCCGAATCTGTAAAAGAAAATTTGGAACTTATACTTATATGATTAGGTGTGCACAATATTATTCTAGAAAATGGAAGAAAATTAGCTTACAAAAGCTGAAGGCCAAGCAATACAGAATCCTTCAGAAAAAGCATCGCCAATGGTCTTACAGTCACCTACTTCCCTTACCAACTCTTCATTATCCTTAATAGGTTCGTCTATGGCCATAAGTAAAAATTCGGTACCCAACTCAATACCACCTGTCTTAGTTGCAGGATACGTACTCTTAATAGTAGCATATGCAACAGTCCGTTTGTTTGGATATGTTGAAGTCTTCAGAACTACTTTTGAACCATCCTACATTATGATCAGTGTTAGCATCTGATGGCAATGATGATATAATTTACATGGAAAATATGTCAATGAATACACATGGTCATAACTTTACCTCAAAGGAAGAAGTACGCCTCCTTTTTGTGGGGCGTTTATTTTTAGTGCTCTGCTGGTCTAGTCTTGCAACAGATTCAACTGTCCAGTCCCTCGTTTCCCTCACCTACAAACATACAACAATAACTGAAAGAAAGTCTAGAAATAATCAAAACCAAAACCAGGCAAAAGAAAAAGAAACATATCTTCATTGGGATACTTTTACTGAGTGGTCCGTACTACTGTAACAGACTACTTCATCTACCATAAACTCTGTGTAACAGACTACTTCAGCTACCATAAAAATGTTACCTCTAGCACAGAATGAATAACAGGGTCTTGTGGCAATGATGGTTTTTGTTGAATCAGTAATTGATTAGCATTATCATGCTCGCCATCTTGATTCACATTATCATGCTCCCCATCCTGGTTCGATCACAGAGCAGTGTTGAGCAAGCAATTATTTTATATACTATATTTGTGTAATGAGTAAGAGTAGTAATAACCTTTTTGCGTGAAAGCAATAAACTATTATCCCCACTCATGCCATGTTGCATAGATGGGCGTGGTTCAACAGGTCCATCACATTGCACTCTCTACAAAAGAAATATTAATACCAAGGTTTGAAATGATAAGCAAAGATATAGCTATGTAGACGTTACCTTAGTTTTACCATGTAGTATTGGTAACCGAGGAGAAACATTATTGTTTAATTGCAGATTTTCCTACAGAACTAACAAGTATGAGTAAAATATTGATACAAATGCATACAGTAGAAAGAGAAAGGAAATCACTTACCTCTTCTATTCCAGTATTTCCATAGCCTTCTTTGTAATTCCTATCTTCAAGCCTTCTTATCAGTTCTTTCATCCTTGCTACTTCCTCCCTAAGATCATCTTCACCATCACATGGTGATCCATCACTTGTAGTCATATTGATGTTCTTGAGGTAGCGTGGTGTCCGGCCATAGACTTGCTTAGGGGTGGGAAGCAAACCCATGCCATGCACCTGTCCAGTCTTTTCTTGCCCTAACACTTCCTGCAAGGCATCACCTTCCCATGCGACTCTTCCATTGACATTTTGTGCCAATGCTGGTCGTTGAGCTATTATATTCTCCAATTTATCCTAGAAGAAAAGAATCATGCATATGGTACTTGTTAGATTGAATTTGTAAGTTAGCACCCAAAAAATAATAGATGGATATTAATTGCCTACCAGACGCTCATTGTTCTCTTTATTTTTAGCATTATCCTTCTTCTTGTGAGTTGCTAAGTAAACAATTGCTCGGTGTGGCCGCTTCTTTTCAGGACCAGCTTGTCTCTACAAAACAGAAAGAACATCGGTATGACAACTGACATAGAAAGAAAACTTCACAAATCAGGATAACTCACAATGTCTTCACTCCAGCGAGCATAACTCTTAGTCCCAGCATTATGCGAATTCTTCACAAGAGAACGACTAACTAAGTTCTTCGCAGTTAGGGCCTGTTATGATGCAATCAAACCATAAGTGTGACACTAAAGTAAGCCCAAGAGTTCAGATTTAAATGTTTAAGCATGAAAGTACAGCATATCATTCATTACCTTTTCTTTCTTTGAGTTCCAGAATTTGACAAGTCCACGCCATTGATCTTTGTCCACATCATCTGGACAGAGCTTATATAAGGCCTTCCTCCTGATGTCCGGATTTTTTTCAATGGCTGGGTTAAAGATAGCTTTTTTCAAACTAGACTTAAATTTCCTCCAGTCTCTTCCAATTGACTTGAGTATCCATTTTTCACATGCTTTAGGATAGACAACTTTTTTCTGAAAGTACGAAATAAAGAATAAATGTAAATGAACATGTAGAGCTATTAAGAGATGAAATGAAGATAGCTTCTTGTTAATTGTGAAGTACCTGTACACACTGCAATATTGTTTCCTCACGACCCTTCTTCTTTAGATCACGCCAATCATATATGTTTAGTGGGCAGAGTCCTCCGAGTCTAGCTACAGTGCCTAGAAACTTCTCTAAGATTGCACCTTCTTCTCCTATAGGCTGGCCTTCTTCATTGCATTTTACAACTATTTTTTGCCCTGGTTGCATGTTTCAAACAACCGACAAGCTTGTTCTCTTGCGCTTGACTATTTCGGTGCTTACTACAAATTTCATGAAGAAAAGCACTAATTAAGTTACGTGCACTGCCATATACATAGTTAATTAATAGAAGTACAAAGTTTTAAGAGGTCATTACACTGATTGTGAACTCGACCCTCTTCATCTTCTAATGCTTGTGATTCATAACCTTGCGCGATATATTGCTCACCATTATTGTGTAGGGGTTCGTAGCATGGAAAACAAAATTTTTCTATCGCATACAAACAAACAAGCCAAGATCTATCTACTAGATTGTAGCAACGAGTCGATAGTGGAACTCACCCTCGAAGATTCCAAAGCGGTTAACGAGAGCAGATTCTCGTGGGTGATGTAGTCGTACTCTTTCCGATCTCAAGATCGCGTAGACGATCCTTCTAGCGCCACGTTCCGGCAGCGCTCCCGCAGTCGGTCACACGTTCGATTTAAGACCTTCCTCTCCCTTGTTCCAAAGAAAATGGAGGTTGTAGCACTCTCCTCGCGATTCTAAAGACAACCGTGGTACCTAAGTAGAGGGGAGATCCGGCAGGGCTTTGCCTTAAGCCGGTGTGAGTATGGTGGAGCTTATGAGAGAGGCTATTAGTGGTCTAGTAATTAGACACACCAATTAGAAGGCTCTAAACCAATTAGAAGGCTCTAAACCGCTGGCTAAAGCAATTAGAAGCTCTAAACCAAAACGGCTCTAAACCGGAGGTAGAAGATAGGAACTTGTGTGTGCTAGGAGGGAGCCTGCCTCCTTATATAGGTGGAGGGGCTGGCCGGCCAAGGGAGGGAGGAGTCCCTCCCAACTCGGCCTTGGAGTGGGGCCGGCTTGGGAGGAATCCTCCCAACTCGGTTTCCACTTCTCCTCCTCTTTCCACTTTCCAAAACTTGCTTGACTTTCAAACTAGCCGTTTGACTTTTCAATTTAGGATTTAAATAAACCCTTTATTTTGGACAGCAAGAACACCTAGTACATGATGCAATCATTCCAATATGTAATGACACATTCATGTACCCTTCCCTCCGAGTGCCGGACATTCCGAACCTTCTAGAATGTTCTCGATGAAAACACGGAACCATTCCCCAACTCCAAATGGGACTTTCCTTATATGAATCTTATTCTCGGACCATTCCGGATCACTCGTGATATCCGGATCCCATCCGAGACCGAACAACATTCGGTCTCTTTCTCATAATACCATAACTACTCAAACAACGTCAATCCTTAAGTGTGTCTCCCTACGGTTCGTGAATTATGCGACATGATCGAGACACTTCTCCTAACAATAACCAATAGAGGAATCTGGAAATTCATATGGCTCCTACATATTTCTACATTTTGCGATCGAATGAACCACTTACATATACCAATTTCCCTTTGTCTCACGATATGTTACTTATCCGAGGTTATAATCGCTCGGTATCTCGCATACCTAGTTCAACCTCACATCGATAAGTACTCTTTTCTCGTTCGTGATATGTGATCCCTTGTGAGCCGTCACATGCTTGCAAGCTAATTGGATGACATTTCACCGAGAGGGCCCAGAGTATATCTATCCGTCATATGGATGGACAAATCCCACTCTTGATCCATGTGTTTCAACCAATACTTTCCGAACACTCAATGCCACTTTTATAGCCACCACATTACGGTGGTGTTTGATGACATCAAAGCATCCATCCGTAAAGGTGATATGCATGATCTCATGGTCGAAGGAATTAGGTTACTATGTATCAGAAAGCATATAGCAATTGAACTATTGAAATGACTTGATCTTTATGCTACGCTTATCTATAGGAGTATGTCCACCATATCATTCTCCTAACGATATGATCTTGTTGTTGATAACATCTCAATGTTCATGATATGGAAACCACAATCATCAATCAACCAACAAGCTAGTGAAGTATAGAGGCTATACTAGGACTTCAATTTAAGTTTACAAATCACACAAGTATTAATGGTTTCCTTGTTAATACTATTATAGCATGAATGTAAACATTTATCATAAGTATGAAGATATGATAATAACCTACTTTATTATTGCGTCTTGGGCATATCTCCAACAGTCTCCCACTTGCACTAGAGTCAATAATCTAGTTTCAAACCTTTGTGTATTCAACACCTATGGCTTTCCTGTTGTATGTACACGATTGCTAGTGGTCAATCGATCTCGGATCGACACTTCCGTGTCCGTGTGTAATTGCATGTCTTTGCCTCTCGCATCACTCATTCTCTAATGAGATGGCTTTGTATAAATTTGGTCTTTCGGTGTGACCTTTAGTTCTTTGGGGTTAAAACATGTTGACAATATTGTCGACAATATATCTTCATAGTATTATCCTGTGAACTACACCTAGTTTGATAACAAACTACTTGACACAAATGCCCTCTTTGCTGCTATAATAGCATATATACTTAGCCTTTTGTTGTAGTATCTGTCACAATGTCTTGACTTTGGAACTCATCCAAATCCATTATGGAACTCACTTTCCATTATATTGTGCCACCCTTTAGTTTAGATTGAGATAAACTAAATTTGTACTTTGTGACAAAAACTAGTATCAATGTAGTACTTTTACAATGAACTAACCATCTATTTGTCACTTCTACAAATAATATACTCTTAGTTCTTCCAAAAGATCATAAGAATATTCTTACTATTGTCCAATGATCATCTTACAAATCATTCTGGTATATGCTCACAACATTTAGAGTATAGGACATATCTGGATTTGTACATATCACAAGATGATTGATATAAATACTCTTTGTGATTTCATACATCAAGTATCAATCTATACTTGAATCTTTGTTTCACTTACCAAGTGCCAATACACTTGAATATATCATCAATATTGAATTTATTCAATCCTTTCTGTGCGACAAGAACCTTTCTTGTAGTTTCTATATTGAACTCATTCAATATCTCGTCTATGTACTTTTGGCACAACCATATTAGCATCTATTGATGCCAAATATTTGGGTTTTGCCTAAGTCTTTCATCGGGATGAAATTCTTAATATGTGTTAATAAGATATACATCATTTCTAATCAACAATATGTCCTCCACATAATGTATTAGAAATATGTCTTTAGCGCTCCCACTTAATTTCTTGCAAATGCAAGCATCTTCATTGTCTCCGATGAAATTAAACTCTTTTAACAGCTTCATCATAGTGAAGATTCCAACTCCGCTTATGCTTACTTCAACCATTGAAGTTTGCATATGCTTTTAGCATCCTTTGAATTAACAAAACCCTTTGGACCGTGTCATGCACACGTCCTAGGTAACCATTCTATTAGAAGAACTTGTTTTGTTTATTCTACTACCACATAACAAATTATATGTAGTGGTTGCTACATTAATCCGCCTAGACTAAAAATCGCTATGAAAGATCAAATCTTGTCATATACAACCTTTGAACATTGTTGTGAACTCTTTCCCAACATGTCGACTATTTCATAGATGTGAAACATCCATGTCTACTTCTTTATAGATCCAAACACAACTGCAAGGTCTTACACCTTTTTCGAGGGTCCTTCAAGTTCAAAACTTGATTTCTCGTGTATGGAACTATCACGGATTATATGGCTTCAAGCCATTTGACGGAGTCAGGGCCCATCATCGCTTCTTTGCATGTAGTAGGTTCATTATTCTAAAATAATGATTCAACCCTCAAATCTTGGTATTTGATTGTTCATCCGACCTACTTGTTTCAATAGAAACTTAGACCTCCGTGACCACAACCTTTGAGGCACGTGAGCCATGAGCATTATTCAGCCTCCTAACACTTTTCGGTGCTGCGCGACTTTGCACATATAGCTAAGGTTCCTTTAACCTTATCAAAGTTCTATCGTCCTCCCACTTAACTTTTCACGGAAAATTCCTTCTCAAAGAAACTTGACGTTCTAAGCGACAAACACTTTTGTCTCCGGTGTTTATGGAGGAATACTTAACATTTATACAAAGACAGGTTCATCCGACTTTGGTTGCACACATCTTTCTTATGCATAGCATACCAATGTTTAAGAAAGGACTACTTGGGTTTTATCCCAAACCATAACTTTATATGGTGTCATTTCAGCGGATTATGATGGAGCTCTTTTAGTGGAAAAGCGGTAGTCTCTAAAGCTTTTAATCTTTAAAATATAATGGCAGTTCTATATATTATACCTTTGATCTTACCATGTCAAACAAGGTTTTAATTACATATCTCGAACACTCCATACTCTTATGGTGTTTCAGGAAATGCAAATCCACGGAACGATTCCTTAAATCTTAGGTATTATGCTAAACTTGTAACTCAAATATCTTCCTTTATGATCTTATCATAAACTATTTATATTCTTGTTACAATGATTTTGCACTTCATCTTGAAAATCTTTGAACTTTTCAAATATTTCATACTTCATCCTTATTAAGTAAATATTCACATATTCACTCAAATTTTCGGAGAAAGCATATGAAGTTGAAATCCATCGCTCTTGACTACACATAATGGAGTTCGTACAACAATATGCACAAGTTCCAATAAGCTAGTCATTCATTCCCTTTTGGCCTATGAACAAAGTTTTAATTATCTCTAGGAAAGTTTCACAAACGTCATTTGATCAAAAATCAAAAGACTCCAAAATTCCATCCACATGGATTTTATTCATGTTTTCTTTCAAATTTAATTTAAACGGCGATGTCACTTCCTAAGTGATCTTTCAATCAATTTGTCTTTCGACAATTTTAGCACTAGTTTTATGGATGTGATTTCTCCAACGAGATTTGTGAATCATCCATCTTTTATGGATTACGGCAATTATTTGAACAACCCTTTTGTTCTCATAATACCTGATAAAACAAATCTTGAAGGCAAGCTTTGATGTTTAATGAGCAACACAATAACCCTTTATTTGTTTTCGATGAACATCATCACATATTCTTTTGCTAGTTACTTAGGCCATTGTAGTTCATGAATTGTGTTGTTTCGTATGACGATTCACACCAACAAATTCAGTATCAAATACTTAAGAACCACATTGTTTAATAAGCAAAGAATATAGCCATAACACGATATCATCTATATACTTAAACCGAACAATTCTAGTCTTTTCTTTTCGCCACATATTTATGAGATTCTCTTTCAAGATTTCGTTTGAAAGAATCTATCAACATCAATAGTGGAGTCATACATATGACACATAGTCCAAAGCGTGTATAGTTAAATACCAATGTCTTTGAACTTGCACTTTGAAGTAGATCACCATTATCAAATATTTGGTGTTCTTTCAAATTCCTTTCTTTAGTAATCTCTTGGTGTAGTAAACATTTTACCTACATCAAATATTCACCCTCATCATGGACTTATCCATGATCTAGCTACTTTTAGCTTGTAACGGTGAATCGCGAGTATAATGTTGCTCTCCAAAACCTTTTGGAAGATTAGGACAACTAGTGTCTCCAACCTTTTGCAAATTCTCATCAAATATGAGAACATGACTTTTGCCATATTATACTCTATCATGTTGTAACCAAAACTTCGTTTCAGATATCACTATATCTTCCACACATCATGGTTTCTGAAACAACTCTTTCAGATCCTAGATAACCTTGATATTAAGACAATCCTTTGAATATCAAGAACCATGGAGACATACACGATACTTATATACTAACATTGGAATTGTTACTCTTGATTTTAATACCAACTATTAAACTTCATGGAGTAATCAAAACTTACTGAAAGTTTGCAATAGGACTTTTAAACTTTAGATTAACACTTCAAAACAATACGATACCAGTTCGTAAAGTAACTAACCAGAATTCTATAGTTCTATCATCTCAATTAGAACTAAGCGCAAGGTGGTAAACTGATGCCAATGACTACAACAACTATGCAAATTCACTTTGATTTAGTTTATGATAAATTGAGTTCTAATTAATAATTAAATTAATCTAGGTGAACTCCCACTCAAAACAATATCCCTCACATTGTTTTAGTGATCACACGAACCAAAACCACCACATCAAAACCGATCATCACGAGAGTTGATATGGCTTCAATGGCGAACAATCAACATGTTCATCATATCTACTATATGACTCATGCTCTACCTTTCGGTAATCCGTGTTCCCGAGGCCATGTCTGTACATGCTAGGCTCGTCAAGATCAAACCTTAGCTACCGCATAAGCAAATCTGGCTTGCTTACGTTGTATTCACCCGCGGAATCAAAGACACCCGATCATCACGTGGTGCTTCAAGCAAGCTTTGGCAACGGTGCATACTAAGGGTGAACACTTTAGAACTTGAAATTTATGTGCATGAGGGATCATCTTATAATGCTACCGTCGTCTACTAAGCAATACAAGATGCATAAAGGATTAACATCACATGCAATTCATAATATGTGATATGATATGGCCTTTCTTCTTTGTGCTTCCGATCTCCATCTTCAAGCACGAACATGATCTCCATCATCACCGGCATAGCATCAAGGTCAATGACGCTTCTTCATGGTTGTCGTCCACCAGCTTCAACTATTACAACTATTTTGAATAGACACGCAGGTCTTAACAGAAATTAAAGACAACCATATGGCTCCTGCCGGTTGCCAACTTACAATAAGGAACATTGCATACAATCATGGCCATATCACATCATCAAGACACCCCGCAAAAGAAAGTTAGACGCCTCTACTTTCTTTGCATATTTTACGTGGTTTGGGGCTTTCAATAAGTGTCGTTCTAAATTACGAACAAGAACCACAACATTGATACTAGCATTGTTGATTACCCGTTGTAAATTGGATCTTAACTATGCTAGGAGAAACAGCACCCAGAGCCACTTATGCAATACGAGTTGCATGTCAAGCGTGAGCAAGTCTCATGAACGATGTCATGTAAGGTTAGCCCGGCCGCTTCATCCCAACATACCGCAAGATGCAAAGTACACAAAAGCAATCTACAATAAAGCATCAACGCCCACAATGACCATTGTGTTCTACTGCAACAGATCTACATATAGACACGGCTCGATAATCGTAGGGGTTCGTAGCATGGAAAACAAAATTTTCTATCGCATACAAACAAACAAGCCAAGATCTATCTACTAGATTGTAGCAACGAGTCGATAGTGGAACTCACCTCAAGATTCCAAAGCGTTAACGAGAGCATTCTCGTGGGTGATGTAGTCGCATTTTTCCGATCTCAAGATCGCGAGACGATCCTTCCAGCGCCACGCTCCTAGCAGCGCCCCGCAATCGGTCACACGTTCGGTACTGACGAAGACCTTCCTCTCCTTGTTCCAAAGAAAATGGAGGTTGTAGCACTCTCCTCGCGATTCCGGCAGCACAACGGCGTGGTACCGGAAGTAGAGGAGAGATCCCGCAGGGCTTCGCCTTAAGCCGGTGCGAGTAAGGTGGAGCTTATGAGAGAGGCTATTAGTGGTCTAGTAATTAGACACACCAATTAGAAGGCTCTAAACCAATTAGAAGGCTCTAAACCGCTGGCTAAAGCAATTAGAAGCTCTAAACCAAAACGGCTCTAAACCGGAGGTAAAAGATAGGAACTTGTGTGCTAGGAGGGAGCCCTGCCTCCTTATATAGGTGGGAGGGCTGGCCGGCCAAGGGAGGAGGAGTCCTCCCCAACTCGCCTTGGAGTGGGCGCCGGCTTGGGAGGAGGAATCCTCCCAACTCGTTTCCACTTCTCCTCCTCTTCCACTTTCCAAAACTTGCCGTTTGACTTTCAAACTAGCCGTTTGACTTTTCAATTTAGGATTTAAATAAACCCTTTATTTTGGACAGCAAGAACACCTAGTACATGATGCAATCATTCCAATATGTAATGACACATTCATGTACCCTTCCCTCCGAGTGCCGGACATTCCGAACCTTCTAGAATGTTCTCGATGAAAACACCTAACCATTCCCCAACTCCGAAATGGGACTTTCCTTATATGAATCTTATTCTCCGGACCATTCCGGATCACCTCGTGATATCCCGGATCCCATCCGAGACTCAACAACATTCGGTCTCTTTCTCATAATACCATAACTACTCAAACAACGTCAATCCTTAAGTGTGTCTCCTACGGTTCGTGAATTATGCGGACATGATCGAGACACTTCTCAACAATAACCAATAGAGGAATCTGGAAATTCATATGGCTCTACATATTTCTACGATTACTTTGCGATCGAATGAACCACTTACATACGATACCAATTTCCCTTTGTCTCACGATATGTTACTTATCCGAGGTTATAATCGTCGGTATCTCTGCATACCTAGTTCAACCTCATCGATAAGTACTCTTTCTCGTTCCTGATATGTGATCCCTTGTGAGCCAGTCACATGCTTGCAAGCTAATTGGATGACATTTCACCGAGAGGGCCTGTAGTATATCTATCCGTCATATGGATGGACAAATCCCACTCTTGATCCATGTGTTTCAACCAATACTTTCCGAACACTCAATGCCACTTTTATAGCCACCCTGTTACGGTGTGGTGTTTGATGACATCAAAGCATCCATCCGGTAAAGGTGATATGCATGATCTCATGGTCGAAGGAATTAGGTTACTATGTATCAGAAAGCATATAGCAATTGAACTATTGAAATGACTTGATCTTTATGCTACGCTTATCTATAGGAGTATGTCCACCATATCATTCTCCTAACGATATGATCTTGTTGTTGATAACATCTCAATGTTCATGATATGGAAACCACAATCATCAATCAACCAACAAGCTAGTGAAGTATAGAGGCTATACTAGGGACTTCAAATTAAGTTTACAAATCACACAAGTATTAATGGTTTCCTTGTTAATACTATTATAGCATGAATGTAAACATTTATCATAAGTATGAAGATATGATAATAACCTACTTTATTATTGCCTCTTGGGCATATCTCCAACATATTGAAGTCTCCATCTTCATCATTATGTTGGTCATTGACCTGAATCACATTCAACCTTTTTGACCTACGCAATTTTCCTGCAAAACAGCCCATAAATAGTTTATTCAAATAATTAGAACAACAGATACATATATGTAATAAGCAAGTATGAATTATAGTTCAGGTTTAGGAGGAAGGGGATACTTTGCGAACATCTCACAATAAGATGTTCTGCCCCTTCAGCAGAAACACCACCATCCTGTAAGCGAGCACTATCATTTGGATGGTCAGATGGACCAATATCCTCGGTTTCCTTCTCCTTAGACACATATAGGTGGATAGATTTCTCAAAGTCAGGATCAGACAACATATTTATCACAACACTTGGATCATCGATGTGAATTAATAAGTTGTTGCCCTTCGGATTTGGATTTTTTTTGCATAGTATAGGAAGTCACTTGCGTTGAAGCCAACTTCCTCGATCATCATGATGAAATCATAATGTGAGACATGATGTCTCATCATAGATCTTTGCAGAATGTGGGCCTCTTCATTTTCATCTTCATAGTGCAGGTATATAGTCAACATGTCCATCACCATCCTACATATAAATAAAAATGTCAATCAGACCTTCCTCTTGACCAGGGGCGAATCTATGGGATAAGCTTCAATAGGATGAAGCCTACCCTCTGATTTTGTAAAATAAATTTGATTATGTATGACCAATTACATATACAATAGACAGGAAGGTAAAAATTCAGTATCTGGATTTACATCAGCGTCATATTGTGCAGCAGGTGTAGACATCAATCTTGGTCTTGGCCATCCATTTAGCGTAGTTGTGTTCTGTGGAACTTGGACTCGGCCCATCGTGGGAGGTTAAAATAATTATCTAGAAGCTAAAACAGGCAAAGCACACGATTGAAGAACCATTTTTCTCATGGTCTTGTCTTTCGTGTCGCATCTCCTAGCCCTAGCGCATCGTTCCTGGCAGTCAGAACTATAACTGCTCGTCATGAAGCAGACTCAGAGCAACAATGGACGGCGGTGCGTGCGCCTAGCTAGAGTGATCGATCAACGTTCAGCTGAGAGACGTCATGTTGCCACGGTAACAAAGAAAACCAAAGGTACTCTGAAACTTAGACAACCGATGATTGCTATATTGCCAATTCATCAATCTTGAATTATTGTCGGTTATGAAGATTTATTTATTATAGAAGATTCAACTAATGCAGTATCTCCCAATTGCTCATAGATTTAGGAATGAAAAGAAAAGAAAACTAATGCAGTAATTTTTATTTCCCGGTAGATTAGAAAGGACAAGTAAAAAAGACATGCTCAATTTCTTCTCTGTTTAGCTTCGTTCCTTCAGAATTTGAGCCTACCCTTAATTTTTGATAGTTATCCTCCTGCAAGACTAACCGTTGTTAACAGAGAATGCTTCCTCTGAAATTTGTTTTCATGCAAAGCCAATGGTTATGCTCCTAAGTCAAAACTCTACGGGCAAAAGTACTTCTATCAAGCTTATTCTAAAAACAAGATATTTAGGTTTCTGGAGTTAATTTTGTACTTACCTGGTAGCTGTTTTGCCACTGGAAAGATCTCTTCCCCAAATGTGGTGAGCATCTTATATTTTCATTTTTTTTAATCCCCATTTTGTGGTGCTACTGACATTTGGTATTATAGAATGTGTAGTTTAAGCTAAGGCTAAAAAATAATGAGCTAAAGTGAAAATTGGCCTGTCCTGTTTACCACAATGATATGCTTCTATTTAGAATCGCATATATATATATATATATATATATATATAAACTCTATTAGACTCCCTGGGTGCAGAATAACTTATTCTACTCCCGGGTCGACATACCTAGCCGGACCAAGCCATGCTCCACCGAATCAGTTGGGCAGACATAATGTTATTTCGTTTTTACATCGACAGTTATACTCTTTTGTGTGGTCGTGGGGTGCTGCGAGCTAATCCACCCTCCTAAAATCGGGCCGTGCGTGCGGTTCTAAAATTTTGATGGGTGGAGGCGAGCGACTGCGCTTGGGCATTGTTGCCGGCGGCGAGCGGGTGAAGCTGGAATTCGGCTGGTCGGCTCTTGCTGCAGCTGGGGATTGCGGCGTGCAGCGGGTCTCCTCGCTCTCTGAATCGATTCGGCTTCAGTTCCTGGACTGCGCGTTGAGGCGAGCGGCGGAAGGCGACTAGGCGGAGGTACGGCTTCCGCACCTCCATGGCCAGCGGAGGAACGACCACGAGCGCCGCTGGCCCGAGCCTCCCGCTGCCGTCTACGGCGGTCCCAGCGTGCCTCACCACGAGGACTGCTCGAGCGCTTCCCCTACATCTGGCGCCGGCTGCCCCCACCATCTTCTTCGTCGCCGGCGTCCGACGAGCGCCGCAACCCTCCATCCTCGACACGAATAAAGCCATGCATCCTTTAATCCCCGCATCTGCTTCTTGGTGGGCTTAGACGACAAGGTTTATCACGGTTGTTCCTTACTTATTCCATCCGATTTTTTTGTTGCCGTACTCCATGTACATAGATTTGTTTAGTTGTTAGTAGATTTTTGTAGTTGTTAGTCCGTAGACTCTGATACTCAATTTTAGGACTAATTAGCTGATATATAATTTGTTTTACAATGACTTGGGAAGCTTGTTTTACATGATGTTGGTTAAGGTCTCACAGCGTTGAAGTTTCAAATAGGTTTAACCAACGCAAATACTGAAATGTATGTCATAGTTGCATTATGAATCTTGTTCTTGCTGGTCAAAGTAATGTTCTTACTTGATTTGAGTTGACCATCTTTTGGTTAAAGCAATAATCCTTTTATGGAGTATTTTTGCAATTGGTACCTAAGAGTAGCTCATCAATTACCTCTCCTTAATTACTGATCGTTGTGTTTTCAGTCACATTTTCTGGATGTATAGTTGTTATGCGGCATTAGAGCTGCCCCGTAATTATTTTTTGTGATTTAAATCATCCCAACCATCGTGAGAGGCTGCTTTTGGAGATGTAATTTCCATTTTGTTACCATGTAGCTGTGTCGGTGTGCTCCCTTGCTGATTTTGGTGGTACGCAACCCATGATTTGCACTGGCTGCTTCTTTATTTTCCCCCGGTACTCTTCAGTACTGCCCAATTTCTACCAATTTGAATGAGTAAGTGCCGGTCTTTTATTTCCAATTATGTATCATTTTTTGGTTCGCAATTGTTCAGTTTTTCTAGCCGTAATTTTTGTTGCTGTAACAAATAAAGACCGAGATAAGTATTTCTGCATAATTTCTTAGTTGTTGGCTTCCAGATGCTAGTGGGCATGCTAGGTTCTATGCGTAAGTATTATTACATTGCATATTTATTTTCATATGTTTTCTGTTTTGACACTAAATATGGCATAAGAAAATTTGCAACCCTACATCATTCAAAGGCTCTTTGCGATGATGAGTGTCGGCTCAAATGATCAAAGACCAACTACTGATCATATGCTACTTGCGGCGAAAACGCTGGATGTAGCGAGTATCCTGAGGAGGGCTATGGCTTCTTGTGTTTTTAGTTCATCGACAACAAACAGCTTCCCTTCCAAACCAAAACAGAAGCAGCGTATCTCCCAGGCTTGCGACTACCCTGCTTCTCAAGTTGAAACTTACTTTGCTCCTGGTTAATATGCACCTATTTAATGGTCCAAATTTCTAAACAAGACTACTAAATAGCAACTGAACATGGAAGAAAATAAAACACAATTTTGGGTCACTAACCTGACCAACTTACAGTGATGTACCCAGAAAGAATCCTATTTAGTTGAAAGTTTTTTGGGCTTTCGTTCCGAACTAAAACCGTGCCTCAGATTTGACACTGTCTCTCTCATATACTGACACTCGTGCCCTGGTATCTCACCTCTCTAGAGTATGTATTCGTTCCTGGCATCCCCATCCTTTGTAACTGATGGATGGCAATCAGGCTGATCCATCCAGCCTTAACCGCACCCTTAACACAACTAAACGTAGCTAACAAAATAGACCAAGTATGCATGCAAAAGAACCACCTACCCAATCAGTATTCATTAGCCCTCTAATTGCTGCCTATCTACATTTGTTGCTGGCATTTCAGTGTGTAAGAAAAATATTGATCGTTTTTAGATGATTTATTTTATTTTTAAGACGTAGAATATGAGAGGGACTGAGGGAGGAGAGCATAAGAACATACCGAACACAACTAAACGTAGTGCTAGTGGGCATGCTAGGATCTATGCGAAAGTACTAAATCAAAATTAGAATTGGTATTATGAAATGCATACTGGTTATGAATTATAAGTTCTAATTCTTCTGCGAACCCAAATTTGTATTTACGATAATCCTTCTACATGAGATTTTAATTTGTGGCTTTTTCCATTACATAGCGATGAGGGTTACAGGCAACACTCCTGATAGGGTTAAAAAATATCTATATACAACGGAGTCAGGATTTCTCTACTTTTCACTTTGATGACTCTGAGGGTACGCCAAAAGATGGTATTTGGTTCCATGTTCAAGGCCCTTCTTCTATTTTGCTGCCACGTCGTCTGTTGCTTGTGAGACTGCAATCTCTTTCTCCCCGCCTCCTCAACGAGCTCCACCAAGGCCATCAAATGACCCTAGAAAGAGAAAGGAGAGAGCAGCGGAATTTGGGGATGATGACGATGATGATGATTTTGTTGGTGTTCCCCCAGGACCAACCGCAAGCTTCTCCAAGGCTACTAGAGTTGCTGCTCCGAAGATCGAAAATCTAAACCATCACTTGCTGGATGCAAACATTCTGAGGTAATTTATGATACATTTTCTGTTGGATGCAATGGTATCTTCAGTCTAGTGCTAGTCGTCATGCTCAACTAGGTTCTATGTAAAATACCAAATCGAAAGCAAATTATACCTCAATAGAAAGCAAATTATACCAACTATGGACGAGAGTCCAGCTATACATTTTGTGTTATACCTTATCTGCTTTTAATGTAGAATCTGATACGCCGATACCTGAATGCTATGGCAATATCATCGATTCTGTAATTGCGCTACAATATCAGAGGTTTTGTAATTTAGATACTACAATATCATTGATTATATATGTAAAATTGTTTTAAGAGTGATCTTTAGGAATAGATAATGTAACGGCGGTTATAGCTATACATTTTCTAGGGCCTGCATCATCATGTTTGTTGGATAATAGCAAGAGTTAACTAGCCACAGATTCAGTCTTTTATATGCCGTTTCAGTTAAAGTGTATATCTTGCTTGGTCTTTTTGTTTATAGTCACTTAATCAGACCGGTATAATATGTCAGAATTATCATGTTGCAACCCTAGTAAGCTTACTGTTCTGTTACTCCACATGTATACTTTGAAAGAAAAAAGAATTCCATTGATCTTCTGCCCCGCATTGTCACACCATCTGAACCCTTGTCGAATGTTTTAGTGTAACCCTGGCTTGCGGTGATGAGTTATGTTGCTACTTCATCGTTGGTTATTTTATCACGTTTTGATTTACTATGTTGAAACTAATTGATGTAAAGAATCCCCATTCCAGCATGCCATCCGTTGTTTCTATCTAGCTTTCCCATTGGGCATGGTCCATCTGTGATGTTGTGTATGTGAGGCTGCCAGAAGTTGGCACCTATGTAACTCTGGGCAAAGAACTTTGGTGCTATTAAATGTGTGAAGGCAACCACCGACATCAACTTGTCGGTATCTGGAGAGGTCATGGTATCTGGAGAGGTCGTTCGAGTGAATGAAGAATTCACGAGAAACAAGCATTGGTATGTTACAACTCATGATAATCCGACACTACATTAGGAAATTGTTTGGTGTGGATTGAAGTGTGGCATCACCTGTATACTGCCTGTCCTTTTTTTCCAACACAGGTCAATGGAAATCTATATGAGGGCGTCTGCATTATCAAGGTCAAGGTCAGTGATGCAGGTGAGCTCAACTCACTAATGGAAGACAATAAGTAATCGAAATTCTGCGAGGAAGAAGACGGCAAGCATTGAACAAATAATGGTGGCTTCTGAACATTGAGAATTTACGCTTATACTCTTGTAGATGTTTGTCATGTGCTATTGGGCACTTTCAACCACTTGCAGTCTCAACCAAGGAAGGAACAAAATATGGAGTATTTCCCAACTCAGTATATGACTTGAGTTCCTTAGCTGTGTGGCCATGATTTTGTCCCTAATTTTAGCTCTATTTTGATTTACTGGTATTCAAATCTGTTGTGCATACTGGTGATGATATTAGTGTTCTCCTGATCTCTATGAAATCTGTAATAGGACCAGGATACAGCCTAAACAGGCTATAATGATGCTAATGTGGCAACTAATCTAAAGTGGCAAACTCTTCAATATGAATTTAAATGTTGCCAAAATGGCGATACCAAAGCACGTAGACTAATTCATAAGTGCCAACTCTTCAAAATCAGCTTACAATAGCAACCGAGAAGAATCGTCATAGGTCTGCAGGTTTAGACCTGAACTTTCAGATTAGGCAAACAGGCATAAACCAATCTCTGGCACTAATCGCTAGGTTCTCGTTCCATCACGTTGCTCGTTGCATCAAACTTCGTAGACCAGCCACACTGTGGCTGAGAAGCGATTCAAAGACCGGTACGAACCGGTTCCATACAGTGCAAAGTATGGGTGGGCATCGGTTCAAAGGCTCTGACACATAGAAGCGATTCAATTTCTTGGTTCGGCTTGAATGAATAAAAAATTGATTTCCTGGCTGACATAGCAACAAGCCGTTGCCACATGTAACCGTTGCTTCTTCTTCCTTCTTCCCTCTATATAGTCCCATACAATTCAAACATAGAACAAGAAACAAAAGAACAAAGCTTCAGCCATGGAAAATTCATCAACCCCATTCACAGATTTGCTCAGCTCGTCTCCAAGTTCCCAGCCAGACTCAAGCTCACAAAACAGACATGAGATCCCACACCAGGTCCCAAGTTACACTCCACCCAATTTTCACATGAATCTGCCTCCCCAACACTACGGCTATCAGCCTCACCACCCACAGAATTACATGGCTTTTGGAGGTCAAGGAAGCTTCCAGCAACTGATGTCCGGCGCTCAACTCAATTACCATCAGCTCATGTCTGGGGTGCCTTCTGGGAGCCATCTTGGTGCTCCTTACCAAGGTAATGTTGGGCAGTACCCACAAGCATTTGTAGGCGGAGGTATGCTTGGTGGTCCATCATCACCGGCTGGTTCGGCAACTTTTTTTGGAGGTGCTGGAGGAAGCAGTTCAAGAGGAGACGAGTCAGGTTCTCCCATGTCTGCTTCTCCCATGTTCGCTACACAAAACAAACATCAACAAGCTGTTAGCATTGATGAAGGCAGTGATGATGGTGAAGAACAGAAAGGTGGGCGCAAGAAATGGTGCCAGGAACAGAATGAAAGGCTGGTAAGTGCTTGGTTGAAGCATTCAATTGATCCAATTCATGGAAATAACAAGAAATCTGAGCATTATTGGAAGCAAGTTGCTGATGAATTCAACAAGCACTCATGTAAGGCTGAAAGAAGGACATCAGTGCAATGTAAGAATCATTGGAATAGGACTAGCACTTTGGTTGCAAAGTTCAATGCAGCTTTCAAGTCAATGAAAAGCGTATATGTTAGTGGGCAATCTGACCTGCAACTTATGGATAAAGCTCAAGAGGAATACAAAAGAGTGATGGGGACAGATAAACCATTCCCCCTAGAGTATTGGTGGAGAGCAGTGAAGGATCATGCTAAATGGAAAAACTCGTATGGATTTGGAGAGATGAGTAAGAGAAATAAGTTAGACTCGTCAGGAGCTTACACTTCTTCAAATCAGGACACTGATGAAGCTGAAGAAGTTGAAGAACGAACCATTGGCAGAGAGGCAGCAAAAACAGCAGCGAAAGAAGAAAGGAAGCACAAAGATAAGGCAATATCACAAAGCTCAGTGAGAGAAGAAAGGAAGAACAGAGAGAAGGCAACATCACAAAGCTCAGCACGTAGCAAACTCAATGAAACCGTGGTGCAATTCAATGATCTTACATTGAGAAAGTCAGAAGCTATTGAGAAAATGGCAGCAGCCGCGCAACAACATGCTGCAGCTATATCTGAGAAGGTCAAGTGTGACAGAATGCAACAATATGTTACTCTCACAACGGTTGACACTACAAGATATACTCCAGCCCAACTAGCTCGCCATGAGAAGGCCCTTGATCACTTATCCAAGGAGTTATTCGGTTCAGATGTTTAGCCTAGATCAAGACTTCATTATATCTGTAGTTTAGCCTTTTGATTGGTGCCTACCCTCTATGTAATGCAGCTTCCCATTTATGTTTGTACCCTCTATGTAATTTTAGATTTCTAATTGGTGTGTACCCTTCAGATTGTAACCAATATATCATCATCTATCTATGCAATTTAGTCAGGAGGCTTTAATTACTTGCAATAACTAAATAGTGAATGAGAAGCTAGCCGTTAGCTAGTTGCTGAAAAGGCCATGCATGCATACAAATAATAACTATGGAAACTAGCCGTTTCCTAGTTGCTGTAACGACCATGCATACAATAAAATATAGGTGGCAAAGAAGCTAGCCGTTACAGACTAGTTTATAAATAGGGGGTTGCAACCTTCTATACCATTCACTCACCTCCTAGTTCTCCCCAGCCAGTAGCTTCTCACTGTTTTGAGACTTCCAGTTTCAACAGCAAAGAAATCCCCTCTAAAAATGTCCACTGAAGCAAACTCCCAGTCTGAAAATCCTGAAGATTGCAACCTTGATGTCATCCCATTTGGCTTAATTTGGGACTTCATCAACGACTCAGCCGAGGCTCAGATAGAAGCAGACATTTCTGCTCAGATTGCAGAGCAGCTCGGAGGTACGTCCAATCAGTTTAGAAATCGTTCTAGAAGGCACATTGAAAGAAATCGTGAAGAGGGTCAGAACAGAGTGCTAGCAGATTACTTTGTAGAGAATCCAGTTTTCACTGATGTCCAATTTCGCCGAAGATTTCGGATGAAACGGCCACTATTTCTACGCATAGTGCAAACTCTTAGTGCATGGTCTCCATATTTTCGTCAAAGCACCGATGCATTTGGCAAGCCTGGCTTTTCACCTTTGCACAAATGCACCGCTGCCATGCGAATGTTAGCATATGGGACCTCCGCTGATCTATTTGATGAAAACTTGCGGATGGCTCAATCTACAGTTTTCCAGTGCTTGCGTAAGTTTTGCAAAGGAATCATGCATAACTTTGGAGAGACATACCTAAGAAGGCCTAATGCCGAAGATATTCAGAGGCTACTTCATATAGGACTGGCTCGTGGCTTTCCGGGAATGTTGGGAAGTATTGATTGCATGCACTGGGAGTGGAAAAACTGTCCAGTGGGATTGAAGGGACAATATACCCGGGGTGATCATGGAGTATCCACCGTCATGCTTGAAGCGGTGGCATCACAAGACACTTGGATTTGGCATGCGTATTTTGGTGTTGCTGGATCAAATAATGACCTCAATGTGTTAAACCAATCAACTTTGTTCACAGAAAAGCTACAAGGAAGGGCTCTGGAGGTTCAGTTCACAGTTAGGGGGAATGAATATAACATGGGTTATTACTTGGCAGATGGAATTTATCCAGAGTGGGCAGCATTTGTAAAAACAATTCCGCTTCCTCAATGCGACAAAGATAAGCTATATGCAAAAATGCAGGAAGGAGCAAGAAAAGATGTTGAGCGGGCATTCGGAGGACTACAAGCTCGCTTTGCCATCATACGTAATCCAGCTCGTATGTGGCATAAGAAAATACTTGCTAGAATCATGTATGCTTGCATTATATTGCATAACATGATTGTCGAGGATGAGAGAGATACTTATCAGGTCCGATATGACATTGACTACTACAATGAGTATGAACAATCCGGACACTCTCCACAATTTTCGGAATTTGGACATGGGCCAATTCATGACTTCCCTACAGTTTTAGAGACAGGCCAAGCTATTCGGAATCGGGGAATGCATCAAAAACTCAAGAATGACTTGGTTGAGCATATATGGCAGAAATTTGGAGGCGATGAGGATTAGTACTGGTGTCTTCTATGCAGCCACAACTGCCAAATTTAGTTGTTTCTACTTGTCATTTATTTATGCGGTATCTTGTAATAGAGCTTCATTATGTAATAATAATATTTTTCGGCAGAACTTTATTCATGTAATAACAAGTATGGTTCTTTCAATTTGCGTTCTTTCATAGTGAGCAAAACTAGAGCAAAAGAAAAGAACTTGCAAGGAACAATGAAAAAGAAACCTACAGGTCCAACCGTAAAACCAGACTGTGTGGTGGCGTTGTGGTGGAGTCAGTAGCAAGGCCATGGCGTGTTGCTTCGCCCAGCTGATGCCGCATGGCCACATCATCCTGACGAGCCGGATACCTAGCCTGTAGGCTCGTCGCGCGCTGGCGGCGGATCACCATCGTCCCCACGCCCGGACCCACGCCCGGCGACGCCGCACACAACATGGCCACCGTCGAGGTCGCTGGGACGGCGAGCCACGCGCTCAAGCCTGTTGATTAACCAGTCCCCCGTCGTAGCTTGGCTTGCCAGAGGAGCTGCAAAGCTGGAATCGGCGAATTTGTCCAGAAGCTATGGAGGAAGGAGTGGAGGAAACGGTGGAGAACTTGGGGAATTTGCAGCGGAAGCTTTCTTCCCGCGAATGGATAGGGTTGAGGGAGAAAATAAATATTTATCCCTTTCAGCTGGGCCCTATTGCTACAGGTTGAACCGGTTTCATACAGTGTGGGCAAATTGCTAGCGATTGGGAGCAGAGCATCTTCTCCTTTGAACCGGAGTCACGGTGTGGATGGTCTAAGTGGATAGAAAACTCCCTGCAGGTGCATGTTTTCTGGTCTCTTACGTCACATGCAAGTTTATTTACGTTTGCTTCCTGTTCTCTTATGTTGTGTATATGCACAAAGGACACCGAGGGGCAGCAGTGGGCAACGTGGCTGGCTTCGTTGGTTTTTTTATGTCGCGTGGCTACGAATCTTACGAAGCGCGGAGTCTCGGGGGCGCTCGAGCCTAGACCTAGTTCGGCGGGTGGTATGACCCGGGTGCAGCCAGGGAGTCAAATAGCGTGACCTATATATAATATATAATATATATATATATGCAAATGATATTTTGCCTCTAGAAGTACTATAGATCAGACATTACGTGGATAGAAGAATCTTTAGCACAGGTATATGTGAAATTTTTTGCCATAGTTTCCCTACTTATGTATGATGTTATTGATTCGATATGTCAGTTGGGTTAATCATCCTTCTTGGTTCTGATATGTCAAAGTATAAAGTCAATTCTATCGCTATTGCTCATTTAAAATCCAGTCTTAAAATCCATGTACGGTTTCCAGAAACTAATAGAGAATAAAGGGTACTTTGCCACTTCTGATGTAGTTAGGTGTAGAATGAAGCAGGTCTGATGGTTATCTACTTCAGTTGCAGGTCAGCATTCTGCATGCTTCTAACTGAAAGTTAGTTTGTATGATTTGATCTTTACTATTGTGCTTCACCAAAATAATTTAGAGGGTCTACCGCAGATAGCAACCAGGGATAAAGTTTTGAAACGGAGGAACTCTTATCCTATAACTAATTCTTATGGTCTCATGCCAGATAAGTATATGCTCATACTTACATATGATGGCTAGGTTTTTTGCATATTTCTCAAATGATTGTTTGTGGTTTGTTGACTGATGGATTGTTTAGCTCTCGATCTAATAAATGCATGCTTGTTGGTGTCTATTCTACTTGCTAGGATTATAATATATCCCATCACCTATACTGGAACATATTGTAATTTTTTTAATGTCCAAGCTCTATTGAACATTTTTGTAATTCTTTTCTTAAAATGTACGGGCACGGCAACGTGCGCTTTAATGGTCTAGTACTATAGGATAACTTAGTTTGTGAAGGCATTTCAGAGGGATATACAGTTTGGGGATGCCATGGTGAAACAGCATCATACATCTCTGCTAATAAACATGGTAAAACTGCACCATACATTTCAACTAAGAAACGGTCACGGTCACAGTGTGAAGGAACAAAATCTAATATGCGCCAGCTTGTCGAAGACGTTTACAGAGATTCTCCAATGCTTGAATCCGAGACCCAAAATCCTTCCGAATCAGGACCAGATCCTGAAACCCAAGCTTACTATGACTTGGTGAGAGATGCAGATGAACCTTTATGGCCAGGGTGTGAACTATCCAGGCTTTCCCTTTTTGTTATCCTCTTCCACATAAAATCAACTAACAAGTGGAGCAATAAATCTTTAAATGATCTGCTACCAGTTCTGCAGAAGGCAATTCCTAATGGTAAGAATCTGCCTAGTACATTTTGTGAGGCTAAGAAGATCGTAAGAAAACTTGGGCTTAGTTATGTTAAAATCCATGCATGTGAAAATAACTACAGGAACATCAGGTTTGCAATGGGAACTGATGGATTCAATCCATATGGGATGATGAGTTATAAACATAGTTGTTGGCCTGTCGTCTTACTGCCTTATAACCTTCCCCCATGGTTATGCATGAAAGCCTCTTCTCTTTTGCTTACTCTGATTATTCCTGGTCCATCTTACCCTGGAAAGAACTTTCATGTCTTCATGGAGCCGGTTTATGAAGAACTAGCTGAGTTGTTTGAAGTTGGAACATTTACATATGATGCATCTTGAAATGATATGTTCCAACTTTATGCTGTTGTCTTGTGTACTATTAGCGACTATACTGGGCTTGCAATCGCTTCAGGACATAGCACTAGCACCGAGCCCTGTTGTTTCCCCTGTAGTTATGAAACCTTTTCTATACGCTTGAAACACGGGCAAAAATATTGTTTCATGGGGAACCGCCGGTTTCTGCACCCAGATCATGAGTTCCGCTATGATGCTGAATCATTTGATGGATCTGAAGAACATGGAGCTGAGCCTAGTGCTTATTCCCAAGTTCAAGTCTTAGAGAAGATAAAATCAATCAAGGACTTTGATGGTTCAAAAACTTGGAAGTTTGTTAGCGGCCTATTCTCCTATTTGCCTTATTGGGACTTTAATTTGCTCCGCCACAATCTAGATATCATGCATATTGAGAAGAATGTATGTGAGAATATATATGGGACACTATTAGGCATAGAGGGCAAGTCTAAGGATAATTTAAAAGCACGATTAGATCTAAAGGACATGAATATCAGGGAAGAGTTACATCCTAGAAAAAAACCTAACGGTAAGTATTTTTTGCCCCCAGCTTCGTATACCTTGGATAAAAAAGGGGCGCAGCAGTTTTGCAGAGTGCTTCACCGTATAAGAGTTTCAGATGGGTATTCAGGGAACATCTCAAAATGTGTAAACATTTCCCAGGGGAAAATATCAGGCCTTAAAAGTCATGATTGTCATATTCTAATGCAACAACTTATGCCTCTTGCTTTGAGAGGTTTACTTCCAGATAATGTCACATCTGTCGTGTTCGATCTATCTGCATACTTTCGAGAAGTTAGTGCAAATGTTCTCTATGTGAGAGAGGTTGAGAAGTTGGAGCAACGGATAAAGATAACATTATGTCGTATGGAAATGATATTCCCTCCTGGATTTTTTACTATCATGATGCATTTGGTAATTCATCTAGCAACCGAGGCAAAAAAAGGTGGTCCTGTTGCCTACCGGTCAATGTGGTTTCTCGAAAGGTATGCTAGCTTCTTTTACAAATATATGGAATTCCTGAGCTATCTCTATGGTAATTGTTCAACTATTTTCTTATGCATCTTGCTCTTTTGTTCATGTAGATACCTCGGTAAGTTAAAGTCAACTGTCAGCAATAAAGCTCACCCCAAAGGATCTATTGCTGAAGCATATTTAGGATATGAGTGCATGACATTCTGTTCGAGATATATTGTTGGTTTTGAGACCAAACATAACATGTCTTCACAAGATGAAGATAATGAGGCTGGTCATCATAGTGTTAACGGAGGATCAACTTTATTTCCTCATGATGGGAAACCACTCGGGAAGCCTCGCAATTATGTTATAAGGGGTTTGGCTAAAGTACAGGCACATAGATACCTGTTGTTTAATTGTTCCGATGTGAATCCATACCTTAGGTAATATCCTAAGCTTGTAAATTATGTTAGTTTTCCCTTTTCTGAACTTACAAGTTATTATCAATTCTTTTGCAGAGTTCATGCTGACGAGATCACCAATAGGCGCACTGTCAACGCAAATACTTTTGAGAAAATTCAAAACGAGACGTTCCACGAATGGTTCAGATCTCATGTAAGTGAAATTTTATTCATGCTCTACGTAAACCACTAGATTTATTTACTAAGCTACTTCTAAATATTCAGATAATGAAATTAGAGACGGAAAACAACATGTCCAATATTGAAAATGATATTAGATGGCTCGCCCGGGGCCCAGTTGATGCAGCAAAAAGCTATCGCAGTTTCATCTCTCGAGGCATGCGTTTTAGGCCTAAACGCTTGGATAGAATGACACAAAATAGTGGAGTCATGGTAACTGCAAAGACATCTACTTATGCTACAGCAGGTGATGCAAATCCAGTTCTAGATAATGTGACATACTACAGCAGAATAATTGATATTATCGAGCTTAACTACTCGGGACAATTTCCAGTTGTCCTATTTAAATGTGAGTGGGTTGATGTTTTTTCTGATAATGGAATTCAAAAGGATAGGTACGGCTACACAATTGTGAACTTCTCACATCTGATACACAGCGGAGACAAGATCGAGCATGAGCCCTTTATTTTTCCTAACCAAGCTGAGCAAGTGTTTTATGTGCGTGACGAAACAAAGCCGGGTTGGTCTGTTTTAATGAAGCCACCAAAACCTAGAGGTCTCTATGATACTGGTAATGAGGAATATGCAGAGGACACAGAGCCCTTCCATGTTTCACACCTTGCAAAGATGTTCAAAAATAAAACGCATGACAAACATTGGGTAAGAACTGACATTGAAGGAACAGAAGTGGATGATGATACCACCAATGCTCCCAGAGATGAAGAATAATGGAGGTAATTTATTGAATGATCATCTCACTCGTTGTATACGTATATTTATATGAAATTCCTTATTTTTGTATCCTGGGTGAGAAACATGCATTATGAGTGATAAACATTGGAATATACTACAAATGGACAAATGTATGTCTAGTAAATATAGTGTTGTAGCAACTATGGTTAAACTCATCTACTCCGTAATTGTTTTCAGTAAACATTAGCACTACTTGATTGTTTCATGGCTTTTCCTTTAGAACATTGGCAGGCTGTCCAGAATGAATGACTGGTAAAACATATTGTTGAGCTACCGAAGTTGAAATTTATTACATTTCTCCCTTAAACTTTAGCTACGGTGAGCCAATCATATTTGGTGCTGATAGCTACTATTCACTAGGTCTATCTTCAGGAACTCGGGCTTGCAGTGGTGTGATTAGATTTATACAATTTCCTTCATCACCATGATGGGCGAGCACACTTTTTTGTAAGAGTTATCATTGAATCTTTCCAGTTTCTATCTATTCTCTACCATAAAAAAATCATTATGATTTCTTTATGTCAAGATTTTTCTTAACTTATATTGTGCATGGCAGTATAGTATAGAGGAAACACTCTGCCATTTGATACGTACCAACCAAATAGTGTCAACTGAGACTACCTTGTATGCGTTTTTTATCTATCATTTTGTTGGTGGAAACGCATTTGAAAATTTAATAAATGAGGACATGGCTTTGTTCCAGTTTTGCATTGTCTGATAGCTTTTTAAGTATTCTGACGATGAGTACAAAATAGAAATGAAGGCAACAAGACACAAGGGGCTAGATTTTATTTGGTATCCAGGGGCAAGATACAAGAAGCATATAGTTTATGGCCGATGCAATGTAGGAATACTACAAATAACTAAAGCCATGACAAACTCTAAAAAAGTTGGCCTGTTTTTAAAAGCTCCTCTTTTTTACGAATGGTCAGATATACGTGGTTGTGCAACGCGTCATATTGGCTGGTGGCCCGAAGATTTTGGTTGAGTCTGATTGTCTGAAGATGGTTCCTGTGTCACAATGATGAAGAACATAGTCTACAAGAAGGTCCTATGCACCCTTAAACGCTGATCACTGCACCTCTGATTGTTGCTACATTATAGTTTCTTTAGGGTTGTGTGTGTGTGTGTTGGGTTTTGGGTATTGATGATGCGGGCCTTGCGGTGCGTGTAATATTTATCTTTCTTTAATTTTTGGAGTTTGACTGGTCTTCTTTACTAATTTTTTATTTATACAAGCTCGTACGTTGTTTGTTTGTGCTTATTGGAATTCCCTAACTGCTTTTGTACATTTCGTTTACCTTCTCCTGCGTCTGTTTTCAGGCCAGATCTCAAGTCTTGGCAAAATCCCAATTTGGTATGCGTGGGTGTGTCTATTGGATTTAGGCAATTTACCTTAGGACTTTTGTTGTTTTGTTTTATCTCATGCAATTTAGCTTAGGAGTTTTTATGCTTTGTGTCAGGCAATGGAATGCGTGTTTGAGAAACAATATAGTTATTTAGTAAATGATTGTCTAACACAATTGTTTTCTGCTAGGCATTCTTACAACATGTGTGAGGGACTACTGGTGCTGGCAAGGGTTCGACCGGAGATCTTTTACATGTGCAGAGCCAGCCAACGACAAGGCTGGGCTCTTAGTGTGGCTGTGGTTAAAATCCCATTCTGGCCAAGTGTGCTTAAATTATGTTTGTTTCTCCCTCATTATCATAGAAATTTTCCTTTGTATGATTCTAATGCATGTAACAGGGACAAAGACGATGAGAAGTTTCAGTTGTAGCATGTACGATATGATCATCGGTAAATAAAGCTTTGTAAGTAACAGGGGTTATTTCTTATTTCTACTACTCCGTAGAATAAATATGTGGATTTTGCCTGTCCATCATATCGTTTTTGTAAAATTTCTAAACCTACTTAGTGGAATTACATCACCGATATATCTGATATTCCCTACTCTATACAGCAAGTCACTTGGAGGTTTGGGTCTTGTTTGGTGCCATGTTAGTATGAGGAAACGACTCTCATTTAGTTCGCTTTATGTTTTTCTGGTGGGTGTAAATGTTTGCTCGGAGGAGTTGTTTCGTTTGCATGACTATAGACCAATTAGTAATGTTATGCATTGATACAATATCAGAAGTGAAGCCAAATATGTACAGATTATGGAAAAAAAATAAACGATAACAACAAAGATCGGCGCAGCAACGCGCAAGGTAATGCGTACGTGCAAAATGCCCTCGTTTTACAACAACGCCACACTCAAGTATACTTGGTTGAGGATACGATGGAAAAGTTTAGACACAACTAAAACAATTAGCATTCTAATAATTATTTATCAGCTATTAAGACTTGTAGAAGTACATATGTGCCCTTCGTGCATTTTACTTCTTCTCCGAAGCTATATGAGATGGTGTCCTATTGTTCTCCTGTTAATAAAAAATACGTTTATTTCCTATTTCCATTTCCCAGATATGCATGTTGTGTTCCTTGTAAATTTCACACTATCTTCATGCATGATACTATTTTTATGGCCCTTGTGTTTTTGTCCACTTTGTAGGGTTAAGAATTTGTAGCAGATCATACGTGTTTTGTACACTTGAAAAATATGAACTTAATACAAACTAGAATTACGTCATGTTCTAAGATAAAGATAAAGCATAAGTTAATATATTACAAATACAATCCATATAAGTTTTGAATACAACTTGACCCTTCTGCTGAAATGTTTCATTGAATCTTAATTTTTAGGAAGTTTTGCAACTAGACGTCAGAAGCATTTTTCTGAACTGACAGATGGATCTGTGTGTTCCATGAGCGAATTGCTCTTGGAATCTGAAGCTTGTAAAATTTTAGAAAATTTGTACTTAGTTAATTAAGCTTCATGTATGACAGATTTTTGTTGGGAATAGAGATTATTTGTTAATATTTGCACACAATTTTGTCCAGGAACCAGCCCATGGCCTCTCTTGCTTGGGGCCTGGCTCCATCGGTAACACATTCCCAGCCACACATATTTATATGTTACTCGGTCAATATACTTGTAACACACCACCTGGAAACATAGTTATATGATACTGCGTTGATATCTCCGTAACACAATTTCGGGCCTTGCATAATTTGTGTTACTGTGTGTCACTAGCACACAAATGATGTGTTACTGGAATTTTACCTGTAACATCTATCACTGAGTGTTACATGATTGTGTTACCAAAACTCTGTTGTGTTGTAGTGTTTGAGTGAAAAGATTGATGTTATTATGGCTATGCTTGTTAATGGGAAAGCTCCTCTAGATCCTAATAGTGTTCCCTTAGCCTCTTTGGTTGCTCAAGAAGAGCAAGTTGATGTGAACTTTATAGAAACAACAATTTCAACAACAATGCCTATAGGAATAATTTTGGTAGCAACAACAATTATAGGCCTTATCCTCCTAATAATAGCAACTCCTATGGAAGCTCTTGCAATAATGCTATAAGTGCCCCCTCTGAACTTTAAGTCATGCTCAAGGACTTTATTAGTAAACAAACCACTTTCAATAAGACTATAGAGGAAAAGCTTTTAACTATTGAGAAAAATATGTCCTCTTTGTCTGAAGCTCAAACTTCCTTGGTTAATAAAATGGCTGCTAAACCTGAAACTATGGAAAACACCTTTGCTACTGCTCATGCCATACAAGTTACTATTGATGAAAATGTTAGGCTGGTAGCTCAACTTCATGCTAGGTGGGAAAGGAAGATGAAATTGATAGAAACAATAGTGTGTGCACTATCACCACTAAACCAAAAGTAGCCCCCATTCCTCCTCCTACTATGCCTACCACTAGTGATGCTAAGTTTGACTTTGATATTGATGGTTGCAATATTTCTAAAATGATTATGTTCTTGCAAAAGCTTGCTAGAAGTCCAGATGCTAGTGATATGCATGTTGCTTTTGCCAAACACATTACAGATGCTCTTGTTAAGATTAAGGAAGAGAAGCTAAAACACAAAGCTTCTATTCCTAGGAAAGTAGAAGATAGTTGGGAACCCATTATTAATATGCAAGTGAATGACTTTGATCTCAAGGCTTCATGTGATTTTGGTTCTAGTGTCTCTATTATGCCTAGGAAGATTTATGAAATGCTTGATTTGCCACCATTAGAAGATTGTTATTTGGATGTCCCACTCAATGATAATGCTAAGAAACTCATGGGGAGTATTAATGATGTTATCATTATGGTTAAAAATGCTTATGTCCCTGTTGATTTCTATGTTTTGGATGTTGAATACAATGCTTCTTGTCCTATCACTTTGGGAAGACCTTTTCTTAGAACAGTTGGTGCCATCATTGATATGAAAGAAGGCACTATTAAATATCATTTTTCATTCAAGAAAGGTATTGGACACTTCCCTATGAGAAGAGAGAAGTTGCTTTTTGCTCCTCCTTTGAAATCAAGGTTTGATGTTAATGCTTCTTCATTTGAAAATACTTGATTCTTCTTGCTTCTTGTGCCTAACTTAAAGGCGTTAAAGAAAAATATTTGTTGGAAGATAACCCAAGAGTTTCCTTGAATCTTGGAAGTTATTACTTCTGTAATGACCTATCCTTATACTTTTTGTTTGCTTTTTGTGCCAAGAATGACCTCTAATGAGAGGGAAGTAAGATTTGAGGAGTTGCTGTCCCAAAACAGATTTCTGTCCTCCACCAAAAAAATCGTGAGGAGGCTCTGTAATTCGGATTGAGCTCAAAATTTACGAATAAATCCCCCAGTATGTTGGCTAACTTTCTTTAGTTCAGAACTTTTTGATTTGAGCAACAGATGATGTTCCAAAAAATTCGTTTCCACCTGCTAGTCTGTTTTCACAGATTTCTGCCATTATTTGCATTTGCTTCTTATTGATTCCTTTTTGAGCTCTCTTCAGATAAATTGAGTTTCTTTGAAGGAGTTACTACAATAGCTTGTGTTTTTAGTGAAAAGCCTTGCTGTTCCAAAGCTTTTCCAGTGGTCTAATATCTTTTGAATAAGCTAATGTTGCTAATGAAGATTGTGTGAAGTTTTGAATGAAGGAAAAATTTCAGGTGTAGAGAGAGAATGATGCAATGAGATGAAGAATGGACAAAAGCTCAATCTTGGTGATGCCACCATGGTGTCACTCCAATAAATATCCAAGAGGTACAAGCGTCAAAGCTTGGGGATGCCCAAGGCATCCCCTTCCTCATCAATAAAAAGCTCAGGTCCATCTAGACACTTCGTTTTTATTGTTTCGTGCACAGTTGTGTTGTTCTTGGAGTGTCGTGGGAATGGTCACGGCAGATGCTGCAATCGGCAACGAGTAGTAGAACGAGGGGCAAGGGCGGCCAGCCATCTGCGGTGCGAGATGAGGGCGGAGACACAAGGTTTTACCCAGGTTCGGCCCCCCGGAGGGTAAAGACCTACTCCTGCTAGATTGTATTATGATGGTGGTACAATGGGCGAGCTCGGCGGCTAGGCGGCGAGTCGCTTGGGTGTATGATGGAACGTATCTCTACACGCCCTGTAGGGAGGTTTATATAGTCTTACCTCCCCTAGGGTTTACATATCTCAACCGAATCAGTTAAGGCTTCGGTAACCGCTTAACCTAATCCGACTGGGCCTATCTACTCGCCTGGGCCTTCAGCTTCCAGTCGCTTGGATCCACACCGGGCCTTGATCCATTCGCTGTCTTGCAGGCCCACTCGCCAGTTCCTGGGCCAGTCGGAAACGTCCTGTTGGGTATACCCCGGTAGGCATATCCCCATCAGTAGTCCCCGAGGCCGTCGTCGATTGGGCGCAGGTGGTTGCTGGCAGTCGGAGTATACGGCTTTAAAGCAGAAATCTAGTCGAATCATCGACGGGCTCCTGAATAAAGGAGAAAACTAGTTATTCTGATCGCAACTTTGGCGAGTCGAGTCGGCGAAATACTCAGTCACTGTCGTAGTGATCGGGTCGGCGAGCCGAGTGGCCGAAGTTGGACCGTTAAACGTAGTCAAACTAGCCGTTGGGGTAATCCAACGGTAACTTTTAGCGTAATCACCGCGTAGTAACGACTCCCTGATTTGGCGGGTAACAACCGCTATATAAGGGGAATGGCAGGCGATCAGAGAACCACCTCCTCGTCATTTCTTCCGATTGCGCGCACTTTCGCCTTCCTCTGCATCGCGATCCAGCCGACCCGAAATCCCCCGACCCCCCACGAATCCTTCCGCCAATGGCCCCCTCCACCGAGCCTTGGGGTAGATCTAAGTGTCTGGCAGGCGAATCGCCCTTCGAGGAGGCCGGGATCCTGCGCGCCCGGCGGTGGCGCATCCCAGCGGCGGAGGTGACCCCGAACCAGCGAGGAGAGTTCATCTGCTTCACCAGCCACCTAGAGCGGGGCTGGGATTTAACATCTCTCTTCTTCCTTAACCTGCGCCTTCTCGAGATCAAGCGCCGGACTGGGTCCGCCTGACATCGAGCAGCTCGCCATTTTCGTGGCGTTCTGCGAGTGCTATCTGGGCTGCAGGCCCTACTTCCCTCTATGGCAAGATCTATTCCACGGGCGGATCAGTCGCGACGAAGCGGGTGGCCCAATGCTCGCCGCGGGCGGCCTGACATTCCAGCTGAAATCGAAGGCTTCTTTCTTCGATCTGATGCTACCCGCCAAAGCGGCAAGCCAATGGAAGAACTCTTGGTTCTACGTCACCGAGGCGACTCTAGACGGCGAGGTGGCGATCCCAAAATACTCCGCCGACCGTCCTGAACCACGCCGACTTCAAGTCGGCAAGCTTCCAACAGACCAGCGAATGGTCGTGGACGAAATGCTTCAGACCATTCGCGGCCTGAAGAAGCGGGGTCTCCTGCCCATCAATCAGCCTGGCTGGTTGTTGGCTCGGGCTCGTCCCCCGCCCACCGCGACCACTATATGTAATCTGGCGGGCGGGAGGACTCGACGAATTCCTGCCTCGACGAGTGGCAACTCGAGGATTACCTCCTGGCGTTGAAGAAGATCACCCAGGCGACGTACCTCGACGCGAAGGCCGGGGTCGCCCCCTACACCGCGAAGCATCCAGCCCCAACGGTAAGTCATCCTTTCGTCATTCGTAGTCGCAGTTAAATGCAATCGCGGTCATACTGATGTTGTTTATGCCTATTGCAGCTATTTCAAGTAGTTGAAGGGTGGCTCCCGCCCGCGGACGACGAGAATTCGAGTTCGTCCGTCCGGGAGGTGGGCGAATCGCCTCCAGCGAGGGGAGGCGTCGAGAGCGACGGGAGTGTCGACGACGACGAATCCGAATAAGATGTCGCCCCGCTAGTCCGGAAAACGCGCGGGCAGCGGCAACGTGAGCTTGAGGCAAGCAGAAGCCTCGAGCGTCATGACGATGATGACGACGAGCTCCCCGAGCACACCTCGCGTTGCGAGGCCACTCCATCGAAGAAGAAGAAGAAGAAGGAGAAGGAAGTTAAGGCCCCTCCAAAGAAGAAGACGAAGCCAGCGAAACAAGCGTCTCCGCCTCACTCGCCAAGCAGCTCTGACGCCACCAGCCTGGCCGGGGGCGAAGCCCCACAGGTGGCGACGGCACCGGATACCACAGCCGTCCTGAACGAGGTGCCTCTGGCCTCAATGCCTCCGCCGTTCGCCCCAATCTCTGGGTCGGGGACCGCTCCAGTCGCGGTAGCTTCGCCGCCCAAGGGTGCTCCTGCCGAAGATGTTTCGGAGGCTCCGGCCGCAGCCTCGACAATGAAGAAATAGTCCGTGTCTTGGGCACGCGACGTCCTGGAGATGGGCCTCAGTCGCCGACTGGGCCCCGAACTGGAGAAGCCGGCCGGCATACGCACGGGACTACGCTTCATTCCAGTCGCCAAGTGAGTTTGCTCGCTTACTTTTGTCTTTCATTGTACTTGGATTATCTTGCTCACGCGATCAATTTGTAGGACCGGAGCGAAGAAGATAGGCCATCCGACCATGGCTAAGGTGCCACCCGTCGTCAGCGAGGATGTAAGGGTCCCAACCTTGGAATAAGGTAGAGTCCCCTGTGTTTACAATGCTAGTCCCTGGATCAATAGCTAGCATCCACAGTTAAGATGTAATATCAAGAAACAAAGGTCATAATACAACTTTATAACCAGGAATAACATAATTTTATTACATCTTACATAGCTCATTTGGCTATTACATTACATTGTAGCAGAATATATATAAGCATGGGGTCCTTCATCTTCAAAGTGCCACAGGCAGACATGTTGGTTGTAGACTTTGTAATCCTAATCAACACACTTCACTAAATCAATCAAACCTGCAACATAACAAGTTACAGCCACAAGGGTCAATACATTTGAATTGTATTGGCAAGTGATACTATGGTGGTATAGTGGAGTCTATCATCTATATGCATTTGGCTAAGTGGAGTTGAGGCTTGCATTGCTCAAAAATAGATTTTCCTTATCATTTTGAAAACACTAAGTTTTTGCTTGACAAAAATATTTTTCTCAATCAAAGATTGAAGATAATTTAACCCTTGTTCAACCACAAGTTTTTAACTTAGAAATTTGAATGATGAGATTCTTGATTGCTTCCATGTCTTGATGCTCAAATTGTCCTTTACCAGGGACATGGCTAAGTACTTAGATTTTACACTCTGCAGAGGTGGTGCACTTTCCCCACAAGACTTGGTTTCCCAAGACAAGATCTTTCAGAAGCCTTCCCTTAGACCAAAATGGACGCGTTCCAACCTATCAAACTCTACCACCAACTGTCCATATGGCTAAGTTCTTGCAACCTATGTGATCCAGGCAGAGCCCATAATGCCAAGTGGTTGCACTTGAAGCTTCTCAACATTTGACATCTCAAATCTCTTTGTTCCTGGGTGGCCATCCACAAGTGAGATACACAAGGTCAACCATAGACATGGGCCTTGTGAACCACTCAACCAAAAACCACCAAGCAATTACCATTCCACCCAGGTGATTCATTAACTTAGTTGTTTTATTAAACAAAAACACAAGTCCTCAGACTTAGAAATTTTTCCATAGTATGAATGTATAATCCACCCTTGTTTTCTATTAGCTAAGCTAAGCTTGATAGTAGTAGGAATATTAACTTAGGAAAATTTCTACTAAGGTTTCATCTACTAGGTTTTCCTATAGCAAGGTTTATACTTAGCAAAATTCCATGCAAGTTTTACTTAGAAAAATCACTAATGCATACTGAAAGTAATGGGACAAAAGTATGAAGCATCACTTGCCTTTTTGGTAGAGGGTATAAGTTCACTCCTTTTCCTTGCAACAATCACACTCTTCAAGTCACTACAATTCAATCAAGCAAGGCACAAACTCAATCTACCAATCAAGCAAAACAACACATAAAATCATAGAACCAAGATAATGCATGCAAGCATGCCAAGGCTTGTTTTATTTGAAAAATTGGTTCCTAATGGGTTATAAACATTTGAAAGCACCTAATGGTCATTTTGTAAAGTGGCAAAGTCATTTGCAAAAGGTTTCACTTCATAAGCCATTTTCAAAACAAGGTATCATTTTATGTGGTGTAGAAATATTTTTACTAAGGCATTAATCTATAGGGTTCACCAAATATGTTTTCAAACCATAAAACTTGGTGTTTGGGGTCAGAGAGTTTAAAACAAGGCATTTCCCAAAAGTTTTCTTCCAAAACCATTTTTAATAAATAAACTATATTTTTATTTGACTAGAAATGGTTTTAAATCAAAGAATCATTCTTTTCCTTCACCAAATACATTTTTGAAACCAAAAAGTGTTTCCTATGGTCAGTAGGTTCAAATTACACCATTTTGCCAAAGATTTTATCCCCCAAAACATTTTTGAACAATTTTTATAATCTAAACAAGCATACAATTGTTTCTGCAAAAACAAACAATCTAACAGAAACTTTTTACTAAACAAATGGCATGGTTGGCTAGGGCTTGTTCCACTGATTCCATTGATATAAAATTTGTAATTTTTGGACGTGTGGATCAAAAGTTATACCAATTACAAATTTGCATTCTAATCAGATCAAAAATCTGTTTTAAATCGATTCCAGTCCACGTGGCTGTTTCTGATTGGACAATAACGGTTCGCTCGGATCGGCTACGGGGTGCGTTGGATCTAACTGAAAACGTGCGGCACAGATGGACGCGTACCTTTTCGATTGGATCTAATCCTAGCCAGATGTTTCGCATCCTACGGCTCAAAGCATCTAGACCAAGGACGGGCGGCGCTCGACGGCTGCGCGCGGCGGCGACGGTCAGACGACGGCGAAACTGGCGATGCAGGAAGCGAGGAAGGAACGGAGTATGCTCACCGTGTTCGCAACGTCGTGGGGAAGCTCAACGTGGTCTTCTTGGGTCGAGGGGCGCTCGTGGTTGCCCTGGATTGCTCACCGGAGTTCGCTCGGCATCGGGCACGCTCTGGAGGTCGTCGGGGATGGGGTTACAAGGCACCCTAAGGCAAGATAGGGGAATGGTTAGACGCGGAATGATCTGGGGAAGTTGTGTGCATCATCGAGAGAGCTTAGGGCGGTCGGAGTTCACCTGGAATGCTCGACGGAGCAATGGCAGACGGCGGCGCACGCTCGGTGTCGACGAAGCCGAGGTTACAGGGCACTCGCGGATGAATGAGTGGCACGGGGAGATGCGCCAGGACGTGGGAGTATGTGTGCATGGTTGATGAGGCAAGGGGAGGCGCGGGGTCGCCGGAATTTGCACCGGAGCATCGTCGGAATAGAGGGAGTGCTAGCTCAAATCGTGGCAGCCTGGGGGCAAGGGAGGTCTGGCGTGTGAGGGAGATCAGAGAGGGGAGAGGGACGCTTAAATGCGCGCGGTCACGGGGCTGATTCAACGCGTGGTTAAGAGGAATCAAGCGTGCAGTTATTTGACAGAAACGGCGACGAGGTTTGGGGGAGAAGAGGTCGCGGCGGGTGAGGACGATGAACAGGAGGGGTGGGGTCTATCTGGCAGTGAGGGAGAGAGAGAGGGGAATGGGTCCACCGGTCAGTTGCTCTGCGAGTGAGACTCTAAGTGAAAAACGTTTCGCAGAGGGGGAGAGAGACTGGGCTGGTACTGGGCTTATTGGGCTGGCCGACTGGGCTGCTGTCCACTTCTATTTTTTTCTTTCCTGATTGATTTTCCTTTTTCTGATTCTATTTTCTGTTTTGAAATTCAAACAACCAATCAAACATTCAAAACAATTTTCAAACATTCATCACACTTTGCAATGAGTTTTGGTTCTGTTTAACAACATAAACCAAAGTCCAAAATAAAATAAAATAATTTTATTTTAGAGTCCATTTATAATTAAATAAAATGGACACTAGTTAATAAATCAAATGGGTTTTAATTTATTTAAAAACTCCATTTGAAATCTAAATATTTTCAAAACCAAATCAGTAGGTTTTATTTGAAAATAGAAGATACTTGGAAAACTTGTTTAAAATAAAATAACATTTTATTTTAGGGTCCATTAATAATTAAATAAAATGGACCTTAGTTATTAAATCAAATAGGGTTTGTTTTATTTATTTCTTTATTTTGAAAAATAAAACCAAAACACTTCAGTAGGTTTTATTTGAGAATATAAAATACTTGAAAATCTTAATTAAAATAATTTTAATAAGTTTTAGTGTTTATTTAAAATGGAAAAGACCTTTATTTTTAATAAAACTGGATATTAATAAATCCTCATTATTTTGTTTAAATAAACCTTTACTCTTTTAATCAAAGCAAAAAGATTTATTTCAAAAGTTTGGCCAAGGTTTAATTTGGCTCTATAAAATAATCCTTATTTATAATCTACCTTTTCTTTTGAAAACCAAATCTTTTATTAAAAGATTCTAAAATAGTAATTTTTAAATATTTTCAAGTTTATTGTTTATTTAACTTTTTAAATCCCTTTAGGATTTTATTTGATCCAATTAGGTTTTGAAAGTTTCCAATTGGATTCAAAAAGTTTCTTCTCACCCTGAAAATCAAGAAAGTTTTATTTTATTCATTTATTTTTCACATTACAAGATTTGGAAAATCTTGGGATGTGACAGAGGAGGATCCCTCCCAGAAGAGGAAGGCGGACGAGGTCGTCGTCCCCGCGGATAGCGCCAAGAAGGCCAAGGGCGGCAAGTAAATCACAAGATCGTCGACCGACACGGCGATCACAAAGTGAACTCAGAGCAGAGGCGCCTTACCGCCAAGGAGGTGCTCCTACTTTGAGGCGAGGCAGCCGGCCTCCTTTGGTGCCGGTGCCTCCATCGCAACGTTCCCGCGCTTCATGGCCAAAGCGGCTACAGCGAGTGGTACCTCGCCCTCGAGCCATGCACCTGGGGTCGCTGATACGGAGGTCGAGTAGCGTCGCGGGCACACGCCGGCTCTCCTCGCGTCCGTGGATGCGATACAACTTCATGGCATGCTTGGCGCAGCCATCCAGGTATGTCCAGTCCCCGAGGATCAGGCCGGTGTGTTGCAGCAGTCTGATTCTTTTAGTGTCTTGTTGTTACTTTTCGCGTCCAGTCCCCGAGTGCGCACTCGTTGAATTTCAGCGGGTGGGCACTTAGGATTTTTTGATTGCCAGTCCCCGAGTGCGCACTCGCTGAATTTCAGTGGGTGGGCACTTAGAATTTCTTTTTTTTGATTACCAGTCTCCGAGTGCGCACTCGCTGAATTTCAGTGGGTGGGCACTTAGGATTTTTTGATTGCCAGTCCCCGAGTGCGCACTCGCTGAATTTCAGCGGGTGGGCACTTTGGATTCCGCTTTAGTTAACTGTTTGAATTGTGTGCAGGGTCTACAACGTGAGTCAGCTGACCGGCTTGCTGCGACACGCCGCGCGGAGAGGGAACTGGCCACCGTCCAAGAGGCGAATAAGGGGCTTCAGGCAATTGCCGTGAAGGCAGAGGAGGCCCACCAGGGACTTGTCCCAGCGAGTGAGTTGGCAGCGGCTCAATCGGCGTTGAGCTCGGCTGAGAAGCGGATCGCCGACCTCGAGCGCGAGCTGAGGGAGGCGAAAGAGGAAGCGAGTTCGGCGGATGGTCGAGCCAAGGCCGCCGTTACGGCCGCCACGGAAGAACGTAAAGTTTCTGACGCCCTTGTTGCTGGGATTCAGGATGATTACACTTCTCTTCAGAGCTTCATCACGGATCTCTCCCGTCCCTTGATTGGTGAGTGTGTCTGCCCCTGCCTATTGCATATGCCTTTTTGTAATATTCGATGTACTCACTGTTATCTTCTATCCGTAGGTCGCATCCTTGATAGCGCGGAAGAGGCGAGCTCGTTCGACGCGCGACAATGTGTGGCCACGCTCGTCGACTCGGCGACGTTGTCGGCGACATGCATCCGGGCCTACCTCCAGGAGATGTCGCCCACGGAAGTAATTCCCAGCGACCTCGTCGAGGTGTGGTGGTACTTGGAGAAGGCGCCGTCGGTCATCGAGTTTATGACGCGATCGGCATTCCGACGTGGAGCAGCGACAGCGCTTAGCCTTGGGCTCGCCCACTTCCCGGAGGACTTCGACCTGGACGACGTGACGAGTGGCTACCCATCGTCGACTGGCTCGGTGGAGATCTCTGAGGTGCTCAAGTTGACAGATCGTGCCACGGTGTACTCCGAGCGCGTCTGGGCGATGGGCGACCTCCTTCCTTACCAGGAGACGGTCGTCGCACCTAACGACCCCGAGCCGCAGCACCGGGACTTCAAGGTCGAGCAACCCTTCCGTGCGGCGATGGCGGGTGAGCTGACGACGTACCCGTCAAACCCGTACACGCCCTTCATTCGCAGTCGCAAGGGTGCTGGCGAGTCGTCTTCAAAGCCTGCGGAGTAGAATAGTTTGCCCTGGGGCGTTAGTAGCAGTTCTGCCGTTGGGGACATTTTGTAATTTGTGACGATTGCAACATGATATTAATGAGATATCATATCGTTTTGTGATTTGTCGTGTGTTTTTCGATTGAGGGTTGAACGAGTCCCCGAGCGCGTCTGCCCTTTTTATGGGGTTTACCTCGTTTGTTATGTGTTTGCGGTTTTTTGAATGTTTTGTTATTGTGGTCGACTCGCTCGGACTCGGAGAGCCACTCGCAAGGCGACTTCCTTGAGCGCTCTGTACTTCACCGTTTTCCCTTGCGCGAACGAGGTCGGGTGGCTGAGTCCCCGAGCGTGGTACTTGGTTGTTCTAGGCGCGACTCGAGGGTGGGTGAGGACTTGGCGCGTTAGTTTGAGCGCATCGCTCCTGCCTGGCCCGTTGGGTCAGTCGCATGGAGAGTCCTGGGCATGCTCTCATACTTGGCGTTTTCCCTAGCCGCTCACTCTGAACTGATCGTCAGTCCCCGAGCGTGGTACTTGGCTGTTCGAGTCGCTATGTCGAGGATGCGGAGGATCATGGTTGCTGTGAGAAGCGAAGGCAGTTGTCTTAGCTCGTAGAGCCAGTCGGGCTAGGCGACTCCAATGGGGCTCCGGGTAGGCGTTTTTAGTGGACGTTGCAAGACCTGAGGTGACCCAGTGCTCTTGCACCGCACTACTTGGCCGTGCCGATCGCTGTACCAAAGGTTGACTTCTGCGGTTAGCTTGACGCTGTTATTACGAGTGCGAGTGGCACAAGACACGGAGAGTAGGCACAATTTGCGGTAACCAATTCTTTTTTTATTTCATAGCGACTGGGGGGTACATATGAGGGGTTCTAGGAATAGAACTTCCATAGGAGGTTTACATTCCACGGTCGCTTGACGTCGAGTTTGCCGTCCCCGCGGACGTCGATGAGGTAGTAGGCATCATTGCCGAGTACGTGCCCGATGGCGAATGGTCCCTCCCACGGAGGGGAAAGCTTGTGCATGCCCTTCTTGTCCTGGATGAGGCGCAGCACCAGGTCGCCCTCTTGGAAGGTGCGAGTTTTCACCCACCGGCTGTGATAGCGGCGGAGTCCTTGTTGGTAGATGGTGGTGCGTGATCGAGCGAGGTCACGTGCCTCGTCAAGTTGATCGACTCCATCCTGGCGGGCGAGTTCGTTCGCAGCCTCCGTGTAGTGGACGACCCGTGGCGAGTCGTGCTCGAGGTCGGTGGGCATGACTGCCTCGGCGCTGTACACCATGAAGAAGGGGGTGAACCCTATTGACCTGTTGACCGAGGTGCGGATGCCCCAGATGACGGAGGGTAGCTCCTCGACCCAGCACCCGGCGGTGCGCTCGAGTGGTACTTGGAGCCGCGGCTTCAGGCCGTGGAGGATGCTCTGGTTGGCCCGCTCCGCCTGGCCGTTGGATTCCGGGTGGGCGACTGACGCGAGGTCGAGCCGGATGTGGTCTTCCTCGCAGAACTCGGCCATGGCTCCTTTGGCGAAATTGGTGCCGTTGTCCGTGATGATGCTGTTCGGGAACCCGTAGCGATATATGAGCTCGCGTAGGAATTTAGTGGCGGTCTTCCCGTCGCATTTCCGGACTGGTTTGGCCTCCACCCACTTTGTGAATTTGTCGACCGCGACCAGGAGGTGGGTGTAGCCAGAGGGAGCCTTTTTGAAGGGGCCTACCATGTCCATACCCCACACGGCGAATGGCTAGGTGATGGGGATTGTCTTGATCGCTGAGCTCGGCACATGCGTCTGGTTGGCGTGCCACAGCCGGCGCGCGCTGGACAATGTCGACGGCATTGGCGTGTGGGCCGATGAAGCCATGCCGCATGGCCTTGGCGACCAGAGAGCGGGCGCCGGCGTGGTGGCCGCAGTCGCCGGAGTGGATGTCGTGGAGGATCTTGCGTCCTTCGGCGGGTTGGACGCAGCGTTGGAACACGCCGGTGACGCTGCGCTTGTGGAGCTCGCCGTCGATGATGGTGAAGGATTTGCATCGGCGTGCGATCATCCGGGCGTCCGTCTCGTCTGCCGGCAAGGTGCCGGCCTCCAGGTAGGCGACGTAGGGCTTGGTCCAGTCGTCTGGCTCGGTGACGAGTGCGACCAGGGCTGCCTCTGGCTGCAGCGGGACTCCGATGTCGATCTCCCTTGGGAGAGAGACTGATGGCTTGGTGATCGTGTCGAGGAAGACGCCGACGGGTGGTGCGAGTCGAGCCGACCCAATCTTGAGAGTGCGTCGGCCTCCTCGTTCTTCCGCCTGTCAATCCACTCGACGGAGTAGCCTGCGAAGTGTCCGCCCAGCTTGTCCACTGCTTGGCGGTATGCCGCCATGGTGGGGGAGACGGCGTCGCAGGTGCCAGCGACTTGCCCAGCGACGAGGTCGGAGTCTCCGTAGCAGCGTAGGCGGTTGACGTTCATCTCCTTGGCAGCTCGCATGCCGTGGAGTAGTGCCTCGTACTCGGCCATGTTGTTGGTGCAGGGGGTGAAGTCGAGGCAGAGGACGTAGCGGAGCTTGTCGCCCTTCGGTGAAGTCAGCACGATCCCTGCTCCTGCGCCGTCCGCGTTCTTGGAGCCGTCGAAGTGCAGGCTCCAGTAATGGAGGTATGGCAGCTTTTCTGGCTGCTGGGCCTCTTCCCAGTCGGCGATGAAGTCCGCTAGAGCCTGCGACTTGATCGCTTTTCGTGGCTCGTACTTGATATTATGGACGCCGATTTTGACGGCCCACTTAGCGACTCGCCCAGTCGCCTCCGCAGTTGCGGATGATGTCCTCGCGGTCTGAGGAGACGACCGTGATCGGGTGCTCTGGAAGTAGTCTGCGCCGCTTATTGCCTCAAGACCGCGTATACCAGTTTCTGGTACTGCGGGTATCGTTGGCGCGATTCGGTGAGGACCTTGCTGATGTAGTACACCGGTCGCTGTACCGGGCGCTCCTTTCCTTCCTCTGGTCGCTCGACGACCATGACGGCGCTGACGACACGCTCGGAAGCCGCGACGTAGACCAGCATGGGTTCTTTGTCGACGGGGGCGGCGAGTAATGGTGCTCTGGTAGCACCTTCTTGAGGTCGTGAGTCGTCGTCCGCCTCCTTGTCCCACTGGAAAGTGGGGTTCTTGCGCATCAGGTGGTATAGAGGCATTGCCTTTTCTCCTAGGCGGGGGATGAAGCGACTGAGAGCCGCTACTCGCCCTGCAAGCTTCTGGACATCGCGCAGGCACTCGGGTTTTCCGAGTCGAGCGATCGTGTCGATCTTCATGGGGTTCGCCTCGATCCCGCGCTTGGAGACGACGTACCCTCGTAGTTGCCCTGCTGGTACACCAAAGGTGCATTTGCTTGGGTTGAGTTTTATCTTGTACTTCCGCAGGTTGGAGAATGTTTCCGCCAGGTCGGCGAGTAGATCGCCCTGGCGAGCAGATTTCACGACCACGTCGTCGATGTAGACGTGGATGTTGCGGCCAATTTGGCTCGCGAGGCACTCCTGCATGCACCGTTGGTAGGTCACCCCTGTGTTCTTGAGGCCGAAGGTCATGGCGGTGTAGCAGAAGGCTCCGAATGGCATGATCAACACCGTCTTCTCCTCGTCCTCAACAGCCATTTTGATCTGGTTGTACCCAGAGTAGGCGTCGAGGAAACACAGCGACTCCGAGCCCGCGGTGGATTCGATTATTTGGTCGATCCGCGGGAGGATGAACTGCTCCTTCGGGCAGGCGCTGTTCAAGTTTGTGTAGTCGATACACATCCTCCAGGTCCCGTTCTTCTTCTCGACCAGGACTGGGTTTGCCAGCCACTTGGAGTACTTGATTGGCCGGATGAAGCCTGCAGCGAGTAGACGCTGCACCTCCTCGGCGATGGCTCGGCGGCGCTCTTCATTGAAGGGCCGCAGCGACTGTTGGACGGGTCGCACTTTGGGGTCGGCGTTTAGTTTGTGCTCAGCGAGCTCCCTAGGGACACCAGGCATGTCAGAGGGCTTCCATGCGAAGATGTCCCTGTTCTCACAGAGGAACTCGATGAGCGCGCCTTCCTAGGCTGGGCTCATCCCTGTTCCGATCGTCACCGTCTGGCTGGAGTCGCCTGGGACCAGCTCGACGGTGCAGGTGTGCGTCGTTGCCTCGAAGGCTGAGGTGTTTGCGCCCTCCGAATTGGGCTTCTTGAGTATGGTGGGGTCTTCATTGTTCACCCCGCTCGCGTACTTGGCGAGCTCGTCAGCGTGGTTGGCCTCTGCCGCGATGACGGCATCGGCGAGTTCGGCTCTTTTGGCCTCGCACTCGACGGCCATGTCAGGGTCGCCGTTGATGGTGATGACACCGCACGGCCCGGGGAGATTCATCGCGTTGTACGCGTAGTGTGGCGCTGCCATGAACTTGGCGAACGCCTGGAGCCCCAGGACGTAGTGGTAGGGGCTGTCGAAGGGTACCAGCTCGAAGACGATCCGCTCGGTGCGGAAGTTTGCTGGTGTGCCGAAGGTGACTGGCAGCGTGACCTTGCCGATCGGGTACGCCTTTCGACCGGGGACGATGCCGTGGAACATGGTGTGGGTTGTCTCGATCATCGACTGCGGGAGCCGCAGCCGCCTGAAGGTGTCAGTGCGGATGTTGATGGAGCTGCCGCCGTCCATCAATGTCTTGGCGAGCCAGTAGTCGCCCACCTTTGGCTTGACCACCAGGGCGACTCGGCCTGGGTACTCGATGCGCGGCGAGTGGTCCTGGAGGCTCTAGGTGATGGGTTGCTCCGACCAGTTGAGGAACTGGGGAACGTCCACCTGGGCCACCGTGTTGACGGCGATGGCACGGGTGATGACCTTCTTCTCGCGCTTCGTGTTGAAGCCTGTGAAGGTATGGAGCGAGCCGGCCATGTTGCCGAATTTTCCGCCGTTTGGCGGGTTGTTGTCGGGGTCCTCCCGTGCTCGCCGTGCCTTCTCAATCTCCCTGACGGTGTGGCAGTCGGCGGTCATGTGCGTTGCGGGTTTGCCTTCCCTGCTATGAAACACACAAGGTTGGTTAAGGAGGGTCGCGGGGTCGAACCTTGGCTTGCCCTTGTAGTTGCCGCCGTCACGGCGTTGTCCTCCGTCGCGGCGGAAGGTCTTGGGCTCGCGTTGTGCGTGCCTGGCGTTGGCGACGAAGTCGACTCGCCCATCACTGCGGCGTTTTCTAGTGAGGCGAGTGTTGCTGTAGCGTAGGTCGGACCGTCGTCCGTTGTCGTTGCCGCTCGTGCGGCGTTGGCCTCCCGACTCGTTGTTGGTTTCCTGGTTTGGATCTTCCTCCGCGTAGCGTTTGGCAATCTCGAGGAGGTCCGGTATGTTGTCGAGTGTGCGAGAATGTCGCTTGAGCTTGGCGACCAAGGGCTCGTAGCGGCACGAGGTCTTGAAGCAATGGATCGCGGTGTCCGGGTGGATGCCGACCGCATTGTACCAGAGTTCTTGCCACCGCTGGACCCGATTCTTGGTCGACTCGCGGGTCCCCGGACGCTCGCTCCAGTCCTCGATGGTGGTGGCGCGGGTGTAGGGGCCCTCGAAGTGCTGGCGAAGCGTCGCATCTCCTCCTGTGAGTCGATGCTATCCTGGGGGAGGGTGTTGATCCACTGCCTGCACGTCCCCTCCATCATCAAGGGGAGGTAACGGGCGGCTAGCAGGTTGGTGTGGCCCGCGATCCCCATCGCCCATGAGGTACGTATCGAGCCACACAGAGGGGTCATATGAAGGGTCGTACTTTTCTATCTCCTTCGGCCCTTTGAAGTTCGCCGGGTACTTCTCGTCTCGGATCATCGGTCCGAAGCACCTGGGACCGAGTCGACTTAGCGACCCCATCGGCTCGCCGTCGCGGCGATTGGTTAGGGTGTGTCGCAGGTCGTCGGGCTGGCGTCTGCAGCTTTGGTTGTTGATGATGTGGGTGCGGCGTCGATGGGTTGACCGTTGGCTGGCGGCGACGGTTGGTCGCTGGCACAGGAGAGTGCCGCGTTCGCGGGTCGGTGTTGGAGCTGCAATTGGTGGCGGGCAGTTGAGGGTGTTTGCTGCCATTGGGCGACCACTTGAGGCCGCTCTGCTTCCCGAAGAACGCGAGTACACTCGACCCTGCGAGTCGGCGCCTGCGTTTTGCTGCTCGACGGCCTTTGCGAGCAAGGCCCTGACATACTGGATCTGTAGGGCGCTGTCGCCGGTGGCCGTTATGTTGTCGGCTGCTGCTCGGCCCGCCACGAGGTTGTCCATCGGGGTGGAGAACAGTGGGAGGCCGTTCGCGTCTCGCTCCCGTGAGGAGACTACCATCCGCGGCTGATCCCTGGGGGGTGTGCGGTTGGGTGGAGGTGGGGCGCCCATCGCCGTCGACCCTGGCGGGGGCCGGGCGCTTCCTCCTGGTGGCGCGTTCTCGCAAATCGCGCGCTCGGCCGCGCGGGCTGGGTCGTTTTCGTCATCGAAGTTCAAGGCGCGCCCCTGAACGGTGGGGTTCAGGCGCGACCTGATTCGCTGCTGGTGGTAGCGTGATAGCTTCTGCGCCGTCACCTGCTCGAGGCGAAATTTATCGCGCTCGGCTTGTTCCTTGCGAACTGCCTCCGCTAGCTTCAGGCGGAGTTTCTCGACCTCCGTTGCCGTGGCGTTAGGAGGGATCGGGGTGGAGAAGGGATCCTCCGGCGGATCGGTGCCGGTCGCCATGTAGGTCGCGGCATGGCGACCGGTCCATGGAGGTCGGGCATTTTCCGACCAGTCGAAGTCGAAGATCCCAAGGATGGAGGGATCTCGAAGTCTCCACGTTGGAGACTGGTGATGGAGCCGCGGGTGAAGCGCGGTGATGGATCCGGCGAGTGACACCGGTCGCCGTCGTTGAGGGCGCGTCTTCCACGGCGCGGAGTTTTCGCCACGTTCTTTGTGAGCCGAGTTATACTCAGAGGCGAGGCGATGGATCGTGCGGACCTGGCTCTCGGAGAGCCGATCACGTGGCGGCGACTCGCGGATGCGAGCCGAATCCTCCGAGACGATGACGTCGGTGAGGCCGACAAAGAGGCTGATCGTGCCGACCGGCAGGATCATGCTGTGCGTGACGGGCCGCGCCGCCGGGACGTAGCTGCTCGGAAAGATCTGGAGCATCTCGGCGATCGCTATCATGCGGCCGGTGGCGACCGTGTCGTTGATGGGCAGATTGGATCTCGCCGCAGAACACCGGCCGGACCGGCCAGGCCCCACGGTGGGCGCCACTATCGTGGGAATGGTCATGACAGATGCTGCAATCGGCAGCGAGTAGTAGAACGAGGGGCAAGAGCGGACAGCCATCTGCAGTGCGAGATGAGGGCGGAGACACAAGGTTTTACCCAGGTTCGGCCCCCCGGAGGGTAAAGACCTACTCCTGCTAGATTGTATTATGATGGTGGTACAATGGGCGAGCTCGGCGGCTAGGCGGCGAGTCGCTTGGGTGTATGATGGAACGTATCTCTACACGCCCTGTAGGGAGGTTTATATAGTCTTACCTCCCCTAGGGTTTACATATCTCAACCAAATCAGTTAAGGCTTCGATAACCGCTTAACCTAATCCGACTGGGCCTATCTACTCGCCTGGGCCTTCAGCTTCCAGTCGCTTGGATCCATACCGGGCCTTGATCTAGTCGCCGTCTTGCAGGCCCACTCGCCAGTTCCTGGGCCAGTCGGAAACGTCCTGCTGGGTATTACCCCGGTAGGCATATCCCCATCATGGAGCGTCTTAGTTTTCGTTTGCTTTTCTTAGTTTGTTCAGTTTGCTTTAGTAGTTTGGACCTCGTTCTCGCTGTGTTGTTTTGCAAATAAGTTTGCTTGGTGTTTGGAAAGGAGTAGTAAGTTCTTGCTTGAAGTGCAAGAGGAGCTTGCATTGACTGTGACTTAGATTTTAGCATGACATGCTAGGTTTTGTTTTGGCATTATGCTTAGTGATTATTTCTCTAGCATGTATTGTTCCAAACAATTGGGATTTCTTAGTGTGCCTTGAAAAAGAAATTATGCGTTCTTTTAGCATGCAGAAGCATAGTATTGTGGTATTCTCCTTTGATGTTTTGCTTGGGTTGACTTGGCACATGCTCACACCATGTTATGAGTATTACAAGTCACCATTAGCCTCTATGATCATTTAGTCCTTGACTTGTAGTACCACTCTTTGCTTTGATTAGTTTGCTTTGTTGCATTGCATAATTTTGGCCATTATTGCTCTCTTAGTTGGTTGCTCCCAGTCTTTTGCTAGCCTCCACTTGTATGAGTAAGTTCTACTCATGCCTCCAACTTCCAAGAAACCAAGTTATTCCAAAGTGTCCACTATAAATTCCTATGCATGGTGTGTTACACCATTCCAAGTATATTCTTGTTTTCATCTATCTTCCAATTAAAAAACTATTTTGTTATGTGAAAAATTAGTGATTAAAGCCCTCACGAACTTGATGGCACACTTTATTCTTTACCCCTAATAAAATTGAACCATTGTGACAACTTTGTTTTATATGCTTGCACTTATAAGTTGGAATTAGCAGAACCATGCTGTCACAGGGAATGTTTTCAACATTGCGCTTGTACCTTGTTGTACTCAGTTGATATCATGTTCTTTTGTCTATGGATGTCACCAGTGTGAAATAAAGAGGGAATTTGTAAGTCCATGGAGTTTGTATCCTGTGTTAGAGAAACGCCTGAGCCGCTAGCCTAAGCCATGCCTAATCATGGTGGAAACTTGCAGCATCACCATAGTGACATCTATGAAGCATTCTTCTTATAAAAAAAGAGATACATTGAGAAAAGAGGAAAGAGAGAAAAAATCACCATATTCCCATGGTACATAAGAAGAATTGCTGAGATGCTCATTATCTGCTTGCCTTGTCATTTTGGTTATGGGAAAGCTCCTGTGCCATGTGCAAGGGTTACCTCGTTGGCGGTTCTCAATGATATGAAAATACTTATAGTGACAAGAACTTGCTTGGACCCAAAGTTGAGTATGCATGAGGTGTGGCCCTCGTATTCAAGGGGCATGAGATTGCCAACTTATACTTCATCAAGCATATACTCCAGCTTTGCCACTTTAACCTTAAGCACTTCAAGATGCTTATGATATGGGCAATGAGGGCTAAAAGCTAACTAGTACCATAATTTTTGGAAGCTCTTTTTGAAACTTGTAATCCCTGCTTCCTTTACAAAAAGGCCTTTCTTCCACCATTATTGAGTCTCCACCTTCTACCTTTAGGCACCATTAAGATAGCATAGTCGTCATTCTGTGTGCAGTGCTCCAAAGCTTATTAATTGATGCATATTGTGTTATTACTTGTTCTTGTGCTACTTGTTTCTAGTCACCATTGTGAACTTTGCAGGTGTTCTATGCAGTATATTGCTACTCTATGAGGGACAAGCTGATTGCCACTATGTTATGTTTTCTGTATGTGAAACAAACAAACGTTTTTCAATGCATGTTATTCATGATCTTTGTTTGTAGCTTATCATGTTGCATGCATAGTTACTCTGTCCTATTGTTAGAACTCCATATTTCATGCACATGTTTAGAGTTCTTTGATCCCAGCTTTCAATGCTTGCAAATGGTTGGATATTTATTGTGAGGGTGCATGTCACCTCAAATATTATTCTGTTTATCACTTACCTACTCGAGGACGAGCAGTAGTTAAGCTTGGGATGCTGATATGTTGGAAACGTATCTATAATTTTTGATGCTCCGTGCTTGTTTAGTATCTACTTTGCTTTACTTGTCTACACTTTGAGGTGTTTTTACATGTTTTCTGGTACTAACCTATTAACAAGTTGCAACAGTGCCAGATGCATTTTTCTGATGTTTTTGGTTTCAGAAAATTTAGTAAAGAAATATTATCAGAATTGGACGGGACGAAGGACAAAGTCAATTACTTTACGTGGGGAACAGAAGTCCAGAGGAGAGCCGGAGGGGCCAACCCCCCTCCCCCCACCCAGGCATGGCAATAGGTGGGCCCGTGCCTGGCTAAGGTTTGGTGGCCCTGTCCGCCTCCCGGTCTCGCCCCTTCGCCTATAAGAAGCCCCCGATGCAGAAATCCTGCGTACCCGATCAGAAATCCACGAAACCGTCTGTAGCGGCTGCCACCATCGTCCCTAGATCAGGAGGGATCTGAAGTTCTTCCCGGCACCCTGCCGGAGGGGAGATCATCCCGGAGGCCTTCTCTCCGTTATAATTCGTGAGTAGTTCCACCTTGGACTATGGGTCCATGTATTAGCTAGATGGTTGTATCTCCTCGTTTGTGATTTCATGTATAGATCTTGTGAGCTCCGTTCATGATCAAGATCAAATCTATTTGTAATCATGCATGTTGTGTTTGCGGGGATCCAATGGATATTGAGATTATTATGTTGGTTTTATTAATGGTTTTATCTTTATAATTCTATCATGTCTGTGTTTGTGATCTTGCATGCTCTCCGTTGCTAGTGGTAATCTTGGCCAAGTAGTTGCGAGTGACTCCAAGAGGGGGTATTTATGCTCGATAGTGGGTTCATGCCTCTAGTTTCCAAGGGAAGTGACAAAAATCTCTTCGGTTGTAGATGTGCCGTTTCTACTAGGGATAAAACAACGGTCTCTTGTTCATGGAACATGTGGACTGTTTACCTTACACACTTTGCTTAAAGTAGTTGTCTATTGCTTGCAACTTAATACTGGAGGGGGTTCGGATGATAACCTTAAGGTGGACTTCTAGTCATAGATGCAGTTGGATGACGGTCTATGTATATTGTTTTATTTCCCAATCAACCTCGTAGGATCTTTCTGGCTAGTAATTGCATTGGTATGCCTTGCTCAGTTCCTGTCAATTGCCCCGCTATAATTTGTTTACCCTTCATGCCATGTTGTTTATCTAAGGAGAGCACCTCTAGTGAACTATGGACCCCGGTCCAATCTTTACCATTGATACATCTTCCATTGTTACCTGTTTACTTGTTGCAAACCATTACCTTCCACACCATACATTTAATCCTTTGTTACAGCAAACTGGTGAGCTTGACAACCTCACTAATTCGTTGGGGCAAAGTCTTGAGTTTGTGTTGTGTAGGTCTCCGCGTTGCTTGCAACACCTGTGTGACATTTCCTTCCTCCTACTAGTTCGATAACCTCGGTCTCAACTGAGGGAAGACTTGCTGCTGCACTCTTCACACCTTGCTCTCGGCGTTCCCCACAAGACTCCACATCAAGCACCAAGTTTTCTGGCGCCATCAAGGAGTCATCAGCTAGCGGCCCAGGCGTTTCTCTAACACAGAATACAAACTCCATGGACTTACAAGTTCCCTCTTTATTTCACACTATTGACATCCATAGACAAAAGAGCACGATATCAACTGTGTACAGAGTACAATTGCAATGTTGAAAACGTTCCCCGTGACAGCACAATTCTGCTAATTCCAACGTATAGATGCAAGCATATACAACTTCGATGTTCACAATGGTTCAAGTCTATTAGGGGCAAGTAAATAAGGAGTTCCATCAAGTTCGTGAGAGCTTTACTAACTAGTTTTCACATAACAAAATACTTTTTTATTCGAAAGGTAGATGAACCTTGAGAATTTGCTAGGAATAGCAAAAGCTACTAGGTAGATATGGTGGACACAAGTGGCAAACGTTTTGGGTTCAAAGGGATTTTGGAAACATGAGAAGTATGCCTTCTCAAAATAGGTTTTTGGCTAGCAAGGCTAGGTAGCAAGCAAGAGTGTTGAAAGAAACAAGCAAACATACAAGTAATAAATCCAAACATGCAATCTTCCTTGAAGACACAAAAGAATCTTAAATAAAGAATACTAAGCTTATGAGTCAACAAGAAAGAAAACAAATGATTCCAAATACCTGTAAGCTTTTTATTTCTTTCTTTTTCTTTCAAACTAATGCCACTGACTAGAACTCGGTTTGCCAAAACCAATTTAGATCCACTTGATGATCCCAAAGTGGTGCCAATACTGAACAACAAGATCCATCATATAATAGAGATTGAACTAAAAATAAGAAGTGCAAAAGGTAAAAGATGAGACTTCTCATTAATATTTCAATAAAGGCACTCACACCAAGGGATACATAGATAATCAACTAAAGGAGAGATACTTCCACAAGCAAACCAAACTATAAGATAACCCTCTCTACCACAGATATTAATCCACTAAAAAGGTAAAAGATAAAAGATAATGGTGGTGATACCGCGACACTCCCCCAAGCTTGGAACAAGCCAAGGGGATGCCAAACCTGATGACGAATTACTCCTTTGGTAGTGGTGGTGTTCTCTTGTCATGGGTCAGGAAATCTTCCAGCATCTTATGAAGCCTGTTATTTTCCTCTTGAAGCATATCCACCTTCATCCTCAAAGCACGGTACTTATCACAAAACTTGTTGGTGGTTCGAAGGGATTCCGCTGCCTCAGGGCAGTATATGAGTTCTGGACCGAAGGCTATGATTCCCTGCATGTGATGAGAAAAAGCATCTGCAGTGTTAGTTGATCCTACAAAAGTAGGTTTCCTTCCCCTTGTTCCTGCGGTGGTTTGTTCTTCCAATTCTATCTCCACGGGCTTCTTGCCTTTGTCGTTGGCGGAGGCCATGGTGCTCTAAACTTGAGAAGATTTCCTGACAGAAATAGATCGAAACGAAAAAATGATGAGAACACGATGCACGAACCTCGGGGGATCCGGGGGGTTATATATTATGAAGTTTCAATGCATAAGGAAGGTTTTGACACGAAAACAAGGCGGAGTCGAAGATCGGGGGTGGAACACCCCCCTTAGGCGCGGCCTGGCTGGGCCCGCGCCTGGGGTGGGTTTGTCCACCCCGGGCTCCGTTTCCTCTTCAGTTTCGTCTCGTAACTTCCCTTACGTATTAAAAACATCAAAAATATAAAAAGATTGGAGTTTCACGAACCTTCAGTTTTCATCATTTTTACCTATTCAAGGACGAACTCTGCAGTTTCTGGTGTTTGGCTTCTGATAAATTCTTGTGGAGTTATCATTTGAATAACATCAACGTCTTTGTTATAAGAATCTCCAGAAATATAATGTTTTAGTCTTTGACCATTCACCACCTGTGTTGTGTCATCCTTTAGAGAAGAAATTTTGATGGCACCTGAACGGTACACTTCCTTGATAACAAAAGGTCCTTCCCATTTGGAGAGTAGTTTCCACAAAAATCTGAGAGACCTATACAAAAGAACTTTCTCACCAACATGGAACTCCCTTTTGAGAATTCTCCTATCATGCCATCTTTTTACGTTTTCCTTAAAGAGCCTAGCATTTTCGTAAGCTTCACCTCTCCACTCATCTAGATTACTTAATTCGAGCAGTCTTTTCTCACCAGCAAGTCTAAAGTCTCTATTCAACTCTTTCACTGCCCAATAAGCTTTGTGTTCTAATTCTAAAGGCAAGTGATAAGCTTTCCCATAGACCATTTTGTAAGGAGACACCCCCATAGGATTTTTATAAGCAGTTCTATAAGCCCACACAGCGTCATTCAACTTTTTAGCCCAATTTTTCCTAGATCTATTGACAGTCTTCTGCAAGATAGATTTGATTTCCCTATTGGAAAGTTCTACTTGCCCACTAGTTTGGGGGTGATAAGCTGAAGCTATTATGTGGTTTACATCATACTTAGTGAGAGTTTTTCTAAAAAAAACCATGAATAAAATGAGAGCCTCCATCAGTCATGAGATATCTAGGCACACCGAACCTATGAAAAATGACATCTTTAAGCATTTTCAAAGAGGTCTTACCATCAGCACTGTTTGTAGTTATGGCTTCTACCCACTTTGTAACATAGTCAATATCAACAAGAATATGAGTATACCCTTTTGAAGGAGGAAAAAGACCCATAAAGTCAAATCCCCAATAATCAAAATGTTCAATAACAAGGGAATAATTTATAGGCATTTCATTGCGTCTAGAGATGTTACCTATCCGTTGGCATTCATCACATGATAAGACAAACTTCCTTGCATCTTTGAAAAGGGTAGGCCAAAAAATCTAGATTGTAAAACCTTTTGTGCAGTCCTATCCCCAGCATGATGTCCTCCATAAGCAATGCCATGACATTTTCTCAATATCTCTTGTTGTTCAAATTCTGGAACACATATTGGCATAATACCATCTACTCCTTCTTTATATAAGTGTGCGTCATCCCAAAAGTAATGCCTTAGATCATAAAAGAATTTCCTTCTTTGTTAGGCTGTAAAGGTTGGAGGCAAATACTTGGAAACAATAAAGTTAGCATAATCAACATACCAAGGACTCTCATGTGGACTTACCCTTATTGCAGCTAACTGCTCATTTGGAAAACTATCATTAATAGGCAAAGGGTCAAAAGAAATGTTTTCCAAACGAGATATATTATTAGCAACAGGATTATCAGCACCTTTCCTATCCACAATATGCATATCAAACTCTTGAAAAAGCAACACCCACCTTATAATCCTAGGCTTAGCGTCCTTCTTTGTCATAAGGTACTTAATAACTGCATGATCACTATGAATCGTAACCTTAGAGTCAACAATATAAGGTATAAACTTATCACAAGCAAAGATTACAGCTAAGAACTCTTTTTCAGTAGTAGCATAATTCTTTTGAGCAGCATCCAGAGTCTTGCTAGCATAATGAATAACATTCAACTTCTTTTCAACACGTTGTCCAAGGACAGCACCCACAGCAAAGTCACTAGCATCACACATAATTTCAAAAGGTAAACTCCAATCGGGTGGTTGGACTATAGGAGCAGTTGTCAAAGCTTTTTTCAAAGTTTCAAAAGCTTCCTTACAATCATCATCAAAAACAAAAGGTACATCTTTTTGAAGAAGATTAGTAAGGGGCCTTGAAATTTTGGATAAATCTTTAATAAACCTCCTATAGAAACCAGAATTACCAAGGATACTACGAATACCTTTGATATATCTAGGACAAGGCATCTTCTCAATTGCTTCAATTTTGGCCCTGTCAACTTCAATGCCTCTTTCAGAGATCTTGTGTCCAAGAACAATCCCTTCATTAACCATGAAATGGCATTTCTCCCAGTTAAGAACAAGGTTGGTTTCCTCACATCTCTGCAAAACTTTGTCAAGGTTGTGCAAACAGTTATCAAAAGAAGTTCCATAGACGGAAAAATCGTCCATGAAAACCTCCACAATTTCTTCACAAATACCTCCACAATTTCTTCACAAAAACCATGAAATATAGCAGACATACATCTCTGAAAGGTAGTAGGAGCATTACATAAACCAAAAGGCATACTCCTATAAGCATAAGTACCATAAGGACAAGTGAAAGTGGTTTTCTCTTGGTCCTGTGCTTTCACAGCAATTTGAGAAAACCTAGAATAACCATCAAGAAAGAAAAAGTGAGTCTTTTTGGACAACCTCTCAAGCATCTTATCAATAAAGGGCAAAGGATAATGATCTTTCTTAGTAACTTTATTAATCTTTCTAAAATCAATGAACATTCTATACCCAACCACTACTCTTTGGGGTATAAGCTCATTATCCTCATTAGGCATGTGATTATTCCCCTTTCTTGGGAACACAATGAATAGGGCTAACCCATTTACTATCAGCAATAGGATAAATAATACCAGCATCAAGGAGTTTTAATACCTCATTTCTTACCACATCCTTCATCTTAGGATTTAGACGTCGTTGGTGCTCAACAATTGGTTTTGCATCAGGCTCTATATTAATAGAATGCTGACATATAGTAGGAGAAATCCCCTTTAAATCATCAAGAGTATAGCCCATAGCTCCTCGGTGTTTCTTCAATATCTCCAATAACCTTTCTTCTTCCTTTCCTGAAAGTTTAGAACTAATAATAACAGGATATATCTTCTTGTCATCAATATAAGCATATTTAAGATCATCAGGTAAAGGTTTTAATTCGAAAACAGGGTCCCCTTTAGGTGGAAGTGTGGTACCCAAATCTTCCACAGGTAAATTATGCTTAAGTAACTCAGGCTGACGAAGAAAAGCCTCATCAATCTCATTTCTTTCCTTCATGAAGGCATCACTTTCATGATCTTCCATGAACTGCTGTGAGGCATTGTTAGGAGCAAGAGAAATAGCAGAAAGTTGTTCAACCCTGAAATCCTCATCAGGCAGTTCATTTTCATAAGGAGTTTTGGCAAATTTGGAAAAATTAAACTCATAAGACTCTCCAGCAAACTTAGTCAAAACTTTTTCCTTCCTACAATATATGATATCCCCACAAGTGTTCAGAAAGGGTCTATCAAAGATAATAGGATAGGTTTTACTAGCTTCTTTACCAAGTACTAGAAAATCATCAAGATATTTAATCTTACCACAAAGGACCTCCACATCTATTACAATGCCAATGGGGCAAACTTGCTCTCTATTAGCAAGGTGAATGACCACATCAATGTCTTCAAGCTCACAAGGACCAATCTCATGCATAACTTCCCTGTAAAGATCATAAGGAATAACACTAGAACTAGCACTAATATCACGTAAACCATAATAGCCATGACTACCAGTTTTAACAGAAAACACAGGGACACTAGATTTTCTAACTTTCTTAGGATGAGAAACAATATTAGTAGCATCTTCACAGAAGACAATATGCTCATCCTCTATATTTCTAGTGACAAGATCTTTCACAATAGCTACCATGGGCTCAATATCAATAAGCTCCTCGGACCCTACATTTTTGTTTGCGCTTTTTCTAACCACATTAGCCATAATAGAATGCTCCTTTACCTTGGAGGGAAAAGGGATTTTCTCAACATAAGGTTCAGGAAAAATAGGATCAACAATGCAAACCTCCGTGCTGGCAGGAACATGGGTGACAATGTCTTTATAAGGAGCATGGTACTTGTCCCACTCTTTCTTGGGAATTTCAATATAAGAGACAAAGGCATTAAAACATTTTACAAGAACTTGAGGATCAAGACCAAACTCATTACTGATATCACAGAAGTTGTCAGTTCACATAAAATATTTAATGCATTCATAATCATAGTTTATACCTAACTTTCTTTCTTTGTCATTCTCCCAAGCTTCAGTGTTCTCTTGAATACGGTCTAGAAGATCCCATTTAGCTTCTTCCTTCATACGTGTGAATGATCCAGCACAAGACGCATCTAGTAAATCTTTATCATGAAGAGAAAGCCTAGCATAAAAATTATTGAGAATAATATTGTTAGGGAGTTCATGAATAGGACATTTAAGCATTAGTAACTTCAATCTCCCCCAAGCTTGAGATGTACTCTCTCCATCAAGAGGCCAAAAGTTATATATAAGATTTCTATCCTTATGAATCTCACTGGGAGGATAAAATTTAGAGCAAAAGAGAGATTACATCTCCTCCCATTTCATGGATTGTCCATTCTTCAGCAGCTTATACCATTCTTCAGCTCGCCCTTTCAAGGATATGGAGAGCAACTTCTTCTTCACCTATTCAGTTGTGATACCCGCACACTTAAAAAACCTGCATAATTCATGGATAAAAAGCTAGTGATCACCGGGATGGACAGTTCCATCCCCAAAATAATAATTATCCATAACACGATTAACAATACTTGTAGGTATCTTAAAAGGATCTATCTCAACAGGAGGTGGTTCATATATTACCCTAGCAGTGGTAGTAGTTTTCCCAAACAGGAAACCAAGTGGGTTATCCATATGGGAAACAAAGTAACAAGCAGTAACAAGAGCAATACTCACAGTAAAAGATTCCCTTACCAGTTCCACTCTTCAATAGCGCTTCACTCCCCGGCAACGGCGGCAGAAAATAGTCTTGATGAGCCACAAGTATAGGGGGTGTATTGTAGTACTTTCGATAAATAGGAGTGTCGATCCCAACAAGGAGCAGAAGGTGCTGAACAGTGGTATGGAGCAGGAAATCCCTGTGAATACTTAGCAAACAGATTTTTAGTGGTTTTCTGACAAGGCAACAAAACAAAGAGCAAGTAATAGAAGTAACAAACAAACGGAGCAAGTGCCCCAATCCTTTCTTAGCAAAGGACAAGCCGGTGGAAATACTTATAAGGACCAAACGTTCTTGAGGACACATGGGAATTCTGTGAAGTGCTTTCACTTCAAATAGCTGAGTACTCTTCTCTGGTGTTTGTAAGTGTTGTGTGGGTGAATCTGTGCTAACATACCACCCTTCCTAGGACTAATACATACTTGTGATTAAACCCCCTGCAAACATCCGTAACTATAGGAGAGTAATTAAGATATAAATCTAACCACAGCCTTAAACTCTGAGATCCTACGCTCCCTTATGCAAAGGTGTCCTAACGGGGGTTCAGGTTTCTGTCACTTCGGCAACCCCGCGATTAGTATCCAAATACACAATGCATTCCCCTAGGCCCATAAATGGTGAAGTATCATGTAGTCAACGTTCACATGACACCACTAGAAGAATAGCACCACAACTTAAATACTAAACCATTGAATAATAACTCATCACAGATTCACTACTAACAACATGACTTCTCCCATGTCCTCAAGAACTAAACGAACTACTCACAAGACATCATATGGATCAAGATCGAAGATGATATGGTAACAGATAACAATCTGAACATAAACAATAATCCAATGGTTCCACTCACAAGCATCAACTACAATAGTAATCAACACCATGAAAGTTTCCCCTAAGAACTAAAGCAATATCCAACACAATTGTTACAGCGGAACGGAGTGGTGGTGATGGTGCTAGTGGAGATGATGGTGTGGATGATGATGATGATCCCGATGAAGCCTAGCTTGATGACGGTGTTGATGGCGACGGTCTCCCCTCTCCAGGAAGGAATTCCCCTGGTAGAAATCTATCTTTCGGAGAGATCTTTCTATCTCGGTGTTTTCCGCCCCCTAGAGGCGGCGGAAATCTATATGTGGTCGCTCCCCCGGTGTTAGGGTTCCGTAGGGAAGATATAGGCGAAGGGGCGGAGTCGGAGGTCGGGCAGGTGGGCCACACCTACCCTAGGCGCGGGGTCAGGTGGGCCCACGCCTAGGGGGGTGTGGGCCCCCTGAGGCCCATCTTCGTCCCTCCTTCTGGCTTCCTTCGTCTTCTGGTAAAATAATATGTTTCCATATTTTTCTGGTATTTTTTTGATCTTCGCGAAATTGCACCGAAACGACCTCTTTTCCATCTGAATCCAGACTCCGGCAGCCCATCCTCCAGGAATCATCCAACATGCATAAACAGATGAAAAGCCATAAGTAATACCTCATAATAAGACAAATATCAATGAATAGAGGTAAATTATGATATAGAATGGTGATGCAAATTGGGCGTATCAGCTAACATATTGAGCATACAATCACCATAATAATCACGCATTAGAACATAGTGAGGGTTAGCACTTCCCGCAAAATCATCATGAGACATAGTTTTACCACTTATGGTCTTACTATCCACGATGACCTTGTTTTTCTCTTGTGCGGGCTTGGCCTTCTTCTTCTTGTTGTTCTTCTTCTTGGCTTTGGAGACAAAACCAATGCCCCCTTTCTCACCACAAGGCCTTTGCTTACTCAAAAGATCATCAATGGACTTGTTACCTTGTGGAAATGTGGCATTGGCTAGCTCCCCTTCAACTTAGCATTTTCTTCAAGAATAGTTGTACTACTGGATGGAATGAAGTCACTAGGTGAAGGAATATTGGCCAATTGAGTTTGAAGCGTTTCATGGGACTTTGTGAGTGACAAGAGTTCACTTTCCAAAGCCTTGTGAGCCTTGTTAAGAAAACCAAAGTCCTCGGCAAGTTTTTCATGAACCACACCAAACTCAATCTTGTCCTTTTTAGCCCTTTTGCATTTAGCAATAGCATGATCACGTTCTTTGATGAGTCTATTAACAATAATGTCATTGGCCTCATCAAGCCCTTCAAGTTTTAGTTCAAGAGACATCCTAGTCTCTTGTTCTTCTTCTAGAGCATTATTTAGGGCTCTAGCTCAATCATGTGTTCATGCCCAAGTTTACATCTTACATCTAGAAGCTCTTGTGTGTGGGAAAGTTGATCTAAGATGTTCCCAAAATGTTTCTTGGCCTCCCCTTGTAAGTTAGTCACAAACTCATCGAAAGCAATTAATTCCCTTTTTACGTCAAGAGAAATCTCATCATCAATTTCATCATTAGCTAAGGGGGTGGAGTGATATGATGAGGATACCTCCATTCCTCTTGCCATAAGGCAAGTGACATTCTTGTTGGGAGTATTCTCATTTGGAGAATCGAAGAGTGAGAATGTTGGAGTAGAAGTAGTGGCTAGAGCAGCCACACCACTTGATGTTTGTTCTTCCTCATCTTCATCATCTTCATTGTCGGAGGAGAATTCTTCATGAGTGATCAAAACAATTTCGCCTGACTTCTTATTGGTGGGATTCTTCTTGATGAAGGGTTTCTTGTAAGGAGCTTTGGGAGTTTTCTTCAACACAAGCTTTCCCCACGATCTTCTCTCTTCTCATAGGGGCAACTCGCCACAAAGTGATAGCGGTCACCACAATTGAAGCAAGTTCTCAATCTAGTGGTATTTTCTCTTTTCCCATTTGGGTTTATTTTTCGTTGCATTTCCATCTTGTCCTTGGCGGGGTTCTTCCAAAATTTCTTTGCATAGAAGGACAAATATTGACCATGATCAATCTTGACATCATCTGGGTGGTCCATGGAGAGGCCTTCATCACTATCATCTTCATCCCCATGTTCCACAACTTTGGCCTTCAATGCAACATTGACAACATTGCTCATACCAAGGGCTCGAGCACGGGCATCTTTGGCATTCTTGACGGCAACCTTGAAAGAGGCCATCTTTTGCATAACTTCATTGGAGGTCATGAGATGTTAGTTGTGTCTTCCTTGTAGGCTCTTCAAGTCGGTGGGATCAAAGGGCATGAGTGCACTCACATATTTCCTTTTTATCCAAGCATCATCCACATGTGAGGCACCCACATTTCTAAAAGCGGTGGCGGTGGTCTTGAGCCTACGGTACATGTCTTCATGATTTTCACCTTCCTTCATGTAGAAGCCTTCGGCTTCATTGCTTAGTGCATCATACCGGTTCCTCCTCATGCTCTCATTTCCAACAAACAACACCGTGAGAGCATCCCAAGCTTCCTTGGCGATGCTGAGGTTCTCAATGTGTGGGTAATCCTTTGTACCCAATCCTTGTTGAATCATATGCAAGGCGGTGGCATTGAGTTGACTATTGACAACTTCTCTTCTTGTCAAGTTGTTTGGATCCCCAATATAGAGTCCTTGTTTGATGATGTTCCATAGTTCAATGCAAGAGCTGCGCACATGAGTTTTCATTAGAGATTGCCATTGAGCAAACGTAGTAGATGCTTTAAGATTAGGTGGGTCACCTCTATTGTTTAAATGAGGGTGAGGAATTGGAGGGTCGGGAGAGAACCATGCATGAGAGTCATGATGCTCTCCCTTCTCACCAACCCTTTTTGTGGAGGAGTTAATGTTGCCTTGATTATCCCCCACCACCTTATCTATGGGAGATGCCAGGGCATTCTCTTTGGATAAAGGCGGTAGTTCCTCTTGAGGAGAAGGGGATGATGAGCCTACCTTATCTTTAACAAGTTGCTCAATTAACTTTTGCAATTTTTTGATCTCGTTGGCCGTGGTGGAGCTCAATCTTGTTTCCAAGTTATTGAGATCATCCATGGTCACCATGTTATGCTCATCACCACCTTCCCCATCATTGCTACCCATATACTCTTAGGCGGTAAATCCCGAATAAAGAGCCGAGGCTCTGATACCAATTGAAAGGATCGTATGGGCACCTAGAGGGGGGGGTGAATAGGTGCTACTTCAAATTTTCTTCTTTTTCAATTTAAGGTTTGACAAGAAAGGTAAATTCTCTAGATAATGCAACTAAGGTGAATTTACCTATATGACAAACAAGCACTAGCTAACACAACACTAATCAAGAACAAGTAAGTAAAGTGCAGTAAAGGATAGAAGTAACCAAAGTGGTGGACGCAGAGACACAAGAATTTGTTTCCCGTAGTTCCTTCCTTTTGAGGGGAAGTACGTCTACGTTTGGAGAGGGGGTGGTTTCAAACCACTAACGCCACGAGAGGCCTCCCTTGTTCTTCGATGAATCTCACCCCAACGGGATCGATCCACCTTCCACTATATCGGCAACCCTCGAGGTGGAAGCCGGCACCTTTACAAAAAGTTTGGGGCACACATCCACAACTTAATTGGAGGCTCCCAAATACAAGCAAGCTGTCAAAACAATCAAAGACAAGCTTGTAAGAACCAAATCTAGAACTAGGGTTTCCAATGAAAACACTAGAGCAAGGGGCCCTCAAATGAATGAGGGGGAAATGAAGATCTATTTTGGTGAAGTAGTAGATCAAGGGCTCCTCCTTCGATTCTCCAAAGATCAAAGACTTTGGATGGTTGAGTGAAGAGATCTTGACGATTTGGTGGCTCAAATGGAGGTGGTGTTCTTCAATGCAACGAGCACTTTGTCCCAAGGTAGGTGGAGGGGTATTTATAACCTTTTGAGCAGATCTGACCATTGTGCATTTATTGCAGCGGTAGTACCGGATTCTCAAGCGGTAGTACCAGAAAACTCCGGTACTACCGGCCTGGTACCGGAGATGCGTCATCAAGGCACACATGCCCCAGCCTCCCACGGTACCAAATTGTGGTGCTACCTCAAAGCGGTAGTACCGCCCCTAGGGCACGGTACTACCGGACTCATGCGGTACTACTGCATTTTGGTACCTAGCAGGGCAGTGGCATTTGGGAACTCGCAAAAATCTTCTGCCACGCTAGGTACTAAAATGCGGTAGTGTAGGGTTTCGTAGCATGGAAAACAAAAAATTTCTACCGCATACAAACAAACAAGACAAGATCTATCTACTAGATTGTAGCAACGAGTCGATGGAATAACTCACCCTCGAAGATTCCAAAGTGTTTAACAAGAGTGGATTCTCGTGGGTGATGTAGTCGTACTCTTCCCGATCTCAAGATCGCGTAGACGATCCTTCGGGCCTGCGTTCCAGCGCTCCCTGATCGGTCACACGCTCGGTACTCGGCGAAGACCTTCCTCTCCTTGTTCCAAAGCAGGCGGAGGTTGTAGCACTTCCTCGCGATTCCAAAGACAACGGCTTGGTACCGAAGTAGAGGGAGATCTCGCAGGCTTCGCCAAGCCGAGCGAGTATGGTGGAGTATGAGAGATTCCTCGGTGTTCTAGGGTTTAGACACACCAAGGAGGGGCAAGCGGCTAGGGATTAGCTAGACGGCGGCTAGGGTTTGCCCTAGGGCGGCGGCTATGGAGGTGGCGGCTTGGGGCTAGGGGTTTGGAGGAGAGGATCTTGTGTGTCTCTAGGAGGAGCCCCGCCTCCTTATATAGGTGGAGGGGGCCGGCCAAGGGAGGAGAGGAGTCCCTCAACTCGGATTGGGTGGCGCCCGGTTGGAGGAGGAACTCCTCCCCAACTCGGTTTCCCACTCCTCCTCTTTTCCTCTTTCCAAATTTAGCCGTTTGACTTTTCAAACTAGCTGTTTGACTTTTCAAACTAGGATTTGAATTAATCCTTTATTTGGTTCAGCGATGACACCTAGTACATGATGCAATCATACCAACTTGATACAACACATTCATGTACCCTTCCCCTCCGGAGTGCCGGACATTCCGGAACATTCTAGAACATTCCCGGAGGTTGCTTTTATTGTCGATTGCTTCTTGTGTACTTTGCATCTTGCGGGATGTTGGAATGAAGCGGCCCAGGCTAACCTTACATGACATCATTCATGAGACTTGCTCCACGCTTGACATGCAACTTGTATTGCATAAGTGGCTTTGCGGGTGCCTGTTTCTCCTAGCATAGTTAAGATCCAATTTACAACGGGTGATTAACAATACTAGTATCAATGTTGTGGTTCTTGTTAAAAGTTAGAACGACACTTATTGAAAGCCCCAAACCACGTAAAACATGCAAAGAAAGTAGAGGCGTCTAACTTTGTTTTGCAGGGGTGTGCTGTGATGTGATATGGCCATGATTGTGATTATATTTGATGTATGCAATGTTCCTTATTGTAAGTTGGCAACGGCGAATATATGGTTGTTTTTAATTTATGTTAAGACTCAGTGTCTATTCAAAGTAGTTGTAATAGTTGAAGCGGTGGACGACAACCATGGAGAAGCGTCATTGACCTTGATGCAATGCCGGTGATGATGGAGATCATGTTCGTGCTAGAAGATGGAGATCGGAAGCACAAAGAAGAAAGGCCATATCATATCACATATTATGAATTGCATGTGATGTTAATCCTTTATGCATCTTGTATTGCTTAGTAGACAACGGTAGCATTATAAGATGATCCCTCATGCACATGAATTTCAAGTCATAAAGTGTTCACCCTTAGTTAGCACCGTTGATAAAGCTTGTTGTTTAGAAGCACCACGTGATGATCGGGTGTGTTAGATTCCGCAAGTGTATACAACGTGAGTAAGCCAGATTTGCTCATGCGGAAACTAAGGTTTGATCTTGACGAGCCTAGCATGTACAGACATGGTCTCGGAACACGGATCACCGAAAGGTAAAGCATGAATCATATAGTAGATATGATGAACATGTCGATTGTTCGCCATTGAAGCTACATCAACTCTCGTGATGATCGGTGTTGATGTGGTGTATTTGGTTTGTGTGATCACTAAAACAATGTGAGGGATATTGTTTTGAGTGGGAGTTCACCTAGATTAATTTTAATATTAATTTGAACTCAATTTGTCATAAACTTAGTCTAAACTATTGCAAATATGTTGTAGATCAATGGCAGCCCCTACCATCAATTTTAATGCGTTCCTAGAGAAAGAAAAGTTGAAAAACAATGGAAGCAACTTTGCGGATTGGTTCCGCAATTTGAGGATTGTCCTCACAGCTGGTAATTTGACCTATGTGCTGGATGCACCGCTGGGTGACCCACCTGCAGCTGATGCCGCCGATGAAGTAAAGAATGTTTACCTCACTTGGAAGACTCAGTACTCCACAGTTCAGTGTGCTATCTTGTATGGTTTAGAATCGGAGCTTCAGAAAAGGTTTGAGAATTCAGACCCATATGATATTGTCGAGGATCTCAAATTGATCTTTGAGACTCATGCGGCAATTGGAAGCTATGAGGCTTCTGAAAAGTTCTTTAAGCGCAAGATGGAAGAGGGCAGCTCGTCGTGAGCATGTGCTTAAGATGTCTGGGCATGCAAACAAACTTCAAAGCTTGGGTATTGTGATTCCTAATGCTTTGGGGATTTACCGTGTCCTCCAATCACTACCACCAAGTTACAAGAACTTTGTGATGAACTACAACATGCAAAACATGAACAAGACGTTGCTGAACTCTTTGCCATGTTGAAGTCTGCAAGTGGAGATCAAGAAAGAGCACCAAGTGTTGTTGGTCAATAAGACCACCAAATTCAAGAAAGGCAAGTCTAAGCGTAAGGGACACTTCAAGAAGGGTGGTAAGAAAGTTACCACGACGAAGAAGACCAAGGCTGGACCTAAGCACGATCTTGAGTGCTTTTCGCAAGGAGAAGGTCACCGAAGCGGAATTGCCCAAAGTACTTGGTGGATTTGAAGAACGGCAACATCAAGAAGAAAGGTATATCGATATACATGTTATTGATGTGTATCTCACTAGTACTCGTAGTAGTGCACGGTATTTGATCTTGGTTCGGTTGCTCATATTTGTAACTCAAACAGGTCGCGAATAAACGGAAGCTAGCGAAGAACGAGGTGACGATCGCGTTGGAAACGGATCAAAGGTTGATGTGATTGCGGTGACACGCTACCCCTTCATCTACCATCGGGATTAGTTTTATACTTAAATAATTGTTATTTGGTGCCTGCGTTAAGCATGAACATTATATCGGGATCTTGTTTATTGCAAGACGGTTACTTATTTAAGTCTGAGAATAATGGTTGTTCGATTTATATGAGTAATATGTTTTATGCACATGCACCTTTGATAGATGGTCTATTCTTATTGAATCTCGATAGTGAAAATACACATATTAATAACATTGAGGCTAAACGCTTGAAATCGAGCGATAACTCGACCTATATGTGGCAATCGCTGCCTTGGTCACATTGGAGTGAAGCGATGAAGAAACTCCATTCCGATGGACTTCTTGAATCACTTGATTTCAATCACTTGATAGATGAAGCATGTCTGATGGGTAAAATGACTAAGACTCCATTTTCTGGTATGATGGAGCGAGCTACGGACTTGTTGGAAATCATACATACCGATGTGTGTGGTCCAATGAGTGTAGCATCGCGTGGTGGTTATCGTTATGTTCTTACCTTCACGGATGACTTGAGTAGATATGGGTATATCTATTTCATGAAACATAACTCCGAAACTTTCGAGAAGTTTAAGGAATTTCAAAGTGAGGTAGAGAATCAACGTAACAAGAAGATTAAATTTCTACGTTCTGATCGTGGAGGTGAATATCTAAGTTACGAGTTTGGCGAGCATTTGAAGAAATGCGAATACTTTCCTGATTGACACGCCGGAACACCACAGTAATGGTGTGTCCGAACGTCAGAATCGAACTCTCTTAGATATGGTTCGTTCTATGATGTCACTTACATATTTACCGCTATCATTTTGGGGTTATGCATTAGAAACAGCCGCATTCACTTTAAATAGGGCACCGTCTAAATCCGTTGAAACGACACCGTATGAATTATGGTTTGGGAAGAAACCTAGATTGTCGTTCCTTAAAGTTTGGGGTCTGAAGCCTATGTAAAGAAGTTACAGCCGGACAAGCTTGAACCCAAAGCGGAAAATGCGTCTTCATAGGATACCCGAAGGAAACTATTGGGTATACCTTCTATCATAGATCCGAAGGCAAAATCTTCGTTGCCAAGAATGGATCCTTTCTAGAGAAGGAATTTCTCTCGAAAGAAGTGACTGGAAGGAAAGTAGAACTCGACGAGGTTGTTGAACCTTCTCTCGAAATTGCGAGTAGCGCAGCGCCGGAAGAAGTTCTTGTGGTGCCTGCACCAATAAGAGAGGAAGCTAATGATAATGATCATGAAACTTCGGTTGAAGTTGCTACAGAACCTCGCAGGTCAACGAGAACTCGTACCACCTGCATTGGTATGATCCGTTATGAGTGTCATGTTGGTGGACAACACCGATGACCCTGAGACATATGAGGAAGCGATGATGAGCCCAGATTCCAATAAATGGCAAGAAGCCATGAAATCCGAGATTGGATCCATGTACGAAAACCAAGTGTGGACTTTGGTGGACTTACCAGATGGCCGGAAGGCTGTCAGGAACAAATGGATCTTCAAGAAGAAAACAAATGCTGATGGTAATGTTACTGTCTATAAAGCTCGACTTGTTGCAAAAGGGTTTCAACAAATTCAAGGAGTTGACTACGATGAGACTTTCTCACCAGTAGCGAAGCTAAAGTCTGTGAGGATTATGTTAGCAATCGCTGCATATTACGATTATGAGATATGGCAGATGGATGTCAAAACAGCATTCCTCAATGGAGACATTGATGAAGAGTTGTATATGATGCAACCCAAAGGTTTTGTTGATCCTAAAGATGCTAACAAGGTATGCAAACTTCAACGGTCCATCTATGGATTGAAGCAAGCATCCCGAAGTTGGAATCAACGTTTTGATAAGGTGATCAAAAGTTTTGGTTTTATACAAACTTATGGAGAAGCTTGTATTTACAAGAAAGTGAGTGGGAGCTCTGTAGCATTCTTAATACTATATGTAGATGACATAGTGTTGATTGGGAATGATGTAGAACTTCTTAATAGTGTCAATGAATATTTGAATAAAAGTTTTTCAATGAAGGATCTTGGCGTAGCTTACATATTAGGCATAAAGATTTATAGAGATAGATCGAAACGCCAAATATCATTGTCACAAAGTACATATTTGGACAAAGTTCTAAAGAGGTTTGGAATGGAAGATAGCAAGAAAGGGTTCTTGCCCATGTTGCCCAATACGACCTTGAGTAAAACTCAAAGTCCGACATCGGCAGAAGATAGAGAAAGGATGAGTAAGACTCCCTATGCCTCAGCCATAGGATCTCTAATGTATGCCATGCTATGTACTAGACCCGACATTGCATATGCTGTTAGTTTAACTAGCAGATATCAAAGTGATCCAGGAGTGGATCATTGGACATCGGTCAAAAACATCCTTAAGTACTTGAGAAGAACTAAGGATATGGTTCTTTCTTATGGAGGTGATGAACAACTCGTTGTTAATGGTTACACCGATGCTAGTTGGAACACCGATCCAGATGATTCTAAATCACAATCTGGATACGTATTTATTTTGAATGGTGCAGCAGTTAGCTGGAGGAGTGCAAAGCAAAGCGTTGTGGCGAGATCTTCAACTGAATCGGAATACATGGCTGCTTCGGAGGCTTCACAAGAAGCGATATGGATGAAAGAGTTCATTACAGAGCTGGGTGTGGTTCCTAGTACGCTGGACCCAATGTCTATCTACTGTGATAACATGGGCGCCATAGCCAATGCGCAAGAACCAAGGTCACACAAGAAGCTGAAGCACATCAAGCTATGTTTTCACGCTATTCGAGAACATATCCAAGATGGGGATATAAAGATTTGCAAAGTACACATAGATCTGAATGTGGCGGATCCGTTGACTAAACCTCTCCCGAGGGCAAAACATGACCAGCACCAAACTGCCATGGGTGTTCGGTATATTACCATGTAATCTAGATTAGATGACTCTAGTGCAAGTGGGAGACTGTTGGAGATATGCCCTAGAGGCAATAATAAAAGTAGTTATTATTATATCTTTGTGTTTATGATAAATGTTTACATTCATGCTATAATAGTATTAACAAGGAAACATTAATACTTGTGTGATTTGTGAACTTAATTTGAAGTCCCTAGTAAAGCCTCTATATAATACTAGCTTGTTGGTTAATGGATGATTGTGGTTTGCCTATCATGAACATTGAGATGTTATTAACAACAAGATCATATCGTTAGGAGAATGATATGATGGACATACTCCTATAGATAAGCGTAGCATAAAGATCAAGTCATTTTAATAGTTCAATTGCTATATGCTTTCTGATACATAGTAATCTAATTCCTTCGACCATGAGATCATGCATATCACCTTTACCGGATGGATTCTTTGATGACATCAAACACCACACCGTAACTGGGTGGCTATAAAGGTGGCATTGAGTGTTCGGAAAGTATTGGTTAAAACACATGGATCAAGAGTGGGATTTGTCCATCCATATGACGGATAGATATACTCTAGGCCCTCTCGGTGAAATGTCATCCAATTAGCTTGCAAGCATGTGACTGGCTCACAAGGGATCACATATCACGGGAAAGAGAAAAGAGTACTTATCGGTAACGAGGTTGAACTAGGTATGCAGAGATACCGACGATCATAACCTCGGATAAGTAAACTATCATGAGACAAAGGGAAATTGATATCGTATGTAAGTGGTTCATTCGATCGCAAAGTAATCGTAGAAATATGTGGGAGCCATATGAATTTCCAGATTCCTCTATTGGTTATTGTTCGGAGAAGTGTCTCGATCATGTCCGCATAATTCACGAACCGTAGGGAGACACACTTAAGGATTCGATGTTGTTTGAGTAGTTATGGAATGATGAGAAGGAGACCGAATGTTGTTCGGAGTCTCGAATGGGATTCGGGATATCACGAGGAGATCCGGAATGGTCCGGAGAATAAGATTCATATAAGGAAAGTCCCGTTTCGGAGTTGGGGAATGGTTCCGGTGTTTTCATCGGGACTGTTCTAGAATGTTCCGGAATGTCCGGCACTCCGGAGGGGAAGGGTACATGAATGTGTTGTATCAAGTTGGTATGATTGCATCATGTACTAGGTGTCATCGCTGAACCAAATAAAGGATTAATTCAAATCCTAGTTTGAAAAGTCAAACAGCTAGTTTGAAAAGTCAAACGGCTAAATTTGGAAAGAGGAAAAGAGGAGGAGTGGGAAACCGAGTTGGGGAGGGGTTCCCTCCTCCAACCGGCGACGCCCACCCAAGCCGAGTTGGGGAGGGACTCCTCTCCTCCCTTGGCCGGGCCCCTCCACCTATATAAGGAGGCAGGCTCCTCCTAGAGACACACAAGATCCTCTCCTCCAAACCCTAGCCCCAAGCCGCCGCCGCCTCCATAGCCGCCGCCGGCCCTAGGGCAAACCCTAGCCGCCGTCTAGCTAATCCCTAGCCGCCGACTTGCCCCCTCCTTAGTGTGTCTAAACCATAGAACACCGAGGGAATCTCTCATACTCCACCATACTCGCTCCGGCTTAAGGCGAAGCCCTGCGAGATCTCCCCTCTACTTCCTGCATTACGCCACAGTTGTCTTTGGGAATCACGAGGAGAGTGCTACAACCTCCACTTTGCTGGAACAAGGGAGAGGAAGGTCTTCGTCGAACGTGACCGATCTGCGGAGCGCGCTGCGAACGTGGCGCGGAAGGATCGTCTACGCGATCTTGAGATCGGGAAGAGTACGACTACATCACCCACGAGAATCCGCTCTCGTTAAACACTTTGGAATCTTCGAGGGTGAGTTATTCCATCGACTCGTTGCTACAATCTAGTAGATAGATCTTGGCTTGTTTGTTTGTATGCGGTAGAAATTTTTTGTTTTCCATGCTACGAAACCCTACACCATATACCAAATTATATGTAGTGGTTGCTATTTTAATCCGTTCAGACTAAATATCGCTATGAAAGATCAAATCTTGTCATAGTCAACTCCTTGAACATTGTCATAAAATACTTTACGACATGTCGACTATTTCATAGATGTGAAACATCCATGTCTGTTTCTTTATAGATCCAAATACGACTGATAGGTTTTTACACCTTTCCGGAGGGTCTTCCAAGTTCAAAACTTGATTTCTCGTATATGGAACTATCACGGATTTTATGGCTTCAAGCCATTTGACGGAGTCAGGGCCCATCATCGCTTCTTTGCATATAGTCGGTTCATCATTGTCAAACAATAATGATTTACTCTCAAATCTTAGTATTTGATTGTTTATTTGACCGACTTGGTTCAATAAGAACTTAGATTTCCGTGACCACAACCTTTGAGGCACATAAGCTATAAGCATTATGGCAGCCTTCGGAATGATTTCCGGCGCTGCGCAACTCAGCACATATAGATAAGGTTCGTTAACCTTATCAAAGTTCTATTGTCCTCCTACTTAACTTTTGCGAAAAAATCCTTTTTCAAGAAACTTCACATTTCAAGCGACAAACCCTTTTTGTCCTTGGTGTTATGGAGGAATACCCAATTGTTATTCGAAATAACCTACAAAGACATGCTTATCCGACTTTGGTTGTAAACATCTTACTTATGTTTAGCATACCAAAATTTAAGAAATGACAACTTGGGTTTTACCCCAAACCATAACTCATATGGTGTCATTTCAACGGATCAAGATGGAGCTCTTTTCAGTGTAAAAGAGGTAGTCTCTAAAGCTTTAATCCTTTTAAAAACATAATGGCAGTTTTATAAATAACACCTTTGATCCAACCATGTCAAACAAGGTTTCATTACAAATCTCAAACACTCTATATTCCTATGGTGTTTCGGGATATGTAAATCTAGGTGTTTTCTAAACTTGCAACTCAAATAAATCCCTTTATGATAAAATCATAATTCATTTATTTTCTTGTTACACTTGTAACTCAAATAAATCCCTTATGATAAAACCATAAACCATTTATTTTCTTGTCACAATGATTTTCACTTCATCTTGAAAGTCTTTGAACATTTTCAAATATTTCACACTTCTTTCTCATTAAGTGAATATTCACTCAAATTTCTGGAGAAAGTATATGAAGTTGAAACCCATCGCTTACGACTATACTTAATGGACTACATACATCGATATGTATAAATTCCAATAATTTAGTCGTTCGTTCTTATTTGGCCTTTGAACGAAGTTTTAATTATCCCGAGGAAAGTCTCACAAGCGTCACTTAATCAAATCAAAGACTCCAAAAATCCATGAAAATGGAGTTTATTCATGTATTATTTCCAATATAATTTAAACAGCGATGTCACTTCGTAAGTGTTTTTCAATCATTTGTCTTGCGACATTTTAGCATTAGGTTTTATGAATGTGATTTCTCCAACTAGATTTGTAAATCATCCATCTTATATGGAATACGGTAATTATTTGAACAACCTTTGTTCTTATAATACCTGATTTAAATAACAATTATTAAAACAAATCTTGAAGTCAAGCTTTGATGTCAACGAGAAATACAAACAACGGTTTGTTTATTTTCGATGAACATCATCACATATTCTCTTGCTAGTTACTTAGGCCATTGTGGTTCATGAATTGCGTTGTTCCGTATGAAATTTCATACCAACCAATTTGGTATCCAATACCCAAGAACCACATTGTTTAACAAGCAAAGAATACAACCATAACATGTATATCATATATATACCTAAATTGGATATTTCCAATCCTTTCTTTTCTGCCAAATATATTTTATAGATTCTCTTTCAGCATTTCCTTTTCCTTTTTTTAAAAGAATCTATCAACATCAAAAGTGGCGCCATATACATGACACATAGTCCAAAGCGTGTATATTCAAATAATAATACCTTTGGACTTGCACTTTGAAGTGGATCACCATCATCAAAATGATCGGTATTCTTTCAAAATCCATTCTTTAGTAATCTTATAGTGTAGTAAACACTTTACATACATCTTCTATTCATCCTTATCATGACGACTTTCATGATCAAGCTACTGTAGCTTATAAAGCCGAATCGTGAGTATAACATTACTTTCCAAAACCCTTTTGGATGATTAGGATGTCTAGCATCTCCAACCTTCGTAAATTCTCATCCAATATGAGAACATATATTATACTCTATCATATTGCAACCAAAACATTGTTTCAGATATCGTTATATCTGCCACACATGATGGTTTCTGAAACAATTCTTTCAGCTCCTAGATAAACTTGATATTAAAACAATCAAGAATCATGGAGGCAAAACATGATACTTAAGATACTAACACTGGAATTGTTACTCTCAATTTAATACCAACTATTAAATTTCATGGAGTAAATAGAGTTTGCTGAAAGTTTGCAATAGGACTTTAAACTTTAGATTGACACTCAACACAATACGATACCAGTTCGTAAAGTATATATCCAGAATTCTATAGTTCTATTATCTCAATTACAACTATGCATAAGGTGGTGAACGAATGCCAATGACTACAACAAATTATGCAAATTCACTTTGATTTAATTTATGATAAATTGAGTTCTACTAATCCAAATTAAAAATGAACTCCCACTCAAAAACGACATCCCTCGTGCCTTTTTGGTGATTACATGAACCAAATCCACTACACCAAGTCCGATCATCACGTGAGTCGGCGTAGCTTCAAAGGAGAGCATCAAATGGGCATCATATATACTATATGACTCATGCTTAACCTTTCGGTCCGTGTTCCGAGGCCATGTCTATACATGCTAGGCTCGCCAAGTAAGAACCTTAGTATTCGCGTGTGTAACTGTCTTACACCCGAGATATGCTCGTGGATTCAAGTACACCCGATCATCACGTGATGTCTTGAAGCGACGAAACATTGTCGGTGCATACTTAAGGAAGAACACATTCTTGTCTTGATATCTAAATGAGGAATCATCTTATTATGCTAATAAAACGCCAAACAAGCAATATAAGATGCAATCAAAACATCACATGTTTATAAGTGAAATGATATGGTTCCCGCATATGATCTCCATCATGTGCACCATGGTATGATATCTATCATACCTTTATGTGTAAGGCCAAGGTCTATGGAACTTACACGCTATGTGTGTTGTAAGAGTATCATCTCATACTTCTACTTACAACATCACCATATCATAACACTAGCCTAGCAACAATCTAAACTAGACGCCTCTAATTTATCCATTGCAAGTTTTACGTGGCTTAGGGCTTTCGAAGATAGAACCATTCTTACCTACGAACATGAACCACAACGAGGATAACCAAATTGTTGACAACTCGTTGCAAATTAGATATTGACTATAGTAGGAGAGACAGACACCCGCTAGCCACTTATGCAAACTAGTTGCATGTCAAGCGTTGAACATGTCTCATGTGCGAGGACATGTAAAGTTTGTCCGGGCCGCTTCATCCCACTATGCCACCAATATCCAAAGTACAACTAAGAAGCAATAAAATGATCATCATCGCCCACATACTCATATGTGTACTACCCGTGCAAAGCATCTACGCATATATCCGGCTCTGATACCACTGTAGGGTTCGCAGCATAGAAAACAAAAAATTTCCTACGATGGGAACATCTATGTACCAAGATCTATCTACTAGATACAAGCAACGGGTGGATATACATCCATAGAATACATACCCTCGAAGACCGAATAGCGTTAACGAGGTTGTACTCATGGATTATGTAGACGAACGCTTGTCGATCTCAAGATCGTGATGAAGTCCATCTGGTCCAGCCGGTCCAGCACGATCAAGTCCAGCACCTCAAAGCAGTGGTGCATCCGTGATCGCACACACGTACGGGTACCCCGACAACCTCCGCTCCCTCGCTCCAGCGAAGCAGCGGAAGCAACAAAACCTTCCAGAAAAAGCCACCGGGAACATGTATCTCGCTGATCCGAGACCATGGGGAAATTCTAAAGGGGCGAGAGAGAGACTTCGCGAGGAGGTGTGAGAGACAAGTGAGAGGAGGGGGTCCTTTTATAGGGGAGGGGGGAAGCCCAAGGGGGCATGGCCGACGGACATGGAGGGTGCCCCCACCTCTCCCTCATTCATGTGGTGGAAGCTCCACTCACATAAAAACCTCTCCACTCACAATTCCACTCACATGCATTAATTTTCCACCAAAATTAATGCAAGCTCTCATTTAAATAAAACTCTTTTATTTATTTATTCAGAATTTTGTTAATTACTTTAATTAACAAACATTCACATAAAACCCCTTGCCAGTATTCCATTTCACATGCAGAACCAGTTTCAGCAATTTCAACCGAAACAGTTTCGGTGTCTAGTGAAATAAATTCCTGCGCTTTCCTTTTCTTTTTCTGGCATATCATTTGCTCCAAATGGTGTCGGTGTCCCTTAAGTGTGTCACGCTACGGTTCACGAATAATGCAGACATGATCGAGACCCCTCTCCGATCAATAATCAACAGCGGGACCTGGAGATCCGTACTGACTCCCACACATTCAACGATGACTTCTGTGATCGTGTGAACCTTTTACGCTAGTATCTTAATCCCTTTGTTTCACGATATATTACATGTCCGAGATTCGATCATCGGTATTTCCATACCTAGTTTGATATCGTTATCGACATGCACTCTTTTCTCGTTCCTGTGATATAACATTCTAGTGATCAAATCACTTGCTTGCAAGCTAATCAATGTGATATCACCGAGAGGGCCCAGAGCATATCTATCCGTCATCGGGATGAACAAATTCCACTCTTGATCCATGGGTCCCAACATAACACTTTAGTAGTTCTGAAGCCATCTTTATAATCACCCAGTTACGGTGTGACGTTTGATGTCATCGAGAAACTCTTCCGGTGTTAGTGATTGACATGATCTCATGGTCTAAGGATTAGGATCACTTCGTAAGTTGTTATAGCAATGTAAACTCAATGACTTTGATTGTAATGCTATACTTCGGATGAATGTTCATCACACCATTACACTAATGTTGTGACCTCGTTATTAACAACATCCAATGTCCATGATCAGGAAACCTATGATCATCTTGTTAATCAACGAGCTAGTTTATAAGAGAGGCATAACTAGGAACTACCTTTTGGTTATTAAACACACATGTATTAATGTTTCCGTATTAATACAATTATAGGATGTAAAATAAACATTTATCATAAATAAGGAATACGATAATAACCACTTTATTATTGCCTCTCGGGCATATTCCCTTCAATAGGAGTAACGGTCTCCACGAAGATCCTCTCCGGCATTATCCCTTTCCTCCAACTGCATGTCTCTCTCGTGGATGGTCTCCTCCAAAGATGAGATGCGGTGGCGAAGACGGGCAATGATGCGCTCCTTCTTGTCGAAATGTGGCTAGAGACTTGCGATCCTTTGCTAGCATGGCGATGGTTTGGTCCTTCGTCTTGATGATGGCAGACTTGTGGTTGGAGTAGTCACAGCAGTTATCCAACTCTTGCTGACGATCGTACATCATGAAGCTAAGGTGGTCCAGTTGAGTCTTCAGCTCCGGTTGGTATGGGGCTTCTAGTGGTTGTCCATTTGCATCACGCCTTGGGCAAAACTCAAAGCGAGTACCCTTGATCTGATTGATGCTCTGCCCACACAGACGGGAAAGAGCTTCCTGCATGGCCCTGGCAAGTCCATCGAGCCAGTTGTTTTCTCTTAAGGTAAACTGAATTCCCTCAGCAGTGGGAGGTTCAATCTTTCCTCTAAGACTTGCAACAATTAGCCACTGCAGATCTTCTCCTCCTTGATCATTGAGCTGAGCTCAAGAACTCAAAAGTGCGGACGCTCCAGAAGTTCCGAAAGCTGGTCCAAATCCCTCTCAAAGATAAGGTCTCCTCCATTCCCCAACTGATATAACTTGTTGTACTTCACGTCCATCTATAAGAATAGAGGATGAGTAGGTTAGCAGAGTGATCAAGTGTGTCAAAATTTTATGTATTTTGCAAGAGTTTTTGAGGAACAGGAATTTTTATGAAAGAATCAAAGGGATAAGAATGAGAATAAGTTTTTGTAAATATTTGTTTTCTTTGGTTTTGGAAACTATGTTTTTGATTCAAACGTCCAATCTAACTAGGGTCTCCTATGGTCAGGATGGATCTGATACCAACTTGTCAACACCCGGATTTTTAATCACAGATGCCTGTTATGCCATACATCGCAATCCCAGGATTACCATTTTTGCGAGACATAACAGAATTGGATACCATAGTACATCATCCATTACAAATGGTACATAAGTTCTTACACAAATAGAGATCTCATGATCCAGTTCTTAATACAACATCAAGCAGCGAAATACGTAATAATAACGGTAGCGTAGGCGAAGCTCCATCTTCGGGGTCACAGGCAATGCTGACGATGGGAGATGATCCTAGTTGTCGTAACCTTCCCGGGGTCCATCCTCCAGGTACTCCTCTTCATAGTCTGGCCATGGGAATAGCCAGGGACAAAGCCATGAGTACTCTTTAAGTACTCGCAAACTAGTACTAACAAGTACAGGGCTTTTTTTTTGGATAATAGGACACTAGGCTCTAGGGTTGTTTTGCAAAAGCCAGATTTATCTCTACTAAGTTCCAAAGCTAGTCAAAATTTTATAACTCCTAAGTGGGATCGTGTAACTCATGTCACAACTCTGTTGTGGTCAAGTCAAAGTCTCAATTTATTTCACAAGTCATTTTGAAAACATCTGACGGGGGAACAGTATGGGCTCCACTGTCCATAACCATGCATGACACGGCTATTCGAATAGTTTGACACTCTGCAGAGATTATACACTTTCACCACAACATTCGATACATCCATAAGGAACAAATCCTGAATTCACCATACTCAGTATGCGGATAATCAATCCTAACCTTTCAATTACACGCCCTAGTATAAGTACCTCTCCTGTGAGTTTGGCCTCCCAACCATGACCAACTGTCATCTTGGGTACTGCACAGGTGGACAATCTTCACAAGGTAGCCTCAGCTCAGACCTTGGTCGTGAGGGAACTAATACTAAGGTATATAAGTTTCCAGTCAAGCCCTACCCAATCTTCGGGTATTGTGGTTATACGATAAAATTGGAATGGTATCGCATCCAGACAACCATCAGTTTTATAAAGGGCTAAGGCTCATGCCTCATCATTTTCATCACCAAAATCATCAATTGTTCGGAAACACATGTCCAAAACATTTCAATAGAATGATCCATCATTCCAAGGTTTTCATAACCATTTTCATTAAGTATTCCCATCTAAAGTTGATCAAGTTTTATGCTTAGCACTAGCATCTATAAGTGGGGGTAAGTACTAATGAGGGGTGGTAGACTAGTGGAGTTTCAACTAAGTACAACCTTATGTCTGAGGATGATATCAAGGTTTCTAACTTAGGCCAAATTTTATGCTCTTTATGCAACCTTCACATATCTTTCTAGTATCTACCAATCTCTTAAGTAAACTCTAAGTAAGAGCTTTGATAAAGAAATAAAGTAAGAAGCTTGCAAGTAAAACTAGGATTGGTTTATCAAGTGGGTATGATCACATATGCTTAAGGCATATAGTAGGCATGGTAACAAGTAAGGGTTTGCTAGCACAATATCAGTATAAGCTTGCTAAATTGCAAGTGTTAGCTTGCAAGGTTACTGGCTTGCCTTGTGCAGAGCAGTGGTTGAAGTTCTCCTCGGCTTCTTCTTCGTAGAATCCTCCTTCCTCCTCGTATCCTTGGTCGGTACTAGCGTCTATGAATAAATACGAGGTACACAATCACCAAACAATACTTAACTACTTGCAATCATCACACACAAGTGTCCTATAGATGATCTAACATTACAAGATTAAGGCTTGGTTTAATTCCTTTTATTTTTAGAAAAGTAATTTCTACTCATTGAAAAACTACTTAAGATTTAATATTCTCCAAACCAAACATGGGATCATGTTGACACATGTCATCAACACATATTTTAGTCCATGGGAATATGATTTAAATTGGTGTCACAATTTAATAAGGTTTTACCCTTTTATTTTAATTAAATAAAGTGACTAGAAATGCCTATGGGGCATTCTTTTATTTACTTGAACATTATTTCTGCAAGTAAACCTATATATTTTTATATATTCTGAAAGGTATGGTTAAATGTGATTTTTGAGAGTTGGAATCAACTCAAAAGCTATTATGGTTTTAATTTGAAAAATGTTTGAATGCAGAAAAGCTTCTGCCTTGTTATTTTTACCATGGGTGATCTACAGATCCAAATGACTTGAATCCAACGGGCTTGGATTCAGCATTTCCAGACCTTTCTAACAAAATTAGTTTCATTGAATTTGATGCTCTGAATCGACCTGGGTTGATTTTTGAAACTAGGTACAGAAGTGTGTTTGAAATTAAATGAAAAAGGTTTAATTCAAATAACTGGGCTGCGCGGGAAAAGTTAACGGGCCGGCCTGCTAAGCGTAGCGCTTCCGCGGGCTGCTTAAGTGGCTGTCCCCACACGTCAGTGAGACAGGGGGTGCGAAGCGGTATGGGGCGATGTGGGTCGTTCGATCTGGTTCTAATCCAACGGCTGGGAGTCATCGTCGACGTTGAGCAACGCCGGCGAGACAGAAACCTAGCGCGGCCAGTGGGGGTTGCTGGGGGATCACCGAGGTGCTGGCGAGTGTCGGCGAGGCGGGCGAACGACGAAGTTGACGATGGCGAACTCAGGGGTGGTCGCGGCAGCTCCTGGGGTGGACGAAATCGATGGCGCCCTTCTTCTCCAGAGGCAGCGGGCTCAGGTGAAATTCCGGTGATGCGCTGCTCGCCTTGCTCCGGGACTAAGGTGGGGTGGTTCTGGGTGAGAGAGGAGTGGAATGGTGTGAAGAATTCGAGCGGGGGAGTCCTCTATTTATAGTCTCGACGGTGAGACCGAACGGCATGGGCGGGCGATGGTGGCGACATGGATACGGGATGCTAGAGGCATCACCGGCGGTGGCGATCGCTTGGTGATCTCCTGGCGATGCGCTACGGCTTTAATGCGCATGTAGGGGCGGTGCGGTTTGGTCTGGAACACGCGACGCTCTGCGCGGCAGAGGCGGCGTCTTGACGGCGGCGTGTCGCGTCGCAGGGACGGAGAACAGGGATGTCTGGCGGTCTCCTGGGTTGGTGGTGATCGTGTATGCACGTGGCGAGGGAGGCGCGCGGTCTGTGGGCTTCGGTCGAGGGTGGTGCTCTGGCGCATGCTCGGCATGGTCGCTGGTGAGCTGGGAGCGGTCTGTGCGTGTGGTCCAGTGGCTGGCAGGGTTCAAGCGCTAGACAGGGAGTGGCGGTGGACGGTGGGCTGCCTCCCAGACATGTTGTTTTGGCTTGGTGCTTGCTCTAGCTAGCTAGCCATTGTCGGCTGGTAAGGGGGTGCTCGGGTTGGCATGGCATGGTGCAAAGGGTAGGGGCTAGGGTTGGTCCAAGCACTGGTTGGCACTGGGGGAGACAAGGGTGATCAATGGTGAACATTGCTTAGCCCAATTACTGCTCCAAACAGTGAAGTTAGGCCAGTTTGATTTGAATCTGCCAAGTGTTTGATGAAATGGCCGCAAGAATTCAAGTTTTGAATTTTGAAAATATTTTTGGTGGGTGTGCTAGATTGGTGCTGGTGAGTCTGCAGATGCTTGGGTTTTGAAAGTTGAGCTTGTTTGAGTGGTTTTTGAAATAGTGGGATCTTCCCATATGATAAAGATTCAATTTTGAATTGTCATTTAAACTATGCATTTGAAAGTTTCTGGATGATCACAAAGTGGGCCTTGATACTTTGTTATGAGTACATTCAAGGGGTGCAAAGATCCAAAAGTTTCATTAGGTTTTGAAAGTTTGAGACAGCCAAAGTAGGCATGGGAGTTAATTTGGTCAAAATGACCATTCCCTTATTTTATTTGTTTTGATTTACTTGTCTTCAGGAAAAGTGTGGGAAATGTTTAGATGATGTTTATTTCACCTAAGCATCCATTTACAAGCAATGGAACACATAAACAAGGTGGTTCAAAATAATTCAAAATGAAATGCATACACATATGCATGCTTCCATAATTTTATTTAGCAAAGTTTTTGTTAACCCTAAATTTGATGATTAGAGTTTGATGATCCAAGTTTAGTATTTTTGGGATGTTACAAACCTTCCCCCCTTAAACAAAATCTCGTCCCGAGATTTGAAAAAGGACAAAAATATTACCTAGGATTGGGCGGTCTTGAGGTGCTCACGAATCTTGTGAACCTTCTCTTCTTCTTCTCGCAGGATGTCGGGTCCAAAAATCTGACTCTCTCCTACTTCCGACTAGTTCAAAGGGGTGCGACACTTCCTTCCGTACATGAATTCAAATGGGGCCATTTGCAAGCTGGCTTGATAACTGTTGTTGTATGAAAATTCTGCAAATGGCAAACAGTCTTCCCACTTCGATCCATATTCTAACACACATGCTCTAAGCATATCTTCGAGTATTTGATTTACTCGCTCTGTTTGTCCATCAGTCTGAGGGTGATACGCGGTACTGAAATCTAGGCGGGTTCCTAAACCTTCTTGGACTTTCTTCCAGAATCTCGAGGTAAACTGAGTTCCTCAATCCGATACGATGTTCTTGGGGACTCCATGCAAACTAACGATTCTAGAGATGTATAACTCTGCTAGTTTCGAACTCTGATATGTGGTTTTGACGGGAAAGAAATGGGCGACTTTGGACAATCTGTCCACTATGACCCAAATAGAGTCATTTCCCCTACTAGAAGTAGGCAGTCTAGTGATAAAGTCCATTCCTACAGAATCCTATTTCCATTTTGGAATCTGTAATGGTTGCAACAATCCAGCGGGTCTTTCATGTCCTGCCTTGACTCGCTGACATATATCACACTTGGCGATATAGCTTCCGATTTCTCTCTTCATCTTATGCCACCAAAATTGCTCTTTTAAATCTTGATACATCTTCGTTCCTCCGGGATGGATAGAATAAAGAGTATCATGAGCTTCCTTCAAGATAACTTCTTTCAACTCAGAATCTGCTGGTACACAAAGGCGTCCTTTGTACCACAAAACTCCTTCTTCATCCTCGGTGAATCTAGGTACTTTGCCTGTACCAATACGACGCTTGATTCCGTCAATACTAGCATTTTCCTTCTGCGCCTCTTTAATCTGACTGATCAAAGTGGGCTGAAGTTCTATACTAGCCAAAAATCCTTCACTTACTAATTCCATTCGAAAATCTTCCATCTCTTTGTGCAAACTTGGTTGCTCCTTCAAAATCATGGAGTTCAAGTGGCACGGAAATTTGCTAAGGGCATCGGCTACCACGTTGGCTTTACCAGGGTGATAGTGAATGTCCAGGTCGTAATCCTTGATTAGCTCAATCCATCTTCTCTGCCTCATATTCAGCTCCTTCCGAGTGAATATATACTTTAGGCTCTTGTGATCCGTATAGATCTCACAACGGTTTCCCATCAGGTAATGTCTCCATGTCTTCAGGGCTAGAACTACGGCTGCGAGTTCGAGGTCATGGGTTGGGTAGTTTTGTTCATGTTGCTTCAGTTGTCGAGATAGATAAGATATAACTTTGCCTTCGTGCATTAGCACACATCCGAGACCGATCATGGATGCGTCACAATACACATCAAAAGGCTTCGTGATATCTAGCATAATCAAGATTGGGGCTGAAATCAATCTCCTCTTGAGTTCTTGAAAACTCGCTTCACACTTGTCGGTCCATTCAAACTTCTTGTCCTTCTTTAGCAATTGGGTCATGGGTCTGCCGATACTCGAGAATCCTTCTACGAATTTGCGGTAATATCCCGCCAATCCGAGAAATGCACGAACTTGGGTTTGAGTGGTTGGGGCTTGCCAATCTTCTACATCTTTCACTTTGGCAGGGTCAACGGCAATTCCTCCGACTGATACAATGTGACTGAGGAATCCTACCTCCTGTAACCAGAATTCACATTTGCTAAACTTTGCATACAGCTGATGCTCTCTAACGGTTCCAAGAATGGTCCTTAGGTGTAGGTCATGTTCTTCTTCTGATTTGGAATAAATCAGAATGTCATCAATGAAAACAACGACAAACTTATCCAGGAAGTCCATAAAAATCTTATTCATGAGATTCATGAAATAAGCGGGGGCATTGGTTAATCCAAAAGACATGACTGTATACTCGTACAATCCGTATCTGGTGGTAAAGGCAGTCTTTGGAATATCCTCTGCACGAATTTTGAGTTGATGATAGCCAGTTCTAAGATCAATCTTAGAAAACACTTTGGCACCGGTCAACTGACCAAACAAATATTCTATCTTGGGCAAGGGATACTTGTTCTTGATGGTGACATCATTCAATTTCTGATAATCCGTACACAAACGGTTACCTCCATCCTTCTTGTCCAAAAACAAGACAGGTGATCTCCATGGTGACGCACTTGGTTGAATTAATCCAATTTTCAGCATGGAATCCAGTTGCTTCTTCAATTCTGCGATCTCTGACGGGTTCATACTATAGGGTCTCTAGGCTATGGGTCCGGTTCCGGGAATTAGTTCAATGATAAACTCGATATCCCGATCTGGGGGCATACCGGGCAAAACATCTGGAAATACATCGGGGTATTCACAGACTATCCGGACTTGGTAACGAGATCAAACTAGGTATGAGGATACCGATGATCGAATCTCGGACATGTAAAATATCATGAGACAAAAGGATTTAGTTGCAATGTAAAAGGTTCACATGATCACAAGAAGTCATCGCTTAATGTGTGGGAGTCAGTACAGATCTTCAGGTCCCGCCGCTGATTATTGATCAGAGAGGGGCCTCGATCATGTCTACATTATTCGTGAACCATAGGATGACACACTTAAGGGATACCAACATTATTTGGATCAAATAATATGTCAGAGAAAGAATATCAAAGTGCTGGAATTATTTCAATGGAAATCAAAATTGTTTCGGGTGAAATTGCTGAAACTGGTTCTGCATGTGAAATTAAAATGTTACAATGAGTTTTACGTGAATGTTTGTTAATTAATGTAATTAAAAAATTCTGAATAAATAAATAAAATAAGTTTTATTAAATGAGAGATTACATTAAATTTGGTGGAAATTTAATGAATGTGAGTGAATTTTTGAGTGAAGGCATGTTTATGTGCATGTAGGCTTTTTATTTGAGTGAGAGCTCCACCCACATGAATGTGAAAGAGGTGGGGACAGCCACCATGGCTACCACGCCATGCCCCTTTTCCCCCTCTCCCTGTAAAAGGCCCTCCTATCCTCCTCTCATATCACACCTTCTCGTGAAGGATCTCTCTCCCCCTCTAGTATTTTCTCGTGGTCTTGGATTAGCGAGATCTATGTTCTTGGTGACTTTTTCTGGAGCAAGGATTTGCTGCTTCCGCGACTTTGCTGGAGCGAGGACTCGGAGATTGTCGGGGTATCCGAACGTGTGTGTGATCACGGATGCACCATTGCTTTGCGGTGCTAGACTTGCTGGTTCTGGACCGGCTAGACTTCATCACGATCTTGAGATCGACAAGTGAACGACTACATTATCCACGAGAACCAATCTCGTAACGCTTTGTCGGTTTTTGAGGGTAAGTTCTCTATGGATGTATATCCATCCGTTGCATGTATCTTGATAGATAGATCTTTGTGCTCAGTTGTTCATATCATAGAATTTTTTTATTTTCTATTCTGCGAACCGAACAGGCATCCCTGCCCACACAGGTGAGGTGATGCGAGTGCGGGAGAGGGCACCGCGTGCACGTGCCTACTCAGATCAGCGACGGTGGAGCTCTCCTCCGACAGCGGAGTCAAACGAGGAAGAGACCCGGAGCTACCCTAGAGAAGTGCCGCCGCGTCCCCCCAAATTGTGAAGCGATTGGCCGGCGATAGGGAAATCAAACGGTTGAGTGACAACAATGTGGTATTCTTCGGCGGAGTGGACCGGAATCGGAGCGTCCGGAGGTGGCGGCGAGGGTTGCTTCGCGGGTGAAGGAAGGGGAAAGGCAATGCAAGGTGCCGTATTTAATATATGTCGCACAGACGGACCCAAATACGGCTGTATTTTATTTTGCGGGCTTCGGCCTGTTGCGGTCCGTAGAATGACCATTCTTTGGCTGTGATATCGCATATCGACATAAAATTTTGCGGGCCGGCCAATATGCGGTGTCCTGCTAGTAATGATGGGATTTGGTTAACCATTTACCTTTTGGATTAAAACCTATTTAACCATTTTATGTAAAAGGGGAAAATGGGTTAACCATTAGGTTACTAGGTTAGAAATGGTTAACCATTGGTTATTAAGCTTTGAACCACTTAAAAATTGGTAGCTCGGCCGGCTCGGTGAAAATAAAGAAAATTGTCATGATCTTTGCTAAAATATTTCTACCAGTTCAAGAGGATTTGTTTATTCAAGTTGCAAGGCATGGTCATAGAATTAATAGTGAGTATGCTACAAAACTGAAGCAGTTGTATGTACTTCGAATCATTACATGTCTGAAATCGGTAGTCTGTAACCTATTCACAAGATGCAACAAGATTCCACAGGTAATCTCCACTCAGATCTCATTAATCACTAAGAACTGATACACGGGAGAAAACTTGCAAAAGTGAGATGCTGAAACCTGTTGCGGCACGAGTTGCCCGTGTCGCCTGAAGCGAACACCAGTTCGGCCAGCCCATCTTTTCTTTGTTCCACTCGTTTCTGGTTAGTCGTACATGGTTCCTAGAATATCAAGCAGGGCGGATTGCGGCACTGTTTTTATATTAATCTTTCTATTATTTTACTAGCTTTTGTGCCCTCTTTTAGCTATATTTTATTTTTGCGGGTCATTATGCGGGTGCCGTTTGCCACCCTAGTGGTTCTTTTGTTGTAGTTATTTCTTATCATGTGCATTGGTTTTATCATTAACGTTTTCTGTTTTTTGTTTTATTTTTCAAACTGAACGTTTTCTAATCATGTTTTTCTAAAAAATCCGAACCATCTTAAAATCATGAATATTTTTTGAAAATTATGAATAACTTCTTAAAATCTAAGCTTTCAAAATCATGAACCAATTTTTGAAACCGTGAAACCAAAATTTTAGATTCACGAACAAAATTTCAAATTTTATGAACAAAATATTCAGAATCATGAACCAGTTTTTGAAACCATGTATCAAAATTTCAAACTCATGAACCAATTTTCAAATGACATGAACAAAATTTCATAAATCATGAACATATTTCAAAATCATGAACAATTTTGCAAAATGTCATGAACAATTTTTTGAATCTCGTGAACACCTTTTTCGAATCTCTAAACCTATTTACTAATTATGTGAATATTTTTTAAACCATGAACAATTTTTTGAATCTCGTGAACACTTTTCCAAATATCTGAACCTATTTACGAATTCCATGAAAACATTTTATAAACATCGTCAACAATTTTCATACTGTGTGAACAATTTTTACATGTAAAAGAAAACAATTTTTGCATCCGTCTAAGCATATATTTATTTGAATCCATAACCAATTTTTGAACCTCATGAACCATTAGTTGAATCTATAAAACCTACTTTTTAATCTACGAATACCACTTTCTCATGATTTTTTTAAACTACATGAGCAACTTTTAATATGCGAGAAAAAGGGGAAGAAATTAAAAAAAGATAGAAGAAAATAAAAAGAAGATAAGAAAGAAAAATAAAAGTATCGTTAAACTTCATTTCAGTGGAGGTGGTGTTTGCACCTCGGTCTTGTAATATTGTTGCCCATGAACTAGCTGCCAGGGGCTCCTCTCGGCGGGAGACGAGGGCCGTGTGGGTGGATGATGTCCCAGATTGTGTAATTGGTGTTGTGGCCAGCGAGTCGGCTGTGCCATCTTAATAGAATTATAGAGTTCTATGTCAAAAAAAAAAGGGAAAGAGAAAAAAAAAGGAAAAAAGAAAAAAACAGACAAGAAAACCGTACCAAATAACCGGATCGACAAAAATCGGACAACCTGTCTTTTTTCTAAGCAGATCCCTATCACGAACACACACTCGAGAGAACATAAACGAAACTCAATAAGAATGGGCCTATCCCACAGCGGGAAGCGACATTTAGCATTTGCCCTATGCACCGCCCTTTGTGGCGCGGGGGCGTTGCACCGCCTGGTGGGCCGAGCCCCTTTCTCCCGCAAACATCGAGCGGCAAATAGGAACACCCAATCATTCTACTTATAGCTTAGGGTGCACCCAATCATTTACGAAGGTTCGGTCGCTGCCTCCCGCGTGCTAGTCTTTCCTGCTTGCCACGTGGCCAGCTGGCCAGGTCTGCGAGTAATGAGCTGAATTGAATCTTAATGCCATCTCGGTGATCCAAACGGTCCGTTTCTGTCTGTTGGATCAGACGGTCGCTTTTGGATCGGTTCGGCCTGTCCTGCCGACCACGCTCAGCGGTACGACTTACCTGTCCGTGCTTGTACATCGCCAACATCGGAGTATTTTCAGTGTCTGCAACCTTTCTTTCCCGCCGCTTTCTGCCAGTTCTGGGCGTTTCCCGCCGCGTTCAGGCGCATCCATGAAAAGGGGAGGTCGCTGAGATATCTTTGACCGGACCCACACCCCTCCCACCACAAACCACCATGTTTGGGCGTCGGCGACGGCCCGACGAGCTCCGTGGCAACCCGACGCCAACAAAGAAGAGGTGCTCGAGCGGCCGCTGCCATCGTGGTGGCCAAACCCACCGGTGGCATCTGACGTGTTGCCACCTCGGATTCCGGGGCTCCTGCATATATTCCATATCGCACTGCAGTCGTGGCGCTCTCACTACGACTACAACAGGACCACCAGAGCATTTCTCGTTGGAGGTAATGAACCGTGTCTTTCTGCCGGAGCACCGACGGCGTCCAGCGCTCAGAGAAGTGTGTGACGATTTCCGGGAAGCATTGCGGGCCAATCCCGACGATGCGTACCTGCGTGCCCGCCTTCCCTAAGCCAAAAAAGATCTGCAGACACGGAAAGCGATCTACCGCTCTCTCAGCAAGGAATGGGGCCTTGCCAACCTATTGGCGACGCATAGCTAGGATGGTGTTGTAGTATTGTTTGTAATATATTTGGTAGTCGAATAAAACTTTTCATTGCAAATGGCTGGTGCCCACATTTCTACATCTTACAAGGCGAATGCAAATGGCCTAGCCTACTCGTCGAAGTTAGAGTCGGAACAGTATTAGCGACGACACATGGTGTCGTTGAAGACGCCGACGATGAGCCCACCTTTGTCGTCGTACTTGAAGACAACGATGTTGCCCACTTCGATCTGGTGCGCTCCGGCGAAGCACTTCCTGCCGTTGGCGAGGTACATCTTCCCGAGGTGGTCGAACTGCACCTCGACCTGGTACCTGGTGGTCCTGAAACCGTTCGCCTGCAGAAAGATAAGCGAGGGTGGTTCATCGTCGACCAGGGTCGCAAATATTCTGCGGGGCAGGAGCATCCTGTCACGCGCCTTGCCGAAGTGGATGGCCACGTCGAACTAGATGCCTGGGTCGACCTCGTCGGGCGACGACGTCGTTAAGGGAGAGCATGGTGGCACGCTGTTTTGGCCACGTCCTCCGCGCCTCCCTCGACGTCCATGTTCGGGACGCCCTCCCCTCGATCCATTGCCGCCAGCCATGGCTAGCTACCTGTAGTAGAGAACAGAAAGTGCACATGTATTTACAATCAAAGTACGCGTAAGTATAAGGATACTAAAAGCCAAAATACATAAAAGTATAAGTATACTCACAACCAAAGTACATGAAGGTACAAACATAGTTAGAGCCAAATAATAAATACTACCTCCGTTTCAAGGCTTAAGGCATATAACTTTTTTTAAAGTCAAACCAACTAAAGTTTGACCAAATTTTTAGAGAAAAATATTAATATTTACAATACGTAATTCATACCCGTTCATACGTCATGAAACATATTTTCACATATGTTTCTATATAATATAATAGTTTTTGATAAAAGTTTGGTCAAAGTTTACATGACTTAACTTTTTAAAAAATTATATGCCTTAAGTCTTGGGATGGAGGGAGTATGTATTATATATCGCGACTCGGATTCGCCTCGAATCATGGCACCTACGGTGCTTCAAATTTACACAAACATTTTAAAGAGGATGCATTGGTCATAGCACCTGTTTGTCATCTTCTATATCTAAATAGGAGTCCCCACTATCTTAGTTTGCTAGCATCTCATGCAGCCACGTCGTCCCTTTTGTTTTGTCACACCCCGCGCACAGTTGCCCATCGTGTATGCTCACTCCTTCCCTGTCCCTACTTTTTAGTGTGGCGTTCGGTTAGATCTTCGCCGAATATCGCTGTGGTTCTTCTGTAGTAAATCTGTAGTTACTCCAATATTAATCCCCCTCTACCTCTTCATCTACACCACCAGATCCCATTTGCAAATGAAACCGTAGGACTGCATGACTAATGGAGAGTTGCCACCGCCTCTTCCTCTGACCTCGATCCCCTATTTTTCTCACATCACCATCCCGTTCAACATCCCCCTACCTCCCTCCTTCGATCCTACATCGCCATCCCTGGTCATGGGGAAGCCGCCAGGTTACTGTGAACCTCATATTGCCTTGCCTTGGCGGCCATGGATCGATCGGTCGCTCTTTTGCCACTGTCGTCCCGTCCTCAGGTGTCCTTGGTGGAGTGGATATTTCCCAATCGTTTATGAGACTGAGGATTTCATAGGTTCACTATAAGAAGTATGATTTCCTCCTGATTTACTCTATTTTTTCTCAATGGCGATTGCATGTGGATGCAGAGGCTGTCGCCGGCTGTGTGCTTGCCTCGCTTCCCTGTCTAGGAGTTTCTCCCTGATTTTGTGGACCCGTATGGTGCACCCAGGGCATTCATAGTCCATCGGGTTCATTATTGTTTTCTCCGTGATTATTTGAATGTTTGAATAGTCTGATATTTGACCGTGAAGCAATGAAGTTGTTGATCTATTCTTCATATTTTATTTGCTATGGAATGATCTGACATCTCCCCCTAATGTTCAACTTTTACTGTAGGCAATGAGAAACAACAAATCGTCATGAATTCCTGTAGAGAACAGCTACACGGATGCAAGTTAATCATGAGTTTCTCCCCTAGCATCTCATGTTACTAATCCTACAACGATTCTGGTTCATTGATTTAGAACTAGTAAACTGCACGTGTTTTGCACGTCTAGACATTTGGTTAAAAACAACATTAAAAGAGTTAAAATGTATCCACGTGAATAATTTTAGTAATGGTATTTATTTACTTATATATCCGACTGTGGGAATAACAAATTCAATTGCAGTCAGTTCAATATATCACATTTGTTGACAATTTCTAACTCAAATTGGCTCTCAAGTTCGAGTGCCCCTTATGCATTCTTTAATCCTTCCATGTTCTTCTGCTACACCTACAAAGCACACTCGAATGATTTAGTTTTTGGTTGATTTTCTAAAGTTTGGCATGATTCTGTAGTGCATCATCTCTCAAGTATTCTTATTTTTCTATCCATAATTATTTCCTATTAGGAAAAGCTTTGAGCGACACACATTAACTCAAGACTTCCAAGTCTACAACTAGAAGTTTCATAAATTGATGTCAAGGTGAAAATTAGCAACTCGGTCTCTTAATTATTCCATTTTTTAAGGTAGCATTGTGCGATTATGAATTCAACCAAATATCCCCGCAGCAACATGGGGTATCATCTAGTTCCCTCAATTTGTCGTGCCGCTTCTAGGCTTGGCTTTGCTCAAATCAAGACGCCCACGACAAGTATGACAAGTATAACTGTATTATGAATAGAAGTACAAAAAAGTACAACCATATTTAATGCTAAGTACACAAAAGTACTACTATACTAAGAGTCGAAATACAGAAAAATACAAGTATACTCATCGCCAAAATATATGGAAGTACACGTGTACTTACCGACTAAGTATGTAAAAATATAACTATAGTTAGAGCCAAAGTACATGAGAGTACAACCTTAATAGGAGTCGAAGTACAAGAAAAAAGTAAAACCATATTTAGAGCCAAGTGCACGAAATACTATTGTATTAAGAGCTGAAGTACAATAAAAGATAAGTGTACTTACGGTACACGAAAGTATAAGCATATAATAATTCGATTACAAAGTACACTAAGAAACCAAGGTATGCAAAATACAGAACTAAAGTAATCTAAAGTACGAACGCCACGGTTTTGAAAATATAAAAAAAGATTGTTCAAAACCTATCAACATGAGATCTAGTTTTAAAGATCTCGACACGAGGGCTCAAAAGTGAATGTTCGTAATTTAAACAAATCGGTTCTCAAGATATTGCGTTTTGAATCATCGGATTTAAAAATAAAAAAGTAATCTATACTCTCACCCTTTGTATCTTCCTCTCTCATCTTAATCTCACTTTGCTTCTCGTTGTGATACTTGGCAAGCATGCAGAACCTTATTAGGAGAACCGTATGAAGGAGAATACTCCACTTGACGTGACGAAGACGCGTGGGACAAACCTTTGAGAAGGTCGGCATTTTTTTAGGATTTTCGTCCATCTTGACACGGGAGCCAATTCTTTCAGACTAAAGATATTAACCATGCGACCGGGCCTAGTTGCAAGTATGTGTTCTTCTCTTTTATTTTTCTACTTCCCTCTTTTTTGTTTTCTCTACTTGTTTTCTTTTTTCTTTTTCATATTTTTCTATTATTTTTTAAAAGTTTCATGTTATAAAATAATTCAATATTTAAGTGTTTCAAAATTGGTTAAGGTTGATTAAAAAATGTTAACGGCTATAAAAACACATTCACATATTGGAACAAATGTTTGCAGAGTTTGATAAATCTTCCATGGTCTTTTCTTAAATATGTTTAAGCATCACGTATTCACGGAATTATGGTTGTTTAAAAAAATTGTTAACTTGTTTCTAAATGTATGTTCACGGGCTTTGAAAAATGTTCACAATGTTCAAAAAATGTTTGGGTGATTTTTTAACAAGAAATCACGTGTTCAAAAAAATGTGCATGGGGATTAAAATAATATTCATGTAAAAAATCATGGAAAATCACTACGAGAATCTTGTGGCCGCTCCTATACACTACCCTCAGCGGTGTGAGGCTGCCACTCCAACTGAACAACTATTTACTGGACATATTATTCTAGGTAATTAAGTAAGTGAGACTATTTTTTGGAAAATCATAATTATTTTAATATGTCTTAGAAATTACCAGGTGTATTTTTATCATGAACATTTTAGTGGGACCATGAACAAATATTATGAACCGATACATTTTTGTACCATACATATGATATTTTTTTTTAAGATACAAGTTTTTTCAGTATCTAAACATTTTTTAAAAAAAAGAAACAATACCGCTCATTACATCGTGAACCGTAAGTGCCGCTTAAAGGCTGGCTCAAATTGATTGGCTCATATAAACATGCTTTTATTTTTATTGATTTTTTCTTTCTTCCTTTTATTTTCTTCTTATTTTTGTTTCCCTTTTTACCTTTTCTTTAGTTTTGTTTACTCTCATTTAAAATGACATCTTTTTATTCTAATAATAGTGATTTCATGTCGTTCATGACGATCCTAATAATATTCATTTCATATTGTACATGTTGATATATTTTTCTACATACTTGGTCAAACCTTAAAATGTTTGACTTTGAATGAAACTAAGATGCACTGTGTTTTAGAAAAGGGAGAGTATATAGAGATGCACATCAAGGTGAAGCTAGAAGTGATGACTCTCACAAACTTTGATGTAATTTGTAACTTTATTAAAGATTTTGTTGTCCGGTTTCTTTGATATAATTCACCGGTTCCTTAGCTTCAATAATAAGCTCGGTCATTTTTACTCGAAAATATCATATAGGTTGTAACTTCATGATTCTGCAATCTTTCCATTCCAAATAAGATTTGTGCTAACAAGATAAATGAATGTGAAATGCATGCGGTATGCATAATCTATCAAGACCGAGTGAGAGCGAATGTTTCTCACCTGATAACCGGTGGTCACATTAGAGGGATGGTCCCTCACCTGATCCAAGGAGGGGTTACCCATCTGTAGTACGTAGACAACACGATTCGCTCCCTTTTGAGTTAGATGATCATGCTCTTGCAAATGTCAAGTTTCTGCTCATCTGTTTGGAGATCCTCTCTGGTCTTATGACAAACTTCCGCAAGAGTGAGGTCCTAGTGATGGGGGCGCTGTGCAAGGTAGGCATCTTTCCATTCACATACTTGGTTTTTCCAATGGAAGATAGGAAGCTCCTGTTCTAACATTAGGAAGGCCTGGTCGATACAGTTGGACACCGCGTCGATCCTTGGTAGGGTAGATTCATGTCCTCTGCGGCGAGGTTAACGTTTACAAATGCTGCTCTTGCATCTCTACCAATTTTCTCCATGGGTTTATTTCTCTTGGCGGAGGGCACCCATGCGGGCTTTGATAAACATATGTCTCTCTTCTTTTGGTAAGGAGTTGTAAAAAGCGTAAGTTCCATTGGGTGCAATGGAGAGAGGTGTGTGGCCCCAAAGACTTGGCTGGTCTAGGAGTAATCAGCTCTCGTATCCTTAACGTTTCCCTTAGAGCTATATACACTTTTAGTCCCACGTCTTGCAGCGTGAAAGCGTTTTAGTCCCATACTTGCAAAGTGAGCACTATTAGCCCACAACTTGCATCACTGAAACATTTTAGTCCAATTTAATTAGACTTCATCTTTAACCAAATTCGTCAACTTGTGGCATCACATTTTTTTAGCGGACGTACAGAATAGATAAACATATGTCTCTCTTCTTTTGGTAAGGAGTTGTAAAAAGCGTAAGTTCCATTGGGTGCAATGGAGAGAGGTGTGTGGCCCCAAAGACTTGGCTGGTCTAGGAGTAATCAGCTCTCGTATCCTTAACGTTTCCCTTAGAGCTATATACACTTTTAGTCCCACGTCTTGCAGCGTGAAAGCGTTTTAGTCCCATACTTGCAAAGTGAGCACTATTAGCCCACAACTTGCATCACTGAAACATTTTAGTCCAATTTAATTAGACTTCATCTTTAACCAAATTCGTCAACTTGTGGCATCACATTTTTTTAGCGGACGTACAGAATAGATAAAAATGTGGCAAGGGAGTGAATCGAACTCATGATCTTTGAGTTCCTATTCACCACCTTAAGCCACTACGTTAAGCAATGATATCTGGTTCTACAAAGGGTGGAATCTTTTTATCCAATATAAGCGCCCACATGTAAAAATGCCCATATTCGCTGTTAGCATAATCTTATACGTCATATGTGAATGTCTTTTATTTTGAAACTCGGGCTACGTGGTGGCCTTTATTTGAACATTTGAAAAATGCAATTCTAAGTATCAAAATTACCTTAAAAATTACGTACATGTGGACAATGATATAAGATTTTAGTGTGCAAAATTTTAGCCCGAATTGTTTGTATTAGGGGCCACAAAAAAAGAAAATTCTAACAAGATTTGAAGGTGCACCGCTTGCAAACCCGGATCTCTAATTTTGTCTTTTCTACGGAGCCTAGAGCACAAATTATTTCAGATTGAAAATTTATAATTCCTTTATAAATTTTTCAACGTAAGAATATGTATTTTTTGAATATCCAAAATAAATACTTAGATGTAGCCCGGGTATACACACTCAATCAATAAAGATCACTAGTTCCGTCCTTTTAATGTGAGCATTTTTAAGTGTGTGCGCGCTTATATTGTATAAAAGTGTTACGTTCTTTTGTGTAACAATCAGCATCGTTCAACCTAATGGTTTGAGGAGATGATTAGCATTGCAGAGGTCATAAGTTCAATTCCCTTCTTTTTTATATTTTTATTTATTTTGTAAAAATATACAAGGATCATTTGAAAAAATTGTGTCGCTATAGGGTTGACGAATTTGGTCAAAATCAGTCAAACTCGATGAAGTCTAATTAAATTGGACTAAATATTTCAGGGATACAAGTTGTGAGACTAGTAGTGCTCACTTTGCAAGATGTGGAACTAAAACGCTTCCACGCTGCAAGATGTGGGACTAAAAGCGTATATAGCTCTTTCCCTTATGACTAAATGGATTTTGTGGCTACTCGGATGCTAACCATACCATGTGGGGTAAACTCATCCGTGCCAAATACGCCAACGCCTCTAACCTGTTGTTGTCTAGTGGGAGCCAGGAAGGCTCGCAGTTTTGGCAAAGCATTAACAAAATTAAGCACATATTCAAATTAGGTGCCCAATTTCAACTTGGTAATGATCAAACCATCCTCTTCTGGACTAATTGGTGGTTGGCGGCTGCGCTGCTGAGTACCAGATATATAGCCCAGACTCTTCTCCGTTTGCTCTGACCCCTCGATCCTTGTTGCTCAAGCCTGGGTGGAGGGCTCTTGGCATATGGAGTTTGGCTGGTCCTTTCACTACGGGAAAAAATGTCGCTGTCGTGTAGACATGTTTTTGTCGTGTGCCAAACAGATCGAAACATGGCAAAGTCTGCTTTTGCCGTTTATAACTCAGAAAGTACACGGCAAAGTATGTGAACACGACAAATTTCTGAAAAAGAACACGACAAAGAAATATACACAGAAAAGACCCAGAAAGGAACACGGCAAGGAAAATACACTCGGCAAAGTCGACAACGGCACACGGTATAGGTGTTGTCATGGCAACAAGGTGGGACCCGTGACCCCACAGGTCCACTTGACGGGAGGAGCTAACGGCTGCAGACGGTGGTCTCTTTGTCGTGTGTCCTCGTCGGTCCTTTGCCATGTGTATTCTACAGTATACAGGATAAAGGACCTTTGCCGTGTGTATTTCGCAGTAGACACGACAAAGTCCTTTTTTTCCCTTTTATCATATTACTCCTAGGAAAATCATAAAAAAACACTCTAATTCAGAAAAATACAAATAATATATCAAAATTTGCAGAAAAATAAGATCTATCTATTTACACTCAAATATTAGATATTTATGTTGAATAAGAATCTTCATGCTCGCCATTTTGACCATAGTTTAAAACATGCATTAAAAATTCAAAAAAGATCGAAACAATGTAAAACCTTCGCGTGGTGTCATATTATGTGACATAGTTGGTAGGAAAAATATCAAACTTGGCATATTGATTATGTCTCAAAAATACCTTCATAAAATGACCTATTCCATTGGATGTTTCCTGGCTTTCGGGTCAATGACCAATGTTATGGCTAGAATCAAGACATAATTTGTGATAATGTACCTATATGGTGCATGCACGTGCATCATGGAATGGCGAACAATGTTGCAGGAAGAAGTTTTCCTTTTCGTCACACCAAAAAGCCATTTTCCATTTTTCGAGCGTAAAAAAATGGGGGATTTTATAAAGCAACCGCCAAATGGATAATTCAAAATGCTACCACCCCATTTTTCAAAAATACTAGACCACTTTAAATGGACAATGTCCCAACAGGAGGATCTCAAACCTTCCCGTCCACTCCAAGTGAAAAAGACAAATTCCTGCCGAATCGGTAGGAAGTGGGTCAGATATGAACTACATGTATATGATCTGGTGGTCATGTTTTTTTACAAAAATCATTTTTATATTCACAATATGCTATTTCATCAGATATCTAATGAAAGTTTAGAGAGGCTCAGCTCCGAGCTAAGAATCTTCATACCCGTCGTTCGACAAAGTTGTCGATAGTTTAAAAGAGTCATAAATTTTTTCAAAAATGATCAAAACAATGGGAAACCTTCGCATGGTGTCATATTATGTGACATAGTTGGTAGGAAAAATATCAAACTTGGTATATTGATTATGTCTCAAAAATACCTTCACAAAATGACCTATTTTATTCGAGGTTTTCGGGCTTTCGGGTCAAATGACCAATGTTATGGATAGAATCAAGGCATAGTTTGTAATAATGTGCCCATATTGTTCATGCATGTGCATCATGGAATGGCGAACAATGTTGCAGGAGAAAATTTTCCTTTTCGTCGCACCAAAAAGGCATTTTCCATTTCCCGAGCGTAAAAACGGGGTGTTTTATGAAGCAACCACCAAATGGGTAATTCAAAATGCTACCATCCCATTTTCCAAAAATACTAGACCACCTTAAATGGAAAATGTCCCAATAGGTGGGTCTCAAACCTTTCCGTCCACTGGAGGTGAAAAAGACAAATTCCTGCCGAATCGGTAGGAAGTGGGTCAGATATGAACTACATGTACATGATCTAATGGTCATGCTTTAAAAAAAATCATTTTTAGGTTCACAATATGCTATTTTATCAGAGATCCAATGAAAGTTTAGAGATGCTTAACTCCGAGATAAGAATCTTCATACCCGTCGTTCGACAAAGTTTGTCGATAGTTTAAAACATGCATTAAAAATTAAAAAAAGATCGAAACAATACGAAACCTTCGCGTGGTGTCATATTATGTGACATGGTTGCAAGGAAAAATATCAAACTTGTTATATTGAATATGTCTCAAAAAAACCTTAACAAAATGACCTATCTCATTCGAGGTTTCCTGGCTTCCGGGTCAAATGACCAATGTTATGGCTAGAATCAAGGCATAGTTTATGATAATGTGCCTATATAGTGCATGCATGTGCATCATGGAACGGCGAACAATGTTGCAGGAGAAAGTTTTTTTTTCGTCGCACTAAAAAGCCATTTTCATTTTCCGAGCGTAAAAACAGGGGTTTATGAAGCAACCACCAAATGGCTAATTTAAAATGTTACCACCCCATTTTTCAAAAATACTAGACCACCTTAAATGGAAAATGTCCCAATAGGGGGATCTCAAACCTTTCTGTCTACTCCAGGTGAAAATGACAAATTCCTGCCGAATCGGCGGGAAGTGGGTCAGATATGAACTATATGTACAAGATCTGATGGTCATGCTTTTTATAAAAATCATTTTTAGGGTTAGATATGAACTATATGTACAATTTTTTGATCGATTTAGACATTTTATTTGTCGAATTCCGATTTATGGATTTAAATTTATGAATTATTCCATATTAAATAGAAAAAGTAAATAAAATAAAATCATTTTATTTTTTATTTGGATTCAAGATTATTATTACTTATTCATTATTGTTTACTTAAATAATTGTTTGGAATCTAAAACTGAGATGTGTGACATCATGGTCCAAGAGTTAATATGATTGATATGAAAGTATTATCAACAAGGTATGATTTCTTTCTCGGAATCTCATTCGGAAGGAACGAAGAAGTTAAGCGTGCTAGAGCTAGAGTAGTTTTAGGATTGGTGACCAAAGGGGAAGTTTGATTATGAGTGTAATTTGACCAAATATTAAACATACAAAAGGTTAAACTATCCTATATGAGATTATCAAGTAAATAATATTCAAAAAGTTTGAAACAAAATTGATTTTTTTTCATTTTTTTTGAAAAAGGCACTTTTTGCCATGTACCTTTTCCACGAGACACACGACAAAAACAACTTCTTTGCCGTGTACTTTTCGAGGAGACACACAGCAAAGACAGCTTCTTTGTCGTGTATTTTTTAAGAAGACACACAAAGAATAGACACCGTCATCTTCGCGGAAGCCGTTATCTCACTTTATTTTGCCGTGTTTACGCGTAAGACACACGACAAAGTCTTTGCCGCGTCTTATTTAGAAAACACACGGCAAAGGGCCTTTGCCGTGACAAATGTTACCGTGTGGCATTTGCCGTGTGTACACACACGGCAAAGCCTTTGCCGTGTTTCAAAAGGCCTTTGTCGTGTCTTTTGCCCACACGGCAAAGAGTCGGTGTGTCGTAATTGGTTAGGACTCATGAGGAGGTAGCACTCTGGCCGGACCTCTGGATTGATTTTGGCGCCTTGCGGGCTGGTTGACGACTGGGAAAGAGTGTCCTGGGTTCTTGAATCGTCTGTCATTTTCTCCACTTCTTTCCTTTATAGGAAAATTTTCCAACGAGATACCCTACGCCAAGATCATGTGGAAGGCCACTATTCCTCTCAAAGTAAAAAAAAATTCTTAGCTACAGTCAAATAGGCTTCCGTCGAAAGACCAGCCTCTTAAACGCCACTCTCATGCAGATGGCCTGTGTGCCTTGTGCACCCGCCCGGAATCCGCATCTCAAATTTCCTTTAGATATTCTCTCGCTATGTTTTTTTTTGGAGTGGTATCTGGTCGATGCTAAATGTTCAGTGGAACACAGCATCGCTCGACCAGTTTTTTGCTGCCATCCAACCTCTATCTGGCAAAGATAAGAGATCTGCCTAGACGTTGTTTGCTGACCAATGTTGGGCCCTTTGGCAATTCAAAAACAAGTTATCTATTGAAGTAAAATTCCCTAGACATCCCGCTAAGTGTATCTTCAAACCTTTGATCTTTTTGCAGCAATGGCAACCCCTATTCAAGCCTAATGATAAGGAAGCAATGGACCAGATAATGGTGCAAATGAAGCTAATCTACTTTCTCGCGTTGCACCCGCCTGCAATGACTCCGTCCCTAAAGTGATCCTCTAGTATCTCTTTGTTCATAGTAGTTGTTAGACCGAGTAAGTGTTGCTTTGTTTGTCAGTGTGTGGCTGGCTGTGATGTCTAGACCCTGTTGGGTTGGTGGCCTCAGTGTCGAGGCTTGAGGCTTGTAAGGGTATTTCGTACGGTTGGTTGAGAACCTCTGATAACACACATACGTTATCAGTATAAATTCAAAATTATACAATACTCTCTCTGTTTTATATTATTCTGCGTATTAGGTTTATATTATGCATAATTACACAATAAATTTAAAGTTGGGCTTTATGGGAAATAGTGGCCTTCCCATGGTGGCCACGGTGCATAGAGTAGCTGCCGTTCGATTAGATTGAGGGAGCACACGGCGTAGGGTGGCAAACGGAAACTCTCCACAATCAATGGCAGACCGTGGCCGCAAATTACACCCGTCTCACACGGTGGACATGCATTGATCACGGTGCACTTGCTAATAACTATGGCCATACAATCCGTAGGAAAGACATGTGTGCAACACAGATCAAGAATCAACCCGACAATATACATGCATAAAAGATGGTCGACGGCTAGCACACATGTGTGTTTCACGGTGTAGTTTCATGAAGTAAAACAGCCATGCACCTCTTAGGCAAGACATGCGTGTACCACGGCACGAGGATCAACCCCTTGGCCGCAATACACATCTATAAAACAAGGTAGACGGCCAGCACACATGCCCATGGTTCACGGTGTATTTTCACGAGGCCAAACAGCCATGCATCCCGTTGGCCATGATCAACCTTGTAGTAAACATGGTTCCATTGAATTAGCATGGTGGCGGATACGTTTCGACATTATTAAGGGGAAATTTTGTCGTCTTATGCAAAGACCATGTACATATATTCCTGATGCTTCCCACATGTGCCGATATGCAACCAGTCTTTTATGACGGTTAGCTAATTATCATTCAAACTAGATGGGCATGCGAGCTTCGGCGAGAGCCGCCGACATTCCGTTTTGGCACTCGATGGATAGGTGTGGTGGATAAGCAGGTGCTTTTCTGTGTGTCATTATCCTTTGTAACTTGTTTATTTTTCTGTTTTGTTTTAATGCTACCATAAACAAAATAGAAGATATATTAGGCATGCTTTGCTACACCAATGAAATCTAAGTTGTCCAAAATATTTTGGTCTTTCTTTGTCGAACACTATGTGATATTGGTATGTTTAGCTAGCAAAAATATGTAATGAGTACAGTGTACCAGTTCAAACTTCGTCACGACGGGATGCTAGGTGTTACCGTTTAGTTCACCGCGGAGTTGAAGGAAGTGATGCAAAACAACGCTGGCAATCATACCTTAGCTATAGCAATTATTTTAGCTGGTTCATCAGCGATGTTAGTTAATTGTATATAGTACTCCCTCCGTGATGCGTGTTGAACGCTCCATTGGGAAACCCCAAGACCAAGGTGTGATGTAGCACATCAACAAGTTTTCCCTCGGTAAGAAACCGAGGTTATCGAACCAGTAGAAGGAAGGAAACGCCTCAAAGGTGTTACAAGCAACGTGGAAACCTGCACAACACAAACTCAAGACTTTGCCCCAACCAACAGTAAGGTTGTCAATCTCACTGGTTGTTGTAACAAAGGATTAACTGTATGGTGTGGAAGGTGATGATGGTTTGCAGCAAGTAAACAGTAAGAGTGGAAGATGCATCAATGGTAAAGATTGGTCCGGGGTTCATAGTTCACTAGAGGTGTTCTCCTTAGATAAATAAATATGGCATGCTGGATAAACAAATTACAGCAGGGCAATTAACAGGACTGAGCAAGGCATAACAATGCAATACTAGACAAAAAAATCCTATGGGATTCGATTGGGCAATACAACAATATACATAGACCGCCATCCAACTGCATCTATGACTAGAAGTCCACCTTCAGGTTATCATTCGAACCCCCTCCAGTATTAAGTTGTAAGCAACAGACAACTGCTTTAAGCAAAGTATGTAAGATAAACAATTCACTTGTTCCATGAACAAGAGACCGTTGTTTTCTCCCTAGTGGCAACAACACATCTACAACCAAAGAGATTTCTGTCACTTCCCTTGGAAACTAGAGACATGAACCCACCATCGAGCATAAATACCCCCATCTTGGAGTCACTAGCAACTACTTGGCCAAGATAGCTACTAACAACGGAGAGCATGCAAGATCACAAACAACACAGAATGATAGAATCAAATATACAAAACCATTAATCAATCTGATATAATAATCTCAATATCCATCGGATCCCCGCAACCACAACATGCATGATTACAAATATATTAGATCTTGATCATGAACGGAGCTCACAAGATCTATACATGAAAACATAAAGGAGGAGATACCACCATCTAGCTACTACATGGACCCGTAGTCCAAGGTGGAACTACTCACGCTTCATACCAGAGGCTGGCATGATGAAGAAAAAGGCCTCTGGGATGATCTCCCCTCCGGAAGGGTGCCGAGAAGAACTTCAGATCCCCCTGATGTAGGGACAATGGTGGCGGAAGCTATAGATGGTTTCGTGGAGTTTTGATCGGGTGCCTAGGGTTTATGTATCGGGGGATTCTTATAGTCGAAGAGACGAGGCAGGGGGCCACCAGGGCGGCTGCACCCCCCAGGTGTGGGGTGGGCCCACCCACGCGGCCAGGGGGTGTGGCCCCCTGGTGAGCCTTCTCTGTCTCGTCTTCTGGCTTCGTGTTGCCCACGGTAAAATATTGACTTAGCTTTTGTCCCGACCGATTCCGATAATATTGATTTTCTGTCTTTCTGGAACCAAAAACAGAAGAAAACAGGCAACTGGCACTGTAGCAACTTGTTAATAGGTTAGTTTCAGAAAACATATAAAAACACCTCAAAGTGTAGACAAAGAAAAGCAAAGTAGATAGTAAACAAGCTTGGAACATCAAAAATTATAGATACGTTTCCGATGTATCAAGCATCCCCAAGCTTAACTCCTGCTCGTCCTCGAGTAGGAAAGTGATAAAAGAATAATTTTTGAGGTGACATGCACCATCGGAAGCAAGATCAAACCATTTGCAAGCATTGAAAGCTGGGATCAAAGAACTCTAAACATGTGCATGAAAGATGGAGTTCAAACAATAAGACAAAGTAAGTATGCATGCAACATGAAAGGCTACAAACAAAGATCATGAATAACATGCATTAAAAAACGTTTGTTTGTTTTACATACATAAAACATGGCATAGTGGCATTTAGCTTGTCCCTCATAGAGTAGGAAATAGATGCATAGGACACCTTCAAAGTTCATAAGAGTGACTAGATACAAGTAGCACAAGAACAAGTAATATCAACAATATGCATCAATCAATAAGTTTTGGGACACTGCACATAGAACTAAGAATGGCAACTATGCTCTCTTAATGGTGCCTAAAGGTAGAAGGTGGAGACTCAATATAATAGTGGAAGAAAGACCCTTCATAAAGGGAAGCAGGGTTTCAAGTTTCAAAAATAGCTTCCAAAAATTATGGTACTTGTTAGCTTTCAGTCCTCATTGCCCCTATCATAAGCATCTTGAAGTGATTAAGGTTAGATTGAACAAAGATGGAGTATATGCTTGACAAAGTATAAGTTGGCAATCTCATGTCCCTTGAATATGAGGGCCGAACCGCATGCTACTCAACTTTAGTCACCTTTAAGTTCTTGTCATAGTAAGTACATCTGTATCATAGAGAACCGCCAATGGGGTACCCCTTGCACATGGTACATGAGCTATCCCATAACCAAAATGACAAGGCAAGCAGACAATGAGCATCTCAGCGATCTTTTTATTTACTATGTGCATAGCTTTTTATTGAGGATGCTTCATAGAATGCTCATTATGGTGATGCTGCAAGTTTCCACCATGATTAGGCATGGCTTAGGCTAGCGGCCCAGGCGTTTCTCTAACACACATACATAACTTCATGGACTTACAAGCTCCCTCTTTATTTCACACCGGCGACATCCATAGACAAAATAGCATGATATCAACTGTGTACAAAGTACAAGTGCAGTGTTGAAAATGTTCCCCATGACAGCATGGTTCTGCTAATTTCAACGTATAAGTGCAAGAATATACAACATAGCTAACACAATGGTTCAAGTTTATTAGGGGCAAAGAATATAAAGTGTGCCATCAAGTTTGTGAGGGCTTTAATCACTAAGTTTTCACATAACAAAATACTTTTTAATTGGAAGATAGCTGAAAACAAGAATATACTTGGAATGGTGTAACACACCATGCATAGGAATTTATAGTGGGTGCTTTGGAATAACTTGGTTTCTTGGAAGTTGGAAGCATGAGTAGAGCTTACTCATACAAGTGGAGGCTAGCAAAAGACTGGTAGCAACCAACTAAGAGAGCAATAATGTCCATAATCATACAGAGCGACAAAACATTACTAATAAAAGCATAGAGTGGTACTACAAGTCAAGGACTAAATGATCATAGAGGCTATGGTGACTTGTTCATAGTCATAACATGGTGTGAGCATGTGCCAAGTCAACCCGAACAAAGCATCAAAGGAGAATACCACAATACTATGTTTTTGTATGCTAAAACAACGCATGATTCTTTCAAGGCACGCTAAGCAATCCAAATTGTTTGGAACAAGACATGCTACAACAATAATCACTAATCATAAGGTCAAAACAACACCTAGCATGTCATGCTAAAGTCTTTGTCACGGTCAATGCAAGCTCCTCTTGCACTTTCAAGCAAGAACTTTCTACTCCTTTCCAACACCAATCAACTTATTTGAAACAACACAGCGAGAACGGGGGTCCAAACTACTTTATTCAAGCAAACTAAACAAACTAAGGAAAGCAAACAAAAACTAAGACGCTCCAAGAACAACACAACAGTGCATAAAACAATAAAAACGAAGTGTCTAGAAAGACCTGAGTTTTTTATTGAAGAAGGGGATGCCTTGGGCATCCCCAAGCTTTGACGCTTGTACCTCTTGGATATTTCTTGGGGTGACAGCGGGGTGGCATCCCCAAGCTTGAGCTTTTGTCCATTCTTCATCTTATTACATCATTCTCTTTCTACACCTGAAATTTTTCCTTCATACAAAACTCCACACAATCTTCATTAGCAACATTAGTGTATTCAAAAGATAATAAACCTTTGGGTTTAGCTTTGGAACAGCTAAAAATTTCTCTAAAAATACAAGCTACTTTAGCAACTCCTTTAAAAAGCTCAATTCCCCAAAAGAGAACTCAAAAATGAATCAATAAGAAGCAATGCAAATAATGGCAGAAATCTGTCAAAACAGACCAGTAGGTAGAAACCGATCTTTTAGAAAATATTCTATTGCTCAAATCAAAAAATATTGAACTAACTAAAGTTATATAACATACCGGGGGATTTATTCGTAAATTTTTAGCTCAATACGACTTACAGAGATTCCTCACAAATTTTTATGGTGTAGGACAGAAATCTGTTTCGGGACAGCAACTCCCCAAATCTTACTTTTCTCTCATTAGAGGTCATTCTTGGCACAAAAGCAAACAAAAAGGATAATAAGAGGTCATTAATAAAGTAATAACTTCCAAGACTCAAGGAAACTCTTGGGTTATCTCCCAACAAGTACTTTTCTTTAACGCCTTTAAGCTAGGCTTGATAGTTTGAGAGGATGCTCTCATAAGAAATATGAATTGAGGTAAAAGAGAGCATCAAGAAGCAAATTCAGAACACATTTAAGTCTAACCCACTTCCTATGCATAGGAATCTTGTACACAAATAAATTCATGAAGAACAAAGTGACAATCATAGGAAGATAAGGCAAGAGCAACTTCAAAACTTTCAGCACATAGAGAGGTGTTTCAATACCATCAAAACTTCTGCAACCATATTTTCCTCTCTCATAATAATTTTCAGTAGCTTCATGAATAAACTCAACAATATAACTATCACATAAAGCATGCTTTGCATGATCTACAAACACATAATTTTTATCAAGCTCAAAAATAGTGGGATTAAAACATTCACAGGTTTTACCCAAAGTAGATATTTCAAAAGGATCCATAGAAACATAACATTCATCCTCCTTTGATAAGCATGGGGGGCAATCAAATAATGTAAGAGATAAAGAGTTACTCTCATTAGAAGGTAGTCATGGGTAGATAATCCATTCTTCCTCCTTTTGTTCATCACTCTCCTCCTCTTTTTCATCTAATGATCTTTCAGGTTCAGCAATTTCTTATTCCATAGGCTCCTGCAAGGCATTAGTCTGTTCCATTTGTGGGAAGCATCTATTAAAATATTCAAGAATATAGCCATTTTGTTCCTTGTAATTATCAAAGCAAAATTTAAGTATCTCAAAAACCTCATATTTATAAGGTGCATCATCAGTATTTTCAAGCAAACTGGCAAGTTAAAATGCACCCTTGAAAGCAATAAATTCCTCAATTTGTTCCACATCATAAAAGTCATAATTTCCTTTAACATAAGAAGATATGGTAACATTTTCATTATACTCACATTGAAAAGGCAGGTGTTTATACCTCCTACAGCAACAAGATTTATCAAAGCAATAAGTAACATTATAAGTAGAGCACACCTCTCTAGCAATAGTATTCAATTTATCATTTTGTTCCCATAAGTGTTTCCCTTTTTGTTACAAACGGTGCTCCTTATAATAATACTTCTCTTCTTCCGTGAATCAACCTTTCTAATTAGAACAGTTTCAAAGAAACCATCCATTGATAGAAAGCATGACAAAGCAAGGCAATAACAGACCAGCAACTAGAGCAGGGACTAATTTTTTTGTGTTTTTTATAAGAGAAAGGAAACCAAACTAGACTAATTTTTTTTTGAAGTTTTTGATAAAAAGAGGCAAACAAAACCAAGAAAAAAAACTAAGCAAACTAAAAACAAAGTAAAGAGAAAGGTTGAGGAGGACTCCCCTTGTGAAGACGTCCTTAGCCTCCCCGGCAACGGCGCCAAAAAGTCTTGATGCGTGTTCAACTCCCCGTTGGGAAACCCCAAGAGCAAGGTATGATGCAGCACAACAACAAGTTTTCCATTAGTAAGAAACCGAGGTTATCGAAATAGTAGGAGGAAGGAAACGCATCAAAGGTGTTGCAAGCAACATAGAAACCGAGGTTGCTGTAACAAAAGATTAACTGTATGGTGTGGAAGGTGATGATGGTTTGCAGCAAGTAAACAGTAATAGTGGAAGATGTATCAATGGTAAAGATTGGATCGGGGTCCATAGTTCACTAGAGGTGTTCTCCTTAGATAAACAAACATGGCATGCTGGGTAAACAAATTACAGCAGGGCAATTGACAGGACTGAGCAAGGCATAAAAATGCAATACTAGACAAAAAGATCCTATGAGATTGGATTGGGCAATACAACAATATACATAGATCGCCATCCAACTGCATCTATGACTAGAAGTCCACCTTCAGGTTATCATCCGAATCCCCTCTAGTATTAAGTTGCAAGCAACAGACAACTACTTTAAGCAAAGTATGTAAGGTAAACAATAAACTTGTTCCATGAACAAGAGACCGTTGTTTTCTCCCTAGTGGCAATAGCACATCTACAACCGAAGAGATTTCTGTCACTTCCCTTAGAAACTAGATGCATGAACCCACTATCGAGCATAAATACCCCCTCTTGGTGTCACTAACAACTACTTGGCCAAGGTAGCTACTAACAACGGAGAGCATGCAAGATCACAAACAACACATACATGGTAGAATCAAATATACAAAACCATTAATCAATCTGACATAGTAATCTCAATATCCATCGGATCCCCGCAAACACAACATGCATGATTACAAATAGATTACATCTTGATCATGAACGGAGCTCACAAGATCTATACATAAAAGCACAAAGGAGGAGATACAACCATCTAGCTACTACATGGACTTGTAGTCCAAGGTGGAACTACTCACGCTTCATACTGGAGGCTTGCATGATGAAGAAGAAGTCCTCCGGGATGATCTCCCCTCTAGCATGGTGCCAGGAAGAACTTCAGATCCCGCTGATCTAGGGACGATGGTGGCGGCGGCTACAGACGGTTTCATGGAGTTTTTATCAGGTGCCTAGGGTTTCTGCATCGGGAGCTTCTTATAGGCAAAGAGGTGAGGCAGGGGGCCACCAGGGCGGCTGCACCCCCCTCAGGCGCACAGTGGGCCCACCCGCACGACCAGGGGGTGTGGCCCCCTGGTGATCCTTATCTGTCTCGTCTTCTGGCTTCGTGTTGCCCACGGTAAAATATTGACTTTGGCTTTTGTCCCGTCCAATTCCGAGAATATTGATTTTCTGCCTTTCTGGAACCAAAAACAAAAGAAAATAGGCAAATGGCACTGTGGCAACTTGTTAATAGGTTAGTTCCAGAAAACATATAAAAACACCTCAAAGTGTAGACGAAGCAAAGCAAAATAGATAGTAAACAAGCATGGAGCATCAAAAATTATAGATACGTTTCCGACGTATCACTCCGTTTCAAAATATAAGATGTTTTAGGTTTGTGAAGAGAATGCATCTAGACTTATTTAGTGTGTAGATTCACTCTAAACCTAAGTGAAACTACATACTAAAAGATGTCTAGATACATTTGCTTCACAATGCTAAAACATCTTATATTTTGAAACAGAGGGAGTATTTGCTTATAAAGCAACATATACAATAACATATCTATTCATAGCATATTCATTGCTAGCATATATGTGATACAATGGTGGAGAGTATTCAAACCTCTTGGTCATGTATTCTGGAAACAAAAAGCAAACACTAAGCGGTTATGCAATGATACCTAACAGAATCAGGAACGAAAGGCAACCTTTTCTCGGTTTTTTTAGTATACTGGCTAGAGTGCAACTCCGCATCATCAGCCATAACTTCGAGCTTTTCGTTATTTTTGGTGTTTCCTTCAGCAAGGATAGAATCAGGAATCAAAGGCAACCTTTTCTCGGTCTTTTATTTAGTATACTGGCTAGAGTGCAACTCCGCATCATCATCCATAACTCCAAGCTTTTCGTTGTTTTTGGTGTTTCCTTCAGCATGGATTTCTTGAACAGGTGGAGTAGAGAAGAAAAACAACATGGTGTTTTCGAAACCAAAACAACATTAGGTGAGGCATTTTTTTCCAGACGTCCTCTTGTCTAGCTAGTAAACCAAAAGAACACATTGAACAATACTAACAAAGAACGGGAAGTTCCAATTTCACAACTGGATGCACATATAACCTAGCAAGTTCGAATTATTCCCCAGCAAGCATAGCAGAGATAGCCAATTGGCCAAAGTTAGCACCAGGTAGTCTGAAATTCACACAAAAAGCACCGTCTTCAGAAAAATCCAAAACCTCGGAACAAAAATGCTAGCTCGGCAATAACATGAGACAGTCACATCAACAACTTATCTCCTCCCAACTAACCCGGAGATTTTAGCAGGCAGATAGTAGAGCATAAGATTCTGCCACAATCTAACATGTGCCATAAGAATTAAGAAGTACAGAGAAAATACAAACTTAAACTTCACCACCTTGTATAGCTTAAGAAAGAATACATAGGTATCATGATATTACCAATTTGTAGTACTCCCTCCGATCCATATTACTTGACTTGGATTTGTCAAAATTTGGACGAACCTATATACTAAATAGTGTCTAGATTCATCTAAATCTAGACAAATTTGAGTCAACTAATATGGGTCGGAGGGAATAGAACATACCTTCCAAGGAACTACTTGGTAAATGAAATGTCTCTAGTATTTGAGGATATGAAAGCCCACGGGTTTTTCCCCCTTATTTATCACATACAGAGTTGCTTTTGAATTTCATTGTGTAATTTTTTTGATTCAATGGACGCAAGCAGAAATAATTGTACACGTTTCTCATTTCAGGAAAAACCATTAATAAGATATAATAAACTAGCCCTAATTTAAGCACCAAGAGATCAAACAATCATATATTTGGCATGGAGCATTACACCCATTTTCATGACAAAGTCCTGATACTATAGTGTGATTTTTCAGCAAGCTTGTTTTTCTACCTCTTGTAGAAACGTAAATTTCAAGAATACATAGGTATCATGATACTACAAATTTGTAGTACCCACTCCGTCTCAAAATAGATGTCGCAAGTTTGTCAAATTTGGATGAATCTATATACTAAATAGTGTCCAGATTCATTCAATTTTTGACAAATATGAGGAATCTATTTTGAAACGGAGGGAGTAGAACATACCTTCCAAGGAACCACTTTGTAAATGAGAAGTCTATACTATTTGAGGATATGAAAGCCCATGGAGGTTTCCCCCTTCAGTTATCACATACAGAGTTGCTTTCGAATTTCATGGTAAGCAACGCAATTTTATGATGTGTAAAATTCTTGATTCAATGGACGCGAGCTGAAATAATTGTACACCTATTCTCATTTCAGGCAAAACAATAAATAAGATATAATAAACTACCCCTAATTTAAGCATGAAGAGATCAAACAATCGTAAATCTTGAAAGTTATGTGTCCCCATTTTCATGATAAAGTCCTGATACCACGGTGTGCTTCTTCAGCAAGCTTGTTTTCCTACCACTTGTAGAAACATAACTTTCAAGATCCACTATATTCTTCACCATTGTCAGAAAAAATAACCCACATTAGAGGTCTATGTGCGTTGTGGTCATATTAAAAAGATAATATAATGTAGGACACATTAAATCCAAACCCTAGCTAGATTGATCCAAATTACAAAAGCATTGGTTTGTCTTAATCCATGGCAGCCATAAGTGTTGCTGATTCCTCTCAAACATTTAACGCTCAATTTGAAGAATATAAGTGCACCTTTTAATTGTATAGCAGTGCCACAATAATATATAATACAGTCCTTTCTAAGTCCGTTTAAAATAGAATTTTTTCAAAAGAAATATACTTGATCTTTTTTATACTGAAAATTGACATGTAGGGATTCAGTTACTGCAGCAATACCAAGCTATAACCACTATTTAAGGCTCTTAGCTCGTCAGCTTCCTATATTCTAGGTTCTTGCTCTATTTTCTCTACATACTACTATTTGACTGTAATCTCTATTGAGCGACAAATTAAGAACACAAAGGATAAATTTTAGTGGATACAACGATAATTTAACAATTTGAGCAACCGAGACTGGATGTATTAAATTACTTGTGACTGGTAAGAACACTTCATCACATCCTTCCAATGTATCTTGTATGCGTGTTTGATCGACCTGGAATTGGTTACACCGGCAAACATTAGTTAGTTACGTCTGTACTTCTTAGTTCTTGTTAACAAAGATAAGAGTGGTTTATTTCAGTGAACTTACGGATATTTATTTGAGTGGATATCCAAAAAATTAAATTGCGACTAATAAAATTGAGTGGAATATAAGACAGCTCAAATTAGTAGTAAGAATAAAGTAACAGCAAAACTCGCTAATAGAAAATGCATTAACACATATACCTGATAAAATCTAGATCCACTATTCAAAGGTATGGAATCTATTTGAAAGTTATTCTAGTCCGATAGATTGGTTGGGGGTAGATAGTAGAGCTCTATCCCAATTTTCCCATATAAAAGGTAAATAACCAATGAGCTAGTAATGATTGTTAGCTAAAGTCATAAGCTATGAAGAAACACACATAGCCTGGGGTTGAACCATGAGCTTGAAAATAGGAGTGCACAGAGAGCATGATCATACTATAATGTTTGAGAAAGCAATTATCTTTTAAAAATTCAAATGGAAAAGAAGAGATATAGAATGGGGAGATAGCTAGGCACTCACTAATGAACCGAAGAACAATAACCCTCCAACTAACGACTTACACCTGGTGCAACAAGTATCCTTCAGGATCATATATCAATGTAACAAATAAACTATTTATAAAAATATTGCCCATCTTGTATCACTAAATGTATGCAGAAAAAATGTAGCACGTAGTTTTAATAACTAAACTAATTATTCTCTACAATTTATTTATGATACCTAGCGTAGTTGCTGATGATGTAAATGGCTTTCAAACCAATTTAAATGAGTTCAAACAATCATGTCGTTAGGTAAAAGAAATAATTTTTTTTTCTGACATGGAACACCTGGTTCCATTACCTGAAAAGATCAGCTAAACAGTAGGCCGTAAAGAGCGAAAACACCTTTACAGAAAGTTCAATTTACAATATTCATGAAGAAATCAACCATAAAACCTGCAAACACCTAATCACTGGTGCTTAGTGAAGCTAACGAAGCGACTTACAGCACTACAACCCAGGCTATGAAAAATGAACACGCATCTCTGATATTTCTCGGACTAATAATGACAAAGTGAACATATTACCTAATCCCTATTTCCAGTATGATATTCGGGCTTCTGATTTCATGAGGATGAACGGCAATAAGATACAATATTCCCTTGATAGCATCAATAACATCTGCACCGAATTTTATAGATGCAGAAATGACGGAGATAAAAAAATATTAATTAGCAAAAAGGACATATGAGCAGGTGCATAATGATGGAAACCCAAATTCCCCTTCTTACCGATATGGTTTTCTTCTAAAATGCAAACCTCCATGATTCGTTTTCTGATGTAGCCAACGATAGGAAAAGAGCAGAGTTAATTGTCTGCTCCTTTGTAACTATAGAAACTTCAGAAAGCAGAGAAACAAAATTAAGCATTGACCATCAGGTGGACTGAATGAATTACTGCTGAACTTGTGCAGGCAAAGATCCACAACATCCTCCTTTGTTTTAGCAGCTGTCTTTTATCAATTATACCCAAGGTTCAGGATACCAGACCGAGGCCTCAATTATTCAGAATGGCCATTGTATCTTTTTAGGGTTACTTGATCATGAACCAAAAATGTCTGACGCACAAGGTAGTTGCTTAGGAAGACGACCAATTACCTCCACAAGTCAACCACCACGGTTTATCAGTGGTGAAAGAAACCATTAAACTATAACACACCCTAGTGGTAGTGGAGTCAGATCATAGTAACCTGGAAAGACAACAATATCCACAGGGAAGCACCAAATAAGGTGCCATTGATCGTGGACGCCTGGTCCACCCGAATGTACAATCGACGCCCCCTCTTCGGCTACACATCATCCAAACATATAATACGTGTAAATAATTCAATTTTCTAAGAGAACATAAAATGAAATGCAAATTTTACTAAGCATTAACCTGCTAAAATAACAGTGCAGTGGGATTCACATATTATAGATGACATATCTATAACTTAGTATCCCCATTCTCTCTTCACCACTGGATCTCACACAGCAGGCCAGATCCACCACGCCCCGCTGTTGTAGGCTTAGATCTAGGGCAGAGTTGCCTACTCTACAAACCAAATTCATTTGTAGAGAAAAATTTAGTACCACATCTTCCTTTATCCTAATGATCTTCTATTTAACTAAATTGGCTTGGAAAATCAACAAATGTTCTCATGACAAATGAAGACAAAATTGCACAAATAGGAATCTTTCCATATTTTATTTATATAAGAAACAGTAATAAGGGGATTATATATGCTAAATTTAATGAATCTATTATTAAACTATGCGCATATCAATTGCACAAGAATGCCTTAACATGTAGCACCACAAGGGGAATATATATGCTAAACTAACTAATCCAAATTCTTCACCCTGTACTGGTTACTTGAACAGACTAATGTAGACATTCAACATGAAACTCAAGTGGACACACCAAATTTCTTGTCAACGCCAACTGCATTAGGAGAGCCTCCATAACCATGGAATCAAAAACACCATTGAGGTGGATAGGCGAGCCTCCGCAGCCTCCCGGCCATAGGCCATACTGACTTACTATCAATGCATGCACCGGTGAGATTGAATATATCTAGAAACAGAATCACAGGAAAAGAGAGGAGCTTGCAACCGATGTACCAATATGAAGCTGAAAGGCTGGAAGATATACATTCTTCTATCCCGATTCCTCTGGCTCATGACATCTTGCTTAAATGCCTAGAAAAAATGTTGTCCTTTTTGTGAGTACTCTAAGAGCAAAATAAGGAAAGGAACCTAAAAAGTGATACCCTTGCATAGGCAGTTAGGAGTTATGCGGTTAAATTCTTTACACACAAATGCACTCTCGGACTAACAATTAATCTAGCAATTCAAGTATCCTATCAGCCAGCTATGTTGTCTAACATGTGGATGTCGGAAGAAAACCCATTACTAATGCAAATACTATCTATAAAATCTAAATCCATACTATGGTTATGAGAACTAAAAATATGGAAAAATAACATAGCCAATGTTCAAAGAATATATCATAATAGGTTGGCCAAATAGGAAACTAATGTTTTAGAAGAGTCTATATTTCTATGTTCACAATTGAAGGAAGAGAATGAAAATTTGCAAGAAATGAGAAACTTCATACATGTGACCTATATATATTTGGTAGTACAGAAAATCTATAGAAAAAACAAACTGTGACATGTAGAAAACTGTTGTCGGATGCAACACACTGGTTCTTTGCAAATATGCACAGTCATGATGGATACAACATTACCACATATTTGTGAATATACGCCCTTTTTCTCTCTCCGGGAATGCAAATTAGCACTAAATCATTTTATTATGGCGAAAGCACAGAAAAATGTCAAAAGCACTCTAAAAAATCATATTATAATGTTGAAAACAACGTAGTCTAGAGTGATACCGATAGTCAATGCTACCAATGAAATACTTCTAATCAAGAAGGGAAGAAAGAAGCGACAATCCTAAAACATAATTATTATCACTACGGGAGAAAGGTTCTTTGCCGTGTGGGTGTACCCACACGGCAAAGGCCTCCCGGAACACGGCAAACCCTTTGCCGTGTGTAAGCACACGGCAAAACCCACACGGCAACGATCGGCACGGCAAAGGCTCTTTGTCGCGTGTCTTCACGCCCGGAACACGGCAAACCCTTTGCCGTGTGTTTTCTGACCACACACGGCACACTAAAGTAGTTGACGGTTTCCGTCCGTCTGACGAAGCCAACAGATGGGTGCCGTGTATTCCCTTTGCCGTGTGCATTCATTCTTTTCCGTGTGTCCTCCCTTTGCCCTGTGTCTTGCCTTCGCCGTGTGTATGTCCTTTGCCGTGTGCTTTGCGTTTTGCCATGTGTTCAGGGTTTGCCGTGTGCATATACATTTGCTGTGTCTTTCCCTTTGTCGTGTGCCTCTCAGGGGTGACACACGGCAAAGTTCATCCTTTGCCGTGTGCCTTTGGCATATAGCACATGGCAAAGGCCCTATGTATAACCTCAGCAGCACACATGTGGGCTACACGTGGCTTCTTTGCCGTGTATATACACATGTCAAAGAAGCCCTGTTTTTTCAATTTTTTTTGTTTCCATTCATTTCCTGCAATTCAAAACATAGAATATATATAAATGATCATACAGATCATCAGCAACACCAAATTGCATCGAACAACAATAATATAATCATCACCAACACCAAAATGCATCACCAACACCAAAATATCACAAGTATGATCATAATATCATCACAAACACTACCAAATATCACACAAGACCAAGTTTATTACACAAGTGCATAACCAACAAGTGCACAATCCCTAAACTACACAAATATTACAAGTTTATTCTTGCCACCCACAATACCATCAACTCCGAGTGCTCCACAAGCTCATGCTCCATCGTGAGATCCTACAAGTTCAAGACAAGTACATAAATATGACAAGTAAAATCATCAATATGTACAAGTTTCTAGGCAAGTTGATGGAAATGGCAATAACATGGGATTTTAACGAGTCTCATGGCAAATTACATCAATATGACAAGTAAAATCACGAATATCTACAAGTTCCATGGCAAGGCTAGAATTTCTATAAGTGTCATGGCAAGGCTAAAATTTCTACAAGTCGCATAGCATGGCTAAAATTTTGACAATGGCATAGAATTATCTACAAGTGTCATGGAATTTGCTAAATTTGCTATAAGTATCATGGCAAGGCTAAATTTCTTACAAGTGTCATGGAATTGCTAAATTTTCTATAAGTATCATGTCAAGGCTAAAATTTCTACAAGTGATAGCATGGCTAAAATTTCTACAAATGCGATGACATGGCTAAATTTGACAAGTATAAGAAAACAAACCTGGAGGACTCTTATTCAGCCTCCAGACGACCGACGGATTGTTGACGGTGAAAGACGGCGGCGCCTGGTTGTTCGATCCACCCACGGACCCACCAGGCGGCGGCATCGCATTGTCCATCTACAGCATTGGAAATTGTGAGCATTAGACAATAAGGCAAGATTGAAAATTGCGAGCATTGGATAATAAGACACTTAATCACTTACCCACGAGAAGGCAAAAGGAGGAGTGGGAAGAGTCCCTGGTTGAGAATTGATGAGCATTTGCTGTGTCATCCACCGCATCATCTGCCCCTGTTGCTCCAGCAACCCCTGCTGATGGGGCCATCTGTTGCTCCAGCTGCTGCTGCCGCTGCTCGGTCGCCTCTCTGCGTGCCCTATCAGCGGCCATCTCCTCCTACATCGTGTCGCCACGATTAGATGAACATTGCAACACAAAACATGTAGTAAAACATAGATGACCAAGGAAGAACATACCCGTAACTGGTCGAGAGCTACAACCGAAGGCCGTGGGCGGGTCTCTATAGCAGGCTGGTCGCTCGTCCTACCACGCTGGACCTGGCGCATAGATGGAACGGTCTTATGGTCGATGGACCCATGACCGATCCATAGGCGACCATTCTTCTGGCCTTCTCCCGCCAGCAAGGTGACCTCGGGGTCGAAGGGGGCGGTCTCAGGGTTAGAATCTTCTCCATGCACCTCCTTGTACTTCTCAGGGTACTTCTCACCCCGGAGCCTGGCTCCCTCGTTCATCCATAGGCTCCTGTTCCTAGGCTCGTCCAATGTGTGTGTCTTCTTCCAAACGGCAAACACAGACGGCTCTTGATCTGTCTTTATTTTCTGCACAAAAGAGCACGAAGTTAAGTGAAGGGGGACTCCAAAGGGAGAAGTGAAGAATAACATTACAAGAAAGAACAAATAAAGCATTTTCTCACCTCTTTTTGCCTAAGAAGGGCGAGGAGGATGTTGCCTTGGCGGTGTGATCCACCGCCATCGCCTCTCGCCACTTCTTTGCATCGGCGTGTTTCTGGAGGTAATTGGGGTGTGTCCACCATGCTACCATTGCCGTGAAGCACCGCTCGTCATTACCCATGAACTGAGGAGGGTTCTACATCCACAAGACACACGTATTAGTACAATAGAAAATAAAATAAGGTCAAGAAATCAATAAAACAAAAATGCAACTACCTGCAGGTACTACCACGGCTCGAAGAGCATCTCCCGGGCTTGGCTCTTGTTCATCCAAATCTTGCGATCACCAAACCAGTTGCGGATGCAGTTCACGCGTGCCTCGTAGTGCATGTCTTGCACCTTCCTCTTGGCAAGCTCGTGAACAATCATCAAACACTCCCTTTTGCGCGCCCTGTCCATGTTGAAGAACTTCTACAAGTATGCACATAGGGAAAAAAAGGGGGGTCAAAGCCACGAGTACACTTATATTTCATCCTCAAGGCGATTGAATTATGACAAGCGAAACAAACTTACCCAGAACAAAACCTGTACCTTCTCCACGATGGTGGTGTACTTTTTTTCGGGATCTTCGGCATAGTGGTAATGCTTCCAAGTCCAAGCCACATCCTTTGAACCATTTGGGAGAGTGACAATCCCAAGAAAATACTTTCTAACCAAGGCTCCAAGGATGCTTGAGTAGCCACGATATGGCTTGACCCCATCCTGATATAGAAAGGCACTGCAAAATGAAAAGACAAGGTTAGTATGTGATAAAAATTGCAATGTATGGTTTAGGGTCAAATCATGTACCTCGACCCAGCGGGCACGAGTACCTTGTCCGCATAGGGATAAGGTAAGTCGGGGAGTCTCGAAACCCCACGCCGATATGTAGCCTTCTCCCGCGGCACCAGGCTCGGGTCCATGAGAGCGTACTCCTCAAGGTACTGCGTCTCATCCTCCGGAGGCGCCCACCTCAAGGACGTGTCAAGCTCGTAGGGTAAAGACCCCAACCCCTCATCCTCCTCCTGCCGCTGCTGCTCCTGCTCCTCCTCGTCAGAATCCGAGTGCGTCCCCTCATCCTCCTGACGGCGAACTGGCTCCTCCTCCTCCTCCTCGTCCTCCCCCTCCCCCTCCTGCTCCTGCTCCTGCTCCTGCTCGTCCTCCTCGAAGACCAGAGGGGGACTAGGAGTCCTCGCACGCCTCCCACGCCCCCGCCGCTGTGAAGTGCGTGGTGGAGCACTAGCACTAGCACTAGCAGGCTGCTTCCCCCTGGCATCTTTTGAACCACCAGTCACAAGTTTTGCCAAGCTTTTCAGCTTTCTTGTAACTCCCTTTCCCCCCGACATCTTTCAATCACCTGCAAAACAGAGTGAAAAAAGTAGTTTATTAGTACACATCAGTGACACAAGATTCATAACAGTACAATAATACTCAAGTTTTAAACACACACTATATTCGTATCAGCAAAGACGAAAGAAGAGAAATACTTCCATGATCCATATAGCATGGATATGAGACGCGGCAAGCCAAGGAAAGGATTTTCCACCTAGCCCAACGAAGATGCTAAGATTGGGTACATCTTCAGGGTTGGCGGCATTGTAACGAAACACTGGGTTGTGCTTTGTGGGAATGTTGGCATCATAGTGCTTTGTGGTGAAGTTTGCAACCTCCTCGTTAAGGACTGCCTCGGCTATGGATGCCTCGATCTTGCATTTATTGCCTGTTTTCTTACGAAGCTTCTTTGTTTCTCTCTCGGGCGTAAACTGCCAACGGGCCCACACAGGTCCCCCCTTTAAAGCCTTGTCCGCAAGATGCAAGATCATATGTTGCATCGGATTGAAGAACCCTGGCGGAAGGAGCATCTCTAGATCGCAAAGCAACTCGGGTGCCTGTTCATGTAGCTTCTCAAGAACTTTACGGTCTAACTCCCTAGCACAAATCTGGCGGAAGAAAAAGCTCAACCTCGACAACACTCGTCAAGTCTCCTCATCAACATAGCCTCGAATCATCACCGGCATTATCCTCTCAAGCCATACGTGGTAGTCATGACTCTTGAGCCCTTGTACTCGCAATGTTTCCATGTTCGCACCCCTCATCCAGTTGGCTGCATACCCATCAGGGAAAAACAAACTTTGCGCGATCCACTGGAAGATCTCCCTTCTTTGGGGCTTTGTTGGGCAGAAAGGAGCCTTTGGCTTAGACCACCTTTTTATGCCTTTGGCTCTGGGTGGCTGCATGTTCAACTTTGGCCTATCGTACAATGCTTCTTGATCAATTCGAGCCTTGATGTTATCTTTCGTCTTCTCGGTTTGCAGTATGGTGCTCCAAAGGGCCTCGCCGATATTCTTTTCGGTGTGCATTACATCAATGTTATGCGGGAGCTCAAGATCCTCAAAGTAAGGGAGCTTCCATAAGCACGGAATGTGGGTCCACTGGTGTGTATCCTCATATCCCACGAAACCATTCCCATCGGAGTTTGGCTGGAGAGCTTCTAACTCAGCCTTGATTTCCTTTCCGGTCTTTAGACGTGGCTTTGGATCATGGACAACACGGCCTTTCTTGAACCTCTTTTTGTCACTCTTGTATGGATGATTCGGCTCAAGACACTATCGATTTTCATCAAAGAAGGAATACTTGCCTCCCTTCGATAGCCAGAAGAAAGTCAGAGCTTGCATGCACACTGGGCAAGGCCACTTCCCATGTGTACACCAGTCGCAGAACAACGCACGTACTGGTAGGTCATGCAGAGAGGTATGGTACCAAACATACATATCGAAGTGCTCGTTGTTTGAAGCGTCAAATGTTCGGATCCCCCGACCTTCCCAGCCACGAAGCAAGTCATCCACCAGTGGTTCTAGATACACATTCATGTTCTTATCCGGGTATTTCGGCCCTGGGATTATCATCGAGACAAACATGTTCTCTGATCTCATGCAGATGTCAGGGGGGAGGTTCAGGGGAATAACAAACATTGGCCAGCAACTGTATACTGAAGCCGACATGCCATATGGATTGAACCCATCGGTTGATATGGCAACTGCTACGCTCCTCTTGTCAGCGGCTTTCTCAGGATATTTCTTGACAAAGTTCTTCCATGCACTACCATCCGATGGATGTATCATCTTGTCGAGGTATCTGTTCCCTTGTACTGCCCACCGCATCTGCTGGGAAGTATCCTCGGTCATGAAGAGTCGCTGGAGCCTCGGTATGATTGGAAGATACCGAAGAATGTTTTGGGCAACCCCGGTCTGCCTCTTCTGACCATCACCATTGGGATCGACCTCAAAGTACCTAGAGGATTTGCAGCGGATACAATAATTTGTCTTAGCATGCTCCTTTGTGAATAGCATGCATCCCTTCGGACAAGCGTGTATTGGCTCATATGACATATTAAGGTCACGAAGGAGTTTGGTCGAATAGTAGAAGTTCTCCGGCAAGAGGTGCCCTTTCGGCAGAATGCTGCCAACGACGGCAAGCATATCATCAAAGTCCTCTCTGGTCAAGTTCCTGTGGCTCTTGAAGGCCAAAAGGCGAGCTATGGCATCCAGTTGGGTAACATCTGTATGTGCATGAAGGGGTCTCTGTGAGGCAAACAAAGTCTCGTAGTACTTTGCCGTGTTTTCCTCCGGCTCCTCACTTGTCTCCGCCTCTACATGAGGGCTTTCAGGCGCATTAGCATTCACAAAGTTGTCTATGCACCTATCAAAACCAGCATCAAATTCTCCCCTTGGCTGACTCTGCTGCTGACCCTGCCGTGACTCCCTCCTAGCATGTTTCGCTAACTTTTCACCATGGAATGTCCAAGTCTTGTAGCATGGTGTGAACCCGTAATTGAGCAGATGAGTACTCACATCATCCTTCGAATGTGTATTCAGGCTCTTGCATCTTGCACAGGGGCAGAAAATTCTTCTAGGTCTGCTAGGGACGGCAAATGCCCGGTTCACAAAGTCCTCGGCCTTTTCTTGCCATTCTGAGGTAAAGTCCCACTTACTGACATAGCCATCATACATCCAGTCATGATTCTCCATCCTCTAATCAGTACCAAAAATGACATATATAATGCTTTCAATTAATCATGCCATATAAATAAATCCGGTATTAGTTCGGTTAATTTTAGCAAACATATATTTTACGCCATACATATATCCACCTATCTCTGTAATAGGTAAAGAGATTCCTATCAACCGCCGGATCCGTAGATTGAGTATGTTCTCCCTGCTCTACCCCGATCTAACACAGAATTTCGGCAGCACCTCCCCGCTGCTCTCCCGATACACGTCTCGGCAAAAAGCCAAGAGGAATGTACATCCGGAGAACAACAGGGAGACGCTGCCGAAATCCTATCTCGGACCGGAGTAGAACAAGGAAAACATACCCAACTACGCATCCGCCGGCTGTCCTGATAAATGCCGTAAGAGTTACGCTTCATAATATGCGAGACCACTAATGCATATTTATCCGCGTAACCCTTACGGCCGGGAAGAGACGCCTAGGTAACGCGACAGACTTGGTGATCTAGCTACACACGAAAATAACCATAGGTACAAGATAGGAGAAAAGATTTTTACCCTCCGAGTGTGATCGAGAGGTGAAGAAGATTAGCGACCCTCCGGCAAAATGACCTACGCCGTCGATAACCCCACCCTCAGACTCGACACATATCCTGCACGAAGAAAAATTAGTAATATACACATGTATTTATATATGCCAAAATACAAGCCAAAAATTTACACATATAATTCCTAAATTACTACTATACACATGCATATATGAAACAACATACTAGAAAATACTACCACTAAATCCAACGTATTAGTAACTTGTCAGTTTTGCTAAATCTACCACTAAAACTACCCTAATGTAATATATGACAATAAAACTATCACTAAATACAATTTACTAATAACTTACTACAACACTAGAACTACCACTACATACATCATACTAGCAATATATGAAAAACTGAAAAAAATGGCTTACCTTGTCCGCAGCCGTCGTTGGAGGAGATGGGGCGACAAGGTGGGGCAAGGAGGCTGCAGTGAGGTCCTCCGCCGACATAAGCCGTCCGGCCCATCACAGCAAGGCGGCCCATGGAGGGAGGAGGAGAGATGGAGGCGGGGGCACGGGAAGGGGGCAATACGGGGCGGGGTCAGGGTCGGGTGGGGCGGGGGAGGGGCTAGCGGCGGCGGGCGGCGGCCAGTGACGGGGGAGGAGGCAGGGTCGGGCGGCGGCCGGCGGGGCTAGGGAGTGGCGGCGGTGCTGTGCTGGGAGGGGTCGAGCGTGAGAGGCGGGGTCGGGGTCGGGTGGGGCGGGGGAGTGGATAGGGTTAGCTGCTCGCGCGGGCCCGCAGCAAATAATGGCTGCAAACCTTTGCCGTGTACTGCAGGAAAACACACGGCACTTTGCCGTGTGCCTGACGACGAGGGCACACGGCAAAGAACCTTTGCCGTGTGTTTTATCCTTTGCCGTGGGCCTTTTGCTTTTTTTATTTTTCTTTCCATTTTTCTTTCAATAATATTTTTCTTTCCATTTTTTCTTTCAATTATATTTATTTGCCCTCACGGTAGAGCTGCTGAGACCAACAAAGCCAAGCAAGTTGTTGGACTACCCCTGTCAGAAGAATGTCTAGGAGGGTAGACGATCCGAGCCTCGCAGATCAGGGTTTCACCGGAGGAAGACCACGAGAACGTCGAAATCAGATGAAAACTTGCATGTGTCCCTAGCATATGTGTGTGAGTGTGGTGCAAGGTTGGTATATGTGCTTGCATGTGTCCCCCCTCGCATGCATGCGCTCTAACCTAGAAGCGAAGGTTCTGGACCTGTATAAGGGGGAATCTCCCCGTTTCGGTGAAACCGGGTAATATAATGCCCCAACTTGTGAACCAACATGGTTTTACATCATCCCATGACATAATCAAACACAAAACAAGAGAGAGCTACGCCGGACTACCCCCATCAGAAGAATGTCTAGGGGGGTAGACGATCCGAGCCCCGCAGATTAGGGTTTCGCCGGAGGAAGACCACGAGAACGTCGGAATCAGATGAAAACTTGCATGTGTCCCTAGCATATGTGTGTGAGTGTGGTGCAAGGTTGGTAGGTCCCATGTGTAAGTACCAAGTGTGACCCCCTTTGTAGACATGCGTTAATACTTAGTAAAATCCTAGATATATACGTGGAAACTCCCGCCACAGGTTCTGTCAACCCTCTTGAGGAGCTGACGATAGTTTCTCTTATAGATATAGCATGTACCAGCTCTTCATAAGGATTGAGACCATGGAAATATGAACTTTGCACTAGACCATAAGATTCTGGAGGATGCTGAACTTCATTTCCATTAGGTGGGTGCCTAGTCACAAACTTTGAGAAACAATCCTCAACCAATCGTCAAGAGTAGAATTTCCCCTCACGGTAGAGCTGACCAACAAAACCAAGCAAGCTTTTGGACTACTTTTGAATCTTTCAAGGTCACACTTTGGGTCAATCAAAAGACCAAGATGAGAGGATTTCACGACTAAGTCTGAAATTTGTTGTTTGACATCCTTTATAGATTGTTCTCAATTTTGAGTACCTCAAGGACATGCATGCATGTGTCCTAGCACATGCATGAAAGTGTGGTGCTATGTTGGAACATACAAAAATTAACTACTAGTCTCCGGGTGCTTGCATGTGTCCCCTCTCGCATGCATGCGCTCTAACCTAGAAGCGAAGGTTCTGGACCTGTATAAGGGGGAATCTCCCCGTTCCGGTGAAACCGGGTAGTATAGTGCCCCAACTTGTGAACCAACTTGCCTTCACATCATCCCATGACATAATCAAACACAAAACAAGAGAGAGCTATGCCGGGCTACCCCCATCAGAAGAATGTCTAGGGGGGTAGACGATCCGAGCCCCGCAGATCAGGGTTTCGCCGGAGGAAGACCACGAGAACGTCGGAATCAGATGAAAACTTCCATGTGTCCCTAGCATATGTGTGTGAGTGTGGTGCAAGGTTGGTATATGTGCTTGCATGTGTCCCCCCTCGCATGCATGCGCTCTAACCTAGAAGCGAAGGTTTTGGACCTGTATAAGGGGGAATCTCCCTGTTCCGGTGAAACCGGGTAGTATAGTGCCCCAACTTGTGAACCAACATGGTTTTACATCATCCCATGACATAATCAAACACAAAACAAGAGAGAGCTACGCCGGGCTACCCCCATCAGAAGAATGTCTAGGGGGGTAGACGATCCGAAACCCATGCAGATCGGGGTTTCAGGAGGAAAACCACGAGAACGTCGGAATCAGATGAAAACTTGCATGTGTCCCTAGCATATGTGTGTGAGTGTGGTACAAGGTTGGTATATGTGCTTGCATGTGTCCCCCCTCGCATGCATGCGCTCTAACCTAGATGAAGGTTACGGACTGTATAAGGGGGAATCTCCCTGTTCCGGTGAAACCGGGTAGTATAGTGCCCCAAATTGTGAACCAACTTCCCTTCACATCATCCCATGACATAATGAAACACAAAACAAGAGAGAGCTACGTCGGTCACCCCCATCAGAAGAATGTCTAGGGGGGTAGACGATCCGAGCCCCGCAGATCAGGGTTTCGCAGGAGGAAGACCACGAGAACGTCAGAATCAGATGAAAACTTGCATCTGTCCCTATCATATGTGTGTGAGTGTGGTGCAGGGTTGGTATATGTGCTTGCATGTGTCCCCCCTCGCATGCATGCGCTCTTACCTAGAAGCGAAGGTTCTGGACCTGTATAAGGGGGAATCTCCCTATTCCAGTGAAACCGGGTAGTATAGTGCCCCCAATTGTGAACCAACTTGCCTTCACATCATCCAATGACATAATCAAACACAAAACAAGAGATAGCTACGTCGGTCTACCCCCATCAGAAGAATGTCTAGCGGGGTAGACGATCCGAGCCCCGCAGATCAGGGTTTCGCCGGAGGAAGACCACGAGAACGTCAGAATCAGATGAAAACTTGCATCTGTCCCTAGCATATGTGTGTGACTGTGGTGCAAGGTTGGTATAGGTGCTTGCATGTGTCCCCCCTCGCATGCATGCGCTCTTACCTAGAAGCGAAGGTTCTGGACCTATATAAGGGAGAATCTCCCAGTTCCGGTGTAACCGGGTAGTATAGTGCCCCAACTTGTGAACCAACATGGTTTTACATCATCCCATGACATAATCAAACACTAAACAAGAGAGATATACGCCGGACTACCCCCATCAGAATAATGTCTAGGTGGGTTGACAAACCGAGCCCCGCATATCAGGGTTTCGCCTGAGGAAGACCACGAGAACGTCGGAATCATATGAAAACTTGCATGTGTCCCTAGCATATGTGTGTGAGTGTGGTGCAAGGTTGGTATATGTGCTTGCATGTGTCCCCACTCGCATGCATGCGCTCTAACCTAGAAGTGAAGGTTCTGGACCTGTATAAGGGGGAATCTCCCCGTTTCAGTGAAACCGGGTAGTATAGTGCCCCAACTTGTGAACCAACATGTTTTTACATCATCCCATGACATAATCAAACACAAAAAAAGAGAGAGCTACGCCGGGCTACCCCCATCAGAAGAATGTCTAGGGGGGTAGACGATCTGAGCCCCGTAGATTAGGGTTTTGCCAGAGGAAGACCACGAGAACGTCGGAATCAGATGAAAACTTGCATGTGTCCCTAGCATATGTGTGTGAGTGTGGTGCAAGGTTGGTATATGTGCTTGCATGTGTCCCCCCTCGCATGCATGCGCTCTAACCTAGAAGCGAAGGTTCTGGACCTGTATAAGGGGAATCTCCCCGTTTCCTTGAAACCGGGTAGCATAGTGCCCCAACTTGTGAACCAACATGGTTTTACATCATCCCATGACATCATCAAACACAAAACAAGAGAGAGCTACGTCGGGCTACCCCCATCAGAAGAATGTCTAGGGGGATAGACGATCCGAGGCCCGCAGATCAGGGTTTTGCCGGAGGAAGACCACGAGAACGTCAAAATCAGATGAAAACTTGCATGTGTCCCTAGCATATGTGTGTGAGTGTGGTGCAAGGTTGGTATATGTGCTTGCATGTGTCCCCCTCGCATGCATGCGCTCTAACCTAGAAGCGATGGTTCTGGACCTGTATAAGGGGGAATCTCCCTGTTCCGGTGAAACCGAGTAGTATAGTGCCCCAACTTGTGAACCAACTTGCCATCACATCATCCCATGACATAATCAAACACAAAACAAGAGAGAGCTATGCCGGGCTACCCCCATCAGAAGAATGTCTAGGGGGGTAGACGATCCGAAACCCAGCATCGTGGTTTCACGGAGGAAGACCACGAGAACGTCGGAATCAGATGAAAACTTCCATGTGTCCCTAGCATATGTGTGTGAGTGTGGTGCAAGGTTGGTATATGTGCTTGCATGTGTCCCCCCTCGCATGCATGCGCTCTAACCTAGAAGCGAAGGTTCTGGACCTGTATAAGGGGGAATCTCCCTGTTCCGGTGAAACCGGGTAGTATAGTGCCCAACTTGTGAACCAACATGGTTTTACATCATCCCATGACATAATCAAACACAAAACAAGAGAGAGCTACGCCGGGCTACCCCCATCAGAAGAATGTCTAGGGGGGTAGACGATCCGAGCCCCGCAGATCAGGGTTTCGCCGGAGGAAAACCACGAGAACGTCGGAATCAGATGAAAACTTGCATGTGTCCCTAGCATATGTGTCTGAGTGTGGTACAAGGTTGGTATATGTGCTTGCATGTGTCCCCCCTCGCATGCATGCGCTCTAACCTAGATGTGAAGGTTCTGGACCTGTATAAGGGGGAATCTCCCTGTTCCGGTGAAACCGGGTAGTATAGTGCCCCAAATTGTGAACCAACTTCCCTTCACATCATCCCATGACATAATGAAACACAAAACAAGAGAGAGCTACGTCGGTCACCCCCATCAGAAGAATGTCTAGGGGGGTAGACGATCCGAGCCCCGCAGATCAGGGTTTCGCCGGAGGAAGACCACGAGAACGTCACAATCAGATGAAAACTTGCATCTGTCCCTATCATATGTGTGTGAGTGTGGTGCAGGGTTGGTAAATGTGCTTGCATGTGTCCCCCCTCGCATGCATGCGCTCTTACCTAGAAGCGAAGGTTCTAGACCTGTATAAGGGGGAATCTCCCTATTCCGGTGAAACCGGGTAGTATAGTGCCCCAAATTGTGAACCAACTTGCCTTCACATCATCCAATGACATAATCAAACACAAAACAAGAGATAGCTATGTCGGTCTACCCCCATCAGAAGAATGTTTAGCGGGGTAGACGATCCGAGCCCCGTAGATCAGGGTTTCGCCGGAGGAAGACCACGAGAACGTCAGAATCAGATGAAAACTTGCATCTGTCCCTAGCATATGTGTGTGAGTGTGGTGCAAGTTTGGTATATGTGCTTGCATGTGTCCCCCCTTGCATGCATGCGCTCTTACCTAGAAGCGAAGGTTCTGGACCTGTATAAGGGAGAATCTCCCAGTTCCGGTGTAACCGGGTAGTATAGTGCCCCAACTTGTGAACCAACTTGCCATCACATCATCCCATGACATAATCAAACACAAAACAAGAGAGAGCTACGCCGGGCTACCCCCATCAGAAGAATGTCTAGGGGGGTAGACGATCGGAGCCCCACAGATCAGGGTTTCGCCTGAGGAAGACCACGAGAACGTCGGAATCATATGAAAACTTGCATGTGTCCCTAGCATATGTGTGTGAGTGTGGTGCAAGGTTGGTATATGTGCTTGCATGTGTCCCCACTCGCATACATGTGCTCTAACCTAGAAGCGAAGGTTCTGGACCTGTATAAGGGGGAATCTCCCCGTTTCAGTGAAACCGGGTAGTATAGTGCCCCAACTTGTGAACCAACATGTTTTTACATCATCCCATGACATAATCAAACACAAAAAAAGAGAGAGCTACGCCGGGCTACCCCCATCAGAAGAATGTCTAGGGGGGTAGACGATCTGAGCCCCGCAGATTAGGGTTTTGCCAGAGGAAGACCACGAGAACGTCGGAATCAGATGAAAACTTGCATGTGTCCCTAGCATATGTGTGTGAGTGTGGTGAAAGGTTGGTATATGTGCTTGCATGTGTCCCCCCTCGCATGCATGCGCTCTAACCTAGAAGCGAAGGTTCTGGACCTGTATAAGGGGAATCTCCCCGTTTCCTTGAAACCGGGTAGCATAGTGCCCCAACTTGTGAACCAACATGGTTTTACATCATCCCATGACATCATCAAACACAAAACAAGAGAGAGCTACGCCGGGCTACCCCCATCAGAAGAATGTCTAGGGGGATAGACGATCCGAGGCCCGCAGATCAGGGTTTTGCCGGAGGAAGACCACGAGAACGTCGAAATCAGATGAAAACTTGCATGTGTCCCTAGCATATGTGTGTGAGTGTGGTGCAAGGTTGGTATATGTGCTTGCATGTGTCCCCCTCGCATGCTTGCGCTCTAACCTAGAAGCGATGGTTCTAGACCTGTATAAGGGGGAATCTCCCTGTTTCGGTGAAACCGAGTAGTATAGTGCCCCAACTTGTGAACCAACTTGCCATCACATCATCCCATGACATAATCAAACACAAAACAAGAGAGAGCTACGCCGGGCTACCCCCATCAGAAGAATGTCTAGGGGGGTAGACGATCGGAGCCCCGCAGATCAGGGTTTTGCCAGAGGAAGACCACGAGAACGTCGAAATCAGATGAAAACTTGCATGTGTTGCTAGCATATGTGTGTGAGTGTGGTCCAAGGTTGGTATACGTGCTTGCATGTATCCCCCCTCGCATGCATGCGCTCTAACCTAGAAGCGAAGGTTCTGGACCTATATAAGGGGGAATCTCCCCGTTTTGGTGAAACCGGGTAGCATAGTGCCCCAAATTGTGAACCAACATGGTTTTACATCATCCCATGACATAATCAAACACAAAACAAGAGAGAGCTATGCCGGGCTACCCCCATCAGAAGAATGTCTAGGGGGGTAGACGATCCGATGCCCGCAGATCAGGGATTCGCCGGAGGAAGACCACGAGAACATCGGAATCAGATGAAAACTTGCATGTGTCCCTCGCATATGTGTGTGAGTGTGGTGCAAGGTTGGTATATGTGCATGCATGTGTCCCCCCTCGCATGCATGCGCTCTAACCTAGAAACGAAGGTTCTGGACCTGTATAAGGGGGAATCTCCCCGTTTCGGTGAAACCGGGTAGTATAGTGCCCCAACTTGTGAACCAACATGGTTTTACATCATCCCATGACATAATCAAAGACAAAACAAGAGAGAGATACGCCGGGGTACCCCCATCAGAAGAATGTCTAGGGGGGTAGACGATCCGAGGCCCGCAGATCAGGGTTTTGCCGGAGGAAGACCATGAGAACGTCGGAATCAGATGAAAACTTGCATGTGTCCCTAGCATATGTGTGTGAGTGTGGTACAAGGTTGGTATATGTGCTTGCATGTGTCCCCCTCGCATGCAAGCGCTCTAACCTAGAAGCGAAGGTTTTGGACCTGTATAAGGGGGGATCTCCCCGTTACGGTGAAACCGGGTAGTATAGTGCCCAACTTGTGAACCAACTTGCCGTCACATCATCCCATGACATAATGAAACACAAAACAAGAGAGAGCTACGTTGGACTACCCCCATCAGAAGAATGTCTAGCGGGCTAGACGATCCGAGCCCCGCAGATCAGGGTTTCACCGGAGGAAGACCACGAGAACGTCAGAATCAGATGAAAACTTGCATATGTCCCTAGCATATGTGTGTGAGTGTGGTGCAAGGTTGGTATATGTGCTTGCATGTGTCCCTCCTCGCATGCATGCGCTCTAACCTAGAAGCGATGGTTCTGGACCTATATAAGGTGGAATCTCCACGTTCTGGTGAAACCGGGTAGTATAGTGCCCCAACTTGTGAACCAACATGGTTTTACATCATCCCATGACATAATCAAACACAAAACAAGAGAGAGCTACGCCGGGCTACCCCCATCAGAAGAATGTCTAGGGGGATAGACGATCCGAGGCCCGCAGATCAGGGTTTTGCCGGAGGAAGACCACGAGAACGTCGAAATCAGATGAAAACTTGCATGTGTCCCTAGCATATGTGTGTGAGTGTGGTGCAAGGTTGGTATATGTGCTTGCATGTGTCCCCCCTCGCATGAATGCGCTCTAACCTATAAGCGAAGGTTCTGGACCTGTATAAGGGGGAATCTCCCTGTTCCGGTGAAACCGGACCGTATAAGGGGGGTGCATGTATATAGTGATCAAGACCACAATAACCTATGATCATATGTGTGTTCTCATGATCCTATGAAATAATATCACCTAACATATATGTAATAAAAGCCTTGCTAATTAAAGAAAAGAAAAAGGTGAAAAAATGCTTTGCCGTGTATATAGAAGATTACACACGGCAAAGATAACTTTGCCGTGTACCTGACGGCGAGGGCACACGACAAAGATTCTGCCGTCAGCCCCTACCGGCGGGTGACCCTGCGAGGCCATGGGGCCCACTTCTTTGCCGTGAATATATCTTTGCCGTGTGTCTTCAATGACTTTGCAGTGATTGTTTTCTTTGCCGTGTGTTCTCGTCTGTCCATTGCCGTGTTCTTTTTCTATAGTTTGCTGTGCACCTGTGCTTTGTCGTGTTCCTCTTGGTTTACACACGGCAAAGATAATCTTTGCCGTGTTCCGGGCCTTTTGGCACACGGCAAAGGATAGGGGCGACAACAGCGACAATTTTTCCCATAGTGTATGAAGCGAGTTCTTATTATGTTCAATGGAAAGGACAAACTTCGGTACTTTGCATAACACTTTATGTTATCACATACTTTAATTTGTAAGAACTATTGGATGCAACTTTGGCTTCTGATGCACACACATATTTAACATATGGACCAAAACAGATATCTTGTAGAAACTTCCAGTGTGAGGCTGCAATCAGCGTTCATCAACAGGGATAAAGAGGTGAAGGGGGAATGACCATCTTGCCTTAGATTTGGAGTTGATGTTTCCCTTCTAAGCGCTCTACTTGGTGAGTCTAAGCAATGCCGACCTGGTCGCGCAACCCAGTTGTGGCTGGTATAATAGGATGCATCGTTTCCAGTTGCATATATGAAACTGTAGGGGTTCGTAGCATGGAAAACAAAAAAATTCTACCGCATACAAATAAAACAAGCCAAGATCTATCTACTAGATTGTAGCAACGAGTCGATGGAATAACTCACCCTCGAAGATTCCAAAGTGTTTAACGAGAGCAGATTCTCGTGGGTGATGTAGTCGTACTCTTCCTGATCTCAAGATCGTGTAGACGATCCTTCCGGCAGCGTTCGGCCGCTCCCATGATCGGTCACACGTTCGGTACTCGATGAAGACCTTCCTCTCCCTTGTTCCAACAGGCAGCGGAGGTTGTAGCACTCTCCTCGCGATTCCGGCAGCACGACGGTGTGGTACCGGAAGTAGAGGGGAGATCTCGCAGGGCTTCGCCTTAAGCTGGAGCAAGTATGGTGGACTATGAGAGAGGCCTCGGTGATCTAGGGTTTAGACACATCAAGGAGAGGGAGCTAGGCCGGCGGCTAGGTCTTGGGGAAGCCCAAGTCGGCGTCTAGGGTTTTCCCTAGGCGGCGGCGATAGCAGGAGGTGGCGGCGCCGGCGGCTTGGGGCTAGGGTTTGCAGGGTGCTAGGTGTGTGTTTAGAGGGGCAGCCCTGTCCCTCCTTATATAGGTGGGAGGGCGCGGCCAAGGGGAGGGGAGTCCCTCCCCAACTCGGCTTCCAAGGCCGGCGGTGGAGGGAGAGGGACTTCCTCCCCAAGTAGGTTTCCTACTCTCCCTCCACCAAGCAAACTGGCCGTTTGACTTTTCAAATTGGCGTTTGACTTTTCAAACTAGGATTTGATTTATCCCTTTATTTTGCCCAGCGATGACACCTAGTACATGATGCAACCACTCCAACTTGTTATGACACATTCATGTACCCTTCCCCTTCGGAGTGTCGGACCTTCCGGAACCCTCTAGAACATTCCCGATGAAAACACCGGAACCATTCTCCAACCCTGAAACAGGACTTTCCTTATATGAATCTTATTCTCCGGACCATTCCGGATCTCCTCGTGATATCCCGGATCCCATCCGATACTCCGAACAACATTCGGTCTCTTACTCATCATTCCATAACGACTCAACAACATCGAATCCTTAAGTGTGTCTCCCTATGGTTCGTGAATTATGAGGACATGATCGAGACACTTCTCCGAACAATAACCAATAGAGGAATCTGGAAATTCATATGGCTCCCACATATTTCTATGATTACTTTGCGATCGAATGAACCACTTACATACGATACCAATTTCCCTTTGTCTCACGATAGTTTACTTATCCGAGGTTTTGATCGTCGGTATCTCTGCATACCTAGTTCAACCTCGTTACTGATAAGTACTGTTTTCTTGTTCCCGTGATATGTGATCCCTTGTGATCCAGTCACATGCTTGCAAGCCAATTGGATGACATTCCACCGAGAGGGCCCATAGTATATATATCTGTCATATGGATGGACAAATCCCACTCTTGATCCATGTGTCTCAACCAATACTTTCTGAACACTCAATGCCACCTTTATAACCACCCAGTTATGGTGTGGTGTTTGATGTCATCAAAGCATCCTTCCGGTGATGGTGATAAGCATGATCTCATGGTCGAAGGAATTAGGTTACTATGTATCAGAAAGCATATAGCAATTGAACTATTAAAATGACTTGATCTTTATGCTACGCTTATCTATAGGAGTATGTCCATCATATCATTTTCCTAACTATATGATCTTGTTGTTAATAACATCTCAATGTTCATGATAGGGAAACCACAATCATTTATTAACCAACAAGCTAGTATTATAAAGAGGCTTTACTAGGGACTCTAATTTAGTTTACAAATCACACAAGTATTAATGTTTCCTTGTTAATACTATTATAGCATGAATGTAAACATTTATCATAAACACAAAGATATAATAATAACTACATTTATTATTGCCTCTAGGGCATATCTCCAACAGTCTCCCACTTGCACTAGAGTCAACTAATCTAGATTACATGGTAATATACCGAACACCCAGGGCAGTTTGGTGTTGGTCATGTTTTGCCCTCGGGAGAGGTTTAGTCAACGGATCTGCCACATTCAGATCCGTGTGTACTTTGCAAATCTTTATGTCACCATCTTGGACATGTTCTCGAATAGCGTAAAAACGTAGCTTGATGTGCTTCAGATTCTTGTGTGACCTTGGTTCTTGCGCATTGGCTATGGCACCCATGTTATCACAGTAGATAGACATTGGGTCCAGCACACTTGGAACCACACCGAGCTCTGTAATGAACTCCTTCATCCATATCGCTTCTTGTGAAGCCTCCGAAGCAGCTATGTATTCCGATTCAGTTGAAGATCTCGCCACAACGCTTTGCTTTGGACTCCTCCAGCTAACTGCTGCACCATTCAAAGTAAATACGTATCCAGATTGAGATTTAGAATCATCCGGATCGGTGTTCCAACTAGCATCGGTGTAACCATTAACAACGAGCTGTTCATCACCTCCATAAGAAAGAACCATATCCTTAGTTCTTCTCAAGTACTTAAGGATGTTTTTGACCGCTGTACAATGATCCACTCCTGGATCACTTTGATATCTGCTAGTTAAACTAACAGCATATGTAATGTCGGGTCTAGTACATAGCATGGCATACATTAGAGATCCTATGGCTGAGGCATAGGGAGTCTTACTCATCCTTTCTCTATCTTCTGCCGTTGCTGGACTTTGAGTTTTACTCAAGGTCGTATTGGGCAACATGGGCAAGAACCCTTTCTTGCTATCTTCCATTCCAAACCTCTTTAGAACTTTGTCCAAATATGTACTTTGTGACAATGATATTAGGCGTCTCGATCTATCTCTATAAATCTTTATGCCTAATATGTAAGCTGCTTCGCCAAGATCTTTCATTGAAAAACTATTATTCAAATATTCCTTGACACTATTAAGAAGGTCTACATCATTCCCAATCAACAATATGTCATCTACATATAGTATTAAGAATGCTACAGAGCTCCCACTCACTTTCTTGTAAATACAAGATTCTCCATAAGTTTGTATAAAACCAAAACTTTTGATCACCTTATCAAAATGTTGATTCCAACTTCGGGATGCTTGCTTCAATCCATATATGGACCGTTGAAATTTGCATACCTTGTTAGCATCTTTAGGATCGACAAAACCTTTGGGTTGCATCATATACAACTCTTCATCAATGTCTCCATCGAGGAACGCTGTTTTGACATCCATCTACCATATTTCATAATCGTAATATGCAGCGATTGCTAACATAATCCTCACAGACATTAGCTTCGCTACTGGTGAGAAAGTCTCATCGTAGTCAACTCCTTGAATTTGTCGAAACCCTTTTGCGACAAGTCGAGATTTATAGAAAGTAACATTACCATCAGCATTTGTTTTCTTCTTGAAAATCCATTTGTTCTCTCGACCTTCCGCCATCCGGTAAGTCCACCAAAGTCCATACTTGGTTTTCGTACATGGATCCAATCTCGGATTTCATGGCTTCTTGCCATTTATTGGAATCTGGGCTCATCATCGCTTCCTCATATGTTGCAGGGTCATCGGTGTTATCCACCAACATGACCCTCATAACGGGATCATACCAATCAGGAGTGGTACAAGTTCTCGTTGACCTGCGAGGCTCTATAGCAACTTGAACCGAAGTTTCATGATCATCATCATTAGCTTCCTCTCTTATTGGTGTAGGCGCCACAGGAACTACTTCCGGTGCTGCGCTACTCGCAAGTTCGAGAGAAGGTTCGACAACCTCGTCGAGTTCTACTTTCCTTCCAGTCACTTCTTTCGAGAGAAATTCCTTCTCTAGAAAGGATCCATTCTTGGCAACGAAGATTTTTCCTTCAGATCTATGATAGAAGGTATACCCAATAGTTTCCTTCGGGTATCCTATGAAGACACATTTTTCCGCTTTGGGTTCAAGCTTGTCCGGCTGTAACTTCTTTACATAGGCTTCGCAACCCCAAACTTTAAGGAACGACAATTTAGGTTTCTTCCCAAACCATAATTCATACGGTGTCATTTCAACGGATTTAGATGGTGCCCTATTTAAAGTGAATGCGGCTGTTTCTAATGCATAACCCCGAAATGATAGCAGTAAATCTGTAAGTGACATCATAGAACGAACCATATCTAAGAGAGTTCGATTACAACGTTTGGACACACCATTACACTGTGGTGTTCCCGGCGGTGTCAATTGTGAAAGTATTCCGCATTTATTCAAATGCTCGCCAAACTCGTAACTTAGATATTCACCTCCACGATCAGAACGTAGAAATTTAATCTTCTTGTTATGTTGATTCTCCACCTCACACTGAAATTCCTTAAACTTCTCAAAAGTTTCGGACTTATGTTTCATGAAATAGATATACCCATATCTACTCAAGTCATCCGTGAAGGTAAGAACATAACGATAACCACCATGCGATGCTACCCTCATTGGACCACACACATCGGTATGTATGATTTCCAATAATTCAGTAGCTCGCTCCATCATACCAGAAAATGGATTCTTAGTCATTTTACCCATCAGACATGCTTCGCATCTTTCAAGTGATTCGAAATCAAGTGATTCAAGAAGTCCATCGGAATGGAGTTTCTTCATACGCTTCACTCCAATGTGACCAAGACGACAGTGCCACATATAGGTCGAGTTATCGCTCGATTTCAAACGTTTAGCTTCAATGTTATTAATATGTGTATTTCCACTATCGAGATTCAATAAGAATAGACCATCTATCAAAGGTGCATGTGCATAAAACATATTACTCATATAAATCGAACAACCATTATTCTCTGACTTAAACAAGTAACCGTCTCGCAATAAACAAGATCCCAATATAATGTTCATGCTTAACGCAGGCACCAAATAAGAATTATTTAAGTATAAAACTAATCCCGATGGTAGATGAAGAGGTAGCGTGCCGACCGCGATCACATCAACCTTTGATCCGTTTCCAATGCGCATCGTCACCTCGTTCTTCGCTAGCTTCCGTTTATTCTGCAGCACCTGTTTCGAGTTACAAATATGAGCAACCGAACCAGTATCAAATACCCAGGCACTACTACGAGTACTAGTGAGATACACATCAATAACATGTATATCGGATATACCTTTCTTCTTGATGTTGCCGTTCTTCAAATCCGACAAGTACTTTGGGCAATTCCGCTTCCAGTGACCTTCTCCCTTGCAGTAAAAGCACTCAGTATCAGGCTTAGGTCCAGCCTTGGTCTTCTTCGTCGGTGCGGTAACTTTCTTACCACCCTTCTTGAAGTGTCCCTTTGCTTAGACTTGCCTTTCTTGAATTTGGTGGTCTTATTGACCATCAACACTTGGTGCTCTTTCTTGATCTCCACTTCTGCATATTTTAACATGGCGAAGAGTTTTGGCAACTGCTTGTTCATGTTTTGCAGGTTGTAGTTCATCACAAAGTTCTTGTAACTTGGTGGTAGTGATTGGAGGACACGGTAAATCCCCAAAGCATTAGGAATCACTATACCCAAACTTTGGAGTTTGTTTGCGTGCCCTGACATCTTAAGCACATGCTCACTAACGGAGCTGCCCTCTTCCATCTTGCAGTTAATGAACTTTTCAGCATAGCCCTCAATTGCCGCGTGAGTCTCAAATATTAGTTTGAGTTCACGGACAATATCATGTGGGTCTGAATTCTCAAACCTTTTCTGAAGCTCCGATTCTAAACCATACAAGATAGTACACTGAACTGTGGAGTACTGATTCTTCCGAGCGAGGTAAACATTCTTTACTTCATCGGTAGCATCACCGCAAAGGGTCACCAATGTGCATCCAGCACATAGGTCAAATTATCAGCACTGAGGACAATCCTCAAATTGCGGAACCAATCCGCGAAGTTGCTTCCATTGTTTTTCAACTTTTCTTTCTCTAGGAACGCATTAAAATTGATGGTAGGGGCCGCCATTGATCTACAACATATTTGCAATAATTTAGACTAAGTTTATGACAAATTGAGTTCTAATTAATAGTTAAATTAATCTAGGTGAACTCCCACTCAAAACAATATCCCTCACATTGTTTTAGTGATCACACGAACCAAATCCACCACATCAAAACCGATCATCACGAGAGTTGATGTAGCTTCAATGGCGAACAATTTACATGTTCATCATATCTACTATATGATTCATGCCTTACCTTTCGGTGATCCGTGTTCCGAGACCATGTTTGTACATGCTAGGCTCGTCAAGATCAAACCTTAGCTTCCGCATGAGCAAATCTGGCTTGCTCACGTTGTATACACTTGCAGAATCTAACACACCCGATCATCACGTGGTGCTTCAAAACAACAAGCTTTAGCAACGGTGCTTACTAAGGATGAACACTTTAGAACTTGAAATTCATGTGCATGAGGGATCATCTTATAATGTTATCGTCATTAACTAAGCAATACAAGATGCATAAAGGATTAACATCACATGCAATTCATAATATGTGATATGATATGGCCTTTCTTCTTTGTGCTTCCGATCTCCATCTTCAAGCACGAACATGATCTCCATCATCACCGGCATTGCATCAAGGTCAATGACGCTGCTCCATGGTTGTCGTCCACCAACTTCAACTATTACAACTACTTTGAATAGACACGCGGGTATTAACAGAAATTAAAGACAACCATATGGCTCCTTTCGGTTGCCAACTTACAATAAGGAACATTGCATACATCAAATATAATCACAATCATGGCTATATCACATCACAGCACACCCCTGCAAAACAAAGTTAGACGCCTCTAATTTCTTTGCATGTTTTACGTGGTTTGGGGCTTTCAATAAGTGTCAATCTAACTTACGAACAAGAACCACAACGTTGATGTTTGAACTATCAAGTGCTCGTTGTAAACTGGATCTATACTATAACGGGAGAGACAGACACCCGCAAAGCCACTTATGCAATAAGAGTTGCATGTTGAGCGTGGAGCAAGTCTCATGAACGATGTCATGTAAGGTTAGCCCGGGCCTCTTCATCCCATCATACCGCAAGATGCAAAGTACACAAGAAGCAATTGATAATAAAAGCACCACCGCCCACAATGACCATTGTGTTCTACTCGTGCAACAGATCTACATATAGACACGGCTCTGATACCACTGTAGGGGTTCGTAGCATGGAAAACAAAAAAATTCTACCGCATACAAACAAAACAAGCCAATATCTATCTACTAGATTGTAGCAACGAGTCCATGGAATAACTCACCCTCGAAGATTCCAAAGTGTTTAACGAGAGCAGATTCTCGTGGGTGATGTAGTCGTACTCTTCCCGATCTCAAAATCGTGTAGACGATCCTTCCAAGCACAGCGTTCGGCAGTGCTCCCTTGATCGGTCACACGTTCGGTACTGATGAAGACCTTCCTCTCCTTGTTCCAGCAGCGGAGGTTGTAGCACTCTCCTCGCGATTCCGGGCGACCTGACGTGGTACCGGAAGTAGAGGGGAGATCTCGCAGGGCTTCGCCTTAAGCCAGAGCGAGTATGGTGGACTATGAGAGAGGCCTCGGTGATCTAGGGTTTAGACACACCAAGGAGAGGGAGCTAGGCCGGCGGCTAGGGCTTGGGGAAGCCCAAGTCGGCGGCTAGGGTTTGCCCTAGGCGGCGGCGGTAGCAGGAGGTGGCGGCGCCGGCGGCTTGGGGCTAGGGTTTGCAGGGTGCAAGGTGTGTGTTTGGAGGGGCAGCCCTGCCCCTCCTTATATAGGTGGGAGGGCGCGGCCAAGGGGAGGGGAGTCCCTCCCCAACTCGGCTTCCAAGGCCGGCGGTGGAGGGAGAGGGACTTCCTCCCCAAGTAGGTTTCCTACTCTCCCTCCACCAAGCAAACTTGCCGTTTGACTTTTCAAATTGGCGTTTGACTTTTCAAACTAGGATTTGATTTATCCCTTTATTTTGCCAAGCGATGACACCTAGTACATGATGCAACCATTCCAACTTGTTATGACACATTCATGTACCCTTCCCTTCCGGAGTGCCAGACCTTCCGGAACCTTCTAGAACATTCCCGATGAAAACACCGGAACCATTCTCCAACCCCGAAACATGACTTTCCTTAGATGAATCTTATTCTTCGGACCATTCCGGATCTCCTCGTGATATCCCGGATCCCATCCGAGACTCCGAACAACATTCGGTCTCTTACTCATCATTCCATAACTACTCAGCAACATCGAATCCTTAAGTGTGTCTCCCTACGGTTCGTGAATTATGCGGACATGATCGAGACACTTCTCCGAACAATAACCAATAGAGGAATCTGGGAATTCATATGGCTCCCACATATTTCTATGATTACTTTGCGATCGAATGAACCACTTACATACGATACCAATTTCCCTTTGTCTCACGATAGTTTACTTATCCGAAGTTTTGATCGTCGGTATCTCTGCATACCTAGTTCAACCTCGTTACTGATAAGTACTCTTTTCTCGTTCCCGTGATATGTGATCCCTTGTGAGCCAGTCACATGCTTGCAAGCCAATTGGATGACATTCCACCGAGAGGGCCCAGAGTATATCTATCCGTCATATGGATGGACAAATCCCACTCTTGATCCATGTGTCTCAACCAATACTTTCTGAACACTCAATGCCACCTTTATAACCACCCAGTTACGGTGTGGTGTTTGATGTCATCAAAGCATCCTTCCGGTGATGGTGATAAGCATGATCTCATGGTCGAAGGAATTAGGTTACTATGTATCAGAAAGCATATAGCAATTGAACTATTAAAATGACTTGCTCTTTATGCTGCGCTTATCTATAGGAGTATGTCCATCATATCATTCTCCTAACGATATGATCTTGTTGTTAATAACATCTCAATGTTCATGATAGGGAAACCACAATCATTTATTAACCAACAAGCTAGTATTTTAAAGAGGCTTTACTAGGGACTCTAATTTAGTTTACAAATCACACAAGTATTAATGTTTCCTTGTTAATACTATTATAGCATGAATGTAAACATTTATCATAAACACAAAGATATAATAATAACTATATTTATTATTGCCTCTAGGGCATATATCCAACAGAAACAACATACTAGAAAATACTACCACTAAATCCAACATATTAGTAACTTGTCCGTTTTGCTAAATCTACCACTAAAACTACCCTAATGTAATATAAGACAATAAAACTATCACTAAATAAAATTTACTAATAACTTACTAAAACACTAGAACTACCACTACATACATCATACTAGCAATATATGAAAAACTGAAAAAAATGGCTTACCTTGTCCGCAGCCGTTGTTAGAGGAGATGGGGTGACAAGGTGGGGGCGCGAGGGAGCTGCCGGGCGGAACTCCTCCCTGAACGCGAGCCTTGACGCCCATCACAGCAAGGCGGCCAGCGGTGGCGGGGAGGAGGGAGCGACACGGGCGGGGCAAGGGGAGGGGGCACAGGGAGGGGGCAACGGGCGGGTCAGGTCGGTGGGCGGGAGGGGCTAGCGGGCGGCACCAGTGAACAGGAGGATCACGAGGTCGGCAGCAATGGGGCTAGGAGTGGCGGCGGCGCTTGTGCTGGGAGGGGTCGAGCGTGAGAGGCGGGGTCGGGGTCGGGTGGGGCGGGGGAGTGGATAGGGTTAGCTGCTCGAGCGGGCCCGCAGCAAATAATGGCCGCAAACCTTTGCCGTGTGCCGTAGGAAAACACACGACAAAGGACCTTTGTCGTGTGCCTGACGGCGAGGGCACACGGCAAAGAACCTTTCCGCGTGTTTTATCCTTTGACGTGTGCCTTTTGCTTTTTTTTATTTTTCTTTCCATTTTTCTTTCAATTATATTTTTCTTTCCATTTTTTCTTTCAATTATATTTATTTGCCCTCACAGTAGAGCTGCTGAGACCAACAAAACCAAGCAAGCTGTTGGACTACCCCTGTCAGAAGAATGTCTAGGGGGGTAGACGATCCGAGCCTCGCATATCAGGGTTTCGCCAGAGGAAGACCACGAGAACGTCGGAATCCAATGAAAACTTGCATGTCTCCCTAGCATATGTGTGTGAGTGTGGTGCAAGGTTGGTATATGTGCTTGCATGTGTCCCACTCGCATGCATGCGCTCTAACCTAGAAGCGAAGGTTCTGGACCTGTATAAGGGGGAATCTCCCCGTTATGGTAAAACCGGGTAGTATAGTGCCCCAACTTGTGAACCAACTTGCCTTCACATCATCCCATGACATAATCAAACACAAAACAAGAGAGAGCTACGCCGGGCTACCCCCATCAGAAGAATGTCTAGGGGGGTAGACGATCCGAGCCCCGCAGATTAGGGTTTCACCGGAGGAAGACCACGAGAACGTCAGAATCAGATGAAAACTTGCATGTGTCCCTAGCATATGTGTGTGAGTGTGGTGCAAGGTTGGTATATGTGCTTGCATGTGTCCCCCCTCGCATGCATGTGCTCTAACCTAGAAGTGAAGGTTCTGGACCTGTATAAGGGGGGATCTCCCTGTTCCGGTGAAACCGGGTAGTATAGTGCCCGAACTTGTGAACCAACATGGTTTTACATCATCCCATGACATAATCAAACACAAAACAAGAGAGAGCTACGCCGGGCTACCCCCATTAGAAGAATGTCTAGGGGGGTAGACGAATCGAGCCCCGCAGATCAGGGTTTCGCCGGAGGAAGACCACGAGAACGTCGGAATCAGATGAAAACTTGCATGTGTCCCTAGCATATGTGTGTGAGTGTGGTGCAAGGTTGGTATATGTGCTTGCCTGTGTCCCCCCTCGCATGCATGCGCTCTAACCTACAAGCGAAGGTTCTCGACCTGTATAAGGGGGAATCTCCCTGTTCCGGTGAAACCGGGTAGTATAGTGCCCTAAATTGTGAACCAACTTGCCTTCACATCATCCCATGACATAATCAAACACAAAACAAGAGAGAGCTACGTCGGTCTACCCCCGTCAGAAGAATGTCCAGGGGGGTAGACGATCCGAGCCCCGCAGATCAGGGTTTCGCCGGAGGAAGGCCACGAGAACGTCGGAATCAGATGAAAACTTGCATCTGTCCCTAGCATATGTGTGTGAGGGTGGTGCAAGGTTGGTATATGTGCTTGCATGTGCCCCCCTCGCATGCATGCGCTCTTACCTAGAAGCGAAGGTTCTGGACATGTATAAGGGGGAATCTCCCTGTTTCGGTGTAACCGGGTAGTATAGTGCCCCAACTTGTGAACCAACATGGTTTTACATCATCCCATTACATAATCAAACACTAAACAAGAGAGAGCTACGCCGGGCTACCCCCATCAGAAGAATGTCTAGGGGGGTAGATGATCCGAGCCCCGCAGATCAGGGTTTCGCCGGAGGAAGACCACGAGAACGTCGGAATCATATGAAAACTTGCATGTGTCCCTAGCATATGTGTGTGAGTGTGGTTCAAGGTTGGTATATGTGTTTGCATGTGTTCCCACTCGCATGCATGCGCTCTAACCTAGAAGCGAAGGTTCTGGACCTGTATAAGGGGGAATCTCCCCGTTTCGGTGAAACCGGGTAGTATAGTGCCCCAACTTGTGAACCAACATGGTTTTACATCATCCCATGACATAATCAAACACAAAACAAGAGAGAGATACGCCGGGCTACCCCCATCAGAAGAATGTCTAGGGGGGTAGACGATCTGAGCCCCGCAGATTAGGGTTTCGCCGGAGGAAGACCACGAGAACGTCGGAATCAGATGAAAACTTGCATGTGTCCCTAGCATATGTGTGTGAGTGTGGTGCAAGGTTGGTATATGTGCTTGCATGTGTCCCCCCTCGCATGCATGCGCTCTAACCTAGAAGCGAAGGTTCTCGACCTATATAAGGGGGAATCTCCCCGTTCCGGTGAAACCGGGTAGTATAGTGCCCCAACTTGTGAATCAACATGGTTTTACATCATCCCATGACATGATAAAACACAAAACAAGAGAGAGCTACGCCGGGCTACCCCCATCAGAAGAATGTCTAGGGGGGTAGACGATCCGAGGCCCGCAGATGAGGGTTTTGCCGAAGGAAGACCACGAGAACGTCGGAATCAGATGAAAACTTTCATGTGTCCCTAGCATATGTGTGTGAGTGTGGTGCAAGGTTGGTATATGTGTGCTTGCATGTGTCCCCCCTCGCATGCATGCGCTCTAACCTAGAAGTGAAGGTTCTAGACCTGTATAAGGGGGAATCTCCCCGTTACGGTGAAACCGGGTAGTATAGTGCTCCAACTTGTGAACCAACTTGCCTTCACATCATGCCATGACATAATCAAACACAAAACAAGAGAGAGCTACACCGGGCTACCCCATCAGAAGAATGTCTAGGGGGGTAGATGATCCGAACCCCGCAGATGAGGGTTTCGCCGGAGGAAGACCACGAGAACGTCGGAATCAGATGAAAACTTGCATGTGTCCCTAGCATATGTGTGTGAGTGTGGTGCAAGGTTGGTATAAGTGCTTGCATGTGTCCCACCTCGCATGCATGCGCTCTAACCTAGAAGCGAAGGTTCTGGACCTGTATAAGGGTGAATCTCCCTATTACGGTGAAACCGGGTAGTATAGTGCCCCAAATTGTGAACCAACATGGTTTTACATCATCCCATGACATAATCAAACACAAAACAAGAGAGAGCTACGCTGGGCTACCCCAATCAGAAGAATGTCTAAAGGGGTAGACGATCTGAGCCCCGCAGATCAGGGTTTCGCCGGAGGAAGACAACGAGAACGTCGGAATCAGATGAAAACTTGCATTTGTCCCTAGCATATGTGTGTGAGTGTGATGCAAGGTTGGTATATGTGCTTGCATGTGTCCCCCCTCGCATGCATGCACGCTAACCTAGAAGCGAAGGTTCTGGACCTGTATAAGGGGGAATCTCCCCGTTATGGTGAAACCGGGTAGTATAGTGCCCCAACTTGTGAACCAACTTGCCTTCACATCATCCCATGGCATAATCAAACACAAAACAAGAGAGAGCTACGCCAGGCTACCCCCATCAGAAGAATGTCTAGGGGGGTAGACGATCCGAGCCCCCTAGATTAGGGTTTCGCCGGAGGAAGACCACGAGAATGTCGGAATCAGATGAAAACTTGCATGTGTCCCTAGCATATGTGTGTGAGTGTGGTGCAAGGTTGGTATATGTGCTTGCATGTGTCCCCCCTCGCATGCATGCGCTCTAACCTAGAAGCGAAGATTCTGGACCTGTATAAGGGGGAATCTCCCTGTTCCGGTGAAACCGCCTAGTATAGTGCCCCAAATTGTGAACCAACTTGACTTCACATCATCCCATGACATAATCAAATACAAAACAAGAGAGAGTTACGTCGGTCTACCCCCATCAGAAGAATGTCGAGGGGGGTAGACGATCCGAGCCCCGCAGATCAGGGTTTCGCCGGAGGAAGACCACGAGAACGTCAGAATCAGATGAAAACTTGCATGTGTCCCTAGCATATGTGTGTAAGTGTGGTGCAAGGTTGCTATATGTGCTTGCATATGTCCCCCTCGCATGCATGCGCTCTAACCTAGAAGCGAAGGTTCTGGACCTGTATAAGGGGGAATCTCCCCGTTACGGTAAAACCGGATAGTATAGTGCCCCAACTTGTGAACCAACTTGCCTTCACATCATCCCATGACATAATCAAACACAAAACAAGAGAGAGCTACGCCGGGCTACCCCCATCAGAAGAATGTCTAGGGGGGTAGACGATCCGAGCCCCGCAGATCAGGGTTTCACCGGAGGAAGACCACGAGAACGTCGGAATCAGATGAAAACTTGCATGTGTCCCTAGCATGTGTGTGTGAGTGTGGTGCAAGGTTGGGATATGTGCTTGTATGTGTCCCCCCTCGCACGCATGCGCGCTAACCTAGAAGCGAAGGTTCTGGACCTGTATAAGGGGGAATCTCCCTGTTCCGGTGAAACCGGACCATATAAGGGGGGTGCATGTATATAGTGATCAAGACCACAATAACCTATGATCATATGTGTGTTCTCATGATCCTATGAAATAATATCACCTAACATATATGTAATAAAAGCCGTGCTAATTAAAGAAAAGAAAAAGGTGAAAAAAATGCTTTGCCGTGTATACAGAAGAATACACACAGCAAAGATAATATTTGCCGTGTACCTGACGGCGAGGGCACACGGCAAAGATTCTGCCGTCAGCCCCTGCCGGCGGGTGACCCTGCGAGGCCACGGGGCCCACTTCTTTGCCGTGTGTCTTCAATGACTTTGCAGTGATTGTTTTCTTTGCCGTGTGTTCTCGTCTGTCCATTGCCGTGTTTATTTCTTTGACGTGTTCTTTTTCTATAGTTTGCTGTGAACCTGTGTTTTGTCGTGTTCCTCTTGGTTTACACACGGCAAAGATAATCTTTGCCGTGTTCCGGGCCTTTTGGCACACGGCAAAGGAGAGGGGCGACGGCAGCGACAATTTTTCCCGTAGTGTATGAAGCGAGTTCTTATTATGTTCAATGGAAAGGACAAACTTGGGTACTTTGCATAACACTTTATGTTATCACATACTTTAATTTGTAAGAACTATTGGATGCAACTTTGGCTTCTGATGCACACACATATTTAACATATGGACCAAAACAGATATCTTGTAGAAACTTCCAGTGTGAGGCTGCAATCAGCGTTCATCAACAGGGATAAAGAGGTCAAGGGGGAATGACCATCTTGCCTCAGATTTGGAGTTGATGTTTCCCTTCTAAGTGCTCTACTTGGTGATTCTAAGCAATGCCGACCTGGCCGCGCAACCCAGTTGTGGCTGGTACAATAGGATGCATCGTTTCCAGTTGCTCGCATACATGTGGCATTTCTCCGAACATGTTGTAGGAATCCGCACGACTTCGTCTCCTGCCACGCCCGACGACAGGTTCTGCGGCAGGGAAGGGTTGCACGGGCCCTAGTGCTCCCCCTAGTCACGGTCGATGCAGGGAGGACCGGAGGCCACTCAAGCTGGCCGGAGCCAAGCTTCACCTAGTCCTGTCCTGCCACCATCGCATCCTAGCCAGAGCAAACGGCAAGCTCTGGCATGGCGGGATACTAAGGCGGCCAACAACGCCTTGGGATGGGGCTCAGTTAAGGAAGTCATCCGCATCAATTGGGCCTCTTTGACGTTCCCATGATGTCACGCTGCCCACCGCACCCCTTAGTCTCTCACGCAGCCGACCGCACCACCACATCCACAACGAATTTGGTAGGGATACAACGACAACCAAGATATTGTGACGAATCTGTAGCGAGGATGACGAAGGTGGAGAGCCAAAGCAGAGGCTCCGATGCAAATTGCGTCGGGCACCTCGATCGGAGGCCTCTTTCTCGTCCTCCCAGTGCCGCCTGAAGGGGAGGAGGAGAGGCAGCGGCAAGTGCGGCCAATTCCTCACCAAAATATTGCCGTGCCGGTTCAAGGCGATAGGGATGGCAATAGGACTTAGGCTCCACCGCTACCCTTGTTGGGTCTAGTGGGGAGAGTGTAGCCGAGGTGCACAGAGAGGGAAGGATCTTGCTGCTGGATGCTCGCGGCGGCGGCGTGGACCTCCTCGTCAGTGGGCGGGGCGTGGACCTCCTCGTCAGTGGGTGGCCCTCTCGCTCGCGTTGTCCTCAGTCCCCACAGACTTCTATCCCACGATGACGACCTCCTTGAGCTCCTCCTCACCCTCGAGCCGCAGCTTGTGGGAATCCCAGCTGGCGGCGGAGGCGGCGAGGTGGCGCGCAGAGTGAGGCCTCCGGTGCGCACGCTGGAGCTGCCTCCGGTGTGGGAGGTGGGGCCGCGGGTGGCGAGGCCGAGGCGCACCTGGTGCTTGCAAGGCGGGTTGGTAATCATGGCGGCGCCGAGGAACCTGACGGAGGAGTCGGCGCCCCTCCATCTGTTCTCCCGCCTCGTGTACACGACGTGGACAACCATGGCTGGACTATACCTCTGCCTCTGCCTTGCCGCCACCGTTCGTGTCGCCTAAGGTTGGTTTGCTTAGGAGGAGGAAATCGACATGGCGAGGGCGACGAGGGCCAGGCGCTGGAAGATGGAGATTGAGGTCAATCATTTTTTTTCAGGAGAGGGCGGTTCGTGGGGTTAAATTGTCGACGATTACTCGGTCACTTTGTTGTGGGGTAGAGTGGTAGGAAGGGCCACAGGAAAGGCGCATATTACGGTAAGAAAAACCTCAGTTCAACGGTCCAAATAGACGATGCATATGGTTTTTACGCAAGATCCAGCGGCTATGGACACCTCGTGTCAGGAGTGGGCTCATTCGTGCGGGTACACAACCAGGCTTAAGCCTTTGTTTAATTAGATCACAAAAAAAAAGTTTTCCCTGCATATGATTTGATTACATGGGATGATTGGATTTTTTTTCAAATAATCATGTGTTATAAACAAGGGCAACATCCCGAAGGATCGTCCCAGACTCAAACATGCACACCTGTGTCACTTCATACCGTGGTCCGTAAGCATATACTAATATTCATTTGTCATACAATCATGTAGGAGGGTGGCCGTATTTAATGAACCGTTGGCCGCGAGTTCCACGTGAAGAAACATGCAGGTGCATATGGCAGCAGTAGACAGTTAAGATGACATGCGGATTAGGGTAGCTGATGGATATAACGTATCTGTTAAACAGCCTGTGGCAACCGTTACCATCGCATGTGTAAAAGAGGGTCATGCTCTCATTATCCAACGGTACTAGAGGGTGCACCGTGGCCACCCGGGCAGCATATCCGTGTCGTGGGCTTTATTATGGGCAGCCCTACGTGTCCTCTCGGATGTGATTTTTATCATCCGGTCTCCGGCCAACCACGTGTTCTCTTTTTGGATTCAAAATTCCGCTTTTGCTACATTTGTCCCGATTTTGCTACATTTGTCCTGCTTTTGCTACATTGTAGCAAAAAATAGTTCAGTCCAGAAATAAAAAACAGACTCGACCTCGCCGGAGATTTCGCCGGAGAGCTCGCCGGCGACCGTGTAGCAAAAAAGTTGTGCTAATGTAGCAAACCCGACCTCACCGGAGACTCGCCGGAGGCTTTTGCCGGTAGACCTCACCGGAGACCGGGTAGCAAAAACGTTGCGCTATTGTAGCAAAACTACAAAACGGTGGTAGCAAAAAGAAAGTACTAATGTAGCAAAAAGAACGACCTCGCGGGAGATATCACCAGTGCCTGCGTAGCAAAACCGACTTTGCTGAGGACTTTCGTCAAAAATGTCGTAGCAAATATTTTGTGCTATTATAGCAAAAACATAGAAGAGAAATAGCAAAAACTTGCTACTATTGTAGCATCACCCTGTAGCAAAATATCAAAGCGCGTCAATTGGTCAGTAGCATCGTGACCCTTCATCTGTAGCAACAATGATCACTTCCAGTAGCATTGTCGTCCTGCCCGTGTAGCACTGTGTCGGAAGAGAAAACTCCAGCGCAGAGGGGCGGCCATGGCACAGAGGTGTGGCAGTGGTACCTCCGACGAGGGAGGAACAACGAGGATGGCCGGCCATGGCACAGAGGTGTGGCGGTGGGACCTCCGACGGCCGAGGAGCAGAGGCGTCTCGCCGGTGTAGCAGCGCGACCTCGTCCATGTAGCAGAGACGCGTCGCGAAGTGTAGCAGCTGCCACCGCACGTAGTAGCCGCCGTAGCGCATGTAGCATCGGTCGCCGCCGCAGTCGCCGCGTGTAGCAGGCTCCGCCGCCATGTGTACCCCGTCGTTGCCCCGTCGTGTAGTAGCCCCTGTCGCCGCGTATAGCAGCCTCCCACTGCCACATGTAGCAGGCCACCGCATGTACGAGCCGGCGCCGCCTTGCAGCAGTAACAGGAGTTTGAAAGGACATCGGGGGATTTCAGGCATCTTGGAGGGCGGTGTGCCGAGGAAGAAGCAGGGCGGGGCGGGTTGGCGTGCAGAGGGAGGAGCAAGGCGGGGCAGCGAGGGAGGAAACGGAGGGCATCACACAGGGGGAGAAGCAGCGCGAGTGCCATGGATTTTGGATTAGAAACACAAGGAAGAGGGACTCCGTCGTGGGGATAAGATTGCAGCGGTGGACCCCATGAGCGTCTGTGTTACGCGAGAGGCTGGACACGTGTCAGCACCGGGAACCGGGGGACGCGAGTCGCACGATCCCCTGGGTGAACGGTATCATTTTCCCTTTATTATGCATAATTACATAATACTCCCTTTGTTTCATATTAGGTTTAGTCAAAGTCAAAGGTTATCGAGTTTGACCAACTATAAATTTAAAATTATAATCATTTACAAAATTAAATCAATATTATTGGAAACATACTTTTATAGCATATATGTTTGATATTGTAGATATCGATGTTTTGTATGTTATACTTGCTTAAATATTACAAAGATTGACTTTATTAACTTAATAAAAAATGAGGAGTAATATGAAACAGAGAAAGTATATACTCCCTCCGATCCATATTACTTGTCGATGAAACGGATGTATCTAACAGTAAAACATGTCTAGATACATCCATTTAAACGACAAGTAATATGAACGAGAGAGAGTATCTTAGATGTACATGCATGAACAAGGGTGCAAGTGCGCGGGCCACAGCGACTCAGCTACTTTTTACTACGGAGTACTAAAGAAAAGCCACAAAGCCAAATAATCCACTTTAAGGCTGGCACTATTTTGCTATAGAGTGCTATTTTTTTTCCTTGTAGGTAACTATAATCGCTGCTGGGTATCCTGTCCCTGTCGTGCAAGCTCGAGGTGAGCACGTAATGGGTGCTTCATGACAGTGAAGAACTCAACCTGCGGCTGGAGATCGACAGCGAGCTCGCCATCTGCCTCCCTCCACTCGAACTCTCTCACGAGGTTGGCCGCGAAGTAGCTTATGTGGAGCATCGCGGTACCCCTACCAGGGCACATCCTCCGGCCACCACCGAAAGGCATCATCTTCACGTTACCGTCGCTGCTTCCTACCGCCGCGACGAGTTCCTCATCCTCACCTTTGCAGGTCAGGAACCGTTGTGGCCTGAACTCCTCCGGGTCATCCCACGCTGTGCCGTCCCGTGCTATAGCCGCCAGCGGGAAGTACACTTTGGTGCCCACCGGAAGACGCTGTCCGTCGTGGACGACATAGTCATCTTCCATCACCTGCCTGAAGACCCACGACGTCGGGGGATGCAGCCGGAGCACCTCCATGATCACGGCGTTGAGGTACTCCAGCTTGCCGAGAACATCCTCGCTGACTTCATCGGCGTCCGCGGCCACGAAGGCGCGGATCTCCCTCCGGACGGCCTCCTGCACGTCGGGGCGCTTCACCAGGTTCGCCATGGTCCACTGCAGCGCCGAGGCTGTGGTTTCAGTTCCGGCGCCAAGGAACTCGGAGCACATGCCCACGAGCTCACCTTCACAGAGCCTTCGCTGGGCTCTTGGCTTGGATGTGACGACTGGGTCGTCATCCAGCGGGACCTTGAGGTCGATGAGCGTGTCTACGTACGCCGGCCGCTCACTAGACTGGCCGCGACGCGAATCGATGAGCGGTAGGTACGTCTCCTCCTGCTGGCGCCGAAGAGAGGCTAGCTTCTTCCACTGTTCACGATAGATAAGCCTGGTGACCGCCGGGAGCTTGGCGTGCGCGAACAGGCGCGCGGTAGCCAAGGACTTGACGAGGTCTTTCTGGGCGTCGGCCATGGCACGGACGCGGCCTCTGTCGAGGCCGTCACTGAAGCACATGGTAGCGACCAGGCCGAACATGGCGTAGCGGATGCTCTCCGCCGCATGGACGACGGCGTCGGATATGCGGCGCTGCTCGGCGAGGTCCTCGACGAGGCCACGCATCGCGGAGCGGCGCGCCGCTGCGTACCGGTGGAGCCGCGCCGGGTGGAGGACCTCCGACGTCAGGTTGTGACGCATGGCGCGCCAGTGCTGGCCGTAGGGCGCCGAGGTGATGTTCTGGTATCGGCGGCGCGAGAGGATGGCGCTGGGGGAGATGGATGGCGGGCGGTTGGAGAAGGCGCCCCCGGCCGCGCCGCGCACGAGAAGGCGGTGCGCCGTCGCGAGGTCCGTGACAAAGATACTAGCGGGCTGCGGCTTCCACACGCTGGAGAGCTCCGGTGCAAGAGTGGACTTCATCCTCGCCAGGGTCGCCCTGATCGTCGATGCGTGGCGGATGACGACGACGACCAGGAGAATCAAGGGAAGCAGGAGGAGCAGGTCTGGCATCGCTTGATGCTCCGAGGCTCTGAGCTGCGCCTGTTGCCCACTTTCACGACTTTTGTGCCGCCACTATATTTATGGAGGAAATACAATGGAGAACATGGAGTTACTATCTCGTGCCAAAGGTTAAGACTTTTTTTTTTCCAAACTACCTAAAGTTTAACCAAATTTTTAAAGAAAAATATAAATATTTAAAATACATAATCTATATCTTTTCATATATTATTAAACATATTTTTATATGATATCTATATAATATAATATATTTTTTAAAAAGTTTGGTCTAACTTTTCGTAGCTTAACTTAAAAAAATATATAAGCCCTAAGAGCATCTTCAGCTGTGGCTGTAAATTTGGCGATGTAAAAGTCGTTTGCGGCGCGCTCGATCCGGATACAGCGCGCGGCGTCTACGTGACCTTCACGGGAGGCTCTATTTTGTAGCGCACGCCGAAAAGCTAAAACCGGCCCTCCACCGGACGCTCTAAAATACAGTAACAAAAACATATTTTTTCACATACATGCAACAAAAAGAGATCAAACAAGACCAAACAAATAGACTGAAAATCAACACAAAATTTTAGATAAAATCACTTAAGCTAATCGAATTGAATTCAATTGCAATTAGAAGGGTCTGATTGGAATCGATTGGAATCGATTGAGCTTTCGAAATAGGCTTTCGTCCCGTTTTATAAATAAAGCAACCGTCCACAACAAGTCACAAGAATCGAGAACATTAACAACACATATGCTGGGGCCATAGCACAAGACGGCCCAAACAAAGAGGAAACAACGCCACCTCGCCAAGCGAGGACACACCAAAAAAGGAAGAGCAAAGCCGGACTAGGGGGAGCCGCCGAAGAGTCGCGTCCAGCCTCGTCTTGTCCCGCTGTCTACACAACGGGCACCAGAGCTGCAGAGAGGCCAAGAAGTGAAAAACCAAGTCAGAAGCGCGTCGAGGAAGAATCTTCTCAATAACCATCTTATTCCGGATGTTCCAGAGAGCCCAGGACATCGCAGCAAACACAAGCCGGAAAAGGCGGCGACCCTTTCCTGCCCGGTTCGCATGGGTTTCTAGGAACTCACTGAGATCATGGGCCTGCCAATCCGGGCCCAACGCATCCCTAATAAAGCTCCAGAGAAACTGAGCCGCAGGACAAGTGAACATTATGTGGGCACCCGTCTCCGGGATCCCACATAATGGGCATAGCCCGTCCCCTGGCCCATGTCTCTTGGACACCTCCACCCCTGATGGGAGCCTATCGCGTAACAACTGCCACACAAAATAGCGCGAGAGGGGCTTTCCAAAGGAGTTTTGTCCATGAGATGGCCTCGCGACCGAAGAGGGCCCGGTAGGCGGAGCTAACCGAGAAGACCCCGGACGGGGAGAGGCTCCATGTTACACTGTCGGGATCGTCTGTCAGTGAGGGCGGGAGTTCCGCCCTAAGTTCCCTCCACGCTTCAGTTTCCTCCGGGCCAAAGGTGCGTCGGAACGAGATGCTCCACGTCCCTTCTAGGGCCTCATCGGATACGCGAAGCGATGGCTCGGAACAAATGACGAATAGGCTCGGGTACACCTCCCGTAGGGGGTGCTCCCAGAGCCAGGTGTCCATCCAGAAAATGGTGCCCTCCCCATTCCCAATTAAAACCGTGGCCCCAAGCCGGATATCGGTCTTGATCTCCTGGATGGAGTGCCAGAACTGGGAGCCTTCCCTTCGGTCGCAGTCCAAAAGGGTCCGACCCCGCAGGTACTTGGCCTTAATGAGCTTGAGCCAGAGACCCCCTTCATCCCTAAGAATCCGCCACACCCATCGAAGCAACAGGGCCTTATTAAATTGGCGGGAAGCAATGATACCTATGCCCCCAAATTCCTTGGGGGCGCAAATGTTTGCCCATTTGATCATGTGGTACTTCTGGCGACCCACAGGGTCTTGCCAGAAGAACCGGGAGAATTCCTTATCAAAAGCCCCGTGGACCCCTTCAGGAAGGAGGTACAATCCCATCATATACATGGGAATGCTGGATAGGCAAGAGTCAATTAAGACAGTCTTGCTACCTTTAGATGTGAATCTACCAAACCAGGGTTCGGACCTTGAGCGCACCCTGTCCACAAGCGGATCCAGGTCCCTGATAAGGATCCTGGTGTCGCGGACCGGCATCCCCATATAAGTGATGGGGAAGGAGGAAAGCCGACAATTGAAGTTGTCAGCTATCCTCTGCTGCTCGTCTGGCGAGAACCCCATCACGATAACCTCGCTCTTGTCGAAGTTAATGCGTAGACCCGACATCTCCTAAAAGCATAGGAGGAGGAACTTGAGGTTCGCAATATCGAGAGTTGAGCCTTCTATCATGATCATCGTGTCGTCTGCATATTGGAGTTGGGTGAGACCTCCCCCCGGAATGAGGTGGCCGACCACACCGGAGATGTGGCCGGCTGCCTTAGCTCTATCAAGCATCTCCGCGAGGACGTCCACGACCGCGTTGAAGAGCAGGGGGGACAGGAGGTCCCCCTGTCTAACACCGCAGGAGGGGTGGAAGTATGTCCCAATCACCCCATTGATGTTAATCGTCGTGCTCCCAGTCATGACGAACTGCATAATCCAGATCAGGCGATCATCGAATCCTCGTCTAGTGAGGACCTCACAAAGAAAGTGCCAGTCCAGGCGGTCGTAGGCCTTCTGGAAGTCTAGCTTCAAGAAGATGCCTTTCAACTTCCTAGACTTGATCTCGTGGATAACCTCACGAAGGGCAAGGATCCCATCATGTATGAATCTGCCTTTGAGGAATGCAAATTGATACTGATGGGTTGGGCGCTCCATGACTGGGGCAAGGTGAGAAGCGCAGACTTTCGCGAAGATGCGTTGGATGACGTTGAGGACCATAATGGGTATGAATTGGAAAATGTCCGAGGCCCCTCTAACTTTCGGGATCAAGGTTATCACGTCGAGATTCAGCCGGCCCATCACCAGGGTCCCCGTGTAGAACTCCTGGAACATAGGCATGATGACCGGTTGGAGTTCCCTCCAGAAGGTCTGGAAGAAAGCTACCGGGAGGCCATCGGGGCCCGGGGCGGAGTTGGCCTTCAAGGCCTTCACCTCCCGCTCAACCTCCTCCGGCAAGAATGGGAGGGTGAGCTCCGCATTCTCGTCGGCAGTGACCCTGGCCCTAGGCGGCTAGAAGTCAGCTGCCAACGCGACCCCCGTGCGGGGTCCCGCTGAGAAGAGCGACTTATAGAACGAGTAAATATGGGAGGAAAGCGCGTCCGCCTCCTCGATGAGGAGCTCGTTATCCCATAGGCATGGAATAGAGCATTTCCTACGTCGTCCATTGGCCACCGCATGGAAATAGGCAGTGTTCGCGTCTCCCTGTAGGAGCCAGTTTTGGCGGCTGCGTGGCCTCCAGAACAGCTCCTCCCCCTTGTAAATCTCAACTAGGAAGGTCTCAAGGGAATAACGGTGCGACCACTCGTCCGCTGAGAGGCCCACCGAGTCTTCCAGCCGGTCGAGGGCCTAGATATCCTCCAGCAGAGCTCCTTTCTGGAGTCTCGTTGCTGCACCCAGAATTGCCCCCAGACCCTCATGAATTGGCGGGCAATCTTAGCGCAGTTGTGCTAGACGTCCACCACATTGAATCTCCTAGGGGGGGACGCAGCCGCCGGCAGCCATCTAGACTGGACCGCTTCCACAAACCCTGGTTGGTTTAGCCAGAAGTTCTCAAAGTGGAAGCGGTTTTGTCGTGGCGGGGCGCTCCCCCAGTGGAAAGAAGCAGAGGGACGTGATCCGAGCCTACTCTGGTGATGTCGTGAAGAGAGCAAAGAGGGAAGGCTACCTCCCAATCTGCCAAGACCAAGACCCAGTCGAGAACACTCCTGAAAGGGTCGGCCCTGTTGTTAGACCAAGTGAAACGGGCTCCTACTCGCGTAATCTCTCTAAGAGAGAGATCCGCGATGCAATCGTTGAGTTGAACATCCTCATACGTGGGACATCCACGTTGCTGGAACTCTTTTCATTAGGGGAGCGAATCAGGTTAAAGTCGCCTGCCACCACCACCGGGGTGGTGCAGCGGTCGACCTTGTCCCTAAGTTCAGCCAAGAAGACTAGAGATTGTCTATGGTCCGCAGGGCCATAGACGATGATAACCTCCCAACGGAGGTTGGATCGTCTATGGGTGAGGGAGATGCTCACGAAGAATTCCCCGCGGTCCATATCTTCCAACTCAAAGGTATCCTCCTTGACGCCAAGGAGGATGCCTCCGGAGTGACCTGAAGCCGGGAGCCAGTTCCAAGCAAACTTGTGACGCGATAAACCCTGGAGTTCCGAGAGCTGGAAGTCTTGTTTAATTGTCTCTTGGAAGCCCACTATGTCAACGTTTTCCTGTCGCATGTAGTCCTTTATTTGGCGTTTCCGACCATCATTACCAAACCCCCGAATGTTCCAGATCAGCGCGATGGTGGCTGGCCAATTCATTGGATAACATTCTTGGTTTTGGTCCCCTTACGGGGGACTGGTCGGGTCTTGTCGGATGGCGGGGGCCTCGAGCTCGGTCTCGGTGGCCTTCATAGAGAACCCCCGTCTAAGGGAGTCTCCTGGGAGGCGGCCGAAGGGCGCTGCTGAGAAGAACCAACGAGCCTGGATCCAGGATCAGGTGTCCCAGTTCCTGGTGTTGTCCAGGTTTCCCCCTGCTCCCGTGCAGCACGTGCACAAGCCGTAGCGAGGGACCCCTCATAAATCTCCTTAGCTCTAATCGCCTCAATCTGATCAAGCTTTGGTCCCCGATCCCCGCGGAAGACCATGCCGCTGTCTGCTGCCACTAGCGCAAGGTGATCCAGAGGGAAGTCGTCTAGAACCGAGAACCTAGAACCTGAAGCAGGAGGGGGACTGGAGGAGGAGGGGAAAGGATTCGGGGATTTCTGGACAGTACCTGAGTCAAGGTTGCGGGCTGCAGTCCTATGGGAAGCTAGCTGGGACACCGTAGGCACCACCCCCGGGCTCTCCGCCCAGACTCGAGCCAGAAGATGAGATAGCACCTCTCCGAAGAAACTCAGCGGATGCGCGCATCAGGTCCTCCAAATCGAACGACTGCACTACGTCCGGTGACCCGAAGAAGACGGAGCGCCTGGGTAGCGTGCTCATGGTGGCGGAGCTCGTCGTCGGGTCTAGCAAAGGAGGAGAGCTTGTCGTCGGGTCTGGCAGCATGCTCACGGTGGCGGAGCTTGCTGGATTCGAGGCAGACGCGGCCAGGTGACAGGAGATAGGTGGAAAAGGTGCCTGCGGCAGTGCAGCGCGGGTGGAGGACGGAGGCCAACGGCAGGAGTTCAGGGACGAGCGGCTCGGGAAGGGTTCGGGTGGAGCTGCAGGGCGGCCGACGCTCGCGGCTCGCATGTGGCGGTGAGCGTGGGAGGCAGAGGCGCAGCCGCGGGAAGCAGAGATGCAGCAAGGAGCGGGGCGTCGATGTGAGGAGGTGCAGGGCCAGGGTAGCGCGCGGGGAGGTGGCAGCCGGCGGAGCCGAGCGGGGTAGGCGGCGGCAGGCCGAGACGAGGAAGTTTCCGTGACTGTTTACTTCGCGCGCCCGAGTGGATTGTTGTGGAACTTTATAGCCCGCGCTATTCCGAGTTGCAGATATATAGCGCTTTGGATAGCGTAATTTGGTGTGTGCTGCAAAAAAATTAGCAAGGGCAAAATTTTACAGCCTATGCTAGAGCACCACTTTTTATCTCCGGCGCTGCATATTGACAGTTTTTTTAGCGCAACACCAATTTACAGCCACGGCTGGAGATGCTCTAAGACTTGGGATAGAGGTATTCGAACTCGCCCACTGCTACCTACCAACCGTGCTCGCGCCGCATAGTTGGCAAGCTGCAGCCCTGATAGCTTTATCATAGATTTACAATTTTACATATACAAGCATGAGTAGTCAACAAGGCGCTTCCCCTCAATAAGATTTCGTAAATGTTTCATTAAGATTTTATATATTTCAATAAAAATTTCACAAAAACAAAGACAGCACTGACAGTCATATAAGTACGAAATATATACTGCTGACTGCGTCTATTTGGCTGCCGGGCTCACTTGGGCCAGTTAGTTTGAACATTTAAAATATCTTTTTAAATGTCAAATAATTCTATATATATAATATATATATATATATATATATATATATATATATATATATATATATAGAGTGGCGCTATTTGACATTCAGGGTGTAGAATAGTTATTCTTCACCCATCCTCTATCTTTCAAACCGTATATGATTTTTATGTCACGTAAATTTTCTCTTACCTCGAAAGTCAAGAAGAAAGTAAGAAAATTTAGACATGTCGTAAAAAAATTTGTTTATATGCCGTATAAAAATATGATGTAAAATACATGTTTTCTATGTATTTTACACTATAATGACTCAAAAATTGTATTTTTATGTCGATTTTTTTGCATTTCTAATAAATATGCACATAATTATTAGCATACAAAACATAAATTTCTGAATGTGAGAAGATAAAAATATGTGGGGTGCAAAATAACTATTCTGCATCCTGGGTGCTAAATAGGGTTTCTATATATATATATATATATATGCAAAATAGTGGGCTACTCACCCAGCTAGCTGTGCATGCCTGCAACACCATAGGATTAAAAGGCGAGAGCACAATCTGATTACCGGGATGTGATATAAACCCATTAGAAAAACTAACAGACATTGTATCGGGAGCATGCTGTTGATTTGAGAAGTAAATGACGCATGTCATCCACACACATGAGTTTTTTCCACGGTGTTACCCATCCACACACACAAGTCCTCTCCATGGTGTGGCATTTACCATGACAACTTGTGTAGGCATTTACCATGACAACATGTGTTTTTGCATGTCACGCATGCTAGACGACAGGTCCAAGAACATGCATCTTCTCACAAACCAAGAACATATGCCTTTCTCCAAAATAAAATAGGACATCCTCTCGCTTAGCCGACACAGGTCTATTGAGGGGTCAAGAAGGTATCAATTTTTTTGATGTTTTATGTATGCGATTTCCACCCACATGTATCAATTCGGGAAAAGAACAAGGACACTTGGTCGGACAAGCCACAGACACATGTGACTGTGGGCACATGTGAAAACCACAATGATGTGACGGTGGTTTCTAAGAGATAAATGAAAACGACAACGATATGACGATGGTGTCTAATACACAAGTGAAAGGACAAACGACATCTCCTACAACTTATTCTTAGCAAAATTTGACGGATGGCAAGAGGACACCGTTAGCATGACGGATGGCAAGAGGACACCGTTAGCAAAATAATGCCTGCAACCGACGATGCGAATATTACGGGATTATAGGGTTACAATATCGGACGAGTTAGTAAGCATGCACAGCTAGCCTAGTGGGTAGCAAATCCACATCGATATATATATATATCTAGGTTATAAGATATAACCTAGATATAGGAAATTGTGTATACTTTGGGTGTGTCAAGTTTTAATCTAAACTAAACTGTATATTCCACTACATAAAAAAAGATAAAATTTAGCTCATCATATTCTAGGTTAAAAAATTACACACTTAAAATATAGATCATTATTTTTATGAAAAAATATTTTGTATTTCTTTTAAATATAAAAATATTATTTCTGAATTTTGAAAATAAATGGCTCCAGTAAGCTCCACCTCTTATAATAGCATGATTTGAGATTGACAATGCCACCCAAACAATATTTTGTTCCAGAATTATGATTTACTTACCATCTGTCAAGATTTACTTCACCTACCACATAATTATGATTTACTTAATGCAAAGGTTGGCCACCAACTGTCATCTTTAAGATAGACATTTGTTCACAAACAGACCGGCATGTCCTACTCCCTTCGACCTATATTACTTGACTTGGATTTGGATGAACCTATATACTAAATGGTGTCTAGATTCATCCAACTCTAGAAAAATTTGAGTCAACTAATATGGGTCAGAGGGAGTACTATTTTTAGGCATATATGTGTGTCATTATCTCATTGTTGGCTACTCCCTCTATTATTTCGAGATAATGAAAGCACTTTATTGATTAATCGATCACATCATTACATAGTACATTTCTGATATAATCCGGCGTAATATAAATGGAAATATTACTCCATAAACTTGGCACGCCACTACGAGCTAGGACATGTGTCACTAGATTCAGATGACAACCATAATGTTGAACAAACAATACTGATATCACCTACGACTGCTCCAAATTCAGAATTATCACTCACACGGGAACAGATGCGCCGCTGGATAACAGATAAGCAACCAGAAATCAGAATAATATTTTAGAAACCATGCTTCCTTGTTACCACCGGCACCCGTCTAATAGTGATCGTAGCTTCAGCAACTTCAGGTGAAGTGATACCATCTATACCTTTCTTGCGGGCAAGCTTCAGAACCCCCATATGCTGCACTCACCCCATATGCTTCTGAGCAGCAAAGATCGCACCGTCTACATTCACGCAAACCTAGCCCATCTATGGCCGAACCCAACGTGAAGTTGAGGAGGATTCACACCTATTAGCCGCCGACGATTTGAAGCAGAATTGCAAGATGTTGTCCACTTACGCCTTAATCTTGCAAGCCACTCGATCTGCCGCCCAAAGTAGTACCGGTACTAATGGTCGTATATAAATACCTTATTACTCTTTTAGCCTAAAGCCCATAGTAAAGCATTGAAAAGCAACAAACCCTGGCTGTTCTTGTAAGCAATGATCATGAAAGCGTTTGATTGTACTCCCCACCTGCCTCGACCAATCTCGCTGCAAGATGCCGCCTCCTGCCACCCGCTACAATATGCTGCCTACCACCACCATGTTGCTTCCATTCGCAAGCCAGTAGACATGGACTTGATTTTAGCAGCGGGAATGATTAGTGGCTTGTCTTGCTCGCCGGCCGCCGCATATAGTCGTTTTCCGGACGATTGTAGCAAATCACCGTCCAGTCAACCCGCCGTTAGTTTATTTGTCCAAGGTACATCGTACATGATATACAGTATGCGTACTTTTAATCCAATCTAAGTATACCTTCTGTTCCAGTTTAACGATAAGTCGCTAGCTAATAAACATAGAGCAACATATTACTTTTTCATGCAATTGCATCAATCTTCAATATAGCTCAGTGCAAAATTTAGAGCAAATCGTTGTTGATACTAGAACAATATACTTGGAAAAAGAAAGCCTCATTTTTGGCTTACATATATATATATATATATATATATATATATATATATATATATATATATCGACGTGGATTTGCTACTCACAGGCGTAGCTGCGCATAGACAGAGCACCGTTGGATTTAGGGATCAAATGCATGCAACCTCTAGATGGAAGTGGGGTGGAACATGGCTGAGATAACGGTGTTAGTTTTGTGCATGCATGCAAGAATCTAGGGTTTGACATGGGTTCCAATTTAGCACACTGTTTTGGCTACAAAAGTTTTAGCATCTAAAATAAGAAGGGATTGAGAACAAGGATTAAAACAGGTTTTGCATGCAGAAGCTTTAGACTATGTGCCATACAAAAGAGTGCCCTAACAAAGGTTGTTTTGGTATGTGTTTGGTGGCCGCATGCATCCATGAGAATATGAAGAAAACGAAACAAAGGTTGTTTTGTTTATTGCGGCGGCAATGAAATAAGACTTAGTTTGGTTAGGGTTTACCGCATGTAGTATATTAGGGTTTGCCTTACCTAAATAAAATTTTATAAGCTTTGTTTTGCTAGGGCTTCATGCATGTAGTATATTAGGGTTAGGGTTTACCGCATGTTGTGTATTAGGGTTTGCCTCACCTGAATGAAATTTGATAAGCTTTGTTTTGCTAGGGCTTCATGCATGTAGTATATTAGGGTTTACCGTGTAGTATATTAGGGTTAGGGTTTACCGCATGTTGTATATTAGGGTTTGCCTCACCTAAATGAAATTTGATAAGCTTTGTTTTGCTAGGGCTTCATGCATGCATCAAAGGAACACTAACGGTGTTACTATTGAGCCAACATCCTGGGTCTGGATACATATGCTCCCTATATCAAAAGGGGAGAGAATCAACGGTGGATAGGCTATGCGCAGCTATGCCTGTGTACACACGGGCATAGCTGCGCATAGGCTTAGGACCGTTGGATAAAGAGATCACATACACTACTAGCTTAGATGGTAATGGCTGGATCTTGAAAGTAGTAACGGTGCCTAACGGCGTTTGAAGCAGCGCGTGTCTGTACTTGCATGCGATGCCTAGGGGCTCGTGAAAACCCTAAAAAGTTTAGCTCGCTGTTTGGCAAAGAAACTTTTAGCATCTAAAATGGAAAGATAAGTCAACAAGGCTTAAAATGAGTTCTACATAGTATGCAAACCCTAGTGAAGGTTTGTGGTACTATGCAAACCCTAAAATATCATCTAACTGGTTTAGTGTATTGTTTTTTGGCGGGAGAGACTAAATAAGTTAGGGTTTTTCAGCATGTTATTTGTTAGGGTTTGCCTCACCTAAACGAAACTAGATAAGCTTAGGGTTTGCCTCATGCTTTGTTTTGCATGTTGATCCTTAGGGTTTGCCTCATGCAAACGAAATTAGACAAGCTTTGTTTTGCATGTTGCTCGTTAGGGTTTGCCTCATGCAAACGAAAATAGACAAGCTTTGTTTTGCATATTCCTCTTTAGGGTTTGCCTCATGCAAACAAAATTAGACAAGCTTTGTTTTGCATGTTGCTCGTTAGGGTTTGCCTCATGCAAACGAAATTAGACAAGCTTTGTTTTGCATGTTGCCCGTTAGGGTTTGCCTCATGGAAACGAAATTAGACAAACTTTGTTTTGCATGTTGCTCGTTAGAGTTTGCCTGGGTCTTAACGGCGTTAGTTCTTAGACAAATCCTGGGTCTGGATACATGTGCTCCCTATATCAAAAGAGGATAGAATCAACGGTGGATACGCTATGCGCAGCTATGCCCGTGTTTAGCAGGCTATTTCATATATATATATATATATCTTGCTTATATATCCATGCAAAGTTGAGACTATTTATATTAATGTAAGCCAAAAATATTAGGTATATCACATTTTGTTTTACACTTGATATCTGCATATACAATATCTCAAGGGCGATAATCATATCTTCGCCCCCCGGCCTATGTTGAAATCCTAGCTCTGCCCTTGACAATTAGGGAGGTCGCCTCAATTTGTGCCGAATCAGGCTTTCGCCTCGCCTTATAAATAAATCAACAGCCAGGTTCATACAAGCATCCAACCACGACAACCGGCCGAGGACAAAATAAAGAGAAAACATAGGAAAGTCCGCTGGGGCCACAACACATCAAAGCCAAGAGCAAAAAAGAAAATGAAGGGACCACAACAACACTCTATACGCCGCCCATGGTAGGCATCATCACGATCGAACCGGCACCGAGAAGGGGGACGCTGTAACATCCCAGCATTAAGGAACCTAACGAAAGGTAGATTTAGGATTATGTATTGTTGCATGCATCTATTTGTGAAAAAGTGGGTAATTTTTTTCCGCCAAATAAAATCTTAAGTGATCAATGTTTCTTTCTTACTTTAAGATTAGGTTTAGACTTAAAGTAGGATTGTTATAAACTTTGATGTGATCTTAAAAGAATTATGTGTGTTCTGAAAGGGGTTTGAATTTAAAAACTTAAGTGTTTGAATAGTAATTTAAATGATTTAGATATAAGATTTGAATCTTAAATTAATTAAGAAATATGCAATATAACTTAAATCTCAAAAACAATAGAAATTATGAAATTCATTTTCATATTATAAAGACATAAACAAGTTACAATAGAATAAAGAATGAGAACCTTCTTTATTAACAATAACATAATCTTTATTACAATTGAATAAAATAAAGATTACATGAACTATAAAAAATTTACAAAGGATTAAGAAAATTACATCTACTAACTATCCTATATCTAAAACCTAAACTAAATCTTCATCTGTATCTTTGAACCTGCAAAACAAAGAGTAAACAAATAAAATAAGATTAGTGTTAGTATGTATTTCTCTTAGATATGTCAGTGAGATGCACTTGACAATCTCATCATTGAGAAATGTTAAAAGAGGGGCAAGTTTCACCAATATGAAATATTTCATCTTTCATAAATTCACAGCCAGAATGCAAAGGACAGCCAAAAGGGATCAGTTCACCAGCCAAGGTAAAAGTAGATTGGTAACAGTAAGATCAAATTTTCTGAACCTATCCATATGTGCTTAGCAGGCACACAGACTGCACACACACAACCATGCAAGGGTGTGCTATCGACTGCACAAGCACATCCAGATCAAACAAAACCAGAGCACAGCCGTGGGGAAGCACCCCAGTGCAACACCACACCACACCACAACACAGCCTGGGAGAACAGCAAGTAAACCAAGAACAGCAGCCAAACCAACCACCAGATTAACCCCAAACATCACCAAAATGGTGACATAAGGAAGAGGAAGAACCAGGTGGACAGCAAGGCCAAGCCAGGAGCTAGGAGGAGCAGGCTAGCTCCAGATTAAGCACAGAAGTCCAGAAAAACCAGATCAAGATCATCACCAACTTACTCCACAAATATCAGCCTTTATGGTGAGTTTCATAAAACCTTCACATGATCTAATCATCTTATTTAGAGAAAGGCATGTGTTGTTTTACAAAACAAACCCTCAGAAGACACCCAAGTGGAGTGAATCCATCATAGGGATTTCTGAAAATCTAAAAGCAAACAGCAAGGTACCAGAATCCAACCAGAGCTCAGAGCAACATCCTTGCTCTGGTTGTTAAACCATATTCTACAATTCTATCATATATATACCTATGATGTAATTCTAGGCACATCTCTAAAGGAAGAGTAACACCTTAGAAACAAATCTTTGGGATCTATAGGTTGATCAAGCTCACTACCAATTTTTCCAAACTTTGATTCAATAAAGAATAGCTGGTACCACTACCAAGACTATCTAGATGAACCAACTAGATAAGATTTGAATCCCTAAGCCTCAGACCAACATCATTGGTCATAGGGAATTTAGCTATGAGCATCTCTAGTTTTCAAAGACAAGATTGTCTCTAGCATAAACTAACCAAATCCATGGTTTAGAATTAAACCTGTGTGCCATACATGATGGTGTCACAAGAACAATTCAATATGAATCAGGAAAAGTAGAAAATCATCCTAGATTCAGAAAATCAACTAACTAATCATTTTCCTGTTAAAAACAGGAATCATAACTAGAATATTCTTATAATACACTTCACTGTTTGGGATCATGAGGATCTCAATCCACATATTAATTTCCAAGCTAACAGCAATAGGGCATTAGCTGTATCTTATCATAATCATGACCATGAATCAAATAAATAGTGGTAAGCTATCAGATCATTAGCTTTACCAAGCATGGTTCCCATACAACCACATCATCTGAATCAGATGCAATCCAAGCATCAAATCATCAAGTAAGCCACCAGAAACATCATACATCAGATCAACCAACAAACTTCAGGCCAATAAGCATTCAGTATGGGTACAAACCATCTAAACATGAACCAATTCCTTCAGTACATGAACAAACACATCACAGAAACCCTAAAAGGGATAATTATCCTAATCTGAATCATACAATAGCCAGAGAGGACACTGATAACATCTAGCATTGAATCAACAAGCACAGAGAGCACCAGGAAAGGGGAAGAAAACTCACCATAGGTCCTTGCTGAAGGATAGAAGAGGAAGCAGAGGGGCCGATGGCCATGGCGGCACGGGGAGCACCCCAGAGGGGGCGCTGCAACCCGCACGGCGCCACGGCAAGGACCCTGATCACGCTTGGAGGTGCAGAGCATCACCTCAATGCACGATGACCTCGGCCACACTTGAATCCATGCCAATCCCCAAACCCTAGGGTTTGGGACGGCATCGATCCATCACAGGAGAGCCCTAGGCTCGAATCCAATTGGATAGAACGAACAAGCGTCGTCGACAACCCCCTAACGCACCACGGCGGCGACCAGAACGGCCGATGGCGGCGGGAATCGCCGGTGGTGGCATCGCCGGCCACAGGGTCGGGGCCAGAGGAGGAGAAGATGAACTCGCGAGTGAGTGAGAGAGAGAGAGACAATAAGGAATGGGCCAAGCTGGGCCAGACCCTTTGGGGTGGCTCTTTTGTCTAGCACTAATGGGCCAACATGGCCCAATAAAAGTAACCAGCCCAGAAACAATTTCAATCCTGTTTTAATAAAAAATAAAAGACCAAAATACCCCTGGACTTAATAAAATTATAGAAAATAAAATAATAGTCCAAAAATTATAAACAAAATATTTTTGGATTCACAATAAACCATTATGTCCAAATAAAATAAAATATCAAATTTTGGATGTTCAAATTTTTATAAGAATTTTGTAATTTAAATATTCCTTATGGAATTTTACAAAATTATTGAAAGGTGATAAAAATAAATAAAAATCACTTTCATTATTCATTAATATTATAGCATTTAAAAAATACTTAATAAATATTTAGTAATAAAATAAAGGTATAATTAATAATTCCTAAGGGAAATATTAAATCAATAAAAAAATCAAATAAAGGGAAATAAAATAAAATAAATCAATACATATTATAAATATTAAAAAGAAATATTTATAAACCCTTTATTACTCAAAAAGAAACTTTTTGGGATAAATGCATAAAAATTCAAATAATGCATTACATTACTTGCATAATCATTTTGCTTCTTTAACCTGGCAATAATGATGTTTTTGTAGAACTAGAAGCTCAAGATCCAGTGCAAGCATCAGACTTCACTACCTTGCCATCACAAGGCAAGTTCATCACTTGCTCATATCCTTTGAAGATTCTTTATCAAAGTATTTACAAATTGTGTGTTATCATATATGCTATAAGAAAAAGAAAATATTATTTTCCCAAATAAAGAAATTATGGATATCATCCTAAGTGGTGATATGATGGAGCAATAGAACTTATTCTAATTGCAATAATGATAATCAAGTAGGGACTTAATAACCCGTGACATCAGTGATTCTAGCGCCGTATATTACGCGTTAGCCATGAGATTTGGAATGGGACAGAGAAGTCAGCTGTATCTTCTTCCTCTCGCATGAAGCCGGATGTGCAGGTCGTGGCTGTTATCCTCATAGCGTGCATATTAATTGGTAATTCCTAGAGGATATGCAGCATATGGGTGGGAACCCTCAACGTCCCACGATAGTTCTGGGATCTAACGGTTTGTACAAACCATTGTCGTAATTCATTATGTGGGCATGGTGTACACTAAGGAGGCATGCGGGGTCGCGAAGGGGGCAGTGATTGGCTTGGACCAACTACTGGGCCCCACATCATGGAATTGTGGACGGGAAAGTACGCCCGGTTGTGCAACAAGGAGTTGATCTTTCATGGGTAAAGTAACGCACCTCTGCAGAGTGTAAGAACTGTAACTTGTTACTCCCTGTTCCGAGAAGGAGCTACGAACGCAGCAGGAAAGGAACTCCATGAAAGTTCTAGTCCACCTGTGAAGGCTGATTGTCATAGTTTTTTTTATAAAATCAATCTTTGAAGAAAGATTTACAAAAACTGCATAGTGCCAAGGATTTATAATCCAAGGTGGTAGAGAGAGCATCAAACTTCCCACCTTGCATATAATGAACTTGTTGGGTAACGCTGTTACTAATTCTTTCCTTTGATCCCTTGCTTAGACTCTGAAGATTCCAAAGACGTGCCAATGTATGCAGCTGAATGCCAAGAAGATGTGTTCTATGAGGAACCTGATCTATCCAGAGGAGTTGAAGGCCTGGATTACAAGATCCGCTACGGTGTCGATGAGAATGAGACCAACTAAGTATCTAGTTAGTAGTAACCATCGGAGCCGAGCAGCATGAACTCTATAGAATAAGCTGTTGAGTCCCACTCCTAGTCAGAGTTGTATTTTTAAATTCCGCTGAACATCTTATATAAAGGTTTGTAAGTTGGATCTTTTGGAAGTCTTGAAATTCTGGTATTGTAATAATAATAATGTGTGTACTTTTGTAATATGGACCCGCAATGTTTCTGTTGTACCACTCTGAGGGATGTGATATTTACGGAACGGTGTTATGTGGATGTCATGTCTACGACTATAGTGTACTACACATGCAGTGGTATGCTGGGTCACCGCAGACGCCGCCGTCCTCAGGGTTCGAAGAGTGTCGTCGAGAGCCACCTGGTCACGTTGTCGCACCAACGGGGACCACTGCGGGAGAAAAGCAATAAAAGAAAAAAAGCAAGTCAGAGACACGGGTGGGGTATATCCGCTCAACCACCATCTTGTTCCTCACGTTCCACAGGGTCCAAGCTAGGGCCGTGAACACTAGCCAGAGGAGGCCGCGTATCCTTCCGGCACGGTTTGGCTTGGCCTGCAGGAACTCCCCGAGCTCTTGGGCCTGCCAAGATGGCCCCAATACCTCCCTGAAAAAACTCCACAAAAACTGAGCCACCGTGCACGAGAACATAATATGGGCACATGTCTCTTGAGTCCCAAAAAGGAGGCACATACAATTTTCTGGGCCATTGCGATTATCCACCTCCACCCATGAAGGCAGGCGATCGTGAAGAAGCTGCTACACAAAGATGCAAATGCTAAGGGGAAGAGGGGGCTTCCAAAGGGGCAAGGTCCATCACAGCTCCGGGCCCTGGAAGAGGGCCCATTATGCCGAGCTCACCGAGAATTCCCCATCCGGGGTCAGCCGCCAGGATGCCGAGTCCTGCTCCTCAGACAAGGAAGCAGGTAAGGCAGTCGTCAGGCGCTGGTGATGGCGCTTAGTTGATGTGGGGGCTTCTTTCTTTATTCCCCGGCAATGGCGCCAGATAACTTGATGGCTGACGTGGAGCCTGTTGGGAACCCCAAGAGCAGGGTGTGAAGCAGCACAACAACAAGTTTTCCTCAGTAAGAAACCGAGATTATCGAACCAGCTGGAGGAAGGAAACATCACACAGGTGTTGCAAGCAACGCGGAGACCTGCACATCACAAACTTAAGATTTAGCCCCAACGAATCAGTGAGGTTGTCAAGCTCACTGGTTTGCTTTAACAAAGGATTAAACGTATGGTGTGGAAGGTAATGGTTTGCAGCAAGTAAACAAGTAACAGTGGAAGATGTATCAATGGTAAAGATTGGACCGGGGTCCATAGTTCACAGATTACAGCAGGGCAATTGACAGGAACTGAGCAAGGCATAACAATGCAATACCAGACAAAAAGATCCTATGAGATTCGTTTGGGCAATATAACAATATACATAGACCGCCATCCAACTACATCTATGACTAGAAGTCCACCTTCAGGTTATCATCCGAACCCCCTCCAGTATTAAGTTGCAAGAAACAGACAACTGCTTTAATCAAAGTGTGTAAGGTAAACAATCCACTTTTTCCATGAACAAGGGACCGTTGTTTTCTCCCTAGTAGCAACAACACATCTACAACCGAAGAGATTTCTGTCAATTCCCTTGGAAACTAGAGGCATACCCACTATCGAGCATAAAATCCCCTCTTGGAGTCACTAGCAACTACTTGGCCAAGATAGCTACTAACAACGAAGAGCATGCAAGATCACAAACAATACAGACATGATAGTATCAAATAGACAAAACCATTAATGAATCTGACATAGTATTCTTAATATCCATCAGATCCCCGCAAACACAACATGCATGATTACAAATAGATTAGATCTTGATCATGAACGGAGCTCACAAGATCTATACATGAAAGCACAAGGAGGAGATACAACCATCTAGCTACTACATGGACCCATAGTCCAAGGTGGAAATACTCACGCATCATACCGGAGAAGAAGGCCTCCGTGATGATCTCCCCTCCGACAGGGTGTCGGGAAGAACTTCAGATCCCCTCTGATCTAGGGACGATGGTGGCGGCGTCTATAGAAGGTTTCTTGGAGTTTTGATCGGTTGCCTAGGGTTTCTGCATCGGGGGCTTCTTATAAGCGAAGAGGCGAGGCTAGGAGGCGGCCAGAGGGCCCACACCCTACCCAGGCGTGGGGTGAGCCCACCCGTGCCTAGGGGGGTCTGGCCGCCCTGGTCCGCTTCTCCGTATCTCCTCTAGACTTTGTTTCGCCCATGGTAAAATATTGACTTTGGCTTTTGTCCCGTCCAATTCTGAGAATATTGATTTTCTGCCTTTCTGGAACCAAAAAAGCAAAGAAAGGCATGCATTGCAACAATTTAATAGGTTAGTTAATAGGATAAGCTTTAAAAAAAAAGCGAATTTGGCATTGTGACATAATTGAGTTGGTTCTAATATAATGTCACATCCCAAGATTTTCTAAATCTTGTAATGTGAAAAATAAAATAAACAAAATAAATTTTTGTTGAAAATCAGGGTGAAAAGAAACTTTTTGTTTCTAAAAGGAAACTTAAAACCCCATCTTGAACAAACTTTAATTAAAATTTTGAATTCAACAAAATCCAAATCAAGAGAAATGCATTCCTCAATGAATGTATTTGGAAATTTAAACACTTGGAAAATAAAATCCAAACCCTAAACCCTAATGGAATAAAAATCATTTCCAAGTATCTCCAAGCTTATGGATTGATCCATATAAAAATTTGTCAACAAACATTTACAAATGATCAAGAAAGACAAATAGAAATAATATAAGACCATAGAAATTGGTTTCACTCAATTTGGAACCTTAAATAAAATCTTATGAATTTAATAAGATAAGAATTGAATTCCCAAAGCTAATAAAGAACCTATCTAGAAATCCATACCAAATGGTGAGCAATTGATCCTAAAAGGATTTAAAAGGATAAACAAATATCAAACAAGATTTCACAAATTGGAATCACCAAGTTTGGATCTCTAAATAAAAAGGTATGGATTTTACAAGATGAAAAAAAACAAATATTAATTAAAGAATATTCAAAGACCAAACTAAATCTTGGCCAAATCTATAAACAAATGGAATGAATGTAATCCAAATCCAAATAAAAATAAAGGTTAAAGAATTTCCAAAATAAAATAAAATGGCTCAGACCAAATCCTTTTGGAATAAAGACAAACCCAAATTTTAAATGATCAAAAATCTTATTAAAAGCTTTTCCAAATAATTCAAGATGAATTATTTGACACCCAAATAATCAAATAAAAACCTACTGAAAAGATTTGGATGGTTTTGGAAAATCAAATGGTGTTTAGAAATATTAATAAATGTTATATGATTTAAAACTAAGCCTATTTTGAATAAATAAAAGACCCAAAAAGAATAAGGTTTTATTCAAAAAAATGATTTCAGAATGTGCTACTAATCAACATTTGAAACTACCCAAACTTTGGTTGAGATTTGAAATCAAATTGAGGTTTGAATTAGATTAACAAAACCAAAACAGATTATTAAGAATTGAAAAAGAAAAAAGATTCAGAACAGGAAAAAAAAATAGAGCAAGGTCGACCCAACCCAACTAGCCCATCTAGCCCAGCAGGCCCATTTCCCCTCTTTCCCCCGAATCGTTTTCTCTCACTCATAGACACACCCACCCAGTCACTGAGCTGCGGACCCCACCCGTTCTCTCTCTCTCTCTCACTGACGATGTTACCCCACAGCCACGTCATCGTCTCCTTCACCCCCGCAGACCAGTTCCTCCCCTCCTCGCTGTTTTTGCCCGAAATTCTGCCGAGTAAATTCGTCTTAACGTTGCAGCAATTACACCCGCGATTACTCTCGTTAACTCGCCACACCCTCCTCCTTCTTTTCCCTCAGACCTCACTCGACCGGAGCCACTAGACTGCCCAAATTTCGACCTCAACTCCCTCCGACCCCGACGAGCTTCCCGGCGAAATCCGGCAAGCCCAGCTACTCCTCTGCCCCCTAGACCACACGAGCCTACTCCCCAGCCTCTAGCGCATCTCCCAGTGCCGCCCGTTCAGCTGCGCGAGCACCATAACCTCGACAACCTCTTCACCAGAACAGCGCCACCGTCTGCCGTTTCTCCGGAGATGTTCCCAGGTAAAGTTCGACCGCGCCTCCCCGTCTCCTGGATGCACTCGTACTCGCCGCTTCTGTGCGCAGCTAACGCACCCTTTTTCATGCCTTAGCGTGAACCATACACTCACCTCCGGCGACGAACAGAGTCGCCAGACGCCAGCGACAACTACGGCGAGGAATTACCGGTGGTTCTGAGCGCCCCTCGACAAGTGACGACCACGTTGAGCATCAGTGAAGCAAGGCGAACCTGGTAAAGCCCTCCCCCATCACCCTTGCTTCCTAAATCGCTGGCTTCGCCACCGTCTAACCACGCCGCCGCCAATTGCCGCCGCTAGCGCCGCTCGGATATATGGTCGCACGCACACCGCTGGATCTAGATCGTGGATAGAATAGAGTCACTTAAGTGAAACGGTATGGAGCGATCTGTGCCGCACGATTGTCATTAGATCCAACGCACCACACCGTGTGATCCACGCGAACCGTTATTCGCCAATAAGGACTCGACGCGTGGCACTATGTTGTTTTAAAAAGCCAGAAACATTTCTATTAGTTGTTGGATTTTGTAAATTGCATAACTTTTGATCCACACATCCAAATTTTGCAAATTTTATATCAATGGAATAAGCAAGACAAGCCCTAGCCAACCAAGCACTTTGTTTAGTAAAAAACTTCTGGTAAAATGTTTGTTTTTGCAGAAACTTATGTATGCTTATTTAGATTATAAAAATTGTTCTAAAATGATTTTGGGGATAAAATCTTTTGCAAATGGATTGTTTTGAACCTACTGACCATAGGAATCACTTTGTGGTTTCAAAAATGTATTTGGTGAAACAAAAGAATGAATCTTGGATTTAAAACCAATTCTAGTCAAATAAAAATATGGTTTATTTATTAAAAATGGTTTTGGTAGAAAATCTTTGAGAAATGTTTTGGAATTAAACTCTCTGATCCTAAACACAAGGTTTTGTGGTCTGAAATCATATTTTGTGAACCCTATAGATTAATGCCTTATTAAAAACATTTCTACACCACATAAAATGATACCTTGTTTTAAAAATGGTTTATAAAGTGAAACCTTTTGCAAATGACTTTGCCACTTTATAAAATGACCATTAGGTGTTTTCAAATATTTGTGAACCATTAGAAACCACTTTTCCAAATAAAACAATCTTTGGCATGCTTGCATGCATTGTTTTGTTTCTATCATTTCATGTGATGAAATGCTTGATTGGTAGATTGAAATATTGTTTGCTTGATTGAATTGTAGTGACTTGAAGTGTGTGAACATTGCAAAGATCAAGGAGTGAACTTATACCCTCTACCAAAAAGGCAAGTGATGCTTCATACTTTGTCCCATTATTTTTACTATGCATTAGTGATATTTTTCTAAGTAGGACTTGCATCGAATTTTGCTAAGTATAAACTATGCCATGGGAAATCCTAGTAGATGAAACCTTAGTAGAAATTTCCTAAGTTAAGATTCCTAATACTATCATGCTTAGCTTAGCTAATAGAAAACAAGGGTGGAATATATATTCATACTATGAAATATTTCTAAGTCTGTGGACTTATGTTTTGTTTAATAAAAGAACTAAGTGAATGAATCACCTAGGTGGAATGGAAGGAATGGTTTGTGTTGAGTGGTTCACAAGGCCCATTTCTATGGTTTACCTTGTGTATCTCACTTGTGGATGGCCACCCAGGAACAAAGAGATTTGAGATGTCAAATGTTGAGAAGCTTCAAGTGCAGCCACTTGGCATTATGGGCTCTGCCTGGATCATATAGGTTGCAATAACTTAGCCAAATGGACAGTTGGTGGTAGGGGTTTGATAGGTTGGAACGCGTCCATTCTGGTCTAAGGGAAGGCTTCTGAAAGATCTTGTCTTGGGAAACCAAGTCTTGTGGGGAAAGTGCACCACCTCTGCAGAGTGTAAAATCTAAGTACTTAGCCATGTCCCTGGTAAAGGACAATTTGAGCATCAAGACATGGAAGCTATCAAGAATCTCATCATCCAAATTTCTAAGTTAAAAACTTGTGGTTGAACAAGGGTTAAAGGATCACCAATTTCTATTGGGAGATGCCTTGGGAAAGATTATTTTTGTCAAGCAAAAACTTAGTGTTTTTCAAATGATAAGGAAAAACTATTTTGAGCAAAGCAAGCCTAAGCTCCACTTAACCAAATGCATATAGATGATAGACTCCACTATACCACCATAGTATCACTTGCCAATACAATTCAAATGTATTGACCCTTGTGGCTGTAACTTGTTATGTTGTAGGTTTGTTTGAAACTAGTGAAGTTTAATGATTAGGATTACAAGTCTACAACCAACATGTCTGCCTGTGGCACTTTGAAGATGAAGGACCCCATGCTATTGCTATATTCTGCTGCATTGTAATGAGATAGCCAAATGAGCTATGTAAGATGTAATAAATTATGTTATTCCTGGTTATAAAGTTGTATTATGACCTTTGTTTCTTGATATTACATCTTAACTGTGGATGCTAGCTATTGATCCAGGGACTAGCATTGTAAACACAGGGATCTCTACCTTATTAAAGGTTGGGAACCTTACATATAAAAACACCTCAAAGTTTAGACAAAGTAAAGCAAAGTAGATACTAAACAAGCATGGAGCATAAAAAATTATAGATACGTTTCTGACGTATCAAGCATCACCAAGCTTAACTCCTGCTCGTCCTCGAGTAGGTAAGTGATAAAAGAATAATTTTTGAGGTGACATGCACCATCAAAACCAAGATAAAACCATTTGTAAGCATTGAAAGCTGGGATCAAAGAACTCTAAACATGTGCATGAAAGATGGAGTTCTAACAATAAGACATAGTAACTAAGCATGCAACATGAAAGGCTACAACAAAGATCATGAATAACCTGCATTGAAAAATGTTTATTTGTTTCACATACAGAAAACATGCCATAGTGGCATACAACTTGTCCCTCATAGAGTAGCAAATAGATGCATAGGACACCTTCAAAGTTCACAAGGGTGACCAGAAACAAGTAGCACAAGAACAAGTAATATCACAATATGCATTAATCAATAAGTTTCGGGACACTGCACACAGAATGACAACTTTGCTCTCTTAATGGTGCCTAAAGGTAGAAGGTGGAGACTCAAATACTGGTGGAAGAAAGGCCCTTCACAAATGAAAGCAGGGATTTCAAGTTTCAAAAAGAGCTTCCCAAAATTATGGTACTTGTTGGCTTCCAGCCCTCATTGCCCCTATCATAAGCATCTTGAAGTGATTAAGGTTAAAGTGAACAAAGTATGGAGTATATGCTTGACAAAGTATAAGTTGGCAATCTCAAGTCCCTTCAATACGAGGGTCACACCTCATGCTACTCAACTTCAGTCACCTGTAAGTTCTTTTCATTGTAAGTACATGCGTATCATAGAGAACCGCCAACGGGGTACCCCTTGCACATGGTACAAGAGCTATCCCATAACCAAAATGACAAGGCAAGCAGACAATGAGCATCTCAGTGATCTTTTTATTTACTATATGCATAGCTTTTTATTGAGGATGCTTCATAGATAGCTCACTATGTGTAACATCCCAGCATTTAGGAACCAACGAAGGGTAGATTTAGGAATTTGAGATATTGCATGCATTCATCTATGAAAATGTGGGTAAATTTTTTGCCAAATAAAAACCTAAAGTGATCAAGGTTTCTTTCATACTTTGAGATTAGGTATAGTCTTGAAGGATGATTGTTGCAGACTTTGATATGATCTTTGTGGATTTATGTGTTTTGGGAAATGAAATTTGAATTTAAACTTGAGTGTTGAATTTATAGTTTAAAAGAATTCAAATTTATATTTGAGTATTATACTTTAACCAAGAGAAGATAATTAGTACTCAAACTTTAAATAAATAACATAATCAATTAAATGAATATTTATTTATTCCATAAATAAGTTACACCAAGGTAACTTATGTAAATAATCAACAACTTGTACAATAGTAATTGAATAGAAAAATAATATTTCTTTAATGAATAATGGTACAATCTTTATTACAAAAGAATAAAAATAAAAAGTACAAAAGAATAAATTAAAGATTACAATTGAAACAGAGAGATATTACAAGTGACTATTCTACAAAGAAAATAAAACCTAAACTAAAGTCTTGATCTTCAAATCTGGTACCTGCAAAATAAACATAAACAAAAGGAAGAAAATTAAGGTTAAAAGGATATTACTCTTAGACTTGACAGTGAAGTGCACTGATCAAGGTTCATCATTGAGTAATCTCTTAAAAAGGGGCAAGTTTCACCAATATGAAAGAATATATCTTTCATAATTTTCGGCCATAAGTCAAATAAACAGCAAGGAGGGGCAAGTTTCACCAGCCAGGTAAAAAGTAACCTGATGAAAGTAACTTTCAAATTCAGAACATATCCACAACCTATGCAGCGGGCACACAAGCAACACACACACACCAAACTGCATGGAGTGTGCTTTCAGCACCACAACAACAGCACAATCAAACAAAACCATCAACAGAGCCATGGGAAGCCAGCCCCACATCACTTTCTTGTTTATACACACCAAGAACAGCAGCCAGCAGCTAAACCTAGCCAAATCCAAGCCAAATCACACCACCAAAATGGTGACATAAGGAGGGGGTGGATCAGGTGGATAGCAAGACCAAGATCAAGCCATCAGGACCAGGAGATGAAGGGCTAGATCAAGGACAAGCCAGGAGCTGGAAATACCAGGAGAGCATCAGATAAAGTTAGCACAAGATCAACCACAGGAAACCCCAACATCAAGTGACAATGGTGAGTAAATAGATCATCACATGATCTATCTGTCTAAGATTAGACAAGCATACATGATATGTCTTTTACTCAAATTCTCAGAAAACACCCAAATGGGGTGAATCCATCACTGAAGTTTTAAACACTAAAAGCAACCAGAAAACTATAAAGATCCAACTTAGATCTCAGGACAACATCATTGATCTAAGCTATCAAGCTATATTTCAATTCAAGAATGAATATAGCCAAGAACTAAACCTCTAGGCACATCTCTTCAATAGGAGTAGCACCTTAGGATTTAATCTGATGGATCTATATAAGTTATCAAGCTTACGAGCATCTTTCCCCAACTTTGATTCAAGAAACAGTAGCTGGTATCACTACCAGAACCAATCCATTTGAATCAACAAGTTAGAGGTCTAAATCCCTAAACCTTAGACCAACATCATTGGTTCTAGGGATGCAAGGAAAGAGAATTCCACTTATCTATAATGCCAAGTCAATTTTAAGCTTGAACAAGACCAAACCAAGTTATAGAATCTAATCTTGTGTGCCATACAAGGATGGTGTCACAAGAACAGTTCTAAAATAAGCAGGTTAAGCATCCAATCTTCACAGCTACAACCAACCAACTATAAATCATTTTCCTGTTCTTAACCATAGGAATCATAACCAGGATATTCATATATATATCTTCACTATAGAAAACCATTTTGTTCTAAAGCTATATATGAATTCTTAAGTCAACAGTACTAAGACAGTGACTTCATCACACAACACTCACTGTCATCAACCAAGTAATGATAGTGGTGAGATATTAAACCACTAGAATTACCAAGTATTGCTTCTAGAGCAACTTTACCATCTGAATCATATAAAGATTAATCCATAGAATCATTTGATAAACCACTAGCATCACACATCTAACCATCAATAGTAATCCATAGCAAGTCACCACTTAACAGGTTCAAGGATCATCAACACATGATCCAATTCATCAAATATTTAATCAACAAAAGGATTTGAACCCTACGTAGAACCAATCATCTTAATCAGGACAAGACAGTAACCAGGAAGGCTAGTACCAACATCTAGCATAAGATGGCCTAGCACAGAGAGCATGAGAGGGGGAGGAACCACTTACCAAAAGTCCTCGTTGTAGATTAGAAGAGGAAGCAGAGAAGGCCGACGAACATGGCGGCATGGGAAGCACCCCCAAGGGGGCGCTGCAACCCACACAACGCCACGGCGGCGCCCATCCCGACAGAACACGACAGCAGCGGTGGTGTCAGCACCAACGCCAACCCCAAACCCTAGGGTTCGGCACGACATCGATCTGGACGCAGGAGGGCTCCAGGTCCAAATCCAACTAGACAGGAAGGAAGAGCGGGGACGACATCCTCATCCTGCACCACGGTGGCGGCCAGGGAGGTCCACGGCGGCGTGAATCGTCGATGGTGACACCACTGACCACGGGGTCGGGGAGGAGAAGGAGAGAGGTGAGCTCGAGAGAGAGACATAAGTGATGGGCTGGAATGGGCCAATACCCCTTCGGGGTGTTTTTTCCTTTGACCTACTGGGCCACAAGGGCCCAATAAAACCAAATAGCCAGCCCAAATCATTTAGAGCCTGTTTTAATAATTGGAAAAAGACCAAAATGCCCCTGAAATTAAATAAATTCTAGAAAATAAAATAAAAGTCCAAAAATTATAAATAAAATATTTTTAGATTCACAATAATCCAAACTATCCAAATTAATTAAGAAATAAAATTTTAGACATATAAATTTTATTAAGAATTTTGTAATTTAAATATTCCTTATAGAATTTTACAAAATTATTGAAAGATGATAAAAATAAAGAAAAATCACTTTCATTATATATTAATATTGTAGTATTTCAAAAAAATACTAAACAAATATTTAATAACCAATTTTGGTATTCAAATAATAATTCTTAAAGGAATTATTAATTCAATAATTTAAATAAAAGGAAATAAAATAAATAAATACAATATCCTATAAATATTAAGAAAATTAATATTTATAAATCCTTAATTAATTAAAAAGGATTTTTCTATAATTTAAATAATGGGTGAGGTTACATATAAAGTTAAATAATGCATTACATTACTTTTGCATAATCATTTTACTTCTTTAAATATTGTCCTTACCAGGCAATAATGATGTTTTTGGAGACATAGAAGCTCAAGGTCCAGGGCAAGCATCAGACTTCACTACCTTGCAATCACAAGGCAAGTTCATCACTTGCTCATGTCCTTTGAACAGTCTTTATCTGTAACATCCCAAAAATACTAAACTTGGATCATCAAACTCTAAGCATCAAATTTAGGGTTAACAAAAACATTTCTAAAATAAAATGAGAAAGCATTCATGTGTATATGCATCCCATTTTGAATTCTTTTGAATTGCCTTGTTTATGTGTTTCTTTGCTTGTAAAATGGTTCTTAGGTGAAATAAACATCATCTAAACATTTCCCAAAATTTTCCCAAAGACAAATAAATCAAAACAAACCAAAATGAGTGAATGGTCATTTTGACCAATTTAACTCCCATGCCTACTTTGGCTGTCCCAAACTTTCAGAACTTAACAGAAACTTGTTTGGATCTTTGCACCCCTTGATATTACTCCTAACAAAGTATCAAGGCCCACTTTGTGATCATCCAAAAACATTTGAATGCATAGTTTAAATAGAAGTTCAAAATTGAATCTTTATCATATGGGAAGATCCCACTTTTTCAAAAACCACTCAAACAAGCTCAACTTTTGAAACCTAGGCATCTGCAGACTCACCAGCACCAACCTAGCACACCCACCAAAAATCTTTTCAAAATTCAAAAATTGAGTTCTTGCGGCCATTTCATCAAACACCTTGTAGATACAAATCAAACAAAATGTAAACACTATTTGGAGCAGTTATTTAAGCCTAACTTGTTCCCTCTATGGACACCACTAGCCTTAGTAGATCATCTAACAACCTAAACTAATCTCTAGCACTACTATAAGCTAGCCATTGTCATCAATGGTGAGCAGGCCGAGTGCACCCTTGCCACCCACATGTCGACAACAAGCTAGGAGAAGAACCAAGCCTAGCCAACATGTCTGGGAGCAATATAACACCCCATCGCCACTCCCTGTCCATCGCTCGAACCTTGCCAACCCCTGGACCACACGCACAGACCATGCCAAGCTCGCCAGTAACCATGCCGAGAGCGCGCCCCGTGCGCCACGCTCGACAGACGCCACGCATCAACCGCCTCGCTATGCATACGTGATCACCACCGTCCCAGCAACCCCGCAGACACGCTTATTCGCCGCCGCGCGGACCACGCACACTGTGCGCCATAAAAACTTCCGTCGGGCACGCGCAGAGCACCACCGTGTTCCGACCAATCCGCACCACCCCACGCCTCGCCACCATGTCATTGAGCTTCGCTGAAACCTTTGCCGCCTACCCATGCGCCGATAGCCTTACAGGCCGACCACGATTTCAGCTTGTGCCCGTCGGTTCCCTCTCGCCACTATAAATAGAGGCCACCCATAGCCAAATTGAGCACACCACCTTACTCCCCTCTCACCCAGAACCACCCCGCCTCAATCCCGAAGCAAGGCGAGCAACGCTTCGCCGGAATTTCACCGGATCCCGCCGCTGCTGGAGAAGAAGGGGGCCAGCAATTGGAGCCGCCCCAGGAGAAGCTGGCGGTACTAGGAGGTTCGCCGTTGTCAACTCCGTCGTTCGCCCGCCTCGTCGATCCTCGCCTGAGCCCCGATGAGCCCTCGACGAGCCCCACTTGCCGCGTTAGGTTTCTGTCTCTCCGGCGCTGCCCAACATCGATAATGACCCTCAGCCGTTAGATTAGAACAAGATCCCACGGCTCACATTGCCCCATACCGCTTCGCACCCCCTGTCTCACTGACACGTGCAGACAACAACTTAACCAGCCCGCGTGAGTGCTATGCTTAGCAGGCCGGCCCAGTATCGCTTCCCGCACAACCCAGTCGTTTGAATTTAACCTTTTCCATTTTATTTCAAACACAGTTCTGTACCCAGTTTCAAAAATCAACCCAGATCGATTCAGTGAAGCAAATTGAATGAAACCAATTTTGTTAGAAAGGTCTTGCAATGCTGAACCCAAGACCGTTGGATTTAAATCATTTGGATCTGTAGATCATCCTTGGTAAAAATAACAAGGTAGAAGCTTTTCTGCATTCAAACATTTTTCAAATTTAAACCATGATATCTTTTGAGTTGATTCCAACTTTAAAAAATCACATTTAACCCTACCTTTCAGAATATATAAAAATATATGGATTTACTGACAGAAATAATGTTCAAGAAATAAAAGAATGCCACATAGGCATTTCTAGTCACTTTATTTAATTAAAATAAAAGGGTTAAACCTTATTAAATTGTGACACCACTTTAAATCACATTCCCATGGACTAAAATATGTGGTTATGACATGTGTCAACATGATCCCATGTTTGGTTTGGAGAATATTAAATCTTAAGTAGTTTTTCAATGAGTAGAAATTACTTTTCTAAAAATAAAAGGAATTAAACCAAGCTTTAATCTTGTAGTGTTAGTGATGATGCTAGATCATCTATAGGACCCTTTTGTGTGAGGATTGAAAGTAGTTAAGTATTGTTTGGTGATTGTGTACCTCGTATTTATTTATAGACGCTAGTACCGACCAAGGATACAAGGAAGAAGGAGGATACTACGAAGAAGAAGCCAAAGAGAACTTCAACCACTGCTCTGCACAAGGCAAGCCTGATACTACTAGTTGATTGAGCAGGCTAACACTTGCAATTTAGCAAGATTATACTAATATTGATGCAAGCCAATACTTGCTGGTTACCATGCTAACTATATGCCTTAAGCATATAAGATCATAACCACTTGATAAACCAATCCTAGTTTTTACCTACAAGCTTTATACTTTATTTCTTTATCAAAGCCTTTACTTAGAGTTACTTAAGTGATTTGTAGATACTAGAAATATAATTGAAGGTTTCATAAAGAGCATAAAATTTGGCCTAAACTAGATAAATCTTGATGTCATCCTAAGGCATAAGATTGAACTTAGTTAGAACCCCACTTGTGTATCACCCCTCATTAGTACTCACCCCCACTTGTAGATGCTAGTTCTAAGCATAAAACTTGATCAACTTTAGATGGGAATACTTGGTGAAAATGGTTATGAAAACCTTAGAATGATGGATCATTCTACTGAGATGTTTTGGCATGTGTTTCCGAACACTAGATGATTTATGGTGATGAAAATATTAAGGCATGAGCCTTAGCCCTTTATAAAACTGATGGTTATCTGGATGCGATACCATTCCAATCTTACCGTACAACCATAATACCCGAAAATTGGGTAGGGCTTGACTGGAAACTTATATACCTTAGTATTGGTTCCCTCAAGGCCAAGGTCTGAGCTGAGGCTACCTTGTGAAGATTGTCCACCTGTGCAGTACCCAAGATGACAGTTGGTCATGGTTGGGAGGCCAAACTCACATGAGAGGTGCTTAAACTAGGGCGTGTAATTGAAAGGTTAGGATTGATTATCCGCATACTGAGTATGGTGAATTCAGGATTTGTTCCTGACGGATGTATCGAATGTTGTGGTGAAAGTGTACAATCTCTGTAGAGTGTCAAACTATTTGAATAGCCGTGTCCGTGGTTATGGACAGTTGGAGTGGCCATACTGTTCCCCCGTCAGGTGTTTTCAAAATGACTTGAGACTTTGACTTGACCACAACAGAGTTGTGACTTGAGATACAAGTTCCCACTTAGGAGTTATAAAATTGTGACTAGCTTCTGAACTTAGTAGAGGTAAATCTAGCTTTTTGCAAAATAACCCTAGAGCTTAGTGTCCTACTACAAAAACCACCTTCACTTGTTAGTATTAGTTTGCGAGTACTTAAAGAGTACTCATGGCTTTGTCCCTGGCTATTCCCGTGGCCAGACTATGAAGAGGAGTACTTGGAGGATGGACCCCAGGAAGGTTACGACAACTAGGATCATCTCCCATCATCAGCATTGCCTGTGACCCCGAAGATGGAGCTTCTCCTACGCTACCGTTATTATTACGTATTTCGCTGCTTGAAGTTGTATTAAGAACGGGATCATTAGATCCTTATTTGTGTAAGACCTTATGTATGGTTTGTAATGGATGATGTACTGTGGTATCCAATTCTGTTATGTCTCGCAAAAATGGTAATCCTGGGATTGCGATGTATGGCATAACAGACATCTGGGATTAAAAATCCGGGTGTTGACATTATGAAAGTATTTGCGAATAGTGTGTTATCATCTATATTATAGAAAAAGAAAACAATATTTTCTCAAGATACTAAATCTTAGATATCATTCTAAGTGATGATATGATGGACCTATAGAACTTAAGGTTCTTATTTCACTAATGATAAACAATTAGGGATTAATAACCCATGACATCAGTGATTTTAGTGCCGCATATTACGCGTTAACCATGAGATTTGGAATGGGACGAAAAAGTCAGCTGTATCCTTTTCCTCTTATATGGAGGCAAGACGACCTTAACGTGACGTTGTGATTACTTGTGTGGATCCAACATATGGGTGGGCACCCTTACGCCCCACACTTTTGGTGTCTAGATTATCTATGAATGGTGTTTAGGGAGATAGTCCATGTAAATGGTACTATTCTGGGCATCACTAGGTCATAGAGTCTTCGGGAACTCATCAGGGTTTTAGCCTGCTCGAAAGGGGGCTTAACAAAGGTGAGCCAGCCCCGGAGGATCGTGCAGACATATGAGGTCATGAAGAGGGCAGTGATTGGCTTGGACCAACTACTAGGACCCACATCATGGAATTGTGGACGGGAAAGTACGCCCGGTTGTGCAACAAGGAGTTGATCTCTCATGGGAAAAGTAACGCACCTCTGTAGAGTGTAAGAATTGTAACTTGTTACTCCCTGTTCCGGGAAGGAGCTATGAACGCGGTAGGAAAGGAACTCCATGAAAGTTCTGGTCAACCTGTGAAGGCTGATGGTCATAGATTTTTATAATAAAATCAACCTTTGAAGAAAGATTTACGAAAATTGCATAGTGCCAAAGATTGATAGTCCGAGGTGGTAGATAGAGCATCAAACTTCCTACCTTGCATATAATGAATTTTCTGAGTAACGTTGTTACTCATCCTTTCCTTTGAATGCTTGCTTAGACTCTGAGAATCCCGAAGATACTCCAATGTATGCATCTGAGAGTCAAGAGGAGGTCTTCTATGAAGAGCCCAACTTATATGGTGCCATAGAAGGGGAGGACTACGACATCGTCTAAGGAGGAGAATTCCAAGAATCCGAATAATTACTATAGTTCTAGTAGCCACTTGAGCCGAGCATCATGAACAATATATAGCAATAAGTTGCTGAGCTTAATTTGGAGTTTAAGTTTTAAATTTGAAACTTCCGCTGAAACACTTATATTTTGGTTTGTAAGTCGAATCTTTTGGAAGCCTTGAACTTCTGGTACTGTAATAATAATAACGTGTGTATGTTTGTAAGATGTATCCGCAATGTTTCTGTTGTACCACTCTGAGGGATGTGATATTTAAGGAACTGTGTTATGTGAATGTCATGTCAATGACTATAGTGTACTACACATGAAGTGGTATGCTGGGTCACCGCAGTTGGTATCAGAGAAAATTGCTTTGACCTTAGGTTGGAAACCTAGTAAAGGGTATTACCTGTAAGAGAGTGTAGCAACGATAAAAAATTCTCTAAAAGAAATATAATGGATATTCAAATGAGAATATTCCGTTATATGTTTTAGTGCGATAATTCTTTGTTATGATGCAATATATTATTGGTTACTAATAAAAATTATTTTCCTGATATACAGAGTTATGGCACCAAAGTTTCCAAAACAGACTTTGGTAAGGAAAGAAGAGACTCTTGATGATTATCAAGGATCATTCACGGACCAACTTTGTCAACTTCTAAAGATTTTTAGTTGTCCAACTAGAATTCCAGTGAACACTATAACCTACCATGATGGCCGGATGTTATCCAAGTATCGTGTCAGCATCCAACTTCTAGAGGAGCTTGGATTATATCACGATCTACCTATAGGTGAAGGTAGGAGTCACTTAGCAGCATATCATGTTGCTGTTGTGGAGGTGATATCCAATATCCGGGAGCATAAAGCCAAGGAGTTAGAAGGTAGCACATTTTCTGTGATACCCCATGATTCTATAGGCTCGGAGCCTATACCGGATCATCTCACTTTGGTTAAGAAGCATCCTAAGTTAACTTCCAAGTTTATGGATAGATACCGAACACTCTTTGCGTCTTTTTATAAGACACATCAAGTGATTGTCGAAGATAAAAATGACATGTTAGAGGATCTAACTGATCCGGAAAGGAGGAAGCAGTTAGCAATCCAGTTGGAAAAGGAAGCAAGTAGTAGTGCAACACCTATCTTTAAGGATATACCTATAGATCCTGAATGTTTTATACCATATCCTTATACACCAAGTCCTGAACCTATACATGATCCTACTATGGATACGAGGTATGCAGTACCACAGGGTTCAGAGGATGGTTCTGATTCAGAACTTCCTATTGAGAATTCTGATGGTTGGAGAAGGGGATCATATGAAGGATCTTACGAACACCAGATGTCCACAGATGGTTCTGACAGTAATGTTGGACAATCTAGCTGGATGGGTGCAAGAATTAACCCTAGTAGCAGTAGTAGAAATGCCATGTTAATAGATAATCAGGATGAAGAAGAAGATCCTGAGGAGAGAGTTTTTGAATCATCAACATCTTCTCAAAACCCAGGGAATATACATTATCCAGTGTTTAACTATCTTGCCCAAAGGAGCACCTGGGAAGCAGCAGGATCTGCGTATCCTATTGACAACTTAAGGAATGAAGCTCAGGAGATGCAAGTAGGTGATAATGTTGAATATGCTTCTAAGGATTTTCAGTGAGCTGGAGGGATTTAATGCGCTCAGGTTGAGTAATGAATCAATCCCTGACACTTCAGATACTGAGTACGTTCCTTCTGGAAGGCCATTTGTTCCACAAACTGTGCGACGAATGTCACGTCATCACAGTTGGACATCGGGCATGTATGATTGTAAGATCCCTCCTTTAGAAAGGTAAAGGATCCCTGTGATTGCAATGCTAGTCCCTGGATCAATGCTAGCATCCACAGTTTAAGATGAAGTACACAGAAACAAAGGTCATTATTACAGTCATTCCAGAGACAAACATAGTCTTTACAACTCCATGGCCACAGGCCTAATACAAGAGTTTAAATAAGTAAATAGATACAAGTCTTCATCTTCATGTGCCACAGGCAAACATGTTGAGTGTAGACTCATGACTCCTAATCCTCATCAGAATAACCTGCAACATCACAAGTTACAGCCAAAGTGGGTCAATACATTGGAATAGTATTGGCAAGTGATACCTTAGTATAATTTTGGTGGACTAGATACTATATGCAATTTGTCTAAGTGTAGCTTAGGCTTGCTTTGCTCAAAATAGGTTTTGTCTATTAGTTGAAATCACTAAGTTTTTCTTTGTCAAAACTTTTCCCCAAGGAACCACCAATAGACATTGAGGTCCTTCACCCTTGTTCAACCACAAGTTTTACTTAGAAATTGGGATGAGGAGATTCTTGATAGCTTCCATGCCTTGATGCTCAAATTGTCCAATACCAGGGACATGGCTAAGTACTTCGATTCTTCCATCTGCAGAGGTTGTGCACTTTCCCCACCAGACTTGATTTTCACCAAGACATGACCTTTCAGAAGCCTTCCCTTAGACCAAATGGACGCGTTCCAACCTATCATCCCACTACCACCAACTGTCCAAATGGCTAAGTTCTAGCAACCTATGTGATCCAGGCAGAGCCCATATTGCCAAGTGGCCGCACTAGAAGCTTCTTATCATTTGGCCTCTAAAATCTCTTTGTTCCTGGGTGGCTTTCCACAAGTGAGATACACAAGGTAGACCATAGAAATGGGCCTTGTGTAACCACTCAACACAAACCATTCCTTCCATTCCACCCAGGTGTTTCATTCACTTAGTTGTTTTATTAGACAAAACACAAGTCCAAAAGGACTTAGAAATATTTTAACATAGCATGATTATTTCACCACCCTTGGTTGCTACTATCTAGGCTAAGCATGGCATAGATAAGCATATTAACTTAGGAATTTCTAGCAATTCTACAACTACTAGGATTTCCCAACATACCATAAGCAAAATATAATCATGCAAGACTATCAAAATCTTTCTAATGCATAGTAAGAAAACTTAGGGATAAAATCATGAAGCACCACTTGCGTTGGTAGTTTGGAGAGTAGCTACACTCCTCACAATCACAATCACTATTGGCACCAAAATCTACACATAAAATCATAGCCACAAATCACATACAAAATAATTACAAGCAAAAATATATGGATGCATGCAATATGATATGTGATGATTTTTTTAAACTCAACAAGACAAGTGCATAGTAATAGTTCACAAACAAGTTCAAAACTTGCCAAACAACATTTATTTAAACACTAAAACATTTCTCAAATAATTTATATACACAAAATAGGCCTACACATGTTTCTGTGAATAAAACTATTTTAACAGAAACAAAACATTAAACACATTGCATATTTGGAAAGGGATTGTTCTCCTGATTCCATTGATATAAAATTTGTCAAATTTAGACGTGGGGATCAAAAGTTATGGCTAAAACAAATTCAAACATCTAATAGATTCAAAATGCTGATTTTAAACCTAAACTCTTGCCACGCATCTTAATCTGATTGGCCGGTACCGCTTCGTGTTGGATCACGCTTCTGAGCCGCTGGATCTAACTTAATCGCGCGGCTCTAATTGAATCATACCGCTTCGACTAGGTTCTATCGTATCCACAGGATCTAGATCTAACGGCGCTTAACACTCGACCATCAAGTGGCGGCGCTGGCGGCGGCGACAGGCGGCGACGCCTCTATCAGAACTGCTACCGGTGTTCTAGGTCGCGCGGGAGAGGGGGAAGGGGCTTACCAAGCTCGCCGTGTGTTGCTGATGCTCAAGGTGGCGATGGCTGGTCAAGGGGCGCGCTGTAGTGGCCGAGGGAGCTCATCGGAGTTGCTGGCGGCGTCAGATGCTTGCTGTCGAAGATGTTGCCGAGGTTCATGCATCGACCTAGCATGAGCCAGATGGTTTAGGAGATGCGCAAGGGTCTGGCGATCAAGACAGTATCAAAGGGGAGGCAAGGGGCGGTCTCGTTTTACCTGAATTACATGTCGGAGTCGAGCGGTGGCTCAGGTGCTCGCGGGTGTGAACGAAGACGTCGCTCTAGGTCACGAGAAGGTAAACAGAGGGCATTAGTGAACGCGCAAGGACATGCTGGTCATGATGGTTTGAACCAGAGACAGGGGGCGGTCAGTACTCACCGAGATTGGTCGCCGGAGTGCGTCTGTCTGTGGCGGTGCAAGGGCGATTGCGGGCAGCCTGGTGGCGGAGTGGTGGCGCTAGGTGAGGGGAAATTCCCACGGTGCAGAGGGGGTTATGTAGGCAGAAGGGGGGCGGCGATTAAGTGCAGGATCAATGGCAATTAAGCCCGCAGTGACTGCGACGAGGTAACGTCGGAGCGAGCGTCGCTGCCGCGCGTGATTGACGATGACGACGACGTGGTCGCAGGGTCCACTTGTCAGCGAGTGAAACAGAGAGGAGGTGGGGTCAGATAGTTAGTGACTTGGTGGGTTCGTCTGCGAGTGAGAGAGAGAGAGGGGGAACCCGGGTGGGCTTAGTGGGCTGAATCCGTCGTTGGGCTAGATAGGTGGCGCCGGCCCTTTTCTATTTCTTTTCTCCTTTTCTTTTTCTGTTTTCAAATTCAGGAATCAAATTCAAATGATTTCAAGATCTATTTGAATTCAAATCTTTTTAGGATTTTTGCAGTGTGCAACAAACACATTTCTGGACATAAAACCAAGTGGTCACTTTGAATTGGCCTGATTAGTTTAAAAAAAATAAAATAAGCCAAGACATAGCACTTGTTTTATATAGGTTTTGAAATTGGTTTCCAAATTATATTTACTTTGAAACTTGGGTTTAAATCTTAGCAATCTAGCAAAACACTCTAAAAGCAATAAGACACAAGGTTTGGTTCACTGAACACCTATCTCACTTTGGAGATTTGTATTTGTTTTAAAAGCTGATCACATAAAATAATGAGCTCATATGCTCCTGTTTTTGAATTGATTTGTTTCAAATGAACTCTATATGATCATGGATGCATGGATGATATGCATGAGTTTGAAACATGATTTTAGGGATGTTACAAATCTAACCCCCTTAAGGTGAATCTCGCCCTCGAGATCCGGATTGGCTAGTAAATAGGTGAGGGTGGTCTTTCCGAAGATCATCTTCTCTTTCCCATGTTGCTTCTTCTTCAGAATGGTGGTTCCATTGAACTTTGCAGAACTTGATAGTCTTAGTCCGTGTGACTCTTTCTGCAGTCTCAAGAATCTTGATAGGTTTCTCTTCATAAGTAAGATCACTTTCCAATTGAACCTCTTCCAAAGGTATAATATCCTTCAAAGATGTTTCTTCCATTTCTGGATGGCATTTCTTAAGCTAACTCACATGAAACACATTATGAATAGCTGACAAAGACTCTGGTAATTCAATCTCATAGGCTACTTCTCCTTTGCGACTCAGAATCTTGAATGGTCCAACATATCTTGGGGCCAACTTTCCCTTGACTCCAAACCTCTTCACTCCACGAAGTGGTGACACTCTAAGATAATCTCTATCACCGACTTCATAGGTGACTTCTCTACGCTTAGGATCTGCGTAGCTCTTCTGTCGAGACTGTGCTATCTTCAATCTGTCCTTAACCAACTTGACTTTCTCTTCGGCTTCTTTGATTAGTTCTGGTCCGAACAGATTTCTTTCTCCCACACCATTCCATAGTAATGGGGTGGTACACTTTCTCCCATAGAGAAACTCAAATGGTGCCATCTCAATACTGGCTTGATAGTTGTTGTTATAGGAAAATTCTGCTTAAGGCAGACTTTCATCCCAACTGGCTCCATAGTCTAGGGCACATGCCCTCAACATATCTTCAAGAATCTGATTTGTCCGTTCTGTTTGCCCATCAGTTTGAGGATGAAAAGCAGTGCTGAATTCCAACCTTGTTCCCAATGACTCATGTAATTGCCTCCAAAAATGAGAAGTGAATTGGGTTCCTCTATTTGACACAATACTCTTGGGTACCCCATGTAGACATACAATTCTACTCATATAGATCTTGGCCAACTTAGCACTTGTGTAAGTTGTCTTCACGGGTATGAAATGAGCCACTTTAGTTAGGCGATCCACTACTTAGCACTTGTGCAAGAGACCCAGAACAAGTTCATGGAAGAGTTGCTGGGACGAGCAAATCAGAGGGCACCTGAAGGTGGAGGATTAATTCTTTCTAACTTCCAGAATGCAAGGCCGTTACCTTTTGCATCAGCCCCTGAACCAATGGATGCAGAAGATTGGCTAGCAGATACAGAAAGAAAACTGAAGACTGTAGGTTGCAATGCTGAGGAGAAATTGAGGTATGCAACTCATCTTCTGACTGGATCTATAGCATGATGGTGGGAGAATCAGTTGGGAATGCAACAAATAGGAAGGGAGTTCACCTGGGAGGAGTTCAAGCAGAGATTCCGTGAATAACATGTTCCGGAAAGTGTTATGGAGTTGAAGCAGAGAGAATTTGAGGAGCTTCAATAGGGGTATACTAGTGTCATGAAGTATATCCGGGAGTTTAGTCAACTATCTCGTTATGCTGAGGAGGATGTTAACACGGAAGAGAAGCAGAAGAAACGTTTCCTGCGTGGGTTAAACCCATTTGTGAAAATGCAGCTAAGGTTAGCTAATAAGCAAACTTATCAGCAGTTGCTGGATGCAGCCATTACTTTCGAAGATGATTATAAGAATGTCCAAGAGGATAGTAGGAAAAGAGCCAAGAAGGAAACCAAGAGAATTCAGGCAAGTAAACCTAAACCCAATATGGAGTTCAAACCCCGGAACAAGGCCTATGGCAACAATAACAAGGGCAGTAGTGGAAATCAATCCAATCCTAGAAGGAATGTTATTTGTAACAACTGTGGAGTTCCAGGGCATTTCTAGAGGGAATGCAAAAAGCCTGTAGTGATCTGTTATGGTTGTGGTCAGAAGGGGCATATCAAGCCTGATTGTCTGAGCAAACCACCAGGAGGTTGGCCTACCAAGGGAGGAGGACAAGCCAGTGGAGGAAATGGACAGCCCAATCGAGGAGGAAATAATGTCAAGAACAACAATGGCAAGAGGAACAGACCTATCGGGAAGCTGAATTATGCAACCCTAGAGGAGGTGGATAATTCGGAGCATGCAGTGATAGGTACGCTCAATATCCTTACCAATCCCGGCAAAGTTCTATTTGATACTGGTGCAACTACTTCATTCATTTCTGAAGAATTCTGTGATAAGTTCGGGATTAGAAGGGCAATGTTATAAAACCCTATGACCGTAGTGACGACAGGGGGGATTGTGATTGTATGCCACATTAAACAAGATCAGGTTATCTCGATCTGTGGTTGTACATACTTTGCAGACCTTTATGTAATTCCTTTGAAGGGAATTGCAGTAGTGCTGGGTATGGACTGGATGATGGAACATGGATCTTAGATAAATTGTGAGGAGAGAACTGTTAGATCCCTCCTTTGTAAAGGAAAAGGATCCCTGTGATTGCAATGCTAGTCCCTGGATCAATGCTAGCATCCACAGTTTAAGATGAAGTACACAGATACAAAGGTCATTTATTACATCCATTCCAGAGATAAAACATAGTCTTTTACAACTCAGGGCCATAGGCCTAGTACAAGAGTTTTGGAATAAGTAAATAAACATAAGTATTCATCTTCATGTGCCACAGGCAAGCATGTTGAGTGTAGACTCTGTTGGAGATATGCCCAAGAGGCAATAATAAAGTAGGTTATTATCATATCTTCATACTTATGATAAATGTTTACATTCATGCTATAATAGTATTAACAAGGAAACCATTAATACTTGTGTGATTTGTAAACTTAATTTGAAGTCCCTAGTATAGCCTCTATACTTCACTAGCTTGTTGGTTGATTGATGATTGTGGTTTCCATATCATGAACATTGAGATGTTATCAACAACAAGATCATATCGTTAGGAGAATGATATGGTGGACATACTCCTATAGATAAGCGTAGCATAAAGATCAAGTCATTTCAATAGTTCAATTGCTATATGCTTTCTGATACATAGTAACCTAATTCCTTCGACCATGAGATCATGCATATCACCTTTACCGGATGGATGCTTTGATGTCATCAAACACCACACCGTAACAGGGTGGCTATAAAAGTGGCATTGAGTGTTCGGAAAGTATTGGTTGAAACACATGGATCAAGAGTGGGATTTGTCCATCCATATGACGGATAGATATACTCTGGGCCCTCTCGGTGAAATGTCATCCAATTAGCTTGCAAGCATGTGACTGGCTCACAAGGATCACATATCACGGAACGAGAAAAGAGTACTTATCGATGTGAGGTTGAACTAGGTATGCAGAGATCGACGATCATAACCTCGGATAAGTAACATATCGTGAGACAAAGGGAAATTGGTATCGTATGTAAGTGGTTCATTCGATCGCAAAGTAATCGTAGAAATATGTGGCCATATGAATTTCCAGATTCCTCTATTGGTTATTGTTCGAGAAGTGTCTCGATCATGTCGCATAATTCACGAACCGTAGGGAGACACACTTAAGGATTCGACGTTGTTTGAGTAGTTATGGTATTATGAGAAAGAGACCGAATGTTGTTCGAGTCTCGGATGGGATCCGGATATCACGAGGAGATCCGGAATGGTCCGGAGAATAAGATTCATATAAGGAAAGTCCCATTTCGAGTTGGGGAATGGTTCCGTGTTTTCATCGAGAACATTCTAGAAGGTTCGGAATGTCCCAAGCACTCAGGAGGGAAGTGTACATGAATGTGTCATTACATATTGGAATCATAGCATCATGTACTAGGTGTACTTGCTGTCCAAAATAAAGGGTTTATTTAAATCCTAAAATGAAAAGTCAAACGGCTAGATTGAAAGTCAAACGCAAGTTTTGGAAAGTGGAAAGAGGAGGAGAAGTGGAAACCGAGTTGGGGAGGATTCCTCCTCCCAAGCCGGCGCCCACTCCAAGGTCGAGTTGGGGAGGACTCCACTCCCTCCCTTGGCCAGCCCCTCCCCTATATAAGGAGGCAGGGCTCCCTCCTAGCACACAAGTTCCTATCTTCTACCTCCGGTTTAGAGCCGGGTTGGTTTAGAGCTTCTAAATGCTTTAGCCCGCGGTGTAGAGCCTTCTAATTGGTTTAGTGCCTGGTAATGGGTGTGTCTCATTACTAGACCACTAATAGCCTCTCTCATAAGCTCCACCATACTACTTTTGCTTAAGGCGAAGCCTGGGATCTCCCTCTACTTAGGTACCACGCCGTTGTCTTTGGAATCGCGAGGAGAGTGCTACAACCTCCGCTGCCTTTGGAACAAGGGAGAGGAAGGTCTTCGCGAAAGTACCGAACGGTGACCGATCATGGAGCGCCGGGAACGTGGCATCGAAGGATCGTCTCGCGATCTTGAGATCGGAAGAGTACGGCTACATCACCCACGAGAATCTGCTCGTTAACCGCTTTGGAATCTTCGAGGGTGAGTTCCACTATCGACTCGTTGCTACAATCTAGTAGATAGATCTTGGCTTGTTTGTTTGTATGCGATAGAAAATTTTGTTTTCCATGCTACGAACCCCTACAGTGGTATCAGAGCCGTGTCTATATGTAGATCTGTTGCACGAGTAGAACACAATGGTCATTGTGGGCGTTGATGCTTTTATTATCGATTACTTCTTGTGTACTTTGCATCTTGCGGTATGTTGGGATGAAGCGGCCCGGGCTAACCTTACATGACATCGTTCATGAAACCTGCTCCACGCTTGACATGCAACTTGTATTGCATAAGTGGCTCTGCGGGTGCCTGTTTCTCCTAGCATAGTTAAGATCCAATTTACAACGGGTAATCAACAATGCTAGTATCAATGTTGTGGTTCTTGTTCGTAAGTTAGAACGACACTTATTGAAAGCCCCAAACCACGTAAAATATGCAAAGAAAGTAGAGGCGTCTAACTTTGTTTTGCAGGGGTGTCAAAGGATGTGATATGGCCATGATTGTGATTATATTTGATGTATGCAATGTTCCTTATTGTAAGTTGGCAACCGGCAGGAGCCATATGGTTGTCTTTAATTTCTGTTAAGACCTGCGTGTCTATTCAAAATAGTTGTAATAGTTGAAGCTGGTGGACGACAACCATGAAGAAGCGTCATTGACCTTGATGCTATGCCGGTGATGATGGAGATCATGTTCGTGCTTGAAGATGGAGATCGGAAGCACAAAGAAGAAAGGCCATATCATATCACATATTATGAATTGCATGTGATGTTAATCCTTTGTGCATCTTGTATTGCTTAGTAGACGACGGTAGCATTATAAGATGATCCCTCATGCACATAAATTTCAAGTTCTAAAGTGTTCACCCTTAGTATGCACCGTTGCCAAAGCTTGCTGCTCAAGCACCACGTGATGATCGGGTGTCTTTGATTCCGCGGTGAATACAACGTAAGCAAGCCAGATTTGCTTATGCGGTAGCTAAGGTTTGATCTTGACGAGCCTAGCATGTATGCGGACATGGCCTCGTGAACACGGATTACCGAAGGTAGAGCATGAGTCATATAGTAGATATGATGAACATGTTGATTGTTCGCCATTGAAGCCATATCAACTCTCGTGATGATCGGTTTTGATGTGGTGGATTTGGTTCGTGTGATCACTAAAACAATGTGAGGGATATTGTTTTGAGTGGGAGTTCACCTAGATTAATTTAATTATTAATTAGAACTCAATTTATCATAAACTAAATCAAAGTGAATTTGCATAGTTGTTGTAGTCATTGGCATCAGTTTACCACCTTGCGCTTAGTTATAATTGAGATGATAGAACTATAGAATTCTGGTTAGTTACTTTACGAACTGGTATCGTATTGTTTTGAAGTGTTAATCTAAAGTTTAAAAGTCCTATTGCAAACTTTCAGTAAGTTTTGATTACTCCATGAAGTTTAATAGTTGGTATTAAAATCAAGAGTAACAATTCCAATGTTAGTATATAAGTATCGTGTATGTCTCCATGGTTCTTGATATTCAAAGGATTGTCTTAATATCAAGGTTATCTAGGATCTGAAAGAGTTGTTTCAGAAACCATGATGTGTGGAAGATATAGTGATATCTGAAACGAAGTTTTGGTTACAACATGATAGAGTATAATATGGCAAAAGTCATGTTCTCATATTTGATGAGAATTTGCAAAAGGTTGGAGACACTAGTTGTCCTAATCTTCCAAAAGGTTTTGGAGAGCAACATTATACTCGCGATTCACCGTTACAAGCTAAAAGTAGCTAGATCATGGATAAGTCCATGATGAGGGTGAATATTTGATGTAGGTAAAATGTTTACTACACCAAGAGATTACTAAAGAAAGGAATTTGAAAGAACACCAAATATTTGATAATGGTGATCTACTTCAAAGTGCAAGTTCAAAGACATTGGTATTTAACTATACACGCTTTGGACTATGTGTCATATGTATGACTCCACTATTGATGTTGATAGATTCTTTCAAACAGAAATACTGAAAGAGAATCTCATAAATATGTGGCAGAAAAGAAAAGACTAGAATTGTTCAGTTTAAGTATATAGATGATATACGTGTTATGGCTATATTCTTTGCTTATTAAACAATGTGGTTCTTAAGTATTTGATACTGAATTTGTTGGTGTGAATCGTCATACGAAACAACACAATTCATGAACTACAATGGCCTAAGTAACTAGCAAAAGAATATGTGATGATGTTCATCGAAAACAAATAAAGGGTTATTGTGTTGCTCATTAAACATCAAAGCTTGCCTTCAAGATTTGTTTTATCAGGTATTATGAGAACAAAAGGGTTGTTCAAATAATTGCCGTAATCCATAAAAGATGGATGATTCACAAATCTCGTTGGAGAAATCACATCCATAAAACTAGTGCTAAAATTGTCGAAAGACAAATTGATTGAAAGATCACTTAGGAAGTGACATCGCCGTTTAAATTATATTGGAAAGAAAACATGAAGAAACTCCATGTGGATGGAATTTTGGAGTCTTTTGATTTTGATCAAATGACGTTTGTGAAACTTTCCTAGAGATAATTAAAACTTTGTTCATAGGCCAAAAGGGAATGAATGACTAGCTTATTGAACTTGTGCATATTGTTGTATACGAACTCCATTATGTGTAGTCAAGCGATGGATTTCAACTTCATATGCTTTCTCCGAAAATTTGAGTGAATATGTGAATATTTACTTAATAAGGATGAAGTATGAAATATTTGAAAAGTTCAAAGATTTTCAAGATGAAGTGCAAAATCATTGTAACAAGAATATAAATAGTTTATGATAAGATCATAAAGGAAGATATTTGAGTTACAAGTTTAGCATAATACCTAAGATTTAAGGAATCGTTCCGTGGATTTGCATTTCCCGAAAAACACCATAAGAGTATGGAGTGTTCGAGATATGTAATTAAAACCTTGTTTGACATGGTAAGATCAAAGGTATAATATATAGAACTGCCATTATATTTTAAAGATTAAAAGCTTTAGAGACTACCGCTTTTCCACTAAAAGAGCTCCACCATAATCCGCTGAAATGACACCATATAAAGTTATGGTTTGGGATAAAACCCAAGTAGTCCTTTCTTAAACATTGGTATGCTATGCATAAGAAAGATGTGTGCAACCAAAGTCGGATGAACCTGTCTTTGTATAAATGTTAAGTATTCCTCCATAAACACCGGAGACAAAAGTGTTTGTCGCTTAGAACGTCAAGTTTCTTTGAGAAGGAATTTTTCGTGAAAAGTTAAGTGGGAGGACGATAGAACTTTGATAAGGTTAAAGGAACCTTAGCTATATGTGCAAAGTCGCGCAGCACCGAAAAGTGTTCCGGAGGCAGCAACAATGCTCATGGCTCACGTGCCTCAAAGGTTGTGGTCACGGAGGTCTAAGTTTCTATTGAAACAAGTAGGTCGGATGAACAATCAAATACCAAGATTTGAGGGTTGAATCATTATTTGAGAATAATGAACCTACTACATGCAAAGAAGCGATGATGGGCCCCGACTCGTCAAATGGCTTGAAGCCATATAATCCGTGATAGTTCCATACGAGAAATCAAGTTTTGAACTTGAAGGACCCTCGAAAAAGGTGTAAGACCTTGCAGTTGTGTTTGGATCTATAAAGAAGTAGACATGGATGTTTCACATCTATGAAATAGTCGACATGTTGGGAAAGAGTTCACAACAATGTTCAAAGGTTGTATATGACAAGATTTGATCTTTCATAGCGATTTTTAGTCTAGGCGGATTAATGTAGCAACCACTACATATAATTTGTTATGTGGTAGTAGAATAAACAAAACAAGTTCTTCTAATAGAATGGTTACCTAGGACGTGTGCATGACACGGTCCAAAGGGTTTTGTTAATTCAAAGGATGTTAAAAGCATATGCAAACTTCAATGGTTGAAGTAAGCATAGCGAGTTGGAATCTTCACTATGATGAAACTGTTAAAGAGTTTAATTTCATCGGAGACAATGAAGATGCTTGCATTTGCAAGAAATTAAGTGGGAGCGCTAAAGACATATTTCTAATACATTATGTGGAGGACATATTGTTGATTAGAAATGATGTATATCTTATTAACACATATTAAGAATTTCATCCCGATGAAAGACTTAGGCAAAACCCAAATATTTGGCATCAATAGATGCTAATATGGTTGTGCCAAAAGTACATAGACGAGATATTGAATGAGTTCAATATAGAAACTACAAGAAAGGTTCTTGTCAAGAGTAAAGGATTGAATAAATTCAATATTGATGATATATTCAAGTGTATTGGCACTTGGTAAGTGAAACAAAGATTCAAGTATAGATTGATACTTGATGTATGAAATCACAAAGAGTATTTATATCAATCATATCGGTGATATGTACAAATCCAGATATGTCCTATACTCTAAATGTTGTGAGCATATACGTAATGATTTGTAAGATGATCATTGGACAATAGTAAGAATATTCTTATGATCTTTTGGAAGAACTAAGAGTATATTATTTGTAGAAGTGACAAATAGATGGTTAGTTCATTGTAAAAGTACTACATTGATACTAGTTTTTGTCACAAAGTACAAATTTAGTTTATCTCAATCTAAACTAAGGGTGGCACAATATAATGGAAAGTGAGTTCCATAATGGATTTGGATGAGTTCCAAAGTCAAGACATTGTGACAGATACTACAACAAAAGGCTAAGTATATGACTGCTATTATAGCAGCAAAAGAGGGCATTTGTGTCAAGTAGTTTGTTATCAAACTAGGTGTAGTTCACAGGGATAATACTATGAAGATATATTGCGACAATATTGTCAACATGTTTTAACCCCAAAGAACTAAAGGTCACACCGAAAGACCAAATTTATACAAAGCCATCTCATTAGAGAATGAGTGATGCGTAGAGACGCAAAGACATGCAATTACACACGGACCTGGAAGTGTCAGATCCGGAGATCAGTTGACCACTAGCAATCGTGTACATACAACACCGGAAAGCCATAGGTGTTGAATACACAAAGGTTTGAAACTAGATTATTGACTCTAGTGCAAGTGGGAGACTGTTGGAGATATGCCCAAGAGGCAATAATAAAGTAGGTTATTATCATATCTTCATACTTATGATAAATGTTTACATTCATGCTATAATAGTATTAACAAGGAAACCATTAATACTTGTGTGATTTGTAAACTTAATTTGAAGTCCCTAGTATAGCCTCTATACTTCACTAGCTTGTTGGTTGATTGATGATTGTGGTTTCCATATCATGAACATTGAGATGTTATCAACAACAAGATCATATCGTTAGGAGAATGATATGGTGGACATACTCCTATAGATAAGCGTAGCATAAAGATCAAGTCATTTCAATAGTTCAATTGCTATATGCTTTCGATACATAGTAACCTAATTCCTTCGACCATGAGATCATGCATATCACCTTTACGGATGGATGCTTTGATGTCATCAAACACCACACCGTAACAGGTGGCTATAAAAGTGGCATTGAGTGTTCGAAAGTATTGGTTGAGACACATGGATCAAGAGTGGGATTTGTCCATCCATATGACGGATAGATATACTCTGGGCCCTCTCGGTGAAATGTCATCCAATTAGCTTGCAAGCATGTGACTGGCTCACAAGGGATCACATATCACGGGAACGAGAAAAGAGTACTTATCGATGTGAGGTTGAACTAGGTATGCGAGATACCGACGATCATAACCTCGGATAAGTAACATATCGTGAGACAAAGGGAAATTGGTATCGTATGTAAGTGGTTCATTCGATCGCAAAGTAATCGTAGAAATATGTGGAGCCATATGAATTTCCAGATTCCTCTATTGGTTATTGTTCGAGAAGTGTCTCGATCATGTCCGCATAATTCACGAACCGTAGGGAGACACACTTAAGGATTCGACGTTGTTTGAGTAGTTATGGTATTATGAGAAAGAGACCGAATGTTGTTCGAGTCTCGGATGGGATCCGGATATCACGAGGAGATCCGGAATGGTCCGGAGAATAAGATTCATATAAGGAAAGTCCCATTTCGAGTTGGGGAATGGTTCCGTGTTTTCATCGAGAACATTCTAGAAGGTTCGGAATGTCCGCACTCCGGAGGAAGGGTACATGAATGTGTCATTACATATTGGAATGATTGCATCATGTACTAGGTGTTCTTGCTGTCCAAAATAAAGGGTTTATTTAAATCCTAAATTGAAAAGTCAAACGGCTAGTTTGAAAGTCAAACGGCAAGTTTTGGAAAGTGGAAAGAGGAGAAGTGGAAACCGAGTTGGGGAGGATTCCTCCTCCCAAGCCGGCGCCCACTCCAGGCCGAGTTGGGGAGGGACTCCACTCCCTCCCCTTGGCCGGCCAGCCCCTCCCACCTATATAAGGAGGGGCAGGGCTCCCTCCTAGCACACACAAGTTCCTATCTTCTACCTCCGGTTTAGAGCCGTTTTGGTTTAGAGCTTCTAATTGCTTTAGCCAGCGGTTTAGAGCCTTCTAATTGGTTTAGAGCCTTCTAATTGGTGTGTCTAATTACTAGACCACTAATAGCCTCTCTCATAAGCTCCACCATACTCGCACCGGCTTAAGGCGAAGCCCTGCGGGATCTCCCCTCTACTTCCGGTACCACGCCGTTGTTCTGCCGGAATCGCGAGGAGAGTGCTACAACCTCCGCTGCCTGCTGGAACCATCGAGAGGAAGGTCTTCGCCGAAAGTACCGAACGTGTGACCGATCAAGGAGCGCTTGGGAACGTTGGAACCGAAGGATCGCTCACGATCTTGAGATCGGAAAGAGTACGACTACATCACCCACGAGAATCTGCTCTCGTTAACCGCTTTGGAATCTTCGAGGGTGAGTTCCACTATCGACTCGTTGCTACAATCTAGTAGATAGATCTTGGCTTGTTTGTTTGTATGCGATAGAAAAATTTTGTTTTCCATGCTACGAACCCCTACAGACTCATGACACCTAATCATCATCTGAATAACCTACAACATCACAAGTTACAGCCACAATGGGTCAATACTTTGGAATAGTATTGGCAAGTGATACCTTAGTAAATTTTAAGTGGAATATATTACTATATGCAATTTTGCTAAGTGTAGCTTGGCTTGCTTTGCTTCAAAATAGGTTTTTCCTATTAGTTGAAATCACTAAGTTTTTCTTTGTCAAAACTTTTCCCAAGAAACCATCAATAGACATTGAGGTCCTTCACCCTTGTTCACCCACAAGTTTTACTTAGAAGTTGGAGTGATGAGATTCTTGATAGCTTCCATGTCTTGATGCTCAAGTTGTCCATTGCCATGGACTTGGCTAAGTACTTAGATTTTTCCATCTGCAGAGGTTGTGCACTTTCCCCACCAGACTTGGTTTCCCAAGACAGGACCTTTCGGAAGCCTTTCCTTAGACCAAATGGACGCGCTCCAACCTATCAATCCCACTACCACCAACTGTCCAAATGGCTAAGTTCTAGCAACCTATATGATCAAGGCAGAGCCCATATTGCCAAGTGGCTGCACTATAAGCTTCTCAACACTTGGCCTCCAAAATCCCTTTGTGCCTGGGTGGCATACCACAAGTGAGATACACAAGCCATATCCATGGCCTTGTGTAACCACTCAACCAAAATCCACCAATTCAAGTCCCATTCCACCAAGGAGGTTCATTGACTTAGTTGTTTTATTAAGAAAGCATAAGTCTCAAGACTTAGAAATATTTTCAACATAGCATGTATATACTTTACCAACCCTTGTTTGCTACTAGCTAGGCTAAGCATGATATAGTAACTTAACTTAGGAATTTCCTAGCAATTCTAGCAATTCTACAACTACTTAGGATTTCCCATCATAGCATTTGGCAAAAGTAGCATGCAAGACTTAGCAAAAATTTCTAATGCTTATACAAAAATATAGGGATGAAAAACCATGAAGTACCACTTGCCTTGGTAATGGGGAGAGTAGCACTCTTCACAATCACAGTCACTAGCAAAATCTACACAAAATTTGTAGCACAAAGTTACACACAATTCATATACAAACAAAAATATGAATGCATGCATGCAATAAAATGCTAAGTGATGATTTTTGAAAACTCCACCAAGCAAGTGTATGATACAGAAGCATAACCAAGTCAAAGACTTGCTAACTAAACCTATTTAGCACTAAAAAAATTTACTAAACAAATTCTATACACAAAAAGGTCCTAAATATGTTTCTGCATAAAAAATCATTTTAACAGAAACCTTTTGTTAAACACATTGCAGATTCAGAAAGGTCTTGACTCACTGATTCCAACGGTATAAAGTTTGCAAAAATCTAACGTAGGAATCAAAAGTTATAGCCATTTGAAATTTGGTTCTAAATCTGATTTGAATTCTGTTTTTAAATCTAACCCTAGCCACGCGTCACGATTCTACTGGCACGTACCGCTTCGTTCCGGATCACCCTCCCGCGTCGTTGGATCTATTCATCGCTGCACGGTTCAGATCTATCCTTACCCCTTCGTTAAGTGAACTATTTCTATGCGCTAGATCTAAATCTGACGGCTGAAAATCAACTAACCAAACTCGAGCGGCGCTAGCGGCGGGCGCATCATGCGGCCCGACAATGTGGTGCCGGGCGCCTAGGTCGCCCGGGGAAGAAAGGAGGCGCTTACCAGAACCGCAGGAGGCTGCTGATGCTCAAGGTGGCGTTGGTTTGCGAAGGGGCGTGCTGGCATGGTCTCAGGGGCTCGTCGGAGTTGCAGCGGCGTCTGATGTTTGCAGATGAGGTCACTGGCGAGGGTTGGCGTCGCCCTAGCATGAACCAGAGGGGTCAGGGGATGCACAAGACACAGGCGATCAAACTCGTATGAAGGAGGGGGCAAGGGGCGCTCGGGTTTTACCTTAATTGGTCGCCGGAGTCTAGCGGCGGCGCAGGTGGTTGCAGGCACAAACGGGGACGACGGCCTGGGTCACGAGCAGGCAAAATAAAGGTGTCAGTAGATGCGCCAGATCATGCTAAGCATCCTTGTTTGAACCAGAGAGAGGGGGGCGGTCGAGGCTCACCGTAATCGGTCGCCGGAGTCGTCGGTACTGCGGGGCTTCGAGAGCAAATGTGCGCAGCCTGGTGGCGGAGTGAGCGAGGAGAGTGGGGGGAAATGCTCGCGGGGAAGAGAGGATTAAATAGGTCCAGGTGCGACAGGAAACGCCTGCGGCGTTAAGGCTAATTACGCCGCGCCATTACCGGCTTTGACAGCAGCGGCGACGTGGTCGCGGGCGCGGTTTGGGGAAGACGAGGGCGACGTGGAGAGGGCCCGCTCGTCAGCGATAAGCGCAGAGTGGCGGTGGGGTCTGATCGTCAGCGACTGTCTGGGTGTGCTGGCGCGTGCGAGAGAGAAAAGAATGGCCCGGGTGGGCTAGCTGGGCCCGTTCCGTTGCTGGGCTAGATTGGTGGCGCTAGGCCCTTTTCATTTGTTTGCTCTTTTTATTTTTCTGATTCGATTTTCTGATAGGTTTTCAAATGGATTCAAGTTCAATTTGAATTCAAATCTTCCTGAGGTTTTGTGGTGGTGCAATGGTCTCAAAAAAGGTCAAAACCCATGGGGTTACTTTGCAAGGGCTTGGTCAAACTTGGAGAAACAAATAACAGAGGCTTGCATCTGATTTGCAAAAGTTTGAAAAAGGGTTTTTGGAACTATTTCTAAGTTGTAAACTTTGGTTTAAATTCTACACACAAACCTTTCAACAAGGAAGGCAAACAAACTTTTCAACAAGGAAGGCAAACAAACTAAGTTCCTAAACTCTCAAACTTTCAAATGAGGATGGCCATTTGAATTAAATCTGCTCACATAAAATCATAGCACCAAGTGCTTCTGTTTTTCTGAAATGAGTTTGAAATTGATCTCAAATCTATATGCATGCATGAATGATATGCAAACTTTGAAATCATGATTTTAGGGATGTTACAAAAACTGTCTCAATCAAAACTTCAAGTGGAGCAAGGATAGTTTACCAAGCAGATAAGCACAATCATATCATGGTGGATCTGCAGTTGAACTTGATGAAAGAAGTCAAATTGGAAGATATTCCTATAGTAAATGAGTTTCAAGATGTTTTTCCAGCAGAGCTACCGGGAATGCCACCAGATCAGGGGATAGAGTTCACTATTGATCTAATTCCGGGTACATCACCAATAGCTCAAGCACCATATAAGATGGGACCCAAATAATTAAAATAACTCAAAGAGCAAATTGATGAGTTGGCCAGAAAAGGATTTATTTAGGAAAGTGTATCTCCATGGGGAACACCAGTAATCTTTGTGGATAAGAGGGATGGTGGAAGAAGGATGTGTTGAGATTATAGAAATCTAAACAACATTACTATAAAAAATAAGTATCCTTTACCAAGGATTCAAGATTTGTTTGATCAAGTGAAAGGAGCCAGAGTATTTTCAAAGATCAACTTAAGATCTGGATACCATCAAATAAAAATCAAACCGGAAGATGTTCCGAAGACATCATTTGTCTCAAGATATGTACACCATGAATACCTGGTTGTACAATTTGGTTTGACCAATGCACCAGCAATATTCATGAATCTGATGAACAAAATCTTCATGCCATATTTGGATAAGTTCGTCATAGTCTTTATTGATGATATTTTGATTTATTCCAAGGATAAGGAAGAGCATGCTGATCATTTGAGAATAGCATTGCAGACACTAAGGGAACACAAACTTTATGCTAAGTTCAGTAAGTGTGAATTTTGGCTAGATGAGGTAGAATTCCTCGGCCATGTGATCAGTAAAGATGGAATTGCTATAAATCTATCTAAACTTCAGTCAGTACTAGAGTGGAGTATACCAACCAATGTGAAGCAAATTCGAGGTTTCTTAGGAATGGCTGGTTATTATCGGAGATTCATTGAAGGTTTCTCCAGAATAGCTAGGCCAATGACCAAATTGTTAAGAAAGAATACACCATTCAATTGGGATGAGAAGTGCAAAGAAAGTTTTCAGGAGTTAAAGACCAGGTTAACCACAGCTCCAATTTTAGCAGTTCTGGAAACATGGAAAGACTTCATAGTATACTGTGATGCATCTAAAGAAGGTTTCGGTTGTGTGTTAATGCAAGATCGGAAAGTCATTGCTTATGGTTCAAGAAAACTGAAACCACATGAAGTCAACTATCCAACTCATGATTTAGAGTTAGCAGCAGTGGTTTTTTCGCTAAAAGGATGGAGGCATTTTCTTTATGGAGCCAGATGTGAGTTATACACTAACCATAAAAGTCTCAAATATTTCTTTACTCAAAAGGAGTTGAATATGAGACAGAAGCAATGGTTGGAACTAATCAAAGATTATGATTTAACAATCAACTATACTCCAGGGAAAGCAAATGTTGTAGCTGATGCTTTAAGCAGAAAGAGTGCATACATTCAGCCTAGCAATAGGGAGCTACCAAAAGAGTTACTAATGGACTTGGAAAGATTAGAGCTGCAATTCATTAGAACAGAGGTTCTTGGAGGATTAGCTACTATGCAGGTAGTTGCAGAGCAGGATAGTGATCTTAAGCACAAAATTTTCAGACATCAAGCAAAAGATCCTTTTATTGCTGAGGAAGTTTGGAGGATATATCAAGGGCAAAAATCAGTTTTTCGCCTTGGAGATTATGAGTCTTTATGGTTTCAAGACCGTCTTTGTGTTCCAGATGTGACTGAGATTAGAGATGTCATACTCAGATAATCACATGAAACACCATATTCTATACATCCAGGAAGTACTAAGATGTATATGGATTTGAAAGAACTATTCTGGTGGAATAACATGAAAAGGTACATTGCTAAATATGTATCAGAATGCCATACTTGCCAAAGGGTGAAGGCTGAACATCAAAGTCCAGCAGGACCATTACAACCTTTGGAAATTCCTGAATGGAAGTGGGAAGAAATAGGTATGGACTTCATCATATGATTTCCCATGACACCTAAACGGAAGGATATGATATGGGTAATTGTGGACAGACTCACTAAAAGTGCACATTTTATTCCGGTAAATCAGAAATATAATGTCGAGAAGTTAGTAGAAGTTTACATCAAAGAGATAGTAAGTAAGCATGGAGTGCCCAAAAAGATCGTAACTGATAGGGGATCAGTGTTTATTTTAGCATTTTGGAAGCAATTACATGAAGCACTTGGTTCAAAGTTAGATTTCAGCACAACCTATCATCCTGGGACAGGAGGTCAAACTAAAAGAACAAATCAGATACTAGAAGACATGTTAAGAGCTTGTGCATTAGATTTTGGAGGTACATGGGAAGATCATCTACCATTGGCAGAATTTTCTTATAATAATAGCTATCAGAGTAGTCTAAAGGCAGCTCCATATCAGGTTCTGTATGGAAGGAAGTGTAGATCACCAATATGTTGGTATGAGCCTGGAAGTAGCAAGGAGTTTACACCAGCCTTTATCAAGGAAAGACAAGATATCATTGATAAGATCAGGGATAGACTGAAAATAGCTAAAAGTAGGCAGAAAAGTTATGCTGATCAAAGTCGAAGATCATGGCATCCAGAAGTGGGAGATATGCTATATTTGAAAGTAAGTCCAATGAAAGGGGTGAAAAGGTTCAGAGTTAAAGGAAAATTGAGTCCAAGATACATCGGACCATTCAAGATATTGAGTCAGAACTGGACTATAGCTTATGCTTTAGAGTTACCATCAAGATTGGCTCAAGTGCATAATGTTTTCCATGTGTCACAACTTCGTAAATGTTTGAAAGTTCCAGATTATGAAATCACACATCAAGAGATAGAATTACAAGCAGACTTGACCTATGTTAAAAAGCCCTGTAAAATTTTGGAAGAAAACTAGAAAAGGTTGAGGAATAGAGCAATCAAGTACTGCGAAGTATAGTGGGAACATCATCCTGTAAGGGAAGCCACTTTGGAGAAAGAAGAGGATTTAGGAAAGGCCTGTCTAGAACTATTCAGGTACACTTCAGCAAACTTCGGGACGAAGTTTAATTTAAGGGGGGGAGTCTGTAACATCCCAGCATTTAGGAACCAACGAAGGGTAGATTTAGGAATTTGAGATATTGCATGCATTCATCTGTGAAAATGTGGCTAAATTTTTCGCCAAATAAAAACCTAAAGTGATCAAGGTTTCTTTCATACTTTGAGATTAGGTATAGTCTTGAAGGATGATTGTTACAGACTTTGATATGATCTTTGTGGATTTATGTGTTTTGGGAAATGAAATTTGAATTTAAACTTCAGTGTTGAATTTATAGTTTAAAAGAATTCAAAGTTATATTTGAGTATTATACTTTAACCAAGAGAAGATAATTAGTACTCAAACTTTAAATAAATAACATAATCAATTAAATGAATATTTATTTATTCCATAAATAAGTTACACCAAGGTAACTTATGTAAATAAGCAACAACTTGTACAATAGTAATTGAATAGAAAAATAATATTTCTTTAATGAATAATGGTACAATCTTTATTAGAAAAGAATAAAAATAAAAAGTACAAAAGAATAAATTAAAGATTACAATTGAAATAGAGAGATATTACAAGTGACTATTCTACAAAGAAAAGAAAACCTAAAGTAAAGTCTTGATCTTCAAATCTGGTACCTACAAAATAAACATAAACAAAAGAAAGAAAATTAAGGCTAAAAGTATATTACTCTCAGACTTGACAGTGAAGTGCACTGATCAAGGTTCATCATTGAGTAATCTCTTAAAAAGGGGGCAAGTTTCACCAATATGAAAGAATATATCTTTCATAATTTTAAGCCATAAGTCAAATAAACAGCAAGGAGGGGCAAGTTTCACCACCAGGTAAAAAGTAACCTGATGAAAGTAACTTTCAAATTCAGAACATATCCACAACTCAGGCAAAGCAGTACACAAGCAAAGACACACACCAAATCAGATGGAGTGTCACAAGACCACAAAAACAGCACAATCAAACAAAACCATCCACATAGCCGTAGGAAGCCAGCCCCACATCACTTTCTTGTTCATACACACCAAGAACAACAGCCAGCAGCTAAACCCAGCCAAAGCCAAGCTAAATCACACCAATCAAAACCTTGGATCACACCACCAAAATGGTGACATAAGGAGGGGGTGGATTAGGTGGATAGCAAGACCAAGATCAAGCCATCAGGACCAGGAGATGAAGGGCTAGATCAAGGATAAGCCAGGAGCTAGAAATACCAGGAGAGCATCAGATCAAGTTAGCACAAGATCAACCACAGGAAACCCCAACATCAAGTGATAGTGGTGAGTAAATAGATCATCACATGATCTATCTGTCTAAGATTAGACAAGCATACATGATCTGTCTTTTACTCAAATTCTCAGAAAACACCCAAATGGGGTGAATCCATCACTGAAGTTTTAAACACTAAAAGCAACCAGAAAACTATAAAGATCCAACTTAGATCTCAGGACAACATCATTGATCTAAGCTATCAAGCTATATTTCAATTCAAGAATGAATATAGCCAAGAACTAAACCTCTAGGCACATCTCTTCAATAGGAGTAGCACCTTAGGATTTAATCTGATGGATCTATATAAGTTATCAAGCTTACGAGCATCTTTCCCCAACTTTGATTCAAGAAACAGTAACTGGTTTCACTACCAGAACCAATCCATGTGAATCAACAAGTTAGAGGTCTAAATCCCTAAACCTCAGACCAACATCATTGGTTCTAGGGATGCAAGGAAAGAGAATTCCACTTATCTATAATGCCAAGTCAATTTTAAGCTTAAACAAGACCAAACCAAGTTATAGAATCTAATCTTGTGTGCCATACAAGGATGGTGTCACAAGAACAGTTCTAAACTAAGCAGGTTAAGCATCCAATCTTCACAGCTACAACCAACCAACTATAAATCATTTTCCTGTTCTTAACCATAGGAATCATAACCAGGATATTCATATATATATATCTTCACTATAGAAAACCATTTTGTTCTCAAGCTATATATGAATTCTTAAGTCAACAGTACTAAGACAGTGACTTCATCACACAACACTCACTGTCATCAACCAAGTAATGATAGTGGTGAGATATTAAACCACTAGAATTACCAAGTATTGCTTCTAGAGCAACTTTACCATCTGAATCATATAAAAATTAATCCATAGAATCATCTGACAAACCACTAGCATCACACAGCTAACCATCAACAGTAATCCACAGCAAGTCACCACTTAACAGGTTCAAGGATCATCAACACATGATCCAATTCATCAAATATTTAATCAATAGAAGGATATGAACCCTAAGCAGAACCAATCATCTTAATCATGACAAGACAGTAACCAGGAAGGCCAGTACCAACATCTAGCATAAGATGGCCTAGCATAGAGAGCATGAGAGGGGGAGGAACCACTTACCAAAAGTCCTCGTTGTAGATTAGAAGAGGAAGCAGAGAAGGCCGACGAACATGGCGACATTGGGAGCACCCCCAAGGGGGCGCTACAACCCACACAACGCCACAGAGGCATCAATAGCCACACCTAGGGGCGAAGAGAATCCCCACGGAACATGACAGCAGGGGCGACGTTAGCACCAACGCCAACCCCAAACCCTAGGGTTCGGCACGACATCGATCTAGCCGCAGGAGAGGGCTCTAGGTCCAAATCCAACTAGACAGGAAGGAAGAGCGGGGACGACATCCTCATCCTGCACCACGGCAGCGGCCAGGGAGGTCCACGGCAGCGTGAATCTCCGATGGTGACACCACTGACCACGGGGTCGGGGGAGGAGAAGGAGAGAGGTGAGCTCGAGAGAGAGACAGAAGTGATGGGCTGGAATGGGCCAATACCCCTTCGGGGTGTTGTTTTTCCTTTGCCCTACTTGGCCACAAGGGCCCAATAAAACCAAATAGCCAGCCCAAATCATTTAGAGCCTGTTTTAATAATTGGAAAAAGACCAAAATGCCCCTGAAATTAAATAAATTCTAGAAAATAAAATAAAACTCCAAAAATTATAAATAAAATATTTTTCGATTCACAATAATCCAAACTATCCAAATTAATTAAGAAATAAAATTTTAGACATATAAATTTTATTAAGAATTTTGTAATTTAAATATTCCTTATAGAATTTTACAAAATTATTGAAATATGATAAAAATAAAGAAAAATCACTTTCATTATATATTAATATTTTAGTATTTCAAAAAAATACTAAACAAATATTTAATAACCATTTTTGGTATTCAAATAATAATTCTTAAAGGAATTATTAATTCAAAAATTTAAATAAAAGGAAATAAAATAAATAAATACAATATCCTATAAATATTAAAAAAATTAATATTTATAAATCCTTAATTAATTAAAAAGGATTTTTCTATAATTTAAATAATGGGGGAGGTTACATATAAAGTTAAATAATGCATTACATTACTTTTGCATAATCATTTTGCTTCTTTAAATATTGTCCTTACCGGGCAATAATGATGTTTTTGTAGACATAGAAGCTCAAGGTCCAGTGCAAGCATCAGACTTCACTACCTTGCAATCACAAGGCAAGTTCATCACTTGCTCATGTCCTTTGAAGAGTCTTTATCAAAGTATTTGCGAATAGTGTGTTATCATCTATATTATAGAAAAATAAAACAATATTTTCTCAAGTTACTAAATCTTAGATATCATCCTAAGTGATGATATGATGGACCAATAGAACTTAGGGTTCTTATTGCACTAATGATAAACAATTAGGGATTAATAACCCATGACATCAGTGATTCTAGCGCCGCATATTACGCTTTAACCATGAGATTTGGAATGGGACGGAGAAGTCAGCTGTATCCTTTTCCTCTTGTATGGAGGCAAGACGACCTTAACGTGATGTTGTGATTCCTTGTACGGATCCAACATATGGGTGGGCATCCTTACGCCCCACACTTTTGGTGTCTAGATTATCTATGAATGGTGTTTAGGGAGATAGTCCATGTAAATGGTACTATTCCGGGCATCACTAGGTCATAGAATCTTCGGGAAATCATCAGGGTTTTAGCCTGCCTGAAAGGGGGCTTAACGAAGGTGAGCCAGCCCCGGAGGATCGTGCAGACATATGAGGTCGCGAAGAGGGCAGTGATTGGCTTGGACCAACTACTAGGCCCCACATCATGGAATTGTGGACGGGAAAGTATGCCCGGTTGTGCAACAAGGAGTTGATCTCTCACGGTAAAAGTAACGCACCTCTGCAGAGTGTAAGAATTGTAACTTGTTACTCCCTGTTCCGGGAAGGAGCTACGAACGCGACAGGAAAGGAACTCCATGGAAGTTCTGGTCAACCTGTGAAGGCTGATGGTCATAGATTTTTATAATAAAATCAACCTTTGAAGAAAGATTTACAAAAATTGCATAGTGCCAAATACTAAGACTCTGAGGTGGTAGATAGAGCATCAAACTTCCTACCTTGCATATAATGAATTTTCTGAGTAACGTTGTTACTCATACTTTCCTTTGAATCCTTGCTTAGACTCTGAGAATCCTGAAGATACTCCAATGTATGCATCTGAGAGTCAAGAGGAGGTCTTCTATGAAGAGCCCAACTTATATGGAGCCGTAGAAGGGGAGGACTACGACATCGTCTATGGAGGAGAATTCCAAGAATCTGAATAATTACTATAGTTCTAGTAGCCACTTGAGCCGAGCATCATGGACAATATATATCAATAAGTTGCTGAGCTCAATTTGGAGTTTAAGTTTTAAATTTGAAACTTCCGCTAAAACACTTATATTTTTGTTTGTAAGTTGAATCTTTTGGAAGCCTTGAACTTCTGGTATTGTAATAATAATAACGTGTGTATGTTTGTAAGATGGACCCGCAATGTTTCTGTTGTACCACTCTGAGGGATGTGATATTTACGGAACGGTGTTCTGTGAATGTCATGTCAACGACTATAGTGTACTACACATGTAGTGGTATGCTGGGTCACCGCACTATGGTGATGCTGCAAGTTTCCACCATGATTAGGCATGGCTTAGGCTAGCGGCCCAGATGTTTCTCTAACACAAAATACATACTCCGTGGACTTACAAGTTCCCTCTTTATTTCACACCGGTGATATTCATAGACAAAAGAGCATGATATCAACTGAGTACAAAGTATAAGTGAAATGTTGAAAACGTTCCCTGTGACAGCACGGTTCTGCTAATTCTAACGTATAAGTGCAAGCATATACAACATAGATGACACAATGGTTCAAGTTTATTAGGGGCAAAGAATATAAAGTGTGCCATCAAGTTTGTGAGAGCTTTAATCACTAAGTCTTCACATAACAAAATAGTTTTTAATTGGAAGATAGATGAAAAAAAGAATATACTTGGAATGGTGTAACACACCATGCATAGGAATTTATAGTGGACACTTTGGAATAACTTGGTTTCTTGGGAGTTGGAAGCATGAGTAGAGCTTACTCATACAAGTGGGGTCTAGCAAAATACTAGGAGCAACCAACTAAGAGAGCAATAATGGCCATAATCATACATAGTAACAAAACATTACTAATCAAAGCATAGAGTGGTACTACAAGTCAAGGAATAAATGATCATAGAGGCTATGCTGACTTGTCATAGTCATAACATGGTGTGAGCATGTGCCAAGTCAACCCAAATAAAGCATCAAAGGAGAATACCATAATACTATGGTTTTGCATGCTAAAACAGCGCATAATTCTTTTAAGGCACACTAAGCAATGTCAATTGTTTGGAACAAGACATGCTACAACAATAATCACTAAGCATCGGGTTAAAACAACACCTAGAATGTCATGCTAAAGTCTAAGTCACAGTCAATGCAAGCTCCTCTTGCACTTATCAAACAAGAACTTCCTACTCCTTTCCAACACCAAGCAACTTATTTGAAACAACACAGCGAGAACAGGGGTCCAAACTACTTTATTCAAGCAAACTAAACAACTAAGCAAACCAAACGAAAACTAAGACACTCCAAGAACAACACAACTTATGCACGAAACAATAAAAATGAAGTGTCTAGACAGACGTGAGCTTTTTATTGATGAAGAAGGGGATGCCTTGGGCATCCCCAAGCTTTAACTCTTGTACCTCTTGAATATTTCTTGGGTTAACACCGGGGTGGCATCCCCAAGCTTGAGATTTTGTATATTCTTCATCTCATTACATCATTCTCTCTCTACACCCGAAATTTTTCCTTCATACAAAACTTCACACAATCTTCATTAGCAACATTAGTGTATTCAAAAGATAATATACCTTTAGGCAAAGCTTTGTAACAGCAAGAATTTTCACTAAAAACACAAGCTACTATAGTAACTCCTTCAAAAATCTCAATTCCCCAAAAGAGAACTCGAAAAGGAATCAATAAGAAGCAAATACAAATAATGCAGAAATCTGTCAAAACAGACCAGCAGGTAGAAATCGATTTTTTCTAAAATCTTCTGTTGCTCAAATCAAAAAGTGTTGAACTAACGAAAGTTATCTAACATACTTGGGGATTTATTCGTAAATTTTCAGCTCAATCCTAGTTACAGAGATTCGTCAAGAATTATTTTGGTGGAGGACAGAAATCTGTTTCGGGATAGCAACTCCCCAAATCTTGCTTCCCTCTCATTAGAGGTCATTCTTGGCACAAAAAGCAAACAAAAAAGATAAGGAGAGGTCATTACTTAAGTAATAACTTCCAAGACTCAAGGAAACTCTTGGGTTATCTTCCAACAAGTATTTTTATTTAACGCCTTTATATTAGGCTTGATAGCTTGAGAAGATGCTCACATAAGAAATATGTATTGAAGTAAAAGAGAGCATCAAGAAGCAAATTCAAAACACATTTAAGTCTAACCCACTTCCTATGCATAAGAATCTTGTATGCAAATAGATTCACCAAGAACAAAGTGACAGACATAGGAAGATGAAACAAGAGTAACTTCAAAACTTTTAGCACATAGAGAGGTGTTTCAGTAGCATGAAAAATTCTACAACCATACTTTCCTCTCTCATAATAATTTTCAGTAGCATCATGAATAAACTCAACAATATAGATATCAAATAAAGCATGCTTTTCATGATCTACAAACACATAATCTCTATCAAGCTCAAAAATAGTGGGATTAAAACCCTCACAGGTTTTACCCAAAGTAGATATTTCAAAAGGATCCACAGGAACATAACATTCATCCTCCTTTGGTAAGCATGGGGGACAATCAAATAATGTAGGGGATAAAGAGTTACTCTCATTAGAAGGTAGGCATGGGTAGATAATCCATTCTTCCTCCTTTTGTTGATCACTCTCCCCCTATGTTTCATCTAATGAGCTTCCAGTTTCAACAATTTCTTCTTCCATAGGCTCCTGCAAGGCATTAGTCTCTTCCATTTGTGGAAAACGCCTATTAAAATATTAAAGAATATAGACATTTTCTTAGCTATAATTATCAAAGAAAAATTTAAGTATCTCATAAACCTCAGATTCATAAGGTGCATCATTAGTATTTTCAAGCAAACTGGCAAGTTCAAATGCACCCTTGAAGGCAATAAATTCTTCAATTTGTTCCACATCATAAAAGCAATAATTTCCTTTAACATAAGAGGATATGGTAACATTATCATTATACTCACATTGAAAAGGGAGGTGTTTATACCTCCTACAGCAACAAGCTTTATCAAAGCAGTAAGTAACATTATAAGTAGAGCACACATCTCTAGCAATAGTATTCAACTTATCAATTTGTTCCCATAAGTGTTTCCCCTTTTGTGACAAACAGTGTTCCTTATAATAATACTTTTGTTCTTCCGTGAACCCACCTTCCCAATAAGAACTAGTTTCAAAGAAACCATCCATTGATAGAAAGCATGACCAAGCAAGGCAATAACAGTCCAGCAACTAGAGTAGGAACTATTTTTTTTGTGTTTTTGAATAAAGAAAGCAAACCAAACTAAACTATTTTTTTGGAGTTTTTGAAAAGAGGTAAACAAAACCAAACAAAATAAACTAAGCAAACTAAAAACAACGTAAAGAGAAAGGAAGTGGAGGACTCTCCTTATGAAGACGTCCTTAGCCTCCCCAGCAATGGCGCCAGAGAACTTGTAATGGCGCTTAGTTGACGTGGGGGATTCTTTCTTTATTCCCCGGCAATGGTGCCAGAGAACTTGATGGCTGACGTGGAGCCTATTGGTTACCCCAAGAGCAGGGTGTGAAGCAGCACAGGAGCAAGTTTTCCCTTAGTAAGAAATCGAGGTTATCGAACCAGCAGGAGGAAGGAAATGTCACACATGTGTTGCAAGCAATACGGAGACCTGCACAACACAAACTCAAGACTTTGCCCCAATGAATCAGTGAGGTTGTCAAGCTCACCGGTTTGCTGTAACAAAGGATTAAACGTATGGTCTGGAAGGTAATGGTCTGCAGCAAGTAAACAAGTAAAAGTGGAAGATGTATCAATGGTAAAGATTGGACCGGGGTCCATAGTTCACTAGAGGTGTTGTCCTTAGATAAACAACATGGCATGAAGGGTAAACAGATTATAGCAGGGCAATTGACAGGAACTTAGCAAGTCATAACAATGCAATACCAGACAAAAAGATCCTATGAGATTCGATTGGGCAATACAACAATATACATAGACCGCCATCCAAATGCATCTATGACTAGAAGTCCACCTTTAGGTTATCATCCAAACCCCCTACAGTATTAAGTTGCAAGCAACAGAAAACTGCTTTAAGCAAAGTGTGTAAGGTAAACAATCCACTTGTTCCATGAACAACAGACCGTTGTTTTCTCCCTAGTAGAAACAACACATCTACAACCGAAGAGATTTCTGACACTTCCCTTGGAAACTAGAGGCATGAACCCACTATCGAGCATAAATACCCCCTCTTGGAGTCACTAGCAACTACTTGGCCAAGATAGCTACTAACAACGGAGAGCATGCAAGATCATGATACGTCGGAAATGTATCTATAATTTTTGATGCTCCATGCTTGTTTAGTATCTACTTTGCTTTGCTTTGTCTACTCTTTGAGGTGTTTTTATATCTATTCTAGAACTAACCTATTAACAAGTTTCCATAGTGCCAGTTGCATGTTTTCTTCTGTTTTTGGTTTCAGAAAGGCAGAAAATCAATATTCTCGGAATTGGACGGGACAAAAGCCAAAGTCAATATTTTACCGTGAGGGACACGAATCCAGAAGACGAGATGGAGACACGAACCAGGGCGGCCAGACCCCCTAGGCACGGTGGGCCCTGCCCCGCGCCTGGGTAGGGTGTGGGTCCCCTGGCCGCCTCCCGGCCTCGCCTCTTCGCCTATAAGAAACCCCCGATGCAGAAACCCTAAGTACCCGATCAAAACTCCATGGAAACCTTCTATAGCCGCCGCCACCATCGTCCCTAGATCGGGGGGATCTAAAGTTCTTCCCGGCACCCTGCCGGAGGGGAGATCATCCCGGAGGCCTTCTCTCCGGTATGATGCGTGAGTATTTCCACCTTGGACTATGGGTCCATGTAGTAGCTAGATGGTTGTATCTCCTCCTTGTGCTTTCATGAATAGATCTTGTGAGCTCCGTTCATGATCAAGATCTAATCTATTTGTAATCATGCATGTTGTGTTTGCGGGGATCCGATGGATATTGAGATTATTATGTCAGTTTGGTTAATGGTTTTGTCTTTATGAATCTATCATGTCTATGTTGTTTATGATCTTGCATGCTCTCCATTGTTAGTAGCTATATTTGCCGAGTAGTTGCTAGTGACTCCAAGAGGGGGTATTTATGCTCGATAGTGGGTTCATGCCTCTAGTTTCCAAGGGAAGTGACAGAAATCTCTTCGGTTGTAGATGTGCTGTTGCCACTAGGGAGAAAACAACGGTCTCTTGTTCATGGAACAAGTGGATTGCTTAGCTTACACACTTTGCTTAAAGAAGTTATCTGTTTCTTGCAACTTAATACTGGAGGGGGTTCGGATGATAAACTGAAGGTGGACTTCTAGTCATATATGCAGTTGGATGGCGGTCTATGTATATTGTTGTATTGCCCAATCGAATCTCATAGGATCTTTATGACTAGTATTGCATTGTTATGCCTTGCTCAGTTCCTGTCAATTAACCTGCTGTAATTTGTTTACCCTTCATGCCATGTTGTTTATCTAAGGAGAGCACCTCTAGTGAACTATGGACCCTAGTCCAATCTTTACCATTGATACATCTTCCATCATATCGCATTTGCTGCAAACCACCATTCACTTCCACACCATACAGTTAATCCTTTGTTACAACAAACCGGTGAGCTTGACAACCTCACTGATTCGTTGGGACAAAGTCTTGAGTTTGTGTTGTATAGGTATCCATGTTGTTTACAACACATGTGTGACGTTTCCTTCCTCCTTCTGGTTCGATAACCTCGGTCTCTACTGAGGGAAACTTGCTGATGTGCTCTTCACACCTTGCTCTTAGGGTTCCAACGAAGTGTCCCACGACAACTTTGGCTACACGCATCAGATCACAAACAACACAGACATGATAGTATCAAATAGACAAAACCATTAATCAATCTGACATAGTAATCTCAATATCCATCGGATCCCCGCAAACACAACATGCATGATTACAAATAGATTAGATCTTGATCATGAACGGAGCTCACAAGATCTATGCATGAAAGCACAATGAGGAGATACAACCATCTAGCTACTACATGGACCCATAGTCCAAGGTGGAACTACTCACGCATCATACCAGAGAAGAAGGCATTCGGGATGATCTCCCCTCCGGCAGGGTGCCGAGAAGAAGTTCAGATCCCCCCAATATAGGGACGATGGTTTCGTGGAGTTTTGATCGGGTGCCTAGGGTGTCTGCATCGGGGGCTTCTTATAGGCGAAGAGGCGAGGCTGGGAGGCGGCCAGGGGACCCACACCCTACCCAGGCACGGGGTGGGCCCACCCGAGCCTAGGGGGTCTGGCCGCCCTGGTCCGCTTCTCCGTCTCTCCTCTGGACTTCGTGTCATCCACAGTAAAATATTGACTTTGTCTTTTGTCTTGTCCAATCCCGATAATATTGATTTTCTGCCTTTCTGGAACCAAAAAGGGCGGCCGCGGTGGTACTTGGCTTTGATGAGTTGAAGCTAGAGCCCCCATCATCCCTAAGGATGCGCTAGACCCATTTTAGCATCAGGTCCACATTAAAGCGACGCGATTCAAGAATCCCTATGCCCCCAAGACATTTCAGGGTGAATAATTTTGCCCATTTAACCATATGGTACCTCTGGTGGCCATCTCTTGCTGCCTAAAAGAACCTATACAACTCTTTTGTGAAGTCTGCATGGGTTACTTCCGGAAGAAGGTACAACCCCATCTGGTACATGGGCAGACTCAAGGGACATGAGTTGATCAGGACCGTCTTGCTCTCCTCGATCGCGATCCTAGCTCGCCAGGGTTCGGCTTTAGACCAGATAACCAGGGGTGCAAGGTCCTTGATCAGGAACCTAGTCTCTCGGATGGGCATCCTTAGATAGGTAGTAGGGAAGTCAGCCAGCTTACAATTCAGATTATCAGCAATGTGTTGCCACTCCTCCTTGGAATATCCTAGAATGATAACGTTGCTCTTGTCAAAATTAAGCCCAGACATGGATTCGAAACAGAGAAGTAGGAACTTGAGGTTAATAATGTCAAGATCCAACCCCTGCACCATGATCATGGTATCGTCCGCATATTGGAGGTGGAAGATACCACCTCCAGGGATAAGATGCCCCACCACACCCAAGATGTAGCCAGCAATTTTGGCTCTATCCAAAATCTTTGCCAGGCCTCAGCAAGATAGTCGAAGATCCACTCATACGTGAGAAGGACTTCTTGGTCAATTTGACAGGAACTGTTCCTTCACTGAATTCCACACCGCATCAGTGAAAGGATAGAAGAGAAAAATATGACCGACACTTTCGGAATGGCCATAGAAAGTGTAGGTCCCTTCCTCAAGGATGCGACAGTGTTGCAATTATTTTCAGTGGAAAGATAATCATGCACCATACACCCGAGAACAAACTTCATCTATTTGGACAGTTGAATGTCTATATGGACTTCCATTGCTTCATTTGAATCGCCAAATCAGAGCTTCCACCAAGCATTCTACAATCTTTTTTGTTTCAAATAAGATTTGTGCTAAACAAGATAAATGAATGTAAAATGGTGTGGTTATGCATATTTATCAAGCCCAAGTGAGACCGAACGTTCTGAATTAATTGGCACGTGATTATTTGTTGTGCACCAATCCATCCGCCGACATATATCATACCAGACAATCTTTATGTCGTCGTCTCACAGTTGACACGACATGTATGTAATGACGACCTACAATTGGCCACGGTGTTAACCACTTGCTGATGTGGATGCACTAGGTCGACACATGACATTGTGCCGAGCCAAAAAAAGCACCGTTGATGCACTTTCCTTGATGCAATTATCCCTTGTGGCTCTTTTTTCCTCGTCAATGTGAATGCGGCAATTAGGCATGTGCTTTGGCGTCTATAAGCGCCAAGGCCCGACGCCTGTGTTGTAGTGTCGATCGTACATGTGTGAGGACCATGCACACCAAAATTTCCCATGGTCTATATCCTCTACCTCAAAGGTATCCTCCTTTGCCCCAAGTAGGATGCCAACTGAGTGCCCATTTGACGGAATCCAATTCCACACAAACTTGTTGCAACTGAGTCCCTCTAGTTGTGGTGTAAATTTTTTGATTGTCTCTGATAAACCAAAAATGGCCACGTCCTCTTTCCGCATATATTCTTTAAGTTTGCACCGTCGGCCCTCTTCACCAAACCGTCACATGTTCTAGTCAAATAAGTTCATTGAGAAACTCATAGGGAACCAGCATGGGTCAACCCCTCACTGTAGGGGTTCGTAGCATGGGAAAAAATTCTATCGCATAAACACATAAAAGATAGGATCTAATCTACGAGATCGGATACTTTACTTATCCAAGGTTTGATCGTCGGTATCTCTAAACCTAGTTCAACCTCGTTACCCATAAGTACTCTTTACTCGTTCCGTGATATGTTATCCCTTGTGACCTAGTCACATTCTTCCAAGCCAATTGGATGACATTCCACCAAGAGGGTCCATAGTATATATATCTGTCATATGGATGGACAAATCCCACTCTTGATCCATGTGCCTCAACACATACTTCCAGAATACCTAATGCCACCTTTATAACCACCCAGTTATGGAAGTGGTGTTTGATTTCATCAAAGCATTCATTCAGTGATGGTGATTAACATGATCTCATTGTCGAGGGATTAGGTTACTATGTATTTGAAAGCTTGTAGCAAACAAACTCTAAATGACTTGATCTTATGCTACGCTTACTATAGGAGTGTGTCCATCATATCATTCTCCTAATGACATGATCTTGTTATTAATAATATCTAATGTTCATGATCAGGGAACCATGATCATCTATTAATCAACAAGCTAGTTTAACAAGAGGCTTACTAGGGACTTCTTTTATGTTTACAAAACACACAAGTATTAATGTTTCTGGTATGGTATGGGATGCTTACTTGGGACTTCTTTTACTAGGCTTACAATTATAGCATGGGATGTAAACATTTATCATAAACACAAAGATATAATAACAACCATTTTATTATTGCCTCTTGGGCATATCTCTAACACTCACGGGGGACCGCTCTAGTCCTACTTTTTAGAGAACACCATAGATAGATGATGATGGCTCAGTTGATGTAGATCCTGTTGGCAATCCCAAGAGCAAGGTATGATGATCACAACAATAAGTTTTGACTCAGTTATGGAACCAAGGTTATCTTACTAGTAGGAGAAAGAAACAACTTCAGAAGGTGTTTCTAGCAACGTGGAACCTGCACACAACACAACCAAAAAACTTTGCCCCAACTTATCAGTGAGGTTGTCAAGCTCACTGGTTTTGCTGAAAACAAAGGATTAAACGTATAGTGTGGAAGAAAGTAATTGCTTGTGGTAATGTGCAGAAAATAAACAGTAAACAGTAGATATAATATCAATGGCAAGGAATGGACCAGGATCCACAGTTCACTAGAGGTGTTTTATCCATAAGATAAATAACATGCTTAGTGAAGAAATTACGGCGGGGCAATTGAAAAATAGGGAATGCATAACAATGCATGTACATGACATGATGATCACTATGAGATTCACTTGGGAATTACAACATGATACATAGACCGTAATCCAACTACATCTATGACTAATAATCCACCTCCAGGACATCATCCGAATAACCCTTGGGTATTAAGTTGCAAGCAACAGATAATTGCTTCAAGCAAAGTGTGTAATGTAAACAATACAATTGCCCTTGGACAAAGGATTGTTGTTTTCTCCCTAGTAGTAATAGCACATCTACAATCTTAGAAGTTTCTGTCACTCTCCTAGATTACTAGAGGCATGAACCTACTATCGAGCATAAATACTCCCTCTTGCAGTCACAAGCAAATACTTGGCCAGAGTAACCACTAGCAACGGAGAGCATGCAAGATCACAAATAACATAGACATGATAGAACAATAATCAATCTGACATAATACTCAATATCCATCAGATCCCCGCAAACACAACATGTAGCATTACAATAAGATGATCTTGATCATGATAGGCATCTCATAAGATATAAACATGGTGGGACAAATAGGAGAAACAACTATCTAGCTACTGCTATGGACCCATAGTCCAAGGATGAACTACTCACACATCAGTCTGGAGGCAGGCATGGTGATGAAGAAGGCCTCCGGGATGATCTCCCCTCTCCGTCAGGGTGCCGGGAAGAGCTTCAGATCCCTCCCGATCTAGGGACAATGGTAGCGGCGGCTACGGAATTTTTCGTGGAATTCTGATCGGGTGTTTAGGGTTTTCGTCTTGGGTGGTTTATATAGGCGAAGGGGCAAGGTCGATGGAGCGCGAGGGGCCCACACCCTAGGGCGTCGTGCCCCCTGGCCGCGCCTGGCCGAGGTGTGGCCGCCCTAGGGTGCGTCTCCCCCTCTCCTTCAGCCTCTGTGTTGTGTCGGAAAAAATAGGAACTTCGGCTTTTGTTTCATCCAATTCCGAGAATATTTTTCTTTACTAGTTTTTCTGAAACCAAAAACAGCAAAAACAGGAAACTAGCTCTGTGGCACTTGTTAATATGTTAGTTCCAGAAAATTCATAGAAGTGCCACAAAGTGTGGACAAAACATAATATAATTGGTGTAGAACAAGCATGGAGCATCAAAAATTATAGATATGTTTGCGACGTATTAGCATCCCCAATCTTAACTGATGCTCGTCCTCGAGTAGGTAAGTGATAAAAAGAATAATTTTTTAGGTGACATGCACCATCACAATCTTGATCAAGGTATTGCAAAGAATTGATAGCTAGGATCAAAGTACTCTAAACATAAGCATGAAAGATATATTTCTAACAATAATACATAGCAACTATGTTGCAACATGAAAGGCTACACAAACGAAGATCATGAATAATGCTTTGAAAGACATTTGTTTGTTTCACATATAGAAAACATAGCAAGAGTGGTATTCATCTTGTCCTTCATGGAATAGCAAAACATAAATGCATAGGACACCTTTAAAGTTCATAAGGGTGACTAGATACAAATAATTTAAGAACAAGCAATACTATAATTATGAATCAATCAACAAGTTTTGGGAAAATGCACATTGAACTCAGAATGAAACTATGCTCTCTTAGATGGTGCATAAATATAGAAGATGGAGACTCAACAAAAAGTAAAATAGAAAGGCCCTTCGCTGAGGGAAGTAGGGATTAAATGGTTTTATAAAGCTTCCAAAAATTATGGTACTTATTAGCTTTAAGCTCTCATTACCCCTATCATAAGCATTTTGAAGTGATTAAGGTTAAAGTGAGTGAAAATATGAGTTATATGCTTGACAAATCACAAATTGAAAATCTCATGCCCCTTGAGTACGAGTACCGAGACCTCATGCTACTCAACTTTGGTCCTAGGAAAGTTCTTGTCATTGTAAGTATATGTGTATCATAGAGAACCCAACGGGGTACCCCTTGCCCCATGACACAGGATCTATCCCATATTAAAATGACAAGGCAACAGACAGTGAGCATCTCAGCGATATTTTTATTTGCTATTTGCATAGTTTTTTTATTGAGGATGCTTCATAGAATGCCACTATGGTTTTTCTGCAAGTTTCCACCATGATTAGTCATGGAGTAGGCTAGACGCCCAGGCGTTTCTCTAACACATATACAAGCTCCATGGACCTGCAAGCTCCCATCTTATTTCACACCGACGACATCCATAAACAAAAGAACATGATATCAACTCAATAGAATAAGTGCAATGTTGAAAGCGTGCCCCATGACAACATGGTTTTGCTAACTCCCAACTTATAATTTGCAAGCATATAAGCATCATAAGATAGTCACAATGGTTCAGGTTTATTATGTGCAAGAAATAAAATGTGCCTTCAAGTTCATGAGAGCATTAATCACTAATTTTCTCATAACAAAAATTTAATTTGGAAGATATATAAAAACATGAATATACTTGGAATGGTGTAACACACCATGCATAGGAATTTATAGTGGAATATTTAGAATAACTTGGTTTCTTGGGAGTTGGATGCACGAGTAGAGGTCATACTCAGTACAGGTGGAGGCTAGCAAAAGACAAGGAGCGACCAACTAAGAGAGCAATAATGGCCATAATCGTGCAGAGCGACAAAACATTATTAATCAAAGCATAAAGTGATATCACAAGTCAAAAACTAAATGATCATAGAGGCTAAGGTGACTGGTTCATAGTCATAACATGGTTTAAACATGTGCCAAGTCAACCCAAATAAAGCATCAAAGGAGGATACCACAATATTATGCTTTTGTATGCTAAAACATGCATGATTCTTTCATGTAACGTTAAGCAATCTCAATTGTTTGAAAAAAGTCATGCTACAACAATAATCACTAAGCATATGGTTAAAGCAACATCTAACATGACATGATAAAGTCTAAGACATAGTCAAAACAAGCTTCTTTTTGTACCACCATAAGCATGAAACATTCTACTCTTTTTCAACACCAATCGACTTATTTGAAACAACTCACAAAGATAATAATCAATAAATAACATACAGCTTGTCTCACCTAACTAAAAAGAAGAACTAAAAAGTTCTAAGAAAAAAGAAGAAGAAAACTAAAGCTAAACACAGTGCTAGCAAAAGAGAACACTCACAGAACAATAAGAGTGAAAACTAGAGTGTTCTAGGCAATGAAGAACGAGGTGTGACTTCTCCAAAAGAAGTGTGCTGGGATCAAACCAACTTATTGAAGAAAAAACAAAAGAAAACTAAAAACAAAAACAAAGACGCTCCAAGAACAACACATAGTGCATGAAGCAAAACAATATAGTATCTTGAAAGAAGACCTGAGATTTTTGTTGATGAAGAAGGGAATGCCTTGGGCATCCCCAAGCTTTGACGCTTGTACCTCTTGAATATTTCTTGGGGTGACATGGGTGGCATCCCCAAGATTGATCTTTTGTACATACTTCATATCATCACATCATTCTCTCCCTACACTTGAAAACTTCCTTCATACAAAACTTCACACAATCTTCATTACCAACATTAGTGTATGCAAGATAATAAACCTTTGGGTTCAGTTTCAACTCAATTAAAACATCCATTAAAACATAAGCTGTTGTAGCAATTCCTTTTAAAAGCTTAAGTGATCAAAAGAACTCAAAAAGAAATCGATTAAGAGGCAAATGCAAATAATGACAAAAATCTGTCAAAACACACCTGCATGTAAAGACCGATTTTTTAGAAAATCTTCTGTTTCTCAAATAGAAAAGTGCAAAACTAACGAAAGTTGGGTAAATACAGGGGCATGCGCAAAAAAACTTTTAGATCAATACGACGTTCTAGGATTTTTCACGATTTTTTACAGCGAAGCACAGAAATCTGTTTCGGGACAACAACTTTCCCAAATCTTACTTCCCTCTCATTAGAGGCTATTATTGGCACAAAAACCAAACAAAAAGGATAAGGAGAGGTTATTACATAGGCAATAACTTCCAAGACTCAACAAAATAAACTTACTGAAATAAAAATTGGGTTATCTCCCAAGAGTGCTTTTCTTTAACGCCTTTCAGCTAGCCACATAAAGCAAGAATCAAGTATTTTCGAATGAAGAAGCATAAACATCAAATTTTGTTCTAATAAGGGAATCAAAAGATAGCTTCTTTCTTTTTTGAGGGAGTGTTCAATACATTTCTTGAGTGAGAAATGATATTTAATGGTGCCTTCCTTCATATCAATAATGGCACCAACAGTTCCAAGAAAAGTTCTTCCCAAAATAATAGGACAAGAAGCATTGCATTCTGATGGTGCTGTGTTAATGTGGAGCACTTCGTCGGGAAAACCCAAGAGCAAGGTGTGATGCAGCACATCAACAAGTTTTCCCTCAGTAAGACACCGAGGTTATCGAACCAGTAGGAGTAAGGAAACATCACACAGGTGTTGCAAGCAACGTGGAAACCTACACAACACAAACTCAAGACTTTTCCCCAACGAATCAGTGAGGTTGTCAAGCTCACCGGTTTGCTGTAACAAAGGATTAAACGTATCGTGTGGAAGGTTATGATGGTTTGCAGCAAGTAAACAAGTAATAGTGAAAGATGTATCAATGGTAAAGATTGGACCAGGGTCCATAGATCACTAGAGGTGGTCTCCTTAGATAAACAACATGGCATGAAGGGTAAACAAATTACAGCAGGGTAATTGACAGGAAATGAGCAAGGCATAACAATGCAATACTAGACAAAAAGATCCTATGAGATTCGATTGGGCAATACAACAATATACATAGACCGCCATCCAACTGCATCTATGACTAGAAGTCCACCTTCAGGTTATCATCCGAACCCCTCCAAAGATTAAGTTTCAAGCAACAGACAACTGCTTTAAGCAAAGTGTGTAAGGTAAACAATCCACTTGTTCCATGAACAAGAGACCGTTGTTTTCTCCCTAGTGGCAACATCACATCTACAACCAAAGTGATTTGTGTCACTTCCCTTGGAAACTAGAGGCATGAACCCACTATCGAGCATAAATACCCCCTCTTGGAGTCACTAGCAACTACTTGGCCAAGATAGATACTAACAACGGAGAGCATGCAAGATCACAAACAACACAGACATATAGAATCATAAGACAAAACCATTAATCAATCTAACATAGTAATCTCAATATCCATCGGATCCTCGCAAACACAACATGCATGATTACAAATAGATTAGATCTTGATCATGAACGGAGCTCACAAGATCTATACATGAAAGCACAAGGAGGAGATACAACCATCTAGCTACTACATGGACACGTAGTCCAAGGTGGAACTACTCACGCATCATACCGGAGAAGAAGGCCTCCGGGATGATCTCCCCTCCGGCAGGGTGCCAGGAAGAACTTCAGATCCCCCCGATCTAGGGATGATGGTGGCGACGGCTACAAAAGGTTTCATGGAGTTTTGATCGGGTGTCTAGGGTTTATACATCCAGGGATTTTTAGAGGCGAAGAGGCGAGGCCGGGAGGCGGCCAGAGGGCCCACACCCTGCCTAGACGCGGGGTGGGCCCACCCGCGCCTAGGTGGGGTTTTGCGGCCCTGGCTCGCCTCTCCGTCTCTCCTCTATACTTCGTGTCGCCCATGGTAAAATATTGACTTTGGCTTCTGTCCCGTCCAATTCTGAGAATATTGATTTTCTGCCTTTCTGGAACCAAAAAACAGAAGAAAATAGACAAGTGACACTGTGGCAACTTGTTAATAGGTTAGTTCCAGAAAAGATATAAAAACACCTCAAAGTGTAGATAAAGCAAAGAAAAGTAGATACTAAACAAGCATGGAGCATAAAAAATATAGATACGTTTCTGACGTATCACATTCAACATCCAAAACATAGAAATCAACAGGGACTGATGATGCTCGACGTGGCACTTCCTTGGTAATCCCAAGCGTAGGTGTGAAGAGCAAGCAGGAAGTTTTCCCTCAGTTGAGACTGAGGTTATCGAAGCAGAAGGAGGAAGAAAACGTCACAGGTGTTGCAAGCAACACGGAGACCTGCACAACACAAACTCAAGACTTTGTTCCAATGAATTAGTGAGGTTGTCAAGCTCACGATTTGCTGTAACAAAGGATTAAACGTATGGTGTGGAAGGTAATGGTTTGTAGCAAGTAAACAGGTAACAGTGGAAGATGTATCAATGGTAAATATTGGACCGGGGTCCATAGTTCACTAGAGGTGCTCTCCTTAGATAAACAACATGGAATGAAGGGTAAACAAATTACAATAGGGCAATTGACAGGAACTGAGCAAGGCATAACATGCAATTACTAGTCAGAAAGATTGTAAGATCCCTCCTTTATAAAGGAAAAAGGATCCCTGTGATTGCAATGCTAGTCCCTAGATCAATGCTAGCATCCACAGTTTAAGATGAAGTACACAGAAACAAAGGTCATTATTACAGTCATTCCAGAGACAACATAGTCTTTACAACTCCATGGCCACATGCCTAGTACAAGAGTTTGAATAAATAAATAGATAAAAGTCTTCATCTTCATGTGCCACAGGCAAACATGTTGAGTGTAGACTCATGACTCCTAATCCTCATCAGAGTAACCTACAACATCACAAGTTACAACCACAGTGGGTTAATACATTGGAATAGTATTGGCAAGTGATACCTTAGTATAATTTTGGTGGACTAGATACTATATGCAATTTGGCTAAGTGTAGCTTAGGCTTGCTTTTCTCAAAATAGGTTTTGCCTATTAGTTGAAATCACTAAGTTTTTCTTTGTCAAAACTTTTCCCAAGGAACCACCAATAGACATTGAGGTCCTTCACCCTTGTTCAACCACAAGTTTTACTTAGAAATTGGGATGAGGAGATTCTTGATAACTTCCATGTCTTGATGCTCAAATTGTCCAATACCAGGGACATGGCTAAGTACTTAGATTCTTCTATCTGTAGAGGTTGTGCACTTTCCCCACCAGACTTGATTTTCACCAAGACAGAACCTTTCAGAAGCCTTCCCTTAGACCAAATGGACGCGTTCCAACCTATCGTCCCACTACCACCAACTGTCCAAATGGATAAGTTCTTGCAACCTATAAGATTCAGGCAGAGCCCATATTGCCAAGTGGATGCACTAGAAGCTTCTTAACATTTGGCCTCTAAAATCTCTTTGTTCCTGGGTGGCTTTCCACAAGTGAGATACACAAGGTAAACCATAGAAATGGGCCTTGTGTAACCACTCAACATAAACCATTCCTTCCATTCCACCCAGGTGTTTCATTCACTTAGTTTTTTATTAGGAAAAACACAAGTCCATAAGGACTTAGAAACATTTTAACATAGCATGATTATTTCACCACCCTTGGTTGCTACTAGCTAGGCTAAGCATGGCATAGATAAACATCTTAACTTAGGATTTTCTAGCAATTCTACAACTACTAGGATTTCCCAACTTAGCATAAGAAAAATATACTCATGCAAGACTAGCAAAATATTTCTAATGCATAGTAAGAAAACTTAGGAATAAAATCATGAAGCACCACTTGCCTTGGTAGTTTGGAGAGTAGCTACACTCCTCACAATCACAATCAGTATTGGCACCAAAATCTGCACATAGAATCATAGCAACAAATCACATACAAATAAATACAAGCAAAAATATATGGATGCATGCAACATGATATGTGATGATTTTCTAAACTCAACAAGACAAGTGTACAGTTCTGGTTCATAAAAAAGTTCAAAACTTGCCAAACAACATTTATTTAAACACTAAAACATTTTTCAAATAATTTATATACACAAAATAGGCCTACACATGTTTCTGTAAATAAAACCATTTTAACAGAAACTAAACAATAAACACATTGCATAATTGGAAAGGGCTTGTTCTCTTGATTCCATTGATATAAAATTTGTCAAATTTGGACGTGGGGATCAAAAGTTATGGCTAAAACAAATTCAAACATCTAATAGATTCAAATCCTGATTTTAAACCTAAACTCTAGCCACGCGTCTTAATCTGATTGGTCCGTACCGGTTCGCTCAGGATCACACACACAGGCCGTTAGATCTAACTTAATCCGCACGGCCCAGATCTACTCATACCGTTTCGTTAAGTGATCTGTTTATACGCGCTGGATCTAGATCCTACGGTCCTCGATCAAGCGACCACAGATGGGCGGCGCTGGCAATCGGCGGCGAGCTCGGCGGCGGCGACGCCTTCTGGGGGTTACAGGGTGGTCGGAGATGCTTACCGGGCTCGTAGCGATGCACTGATGCTCAACGTCGCGACAGCTTGGCAAGGGGCGCACAGACACGGCTACACGAGCTCGTCGGAGTCGTTGACAGCGTCGGTTGTTCGGAGACAAAGACGTTGGTGGCGCTCCTGGTCACCCTAGCACCAACGGAAGGCATCAGGAGGTGCGCAAGGCTACGGCGAACACGCTCATGTGAATCAGAAGCCAAGGGGAACACGGGACTCACCGAATTTTGTCGCCGGAGTTGGAGACGTCGTCGGGAGTTTGCTGTGCTTGATGGAGTCGACGACCTGGGGTGGTATAGGATGAACTAATGGTGTCAGAAGATGCGCAAGGTCGTTGCAAAGCAGCTCGTGTGAAGCAGAGAGGGAGGGGCGCACGGGGCGATTGCGGGCAGCCTAGGGGCGCTCTGTGCTCGAAGCCTGGGGGAAAATGGAGAGGGGGCAGAGGGGGTTTAAGTAGGCGAGATGAGGGCGTGAATTACTCCAGCATTGAACGGGAATTGACGACGCGAATCAAACCAGGGAAAGCACGACGTGAAATGGGGAAGAACTCGTCGTCGGGGTGGAGACAACGATGCCATGTGGGCCGCGGCTGTCAGCGAGAGAAACAGAGAGGAGGGTCCATCAAACGACCTAAGCGAAAAGCGGTGTGAGTAAAGAAACGCTTTCTTGGAATGCTGGGATAGTTGGGCTGGTAGGGCCTGTTAGCTGTTTGGTTTATTTTTTTCTTCTTATTCCTTTTTCTTTTTCTGTTTGAGTTTTTCTGAAATGATTTTCAACTCTAAATCAAATGAGTTTGAATTCAAATCTTCTCTAGGTTTTTATACTGCAACCCTTGCACTCAAATGTGTGTCAAACACTACTGTTTACTCAAAACACTTTGATCAAATGAAAAATGAAAATAAAACCAAGCCTTTATGTGATATATACCATAGGCATAATATTGGTTTTATTTACACATTTTGTTTTAAAAACTTTGCTCAAGCTTTGGAATGTGCCTAAGTTTGAATTCAAACCTTACTGAACAAAACAAGTACTCTTCTCAATGGAAAATAGCACTAAGGCTAGAGCAACTTACATGAAATAATAAGCATAAATGCTTCTATTTTGAAATGAAATTTATATGATCATGGATGCATGGATGATATGCATGAGTTTGAAATATGATTTTAGGGATGTTACAAATCTAACCCCCTTAAGGTGAATCTCGCCCTCGAGATTCGGATTGGCTAGCAAATAGGTGAGGGTGGTCTTTCCGAAGATCATCTTCTCTTTCCCATGTTGCTTCCTCTTGGGAATGATGGTTCCATTGAACTTTGCAGAACTTGATAGTCTTAGTCCGTGTGACTCTTTTTGCAGTCTCAAGAATTTTGATAGGTTTCTCCTCATAAGTGAGATCACTTTCCAATTGAACCTCTTCCAAAGGTATAGTATCCTTCAAAGAGGGTTCTTCCATTTCTGGATGGCATTTCTTAAGCTGACTCACATGAAACACATTATGAACAGCTGACAAAGACTCTGGCAATTCAATCTCATAGGCTACCTCTCCTTTGCGACTCAGAATCTTGAATGGTCCAACATATCTTAGGGCCAACTTTCCTCTGACTCCAAACCTCTTCACTCCATGAAGTGGTGACACTCTAAGATAAGCCATATCACCAACTTCGTAAGTGACTTCTCTACGCTTAGGATCTGCGTAGCTCTTCTGCCGGGACTGTGATATCTTTAACCTATCCTTAACCAGTTTGAATTTCTCTTCAGCCTCTTTGATAAGTTCTGGTCCGAACAAACTTCTTTCTCCCACACCATTCTATAGCAATGGGGTGGTACACTTTCTCCCATAGAGAAACTCAAAAGGTGCCATTTCAATACTAGCTTGATAGCTGTTGTTATAAGAGAATTCTACGTAAGGCAGACTTTCATCCCAACTGGCTCCATAGTCTAGGGCACATGCCCTCAACATATCTTCAAGAATCTGATTAGTCCTTTCTGTCTGTCCATCAGTTTGGGGATGAAAAGCAGTGCTGAATTCCATCCTCGTTCCCAATGACTCATGTAGCTGTCTCCAAAAATGAGAAGTGAATTGGGTTCCTCTATCTGACACAATACTTTTGGGTACTCCGTGTAGACACACAATTCTGCTCATATAAATCTTGGCTAGCTTAGCACTTGTATAGGTTGTCTTTACGGGTATGAAATGAGCCACTTTAGTTAGGGGATCCACTACTACCCGAATAGAATCATATCCTAACCGGGTCCTTGACAATCCGGTAATGAAGTCCATACCAATCTTGTCCCACTTCCAATCAGGAATAGGTAGTGGTTGAAGCAAACCTGCTGGTTTCTGATGTTCCGCTTTCAATCTACTACACACATCACACAAAGCAATATGTTCGGCAATGTCCTTCTTGAGATTATTCCACCAAAATCTTTCTTTCATATCCATGTACATCTTGGTGTTACCCGGGTGAATAGAATAAGGTGAGTTGTGTGCTTCTTGTAAAATCAGTTTTCGTAGCTCCGGATCTTGTGGAACACAGATACGTTTCTCATGCCATAAAGTACCTTGTTCATCTTCATGGAATCCTTTGGCTTTTCTCTTGCCAATCTTTTCCTTGATCTCTTCAATTTCCTTATCAGTCTTCTGGGCTTCTTTGATCTTGTCCAACAAGGTGGGTTGAACATCCAAAGACGTGAGATGTCCTTCAGGCACAATCTCCAATCTGAGATCTCTAAATTGGTCACACAAATCATCTGGCAATTCTCCCTTAGTAAGGCCATTCACAAAAACCTTACGGCTTAGAGCATCTGCTACAACATCATCTTTACCGGGGTGGTATTGCAAACTCAAGTCATAGTGCTTGATGAGTTCTAGCCATCTTCTTCGTCTCCTGTTAATTTCTTTCTGGGTGAAGATATACTTCAAACTCTTGTGATCTGTGAACACTTCACAACGCTTTCCCAAAAGATAATGTCTCCATGTTTTGAGTGCATGGACAACAGAGGCTAACTCTAGATCATGAGTAGGGTAGTTCACTTCATGAGTTTTGAGTTGTCTCGAGGCATAGGCCACAACTTTCCCGTCTTGCATAAGTACTGCACCCAAACCATGATGAGATGCATCACAATATACTTGGAAATCTTTTTCCAAATCTGGCTGTCACATCCCAAGATTTTCCAAATCTTGTAATGTAAAAAATAAATTAAACAAAATAAATTTTGTTGAAAATCAGGGTGAAAAGAAACTTTTGTTTCTAAAAGGAAACTGAAATCCCATCCTGAACAAACTTTGGCTAAAGTTTGAATTCAACAAAAATCCAAATCAAGGGAAATGCATTCCTCAATGAATGTATCTGGAAATTTGAACACTTGGAAAATAAATCCAAATCCCTAAGCTCTAATGGAAGGAAATCATTTTCCAAAGTATCTCCAAATCCATGGATTTGATCCATACCAAAAGTGATCAACAAATATTCACAAAGGATCTAGAAAGACCATTGAAGTTGGTTTCACTTAGTTTGGAACCATAAACAAAATCTTAGGAGTATAATAAGAGAAGGAAATTGAATTTCCAAAGCTAATAAAACCCTTATCAAAAAAACCATACCCTTTGGTGAGCAAATAATCCTAAAGGGATTTATAAAGATAAACATTTATCAAAGGAAAATAAATTGTTTTGGAAACACTAAATTAGATCTTTTAATAAAAGACTTTGGTTTCAAATGAAAAGATGAGCCAAATTAATTTTGGCCAAGCTTTTGTAATAAAATATTTGGTTTGATAAAATGAGTAAAGGTTTATTTAAATAAAATAATAAGGATTTAAATATCCAATTTTATTTAAGTAAAGGCTTTTCCCATTTTAAATGAACACCAAGTATTTTATTACTACTTTGAAATCTTTTATTAAAAGGTTTTGCTTTGATTAAAATGAGTAAAGGATTATTTAAATAAAATAATAAGGACTTAAATATCCAATTTTATTTAAGTAAAGGCTTTCCCATTTTAATTAAACACCAAAACTTATTTATTTATTTAAATAAGTTTCCAAGTATTCTTTTATTTTTCAAATAAAACCTTCTGGTTTGGTTTTGAAAATAATTGGATTTCAAATGGAAATTTTATTAAATAAATCAAACACTATTATTAAACTAAAGATCCATTTTATTTATTTAAATAAATGGATCCTAAAATAATTAAAAATATTATTTTGTTTTGAGATTTGGATTATGTTGATAAACAGAACCAAATTCAAAATACAAAGTTGTGTGATTGTTTGAAATGGTTTGATTGCTTGAATTATTGTTTGAAATTCAAAATAGAAATAGAATTGGAAAAAGAGAGAAGACAGAAAAAAATAGAGCAGCCACCCTCTGGCCCAACTAGCCCAATAGGCCTAGTCCAGCCCAGTCTTCTCCCCCTCCCCCGAAGCGTTTCTTTTCTCACCCAGATTCCGACCCGCTAAGTCCCTGACCAGTGGACCCTCCCCCTCCTTTCTTCCCACTAACCAGTAGGCCCGATAAACCCGAGCGAACCGTTTTCTTACCACGGACTGAGCCCACACAGCCGATGACAGCTGGACCCACCTCTCCTTCCCCTCTTTCGCTGACGCAACGGCCCCACTTTGCTAGCCGTCGTCTTCAACCCCGCGACGACCACGCCATCACCTCGCTGCCGTTGCTGACTTTGAATGCCACGTTCAATTCGCGTTAACCACGGCCTTTACTCCCCCTGCGACGACGCCTATTTAATCACCTCGCTCTCTCCTCCGTTTTCCCTCAGACTCCTTCCCCAAGCTCGCCCCCAGGCCGCTCCAATTTCTCCCCGAACCGCCTCTGTCCGACGACGCTCCGACGCCGATTCCGGCAGCCCCTCGCCGCCCCTCTCCTCCCCGACCAAGCTCATAGCTTCCCCACTCTCAGGCGCATCTGCCAGTGCATCAAACTCGCCCGCGAGTGCCCTGCAGGCTCGCCAACGACGACGACCACCGTCGCCACCGTCTGCTTCATCTCCGGCGAAGCCCACAGGTAGTATCTGACCGCCCCGCGCCTTCTTATTCACACACACACATTCGCTGTGTTCTTGCGCATCTAACCGCATTGGTTTCTTGCCCTCTGATGGATAGCAGCCCCATCCCCATCGTCAAGCAGAAGCTCCCGACGCTGCCACGAACTTCGGCGAGAGATTCCCCCTGATCCCGAGCGCCCCTTGACCAACCGCGAGTACGTTGAGCATCACCGTGACCTCCTGAACCCGGTGAGCAACTCCCCTTTCTCCCTCACCTCCTGTAGCATCGCCTCCGTCGTCGACCGCTCACCGCCAACAACGCCCTTAGCCTCGCTCCTTGGCTATGCCAAGCACCCCACAGCCGTCTGATCGAGATCGGACACCCACGATAGATCACTTAAACCGCGAAAGGGTACACGCCCTGTGCCGTGCGATCAAACTAGATCCAACGCTCCACGTTGCCGATCCACGCGAAGCGGTACCGTCCAGTAAGATACTGACGCGTGGCCAGGTCTGTTTTAAAAACAGAAATTGAAACAGATTTAAGTGCCATTTTCAAACCTTTGTATCTTTTGATCCACACGTCCAAAAATTACAAATTTTATGTCGTTGGATTCAGGAGAACAAGACCTAACCAACCCTGCCCTTAGTTTAGCAAATAGTATCTGTTAGCTTGTTTGATTTTGCAGATTCTTTTGTGTGCTTGCTAACATTAGGAAAATTGTTTAAGAATGATTTTAAGGTTAAAACCTTTGCAAAATGGTTTGTTGTGACCTTACTGACCCTAGGAACCAACCTAAGTTTTGGAAAATGGTTTTGGAAAAGTTTAGAATGGATTAATTAGTTTAGTCCATTTCTAGCTAATTAAAAACCATTGTTTGTTTATGAAAATGCTTTCATAAAGAAAACTTTGGAGAAAATGTTTTGAACCAAACCTACTGACCCCAAACACCAAGTTTTACAATAGCAACTCAATTGGTGAACCCTATAGATTAATGCCTTAGTAAAAATATTTCTACACCCCATAAAATGACCCTTTGTCTTGAAAATGGTTTTTGAGGTGAAACCCCTTTTGCAAATGACTTTGCCATTTTGGTAAATGACCAATTTGGAACTTACAAAGTTTAGAAGCCTAGTGGAGACCACCTTTGCAATTAGAACCATCTTTTGCATGCTTGCATGCATTACCTTGACTTTGTGATTTTATGTGTGTTGTTTTGCTTGATTGGTAGATTGAGTTTGTGCCTTGCTTGATTGATTTGTAGTGACTTGAAGAGTGTGATTGTTGCAAGGACAAGGAGTGAACCTATACCCTCTACCAAAAAGGCAAGTGATATCTTCATGATTATTCCATTCCTATATTTTTATACTTGCATTAGATATTTTGTTAAGACTTGCATGCTACTCTTGTCAAAGATATGACGGGAAATCCTATGTAGATTAGAATGGTAGAGTTGCTAGGAAAATTCCCTAAGGATAAGTTGCCATGCCATGCTTAGCCTAGCTACTAGAAAACAAGGGTGGTTTATTTATTCACACTATGGAAAAATATTCTAAGTCTGAGGACTTGTGTTTTATTTAACAAAACAACTAAGTAATGAATCACCTGGGTGGAATGGAAGGAATGGTTTATGTTGAGTGGTTCACAAGGCCATGACTTGGCTTGTGTATCTCACTTGTGGATGGCCACCCAGGAAACAAAGAGATTTGAGATGTCAAATGTTGAGAAGCTTCAAGTGCAACCACTTGGCAATATGGGCTCTGCCATGATCTTAGGATGCTAGAACTTAGTCTCTTGGACAGTGGGTGGTAGAGGGGATGATAGGTTGGAACGCGTCCATTTGACTAAGGAAAGGCTACTGAAGGATCTTGTCTTGGGAAACCAAGTCTTGTGGGGAAAGTGCACCACCTCTGCAGAGTGTAAAACCTAAGTACTTAGCCATGTCCCTGGTAAAGGACAATTTGAGCATCAAGACATGGAAGCTTCAAGAATCTCATCACTCCAATTTCTAAATAAAACTTGTGGGTGAACAAGGGTTAAAAGGATCTTCAGTCTTGGATTGTTAGATGCCCTGAGTGGATCTTCAGTCTTTGATTTGTAGATGCCTTGGGTGATCTGTGCCAAGCAAAAACTTAGTGTTTTCAAATGATAAGGAAAAATCTATTTTGAGCAATGCAAGCCTAAGCTCCACCAGCCAAATGCATATAGATGATAGACTCCACTATACTACCAAAGTATCACTTGCCAATACAATTCAAATGTATTGACCCTTGTGGCTGTAACTTGTAATGTTGCAGGTTTGATTGTTTAGAGAAGATTGATTGAATGATTAGGATTACAAAGTCTACAACCAACATGACTGCCTGTGGCACTTTGAAGATGAAGGACCCATGACTATAGTTATTCCGCCGCAATGTAATGTAATAGCCAAATGAGCTATGTATTGATGTAATAAAATTATGTTATTCCTGGTTATAAAGTTGAATTATGACCTTTGTTTCTTGAAATTACATCTGAACTGTGGATGCTAGCTATTGATCCAGGGACTAGCATTGTAAACACAGGGGGCTCAATCTTATTAAAGGTTGGGGACCTTACACTGGCAAACACAAGACTGGTGCTGTCACAAGTCTCCTCTTCAATTCTTGAAAGCTGAGTTCACATCCCTCAGACCAAGCAAATTTCTTGTCTTTCTTTAGCAATTCTTTCACAGGTTTTGCTACCTTGGAGAAATTCTCAATGAATCTTCTATAGTAACCTGCTAAGCCAAGGAAACAACAAACTTCTTTCACTGATTTGGGAGACTCCCACTCAGTTACAGCTGAAACTTTAGCAGGATCAACTGCTACACCATCTCCTGACACAACGTGTCCAAGAAATCCAACTTCATTCAACCAAAATTCACACTTACTGAATTTGGCATATAGCTTATGTTCTGTAAGCTTCTCAAGTAACAAACCCAAATGTCCTTCATGCTCTTCTTTGCTCTTGGAGTAGATCAAAATGTCATCGATGAAAACAACAACAAACTTATCAAGGAATTCCATGAACACCTTGTTCATCATATTCATAAAGTATGCTGGAGCATTGGTCAAACCAAATGGCATCACGGTATACTCATACAGCCCATACCTTGTGGTGAAGGCTGTCTGAGGTATGTCTTGCTCTCTTATCTTGAGCTGGAAATAACCCGACCGAAGATCAATCTTTGAGAACACACAAGCTCCTTCTAACTGATCAAACAAGTCATTGATTCTAGGCAAAGGGTATTTGTTCTTGATAGTCACCTCATTGAGTGAACGGTAATCTATACATAACCTTTGACTTCTATCCTTCTTTTCCACAAACAAAACTGGTGCTCCCCAAGATGAAGAGCTTGGTTGAATAAATCCTTTCTGCAACTGTTCTCCAAGTTGTTTCTTGAGCTCTTTCAGTTCATCAACTGACATCTTGTATGGTCTCTTTGCTATTGGTCCAGATCCTGGTAGTAGATCAATAAGAAACTCCACATCTCTATTGTAACATCCCTAAAATCATGTTTCAAACTCATGCATATCATCCATGCATCCATGATCATATGATCTTCATTTCAAACAAATCATTTCAAAACAGAAGCATATATGCTTATTATTTCATGTAAGATTGCTCTAGCCTTAATGCTATCTTCCAATGAGAAGAGTACCTTGTTTTGTTCAGTAAGGTTTGAATTCAAACTTAGGCACCTTCAAAAACTTGAGCAAAGTTTTCAAAACAAAAAGAATAAATAAAACCAATATTATGCCTATTGTATATATCACATAAAGGCTTGGTTTTATTTTTATTTTTCATTTGGTCAAAGTGTTTTGATTAAACAGTGGTGTTTGACACACATTTGAGTGCAACGTTTGCAGTATAAAAACCTAGAGAAGATTTGAATTCAAACTCATTTGATTTGGAGTTGAAAATCATTTCAGAAAATCAAAACAGAAAAAGAAAAGGAGAAAAGAAATGGAAAAAGCCTAGCGCCACCTAACTAGCCCAACTACGGATTCAGCCTACTAAGCCCACCCGGGTTCTCTCTCTCTCTTTCTCACTTGCAGACGAACCCACTGAGTGACTGACGCCAGGACCCCACCCTCTCTCTGTTTCACTCGATGACGAGTGGACCCTACGACCACGTCTTCGTCGTTGTCAATCACGCACGGCTTCAACGCTCGCTCCGCCGTTACTCGCCGCAGTCACTGCAGGCTTAATTGCCCTTGACTCCGCGATTCATTGCTGCTCTCCTTCTGCCTACATAAACCCCTCTGCACCGCGGCCATTTCCCCTCACCTAGCGCCACCTCTCCGCCACTAGGCTACCCGCAATCGCCCTCGCGCCGCCGCAGACAGACGCACTCCGACGAGGAATCTCGGTGAGTACTAACCGCCCCTGCCTCTAGCTCAAACCACCGTGACCAGCATGACCTTGCGCGTTTGCTAATGCCCTCCATTTGCTTTCTCATGACCCAGAGCGATGTCTTCGTTCTCACCGACGAGCACCTGAGCCGCCGCACGACTCCGACGTGCGATTCAGGTAAAATGAGACCGCCCCTTGCATCCTCTTTGATATAGTCTTGATCGCCAGACCCTTGCGCATCTCCTAAACCATCTGGCTCTTGCTAGGACGATGCATAACCTCGGCAACTTCCTCGACAACAAGCAACTGACGCCGCCCGCAACTTCGACGAGCTCCAGCAACCATCTCCGTGCACCCCTTGCCAAACCACCGCCACCTTGAGCATCAGCAGCACACGGCGAGTCTGGTAAGCCCCTTCCCCCTCTCCTGCGCGACCTAGAATGCCGGTAGCAACTCTGACAGAGGCGCCGCCGCCTGTCGCGCCGCCAGCGCCACCACTGGATGGTCAAAGTGCTGAGCATCGTTAGATCTAGATCCTGCGGATGCGATAGAACATAGACGAAGCGGTAAGATTGGATCTGAGCCGCGCGATTAAGTTAGATCCAGCGGCTCAGAAGCGTGATCCAACGCGAAGCGTCACCGGCCAATCAGATTAAGACGCATGGCAACAGTTTAGGTTTAAAAACAGGATTTGAATCTATTAGATGTTTGAATTTGTTTTAGCTATAACTTTTGATCCCCACGTCCAAATTTGACAAATCTTATATCAATGGAATCAGGAGAGCAAGCCCTTTCTAATTATTCAATGTGTCTAATCTTTTGCTTCTGTTAAAATGGTTTTTTACAGAAACATGTGTAGGACTATTTTGAGTATAAGAATTGTTTAAGAAATGTTTTAAGGTTTAAATAAATGTTGTTTGGCAAGTTTTGGACTTGTTTATGAACCAGTACTGTGCACTTGCTTTGTTGAGTTTTAAAAATCATCACATATCATATTGCATGCATTCATATATATTTTTTGTTTGTATATATATTTTGTATGTGATTGTTGCTATGATTTTATGTGTAGATTTTGGTGCCAATAGTGATTGTGATTGTGAGGAGTGTAGCTACTCTCCAAACTACCAAGGCAAGTGGTGCTTCATGATATTTTTATCCCTATGTATTCTACTAAGCATTAGAAATATTTTGTTAGACTTGCATGTTATATTTTGCTTATATGCCATGTTGGGAAATCCTAGTAGTTGTAGCATTGCTAGGAAATTTCTAAGTTAAGATGCTTATCTATGGCATGCTTAGCCTAGCTAGTAGCAACCAAGGGTGGTGAAATATACATGCTATGTTAAAATATTACTAAGTCTTTGGACTTGTGTTTGGCCTAATAAAACAACTAAGTAAATGAAACACCTGGGTGGAATGGAAGGAATGGTTTATGTTGAGTGGTTACACAAGGCCCATTTCTATGGTTTACCTTGTGTATCTCACTTGTGGAAAGCCACCCAGGAACAAAAAGATTTTAGAGGCCAAATGTTAAGAAGCTTCTAGTGCAGCCACTTGGCAATATGGGCTCTGCCTGGATCACATAGGTTGCTAGAACTTAGCCATTTGGACAGTTGGTGGTAGTGGGATTGATAGATTGGAGCGCGTCCATTTGGTCTAAGGGAAGGCTTCTGAAAGGTCCTGTCTTGGTGAAAATCAAGGCTTGTGGGGAAAGTGCACAACCTCTGCAGATGGAAGAATCTAAGTACTTAGCCAAGTCCATGGTAATGGACAACTTGAGCATCAAGACATGGAAGCTATCAAGAATCTCCTCATCCCAATTTTCTAAGTAAAAACTTGTGGGTGAACAAGGGTGAAGGACTCCAATGTCTATTGGTGGTTCCTTGGGAAAAGTTTTGACAAAGAAAAACTTAGTGATTTCAACTAATAGGCAAAACCTATTTTGAGCAAAGCAAGCCTAAGCTACACTTAGCCAAATTGCATATAGTATCTAGTCTACCAAAAATTATACTAAGGTATCACTTGCCAATACTATTCCAATGTATTGACCCACTGTGGCTGTAACTTGTGATCTTGTAGGTTATTCTGATGAGGATTAGGAGTCATGAGTCTACACTCAACATGTTTGCCTGTGGCACATGAAGATGAAGACTTTTATTTATTTACTTATTTAAACTCTTGTATTAGGCCTGTGGCCATGGAGTTGTAAAGACTATGTTGTCTCTGGAATGACTGTAATAATGACCTTTGTTTCGGTGTACTTCATCTTAAACTGTGGATGCTAGCATTGATCCAGGGACTAGCATTGCAATCATAGGGATCCTTTTCCTTTATAAAGGAAGGGATCTTACAGATGGTATCAGAGCACTGTGTTGCCTGTAGGATTATGACCCTAGGATTGGAAACCACTAAGGAATTTTTTTCAACAACTTCTACACTTGTCTATTCTTCTCGTAAACTTTTCTAATCTTCTTTCTCATCTATATTTGTAGATGAACTCCATCAACGAAGTCGTAAGGATGGGACCACTCTGACAATGCCTTTGGATTGTGAGACAGAGTTTCCCAGGGCTCTCAAGGACCTCATGGTTGCAATGGAAATACATGGTGCAGTTGTGTACAAAGGTTTTCCTGTGATGGATGAAGGAGTTGAGTACTGGTGGGTGCAAATTCACTTGTATAAAACAAGGAAGACAACCACAAGGAATCAGGATTCTGTATGTTCACCAATTCTGTGGTGCACACCACATTCTTTGAGTCAGCAAGGGATGCAGCTTGGAGGACTATCAAAGAACTTGGTGATAGAGTCAAGTGCAGAATGCTCAACATCCAGAATGACCTAAAGGAGGAGAAGAAACATACCCAAGAGTTGGAGGCTACCAACCAAACCTTAAGAGGAGACATTATAGACTTAGTGATGGAGTCATGTGCTCAAGATAGAGTGATTGCTTCTAGAAATATTGTGTTAGCCAACATATCTAATGAGATAGGATTGTAAGCGTACTTAGTTAGTTGGACCACCACTTATCACCTTATTTTCCAAATGTTCCTACAAATAAGTTGAACCTTGGTTGTTGAAATGGATTCATGTATGCCTTGTGTGTTTGATTTCCAAAGATATGCATGTGATGCTTTGCCTTGTGTTTTATCTTGAATTGTGTTGTTTCTAACTTTTTCTATCTTATAAATAGATTCCTAATGTTACCTTCAGCACTGTTGAGGAGTTCCAGGGAACTCGCTTTGGCCCTCGTATTATTGAGCTTACTAGTTTGCTCAATCTCCCTCTTCCTACCATCATGGTGCTTACCCTCACCAAGTTTGAGAGGAAAGACCTTTGGGGTTTCAAGGTCAATCAGCCCGGACGCCAGACTGAGCCTACCACGGAGGCTATCATCTTCAAGCTCATGCACGATGACAAGGAGAGAGGCCTAGAGGTAGTTATGCAGGACTTGATTGGACGTCTGCTAGGGAGACACTCTCGACAGGTTAGAGGTACTCACTTCCACGTATTCGGTAGACATGATGAGGATTGAGAGGCCATCGACTTCGAGGACACTTCGAGGGAGACAGCGGAACCAATTCGTCTATACCTCCAGGACTTAGAGGCTCTCATTAGGCACGTGGACACTGATAGGACCAACATCATGCTCAACAATGACGAACTCCAGGTGCAGCTTCATGAGAAGGACAAGCTCTTCGCGGAGCAAGATGAGATAGTCAAGGAGATGGAGGCAAAGTTCGAGAGTCAGGACAGAAAGTTCAAGAGTCAAGAGAAGCGAGTCCAAGATAGGAACAAGAGGATTCGAGACATGACTGCAGAACTGGAGGCCAAGGACTTCGAGCTCGAGCATCAGCAGATGGTGATTGAGAGGCTTCGTTCTCAGAAGAGGGCTCTCAAGGCCAAAGTAGAGACCTTGACCACCAATGTCGAGGAATACAAGACCGCTATGGAGAATGCAGGTCTTACATTTGTTGAGGAGGAGGTTGATGCCGAGGAGTAGTTTTGACTACTCATTTATCATTTATTTACCATGCTTTATTTGAGTCCCAATGACCATCCAACATGTGGATGGCATGCTATTGGTGTGTTTACTTTACAAACTTGTTGTCTTTGTTGTTGAACCTTTATTATTGTGATGCATGTTTGTGATTGTTTATGTGATGTATTGTGCATAAATGCATCTATGGGTATCTCATTCTTATCTCTATTGAACAAACCACAGATGCCTCCCCGTCGTGCCAATCCCAACCCCAACAACAACAACATCACTCCTGAGATGCAGCAAATGATGACGGCTCAGACTCAGCTGATGCAAATGATGACGATGTTCATCTAGAACCAAAATAATAACAATAACAACAACAACAACAACCCACCGGGTTTTGACATGCTTACCAGGTCCTTGAGATTGAGGCCAGCAAAGTTCTCAGGAACGACTGATCCCATGGTGGCCAATGATTGGCTACGCTCTGTGAACAAGGACTTGGTAACTGTGGGCTGTACTGATGCAGAAAAAGTCAGATTTGCAGCACATTTGCTAGAAGGACCAACCTCCACTTGGTGGGATAACTTCCAGATCACCACTCCCATTGAGGATGTGACATGGGCTATCTTCGAAGATGGTTTCCGTACTGCTCACATCTCATCCGGAGTGATGAGTCTGAAAAAGGAGTTTCATAACTTGAAGCAATGCCGCTGCAGCGTGGTAGAGTATATCGAGGAGTTCAACAACCTGGCGCGTTATGCATCGGATGAAGTTGACACCGATGCTAAGAGAAGAGAGAAATTTCTCGAGGGCCTGAATGATGAACTGAATCTGCAGCTATCAGTGGCCTATGTTCCCACTTATCAGTCTCTTTGTGATAAGGCTGGTATTTTGGAGAACAAAATGAAGCAAGTTGAGAGTAGGAAGAGAAAGCACTTCGACAAGCACAGCTCGGGATCGTCTCACAAACGTTCCCATTATGATGATAGTGGAAGCTCAGGATCCCACAAGCCTGGGAAATTCAACAAGCACCACAACCACAACCGTCATCATGACAACAAACATCATCGTAGTCATGACAATGATAAGTACAAGAACCACAAGAGTGGATATAAAAGCCACCACAGTGGTAGTGGAAGTGGCAGTGGAAGCCAGCCTGTCAAGAGGGATATTAGTCAGGTTGAGTGTTTCAAGTGCAAAAAGATGGGGCATTATGCCAATGAATGCCCAGAAAAGAAAGTTGAAGGACCCAACAAGCCCAACCCTTTTCAAAAGGGACAAGTGAACCACATCAATGTGGAGGAAATCTATGAAGAGCCAGATGCTGTTGCTGGTAAGTTCAAACTCAATTCTATTCCAGCACTTGTTCTTTTTTATACTGGAGCATCGCATTCATTCATATCAAAAGCATTTGTTGATAGAAGTGGGTTTCCGACTGAAAACATTGGGTGTCTAATAAAAGTTAGTTCTCCAGGTGGAGATATGATAGTAAGTCTTGGATGCCGGGATCTAGTGATAGAGTTTGGAAAGCATAAATTCCCACTGAGCCTGATAATCCTAGATTCCCAAGGACTGGATGTAATTTTGGGAATGGATTGGACGGCTAAGTATGAAGGAGTACTAGATTGTGCTAATCGTACTGTTGCACTCACAACCCCGGAAAGAAAACGGATTAAATTCAAGTCTAACTTCGAATCAAAAGGGAGTAAGCTAAATTCTCTTAAGGGGGTTAGCATAGACAGTGTGCCAATTGTGAGTGAATATCCGGATGTGTTTCCGGAAGAATTGCCTGGAATTCCACCAGATAGAGATGTGGAGTTCCTTATTGATTTGCTGCCAGGATCTGGACCAATAGCAAAGAGACCTTACAAGATGTCAGTTGATGAACTGAAAGAACTCAAGAAACAACTTGGAGAGCAGTTGCAGAAAGGATTTATTCAACCAAGTTCTTCATCTTGGGGAGCCCTAGTCTTGTTTGTGGAGAAGAAAGATAGAAGTCAAAGGTTATGCATAGATTACCGTTCACTCAATGAGGTGAGTATCAAGAACAAATACCCTTTGCCTGGAATCAATGACTTGTTTGATTAGTTAGAAGGAGCTTGTGTATTCTCAAAGATTGATCTCCGGTCAGGTTATTTCCAACTCAAGATAAGAGAACAAGACATGCCTAAGACAGCTTTCACCACAAGGTATGGGTTGTATGAGTATACCGTGATGCCATTTGGTTTGACCAATGCTCCAGCATACTTTATGAATATGATGAACAAGGTGTTCATGGAATTCCTTGATAAGTTTGTTGTCGTTTTCATCGATGACATTTTAGTCTACTCCAAGAGCAAATAAGAGCATGAAGGACATTTGCGTTTGATACTTGAGAAGCTTAGAGAGCATAAACTGTATGCCAAATTCAGCAAGTGTGAATTTTGGCTAAATGAAGTTGGATTTCTTGGACACGTTGTGTCAAGAGATGGTGTAGCAGTTGAACCTGCTAAAGTTTCAGCTGTAACTGAATGGGAATCTCCCAAGTCAGTGAAAGAAGTTCATAGTTTCCTTGGCTTAGCAGGTTACTACAGAAGGTTCATTGAGAATTTCTCCAAGGTAGCTAAGCCTATGATAGAATTGCTAAAGAAAGACAAGAAATTTGCTTGGTCTGAAGGTTGTGAACTCAGCTTTCAGGAATTGAAGAAGAGACTTGTGACAGCACTAGTCTTGTGTTTGCCAGATTTGGAAAAAGATTTTCAAGTATATTGTGATGCATCTCATCATGGTTTGGGTGCAGTACTTATGCAAGACGGGAAAGTTGTGGCTTACGCCTCGAGACAACTCAAAACTCATGAAGTGAACTACCCTCCTCATGATTTAGAGTTAGCCTCAGTTGTCCATGCACTCAAAACATGGAGACATTATCTTTTGGGAAAGCGTTGTGAAGTGTTCACAGATCACAAGAGTTTGAAGTATATCTTCACCCAGAAAGAAATTAACATGAGACAAAGAAGATAGATAGAACTCATCAAAGACTATGACTTGAGTTTGCAATACCATCCCGGTAAAGCAAATGTTGTAGTGGATGCTCTAAGCCGCAAAGTTTTTGTGAATGGTCTCACTAAGGGAGAATTGCCAGATGATTTGTGTGCCCAATTTAGAGATCTCAGATTGGAGATTGTGCCTGAAGGACATCTCATGTCTTTGGATGTTCAACCCACTTTGTTGGACAAGATCAAAGAAGCCCAGAAGATTGATAAGGAAATTGAAGAAATTAAGGAAAAGATTGGCAAAGGAAAAGCCAAAGGATTCCATGAAGACGAACATGGTACTTTATGGCATGGGAAACGTATATGTGTTCCACAAGATCCGGAGCTTCGGAAACTAATATTACAAGAAGCACACAACTTACCGTATTCCATTCATCCGGGTAACACCAAAATGTATATGGATATGAAGGAAAGATTTTGGTGGAATAATCTCAAGAAGGACATCGCCGAACATATTGCTTTGTGTGATGTGTGTAGTAGAGTGAAAGCGGAACATCAGAAACCAGCAGGATTGCTTCAACCACTACCTATTCTTGATTGGAAGTGGGACAAGATTGGTATGGATTTCATTACCGGATTACCAAGGACCCGGTCAGGATACGATTCTATTTGGGTAGTAGTGGATCGCCTAACTAAAGTGGCTCATTTCATACCCATGAAGACAACATATACAAGTGCTAAGTTGGCCAAGATCTATATGAGTAGAATTGTATGTCTACATGGAGTGCCCAAGAGTATGGTGTCTGATAGGGGAACTCAATTCACTTCCCATTTTTGGAGACAATTGCATGAGTCGTTGGGAACGAGGCTGGAATTCAGTACCGCTTTTCATCCTCAAACTGATGGATAAACAGAAAGGACTAATCAGATTCTTGAAGACATGTTGAGGGCATGTGCCCTAGACTATGGAGCCAGTTGGGATGAAAGTCTGCCTTACGCAGAATTTTCTTATAACAACAGCTATCAAGCCAGTATTGAGATGGCACCATTTGAATTTCTCTATGGGAGAAAGTGTACCACCCCATTACTATGGAATGGAGTGGGAGAAAGAAGTCTGTTCGGACCAGAACTAATCAAGGAAGCCGAAGAGAAAGTCAAGCTGGTTAAGGACAGATTGAAGATAGCACAGTCCCGACAGAAAAGCTACGCAGATCCTAAGCGTAGAGAAGTCACCTACGAAGTTGGTGATAGAGCTTATCTTAGAGTGTCACCACTTCATGGAGTGAAGAGGTCCGGAGTCAAAGGAAAGTTGGCCCCCAGATATGTTGGACCATTCAAGATTCTGAGTCGTAAAGGAGAAGTTGCTTATGAAATTGAATTGCCAGAGTCTTTATCAGCTGTTCATAATGTGTTTCATGTGAGTCAGCTTAAGAAATGTCATACAGAAATGGAAGAAACTTCTTTGAAGGACACTATACCTTTGGAAGAGGTTCAATTGGAAAGTGATCTCACTTATGAAGAGAAACCTATCAAGATTCTTGAGACTGCAGAAAGAGTCACTCGGACTAAGACTATCAAGTTCTGCAAGGTTCAATGGAACCACCATTCTGAAGAAGAAGCAACTTGGGAAAGAGAAGATGATCTTCAGAAAGACCACCCTCACCTATTTGCTAGCCAATCCGAATCTCGAGGGCGAGATTCACCTTCAGGGGGTTAGATTTGTAACATCCCTAAAATCATGTTTCAAACTCATGCATATCATCCATGCATCCATGATCATATGATCTTCATTTCAAACAAATCATTTCAAAACAGAAGCATATAGGATTATTATTTCATGTAAGATTTCTCTAGCCTTAATGCTATCTTCCAATGAGAAGAGTACCTTGTTTTGTTCAGTAAGGTTTGAATTCAAACTTAGGCACCTTCAAAAACTTGAGCAAAGTTTTCAAAACAAAAAGAGTAAATAAAACCAATATTATGCCTATTGTATATATCACATAAAGGATTGGTTTTATTTTTATTTTTCATTTGGTCAAAGTGTTTTGATTAAACAGTGGTGTTTGACACACATTTGAGTGCAACGTTTGCAGTATAAAAACCTAGAGAAGATTTGAATTCAAACTCATTTGATTTGGAGTTGAAAATCATTTCAGAAAATCAAAACAGAAAAAGAAAAGGAGAAAATAAATGGAAAAAGGCCAGCGCCACCTAACTAGCCCAACAACGGATTCAGCCCACTAAGCCCACCCGGGTTCTCTCTCTCTCTTTCTCACTCGCAGACGAACGCACTGAGTGACTGACGCCAGGACCCCACCCTCTCTCTGTTTCACTCGCTGACGAGTGGACCCTGCGATCACGTCTTCGTCGTCAATCACGCTCCGGTTGCGGCCGCTCTGCCGTTACTTCGCCAGCATCAAGCGGGCTTAATTGCCCTTGATTCCGCGCTTAATCGCCGCTCTCCTTCTGCCTACATAAACCCCTCTGCACCACGGCCATTTCCCCTCACCTAGCGCCACCTCTCCGCCACCAGGCTGCCCATAATCGCCCTCGCGCCGCCGCAGACAGACGCACTCCAGCGACGAATCTCGGTGAGTACTGACCTCCCCCTGCCTCTAGTTCAAACCACCGTGACCAGCATGACCTTGCGCGTTTGCTAATGCCCTCCGTTTGATTTCTCATGACCTAGAGCGACGTCTTCGTTCTCACCCGCGAGCACCTGAGCCGCCGCTCGACTCCGACGTGCGATTCAGGTAAAATGAGACCGCCCATTGCCTCCTCTTTGATACAGTCTTGATCGCCAGACCCTTGCGCATCTCCTAAACCATCTGGCTCTTGCTAGGATGACGCAGAACCTCGGCAACGTCCTCGACAGCAAGCAACTGACGCCGCCCGCAACTTCGACGAGCTCCAACAACCATCTCCGTGCGTCCCTTGCCAAACCACCGCCACCTTGAGCATCATCAGCACACGGCGAGTCTGGTAAGCCCCTTCCCCCTCTCCCGCGCGACATAGAACACCGGTAGAAACTCTGACAGAGGCGCCGCCGCCTATCGCCGCCGCCAGCGCCGCCACTGGATGGTCAAAGTGCTGAGCGCCGTTAGATCTAGATCCTACGGATGCGATAGAACATAGACGAAGCGGTAAGATTGGATCTGAGCCGCGCGATTAAGTTAGATCCAGCGGCTCAGAAGCGTGATCCAACGCGAAGCGGTACCGGACAATCAGATTAAGACGCGTGGCAACAGTTTAGGTTTAAAAACAGGATTTGAATCTATTAGATGTTTGAATTTGTTTTAGCTATAACTTTTGATACCCACGTCCAAATTTGACAAATTTTATATCAATGGAATTAGGAGAGGAAGCCCTTTCTAATTATGCAATGTGTTTAATGTTTTCCTTCTGTTAAAATGGTTTTTTACAGAAACATGTGTAGGACTATTTTGAGTATATGAATTGTTTAAGAAATGTTTTAAGGTTTAAATAAATGTTTTTTGGCAAGTTTTGAACTTGTTTATGAACCAGTACTGTGCACTTGCTTTGTTGAGTTTTAAAAATCATCACACATCATATTGCATGCATTCATATTTTTTTTGTTTGTATATATATTTTGTATGTGATTGTTGCTATGATTTTATGTGTAGATTTTGGTGCCAATAGTGATTGTGATTGTGAGGAGTGTAGCTACTCTCCAAACTACCAAGGCAAGTGGTGCTTCATGATATTTTTATCCCTATGTTTTCTACTAAGCATTAGAAATATTTTGTTAGACTTGCATGTTATATTTTGCTTATATGCCATGTTGGGAAATCCTAGTAGTTGTAGCATTGCTAGGAAATTTCTAAGTTAAGATGCTTATCTATGCCATGCTTAGCCTAGCTAGTAGCAACGAAGGGTGGTGAAATATACATGCTATGTTAAAATATTACTAAGTCTTTGGACTTGTGTTTTGCCTAATAAAACAACTAAGTAAATGAAACACCTGGGTGGAATGGAAGGAATGGTTTATGTTGAGTGGTTACACAAGGCCCATTTCTATGGTTTACCTTGTGTATCTCACTTGTGGAAAGCCACCCAGGAACAAAGAGATTTTAGAGGCCAAATGTTAAGAAGCTTCTAGTGCAGCCACTTGGCAATATGGGCTCTGCCTAGATCACATAGGTTGCTAGAACTTAGCCATTTGGACAGTTGGTGGTAGTGGGATTGATAGGTTGGAGCGCGTCCATTTGGTCTAAGGGAAGGCTTCTGAAAGGTCCTGTCTTGGTGAAAATCAAGGCTTGTGGGGAAAGTGCACAACCTCTGAAGATGGAAGAATCTAAGTACTTAGCCAAGTCCATGGTAATGGACAACTTGAGCATCAAGACATGGAAGCTATCAAGAATCTCCTCATCCCAATTTTCTAAGTAAAAACTTGTGGGTGAACAAGGGTGAAGGACTCCAATGTCTATTGGTGGTTCCTTGGGAAAAGTTTTGACAAAGAAAAACTTAGTGATTTCAACTAATAGGCAAAACCTATTTTGAGGAAAGCAAGCCTAAGCTACACTTAGACAAATTGCATATAGTATCTATTCCACCAAAAATTATACTAAGGTATCACTTGCCAATACTATTCCAATGTATTAACCCACTGTGGCTGTAACTTGTGATGTTGCAGGTTATTCTGATGAGGATTAGGAGTCATGAATCTACACTCAACATGTTTGCCTGTGGCACATGAAGATGAAGAATTTTATTTATTTACTTATTTAAACTCTTGTATTAGGCCTGTGGCCATGGAGTTGTAAACACTATGTTGTCTCTGGAATGACTGTAATAATGACCTTTGTTTCTGTGTACTTCATCTTAAACTGTGGATGCTAGCATTGATCCAGGGACTAGCATTGCAATCACAGCGATCCTTTTCCTTTATAAAGGAAGGGATCTTACATCTATCTGGTGGCATTCCCGGCAATTATTCCGGAAACACATCCGTATATTCACTCACAATTGGCACACTGTCCATGCTAACCCCCTTAAGAGAATTTAGCTTACTCCTTTTTGCTTCAAAGTTGGTCTTGAATCTGATCCTTTTATTTTCTAGAGTTGTGAGTGAGACAGTATGGTTGGCACAATCTATCACTCCCTTGTGCTTAGTCATCCAATCCATTCTGAAAATGACATCCAATCCTTGGGAGTTCAGGATTATCAAGTTAACAGGAAACTTATACTTCCCAAACTCTATGACTAGATCATGACATCCTGAATTCATTATCATTTCTCCACCAGGAGAACTTACTTTTATAGGACACCCAATAGTTTCTACCGGTAGTTCATTTCTTTCAACAAATGCTCTTGATATGAATGAATGAGATGCACCAGTATCAAAGAGAATAAATGCTAGAACAGAATTGAGTTTGAACTTACCAGCAACAGCATCAGGTTCCTCATATATTTCCTCCACATTGATGTGGTTCACTTGTCCCTTTTGAAAAGGGTTGGGCTTGTTGGGTCCTTCAACTTTCTTTTCTGGGCATTCATTTGCATAATGCCCCATCTTCTTGCACTTGAAACACTCAACCTGACTAATATCTTTCTTGATAGGCTGGCTTCCACAGCCACTTCTACTACCACTGTGGTGGCTCTTATATCCACCCTTGTGACTCTTGTACTTGTCATTGTCATGACTACGGTGATGCTTGTTGTCATGATTACGGTTGTGGTTGTGGTTCTTGTTGAATTTCCCATGCTTGTGGGATCCTGAGCTTCCACTATCATCATAATGGGAACGTTTGTGAGACGATCCTGAGCTGTGCTTGTCACAGTGCTTTCTCTTCCTACTCTCTACTTGCTTCATTTTGTTCTCCAAAATAGCAGCGTTATCACAAAGATACTGGTAAGTGGGAACATAGGCCACTGATAGTTGTAGATTCAGTTCATCATTCAGGCCCTCGAGAAACTTCTCTCTTCTTTTAGCATCAGTGTCAACTTCATTCGGTGCATATCGCGCCATATTGTTGAACTCCTCAATATACTCTGCCACGCTACGGTGGTGCTGCTTCAAGTTATGAAACTCTTTCTTTTTAAGACTCATCACTCCGGATGAGATGTGAGCAGTACGGAAACCATCTTCGAAGATAGCCCATGTCACATCCTCAATGGGAGTGGTGATCTGGAAGTTATCCCACCAAGTAGCTGCTGGTCCTTCCAACAAATGTGCTGCAAATCTGACTTTTTCTGCATCAGTACAGCCCACAGTTACCAAGTCCTTGTTCACAGAGCGTAGCCAATCATTGGCCACCATAGGATCAGTTGTTCCTGAGAACTTTGCTGGCCTCAGTCTCAAGAACCTGGTAAGCATGTCAAAACCCGGTGGGTTGTTGTTGTTGTTGTTGTTATTGTTGTTATTGCTGTTATTGTTGTTGTTGTTGTTGTTCTGATTCTGGATGAACGTAGTCATCATTTGCATCAACTGAGTCTGAGCTGTCATCATTTGCTGCATCTTAGGGGTGATGTTGTTGTTGTTGGGGTTGGGATTGGCATGACGGGGAGGCATCTGTGGTTTGGTAAATAGAGATAAGAATGAGATACCCATAGATGCTTTTATGCATAATACATCACATAAACAATCACAAACATGCATCACAATAATAAAAGTTCAACAAAAAGGACAGCAAGTTTGTAAAGTAAACACACCAATTGCAAGCCATCCACATGTTGGATGGTCATTGCGACTCAATGAAAGCATGATAAGTAAATGATAAATGAGTAGTCAACACTACTCCTCGGCATCAACCTCCTCCTCAACAAAAGTAAGACCTGCATTCTCCATAGCCATCTTGTATTCCTCGACATTGGTGGTCAAGGTCTCTACTTTGGCTTTGAGAGCCCTCTTCTGAGAACGAAGCCTCTCAATCACAGTCTGCTGATGCTCGAGCTCGAAGTCCTTGGCCTCCAGTTCTACAGTCATGTCTCGAATCCTCTTGTTCCTATCTTGGACTCGCTTCTCTTGACTCTTGAACTTTCATCACGGCTCTCGAACTTTGCCTCCATCTCCTTGACTATCTCATCTTGCTCCGCGAAGAGCTTGTCCTTCTCATGAAGCTGCACCTGGAGTTCGTCATTGCTGAGCATGACGTTGGTCCTATCAGTGTCCACATGCCTAAGAAGAACCTCTAAGTCCTGGAGGTATAGACGAATAGGCTCTGTTGACTCTCTCGAAGTGTCCTCGAAGTCAATGGCCTCACCATCCTCATCACATCTATCGAAGGTGTGGAAATGAGTACCTCTAACCTCACGAGAGTGTCTCCCTAGTAGACGTCCTATCAGATCCTGCATGACTACCTCAAGGCCTCTCTCCTTGTCATCATGCATGAGATTGAAGATGATGGCCTCTGTGGCTGGCTCAGTCTAGCGTCCCGGCTGATTGACCTTGAAGCCCCAAAGGTCTTTCCTCTCAAACTTGGTGAGGGGAAGCATCATGATGGAAGGAAGTGGGAGATTGAGCAGACTAGTTAAGCTCAATAATATGAGTGCCAAAGCGAGTTCCCTTGAACTCATCAACCGTGCTGATAATAACATTAGGCATCTATTTATAAGATAGAAAAAATTTAGAATCAACATACATAGGAATGAATCACAAACAAAGCAACACATGTATAACTTTGGAAATCAAATCACACAAGTCATGGGATACATGAAACCATTACAACATCAAAGGTTCAACTTATTTCAAGCAACATTTGGAAAATAAGGTGATAAGTGGGGGTCCAACTAACGAAGTACGTTACAATCCCAACTCACTAGACATGTTGGCTAACATAATATTTCTAGAAGCAATCAGTCTATCTTGGGAACATGACTCCATCACTAAGTCTATAATGTCTCCTCTTAAGGTTTGGTTGGTAGCCTCCAACTCTTGAGTATGTTTCTTCTCCTCCCTTAGGTCATTCTGGATGTTGAGCATTCTGCACTTGACTGTTAGACCCCTCCTTTGTAAAGGAAATGGGTCCCTGTGATTGCAATGCTAGTCCCTGGATCAATGCTAGCATCCACAGTTTAAGATGAAGTACACAGAAACAAAGGTCATTTATTACATCCATTCCAGAGATTAAACATAGTCTTTTACAACTCAGGGCCATAGGCCTAATACAAGAGTTTTGAAATAAGTAAATAACACAAGTCTTCATCTTCATGTGCCATAGGCAAGCATGTTGAGTGTACACTTATGACACCTAATCATCATCTGAGTAACCTGCAACATCACAAGTTACAGCCACAGTGGGTCAATACTTTGGAATAGTATTGGCAAGTGATACCTTAGTAAATTTTAAGTGGACTATGTTACTATATGCAATTGGGCTAAGTGTAGCTTGTCTTGCTTTGCTTCAAAATAGGTTTTCCTATTAGTTATAATCACAAAGTCTTTCTTTGTCAAAAACCTTCCCCAAGAAACCACCAATAGACATTGGGGTCCTTCACCCTTGTTCACCCACAAGTTTTACTTAGAAGTTGGAGTGATGAGATTCTTGTAGCTTCCATGTCTTGATGCTCAAGTTGTCCATTGCCATGGACTTGGCTAAGTACTTAGATTTTCCATCTGCAGAGGTTGTGCACTTTCCCCACCAGACTTGGTTTCCCAAGACAGGACCTTTCAGAAGCCTTCCCTTAGTCAAATGGACGCATTCCAACCTATCAATCCCACTACCACCAACTGTCCAAGAGACTAAGTTCTAGCTACCTATATGATCAAGGCAGAGCCCATTTTTCCAAGTGGCTACACTATAAGCTTTCTCAACACTTGGCCTCCAAATCCCTTTGTGCCTGGGTGGCATACCACAAGTGAGATACACAAGCCAAATCCATGGCCTTGTGTAACCACTCAACATAAACCAATCCTTCCATTCCACCCAGGAGGTTCATTTGACTTAGTTGTTTTATTAGGAAAGTATAAGTCTCATGACTTAGAAATATTTTCATCATAGCAAGTATAGATTTTACCAACCCTTGTTTGTTACTAGCTAGGCTAAGCATGGTATAGTAACTTAGGAATTTTCCTAGCAATTATAATAACCTCTAACTACTTAGGATTTCCCAACATAGCATTTGGCAAAAGTAGCATGCAAGACTTAGCAAAATATCTAATGCTGGTACAAAATATAGGAATGAATATTCATGATATATCACTTGCCTTGGTAATGGGAAGAGTAGCACTCTTCACAATCACAGTCACTAGCAAAATCTAGACATAAAATTTGTAGCATACAATTACACACAATTTATATACAAACAAAATTATGTATGCATGCATGCAAGAAAGTGCTAAATGATGTTTTGTGAAAACCCAACCAGCAAGTACAAGATACAGAAACATAACTAAGTCAAAAAGTTTGCTAACTAAATTTATTTAGCCCTAAAACAAATTGCTAAACCAAAACTATACTCAAACTAGCCTTAAACATGTTTCTGTATAAAAAGTCATTTTAACTGAAATATTTTGTTAAACACATTGGATATTCAGAAAGGTCTTGACTCACTGAATCCAACGGTATAAAGTTTGCAAAATTCCAACGTGGGAATCAAAAGTTATAGCCAATTGAAAATTTGATCTAAGTCTGATTTTGAAATCTGTTTTTGAACTAACCCTAGACACGCGTCGCAATACTACTGGTGCGTACCGGTTCGCTTGGATCGACAGACGCGGACCGCAGGATCTAACTTAGATCCAGCGGCGCAGAGGCATGTGATACCCCTTCGTTTATAATCTATCCTAGCCCTACGATACAGATCCAACGGACACAAACAGCAAGCCACTAACTGGCGGCGCTTAACGACTGCGCGCGGCGGCGACGGTCAGATGGTGGCGGCGCCGGCGATACTGGTAGCTAGAAGGGTAGGGGAGGTACTCACCATGATCGCAGGGTCGTGGTGATGCTCAACGTACGGGTGGTTCGGCAAGGGGCGCTCAGGGTTGCGGTGGATTGCTCGCCGGAGTAGGGTCTAGCGTCGGGTGGCTCTGTTCGAGGTCGAAGGCGACGCTGTCGATCATTTGAAGGCAACCAGAGGATGTGGTCAGATGCAGGAGTTCACAGAGAAGACGCGTGCGTGAAGGAGAAGGCTTGGGGCGGTCTGGTCTTACCGGAGGAGCTCAACGGAGTTGAAGCCAAAGACGGTGGCGCTCAGTCGCTTGTGTTGCCGATGCTCTGGGTCACGCGCGGGCGAGCTAGTGGTACTGGGAGGTGCGCGAGGACAAGTGGAGTCTGCTCGTGTGAAGCAGAGGCAGATGGGTGGTCGGAGTTGGCCGGAATCGTGGCTGCAGCTCGTCGGAGACGGCGAGGTTGTAGGGAGCAATTCACGCAGCCTGGTGGCGTTCTGGGCTCGGGGTTTGGGGAGAAGGGAGAGGGGGCAGAGGGGGTTTTAGTAGCCAGGATACGAGCGAGATTTACTCGTGCAATTAAGCGAATTGAAGCTGCGGCAATCAACAGGAAACGCCTGGCGTCAATTGGGGAAGAACCAGTCGCGGGGTGGAGACGATGATTCCCGTGTGGGCCGCGGTTGTCAGCGAGAGAAGAGGAGAGGGGGTGGGTCCTGCCTGTCAGCGAGCTGGTGGGTGCGGGAGCGGGTGAAGAAAACGTTTTGCGGGGGTGGGAGCTGCTGGGCTAGTTGGGCCGAGTTGGGCTGGGTTGGCCAGATTGGATGGTTGTCTTATTTTTTCCATCTTTGCTCTTTTCTTTTTCTGATTGAATTTCTAGGAATGGTTTTCAAACACTAAATCAAATAATTTTGAATTCAAACCTCCTCTAGCTTTTTGCACAGTGTTCCTTGCACTTAACTAAGTGTCAAACACCTTTGTTTACTCAGACCTTCTTGGGTCATTTGAAAAATAAAAGGAACCAAGCCTTTTAGTAGATATAATAATAGGCATAACTTTGGTTTGATTTTATATTTTGTTTTGAAGCTTTGCCCACGCTTTTTGAAATCACTTAAGTTTGATCTCAAAACATACTGAGTGAAGAATAGCACCTTTCTCAATAGCCAGTAGTACAAAGGCTAGGGTATTCCTACATAAAATGATGAGCAACAAATGCTTCTGTTTTTTGGTATGATTTTGAGATGAAACCCTAAATGATGATGGATGCATGGATGATATGCATGAGTTTTGAAATGTCATTTTAGGGATGTTACAAATGTAACCCCCTTAAGATGAATCTCGCCCTCGAGATTCGGATTGGCTAGCAAATAGGTGAGGGTGGTCTTTCCGAAGATCATCTTCTCTTTCCCATGTTGCTTCCTCTTCGGAATGATGATTCCATTGTACTTTGCAAAACTTGATAGTTTTTGTCCTTGTGACTCTTTCTGCGGTCTCAAGAATTTTGACAGGCTTTTCTTCATAGGTGAGGTCACTTTCTAGTTGAACTTCTTCCAACGGTATGGTATCCTTCAAAGAAGACTCTTCCATTTCTGGGTGACATTTCTTAAGCTGACTCACATGAAACACATTATGGACTGCTGATAGAGATTCTGGCAACTCGACTTCATACGCAACTTCTCCCTTGCGACTTAGAATTTTGAATGGCCCAACATATCTTGGCGCCAACTTTCCTTTGACTCCAAATATTTTCACTCCACGAAGTGGTGATACTCTAAGATAAGCTCTATCCCCAACTTCGTAAGTGACTTCTCTACGCTTAGAATCCACGTAGCTTTTCTGTCGGGACTGTGCTATCTTCAACCTGTCCTTAACCAATTTGACTTTCTCTTCGGCGTCTTTGATAAGATCAGGTCCAAATAAACTCCTTTCTCCCACACCATTCCATAGCAATGGGGTGGTACACTTCCTTCCGTAGAGAAACTCAAATGGTGCCATCCCAATACTAGATTGATAACTGTTATTGTAAGAGAACTCTGCGTAAGGCAGACTTTCATCCCAACTTGCTCCATAGTCTAGGGCACATGCCCTCAACATGTCTTCAAGAATTTGATTAGTCCTTTCTGTTTGCCCATCAGTTTGAGGATGAAATGCAGTGCTGAATTCCAACCTTGTTCCCAAAGATTCATGAAGCTGTCTCCAAAAATGAGAAGTGAACTGAGTTCCTCTATCAGACACAATACTTTTAGGCACACCGTGAAGGCATACAATTCTGCTCATGTAGATTTTGGCTAACTTGGCACTTGTATAAGTTGTCTTCACGGGTATAAAATGAGCCACTTTAGTTAGGCGATCCACTACTACCCATATGGAATCATATCCTGACCTGGTCCTTGGTAATCCGGTAATGAAATCCATACCGATATTTTCCCACTTCCATTCAGGAATAGGTAGTGGTTGAAGCAAACCCGCTGGTTTCTGATGCTCCGCTTTCACTCTGCTACACACATCACACAAAGCAATATGTTCGGCAATGTCCCTTTTGAGATTGTTCCACCAAAATCTTTCTTTCATATCCATGTACATCTTGGTGTTTCCCGGGTGAATAGAATACGGAGAGTTTTGGGCTTCTTGCAGAATCAGTTTCCTCAACTCCGGATCTTGTGGAACACAAATACGTTTCCCGTGCCATAAGGTACCTTGCTCGTCTATATGGAAACTTTTAGCTTTCCCTTGACTAATCCTTTCCTTAATCTCTTCGATTTCGTTATCCGTCTTTTGGGCTTCTTTGATTTTATCCAACAGAGTGGGTTGAACATCCAAAGACATAAGATGTCCTTCTGGCACAATCTCCAATCTGAGATCTTTGAATTGCTTACACAAGTCATCTGGCAATTCTCCTTTAGTAAGGCCATTTAAAAACACCTTACGACTTAGAGCATCTGCTACAACATTTGCTTTACCGGGGTGGTATTGCAAACTTAAGTCGTAATCCTTGATAAGTTCTAGCCATCTCCTTTGTCTCATATTGATTTCCTTCTGGGTGAAGATATACTTCAAACTCTTGTGATCGGTGAATACTTCACAACGCTTTCCCAAAAGGTAGTGTCTCCATGTTTTGAGTGCATGGACAACAGTGGCTAACTCTAAATCATGAGTAGGATAGTTTACTTCATGAGTTTTGAGTTGTCTCGAGGCATAAGCCACAACTTTTCTGCCTTGCATAAGTACAACACCTAATCCTTGGTACGAAGCATCACAATATACTTGGAAGTCTTTTTCCAAATCTGGCAGGCACAGAACTGGTGCTGACACAAGTCTCTTCTTCAATTCTTGGAAGCTGAGTTCACAACCTTCAGACCAAGCAAACTTCTTGTCTTTCTTTAACAATTCTGTCATTGGCTTAGCAACCTTTGAGAAATTTTCAATGAATCTTCTGTAGTAACCTGCTAAGCCGAGGAAACTACGAATCTCTTTCATGTTCTTGGGAGATTCCCATTCAGTTACAGCTGAAACTTTGGCAGGATCAACTGCTACGCCATCCTTTGTCATAACATGACCAAGAAAACCAACCTCTTCTAACCAGAACTCACACTTGCTGAATTTGGCATATAGTTTATGCTCCCTCAGTTTCTCAAGTATCAAGCGTAAGTGTCCTTCATGTTCTTCTTTGCTCTTGGAGTAGACTAAGATGTCATCGATGAAAACGACAACAAACTTGTCGAGAAATTCCATGAACACCTTGTTCATCATATTCATGAAGTATGCTGGAGCATTGGTTAAACCAAAAGGCATCACAGTGTACTCATACAATCCATACCTTGTGGTGAATGCTGTTTTAGGTATGTCTTGCTCTCTTATCTTGAGTTGAAAATAACCTGACCGGAGATCAATTTTTGAGAACACACATGCTCCTTCTAGCTGATCAAACAAATCGTTGATTCTGGGCAAAGGGTATTTGTTCTTGATGGTTACCTCGTTGAGTGATCGGTAATCTATGCATAATCTTTGAGTTCTATCCTTCTTTTCTACGAATAAAACTGGAGCTCCCCAAGATGAAGAACTTGGCTGGATGAATCCTTTCTGCAATTGTTCTCCGAGTTGTTTCTTGAGTTCCTTTAGTTCGTCAACTGACATTTTATAAGGTCTCTTTGCTCTTGGTCCAGAACCTGGTACCAAATCTATTATAAACTCCACATCTCTATCTGGTGGAATTCCCGGTAACTCTTCCGGAAACGCATCCGGATACTCACACACAATTGGCACAGTGTCCATGCTAACCCCCTTAAGAGAATTTAGCTTACTTCCTTTAGATTCAAAGTTGGATTTGAATTTTATCCTTTTTCCTTCAGGGGTTGTGAGTGTAACTGTATGATTGGCACAATCTAGTACTCCTTCATACTTAGCCATCCAATCCATTCCCAAAATTACATCCAATCCTTGGGAATTTAGGATTATCAGGTTCACTGGAAACTTATGTTTTCCAAACTCTATGACTAAGTCATGACATCCTGAGTTTACTATCATTTCTCCACCAGGAGAACTTACTCTTATAGGACACCCAATAGTTTCTACCGGTAGTTCATTTCTTTCAACAAATGTTCTTGATATGAATGAATGAGATGCACCAGTATCAAAGAGTACAAATGCTGGAATTGAATTGAGTCTGAACTTACCGGCAACAGCATCAGGTTCCTCATAGACCTCCTCCACATTGATGTGGTTAACCTGTCCTTTTTGAAAAGGATTTGGCTTGTTAGGTCCTTCAACTTTCTTCTCAGGGCACTCGTTAGCATAATGCCCCAGCTTCTTGCATTTGAAGCATTCAACCTGACTGATGTCCTTTTTAGGCTGGCTTCCACTTCCACTTCCACCGTGGTGGCTCTTATGTCCACTCTTGTGGTTCTTGTACTTATCATTGTCATGACTGCGATGATGCTTGTTGTCATGACGGTTGTGGTTGTGGTGCTTGTTGAATTTCCCATGCTTGTGGGATCCTGAGCTTCCACTGTCATCAATATGAGATCATTTGTGAGACGATCCTGAGTTGTGCTTGTCGGAGTGCTTTCTTTTCCTACTCTCCACTTGCTTCATTTTATTCTCCAAAATAGCAGCCTTGTCACACAGAGACTGATAAGTTGGAACATATGCCACAGACAATTGTAAGTTTAGCTCATCATTCAACCCCTCAAGAAATTTTTCCTTCCTCTTGGCATCTGTGTCAACCTCATCCGGTGCATAACGCGCCAGATTGTTGAACTCTTCTATGTATTCAGCCACGCTTCAGTGGCGCTGCCTCAGATTGTGGAACTCTTTCTTTTTCAAGCTCATCATCCCTGATGAGATATGAGCAGTGCGAAAACCATCTTCAAAGATAGCCCAAGTCACCTCATCAATGGGAGTGGTGATTTGGAAGTTGTCCCACCATGTGGCGGCTGGCCCTTCCAGCAGATGCGCTGCAAATCTGACTTTTTCAGCATCCGTGCAGCCCACGGTCACTAAGTCCTTATTTACAGAACGTAGCCAATCATGGGCCACCATGGGATCAGTCGTCCCCGAGAACTTAGCTGGCCTCAAACGCAAAAATCTGGTGAGCATATCAAAGCCCGGAGGGTTGTTGTTGTTGTTGTTGTTATTGGGGTTGTTGTTGTTGTTGTTGTTGTTCTGGTTTTGGATGAATGTCGTCATCATTTGCATAAGCTGTGTTTGTGCATTCATCATTTGCTGCATTTCCGGGGTGATGTTGTTGGGGTTGGGGTTTGCGCGATGGGGAGGCATCTGTGGTTTGTTCAATTAGAGATAAGAATGAGATACCCATAGATGTTTTATGCACACTACATCACATAAGCAATCACATAGCATGCAACACAAAGATAAAAGTTCAACAACAAGATAACAAGTTCTCAAAGTAAAACACACAAGTGGCAAGCCATCCACATGTCGGATGGTCCAATGACAAGTTCACAAATAACAAGTACGATAATAAAAGATAACTGAGTAGTCAAGTCTACTCATCAGCATCAATCTCCTCCTCGACAAAGGTAAGACCTGCGTTCTCCATCGCGGTCTTGTTCTCCTCAATGGTAGTGGTCAAGGACTCAACCTTGGTCTTGAGAGCCCTCTTCTGGGAGCGAAGCCTCTCAATCACCATCTGCTACTGCTCTAGCTCGAAATCCTTGGACTTCAGTTCTTCGGTCATTTCCCGTATCCTCTTGTTTCTATCCTGGACACGCTTCTCCTGACTCTTGAACTTCCTGTCCTGGGTCTCGAACTTCGCCTCCATTTCCTTGACTATCTCGTCCTGCTGAGCGAAAAGCTTGTCCTTCTCGCGAAGCTGCACCTGGAGCTCGTCATTGCTGAGCATGACGTTGGTCATGTCCGTGTCCACGTGTCTAATAAGAGACTCTAAGTCTTGGAGATAGAGACGTATCGGCTCTGCTGCGTCCCTCGAGTCGTCCTCAAAGTCGATGGACTCTCCGTCATCATCACGCCTTCCGAAGACGTGAAAGTGGGTGCCTCTAACCTGTCGGGAGTGACGACCTAACAAACGTCCTATCAGGTCCTGCATGACGACCTCCATGCCTCTCTCCCTGTCATCATGCATAAGCTTGAAGACGATGGCCTCCGTAGTAGGCTCTGTCTGGCGTCCGGGCTGGTTCACCTTGAAGCCCCAGAGGTCCTTCCTCTCGAACTTGGTGAGTGGATGCACCATGATGGTGGGAAGAGGGAGATCGAGCAAAGTAGTAAGCTCAACGATACGAGGACCAAAATGGGTAACCTGGAACTCCTCAACAGTGCTGATGGTAATAGGCATCTATTTATAAGATAGAAATGTTAGGACAACACAGTTTATGATATAACAAGGCAAACATTTCATACATATCATTCGAGCATAAAATCACACAAGTCATGCATACATGAATCCATTACATCAATCAAGGTTCACTCTTATTCTAAGGTATTATTTTGGAAAATAAGGTGATAGATGGTGGTCCAACTAACGAAGTGCACTCACAATCCTATCTCACTGGATCTGGTGGCTAACACAATGTTCCTAGAGGCAATCCACCTATCTTGTTCACATGATTCCATCACTAAGTCTATAATATCTCCCCTTAAAGTTTGGTTGGTGTCTTCCAACTCTTGGGTAAGTTCCTTCTCTTTCTCTAAGTCTTTTTGGAGGTTGAGCATTCTGCACTTGACTCTTGCACTTAGTTCTTTGATGGTCCTCCAAGCTGCTTCTCTTGCTGACTCAAAGAATGTGGTGTGCATCACAGTGTTGGTGTACATGCAGAATCCCCTTTCTTTGTGGTTGTCTTCCTTGTTTTTGTACAAGTGAAGTTGTACCCACCAGTATTCCACTCCTTCATCCATCACTGGAAAGCCTTTGTATACAGCTGCACCATGTGCTTCCATTGCCACCATGAGGTCCTTGAGAATTTTGGGAAACTCAGTTTCACACTCCAAGGTCATGGTCATGAGTGGTCCTTTCTTCACGGCTTCGTTGATGGAGTTCATCTACAAATAGAGGTGAGAATGAGAAGATTAGAAAAGTTTACGAGATGAATAGACAAGTGTAGAAGTAGTTGAAAGATTTTTCTTAGTGGTTTCCAATCCTAGGGTCATAATCCTACAGGCAACACAGTGCTCTGATACCATCTGTTAGACCCCTCCTTTGTAAAGGAAATGGGTCCCTGTGATTGCAATGCTAGTCCCTGGATCAATGCTAGCATCCACAATTTAAGATGAAGTACACAGAAACAAAGGTCATTTATTACATCCATTCCAGAGATTAAACATAGTCTTTTACAACTCAGGGCCATAGGCCTAATACAAGAGTTTTGAAATAAGTAAATAACACAAGTCTTCATCTTCATGTGCCACAGGCAAGCATGTTGAGTGTAGACTTATGACACCTAATCATCATCTGAGTAACCTGCAACATCACAAGTTGCAGCCACAGTGGGTCAATACTTTGGAATAGTATTGGCAAGTGATACCTTAGTAAATTTTAAGTGGACTATGTTACTATATGCAATTGGGCTAAGTGTAGCTTGGCTTGCTTCTCTTCAAAATAGGTTTTCCTATTAGTTATAATCACTAAGTCTTTCTTTGTCAAAAACCTTCCCCAAGAAACCACCAATAGACATTGGGGTCCTTCACCCTTGTTCACCCACAAGTTTTACTTAGAAGTTGGAGTGATGATATTCTTGTAGCTTCCATGTCTTGATGCTCAAGTTGTCCATTGCCATGGACTTGGCTAAGTACTTAGATTTTCCATCTGCAGAGGTTGTGCACTTTCCCCACCAGACTTGGTTTCCCAAGACAGGACCTTTCAGAAGCCTTCCCTTAGTCAAATGGACGCGTTCCAACCTATCAATCCCACTACCACCAGCTGTCCAAGAGACTAAGTTCTAGCTACCTATATGATCAAGGCAGAGCCCATTTTGCCAAGTGGCTACACTATAAGCTTTCTCAACACTTGGCCTCCAAATCCCTTTGTGCCTGGGTGGCATACCACAAGTGAGATACACAAGACAAATCCATGGCCTTGTGTAACCACTCAACATAAACCAATCCTTCCATTCCACCCAGGAGGTTCATTTGACTTAGTTGTTTTATTAGGAAAGTATAAGTCTCATGACTTAGAAATATTTTCATCATAGCAAGTATAGATTTTACCAACCCTTGTTTGTTACTAGCTAGGCTAAGCATGGTATAGTAACTTAGGAATTTTCCTAGCAATTCTAATAACCTCTAACTACTTAGGATTTCCCAACATAGCATTTGGCAAAAGTAGCATGCAAGACTTAGCAAAATATCTAATGCTGGTACAAAATATAGGAATGAATATTCATGATATATCACTTGCCTTGGTAATGGGGAGAGTAGCACTCTTCACAATCACAGTCACTAGCAAAATCTAGACATAAAATTTGTAGCATACAATTACACACAATTTATATACAAACAAAATTATGTATGCATGCATGCAAGAAAGTGCTAAATGATGTTTTGTGAAAACCCAACCAGCAAGTACAAGATACAGAAACATAACTAAGTCAAAAAGTTTGCTAACTAAATTTATTTAGCCCTAAAACAAATTGCTAAACCAAAACTATACTCAAACTAGCCTTAAACATGTTTCTGTATAAAAAGTCATTTTAACTGAAACATTTTGTTAAACACATTGGATATTCAGAAAGGTCTTGACTCACTGAATCCAACGGTATAAAGTTTGCAAAATTCCAACGTGGGAATCAAAAGTTATAGCCAATTGAAAATTTGATCTAAGTCTGATTTTGAAATCTGTTTTTGAACTAACCCTAGACACGCGTCGCAATACTACTGGTGCGTACCGGTTCGCTTGGATCGACAGACGCGGACCGCAGGATCTAACTTAGATCCAGCGGCGCAGAGGCATGCGATACCCCTTCGTTTATAATCTATCCTAGCCCTACGATACAGATCCAACGGACACAAACAGCAAGCCACTAACTGGCTGTGCTTAACGACTGCGTGCGGCGGCGATGGTCAGATGGTGGCGGTGCTGGCGATACTGGTAGCTAGAAGGGTAGGGGAGGTACTCACCGTTATCGCAAGGTCGTGGTGATGCTCAACGTAGGGGTGGTTCGGCAAGGGGCGCTCAGGGTTGCGGTGGATTGCTCGCCGGAGTAGGGTCTGGCGTCGGGTGGCTCTGTTCGAGGTCGAAGGCGACGTTGTCGGTCATGAGAAGGCAACCAGAGGATGTGGTCAGATGTAGGAGTTCATGGAGAATACGCGTGCGTGAAGGAGAAGGCTTGGGGCGGTCTGGTCTTACCGGAGGAGCTAGACGGAGTTGAAGCCGAAGACGGTGGCGCTCAGTCGCTTGTGTTGCCGACGCTCTGGGTCACGCGCGGGCGAGCTAGTGGTACTGGGAGGTGCGCGAGGACAAGTGGAGTCTGCTCGTGTGAAGCAGAGGCAGAGGGGTGGTCGGAGTTGGCCGGAATCGTGGCTGTAGCTCGTCGGAGACGGCGAGGTTGTAGGGAGCAATTCACGCAGCCTGGTGGCGTTATGGGCTCGGGGTTTGGGGAGAAGGGAGAGGGGGCAGAGGGGGTTTTAGTAGCCAGGATACGAGCGAGATTTACTCGTGCAATTAAGCAAATTGAAGCTGCGGCAATCAACAGGAAACGCCCGGCCTCAATTAGGGAAGAACCAGTCGCGGGGTGGAGACGATGATTCCCGTGTGGGCCGCGGTTGTCAGCGAGAGAAGAGGAGAGGGGGTGGGTCCTGCCTGTCAGCGAGCTGGTGGGTACGGGAGCGGGTGAAGAAAACGTTTCGCGGGGGTGGGAGCTGCTGGGCTAGTTGGGCCGAGTTGGGCTGGGTCGGCCAGATTGGATGGTTGTCTTATTTTTTCCATCTTTGATCTTTTCTTTTTCTGATTGAATTTCTAGGAATGGTTTTCAAACACTAAATCAAATAATTTTGAATTCAAACCTCCTCTAGCTTTTTGCACAGTGTTCCTTGCACTTAACTAAGTGTCAAACACCTTTGTTTACTCAGACCTTCTTGGGTCATTTGAAAAATAAAAGGAACCAAGCCTTTTAGTAGATATAATAATAGGCATAACTTTGGTTTGATTTTATATTTTGTTTTGAAGCTTTGCCCAAGATTTTTGAAATCACTTAAGTTTGATCTCAAAACATACTGAGTGAAGAATAGCACCTTTCTCAATAGCCAGTAGTACAAAGGCTAGGGTATTCCTACATAAAATGATGAGCAACAAATGCTTCTGTTTTTGGTTTGATTTTGAGATGAAACCCTAAATGATGATGGATGCATGGATGATATGCATGAGTTTTGAAATGTGATTTTAGGGATGTTACATTGACTCTATCACCAAGTTCTTTGATAGTCCTCCAAGCTGCATCCCTTGCTGAATCAAAGAATGTAGTGTGCACCACCGAATTGGTGAACATGCAGAACCCTGATTCTTTGTGGTTGTCTTCCTTGTTTTTATACAAGTGAAGTTGCACCCACCAGTACTCAACTCCTTCATCCATCACAGGAAAACCTTTGTACACAGCTGCACCATGTATTTCCATTGCAACCATGAGGTCCTTGAGAGCCTTGGGAAACTCTGTCTCACACTCCAAAGTCATTGTCATGAGTGGTCCTTCCCTTATGGCTTTGTTGATGGAATTCATCTACAAATAGAGAGGAGAAAGAAGATTAGAAAAGTTTACGAGAAGAATAGACAAGTGTGAAAGTTGTTGAAAAAAATTTCTTAGTGGTTTCCAATCCTAGGGTCATAATCCTACAGGCAACACAGTGCTCTGATACCATCTATAAGATCCCTCCTTTATAAAGGAAAAAGGATCCCTGTGATTGCAATGCTAGTCCCTGGATCAATGCTAGCATCCATAGTTTAAGATGAAGTACACAGAAACAATGGTCATTATTACAGTCATTCCAGAGACAACATAGTCTTTACAACTCCATGGCCACAGGCCTAGTACAAGAGTTTGAATAAATAAATAGATAAAAGTCTTCATCTTCATGTGCCACAGGCAAACATGTTGAGTGTAGACTCATGACTCCTAATCCTCATCAGAGTAACCTGCAACATCACAAGTTACAGCCACAGTGGGTCAATACATTGGAATAGTATTGGCAAGTGATACCTTAGTATAATTTTGGTGGACTAGATACTATATGCAATTTGTCTAAGTGTAGCTTAGGCTTGCTTTGCTCAAAATAGGTTTTGCCTATTAGTTGAAATCACTAAGTTTTTCTTTGTCAAAACTTTTCCCAAGGAACCACCAATAGACATTGAGGTCCTCCACCCTTGTTCAACCACAAGTTTTACCTAGAAATTGGGATGAGGAGATTCTTGATAGCTTCCATGTCTTCATGCTCAAATTGTCCAATACTAGGGACATGGCTAAGTACTTAGATTCTTCCATCTGCAGAGGTTGTGCACTTTCCCCACCAGACTTGATTTTCACCAAGACAGAACCTTTTAGAAGCCTTCCCTTAGACCAAATGGACACGTTCCAACCTATCATCCCACTACCACCAACTGTCCAAATGGCTAAGTTCTTGCAACCTATAACATTCAGGCAGAGCCCATATTGCCAAGTGGCTGCACTAGAAGCTTCTTAACATTTGGCCTCTAAAATCTCTTTGTTCCTGGGTGGCTTTCCACAAGTGAGATACACAAGGTAAACCATAGAAATGGGCTTTGTGTAACCACTCAACATAAACCATTCCTTCCATTCCACCCAGGTGTTTCATTCATTTAGTTGTTTTATAAGGCAAAACACAAGTCCACAAGGACTTAGAAACATTTTAACATAGCATGATTATTTCACCACCCTTGGTTGCTACTAGCTAGGCTAAGCATGGCATAGATAAACATCTTAACTTAGGAATTTCTAGCAATTCTACAACTACTAGGATTTCCCAACTTAGCATAAGCAAAATATAATCATGCAAGACTAGCAAAATATTTCTAATGCATAGTAAGAAAACTTAGGAATAAAACCATGAAGCACCACTTGCCTTGGTAGTTTGGAGAGTAGCTACACTCCTCACAATCACAATCACTATTGGCACCAAAATCTACACGTAGAATCATAGCAACAAATCACATACAAATAAATACAAGCAAAAATATATGGATGCATGCAACATGATATGTGATGATTTTCTAAACTCAACAAGACAAGTGTATAGTGCTTGTTCATAAACAAGTTCAAAACTTGCCAAACAACATTTATTTAAACACTAAAACATTTTTCAAATAATTTATATACACAAAATAGGCCTACACATGTTTCTGTAAATAAAACCATTTTAACAGAAACTAAACAATAAACACATTGCATAATTGGAAAGGGTTTAATCTGTCAAATTTGTCAAATTTGGACGTGGGGATCAAAAGTTATGGCTAAAACAAATTAAAACATATAATAGATTCAAATCCTGATTTTAAACCTAAACTCTAGCCACGCGTCTTAATCTGATTGGTGCGTACCGGTTCGCTCAGGATCACGCACACAGGCCGTTAGATATAACTTAATCTGCACGGCCCAGATCTACTCATACCGTTTCGTTAAGTGATCTGTTTATACGCGCTGGATCTAGATCCTACGGCCCTCGATCAAGCGACCACAGATGGGCGGTGCTGGCGGTGGCAACTGGCGGCGGCGAGCTCTGTCTCTGGCGTGGCGCTCTGAGGGTTCTGGGTGGTCGGATATGCTTACGGCTCAGTGGCGATGCCGATGCTCAACGTGGCGGCAACGGCAAAGGCGCCGCGGACACGACTGCACGAGCTCGTCGGAGTCGTTGACAGCGTCGGTTGTTCGGAGACGAAGACATTGGCGGCGCTCCTGGTCACCCTAGCACGAACGGAAGGCATCAGGAGGTGCGCAAGGCTACGGCGAACACGCTTGTGTGAATCAGAAGCCAAGGGGAACACGGGACTCACCGAATTTTGTCGTCGGAGTTGGAGACGTCGTCCGGAGTTTGCTGTGCTTGATGGAGTCGACGACCTGGGGTGGTATAGGATGAACTAATGGTGTCATAAGATGCACAAGGTCGTTGCAAAGCAGCTCGTGTGAAGCAGAGAGGGAGGGGCGCACGGGGCTCACCGGGATTGGTCGCCGGAGTGAGCTCTGTCTGCGGCGGTGCAAGGGCGATTGCGGGCAGCCTGGGGGCGCTCTGTGCTCGAAGCCTAGGGGAAAATGGAGAGGGGGCAGAGGGGGTTTAAGTAGGCGAGATGAGGGCGTGAATTACTCCAGCATTGAACGGGAATTGACGAAGCGAATCAAACCAGGAAACACATGGCGTGAAATGTGGAAGAACTCGTCGTCGGGGTGGAGACGATGACGCCGTGTGGGCCGCGGCTGTCAGCGAGAGAAACAGAGAGGGAGTGGGTCCAGTCTGTCAGCGACCTAGCGGGTGCGGGTGTGAGTAAAGAAAACGCTTTGCGCGGGGGGGGGGGTTGCTGGGCTAGTTGGGCTGGTTGGGCCTGTTAGCTGTTTGGTTTATTTTTTTCTTCTTATTCCATTTTCTTTTTCTGTTTGAGTTTTTCGGAAATGATTTTCAACTCTAAATCAAATGAGTTTGAATTCAAATATTCTCTAGGTTTTTATACTACAACCCTTGCACTCAAATGTGTGTCAAACACTACTGTTTACTCAAAACACTTTGATCAAATGAAAAATAAAAATAAAACCAAGCCTTTATGTGATATATACCATAGGCATAATATTGGTTTTATTTACACATTTTGTTTTGAAAACTTTTTTCAAGCTTTGGAATGTTCCTAAGTTTGAATTCAAACCTTACTGAACAAAACAAGTACTCTTCTCAATGGAAAATAGCACTAAGGCTAGAGCAACTTACATGAAATAATAAGCATAAATGCTTCTGTTTTGAAATGATTTGTTTGAAATGAAATTTATATGATCATGGATGCATGGATGATATGCATGAGTTTGAAATATGATTTTAGGGATGTTACAAAGATCCTATGAGATACGATTGGGCAATACAACAAGATAAATAGACCGCCATCCAACTGCATCTATGACTAGAAGTCCACCTTCAGGTTATCATCCGAACACCCTCCAGTATTAAGTTGCAAGCAACAGACAACTGCTTTAAGTGTGTAAAGTAAACAGTCCACTTGTTCCATGAACAAGAGACTGTTGTTTTCTCCCTAGTAGCAACAACACATCTACAACCAAAGAGATTATTGTCACTTCCCTTGGAAACTAGAGGCATGAACCCACTATCGAGCATAAATACCCCCTCTTGGAGTCACTAGCAACTACTTGGCCAAGATAGCTACTAACAACGGAGAGCATGCAAGATCACAAATAACACAGACATGATAAAATCATAAAGACAAATCCATTAATCAAACCAACATAATAATCTCAATATCCATCGGATCCCCGCAAACACAACATGCATGATTACAAATAGATTAGATCTTGATCATGAACGGAGATCACAAGATCTATACATGAAAGCACAAAGGAGGAGATACAACCATCTAGCTACTACATGGACCCATAGTCCAAGGTGGAACTACTCACACATCATACCGGAGAGAAGGCCTCCGGGATGATCTCCCCTCTGGCAGGGTGCCGGGAAGAACTTCAGATCCCCCCGATCTAGGGACGATGGTGGCAGCGGCTACAGACGGTTTCATGGATATTTGATCGGGTGCTTAGGGTTTCTGCATTGGGGTCTTCTTATAGGCGAAGGGGGGCCGAGGCGGAGGCCAGCGGCCCCACACCCCTCCCAGGCGCGGGGCAGGGCCCACCCGCGCCTAGGGTGGGTATGGCCGCCCTGGCTTGCCTCTTTAGCTCCCCTCTTGACTTCTTGTTCCCCACTGAAAGTAATTAACTTTGACGTTTGTCCCGTCCAATTCCGAGAATATTTATTTACTAACTTTTCTGAAACCAAAAACAGCAGAAAACAGGCATCTGGCACTGTTGCAACTTGTTAATAGGTTAGTACCATAAAACATGTAAAAAGCACCTCAAAGTGTAGACAAGTAAAGCAAAGTAGATACTAAACAAGCATGGAGCATCAAAAATAGATATGTTTCCGACGTATCAGGGACAAAGGTATTGTTAACCATAATAAGAACATCATTAATTTTCCCCATAGGTTTCTTTAGCATTATCATCAAGATGGACATCCAAATAACAATCTACCAATGGTGGTAAATCAAGCATATCATAATTTTTTCTAGGCATAATAGAGACACTACCACGGAGATCATATGAAGCTTTGAAATCAAAATCATTCACTTTCATATTAATGGTGGTCTCCCAACCATATTCTAATTTCCTAGGAATAAAATCTTCATGTTTCAATTTCTCTTCTTTAATTTTCATGAGAGCATTTGTAATATGTTTTGTAAAAGCCATATTCATAACACTAGCATTAGGAATTCTAGCAAGATTATGCAAGAACATAATTACTTCAGAAATATTGCAACCATCAAGATCAAAATCAAAATTATCATTCAAAGTAGTAGAACTTTTGTCTCCCATATTTCAAAAAAATTCAGCATTTTTATTGGAAAAAGTTCCAGTGGGTTTAGGCAATGTTGCAGAAGGAATGGGGACTTTGTCTACACCATTTATTTTACCATTAATAGTAAGAGCTCTGCTAGCTTCAACATCACTAGTGGTGGTATGTAAGATCCCACCTTTATAAAGGTAAAGATCCCTGTGATTGCAATGCTAGTCCCTGGATCAATGCTAGCATCCACAGTTTAAGATGAAGTACACAGATACAAAGGTCATTATTACACATCATTCCAGAGACAGACATAGTCTTTTACAACTCCATGGCCATAGGCCTAATACAAGAGTTCAAATATAGAATAACATAAATAAGTCTTCATCTTCATGTGCCACAGGCAAGCATGTTGAGTGTAGACTCATAACCCCTAATCATCATCAGAATAACCTGCAACATCACAAGTTACAGCCACAGTGGGTCAATACTTTTGGAATAGTATTGGCAAGTGATACCTTAGTAGAATATTAACAATCTAGATACTACATGCATTTGGCTAAGTGTAGCTTAGGCTTGCTTCGCTCAAAATAGGTTTTGCCTATTAGTTGAAAACACTAAGTTTTTCATTTACAAAACTTTCCCAAGGAATCACCAATAGACATTGGTGAACCTCCACCCTTGTTCAACCACAAGTTTTAACTTAGAAATTGGGATGAGGAGATTATTGATAGCTTCCATGTCTTGATGCTCAAGTTGTCCAATACCAGGGACATGGCTAAGTACTTAGATTCTTCCATCTGCAGAGGTTATGCACTTTCCCCAGAAGACTTGATTTTCACCAAGACAGGACCCTTTAGAAGCCTTCCCTTAGACCAAATGGACGCGTTCCAAACCTATCATCCCACTACCACCAACTGTCCAAATGGCTAAGTTATTGCAACCTATATGATCCAGGCAGAGCCCATAATTCCATGTGGTTGCACTAGAAGCTTCTTAACATTTGGCATCTCAAATCCCTTTGTTCCTGGGTGGATTTCCACAAGTGTGATACATAAGGTAAACCATAGAAATGGGCCTTGTGTAACCACTCAACACAAACCATTCTTTCCATTCCACCCAGGTGTTTCATTCACTTAGTTGTTTTATTAAGCAAAAACACAAGTCAATGACTTAGAAATATTTCACATAGCATGAATATATAATCCACCCTTGGTTGCTACTAGCTAGGCTAAGCATGGCAATGGTAAGCATCTTAACTTAGAGAAATCTCTAACAATTCTACCATTACTAGGATTTCCCAAGCATAGCATATAGATCAAAATATTCATGCAAGTCCTATACAAAATATTTCTAGTGCATAGTTGAAAAATATAGGAATAAAATCATGAAGCACCACTTGCCTTGGTAGTTTGGGGAGTAGCAACAATCTTCACAATCACAATCACTATTTGCACCAAAATCTACACATAAAATAATGGCACCAAAATCACATATCAAAATATACAAACAAAAATATATGAATGCATGCAAATGCCATGTGATGATTTTTCTACACCAAACAAGACAAGTAAACAGTACTCAAACATAAACAAGTCTAAGATACCCAAAATAATCTTTATTTGATCTTGAAAACATTTTTCAATTCATTTCTATATCCAAAATAATCCTATACAAGTTTCTGCAAAAACAACCATTTTTACAGAGGCAAAACATTAAACACAATGCATAAATAGATAGGATTTTCTCTCCTGATTTCCAATGATGTAAAATTTGCAAAATTTGAACGTGTGGATCAAAATTTATGAATTTAGCAAGTTTGAACATTTAATAGGTCTAAATTCTGTTTTTAAAACAAAGAACTAGCCACACGACGCTCTCTGATTGGTCGATACCGTTTCGCGCGGATCAGGATTTCTAGATCGTTAGATTAAAAGTGCATCGCATGGCTCAGATCTAAACTTACCGCTTCGTTAAGTGATCTAATTCTACGCATCAGATCAAGATCCAACGGCGCAAAAGCGATTGGCCAAAGATGGGCGGCGCGCGACAGTGGCTGGCGGCGGCGCGCTCGTGCGGTGATATTGCTGATGATACAGGAAGCGAGGAAGCCAGTGGGATAGCTTACCGAGTTCGCGTGATGATGCTGGTGCTCGAGGTGGTCTTCGTTGGCCAAGGGGCGCACCGTGGAGGTTGCTGGGGCTCGTCGGAGTTGTGCACGGCGTCGGGTGCTTGCAGACGTCAACGTTGCCGAAGATTTGAACTGCCCTAGCACGAACTAGATGTATTAGGGGGTGCGCAAGGTCACGGCGAGCATGATGGTATCGAGGAGAGGACAAGGGGCGCTCGGAAATTACCGTGATTTCTCACCGGAGATGAGAGACGCGTCAGGCTCTTGCGGTGGTTGACGAATCCGTCGACCTGGGTCACGAGCAGAAAAAAGGAAAGCATCAGGGGATGCGCCAGAATGTGCTGGTCATGTTTGTTTGAAGCAGAGGCAAAGGGGTGGTCGTGTCTTACTGGAATCAGTCGCCGGAGTGGCTCGGTACTGCGGCGGTGCAAGTGAGAGTGTGGATGGCCTGGTGGCGGAGTGGGGGCGCGAAGTGAGGGGAAATGGTCGCAGAGAAGTGGGGTTTAAATAGCCGTAGCAGGGGCAAGAATCTCACACGACATTAATGGGATTGAAGAGCATTTGCGTCGGGAGGAAACGGCCGCGGCGGCACTGGTCGCAGGCGTGATTTAGGGACGACGAGGTGACGTGGCTGCGAGGCCCAGTGGTCAGCGAGGGGGTGTGCACGGGCACGGTGAGGAAAGGCAGAGATAGAGGTGGCCCGGGTGGGCTGCTTTGTCTGCTGGGCCGAAAACGTGGCGCCAGGCCCAATACTGATTTCTAAACTCTTTTCTTTTTCTAATTTGATTTTCAGGAATCATTTTCAAATGAAATCAAAAGCATTTGAATTCCAAACTTTTCTGGATTTTTGTAAAGTGTAACCTTCATAATTTTGGACATAAAACCATGTTGTCTCTCTATACTTGCTTGGTCCCTTTTGAAAAATCAAAATAAACAGTGTCTTAGCACATGATTTGAATAGGTTTTGAAAATGGTTTAAAACCATATTTGTTTTGTAAATTTTGTCCAAGCCTTGACATACAACCAAACCATCTTAAGAGCAAACAAAACATGGTTTAAAACAAATATTCTCTCACTTGGGAGTGGCATTAGATCAATGCTTGCTTACATAAAATAATAGCACTCACTGCTTCTGTTTTCTTGAAATGAGCTTGAAATTGATCCCTAAATGATATGCATGCATGAATGATATGCAATCTTTGAAAACATGATTTTAGGGATGTTACAAATCTAACCCCCTTAAGGTGAATCTCGAGCTCGAGATTCGGATTGGCTAGCAAATAGGTGAGGGTGGTCTTTCCGAAGATCATCTTCTCTTTCCCATGTTGCTTGTTCTTCGGAATGATGGTTCCATTGAACTTTGCAGAACTTGATGGTCTTAGTCCGAGTAACTCTTTCTGCAGTCTCAAGAATCTTGACGGGTTTTTCCTCATAAGTGAGATCACTCTCCAATTGAACCTCCTCCAAAGGTATAGTATCCCTCAAAGAAGTCTCTTCCATCTCTGGATGGCATTTCTTAAGTTGACTCACATGAAATTGTAGAGGTCCCAACCTGATAAGGTAGAGATCCCTGTGTTTACAATGCTAGTCCCTGGATCAATAGCTAGCATCCACAGTTTAAGATGTAATATCAAGAAACAAAGGTCATAATACAACTTTATAACCAGGAATAAAATAATACATTACATCTTACATAGCTCATTTGGCTATCTCATTACAATGCAGCAGAAATAACTATATAGCATGGAGTCCTTCATCTTCAAAGTGCCACAGGCAGTCATGTTGGTTGTAGAGTTGTAATCCTATTTAACACACTTCACTAACATCAAACAAACCTGCAACATAATAAGTTACAGCCACAGGGGTCAATACATTTGAATTGTATTGGAAAGTTTCACTACTATGTAGAAATAAGTGGATCCTATCATTACATGCATATTTGGCTAAGTAGGGTTTAGGCTCATTTGCAGAAAGTAATATAGTTTTGTCCTATCTTTTCAAAATAGTTTTGCTCTTTTGAAAATCTTTCTGAACTCCTTGGAAAACTCCAAGTGCTTCAAACCCCTTGTTGTCACCATCAAGTTTTACTTTGAGAAATTGGACTGTCGAGATGTTCCATAGCTTCAGGCCTTAGTTGCTCAGAGTTGTCCATAACCGGGGACACAGCTAAGTACTTAGAATTTGATCTTCTGCAGAAGTTGTACACTTTTCCCACATGACACAATCTCATCTTGATGCCACCAGTGGCCGCTAGATAAGTACTCACCAAGATGGAGTACTGGCAGATTGAGAATGTGACAAAGTCTTTCCATAGAAGTCCTATCAATACACAATGCTAGCTTGTCTACCAGGCACCAATGTAGGGATAAATTTCCCTTACACAATTCTAGTTAACCTGAAGATGCCAATGCATGAGTCTTCCACTATGTAGTTGACTAAGCCAGAGCCCATTTAGCATGTGGTTGTACATGGAAGCCACCATTTGAGAAACATGTTCAATCTCTAAGTCCCTGGGTGGTTTTCTTCTAGTGCACATACAAAAAGAGATAGCCATATAAACATGGTTCCTTTTGTTTCCACCTTGTCCAACCTTGAGTATCCTTTTCCACCCAGGTGGTTCATTGAGTACTTGTTTTATTACATAAAACATATATCTTTTCAACTCTTCATATAATCATAACATGTATCCCATCCCAAATATATAGCAGGGCTAAGCATACTACAACTACAATGTTTCCACTAAGGAATATATAAGGGTATCCTATTAGGATTTAGCATAGCATAAAATATAGTAGTCCTTTCCATGCATGTTACAAAAATTCACTAAATGTAATGAAAATAGTAGGACTTGGATGATAGTGTTACTTGCCTTTTTAGTAGAGAATGTTGGTTCACTTCTTGAATCTTGCAAATACCACACTCTTCTAACTTCACTACAATTCAATCAAGCAAACACAAATTTAACTAGCATTCCAACCAATTTTATCACACATAAGATAATAGAAAGAAGGTCATGCATGCAAGCATGCAATAGATAGTTTTGCTTGCAAAAGTGGTTTCTACTAGGCTCTAAACATTATAAAGTTCAAAAGTGGTCATTTACTAAAGTGGTAAAACCATTTGCAAAAGGTTTTATCTATAAACCATTTTTAAATCAAATCATCATTTTATGTGGTTGAAAATGCTTTTAGCAAAGCAATATTTTTTAAAGAGTTCACCAAATATATTTTAATTCTCAAAACTTGGTGTTTAGGGTTAGAAGGTTTGAATCAAATAATTTCACAAAGGTTTCACTCCAAAAATCATTTCTAAACCAAAACAATATTTTTATTTGACTAGAAATGTACTAATTCAAATATTTATTTCTAGACTTCACAAAATACATTTTTAAATCCATAAGTTGGTTCCTAGGGTCAGTAGGTTCACAACAAACCATTTTGCAAATATTTCATCTCAAAAGTATATCTAGAACAATTTTTATATTCAAAATAAGCCTACACATGTTTCTGCAAATTCAACCAATTTTCTAGAAGCAAAACATTAAACAAAGTGCATGGTTGCAAAGTACTTGTTCTGCTGAATCCATTGAAATAAAAAATTTGAAAAATTTGGACGTGTAGAACTAAAGTTATGAATTTTACAAGTTTGCAAATCAAATAGAACATTTTCTGGTTTTATTCAAAAAGACTGGCCACGTGGCGCAATCTAACTGGACGGTACCGCTTCGTGCGGATCAGCCTCTCTGGACCGCAGGATTTAACTTAAAACGAATGGCTCAGATGGATGGCTGCACCCTTCGGTTAAGATCTAATCACAGCCCCTAGATTAAAATCTAACGGACATAATCGCTTGGTCAAAGATCGCGAGCCAATGCGGCGCATGGAGCATGCTCTGCTCGCGGCAGAGCTGGCGATAAAGGAAGCAAGGAAGAGGGGGAGTATCTCACCGTGATCAGGGGATCGTGGCGATGCTCAACATGGTCGCGAGGAGGCAAGGGGCGCTCAGATGTGACGGTGATTGCTCACCGGAGACGGTGTCGGTGTCGGGCGGTTCTATTTGCTGTCGGAGGTGAGGTTGCAGATCGCCCTAAGGCAAGTGGAGCACATGGTTAGACGCGGGTGAGTGCGTAGATGATAGGAGCATCCACGGTTAAGGTCGGGGCGGTCGGTGCTTACCAGGGGAGTTCGCCGGAGCCAAGGCAGACGATGGTGGTGTTCAGAATCGAGGTTGTCGTCGTTGTGGAGCGGGCGAGGTCAAACGGTTGGCACAGGGAGGTGCGCAAGAGGCTGCTGATGAAACCCGTGTGAAGCAGGGGCCGAGGGGGAGACTGTCCTCGCCAGAATCGACAAAGGAGCTCGTCGGAGCATAGAGGGCTCGAGCTCACAATTGGGGCAGCCCGGTGGCAGAGGGTGGCTGGAGTTTGGGGGGAAAGAGAGAGGGGAGCGTGGCGTTTATGTGTGTGTGTTTACTGGCATGGATTGATCACTCCATCAAACAGAATTAAGCTACGAATCAAGGCACAGAACACGGTCGCGAGGAGCTGGCCGCGCGTGGAAACGATGAACACCTCTGTGGGGCCGTGCTGACAGTGAGAGAGAGAGAGAGGTGGGGCACGGGGTCCACTTGTCTGCATCTCTGCGGGTGTGCTTTTCAGTGAAAACGGTTCACTGCGGGGGAGTTTAGTTGGGCTGGAGTTGGGCTTGCTGGGCCTGTTGGGTTGGGTTGGTTCGTTTTACTTTTTTTTATACTGAAGCTTTTCTTTTTTTTCTATTTGGAATTTCTGTTTTGATTTTATTCAAACAATTCAAACACCCAAATGAATTCAAACCTTTGCCAAACATTGTGTAGTTTTTAATTTTTTTAACAACACAAACCAAGGTCCAAAACAAAATAATTTTTTTATTCTTTTTAGGATCCATTAATATTTAAATAAATAGACTTTAGTCATTTATTCAAATAGGGTTTAATTTATTTAAAAATCTATTTGAAAACCAAATAATTCCAAAACCTTTTCAGTAGCTTTCATTTGAAAAACAAAAACACTTGGAAATCTTAATTAAATAAAATAACAAGTTTTAGTGTTTTATTAAAAATGGAGAAGCCTTTACTTTAATAAAATTGGTTATTAATAAATCCTCATTATTTTATTTAAATAAACCTTTACTCTTTTAATCAAAACAAAAATATTTTAATTCAAAAGCTTGGCCAAGTTTTAATTTGGATCTATAAAATAATCCTTATTTATATTTCTACCTTTGCTTTTGAAAACCAAAACTTTATATTAAAATATCCAAAAATAGTGATTCCAACTTTTATAACTTTGTTTATTATTTGTTTATCTTTTTAAATCCCTTTAGGATTTTATTTGATCAAAATAAGTTTTGATGTTTCCAATTGGAATCAAAAAGTTTCTTCTCACCCTGAAAAACAACAATTGTTTAATTTGTTTATTTATTTTTCACATTTCAAAATTTGGAAAATTTTGGGATGTGACAGGCTACCACCCTTAAAATAAATCTCGTCCTGAGATTTGGGAAGGCTAGAGGTTACAAGTTGGCTTCAAGGCAACTAGGGTACTACCACCCTTAAAATAAATCTCGTAGGATTACATTGATGGTTCACTTTACTATGGGTTCAACACTTGATATCCAGACAAGGAATCCTTATTTGACTCTTCTGAGTTAACTAGTTCCTAACATCCACTTCTTCTATCTCTTCAAAGTTCCCATCCATGTCAATGTGGTTCACATGTCCTTTCTAGGTCACATTGGAGTCATTTCCTTTGGCTCATCTAGTATCCTTATTCTTTCCTTCTTAGGACAGTCTGATGCATAGTGTCCAAGTTCCTTACAATTATAGCATTGCAACTGGATAATATCTTTCTTCCTGAAATTGTCATGTTGATTCTGACCAAGGTCATCTCCATTGTCAGTACCATTTCCATTATTATCACTTTCATTGTTGTTGTGGTGATACTGATGTGGTTCAGAATCCTCATTGCTCTTTTTGAATGAATGCTTCTTTTGTGATGATTCTGAGTGATGCTTGAGTTTATGTTTCCTCTTTCTATTCTCAACTTGATTCTTCTTGTTTCCCAAAATGGTGGCTTTGTCACAGAGGGTTTGATAAGTTGGGACATATGCAACAGATAGCTGCAGGTTCAACTCATCATTAAGTCCTTCAAGAAATTTCTCCTTTCTCTTAGCATCTGTATCAACTTCATCTGGTGCATAGCAGGCCAGATTGTTGAATTCTTCAATATACTCAACCACACTAAGGTGATGTTGTTTCAGATTGTGGAATTCCTTTTTCTTCAGGTACATCACCCCAGGTGAGATGTGAGTTGTACGGAAACCATCCTCAAAAATAGCCCAGGTCACATCTTCAAGGGGAGTGGTGATTTGAAAGTTGTCCCACCATGTTGCTGCTGGTCCTTCAAGTAGAAATGCTGCAAACCTAACTTTTTCTTCGTCGGTGCAGCCAACAGTCACTAAGTCTTTGTTCACTGAACGTAACCAGTCATTGGCTTCCATTGGATCAGTTGTTCCAGAGAACCTTGCAGGTCTAAGTTTCAGAAACTTGGTGAGCATGTCAAGTGCTGGAGGATTATTCTGATTGTTGTTGTTGTTGTTGTTGTTGTTCTGATTCTGTATGAGTGTGGTCATCATCTGCATCAGTTGAGTTTGGCCTGTCATTAACTGTTGCATCTCGGGAGTGATGTTGTTGTTGTTTTGGTTGGGGTTGGCACGATGGGGAGGCATCTTTTGGTTTGATAGGGATGAGTATTGGTGGATAGGTTTAAAGAGGTTCTAACACACAACTCAAACCAACCAAGTTCAATCAAACAATAAAGCAATCAACAAGCAACTATCCACTTAACAACTTATGAGCTTAACTCATGAGTTGAAGGAAACAACAAGTTTTCTTGAAATAATCAACTTAGTATAGTCATACCTCATAGGTCAATATGATCCATACACTAACATGATATCAATGTTTTTTTGTAGGCAATCTAATGTCTCTTGGTTCTCACTTGTATTCCTTAGTGATGTCTAGGTTGAAATCCTTGGTGGAACTAAAGTTGAAATCACCTGAAGATGTTGAAGACATTAGAGTTGATGAAATCCTTTGCACATGGTGAAGTATTTGGCCATGGGGTAGGCTTTGTCCATCAACTTTGAAATAGAAGAGATGTAGAATCAAAATCAAAATGGTTGAGGAAAGAGTTTACAAGATTGTTTGTAAATAAATTTTGGAACAAATACAACTCCTATTTTTCTAAGGGGTTTTGTCCAATCCTAGGGTTACAATTCTACAGGCAACACAGTGCTCTGATACCATCTGTAGAGGTCCCAACCTGATAAGGTAGATATCCCTGTGTTTACAATGCTAGTCCCTGGATCAATAGCTAGCATCCACAGTTTAAGATGTAATATCAAGAAACAAAGGTCATAATGCAACTTTATAACCAGGAATAAAATAATACATTACATCTTACATAGCTCATTTGGCTATCTCATTACAATGGAGCAGAAATAACTATATAGCATGGAGTCCTTCATCTTCAAAGTGCCACAAGAAGTCATGTTGGTTGTAGAGTTGTAATCCTATTTAACACACTTCACTAACATCAAACAAACCTGCAACATAACAAGTTATAGCCACAGGGGTCAATACATTTGAATTGTATTGGCAAGTTTCACTACTATGTAGAAATAAGTGGATCCTATCATTACATGCATATTTGGCTAAGTAGGGTTTAGGCTCATTTGCAGAAAGCAATATAGTTTTGTCCTATCTTTTCAAAATAGTTTTGCTCTTTTGAAAATCTTTCTGAACTCCTTGGAAAACTCCAAGTGCTTCAAACCCCTTGTTGTCACCATCAAGTTTTACTTTGAGAAATTGGAATGTCAAGATCTTCCATAGCTTCAGGCCTTAGTTGCTCAGAGTTGTCCGTAACCGGGGACACAGCTAAGTACTTAGAATTTGATCTTCTGCAGAAGTTATACACTTTTCCCACATGACACAATCTCATCTTGATGCCACCAGTGGCCGCTGGATAAGTACTCACCAAGATGGAGTACTGGCAGATTGAGAATGTGACAAAGTCTTTCCATAGAAGTCCTATCAATACACAATGCTCGCTTGCCTACCAGGCACCACTGTAGGGATAAATTTCCCTTACACAATTCTAGTTAACCTGAAGATGCCAATGCATGAGTCTTCCACTATGTAGTTGACTAAGCCAGAGCCCATTTAGCATGTGGTTGTACATGGAAGCCACTGTACGAGAAACATGTTCAATCTCTAAGTCCCTGGGTGGTTTTCTTCTAGTGCACATACAAAAAGAGATAGCCATATAAACATGGTTCCTTTTGTTGCCACCTTGTCCAACCTTGAGTATCCTTTTCCACCCAGGTGGTTCATTGAGTACTTGTTTTATTACATAAAACATATATCTTTTCAACTCTTCATATAATCATAACATGTATCCCATCCCAAATATATAGCAGGGCTAAGCATACTACAACTACAATGTTTCCACTAAGGAATATATAAGGGTATCCTATTAGGATTTAGCATAGCATAAAATATAGTAGTCCTTTCCATGCATGTTACAAAAATCCACTAAATGTAATGAAAATAGTAGGACTTGGATGATAGTGTTACTTGCCTTTTTAGTAGAGAATGTTGGTTCACTTCTTGAATCTTGCAAATACCACACTCTTCTAACTTCACTACAATTCAATCAAGCAAACACAAATTTAACTAGCATTCCAACCAATTTTATCACACATAAGATAATAGAAAGAAGGTCATGCATGCAAGCATGCAATAGATAGTTTTGCTTGCAAAAGTGGTTTCTACTAGGCTCTAAACATTATAAAGTTCAAAAGTGGTCATTTACTAAAGTGGTAAAACCATTTGCAAAAGGTTTTATCTATAAACCATTTTTAAATCAAATCATCATTTTATGTGGTTGAAAATGCTTTTAGCAAAGCAATATTCTTTAAAGAGTTCACCAAATATATTTTAATTCTCAAAACTTGGTGTTTAGGGTCAGAAGGTTTGAATCAAATCATTTCCCAAAGGTTTCACTCCAAAAATCATTTCTAAACCAAAACAATATTTTTATTTGACTAGAAATGTACTAATTCAAATATTTATTTCTAGACTTCACAAAACACATTTTTAAATCCATAAGTTGGTTCCTAGGGTCAATAGGTTCGCAACAAACCATTTTGCAAAGATTTCATCTCAAAAGTATATCTAGAACAATTTTATATTCAAAATAAGCCTACACATGTTTCTGCAAATTCAACCAATTTTCTAGAAGCAAAACATTAAACAAAGTGCATGGTTGCACAGCACTTGTTCTGCTGAATCCATTGAAATAAATTTTTTGAAAAATTTGGACGTGTAGAACTAAAGTTATGAATTTTACAAGTTTGCAAATCAAATAGAACATTTTCTGGTTTTATTCAAACAGACTGGCCACGTGGCGCAATCTAACTGGACGGTACCGCTTCGTGCGGATCAGCCTCTCTGGACCGCAGGATTTAACTTAAAACGAATGGCTCAGATGGGCGCGTAGCCCTTTGGTTAAGATCTAATCACAGCCCCTAGATTAAAATCTAACGGACACAATCGCTTGGTCAAAGACTGGCGGCGCTGCGCGGCGGCGACTGGCGGAGCACGCTCTGCTCGCGGCGGAGCTGGCGATACAGGAAGCGAGGAAGAGGGGGTAGTATCTCACCGTGATCAGGGGATCGTGGCGATGCTCAACGTGGTCGCGAGGAGGCAAGGGGCGCTCAGATGCGACGGCGATTGCTCACCGGAGACGGTGTCGGCGTCGGGCGGTTCTATTTGCTATCGGAGGTGAGGTTGCAGATCGCCCTAAGGCAAGTGGAGCACATGGTTAGACGCGGGTGAGTGCGTAGATGATAGGAGCATCCACGATTAAGGTCGGGGTGGTCGGTGCTTACCAGGGGAGTTCGCCGGAGCCAAGGCAGACGACGGTGGTGTTCAGAATCGAGGTTGTCGTTGTTGTGGAGCGGGCGAGGTCAAACGGTTGGCACAGGGAGGTGCACAAGAGGCTGCTGATGAAACCCGTGTGAAGCAGGGGCCGAGGGGGAGACTGTCCTTGCCGGAATCGACAAAGGAGCTCGTCGGAGCATAGAGGGCTCGAGCTCACAATTGGGGCAGCCCGGTGGCATAGGGTGGCTGGAGTTTGGGGGGAAAGAGAGAGGGGAGCGTGGCGTTTATGTGTGCGTGTTTACTGGCATGGATTAATCACTCCATCAATCAGAATTAAGCTACGAATCAAGGCACAGAACACGGTCGCGAGGAGCTGGCCGCGGGTGGAAACGATGAACACCTCTGTGGGGCCGTGCTGACAGTGAGAGAGAGAGAGGGGGCACGGGGTCCACTTGTCTGCGTCTCTGCGGGTGTGCTTTTCAGTGAAAACGGTTCACTGCGGGGGAGTTTAGTTGGGCTGGAGTTGGGCTTGCTGGGCCTGTTGGGTTGGGTTGGTTCGTTTTACTTTTTTTTTATACTGAAGCTTTTCTTTTTTTTCTATTTGGAATTTCTGTTTTGATTTTATTCAAACAATTCAAACACCCAAATGAATTCAATCCTTTGCCAAACATTGTGTAGTTTTTAATTTTTTTTAACAACACAAACCAAGGTCCAAAACAAAATAATTTTTTTTATTCTTTTTAGGATCCATTAATATTTAAATAAATAGACTTTAGTCATTTATTCAAATAGGGTTTTATTTATTTAAAAATCTATTTGAAAACCAAATAATTCCAAAACCTTTTCAGTAGCTTTCATTTGAAAAACAAAAACACTTGGAAATCTTAATTAAATAAAATAACAAGTTTTAGTGTTTTATTAAAAATGGAGAAGCCTTTACTTTAATAAAATTGGTTATTAATAAATCCTCATTATTTTATTTAAATAAACCTTTACTCTTTTAATCAAAACAAAAATATTTTAATTCAAAAGCTTGGCCAAGGTTTAATTTGGATCTATAAAATAATCCTTATTTATATTTCTACCTTTGCTTTTGAAAACCAAAACTTTATATTAAAAGATCCAAAAATAGTGATTCCAACTTTTATAACTTTGTTTATTATTTGTTTATCTTTTTAAATCCCTTTAGGATTTTATTTGATCAAAATAAGTTTTGATGTTTCGAATTGGAATCAAAAAGTTTCTTCTCACCCTGAAAAACAACAATTGTTTAATATGTTTATTTATTTTTCACATTTCAAAATTTGGAAAATTTTGGGATGTGACAGGCTACCGCCCGTAAAATAAATCTCGTCCCGAGATTTGGGAAGGCTAGAGGTTACAAGTTGGCTTCAAGGAAACTAGGGTACTACCACCCTTAAAATATATCTCGTAGGATTACATTGATGGTTCACTTGACTATGGGTTCAACACTTGATATCCAGACAAGGAATCCTTATTTGAATCTTCTGAGTTAACTAGTTCCTGACATCCACTTCTTCTATCTCTTCAAAGTTCCCATCCATGTCAATGTGGTTCACATGTCCTTTCTGGGTCACATTGGAGTCATTTCCTTTGGCTCATCTAGTATCCTTATTCTTTTCCTTCTCAGGACAATCTGATGCATAGTGTCCAAGTTCCTTACAATTATAGCATTGCAACTGGATAATATCTTTCTTCCTGAAATTGTCATGTTGATTCTGACCAAGGTCATCTCCATTGTCAGTACCATTTCCATTATTATCACTTTCATTGTTGTTGTGGTGATACTGATGTGGTTCAGAATCCTCATTGCTCTTTTTGAATGAATGCTTCTTTTGTGATGATTCTGAGTGATGCTTGAGTTTATGTTTCCTCTTTCTATTCTCAACTTGATTCTTCTTGTTTCCCAAAATGGTGGCTTTGTCACAGAGGGTTTGATAAGTTGGGACATATGCAACAGATAGCTGCAGGTTCAACTCATCATTAAGTCCTTCAAGAAATTTCTCCTTTCTCTTAGCATCTGTATCAACTTCATCTGGTGCATAGCGTGCCAGATTGTTGAATTCTTCAATATACTCAACCACACTAAGGTGATGTTGTTTCAGATTGTGGAATTCGTTTTACTTCAGGTACATCACCCCAGGTGAGATGTGAGTTGTACGGAAACCATCCTCAAAAATAGCCCAGGTCACATCTTCAAGGGGAGTGGTGATTTGAAAGTTGTCCCACCATGTTGCTACTGGTCCTTCAAGTAGATATGCTGTAAACCTAACTTTTTCTTCGTCGGTGCAGCCAACAGTCACTAAGTCTTTGTTCACTGAATGTAACCAGTCATTGGCTTCCATTGGATCAGTTGTTCCAGAGAATCTTGCAGGTCTAAGTTTCAGAAACTTGGTGAGCATGTCAAGTGCTGGAGGATTATTCTGATTGTTGTTGTTGTTGTTCTGATTCTGTATGAGTGTGGTCATCATCTGCATCAGTTGAGGTTGGCCTGTCATTAACTGTTGCATCTCGGGAGTGATGTTGTTGTTGTTTTGGTTGGGGTTGGCACGACGGGGAGGCATCTGTTGGTTTGATAGGGATGAGTATTGGTGGATAGGTTTAAAGAGGTTCTAACACACAACTCAAACCAACCAAGTTCAATCAAACAATAAAGCAATCAACAAGCAACTATCCACTTAACAACTTATGAGCTTAACTCATGAGTTGAAGGAAACAACAAGTTTTCTTGAAATAATCAACTTAGTATAGTCATACCTCATAGGTCAATATGATCCATACACTAACATGATATCAATGTTTTTTTGTAGGCAATCTAATGTCTCTTGGTTCTCACTTGTAGTCCTTAGTGATGTCTAGGTTGAAATCCTTGGTGGAACTAAAGTTGAAATCACCTGAAGATGTTGAAGACATTAGAGTTGATGAAATCCTTTGCACATGGTGAAGTATTTGGCCATGGGGTAGGCTTTGTCCATCAACTTTGAAATAGAAGAGATGTAGAATCAAAATCAAAATGGTTGAGGAAAGAGTTTACAAGATTGTTTGTAAATAAATTTTGGAACAAATACAACTCCTATTTTTCTAAGGGGTTTTGTCCAATCCTAGGGTTACAATTCTACAGGCAACACAGTGCTCTGATACCATCTGTAGAGGTCCCAACCTGATAAGGTAGATATCCCTGTGTTTACAATGCTAGTCCCTGGATCAATAGCTAGCATCCACAGTTTAAGATGTAATATCAAGAAACAAAGGTCATAATGCAACTTTATAACCAGGAATAAAATAATACATTACATCTTACATAGCTCATTTGGCTATCTCATTACAATGGAGCAGAAATAACTATATAGCATGGAGTCCTTCATCTTCAAAGTGCCACAAGAAGTCATGTTGGTTGTAGAGTTGTAATCCTATTTAACACACTTCACTAACATCAAACAAACCTGCAACATAACAAGTTATAGCCACAGGGGTCAATACATTTGAATTGTATTGGCAAGTTTCACTACTATGTAGAAATAAGTGGATCCTATCATTACATGCATATTTGGCTAAGTAGGGTTTAGGCTCATTTGCAGAAAGCAATATAGTTTTGTCCTATCTTTTCAAAATAGTTTTGCTCTTTTGAAAATCTTTCTGAACTCCTTGGAAAACTCCAAGTGCTTCAAACCCCTTGTTGTCACCATCAAGTTTTACTTTGAGAAATTGGAATGTCAAGATCTTCCATAGCTTCAGGCCTTAGTTGCTCAGAGTTGTCCGTAACCGGGGACACAGCTAAGTACTTAGAATTTGATCTTCTGCAGAAGTTATACACTTTTCCCACATGACACAATCTCATCTTGATGCCACCAGTGGCCGCTGGATAAGTACTCACCAAGATGGAGTACTGGCAGATTGAGAATGTGACAAAGTCTTTCCATAGAAGTCCTATCAATACACAATGCTCGCTTGCCTACCAGGCACCACTGTAGGGATAAATTTCCCTTACACAATTCTAGTTAACCTGAAGATGCCAATGCATGAGTCTTCCACTATGTAGTTGACTAAGCCAGAGCCCATTTAGCATGTGGTTGTGCATGGAAGCCACTGTACGAGAAACATGTTCAATCTCTAAGTCCCTGGGTGGTTTTCTTCTAGTGCACATACAAAAATAGATAGCCATATAAACATGGTTCCTTTTGTTGCCACCTTGTCCAACCTTGAGTATCCTTTTCCACCCAGGTGGTTCATTGAGTACTTGTTTTATCACATAAAACATATATCTTTTCAACTCTTCATATAATCATAACATGTATCCCATCCCAAATATATAGCAGGGCTAAGCATACTACAACTACAATGTTTCCACTAAGGAATATATAAGGGTATCCTATTAGGATTTAGCATAGCATAAAATATAGTAGTCCTTTCCATGCATGTTACAAAAATCCACTAAATGTAATGAAAATAGTAGGACTTGGATGATAGTGTTACTTGCCTTTTTAGTAGAGAATGTTGGTTCACTTCTTGAATCTTGCAAATACCACACTCTTCTAACTTCACTACAATTCAATCAAGCAAACACAAATTTAACTAGCATTCCAACCAATTTTATCACACATAAGATAATAGAAAGAAGGTCATGCATGCAAGCATGCAATAGATAGTTTTGCTTGCAAAAGTGGTTTCTACTAGGCTCTAAACATTATAAAGTTCAAAAGTGGTCATTTACTAAAGTGGTAAAACCATTTGCAAAAGGTTTTATCTATAAACCATTTTTAAATCAAATCATCATTTTATGTGGTTGAAAATGCTTTTAGCAAAGCAATATTCTTTAAAGAGTTCACCAAATATATTTTAATTCTCAAAACTTGGTGTTTAGGGTCAGAAGGTTTGACTCAAATCATTTCCCAAAGGTTTCACTCCAAAAATCATTTCTAAACCAAAACAATATTTTTATTTGACTAGAAATGTACTATTTCAAATATTTATTTCTAGACTTCACAAAATACATTTTGAAATCCATAAGTTGGTTCCTAGTGTCAGTAGGTTCACAACAAACCATTTTGCAAAGATTTCATCTCAAAAGTATATCTAGAACAATTTTTATATTCAAAATAAGCCTACACATGTTTCTGCAAATTCAACCAATTTTCCAGAAGCAAAACATTAAACAAAGTGCATGGTTGCAAAGTAATTGTTCTGATGAATCCATTGATATAAAATTTGCAAAATTTGGACGTGTAGAACTAAAGTTATGAATTTTACAAGTTTGCAAATCAAATAGAACATTTTCTGGTTTTATTCAAACAGACTGGCCACGTGGCGCAATCTAACTGGACGGTACTGCTTCGTGCGGATCAGCCTCTCTGGACCACAGGATTTAACTTAAAACGAATGGCTCAGATGGGCGTGTACCCCTTCGGTTAAGATCTAATCATAGACCCTAGATTAAAATCTAACGGACACAATCGCTTGGTCAAAGACTGGCGGCGACTGGCGGAGAACGCTCTGCTCGCGGCGGAGCTGGCGATACAGGAAGCGAGGAAGAGGGGGGAGTAGCTCACCGTGATCAGGGGATCGTGGCGATGCTCAACATGGTCGCAAGGAGGCAAGGGGCGCTCAAATGCGACGGCGATTGCTCACCGGAGACGGTGTCGGCATCGAGCGGTTCTGTTTGCTGTCGGAGGTGAGGTTGCAGATCACCCTAAGGCAAGTGGAGCACATGGTTAGACGCGGGTGAGTGCGTAGATGATAGGAGCATCCACGGTTAAGGTCGGGGCGGTCGGTGCTTACCAGGGGAGTTCGCCGTAGCCAAGGCAGACGGCGGTGGTGTTCAGAATCGAGGTTGTCGTCGTTGTGGAGCGGGCGAGGTCAAATGGTTGGCACAGGGAGGTGCACAAGAGGCTGCTGATGAAACCCATGTGAAGCAGGGGCCGAGGGGGAGACTGTCCTCGCCAGAATCAACAAAGGAGCTCGTCGGAGCAGAGAGGGCTTGAGCTCACAATTGGGGCAGCCCGGTGGCAGAGGGTGGCTGGAGTTTGGGGGGAAAGAGAGAGGGGAGCGTGGCGTTTATGTGTGCGTGTTTACTGGCGTGGATTGATCACTCCATCAATCGGAATTAAGCTATGAATCAAGGCGCAGAAAACGGTCGCGAGGAGCTGGCCGCGGGTGGAACGATGAACACCTCTGTGGGGTCTTACGATGAGAGAGAGAGAGGGGCACGGGTCCACTTCTGCCTCTGGTGTGCTTTTCAGTGAAAACGGTTCACTGCGGGGGAGTTTAGTTGGGCTTGCTGGGCCCGTTGGGTTGGGTTGGTTCGTTTTACTTTTTTTTATACTGAAGCTTTTCTCTTTTTTCTATTTGGAATTTCTGTTTTGATTTTATTCAAACAATTCAAACACCCAAATGAATTCAAACCTTTGCCAAACTTTGTGTAGTTTTTAATTTTGTTTAACAACACAAACCAAGGTCCAAAACAAAATAATTTTTTATTCTTTTTAGGATCCATTAATAATTAAATAAATAGACTTTAGTCATTAATTCAAATAGGGTTTAATTTATTTAAAAACTCTATTTGAAAACCAAATAATTACAAAACCTTTTTAGTAGCTTTCATTTGAAAAACAAAAACACTTGGAAATCTTAATTAAATAAAATAACAAGTTTTAGTGTTTTATTAAAAATGGAAAAGCCTTTACTTTAATAAAATTGGTTATTAATAAATCCTCATTATTTTCTTTAAATAAACCTTTACTCTTTTAATCAAAACAAAAATATTTTAATTCAAAAGCTTGGCCAAGGTTTAATTTGGCTCTATAAAATAATCCTTATTTATATTTCTACCTTTGCTTTTGAAAACCAAAACTTTATATTAAAAGATCCAAAAATAGTGATTCCAACTTTTATAACTTTGTTTATCTTTTTAAATCCCTTTAGGATTTTATTTTATCAAAATAAGTTTTGATGTTTCCAATTGGAATCAAAAAGTTTCTTCTCACCCTAAAAAACAACAATTGTTTAATTTGTTTATTTATTTTTCACATTTCAAAATTTGGAAAATTTTGGGATGTGACAGAAATACATTGTGAACGGCAGACAATGACTCTGGTAATTCAATATCATAGGCTACTTCTCCTTTACGACTAAGAATCTTGAATGGTCCAACATATCTTGGGGCCAACTTTCCTTAGAATCCAAATCTCTTCACTCCATGAAGTGGTGACACTCTAAGATAAGCTCTATCTCCCACTTCATAAGTGACTTCTCTACGCTTAGGATCTGCGTAGCTCTTCTGTCGAGACTGTGCTATCTTCAATATGTCCTTAACTAGCCTGACTTTCTCTTCAGCCTCTTTGATTAGTTCTGGTCCGAACAAATTTCTTTCTCCCACACCATTCCATAGTAATGGGGTGGTACACTTTCTCCCATAGAGAAACTCAAATGGTGCCATCTCAATACTGGCTTGATAGCTGTTATTGTAAGAGAATTCTGCGTAAGGCAGACTTTCATCCCAACTAGCTCCATAGTCTAGAGCACATGCTCTCAACATATCTTCAAGAATCTGGTTGGTTCTTTCTGTCTGACCATCAGTCTGAGGGTGAAAAGCAGTGCTGAATTCTAACCTCGTTCCCAATGACTCATGTAGCTGCCTCCAAAAATGAGAAGTGAATTGGGTTCCCCTATCAAACACAATACTCTTGGGTACTCCATGCAGACATACAATCCTACTCATGTAGATCCTGGCTAACTTGGCACTTGTATAGGTTGTGTTCATGGGTATGAAATGAGCCACTTTAGTTAGGCGATCCACTACTACCCAAATAGAGTCATATCCTGACCTGGTCCTTGGCCAATCTTGTCCCACTTCCAATCAGGAATAGGTAGCGGTTGTAGCAATCCTGCTGGTTTCTGATGTTCCGCTTTCACTCTGCTACATACATCACACAAAGCAATATGTTCGGCGATTTCTTTCTTGAGATTATTCCACCAAAATCTTTCCTTCATATCCATGTACATTTTGGTGTTACCCGGATGAATGGAATATGGTGAGTTATGTGCTTCTTGTAAAATCAGTTTCTGAAGCTCCGGATCTTGTGGAACACAGATACGTTTTCCATACCATAAGGTACCCTGTTCGTCTTCATGGAATCCTTTGGCTTTTCCTTTGCCAATCTTTTCCTTGATCTCGTCAATTTCTTTGTCTGTCTTTTGGGCTTCTTTGATTTTGTCGAACAAAGTGGGTTGAACATCCAATGACATGAGATGTCCTTTAGGCACAATCTCCAATCTGAGATCTCTAAATTGGGCACACAGATAATCTGGCAACTCTCCCTTAGTAAGGCCATTCACAAATACCTTATGGCTTAGAGCATCCGCTACAACATTTGCTTTACCGGGATGGTATTGCAAACTCAAGTTATAGTCCTTGATGAGTTCTAGCCATCTTCTTTGTCTCATGTTGATTTCTTTGTGGGTGAAGATATACTTCATACTTTTGTGATCTGTGAACACTTCACATCGCTTTCCCAAAAGATAATGTATCCATGTTTTGAGTGCATGGACAACAGAGGCTAACTCTAAATCATGAGTAGGGTAATTTACCTCATGAGTTTTGAGTTGTCTCGAGGCATAAGCCACAACTTTTCCTTCCTGCATTAGCACTGCACCTAATCCATGATGAGATGCATCACAATAAACTTGGAAATCCTTCTCCAAATCTGGCAGACATAAGACTGGTGCTGTCACTAGTCTCTTCTTCAATTCTTGGAAACTGAGTTCACATCCTTCAGACCAAGCGAATTTCTTGTCTTTCTTTAGTAACTCTGTCATTGGTTTAGCTACTTTGGAGAAATTCTCAATAAATCTTCTATAGTATCCTGCCAAGCCAAGGAAACTACGAACCTCTTTTACTGACTTAGGAGATTCCCATTCAGTTACTGCTGAAACTTTAGCAGGATCAACTGCTACACCATCTCCTGACACAATGTGTCCAAGAAAACCAACTTCATTCAACCAAAATTCACACTTGCTGAATTTGGCATACAACTTATGTTCTCTAAGCTTCTCAAGTATCAAACATAAATTTACTTCATGTTCTTCTTTGCTCTTGGAGTAGATCAAAATGTCATCGATGAAAACGACAACAAACTTGTTAAGGAACTCCATGAACACCTTGTTCATCATATTCATGAAGTAAGCTGGTGCATTGGTTAAACCAAATGGCATCACGGTGTACTCATACAATCCATACCTAGTGGTGAAAGTTGTCTTAGGTATGTCTTGCTCCCTTATCTTAAGCTGGAAATAACCTGATCGGAGATCAATCTTCGAGAACACACAGGCTCCTTCTAACTGATCAAACAAGTCATTGATTCTAGGCAAAGGGTATTTGTTGTTGATGGTCACCTCATTGAGTGAACGGTAATCTATGCATAAATTTGACTTCTATCCTTCTTTTCTACAAACAAAACTGGTGCTCCCCAAGATGAAGAACATGGTTGAATAAATCCTTTCTGCAACTATTCTCCAAGTTCTTTCTTGAGTTCTTTCAACTCATCAACTGACATCTTGTATGGTCTCTTTGCTATTGGTCCAGATCCTGGTAGCAAATCAATAAGAAACTCCACATCTCTATCTGGTGGCATTCCCGGCAATTCTTCCGGAAACACATCCGGATATTCACTCATAAATGGCACACTGTCCATGCTAACCCCCTTAAGGGAATTTAGCTTACCTCATTTTGATTCAAAGTTAGTCTTGAATCTAATCCTTTTGTTTTCTGGAGTTGTGAGTGTGACAGTATGGTTGGCACAATCTAGCACTCCGTTATGATTGGTCATCCAGTCCATTCCCAAAATGACATCCAATCCTTGAGAATTTAGGATTATCAGATTAACAGGAAACTTATACTTCCCAAACTCTATGACTAGATCATGACATCCTGAGTTCACTATCATCTCTCCGCCAGGAAAACTTACTTTTATAGGACACCCAATAGTTTCTACCGGTAGTTCATTTCTTTCAACAAATGCTCTTGATATGAATGAATGAGATGCACCAGTATCAAAGAGAACAAATGCTGGAACAGAATTGAGTTTGAACTTACCAGCAACAGCATCAGGTTCCTCATAGATTTCCTCCACATTGATGTGGTTCACTTGTCCCTTCTGGAAAGGGTTGGGCTTGTTGGGTCCCTCAACTTTCTTTTCTAGGCATCCATTTGCATAATGCCCCATCTTCTTGCACTTGAAACATTCAACCTGACTAAGATCCTTCTTGACAGGCTGGATTCCACTACCACTTCCACTTCCATTGTGGTGGCCCTTATATCCACTCTTGTGATTCTTGTACTTGTCATTGTCATGACTACGGTGATGCTTGTTGTCATGATGAAGGTTGTGGTTGTGGTGGCTGTTGTACTTTCCATGCTTGTGGGATCCAGAATTCCCACTGTCATCATAATGGGGACGCTTGTGAGACGATCCCGAGTTGTGCTTATCAGAGTTGTGTTTCCTCTTCCTGCTTTCAACCTGTTTCATCTTGCTCTCCAAGATGGTAGCCTTGTCACAAAGAGATTGATAGGTAGGGACATAGGCCACAGATAGCTGCAGGTTCAGTTCATCGTTCAACCCTTCGAGAAACTTCTCTTTCCTCTTAGCATCAGTGTCAACTTCATCCGGTGCATAATGCGCCAGATTGTTGAACTCCTCAATATACTCTGCCACGCTGCGGTGGCGCTGCTTCAAGTTATGAAATTCCTTCTTCTTCAAACTCATCACTCCGGATGAGATGTGAGCTGTACGGAAACCATCTTCAAAGATAGCCCATGTCACATCCTCAATAGGAGTGGTGATCTAGAAGTTATCCCACCAAGTAGTTGCTGGTCCTTCCAACAAGTGTGCTGCAAACCTGACTTTATCTTCATCAGTACAGCCAACAGTTACCAAATCCTTGTTCACTAAGCGTAGCCAATCATTGGCCACCATGGGATCAGTAGTTCCTGAGAACTTTACTGGCCTCAGTCTTAGGAATCTGGTGAGCATGTCAAAACCTAGTGGATTATTCTGATTGTTGTTGTTGTTGTTATTATTATTGTTGTTGTTGTTATTTTGATTCTATATGAAAGTGGTCATCATCTGCATCAGTTGCGTCTGAGCTATCATCAGCTGCTGCATCTCTGGGGTGACATTGTTGTTGTTCGGGTTGGGATTGGCACGTCGGGGAGGCATCTGTGGTTTTCAATAAGGATAAGGATGAGATACCCATAGATGTTTAACATGCACAATACATCACATAAACAATCGCAAACATGCATCATGATAACAATAGTTCAACAACGTAAACAACAAGTTTGAAAAGCAAACACACCAATAGCAAGCCATCCACATGTTGGATGATCACTGCGACTCAATAAACAAAGCATGGTAAATATAAGATAAATGAGTAGTCATCACTACTCCTCTGCATCAACCTCCTCATCAACAAGCGTAAGACCTGCATTCTCCATAGCGTTCTTGTATTCCTCGACATTGGTAGTCAAGGCCTCTACTTTGGCTTTGAGAGCCCTCTTCTTTGCACGAAGTCTCTCAATCACACCCTGCTGATGCTCGAGCTCGAAGTCCTTGGCCTCTAGTTCTGTTGTCATGTCTCGAATCCTATTGTTCCTATCTTGGACTCTTTTCTCTTGACTCTTGAACTTTCTATCCTGACTCTCAAACTTGGCCTCCATTTCCTTGACTATCTCATCTTGCTCCACGAAGAGCTTGTCCTTCTCAATGGTTGCACTGAGTTCGTCATTGCTAAGCATGATGTTGGTCCCATCAAGATCTAGGTGCCTAAGAAGAACCTCTAGGTCCTGGAGGTACAGATGAATCGGCTCATTGCCTCTAGCAAAGATCCTCGAACTCAATAGCCTCACCATCCTCGTCACGTCTACCGAAGGCGTGGAAGTGAGTACCTCTAATATCCCGAGAGTGTCTCCCTAACAAGCGTCCAAGCAAATCCTGCATGACTACCTCTAGGCCTCTCTCCTTGTCATCATGCATAAGCTTGAAGGTGATGGCCTCCGTGCCTGGCTCAGTCTGTCGTCCTGGTTGACTAACCTTGAAGCCCCAAAAGGTCGTTCCTCTCGAACTTGGTGAGGGGAAGCATCATGATGCTAGGAAGCGGAAGATTGAGCACACTAGTGAGCTCAATAAGACGAGTGCCAAAACGAGTCCCTTGAACTCTTCAGCCGTGCTGATAGTAACATTAGACATCTATTTTATGAGCTAGAAAAAGTTAGAAACAACATCAACAGAAATACATAAGACAAGGTAGCACAAGCATATCTTTTGCAAACCAAACACATAATTCATGGCATACATAATTCCATTACAAGCATCCAAGGTTCAACATAACTTAGAAAAAAAAATTGGAAATAAAATGATAAGTGTGGTGGTCCAACTAACGGAGTACGTTACAACTCTCACTCACTAGACAAAATGGCTATCAAAGCATCCTTAGTAGCCATCTGCCTATCTTGTTCACAAGATTCCCAAATCAAGTCTATGATGTCTTCCCTTAGTTGTTGGTTGGTGGTTTCCAACTCTTAGGTATGCTTCTTTTCTTCCCTAAGGTCATTTTGGGTGTTGAGCATTCTGCACTTGAGTCTTTCACTAAGCTCTTTGATGGCCTTCCATGTTGCATCCCTTGCAGAGTCAAAGAACGTGGTGTGCATCACTGAGTTGGTGACCATGCAGAATCTTGATTCCTTGTGGTTGTCTTCCTTGTTTTTGTACAAGTGAAGTTACACCCACCAATATTCTTCCCCTTCATCCATCACAGGAAAACCTTTGTACACAGCCGCACCATGTATTCCCATAGTAACCATAAGATTCTTGAGGGCCTTTGGAAATTCAGTCTCACACTCTAGGGTCATGGTCATGAGTGGTCCCTTCCTTACAGCTTCGTTGATGGAGTTCATCTACAAATAGAGATGAGAAAGAAGAATTAGAAAAGTTTACGAGAAGAAAAAGACAAGTGTGGAAATTGTTGAAATTTTTTCCTTAGTGGTTTCTAATCCAATCCTAGGGTCATAATCCTACAGGCAACATACTGCTCTGATACCATATGTAAGATCCCACCTTTATAAAGGTAAAGATCCCTGTGATTGCAATGCTTGTCCCTGGATCAATGCTAGCATCCACAGTTTAAGATGAAGTACACAGATACAAAGGTCATTATTACACATCATTCCAGAGACAAACATAGTCTTTTACAACTCCATGGCCACAGGCCTAATACAAGAATTCAAATATAGAATAACATAAATAAGTCTTCATCTTCATGTGCCACAGGCAAACATGTTGAGTGTAGACTCATAACCCCTAATCATCATCAGAATAACCTGCAACATCACAAGTTACAGCCACAGTGGGTTAATACTTTTGGAATAGTATTGGCAAGTGATACCTTAGTAGAATATTAACAACCTAGATACTACATGCATTTGGCTAAGTGTAGCTTAGGCTTCACTACAAGAAATCTGGCAATATATGACCCTCTATTTTCGTCACAGAATCGTCATCATAGTCTTTTTATGACAATTTTATGACGATTTTGAGATCATCGAAAGCTGGGCGTCGCAAACGAACTATAACGATGTTTTTGATAAAATCGTCATAACCTTCTATGACGATATTGGATCGTCATAACGTCTATGACGATCCAATATCGTCACGGGCCATCTAGCATGCCAAGTCAGATCCTACGTGGCTGATCCTACGTGGCAAAATTGTGAAGAAATTAAATCGTCTTAAATCAAAATCAGCCCAGTCCATTTCTGGATTCCACATGGGCTTAGCCCAGATTTTCTCATCAAATCTGGTTAGCTACATGGGCCAAGCCCATCATTCAAGCATTTTTTTGTTTCGTTGCATTGGCCTTTTCTTTGGACAGATTTTTACTTTGGGCCTTCTTATTTTGGGCCGGTCACACCTGGTGTTCCATAATTCATACGGTCCTAGTTGCTAGTATATATTTTCTCAGTAATTAAAATCTAACAATTTAATCAAGACCAACAGAATATACAAAATCATTTTGATTCAAACAGAGCACATTATGATCGGCACATTACAATCATACATAGTTCTACATAGAGATCGGCACATTACAATCATACACAGTTCTACATAGTTCACATCAGTGGAGCTACAAAAATACAATAAAAAATTTACAGAAAGAATAAAATCCAAACTTCTTCACGCTTTCTCTTCCTGGAACTTCTTCATGCTTCCTCTTCCTGGAACTCTCAACAAAGACACTCTGAACAAAGCTTCGAGTGGATATACACTCAAAGTCGTAATCAGATTCCCAAAACAACCGAAAGCAGTAAAAATACTAACACGGGGATGAAATCTTATAATTTGTGTATGAAGTCATAGCATATAAGCTATTCTTATCCATTACTTAGCCAATGTAGTTCTGTACACAGATTTTTTAAGAAACAAGAAACTATTACCAAAGGAAGAATGGTTAGTTGGTTAGTTTGCTCTCAGAAATGAATAGTGTGTTGCACTGTTAAAAGTTCATAATTGAGCTAAACTTTAGAAAGGGGCAAGTTTCACCCAAAAAAAGTAGCATCTGTTCATATCAGTATATTTTGCCTCAGTACAACATCATAGGCTGGAGAGGGGCAAGTTTCACCATGACAGCTAAGGTAATAAGATAAAGATTCCACAAATATCAAGTTTTCACTTGATCTCATCCACACCAGCAGGTCCCACTTGCAAGCAGCTTGCACATCAACATGCAAGTAGCTGCTGTCAACACCACAGCAGACCAGGAAACCAGATAAGAAGGAACAGCCATAGCTAACAATTACCTGGCCACACTCCACAGCACATCCACACAAAGTTACCATCAGAGTGTTATACCTCACCCTCAACCAACTCTGGTTGCTCCTTGGAGCCATCCAGGAGCTAGAAGTAGAGGGATTCACAGCAAAGGCAACATGGTTGCAAGGTAGGAGGAGGCAAGAAGCACTAGTAGTCCAAAGAAGAACTAGCCAAGATATCAAGTATCGTGGATAGGATTCAAAATAGATCCAGAAGGAAGAAGGAGGAAGGATTTCGACAGGATGCATGGAAGCTTATATTAGTAGCATAACAAGATCAACAATCATATCTTGTAGGTGTAGAACTTTACAATATTTTCAGCATATGTATTCTCTTTTGCATCAGCATCTTGGGAAAATAAAGAGACTAATACCCATCAAATCCACCCCTATACCATTTCAACTAGATGATCATCTAGGAGGATTGGATGAGGGTGTTCTCTCAAATTTACATAGAGATGCTATGTATGTTCCTCATAGAGAAATAAAAAGATACACCATAATCTCTGTTCTTATTTAGAGTTGGCCTCAGCCTTTGCATCCTAGGCAGGGGCTATAGCACACTTCTACTAATCATACCAAGGCCATAAAAGCATACAAATCATCTTTGCACAAACCAGCAAGCATGAGGGATTGCTGGGCACAAATCCAAAAGAATTGGAATTGCACCTCAGGCACAATCCCAAACTTAGATTTCCAGATCATTTTCCTAACCAATTCAACTAGGAATCGGTGTCAATAATTCTTAACTATCAACATGAACTAGCAAATGTTCAGACCAGCAAGTATCCCAAACAGATAAAATCCAAACCAATGGTTTGAATTTTCATGTCTACTATAATCATCCAGAAGGGTTTCTCAGATCATCTACCCAGATTAAGCGTAGCATAAACCTACCCTTACCATAGTACCTCATCATTTAATCACAGGGTACAGAATTAAAACAGGGCCTTGAGACCATCACAAGTAAACCAAGCATGTCAATTGAGCATCAAACCAGAGCTAAGATATCTCCACGCATACGCTTATTCACAGATGTGAACCCTAGGTTCAGATATGAAATCTAGACAGTGGGGAATCACAGAAAACACACTTGACATGGCAAGGTAGATAAAGCCTGGAGGGAAGCATAGAAGGAGCACCTACCTGGGGCGAGTTCTATCTCGCCGGAGAGGAGGCAGAAGGAGTATCGACGGCAACGGCAACACAGAACACCACGGGGAAGGCTTCACCATACACCACCACCTAGCCCAGCATCAATCTCACCACCAAGGCGGCACAGGGAGCAGCCCTGAGGGCCACAGCATCCTACACCGGCCTAGAATACCAACTTCAGTGAGTGGCGGCCAGCGTTTAACTAGTGCAAGAATAACACAAATCAGTAACACCACAACCAAGGCATGCCAGACAAACACAAGTGCAAGAAGTATACATCAGTAATTAACCACCGTAAAAGATACAAAAGCTTAGAGAGCAAAGCACACAAAGGTACACTATTTGACTAGTAGTCACACCACATATCGACCTATACTTTAATGTAAAACAAACTGGATAGTCAAATATAAAATGGCATATACTATGATTTGTTACTCCAAGAATTAAAAGTATGACAAACTAGCTAGTAAAGTAACATGTAAACAGTTATATAGTAACTAGAGGCTCATGAGAGCAAACAAAGGTCGCAAAGTCTGCTCCCCGTTAGTATATGCCACATTTCGAGACACGTGGACACAAATAAGATCACATGTCAGATACCATATGGCACTGAGAACAACATCTCTGGAGTTAAAGTAAGCAACCTCAGCCGAAAGATGGTGATTTCATTTGGAATAATCACTTATGAAGCAAATTGGTCAATTTACATCACAGGTTGATTACTGCAAGTTCAGTGATAAAATCTAGTCACATGCGTACTAACTAATTAGTGGCCATCAGCAGATAAAATCAACTGAAGCCCAAGCAACAACTAGCAGAGCACATAGTAGGATACTCTGCCTAAAGCAATCACCACTACCAATCCATACCAACTCGAGAGCCTCGGATCTGAACATGTTGAACTAATCTAGATCCACTTGCATCGCAACACAAGAATGACAAAGGTGGTGGGGTTTCTCACCGAAAACAGTGTTGACCGGGTTCATGGCGACCTGGTTCTTGGTGGCGAGGTTCCTCGAGGTCATGAGAGAGGGGAAAGTGGAGGGATCAGAGAGAGGGAAGGAGGCACTTACTCGCTGGTGATGAAGTTGATGAACTCGGAGACGCACTCCTGGATGGACTCACGCAGACTCCCCGACGGCATGTCCTCACCTCACGCAATGGAGATCCAGGCCAGCACTGCGCCGACCGCCTCCATCCCAGCGCCACGCACGAGCGGATCCTAGAAACCTGCAAACACGGGCCAGATGCGTAAGCCGTTAGGACACAGAGGTGGGGAAAGAGCTTGACCGCCGCCAGACCGTGTCGCCGACCACCGACAGACTTGAAGAGAGGTTGTGGTGCTGGGGGAGTGAGGGGGGCGAGCGGAGATCAGCCAGATGGGATCGGGAGTGATGGGGGTGGGGGTGGCGGCGAAGATAGGAGGGAGTGGCCTGTGCGGCGGTGTCAGGGAGACGACACTGTGGTGTCGGGGATCGGGAAGGTTTCCGGGAGGCCGCGAGATGAGTCCGTCGTCTCGCTCGTCCATCATTCGACTCGTCGTCGGTGGATCTCGCTGGAGGGGGTGTGGATCTCGCTGGAGAATGAGGGAAGCAGCTAGAGCGAGCGGGGAAGAGGATCCCGAACAGAGGGCGGCGGCGACGCACGCGGATCTTGCTGGAGAAGGGAGAGGTGTTCGCTGGAGAAGGAAGGGAGAGGGCGGTGGCGGCGGGTGGTAGGATTAGGGTTGGCGGAGGGGAGATGGACGTGGCGGTTTTGGCTGGCACGCGCGGATGGTGAAATATCTGGTGTCTGCGCGCGTGAATAGGATGGGTACCTTGCCACGTCATCTATCCGTGTCAAATTCCCACGGATCAACATCCTGTCCGTCCATCCTATACACATCCAATGGCTCATCTTGCTATCCTCCGCATTTAGACCTTTCTAGCTATTATGATGATTTCACCGAAATAAATTACGATGTTTTGAGCAAAATCGTCACAATTTATTGAGGTTTTGGCCCTCCCAAGCATCCGGTGTGGAATTTTAAGACGATTTTTTAGATGGTCACTACCAAAACGTCACAAGTTAACACATTTCTTGTAGTGCTTGCTTTGCTCAAAATAGGTTTTGCCTATTAGTTGAAAACACTAAGTTTTTCATTTACAAAACTTTCCCAAGGAATCACCAATAGACATTGGTGAACCTCCACCCTTGTTCAACCACAAGTTTTAACTTAGAAATTGGGATGAGGAGATTCTTGATAGCTTCCATGTCTTGATGCTCAAGTTGTCCAATACCAGGGACATGGGTAAGTACTTAGATTCTTCCATCTGCAGAGGTTGTGCACATTCCCCACAAGACTTGATTTTCACCAAGACAAGACCCTTCAGAAGCCTTCCCTTAGACCAAATGGACGCGTTCCAAACCTATCATCCCACTACCACCAACTGTCCAAATGGCTAAGTTATTGCAACCTATATGATCCAGGCAGAGCCCATAATGCCATGTGGCTGCACTAGAAGCTTCTTAACATTTGGCATCTCAAATCCCTTTGTTCCTGGGTGGCTTTCCACAAGTGTGATACATAAGGTAAACCATAGAAATGGGCCTTGTGTAACCACTCAACACAAACCATTCTTTCCATTCCACCCAGGTGTTTCATTCTCTTAGTTGTTTTATTAAGCAAAAACACAAGTCAATGACTTAGAAATATTTCACATAGCATGAATATATAATCCACCCTTGGTTGCTACTAGCTAGGCTAAGCATGGCAATGGTAAGCATCTTAACTTAGAGAAATATCTAACAATTCTACAACTACTAGGATTTCCCAAGCATAGCATATAGATCAAAATATTCATGCAAGTCCTATACAAAATATTTCTAGTGCATAGTTTAAAAATATAGGAATAAAATCATGAAGCACCACTTGCCTTGGTAGTTTGGGGAGTAGCAACAATCTTCACAATCACAATCACTATTTGCACCAAAATCTACACATAAAATAATGGCACCAAAATCACATATCAAAATATACAAACAAAAATATATGAATGCATGCAAATGCCATGTGATGATTTTTCTACACCAAACAAGACAAGTAAACAGTACTCAAACATAAACAAGTCTAAGATACCCAAAATAATCTTTATTTGATCTTGAAAACATTTTTCAATTCATTTCTATATCCAAAATAAGCCTATACAAGTTTCTACAAAAACAACCATTTTTACAGAGGCAAAACATTAAACACAATGCATAAACACATAGGATTTTCTCTCCTGATTCCAATGATATAAAATTTGCAAAATTTGAACGTGTGGATCAAAAGTTATGAATTTAGCAATTTGAACATCTAATAGATCTAAATTCTGTTTTTAAAACAAAGAACTAGCCACGCGGCGCTCTCTGATTGGTCGATACCGTTTCGTGCAGATTAGGCTTTCTGGATCGTTAGATTAAAAGTGCATCACACGGCTCAGATCTAAACTTACCGCTTCGTTAAGTGATCTAATTCTACGCATCAGATCAAGATCCAACGCGCACGATTATGGCCAAAGATGGCGGCAGCCATGACGGTGGCGACGTTGCGCTCGGGTGGTGATGTTGCCGGCGATACAGGAAGCGAGGAAGGCAGTGGGATAGCTCACCCAGTTCGCGTGATGACGCTGGTGCTCGACGTGGTCTTCGTTGGCGAAGGGGCGCACCGTGGAGGTTGCTGGGGCTCGTCGGAGTTGTGCGCGGCGTCGGGTGCTTGCAGACGTCGACGTTGCCGAAGATTTGAACCGCCCTAGCACGAACTAGATGTATCAGGGGGTGCGCAAGGTCACGGCGAGCATGATGGTATCAAGGAGAGGACAAGGGGCGCTCGGAAATTACCGTGATTTCTCACCGGAGATGAGAGAGGCGTCAGGCTCTTGCGGTGGTTGTCGAATCCGTCGACCTGGGTCACGAGCAGACAAAAGAAAAGCATTAGGAGATGCGCCAGAATGTGCAGGTCATGTTTGTTTGAAGCATAGGCAAAGGGGTGGTCGTGTCTTACCGGAATCAGTCGCCGGAGTGGCTCGGTACTGCGGCGGTGCAAGCGAGAGTGTGGGCAGCCTGAGTGGCGGAGTGGGGGTGTTGAGTGAGGGGAAATGGTCGCAGAGAGGTGGGGTTTAAATTGCCAGAGCAGGGGCGAGAATCTCGCACGGCATCAATGGGATTGAAGAGCATTTGCGTCGGGAGGAAACGGTCGCGGCGGCGCTGGTCGCAAGCGTGATTTAGGGACGACAAGGTGACGTGGCTGCGGGGCCCATGGTCAGCGATGGGGTGTGCGCGGGCGCGGTGAGGAAAGGCAGAGAGAGGTGGCCCGGGTGGGCTGCTTTGTCTGCTAGGCCGAAAACGTGGCGCCAGGCCCAGTACTGATTTCTAAACTCTTTTCTTTTTCTAATTTGATTTTCAGTAATCATTTTCAAATGAAATCAAAAGCATTTGAATTCCAAACTTTTCTGGATTTTTGTAAAGTGTAACCTTCATAATTTTGGACATAAAACCATGTTGTCTCTCTATACTTGCTTGGTCCCTTTTGAAAAATCAAAATAAACAGTGCCTTAGCACATGATTTGAATAAGTTTTGAAAATGGTTTAAAACCATATTTTTTTGTAAATTTTGTCCAAGCCTTGACACACAACCAAACCATCTTAAGAGCAAACAAAACTTGGTTTAAAACAAATATTCTCTCACTTGAGAGTGGCATTAGATCAATGCTTGCTTACATAAAATAATAGCACTCAGTGCTTCTGTTTTCTTGGAGCTTGAAATTGATCCCTAAATGATATGCATGCATGAATGATATGCAATATTTGAAAACATGATTTTAGGGATGTTACATGGTAATGGTACAAACCTTAGTCATATTATTATTTCTAGCAATTTCATCTTCTCTTTCCCTCCTAGCATGCAATTCATCTAACATCCTAACATTTTCATCAATTCTAACTTGAATGGCATTCAAAATCTTGCTTTCTTTAACATCATGAGGCATAACCTTTAATTTAAGAAGTTCAACATCAAGAGCATGGCTATCAACTTTAGAAGCAAGATCATCAATTTTTCCATGCTTTTCCTCAACAGTTTTATGGAAAACAGTTTGTTTACTAATAAAATCCTTAAGCATGACTTCAAGTTCAGAGGGTGCACTTCTATTATTGTTGTAGGAATTTCCATAAGCATTACGATTATTAGAAGGATATGGCCTATAATTATTATTACCATAAGCATTGTTGCTAAAATTATTACTTTTAATGAAGTTCACATCAACTTGCTCTTGTTGAGCAACCAAAGAGGCTAAAGGAACATTATTTGGATCAATATGAGCTTTTCCACTAACAAGCATAGACATAATAGTATCAATCTTATCACTCAAGGAGGAGGTTTCTTCAACAGAATTTACCTTCTTACCTTGTGGAGCTCTCTCAATGTACCATTCAGAATAATTAATCATCATATCATCTAGGAGCTTTATTGCATCTCGCAAAGTGATGGACATAAAGGTACCTCCAGTAGCCGAATCCAACAAATTTCTTGAAGAAAAATTCAATCCTGCATAAAAGGTTTGGATAATCATCCAAGTAGTCAGTCCATGGGTGGGGCAATTCTTCACTAAAGGTTTCATTCTTTCCCAAGCTTGAGCAACATGTTCATTATCAAATTGTTTAAATTTCATTATGTCACTTCTCATGGATATAATCTTAGCAGAAGGATAATATTTTCCAATGAAAGCATCTTTGCATTTAATCCAAGAATCAATACTATTTTTAGTCAAAGATAGCAAAACCAATCTTTAGCTCTTCCTCTTAAAGAGAAAGGAAACAATTTAAGCTTAATAATATATCCATATACATCCTCATATTTTTGCATTTCACAAAGTTTAACAAAATTATTAAGGTGAGCAGCAGCATCATCAGTACTAACACCAGAAAATTGCTCTTTCATAACAAGATTTAAGCAGGTTTAATTTCTTAGAAAGTAGCTTCAGGAATAGGTGTAGCAATAGGTGTGCGAATGAAATCATTGTTTTTTGTGCTAGTGGAGTCACACAACTTAGTGTTTTCACGAGTATTCATTTTTGTAATATTAAAGCAAGCCAACAAAAATAGCAACTAAAGTGGGAACTATTTTTTTATATTTTTGATAAAAAGAAGCAAACCAAAAAAACAAAAGAAACTAAGGAAAACAAAAACAATGTAAAGAGATTGGTGGTGAGAGACTCCCCTTGCAGAAATCTTGTTTCTCCCTGGCAATGGCGCCAGAAAAGCTTGATGATGGCTCAGTTGATGTAGAGCCTGTTGGGAACCCCAAGAGCAAGGTATGATGAGCACAGCAATAAGTTTTCCCTTAGTAATGGAACCACGGTTATCGAACCAGTAGGAGAAAGAAACAACTTCCGAAGGTGTTGCTAGCAACGTGGAACCTGCACACAACACAACCAAAATACTTTGCCCCAACTTATCAGTGAGGTTTTCAAGCTCACTGGTTTTGCTTAAAACAAAGGATTAAACGTATAGTGTGGAAGAAAGTAATTGCTTGTGGTAATTGCAGAAAGTAAACAGTAAACAGTAGATAGAATATCAATGGGAAGGAATGGACCAGGATCCACGGTTCACTAGAGGTGTTTTCTCCATAAGATAAATAACATACTAGGTGAAAAAATTATAGCGGGGCAATTTACAAATAGAGAATGCATAACAATGCATGTACATTACATGATGATCACTATGCGATTCACTTAGGCATTACAACATGATACATAGACCATAATCCAACTACATCTATGACTAATAAACCACCTCCAGGATATCATCCGAACAACCCTGGGTATTAAGTTGCAAGCAATGGATAATTGTATTAAGCAAAGTGTGTAATGTAAACAATACAATTGCCCTTGGACAAAGGATTGTAGTTTTCTCCCTAGTAGCAACATCACATCTACAATCTTAGAAGTTTCTGTCACTCTCCCAGATTACTAGAGGCATGAACCTACTATCGAGTATAAATACTCCCTCTTGGAGTCACAAGTAAATACATGGCCAGAGTAACTACTAGCAACGGAGAGCATGAAATATCACAAATAACATAGACATGATAGAACAATAATCAATCTGACATAATACTCAATATCCATCGGATCCCCGCAAACACAACATGTAGCATTACAATAAGATGATCTTGATCATGATAGGCAGCTCACAAGATCTAAACATGGTGGCTCAAATAGGAGAAACAACCATCTAGCTACTGCTATGGACCCATAGTCCAAGGATGAACTACTCACACATCACTCTGGAGGCAGGCATGGTGATGAAGAAGGCCTCCGAGATGATCTCCCCTCTCAGGTAGAGTGCCGGGAAGAGCTTCAGATCTCTCCCGATCTAGGGACGACGGTGGTGGAAGCTACATACTTTTTCGTGGAATTCTGATCGTGTGTTTAAGGTTTTCGTCTCGAGGGGTTTATATATGCGAAGGGGCAAGGTCAGTGGAGCGCCAGGGGGCCCACACCCTAGGGCAATGCGCCCGCCTGGCCACGCCTGGCCTAGGTGTGTCCGCCCTAGGGTGCGTCTGCCCATCTCCTTCGGGCTCCGTGTCGTGTCATAAAAAAATAGGAACTTCGGCTTTTGTTTCATATAATTCCGAGAATATTTCTTTACTAGTTTTTCTGAAACCAAAAACAGCAGAAAACAGGAAACTGGTTCTGTGGCACTTGTTAATATGTTAGTTCCAGACAGTTCATAAAAATGTCACAAAGTGTGGACAAAACATAATATAATTGGTGTAAAACAAGCATGGAGTATCACAAATTATAGATACGTTTGCAACGTATCAATAGATATTAGAGTAGATCACGAATTTCTATATTTGGCAGTTTAGGATTCTGTATCTACTAGGCTTTTTAGTCCCTAAATCTTCTAATACTATATAAACAACCGAAAGGCTCACAATGTAATCACGCAACACACAAAATGCAATATTAATCTAGCAATACAATCAACTATTATTGACTTCATGGTATCAGAGCCTCTTGGTTATTGACCTAGAATTTAGCCCACTACCTCTCCCGCGTCGCCCTTAGGGAGATCAATCTCCACCGGGAGCCACGCAACTCTTAGATTAGATTCGATAGACATTGTCAAAAAATTCTCGCCAGTAGCTTGACTAGTGTTTCTTCTTCTTTCACCAATCATATATCAGATTGCGTCACCTACCACCGCATATCGTTGCCTCTACTCCAACCCCAGCATTGACTCATCTCTAGTAAATCATCGGCAACGACCGTGCCAAGGACATCGTGCGTGGCACCCCAAGGGAAGCCTTCACGTGTCGCGCCGGCTTCTCTGTCTGCACGTCGCCACCTCGCCAGCTCGTCTTCGCTGACACTGGAACAATCGTGCCTAAGTACGCGCCTCGCCATCAAAAAAGGGCCGCATCTGCATCGTTGTTGGTCATCATCACCTACAACAATCTACACCAAAAACTCAGTCACACGCACCGCATTGTCACTGCCAACACCAATCAAGGTCTTTGTCAATGCCAACGGGTTGTGCATCGTCTCCCTCTTGCATGTAGATGAATAAAATGGGTTTGATCCCAGCCATCTAAAACCTCTCCTTTAACAAACGCGAAAGAGCTCATGCATGTGGATTAATTCAAACGGGTTTTATCGCTGATATCTCCTACCCCTACAATTCAATCAGCACCAACAACCACCTCTCCGTCTTTGTCCACCACGACCTTGCCGCCAGGGTTACAGTTTAATTTTTATTTGCACCCTTGTGCTCAATTTTATTCTTGCAACCACTTCATCTACTCCAGCGCATATGGCGCGCAACCAACCGTATACGGAGATCTTCTTTCCTTGTCCCTCTGACTTTGCCTCGCATGGTTTGTGATGGTCCATGTCTTTGCACGCCCGGTATTGACAATACCGATGCGTGCCTTCATCCCCGGTGCGCTCCCGAGTTTGGCAAGCTTGGCATGCCATCTTGCCTACCTCTACCCCCACGTGGGGAATGACAGTAGGAGGTTCCTCTCCCATAGGAATTAAAGATGCATTGTGCTAGATCCATGTGATGCATGCACCAATCGTAGATCTCTCTCACTTCAATTGTCACGGTTTTCTCCAATCGTGATCCCCAATAACCTTGGAAGACCATAGAGAAATTCGCAAGTTCATCACAAGAAACTAATTCACCACATGAAACAATAACTCATGAGTTCATCTATCAGTTCTAATCAATAACCTTCGAGAACCCTACCCTACGACTAAATCTAGGGAACAGGGGACGACCGGGCGAGGATATATATCATGTACCTAAGACAAGGCCACATTTTCATAGGAGATGGAGGGATGCAGGCACTACGGCACACCGGCCCTTTGACGTGTGGGTAAGAGTACATGACAAAGGCCTTCTGGAACACGGCAAAGACTTTGCCGTGTGTTGGACATTATCCATATGAGGTGGTCTAGTATTTTTGAGAAATAGGATGGTATCATTTTAAATTAGCCATATGGTGATTGTTTCACAAAAATTCCGTTTTCAGAAAATGGAAAATGGCTTTTTGATGTGATGAAAAGGAAACTTCCTCCTGCAACATTGTTTGCCATCTCATGACGCACATGCATGCATAATATGGGCACATTATCACAAACTATGCCTTGATTATAGATATAACATTCGTCTTTTGACCCAAAAGTTAGGAAACCTTGAATGAGATAGGTCATTTTGTGAAGGATTTTTTGAGACATAATCAATATATCAAGTTTGATATTTTTTCCAACTATGTCACATAATATGACACCACGCGAAGCTTTCGTATTGTTTCGATCATTTTTGAATTTTTTAAGCCCGTTTTAAACTATGGTTAAAACGGCGAGCCTAAAGATTCTTATTCAACATAAATATGTAATATTTGAGTGTAGATAGATAGATCTTATTTTTCTGCAAATTTTGATATATTATTTGTAATTTTTTGAATTAGAATGATTTTTTTATGATTTTCCTAAGATTAATATGATAAAAGAGAAAAAAGAAAAAAAAAGACTTTACCGTGTATACCGCGGAATACACACGACAAAGGCCCTTTTGGAAAAGGGCCGGCGAGGGCACACGGCAAAGAGGCCACCGTCTGCAGAAGTTAGCTCCTCTCCGTCAAGTGGACATGTGGGGTCATGGGTCCCACCTCGTTGCCGTGACGACACCTATGTCGTGTGCCGCTGTGGACTTTGCCGAGTGTGTTTTCTTTGCCGTGTTGCTTTGTGGATCTTTGGTGTTCCTTTTTAGAAATTTGCCGTGTTCACGTACTTTGTTGTGTGATTTCTGGGTTATACACGGCAAAGACAAACTTTGCTGTGTTCCGGTTCATTTGATACACGACAAAGCCATGTCTACATGGCAGCGGCATTTTTGCCCCAGAGAGGGTGAGATGTATGGAAAGAGCGGTATTGAAAGCAACCTCAAGAGCGTTGGCCGCAACAGGATCAAAGAAGAGGCTTGGATACAGTTAGGGAAAGAGGAAGATGTTGAGGACAAAGGAATGCTTGGACGTCGAGGAGCGTGCGTTGGAGTAAGTGTCAGGAGGCGACCATCGGCATCATCGCTCTCCCGAGTGTCAGGAGGCGACCATCGGCATCATCGCTCTCCCGCCAGAGATTCAGGCATCGAGTCGTGAGGGAACGCGAGGTGCTACACTACAACACGATAGTTATTTTGGGGCACTTCAAAGTGCCCCTATATGTGATCAAACTGCTGCTAAAGGGTTTTAGAGGCACTTTGAAATGCTATATGTGATCAAACTGTCCCTAAAGGGTTTTAGAGGCACTTTGAAATGTGATACTAATACTCATGTCCCTAAAAGTTTGTGCCCCTAAAACCTTTAGTGATAACTAGGAGAAATGTCTCTAGAACCCTTTCGTTTAAGGACTGTCGTGTCTTCTCATGGCAGAGCAATTGTTGGGCCCGGTCCAGTCTCGGTAGAGCATGCACTGCGTTTGCTCGCATCATTGCGGATTCATGTTGCCGTAAATGACAAATTGTACGTATTGTCTCAGGGTGCGCTGCTATTTAAGCTGGTGTTTCTCCCGCTCGCCTAGCGAGGTGGTACTAAAAGTAAACATAGCCTTGCTGCTACACACATGATGCGCCGGTAACACACGAGTCTGCCACTTTCCTTTCTAGCTACCTCGCTGGCTCGCTACTGCATTCGTGCGTACGGTCACTAGCTTCTAGCCTGGCTAGCTAACGAAGAAATAAACAAAACAAGCACCAACATCTACATGCATATGTACTCTATTATTTCTATCTTCTAGCATGGCTAGCTAACGAAGAAATAAACAAAACAAGCACCATCATCTACGTGCACATATACTCTATTATTTCTATCTTCTAGACTGGGTGTCCAACAAATACTAAAATAGAAATATAAGGAGTATTGAAAACATGGTCATACATTTTTTATAAAAACTAATAAAAATTGGAACAAATCTCATCTAGCAAAAAAAAACAGCATGCACGAGTCGTGATGTATCCTGACCTACATTTCCGAATGTGCATCCAACTACAGCAAAAAAGAAACTAATAAAAGAAAAATACAGTGCACACTATATAACATGGAACAAAAAAGCTCATCCAGGAACAGATTTTACTGGAACCAGTTTTGTAGAATATGTGGAATAAATCTTTCTCAAATGAAAAACAAATAATTAAACACATGGGAAAAAAGAAAATAACAACAAATAAAATAGTGGAGCTGATTTAAAAGAGTAAGTGGAACAAATCATTCTAAACAAAAGAACATTGTTTATAAACTAGGAAAAATAGTGGAGCTAATTTTAAAGAGTAAGTGGAGCAAATGTTTTGAACAAAGGAACAAATATTTACATACTAGGAAACAAGAAAGAACATCACAAGAAATCAGGGAAAAAGAATTATGGAACTGAATTTTTGAAATAAGTGGAACAGATCTCTAGTAGAAACAGGGCCTCTATTCCCGGGCCGTAAGGGGCTTTAGTCCCGGTTTTTGAACCGGGACTAATCAAGCGGGACTAGAGGCCCAACACTAGTCCCGGCCCAGTTACCAGCCGGGACTAGTGGGTGTCCATGTGGCTGCCCCTGCGGGCTCAGGGTGCACCCCACTAGTCTCGGTTGCTGTTATGGACCGGGACTAGTGGGTCTATGCCGCGGCAGCATTTTGCGCCTTTTCTCTGCCGCGGCAGAGCATTACCTTGGACTAGTGATTTCTCTGTCGCGGCAGTATTTTGTGCCCTTTCTCTGCCGCGGCAGAGATTTTATTTTGTATTGTTTATTTATTTATTTTTCATTTCAAAATGGTTTTTGAATATCTGTACGCCACCACATATCATACACATTCTTGCATATATATAAGATAACTTGTATTACGAAATCGAGCATACAAATATATACAATATTACATAGTTACATGGAGATCACAAAATACTGGGACTAGAGCACAAAATAGTTCGATTACATGGAGATCAGAAGCGCCTATTCACACTAAATTCTCCAGAATCGTCTACGATCTCTTTGAAAATAAATCCCGCCAGCTCCTCCACAATTGCTAGTACGCGTTGCTCTAGTAGTAGTTGATCCCGCATTCTCTCGAACTATATATAAGAAAAAGGAGATCAATATGAATATCAATCATGATAACAAAATGTGACGGCAATAAAATGATAGTGTGAATGCATTGCTTACGTTGACTCTATAATCGTTGTGTTCGGTGGTAAACGTGTGAATGAACTCGCAAACGTAGAATCCACATAGATTTGACCCCGTGGCTGCCTCGTGCACTTTACGAGAATATAATTCAATCAAAATAATAATCTAGAGCATCATTATTGTATTAAAACTAGAAGTAAAGAGATGCACGGACATATCACGTGCTACTTACCGAGACCGCCTTAAACATCAGCTTATCACTAAATACACCCGTAACCTCGCGTTTGAACCGAATCCAAACCCTGCCCGACGAAGGAAATGAATGAATGAGTTATACATTACCTGATATCTCAGGAAATCAACGAAAGAGACCGATATAGCGCGAAACTTACTTCTGTAGCATGTCCTGCATGCTACGGAAATCTTACAGGTTTCTCTTTGATGGGTCCATGACATCAACTATTCCCTTATCAAGTTGAATGTCTAGCATAACCCAGTGGAAGCTGCAAACATTTATATATACATCAGTAACTCATCAGTTACACGTATTAGCATCGACTAATAAAAAGTGAATGTGTACAATAGAGTAAGACCCTCATCTGAAATTGTAAGGAAACAGTATGTGGTCAGAGAAATTTTGCTCCAGTAGAAACCTTAGAAGGTTTTCCTCCGTCTCCTCGGGGTTATCCCTTAGCGTAGTTATATGCAATTTATCTGGGTCAATGAACCCGATATTATAGATTCTTTTTCTTTTACATTACAGCATCTTCATTCTGCATAATAAGGATAATTACATGTTCTGAACTAAACAACTAAAAAACCGAACATGTAGACAATGAATTCAACAACTTACAGACAATAGCAGCTGAGTATGGATTTGTCCAGGGTGTCGAGATGGTATAACTGGAACAGTTCTGGAAATTCAATATGGACCTCTTCGGGTCTGAAGTAGTACTCACGTGGGACATTGGCTACGATAAATATTCTCCCCTGCTTTATGACCGCCGAGTACCATTGATGGAGATTCCGCATTTGTGTTGGCAGTTCTTTCAGCCTGTCTTTGCTGACCAAATCCTCACCTGCAACATATTTAGGGGCTAGTGGCATCTTGGGTAGATGGTCGAGTTGGGGGCCTAACAGTTCATCAAGAGTAATTTCCATGCTGGCCGCCAACTCTGCAGCTATTGACATATCTACTGGCTGTTGTGCGAGGAGTGGAACGTTTTGTGAAACCACCTTGAGGGGTGCGATCGTTTTTTTGGCCTGTTGTCCGAGAAGGGGAACGTCTGATTTTTTACTGATTGCAGTTTTAGTCCCGCTTACACCTGTGCTTGCTGATTTTTTACTGCTTGCACTTGATTTGCTTGATTTGCTCTTCGTCACTTCTTTCTGAAGTGTGCGTAGATAATCATCTTACTGATGGTGCAACTCATATTGCGATGGTGTATTTATAAAATGAAGTGTATATGCCTTTTGTTTCTCGGTGTATACCAGAGCGGGCTCGGGTTTCTTCTTCTCAAAATGCGCTGCCACTTCGTCCTTTGATATCACTACAAATTCCGCATCAGTACGATCGTAAGGTCTGATGGGAAGATTCTGATGAGGCACTATTGGGAGGGGCGACATTTTCCATTTTGGGCTGGTGCGTCCTTTAGTGCTCACTGACGGAGCACGCTTCCGCTTATTGTCCTTAGCGGGCGGCGAAGACTGCTGAGCCTGCAGCGGAGATCGAGATGGACTCGGGATGTGGTGGTCGTAGTCATCATGGGGTGGGCTTCTTGGAGGTGATGCAGGTGGAGGTGGAGGTGAAGGAGACCTGCGACGACTCGGAGGCGGTAGTGTTATCCTTGGAGCCGAGCCTAGAAACCGTATGTTGTTCTTTTCCCAGAGAATGATCCCACCAAGTACTTCTATGAGTGTGATCTCACCTTCAGGTCTAGGGATGTCAAGCTCCATTGACTCCCACTCCTTTACGATTTGATCCACCCCGACTTTAGCATAGCCAGGTGGAATCTCACGGCCATGCCAACGTGCGTCAGGCGGACAAAGCAAAGCCGATCCGACTGCCACCTTCATAGATACGTTCTTCAATTTTTTATGGATCTCACAAGGTATCTTCTTCTTAATTCCATCCATGGGGTAGCCGGGACAGCCATCTGTATAGGATTCATCGTTAGACGGGACCTCCGATTCAGCGACGCTGCTTCTCCACTGAGATGGGTTGGCGGTAATATAGAGTGGAGGATCTTGCTGCAAGCGCGTTATTCCTCTAAATTCGTTGATCTGCTGATGTTGTTTGTCAAGTCTTTCTAGCAGCTGCTTGAACTTGTCTGCCTCCTCCTCCTCCCGTCGTTTCTTTGCTCTTGCTCGGCTTCTATAGGTACCTTGGTCCTTAGGAAACCCAGTCTCCCACGTGAAACTCCCGTCAAGGCCTCGGACTCGTCCTGTATCTTCATGATTCCCGAGGACCAAGGTCAACAAGTCTTTCTCTCTATCGGGATGAAACTGTTTTATTCCATCTTTAATATCTTTGACCACTTTTAGCCATGCAGTCCTTGGTACCTTTATCCCGTCACTGCAAACAAGGTCCCCTGAAAATTCGTCATATGTACTCCCATGCCCAAGGAACCAATTTCTTGCCCTCAAATCCCATTCTTCACGAATTGGTTCTGGAGTGATCCCTTTATCATGAAGCTCTTTCTCTTTTGCATCCCACTTTGGCATGGCAGCCGCGTAGCCCCCTGTCCCCAATTTATGGTGATATTTCTTCTTCGCAGCATTTATCTTGTTTTTTCTGACTTTTCCTCTATAACTTCTGACCCCCTATACAACACATATGCATCCCAGTAAGGCTGTTGCTTCGCTAGATAGCCTTCGAATAATGGGGTTTTCTTGTCCTTCTGTTACTGTTGCCATAATGACTTCTTCCAGTTCTTGAATAGTTCGGCCATCTTCTTTAGTGCGAACTGCTTGACTTTCTTTCTCATTTCATCCGTCTCGTCCTTAGTGTCACATTCTGGCAGCTTGAAATGTGCCATTAAGTCATTAAAAAGTTCCTCTTTGAACCTATCATCGATATAAACATCACTCCATTCCGCCTCTTTGGGCTTATTCCACTCTCGAATAGTGATCGGGGTGCGATCTCTAGCAACAACTCCGCATTTTTGTACAAATAGTTGTTTTGTTTTCTTTGGTTCCAATGGTTCGCCGTCTCCTAAAACCTCTGTAATTTCATAAACAGTACCCTAGGGCAACTTTTTGGCTGGGCCGCGCTTGGTTTTGTTGCTCGATGTAGAGGCCGAAGATAAGAAACATTCGTCAACATAATATATATACAACTAGGTACATCTAGTGATGATCATCGGACATCATATATATACCTTATCGGTCTGCGTTACGCGTCCATGGGCTTCTTCCTCTTGTCTGTTGGTCTCCTCTCCCTCACCGGATGAGTTCAGATACCTAAAGGGAGATCCCTCATCGGCATCGTGAATCATATCCTCGAGCAAGTCTTTCGAATCTAGGTCTCTGTGGACTGGACTACGTGGATCCATAGTTCCTACAAAATGCACACAATATTTATTTGACCTTAACAAAATAAAACCTAAACCCTAAACCCGGAGGTGCGGTGGCGGTGGCTGGTGATGGTGGCCACGGGAGAGGCGGGCGACTAAGCGGCTTCCTGCGAGAACCACCACCCTAACCCTAACTCCGGTCACCACCGAGCACTAACACCCTAACCCTAACCCTAACTCCGGTTACAAAGAGGGTCTTACAATAATTACCCTAACCCTAACCCTAGGCCTCGACACCTAGCCGTGCCCATACCCTTCACCGATAAACTTACACTTGACTTATAAAACCTAAACCTAAACCCTAGGCCTAACACAAATCCTAACACTAACAAATCCTAACACTAACAAATCCTAACACTAATCCTAATTAACACTAACAAATCCTAACACTAATCCTAACACTAACAAATCCTAATTAAACACACTAATAACAAAATCCTAGCACTAACAAATCATCCTACCTGGCGGCGGTGCTGGCGGCAGGCGGTGGCCGGAGGCTGGCGGTGGAGGATATCGGGGCGCGGCGTCGACGGAGGCCGACGTAGAGGGAGGCGTGGGCACGGCGGAGTGCTGCTCGTTGTCGGAGTTGGGCAGCCTGGCGGCGTCGTGCTCGTCTGCTGGCCTCCTCTTCTCCCGGTGCGTGGAACGCACTGGGGAGAAGGGCTACATTTATACCCCCCCCTCTAGTCTCGATCCATGGCACCATCCGAGACTAAAGGGGGGTCTCTAGTCCCGGATGGTGCCACACACCAGGGCTAGAGGGGCGTTTGCCATTGGGCAGACCTTTAGTCCCTACTGGTAAATGTACGGGACTAAAGGCCCAAATTTGCGCGCGCTAGGCCAAAAAACCCAGCGCGCGCTGTGATTTTTTTCAAAATTTCTATTTTATCAAATAATTATTTAAATAGTCAAATTATTAACCATTTTTCCATTATCAATTTAAAAATGCATTAACTATTATTTTTTGCATATTTTTGAATTTGACAAAACTTTAAACATGAAAAGTTCTTGAATTTGAATAATTAATCCAAATCCATTTTCTGTTTTATCAAATAATTATTTTAAATAGCCAAATTATTAATCATTTTTCCATTATCAATTTAAAAATGCATTAACTATTATTTTTTGCATATTTTTTGAATTTGACAAAACTTTCAACATGAAAAGTTCTTGAATTTGAATAATTAATCCAAATCCATTTTCTGTTTTATCAAATAATTATTTTAAATAGTCAAATTATTGCCCATTTTGCCATTTATCAATTTAAAAATGCATTAACTATTATTTTTTGCATATTTTTGAATCTCACTAAACTTTCAACATGAAAAGTTCTTGAATTTGAATAATTAATCCAAATCTATTTTCTGAATAAGCTTTAGTCCCGTTTGTATCCACTAACAGGGACTAAATATTTTTCCCGCCATTTCTCACCGCTTCACGCCAAGTTTTTCCACCCTTTCCTCTGAACCGAGCTTTTAGTCCCGGTTGTAGCTGACAGGGACTAAAGATATTTCCCTCCATTTCCCACCGCATCCCACCATGTTTTCCCGCCCTTTCCATCTATATATAGGCCGATCAGGCCATGGTTATACACACATCCACACCTTCCTCTCTCACATAAATGGACAGCGCCTATTGGGCCATTCTGACCCTCGAGGAGACGGAGGCGCTGTGCGCCTTAAGCTACCCATGCCCACCAGGCTACCGGCTGCCCACCGGCTGGATGCTGAGCGCTGGAGGTGTTCATGTCCCTCATGTGCCTCAAGGCTCCGCCCGACAGGCGGCCATCACACCAGTGGGATCCTGACAACTACGACACCTGGAATGCCTTCTTTGCTAACCAATGGGAAAGGGAGCTCGCCAGGTACGATGGTGATGGCCTGCCCCGGTGAACCACAATGAAGCCGGCCACCGTCTGTGGTGGGTGAACCGTACTATCATCAGCGTGATGCGCTGCATCGCCGGGGGAGACCATCCTCGCCTGTAGTGCCCACAAGTCCACCCGCCCGCCGTGAATCCGAGGCCGGAGTGGCAGGTGCCCCCGATATATGCCATGGCTGGGCTCAGGATCCCCGGAGTGGCAGGTGACGATGACAATGATGATGACGATGACGAAGAAGACCCTAAAGCTGTGTCACATCACAAAATTTTCCAAATTTTGAAATGTGAAAAATAAATAAACAAAAGAAATAAATGTTGAAATTTAGGGTGAAAAGAAACTTTTTGATTCCAAATGGAAACATCAAAACCCATCTTGAACAAACTTTGAATGAAAAGGGAATCAAACCAAATTTCAATCAAGTGAAATGCATTCATCAATAATGTATCTTGAAATTTAAACACTTGGAAAAGCTAAACCAAAACCCTAAAACCCTAATGGAAGAAAATCATTTCGAAGATCTCTCAAAGCCTATGGATTTGATCCATATAAAAATTTGTCAACAAACATTTATAAATGATCAAGAATGATAAATAAAAATATTATAAAACCTTAGAAATTGGTTACACTCAATTTGGAGCCATAGATAAAAACTTATGAATTTAATAAGTTAAAAGGACATATTTTCCAAGGCTAATAAAAGCTCCTATCTAAATCCATACCAAATCTTGAGCAAAGTGATCATAAAAGAATTTGAAAAGATAAACAAATATTAAATAAAACTAAACAAATTGGAATCACCAATTTTGGATCTTTAAATAAAAAGATATGGATTTTATAAGGCAAAGAAAGAAATAAATAAGGAATATTTAAAAGCCAAATTAAATCTTGGCCAAATCCATAAGCAAATGGAATAAATATACTCCAAATAAAATAAAGGGATAAAGAATATTCAAATAAAGGTATATGGGATTAAACCATATTCTAATGAAGACAAAAATCCCTAATAAAATGATTAAATAAATCATGGGAAAATAATTGAAATTACCAATGAGGATTAAAAGTTATCTAATTAACTTAAAAAGGGATAAAAGAATTATTTGAATAAATAATGTGGATTGGAACCATATTTAAATCTTATTTAAAATAAAAACAAATGTCTAAGAAATAATAGACCCTAAAAGAATAAAAGAAATTATCCCAAAATGGACTTTATAATACATTGTTAAAACAGAATAAACATTTACTGAAAAAATCTTGAAAAGATTTGATGATTAAATCTGATTTCAAATTAAGGTTTGAATTCAAATTAGAATAATAGAAATAGAAAAGGAAAAAGAAATCAGTAAGAAAAAAATAGAAAACGAAGCCAACCCACTAAACCTATCCAGCCCAGCAAGAGCCCACCCGGCAACCCTCACCCGAATCATTTTCTCACGTGGAGACTCACCTGCACAGCAACTGATTTCGTGACCCTACACATGAATGCTCACCTCACTGACGAACGGGACCCACAGCCACCTCATCGTCATCAACCTCACGCGACCCGTTCTCGCTGCCATTCTTAGTCATTAATCCCCGGTGTAAATTCGTGTAAATGGCGACGTTAATCCCTCCAGAGACCACGCCCTCATAAGTGCCCTCCTTCCCTCTACCTTTCCCCTCAATCCCCCACACCTCTCGGCCCCTAGGCTGCCCGAATTGTTCGCAGCAACGCCACTGACTCCGAGGAGCTCCTCCGTCGATTCCAGCGAGAAGAGCCACCCCCACTATCCCCACTTCACACGAGCTTGCTCGCGAGGATATCCTTCACCTGCTAGTAGCTTCTGTTTGTCCCTGCGCGCCCCGCAGACTCGCCTTCGTCAATGACAGAGCGTCGACGGCGTCTGTCTCAACTCCGGCGACCCTTCCCCAGTAACTCTGACCTCGCCTCTCCCTCTCGATGATGCTCACGTGTTCGCCACACTCGCCCACGTCTAATGAACCCTCTGCCTCGCATTTTTATGCCTTGTAGCATCGGCAACAACAACACCTAACCGTGCCCATCGCCTGGACCAACTCCGGTGAGCAATCGCCGCTGTTCCCGTGCGCCCCTTGACGAACAGCAACCACCTCGAGCTTCTCCTCATCACTGCGAGTTCGATAATGGCCTCCTTCCTCTCCCGCGCTTCCTAATTCATCGGCAACGCCACCGCCAGAGCGCTCTGTCGCTCGCCACCGTTGCAGCGCTGTCCATCTGTGGTCGCCACCGTTTGAGCCGTTCGATTTAGATCAGATGGATGCGGTAGATAACTTAACAAAGGGGTATGAAGCGATCTGTGATGTGCGTTGTTAGTTAGATCTGACGGCTGTAGTTGCTCGATCCGCACGAACCATTTTTAGCCAATAGAAACATGACGTGTGGCCAGTGATTTGATTTAAAAACAGAAATTTGATCTATTAGATGATATGATTTGTAAAATTCATAACTTTAAATCTACACGTCCAAATTTTGCAAACTTTATATCATTGGAATCAGGAAAAATAATTCTATCCAACCATGCCCTTTGTTTAATGATTTGCTTCTGTAATATTGATTGTTTTTTGCAGAAACATGTGTAGGAATATTTTGAGTATAAAATATATTCTAAAAAAAATTTTAGGGTAAAATCTTTTGTAAAAGGTTTGTTTTGAACCTATTGACCACAAAAACCAACTTGTAGATTTAAAAATATATTTTGTGATGCTAAGGAATAAATATTTAAACAAAAGCATTTCTAGTTAAATAAAAATGTTGTTTATGTTTTAAAAAAATGATTTTTAAGTAAAACCTTTTGGAAAATGATTTGATTTAAACTCTATGACCCTAAACACCAAGTTTTCGGATTAAAAAATATATTTCATGAACCCTAGTAAAAACTATTGCTTTGTTTAAAGGCATTTCTAGCAAATAAAAATATTGCTTTGAATTAAAAACGGAATTTGGATGAAACCTTTTGCAAATGGATTAATATTAAACACTTTGACCATAAACACTAACATTTGTGTTTAAAAATATATTTTACTAACACTACAAAATATTACTTTGATTTAAATCATTTTTAGCAAAACAAAAATGATTTAAATGGCCTTTTCACCAACTTGAATTTAAATGGTTTTACCACTTTTGTAAATGACCAATAGGAGTTTTAAAATGTTTATAGCCTATTAGAAACCAACTTTCAAAATAAAACAATCTTTTGCATGCTTGCATGCATTGCTTTGTTTTTATTGTTTGATATGGTGAATTGTTTGAATGTTAGTTTGAATATGTGCTTGCTTGATTGAATTGTAGTGAAATTTGAAGAGTGTGATTGTTGCAAGATCAAGGAGTGAACCAATATTCTCTACTAAAAAGGAAAGTGGCACTATCATCCATGTCCTACTATTTTCATTACACTTAGTGGTATTTTTGTAGTATGCATGATAGGGCTACTATGTTACTATGCTATACTATGTCCTATTAGGAAACCCTTTATATCTTGCTTAGTGAAAACATCATAGTTGTAGTATGCTTAGCCCTGCTATAGACTTGGGGTGGAATACCATGTTATGAATATATGAAGTGTTGGAAAATATATGTTTTATATAATAAAACAAGTACTCAATGAATCACCTGGGTGGAATGTGGATACTCAATTGTGGATAAGGTGGCAACAAAGGGAACCATGTTTATATGGCTATCTTTTCATATGTGCACTAGAAGAAAACCACCCAGGGACTTAGATATTGAACATGTTTCTCGTATAGTGGCTTCCGTGTACAGCCACATGCTAAATGGGCTCTGGCTTAGTCAATTACATAGTGGAAGACCCTTGCATTGGCACCTACTCAAGTTAACCAGATTCATGTATTGGAAATATATCCTTACATTGGTGCCTGGTAGACATGCTAGCATTATGTCTTGGGAGGACTTCTATGGAAAGACTTTGTCACATTCTCGATCTTCCGGTACTCCATTTGGTGTGTACTTATCCAGCGGCCACTCATGGCGTCAAGACGAGATTGTGTCATGTGGGTGAAGTGTACAACTTCTGCAGAAGATCAAATTCTAGGTACTTAGTCGTGTCCCCGGTTAGGGACAACTCTGAGCAACTAAGGCCTGAAGCTATGGAAGAGTTCGACATTCCAATTTCTCAAAGTAAAACTTGATGGTGTCAACAAGGGATTAGAAGCACTTGGAGTTTGCCAAGGAGTTCAGAAATATTGATTAAAAGATCAAAAACTATTTTTGAAAAGATAGGACAAAACCATATTGCTTTATGCAAATGAGCCTAAACCCTACTTAGCCAAATATGCATGTATTGATAGACTCCAACTTATTTCCACATAGTAGTGAAACTTGCCAATACAATTCAAATGTATTGACCCTTGTGGTTGTAACTTATTATGTTGCAGGTTTGTTTTGATGTTAGTGAAGTGTGTTGATTAGGATTACAAGTCTACAACCAACATGATTGCTTGTGGCACTTTGAAGATGAAGGACTCCATGCTATATAGATTTTTCTGCTGCATTGTAATGAGATATCCATATGAGCTATGTAAGATATAATGAATTATAATTATTCCTGGTTATAAAGTTGTATTATGAACTTTGTTTCTTGATATTACATCTTAAACTGTGGATGCTAGCTATTGATCCAGGGACTAGCATTGTAAACACAGGGATCTCTACCTTATCAGGTTGGGACCTTTATAAGCTGTGTACTATAGGACTAGGCATGATTATGACTAAAGGGGGCGGCTTTAGTCTTGAGTGTTAGCTAGTCCCGGTTTGTCCTGGTTTTTAATATTAATAAATGTATTGAGTGTTAGTCCCGGTTTGTGGCTGGACCGGGACTAAGGGGGCCTTTAGTCCCGATTCCGTAGTCTCAGTTTTTAAATATTAATAAATGTCTTGAGTGTTAGTCCCGTTTTATGGTTGGACCGGGACTAAAGGGGGGCCTTTAGTTCTGATTCGTACTACGACTTTTCCAAACTACGAAGATGTTGTCCCGATTCATACTTACCATGAAGATCTGATCACCAAAGACGTGCGGTCACATATTAGGGAGTGCCTTTATGACCAGTTTCTTGGACATGCCGGAGGAATGGGCTCCGGCGGCATCTCCCTGAAACTGGTCGTAGCACTACTGGAAAAACCCTCTTGGGTTTGACATGAACAATGCCAGCAGTCCTGTCCTATCACAGCCCGCGACTAGTGGGATCACTAGTCCCGGGCAGTGAGGCCTCTAACGGCTAGAAACGGCCGTAGTCACTAGTCTCGGGCCGGACCAGATCTTTAGGCCCGGTCCATATTACGGACAGGGACTAATGACCTGGAGCAGGCCAGCTGGTCTTTTAGTGGACTATTAGTCCCAGGTCGTATCACGACCCGAGACTAGTTGTCCACCACTATATATCCTGCTTCCTGTCCTGCAGCCCTAAAGCATATGGTGGCCATTTTTCTCAAAGAAGCAAGAGAGTTCATGCCATTTTTTTCTCAAGATTTGTCAAGATTTAGTTTGCAACCCCTAAATCCAAAGCTTTAAAAGGTTAGAACTTCATTCTTTCATCTCTTATTGCTACTTTAGCTCTATAATTCTCTAGAAGTATAGAGATATGGATCAATGCATGCATGCTCTAGAAGTAGAAGGATTTTGATATATATGTGTAACAAATTTTGATTAGGCACATAGTTACTAAAAATTGAAATGTGTAATTTTAGAGTTTAGAGCTTAGAATGGAATGAGGTTTTCACTGATAGAACAATAATAAAAAACTCCACATTTATCATGTTGATTGTTTTCTCCAATTCACAAATTAGTGCATGTAAATTTTTCAAAATTCAAAATTAATGCTCTAGAAGCTCTCAATATAACTTGTAATAATTTAATCATGTTGTGTAATGGTTTTTGATATACTTTTACTATAATGTAGATGGTTCGGGAATGGATGTACGGTACTGACCGACGCTCTAGCGAGTTCATTAATGGCGTGCATGAATTCATCCGTGTTGCTGATGCAAACAAGCGCAATGGTTTTGTATTATATCCATGTAGTGAATGTAAGAATCATAAGGATTACTCTGACTCAAAAACCCTTCACAGCCACCTGTTGAAGTTCGTCTTCATGCCCAGTTATAATTGTTGGACCAAGCATGGAGAGAGAGGGGTTATAATGGAAGACAATGAAGAAGAGGAGGAGGATGACAACTGTCATGGTTTCCCTGAGTATGGAGATACTTCCATGGGGGATGCTGAAGGGGAGGATGAAGAAGAGACACATGATGAACCCGCTGATGATCTTGGTCGGACCATTGCCGATGCACGAAGAGATTGTGAAACTAAAAAGGATAGGGAGAAGTTCAATCACATGTTAGAGGATCACAAAAATTTGTTGTACCCAAATTGCGAAAATGGTCTGAAAATGCTAGGCAGCACACTGGAATTGCTACGGTGGAAGGCTGAGTGTGCTATACCTGACTCCTCATTTGAAAAGTTACTGAAAATGATGAAGAATATGCTTCCAAAAGATAACGTATTGCCCGATGACGTCTGAAGCAAGAAGGTTGTCTGCCCTCTAGGTTTAGAGGTTCAGAAGATACATGCATGCCCTAATGACTGCATCCTCTACCGCGGTGAGGAGCACGAGAATTTGGATGCATGCCCGATATGCACTTCACTACGGTATAAGATTAGACGAGATGACCCTGGTGACGTTGAGGGCGAGCCCCCCCTAAAGAGGGTTCCTTCCAAGGTGATGTGGTATGCTCCTATAATACCACGGTTAAAACGCTTATTCAGAAATAAAGAGCACACCAAGTTGTTGCGATGGCATAAAGAGGAACGTAAGTCAGACGGGATGTTGAGACACCCCGCTGATGGGTCGCAATGGAGAAAATTGATAGAAAGTACCCGGACTTTGCAGATGACGTAAGGAGTTTAAGGTTTGGTCTAAGTACAGATGGCATGAATCCCTTTGGAGAGCAGAGCTCCAGTCATAGCACCTGTCCCGTGACTCTATGCATCTATAACCTTCCTCCTTGGTTGTGCATGAAGCGGAAGTTCATTATGATGCCAGTGTTGATCCAAGGTCTGAAGCAACCCGGCAACGACATTGATGTGTACCTAAGGCCATTAGTGGAAGAACTTTTACAGTTGTGGCACGAACCCAGCATACGCGTGTGGGATGAGCACAAGCAGGAATAATTTAACCTCCGAGCATTGCTTTTCGTAACATTCAATGATTGGCCTGCTCTTAGTAACCTTTTAGGACAATCCAACAAGGGATACAATGCATGTACACACTGTTTACATGAGACTCAAAGTATATATTTGGAACATTGTAAGAAGAATGTGTACAATGAGAATCATTGATTTCTTTTGGCCAAGCATCCCTTAAGAAAGAAAGGCAAGCATTTCAACGGTCTGGCATGTCACCAGACGAAGCCTAAGGAGCGTACTGGTGCTGATATATCTGATATGGTCAAAGATTTGGATCAAATGGTAACCTTTGGAGAGGGTCCTGGCGGAAAATCTGGTCCAAAGGACGCTGAAGGATACGCACCCATGTGGAAGAAGAAATCTATATTTTGGGAGCTACCATATTGGAAATTCTTAGAGGTCCGCTCTACAATCAATGTGATGCATGTGATGAAGAATCTTTGCGTGAACCTGCTAGGTTTCTTGGGCGTGTATGGGAAGACAAAAGATACACCGGAAGCACGAAAGGAGCATCAACGTATGAAAGACCCAGATGTCCTGCATCCAGAAAGGTTTCAAGGTCATGACAGCTACACTCTTACCGAACAAGAGAAGGAAATATTTTTTGAATGCCTAAAAGTATTAAGGTCCCGTCTGGCTTCTCATCTAATATAAAGGGAATAATAAATATGGTAGAAAAAAGTTCCAAAACCTAAAGTCTCATGACCGCCACGTGATTATGACACAAATGCTTCTGATTGCATTGAGGGGGCTTCTACCAGATAATGTTCGAGTACCCATTGTGAAGCTATGTGCATTTCTCAATGCAATCTCTCAAAAGATAATCAATCCTGAAGATCTACCACGGTTACAGAATGATGTGGTCCAATGTCTTGTCAGTTTTGAGTTGGTGTTCCCACCATCCTTCTTCAATATTATGACGCACCTGCTGGTTCACCTAGTCGAAGAGATTTCCATTCTCGGTCCTGTATTTCTACACAATATGTTTCCCTTTGAGAGGTTCATGGGAATCTTAAAGAAATATGTGTGTAACTGTGATAGGCCAGAAGGAAGCATCTCCAAGGGCTATGGAACAGAGGAGGTCATTGAATTTTGTGTTGGCTTCATTCCTGACCTTAGGCCGATTGGTCTTCCTCAATCGCGGTATGAAGGGAGACTGAGTGGAAAGGGTACTCTAGGAAGGAAATCAATAATATGTAGGGACGGACATTCTTACACCGAAGCACATTACACCGTTCTACAGAATTCTATCTTGGCAACCCCATATATCGAGGAACACAAGAAAATATTACGCTCCAACAACCCTTGAAAGCATGACTCTTGGATTAGAGATGAACACATGAAGAGTTTCGGGGGTTGGTTGCAACATCTCATAAAAACACTCTTGGAGATCAGCTATACTTGTTGTCTAGGTCACCATCTTCGACTATATCGACTTTCGAAGGGTACGAGATAAATGGGTATACATTTTACACGATAGCCCAAGATAAAAAGAGCACCAACCAAAACAGTGGTGTCCGCTTTGATGCAACAGACAACAATGGGTCAAAGACCACATATTATGGTTACATAGAGGAGATATGGGAACTTGACTATGGACCTACTTTTAAGGTCCCCTTGTTTCGGTGCAAATGGGTCAAGGCAGCGGGAGGAGGGGTTGAGGTAGACAAGAAATACGGAATGGCATCGTTGGATCTCAACAATCTTGGGTACTTAGACGAACCATTCGTCCTAGCCAATGATGTGGCTCAGGTTTTCTATGTGAAGAACATGTCTACCAAACCTAGAAAAGGAAAAAATAAGAAAAAAGAATACATCAGACGATGAGCCAAAGCGCCACATAGTTCTTTCAGGCAAAAGAAACATCATGGGAGTGGAGGACAAGACAGACATGTTAGAAGATTGTGATAAGTTTCATGAAATTCCGCCCTTCGCGGTGAAGGATGACCCAAGCATCATGTTAATGAATGAAGATGCTCCATGGATATGGCGGGATCAGAAAGGAACACACGCGAAGAAATGATGTGTAATAATTGTAACATTTTATGAGTGAAGATGCTCCATGTGTCCATTTTTATAGTGTTGCCTGCAAACAATCTTGAGTGTGTTAGTCCCATTTTGTGGCTGGAACGGGACTAAAGGGGGGCCTTTAGTTCCAATTCATACTTAACATTAAGATCTGATCTCCAAACATGTGAGGTCACATATTAGGGAGTGCCTCTATTACCAGTTTCTTGGAGATGCCGGAGGACTGGGCTCCGGCGGCATCTCCCTGAAACTGGCCATAGTGGTGTCCCTGCTCTCTAAAACCATCTTGCAGCTTGTAACTTCTCTAACTAGATCAATACGCCTGGGAGCTAACTGATTTCACATATTAGGGAGTGCCTCTATGACCAGTTTCTTGGAGATGCCAGAGGACTGGGCTCCGGTGGCATCTCCTTGAAACTGGCCATAGTGGTGTTCCTGCTCTCGAAAACCATCTTGGAGATGCCTCAAACTGGCTGGAGGACTGGACTCACAAGGATGCCTATTTATAGTACAAGCAGCTCAGCATAATGTCAACACTCACGACATAATGTCGACACTCACCCCTATTATTAGTGTTGACTCATGTTTTGTCCCGTTTGGTGTCTCCAACCGGGACTAAAGGTTCATCTTTAGTCCCGATTGGTGACACCATCCGGGACAAGGTACAAGCCGCACGACATAATATCGACACTCACCCCTATTATTAGTGCTGCCTGGCCCAGTCTACCGCAATCCCTTCAGCCGCGGTTGGTTTCTCCATCCAGGACTAAAGATGAACCCTCTCTTTATAGGAATTTCCCTCTATTTATAGGCTGCTCGATCCAGCCTACCTGCCCTTTCCACTATTTATAGGCCTTTTCCTCTAAATACAACATCTTCATATTTAGGTAACACTCAAGACATTTATTAATATTAAAAACCGGGACAAACCGGGACTAGCTAACACTCAGGACTAAAGCCGCCCCCTTTAGTCATAATCATGCCTACTCCTATAGTACGCAGCTTCAAGGTCTTCTTCGTCATCGTCATCATCATCGTCATTGTCACCTGCCACTCCGGGGATCCTCATCCCAGCCATGGCATATACCAGGGGCCACTCCGGCCTCGGATTCACGGCGGGCAGGGGAGGGGTCTCCTGGAAGACGATGCCGCTACCGCCGGGTGGGGGAGGGGACTTCTTGTGGCTCTGTGGCAGGTGGACTTGTGGGCACCGCAGGCGAGGATGGTCTCCCCTGGCGATGTAGCGCATCACTCCGATGATAGTACGGTTCGCCCACCACAGACGGCGGCCAGCTTCGTTGTGGTTCACTAGGGGCGGGCCATCACCCTCGTACCTGGCGAGCTCCATTTCCTGACTATTAGCAAAGAAGGCATTCCAGGTGTTGTATTGTCTGGATCCCACTGGGGATCCATCCGCTGCTCCGACGTGAGCTCGTGGTAGAAGTGGTTCGTGATAGCCGCCTGGCGTGCGGAACCTTGAGGAACAGGAGGGACAAGAACCCTCCGATTGCTCAAAGATCGAGCCCGTGGCGGCGGTAGCCCGGACAGGGTAGCTGGGCGCCTGGCGCCTCGGTCTCCTTGAGGGTCAGAATGGCCTAGTAGGCGTTGTCCATTGTTCTAAGAGAGGAAGGTGTGGATGTGTGGATAGCCATGGCGCGATCGCCCTAGATATAGAGGGAAAGGGCGGGAAAACTTGGCGGGAAGCTTTGGGAAATGGCGGGAAATATCTTTAGTCCCGGTTAGTGACTACAACAGGGACTAAAAGCTCTCGTAAAAAGGAAAGGGCGGGAAAACTTGGCGGGAAACGGTGGGAAATGGCGGGAAATATCTTTAGTCCTGGTTTGTGACAACAATCGGGACTAAATGGATATTATATTAAGATTCTTTATATTTTTCTGATAATAGTAGACATATTATTTGTTTTATTTGGATTTTTACAATAAAATCTATGATTTTCCAAAGTTTTATATTTGATTTGAATTAAAAAAGAAAATTTACAAATGAAATAATTTATAAATGATGCAAACAGATATATGGATATTATATTAAGATTCTTTATATTTTTCTGATAATAATAGACATATTATTTGTTTTATTTGGATTTTTACAATAAAAGATATGATTTTCCAAAGTTTTATATTTGATTTGAATTAAAAAAAGAAAATTTACAAATGGAATAATTTATAAATGATGCAAATAGATATATGGATATCATATTAAGATTCTTTATATTTTTTTGATAATAATAGACATATTATTTGTTTTATTTGGATTTTTAAAATAAAAGATATGATTTTCCAAAGTTTTATATTTGATTTGAATTAAAAAAGAAAATTTACAAATGAATTAATTTATAAATGATGCAAACAGATATATGGATATTATATTAATATTCTTTATATTTTTCTGATAATAATAGACATATTATTTGTTTTATTTGAATTTTTACAATAAAAGATATGATTTTCCAAAGTTTTATATTTGATTTGAATTAAAAAAAAGAAAAATTTACAAATAACAAACTTGTCCCGGGCCGTGGCTCGACCCAGGACTAGAGGGTGCATGCGCGCAAGAAAACGAAGCGGCCAAAAAAACCCTCTGGTCCCGGGCCGTCTTTAGTCGCGGGTTAAGCCACGGCCCGGGACTAGAGACCTCTAGTCGCGGGCGGTGGCTTAGCCCGGGTCTAAAGGGTGCGTCCCTATATATTCTGCATGCAGAACAAGTCTGCCCACACTTGCATTTCTCAACGCAAAGGCAAGCACAGACGCATCGAAGACGACGCAAGGGAGGTGTTGTCCGCCGCCGCCATGCCGCTCCGCTCCGCCGCCGCTGTGCCTTGACGTGCCGCCGCTCCGACGACGAATTCCGCCGCCGCGCGCCGCCGCCGTGCCGCCTCGTCAGTGAGCTCGATCGAGAGGTCGCGCGGGTGGTTTTTTATAGTTTTTTATAGTTTTTTGTTAGAGTTTTTTCTATAGTTTTTTTTATAGTTAAGATTATTATAATTAGGATTATTATAATTAGGATTATAATTAGGATTATTAAGATTATTAAGATTAGGATTATTAGGGTTTTTTGTTATAGTTTTTTCTATAGTTTTTTTTATAGTTAGGATTATTATAATTAGGATTATAATTAGGATTATTAGGGTTTTTTGTTATAGTTTTTTATATTAGGTTTTTTTTGTTATAGTTATTAGGATTATTGTTTTACCATAAGTAATATTAGGTTATTAATTAGGGTTATTGTTTTTTTGTTTTAGTTATTAAGATTATTGTTTTACCGCAAATAATATTAGGGTTATTGCTTTCTTTGTTTTAGTTATTAGGGTTATTGTTTTTTCGAACCTCTTTAACTCTCTTTTTGTTATAGATAATTAAGTCATGGATCCATCCGAAGATCCTGATCGCATCGGTGAAGGTTATCTTCAGGGCATGATAAGAGGTGAAATTCCTCTTAATATTACTACCGGCGAAGATATTTTGCTTGAGGAAGAGATATCCTCATATCTGAATCCATCCAGTGATGGACTAGAGAAAAACCTAATGTATCAAGGGAAAGACCGGATGGACGAAGGGCAAACAAATAACAACAATAATGATGGCCCCTCGACAAGATCCGGCGAGGTACATATATATATATATATATATAAAGCCTCGTGTTACCTATATTCATTAACTAATCTAGATATATATTAATCACTCTCTCTTCTTCTTTTAGCCCACCGGATCGAAGCAATCAATAGCTCGAACGAAACGAGGGCCGAACAAAAAGTTGGATGGTAATCAGAGGTTCACCATCGAAGAAATAGATGATGATGGTGAACCAATTGCTCCAGAGAAGCACCGGAGGATGTTTATAAATCAATGCGGGGTGCTTGTTAGGGACAACCTGCCGATCACCATCCAAGAATGGAATCAGTCAAAGAAACCCAGTGAAGAATCCAACAGCTATGTCACCGATGATGCCAAAGATGACCTTTGGCAGAAGCTCATAGCGCATTTCATACTACCTCTAGAGTATGAAGAATTTGAGGTAGATGGTATTACCCCAAGGCCGGGTGGGCTTGAAAATAGAGCGGAAGTCAAAGAGTGGGCTCTAAGCAAGATGGTTGAACTGTACCGGAACCACAAGAAAAGTTTATACGCAAAATATGTCGCGAAAAATAAAACTCCAGACTTCAAAGGAGTAAATGAGAAGTTGAGTGAACAGTGGCCCGATTTTGTACTGTAAAAGCAATCTGATAAAGAAAAGGCAAAGTCGACAAAGAACGTGTTAAATGCTGCCCAAAAGAAATACCATCATAAAATGGGGACAAGTGGCTACAAGAGTGTCGTCCCTAAGTGGGAAACTATGGAGAAGAAAATGAGGGCTAGAGGCGTCACTCCTAGTACAGATGGATGGCCCGAGAGGTCAAAGCACCGTGGTATGCAGACGCAGGGGATCATTGGACCCAGAAACAGGGAAGACATTGTTTCATGAAAAAATTCTAAAACCCTCCCAAGACCTTATTCAAGCAATGAACGATGCTCAATTGGGATTGTTCCGTCCCAAGAGAGAGAACGACGAGCTGACACGCGCCCTAGGGAATCCTGAAAAGGGAGGACGAACATGAGGCAAAGGCGTTGGTGTCTCCTGGAAGAAAGGGTTTCCTCAGTACGATGCCAGTTACGGAAGCCGTCAGAGAAAGAAGGACTGGGAGGCAGACCAGATCTCCAGGGTAGAGTAGGATCTAGCTGATCTGAAGAACCTCATGCATGAAATTAGCCAAAGGCCGCCATCGTCAACTCACCCGCAGGCTGATGATCCTGCATTGGATCTTAGACAGCGGAGAAGCAGCATGGCTTCCACGGAGGTCCGGGCTGATGATCAAGCACTGCTAGATGATGCACCGGCTCCTCACTACCCCGTGGATGATGTCAGAGAGATGGCACAATGTGAGCTACATCAGTCAATGAACAACCTGTCCTTCAAGGTGGCGATCGGCACTGCTTTACCTTGTCTACCTGGAGCACTCCACCATTCACTTCTGATTTCACCAGGCTATGCTCGTGTCATGGTGGATGACATAGTGGAGGATTTTGTGGACCTAGAGATTGAAATCGCTACGCCTGAAGGCCTTACGAAACTAGGAGATGTCAAGCGCAACATCATTCTATGGAAGAAGAAGTACATCAAGTTTCCAGGCTCGGCGCCAAGGCCACCGACTCCGAGGAATCCAAGTCCACCCCGCATAGAATATCATCAACCTCCAAGTCCACCCCAACCCAATTATCGCCAACCTCCAAGTCCACCCCGCCCCGCTGACGATCGCCGCAGCAGGAGTACATCAACTCGATATCCGCCTTCGTGCAATACTCGATCTCCGCCTCCGTGCAATACTACTACCTCGTCGAAGAAACGGAAGTTCGACGCTCCCCCGCGCCCCACATCGAAGAAAGGTCAAATGGTGAAGATAGTCAACATCCCGCCGGCTCTTCCAAAGAGACCTTATGACAAGACCGATGAGGAAACTAACGCGGATGTGGCTTCCCAAGTTAAGGCGCATTTTGCACCCAAAAATCATGAGCCAAAGCTGGTATATGATGAAAAAACCAAAAAGTGGGCTAAGTCCTTTCTTGAGCAACCGTCCCAGATATCGATGAATCTGGAATCAAACTATGACCAGGAGATTATTAAGCAAGCACAGAAGAAAAAAATCACAAGTGCAAAACGCGGGAAGCAAGTTGCCTAGCTCGGAGCACAGAAGAATCAATCGGTCGCCCCGCTCAAAGTCATTTCAGACCTCGACAAGGCCTTCAGAGCTTAAATGGATATGGACATGCAAATAATGGACCCCAGAGCCCGTAATAACGCTGCACTAATGGGAATCACTGTATTGCAGGCCAAAGTACTTGCTACCGAAGCAAAAATGTCTCTTGGTCAATATTTAGGCTATGAAGATACGCCAGTGGGTCAGATGGTACAGAAGTATGTCCAAGGGGAGCCTCTAGTCAGTAATGAGGAGCTCGCGCGTCTATCCACACATATGCGAAATCTACACGAATGGTACATGTCGCAAGCAGAAAAAAGCATCAGAAAGATTGGTTTCCGGTGGATGTTAGAAAGGAGCATCACTTCAAACCATACTCGATACAGGTTCAAATGACCGAACTGTTTCAGTTATACAACCAGCGCGCCCTCGACAAATCTATCATTGGTTGCTACTGTCTGTAAGTAATTTATTTTTATAATTAAGTTTGTAGCTCAACTCGTTCATTGCATTTAATATATTATCCTAACTATATATCCTTTTGTATGATATTATATTCTGCAGAATGAAGATGCTTGAATGCAAATGACCTAGAAGATACGACGTTGGGTTCATTGACCCAGATATCGTTAATGAATATACGTTAAAGAATCACCCCAAGGACGTGGATGAAGACCTGTGCAGGTTCTTAACCGAGAATAATTTTGTTAAGGAAATACTATTTCCTTACAACTTCAAGTGAGTGTTTATATGTTGTACACATTTTATTTTTGCTTACTAGATGAGCTATGCATGTATGCTTATGTAAACGTCCACAGATTCCACTGGATCTTGCTAAACATTCAAGTTGACAAGCCCCTAGTTGAAGTCCATGACTCATTAAGTTGGGACCAAGAGCAGTGGAGCGACATGAAAGCAATGCTCCATAAGTAATTTCAATCATTATCGCATTATATCGGCCTCTTTCATTCATTTCCTGATATCAAGTAAATAATAACTCCTTTGTTCATTTTCTTTGCCGAGCAGGTGTTGGACACGGTTCAGACAAAAAATACCAGGTCCATTCAAAGAGGAGCTAACTTATAAAATGGTGAAGAGTTTATAGCAGCCACCGGAAACTCATTTATGTGGATACTACGTCTGCGAGTACATCCGCAAGTTGACCAGTGAGCGGAAAGTTGACTCACATTATATTTATGATTTGTGGGAGAAACTAGAGCCAGGCCAGCGCATAAGAGCAATTCAAGAGGAGCTGGCGGGATTTATGATGAAGGAAGTCCTTGATGTACATGGAGAGCATTATGCGGATGACGTGGAACTCGATTTGCCTTAGTGATCTCCATGTAGCTGATATGATATATATATTCATTAATGACCATGTAATTTCAAAACATTTCTTCCTTTTGATATATATATCATCAATGTATGCTTGCAAGGGATCGATTAATTATACATATGCATCAACGTGTATTGTGTATGTACTAGCGTAGAATATGTGTACTTAAATATATGTTTCAAATTATAGTGAAACACAAAACGAAAAAGGAACGAAATGGCAAAAAAAAGGAAATACACAATCTCTGCCGCGGCAGAGAAACACACAATTCTGTGCCGCGGCAAGAAACCTTATAGTCCCGGGAGGTGTTACGGCCCGGGACTAGAGGGTTTCCGCCCCCCGCGGCGCTGAAATAGCCACGTGGCTATTATCAGTCGCGGGCCATAGCGAGCCGGGACTACAGCCCTGTTTTCCACCAGTGTAGTTGTGTCCCTGCTCTCGAAGACCATCTTGCAGCTTGTAACTTCTCTAACTAGATCAATATGCCTGGGAGCTAACCTAATTTCACATATTAGGGAGTGCCTCTATGACCGGTTTGTTGGAGATGCCGGAGGACTGGGCTCCGGTGGCATCTCCCTCAAACTGGCCACAGTGGTGTCCCTGCTCTCGAAAACCATCGATCTTGGAGATGCCTCAAACTGGCTGGAGGACTGGCCTATTTATAGTACAAGCAGCTCGGCACAGTGTCGACACTCACAACATAATGTCGACACTCACCCCTATTATTAGTGATCACTCGTGACTAAAGGTTCATCCAACCGAGACTAAAGGTTCAACCCCTATTATTAGTGCTGTCTGGCCCAGCCTGCCACAATCCCTTCAGTCGCGTTTGGTTTCTCCAACCGGGACTAAAGGTTCAACCCCTATTATTGGTGCTTCCTATCCCAGCCTGCCGCAATCCCTTCAGTCGCGGTTGGTTTCTCCAACCGGGACTAAAGGTCCAACCCCTATTATTGGTGTTGCCTAGCCCAGCCTGCCGCAATCCCTTTAGTCGCTGTTGGTTTCTCCAACCGGGACTAAAGGTTCAACCCCTATTATTGGTGCTGCCTGGCCTAGCCTGCCCCGCCCTTTCCCTCTATTTATAGTGCGGTCATCATGGCCATGGAGAATCTTCATCATTTAACAATATGATTACATAAAAGGTTTAATATATTACACCAACATCCCTATCTAGTGTTGTTGTTTTCTTCTGCGTCGTAGCCATGGAGAATCTTCATCATTTAACAGGAGGCTTGGGTCAGTTTTCACTTTGAAGGGCGGGATTTCATGAAACTTATTATAATCTTCTGACATATCTGTCTTGTCATCCACTCCCATGATGTTTCTTTTCCCTGAAAGAACTATGTGGCGCTTTGGCTCATCGGATGATGTATTCTTTTGCTGATTTCTTTTTCTCGGTTTCGTAGACATGTCCTTCACATAGAAAACCTGAGCCACATAGTTGGCTAGGACGAATGGTTCGTCCATGTACGCAAGATTGTTGAGATCCACTCTTGTCATGCCATACTTTTCGTCTACATGTACCCCTCCTCCTGTCATCTTGACCCATTTGCACCGAAACAAAGGGACCTTAAAAGTAGGTCCATACTCAAGTTCCCATATCTCCTCTATGTACCCATAATATGTGTCCTTCTGCCCATTGTCATCTGTTGCATCAAAGCGGACACCACTGTTTTGGTTGGTGCTCTTTTTATCTTGGGTGATCGTGTAAAATGTATTACCATTTATCTCGTACCCTTGGAAAGTACATATAGTCGAAGATGGTAACCATACCAACAAGTACAGCTGATCTTCAACAGTGTTGTTATTCATGAAATGTTTCTGCAACCAACTGCCGAAAGTGTCCTCGTATTCCACTTTAATCGAGGAGTCAGGCATCCCTGGGTTTTTTGAGCGTACAATAATCTTGTGTTTCTCGATATACGGAGCCAGCAAGGTGGAATTGTGTAGAACTGTGTAGTGTGCTTTCTTGAAAGAATCTCTGTCCATACATACCATTGTTTTCCTTCCTAGTGTGCCTTTTCCAGTCAGCCTCCCCTCATACCGAGATTTAGGAACACCAATCGGCTTAAGGTCAGGAAGAAAGTCAACACAAAACTCAATGACCTCCTCTGTTCCATAGACCTTGGAGATGCTTCCTTCTGGCCTAGCACGGTTATGAACATATTTCTTTAAGACTCCCATGAACCTTTCGAAGGGGAACATATTTTGTAGAAACACAGGACCGAGAATTCTAATCTCTTCGACTAGGTGAATAGGAGCTACGTCATAATATTGAAGAAAGATGGAGGGTTCAACAACTCGAAGCTGGCCAGACATTGGACCACATCAATCTGTAACCCTGATAGACTTTCTGGATCGATTACCTTCTGAGAAATTGCATTGAGGAATACACATACCTTCACAATGGCCAACCAAACATTTTCTGGTAGAATCCCTCTCAATGCAACCGGAAGAAATTGCGTCATAAGAATATGGCAGTCATGGGACTTTAGGTTTTGGAATTTTTTCTCTTTCATATTTACTATTCCCTTTATGTTAGACGAGAAGCCAGGCAGGACCTTGATACTGAAAAGGACTTCAAAAAAGATTTCCTTCTCTTCCTTGGTAAGAGCATAGCTGGCGGGCCCTTGAAACTGCCCTAGATGCTTGCCGTCTCATCCTTTATGACGTTGCTGGTCCTCCCGTGCTTCCGGTGTATCTTTTGACTTCCCATACAAGCCCAAGAAGCCTAGAATATTGACGCAAAGATTCTTCATGAGGTGCATCACGTCGATTGTAGAACGGACCTCATGGACTTTCCAATAGGGTAGCTCTCAAAATATAGATTTCTTCTTCCACATGGGTGCGCGTCCGTCGGCGTCTTTCGGAACAGGTTGTCCTCCGGGACCCTTTCCAAATATTACCTTTAAATCCCTGACCATACCAAATACATCAGCACCAGTACGGGGGGCAGGCTTCTTCTAGTGATCTGCCTCGCCATCGAAATGCTTGCCTTTTTTCCTTAAGGGGTGTCTAGGTGGAAGAAAATGACGATTGTACGGGTACACATTCTTCCTAGATTTATCCAGATATATACTTTCAGTCTCATCTAAACAGTGTGTGCATGCATTATATCCCTTGTTCGTCTGTCCTGAGATGTTACTAAGAGCAGGCCAATCATTGATGGTTACGAACAGCAACGCTCGTAGGTCGAATGGCTCCTGTTTGTGCTCATCCCACACACGTAAACCTGGTGCGGCCTATAACTATAAAAGTTCATCAACTAATGTCCTTAGGTACACATCAATGTCGTTGCCAGGTTGCTTTGGGCCTTGGATGAGCACTGGAATTATAATGAACTTCCGCTTCATGCACAACCAAGGAGGAAGGTTGTAGATACATAGAGTGATGGGCGAGGTGTTATGACTGCAGCTCTGCTCCCCAAAAGGATTCATGCCATCTGTACTTAGACCAAACCAGAAGTTTCTTGCATCACCAGCAAAGTCCGGGAAGTCTCTCTCGATTTTTCTCCACTGTCGACCATCAGCGGGGTGCCTCAACATCCCGTCTTTCTTACGTTCTTCCATGTGCCATCGCAACAACTTGGAATGCTCTTTGTTTCTGAAAAAACGTTTCAATCGTGGTATTATAGGAGCATACCACATCACCTTGGCACGAACCCTCTTCCTGGGTGGCTCGCCATCAACATCACCAGGGTCATCTTTTCTGATCTTATACCGCAATGCAGTGCATACCGGGCATTATCCAAATTCTCGTACTTCTCACCGCGGTAGAAGCTGCAGTCATTAGGGCACGCATGTATCTTCTGCACATCTAATCCTAGAGGGCAGACGAGCTTCTTTGCTTCGTATATACTAGCGGGCAATTCGTTATTTCTTGGAAGCAACCTCTTCATGAGTACACGCAACTTCTCAAATCCCAAGTCAGTCACACCGGTCTTTGCCTTCCACTTCAGCAGTTCTAGTGTGCTACCCAGGTTCTTCTGACCATCTTCACAAGTTGGGTACAACAATTTGTTGTGGTCATGTAACATCTTCTCAAACTACAACCTCTCCTTTTCTATGTCACAGTCTCGCTTTGCATCAGAAATGACCCGACCAAGATCATCAGCGGGCCGGTCTGGTTCCTGTTCTTCACCTCCTTCTTCTTCATTGTCTTCTATTGCGGTATCAGCGTATTCAGGGAACATAGATCGGTAGTTGTCATCATCGTTCTCTTCTTCATCGCCGTCTTCCATCACAACCCCTCTTTCGTGTTTGGTCCAAACATTATAGCCGGACATAAAACCAGACCGAAGCAAGTGGCTCTGAATGACTCTTGCGGAAGTGTGAGCCTTCTCATTCCTACAGTCAACACATGGACAACACATAAAACCATCCCGTCGCTTGTTCTCCTCGGCCACAACTCGAAAAGAACGCACGCCTTCTCTGAAAGCGGCAGAGCGTCGGTCACCATACATCCTGGGATGGCTCATCTGTATCATACAAATATATGTCAAACGCAATCACTATGCTAAAATTAGTACCGCACGACGGTCTAAAAGAGAAAATAGTTGCTAACCTTTTATTACACTTGAAAATAAAGATGAGAAAACTTAAGTGTGGCTCGGGCACCTCATATCATGTCTGTCTTGTGTGACCTAAACTCGCATCGCTCTAATGGACATTTCACCAAACACCTCTAGTGCATATGTATGAACAAGAAAAAAATAGCACAACAACACTCTCTCCCACCAGGAAAAAAAATAGTTGAGAGGAGGAGGGGGCTAAAAACAATATATAGGGCCAGACCACTAGTCCTAGTTGGAGATACAAACCAGGACTAAAGGGGGTGCCCCCGGCGAGCGGCAGGGCCAGGGCCCTTTAATCCCGGTTTGAGTCTCAGACCGGGACTAATGGGATCTAACGGGCCAGGACCTATGGTTCTGGGTGGCTCGGGCCGTCCTACGAGGGCCATTAGTCCCGGCCCCAGCCACAGCCGGGACTAATGGCCTAGACGAAAGGCATGTTTTCTACTAGTGGTTATTTCATGAAGAAAAAAGTGAATATACACTAGGAACAAAGAAAAGCATCGTAGGACATCCGAGAACAAAAAAATATGTGGAACTAATTTTCTAAAATAAGATAAATAAATCTTTCTGAACTAAGCTACAAAAAAAGAGCATCACGAGACATCTAGGAGCAAAAAAAATTGTGAAACTAATTTATTCGAATAAGAGGAACAAATAGTTATACACATGGGAAAAATTTAACATCCATGGTAAAAATTATAAAAATGGGAGGAACAGTGATATGAATAAGACAAAAAATTACCGCTATACGATCCTACGTTCTATTTCCGTGCTCGCTCAATTGCTAACTTACTAATGGGCCATAGCCCATGGAGCGAACCAAACGAAACGGTACTCCGGGACGCTCCGACATTAAGGAGCAGTTCGTGCTCCTCTCGCTCGCACATCCCCACCCCATCATGCTTTGGTTGGGTGCTACTCCTCCCTAGTGCACGTCCATATCTTTAATTTTGCTCAAGAATTGTGATGGATAGGCCGCCGGATGACTTTTTTGTCTCGCGGGAGGGGGACACGAACGGACCAAATGTCCTCCATTTGTCCAATTGCGGTGGGTATGCCCAACGGTGCTCCAATTGAACATGTCAACTAGTACCGTGATTGTTGGTGGATGTGTGAACGATGCATTCGGTGGAGGAGCACGACCGAGATCGTGCTAGCTCATTTTGTCTCACTTGGGGTGCCCATCGGAGCTCCCATATATATTTGTTCACAAATTTTTGGAAATAAAGAAACTTTTTGTGTTCTCTGTAGAAAGAAAAAACTGATGCTCCAACGTGACTATTCCCGAACATTTTCTCGTCTTTTTACACAAACCACATAAAATAACAATCATTTTTATTGATAACTTGTGTGTGAACACAAAATGTCTGTATTTACTTGTGAAATTTTCGTTCATAATTTTTTGTGAAAAAAGGCGTTGAACAGATTCCGAAAATTGAGTCGGCCCGGATAAATTGTTTAGGGCACAAATGCCTCAAAAGATAGTATCTTTAGGGGCACTTGGCAAAATGGCTCTAAAGGTTGTATCTTTAGGGCACTTTGATAAAAATGCCTCTGAAGGTAGTATCTTTAGAGGCATTTCTCAAAATGCCTCAGTATCTTTAGGGGCACTTGGCAAAATGCCTCTAAAGTTAGTATCTTTAGGGCACTTTGAAGAAAATGCCTCTAAAGATAGTATCTTTAGGGGCAGTTGGAAAAATGCCTCTAAAGCTAGTATCTTTCGGGGCACTTCGATGAAAATGCCTCTAAAGATAGTATCTTTAGGGGCATTTGGCAAAATGCCTCTAAAGCTAGTATCTTTAGGGGCACTTCGATGAAAATGCCTCTAAAGCTAGTATCTTTAGACACATTTGGCAAAATGCCTCAATATCTTTAGGGGCATGATGACCCACAAGTATAGGGGATGTATCGCAGTACTTCCGATAAATAGGAGTGTCGATCCCAACGAGGAGCAGAAGGTGTTGACTAGTGGTATGGAGCAGGAACTCTCTGTAAATACTTTGAAACGGATTTTTAGGGGTTTTCTAATAAAGCAACAAAACAAAGTGCAAGTAATAAAGACAAAGAACAAACATAGCAAGTGGCCCAATCCTTTCTTAGCAAAGGACAAGCCAGTGGAAATACTTATAAGAACCAAACGTTCTCGAGGACACATGGGAATTCTGTCAAGTGCTCTCGCTTCATATAGCTAAGTACTCTTCTTTGGTGTTGTAAGTGTTGTGTGGGTGAACCTATACTAATATACCGACCTTACTTGGACTAATACATACTTGTGATTAAACCCCCTACAAGGATCTGCAACTACAGGAAAGTAATTAAGATATAAACCTAACCACAGCCTTTAACTCTAAGATCCTACGCTCCCTTGTGCAAAGGTGTCCTAACGGGGGTTCAGGTTTCTGTCACTCCGGCAACCCCACAATTAGTAGCCAAATACACAATGCATTCCCCTAGGCCCATAAATGGTGAAGTATCATGTAGTCAAAGTTCACATGACACCACTAGAAGAATAGCACCACAACTTAAATACTAAACCATTGAATAATAACTCAACACAAATCCACTACTAACAACATGACTTCTCCCATGTCCTCAAGAACTAAACGAACTATTCACAAGACATCATATGGATCAAGATCAAAGATGATATGGTGATGAATAACAATCTGAACATAAACAATAATCCAATGGTTCCACTCACAATCATCAACTATAATAGTAATTAACACCGGGAAAGTTTCCCCTAAGAACTAATGCAAGATCCAACACGATTTTTACAGCGGGACAGAGTGGTGATGATGGTGCTGGTGGAGATGATGGTGTGGATGATGATTATGATGATCCCGATGAAGTCTAGCTTAATGACGGTGTTGATGACGACGATATCCCCTCTCCGGGAAGGAATTCCCCCGGTAGAAATCTGTCTGCTGGAGAGATCTTACTCTCTTAGTGTTTTCCGCCCCGTAGAGGCGGCGGAAATCTTTTTGTGGTCGCTCCCTTCGTATTAGGGTTCCATAGGAAAGATATAGGCGAAGAGGCGGAGTCTGGAACCGGGCAGGTGGGCCACACACTGCCTAAGCTGACCAGGTGGGCCCCACCTAGGGGGTGTGGGCCCTCAGGCCCTTCTTAAATCTCCCCTTCGCTTCCTCAGTCTTAGGAAAATATAATTTTCCAATATTTTTCTGGTATTTTCTGATCTTCATGAAATTGCATCAAAACACCTCTTTTCCATCGAATCCTCACTCGTGATCCATCCTCCAAGAATCATCCAACATGCAAAAATAGTGGAAAAGACATAAGTAATACCTCATAATAAGATATATATATCAATGAATAGAGGCAAATTATGATATATAATGGTGATGCAAATTGGACGTATCAACTCCCCCCAAGCTTAGGCCTTTGTTTGTCCCCAAGTGAAAACTGAGCTCAGTAAACATGTCCACAGGTTTATGGAGTGAAGTGTCGATAAAAGAATACGGACAATAAGCATCACACTTACCATTACACAACTCATAGAAGAAAGCAATTCACCATTACATAACTTAGCTTGCAACAAGTACAGGAGTCACAATAGAGATGCATAAAGATAAATCATAATTGGAATTGGCAAACTCTTGTTCCTGGTTAGAGAACAGCTGGCAAACAGTTTCACAAAAAAGCTTTTTGTAGAAGTTTTATAACAGGAGCACTCTTTTCTCAAAAAGGTTTTTCAATGAAGGCTTTCAAAGTAATACTCAATAGATAAGAGTCTTGTGCAAACAAGGAAGATAGAGAACATGATTGAATAAATCACCATATGAATGCTTGAAACACAACAACTCAAATGCTTGCTGGAGATAGAGAGGAAGTAGGTTTACTGACTCAACTTGGTAAATAGGAGAAAGGTCCCTTCATAGAGGGTAGCAGGGATTACAAGTCATAAAGAGCTTCCAAAAGATTATGGTACTTACTAGCTTTGAGCCCTCATTGCCCCTATCATAGGCATCTTGAGATGATTAAGGTTAAAGTGCACAAAGATGGAGTATATGCTTGACGAAATATAAGTTGGCAATCTCATGTCCCTTGAATATGAGGGCCACTCCTCATGCTACTCAACTTTAGTCACCGGTAAGTTCTTGTCATTGTAAGTACATGTGTATCATAGAGAACCGCCAACGGGGTACCCCTTGCACATGGTACAGGAGCTATCCCATAACCAAAATGACAAGGCAAGCAGACATTGAGCATCTCAACGATCTTTTTATTTACTATATGCATAGCTTTTATTGAGGATGCTTCATAGATAGCTCACTATGGTGATGCTGCAAGTTTCCACCATGATTAGGCCTGTCCTAGGCTAGCGGCCCAGGGGTTTCTCTAACACAAAATACAGACTCCATGGACTTACAAGTTCCCTCTTTATTTCACACCGTTGACATCCATAGACAAAAGAGCATGATATCAACTGCGTACAAAGTATAGGTGAAATGTTGAAAACGTTCCCCGTGACAGCACGGTTCTGCTAATTCCAACGTATAGACGCAAGCATATACAACTTCGATGAAACAATGGTTCAAGTCTATTAGGGGCAAGAAAATAAGCTGTGCCATCAAGTTTGTGAGAGCTTTACTAACTAGTTTTCACATAACAAAAAACTTTTTAATTCGAAAGGTAGATGAAGCTTGAGAATTTGCTTGGAATAGCAAAAGCTATCAGGTAGATATGGTGGACACAAATGGAAAAGGTTTTGGTTCAAAGGGACTGGAAACATGAGAAGTATGTCTTCTCAAGACAGGTTTTTTGGCTAGCAAGGCTGGGTAGCAAGCAAGAGAGTTGAAAGAAACAAGCAAACATACAAGTAATAAAGCCAAACATGCAATCTTTCTTGAAGACACAAAAGATCTTAAATAGAGAATACTAAGCTTATGAGCCAACAAGAAATAAAATAAATGATACAAAATACATGTAAGCTTTTTCTGTTTTCTCTCAAACATCAAAAAGTATTGCTACTGACCAGAACTCGGTTTGCCAAAACCAATTTAGATCCACTTAACGATCCCAAAGTGATGCCAATACTGATCAACAAGATCCATCATATAATAGAGATTGCAAACAAAAATAAGAAGTGCAAAAAGTAAAAGATGAAACTTCTCATTAATATTCCATAAAGGCACTCACACCAAGGGATACCTAGATAATCAACTAAAGGAGAGATACTTCCACAAGCAAACCAAACTATAAGATAACTTCTCTACCAAAGATATGAATCCACTAAAAAGGTAAAAGATAAAAGATGATGGTGGTGATACCGCGACACTCCCCCCAAGCTTGGAACAAGCCAAGGGGGTGCCAAACCTGATGATGAATTACTCCTTCGGTGGTGGTGGTGTTATCTTGTCAAGGATCAGAAAGTCCTCCGGCATCTTATGAAGTCTGTTATTCTCCTTTTGAAGCATATCAACCTTCATCCTCAAAGCACGGTACTTATCACAAAACTTGTTAGTGGTTCGAAGGGCTTCCTCTACCTTAGGGCTTGAAACTTCCAAGACTCAACCAAACCCCTGTGTTATCTCCCAACAAGTACTTTTCGTTAATTCCGTTAAGTTAGGCTTGAAACTTTCAAAGATGCTCACAGAGGAGATAAATATTTGAAGTGAAAGAGAGCATCACGAAGCAAATAACCAACACATTTGAGTCTAACCCACTTCCTATGCATGGGAGTGTCATGATAAAACAAATTGTTGAAACAAAAAGCCACTAGCATAGGAAGACAAAACAAATGCAACTTCAAAGCTTTCAACATAAAACGAGGAAACTTAACATTATTGAGATGCATAAAACCGTGTTTCCCTCTCTCATAATAACTTTCAGTAGCACTTTGAATAAATTTGACAATATAACTGTCATTGGCAACAACTTTATCATCAGAATGATCATACTTACAGTCACCAAAAAGAGGTCCAAGGTCATAAAATGGATCAATAGAAGCAAGTTGTTCCATCCTGAAATCTTTATTAGGCAAGCTGTTTTCATAAGGAGATTTAGCAAATTTGAAGAAGTTAAAATCATAAGAATCTCCTTCAAACTTAGTTAAAACATTCTCCTTCTTACAATCGATAATATCTCCACAAGTGTTCAAGAAAGGTCTACCAAAAATGATAGGACAAGTTTTGCTAGCTGCTGAATTAAGCACTAGAAAATCAGCGGGATACTTAATCTTACCACAAAGGACCTCCACATCTCTTACAATGCCAATGGGGCAAACTTTCTCTCTATTGGAAAGGTGAATAACCACATCAATGTCCTCAAGCTCACAAGGACCAATTTCATGCATAATTTCCCTGTAAAGCTCATAAGGAATAGTACTAGAACTAGCACCAATATCACATAAACCATAATAGCTATGATTACCAATTCTAACAGAAAGCACATGGACACTAGCTTTTCTAGCTTTTTTAGGATGCGAAACAATATTAGAAGCGTCTTCACAAAAGACAATATGCTCATCCTCTATATTTCTAGTGACAGGGTCTTTCAAAATAGTTACCATAGGTTCAATATTCAATTGCTCAACAGGCTCCAGAGTTTTCTTAGTACCTTTGTTATTTGCACTAATAATCATAGAATACTCCTTTACCTTAGCTGGAAAAGGTATTTTCTCAACATAAGGTTCAGGCACAATATGATTAGTAGTACAAACTTTAGCACTTCTAACTGGTACATGACTAACAACATCTTTATAAGGAGCATGGTACTTATTCCACTTCTTCTTGGGAATTTCTATATAAGAGGCAAAGGCCTTAAAACAGTTGGCAATACTTTGGGAATCAAGACCAAACTCATTGCTAATATCACGAAAGTCATCAGTTCCCATAAAGGATTTAATGCATTCATAATCATAGTTTATACCTGACTTTCTTCCTTTGTCATTCTCCCAAGCTTTAGTGTTCTCTTGAATATGGTCTAGTAGATCCCATTCAGCTTCTTCCTTCATACGTGTGAATGATCCAGCACAAGAAGCATCTAGTAAATCTTTATCATGAAGAAAAAGCCTAGCATAAAAGTTATTGATAATAATATTGTCAGGGAGTTCATGAATAGTACATTTAAGCATTAGTAACTTCAATCTCCCCCAAGCTTGAGCTATACTCTCTCCATCATGAGGCCAAAATTTATATATCAGATTTCTATCCTTATGAATCTCACTGGGAGGATAGAATTTAGAATAAAAGAGAGATGCCATTTCCTCCAATTCCATGGATGGTCCATTCTTCAGCAGCTTATACCATTCTTTAGCTCTCCCTTTCAAGGATATGGAGAGTAACTTCTTCTTTACCTATTCAGTTGTGATACCTGCACACTTAAACAACCCGCATAATTCATGGATAAAAAGAAAATGATCACCAGGATGGACAGTTCCATCCCCAAAATAATAATTATCCATAACACAATCAACAATACTTGTAGGTATCTTAAAAGGATCTATCTCAATAGGTGGTGGTTCATCTACTACCCTAGCAGTGGTAATAGTTTTCCCAAACAGAAAACCAAGTGGGTTATCCATATTGGAAACAAAGTAACAAGCAGTAACAAAAGCAATACTCACAGTAGTAGTTTCCTTTACCAGTTCCACTCTTCAATAGCGCTTCACTCCCCGGCAATGGCGCCAGAGAATAGTCTTGATGATCCACAAGTATAGGGGGTGTATTGCAGTACTTTCGATAATAGGAGTGTCAATCCCAACGAGGAGCAGAAGGTGTTGACTAATGGTATGGAGCAGGAACTCTCTGTAAATACTTAGTAAACAGATTTTTAGGGGTTTTCTGATAAAGCAACAAAACAAAGTGCAAGTAATAAAGACAAATAACAAACGCAGCAAGTGTCCCAATCCTTTCTTAGCAAAGGACAAGTCGATGGAAATACTTATAAGGACCAGACGTTCTCGAGGACACATGGGAATTCTATCAAGTGCTTTCGCTTCATATAGCTAAGTACTCTTCTCTGGTGTTGTAAGTATTGTGTGGGTGAAACTATTCTAACGTACCGACCTTACTTGGACTAATACATACTTATGATTAAACCCCCTGCAAGCATCTGCAACTACAGGAAAGTAATTAAGATATAAACCTAACCACAGCCTTAAACTCTGAGATCCTACGCTCCCTTGTGCAAAGGTGTCCTAACGGGGGTTCAGGTTTCTGTCACTCCGGCAACCCCACAATTATTAGCCAAATACACAATGCATTCCCCTAGGCCCATAAATGGTGAAGTATCATGTAGTCGACGTTCACATGACACCACTAGAAGAATAGCACCACAACTTAAATACTAAACCATTGAATAATAACTCAACACAAATCCACTACTAACAACATGACTTCTCCCATGTCCTCAAGAACTAAACGAACCAATCATAATACATCATATGGATCAAGATCAAAGATGATATGGTGATGAATAACAATCTGAACATAAATAATAATCCAATGGTTCCACTCACATGCATCAACTACAATAGTAATTAACATCGGGAAAGTTTCCCCTAAGAACTAATGCAAGATCCAACACGATTGTTACAGCGGGACGGAGTGGTGATGATGGTGTGGATGATGATGATGATCCCGATGAAGTCAGCTTGATGACGGTGTTGATGACAATGATCTCCCCTCTCCGGGAAGGAATTCCCCCGGAAAAAATCTGTCTGCCAGAGAGATCTTTCTCTCTCGGTGTTTTCCGCCCCGCAGAGGCGGCGGAAATCTTTCTATGGTCGCTCCCTTCGTACTAGGGTACCATAGGGAAGATATAGGCAAAGAGTCGGAGTCCGGAGCCGGGCAGGTGGGCCACACCTGCCCTAGGAGCGGCCTAGGGTGGGCCCGCGCCTAGGGGATGGGCCCCTTGTGGCCCTTCTTCGTCTCCCCTTCTGGCTTCCTCAGTCTTCCGGGAAAATATAATTTTCCAATATTTTTCTGGTATTTTCTGATCTTTGCGAAATTGCATCAAAACACCTCTTTTTCTATCAGAATCCTGACTCCGGCAGTCCATCCTCCAAGAATCATCCAACATTCAAAAACAGTAGAAAATACATAAGTAATACCTCATAATAATATATATATATATATATCAATGAATAGATGCAAATTATTATATAGAACGGTGATACAAATTGGACGTATCAGGGCACTTGGGAAAATGCCTCTAAAGCTAGTATCTTTAGGGGCACTTTGATGAAAATGCCTCTAAAGGTACTATATTTAGGGGCACTTGGCAAAATGCCTCTAAAGATAGTATCTTTAGGGGCACTTTGATGGAAATTCCTCTAAAGATAGTACATTTAGGAGCACTTGGCAAAAAATGCCCCAGATTAACACATTTAGAGGCATTTTTAGAAATGCCCCTATCCAAAGTGCCCCTAAAAGCAATACCGTGTACTAGTGCTAGGTGTGTCGTAGTTCCCCTATGACCCGAGATGTTTTCCATGGAAATATGGTGTTTAGCCCATCCTATGCCAGCCTAAAAACGGCCTGCGACATGTTTCTGCGTGTTTCGGGTTGGGTCGGAAATAAACTCAAACAAACCTTTTGAAACAGGTGAACAAAACAAGGACTTAGTGAAGTCTAACAAATCTCTAATATTGGCTAGACGATAATGCCCTTTCCAAAGTTTTAAGGGGCATATCATAGGAATAGCATGCCTCTTAATAGGTACCGGTCATACCATACCTGTTCTCCCACCCACACTCTGAAGAAAAAAGGATTTGGGGGCGATCCTAGACTCCGACTACATCACCAAGCCACATGTCCATGCCTCCTGTGTTGAACGCTTCGGTGATGGGTGGCGATAGGGGCCCTGGTGTTCCTTCTTAGGACTATAGTTAGGGTTGTCCTAGTGCTTACTTAGAGCGTTGTTTCTATGGAGGAGATGGTGCCGCGTTGGAATAATTTGCCTATGTTTTCCTCCATCTCGGTGTCACTCGAACTGGTGTCTTCGAGGGCAGGTAGCACGAACGTCTCATGATCTCTGGATCCGGCGAGATTCGTGTATGGTGATCGATAGTCGGCACTCTAGTGGGTGGAGGTCGTGTTGAAGGTTGTAGTTGTGTTCCTGTAATACAGTTGGACGCGTGGATGACGGTAGCGGCGAAATTCCTCTTCTTCGACTATATTAGATAAAGTTGATGGTGTTGAGATCTGGTGACCACGAGGAAAGATCCCTGGTTGATGTGCTACAAAGTCTCAGTCACGTCGCTTGCGACGGCCTATTTGTGCGAAGGTGGTCTTCGATGTGCTATGGCAGATGTTCGGCTCTTTCTCTAGAACTGCCATGGTTGCAACAAAGGACGAGGGTGAATGATGTTCCAGCGATGCACAATTTTCTCCAAGCGTAGAACTATAATTTTTCTTCTTGCGGGGTTGTTTGTGCAATTTGTTGTGACACCCATAATTGTCTCATATGGTGACCATATGATGTAATCTTCATAAAAATATTGTCTAATGAAATATACTTAAAGGATGGTTATTATGTTGTCGTCACTGGTCCACAGCCAGCCGCCCAAAACCCTCCTCCCCCACCCAGCCACCACCCACCTCCCCCACCCAGTCTCCTCTCCCCCTGTCGTCGCCCTGGGAGTCGCCGAGCAAAGCCCGTACAGCGCCGCGGCGGCGGCGGCTCACCTCGGCTGCATCCGACGCCACGACGGCAGTTCTCGCGGCAGACGGCGGTGGCTTGCCTTGGCCATCTGCGGCAGAGGTGACTACACGGCGGCGGTGGGGTGCTGCTTCGGCGTGTCGGTGGCGGCGCAGCGGGAAGGTGGCTACCCAGGGATGCATGCTGAATCGGCGATGGACGACGGGTAGCGGCAGTGGACGGGCTTATTTTGGGCCTAGATGGGTTCGGACGGGCTCGATCTCTAATGCCAGATGCATCTCCTTTCTTCGACGACGGAACGAGTTCTCGAGGCCTCCCACGCATCACGGGGACGCATGTGGCAGCATCCCTAGGTATGGTGGTGGTAGTGGCCTTCTTCTTCGTCGGAGTGGTCGGCCGGGTGGTCTTGACGTCTTGCGGCGGATCCTGCTAGTTTTTAGTGGGTGGCGTGAGGGATGCTATCTCGGTTTTAATAAAGGAGGTGGTCATGGATCCCTCTCAAGCCAAGACACAGATCTATTGGATGTTGGTCTCCATTGATCTGGTTTCTGTGTCGTGTTCTGAAAGGCTCCACCGGCAAACTTCATAGTGCGCTCATGCCGTGAGTTTGCTAGATCGGATTGAATTTGGTCGTGCGTATCCATGTTTTACTCTGACCGTTTGGTTTCAAAGGGTGCGCTTCGAATCTCTGTTGGCTGTTATTATCATAGGCATGTTCTTGTTTCATGGTGGTGAAAGTCATAGAGACCAGGACTGACAATGGTGGGTCGAGTTTGGGTGGTGATGAGCAATTGACTAGGTGACTTGTGAATTGGAGCAGTGGCATGCAAGTGGGGGCGACTGCACATGAGAGGTTCATGGTTCTACCTTTCAGGATGAAAACCCAGGGTCTGGCCTTAATTGGTTGTGTCTGACAATGGCCTTGTTGAAGGTATTGTTTTGAGAGTGTGAACTTTTTTCAGGGTAAAAACCTAGATCTTTGATCAGATGATGATGGTGTTTGTGCACTGTTTCATTCTTAGAGGCGTCGTTTTTTGAGAAGGTGGACTTCTGATGCTGTTTTGGTGATGATAGTACTGTGTTTCAATAAATAAATCACTGTAGCGAGACTTTTTTTTTTCAATTCTTCTTTTTTTTTTGCCGTGTGCATTTTAGGAGAATGCGTTATTACAGAGAGGCTAGTATAATTGTATCTTCTCGTATTAATATATACTCCATTCAAAAAAAAAATTACTCGAAAAAATTCATGCCTCTGAACAACATCACCTTCCCAACAACAAATTAGCTCAAAGAATTACAATCACAAACCGGCCGGCGCCAATACGCTTGATCTTTCATGCCGACTTGCCAAGCTAAGCGGTCGATCGCATTTTGATTAGTGGCCGATGACGACGAGATCGTCATCACTGGACTCGTCGGGGTCCTTGGGCTCGTCGGCGTCACTGTAGTCGTCGTCGCTGTCCGTGTCTCCCGCGCCGCTCGGCGCCCTCGCCTTCATGTTGAACGTCCCCTCCTCCTGGTTCTCCGGGTCGCGCAACAACGCGCCCACGCGGCACGGCGACGTGGCGCCCGGGACGCACACGGGCTTCTTTGCCGGCGACGGCGACGACGACGACGAAGTAGGGCCAGATTTCTTCGCCGGCGGTGACGACGACGTAGGGCCAGCTGCCTGCGCGTCTGCCGAGCGCAGCAGAAGCGTTAGCGCGCACGCCAGCGCCGCCACCACCAGCCATGTGCGCACGGACGCTGCCATCGGTGCCGGTGCGCCGCCTGGACGATGATACGAGAGCTCTGCTTAATTTCTTAGATAAGATCCGAGGACTGTATTATCCGTGCGAGGCGATCGATCGAGAGGGAACTTAACCAAGGAGGTGCCGGCAGTGACGAGAGATTTAAGGAGAGATTTGCCTGCAGCGCCGCATGTTGTTCGGCTTGCGTGCGGTGGAGCTCCATCGAGCTAGCCGTCTCCTAAGTCCAAGGAGAAACCGCAAAACGAGTTCTTTTCTTGCCATTTCTTCTGGCTGGTCACCCGGTTTCTTCTGAAGGGGGAATGAACGAGGGGTCCTTGACCGGAACAAACCAGTCGCCTGCCGTCCGCCGTTTGTGCGGCGTGCGGTTGCAAATCACAGCTCTTGCTTCCATTTCAGTGGTTCCGATCATTCTCCGCATAACTGTTGGCTAGAACTCGAGAGCCCACAAAAGGCCCATGGCATACGAGGTGGGAAGGAAAAGGCCATAACAGTTTGCCGCCACGGCATGGTCCAGAAGTAAAGATCAAACTTTTTTTATTTTGATATATATAGAAAGAAAAGCTTAAACTGGTTGCAAGCTGGAATTCAGAATTAAGATTTTTTTTTCCAAACAGGTCATTGGACCATCTAGCGACGACCACATACACTAGCACGAGCCGAAGGAGTGATGCTGTTCTCGCTCCTGCATCACCGGAGATGGCAAAAGTTTGTGGTAGTAGAACTTCTTGTAGTAGATGGACGAAAAGTCATCATGCTAACACCTCATAAGAGCAACTCCAACGGCCGCTAGAAAATGATGCGCGCTAAAAATAATCGCTGATTTTGCGCGCGCGGACACTTTTGCTCCTATAGCAGGTGCGGCATAGTTGCACACGCCAAAAAAAATTCACGCACGGCAGTTTACGCTCCACGGCGCACCAAACTTGCAGCACGCCGTCCAGCGTGTGTTATCACGCGGCGACGCGCGCGAAGCCCAACTGCCGCTGAAAACTCACCCGCGCCCGCGCTGCCTCCATTTCCCATCCCCCATTCCACTGGCGTTGCCGCTTCGATTCGTCACTCACGGCGCTTATCTATGTGTAGTATCTGCAGATTCGTTGCCGCCGCGCCTCCCCACACCTTCCCGAGCTCGCCGTAGCAGGAATCGAAGTGAGCTGCCGATGCGGCGCTCCTTTTTTCGCGCCGCCAAGCGAACTGCCGCCGCCGCGCCTCGGCCAACTCGGAGTTGGCGCGCTGCTGCAACGTCGCGCTACCCTTGAAGACCGCGCGCTATGTCCTCCTAAAGTCGGCATGTTACTTGGCGCACGTGCCGTGCTCGGAAAAATGGCCGCAATGGACGTTTCGCCATCGGCCGCGCCATTTTTCCTCCAAATTTTTAGTTTCGATAGACGAAGTGAGTGTATTTTCATGCTTGTAGAGGTTCACGTATGATTCATCTGACAATGAACTAGAGCTTGAGGAAGATGAGAACATATCGATGCTATTAGCTTGGCGCGCGACGAAAGAACTGAAGCGCGGTGGCTTAGTTTTTGGTAGCGCAAGTTGTGGAGGGAAAGGATCGAAGGGCACGAGAGGTTGATGCGTATGTATTTCAAGGAGTATTTTCGTTGGTATTTTAGGATGAGCATCGGTTTGTTCAGGCGCATTTGCAAAGAGGTGACCAAGTATGATCGGTTCTTCGAGCGAAGGAGGAATGCTGCCGGAGAGTTTGGGCATAGAACCTACCAAAAGGTGACTGCCGCCTTGCGTATGATGACATACGGTATGCCGACGGATCTTGTTGATGACCACTTGACAATGAGTGGGAGTCAATCCATTGAGTGTGTCAAGCGCTTTGTGTCGCAATTGTGCGCCTGTTTGGTACCATCTACTTGAGAGCCCCCAATGTCGAAGACACGACAAGGCTTTTGGAGGAGAACAAGGCTCGGGGGTTCTCTGGAATGGTTGGCTCTATTGATTGTATGTATTGGAGTTGGAAAAATTGTCCTGCGGCATGGCATGGACAATTCAAAGGTCACAAGAATGATTGCACCATCATCCTTGAAGCCGTGGCAGATTATGAGACTTGGATTTGGCATGCATTTTTTGGAATGCCTGGGTCGTGCAGTTACATCAATATTCTTCAACGGTCTTCTCTTATGTCAAGGATTGCATTGCGTGAAGGTCCACAAGTGGAGGTTGAAGCAAATGGTCGCAAATATAATCATGGCTATTATCTTGCCGATGACATCTACCTAAGGTGGCAAACTTTTGTGAAGCTGGTGCATAAACCCAAAGGTAAAAAAGAAAAAGATTTCCACACTGCACAAGCGGCAGCTAAGAAAGATATGGAGAGATCCTTTGGGATTTTGCAAGGCCAATTTTCTATTGTAAGAGGACCGGCTAGATTTTGGGACCAAGAATTCCTTTGGTACATCATGACCGCTTGTGTCATCATGCATAACATGATCATAGAGGATGATCGTGGCAAAGATGTAGATCGCAGCCACCACTATGACTTGATTGGGATTCTCGTGCAAGTGCATAGGAGAGAGCACAAGGTGGCGTGTTTAGTTGTCTCATATCATGCCATTCGGGACAATGAGACCCATGATAATCTTTAAAAAGATCTCATCGAGAAGTGGTGGAAATGGTTTAGGACACAACGTTGATCCCTCATTTTATTTGTTGTTTGTTGTATTGTTGGAAAACAATTTGTTATAGTGTTGATGAAAAACTTGTTGTATTTGTTGCTGAACAATTTCTATATTTATTTTATTATTCATGTACCATTTGCTTGTGTTGTAAATAATAACTAGAATTTTTTTGTTGAATTTATTTGGGTTTGTTTGATCTTCTTTATTCTATAGTTCATGGTGAAACATGTTTGCGCCTGTGTCACGCGTTGCATTTTGCCACTCCTGCTGGGGGAGATTTTTTGGTTCTATTTTTGCGCGTCGCTTTTAGCGCTTCTGCCGGGGGAGAACTGTGCGCCGCGCTAGAAACATGGATCACGCGTGCTGCATACTGATGACCCACAAGTGTAGGGGATCGCAACAGTCTTCACGGGTAGTATTACCCAATTTATTGATTTGACACAAGGGAAGCCAAAGAATACTTGCAAGTCTTAACAACTGAGTTGTCAATTCAGCTGCACCTGAAAATAGTTCTTGATCATAGAAGTTTATCAGTAGCAACAGTTTGGTAGTAGCAATAGTAAAGCAACAGCAACAGTAAAACAGGAGCAATAGTAACAGTAACAGTAAACAGTGGGATTCGAGTGCGGTAGGCATAGGGATAGATGGACGGGTGTTGCATGGAAGAGTCTAAACATGTAACTTCATTATCTAGGGCATTGCAGATAAATAAAAACAAGCATCCAAGTACTAAACAATCTTAGGCATGTGCTCCAAATATAGTCATACGTGCTCGCAACGAGAACTTGCACAACATCTTCTGTCCAGCCAGCTCATGGCAGAAGGGCCTCTAGGGAACTACTGGCAATTAAGGTGCTCCTTTTAATAGAGCACCGGAGCAAAGAATTAACACTCCGTGAACACATGTGATCCTCACACCACAACCATCCCTTCCGGTTGTCCCACTTATTGTCACTTCGAGGCCTTTGGATCCGGACAATGATATGTGTACACAACTTGTAGATAAGATCATAAACAATACTATTATAATGATTCAATAATAAGTTCTGATATGAGATCATGGCACTCGGGCTCTATTGACAAGCATTAAGCACAAAAATTGCAACAAAGTCAAATAGCACTAATAGAGATACTAGGCACTATGCCCTAACAATCTTATTCGATTACATGATAGAACTCATCCAATCCCTACCATCCCCAAGCCTACAGCGGTGGATTACTCACTCATGGATGAGGGAAACATCGATGGTTGATGGATAGGCGTTGATGATGACGATGGCGATGACCCTCTCCAAATTCCCCGTCCCGGCAGGGTGCCAGAACGGAGATTCTGGATCCAAATCTTGGTTTCTGATGGTGGTGGCGGAGTGGAACTCTTCTCTGGAAAACATCGAACCCCCCTTGGGTTTTAGGTCAACGGGCAACTTATAGGCGCCAAGGGAACCCGAGGGGGTGCCTGGGGTGGCCGCACCCCCCTAGGCGCGGGGCGGGGCCCACCCACGCCTAGCAGGGGTGTGGGCCCCTAGGCCTCCACTCTATTTCGTCTGCTGGCTCTGTGGGTCTTCTGGTGAAATATAATTTTTGGCATATTTTCCGGGAATTTTCCTGATAGTTGATTTTATGCACAAAAACTAGACACCAAGGTAATTCTGCTAAAAACAGCGTTAGTCCGTGTTAGTTGTATCCAAATCACACAAGTTTAGAGGATAATCAATAGCAAAAGTGTTCAATAAAGTAGATACGTTTTAGACGTATCAACTCCCCCCAAGCTTAGCTTATTGCTTATCCTCAAGCAAGTCAGTTGAAAACTGAGTGCGATAAAAGAACTTTCACGAACACATTTGCTTCATATGATGTATATATTCTCAGCACAGGAGTAGATGCTTAAACCATAAATAATAAGAAGTATGCAATCAAGTCTACTCAATAGTCATTGCAAGCTATGAAGAGAAACCAACTCAATAATAAGTAGCATGGAACATAAACATAAGCAACATTGCAATGCTCATAGTAAGGTATGATACAGTAGTATCTCGCTTGCCTTTGTTTGTAGAGCACAATATAATGCCAAGGCACCTCTGAAATTCAAGTGAAGACTAGAGGTAAAAATATCAGAGATACAAGCATCAAAGTCATGACATAATTAACCAAGTTTTGGGAAAAACACAAGAATGACAACTATGCTCTCAAGAATGTGTTCATAGAATAAGTGGTGACTCAACAAGGAAGTAAAAATGGTTTTGAAAAGTTTTAAACGCTTCCTAATTCTGAAAGGAAGGTACTCATTAGCTTTGAGCTCTCATTGCCCCTATCATAGGCATATTCATGTGGTTAAGGTGAAAGTGAGGTCCAGTATGAGTTATATGCTTGACAGAACATAAACTGGAAATCCCATGTCCCTTGAGTACGAGGGCCACTCTGCATGCTACTCGACTTTGGTCACCTGCAAGTTCTTATCATTGTACAAACATGCATATCATAGAGAACCGTCAACGGGGTACCCCTTGCACATGATACAGGAGCTATCCCGTGATCAAAATGACAAGCCAAGCAGACAATGAGCATCTCAGCGATCTTTTTATTTACTATGTGCATAGCTTTTTATTGAGGATGCTTCACAGAATGCTCAGTATGGTGATGCTGCAAGTTTCCACCATGATTATGCATGGCTTAGGCTAGCGGCCCAGGCGTTTCTCTAACATATATATATATATATACTCCATGAACTCACAAGCTCCCCTTCGTCGACATCCGCAAACAAAAGAGCAAAGTATCAACTAGATATGTATCCAAAAAGTGTTGAAAGCGTTCCATGTGGCATCACGGTTCTGCTGACTCCCAGCATATAATTTGCAAGCATATAAATTTCATGGACAGGTCACAATGGTTCAAGATTATTAAGTGCAAGAAATAAAGTGTGACATCAAGTTTGTGAGAGCTTTACTAACTAACTTTCTCAAAACAGACAAACATTTTATTTGGAAGAAAACAAGGCATATAGAATATACACTGAAATAGCAAACGATGCTAATAGGTAGGTATGGTGGACACAGTTGGCAATATTGGTTTTGGGAAGTTGGAAGCACACGTAGAGCTCATACTTAGTGCAAGTGAAGGCTAGCAATATAGAGGGAGCGACAAACGAGAGAGCAATAATTGTCATAATCATGCTTGCAACAAAACAGGACTAATTATGGCATGAAAGTGATACAAGTACTCTGGGGCAAAATAAACCATCGAGGCTTACTGACTATTGATTAGTAATATGCATGCGTGAGCATGTGCCAAGTCGATTCACATGAAACTTCCAGAGGAGGATACCACAATATCATACCAAAATATGAATAAAACAATGCAAGCAAACATTCATATGACATGCTACAAACTATTAGCAAGCTGGAGCTAATCATAGACAAGCAACAACTACTAAGCATCCATTAGTAACACACTCCTTATAATGAACAGACTAAGCATGCTCACAATGATGAGTATATGTACAAAATTGAAAACAAATAGAGTTCGTTACCAGCCTCTTACCACACCTCAAGTTGTCTTAATCTTCATTATTTCCCTTTACTTGTGTGACTTGAATAATAACACGAAACCCAAAATCCACTGAGGCTAAACCCTGCGAAGAACTCACAAAACCAAAGATGAACAACAAATATTTTTGGTGATTTCAATTTTTTAAAGAAAGCAAACAAAACAAAACCAAACAAAGAAAAGGCATACCAAACAAGAAGCAAAGAAACAAACCAAGAGAAACAACGAAAATATTTTTGTGTTTTTGAGAAAGAAGCAACAAGAACCAAAAAGAAAGAAAAACAATGGATATACAAATAACCGACCGAACATGATATATAGATGAGTGTGATGTCGGTACCTCCCTCCAAGCTTAGGCTTTTGGCCTAAGTGTGGCTCAATCCCATGGTGCCCAAGTAGATGCACCTCCATAGTACGACGAGGAGGCTTCCTCGTCCTCGTACGAGCTCGAGGACTCCCGTGTGTAGTATACAACAGGGTCATACGAAGGTGCTTCCTCCTGATAGTGTCCATAGAAGCTAAGAGAGCGCAGCTTGTTATCCATCTCCTCCTTGGAGCGTGACAAAGGTCCCTGAGAAATACTGAACAAAGTGGTTTGGAGGAGAGGGATCTCTCTCTCTTCCCCGTCAATAAACAGCATTTTATAGACCAAGTTCTCAAGGGTAGAGACATTAGTGACAAAGTGCTGCGCCTTCATGGCAGCAAGATCATGCCTCTGAGGAGCCAAAACTGTATCATTTGGATCAACAGCAATGTCCAAGGCAGTAGCAACACGCATAGCAATAACTCCCCCATAAATGGTCCCCTTAGCAGTTAAACGACGAGCAATGAGAGAACCAAGATTGTACTTGGTATCATTGTTGAGCGCAGCGGCTAAGAAAGCCAAATGATAGCTGAAAATATTACTAGTGTTCTCCCTACCAAGAACACCAGTGGCAAGATAGTAAGTGAAGTACCTGATAGCTGGAAGCTGAATGTTTCTTATCTTTCCCCGTTGAGCTCTACGGTTATCATCATTGGTTACTCCGCGGTAGAGCTCCAACAAATCAGCGCGTTGAGCTAGAATCATCTTTGCTGATCCAGTTGTACCAAGTCCCAGAGCCTCACAAAATTTCTTTAGTGTCATATGATAAGACCTGCCATAAATCTTGAAAGAAACATCGGGGTTGAACATGTTGTTAGTAAAGGAGAAGCTCTCCACAAATTTTTTAGTGAGCGTAGCATATTGCACGCTCTCATCCTGCATAAGACTTATTAGACCAGCCCTCCAAACCAAGGTCATAAAATCATCAAAAATCCCAGCAGCCCGCAAGAAGGTTTGGCAAGGAAAGGCGGAGGGGTGCGCATCCCCCTCATCTCCCTCGTCGCCGAATCACGGAGTGATGATATCCTCATTGTATGAGTGCCTAGCACGGGAGGATGATCTTGAAGGCCTTGCCCTTCTAGGTGCATCACTCTCAAATATCTCTCCAAATGTGTGGTTGTCCATGACCACTCTATTCTAAAAAATTTAGACAAACATCAAACCAAGTGATTTCCAAGTTGATAAATGATGAGAAACTACTATAGGAACTTGCTAGAGGGATACACATGCATCAAAATGAAATCTCTAAGCATAGAACAAGCATGCAAGCTCACACAACCTGTCACCTATAGCAGCAAAATACTCAATATACAATCTACCAATCAGAAATCTAATTGGACAAGTGAAGGAGGCACATAGCAAGGAGCAATCCCTCTAAAAAATTAGCAGCAAAGATGGGTTGAGCAAGGAGATCAAAAATCATGAACAAGAACAACAAGAACTCGAGCTTGAGCAAGTTTTCCGGTGTTTTTCGGGAGAGAGAAAGAAGATGGTTGTGAGGGGGCACTTTAGAGGGGCCCAGGTGGACCAGACCCCCCCTAGGTGCCACCCAAGGGTAGGACGCGCCTACCTGGGTGTGGGCTCCTGGGGTGGCCCCCTGGGTAACTCCAGGTGTCCCTCTGCCCTTTTTTCAAGGAAAAATTTATTTTGAATTTTCTATAATTTTTTGGGAAACTTTATTTTTGGCCAATTTTCAGGATATGAAAATTGATTTTCTCGCAGAAATAGTTTTTTAGAAGAAGCAAAAGCAAACCAAAAGCCAAACTATAGAAGCTCTAAGACACTCTAACAAACAAGCAACTAACAAAACCAAAGCTAGCAAAAGAAAGGCAAAGACTAGGAAGGAGAAAAGTAAAAGAAAGCAAATATAACCATAGTGAAAACATTATTTTGTTCATTAAAATCCTTTTGTTAACAAGGTTGATCAAGTCTTGTTACCAAAACAATCTTATATGAAACAAAATTTTGCATTCTACAAGGTGATTATGTTACCTCATACTTGATAGCAATGGTCCCAATCATAATAGTTTCAAAATTTTCTTGTGGAATGGGACAATATATTTCTCCAACCTTGATGCTCTCCATATTTTCAATGGAATTCAGGCAATAGCTCTTAACAACCTTCTTGGGTAAATAAATATTATGCTCTTTGTCATCAATATTGAATGTTACTTTTCCTTGATTGCAATTAATGACAGCACCTGCAGTATTAAGAAAAGGTCTCCCAAGAATAATAGACATATTATCATCTTCAGGCATCTCAAGCACAACAAAATCAGTCAAAACTAAGCAATTATGAGCCACTTGAACAGGAACATCCTCACATATACCAACAGGAATAGTAGTTGACTTATCAGCCATTTGCAAAGATATATCAGTTGGTATCAACTTTTCTAGCTAGAGTCTCTTGTAGAGAGAAAAAGGCATAACACTAACTCCAGCTCCCAAATCACATAAAGCAGTTCTAACATAATCATTGAGCAAGGAATAGTTGGTATACTTGGATCACCAAGTTTCTTTGGAACCTTACCATTGCAGGAGTAATTGGCAAGCAAAGTAGAAATCTCCTCATTAGGAATCTTCCTTTTATTAGAGAAAATATCCTTCATATACTTTGAATAAGGAGGCAATTTAATAGCATCAGTCAAAGGAATTTGCAAAAATAAAGGTTTCATCCACTCACAAAACTTGTTGTAGTGTTCTTCCTCCTTTGACTTGTGTTTCTTACCTGGAAAAGGCATAGGTTTTTGCACCCAAGGTTCTCTCTCACTACCATGTTTCTTAGCAATGAAATCTTCCTTAGTGTACCTAGTTTTCTTAGTGTGCTTCTCAGGTTCTTCCTCAACTTCCTCCTTATCAGGAGCATCATTTTTATCATTACTGCTCTTAGTTTCAGCATCAGAGGTAAATATACTATTAGGATCTACAGCAGGTTCAAGTGGTTCCTCAACTACCTTATGTTTCTTTTCCTTTCTCTTACGAGGAATACCACTACTTTCACCTTGTTGAGAATCCTGCTCAATTCTTTTAGGGTGTCCTTCAGGATATAAAGGATCTTGAGTAGCTATACCACTCCTAGTTATAATTCCATAAGCATGTTTATCTCCTGAGGCATTAACTAGCATATCCTTTTGTACCTTAGCAAGTTGATCAAGTTGGGTTTGAACCATTTGAAAGTGTTTACAAAGCATTTTGATATCATTAGAAGTTCTTTCCATAATATCTTTCAACTCATTGGTAGCTCTATAGTTTTCCAATAAATGATTCTAAACTTGTTTATTAAAATTACCTTGTTTAACAATAAAAATGTCAAGTTCCTCTAAACATTGATCAGGAGGCTTACCATAAGGAATATCACCTTCATCAAAGTGTTGGAGAGAATGTACCTCAATAGTAGATGAGTGGAGAATTGGCTTACATAATTCTTCTATAGGAGGTAGATTCTTCACATCTTCAGCTCTAATACCTTTCTCCCTTAGACATTTCTTAGCTTCCTTCACCACTTCATCATTTAATGCAATAACTCCCCTCTTCTTGGGTGTTGGTGTTGGATCTGGTTCAAGAGTAATAGGCTCAGGTGTATTTAGCTCAGTTGAAGTCCAATCATCATAATTCTTGCTTATCTTAGCCATTAATTCTTCAGCATCTATAGGAGTTCTTTTCCTAAAAACACAATCAGCAAAGCTATCTAGGTATGTCCTAGAATCATCAGTTAGTCCATTATTATAAATATCAAGAAGCTCATTCTTAGGCAATGGACATCCAGGATATGCATGAATCAAGGAACAGAACCTTGTCCATGACTTAGGCAATTTCACTTCTTCTCCCTGTTTAAAATCAAAAAGTCTCTGCAAAGCAGCATGTCTAGCACTGGGAGGAAAATATTTCTGGAAGAAATAAGCAATCAGGGCTATCAATGGAACCAGGAGGTAATCTATTAAACCAAGCCCTAGCTTCTCCTTTTAGTGAAAAAGGGAAGATCTTAGTAACAAAATACTTGCGCATCTTAAAATCATTAGAGAACAAAGCACTCATAGTAGAAAGCTCATTCATATGAGCCACAACACTCTCATTTTCAGTCCCACAAAAAGGTTCTTTCTCAACAATGTCCAAATAAGATAAATCAAGAGAGAAATCGTAATCTTTATCTTTAATATCCATGGGAGAGGTAGCAAACTTAGGATCAGATGACAACTTAGGAATAATGGTGCGTCTAGCAAGGAGATTCTTAATAGCACTAGTACCATGTGTGTTTCGGCACTCTTCAACAAATTCATCAGTGAACTCAATGTAACCATCATTAATATCATAACTCTCTCTAGACTCAGGTGAGCTAACAGGTGTAACAGTGTCTTCACTAGGAGTTTCAGTATTTCCTAGAGTATCCATAATAGCATCTAGAAAAGGACCTAATGAGCCACTCGCATCAAGCACAGTAGAAGTAACATCATGAGCATCAAAAGCAGTTTCAGATTCAACAGTAGTAGCAGTGTGTGTAGCATGATTATGTGGTGGTGGTGTAACAAGCTTACTTATAACAGACTGTGAATCAAGAGCAACAAAGATGTTTAGGACTGTACCTCTTCTTGTAGTGGATGGTAAAATAGGGAACTTTCCATCAGAGACTTACCCATGATGAACGGAGTAGCAGTGAACAATAGTAGATCCAAGTGAACTTACAAATAAAGCTATGCTCCCCGGCAACGGCGCCAGAAAAATAGTCTTGATGACCCACAAGTGTAGGGGATCGCAACAGTCTTCGTGGGTAGTATTATCCAATTTATTGATTCGACACAAGGGAAGCCAAAGAATACTTACAAGCCTTAACAACTGAGTTGTCAATTCAGCTGCACCTAGAAATAGTTCTTTCTCACAGAAGTTAATCAGTAGCAATAGTTTGGTACTAGCAACAACAAAGCAACAGCAACAAAAAGCAGAGCAATAAAGAAATGGGATTCGAAAGGTAGGCATAGGGATGGATGGATGGACGGACGTTGCATGGAAGAGTCAAAACATGTAATTTCAAGATCTAGGGCATTGCAGATAAATAAGAACAAGCATCCAAGTACTAAACAATCCTAGGCATGTGCTCTAAATATAGTCATACGTGCTCGCAATGAGAACTTACACAACATCTTCTGTCCAGCCAGCCCGTGGCAGCGGGGCCTCTAGGGAACTATTGGCAATTAAGGTGCTCCTTTTAATAGAGCACCGGAGTAAAGCATTAACACTCCATGAACACATGTAATCCTCACACTACAGCCATCCCCTCCGGTTGTCCCAATTATTGTCACTTCGGGGCCTTTGGATTCGGACAATGATATGTGTACACAACTTGTAGATAAGATCACAAACAATACTATCATAATGATTTAATAATAAGTTCAGATCTGAGATCATGGCACTCGGGCCCTAGTGACAAGCATTAAGCACAACAAGTTGCAACAAAATCAAATAGCACCAATAGAGATACTAGGCACTATGCCCTAACAATCTTATTCGATTACATGATAGAACTCATCCAATTCCTATCATCCCCAAGCCTACAGTGGGGGATTACTCACTCATGGATGAGGTAAACATCGATGGTTGATGGAGAGGCGTTGATGATGACGATGGCGATAATCCTCTCCAAATTCCCCGTCCCGGCAGGGTGCCAGAACGAAGTTTCTGGATCCGAATCTTGGTTTCTGATGGTGGCGGCGGAGCGGAACTCTTGTCTAAAAACGTCGAACCCCCGTGGGTTTTTAGGTCAAGCGGGAACTTATAGGCGCCGAGGGAACCCGAGGGGGTGCCTGGGGTGGCCGCACCCCCCTAGGCGCGGGGCAGGGCCCACCCGTGCCTGGCAGGGGTGTGGCCCCCCAGGCCTCCACTCCGTTTCGTCTTCTGGCTCCGTGGGTCTTCTGGTGAAATATAATTTTTGGCATATTTTTCGGAATTTTTCCTGATAGTTGATTTTCTGCACAAAAACTAGACACCAAGGTAATTCTGCTGAAAACAGCGTCAGACCGTGTTAGTTGTATCCAAATCACACAAGTTTAGAGAAGAAACAATAGCAAAAGTGTTTGAGAAAGTAGATACGTTTTGGACGTATCACATACGCCATTTAGAGTGCCATGTTTTCTTAGAGTTTCTCTAAGACCAGTGCACCAGATCAGCAACCAAGATGACAATCGTAGATCGAAAGAGACTGTCTCAACCTATATATTTATTCTAATGAAACAAAATTCAACTTTTTCTTGCAACATACACGGTCATGTCTTTTCATATCCCAGATTCCCAGTGCAAAGTTTCAAGAAAAAAGACATATGTCACGTCGATCGGCTACCTAACTGCACAATAAACCAGTGACGGCGACACGAAACCAACCGAACCAATACCCCGCCTCTCCCCGAAGAAAGTGCGCAAAGGCCCCAAGTATAGTTATCACACGCATAGCTAGACAGAGACATGTCGTGTGGCTTGTCCAAAGTCCAGTTTCATCTTGGCTGCTCTTCCTCCATTCGGTTGTTGGCCGTCTCTGGGGACAAGCGTGCCGCTCCGCGTCGTTGCCAAAATTCAAGGCCCATGCAACCGGCGGGGGCCGTGCATATGCATGGAGTTATGGAATCCATCGGCGCCCGGAACCACCTGCGCTGCGCGGCCTGCGCCATCCGTCACTTAGATCACGCTCACGCAGAATGCATGCATGCAGACGCGCGGCGCCCCGATTGCGAATCGTCTACTCGACGTGATCGCTGTCTCCTTCTATTACGGCACGTCCGTGTTGTAATTCGGACTTCAATTTTTGTGACATCCGGAGAAGTAGTACCTCTTTGCTTGCTTCCATGTTGCCAATATATTCCATCTGTTCGATAATTCTTATATCATGGTCTTAGAGTTGGAACCTCGCCATTATCATGTGGAGTTTTAGCAAGTGCGAATTATGGAAAAATTACACAAATGTCCGTGTGTTAATGCATGTGAATTATGCGAGAGTTGAAACCTCGCCATTGCTACAATTACACGGCTTTACCCGCATATATACAATACAATGCAACATAGATAATGCATGTGAATGTTCACATGTATGAAAAAGATAGCACCTAGTATAAATGCTAGTAGCACATTAAGATTCCATCTCACTTAAATTGTATTCCGTTAAAAGGTTTAATTTTATGAGTACAACATAAGGATCTAACCAATTTCTATTTCTTGATGCGCTTTAGATAATCTCATACAAGTGATGTAGTCTTTGGCGACATTTATCAGTACTTGAGCAAGTGTATTGAGATTTTCTTTCTCAGCTCCTAACCATCTTACATGAGATTACTTACCATCGACATGAAGATTTCATATGGGAATATAAAATGTGGAATATCGAATATCCACCATCCAAATTGAATGAACCAAATCTTTTATATGGTCATATAGAAAGGATGTACAAAATAGTGATTGTCGTGGTAACTGTTCGACAAAAAGAGGGACTTCCTTCTTTACTTGCTTATAATATTTTTCCAAGTTGGTTAAAGTCTTATTTTTAGCGATTAGAGGTATAAAACATTTCATACATTGACAAGACAATTGTTGATTTTATCGCAAATAAGACAACAGATGATTGGGTATAAAACATGTTCCTCCCCATTTTTCCGTCAATCACATCACCAATACTTCATGTAGGCTAATTGACCGAGGGGGCCATGGTGAGAAAATCTCTCCTTGTGGTCGGTTTTGCATTGCTGCTTGTTAGATTTTGTGATTAAAATGGCATGCATTGGTAGGTTTCTTTTCATGCCCACGGTGAAAAAACCTCTCCACTATATGCAGATCATGATTGTTACCAACAATATATAGGGAGAAGGTTGCAGTGGAGACTAATTAGGGGCGTGACTTGTTTCTCATGCTTGTGCGCCCATCCGTGCGCCGCTACAACGTGGGAATCATCGCTCGGTCCTCTTGTTTTTCTACCTGTCGCTTGCTTTTTGTGCAAAATAAAATTGCAAATACGAGAGTATTACTCCAAAAGATGGTGCGAACACTGAAATCAATATGCTTAATTGCGCGTATTAGTGTATTAGTATCTCCTTTAGTAAATAAGCTTTACTTTTGTATAGCATGTGTGATCCATTTTTTTAGTAGCATTAACTTCTAGTATATGTAAAAGTATTAGTAAGGTAAAATAATTGTACAAGTGTTGTGAAAAATATTTGAAATATAGTCTTGTGTTATCATATTATTATATGCATACAATAAATAGAAGTCAAATATAGAAATTGAGGAGAGTGTCAATGTTAGAGACTGCCAGCTATTTCACGAAGCGATGGATTGTCATCTTCTGCTCCCCTCCTCCTCCTCCTTTTCGGAGAAGGGGAGATGTGCATCGTGTATGTTCTGTAATGGTTATAGATTTGGGTGTTTCTCTCACGACCTTCATCTCCTGAGGACTCTCGGAGAAGTTAGTTATATTTGTTTTAAATCATATGTTCGAGATGCTCTTATTGTGTCTCTTGTCTTCAGTTCACTAAATCATTACCATGGCTTATTTTGGATTTCCGTATCTACCGAAGTGTGGACTTACGAAAAAGGGAGGGGGCACACGATGAGTACAAGTGTAGTATGATGGGTGTTGAATAGTAGGTCACACCACTTTTGTGAGCGGATCAAGGAGCTCAAATGAGATATATAGGTGGTTTGGAGGATGGTGATCAAGTTGTTGGAAACATGAACATGAAGGGGCCGGTAGAATAGCATCGCGGCTATTGTCTTGCTACCAATAATCATCTACATGGGTACTTGGATATATATACCAAGACACGTTGTGTTGAATGTACTGGTGGGTCTTAGCCCTTAGCGCAACTAAAATTTTAAAAGTATTAATAAGGTAAAATAATAGTACTACAAGTGTTGTGAAAAATATTTAAAATATAGTCTTGTATTATTATATTCTTATATGCATGCAAAAAGTAGAAGTCAAAGATACGAATTGAGGAGAGTGTCAATGTTAGAGACTGTTGGCTAATTCATGAAGCGATGGGTTGTCATCTTCTGCTCCCCCTCCTCATCCCCCTTCCCGGAGAAGGCGAGATGTGCATCGTGGACGTTTTGTAATTGTTATAGATTTGGATGTTTCTCTCACATATTTCATCTCTTGAGGCCTCTCGGAGAAGTTACATATATTTGTTTAAATCATATGTTCGAGATGCTCTTATTGTGTTCAAACAAACTCGAGATATCCTTTTTAGGACGGAGGGAGCATATGTGTTAATTATGAGTCATTAACGGACCAGAATTTCTAGATAAATAGACATACTAGAACCCTATCCGCCACAGACAACTATGTTCAACTTTCTTGACTCCATCGCCATGTCGACCGCTGCGGCCGCAAAAGAGTAGGTTAAACCATCTACAAACTATACATATGTAATTTATTTTTATACTATTTTCTCTATTGATTACCGTAGATGTGTTATTTATTTCACTTGTACGTGCGATGCATGTCTGGCATGCGTTTATTATTTAATCTTAGAAAATGCACTGTTATGATTTATATTTAGATTAAATTAATGTGAAACTGCTAATTATTTCAACAGATTACGCTAGCTATCGATTTATAAAGTATTCAACTTGAATGTACATATGTTGGCCAACCAAAGCACTGTAGACGCCGAAGCCCAGGGAAAGAGGGGTAGCCACTTGATACCGGTCGAGTGGTCCAACATATCAGTTAATGGACAGTTTATACACCGAATAACGTGACGGTGCGATTGAGGTGCACAGATGTATCTCTCCTTTGGGGAGAAAAGGCCTACTAGTAACATCGATTTCAAGTTCCCTATCGAACAAAGTAAGACAAGGTCATGCGCCTCTTGGCGCGACTTTGAAAGCCCTAGTCAGTCGGTTGCGAACTCGCGACGCAGGGGTGTCTCTCGGGCCTTTCGGCCCCCACCTGACACATCTCGCCCCTATTTAATAGCGACGAAGCTAGGCTGGGCGCACCTGCAAGCCGCGCGCGGGCGCTCTCGATCTCTCACTCGCTGCACCACGCACCTACTGCTACATTGAGTAACGACTAACGACTACCCGACGTCGCCACCTTGAGTCCCCTCGGCCACCGCGCGCGCGCCATCGATGTCGACGACGGTGGTGGTGCTGCTGCTCGTGGCCGCGGCGGCGCAGCAGCTTCTCATCGTCGGCGCGGCGCCTGCGTCGTCTCCGCCGAAGAAGAGGCCGGTGGTGCCGGCGGTGATCGTGTTCGGGGACTCGACGGTGGACACGGGCAACAACAACGCGATCAACACGGTGCTGAAGAGCAACTTCCCGCCGTACGGGCGCGACCTGCACCTGCCGGGCGGCGGCGGCGCCACGGGGCGGTTCTGCAACGGCCGCCTGCCGCCGGACTTCGTCTCCGAGGCGTTCGGCCTGCCGCCGCTCATGCCGGCGTACCTCGACCCCAAGTACGGCATCAAGGACTTCGCCACGGGCGTCGTATTCGCATCCGCCGGCACCGGCCTCGACAACCGCACCGCCAGCGTCCTGGTACGTAATCGTATCCGTCTATCAACCGACCTGCACCCGCCGCGTGCGTGCATACATAGTGCAACAAACATCTTTGCTATATTAGCGGGCAGTTGCCGAAGCAGGTCCCACAACTGCCAGGAATCCCGTTTTACATTCCCGGTAGTTTTGTTCTCATAGTCCGACCCTAACAATACATCTAAACCAAACTTACCTGACCTCCTCTGCCGAAATATTGCCTCCTGGTTTATCATTACAATTTCAGAACCGATCCTCTTCCTATTTTAACAAACTTTTCTTTCGAAAGGTATTTTAAGTAAATCTGTTTGCTACCTCAACAATCTGTTGTGGCAATGTTCCCTCGATCGACGTCCTGGTACTACACGCACCAACCTGTAGCTGCTGCGTCCATAGTACTGGTGGTACAATACAACACACTCGTGTGCACGACTTACAACATGGAAACAAAGCTAGTACTCCAGTTGTTTGCACAAAACTAGTACACCAGACCGGCGACCAGAAATGCTACTCCAATTATTTGCGTGTCCCATGGCCAATTATTCGGCATGGATTCTGAACAATCCGGTCATTAAGTGGACGTACTACACTCGTACAGGTCCATATTGGTAGCAGGCAAACTCGGCCAGGACCGGGTCCATTGCATAACTCCATATAATATACACATACCAGTTGAGCCATGTGTTAGGAAATCAATTTCTGTAGCAGAATTTATAATGCACAATATATCTCCCCCTTATGTTTAATATATTGATGTTGGAACAGCGGATAAAGGGACCCGGTGGAATCCGATAAAGATAGAGCCCCGTAGAGTGAGATAACCTAAATTCCCTGGCCAACAAACATAAAAAGAGTTGTGAGATTCACTGGAAAATTAAAAAATTCAGTTGTATATGCAACTATGATGTTATCCCCGCTATTATTGCGGAAATGAAAATATGATTTCTATGATTACATGGAAAATAAGTTCATTCCATAATATTCAAAAACATCTGAGAAAAATTACAAGAAAATAAAATAAAATATTGATAGAAAAATGTAAGCATACCATAATTAGACACGATGAGATCAAAAATCCATAGAATGTACTAATTCATGCTCGGTGGTAGAGATGGCCTCCATTTCCATATCAGACGGTTGTTGGTGAACCATGCTAGCCAATCCAACAGCTACAATAATTCACTTTCTCCAATTCATAATAAGTGTCGCTAATTTAGTACTAATGCTTGCTTGCTATACAAACCCTTCCCTGAGTAGGCTGAATAAGGTTGAATCGTCTGCTAATTTCTTGTCTAAGCATGTCTCAAAGGGTCCGCTTTTTCTTAATTTTGAACGTTAGATGATGTGCTGAAAAAGACTTTTAGCACACAATCAATAGCATACGTAAGGGTCGAGTCTTGATTAATGGCGCGCCCACCAGCCCTGTTTCTACGCGCCATGCCGTTTATGCACGTCTGCAATGGGACACACAACCACTGTCTTCCAGATATACTCCATAGTCCATACTCCAGTACCAGGGCACATCGGACAGTAGAAGATTCGGGCAGCCATGGAGTTTTGTTGCTTGCATGGAAAAGGCAATAGCAGAACTATACTGATGAATGTCCCAAATTTCCAGTACTGCAGGCAACCGTCTGCAAGTGGCAACAAGCAGTTACACTTTCGGCTGCTAGTCTTGCATGTTCGATCACAAGGATTGAGCAGTACCATATGCTGTGTGTGCTAGTGTATATTTACTCAAAATAGGTCATGACCATGTAAGTACACTGATTGCCTTCCTTTTTCCTTGTCAAGAAAAAAGTGTCCTTTTCTGAAACCAGGTGCTATTGCAAACCTTCATTAGTAGCAGACTTTGCAGATTGGTCAGCAGCTCTGGCTAGATGGATCCACCATCAGCTTTGACGGCCAATTAATAAAACACACACCGCATGCGTATCAACTAACCAGTACATGTGACAATTGCTAATTTGCAAAGCATTCCATTGGTTGTCTGTTGTATACCAACACAAGCATTCTCTTGGTTGCCGTTGAGACTTGAGCAAATATGTCCTCCCTTCTCCTTCGAGCAACCAACTGCATGCACAGGCATTAACTCTCTTGCATTCATCGGGAGCTCGATCTACGGTTGGTCTAACAACCTGTATGCAGCTGTCCATGATCAGCCGATCGGGCCTATGTTCTTCAATGTATGCCCTCTACTGTCCTGTTCTGGATATGAAGCTTCTTGCTAGCTACTCATATTTCCATACTCCATACTATGCTGGAGAACGACGTTTTTCGATCTGCTGACACATTTATTGGTGGTCAGTTCACCGTTTTCTTATCTGAATTTGGCGCCATCGATCGTGGTTCCTGTAGAATTTATGAGCCAAATAGTAGTACTGGTAGTTAGTTTGTTTAGTTGCTCTCACCAGCTAAACCGCACCAATCTTTCCTGGACTAGAATCTACTGTATGTACAACAAGAATGTACTAACATGCTAACCGAATTGAATATAGTACTGTGCTATACAAAAGAACTAGTGTCTCTATTTAAAAATCAGGATGACTGAATTCTCTGTTTCGAGAAAGTTTTCAGAAAAAGAGAGTTTTCCTAATCCTCGATCGCCAGAAACTTCATCTCAAACTGCAAGTCAATGAGTTGCCCTATAATTGCAGCGTCGGCCAAAGTGTTCAATTTCAGTGGCTGACAGATATTACACGTCGCATGCACAAATGCAGGCAGTGCTCCCGCTGTTGAAGGAGATTGAGTACTTCAAGGAGTACCAGCAGCGGCTGGCCAAGTATGCCGGCCGCGACCGCGCCAAGTACATCATCTCCAACGCCGTCTACATCGTCAGTGTGGGCACCAACGACTTCCTGGAGAACTACTACCTCCTCGTCACGGGGCGGTTCCTCGAGTTCTCCGTCTCCGAGTACTCCGACTTCCTCGTCGCGCGCGCCGAGGAGTTCCTCACGGCCATCTACAAGCTTGGCGCGCGGAGGGTCACCTTCGCGGGCCTCCCCGCCATCGGGTGCGTTCCGCTGGAGCGCACCCTCAACCTGCTCGACGGCGGCGGTTGCAACGAGGACTACAACAAGGTGGCCCAAGAGTACAACGTCAGGGTCAAAGCCATGATCGCCGGGCTCCGCGCCAAGTTCCGCGGCTTCAGGCTCGGCTACATCAACATCTACGACAGCATGGTGGACCTCATCAAGCATCCTGAGAAGCTCGGACTGGAGAACGTGTCCGAAGGGTGCTGCGCCACGGGGAAGGTCGAGATGGGGTACCTGTGCAACGACATCAACCCGTTCACCTGCCACGACGCGGACAAGTACTTCTTCTGGGACTCCTTCCATCCCACCGAGAAGGTCAACCGCTTCTTCTCCAGAGGGACAATCAACGCCTTAAGATTGTTATAGCTCATGTATAGTCTTGGTATAGAAACCGTATGCTCTCTGGTCAGGTATTCAAAGTTATGTTTACCTCCCATAGATATATACTCCAGCTAGCGTGTATTTCGATGTACAATCCTTCCATGTCAAGTCCGCCAATTAATTCTTTGTATACACATATATCAGCATGTTAGACATGGTTTTGAATTGGGAATTTTAGTACTGTTTTAGTACAAAGTTTGTAGTACATCTTCGACACTTATTTTGGATCAGAGAGAGTACAAAAGTTGGCTGCATCAGTGGGGAACTCAGGAATGAACTGGAGGGTGGCACACTAGCCCATATACGCTACAAAGTTGCCAATAAAATCGTATTAGCCCATGTGTCATACTCCCTCCGTCTAACAATAAGTGACTTGGATTTATCTAAATTCGGATGTATAGATACATTTAAATCTAGACAAAGCTACGGACGGAGGGAGTACTACATTTTTTTTCTCTCACATCTCTCACCATTCCTCCCTAACTTGGTAACAACAAAAGCAATAGGGAGTATATGGTAACAAGTATAGCAGCTGACTGTATAGAAATGGGGGATTCGATTTTACCTTGCTAGAAAATGGGAGCTAATCCGGCTAGCTGCTGCTCAGCTGCGATGTGACTCGCTTCAAACCGGCGAGGCCGATACCGAGCGGCAGGCCGAATCGCAGCCTGCGGCTTGCTCGCGGTTGCTGCCTGCCGAGCGCCCAACCGCTGACCCTGCACTCCTGATCTCCAGCAAGCTGATGCTCGTATCCCGCCGGTGCAGGGGCGGGGCGATCCAGGGAGGGGGCGACCAGGCAAGGCTCACCGGCAACCGCCGTCGGAATTGGGGATCCGATGTTGCCTCGCAGTGTTCGTTCAGTCGCGTCTCCCAGTTGAAGACTCCACACGAACAGAAGAGACGAGAGGATACCCGGATTGTTCACACGTCTATTGGGCTCTAGTGACAGGAAATGCTATATGCCGCTCCGTGTCGCAGGCGACTGGTGCCGCACCTGGTAGTCCACAGGTGAGCCGGCCCATTCATCGTGGATTATGAAAAAAAAATGAGAGTAACCATGGGGATTCTGTACACGACATTAGTATATCTGGTTCAGTCCAAGAGAGGCCCAAAAAAATACACACGATCCATAAAGATTTTCGGGTGACTCAAAACCATGACGTCTTCGGATTCTTGGAGAGCAAGACTAGAACAGATAAAATATTCAAAGGGGCAAACCCTAAACCTGTAACCGACTCGATCTACGCCCGGGACCTGCCTACCTCTATATAAAGGCTAGAAGGGCACGACGAGGACGATATCTCTCATACCACCGCATACACATCTCCACGCCAGATTGCATCTGCGCACCCCTGTAATTTTCGGTTCCGCCGTAATCAAGAGCAAACAAGCAGAAGTAGGGTTTTCTCTCCGGGGGCCTGAACCTGGGTAAATCTCGTGTCCCCTGGTTGCTTGTCTGTTAACCGTTTCGCGATCTCCAGCACCCCATCTTCTCCAAAACCCAAGCTCATAATAATGGGCATTGACGAGATTAAACCTCGTCAATTGGCGTCGTCTGTGGGAATCGAGGGCGCTGATTGTACGATCGTGACGGTCCCGGCCAAAGCGATCTACAACTCCTCCGCGACGGAGAGCCATCTCCTCTTCGGCGCTTTCGACTTCACCGCCCACTCGCCAGCCACCATGAAAGACTTCGAGCCCGTAGGCGACGAGCTCGAGATCCTGTTCGGGAGCTTCTGCTTCCAGGTGGGTCAGACCGGCACTCTCTACCTCCAAGAGAGGGTGCCTCTACCATTGATCAGGCCCGCCTCGTGGGCCACGCTTCCCGTGCTACGCACATCAACATCGGCAGATGAGTCATACGGCAACAGCAGCTGCAACTCAGATATGTGCAATCCCCCGTCGGGTGAAGGGACATACTGTTCTGGATCCGAAAGCTGCGGCAGCAGCGATCCAACCTACGGACGCTACCAATACGCTGCGGTCATCCAAAGCGACATGGAGCAACCACCGGAATCGGGTGCACACGCGCCGCCACCCAACCCGCAGGTTAGAAACGGCGAGAACAGGAGGCAATTATCCCCCGGTCCAACGGGGACGATCCTAACGCGAATCGAGTAATCCACCTCAGCGAGGAAGGATGGAACCAAGCACGCGAAGCCGTGGCGGGCAACAAGATCCTGCCTATGGGTGCCTCACGGGACCTACTGATGGCATACCACCTGCTCCTCATCGAAGAGCACAAAAAGCAAGTGAAGATGCAAGAGGTACTCGACAAACGCAAGCAAGCGGCCTCGGAATCTAGCGCGCGGCGAGCTGCACTCTCCGCCGTTGGCGGCTCCAGCTCGCACGGCAACAACGCTAACAAGCATCGTTCTCGCGTAGAGAAAATGGACCCCACTGCATGTCGCAAGGTGACCCGAACCCTCAACACGTCCTTCATGGAGATGGACGCCAACGGCTGTTGGAGATATGCCCTAGAGGCAATAATAAATATAGTTATTATTATATCTTTGTGTTTATGATAAATGTTTACATTCATGCTATAACAGTATTAACCAGAAACATTAATACTTGTGTGATTTGTAAACTAAATTAGAGTCCCTAGTAAAGCCTCTTCATAATACTAGCTTATTGATTAATAGATGATCATGGTTTCTTGATCATGAACATTTGAGATGTTGTTAATAACAAGATCATATCATTAGGAGAATGGTATGGTGGACATAGTCCTATAGATAAGCGTAGCATAAAGATCAAGTCATTTAAATAGTTCAATTGCTATAAGCTTTCTGATACATAGTAACCTAATTCCTTCGACCATGAGATCATGTTTATCACCATCACCGGAAGGATGCTTTGATGACATCAAACACCACACCGTAACTGGGTGGCTATAAAGGTGGCATTGAGTGTTCGGAAAGTATGGGTTGAGACACATGAATCAAGAGTGGGATTTGTCCATCCATATGACAGATAGATATACTCTGGGCCCTCTCGGTGGAATGTCATCCAATTAGCTTGCAAGCATGTGACTGGTTCACAAGGGATCACATAACACGGGAACGAGAAAAGAGTACTTATCGGTAACGAGGTTGAACTAGGTATGCAGAGATACCGATGATCAAAACCTCGGATAAGTAAACTATCGTGAGACAAAGGGAAATTGTTATCGTATGTAAGTGGTTCATTCGATCGCAAAGTAATCGTAGAAATATGTGGGAGCCATATGAATTTCCAGATTCCTCTATTGGTTATTGATCGGAGAAGTGTCTCGATCATGTCCGCATAATTCACGAACCGTAGGGAGACACACTTAAGGATTCGATGTTGTTGAGTAGTTATGGAATGATGATTAAGAGACCGAATGTTGTTCGGAGTCTCGGATGGGATCCGGGATATCACGAGGAGATTCAGAATGGTCTAGAGAATAAGATTCATATAAGGAAAGTCCTGTTTCGGAGTTGGGGAATGATTCCGGTGTTTTCATCAGGAATGTTCTAGAAGGTTCCGGAAGGTCTGGTACTCTGGAGGGGAAGGGTACATGAATGTGTCATGACAATTTGGAATGGTTGCATCATGTACTAGGTATCATGGCTGGGAAAAATAAAGGGAGAAATCAAATCCTAGTTTAAAAAGTCAAACGCCAATTTGAAAAGTCAAACGGCAGTTTTGCTTGGTGGAGGGAGAGTAGGAAACCTGCTTGGGGAGGAGTTCCTCTCCCTCCACCCGCCGGCCAAGGAGGACGACTTGGGGGAGGACTCCCTTCCCCTTGGCCGCGCCCTCCCACCTATAAAAGGAGGGGCAGGGCTTCCCCTCTTCCCTACACCCAACACCACCAAAACCCTAGTCCTAGCCGCCGGCCTCCTGTAAGTCGCCGCCGCCCTAGGGTTTCCTCCTAGTCGCCGAGTTGGGGCTCTCCCCAAGCCCTAGCCGCCGGCCAAGCTTCCTCCCTTGGTGCCTCTAAACCCTAGATTGCCAAGGCCTCTCTCATAGTCCACCATACTCACTCCGGCTTAAGGCGAAGCCCTGTGAGATCTCCCCTCTACTTCCAGTACCACGCCGTCGTGCTGCCGGAATCGCGAGGAGAGTGCTACAACCTCCGCTGCCTGCTGGAACAAGGGAGAGGAAGGTCCTCATCGAGTACCGAACGTGTGACCGACTTCGGGAGCACTGCCGGAACGCAGCGCCGGAAGGATTGTCTACACGATCTTGAGATCGGCAAGAGTACGACTACATCACCCACGAGAATCTGCTCTCGTTAAACGCTTTGGAATCTTCGAGGGTGAGTTCCTCTATCGACTCGTTGCTACAATCTAGTAGATAGATCTTGGCTTGTTTGTTTGCATGCGGTAGAAATTTTTTGTTTTCCATGCTACGAACCCCTACAACGGCAACGTCATCCTGAAGACGCCGCAAGCTGCGATCATGGCAGCCACCACATACCTTGCGTCCCATCCACCTCTGGTGGGGGACCAAAAAAGGGCCATGCACAATTCCTCACTAGTCGGACTCGGACTTGTTGGAGCTGTGCTCTATAGGGAAACTCCAGTGGAGCCTAAAAAGAAGGTTGCGGTCAGATTCAACCGCAGTCCCACACCCTCATCCGACGAGGTGGAACACGACCTACCTCGATGACACAAGAGCTCGCGATGTCGCAGCCGCGACTACGACGCTCGAAGCAAACTCACTCAACACAAGATCGACAAAGCACGCACGAAGCACGTGTGCTCATCCGAATCTGAGGACGATGACGACGATGGATAACTCTGCGGGGCTCGATGCTTCAGCAGATCTGTTCGGCAGACACGGATGCCGAGGAACTTCAAGCTTCCCTCGGACACTCCGAATGACCACTTGTCATCCGTCAAGCTGCACGGGTCAACAAAAACACCGCCCTGCAATGCCTTCAGCTGCAGCTGACAGGCGCAGCCCGAATCTGGCTCAGCAGCCTATCCTCGGGATCCATCCGAAGCTGGGAGGAACTGGCATACAGTTTCATCCGAAACTCAAGGGTACCAGCAAGAGGCCAGCCTTGATCGAAGAGCTGCGGGCCTGCACCCAACGAACAGGCGAATCCATTCGCTCGTACATACTACGTTGGTCCAACATCAAGAACTCCGGGGCACACATCTCGGAGGAGAGAACAATCGACGCCTTCAAAGATGGCGTCAAACGCCAGGACTTCAAGGAAGAACTTGGGCGCGTCAAGCCCAATACACTCGACTACCTCATGGACATCGCCAACATATGGGCAGATGGCAAGGACTCCGTCCACCAAGCACACTCGGAGGAGGAAGATGACTACGGCCGCCGATGCGAGCGCCGTAGCAAGCAAAGATCGCGCGTCTACGATGATCGCGATGGACCCGACATGGTCACGGCTGGCTATGCCGACCGCCGCAACGAAAGCAACCGCAGCAGCGGCGGATACCATGGAAACAACTTCCGCGATGGAGGACGCCCAACCCAAACATGGCAACGCCGCGGCCGCGACGACGAGCCCTCGGCATACGACAAATTGTCGGGCCCATGCACCATCCATTTCTACATCGACAAACAGGATGGCAAAAAGAAGGCCAGCCACATGCTCAAAGACTGTCGTGAGTTCCAAAAACTCAGCGAAAGCATGTCCCAGATGAGACAACAAGCCCCGAACCCTGGGTACGGGCACGCACCCTCACCAGGTGACATCGCCCACGGAGCTCCTCCACCACCACCCGTGGGACCTCGAATCACCCGATCGCACCCGCGCAGAACAATGGCAGAAATGGGTACCCCACGCCGAAAGGGTCATTGATGATCCAAAAGGGGCGCCCGACAAACAGGGTGCAAAAGAAGATCACCCGCCAGGTCAGCTTGGATGTGACCGCTCCACCCATCATCCCTAAGTACCTTAGCGGTTCGTAGTCCTACATCACATTCAGCTGTTCGGATCACCCCCACCCGCCAGATCCCTCGCCCAGGTCATGATGCCCTGGTGCTCGAGGCGCAGATCGAAGGGTTCGAGATGAGCCGCGTCTTCATGGACGGTGGCAGAGGCATCAATCTGATGTTCGCTAGCACCTTAGCAGCACTGCGGATCCTGCTGTGCAGCCTGGAACAATCCAACACAACGTTCCACGGCATCGTCCCAGGGAAGGGCATATTCCCCCTGGGAAGGCTCGACGTCATCTTCGGCAAGCCCGAAAACTTTCGATGCGAGCGACTCGAGTTCGAAGTGGTGGATTGGCCATCACAATACCACGCCATCCTCGGGCGCGTGGCATTCACAAGGTTCCTGGCAGTACCGCACTATGCGTACCTGCTACTCAAGATGCTAGGACCTAGGGGCGTCATCACGATCCACGGGAGCTTCACCCGGTCGGATCACTGCGACAGGGACTTCAATAGAATCTCCCAGTCATTCGGCATGCAGGAGGAACTCATAAGGCTCCGAGAGGTGATAGACAACGGGGCACCCCCAGTCTCGAGGCAAAATGCACCCGACATGTCGTTCGACTCAACAGTCAACACGAAGAAGGTGCAGGTCCACCCGACGGACGCCTCCAAGACGACGTTGATAGCCAACGACCTCATCCCCGCATAGGAAAGCGCGCTCGTCGAATTCCTCCGTGAGCGCTGGGAAATCTTTGCATGGTGTCCTGCAGACATGCCAGGAGTTCCCAGGGAATTCGCCGAGCACGCACTCAATGTGTTCCCAGATGCCAAGCCCATAAAACAGTCCATCTGACGATTGTCCGAGCCACGGTCCGAAGCCATCGGAGTTGAAGTCAACAGACTGTTCGATGCTGATTTCATCAGGGAGATCAAGGAAAGTGAGTGGCTGGCCAACCCCGTGATGGTCCCTAAGAAGGACACGGACATCCTGCGGATGTGCGTGGACTTCACATCGCTGAACAAGCACTGCCCGAAGGATCACTTCCCTCTCCTTCGGATCGATCAGATTATCGATTTGACTATAGGATGCGAAAAACTCTCCTTCCTCGATGCCTACTCAGGCTACAATCGGATTTGACTAAAGGTTGAAGACCAGGAGAAAACGGTATTCATCATGCCGTTCGGAGTGTTCTGCTACAACACAATGCCTTTCGGGCTGAAGAACGCAGGTGCCACGTACCAGCGGTGCATGCAGGCATGCCTGAAGAGCCAGATCGGACGCAACATACAGGTCTATGTCGACGACATAGTAATCAAAACAAGGGAGGCCAAGACACTAATCAACGATCTTCGCGAGACGTTTGACAACCTTGATCGCTACAAGATCAAGCTGAACCTAGAAAAGTGCGCCTTCGGCATCCCATCTGGCCAATTGCTTGGCTACTTCATCTCCCAGCAAGGGATTGAGGTGAACCCGAAGAAAATCCGGGCCATAATGGCCATGGAGAAACCGAAGAACCTCAAAGGTGTCCAACAGCTAGCTGGACGCATTGCGGCGCTGAGCAGATTCATCAGCCGCATGCGTGAGAAGGCCCTGCCTTTCTACCAGCTTCTACGCAAATCAGAAAAATTCGAGTGGACACCTGAAGCAGACGATGCATTCGAAGATTTGAAGCGGCTGCTCTCCACCTCGCCCGTCCTGGTCACGCCAAAGGAACACGAGCCTCTACCGCTATACATAGCAGCCACGCATTAGGTGGTAAGCACCGTTCTTGTGGTCGAACGACCCGAAGATGGCAAGACTCATGGGGTCCAATGCCCAATCTACTACCTTAGCGAGGTACTGACGCCAACAAAACAGAGGTACCCTCACTACCAGAAACTCGCCTACGGCGTGTTCATGACGGCTCGTTGGCTGAGCCACTACTTCCAGGAGCATCAGGTGATGGTCGCCAACGAGGCACCTCTAAACAGCATCCTGAACAACCTGGAGGCCACAGGACGCGTGGCCCTGTGGGGCATCGAGCTGTCCCCTCTAGACATAGTCTATGAGAAACACCATGCGATCAAGTCGCAGGTCCTATCAGACTTCCTCGTCCACTGGATGGAGCTGCAGCTGCCGGACACCCCGGACATGACACAGTCATGGACGATGCACTTTGATTGCTCCAAGCGTGAGGCCGGAGCAGGAGACGGGGTCATACAGACATCGCCGCAGGGCGACAAGATGAAGTACGTCCTCTGGGTGAAATTTCGAGCTTCCAACAACAAAGACGAATACGATGCCCTCATCCACGGCATGAGGATGGCCAAGATCTACGGCGCAATGCGCCTGGTCATCTATGGTGACTCGAACCTCGTCGTCCAGCAGACGATGAAAGGGTGCGACGCGCACGCCGCCAACATGATCGCATACCGCGCACTCTACAACTCACTTGAAGGAGAATTTGACGGCTGCGAGCTTCAGCACGTTGGAAGAGAAAGCAACAAAGAAGCCGACAGACTCGCCAATATCGACTCCACATGCGCATGGCTTCCACCAGGTGTGTTCCTCGAACAAATATGCGTGCCATCCATCAAAAGGAAATTCTCCAAGGGATCACCCGAAGAAGTAGAGCACTCGGGGGCTACGCTACCCGAAGGACAGGAAGGACCCGAAAAGCTCGACACAGAGGTCGCAGTGGTCAACCTGATGCAGGTCATGGCAGTCGAAGAAACACGGACGTAGTCGTATCTGCGGTACCTAATAAATAGGGAACTGCCTGATGACCCGACAGATGCCCGACGCATATCTCGCCGGTCCAAGGCCTTCACCATCATCAATGGCGAGTTGTACAAGCGCAGCATTTCGGGTGTGCTCCAAAGGTGCGTCACCATCGGTGACGGCAAAACCATCCTCCAAGACATCCACGAGGGCATCTGCGGCCATCACGCGGGCAGCCGCGCCCTCGTCGCCAAAGCTCTACGAGCTGGGTTCTATTGGCCGACGGCCATGAACAACGGCAAGGACATCGTCCGAAGGTGCAACGGGTGCTAGAGGTTCACAAACAAACCGCACGCACCAGGATCGGAGCTCAGGCCCATACCCTTGACCTGGCCCTTCTCCCAATGGGGCCTCGACATGATCGGCAAATTGCCTAAGTCCTTGAAAGGAGGCCACGTCTACCTCCTGGTCGCAGTCGACAAGTTCACCAAGTGGATCGAGGCCATGCCCGTTACCAACCAAAAGGGTAAAACGGCCGTGAATTTCTTCCAATCCATAGCCTACCGGTTCGGCGTGCCGCACAGCATCATCATCGACAACGGGTCAAACTTCATCTCCAATGATTTCCAGGACTTCTGCGAAGACCTCAGGATCAACATATCCTATGCCTCCGTGGCACACCCGCAAACCAATGGGCAGGTCGAAAAGGCCAATGACCTTGTAGGCGGCGGCATCAAGAAGCGCCTACTGAGCCCACTCGAGCGGCTTGCGGGAGCATGGGCAGAAGAGCTACCCTCCATCCTCTGGAGCTTGCACACAACGCCAAACAGCTCAACTGGCTACACTCCTTTCTTCATGGTGCATGGAGTCGAAGCCGTGTTGCCTTCAGAAGTACGCCATAAGGCCCCACGGGTCGTCGCCTACAGCGAATCCGAATCGACATCCGCACTCAAAGACACTGTCGACACACTCGACGAGGCACACGACATCGCCACGGCTCGATCGACGGTCTACCAGTAGAGCCTCCGCAACTATCACAGCCGTCGGTTGCGACCAAGGTCCTTCGTCGAAGGAGACCTCGTCTTACGACTCAAGCAAGAGCAGCCGAAAAAGCTCGAGTCACCCTGGGAAGGACCATACGAAGTCATCCCAGGTGACGCCTACCGCCTCAAGCACGTGGAGTTTGGAGTCGCATACTCCAACCCATGGAACGTCGAACAACTACGACGCTTCTACCCCTAGGTATCCCCCCTTTACTTTTAATAAGGCTATTCAGCCAAGGATACTCAGCCGAACAATGTACCTCCTCATACGATATAAATAAAACTAAGTGTCTCGCCCAAAAAATTATCTTTTACTCGCATTTCCTTATGCTACAACGCACTCGGGGGCTCCCCCTCACCTCACGACCTCGTCGACTGAGGATAACGCATGTACACCTGAGTAGCTGACCACGTCAGGCTAACGAAAAGGGCACGCATACAACCAAGCACCACGTGCTAACACAGCGAACCTTTACAAATAAAGGGCACAACACGCCCAGTCAAAATATAAACAAAGTTTACATTTATCTTTTTTACAGGAACTACCTATTCTGAAGGATAACCTACATGCGATGCTCAAAGAGATCTACAACTTCTTCGGCATACTGCCTAACAGCTGCATAGTGTGGGCGCATGTCCCATAGGGCACCATCTGGTCAAGGAGACGGCCCAGCCGCCACAGCCGCAAGATCCACATCAGGGCGATGCAGCCACACGAGGGAAAGGGCGGCCTTCACCCCTGCAACTAGCTGGTGCCGCACCAGCTCCCTAACGTGATGCACGTCCCGAAACTTCGCCAGCAAGCCCTAGAGAGTCGATGGCGCTTCATCAAGGGGAAACATGACGTGCAGAATCGACGTCAGGGAAGTCTTCACCTGCCGCAGCACCCGTGACACCTGGTGAGCATGATCCTGCAAAGTCGCAAGGACCGTGGCACGGTCGCGATCCATCCAGAAAAATCTACCGGCTTCCATATCTTGTTGGGTCAAACAATTGATCCGAACTGCCACGCGCTCCTTCTCCTCCCTCGGAACAAGGTTAGCACCTGCAACAACTACAAAGTAAGATGGCCCGCCAACAGGCGCATCCAAAATTGAGCAGCAGCTCGAAGAAACTTACACTGCAGCTGCTCGGCCAACTGCCGTAGCTCCCCCATCAGATATTCCTCTCTAGCGGCACCTCGCTCCACCTTCGACTTCCAAATGTCCGCATGGCCTCGGATTCCAAGCAAATCCTTCTCAAGAATGCGGACGCGGTCACGAAGAAAAACAAGCTGTGACACATCATCCAAGGATGATCACGACTGCGGAGCAGACGAAGTATCGATAGGGTCATCACCCGAAGGTCCCTAAGGAAAACATAAAGTATATAAACAACACACAACTGGGCAACAACTCGAAGGCTCATTATATACAACAAAAGGCCACTGCGTGGTACAAGAAGTGTTCATCAAGATATTACAGCAAAGGTAGAAGGTAACTATCCTAGAACTACAAATACAAAGCCTAAGCAGCTGCATCCTGAGTGGCCTCGGAGCCAGAGCGCCTGCCCTTGACCTCCTCCTGCTGCTTCACCGCATACTCCGCTAGGAGGTCAATAAGTTTCGGCCCATAGCGCTTGCAGCGAGCGGCGAAGAGAGCGAAGGCTACCTCAGAACCGTCGGGAGCCGTTGGCATCTAGGAGGTGACCTGATGAAGATCCAGCTCTGCTCCGGACGCCATGGCCATTGCCAGCCCCATGGACGCATCGATGCCCTTCTTCTTGCGCTTATAGGCTACAGGCGCATCCACTGACAGCGCATCCGCCAACAAGTCGACATCCTCAAGGGCAATGCCCTTGGGAACGAGCTCCTTGTAGAAGCGCCCGAAGACCTCCTTGGCTTTGGCAAGAGAGCCAACCACAGTACTGTAGCGGTCTTCGACTGCCGCAGTAGCATCATCCAAAGCACTACTGTGCTCCAGGGCACTGCGGTTGAACTTAATGCCTACGGCATCTAGAGAAACGGAAAAAGTATAGTAAGAATCAAACAAAGGCACAGAGACAAGGCAGCCGAAAAAACCAAAGAAAGGCGACATTACTCACCCGAAGCTTTGGCAGCAGCCATCAGCTTCTCGGCCACCTCCTTCTAGCGAAGGTTACGGCGATAGCGAAGCCTTCTCGCGATCTATGGCTTCTGCGCAGCGCTCCCCGGCGCAATGCCTGCTACTATCTCCTGCTCGAGGCGCTCCTCCGCCCCAACGGCATCTTCGACCTTCTTCTCCACTCGCCCAAGGCTCCTTTTGAGAGCATCAAACTCGTGGAGGGCAGTGTTATTATCATATGCAAAAACCAACAAAGAACGCACATGAGCTCAACAAGCTATCGAGCAGACAAAAAATAGAGGATCGGTTGTGGACGTACCTTGAAGCTACCGCAGGCTGGCCTCCAACGCCAGGTGCTGCTTCACCAGCTGGTTTGCACCCTATATAAAAGGCTACAAGAAGAAACAACTTGTCAAGTCAAGGGCTCGGGGGCTGCACCCAAGAAACGAGCAAAAGATCAAGCATATGGAAAACACCCGGGGGATCCCCCTAAGACACGAAAAAAAGAAGCAACGATCAACAGATCATACGAAAATATGGCTCGGGGGCTCCCCCCACAGCAAGAGAGAACACACTTACATGCTCAGAAAGAGACTCCGAAGGTCCGGCTGTAGTCTTCTGGGAGACGATCACCCGAGCCTCCTGCGGAGAGGGGTTCGGAGCAGCGCCCCCAGAGGTGGCCACCGTCTGAGAGGGAGGGGGCGTCATCTTCGACTCCCCTACCATCTCCTGAGTGGCATCACTAAAAGAACCCTCAAAAGAGTGACTGCAAAGAAAAGCACAAGTCAAAGACAAGAACCCAAGAAAAGAAGCAAAAAGCATTCGAAGGCACTTACGAGTCCATGTCACTCAGGTCAAAAACAGGCAAGGCCTTCTTGCCTTTCTTCTCTTCCTTCTTCCTCTTCGCCGGCGGCTGTGGCGCTATAGCCCGCACAGGAATGACCGGGATGGGAGAGGAAGAGGCACCATCACCTTCACTGCGACGGACAAGGCACGATGGGTCCCTAGGCGTTGGCAGAGTCAAGGCATCCGAAGATTCGCTCAAGCTCCGTGCCCGCTTTTGGGTCTGCCCCTCGCTGGCCTCGGGGGCTTCCTCAGTAGGTGACTGCGCCGGGGGAAGCTCGAACACGGAGTCCCCGACTTCGTTGTCCGGTGGATCTGGAAACCTTTCGGGTAGTGGAGGCACCATGCCAGGTACCTTGAACTCCTGCACAATGAAGACAAACTTTGAGAAAAGATAAATGCAAAGGAAACGCACTCGAAAATAGCACTACGCGCATGTCCCAGATCTACACCTGCGGAACGGGTCAAGAAGCACTGAACGGAGGGGTCCGCGACTTCCCCGGAAGGTCCTCGTCGGCCTTGTACTTCAGCAGCGGCTGAAGGACTCTGTCAAGGTCCCCCTTGGAGAGCTCCTCAGCCGCAACTCTTGTTGGGTCGTGGCGGCCAGAATAAAGGAACATCGGGTGCGCCCTAGCCTGGAGTGGCTGCACCCGATGTTTGAGGAAGGTGCGGATGATATCCACACCGTTCACCTCCTTTCCGGAATCACCTGGAGGTCCTCCACCCGACGGTAGAGCTCCTCTATCTCCTCCACCTCTCCCTCCAGGATATGGTTCTTCCAGGACCTCTTCGGCAGGATTTTCTAGGTGGAGTCGAAAGGGGCAAGGACAAAGTCTTGCCCGTCCACTATGGAATCGCGGATATAAAACCACCTTTTCTGCCAGTATTGGATGGACTCGGACATAGAAAAAGAAAATAAGAGAAAATTGGATCGAAGGGAAATGATGCAGCCACCAATCGGATAAACTCCGTCGGAGCCGGACTGCCTCTTCACAGAATAGAGCTTCCGGAAGAGGCCAAAGTGCGGCTCGATATCGAGCCAGCACTTGCAAAAAGTGATGAAGCAGGCGATGTGGAGAAGAGAATTGGGCGAGAGATGATGGAGTTGGATGCCATAGAAAAACAACAGTCCACGGAGAAAAACGTGGACTGGGAGCGAGAGGCCCCAAAGAACAAAGGCGACAAACATGACCCAAAACCTTGCATGTGGACGGGGAATTACCTCGTCGCCGGGGATCTTGACGACCTCCTTGTCCTGCGGGATTAAACCCCGCTCACGAAGCTTGCGCAGGTCGCCCTCACGCGTCTCCGTACGCCGCCACCCACCATCGGTGACACGAGTGGCGGCGGTGCCCTTCTTGCCACCGGCAGCAGCACTGGTGGAGGTCTTCTTTGATTTCCCCATTACAGCGCGACGACGGCGACGGTGCGAGCGCAGGAAAGAGGAGGGGAAAGATCAGAGAACTTCCAACGTGCGACGATAAAAGCTCAAGAAAATGGAAGTAGTATAAAGAAAGTGGCTACGGTGAAAACAAAACACAAATTTTCCCCACAGTTATAAGGACGAAGACGATGAACAGGGACCGTTCAGATGGAAGACCTAGCGCTAGCATCAAATCTAACCATCCACGTGTCAGCACAGCAGCGAACCGTCGCTCGCACGCTGTCTACTACGCACGGAAATCGAGGAGGCGCCTTAATTCTCGCCATGTCGCGCGTGACCAGTCAACTCCAAGTTAGAAAGTGGGACCCACGTTCGTCCAGTCACATCACGTCTGGCGCCGCAGACGCTTGAGGTCATCGATCGTCAGCACTGACGTCATCAAAGCCATACTGGTGAAGGGTTTCGCAGCATAGTAAATCAAAATTTTCTACGGATGCGAACAAGAAAGCCAAGATCTAATCTAGGAGATGCAATCAACGAGAGAGATAGATGAGATCTTCATACCCTTGAAGAAATCACATAGCAGAAACGTTCAACAGAATGTGGTTGATGTAGTCATACTAGTCGTCTCCTCCTCGCGATCCGATCCGATCCTACGCTGCAAGTGGCGGCGCCTTCGAGAGATGCACACGTACGGTGCCGCAACGTCTCCTCCCTCATTGGTCCAGCAAGAATGGTGGAGAGATAGATTGGATCTGCAGCACGATGGCGTGGTGCTTATGGTGGAGAATTTCTGCAGCAGGGCTTCGCCTACGCGCAGTCGGGAGAGAGAGAGGAGGAGGGCAGCAGTTGGCGGCTAGGGTTGAGGAGGTGTGGGAGGGAAGGGGTGCGCCCCTTCCCACCTTATATAGGGGGCTGGACGACCCCCTTGGCCCCTCCTCCAAGCCCTAGGGCGGCGGCCCCAAGGGTTGGAGTGGGGGGCAAGTTTCCCCCTCCTTCTAGAAGGGTTCCTAGGGTTTCCCCTAGGGTTTTGGCCAGCTGGGCCTATGGGGCCTTCTGCCCCTGGCCCAATGCGGCCAGGGCACTCCCCTTAGTACCACGCAGGCCTCCGACAAGTGGGGCCACGTTGGTCCCACTACGGATGCTTCTACAACCTTCCGGTACAATACAGAATACTCCGAAACGATTCCGAAATCCAAAAACTGCTTTCCTTTATATGAATCTCATTCTCCGCCATTCCGGAACCTCTCGTGATGTCCTGGATATCATCCGAGACTCCGAACAAAAACTCATAAACCAATTATCCATTCTATCCTAGCGTCGAGACACGTTAAGTGTGTGACCCTACGGGTTCGAGAATATGCAGACATGATCTTCTATCAATAATAAACAACGGGATCTAGAAACCCATATTGACTCCCACATATTCATCGATGATCATATCGGATGAACCATGATGCCAGGATTCAATTAATCCCATATTTATATTCCCTTCGTCACACGATATTTTACTTGCCCGAAATTCGATCGTTGGTATCTGCATACCTAGTTCAATCTCGTTCACAGCAAGTACTTTACTCGTTCCGTAATCCGATATCACTTTGTGATTAACTCCTTAACCACGTGCTTGCAAGCGGTGTTGATATCGATTACCGAGTGGGTCCAAAGTATATCTCTCTGACTCGAGAGGGACAAATCCCATCTTGATACATACAACCCAACAAGTACTTTCCGATCACCTGAGAGACACCTTTATGATCACCCTCTCATAGGATGACTGTATGGTTCCCAACCTTTAATAAGGTAGAGATCCCTGTGTTTACAATGCTAGTCCATGGATCAATAGCTAGCATCCACAGTTAAGATGTAATATCAAGAAACAAAGGTCATAATACAACTTTATAACCAGGAATAAAATAATTTATTACATCTTACATAGCTCATTTGGCTATCACATTACAATGCAGCAGAATATAACAATAGCATGGGGTCCTTCATCTTCAAAGTGCCACAGGCAAACATGTTGGTTGTAGACTTGTAATCCTAATCAACACATCTCACTAACATCATACAAACCTGCAACATAATAAGTTATAGCCACAAGGGTCAATACATTTGAATTGTATTGGCAAGTGATACTATGGTAGTATAGTGGTATCTATCATCTATATGCATTTGGCTAAGTGGAGCTTAGGCTTGCTTTGCTCAAAATAGGTTTTCCTTATCTTTTGGAAACACTAAGTTTTTCTTTGTCAAAATCCTTCCCAAGGTATCCCCCAATAGAAATTGGTGATCCTTCAACCCTTGTTCAACCACAAGTTTTTAACTTATAAATTTGGATGAGGAGATTCTTGATAGCTTCCATGTCTTGATGCTCAAATTGTCCTTTACCAGGGACATGGCTAAGTACTTAGATTTTACACTCTGCAGAGGTGCTGCACTTTCCCCACAAGACTTGGTTTCACCAAGACAAGATCTTTCATAAGCCTTCCCTTAGACCATAATGGACGCGCTCCAACCTATCATTCCCCTACCACCAGCTGTCCATTTGGCTAAGTTATTGCAACCTATATGATCCAGGCAGAGCCCATAATGCCAAGTGGCCGCACTTGAAGCTTCTCAACATTTGACATCTCAAATCTCTTTGTTCCTGGGTGGCCGTCCACAAGTGAGATACACAAGGTAAACCATAGAAATGGGCCTTGTGAACCACTCAACACAAACCATTCCTTCCATTCCACCCAGGTGATTCATTCACTTAGTTGTTTTATTAAACAAAACACAAGTCCTTGACTTGGAAATATTCCATAGTATGAATATATATTCCACCCTTGTTTTCTATTAGCTAAGCTAAGCATGATAGTAGTAGGAATCTTAACTTAGGAAATTTCTACTAAGGTTTCATCTACTAGGATTTCCCATGGCATAGTTTATACTTAGCAAAATTTCCATGCAAGTCCTACTTAGAAATTTCACTAATGCATAGTGAAAAATAATGGGACAAAGTTTGAAGCATCACTTGCCTTTTTGGTAGAGAATATAAGTTCACTCCTTGATCTTTGCAATATTCACACTCTTCAAATCACTACGATTCTATCAAGCAAGCAATATTTCAATCTACCATTCAAGCAATCATCACTTCACATAAAATAATAGAAACAAAACAATGCATGCCAAAGATTGTTTTATTTACAAAAGTGGTTTCTAATAGATTATAAACATTCTGAAACACTTATTGGTCATTTTATAAAGTGGCAAAACTATTTGCAAAAGATTTTACCTATAAACCATTTTCAAACCAAATCATTATTTTATGTGGTTGAAAATGCCTTTATCAAAGTAGCAATCTTTATAGGGTTTACCAAATACATTTTTAAATCATAAAACTTGGTGCTTGGGGTCAGAGAGTTTATTCCAAAACATTTCCCAAAGGTTTTCTTCAAAAAGCATTTTTAACAAATAAACAATATTTTTATTTGACTAGAAATGGTTTAAATCAAAGGTTTATTCTTTTGCTTCACTAAATATATTTTTGAAACCACAAATTGATTTCTATGGTCAGTAGGTTCAAAACAAACCATTTGCCAAAGGTTTTATCTCAAAACTCATTTTAGAACAAATTTTATATTCCAAATATGCCTACATAAGTTTCTGCAAAAACAATCAATTTAACAGAAACATTTTACTAAACAAAGTGCATGGTCAGAAAGTACTTGTTTTTCTGAATCTATTGTTATAAAATTTGCAAAATTTGGACGTGTGGTTTGAAAGTTATGAATTTTTCAAATTAGAACATCTAATAGACAAGTTTCTGGTTTTTAAAACAATCACAGGCCACGCGTCGTGTGGTTATTGGTCTGTACCGCTTCGTGCGGATCGACAGATGCGAGCCGTTGGATCTAAGTGACATCACACGGCTCAGAGGCACTACTTACCCCTTCGGGTTAGATTCTATCCTAGCCACTAGATTGAAATCGAACGGCGCTCAGCATGCTTGCCAACGAGTGGCGGCGCTGGCGGCGGCAGGTGGCGGCAGAGCGGTCAGATGGTGGCGGTGTCGACGTTACAGGAAGCGAGAGAGCGAAGGGAGAAGCTCACCGAGTTCGCCGTGGCGTGGGGATGCTCAAGGTGGCCGCAGCTCGTCGAGGGGCGCACGGTGGTGACGACAATCGCTCGCCGGAGTCAGTGACGGCGTCGGGCTCGCTCAGTTGGACGGGGCGAGGCTACAGGCCACGGGAAGGAAAAATAATGGTAGCGTTAGATGCGTACGGGGTCTGTGATCATGTGTGCCACAACGAGAGGTATGGGGGTGGTCATTTACTACCTGGAGGCTTCGTCGGGGAAGAGGCAGACAGCGGTGCTGCTGGTCGTTGTTGTTGCCGACGCTGGGGGGCACGCGCGAGCAAGATGAGGGTGCAGAGAGAAGCGCCAGGGACTGGGGGTCACGCTCATGTGCTCGAGGAGGAGAGGGGCGATGGCGAGTGGCCGTAATTGGAGGTGGAGCTCGCCGGAGACAGTGGCGGTCCGGAGATGATTCCGAGCAGCCTGGTGGCTCTCGAGGCGTGATGTTTTGGGGGAAAGGAAGAGGGGAAACAGGCGCTTAAGTGAGTGTGGTCAGCGGGCGAGGATCACACGGCATTGAAGAGAATTTACCACGCGAATCAATTGGCAGTAACGGGAGAGAGGGAGGGCGCGGTCAGCGGCGGGTGAGAACGATGACGACGTGGCCGTGGGCCTGGTTAGTCAGCGAGAGAGGAAGAGGGGAGATGGGGTCCACGCGTCGGTGACTGAGCGGGTGAGTTTGCGCGTGAGAAAAGAAACGGTTCGGGGGAGAGAGATGGGCTGTTGATGGGCTTAGACTAGGCCTTGCCGAGCTGGCTAGCTAGATTCATTTTTTTGTACTGAACATTTTTCTTTTTCCATTGTTGGGGAGATGACCTCGGGTAGGGTAAAGACGGGGAAAGATGAAAGGAAGTTGCCCGTCTAGTTTCCGAGTTATAGTATGAATCGGCCGAATACTGTAGAGTTCGGCCGAGATAGGGAAGGGCAGGACCCTCATAATAATGGCAAGGCATTATCCGGCCGAGATATTGAATAAGTCGGCCGGGTTAGCCCGAGTAATCTTAATGCAGGTGAAGGACAAGCCGAGTTACTCGAGGCAGGGCCGAATGATACGAAGCTTGCAAGAGAAGGAGAAGCCTAAAGTCAAACTCTAGCCGCGGGCTAGGGAGAATCTGAGCAGAGCCAAGCACAAGGGACAAAGGTGCAGAGTGACAGAGGGACAGAAGGAGGTCACGGAGGTGACATTCCTGAACCCCGAGGCACGCAGGAAGGGCCCTCTGGAGCCTTGCCGTCATTAGAAGGGCGACAGGGAAAGGAGGCCGCCGAACTACTATATTGGGGACAAGCATATTCCTCGAATATGCTTGCCCAGTCAGCCCTAAAGAAACCCAAGGCTCTCCTTTATAAGGGGAGGCTTGGACCCTGAGGAGGGCATCGACTCATTTAGTACCGTTAGGCTGGTAAAGTTCTTCCTTTCTCCTTGAATACAGCTCAAGGAGCACTTGTAGCCCAAGGAAGGAGAAATAAAGATCTTTGCCTTTGTCTTCCGTGTGTAGAATCAACTACATCTTCCCTCCCAGATCCCTCTAGCATCCATTGGCCCCATACTTTAGCCTACCCATGGCATCTGCCGTGCCACCACCAGATTGGCGCCATTGGGGCCAGCAGCGGTGCTAGCTGGAGTCATGATCCGGACGGGAAACTTCATCAACACCGGCGAGCGCGTTGTTTCTGGCTTGGTCCGGAGATTCGATCTCTATGACTACGTCAGTGACAATGCATGCAGCTTCAGGGGAAAAAAAATCCCCCGTGCAACGGTGTCTTCATCAGCTTAAGGGCATGTGGTCTACGTCGGCCGACATCTCCGCATTTATCCTCACCAGTTGTTGTTGCAGGAGAGCCACCCTTAAGCGCGCGAGCCGTCTGCGTGAGCGCATCCGATGAGCAGCGCCGAGGTGATGGTCGCAGCCGGAGTGCAAAGGGAGAAGGGTGCCGGATCAACCAGAGACCCCGCGGCAGGCGTGCAGGTCGCGCCTAGGCAGACGGCACCACCACCCACCGAGGTAATCCCTCCAGTGACCAACCAGGCCGAAGTACAGGACACTACCCCAAAGGCACCAAGAGTGAGAGGGACACCTCTGGAAAGACCAGAAAACATTCTTCAGGCAACCATAGAAAACCCTACTACACCTGTAGCGCCGATACTTGATCCGGCTAATTCTCAGGCAGAGTTAGAAGAAACCAGGCAAAAGGTGCTGGTAGAGGCAAAAAAGGTGTCGGCCTTGCGGGAATCCTTAAACAGGACCCTGCGAGAATATGCCAAAGCTAATAAGCTTGACGCGTTCTCGAGCGGGTTGTGAGTTGAGATTAAGAGGGAAGAACCTCATAGATGATATTAACAAGGAGCATGATGATCATAGGGCAGAATCAGTTGATTTGGGTTTGCCGAGGTACAGTACCCCGGCAAAGAAACTGAGAGTGGCAAATGCCGCAGCATTAGAGTTAGAGGGATTGACCGGCGAAGCCCGGCAGAAACAGCAAGAAAGAGTGAATGAGCTGGTGCGCATCGCGAACCAGCAAAACGAAGAAATGCTCAGGGCAGACCCGGCGAGGCCAGGGGCCTCGCGAATGGTTCACTCGGCTGGAGCAGCACCTGCCTTGTCCGTGGCAGCAGCGTCCTCACCCGGAAACAATTCACGAAGGGACAAAGCGGTAACTTTAGGAAAGAGAAACAAGCAAATCGTTCCGTATGATCCGGCGATAGCTGGGAAAGCAAACGAGAACAGAGGCACTGGAAGCCGAGGTAACAATGGTGAGAGGAATCTCGGCCGTGCTGAGAAAGACGGCGGAAGCCGAGGCAATGGAGACCTCGGCAGAAGAGAACTCGGAAGAGGCAATCACGAGAACAATATCCCTATTGAAGTAAGGAGAGAACCGCCGCTCAACCCACAGCCAAGACATGAACCTCGACAGGAAAGAGAAGCAAGACCAGCTCGCCACAATCAAGTAAATGAAAGGTACAATGATGGTTATTCCGAGATGGAATATGCAATCCATGGTGGAAATAACCACTATGGAATGCAAGACAGAGTTCTGTACAGAGATTTGCCATCAAATGATGCCAGAGTAAAGCTAGACCGGCTATACCGATCCGAGTTGCTGGAAGAACAGGGTCCACCGGGTCCGATGTGCTTCGGACCACGGATCATGGGCGAACCACCTGTGCCGAACTTTCAGCTGGCAAGAGGCACAAAGACATATAATGGGAGCACCAAACCACAAGACTGGTTGATTGATTATGCCACAACTGTGAAAATAGCAGGTGGGAACTTACGATGGGCAGTATGGTATGTCCCACAAATGTTGGAGGGACCAACTAGGGTATGGATGAATAATCTACCAGCAGGCAACATCAATTGCTGGTTGGATTTTGAAGAAATGTTCGTTAGCAACTTTACCAGTACATACAAGAGGCCAAACAGGCCGCAACAATTAGCCATGTGCAAGCAAAGGCCGAATGAAATGGACAGAGAGTTTTTAACTTGGTGGTGTAACCTGAGAAACTCGTGTGAAGGAGTTATAGATTCACAAGCAATAACTTGGTTCGCTCAAGGATGCCGTTATGCCAGTGTGTTATGGCAGCGGCTGCAAAGAGATATGCCAACCTCATTAGCAGAAACCATCAGAATAGCGGACTCCTATGCATTGGGAGATCCGACGCAACCAGAATTAATGTCGGCAGATCATCGGGAGCAACAAGACCAGTATGCTAGAGATTTGGCCGGGTCATCCAGGCGCAATGACTTTAGAGGAATAAGAAGAGAAGAAAGGCCAGATTATAGATATAATACGGCCCAAGTGGCAGCAGTAGCGCAAGATCAGCCGAGTCACGGAACGACTCAACGGCAAAAGAATGGTCCTTAGCAGTGGACACCAAGGAACGAAGGAAAAAGATAGTGGACTCCAGAACAAAAGAAGCAATGGCAGGAGAGGCTGAAGTACACGTTCGAATCTATGTTAGATCAGCCGTGTAAATTTCACACGTCAAACCCAGCCAGGCCGGCCAACCATACGACCCGCCAATGTGCATGGATGAAAAATGCAATGGGAAACCCCGCAGGCATTCAGGCAGCACCTCTCCAAGTACATCAGCAGCATCAGCCGCAGTTGACTGGAGCAAATGCACAGCAACTGATGTTACCACCTCCTCCCCCGAGATATGATAACTCGGACCGGAGAGATGCGGTGCATCAAGTGATGAACCAAGGCCAGGATGGAAGGACAAATCCAGGAAACAATGGACGCAATGATTGTAGAGAACATCATCGTCAGATTATGGTTCACGACGGAACATCAAGACAAGCAGAGTGTACAGCGCCGGCATATGGAAGTAAATGCAGTTATGCCGGCAGTACCAAGATATGTGCCTTGGTCAGATCAATAAGTAACTTGGAGCATAAAGGATCACCCCAAGATAATGCCGAGTCCGGGGTCGTATGCACTCGTATTGGATCCAACATTTGTTGGACCAAGCATTAATGTGAAATTTTCAAAGGTTCTCATTGACAATGGGAGCAGTATCAACATCATGTACAAAGATACCATGCATAAACTCGGAATATCGCAGAACATGCTGCAATCCACGAGGACCACTTTCCATGGGATAGTACCAGGGCTTTCGTGCGAACCCATTGGTAAGGTTCGAGTGGATGTATTATTCGGCACAAGAGATAATTGCAGAGCAGAAAACTTAGAGTTTGAAGTGGTGGATCTAGAGAGTTGTTATCATGCTTTACTCGGACGGCCATCATTGGCCAAATTCATGGGCAACTGTCATGTGAGTTATCTTAAAATGAAGCTACCCGGGCCACAAGGAGTAATAACAGTAGCAGGGGATTACAGGAAGTCAATGGAATGTGCTTCAGCCGGGTCAAATTTGGCCGAGTCATTGGTTATAGCAAGAGAAAAAAGAAGGATTCAGGAGGTAGCAGCCTCGCTTGGCCTGACAATTGAATATGCCGGCGTTAGCCAATCCACATGGAAGTGTCTCCTTTCAGCCGACTAAAGAAACAAAGAAGGTTCAGATAGATGAGCAATTCCCAGAGCGTACTGTTACTATTGGTGCAGGCCTAGATGCTAAATAGGAAAGCGAGCTCACCAACTACCTCCGTGAGAATCGGGATATCTTTGCATGGTCAACTCAGGATCTGCAAGGTGTTCCGAGGGAGTTGGCTGAGCACTCTCTGAATGTAAGGCCAGGAGCAAGACCGGTGAAGCAACCTCTCCGCCGCTTCGCCGAAGACAGGAGAAAAATAATAGGGGATGAAATAGCTCGGCTCCTGGCGGCCGGGTTCATCATGGAGGTGCTGTATCCGGATTGGTTGTCAAACCCGGTGCTAGTAGAAAAGAAGAAGGATGATCCGAATGTAGCCATTGTATGGCGAATGTGTATCGATTACACGAACCTGAACAAGGCGTGTCTAAAAGATCCTTTTCCCTTACCTAGAATAGACCAAGTCATTGATTCGACCGCTGGTTGTGAACTGTTGTCATTTGTAGACGCGTATTCTGGTTTTCACCAGATACCGTTAAATCTGGTCGATCAAATAAAGACTGCGTTTATTACCCCGTACGGGGCTTATTGCTATCGCACAATGCCATTCGGTCTGCGCAACGCAGGAGAAACGTATCAAAGATGCATGCAAAAATGTCTACATGACCAGATAGGAAAAAATGTACAAGTATATGTGGATGATGTGGTTATCAAAACCAAAGAAAGCAAAACACTACTGGGTGATATACATCAGACCTTCGCGAACCTGAGAAGGTTCCGAATGAAGCTTAACCCGGAAAAATGCACATTTGGCGTGCCAGCAGGAAAATTACTCGGTTTTCTTGTATCTAGCCGAGGTATAGAGGACAACCCAACCAAGATAAAGGCAGTAGATATGTTGGAGTTTCCAAGGTGTCTAAATGACGTACAAAAGTTCACGGGTTGTTTAGCCTCGCTCAGCCGGTTTGTATGTCGGCTGGGGGAGAAGGCATTACCACTCTATCAACTGATGAAGAAATCAGATAAGTTCATTTGGACTCCACAAGCAGACAGTGCATTTCATGAATTGAAAAGGATGTTGGTCACAGCGCCCATTTTAGCTTCTCCATTATCAAAAGAGCCTATGTTACTCTACATAGCGGCTACCAACAGAGTAGTGAGTGCTGTAATCGTCGTAGAACGAGTCGAAAATGATAAGTCAGTACAGAGGCCGGTGTATTATTTGAGCGAGGTGTTATCCGCTTCAAAGCAAAATTACCCACATTATCAGAAGATGGCTTATGGAGTGTACATGTCGGCAAGGAAACTTAAACATTACTTCGAAGAGCACCCCATCAAAGTGATTTGTGAAGCACCCATAGCCGACATATTGAGCAACAAAGATGCAAGTGGCCGAATAGCAAAATGGGCAATTGAATTGTCACCTTATGCTCCGCAATTCGATAGGAGAGATGCAATCAAATCTCAGGCTGTGGCCGACTTCTTCGTAGATTGGGCCGAGGTGCAATATGAGCCACCATTACCAGACCCGAATTATTGGACGATGCACTTTGACGGTTCCAAACTAAGAAATGGTTTGGGGGCAGGAATAGTGTTAACCTCGCCCAAAAGAGATCAGCTGAAATATGTGCTGCAAATACATTTTGCCGCGTCAAACAACGTAGCCGAATATGAAGCACTGGTCCATGGATTGAAGGTGGCAAAAGAGATTGGCATATGCCGAATCTTATGCTATGGGGACTCAGATCTAGTAGTACAGCAAGTCTCAGGCAATTGGGACGCATTGGATGATAATATGGCTTTGTATAGATTTCATGTGCAAAAGATCAGTGGATACTTTGAAGGGTGTGAATTTCACCACATACCTCGGGCAGAAAACGATGCCGCCGACACGTTGTCAAAGCTAGGATCAACCAGGCAGTCAATTCCCCCAGGTATCGCCCTAGAGCACCTTAGGAAACCATCGATAACACCATCACCAGAGTCCGAATCCATCTTTATTCCGGAAAATTCAGCAGAAGATAGTGTGCCGATGGAAATTGACCAACAATATAACCCGGAATTCCCCAAGAGAAAGACAGCTGAGGTAAGCATAACTATGGAGAAAGCCGAGGTAGTTATGTCGGCAGAAAACATGGAAATAGACAGTGAGACCACACCAGAGAAAATCACACCTGTATGGGCGCAACCCATATTCTCTTTCCTTAGAGATGCGACTTTGCCGAATAATGAGGTGTTAGCAAGACAGATATCAAGGAGAGCTAAAGCTTATACGATCATAAATAATGATCTATACAAAAGAAGCGTCACAAGTGTATTGCAAAGATGTGTGAGTTCGGCAGAAGGCCAGGAGATCCTCCGAGATATACATCAAGGAGAATGTGGACATCATGCCTCATCTCGTGCCTTAGTGGCCAAAGCATTCAGGCATGGGTTTTATTGGCCAACGGCGTTGAAAGAAGCCAAAGAGCTGGTTGAAAAATGCAATGGTTGTCAGAGATATGCAACCAAGATACACATGCCATCGTCCGAGTTAAAAACGATACCCATTACTTGGCCGTTTTCTGTGTGGTGCTTAGATATGGTGGGACCATTTAAGCCGGCCCGAGGGGGGATGACCCACATATTGGTTATGGTGGACAAGTTCACAAAATGGATTGAAGTGAAACCAATAAAAAAATGTGATGGGCCCACAGCAGTGAAATTCCTCAAAGATATTATCTTAAGATATGGATACCCGCACAGTGTTATTACAGATAACGGCACAAACTTTGCAGAAGGAGCTTTCGCTAGATTTTGCCAAGAGAAGCACATAAGATTAGATGTTGCCTCTGTGGCTCACCCAACATCCAATGGGCAAGTGGAAAGGTCTAATGGACTAGTATTGTCCGGAATAAAACCACGACTCGTCGAACCGCTGCAAAGGTCGGCAGGATGTTGGATTGAGGAACTACCAGCAGTATTATGGAGCCTCAGGACTACTCCAAACAGATCAACAGGTTATACACCATTCTTTCTGGTATACGGGGCAGAAGCCGTGCTTCCAGCCGACATAATACATGACTCGCCAAGAGTTACTCAATATACAACTTCAGAAGTAAATGAAGTAGCTCGGCAAGATACTGTTGATCTGCTAGAAGAAGCCAGAGAGCTGGCACTATCAAGATCAGCTATTTATCAGCAGAACTTGCGACGATATCACAGCAAGAAGGTGAATCCAAGAGTGTTCAAAGAAGGAGATTTAGTTCTCCGACTGGTGCAACGCACGGCCGGCATGCACAAGCTGTCGCGTCCATGGGAAGGACCATTCGTCGTGAGCAAAGCATTGCACAATGATGCCTATTACCTAATCGATGCTCAATCCCCTCGAAAGAACAGGGCAGACAAAGCCGGCGAAGAAACGAAAAGGCCATGGAACGTAGCTTTACTTCGTCCATTTTACTCGTAGAGCCATCGCGATGACACATTGTAAAGTAGTATCTCAAGATCAAGCACCAATTATGTTTCGAACCTTGGCATCCAGAGCAGTGACTCGGGGACTGCCATATGTTATTTCAATTTTAGGTTATGTATTAAACCTCGGCATCCAGAGCAGTGACTCGGGGACTGCCATATGTTATTTCAATGTTAGGTTATGTATTAAACCTCGGCATCCAGAGCAGTGACTCGGGGACTGTCATATGTTATTTCAATTTCATGTTATGTATTAAACCTCGACATCCATAGCAGTGACTCGGGGACTTCCATATGTTATTTCAATTTCATGTTATGTATTAAACCTCAGCATCCAGAGCAGTGACTCGGGGACTGCCATATGTTATTTCAATTTTATGTTATGTATTAAACCTCGGCATCTAGAGCAGTGACTCAGGGACTGTCGTATGTTATTTCAATTTTATGTTATGTACTAAACCTCGGCACCTTGAGCAGCGACTCGGCAACCGTCTTATATTATTTCTGAAATTTGGTTTACATACTATACTTCGGCACCATAGGCAGTGACTTGGGGACTGCCATATATTGTTTCGAAGTGGTGGTTAGCCTTTGATACAAGGAAGGTATCAAACTTCGACACTCAAAGTAAGAACAGCTCAATCTCGTATGATATTCGAAGTCCACACCCAGATTAATGGTCTAAACCACGGGAGTACAAAGGCAAATATATATCCCAAAATCAAGAAATTGCAGGCCGCCAAAGCAAGGATTCGGATGAACAAGACCACTTAAACAAAGTGATAACAATTACAACCATATATGTCTCAGCAGCACACGGCAAAAGAAATTCATACCATACAGAAGACGGACAAATATTCCACGTACATCATACGCCCGGCATACCAGGGATAATAAATGACTTAGAGGTTTTTAGCTGGAGAGGCAATAACTTGGTCAGGGGCTGCGCACTCCGAGGTAGGTGGAACTTCGGCCGAGGTTGCCTCGCCCTCCACAAACCCAGGAGCGACTTCGGAGGAAGCCCGAGGCTGCTGAGGAGCGTCGGGCCATGATAGAATGCCCAGACCTTTGGATGAGGATCGCGTGGCCATTGCCATCCGAGCTCGAATGGAATCACCGGTAGCCGAAGTCATCCTCATCTTCTCCTTGTTCAGCTGAGTTGTTATCCGACGCATCCTCAATCGCGACCTCGTCTTCCGGGTTAGGAAGGAAACTGACCTTCGTTCGGTATGCACGCCGATACTCAACGAGCTGGAAGGCGCGAGCTTGCCGAAGAGCGACAAAGGTTGGGTCCTCAACCCAATGGGCACCAGTGCGCAAATTTCTCAAGATATCAAGAGAAATATCTTCATACCATGACATGATAACAGTGAGAGCCATATCAGCGCCAGCTTGTCCGGCTGATTCCCTCCAAAGACTTAGTTGCCTCTCGGATGCCATTAATCTTTCCACCAGCAATTGGACCTCATTGATATCAGGAGTCCCAGAAGTATTCGGCCAGAGAACATGGTAGGCTCGGATAGCTGCCTGCACCAAATCCCTGCCCATAATCTTCATTGGACCAACTGCAGCGCCGACAGCAACCAGGAAATCTTCCATCGAGTACTCCGATTCCGCGTCAACAGGAACACCTCGGCGCACACGAGCACTAAGAACCGCTTTAGAGCTCACGGGCTTAGCTTCTGGAAAATGATCTGCGCAAAACACGAATGCGTCAGTCGGCAGTAGGAAAAAGAAAAAGATAATCCGGCCATGCTAAGAAGCTTACGATGAATATAACTCAGCATTATCTGAAGGTCTTTAGCCCAGTCAATCTTGCTCTTCTCAAAGAGATCGATCTCCTCGCTCATTCCTTGAGTTTTTAGTTCGGCAGCCTCGGGGAGCTCTTTATTTTTCTGCAGTTGCAGAGCTAGCCGATTTTTCTCCTCGGAGAACTCCTGGTCGACCTTTTCTAATTCGGACTTCTGAGAGAGCTTAAGGGCCTCCACCTCGGCGCGCAGGCGAGCTATTTCATCGTCTTTTTCTTTTAGCTGCGCCGAATGAGTAGCGCTTTGTTCTAAAAAATGCAGCATCACATCAGGCATGGGCGTGCAATCTTGGTGAGATGCTGCAAAGGTTTGTAACTCGGCTTTACCAAAGCCAAAAGAGATAAAAGAAACTTAGCGCGCATTTTAAAGAGGGAAGGTATAAAGTAAAAGGGCAACTAACCTTCCAGGGTCTTGACTTTCTTCTCAAGACGGATGTTAAGATTATTGATGTTACCTGTTTACCAACAAAGTGAGCCGACATCTCGCATACAAAACAGTAAGAATGTCGGAGATGACGAAAAGGATTGTCGACTTACCAGCTTTTTTCACCACAGGAATAACTTTCTCATATTTTTCTTCCAATTTTCTGTGCGAAAAAAGCAATCTTTGAAATTGGCATCACCGGTCATGTGCAACCTAAGCAATAGAGCAAACGATGAATGGATATTCGAAGCTAAAACAGATCCGAGTCAAGCAAAACTTAACCCGGATCTAGGTGGCTGGATATTTGAAGCTAAAACAGATCCGAGTCAAGCCAAACTTAACCCGGATCTAGGCAGCTGAAGATTTGAAGCTAAAACAAATCCGAGTCAAGCAAAACTTAACCCGGATCTAGGTGGCTGGATATTCGAAGATAAAACAGATCCGAGTCAAGCAAAACTTAACTCGGACCTAGGTGGCTGGATAATCCAAATTCAGATAGAGACAAATCAAGCAGAATTTAAGGCAGATCTAGCTGGATAGAGGTTCGAATTTTAAGATAAAATTCAACTGAGTAGAGAATCATAAAACTTCCAAACGAATAACAAGTTATTCGCTTGCAAGCTTCGGGGACTAGAATATATATAATAGCATCTGGAGAATTAATCAAAACTCCATAAAAAGCAATTACCTCATTCATCTTGTTACTATCAAGAACGATCTTGGCGGCTTGATGCAGGCGGCTGCTGATGTCGGAAAGCTGAAACGGCTGGCTGGCTGGATTACCCTCGAACTGATCGGCAGCATTCCAGTTATTGGCATATTCAACCAGCGAGCCAAGGCTGTTTCCACTCGCCGTGCGAGTTAGGACTTTACCTCGGACGTGTTGTGTAACCACCGCTGCCGCTGGGCTTTTATGAAGAGCGAGCTGGGTACCGGCGGCCGGAGTAACGGAGGCTTTGGCGGAGGCACTTCCTTTGCGCAGCACATCGGCTATACTTGGCTGAGAAGAGCCGGCAAGACCTTTCTGGGAGGAGGAAGCTTTGGTGACGACGGCTTTTCTTGTTTTAGAAGAGGCATCAGTAGGAGCTGATACCTCGGCAATGGGAACGTCGTCTTTAGGAGCCGGAGGATTCACGGTCGCAGAAGGCGCTGAGATATGGACATCCTCGGCCAGGGAAGGAGTCACTGTGGAAACCGCGGGGGCAGAAAGAGGCTCAGTAGAGACATTAGGGTTCACAGAGAAGGCAGCAGGGTCGGCAGAAATATCTGTGGGCCGAGTGAAATAAACATCAACGGGAGGAATCTTGGGGATATCGTGGCGAGGTGGCGTCCGATTCGGAGCTGGAGGAGATGCAGCGCGAGCAGGACTGGGAACCCTGGTATCTTCAGTAGGCGGAGGAGACGGCTGCCGAGTCATACGACTCGTCATGCTAGGACCGCCGGGCTTAACAGAAAGTGGAGCACTGCGAAAATAAAAATAAAGGGGTTAGGTTAAAAATCAGAAAGAGAGAAACAAGAAATACGAGCAAAAGGAACTTACCCTGCGACTCTAGGCATGGTCTTGCGCCTGGGAGGATTCGGAGCAGATTTCTTCATTTGTTTCTTGGGGGCCGCCTTTGAGGCACCAGCGGGAGCCCCACGTTTCCCCGAGGTAACAGGGGGCCGGGAAGCAATAGGCTCGGCGTCGTGAACCTGACCGGCCGGATTAGCTGGGAAAGTAGAAGCCGGAAATGCATAAGAAATGGGCATTGCGGCAACTACCTCTAGAACTTGGACCTCGTCCGAATCACCTTCCTCCTCATGAGCCGAGGTCTTGCCACGAGCACGGGCCGGAGCGGGGTCTGACTTAGGGACGAACTCTTCCGAGTCCGGCTCCCCACTGTCCGGGGTATTCCGGTCCGCAGGCCACGGAAGTGATAAAACCTCGGCGTCCTCATCCTTCTGCCCCGCAAACCTCTGTAAGACGAGAGAGAAGAAGATTAGCAAAGATGGTTACAAAAGCAATGGGAAAGCAAAGCATTAGTGATTAAGCTTACTTCAGGAGGAGGATGCTCGCGGGTGAACGACTTCAATCCCCAAGCCCAATCCTCAGGCATCTCCGTCTTAAATATAGCTCGGACACGCTTAAAGATGAGATAGTTGTCCAGCTCCACGGTCGAGACTCGGTTGGGGTCAAGAGGACTGCTCATGTAGCAGAGTTTATGCGTGCGCTTCTGAAATGGGCAGATTTGGCTGCTGACGAAGGTAGCCATCAGATCCTCGCCGCGTAACCCGGCGCGGATCAGTTCCTTAAGCCGAATCTCAAAAGCCTCGGCCAAAGCATGACTCTTCCTCGGATTATAAGTCCAGTTCTCCTTGGAAGGTGTGCCGATGGAGAAGGCAGGGAGCCGAATCTTATCCTCCTTTCCCGTGTTCTTGACATAGCCCCGTGACACGAGGAAATACGGACTTCCTCTGAGGTGTAATGGACGCTGCTCCACATTGGGTAAGCAACTTCTCGGAAGGGTGCAGAGACTTGTCTGGGACAACGTTAGAACGAATCTGGAAAAACTTCGACCAGACATGCACGGACGGCCACAGGCCGAAGTATCCTTCCGAGGCAGAGATGAAGGCCGAGAGAGAGGCAATGGCGTTGGCAGGGAGATGGTACGGCTGAAGGCTGAAGTAATCAAGAAACTCCCTGGCAAAGTCTCTAAGAGGAATACCAAAGCCGCGTGTGAAATGCGACATGAAAACTACATACTCTCCCTCCCTAAGGTCTGGAGAGGACTCGCTGCCGGGTAAGCGACAAGATACGTCGGCGGGAATCCGACGAGTCCGAATAAGCCACTCGATCTCGCGGCGAGTGACAGAGGAACCCTGCCATGAGCCCCGCTTGGGCCCAGATCCAACATCGTCGTCCTCGACGAGCGCACCACTGATGGAACTAGACATGAGATTGCCGGAAAAACTTGCGGAGGAAGAGAGAGCGGCGGAGGAAAACCTAGAGCTACAGGGCCCCGTCGTGGTTCCACCCAAAAACAGCGGCGGAGCAGAGAAAGAACTGCTGCGCGGGTAAAGAGGAGGAACAGAGATCTCTAGACGGAAGGCTAGGCAACGGGACCGGAAGAACTCACCAGCGACGGTGGCGGAACGAGCAGCAGGGGTGAAGGCGACGGAGCGGTACGGCGGAACCTCTGCCGTGGAGAACTCAGACGAGCGCACGGCGGTGGAAGCGTGAGCGGAGGCAGAGGCGCGGGGAAGAAGAAGGGCATGGGCGATCGAAAAGGGGAAAGTAAACCCCCCAGCGCCGCGCCCCTCTTTATAACCGCGTAACCTGCGAGGTAGTGGGATTGTGCGTGAGGCAGTTGATCGCCTAGATCGTGTATGTAGCACCAACGCACGATGATGAGGGGAACCGCACCAGCGGCCACACAGTGGGAAAAGAAAGCCACGATCCCCGATGGAAACGGCACGCGAGGCGTCGCAGAGCCGACGCGACAGGCGCAGCGGTAGCTGTAGACTGACAATAAACACTGTAGAGGAACAAAAAACTAGAAATGCAATGATGAGTAGGACACGTAGGACGAGGCGTACGCGAGAATATGGGATGATACCGCGAGAAAATTAACTCGGAAACAAGGCAAAAGAAATCTCTTGAAACTGATATGGCCCGGCCGAAGTTATTGGCAGGGCCATACCAGCTTCGGGGACTAATGTTGGGGAGATGACCTCGGGTAGGGTAAAGACGGGGAAAGATGAAAGGAAGTTGCCCGTCTAGTTTCCGAGTTATAGTATGAATCGGCCGAATCCTGTAGAGTTCGGCCGAGATAGGGAAGGGCAGGACCCTCATAATAATGGCAAGGCGTTATCTGGCCGAGATATTGAATAAGTCGGCCGGGTTAGCCCGAGTAATCTTAATGCAGGTGAAGGACAAGCCGAGTTACTCGAGGTAGGGCCGAATGATACGAAGCTTGCAAGAGAAGAAGAAGCCTAAAGTCAAACTCTAGCCGCGGGCTAGGGAGAATCTGAGCAGAGCCAAGCACAAGGGACAAAGGCGCAGAGTGACAGAGGGACAAAAGGAGGTCACGGAGGTGACAGTCCTGAAGCCCGAGGCACGCAGGAAGGGCCCTCTAGAGCCTTGCCGTCATTAGAAGGGCGACAGGGAAAGGAGGCCGCCGAACTACTATATTGGGGACAAGCATATTCCTCGAATATGCTTGCCCTGTCAGCCCTAAAGGAACCCAAGGCTCTCCTTTATAAGGGGAGGCTTGGACCCTGAGGAGGGCATCGGCTCATTTAGTACCGTTAGGCTGGTAAAGTTCTTCCTTTCTCCTTGAATACAGCTCAAGGAGCACTTGTAGCCCAAGGAAGGAGAAATAAAGATCTTTGCCTTTGTCTTCCGTGTGTACAATCAACTGCATCTTCCCTCCCCAGATCCATCTAGCATCCATTGGCCCCATACTTTAGCCTACCCATGGCATCTGTCGTGCCACCACCACGACATCCATTCTTATTATTCTGTTTTGATTTTGATGAATCAATTTAAACATCCATTTGAATTCAAACTTCTCTCAAACTTTGAGTAGCTTTTAATACTGATTAATAACACATTCCAAAGTCAAATTTAGAATAATTTATTTATTATTTTTAGGGTATTTTATTTATTTAAAATAGGCTCTAGTATTAATTAAATAAGATTTGATAATATTTTTCAATCTCCATTTGAACTCAAATCACCACCAAACTTTGGGTGAGTTTTAATTCTGTTTATCAACATAATTCAAAGTCCAAAATAAAATAATACTTTTATTCTTTTAGGATCTATTAATAATTAAATAAATAGACCTTAGTCTTTAATTCAAATAGGATTTAATTTATTTAAAAAAACTCTATTTGAAATCTAAATAATATCAAAATATTTTCAGTAGGTTTCATTTGAAAAACTAAAACACTTGGAAATATCTTATTTAAAATACTTTAACAAGTTTCAATATTTATTTAAAATGGAAAAGCCTTTACTTAAATAAAATTGGATATTAATAAATCCTCATGGTTTTATTTAATTAAACTATTTTTATCAAATAAAATATTTTGTTTCAAAAGCTGGGCAAAGATTTTAATTTGGCTCTATAAAATAATCTTTATTTATAATTCTACCTTTTCTTTTGAAAACCAAATCTTTTTATTAAAAGTTCCAAAATTAGTGATTCCAACTCATATGGTTTTATAGTATTTCTAATAGTCATTCTTGATCAATTTGAAATGTTTGCTTGACCACTTTTTGCATGGATCAAATCCATGGTCTTAGAGATAACTTGAAAATGATTTTCTTCCATTAGGGTTTTAGGGTTTTGGTTTATTTCTCAAGTGTTTAAATTTCTAGATGCATTTATGAAGAATGCATTCCACTTGATTTGAATTTAGTTAGATTCAAACATTGACCAAAGTTTGTTCAAGATGGAATTTTAAGTTTGCATTTAGAAACAAAAGTTTCTTTTCACCCTAATTTTCAACAATTATTTATTTTGTTTATTTATTTTTCACATAACAAGATTTGGAAAATCTTGGGATGTGACAATGACGTTTGATGACCTCAAAGCTTTCTTCCGATACCAGGGAGTTGCATTATCTCATGGTCTAAGGAATACAATATTTGACATAGAAAAAGCTTCGCAAAGATGAACACGATGACACGATCTAATTGCTCTGCTTGATTTGGGTCTGTCCATCATATCATTCTACCAATGACATGATCTCATTATTAATTGACAACTCATGTCTATGGTTAGGAAACCTTAACCATCATTAATCAATGAGCTAGTCCATAGAGGCGTACTAGGGACACGGTGTTGTTCATAAACCACACAAGTATCAAAGTTTCTGCTTAATACAATTCTAGCATGGAATATAAACTTTATCATGAACAAGAATTATAACAATAACATCTTTATTATTGCCTCTAGGGCATAATTCCAACAGTCTCCCATTTGCACTAGAGTCAATAATCTAGTTTACATCTGGCAACAATCTAACACCCATGGCATTAAGGTGCTGATCATGTTTTGCTCGTGGAAGAGGTTTAGTCAACAGATCTGCGACATTCAGATCCGTATGTACTTTGCTAATCTTCAGATCTCCATCTGTTATATAATCTCGAATTATATGAAACCGGCAGTTGATGTGCTTGGTCTTTGGGTGATATCTTGGTTCCTTAGCCAGTGCTATGGTGCCAGTGTTGTCACACAATATCTCCAGTGGGTCCAAGGCACTTGGAACCACACCAAGCTCAGTGATGAAGTTCCTGATCCAAACTCCTTCACTTGATGCTTCGCAGAGCTATGTATTCCGATTCTCATCAGATCCCTGATCACGCTTTGCTTGCAGCTTCTCCAGCTCACAGCTCCTCCATTCAAAATATAAACGTATCTTGTCTGAGATTTAGAATCATCTGGGTCGGTGTCGAAACTAGCGTCGACGTAACATTTTACAACGAGCTGCTCATCACCTCCATAGACCAAGAACATTTCTTTAGTCCTATTTAAATACTTTAGGATGTTCTTTACGGCTGTCCAGTGTTCCACTCCTAGATCACTTTGGTATCTGCTCGTCAAACTAAGAGCATTGGACACATCCGGTCTAGTACACAGCATGGCATACATGATAGAACCTATGGCCGAGGCATATGGCACTTTGCTCATAGTTTCTCTATCGCATCAGAGTCGGGACATCGAGCCTTGCTCAATATCTTACCCGACAACATGGGCAATGAACCTTTCTTTGCTTTATCTATTCTAAACCTTTTCAGAACTTTGTCTAGGTATGTACTTTGGCTTAAAGCTATTAGGCGTCTTTGTCTATCTCTATAGATTTTGATGCCTAATATATAAGCAGCTTCTCCTAGGTCTTTCATTGAAAAACATTTGTTCAAATAACTCTTCACATCGTTAAGCATATCAATGTCATTTCCAATAATCAATATGTCATCCACATATAGTACTGAAAATGTCACTGAGCTCCCACTCACTTTCTTGTAGATACAAGCTTCGTAGCAATTTGGAACAAATCCAAAGCTCTTGATCACTTGATCAAAACGAAGGTTCCAACTCCGAGATGCTTGCTTCAGTCCATAAATGGAACGCTGAAGTTTGCACACCTTATTAGCATCCTTAGGATCGACAAAACCTTCGGGCTGCATCATATACAACTTTTCATCAATGTTGCCATTGAGGAACGCAGTCTTGACATCCATTTGCCATATTTCATAATCATGAAATGCAACAATTGCCAATAAAATCCGAATGGACTTAAAAAACGCCACGGGAGAGAAAGTCTCATTGTAGTCAACACCTTGAACTTGTCGAAAACCTTTCGCGACAAGCCGAGCTTTATAGACAGTAATATTACCATCCGCGTTCGTTTTCTTCTTGAAAATCCATTTGCACTCAACGGCCTTTCGGTCGCTAGGAGGATCCACCAAAGTCCATACTTGGTTTTCGCTCATCCCAATTCGGATTTCATGGCCTCTAGCCATTTCTCAGAGTCTGGGCTCATCATTGCTTCCTCATAGTTCGCTGGTTTACTGTTGTCTACCAACAAGACAGTTAAGACAGGGTTGCCGTACCACTCACGAGGGGAACGTGACCTTGTCGACCTGCGACGTTCAGCAGCAGCATCGTTCGAAGTTTCATGATCCTCATCATTAGCTTCCTCTCTTGTTGGTGCAGACGGCACTGGAACAATTTCAGGTGCTGCACTACTCTCCAACTGGAGAGAAGGTTCAATAACCTTGTCTAGCTCTACCTTCCTCCCACTCACTTCTTTCGAGAGAAACTCCTTCTCAAGAAAGGATCCGTTCTTTGCAACAAACACTTTGCCTTCAGATCTATGGTAGAAGGTATACCCAATCGTTTCCTTAGGGTATCCTATGAAGACGCATTTCTCCGCTTTGGGTTCGAGCTTGTCCGACATCAACTTCTTGACGTAAGCTTCGCATCCCCAAACTTTAAGAAACGACAACTTAGGTTTAGCACCAAACCATAGTTCATACGGTGTCGTCTCAACGGATTTAGATGGTGCCCTATTTAAAGTGAATGCAGCGGTTTCTGATGCATAACCCCAAAATGATAACGGCAAATCTGTAAGAGACATCATTGATTGCACCATATCTAATAGAGTTCGATTCCGGTGTTCAGACACACCATTGCGCTGTGGTGTCCCGGGTGGCGTGAGTTGCGAAACGATTCCGCTTGCTTTAAGATGCGTGAGAAAATCATAACTCAAATATTCACCTCCATGATCGGATCGTAGAAATTTAATTTTCCTGTTACGATGGTTTTCGTTCTGAAATTCTTTGAACTTTTCAAACGTTTCAGCTTTATGTTTCATTAAATAGATATACCCATATCTACTTAAGTCATCAGTAAAAGTGAGAAAATAGCGATATCCACCGCGTGTCGAAACACTCATTGGTCCGCATACATCGGTATGTATGATTTCCAACAAGTCCGTTGCTCGCTCCATTATTCCGGAGAATGGGGTTTTGATCATCTTGCCCATGAGGCACGATTCACACATGTCAAATGATTCAAAATCAAGAGACTCCAAAAGTCCATCAGAATGGAGTTTCTTCATGCGTTTTACACCAATATGACCTAGACAGTAGTGCCACAAATAAGTCGAATTATCACTATCTACTTTGCATCTCTTAGCCTCAATGTTATGGATGTGTGTTTCATTGCTTTCGAGATTCAGAAGAAATAAACCATTCATAGTAGGTGCATGACCATAAAAGATGTTACTCATATAAATAGAACAAACATTATTCTTCGATTTAAATGAATAACCGTCTTGCAATAAACACGATCCAAATATAATGTTCATGCTCAACGCAGGCACATAATAACACTTATTAAGGTTTAAAACTAATCCCGAAGGTAAAACTAAGGAGAGCGTGCCGACGACCATCAAATCAACTCTTGATCCATTGCCAACGCGCATCGTCACCTCATCCCTTGCTAGCCGCCGTCTATTCCGTAGCTCCTATTTCGAGTTACAAATATTAGCAACCAAACCAGTATCAAATACCCAGGCACTACAACGACCGCTAGTAAGGTAAACATCAATAACATGTATATCAAATATACCTTTAATGGTGCCAGCCTTCTTGTCCGCTAAGTACTTCGGACAGTTGAGCTTCCAGTGACCCTTGTCCTTGCAATATAAGCACTCAGTGTCCGGCTTAGGTCCAGACTTGAGCTTCTTCTCAGCAGGGGCAACACGCTTGCCGCTGCCTTTCTTGAAGGATTTCTTTGCACCCTTCCCTTTCTTAAATCTAGGGGGCTTGTTGACCATCAACACATGATTATCTTTCTTGATGTCCACCTCCACAGCTTTCAGCTTAGCGAAGAGCTCAGTGATCGTACCAGTGGAACCAATCTGATTGTGAGTAACTACAAAACCTTTGTAGCTAGGAGGGAGTGATTGCAGAACTCTGTCAATCTTGAGCTCTTCTGGAATCTTGCATTCCAGTTGCTCAAGACGTTGAGTGTAGCCCCACATCTTAATGGCGTGCTCACTAACCGAACTCTCTTCCTCCATCTTGCAGTTAAAGAACTTCTCAGAGATCTCATATCTCTCAGAACGGGCCTGAGTCTGAAACATGGTTTTCAGTTCCTCAAGTATCTCAAAGGGCCCGGCGAACTCCTCAAAACGATTTTGAAGGTCCGATTCCATAGAAAACAACATGGTACTCTTAATCACTGCATAATCATCTTTGCACGACTGATAAATAGCTTTTTCATCAGCCGACGCATCTATAGCAGGGGCGTCACCTAGCGCTTTCTCAAGGACATAGTCCTTTTGTCCGCCAGCGAGAATGATTCTCAGATTGCGGAACTAGTTGGTGAAGTTAGACCCATTGTTTTTAAGCTTTTATTTCTCAGCAAAAACGTTGAAGTTGAAGTTGGACTTAGCCATTTGATCTACAAAATTTGCAAGTACAGTTTAGACTATGTTCATGATAACTAGTTCAACTTAATCAAATTACTAGATGAACTCCCACTAAATTCAACATCCCTCAAGTTATTTAGTGAACACGATCCAAATTCACCACACCTAATCCGATCTTCACGAGAAGAGATGTGGTTTCAATGGTGGACAACAAAGTTTCGATCATATCATTCATATGAGTCATGCTTAACCTTTCGGTTCGTGTGTTCCGAGACCATGTCTGTACATGCTAGGCTCGTCAAGTCAAACCCAAGTATTTCCGCATGTGCAAAACTGGCTTGCACCCGTTGTATGTGAACGTAGAGTTTATAGCACCCGATCATCACGAGGTGCTTGAACACGACGAACTTTTGCAACGGTGCATACATGGGGAGAACACAATTTTATCTTGATCTTTAAGTGAGGAATCATCTTATAATTCTACCATCGTGATCTAAGCATAATAAGATACATAAAAGGATAAACATCACATGCATATAATTTTATGTGACATGGTATAGCCAATCTCCGCGCAATGATCTCCATCTTGTGCGCGCCAGCATAATCTCCATCACTCCACCATGATTGCCTCCACCACGAATAGCAACTACAACTATTGCTAACTACTTAGCGATAAAGTAAAGCTATTACATGGCGTATAAGAAGTTGACACACAGGTCATACACAATTATAAAGACAACCATATGGCTCGCCGGTGTACTCATCGACATGCAAGTCGTGAAATATTACAAAACATGATCATTGCATACAACATACACATCACGTCTTGGGCCATACCATATCACAAAACACTCCCTGCAAAAACAAGTTAGACGCCTCTACTTTGTTGTTGCATGTTTTACGTGGCTTATGGGAGTAACAAGCTAAGAACGATTCTTACCTACGGAAAGCCACAACGGTGATATTATGGTTGCCAACATCCGGTGTAAATCCCATGACTACTATAGTGAGAGAAACTGGCATCCACCAGCCGCATGTGTGGAACAAGCCACACGTCAAGTGCGGAGCCGGTCTCACGAACGAGGTCGCGTAAAGTTGGCCTAGACCGCTTCTATCTCACTATCCCGCGTCATAAGAAGTACACAACAGGAGGCTTGCAACAGAAAACATCAACGCCCGCAACAAGCATGTTGCGTTCTACTCGTGAAACACATCTACGCATAGATCTAGCTCTGATACCACTGATGGGTTTCGCAACATAGTAAATCAAAATTTTCTATGGATGCGAACAAGAAAGCCAAGATCTAATCTAGGAGATGCAATCAACGAGATAGATAGATGAGATCTTCATACCCTTGAAGAAATTGCACAGCAGAAACATTCAATAGAACGTGGTTGATGTAGTCGTACTAGCCATCTCCTCCTCGTGATCCGATCCGATCCTACGCCGCAAGTGGCAGCTCCTCCGAGAGATGCACACGTATGGTGCCGCGACGTCTCCTCCCTCCTTGGTCCAGCAAGAATGGTGGAGAGATAGATTGGATCTGCAGCACGACGGTGTGGTGCTTATGGTGGAGAATTTCTGCAGCAGGGCTTCGCCTACGCGCAGTCGAGAGAGAGAGGAGGAGGGCAGCAGTTAGCGGCTAGGGTTGAGGAGGTGTGGGGGGAAGGGGTGCGCCCCTGCCCACCTTATATAGGGGGCTGGCCGGCCCCCTTGGCCCCTCCTCCAAGCCCTAGGGCGGCGGCCCCAAGGGTTGGAGTGGGGGGCAAGTTTCCCCCCTCCTTCTAGAAGGGTTCCTAGGGTTTCCCCTAGGGTTTTGGCCGGGCCTATGGGGCCTTGTGCCCCTGGCCCAATGCGGCCAGGGCACTCCCCTTAGTCCCACGCAGGCCTCTGACAAGTGGGGCCACGTTGGTCCCACTCCGGATGCTTCTAGAACCTTCTGGTACAATACCGAATACTCCGAAACGATTCCGAAATCCAAAAACTGCTTTCCTTTATATGAATCTCATTCTCCGGACTATTCCGGAACCTCTTGTGATGTCCTGGATCTCATCCGAGACTCCGAACAAAAACTCATAAACCAATTATCCATTCTATCCTAGCGTCGAGACACGTTAAGTGTGTGACCCTACGGGTTCGAGAATATGCAGACATGATCTTCTATCAATAATCAACAGTGGGATCTGGAAACCCATATTGACTCCCACATATTCATCGATGATCATATCGGATGAACCATGATGCCAGGATTCAATTAATCCCATATTTATATTCCCTTCGTCACGCGATATTTTACTTGCCCGAAATTCGATCGTTGGTATCTGCATACTAGTTCAATCTCGTTGATAGCAAGTACTTTACTCGTTCCGTAATCCGATATCACTTTGTGATTAACTCCTTAACCACGTGCTTGCAAGCGGTGTTGATATCGACACGAAAGTGGGCCCGAAGTATATCTCTCCGACTCGGGAGGGACAAATCCCATCTCGATACATACAACCCAACAAGTACTTTCCGATCACCCGAGAGACACCTTTATGATCACCCTCTCATAGGATGACGTTTGATGACCTCAAAGCTTTCTTCCGATACCTGGGAGTTGCATTATCTCATGGTCTAAGGAATACAATATTTGACATAGAAAAAGCTTCGCAAAGATGAACACGATGACACGATCTAATTGCTCTTCTTGATTTGGGTATGTCCATCATATCATTCTCCCAATGACATGATCTCATTATTAATCGACAACTCATGTCTATGGTTAGGAAACCTTAACCATCATTAATCAATGAGCTAGTCCATAGAGGCGTACTAGGGACACAGTGTTGTTCATAAACCACACAAGTATCAAAGTTTCCGCTTAATACAATTCTAGCATGGAATATAAACTTTATCATGAACAAGAATTATAACAATAACATCTTTATTATTGCCTCTAGGGCATAATTCCAACAACTGGCAACAGTTACAAATCTTTGGCTAAACAGCTAAAGTACTCACTCGAATCTACGATTCGAGCAACTACTCGAGGGCTACTCCTATCAGGAGCGCTGGCCGCGCCCTCGAAGCATGAATAACGTACTACGCCAATGGCCTATTCTTCGAGTCCTACGTCGAGTCTACGACTCCACTACGGACTCGGGGGCTACTCCCACAGGGAGGATTGATTCAAGCGTTCGAAAAAAATTGTGTCCTACGGACCTGAAGCAAACAATGGATGAATTAAAGTCTCTGCTCGAGTCTACGTCTCAAACAAACACTTGGGGGATACTCCCATAGGGAGCGCTGGTCGCACACCCTATGAATCTTCGACTGCGATCCTTCGGATCAAATACGACAAAATATTTTTGACAACTTTGCCCAAACCAATGCTAAGTAATTAATGCTCTCCTTGGCCACCCGAAACACCTTCGCGGTGATAAAATTTCAGATGTTGTGTCTGTGATGCAAAGATAAGACCTACAGATATCATTTGATGGCCTGGTAACGCACCCGACTGCACTCTACTAGTAAAAATCCGTGCTAACAGGCGCGATGAAAATCCCGACGGACGCGTTGGGTACATCATTCGAAAACTACTGGGATTCGACTCCTCTAAGACCTCAACGGCCTGAGTCGAATTACGCCAGCATCTGTTCCGGGTTCAAATCGAGGGACTCGAATCTGAAGAAGATCGTGTTGTTTTGTCCTAAGATAGTTAACTGATCCTGATCCATCGGGAGAGTCAGGCACACACATCAACAATCCCTACATACTAAAATCATTCTCTGATGAACAGAGACAGCTGCACCCGAAAGATTGAAGAGTCCTCAGCCAAATCTGCGATTTGACTGAACACTCGGGGGCTACTGACATGGTTATACCTTACGGGTACACGACATTAGCATACCTGGTCCAGCCCAAGGAAGGCCCACAAGAATATACGCGGCCCATGAAGATTTTCGGGTGGCCCAAGACCATGACGTCTTCGGATCCTTGGAGAGCAAGACTAGAACAGATAGAATATTCAAAGGGGCAAACCCTAAACCTATAACTGACTCGATCTATGCCCGGGACCTGCCTACCTCTATATAAAGGCTAGGAGGACACGGCGAGGAGGATATCTGTGAACCCCTGTAACTTTCGGTTCCGCCGTAATCAAGAGCAGACAAGCAGGAGTAGGGTTTTCCCTCCGGGGGCCTGAACCTGGTTAAATCTCGTGTCCCCTGGTTGCTTGTCTGTTAACCGTTCCACGATCTCCAGCACCCCCATCTTCTCTAAAACCCAAGCTCATAACAATGGGCATTGACGAGATTAAACCTCGTCAGATTCCATGGCTATCCTAATTCTATAGGAGAATGAGAACTCGAACTCGCGTCTCCGGCGCCCGTGCGACCTCTGCGCACGGCTGCTACCAACGGACTGCAAGAGAGTTCTCACCTCGTGGATTATGATATGGTGACCACGAGGCCCCTCCCCAAGGCCCCTCCCGCCACCAGCCCAGAACATGGGAGAGTCGCATCTTGGGGAGCCGAGCGTCACGCCGGGAAAATTAGAGCCTTAGAGCAACTCTAACTGTATGTAAAAGCGGTTAAACCTGTAAAAAATGGGTGGTTACAATTTTAATTGAAAATATGCGTTCTAGTGAATTTCGTAAAATAGGTCAACCTATAAATTTGTTTACAGGGTAATGAGAACTCACTTCCGTGACCCATGTATACTCAGTTTCGAAGACAAAACTGAGCCAATATTGTAGACACCTGTTAACCGGTCAACGCCAGAAAATCGCCGGACCACCGCTAAAAAATCGTCGGACCACCGCCCAAATCGTCGGGAATTCACCGAACCGCCGCACGTCCATGCGCGGGCAGCCCATCCGCAATTAGCCGATTAAGGGTGATCTTTAATAGATTACGGCGGGGGAGAAATTGTGGTGGGCCAAAGTTTTAAAAACTCTCGGACAACTTCTCTTGGGCATATGACATTTGACTTATTTACTGTGTTGACTTGTGAGATGTTGTGGGCCAAAGTTTTAAAAACTCTCGGACAACTTCTCTTGGGCATATGACATTTGACTTATTTACTGTGTTGACTTGTGAGATGTTTGTTATGTTCCTGAACTTGATCTGGCCACTTAATAATAATAATATATATATATGCTAGTTTTAAGTAGAAAAAAAGAGCTACAAATAAAATTATAATAATATGAAAAGGAACATGGTAATAAAAAACATAGTGTGATAGTATAATTCAGTACATACCACAACCTCACGCATAACATCATCAGTAAACTAGTATCATATTTTAACGGTACATGATTTTTGGACAGCACCATCATTAAATCATCTACTAGCATCACACACCAAGCATCTTCTATTAGCATATGACAACAAGCATGACTCAAAAAAGATTTGAAAGAAATTCGAGCTGCTAGCTTCAGCGGTGGGGGTGGAGCGACGGCGAGGTGGGTGACGGCGGCACAGTGTGGGAGCGGAGCGAGGTGGGGGCTGCGATGGGTTGGGAACTGTTCGCTTAGATAGATCCCTTTTTTCCTAGCTTCGATCGTTTCCTTAGGGCCCGATGGCATTCTAGTGTAATATTTGAGAATGACATGTCCTTTTCTAGTGAACGGGTAGCAATCTGATGGAGAAGCTCGGGAAGCTGGTCTCGACCAGTTTCTCCCCACTGCACATAAATGGGCTTCTAGGGTGTTTTCGGTGGGGAAATCCTAGACATTTCTTTTCAGCTTATGCAGTGTGGAACCTAGAAGCCATGTTAGAAGCACAAAAAATGTCACCCTAATACATGTCTTATTTTGTCTGAAAAACAAATACCTGTCTAATTGATAGGTCCCATATGGTAGTAACCGGAAATGCTATATGCCGCTCTATGTGGCGCGGGCCACTGATGCCGCTCATGGGTGCCATATGGGCGTCCATAGATGGACTAGCCCTTTTTTCTTGGGTTCATTTTTTTTCCTTTTTTCTGTTATATTTTATGTTTCTTTTAAGTTATATTTTTTGCAAAAAAATGTTCACATATATTATAGGAAATATTCACGTTTTTCGAAGAGTTGTTCATGACTTGCAAAAAATTATTCATGATTTTAAAAACTGGTTCATGATTTTGAAAAACTGTTCAAACCTCTAAAAAGACGACGTTCATGATTTTCAAAAATTGGTTGATCGTTCTGAAAAATGGTTCATGATTTTTTTGAACTTCCTCTGAAGAATGGGTAGAATCTACCTCGCTTGAGAGTAACAAACTAACACAAGCAACTCAGTTCCAACCGTTATGGGAAAAATAATAAAGTTTGATAGAAATACCTCATTTGAATATTATTAACAGATGTACCATTTCTGTCTCTCGGTATAAGTAGAATCAAGGTTTGTGACATGAAAAAGACATGAAAAAGTATAAATAGAATCAAGATTTGTGACATGAAAAAGACATGTGAACAATCCGCGGGTGTAAGGCAATTTCCCCACACGGAGTACAATCCGCAGGTGTATGGCAATTTCCCCGATCGACAGCACGTTTGTGATGGTCAGAGTGTTGGGCGAGGAGCCAATCCTTACTATCTTGCCGGAGTACTATACTACCTCCATTCCGGTTTATAAGGCAGATACGTACTTTAAAAAAATAATTTGACTATAAATTTGGTCAATAAAATGTAAATTATATTTAACAAAAAATATACCATTAGATTCATATTTAAAATACGGTTTCAATTATATAATTTTTATGACATGTGATTCATATATTGTTGACCAAATTTATGGTCAAACTATTTTCTCGAAATACGTATTTGCCCTATAATCCGGAATGGAGGGAGTATGTCATTTGCGGTTTAAAGATGGTGGACTCGCCATCAACTTGTGTCTGTCCGCGGCGCTCGCTAAAAAGACTTTTGAAACCTTAAAGAAGACAGAACAGTCTGGCATGTCTATCATCTGTCTTTGCATGGTATGAGTAATAGTTTCATATTACCTCTGGTCCATATTAATTCTCAACTTTATATGTATTAAATTAAGTATTTAGACTAGATCCATTCATATCTAGACAAAGTTAATAACAATAATATGCATCGGAGGGAGTAAAAGAATCAAAGAGGCTAAACAAACGCAGCTACAGTGCAGAGAATGTCATCTCGGAGATGATTAAGAATGCGAGCCTTCTGCACGTTACACACGTACGGAATCAGAAAAATACTTCACATTCTCTCGACCACATGAGACGGTCATCATGTTCGGACATGACAATGCAGCTGTAGCACATAACTGAGAGCACTTTTATGTGGTGTCGCCATTCGTGAATGAGTAGCACTTTATAAAGTCTCTACAATAATCTAAATTCTGAATGCGGCCCAAGTTTAAAACTACAAAGGCAGCTTTTCGGATGATTGACTTCATATTTTTTGTAAGTTCGTCAATGTTAAATGCGCCTTGCTGTAAGTTGAACCACAGCACTATATATTTTTGACAATAGCGATCACTTTAAAGTGTTCCTGATGACCTCCCGAGGAGCAATGTCATGCGCGCGGTGTGAACGACGCGTTCTTATTTTTTAAGATAGCCAGCAGTCGCTCATGCATGCCACTTCAGCGAACGCGCATTCATACTAACTACTGTAGTAACTACTCCTAGTACGTAGTAACTTTGTTCTGTAACACATCATCAGCTGGACAGTCTTGGTCTCCATCGCTCTACTTATATCCACCCACACCGCACGGCACAGACTCCACAAATCACATACTAGTACCAAGCCAACCTAGCAGTAATCGTCCATCTTGGGTAGTACCACCAAAGATGGCCAACATCGTCATCACCGCCCCGCCAGTTTCGCGGCGTGAGCAAGACCCCAAGCCGTCGTGCACCGACTGCCTAGTGGGGTGCTGCGGCTGCCTAGTGGGCAGCTGCCTCTTGAGCTGGCTCTACATCGTCGTCATCATCCTCGGCGCCCTCCTGGCCGTCTTCTGCATCGCAGTGTTCATCTGCTGGCTTCTTGGACCAAAAATCCTTCTCTTCATCATCAACCCCCCGCGCTTGCTCCCCACCTGCACTCTCGATAACGCCTCCCTCACCCAGTTCACCCTCTCCCCAGCAAACCAGCTCCAGTACGGCCTCGCCGTCGCCATGACCATGCACAACCCAAACAAGGGACGCCATTTCACCTACCGCAAGGTCGAGTCGCTCGCGCTTTTTGAGGACCAGCGCTTCGGTTACGGGAAGCTCAAGGGCTTCGACCAGGAGCCCAACTGTAGTACCCAGCTTACGCCGACGTTCCAAGGCCAGCAGTTGATGTATGGAGACATCGCCACAGCCAAGTTCAAGTCGCAGCAGGCCAGTAGCGTCTTCGGCGTCGTTGTCAAGCTCAATACCATGATTTGGATCCCGGTCGCGCCGTTCATCCTTTTTCCTTGGCACAAGGCCAAGGTAACCTGCAATGTGTCCCTAGCGGCACCTGGCAACGCCTCCGCCCCCGCGTTCGAGCCCACCGTCTGCCAAGTATCCTGATTTCCATCTCTTGTTGGAGTTGTATCAAAACCTTACTTTTCATTAGTTGGGCTTATTTGTGTTGTTGCCCCAACAGAATTTTATATTTCTGTTTTACTATACTTGAACTCTGTATGTCGGTGGTTCCTTTCCTTTACTTATTATAAGCAAAACGAAAGACTATTTCGAGAGTCTTTTGATTTCGTATTTATTACCTGGCTCGTGCATAAATTGCATTAGGGTCACGAATTCTATTCAGTTGTGACAGTCACTTTCCTAGGAATCGACACCCGATAGTTGGCTTCCCATTGGACCAATGTGTGGCCGTTTGATTAGAAGCAGGCTGGACGTCGGATATTCAAATTAAACCAGGGCGCACGAGTAGGAATGGTTTGCATGATTTTCGGCATTTATACCTACTCCCTCCTCAAAATATAACATGTTTTAGCCTTGTGAATAAAATGTATCTAGACTTGTTTTAGCGTGTAGGTTCATTCCAAACATGAGTGAACCTACACACTAAAACAAGTCTAGATACATTTTTTTCATAAACCTAAACATCTTATATTTTGAAACGGAGGAAGTACCTAATAACTGTTTCCTGAAATCACGTGTTTGGAGGTAATTACGACTTCATGTACATTTTTATGAAAGAATCATGTAATTCACGTACAAAATATCAGCTAACTAATATATATTACTAGGAATTGACGCCAGCCTGTTCTCACGCCATGCTTCTAAATAATAGTTTTTTATATATCAAACCTTAATTAGTTTTGCTTCAGATGCAGTTAAAATTTGCTTTGATTTACAAGATAGTGCTGAGATACTAACGTTTTGCTTCCGGTGCAACAAGAATTTGATTCGCTTAGAAGCACATATGTGGGTTCTAGGAAACAATGCGTTTATGTTAGAAGCATTGTAATAACAATGCATTCATGTAGTAGTGAGCCATTGGAAACACAATTTGATAATTATTGAGGAACAGAGTAATACCAAAATAGTGCTTTAGTTGTCACTAGTAGAAAACAGGTCATCTGTCCCGGTTGCGCCACGAACCGGGACTAATGCTGGCACGCGTCCCGGTTCGAGCGGGCACGGGGCCCGGAGGCATGCATCCCGGTTGGTAAGGGGGCATACTTCCCGGTTTATAACACAAACCGGGACTAAAGGTTGGACGTCTCCTTTAGTCCCGGTTTGTGTTACAAACCGGGACGTATGCTCTCGCCCTTTATAAATGCAACGCCCCAGCCGTCTGCCTTCACTCTGTTTTTTCTTGGTGGAAGGTGTGAGGGGTGTGCTAGTTTTTTCCCCTATGCATGCATTCAAGGTGTTTGATGAAATGTTTGAGTGAATGATCCCGTTTAATTTCTCATAAAACAAAAATATAGAAGGTGTCCGAGACGCACTTGAGCTTTCTCCTCTTTATTTTCCTCGATCGAGGTTAGCAATCTTGTCTTTTCTCTGTCATTGATACAATGCATGTGTCGATGTGAATTGGTCATTTCACTATTTATGATGTCCTGTTTTTTGATAAACTTATATGATGCAGATGAACGGTCGGGAATGGATGTACGGTGACCGGCGCGTAGCCGGGTATATGAAAGGCGTGGATAAATTTATCGATGTGGCTATGGCAAACAAAGAGAATGGTTTTATACGTTTCCATGTGTTCAATGTCGGAACAACAAGGAGTACTCTTCCTCGAAAATCATTCGCGACCACCTGATTATGAAAAGTTTCATGCCCAACTATAATTGCTGGACCAAGCACGGGGAAAGAGGGGTTATGATGGAAGATGGTGAAGAAGAAGATGATGATAACAACTATCATCATATGTTTCCCTGAATACAATGATACTGCAATGGAAGACAATGGAGAGGAAGGAGGTGAAGGACGGGCATCAGATGAGCCGGCTGATGAATTTGGTAGGGTCATTTCTGATGCAAAGCGAGACTGTGAAACAGAAAATGACCCAAGCATTCCGTTAAGTAAAGAAGATTCTCCATGGTTACGTCTAAAGCGATCATAAGGAAGGACATATGCCAAGAAGTTCATGCTCATATTATGTAACTCTAGTTCATGTCTTTCGCGGTTTGTGGCTTCACCGAAGGATATCTTTCACGGTTTGTGGCTTGACCGGAACTATATATAGGGGGGCCTTTAGTCCCGGTTTTGTAGTCTCAGTTTTTAATATTAATAAATGTCTTGAGTGTTAGTCCCGTTTTGTGGCTGGACCGAGACTATGAAGAAGTTGTCCCGATTCGTACTTACCATTAAGATCTGATCTCCAAACGCGCGCGGTCATATATTAGGGAGTGCCTCTATGACCAGTTTCTTGGAGATGCCGGAGGATCGATCCCGGCATCTCCCCAAACTGGTCGTAGTGGTGTCCCTGCTCTCGAAAACCATCTTGCAGCTTGAACCATCTCTAACTAGAACAATACACACAGGAGCTAACTAATTTCACATATTAGGAGTGCCTCTATGACCAGTTTCTGAGATGCCGAGGAGGCTGGGCTCCGTCGGCATCTCCCTGAAACTGGCCGTAGTGGTGTCCCTGCTCTCGAAAACCATCTTGCATCTTGTAACTTCTCTAACTAGATCAATACGCCTGGGAGCTAACTAATTTCACATATTAGGGAGTGCCTCTATGACCAGTTTCTCGGAGATGCCGGAGGACTGGGCTTCGTCGGCATCTCCCTGAAACTGGCCGTAGTGGTGTCCTTGCTCTCGAAAACCATCTTGGAGATGCCTCAAACTGGCTGGAGGACTAGACTCACGAGGATGCCTATTTATAGTACAAGCAGCTCGGCATAGTGTCGACACTTACGAAATAATGTCGACACTCACCCCTATTATAAGTGCTGACTCGTGTTTTGTCCCGGTTAGTGTCTCCAACCGGGACTAAAGGTTCATATTTAGTCCCGGTTGGTGACACTATCCGGGACAAGGTACACGCCGCACGACATAATGTCGACACTCACCCCTATCATTAGTGCTACCTGGCCCAGCCTGCCGAAATCCCTCCAACCGGGACTAAAGATGAACCTTTAGTATATTGAAAATGCGAACAATGAAAATCCTTCGCGTGGTGTCATATTATGTGACATAGTTGAAAGGAAAAATACCAGACTTGGTATATTGGTCATGTTTCGAAAAAACCTTCACAAAATGACCTATCATGTTCGAGGTTTCATGGCTTTCGGTCCAAATGACCGATGTTATGTGCTGAATCACGGCATAGTTTGTGATGTTGTGCCCATATTATGCATGCGTGTGGACATTGGTATGGAGATCAATGTTGCAGGAGGAAGTTTTCCTTTTTGTCGCACGGAAAAGCCCTTTTCCATTTTTCGAGCGCAAAAAACGGGTCGTTTTGTGAAGTAACCACCAAAATTCCGTTTCAGAATGCTATTGTCCCATTTTCCTAAAATACTAGACCACCTTACATGGACTATCTCCCAACCGGAACATCTCAAACCTTTTCGTCCATCCCGGGTAAAAAGGACAAATGTCTGCCGAATCGGTAGGAAGTGGGTCCGGTTTGTACTACAGGTACATGATATATCGCCCGTGATTTTTTAAAAAATCATTTTTTAGACTCGCAATATGTGGTTTCTTCAGAGATCCAATGCAAGTTCTAACGATGGTCGTCCCCTATCTTCATGCACACCGGTTCGACTATAGTTAGAAATTCAGATAATTCAAAACGGGCATAATAAATTTAAAAAAATTCGAACAATGAAAATCATTCACGTGGTGTCATATTATGTTACATAGTTGAAAGGAAAAATACCAGACTTGGTATATTGATCATGTTTCGAAAAAACCTTCATAAAATGACCTATCATGTTCGAGGTTTCATGGCTTTCGGTCCAAATGACCGATGTTATGTGCTGAATCACGGCATAGTTTGTGATGTTGTGCCCATATTATGAATGCGTGTGGACATTGGTATGGAGAACAATGTTGCAGGAGGAAGTTTTCCTTTTTGTCGCACGGAAAATCCCTTTTCCATTTTCCGAGCGCAAAAAACGGGTCGTTTTGTGAAGTAACCACCAAAATTCCGTTTCAGAATGCTACTGTCCCATTTTCCTAAAATACTAGACCACCTTACATGGACTATCTCCCAACCGGGACATCTCAAACCTTTTCGTCCATCCCGGGTAAAAAGGACAAATGTCTGCCGAATCGGTAGAAAGTGGGTCCGGTTTGTACTACAGGTACATGATCTATCGCCCGTGATTTTTTAAAAAATCATTTTTTAGACTTGCAATATGTGGTTTCTTCAGAGATCCAATGCAAGATGTAACGATGCTCGTCCCCTATATTCATGCACACCGGTTCGACCATAGTTAGAAATTCAGATAATTCAAAACGGGCATAATAAATTCAAAAAAAATCTGAACAATGAAAATCCTTCGCGTGGTGTCATATTATGTTACATAGTTGAAAGGAAAAATACCAGACTTGGTATATTGATCATGTTTCAAAAAAAGCTTCACAAAATGACCTATCATGTTCGAGGTTTCATGGCTTTCGGTCCAAATGACCGATGTTAGGTGCTGAATCACGGAATAGTTTGTGATGTTGTGCCCATATTCTGCATGCGTGTGGACATTGGTATGGAGAACAATGTTGCAGGAGGAAGTTTTCCTTTTTGTCGCACGGAAAATCCCTTTTCCATTTTCCGAGCGCAAAAAACGGGTCGTTTTGTGAAGTAACCACCAAAATTCCGTTTCAGAATGCTACCGTCCCATTTTCCTAAAATACTAGACCACCTTACATGGACTATCTCCCAACCGAGACATCTCAAACCTTTTCGTCCATCCCGGGTAAAAAGGACAAATGTCTGCCGAATCGGTAGGAAGTGGGTCCGATTTGTACTACAGGTACATGATCTATCGCCCGTGATTTTTTAAAAAATCATTTTTTAGACTTACAATATGTGGTTTCTTCAGAGATCCAATGCAAGTTGTAACGATGTCGTCCCCTATCTTCATGCACACCGGTTCGACCATAGTTAGAAATTCAGATAATTCAAAACGGGCATAATAAATTCAAAAAAAATCTGAACAATGAAAATCCTTCGCGTGGTGTCATATTATGTTACATAGTTGAAAGGAAGAATACCAGAATTGGTATATTGATCATGTTTCAAAAAAAGCTTCACAAAATGACCTATCATGTTCGAGGTTTCATGGCTTTCGGTCCAAATGACCGATGTTAGGTGCTGAATCACGGAATAGTTTGTGATGTTGTGCCCATATTCTGCATGCGTGTGGACATTGGTATGGAGAACAATGTTGCAGGAGGAAGTTTTCCTTTTTGTCGCACGGAAAATCCCTTTTCCATTTTCGGCGCAAAAAGCGGGTTTTGTGAAGTAACCACCAAAATTCCGTTTCAGAATGCTACTGTCCCATTTTCCTAAAATACTAGACCACCTTACATGGACTATCTCCCAACCGGGACATCTCAAACCTTTTCGTCCATCCCGGGTAAAAATGACAAATGTCTGCCGAATCGGTAGGAAGTGGGTCCGGTTTGTACTACAGGTACATGATCTATCGCCCGTGATTTTTTAAAAAATCATTTTTTAGACTTGCAATATGTGGTTTCTTCAGAGATCCAATACAAGATGTAACGATGCTCGTCCCCTATCTTCATGCACACCGGTTCGACCATAGTTAGAAATTCAGATAATTCAAAACGGGCATAATAAATTCAAAAAAAATCTGAACAATGAAAATCCTTCGCGTGGTGTCATATTATGTTACATAGTTGAAAGGAAAAATACCAGACTTGGTATATTGATCATGTTTCAAAAAAAGCTTCACAAAATGACCTATCATGTTCGAGGTTTCATGGCTTTCGGTCCAAATGACCGATGTTAGGTGCTGAATCACGGAATAGTTTGTGATGTTGTGCCCATATTCTGCATGCGTGTGGACATTGGTATGGAGAACAATGTTGCAGGAGGAAGTTTTCCTTTTTGTCGCACGGAAAATCCCTTTTCATTTTCGAGCAAAAAAGGGTCGTTTTGTGAAGTAACCACCAAAATTCCGTTTCAGAATACCGTCCATTTTCCTAAAATACTAGACCACCTTACATGGACTATCTCCCAACCGAGACATCTCAAACCTTTTCGTCCATCCCGGGTAAAAAGGACAAATGTCTGCCGAATCGGTAGGAAGTGGGTCCGATTTGTACTACAGGTACATGATCTATCGCCCGTGATTTTTTAAAAAATCATTTTTTAGACTTACAATATGTGGTTTCTTCAGAGATCCAATGCAAGTTGTAACGATGTCGTCCCCTATCTTCATGCACACCGGTTCGACCATAGTTAGAAATTCAGATAATTCAAAACGGGCATAATAAATTCAAAAAAAATCTGAACAATGAAAATCCTTCGCGTGGTGTCATATTATGTTACATAGTTGAAAGGAAGAATACCAGAATTGGTATATTGATCATGTTTCAAAAAAAGCTTCACAAAATGACCTATCATGTTCGAGGTTTCATGGCTTTCGGTCCAAATGACCGATGTTAGGTGCTGAATCACGGAATAGTTTGTGATGTTGTGCCCATATGCTGAATGCGTGTGGACATTGGTATGGAGAACAATATTGCAGGAGGAAGTTTTCCTTTTTGTCGCACGGAAAATCCCTTTTCCATTTTCCGAGCACAAAAAACGGGTCGTTTTGTGAAGTAACCACCAAAATGCCGTTTCAGAATGCTACCGTCCCATTTTCCTAAAATACTAGACCACCTTACATGGACTATCTCCCAACCGAGACATCTCAAACCTTTTCGTCCATCCCGGGTAAAAAGGACAAATGTCTGCCGAATCGGTAGGAAGTGGGTCCGGTTTGTACTACAGGTACATGATCTATCGCCCGTGATTTTTTGAAAAAAATCATTTTTTAGACTCACAATATGTGGTTTCTTCAGAGATCCAATGCAAGTTCTAACGATGCTCATCCCCTATCTTCATGCACACCGGTTCGACCATAGTTAGAAATTTAGATAATTTAAAACTGGCATAATAAATTCAAAAAAAATCCGAACAATGAAAATCCTTCGCATGGTGTGATATTATGTTACATAGTTGAAAGGAAAAATACCAGACTTGGTATATTGATCATGTTTCGAAAAAACCTTCAGAAAATGACCTATCATGTTCGAGGTTTCATGGCTTTCGGTTCAAATGACCGATGTTATGTGCTGAATCACGGCATAGTTTGTGATGTTGTCTCCATATTATGCATGCATGTGGACATTGGTATGGATAACAATGTTGCAGGAGGAAGTTTTCCTTTTTGTCGCACGGAAAAGCCCTTTTCCATTTTCCGAGCGCAAAAAAGGGTCGTTTTGTGAAGTAACCACCAAAATGCTGTTTCAGAATGCTACCGTCCCATTTTACTAAAATACTAGACCACCTTACATGGACTATATCCCAACCGGGACATCTCAAACCTTTTCGTCCATCCTGGGTAAAAAGGACAAATGTGTACCGAATCGGTAGGAAGTGGGTCCGGTTTGTACTACAGGTACATGATCTATCGCCCGTGATTTTTTGAAAAAAATCATTTTTAGACTCGCAATATGTGGTTTTTTCAGTGATCCAATGCAAGTTCTAACGATACTCGTCCCCTATCTTCATGCACACCGATTCGACCATAGTTAGAAATTCAGATAATTCAAAACGGGCATAGTAAATTCAAAAAAAAATCCGAACAATGAAAATCCTTCGCGTGGTGTCATATTATGTTACATAGTTGAAAGGAAAAATACCATACTTGGTATATTGATCATGTTTCGAAAAAACCTTCAGAAAATGACCTATCATGTTCGAGGTTTCATGGCTTTCGGTCCAAATGACCGATGTTATGTGCTGAATCACGGCATAGTTTGTGATGTTGTGCCCATATTATGCATGCGTGTGGACATTGGTATGGAGAACAATGTTGCAGGAGGAAGTTTTCCTTTTTGTCAACCGAAAAAGCCCTTTTCCATTTCCGAGCGCAAAAAGGGGTCGTTTTGTGAAGTAACCATCAAAATGCCATTTCAGAATGCTACCGTCCCATTTTCCTAAAATACTAGACCACCTTACATGGACTATCTCCCAACCGGGACATCTCAAACCTTTTCGTCCATCCCGGGTAAAAAGGAGAACTGTCTGCCGAATCGGTAGGAAGTGGGTCCGGTTTGTACTACAGGTATATGATCTATCGCCCGTGATTTTTTGAAAAAAATATTTTTTAGACTCGCGATATGTGGTTTCTTCAGAGATCCAATGCAAGTTTTAACGATGCTCGTCCCCTATCTTCATGCATACCTAAAAGTAAAAGTGAATTTTCTTATTTATGCTAATCCTATTTTTTGTGAGTAAAATTTATTCATCTGTTTGTGATTTTGCCGACCTGCATGCTAGTCTCACCCCAGAGACATGTTTCAAACAATTGGGGGTACAGACTACATAGCTCCAAATACTATACAAACGTTTGAAACTATAGCAGAGATACGGAGATAAAGCCTTTTCTTGTAACCCTCTATGGCTTAATCTGTAACCCTTTGGCTTTCTCTGCTGGTTCATGGTCTCACACTCTCACCTGTAGTTAAGAAAGGAGTCGAACCACCGCCGAGTCCGAGCTTCATAAATTTTCGTCCTTATCCCGAGTTTTGGATTCTCGCTTCAAGATCCTCGACGTGATTGAGCGAGGCGAGCGACGCAAGGCATAAATTCACACCAAAGATCTCCCCTCCTTAAATGGTTCATAGTTTAAATGGTTACATTAATTATTTTTTAAAAATAGAAAATGGTTTTGAATTATTTATTAAAATCCAGACACTTTTTATGTTTAAAGTTTTTCTAAATTCCAAATTAATATTTAAAAAATATAAGTTAATTCATTATTAATATTAAATGGTTTATAGTTTAAATGGTTACATTAATTATTTTTGAAAAATAGAAAATGGTTTTGAATTAGTTATTCAAATCCAGACACTTTTTATGTTTAAAGTTTTTCTAAATTCCAAATTAATATTCAAAAAATATAAGTTAATTCATTATTAATTTTAAATGGTTCATAGTTTAAATGGTTATATTAATTATTTTTTAAAAATAGAAAATAGTTTTGAATTAGTTATTCAAATCCAGACACTTTTTACGTTTAAAGTTTTTCTAAATTCCAAATTAATATTCAAAAAATATAAGTTAATTCATTATTAATTTTAAATGGTTCATAGTTTAAATGGTTACATTAATTATTTTTTCAAAATAGAAAATGGTTTTGAATTAGTTATTCAAATTCAAACACTTTTTATGTTTAAAGTTTTTCTAAATTCCAAATTAATATTCAAAAAATATAAGTTAATTCATTATTAATTTTAAATGGTTTATAGTTTAAATGGTTACATTAATTATTTTTTAAAAATAGAAAATGGTTTTGAATTAGTTATTTAAATTCAAACACTTTTTATGTTTAAAGTTTTTCGAAATTCCAAATTAATATTCAAAAAATATAAGTTAATTCATTATTAATTTTAAATGGTTACATTAATTATTTTTAAAAACAGAAAATGGTTTTGAATTAGTTATTCAAATTCAAACACTTTTTATGTTTAAAGTTTTTCTAAATTCCAAAGTAATTATTATTTAAAAAAATTACAAATTTAAAACCCAAAATAAAAAATAAGGCTGGAACAGAGAGAAAATTGCTGAATTTTTTTTAAAACAGGGTGATATGTCCCGGTTGGTGCTACCAACCGGGACTAAAGACCCCTGCGTGCGCCCCTTGGGCTGATGAAAAAATAGTGGACTATACGTCCCGGTTGGAGCCACCAACCGGGACGTATGGCCCTTCATTTATAACTGACGCGCCTCCTCTTCTTCTTCCCCATCTCACTTCACTGCTTCTCACCGACGCGCGCACAGGAACCGCCCCCGACGCCGGCAGGCTGCCCGAGCTCGCCGCCACCCGCGCGTTCCGTCCACCACCACCGCTGCCTCCATCCGCGCGCGCCCCGGCAACTTTTCCCCCTCGAGGGTGACCTCAATCGCCTGGATTGGAAGCTCCGTCCGCCGTCTGTCTCCGTCGATTCCGGCGTCTCTCGAGCTCGCCCGGCCTCGCCACCATCTCTGTCGTGTTCCTGGTGAGCTGCTGATCCTCACGTTTCTCTTCTTTCTCTCCCTCTCCTCCTGTACTATGCTCCCCGCGTGTGCCCGCCGCCGCCGCTCGAGCTCGACGGAGGCGACGCTCCGGTGACCAAGAAGGAGCGGCGCCGCCACTCTCTTGCTCCCTGCATCGCCCTCTCTCTAACGCGCCCATCCGCACGTCCAGGCATGCCTGCTATCGCCGTCGCTGCCGCTGCCTGGGAGCTCACCGCCAGCGTGACGTCGTGCTGACATCACTCGTGCGTCACCTTGCTCACGTGGCAGCTGATGTGGCCTAGGGCCCATCAGTCAGCCTCAGTGGGTAGGCTCCTCTATGGTATAAAAATGATCTGATGCGTGTGTTAACATTAGCATGCGTGGAGGCTGAGTTGGCACTGGGGCCCTTCTGTCAGTCTCACTGGCTAGGGGTCGCCCAGGTGTAAAAACTATTTGCCTTTTTTTTTAATTCCAGAAAATGATTTAATATTGTAAAATCAATAACTTGTTGTTTATAAGTCAGAAAAATACAAATAATATATCAAATTGTTCAGAAAAATGAAACCTATCTATTTAACCTATAATCATGCAATGTTCAACAACTTAAATGACAAGTATAATTATAAGAACAAATGCACCCCTCTCATATGTTCCGGAGTTTCCCCGAGTTAGGGTTTTCACCCCTCGAAACCCCGATTAAATCATCGAGCATGTCTTAGGGTTACATTCCAATGCAAATTAACTTGTCATATCATCATACTTGCTTGAGCATTGCATCGATGACATGTGTTGAACAAGCTAGGCGTTCGGTTCTTCGTGGTAGAATACGAGATCGAGATCAAAGACCTAGGTCAACACCATCGAAGATCGAAGATTTCTTGATAGCCATCGCATTGTAGATGCTTAGCCATGATATTAGTTGTCATAGACCCAGTTGAATCGATGTTGCACCTAGGGTTAGCCGGTGTGTCCTCGCCAGGGCATCCCGAACCCGAGGGTTGATTGATTGCCGCCTTTCTTTTCTATATTGGTTCTTCGTGTTAGGATCCGAGCCCGATGGTTTCTCCGAATTAGGGTTTCTGATATTGTAAATTCATTTTTATTATTGTGTATGTATATATTAGGGTTTCTCCGAATTAGGGTTTATATCTCTCAACACCATACCTAACATTCTCCCTTAGCCGCTTTGACTTATCCGTTTTTCCACCTATGTAGAAAATATGGACCCACACGTCAGAGACAAAGAAAAGGAAGAGTTGATCCAAGGTGTGATCCACGGGGAAGAAAATTTAGATGTATCGACGTTTCTGAACAACTCCGGTGAGGGTGATCCTCTTTTTGCCGGAAGAGACGACTTGTTTGAGGTTGAAGGTGATGCCTTCCGCGAGGGAGAAGGCGATGCCTTGTGTGATCGAGAAGACGACCGCTCCGGCGAGGTGCATGTAATATAATTAGTTCATTAATTAATCATCTGCTATCTATATAGAAATAGTAACGACGATCTTTCTTCTTTTAGCCCTCCGGATCGAAGAAATCTACTGAAAAGAGCAGACGAGGCCCAACCAAAAAGTTGGAAGACCATGAGAGGTTCAGGATCGAAGATGTCGCTGAAGACGGCAAACCGACGGCTCCCGAAGTTGTCACAAACAAATTTTTGGCACAATGCGGAGTAATCGTTAGGGACTTAATCCCAATCACCATTCGAAATTGGAATAGGCCTGCTGATGCGGAAGAAGAGGGAACATGTTTATTTGTCCCTAACCACGCCAAAGATTTACTATGGAAGAGGCTCATGGTTAATTTCAAACTACCGAAGATAGAGCTGGATCCAAATGCGGAGGATCCAGTTGAGGACGCCTTAGAACATGGGAGAGCCATGGAGGCTAAGGTCAGGGAGTGGGCTTTGAAGAAGATGGCCCAATGTTTCACCGACTGGAAGAAAATATTGCACCTTGACTATGTCGTGAAAGAGAAGAATCCCGATTTCAAAAATATTCAGTTTGAGAAGATAAAACCATTCTGGGCTGAGTTTGTGAAATACAGGACATCAGAAAAAGCTAAGAAAATGTCTGCAACGAATAAGCTGAATGCTGCTAACAAGAAGTATCACCATACTATGGGGCAAGGTGGCTACATGGCTGGCATTCCTAAGTGGGAGAAACTTGAGAATGAACTGCGTGCTAAAAAGATCACCCCAGAGATAGACGATTGGGTAGAACGTGCAAGGAATTGGTTTTATGGGCATGGGGGCACGTTGGACTCGGAAGGGAAGTGTATATATAACATACGACATAAAGAAGACCCCTTGCCAATCGAGAAGATGAGAAAAGCAGTAAAGGCTGTTAAAGATGGGGACTTCATTCCCGATAGAGAGAATGATGAGCTCACACTCGCCCTTGGAAATAAGGAACATGATGGACGAAGACGAGGCACAAGCGGCTCCAAACCATGGAGGACTGGGTTTCCCGAAGAGAGGAAGAAATATCCTGACAGAAGCCGTTAGAGGAGAAAGGACAGGGCGGAAGTTGAAGCAGATATTCAGAAAGAGCGAATGCGTATAATTGAAGAACAAATAAAGAAACAACAAGATGAAATTAACGCACTTAAAGAGCAAAGTACTACCGGCCCATCTCAGCAGCACACTGCATTCGATGGTACTGGCCTATAGAATAATCAAAAAAGCAGTGTGGCTTCCACCGAGGTCCCGGGTGATGACAATGGCGATGACGATGGTGCACCGAGGATGGCTCCTGTTGGCTACCCAGTGGATGATATCACACAGATGACACACAGCGAGCTACATGTCAAAGTGGTGAACATATCAATGAAGGTGGCGGTCGGCTATGCCTTACCAATTGGACCCACGCCAACTTACCACTATCGTCCGGTTCCAGAGGGCTATGCTGTTGTCGGGGTGGATGAAATCATGCCCACCTTTGAAGTTTTGGATCTTCACTACCCTGCAGGTGAAGGGGATGTGACTGTACTGGGAGACGCAACAAATGTCACCATTCTATGTCCAAAGGAATGTATCGTGCTTCGAAATCACACGCCAATGCCATCTTCGCCGCCGCCTTACCCGTCTCCAGCAAGGTCGTCGCCACCGCGGCAGCCGTCTTTGTCGCCTCACTCGGCTCCGTCGCCTCACCAATCTCCGGCGTAGCCATCGCCGCGGGAGCCATCGCCGGCGCCTCAGGATAAAAAGCGTAAGCGTATCGCTACTCTGCGTCGTGGTAAGCGATCGCCGAAACGTAAACAAGAGCCTCTTCCAAAAGTACCAAAGGTTCCTCCCAAGAGAGCTTATGACTGTACTGAAGAGGAGACTGCGGCGATCGTTTATGCGGAAACGACAGTGTTTTTCGCTAAGCTGAGGCGACCGAAAGAGCCAGAGTTCCCCAACACCAAAGAAGAAAAACCCAAAGTGTTGAAAATGCTAAAGACTCTTCATCAACCCGAGCCAAAGCTGTCATCATACTATGAGCGTTCTATTCTCAAGTCACATGCGGAACAAAAAGCCTCGAAGAGCAGTACTGATGCAAGCGAGAAATATGTTGCCCAGCTCGGAGAACAAGCAAAACAGTCTTGCACCCCTCTCAAGGTGATTTCCCAAACCAATGTGGGGTCGAGCAAATATGGGGCCGAGGAGCAGTATGATCCAGAGGTAGTTGCATAATACGGAGAAGCTGCCGCTGCTCAAGGTATGAGTATGGCCCAGTACTTATCCCAGTGAGAGTACTTCCCCGTGAGTGAAGTAGCATACAAATACTAGTACGGCAAACCTCTCGTCAATCCTGAGGAGGTAAATAATCTTCCAACAAAAATGCGAAGATTGCATAACTGGTACATGCATGCCACAAAGGCCGGGGCTAACTGGATAGTGCTGAGGGTTACAAAAAAGCATCATGGGAAAGAAAAGGATGACATGATATCCATTGAATTTGATGAACTATTTCAATTATTCAATCAAGGGGCCTTGGACAAATCGATCATCAGTGCCTATTGTCTGTAAGTACTAATTCTATAATTAATTTAGTCTCCAGCTATCTCACCTTGTTTATTGCATGTATATAATCATACTGTAATATGCAGAATGAAGATTCTCGAATGCAACAGAGGACAAATCTATGACATCGGCTTCATTGACCCATATTGGGTTCATGAAGCTAATCTCAAAACAACCCCCGGGATACGGAGGATAATATAGTACACGCGTTAAGGTTTCAAGAAACCATAAGGGAAATACTTTTTCCTTAAAAGTTCGAGTGAGTGTTATTGTCTTCTATACACTTTCTATTTCGCTTACTCGATGTTAAGTATATAATTGATTAGTTATGCATTCGCAGCTTCCACTATATTCTGTTAATCATTCAACTTGACAAAGAGCGTGTACTAGTCATGGACTCGAAACATAAACCCCTTGAGCAGTGGCAGGACATGCAGATGCTTCTCCAGCGGTAATTCTAATCATTATGACACTATATCGGCAACGTTCGTGAATTTTATGATATCAAGTAATTAATAACTTATTTTATCTGTTTTCTTCGCTGAGCAGCGCTTGGAAACGGTTCACCAACAAGGCTAGGGGTGTTTGGAAAGCGGAGCTTACATTTGAAGCACTAGATGTAAGCACCACTAGCTATATCCGCGCATCTCTTTGATTCTAGTTTTGATATAGTTATTATCATGCTTGATTATTATTTTGATTGAACTATGTTCTCGTAAAGTGCCTGACACAGGGACCAGGTAACAATCTATGTGGATACTATGTTTGCGAGTTCATCCGGCAGACATGCGATGAGAAGGGCAGAAATTTAGAGCAACTCCACGTACGTAAACAATTTCTATAGTTTTTAATTACAATCAAATTGTGTTTAGTTTCATTCATATAGGCCGACTCCTTTTTGAAATCAGATCGAACGTCTACGGGACGGTCTTCTGCCAAAGGATCGCATACGAGCAATTCAGGAGGAATTGGCGGGATTCTTGGATGCAGAAGTCCTAAACCCAAAAGGGGAATACTATTCGGCTGTGTATAGACAATAGAGATTGTAAAAAGAGCAACTTTTGTATGTAGTGCATGAACTCGATCCGTGTATCGAATGTAATATTGTCATGATAATCTTGTGTAATATAATGGTTCCTTCATTGATGAGTGCAAAACACTAAATAAACAATAAAACAACCTAAATGAATTCTCTGCCGCAGCACAAAAAGTGGCCAAAATGCTGCCGCGGCAACAAAAGTTGCCAAAATGAATTCTCTGCCGCGGCAGAGAAATGTGCCAAATCTCTGCCGCGGCATAAGATTATTTGTCCCGGTTCGTGTTACGAACCAGGACGGTTGCTTCACCCCCCCTCGCCCTCTGACGCCGCCACGTGTACCCCCATTTGTCCCGGTTGGTGGGGCAACCGGGACTAAAGGTTGGGGCTTTAGTCCAGATTGCCCCGTCCCGATTGAGTAACCGGGACCAATGGGGCGTTTTGTACTAGTGTGTGTAACGAATCGAAGCACATATGTAGATACGTGGAAACTCATTGTACATAGGTTCGAAGCATGTAACATATGATAAACGAGCATGGAAGCAAGAAGTAATACTGAAAGGAAGGAAGCACATACATCGCCCCTAGGAAACCTAATGTACAGTATCTCGAAGCATCGCATCCACATGAATGAAGCACGACATCCTAGTCAAGCACAAAGCCAATCATGTGGAGGAACCGATGGCGTCAATGGCAGGAAGCAACGGAGACCATGCATGCAGAATCGAGAAAGTGCACTGTGCGGAGGAACGTCTCCGAGTAAGGAGCGATACCGAGATTGAAGCGGTGGCCACATGAATGAAGGATGGGGGTCGAGCCAACTAGGAGCAACCTCGACGGAGCAGCGGGCAATGGCACTGGACAGAGCAGTCCGCGCATCGATGAGATCCCACTACCTCTTCTTTGCGGTGACCCAGCATAACACTGCATGATGTCGTACACTATAGTCATTGACATAACATCAATAAGATAATGTTCCACCAGTATTACATCCCTCAGAATGGTATAACAGAAACATAGCAGGTTCAAAACATGACTATAGGTTACAACTCGACTCTTTACAAAAGATCTAGAGAACGCTCTAGGTTATAGAGAGGGAAAGCAACTCCTTACAAAGAAGATCCATAAATAAGAACTCATAACTATCATAATAATAGAGTAGTATCTAAACTATTTGGCTTGCAAATGCTGCCATTGCATTGCTCCAAAAGTAGGTTCTATGGCTAGATATTTTAGTCATATCTAATCAGCAACTTCGTATTCACTTTAGGTGATGTATATGTTGACTTTATTGAAGAACTTTGAGCTTTTGGTGATATTCCTTTGAGCATAAGTTGATGTTGATCTCATCTTTATTGGCTTCAGAATCTAGCAAGGGTTTAAAAAGGTACGGTTGAGTACGAGCATACTCAACAAGTTCACTAAAAAGGAGTGTATGATGCACTATATATAGGCATAGATCGTAGGTCAGGCTATGCAGGTTTTCATAAATATTTCTTCAAAGATTACTTTTATTCTGAAAAGCAATGTCTGCCAGCCTTCACAGGTTTACCAGAACTTCATGGAGTTCCTTTCTTGTCGTGTTCGTGTCTCCTTCCCAAAACAGGGAGTAACATGTCACAATTCTTACACTCTATAGAGGTGCGTTACTTTATCCATAAGAGATCAAATCCTTATTGCACAATCGGGCAACTTATTCCCGTCCATACTTCCTATGGTGTGGGGGCCAGTAGATGATCCAAGCCAATCACTGCCCTTCTTCACGAACCCACATGGAACACGATTCCCCAAGAAGAAATACCTCCATTAACCCCCATATAGGCATATATAACCCTGGTAACCCCTTGGAGACTCCTGTGAGCAGATCATGTCCCTGGCAACCCCCACTGAAGTGGCATAAATACCTTCAACAACCCCTCACGGATAATCTAGACACCAATATCGCGGGAATCTGAGGGGTCCCACCCATGCTAAGTCCTCGTAGGGAATCTACAGCCTCACGATAAGGTCATCCGTTCATGTGAAAGGAAGAAGATTTAGCTGACTTCTCCGTCCCATTCCAAATCTCATGGTTAACGCATATTATACGTCGCAAGAATCACTGGTGACATTGGTTGTTTAAGTCCTAGATAATATGTTCCTTTACCACCGAAATTGTAATAGTAGGTTATTACCGTATGGTAAATGATTCATAATCATATCATTATGAAAATAGTGTTTTATAACCTTTTTGAAATGCAGGTGATGACAACACTGGATTTGCAAATACTTGATACTACCTCCATTCCAAAGCTTAAGGCTTATTTTTAAAAAAGTCAAGCTACGAAAAGTTTGACCAAACTTTTAGAAAAAAATAAAGAACTATGATATTATATAGATACCATGTGAAACTATGTTTCATGATGTATCAAATGGTATGGATTTCATGTTGTAAATATTAATATATTTTTCTAAAAACGTGGTCTAGTTTGACTTTTGAAAAAAAATATAAGCCTTAAGCTTTGGAATGGAGGGAGTAGAAAATAATCAAAGGACATGAGCAAGTGTGAACTTGCCTTTTGTGATTGCAAGATTATGCACTCATGATCTTCGAGATAATAGAAAATCCAATATCTAAAAACAACATCATTGGTCCGGTAAGGACTAATGCTTAAAAAAGCGAGATGCCATTATGCATAAGTAATGTAATGCAATTTGATAAACTTGAATCCCTAGAATAAACGTCGATGGTCTAAGGTTTTGCAAGCTGGAAATGGTTTCTTTAGAATGTGTTGCCCTTTTAGATTTGTTTCACATTTGTGCTCCTTATTAAGGCTTTTGAGAGTGTGTGAAGAAACATGTAAGTATAATAAAGTACATACAATAATAGAACACTTAAGTGTGGAATGTATCCAAAGACTTCTTATATAAAGATGTGTAATTATAATGATCCTATATATAAATGCTTAAGAATTATATTTAGTGATTTCTATTTTCATGCCTGGGTTTGTTAGTTGTACTCTGTTTTCCCCAGCCGCTTAACTTTTTCTTACTTTTGCCCATATCCTTCTCGGAACTTATCAAAGAGCTCAAACGACAGTTGTCGTCAGGTTGACCGTTGGCTGACGTGTGGGGCCGCGCAACATGGGACCACGTGGGGCCGGTTGGTCAGGAACGCGTTATGTTGACGTGTGGGGCCGTACCATGCGGGACTGCATGGGACCGGTTTGTTGGGAACGTGTTATGGGAGACGTGGTGTGGGACCATGTGGGGCGCGTTTGGTGGTTACGTGCGCCCTGTCGCCTAAATTGGAAGTTTTCGTTTTTGTTATTTTTATGATTGGCCTTTTTAAGAGCGCCTTTTCCCTCCCCCTCTCGCTAACGGTTGTATTTTTTTGCCCAAAAACTTAGCGAATCTAGAGCATCTTCTCTCTTCATTCATTGTTTCTTTTGGCCCATATTTTTTTCCAATCTGGTAGTAAATCTAGAGCAGCAAATCTAACCAACATCATAAATACATTCAGTAAACAAAGAAGATGTAGATAAAGTAGCTAATATAGGATATATATATATAGTACGATACTTAACGAAGTTCGACAATTAGGCTACTCAGCAGCAGCAGAGAAAAATTTCAACACAGACAATACAAAAAAGCCGCTTTATAGCAGCAGCACAAGGATCAGTGGCCCCTTATGGCCCCCACCTCCTCCCTTTGGCGCTTCCTCGATTTATTCATGCCCAGTCCCTTGACCTTGGGCTCCTTGGGCTTGATCGGGGGCATGCGAACCTCTTTAAAGGCCACCTTCTGGAGGTTGCAGAGGTGAAAACCAAGCGCCTGGTGCTTAGCTCTGAAGCCGTGGACGTTCACGGACTGGCTGCGGGTCTTCACGTCCTCGGCATGCTTCACGAGGGAGTTGAAATCAGTGGCGAGGAGCATCCTGGTGCAGAAGGGGCACCTATAGATGTTGCCGGAGAAGAAGTTGTCGTACTGGCTGGACTTCAGCCTCCTCAGCACCTGACAAGTTTTGGTGTCCTGATGACCCACAAGTATATGGGGGTGTATCATAGAAATTTCGATAAATAAGAGTGTCGAACCCAACAAGGAGCGGAAGATGTTGACAAGTGGTTTGGATCAAGGATTCACTATAATACTAGCAAAAGGATTTTTAGGGTTTTTGGGTAATGCAGATAAATAAAGTGCGAGTAAATAAAAGACAATAATAATAATTGCAGCAAGTGGCCCAATCCTTTCTTCAACAAAGGACAAGCCGGTTGTACTACTTAGAAGGACCAAATGTTCTCAAGGACACATGGGAATATTGTGAAGTGCTTTCGCTTCATCTAGTTGATTAATTGATGGGGATGTGCCTATCGGGGTATACCCAGCAGGACGTTTCCGACTGGCCCAAGAACTGGCGAGTGGGCTTGCAGGACGGCGACTGGATCAAGGCCCGGCATGGATCCAAGCGACTGGAAGCTAAAGGCCTAGGCGAGTAGATAGGCCCAGTCGGATTAGGTTAAACGAGTACTGAAGCTTTAACTGATTCGGTTGAGATATGTAAACCCTAGGGAAGGTGAGCCTATATAAACCTCCCTGCGGGGCGTGTAGAGATACGTTCCATCATACACCCAAGCGACTCGCCGCCTAGCCGCCGAGCTCGCCCATTGTACCACCTCCATAATACAATCTAGCAGGAGTAGGTCTTTACCCTCCGGGGGGCCGAACCTGGGTAAAGCCTTGTGTCTCCGCCCTCATCTCGCACCGCAGATGGCTGGCCGCCCTTGCCCCTCGTTCTACTACTCGCTGCCGATTGCAGCGTCTGTCGTGACCATTCCCATGACAGTGGCGCCCACCGTGGGGCCTGGCCGGTCTGGCAGGTGTTCTGCGGCGAGATCCAATCTGCCCATCAACGAGACGGTCGCCACCGGCCGCATGATAGCGATCGGCGAGATGCTCCAAATCTTGCCGAGCAGCTACGTCCCGGCGGCGCGACCCGTCACGCACAGCGTGATCCTGCCGGTCGGCACGATCAGCCTCTTCGTCGGCCTCACTGACGTCATTGTCTCGGAGGACTCGGCTCGCATCCGCGAGTCGCCGCCACGCGATCGGCTCTCCGAGAGCCAGATCCGCATGATCCATCGCCTCGTCTCCGAGTACAACTCGGCCCACAGCGACATGGCCGAAAACTCAGCGGCCGCAGAAGACGCGGCCCTCAACGACGACGCCGACTCAGCGACCCCGGCGTCACTCACCGGATCCATCACCGCGGCTTCACCCGCGGGCTCCATCACCCAGGTCTCCAACATGGGAGACTTCGAGGACCCCTCCATCCTCGGGATCTTCGACTTCGACTCCGGGTCGGAAAACTCCGCCGACCTCCGTGACGGAACCGGTCGCCACGCCGCGACCTACATGGCGACCGACATCGAGCCGCCGGAGAACCCCTTCTCCACCCCGATCCCTCCTAACGCCACGGCAACGGAGGTCGAGGAACTCCGCTGGCAAATCGCGGAGGCGAGCGCAAGCGAAAAATTTCGCCTCGAGCAGGTGACGGCGCAGGAGCTATCACGCTACCACCAGCAGCGGATCAGGTCGCGCCTGAACCCCACCGTTCAGGGGCGCGCCCTGAACTTCGACGACGAAAACGACCCGGCCCGCGTGGCCGAGCGCGCGATATGCAAGAACGCGCCACCAGGAGGAAGCGCCCGGCCCCCGCCAGGGTCGACGTCGATGGGCGCCCCACCTCCACCCAACCGCACACCTTCCAGGGACCAGCCGCGGATAGTAGTCTCCTCACGGGAGCGAGACGCAAACGGCCTCCCACTGTTCTCTACCCCGATGGACAACCTCGTGGCAGGCCGAGCAGCAGCCGACAACATCACGGCCACCGGCGACGGCGCCCTACAGATGCAGTACGTCAGGGCCCTGCTCGCAAAGGCCGTCGAGCAGCAAAACGCGGGCGCCGACTCGCAGGGTCGAGTATACTCGCGTTCTTCGGGAAGCAGAGCGGCCTCAAGCGGCCGCCCAATGGCGGCAAACACCCTCAACTGCCGCCACCGAGCCACGCAGCTCCAACACCGACCCGCGAACGCGGCACTCTCCACCAACGACCCCAGGCCAGCGACCAACTTCGTCGCCGCCAACGGTCAACCCATCGACGCCCGCACCCACATCATCAACAACCAAAGCTGGCGCGCACGCCAGCCCGACACCTGCGACACACCCTAACCAATCTCCGCGACGGCGAGCCTATGGGGTCGCTCAGTCGACTCGGCCCCAAGTGCTTCAGACCAATGATCCGAGGCGAGAAGTACCCGCCAAACTTCAAGGCGCCGAAGGAGATAGAAAATCGACCCTCGTCGACCCGCTGTTTGGCTCGATACATACCTCATGGCGATGGGGATCGCAGGCCACACCGACCTGCTAGCCGCCCGTTACCTCCCCCTGATGATGGAGGGGACGTGCAGGCTGTGGATTAACACCCTCCCCCAGGATAGTATCGACTCCTGGGAGGAGATGCGCGACGCCTTCGTCAGGCACTTCGAGTGCTCCTACACCCGCGCCACCACCATCGAGGACCTGAGCGTCGTCCGGGGACCCAGCGAGTCGACCATAGCTGGGTCCAACGGTGGCAAGAACTCTGGTACAACGCGGTCGGCATCCACCCGGACACCGCGATCCATTGCTTCAAGACCTCGTGCCGCTACGAGCCTCTGGTCGCCAAGCTCAAGCGACACTCTCGCACACTCGACAACATACCGGACCTCCTCGAGATCGCCAAACGGTACGTGGAGGAAGATCCAAACCAGGAAACCGACGACGAGTCGGGAGGTCAACTCCGCACGAGCGGCAACAACAGCGGACGACGGTCCGACCTACGCTACAGCAACACTCGCCTCACCGTCAAGCGCCGCAGTGAAGGGCGAGTCGACTTCGTCGCTAACACCGGGCACGCACAACGCGAGCCCAAGAGCTTCCGCCGCGACGGCGACAACTACAAGGCCAAGCCAAGGTTCGACCCCGCGGCCCTCCTTAACCAACCTTGTGCGTTTCATAGCAGGGAAGGGAAGCCCGCAACGCACACAACCGCCGACTGCCACACCCTCAGGGAGATCGAGAAGGCACGGCGAGCACGGGAGGACCCCGACAACGACCCGCCAAACGGCAGAAAATTCGGCAAAGTGGCCGGCTCGCTCCATACCTTCATAGGCTTCAACACGAAGCGCGAGAAGATGGTCATCGCCCGCGCCGTCGCCGTCAACGCGGTGGCTCAGGTGGACGTTCCCCAGTTCCTCAACTGGTCGGAGCAGCCCATCACCTGGAGCCGCCAAGACCACTCGCCACGCATCGAGTACCCAGGCCGAGTCGCCCTGGTGGTCAAGCCTAAGGTCGGCGACTACTGGCTCCCCAAGACATTGATGGACGGCGGCAGCTCCATCAACATCCTGTACCTGGACACCTTCAGGCGGCTGCGGCTCCGCGATCGATGATCGAGACGACCCACACCACGTTCCATGGCATCGTCCCGGTCGGAAGGCGTACCCGATCGGCAAGGTCACTGCCGATCACCTTGACACCAGCAAACTTCCGCACCGAGCGGATCGTCTTCGAGCTGGTGCCCTTCGACAGCCCCTACCACTGCGTCCTGGGGCTCCAGGCGTTCGCCAAGTTCATGGCAGCGCCCCACTACTCGTACAACGCGATGAAGCTCCCCGGGCCATGCGGTGTCATCACCATCAACGGCGACCCCGACATGGCCGCCGAGTGCGAGGCCAAAGGAGCCGAACTCGCTGACGCCGTCATCGCGGCAGAGACCAACCACGCCGATGAGTTCGCCAAGTACGCGAGCGGGGTCAACAACGACGACCCCACCATACTCAAGAAGCCTAACTCGGAGGGCGCAAACACCTCAACCTTCGAGGCAACGATGCACACCCGCACCGTAGAGCTGGTCCCAAGCGACTCCAGCCAGACGGTGACGATCGGGATGGGCATGAGCCCAGCCTAGGAAGGCACGCTCATCGAGTTCCTCCGTGAGAACAGGGACATCTTCGCATGGAATCCCTCTGACATGCCTGGTGTCCCTAGGGAGCTCGCTGAGCACAAGCTAAACGCCGACCCCAAAGTGCGACCCGTCAAACATTCGCTGCGGCCCTTCAATGAAGAGCGCCGCCGAGCAATCGCCGGAGGTGAATCGCCAGGCTTCATCCGGCCAATCAAATACTCCAAGTGGCTGGCAAACCCAGTCCTGGTCAAGAAGAAGAACGGGACCTGGAGAATGTGTATCGACTACACAAACTTGAACAGCGCCTGCCCAAAGGAGCAGTTCGTCCTCCCGCGGATCGACCAAATAATCGATTCCACCGCGGGCTCGGAGTCGCTATGTTTCCTTGACGCCTACTCTGGGTACAAACAGATTAAAATGGCCGTCGAGGACGAGGAGAAGACGGCGTTTATCACGCCATTCGGAGCCTTCTGCTACACCGCCATGACCTTTGGCCTCAAGAACTATTGGGGTACGTCGTCTCTAAGCGAGGGATCGAGGCGAACCCCACGAAGATCAACACGATCGCGCGGCTCGGCAAACCCGAGTGCCTGCGCGACGTCCAGAAACTGGCCGGGCGAGTAGCGGCTCTCAGCCGCTTCATCCATCGCCTAGGCGAAAAGGCGATGCCCCTATACCGCCTGATGCGCAAGAACCCCACCTTCCAGTGGGACAAGGAGGCGGATGACGCGCTTCACGACCTGAAGAAGGTGCTACTCGCCGCACCGCTACTCGCCGCCCCCGCCGACAAAGAACCCATGCTAGTTTACGTCGCGGCTTCCGAGCGCGTCGTCAGCGCCGTCATGGTCGTCGAGCGACCGGAGGAAGGAAAGGAACGCCCAGTACAGCGACCGGTGTACTACATCAGCGAGGTCCTCACCGAGTCGCGCCAGCGATACCCGCAATACCAAAAGCTGGTATACGCGGTCTTCAGAGCTCAGCGGCGCCTGCCGCACTACTTCCAGGAGCACCCGATCACAGTCGTCTCCTCAGCACCGTTGCAAGACATAATCCGCAACCGCGAGGCGACCGGGCGGGTCGCCAAGTGGTCCATCGAGATAGGCGTCCACAACATCAAATACGAGCCACGAAAAGCAATCAAGTCGCAGGCACTAGCAGACTTCATCGCCGACTGGGAAGAGGCCCAGCAGCCAGAGAAGCTGCCATACCTCCATTACTGGAGCCTGCACTTCGACGGCTCCAAAAACACGGACGGCGCAGGCGCAGGGATCGTGCTAACTTCACCGAAGGGCGACAAGCTCCGCTACGTCCTCTGCCTCGACTTCACACCCTGCACCAACAACATGGCCGAGTACGAGGCCTTACTCCATGGCATGCGAGCTGCCAGGGAGATGAATGTCAACCGCCTACGCTGCTACGGAGACTCCGACCTCGTCGCTGGGCAAGTCGCCGGCACCTGCGACGCCGTCTCCCCCACCATGGCGGCGTACCGCCAGGCAGTGGACAAGCTGGGTGGACACTTCGCAGGCTACTCCGTCGAGTGGATCGACAGGCGGAAGAACGAGGAGGCCGACGCACTCTCTCGCATTGGATCGGCTCGACTCGCACCACCCGCCAGTGTCTTCCTCGACACGATCACCAAGCCATCAGTCTCTCCCCCGAGGGAGATCGACATCGGAGTTCCGTTACAACCGGAGGCAGCCCTGGTCGCACTCGTCAACGAGCCAGACGACTGGACCAAGCCCTACATCGCCTACCTAGAGACCGGCACCTTGCCGGCAGATGAGACGGACGCTCGGATGATCACACGCCGATGCAAGTCCTACACCATCATCGACGGCGAGCTCCACAAGCGCAGCGTCACCGGCGTATTCCAACGTTGCGTCCAACCCGCCGAAGGACGCAAGATCCTCCACGACATCCACTCCGGTGACTGCGGCCACCACGCCGGCGCCCGCTCTCTGGTCGCCAAGTCTATGCGGCATGGCTTCTACTGGCCTACCGAACACGCCGATGCTGTCGACATTGTCCAGCGGTGCGCCGGGTGCCTGAAGTACGCCAACCAGACGCACGTGTCGAGCTCAGCGCTCAAAACAATCCCCATCACCTGGCCATTCGCCGTGTGGGGCATGGACATGGTAGGCCCCTTCAAAAAGGCTCCCTCCGGCTACACCCACCTCCTAGTCGCGGTCGACAAATTCACAAAGTGGGTGGAGGCCAAGCCAGTCCGGAAATGCGACGGGAAGACCGCCACTAAATTCCTACGCGAGCTCATATATCGCTACGGGTTCCCAAACAGCATCATCATGGACAACGGCACCAACTTCGCCAAAGGAGCCATGGCCGAATTCTGTGAAGAGCACCACATCCGGCTTGACCTCGCGTCGGTCGCCCATCCAGAATCCAACGGCCAGGCGGAACGGGCCAATCAAAGTATCCTCCACGGCCTGAAGCCACGACTTCAAGTACCACTCGAGCGCACCGCCGGATGTTGGGTCGAGGAGCTGCCCCCGTCATCTGGGGGATCTGCACCTCAGTCAACAGGTTGACAGGATTCACCCCCTTCTTCATGGTGTACGACGCCGAGGCAGTCATGCCCACCGACCTCGAGCACGACTCGCCGCGGGTCGTCCACTACACGGAGGCTGCAAACGAACTCGCCCGCCAGGACGGAGTCGATCAACTCGACGAGGCACGTGACCTCGCTCGGTCACGCACCGCCATCTACCAGCAGGGACTCCGCCGCTACCACAGCCGGCGGGTGAAAACTCGCACCTTCCAAGAAGGCGACCTGGTGTTGCGCCTCATCCAGGACAAGAAGGGCATGCACAAGCTCTCCCCTCCGTGGGAGGGACCATTCGCCATCGGGCGAGTACTCGGCAACGACGCCTACTACCTCATCGACGTCCGCGGGGACGGCGAACTCGACGTCAAGCGACCATGGAATGTAAACTTCCTACGGAAGTTCTATCCCTAGAACCCCACATATGTACTCTCCAGTCACTATGAAATAAAAAGAATCGGTTACCGCAAATTGCGCCTACTCTCCGTGTCTTGTGCCACTCGCACTCGTAATAACAGCGTCAAGCTAACCGCAGAAGTCAACCTTTGGTACAGCGATCGACACGGCTAAGTAGTGCGGTGCAAAACCGAGTCACCTCAGGTCTTGCATCGTCCACTAAAACGCCTACCCGAGCCCCATTGAGTCGCCCAGCCGGGCTCTACAAGCCAAGACAACTGCCTTCGCTTCTCACAGCGACCATGGTCCTCCGCATCCTCGACATAGCGACTCGAACGGCCAAGTACCACGCTCGGGGACTGACGACCAGTTCATCGCGAGCGGCTCGGGAAAACGCCAAGTAGGAGAGCATGCCCAGGACTCGCCACGCGACTGACCCAACGGGCCAGGCAGAAGTGTTGCGCCCAAACTAACACGCCAAGTCCTCACCCACCCTCGAGCCGTACCTAGAACAACCAAGTACCACGCTCGGGGACTCGTCCACCCGACCTCGTTCATGCAAGGGAAAACGGTGAAGTACAGAGCAATCAAGGGAGTCGCCCGGCGACTGGCTCTTCGAGCCCGGGCGAGTCGACCACAAAAACACAACATTCAAAAACCACAAGCACATCACACACGAGGTAAACCCCACAAAAGGGCGGACGCGCTCGGGGACTCGTTCAAACCTCAATCGGAATTCACATGACAAGTCATAAAACAAACATGATATCACATTTATAGCATGTTGCAATCATCTCAGAATACAAAATATGCCCAAACGGAAGATCTGTTACTAACGCCCCAGGGCAAAGTACCCTATTCTGCAGGCTTCGACGACGACTCGCCAGCACCCTGGCGATTGCGGATGAACGGCGTGTACGGGTTCGACCGGTACGTCGTCAGCTCACCCGCCATCGCCGCGCGGAAGGGCTACTCGACCTTGAAATCCCGGTGCTGCGGCTCGGGGTCGTTAGGTGCGACGACCGTCTCCTGGTATGGAAGGAGGTCGCCCATTGCCCAGACACGCTCGGAGAACATCGTGGCGCGGTCCGTCAACTTGAGCACCTCGGAGAGCTCCATCACACAGCGCCCGGTCGCATTTAGTAGCCACTCGTCACGTCGTCGAGGTCGAAGTCTTCCGGGAAATGAGCAAGCCCAAGGCTAAGCGCCATCGCAGCTCCGCGCCGGAACGCCGATCGCGTCATGAACTCAACGACCGACGGCGCCTTCTCCAAGTACTTCCACACCTCGACAAGGTCGCTGGGAATTACTTCCGTAGGCGATATCTCCTGGAGGTAGGCTCGGATGCACATCGCCGACAACGTCGCCGAGTCAACAAGCGTGGCCACACATTGCCGCGCGTCGAACGAGCTCGCCTCTTCCGCACTATCAAGGATGCGACCTGCGAGTAGAAGACAACAGTGAGTACGTCGGACATCACAAAAAGGCACACACTACTGGTAGAGGCAGATGCACTTATCAATCAAGGGGCGGGCGAGATCCGTGATGAAGCGTTGAAGCGAAGTATAGTCGTCCTGAAGCCCAGCAACAAGGGCGTCGGACACTTTACGATCCTCTTCGGCGGCTGTAATGGAAGCCTTGGCTCTCCCATCAGCCGAGCTCGCTTCCTCCTTCGCCTCCCGCAGCTGGCGCTCGAGATCGGCGATCCGCTTCTTAGCCGAGCTCAAAGCCGATTGTGCCGCTGCCAACTCACCCGCGGGGACAAGTCCCTGGCGAGCTTCTTCTGCCTTCGCAGAATCGCTCAAGCCCTTATTCGCTTCTTGGACGGAGGCCAGTTCTTTCTCCGCGCGGTGTTTCGCTGCCAATCGGTCAGCTGACTCACATTGCAGACCCTACACACAATTCAAACAGTTAATCGAGGCGAAATCCTAAGCGCCCACCCGCTGAAATTCAGCGAGTGCGCGCTCGGGGACTGGCAATCAAGTAAATCCTAAGCGCCCACCCGCTGAAATTCAGCGAAAAGTCGCGCCGACCGCAATCAAGAAATCTTAAGCGCCCACCCGCTGAAATTCAGCGAAAAGGCCGAGGACTGGACGCGAAAAATAATAACAAGACATTAAAAGAATCAGACCGCTGCAGCACACCGGCCTGATCCTCGGGGACTGGACATACCTGAATAGCTGTGCCAAGCATGCCGTGAAGTTGTATCGCATCCACGGATGCGAGGAGAGCCGGCGTATTCCCATGACGCTGCTCGACCTCCGTATCGGCGACCCTAGGTGCACGGCTCGAGGGCGAAGTCCCACTCGCTGTAGCCGATTTGGCCATGAAGCGAGGGAACATGGCGATGGAGGCACTGACACCGAAGGAAACCGGCTCGGTCACCCCAGGCGAAGGAGCACCCTCCTTTGTGGGTACGCCGCCTCCATTGCAGGTTTATTCGGCGCGACCGCCGTGTCATCGGAGATTGTGACGACATCGTCACCCTTGGCCTTCTTGGCGCCATCCGCTGGAACGACGACTTCGTCCGCCTTCCTCTTCTGGGAGGGATCCTCTTCGCCGACGACGGGTGGCACCTTAGCCACGGTCGGATGGCCTATCTTCTTCGCTCCGGTCCTACAAATCGATCGCATGAGCAAGATAATTCAAGCTGCTATGAAAGACAAGGTAGGCGAGTGAACTCACTTGGCGACTGGAATAAAGCGTAGCCCGGTGCGGATGCCGGCCGGCTTCTCTAGTTCAGGGCCCAGTCGGTGGCTGAGCCCCATCTCCAGGACGTCGCGTGCCCAAGACATGGACGGCTTCTTCATCATCGAGGCCGCAACGGGAGCCTCTGGGACATCTTCGGCAGGAGCTTCCCTGCGAGGCGAAGCCGCCGCAGCCGGAGCATCCCCCAGCCCAGAGACTGGGGCGAATGGCGGAGGCATCAAAGCCGCGGCACCTCGGCGGTGGTCGGTGGCGCCTCGTCCTTGGCCGGGCTGGGGGCGTCGGAGCTACTCGCCGAGTGCGGTGGCGAGGCCGACCTCATCAGCTTCGTCTTCTTCTTCGGAGGGGCCTTCGCCTCCTTCTCCTTCTTCTTCTTCTTCGACGGAGTAGCCTGGCAGCGCGAGGTGGTCTCCGGAAGTTCTTCATCGTCATCATGATGCTCGAGGCTTTTGCTCGCCTCAAGCTCACGTTGACGCTGCCCGCGGGTTTTGCAGACCAGCGGGGCGACCTCCTCCTCGGACTCGTTATCGCCGTCACTCTCGTCGCTCCCGACGTCGCCCTTGGCGGGAGGCGACTCGCCCATGTCCTGGATGGACGAGCTCGAATTCTCGTCGTCCGAAGGCGGGAGCCATCCTTCCACCACTTGGAATAGCTGCAATGAATGCAAGATGAAGTTAGAATGACCGCAACTGCAAAAACTGCGACTGCAAATGGTGCGAGGTGATTACCGTTGGGGCTGGACGCTTTGCGGTGTAGGGGGTGACCCCAGCCTGTGCGTCCAGGTACACCGCCTGGGTGATCTTCTTCAGTGCTGCGGTGTAGTCCTAGAGCTTCCACTCGGCTAGGCTGGACTTCGTCGAGTCCTCCCGGCCCATGTATTGGTACATGTAGTGGTCGCACCGAGCCAGAGGGACGAGCCGCCGCTCGAGCCAGCAGTTATATAAGTTGATCGACTGGAGGCCCTTCTTCTTCAAACCGCGGAGGTTTGGAGCATTTCGTCCACGACCATCCGCTGGTCGCTGGGGAGCTTGCCGACTTGAAGACGGCGCGGTTCGGACCGGTTGGCGGAGTATCGTGGGATCGCCGTCTCGCCCTCCGGGGTCGCCTCGGCAACATAGAACCAAGACTTCTTCCAGTCGCTCGCTGCCGTGGCGGGCAGCATCAAGTCGAAGAATGAAGCCTTTGACTTCAGCTAGAATGTCAGGCCGCCCGCGGCAAGCATTGGGCCGCCCGCTTCCTCGCGGCTGATCCGTCCGTGGAACAGGTCTTGCCATAGAGGGAAGTAGGGCCGGCTGCCCAAGTAGCATTCGCAGAACACCACGAAGATGGCGAGCTGCTCGATGCTGTGTGGACCCAGGTCTGACGCTTGGATCCCGTAGTAGGCGCTGAAGCGCTGGAAGAACAGGGACGTGGGGAATCCTAGCCCCCGTTCTAGATGGCTAGTGAAGCAGATGAATTCCCCCTCGCGCGGGTTTGGGGTCACCTCTCCGGCCGCGGGGATGCGCCAGCAGCCGGCGCGCAGGATCCCGGCCTCTTCAAAGGAATCTAGTTGCGCCCTCGTACACTTGGATCTACCCCAAGGTTCGGTGGAGAGGGCCATGGCAGGAGGATTTGTGGGGGGTCAGAGGATTTCGGGTCGGCTGGATCGCGATGCGAAAGTTCGTGCAATTGGAGGAAATGGGGAGAAGGTGGTTTTCTGATCGCCTGCCATTCCCATTATATAGCGGTTGTTACCCGCCAAATCAGGGAGCCGTTACTACGCGGTGATTACGCCAAAAGTTACCGTTGGATTACCCCAACGGCTAGTTTGACCACGTTTAACGGTCCAACTTCAGCCACTTTCGGCCACGACCCGATCACTATGACAAGAGTTTTCACGACCGACTCGCCAAAGCTGCGATCAGATGACTAGTTTTCTCCTTTATACAGAGCCCGACGATTCGATTGGATGTCTACTGAAGCCGTATACTCGATCGCCAGCCACCTACGCCTAATCGGCGACGGCCTCGGGACTATCGATGGGGATGTGCCTACCGGGTATACCCAGGGGCGTTCCGACCGCCCAAGAACTGGCGAGTGGGCTTGCAGGACGGCGGCGGATCAAGGCCAGCGTGGATCCAAGCGATCGAAGTCAAGGCCCAAAGCGAGTAGATAGGCCCAGTCGGATTAGGTTAAACGAGTACCGAAGCTTTAACTGATTCGGTTGAGATATGTAAACCCTAGGGGAGGTGAGCCTATATAAACCTCCCTGCGGGGCGTGTAGAGATACGTTCCATCATACACCCAAGCGACTCGCCGCCTAGCCGCCGAGCTCGCCCATTGTACCACCTCCATAATACAATCTAGCAGGAGTAGGTCTTTACCCTCCGGGGGGCCGAACCTGGGTAAAACCTTGTGTCTCCGCCCTCATCTCGCACCGCAGATTGCTAGCCGCCCTTGCCCCTCGTTCTACTACTCGCTGTCGATTGCAGCGTCTGCCGTGACCATTCCCACGACATTAATCTTCTTTGGTTGGACAAGTGTTGTGTGGGTTAATCTATGCTAATGTACCGACCTTACTTGGACTAATACATACTTGTGATTATACCCCTTGCAAGCATCCGCAACTACAAGAAAGTAATTAAGATAGAAACCTAACCACAACATTAAACTCTGAGATCCTACACTCCCTTGTACAATGGTTTCCTAATGGGGGTTTAGGTTTCTGTCACTCCGACAACCCCACAATTAGTAGCCAAGTACACAATGCATTCCCCTAGGCCCATAAAGGTGAAGTATCATGTAGTCGACGTCCACATGACACCACTAGAAAAATAGTACCACCACTTAAATATCAAACCATCAAATATTACTCAACATGATTCCACTACTAACAACATGACTTCTCCCATGTCATAAAAAATTAAACAAACTACTCACGAGACTTCATATGCATCAAGATCAGAGAATAAATAATGATAAGTAAAAATCTGAACATGAACAATAATTCAATGGTTCCACTCAATAGCATCAACTACAATAAGTAATCAACACCGGGAAAGTTTCTCCTAAGAACTATGCAAGATTCAACCCAATTGTTACAGCGGTACGTCGTGGTGGTGATGGTGCTGGTGGAGATGATTGTGTAGATGATGATGATGATGATCCCGATGAAGTCTAGATTGATGATGGTTTTGATGGGGACGATCTCCCCTCTCCGGGAAGGAATTTCGCCGGCAGATTTCTGCCTGCCGGAGAGCCCTCTCTCTCTCTCTCTCTCTCTCTCTCTCTCTCTCTCTCTCTCTCTCTCTTTCTGTAGTTTTCGCCCCGCATAGGAGGCGGAATCTTTCTGTGGTCGCTCCTCTGATCTTAGGATTTCGGTAGGAATAAATACGCCAAAGGGCGATGCTAGAGGTGGGCCAGGGTGGCCACACCACCTGGTGGCGCGGCCCAGGGGGACCCGCGCCAGGGGGTGGTATGGCCCCCCTGTGGACCATCTCCACTTCCCCTTCTTGACGTCTTCGTCTTCTAGAAAAATAGGAGTTATCATATATTTTCTAGTATTTTCTGATCTTCTGAAATATTGCATCTGGACATCGCTTTTTTCCATCAGAATCCTGATTCCGGCGGTTCATCCTCCAAGAATCATCAAACATGTAAAATAGATGAAATAACATAAGTATCATATCTTAATATTAAATATATCAATGAATAACAGTAAATTATGATATAAAATAGTGATGCAAAATGGACGTATCAACTCCCACAAGCTTAGACCTCGCTTGTCCCCAAGCGAAAACTGAACTCAGTAAACATGACCACAGGTTTATGGAGTGAAGTGTCGATAAAGAGAATATAGAAAAGAAGCATCACATTCATGAATACAAAAATCATAATAGAAAACAACTCACTCTTATATAACTCAACTTTCAACGAGTATGGGAGTCACTGAAGGGAATATGCCCTAAGAGGCAATAATAAAGTGTTTATTATGTGTATTCCAAGTATATGATAGATGTTTATTTTGCATGATATAATTGTATTAATACGGAAACGTTAATACATGTGTGTTTAATAAACAAACAGAAAGTTCCTAGTTATGCCTCTCTCATAAACTAGTTTGTTGATTAACAAAATGATCATATACATTGGATGTTGTTAATAACGAGATCACAACATTAGTGTAATGATGTGATGAACATTCATCCGAAGTATAGCATTACGATCAAAGTTATTGAGTTTATATTGCTAAAAATAACTTACGAAGTGATCCTAATCCTTAGACCATGAGATCATGCCAATCACTAACACCGGAAGAGTTTCTTGTTGATATCAGATGTCACACCGTAACTGGGAGATTATAAAGATGGCTTCAAAGCTACTAAAGTGTTATGTTGAGACTCATGGATCAAGAGTGGAATTTGTTCATCCCGATGACAGAGAGATATACTCTGGGCCCTCTCGGTGATATCACATTGTTTAGCTTGCAAGCAAGTGATTTGATCACTAGAATGTTATATCACGGGAACAAGAAAAGAGTGCATGTCAGTAACAAGATCAAACTAGGTATGGAGATACCGATGACCGAATCTCAGACATGTAATATATCGTTAAACAAAGGGATTAAGATACAAGTGAAAAAGGTTCCGACGATCACAGGAAAGTCATCGTTGAATGTGTGGGAGTTAGTATGGATCTCCAGGTCCCGCTACTGATTATTGATCGGAGAAGGGTCTCGATCATGTCCGCATTATTCGCGAACTGTAGGGTGACACACTTAAGGGACACTGACATCCAGTTGGAGCAAATGTTTCATGCCGGAAAGAATAATAAGCGCAGGAATTTATTTCACTAGATACCAAAACAAGTTTTCAGGTGAAATTGCAGAAAGTGTTTTTGCATGTGAAATAAAATTCTAGCAAGGGGTTTTATGTGAATGTTTGTCATTAAAGTAATTGACAAAATTCTGAATAAATATTTTTTTTATTTAATTAGAGTTTGCATTAAATTTGGTGGAAATTTAATAGCAATTTTGAGTGGAGGAAATTGAAGAGGTTTTTGTGAGTGGAGTGTCCACCCACATGCATGAAGGAGGGGAGGGGGCAGCCCCCATGACCGGCGGCCACCCCCTTGGGTGCCCCCTCCTCCTATAAAAGACACCCCTCTCCCTCTCTCTCACTCACACCTCCTCGTGAAGGATCTCTCTCCCCCTCTAGAATTTATTCCCCATGGTCTCGGATTAGCGAGATACATGTTCCCGGTGGCTATTCGGCAAGAAAGGGTTGTGCTTCCGCTGCATCGCTGGAGCGAGGAGGCGGAGGTTGCTCGGTGTCTTGTACATGTGTGCGAGCACGGATGCGCCGCTTTATGCGCTAGGACTTCCTCTCGATCTTGAGATCGGCAAGAGATCGTCTACATCAACCATGAGTTCAACTCGTTAAGCTTTGTCAGTCTTCAAGGGTATGTTCTCTATGGATATACATCCGCCCGTTGTTTGTATCTAGTAGATAGATATTGGCACATAGTTCCCATCGTAGGAATTTTTTTGTTTTCTATGCTGTGAACCCTACAGTCACGATAAAGATGCATAAAGAAAATCATAATTGGTGATGGCAAACTTTGTTCTTGGTTAGAGAACATTTAACAAATCATACTTAATTTTGAGCAAAGCCAAACATAATGGTCTTTTTACCTACAAAGATAGCTTTCAAAGTCATATTCACTCAGATAAGTGTGCAAAACAAGGAACATAAGAAACAAGATTGAATAAATCAACATATGGATGATTGAATCACAACAACTCAAATGCTTGCTTGAGATAGAAAGATATAGGTTTACTGACTCAACATAAAAGTAAAAGATATACCCTTCGCAGAGGGAAGCTGTAACATCCCAAAAATACTAAACTTGGATCATCCATTTTCTAATCATCAAAATTAGGGTTAACAAAAAACTTTGTTAAATAAAATTATGAATGCATGCATATGTGTATGCATTTAATTTTAAATTCTTTTGAACCACTGTCACATCCCAAAATTCCCCTAATTTTGGAATGTGAAATAAATAAATAAGTTTGATTTATTGTTGGACTATGTTGAAAATTCTCAAAGAGAAGAAACTTTTTGAATAGAAAATCCTCTCAACCTTGAATTCAAAATCTTATATTCTTTTGTTATGACCTAAGTAGCCATATAGGCAAAAGGGCATGGATTGATTATGGATTATTGAATTGGTGTGTAAGATTTCAAAATGAAAATCATGAAGCATTCATAAGCATTTCATTACATCCATGCAAAGTTCTCACAAACTAAATCCAAATCCTGTAGTTGATTCGCCCAAATGTTCCTAAGGGTAATTAAATTGACTTATTAAAACCCACTGTTGCTAAGGCATAAATTATTGATAATTATAGCCTAAAGAGATCCAATTAATACTACAAAATTTTAGAAACAAAATTGAGCTCATTTGGAGCTAGTATGAAAAAGTTATGAAATAAATACAAACACATAAAGATATAAATAAAATGAAATATATAAGGATTTATAAATCCACTACTTCCAAACTAGTAAAAAGATTAAAATTTTGATCCTATAATGATCTATACGATTTTAGAAAAAATTAGAAACAAGAATCATGTCATTTGGAGTTTGTATACAAAAGATATAAGGAAAACAAGTAAATAGAAAAAGAAAAAGAAAAAAAATCCTAACGGGCCGGCCCACCCGGACCGAGCCAGCCGAGCGAGCAGCACCACGTACGTTGACTGACCAGATTGCTTTAAAAAGCGTGCAAATCGGTGTTTGTTAGACCTATCTCTACTCAAACTGCTATAACTTTTTATCTACAACTCCGAATTGACTTCCGTTTATTTCTACTTGTTCCCTACTCCAAGGCCTATCTCTACACCGTATCAAACCTCCATATAAAGTCGTGGAGCCATAGCTGTAGGAGTTTTTCTTCTCGAAATCGCGAATCTACATATGCCCGAATCTTATTTCACTTTTTAACCCATCTAGACTTCGTCGTTTGCCTTCGGTCAAAAAACGAAAGTTGTAGGGATCGTCGAAATCTTTCAACCCCGACAAACCTCACCTCTTTTCATCCACCACAGCCAGAGAATTTCGTATCGCAATATTTCAGATCTTACGGTGTAAATCCAAGATCTACTCGCGCTCGTTTCTTCAAATCCAAATTCCTTTGGAGAGAAGGTAGGAATAATGATTCCCCACAACTTTCATGTTCTGAGTTTTTCAATTTGACCTACGGATTTGTCTCTCTAACACAGATCTATTTCTTGTCTATTCTGAGCCAAAATCGGGTCAATCTCTTCTTCTAGCCACTGGATCTTATCCAGACGGTCGAGATCCAATCAAACCGGTGCGTGCGATGTCGTCATCCCGGTCATCTTCCTCATCAACGCCACGTCAACGTAAGGTCAACATCTAGTCCCAGTCAGCATGCAAAGTCAACCTGTCCAGTCAGCGGAATATTCACTGGAATATTCCGTTCAAATTTAAAATTGCACATTATAGATCTAACTTGTAAAATTCATTAGAAATTCATACCATGTCCAAAAATTGCGTATAATATATCAAATTGAAGATAATTTCACATAGAATCATCTTATCAGAATAGATCCAACTTTTACTATACGTGGTTACTGCAGTAATTTAATTAGTTTTAATGGTCTTTTAGGTTAATAAATTCATAAGAAATTATCTGTAACTCCGAAAAATATGAATAATATATCAAATTGAAGCTACTGTAATGTACTTTAATAATATATGGTTGGATCTAGCCTTTGCAGATTATTTAACCTGTAGCTATTTTATTAGTTTTAATGGCTTTAAAAATCATAAATTCATAGTAAATTAATTGCTTGTCACAAAAATATAAATGATATACCGATGGAAAGCTGGTTCCATGTAGATCATCAATATGCAATTAGTTCAGCATTTTGCTGTAAGGTTTTTCCGTGAAGATTTAAATGGTTTAATGGCCTATTTAGAGTAATAAATTCATAAGAAAATAAATACTATTCAGAAAATTACAAATAATATGTCCCTGAAATCACAATTCCGTGGAGATTACAGATATAATTTTATTTTGACTTTTAGACAACAGAAACTATAGGAATCATTTAAAACCCATTAAATACTATTTAAATCATATAAAAAGATCTATAACTCCGATTAGCGTGAATCCAAGTGCTAAGGTTTTGTATTGACAATAGCTATACAGAGAAATTTCATGACAAATTATTTGGCACTGCTAAAACAAAAATTCATACAGAAATATTTAAACCCATTGAAATAGTGTTTTAATCATAGGAAAATATCTATAACTCCTTTTTAGGTGATTCAAATTGCCACTGTCTCTAAATTGCATTATCTATCCAGTAGCATCTAGTTAATAATTTAATACGACATAAACATCTTTAGTTCAATTAAAGTGGTATACGCTATATTAAATCGATACAACTTTAGTAATAAAAGCTTTAGTGCATTAAATGACTTTCGACATGCATCATGTAATCTAATTATGTCCAGAACACTAAATGCAACCATTGTGACTCATTAAATCATCATGCATGCATCTGTTCATCATTGTTTTCTTGTAATGTTGCACTGTTGTATGTTTGCAATGTTTTGAATGGTGTTTGTTGTGTTTGCTTCAAACGTTAGATTGCGAGGAGTGCAACTACTGTGATTGCAACTACTATGATTGCAAGTATTGTGGTTATGAAGAGAGCAACCATTATATCTATGAGAATTGTGAGGATTATCTAATCGACTACATCTACAACAAAGGCAAGTGGTGCTATCTTGGTCATAAATGTCCTATTGTTTTCCTATGCATTGTAGATGCTTTTGTAGAGTTGCATCTACAGGAATTGATGTGTATGCTATGCTATATCCCATATTATTCCCTAGCATTCCTTGTTTATGAGCCATCGTATTGGTAGATTGCTTAGCTATGCTATTTAGACGAGGAAGGGAATCACATGATGAAAAGTTATATATTTTGAAAGGCTTTTGTTTTGCTAAATGACAAACCAATATGTTTTAATGAACCACCTGGGCGGAGTGGCATTGATTGGGTCATCGAGTGTATTTATGGTGGGGAATGCCGTCCAGGACACTGAGAAATGATTGGTTTCTTTGTTTGGAAGCTTTCGTGTGCAACCATGTGCCAATAATGAAATGGGCGGTTGGCTGAACTCAGTAGGCTGTGGTAACTCGAACCCGCGTATCCAGAGATGTAGATAGTGTAGGTTGGACCGGTGCGCGTCGGGATTGGGGAGCTACTTCCCGAACGGTTCCTTCTTGGACTTCTCCCTATCATCACCCAATATGAGAGTGGTGGTACGAGCTGGGCTGGCCAAGTCACATGGGTAAAGTGTACTAACCCCTGTAGGGTGTATAAACTAATCGATTAGCCGTGTCCCCGGTTATGGACAATTTGAGCGACCTGATACTGATGCTATGATATTTCTCACTCATCCTTATTTCTTAATTGCTTAAAACTTGTTGGGTGAACATAATTGGGTAGGAGCACCTGGGAGTGAACCAGAGTGTCCTATTTATCGTATTGGAAAACTAATTTGTTACAAATGTTAGGATAAAACTGTTGCTTTATGCAAATGAGCCTGAACTCCACTTGGCCAAATAAGCATGTAGTTGATAGATCTGTTGTTAACCACTTTAGCCTACTTGCCATATTTTCAATGTATTGACCATTCGTGGCTGCAACGTTTCATGTTGCAGGTTATATCGTATCTGAGTGATCGTTCATAGGTCGCGAGACTCCACTCAACATTTGTTCGCCTGTGGCACATTTGAAGGATGGAGATCTACCTTGTATTCGTTTTCCGCTGTGTACTTGTATAAATAATGTGAATTCTGGATCATATTCGTTGTATTTATGATGCACAGTTATATTTGGTATCATTTTGTACTGTGTGTGCCAGTGAACCGATCCAGGGATTGGCACTATACACATGAACTCAGCCTTATCAGGCGAGGGTGTTACAACCACCTTGTTTGATTGTTTCATTGTTTGTAAAATGTTTCTTAGGTGAAATAAACATCATCTAAAACATTGCCCACACTTTTCATAAAGACAAGTAAATCAAAACAAATATATTAAGGGAATGGTCATTTTGACCAATTTAACTCCCATACCTACTTTGGCTGTCTCAAACTTTCAGATCCTAACAGAAACTTTTCTGGATCTTTGCACCCCTTGAATGTACCCATATCAAAGTATCAAGGCCCACTTTGTGATCATCCAGAAACTTTCAAATGCATAATATAAATGACAATTCAAAATTGAATCTTTATCATATGGGAAGATCCCACTTATTCAAAAACCACTCAAACAAGCTCAACTTGCAAAACCCAAGCATCTGCAGACTCACCAGCACCAATCTAGCAAACCCACCAAAAATCCTTTCAAAATTTAAAACTTGATTTCATGCGGCCATTTCATCAAACAGGTTGCAGACACAAATCAAACAAACATCAAACACTATTGTGAGCAGTGATTCTTGCCTTACTGGTTCCCCATTTAGCTCACAACCAGCTCAGTAGATCATCTAGGAAGATTAACTAACCACTAGCACTACTGTGAGCTTGCCATTGCCATCAATGGTGAACAGCCGAGCACACCCTTGCCACCCCATAGTCGACAGCAAGCTAGGAGCAGCAATCCTAGCCAAGATGTCCGGGAGGCAACCACCGTCCATCGCCACTCATCGTCCCAGCCATGGCGTTGCCAAGCCCTAGACCACACGCACGGACCATGCCAACCTCGCCAATGACCATGCCGGCGTCGCCAGAGCGCCACCTCGACCAGCGCACAGACCGCGCCCGCCCTCACCGCGTAACACACGATCACCACCGACCCAGAGACCGCCAGACATCCCGTTCGCCGCACGTGCGCGTCAAGACAGCCACCGCTCGCCGTCGAAGACGTCGCCTCTGCCGCACAGAGCGTCGCATGTTCCAGACCAAGCCGCACCGCCCCATGCCTCGAAACCATGTCGTTGAGCATCGCCAGGAGACACCACACCGTCCCCTACCGTCGCCCATGCCAGTAGCCGCCTGTAACACCGCCCCCGACGAGCTCACCGTGCGCCCCGTCGGTCCCCTCGCTCGACTATAAATAGAGGCCACCCCCGCTCGATTTCTTCACACCAGATCACTCCCCTCTCCTCACTGATCGTGCCACACCGTTCTCAGAGCAAGGCGAGCACCACCCTGCCGGAATTTCACCGGAGCCCGCCGCCTCTAGAGAAGAAGGGAGCCATCGATTTCGTCCACCCCAGGAGCTGCCGCGACCACCCCTGAGTTCGCCGTCGTCGACTTCGTCGTTCGCCCGCCTCGCCGACCCTCGCCAGCACCCCGGTGAGTCCCCAGCACCCCCACTGGCCGCGCTAGGTTTCGTTCTCGCCGGCGTTGTCTCGCGTCGACGATGACTCCCAGCCGTTGGATTAGAATCAGATCGAACGACCCACGTTGCCCCATACCGCTTCGCCCAGCCCCGTGTCACTGACGAGTGGGGACACCCACTTAAGCAGCCCACGGGAGCACCGCGCTTAGCAGGCCGGCCCGTTAACTTTTCCCGCGCAGCCCAGTGATTTGAATTAAATCTTTTCTATTTTAATTCAAACAAACTTTTGTACCCATTTTCAAAAATCAATCCAGGTCGATTCAGTGCACCAATTTGAATGAAACCAATTTTGTTGGAAAGGTCTGTGAATGCTGAATCCAAGCCCATTGGATTCAAGTCATTTGGATCTATAGATCACCCATGGTAAAAATAACAAGGCAGAAGCTTTTCTGCATTCAAACATTTTTCAAATTTAAACCATAATAGCTTTTGAGTTGATTCCAACTTGCAAAAATCACATTTAACCATACCTTTTAGAATATATAAAAATATATAGGTTTACTTGCAGGAATAATGTTCAAGTAATAAAAGAATGCTACATATGCATTTCTAGCCACTTTAATTAATTAAAATAAAAGGGTAAAACCTTATTAAATTGTGACACCACTTTAAATCACATTCCCTTGGACTACAATATGTGGTGATGACATGTGTCAACATGATCCCATGTTTGGTTTGGAGAATATTAAATCTTAAGTAGTTTTTTTAATGAGTAGAAATTACTTTTCTAAAAATAAAAGGAATTAAATCAAGCCTTAACCTTGTAATGTTAGAGATGATGCTAGATCATCTATAGGACCCTTGTGTGTGATGATTGCAAGTAGTTAAGTATTGTTTGGTGATTGTGTACCTCGTATTTATTCATAGACGCTAGTACCGACCAAGGATACGAGGAGGAAGGAGGATACTACGAAGAAGAAGCCGAGGAGAACTTCAACCACTGCTCTGCACAAGGCAAGCCTTACTAATCAGGTTAACCTATGCAAGCTAACACTTGCAATTTAGCAAGCTTATACTGATATTGTGCAAGCAAATACTTGCTTGTTACTATGCCTACTATATGTCGTAAGCATATGTGATCATACCCACTTGATAAACCAATCCTAGTTTTATTTGCAAGCTTCTTACTTTATTTCTTTATCAAAGCTTTAACTTAGAGTTGACTTAAGTGACTTGTAGATACTAGAAAGATTCTGAAGGTTGCATAAAGAGCATAAAATTTGGCCTAAGTTAGAAACCTTGATATCATCCTAAGATATAATGTTGTACTTAGTTGAAACTCCACTAGTTTACCACCCCTCATTAGTACTACCCCCACCTGTAGATGCTAGTGCTAAGCATAAAACTTGATCAACTTTAGATGGGTTTACTTGGTGGAAAAATGGTTATGAAAACCTTGGAATGATGGATCATTCTATTGAAATGTTTGGACATGTGTTTCCGAACACTTGATGATTTTGGTGATGAAAATGTTGAGGCATGAGCCTTAGCCCTTTATAAAACTGATGGTTGTCTGGATGCGATACCATTCCAATTTTATCGTACAACCACAATACCCGAAGATTTGGGTAGGGCTTGACTAGAAACTTATATACCTTAGTATTAGTTCCCTCACGGCCAAGGTCTGAGCTGAGGCTACCTTGTGAAGATTGTCCACATGCAGGACCCAAGATGATAGTTGGTCATGGTTGGGAGGCCAAACTCACAGGAGAGGTGCTTATACTAGGGCGTGTAATTGAAAGGTTAGGATTGATTATCCGCATACTGAGTATGGTGAATTCAGGATTTGTTCCTGACGGATGTATCGAATGTTGTGGTGAAAGTGTACAATCTCTGCAGAGTGTCAAACTATTCAAATAGCCGCTTCCGCGGTTATGGACAGTTGGAGTGGCCATACTGTTCCCCCGTCAGACTTTTCAAAATAACTTGTGAAATGAATTGAGACTTTGACTTGACCACAACAGAGTTGTGACCTGAGTTACAAGATCCCACCTAGGAGTTATAAAATTGTGACTAGCTTCGGAACTTAGTAGAGATAAATCTGGCTTTTGCAAAACAACCCTAGATCCTAGTGTCCTGTTATCCAAAAACCCCTTTACCTGTTAGTATTAGCTTGCGAGTACTTAAAGGGTACTCATGGCTTTGTCCCTGGCTATTCCCATGGCCAGACTATGAAGAGGAGTACCTTGAGGATGGACCCCGGGAAGGTTACGACAACTAGGATCATCTCCCATCGTCAGCATTGCCTGTGACCACGAAGATGGAGCTTCGCCTACGCTACCGTTATTATTACGTATTCCGCTGCTTGATGTTGTATTAAGAACTGGATCATGAGATCCCTATTTGTGTAAGAACTTATGCATCGTTTGTAATGGATGATGTACTATGGTATCCAATTCTGTTATGTCTCGCAAAAATGGTAATCCTGGGATTGCGATGTATGGCATAATAGGCATCTAGGATTGAAAAATCTGGGTGTTGACAAGTTGGTATTAGAGCCATCCTGACCATAGGAGACCCTAGTTAGACTGGACGTTGCATCAAAAACTTAGTTTCAAAACCAAAGAAAAAAATATTTTCAAAAACTTATTCTCATTCTTATCCCTTTTATTTTGTCATTAAAATTCATGTTCCTCAAACACTCTTGCAAAATACATAAAGTTTTGACACACTTGATCACCCTGCTAATCTACCCATCCTCTATTCTTATAGATGGACGTGAAGTACAGCAAGTTTTACCAACTGGGGAATGGAGGAGACCTTATCTTTGAGAGGGATTTGGACCGGCTTTAGGAACTTCTGGAGCGTCCGCACCCCGAGTTCTTCGGAGCTCAGCTCAATGATCAAGGAGGAGAAGATCTGCAGAGGCTAATTGTTGCAAGTCTCCAGGGAAAAATTGAACCTCCCACTGTGGAGGGAATTCAGTTTACCTTGAGGGAAAACAACTGGCTCGATGGACTTGCCAGAGCAATGCAGGAAGCTCTTTCCCGTCTATGTGGGCAGAGCATCAATCAGATCAAGGGTACTCGCTTTGAGTTTTGCCCGAGGCGTGATGCAAATGGACAACCACTGGAAGCCCCATACCACCCCGAGCTGAAGACTCAGACCACCTTAGCTTCATGATGTATGATCGTCAGTAGGAGTTGGACAACTGCCGTGACTACTGCAACCATAAGTCTGCCATCATCAAGACGAAGGACCAGACCATCGCCTTGCTAGCAAAGGATCGCAAGTCTCGCCGCCGTCAGCTCGACAAGAAGGAGCGCATTATTGCCCGTCTTTGCCACCGTATCTCATCTTTGGAGGATACCATCCACGAGAGAGACATGCAGTTGGAGGAAAGGGAGAATGCCGGAGAGGATCTTCGTGGAGACCCTTACTCCTATCTCAGCGATGATGACGATTTTCTGGAGGATCAGGCCATGGACTTCTTCACCGATGAGGACGATTTCGCCTTCATCGATGATGATGAAGATGATGAAGCCACAGACTCCAAGGAGTAGTAGCACTTGAGCACTAGCGTAGTGAGTAGTATTCGGTCCCACTGTATCGTAGTTCTCAGAATGGTTCTTAAAACCATCTGTTTTTCTTTGTTGTGGTGTGTGTTGTACTGTGTGCTATGAATGAATGAATGAAAAAGCAAGTTTCTAGAAAAATCTGAGTCAAACCTTTAAAACTTTTCAAAGTCCCCGAAACCTTAGAAATTTCCCTCTCTTCTCATGATCTATCTAAATCTTCAGATGCCACGTGGAGGAAGTGGTTCAGCCCCGGACCCGATGTTGTAGATCCTGCAAATGTTTACTTCGACCGCTGGTTGAAAGAGCGGAACGTCAAGCCAACCTAGCCACTCTGCAACAGATAGCCCAGCTAGCCCACAACAACCAAGGCCACGGAAATCAGGACAACCATGGATCTAAGCTCAAGAATTTCCAGAATACCAACCCACCTGTTTTCACTAAGTCAGAAGAACCCCTAGACGCCGATGATTGGCTGCAAACCATGGAAAATAACCTAGAAGTCGCTGGAGTGGAAGCCAAAGAGAAAGTTCTGTTTGCCACCCATTATCTAGCCGGAGATGCCAGGGCATGGTGGAACAGTGTTCGTGCAATGACCGGAGGCCAGATGATGACCTGGGAGGAATTCAAGGTCAAGTTTAGCAGAACCCATGTGCCACCGGGTTTGATCAAGAGAATGAGGGACGAGTTCAGAGAGCTGAAGCAATGAAGGATGACTGTGGTGGAATACCGTGACAAAATTTTGTCATTATCTAGGTATGCCCTGGACGAGATAGACACAGAAGCCAAGAAGAAGGAGAGGTTCCTGAATGGTCTGCATGACGAGATGCAGATGGTGTTAGTCAATATCCCCTTTGCGGATATTGAAGCCCTTGTCGACTCTGCTATCCAGATGGAAGGAAAGATCAACCAAGCCAATGAGAACCGCAAGCGTCACATGATGCACCAACCAGGAACCCATCAGACCCCAAAGTATCGCCCCAACCCATCTCCATGATTTGCCCCAAGAACCAACAGACCCCCGATGAACCGTCCGACCTATCCCAACCGTGGAAACCCTAGACCCGGAGGAAATCACAACAACCCCGGTAACTCTAGCAATTTCACCCATGCCCCACCCAAGTTCAACACCAACAATGCTACCGCCAACACTGCCCCGAGGACTGGAAGCAATGCTGTGCCTGTCGCAGCCAAGGACAAGTCGCAAGTGACTTGTTATGACTGTGGAAATAAAGGCCACTATTCCAACGAGTGCCCCAACAAGAAGAATGCTACAGCCCCCAATGCCAATGCCCCAGCTCAGCAACAGCGTCGTGTTCAGCCAGGGAGAAGATTTGCCCTAGGGAATTCACTCAACCACAATGGCCGTCTTTTTCTCATGCATGCTGAAGAAGCTCAGGAAGCGCCAGACGTCATGCTGGGTATGTTTTCTGTTAATTCAGTACTTGCAAGAGTGTTGTCTGATTCTGGTGCATCACATTCATTTGTCACCGAAGAATTTGCATGCACTAGTAAAATTCAACCAACCAAACTGAAGCATGTTATGATTGTTCAAATTCCCGGATCAACCACCAAGGCTAGGCAAATTTGCAAAGCCGTCCCTATCCGAATCCATGGCATAGATTTTTATGCTAATATAATAGTACTCGAAACTAAAGGTTTGGAAGTAGTACTAGGAATGGATTGGATGTCCAAACATAAAGGATTGATTGACTGTGCCAAGAAAGCCATCACCATGACCAAAGACAAATGAATATCACTGAACATATATCTAAACCTTACCTCGCCAATTCAAATGCAACAAGAGTATAGCCCAACCTACCATTGACCAAGTCCGGATAGTCTGTGAATACCCTGATGTATTTCCAGATGTTTTGCCCGGTATGCCCCCAGACCGGGATATCGAGTTTATCATTGAACTAATCCCCGGAACTGGACCCATAGCCCAGAGACCCTATAGTATGAACCCGTCGGAGCTATCAGAACTGAAGAAGCAACTGGATTCCATGCTGGAAATTGGATTGATTCAACCAAGTGCGTCACCATGGAGATCACCTGTCTTGTTTGTGGACAAGAAGGATGGAGGTAACCGTTTGTGTACGGATTATCGGAAGTTGAATGATGTCACCATCAAGAACAAGTACCCCTTGCCCAAGATAGAAGATTTGTTTGATCAGTTGACCGGTGCCAAAGTGTTTTCTAAGATTGATCTTAGAACTGGTTATCATCAAACCAAAATTCGTGCAGAGGATATTCCAAAGACTGCCTTTACCACCAGATATGGATTGTATGAGTATACGGTCATGTCTTTCGGATTAACCAATGCTCCCGCTTATTTCATGAACCTCATGAATAAGATTTTTATGGACTTCCTGGATAAGTTTGTCGTTGTTTTCATTGATGACATTCTGATTTATTCCAAATCAGAAGAAGAACATGAGCTACACCTAAGGACCATTATTGGAACCCTTAGAGAGCATCAGCTGTATGCAAAGTTTAGCAAATGTGAATTCTGGTTACAGGAGGTAGGATTCCTCGGTCACATTGTATCAGCCGGAGGAATTGCCGTTGACCCTGCCAAAGTGAAAGACATAGAAGATTGGCAAGCCCCAGCCACTCAAACCCAAGTTCGTGCTTTTCTCGGATTGGCGGGATATTACCGCAAATTCGTAGAAGGATTCTCGAGTATCGCCAGACCCATGACCCAATTGCCGAAGAAGGACAAGAAGTTTGAATGGACCGACAAATGTGAAGCAAGTTTTCAAGAACTCAAAAGGAGATTGATTTCAGCCCCAATCTTGATCATGCCGGATATCACGAAGCCCTTCAATGTGTATTGTGACGCATCCAAGATTGGTCTCGGATGTGTCCTAATGCAAGAAGGCAAAGTTATATCTTATCTATCTCGACAATTGAAGCAACATGAGCAAAATTACCCAACCCATGACCTCGAACTCGCAGCCGTAGTTCTAGCCCTGAAGACATGGAGACATTACCTGATGGGAAACCGTTGTGAGATTTATTCGTATCACAAGAGCCTAAAGTATATATTCACTCAGAAGGAGCTGAATATGAGGCAGAGAAGATGGATTGAGCTAATCAAGGATTATGACCTGGACATTCACTATCACCCTGGTAAAGCCAACGTAGTAGCCGATTGAACTCCATGATTTTGAAGGAGCAACCAAGTTTGCACAAGGAGATGGAAGATTTCCGAATGGAATTAGTAAGTGAAGGATTTTTGGCTAGCATAGAACTCCAGCCCATTTTGATCAGTCAGATTAAGGAGGCGCAGAACGAAAAGGCTAGTATCGATGGAATCAAGCGTCGTATCGGTACATGCAAAGTACCCGGATTCACCGAGGACGAAGAAGGAGTGTTGTGGTACAAAGGACGCCTTTGTGTACCAGCAGATTCGGAGTTGAAAGAAGTTATCTTGAAGGAGGCTCATGATACTCTTTATTCTATCCATCCCGGAGGAACTAAGATGTATCAAGATTTAAAAGAGCAATTTTGGTGGCATAAGATGAAGAGAGAAATTGGAAGCTATATCGCCAAGTGTGATATATGTCAGCGAGACAAGGCAGGACATCAAAGACCCGCTGGATTGTTGCAACCTTTGCAGATTCCGAAATGGAAATGGGATTCTGTAGGAATGGACTTTATCACTGGACTACCTACTTCTAGTAGGGGAAATGACTCTATCTGGGTCATAGTGGACAGATTGTCTAAAGTCGCCCATTTCTTGCCCGTCAAAACCACATATCAGAGTTCGAAACTAGCCGAGTTATACATCACTAGAATAGTTAGTTTGCACGGAGTCCCTAAGAACATAGTATCGGATCGAGGAACTCAGTTTACCTCGAGAATCTGGAAGAAAGTTCAAGAAGGTTTAGGAACCCGCCTAGATTTTAGTACCGTGTATCACCCTCAGACTGATGGACAAACGGAGCGAGTAAACCAAATACTCGAAGATATGCTGAGAGCCTGTGTGTTAGAATATGGATCCAAGTGGGAAGACTGTCTGCCGTTTGCAGAATTTTCCTACAACAACAGTTACCAAGCCAGTTTGCAAATGGCCCCATTTGAATTCATGTACGGAATAAAGTGTCGCACCCCTTTGAACTGGTCGGAAGTAGGAGAGAGTCAGATTTTTGGACCCGATATCCTACGAGAAGCAGAAGAGAAGGTTCACAAGATTCGTGAACACCTCAAGACCGCCCAATCCCGACAGAAGAGTTACGCCGACAAGAGACGTCGAGACCTCGCCTTCAACATAGGAGATTTTGTTTATCTGAAAGTGTCGCCATTGAAGGGAATGCAGCGTTTCCAAATCAAAGGAAAGTTAGCCCCCAGATATATCGGACCTTTCCAGATTCTGAACCGTCGATGAGAAGTATCGTATCAATTGGAACTACCCGAAGAGATGTCAGCCGTGCACAATGTGTTCCATATCTTGTTACTTCGCAAGTGTCTCGAAGTCCCCGAGAAGACCGAAGTGTTCAAGAATATCGACCACCGGACCATAGAGATCAACGATGACCTGACCTATCCCGAAGTACCCATCCGCATTTTGGAAGAAGCTTTTCGAACTACCTGAACCCGAAGCATCAAGTTTCTCAAGATTCAGTGGAGCAACCACACAGAAGAGGAAGCTACCTGGGAACGCGAAGATCACATCAGGATGGAGTTTCCCGATCTCTTCAAATCCTAGGTAATCTTTTCATCCTTTTTCAAATCTCGGGACGAGATTTTGTTTAAGGGGGGAAGGTTTGTAACATCCCAAAAATACTAAACTTGGATCATCCATTTTCTAATCATCAAAATTAGGGTTAACAAAAAACTTTGTTAAATAAAATTATGAATGCATGCATATGTGTATGCATTTAATTTGAAATTCTTTTGAACCACCTTGTTTGATTGTTTCATTGTTTGTAAAATGTTTCTTAGGTGAAATAAACATCATCTAAAACATTTCCCACACTTTTCATAAAGACAAGTAAATCAAAACAAATATATTAAGGGAATGGTCATTTTGACCAATTTAACTCCCATGCCTACTTTGGCTGTCTCAAACTTTCAGAACCTAACAGAAACTTTTCTGGATCTTTGCACCCCTTGAATGTACCCATAACAAAGTATCAAGGCCCACTTTGTGATCATCCAGAAACTTTCAAATGCATAGTTTAAATGACAATTCAAAATTGAATCTTTATCATATGGGAAGATCCCACTTATTCAAAAACCACTCAAACAAGCTCAACTTGCAAAACCCAAGCATCTGCAGACTCACCAGCACCAATCTAGCAAACCCACCAAAAATCTTTTCAAAATTTAAAACTTGATTTCATGTGGCCATTTCATCAAACAGGTTGCAGACACAAATCAAACAAACATCAAACACTATTGTGAGCAGTGATTCTTGCCTAACTGGTTCCCCATTTAGCTCACAACCAGCTCAGTAGATCATCTAGGAAGATTAACTAACCACTAGCACCACTGTGAGCTTGCCATTGCCATCAATGGTGAACAGCCGAGCACACCCTTGCCACCCCATAGTCAACAGCAAGCTAGGAGCAGCAGCAAGCCTAGCCAGCATGTCTGGGAGGCAGCCCACCGTCCACCGCCACTCACTGTCCCATCCGCGAGCGTTTCCAAGCCCTGGACCACATGCACGGACCATGCCAACCTCGCCAGCGACCATGCCGAGCGTGCGCCAGAGCGCCACCCTCGACCAGCGCCCACAGACCGCGCGCCGCCCTCACCGCGTGCACACACGATCACCACCGACCCAGGAGACCGCCAGACATCCCCGTTCGCCGCCCCGTGCCGCACAGCCACCGCTCGCCGTCGAAGACGCACCGCCCCATGCCTCGAAACCATGTCGTTGAGCATCGCTAGGAGACACCACACCATCCCCTACCGTCGCACATGCCAGTATCCTCCTGTAACACCGCCCCCGACGAGCTCACCGTGCGCCCCGTCGGTCCCCTCGCTCGACTATAAATAGAGGCCACCCCCGCTCGATTTCTTCACACCATATCACTCCCCTCTCCTCACTGATCGTGCCACACCGTTCTTAGAGCAAGGCGAGCACCACCCCGCCGGAATTTCACCGGAGCCCGCCGCCTCTGGAGAAGAAGGGAGCCATCAATTTCGTCCACCCCAGGAGCTGCCGCGACCACCCCTGAGTTTGCCGTCGTCGACTTCGTCGTTCGCCCGCCTCGCTGACCCTCGCCAGCACCCTAGTGAGTCCCCAGCACCCCCACTGGCCGCGCTAGGTTTCGTTCTCGCCGGCGTTGTCTCGCGTCGACGATGACAACCAGCCGTTGGATTAGAATCAGATCGAACGACCCACGTTGCCCCATACTTACCGCCCAGCCCGTGTCACCGATTTAGTGGGGACACCCACTTAAGCATCCCGCGGGAGCACCGCGCTTAGCAGGCCGGCCCGTTAACTTTTCCCGCGCAGCCCAGTGATTTGAATTAAATCTTTTCTATTTTAATTCAAACACACTTCTGTACCCATTTTCAAAAATCAATCCAGGTCGATTCATTGCACCAATTTGAATGAAACCAATTTTGTTGGAAAGGTCTGTGAATGCTGAATCCAAGCCCATTGGATTCAAGTCATTTGGATCTATAGATCACCCATGGTAAAAATAACAAGGCAGAAGCTTTTCTGCATTCAAACATTTTTCAAATTTAAACCATAATAGATTTTGAGTTGATTCCAACTCGCAAAAATCACATTTAACCATACCTTTCAGAATATATAAAAATATATAGGTTTACTTGCAGGAATAATGTTCAAGTAATAAAAGAATTCTACATATGCATTTCTAGCCACTTTAATTAATTAAAATAAAAGGGTAAAACCTTATTAAATTGTGACACCACTTTAAAACACATTCCCTTGGACTACAATATGTGGTGATGACATGTGTCAACATGATACCATGTTTGGTTTGGAGAATATTAAATCTTAAGTAGTTTTTTCAATGAGTAGAAATTACTTTTCTAAAAATAAAAGGAATTAAATCAAGCCTTAACCTTGTAATGTTAGAGATGATGCTAGATCATCTATAGGACCCTTGTGTGTGATGATTGCAAGTAGTTAAGTATTGTTTGGTGATTGTGTACCTCGTATTTATTCATAGATGCTAGTACCGACCAAGGATACGAGGAGGAAGGAGGATACTACGAAGAATAAGCCGAGGAGAACTTCAACCACTGCTCTGCACAAGGAAAACCTTACTAATCAAGTTAACCTATGCAAGCTAACACTTGCAATTTAGCAAGCTTATACTGATATTGTGCAAGCAAATACTTGCTTGTTACTATGCCTACTATATGCCGTAAGCATATGTGATCATACCCACTTGATAAACCAATCCTAGTTTTATTTGCAAGCTTCTTACTTTATTTCTTTATCAAAGCTTTAACTTAGAGTTGACTTAAGTGACTTGTAGATACTAGAAAGATTCTGAAGGTTGCATAAAGAGCATAAAATTTGGCCTAAGTTAGAAACCTTGATATCATCCTAAGATATAATGTTGTACTTAGTTGAAACTCCACTAGTTTACCACCCCTCATTAGTACTACCCCCACCTGTAGATGCTAGTGCTAAGCATAAAACTTGATCAACTTTAGATGGGTTTACTTGGTGGAAAAATGGTTATGAAAACCTTGGAATGATGGATCATTCTATTGAAATGTTTGGACATGTGTTTCCGAACACTTGATGATTTTGGTGATGAAAATGTTGAGGCATGAGCCTTAGCCCTTTATAAAACTGATGGTTGTCTGGATGCGATACCATTCCAATTTTATCGTACAACCACAATACCCTAAGATTTGGGTAGGGCTTGACTAGAAACTTATATACCTTAGTATTAGTTCCCTCACGGCCAAGGTCTGAGCTGAGGCTACCTTGTGAAGATTGTCCACCTGTGCAGTACCCAAGATGATAGTTGGTCATGGTTGGGAGGCCAAACTCACAGGAGAGGTTCTTATACTAGGGCGTGTAATTGAAAGGTTAGGATTGATTATCCGCATACTGAGTATGGTGAATTCAGGATTTGTTCCTGACGGATGTATCGAATGTTATGGTGAAAGTGTACAATCTCTGCAGAGTGTCAAACTATTCGAATAGCCGCGTCCGCGGTTATGGACAGTTGGAGTGGCCATACTGTTCCCCCGTCAGACTTCTCAAAATAACTTGTGAAATGAATTGAGACTTTGACTTGACCACAATAGAGTTGTGACCTGAGTTACAAGATCCCACCTAGGAGTTATAAAATTGTGACTAGCTTCGGAACTTAGTAGAGATAAATCTGGCTTTTGCAAAACAACCCTAGAGCCTAGTGTCCTATTATCCAAAAACCCCTTTACCTGTTAGTATGAGCTTGCGAGTACTTAAAGAGTACTCATGGCTTTGTCCCTGGCTATTCCCATGGCCAGACTATGAAGAGGAGTACCTTGAGGATGGACCCCAGGAAGGTTACGACAACTAGGATCATCTCCCATCGTCAGCATTGCCTGTGACCCCGAAGATGGAGCTTCACCTACGCTACCATTATTATTACGTATTCCACTGCTTGATGTTGTATTAAGAACTGGATCATGAGATCCCTATTTGTGTAAGAACTTATGTATCGTTTGTAATGGATGATGTACTATGGTATCCAATTCTGTTATGTCTCGCAAAAATGGTAATCCTGGGATTGCGATGTATGGCATAACAGGCATCTAGGATTGAAAAATCTGGGTGTTGACAGAAGCAGGGATTTCAAGTTTCATAAAGAGCTTCCAAAAATTATGGTACTTATTAGCTTTGAGCTCTCATTGCCCCTATCATAAGCATCTTGAAGTGATTAAGGTTAAAGTGAGACAAATATGAAGTATATGCTTGACAAATCATAGGTTGAAAATCTCTTGTCCCTTGAGTACGAGGGTGGTTCCTCATGCTACTCCACTTTAGTCACAAGCAAGTTCTTGTCATTGTAAGTATATGTGTATCATAGAGAACTGCCAATGGGTACCCCTTGCCCCAAGATACAGGAGCTATCCCATATCAAAATGACAAGGCAACAGACAGTAGGCATCTTAGTGATCTTTTATTTACCATGAGTATGGTGATATTTTTCTTTTTCTCTTCTCTTTTTTTCTATATTTTTTTCTGAAGATGCTACATAGATTGCTCACTACGGTTATGCTGCAAGTTTCCACCATGTTTAGGCATGGCTTAGGCTAGCCGCCTGTAGCGATCCAACCCGTTAAGAATTGGATCCTGTGTTTACAGTGCTAGTCCCTTGGATCAATTAGCTAGCACACACAGTTTCAATGAATAAAAGAGTATCAATGTGTCACATTATTACAATGATTGATCCAAGAATATAAATATTACAAAGTTGCTTACCTCACAGCTAGCTCAAATAACATAGTTCAACAAATAAACAATAGATAAAGGCTCCATCACGTCATAGGCAACTCGCTGAGTGGAGATTCACAACCTAAAACGAAAACCTTACATATCGTCGGCGTAACCTGCAACATAAAAAGTTGCAGCCACAAAGGGTCAATACAGTTGGAATTGTATTGGCAAGTGATACCATAGTTGTATATTAGAATCTAATAACTATATGAATTTGGCTAAGTGTGGTTCAGGTTGGCTTTGCTCAAAATAAGATTTATCCTATTAGTTTGAAAATACTAAGTTTTTATTTGACAAAAACAACACCAAGGAACCACCAATAGACATTGGCGAACCTCTACCCTTGTTCAACCACAAGTTTTAACTTAGAGAAATTGGAATGATGAGATTCTTGACCATTTAAATGTCTTGTCACTCAGAATTTTCCATAACCGGGGACACGGCTAAGTACTTAGTTTTACCCTCTTGAGAGGTGGTGCACTTTCCCCACAAGACTCTACATGCATCGAGACGAGACTTTTCAGAAGCAATCTATCAGACCACCATGGATGTGTTCCATCCTACCAACTCTACCACCATCTGTCCATCTGGCTGAGTTCTTGCAACTTAGTTGGTCAAGGCAGAGCCCATATGCCATGTGGCTACACTAGAAGCTCCTTGACACAAAATATCTCAAATCCCTTTGTTCCTGGGTGGCTGATGCAGCGCTAGTACAAGTGGGAGCGCTTCGTCGGGAAACCCCAAGAGCAAGGTATGAAGCAACATAGCAGCAAGTTTTCCATTAGTTAAGAAACCGAGGTTATCGAACCAGTAGGAGGAAGAAAACGTCACACAGGTGTTGCAAGCAACGCAGAGACCCGCTCAACACAAACTCAAGACTTTGCCCCAACAAATCAGTGAGGTTGTCAAGCTCACCGGTTTGCTATAACAAAGGATTAAAAGTATGGTGTGGAAGGGAGCAAGTAAACATGTAACAGTGGAAGATGTATCAATGGTAAAGATTGGACCGGGGTCCATAGTTCACTAGAGGTGCACTCCTTAGATAAACAACATGGCATGAAGGGTAAACAAATTACACCAGGGCAATTGACAGGAACTGAGTAAGGCATAACAATGCAATACTAGTGAGAAAGATCCTAAGAGATTCAATTGGGCAAACAACAATATACATAGACCGCCATCCAACTGCATCTATGACTAGAAGTCCACCTTCAGGTTATCATCCGAACCCCCTCCAGTATTAAGTTGCAAGCAATAGACAACTCCTTTAAGCAAAGTGTGTAAGGTAAATAGTCCACATGTTCCATGAATAAGAGACCGTTGTTTTCTCCCTAGTAGCAACAACACATCTACATCTGAAGAGATTTCTGTCACTTCCCTTGGAAATTAGAGGCATGAACCCACTATCGAGCATAAATACTCCAGCTTGAAGTCACTAGCAACTACTTGGCCAAGCTAGCCACTAACAACGGAGATCATGCGAGATCACAAACAACACAGACATGATAGAATCATAAAGACAAAACCATTAATCAAACCAACATAACAATTGATACTGTCACATCCCAAGATTTTCCAAATCTTGTAATGTGAAAAATAAATAAACAAAGTAAATAAATGTTGAATTTTAGGGTGAAAAGAAACTTTTGTTTCTAAATGGAAACTTAAAATCCCAACTTGAACAAACTTTAATTAAAGTTTGAATGAACAAATCCAAATCAAGTGAAATGCATTCCTCGATGAATGTATCTTGAAATTTAAACACATGGAAAAGTTAAACCAAAACCCTAAACCCTAACGGAAGAAAAACATTTCCAAGTTATCTCCTAGCCTATGGTTTTGATCCAAATAAAAATTTGTCAACAAACATTTATAAATGATCAAGAATGACAAATAGAAATGTTATTAAAACCATAGAAATTGGTTTCACTTAATTTGGAGCCATGGATAAAATCTTATGAATTTAATAAGATAAGGAAAAGTAAATTCCAAAGCTAATAAAGAACTTATCTAAAATCCATACCAAATGGTGAGCAAATAATCGTAAGGAGATTTAAAAGGATAAACAAATATCAAATAAGATTTTACAAATTGGAATCACCAAGTTTGGATCTATAAATAAAAAGATATGGATTTTATAAGATAGAGAAAGAAATATTACATAAGGAATATTTAAAGACCAAATTAAATCTTGGCCAAGACCATAAGCAAATGGAATAAATATAATCCAAATCCAAATAAAATAAATGGATAAAGAATTTTCCAAATAAAATAAAATGACTTTGACCAAATCCTATTCTATTTGAATAAAGATAAACTCCCTATTAAGAAATGATTAATTAAATCATGGGAAAATAATATTTGGAATTTACCCTAGTGGAATAAAAGTTATTTAATTAACTTAAATAAGATCAAAGAAATCTTCCAAATAAAATTTATGGAATTAAAACTATATTTAATTTCATTGGAATAAAGACAAATACCCAATTTTAAATGATTGATAAATCATATTAAAAACATTCCAAATAATTCAAAGTGAATTATTTGACACCCCAATAAATAAATAAAACCTACTGACCAGGTTTTGTGAAAAATTGAAGTTAAATAAGGGTTAAAAATATATTTGATATTAATTAAATTTAAAGCAAAGGCTTTGTTTTAAATAATTAAAAAAACCCTAAAAAGAATAAAAGATTTATTCTAAATATGACTTCAGAATGTTTTATTAATCAGTATTAAAATCTACTCAAAGTTTGAGAGAAGTTTGAATTCAAATTGTTGTTTGAAAAGATTAAACAAAATCAAAACAGAATATTAGAAAGGGAAAACGAAAAATGATCAGAACAAAAAAAAAGAGCAAAGCCAGTCCAGCCCAGCAAAGCCCACTGGCCCAGCATCAGCCCACTCCCTCTTTCCCCGCAAAAAACGTTTCACACCAGAAAACTTAACCGCGCAGTCGCTGACTAACTGGACCCACCTTCCCCCTCTCTCTTTAGCCGACAAGCGGACCCCATCGCCACCTCAGCATCTTCCTCACTGCGACGACCACGCCCCTCACCTCACTGGCCATTTCTGGCTATAATTGCTCGCGTAAATTCGCATCAATGCCTCAGTGATTCAGCCCCGCATTCATGCATACTAAATCGCCTGCGCCCCCTCTACCTTTCCCCTCACTTGCCTGTCCCTCTCTGCCTCCAGGCTACGAGAATCGTGAGCTCCAACCCCACTGCTCCGACGAGGTCTTCCATCGATTCCGGCATCGTCCAACCGCCCCTCGCCTACCACGGCAAGCGAGCTTGCTCCCCATCTTCTTGCGCATCTCCCTGCACCAACCCCACACCCGCGCGAGCACCGTAGCGTCGGCAGCAAACTCACCAGAGCACCACCATCGTCTGCCGTTTCTCCGGCGAGTCCCCCTGGTAAGCTCAGACTGCCCCAGCACCTCCTGATGATGCTCCCATGATCCCCAGAACAGTATGCATCTAACGCCCCCTCCCGTTTGCCTTAGGGTGACCTACAGCTCCGTTCCCGACGATGAACCGAAGCATCTGGCGCTGCCACTGACTCCGGTGAGCAATCCATGTCACCATCGTGCGCCCCTCGACGAGCTACCACCACCTTGAGCATCACCACGACCCCGCGAACCCGGTGAGCCCCTCCGTTCCTCTCCTCGCTTCCTAGATTCACCGAACCACGCCGCTGGGCCGCCACGCCCGGCCATACCGGATCTTGGTCAGGCCCTGTTCACTGTTGGATCTTGATCTGACGAATGTGATTAGACTTAACCGAAGGGTTATGTATCCACCAGAGCCGCACGATTTCACTTAAATCCAACGCTTCACAAAGACCGATCCGAGCGAAACGGTATCGGCTAGTGATATCACGCCACGTGGCCAGAGTCGATTTAAAACATAAATTATGTTCTATTAGTTGTTCAATTTGTAAAATTCATAACTTTCAAACCACACGTCCAAATTTTGCAAATTTTATATCAATGGAATCAGCAAGACAAACCCTATCCAACCATGGCCTTTGATTAGTAAATTGCTTACGTTAAATTGATTGTTTTTGCAGAAACTTGTGTAGGCACATTTTGGATATAAAATTTGTTCTAAAATTATTTTTGTGATAAAACCTTTGGCAAATGGTTTGTTTTGAAACTACTGACCATAGAAATCAATTTGTGGTTTCAAAAACATATTTGGTGAAGCAAAAGAATAAAACCTTTGATTTAAAACATTTCTAGTCAAATAAAAATAATGTTTATGTGTTAAAAATGCTTTTGTAAGAAAACTTTTGGGAAATGTTTTGATTTAAACTCTCTGAGCCCAAACACCAAGTTTTATGATTTAAAAATATAATTTGATGAACCCTATAGATTTTTACTTTGCTAAAAAGCATTTTCAACCATTAAAATATTGATTTGGTTTAAAAATGGTTTATAAGTAAAATCTTTTGCAAATGGTTTTGCCACTTTATAAAACGACCAATAAGTATTTTAGAATGTTTATAACCTATTAGAAACCATTTTTTGTAAATAAAACAATCTTTGGCATGCTTGCATGCATTGTTTTGTTTCTATTATTTTATGTGATGTTTGCTTGAATGGTAGTTTGAAATATTGCTTGCTTGATTGAATTGTAGTGATTTGAAGAGTGTGAATATTGCAAGATCAAGGAGTGAACTTATATTCTCTACTAAAAAGGCAAGTGATGCTTCATACTTCTGTCCCATTATTTTTCACTATGCATTAGTGATATTTCTAAAGTAGGACTTGCATGGAATTTTTGCTAAGTGTAAACTATGCCATGGGAAATCCTAGTAGATGAAACCTTAGTAGAAATTTCCTAAATTAAGATTCCTACTAATATCATGCTTAGCTTAGCTAGTAGAAAACAAGGGTGGAATATATTCATACTATGGAATGTTTCTAAGTCAAGGAATTGTGTTTTGTTTAATAAAACAACTAAGTGAATGAATCACCTGGGTGGAATGGAAGGAATGGTTTGTGTTGAGTGGTTACACAAGGCCCATTTCTATGGTTTACCTTGTGTATCTCACTTGTGGATGGCCACCCAGGAACAAAGAGATTTGAGATGTCAAATGTTGAGAAGCTTCAAGTGCAGCCACTTGGCATTATGGGCTCTGCCTGGATCATATAGGTTGCAATAACTTAGCCAAATGGACAGTTGGTGGTAGGGGATTGATAGGTTGGAGCGCATCCATTATGGTCTAAGGGAAGGCTTCTGAAAGATCTTGTCTTGGTGAAACCAAGTCTTGTGGGGAAAGTGCACAACCTCTGCAGATGGAAGAATCTAAGTACTTAGCCATGTCCCTGGTATTGGATAACTTGAGCATCAAGACATGGAAGTTATCAGGAATCTCCTCATCCCAATTTCTAAGTTAAAAACTTGTTGGTGAACAAGGGTTAAAGGATCACCAATTTCTATTGGGAGATGCCTTGGGTGACTTTATCAAGCAAAAACTTAGTGTTTTTCAAATGATAAGGAAAAATATATTTTGAGCAAAGCAAGCCTAAGCTCCACCTAGCCAAATGCATATAGATGATAGACTCGACTATACTACCATAGTATCACTTTCCAATACAATTCAAATGTATTGACCCTTGTGGCTGTAACTTATTCTGTTGCAGGTTTGTTTGATGTTAGTAAGATGTGTTGATTAGGATTACAAGTCTACAACCATCATGTTTGCCTGTGGCACTTTGAAGATGAAGGAACCCATGCTATTGTTATATTCTGCTGCATTGTAATGAGATAGCCAAATGAGCTATGTAAGATGTAATAAATTATTTTATTCCTAGTTATAAAGTTGTATTATGACCTTTGTTTCTTGATATTACATCTTAACTGTGGATGCTAGCTATTGATCCAGGGACTAGCATTGTAAACACAGGAATCTCTACCTTATTAAAGGTTGGGACCTCTATAGATACGTCCAAAACGTATCTACTTTTCTGAACACTTTTGCTATTGTTTCTCCTCTACACTTGTGTGATTTGGATACAACTAACACGGATTGACGCTGTTTTTAGCAGAATTACCTTGGTGTCTAGTTTTTGTGCAGAAAATCAACTATCAGGAAAATTATATTTCGCCAGAAGATCCACGGAGCCAGAAGACGAAACAGAGTGGAGGCCAGGGGGGCACACCCCTGCCAGGCGCGGGTGTGCCCTGCCCGTGCCTAGGGGGGTGTGGCCACCCCAGGCACCCCCTCGGGCTCCCTCTTTGCCTATAAGTTACCTCTTGACCTAAAAATCGAGGGGGGTTCAACGTTTTTCCAGAAAGAGTTTCACTCTGCCGCCACCATCAGAAACCAACGCCTCTCCATCAACCATCGATGTTTCCCTCATCCATGAGTGAGTAACCCCTTGCTATAGGCTATGGGGATGGTAGGGATTGGATGAGTTCTATCATGTAATCGAATAAGATTGTTAGGGCATAGTGCTTAGTATCTCTATTAGTGCTATTTGACTTTGTTGCAACTTGTTGTGCTTAATTCTTGTCACTAGGGCCCGAGTGCCATGATCTTAGATTTGAACTTATTATTGAATCATTATGATAGTATTCGCGGGTGATTCCTGATAGCTTGATCCATGTGATGGCTGTTCTCTGCAATGAACCACAACATGTGGGATCTTATCTGCAAGTTGTGTACACATACCATTGTCCGGATCTAAAGGCCCTGAAGTGACAGAAATTGGGACAACCGAAGGGGATGGCTGTGGTGTGAGGATCACATGTGTTCATGGAGTGTTAATGCTTTGCTCCGGTGCTCAATTAAAAGGAGCACCTTAATTGCCAATAGTTCCCTAGAGGTCGCCGCCACGGCTGGCCGGATGTAAGATGTTGTGCAAGTTCTCATTGCGAGCACGTATGACTATATTTGGAGTACATGCCTAGGATTGTTTAGTACTTGGATACTTGTTATAATTTATCTGCAATGCCCTATGTCTTGAAGTTACATGTTTAGACTCGTCCATGCAACGCCCGTCATCCATCCCTATGCCTACCGCACTAGAATCCTACTGTTATCGTTACTGTTACTATTGTTGTTGTTTCATTATTGATGTTGTTGTTGCTGTTGCTTTGCTGTTGCTACTGATAAACTTTTGTGAGCAAGAACTATTTCTAGGTGCAGCTGAACTAACAACTCAGTTGTTAAGGCTTGCAAGTATTCTTTGGCTCACCTTGTGTCGAATCAATAAATTTGGTAATACTACCCGCGAAGACTGTTGCGATCCCCTATACTTGTGGGTCATCAAGACTATTTTATGGCGCCGTTGCTAGGGAGCATAGCTTTATTTGTAAGCTCACTTGGATCTACTATTGTTCTCTGCTGCTTCGTTCATCATGGGTATGCCACGTGATGGAAAGCTTCCTATTTTACAATCAACTACAAGAAGAGGTATAGTCCTAAACACCTTTGTTGCTCTTGATTCACTGTCTGTTATAAGTTAGCTTGTTACCTCACCACCACATTCTCATGCTACACACACTGCTAATACTACTGAATCTGAAACTGCTTTTGATGCTCATGATGTTACTTCTACTGTGCTTGATGCGAGTGGTTCATTAGGTCCTTTCCTAGATGCTACTATGGCTAGTCTAGGAAATACTAAAACTCCTAGTGAAGACACTGTTACACCTGTTAGCTCACCTAAGTCTAGAGAGAGTTATGATATTAATGCTGGTTACATTGAGTCCACTAATGAATTTGTTGAAGAGTGCCGAAACACACATGGTACTAGTTCTATTAAGAGTCTCCTTGCTAGGCGTACCATTATGCCTAAACTTTCCACTAATCCTAAGTTTGCCACCTCTCCCATAGATATTAAAGATAAAGATTATGATTTCTCTCTTGATTTATCCTATTTGGACATGGTTGAGAAAGAACCTTTTTGTGGGACTAAAAATGAGAGTGATGTGGCTCATATGAATGAGCTTTCTACTATGAGTGCTTTATTCTCTAATGATTTTAAGATGCGTAAGTACTTTGTTACTAAGATCTTCCCTTTTTCACTAAAAGGAGAAGCTAGGGCTTGGTTTAATAGATTACCTCCTGGTTCCATTGATAGCCCTGATTGTTTGATTGCTTCTTTCTTCCAGAAATATTTTCCTCCCAGTGCTAGACATGCTGATTTTTAGAGACTTTTTTTATTTTAAACAGGGAAAAGAAGACAAATTGCCTGAGTCATGGACAAGGTTCTGTGCCTTGATCCACGCACATCCTGGATGTCCATTACCTAAAAATGAGCCTCTTGATATTTATTATAATGGACTAACTGAAGATTCTAGGACATACCTAGATAGTTTTGCTGATTGTGTTTTGAGGAAAAGAACTCCTACAGATGCTGAAGAATTAATGGCTAAAATAAGAAAGAATTATGATGATTGGACTTCAACTGAGCTAAATACACATAAGCCTATTACTCCTGAACCAGTTATGCCTGAACCAGTTTCAACACCAAAACCAAAGAAGAGGGGAGCGATTGCATTAAATGATGAAGTGATGAAAGAAGTGAGGAGGTGTCTAAAGGAGAAAGGTATTAGAGCTGAAGATGTGAAGAATCTACCTCCTATAGAAGAATTATGTAAGCCAATTCCCCAATCATCTACTATTTAGGTACACTCTCTCCACTTTGATGAAGGTGATATTCCCTATGGTAAGCCTCCCGATCAATGCTTCGATGAATTTGACACATTTATTGTTAAACAAGGTAATTTTAATAAACAAGTTCATAATCATGTATTGGAAAACTCTAGAGCTATCAATGAGTTGAAAGATATTGTGGAAAGAACTTCTAATGATATTAAAATGCTTTGTAAACACTTTCAAATGGTTCAAACCCAACTTGATCAACTTGCTAAGGTACAAAAGGATATGCTAGTTAATGCCTCAGGAGATAAACATGCTGATGGAATTAGAACTAGGAGTGGTATAGCTACTCAAGATCCTTTATATCCTGAAGAAAACCCTAAAAGAATTGAGCAGGATTGTCAACAAGGTGAAAGTAGTGGTAGTCCTCGTAAGAGAAAGAAAAAGAAACATAAGGTAGCTGAGGAACCACTTGAACCTGCTGTAGATCCTAATAGTATACCTGTCTCTAAAGCTGAAACTGAGAGTGGTAATGGTAATAATGATGCTCCTAATAAGGAGGAAGGTGAGGAAGAACTTGAGAAGCACACTAAGAATACTAGGTACACTAAGGAAGATTTTATTGCTGAAACATGGTAGTGAGAGAGAACCTTGGGTGCAAAAACCTATGCCTTTTCCAGGTAAGAAACACAAGTCAAAGGAGGAAGAACAGTACAACAAGTTTTGTGAGTGGATGTAAGATCCCTCCTTTGTAAAGGAAAGGATCCCTGTGATTGCAATGCTAGTCCCTGGATCAATGCTAGCATCCACAGTTTAAGATGAAGTACACGGAAACAAAGGTCATTATTACATATCATTCCAGAGACAAACATAGTATTTTACAAACTCCATGGCCACAGGCCTAATACAAGAGTTCAAAATGTATAATAAGATAGATAAGTCTTCATCTTCATGTGCCATAGGCAAGCATGTTAAGTGTAGACTCATGACTCCTAATCATCATCAGAATAACCTGCAACATCACAAGTTACAGCCATAGTGGGTCAATACATTGGAATAGTATTGGCAAGTGATACCTTAGTAGAATATTGTTGGACTAGATACTATATGCATTTTGGCTAAGTGTAGCTTAGGCTTCCTTTGATCAAAATAGGTTTTACCTATTAGTTGAAAACACTAAGTTTTTCTTTGATAAAATCTTTCCTAAGGAACCACCAATAGACATTGGGATGAGGAGATTCTTCACCCTTGTTCAACCACCCTTGTCCTTCACCCTTGTTCATCCACAAGTTTTTACTTAGAAATTGGGATGAGGAGATTCTTGATAACTTCCATGTCTTGATGCTCAAGTTGTACAATACCAGGGACATGACTAAGTACTTAGATTCTTCCATCTGCAGAGGTTGTGCACTTTCCCCACAAGACTTGATTTTCACCAAGACAGGACCTTTCAGAAGCCTTCCCTTAGACCAAATGGACGCGCTCCAACCTATCATCCCACTACCACCAACTGTCCAAATGGCTAAGTTATTGCAACCTTTATGATCCAGGCAGAGCCCATATTGCCAAGTGGTTGCACTAGAAGCTTCTTAACATATGGCATCTCAAATCTCTTTGTTCCTGGGTGGCTTTCCGCAAGTAAGATACACAAGGTAAACCATAGAAATGGGCCTTGTGTAACCACTCAACATAACCCATTCCTTCCATTCCACCCAGGTGTTTCATTCACTTAGTTGTTTTATTAAACAAAAACAAAGTCCAAAGACTTAGAAATATTTATTCATAGCATGAATATAACCACCCTTAGTTGCTACTAGCTAGGCTAAGCATGGCATTGATAAGACTTAGAAATATTTCTAGCAATTCTACAACTACTAGGATTTCCCAAGCATAGCATATAGCTCAAAATAACCATGCAAGACTAGCAAAATATTTCTAATGCATAGTTTAAAAACATAGGAATAAATCATGAAGCACCACTTGCCTTGGTAGTTTGGAGAGTAGCTACAATCCTCACAATCACAATCAGTATTTGCACCAAAATCTACACATAAAATAATAGCACCAAAGTCACATACAAAATAAATACAAGCAAAAATATATGGATGCATGCATAATGCCATGTGATTATTTCCTACACCAAACAAGACAAGTGCATGGTACTGAATCATAAACAAGTACAAAACAAGCTAAATAAACTTTATTTTAGTATTAAAACATTTTCCAAATAATTATTATACACAAAATAGGCCTACACATGTTTCTGTAAAAACAACCATTTTAACAGAGGCAAAACATTAAACACATTGCATAGATGGAAAGGATTTTCTCTCCTGATTCCATTGATAAAATTTGTCAAATTTGGATGTGGCATTCAAAAGTTATGAATTAAACAAATTCAAACAACTAATAGATCTAATTCAGAAATTTAAAACAGAGAACATGCCACGCGGCCCTTTCTAACTGGCTGATACCGCTTCGCGCTGGATCGTGCTTCCGAGCCGTTAGATCTAACTAAAACGCGCGGCTCAGATCTCTTCTTACCCCTTCGTTAAGTGATCTATCCTATGCGTTAGATCCAGATCCAACGGTGCCCGATCAACCTACCAAAGTCTGGCGGCGCGCTCTGTCTACGGCGGCACGGTGGCTACAGAGGGGTTTGGGGTCGTCGGAGAGGCTTACCAGACTCGCGGTGGTGTGTTGAAGCTCAACGTGGCAGTGGCTTGTCAAGGGGCGCGCGGACACGGTGAGGATTCCTCGTCGGAGTAGAGGCAAACGTCGGGCAAGCCTTGGCATCGTCGGAGGCGAGGTTCTGGAGCGAGCTAAGACAAACCAGCGGTGCTGTTAGATGCGCACGAACCTGGCGAACATGTGAGTATCGAAAAGGAGGGAAGGGGTGGTCGGGAACTACCAGGAGGGGTCGCCGGAGTTGCGCCGAGCTTCGGTTGCTTCTAGTGGTGGACGGTGTCGACATTCTAGGATGATACAGAGAGAAAGAAATGCATGAGAAGATGCGCAAGGACATGTAGAACATGCTCGCATGAAGCAGAGACAAAGGGGTGGACGAGGCTCATCGGAATTGGTCGCCGGTCAGGCGGTGTGGGCACGACACGGCGACCTGGTGGAGTGGAGTCTGTGCTGAGTGAGGGGAAATGAGCAGCGAGGGGAGGGGGTCTTATAGCTGGAGCAGGGCAAGAATCTCGTGAGGAAATGTCGGCAATCAAGCCCGCATCAATCACAGCAGTGATGAGGTAACGGCGGCATCGGACGGGGTCGTGGGGGGTGCATGGCTAGAGACGACGCTTGCGTGGTGCTTGGGTCCACCAACAATGAAAAGGGTCGAGTGGGTGCGCGTGAGAGAGAGAGGGAAAAACCCCGGGTGGGCTTAGTGGGCTGGTTTCGCTGTTGGGCCAAAAAGTCCGCTACCGCCTTTTCTTATTTCTTTATTCCTTTTCTTTTTCTGTTTGAATTTCCAGGAAACATTTTCAAATGATTTCAAAGCCATTTGAATTCAAACCTTTTCTGGTTTTTTTTGTAGAGTGTAACACTCATATTTCTGGGCATAAAATCATGTGGTCTCTCTATATTAGCTTGGTCCTTTTGATTAAACAAAATAAACAGTGATATAGCATTTGATTTGAACAAGTTTTGAAAATGGTTTTAAATCCATATTTGTTTTGTAAATTTTGGTTTAAGTACTAGCAATCAAGTAGAACAATCTGAGAGCAACAAGGTTTGGTTTTTAAACAACTAATCTCCCATTGGAGTGTAGAATTTGATTAATGTTTGATCACATGAAATCATAGCTCTGTTTCTATCAAATAAGTTTGAATTTGATTCCTAAATGATATGCATGCATGCATGATATGAAATCTTTGAAAACATGATTTTAGGGATGTTACAAATCTAACCCCCTTAAGGTGAATCTCGCCCTCGAGATTTGGGTTGGCTAGCAAATAGGTGAGGGTGGTCTTTCCGAAGATCATCTTCTCTTTCCCATGTTGCTTCTTCTTCGGCATGATGGTTCCGTTGAACTTTGCAGAATTTGATAGTCTTAGTCCGAGTAACTCTTTCTGCAGTCTCAAGAATTTTGATTGGTTTCTCCTCATAAGTGAGATCACTTTCCAATTGGACCTCTTCCAAAGGTATAGTATCCTTCAAAGAAGTCCCTTCCATTTCTAGATGACATTTCTTAAGCTGACTCACATGAAACACATTATGAACAGCTGACAAAGACTCTGGCAATTCAATCTCATAAGCTACTTCTCCTTTGCAACTCAAAATCTTGAATGGTCCAACATATCTTGGGGCCAATTTTCCTTTGACTCCAAATCTCTTCACTCCACAAAGTGGTGACACTCTAAGATAAGCTCTATCACCTACTTCATAGGTGACTTCACTACGCTTAGGATCTGCGTAGCTCTTCTGTCGGGACTGTGCTATCTTCAATCTGTCCTTAACTAGCTTGACTTTCTCTTCAGCCTCTTTGATTAGTTCTGGTCCGAACAAACTTCTTTCTCCCACACCATTCCATAGCAATGGGGTGGTACACTTTCTCCCATAGAGAAACTCAAATGGTGCCATCTCAATACTGGCTTGATAGTTGTTATTATAAGAAAATTCTGCGTAAGTCAGACTTTCATCCCAACTGGCTCCATAGTCTAGAGCACATGCTCTCAGCATATCTTCAAGAATCTGATTAGTCCTTTCTGTCTGTCCATCAGTCTGAGGATGAAAAGCAGTGCTGAATTCTAACCTCGTTCCTAATGACTCATGTAATTTCCTCCAAAAATGAGAAGTGAACTGAGTTCCCCTATCAGACACAATACTCTTGGGTACCCCATGTAGACATACAATTCTACTCATATAGATCTTGGCTAACTTAGCACTTGTGTAAGTTGTCTTCACGGGTATGAAATGAGCCACTTTAGTTAGGCGATCCACCACTACCCAAATAGAATCATATCCTGACCGGGTCCTTGGCAATCCGGTGATGAAATCCATACCAATCTTGTCCCACTTCCAATCAGGAATAGGTAGTGGTTGTAACAATCCTGCTGGTTTCTGATGTTCCGCTTTCACTCTACTACATACATCACACAAAGCAATATGTTCGGCGATGTCCTTCTTGAGATTATTCCACCAAAATCTTTCCTTCATATCCATGTACATTTTGGTGTTACCCGGATGAATGGAATATGGTGAGTTATGTGCTTCTTGTAATATCAGTTTCCGAAGTTCCGGATCCTGTGGAACACAGAATCGTTTTACATGCCATAAAGTACCCTGTTCGTCTTCATGGAATCCTTTGGCTTTCCCTTTGCCAATCTTTTCCTTAATCTCATCAATTTCCTAGTCTATCTTCTGGGCCTCTTTGATCTTGTCCAACAAAGTGGGTTGAACATCCAAGGTCATGAGATGTCCCTCAGGCATAATCTCCAATCTGAGATCTCTAAATTGGGCACACAGATCATCTGGCAATTCTCCCTTAGTAAGGCCATTCACAAAAACCTTACGGCTTAGAGCATCCGCTACAACATTTGCTTTACCGGGGTGGTATTGCAAACTCAAGTCATAATCCTTGATGAGTTCTAGCCATCTTCTTTGTCTCATGTTAATTTCCTTCTGAGTGAAAATATACTTCAAACTCTTGTGATCTGTGAACACTTCACAACGTTTTCCCAAAAGATAATGTCTCTAGGTTTTGAGTGCATGGACAATAGAGGCTAACTCTAAATCATGAGTAGGGTAATTTACCTCATGAGTTTTGAGTTGTCTCGAGGCATAAGCCACAACTTTCCCTTCTTGCATAAGTACTGCACCTAATCCATGATGAGATGCATCACAATATACTTGGAAGTCTTTCTCCAAATCTGGCAAACATAAGACTGCTGCTGTCACTAGTCCCTTCTTCAATTCTTGGAAACTGAGTTCATAACCATCAGACCAAGCAAATTTCTTATCTTTCTTTAGAAATTCTATCATTGGCTTAGCTATCTTGGAGAAATTCTCAATGAACCTTCTGTAGTATCCTGCCAAGCCAAGGAAACTACGAACCTCTTTTACTGACTTAGGAGATTCCCATTCACTTACAGCTGAAACTTTAGCAGGATCAACTGCTACACCATATCCTGACACAACGTGTCCAAGAAATCCACTTCATTCAGCCAAAACTCACACTTGCTGAATTTGGCATACAGTTTATGCTCTCTAAGCTTCTCAAGTATCAAACGTAAATGTCCTTCATGCTCTTCTTTGCTCTTGGAGTAGATCAAAATGTCATCGATGAAAACGACAACAAACTTATCAAGAAATTCCATGAACACCTTGTTCATCATGTTCATGAACTATGTTGGGGCAATGGTCAAACCAAATGGCATCACGGTATACTCATACAATCCATACCTAGTGGTGAAAGCTGTCTTAGGTATGTTTTGTTCTCTTATCTTGAGATGGAAATAACCTGACCGGAGATCAATCTTTGAGAACACACAAGATCCTTCTAACTGATCAAACAAGTCATTGATTCTAGGCAAAGGTCTTGATGGTCACCTCATTGAGTGAACGGTAATCTATGCATAACCTTTGACTTCTATCTTTCTTTTCCACAAACAAAACTGATGCTCCCCAAGATGAAGAACTTGGTTGGATAAATCCTTTCTGCAACTGTTCTCCAAGTTGCTTCTTGAGTTCTTTCAACTCATCCACTGACATCTTGTACGGTCTCTTTGCTATTGGTCTAGATCCTGGTAGCAAATCAATAAGAAACTCCACATCTCTATCTAGTGGCATTCCCGGCAATTCTTCCGGAAACACATCCGGATATTCACTCACAATTGGCACACTGTCTATGCTAACCCCCTTAAGAGAATTTAGCTTACTCCCTTTCGATTCAAAGTTAGACTTGAATCTTATCCGTTTCCTTTCCGGGGTTGTGAGTGCAACTGTTCGATTGGCACAATCTAGTACTCCTTCATACTTGGTCATCCAATCCATTCCCAAAATTACATCCAGTCCTTGGGAATCTAGGGTTATCAGACTCACTGGAAACTTATGTTTTCCAAACTCTATCACTAGATCCCGGCATCCAAGACTTACTATCATATCTCCACCTGGAGAACTTACTTTTATTGGACACCCAATGTTTTCAGTTGGAAACCCATTTCTATCAACAAATGCTTTTGATATGAATGAATGTGATGCACCAGTATCAAAAAGAACAAGTGCTGGAATAGAATTGAGTTTGAACTTACCAGCCACAGCATCAGATTCCTCATAGATCTCCTCCACATTAATGTGGTTCACTTGTCCCTTTTGAAAAGGGTTGGGCTTATTGGGTCCTTCAACTTTCTTTTCTGGGCATTCATTTGCATAATGCCCCATCTTCTTGCTTTTGAAACATTCAACTTGACTAAGATCCTTCTTGACAGGCTGGCTTCCACTGCCACTTCCACTTCCATCGTGGTGGCTCTTATATCCACCCTTGTGATTCTTGTACTTATCGTTGTCATGACTACGGTTGTGCTTGTTATCATGATAACGGTTGTGGTTGTGGTGCTTGTTGAACTTCCCATGCTTGTGGGATCCAGAACTCCTACTGTCATCATAACGGGAACGCTTGTGAGACGATCCCGAGCTGTGCTTGTCAGAGTGCTTTCTCTTCCTGCTTTCAACTTGTTTCATCTTGCTCTCCAAAATAGCAGCCTTGTCACAAAGAGACTGGTATGTGGGAACATAGGCCAGATCTAACTACAGGTTCAATTCATCATTCAACCCTTCAAGGAACTTTTCCTTCCTCTTAGCATCAGTGTCAACTTCATCCGGTGCATAACGCGCCAGATTGTTGAACTCCTCAATATATTCAGCCACGCCATGGCATACCGCTTCAAGTTATGAAACTCTTTCTTCTTCAAACTCATCACTCCGGATGAGATGTGAGCAGTACGGAAACCATCTTCAAAGATAGCCCATGTCACATCCTCAATGGGAGTGGTGATCTGGAAGTTATCCCACCAAGTGGCTGCTGGTCCTTCCAACAAGGGAGCTGCAAATATGACTTTCTCTTCATCAGTACATCCAACAGTTACCAAGTCCTTGTTCACAGAGCATAGCCAATCATTGGCCACCATAGGATCAGTAGTTCCTGAGAACTTTGCTGGCCTCAGTCTCAAGAACCTGGTAAGCATGTCAAAACCCGGTGGGTTGTTCTGGTTGTTGTTGTTGTTGTTGTTGTTGTTATTGTTGTTGTTGTTGTTGTTCTGATTCTGGATGAACGTAGTCATCATTTGCATCAGCTGAGTCTGAGCTGTCATCATTTGTTGCATCTCAGGAGTGATGTTGTTGTTGTTGGGGTTGGGATTGGCACGTCGGGGAGGCATCTGTGGTTGTTCAATAGAGGTAAGAATGAGATACCCATAGATGCTAACATGCACAATACATCACATAAACAATCACCAAACACGCATCATAATAATAAAAGTTCAACAACATAGACAACCAGTTCTGAAAAGTAAACACACCAATAGCAAACCAATCCACAAGTTGGATGGTCATTGCGACTCAATAATCAAAAACACGATAAATAAAGGTAAATGAGTAGTCATCACTACTCCTCGGCATCAACCTCCTCATCTACAAATGTAAGACCTGCATTCTCCATAGCGGTCTTGTATTCCTCGACATTGGTGGTCAAGGTCTCTACTTTGGCTTTGAGAGCCCTCTTCTGTGAATGAAGCCTCTCAATCACGGTCTGCTGATGCTCGAGGTCGAAGTCCTTGGCCTCTAGTTCTGCAGTCATGTCTCGAATCCTCTTGTTCCTATCTTGGACTCGCTTCTCTTGACTCTTGAACTTTCTGTCCTGACTCTCAAACTTGGCCTCCATCTCTCTGACTATCTCATCTTTCTCCGCTAAGAGCTTGTCCTTCTCACAAAGCTGCACCTGGAGTTCATCATTGCTAAGCATGACGTTGGTCCTATCAGTGTCTATGTGCCTAAGAAGAACCTCTAAGTCCTGGAGGTATAGGCGAATTGGCTCTGCCGTCTCTCTCGAAGTATCCTCAAAGTCAATGGCCTCACCATCATCATCACGTATACCAAAGGAGTGGAAGTGAGTACCCCTAACCTCTAGAGAGTGTCTCCCTAGTAAACGTCCAATCAAATCCTGCATGACTACCTCAAGGACTCTCTCCTTGTCATCATGCATGAGCTTGAAGATGATCGATGCCCTCCGTGGCTGGCTCAGTCTGGCGTCCTGGCTGATTAACCTTGAAGCCCCAAAGGTCTTTCCTCTCAAACTTGGTGAGGGGAAGCATCATGATAGTAGGAAGAGGGAGATTGAGCAGACTAGTGAGCTCAATAATAATGGGGCCAAAACGAGTTCCCTTGAACTCTTCAGCCGTGCTGATAGTAACATTAGGCATCTATTTATAAGATAGAAAAAGTTATGATCAACACAATTTAAGAAAATTCACAAGACAAGGCATCACATGCATAACTTTGGGAATCAAAACACACAAGTCATGGCACACATAACATAAGCAACCTAGCTTCAATATAACTTAGTCAAATTTTGGAAATGTAATGATAAGTGTGGTGGTCCAACTAATAAGGCTCAATTCTTCTTTCACTTTCTAATCTAAAGGCTAACAATGCATCCTTCTATCAAAAGAGATGAGAAAAGAAGATTAGAAAAGTTTACTAGAAGAATAAGACAAGTGTGGAAGTTGTTGAATTTTTTCCCTTAGTAGTTTCCAATCCTAGGGTCATAATCCTACAGGCAACACAGTGCTCTGATACCATCTGTAAGATCCCTCCTTCGTAAAGGAAAGGATCCCTGTGATTGCAATGCTAGTCCCTGGATCAATGCTAGCATCCACAGTTTAAGATGAAGTACACAGAAACAAAGGTCATTATTACATATCATTCCAGAGACAAACATAGTCTTTTACAAACTCCATGGCCACATGCCTAATACAAGAGTTCAAAATGTCTAATAAGATAGATAAGTCTTCATCTTCATGTGCCACAGGCAAGCATGTTGAGTGTAGACTCATGACTCCTAATCATCATCAGAATAACCTGCAACATCACAAGTTACAGCCACAGTGGGTCAATACATTGGAATAGTATTGGCAAGTGATACCTTGGTAGAATATTTGTGGACTAGATACTATATGCATTTTGGCTAAGTGTAGCTTAGGCTTGCTTTGCTCAAAATAGGTTTTACCTATTAGTTGAAAACACTAAGTTTTTCTTTGATAAAATCTTTCCTAAGGAACCACCAATAGACATTGGGGTCCTTCACCCTTGTTCAACCACGAGTTTTTACTTAGAAATTGGGATGAGGAAATTCTTGATAACTTCCATGTCTTGATGCTCAAGTTGTCCAATACCAGGGACATGGCTAAGTACTTAGATTCTTCCATCTGCAGAGGTTGTGCACTTTCCCCACAAGACTTGATTTTCACCAAGACAGGACCTTTCAGAAGCCTTCCCTTAGACCAAATGGACGCGCTCCAACCTATCATCCCACTACCACCAACTGTGCAAATGGCTAAGTTATTGCAACCTATATGATCCAGGCATAGCCCATATTGCCAAGTGGCTGCACTAGAAGCTTCATAACATATGGCATCTCAAATCTCTTTGTTCCTGGGTGGCTTTCCACAAGTGAGATACACAAGGTAAACCATAGAATGGGACTTGTGTAACCACTCAACATAACCCATTCCTTCCATTCCACCCAGGTGTTTCATTCACTTAGTTGTTTTATTAAACAAAAACAAAGTCCAAAGACTTATAAATATTTATTCATAGCATGAATATAACCACCCTTGGTTGCTACTAGATAGGCTAAGCATGGCATTGATAAGACTTAGAAATATTTCTAGCAATTCTACAACTACTAGGATTTCCCAAGCATAGCATATAGCTCAAAGTAACCATGCAAGACTAGCAAAATATTTCTAATGCATAGTTTAAAAACATAGGAATAAATCATGAAGCACCACTTGCCTTGGTAGTTTGGAGAGTAGCTACAATCCTCACAATCACAATCAGTATTTGCACCAAAATCTACACATAAAATAATAGCACCAAAGTCACATACAAAATAAATACAAGCAAAAATATATGGATGCATGCATAATGCCATGTGATTATTTCCTACACCAAACAAGACAAGTGCATGGTACTGAATCATAAACAAGTACAAAACAAGCTAAATAAACTTTATTTGAGTATTAAAACATTTTCCAAATAATTATTATACACAAAATAGGCCTACACATGTTTCTGTAAAAACAACCATTTTAACAGAGGAAAAACATTAAACACATTGCATAGATGGAAAGGATTTTCTCTCTTGATTCCATTGTTATAAAATTTGTCAAATTTGGACGTGGCATTCAAAAGTTATGAATTAAACAAATTCAAACAACTAATAGATCTAATTCAGAAATTTAAAACAGAGAACATGCCACGCGGCGCTTTCTAACTGGCTGATACCTTCGCGCTGGACCGCGCTTCCGAGCCGTTAGATCAAACTAAAACGCGCGGCTCAGGTCTCTTCTTACCCCTTCGTTAAGTGATCTATCCTATGCGTTAGATCCAGATCCAACGGTGCCCGATCAACCTACCAAAGTCTGGCGGCGCGCGGCGACGGTGAGCGGCGGCGCGCTCTGTCTACGGCGCCGCGGTGGCTACAGAGCGGTTTGGGGTCGTTAGAGAGGCTTACCAGACTCGCGGTGGTGTGTTGAAGCTCAACGTGGCAGTGGCTTGTCAAGGGGCGCGCGGACACGGTGAGGATTCCTCGTCGGAGTAGAGGCAGACGTCGGGCACGCCTTGGCGTCGTCGGAGGCGAGGTTCTGGAGCGAGCTAAGACAAACCAGCGGTGCTGTTAGATGCGCACGAACCTAGCGAACATGTGACTATCGAAAAGGAGGGAAGGGGTGGTCGGGAACTACCAGGAGGGGTCGCCGGAGTTGCCCCGAGCTTCGGTTGCTTCTAGTGGTGGACGGTGTCGACGTTCTAGGATGATACAGAGAGAAAGAAATGCATGAGAAGATGCGCAAGGACATGTAGAACATGCTTGCATGAAGCAGAGACAAAGGGGTGGACGAGGCTCACCGGAATTGGTCGCCGGAGGTCATCGGTGCTGCGGTGGTGTGGGCACGATTACGGACAGCCTAGTGGAGTGGAGTCTGTGCTGAGTGAGGGGAAATGAGCAGCGAGGGGAGGGGGTCTTATAGCTGGAGCAGGGGCGAGAATCTCGTGAGGAAACGCCGGCAATCAAGCCCGCATCAATCACAGCAGTGATGAGGTAACGGCGACATCGGACGGGGTCGTGGGGGGTGCGTGGCTAGAGACGACGCTTGCGTGGTGCTTGGGTCCACCAGTCAGCGAGTGCAGGGTCGAGTGGGTGCGCGTGAGAGAGAGAGGGAAAAACCCCGGGTGGGCTTAGTGGGCTGGTTTCGCTGTTGGGCCAAAAGTCTGGCGCCGGCCTTTTCTTATTTCTTTATTCCTTTTCTTTTTCTGTTTGAATTTCCAGGAAACATTTTCAAATGATTTCAAAGCCATTTGAATTCAAACCTTTTCTGGGTTTTTTTGTAGAGTGTAACACTCATATTTCTGGGCATAAAATCATGTGGTCTCTCTGTATTAGCTTGGTCCTTTTGATCAAACAAAATAAACAGTGATATAGCATTTGATTTGAACAAGTTTTGAAAATGGTTTTAAATCCATATTTGTTTTGTAAATTTTGGTTTAAGTACTAGCAATCAAGCAAAACAATCTGAGAGCAACAAGGTTTGGTTTTTAAACAACTAATCTCTCATTGGAGTGTAGCATTTGATTGATGTTTGATCACATGAAATCATAGCTCTCTAGTTCTGTTTCTATCAAATAAGTTTGAATTTGATTCCTAAATAATATGCATGCATGCATGATATGAAATCTTTGAAAACATGATTTTAGGGATGTTACAGTGGATGAAACCTTTATTTTTGCAAATTCCTTTGACTGATGCTATTAAGTTGCCTCCTTATTCAAAGTATATGAATGATATTGTATCTAATAAAAGGAAGATTCCTAATGAGGAGATTTCTACTTTGGTTGCTTATTATTCCTTCAATGGTAAGGTTACAAAGAAACTTGGTGATCCAGGTATACCAACTATTCCTTGCTCTATTAAGAATAATTATGTTAGAACTGCTTTATGTGATTTGGAAGCTCGAGTTAGTGTTATGCCTTTTTCTCTCTACAAGAGACTCTAGCTAGAAAATTTTATACCAACTGATATATCTTTGCAAATGGCTGATAAGTTAACTACTATTCATGTTGCTATATGTGAGGATGTTCCTGTTCAAGTGGCTCATAATTGCTTGGTTTTAACTGATTTTGTTGTGCTTGAAATGCCTGAAGATGATAATATGTCTATTATTCTTGGGAGACCTTTTCTTGATACTGTAGGTGCTGTTATTAATTGCAATCAAGGAAAAGTAATATTAAATATTAATGACAAAGAGCATATTGTCTATTTCCCCAAGAAGGTTGCTAGAAGCTATTGCCTGAATTCCATTGAAAATATTGAGAGCATCAAGGTTGGAGAGATATATTATCCCATTCCACAAGAAATTTTTGAAACTATTATGATTTGGACCATTGCTATCAAGTATGAGGTAACATAATCACCTTGTGGAATGCAAAGTTTTGTTTCATATAAGATTGTTTTGGTAACAAGACTTGATCAACCTTGTTAACAAAAGGATTTTAATGAACAAAAAAAGTGTTTTCATTGTAGTTATACTTGCTTTCTTTTACTTTTCTCCTTCCTAGTCTTTGCCTTTCTTTTGCTAGATTTAGTTTTGCTAGTTGTTTTCTTGTTTGAGTTTCTTAGAGCTCCCGTAGTTTGGATTTTGGATTGCTTTTGCTTCTTCTGAAAAAACTTTTTCTGCGAGAAAATCAATTTTCATACCCTGAAAATTGGCCAAAATAAAGTTTCCCGAAAAATCCCAGAAAATTCAAAATAATGTTTTCCTCGAAAAAAGGGGCAGGGAGGTACCAGAGGTAACCCAGGGGGCCACCCCAGGCCATCACACCTAGGGTAGGCACGACCTACCTAGGGGTGGCGCCTAGGGGGGGTTTGGCCCACCTGGGCCCCTCCAGGCGGCCTCCTCGAAGCCACCTTCTTTCTCTCTCCTGAAAAACACCAGAAAACTTGCTCAAGCTCGAGTTCTTGCTGTTCTTGCTCGCGATTTTCGATCTCCTTGTTCATCCCATCTCAAGTGCTAATTTTTGGAGGGTTTTCTCCTTGGTATGTGCCTCCTCCACTTATCCAATTAGATTTGTGATTGGTAGATTGTATCTATAGTATTTTGCTGCTATAGGTGACAGGTTGTTTGAGCTTGCATGCTTGTTCTTTGCTTAGAAACTTTGTTTTGATGCATGTGTAGTCCTCTAGCAAGTTCCTATAGTAGTTGCTCATCATTTATCAACTTAGAAATCACTTGGTTTGATGGTTGTCTAAAAATTTCAGCAAGGAAGATGAGTGCTTACCCACTGAATCAATATGACTTGATGGTGCATGAGCCCATGAAGGTTCATCGTGAGGAGGCAGTTTTCCCTTCCATATAACCATGCCATGAATTTATGAGAGCTGCGGGGATCCTCCAAGATTTCCAAACTTTAGTTACAAATGCAGGGTTGGAGCACTTTGCTGAAGGTGAACCAATCCAATATGTTAAGATAACCATGGCTTTTGTGCAGGACTTCTGGTTCACTTGGTCCACTTCTAATCCCATGGTCCATTACAAAATATATAATATACCTGTCGACCTGCCTTTTGCTGATTTCTGTGCAGCAATTAAAGTACCTCAGTGGGGATCTTGTGAGAAGATAAAGGAGAGGCCCAAGTCACTTATTGATTTGTATGCTGAGATTTGCCAAGGTTTCGACTTATCAAAGGAAAGTGGTAAAATTCGGAACATTCAGCTCCCAGCTATTAGATACTTTGCCTATTTCATTACCAAGTGTGTTCTTGCTAGAAAGACTGCTAGAAAGTTGTCTTCTTTTGATCTAGCTTTTATTGCAGCTGCTCTGAATAGGAATAGTTCTTATAGTTTGGGCGCTTTGATAGATCACCGTCTCACCACCAACCGTGAGGAGGGTGGAATTTGTGGAGGTCTCATTGCTTCTAGGTTGCTAGCTTTCCATGGTTTAGAGCCTCACTTTTCAGATTTTCAGTTCCCCATAGAGAGGCTTGATATTGAATCTATGATTCAGCATGGTTTTGTTTCTTTGGGGGCTAATGTGAGAAGTTTACCATTCGAATTATCTTTTGCCCAGCAAGGTCAGAGAAAGGGTAGGACTGAGAAAATAGTTTATTTTCCTGCACCTATTTTGTTTAACTTTGATAACAGGCAAGGATGGTCGCTTACGGAGGAGGAGGTTGACACTTATGTGGGGGAACTCTCCCAGCAAGAGGAGAATGTTGAAGAGTATGCCGAAGATAATTCGGTTCAGCCCTCCAACTTGGGAGAGTCTTCATAACAGTAGCCCTCATTTGATTGGGGCGCGTCATCTTCTTCATCGCAGGTGCCTGACTATGATCATTCCTATGATGACCCACCAGCATGGGAGTACTATCCGCGCTATTGAGCCCCACTTAGGCCAAAAGCCTAAGCTAGGGGGGAGGTACACCGACGTCACACTCATATATATATCATGTTCGGTCGGTTCTTTGTATATCCATTGTTTTTGCTTTCTTTTTGGTTCTTGTTGCTTCTTTCTAAAAAAACCAAGAATACCAAAAATATTTTCGTTGTTTCTCTTGGTTTGTTTCTTTGTTTCTTTGCTTTGGTTTTCCTTAAAAAAAAATCCAAAAAGATTTTGCTTTGTTTGGTTTTATTTGTTTTTGTTTGGTTTTTATTTGTTTGCTTGTTTCTAAAAAAATCGAAAACACCAAAAATATTTGTTGTTCTTCTTTGGTTTTGTGAGTTCTTTGCAGGGTTCATCCATCCTCAGTGGTTTGTGGTTTCATGTTAATTATTCAAGTCACACAAGTGAAGGGCAATAATGAAGATTAAGACAACTTGAGGAGTGGTAAGAGGGTGGTAACGCACTCTATTTGTTTCATTTTTGTACATATACTCATCATTGTGAGCATGCTTAGCATGTTTGTGTAAGGTGTATGTCATTATGGATGCTTAGAAGTTCTTGCTTGTCTATAATTAGCTCTAGCTTGCTAATAGTTTGTAGCATGTCATATGAATGTTTGCTTGCATTGTTTTATTCATACTTTGGTATGATATTGTGTTATCCTCCTCTGACTGTTCATGTAAACCGACTTGGCACATGCTCACGCATGCATATGACTAATCAATAGTCAGTAAGCCTCGATGATTTATTTTGCCTCAAAGTTCTTGTATCACTTTCATGCCATAATTAGTCCTGTTTTGTTGCAAGCATGATTATGACAGCTATTGCTCTCTCGTTTGTCGCTCCCTCTCTATTGCTAGCCTTAACTTGCACTGAGTACGTGCTCTACCCGTGCTTCCAAATTCCCAAAACCAATATTGCCAGCTGTGTCCACCATACCTATCTATTAGCATCATTTGCTATTTCAGTGCATATTCCAAATGCCGTGTTTTCTTCCAAAATAAAATGTTTGTCTGTTTTGAGAAAGTTAGTTAGTAAAGCTCTCAAGAACTTGATGGCACACTTTATTCCTTACGCTTAATAATTCTGAACCATTGTGACTAGTCCATGAAAGTTATATGCTTGGTAATTATATACTGGGAGTCAGCAGAACCGTGCTATCACGCGGAACGCTTTCAACACTTTTTGGATATCTCATCCAGTTGATTCCTTGCTCTTTTGTTTATGGATGCTGACGATGTGAAATAAAAGGGGAATTTATTAGTTCATGGAGTTTATACATTGTGTTAGAGAAACGCCTGGGCCGCTAGCCTAAGCCATGCCTAATCATGGTGGAAACTTGCAGCATCACTATAATGAGCATCTATGAAGCTTCCTCAATAAAAAGCTATGCATATGGTAAAAAAAGATTGCTGAGATGCTCATTGTCTGCTTGCCTTGTCATTTTGGTTATGGGAAATCTCCTGTACCATTTGCAAGGGGTACCCCGTTGGCGGTTCTCTATGATATGCATGTATGTACAATGACAATAACTTGCAGGTAACCAAAGTTGAGTAGCATGCGGAGCGGCCCTCGTACTCAAGGGACATGGGATTTCCAGTTTATGGTTTGTCAAGAATATAACTCATACTGGACCTCACTTTCACCTTAACCACATGAGTATTCCTATGATAGGGGCAATGAGAGCTCAAAGCTAGTGAGTACCTTACTTTCAGCATTTGGAAGCCTTTCAAACTTTTCAAAACCTTTTCACTTCCTCGTTGGGTCACCACTTATTCTATGAGCACCTTATTGAGAGCATAATTGTCATTATTGTGTTTATCTCAAAATTTGGTTAATTATGTCATGACTTTGATGCTTGTATCTCTGATATCTTTACTTCTAGTCTTCATGTGAACTTTAGAGGTGCCTTGGCATTTATATTGTGCTCTACAAACAAAGGCAAGCGAGATACCACTCTATCATATCTTACTATGAGCATTGCAATGTTGCTTATGTTTATGTTCGATGTTACTTATTATTATTGAGTTGGTTTATCTTCATAGATTGCAATGACTATTGAGTAGACTTGGTTTTATACTTCTTATTATGAAAGGTTTAAGTATCTACTCCTGTGCTGAGAATATAAACATCATATGAAGAAAATGTGTTTGTGAAAGTTCTTTTATCGCACTCAGTTTTCAACTGAATTGCTTGAGGACAAGCAATAAGCTAAGCTTGGGGGGAGTCGATACATCCAAAACGTATCTACTTTCCCGAACACTTTTGCTATTGTTTCTCCTCTAAACTTGTGTGATTTGGATACAACTAATATGGACTGACGCTGTTTTCAACAGAATTACCTTGGTGTCTAGTTTTTGTGCAGAAAATCAACTATCGGGAAAATTCCCGGAAAATATGCCAAAAATTATATTTCGCCAGAAGATCCACGGAGCCAGAAGACGACATGGAGTGGAGGCCTGGAGGGGGCCACACCCTTGCCAGGCGCGGGTGGGCCCTGCCCATGCCTAGGGGGGTGCGGCAACCCCAGGCACCTCCTCGGGGTCCCTCTTCGCCTATAAGTTACCCATTGACCTAAAAACCGAGGGGGTTCAGCGTTTGTCCAGAAAGAGTTCTGCTCCGCCGCCACCATCAGAAACCAAGATTCGTGTCCAGAAACTCCGTTCTGGCACCCTACCGGGACAGGGAATTTGGAGAGGATCATCGCCATCGTCATCACCAACGCCTCTCCATCAACCATCAATGTTTCCCTCATCCATGAGTGAGTAATCCCCCGCTGTAGGCTATGGGGATGGTAGGGATTGGATGAGTTCTATCATGTAATCGAATAAGATTGTTAGGGCATAGTGCCTAGTATCTCTATTAGTGCTATTTGACTTTGTTGCAACTTGTTGTGCTTAATGCTTGTCACTAGGGCCCGAGTGCCATGATCTCAGATCTAAAATTATTATTGGATCATTATGATAGTATTGTTTGTGATCTTATCTGCAAGTTGTGTACACATATCATTGTCCGGATCCAAAGGCCCCGAAGTGATAGAAATTGGGACAATCGGAGGGGATGGCTATGGTGTGAGGATCACATGTGTTCATGTAGTGTTAATGCTTTGCTCTGGTGCTCTATTAAAAGGAGCACCTTAATTGCCAGTAGTTCCCTAGAGTCCCCGCTGCCACAGGCTGGCTGGACAGAAGATGTTGTGCAAGTTCTCATTGCGAGCACACATGACTATATTTGGAGCACATGCCTAGGATTGTTTAGTACTTGGATGCATGTTATTATTTATCTGCAATGCCCTATGTCTTGAAGTTACATGTTTAGACTCGTCCATGCAACGCCCGTCATCCATCCCTATGCCTACTGCACTTGAATCCTACTGTTATCGTTACTGTTACTACTGCTGTTGTTTCACTGTTGATGTTGCTGTTGCTGTTGCTTTGTTGTTGCTACTGATAAACTTCTGTGAGCAAGAACTATTTTTAGGTGCAGCTGAACTGACAACTCAGTTGTTAAGTCTTGCAAGTATTCTTTGGCTCCCCTTGTGTCGAATCAATAAATTTGGTAATACTACCCGCGAAGACTGTTGCGATCCCCTATACTTGTGGCTCATCAAGACTATTTTATGGCTCCGTTGCCCGGGAGCATAGCTTTATTTGTAAGTTCACTTGGATCTACTATTTTTCACTGGTGCTTCGTTCATCATGGGTATGCCTCGTGATGGAAAGATTCCTATTTTACCATCCACTACAAGAAGAGGTATAGTCCTAAACACCTTTGTTGCTCTTGATTCACCGTATGTTATAAGTAAGCTTGTTACCCCACCACCACATACTCATGCTACACACACTGCTACTACTGTTGAATCTGAAACTGCTTTTGATGCTCATGATGTTACTTCTACTGTGCTTGATGCGAGTGGTTCATTAGGTCCTTTCCTAGATGCTACTATGGCTAGTCTAGGAAATAATGAAACTCCTAGTGATGACACTGTTACACCTGTTAGCTCACATGAGTCTAGAGAGAGTTTTGATATTAATGATGGTTACATTGAGTTCACTAATGAATTTGTTGAAGAGTGCCGAAACACACATTGTACTAGTGCTATTAAGAGTCTCCTTGCTAGGCATACCATTATGCCTAAACTTTTCTCTAATCCTAAGTTTGCCACCTCTCCCATAGATATTAAAGATAAATATTATGATTTCTCTCTTGATTTATCCTAGTTGGACATTGTTGAGAAAGAACCTTTTTGTGGGACTGAAAATGAGACTGATGTGGCTCATATGAATGAGCTTTCTACTATGAGTGCTTTATTCTCTGATGATTTTAAGATGCATAAGTACTTTGTTACTAAGATCTTCCCTTTTTCACTAAAAGGATAAGGGCTTGGTTTAATAGATTACCTCCTGGTTCCATTGATAGCCCTGATTGTTTGATTGCTTCTTTCTTCCAGAAATATTTTCCTCCTAGTGCTAGACATGCTGCTTTGTAGAGACTTTTTTTATTTTAAACAGGGAGAAGAAGACAAATTGCCTGAGTCATGGACAAGGTTCTGTGCCTTGATCCATGCACATCCTGGATGTCCATTACCTAAAAATGAGCTTCTTGATATTTATTATAATGGACTAACTGAAGATTCTAGGACATACCTAGATAGTTTTGCTGATTGTGTTTTGAGGAAAAGAACTCCTACAGATGCTGAAGAATTAATGGCTAAAATAAGAAAGAATTATGATGATTGGACTTCAACTGAGCTAAATACACCTAAGCTTATTACTCCTGAACCAGTTTCAACACGAACACCAAAGAAGAGGGGAGTGATTGCACTAAATGATGAATTGATGAAAGAAGCTAAGAGGTGTCTAAAGGAGAAAGGTATTAGAGCTGAAGATGTGAAGAATCTACCTCCTATAGAAGAATTATGTAAGCCAATTCCCCACTCATCTACTATTGAGGTACACTCTCTCCACTTTGATGAAGGTGATATTCCCTATAGAAGAATCTACCTCCTATAGAAGAACCGCCAACGAGGTACACCTTGCACATGGGACAGGAGCTTTCCCATAACCAAAATGACAAGGCAAGCAGAGAATGAGCATCTCAGCGATCTTTTTATTTACTATATGCATATCTTTTCATTGAGGATGCTTCATAGATAGCTCACTATGGTGATGCTGCAAGTTTCCACCATGATTAGGCATAGCTTAGGCTAGCGGCCCAGGCGTTTCTCTAACACAGAATACAAACTCCATGGACTTACAAGTTCCCTTTTTATTTCACACCGGTGACATCCACAGACAAAAGAGCATGATATCAACTGAGTACAGAGTACAAGTGCAATGTTGAAAACGTTCTCCATGACAGCATGTTTCCGCTAATTCCAATGTATAAGTGCAAGCATATACAACATAGAGACACAATGGTTCAAGTTTATTAGGGGCAAAGAATATAAAGTGTGCCATCAAGTTCGTGAGGGCTTTAATCACTAAGTTTTCACATAACAAAATAGTTTTTAATTGGAAGATAGCTGAAAACAAGAATATACTTGGAATGGTGTAACACACCATGCATAGGAGTTTGTAGTGGACACTTTGGAATAACTTGGTTTCTTGGGAGTTGAAAGCATGAGTAGAGCTTACTCATACAAGTGGAGGCTAGCAAAAGACTGGGAGCAACCAAATAGGAGAGCAATAGTGGCCGTAATCATGCAGAACGACAAAACATTACTAATCGAAGCATAGAGTGGTACTACAAGTCAAGGACTAAATGATCATGGAGGCTAATGGTGACTTGTGAGAGTCATAACATGGTGTGAGCATGTGCCAAGTCAACCCAAACAAACCTCAAAGGAGAGTACCACAATACTAAGCTTTTGCATGCTAAGACAGCACATAATTTCTTCAAGGCACACTAAGAAATCCCAATGACTTGGAGCAAGCCATGCTACAACAATAACTGCTAAGCATAAGGTTAAAACAACACCTAGCATGGCACGATAAAGTCTAAGTTACAGTCAATGCAAGATCCTCTTGCACTTCCAAGTAAGAACTTTCTACTCCTTTCCAACATCAAGCAAACTTATTTGTAACAACACAGCGAAAGCGGGGGTCCAAACTACTCAAGAAAACTAAACAAACTAAGCAAAGCAAACGAAAACTAAGACACTCTAAGAACAACACAACTGTGCATGAAATAATAAAAACGAAGTGTCTAGACAGACCTGAGCTTTTTATTGATGAAGAAGGGGATGCCTTGGGCATCCCCAAGCTTTGACGCTTGTACGTCTTGGATATTTATTGGGGTGACACCATGGTGGCATCCCCAAGCTTGAGCTTTTGTCCATTCTTCATCTCATTGCATCATTCTCTCTCTACACCTGAAATTTTTCCTTCATACAAAACTTCACACAATCTTCATTAGCAACATTAGTGTAATCCAAAGATATTAGACCTCTGGCAAAGATTTGGAACAGCAAGACTTTTCACTAAAAACATAATCTACTATAGTAACTCCTTAAAAAATCTCAATTTCCCAAAAGATAACTCAAAAAGGAATCAATAAGAAGCAAATGCAAATAATGGCAGAAATCTGTCAAAACAGACCAGCAGGTAGAAACTGTTTTTTTCGAAAATCTTCAGTTACTCAAATCAAAAGGTGTTGAACTAACGAAAGTTAGCTAACATACTGTGGGATTTATTTGTAAATTATCAGCTCAATCCGAGTTACAGAGACTCCTCACGAATTTTTATGGTGGAGGACAGAAATCTGTTTCGGGACAGCAACACTCCAAATCTTACTTCCCTCTCATTAGAGGTCATTCTTGGCACAAAAAGCAAACAAAAAGGATAAGGAGTGGTCATTACGGAAGTAATAACTTCCAAGACTCAAGGAAACTCTTGGGTTATCTCCCACCAAGTACTTTTCTTTAACGCCTTTAAGTTAGGCACAAGAAGCAAGAAGAATCAAGTATTTTCAAATGAGGAAGCATTAACATCAATACTTGCAAAATCTTCAACTATGAAAGGTATCTGATCCAAATGGGTTTTGGAGGATCCCTTCTCATCTCTCTTTGGTCTACTACTTTCATCAAAAAGATTTTCAGGAGCAATCCAATCAAAATTCTTTTCAAAGGCTTCATACATTCCAACAATCTTAAAGGGTATGGGTATCTTAAATTCCTCTCTAGGCTTAGTCTTATCAGAAGTACCCACAACATCTACACTTGAGCCTAGCATATTGAAACGCTCAAAGACCGTTTTGGCTTCCCTAGCAACATCATGGAATTCTTTCAGTAAAGTTTCAAGGATGAATTCCCTCTTTTCAGCATTCTTTTCTTCTTTTAGTTTTAGGAACAAGAATTGTATGAAGGGGTTAAGGCTAACAAACCTAGCCACCAACATATGAACTAAAGAAGCTACAGCAATCTCATAATTAGGAGCAAGTTCAGATAGACTTTTCCTCAATATCCTCATGCTTGCTAACATGATTAAAGAATTCTTGAATATTATCTTTCCCAATTATGGAGCCACTACCTATTGCAAGATCTTTCAGGGCGAACTTGGGGAGTAACATGGTGAGCTAGAGCAAGGAACTAATTTTTTGTGTTTTTGTTTAAAGAAAGCAAACAAAACTAGACTAATTTTGTGGTTTTTTTTTGGAAAGAGGCAAACAAAACCAAGCAAAAGAAACAAAGCAAACTAAAAACAAAATAAAGATAAAGGAAGTGGAGGACTCCCCTTGTGAAGACATCCTTAGCCTCCCCGACAACGGTGCTAGAAAAAGCTTGATGCAGCGCTAGTCCAAGTGGGAGCGCTTCGTCGGGAAACCCCAAGAGCAAGATATGAAGCAGCACAACAACAAGTTTTCCCTCAGTTAAGAAACCGAGGTTATCGAACCAGTAGGAGGAACGAAACATCACACAGGTGTTGCAAGCAACGCGGAGACCTGCTCAACACAAACTCAAGACTTTGCCCCAACGAATTAGTGAGGTTGTCAAGCTCACTGGTTTGCTGTAACAAAGGATTAAACGTATGGTGTGGAAGGTAATGGTTTGCAGCAAGTAAACAGGTAACAGTGGAAGATGTATCAACGTTAAAGATTGGACCGGGGTCCATAGTTCACTAGAGGTTCACTCCTTAGATAAATAACATGGCATGAAGGGTAAACAAATTACATGAGGGCAATTGACAGGAACTGAGGAAGGCATAACAATGTAATACTAGTCAGAAAGATCCTAAGATATTCGATTGGGAAATACAACAATATACATAGACTGCCATCCAACTGCATCTATGACTAGAAGTCCACCTTCAGGTTATCATCCGAACCCCCTCCAGTATTAAGTTGCAAGCAACAGACAACTGCTTTAAGCAAAGTGTGTAAGGTAAATAGTCCACATGTTCCATGAACAAGAGACCATTGTTTTCTTCCTAGTAGCAACAACACATCTACAACCGAAGAGATTTCTGTCACTTCCCTTGGAAACTAGAGGCATGAACCTACTATCGAGCATAAATACTCCATCTTGGAGTCACTAGGAACTACTTGGCCAAGATAGCCACTAACAACGGAGAGCATGCAAGATCACAAACAACACAGACATGATAGAATCATAAAGACAAAAGCATTAATCAAACCAACATAATAATCTCAATATCCATTGGATCCCCACAAACACAACATGCATGATTACAAATAGATTAGATCTTGATCATGAACGGAGCTCACAGGATCTATACATGAAAGCACAAAGGAGGAGATACAACCATCTAGCTACTACATGGACCCATAGTCCAAGGTGGAACTACACATGCATCATACCAAAGAAGAAGGCCTCCGGGATGATCTCCCCTCCGACAGTGTGCCGGGAAGAACTTCAGATCCCCCCCAATCTAGGGACGATGGTGGCGGCGGCTATAAACAGTTTCGTGGATATTTGATCGGGTGCTTAGGGTTTAGGCATCGGGGGCTTATTATAGGCGAAGGGGGATGCCGAGGAGGTGGCCAGGGGGCCCACACCCTGCCTAGGCATGGGCCCACCCCTGGCCGTGCCTAGGGGGGGTGTGGCCTCCTTGGCACGCCTCTTCGTCTCCCCTCTGGACTTCTTGTTCCCCACGGAAATTTATTGACTTTGAAGTTTGTCTCGTTCAATTGCAAGAATATTTCCTTACTAGCTCTTCTGGAACCAAAAACAACAGAAAATAGGCAACTGGCACTGTGGCAAATTGTTGATAGGTTAGTACCAGAAAACATGTAAAAATCACCTCAAAGTGTAAACAAAGCAAAGCAAAGTAGATACTAACAAGCATGGAACATCAAAAAATTATAGATACATTTCCGACGTATTAGTGGCCATCCACAAGTGTGATACACAAAGTAAACCATAGACATGGGCCTTGTGTAACCATTCAACATAAACCATACAAGTCCCATTCCACCCAGGTGATTCATGAACATGTTGTTTTATTAATCAAAAACATAGGCATAAACTTTGCATAGTATAACAACATGAATATTCCACCCTTGCATTCTACTAGCTAGGCTAAGCATACTAGCCTAACATGTCTCTTAACTTAGGGAAAACTACTAAGACAACATCCATAGGATTTAACATAGCATAGCATATACTTAGAAAAATCACCATGAAAATCCTACTTAAAATAGTGCTAATGCAATAAGGAAAATAGTAGGACATGGGATGAAATATCACTTGCCTCAGTTGTAGTAATCGCTCACACCATCGTCGCAATCACAATAATCGCACTCCAGGATACTATCACGCAAAACAATAATTTCAATCAATCATATAGTAGCACAACACAACAAAATAGTAAGCATGCATTTTAGAAAAGAAAAACAAGTTCAAAAGCTTTCCATAGGCATTTTTTATTAATCAAATAGGCTTAAAATAGGCGTTAATGAATTCTGAATACTTTTAGTATAGAATAGTTTCAGAAAATTATGAGAACCATGCTACTGGATAGGTAATGTTCATAGCTTTCATTTGCCACTGGTTTCACCTTAAAATGATTTATAGATTAAAAGTTATAGCCAAAATACTCATCAAAGGGATTTAATCATGGAGAATATTTTGTACTGTAACAAAATAAAATAATACTACAGTGGCGTAGATTACAATTTTCTGAATCCACAGACACCAAATTTTTCAATTTTGGAGTTGTGGATATTTTACTATGAATTAAATATCATAATATAGATTTAAATAATCCAGAAAATATGCATTGGTCAGAGTACAAATTTTATTGCATGATAATATTCTACAGCTTATTCTGAATCCATACATATATCATTTATATTTTCTGAGCTATATTAGATTTTCTGTGAATTTCACAATATATAAACAATTTCTGGCTATTCTAAAAAGGACAAAGGTCCCTTCACAGGGGGAAGCAAGGATTACAAGTCATAAAGAGCTTCCAAAAGATTATGGTACTTACTAGCTTTGAGCCCTCATTGCCCCTATCATAGGCATCTTGAGATGATTAAGGTTAAAGTGAACAAGGATGGAGTATATGCTTGACGAAATATAAGTTAACAATCTCATGTCCCTTGAATATGAGGGCCACTCCTCATGCTACTCAACTTTAGTTACCGGTAAGTTCTTGTAATTGTAAGTACATGCGTATCATAGAGAACCGCCAATGGGTTACCCTTTGCACATGGTACAGGAGCTTTCCCATAACCAAAATGACAAGGCAAGCAAACAGTGAGCATCTTAGCGATCTTTTTATTTACTATGTGCATAGCTTTTTATGGAGGATGCTTCATAGATAGCTCACTATGGTGATGCTGCAAGTTTCCACCATGATTAGGCATGGCTTAGGCTAGCGGCCCAGGCCTTTCTCTAACACAAAATACAAACTCCATGGACTTACAAGCTCCCTTTTTATTCACACCGGTGACATCCACAGACAAAAGAGCATGATATCAACTGTGTACGAAGTACATGTGCAATGTTGAAAGCGTTCCCCATGACAACACGGTTCTGCTAATTCAAACGTATAGGTGCAAGCATATACAACTTCGATGACACAATGGTTCAAGTCTATTAGGGGCAGGAAAATAAGGTGTGCCATCAAGTTCATGAGAGCTTTACTAACTAGTTTTCACATAACAAAATACTTTTTAATTCAAAAGATAGCTGAAGCTTGAGAATTTGCTTGGAATAGCAATAATTCTAATAGTGAGATATGGTGGACACAAGTGGCACATGTTTTGGTTCAAAGGGATTGGAAACATGAGAAGTATGACTTCTCAAAACTTGTTTTTGGCTAGCAAGGCTGGGTAGAAAGCAAGAGAGTTGAACGAAACAAGCAAACATACAAGTGATAAAGCCAAACATGCAATCTTCCTTGAAGATAAAAAAGATCTTGAATAAAGAATACTAAGCTTATGAGCCAACAAGAAAGAAAACAAATGATACAAAATACCTGTTAGCTTTTTTTGTTCCTTTCAAACCTCAAAAAGTGTTGCTACTGACCAGAGCTCGGTTTGCAAAAACCAATTTAGATCTACTTGATGTTCCCGAAGTGATGCCAATACTGATCAACAAGATCCATCAGATAATAGAGATTAGAAACTAAATAAGAAGTGCAAAAAGTAAAAGATGAGACTTCTCATTAATATTCCATAAAGGCACTCACACCAAGAAATACATAGATAATCAACTAAAGGAGAGATACTTCCACATGCAAACCAAACTATAAGATAACTTCTCTACCAAAGATATGAATCCACTAAAAAGGTAAAAGGTAAAAGATAATGGTGGTGATACCGCGGCACCCCCCAAGCTTGGAACAAGCCAAGGGGATGCCAAACCTGATGATGAATTACTCCTTCGGTGGTGGTGGTGTTCTATTGATAATCTCTTCAATAAGTTTCTTCAAATCCTCAAACTCAAAGGTTAGAGTACGAATCAATTCCAAGTTTTGCTCAATGCGGTTCATGATCATGTCGGACCGAGAATCCCAGTCCTTCTTATTCTTCCGCTTCCTAGCATCATGATGCTTCCCCTCACCAAGTTTGAGAGGAAGGACCTTTGGGGCTTCAAGGTTACTCAGCCAGGACGCCAGACTAAGCCAGCCACGCAGGCTATCACCTTCAAGCTTATGCATGATGACAAGGAGAGAGGCCTAGAGGTAGTCATGCAGGATTTACTTGGGCATTTGTTAGGGAGGCACTCTCGGGAGACTAGAGGTACTCACTTCCACACCTTCGGTAGACGCGACGAGGATGGTGAGGCTATTGAGTTCGAGGATGCTGCTAGAGAGATGGCAGAGCCGATTCGTCTGTACCTTCAGGACCTAGAGGTTCTGCTTAGGCACCTAGATACTGTTAGGACCAACGTCATGCTTAGCAATGACGAGATCCAGGTGCAGCTTTGTCACATCCCAAGATTTACCAAATCTTCTAATGTGAAAAATAAATAAACAAAATAAATAATTGTTGAATTTTAGGGTGAAAAGAAACTTTTGTTTCTAAATGGAAACTTAAAATCCCATCTTGAACAAACTTTGATTAAAGTTTGAATCCAAAAAAATCCAAATCAAGTGAAATGCATTCCTCAATGAATGTGTCTTGCAATTTAAACACTTGGAAAAGTTAAACCAAAACCCTAAACCCTAATGGAGTAAATCATTTCCAAGATCTCTCTAAGACATTGGATTTGTTCCATATAATTTTTTTGTCAACAAACATTAGTAAATGATCAAGAATGACAAATAGAAACATTATAAAACCATATGAATTGGTTTCACTTCATTTGGAGTCATAAATAAAATCTTATGAATTTAATAAAATCAGGAAAAGTAATTTCCAAAGCTAATAAAGCACTTATCTGAAATACATACCATATGGTGAGAAAATAATCCTAAAAAGATTTAAAAGGATAAACAAATATTAAATAAGGTTTTTCAAATTGGAATCACCAAGTTTGGATCTCTAAATAAAAAGATATGGATTTTACAAGATAGAGAAAGAAATATTAAATAAGGAATATTTAAAGACCAAATTAAATCTTGGCCTAATCCATGAGCAAATGGAATAAGTATAATCCAAATCCAAATAAATTAATGGATAAAGAATTTTCAAATAAAATAAAATGGCATTAACCAAATTCTATTTTGATTAAAGACAAATCTCTAATAAGAATGATTATTTAAATCATGGGAAAATAGAATTTGGAATTTACCCAAGTGGAATAAAAGTTAATTAGTTAACTTAAATGGGATCAAGAAATCAACTAAATAAAATTTATGGAATTAAAACTATATTTAATTTCATTGGAATAAACACAAATACCCAATTCAAATGATTTATAAATCATATTAAAAACATTCCTAATAATTCAAGGTGAATTATTTGACACCCAAATAAACAAATAAAACCTACTGAAAAGATTTGGAAGAATTTAGATTTCAAATGGAGTTTGAAAAACATTATTAAATCTTATTTGAAATAATACAAGGGCCTATTTTAATTAATTATTATCCCCTAAAAAGAATAAATATATTATTCTATATTTGACTTCAGAATGAACTATTAAATAGTATTTGAATATACATAAAGTTTGGTTGAAGTTTGAAATTCAAAAGTTGTTTGAATTGATTAATCAAAATCAAAACAAAATAAAAGAAATGGAAAAAGAAAAAGAATTAGATAAAAAAAAGAATAGAAGCAGCCCAGCCCAGCTAGCCCACTAAGCCTAGCAGTCCAGCCCACTCCCTCTCACCCCGCAGAAAACGATTCGCACTCGCAGACGAACCCACTCGGTCACTGACTGCCAGGACCCACTCTCCCTCTCTCTCACTCGCTGACACCAGGCCCCACTGCCACCTCACCATCGTCTCCACCCACGCGAAGACCACGCCCCCTGGCCGTTTCTGCCACCGATTACTCGCGATCAATTCTCCTTAATGCCTCGTTTATTCCTCACCGTGACCATGCAGTATTAATCGCCATGATCCCCTCTTCCTTTCCCCCAACCAACGCCACCAGAGAGCCACCAGGCTGCTCGGAATCATCTGCGAACCCCCACTGTCTCCGACGAGCCTCTGCTGAAATTCTGGCCACAGCTCGCCGCGTCTCGACTCCTCGACCACACGAACACATTCCCCAGCCTCTGGCGCATCTCCCTGTGCTTCCCGTTCATCCGCGCGAGCACCATAGCCTCGACTACGACAACGATAGCACACCTCCGCCGTCCGCCTCCACTCCGACAAGCTCTACTGGTAACATCCGACCGCGCCGCCCACTCTCTTTGATGCTCCGATACTCCCCACTCTTCTGTGCATCTAACCGTGCTCCCCTTTTTCTCTGGCACGCTCTATAGCTTCGCCATCAACAATGTCTGAGCGCAACCGACGGTGACCACGACTCCGGCGAGCAATTGTCGACCACCCCATGCGCCCCTTGCCTCCTCGCGAACACGTTGAGCATCAGCACGCCACGATGACCTCGGTGAGCCTTTCCTCTACCCCTTTTGCCCGCTCAGACGCTGGCGCCGTAGCCTAGCGCCGCTGCCGCTTAGCGCCCGCCATTAGTGGCTAGTGTGTCAAATGCCGTAAGATCCAGATCCAAGCGCCACGACAGATTCATAATCAAAGGGGTAAGATCGATCCTGTGCTGCACGATTCACTTTAAATCCTGCGGTCCACGTTACTGATCCGGACGAACCGGTATGGGCGAATAGAAATCATCCACGTGGCCCAGAGTTTGTTATAAAAACAGAAATTGATCTATTAGATGTTCAATTTTGTAAAATTCATAACTTTCAAACCACACGTCCAAATTTTTCAAATTTTATATCAATGGAATCAGCAAGACAAGTACTTTCCAACCATGCACTTTGTTTAGTAAATTGCTTCTGGATAAATGGTTGTTTTTGCAGAAACTTGTGTAGGCATAATATGAATATAAAATTCTTTCTAAAATTATTTTTGTGATAAAGCCTTTGGGAAAATGGATTGTTTGAACCTACCAACCATCTAAACCAACTTGTGGTTTCAAAAACATATTTTGTGAAGCAAAAGAATAAATCTTTGATTTAGAACATTTCTAGTCAAATAAAAATAATGTTTATTATTAAAAATGCTTTATGAGGAAACCCTTTGGAAAATGTTTTGATTTAAACCCTTTGAACCTAAAGACAAGGTTTTATGAATTAAAAACATAAATTATTATATTGCTAAAGGCATTTTCAACCACATAAAATATTGATTTGGTTTTAAAATGGTTTATAGGTGAAATCTTTTGCAAATGGTTTTGCCACTTTTATAAAAGGACCAATAGGTGTTTTATAATGTTTATAACCTATTAGAAACCACTTTTCCAAATAAAACAATCTTTGGCATGCTTGCATGCATTGCTTTGTTTCTATTATTTTATGTGATGTTTGCTTGAATGGTAGATTGAAATTGTGCCTTGCTTGATTGAATTGTAGTGGAATTTGAAGAGTGTGATCATTGCAAGATCAAGGAGTGAACTTATATTCTCTACCAAAAAGGCAAGTGATGCTTCATACTTTTGTCCCATTATTTTCACTATGCATTAGTGATATTTCTAAGTAGGACTTGCATGGAATTTTGCTAAGTATAAACTATGCCATGGGAAATCCTAGTAGATGAAACCTTAGTAGAAATTTCCTAAGTTAAGAGTCCTACTACTATCATGCTTAGCTTAGCTAGTAGAAAACAAGGGTGGATTATATTCATGCTATGGAATATTTCTAAGTCAAGGACTTGTGTTTTGTTTAATAAAACAACTAAGTGAATGAAACACCTGGGTGGAATGGAAGGAATGGTTTGTGTTGAGTGGTTATACAAGGCCCATTTCTATGGTTTACCTTGTGTATATCACTTGTGGAATGCCACCCAGGAACAAAGAGATTTGAGATGTCAAATGTTGAGAAGCTTCAAGTGCAGCCACTTGGCATTATGGGCTCTGCCTGGATCACATAGGTTGCAATAACTTAGCCAAATGGATAGTTGGTGGTAGGGGTTTGATAGGTTGGAATGCGTCCATTCTGGTCTAAGGGAATGCTTCTGAAAGATCTTGTCTTGGTGAAACCAAGTCTTGTGGGGAAAGTGCACCACCTCTGCAGAGTGAAAAATCTAAGTACTTAGCCATGTCCCTGGTAAAGGACAATTTGAGCATCAAGACATGGAAGCTATCAAGAATCTCCTCATTCAAATTTCTAAGTTAAAAACTTGTGGTTGAACAAGGGTTGAAGGATCACCAATTTCTATTGGGAGATGCCTTGGGTGATTTTGTCAAGCAAAAACTTAGTGTTTTTCAAATGATAAGGAAAATTTATTTTGAGCAAAGCAAGCCTAAGCTCCACTTAGCCAAATGCATATAGATGATAGCCTCCACTATACTACCATAGTATCACTTGCCAATACAATTCAAATGTATTGACCCTTGTGGCTATAACTTATTATGTTGCAGGTTTGTTTGATGTTAGTGTGATGTGTTGATTATGATTACAAGTCTACAACCAACATGATTGCCTGTGGCACTTTGAAGATGAAGGACTCCATGCTAAAGTTATTTCTGCTGCATTGTAATGAGATAGCCAAATGAGCTATGTAAGATGTAATAAATTATTTTATTCCTGGTTATAAAGTTGTATTATGACCTTTTTTTCTTGATATTACATCTTAACTGTGGATGCTAGCTAATGATCCAGGGACTAGCATTGTAAACACAGGGAGCTCTACCTTATTAAAGGTTGGGACCTCTACAAGCTTCGTGAGAAGGACAAGCTCTTCGCAGAGCAAGACGAGATAATCAAGGAAATGGAGGCTAAGTTTGAGAGCCAGGACAGGAAGTTCAAAAGCCAAGAGAAGAGAGTCCAAGATAGGAACAAGAGGATTCGAGAGATGACTGCAGAACTAGAGGCCAAGGACTTCGAGCTCGAGCATAAGCAGGGTGTGATTGAGAGACTTCGTTCACAGAAGAGGGCTCTCAAAGCCAAGGTAGAGGCCTTGACTACCAATCACTACTAGGAAAACGCATGTTCGTGGCGCACCTGAAAAGGCCATCCGTGGTGCACTAGCAGTGCGCCACGGGCCTCGCGCTATGGCTATCTCCTAGCCGTGGCGCACTACCTGGTGCGCCACGGTTGTGTCGAGATAGGCGTGGCGCACATGCCAGTGCGCCACGGAAAGTAGTCAAGGTGCACACGCGTATGAAACGATAACCCTGGCACACCAGGTGCTGTGCGCCACGGATATAAATTTCAAAATTCAAAAAAAGCAGCAGATCTGGATCACAAATATCGCTGTTAGCGTCTGGTGCAGGTCGCCGTCGTCGCCTCCTCGTCGTCACCTCGTCGTCGTTGTCGGAACTTCAAGCAGGAGGAGGAGAATAGGAGGAAGAGGAGGAGAAGAAGAGGAGGAGGAGAAGAAGAAGAGGAGGAAGAGGAGGAGGAGAAGAAGAAGAGGAGGCCTCGTCGTCGTCAGAACTACAAGGAGGAGGAGGAGGAGGAAGAGGAGGAAAAGAAGAGGAGGAGGAGAAGAAGAGGAGGAGGAGAAGAAGAATAGGAGGCCTCGTCATCGTTGGAACTACAAGGAGGAGGAGGAGGAGGAAGAGGAGGAGAAGAAGAGGAGGAGGAGAAGAAGAAGAGGAGGCCTCGTCGTCGTCGGAACTACAAGGAGGAGGAGGAGGAGGAGAAGAAGAAGCCCGCCGTCTCATCGTCGGAACTGCAAGGAGGAAGCCGCCGTCACCATCTTCACTGCAAGGAGGAGGAAGAGGAGGAGAAGGAGAAGGAGAAAGAGAAAGAGAAGGAGAAGGAGGAGAAGAAGAAGGAAATGAGAAGGGAGGAAAAGGAAAAGGAGAGAAGGGAAGGGAAAAGAAAAGGGGTAGGTGGGCGGGGTGAGGATTCGAAATTTGAATCCCGCCCAAGCTTATCCGTGTCGCACTAGGTGGTGGTGCGCTACGGGTAAGTTGCCCTCTATTTTTTTCTGCAAGAAAAAATGGTCTTTTGACCGTAACTTTTTACTCTTTTCGAATTTTGAAAATCTAAAAAATCGCTAAACGACCTATGATCGTTGCGAGCGGATGCGAAATCTCGTTCTCGTCATTTTGGTATATTATACGATTTTTTTTGATATCGTATGCAAAAGTTACGGCCTTTTTACCGTGGCTTGACTTTTTTTTGCAGATAAAGTCGAAACTCATGTTTGTTAATTTTACTAGAAGCTATACCACATTACCTACCTAAATATGAAAGGATTTAATTTTTTTAAGTGTTTATCATTTTCTTTTATTTTTTGCAAAGCCTAAAAAGAGGATCCACGGCGGGGGGGGGGGGGGGGGTGGAGTTGGGGCAGGATAGTTAGGCGTAGGGCACTAGAGCAAGGTGCCCTACTACTAAGTTTATACATCCATGGCGCACATGCCATAGTGCGCCACGGATGTGTCTGGCCGTTTCACAGTAGAGAGGGGCCTGCGCTTAGGCGTAGCGCACCCCCTCCATGTGCGCCACGGTTGACACTAACAACCGTAGCGCACCTACCCTATGTGCGCTACGGATGTTTGGCGTGCGGCCAACAGGGCCCTGGCCCACACATATCTGTGGCGCACTATGGTCATGTGCGCCACGGTTGTTCTAGTTACTAGTAGGGCACTGCCCATAGGTGAGCCACGCCTGTTTTAGCCGTGGGGCACTTCAACCATGTGAGCCATGGATGTGCTGATTACCTATAGCCATTTTCCTACTAGTGAATGTCGAGGAGTACAATACCACTATGGAGAATGCAGGTCTTACACTTGTCGATGAGGAGGTTGATGCAGAGGAGTAGTGATGACTATTGATTTATCTTTCATTTTCCATGCTTTTGATTATTGAGTCGCAATGACCATCCAACATGTGGATGGCTTGCTATGGTGTGTTGATTTTCAAAACTTGTTGTTTATGTTGTTGAACCTTATCTTATCTTGTTATTGTTTTGGTGTTTGTCTATGTGATGTTCTGTGCATAATAAACATATATGGGTATCTCATTCTTATCCTTATTGAAAACCATAGATGCCTCCTCGACGTACCAACCCCAACCCGAACAACAACAATGTCACCCCCGAGATGCAGCAGCTGATGACAGCACAGGAACAACTGATGCAGATGATGACCACTTTCATGCAGAATCAGAATAACAACAACAGTAAAATAACAACAACAACAATCAGAACAATCCACCAGGTTTTGACATGCTCACCAGATTCCTAAGACTGAGGCCTTCAAAGTTCTCAGGAACTACTGATCCCATGGTGGACAATGATTGGCTACGTTCAGTGAACAAGGATTTGGTAACTGTCAGCTGTACCGACGAGGAGAAAGTCAGGTTTGCAGCACACCTGTTGGAAGGACCAACAACTACTTGGTGGGATAACTTCCAGATCACCACTCCCATTGAGGATGTGACATGGGCTATCTTTGAAGATGGTTTCCGTACAACTCACATCTCATCCGGGGTGATGAGCTTGAAGAAGAAGGAGTTCCATAATCTGAAGCAGCGCCGCCGCAGTGTGGCTGAATATATTGAGGAGTTCAACAATCTGGCGCGTTACGCACCAGATGAAGTTGATACTGATGCCAAGAGGAAAGATAAGTTCCTCGAAGGACTGAACGATGAACTGAATCTGCAGTTATCTATGGCCTATGTCCCCACCTACCAATCCCTTTGTGACAAGGCTGCCATCTTGGAGAGCAAGATGAAACAGGTTGAAAGCAGAAAGAGGAAACACAACTCTGACAAGCACAACTCGGGATTGTCTCACAAGCGTTCCCATTATGATGATAGTGGGAGTTCTGGATCCCACAAGCATGGATAGTACAACAACCACCACAACTGCCATCATGACAACAAGCATCACCGTGGTCATGACAATGACAAGTACAAGAATCACAAGGGTGGATACAAGAGCCACCACAATAGAAGTGGAAGTGGTAGTGGAAGCCAGCCTGTCAAGAAGGATCTCAGTCAGGTTGAATGCTTCAAATGTAAGAAGATGGGGCATTATGCAAATGAATGCCCATAAAAGAAAGTTGAAGGACCCAACAAACCCAACCCTTTCCAGAAGGGACAGGTGAACCACATCAATGTGGAAGAGATCTATGAGGAACCTGATGCTGTTGCTGGTAAGTTCAAACTCAATTCTATTCCAACATTTGTTCTCTTTGATACTAGTGCATCGCATTCATTCATATCAAGAGCATTTGTTGAAAGAAATGAACTTCCAGTAGAAACTATTGGGTGTCCTATAAAAGTAAGTTCTCCTGGTGGAGAAATGATAGTGAACTCAGGATGTCATGATCTAGTCATAGAGTTTGGGAAGTATAAGTTTCCCGTTAATCTGATAATCCTAAATTCCCAAGGATTGGATGTCATTTTGGGAATATACTGGATGACTAAGCACAAGCGAGTGCTAGATTGTGCCAACCATACCGTCACACTCACAACCCCAGAAAATAAAAGGATTAGATTCAAGAGTAACTTTGAATCGAAAAGGAGTAAGCTAAATTCTCTTAAGGGGGTTAGCATAGACAGTGTGCCAATTGTGAGTGAATATCCGGATGTGTTTCCGGAAGAATTTTCGGGAATGCCACCAGATAGAGATGTGGAATTTCTGATTGATTTGCTACCAGGATCAGGACCAATAGCAAAGAGACCTTACAAGATGTCAGTGGATGAGTTGAAAGAACTGAAGAAACAACTTGGAGAACAGTTGCAGAAAGGATTTATTCAACCAAGTTCTTCATCCTGGGGAGCACCAGTTTTTTTGTGGAAAAGAAAGATAGAAGTCAAAGGTTATGCATAGATTATCGTTCACTCAATGAGGTGACTACCAAGAACAAATACCCTTTTCCTAGAATCAATGACTTGTTTGATCAGTTAGAAGGAGCCTGTGTGTTCTCAAAGATTGATCTCCGGTCAGGTTATTTCCAGCTCAAGATAAGAGAACAAGACATACCTAAGACAACTTTCACCACTAGGTATGGATTGTATGAGTACACCGTGATGCCATTTGGATTGACCAATGCACCAGCTTACTTCATGAATATGATGAACAAGGTGTTCATGGAGTTCCTTGACAAGTTTGTTGTCGTTTTCATCGATGACATTTTGATCTACTCCAAGAGCAAAGAAGAGCATGAGGGACATTTGAGTTTGATACTTGAGAAGCTTAGAGAGCATAAGCCGTATGCCAAATTCAGGAATTGTGAATTTTGGTTAAATGAAGTTGGATTTCTTGGACACGTTGTGTCAGGAGATGGTGTAGCAGTTGATCCAGCAAAAGTGTCAGCTGTAACTGAATGGGAATCTCCTAAGTCAGTAAAAAGGTTCGTAGTTTCCTTGGCTTGGCAGGATACTACAGAAGATTCATTGAGAATTTCTCCAAGGTAGCTAAGCCAATGACAGAGTTACTAAAGAAAGACAAGAAGTTTGCTTGGTCCGAAGGATGTGAGCTCAGTTTCCAAGAATTGAAGAAGAGACTAGTGACAGCACCAGTCTTATGTCTGCCAGATTTGGAGAAAGATTTCCAAGTGTATTGTGGTGCATCTCATCATGGATTAGGTGCAATTCTAATGCAAGAAGGGAAAGTTGTGGCTTATGCCTCGATACAACTCAAAACTCATGAGGTGAATTACCCTACTCATGATTTAGAGTTAGCCTCTGTTGTCCATGCACTCAAAACATGGAGACATTATCTTTTGGGAAAACGATGTGAAGTGTTCACAGATCACAAAAGTTTGAAATATATTTTCACCCACAAAGAAATCAACATGAGACAAAGAAGATGGCTAGAACTCATCAAGGACTATGATTTGAGTTTGTAATACCATCCCGGTAAAGCAAATGTTGTAGCAGATGCACTAAGCCGTAAGGTATTTGTGAATGGCCTTACTAAGGGAGAGTTGCCAGATGATATGTGTGCCCAATTTAGAGACCTCAGATTGGAGATAGTGCTTGAAGGACATCTCATGTCATTGGGATGTTCAACCCACTTTGTTGGATAAGATCAAGAAAGTCCAAAAGACGGACAAGGAAATTGAAGAGATTAAGGAAAATATTGGCAAAGGAAAAGCCAAAGGATTCCATGAAGACGAACAAGGTACTTTATGGTATGGAAAACGTATCTGCGTTCCGCAAGATCCGGAGCTTCGGAAACTGATTCTACAAGAAGCACACAACTCACCATATTCCATTCATCCGGGTAACACCAAAATTTACATGGATATGAAGGAAAGATTTTGGTGGAATAATCTCAAGAAAGACATCGTCGAACATATTGCTTTGTGTGATGTGTGTAGTAGAGTGAAAGCGGAACATCAGAAACCAGCAGGATTGCTACAACCACTACCTATTCCTGATTGGAAGTGGGACAAGATTGGCATGGATTTCATCACGGGATTGCCAAGGACCAGGTCAGGATATGATTCTATTTGGATAGTAGTGGATCGCCTAACTAAAGTGGCTCATTTCATACCCGTGAAGACAACCTACACAAGTGCTAAGTTGGCCAAGATCTATATGAATAGGATTGTGTGTTTACATGGAGTACCCAAAAGTATTGTGTCAGATAGGGGAACTCAATTCACTTCTCGTTTTTGGAGGCAACTACATGAGTCATTGGGAACGAGGTTGGAATTCAGCACTGCTTTTCATCCTCAGACTGATGGACAGAAAGAAAGGACCAACCAGATACTTGAAGATATGTTGAGAGCATGTGCTCTAGACTATGGAGCTAGTTGGGATGAAAGTCTGCCTTACGCAGAATTCTCTTACAATAATAGCTATCAAGCTAGTATTGAGATGGCACCTTTTGAGTTTCTCTATGGGCGAAAGTGTACTACCCCATTGCTATGGAATGGTGTAGGAGAAAGGAACTTGTTCGGTCCAGAACTAATCAAAGAAGATGAAGAGAAAGTCAAGCTAGTAAAAGACAGATTGAAGATAGCACAGTCCCGATAGAAGAGCTACGCAGACCCTAAGTGTAGAGAAGTCACCTATGAAGTGTGATGGGGGAATACCAATCGGGGTATACCCACGAAGCGGATTCGCCAGGTGGATCGAGCCGACTAAAGCCAAGCCAGGGGTCGACTACCATCTGGCGGCCCAGCGCCTGTTGGACCCGGACAAGCGGCGCCGACTGGAGGCCCAAGACGGCGACTCCAATACAAAGCCCATTAGTGCACTTGTAAACCCTAGGTGGCTGCATATATAAAGCCACCAGGGGCACCCCCACGGGGTATGCTTTCCCACATCATATTAGATCTAGTCTCTCCCACCGCCTCGGGCGACTCCATTGTAAACCAATCTATGATCATATACTGGATTGATAGCAGGACGTAGCGATCCTCCACCGAGGGGACATGAACCTGGGTACATCGTGTGCCAATCTCGCTCCCGGATTCTCCTACGTCGCCTTGCTCCCTCTACGTAAGCTACCCCCAGTAGCATCTGCCGTGCAATACCACGACAGTTGGCGCCCACCGTGGGGCTAGCGATGCTTGGAGGGTGATAATCCCGGCGGGATCCCTCGCCATTAACGTCGATCGGATCGCATCCAGTTTCGTCCGATTGCCGTCTAGTCGCCGTCCGGTGCGTCTCCCTGATAAAGCTCGGTCGTGCTAGCATGCGCGGCCTGCTGGTTCTCCACGGCAGCTGAGTTCTTAATTCAATCCCATCTTGCGTCATTCACTTCTCCAATTGATATTTTATTCGGATCTAACTTTACTTGCGTGTTGTTTGCATGAGTCGTTTGAAGAATTGACCATGAATATAGGACAAGAGTTATTGCTGGCCAGGTCGACACCAATCAGGACCGCCTCCACAGCTACGAAAACCTATTTCAACAAAGAAGACATGCCCCACGAATCGATCGCACGTAGCAGTGACTCATGGGATTTTTCTATCTGATCCCCTCTATTCCACCCATTGCTCTCCTAATTGATTAAATTATTCATATTTAGTTTACTACTTTGATTTTTCCATCCTATGGAGCTTTGTCCATAAATACAAGATCAGATCACCGTGTGTTTTTCATTCGTATAATCTGTTCCAGGAGGCGATTGCGCTGGGGACCAAGGAAATAAATCTTACAGCCGCGATTACATCCAGTTGGTTTCACACGCCGGCAACTCCAATTGCGTCAACAACGATTTGGAGGTCCGGCCAGGCACGCTGACTTGACATCTTCTGAAGGCTTCATCAATAGTGTTAACTGCTTCGTTGCCGTACTTGTCTACAAACGCGCTAGCAATGACTCAGCTATGGCTAATAATTTTCTCTTAACTCAAGTTTATTTTAATTATTATATTTTGTCATATCTATTAATCAATGGTCTTGTCTCCACAAGTACGAGGAAAACCAAGTCGCAATGTGCAGTTCACCGAGCGCCGCACCAATCGATCCTGGTTCCACGATCACGGCTCGCCCTCCGTTGACTCGCCGTCCTCATGGACACTCCATGCTCGGGAACTCGGCCTCCGCTGACTCGCCATCGCGGATTCGCCATGCTCGGGGACTCGCCGCCCTCGCGGATTCCCCGTGCTCGGGAACTCGTCACGGCGGACTCGCCCTCGCGTACTCGACACACTCGGGGACTCTCCACCACGGACTCGCCCTCGCGTAGTTGACATGCTCGGGGACTCGCCACCGCGGACTCGCCCTCGTGTACTCGCCCTTGCGTACTCGACACGCTTGGGGACTCGCCACCGCGGACTCGCCCCTCGCGACCTCGTCCATCGCCGACTCTCCATTCTACCGGCTAAACGACGTGTCGACTTCGCCATAGAGCGACCTCCGTCCGCTGCGTCGACCCCGTGTCCGCCGCGTCGGCCCTTTCCGGCTACGTCAAATGCGTATGCCGCGCTTTCTAAGGGTCACATGCCACGCTGCATGGACTCACCACTAGGCATCTCTTCCCCCCAGGAAAAATCAATTCGCCTTTGTCAACCTTTGAAAGAGCGACTCGCAATGGCCAAGTAGTGTGGACGAGGACTCGCAAACCGAGCCTTGAATCGTCCACGAAAAAACGCTAACCGAGAGCCATCATTGGAGTCGCCTTGCTCGACTGGCCTTCCGGGCCAAGACAAATGGTAGTGCTACACAAATAGCACCATGTCCTCCTCAACCTTAGACGGTCACGACTGCACGGCTAAAATACCTGACGAGGACTCGCAAACCGAGCCTCGGATCGTCCAGGAAGAACACCAAGCTGAGATCCATCTTTGGAGTCGCCACGCGACTGGCCCCCGGGCCAAGACGAGAGACTCGCTAACAAAAACAGCGCAATCAACATCATTGCGGACTCATCGCCAATCATCACGCTGGGACTCCTCGCCGCGGACTTCGCAATCAGCAACGCGACTTCGCCATGCTCGGGGACTCTCCCCTCGCGGACTCGCAATCATCGCGGACTCGCCACGCTCGGTACTCTCCCCTCGTGGACTCGCAATCATCACGGACTCGCCACACTCGGGGACTTTCCCCTCGCGGACTCGCAATCATCGCGAACTCGCCACACTCGGGGACTCTCCCTCGCGGACTAGCTCGACCTCGCCACTCGCCATGCTTGGCACCAACCACTACTATTTTCAGAATATGCATCTTTAAGGAGCCTCAAGTCGCCTCTACAAGCCAACTTGAGCCTCGGGGACTACTCCTAGGCATGCTGCGTGTACGCGTGGTTCCACGACCGCGGCTCGCCCTCGTCGACTCGCTGCCGCGGACACTCACCCTCGCGTACTCAACGCGCTCGGGGATTCGCCACCGCAGACTCGCCCTTGCATACTCAACGCGCTCGGGGACTCGGCGCGCTATAAATAGCGCCACTCGCCGGTCGCCACTCGGCACTCGCCCTTGCGTACTCAACGCTCTCAGGGACTCTCCACCGCGGACTCGCCCTCGCGTACTCAACACGCTCGGGGACTCTCCACCGCGGACTCGCCCTCGCGTGCTCAACGCGCTCGGGGACTCGCCACCGCGGACTCGCCCTCGCGTGCTCAACGCGCTCGGGGCCTCGGCGTGCTACAGACAGCGCCACTCGCCGGTCGCTTGACCTCGCCACTCGCCACGCTCGGGGACTCGGAACGCTCCACGTTCGGGGACTCGTCGTAACTAGCGGCTTCACTGATACCCTGCGTCTTTCGCCAACTGGCCATCACCGACTGGCTCACGCCGACTGCCTCCCGCTTCACGGTTCTTTCCTCTTTTCAGGATCTCGTGGCCGATTTGCCACGACCCATCGTCACGACTCTCCGCGCCATGCCTCAATCCCACGTCGAATCAACAACGCGCTCGGGGACTTCTGATGGGGGAATACCAATCGGGGTATACCCACGAAGCGGATTCGCCAGGTGGATCGAGCCGACTAAAGCCAAGCCCAGAGCGGGTCGACTCACCCAATACGGCGACTGGCGCACGCTGGACCCGGACAAGCGGCGCCGACTGGAGGCCCAAGACGGCGACTCCAATACAAAGGCCATTAGTGCACTTGTAAACCCTAGGTGGCTGCATATATAAAGCCACCAGGGGCACCCCCACGGGGTATGCTTTCCCACATCATATTAGATATAGTCTCTCCCACCGCCTCGGGCGACTCCATTGTAAACCAATCTATGATCATATACTGGATTGATAGCAGGACGTAGCGATCCTCCACCGAGGGGACGTGAACCTGGGTACATCGTGTGCCAATCTCGCTCCCGGATTCTCCAACGTCGCCTTGCTCCCTCTACGTAAGCTACCCCCAGTAGCATCTGCCGTGCAATACCACGACAAAGTGGGTGATAGAGCTTATCTTAGAGTGTCACCACTTCGTGGAGTGAAGAGATTTGGAGTCAAAAGAAAATTGGCCCCAAGATATGTTGGACCATTCAAGATTATAAGTCGTAAAGGAGAAGTAGCTTATGAAATTGAATTGCTAGAATCTTTGTCTACAGTTCACAATGTGTTTCATCTGAGTCAGCTAAAGAAATGCCATCCAGAAATGGAAGAGATTTCTTTGAAGGATACTATACCTTTGGAGGAGGTCCAATTGGAACGTGATCTCACATCTGAGGAAAAAGCCATCAAGATTCTTGAGACTGCAGAAAGAGTTACTCGGACTAAGACTATCAGATTCTGCAAAGTTCAATGGAACCATCATTCCGAAGAAGAAGCAACATGGGAAAGAGAAGATGACCTTCGGAAAGACCACCCTCACCTATTTTCTAGCCAATCCGAATCTCGAGGGCGAGATTCACCTTAAGGGGGTTAGATTTTTAACATCCCTAAAATCATGTTTTCAAAGATTGCATATTATCCAAGCATTCATAATCATTTAGGGATCATTTTCAAAGTCATTACAAAAACAAAAGCATTTGGGTGCTTATTAATTTATGTAGACAGAACATTGGTGCAATGCTACTCTCTAATGAGAGATTATTTGTTTTATACCAAGATTGTTTGTTCATAAGATGTTTTGTTTTTTTCTAAAGCTTGGAATAAAATTTGAAAACAAAATATGGTTTTAAAACCATTTTCGTATCATTATTAAATCTTGTGTAAAGGCACTGTTTTATTTTAAAACTCCAAAGGAACCAAGCAAGTTTAGTTAAACAGTATGGTTTTATACTAAAAAATGTGCAGGTTTCACTTTATAAAAATCCAGAAAGAATTTGAAATCAAACACATTTGATTTCATTTGAAAATGTTTCCTGAAAAATCAAAATAGAAAAAGAAAAGGTTAAAGAATCAGAACTGGGCCAGGAGCCACCCATTCGGCCCAGTAGACAAAACAACCCACCCAGGTTTTTCCTTCTCCCTCTGTTTCTCACCGCAGCAGCGCGCACCCACTCGCTGACAACCCGACCCCACGTTGCCCCGTCAGCATCGTCCCCAAATCAACGCGCGCTCGACCCGCTCCGCCGTTAGCTCGCCGCAGTGACGCCGCGGCTTAATTCCGCTTAATTTCCATTGATTCAGGGAGTAAACCTCGCCCCGCTCCTGGCTACTTAAACCCCACACTGCCACGGCCATTTTCCCCCACACAGCACCCTCTCCTCGCCACTAGGCTGCCCAGATTTCACCAGACTTCGCCGCTGTCCCGACGAACTACGGCGACAGATTCCGGTGAGCTCCGAGCACCCCTCGCCTCCTGCTTGACCCTGTCGAGTTCGCCATGCCTCTGTGCTTCTCCTAATGCTTTTGGTTTTCCCGCGCATGACCCAGGTCGCTGTCCCCGACCACCTCAGCAAACGACAGAACCGCCGCCCAACTCCGGTGAACGATTTAGGTAATATGAGACCGCCCCTTGCTTTCTCTCTGACCCTATCTTGATCGCCAGATTGTTGTGCACACCCTGACGCCTTTGGTTTGTGTTAGGGAGGTCCACATCATCGGCAACGTCGTCGTCCGTAGAAAACCGACGCTGCCCGCAACTCCGACGAGCCCTAGTGACCTCCACAGTGCTCCCCGTCCACGCCAGCAAGTAGTTGAGCATCAGCGCGACCTAGCGAGTTCGCTAAGCCCCTCTTCTGACCCCAGCCCCCTCCATAGCCGCCGGAGCATCACTGACAGAGCGCCGCCACCGTGCAACCGTCGTTAGTGCCGCCCATCCATGTCGCACGCTTGGCAACCGTAGGATCCAGATCCTGCGCTTAGGATTAGATCTGTAGCGAAGCGGTATGTGTTGATCTGAGCCGTGCGTGGTAAGTTAGATCTAACGGCCCGCGAGTGTGATCCGGTGCGAAACGGTATCGTCCAATCAGACGCTTCCGCGTGGCCTGTTCTTTGTTTTAAAAATCTGAATTAGATCTATTAGTGATTCAAACTTGTAAAATTCATAACTTTTGATCCACAGGTTCAAATTTTACAATTTTTATATCATTGGAATCAGGAGAAAGAATGCTATCTTTTTATGCAATGTGTTTAATGTTTTGCTTCTGTAAAATTGGTTATTTTTGCAGAGACAATTATAAGCTTAATTTGAGTATAAAAATTATTTAAAATTGATTTAAAGATCAAATAAAGTTTATTTAGAGTGTCTTGGCCTTGTTTATGATTTAGTACTGTGTACTTGTCTTGTTTGGTGTAGAAAAATCATCACATGGCATTTGCATGCATTCATATATTTTTGCTTGTATATTTTTGATATGTGAATTTGGTGCCATTATTTTATGTGTAGATTTTGGTGCTAATAGTGATTGTGGTTGTGAAGATTGTTGCTACTCCCCAAACTACCAAGGCAAGTGGTGCTTCATGTTTTAATCCCTATATTTTTACCTATGCATTAGAAATATTTTGTATAGGACTTGGATGATTATTTTGCTAAGTATCTACTACCTCCGTTTCAAGGCTTAAGGCGCACACGCTTTCCAAAGCAAAGTTTTACTAAAAGAATTTAGCAACAAAATCTTGATTATATTGTACATAATTAGTATCGTTGGATTCGTATTGAAAAATACTTTTCAGTGATACTAGTTTTATACCAAAACTCTTTACATATTTAGAGTAATTCTTGGTCAAAGAAAAAACACGCAAAACGAGGACGCCTTAAGCCCTGAAATGGAGGGAGTATATGTTATGCTTGGGAAATCCTAGTAGTTGTAGCAATGTTAGAATTTCCTCTAAGTTAAGATACTTGTTATTGCCATGCTTAGCCTAGCTAGTAGCAACCAAGGGTGGATTATATAATCATGCTATGAAAATTATTTTAAGTCTTTGACTTGTGTTTTGCTTAATAAAACAACTAAGTGAATGAAACACCTGGGTGGAATGGAAGGACTGGTTTGTGTTGAGTGGTTACACAAGGCCCATTTCTATGGTTTACCTTGTGTATCACACTTGTGGAAATCCACCCAGGAACAAAGGGATTTGAGATGCCAAATATTAAGAAGCTTCTAGTGCAGCCACATGGCATTATGGGCTCTGCCTGGATCACATAGGTTGCAAAAACTTAGCCATTTGGACAGTTGGTGGTAGTGGGATGATAGGTTGGAACGCGTCCATTTGGTCTAAGGGAAGGCTTCTAAAAGGTCCTGTCTTGGTGAAAATCAAGTCCTGTGGGGAAAGTGCACAACCTCTGCAGATGGAAGAATCTAAGTACTTAGCCATGTCCCTGGTATTGGACAATTTGAGCATCAAGACATGGAAGCTATCAAGAATCTCCTCATCCCAATTTTTCTAAGTAAAACTTGTGGTTAAACAAGGGTGAAGGTTCACCAATTTCTATTGGTGGTTCCTTGGGAAAGTTTTGTCAAAGAAAAACTTAGTGTTTTCAACTGATAGGTAAAACCTATTTTGAGCAAAGCAAGCCTAAGCTACACTTAGCCATATTCGTGTAGTAACTAGATGTTAATATTCTACTAAGGTATCACTTGCCAATACTATTCCAATGTATTGACCCACTGTGGCTGTAACTTGTGATGTTGCATGTTACTCTGATGATAATTAGGGGTTATGAGTCTACACTCAACATGCTTGCCTGTGGCACATGAAGATGAAGACTTATTTATATTATTATATTTGAACTCTTCTATTAGGCCTGTGGCCATGGAGTTGTAAAAGACTATGTTGTCTCTGGAATGATATGTAATAATTACCTTTGTATCTGTGTACTTCATCTTAAACTGTAGATGCTAGCATTGATCCAGGGACTAGCATTGCAATCACAGGGATCTTTACCTTTATAAAGGTGGGATCTTACAGCTCGATAGTGGGTTCATGCCTCTAGTTTCCAAGGGAAGTGACAATAATCTCTTCGGTTGTAGAATGTGCTGTTGCAACTAGGGATAAAACAATGGTCTCTTGTTCATGGAACATGTGCATTGTTTACCTTACACACTTTGCTTTAAGTAGTTATTTGTTGCTTGCAACTTAATACTGGAGGGGGGTCGGATGATAACCTGAAGGTGGACTTGTAGTCATAGATGCAGTTGGATGGCGGTCTATGTATCTTGTTGTATTGCCCAATCGAATCTCATAGGATCTTTCTGACTAGTAATTGCATTGTTATGCCTTGCTCAGTTTCTGTCAATTGCCATGCTTTAATTTGTTTACCCTTCATGCCATGTTGTTTATCTAAGGAGAGCACCTCTAGTGAACTATGGACCCCGGTCAAATATTTTCCATTGATACATCTTCCACTGTTACTTGTTTACTTGCTGCAAACCATTACCTTCCACACCATACGTTTAATCCTTTGTTACAGCAAATCAGTGAGCTTGACAACCTCACTGATTCGTTGGGGAAAAATCTTGAGTTTGTGTTCTGCAGGTCTCCGCGTTGCTTGCAACACCTGTGTGACGTTTCCTTCCTCCTACTGGTTTGATAACCTCGGTTTCATACTGAGGGAAAATTGTTGTTGTGCTGCTTCATACCTTGATCTTGGGGTTTCCAACGAAGCGGCCCATGACAAGTACGGGGTGCCATCACCTCCGAGTGAGATTCATAAGGATAGGAATCAAATATATAACTTTTGGCCTCTTGATGGAGAGAGTACAGCCCAAGCTTTGGGGAGATTAAAGTTACTAATGCTTAAATGTCCTATTCATGAAGTCCCTAACAATATTGTTATTAATAACATTTAGGCAAGGCTGTCTCTTCATGATAAAGATTTATTAGATGCTTCTTGTGCTGAATCATTCACACGTATGAAGGAAGAAGCTAAATAGGATCTTCTAGACCGTATTCAAGGAAACACTAAAGCATGGGAGAATGAGAAAGGAAGAAAGTCAGGTATATATTATGATTATAAATGCATTATATATTTTATGGGAACTGATGACTTTCGTGATATTAGTATTGAGTATGGTCTTGGTCCTCAAGTTCTTGCAAATTGCTTTAAGGCCTTTGCGTCTTACATTCAAATTCCAAAAAGGGAGTGGAACAAGTACCATGCACCTTATAAGGATATTGTTTTTTTTTGACATGTTTATAAGGATATTGTTAATCATGTTCATGTTAGAAACACTGAGGTTTGTACTGTTGATCCTATTTTGCATGAACCCTATATTGATAAAATAGCTTTCCATGTCAAGGTAAAGGAACATTCTATTATGGCTAATGTGGTTAGCAAAAGTACGAAGAGAGCTGTAGAACTTGATGAACAAAAAAATATTGAACCAGTAGTAGCAATTGTAAAAGACCTTGTCACTTAAAATTGTAGAAGATGGGCACATTATCTTTTGTGAAGATGCTTCTAATATTATCTCTCATCCTAGTAAAACTATAAAAGCTAGTGTCCCTATGCTCTCTGTTAGAATTGGTGATCATTGCTACTATGGTTTGTGTGATATTGGTGCTAGTTCTAGTGCTATTCCTTATGAGATTTACACGGAGATTATGCATGAAATTGGTCCTTGTGAACTTGAGGACATTGATGTGGTTATTCACCTTGCTAATAGAGAGACAGTCTTTATCTTTCTTGGTAGAAGTTGTTCCCTTATGGAGGTTTCCAAACATTTGATGCATTCCATCTTGTTTCATTTGTTGAACTATAGGATAAATGGGGCATTGGATAGGGACATGATCATTTCCTTCACATAGGAAACAAGTAACTTGAGATGTGGGGCATTGTTTAGTTGGATGTTTCTCTTCACAATTAGGGCTTTGGTCCACATGCTCTTTGTAAGTGTTTTCTATGTATCCACAAATATTACAAGCTTGAGTTCCTTCTATAATATCATCCTTGATATCATTGTTGTCACAATATATTTGGGAAAGGTTGTTTATCATGTTGATCATTTGATTGGTCATCCTTTGCAACAATTGTGATTGGGTTTCCAAGAATTTTTGCAGGGTTGGGTCTAAATCATTGTTGTTGGCTAAAAGCTGAGTTGTCACTTGATTCAACTGGGCTTGGGTTGCTAGTAGTTGTTCTCCCATGTGCATCTCTTGGTTGTTGCTGTCACCATTCTTGATGTTGGAGCCTCTTGGACAAGTCATCTATTTGGGTTGGATTGGGATTATATTAGGCAAAAGTTTTCTATAAGAAGAGTTCTACTCACACACAACAATTCACACAAAGCAATGTACAAGCAATCACAAACATGCATTCCAATCAAACACAAGGTTCAAGCATATTTTAGGCAACAAAATATTTTTCCTACACCACATAAGTTGGTGTGATCAATCTAATCACTAGTATGGTGGTCCAACTATGGTTATCACTTGAGATCAATCCATTCTTCTTGGTTGTTTCTTCATGAACAAGATCATTGTATCCTTGGAAAAATTCTTGTATCTTGGTCACAAGCTTCAAAGGTGATGATGGTTCCTTCTAAGTTGTATTTCCTTAGTCTTCAAGTCTTCAGTAACATTCTTGTCTCACTTGTAGTCCTTATTGATGTCCAAATTGAAGTCCTTGGTGAAACTAAAGTTGAAGTCATTGGTGATGTTGAAGTCTTTGTTCATGGTGGAGGCTTTGTCCATCAAGTTGAAAAGGGAGAGATGTGGAATCAAAAGCAAAAAGGTTGAGGAAAGAGTTTACAAGATTGTTTGTAAATAAGTTCAAACAAATACAACTTCTAATTTTCTAAGGGGTTTTGTCCAATCCTAGGGTTACAATCCTACAGGCAACATAGTGCTCTGATACCATCTGTAGAGGTCCCAATCTGATATGGTAGAGATCCCTGTGTTTACAATGCTAGTCCCTGGATCAATAGCTAGCATCCACAGTTTAAGATGTAATATTAAGGAACAAAGGTCATATTACAACTTATAACCAGGAATAAAATAATACATTACATCTTACATAGCTCATTTGGCTATCTCATTACAATGCAGCAGAAATATCTATATAGCATGGATTCCTTCATCTTCAAAGTGCCACAGGCAATCATGTTGGTTGTAGACTTGTAATCCTATTCAACACACTTCACTAACATCAAACAAACCTGCAACATAATAAGTTACAGCCACAAGGGTCAATACATTTGAATTGTACTGGCAAGTGATATTATGGTAGATAATAGTGGTATCTATCATCTATATGCATTTGGCTAAGTGTAGCTGAGGCTTGCTTTGCTCAAATAAGTTTTCCTTATTAGTTGAAAACACTAAGTATTTGTTTGTCAAATCACATTAGGAATAACCAATAGGAATTGGTTAACCTTTACCCTTGTTCAACCACAAGCTTTTAACATAGAAATTGGGATGAGGAGATCCTTGATAGCTTCCATGTCTTGACGCTCAAATTGTCCATTGTCGGGGACACAACTAAGTACTTAGATTTTACTCTCTCGAGAGGTGGTGCACTTTCCCCACAAGACTCGACATGCATCGAGACAAGATCTTTCAGAAGCCTTCCCTTAGACCAAATGGGCACGTTACAAACCTATCACCCCCTACCACCTTCTGTCCATCTGGCTAAGTTATTGCAACCTATATGATCCAGGCATAGCCCATATTGCCATGTGGCTGCACTAGAAGCTTCTCAACATTTGTCATCTCAAATCTCTTTGTTCCTGGGTGGCTTTCCACAAGTGATATACACAAGTTTTCGCCAGTTTACTGGCCCTATGTAACCAATCAACATAAATCCTTGCAATCAATTACCATTCCACCCAGGTGTTTCATTCACATAGTTGTTTTATTAAACAAAACATAAGTCATAGACTTAGAAATATTTCATAGCATGAATATAGTCCACCCTTGTTTTCTACTAGCTAGGCTAAGCATACTAGTAGCAAGAATCTTAACTTAGGGAAATTTCTACTAAGGCATCATCTACTAGGATTTCCCATGGTATAGCATATAGATACTTAGCAAAATTTCATGGACGTCCTACTTAAAATATCACTAATGCATAGTCAAAATATTAGGACAAAATGTATGAAGCACCACTTGCCTTTTTAGTAGAGATCTAAGTTCACTCCTTGATCTTGCAATTGTCACACTCTTCAAAGTTCACTACAATTCAATCAAGCAAGGCACAAATTCAAAACTAGCATTCAAACTATTCATCACATAAAATAAATAAAACAATGCATGCAAGCATGCAAAAGATTGATTTATTTGGAAAGGTGGTTTATAATAGGCTATAAACATTTTAAAACACCTATTGGTTATTTATAAAAGTGGCAAAACCATTTGAAAACAAGTTAGTGAAATTGGCCACTTTAAATCATTTTTGTTTTGCTAGAAATTATTTTAATCAAAGTAATCTTTTGTAGTGTTATCCAAATATGTTTTTCAACACAAATATTAGTGTTTATTGTCAAAGTGTTTCAAACTAATCCATTTCCAAAAGGTTTCACTCAAAAACCATTTTTAAATAATAGCAACATTTTTGTTTTACTAGAAATGCCTTTAATCAAAGTAATATTTTTCTAGTGTTAACAAAGTATATTTCTAAACCCAAAAGTTTGTGTTTCTGGTCAGTAGGTTCAAATCAAATCATCTTCAAAAGATTTTACCCAAAAATCATTTTTAGAATAAATTTTATACTCAAAATAGGCCTAGAAACTTTTCTGCAAAAACACCTAATTTTCCAGAAGCAAAATATTAAACTAAGGGAATTTTTGCAAAGTTCACACTTTTCTGAATCCAATTATATAAAATTTGTAATTTTTGGACATGTGGATCAAAAGTTATGAATTTTACAAAATCATTCATCTAATAGAAATGTTTCTGTTTTTAAAACAAAAGTTGGGTTACGTGTCACAATCTCATTGGACGATACCGGTTCGGTTGGATCATGCAGTGTGGATTGTTGGATTAAAAGAGATCCATGAGGCTTAGATCTAGCGTATCGCTTCAGTTAAGTGGTTCTATCCTGTCCACAAGATCAAGATCTAACCTAATCAATCCAAACCCATTTAACTGGCAGATCGGCGACGGTCACGCGGCCGGCCGACGCCGGGTGATGTTGCCAGTGAAACTAGGAAGCGAGGGAGAGGGGGAAGGTGCTCACTGGGTTCGTCGTGGCGTGCAGGTGATCGATGTGCTCGTTGTAGACGAAGGGGCGCACGAGGACGGCGGGAATCTCTCACCGGGGTTGCTTACTGGCTTGGTTACGCTCGGCCGTTGTTACATGGCATGCTAGGACAAACATGCGGTGTTGTTAGATGTGTAGGAGGTTGGCGAGTATAGGAGCATCATTCAGAGGGGAAGGGGAGGTCAGGGTTCACCTGGAGGGGTCGCCGGAGTCAGAGTTGAAGACGGTGGCGCTCGGACTTGGTTGTTGCTGAGCCTATGGGGAGCGCGCGAGTGAGCGAGAGGTGCTGGCAGATGCACGAGATGCTGGCGAGCAGGCTCGTGGAGTCCAGGGGCAAGGGAGGTGAGGTTCGAGATGAAATTGCAGCAGCCTAGGGGTGTTCGGGGCATGGGGCTTGAGGGGAACGAGAGAGAGGGAGGAGGCGCTTAAATGGGCGAGGTCACGGGCGAATTACTGGCGTGATTGATGCGAATTAAATCGAGGTTGAATCGAGCAGAAACGGCCGGAGTGAGGGGCAAGGTCAGCATGGGGTGGAGACGACGATGAGCTGGCCAAGTGGGTCCCTTTCGTCAGTGAGGTGAGGGGTAAGTGCGTTAGTGAGAATAGAAACAAGGAGAGAGGGGTGCCGGGTGGGCTGGCTGGGCCAAGTTGGGCCTGGTCTAGGGTAGGGTTAGTGGGCGGTTTCTTTTCTTATTATTTTCTTCTTAATTCTTTTTCTTTTTCCATTTCTGTTTTGATTTTATTCAAATGATTTCAAACTCAATTTGAATTCAGATTTTTGTCAAACCTTTTCTAAATATTTTTAGTAGGTTTTATCTGTTTATTAATGTATTTAAATAATCCATTTTAGAATATTTTCTTATATTCTCTCATGGTTTATTATTTATTTAAATTAGACATTTGTCTTTATTTATATTGATTAAAGCTTCCATTTAAATTCAAATTTCACCAAACTTTTTCATTAGGTTTAAACTATTCATTAGTGTGTTTAAATAATTCACTTTGAATTATTTCAAACATATTATTATGATTTAATATTTATTTAAATGAGGCTTTTGTCTTTATTTAAATGAATTTGAATATGGTTCCAAACCATATAATTCTATTAATTAATCCTTTATTCTTTTAAGTTAATTAGATAACTTTTAATCCATTTTGGTAATTTCAATTATTATTTTCTCATGATTTAATTAATCATTTACATCAGGAATTTTTTCTTTATTCAAATTGAATATGGTTAAGTCCATATATGGTTTTATTCAAATAATATTTATTCCTTTATTTTATTTGTATTATCTTTATTCCATTTACTTATGGATTTAGTTCAAGTTTTAAATTGTCTTCTAAATAATTTTATTCGGATTTATTATTTAGTTTAGGCAATTTGTCTTTATTTAAATAAAATTGAATATGGTTTAATCGATATGATTTTATTTAAATAATCTCTTACTCCTTTTTATTATTCAAGAAACTTTCATTTGTTTATGAATTTGGCCAAGATTTTATTTGTCTTTTAAATATTCCTTATTTATTTATTTATTTCTTTGTCTTATAAAATCCATATCTTTTATTTATAGATCCAAACTTGGTGATTCCAATTTGTATAATTTTATTTAATCGTTGTTTATCTTTTTTAATCCTTTTAGGATTACTTTGCTCACATTTTTTGTATTTAATTTAGTTAGGAGCTTTTATTAGCTTTGGAAATTATTTCCTTTTAACTTATTATATTCATAAGTTTTTATCCATCCAAATTAAGTGAAACCAATTTCTATGGTTTTATAATATTTTTGTTTATCATTTTTGATCATTTATAATTGTTTGTTGTTGAATTTTTATATGGAACAAATCCATAGTCTTAGAGAGATCTTGGAAATAATTTCTTTCTTTAGGGTTTTAGGGTTTTGGTTTAACTTTTCCAAGTGTTTCAATTTCAAGATACATTCATTGATGAATGTATTTCACTTGATTGAATTTTTGTTGGATTCCCTTTTTATTCAAAGTTTGTTCAAGAAGTGTTTTGATGTTTCCATTTAGAAGCAAAAAAGTTTCTTTTCAGCCTAAATTTCAACAATTAATTCTTTTGTTTATTTATTTTTCACATTTCAAAATTTAGAATTTTTTTGGATGTGACAGTTATTAAAGAGGTGTATCATTCAGGAGCTATAAAAATGTCTTCTTTAAGGGACGACACTACACAAGTGGTAAATGGTCAAAGGCTCAAACATTATATTTCCGGAGATTCTTATAATGAAGATGTTGATGTTATTCAAATGGTACCTCTGGAAGAATTTATTAAAGACCGAACTCCGGAATCTGCAGAGTCCGTTTGCAAATAGGTAAAAGTGCTGAAAAATAAAGATTCGCGAAAAACTCTTTGCTTTATATTTTTACTATTTTATTCCATATGGAAGGTTACGAGACAAAAAAGAGGAGGAAACAGAGCCCGGGTGGGCCACACCCACTGGTGGCGTGGGTCCCACCTTCCACGCCACCATGGGGTGTGTCCACCCCGGAGCCCGTCTCGGTCCCGTTTTTGCTCTGAACCTTCCTTATGTCATAAAACTTCGTAATATATAATCACCCAGACCCACCCGAGGTTCATATATCGTGTTCTCATCGTGTTTTCGTTTCTATCTGTTTTTGTTCGGATGTTGTCCCATGGTTTGTCCTCGGAGAACTACGAGTTGCGACGTTGGCGCGAGCTCTACCGAGATCTTGAGCAAGGGGCTTTCACTGGATGGGCGGAAGAAGAAAGGATCGTGACTAGGCGTGAAGTCATGGATTGGAGTGTCGAGGAGGGAGTGAAGAGCATGTCAGCAGCCAATCAAGGAAAAACTGCTATAGGATCAAGGGCAAGAAAACCTACTTTTGTAGGGGCAATTAACACTGGACGTGCTTTTTCTCATAATATGCAGGGGATGATGACCTTCGTTGCATACTTTAATCCCTGTCCTGAGGCAGTGGAAGCCCTTCGTGTTACAAATGAGTTTTGTGATAAGTACCGAGCCCTAAGGAGGAAGGTGGATATACATCAAGATGAGAATAAGAGGCTTCGTGAGATACTAGAGGGTTTTCTTACCCTAAACATGAGAACACCACCACCACCGAAGGAGTGTGTAACACCCTCGGTCACTTCTGGCAGCTCAATAGGATCTCTAGACTAACCCCACACACCAACACTAGTCTTTTCTGCGCACTTTGTCCTCACTCATGCACTGCACCCACTTCGGCCGGTCACCCATCCTAGAATTTCTCTAGGCCAAGCACGCTTAACCTTAGAGTTCTTTTTGAATGAGCTTCCGGAAAAGAAATTGCAACTTGTTGGTATGGGTTTCCTATCAATCCTATTGATCCATGCGCTAGGGTCTCACATACACCCACCCTTAGAAGATCGATGTCCTCATCGATCAACCACAAGCCAGGAACGTCCCATCTTGGCACAGGTCTGTGCGTCCAGTGCAATCACATTGTCATGTCGTGTCCACTCCGGGCCACACGCGCAATCCTACACATGTCCGCCACTGACCTGCACACGCCCATGTAACCAAGAGGGGCGGCTCTGATACCACTTGTAACACCCTCGGTCACTCCGGACCGACGGTTGTCACTTCTGGCAGCTCAATAGGATCTCTAGACTAAGCCCACAGACCAACACTAGTCTTTTCTGCGCACCTTGTCCTCAGTCATGTGCACCCGGTACCCACTTCCCGGTCGGTTACTCATCCTAGAATTGCTCTATGCCAAGCACGCTTAACCTTAGAGTTCTTTTCGAATGAGCTTCCGGAAAAGAAGTTGCAACTTGTTGGTATGGGTTTCCTATCAATCCTATTGAGCCATGCTCTAGGGTCTCACAGAGTGATTCGTCATTAGATTTTGGCATCCCCTTGGCTTGTTCCAAGCTTGGCGGAGTGTCGTGGTATCACATCATCATCTTTCATCTTTTTACCTTTTTAGTAGAGTCATATCATGTTTAGAGAAGTTATCATATAGGATGGTTTGCATTGTGGAAGTATCTCTCCTTTAGTTGGTTATCTATGTATCCCTTGGTGTGAGTGCCTTTATGGAATATTAATGAGAAGTTTCATATTTTATTTTTTGCACTTCTTATGTTAGTTTGCATTCTCTATTATATGATTGATCTTCTTGATTACTACTGGTATCACTTTGGGAGCATCAAGTAAATCTAAATTGGTTTTGGCAAACCAAGCTCTGGTTAGTAGCAACACTTTTTTAGGTTTGAAAGGAAAATAGAAAAGCACTTACAGGTATTTTTAATTAAGTTTCTTTCTTTCTTGATTCGATCATAAGTTTAGTATTCTTTAGTTAAGATCTTTTGTGTTTTCAAGGAAGATTGCATGTTTGGTTTTATCACTTGTGTGTTTCCTTGTTTCCTTCACCTCTCTTGCTTGCTACCCAGCCTTGCTAGCCAAAAACTTGTTTTGAGAGGGAATACTTCTCATAAATTCAATTCCTCAAAACCAAAACCTATGCCATTTGTTTCCACCATATCTACCTATTAGCATTATTGTTGTTCCAAGTAAATTCCTGAGTTGCATCTACCTTTTAAATTAAAAATTCTTTTGTTATGTGAAAACTAGTCAGTAAAGATCTCACGAACCTGATGGCACACCTTATTTTTCTTACCCCTAATAAAATTAAACCATTGTGTCATCTATGTTGTATATGCTTGCACTTATACATTGGGATTACCATAATCGTGTTGTCACGAGGAACGCTTTAAACATTGCACCTGTACTTTATACACAGTTGATATCGTGCTCTTTTGTTTATGGATGTCGTCAGTGTGAAATAAAAAGGGAGCTTGTAAGCCCATGGAGTTATATATATGTGTTAGAGAAACGCCTGGGCCGCTAGCCTAAGCCATGCCTAATCATGGTGGAAACTTGCAGCATCTCCATAGTGAGCAATCTATGACGCATTCTTCTTATAAAAAAAGAGATATGATATTCAGAAAAAGAAAGAAAAAAGAGAAAAGAGGAAAGATAGAAAAAACACTACATTCCCATGGTAAATAAGAAGATTGCTGAGATGCTCACTGTCTACTTGCCTTGTCATTGTGATATGGGAAAGCTCCTATGTCATGTGCAAGGGGTACCCCGTTGGCGGTTCTCTATGATACACATGTATTTACTATGACAAGAACTTGCAAGTAACTAAAGTTGAGTAGCACGAGGAGCTGCCCTCATACTCAAGGGACATGATATTGCCAACTTATACTTTGTAAAGCATATACTCCATATTTGTTCACTTTAACATTAATCACCTCAAGATGCTTATGATAGGGGCAATGAGATCTCAAAGCTAGAAAGTACCATAATATTTTAGAATCTCTTTATGAAACTTGGAATCCCTGCTTCCCTCTGCGAAGGGAACCTTCTTATCCTTCTTAGTTGAGTCAGTAAACCAATTCCTTTTTATCTCCAACAAGCATTTGAGTTATTGTGTTTCAATCATTCATATGATGATTTACTCAATCATGTTTCTTTTCTTCTTTGTTTTGCACAAAACTCTTTCCTGAATGAGTATTACTTCGAAAGCTATCATTGTGAAAAGCCTTTTATGTTGAGCAAAAAGACTCTTGTTACAATACTTCATTGCAAAAGCTTTGCTTGAAAACTATTTGATTTGTCAACTGTTCTGTAAGATCCCTCCTTTGTAAAGGAAAAGGATCCCTGTGATTGCAATGCTAGTCCCTGGATCAATGCTAGCATCCACAGTTTAAGATGAAGTACACAGATACAAAGGTCATTTATTACATCCATTCCAGAGATCTAACATAGTCTTTTACAACTCAAGGCCACAGGCCTAATATAAGAGTTTGGAATAAGTAAATAAACATAAGTCTTCATCTTCATGTGCCACAGGCAAGCATGTTGAGTGTAGACTCATGACACCTAATCATCATCGGAGTAACCTGCAACATCACAAGTTACAGCCACAGTGGGTCAATACTTTGGAATAGTATTGGCAAGTGATACCTTAGTAAATTTTAAGTGGACTATATTACTATATGCATTTTGGCTAAGTGTAGCTTGGCTTGCTTTGCTCAAAATAGGTTTTTCCTATTAGTTGAAATCACTAAGTTTTTCTTTGTCAAAACATTTCCCAAGAAACCATCAATAGACATTGAGGTTCTTCACCCTTGTTCACCCACAAGTTTTACTTAGAAGTTGGAGTGATGAGATTCTTGATAGCTTGCATGTCTTGATGCTCAAGTTGTCCATTGCCATGGACTTGGCTAAGTACTTAGATTTTTCCATCTGCAGAGGTTGTGCACTTTCCCCACCAGACTTGGTTTCCCAAGACAGGACCTTTCAGAAGCCTTCCCTTAGCCAAATGGACGCGTTCCAACGTATCATCCCACTACCACCAACTGTCCAAATGACTAAGTTCTAGCAACCTATGTGATCAAGGCAGAGCCCATATTGCCAAGTGGCTGCACTATAAGCTTCTCAACACTTGGCCTCCAAAATCCCTTTGTGCCTGGGTGGCATACCACAAGTGAGATACACAAGGTAAACCATATCCATGGGCCTTGTGTAACCACTCAACCAAAAACTACCATTCAAGTCCCATTCCACCCAGGTGATTCATTGACTTAGTTGTTTTATTAAGCAAAACATAAGTCAAAAGACTTAGAAATATTTTCATCATAGCATGTATATACATTACCAACCCTTGTTTGCTACTAGCTAGGCTAAGCATGGCATAGTAACTTAACTTAGGAATTTCCTAGCAATTCTATATCTACTTAGGATTTCCCAACATGACATTTGGCAAAAATAGTATCACATGCAAGACTTAGCAAAATATTTCTAATGCTTGTATGAAATATAGGGATGAAATATTCATGAAGTACCACTTGCCTTGGTAATGGGGAGAGTAGCACTCTACACAATCACAATCACTAGCACCAAAATCTACACAAAGATTATAACCACAATCACATACAAGTCATATACAAACAAAAATATGTATGCATGCATGCAAGAATGCTAAGTGATGATTTTTAAAACTCCACCAAGCAAGTGCATAGTACTGAACCATAAACAAGTCAAAATCTTGCCAATCCAAGTTTATTTTACCCTAAAACAAATTCCTAAACAATTCCTATACTCAAAATAGCCTTAAACAAGTTTCTGCATAAAAAGTCATTTTAACAGAACCTAAACTTTAAACACATTGCATAAACAGAAAGGGCTTGTCTCCCTGATTCCAACGGTATAAAATTTGCAAAAATCTAACGTGGGAATCAAAAGTTATAGCCTAATCAAATTTGAATCTAAATCTGTTTTTCAATTCTGTTTAAACACAAACCCTAGCCACGCGTCTTAATTCTATTGGTTGATACCGTTTCGCTTAGGATCACCCTCCCGTGCCGTCGAATCTACTTAAAACACATGGCTCAGATCTACCCATAACGATTCGTTAAGTGATCTAATCCTATACGCTGGATCCAGATCTGACGGATCTGGATCAAACGACTATAGCGGGGCGGCGCTAGCAGCGGCTACTGGCGGTGGCGTGGCGCTACAGGTCGTCCAGAGAGGCAGGAGGATGCTTACCAGGTTCGCAGCGTCGAGGAGAAGCTCAACTTGGCACCGGCTTGACGAGGGGTGCACGGGCACGGTCGCTGGGGCTCGTCGGAGTTGCGGGCGGCGTCTGTCGCATGCTATCGAGGTCGCTGTCGAGGCTCCGTGTCGTCCTAGCACAAGGCAGAGGGTTCAGAAGATGCGCAAGTGACTAGCGAACAAGTTGGTAACAGAGGGAAGGCAAGGGGCGCTCAGTTCTTACCGCTATTGCTCGCCGGAGTCGAGCGGCGGTGCTGATGGTTGCGGGCGTGAACGGAAACGATGACCTGGGTCACGAGAAAGCAAACCAGAGACGTTAGCAGATGCACAAGATCATGCTGGTTGCAGTGGTTTGAACGAGAGGCAACGGGGCGGTCTGAGCTTAGCGTGATTCGTCGCCAGAGCGCGTCTGTCTGCGGCGGCGCAAGTGCGAATGTGGGCAGCCTGGTGGCGATGTGGAGGCGCTGAGTGAGGGGAAATGACCGCGGTGCAGAGGGGGTTATGTAGGCAAGAGGGGAGCGGAGATTAAGCGCGGAATCAAGGGCAATTAAGCGAGGAATCAATCGCGGCAGTGATGGGCGGAGGAAACGGCCGGCGACGTGGTCGGACGCCATTTGGGGAAGACGAGGGTGAGCTGGCGAGGTCCACCAGTCAGCGAGTGAGACGGAGAGGGGGTGGGGTCTGGGTGTCAGCGACCGCGTGGGTGTGTCGGCGCGTGCGAGAGAGGGAGAGGGAGGCCGGGTGGGCTAGCTGGGCCGTGTCTGTTGCTGGGCCAAAATCCTGGCGCCGGCCCTTTTCTAATTCTCTTCTCTTTTTCTTTTTCCAATTTGATTTTCAGGAATGGTTTTCAAATGAATTCAAACTCCATTTGAATTCAAATCTATTTGGGATTTTTGCAGTGTGCAACAGTCTCAATTCTAGGCATAAAACCATGGGGTCACTTTGAAAAGGCTTGGTCATTTTTGGAGAAACAAAATAACAGGGACTTTGCACTTGATTGGCAAATGTTTGAAAAATGGTTTTTGAAACCATTTCCATTTTGTAAAGCTTGGTTCAAATTCCACACTCAATCCATTCAACAAGGGAGACAAACAATCTAGGTTTAAAACATTCAAACTCTCAAATGGGGATGGCCATTTGATTTAAGTTTGCTCACATAAAATGATAGCACTATGTGCTTCTGTTTTTCTGAAATGAGTTTGAAATTTGATCTCAATTCTATATGCATGCATGAATGATATGCAATCTTTGAAATCATGATTTTTGGGATGTTACAAATCTAACCCCCTTAAGGTGAATCTCGCCCTCGAGATTCGGATTGGCTAGCAAATAGGTGAGGGTGGTCCTTCCGAAGATCATCTTCTCTTTCCCAAGTTGCTTCCTCTTCGGAATGATGATTCCACTGTACTTTGCAAAACTTGATAGTCTTTGTCCTTGTGACTCTTTCTGCAGTCTCAAGAATTTTGATAGGTTTCTCTTCATAAGTGAGATCACTTTCTAGTTGCACTTCCTCCAAAGGTATAATATCTTTCAAAGAAGTTTTCTCCATTTCTGGGTGACATTTCTTAAGCTGACTCACATGAAACACATTATGGACAGCTGACAGAGATTCTGGCAATTCAATTTCATAGGCAACTTCTCCTTTGCGACTTAGGATCTTGAATGGCCCAACATATCTTGGTGCTAACTTTCCTTTGACTCCGAATCTCTTCACTCCACGAAGTGGTGATACTCTAAGATAAGCTCTATCACCAACTTCGTAGGTGACCTCTCTACGCTTAGGATCTGCATAGCTTTTCTGTCGGGACTGTGCTATCTTCAACCTGTCTTTAACCAATTTGACCTTCTCTTCAGCTTCCTTGATAAGATCTGGCCCGAATAAACTTCTTTCTCCCACACCATTCCATAACAATGGGGTGGTACACTTTCTTCCGTAGAGAAACTCAAATGGTGCCATCTCAATGCTGGCTTGATAGCTGTTGTTATAAGAAAATTCTGCGTAAGGCAGACTTTCATCCCAACTGGCTCCATAGTCTAGGGCACATGCCCTCAACATGTCTTCCAGAATTTGATTAGTCCTTTCTGTTTGTCCATCGGTTTGAGGATGAAAAGCAGTACTGAATTCCAATCTCGTTCCCAATGACTCATGTAGCTGTCTCCAAAAATGGGAAGTGAATTGAGTTCCCCTATCAGAGACAATACTCTTGGGCACTCCATGTAGACATACAATTCTACTCATGTAAATTTTGGCTAACTTGGCACTTGTATAAGTTGTCTTCACGGGTATGAAATGAGCCACTTTAGTTAGGCGATCCACTACTACCCATATGGAATCATATCCTGATCTGGTCCTTGGTAATCCGGTAATGAAATCCATACCAATCTTGTCCCACTTCCAATTAGGAATAGGTAGTGGTTGAAGCAAACCTGCTGGTTTCTGATGCTCCACTTTCACTCTACTGCACACATCACACAAAGCAATATGTTCGGCGATGTCCTTCTTGAGATTATTCCACCAAAATCTTTCCTTCATGTCCATGTACATTTTGGTGTTACCCGGGTGAATAGAATACGGAGAGTTGTGGGCTTCTTGCAAAATCAGTTTTCGCAACTCCGGGTCTTGTGGAACACAAATAGGTTTCCCATGCCATAAAGTACCATGTTCGTCTTCATGGAACCCTTTGTCTTTTCCCAAGCTAATCTTTCCTTTAATCTCTTCAATTTCCCTATCGATCTTCTGGGCTTCTTTGATCTTGTCCAACAAAGTGGGTTGAACATCCAAAGACATGAGATGTCCTTCAGGCACAATCTCCAATCTGAGTTTTCTGAATTGGGTACACAAATCATCCAGAAATTCTCCCTTGGTAAGGCCATTTACAAATACCTTACGACTTAGAGCATCTGCTACAACATTTGCTTTACCGGGGTGGTATTGCAAACTTAAGTCATAGTCCTTGATAAGCTCTAACCATCTTCTTTGCCTCATATTGATTTCTTTCTGGGTGAAGATATACTTCAAACTCTTGTGATCTGTGAACACTTCACAACGCTTTCCCAAGAGGTTGTGTCTCCATGTTTTGAGTGCATGGAAGACAGAGGCTAACTCAAATCATGAGTAGGATAGTTCACTTCATGAGTTTTGAGTTGTCTCGAGGCATAAGCTACAACTTTACCGACTTGCATAAGTACGGCACCCAAACCTTGATGAGATGCATCACAGTATACCTAGAAATCCTTTTCCAAATCTGGCAGACATAAAACTGGTGCTGTCACAAGTCTCTTCTTCAACTCCTGAAAGCTGAGTTCACAACCTTCGGACCAAGCAAACTTCTTGTCTTTCTTTAGCAATTTAGTCATGGGCTTAGCTACCTTAGAGAAATTCTCAATAAACCTTCTGTAGTAACCTGCTAAGCCAAGGAAACTACGAACTTCTTTCACGGACTTGGGAGATTCCCATTCTATCACAGCTGAAACTTTAGCAGGATCAACTGCTACACCATCCTTTGTCATAACATGACCAAGAAATCCAACTTCCTCTAACCAGAACTCACACTTGCTGAATTTGGCATATAATTTATGCTCTCTTAATTTCTCAAGTATCAAACGCAAGTGTCCTTCATGTTCTTCTTTGCTCTTGGAGTAGACTAAGATGTCATCGATGAAAACGACAACAAACTTGTCAAGAAATTCCATGAACACCTTGTTCATCATATTCATGAAGTATGCTGGAGCATTGGTCAAGCCAAAAGGCATTACGGTATACTCATACAATCCATACCTTGTGGTGAATGTTGTTTTAGGTATGTCTTGTTCTCTTATCTTGAGTTGAAAATAGCCTGACCGGAGATCAATCTTTGAGAACACACATGCTCCTTCTAGCTGATCAAACAAGTCATTGATTCTAGGCAAATGGTATTTGTTCTTGATAGTTACCTCGTTGAGTGAACGGTAATCTATGCATAACCTTTGACTTCTATCTTTCTTCTCGACGAACAAAACTGGGGCTCCCCAAGATGAAGAACTGGGTTGAATAAATCCTTTCTGCAATTGTTCTCCTAGTTGCTTCTTTAGTTCTTTCAGTTCATCAACTGACATTTTATATGGTCTCTTTGCTATTGGTCCAGACCCAGGTACCAAATCTATCAGAAACTCCACATCTCTATCCGGTGGTATTCCTGGCAATTCTTCCGGAAACACATCCGGATACTCACTTACAATTGGTACACTGTCCATGCTAACCCCCTTAAGAGAATTATGTTGGAATTATGCCCTAGAGGCAATAATAAAGATGTTATTATTATAATTCTTGTTCATGATAATGTTTATATTCCATGCTAGAATTGTATTAAGCGGAAACTTTAATACTTGTGTGGTTTGTGAACAACACCGTGTCCCTAGTACGCCTCTATGGACTAGCTCATTGATCAATGATGGTTAAGGTTTCCTAACCATAGACATGAGTTGTCAATTGATAATGAGATCATATCATTGGGAGAATGATATGGTGGACAGACCCAAACTAAGCGAAGCAATTAGATCGTGTCATCGTGTTCGTCTTTGCGAAGCTTTTCTTATGTCAAATATTGTATTCCTTAGACCATGAGATAATACAACTCCCTGGTATCGGAAGAAAGCTTTGAGGTCATCAAACGTCATCCTATGAGAGGGTGATCATAAAGGTGTCTCTCAGGTGATCGGAAAGTATCTTTTGGGTTGTATGTATCGAGATGGGATTTGTCCCTCCCAAGTCGGAGAGATATACTTCGGGCCCACTCGGTAATCAATATCAACACCGCTTGTAAGCATGTGGTTAAGGAGTTAATCACAAAGTGATATCGGATTACGGAACGAGTAAAGTACTTGCTATGAACGAGATTGAACTAGGTATGATGGTACCGACGATCAAATCTCGGGCAAGTAAAATATCGCAAGACGAAGGGAATATATATATGGGATTGATTGAATCCTGGCATCGTGGTTCATCCGATATGATCATCGATGAATGTGTGGGAGTCAATATGGGTTTCTGCACCCGCTGTTGATTATTGATAGAAGATCATGTCTGCATATTCTCGAACCCGCAGGGTCACACACTTAACGTGTCTCGACGCTAGGATAGATTGGATAATTGGTTTATGAGTTTTTGTTCGGAGTCTCGGATGGGATCTGGGACATCACGAGAGGTTCCGAAGTGGTCCGGAGAATAAGATTCATATAAGGCAGTGCAGTTTTTGGAGTTCGGAATCGGGTTAATCGGTATTGTACCAGAAGCTTCTAGAACCTTCCGGAAGGGGACCAACGTGGCCACACCTTCCGGGAGGGGGCATGGGCCTATGGGGAGTTCCCTGGCTGCATTGGGCCAGGGGCACAAGGCCCCATAGGGCCCAGCCGGCCAAGAGAGGTTTAAACTCTAGATAGAGCTTCTAGAAGGGGGGGTTTCCTTGCCCCCCACTCTTCCTCCTTGGGGCCGCCGGCCTTGGCTTGGGGGAGGGGCTAGGGCTGCACCCACCCCTCTATATATAGAGGTCTGGGGTCGCACCAACCCCCTACACCTTCCCCTCCGACCCTAGCCGCCCTGCTGCCCTCCTCTCTCCCTCCCGACTGCTTGTAGGCGAAGCCCTGCTGCAGAAATTCTCCACCAATTGCACCGCGCCGTCGCGTTGTAGATCCAACCCATCTCTCCACCATACTTGCTGGACCAAGGAAGGAGGAGACGTCGAGGTGCTGCACGTGTGCATCTCATGGAGGCACCACCACTTGTGGTGCTAGATCGGATCGGATCGCGAGGAGGAGAAGCGAGTACGACTACATCACCCACGTTTAACGCGTTCATTGTGCGAATCTTCAAGGGTATGAAGATCTAATCCAATCTTGCTCGTTGTTTGCATCTCCTAGATTAGATCTTGGCTTTCCCTCTGTTCGCATCCGTAGGAATTTTTTGATTTACTATGCCGCGAAACCCTTCAGTGGTATCAGAGCTAGATCTATGCGTATATGTGTTTCACGAGTAGAACGCAACATGGTTGTTGCGAGCGTTGATGTTTTCTGTTGCAAGCCTCTTGTTTGTGTTCTTCTTATGACGCGGGATAGTGAGATTGAAGCGGTCCAGGCCAACCTTACGCGACGTCGTCATGAGACCGGCTCCGCACTTGACGTGTGGCTTGTTCCACACATGCGGCTGGTGGATGTCAGTTTCTCTCACTATAGTTGTCATGGGATTAACACCGGAGTTTGGCAACCATAATATCACCGTTGTGGCTGTCCGTAGGTAAGAATCGTTCTTAGCATCTACTCCCATAAGCCACGTAAAACATGCAACAACAAAGTAGAGGCGTCTAACTTGTTTTTGCAGGGAGTGTTTTCTGTGATATGGTATGGCCCAAGATGTGATGTGTATAATGTATGCGATGATCATGTTTTGTAATGTTTCACGACTTGCATGTCGATGAGTACACAACCGGCAGGAGCCATATGGTTGTCTTTATAATTGTGTATGACCTGTGTGTCAACTTCTTATGCGCCATGTAATAGTTTCACTTTATCGCTAAGTAGTTAGCAATAGTTGTAGTTGCTATTCGTGGTGGAGGCAATCATGGTGGAGTGATGGAGATCATGCCGGAACGCACAAGATGGAGATCATTGAGCGAAGATTGGCTATACCATGTCACATAAAGTTATATGCATGTGATGTTTATCCCTTTTGTGTATCTTATTATGCTTAGATCGCGACGGTAGCATTATAAGATGATTCCTCACTTAAAGATCAAGATAAAAACTGTGTTCTCCCCGAGTATGCACCGTTGTGAAAGTTCGTCGTGTCCAAGCATCACGTGATGATCGGGTGCTATAGACTCTACGCTCACATACAACGGGTGCAAGCCAGTTTTGCACACGCGGAAATACTTGGGTCTAAATTGACGAGCCTAGCATGTACAGACATGGCCTCGGAACACATGAACCGAAAGGTTAAGCATGAGTCATATGAATGATATGATCGACACTTCATTGTCCACCATTGAAGCCACATCTCTTCCCGTGATGATCGGATTAGGTGTGGTGAATTTGGATCGTATTCACTAAACAACTTGAGGGATGTTGAATTTAGTGGGAGTTCATCTAGTAATTTGATTAAGTTGAACTATTTATCATGAACATAGTCTAAGTTGTACTTGCAAATACTGTAGATCACATGGCCAAGTCCAACTTCAACTTCAATGTTTTTGCTGAGTTCGAAAAGCTTAGAAACAATGGGTCTAACTTCACCAAATGGTTCCGCATTTTGAGAATCATTCTCGCTGGCGGACAAAAGGACTATGTCCTTGAGAAAGCGCTAGGTGACGCCCCTGCTATAGATGCGCCGGCTGATGAAAAAGCTGTTTATCAGTCACGCAAGGATGATTATGATTTGATTAAGATCGCCATGTTGTATGCTATGGAATCGGATCTTCAAAATCGTTTTGAGGAGTTCGCCGGGCCCTTTGAGATTCTCGAGGAGATGAAAAACATGTTTCAGACTCAAGCCCGTTCTGAGAGATATGAGATCTCTAAGAAATTCTTTAACTACAAGATGGAGGAAGGGAGTTCCGTTAGTGAGCACGCCATTAAGATGTCGGGCTTCACTCAACGCCTTGAGCAACTGGACTACAAGATTCCAGAGGAGCTCAAGATTGACACTCCTAGCTACAAAAGTTTTGTAGTTGATCACAATCAGATTGGTTCCACTGATATGATCACTGATCTCTTCGCTAAGATGAAAGTAGCGGAGGTGAACATCAAAAGGAATAATCATGTGTTGATGGTCAACAAGCCCCCCACCTTCAAGAAAGGTAAGGGTGCAAGGAAGCCCTTCAAGAAAGGCGGTGGCAAGCGCGTTGCCCCTGCTGAGAAGAAGCTCAAGTCTGGTCCTAAACCGGACACTGAGTGCTTCTATTGCAAGGACAAGGGTCACTGGAAGCGCAACTGTCCGAAGTACTTAGCGAACAAGAAGGCTGGCACCATCAAAGGTATATTGGATATACATGTTATTGATGTTTTCCTTACTAGCCCTCGTTGTAGTGCCTGGGTATTTGATACCGGTTCAGTTGCTAATATTTGTAACTCGAAACAGGAGCTACGGAATAGACGGGCTTGTAGGGATGAGGTGACGGCGCGCGCTGGCAACGGATCAAGAGTTGATGTGATGGCCGTCAGCACGCTCTCCTTAGTTTTACCTTCGGGATTAGTTTTAAACCTTAATAAGTGTTATTATGTGCCTGCGTTGAGCATGAACATTATTTCTGGATCTTGTTTATTGCAAGACGGTTATTCATTTAAATCGGAGAATAATGGTTGTTCTATTTATATGAGTAACATCTTTTATGGTCATGCACCTATTGTGAATGGTTTATTTCTTCTAAATCTCGAAAGGGATGAAACACACATCCATAACATTGAGGCTAAGAGATGCAAAGTAGATAGTGATAATACTACTTATTTGTGGTAATCGCTGCTAGGTCATATTGGTGTAAAGCATGAAGAAACTCCATTCGATGGACTTTTGAGTCTCTTGATTTTGAATCATTTGACACATGCGAACCATGCCTCATGGGCAAGATGATCAAAACCCCGTTCTTCGGTATGATGGAGCGAGCAACGGACTTGTTGGAAATCATACATACCGATGTATGCGGACCGATGAGTGTTTCGACGCGTGGTGGATATCGCTATTTTCTCACTTTTACCGATGACTTAAGTAGATATGGGTATATCTATTTAATGAAACATAAATCTGAAACGTTTGAAAAGTTCAAAGAATTTCAGAATGAAGTGGAGAACCATCGTAACAGAAAGATTAAGTTTCTACGATCCGATCGTGGGGGCGAATATTTGAGTTATGATTTTCTCACGCATCTTAAAGCAAGCGGAATTGTTTCGCAACTCACGCCACCCGGAACACCACAGTAAGAATGGTGTGTCTGAACACCGGAATCGAACCCTATTAGATATGGTCCGATCAATGATGTCTCTTACTGATTTGCCGTTATCATTTTGGGGTTATGCATTAGAAACCGCTGCATTCACTTTAAATAGGGCTCCATCTAAATCCGTTGAGACGACACCGTATGAACTATGGTTTGGTGCTAAACCTAAGTTGTCGTTTCTTAAAGTTTGGGGATGTGAAGCTTACGTCAAGAAGTTGATGCCGGACAAGCTCGGACCCAAAGTGGAGAAATGCGTCTTCATAGGATACCCTAAGGAAACTATTGGGTATACCTTCTATCACAGAACCGAAGGCAAAGTTTTTGTCACAAAGAACGGTTCCTTTCTTGAGAAGGAGTTTCTCTCGAAAGAAGTGAGTGGGAGGAAAGTAGAGCTAGACGAAGTTATTGAACCTTCTCTTGAATTGGAGAGTAGCGCAGCACCTGAAATTTTTCCAGTGTCGCCTGCACCAACAATAGAGGAAGCTAATGACAAGGATCATGAAGCTTCGGACGATGTCTTGCTCGAACGTCGCAGGTCGACAAGGTTGCGTGCCCCTCCTGAGTGGTACGGAAACCCTGTCTTGACTGTCTTGTTAGTAGAAGACAGTGAACCTACGAACTATGAGGAAGCGATGATGAGCCCAGACTCTGAGAAATGGCTAGAAGCCATGAAATCCGAATTGGGATCCATGAGCGAAAACCAAGTATGGACTTTGGTGGACCCTCCTAGCGACTGAAAGGCCGTTGAGTGCAAGTGGATCTTCAAGAAGAAAACGGACGCGGATGGTAATGTTACCGTCTATAAAGCACGGCTTGTGGCGAAAGGTTTTCGACAAGTTCAAGGTGTTAACTACGATGAGACTTTCTCTCCCGTAGCGATGTTTAAGTCCATTCGGATTTTATTAGCAATTGCTGCGTTTCATGATTATGAAATATGGCAGATGGATGTCAAGATCGCTTTCCTCAATGGCAACATTGATGAAGAGTTGTATATGATGCAACCAAGGTTTTGTCGATCCTAAGGATGCCGATAAAATATGCAAACTTCAGCGCTCCATTTATGGATCAAGCAAGCATCTCGGAGTTGGAACCTTCGTTTTGATCAAGTGATCAAGAGCTTTGGATTTGTTCCAAATTGCTTAAGCTTGCATCTACAAGAAAGTGAGTGGGAGCTCGGTGACGTTTACGGTACTATATGTGGATGACATATTGATTATCGGAAATGACATCAACATGCTTAACGATGTGAAGAGTTATTTGAACAAGTGTTTTTCAATGAAAGACCTAGGTGAAGCTGCTTATATATTGGGCATCAAGATCTATAGAGATAGACAAAGACGCCTCGATAGCTTTAAGCCGAGTACATACCTAGACAAAGTTCAAAAGGTTCAGAATGGATAAGGCAAAGAAAGGTTCAATTGCCTATGTTGTCGGGTAAGATATTGAGCAAGGCTCTGTCCACTACGCTAAATGATAGGGAAGCTATGAGCAAAGTGCCTTATGCCTCGCCATAGGTTCGATCATGTATGCCATGTCGTGTACTAGACCGGATGTGTCCAATGCTCTTAGTTTGACGCAGGTATCAAAGTGATCCAGAGTGGAACATCGACAGCCGTGAAGAACATCCTAAAGTACCTAAATAGAACTAAAGAAATGTTCTTAGTCTATGGGGTGATGAACATTTGTCAGAAAAGGATACGTCGATGCTAGTTTCGACACCGACAAGGATGATTCTAAATCTCAGACAGGATACGTGTATATTTTGAATGGAGGAGTTGTGAGCTGGAGAAGCTACAAGCAAAGTGTGATCGCGGGATCTACAGTAGAAGCGGAATACATGGCTGCTGCAGGCGTCAAGTGAAGGAGTTTGGATCAGAACTTCATCATCGAGCTTGGCGTGGTTCCAAGTGCATTGGACCCACTGGAGATATTGTGTGACAACACTGGCGCCATAGCACTCGCTAAGGAACCAAGATATCATCCAAAGACCAAGCATATCAACCGCAAGTTTCATATAATCCGAGATTATATAGCAGATGGATATCTGAAGATTAGCAAAGTACATACGGATCTGAATGTCGCAGATCCGTTGACTAAACCTCTTCCGCGTGCAAAACATGATCAGACCTCGCCCATGGGTGTGAGATTGTTGCCAAATGTAAACTAGATTATTGACTCTAGTGCAAGTGGGAGATTGTTGGAATTATGCCCTAGAGGCAATAATAAAGATGTTATTATTATAATTCTTGTTCATGATAATGTTTATATTCCATGCTAGAATTGTATTAAGCGGAAACTTTAATACTTGTGTGGTTTGTGAACAACACCGTGTCCCTAGTACGCCTCTATGGACTAGCTCATTGATCAATGATGGTTAAGGTTTCCTAACCATAGACATGAGTTGTCAATTGATAATGAGATCATATCATTGGGAGAATGATATGGTGGACAAACCCAAACTAAGCGAAGCAATTAGATTGTGTCATCGTGTTCGTCTTTGCAAAGCTTTTCTTATGTCAAATATTGTATTCCTTAGACCATGAGATAATACAACTCCCTGGTATCGGAAGAAAGCTTTGAGGTCATCAAACGTCATCCTATGAGAGGGTGATCATAAAGGTGTCTCAGGTGATCGGAAAGTATCTGTTGGGTTGTATGTATCGAGATGGGATTTGTCCCTCCCAAGTCGGAGAGATATACTTCGGGCCCACTCAGTAATCGATATCAACACCGCTTGCAAGCATGTGGTTAAGGAGTTAATCACAAAGTGATATCGGATTACGGAACGAGTAAAGTACTTGCTGTGAACGAGATTGAACTAGGTATGACGGTACCGACGATCAAATCTCGGGCAAGTAAAATATCGCGAGACGAAGGGAATATATATATGGGATTGATTGAATCCTGGCATCGTGGTTCATCCGATATGATCATCGATGAATGTGTGGGAGTCAATATGGGTTTCCAGGACCCGCTGTTGATTATTGATAGAAGATCATGTCTGCATATTCTCGAACCCGCAGGGTCACACACTTAACGTGTCTTGACGCTAGGATAGATTGGATAATTGGTTTATGAGTTTTTGTTCGGAGTCTCGGATGGGATCCGGGACATCACGAGAGGTTCCGGAGTGGTCCGGAGAATAATATTCATATAAGGCAGTGCAGTTTTTGGAGTTCGGAATTGTTCCGGGTTAATCGGTATTGTACCGGAAGCTTCTAGAACCTTCCGGAAGGGGACCAACGTGGCCACACCTTCCGGGAGGGGGAATGGGCCTATGAGGGAGTGCCCTGGCCGCATTGGGCCAGGGGCACAAGGCCCCATAGGGCCCAGCCGGCCAAGAGAGGTTTAAACTCTAGATAGAGCTTCTAGAAGGGGGGGTTTCCTTGCCCCCCACTCTTCCTCCTTGGGGCCGCCGGCCTTGGCTTGGGGGAGGGGCTAGGGCTGCGCCCACCCCTCTATATATAGAGGGCTGGGGGCGCACCAACCCCCTACACCTTCCCCTCCAACCCTAGCCGCCCTGTTGCCCTCCTCTCTCCCTCCCGACTGCTTGTAGGCGAAGCCCTGCTCTAGAAATTCTCCACCAATTGCACCGCGCCGTCGCGTTGTAGATCCAACCCATCTCTCCACCATACTTGCTGGACCAAGGAAGGAGGAGACGTCGAGGTGCTGCACGTGTGCGTCTCACGGAGGCACCGCCACTTGTGGTGCTAGATCGGATCGGATCGCGAGGAGGAGAAGCGAGTACGACTACATCACCCATGTTCCGACGAACGTTCCACTGTGCGAATCTTCAAGGGTATGAAGATCTAATCCAATCTATCTTGTTGTTTGCATCTCCTAGATTATATCTTGGGTTTCCCTCTGTTCGGATCCGTAGAATTTTTTTGATTTACTATGCCGCGAAACCCTTCAAATTAAGCATACTCCTTTTTGCTTCAAAGCTGGTCTTGAATCTGATCCTTTTATTTTCCGAAGTTCTGAGTGAGACAGTATGGTTGGCACAATCTATCACTCCTTTGTACTTAGTCATCCAATCCATTCCCAGAATGACATCCAATCCTTGGGAGTTTAGAATTATCAAGTTAACGGGAAACTTATACTTCCCAAATTCTATGACTAGATCATGGCATCCTGAATTCACTATCATTTCTCCACCAGGAGAACTTACTTTTATAGGACACCCAATAGTTTCTACTGGCAGTTCATTTCTTTCAACAAATGCTTTTGATATGAATGAATGCGATGCTCGGGTATCAAAAAGAACAAATGCTGGAATAGAATTGAGTCTGAACTTACCAGCAACAGCGTCAGGCTCCTCATAGACCTCCTCCACACTGATGTGGTTTACCTGTCCTTTCTGGAAAGGATTGGGCTTGACAGGTCCTTCAACTTTCTTTTCAGGGCACTCATTTGCATAGTGTCCCATCTTCTTGCGTTTGAAGCATTCAACATGACTGATGTCTCTCTTAGCAGGCTGACTTCCACTTCCACTACCATTACCACTATGGTGGATCTTATGTCCACTCTTGTGGTTCTTGTACTTGTCATTGTCATGACTGCGGTGATGCTTGTTGTCATGACGGTTGTGGTTGTGGTGCCTGTTGAATTTCCCATGCTTGTGGGATCCTGAGCTTCCACTGTCATCATAGTGAGATCGTTTGTGAGACGATCCCGAGTTGTGCTTGTCGGAGTGCTTTCTCTTTCTACTCTCGACTTGCTTCATTTTATTCTCCAATATTGCAGCCTTGTCACAGAGCGACTGATAAGTGGGAATATATGCCACAGCCAGTTGCAGATTCAGCTCATCATTCAAGCCTTCCAGAAATTTTTCCTTTCTCTTGGCATCCGTGTCAACTTCATCCGGTGCATAACGCGCCAGGTTGTTGAACTCTTCAATGTACTCAGCCACGCTGCGGTGGCGCTGCTTCAGATTGTGGAACTCTTTCTTTTTCAGGCTCATTATTCCTGATGAGATATGAGCAGTGCGAAAGCCATCCTCAAAGATAGCCCAAGTCACCTCATCAATAGGAGTGGTGATCTGAAAGTTGTCCCACCATGTGGCGGCTGGCCCTTCCAGCAGATGTGCTGCAAATCTGACTTTTCAGCATCCGTGCAGCCCATGGTTACTAAGTCCTTGTTTACAGAACGTAGCCAATCATTGGCCACCATGGGATCAGTCGTCCCCAAGAACTTAGCTGGCCTCAATCGCAAAAATCTGGTGAGCGTATCAAAGCCTGGAGGGTTGTTGTTGTTATTGTTGTTATTGTTGTTGTTATTGGGGTTGTTGTTGTTGTTGTTGTTTTGGTTCTGAATGAATGTTGTCATCATCTGCATCAGCTGTGTTTGAGCAGTCATCATTTGTTGCATTTCTGGTGTGATGTTGTTGTAGGGGTTGGGGTTTGCGCGACGGGGAGGCATCTGTGGTTTGTTCAAATAGAGATAAGAATGAGATACCCATAGATGTTTTCATGCACATTACATCACATAAGCAAACACATAGCATGCAACACAAAGATAAAAGTTCAACAACAAGATAACAAGTTCACAAAGTAAAACACACAAGTAGCAAGCCATCCACATGTCGGATGGTCCAATAACAAGTTCTCAAATAACAAGTACGATAATAAAAGATAAACGAGTAGTCAAATCTACTCATCAGCATCAATCTCCTCCTCGACAAAGGTAAGACCTGCGTTCTCCATCGCGGTCTTGTTCTCCTCAATGGTAGTGGTCAAGGACTCAATCTTGGCCTTGAGAGCCCTCTTCTGGGAACGAAGCCTCTCTATCACCGTCTGCTGCTGCTCTAGCTCGAAGTCCTTGGACTGCAGTTCTTCAGTCATGTCCCGGATCTTCTTGTTCCTATCCTGGACACGTTTCTCCTGACTCTTGAACTTCCTGTCCTAGGTCTCGAACTTCGCCTCCATTTCCTTGACTATCTCGTCCTGCTGTGCGAAAAGCTTGTCCTTCTCGCGAAGCTGCACCTGGAGCTCGTCATTACTGAGCATGACATTGGTCATGTCCGTGTCCACGTGCCTAATGAGAGACTCTAAGTCCTGGAGGTACAGACGTATCGGCTCTGCGGCGTCCCTCGAGTCTTCCTCGAAGTCGATGGACTCACCATCCTCATCACGTCTTCCGAAGACGTGGAAATGGGTGCCTCTAACCTGTCGGGAGTGTCGTCCTAGCAGGGTCCTGCATAACTACCTCCATGCCTCTCTCCCTGTCATCGTGCATAACCTTGAAGACGATGGCCTCCGTAGTAGGCTCTGTCTGGCGTCCGGGATGGTTCACCTTGAAGCCCCAGAGGTCCTTCCTCTCGAACTTGGTGAGTGGATGCACCATGATGGTGGGAAGATGGAGATTGATCAAGGTGGTAAGCTCAACGATACGAGGACCAAAGCGGGTAACCTGGAACTCCTCAACAGTGCTGATGGTAATAGGCATCTATTTATAAGATAGAAAAGTTAGAACAACACAATTTAAGATAAAACAAAGACAAACATCACATACATATCCTTGGAAAACAAAATCACACAAGTCGTGCATACATGAATCCATTACATCAACCAAGGTCCATTCTTATTTAAGGTATCATTTTGGAAAATAAGGTGATAGGTGGTGGTCCAACTAACGAAGTATGTTTACAATCCTATCTCACTGGATCTGTTGGCTAACACAATGTTCCTAGAGGCAATCAGCCTATCTTGCTCACATGATTCCATCACTAAGTCTATAATATCTCCTCTTAAGGTTTGGTTGGTAGCTTCCAACTCTTGGGTAAGTTCCTTCTCTTTCATCAAGTCTTTTTGGAGGTTGAGCATTCTGCACTTGACTCTAGCACTAAGTTCTTTGATAGTCCTCCAAGCTGCTTCTCTTGCTGACTCAAAGAATGTGGTGTGCACCACAGTGTTGGTGTACATGCAGAATCCTTTTTCTTTGTGGTTGTCTTCCTTGTTTTTATACAAGTGAAGTTGCACCCACCAGTACTCAACTCCTTCATCCTTCACTGGAAAGCCTTTGTACACAGCTGCACCATGTATTTCCATTGCCACCATGAGGTCCTTGAGAATTTTGGGAAACTCAGTCTCACACTCCAAGGTCATGGTCATGAGTGGTCCTTTCTTTATGGCTTCGTTGATGGAGTTCATCTACAAATAGAGATGAGAAAGAGAAGATTAGAAAAGTTTACGAGAAGAATAGACAAGTGTAGAAGTAGTTGAAAAAATTTCCTTAGTGGTTTCCAATCCTAGGGTCATAATCCTACAGGCAACAACCTGGCTCTGATACCATCTGTAAGATCCCTCCTTTGTAAAGGAAAAGGATCCCTGTGATTGCAATGCTAGTCCCTGGATCAATGCTAGCATCCACAGTTTAAGATGAAGTACACAGATACAAAGGTCATTTATTACATCCATTCCAGAGATAAAACATAGTCTTTTACAACTGAAGGCCACAGGCCTAATATAAGAGTTTGGAATAAGTAAATAAACATAAGTCTTCATCTTCATGTGCCACAGGCAAGCATGTTGAGTGTAGACTCATGACACCTAATCATCATCAGAGTAACCTGCAACATCACAAGTTACAACCACAGTGGGTCAATACTTTGGAATAGTATTGGCAAGTGATACCTTAGTAAATTTTAAGTGGACTATATTACTATATGCATTTTGGCTAAGTGTAGCTTGGCTTGCTTTGCTCAAAATAGGTTTTTCCTATTAGTTGAAATCACTAAGTTTTTCTTTGTCAAAACATTTCCCAAGAAACCATCAATAGACATTGAGGTCCTTCACCCTTGTTCACCCACAAGTTTTACTTAGAAGTTGGAGTGATGAGATTCTTGATAGCTTCCATGTCTTGATGCTCAAGTTATCCATTGCCATGGACTTGGCTAAGTACTTAGATTTTTCCATCTGCAGAGGTTGTGCACTTTCCCCACCAGACTTGGTTTCCCAAGACAGGACCTTTCAGAAGCCTTCCCTTAGCCAAATGGACACGTTCCAACCTATCATCCCACTACCACCAACTGTCCAAATGACTAAGTTCTAGCAACCTATGTGATCAAGGCAGAGCCCATATTGCCAAGTGGCTGCACTATAAGCTTCTCAACACTTGGCCTCCAAAATCCCTTTGTGCCTGGGTGGCATACCACAAGTGAGATACACAAGGTAAACCATATCCATGGGCCTTTTGTAACCACTCAACCAAAAACTACCATTCAAGTCCCATTCCACCCAGGTGATTCATTGACTTAGTTGTTTTATTAAGCAAAACATAAGTCAAAAGACTTAGAAATATTTTCATCATAGCATGTATATACATTACCAACCCTTGTTTGCTACTAGCTAGGCTAAGCATGGCATAGTAACTTAACTTAGGAATTTCCTAGCAATTCTATATCTACTTAGGATTTCCCAACATGACATTTGGCAAAAATAGTATCACATGCAAGACTTAGCAAAATATTTCTAATGCTTGTATGAAATATAGGGATGAAATATTCATGAAGTACCACTTGCCTTGGTAATGGGGAGAGTAGCACTCTTCACAATCACAATCACTAGCACCAAAATCTACACAAAGATTATAACCACAATCACATACAAGTCATATACAAACAAAAATATGTATGCATGCATGCAAGAATGCTAAGTGATGATTTTTAAAACTCCACCAAGCAAGTGCATAGTACTGAACCATAAAAAAGTCAAAATCTTGCCAATCCAAGTTTATTTTACCCTAAAACAAATTCCTAAACAATTCCTATACTCAAAATAGCCTTAAACAAGTTTCTGCATAAAAAGTCATTTTAACAGAACCTAAACTTTAAACACATTGCATAAACAGAAAGGGCTTGTCTCCCTGATTCCAACGGTATAAAATTTGCAAAAATCTAACGTGGGAATCAAAAGTTATAGCCTAATCAAATTTGAATCTAAATCTGTTTTTAAATTCTGTTTTAAACACAAACCCTAGCCACGCGTCTTAATTCTATTGGTTGATACCGTTTCGCTCAGGATCACCCTCCCGCGCCGTCGGATCTACTTAAAACACACGGCTCAGATCTACCCATAACGATTCGTTAAGTGATCTAATCCTATACGCTGGATCCAGATCTGACGGCTCTGGATCAAACGACCAAAGTGGGGCGGCGCTGGCGGCGGCGAGCTCTGTCTGTGGCGGCGCAGCGCTGTGTCGTCCGAGAGGCGGAGGATGCTTACAGGTTCGCAGGCGTCGGAGAAGCTCAACTTGGCAGCGGCTTGACGAGGCGCGACGGGCACGGCCGCCGGGCTCGCCGGAGTTCGGGCGGCGTCTGCCGCTTCGCCGAGGTCATTGCCGAGGCTCCGTGTCGTCCTAGCACAAGGCAGAGGGTTCAGAAGATGCGCAAGTTACTAGCGAACAAGTTGGTAATAGAGGGAAGGCAAGGGGCACTCAGTTCTTACCGCTATTGCTCGCCGGAGTCGAGCGGCGGTGCTGATGGTTGCGGGCGTGAACGGAAACAATGACCTGGGTCACGAGCAAGCAAACCAGAGACGTTAGCAGATGCACAAGATCATGCTGGTTGCAGTGGTTTGAACGAGAGGCAACGGGGCGGTCTGAGCTTACCGTGATTCTTCGCCAGCGGCGGCTCGTGGCGGCGGGCGCAAGTGCGAATGTGGGCAGCCTGGTGGCGATGTGGAGGCGCTGAGTGAGGGGAAATGACTGCGGTGCAGAGGGGGTTATGTAGGCGAGAGGGGAGTGGCGATTAAGCACGGAATCAAGGGCAATTAAGCGAGGAATCAATCGCGGCAGTGATGGGCAGAGGAAACGGCCGGCGACGTGGTCGGGCGCGATTTGGGGAAGACGAGGTGAGTCAAGCGAGGTCCACCAATGAAAGTGAGACGGAGAGGGTGGGTCTGGGTGTCACGACTGGCATGGGTAGGCAGGCGGGAAGGAGGAGGGGAGCTAAGGCGGCCATGTCTGGGCCAAAATCACTGCGCCCTTTTCTAATTCTCTTCTCTTTTTCTTTTTCCAATTTGATTTTCAGGAATGGTTTTCAAATGAATTCAAACTCCATTTGAATTCAAATCTATTTGGGATTTTTGCAGTGTGCAACAGTCTTAATTCTAGGCATAAAACCATGGGGTCACTTTGAAAAGGCTTGGTCATTTTTGGAGAAACAAAATAACAGGGACTTTGCACTTGATTGGCAAATGTTTGAAAAATGGTTTTTGAAACCATTTCCATTTTGTAAAGCTTGGTTCAAATTCCACACTCAATCCATTCAACAAGGGAGACAAACAATCTAGGTTTAAAACATTCAAACTCTCAAATGGGGATGGCCATTTGATTTAAGTTTGCTCACATAAAATGATAGCACTATGTGCTTCTGTTTTCTGAAATGAGTTTGAAATTTATCTCAATTCTATATGCATGCATGAATGATATGCAATCTTTGAAATCATGATTTTTGGGATGTTACATGTTCTCTAACCAAGAACACAGTTTGCCATTACCAATTATGATTTGTCTTTATGCATCTTTATTGTGACTCCCATACTTGTTGCAAGTTAAGTTATATAATGGTGAGTTTCTTTCTACTATGATTTGTGCATTGGTAAGTGTGATGCTTCTTATCCATATTCTTTTTATCGACACTTCACTCCATAAACATGTGGACATGTTTCATGAACTTAGTTTTCGCTTGGGGACAAGCGAGGTATAAGCTTGGGGGAGTTGATACGTCCATTTTGCATCACTATTCTATCATAATTTACTACTATGCATTGATATATTTCATATTAACAGGTGTTACTTATGTCACTTTCATCTATTTTTGCATGTTGGATGATTCTTGGAGGATAGACCGCCGGAGTCAGGAGTCTGGTGGAAAGAGCGGTGTTTGGATGCAATTTCGCAAAGATCAGAAAAACACCAGAAAATATACGGAAAATTGTATTTTTCCAAAAGACAAAGGATGCAAGAAGGGGAGGCTTAGATGGGCCATAGGGGGCCCACACACCCCAGGCACGGGCCACCCTGGGCCGCGCCACCAAGGGGTGTGGCCACCTTTGCCCACCTCCTGCTTCGCCCTTTCGCCTATATCATCTCCTCGAAACCCTAATACACGGGGAGCGACCACAGAAAGATTCTGCCGCCACTTCAGGGCGGAAACTACAGAGAGAGAAAGAGCTCTCCAGCAGACAGATTTCTGCCAGGGAAATTCCTTCCCGGAGAGGGGAGATCGTCACCATCAACACCGTCATCAAGGTAGACTTCATAGGGATTATCATCATCATACATACCATCATGTCCACCAACACCCTCATCACCACCTCGTACCACTGTAACAATTGTGTTGAATCTTGCATAGTTCTTATGGGAAACTTTCCTAGTGTTGATTACTCTTTTAGTTGATGCTTGTGAGTGGAACCATTGAATTATTGTTTATGTTCATATTGTTATTCATCATCATATCATATCTTATCTTTATCCATATGATGTCTCATGAGTAGTTTGTTTAGTTCTTGAGGACATGGGAGAAGTCATGTTGTTAGTAGTGGAATTGTGTTGAGATATTATTCAATCGTTTGATATTTAAGTTGTGGTGCTATTCTTCTAGTGGTGTCATGTGAATGTCGACTATATTATACTTTACCATTTATGGGCCTAGGGGAATGCATTGTGTATTTGGCTACTAATTGTGGGGTTGCTGGAGTGACAGAAACCTGAACCCCTGTTAGGAAACCTTTGCACAAGGGTGTGTAGGATCTCAGAGTTTAAGGTTGTGGTTAGGTTTTTATCTTAATTGCTTTCTTATAGTTGTGGATGCTTGCAAGGTGTTTAATCACAAGTATGTATTAGTCCTAGTAAGGTCAGTACATTAGCACAGGTTCACCCATACAACACTTACCCAACCAAATAAGACTACTCAGCTATATGAAGCGAAATCACTTGACAGTATTCCCATGTGTCCTCGATAATGTTTGGTCTCCATAAGTAATATCACCGGCTTGTCCTTTGCTAAGAAAGGATTGGGCCACTTGCTAAAATTATTCTTCTTGTATTTATTTACTTGCACTTTATTTGTCTGCTTATCAAAAAACCCTAAAAATCCATTTGCTAGTATTTATAGAGAATTCTTGAGCCAGTATCACAAGTCAGCACCTTCTGCTCCTCATTGGGATCGACACTCCTATTTATCGAAAGTACTACGATACACCCCCTATACTTGTGGGTCATCATCTAGCTTGATGACGGTGTTTGTGGCGATGATCTCCCCTCTCTGGGAAGGAATTTCCCCGGCATATTTCTGCCTGCTGGAGAGCTCTATCTGTAGTTTCTGCCCCGTAGAGGCGGCGAAATCTTTCTGTGGTCGCTCCCCTAATCTTAGGTTTTCAGGAGGAATAAATATGTCAAAGGGCGATGCCGGAGGTGGGCCAGGGTGGCCACACCACCTGGTGGCGCGGCCCAGGGGGGCCCGCGCCAGGGGATGGTGTGGGCCCCTTGTGGACCATCTCCACTTCCCCTTCTGGTTGTCTTCGTCTTCTGGAAAAATAGGAATTTTATTTTCTGATCTTCTGAAATATTGCCTCTGGACAGCGCTTTTTTCCATTAGAATCCTGACTCTGGCGGTTCATCCTCCAAGAATCGTAAAACAGGAAAAATAGATGAAATAACATAAGTATCTTCTCTTAGTGTGAAATATATCAATGAATAACAGTAAATTATGATATACAATAGTGATGCAGAATGGGCGTATCATGTCCATGGGCTCGTCGTCGTTGTAGACGTCACTTCTATCCACCTGTTGGAAAAAACAATAGCGTGCAATAAGAACATGATTGAGATACCTTGATTATCGGGATTAATTATTTGCATAAATTAACCTAGTGGGTTAAATTTCCCAATCCCCAAATCTCAAACCAAATCGAATAACGATTCTAACTACAGATCGATGATAGTACTAATTAGGGAATCCCTTAACTGCAAATCGGAGTACAAATAAAATAGGATTGAAATACAAAGGGGGATTCATCGAAATACAAGATCTAACACAAGAGGATTAGCATCCAATGATGGGAATGGGGGAAGAACAAGGGAAGTGGAGAAAACCCTAATTAATTACATCCGACCATGGGTCGATGATGTTGGTGTCGTAGGGGTTCTCCAACCTGATGTAATCCTCCTCCTCGTAGGGGTCCCAGCCGAGCGGGATCTGCCCGAGACTGGTGGGGGCCTCCTCGCCAGCGGCTACGGCAGAAGTGGGGACGGGGGTCTGGACAGGTACGCCGGCTACATTCAATGCCTTGACAAGGGCCTATACGGTGACGGAGGCCTCCTCGCCGGCGGCCTTCGAGGCAACGATGGCCACCGCATCATTCTTCTCCATCGCCAACGTGGTTGGTTTTTTGGGGGGGGGGGGTGGAGAAGGTGATGGGACAGTGGGGACGGTTGCATGAGTAAGAAAGTGAGTGATGAGTCAGAGTGAGGAGGCCTCTATAAAGGTGAAGGTAAGGGACGTTTTGTTGCACTATCGTGCACTGCATAATCGCGTACGCTACTACTCTATGCACGGCCACACGCGTCCGCTACCACCCGTGCACTGCGACACGCGTACTGTGCATCATGTTTTTCCCTCATGTCTAACCCCGGAGACTTAGTTATGCTCAGTTATACCCTCGAGTGTAACACTAGAAGTTTAGTTGTACTCAGTTTTTCCTCCAGTACTTACACTATCGTGTGCAATATACTCAGTTTTATCTTCTGGTGGCTGGTCAACAGAGAGTCAACGAATGGGTTTTAGCTAACTAATTGGGTCATTTTATGCACAACAAATTCAAAAATATCAAAACATAGTGGCATCTACCCAGGGAGTCTTATTATGTGACCTGCCACCATAATAAATGTATATAAATCAAGTTTTAACCTAAATTACCATTTCTCGAATCAGCTACTCTCTATGAAGGTTCATGGCTTTCTACTCAAGCCTATTCTCAAAACATCTCTCCCCAAAACATAGTTTGTCTAAATGAGGCAATAATTGTCAAACTGATGTGTATTTGAATTGCAAATAGTTTGAAGTATGCCAAGATGTATTTTATTGTATAAAAGACACATTTTCTATTTTTTAAACCTCTTTATATTTTATATTTGAATCCCTTAGTTTTACCCTTTGTTTTTAAGTTTTACTCAGTTTTCCCTTTGTTTTTAAGTTTTACTTAGTTTTACCCTCTCTCTTAGTCACAAACTCTCACACATGTGTTCATCTTGGCTGCTACGTTCTGATTGGTCGAGATAGTTGTCACGCAGATCGTTTCCACCAACCATTGATCCTTTGTGATCTAGCGGACATGATAACCCCTATATCTGTCAGGGACCACCCCTCTATCCATGCAAATAACGAGTTTGCCACCGGTACTTTAACTCTATAAACAAATGATTTTGAATATAATTTTAAGCCAAAGTGTTCAAAGGTGTATAATATTCGTATATGCAAGTTTATGTGTTACATTCCACTCTATGAAAATGATAATCTCTCAAGATTTTCTTAGCACAACATTATCACGCTATTAAGTGTTATTTTAAAGAGTCCAAAGGTGTATAATTTTCTTATATCCAAGTTTATGCATTAAATTCCACTCTATGAAAATGGGGAGAAAATGATAATCCCTCAAAAATTTTGTTAGCACAACATTATCACGTATTAAGTGCGATTTCAAAGAGTTCAAAGGTGTATAATTTTCGTATATGCAATTTTATGCATTATATTTCACTCTATGGAAATGATAATCTCTCAAGAGTTTGTTAGCACATCATTATCATGAATTAAGTGTTGATTTCGTATACGCAACTTTATGCATTATATTTCACTCCATGAAAATGATAAATGATCAAGATTTTATTAGCACAACATTATCATGTCCTAAGTGCGATTTCAAAGAGTTCAAAGGTGTATAATTTCCTATACGCAAGTTTATGCATTATATTTCACTCCATGAAAATGATCAAGATTTTATTAGCACAACATTATCATGTCCTAAGTGCGATTTCATAGTGTTCCAAAGTGTATAATTTTCGTATATCCAAGTTTATCCATAATATTTCACTCTATGAAAATGATAAACTCTCAAGATTTTCTTAGCACAAAATTATCATGTCCTAAGTGTGATTTCACAGTGTTCAAAGGTATACAGATTTTAGTTTAGGGATCACTTTTCACACTCTAAAAATGGTAAACTTTCAAGATTTTCTTAGAACAACATAATCATGTCCAAATTGTAATTTGAAAGTGTTCAAAAGTTGTGTCATTTTCTTATTTCTTATACATCTATATCCCTAAATCTTAATGTTTGACTTTCACCTCATATATTCACTTGATTGCAGCTGACATATTAACTCGATAAACCAATTAAATCATCGAAATGGCTCGCTGACCGCATTCTCCACAGCAAGCGTGCTCCCAACTGAGCTCCCGAGTTGCACCAGTTGATTGTCCACAGCAAGCGCCCTCGTATAATCGGAACATTTTGGTGCGAGATCTAACCTTCCCTGCGCACGATTTTCATTGTCATCCTTCATATATGTCAATGGGACGGCACCATACTGTGGTCAGGACGAACGGGAGGCCAAAGTGAAGCTAGAAAAATGGTCGTCATCACTGGAGAAGGGTCGTCGTCGCTAGAAAAGAAGAAGAAAGTGGAGGCAACAGCACGGGCGCGGACGCGAGGCTGGCTCGGGGTCCCATCTTGCAACGCCAACCTAGGTAATTTGTGGGTCCTGCGCTCACGTGGATAAGTTGTGGGTCTGGTAATCACATGAATAAGCTGTGGGTCCCGTGTTGATCTGGATAAGTGGAGAGAGGTGTCCACTATGGGAACCAACTAAACACGGGCCCACTTGTCAGCATGTAACGACAAGGGTCCACTATGGGACCCTACATAACACGACCCAACTTCTTAGCACGTAACGGCGAGGGGTCCATTACGGGACCCGATTGAACGCGGCCCTACTTGTCAGCACATAACGGCAATGCTAACGGACAGCAAGTTTCAGGCCGTGTGAGAGTTTCAAAGAAGGAGATGGTCAAAAGTGAGGAAAAAAGTTAACTGGCTAGGGAAAAGTGGATACAACTAAGGAACCAATGACACAAAAATAAAAATCCCTTATATTTAAGGTATCTTAAAAGAATAACTTTTGTAGAAAAGGTTACATTACAAAATAGAAACATTAACACTTGAAGTTAACTAGTATTAGAGTTTCTCTTATCTTAACTCTATTTAGTATGAAGGAAAATAATTGCTACAATGGAGCTAACACCTTACTTGTATTTGAAATTTATATGTCATTGGTATAAGATGCTACTAAATCTTCTTACTTCATAATACCCCATAGGATTAAATAAGAATAACAATACACTTATTTAAGTCTTGGTTTGTTGTTATTGTAAGTGAATGAGATAATGTATTCACTTAGGAATTAGTAACTACATTTTATAACATGGATATGGTATTACTTTAGTTAGTGACGATTTTTCTTTATATGTTAAATAATTTCATAAACTTATACAAGAACATATAGGAGAATTATTTAATAAGTCCAAATATTACCATTAATGATTTTATAGTTGATAAAATCTGTTTAGAAACTAGATACCATTAATTGTGAATGGTAGTTTTAGGAAAATACATTTTTAAAATGGTTGGATCCATTTTTACTTCAAACAAGAATTAATTGAGATTAATACTATTATTAGATCTTAAATAATTAATATTAGAAGTATTAGCAATTTTATACATACTTTTATGAATTATCAATGGAAATAGGTTTAAATTCAACTTATTAGAGTATTAAATTTTTAGTTACTTGAAAAGCGTAACATTATATTTTTAACATGTAGGTATTATTATTGTGATCATTTTGGTATATTATATGTATTTTTATGATTTTTAAATAATAAAATATTATTTTTATAAACTTTAAACGTACTTAATAGATAATAAATATTTAGTTAAGTTATATAATAATATATGATTATAATTTTAAATTGTAGTTCATATTTTTCTAAGAATTTTAATATATTATTTGCATTTTTCTGATTTACAAATATTAAAATATGAATTTTCCAAGATTTATTACTTATAAAATATTTACCAAATAAAAAAATAATTAAGTAATATAATAATGTATGACAATACATTTAAATGATATCTTATTTTTCTACAAATTTTGATATATTATTTGTAACTTTCTGAATTATAGAATATTAGTTATTGCATTTACAATAAGGATTATATTTTCTCAATTTTAAGCAAACACTAAAAATACCTTTTTCACTCACCCTATTCCTAGCCACGGTCAATGACAAATGAGCCTAGGGACACGTTAGATGCCATGCTAAAGCGGACTAAGTCAAACCGGCTGATTAGGCTCGGGTGACACAAGCATGATGCAGTGATGACATCAGCAATGGTGGAGCTCTCAGGTGGTGCTCGAATCCGACGATAGGAAGTGCGAGCATTTGTGGGGTTAGGGGTGTTGGAGAGAGGAGGCCGAGGCGATTGTAATGGTGGTGGCACCACCTTCTATTGGTCACCGGAACCTCGTCGGCGATGAGGTTCCATGGCGGTGTGGTCAGAACTCACGCGGGTAGGTGGCTACGGCGTGCGAGAGACGAATCAGATGGGATCAGGCCACTCGGGAGCTCACCAGGAGCACAACGAAGGGCTCGGCGAAGCCAGGAGATGTCTGACGAGGTGACCATCATCGATGGTGAACGGCGTCCAGAGATAGAGAGTAAACGGACGACAACATCAGTAGGGACCACATGGAGACGATTCCTTCATTGTGGAGTACCAGTGCGACGAGGCTAACCTACTGGGGTCCTCATCTGTGCGAGAGGAGGTCGAGAACGACGAGGATCGCCAGCGATAGTGGCGCTAGGGTTTGGTCACATGTAGAAGAGAGGAATTTGCGAGAGAGAGAGAGAGAGAGAGGAAGTAGATAGGGTTCGTTGTAGTGGCACGGGGTACTTATAGGCGATGATAAGCGGTGGCACAAATCTAGATAGAGGTGAACGTCATGGCGTGGGGCGGATGGCAGCGATGCATACAACCAGCAGCTTGTGACATCAATAGAAAGACGACGACATGATTTTTGTGGAAAACCCCGTGGCGCATCTTCAGTCTCAACCCGCAGTCCCTCCTTCAGTCCCACCTGCCAGCGACTACTGAACTAGTGTGTGGTCCATAGAGTAGTGAGCGGAAGAAAGTCAGTTGCTCCATGCGAGCAACGATTAGGCGAGGGAGAAGAATGGGCCATGGGTCAAAACTGGTTTGCTCTCTTTCCTTCTCTTTATTCTTTTTCTATTTTCTGTTTTGACTAATACTTTTCAAACATGAATTTCTTAAGGTTTTAAAAATATCCAAAATTTTATGGAGCAATAAAAATACTGCAGGGATTTTTCAAACTGAGTGTTTCCTCTATTTTTTTATTTTCGAATTTTCAAACTATTAGAAAAGCATTTTAAGGATTGTAACTATTATCCATTAAGATTTTAGTGTTTTGTTTTATGCATAAGAATCTTACTAAAAGGATATTATTACTTTTTTAACCATGATAATTGTAATGGTAAAGATTTTAAATGGTTAATAATATCCATTGAATCTTTTTATACTTAGAATTCTACCATAATGACTCTAAATATTTGATGAGTTGTTCAATATTGAGATCCAACTATTTAAATCCCCTTCACTTTAAGGTTTTTAAATTATCCTTTGAAAATACCCTTGTGATTTTCTAAGGATGGTAAGTGACTTTATTATTGAAAATATAATGAATGTGGAATAAGATTAGGCTTCATCTATATACCTTTCTGCAATGATACTATGTAGGGAAAAATTACTCGATCTACTTAAACAACCAAAGATTACCTCTTATTCTAAATATTTTCTTCCTTAGTTAGTGTGGTTGATTCCTAGTGACAATTTATCATATAATGGTTGATAGTGAGCATTGCTTATATGATAAATGTTGTTCATTTACCATGTGGCGATTGTTTAGAGTTTAGAGGAATGATATAGACATGGAATTTGATATGGATTGATATAGTCTTGGTTAATAGCTTCTCAAGAATCCCTACCTTCCCTAATTCATAATTCTTTATTCCTACTTAAGGAATTCCTTTTATTGATATACTACTAATTCACATCAATCATTACACTTTAACAAGATAGACTTACTTCATATATACTCCCTCACTAATACTTCTCTAATTAAATACATTTGTAAATCCAACGAGCTTGACACTAAAGCTCTACATGATCTCCTCATAGAGATAACTCCTACTTATAGAATACTTCTAATGAATCAAAATCCATTTGAGTACTTACTTTCTTCCTTTATGAATTACTTAGTATTCTTACTTATAAATCTCAGAAGCTTGTCACTTAAGCTTTTCATAATCTTCTCATACCTAAACTTGATTATATCAAACTACGAACGATAACCTCCAACCCATTAAGTAGTTACTTTTAACTCCATTCATCACTAATACATCTCCAATAGATGTTTATAGCAATTCCTACTTAACCTTAAGTGTTTACTACTCTCTAAGAGGATTAATACTACTTCTATAACTCAATGTTGCTCTAGTATGAGCTTGGTCATACTAACTTAACTTCAGCTACCTCCAGTAACTCATATTCCAACTCCATATTACACCATTGTGACTTGTCATGACTAACCTAGGATAACAATTCTGCACTAGGGTTTAATCATGTTCTCTCCACCAATGTGACTTGTGCATTATATAGGCACTCACTCTTAGTGACTTAAACATGATCATTCTAATCTTTTGATCATTTATGGCTTAGGTTTCCAGTTGGCTAATTAAGGCTTTCATCAATACAACATTACAGTTGTACTATAATTATCTTCTGAGGATTTCCATTTTACTAAGAGATATTATTCAATGACTATGCCTACTTGATCCAATAATATTACTTATTGGTAACTTATATCTTCAAGATTCATCCTTTAGATCCTCTTGTTACCAATATTCAAGATAACTCTTCTATTCCATTCATGAGTGAGTTAACTCCACCAATCATCATGTTGATTTGATTCTCTTCAAACACTCCCATCCTATAGATAATATCTAAAACTTGCATAAATAATTACCTCTTCTTACTTATTTCTCTAAAGGCTTTAAAATGAATGCTATGATAATACAAGAGTTGATAGATCAAGAATTGATAGGTTAAGAATTGATAAATCAATAGTTGATCACTCAACATTGATGTTCAACACAGATTAGAACATGGTGCAATCGAGATGATAAGGATTGGTATGGAAAGATAGATATGTGGTGAAGGTCTTGACTTGGTTTCCTTCCTATTCAATATAACTAAAGAGTTAGCTTTAATGATTACCATGATGATCATGGTAAGAATAGATAAGAATAACATAGATCAATATTTAGCTATCGAATTCCTTTTACTTAAGTTAAATGCTTAACTTGGTATTATTGATTTGTTGTAATGAATACCATGATATGATCTCTATAAAATCTGGTATTAATCATCAAGTCATGTGTTGTGGTTTTGTTTGATTACATTTGATCTACCTGTAACATCCCTAAAATCATGTTTTCAAAGATTGCATATCATTCGTGCATGCATATCATTTAGGGGACAATTTCAAACTCATTTCAAGAAAACAGAAGCACTGAGTGCTATTATTTTATGTGAGCAAGCATTGATCAAATGCCCCTCTCAAATGGGATTATAATTGTTTTAAACCAAGCTTTGTTTGCCCTCATGTTGGTTTGGATGAATATTAGAGTTGGTTAGAAGATTTACAAAACCAATATGGGTTTAAAACTCATTTCAAATCTTTATCAAAACAAGTGCTAAGGCACTGCTGTTTTAATTTTTTTTAAAGGAACTAAGCAAGTCCAGTAAGGCAGCATGGTTTTGTACTCAAAATTTATACAGGATTCACATTACAAAGGGCCAGAAAGATTTGAAATACAAATGCTTTTAAATTCATTTGAAATTGATTCCAGAAAATCGAATTAGAAAAATAAAAAGGTTTAAAAACCCAACTGGGCCAGGCGCCACGTTTTTAGCCCATCAGCAAACGCAGCCCAGCAAGCCCACCGGGGTTTTTCCTCCTTCTCTCACGCGGCACAGACCTACCCCGCGCTCACTGACTCGTGGACCCAAAAGCCACGCGAGCATCGTCCCCGAGCCACGCACCCCCACGACCCCGTCGATGCCGCCGTTACCTCATCACTGCCGCGATTGAAGCAGGCTTAATTGCCGGCGTTTCCTCGCGAGATTCTCGCCCCTGCTCCGGCTATAAGACCCCCTCCCCTCTCCGCTCATTTCGCCTCACTCGGCGCACCATTTCCGCCACCAGGCTGCCCACAATCGCACTTGCACCACCGCTGTACCAGCCACTCCGGCGGGCGATTCCGGTAAGCTCCGACCGCCCCTCTGCTTCTGGTTCAAACGAGCGTGACCGCCACGTCCTTGTGCATCTGCTAACGCCCCTGGTTTTCCTGCTCGTGACCCAGGTCACCGTCTTCGTTCACGCCCGCAACCACCAGAGCCGCCGCTCGACTCCGACGAGCAATAGCGGTAAGAATCGAACGCCCCTTGACCCCACGTACATACTGTCAAGTTTGCCTTGTCCTTGCGCAGCTTTTGACACCACTGACTCGTGCTAGGGAGACGCAGAGCCTCGGCAACGTCGACGTCTGCAAGAACCCGACGCCGCGCATAACTCCGACGAGCTCCAGCGACATCCACGGTGCACCCCTTCGCCATCGAAGACCACGTTGAGCTTCCTCGTGACCGTGCGAGTCTGGTAAGCCTCTTCGACGACCCCATCCCCCTCTGTAGCCACCGCAACACCGTAGACTGAGCGCGCCGCCGCTCACCGTCGTCGCGCGCCGCCAGACTTTGGTCGCTTGATCGGCCACCGTTGGATCTAGATCCAACGAGTTAGATAGATCACTTAATCGAAGGGGTACGGAACAGATCTGGCCGTGCGGTTTAAGTTAGATCTGACGGTCCATGCTAGTCGATCCACACGAAACGGTATGGGCGAATAGAAACATGCCACATGGGCAGACTCTGGTTTTAAAAACAGAATTTGATCTATTAGATTTGTAAACTTGCAAAATTCATAACTTTCAAACCACACGCCCAAATTTTACAAATTTTATATCATTGGAATCAGGAGAGAAAATACTTTCTGTTTATGCAATGTGTTTAATGTTTTGCCTCTGTAAAAATGGTTGATTTTACAGAAACATTTGTAGGCATATTTTGTGTATAGTAATTATTTGAAAAATGTTTTGTTGTTCAAATAAAGGTTATTTGGCATGTTTTGAACTTGTTTATGATTCAGTACTGTATACTTGTCTTGTTTGGCGTAGGAAATCATCACATGGCATTTGCATGCATTCATTTATTTTTGTTTGTATATATTTGGTATGTGATTTTGGTGCCATTATTTTATGTGTAGATTTTGGTGCAAATAGTGATTGTGATTGTGAGTATTGTTGCTACTCCCCAAACTACCAAGGCAAGTGGTGCTTCATGACTTTATTTGATTTGAAACAAGGTCTTATTTGAATAATTAAAAGACCCCAAAAAGAATAAAGTTTTATTCAAAAATTGACTTCAGATTATATTAGTAATTAGTATTTAAACCTACACAAATTTTGGTTGAGGTTTGAATTCAAATTGATGTTTGAATTGTTTAATCAAAATCAAAACAGAATAAAAGAAATGGAAAAAGAAAAAGAAACAGGAACAAAAAAAAATATGGAAACGAACCCAGCCAGCCCAGCTAGCCAACAAGGCCCAGTTAGCCCATCTACCCACCCCGCGAGAAAAACGATTCGCACCATCGCCTGCACCCGCTCAGCAACTGACCGATGGACCCCACCTCCCCTGTCTCTCTTCGCTGACGAAACGTCCCCACCGCCAGCTCCTCTCTTCCTCACCCGCCGCTGACCGCGCGCACCATTACTGCCGATGAATGCCGGCATGAATTCGATTTACTGGCCGAGTAACCCCCATCGGTGACCGGAGCTCTTAACCGCCTCTCTCTCCTCTTCCTTTCCCCTCAAACCCTGCTGCCAGAGAGCCACCAGGCTGCCCCTAATTTACTTTGCTTTGCCGCTGCTCCGACGAGCTACACGAGCAAATTCCGGCAGCCCCGCGTCACCCCTTGCCTCCTCGACCACACTGACTTGTTCCCCACCAACCACCGCACCTCCCAAAGGGCATCACCTCACCACGCCTCGGGGCTCGGCAACAACCTCGAATCAACTCCGCCACCCTACTTTCGACTCCGGCGACTCCACACGGTGAGCTCTGACCCCCTTTCCCCTCTTTTTGATACTCCTGTGCACGCCAGGACCTTGCGCATCTGACCGTGTCTTCCACTCGTCTTAGCACACTCTGTAGCTTCACCACCAATGACGTCTGAGCGAGACCGATGCCGTCACTGACTCCGGCGAGGAATTCCGACCGATCCCGTGCGCCCCTCGACAAACTGCAAACACGTTGAGCTTCAGCATCTCTCCACGAACTCGGTGAGCATCTCCCTTCCCTCCCTCGCTTCCTGCATCACCGTCATCGCCACCATCTGACCGCGCGCCGCCAGTCGCCGCCGCCAGCGCCGCCCATCTTTGGCAAACGTGATGCGCGCCGTCCGATCTTGATCTAACGATTAGGATAGAATCTAACCTGAAGGGGTATCGAGTGATATGAGCCGCGCGATTTAACTTAGATCCAACGGCTGTTGTCTATCGATCCAACCGAAGCAGTACCGACGAGTAGTATCACGCCACGTGTCCCTGCTGGTTTGATTTAAAACAGAATTGTTCTATTAGATGTGCCAATTTGAAAAATTCATAACTTTCAAACCACACGTCCAAATTTTGCAAATTTTATATCAATAGAATCAGCAAGACAAGCACTTTCTGACCATGCACTTTGTTTAGTAAAATCTGACTGTTAAATTGTTTGTTTTTGCAGAAACTTATGTAAGCATGTTTAGAATATAAAAATTGTTCTAAAATGACCATAGAAATCAATTTGTGGTTTCAAAAATGTAAGCACTTTTTTTAGATAAAACCTTTGGCAAATGGTTTGTTTTGAACCTACTGACCATAGAAATCAATTTGTGGTTTCAAAAATGTATTTGGTGAAGCAAAAGAATGAATCGTTGATTTAAACCATTTCTAGTCAAATAAAAATATGGTTTATTTATTAAAAATGCTTTTGGGAGAAAATCTTTGGGAAATGTTTTGATTTAAACTCTCTGACCCTAAGCACCAAGTTTTATGATTTTAAAATGTATTTGGTGAACCCTATTAAAATTACTACTTTGCTAAAGACATTTTCAACCACATAAAATAATGACTTGGTTTAAAAATGGTTTATGAAGTAAAATATTTTGCAAATGGTTTTGCCACTTTATAAAATGACCATTAGGTGTTTCCAAATGTTTATGACCCATTAGGAACCACTTTTACAAATAAAACAATATTTTACATGTTTGCATGCATTGTTTTGTTTCTATCATTTTATGTGATGAATTGCTTGAATGGTAGATTGAAATATTGCTTGCTTGATTGAATTGTAGTGATTTGAAGTGTGTGAACATTCCAAAGATCAAGGAGTGAACCTATATTCTCTACCAAAAAGGCAAGTGATGCTTCATACTTTTGTCCCATTATTTTCACTATGCATTAGTGATATTTCTAAGTAGGACTTGCATGGAATTTTTGCTAAGTATAAACTATGCCATGGGAAATCCTAGTAGATGAAACCTTAGTAGAATTTCCTAAGATAAGATTCCTACTACTATCATGCTTAGCTTAGCTAGTAGAAAACAAGGGTGGAATATATATTCGTACTATGGAATATTCCTAAGTCTGTGGACTTATGTTTTGTTTAATAAAACAACTAAGTGAATGAATCACCTGGGTGGAATGGAAAGAATGGTTTGTGTTGAGTGGTCATGCAAGTCTAGTATGATGAGGAAAACTTGGGCATCACCAAGTCCAGTATGCTGGGGAAAACTTGGTGTCTCACTTGTGGATGGCCACCCAGGAACAAAGAGATTTGAGATGTCAAATGTTGAGAAGCTTCAAGTGCAGCCACTTGGCATTATGGGCTCTGCCTGGATCATATAGGTTGCAATAACTTAGCCAAATGGACAGTTGGTGGTAGGGGAATGATAGGTTGGAACGCGTCCATTCTGGTCTAAGGGAAGGCTTCTGAAAGATCTTGTCTTGGTGAAACCAAGTCATGTGGGGAAAGTGCACAACCTCTGCAGAGTGTAAAATCTAAGTACTTAGCCATGTCGCTGGTAAAGGACAATTTGAGCATCAAGACATGGAAGCTATCAAGAATCTCCTCATCCCAATTTCTAAGTTAAAATCTTGTGGGTGAACAAGGGATTGAAGGATCACCAATTTCTATTGGGAGATGCCTTGGGAATGATTTTGTCAAGCAAAAACTTAGTGTTTTCAAATGATAAGGAAAAATCAATTTTGAGCAAAGCAAGCCTAAGCTCCACATAGCCAAATGCGTATAGATGATAGACTCCACTATACTACCATAGTATCACTTGCCAATACAATTCAAATGTATTGACCCTTGTGGCTGTAACTTATTATGTTGCAGGTTTGTTTGATGTTAGAGAAGTTATTGATTTAGGATTACAAGTCTACAACCAACATGTCTGCCTGTGGCACTTTGAAGATGAAGGACCCCATGCTATTGTTATATTCTGCTGCATTGTAATGAGATAGCCAAATGAGCTATGTAAGATGTAATAAATTATATTATTCCTGGTTATAAAGTTGTATTATGACCTTTGTTTCTTGATATTACATCTTAACTGTGGATGCTAGCTATTGATCCAGGGACTAGCATTGTAAACACAGGGATCTCTACCTTATTAAAGGTTGGGACCCTTACAGATGGTATCAAAGCATTGTGTTGCCTGTAGGATTTGTAACCCTAGGATTGGACAAAACCCCTTAGAAAAAAATAGGAGTTGTATTTGTTCCAAAACTTATTTACAAACAATCTTGTAAAATCTTTCCTCAACCATTTTTGGTTTTGATTCTACATCTTTTCTATTTCAAACTTGATGGACAAAGCCTACCCCATGGCCAAAGACTTCACCATGAGCAAAGGACTTCATCAACTCTAATGACTTCAACATCTTCAAGTGATTTCAACCTTATTCTCAACAAGGACTTCAACTTGGATATCACTAAGGACTACAAGTGTGACAAGAAATGTTACTCAAGACTTGAAGACTAAGGAAACACAACTTTGAAGGAACCATCATCACCTTTGAAGATTTTGTGACCAAGAATTTTCCCAAGGATACAAACATCTTGTTCAAGAAGAATCAACCAAGAAGGATGGAAAGATCTCAAGTGAACCATATAGATGGACCACCATATTTAGTTTAAGTCAAACCCACCAACTTATGGGGTGTAACAAAAATATTTTTGGTTGCCTAAAAAAATGCTTGAGACTTGTTGTTTGAGTGGAATGTTTGTTTGTGATTGCTTGCACATTGCTTGTGTGAATTGTGATGTGTGTGATTAGAATTATTCCCTTAGAAATATTTTGCCTATTCTAATCCCAAACCAACCCAAACAGATGACTACTCCAAGGAACTCCACCATCAAGGATGGTGACAACAACAAGCAAGAGATCAACATGAGAGAACTCATAGTAACCCAAACCTAGTTGAACCAAGTGACGACTCAATTTATAGCCAACACCAGTGAGGTAGATATAACCATGCAAAAGTTTTTGGAAATTCAATCCCAATTTTTGCAAAGGATGGCCACTCAAATGATCAACATGGGAGACAACCTTTCCCAAGGAGTTTGTGACAACAAGGATGTCAAGGATGATACTTTAGAAGGAACCCAAGCTTGCAATGTTTGTGGAGACAAGGATCACACTTCCAAGGAACATGAAGATCAATGTCCCAATTGTGAAGAGAAACATCCAACCAATCAATGCCCCACATCTCAAGCTACTTGTTTCCTATGTGAAGGAAATAATCATGTCCCTATCCAATGCCCCATCTATTCCATAGTTCAACAAAGGAAACAAGGTGGAGTGCAACAACTGATTGCAGACTACCATGAGAGAGCCAAGTCTACCAAGAAGGATGAAGACAAAGGAAAATCTCAGCTTGCACCTCCATGCAATATGACTCAATTTAAAGGACCAAAGAGGAGACATATGTATTATCCAAGGAATAAGAAAAGGTCAAGGAGACCAGGAACTGTTCCTACCTTTGAGATAAGATATGAAGAACATGAACTGGAAGCACTCTTAGCTTTGGAGAAACCCAAGAATACGAAGTATAAGGAAATTAGCCAAGTGTGGTGCAACAACTGCAAAGAGTTAGGCCATTATGTGTCAACTTGTCCACAGAAGATACGTGAAGAACTCAATCTTATCACATGTTACAATTGTGGTAACCAAGGACATTATGCAAGCAATTGTCCAGAAAAGATGAAGCACAAGATAAAGCCTATGAAGGATCTCAGCCTTGTCACATGTTTCAAGTGTGGAAACAAAGGACACTATGCAGATGTTTGCCCAAAGAAGTTCCCCCAAGATTCCAAGCAAGCCAAGAAGTAGTCTAGTTGGAAATTTTTTAAGGGTGGTAGTACCCTAGTTGATTTTGAGCCAACTTGTAACCCTAGCCTCCCCAAATCTCGAGACGAGATTTATTTTAAGGGTGGTAGCCTGTCACATCCCAAGATTTTCCAAATCTTGTAATGTGAAAAACAAATAAACAAAATAAATGATTGTTGAATCACCTGGGTGGAATGGAAAGAATGGATTGTGTTGAGTGGTCATGCAAGTCCAGTATGCTGGGGAAAACTTGGGCATCACCAAGTCCAGTATGCTGGGGAAAACTTGGTGTCTCACTTGTGGATGGCCACCCAGGAACAAAGAGATTTGAGATGTCAAATGTTGAGAAGCTTCAAGTGCAGCCACTTGGCATTATGGGCTCTGCCTGGATCATATAGGTTGCAATAACTTAGCCAAATGGACATTTGGTGGTAGGGGAATGATAGGTTGGAACGCGTCCATTCTGGTCTAAGGGAAGGCTTCTGAAAGATCTTGTCTTGGTGAAACCAAGTCTTGTGGGGAAAGTGCACAACCTCTGTAGAGTGTAAAATCTAAGTACTTAGCCATGTCCCTGGTAAAGGACAATTTGAGCATCAATACATGGAAGCTATCAAGAATCTCCTCATCCCAATTTCTAAGTTAAAATCTTGTTGGTGAACAAGGGATTGAAGGATCACCAATTTCTATTGGGAGATGCCTTGGGAATGATTTTGTCAAGCAAAAACTTAGTGTTTTCAAATGATAAGGAAAAATCTATTTTGAGCAAAGCAAGCCTAAGCTCCACATAGCCAAATGCATATAGATGATAGACTCCACTATACTACCATAGTATCACTTGCCAATACAATTCAAATGTATTGACCCTTGTGGCTATAACTTATTATGTTGCAGGTTTGTTTGATGTTAGAGAAGTTATTGATTTAGGATTACAAGTCTACAACCAACATGTCTGCCTGTGGCACTTTGAAGATGAAGGACCCCATGCTATTGTTATATTCTGCTGCATTGTAATGAGATAGCCAAATGAGCTATGTAAGATGTAATAAATTATATTATTCCTGGTTATAAAGTAGTATTATGACCTTTGTTTCTTGATATTACATCTTAACTGTGGATGCTAGCTATTGATCCAGGGACTAGCATTGTAAACACAGGGATCTCTACCTTATTAAAGGTTGGGACCCTTACAATGTCCTTGGTATTGGACAACTTGAGCATCAAGACATGGAAGCTATCAAGAATCTCCTCATCCCAATTTCTAAGTTAAAAACTTGTGGGTGAACAAGGGTAAAGGTTCATCAATGTCTATTGGTGATTCCTTGGGAAAGATTTGTCAAAGAAAAACTTAGTGTTTTCAACTGATAGGTAAAACCTATTTTGAGCAAAGCAAGCCTAAGCTACATATAGCCAAAATGCATATAGTATCTAGATTACAAATATTTAACTAAGGTATCACTTGCCAATACTATTCCAATGTATTGACCCACTGTGGCTATAACTTGTGTGTTGTAGGTTATTCTGATGATGATTAGGGGTTATGAGTCTACACTCAACATGCTTGCCTGTGGCACATGAACATGAAGACTTATTTATCTTATTATATATTTGAACTCTTGTATTAGGCCTGTGGCCATGGAGTTTGTAAAAGACTATGTTTGTCTCTGGAATGATATGTAATAATGACCTTTGTTTCTGTGTACTTCATCTTAAACTGTGGATGCTAGCATTGATCCAGGGACTAGCATTCCAATCACAGGGATCCTTACCTTTATAAAGGGAGGGGTCTTACAGATGGTATTAGAGCACTGTGTTGCCTGTAGGATTATGACCTTAGGATTGGAAACCACTAAGGAAAAAATTTCAACAACTTCCACACTTGTCTTTTTCTTCTCGTAAACTTTTCTAATCTTCTTTCTCATCTCTATTTGTAGATGAACTCCATCAACGAAGCCGTGAGGAAGGGACCACTCATGACTATGACTTTGGAATGTGAGACAGAATTCCCCAAGGCTCTCAAGGACCTCATGGTTGCCATGGGAATACATGGTGCAGCTGTGTACAAAGCTTTTCCTGTGATGGATGAAGGAGTTGAGTACTGGTGGGTTCAACTTCACTTGTATAAAAACAAGGAAGACAACCACAAGGAATTAGGATTCTGCATGGTCACCAACTCAGTGATGCACACCACATTCTTTGATTCAGCAAGGGATGCAGCTTGGAAGGCCATCAAAGATCTTGGTGATAGAATCAAGTGCAGAATGCTCAACACCCAGAATGACCTTAGGGAAGAAAAGAAGCATACCCAAGAGTTAGAGGCTACCAACCAACATTTAAGAAATGACATCATGGACTCTAGAGATGTCCTGTTAGCCAACTTGGCAAGTGAGATGGAATTGTAACGTACCTCGTTAGTTGGACCACCACACTTATCATTTTTATTTTCCAAATGTTGTCTAAAATAAGTTGAACATTGGATGCTTGTAATGGTTTTATGTATGCCATGACTTGTGTGTTTTGATTGTCAAAGATATGCATGTGATGCCTTGTTTTGTGATTCATCTCTATGTATGTTGATTCTAACTTTTTCTATCTTATAAAATAGATGCCTAATGTTACTATCAGCACGGCTGAAGAGTTCAAGGGAACTCGTTTTGGCACTCGTCTTATTGAGCTCACTAGTTTGCTCAATATCCCACTTCCTACCATCATGATGCTTCCCCTCACCAAGTTCGAGAGGAAGGACCTTTGGGGCTTCAAGGTTACTCAGCCAGGACGCCAGACTGAGCCAGCCATGGAGGCTATCACCTTCAAGCTCATGCATGATGACAAGGAGAGAGAGGCCTAGAGGTAGTCATGCAGGATTTGCTTGGGCGCTTGTTAGGGAGACACTCTCGGGAGATTAGAGGTACTCGCTTCCACGCCTTCGGTATATGTGACGAGGATGGTGAAGCCATTGACTTCGAGGATACTGCTAGAGAGACGGCAGAGCCGATTCGTCTATACCTCCAGGACTTAGAGGTTCTTCTTAGGCACCTAAATACTGATAGGACCAACGTCATGCTTAGCAATGACGAACTCGAGGTGCAGCTTCGTGAGAAGGACAAGCTCTTCGCGGAGCAAGATGAGATAGTCAAAGAAATGGAGGACAAGTTTGAGAGTCGAGATAGAAAGTTCAAGAGTCAAGAGAAAAGAGTCCAAGATAGGAACAAGAGGATTCGAGACATGATTGCAGAACTAGAAGCCAAGGACTTCGAGCTCGAGCATCAGCAGGTGGTGATTGAGAGACTTCGTTCACAGAAGAGGGCTCTCAAAGCCAAAATAGAGGCCTTGACTACCAATGTCGAGGAATACAAGACCACTATGGAGAATGCAGGTCTTACACTTGTTGATGAGGAGGTTGATGCAGAGGAGTAGTGATGACTACTCATTTACGTTTTATTTACCATGCTTTTGATTATTGAGTCGCAATGACCATCCAGCATGTGGATGGCTTGCTATTGGTGTGTTTACCTTTCAAAACTTGTTGTTTATGTTGTTGAACTTCTGTCATTTTGATGCATGCTTGGTGATTGTCTATGTGATGTATTATGCATGTTAAGCATATATGGGTATCTCATTCTTATCCTTATTGAACACCACAGATGCCTCCCCGACGTGCCAATCCCAACCCTAACAACAACAATATCACCCCTGAGATGCAGCAGATGATGACAGCTCAGACACAACTGATGCAGATGATGACCACGTTCATACAGAATTAGAACAACAACAACAACAATAATAATAATAACAACAACAATCAGAATAACCCACCGGGTTTTGACATGCTTACCAGATTCTTAAGACTGAGGCCAGCAAATTTCTCAGGAACTACTGATCCCATGGTGGCTTGGCTACGCTCAGTGAACAAGGATTTGGTAACTGTTGGCTGTACTGATGAGGAGAAAGTCAGGTTTGCAGCACACTTGTTGGAAGGACCAGCAGCTACTTGGTGGGATAACTTCCAGATCACCACTCCCATTGAGGATGTGACATGGGCTATCTTTGAAGATGGTTTCCGTACTGCTCACATCTCATCCGGAGTGATGAGTTTGAAGAAGGAATTTCATAACTTGAAGCAGCGCCACCGCAGCGTGGCTGAATATATTGAGGAGTTCAACAATCTGGCACGTTATGCACCGGATGAAGTTGACACTGATGCTAAGAGGAAAGAAAAGTTCCTTGAAGGATTGAACGATGAATTGAACTTGCAGTTAGCTGTGGCCTATGTCCCCACATATCAGTCTCTTTGTGACAAGGCTGCCATCTTGGAGAGCAAGATGAAACAAGTTGAAAGCAGGAAGAGGAAGCACTCTGACAAGCACAGCTCGGGATTGTCTCACAAACGTTCCCATTATGAAGATAGTGGGAATTCTGGATCCCACAAGGATGGAAAGTACAACAAGCACCACAACCACAACCGTCATCATGACAACAAGCATTACCGTAGTCATGACAATGTAAGTACAAGAGTCACAAGAGTGGGTACAAGAACCACCACAATGGAAGTGGAAGTGGTAGTGCAAGCTAGCCTGTCAAGAAGGATCTTAGTCAGGTTGAATGTTTTAAGTGCAAGAAGATGGGGCATTATGCAAATGAATGCCCAAAAAAGAAAGTTGAAGGACCCAACAAGCCCAACCCTTTCCAAAAGGGACAGGTGAACCACATCAATGTGGAAGAAATCTACGAGGAACCTGATGCTGTTGCTGGTAAGTTCAAACTCAATTCTGTTCCAGCATTTGTTCTCTTTGATACTGGTGCATCTCATTCATTCATATCAAGAGCATTTGTTGAAAGAAATGAACTACCAGTAGAAACTATTGGGTGTCCTATAAAAGTAAGTTCTCCTGGCGGAGAAATGATAGTGAACTCAGGATGTCATGATCTAGTCATAGAGTTTGGGAAGTATAAGTTTCCCGTTAATCTGATAATCCTAAACTCCCAAGGTTTGGATGTCATTTTGGATATGGACTGGATGACTAAGCGTAAAGGAGTGCTAGATTGTGCCAACCATACGGTCTCACTCACAACTCCAGAAAACAAAAGGATCAGATTCAAGACCAACTTTGAATCAAAAGGGAGTAAGCTAAATTCTTTTAAGGGGGTTAGCATAGACAGTGTGCCTATTGTGAGTGAATATCCAGATGTGTTTCCGGAAGAATTGTCGGGAATGCCACCAGATAGAGATGTGGAATTTCTTATTGATTTGCTACCAGGATCTGGACCAATAGTAAAGAGACCGTACAAGATGTCAGTTGATGAGTTGAAAGAACTCAAGAAACAACTTGGAGAACAGTTGCAGAAAGGATTTATTCAACCAAGTTCTTCGTCTTGGGGAGCACTAGTGTTGTTCGTAGAAAAGAAGGATATAAGTCAAAGGTTATGCATCGATTACCGTTAACTCAATGAGGTGACTATCAAGAACATGTACCCTTTGCCTAGAATCAATGACTTGTTTGATCAGTTGGAAGGAGCCTGTGTGTTCTCAAAAATTGATCTCCAATCAGGTTATTTTCATCTTAAGATAAGAGAACAAGACATACCTAAGACAGCTTTCACCACTAGGTATGGATTGTATGAGTATACCGTGATGCCATTTGGTTTGACCAATGCACCGGCATACTTCATGAATATGATGAACAAAGTGTTCATGGAGTTCCTTGACAAGTTTGTTGTCGCTTTCATCGATGACATTTTGATCTACTCCAAGAGCAAAGAAGAGCATGAAGTACATTTACGTTTGATACTTGAGAAGCTTAGAGAACATAAGCTGTATGCCAAATTCAGCAAGTGTGAGTTTTGGTTGAATGAAGTTGGATTTCTTGGACACGTTGTGTCAGGAGATGGTGTAGCAGTTGATCCTGCTAAAGTGTCAGTTGTAACTGAATGGGAATCTCCTAAGTCAGTAAAAGAGGTTCGTAGTTTCCTTGGCTTGGCAGGATACTACAGAAGGTTCATTGACAATTTCTCCAAGGTAGCTAAGCCTATGACAGAATTGCTAAAGAAAGACAAGAAATTTGCTTGGTCTGAAGGATGTGAACTCAGTTTCCAAGAATTAAAGAAGAGACTAGTGACAGCACCAGTCTTATGTCTGCCAGATTTGGAGAAAGATTTCCAAGTGTATTGTGATGCATCTCATCATGGATTAGGTGCAGTACCTATGCAAGAAGGGAAAGTTGTGGCTTATGCCTCGAGACAACTCAAAACTCATGAGGTAAATTACCCTACTCATGATTTAGAGTTAGCCTCTGTTGTCCATGCACTCAAAACATGGAGACATTACCTTTTGGGAAAGCGATGTGAAGTGTTCACGGATCACAAAAGTTTGAAGTATATCTTCACCCAAAAAGAAATTAACATGAGACAAATAAGATGGCTAGAACTCATCAAGGACTACGACTTGAGTTTGTAATACCACCCCGGTAAAGTAAATGTTGTAGCGGATGCTCTAAGCCGTAAGGTTTTTGTGAATGGCCTTACTAAGGGAGAATTGCCAGATGATCTGTGTGCCCAATTTAGAGATCTCAGATTGGAGATTGTGCCTGAAGGACATCTCATGTCATTAGATGTGCAAGCCACTTTGTTGGACAAAATCAAAGAAGCTCAAAAGACAGATAAGGAAATTGAAGAGATTAAGGAAAAGATTGGCAAGGGAAAAGCCAAAGGATTCCATGAAGATGAACAGGGTACTTTATGGTATGGAAAACGTATCTGTGTTCCACAAGATCCGGAACTTCGAAAACTGATTTTACAAGAAGCACACAACTCACCATATTCCATTCATCTGGGTAACACCAAAATGTACATGGATATGAAGGGAAGATTTTGGTGGAATAATCTCAAAAAGGACATCGCCGAACATATTGCCTTGTGCGTTGTATGTAGTAGAGTGAAAGCGGAACATCAGAAACCAGCAGGATTGGTACAACCACTACCTATTCCTGATTGGAAGTGGGACAATATTAGCATGGATTTCATCACCGGATTGCCAAGGACCAGATCAGGATATGACTCTATTTGGGTTGTAGTGGATCGCTTAACTAAAGTGGCTCATTTCATACCCGTGAAGACAACTTATACAAGTGCTAAGTTAGCCAAGATCTACATGAGCAGGATTGTATGTCTGCATGGAGTACCCAAGAGTATTGTGTCTGATAGGGGAACTCAATTCACTTCTCATTTTTGGAGGCAACTACATGAGTCATTGGGAAAGAGGTTGGAATTTAGCACTGCTTTTCATCCTCAGACTAATGGACAAACAGAAAGGACCAACCAGATTCTTGAAGATATGTTGAGGGCATGTGCCCTAGACTATGGAGCCAGTTGGGATGAAAGTCTGCCTTACGCAGAATTCTCTTACAACAACAGCTATCAAGCCAGTATTGAGATGGCACCATTTGAGTTTCTCTATGGGAGAAAGTGTACCACCCCATTGCTATGGAATGGTGTGGGAGAAAGAAGTTTGTTCGGACCAGAACTAATCAAAGAGGATGAAGAGAAGGTCAAGCTAGTTAAGGACAGATTGAAGATAGCACAGTCCCGACAAAAGAGCTACGCAGATCCTAAGCATAGAGAAGTCACCTATGAAGTGGGTGATAGAGCTTATCTTAGAGTGTCACCACTTAGTGGAGTGAAGAGATTTGGTGTCAAAGGTAAATTGGCCCCAAGATATGTTGGACCATTCAAGATTCTGAGTCGTAAAGGAGAAGTAGCTTATGAGATTGAATTGCCAGAATCATTGTCTGCCGTTCACAATGTGTTTCATGTGAGTCAGCTTAAGAAATGCCATCCAGAAATGGAAGAGACTTCTTTGAAGGATACTATACCATTGGAGGAAGTCCAATTGGAAAGTGATCTCACTTATGAGGAAAAACCTATCAAGATTCTTGAGACTGCAGAAAGAGTTACTCGGACTAAGACTATCAAATTCTGCAAAGTTCAATGGAATCATCATTTCGAAGAAGAAGCAACATGGGAAAGAGAAGATGATATTCGGAAAGACCACCCTCACCTATTTGCTAGACAACCCGAATCTCGAGGGCGAGATTCACCTTAAGGGGGTTAGATTTGTAACATCCCTAAAATCATGTTTTCAAAGATTGCATATCATTCATGCATGCATATCATTTAGGGGAAAATTTCAAACTCATTTCAAGAAAACAGAAGCACTGAGTGCTATAATTTTATGTGAGCAAGCATTGATCAAACGCCCCTCTCAAATGAGACTATAATTGTTTTAAACCAAGCTTTGTTTGCCCTCATGTTGGTTTGGATGAATATTAGAGTTGGTTAGAATATTTACAAAACCAATATGGGTTTAAAACTCATTTCAAATCTTTATCAAAACAAGTGCTAAGGCACTGTTGTTTTAATTTTTTTTAAAGGAACTAAGCAAGTCCAGTAATGCAGCATTACAAAGGGCCAAAAAGATTTGAAATACAAATGGTTTTAAATTCATTTGAAATTGATTCCAGAAAATCGAATTGGAAAAATAAAAAGGTTTAAAAACCCAACTGGGCCAGGCGCCACTTTTTCAGCCTATCAGCAAACGCAGCCCAGCAAGCCCACCCGGGGTTTTTCCCTCCTTCTCGCACGCGGCACAGACCTACCCCATGCTCACTGACTGGTGGACCCAAATGCCACGCGAGCATCGTCCCCGAGCCATGCACCCCCACGACCCCATCGACGCCGCCGTTACCTCATCACTGGCGCGATTGAAGCAGGCTTAATTGCCGGTGTTTCCTCGCGAGATTCTCGCCCCTGCTCCGGCTATAAGACCCCCTCCCCTCTCCGCTCATTTCCCCTCACTCGGCGCACCATTTCCGCCACCAGGCTGCCCACAATCGCACTTGCACCACCGCTGTACCGAGCCACTCCGGCGGGCGATTCCGGTAAGCTCCGACCATCCCTCTGCTTCTGGTTGAAACGAGCGTGACCGCCACGTCCTTGTGCATCTGCTAACGCCCCTGGTTTGCCTGCTCGTGACCCAGGTCGCCGTCTTCATTCACGCCTGTAACCACCAGAGCCGCCGCTCAACTCCGACGAGCAATAGCGGTAAGAATCGAACGCCCCTTGACCCCGCGTGCATACTGTCAAGTTCGCCTTGTCCTTGTGCAGCTTTTGACACCACTGACTCGTGCTAGGGCTGACGAGGTTTGATCTCATCAATGCCCATTGTTATGGACTTGGGTTTTGGAGAAGATGGGGATGCTGGAGATCGTGGAACGGTTAGCAAACAAGCAACACGGGGACACAAGGTTTACCCAGGTTCAGGCCCCCGGAGGGAAAACCCTACTCCTGCTTGGTTGCTCTTGATTATGGTGGAACCGAAGGTTACAGGGGTGCGCATATGCAATCTGGCGTGGAGGTGTGTATGCGAAAGTATGAGTCGAGCCATCTAGGTCGTGCCCTCCTGGCCTTTATATAGACTTAGGAAGGTCCCGGGCATAGACCTAGTCGGTTACAGGTTCTAGGGTTTTACCCCTTTGAATTTCCTATCTACTCTATTCTTGCTCTCCAAGGATCCGAAAGCGTCATGGGCCTTGGCCACCCGAAAGTCTTCATGGGCCGGCTTATATTTGCCGTGGGCCTTCCTTGGGCTGGACCAGGTATGCTGAGATCATGTACCCGCGGGGTATAACCATGTCAGTAGCCCCCGAGTGATCAGTCGAATCATAGATTCGGCTGAGGACTCTTCAATCCTTCGGGTGCAACTATGTATTTCAATAGTTCATGTGTAGGGATTAGCTGATGCGTGTGCCTGACTCACCCGACGGATCAGGGTCAGTTAACTGTCTTAGGACGAAACAACATGATCTTCTTCATGCTCGAGTCCCTCAACTCGAACCTGGAACATATGCTAGCATAATTCGACTCAGGCCACGTTGAACTTCCAGGAGTGGAATTCCAGTGAATTTAAATGATGTACCCAACGCGTCCATTGGGATTTTTCATCGCACCTGTTAGCACGGGTTTTTACTAGCAGAGCACAGTCGTGTGCATTGCCAGGCCATCAGACGATATCTGTAGGTCTTATCTTTGTGTCGTAGACACAGCATCCGAATGTTTATCACCGCGGAGGTGTTTCGGGTGGTCAAGGAGAACGTTGCTCACTTATCATTTGATTGGGGCAGAGTTGCCGAAAAGTTTTTGCATGTTGACCCAAAGGGTCGCAGTCAAAGAATTCATAGGGTGCGCGACCAGCGCTCCCTATGGGAGTAGCCCCCGAGTGTCTGTTTGAGTCGTAGACTCGAGCGGAGACTTTAATTCAGACGTTGTTCAGTTGTAAGTCCGTAGGACACAAAAAATTTCGGATGATTAAATCCATCCTCCCCATGGGAGTAGCCCCTGAGTCCGTAGTGGAGTCGTAGACTCGACGGAGGACTCGTAGTAATAGCTCGCTTATTTTCATCTTTCGGGTGCGCGTCCAGCGCTCCTGATAGGAGTAGCCCCCGAGTAATTGGTCGGATCGTAGATTCCAGTGAGTACTCTTAGCTTTGAAGCCCAAGAAATTGTAGATGTTGCTAGCATAGCTTTTGATGACGTCAGTGCTGACGATCGATGACCTCAAGCGTCTGCTGCGCCAGAGATGACTTGACTGGACGAACATGGGTCCCACTGTCTGACCTTGAATTGACCGGTCACGCGCGGCGTGGAGGTAATTACGGCGTCGCCTCGATTTCCGCGCGTAGTGGACGGCGTGTTAGCGACGGTTCATTGTGATGCTGACACGTGTATGGCCAGATCCTGCCGTTGGTGTTAGGTCTTCTTGATGGACGGCTGTCGTGCATCGTCTTCGTCTTTATAATCATTGGGGAAAACTTCAGTTTGTTTTCACCGCATCTGTTCTTGCTTTCACTGCTTCCTTGCGTTCTGAGAGCTCTTGCTGCGCGCTGGAATATTCCTTCACATTTCCTTCTTCCATCCTGCGCTCTCGCTGCCGGCGCCACCGAACCGCGATGGGGAAGCCGAAGAAGTCGTCGTCTGTGGTTGGTACCAGCGCCGCTGGAGGGAAAAAAGGTGCCGCCGCCACCCGTGTCACCGACGGTGGCTGGCGGCGATCGGAGACGCGGGAGAGTGATCTCCGTAGGCTTCGCGAGCGGGGCCTGATCCCGTAGGATAGGGAGGCCGTTAAACTCCCAGGCAATGAGGTAATACCCCGTCCCCCCGTTGGGTATCGGGTTGTGTTCCTTGCCTTTGTCATTCGCGGATTTTCCTTCCTAGTCCACGACTTCCTTCGTGGATTGCTTTTTCTGTACGGTGTCCAATTGCACCATCTTTCCCCCAATTCTCTTCTTCACATTGCTTGTTTTATCACTTTCTGCGAGTGCTGGCTCGGTATTGAGCCACACTTTGGCCTCTTCCGAAAACTTTATTCCGTGAAGAGGCAATCTGGTTCGGATGGTGTTTATCCCATTGGGGGTTGCATCATCTCCCTCAAGCCCAATCTTCTTTTCTTTTCTTTTTCCATGTCCGAATCTGTCCAGTACTGGCGGAGGCGATGGTTTTATATCCGCGACTCTATAGTACCTGGGCAAGATTTTGGTCTTGTTCCTTTCGACCCCTCCCAAAAGATTGAGCCGAAAAGGTCTTGGAAAAACAAGATCTTGGATGGCGAGGTGGCGGAGATAGAGGCTCTCTATCGTCGGGTGGAGGATCTCCAGTTGATTCCGGAGAAGGAAGTGAACGGTGTGGATATCATCCGCACCTTTCTCGACCGTCGGGTGCATCCACTCCAGGATAGGGCGCAACCGATGTTCTTTTATGCTGGCCGGCGTGATCCGACGAGGGTTTCGGCTGAGAAATCCTCCCAGGGAGATCTCGACAGGGCCCTTCGCTCGCTGCTGAAGTTCAAGGCTGGAGAGGATATCCCGGGGAAGTCGCCGACTCCTCCATTTTCTTCTTCGCTTCCTGTTCCACAGGTGTAGATCCGTGCGCGTAGCGCTACTTTTTCGACTGCATTGTTTTGTGTTTGTTTTGCTAACAAATTGTTCTTCTCCTGTGCAGGGCTTCAAAGTTCCGGGTATGTCGCCTCCTTTACCCGAAGTATATCCGGATGCTTCGGATAATGATGTGGTGGATTCCATGTCCGAGCTTCCATCGACGCGATCTCCGGCTGAAGATGCCAACGAGTCGAGCGAGGACCACACGCGCAAACGATCGCGGAGCTCCAGCGAGTCTTCGGATGCTTCGACTCCTCCGACTCCTAGGAACCCTTCGTGTCCTGAGCATCATAGTGACGGGCATGGAGGCTCTTCCTCTCCTATTCCTGCTCTTCCCGTGGGTGTTGTAGCGCCGCACCCGCCAGCAAAGCGGAAGAAGGAAGAAAAGAAGGAAGAGAAGAAGGAAGAGAAGAAAGAGGAGAAGAGAGTCCGAAGGACCCCTACTGTCTTCAACCTGAGCTTGCTGGACTCGTAAGTTTCCTCTGTACTGCTTTTTCTGTGTTGTTGACTTTGTGCTTGTGCTAATTTGTCCTTGTGCAGGCACTCTGCCAACGATTCTTCCAGTGATGGTGCTCGAGAGATGATGGGGGAGTCAAAAGTTGTGTCTCCTCCTCCTCATATGGTGGCAACTTCTGAGGGTGCTGCTCCGAACCCTCCTCCACAGGAGGTTCAGGTGGTTGCGCCTCAGAATTTTGCTAGCGGACCTTCGACGTCGCCATTGGATCATGTAAGTCTCCTGCCACGGGGGTAGCCCCCGAGTGTTTGTAAAAGAGTTTTCTTGTTTTGTTCTTCGAGTCTCGGGGGGAGCCCCCGAGCGTTTTCGTTTGTGTATTTTGCTTCTGTTCTTTTTTGTTGGGCGTAGCCCCCGAGTCCTTTTTCTGACTCGTAGGTCTTCTTCCTGTAGCCTTTTGTGTAGGATGCAAAGCGACTGGTGCAGGAGCACCTGGTGCTGGAGGCCAGCCTCAAACAACTTCAAGGTACTGTTATGCCCTTCATGTTTGCTTCTTCGTGTATTCTTGTCCTGTTATCTGACACCTGTATTTTTTGCATGCAGAGGAGCATAACGCCTCCCTTCGTGAGATCGATGCTCTCAAAAAGAGCCTTGGTCAAGCGAAGAAGAAGGCCGAGGTCGCCGTTGGTGCGAAGGAGCGCCTCGAGATGGAGCTGGCTACTGCGGCCGAGGCTAAGGAGCGCCTGCAGCAGGAGGCCACGGACCGCGAGGAGCAGCTTGCTACTGTTGCGGCTGCGCGTGAAAGAGAGGTGGCTGACAAGCTCATGGTGGCTGCCAAGGCTGTTTCGGGTGAGTATCTTCGCTTGCATTTTCTTGTCTTTCTTCTTTCATGCTTTGTTCATTGCTTCTCTCCCTTTTTTCTCAGATGCCGCGGGCATAGAGTTTGATCGCGGTGCTCTGGAGCACGGGAGTGCCCTAGATGATGCTACTGGAGCGGTCGAAGATCGCTGCAGCACCGTCGTCAGTTCACTCGCCAAGGCCAAGGAGGTCCTTGGCCGCTTCTACAAGGAGCTTGTCCCCAAAGGCGCGACCCTTGATGATGTTGACGCCCTGGCGGAGGCACTGTCAGCCGAAGCACCTGCGGCGTACAAGCGCAAGCAAAAGGGCATCGGCGTATCTGTCGGGCTGGCGATGGCTTTGGCGGCTGGAGCGGAGCTGGACCTTCCCCAGATCACCTCCCGGATGCCGACGATTGCGGATGGATCCGAGGTAGCCTTCGCTACCTATTCTGCTCGCTGTAAGCGATATGGGCCAAAGCTGATTGATCTGGTGGCCGAGTACGCGCTACGGCAGCAGGGGGAAGCCAAGGCAAGGCAGTCCGGCTCCGAGGCTACTCAGGGTGTCGCATCTTAGGTGTTGTAGCTGTAGGATAGCTTTAGTTTTCTTTTGTTGTAATTATGTTGATGATCAAATCCTTGTGCCACGTAGTGGCCTTTTATGCACTTAATGAATTCTGTTGAGATGTGTTCTCCTTTGTCTGAGTGTTCATGTTTTTTGCCTTTCTGCTGCTCTAGGGTCCTTCGGGTGCTGATCCCGTTGATGCCTCGCCTGCCACGCGGCTGCGACCATCATTGGATGATTCGTCGCAGCTTGCTTTCCTTCGAGACCTTGTTCGTAGTCTCGAAAAGGAGTTGCTTGGGATGCGTGGCCATGCCGACGTTTGGAAGTCCAAGGCTGATCGCGGTGCGGCCAGATAGGAGTACTTGATGGCAGAACTGCTTCGACTGTCTGAGCAACTTCAGTGTAAGTTTTTTCGAATTGCTGCTCGTTTCTTCGGATGCGTATGCTGGCCTTGCCTCTTACTTTTGTGCGAGTATCGCAGGTGCTAACCTTGCTCCAAGGGAGGAGAAAGAGCGGGTTGCTGTTCGGGTCAATTGTTTGACTCAACAGGACATGGAAGCTGGCGGGTTCTTCTGGATGGATCGCGACCGAGCCATGGCTCTGGCAACGGTGCAGGATCGCGTTCACCAAGTATCTCGGGTGCTTCGTCAAGTGCAGACTTCACTCTCGTCGGTTCTGCATGTGATGTTTCCCCTGGATGATGTGCCAACAACCTTGTCCGGTCTTCTGTCTAGATTTTGGAGCGTGACTCGTGTCTAGGAATTGGTGAGGCAGCAGCTCGTTGCAGGGGTGAAGGCTGCGTTGTCCCTTGTGAGGCTGCATCGTCCTGATGTAGAACTGTCTATTGTAGCAGCTGGGCCACCTCTTCGGCCGGATGGTGGCGAGTGGGATATGCGTCCGCATTATGCGGCTATAAGGCAGTATGCCGAGCAGGTCGTAGATTTGTTTGAGCAGCGTGCTCAAGTTATTCTTCAGAATAGGTAGTACATGTAAAAGGGATAGATGTAAAATTTGTATATTTCGACTGGGCATGTTGTGTCCTTTGTTATAAAGGTTTGTTTGAGCACGCAGTGCTTTTATTTGAGTACGTGTCCTTTTCGTTAGCCTGACGTTTTCAGCTATTCAGGTGTACACGTGTTATCCTCAGTCGATGAAATCGTGAGGTGGGGGGAGCCCCCGAGTGCGTGTGTAGCATGAAGTAAAGTTGCAAATAGCGAACGAAATTTTGGGGCGAGACACTTAGCTTTATTTATATCGTAATGGAGGAAGTACATTGTTCGGCTGAATATCCTTGGCTGAAAAGCCTTATTGAAAGTAAAGGGGTAGGTCGCTAGGGGTAGAATCGTCACAAGTGTGCGATGTTCCATGGGTTGGAGTATGCGACTCCGGACTCCACGTGCTTGAGGCGATAGGCGCCACCTGGGATGACTTCGGTGATGACGTAGGGTCCTTCCCATGGTGACTCGAATTTCTTCGGTCGCTCTTGCTTGAGTCCAAGACGAGGTCTCCTTCGACGAAGGACCTTGGGCGCAGCCGGCGGCTGTGGTAGTTGCGGAGACTCTGCTGGTACACCGCTGATCGAGCTGCTGCTACGTCTCTTGCCTAGTCGAGTGTGTCGACGGCGTCTTCGAGTGCAGTCGTGGATTCGGCTTCGCTGTAGGCGACGACCCGGGGGGCCTGGTGGCGTACTTCGGATGGTAGCACGGCTTCGGCTCTGTGCACCATGAAGAACGGCGTGTAGCCGGTGGAGCTGTTTGGCGTGGTGCGCAAACTCCACAGGACGGATGGTAGCTCTTCCGTACAGGCTCCAGCCTTTCGTTCGAGTGGGCTCATGAGGCGCTTCTTGATGCCAGCGCCGATTAGGCCGTTGGCCTTATCGACCTGCCCGTTCGTTTGCGGGTGAGCCACTGAGGCGTATGTGATGTTGATCCCGAGGCCTTCGCAGAAGTCTTGGAATTCTTTTGAGATGAAGTTCGATCCATTGTCGGTGATGATGTTGTGCGGTACACCGAACCTGTAGACAATGGATTCAAAGAACTTGACGGAGGTCTTGCCCTTTTGGTTGGTGACCGGCATGGCTTCGACCCACTTGGTGAATTTGTCAACTGCGACCAGGAGGTAGACGTGCCCCCTTTCGAGGACTTTGGCAGTTTGCCGATCATGTCGAGGCCCCATGGAGCAAAGGGCCAGGCTATAGGTATGGGTCTGAGTTCTGACCCGGGTGCGTGCGGTTTGTCGGCGAACCTTTGGCACCTGTTGCATCTTCGGACGATGTCATTTGCATCGCTTATGGCCGTTGGCTAGTAGAATCCAGCTCGTAGAGCTTTGGCGACAAGGGAGCGGCTGCCTACGTGATGGCCGCAGATGCCCTCGTGGATGTCTTGGAGGATGGTTTTCCCGTCGCCGATGGTGACGCACCTTTGTAGTACACCCATAATACTGCGCTTGTACAACTCGCCATTGATGATGGTGAAAGCTTTTGATCGACGAGATATGCGCCGGGCATCCGTCGGGCTGTCAGGCAGTTCTCCGTTTATCAAGAACTGGAGGTACGGTCGCGTCCAAGTTTCTTCGACTGCCATGACCTGCATCAGGTTGACCATGGCGACCTCTGTGTCCAGTTTCTCGGGTCCTTCGTATCCTTCGGGCAGCGTAGCCCCCGAGTGTTCTGCTTCTTCGGGTGATCTCTTGGGGAATTTCCGCTTGATGGATGGCACGCAGATCTATTCGAGGAACACACCCGGTGGCACCTTTGCGCAGGTGGAGCCGATGTTGGCGCGTATGTCAGCTTCCTCGTTGCTTTCTCTTCCAACGTGTCGAAGCTCGCAGCCGTCGAATTCTCCTTCGAGTGTGTTGTAGAGTGCGCGGTACGCGATCATGTTTTCGGCGTGTGCGTCGCACTCTTTCATCGTCTGCTGGACGACGAGGTTGGAGTCACCGTAGATGACCAGGCGTGTCACGCCGGAGATCTTTGCCATCCTCATGCCGTGGATGAGGGCTTCATATTCGGCCTCGTTGTTGGAAGCTTGGAATTTCATCTGGAGGACGTACTTCATCTGGTCGCCCTGCGGGGAGGTCAGTATGACCCCGGCTCTTGCTCTAGCTTCACGCTTGGAGCCGTCGAAGTGCATCGTCCATGACTGCGACATATGTGGGGTGTCTGGCAGTTGCAGCTCCATCCAGTGTACAAGCAAGTCCGGGAGGACTTGAGACTTGATTGCGAGTCGCTTCTCGTAGACGATGTCTAGGGGTGACAGTTCGATGCCCCATAGGGCCACGCGTCCTGTGGCCTCTGGGTTATTCAGGATGCTGTTCAGGGGTGCCTCATTGACGACCATCACCTGGTGCTCCTAGAAGTAATGGCTCAGCCGTCGAGCCATCATGAACACGCCATAGGCGAGTTTCTGGTAGTGAGGGTACCTCTGCTTTGTCGGTGTCAGTACCTCGCTAAGGTAGTAGATTGGGCGTTGGAACCCATGGGTCTTGCCTTCTTCGGGTCGTTCGACCACTAGCACGGTGCTGACCACCTGGTGTGTGGCTGCTATGTACATCAGCAGAGGCTCGCACTCCTTTGGCGTGACCAAAACGGGCGAGGTGGAGAGTAGCCGTTTGAGGCTTTCAAACGCATCGTCGGCTTCGGGCATCCACTCGAATTTATCTGCCTTGCGTAGCAGCTGGTAAAATGGCAGGGCCTTCTCGCCCATGCGGATGATGAATCTGCTCAACGCCGCTATTCGTCCTGCGAGTTGCTGGACGCCCTTGAGGTTTTTCGGCTTCTCCATTGCCATGATGGCCCTAATTTTCTTCGGGTTCGCCTCGATCCCTCACTGAGAGATGAAGTACCCAAGTAGCTGGCCCGATGGGACGCCGAAGGCGCACTTTTCGGGGTTGAGCTTGATCCTGTAGCGATCGAGGTTATCGAACGTCTCGCGGAGATCATCGATGAGCGTTCTTGCCTCCCTGGTTTTGATGACTATGTCATCGACATAGACTTGGACGTTGCGACCGATCTGGTCCTTGAGGCATGCCTGCATGCATCGCTGGTACGTGGCACCTGCGTTCTTTAGCCCGAAGGGCATTGTGTTGTAGCAGAACACTCCGAACGGTGTGATAAACGCCATTTTCTCTTGATCTTCGACCTTGAGTCGAATCTGGTTGTAGCCTGAGTAGGCGTCGAGGAAGGAGAGTTTCTCACATCCTGCGGTCGAATCGATGATCTGGTCGATCCGAGGAAGAGGGAAGTGGTCCTTTGGACAGTGCTTGTTCAGCGACGTGAAGTCCACGCACATCCGCAGGATATCCGTGTCCTTCTTGGGAACCATCACTGTATTTGCGAGCCACTCGCTTTCTTTGATCTCCCTGATGAAGTCTGCGGCGAGTAGCCTATTTATTTCCTTTCCGATGGCTTCGGCCCTTGGCTCAGACAGTCTCCGGATGGACTGCTTGACTGGCTTGGTGTCTGGAAAGACGTTGAGTGCGTGCTCGGCGAATTCCCTGGGAACTCCTGGCATGTCCGCAGGACACCAGGCGAAGATTTCCCAGCGCTCACGGAGGAATTCGACGAGCGCGCTTTCCTATGCGGGGATGAGGTCGTTGGCGATCAGCGCCGTCTTGGAGGCATCCGTCAGATGGACCTGCACCTTCTTTGTGTTGACGGTGGAGTCGAAGGACATGTCAGGTGCGTTTTGTCGTGCGACTGGGGGTGCCCCATTGTCTGTCACCTCGCGGAGCCTTACGATATCCTCCTGCATGCCGAATGATTGGGAGATTCTGTTGAAATCCCTGTCGCATTGGTCCGTTTGGGTGAAGCTCCCGTGGATTGTGATGACGCCCTTTGGTCCTGGCATCTTGAGTAGCAGGTATGCGTAGTGTGGGACGGCCAAGAACCTTGCGAATGCTACACGCCCGAGGATGGCGTGGTATTGTGATGGCCAGTCCACCAATTCGAATTCGAGCCGCTCGAGTCGGAAGTTGTCCGGTTTGCCGTAGATGAAATCGAGCCATATTTTGCCCAGGGCGAATATGCCCTTTCCTGGGACGATGCTGTGGAACGTTGTGTCTGACTGTTCCAGGATGCACTGCGGGATCCGCATTGCTGCTAAAGTACTTGCTAACATCAGGTTGATGCCGCTGCCGCCGTCCATGAAGACGCGGCTCTTCTCGAAACCTCCGATCTGCGCCTCCAGCACCAGGGCAGCATGACCTGGGCGAGGGATCCGCAAGGTGATCGAGCGATCAACGTGATGCAGGACTCCGATCCGCTGAGGTACTCAGGGATGGAGGGTGGAGTTGCGACAGCCAGGTTGATTTGACGGGTGATTTTCTTCTGCACCCTATTCGTAGGGCGCCCCTTCTGGATCATCAGTGCTCCTTTCGGCGGGGGGTACCCGATCCCAGCGTTGTTCTGTGCTGGTGCGACTGGTTGGTTCCGGCCTCCTACAGGTGGTGGTGGAGGAGCTCCATGCGCTATCTCACCTGGCGCGGGTGCGTTCCCGAATCCAGGAAGTGGAGCTTGCTGCCTCATCTGGACCATGCTTTCGCTGAGTTTCTGGAACTCGCGGCAGTCCTTGAGCATGTGGCTTGCCTTCTTCTTGCCATCCTGCTTGTCGATGTAGAAGTGGATGGTGCAGGGACCCGAAAGTTTTTTGTATGCTGAGGGTCCATTATCGCGGTCGCGGCGCTGCCACGACTGTGTTGGGCGTCCTCCATCGCGGAAGTTTCCTCCGCGGTATCCTCCGCTGTTGCGGGTGGCGTCGTTGCGGCGATCGGCGCGAACGTCGCGACGACCATGTCGGGTCCATCGCGATCGTCGTAGACGCGCGATCTTCTCTTGCTACGACGCTCTCGTCGTCGGCCGTAGTCGTCCTCTTCATCTGATTGTGCTCGGTGGATGGAATCTTCGCCGTCAGCCCACCTGTTGGCGATGTTCATGAGGTGGTCGAGTGTTTTGGGCTTGACGCGCCCGAGTTCCTCCTTGAATTCTTGGCGTTTGACGCCGTCCCTGAAGGCGTCGATGGCTCTCTCTTCAGAGATGTGCGCTGTGGAGTTCTTGGTGTTGGACCAGCATAGTATGTACGAGCGAATGGATTCGCCCGTTCGTTGAGTGCAGGCCCGCAACTCTTCGATTGAGGCGGGCCTCTTGCTGGTGCCCTTGAAGTTTCTGATGAAGCTATAATCTAGATCATCCCAACTTCGGATGGACCCTGAAGATAGGCTGCTAAGCCAGATCCGGGCTGCTCCTGTCAGCTGCAGCTGAAGGCATTGCATGGCAGTTTCCTTGTTTCCGTCGTGCAATTTGACGGATGACAGGTGGTCGCTGAGCCATGCCTTTGGGTCCTGTGTGCCGTCGAACTTCGGAGTATCCGAAGGAAGCTTGAAATTTCGCGGCATCCTTGTTTGTCGAACGGATCTGCTGAAGCATCACGCTCCGCAGAGTTCTCCTTCGTCTTCGTCCATCTCGGATTCAGACGAGCATGCACGCTTGGCTCGCGCTTTGTCAATTTTGCGCTGTGTGAGTGCGTCCCTGGCGTCGTAATCGCGGTTGCGGTGGCGCGAACTCTTGTTCCTTCGAGGAAGGTCATGGTCCTCCTCTTCGGGTGAAGGGGTGGGGCTGCGGTCGAACCTGACCGGAGCTTTCTTTTTCGGCTCCGTAGGAGCTTCCTGGTGGAGCGCGGCTCCGACGAGTCCGAGTCCGGTAAGTGCGGACTTGTGCATGGCTCTTTTCGGGTCCCCCTCCGGTGGTGGGTCGGCCGCGAGGTACGCAGTGGCTGCCATGATCGCAGCCTGCGGCGTTTTCGGGATGACGTTGTCGTCGGCGTCCATATCCATGAAGGATGAGTGGAGGGTTCGGGTCACCTCACGGCACTCCTTGGGATCCATGTTCTCCATCCGAGAGCGGTGCTTGTTGCCTTGGTTGCCGTTCGAGCTGGAGCCGATGCCCATGGCGGAGAGCGCAGCTCGTCGCGCGCTGGACTCTAAGGCTGCTTGCTTGCGTTTGTCAAGCACCTCCTGCATCTTGACCTGCTTCTTGTGCTCCTCGATCAGGAGCAGATGGTAGGCCATCAGCAGATCCCGTGAGGAGTCTGCAGGCAGGACTATGTTGCCCGCCACGGCGTTGCGGGCCTGGGCCCATCCTTCTTTGCTAAGGCGGATGACATGGTCATTGTTGTCCCCTTCGGGTGGGGGGGACTGGCTTCTTCTATTCCCGCCGTTTCGATCTGGCGGATTAGGTGTCGGGTTGGGCGGCGGGTTGGGTGTTTGCTGATCCCCATCAGCCTGTATGACTACGGCGCATTGGTAGCGCTCGTAGATTGGTCCGCTGCTACCGCAGCTTTCAGATCCGGAACCGTAGGTCCCTTCATCCGATGGCAGATCGCACAGATCGGAGTTACAGCTGCTGATGTCGTAGGAATCATCTGTTGATGATGTTGTGCGTAGCACAGGGTGTGGGGTCCATGAAGTGGGACTGATTGATGGTAGGGGCACCTGCTCAGGGACGCGGAGGGTGCCGGTTGCCCACAGGCGAAGCTCGAGCAGGATCTCAGTCCGAGTCCGTCGCCTACGGGCTCGAAGTCCTTCATGGTGGCCGGTGAGTGGGCGGTGAAGTCAAAAGCGCCGAAGAGGAGGTGACTCTCCGTCGCTGCAGAGTTGTAGATCGATCGGGTGGGGACTGTCACGATCGCACAATCAGCGTCCCCAGTTCCCACAGATGGCGCCAATTGACGAGGTTTGATCTCATCAATGCCCATTGTTATGGACTTGGGTTTTGGATAAGATGGGGATGCTGGAGATCGTGGAACGGTTAGCAAACAAGCAACACGGGGACACAAGGTTTACCCAGGTTCAGGCCCCCGGAGGGAAAACCCTACTCCTTCTTGTCTGCTCTTGATTATGGTGGAACCGAAGGTTACAGGGGTGCGCAGATGCAATCTGGCGTGGAGGTGTGTATGCGAAAGTATGAGTCGAGCCATCTAGGTCGTGCCCTCCTGGCCTTTATATAGACTTAGGGAGGTCCCGGGCATAGACCTAGTCGGTTACAGATTCTAGGGTTTTACCCCTTTGAATTTCCTATCTACTCTAGTCTTGCTCTCCAAGGATCCGAAAGCGTCATGGGCCTTGGCCACCCGAAAGTCTTCATGGGCCGGCGTATATTTGCCGTGGGCCTTCCTTGGGCTGGACCAGGTATGCTGAGATCATGTACCCGCGGGGTATAACCATGTCAAGGGCGACGCAGAGCCTCGGCAACGTCGACGTCTGCAAGCACCTGACGTCGCGCACAACTTCGACGAGCTCCAGCGACATCCACGGTGCGCCCCTTCGCCAACGAAGACCACGTTGAGCTTCCTCGTGACCGTGCGAGTCTGGTAAGCCTCTCCGACGACCCCAGCCCCCTCTGTAGCCACCGCGACGACGTAGACTGAGCGCACCGCCGCTCACCGTCGCCGCGCGCCGCCAGACTTTGGTTGCTTGATCGGCCACCGTTGGATCTAGATCCAACGAGTTAGATAGATCACTTAATCGAAGGGGTACGGAACAGATCTGGCCGTGCGATTTAAGTTAAATCTGATGGTCCACGCTAGTCAATCCACGCGAAACGGTATGGGCGAATAGAAACACGCCACGTGGCCAGACTCTGGTTTTAAAAACAGAATTTGATCTATTAGATTTGTAAACTTGCAAAATTCATAACTTTCAAACCACACGTCCAAATTTTACAAATTTTATATCATTGGAATTAGGAGAGAAAATCCTTTCTGTTTATGCAATGTGTTTAATGTTTTGCCTCTGTAAAAATGGTTGATTTTACAGAAACATTTGTAGGCATATTTTGTGTATAGTAATTATTTGAAAAATGTTTTGTTGTTCAAATAAAGTTTATTTGGCATGTTTTGAACTTGTTTATGATTCAGTATTGTATACTTGTCTTGTTTGGCGTAGGAAATCATCACATGGCATTTGCATGCATTCATATATTTTTGTTTGTATATATTTGGTATGTGATTTTGGTGCCATTATTTTATGTGTAGATTTTGGTACAAATAGTGATTGTGATTGTGAGGATTGTTGCTACTCCCCAAACTACCAAGGGAAGTGGTGCTTCATGACTTTATTCCTATGTTTTTTAACTATGCACTAGAAATATTTTGCTAGACTTGCATGAATATTTTGATCTATATGCTATGCTTGGGAAATCCTAGTAGTTATAGAATTGCTAGAAATTTCTAAGTTAAGATGCTTATCAATGCCATGCTTAGCCTAGCTAGTAGCAACCAAGGGTGGTTATATATTCATGCTATGAGAAAATATTTCTAAGTCTTTGGACTTGAGTTTTTGCTTAATAAAACAACTAAGTAAATGAAACACCTGGGTGGAAGGGGAAGAATGGTTTGTGTTGAGTGGTTACACAAGGCCCATTTCTATGGTTTACCTTGTGTATCTCACTTGTGGAAAGCCACCCAGGAACAAAGGGATTTGAGATGCCAAATGTTCAGAAGCTTCTAGTGCAGCCACATGGCAATATGGGCTCTGCCTGGATCACATAGATTGCAATAACTTAGCCATTTGGACAGTTGGTGGTAGTGGGATGATAGGTTGGAACGCGTCCATTTGTTCTAAGGGAAGGCTTCTGAAAGGTCCTGTCTTGGTGAAAATCAAGTCTTCTGGGAAAAGTGCACAACCTCTGCAGATGGAAGAATCTAAGTACTTAGCCATGTCCCTGGTATTGGACAACTTGAGCATCAAGACATGGAAGCTATCAAGAATCTCTTCATCCCAATTTCTAAGTTAAAAACTTGTGGGTGAACAAGGGTAAAGGTTCACCAATGTCTATTGGTGATTCCTTGGGAAAGATTTGTCAAAGAAAAACTTAGTGTTTTCAACTGATAGGTAAATCCTATTTTGAGCAAAGCAATCCTAAGCTACACTTAGCAAAAATGCATATAGTATCTAGATTACAAATATTTAACTAAGGTATCACTTGCTAATACTATTCCATTGTATTGACCCACTGTGGCTGTAACTTGTGATGTTGCAGGTTATTCTGATAATGATTAGGGGTTATGAGTCTACACTCAACATGCTTGCCTGTGGCACATGAAGATGAAGACTTATTTATCTTATTATATGTTTGAACTCTTGTATTAGGAAAGTGGCCATGGAGTTTGTAAAAGACTATGTTTGTCTCTGGAATGATATGTAATAATGACCTTTGTTTCTGTGTACTTCATCTTAAACTGTGAATGCTAGCATTGATCCAGGGACTAGCATTGCAATCACAAGGATCCTTACCTTTATAAAGGGAGGGGTCTTACACTACCCTTAGATCAAATCATCTTTACCCAGAAATAAGGTTTTAGAAAAGGTCATATTGAAACTTATCGCAGTCAACTTGATGATCTACTTTAGTTCCACCAAGTTAAAAGAAGCTTCAATCACTTTGACATGTTTTACTCAAAAGCACGAAAATTAACCAGATTTTCTATGCATGAATGCAATGTGCACACCTTTATTTCCATGTTTTAATGCTAGTATGTTACACTCTTCTCGCTCCTTGTCCTCATCTTTGCAATTTCCAGATCTCCATTAGTCATCTGCCCATCATCCTCCTCTTCGTCGTACAGGATCGATATCCTTGCTAATGCGGTGGCCCTCGTCGTTGATCTTGGTCGATGTTGTTGCCAACATCGTGCTCCTCACCCATGCTCCCGGCCATGGAAGCTTTGGGCCGGCGGCTGTTGTGGTTTACCCTAGATTGGCCGTGTCTATGATAGCGTCATGATTCAAAATATTATATAGGTCATCTACAAGACATTGGATCTATGCGTGAAATTGTACGGTGGTGAAGAGGTCCGGTGTCTTGTTTCCCGTCGTACCACGGTGTATAGTATTTACCTTTACATTTTGCTTCGTCTGATCATTGTAACATTTTTGTTGTTCACTATAACCATATTGTCGGCAAGAACCTGAAGTTCGTTTGTTAAGTTTAGTCTAGTTTCAGTTAAGTTAGTAATAACCTAATAAGTCAGACATGCAGCACGAGTTTGTTCGTGACTTGTCCTATTTCCTGCTAGATTAGCTTGTCGTCTTGGCTGCTTCTGGGACGGCAGTCCGACACGGCTGTAGGACTTGGTCTGCCCGCAATATCTTCGTTTTTATTTAGGATGGACATCTCAGTTTTAAGGACTGTTAGAGCATCTTTAACCCATCCTCTTTCAATCATTAGAGAATTTTATTTTCTTCTCCAATGGTCGGAACACTCTCTAACCGAAGCCGCAACCGACTTAGAGGAGAATTTTTTTAGGAATCGTTCTCCGTGGCTCCCAAATATACGAGCTGCAGGTCTCAATGCACATAATTATTATCCTCCATGCTGTTGCCGCTGCCTCGACGCTCCGCCGCACCATTCTCGTCGCTGCCTGTTGGATCTCACCTCTGAAGACGTCGCTTCTAGGATAGTACCGTGGCACAAGGACACCTAGGGGTAGCACCCCTAGACATGGTGATGGCGGCCTCCCGCTTCGCTGGTGGTGGTCCGCCAGGACTGGTTATGGTGTTCATTCCACATCTAATCTGGAGGACGTGTTAGGGAGGCGTGGCTGCCAGTGAAAACTGAGCTCGACTCCGGTCATGGCGAGCGATGGCGGCGCGTGCCGTTATCTTGCTGAAGTCATTGTCCTTGCAGCCACCATCTACTCACTCGTGCTGTTATGGGGGAAACTCTAAGATCTAGACTTTACCAGATCGGACGATGGTGACGATGCAATGTCGCTCTCCCAGTTGAGAGCATCGTTCTTGGAGTAGTTGCTGGATGGTATTGGCAAGAGGTGGAGCGGCTTCAACTTGCACGGAGACCCCAGTGAAGATGGCAAGTCATGTCTAACCGCCAGGTGCTACGCTTAATCATGCCTAGTTCGGTAGGTGCTACGCATGACAGATCTCCCGGTGGTTTCAAGCTGCGCCGGATGGAGGGACTCAGCGGCATGGTACCAACAGATCTCGATATCGACCGCACGTGCGTGGTGGATTCGCGCGGGACGGTGGAGATATTTGGTGTCATTGGTGGCGTTGACGGCAGGCCTCGCAAGGTCATTGCAGTGATTTATCGTGAAGATGGATATGTATAAGATGACAGTGGAGAGGACTTCTGTAGTGTCTATTTGTGTGCGCGAAGGTTCTTCTGGACCGGTTGTGCGCTACTTGTTCATCGTTGGGCAACTTGTGGGAGGCCTTCGGTTTTTAGATTATGCGTGTTTTTGATACAAGGGTATTGTCCTTGTTTATGAACACCCCCTTCATCATGGTTGTGGGAGTAGCGAGTTGTCGCTAGTTTCGTGGCTAGTCTGATCTTTGTAATTTTTCTTGTAAGGTGCTATGAATGATGTAATAAAAAGGTTGTGGGATGTAGAGGCCGAGGCGATCTTCCCCTATTTCAAAAAAAATACAAATTGATAGGTTAAAAGCAAACTACAAATTAATAGGTTCAAAGCAAATTATAAATTGGTAGGTTCGTCACAGAAATACAAAGCTGAATCAAATACTACACCATGATAGTTATTTTTCAAAGAAAACCTCTACTCATTTTTCCACTCCTCCCATTCAAGCCTCACGTCACTTTCAGCCTCCATGTAACAACCGAAGGCAATACGGTATTCATCATTCGTAAAGAGCCACTTGCGGCTTCATTTCTAGCTGTTAATGAAAACTAATAACTTTTGATAAGAATGTACTAAATTTTATTACATTTTCACTTGCAGCACCTTTTCTGTCTCTCAGTACAAATAGAATCAAGATTTGTGACATAATAAAGACATGTGAACAATACGCAGGTGCAAGGTAATTTCCGCAACACAGAGTACGCTCCAGGCAACGCGGAGGTGTATGGCAATTTCCCCGATCGACAGCGCGTTAGTGACCAACAGGTGTATGGGCGAGGAGAGGAGCTTAATCCTTGCCTTAGGCTGGTCACAGTGGGGAGTAACTTAGACTAGTAACATGCTTATGTTACTAGTCTAAGTTACTATCTTCATAGTGGAGAGTATCATATGTGTGATAACATAGAAAGCTTCATTAATTGATTGTAGGCTCACTTTGCATTGAGAAGTGTGATGTGATGGAAACATATTATGTTACTCCATTTGCCTCTCTCCTCATTAATTAATTGCCACGTCACTTTTTTTGTCAAGTAACATGTATGTTACCACTTATGTTACTCCCACTATGAGCAGCCTTAGATCACACTGGAGTACTATATATATGGCCTTTGGGGTTTATAAAGATGGTTTAGATTCCAGTTCGACTCGCCATCAACTTGCGGTCTGTCCTCGCTAAAGACATTGGAAACCGTAAAAAAGGCAGACCAGTCCGGCATGTCTAGCTATCTTTGCCTGTTACGGTCAGTAGTTTCTTATAAGAATCGGAGAGGCTGTACAAACGCAGCAAGAGTGCAGAGAATGTGAAAAGTAAAGAATCAGAAAAGAATGGTTGGCTCTATACGTTCGGATAGTAAAGAATGGTTGGCTCTGTACAATCGGATAGTAAGGAATGGTTGTTGGCTCTATCTGTACGTTACACTTAGACGTATGGAATCAGAAAGTAATTCACATTCTGTCGACCACGTGAGATCAGCATGTTTCATACATGATAGTGCAGCTGTAGTATAACCTCTACCCTAGCTAGCTATATATGTGTGTAGTACATAACTGAGAGAACTTTATATATGTTGTGTCACGCCCTTGCATTGGTGAATGAATAGCACTTTATAAAGTGTCACGTTAGGTATGGAATCAGGAAGTTTTCCGAATTGACTAGTACTACACTACCTTTTGCAACTTCTTCATTTTTAATAAATGTGCCTTTTAACTTGAACACGAGCACTATTTTTGACAATAGAGAGCACTTTAAAGTGCTCATGAACTCAGGAACAGCAAGTGCCGCGCATTGTGAACGACGACGCGTTCTTATTTTTTTTAAGATAGCCAGCAGCAGTCACCCTCCACATTGCTCATCATGCCGTTCCAGCGCACGCGCATTCCCACTAACTATACCGCAGTAATCTTTCCAGAAACACATGAGGACAGTCTTGATCCATCACTCTATTTATATCCATCCGCACAGCACAAACACCACAAATCACGTACCAAGCCGGCCCAGTAATCGTCCATCCCGAGCATCACAGATGAGACACGTCATCCAAGCCCCGCCATTTTCATGGGATGAGCCAGACTCCAAGCTGAGGTGCACCAACTGCCTCTGCCTCGTCAAGTGCTGCCGCTGCCTAGTGGGTAGCTGCCTCTTGAGCTGGTTCTACATTTTCATCATCGCCTCCGGTGTCCTCGCACTCGTCTTGTTCATCCCAGCGCTCATCTACTCGCTTGTTGGACAAAAATTCATTCTCTCCATAATCCACCCCCCGGGCTTGCTCCCCACTTGCACTGTCAATAACGCCTCTCTCACCCAGTTCACCCTCTCCCCAACAAACCAGCTCCAGTACGGCCTCACCGTCGCCATGACCATGCACAACCCTAACAAAGATCTCGATATCACCTACCGCAAGGTCAAGTCACTCGCGCTTTTTGATGACCAGCGCTTCGGTTATGGGGAGCTCAAGCGCTTCGACCAGGGGCCCAATTCTAGTGCCCAGCTTACGCCGACGTTCCAAGGCCAACAGGTGATGTATGGAGACACCGCCACCGCCAGCTTCCAGTCACAGCAGGCCAGTAGTGTCTTCGGTGTCGTTGTCAAGCTCAATACCATGATTTGGATTCAGGTCGTGTCGTCCATCCGTCTTCCTTGGCGCAAGGCCAAGATAACCTGCAATCTATCCCTTGCGGCACCTGGCAACGCCTCCGCCCCCGCGTTCAAGCCCACCGTCTGCCAAGTATCCTGATTTCCATCTTTTGTTGGAGTTGTATCGCAACCTTACTTTTTAGTTGGGCTGGTTTGTGTTGTTGCCCCAACAGACTTTTATATTTCTGTTTTACTACACTTGAATTCTGTATGTCGGTGGTTCCTTTCCTTTACTTATTATAAGAAAAACGAAAGACTATTTCGAGAGTCTTTTGATTTTGTATTTATTTACCTGGCTTGTGCATAAATTGCATTAGGGTCACGAATTCTATTTAGTTTCCACGGTCACTTTTACATGTTGCTTCGTTTGATTGTTGTAACGTTTGTGATGTTCATTATAACCCTGTTGTCGACAAGAACCTGAAGTTCGTCGGTTAAGTTCATTCTAGTTTCAGTTAAGTTAGTAACTTAATATATATAAGTCAGACATGGAGCACGAATTTGTTCGTGACTTGTCCTAGTTTGTTGCTAGATTAGCTCGTCACCTTGACTGCTTCTGGGACGGCACGGCTGTAGGACTTGCTCTACCCATAACATTTTTGTTTTTATTTAGGCTGGACATCTTGTTTTCAGGGACTGTTAGAACTTCTCTAACCCATTCCCTTTCCGTTGTTAAGAGGACTTTCTTTTCTCCTCTAATGGTCGGAACATTCTCTAACCGAAGTTGCAACCTGCTTAGAGGGGAAATTTGTTTAGGAATCGGCCTCCGCGGCTCCCAAATATACGAGCCACAAGTCTCAATGCGCATAATTATTCTCCTCCACGTTGTTGCCGCTGCCTTGATGCTCCGCCGCACCATTCTCCCCGGCGTTGCCGCCGCCGGCCACCGGGCCCCTTTGCTGCCTGTTGCATCTCACCTTCAAAGACGGCATGAAGGCGCTTCTAGGCTACTACCATGGCACGAGGGCACCTAGGGCAGCAGTCCTAGACATGGTGGTGGCGGCCTCCCACTTCGCTGGTGGTGGTCGGCCAATACTGGTTGTGGTGTTCATTCCACATCTAGTCTCGACTACGAGTTGGGGAGGCGTGGCTACCGGTGAACACTGAGCTCGAATCCAATCATGGCGGGTGATGGCGACGTTTACGTGTCGTTATCTTGTTAAAGGCGTCGTCCTTGCAGCCACCATCTACTCACCGATGTTGTTCTACAGGAAACTCTATGATCTGGACTTTACCATATCGGATGATGGTGACGCTGCGGTGTCGCTCTCCTTGTTGAGGGCATCGTTCGTGGAGCGGTTTCTGGATGGTATCGACAAGAGGTGGAGCAGCTTCATCTTGCACGTAGACTCCGGTGGAGATGTCAAGTCATGTCTAACCGCCAGGTGCTATGCTCAGTCATGCCTAGTCTGGTAGGTGCTACGCATGACATGTCTCCTGGTGGTTTTAAGCTGCGTTGGATGGCGGGACTCAGCGGCTGGTACCGAGGGGCTCAATATCAACCGCATGTGCGTGTTGGATTTGCGCAAGATGGTGGAGATATTTGGCGTCATGGTAGCGTTGACGACATGCCTCAAAAGATCATTGCAGTGATTTATCGTGAAGATGGATATGTATAAGATGGCGCTGACAAGGACTTCTTTAGCATGTATTGGTGCGTATTGAGGGTCTGTCGGACCGGTTGTGCTACTTGCTTGTCGTTGTACGACTTGTCGAGGCCTGTTGTGGGAGTAGCGAGTTGTCGCTAGTCTCGTGGCTTCAGTTTTTTTCTTTATAATTTCTCTTATAAGGTGTCGTGGATAATGTATAAAAAGATTGTGTGATTCCTTTGAATGCATAGCCTGGGGCGATCTTCTCCCATTTTGAAAAGAATACAAATTGATAGGTTCAAAGGAAATTACAAATTAATAGGTTCAGAGCAAATCATAAATTGATAGGTCCATCACTATGCCGACGGCTTTCATTGGCGTATGACCGTTGGCATACCACCATGTAGGCGTAGACAGTTTGTTCGTCGGTGTAGCGTCTATGGGGCCCACATCACGTGGTTGACGGTTGTTTGCTCTGGCGGTAGCTACGCCGACGGCAATGGTCCATGCCAACATTGCCGTTGGCCTATTTTTTAGAAAAAAAATAATTTTTTTAATTCTTTTTCACAAACACTTTTTTGAATTTTTTGACTCGTTAATCTCACAAGCATCTTTTTTAAACTCTAAGTACAATTAATCTCCAATCAAATACACTCATAGTAAAACTTCTCGATCGGTCACCCATCCTCACATTACTTTAGCCCCAGCACACTAAACTTCTCTCTTCCTTCCGGATGAGCTTCCAATAAGGAAATTAGACCTTATTAATAATATTACCTTATCAATCCTATTAACCCTTGAACTATGGTGTCACATGCCTTTATTTTCAAAATTTCAAAAAGTTATTTAAGTAAACAAAAATGAATAAGTAATAATAATCTTGAATTCAAATAACAATAAAAATGATGTTTTTGCTTTTCTTATTTAATATGGAATAATTCATATCTTTAAATCCGTAAATCGAAATTCGACAAATAATATGCCTAAATCGATCAGAAAAATGATAATAATCCAAACATGACATCCCTATCATAGTTTTAATCATGCATCAAGTATTTTTAAATAAAATTCATTTCATAGTATTCAAATCTTCAAAAAATCGTATCAAAATTTACCTTTTGAATTTGAGGATTCTAAAAAATCCTTAGCTCGGGGCAAGGTAGAGGCTCTCTAAACTTGCATTGGATCTCTGATGAAATATCATATTGTGAATCTAAAAATGATTTTTATAAAAAATCATGAGCATCAGATCATATACCTGTAGTTCATATCCGACCCACTTCCTACCGATTCGACATGAATTTGTTTTTTTACCAGGGATAGACGGAAAGGTTTGAGATCTCCCGGTTGGGACATTGTCCATGTAAGGTGTCGTACTATTGGCACCGGGGGTACCCTGTCCCGTCGATACGCTGGACCCACAGGGTATACCTTAGCGGAGTGCGACCCTCGCGAGGGATCATGAGGGGCTCAAATCGTCCCCCATCGTCAATGACGTCCGCCTCATGAGGGATGACTTTGCGGCCCGGAGCACCACACACTAGGCGACACCGTAACGGGCAGTCCAAGATGAGGCCATTCTGTCCCGGAAAAGCAAGATGATGCCCATCTCTCTAGTGCAAAGGGAGGAGGGGATGATGCAGGGGAGTGAGATCTGCTGGCACCGGGCCTTCCTCCGGCCAGATCTATGGAGGGATCCGGCCTACGCCATCGAATCCCCGGTCTGGGACCGTTGGTTCGAGGCGAAGCACGTGGCCCGACGCTCCAGGACGATGACGAGGACTACTGGGAGGGGTCCCAGGAGGACTCTAGCGTGGATGACGACGACGACGGTGGACTCCACTTCCCACCGCTGCAGCCCGACGTCCTAGACTGGTCACACTACTGTGGCGCGGAAACCGTCACGTCCGACGTGTGGCCTTGGCCGCCGCCGGAGGAGGACCCGGAGCCGCCTCGACTGGTGGCGGTCAAGATGGAGGAGGAGGGGCCGGAGCAGCAGCAGCGGCCGATGACGGAGGAGGAGGAGCTCCAGGCCGCCATCCTTGCCCCCAGCTGGAGGAGGAGAAGACGTGAGACGACACCACCCAGGCGCTGCACAAGTCCTGGGTGGCCGCGCAGGCCCAGATGCCCCCGCGCTCCCGGCACCGACTCCGCCTCCCGCTCTAGCCCAGGCTGATGCATGGCCCCCACTGTAGGTCTTCATCGACCTCGACGATGACGACAATGAGGAGTAGGCGGCGCAGCCACAGGACCTGGGCACCGGCCGGCCAGCACCAACGCCCGCTGCCTCGCTTCCCTTCCACGCCAAGGCACCCCATATTATTGGGTTTTTTCTTTTTTTTTGTATATTTTGTGACCGGGGGACCCAGGATCATCGCCTTTTTTCTGCACTTTTTTTTGCAGGTGAGTGAACATTGGGGGCACAAGCCACCGCAACCGGCCTGAGCCCGAACGGCCTATCCTCCAACCCCTGCAAATGGACCGATTCGGACCAAATCGATGTCCGAAATGCAGGGACCCGTTGGAGATGGCCTAAGACTTTTGAAACCCTAAAGAAGACAGACTAGCCCTGCGTGTGTATCTGTCTTTGCATGGTACGAGTAATAGCTTCATATTACCTCCATTTCATATTAATGTTATTTTTTTAACAATCAATACTACATTATATTAATGGAAGCAAATAGTACATGGTAGAGATACATGAGCTGACTCCAACGATTACAAAATAAAGTCTAAAAGAAACTAGCAAATGTTCGAGATCTTCATACTCTTTCTTCTTCCATGTGCACTTTCCTAAAGGCAGTCGAACTAAACTGACATAGAAACCAAACCAGAGACTTGTAAATACCAACGTTGGTTCTCCCACAATTTTAATTTGTACCACAATGCTAAGGCTAAACCAACATCGGCAAGAGTACCAACACCAATAGCTCAGGGAATAATAACCGAGTAGCCTGGTCAATGTCGCTGATAAACCGATAGTAGGAATCATCATTGTCGAGTACGTAGCCGCCGGGACAATTGCGAGGACAAACCTCGCTGCAACCATGAGAAAAAATCCAAAATAGATCTAGAGAAGCAAGATTTGAATACCCATACCTAGAGAACTTTAATCTTCCAACATCACCATTGACATCGCGAAGGAGATCTCGTTGTCGAACGAATGACCGAAGATCGCTTATTGTAGATAATGCCACCTCCATTGAGGCAAAGATGGCTAGGAAAACCCTAAACCTAATCTGGAAAAATCTGTATTATTACTAGAAACTCCACCCATAGATCAGGTTCACCACCCCTCCCGACGTCGGCGAGGCCGGCCGGAGGAGGGGGAACCGATCTATAAAGGAGGCGGAGGCAAGAGGCGTCGACTTTTTCTTCTGGCGGCGGCTGTTTCCATACCTAGGGCACCTGAAACTTCATCGTCCGATCCAGGGTCATGTAAGTCCAACGCGCATCTACTTGATTCCCCCCTTGTTCATTTACGGATTCGAGTCTTCGTAGATGTTTTTTGTACTTATTATGTCGCCTATGTTTTCAGTTTGTAGATCATGGACGACCCGGAGGGCGAAATATGCTGCCAAGTAGAAAAGTGGTGCAAGTTAGTTGCAGGTTTCACACGTGTGCAACGACTTAAATTTGCTAGTACACCATTAGGATGCATGCTTCATGTACCTCCCATCAAGATGCGTGTAGTATTTCTGAAATATATGATTCAATCATATGATCCCAGTCGTGCTAAATTCGTTTTAGAAAAGAAAGTCGGAGAAATATCATTAAGCAATGTTGATGTTGAGTGTATAACAGGATTAGAGAACAAAGGGATGAGTGTTGCAAATATATTAGATGAGGAAGGAGAATTAGCGAAAGATCTAATACCATCACACTATGTTAGCAAAAAAAGTGGCAACATCATTATAGATGATTTGATCAGTTACATTCTGAAAAATAAAAAGGACGACGACGACGACTTTCTTCTCATGTCGTCTTTAGTGCTTCTTGGGACTGTGCTGGCACCTACATATACCAAGATTATAGATAAAGAGTACTACGCGTTGGTGCGAGATGTGGGCCGTATATCCAATATTAACTGGAGTGATTACACGCTGAATCTTCTCATTGGTAAAAGCATCAGACAACGGCCAAGAGGCAACTTAGCCCTTCTACAGGTAATATAGTGTTACCATTTTTCATCACATATAACTAATCATTTTTGTAATCTAATCTGTCTTCACAATGTTTTTTAAATGTATGTATTATCTGTACTGGGAGAAGGTGCAGCCACATGATCATGCAACCTTACCTCCTTTAATGAATCAGTGCCCTCTAATGAAAAACTGGTCAGAAGCACACGATGGGATGAGAGACGATTACGATGGAGAAAAAGGTCGTGGTATTGGTCGTGGAAAAGTGGAGGTATAAGTTGCACTTTCTACTACATGCGAATTGTTTTGCAAATTTAGTATTTAATGGTTTTTCTTTTCAGATTGTAGATGATATTACGGTCCAGTTCTGTTGGCGGCTTCTCCGAGAAGCTGTCCCACCCCCAGCTTCCTAGGAAAGCCGGTTCAAAAAAAATACGAGGCTTCCAAAATGGTTAAGACTAAACTAATTTGGAAGCCTCATAAAAATTAGATACTACCAATATTAAAAGTAGATGATATTACATAGCAGTTTAGGACTCAAAAGCCAAAAGTAGATACTACCAATATTAAAAATAAATCAAATGCGTCAAAAAAGAATAACCTAACTTTATCTAGATTCGTATATATAATTAAGTTTTTTTAGGCTGTCACAGGGATAGGGTCCCCATCTGAATATTTTACTTTAAAACAAAGAGTTTACACATTACGGAGAGAGGGTCCCCGCCTAAATATTTTACTCTATAATTGAATATTTAGACTAGATTCAGTCATATCTAGAAAATGTTAAGAAAGAAGTGAGTAAAAGAATCAGAGAGGCTAAACAAACGCAGCTACAGTGCAGAGAATGTCATATCGGAGATGATTAAGAATGCGAGCCTTCTGCACGTTACACACGTACGGAATCAGAAAAATACTTCACATTCTCTCGACCACATGAGACGATCATCATGTTCGGACATGATAATTCAGCTGTAGCACATAACTGAGAGCACTTTGTGTGGTGTCGCCATTCGTGAATGAGTAGCACTTTATAAAGTCTCTACAATAATTCTAAATTCTGAATGTGGCCCAAGTTTAAAATTACAAAGGCAGCTTTTCGGATGATTGACTTCATATTTTTTGTAAGTTCGTCAATGTTAAATGTGCGTTTCTCTAGGTTGAACCACAGCACTATTTTTGACAATAGCGAGCACTTTAAAGTGTTCCTGATGACACTACAGGAATAGAAAGCTATGCCGAGGGCCGAGAGCAATGCCAACGGCCAGACGTTGGGGTCGTCGGCGTAGACATCGTCTAGGCCAGCTCCCCTCCGCGACCGTCCGCATAGAATTTCCCTTGAAGTATCCTATTTTTCTCGCGACCGTCCAGGCCGTTCTCGGCGTAGCTATTTTTCTTTTTACCTCATTAAACTTTGAAAAATCATAACTAAATCATTCTAATTAGAAAAAATACAAATAATATATTAAAATTTCCAGAAAAATAAGATCTATCTATCTACACTCAAATATTACATATTTAAAAAAAATTAAGTGAAACATAAAATATTATATATAGTTTAAAACGGGCATAAAATTTTCAAAAACGATCGAAACAATGTGAAACCTTCGCGTGGTGTCATATTATGTGACATAGTTACAAGGAAAATTTTTGAACTTGGTATATTGATTATGTCTGAAAAAACCTTCACAAAATAACCTATCTCATTCGAAGTTTCTTGGCTTTCAGGTCAAATGACCAATGTTATGGCTAGAATCAAGGCATAGTTTGTGATAATATGCTCATATTGTGCATACATGTGCATCATGGGATGGCGAACAATGTTGCAGGAGGAAATTTTCCTTTTCGTGGCACCAAAAAGCAATTTTTCATTTTCCGACACCAAAAAACGGACGGTTTTGTGAAGCAGCCACCAAATGGCTAATTCAAAATGCTACCACCATATTTTACAAAAATACTAGACCACATTATATGGATAATGTGCCAACAGGGGGATCCGAAACCTTTCCGTCCACTCCTGGTGAAAAAGATAAATTCCTGCTGAATCGGTAGGAAGTGGGTCAGATATGAACTACAGGTACATGATCCGATGCTCATGTTTTTTTACAAAATTCATTTTTAGGTTTACAATATGCTATTTTATCAAAGATCCAATGCAAGTTTAGTGAGGCTCGGCCCCGAGCTAAGAATCTTCATACCCGCTGTTTAAAAAAGTTTGACGATAGTTTAAAACGGGCATAAAAAATCAAAAACGATCAAAACAATGTGAAACCTTCGCGTGGTGTCATATTATGTGACATAGTTACAAGGAAAAATATCAAACTTGGTATGTTGATTATGTTTGAAAAAAATCTTCACAAAATGACCTATCTCATTCGAGGTTTCTTGGCTTTCAGGTCAAATGACCAATGTTATGGCTAGAATTAAGGCATAGTTTTTGATAATGTACCCATTTGTGCATACATGTACATCATGGGATGGCGAACAATGTTGCAGGAGGAAGTTTTCCTTTTCGTGGCACCAAAAAGCCATTTTTCATTTTCTGAACACAAAAAACAGACGGTTTTGTGAAGCAGCCATCAAATGGCTAATTCAAAATATTACCACCACATTTTACAAAAATACTAGACCACCTTATATGGACAATGTCAGAAATAGCGGGATTCGAAACCTTTCCATCCACCCCTGATAAAAAGATAAATTCCTGCCGAATCAGTAGGATTGGGTCAGATATGAACTACAGGTACATGATCCGATGCTCATTTTTTTTACAAAAATCATTTTTAGGTTCACAATATGCTATTTTATCAAAGATCCAATGCAAGTTTAGCGAGGCTCGGCCCCGAGCTAAGAATCTTCAAGCCCGCCGTTCGACAAAGTTTGACGATAATTTTAAACGGGCATAAAAAATTCAAAAACGATCGAAACAATGCGAAACCTTTAAGTGGTGTCATATTATGTGACATAGTTGCAAGAAAAAACATCAAACTTGGTATGTTGATTATGTATGAAAAAAACCATCACAAAATGACCTATCTCATTCGAGGTTTCTTCGCTTTCAGGTCAAATGACCAATGTTATGGCTAGAATCAAGGCATAGTTTATGATAATGTGCCCATATTGTGCATACATGTGCATCATGGGATGGAGAACAATGTTGCAGGAGGAAATTTTCCTTTTCGTGGCACCAAAAAGCCATTTTTCATTTTCCGAGTGCAAAAAATGAACGGTTTTGTGAAGCAACCACCAAATGGCTATTCAAAATGCTACCACCACATTTTTCCAAAATACTATACAACCTTACATGAACAATGTCCTAACAGGGGGATCTCAAACCTTTCCGTCTATCCCTGGTGAAAAAGACAAATTCCTGTCGAATCGGTAGGAAGTGGGTCAGATATGAACTACAGGTACATGATCCGATGCTCATGCTTTTACAAAAATCATTTTTAGGTTCACAATATGCTATTTTAGCAAAGATCTAATGCAAGTTTAGCGAGGCTCGGCCCCGAGCTAAGAATCTTCATGCCCGCCGTTTGACAAAGTTTGACGATATTTAAAACGGGCATAAAAAATTAAAAAACGATCGAAACAATGGGAAACCTTCGCATGGTGTCATATTATATGAAATAGTTACAAGGAAAAATATCAAACTTGGTATATTAATTATGTCTGTTAAAACCTTCACAAAATGACCTATCTCATTCGAGGTTTCTTGGCTTTTAGGTCAAATGACCAGTATTATGGCTAGAATGAAGGCATATTTTGTGATAATATGCCCATATTGTGCATCATGGGATGGCGAACAATGTTGTAGGAGAAGTTTTCCTTTTCGTGGCACGAAAAAGCCATTTTTTATTTTCCAAGCAAAAAAACGAACAGTTTTGTGAAGCAACCACAAAATGGCAAATTCAAAATGCTACCACCATATTTTTCCAAGATACTATACAACCTTACATGGACAATTTCCTAACAGAGGGATCTCAAACCTTTTCGTCTATCCCTGGTGAAAAAGACAAATTTCTGCCGAATCGGTAGGAAGTGGGTCAGATATGAATTACAGGTACATGATCTGATGCTCATGATTTTTTACAAAAATCATTTTTAGGTTTACAATATTCTATTATCAAAGATCCAATACAAGATTAGCGAGGCTCGGCCCCGAGCTAAGAATCTTCATGTCCGCCGTTCGACAAAGTTTGACGATAGTTTAAAACGGGCATAAAAAATTCAAAAACGATCAAAACAATGTGAAACCTTCGCGAGGTGTCATATTATGTGACATAGTTATAAGGAAAAATACCAAACTTGGTACATTAATTATGTCTGAAAAAACCTTCACAAAATGACCTATCTCATTCGAGGTTTCTTGGCTTTCAGTTCAAATGACCAATGTTATGGCTAGAATAAATGCATAGTTTGTGATAATGTGCCCATATTGTGCATACATGTGCATCATGGGATGGCGGACAATGTTGCAGGAGGAAGTTTTCCTTTTTGTCGCACCAAAAAGCAATTTTTCATTTTCCGAGCACAAAAAACGAACGGTTTTGTGACGCAACCATCAAATGGCTAATTCAAAATGCTACCACCACATTTTACAAAAATACTAGACCACCTTATATGGACAATGTCCCAACAGGGGGATCCGAAACCTTTCCGTCCACCCCTGATGAGAAAGTTAAATTCCTGCCAAATTAGTAGGATTGGGTCAGATAAGAACTACAGCTACATGATCTGATGCTCATGTGTTTTTACAAAAATCATTTTTATGTTCACAATATGCTATTTTTTTAAAGATTCAATACAAGTTTAGCGAGGCTCGGCCCCGAGCTAAGAATATTAATGCCCGCAGTTGGCCAAAGTTTGACGATAGTTTAAAACGGGCATAAAAATACAAAAACGATATAAACAATGCGAAACCTTCGCGTGGTGTCATATTATGTGACATAGTTACAAGGAAAAATATTAAACTTGGTATATTGATTATGTCTGAAAACACCATCACAAAATGACCTATCTCATTCGAGGTTTCTTGTCTTTCAGGTCAAATGACCAATGTTATGGCTAGAATCAAGGCATAGTTTATGATAATGTACTCATATGGTGCATACATGTGCATCATGGGATGGTGAACAATACTGTAGGAGGAAATTTTCCTTTTCGTGGCACCAAAAAGCCATTTTCATTTTCCGAATGGAAAAAACGAAAGGTTTTGTTAAGCAACCACCAAATGGCTAATTCAAAATGCTACCACCATATTTTTCCAAAATATTATACAACCTTACATGGACAATGTCCTAACAGGGGGATCTCAAACCTTTCCTTCTATCCCTGGTGAAAAAGACAAATTCCTGGCGAATCGGTAGGAAGTTGGTCAGATATGAACTACAGGTACATGATGCGATGCTCATGTTTTTTTTACAAAATCATTTTGAGTTTTACAATATGCTATTTTATCAAAGATCCAATGCAAGTTTAGCGAGGCTCGGCCCCGAGCTAAGAATCTTTATGCCCGCCATTCGACAAAGTTTGACGATAGTTTAAAACAGACATAAAAAATTAAAAAATGATCGAAACAATGCGAAACCTTCATGTGGTGTAATATTATGTGACATAGTTACAAGAAAAAAATATCAAATTTGGTATATTGATTATGTCTAAAAACACCTTCGCAAAATGACCTATCTCATTCGAGGTTTCTTGGTTTTCGGGTCAAATGACCAATGTTATGGATAGAATCAAGGCATAGTTTGTGATATTGTGCCCATATTGTGCATACATATGCATCATGGGATGGCGAACTATGTTGTGGGAGGAAGTTTTCCTTTTCGTCGCACCAAAAAGCCATTTTTCATTTTCCGAGTGCAAAAAACGAACGGTTTTGTGAAGTAACCACCAAATGGCTAATTCAAAATGCTACCACCATATTTTTACAAAATACTGTACAACCTTACATGTACAATATACTAATAGGGGGATCTCAAACATTTCTGTCTATCCCTGGTGAAAAAGACAAATTCGTGACAAATCGGTAGGAAGTGGGTCAGATATGAACTATAGGTACATGATCCGATGCTCATGTTTTTTTTATAAAAATAATTTTTAGGTTCACAATATGCTAGTTTATCAAAGATCGAATGCAATTTTAGCGAGGATCGGCCCCGAGCTAAGAATCTTCATGCCCGCCTTTCGACAAAGTTTGACGGTAGATTAAAATGGGCATAAAAACTCAAAAATGATCGAAACAATGTGAAACCTTCGCGTGGTGTCGTATTATGTGAAATAGTTACAAGGAAAAATATCAAACTTGGTATATTGATTATGTCTGGAAAAAAACCTTCACAAAATGACCTATCTCATACGAGGTTTCTTGGCTTTCAGGTCAAATGACCAATGTTATGGCTAGAATCAAGACATAGTTTATGAGAATGTGCCAATATTGTGCATACATGTGCATCATGGGATGGTGAACAATGTTGCAGGAGGAAGTTTTCCTTTTCGTGGCACCAAAAAGCTATTTTTCATTTCCCGAGTGCAAAAAAACAAAAGGTTTTGTGGAGCAACCACAAAATGGATAATTCAAAATGCTACCACCACATTTTTCCAAAATACTATACAACCTTACATGGACAATGTCCTAACAGGGGGATCTCAAACCTTTCCGTGTATCCCTGGTGAAAAAGACAAATTCATGTTGAATCGGTAGGAAATGGGTCAGATATGAACTACAGGTACATGATCTGATGCTCATGTTTTTTACAAAAATCATTTTTAGGTTCACAATATGCTATTTTATCAAAGATCTAATGCAATTTTAGGGAGGCTTGGCCCCGAGCTAAGAATCTTCATGCCCGCCTTTCAACAAAGTTTGACGATAGTTTAAAACGGGCATAAAAATTCAAAAACGATCGAAACAATATGAAACCTTCGCGTGGTGTCATATTATGTGACCTAGTTACAAGGAAAAATAGCAAACTTGGTATGTTGATTATGTTTTAAAAAACCTTCACAAAATGACCTATCTCCTTCGAGGTTTCTTGGCTTTTAGGTCAAATGAACAATGTTATGGCTAGAATCAAGACATATTTTATGATAATGTGCCCATATTGTGCAAACATGTGCATCATGGGATGGCGAACAATGTTGCAGGAGGAAGTTTTCCTTTTCGTGGCACCAAAAAGTCATTTTTCACTTTCTGAGTGCAAAAAACGAATGGTTTTATGAAGCAACCACCAAATGGCTAATTAAAAATGCTACCACCACATTTTTCCAAAATACTATACAACCTTACATGGACAATATCCTAAAAGGGGGATCTCAAACCTTTCTGTCTATCCCTGGTGAAAAGGACAAATTCTTGTCGAATCGGTAGGAAATGGGTCAGATATGAACTACAGGTACATGATCTGATGCTCATATTTTTTTATAAAAATCGTTTTTGGGTTCACAATATGCTTATCAAAGATCCAATGCAAGTTTAGCGAGGCTCGGCCCCGAGATAAGAATCTTCATGCCCGTCGTTCGATAAAGTTTGACGATTGGTTAAAACGGGCATAAAAAATTCAAAAATGATCGAAACAATGCGAAACCTTCGCGTGGTGTCATATTATGTGACACTAGTTGAATGCCCGTGTGTTGCCACGGTATTTTAAATTATGTATCATCACCATACATGTTGCACATATAAACATATAATAATACACACAACTATTCACATATAAACGCTAGAATTTCCACTGCGTGTTGCCACTGAACACAACATGATTGAGAGAGTTATCGACTAACCAAATAAATAGGCAGTGTAAGCTAAAGTCGTGAACCAACACAAGAATAGAAATCTAAAGAAAATATATGGCTAGTAAGATAAGGTAGATCTATTTTTCCGGTTTCAAGAAGAGAAATATTTAGTAACGAGCAAGCAATTATTATGAAATATCTTGTAACTAACACCACCAAGTTTTTCCCTCAACACATACAAGATTATATTCTTCACTGATGACACGGTGGTTCTTTCACCACATTTGCAACCACACTCCATTCGGCCATCCCAAGTTTGTTGTAGCATCTCACTTTTAGCTGCCATGATGCAAAAATTCGGGGCAAAGGAATGTGTGAAAAATTTACAAACCCTATATCACAAATCATAAAAAAAGAAGTTTCCACCAAATAAAAAATGGTGAACATAAGTATAGATACTATACTTCCATTATTTCTTATCACTCGGGTACAATTGATAACACCGACCAATGCATTCGTCATCATGCAAGAACAGAGTAGAGGAAAATATAAAAACTCTCTTTAGTCTAATCGTTTGAGACATAATTTTTATTTCAAGTTCAGAGACAAGCATTAATTTGTGGTATTCACAAGGATCATACCATACATATTATCCATGCTGTCAGTTCCTTACGCTTTTTTATTCACATTGGTACTAAATAATAACCAAAGACAATCAAATATCACACAAACAGATAAATTTTACATGCAAAATTCATAAAAGTAATTTGTTATCATAGACGGCAACACTAAATGCAAAAAATTAAAGTGCAGACTACCTATCAAGTATCAGCTTCAAATTCCCCAAGGCTGAAATGGACATTGCAATTGTTTCTCCACTTCCAACTATCTCCTTGGAAAATATTGGATCCGCATACAATTTAATATGAAAATAAAAGACCAACACCACATTAATTCATTGTCTACAAACTATAGGATCTTAACTTCTGTAGTACATGTCAGATCATATTAGAGATATAAAGGATCTAATCTAAGTGATCGTGACAATGTGCTATAGTCTATGTAAAGGAATTTTACTAAATCAACACCCATGTTGTCTCCACGGATGATGCCTACATACTATCTATAGTGCATTTCTAACCAATCTACTGTGTAAATGCAATTGTAAACCTTGGTTTCCGTGCCAATTGAGTGGAGACTACACTCATATATACCAACTCGTGGTGAGACATTTTACAAACATAATAAAATGAAATAACCGGCACATTTAAGACGAGTTCAAGAAAATAAATACAATATTTACCTCTTTCTTTTATTCTACTAAAAAGTGATTAAGACTGGAACAAGCTAGAACCTCTTACTCAATCGAGAATATTATAGTCCAAGTTTCTTGGAATAAATCCCGCTCTGATGCCCTGATTCTTATGTGGGCCTGCACAAGTAGGATAACTGTCGAGTAAGGCAAGGAACAAAGGTTTGACAAGGTCAAAAGAAATCTGATAAAAAAGCATACCTTTTCTTTCACCAGAGAGTATGTAACTTTCAGTAGGCTCGAGACCAATAACTTAGAAAACAAGAGAACTATATGAGGAACATATATATGGTGCACATAACAGAATATGTTTAATTCCATGTAGTTACAAACAGTAGTAGACTACACAATATGTTTAATTCCATGAAGTTATATATTACATATTGTTAGATCACATATATATGTTGGAGATATGCCCTAGAGGTAATAATAAATGTAGTTATTATTATATATCTTTGTGTTTATGATAAATGTTTACATTCATGCTATAATAGTATTAACAAGGAAACCATTAATACTTGTGTGATTTGTAAACTTAATTTGAAGTCCCTAGTATGGCCTCTATGCTTCACTAGCTTGTTGGTTGATTGATGATGTGGTTTCTTTGTCATGAACATTGAGATGTTATCAACAACAAGATCATATCGTTAGGAGAATGATATGGTGGACATACTCCTATAGACAAGCGTAGCATAAAGATCAAGTCATTTCAATAGTTCAATTGCTATATGCTTTCTGATACATAGTAACCTAATTCCTTCGACCATGAGATCATGCATATTGCCTTTACTGGATGGATGCTTTGATGTCATCAAACACCACACCGTAACAGGGTGGCTATAAAAGTGGCATTGGGTGTTCGGAAAGTATTGGTTGAAACACATGGATCAAGAGTGGGATTTGTCCATCCACATGACGGATAGATATTCTCTGGGCCCTCTCGGTGAAATGTCATCCAATTAGCTTGCAAGCATGTGACTTGGTCACAAGGGATCACATATCACGGGAACGAGACAAGAGTACTTATCGATGTGAGGTTGAACTAGGTATGCGGAGATACCGACGATCATGACCTCGGATAAGTAACATATCGTGAGACAAAGGGAAATTGGTATCGTATGTAAGTGGTTCATTCGATGCAAAGTAATCAGAGAAATATGTAGAGCCATATGAATTTCCAGATTCCTCTATTGGTTATTGTTAGGAGAAGTGTCTCGATCATGTCCGCATAATTCACGAACCGTAGGGAGACACACTTAAGGATTGACGTTGTTTGAGTAGTTATGGTATTATGAGAAAGAGACCGAATGTTGTTGAGTCTCGGATGGGATCCGGGATATCACGAGGTGATCCGGAATGGTCGGAGAATAAGATTCATATAAGGAAAGTCCCATTTTGAGTTGGGGAATGGTTCCGGTGTTTTCATCGGGAACATTCTAGAAGGTCCCGGAATGTCCGGCACTCCGGAGGGGGAAGGGTACATGAATGTGTCATTACATATTGGAATGATTGCATCATGTACTAAGTGTTCTCGCTGTCCAAAATAAAGGGTTTATTTAAATCCTAAATTGGAAAAGTCAAACGGCTAATTTGAAAGTCAAGCGCCAATTTTGGAAAGTGGGAAAAGAGAAGTTGGAAACCGACTTGGGGAGGAGTCCTCCTCCCAAGCCGGCGGCCAGCCTAGGCCGAGTTGGGGAGGACTCCTCCCTCCTGGCCAGCCCTCCCACCTATAAAGGGAGGGGCAGGGCCTCCCCTCTAGATACACACAAGTTCCTATTCTCTAAACTAGAAACTAGACCTAGACCCCGGTTTAGAGCTGTTTCGGTTTAGAGCCTTCTAATTGGTTTAGAGCCCTCTAATTGGTGTGTCTAATTACTAGACCACTAATAGCCTCTCTCATAAGCTCCACCATACTGCACTTTTGGCTTAAGGCGAAGCCTGGGATTTCCCTCTACCTCCGGTACCACGCCAGTTGTCTTTCGGAATCATGAGAGAGTGCTACAACCTCCATTTGCTTTGGAACAAGGAGAGGAAGGTCTTCGTCAGTACCCGACGCAGACCGACTGCGGAGCGCCTTGAGGAACGCGCGCCGAAGGATCGTCTGCGATCTTGAGATCGGAAAGAATGCGACTACATCACCCACGAGAATCTGCTCTCGTTAAACACTTTGGAATCTTCGAGGTGAGTTATTCCATCGACTCGTTGCTACAATCTAGTAGATAGATCTTGGCTTGTTTGTTTGTATGCGGTAGAAAATTTTTGTTTTCCATGCTCTGAACCCCTCAGTGGTATCGAGCCGTGTCTATATGTAGATCTGTTGCAGTAGAACACAATGGTCATTGTGGGCGTTGATGCTTTTATTGTAGATTGCTTTTTGTGTACTTTGCATCTTGCGGTATGTTGGGATGAAGCGGCCCGGGCTAACCTTACATGACATCGTTCATGAGACTTGCTCCACGCTAACATGCAACTTGTATTGCATAAGTGGCTTTATGGTGCCTGTTTCTCCTAGCATAGTAAAGATCCAATTTACAACGGGTGATCAACAATGCTAGTATCAATGTTGTGGTTCTGGTTCGTAGGTTAGAACGACACCTATGGAAAGCCCCAAACCACGTAAAATATGCAAAGAAAGTAGAAGCGTCTAACTTTGTTTTGCGGGGTGTGCGATGATGTGATATGGCCATGATTGTGATTATATTTGATGTATGCAATGTTCCTTATTGTAAGTTGGCAACCGCGAATATATGGTTGTCTTTAATTTCTGTTAAGACCTTGTCTATTCAAAATAGTTGTAATAGTTGAAGCTGGTGGACGACAACCATGAAGGAGCATCATTGACCTTGGTGCTATCTTGGGTGATGATGGAGATCATGTTAGGTGCTTGAAGATGGAGATCGGAAGCACAAAGGAGAAAGGCCATATCATATCACACATTATGAATTGCATGTGATGTTAATCCTTTATGCATCTTGTATTGCTTAGTAGACGGTAGCATTATAAGATGATCCCTCATGCACATAAATTTCAAGTTCTAAAGTGTTCACCCTTAGTATGCACCGTTGCCAAAGCTTGCGCTTCGAAGCACCACGTGATGATCGGGTGTCTTTGATTCCGCGGGTGAATACAACGTAAGCAAGCCAGATTTGCTTATGCGGAAGCTAAGGTTTGTCTTGGAGCCTAGCATGTACGACATGGCCTCGGGAACACGGATCGCCGAAGGCAAAGCATGAATCATATAGTAGATATGATGAACATGATGATTGTTCGCCATTGAAACTATATCAACTCGTGATGATCGGTGTTGATGTAGTGGATTTGGTTCGTGTGATCACTAAAACAATGTGAGGGATGTTGTTTTGAGTGGGAGTTCACCTAGTTTAATTTCATTAATTAATTTGAACTCAATTTGTCATAAACTTAGTCTAAACTATTGCAAATATGTTGTAGATCAATGGCCCCTACCATCAATTTTAATGCGTTCTAGAGAAAGAAAAGTTGAAAACAATGGAAGCAACCGGATTGGTTCGCAATTTGAGGATTGTCCTCACAGCTGGTAATTTGACCTATGTGCTGGATGCACCGCTAGGTGACCCACACGACTGATGCTACCGATGAAGTAAAAAATGTTTACCTCGCTCGGAAGAATCAGTACTCCATAGTTCAGTGTGCTATCTTGTATGGTTTAGAATCGGAGCTTCAGAAAAGATTTGAAGAGTCAGATCCATATGATATTGTCGAGGATCTCTAATTAATCTTTGAGACTCATGCGGCAATTGAAAGTTATGAAGCTTCGAAAAGTTCTTTAAGCGCAAGATGGAAGAGGGTAGCTCGTCGGTGAGCATGTGCTTAAGATGTCCAGGCATAAATAAACTTCAAAGTTTGGGTATAGTGATTCCTAATACTTTGGGGTTTACGCATCCTCAATCACTACCACCAAGTTACAAGAACTTTGTGATGAACTACAACATGCAGAACATGAACAAAGAGTTGCCAGAACTATTTGCTATGTTGAAATCTGCAGAAGTGGAGATCAAGAAAGAGCACCAAGTGTTGATGGTCAATAAGACCACCAAATTCAAGAAAGGCAAGTCTAAGCAGAAGGGACACTTCAAGAAGGGTGGTAAGAAAGTTACCACGCCGACGAAGAAGACCAAGGCTGGACCTAAGCCTGGCCCGAGTGCTTTTCTTGCAAGGGAGAAGGTCCTTTAAGCGGAATTGCCCAAAGTACTTGGCGGATTTGAAGAACGGCAACATCAAGAAGAAAGGTATATTTGATATACATGTTATTGATGTGTATCTCACTAGTACTCGTAGTAGTGCCTGGGTATTTGATACTGGTTCGGTTGCTCATATTTGTAACTCGAAACAGGAGCTGCAGAATAAACGGAAGCTAGTGAAGAACGAGGTGACGATGCGCGTGGGTAACGGATCAAAGGTTGATGTGATCGCGGTCGGCACGCTACCTCTTCATCTACCATCGGGATTAGTTTTATACTTAAATAATTGTTATTTGGTGCCTGCGTTAAGCATGAACATTATATCGGGATCTTGTTTATTGCGAGACAGTTACTTGTTTAAATCCGAGAATAATGGTTGTTCGATTTATATGAGTAATGTGTTTTATGCACATGCACCTTTGATAGATGGTCTATTCATATTGAATCTCGATAGTAGAAATACACATATTAATAACATTGAGGCTAAACGTTTGAAATCAAGCGATAATTTGACCTATATGTGGAAATGACTACTTGGTCACATTGGAGTGAAGAGTATGAAGAAAATCCATTCCGATGGACTTCTTGAATCACTTGATTTTGAATCACTTGAAAGATCTGAAGCATGTCGATGGGTAAAATGACTAAGACTCCATTTTACGGTATGATGGAGCGAGCTACGGACTTATTGGAAATCATACATACCGATGTGTGTGGTCCAATGAGTGTAGCATCATGTGATGGTTATCGTTATGTTCTTACCTTCACGGATGACTTGAGTAGATATGGGTATATCTATTTCATGAAACATAAGTCCGAAACTTTAGAAGTTTAAGGAGTTTCAAAGTGAGGTAGAGAATCAACGTAACAAGAAGATTAAATTTCTACGTTACGATCGTGGAGGTGAATATCTAAGATTCTGAGTTTGGCGAGCATTTGAAGAAATGTGGAATACTTTCGATTGACACCGCCGGGAACACCACAGCAGTAATGGTGTGTCTGAACGTCAATCGAACTCTCTTAGATATGGTTCGTTCTATGATGTCACTTACATATTTGCCTCTATCTTTTTGGGGTTATGAATGATAAACAGCCGCATTAACTTTATATAGGTCACCGTCTAAATCCGTTGTAACGACACCGTATGAATTATGGTTTGGGAAGAAACCTAAATTGTCGTTCCTTAAAGTTTGGGGATCTGAAGCCTATGTAAAGAAGTTACAGCGGACAAGCTTGAACCCAAAGCGGAAAAATGCGTCTTCATAGGATACCCGAGGAAACTATTGGGTATACCTTCTATCATAGATCCGAAGGCAAAATCTTCGTTGCCAAGAATGGATCCTTTCTAGAAGAATTTCTCTCGAAAGAAGTGACTGGAAGGAAAGTAGAACTTCGGCGAGGTTATCGAACCTTCTCTCGAAATTGCGAGTAGCGCAGACCGGAAGAAGTTCTGTGGTGCCTGCACCAATAAGAGAGGAAGCTAATGATAGCGATCATGAAACTTTGGTTGAAGTTGCTGCGAGCCTCGGAGGTCAACGAGAACCCGTACCACTCCAGTTGGTATGATTCCGTTATGAATGTCATGTTGGTGGACAACACCGATGACCCGAGACATATGAGGAAGCGATGATGAGCCCAGATTCAATAAATGGCAAGAAGCCATGAAATCCGAGATTGGATCCATGTCGAAAACCAAGTATGGACTTTGGTGGACTTACGGATGGCGAAGGCTGTCGAGAACAAATGGATTTTCAAGAAGAAAAGCAGATCTTGATGGTAATGTTCATCTATAAAGCTCGACTTGTCGCAAAAGGGTTCGACAAATTCAAGGAGTTGACTACGATGAGACTTTCTCACGATGCGAAGCTAAAGTCTGTGAGGATTATGTTAGCAATCGCTGCATATTATGATTATGAGATATGGCAAATGGATGTCAAAACAGCATTCCTCAATGGAGACATTGATGAAGAGTTGTATATGATACAACCCAAAGGTTTTGTCGATCCTAAAGATGCTAACAAGGTATGCAAACTTCAACGGTCCATCTATGGATTGAAGCAAGCATCCCGAAGTTGGAATCAACGTTTTGATAAGGTAATCAAAAGTTTTGGTTTTATACAAACTTATGGAGAAGCTTGTATTTACAAGAAATTGAGTGGGAGCTCAGGCATTCTTAATCGTATGTGGATGACATATTGTTGATTGGGAATGATGTAGACCTTCTTAATAGTGTCAAAGAGTATTTGAATAATAGTTTTCAATGAAGGATCTTGGCGAAAGCTTACATATTAGGCATAAAGATTTATAGAGATAGATCGAAGCCAAATATCATTGTCACAAAGTACATATTTGGACAAAGTTCTAAAGAGGTTTGGAATGGAAGATAGCAAGAAAGGGTTCTTGCCCATGTTGCTAATATGACCTTGAGTAAAACTCAAAGTCCGACATCGCGTAAGATAGAGAAAAGATGAGTAAGACTCCCTATGCCTCAGCCATAGGATCTCTAATGTATGCCATGCTATGTACTAGACCCGACATCGCATATCTTTGTTAGTCTAACTAGCAGATATCAAAGTGATCGAGTGGATCATTGGACAGCGATCAAAAACATCCTTAAGTACTTGAGAAGAACTAAGGATATGGTTCTTTCTTATGGAGGTGATGAACAGCTCGTTGTTAATGGTTACACCGATGCTAGTTGGAACACCGATCCGGATGATTCTAAATCACAATCTGGATACGTATTTATTTTGAATGGTGCAGCAGTTAGCTGGAGGAGTGCAAAGCAAAGCGTTGTGGCGAGATCTTCAACTGAATCGGAATACATGGCTGCTTCGGAGGCTTCACAAGAAGCGATATGGATGAAAGAGTTCATTACTGAGCTGGGTGTGGTTCCTAGTGCGCTGGACCCAATGTCTATCTCTTGTGATAACATGGGCGCCATAGCCAATCGCAAGAACCAAGGTCACACAAGAAGCTGAAGCATATCAAGCTGCGTTTTCACGCTATTCGAGAACATATCCAGGATGGGGATATAAAGATTTGCAAAGTACACACAGATCTGAATGTGGCGGATCCATTGACTAAACCTCTCCCAAGGGCAAAACATGACCAACACCAAACTGCCATGGGTGTTCGGTATATTACCATGTAATCTAGATTAGATGACTCTAGTGCAAGTGGGAGACTGTTGGAGATATGCCCTAGAGGTAATAATAAATGTAGTTATTATTATATATCTTTGTGTTTATGATAAATGTTTACATTCATGCTATAATAGTATTAACAAGGAAACCATTAATACTTGTGTGATTTGTAAACTTAATTTGAAGTCCCTAGTATGGCCTCTATGCTTCACTAGCTTGTTGGTTGATTGATGATGTGGTTTCTTTGTCATGAACATTGAGATGTTATCAACAACAAGATCATATCGTTAGGAGAATGATATGGTGGACATACTCCTATAGACAAGCGTAGCATAAAGATCAAGTCATTTCAATAGTTCAATTGCTATATGCTTTACGATACATAGTAACCTAATTCCTTGACCATGAGATCATGCATATTGCCTTTCTTTGGATGGATGCTTTGATGTCATCAAACACCACCGTAACGGTGGCTATAAAAGTGGCATTGGGTGTTCGGAAAGTATTGGTTGAAACACATGGATCAAGAGTGGGATTTGTCCATCCACATGACGGATAGATATTCTCTGGGCCCTCTCGGTGAAATGTCATCCAATTAGCTTGCAAGCATGTGACTTGGTCACAAGGGATCACATATCACGGGACCGAGAAAAGAGTACTTATCGATGTGAGGTTGAACTAGGTATGCAGAGATACCGACGATCATGACCTCGGATAAGTAACATATCGTGAGACAAAGGGAAATTGGTATCGTATGTAAGTGGTTCATTCGATCAAAGTAATCGTAGAAATATGTAGAGCCATATGAATTTCCAGATTCCTCTATTGGTTATTGTTCGGAGAAGTGTCTCGATCATGTCCGCATAATTCACGAACCGTAGGGAGACACACTTAAGGATTCGACGTTGTTTGAGTAGTTATGGTATTATGAGAAAGAGACCGAATGTTGTTCGGAGTCTCGGATGGGATCCGGGATATCACGAGGTGATCCGGAATGGTCCGGAGAATAAGATTCATATAAGGAAAGTCCCATTTCGGAGTTGGGGAATGGTTCCGGTGTTTTCATCGGGAACATTCTAGAAGGTCCCGGAATGTCCGGCACTCCGGAGGGGGAAGGGGTACATGAATGTGTCATTACATATTGGAATGATTGCATCATGTACTAAGTGTTCTCGCTGTCCAAAATAAAGGGTTTATTTAAATCCTAAATTGGAAAAGTCAAACGGCTAATTTGAAAGTCAAACTGCCAATTTTGGAAAGTGGGAAAAGAGGAGAAGTTGGAAACCGACTTGGGGGAGGAGTCCTCCTCCCCAAGCCGGCCAGCCTAGGCCGAGTTGGGAGGGACTCCTCCCTCCTGGCGCGCCAGCCCTCCCACCTATAAAGGGAGGGGCAGGGCCTCCCCTCTAGAAGCACACAAGTTCCTATCCTCTAAACTAGAAACTAGACCTAGACCCCGGTTTAGAGCTGTTTCGGTTTAGAGCCTTCTAATTGGTTTAGAGCCCTCTAATTGGTGTGTCTAATTACTAGACCACTAATAGCCTCTCTCATAAGCTCCACCATACTGCACTTTGGCTTAGGCGAAGCCTGCGGATTTCCCTCTACCTCCGGTACCACGCCGTTGTCTTTGCCGGAATCGCGAGAGAGTGCTACAACCTCCGCTGCTGCTGGAACAAGGAGAGGAAGGTCTTCGTCAGTACGAACGTGTGACCGACTGCGGAGGCGCTCTTGAGGACGCGCGGAAGGATCGTCTCACGCGATCTTGAGATCGGAAGAATGCGACTACATCACCCACGAGAATCTGCTCTCGTTAAACACTTTGGAATCTTCGAGGGTGAGTTATTCCATCGACTCGTTGCTACAATCTAGTAGATAGATCTTGGCTTGTTTGTTTGTATGCGGTAGAAAATTTTTGTTTTCCATGCTACGAACCCCTACAATATAAGCATTGATTAATGAAAGCAATCTATCAAACAAGTGCTAGAGGAATAACATTTGAAAAAATTGCACGCTATATGAACATTGTAATGTAATCTGCATACTTATAGATTGCACAACCAATTATATTCACATTGTATGGTCCATTTAAATGTGCCACTGTAAATATCTAATTCAAGAGTCATGAGTCATCACAACATCAAAGTGTCAATTATCGTGGCGCTACTCTAAAGGAAACCTCATTACATATGCCATGGAAGTGAGGAAAAAAACTATTACCATGAATTAAGTTCATTAGATAACAGAAGGTGCCATAAGGATCATCACATGTACTATTCATATTAATCATTACCTGAAGAATATTACCAGAATAGATACACCATTAACTCCAAGCACACATGAGTAAGGAAAATCTCAGCTGGTCAAAGAATTGACCAAAACAAGGATCACATACAATGTTCCAAAGCTGATTTGCTTCCGTACAAATCAGACATTCAGTGAAGATATTCAAGTATATTACTTATAAAAATCATGCAAAACTTAACTTAAAATAGATTCCATTTTTATTGTTGTAATCAAAACATTTAGCTCCCAGAGATACAACTTTGCTGAATTTAGGAATAATATCGTTCGAGGATTACTCCCCAAATTATTCCCCAACTAAGGTTACCGTAAGTAGTTGAAGTCAATAAAGGTCAATCGATTATTTCTGTGATATCTTAGTCAACCATCATTGTGTCTTTGTCACTATGAAACTATCAGTAGAGCATGACTCATTGGAGCATGTATTACAAATATAACAGACCACCGATGTTTGTTAAATCAATAATAGGTGCAAATAAATATGCTCATTGGAAGGTAGACTTTACCGTGTTGTTAGATATATCTTGTCAAATTCATGATGGTTTCAAAAAGCTCCATAAAACTGCAGCATTACCTCTGGCTAAAATATTTGTTGTCGAGAATTAAGTAGTTTTAACAGGAAAATATCACTGATGTTAGTCATTCTCTCTTGATCAATTATATAAAAAATGTATATATATTACTCATGTATTCCAAGTAAAACATGAAACGGAAACAGAAAAATATGTATAAAAGAAGCATACCACAATTACAGTGTAACAACTTCTTGCATTCATAATTTGTACAATCCATCTGAAGAAAGAAAGAAAATCCCGAACACATTAAAAAATACTGATACATCATACAATGGACTAATGATGGTGAATGAGGGTCACTCGCCAATTATTCCTTGCATCCACTCTTTTAGATCCCAGGATGTAGAAGGGAATAAATTAAAACAATATGTTAGGGATGATACCCACACAAATTCATCCGGAATGAGATCAAGCTAAGTAAAATATATATGTATATGATTACCATGCGACAACACAGTCACACAGACCAACATATATGGAGAGGATGACAAGTTACCTTTGCTCCGCCACATGCCCCCTCGTCTGAGTCTGCATCCAGCATGTACTACTCCATGACCTTCCGGTAGGGGCTCAGAGAAGTGTCGTCATGGCAATCATCACCTGCCGCTGGAGCGCATCAAATGGGATAGGGAACATTTGAAGATAATGCATCTTGTCGAGACGTTGGCGAGACTGTCGCACAACGCTAAAAAAACTACCCATTCTTGCGGATGGTGACACATATGAATATACCGTTGATTTAGAGAACAATACAAGAGTGGATTTTAGAGCTTACCTAGGTCTCAGTGAGCATCGGAAGGGTGGATTCTTGTGCACCGTGACACATATGAATATACCAATAATTTTGGGTGTTTGATCTGACCTCCGTTTAGTGTATAAAATTAGTAGAAAAAAGAATTGATGATTCATACTATGAACAAATGAATGTGCACTTACCGATGCACTGGACACGAGACATGGACGCATGTGCCCTGATGAGAGAAGTCGACACCAATCTCGCCATGATACAATAGACTATCGGTTAAGCAGCTGCAGGTCATAAATTGTGGAGATAATTGAGGTTTTAAGTAGTCATGGATGGAGACCATGATCTGTACGAACCTGCGGCAGGGTCTCGGTGGCGATGTAGGAAGGGTCACGGCGACCCCGGCTCGGCTCAGGGACAGACGCGCGGCGGCTTGCACGGAGGGGCAGTCGTGTGCTGATGTAGCGGCAGCGATTCAGGCCCGGCTAGGGCTGAGTTCCACGGTGGTGGTGCGTGGATGGAGTCACGATGATACCATGGCAGGCGATGACGTTGGAGTGGCCGGCCGGGGAGATCATGCCTTGGCGGCGGCTGTGTGCAGGTCGTCAGCTGGCGGCAGCGAGGTAAGGACACGCCTGTCACCCAGGTCGTCGCCACGAGTTCCAGGGCCGGTGAAGCCGCCATTAGGCATAGGGAGTATCTGCATCTTTAATGGCGTCATTTTTTTTCCTTTGCGCCTTTTTTACTGCGGGATAGTTTGACCCTTCGAGGGCATGAGAAGCGCGGAGCAAGGATAAGAAAAGGAAAACTTGATTGACAGCGCTCATTAATTCCCTTGTTTGATTTGATCTTAATAAATTTTCCTAATTATTTTTTGTTACCAAAAATTAGGACGCGCGGGGATTATAGAGGGCACTGTGCAATCTGAGGGATACGAATCTCTCAATATTTGATGGTTGGGTTTAACGGACCAGATTAGCCCAATGTTTGACGTCAAAGTGAGCCACCAACTCCCATTTAATAGTAATGTGACATAGTTACAAGCAAAAATATCAAACTTGGTATATTGATTATGTCTGAAAAAACCCTTCACAAAATGACATATCTCATTCGATATTTCTTAGCTTTCAGGTCAAATAACCAATGTTATGGCTAGAATCAAGGCATAGTTTGTGATAATGTGTCCATATTGTGCATACATGTGTATCATGGGATGGCGAACAATGTTGCAGGAGGAAGTTTTCCTTTTCGTGGCACCAAAAAACCATTTTTCATTTTCCAAGCACTAAAAACGGACGGTTTATGAAGCAACTACCAAATGGCTAATTCAAAATGCTACCACCACATTTTACAAAAATACTAGACCAACTTATATGGACAATGTCCAAACATGGGGATCCGAAACCTTTCCATCCACCCCTGGGAAAAAAGATGAATTCCTGCCAAATCGGTAGGAAGTGGATCAGATATGAACTACAGGTACATGATCCTATGCTCATGTTTTTTACAAAAATCATTTTTAGGTTCACAATATGCTATTTTATCAAAGATCCAATGCAAGTTTAGCGAGGCTCGGCCCCGAGCTAAGAATCTTCATGCCCGTCGTTCGACAAAGTTTGATGATAGTTTAAAACGGGCATAAAAAATTCAAAAATGCTCGATACAATACGAAACCTTCGCGTGGTGTCATATTATGTGACATAGTTACAAGGAAAAATATCAAACTTGGTATATTTATTATGTATCAAAAAAATCATCACAAAATGACCTATCTCATTCGAGGTTTCTTGGCTTTCAGGTCAAACAACCAATGTTATGGCTAGAATAAAGGCATAGTTTATGATGATGTGCCCATATTGTCCATACATGTGCATCATGAATGGCAAACAATGTTGCAGGAGGAAGTTTTCCTTTTCGTAGAACCAAAAAGGCATTTTTCATTTTCCGAGTGCAAAAAACGAACGGTTTTGTGAAGCAACCACCAAATGGCTAATTCAAAATGCTACCACCACATTTTTAAAAAATACTATACAAGATTAAATGGACAATATCCTAACAGGGGGATCTCAAATCTTTATGTCTATCCCTCGTGAAAAAGACAAATTCCTGTTGAATCGGTAGGATGTGGGTCAGATATGAACTACAGGTACATGATCTGATGCTCATTTTTTTACAAAAATCATTTTTAGGTTCACAATATGCTATTTTATCAATGATCCAATGCAAGTTTAGCGAGGCTCGGCCCCGAGCTAAGAATCTTAATGCCCGCCGTTCGACAAAGTTTGACGATAGTTTAAAACGGGCATAAAAAATTCAAAAACGGTAGAAACAATGCGAAACCTTCACGTGGTGTCATAATATGTGACATAGTTACAAGGAAAAATGTCAAACTTGGTATATTGATTATGTGTAAAAAACACCATCACAAAATGACCTATCTCATTCGAGGTTTCTTGGCTTTCAGGTCAAATGACCAATGTTATGGCTAGAATCAAGGCATAGTTTATGATAATGTGCTCATATTGTGCATACATGTGCATCATGGGATGGTGAACAATGCTGCAGGAGGAAGTTTTCCTTTTCGTGGCACCAAAAGGCCATTTTCATTTTCCGAGTGCAAAAAACGAAAGGTTTTGTTAAGCAACCACCAAATGGCTAATTCAAAATGCTACCACGATATTATTCCAAAATATTATACAACCTTACATGGATAATGTCCTAGCAGGGGGATCTCAAACTTTTCCTTCTATCCCTGGTGAAAAAGACAAATTCCTGTTGAATCTGTAGGAAGTGGGTCAGATATAAACTACAGGTACATGATCTGATGATCATGTTTTTTTAATCATTTTTAGGTTCACAATATGCTATTTTCTCAAAGATCCAATGCAACTTTAACGAGGCTCGGCCCCGAGCTAAGAATCTTCATGCCCGCAGTTCGACAAAGTTTGACGATAGTTTAAAGCGGGCATAAAAATTCAAAAACGATCGAAACAATGAGAAACCTTCGTGTGGTTTCATATTATGTGACATAGTTACAAGGAAAAATATCAAACTTGGTATATCGATTATGTCTAAAAAAAACCTTCACAAAATGACCTATCTCATTCGAGGTTTCTTGGCTTTCGAGTCAAATGACCAATGTTATGGCTAGAATCAAGGCATAGTTTGTGATAATGTGCCCATATTGTGCATACATATGCATCATGGGATGGCGAACTATGTTGTGGGAGGAAGTTTTCCTTTTCGTCGCACCAAAAATCCATTTTCCATTTTCCGAGTGCAAAAAACGAACGGTTTTCTGAAGCAACCACCAAATGGCTAATTCAAAATTCTATCACCACATTTTTCCAAAATACTATACAACCTTACATTTCTAATGTCCTAACAGGGGGATCTCAAACCTTTTCGTCTATCCCTGGTGAAAAAGACAAATTCCCGTTGAATCGGTAGGAAGTGGGTCAGATATGAACTACAGGTACATGATCTGATGCACATGTTTTTTTAAATCATTTTTAGGTTCACAGTATGCTATTTTATCAAAGATCCAATGCAACTTTAACGAGGCTCGGCCCCGAGCTAAGAATCTTCATGCCCGCCGTTCGACAAAGTTTGACGATAGTTTAAAACGGGCATAAAAAATTCAAAAACGATCGAAACAATGCGAAACCTTCGCGTGGTGTCATATTATGTGACATAGTTACAAGGAAAAATATCAAACTTGGTATATTGATTATGTCTAAAAAAACCTTCACAAAATGACCTATCTCATTCGAGGTTTCTTGGCTTTCGAGTCAAATGACCAATGTTATGGCTAGAATTAAGGCATAGTTTGTGATAATGTGCCCATATGGTGCATACATATGCATCATGGGATGGCGAACTATGTTGTGGGAGGAAGTTTTCCTTTTCGTCGCACCAAAAATCCATTTTCCATTTTCCGAGTGCAAAAAACGAACGGTTTTCTGAAGCAAACACCAAATGGCTAATTCAAAATTATATCACCACATTTTTCCAAAATACTATACAACCTTACATGGATAATGTCCTAACAGGGGGATCTCAAATCTTTCCGTCTATCCCTAGTGAAAAAAGACAAATTCCTGCCGAATCGGAGGAAGTGGGTCAGATATGAACTATCGGTACATGATCTGATGCTCATGTTTTTTTACTAAAATCCATTTTTATGTTCACAATATGCTATTTTATCAAAGATCCAATGCAAGTTTAGCGAGGCTCTGCCCCGAGCTAAGAATCTTCATGCCCGTCGTTCGACAAAGTTTGGCAATAGTTTCAAACAGGCATAAAAAAATTCAAAATGGATCAAAACAATGCGAAACCTTCATGTGGTGTCATATTATGTGACATGGTTACAAGGAAAAATATCAAACTTGGTATATTGATTATGTCTGAAAAACCCTTCACAAAATGACCTAACTCATTCGAGGTTTTTTCGCTTTTGGGTCAAATGACCAATGTTATGGCTAGAATTAAGGCATAGTTTGTGATAATGTTTCCATATTATGGATACATGTGTATCATGGGATGGCGAACAATGTTGAAGGAGGAAGTTTTCCTTTTTGCCACACCAAAAGGCCATTTTCCATTTTCCGAGTGCAAAAAATGTACGGTTTTGTGAAGCAACCACCAAATGGCTAATTCAAAATGCTACCACCACATTTTTCCAAAATATTATACCACCTTACATGGACAATGCCGTAACAGTGGGATCTCAAACCTTTCCGTCTATCACTAGTGAAAAAGACAAATTCATGCCAAATCGGTAGGAAGTGGGTCAAATATGAACTATAGGTACATGATCTGCTGCTCATGGTTTTTTATAAAAATCATTTTAGGTTCAAAATATGCTATTTCATCAGATATGCACTTCAAGTTTATCGAGGTTCAGCCCCGATCTATCTCTTTTCGAGGTTGCCAAAAAGTCATTTTCCATTTTAAACGGGCAAATAAAATTATGGATAGAATCACCGCATAGTTTGTGATAAGTTGATATTGATATCATATTGGGATTCCTCTCATTTTTATGATCAATTTAGACATATTATTTGTCGAATTTCAATTTAAGGATTTAAAGATATTAATTATTTGATATTAAATAGAAAAATACAAAAAAATCATTATATTTTTATTTGAATTCAATAATATTTTTACTTATTCATTATTGTTTACTTAAATAATTGTTTGTAATTTCAGAAAAAACAAACATGTGACATGATGATATAAGAGTTAATAGGATTGATATCATAGTATTGACAACAATGTATGAATTACTTTGTGGAAATAGATTTTGACGAAACGAGGAAGTTAAGCGTGCTGGAGCTGGAGTAGTATTAGGATGGGTGACCCGCTGGGAAGTTTGACCAAGACGGCAATTTAGCTGAAGTAGTATTAGGATGGAAAGTTTGACCAATACTGCAATTTAATCAAATATTAAATGTAAATTAGTGTTAAAAATGTTCAAAGTGAGATATTTACGAGTAAAACAACTCAAAGATTAAAAAAATTGAGAAAAAATTAAAAAAATAATTATTTTTTAAAAAAATTGCAACTGGCCGGCAGGCTATGCCGACGGTCGCTACTAGAAACGGAGAGCATGCAAGATCACAAGCAATATAGACATGATAGGATCAATAAGATAAAACCATTAATCAATCTGACATAGTAGTCTCAATATCCATTGGATCCCCGCAAACACAACATGCATGATTACAAATAGATATGATCTTGATCATGAACGGAGCTCACAAGATCTAAACATGATAGCACAAAGGAGGAGATACAACTATGTAGCTACTACATGGACCCGTAGTCCAAGGTGGAACTACTCACACTTCATACCGGAGGCTGGCATGATGAAGAAGAAGGCCTCCGGGATGATCTCCCCTCCGGCAGGGTGCCGGGAAGAGCTTCAGACCCCCCCCCCCCCCGATATAGGGACGATGGTGGCGGTGCTACAAATGGTTTCGTGGAATATTGATCGGGTACTTAGGGTTTATGCATCGGGGGGTCTTTATAGGTGAAAAGGCGAGGCAGGGGGCGGCCAGGGTGGTCACACCCTGTAACATCCCAAATTTCATCAAATCCAAAACCATGTTATTGCATTCATAACATCATGGCATTTCTACCTTGCATAATTTTTTTCAAAGTTTAAACCATAATAAAACCATATTTAAACCCCTTTTATATTATATGTATGGGACATGGTTTTATTTTCATTTTTCAAGACCCAAACTATTTTTGGAGTGAATTGATGTGTTTGACACACATTTTAGCACTAGGTTCACCTCACAAAATATTGGTGAAAGTTTGAATTAATTTGGATTTGAATAAGCCATTCAAATCTTATTGAGAAAATCAAATCAGAAAAGAAAAGGGCAAAAGGAAAAAAAATAAAGAGCCAGCAGCAATTTTGGCCCAGCAAGCCCTAGCAGCCCACTCAGCCCACCCGGGGGAACCTTCCTCTCTCTCTGTTTCGCACCTGCGTGCGCACCCTCTCTCTCACTGGTAACCAGGCCCCACTGCCACCTCACCTTCTTCCCCAAACCCCCCGCCCACGACCAGCTCTGCTGGCCGTTTGTTCCCCCTTCACTGCCGATTGATTCATGAGTAAATTCCATTGATTCGCCGAGTGATTCTCACCCTTGCTCCGGCTACTTAATCCCCACCCCCTTGTGACCATTTCCCCTCACCTAGCCAGCACCAAGCGCCGCCAGGCTCCACGAATTTTGCTTATCGCCGCAGCACCGAGGAGCTTCGGCGAGCTATCACGGTGAGTCTCGAGCGCGCCTTGCCTTCTGGTTCGCACGACCCTGTTCACCATCATCTTGAGCTGCTCCCGACACTTTTTGTTTGTTGTATCTTGCACCAGAGCCACGTCCCCGTCGATGTCTGCAAGCATCCGAGGCGAAGCTCAACTCCTGCGAGGAATCTCGGTAAAATGCGTGCGCCCTTTGAACTCTGCTTCACACAATTGAGTTCGCCAGATCCTTGCACACCTCCTGATGCCATTCATTTTCACTATTGCATCCTAGGTTATCGTCTTCGTCTCTGACCGTGAGCATCCGACGCGCGGACTAACTCCGACGAGCATCTAAGCCCGTGTCCGTGCACCCCCGCCTCAGCCGCATCCACGTTGAGCATCCCCATGTTCCCGCGAGCTCGGTAAGCACCAGCACAACCCCCTACTCCTCTAGCCTCGCCAGTGGCATCGCTGCCGCCAGAGCCATTCACGCCGCTGGTTTTTGGTCGATCAGATCTGATCCTTTGGATCTAGATCTAGTGGTCAGGATTAGAAAAAGAACGAAGGGGTAAATTTAGATCTGAGCCGCTGGATTCCCTTTAGAACTAATAGTGCAGAAACGTGATCCAGCGCGAACCGGTACGCGCCAATCAGACGCTGCCGCGAGGCCTGATTTTTGTTTTGAAATCTAGATTTTCATCTATTAGTTATTCAAACTTGTAAATTCAATAACTTTTGTTTTGTTTATCCAAAAATTACAAATTTTATATCAATGGATTCAAAAAATGAACCCTTTGAATAATGGCCTTGGTTTGGCCATTTTCTTCTGTAAAATTTGGATTTTATATAGAAGTATTTGTAGGCCTATTTTGACTATAAAAATTATTTAGAAAATTGTTTTAGAGTAAATTTTAGTTTATTTAGACTTTAGAAAGTATAATTTGTTTTCAGTACTGTTTAGTTTGACTTGCTTAGTGTGGAAAAGCATTCCATTGCATTTTGCATGCATTCATATATACATTTTTTGTTTATATATTGAATGTGAATTTTTGTTGTATGAAATTATGTGTAGATTTTGGTGGTTGTGGAGAGTGTGATTGTGAGGATTGTACCTATTCTCCTAGCTACCAAGGCAAGTGATAATTTCATCCCATGTCCTACTATTTTCATTATTGCATTAACACTATTTTGAGTAGGATTTGCATGGTATTTTTTCTAAGTATGTGATATGCTATGGTGAATCTTATAGATGTTGTCTTAGAATTTTCCCTAAGTTAGGAGACATGTTATGCTAGTATGCTTAGCCTAGATAGTAGAATGCAAGGGTGAAATATTCAATCTATGATATTATGCAAAGTATATGACTATGTTTTTGATTAATAAAACAACTATGTGAATGAATCACCTGGGTGGAATGGGAAGATTGGTTTGTGTTAAGTGGTTAAACAAGGCCCATGTCTATGGTTTACCTTGTGTATCACACTTGTGGATGGCCACCCAGGAACAAAGAGATTTGAGATGTTTAGTGTTGAGAAGCTTCTAGTGCAACCACATGGCATATGGGCTCTACCTTGACCAACTAGGTTGCAAGAACTCAACCAGATGGACAATTGGTGGTAGGGTTGTTAGGATGGAACGCGTCCATGGTGGTCTGAGGGAAGGCTTCTGAAAGGTCTTGTGTCGATGCATGTCGAGTCTTGTGGGGAAAGTGCACCACCTCTCGAGAGGGTAAAACCTAAGTACTTAGCTGTGTCCCCGGTAATGGACATTTTGAGCATCAAAGACATTAAAGCAATCAAGGATCTCCTCATCCCAATTTCTCTAAGTTAAAACTTGTGTTTGAACAAGGGTAAAGGTTCACCAATGTCTATTGGTGGTTCCTTGGGATTTTTTTCAAACAAAAACTTAGTGTTTTCAACTAATGAGATAAAACTATTTTGAGCAAAGCCATCCTGAGCTACACTTAGCCAAATTCATATAGTTATTAGATGTTACTATACTACTATGGTATCACTTGCTAATACAATTCCAAATGTATTGACCCTTTGTGGCTGTAACTTATTATGTTGCGGGTTACTCTGATGGTGACTAGGGTTATGAGTCTACACTCAACATGTTTGCCTGTGGCACATGAAGATGAAGACTTTTATTTATTTACTTTATGTTGTGAACTCTATGTATCAGCCTTGGGCTAATGAGTTGTAAGAACTATGTTATCTCTGGAATGATGATGTAATAAAATACATTTGTTTCTGTGTACTTCATCTTAAACTGTGGATGCTAACATTTCGATCCACTGACTAGCATTGCAATCACAGGGATCTCTAACTTATTTGGTGAAGATCTTACAGATGGTATCAGAGCACTGTGTCGCCTATAGGATTATGACCCTAAGATGGATTAGACTAAGGAAACCACTAGGAAAATGCAAACTCCTTTAAAAATTTCCACACTTGTCTCCTTTCATCTCGTAAAACTTATCCTAATCTTCTTTCTCATCTCTATTTGTAGATGAACTCCATCAAGGAAGCCGTCAGGAAGGGACCACTGATGACCATGACCTTAGAGTGTGAGACAGAGTTTCCCAATGCACTCAAGAACCTTATGGTCACCATGGGAGTACATGGTGAAGCCGTGTACAAGGGATTCCCAGTGATGGATGAAGGAGAAGAATATTGGTGGGTGCAACTCCACTTGTATAAAAACAAGGAGGATAACCACAATGAGTCGGGATTCTGCATGGTCACCAACTCTGAAATGCACCTGTCATTCTTTGACTCTGCAAGGAATGCAGCTTGGAATGCCATCAAGGAGCTTGGAGATAGATTCAAGTGTAGAATTCTCAACACTCAGAATGACCTTAGAGAGGAGAAGAAGTATACCCAAGAATTGGAGGCCACTATAAAAATGTCTAAGGGAAGATGTTATAGACTTGGCAATTGAGTCTTGTGATCAAGACAAGAAAATTGCAACCAAGGAAGCTCAGATAGCTACCTTGACTAGATAGTGAGAATTTTGACATACTCCAATAGTTGGACCACCACACTTGTCGTTTTTTCACGTTAATAATTTGATCATACCAACTTATGTGGTATGGCAAAATTTAGTCTAAGTGGTGTGTGAAACTTTTTGCTTGTGTTTGAATATTGTATGCCATGACTTGTGTGTTTGAAATAATATATGTGTTTTGTTGTAAGCTTCTGTTTCTACTATCTTTTGTTCTTCTCATTATTTGTGTTGTATCTAATTTTCTCTATCCTATGCAATACATGCCTAGCTTTGTTTTCAGCACCACCGAGGAGTTCAAGGGAACTCGTTTTGGTTCTCGTATCGTGGAGCTCACCAGTGTGCTCAACCTTCCCCTCCCTAACATTAAGGGACTTCAGCTGAGGAAGTTCGAGAGGAAGGACTTGTGGGGATTTAGAGTCTCCTAGACAGGACGCTAGTCAGAGCCTCCCACCAAGGAGATTGCCTTCAAAATTGTCCATGAAGACAAGGATAAGGGACTTGACGTCGCCATGCAAGAGCTACTTGGACGTCTATGTGGGCGTCACTCCTCCGAGCTCAGGGCATCTACTTCCATCCATTTGGAAGACGTGGCGAGGAAGGAGAGGCTATAGTATATGATGATTCCACTAGATAGACCATTGAGCCTGTATGTGTCTATCTTCGGGACCTAGAGAGCCTCGTTAGGCACCTTGACACCGATAGGACCAACGTCATGCTTAGAAATGACGAGCTTCGCGTCCAACTGAGGGAGAAGGACAAGGCCTTCGAGGAGCAGGATGAGTGCATCAAGGAGATGGAGGCTAGGTTTGAGAAGCAAGACAAGAGGTTCAAGAATCAAGAGAAGAGAGTGCAGGATAGGAACAAGAAGATCAATGAGATGAAGGCTGAGATGGAGCTCAAGGATCTTGAGCTAGAGACCCAGCAGGAGGTGATAGAGAGGATGCGTTCACAAAAGAGAGAACTCCAGACGAAGGTCGATGCTTTGACCACCAGCGTGGAGGAGTACAAGGCAGGAATCGAAGCAGCAGGACTTACTCTAGTGGATGAGGAAGTCGAGATGGCGGAGTAGTGTTGACTACTTAGTCACCCATTTATCTATCATCGTTTTATTTATCGAGTCACATTGATCATCCAACATGTGGATGACTATGCCAATGTGTTTACCTTTCCAAAACTTGTTCATCGACGACATATTGATCTATTCTAAGAGCAATGAATAACATGAAGAACATTTATGTTTGATTCTTGAGAAGCTCAGAGAGCACAAGTTATATGCCAAGTTCAGCAAATGTGAGTTTTGGCTGAATGAAGTTGGTTTTCTCGGACATGTTGTGTCAGGAAATGGAATAGCCGTTGATCCCGCAAAGGTGTTAGTTGTGACTGAGTGGGAATCTCCCAAGTCAGTTAAAGAAGTCCGTAGTTTCCTAGGTTTGGTCGGGTACTATAGGAGGTTCATTGAGAATTTCTCGAAAGTAGCTAAGCCAATGACAAAGCTTCTTAAGAAAGAGAAGAAGTTTGATTGGACGGAAGGTTGTGAAACCAGTTTCCAAGAATTGAAGAAAAGACTAGTGTCAGCACGAGTCTTATGTCTGCCAGATTTAGATTAGGACTTTCAAGTCTATTGTGATGCATCTCACCAAGGATTGGGTGGAGTATTGATGCAAGAAGGGAAAGTTGTGGCTTATGCCTCGAGACAACTCAAAACTCATGAAGTAAATTATCCTACTCATGACTTAGAGTTAGCCTCTGTTGTCCATGCACTCAAAACATGGAGACATTATCTTTTGGGAAAGCGTTGTGAAGTGTTCATAGATCAAAAGAGTTTGAATATATTTTCACCCAGAAGGAACTCAATATGAGATAAAGAAGGTGGCTAGAACTCATCAAAGACTATGATTTGAGTTTGCAATACCATCCTGGTAAAGCGAATGTCGTAGCTGATGCATTAAGCCGCAAGGTCTATGTGAATGGCCTTACCAAAGGTCAATTCCCTGAAGATCTGTGTGCCCAATTCAAAGATCTAAGATTGGAGATAGTGCCTGAACGATATCTCATGTCAATGGAAGTGCAACCAACACTGTTGGATAAGATCAAAGAAGCCCAAAAGATGGACAAGGAAACATAAGAGATTAAAGGTAAAATTATCAAAGGAAAGGCGAAAGGATTCCATGAAGATGAGCAAGGAACCTTATGGTATGGAAAGTGTATCTGCATTCCACATGATTCTGACCTTCGGAAGTTGATTTTACAAGAAGCACAGTATTCACCATATTCTATTCATCCGGGTAACACCAAGATGTACATGGACGTGAAGGAAAGATTTTGGTGGAATAATCTCAAGAAAGATATCGCGGAACATATTTCCTTGTGTGATGTGTGTAGTTGAGTGAAGGCAGAACATCAGAAACCGATAGGGTTATTGCAACCACTACCTATACCTGATTGGAAGTGGGATAAGATTGGTATGGGATTTATCACCGGACTACCAAGGACCAAATCTGGATATGATTCCATATGGGTTGTTGTGTATCGCCTCACTAATTTGGCTCATTTCATACCCGTGAAGACTACTTATACCAGTGCTAAATTGTCCAAGATCTATATGAATAGAATCGTATGTTTGCATGGAGTACCTAAGAGTATAGTATCTGATAAAGGAACTCAGTTCACTTCGCATTTTTGGCGACAACTGCATGAATCATTGGGAACAAGGCTAGAATTCAGCATGGCTTTTCATCCTTAGACTGATGGACAGACGGAAAGGACCAATCAGATTTTGGAAGATATGTTGAGAGCTTATGCACTAGACTATGGATCTAGTTGGGATGGAAGTCTGCCATACGCAGAATTCTCTTACAACAACAGCTATCAATCAAGCATAGAGATGTCTCCATTTGAATTCCATTATGGAAGGAAATGTTCTACGCCATTACTATGGAGTGGATTAGGAGAAAGGAATTTATTCGGACCAGAACTGATCAAGGAAGCTGAAGAGAAAGTCAGAATGGTAAAGGACAGATTGAAGATAGCCCAATCCCAACAGAAGAGCTATGTAGACCCAAAGCATAGGGAAGTCACCTATGATGTAGGTGATAGAGCCTACTTCAGAGTCTCACTACATCGTGGTGTGAAGAGATTTGGAGTCAAAGGAAAATTGGCACCTCGATATGTTGGACCATTCAAAATTTTGAGCCGCAAAGGAGAAGTGGCTTATGAGATAGAATTACCAGAATCACTGTCTGTAGTTCACAGTGTGTTCCATGTGAGTCAGTTGAAGAAGTGTCATCCGAAGATGGAAGAAACTTCATTGAGGAGAAACCTATCAATATTTTCGAGACAGCAGAAAGAGTTACTTGCACTAAGACTATCAAATTCTGCAAGGTACAGTGGAATCATCATACTGAGGAAGAAGCAACTTGGGAAAGATAATATGAACTTCAGAAAGATCACCCTCACCTATTTGCTAGATAGTCCGAATCTCGAGGGAGAGATTCATCTTAAGGGGGTTAGATTTGTAACATCCCAAATTTCATCAAATCCAAAAACATGTTATTGCATTCATAACATCATGGCATTTCTACCTTGCATAACATTTTTCAAAGTTTAAACCCTAATAAAATCATATTTAAACCCCTTTATATTATATGTATGCGGCATGGTTTTATTTTCATTTTTCAAGACCCAAATTGTTTTTTGAGTAAATTGATGTGTTTGACACACATTTTAGCACTAGGGTCATCTCACAAAATATTGTGAAAGTTTGAATTCATTTGGATTTGAATAATCCATTCAAATCTTATTTAGAAAATCAAATTAGAAAAGAAAAAGGCAAAAGGAAAAAAATAAAGAGCCAGCAGCCATTTTGGCCCAGCAAGCCCTAGCAGCCCACTAAGCCCACCCGGGGGAACCTCCCTCTCTCTGTTTCGCACCGCACGTGCACCCTCTCTCTGACTGGAAACCAGGCCCCACTGCCACCTCACCTTCTTCCCCAAACCCCGTGCCCGTGTAGCATCCCAATTGTCTAACAATTGTAATGCTACTTGGTCTAGTAATATAATGGCTACTTCATATATATAATTGTTGCATCATAATTATATCATGCTCATGTCATCATGCCACCTTGCATTTGAGCATCATATAAAACCCTTTTCCATTTGGTTCTTATCTCATATGCATTATTAATTGTATTTGCCTCTTGATATTGTATTTGGTTGTTGATATATTGTTTAAATGCCCAAGTTGAGTTGGGGGCATATCTTTTATTTAACTCCACCACCTTTCTTGTCATCACCCCATCTTTCCACCATTCCATTATCCATGAGCTTGCAATTGTTTTTCTTTTGGGTTTTACCTCTAGCTCATATGGGTTGGGATGGATCCAATTCTATTTCCACATGCTCTAATCTTAGCATCATGTTGTTTTCACATTATTGATATATGAGAGCCACATGGCCACCTTTGCATGCCTTGTGAGTGGAACCCTTTTTCCTAGCTTCCATATGGATTATTATGGATTTATGCTCATGTGGGAATATTTTTGGGACTAGTAGGCATCTAGTGGAATATACACACTAGCAATTCCCAATTATAATCAAATGTGATCATCTCCATCTACTCCACTTGGAACTTTCTTTTAAATTCTTTTGCTTGGCTTAATTCCACTTTTGGAAATGCATAAGAATAATGCCATGTTTATTGTTTTGTTTCACAAGGTTAAAACATGGCATTAATTATTTTTGCATGGGCCATGCAAGTACCACCACATTTTGGTCTTTGGTTTTTATTTGAATTTTTGGGTGAACCATCTCATCTCTCTCTCTCTCCCTCCTTTTGGCTTGATCTAGTTGATCTTGCTCAAACCACATCACCACCTTTTACCTCTTCCTCTTTTTGGTCTAGCTCTTGTTTGATCTTGTTTTGCTCTTGCTTGAGCTTGCCGAAAGAAAACCCATCACCCAATCCTCTACACCACATCTCACCTCTCTCTAAACCTCTCTCCTAATCTATACCTAATCTAAACCCTTCCCCCTCTCTACAAACCCTAGATACCATACCACCTCTCTCTCGGCCTCTCTTCTCCCTACCTAGATGGTCCCACCTGGTCACCCCTGGTCCCACACCCATCTACCCAACCCTAGTACCAAACCCTAACCCGAGGCTCCCCCAACCCAGCCCGAGCCTACCCTCTCCCTCTAGCTCTCTCATTGCAAAGGTGCATGCCCCACACCGAGCCTACCCCGGCCTCACCTTGCCCCACCCGCCACCGCCCGCCTAGTTCCCGCCGACCCAAGCACGTGAGGAGAGGAGAGAAAGGTGGCACCGAGGCCACCTTTTCCATCTACCCCGCTCCACACGGCACCTCCTCTTCCTCTGCTTACCCACCCCACCTCTCCGCCTCGCCTACCTCTCCCAGATCTCCCAGGCGCCGCCTCCTCTCCTCCCTCTCCACCGACGCCCTAGCTCGCCTCGTCACGGCCGATCGACCGCCTCCCCGCCCGATCCGACGCCACCGACAGCCTCGCGGTGAGCCTCCACCTCGACATGGTCCGCTCTCAACCGCCCTAGCCTCGCCGGACTTTCGTCGAACGGATTCCAGCCGGAGTGCATCAAGGCTCGCAGACGCTTCGCCCGTAGCAACTCACCTAGGCCACGCCCACCTCCCTGACAACAACGCCAGGCCACCGCAGCGGAATCCGCCTACGCGCACGCACGCCAGGTCCGGAGTTCGATCCGCCAAGGCCTGTCGCTGCACCGTCCGCCGCAGCGCAGAAGAAGCACGCAGTGGCGGCGTTTTTCAGTTTAGCCCTCCCTTTTTGTTTTCGCTTAACCCGCGGTCCGCCTGAGCCCACCTGTCAGCCGTAGTACCGCTTTGCAGTTAGGCCCCTCTGTTTCTCCAGCCTCAACCCGCACTCCCACGGATGTCCCACGTGTCGCGTCACTGGCGCAGGGCCTGAAGTCTGTCATGCGCCCACTGCATCACTGTGGCTAGGTCAAGTCATGGGAAAAGTCTGTCTGCGGCTTTGGTCCCAGTCCACAAGACCCCTTGTCATTGTCAGGTCTGGATCTGTCTGAGTACAAAAGTTTCATCTATTTTCATTTTAATTTAAATCTATTCAAATTAATTCAAATTCAAATTTAAATCTGTTTTTAAATATCTTTTAAAATATAAATCCAAATAATGCAAATAATATATGTTTTCAAATTCAAAAAATGTGAGGAATTCAAATGTGCCATTCATAATATATTTTGGACACTTAAAATTTCAATTTGATTTAAATTACAATAAAATGCCCTTTTCCCTTAATTAATTAATAACTTTTGTTTTATAACTCCAAATTTGACAAATAATATGTCTAAAATGATTAGCTCGACGAGACCTTTCTGTTTATGCATTCCATTATCTGTTTTGCAGCATGCATCATATAAATATAAAGTATACAGCAACTAAAATGAGGATAAAATGGGGCCAAAACTCAATAAAATGAGGATAAATTGTGCATCATTCATCATGGCATGATTGTTGGCTTGATGCATTTTATTCATATGCTTGTGCACTTTATTTATGTTGGCCCTTGTTTGTTTGGTTCTTCTTCGAATAGACGCTGAGCAGGGGATATATCAAGACACCCAGGAGCACTACCCAGATCCTTCTCTCGCTTCAACTGAGATGCCAGGCAAGCACTACCACATGCTTGCATACATATAGTACCTATTGCCTCTATCTTATTCTTGCATCATTGAGTCGCGATTGCATTAAACTGGATCCCAAGTATTGCATAGCCTTTACTTTTAAACCCCACCGAAGCTTGTTCCTCCATCCCATGAGCCATTACTACAGGAGTTGCTTGAGCCATGCGAGTCGTAGAACAGCATGTGTAGGGTATGTGAGTGTCTGATGGATAACGAGGTACCTAAACAACTTAACCTGAGTAGTAATGGGATAACTAATGAAAGTGGCATCGGTGAGCCATATTTGCTATTTGGTTTTTCAGGCTCACTTGTGTCCCGTAGGACCCCGAGTACTTGATTCCTGTTCCTTGAATATTCGCGCTATCCACATCCGGGAGGCTTATGAACCCCCCTGAGCCAGAGCTTGATTCATTCTTATTTCTTGGGGCCACAAACTAGTTTGAGGTTTTATTTACTATCCTGTACTTATGCCATGCTTTACTGCTTTATTTAAAATTGTGCGAGGTATCACTTTTGTTTAGGGAAGCGGAGTGTTTTCGGTATCGATAAGCCTACCACATTTTCGGGTTCCCAGTCGTTTACAGCCATTGGCGCAAACCTTGAGTCCGTCTCGAAGTCGGCCAACTTCGTCGCGGGTAGCTTAATGGGGTGGCCCCCTGAAATATTTCTGAATCCTGTGATCGCTTTGTCGTGACTGCCTCGTTGGGTTTTGATTTGGTTTTTCCGAGGTTGATCGAGTGTGTGTTACTATTTGTGCACCGCAGGTAAAACTTTCTGAAAGCCGTGTCCGCGGTTATGGACGACTTGGAGCACAGTTTCTCGATCATAGACAAGCATAACTAAAGTACCGCTTTTAATTTGACTAAATAACTGACTAGTAAATAGTGCAACACTCATGGAATGGTTAATAAAACTGCCCACGGATGGGGGGGTTGTTCGTCCGCTTCCTCGTCGGTAAGCGAGGAGGAGGATGGATCTGATGATATTACTGTTATAACTGTTGTTATTAATTCACGGACATCCGTCTATCTCTGGTTAGGCGGATGGTTAGCGAGTATCTATAGAATTGTTAGGGTTTATCTTTTGCTGCAATTGCGTCACCCCATGTTGTGTCCCCTTTAGAGGCATAAAGACTTGCTGAGTACCCCTAGGGTCTCACACGATAAATTGTTTGATTCAGATGAACAGGTAAACCCTCAAGATGGATACTGGGTGGAGGAGACGGACGATGTGGGCAACGATCATTCGGTGTAGAGATTCCGGGAACGGGGATCCGTGAGATCAGTGGGCGGGATGTGTTTATTTATGGGGCATCTTATGCCGATTTGCTTCTTATCCGTACTCAGACCTTGTTTTCCGCTTCCGCCTGATACTCTGATGTTTGATGTATGAGGAGATATCCTAAACTATTATATCTATCTAGGGTATTTGGATCTTGCCGTATGGCGTTGCTATATTTCTTTTCTTTTTAGATGGAATGACTCTGAGAACCATTGTATGGTGGCTTGCATACATACTCATTTGTGTATGTAGTTGATCCCTTCGCCGATTCGCCGCCCGTTCTTGTCCCGATGTTTGGAAATGGTTAGGACGGCCGAAGGTTCACCTGTGAGTGGCATTTGGGCCCCACCGTACTATTTTAACCATTTCCGCTCATCCAGGCTTGTAACTAGGAGCGTAATTCACCGAGGTAGTTACAATTGGTATCAGAGCCATCCCGCCCTTCAGGGTCTCAGCCAAATGGTCGTTGTCAGTCTAGCAAATATTTTGGTAGCTATGTATACTAGGGAAAAACAAAACATGAGAGTAGGACTGCTTCCACTTTTCTTCTTACCCACCCACCCACCCTTTTCTGGTAAGGAAGTGTAATGTTTTCAATTCTCTCCTAAAAATTCAAACTAGGATTCACGTGTTCGGCTCGTAGTACCATAGGTTGTGTGTGTGTGTGTGTGTGTAATTCCTTGTCTATCTGTTGCATCCAACATGTTATCTTTATCGGCCTTTTGGTTATCAACTGTTGGTACATTCCATACCGACAGGCTTTTGCAAACCGACGCGATCTATCTGATTCGTTGTATACCGCCGCGATCTGTCTTACTCTTTGTTATTCGACGTTATCTTGTTTGGGGTGTTCGTTTCCGTAGTTGCTAATCTTTAGGTTCATCTTGCGAAGAAGGTGTTGGGATATGTGTTCTATTTGTTCATGTGCGGAGTAATGATTTGAGTGCGGGATGGAGTCGCGACCATACCACTACTCTTATCATTCGCTCTTGTATATTGAATTGGTAGAGTCATTAATCTTGATTCGTTAAGTGATTTTGTGCATCTATTGGTATTTTAATGCCAAATTTGTGGAAAATTTTTCTTTGATATATTCAGGTACCACACTCCTTTTCAGTCGTGTGCGATATGCTTAATATCTTCTAGGTGCTTTGAACTTTGTTGATATTTTAATATCATCTTAGTAAATTGTATCCTTTAATCTTGATTAATTCCATCTTGGTACTATTTTGGATTATTATTATTCTCCATCATAGTACTGACTTGTGTTTTATATCAATCACAGGATGGCACCACCACGCCTGCTCGAGGAGGACATACAACCTGAACTGGGGCAGCGTTGTCAAGCATCGCTAATGCCTTGGCAATGCAAAGCAGAACCAACAGCGTTTTGAAGAAAGTGTCAGGAGGAATGAGTTTGTTCCGCTACCTCCACCTCCCAAGCGAGGAGACATCAAAAGCTTCCTGAAGTTCAACCCACGCCAATTTGATGTTTCTGATCAACCACTTGACGCTGATGATTGGTTGCGTGAGATGTCAAGGTTACTGGCAACTGCTGATGTTCCTGAGCAAGAATGGGTAAAATGTGCTACTCACCTTCTGAAGGGAGATGCAGCTCTGTGGTGGGAAAATTACCCAAGGCAAATCCGACCGGTTTTCAGCCTACTTGGGGACAGTTCACTGGAGCTTTCAAAGAGCAGATTCATCGGAAATTGTCATGGAGAGGATGAAGGAAGTGTTTCTCAACCTCAAGCAGCGCAATGACAATGTCAATACCTACATCAGGAACTTCATGAACCTTTCTCGTTATGGTGGCGATGAGATCTCTGATGACAAGAAGAAGCAAAAGAGGTTCAGGCAAGGGATCAATGCATCGATTAAATATGCAATCACACATGCAAGGCCGGTGTCTTTTCTGGAACTTCAGCATACAGCTCTGCAGGAAGAAGCAAGTAGGCAAGTGTTTGAGGAGTCAAAGAAACACAACCGCGATGCAGCAAGCTCTTCAGCTATGTCAGCTCCTTCTAAGCGTCGTGTCTAGGTTCCTAACACCCAACCGTCGCTCCCGGCTTCACCAAGACCTTCAAGCTTCGCGGCAAGGCCACCAAACTTCCTCACTGCTGCTCCCAGGGGCTACACCCACAACTACCCTGAGCGCTGGCGAGTCCCCGCTACGTTGCTCCTCGTCCACCGGTGCTTGTTACATGTGGAAACACTGGCATCAATCTGAACTGCCTGATGAAAAACAAAGCTCTTCCTCCACCACCTCCAAGATCTGCGGCAAGCTCTCCTATGGTTCGTGCACCACCACCTCGGCTCTCAACATCAACACCAAGCCCGGTTCATCGCTGCTCGTGCTAACTGTGGTCAACTCCGCTCAAGAGCATGCACTGGAGTTGTGATGGGTATGCTATCCGTTAACTCCCCCTCGCACGAGTTTTGTTTGATTCTGGTGCATCGCATTCTTTTGTTTCTCACAAGTTTGAAGATGAGAATGGGTTAGCTATGGATCCTCTCCTTAAGCGGTTAATGGTCCTTTCTCCTGGAGCAACAATGGCAGCTTCTAAAATTAGCCATGGCAATCAAATTGAGATTGGTGGCTCTTCGTTCTCGGCTTCCTTAATCATTCTGGGCAATTCTGACATTGATGTCATCTTGGGCATGGATTGGTTGACAGCAAATGCAGCTGTGATTGATTGTGCTGAACGCTCGGTTTCTCTGAAGATTCCTGAAGGCCATATAGTCTATTCTCCAAGTCTGACCCGCTATCCAGCTTTTTCTTTGGCGGCTCAATGATGATGCTATGGAAGCTATTCAGAGTGTTCGGTGGTCTCTGTGAGTTCCCGGATGTCTTTCCCAAGAGTTGCTGTATGCCTCCGGATCGTGAGGTTGAGTTTGTAATTGAGCTTGAACCTGGTACCGCTCCTATCTCCAAGCGGCCTTATAAAATGGGTCCTGCTGAGTTGGCTGAACTAAAACGTCAGCTTGATGAACAAGAGAAGTTGGGTTTCATTCAGCATAGTACTTCTTCTTGGGGTAGCCCAACAATATTTGTGAAGAAGCGAGACAAGACTGATAGACTTTGTGTTGACTATCGGGCTCTCAATGCAAAAACCATCAAGAATAAATATCCCCTTCCGCGGATTAATGATCTCTTCGATCAGCTAGCTGGAGCTGTGGTATTCTCTAAGCTTGACTTGAGAAGTGGTTATCACCAAATCAAGATTCGCAAGGAAGATGTTCCTAAGACAGCTTTCACCACCCGCTATGGCCTGTATGAGTACACGGTCATGTCTTTCGGTCTCACCAACGCACCTGCCACCTTCTCGAGGCTCATGAACTCGGTTTTCATGGAGTATCTTGATAAGTTCGTTGTGGTCTATCTGGATGACATCCTAGTCTATTCTAAGTCACAAGAAGAGCATGAAGAACACCTTCGGTGTGTCCTAAACAAGCTTCGTGAGAACCGCTTGTATGCAAAGTTCTCCAAGTGTGAGTTTTGGCTGCCTCAAGTAACCTATCTTGGTCACGTCATCTCTGCCAAGGGCATTGCCGTCAACCCGGAAACTGTAAAGACAATTGTTGAATGGCTTCCTCCGGTAAATGTCAAAGAAGTGCGGAGTTTCCTTGGTTTGGCTAGTTATTGCCGTCGCTTCGTTCAGAACTTTTCGAAGATAGCGAAGCCTCTTACCGATCTCCTCAAGAAAGGCAAGAAATACCTTTGGACTCCGGCATGTCAAGCAAGCTTTGAGACACTCAAAGAGAAGCTCACTTCCACACCAGTCTTGGTTCCTCCGGATACATCCAAGCCTTTCCAGATATTTTGTGACGCTTCTTTGCAAGGATTGGGAGCGGTCCTTATGCAAGAAAAACAAGTTGTTGCTTATGCCTCTCGCCATTTGAAGACGCATGAGATCAACTATCCTACACATGACCTCGAGCTCGCAGCAGTTGTCTTTGCTTTGAAAGTATGGAGGCACTACTTGCTTGGCAACCGTTGTGAAATCTTTTCTGATCACAAGAGTTTGAAGTATATCTTCACTCAGCCTGATCTCAACCTTCGGCAGAGGAGATGGATTGAAGCAATCAATGATTTTGATTTGACCATCAACTACACTCCGGGCAAAGCTAATGTCATGGCCGATGCTCTCAGCGCAAAGCTTATGTCAACAACCTCATGATGGAAGAACAACAGCCTCTCTTGTGCGAGGAATTCCGTCAGCTCAACCTTGAAATTGTGGAACAAGGGTATCTCCTGAACCTTCTAGCAACCCCTCTCTTGGAAGAAAAGGTTCGCTCTTCTCAGCTTGGTGATCCGTACACAAGAAAGGTCATCTCCAACATCCAGCTTCCGAAGTATGAGTCCTTCCACGTCGATGATCAAGGCACGCTTTTCTTTGAACACCGGATGTTTGTTCCGAACTACCCGGGTTTGAGAGAGCAAGTTCTCAAGGAGGCGCATGATTCTGTCCTTTCTATCCACCCTGGCAGCACAAAGATGTACTTGGACTTGAAAACACAATATTGGTGGCCGGGTTTGAAACGATATTGTGCCAAGTATGTCTCGGAGTGTGATGTCTGCCGCAGAGTGAAATCTGTCCATCAGAAACCTTCCGGTCTTCTACAGCCATTGAAACCCCCGGAGTGGAAATGGGAGAAAGTAGAGATGGACTTCATCACTGGTTTCCCAAGGTCGCAGAAGGGCAACAATGCAATCTTTGTTGTCATTGACAGGCTTTCTAAAGTGGCTCACTTCTTCCCCGTCAAGGAAACAATTTCTGCAATTCTTTGAGCTCTATATCAATGTAATTGTCTCTCTGTATGGGGTTCCTCTTGAGATCAGTTCAGACCGTGGAAGCATCTTCACTTCCAAGTTCTGGGAAAGTTTCCAAAATGCTTTGGGAACAAAGTTGAACTTCAGCACAGCTTACCACCCTCAGTCGCAAGGACAAGTTGAAAGGATCAATCAGATTCTGGAGGATATGCTTCGTGCTTGCGTCATCTCTTTTGGCATGAAGTGGGAAGAATGTCTTCCTTATGCTGAATTCTCTTACAACAACAGCTTCCAGAAAAGTCTAAAGATGGCACCATTTGAGGCTCTCTATGGTCGCAAATGCAGAACTCCGATTGGTTGGTCAGGTGCAGGAGAAAGAATATTGTTTGGCCCTGACATTGTGACTCAAGCGGAGGAGAAGGTTCACATCATTCTTGAAAATCTGAGGATTGCTCAAAGTCGCCAGAAGAGCAATTATGACAGGAAGCACACGGACATGGAGTATGTCCCTGGTGATCTCGTTTACCTTCGTGTCACTCCCATGAGAGGCACGCACCGCTTTGGTATCAAAGGAAAGCTGGCTCCTAGATACATCGGTCCATTCAAAATTCGTGGAAGAAGAGGAGAAGTTGCTTATGCTCTTGAGCTCCCGGAAAAACTCAAAGTCCATGATGTTTTCCACATCTCTCAGCTCAAGAAGTGCTTCAAGGATCCCGGTAGGACCGTGGATCATGAGCTTATCAATCTCCAAGAAGACCTGTCTTATCAAGAACACCCCACTAAAATCCTTGAAGTCGCAGAAAGAAGGACTCGCAACAAGTCCATCAAGTTCTGCAAGGTGCAGTGGTCGCACCATTCTGTTGATGAAGCCACTTGGGAACGTGAAGATGAGCTCCGTGCCAAGTATCCTACCCTCTTTGAGTCTTCTTCTTCTTCCTAGAATCTCGGGGCGAGATTCCTGTTTAGTGGGGGAGAGTTGTAGCATCCCAATTGTCTAACAATTGTAATGCTACTTGGTCTAGTAATATAATGGCTACTTCATATATATAATTGTTGCATCATAATTATATCATGCTCATGTCATCATGCCACCTTGCATTTGAGCATCATATAAAACCCTTTTCCATTTGGTTCTTATCTCATATGCATTATTAATTGTATTTGCCTCTTGATATTGTATTTGGTTGTTGATATATTGTTTAAATGCCCAAGTTGAGTTGGGGGCATATCTTTTATTTAACTCCACCACCTTTCTTGTCATCACCCCATCTTTCCACCATTCCATTATCCATGAGCTTGCAATTGTTTTTCTTTTGGGTTTTACCTCTAGCTCATATGGGTTGGGATGGATCCAATTCTATTTCCACATGCTCTCATCTTAGCATCATGTTGTTTTCACATTATTGATATATGAGAGCCACATGGCCACCTTTGCATGCCTTGTGAGTGGAACCCTTTTTCCTAGCTTCCATATGGATTATTATGGATTTATGCTCATGTGGGAATATTTTTGGGACTAGTAGGCATCTAGTGGAATATACACACTAGCAATTCCCAATTATAATCAAATGTGATCATCTCCATCTACTCCACTTGGAACTTTCTTTTAAATTCTTCGCTTGGCTTAATTCCACTTTTGGAAATGCATAAGAATAATGCCATGTTTATTGTTTTGTTTCACAAGGTTAAAACATGGCATTAATTATTTTTGCATGGGCCATGCAAGTACCACCACATTTTGGTCTTTGGTTTTTATTTGAATTTTTGGGTGAACCATCTCATCTCTCTCTCTCTCTCTCCCTCCTTTTGGCTTGATCTAGTTGATCTTGCTCAAACCACATCACCACCTTTTACCTCTTCCTCTTTTTGGTCTAGCTCTTGTTTGATCTTGTTTTGCTCTTGCTTGAGCTTGCCAAAGAAAACCCATCACCCAATCCTCTACCACATCTCACCTCGCTCTAAACCTCTCTCCTAATCTAGACCTAATCTAACCCCTTCCCCCTCTCTACAAACCCTCGATACCATACCACCTCTCTCGGCTCTCTCTTCTCCCTACCTAGATGGTCCCACCTGGTCACCCTGGTCCCACACCCATCTACCCAACCCTAGTACCAAACCCTAACCCGAGGCTCCCCCCAACCTAGCCAGAGCCTACCCCTCTCTCTCTAGCTCTCTCGCTGCAGCATGCCCCACACCGAGCCTACCCCTGGCCTCACCTTGCCCCACCGCCACCGCCTCGCCTGTTCCTGCCCGACCCAAGCACGTGAGGGAGGAGAGAGAAAGGTGGCACGAGGCCACCTTTCCATCTACCCGCTCCCACACGGCACCTCCCTCTTCCTCCGCTACCCACCCCACCTCTCGCCTGCTGCCTCTCCCAGATCTCCCAGGCGCTGCCTCCTCTCCTCCCTCTCCACCGACGCCACCTCTCTCACGGCCATCACCAAGATATCGTCAGCCTCGTCGATCCGGGTCAAGCTCTGTCGTGGTGATCGTGGAGACCAAGGACCTGTCCTGCCTCTCGCCCCATCCACGCCAGCGAGGAGGAGGAGCCTCGACCTGCCGCAGCACCGCGTGGCCGAGAAACCCTAGCTCCAGATCGTGCCTCGTCGCCGATCGACCGCCTCCTCGCCTGATCCGACGCCACCGACAGCCTCGCGGTGAGCCTCTCCACCCCCTGACATGGTCTGCCTCTCTGGACCGCCCTAGCCTCGCCGGACTTTCCGTCGAACGGACTCCGCGCGCCGGAGTGCACTGGCGTCTGCACGCTCTCGCTCCGCGTAGCAACTCACCTAGGCCACGCCCACCTCCCTGACAACAACGCCAGGCCACCGCAGCGGAATCCGCCTACGCGCGCGCACGCCAGGTCCGGAGTTCGATCCAGCGCTTAGCGCCTGTCGTGCACCGACCCGCTGCAGAGAAGAAGCATCAAGCGGCGCGTTTTGCTTACCTCCTTTTGTTTTCGCTAACTCATGCCTGAGCCCACACAGCCGTAGTACCGCTTTGCAGTTAGGCCCCCCTATTTCTCCAGCCTCAACCTGCACTCCCACGGATGTCCCACGTGTCGCGTCCCCAGCGCTGCCAGGGCCTCGAGTCTGCTGCCCCACTGGCATCGGCCGGCTAGGTCAAGTCAAAGTGGGAAAAGTCTGTCTGCTCGTTTGGTCCCATCGCCAAAGGACCCCACCTGTCATTGTCTGTGTCTGGATCTGTCTGAGTACAAAAAGTTTCTGTCTATTTTCTGTTTTAATTTAAATCTATTCAAATTAATTCAAATTCAAATTCAAATTTAAATCTGTTTTTAAATATCTTTTAAAATATAAATCCAAATAATGCAAATAATATATGTTTTCAAATCAGAAAAATGTGAGGAATTCAAATGTGCCATTCATAATATATTTTGGACACTTAAAATTTCAAGTTGATTTAAATTACAATAAAATGCCCTTTTCCCTTAATTAATTAATAACTTTTGTTTTATAACTCCAAATTTGACAAATAATATGTCTAAAATGATTAGCTCGACGAGACCTTTCTGTTTATGCATTCCATTATCTGTTTTGCAGCATGCATCATATAAATATAAAGTATACAGCAACTAAAATGAGGATAAAATGGGGCCAAAACTCAATAAAATGATTTATTCTTGTATTCCACACCTCACCCATGCCATGATACTTTATTGCCATGCAAATTGTGCATCATTCATCATGGCATGATTGTTTGTTTGATGCATTTTATTCATATGCTTGTGCACTTTATTTATGTTGGCCCTTGTTTGTTTGGTTCTTCTTCGAATAGACGCTGAGCAGGGGATATATCAAGACACCCAGGAGCACTACCCAGATCCTTCTCTCGCTTCAACTGAGCTACCAGGCAAGCACTACCACATGCTTGCATACATATAGTACCTATTGCCTCTATCTTATTCTTGCATCATTGAGTCGCGATTGCATGAAACTGGATACCAACTATTGCATAGCCTTTACTTTTAAACCCCACCGAAGCTTGTTCCTCCATCCCATGAGCCATTACTACAGGAGTTGCTTGAGCCATGCGAGTCGTAGAACAGCATGTGTAGGGTATGCGAGTGTCTGATGGATAACGAGGTACCTAAACAACTTAACCTGAGTAGTAATGGGATAACTAATGAAAGTGGCATCAGTGAGCCATATTTGCTATTTGGTTTTTCAGGCTCACTTGTGTCCCGTAGGACCCCGAGTACTTGATTCCTGTTCCTTGAATATTCGCGCTATCCACATCCGGGAGGCTTATGAACCCCCCTGAGCCAGAGCTTGATTCATTCTTATTTCTTGGGGCCACAAACTAGTTTGAGGTTTTATTTACTATCCTGTACTTATGCCATGCTTTACTGCTTTATTTAAAATTGTGCGAGGTACTGCACCTGTACTGTTTAGGGAAGCGGAGTGTTTTGCATGTATCGACAAGAGTCACATTTTCGGGTTCCCAGATGTTGACAGCCATTAGCAAACCTTGAGTCCGTCTCGAGTCGCCAACTTCGTCATGGGTAGCTTAATGGGTGGCCTGAAATATTTCTAAATCTGTGATCGCTTTGTCGTGATCCTCGTTGGGTTTTGATTTGGTTTTCCGAGGTTGATCGAGTGTGTGTTGCTATTTGTGCACCGCAGGTAAACTTTCAAAGCCGTGTCCGCGGTTATGGACGACTTGGAGCATAGTTTCTCGATCATAGACAAGCATAACTAAAGTACCGCTTTTAATTTGACTAAGTAACTGACTAGTAAATAGTGCAACACTCATGGAATGGTTAATAAAACTGCCAACGGATGGGGGGGGGGTTGTTCGTCCGCTTCCTCGTCGGTAACCGAGGAGGAGGATGGATCTGATGATATTACTGTTATAACTGTTGTTATTAATTCACGGACATCCGTCTATCTCTGGTTAGGCGGATGGTTAGCAATATCTATAGAATTGTTAGGTTTATCTTTTGCTGCAATTATGTCACCCCAGGTTGTGTCCCCTTTAGAGGCATAAAGACTTGCCGAAAATTCTAGGGTCTCACACGATAAATTGTTTGATTCAGATGAACGGTAAACCCTCAAGATGGATCTTTGGGTGGAGGAGACGGACGATGTGGGCAACGATCATTCAATGTAGAGATTCCGAACGGGATCCGTGAGATCTGTATGGATGTGTTTATTTATGGGGCATCTTATGCCGATTTGCTTCTTATCCGCTCGGACCTTGTTTTCCACTTCACCGATACTGATGTTTGATGTATGAGGAGATATCCTAAACTATTATATCTATCTAGGGTATTTGGATCTTTCCGTATGGCGTTGCTATATTTCTTTTCTTTTTAGATGGAATGACTCTGAGAACTATTGTATGGTGGCTTGCATACATACTCATTTGTGTATGTAGTTGATCCCTTCGCCTGCCGATTACGCCGCCCGTTCTTGTCCCGATGTTTGGAAATGGTTAGGACGGCCGAAAGGCCTACCTGTGAGTGGCATTTGGGCCCCACCGTACTATTTTAACCATTTCCGCTCATCCAGGCTTGTAACTAGGAGCGTAATTCACCGACGTAGTTACAGCCCGCGACCAGCTCTGCTGGCCGTTTCTTCCCCATTCAGTGTCGATTGATTCGCGAGTAAATTCCATTGATTCGCCGAGTGATTCTCGCCCCTGCTCGAACTACTTAATCCCCACCCCCTTGCGACCATTTCCCCTCACCTAGCCAACACCAAGCGCCACCAGGCTCCACGAATTTTGCTTTGCACCGCCGCAGCACCGAGGAGCTCCGGTGAGCTATCACGGTGAGTCTCGAGTGCGCCTTGCCTTCTGGTTCGTACGACCCTGTTCGCCATCGTCTTGCGCTGCTCCTAACACTTGCCGTTCATTCTATCTTGCACCAGAACATCGTCCCCGTCGACGTTTGCAAGCATCCGAGGCGAAGCTCAACTTCGGTGTCATGGTATTGCTGACGAGTACGCCATGGAGGGGTCCTCACAGTGTGTGTTTAGAGACGTGGGTTAAGGCAGACGGTTGACGGGTACGAGGTAACACAGCTTACCCAGGTTCAGATCCCATAACGGTGGCGGAATCCTACTCCTGCTATAAATCACTATAAGGTCAATACGCCGAGTTACAGGGATTGGTTCGCTGTGCGAGGTTGTATGAATCGATACTAGGTTGTCTATGATCGTGCCCTAAAGGCTCCCATAGGCCCGACTTATATAGTCGTCAGGTCCTAGGGTTACATGGAAAAGTCCTAGTCGGACAGGTTACAGAGTCCTACACCGTCTATTACTAGTCTTGTGTATCTTGCACTCCAAGGCTCCGGGTACGTTGGTTACTCCACCGTAGCCTTCCTTTATCCGGCATGGGCCTCCCTTCTAGATCCATCTAACTGGGCCGCCCAGCAGGCCATAGGACATGCTATCGACTATGGGCCACCCGGGTTATCCGGATAAGTGACATGCTATGAGGATACCCATATAGCATATCCCCAACAGTAGCCCCCGGAGAACTCCGAGATCTTGCGCCGTCTTGCCTCTTCAGATGAATGCTCCTTCTAGTTGGATGTCAGCAAATTGTCAAGCAATATCTTGTAGTCCTCCCAAAGAACCCTGCAAAGCTTTTTCCGTCTTCAACTTGTAAGTCGGAGAAATGTTGAATCTTTCTCGTACTCCTCTATAGTCGGATTGAATCCATCTATGTCGGAATCTTCGATGTGACGGCTCATCTGCCCATGTCAGCTAGGACGACGTAGGCTTAGGTCAGCGATGCCTCTTAACTCACACATGCAGAGAACACAATCATATACGATTTTCCCGCGCGAGCGATACGAACCATTGGCGGCGACGGTTGGGGACGTGGCGAAATTTCCACGCACGTTCGCGGACACGTCGTCTATGCGGCAACCGTTCGATCAAGCTGCACGAATCTTGACGCCGAGGATGATAAATAGTACCCATGGGGAAATTTTCACTTTTTACCTCATTCTCCTTGCATCATCTTCTTCCTCCAGTCGTGCGTCTCCTCGAGCTCTCCGTGAGAAACCTCGAAAAAACCCTAGCTCTCATATATACCAGTCGCACCCAATCTCCACTCCATGGCTAGAAGCAGCACCTCTCCATCAATGGCGGCACCGAGCGAAGCCGCGGAGAAGCCGGCAAGCTCCGTCGTCGTGCCCCCAGAGGGTTTGGTCATCCCCGCATCGGCGATGATCGAGTCCACCGGCGGCGACCCAAACTTGGCGGCGCTAGAGCCACTTGAAGAGGATCCAGACTCGCACAAGGGCGACTAGCGCGGCTCGGACATCACCGACCGCGATATCCAAGAGATGGTCGCCGAAGGTTACCTCCCCGCGATGGAGGGACTTGCCTGGCGGGCGGCGCCGGCCGGCAAGGTGACACCTTCTCCCCAAGCCGGAGAAAAGGTGTACCTAAAAGCTCAGCTAGTACGCGGCGTCTCCCTGCCCATCTCCAACTTCTTCCTCTCCGTCTTAAACCACTATAGGGTCCAGCCTCAGAACCTTTCCCCCAATAGCATCTTAGTGCTTAGCAACTACGCGGCACTTTGCGAGGGATACCTAGGGATAAATCCAAGGTTAGACCTTTTTGTGTACTACTTCACCGTCAAACGTGAAGCCAGACATAGCAAGGAAGAGCTTAGGAACTGTGGCACCATAAGCTTCAAGATTCGACCTGGCCGGCGGTTCCCCGACATTGTCGACCACGAGTCATGCAAGAACTGGCAACAGTAGTACTTCTATGGCCCAGACATTCCGCTGGCTGGCCGACAAGTTACGTACCCGGACTTCGTTGATGGAGCTGCCGCTGAAGCCTCGTCTGTAGGGTTTCGTAGCATGGAAAACAAAAATTTTCTGCCGCATACAAACAAACAAGCCAAGATCTATCTACTAGATTGTAGAAACGAGTCGATAGAATAACTCACCCTCGAAGATTCCAAAGTGTTTAACGAGAGCGGATTCTCGTGGGTGATGTATTTGTACTCTTCCCGATCTCAAGATCGCGTAGACGATCCTTCCGGCCATTGTTCGGCAGCGCCCTGATCGGTCACACGTTCGGTACTGACGAAGACCTTCCTCTCCTTGTTCCAGCAGGCTGGAGGTTGTAGCACTCTCCTCGTGATTCAGCCAAGTGGCGTGGTACCGGAAGTAGAGGGGAGATCTCGCAGGGCTTCGCCTTAAGCCGGATCGAGTATGGTGGGCTATGAGAAATCCCTCGACGATCTAGGGTTTAGACACGCTGAGGAAGAGGTGCTAGAGCCGGCGGCTAGGGCTTGGTGGTGCCCAAGTCGGCGGCAAGGAGATCCCTAGGCGGCGGTGGCTTGGAGGGCGGCGGCGGCTTGGAGGGCGGCGGCGGCTAGGGTTAGGGTTTTCGGGGCAAGGGACTTGTGTGTCTCTAGGAGGGAGCCCTGCCCCTCCTTATATAGGTGGAGGGGCCGGCCGGCCAAGGGGAGGAGGAGTCCTCCCCAACTCGGCTTGGTGGTGCGCCACGGTTGGATGAGGAAACCCTCCCAACTCGGTTTCCCACTCCTCCTCCTCTTTCCAAAACTTGTCGTTTGACTTTCAAACTAGCCGTTTGACTTTTCAAACTAGGATTTGAATAAACCCTCTATTTTGAACAGAGATGACACCGAGTACATGATGCAATCATATCAACTTGATATAACACATTCATGTACCCTTCCCCCCCGGAGTGCCGGACATTCCGGAACCTTCTAGAACATTCCCGATGAAAACACCGGAACCATTCTCCATCTCCGAAACAGGACTTTCCTTATATGAATCTTATTCTCCGGACCATTCCGGATCTCCTCGTGATATCCCGAATCCCATTCAAGACTCCGAACAACATTCGGTCTCTTTCTCATCATTCCATAACTACTCAAACAACGTCAATCCTTAAGTGTCTCCCTACGGTTCGTGAATTATGCGGACATGATCGAGACACTTCTCCGAACAATAACCAATAGAGGAATCTGAAATTCATATGGCTCCCACATATTTCTACGATTACTTATGATCGAATGAACCACTTACATACGATATCAATTTCCCTTTGTCTCACGATAGTTTACTTACCGAGGTTATGATCGCTCGGTATCTCTGCATACCTAGTTCAACCTCGCATCGATAAGTACTCTTTCTCGTTCCTGATATGTGATCCCTTGTGAGCTCCACATGCTTGCAAGCTAATTGGATGACATTTCACCGAGAGGGCCCAGAGTATATCTATCCGTCATATGGATGGAAAAATCCCACTCTTGATCCATGTGTTTCAACCAATACTTTCCGAACACTCAATGCCACCTTTATAGCCACCCAGTTATGGTGTGGTGTTTGATGTCATCAAAGCATCCATCCGGTAAAGGTGATATGCATGATCTCATGGTCGAAGGAATTAGATTACTATGTATCAGAAAGCATATAGCAATTGAACTATTAAAATGACTTGATCTTTATGCTACGCTTATCTATAGGAGTATATCCACCATATCATTCTCCTAATGACATGATCTTGTTGTTGATAACATCTCAATTTTCATGATAGGGAAACCACAATCATTTATCAACCAACAAGCTAGTGATGTATAGAGGCTATACTAGGGACTTCAAATTAAGTTTACAAATCACACAAGTATTAATGTTTCCTTGTTAATACTATTATAGCATGAATGTAAACATTTATCATAAACACAAAGATATAATAATAACTACATTTATTATTGCCTCTAGGGAATATCTCCAACAGTCTCCCACTTGCACTAGAGTCATCTAATCTAGATTACATGGTAATATACCGAACACCCATGGCAGTTTGGTGCTGGTCATGTTTTGCCCTCGGGAGAGGTTTAGTCAACGGATTCGCCACATTCAAATCTGTGTGTACTTTGCAAATCTTTATATCCCCATCTTGGATATGTTCTTGAATAGCGTGAAAATGTAGCTTGATGTGCTTCAGCTTCTTGTCTGACCTTGGTTCTTGCGCATTGGCTATGGCGCCCATGTTATCACAGTAGATAGACATTGGGTCCAGCGCACTAGGAACCACACCCAGCTCTGTAATGAACTCTTTCATCCATATCGCTTCTTGTGAAGCCTCCAAAGCAGCCATGTATTCCGATTCAGTTGAAGATCTCGCCACAACGCTTTGCTTTGCACTCCTCCAGCTAACTGCTGCACCATTCAAAATAAATACGTATCCAGATTGTGATTTAGAATCATCCGGATCGGTGTTCCAACTAGCATCGGTGTAACCATTAACAACGAGTTGTTCATCACCTCCATAAGAAAGAACCATATCCTTAGTTCTTCTCAAGTACTTAAGGATGTTTTTGATCATTGTCCAATGATCCACTCGATCACTTTGATATCTGCTAGTTAAACTAATGATATGCAATGTCGGGTCTAGTACATAGCATGGCATACATTAGAGATCCTATGGCTGAGGCATAGGGAGTCTTACTCATCCTTTCTCTATCTTCTGCCGATGTCGGACTTTGAGTTTTACTCAAGGTCGTATTGGGCAACATGGGCAAGAACCCTTTCTTGCTATCTTCCATTCCAAACCTCTTTAGAACTTTGTCCAAATATGTACTTTGTGACAATGATATTTGGCGTTTTGATCTATCTCTATAAATCTTTATGCCTAATATGTTGCTTCGCCAAGATCCTTCATTGAAAAACTATTATTCAAATATTCCTTGACACTATTAAGAAGGTCTACATCATTCCCAATCAACAATACGTCATCTACATATAGTATTAAGAATGATACAGAGCTCCCACTCACTTTCTTGTAAATACAAGCTTCTCCATAAGTTTGTATAAAACCAAAACTTTTGATCACCTTATCAAAATGTTGATTCCAACTTCGGGATGCTTGCTTCAATCCATAGATGGACCGTTGAAGTTTGCATACCTTGTTAGCATCTTTAGGATCGACAAAACCTTTGGGTTGCATCATATACAACTCTTCATCAATGTCTCCATTGAGGAATGCCGTTTTGACATCCATCTGCCATATCTCATAATCATAATATGCAGCGATTTCTAACATAATCCACACAGTCTTTAGCTTCTATACAAGTGAGAAAGTCTCATCGTAGTCAACTCCTTGAATTTGTCGAAACCCCTTTGCGACAAGTCGAGCTTTATAGACAGTAACATTACCATCAGCATCTGTTTTCTTCTTGAAAATCCATTTGTTCTCGACAGCCTTCCGGCCATCCGGTAAGTCCACCAAAGTCCATACTTGGTTTTCGTACATGGATCCAATCTCGGATTTTATGGCTTCTTGCCATTTATTGGAATCTGGGCTCATCATTGCTTCCTCATATATCTCAGGGTCATCGGTGTTGTCCACCAACATGACACTCATAACGGGATCATACCAATGCAGGTGGTACGAGTTCTCGTTGACCTGCGAGGCTCTGTAGCAACTTCAACCAAAGTTTCATGATCATCATCATTAGCTTCCTCTCTTATTGGTGCAGGCACCACAGGAACTTCTTCCGGTGCTGCGCTACTCGCAATTTCGAGAGAAGGTTCGACAACCTCGTCAAGTTCTACTTTCCTTCCAGTCACTTCTTTCGAGAGAAATTCCTTCTCTAGAAAGGATCCATTCTTAACGAAGATTTTGCCTTCGGATCTATGATAGAAGGTATACCCAATAGTTTCCTTCTGTATCCTATGAAGACGCATTTTTCCGCTTTGGGTTCAAGCTTGTCCGGCTGTAACTTCTTTACATAGGCTTCACATCCCCAAACTTTAAGGAACGACAATCTAGGTTTCTTCCCAAACCATAATTCATACGGTGTCGTTTCAACGGATTTAGATGGTGCCCTATTTAAAGTGAATGCGGCTGTTTCTAATGCATAACCCCAAAATGATAGCGGTAAATCTGTAAGTGACATCATAGAACGAACCATATCTAAGAGAGTTCGATTACGACGTTCGGACACACCATTACGCTGTGGTGTTCCCGGCGGTGTCAACTGCGAAAGTATTCCGCATTTCTTCAAATGCTCGCCAAACTCGTAACTTAGATATTCACCTCCACGATCAGAACGTAGAAATTTAATCTTCTTGTTACGTTGATTCTCTACCTCACTTTGAAATTCCTTAAACTTCTCGAAAGTTTCGGACTTATGTTTCATGAAATAGATATACCCATATCTACTCAAGTCATCCGTGAAGGTAAGAACATAACGATAACCACCGCGCGATGCTACACTCATTGGACCACACACATCGGTATGTATGATTTCCAATAAGTCTGTAGCTCGCTCCATCATACCAGAAAATGGAGTCTTAGTCATTTTACCCATCAGACATGCTTCGCATCTATCAAGTGATTCAAAATCAAGTGATTCAAGAAGTCCATCGGAATGGAGTTTCTTCATACGCTTCACTCCAATGTGACCAAGACGACAGTGCCACATATAGGTTGAGTTATCGCTCGATTTCAAACGTTTAGCCTCAATGTTATTAATATGTGTATTTCCACTATCGAGATTCAACAAGAATAGACCATCTATCAAAGGTGCATGTGCATAAAACATATTACTCATATAAATCGAACAACCATTATTCTCGGACTTAAACAAGTAACCGCCGCAATAAACAAGATCCCGATATAATGTTCATGCTTAACGCAGCACCAAATAACAATTATTTAAGTATAAAACTAATCCCGATGGTAGATGAAGGGTAGAGTGCCGACCATGATCACATCAACCTTTGATCCGCTTCCCAGCAGATCGTCACCTCGTTCTTCGCTAGCTTCGCTTATTCTGCAAAGACCTGTTTCAAGTTACAAATATGAGCAACCGAACCAAGATCAAATACCGGGCACTACTACAGTACTAGTGAGATACACATCAATAACATGTATATCAGATATACCTTTCTTCTTGATATTGCTTCTTCAAATCCGCCAAGTACTTTGGGCAATTCCGCTCAAAGGACCTTCTCCCTTGCAAAAAGCACTCAAGATGTCGGGCTTGGGTCCAGCCTTGGTCTTCTTCATCGGTCTGGTAACTTTCTTACCACCCTTCTTGAAGTGTCCTTCTGCTTAGACTTGCCTTTCTTGAATTTGGTGGTCTTATTGACCAACAACACTTGGTGCTCTTTCTTGATCTCCACTTCGCAGATTTTAACATAGCAAACAGTTACAGCAACTGCTTGTTCATGTTCGCATGTTGTAGTTCATCACAAAGTTCTTGTAACTTGGTGGTAATGATTGAGGACAGTAAATCCCCAAAGCATTAGGAATCACTATACCCAAGCTTTGAAGTTTGTTTGCGTGCCCGCATCTTAAGCACATGCTCACCGACGAGCTGCCCTCTTCCATCTTGCGCTAAAGAACTTTTCAGAAGCCTCATAGCTTTCAATTGCCGCATGAGTCTCAAAAATCAATTTGAGATCCTCGACAATATCATATGGGTCTGAATTCTCAAACCTTTTCTGAAGCTCCGATTCTAAACCATACAAGATAGCACACTGAACTATGGAGTACTGATTCTTCCGAGCATGGTAAACATTCTTTACTTCATCGGTAGCATCACCGCAGTGGGTCACCCAATGCATCCAAAGACATAGGTCAAATTACCAGCTGTGAGGACAATCCTCAAATTGCGGAACCAATCCGCGAAGTTGCTTCCATTGTTTTTCAACTTTTCTTTCTCTAGGAATGCATTAAAATTGATGGTAGGGGCTGCCATTGATCTACAACATATTTGCAATAGTTTAGACTAAGTTTATGACAAATTGAGTTCAAATTAATAATAAAATTTAACTAGGTGAACTCCCACTCAAAACAATATCCCTCACATTGTTTTAGTGATCACACGAACCAAATCCACCACATCAACACCGATCATCACGAGAGTTGATATAGTTTCAATGGCAAACAATCGACATGTTCATCATATCTACTATATGATTCATGCTTTACCTTTCGGTGATCCGTGTTCCGAGACCATGTCTGTACATGCTAGGCTCGTCAAGTTCAAACCTTAGCTTCCGCATGACCAAATCTGGCTTGCTCACGTTGTATACACTTGCGAAATCTAACACACCCGATCATCACGTGGTGCTTCAAAACAACAAGCTTTAGCAACGGTGCTAACTAAGGGTGAACACTTTATGACTTGAAATTCATGTGCATGAGGGATCATCTTATAATGCTAACATCGTCTACTAAGCAATACAAGATGCATAAAGGATTAACATCACATGCAATTCAAAATATGTGATATGATATGGCCTTTCTTCTGTGTGCTTCTGATCTCCATCTTCTAGCACGAACATGATCTCCATCATCACCGGCATTGCATCAAGGTCAATGATGCTTCTCCATGGTTGTCGTCCACCGGCTTCAACTATTACAACTACTTTGAATAGACACGCGGGTCTTAACATAAATTAAAGACAACCATATGGCTCCTGCCGGTTGCCAACTTACAATAAGGAACATTGCATACATCAAATATAATCACAATCATGGCCATATCACATCACAGCACACCCCTGCAAAACAAAGTTAGACGCCTCTACTTTCTTTGCATGTTTTACGTGGTTTGGGGCTTTCAATAAGTGTCGTTCTAACTTACGAACATGAACCACAACATTGATACTAGTATTGTTAATCACCCGTTGTAAATTGGATCTTAACTATGCTAGGAGAAACAGGCACCCGCAAAGCCACTTATGCAATACAAGTTGCATGTCAAGCGTGGAGAAAGTCTCATGAACGATGTTATGTAAGGTTAGCCCGGGCCGCTTCATCCCAACATACCGCAAGATGCAAAGTACACAAGAAGCAATCGACAATAAAAGCATCAACGCCCACAATGACCATTGTGTTCTACTCATGCAACAGATCTACATATAGACACGGCTCTGATACCACTGTAGGGTTTCGTAGCATGGAAAACAAAAATTTCTACCATACAAACAAACAAGCCAAGATCTATCTACTAGATTGTAGAACGAGTCGATAGAATAACTCACCTCGAAGATTCCAAAGTGTTTAACGAGAGCGGATTCGTGGGTGATGTAGTCGTATTTTCCCGATCTCAAGATCGCGTGACGATCCTTCCGGCAGCTTCGTGGTCACATCGCTCGGTGCATTGACGAAGACCTTCCTCTCCTTGTTCCAGCAGGCAGCGGAGGTTGTAGCACTCTCGTGATTCCGGCTGACAACGGTGGTACCGGAAGTAGAGGGGAGATCTCGCAGGGCTTCGCCTTAAGCCGGAGCGAGTATGGTGGGCTATGAGAAATCCCTCGACGATCTAGGGTTTAGACATGCCGAGGAAGAGGTGCTAGAGCCGGTGGCTAGGGCTTGGTGGTGCCCAAGTCGGCGGCAAGGAGATCCCTAGGCGGCGGCTTGGAGGGCGGCGGCGGCTAGGTTAGGGTTTTCGGGGCAAGGGACTTGTGTGTCTCTAGGAGGGAGCCCTGCCCCTCCTTATATAGGTGGAGGGGTCGGCCGGCCAAGGGGAGGGAGGGGAGTCCCTCCCCAACTCGGCTTGGGTGGTGCGCCGCCGGTTGGAGGAGGGAAACCCTCCCTAACTCGGTTTCCCACTCCTCCTCCTCTTTCCAAAACTTGCCGTTTGACTTTCAAACTAGCCGTTTGACTTTTCAAACTAGGATTTGAATAAACCCTCTATTTTGAACAGCGATGACACCGAGTACATGATGCAATCATATCAACTTGATATAACACATTCATGTACCCTTCCCCCCCGGAGTGCCGGACATTCCGGAACCTTCTAGAACATTCCCGATGAAAACACCGGAACCATTCTCCATCTCCGAAACAGGACTTTCCTTATATGAATCTTATTCTCCGGACCATTCCGGATCTCCTCGTGATATCCCGAATCCCATTCGAGACTCCGAACAATATTCGGTCTCTTTCTCATCATTCCATAACTACTCAAACAACGTCGAATCCTTAAGTGTGTCTCCCTACGGTTCGTGAATTATGCGGACATGATCGAGACACTTCTCCGAACAATAACCAATAGAGGAATCTGGAAATTCATATGGCTCCCACATATTTCTACGATTACTTTGCGATCGAATGAACCACTTACATACGATATCAATTTCCCTTTGTCTCACGATAGTTTACTTACCCGAGGTTATGATCGTCGGTATCTCTGCATACCTAGTTCAACCTCGTTACCGATAAGTACTCTTTTCTCGTTCCCGTGATATGTGATCCCTTGTGAGCCAGTCACATGCTTGCAAGCTAATTGGATGACATTTCACCGAGAGGGCCCAGAGTATATCTATCCGTCATATGGATGGACAAATCCCACTCTTGATCCATGTGTTTCAACCAATACTTTCCGAACACTCAATGCCACCTTTATAGCCACCCGATTCTGGTGGTGTTTGATGTCATCAAAGAATCCATCCGGTAAAGGTGATATGCATGATCTCATGGTCGAAGGAATTAGATTACTATGTATCAGAAAGCATATAGCAATTGAACTATTAAAATGACTTGATCTTTATGCTACGCTTATCTATAGGAGTACATCCACCATATCATTCTCCTAATGACATGATCTTGTTGTTGATAACATCTCAATGTTCATGATAGGGAAACCACAATCATTTATCAACCAACAAGCTAGTGATGTATAGAGGCTATACTAGGGACTTCAAATTAAGTTTACAAATCACACAAGTATTAATGTTTCCTTGTTAATACTATTATAGCATGAATGTAAACATTTATCATAAACACAAAGATATAATAATAACTACATTTATTATTGCCTCTAGGGCATATCTCCAACATCGTCATGGAGATCCCAGGCCTCCCTTCCCTCCGACATTGAAGCCTCTCGCGCCATAATGCGGATAGAGTGGTTTGTAGAGACGGGATTGACCGGCTTGGACCTAGCCATGTGCTGGTTCATCAGGCGAATCCAACATCTGCAGCACCGCGCGAAGCTCATGCACGAGTATACCAGCGACAGAAGGGATAGTCTCCACATCTCAGTGGACAACTTCTCGAGCGACTCTGTCAAGATCCGCCTTAAGGATATCGTCAAGGTGAAGGATAAGAAGCGCGGCTTCACTATAACCTACGACATGTTCGTAGACGGCAAGTGCCCAAAGGTAGGGTTTTATTTTCCATGTTCGACATATACTCCAATTCTTCCGTCTTGCAAATGTCATTTTATCTAACACGGTGATTTCTCACTTAACAGCTTAGCGATCTAGAGGAGGGCAACCTGGCTGCTCAAATCTATGATCCAAATATGAAGGAAGTCACGGTTATGTCCGACGACGAAGCTCGTTGGCGCAGAAGCGGAAGAGCTCCACCTCTGATGCTGCCGACGGAGGCAAGAAGAAGAAGACGGAGGGTGGAGCCTCCAAAAAGACTACCGCCGCCCTGGAGGCGGAAAAGAGAAGAACCACCGGGATTTTTGCCAAAGCACTCCCATTAGTGTAAGCTTCTCATTCTCCGACATTGTCTATTTATCTGTCTTGCTCCTGTACTTATGCACTTCGCATGTTTCAGGAAGAAAGCCATGACCAGCCTCAAGAAGACCTCCAAAACTTTGGGGGCTTCTCGTAACATCAAGGACATGCTGCATCGCGATGCCTCCCCCGCCATCGCCCCTACTACTCCTGCCGCCAAGCCCTCTTCTACCCCGACAAGCTCTCAAGCTAAGGAGGCATCTGGCCCTTCCGTCATGGAAGTGGATTCTGGCGCCTCTACCGAACTCACTGTTGTCGGGGAGCAGGCAACGCAGGAGAGCACCGCTCAACAAATGGCTGAAGCTCCGGCTAAGGATGCCATCGGTGGCGGCAAGGCAGTGGTGGAAGCTGGTACTTCTGCTGAAGGTGGTGCCCTTGCTCCGCAGAAACCTTTTGAGTTCACCAAGATAGTCTACCTGGCGCTTACGCCGAGCAGCACAACTCTGGTTCCTAGAGCAGCACCGACATCTCCGACGTGCGGTCTTGAGGAGATCCTCCGACAAGCAGAAATATTGCGAGGAAATAGCATCTCCTTTGGCAAGCTGCTAGCCGAGAGCGCTACAAATCTCAAGATCATTGCACTTGTAAGTTTTATTTGCCTTTTGCTTTTCATATGAGTATCCCACTGTAGCCCCCAAGGATGTAGACGGAAAAACCATAGGTTTTTACATCTATATGCTCTAAGAGTGACTAAGTTAGAAAAAATCTCACTCTAGCCCCCAAGCATTCAGATGGAATGAACTATTCCGACTAGATGCTTTAAGAGTAGCATACGCAGTGTTTATAAATTTCAATACTGTAGCCCCCAAGCCTCTAGCTGTAACTGAATTAGTTCCGACTAGATGCTTAAAGAAAAGCTAAGCAGATATCTGAGTTAAAAACTTTATACTGTAGCCCCCAAGCTTCTAATCAAGAACTGAATGAGCTCCGACTAGATGCTTTAAAGAAAAGCTAAGCATATTGCTAAGTTAAAAACTCTCGCTTGTAGCCCCCGAGCGTCTAGGTGGAAATTTTCCGACTAGTTTCTCCAAGTAGACTAAACAACGGTTTTAACTTTTTCTTTTTCCATAGAACGAGAATGCTCGGAGGGGTATGGCCAATGACAAGTATCAGAAGATGCGCGCAGATCTTGAAGCCGAAAAGGGTAAAACTGCCATCTTGAAGGAACGGATCATCAAAAACAAGAGTCTGGTTTAGTTTTGCGCATTCCATATTGGTTTTGTGCCTATATTCTCCGAGTACTTACTGTGTACTGTGCTTTCTCCGACTTTGCAGAACATGTTGCCAAGGCCAAGGACATTGTCGAGTAGTCCAAGCACATCCAGCAGCTGGACAGCGAGAACAAGATCCTTAAGGAGGAGAGGAAAGAGATGCTGAAAATGCATGAAGATTCAATGAAGGCCCTGCAGGATTCCGCCTTCGCGGAAATCAATCGCTTGAAGGAGGAGCTTGCGATCTTAAAAGATCAAAAGCAAGCTGTTGATGAGCAAAACCAACGCCATACCGAGGCGTATAAGCTCCTCCAACAAGAGAAAGAATCCCTGGCGGACACCCTCTGGCAGGCTAAGGCCAGCATCTTCAGTAAGCTTCTTCCGCCTTGTATTTCTGTAGTCTGGATACTTTGAACTTATTGAACTCATGCGCTCCTTGTCGGAACTTGCTGCTCCTATGGGTTTAACCCGATCGCCTCCTTCGGACAAGGAATGCATGGTTCTTGCCAGCAACTTCATCAACACCACCATCACCCAAGCCAAAGAGATTGCCAAGCCCCTCTAGATACACATCAAGGCCTCAGTCTCCATGGTGAAGTACTCGGAGATTCTGCGCCGAGCCCCCAAGCGTGTTACAAGCTGGAAAGCTTCATGTGCACGGGCTGGCGCAAGGATGGCGTTGTCAATGGTGAAGGCACACTACGAAGGTGCCAACATCGACACGGTGACCTCTGGTATCCCCGACGTCGACGATGACGGCAAAGAGATTGATCATGAAGCCATCCTGTCGTCACTCGCGGGCTATGACACCAGAGTTGCCGAGTTGGTGGACATCGACATCTTCGTGCCCATGAACACCATCAACAGCGGCAACCAAGATTCCTCCGAGTCCCACCATAGTGCCGACATTGAGGGTGATTCTCCGGCTGGTGACGATGCTGCTTCCAAGTCTCCTGCGCCAAAGGAATGAAAAACAACTTTGTAATATTTATTTCACCTTTGGTGTATGCGCGGAAAAAACTTGTTGATGTAACTTAAGGCGGAAAACAATGGTTGTTATTTCCTGCTACTTAAGAACTAGTTTCCAGCATGTATATATTTTTTAAGAAAGTGCTGGCTTATCCATTACTTTGGTTATTATGCTTGACTTTTCGTGAGTCGGAAGACTTGTTGTTGGAACCATGCGCTTAGGTGATGATGCCCAATGGAATCGTCAATAACCTGAGCACAAAATCGCCGACAATAAGTGCCGAAAGTCACTACTCCAGAATCCACATAAAAACAACAAAGAACGTGTAGACCAGAAAACTTAAGCTAACTCCCATAGGCGGAATTTTCACAAGTGCAATCGCAAAGCTTGTGCATAAAGGTTTTACATGATCCAAAAATGAACACTAAAGGAGGTAAAAGACTCAGAAATATGAGTGAACCAGAGAGCTTTATTTCATTGATCATATAAGAGGTACACAATTAGATAAAAAATGCTAAGTGTAGAAAGGACGTAGTTGTGCTATGTTCCATGGCCGATCAAGCTCCGGGTAGTCATCATCTGGGTCATGTCGCTTACGCTTATGATCCTCATTGGGTCTATCCTTTAGTTCACGATTGTCAACAAGGTAGTAAGACCCATGGAGTAGCACCTTGCTTATGATGAACGGTCCTTCCCATGGCGGGGATAATTTGTGTGACTTCTTCTGCTTAAGTCGGAGCACCAAATCCCCCTCTTTAAACGAGCGATGATGAACGTGGCGACTATGGTAGCTGCATAGCTTCTGCTGGTAGATGGCGGATCTTTGGCATGCCAAAACGCGCTCCTCCGCGATAAGGTCCACATCTAGGCATCTGGATTCTTCAGCGTCATCCTCGTCGTAGGCGGCAACTCTTGGTGCATCGTGAAGAATGTCGGAAGGTAGGATGGCTTCTGCTCCATATACCATGAAATAAGGGGTGTAGCCGGTGGATCTGTTGGGTGTAGTCCGTAAACTCCACAGCACAGATGGTAACTCTTCCACCCAGGCTCTAGCTGCTCTATGTAGTGGTGCCTCAAGACGTGGCTTGATTCCCTCCAGAACTAATCCATTGGCTCGCTCAACCTGACCATTGGATTGTGGGTGTGCCACAGAAGCAAGATCAAGTCGGATGCCTTTCTCCCGGCAATATGCCTCCACTTCTCCGAGTGACAAATTCCTGCCATTGTCGATGATAATGCTATGGGGGAGAACAAATCTCACCACTAGATCCCGGACAAACCTGAGGGCAGTTGCCCCATCAAGCTTTCTAATGGGTTTAGCTTCTATCCATTTAGTGAATTTATCAACTGCTACAAGAAGATGCGTAAACCCATAGGGTGCTGTTTGTAACGGTCCCACCATGTCTAGCCCCCAGACTGCAAACGGCCAAGTTATTGGTATTGTTCGCAATTCTTCAGCAGGAACATGTGGTTGTCGGGCATAATACTGGCATCCCATGCATGTCTCAACCAGCTTGTCGGCGTCCGCCTCGCGTCACCAAGAGAATCCTTGCCGGAAGGCTTTCGCGACCAACGATCGGGGAGCGGCGTGATGCCCGCAATCTCCGAGATGGATTTCGCGTAGGATTTCCAAACCTTCTAGCTGGGAAACACACTTTATGTATACACCAGTAGTGCTCCTTTTGTAGAGTTGCCCATTGATTATGGTATAACCCTTTGCTCGTCGTACTATTTGCTGTCTTTCGACTTCATCGTCGGGCAAAGTTCTGTGTTCTAGGTAATCCATGAACGGTTTTGTCCAAGCTGGAGGGACCTTAGTCACCATGTTGACGAAAGAGTCAGCTCTATCCGGGTTGTCGATGTCGGCGCCCTTCACAGATGGTGTGCGCAGGTTCTCTAGGAAGACTCCTGGCGGAATTTGTTTGGGCCCTGATCCAAGCTTAGACAGCAGATCAGCCGCCTCGTTTTGTTCCCTAGGTACATACTTGACTTCGTAGTCCAAGAAGCTCTTGGCTATCTCGTCCACTTCGTCTCGATATGCCGCCATCATAGGGTTCCGCGCATTCCAGGTGCCAGCCACCTGCTGGGCAACCAAGTCGGAATCTCCACAGCAAACTATGTGCTTGATGCCAATATCCTTGGCTACATGCAGTCCATGAATAAGTGCTTCATACTCCGCCATGCTGTTTGTAGCCTCGAAGTGGATCTGCAGAACATAGTGTAGCTTGTCTCCTGTTGGTGACTGTAGCAGTACACCAGCCCCCGAGCCGTTTAGTAGCTTTGATCCGTCAAAGTGCATCACCCAGTACTCTGGTTCTAGCAACAGAGTAGCATCTGGCATCTCCGTCCAATCTGCAACAAAATCTGCCAAGGCTTGTGACTTGATAGCGTCGCGTCTCTTATAGGTGATCTCGAAGGCGGCGAGTTCAATGCCCCACTTCGCGACCCTTCCTGTAGCATCGCTGTTGTTGATAATGTCGAACAGTGGAGTCTTGCTCACCACTGTGATTGGGTGCTCCTGAAAGTAATGCCTCAGCTTCCTAGAAGCAAGGAATACTCCATAAGCTATCTTTTGGTAGTGCGGGTAACGCTGCTTGGACTCCGTCAAGACCTCTCTCACATAGTAAACTGGTTGTTGAACTCCGTGATCATAGCCTGGTTCCTTCCGCTCTACCACGACGACAATGTTGATAACCCGTTTGGTTGCCGCCATGTAAATTAACAGGGGCTCTCCAGGCTCGGGTGCTGCAAGGATGGGCGCTGAAGAAAGAATCTCCTTGAGCTGCTTCAATGCTGCATCTGCTTCGTCTGTCCATGTGAATTTGTCTGCCTTCTTCAACAACTTGTACAGCGGCAGGGCCTTCTCTCCAAGTCGGCTGACGAACCGACTAACTGTTGCAACACAACCTGTTAGTCGTTGAATGTCCTTTAGGCATGTCAGACGGTTTATGTTTAAGATGGCCTTGATTTTCTCCGGGTTGACCTCGATTCCACATTGGGAAACGATGAAGCCCAACAATTTGCTGGCTGGAACCCTGAAGACGCACTTCTTAGGGTTAAGCATCATGTTGTATTTCCAGAGATTATCAAAGGTTTCTTTTAAGTCGGAGATTAAGTCATTTGACTTTTTAGACATCACCGCGATATCGTCCACATAAGCGTGAACGTTCCGACCAATTTGGTCGTGGAGGCAATGTTGCATTGTCCGCTGGTAGGTAGCACCTGCGTTTTTCAGCCCAAAGGGCATCGTGACATAGCAAAACATGTCGTATGGGGTAGTGAACGAAGTGGCCAATTGGTCCGACTTCCTCATCTTGATCTGGTGGTATCCTGAGTATGCATCGAGAAAACACAAAAGTTCCGAGCCAGCTATCGAGTCAATGACTTGGTCAATGCGAGGCAAAGCAAACGGATCTTTGGGCGGTGGAGGTGCAACGGCCTCGACGATGACTGGAGGTGGTGGTGCTGCTGCGACGATGGCGGCAGGAGGCGGTGGCGGCGGCTGTTGAATCGGAGGTTCTCCATCTCTGAGCGCAAGCTCCATTTGGGCTGCTGCATCAGCTGCCGCGTAGCTGTTGATGGTGCTCGCCATCTCTTCGAGGGTAAGGCGTCTTGTTGCCTGCTGCCGTCTTAAAGAATGTCGGAGAAGCGTGTCGCGGTCCAGTCCTTCCACGAAGTGATACAAAGCGTTATCATCGGGGTAGTGGGCTAGATCGGCTCATATACGGAGCCACCTGGCCAGGTAATCACGGGGATTTTCGCCCTCTCTCTGAACGCAGTGCGCCAGATCGAAGATCGTAACCACGCCGACGAGCTTGGATCTCTGCTGTCCAGACACACGGACGAAGACGGTGGATTTGTAGTGATCTTCCACCGTTATATCCTGCACAGGGGCGGTTTGGGTGGGCCTTGAATTTTTCTGATCTTTGCCGGCAATATCCGAGGAGAGATCCGACATCGATCCTTCGGTGAACGTATCCTGCCCGTAGGCGGTCCGTGCGGGCCTTGATGCTTTTCGATCTTTGTCGGCAATCTTCGAGGAGAGATCCGACATCGATCCTTCCGCGAACGTATCCTGCCCGTAGGCGGTCCGTGTGGGTCTTGATGCTCCTCCGACTCCCAGGGAACTAATGCCCGAGTCGGTTTCGTCGATGAAGAGGTGGATGTCTCTGATAGGAACGATTGAACACCGCGTAGGGTTCGTCTTCGCCGGGATCCAGAACTCGTCGGGAGGGATGATCGAAATGTTGCCGGAGAAGAGAACACGGCCGTTGGCTATGGTTTCACCGATTCCCGCGAAGATCTTGGTCCTCGCCCGCTGAAGATCCTGAAGCGCCTCTTACCCCACGGTGGGCGCCAACTGTCGTGGTATTGCCGACGAGTACGCCATGGAGGGGTCCTCACAGTGCGTGTTTAGAGACGTGGGGTAAAGGACGGTTGGCGAGTGCAGTAACACAGCTTACCCAGGTTCAGATCTCACAACGGTGGCGGAATCCTACTCCTGCTATAAATCACTATAGGGGCAATACGCCGAGTTACAGGGATTGGTTCGCTGTGCGAGGTTGTATGAATCGATACTAGGTTATCTATGATCGTGTCCTAAAGGCTCCCATAGGCCCAACTTATATAGTCGTCAGGTCCTAGGGTTACAGGGAAAAGTCCTAGCCGGACAGGTTACAGAGTCCTACACCGTCTATTACTAGTCTTGTGTATCTTGCACTCCAAGGCTCCGGGTATGTTGGTGACTCCACCGTAGCCTTCCTTTATCCGGCATGGGCCTCCCTTCTGGATCCATATAAATGGGCCGCCCAGCAGGCCATAGGCCATGCTACCGACTATGGGCCACCTGGGTTATCCGGATAAGTGACATGCTATGAGGATACCCATATAGCATATCCCCAACATTCGGCGAGCAATCTCGGTAAAATTCATGCGCCTTTTGACCTCTACTTCACACAATTGAGTTCGCAAGATCCTTGCGCATCTCCTGATGCCATTCGTTTGCACTATTGCGTCCTAGGTTGTCGTCTTCGTCTCTGACCGTGAGCATCCGACACGCGGACGAACTCCGACGAGCATCTGAGCCCGTGTCCGTGCACCCCCGCCTCAGCCGCATCCACGTTGAGCATCCCCATGTTCCCACGAGCTTAGTAATCACCGGCACAACCCCCTACCCCTCTAGCCTCGCCGGAGCATCGCCGCCAGTGGCGTCGCCGCCGCTGGTTTTTGGTCGATCAGATCTGATCCTTTAGATCTAAATCTAGTGGTCAGGATTAGAAATAGAACGAAGGGGTAAGTTTAGATCTGAGCCGCTGGATTCCCTTTAGATCTAACGGTGCGAAAACGTGATCTAGCGCGAACCGGTACGCGCCAATCAGACGTTGCCGCGTGGCCTGATTTTTGTTTTAAAATCTAGATTTTCATCTATTAGTTATTCAAACTTGTAAATTCAATAACTTTTGTTCTGTCTATCCAAAAATTACAAATTTTATATCAATGGATTCAGAAAAATGAACCCTTTGCATCTATGGCCTTGGTTTGGCCATTTTCTTCTGTAAAATTTGGATTTTATACAGAAGCATTTGTAGGCTTGTTTTGACTATAAAAATTATTTAGAAAATTAAGTAAATTTTAGTTTATTTAGACTTTAAAAAGTATGCTTTGTTTTTAGTACTGTTTATTTTGACTTGCTTATTGTGGCAAACTATTCCATTGCATTTTGCATGCATTCATATATATATATATATATGTTTGTATATTGAATGTGAATTTGTTATATGAAATTATGTGTAGATTTTGGTGGTTGTGGAGAGTGTGATTGTGAGGATTGTACCTATTCTCCTAGCTACCAAGGCAAGTGATAATTTCATCGCATGTCCTACTATTTTCCTTATTGCATTAGCACTATTTTGAGTAGGATTTGCATGGTGATTTTTCAAAGTATGTGCTACGCTATGGTGAATCCTATAGATGGTGTCTTAGAATTTTCCCTAAGTTAGGAGACATGTTATGCTAGTATGCTTAGCCTAGCTAGTAGAATGCAAGGGTGAAATATTCAAGCTATGATATTATGCAAAGTGTATGACTATGTTCTTGATTAATAAAACAACTATGTGAATGAATCACCTGGGTGGAATGGGAAGATTGGTTTGTGTTAAGTGGTTAAACAAGGCCCATGTCTATGGTTTACCTTGTGTATCACACTTCTGGATGGCCACCCAGGAACAAAGAGATTTGAGATGTTTAGTGTTGAGAAGCTTCTAGTGCAACCACATGGCATATGGGCTCTGCCTTAACCAACTAGGTTGCAAGAACTCAACCAGATGGACAGTTGGTGGTAGGGTTGTTAGGATGGAACGCTTCCATGGTGGTCTAGGGGAAGGCTTCTGAAAGGTCATGTCTCGATGCATGTCGAGTCTTGTGGGGAAAGTGCACCACCTCTCGAGAGGGTAAAACCTAAGTACTTAGCTGTGTCCCTGGTAATAGACATTTTGAGCATCAAAGGCATTGAAGCAATCAAGGATCTCCTCATAAAAATTTCTCTAAGTTAAAACTTGTGGACAAGGGTACAGGTTCACCAATGTTTATTGGTGGTTCCTTGGGATTTTGTCAAACAAAAACTTAGTGTTTTCAACTAATAAGATAAAACTATTTTGAGCAAAGACTGCCTGAGCTACAATTAGCCAAATTCATATACTTATTAGATGTTACTATACTACTATGGTATCACTTGACAATACAATTCCAAATGTATTGACCCTCTGTGGCTATAACTTATTACGTTGCAGGTTGCTCTGATGGTGACTAGGGTTATGAGTCTACACTCAACATGTTTGCCTGTGGCACATGAAGATGAAGACTTTTATTTATTTATTTTATGTTGTGAACTCTATGTATTAGCCTTGGGCTAATGAGTTGTAAGAACTATGTTATCTCTGGAATGACGATGTAATAAAAGACCTTTGTTTCTGTGTACTTCATCTTAAACTATGGATGCTAGCATTTCGATCCAGGGACTAGCATTGCAATCACAGGGATCTCATACGTCCAATTTTCATCACCATTCTATATCATAATTTGCCTCTATTCATTGATATATGTCTTATTATGAGGTATTACTTATGTCTTTTCCTCTCTTTTTTGCATGTTGGATGATTCTTGGAGGATGAACTGCCGGAGTCTGGATTCTAATGGAAAAGGAGGTGTTTTTATGCGATTTTGTGAAGATCATAAAAATAACAGAAAAATATGGGAAAATTATATATTCCTAGAAGACGAAGGAAGCCAGAAGGGGAGGCGTAGCTGGGCCACAGGGGGCCCACACCTTCTAGGTGCGGGTCCCCCTGGGCCGCTCCTAGGGCAGGTGTGCCCCACCTGGCCGGCCTCCGACTACGCCCTCTCGCCTATATATATACGGGGCGGAGCGACCACAGATAGATTTCCGCCACCACTACGGGGCGGAAAACACCGAGAGAGAAAGAGCTCTCCGGCAAACATATTTCTGCCGGGGAAATTCCTTCCCGGAGAGGGGAGATCGTCGCGATCACCACCATCATCAAGCTAGGCTTATCGGCATCATCATCATCATCATCCACACCATCATCTCCACCAGCACCATCATCACCACTCCATCCCGCTATAACAATCATGTTGAATACTTGCTTAGTTCATCATCTCCACCAGAACCATTGGATTATTGTTTATGTTCAGATTGTTATCCATTACCATATCATCTTTGATCTTGATCCATATGATGTCTCGTGAGTAGTTCGTTTAGTTCTTGAGGTCATGCGAGAAGTCATGTTGTTAGTAGTGGATTTGTGTTGAGTTATTATTCAATGGTTTAGTATTTGAGTTGTGGTGCTATTCTTCTAGTGGTGTCATGTGAACATCGACTACATGATACTTCACCATTTATGGGCCTAGGGAAATGTATTGTGTATTTGGATACTAATTGTGTGGTTACCGGAGTGACAGAAACCTGAACCCCCGTTAGGACACCTTTGCACAAGGGAGCGTAGGATCTCAGAGTTTAAGGCTGTGGTTAGGTTTATATCTTAATTACTTTCCTGTAGTTGCGGATGCTTGCAGGGGGTCTAATCACAAGTATGTATTAGGCCAAGTAAGATCGGTACATTAGCACAGGTTCACCCACACAACACTTACAACACCAAAGAAGAGTACTTAGCTATTTGAAGCGAAAGCACTTGACAGAATTCCCATGTGTCCTCGAGAACGTTTGGTCCTTATAAGTATTTCCACCGGCTTGTCCTTTGCTAAGAAATGATTGGGCCACTTGCTGCGTTTGCTCGTTGTCTTTATTACTTACACTTTTGTTTTGTTGCTTTATCAGAAAACCCCTAAAAATCCGTTTGCTAAGTATTTACAGAGATTTCCTGCTCCATACCACTAGTCAACACCTGCTGCTCCTCGTTGGGACCGACACTCCTATTTATCGAAAGTACTGCGTTACACCACCTATACTTGTGGGTCATCAAGACTGTTTTCTGGCGCTGTTGCCGGGGAGTGAAGCGCTATTGAAGAGTGGAACTGGTAAAGGAAACTTCTATTGTGAGTATTGCTTTTGTTTCTGTTTGTTGCTTTGTTTCCAATATGGATAACCACTTGGTTTTCTGTTTGGGAAAACTACTACCACTATTAGGGCAGTAGATGAACCACCACCTGTTGAGATAGATACTTTTAAGATACCTACAAGTACGTATTGTTGATCATGTCATGGATAATTATTATTTAGGGGATGGAACTGTCCACCCTGGTGATCATTTGCTTTTTATCCATGAATTATGCGGGTTGTTTAAGTGTGCAGGTATCACAACTGAACATGTGAAGAAGAAGTTACTCTCCATATCCTTGAAAGGGAGAGCTAAAGAATGGGCAATCCATGGAATGGGAGGAAATTGCATCTCTCTTTTATTCTAAATTTTATCCTCCCAGTGAAATTCATAAGGATAGAAATTTGATATATAACTTTTGGCCTCGTGATGGAGAGAGTATAGCTCAAGCTTGGCGGAGATTGAAGTTACTAATTCTTAAATGTCATATTCATGAACTCCCTAACAATATTATTATCAATAACTTTTATGCTAGGCTTTCTCTTCATGATAAAGATTTACTAGATGCTTCTTGTGCTGGATCTTTCACACGTATGAAGGAAGAAGCTAAATGGGATCTCCTAGACAGTATTCAAGAGAACACTGAAGCTTGGGAGAATGACAAAGGAAGAAAGTCAGGTATAAACTATGATTATGAACACATTAAATCTTTTATGGGAACTGATGGCTTCCGTGATATTAGTAATGAGTTTGGTCTTGATTCCCAAAGTATTGCCAACTGTTTTAAGGCCTTTGCCTCCTACATAGAAATAACCAAGAAGAAGTGGAATAAGTACCATGCACCTTATAAAGATGTTGTTACTCATGTTCATGTTAAAAGCACTGAAGTTTGTACTATTGATCGTATTGTGCTTGGACCTTATGTTGAGAAAATACCTTTCCCAGCTAAGGTAAAGGAGTATTCTATGATGATTAGTGCAAATAACAAAGGTACTAAGAAAACTATGGAACCCGATGAGCAAATAAATATTGAACCTACCATAGGTAGCTATTGTGAAAGATCTTGTCACTAGAAATAAAGAGGATGAGCACATTGTCTTCTGTGAAGACTCTTCTAATATTATCTCTCATCCTAGTAAAGCTAGGAAAGCTAGTGTTCATGTGCTTTCTGTTAAAATTGGTGATCATTGCTACTATGGTTTATGTGATATTGGTGCTAGTTCTAGTGCTATTCCTTATGAGCTTTACAGGGAAATTATGCATGAGATTGGTCCTTGTGAGCTTGAGGACATTGATGTGGTTTTTCACCTTGCTAATAAGGAGAATATTTGCCTTATTGGTAACGGTAAGATTAAGTATCATGCTGATTTTCTAGTGCTTAATTCAACAGCTAGCAAAACTTGTCCTATCATTTTTGGTAGACCCTTCTTGAACACTTGTGGAGCTATTATAGATTGCAAGAAGGAAAAGGTTTTAACTAAGTTTGATGGAGATTCTTGTGAGTTTAACTTTTCCAAATTTGTTAAAGCTCCTTGTGAAAATAGCTTGCCTAATGAAGATTTCAGGATGGAACAACTTGCTTCTATTGATCCAATTTATGACCTTGGACCTCTTTTTGATGATTGTAAGTATGCTCATTCTAATGATAAAGTTGTTGTCAGTGACAGTTATATTGTCAACTTTATTCAAAGTGCTACTGAAAGTTAATATGAGAGAGGGAAACATGGTTTTATGCATCTCAATAATGTTAAGATTCCCCGTTTTATGTTGAAAGCTTTGAAGTTGCATCTGTTTTGTCTTCCTATGCTAGTGGATTTTTGTTTCAACAATTTGTTTTATCATACTACTCCCATGCATAGGAAGTGGTTTAGACTCAAATGTGTTGGTTATTTGCTTCTTGATGCTCTCTTTCGCTTCAAATATTTATTCCCTATGTGAGCATCTTTGAAAGTTTCAAGCCTAACTTAAAGGCATTAAAGAAAAGTACTTGTTGGGAGATAAACCAACAGTTTTGTCGAGTCTTGGAAGTTATTACTTCAGTAATAACCGCTCCATATCCTTTTTGTTTTGGTTTTTGTGTTGAGTTCAACTACTTTTGTGAAGTAGAGGAGTTGTGAAAAGTGGCTGTCCTGGGACAGATTTTTGTGCCGTGTTGTAAAACTTCGTGAGGGAGCTCAGCACTTCGGATGGAGGTGAATTTTTCTGTGCTTGTTCTACAAGTTATTACCCAACTTTCATTAGTTCTGCACTTTTTTATTTGAGCAACATAAGGTCTTCGAAAAAATCAATCTTTACCTGCTGGTCTGTTTTGACAGATTTCTGCCGTCATTTGCATTTGCCTCTTACAGAAGCCTTTGTTTTGATGGGTTTTCAGTTGAAGTGTGCACCTAAAGGTTTATTGTTTTTGTTTACACTAATGTTTCCATTGAAGTTTGTGTATTGCCTTGTGAGGAAATGAATATTCAGGAGAAGGAGAAAAGGAATCTGCAGAGTCCGTCTTTGAATAGGTAAAGGTGGTGAAAACTGAAGGTTCGTGAAAATCCAATCTTTTTATATTTTTGATGTTTTTAATGCATACGGAAGGTTACGAGAAGGAACAGAGGAGGAACCGGAGGCCGGGTGGCCAAACCCACCCCAGGCGCGGACCCTAGCTGGTCGTGCCTGAGGGGGGTGTGAGCCCCCCGAGCTCCGTCTCCGCCTCGTGTTCGTATCAGTACCTTCCTTGTGTATTGAAACTTTGTAATATATAACCCCCCGGATCCCCTGAGGTTCGTGCATAATGTTCTCGTTGTGTTTTCGTTTCGATCTGTTTCTGTCAGGAAATCTTATCAAAGTTTAGAGCACCATGGTCTCCGCCAATGACAAAGGCAAGAAGCCCGAGGAAGATGATCCTCAAAACCCCAAGGAGGAGGAGATCTTGGTTGGGGATGAAGAAGACATGGAGGAGGACGAGCATCCGGATACCCGGGATACCGTTGCAAGCATTGGAGTGGTGGAAAACCATATCAAGATTAGGAGGACAGCAGGATGTCTACAGGAGGGAGAACTCCGCGTCATATCCTCGCTCCATGGTCACTTTCTCCATGTAACAAGAGACCCTTACATACTCTTATACATGAGCATCAATACCAACAGGTGCCCAAAGGGAACTTGCCCTCGTTTTGGGATATGCCTCGTTCTAACCATATAGGGGAGGAACACGCTAAGAAGGAAGTGTCACATCCCAAGATTTTCCAAATCTTGTTATGTGAAAAATAAATAAACAAAATAAATTATTGTTGAAAATCAGGGTGAAAAGAAACTTTTGGTTCTAAATAGAAACTTAAAATCCCATCTTGAATAAACTTTAATTAAAGTTTGAATTCAACAAAATCCAAATCAAGAGAAATGCATTCCTCATAAAATGCATCTGGAAATTTAACACTTGGAAAATAAAACCAAACCCTAAACCCTAATGGAATAAAAATCATTTCCAAGTTATCTCCAAGCCTATGGATTTGATCCATATGTAATCTTGTCAACAAACATTTACAAATCATAAATAATGACAAATAGAAATATTGTAAAGCCATAGAAATTGGTTTCACTTAATTTAGAACCATAAATAAAATCTTATGAATATAATAAGATAAGGAAATTAAATTCCCAAAGCTAATAAAGCATTTAACTAAAATCCATACAAAATGGTGAGCAAATAATCCTAAAGATAATTAAAAGGATAAATAAATATTAAATAAGATTTTATAAATTGGAATCACCAAGTTTAGATCTCTAAATAAAAAGATATGGATTTTATAAGATGAAGAAAGAAATATTAAAATAAAGAATATTTGAAAGACCAAATAAATCTTGGCCTAACCCATTAAGCAAATGGAAAGAATGTAAACCAAATCAAATAAAATAAAAGGATAAATAATTTCCAAAATAAAATAAAATGGCAATAACTATTCTATCCACATTTTTAATAAAGACAAATCTCTAATAAGAATAATTATATAATTCATGAGAAAATAGTATTTTGGAATTTACCCAAGTGAAATAAAAGTTGTTTAATTCAACTTAATTAAGATTAAAGAAATTTTCCAAATAAACTTTAGGGAATTAAAACTATATTTAATTCCATTGGAATTAAAATGAAAACCCAATTCAAATGATTTATGAATCATATTAAAAACTTTCCAAATAAATCAAGATGAATTATTGAACCCAAATAAACAAATAAAAACCTACTGAAAGGATTTGGAAAGTTTAAAGAATTTAAATGGTGTTTGAAAATATTATTAAATCCTATTTGATTTAAAACAAGGGCTTATTTGAATAAATAAAAGACTCCAAAAAAGAATAAAATTTTATTTCAAAATTGACTTCAGAATGTGCTACTAATCAATATTTAAATCTACACAAATTTTGGCAAAGGATTGAATTCAAATGAATGTTTGAATTGACCAAACAAAATCAAAACAGAATAAAGGAAAGAATGTAAACCAAATAAATCTTGGCCTAACCCATTAAGCAAATGGAAAGAATGTAAACCAAACCAAATCAAGAATATTTGAAAGACCAAATAAATCTTGGCCTAACCGATTAAGCAAACAGAAAGAATGTAAACCAAATCAAATAAAATAAAAGGATAAATAATTTCCAAATAAAATAAAATGGCAATAACTATTCTATCCATATTTTTAATAAAGACAAATCTCTAATAAGAATAACTTTATAATTCATGAGAAAATAGTATTTTGGAATTTACCCAAGTGAAATAAAAGTTGTTTAATTCAACTTAATTAAGATTAAAGAAATTTTCCAAATAAACTTTAGGGAATTAAAACTATATTTAATTCCATTAGAATTAAAATGAAAACCCAATTCAAATGATTTATGAATCATATTAAAAACTTTCCAAATAAATCAAGATGAATTATTGAACCCAAATAAATAAATAAAAACCTACTGAAAGGATTTGGAAAGTTTAAAGAATTTAAATGGTGTTTGAAAATATTATTAAATCCTATTTGATTTAAAACAAGGGCTTATTTGAATAAATAAAAGACTCCAAAAAAGAATAAAATTTTATTTCAAAATTGACTTCAGAATGTGCTACTAATCAATATTTAAATCTACACAAATTTTGGCAAAGGATTGAATTCAAATGAATGTTTGAATTGACCAAACAAAATCAAAACAGAATAAAGGAAAAGAAAAAGAAAAAAAGCAGAACAGAACAACAAGAATCAAGCCGACCCAGCCCAACTAACCCAACAAGGCCCAGCCCACCACCTCGCCTCAATGAAACGTTACACATAGAAACTCACCCAAGCAGCAGCGGATGGACCCCATCCCCTCTCTTCCTCTCTCACTGACAGACAAACCCCACGCCCACGTCAGCATCTTCTCCCTCGCGACGACCCCTTCTTCCCCCAAACCTCGCCGTTCCTGCCGTTTAATTCCTTGCTTGAATTCGCCTTAATGTCGCGTTAATCCCTCGCTGTGACCATGCAGTAATAAACGCCAGGCTTCCCTCTCCTTTCTCCCCCAGACCACACCCCACCGGAGCCCCCAGGCTGCGCTACTTTCTTGCGACATCACCTATGTCTCCGACGACTTTCCCGGCCGATTCCGGCAGCCCCTCACTGCCCCTTGCCTCCTCAAGCACACAGACGTGATCCCCGTCTCCTGGCGAACCACCTCGTAGAACCAGCTCGCCCCCGCGCGCCCTTGAACGTCGGCAACGTCTCCACCAGTACGCCACCGACGACCCCTGCAACTCTGGTGAGCTCTAGAACTCAACACCGTGCGCGCCTTGAACAGTGAATCATGCCGTTTGGTTCGTCTGTGTCTTTTGCATCTCCAGGTGCTCGCCAATCACTCGCGCGTGGCTTGCAACCTCGCCTCCGACGACTCCCGACCGTGCTGACGCCAAGAGCATCTCCGACGAGCAATCCTGACAACGCCCGTGCGCCCCTTGACTGAAGAAAGCCAAGTTGAGCATCAGTGCGTCAAGGCGATTCTGGTGAGCCACTCTCCTTGACCCCTTGCTTCCTATTTCGCCCGCTCCACCTCCGTCTGACCGCGCCGCCGCCAGCCACCGTCGCTTGCGCCGCCCGTTCTTGACCAGCTGCTGTGCATCGTCGGATTTAGATCGTAGGGCATAGATAGAATCACTTAAAACGAAAGGGTACGCAATCTGTGCCGCATGTTTTCAGTTAGATCCAATGCCTCACAGAGCCGATCCGTGCGAACCGGTACCAGCTAATAGTATCACGCCACGTGGCCTCTGTTTGATTTAAAAACCAGAAACTTATCTAATTGATGTTCCAATTTGTAAAATCTATAACTTTTAATCTACACGTCCAAATTTTGCAAATTTTATATCAATGGATTCAGCAAGACAAGCCCTAGCCAACCATGCACTTTGTTTAGTAAAAAGCTTCTGTTAAATTGTTTGTTTTTACAGAAACTTGTGTATGCATGTTTAGGATATAAAATTTATTCCAAAATGATTTTGAGGATAAAATCTTTGGCAAATGGTGTGTTTTGAACCTACTGACCATAGGAAACAAATTGTGGTTTCAAAAATGTATTTGGTGAAGCAAAAGAATAAAACTTGGATTTAAACCATTTCTAGTCAAATAAAAATATGGTCTAATTATTAAAAATAGTTTTGGAAGAAAACCTTTGAGAAATGTTTTGGAAATAAACTCTCTGACCCTAAACACAAGGTTTTGTGGTTTGAAAACATATTTTGTGAAACCTATAGAATGTTACCTTATTAAAAGCATTTCTTCACCACATAAAATAATGATTTAGTTTAAAAATGGTTATGAAGTAAAAACTTTTGCAAATGGTTTTTGCCACTTTATAAAATGACAAATAGGTGTTTCCAAATGTTTATAACCTACTAGAAACCACTCTTACAAATAAAACAACCTTTTGCATGCTTGCATGCATTGTTTTGTTTCTATCATTTTATGTGATGAATTGCTTGAATGGTAGATTGAATTATTGTTTGCTTGATTGAATTGTAGTGATTTGAAGTGAGTGAACATTGCAAAGATCAAGGAGTGAACCTATACTCTCTACCAAAAAGGCAAGTGATGCTTCATACTTTTGTCCCATTATTTTCACTATGCATTAGTGATATTTCTAAGTAGGACTTGCATGGAAATTTTGCTAAGTATAAAACTATGCTATGGGAAATCCTAGTAGATGAAACCTTAGTAGAAATCTCCTAAGTTAAGATTCCTACTACTATCATGCTTAGCTTAGCTAGTAGAAAACAAGGGTGGAATATATATTCATGCTATGGAAAAATTTCTAAATCTGAGGACTTGTGTTTTGTTTAATAAAACAACTAAGTGAATGAATCACCTGGGTGGAATGGAAGGAATGGTTTGTGTTGAGTGGTCATGCAAGTCCAGTATGCTGGGGAAAACTTGGTGTCTCACTTGTGGATGGCCACCCAGGAACAAAGAGATTTGAGATGTCAAATGTTGAGAAGCTTCAAGTGCAGCCACTTGGCATTATGGGCTCTGCCTGGATCATATAGGTTGCAATAACTTAGCCAAATGGACAGTTGGTGGTAGGGGATGATAGGTTGGAACGCGTCCATTCTGGTCTAAGGGAAGGCTTCTGAAACATCTTGTCTTGGTGAAACCAAGTCTTGTGGGGAAAGTGCACCACCTCTGCAGAGTGTAAAATCTAAGTACTTAGCCATGTCCCTGGCAAAGGACAATTTGAGCATCAAGACATGGAAGCTATCAAGAATCTCATCATCCAAATTTCTAAGTTAAAAACTTATGGGTGAACAAGGGTTGAAAGGATCACCAATTTCTATTGGGGAATGCCTTGGGAAAGATTTTGTCAAGCAAAAACTTAGTGTTTTCAAATGATAAGGAAAAATCTATTTTGAGCAATGCAAGCCTAAGCTCCACTTAGCCAAATGCATATAGATGATAGACTCCACTATACTACCATAGTATCACTTGCCAATACAATTCAAATGTATTGACCCTTGTGGCTGTAACTTGTTATGTTGCAGGTTTGATTGTTATTAGTGAAGTTTAATGATTAGGATTACAAGTCTACAACCAACATGTCTGCCTGTGGCACTTTGAAGATGAAGGACACCATGCTATTGTTATATTCTGCTGCATTGTAATGAGTTAGCCAAATGAGCTATGTAAGATGTAATAAATTATGTTATTCCTGGTTATAAAGTTGTATTATGACCTTTGTTTCTTGATATTACATCTTAACTGTGGATGCTAGCTATTGATCCAGGGACTAGCATTGTAAACACAGGGATCTCTACCTTATTAAAGGTTGGGAACCTTACAGGAAGAGTGGGCAAAGAATAACAAGGACTGGAATTCTCGGTCCGACATGATCATGAACCGCATTGAGAAAAATTCGGAGTTGATTCGTACTCTGACCTTCGAGTTTGAGGAGTTGAAGAAACTTATTGAAGAGCTTATCAAGAGAACACCACCACCGAAGGATTAATCCATCATCAGGTTTGGCATCCCCTTGGCTTGTTCCAAGCTTGAGGGAGTGTCGCGTTATCACCATCATTATCTTTTATCTCTTACCTTTTTAGTGGATTCATATCTTTGGTAGAGAGGTTATCTTATAGTTTGGCTTGCATGTGGAAGTATCTCTCCTTTAGTTGATTATCTATGTATCCCTTGGTGTGAGTGCCTTTATGGAATATTGATGAGAAGTCTCATCTTTTACTTTTTGCACTTCTTATTTTAGTTTGCAATCTCTATTATATGATTGATCTTGTTGATCAGTATTGGCATCACTTTGGGAGCTTCAAGTAAATCTAAATTGGTTTTGGCAAACCGAGCTCCGGTCAGTAGCAACACTTTCTGAGGTTTGAAAGGAAAAGAGAAAACGCTTACATGTATTTTATATCATCTATTTTCTTTCTTGATTGGATCATAAGCTTAGTATTCTTTATTTAAGATCTTTTGTGTCTTCAAGGAAGATTGCGTGTTTGGCTTTATTACTTGTATGTTTGCTTGTTTCTTTCAACTCTTTTGCTTGCTACCCAGCCTTGCTAGCCCAAAACTTGTTTTGAGAAGGCATACTTCTCATGTTTCCAATCCCTTTGAACCAAACCTGTGCCATTTGTGTCCACCATATCTACCTATTAGCATTTTTTCTATTCCAAGCAAATTTTCAAGATTCATCTATCTTTCGAATTAAAAAGTACTTTGTTATGTGAAAACTAGTTAGTAAAGCTCTCACGAACTTGATGTCACGCCTTATTTTCTTGCCCCTAATATACTTGAACCATTGTGTCATCGAAGTTGTATATGATTGCATTTATACGTTGGAATTAGCAGAACCATGCTGTCATGGGGAACGTTTTCAACATTGCACTTGTACTTTGTACACAGTTGACATCGTTCTCTTTTGTCTGTGGATGTCACTGGTGTGAAATAAAAAAGGGATCTTGTAAGTCCATGGAGTTATGTATTTTGTGTTAGAGAAATGCCTAGGCCGCTAGCCTAAGCCATGCCTAATCATGGTGGAAACTTGCAGCATCACCTTAGTGAGCTATCTGTGAAGCATCCTCAATAAAAAGTTATGCACATAGTAAATAAAAAGATCGTTGAGATGCTCATTGTCTGCTTGCCTTGTCATTTTGGTTATGGGATAGCTCCTGTACCATGTGCAAGGGGTACCTTGTTGGCAGTTCTCTATGATACACATGTACTTACAATGACAAGAACTTACCGGTAACTGAAGTTGAGTAGCATGAGGTGTGGCCCTCATATTCAAGGGACATGAGATTGCCAACTTATATTTCGTCAAGCATATACTCCATCCTTGTTCACTTTAACCTTATGCATCTCAAGATGCCTATGATAGGGGCAATGAGGGCTCAAAGCTAGTAAGTACCATAATCTTTTGGAAGCTCTTTATGACTTGAAATCCCTGCTTCCCTCTATGAAGGGACCTTTCTCCTATTTCTAAGTTGAGTCAGTAAACCTACTTCCTCTCTATCTCCAGCAAGCATTTGAGTTGTTGTGTTTCAAGCATTCATATGGTGATTTATTCAATCATGTCCTTTATATTCCTTGATTGCACAAAACTCTTATCTATTGAGTATTACCTTGAAAGACTTCATTGTGAAAAGCCTTTTTGAGCAAAGAGTGCTCCTGTTTTAAAGACTTGTACAAAAAGCTTTTTGTGAAACTGTTTGCCATGTGTTCTCTGACCAAGAACAAAGTTTGCCAATTCCAATTATGATTTATCTTTATGCATCTCTATTGTGACTCCTATACTTGCTGCAAGATAAGTTATATAATGGTGAGTTGCTTTCTTATACGAGTGTGTAAAGGTAAGTGTGATGCTTCTTGTCTGTATTCTTTTATCGACACTTCACTCCATAAAGCTGTGGACATGTTTACTGAGCTCAGTTTTCGCTTGGGGACAAGCAAAGGTCTAAGCTTGGGGGAGTTGATATGTCTAATTTTCATCACCATTCTATATCATAATATGCCTCTATTCATTGATATATGTCTTATTATGAGGTATTACTTATGTCTTTTCCTCTGTTTTTGCATGCTGGATGATTCTTGGAGGATGAACTGCCGGAGTCTGGATGCTGATGGAAAAGGAGGTCTTTTGATGCAATTTCGCGAAGATCGGAAAAATACCAGAAAAATATGGGAAAATTATATTTTCCTAGAAGACGAAGGAAGCCAGAAGGGGACGTGTAGCTGGACCACAAGGGGCCCACACACCCCTAGGCACGGGTCCCCTCTGGGTCGCGCCTATGGCAGGTGTGGCCCACCTGGCCGGCCTCCGACTACGCCCTCTCGTCTATATGTTCCTCATGGAACCCTAATACGGGGGGAGTGACCACAGATAGATTTCCGCCACCTCTGCTGGGCGGAAAACACCGAGAGAGAAAGAGCTCTCCGGCAGACAGATTTCTGCTGGGGAAATTCCTTCCCGGAGAGGGGAGATCGTCGCCATCAACACCATCGTCAAGCTAGGATTCATCGGGATCATCATCATCATCAACAACACCATCATCTCCACCAACACCATCATCACCACTCCATCCCGCTGTAACAATCATGTTGAATACTTGCTTAGTTCATTAGTGAAAACTTTCCTGGTGTTGATTACTATTGTAGTTGATACTTGTGAGTGCAACAATTGGATTATTGTTCAGATTGTTATCCATTACCATATCATCTTTGATCTTGATCCATATGATGCCTCGTGAGTAGTTCGTTTAGTTCTTGAGGACATGGGATAAGTCATGTTGTTAGTAGTGGATTTGTGTTGAGTTATTATTCAATGGTTTAGTATTTAAGTTGTGGTGCTATTCTTCTAGTGGTGTCATGTGAACGTCGACTACATGATACTTCACCATTTATGGGCCTAGGGGAATGCATTGTGTATTTTGCTACTAATTGTGGGGTTGCCGGAGTGACAGAAACCTGAACCCCCGTTAGGACACCTTTGCACAAGGGAGCGTAGGATCTCAGAGTTTAAGCCTGTGGTTAGGTTTATATCGTAATTACTTTCCCGTAGTTGCGGATGCTTGCAGGGGGTTTAATCACAAGTATGTATTAGTCCAAGTAAGGTCGATACATTAGCACAGGTTCACCCACACAACACTTACAACACCAAAGAAGAGTACTTAACTATTTGAAGCGAAAGCACTTGACAGAATTCCCATGTGTCCTCGAGAACGTTTGGTCCTTATAAGTATTTCCATCGGCTTGTCCTTTGCTAAGAAAGGATTGAGCCACTTGCTGTGTTTGCTCGTTGTCTTTATTACTTGCACTTTGTTTTGTTGCTTTATCAGAAAACCCCTAAAAACCATTTGCTAAGTATTTATAGAGATTTCCTGCTCCATACCACTAGTCAACACCTTCTGCTCCTCATTGGGATCGACACTCCTATTTATTGAAAGTACTGCGATACACCCCCTATACTTGTGGGTCATCAGGATCTCTACCTTATTTGGTGAGATTCTACACACCCCTAGGCTGCGGCTAACCCTAGCCCGCGCCGCCAGGGGGTGTTTCCCTCTGGTGCCTCCCCTCCGTCTCGTACTCTGGCTCCATGTTCCCCATGGTAAAATATTGACTTTGGCTTTTGTCCCGTCCAATTCCGAGAATATTGATTTTCTGCCTTTCTGGAACCAAAAACAGAAGAAAACAGGCAACTGGCACTATGGCATCTTGTTAATAGGTTAGTACTAGAAAACATATAAAAACACATCAAGGTGTAGACAAAGCAAAGCAAAGTAGATACTAAACAAGGATGGACCATCAAAAATTATAGGTACTTTTCCGACGTATCAAGCATCCCCAAGCTTAACTCTTGCTCATCCTCGAGTAGGTAAGTGATAAAAAGAATAATTTTTTAGGTGACATGCACCATCACAATCAAGATCAAACCATTTGCAAGCATTGAAAGCTGGGATCAAAGAACTATAAACATGAGCATGAAAGATGGAGTTCTAACAGTAAGACATAGTAAATATGCATGCAACAAGAAAGGCTACAAACAAAGATCATGAATAACATGCATTGAAAAATGTTTGTTTGTTTCACATACAGAAAACATAGCATAGTGGAAATCAGCTTGTACCTCATGGAGTAGCAAATAGATGCATAGGACACCTTCAAAGTTCATAAGAGTGACTAGATACAAGTAGCACAAGAACAAGTAATATCAACAATATGCAACAATCATTAAGTTTTGGGACAATGCACATAAAACTAAGAATGGCAACTATGCTCTCTTAACTGGTGCCTAAGGATAGAAGGTGGAGACTCAATATAAAGGTGGAAGAAATGCCCTTCAAAGGGAAGCAGCGATTTCAAGTTTCAAAAAGAGCTTCCAGAAATTATGGTACTTGTTAGCTTTCAGCCCTCATTGCCTCTATCATAAGCATCTTGAAGTGATTAAGGTTAAAGTGAACAAACTATGGTGTATATGCTTGACAAAGTATAAGTTGGCAATCTCATGTCCCTTGGATACGAGGGCCGCTCCTCATGCTATTCAACTTTAGTTACTTGAAAGTTCTTGTCATAGTAAGTATATGTGTATCATAGAGAACCACCAACGGGGTACCCCTTGCACATGATACAGGAGCTATCCCATAATCAAAATGATAAGGCAAGCAGACAATGAGCATCTCGGCAATTTCTTATTTAGCATGGGAATATGGTGCTTTTTTATCTCTTTCCTCTTTTCAATATGTCTCTTTTTTTATATAAGAAGAAAGCTTCATAGATTTCTCATTATGGTGATGCTACAAGTTTCCACCATGATTAGGCATGGCTTAGGCTAGCGGGCTAGGCGTTTCTCTAACACAAAATACATAACTCCATGGACTTACAAGCTCCTGATGGTCCACGCATAGATAAAACAAAACTTTTTCCCTCTAACATGGTGATCCCAAGATCTAACCGAGGTACAAGGCCACGAGGTTTACCACTAGACGCGCAGTTGCGGATTACTGATGAAGCGCGTCAGTTGATGCAGTGCAGTCCTTTGCGATCCGATCGCCCTGGTGCTGATCGTATAGCACCTCTGCTGGTATCCACACGTACAAGGAGGAGCACCGGCAGCGAACTGCTAGGTTCGTATCGATGGCAGGACTGCTGTGGAGCTAGGGTTTCTAACACATGGAATGACCTAACCGAACAACGATTAACCCTTCTGGGTTGCTGTGCTCCAATATATAGGGAGTGAACATGGGCTCCACTCTCATGGCCCATTCACTAAAGCCCATATAACACTAGTCACCGCGAGTCCAACTCACTGACTCAGTCCTAATCTGGCTCGGGTCCAACCCAACCAGGTTTCCGGTTCAGATCCAATCCGAACTTTCTCCCGCTCTTAAGTGTGTGACCCGGCAGGCTCTTGGTTACTCGGACATGATTGTAGTCCGAATCACAATCGATCAGTCGGTAGCGGCTCCTAGCAGAACGTGCCGACTCCCAAGTACCAATGAGTCATGACGACTTGCCTTTCCAATGCGACTTACGTCTGAGTCCCTTTTGCCTCACGATATGCCTTATCGGACTATAGGCGAATATTTATCATCCCTTAAATAGTCCGACTCTCTTCTCGATCCGAGATAAGTGATTCACCCGACTAACTCTTAGTCAATCGCCTCGGTTAACACTTAACCGAGTCGTGCATGGCCATGCTTTTCGAATCATATCATCTGAGAGGGCCCAGAGAATATCTCTCCAAGTGGAGGGGCAAAATCCCATCTTAGTTATTCACATCACGCAGCTTGATTCTCAGTCGACCCGAACTCTGCCTTTATAACTGCCTAGTTACGGATCAGCGTTTAACAGAACCTAAGTCGGTGATCCTCAACTCGGACTATGCAATAACCTCAGGTCTAAGGATTACATTGATTGAGATATACAAATGACAACTTGTTCGTTGCACCTCAATATGGGTCAATCCGACTCGCTAAACTCTTTAGACGAATCTGTGTAAGTTGGAATAGCATCTCCATGCCCATGACAAGTGGAACCGAGTCATCAAGCCAAATTTCACGTTGGTCTAAGTTGTGTGTCCAGCACAACCTCAATAACCAAGGACATTTAGTACAAACAACATGAATGTATAGTTCCACAACCGAATCACATATTCAATGATACACATCAGATGTTTATACAAGGACAACTTAATAACTTCATGAATACAATGGGAAATCTCATCATACATGATTGCCTCTAGGGCATATTCCTAACAGTCTCCCACTTGCACTAGAGTCAATCTTCCAACATCACATGTCTAGGCATCTAATGCCCATGGCTCTTAGGTGCGCCTCATGCTTCGGCAGTGGTAACGGTTTTGTCAACGGATCCGCAATATTTGCATCCGTCTGTACCTTGCATAACTTGATATCACCCTGATCCACGAACTGGCGAATCAGGTGGTACCGCATGAGTATGTGCTTGTTCTTCTGGTGTTGTCTAGGTTCCTTGGCTTGTGCAATAGCACCATTGTTGTCACAATACACGTCTAACGGATTGGACGAGCCATGAACCACACCAAGATCCATGAGAAAATTCCTCATCCAAATAGCTTCCTTTGCTGCCTCCGAGGCAGCAATATACTCAGCCTCTGTTGTAGATGCAGACACAGTCTCTTGCTTGGAACTCTTCCATCTCACAACACCTCCGTTTATAATAAACACGTATCCGGATTGCGAATGAGAATCATCAGAGTCGGTAAGATAACTCGCATCCGTGTAACCCTTTACACTGACTTCATCTTCACCACCATAAACCAAAAACATATCCTTAGTCCTTCTCAAGTACTTTAGGATATTTTTAGCCACTGTCTAGTGGATTTCTCCAGGATCAGCCTGGTATCTGCTCACAACACTTAGAGCATAGGAAACATCCGGCCTAGTACAAATCATGGCATACATGATGGATCCGACTGCAGAAGCATACGGAATCGCACTCATACGACTCCGCTCATCAGTTGTCGAAGGACACAGAGTCTTGCTAAGTTTTACACCATGGGACATCGGTAAGAACCCCTTCTTAGACGATTCCATGTTGAACTTCTTCAACACTTTGTCCAAATAAGTACTCTGACTCAATCTAATGAGCCATCTTGATCTATCTCTATAGATCCAGATTCCGAGAATATATGTTGCCTCACCCAAGTCTTTCATTGAGAAACTCCTTTCCAATAATTCCTTGGTTTCTTGCAACATCTGGACATTATTTCCAGTCAGTAATATGTCATCCACATATAAGATTAGAAATTTTACTTTGCTCCTACTAAACTTCTTGTATAAATAAGAACCATGATCACTCTTGATGAAGCCAAACGATTTGACTACCTCATCAAAGCGAATATTCCAACTCCGAGATGCTTGCTTCAACCCATAAATGGATTTCTGAAGTTTACATACCTTGTCAGCATTAGCTGGATCGGCAAAACCCTCGGGTTGTATCATATACATGTCCTCGGTTAAATTTCCATTAAGGAAAGCCGTTTTGACATCCATCTGCCATATCTCATAGTCGAAATAGGCTGCTATAGCTAACATGATCTGAACTGATTTAAGCATCGCTACGGGAGAGAAAGTATCGTTGTAATCAACTCCTTGAACTTGTCGGAACCCCTTCGCGACAAGACGTGCTTTATAGACGGAAACATTTCCATCCATGTCAGTTTTCTTCTTAAAGACCCACTTGCACTCGACGGGTCTTGCACCGTCTGGCAGATCGACCAAGTTCCAAACTTTACTTTCATCCATGGACTTTAACTCGGATCTCATGGCTCCAATCCATGACTCGGAATCAGATCCCACCATCGCTTCCGAATAATTTGTCGGCTCATCACTGTCTAACAGTAATACATCACGAACACTTCGCAATCTTGCTGATCTTCGTAGTACAGGTGCTTCTGTCGGCTCAGCTACCATGACCGGCTCAACCTCCAAGGTTTTTGCCAACTCTCTACTAGCCGGTTGCTCTCGAATTTCTTCGAGCTGCACCGTGCTCCCATTGACTCCACGACTGAGAAACTCTTTCTCAAGGAAGACACTCTTCCGAGCGACAAACACTTTGCCCTCTTCTCGGTTGTAGAAGTAGTAACCCAAGGTTTCCTTCGGATACCCCACGAAAATACACTTATCCGACTTGGCCGTAAGCTTGTCCGACTGAAGTCGCTTGACAAATGCTTCACAACCCCAAATCTTAAGAAAAGACAAACTCGGCTTTTTGCATGTCCACATCTCATGCGGTGTCTTCTCTACCGACTTTGATGGTACTCTGTTTAGTGTGAACGCCGCTGTTTCTAGACAATAACCCCAAAATGATAAAGGTAGATCTGTCTGACTCATCATTGATCGTACCATGTCCAACAAGGTCCGATTCCGCCTTTCCGAAATACCGTTCCTTTGCGGCATTCCTGGCGGAGTAAGTTCAGGAACTATTCCACAACTTTTCAGATGGTCATCAAACTCATGGCTCATGTACTCGCCTCCTCGGTCCGACCGAAGAAACTTTATTTTCTTCCCGAGTTGATTTTGTGCTTCATTCTGGAATTCTTTGAACTTTTCAAAGGCTTTTGACTTATGTTTCATCAAGTACATATATCCATACTACTCAAATCATAAGTGAAGGTAATGAAGTACTCATAACCACCCCTGGCTGTCGTGCTCATTGGTCCACATACATCACTATGTACTAGACCCAACAAGTCGGACGCCCTTTCACAACTCTTTGCAAAAGGTGTCTTGGTCATTTTGCCGAGTAGGCAAGATTCGCATGTCTCGAACGACTCCAAGTCGAACGAAGTTAGGAGTCCATCATCATGGAGCTTCTTCATGCGTTTCCAACTTATATGACCAAGCCGACAGTGCCAAAAGTAAGTCATATTCAGATCATTTGGTTTCAACCTTTTAACATTTATGTTATAAACTGACTCACCATCAAGATTCAAAATAAATAACCCATCCTGGACGGGTGCAAATCCATGAAACATATCATTCAAATACAAAGAACAACCATTAATCTTGATATTCGACTCATAGCCTTGCCTCATAAAACATGAAGCAGAAATAATGTTTCGACTGAGCACTGGAACATAATAACAATTATTCAGTTCCATAATGAATCCGGAAGGTAAATGAAGTTGCATCGTGCCGACTTCCAACGCAGCAACTCTTGCTTTGTTGCCGACTCGAATATCAACCTCGCCTCTTGCTACGCTCCTAGTTCTTACCAGTCCCTACAACGAGTTGCAGATGTGAATAACTGATCTGGTATCATATACCCAAGAACTATTAGGTACATCAGCAATATATATGTCTATAACATTGCAAACAATTGTACCTGAGTCGGAAGTCATACCTCCACTCTTGGCCTTGTTGGCCAAATACTTGCTGCAGTTCCTCTTCCAGTGGCCATCCTCCTTGCAATAGAAGCAAGTGGATCCGGCTGAAGGAGATGGCTTAGTCCCTGAGGAAGCGCTTGAGACCAGATCCTGAGCATGCTTTCCTCCTGACTTAGCCTTCTTCTTAGTCCAAGAACTCTTCTTGAACTTAGCCTTATTCTGCACCATCAACACTTGACTGGCACCCTTCTTGAGATTCGCCTCTGCCTGCTTGAGCATCCCATGTAATTCAGTGAGCTTATTATCCATACCATGCATGTGGTAGTTCAAAATGAACTGCCCACATGCACTAGGAAGAGAATTCAGAATTATATCCGTAGCAAACTCTTCGCTAATGGGGTAGCCAAGCCTCTCTAGAGACTACACGTAACCAACCATTTTGATCACATGCGGACTCAGTGGATCACCATCCTTAAGCTTGCAACTCAACAAAGCCTGAGAGACTTGATATGTAAGATCCCTCCTTTGTAAAGGAAAAGATCCCTGTGATTGCAATGCTAGTCCCTGGATCAAAGCTAGCATCCACAGTTTAAGATGAAGTACACAGATACAAAGGTCGTTTATTACAGTCATTCCAGAGATATAACATAGTCTTTTACAACTCATGGCCAAAGGCCTAATACAAGAGTTTATGGAATAAGTAAATAAACATAAGTCTTCATCTTCATGTGCCACAGGCAAGCATGTTGAGTGTAGACTCATGACTCCTAATCATCATCGGAATAACCTGCAACATTACAAGTTACAGCCACAGAGGGTCAATACTTTGGAATAGTATTGGCAAGTGATACCTTAGTATATTTTAAGTGGACTATAATACTATATGCAATTTGGCTGGTGGAGCTTAGGCTTGCATTGCTCAAAATAGATTTTTCCTTATCATTTGAAAACACTAAGTTTTTGCTTGGCACAAAACACCCAAGGCATCTACCAATCAAAGACTGAAGATCCACTCAGGGCATCTACCAATCAAGGACTAAAGATCCTTTTAACCCTTGTTCACCCACAAGTTTTATTCAGAAATTGGAGTGATGAGATTCTTGATTACTTCCATGTCTTGATGCTCAAATTGTCCTTTACCAGGGACATGGCTAAGTACTTAGGTTTTACACTCTGCAGAGGTGGTGCACTTTCCCCACAAGACTTGGTTTCCCAAGACAAGATCCTTCAGAAGCCTTTCCTTAGTCAAATGGACGCGCTCCAACCTATCATTCCCACTACCACCAACTGTCCAAGAGACTAAGTTCTAGCAACCTAAGATCATGGCAGAGCCCATATTGCCAAGTGGTTGCACTTGAAGCTTCTCAACATTTGACATCTCAAATCTCTTTGTTTCCTGGGTGGCCATCCACAAGTGAGATACACTAAGGTAAACCATAAACATGGGCCTTGTGAACCACTCAACCAAAAACCACCAAGCAAGTCCCATTCCACCCAGGAGATTCATTAACTTAGTTGTTTTGTTAAATAAAACACAAGTCCTCAGACTTAGAATATTTTTCCATAGTGTGAATATATATAAACCACCCTTGTTTTCTAGTAGCTAGGCTAAGCATGGCATGGCAACTTATCCTTAGGGAATTTTCCTAGCAACTCTAGCATTCTAATCTATATAGGATTTCCCAACATATCTTTGACAAAAGTAGCATGCAAGTCTTAGCAAAATAACTAATGCAAGTATAAAATTATAGGAATGGAATATTCATGAAGATATCACTTGCCATGGTAATGTGGAGAGTAGCACTCGTCACAATCACAATCACTAGCAAAATCTACACACAAAGTGGTAGCACACAATTACACACAAATATATATACAAACAAAAATAATATGAATGCATGCATGCATGAATCTACCAAGTGGTGATTTTTGAAAACTCTACCAAGCAAGTGCAAGTTTACAGAAACTAAACAAGTCATAAATTTGCCCACTAATCATATTTAACCCTAAAACAAATTACTAAACTAAAACTATTCTCAAACTAGCCTTAAACAAGTTTCTACAAATAAAGTCAATCTAATGGCTACTATTTGCTAAACACATTGGATAGGCAGAAAGGTCTTGTTTTACTGAATCCAACGGTATAAAGTTTGCAAAATTCCAACGTGGCATTCAAAAGTTATAGGCAATTGAAATCTGGATCAACATCTGGTTTAAATTCTGTTTTTGAATCTAACCCTAGCCACGCGTCGCGCTGTGATTGGCGCGTACCGCTTCGGTTGGATCGCGCTCTGCAGCCGCAGGATCTAAACAGATCGTACGCTCCAGATCGCGTACCGCTTCGGTGTTAAGTGGATCTATCCTAGCGCTCGGATCTGGATCTAACGGTGCTCGTTCCAATGACCAAGTCTGGCGGTAGCGGTGTCGCGGCGGCGGGCGCTCATCTCTGGCCGGGCGCTTGCGTTTCAGGTCGTCCGCGAGAGGGAGGAGCGTCATACCAGATTCGCAAGAGGTTGCTGAAGCTCAAGGTGGCTCTGGTTTGTCAAGGGGTGCACAGAGTTGCGGTAGATTTCTCGCCAGAGTTGGATCTAGCAACGGCGGTTCTGTTCGAGGTCAGAGGCGACGTTGTAGATCACTAGGATGCAAACGGGAGGTGTGGTTAGATGCAGAAGATCACGGAGAACAAGCGAGTGTGAACGACAAGGTTCGGGGCGGTCTAGACTTACCACTAGAGCTCGCCGGAGTTGATGTTGTCGTGGGGGCTTGCGGTGTCAAGTGGAACCGGCAACCTAGGGCAGTACAGGACGGACTAGTGAGGTCAGGAGGTGCGCAAAGACACACTGAGTCAGATAGCAAGAATGAGAGGCAGAGGGGAACACGAAGCTCACCGGAATCGATCGCCGGAGTTGGCTCTGTCGGCGGCGGTGCGAGGAGGATTGAGGGCAGCCTGGTGGCAGAGTGAGCGAGGTGTTTGGGGGAAAAAGATCGCAAGGCAGAGAGGATCTTATAGCCGGTGACTCGACAGGAAACGCCCGTCGATTAATGCCCAATTAAGCTCGGCATCACTGCGGCAACGGTCAGCGGCGGAGATCATGCACGGAGTCAGGGGAAGACGATGCTGACGTGGAGGAGGCCCGCTCGTCAGCGAAGTCTGCGAGGTGGAGGTGGGTCTGCATGCATCGGCTGCAGCGTCTTGGCGTGAGAGAAGAAAAGGAAGGTCCTCAGGTGGGCTTGATGGGCTGTTCCTTTCTGGGCGAAACCAGCGCTCGGCCCTTTTCCTTTGTTTAAGTCTTTTTCTTTTCTAATTCTATTTTCTGGTATGAATTCAAATCTTTTTGAATTCAAACAAAACTAGGGATCTTTGCAGGGTTCTGTGGTTTCAAAAACAGTCAAAACACCATGTGGTTACCTTGCAAGGGCTTGGTCAAGCTTGGGTTTTAAATCAAACAGAGACTTTGCTCTAGTTTGCAAATGTTTGAGAAAGGGTTTGAAAATAATTCTAAATTGGATACTTGGGTTAAAAAGCTACACCTAATCTTTCCAACAATGGAGGCAAACAAACAAGTTCATAGACAATCAAATCTCAAATGGTGATGGCCAATTGAGTTGAATTTTGCTCACATGAAATCATAGCCTAAGTTTATGTTCCTAAATGATTTTGAGAAAACCCTAAATGAATGAAGGATGCAAGGATGATATGAATGAGTTTGAAATATGATTTTTGGGATGTTACAAATCTAACCCCCTTAAAATGAATCTCGCCCTCGAGATTCGGATTGGCTAGCAAATAGGTGAGGGTGGTCTTTCCGAAGATCGTCTTCTCTTTCCCATGTTGCTTCCTCTTCGGAATGATGATTCCATTGTACTTTGCAAAATTTGATTGTTTTTGTCCTTGTGACACTTTCTGTGGTCTCAAGAATCTTGACAGGCTTTTCTTCATAGGTGAGATCACTTTCTAGTTGAACTTCTTCCAAAGATATGGTATCCTTTAAAGAAGATTCTTCCATTTCTGCGTGACATTTCTTGAGCTGGCTCACATGAAAAACATTATGGACTGCTGATAAAGATATTGGCAGTTCGATTTCATATGCAGCTTCTCCCTTGCGACTTAGAATGTTGAATGGTCCAACATATCTTGGTGCCAACTTTCCTTTGACTCCAAATCTTTTCACTCCACGGAGTGGTGATACTCTAAGATAGGCTCTATCCCTAACTTCGTAGGTGACTTCTCTACGTTTAGCATCTGCGTAGCTTTTCTGTCGAGACTGTGCTATCTTCAACCTGTCTCTAACCAATTTGACCTTTTCTTTGGCGTCTTTGATAAGATCTGGTCCAAACAAACTTCTTTCTCCCACACCATTCCATAGCAATGGGGTGGTACACTTTCTTCCGTAGAGAAACTCAAATGGTGCCATCCCAATGCTAGATTGGTGACTGTTGTTGTAAGAGAACTCTGCGTAAGGCAGACTTTCATCCCAACTTGCTCCATAGTCTAGGGCACATGCCCTCAACATGTCTTCAAGAATTTGATTAGTCCTTTCTGTTTGTCCATCCGTTTGAGGATGAAAAGCAGTGCTGAATTCCAACCTCGTTCCTAAAGATTCATGAAGCTGTCTCCAAAAATGAGAAGTGAACTGAGTTCCTCTATCAGACACAATACTCTTTGGCACACCGTGAAGGCATACAATTCTGCTCATGTAGATTTTGGCTAACTTGGCACTTGGATAAGTTGTCTTTACTGGTATAAAATGAGCCACTTTAGTTAGGCGATCCACTACTACCCATATGGAATCATACCCTGACCTGGTCCTTGGTAATCCGGTAATGAAATCCATACCAATATTTTCCCACTTCCATTCAGGAATAGGCATTGGTTGAAGCAAACCTGCTGGTTTCTGATGTTCCGCTTTCACTCTACTACACACATCACACAAAGCAATGTGTTCAGCGATGTCCCTTTTGAGATTGTTCCACCAAAATCTTTCTTTCATATCCATGTACATTTTGGTGTTTCCCGGGTGAATAGAATACGGAGAGTTATGGGCTTCTTGCAGAATCAGTTTCCGCAATTCCGGATCTTGTGGAACACAAATACGTTTCCCGTGCCATAAAGTACCTTGTTCGTCCATATGGAAACTTTTAGCTTTCCCTTGACTAATCCTTTTCCTAATCTCCTCGATTTCTTTATCTGTCTTTTGGGCTTCTTTAATTTTATCCAACAGAGTGGGTTGAACATCCAAAGACATGAGATGTCCTTCTGGCACAATCTCCAACCTGAGTTCCTTGAATTGCTTACACAAGTCATCTGGCAATTCACCTTTGGTAAGACCATTTACAAACGCCTTACGACTTAGAGCATCTGCTACTACATTTGCTTTACCGGGGTGGTATTGCAAACTCAAGTCGTAATCCTTGATAAGTTCTAGCCATCTCCTTTGTCTCATATTGATTTCCTTCTGGGTGAAGATATACTTCAAACTCTTATGGTCGGTGAATACTTCACAACGTTTTCCCAAAAGGTAGTGTCTCCACGTTTTGAGTGCATGGACAACAGCGGCTAACTCTAAATCATGAGTAGGATAGTTTACTTCATGAGTTTTGAGTTGTCTCGAGGCATAAGCCACAACTTTTCCGCCTTGCATAAGTACGGCACCTAATCCTTGATGCGAAGCATCACAATACACTTGGAAATCCTTTTCTAAATCTGGTAGGCACAGAACTGGTGCTGACACAAGTCTCTTCTTTAATTCTTGAAAGCTGAGTTCACAACCTTCAGACCAAGCAAATTTCTTATCTTTCTTTAACAATTCTGTCATTGGTTTAGCAACCTTTGAAAAAATTTCAATGAACCTTCTGTAGTAACCTGCTAAGCCAAGGAAACTACAAACCTCTTTTACATTCTTAGGAGATTCCCATTCTGTCACAGCTGAAACTTTAGCAGGGTCAACTGCTACACCATCCTTTGTCATAACGTGACCAAGAAATCCAACTTCCTGTAACCAAAACTCACACTTGCTGAATTTGGCATAAAGCTTATGTTCTCTTAGCTTCTCAAGTATCAAGCGTAGATGTCTTTCATGCTCTTCCTTGCTCTTGGAGTAGACTAAGATGTCATCGATGAAAACGACAACGAACTTGTCGAGAAATTCCATGAACACTTTGTTCATCATATTCATGAAGTATGCTGGAGCATTGGTTAAACCGAAAGGCATCACAGTGTACTCATACAATCCATACCTTGTGGTGAATGCTGTTTTAGGTATGTATTGCTCTCTTATCTTGAGTTGAAAATAGCCTGACCGAAGATCAATCTTCGAGAACACACATGCTCCTTCTAGCTGATCAAACAAATCGTTTATTCTTGGCAAAGGATATTTGTTCTTGATGGTTACCTCGTTGAGAGAACGGTAATCTATGCATAATCTTTGAGTTCTATCTCTCTTTTCTACGAACAAAACTGGAGCTCCCCAAGATGAAGAACTTGGCTGGATGAATCCTTTCTGCAATTGTTCTCCAAGTTGTTTCTTGAGTTCCTTAAGTTCGTCAACTGACATTTTATAAGGCCTCTTTGCTCTTGGTCCAGAACCTGGTACCAAATCTATTATAAACTCCACCTCTCTATCTGGTGGCATTCCTGGTAACTCTTCCGGAAACACATCCGGATATTCACACACAATTGGCACACTGTCCATGCTAACCCCCTTAAGAGAATTCAGCTTACTCCCTTTAGATTTAAAATTGGACTTAAATTTTATCCTCTTACCTTCAGGGGTTGTGAGTGAAATCATGCGATTGGCACAATCTAGTACTCCCTCATACTTAGCCATCCAATCCATTCCCAAAATTACATCCAATCCTTGGGAATTCAGGATTATTAGGTTTACTGGAAACTTATGTTTTCCGATCTCTATGACTAGATCCCGGCATCCAAGACTCACTATCATATCTCCTCCCGGAGAGCTAACTTTTATTGGACACCCAATGTTTTCAGATGCAAACCCATTTCTATCAACAAATGCTTTTGATATGAATGAATGAGATGCACCAGTATCAAAGAGTACAAATGCTGAGATGGAATTAAGTCTGAACTTACCAGCAACAGCATCAGGCTCTTCATAGACCTCCTCCACATTGATGTGGTTGACCTGTCCTTTCTGAAAAGGATTGGGCTTATTAGGTCCTTCAACTTTCTTCTCAGTGCACTCATTAGCATAATGCCCCAGCTTCTTGCATTTGAAACATTCAACCTGACTGATGTCCCTTTTAGGCTGACTTCCACTTCCACTCCCACTGTGGTGGCTCTTATGTCCACTCTTGTGATTCTTGTACTTATCATTGTCATGACTGCGACGATGCTTGTTGTCATGACGGTTGTGGTTGTGGTGCTTGTTAAATTTCCCATGCTTGTGGGATCCTGAGCTGACACTATCATCATAGTGAGATCGTTTATGAGACGATCCCGAGCTGTGCTTGTCGGAGTGTTTCCTCTTTCTACTCTCGACTTGCTTCATTTTATTCTCCACAATAATAGCCTTGTCACACAGCGACTAATAAGTTGGAACATATGCCACAGACAGCTGCAGATTCAGCTCATCATTCAAGCCTTCCAGAAACTTTTCCTTCCTTTTGGCATCAGTGTCAACCTCATCCGGTGCATAGCGTGCCAGATTGTTGAACTCTTCAATATATTAAGCCACACTGTGGTGGCGCTGCTTCAGGTTGTGAAAATCCTTCTTTTTCAGGCTCATCATTCCTGGTGAGATATGAGTAGTGCGAAAACCATCTTCAAAGATAGCCCAAGTCACCTCATCAATAGGAGTGGTGATCTGGAAGTTGTCCCACCATGCTGCGGCTGGTCCTTCCAATAGATGTGCCGCGAACCTGACTTTTACGGCATCCGTGCAGCCCACGGTCACTAAGTCTTTGTTCATAGAACGTAGCCAATCATTGGCCACCATGGGATCAGTCGTTCCTGAAAACTTAGCTGGCCTCAGACGTAGAAATCTGGTGAGCATATCAAAACCCGGAGGGTTGTTGTTGTTGTTGGGGTTGTTGTTGTTGTTATTGGGGTTGTTGTTGTTCTGGTTTTGGATGAATGTCGTCATCATTTCCATAAGCTGTGTCTGCGCATTCATCATCTGTTGCATTTCTGGGGTAATGTTGGGGTTGGGGTTGGTGTTTGCGCGACGGGGAGGCATCTGTGGTTTATTCATATAGAGATAAGAATGAGATACCCTTACATGATTTATGCATAATACATTGCACAAGCAACACCAGGATAAAAACTCAACAACAAAATAACAAAAGTCTCAAGGTACAAACACACAGGTGGCAAGCCATCCACATGTCGGATGGTCCAATAATAAGTTCACAAATAACAAGTGCGATAAATAAAGATAACTGAGTAGTCCAGTCTACTCGTCAGCATCAATCTCCTCCTCGACAAAGGTAAGACCTGTGTTCTCCATTGCGGTCTTGTTTTCCTCAATAGTAGTGGTCAAAGCGTCGATCTTGGCCTTGAGAGCCCTCTTCTGGGAACGAAGCCTCTCAATCACTGTCTGCTGCTGCTCTAACTCGAAGTCCTTGGACTGCAGTTCCTCGGTCATATCCCGGATCCTCTTGTTCCTATCCTGGACACGTTTTTCTTGACTCTTGAACTTACGGTCTTGGGTCTCGAACTTCACCTCCATTTCCTTGACTATCTCGTCCTGCTGCGCGAAGAGCTTGTCCTTCTCGCGAAGCTGCACCTGGAGCTCGTCATTACTAAGCATGACGTTGGTCCTATCGGTATCCACGTGCCTAATAAGAGTCTCTAAGTCCTGGAATGCAGGCGTATCGGCTCTGCTGTGACCCTCGAGTCGTCCTCAAAGTCAATGGACTCTCCGTCATCATCACGCCTTCCGAAGGCGTGGAAGTGAGTGCCTCTAACCTGTCGGGAGTGACGGCCTAACAGTCGTCCTATCAGATCCTGCATGACAACCTCCATGCCTCTCTCCCTGTCATCGTGCATAAGCTTGAAGACGATGGCCTCCGTGGTAGGCTCAGTCTGGCGTCCCGGCTGGTTCACCTTGAAGCCCCAAAGGTCCTTCCTCTCAAACTTGGTGAGTGGGTGCACCGTAATGATAGGAAGAGGGATATCGAGTAAAGTAGTAAGCTCTACGATACGAGGACCAAAACGGGTAGCCTGGAACTCTTCAACAGTGCTGATGGCAATAGGCATCTATTTATAAGATTGAAAAAGTTAGAACAACACAATTTAAGATAATCAAGTCAACATTCATACACATTCTTGGAACACACATAAAATCATACAAGTCATGCATACAAGAATCCATTACATCAACCAAGGTTCAAACTTATTTAAGGTATCATTTTGGAAAATAAGGGGATAGGTGGTGGTCCAACTAACGAAGTGCGTTTACAGACCTATCTCACTGGATCTGGTGGCTAACACAATGTTCCTAGTGGCAATCACCCTATCTTGTTCACATGCTTCTATCACTAAGTCTATAATATCTCCTCTTAAGGATTGGTTGGTGACTTCCAACTCTTGGGTATGTTCCTTCTCTTTCTCTAAGTCTTTTTGGAGGTTGAGCATCCTGCACTTGACTCTAGCACTTAGTTCTTTGATAGTCTTCCAAGCTGCTTCTTTTGCTGACTCAAAGAATGTGGTGTGCATAAAAGTGTTGGTGTACATGCAGAAGCCTCTTTCTTTGTGGTTGTCTTCCTTGTTTTTGTACAAGTGAAGTTGCACCCACCAATACTCCACTCCATCTTCCATCACTGGAAAGCCCTTGTACACAGCTGCACCATGTGCTCCCATTGTCTCCATGAGATCCTTGAGAATCTTGGGAAACTCAGTCTCACACTCCAAGGTCATGGTCATGAGTGGTCCTCTCTTCACGGCTTCGTTGATGGAGTTCATCTACAAATAGAGATGAGAATGAGAAGATTAGAAAAGTTTACGAGAAGAATAGACAAGTGTAGAAGTAGTTAAAAATTTTCCTTAGTGGTTTCCAATCCTAGGGTCATAATCCTACAGGCAACACAGTGCTCTGATACCATCTGTAAGATCCCTCCTTTGTAAAGGAAAAGATCCCTGTGATTGCAATGCTAGTCCCTGGATCAAAGCTAGCATCCACAGTTTAAGATGAAGTACACAGATACAAAGGTCGTTTAGTACAGTCATTCCAGAGATATAACATAGTCTTTTACAACTCATGGCCAAAGGCCTAATACAAGAGTTTATGGAATAAGTAAATAAACATAAGTCTTCATCTTCATGTGCCACAGGCAAGCATGTTGAGTGTAGACTCATGACTCCTAATCATCATCGGAATAACCTGCAACATTACAAGTTACAGCCACAGAGGGTCAATACTTTGGAATAGTATTGGCAAGTGATACCTTAGTATATTTTAAGTGGACTATAATACTATATGCAATTTGGCTGGTGGAGCTTAGGCTTGCATTGCTCAAAATAGATTTTTCCTTATCATTTGAAAACACTAAGTTTTTGCTTGGCACAAAACACCCAAGGCATCTACCAATCAAAGACTGAAGATCCACTCAGGGCATCTACCAATCAAGGACTAAAGGTCCTTTTAACCCTTGTTCACCCACAAGTTTTATTCAGAAATTGGAGTGATGAGATTCTTGATTGCTTCCATGTCTTGATGCTCAAATTGTCCTTTACCAGGGACATGGCTAAGTACTTAGGTTTTACACTCTGCAGAGGTGGTGCACTTTCCCCACAAGACTTGGTTTCCCAAGACAAGATCCTTCAGAAGCCTTTCCTTAGTCAAATGGACGAGCTCCAGCCTATCATTCCCACTACCACCAACTGTCCAAGAGACTAAGTTCTAGCAACCTAAGATCATGGCAGAGCCCATATTGCCAAGTGGTTGCACTTGAAGCTTCTCAACATTTGACATCTCAAATCTCTTTGTTTCCTGGGTGGCCATCCACAAGTGAGATACACTAAGGTAAACCATAAACATGGGCCTTGTGAACCACTCAACCAAAAACCACCAAGCAAGTCCCATTCCACCCAGGAGATTCATTAACTTAGTTGTTTTGTTAAATAAAACACAAGTCCTCAGACTTAGAATATTTTTCCATAGTGTGAATATATATAAACCACCCTTGTTTTCTAGTAGCTAGGCTAAGCATGGCATGGCAACTTATCCTTAGGGAATTTTCCTAGCAACTCTAGCATTCTAATCTATATAGGATTTCCCAACATATCTTTGACAAAAGTAGCATGCAAGTCTTAGCAAAATAACTAATGCAAGTATAAAATTATAGGAATGGAATATTCATGAAGATATCACTTGCCTTGGTAATGTGGAGAGTAGCACTCGTCACAATCACAATCACTAGCAAAATCTACACACAAAGTGGTAGCACACAATTACACACAAATATATATACAAACAAAAATAATATGAATGCATGCATGCATGAATCTACCAAGTGGTGATTTTTGAAAACTCTACCAAGCAAGTGCAAGTTTACAGAAACTAAACAAGTCACAAATTTGCCCACTAATCATATTTAACCCTAAAACAAATTACTAAACTAAAACTATTCTCAAACTAGCCTTAAACAAGTTTATACAAATAAAGTCAATCTAATGGCTACTATTTGCTAAACACATTGGATAGGCAGAAAGGTCTTGTTTTACTGAATCCAACGGTATAAAGTTTGCAAAATTCCAACGTGGCATTCAAAAGTTATAGGCAATTGAAATCTGGATCAAAATCTGGTTTAAATTCTGTTTTTGAATCTAACCCTAGCCACGCGTCGCGCTGTGATTGGCGCGTACCGCTTCGGTTGGATCGCGCTCTGCAGCCGCAGGATCTAAACAGATCGTACGCTCCAGATCGCGTACCGCTTCGGTGTTAAGTGGATCTATCCTAGCGCTCGGATCTGGATCTAACGGTGCTCGTTCAAATGACCAAGTCCTGGCGGTAGCGGTGTCGGGCCGAGCGGGCGCTCATCTCTGGCGGCGCTTATGCTTTCAGGTCGTCCGCGAGAGGGAGGAGAGTCATACCAGATTCGCAAGAGGTTGCTGAAGCTCAAGGTGGCTCTGGTTTGTCAAGGGGCGCACAGAGTTGCGGTAGATTTCTTTCGCGGAGTTGGATCTGCAACGGCGTTCGCTCGAGGCGACGTTGTAGATCACTAGGATGCAAACGGGAGGTGTGGTTAGATGCAGAAGATCACGGAGAACAAGCGACTGTGAACGACAAGGTTCGGGGCGGTCTGGACTTACCACTAGAGCTCGCCGGAGTTGATGTTGCCGTCGGCTTATGTGTCAAGTGGAACCGCGACACAGGCAGTACAGGACGGACTAGTGAGGTCAGGAGGTGCGCAAAGACACACTGAGTCAGATAGCAAGAACGAGAGGCAGAGGGGAACACGAAGCTCACCGGAATCGATCGCCGGAGTTGGCTCTGTCAGCTGCGGTGCGAGGAGGATTGAGGGCAGCCTGGTGGCGGAGTGACCGAGGTGTTTGGGGGAAAAGATCGCGAGGCAGAGAGGATCTTATAGCCGGTGACTCGACAGGAAACGCCCGTCGATTAATGCCCAATTAAGCTTGGCATCACTGCGGCAACGGTCAGCGGCGAAGATCGTCTGTGAGTCGAGGAAGCGATCTTGGCGTGGAGGAGGCCGCTCGTCGGTAAGTCCGCGAGGTGGAGGTGGGGTCTGGTGCACGATCAGACGCTGCAGTGTTTATGCGTGAGAGAAGAAAAGGAAGGTCCCTGGGTGGGCTTGATGGGCCTGTTCCACTGCTGGGCCAGAACCCTGGCGCTCGTCCCTTTTCCTTTTTTTAAGTCTTTTTCTTTTCTAATTCTATTTTCTGGTATGAATTTTGATATATATTCAAATCCTTTTGAATTCAAACAAAACTAGGGATCTTTGCAGGGTTCTATGGTTTCAAAAACAGTCAAAACACCATGTGGTTACCTTGCAAGGGCTTGGTCAAGCTTGGGTTTTAAATCAAACAGAGACTTTGCTCTAGTTTGCAAATGTTTGAGAAAGGGTTTGAAAATAATTCTAAATTGGATACTTGGGTTAAAAAGCTACACCTAATCTTTCCAACAATGGAGGCAAGCAAACAAGTTCATAGACAATCAAATCTCAAATGGTGATGGCCAATTGAGTTGAATTTTGCTCACATGAAATCATAGCCTAAGTTTATGTTCCTAAATGATTTTGAGAAAACCCTAAATGAATGAAGGATGCAAGGATGATATGAATGAGTTTGAAATATGATTTTTGGGATGTTACATGATACCTCTCAGTCTTCGCCTGAGCCTGGAACATACTTTTGAGGCTTTCGGTCATATCGTAGGCCTCAACATTCTCGAACTGCTTTTGCAAGTACGGTTCCATGTGAGCAAGCATAAGACAGCTAATATCCGTGGACTCATCCTTAGCCCGACGGTAGGCATTGGTGGCAGCGACAGTCGCATTCTCATTCGGCTCATATGGAAGTGGGTTGTCTAGGACATGGTCCTTCTTTTCTTGTTTGAGAACAAATCTCAGATTTCGATACCAGTTGGTAAAAATTAGTGTCGTTTAGTTTATCTTTCTCAAGGATAGTTCTCAACACAAAACCGGATATCTGAGAGTGACTGCTACTTGGTGCCATGATCTACAACAGAAAATATGCAAAACACTTAAGACATGTATTCATAAAAGAGCAAGCATATTAAATACTTTAATATTTTATGATCCCACTAGAACCAACACCCCTCCGATGGTTGCTTAGTGATTCAGGTTTCTAAATAAGCAAGTCGGCTAGTGAGCTTTAGCATCACCGCTAGCCGCCAAGTGATCTAGGTAGACAACTCCTTGTCAATCGTATCTCATACGACTCCTGTTGGACGGGAGGCATCACATGCCCCGGCTCCCATCCGACTTTTCCCCGAGCCCCACAACCGTTGTGATAGACCTGTCTAGCTTACCGAGTGTTTCCGCAGTAAGAGTCCGACTCGAACCCGCCTAGTCAGAAAGAATTGGCAGCACCTCAATTTTATGAGCCCACTACCAAAAATGTCCGACTTGTGATGGTGCAAACACTGGCGGGAAAACCGACTAGACCTTCTTTGAGGGATTAAATCTTACCGACTATCTAATATAGGTAAAATAGAGACATAACAATAACACAAAATAAAGCAATTATAATGTGAAATGGTATGGCTCCCTTCATGGTGATCTCCATCTCCATAAAGCCTGTAATCCGACTCGTGCCAACTCTTGTCACTTGCCGTCTTACTCCATGTCGCCGACATGTATAACGCCTTGCATGCCTTACGGGTTCTCCAAACAGCTACACTAGCTTAGTAAAGTAAATTACAAGGAGAATCCGACACGCAAGTCGTTATACAATAAAATGACAGCACCTAGGCTCCATCCGGCTGACAAAAACCGTGATTCGCAGATCACGTATGGATTGCACACATACATCACATGCACATGAACCATACCATTCACAACTTCCTGCAAAAACAAGTTATGCATAGATACGATATCTACCGACATGTGAAACTCGCAACGACGTCTAACGCGCTACGACAGGGCGAAGCCGACGGTCCCGCCTCGAACATGGATTCCTACCATCATTCCGACTCGATCAAACTCTTTGATCTTCGATCACCACCTCTGGATTTACGTGTCACAGTCTACCCCGATGGCGGAAGTCGACCGGTAGGGGTATGTTGTTCCACGACCTTAGCAGTATGATCACAGAAATCAGATCTACCATTCCCCGAGAACAGTTGATCCAATCAACCCCATACAAAACCGATCTATCTCATAGATTGACCACCAAAACAGCACATAGATCTCATCTACAGCCAACCGCATATCACATATGCGAGATCTCGAGCCTAAAACCAGAAGCTATCGCTCTGATACCACTATTGGGCCACGCAGAGATAAAACAAAACTTTTCCCTCTAACATGGTGATCCAAAGATCTAGCCGAGGTAGAAGGCCACGAGGTTTACCACTAGACGCATAGTTGTGGATTACTGATGAAGCACGTCAGTTAATGTAGTGCAGTCCTTTGCGATCTGATCGTCCTGGTGCTGATCGTACATCACCTCTGCTGGTATCCACACGTACAAGGAGGAGCACCGGCGGCAAACTGCTAGGTTCGTATCGACGGCATGACAGCTGTGGAGCTAGGGTTTCCAACACATGGAATGACCTAACCAAACAACGATTGACCCTTCTAGGTTGATGTGCTCCAATATATAAAGGGAGTGAACGTGGGCTCCACTCTCGTGGCCCATTCACTAAAGCCCATATAACACTAGTCACCGCAAGTCCAACTAACTGACTCAGTCCTAATCCGGCTTGGGTCCAACCCAACCAGATTTCCGGTTCAGATCTAATCCGAACTTGCTCCCGCTCTTAAGTGTGTGACCCGGAAGGCTCTTGGTTACTCGGACACGATTGGAGTCTGACTCACAATCGATCAGTCGGCAGCGGCTCCTAGCAGAACGTGCCGACTCCCAAGTACCAATGAGTCATGACGACTTGCCTTTCCAATGCGACTTACGTCTGAGTACCTTTTGCCTCACGATATGCCTTGTTAGACTATAGGCGAATATTTGTCATCCCTTAAATAGTCCGACTCTCTTCTCGATCTAAGATAAGTGATTCACCCGACTAACTCTTAGTCAATCGCCTCGGTTAACACTTAACCGAGTCGTGCATGGCCACGCTTTCCGAAATCATCCGAGAGGGCCCAGAGAATATCTCTCCAAGTGGAGGGGCAAAATCCCATCTGAGTTATTCACATCACGCAGCTTGATTCTCAGTCGACCCAAACTCTTCCTTTATAACTGCCCAGTTACGGATCAGCATTTGACAGAACCTAAGTCGGTGATCCTCAACTCGGACTATGCAATAACCTCAGGTCTAAGGATTACATTGATTGAGATATACAAATGACAACTTGTTCATTGCACCTCAATATGGGTCAATCCGACTTGCTAAACTCTTTGGACGAATCTGTGTAAGTTGGAATAGCATCTCCATGCCCATGACAAGTGGAACCGAGTCATCAAGCCAACTTTCACATTGGTCTAAGTTGTGTGTCCAGCACAACCTCAATGACCAAGGACATTTAGTACAAACAAAATGAATGTATAGTTCCACAACCGAATCACATATTCAATGATACACATCATATGTTTATACAAGGACAACTTAATAACTTTATGAATACAATGGGAAACCTCATCATACATGATTGCCTCTAGGGCATATTCCCAACAGCTCCCCTTTTATTTCACACCGACGACATCCATAAACAAAATAGCATGATATCAACTGGATCGAGATCCAAAAAGTGTTGAAAGCGTTCCCCGTGACAGCACGGTTCTGCTAATCCCAATGTATAAGTGCAAGCATATACAACATAGATGACACAATGGGTCAAGTTAATTAGGGGCAAGAAAAATAAAGTGTGCCATCAAGTTCATGAGAGATTTAATCCATAAGTTTTCACATAACAAAATACTTTTTAATTGGAAGATAGATGAAAACAAGAATATACTTGGAATGGTGTAACACACCATGCATAGGAATTTATAGTGGACACTGATGACCCACAAGTGTAGGGGGTGTATCGTAGTATTTTTGATAAATAGGAGTGTCGATCCCAACGAGGAGCAGAAGGTGCTGAACAGTGGTATGGAGCAGGAAATCCCTGTGAATAATTAGCAAACAGATTTTTAGTGGTTTTCTGACAAGGCAACAAAACAAAGAGCAAATAACAGAAGTAACGAACAAACGGAGCAAGTGGCCCAATCCTTTTTTAGCAAAGGACAAGCTGGTTGAAATACTTATAAGGACCAAACGTTCTCGAGGACACATGGGAATTCTGTCAAGTGCTTTCGTTGCAAATAGCTGAGTACTCTTCTTTGGTGTTTGTAAGTGTTGTGTGGGTGAACCTGTGCTAACATACCGCCCTTCCAAGGACTAATACATACTTGTGATTAAACCCCATGCAAACATCCGTAACTACAGGAAAGTAATTAAGATATAAATCTAACCACGCCTTAAACTCTGAGATCCTACACTCCCTTGTGCAAAGGTGTCCTAACGGGGGTTCGGGTTTCTGTCACTCCGGCAACCCCGTGATTAGTATCCAAATACACAATGCATTCCCCTAGGCTCATAAATGGTGAAGTGTCATGTAGTAGACGTTCACATGACACCACTAGAAGAATAGCACCACAACTTAAATACTAAACCATTGAATAATAACTCATCACAGATTCACTACTAACAACATGACTTCTCCCATGTCCTCAAGAACACAACGAACTACTCACAAGACATCATATGGATCAAGATCAAAGATGATATGGTAATGGATAACAATCTGAACATAAACAATAATCCAATAGTTCCACTCACAAGCATCAACTACAATAGTAATTAACACCGGGAAAGTTTCCCCTAAGAATTAAAGCAATATCCAACACAATTGTTACAGCGAGACGGAGTGGTGATGATGGTGCTGGTGGAGATGATGGTGTGGATGATGATGATGTTGATCCCTATGAAGCCTAGCTAGATGATGGTGTTGATGGCGACGGTCTCCCCTCTTTGGGAAGGAATTTCCCTAGCAGAAATCTGTCTGCCGGAGAGATCTTTCTCTCTCGGTGTTTTCTGCTGCCTAGAGGCGGCGGAAATATATCTGTGGTCACCCCCAGGTGTTAGGGTTCCATAGGGAAGATATAGGCAAAGGGGGAGAGTCGGAGGCCGAGCAGGTAGGCCACACCTGCCCTAGGCGCGGCCTCAGGTGGGACCGCGCCTAGGGGGTGTGGGCCCCCTGTGCCCCCCTTCGCTCCTCCTTCTGGCTCCCTCCATCTTCTTGTAAAATAATATGTTTCCATATTTTTCTGGTATTTTTCTGATCTTCACGAAATTGCACTGAACGCCTTCTTTTCCATCAAAATACAGACTCCGGCAACTCATCCTCCAAGATTCATCCAACATGCATAAACAGATGAAAATCCATAAGTAATACCTCATAATAAGACAAATATCAATGAATAGAGGTAAATTATGATATAGAATGGTGATGCAAATTGGGCGTATCAACTCCCCCAAGTAAACATGTCCACGGGTTTATGGAGTGAAGTGTCTATAAAAGAATACGAACAAGAAGCATCACACTTACCTTTGGACAACTCATAGAAGAAAGCAACTCACCATTATATAACTTATCTTGCAACCAAGTATAACAATCACAGTAGAGATGCATGAAGATAAATCATAATTGGAATTGGCAAACTTGTTCTTGGTCAAAGAACACCTGGCAAACAGTTTCAAAACAAGCTTTTTGTAGGAGTTTCAAAACAGGAGCACTCTTTGCTCAAAAAGATTTATCATAAGTGAAGGCTTTCAAAGTAATACGCAATAGATAAGAGTTTTGTGCAAACAAAGAAGATAAAGGACATGATTGAATAAATCACCATATGAATGCTTGAAACTCAAATGCTTGCTGGAGATAGAGAGGAAATAGGTTTACTGACTCAACTTGGAAGTAGGATAAAGGTCCCTTCATAGAGGGAAGCAGGGATTACAAGTCATATAGAGCTTCCAAAAGATTATGGTACTTACTAGCTTTGAAACCTCATTGCCCCTATCATAAGCATCTTGAGATGGTTAAGGTTAAAGTGAACAAAGATGGAGTATATGCTTGATGAAATATAAGTTGGCAATCTCATGTCCCTTGAATATGCGGGCCACTCCTCATGCTACTCAACTTTTGTTCCCAAGCAAGTTCTTGTCATTGTAAGTACTTGCATATCATCGAGAACCGCCAACGGGGTACCCCTTGCACATGGTACAGAAGCTTTCCCATAACCAAAATGATAAGGCAAGAAGACAGTAAGCATCTCCGCGATCTTTTTATTTACTATGTGTATAGTTTTTTATTGAGGATGCTTCACAAAATGCTCACTATGGTGGTGTTGCAAGTTTCCACCATGATTAGGCATGGCTTAGGCTAGCGGCCCAGGCGTTTCTCTAACACAAAGTACAAACTCCATGGACTCAAAAGTTCCCCTCTCATTTCACACCGTTGACATCCATAGACAAAAGAGCACGATATCAACGATGTACAGAGTACAAGTGCTATGTTGAAAACGTTCCCCGTGACAGCACAGTTATGCTAATCCCAACGTATAGATGCAAGAATATACAACTTCGATGTCCACAATGGTTCAAGTTTATTAGGGGCAAGAAAATAAAGTGTGCCACCAAGTTCGTGAGAGCTTTACTAACTAGTTTTCTCATAACAAAATACTTTTTAATTCAGAAGGTAGATGAATCTTGAGAATTTGCTTGGAATAGCAATAGCTACTAGGTAGATATGGTGGACATAAGTGGCAAAAGTTTGGTTTAAAGGAGTTTGGAAACATGAGAAGTATGCCTTATCAGAACAGGTTTTTGGCTAGCAAGGTTGGGTAGCAAGCAAGAAAGTTGAAAGAAACAAGCAAACATATAAGTAATAAAGCCAAACATGCAAGCTTCCTTGAATACACAAAAGATCTTAAATAAAGAATACTAAACTTATGAGCCAACAAAGAAAGAAAATAAATGATACCAAATACCTGTAAGCTTTTTATTTCTCTTCTTCTTTCAAACCTCAAAAATTGTTGCTACTGACCAGAACTCGGTTTGCCAAAACCAATTTAGATCCACTTGATGCTACCAAAGTGGTGCCAATGTTGATCAACAAGATCCATCATGTAATAGAGATTGCAAACTAAAATAAGAAGTGCAAAAAGTAAAAGATGAGACTTCTCATTAATATTCAATAAAGGCACTCACACCAAGGGATACATAGATAATCAACTAAAGGAGAGATACTTCCACATGCAAACCAAACTATAAGATAACTTCTCTACCACATATATGAATCCACTAAAAAGGTGAAATATGAAAGATAGTGGTGGTGATACCGCGACACTCCCCCAAGCTTGGAACAAGCCAAGGGGATGCCAAACCTGATGACGAGTTACTCCTTTGGTGGTGGTGGTGTTCTCTTGTCATGGGTCAGAAAATCTTCCAGCATCTTAGAAGCCTATTATTCTCCTCTTGAAGCAGATCCACGTTCATCCTCAAAGCACGGTACTTATCACAAAACTCGTTGGTGGTTCGAAGGGCTTCTGCTGCCTCAGGGCAGTATATGAGTTCTGGACCGAAGGCTATGATTCCCTGCATGTGACGAGAAAAAGCATCCACAATGTTAATAGCTCCTACAAAAGTAGTTTTCCTTCCACTTGTTCCCGCGGTGGTCTGTTCTTCCAACTCTAACTCCACGGGCTTCTTGCCTTTGTCGTTGGCAGAGGCCATGGTGCTCTAAACTTGAGAAAATTTCCTGACAGAAACATATCAAAACGAAAACATGACAAGATCTCGATGCAAGAACCTCGGGAATCCTGGGGGATTATATATTACGAAGTTTCAATGCATAAGGAAGGTTTTGACACGGAAATGAGACGGAGACGAAGTTCGGTGGGAAACACCCCCCTCAGGCGGGGCCAGGCTGGGGCCTGCGCCTAGGGTTGGTTTGTCCACCCCGGGCTCCGTTTCCTCTTCAGTTTCGTCTCATAACTTCCCTTATGTATTAAAAACATCAAAAATATAAAAATATTGGAGTTTCACAAACCTTCTGTTTTCACCACTTTTACCTATTCAAAGACGAACTCTGCAGATTCCTTTCCTCTTTTTCCTGAGAATTTCCTTCATACAAAACCTTTGCACAAACTCTATGAAAACATTAGTACAACCAAAAACAATATCCCTTTGGTACATACTTCAACTGAAAACACATCAAAACAAAAGCTTCAATAAGAGGCAAATGCAAATGAAGGCAGAAATCTGTCAAAACAGACCAGCAGGTAAAGATTGATTTTTTCGAAGACCTTTTGTTGCTCAAATCAAAAAGTGCAGAACTAATGAAAGTTGGATAACAACCTGGAGAACAAGATCAAAAAATGAAGCTCAATCCAAAGTATTGAGCTCCCTCGCGAATTTTTACAATACAGCACAAAAATCTGTCCCAGGACAGCAACTTTTCACAACTCCTCTCCTTCACAAAAGTAGTTGAACTTGACACAAAAACCAAAACAAAAAGGATAAGGAGTGGTTACTACTGAGGTAATAACTTCCAAGACACGACAAAACTCTTGGGTTATCTCCCAACGAGTACTTTTCTTTAATGCCTTTAAGTTAGGCTTGAAACTTTCAAAGATGCTCACTTAGGATATATATATTTGAAGTGAAAGAGAGCATCAAGAAGCAAATAACCAACACACTTGAGTCTAACCCACTTCCTATGCATGGGGTTATCATGAGAAAATGAATTGTTGAAACAAAAATCCACAAGCATAGGAAGACAAAACAAGTGCAACTTCAAAGCTTTCAAAATAAAACAGGGAAACTTAACATCATTGAGATGCATAAAACCATGTTTTCCTCTCTCATAATAACTTTCAGTAACACTTTTAATAAAGTTGAAAATATATCTATCACTGGAAACAACTTTATCATCAGAATAAGCATACTTACAATCGTCAAAGAGAGGTCCAAGGTCATAGACTGGATCAATAGAAGCAAGTTGTTCCATCCTGAAATCTTTATTAGGCAAGCTATTTTTACAAGGAACTTTAGCAAATTTGGAAAAATTAAACTCATAAGAATCTCCATCAAACTTAGTTAAAAAAAATTCCTTCTTACAATCAATAATAGCTCCACAAGTATTCAAGAAAGGTCTACCAAAAATGATAGGACAAGTTGTGCTAGCTGCTGAATTAAGCACTAGAAAATCAGCATGATATTTAATCTTACCACAGAGAACCTCCACATCTCTTACAATGCCAATGGGGCAAATTGTTTCCTTATTAGCAAGGTGAATAACAACATCAATGTCCTCAAGCTCACAAGGACCAATCTCATGCATAATTTCCCTGTAAAGCTCATAAGGAATAGCACTAGAACTAGCACCAATGTCACATAAACCATAGTAGCAATGATCACCAATTTTAACAGAAAGCATAGGAACACTAGCTTTTCTAACTTTAATAGGATGAGAGATAATATTAGAAGCATCTTCATATAAGACAATGTGCTCATCCTCTATATTTCTATTGATAGTGTCTTTCATAATAGCTACCACAGGTTCAACACTCAATTGCTTACCAGGCTCCACAGTTTTCTTTGTACTTTTGTTATTTGCATTAATAATCATAGAATACTCCTTTACCTTAGCTGGGAAAGGCATTTTCTCAACATGAGGTTCAGGCACAATATGATTAGTAGTACAAACTTGAGTACTTCTAACAGGAACCTGATTAACAACATCTTTATAAGGAGCATGTACTTATTCCAATTCTTCTTTGGAATTTCTATGTAAGAGGAAAAGGCTTTAAAACAGTTGGTAATACTTTGGGAATCAAGAACAAACTCATTGCTAATATCACAGAAGTCATCAGTTCCCATAAAAGATTTAATGCATTCATAATCATAGTTTATACCTGACTTTCTTCCTTTGTCATTCTCCCAAGCTTTAGTGTTATCTTGAATACGGTCTAAGAGATCCCATTTTGCTTCTTCCTTCATACGTGTGAATGATCCAGCACAAGAAGCATCTAGTAAATCTTTATCACGAAGAGAAAACCTAGCATAAAAGTTATTGAGAATAATATTGTTAGGGAGTTCATGAATAGGACATTTAAGCATTAGTAACTTCAATCTCCCCCGAGCTTGAGTTGTACTTTCTCCATCAAAAGGCCAAAAGTTATATATAATATTTCTATATTTATGAATTTCACTGTGAGGATAAAATTTAGAGTAAAAGAGAGATTCCATCTCCTCCCATTCCATGGATTGTCCATTCTTCAGCAGCTTATACCATTCTTCAGCTCTCCCTTTCAAGGATATGAAGAGTAACTTCTTCTTCACCTGTTTAGTTGTGATACCTGCACACTTAAACAACCCGCATAATTCATGGATAAAAAGCAAGTGATCACCGGGATGGACAGTTCCATCCCCAAAATAATAATTATCCATAACACGGTCAACAATACTTGTAGGTGTCTTAAAAGGATCTATCTCAACTGGAGGTGGTTCATCTACTACCCTAGCAGTGCTATTAGTTTTCCCAAACAGAAAACCAAGTGGGTTATCCATATTGGAAACAAAGTAGCAAGCAGTAACAAAAGCAATACTCACAGTAAAAGTTTCCCTTACCAGTTCCACTCTTGAATAGCGCTTCACTCCCCGGCAACGGTGCCAGAAAATAGTCTTGATGACCCACAAGTGTAGGGGGTGTATCGTAGTATTTTTTGATAAATAGGAGTGTCAATCCCAACGAGGAGCAGAAGGTGCTGAACAGTGCTATGGAGCAGAAAATCCCTGTGAATACTTAGCAAACGGATTTTTAGTGGTTTTTCGGCAAGGCAACAAAACAAAGAGCAAGTAACATAAGTAACGAAAAAATGGAGCAAGTGGCCCAATCCTTTATTAGCAAAGGACAAGCCGGTGGAAATACTTATAAGGACCAAACATTCTCGAGGACGCATGGGAATTCTGTCAAGTGCTTTCGTTGCAAATAGCTGAGTACTCTTCTTTGGTGTTTTTAAGTGTTGTGTGGGTGAACCTGTGCTAACATACCGCCCTTCCTACGACTAATACATACTTGTGATTAAACCCCCTGCAAACATCTGTAACTATAGGAAAGTATTTAAGATATAAATCTAACCACAGCCTTAAACTCTGAGATTCTACACTCCCTTGTGCAAAGGTCTCCTAACGGGGGTTTAGGTTTCTGTCACTCCGGCAACCCCGCGATTAGTATCCAAATACACAATGCATCCCCCTAGGCCCATAAATGGTGAAGTGTCATGTAGTCGACATTCACATGACACCACTAGAAGAATAGCACCACAACTTAAATACTAAACCATTGAATAATAACTCATCACGGATTCACTACTAACAACATGACTTCTCCCATGTCCTCAAGAACACAACGAACTACTCACAAGACATCATATGGATCAATATCAAAGATGATATGGTAATGGATAACAATCTAAACATAAACAATAATCCAATGGTTCCACTCACAAGCATCAACTACAATAGTAATTAACAACGGGAAAGTTTCCCCTAAGAACTAAAAGCAATATCCAACACAATTGTTACAGCGAGACGGAGTGGTGATGATGGTGCTGGTGGAGATGATGGTGTGGATGATGATGATGCTGATCCCGATGAAGCCTAGCTTGATAATGGTGTTGATGGCGGCGGTCTCCCCTCTCCGGGAAGGAATTCCCCCGGCAGAAATCTGTCTACCAAAGATATCTTTCTCTCTCGGTCTTTTCCGCCCCCCAGCGGCGGCAGAAATCTATCTGTGGTCGCCCCCCAGGTGTTAGGGTTCCGTAGGGAAGATATAGGCGAAGGGGGAGAGTTAGAGGCCGGGTAGGTGGGCCACACCTGCCCTAGGCGCGGCCTCAGGTGGGCCCGTGCCTAGGGGTGTGGGCCCCCTGTGGCCCCTCTTCGCTCCTCCTTCTGGCTCCCTCCATCTTCTTGTAAAATAATATGTTTCCATATTTTTCTGGTATTTTTCTGATCTTCGCGAAATTGCACCGAAACGCCTTCTTTTCCATCAGAATCCAGACTCCGGCAGCTCATCCTCCAAGATTCATCCAACATGCATAAACAGATGAAAAGCCATAAATAATACCTCATAATAATACAAATATCAATGAATAGAGGTAAATTATGATATAGAATGGTGATGCAAATTGGGCGTATCAGACACTTTGGAATAACTTGGTTTCTTGGGAGTTGGATGCATTAGTAGAACTTACTCATACAAGTGGAGGCTAGCAAAATACTGGGAGCAACCAACTAAGAGAGCAATAATGGCCATAATTATACAGAGCGACAAAACATTACTAATCAAAGCATAAAGTGATACTACAAGTCAAGGACTAAATGATCATAGATGCTATGGTGACTTGTTCATAGTCATAACATGGTGTGAGCATGTGCCAAGTCAACCCAAACAAAGCATCAAAGGAGAATACCACAATACTATGCTTTTGTATGATAAAACAACGCATGCTTCCTTCAAGGTACACTAAGCAATCCCAATTATTTGGAACAAGTCATGCTACAGCTAATCATTAAGCATAAGGTCAAAACAACACCTAGCATGACATGATAAAGTCTAACTCACAGTCAAAGCAAGCTCCTCTTGTACTACTCAAGCAAGAACTTTCTACTCTTCTCCAACACCAATCAACTTATTTGAAACAACACAGTGAGAATGGGGGTCCAAACTACTTTATTCAAGCAAACTAAGCAAACCAAATGAAAACTAAGATGCTCCAAGAACAACATAATAGTGATTGAAACAACAAAAACTAAGTGTCTAGAAAGACCTGAGCTTTTTATTGATGAAGAACGGGATGTCTTGGGCATCCCCAAGCTTTGACGCTTGTACCTCTTGAATATTTCTTGGGGTGACACGGGGTGGCATCCCCAAGCTTGAGATTTTGTCCATTCTTTATCTCATTACATCATTCTTTCCTTACACCTGAAAATTTTCCTTCATACAAAACTTCACACAAACTTCATTAGCAACATTAGTTCATTCAAAAGATAATAGACCTTTGGGTTTAGCTTTATAACAGAAAAGCTTTCACTAAAAACACAAGCTACTGTAGCAATTCCCTCAAAAATCTCAATTTCCCAAAAAGAACCCAAAAAGGAATCAATAAGAAGCAAATGCAAATAATGGCAGAAATCTGTCAAAACAGACCAGTAGGTAGAAACCTATTTTTAGAAGACCTTATGTTGCTCAAATTAAAACATGTTGAACTAACTAACGTTAGCTAACATACTAGGGTATTTATTCACAAAATATCAGCTCAAAACAACTTATAGAGATTTTACACGAATTTTTATGGTGGAGCACAAAAATCTGTTTCGAGACAACAACTCCCCAAATCTTACTTCCCTCTCATTAGAGGTCATTCTTGGCACAAAAAGCAAACAAAAAGGATAAGGAGAGGTCATTACTGAAGTAATAACTTCCAAGACTCAAGAAAACTCTTGGGTTCTCTCCCAACAAGTACTTTTCTTTAACGCCTTTAAGTTAGGCACAAGAAGCAAGAATCAAGTATTTTCAATTGAAGAAGCATTAACATCAACTCTCTTGGTCCTAACTTTCTTACATTTCTTCTTCTCTTTAGGGAATATGTGATTGCTTATTGGAGAAGCAAAATGCATAATGCCTTTTCCACATCTATTATTGACAAGGTGTTTCAGCAGGGATCTTCCAAGTGTAATTTGTCCTTTTCCTAAACATTCAATAACAAGATAATCATAGACACCATTTTCCATGAGATTTTTGTAAACACAACTTCAGCTATTCCAATGGGTAATAAAGTTGCATTATTTGTAAGAGATATTACTTCTCCTCCTTTAGAAAGTCCCCAAAGACTTAAAGACTCGTAGATATCTCTAGGCATGTCAACACCCGGATTTTTCAATCCTAGATGCTTGTTATGCCATACATCGCAATCCCAGGATTACCATTTTTGCGAGACATAACAGAATTGGATACCATAGTACTTCATCCATTACAAACGATACATAAGTTCTTACACAAATGGGGATCTCATGATCCAGTTCTTAATACAACATCAAGCAGCGGAATACGTAATAATAACGGTAGCGTAGGCGAAGCTCCATCTTCGGGGTCACAGGCAATGCTGACGATGGGAGATGATCCTAGTTGTCGTAACCTTCCTGGGGTCCATCTTCTAGGTACTCCTCTTCATAGTCTGGCCATGGGAATAGCCAGGGACAAAGCCATAAGTACTCTTTAAGTACTCGCAAACTAATACTAACAGGTAAGGGGTTTTTGGATAATAGGACACTAGGCTCTAGGGTTGTTTGGCAAAAAGCCAGGTTTATCTCTACTAAGTTCCAAAGCTAGTCACAATTTTATAAATCCTAAGTGGGATCTTGTAATTCAGGTCACAACTCTGTTGTGGTCAAGTCAAAGTCTCAATTCATTGCACAAGTCATTTTGAAAAGTCTGACGGGGGAACAAGATGGCCATCTAATCGTCCATAATCATGACGGCTATTCGAATAGTTTGACACTCTGCAGAGATTGTACACTTTCACCACAACATTCGATACATCCGTTAGGAACAAATCCTGAATTCACCATACTCAGTATGCGGATAATCAATCCTAACCTTTCAGTTACACTCCCTAGTATAAGCACATCTCCTGTGAGTTTGGCCTCCCAACCATGACCAGCTGTCATCTTGGGTACTGCACAGGTGGACAATCTTCACAAGGTAGCCACAGCTCAGACCTTGGCCGGGAGGGAACTAATACTAAGGTATATAAGTTTCCAGTCAAGCCCTACCCAATATTCGGGTATTGTGGTTGTACGCTAAAATTGGAATGGTATCGCATCCAGACAACCATCAGTTTTATAAAGGGCTAAGGCTCATGCCTCAACATTTTCATCACCAAAATCATCAAGTGTTTGGAAACACATGTACAAAACATTTCAATAGAATGATCCATCATTCCAAGGTTTTCATAACCATTTTTCCACCAAGTATTCCCATCTAAAAGTTGATCAAGTTTTATGCTTAGCACTAGCATCTACAGGTGGGGGTAGTACTAATGAGGGGTGGTAACTAGTGGAGTTTCACTAAGTCCAACCTTATATCTTAGGCTGATATCAAGGCTTCTAGCTTAGGCCAAATTTTATGCTCTTTATGCAACCTTCAGCACAACTGTCTAGTATCTACCACACTCTTAGGTAGACTCTAAGTAAGCTTTGATAAATAAATAAAGTAAGAAGCTTGCACATAAAACTAGGATTTGGTTTATCAAGTGGGTATGATCACATATGATTAAGGCATATAGTAGTCATATCACAAGTATGGGTTTGTGGCAACAGTAGGGTATCTGGCAAGGGTTAGCTTACATCAATATGAGTATAAGCTTGCATAGGTATAGTATCTTGCAAGTGTTAGCTTGCACATTCACTAGTAATATTAGGCTTGCCTTGTGCAGAGCAGTGGTTGAAGTTCTCCTCAGCTTCTTCTTCGTAGTATCCTCCTTCCTCCTCGTATCCTTGGTCGGTACTAGCGTCTATGAATAAATACGAGGTACACAATCACCAAACAATACTTAACTACTTGCAATCATCACACACAAGGGTCCTATAGATGATCTAGCATCATCTCTAACATTACAAGGTTAAGGCTTGATTTAAATCTTTTTATTTTTAGAAAAGTAATTTCTACTCATTGAAAAATTACTTAAGATTTAATATTCTCCAAACCAAACATGGGATCATGTTGACACATGTCATCACCACATATTGTAGTCCATGGGAATGTGATTTAAAGTGGTGTCACAATTTAATAAGGTTTTACCCTTTTATTTTAATTAATTAAAGTGGCTAGAAATGCTTATGAAGCATTCTTTTATTACTTGAATAGTATTTCTGCAAGTAAACCTATATATTTATATATATTCTGAAAGGTATGGTGAAATGTGATTTTTAAGAGTTGGAATCAACTCAAAAGCTTTTATGGTTTAAATTTGAAAAATGTTTGAATGCAGAAAAGCTCCTGCCTTGTTATTTTTACTATGGGTGATCTACAGATCCAAATGACTTGAATCCAACGGGCTTGGATTCAGCATTCACGGACCTTTCCAACAAAATTGGTTTCATTCAAATTGGTGCACTGAATCGATCTGGGTTGATTTTTGAAGTTGAGTGCTGAAGTGTGTTTGAATTGAAATAGAAAAAGATTTAATTTGAATCGCTCGGCTGCGCGGGAAATTCTAACGGGCCAGCCTGCTAAGCGCAGTGCTCCCGCGGGATGCTTAAGTGGGTATTCCCACTCGTCAGTGACACGGGGCTGGGCGAAGCGGTATGGGGCAACGTGGATCGTTCGATCTAGTTCTAATCCAACGGCTGGGGGTCATCGTCGACGCGAGACAACTCCGGCGAGAACGAAACCTAGCGCGGCCAGTGAGGGGTGCTGGGGGCTCACCGGGGTACGGGCGAGGGTCGGCGAGGCGGGCGAACGATGAAGTCGACGACGGCGAACCTCCTGGTACCGGTGGCTTCTCCTGGGGCGGCTCCAATCGCTAGCTCCCTTCTTCTCCAGAGGTGGCGGGCTCCGATGAAATTCTGGCGAGGTGGTGCTCGCCTTGCTCTGAGGACGGTGTGGCACGGTCAGTGAGGAGAGGGGAGTGAGATGGTGTGAAGAAATTGTGCGGGGGTGGCCTCTATTTATAGTCGAGCGAGGGGACCGTCGGGGCGCACGGTGAGCTCGTCGAGGGCGACGTTACAGGCGGCTAATGGCATGGGCAAGGGTAGGGGACGGTGCTGTGTCTCCTGGCGATGCTCAACGACATGGTCGCGAGGCATTGGGCGGTGTGGTTTGGTCTGGAACGGACGGTGCTCTGCGCGGCAGAGGCGGCGTCTTCGACGATGGGCGGTGGCTGTATGGCACGGGGCGGCAAACGGGGATGTCTGGCGGTCTCCTGGGTCGGTGGTGATCGTGTGTGCACGCGGTGAGGGCGGCGCGCGGTCTGTGGATGCTGGTCGAGGGTGGCGCTCTGGCGCATGCTCGGCATGGTCTGGGCGCGGCTTGTGCGCGTGGTCCAGGGCTTGGCAACGCTCGCGGCTAGGACAGGGAGTGGCAGTGGACGGTGGGCTGCCTCCCAGACAAGGTTGGCACGGCTAGTTCTTCCTCTAGCCTGCTGTCCACAATGGGGTGACATTGGGGTGCTCGGCTGTTCACCATTGATGGCAATGGCAAGATCACAGTGGTGCTAGTGCCTGGCTAATCTTCCTAGATGATCTACTGAGTTGTGTGTGAGCTAACTAGGGAACAAGTTAGGCAAGAATCACTGCACACTATAGTGTTTGATGTTTTGTTTGATTTGTGTCTACAACCTGTTTGATGAAATGGCCGCATGAAATCAAGTTTTGAATTTTGAAATGAATTTTGGTGGGTTTGCTAGATTGGTGCTGGTGAGTCTGCAGATGCTTGGGTTTTGAAAGTTGAGCTTGTTTGAGTGGTTTTTGAAAAAGTGGGATCTTCCCATATGATAAAGATTCAATTTTGAATTGTCATTTAAACTATGCATTTTTAACTTTCTGGATGATCACAAAGTGGGCCTTGATACTTTGTTATGAGTACATTCAAGGGGTGCAAAGATCCAGAAAAGTTTCTGTTAGGTTTTGAAAGTTTGAGACAGCCAAAGTAGGCATGGGAGTTAAATTGGTCAAAATGACCATTCACTTAATATATTTGTTTTGATTTACTTGTCTTTAGGAAAAGTGTGGGAAATGTTTTAGATGATGTTCATTTCACCTAAGAAACATTTTACAAGCAATGGATCACACAAACAAGGTGGTTTTTAAAGAAATTCAAAATCCATGCATACACATATACATGCATTCATGAGTTTATTTAGAAAAGTTTTTGTTAACCCTAATCTTGATGATTAGTGTTTGATGATCTAAGTTTGGTGTTTTTGGGATGTTACAAACCTTCCCCCCTTAAACAAAATCTCGTCCCGAGATTTGAAAAAGGATGAAAAGATTACCTAGGATTTGAAGAGATCGGGAAACTCCGTCCTGATGTGATCTTCGCGTTCCCATGTAGCTTCCTCTTCTGTGTGGTTGCTCCACTGAATCTTGAGAAACTTGATGCTTCGGGTTCTGGTAGTTCGAAAGGCTTCTTCCAATATACGGATGGGTACTTCGGGATAGGTTAGGTCATTGTTGATCTCTATGGTCCGGTGGTCAATATTCTTGAACACTTCGGTCTTCTCGGGGACTTCGAGACACTTGCGTAGTAATGAGATATGGAACACATTGTGCACAGCTGACATCTCTTCTGGTAGCTCCAGTTGATACGATACTTCTCCTCGACGGTTCAGAATTTTGAAAGGTCTGATATATCTGGGGGCTAACTTTCCCTTGAGTTGGAAACGTTGCATTCCCTTCAATGGCGACACTTTCAGATAAACAAAATCTCCTATGTTGAAGGCGAGGTCTCGACGTCTCTTGTCGGCGTAACTCTTCTGTCAGGATTGGGCTGTCTTGAGGTGCTCACGAATCTTGTGAACCTTCTCTTCTGCTTCTCGTAGGATGTCGGGTCCGAAGATCTGACTCTCTCCTACTTCCGACCAGTTCAAAGGGGTGCGGCACTTTCTTCCGTACATGAATTCAAATGGGGTCATTTGCAAACTAGCTTGGTAACTATTGTTGTAAGAAAATTCTGCAAACGGCAGACAGTCTTCCCACTTGGATCCATATTCTAGCACACATGCTCTAAGCATATCTTCGAGTATTTGATTTACTCGCTCCGTTTGTCCATCGGTCTGAGGGTGATACGCGGTACTGAAATCTAGGCGGGTTCGTAAACCTTCTTGGACTTTCTTCTAGAATCTCGAGGTAAACTGAGTTCCTCGATCCGATACTATGTTCTTGGGGACTCCATGCAAACTAACGATTCTAGCGATGTACAACTCTGCTAGCTTCGAACTCTGATAGGTGGTTTTGACGGGCAAGAAATGGGCGACTTTGGACAATTTGTCCACTATGACCCAAATAGAGTCATTTCCCCTACTAGAAGTAGGTAGTCCAGTGATAAAGTCCATTCCTACAGAATCCCATTTCCATTCCGGAATGTGCAAAGGTTGCAACAATCCAGCGGGTCTTTGATGTCCGGCCTTGACTCGCTGACATATATCACACTTGGCGATATAGCTTCCGATTTCTCTCTTCATCTTATGCCACCAAAATTGCTCTTTCAAATCTTGATACATCTTCGTTCCTCCGAGATGGATAGAATAAAGAGTATCATGAGCCTCCTTCAAGATAACTTCTTTTAACTCAGAATCTGATGGTACACAAAGGCGTCCTTTGTACCACAAAACTCCTTCTTCGTCCTCGGTGAATCCGGGTACTTTGCTTGTACCGATATGACGCTTGATTCCGTCGATACTAGCATTTCCTTTCTATGCCTCTTTAATCTGACTGATCAAAGTGGGCTGAAGTTCTATGCTAGCCAAAAATCCTTCACTTACTAATTCCATTCGAAAATCTTCCATCTCTTTGTGCAAACTTGGTTGCTCCTTCAAAATCATGGAGTTCAAGCGGCACGGCAATCTGCTAAGGGCATCGGCTACCACATTGGCTTTACCAGGGTGATAGTGAATGTCCAGGTTGTAATCCTTGATTAGCTCAATCCATCTTCTCTGCCTCATATTCAACTCCTTCTGAGTGAATATATACTTTAGGCTCTTGTGATCCGAGTAAATCTCATAACGATTTCCCATCAGGTAGTGTCTCCATGTCTTCAGGGCTAGAACTACTGCAGCGAGTTCGAGGTCATGGGTTGGGTAGTTTTGCTCATGTTGCTTCAATTTTCGGGATAGATAAGATATAACTTTGCCTTCTTGCATTAGCACACATCCGAGACCAATCTTGGATGCGTCACAATACACATCGAAGGGCTTCGTGATATCCGGCATGATCAAGATTGGGGCTGAAATCAATCTCCTTTTGAGTTCTTGAAAACTTGCTTCACATTTGTCGGTCCATTCAAACTTCTTGTCCTTCTTCAGAAATTGGGTCATGGGTCTGGCTATACTAGAGAATCCTTCTACAAATTTGCGGCAATATCCCGCCAATCCGAGAAAAGCACGAACTTGGGTTTGAGTGGTTGGGGCTTGCCAATCTTCTACATCTTTCACTTTGGCAGGGTCAACGGCAATTCCTCCGGCTGATACAATGTGACCGAGGAATCCTACTTCCTGTAACCAGAATTCACATTTGCTAAATTTTGCATACAGTTGATGCTCTCTAAGGGTTCCAAGAATGGTCCTTAGGTGTAGCTCATGTTCTTCTTCTGATTTGGAATAAATCAGAATGTCATCGATGAAAGCAATGACAAACTTATCCAGGAAGTCCATAAAAATCTTATTCATGAGGTTCATGAAATAAGCGGGGGCATTGGTTAATCCAAAAGACATGACTGTATACTCAAACAATCCATATCTGGTGGTAGAGGCAGTCTTTGGGATATCCTCTGCACGAATTTTGAGTTGATGATAGCCAGTCCTAAGATCAATCTTAGAAAACACTTTGGCACCGGTCAACTGATCAAACAAATCTTCTATCTTAGGCAAGGGGTACTTGTTCTTGATGGTGACATCATTCAACTTTCGATAATCCATACATAAACGGTTACCTCCATCTTTCTTGTCCACAAATAAGACAGGTGATCTCCATGGGGACGCACTTGGTTGAATCAATCCGATTTCCAACATGGAATCCAGTTGCTTCTTTAGTTCTTCTAGTTCTGACGGGTTCATACTATAGGGTCTCTGGGCTATGGGTCCTGTTTCGGGGATTAGTTCGATGATAAACTCGATATCCCGATCTGGGGGCATACCGGGCAAAACATCTGGAAATACATCGGGGTATTCGCAGACTATCCGGACTTGGTCAATGGTAGGTTGGGCTATACTCTTGTTACACTTGAATTGGCGAGGTAAGGTTTCAGATATATGCTCGACTGATATTCCGGCGGTACTGGTCATGGTGATGGCTTTCTTGGCACAGTCAATCAATCCTTTATGTTTGGACATCCAATCCATTCCTAGTACTACTTCCAAACCTTTAGTTCCGAGTACTATTAGGTTGGCATAAAAATCTATGCCATGGATTCGGATAGGGACGGCCTTGCAAATTTGCCTAGCCTTGGTGGTTGATCCGGGAATTTGTACAATCATCACATGCTTCAATTTGGTTGGTTGAATTTTACTAGTGCAGGAAAATTCTTCGGTGACAAATGAATGCGATGCACCAGAATCAAAAAACACTCTTCAAGTATTGAATTAACAGAAAACATACCCAGCACGACGTCTGGCGCTTCCTGAGCTTCTTCAGCATGCATGAGAAAAAGACGGCCATTGCGGTTGAGTGAATTCCCTGGGGCAAATCTTCTCCCTGGCTGGACACGACGCTGCTGCTGAGCTGGGACATTGGCGTTGGGGGCTGTAGCATTCTTCTTGTTGGGGCACTTTGGAATAGTGCCTTTATTTCCTGATCATAACAGGTCACTTGTGACTTGTCCTTGGTCATGCAACACATAGCATTGCTTCCAGTCCTCGGGGCAGTGTTGGGGTTAGCGGTAGCATTGTTGGTGTTGAACTTGGGTGGGGCACGGGTGAAATTGCTAGAGTTGTCGGGGTTGTTGTGATTCCCTCCGGGTCTAGGGTTTCCACGGTTGGGATAGGTTGGACGGGTCATAGGGGGTCTGTTGGTTCTTGGGGCAAATCCTGGAGATGGGTTGGGGCGATACTTTGGGGTCTGATGGGTTCCTGGTTGATGCATCATGCGACGCTTGCGGTTCTCATTGGCCTGGTTGATCTTTCCTTCCATCTGGATAGCAGAGTCGACAAGGGCTTCAATATCAACAAAGGGGATATTGACTAACACTGTCTGCATCTCGTCATGCAGACCATTCAGGAATCTTTCTTTCTTATTGGCTTCGGTGTCTATCTCGTCCGGGGCATACCTAGCTAATGACAAAAATTTGTCATGGTATTCCACTACAGTCATCCTGCCTTGCTTCAACTCTCTGAACTCGTCTCTCATTCTCTTGATCAAACCTGGTGGCACATGGGTTCTGCTAAACTTGACCTTGAATTCCTCCCAGGTCATCATCTGGCCTCCGGTCATTGCACGAACACTGTTCCACCATGCCCTGGCATCTCCGGCTAGATAATGGGTGGCGAACAGGACTTTCTCGTTGGCTTCGACTCCTGCTACTTCTAAGTTGTTTTCCATGGTTTGCAGCCAATCATCGGCGTCTAGGGGTTCTTCTGACTTGGTGAAAACGGGTGGGTTGGTATTCTAGAAATTCTTGATCTTAGATCCATGGTTGTCCTGATTTCCGTGGCCTTGGTTGTTGTGGGCTAGCTGGGCTATCTGTTGCAGAGTGGCTAGGTTGGCTTGACGTTCCGCTCTTTCAGCTTCGCGGTCAGAAGTCAACATTTGCAGGATCTGCAACATCGGGTCCGGGGCTGAACCACTTCCTCCACGTGGCATCTGAAGATTGATATAGATCATGAGAAAAGAGGGAAATTTCTAAGGTTTTGGGTTTTTGAAAAGTTTTTAGAGTTTGACTCAGGTTTTTCTAGCAACTTTCTTTTTCATTCATTCACTCATAGCACACAGTACAACACACACCACAACAAGGAAAATCAGATGGTTTTAAGAACCATTCTGAAATCTACGATACAGTGGGACCGACTACTACTCACTATGCTAGTGCTCAGTGCTACTACTCCTCGGAGTCTATGGCTTCATCATCTTCATTATCATCGATGAAGGCGAAATCATCCTCATCGGTGAAGAAGTCCATGGCCTGATCCTCCAGAAAATCATCGTCATCACTGAGATAGGAGTAAGGGTCTCCACGAAGATCCTCTCCGGCATTCTCCCTTTCCTCTAACTGCATGTCTCTCTCGTGGATGGTCTCTTCCAGAGATGAGATGCGATGGCGAAGACGGGCAATAATGCGCTCTTTCTTGTTGAGCTGACGGCGGCAAGACTTGCGATCCTTTGCTAGCATGGCGATGGTCTGGTCCTTCATCTTGATGATGGCAGACTTGTGGTTGCAATAGTCACGGCAGTTGTCCAATTCCTGCTGACAATTATACATCATGAAGCTAAGGTGGTCTAATTGAGTCTTCAGCTCGGGGTGGTATGGGGCTTCCAATGGTTGTCCATTTGCATCACGCCTTGGGCAAAACTCAAAGCGAGTACCCTTGATCTGATTGATGCTCTGCCCACACAGACGGGAAAGAGCTTCCTGCATTGCTCTGGCAAGTCCATCGAGCCAGTTGTTTTCCCTCAAGGTAAACTGAATTCCCTCCGCAGTGGGAGTTTCAATCTTTCCTCGGAGACTTGCAACAATTAGCCACTGCAGATCTTCTCCTCCTTGATCATTGAGCTGAGCTCCGAAGAACTCGGGATGCGGACGCTCCAGAAGTTCCGAAAGCTGATCCAGATCCCTCTCAAAGATAAGGTCTCCTCCATTCCCAAGTTGGTAAAACTTGTTGTACTTCATGTCCATCTATAAAAATAGAGGATGAGTAGATTAGCATAGTGATCAAGTCTGTCAAAATTTTATCTATTTTGCAAGAGTTTTTGAGGAACATGAAGTTTTATTAAAGAATTAAAGAGGTAAGAATGAGAATAAGTTTTCATAGATATTTTGTTCTTTGGTTTTGAAACTAAGTTTTTGGTTCAACGTCCAATCTAACTAGGGTCTCCTATGGTCAGGATGGCTCTGATACCAACTTGTCAACACCCGGATTTTTCAATCCTAGATGCCTGTTATGCCATACATCGCAATCCCAGGATTACCATTTTGCGAGACATAAAATTGGATACCATAGTACTTCATCCATTACAAACGATACATAAGTTCTTACACAAATGGGGATCTCATGATCCAGTTCTTAATACAACATCAAGCAGCGGAATACGTAATAATAACGGTAGTGTAGGCGAAGCTCCATCTTCGGGGTCACAGGCAATGCTGACGATGGGAGATGATCCTAGTTGTCGTAACCTTCCTGGGGTCCATCTTCCAGGTACTCCTCTTCATAGTCTGGCCATGGGAATAGCCAGGGACAAAGCCATGAGTACTCTTTAAGTACTCGCAAACTAATACTAACAGGTAAGGGGTTTTTGGATAATAGGACACTAGGCTCTAGGGTTGTTTGGCAAAAAGCCAGGTTTATCTCTACTAAGTTCCAAAGCTAGTCACAATTTTATAACTCCTAAGTGGGATCTTGTAATTCAGGTCACAACTCTGTTGTGGTCAAGTCAAAGTCTCAATTCATTGCACAAGTCATTTTGAAAAGTCTGATGGGGGAACCAGATGGCCCTCCAATCGTCCATAATCATGACGCGGCTATTCGAATAGTTTGACACTCTGCAGATATTGTACACTTTCACCACAACATTCGATACATCCGCCAGGAACAAATCCTGAATTCACCATACTCAGTATGCAGATAATCAATCCTAACCTTTCAGTTACACGCCCTAGTATAAGCACCTCTCCTGTGAGTTTGGCCTCCCAACCATGACCAGCTGTCATCTTGGGTACTGCACAGGTGGACAATCTTCACAAGGTAGCCTCAGCTCATACCTTGGCCGGGAGGGAACTAATACTAAGGTATATAAGTTTCCAGTCAAGCCCTACCCAATATTCGGGTATTGTGGTTGTACGCTAAAATTGGAATGGTATCGCATCCAAACAACCATCAGTTTTATAAAGGGCTAAGGCTCATGCCTCAACATTTTCATCACCAAAATCATCAAGTGTTTGGAAACACATGTCCAAAACATTTCAATAGAATGATCCATCATTCCAAGGTTTTCATAACCATTTTTCCACCAAGTATTCCCATCTAAAAGTTGATCAAGTTTTATGCTTAGCACTAGCATCTACAGGTGGGGGTAATACTAATGAGGGGTGGTAACTAGTGGAGTTTCACTAAGTCTAACCTTATATCTTAGGCTGATATCAAGGCTTCTAGCTTAGGCCAAATTTTATGCTCTTTATGCAACCTTCAGCACAACTGTCTAGTATCTACCACACTCTTAGGTAGACTCTAAGTAAGCTTTGATAAAGAAATAAAGTAAGAAGCTTGCACATAAAACTAGGATTTGGTTTATCAAGTGGGTATGATCACATATGCTTAAGGCATATAGTAGTCATATCACAAGTATGGGTTTGTGGCAACAGTAGGGTATCTGGCAAGGGTTAGCTTACATCAATATGAGTATAAGCTTGCATAGGTATAGTATCTTGCAAGTGTTAGCTTGCACATTCACTAGTAATATTAGGCTTGCCTTGTGCAGAGTAGTGGTTGAAGTTCTCCTCGGCTTATTCTTCGTAGTATCCTCCTTCCTCCTCGTATCCTTGGTCGGTACTAGCGTCTATGAATAAATACGAGCTACACAATCACCAAACAATACTTAACTACTTGCAATAATCACACACAAGGGTCCTATATATGATCTAGCATCATCTCTAACATTACAAGGTTAAGGCTTGGTTTAAATCTTTTTATTTTTAGAAAAGTAATTTCTACTCATTGAAAAATTACTTAAGATTTAATATTCTCCAAACTAAACATGGGATCATGTTGACACATGTCATCACCACATATTGTAGTCCATGGGAATGTGATTTAAAGTGGTGTCACAATTTAATAAGGTTTTACCCTTTTATTTTAATTAATTAAAGTGGCTAGAAATGCTTATGAAGCATTCTTTTATTACTTGAATAGTATTTCTGCAAGTAAACCTATATATTTTTATATATTCTGAAAGGTATGGTGAAATGTGATTTTTGTGAGTTGGAATCAACTCAAAAGCTTTTATGGTTTAAATTTGAAAAATGTTTGAATGCAGAAAAGCTTCTGCCTTGTTATTTTTACTATGGGTGATCTACAGATCCAAATGACTTGAATCCAACGGGCTTGGATTCAGCATTCACAGACCTTTCCAACAAAATTGGTTTCATTCAAATTGGTGCACTGAATCGATATGGGTTGATTTTTGAAGTTGAGTGCTGAAGTGTGTTTGAATTGAAATAGAAAAAGATTTAATTTGAATCGCTGGGCTGCACGGGAAATTCTAACGGGCCGGCCTGCTAATGCTCCTGGCTGCTTAAGTGGGTGTCCCCACTGTCGGTGACAGGGCTGGGCGGCGAAGCGGTATGGGGCAACGTGGATCGTTCGATCTAGTTCTAATCCAACGGCTGGGGGTCATCGTCGACGCGAGACAACTCCGGCGAGAACGAAACCTAGCACGGCCAGTGAGGGGTGCTGGGGGCTCACGAAGGGCAGGCGAGGTCGGCGAGCGAGCAACGACGAAGTCGGCGATGGCGAACCTCCTGGTACCGGTGGCTTCTCCTGGGGTGGCTCCAATCGCTGGCTCCCTTCTTCTCCAGAGGCGGCGGGCTCCGATGAAATTCCGGCGAGGTGGTGCTCGCCTTGCTCTGAGGACGGTGTGGCACGGTCAGTGAGGAGAGGGGAGTGAGATGGTGTGAAGAAATCGTGCGGGGGTGGCCTCTATTTATAGTCGAGCGAGGGGACCGTCGGGGCGCACGGTGAGCTCGTCGGGGGCGACGTTATAGGTGACTAATGGCATGGGCAAGGGTAGGGGACGGTGCTGTGTCTCCTGGCGATGCTCAACGACATGGTCGCGAGGCATGGGGCGGTGTGGTTTGGTCTGGAACGGCCGGTGCTCTGCTTGCAGGCGGCGTCTTCGACGGCGGGCGGTGGCTGTATGGCACGGGGCGGCAAACGGGGATGTCTGGCGGTCTCCTGGGTCGGTGGTGATCGTGTGTGCACGCGGTGAGGGCGACGCGCGGTCTGTGGACGCTGGTCGAGGGTGGCGCTCTGGCGCACGCTCGGCATGGTCTGGGCGCGGCTTGTGCGCGTGGTCCAGGGCTTGGCAACGCTCGCGGCTGGGACAGGGAGTGGCGGTGGGCGGTGGACGGTGGGCTGCCTCCCAGACAAGGTTGGCACGGCTAGTTCTTCCTCTAGCCTGCTGTCCACAATGGGGTGACATTGGGGTGCTCGGCTGTTCACCATTGATGGCAATGGCAAGATCAAAGTGGTGCTAGTGCCTGGCTAATCTTCCTAGATGATCTACTGAGTTGTGTGTGAGCTAACTAGGGAACAAGTTAGGCAAGAATCACTGCACACTATAGTGTTTGATGTTTTGTTTGATTTGTGTCTGCAACCTGTTTGATGAAATGGCCGCATGAAATCAAGTTTTGAATTTTGAAATGAATTTTGGTGGGTTTTCTAGATTGGTGTTGGTGAGTCTGCAGATGCTTGGGTTTTGAAAGTTGAGCTTGTTTGAGTGGTTTTTGAAAAAGTGGGATCTCCCATATGATAAAGATTCAATTTTGAATTGTCATTTAAACTATGCATTTGAAACTTTCTAGATGATCACAGAGTGGGCCTTGATACTTTGTTATGAGTACATTCAAGGGGTGCAAAGATCCAGAAAATTTTCTGTTAGGTTTTGAAAGTTTGAGACATCCAAAGTAGGCATGGGAGTTAAATTGGTCAAAATGACCATTCACTTAATATATTTGTTTTGATTTACTTGTCTTTAGGAAAAGTGTGGGAAATGTTTTAGATGATGTTCATTTCACCTAAGAAACATTTTACAAGCAATGGATCACACAAACAAGGTGGTTTTTAAAGAAATTCAAAATCCATGCATACACATATACATGCATTCATGAGTTTATTTAGAAAAGTTTTTGTTAACCCTAATCTTGATGATTAGTGTTTGATGATCTAAGTTTGGTGTTTTTGGGATGTTACAAGGCATAAGGCCAAATTTAGACATGATATCACTGCGAGCATCAAAAGTTTCACTATTTATAGAAACTTTTATTGTAGGAAACCATTTTGAAGTCTCAGAGTTTATTGGAACATAACCATGGTGCTCTCTAAGTGTGTGATAGCAACTGTTCAAAGCAGTAGTACTGGACTCAAGAGTGTTCAACCTAGCATAAATGTCTATAAAAGAAGAATCAGACTTGCTAGGCATATTATAAATTATAATCAACTTCTTTATGGTATCCAAAGCTTCATCCTTAGTACATCGAAAAATATCTTTCTCAGCTACAGCATCCAAAGCATATCTATAACAAAGAGCAATAACGCTGTAGAAACTATTAATAACCAAGCTAAGACTCATCTTAGGCTCAGTTTCCCTTTGTAAAGCAGAGATTCTATACCAAGCTTCTTTGAAACTCTCTTAACTTCCTTGCTTGAAAGTAAAGATCATTTCCATAGCTGACACGAGGATTGGACCAAAACCAGACATGGTAGCAACTAGAGTAGGAACTAATTTTTTGTGTGTTTTTTATAAGAGAAAACAAACCAACCTAAACTAATTTTTCTAGTTTTTGATTAAAAAAGGCAAACAAAACCAAACAAAAGAATCTAAGCAAAACAAAAAAAAGTAAAGAGAATTGTTGAGAAGGATTCCGCTTGTGAAGATGTCCATAGCCTCCCCGGCAACGGCGCCAGAAAACTTGTTGATGGCGCCTGATAGCTCTTCGTTGGGAAACCCCAAGAGCAAGGTGTGAAGAGCACAGCAGCAAGTCTTCCCTCGGTAAGAAACCGAGGTTATCGAAATAGTAGGAGGAAGGAAACGTCTCAAAGGTGTTCCAAGCAACTCGGAAACCTGCACAACACAAACTCAAGACTTTGCACCAACGAACAGTGAGGTTGTGAATCTCACTGGTTGCTGTAACAAAGGATTAACTGTATGGTGTGGAAGGTAATAGTGGTTTGTAGCAAGTAAACAGTAACAGTGGAAGATGTATCAATGGTAAAGATTGGATCGGGGTCCATAGTTCACTAGAGGTGTTCTCCTTTGATAAACAAACATGGCATGCTGGGTAAACAAATTACAGCAGGGCAATTGACAGGACTGAGCAAGGCATAACAATGCAATACTAGACATTCATGATCCTATAAGATTCGATTGGGAAATACAACAAGATACATAGACCGCCATCCAACTGCATCTATGACTAGAAATCCACCTTTAGGTTATCATCCGAACCCCCTCCAGTTTTAAGTTGTAAGCAATAGATAACTTCTTTAAGCAAAGTGTGTAAGGTAAACAATCCACTTGTTCCATGAACAAGAGACCGTTGTTTACTCTCTAGTGGAAACATCATATCTACAACCTTAGATATTTATGTCACTTCCCTTAGATTAAATAGAGGCATGAACCCACTATCGAGCATAAATACCCCCTCTTAGAGTCACTAGCATCTACTTGGCCAAGATAGATACTAGAAACGGAGAGCATGCAAGACCACAAACAACACAGACATGATAGAATCAATAAGACAAAACCATTGATCAATATGACATAGTAATCTCAATATCCATCGGATCCCCGCAAACACAACATGCATGATTACAAATAGATATGATCTTGATCATGAACGGAGCTCACAAGATCTAAACATGGTATCACAAACAAGGATATACAACCATCTAGCTACTACATGGACCCATAGTCCAAGGTGGAACTACTCACACTTCATACCGGAGGCTGGCATGATGAAGAAGAAGGCCTTTGGGATGATCTCCCCTCCGAAAGGGTGCCGGGAAGAGCTTCAAATCCCCCGATCTAGGGACGATGGTGGCGGCGGCTACAGACGGTTCCGTGAAAAATTGATCGGGTACTTAGGGTTTATGCATCGGGGCGTATTTATAGGAGAAGAGGCGAGGCAGGGGCTGCCAGGGTGGTCACACCCCCCAGGCGCGGCTAACCCTAGCCCGCGCCACCAGGGGGTGTGTCCCCCTGGTGCCTCCCCTCTGTCTCGTACTTTGGCTCCGTGTTCCCCACGGTAAAATATTGACTTTGGCTTTTGTCCTGTCCAATTCCGAGAATATTGATTTTCTGCCTTTCTGGAACCAAAAATAGAAGAAAACAGGCAACTGACACTGTAGCATCTTGTTAATAGGTTAGTACCAGAAAACATATAAAAACACCTCAAGGTGTAGACAAAGCAAAGCAAAGTAGATACTAAACAAGCATGGAACATCAAAAATTATAGATACGTTTCCGACGTATCAGTGTTGTGATGTGATATGGCCATGATTGTGATTATATGTGATGTAAGCAATGTTCCTTATTGTAAGTCGGCAACCGGAAGGAGCCTTATGGTTGTCTTTTTAATTCGTTAAGACCTGCGTGTCTATTATTCAAAGTAGTTATAATAGTTGATGCTGGTGGAAGACAACCATGGAGCGACGCCATTGCCCTTGATGCCACGCCGGTGATGATGGAGATCATGTTCGTGCTTGAAGATGGAGATCGGAAGCACAAGAAGAAATGCCATATCATATCACATATTATGAATGGCATGTGATGTTAATCCTTTTATGCATCTTGTATTGCTTAGATCGCGACGGTAGTATTATAAGATGATCCCTCTCATAAAATTATCAAGTAAAGTGTTCACCCTTAGTTAGCACCATTACCAAGAATCGTCGTTTCGATGCACCACGTGATGATTGGGTGTGATAGAATCAATGTGTGCATATAATAGGAGCAAGCCAGATTTGCTCATGCAGAAACTAAGGTTAACCTTGACGAGCCTAGCATGTATAGACATGGTCTCGGAACACGGATCACCGAAAGGTAAAGCATGAGTCATATAGTAGATATGATGAACATGTTAATTGTTCGCCATCGAAGCTACATCATATCTCGTGATGATCAGATTTGATGTAGTGGATTTGGTTCATGTGATCACTAAAACAATGTGAGGGATATTGTTTAGAGTGGGAGTTCACCTAGATTAATTTAATTATTAATAAGAACTGAATTTGTCATAAACTTAGTCTAAACTATTGCAAATATGTTGTAGATCAATGGTGGCCCCTGATGTCTACGCACTTCTATTCTCGTAGACAGTTGTTGGGCCTCCAAGTTCAGAGGTTTGTAGAACAGCAGCAAGTTTTCCTTAAGTGGATTACCCAAGGTTTATAGAACTCAGGGAGGAATTGGTCAAAGGTATTCCCTCTCAAGCAACCCTGCAATCAAGATACAAGAAGTCTCTTGTGTCCCCAACACACCCAATACACTTGTCAGGTGTATAGGTGCACTAGTTCGGCGAAGAGATAGTGAAACACAAGTGGTAACGGTGCCATAAAATAGCTTGACGGTGAGGTAAAGACTAAAGGCAAAAGGATGGAAGCAAGCAAACATGCAACATATATAGATGCAAACGGTGTTTCAATGTTTAGAAACAAGGCCTAGGGATCATACTTTCACTAGTGAACACTCTCTCATATAAATATACTCTCTTCATGATACTACTCTTAACTACTCTCCGGTTGGACACTCTAATCCACGGTAGGCCTACAAAAGCACACCTCAAAGTTCGCCTTTCCTAGTCTAGATAACCCCATGGTGAGGTGCAAGAACAGAGACTTTCTGTCCCCCGAATCTCCCCTTCGGTGGCGGTGGCGCAGCGGAACTTTTCGTGGCTTTCTGGTCGATGATTTAGGGTTTCTGAGGCGGGGGCTTCTTATAGGCGAAGGAGACAAGGTCGGTGGAGGGCCAGGGGGCCCATGCCCCCTATGGGCGCGGCCAGGGTGGGGCCCGTGCCCACCTAGGGTGTGGCCACCCTGGTGTCCTCCTCCATCTCGTCTTTGATTTTCCGTATCGCTCAGGGAAAAATATGAACTTTGGCTTTTGTCCCGTCCGATTCCGAGAATATTCATTTTTTAGATTTCTAAAACCAAAAACAGCAGAAAACAGGCAACTGACACTGTGGCATCTTGTCAATAGGTTAGTTCCAGAAAGTGTATAAAAATACCTCAAAGTGTAGACAAAACATAGCAAAGTGGATACTAAACAAGCATGGAACATAAAAAATTATAGATACGTTTACGACGTATCAGCCCCTACCATCAATTTTAATGGGTTCCTAGAGAAAGAAAAGTTGAAAAACAATGGAAGCAACTTCGCGGATTGGTTCCGCAACTTGAGGATTATCCTAAATGCTGGTAATTTGACATATGTTCTGGATGCACCGCTGGGTGACCCGCCTGCAGCTGACGCTACCGATGAGGTGAAGAATGTTTTCATCACTCAGAAGAATTAGTACTCCATATTTTAGTGTGCTATCTTGTATGGTTTGGAATCGGGGCTTAAGAAAAGGTTTGAGAACTTTGACCCATATGATATTGTCCGTGAACTCAAAATGTTATTTGAGGCTCATGCGGCAGTTCAGAGTTATGAAGCTTCTGAAAAGTTCTTTAACTACAAGATGGAAGAGGGCAGCTCCATTAGTGAGCATGTGCTTAAGATGTCTGGGCATGCTAGTAAGCTCCAAAGCTTGGGTATAGTGATTCCTAATGCTTTGGGGATTCACCGTGTCCTCCAATAACTACCACCAAGTTACAAGAACTTTGTGATGAACTACAATATGCAAAACATGGACAAGTCGTTGCCTGAACTCTTCTCCATGTCGAAATCTGCGGAAGTGGAGATTAATAAAGAGCACCAAGTGTTGATGGTCAATAAGGCCACCAAATTCAAAAGGCAAGGCAAGTCCAAGAAAAAGGGAAACTTCAAGAAGGGCGGTAAGAAAGCTACCACGTCGATGAAGAAGACCAAGGCTGGGCCCAAGCCGGATACTGAGTGCTTTTACTGCAAGGGAGAAGGTCATTGGAAGCGGAATTGCCCCAAGTATTTGGCAGATCTGAAGAACGGCAACATCAAGAAGAAAGGTATATTCGATATACATGTTATTGATGTGTATCTTTCTAGTAATCATAGTAGTGCCTAGGTATTTGATACTGGTTCAGTTGCTCACATTTGTAACTCAAGTCAGGTGTTGCAGAATAAACAAAGACTAGCGAAAGATGAGGTGACGATGCGCTTTGCAAATGGATCAAAGGTTGATGTGGTCGCGGTCGGCACGCTACCTCTTCATTTACCATCGGGATTAGTTTTATACTTAAATAATTGTTATTTGGTGCCTACGTTGAGCATGAACATTATATCTGGATCATGTTTATTGCAAGAAGGTTACTTGTTTAAGTCTGAGAATAATGGTTGTTCGATTTATGTGAGTAATATCTTTTATGGTCATGCGCCTTTAATAGATGGTCTATTCTTATTGAATCTCAATTGTAGTGATACACATGTTCATAATATAGAAGCTAAACGTTTGAAATTAAGTGATAACTCAACCTATACGTGGCACTGTCGTGTTGGTCACATTGGAGTGAAACGTATGAAGAAACTTCATTCTGATGGACTTTTTGAATCACTTGATTTCAAATCACTTGAAAGATGCGAAGCATGTTTGATGGGTAAAATGACTAAGACTCCATTTTCTGGTATGATGGAGCGAGCTACAAACTTATTGGAAATCATACATACGATGTGTGTGGCCCGATGAGTGTAGCATCGTGCGGTGGTTATCGTTATGTTCTTACTTTCACGGATGACTTGAGTAGATATGGGTATATCTATTTCATGAAACGTAAGTCCGAAACTTTTGGGAAGTTTAAGGAATTTCAGAGTGAAGTAGAGAATCAACGTAACAAGAAGATTAAGTTTCTACGATCTGATCGTGGAGGTTAATATCTGAGTTACGAGTTTGGCGAGCATTTAAAGAAATGTGGAATACTTTCACAATTGACACCGTCGGGAACACCACAACATAATGGTGTGTCCAAACGTCGTAATCGAACTCTCTTAGATATGGTTCGTTCTATGATGTCACTTAAAGATTTACCTTTGTCGTTTTGGGGTTATGCATTAGAAACAGCCACATTCACTGTAAATAGGGTCCAACTAAATCCGTTGAAACGACACCATATGAATTATGGTTTGGGAAGAAACCTAAATTGTCGTTCCTTAAAGTTTGGGGTTGCGAAGCTTATGTAAAGAAGTTACAGCCCGAAAAGCTTGAACTCAAAGCGGAAAAATGCGTCTTCATAAGATACCCAAAGGAAACTATTGGGTATACCTTCTATCATAGATCCGAAGGCAAAATCTTCGTTGCCAAGAATGGATCCTTTCTAGAGAAGGAGTTTCTCTCTAAAGAAGTGACTGGAAGGAAAGTAGAACTCGACGAGGTTGTCGAACCTTCTCTCGAAATTGCGAGTAGCGCAGCACTGGAAGTAGTTCGTGTGGTGCCTACACCAATAAGAGAGGAAGATAATGATGTTGATCATGAAACTTCGGTTGAAGTTACTACAGAACCTCGCAGGTCAATGAGAACTTGTACCACTCCCAATTGGTATGATCCCGTTATGAGTGTCATGTTGGTGGACAACACCAATGACCCTGCGACATATGAGGAAGCGATGATGAGCCCAGATTCCAATAAATGGCGAGAATCCATGAAATCCGAGATTGGATCCATGTACGAAAACCAAGTATGGACTTTTGTGGACTTACCGGATGGCCGGAAGGCTGTCGAGAACAAATGGATTTTCAAGAAGAAAACAGATGTTGATGGTAATGTAACCGTCTATAAAGCTCGACTTGTCGCGAAAGGGTTCCTAAAAATTCAAGGAGTTGACTACGATGAGACTTTCTCACCGGTAGCGAAGCTAAAGTCTGTGAGGATTTTGTTAGCAATCGCTGCATATTATGATTATGAGATATGGCAGATGGATGTCAAAACGGCGTTCCTCAATGGAGACATTGATCAAGAGTTGTATATGGTACAACCGAAAGGTTTTGTCTATCCTAAAGATGCTAACAAGGTATGCAAACTTCAACGGTCCATTTATGGATTGAAGCAAGCATCCCAAAGTTGGAATCAACGTTTTGATACGGTAATCAAAAGTTTTGGTTTTATACAAACTTATGGAGAATCTTATATTTACAAGAAAGTGAGTGGGAGATCTATAGCATTCCTAGTACTATATGTGGATGACATATTGTTGATTGGGAATGATGTAGACCTTCTTAATGGTGTCAAGGATTATTTGAATAATAGTTCTTCAATGAAGGATCTTGGCGAAGCAGCTTACATATTAGACATAAAGACTTATAGGGATAGATCGAGACGCCTAATATCATTGTCACAAAATAAATATTTGGACAAAGTTCTAAAGAGGTTTGGAATGGAAGATAGCAAGAAAGGGTTCTTTCCCATGTTGCCCAATACGACCTTGAGTAAAACTCAAAGTCCTGCAATGGCAGAAGATAGAGAAAGGATGAGTAAGACTCCCTATGCCTCAGTCATAGGATCTCTTATGTATGCCATGCTATGTACTAGACCCGACATTGCATATGCTGTTAGTTTGAGTAGCAGATATTGTAGGGGTTCGTAGCATGGAAAACAAAATTTTTCTATCGCATACAAACAAACAAGCCAAGATCTATCTACTAGATTGTAGCAACGAGTCGATAGTGGAACTCACCCTCGAAGATTCCAAAGCGGTTAACGAGAGCAGATTCTCGTGGGTGATGTAGTCGTACTCTTTCCGATCTCAAGATCGCGTAGACGATCCTTCCAGCGCCACGTTCCGGCAGCGCTCCCTTGATCGGTCCTGCGTTCGTACTCAAGACCTTCGAGACCTTCCTCCCTTGTTCCAGAGGCAGCGGAGGTTGTAGCACTCTCCTCGCGATTCGGCAGACGGCAGTGGTACGGAAGTAGAGGGAGATCCATGAGCTTCGCCTTAAGCAGGTGCGAGTATGGTGGAGCTTATGAGAGAGGCTATTAGTGGTCTAGTAATTAGACACACCAATTAGAAGGCTCTAAACCAATTAGAAGGCTCTAAACCGCTGGCTAAAGCAATTAGAAGCTCTAAACCAAAACGGCTCTAAACCGGAGGTAGAAGATAGGAACTTGTGTGTGCTAGGAGGGAGCCCTGCCCCTCCTTATATAGGTGGGAGGGGCTGGCCGGCCAAGGGGAGGGAGTGGAGTCCCTCCCCAACTCGGCCTTGGAGTGGGGCGCCGGCTTGGGGAGGAGGAATCCCTCCCCAACTCGGTTTCCACTTCTCCTCCTCTTTCCACTTTCCAAAACTTGCCGTTTGACTTTCAAACTAGCCGTTTGACTTTTCAATTTAGGATTTAAATAAACCCTTTATTTTGGACAGCAAGAACACCTAGTACATGATGCAATCATTCCAATATGTAATGACACATTCATGTACCCTTCCCCCTCAGGTCGGACATTCCGGAACCTTCTAGAATGTTCTCGATGAAAACACCGGAACCATTCCCCAACTCCGAAATGGGACTTTCCTTATATGAATCTTATTCTCCGGACCATTCCGGATCACCTCGTGATATCCCGGATCCCATCCGAGACTCCGAACAACATTCGGTCTCTTTCTCATAATACCATAACTACTCAAACAACGTCGAATCCTTAAGTGTGTCTCCCTACGGTTCGTGAATTATGCGGACATGATCGAGACACTTCTCGAACAATAACCAATAGAGGAATCTGGAAATTCATATGGCTCCCACATATTTCTCGATTACTTTGCGTCGAATGAACCACTTACATACGATACCAATTTCCCTTTGTCTCACGATATGTTACTTATCCGAGGTTATGATCGTCGGTATCTCTGCATACCTAGTTCAACCTCGTTCTTGATAAGTACTCTTTCTCGTTCCGTGATATGTGATCCCTTGTGAGCCAGTCACATGCTTGCAAGCTAATTGGATGACATTTCACCGAGAGGGCCCGAGTATATCTATCCGTCATATGGATGGACAAATCCACTCTTGATCCATGTTTTCAACCAATACTTTCCGAACACTCAATGCCACTTTTATAGCCACCTGTTACGGTGTGGTGTTTGATGACATCAAAGCATCCATCCGTAAAGGTGATATGCATGATCTCATGGTGAAGGAATTAGGTTACTATGTATCGTAAAGCATATAGCAATTGAACTATTGAAATGACTTGATCTTTATGCTACGCTTATCTATAGGAGTATGTCCACCATATCATTCTCCTAACGATATGATCTTGTTGTTGATAACATCTCAATGTTCATGATATGGAAACCACAATCATCAATCAACCAACAAGCTAGTGAAGTATAGAGGCTATACTAGGGACTTCAAATTAAGTTTACAAATCACACAAGTATTAATGGTTTCCTTGTTAATACTATTATAGCATGAATGTAAACATTTATCATAAGTATGAAGATATGATAATAACCTACTTTATTATTGCCTCTTGGGCATATCTCCAACAGTCTCCCACTTGCACTAGAGTCAATAATCTAGTTTCAAACCTTTGTGTATTCAACACCTATGGCTTTCCGGTGTTGTATGTACACGATTGCTAGTGGTCATCGATCTCGGATCGACACTTCGGTCCGTGTGTAATTGCATGTCTTTGCGTCTCTACGCATCACTCATTCTCTAATGAGATGGCTTTGTATAAATTTGGTCTTTCGGTGTGACCTTTAGTTCTTTGGGGTTAAAACATGTTGACAATATTGTCGTACAATATATCTTCATAGTATTATCCTGCTGTGAACTACACCTAGTTTGATAACAAACTACTTGACACAAATGCCCTCTTTTGCTGCTATAATAGCAGTCATATACTTAGCCTTTTGTTGTAGTATCTGTCACAATGTCTTGACTTTGGAACTCATCCAAATCCATTATGGAACTCACTTTCCATTATATTGTGCCACCCTTAGTTTAGATTGAGATAAACTAAATTTGTACTTTGTGACAAAAACTAGTATCAATGTAGTACTTTTACAATGAACTAACCATCTATTTGTCACTTCTACAAATAATATACTCTTAGTTCTTCCAAAATATCATAAGAATATTCTTACTATTGTCCAATGATCATCTTACAAATCATTCTGGTATATGCTCACAACATTTAGAGTATAGGACATATCTGGATTTGTACATATCACAGTATGATTGATATAAATACTCTTTGTGATTTCATACATCAAGTATCAATCTATACTTGAATCTTTGTTTCACTTACCAAGTGCCAATACACTTGAATATATCATCAATATTGAATTTATTCAATCCTTTCTGTGCGACAAGAACCTTTCTTGTAGTTTCTATATTGAACTCATTCAATATCTCGTCTATGTACTTTTGGCACAACCATATTAGCATCTATTGATGCCAAATATTTGGGTTTTGCCTAAGTCTTTCATCGGGATGAAATTCTTAATATGTGTTAATAAGATATACATCATTTCTAATCAACAATATGTCCTCCACATAATGTATTAGAAATATGTCTTTAGCGCTCCCACTTAATTTCTTGCAAATGCAAGCATCTTCATTGTCTCCGATGAAATTAAACTCTTTTAACAGTTTCATCATAGTGAAGATTCCAACTCCGCTATGCTTACTTCAACCATTGAAGTTTGCATATGCTTTTAGCATCCTTTGAATTAACAAAACCCTTTGGACCGTGTCATGCACACGTCCTAGGTAACCATTCTATTAGAAGAACTTGTTTTGTTTATTCTACTACCACATAACAAATTATATGTAGTGGTTGCTACATTAATCCGCCTAGACTAAAAATCGCTATGAAAGATCAAATCTTGTCATATACAACCTTTGAACATTGTTGTGAACTCTTTCCCAACATGTCGACTATTTCATAGATGTGAAACATCCATGTCTACTTCTTTATAGATCCAAACACAAGCAAGGTCTTACACCTTTTCGAGGGTCCTTCAAGTTCAAAACTTGATTTCTCGTATGGAACTATCACGGATTATATGGCTTCAAGCCATTTGACGGAGTCAGGGCCCATCATCGCTTCTTTGCATGTAGTAGGTTCATTATTCTCAAATAATGATTCAACCCTCAAATCTTGGTATTTGATTGTTCATCCGACCTACTTGTTTCAATAGAAACTTAGACCTCCGTGACCACAACCTTTGAGGCACGTGAGCCATGAGCATTATTGTTGCTGCCTCGGAACACTTTTCGGTCTTTGCACATATAGCTAAGGTTCCTTTAACCTTATCAAAGTTCTATCGTCCTCCCACTTAACTTTTCACGGAAAATTCCTTCTCAAAGAAACTTGACGTTCTAAGCGACAAACACTTTTGTCTCCGGTGTTTATGGAGGAATACTTAACATTTATACAAAGACAGGTTCATCCGACTTTGGTTGCACACATCTTTCTTATGCATAGCATACCAATGTTTAAGAAAGGACTACTTGGGTTTTATCCCAAACCATAACTTTATATGGTGTCATTTCAGCGGATTATGATGGAGCTCTTTTAGTGGAAAAGCGGTAGTCTCTAAAGCTTTTAATCTTTAAAATATAATGGCAGTTCTATATATTATACCTTTGATCTTACCATGTCAAACAAGGTTTTAATTACATATCTCGAACACTCCATACTCTTATGGTGTTTTGAAATGCAAATCCACGAACGATTCCTTAAATCTTAGGTATTATGCTAAACTTGTAACTCAAATATCTTCCTTTATGATCTTATCATAAACTATTTATATTCTTGTTACAATGATTTTGCACTTCATCTTGAAAATCTTTGAACTTTTCAAATATTTCATACTTCATCCTTATTAAGTAAATATTCACATATTCACTCAAATTTTCGGAGAAAGCATATGAAGTTGAAATCCATCGCTCTTGACTACACATAATGGAGTTCGTACAACAATATGCACAAGTTCCAATAAGCTAGTCATTCATTCCCTTTTGGCCTATGAACAAAGTTTTAATTATCTCTAGGAAAGTTTCACAAACGTCATTTGATCAAAAATCAAAAGACTCCAAAATTCCATCCACATGGAGTTTCTTCATGTTTTCTTTCCAATATAATTTAAACGGCGATGTCACTTCCTAAGTGATCTTTCAATCAATTTGTCTTTCGACAATTTTAGCACTAGTTTTATGGATGTGATTTCTCCAACGAGATTTGTGAATCATCCATCTTTTATGGATTACGGCAATTATTTGAACAACCCTTTTGTTCTCATAATACCTGATAAAACAAATCTTGGAGGCAAGCTTTGATGTTTAATGAGCAACACAATAACCCTTTATTTGTTTTCGATGAACATCATCACATATTCTTTTGCTAGTTACTTAGGCCATTGTAGTTCATGAATTGTGTTGTTTCGTATGACGATTCACACCAACAAATTCAGTATCAAATACTTAAGAACCACATTGTTTAATAAGCAAAGAATATAGCCATAACACGTATATCATCTATATACTTAAACTGAACAATTCTAGTCTTTTCTTTTCTGCCACATATTTATGAGATTCTCTTTCAAGATTTACGCTTGAAAGAATCTATCAACATCAATAGTGGAGTCATACATATGACACATAGTCCAAAGCGTGTATAGTTAAATACCAATGTCTTTGAACTTGCACTTTGAAGTAGATCACCATTATCAAATATTTGGTGTTCTTTCAAATTCCTTTCTTTAGTAATCTCTTGGTGTAGTAAACATTTTACCTACATCAAATATTCACCCTCATCATGGACTTATCCATGATCTAGCTACTTTAGCTTGTAGCAATTGAATCGCGAGTATAATGTTGCTCTCCAAAACCTTTTGGAAGATTAGGACAACTAGTGTCTCCAACCTTTTGCAAATTCTCATCAAATATGAGAACATGACTTTTGCCATATTATACTCTATCATGTTGTAACCAAAACTTCGTTTCAGATATCACTATATCTTCCACACATCATGGTTTCTGAAACAACTCTTTCAGATCCTAGATAACCTTGATATTAAGACAATCCTTTGAATATCAAGAACCATGGAGACATACACGATACTTATATACTAACATTGGAATTGTTACTCTTGATTTTAATACCAACTATTAAACTTCATGGAGTAATCAAAACTTACTGAAAGTTTGCAATAGGACTTTTAAACTTTAGATTAACACTTCAAAACAATACGATACCAGTTCGTAAAGTTACTAACCAGAATTCTATAGTTCTATCATCTCAATTATAACTAAGCGCAAGGTGGTAAACTGATGCCAATGACTACAACAACTATGCAAATTCACTTTGATTTAGTTTATGATAAATTGAGTTCTAATTAATAATTAAATTAATCTAGGTGAACTCCCACTCAAAACAATATCCCTCACATTGTTTTAGTGATCACACGAACCAAATCCACCACATCAAAACCGATCATCACGAGAGTTGATATGGCTTCAATGGCGAACAATCAACATGTTCATCATATCTACTATATGACTCATGCTCTACCTTTCGGTAATCCGTGTTCCTGAGGCCATGTCTGTACATGATAGGCTCGTCAAGATCAAACCTTAGCTACCGCATAAGCAAATCTGGCTTGCTTACGTTGTATTCACCCGCGGAATCAAAGACACCCGATCATCACGTGGTGCTTGAGCAGCAAGCTTTGCAGCAGTGCATACTAAGGGTGAACACTTTAGAACTTGAAATTTATGTGCATGAGGGATCATCTTATAATGCTACCGTCGTCTACTAAGCAATACAAGATGCATAAAGGATTAACATCACATGCAATTCATAATATGTGATATGATATGGCCTTTCTTCTTTGTGCTTCCAATCTCCATCTTCAAGCACGAACATGATCTCCATCATCACCGGCATAGCATCAAGGTCAATGACGCTTCTTCATGGTTGTCGTCCACCAGCTTCAACTATTACAACTATTTTGAATAGACAGGTCTTAACAAAAATTAAAGACAACCATATGGCTCCTGCCGGTTGCCAACTTACAATAAGGAACATTGCATACATCAAATATAATCACAATCATGGCCATATCACATCATTTGCACACCTGCAAAACAAAGTTAGACGCCTCTACTTTCTTTGCATATTTTACGTGGTTTGGGGCTTTCAATAAGTGTCGTTCTAACTTACGAACAAGAACCACAACATTGATACTAGCATTGTTGATTACCCGTTGTAAATTGGATCTTAACTATGCTAGGAGAAAGCAGGCACCCATGAGCCACTTATGCAATACGAGTTGCATGTCAAGCGTGGAGCAAGTCTCATGAACGATGTCATGTAAGGTTAGCAGGCCGCTTCATCCCAACATACCGCAAGATGCAAAGTACACAAAAAGCAATCTACAATAAAAGCATCAACGCCCACAATGACCATTGTGTTCTACTCGTCTGAGATCTACATATAGACACGGCTCGATACCCTTTGTAGGGGTTCGTAGCATGGAAAACAAAAATTTTCTATCGCATACAAACAAACAAGCCAAGATCTATCTACTAGATTGTAGCAACGAGTCGATAGTGGAACTCACCCTCGAAGATTCCAAAGCGGTTAATGAGAGCGATTCTCGTGGGTGATGTAGTCGCTCTTTTCCGATCTCAAGATCGCGTGACGATCCTTCCAGCGCCACGTTAAAGCGCTCCGTAGTCGGTCACATCGTTCGGTACTCAACGAAGACCTTCCTCTCCTTGTTCCAGCAGGCAGCGGAGGTTGTAGCACTCTCCTCGCGATTCCGGCAGACTGTGGCGTACAGGAAGTAGAGGGAGATCCAGGGAGCCGCCTTAAGCGGTGCTAGTATGGTGGAGCTTTTGATAGAGGCTATTAGTGGTATATTAATTAGACACACAAATTAGAAGGCTCTAAACAAATTAGAAGGCTATAAACCGCTGGCTAAAGCAATTAGAAGCTATAAACCAACACGGCTCTAAACCGGAGGTAGAAGATAGGAACTTGTGTGTGCTAGGAGGAGCCCTGCCCTCCTTATATAGGTGGGAGGGGCTGGCCAAGGAGGGAGTGGAGTCCCTCCCCAACTCGGCCTTGGGTGGGGCGAGGCTTGGGAGGAGGAATCCCTCCCCAACTCGGTTTCCTTCTCCTCCTCTTTCCACTTTCCAAAACTTGCCGTTTGACTTTCAAACTAGCCGTTTGACTTTTCAATTTAGGATTTAAATAAACCCTTTATTTTGGACAGCAAGAACACCTAGTACATGATGCAATCATTCCAATATGTAATGACACATTCATGTACCCTTCCCCTCCGGTCTTGGGACATTCCGGAACCTTCTAGAATGTTCTCGATGAAAACACCGGAACCATTCCCCAACTCCGAAATGGGACTTTCCTTATATGAATCTTATTCTCCGGACCATTCCGGATCACCTCGTGATATCTCGGATCCCATCCGAGACTCCGAACAACATTTGGTCTCTTTCTCATAATACCATAACTACTCAAACAACGTCAATCCTTAAGTGTGTCTCCCTACGGTTCGTGAATTATGCGGACATGATCGAGACACTTCTCGAACAATAACCAATAGAGGAATCTGGAAATTCATATGGCTCCCACATATTTCTCGATTACTTTGCGATCGAATGAACCACTTACATACGATACCAATTTCCCTTTGTCTCACGATATGTTACTTATCCGAGGTTATGATCGTCGGTATCTCGCATACCTAGTTCAACCTCGTTCTTGATAAGTACTCTTTTCGTTCGTGATATGTGATCCCTTGTGAGTCACATGCTTGCAAGCTAATTGGATGACATTTCACCGAGAGGGCCAGAGTATATCTATCATCATATGGATGGACAAATCCACTCTTGATCCATGTGTTTCAACCAATACTTTCCGAACACTCAATGCCACTTTTATAGCCACCCTGTTACGGTGTGGTGTTTGATGACATCAAAGCATCCATCCGGTAAAGGTGATATGCATGATCTCATGGTCGAAGGAATTAGGTTACTATGTATCAGAAAGCATATAGCAATTGAACTATTGAAATGACTTGATCTTTATGCTACGCTTATCTATAGGAGTATGTCCACCATATCATTCTCCTGACGATATGATCTTGTTGTTGATAACATCTCAATGTTCATGATATGGAAACCACAATCATCAATCAACCAACAAGCTAGTGAAGTATAGAGGCTATACTAGGGACTTCAAATTAAGTTTACAAATCACACAAGTATTAATGGTTTCCTTGTTAATACTATTATAGCATGAATGTAAACATTTATCATAAGTATGAAGATATGATAATAACCTACTTTATTATTGCCTCTTGGGCATATCTCCAACAGATATCAAAGTGATCCAGGAGTGGATCATTGGACAGCGGTCAAAAACATCCTTAAGTACTTGAGAAGAACTAAGGATATGGTTCTTTCTTATGGAGGTGATAAACAACTCGTTGTTAATGGTTACACCGATGCTAGTTGGAACACCGATCCGGGTGATTCTAAATCTCAATCTGGATACATATTTACTTTGAATGCTGCAGTAGTTAGCTGGAGGAGTGCAAAGCAAAGCGTTGTGGCGAGATCTTCAACTGAATCAGAATACATATCTGCTTCGGAGGCTTCACAAGAGGCGATACGGATGAAGGAGTTCATTACAGAGATAGGTGTGGTTCCTAGTGCGTTGGACCCAATGTCTATCTACTATGATAACATCGGCGCCATAGCCAATGCGCAAGAACCAAGGTCGCACAAGAAGCTGAAGCATGTCAAGCTGCATTTTCACGCTATACGAGAGCATGTCCAAGATGGTGACATAAAGATTTGCAAACTACACACAGATCTGAATGTGGCGGATCCGTTGACTAAACCTCTCCCGAGGGCAAAACATGACTAGCACCAAACCGCCATGGGTGTTCGGTATATTACCATGTAATCTAGATTAGTTGACTCTAGTGCAAGTGCGAGACTGTTGGAGATATGCCCTAGAGGCAATAATAAAAGTAGTTATTATTATACCTTTGTGTTTATGATAAATGTTTACATTCGTGCTATAATAGTATTAACCGGAAACATTAATACTTGTGTGATTTGTAAAATAATTAGAGTCCCTAGTAAAGCCTTTTTATAATACTAGCTTGTTGGTTAATAGATGATCATGGTTTCTGGATCATGAACATTGATATGTTGTTAACAACAAGATCATATAATTAGGAGAATGGTGTGATGGACATACTCCTATAGATAAGCGTAGCATAAAGATCAAGTCATTTCAATAGTATGTTTTCTATAAGCTTTCTGATACATAGTAACATAATTCCTTCAACCATGAGATCATGCTAATCACCATCACCGGAAGGATGCTTTGATGACATCAAACACCACACCGTAACTGAGTGGTTATAAAGGTGGCATTGAGTGTTCGGAAAGTATGTGTTGAGGCACATGGATCAAGAGTGGGATTTGTCCATCCATATGAATCGTCTACGCGATCTTGAGATCGGCAAGTGAACGACTACATCACCCACGAGAATCCGATCTCGTTAACCGCTTTGGAATCTTCAAGGATGAGTACTCTAATCGACTCGTTGCTACAATCTAGTAGATAGATCTTGGCTTGTGTGTGTTCATGCGATAGAAATTTTTTGTTTTCCATGCTACGAACCACTACAAAGGCTGCACCCACAAAGGGGGTTGCAACCTCCAACGGCTTCTGCTCATTGAACAGGAATTTGTCCACATGCACATCTCCACACAATAGATACAAATCCCTAGGCTCCAGGGAATGGTTTTGACATTCCCTGATCTATACACCACGACCCTGAACAGGTAAATTCCCCGGACCCGAAGGAGGGGATTGACGTTGCATAGAAACATCAGATCCACCAGCCCCCCTCACATCCATATTAGCAGACGAACTACTCCTCAAATTGAAATTTCGGTCAGACAAATTAGCTTGTCTATCTCTGTCAGAATTCTCAGACCCATCCTCCCTCATATCAGATCGATGAGCCCACCTGTCCCTATTACCATAACCAAAGGAATCTCTCGAATATGCGTCATTAACACGATCTGGGGGAGAAATTGATCCTAATCTATTAGAGTTTCCACCGCCACGAAGGGACGGTTAGAAGAACCACCATGAGAGGGACGAAAATCACCCCTGCTAGAACCAACAACGGCCCCAAGAAATCTAGCAGATTCGATGTTATGATGCGGATCGGTCATACCAGCTGCAGCCGAGTGATGCAAAGGATCACCACGACCAGAGACCCTACCCCTAGAATCAGGCAACCTAGGGTTAGAAGATGGTACCTGAGACGACGGATGAACCCACGAACCATCAAAAGCTCTTCGTGATGCTTCTAAACAGAACTCTTCGTGTTGCTTGGTCCTTAATTAAAAAGAAGAAAGGGTGAAATTCAATGAAGGCATGATTATCAAGTGTAAATTTATGAACGGATAGAAGATTTTTTGATGCAGTAGAAACATAGAGGATATTTTTAAGATCAAAGGAACCATGGGGAGTACGCAAAGTTGAATGACCAATATGACTAATGGGCATACATGTGCATTTAGCAGTGCGAACACAATCACGTCTGGTGTATTTTTCATGCGTGGAGAGCATGTTCATCTGGTTGGCGACATGGTCAGTGGCACCTGAGTCATGGTACCAGTTGGTATCAACATAGTAGGAGATGAAGTGAGCACCTTTTTCACCACGATCACCATCATCATCATTTTCATCTTGAAAATGCCACCAACAGACTTTTGCAGGGTGGCCATGAATTTTCCATTTTTGGCATGTGACATAAACAAAAGGTGTTGGGGGCACGATCAGAACGTCCTCGGGAGCGACCTTTGCCACCATCATCGCGACGACGATCATCGTCATGCTACCAGTAGAGGTCACCAGCGCCACCATCAAAGTGCGAGTGTGTATCATCACGGCGGTCGCGACGATCGCGAGACCCACCATCGCGGCAACCATAAGATCCGCCGCCTCCTCCTGGGCAACCCCGATCAGAGCAAATTATCGGGGCTGCGACCACATGGATGGTAGTCACGATCTGGGCCACAATGACTCGGGTTTGCAGAGGAGGTGAAGCCTTCCTCCAACTCTGGTTGTTGGCCGTTGCGCATGTCATAGGCGTAAATTTGCCATAAGAACTCGTCGAGCATGGTGCTAGGGTTTCCCTTGACGGACGTGATGAGGGAGTTGTAGTGACCTTTGTCGAGGCCACGGAGGAGATACCCGAGCAGCTCGTCGTTGTCGAGGGGCTTGCCTACTGTAGCTAGTCCGGAAGCCAACCCCTTCATCTTGGTGTAGTATTAATGTGCACATATACCTAGCTTTTTAGTGTCATTGAGCTTACCCCTAATATGCTTAACCTCGGAGTAGGCGACAGTCATGAACATGGTGTCTATTGTGGACCAGGCCTCGGCGGTGGATGTCACACCAAGGACATGGGACAAGATGTCTGGGGACAGCGAGTTGAGGATGAAGCGCAGGACCTGTTGATATTGTGCGATCCACGTAGCTTAGGCGGGGTTCTCCACCTGGATATTCTTCTTGTTCTTGTTCTCAACTTCCACGCAGCGTAGGCAGGGTTCTACCGATGAGGCCCATGACACTGGCACCACAAAATGCAGGAAGAACTAGAGCCTTCCAAGCTAGGTCATTGGTGCGGGTGAGTGGTTGTGCAAGAGGTGCACCTAGGGAAGCGGCCAGAGCAGAGGTCGATGCAGATGATGAGGTGCTCATGGCGGCGACCGAGAGGGTCTTGATCACTTGATGTTGATGTAGATCGTGTAGGCGGCGGTTGATGGACAGCAGCAGCAGCGATCGTGTCGTAGGTCGTTGATGCAATGGCGGTTGTGGTCGTGGTGTAGATCTTGTGGTGGCGACGACTGGTTTTCAGCAGCGGCGGCGGTTGTGTGTGTATGGCGCGGCGGCTGAGATCCAGCGGTGGTGGCGCTAGGGCAACTAGGTCTCGGAAGATACTCGCACTCATACCATATTAATGTTTGGTGTGGAATAGTACTTGGACTCGTTGCGTGTTAATATAGGCCTAAGGACAACATGCATACAGGAGGGTGACATACACATACACATACCGTATGGTATACGGTATAAAAAACTCCTATACATTATCTAACATTATTAAGTGTCAGGAATCACAGGATGCCCTCATGTTGTGGTGAAAGTTCACCCCAAACAATTACGATTACATCGTGTTGTGTTAGTGTAATATTAACCCATATATTGCAGTTCCTTCTGTGGTAAATTTGTTATATGCCAAACTTATGATTAGTGCAACGTATAATTACTTTCCAGTGGGAATCCAGGAGGGTGCTCTGTTCAACATTGTTCTTTAGAAATTGAAACAAATTTATGGTTGGGTGAAATGCTTATGATCTTCTTGTATTGCAAGTGAGGGAAACTTATAGTTCTATTTTATGTATTTGGCGATGTATTTGCCGAGATTACACGAGTGTGGCACGTGCACAATTACTAGTATGATTAAATAAAGGAAATCTTTGACATGACCATGGAGCTGGTGCTCAGTGCTCCAGGCGCAGCTGTTGTCAATTTCCAGTTTCTACTTTGAGATTGGGTACCGTATATGTCCGGAAGTATTCAGTTTAACATGCACCATGTGATTTAAGAAAAACTTCGACCACCAATATTTTCAACGAAATATGAGATATTTGTCATAAAACCTATACCATTGGATTCATATTTAAAAAAAGTTTGTAATGGTACAATTTTTATGGCATATATGTCTCAGATTTTGTTGACAAAATTGGTGGTTAAAGTTTTTTTAAAGCTACATGCGTGAACTGGAGGGAGTACTACAAATTATTGCAATTTGATGTTGTACAAAGCACTACAGATACCCTGTCTAGCACATATTCTCAAACTCTTATTTTAGAAATTGAAGGCATCCAAATCTGTGACGCGGACATTACAGGAATAGAAAGCTACGTCGACGGCCAAACGTCGGGACCGTCGGCATAGCCATCGTCTAGGCCAGCCCCGCCAAGCAGTCGTTGGCGTAGAATTGCCCTCGGCATATCCTATGCTACGCCGACGGCTGCCCTCGGCGTAGCTATTTTTATTTTATCTCATTAAACTTTGAAAAATCATAACTAAATCATTCTAATTCGGAAAAATACAAATAATATATCAAAATTTGCAGAAAAATAATACCCATCTATCTACACTCAAATATTACACATTTGTAAATAAAAATTAAGTAAAACATAAAACATTATATACAGTTTAAAACGGGCATAAAAATTCAAAAACGATCGAAACAATATGAAACCTTCGCGTGGTGTTATATTATGTGACATAGTTAGAAAAAAAAATATCAAACTTGGTATATTGATTATGTCTCAAAGAAGTAGGGAAGTAGCGCGAGCGTCCTGTAGTGGGAGGAGTTTTCAGCTTGCCCAGCGTGTTTCAGTTAACTATCATACTAGATACTAGAAAACATGTTGAGTAGGGAAGTATTTTTATTATTATTTTTGACATGGAGTAGGGAAGTATTGATCGACGTACGCCATTTCAAATGAAATATGTTGATTCTTTGTGGTATTTTTTTGAGTATGGTGGAGGATACCTGCACGTATTAATCAAAATAAGAAATTTCAAATGGAATCAGTCGATTCTTTGGGTCTCAGTTAGAAAGATAAAATTTACAGACACAAGTTACATTTTTGGTGTCTTGGAATCCGAAATAATATGGCATTCAGATAACTTGTCAGCTAAAGGACAAATTAATTAACAAACAGAAGCAGGGCATTCATAATCATACATGCGGGCACATACGCATAGTTACAGAGCAATCTCATATCAGGAAATTCAGAATATGTTATGTATCGGCGTGGTGACCGATCAGGAATGCACTGGTACGGACAAGTTGTTGGCGACGCACCCCATCCTGAAGATCTTGACCAAGGAGCTCCATATCCTGAGCTCCTGGTGCACCATGATGGGCGTCCCGTCCTTGACGCAGTGGTCGTACTTATCCAGCACCGACACTATGTAGCTGAACTCCGGCCGCCTCGCCGGGTTCGCCGACCAGCACCTCTTGATCAGGTTGTTCAGCAGCGGCGGGCACGAGCTCGACAGCGGCGGCCTCAGGTTCTGATACAGACACACAACGTGTCAGATTCATTCAGAGCTAGGAGTTTGTTCGATCGGAGAAACAAACGAACCTTCTCCGATGCGGCGTAGGCGGCCTGGACGGGGGTCATGCCCTGGAAGGGTAGGAGGCAGGTGGTGAGCTCCCAGAGCACGATGCCGAAGCTGTAGACGTCCACCTTGCGCGTGTAAGGCTTCTCCTTGATCATCTCGGGCGCCATCCAGCGGTAGGTGCCCTTGTTGCCCTTGGTGGCCTGGCAGCGGGTCTCGAGGCAGGAGGTGCCGAAGTCGGCGACCTTGACCCTCATCTCGTCGTTGAGCAGCAGGTTCTGGGACTTGAGGTCGCGGTGCATCACCCCCTGCGCGTGCAGGTACTCCATGCCCCGCGAGATGTCCAGCGCCAGCTTCAGGATCGTCTCCGGGGACAGCGAGTAAGGGTCCTTCTTGTTCAGGTACATCCGCAGCGTGCCCTGCGACATGTACTCCGTGATGATGCAGTACACGGGGGGCTTCTTGCACGCCGCGATGAACTGCACGATGTTCGGGTGGTACAGCCGCGACAGGAACGCCACCTCAGAGTTGAACTGCTCCTCCAGCACGGCACGCCGGGCCTCGTCCCGCTCCGGGATGCGCACCATCTTCACCGCCACCGCGCGCTGCTTGTAGATGCCCCGGTAGATGCGGCTGTTGGCGCCCGCAGCGAACTTGTTGCCGATGAACAGGTGCGAAAGGTCTGCCATCCACTCCTCCCGACGACCGCTGTTGCTGCTACTGCCTCCGCCGCCGCCGGAGGAAGAAGGGCCCATGGCCGCCGTGTCCAGCAGCATCGACCACGACTCCATGCTGTCCCACCGCTTCTTCTCCATGTCGTCCGCCTGCTGCTCCGACGGCCACGGGTTCTTGCCCGAAGTCGACGCCGGGGAAGACGCGAACAGGCTAGACGCGAACAGCCGCCGGGGCGACGCCGACGCCGCGCCGCCGCTCTGGCTCGCGTCACCGCCCGGACGCGGCTGACGGAAGCACGAAAGCATCGATTGATGCTTGATATCAAGAATCGCACGGCGACCAACACCTGCTTGTCACGCTAGTGGCAGGGCCTCGTCGGCGACGGAGCGACACCTGCACGCCGGGAGAAAGCCGCGCCACCAACATTGCCTGCCGTACCGGCCGTGGATACTTATGACACGATCGGAAGCAAAGTATTCGTGACCATGAGTGAAAACTCCCTAGCTATGCCTATCTATATACGGCCTACCCTGTACGCTACCTTATCTGATGAACCATGTAGCCACGGGCCTATAGCTAGCTGGTGCTTCTTGTATGACACAAATGGCAAAAACTAAAGGCGATCGAGCGCACTCGCGTGCTTGCTTGTTCTTCCTTCTTTGTCGTCGTTCTTTGGCAAGCTAGCAAGTACTCTTGAGAAACGAACTGAGAGCCAGTGGTGGTGACACTGGAGATAAGCCATGGATGTATGGATGGAAAGATTAAAGGCGCTCAAGGATGTCTCGTGAAGAAGCGGTTCAGGAAAAGGGCCACTTTTTTGGCCACTCTCCCCAATTTGCATGCAAGATAGACTTGGTAGCTAGGCATATGCATGCACACTCTCTCCCTCTCTCTAGCTGGGATCAGCTTCCATGACACATGAGGGATGAGGCATGCACCAAGCCACCAACAATTATCTGTAAAAGAGAAAGGGAGAAGGCGATTTAAAAGGCTAGCTCCTATGACATGACAAGCAGCTAGATGGATATTTGGGGGGGAACCGGAAAAGGTGTGGTGTCTGAAAGTTACAGATGCATCAGGGGCCGGGCTACGTACTTTAACGCTTTGATCCACGCTGTCGATGTGAGAGGGGGCCGGCAGCCGCCAGTGTATACCTTGTATGACATCACCAGCTGCGTCATTTCTTCACGGAAAGCAAAATTGCAGTTGCAGCGAGGAAGAAGAGAGGGGAAATGTGAGTGATCGATTGAAATTGGGCCGATTTTGCATGACACAGTAGGCCGGGGACTGTCTTTATCTGGCCCGATATGGGCCCAATACTAAGGAGATTTCTGTGACACCATAATGCAGCCCACGAAAATAATTATTCCAAATTTGTGCGGCAACTGGGCCTGTTCTGTTCATGAGAAAAATTTGGATTCCCCAAAAGATGATATTTTTTTAATTCTTGTATACTTTCTCTTCTAATGTATAATAAATGTCGCTGATTTAGTATAACTTATATCAGAGGAAGTAGTAAAGTTGGAAAGTATCTTTGTATCTCGAGCTCTAATGCTCCCTTTATTTTAGAAAAATAAAAATAAAATTAAAATAAGGATCACCGGTGCCCATATACACAAAATCCTGACTCTAGTGAATTGAACTTTGCACCCCCACATGGTCATGCGTATGACAATGGGTAATCCATATAAATCTCTCTCTCACCTGTGTATCACATTTACTTCATTCAAATAGAAAAATACAAGCCAACGTGTGGAGGTTGATGTGTCTCACCAGGTTGAGACGTAATCCTTGAGTCCAATTAATCATGTGGGTCTGAAAATTTAACTGAAACATGCCTCATGGGTTAGTTGGACTCGGCCAAATGGTGCCCGAGCCTATATGCTAAGTAGAAAGTATACATGGCAACTTGGCAACTCCATTTTTTTTTACTATTCAACTTGGCAACTCGATTGTAAGCCTACCGTGTAACGTGTTGGGCGACTTTTCTTAGTGTCCGGGCAAATTGTTAAAAGGGTACATTGTGTCAACTCGTATTTTCAAGGGGTTACGTGGTGATTTTCTTTCTTAAATAGTTATTCACTTGTTGTCCGTAGATTTTGAAAAATTGGTTCATGTGACTGACCTAAAGATGGTTGGTATGGTGGGTAGCCTAAATGTCAAGAATGTTGCGCTCCTGACTGACACAGATAAGGTATATGGAAATGAAATTTATTGATAAAAAAACTTAAAAAATGTAGTTTTAAATTCTGAAGGGGTAAATTGAGAATTAGCTAGTGAAGCCATTAGTCATACCGGACGTACTCTCGCCTGTAGTGCGACATCAAGATCTTATTATATTTAAATGCGGGGTAGCAGGGTTGCACGTCCCACCAAATTAAATAAACTCTGATGAAATGCACCCGCGTGTAGTACCAGGCAGCAGGCGCGCTAGCTACCAGTGTTTAACAAAATGTTTTCAAGCTAATTAATAATGTCACTGTTTCATGATCGAGCAGCAAGCATCATACTCGGAAATTAGTTATGTCGACTACACCAGTCCTACTGTCACTTTAATTAAGGCATCAGATTCAGACTTTCGGAGTCAGCCGCCACGAAGAAGAAGAAAAGGCGGCCCCACAGGTCACCTTTTTTTTTTAGTGGAGCCCCACAGGTCACCTGTGACTGTGAGGCTGTGACAACTGAAAACGACCGAACCAGAGCAAAATCCGTCGTGCGTCGAAGCCCACGTACGCTCCCACTGCACGGGCCGACAGCCCAGCCCCGTCATCAGCTTCCCGGTTACGATCTGTCTGGCGCCCTCCACGTGTCCCGCCGTCTCGGACCGTCGGCAGCTCCCGCCGGCGACCCCGACGTCGCGCGCGAGGACCTCGGGGAAGCGAGCCCACGTCGGCTAGTTACCACGATACGGCACCTGGGAACACGACGCGATCGCTTTGCGGCTAATGTTGTGATTATCTCATGCTAGCTCCACTTGTGTAGAAAAATCCTGGAGTGGTGCGCCCTCGATCGATTTGTGCGTACGACTGTGGCAACAAGCTAGTGCTTAAACATCGCTGTCACATGGAAAATGAGGGAGGCAAGCCGACTAGATATGGATTCGTCTAGTACGGAGACGGAGTAGTTATCTTGACACAACCGCAGTGGTTTTGCCTTTGGTTCTTTTTTTTTTTACTCGCGTTCCTATTCGAAGCATTTGTTTGAGTTGCAAACGGAACAGTACGAGAGAACCCGACTGTTTTGATAGAAAAAGGCAAAGCAGGATGATCAGAAATGGGACAAACAGTGCGCATGCCGGCTTAGGCACTCGCGCAAAGGATTCTTAAATATACCTACCGCGCGAATTTTGTTGATTGCTTGGAAATGTGCAGAAGCTTAAAGGAAGGATGCAACGTTTTCGTTTATAGCACGAAAGATGTTACTCCAAAAATTAGTACTCCAAAAAGTATGTAGATTCACTCAACTTTAAGATGAATTTACATATTAAAATAAGTCTAGATTCATTTTCTTTACAAATCTAAAATATCTTATATTTTGAAACGGGGGAGTACGTTATAAACAGTGGATGCAAATGAAGTACTTGGGAACGTTCGAGGCTTGTGTGCTGGCATGGCTTGGGAAAGAATGCTGCTGCGTCAAAAAATTATGAAGAATGTTGGTTGTAGTCCTCTCGCTTTTTATATGAACACACGTTTTCTTTGTAGGGTGTAAATTTCTGTTCACTTAATAAATGAAAGCGTCTTTCGTGATGATACTATATAAATATAGGCTCGTTCTCTCCTCTAAAAACAAGGGCACAGAAAACGAATTTGTTATCCAAGAAAATGATTGATCTGTATTTCCTCCGATCTGAAATCAACTGACTCATATTTGTCTAAATTCGAATGCATTTAGACACATTTTAGTTTGTAGACATATGTGAATCTAGATATTTGTGAGTTAGTTAATTTCGTATGGAGGGAGTACTATGCAATCGGAGACACAAAGATAATAAACTACCAATTGATTTTCTTCCAGCTTATTTGGTAAATAACTGCAGCACACAAAAATAATATTGTAAAATAACAAGAAAAATACTCCATAATTATGGTATAAATTTGTAGGAAATAAATGCTGTGTACAAATGGCTTGCAAAATATAATGTGACTCATAGTCGAAAAATGTCATTAAAAAATATTGTGTGAAGTGCACATAATCTGGTCAAGACTTGATGGTTTCATAGGTTGTACAAAATGTAGACTTAAATAAAGTTAGCAATAAGACATATGCGTACACTTATCAATTTGCTAAATTATACAAGGTAGATGCAAACAGAGTATCAAGTTTGTGATAATTACAATTGTGTAAAATAATAGTTCACTCCTCAAAATTAGAGCATCATTATCAAGATTGTAAGAAAATGCCGAGGAACATTAAAGAAAATTTCTGATCAATAATCTCCACACATATCTCTTTCTATGGCAAGTATGTGACAATTTATGAAGTAGTCCGAGACAAAAGCATAGTTGCACGACAAAAACATATTTACTTGAAGAAGAATATAATAACTATTTCTAAGACTAGTTTACTAATTATGCCCGCTAGAGATCCTAAATTGCCACGCTGGTCTAGCTGTAACACCCTCGAATCGGTCCTATACAGATTTAAATGATTTCTGCCAAACTCGTATAGAAACAACTCAAAAACGTCTACCCAGCACTTGTATACGGGTGGAAAACAGAATAATATCATTACACAATAGTTCATGATGGAACCAACAAGGATACTAATATACATTATAAAGATCCAAATCACATTAAAAACGATACAACATCCAAGTAAGGCTAAGAATACAAATGGGACTAAGAGTTCTGAAGAATAACCAATAGCGTCCATAACCCTTTCTAGGCCAAGGTAACTTCGTCTTCTCTCGTCGGAAGAATAACCGATCACATACTGTAGGGTTTCGTAGCATGGAAAACAAAAAAATTCTATCGCATACAAACAAACAAGCCAAGATCTATCTACTAGATTGTAGCAACGAGTCGATGGAATAACTCACCCTCGAAGATTCCAAAGTGTTTAACGAGAGCAGATTCTCGTGGGTGATGTAGTCGATTCTTCCGATCTCAAGATCGCGTGAGACGATCCTTCCGGCGCTGTTCCGCAGCGCTCCCTGATCGGTCACACGTTCGTACTGACGAAGACCTTCCTCTCTCTTGTTCCAGACGTGGAGGTTGTAGCACTCTCCTCGCGATTCCGGCAGCACAACGGCGTGGTACCGGAAGTAGAGGGGAGATCTCGCAGGGCTTCGCCTTAAGCCGGAGCGAGTATGGTGGAGTATGAGAGAGAAGCTATTAGTGGTCTAGGGTTTAGACACACCAATTAGAAGGCTCTAAACCGAAGGCTAGGGCAATTAGAAGCTCTAAACCAAAACGGCTCTAAACCGGAGATTAGAGGATAGGAACTTGTGTGTTAGGAGGGGCAGCCCGCCTCCCTTTATAGGTGGGAGGCCAAGGGAGGGAGTCCCTCCCCAACTCGGCTTGGAGGTGGGCCGGCGGTTGGAGGAGGGAATCCCTCCCCAACTCGGTTTCCCACTCCTCCTCCACTTTCCAAAACTCGCTGTTTGACTTTCAAACTAGCCGTTTGACTTTTCAATTTAGGATTTAAATAAACCCTTTATTTTGGACAGCAAAGACACCTAGTACATGATGCAATCATTCCAACTTACAATGACACATTCATGTACCCTTCCCCTTCCGGAGTGCCGGACATTCCGGAACCTTCTAGAATGTTCCTGATGAAAACACCGGAACCATTCCCCAACTCCGAAACGGGACTTTCCTTATATGAATCTTATTCTCCGGACCATTCCGGATCTCCTCGTGATATCCCGAATCCCATTCGAGACTCCGAACAACATTCGGACTCTTTCTCATCATTCCATAACTACTCAAACAACGTCGAATCCTTAAGTGTGTCTCCCTACGGTTCGTGAACTATGCGGACATGATCGAGACACTTCTCCGAACAATAACCAATAGAGGAATCTGGAAATTCATATGGCTCCCACATATTTCTACGATTACTTTGCGATCAAATGAACCACTTACATACGATATCAATTTCCCTTTGTCTCACGATAGTTTACTTATCCGAGGTTATGATCGCTTGTATCTCGCATACCTAGTTCAACCTCGTTCTTGATAAGTACTCTTTTCTCGTTCCTGATATGTGATCCCTTGTGAGCCACCACATGCTTGCAAGCTAATTGGATGACATTTCACCGAGAGGGCCCAGAGTATATCTATCCGTCATATGGATGGACAAATCCCACTCTTGATCCATGTGTTTCAACCAATACTTTCCGAACACTCAATGCCACCTTTATAGCCACCCTGTTACGGTGTGGTGTTTGATGACATCAAAGCATCCATCCGGTAAAGGTGATATGCATGATCTCATGGTCTAAGGAATTAGATAACTATGTATCAGAAAGCATATAGCAATTGAACTATTAAAATGACTTGATCTTTATGCTACGCTTATCTATAGGAGTATGTCCACCATATCATTCTCCTAACGATATGATCTTGTTGTTAATAACATCTCAATGTTCATGATAGGGAAACCACAATCATCTATTAACCAACAAGCTAGTATTATATATAGAGGCTTTACTAGGGACTTCAAATTAAGTTTACAAATCACACAAGTATTAATGTTTCCTTGTTAATACTATTATAGCATGAATGTAAACATTTATCATAAACACAAAGATATAATAATAACTACATTTATTATTGCCTCTAGGGCATATATCCAACAGTCTCCCACTTGCACTAGAGTCATCTAATCTAGATTACATGGTAATATACCGAACACCCATGGCAGTTTGGTGCTGGTCATGTTTTGCCCTCGGGAGAGGTTTAGTCAACGGATCCGCCACATTCAGATCTGTGTGTACTTTGCAAATCTTTATATCCCCATCTTGGATATGTTCTCGAATAGCGTGAAAACGTAGCTTGATGTGCTTCAGCTTCTTGTGTGACCTTCGTTCTTGCCCATTGGCTATGGAGCCCATGTTATCACAGTAGATAGACATTGGGTCCAGCGCACTAGGAACCACACCCAGCTCTGTAATGAACTCTTTCATCCATATCGCTTCTTGTGAAGCCTCCGAAGCAGCCATTTATTCCGATTCAGTTGAAGATCTCGCCACAACGCTTTGCTTTGCACTCCTCCAGCTAACTGCTGCACCATTCAAAATAAATACGTATCCAGATTGTGATTTAGAATCATCCGGATCGGTGTTCCAACTAGCATCGGTGTAACCATTAACAACGAGCTGTTCATCACCTCCATAAGAAAGAACCATATCCTTAGTTCTTCTCAAGTACTTAAGGATGTTTTTGATCACGTCCAATGATCCACTCCTGGATCACTTTGATATCTGCTAGTTAGACTAACAGCATATGCGATGTCGGGTCTAGTACATAGCATGGCATACATTAGAGATCCTATGGCTGAGGCATAGGGAGTCTTACTCATCCTTTCTCTATCTTCTGCCGATGTCGAACTTTGAGTTTTACTCAAGGTCGTATTGGGCAACATGGGCAAGAACCCTTTCTTGCTATCTTCCATTCCAAACCTCTTTAGAACTTTGTCCAAATATGTACTCTGTGACAATGATATTTGGCGTTTCGATCTATCTCTATAAATCTTTATGCCTAATATGTAAGCTTCAAGATCCTTCATTGAAAAACTATTATTCAAATATTCCTTGACACTATTAAGAAGGTCTACATCATTCCCAATCAATAATATGTCATCCACATATAGTATTAAGAATGCTCTGAGCTCCCACTCACTTTCTTGTAAATACAAGCTTCTCCATAAGTTTGTATAAAACCAAAACTTTTGATCACCTTATCAAAACGTTGATTCCAACTTCGGGATGCTTGCTTCAATCCATAGATGGACCATTGAAGTTTGCATACCTTGTTAGCATCTTTAGGATCGACAAAACCTTTGGGTTGCATCATATACAACTCTTCATCAATGTCACCATTGAGGAATGCTGTTTTGACATCCATCTGCCATATCTCATAATCGTAATATGCAGCGATTGCTAACATAATCCTCACAGACTTTAGCTTTGCTACTGGTGAGAAAGTCTCATCGTAGTCAACTCCTTGAATTTGTTGAAACCCTTTTGCGACAAGTCGAGCTTTATAGACAGTAACATTACCATCAGCATCTGTTTTCTTCTTGAAGATCCATTTGTTCTCGACAGCCTTCCGGCCATCCGGTAAGTCCACCAAAGTCCATACTTGGTTTTCGTACATGGATCCAATCTCGGATTTCATGGCTTCCTGCCATTTATTGGAATCTGGGCTGATCATCGCTTCCTCATATGTCTCAGGGTCATCGGTGTTGTCCACCAACATGACACTCATAACGGGATCATACCAATCTGGAGTGGTACGAGTTCTCGTTGACCTGCGAGGCTCTGTAGCAACTTCGACCGAAGTTTCATGATCAACATCATTAGCTTCCTCTCTAATTGGTGTAGGCACCACAGGAACTTCTTCCGGCGCTGCGCTACTCGCAATTTCGAGAGAAGGTTCAACAACCTCGTCGAGTTCTACTTTCCTTCCAGTCACTTCTTTCGAGAGAAATTCCTTCTCTAGAAAGGATCCATTCTTAGCAACGAAGATTTTGCCTTCGGATCTATGATAGAAGGTATACCCAATAGTTTCCTTCGGGTATCCTATGAAGACGCATTTTTTCCGCTTTGGGTTCAAGCTTGTCCGGTTGTAACTTCTTTACATAGGCTTCGCATCCCCAAACTTTAAGGAATGACAATTTAGGTTTCTTCCCAAACCATAATTCATACGGTGTCGTTTCAACGGATTTAGACGGTGCCCTATTTAAAGTGAATGCGGCTGTTTCTAATGCATAACCCCAAAATGATAGCGGTAAATCAGAAGTGACATCATAGAACGAACCATATCTAAGAGAGTTCGACACGACGTTCGTACACACCATTACGCTGTGGTGTTCCGGTGTCAATTGTGAAAGTATTCGCATTTCTTCAAATGCTCGCCAAACTCAGAATTTAGATATTCACCTCCACGATCGTAACGTAGAAATTTAATCTTCTTGTTACGTTGATTCTCTACCTCACTTTAAAATTCCTTAAACTTCGAAAGTTTCGGACTTATGTTTCATGAAATAGATATACCCATATCTACTCAAGTCATCCGTGAAGGTAAGAACATAACGATAAACATCACATGATGCTACACTCATTGGTCCACACATCGGTATGTATGATTTCCAATAAGTCCGTAGCTCGCTCCATCATACCGTAAAATGGAGTCTTAGTCATTTTACCCATCGACATGCTTCATCTTTCAAGTGATTCAAAATCAAGTGATTTAAGAAGTCCATCGAATGGAGTTTCTTCATACGCTTCACTCCAATGTGACCAAGACGACAAAGGCCACATATAGGTCGAGTTATCGCTGATTTCAAACGTTTAGCTTCAATGTTATTAATATGTGTATTTCCACTATCGAGATTCAATAAGAATAGACCATCTATCAAAGGTGCATGTGCATAAAACATATTACTCATATAAATCGAACAACCATTATTCTCGGATTTAAACAAGTAACCGTCTCGCAATAAACAAGATCCCGATATAATGTTCATGCTCAACGCAGCACCAAATAACAATTATTTAAGTATAAAACTAATCCCGATGGTAGATGAAGGGTAGCGTGCCGACCGATCACATCAACCTTTGATCCGCTTCCTACGCGCATCGTCACCTCGTTCTTCACTAGCTTCCGCTTATTCTGCAGCTCGCTTCGAGTTACAAATATGAGCAACCGAACCAGATCAAATACCCAGTGCACTACTATGAATACTAGTGAGATACACATCAATAACATGTATATCGATATACCTTTCTTCTTGATGTTGCCGTTCTTCAAATCCGCCAAGTACTTTGGGCAATTCGCTTCCGATGACCTTCTCCTTTGCAGAAAAGCACTCAAGATCGTGCTTGGGTCCATCCTTGGTCTTCTTCGTCGGTGTGGTAACTTTCTTACCACCCTTCTTGAAGTGTCCCTTTTTCTTAGACTTGCCTTTCTTGAATTTGGTGGTCTTATTGACCAACAACACTTGGTGCTCTTTCTTGATCTCCACTTCTGCAGATTTCAACATGGCAAAGAGTTCTGGCAACGTCTTGTTCATGTTCTGCATGTTGTAGTTCATCACAAAGTTCTTGTAACTTGGTGGTAGTGATTGGAGGACACGGTAAATCCCCAAAGCATTAGGAATCACTATACCCAAGCTTTGAAGTTTGTTTGCATGCCCAGACATCTTAAGCACATGCTCACGACGAGCTGCCCTCTTCCATCTTGCAGTTAAAGAACTTTTCAGAAGCCTCATAGCTTTCAATTGCCGCATGAGTCTCAAAAATCAATTTGAGATCCTCGACAATATCATATGGGTCTGAATCCTCAAACCTTTTCTGAAGCTCCGATTCCAAACCATACAAGATAGCACACTGAACTATGGAGTACTGATTCTTCCGAGCGAGGTAAACATTCTTTACTTCATCGGTAGCATCACCGCAGTGGGTCACCCAAGTGCATCCAGCACATAGGTCAAATTACCAGGTGTGAGGACAATCCTCAAATTGGAACCAATCCGCGAAGTTGCTTCCATTGTTTTTCAACTTTTCTTTCTCTAGGAACGCATTAAAATTGATGGTAGGGGCTGCCATTGATCTACAACATATTTGCAATAGTTTAGACTAAGTTTATGACAAATTGAGTTCAAATTAATAATAAAGTTTAATCTAGGTGAACTCCCACTCAAAACAATATCCCTCACATTGTTTTAGTGATCACACGAACCAAATCCACCATATCAAAACCGATCATCACGAGAGTTGATATAGTTTCAATGGCGAACAATCGACATGTTCATCATATCTACTATATGATTCATGCTTTACCTTTTGGTGATCCGTGTTCCTGAGACCATGTCTGTACATGCTAGGCTCGTCAAGATCAAACCTTAGTTACCGCATAAGCAAATCTGGCTTGCTTACGTTGTATTCACCCGCGGAATCTAACACACCCGATCATCACGTGGTGCTTCGAAACAACAAGCTTTAGCAATGGTGCATACTAAGGGTGAACACTTTAGAACTTGAAATTTATGTGCATGAGGGATCATCTTATAATGCTACCGTCGTCTACTAAGCAATACAAGATGCATAAAGGATTAACATCACATGCAATTCATAATATGTGATATGATATGGCCTTTCTTCTTTGTGCTTCCGATCTCCATCTTCTAGCACAAACATGATCTCCATCATCACCGGCATTGCATCAAGGTCAATGACGCTTCTCCATGGTTGTCGTCCACCGGCTTCAACTATTACAACTACTTTGAATAGACACGCGGGTCTTAACATAAATTAAAGACAACCATATATTCCTGCCGTTGCCAACTTACAATAAGGAACATTGCATACATCAAATATAATCACAATCATGGCCATATCACATCATCAGACACCCCTGCAAAACAAAGTTAGACGCCTCTACTTTCTTTGCATATTTTACGTGGTTTGGGGCTTTCAATAAGTGTCGTTCTAACTTACGAACAAGAACCACAACATTGACACAAGTATTGTTAATCACCTGTTGTGAATTGGATCTGTACTATGCTAGGAGAAACAGGCACCCGCAAAGCCACTTATGCAATACAAGTTGCATGTCAAGCGTGGAGCAAGTCTCATGAACGATGTCATGTAAGGTTAGCCCGGGCCGCTTCATCCCAACATACCGCAAGATGCAAAGTACACAAGAAGCAATCGACAATAAAAGTATCAACGCCCACAATGACCATTGTGTTCTACTCGTGCAACAGATCTACATATAGACACGGCTCTGATACCACTGTAGGGTTTCGTAGCATGGAAAACAAAAAATTTCTATCGCATACAAACAAACAAGCCAAGATCTATCTACTAGATTGTAGCAACGAGTCGATGGAATAACTCACCCTCGAAGATTCCAAAGTGTTTAACGAGAGCAGATTCTCGTGGGTGATGTAGTCGTACTCTTTCCGATCTCAAGATCGCGTAGACGATCCTTCGGCGCCAAGGCAGCGCTCCCATGATCGGTCACACGTTCGGTACTGATTTCGGAAGACCTTCCTCTCCTTGTTCCAGCAGAAAATGGAGGTTGTAGCACTTTCTCGCGATTCCGCAAAGACAACGGCGTGGTACCGGAAGTAGAGGGGAGATCTCGCAGGGCTTCGCCTTAAGCCGGAGCGAGTATGGTGGAGTATGAGAGAGAAGCTATTAGTGGTCTAGGGTTTAGACACACCAATTAGAAGGCTCTAAACCGAAGGCTAGGGCAATTAGAAGCTCTAAACCAAAACGGCTCTAAACCGGAGATTAGAGGATAGGAACTTGTGTGTTAGGAGGGGCAGCCCTGCCCCTCCCTTTTATAGGTGGGAGGCGCGGCCAAGGGGAGGGGAGTCCCTCCCCAACTCGGCTTGGAGGTGGGCCGGCGGTTGGAGGAGGGAATCCCTCCCCAACTCGGTTTCCCACTCCTCCTCCACTTTCCAAAACTCGCTGTTTGACTTTCAAACTAGCCGTTTGACTTTTCAATTTAGGATTTAAATAAACCCTTTATTTTGGACAGCAAAGACACCTAGTACATGATGCAATCATTCCAACTTACAATGACACATTCATGTACCCTTCCCCTTCCGAAGTGCTGGACATTCCGGAACCTTCTAGAATGTTCCTGATGAAAACACCGGAACCATTCCCCAACTCCGAAACGGGACTTTCCTTATATGAATCTTATTCTCCGGACCATTCCGGATCTCCTCGTGATATCCCGAATCCCATTCGAGACTCCGAACAACATTCGGACTCTTTCTCATCATTCCATAACTACTCAAACAACGTCGAATCCTTAAGTGTGTCTCCCTACGGTTCGTGAACTATGCGGACATGATCGAGACACTTCTCCGAACAATAACCAATAGAGGAATCTGGAAATTCATATGGTTCTACATATTTCTACGATTACTTTGCGATCAAATGAACCACTTACATACGATATCAATTTCCTTTGTCTCACGATAGTTTACTTATCCGAGGTTATGATCGCGTATCTCCGCATACCTAGTTCAACCTCACATCGATAAGTACTCTTTTCTCGCTCCGTGATATGTGATCCCTTGTGAGCTACCACATGCTTGCAAGCTAATTGGATGACATTTCACCGAGAGGGCCCAGAGTATATCTATCCGTCATATGGATGGACAAATCCCACTCTTGATCCATGTGTTTCAACCAATACTTTCCGAACACTCAATGCCACCTTTATAGCCACCCTGTTACGGTGTGGTGTTTGATGACATCAAAGCATCCATCCGGTAAAGGTGATATGCATGATCTCATGGTCTAAGGAATTAGATAACTATGTATCAGAAAGCATATAGCAATTGAACTATTAAAATGACTTGATCTTTATGCTATGCTTATCTATAGGAGTATGTCCACCATATCATTCTCCTAACGATATGATCTTGTTGTTAATAACATCTCAATGTTCATGATAGGGAAACCACAATCATCTATTAACCAACAAGCTAGTATTATATATAGAGGCTTTACTAGGGACTTCAAATTAAGTTTACAAATCACACAAGTATTAATGTTTCCTTGTTAATACTATTATAGCATGAATGTAAACATTTATCATAAACACAAAGATATAATAATAACTACATTTATTATTGCCTCTAGGGCATATCTCCAACACATACATGTCAAAGTTGGGCCAACGGTTGTCGGTGCAAGGGAGGAAAAGAGAATGAGGGTAATGTAATATCCCAGGATTAGCACCTAAAAATAGTGAGGCCACATGTGTGTGCATTGCATTCATGCATAAGAAAATCCTGAAAATTTTCGCGCAACACGCAAAGAGATGTAGAGGGATCATGATCTCTCTTGTTCTGATAAAAATATCAGTGCAAGTGCTATGGATATCAACATGACCTCTACTATATTTTTGTGTCTTGGGAAAACAATTCAATTCATATTTGAAATTAAGAATTGAAATTAAAATTTGAATACTTTGGAATATTCCTATGTTAAGTAAAGAATATATATAAACAATAAAGTAAAATTGAAATACAAAAATATTTAATCATACAACACATGAACATTTAGAATGGAAGTGGAAAAAGAATTGCAATCAAGGAAAAAAAGTATTCCTTATTATAATATGAATGTATATTACATTATTCCTTAAAATAAAGGTATTACAATAACATAATACAAAATAATTCTTATATATAATATGAATCGGGGCGGACTCCGGTGCGAGGTTGAAGAAGACCGGGGTGGGTCCCCTGCGTCAGCGAGAGAGGGAGCGCCATCGGCTGGGGCGGATGCTGCTAGGCCGCAAGCTGCTGCTCTGCGCGTGCGGGCGAGCGGCGGAGAGGAGTGGGCCGGCCCAGGTGGCTGCTCGATAGGTAGGTTCTCTTTTTTTTCTTTTGTCTTTATTCTTTTTCTATTTTGTGATTTTTTTTGTAACTTTTGAAATATAGCTCCAAATGAGCTTAAACCTGTTTGTAATTTTTTCTAAAATTCAGAATATGCTTATGTACTAATAGGGATACATAATCCTGTCCAACAAAATATTCAAACAATAGGTTTTATTTAGAAACCCTAATAGATGCATAAGGGATTTTCAAATAGGGGTTTTCACAAATGGTTTTGAATTTGGAATTTTTGCAAGATGCCATAATGCAATGCACCTAGGATGTTACATGTATATTGTAGCGTATGTTCTGCTCTTACATGTGCTGTGTGAACTGTGGTGATAAGATTATCCAATTTAAAATAGGTAACCATAACCCAGGAGATCATGTGCAAACACACAATTAGACAACCGTAAATTGCATCACCGGCACAATAAATAAATAAAATGCAAAAAAAAAATACAGGATCCAATAGGCCAAATAAGGGCATGTACAATACGGTGATGTCTTTTATGCTTGCTACATTAGATTTTTGCTTAGCTGGAAGAGAGAGAAACAAAAAAAAAGATTGTCTTCCCTTAGCTAAGGGATGATCTCTACAAATAAGAGAAGACTATTTTCTCCATTATACCATATGTCTTTCCTTAGCCAACCAGTTTCTTACTAAATATAGTTAATTCTTATTAATTGCTAGAGATAGTAATAAGAGATGTGGAGAGCTAAATAGAAGACATGTCTTTCCATATTGTACATTGCCCTAACATATAGAAAAATTCTGGCCCGAGTAACCAAAGTTATCCACAAATATTGACTGGAAGATTCAGTTGAAGTCTCTGTCGCAGTGGTCGGATCGAGTGAAGCTGCCCTGGACCGTAATGACGCCCCTAGGCCCTGGCATCTTGAGTAGCAGGTACGCATAGTGTGGTACTACCAGGAACCTTGCGAATGCCACGCGCCCGAGGATGGCATGGTATTGGGATGGCCAGTCCACCACTTCGAACTCGAGCCGCTCACACCGAAAGGTTTTGGGTTTGTCGAAGATGACGTCGAGCCATATCTTTCCCAGGGGAAACATGCCCTTCCCTAGGACTATGTCGTGGAACATTGTGTAGGATTGTTCCAGGCTGCACAGCGGGATCCGCATTGCTGCTAGGGTGCTAGCGAACATCAGGTTGATGTTGTTGCCGTTGTCCATGAAGACGCGGCTCATCTTGAACCCTCTGATCTGCGCCTCAAGCACCAGGGCAGCATGACCTGGGCGAGGGATCTAGCGGGGGTGATCCGAACGACTAAATGTGATGCAGGACTCCGAGCCACTGAGGTACTCAGGTGAAATGGATCGTATGGGCACCTAGAGGGGGGGTGAATAGGTGCTGACCAATTTTTAATACTTTTTCAATTTTAGGCTTGACACAAAGTAAATTCTCTAGATATGCAACTACGATAATTTCCCTATATGTAACCCTAACTACTAAGCACGTAAAAGAGGAGCGAGGAAACCGTAGTGGAGCACGCGGAGACACAGGGATTTGTTTTACCGCAGTTCCTTCCTTGTTAAGGGAAGTACATCTGCGTTGGAGGGGTGGGCAGTTCTAAGACCACCACGCCACAATAGGCCTCACCCTATTCTCCGATGGATCTCGCCACGAGAGGCCTGATCCACCTTATCCACTATTGGATCCCTTCGAGGCGGGAACCGGTGCCTTTTACAACACTATCGGGGCACACACCCACAACCGAATTGGGGGCTTCCGAGATGACAACAAGCTGTCACAAGAACAAGGTTTATCAATATAAACAAAAACGAGGATCTAAATATTTGCAAGAAATACTAGATCGGAGGTTCTCCAAATGAATGGAGAGGAGATGAAGCGCTTGATTGCTGATGATGAAGATCGAGTTCTCCTCCTTCGACTCCCCAAGGGATGGGGCCTTTGGGTGGATCTAGGTGGAGCACTCTTGGATGAAGCTTTTAGATCTGATCTGTTCTTTTTCGAGATGAATCAAGAGTTCTGGAAGGAGGGGGATGGCTGACTTAAATACCCCCTCCCCAGATCTGGCCGTTGCACAACTTTGGGGGCGGATTATCCACCCCCCCCTTGGGGCGGATTATCCGCCCCCTGGGAAAACTCCGCCCCAAGGGCGGATTCTCCGGGGGAAACTCCGCCCCCCCTCTAGGGCTTGCGCCTTGGTGAAGCTTGGTGAAGATCTTGGGGGGGGGATTATCCGGCCAGGCCGGAAAGTCCGGCCAAAACTCCGCCTCTCCGGGCTTGCGCTTGGCGATGAGCAGGCGGATTATTCCCCCGAGGCGGATTATCCGGGGGGAAAAATCCGCCAAAATTCCGCCTTCGGGGCTTGCCGCTTAGGCAAAGGAGGGCGGATTATCCGCCCCTGGTGGGGCCGGATTATCCGCCCCCAAAGGCACAGTCCTTTTCCCTTTATTCTCAAATAGAGCTGCAACACTTCAACACACATTAAATGATCATTGGTATTGTTATCTAACACACAAAACACTAGGGATTAAGAAATGTTCTTTCAATCTCCCCCTTTTTGGTGTTAGATGACAATACTAGGATTTGCAATAAAACCGGCAACTGCCACCTTAAATAAAGAAAGATGCTCCCCCTAGATGTGTGCATATTTAAGATTTGCATTTGAATACAAATACACACACTAGGTAGAACACTACTTTAAGGTTTGGGAAAAAATATCATACCACCAGAATGAGAATATAGCCAAGGCATACATAGATAATCCCATGAATCCATATACCATCAAATATGCTCCATAATTCCAGAATTCCATGGGGTCCATGATAGATAAATCCAGAATTCCATGAATACCAAACATAGTGGAGTACGACATAGTCTTACACAAACAACCACAAATAGCAACTGAGTTCACCCTAGAAAAAGGCACAAGCAAGCAAATAAAAACGACTAAAATCGAAAAGCTTGTGCCCAACCCTTGCAAATCCACGAGACCTAATAGAACTACTTCTCCCCCTTTGGCATCGAAACGCCAAAAAGGAACAAGAGCGATGCTAACGCCCCTAAGCAACAAACTGAGATGGTACTACACACCCAAATTTGCAAGAATCAAATCAATCAAAAGCCAAATTTGAGTGTGTTTTCCATAAGAACAAGAGATATGCAAGAAAATCCAACGGGACCCATGAAAAACAAACTCTTCTCAAGGAAGAGGGCGGTGGCCGAGGCCACCATGTTGGAGCGCATGGCATGACACCGCGAAGATGTATATTGAGTTCAAAACCAATGCTCATCGATGACCCACATATCACAAAATGATATTAAGGGAAATGATTTGACTTGCTTTCGGCATTATGGGGGGAGGGTTGGCCCAATCAATTAGGACCACACTCCCCTATGTCTATGCCCGCATCTAAACCAAATACATGAATAAGAGAAAGTGAGTGTGCAAGGGTAGTCAAGCCAAGCTCCTTGAATCTATGATATTTAGCTCATTCCTCAAATAACAAAATCTTGCTTCATCAATGGGCTTCGTGAAAATATCAGCAAGTTGGTTCTTCATGCTCACAAAGGATAGAGCAATATCTCCACGAGCAACATGATCCCGAATAAAGTGATTTTGAATCTCTATATGTTTTGTTCTTGTATGCTGCACGGGATTGTAAGCAATTTTGATAGCACTTTCATTGTCGCATAAAAGAGGCACTTTGTCACAATTGACACCATATTCCTTTAAAGTTTGCCTCATCCATAACAATTGAGTACAAGCACTTGCAGCAGCAACATATTCAGCTTTGGCGGTTGAGAGTGAGATACAATTCTGTTTCTTTGATGACCAACACACTAGAGACCTGCCCAAGAATTGACATGCGCCAGAGGTTGATTTCCTATCATCTTTGTCACCAGCCCAATCTGAATCAGTGTAACCACATAGAGAGAAACTTGAACCCTTGGGATACCATAACCCAAAATTTGGGGAATGAACCAAATATCGGAAGATTCGCTTGACTGCCACTAAGTGGCTTTCTTTAGGAGCGGCTTGGTACCTTGCACACACTCCTACACTTAACACGATATCGGGCCTAGATGCGCAAAGGTAAAGGAGAGAGCCGATCATGGATCGGTATACCTTTTTGATCCACGTCTTTACCCTTGGGATTGAGCTCAAGATGACACTTTGTTTGCATTGGGGTAGCAACGCCATTGAGATCCGTCATCTTGAACCTTTTAAGCATGTCTTGGATATACTTAGCTTGATTAATAAAGGTTCCCTCTCTAAGTTGTTTGATCTCAAATCCAAGAAAGAACCTGAGCTCACCCATCATGGACATCTCAAACCTGTCAGTCATAAGCTTCGAAAATTCATCGTTAAAAGCGAGGATCTAGATATTTGCAAGAAATACTAGATCGGAGGTTCTCCAAATGAATGGAGAGGAGATGAAGCGCTTGATTGCTGATGATGAAGATCGAGTTCTCCTTCTTCGATTCCCCAAGGGATGGGGCCTTTGGGTGGATCTAGGTGGAGCACTCTTGGATGAAGCTTTGGGGGCGGATTATCCGCCCCCTGGGAAAACTCCGCCCCAAGGGCGGATTCTCCGGGGGAAACTCCGCCCCCCCTCTAGGGCTTGCGCCTTGGTGAAGCTTGGTGAAGATCTTGGGGGGGGGGATTATCCGGCCAGGCCGGAAAGTCCGGCCAAAACTCCGCCCCCTCTCTAGGGCTTGCGCCTTGGCGATGAGCAGGGGGGCGGATTATTCGGCCCCCCTGAGGGGCGGATTATCCGGCGGGGCCGAAAAATCCGGCCAAAATTCCGCCCCCCTTCTGGGGCTTGCGCCTGCTTGGGCAAAGGGAGGGGCGGATTATCCGCCCCTGGTGGGGCCGGATTATCCGCCCCCAAAGGCACAGTCCTTTTCCCTTTATTCTCAAATAGAGCTGCAACACTTCAACACACATTAAATGATCATTGGTATTGTTATCTAACACACAAAACACTAGGGATTAAGAAATGTTCTTTCAATCTCCCCCTTTTTGGTGTTAGATGACAATACTAGGATTTGCAATAAAACCGGCAACTGCCACCTTAAATAAAGAAAGATGCTCCCCCTAGATGTGTGCATATTTAAGATTTGCATTTGAATACAAATACACACACTAGGTAGAACACTACTTTAAGGTTTGGGAAAAAATATCATACCACCAGAATGAGAATATAGCCAAGGCATACATAGATAATCCCATGAATCCATATACCATCAAATATGCTCCATAATTCCAGAATTCCATGGGGTCCATGATAGATAAATCCAGAATTCCATGAATACCAAACATAGTGGAGTACGACATAGTCTTACACAAACAACCACAAATAGCAACTGAGTTCACCCTAGAAAAAGGCACAAGCAAGCAAATAAAAACGACTAAAATCGAAAAGCTTGTGCCCAACCCTTGCAAATCCACGAGACCTAATAGAACTACTTCTCCCCCTTTGGCATCGAAACGCCAAAAAGGAACAAGAGCGATGCTAACGCCCCTAAGCAACAAACTGAGATGGTACTACACACCCAAATTTGCAAGAATCAAATCAATCAAAAGCCAAATTTGAGTGTGTTTTCCATAAGAACAAGAGATATGCAAGAAAATCCAACGGGACCCATGAAAAACAAACTCTTCTCAAGGAAGAGGGCGGTGGCCGAGGCCACCATGTTGGAGCGCATGGCATGACACCGCGAAGATGTATATTGAGTTCAAAACCAATGCTCATCGATGACCCACATATCACAAAATGATATTAAGGGAAATGATTTGACTTGCTTTCGGCATTATGGGGGGAGGGTTGGCCCAATCAATTAGGACCACACTCCCCTATGTCTATGCCCGCATCTAAACCAAATACATGAATAAGAGAAAGTGAGTGTGCAAGGGTAGTCAAGCCAAGCTCCTTGAATCTATGATATTTAGCTCATTCCTCAAATAACAAAATCTTGCTTCATCAATGGGCTTCGTGAAAATATCAGCAAGTTGGTTCTTCATGCTCACAAAGGATAGAGCAATATCTCCACGAGCAACATGATCCCGAATAAAGTGATTTTGAATCTCTATATGTTTTGTTCTTGTATGCTGCACGGGATTGTAAGCAATTTTGATAGCACTTTCATTGTCGCATAAAAGAGGCACTTTGTCACAATTGACACCATATTCCTTTAAAGTTTGCCTCATCCATAACAATTGAGTACAAGCACTTGCAGCAGCAACATATTCAGCTTTGGCGGTTGAGAGTGAGATACAATTCTGTTTCTTTGATGACCAACACACTAGAGACCTGCCCAAGAATTGACATGCGCCAGAGGTTGATTTCCTATCATCTTTGTCACCAGCCCAATCTGAATCAGTGTAACCACATAGAGAGAAACTTGAACCCTTGGGATACCATAACCCAAAATTTGGGGAATGAACCAAATATCGGAAGATTCGCTGATCGCCACTAAGTGGCTTTATTTAGGAGCGGCTTGGTACCTTGCACACACTCCTACACTTAACACGATATCGGGCCTAGATGCGCAAAGGTAAAGGAGAGAGCCGATCATGGATCGGTATACCTTTTTGATCCACGTCTTTACCCTTGGGATTGAGCTCAAGATGACACTTTGTTTGCATTGGGGTAGCAACGCCATTGAGATCCGTCATCTTGAACCTTTTAAGCATGTCTTGGATATACTTAGCTTGATTAATAAAGGTTCCCTCTCTAAGTTGTTTGATCTCAAATCCAAGAAAGAACCTGAGCTCACCCATCATGGACATCTCAAACCTGTCAGTCATAAGCTTCGAAAATTCATCGTTAAAAGCGAGGATCTAGATATTTGCAAGAAATACTAGATCGGAGGTTCTCCAAATGAATGGAGAGGAGATGAAGCGCTTGATTGCTGATGATGAAGATCGAGTTCTCCTCCTTCGATTCCCCAAGGGATGGGGCCTTTGGGTGGATCTAGGTGGAGCACTCTTGGATGAAGCTTTCAGATCTGATCTGTTCTTTTTCGAGATGAATCAAGAGTTCTGGCAGGAGGGGGATGGCTGACTTAAATACCCCCTCCCCAGATCTGGCCGTTGCACAACTTTGGGGGCGGATTATCCGCCCCCCACTTGGGGTGGATTATCCGCCCCCTGGGAAAACTCCGCCCCAAGGGCGGATCCTCCAGGGGAAACTCCGCCCCCCTCTTGGGCTTGCGCCTTGGTGAAGCTTGGTGAAGATCTTGGGGGCAGATAATCCGGCCCCCCTGAGGGGCGGATTATCCGGCCAGGCCGGAAAGTCCGGCCAAAACTCCGCCCCCTCTCTAGGGCTTGCGCCTTGGCGATGAGCAGGGGGGCGGATTATCCGGCCCCCCTGAGGGGCGGATTATCCGGCAGGGCCGGAAAATCCGGCCAAAATTCTGCCCCCTTCTGGGGCTTGCGCCTGCTTGGGCAAAGGGACGGGCGGATTATCCGCCCCTGGTGGGGCCGGATTATCCGCCCCCAAAGGCAGAGTCCTTTTCCCTTTATTCTCAAATAGAGCTGCAACACTTCAACACACATTAAATGATCCTTGGTATTGTTATCTAACACACAAAACACTAGGGATTAAGAAATGTTCTTTCATCAAGGATGGCGGGTGGAGTGGTCACAGCCAGGCTAACTTGGCGGGTGATCTTCTTTTGTACCTTGTTTGTTGGGCGCCCTTTTTGGATCATCAGGGACCCTTTCCGCGTGGGGTACCCGTTAACGCCGTTGTTTTGCACGGATGCGACGTGCAGCGGGGTCCATGTTATTCGTGCGAGAGCGATGCTTGTTGGCTTGATTGTCGTGCGAGCTAGAGCCACCAGCGGTGGAGAGCGCAACTCGCCGTGTGCTAGACTCCGAGGCTGCTTGCTTGCGTTTGTCGAGCTCCTCCTGCAGTTTCACCTGCCTGTTGTGCTCGCCGATGAGGAGGAGGTGGTATGCCATCAGCAGGTCACGTGAAGAATTCACGGGTAGGATCTTGTTGCCCGCCAAGGCTTCGCGTGCCTGGTGCCAGCCGTCCTCGTTGAGGTTGATCCGATTGTAGGCGGCAGCGTCGCCCTCGTTGGGCGGGAGGGATGGTTGTCTCCTGTTTCCTCCATTTTCACCCTCTGGGTCGGGTGGCGGTACGTGGGCACCCGAACCTGGTGGTTGTTGCTCCACGTCGCTTTGGATGACCACGGCGCACTGGTAGCGCCCGCGGATTGGGACTGCTGCCGCAGCTTTTGGATCCGGAACCATAGGTTCCTTCATCCGACGGGCGCCGAATGTATCAGCCGTCAGATGACTCTTCTGTCAGCGTTGACGTGCGTAGCACGCTGGGATGCAGGGCCCATGAGGCGGGCCTGATTGATGGCAGTGGCACCCACTCTGGGAGGCGGAGAGTGCCGATCTGTCCCACCTAGAAGCAGAAGCTCCCGAACAGAATCTCGAGCCCGTCGCCTACGGGCTCGAAATCCTTCATGCTAGCTGGCAAGTGGGCGGTGAAGTCGAAAGCGCCAAAGAGGAGATGGCTCTCCGTCGCCGAGGAGTTGTAGATCGCTTTGGTCGGAACCGTCACGATCGCACAATCAGCGCCCCCGTTTCCCACAGACGACGCCAATTGACGAGGTTTTGACTCGTCAATGCCCATTGTTATGAGCATGGGTTTTGGAGAAGATGGGGGTGCTAGAGATCGCGGAACGATTAACAGACAAGCAACCAGGGGACACGAGATTTACCCAGGTTCAGGCTCCCGGAGGGAAAACCCTACTCCTGGTTGTCCGCTCTTGATTACGGCGGAACCGAAAAGTACAGGGGTGCGCAGATGCAATCTAGCGTGGAGGTGTGTATGCGATGAAAAGTTGTCCTCCTCGTCGTGCCCTCCCAGCCTTTATATAGAGATAGGCAGGTCTCAGGCACAGATCGAGTCGGTTACAAGTTAGGGTTTGCCCCTTTGAATATTCTATCTACTCTAGTCTTCCTCTCCAAGGATCCGAAGACGTCACGGGCTTGGGCCATCCGAAAATCTCCACATGCCGCGTATATTCTTGGGTCTTCCTCGGACTGGACCAGGTATACTAATGTTGTACACCCGTAGGGTATAACCATGTCAATGCCCTCCCTTAGCTTTCTAGCGAAGCTGGTATAAAATTTTTTGAGGCTTCCACTCTAGTTAAGGCATAATTATTCTGTAAACCTTTTCGCAAAAAATTAGGACCAGCTTCCCCAGAAAATCAGGAAAAAGTAGCTTCTCAGAGAAGTTGTCATACCACCAGCTTTCCAGGAAAGCTGGTTAAAAAAAATATGAGTCTTTCAAAATGATTAAGATTAAACTAATTTAAAAGTCTTATAAAATTTTGAAACCGGCTTTTTAAAAAAACTGAATAGGGCAGAAGTCGTCAAAAAATACTGGGCCTAAGTGGGCCATCCGACAGCGCAACCCAAATGCGCTAGCCTCAATAAGGACCTGTAGCCTGTAGGAATCCCAGAAATCATGAGTCGACTCTTTGGAGAAAACAAAATCAGTCGACTGATGTAGAATAAAGCAAATCCGTTGCAGAATGACGGCATTTCTTGTACGTATCCCCTGCCTCGCCTACCGCCACGTACTACCAGCCGTATCGCCGGCGAAAAGAAGCGTCCTTGTCCTTCCGCGTAACGGCCACCTTCCGTCCGTATTACTCGCTCACGCTCCATTACCTCTTCTCACTCAAATCAGATGCAAAGCGAAGAAAGCCACCGAGAGCCCAATCCAAAACGTGTGCTACGACTAGTACTAGTACTAGCTTAACAGTTTTACTTCCCTAAAAAAAAAGCTTAACAGTTTGCTCGTGCCGATCGTGTCCGGTCCGGTCACGCCGACCTCGACTTAATTCGCGACCACGCAACGACACGCGGAGATCGAATAAAAACTTAGCGCCCGGCCAGGGGCCAGTGCCAGTGCAGCGCACCGGTGCACCATCCTATATGCCCTGTTCGTGATAAGCCAGCCGGTCGGTCACGACACCACCTTGCGAGCTAAAGCAGCAGCGCCATCGCCCTCCCATCACGCCGTCGTAGTCTTCTTCGCGCTGCTTCCACTCCTCGAGCTAGCTCGATCGAGGCTGCGTCACGCCGGACTGGAGCAGGGGAGATCGTCGATGCACCAGATAGGGAGCGGCATGTACGTGTCCGGCCGCGCGCCGGACAGGAAGCGGGAGCGGCAGCTCTCCTCGGGGTCGGTGGCCACGCCGCCCTACACGGGCGGGGACGTGTCGCGGTCTGGCGAGCTCGGCCGGATGTTCGACGTCTCCTCCTCCTCGCCGGCCTCCTCCTCGCGCCGCAGCTCCGGCCCGCTGCCCCCGCCGCCGCTCCGCCCCCCGCCGTCGCCGGCGCTCTCGCACTCGGGGCTCCTCGTGGGCCCTTCGCCCCTTCCGTCGCCCGCGCGCGGCGGAGGTTCGTCCTCGAGGAAAGCCAGCAGGATGCGCGCGGCCGCCGGGGAGGAGTCCGCCGCGCCCGTAGTGGCGCCCGGACGGGTGAAACTCGGGGTCCCGCTCACGTGCTACGTGCTCGTGGCCGCCGCCGCCGCGGCCGGGCTCGGCGCCGGGGCGTTCTTCCTCGTGTCGTGGCGCCGCTGGGAGCCGCTCGCCGCGGCGGGCGGCGCCGTGGCAGTCGCCGCGGCCGTGCTCTCCTGGAACGCGGCGCGGTGCGCGGCGGAGGCGGAGCGGTTCTTCCGGGTGTCCCCCGACACGGCGTTCGACCAGGCCGACATGCCCATCGGCGAGCTCGTCAAGATCACCGGGGTGAGCCGTCGGCCGCGTCTCGTTCCTTGTCCGCATCATCATGCATACTCTATGAGATGCCGTTTTGCTTACATCGTTGCATACAAATTTCGTTCTGGATAGCTGATCACTTGCTTGTCGATCAGAAACTGTTTTCTTCCGTACAGTAGTTGCCATGAAATTTGCATGGCTTTGGCAATTGAATCGCTTGCATCATACGTAGCTTCCTTCGGGTGTGTCACACACAAATTCAGTTATCAGGAGCATATTTCGCAGCTTAGATGATTAGCACGCCATGCATATATACCAATCTTAATCCGCCGGTCCAAACCGGTGCTTTGCTTGCATTTGCTAAGGCGTCAGAGAATATCAAAAAACAGGTTTAAGCAACATGTGGCGGTCAATGGTTTGGCTTCCCTGTCGAAGACAAGCTACCATACCACTTTTGCTGCACCAAGGCACTGCGTCGCTAATTAACTTTTAAACGTTGCAGCTAATGAAGTTTCTGTGTGTCTGACGTACTTAACAAGGTCGCCTCGTGTCGTTGGTTTGCAGCAAGTCACCTGCGGCCGGGTCCCCGTGGGAGCCTGCTTCCACGACGCCGCCCGCTGCGTCTTCACGTCGGTCCGGATGTACGGCCGCCGTGGATGGGCGTGGGCCTGCTGCTGCTCCCGGTGGCAGCTCAGACACTCCGAGGTCAGTCACACTCTACTACTCCGGCCCTGTCTGAAGAGCGTGTGCTGAAACTGAACTCGTTTTCTGTGAAATTTCTGCATTCCAAACATCAGGGAATGCTGAAATTCAGACCCTGTAAATCACTTTATCATACAAATTCATGGCCTATGGATATGTCTTCTGTACTAGTTCTGTACCAAGGCAGCATTAGTATGACTGATCTAAACGCGTGTCCGTGGTGCTAATGGAATGGTTTTTGTTGGCCTGGCAGGCGCGGTCGACGAGTTTCTACATCTCCGACAGGAACTCCGGGAGGAGGTTCTACGTGCGGGCCGGGGAAGCCTCCAAGATCACCTGGATGATCAAGCGGAAAACGGTCAGCTTCGACGGCGACACGAAGACCGCGTCCCGGAGCCTGAAGAGCTGGACCGAGAGCCGCGGCGTGTCCTGCGACGGTGGCGCCGTGCGCGTGGAAGAAGGGTAAGCCCGATGAGTCCTCCAACGCAGCAGCTGGCATTGCTCGCACTGCTGCCTCCTCAACATTCTTGTCATGGCAGGTTCATCAGGGAGGGGGACACGGCGAGCGTGATCGGCGTGCTGAAGAAGCACCACGCCTACGACGTCGTCGACGCGCCGGAAGGGGTGGTGTCCACCGGCTTCCAGCCGGCGAGGTGCATGTTCCCCGTGCTCGTCGAGGGGCTGGTTCTCATCGGCAGCGAGGACCCCGACGACGACGTGTACATGGTCTGACGACCTACCGCTGCTGCTCTGCCGGTTGCAACGACTCACCGGCCTTCATCAGCTGCTTAACAGTCTCAGTGCTGACTATATTTACATAGGCAGATCGGGAGGATGTTTTAGTACCTCCGTTGTAGATTTTGGCAGCACAAAGTGTTTGCTGCTTGAATGAGATGTTGTAAATTAAAGTGGTGTTCATAGGCTTGATGACCAAAAAAAAAAAAATGGTATGGTTTGATACCATGATAGCACTACGTTTTTTCTAACCTTCTTTTAAGTACAGCTTGATCACTTTTTGGATCACAGCTTGTAATATTTCGGACATACTTTCCACATGTAAAAGGATTTGGGCTTGCTTGCATTATATACGTTTGAATGGTTTTGCACCTGCAAATATCGAATCCAATTCATCTAGTAGTACAAACAAGTATTTGATGGGCAGAAAGGTCTCCTATAAACCCTCAAAACAGTCACAACATTGTTGAACCAGTCATGAACCCCAATTCGACTCATCTTTGTAAATAATAGTTTTCTTTCAACGCTAAACCTTTGAATTACCAATAATACCAACTTCAGTTATTCTCTTTACTGACGCACTAGACATATCGACAAGCTTATTTTGATTCCTACCAAGAATTTGAATAATGGGCAGATGACTTTCTTCAGACGAAGACGCACTGTTCATGCCCCCAACACCTACTCCAGAGCTTTAGAGTATACAGAAATGACTAAACCGAATAGCCTCCCATTTCACCAGCCTACAGACCAAAAAAAAAGGGGACAAATATCCCTGAGGTGCTAGCTAGCTAATCCAAGTAGAAGAGCGTTACAATCTTCCGCATGTTCTTTGCCTCCTGGCAGGTCTCCATCAGCAGCCTGCTGTCATGAAATGCAAAACATATCACCTGTTGGACCTTCGAGATGATGTCCATGTTGCATAACCTGAAAATAATGAGATAGTTTATCACATAGAGATAAATAAATGGTATCGAAAGAGGTTCTCTTAAACAAAAAAGGTCAATACAGAAAACTATGATCTACCAAGTGTTATAAATCGATTGTTATGAAACTAGTCAGACATAGCAATGACATAGGTGCAAGACAAGAAAGTGAACCCAAAGCTACACAATAGGATAGTCAAGCACTGTTAAAATATTGTATTTAAAAAAATTAAAGGTAAAGGTTATGAATAATACAGTAATACTTAATGACAAAAAATGTATTAGCACTAGAACTAAAAGCAATTTGAATGGAGAACTATCAAACCTGCTAGCCTCTATTAGTGGTAGATGGTCATAGTGAGGCTTCTCAATCAAGTTTTTTACCTGTAAAATTTACAGAGCGTTACTGAAACATATCCAACTTGCCATATGAAAACAGAGCATCAGGTTTGTAAGCTAAAGCAGGACACAAAGTTATTTCTGTGAGGCACTCTGCTGGAATTAACACATCTTACAGTAAAGATCTATTAAGCTACCAAAAACTCAAGAATACTCCCAGAGTCTTGACTGATTGCAAAAAGGTCAGCACAGGGCCACAAAGGAACCTGTAATGGAAATGGGGAACTAAAATATCACATCTAACTGGTGGTGAAGATGATGAGGCCCATGTATCCTGCACAGCAGTGCCTCATTGGCTCCGATAGCTGTTGGAGATTGTAGCCAAAATCTACCAGTGGGGTTTGCATCAGCAACTGCAATGGTTACAAGCCAAGAAGAGCCTACCACCGTGGTAAGGAGATTCAGGCACTTAAACCATCCTGGTTGGCTAAGTCAGCACAGAAGATGTGGAACGGCAGATCCAGGAGTTCAATTCCAAGGATGTCTAGATCAAAATCTGACTGTCAAAGATCATCCGCAGCAGTGCATACCATAACCAGTCAACCAAGATGATCTCCAGTGAGTAGGCAATAAAATTGAATCACCACTACTACGAGGGAAAATTAAATAACATATAGCTACTACTGTACAGGGCAAGATCCATTTTCCCTCTTGACAGCCACTAACATAAAATGAGCAAACACAAAGTTACTTCTTTGAGGTACTTTGCTGGAATTAACACATGTTAATGTACAGATCTATTAAGCCACCAAAAATTCTAGAATACTCCCAGAGTCTTGACTGATTGCAAAAAAATTAGCACAGGGCACCAAAGGAACCTGTAATGGAAATGTTACAGACTGGTCCATGGGGAACTAAAATATCACATCTAACTGGTGGCAAAGATGATGAGGCCCATGTCTCCGGCATAGCGGTGCCGCATTGGCTCCAATAGCTGTTAGAGATTGCAGCCGAGGTCTACTAGTGGGGTTCGCATTAGCGACTGCAATGGTTACAAGCCAAGAGCCTGAAGAAGACACCCTCTACAACCGTGGAAAGGAGATTCAGATACTTAAACCATCCTGGTTGGCTTCAGAGGGCAGAGAAGATGGGGAACAGCAGAACCAAGAGTTCAATTCCAAGGGTGTAGAGATCAAAATCTGGCTGTCCAAAATCCTTGGCAGCAGTGCGCACCACAACCAGTCAACCACGATGAACTCCAGTGAGTAGGCAATAAACGCGAATCGTCAATGCTAGAAGGAAAATTATATACTCCTTCCGATCCATAATAAGTGTCCTTCACTTTGTACTAAGCTAGTACAAACTTTGTACTAGATGAACAACACTTATTATGGATCGGAGGGAGTAACATAGAGCTACTACTGTACAGGGCAAGATTCCTTTCCGTCTCGGCAGTCAACATAAAATTATATAACATTGTAGACAGGCCTGTACCGACCCTGGAAAAGAGGAGATTGGAAAGGGGATGTGGCAGAGGTAACAAGGTCAAGAAGGAAAGGGCAGGAAATGTTTTTTCTCATAGTGTGCTTGTATCGTATGTTCAAGATTAAAAACCCGAGGTCTGAAGTGAAAATAGGATAAATGCATGCATTTCCAAAGATGGCTGATAATGGACATATAAGGTGATAAGCTATCTGGTAATAGGAGCCTGCAAACTCACAACTCATAATACAAGCCATTCAATCAGTCTGTGATGATTGTCATCTTTGACCATGATAAAGTCCAATAAGGGTTCAGCTCATGACTTCATGTTTTTGAATTTAATGTGGAATTCTCACATAATGCATCTTTTTCCATTAAAAGGCTGGAACAAAAGGAACTAGAAATGACCAATACAAAATTGAAATATTATGAATTCTTACTTTAGACAACAGCTCTTGGCTTTCAGGAGGTTGCTTCTTTAGACTTTGAGGCAAAATTACAGTGAGCAACTCTGGCTTTTCAGCTCTCAAAGCACCCCTAATAACAGCTGCATTAGTCCCAGAAGCACCAGATGTGAATATATGATTTTTCTGCAATTAAAAAATAAACATTAACTAGATGTGTGGGGGAACCAAAGATCCGATGAACGATGATAACATATAGTTCAGTGACATACTGTTATGACCATCGCATAACTCAGGATCTCAATAAGTTGTTGATGCATATACCCCATGTTGCGGGTACCAAAGAAACCTATTGATCGGGGTCCTTGCTGCTGAATAGCCAGTAACTCCTGTATTATCACCAAGAAATGAGATAAATCCATGGGATAAATCAATTATACAAGTACAATATTAATATATATCGTTCACTGAAGAGTAACGAACTGCATGTAAAAAAATTGGTGGCCCCAAACAAAGTTCACAGACTAATGGGGACACAAATGTAAACTTCAAATAAAATGAACGAGAGCAGTATAAAATGGTAAGTAAAAGGCACCTGAAGGTAATCTAGATCTGGAAGTGGCTTGTATTCTGGAGCATCAACTGTTGCAGTTCCTCTAACAAGAGTCTCGACCTGAGTAGGAATCTTTAGACCGTCATCATCATCTGGTCCAAACATAATAGCTTCATCTCGTCCTTGACTCCTCCCATCACCTTCGTGCCCATCTCTTCTCATGTATCCGCAGAGAAACTATACGATCACAATAAAAACAGCCCCTGGCAGTAAATCATTAGTGAAAACCAAATACATTACATCATTCTGACACAAACAACAATATCTACAGTTTATGGTTTGCACTCTTGCACAATGGTAACTAATCATGCCAGACATGGAACAAATTCATGTGCCAGGCGCATCTACAATGCACACCGTTCCTACTCAGGTCGAGACTGAATCGTTCAAAGATCCTATTCAGGTCATATGGCATATATATAGCAGTTCAAAGATTCCTATGGAGACCATTTCAGACTTAAACACACAATAGCATATAGCAACGCTAGCAGCGCCTGTTCAACTTAACATAATAAAACAACTGAAAAAACGAATATTACACTTCACAATTCCAAGATTCCTAAACAGGCCACTCCAGAATATCGAACAGTAGCATATAGCAACAACTATTCAACTGAACATAGAACAACTGAAAAAGAAACATCACACTTTACAGTTCACACCCAACGACCCATCCTCAAAAGGTATATACGCATCTAAAGCCGTTAAGCTTTTAGGCAAGCGAGATCTTAAATTACATAGCAAGCAACTATATATGAGCAGTAAATAACTTTGTCAGCGCCACAGATGTGAATGCAAAACAGCCGTCTATATAATCACTTTGCAAGATATAAGATAGCAATATGCAGATTTGTTTGTGCCCTTAACGAACAATTCGCAGTTTCAGAGTCAAACCCCCTCTACCTAATTTCCACCAGAGATGATACACCAACAGAAATCTAATACGTATTTTTTTATTTCGGGATTCACTGTATACCCATCGAAAATTACGGAACAGACAGCACAATCTACAGAAGCTACAACGGATGAAGCACCACGTGGGGATGGGAACGCAACTCCTCACCTGTCTCGCCGAACGCGCGGCCTCGTCGGGGCCCAATCGCCGCAGCGGCGCGCGTAGCGGGCTCGCCGGCGGCGCACGACGGCAGCAGGCGAAGGAGGCGGCGCAGGGCCGCCGCGGCTCCCGGGCGGACGAAGGCGGGAGGACGAGGGTGGTGGCTGGGCGGAGGAGAGAAGCCATGGGGCTGGCGGGCGGGCGGGCGGGGGCGGGGCCGGCGAGGGGAGGGGAAGGGAGGACTGGATGGAGCAGAGGAGGGGGAAGGGGGTTTTGGCTGCTGCTGCTATCGGATGCGGGAGAGGCGAACAGCGGGGCACGCGATATCTGGTCTCGGGTGGATGGATGGATCCACACGCCCACGCCACGGGCGCTTGTGTTTTCAGCAGACTACGAGTCTACGACCGCCGGGCGCCGGCACGTTCACAGGGCTTCAAGTATACGAGTAAAATACTTCATGTAAAAAAAACCTCTGTTACACACTTAAATAATTTATATGTATTTCTCTCAAAAAATTATATGTATTTCCCTCAAAAAAAATTTATATGTATTTCCCACTGTTAAAAACATATACTTCACATGCATTTTATTTGCTTTTCATAAAAAAAATAGTCTAAATGTTAAAGTTATTTTCTAAAATTCATGCCATTATAAAGCATTTTTAATATAAATCTAACGCTATCAATTGTATGCAACATATTTTTTAGTATAAAGTTCTTGTACATCGGATTTTTTTGTTAAAAATCCGTTATGAAAAGTGTACGCCCTATTCATGGAACGGATGAAAAATGTATTTTCATGATTTTGTGCCCAACCACATATATCTGATTAAATCTTGTGTGTCGGAAGATGTTAGAGAGAAAAATAGAGAGTACTCACAATATTTAGTGTCCACTTAGTCTGAATTTTTTGGTTCTAAATTGAAACGATACTCTTTGCGATCCAGAACATAAGTGTCTGGGGCACGATAGAATATTTAAGACGATACCTTGGTTATTAAACTTACATGCAAACATGTTTTATCACTTATAAGATAATTATACATCAGAAGAGAGTAGTGTAATTTTGATGTTTTCTATTCTAAGATTCATGTTGTAAGGTGGTCAAACTTAAAAATGACCAATTACTAAATTATGCAATAACTTATATTTTTAATATGAAAAAGTATTTGATAGACTTAACAAATGAGAATTGTAAAGACTTCTTGAGCGAGGAGATTCAATATTTTTGTTAGCAAAGGCTTGAAGCTATTATAGTTATACTTTCTTGAAGTTCGTTGGGTCAATTTGTGGACGTGCACGCTTCAACCTTTGAAATTTCACAACTCATGAAGGAAACACTTTGCTTTCCACATAATTTGGTTTTTGTCTTACCATCTATGCATAGCTTCATGTTTTTTCACACTACAAAGATGTTTATGCAGCACTACTCATACTATGGGCAACTTTCCAATAAAGTCCTAAGACTTGTACCTTATCTGAAACTCTCAAATTGTGTTCATTGTAGGATCTCCTCAAATACTACAATGTATTGATCATTCCTGATGTGTAAAGGTAATGGACAATCCGAAAAATTCTTTTAAAATATTTTATTAGTACACCTCAAACACATTTGTATTAGATTGGTATAGGAATGAACGCTAAATCTGCACTAAGCAATATTCTTTTGTCCAAATATGTTAATATCTATGATTTCTTCTCTAGTAGAAACGAGCAAAGAAAATCCTTTCAATTTATAGTGCCCTAGGTATGATAGCTACTCATGCCTTTTCACATAAGATTTGCATCTTGTACGGAATTTTTGGAACTGTTTTAAAAGTAGAATCTCCTCAAATATGACAATATGTTGATCACTCCTACTTTGTAAAGGTAATGAACGTCAAAAGAAAACTTTTTTTTCAAATATCACATTGATACATATCTTAGACACACATGTTTTGGTGTAGGAATGGACGCTAAATATGCACTAAGTCTAAATTGATTATCCCAAATATCTCATCATCCATGAGTTCTTTTTTTGTGAACTTCATCCATGAGTTCCACTACAGTAGCAAAGCAGCTCTTTTGAATTTATAATGCTCGAGGTAGGATAACTGCTCGTGCTTTTTCAGCAAGATTTGCACGTACGTTGTTGGGAACTCTCTGAACTATGTTCAAAGCAGGTTATGTGCATACACTACAATCTAAAGATTAAATTGACGAGGGGTCAAGGAGCTCTCAGGTAAATCAGAATTTTTAGGCCTTCCGATTAGCTTTCTAAACCGATCTGAGCTGTAGATTGTTTTACCGAGCACACTATAAAACGCACAGCGGCACACCCGTGTTGGAAAACCCTAGCCGTGCCCGCGCCTCCCTTGTCCCTTGTCCTCCCGCTTGCAGCCGCCGGCGTCATCCACTTCCCTCGCCTCCACCCGCACCTTCATCCTCCTCTATCGACACGCAGAACCTCCAATCCCCTCGCGTGCTTTGCCTCCCTGATTCCCACGCTCGGTCGCCTCTTCCTCCTCCTCCTCCTCCTCCTCCCCTCTCCCCACTCGTCGTCGTCCTCCTCCTCCCTCCCTCCCTCCATTCGCACCCCTCCTCCTCCTCCTCACTCCGGTCGCACCCCTCCTCCTTCCTACGGCCACACCTAGCAGGCGCCCTTCCCTGGCCGCCGCCTCGCCTCCAGGAGCCCTTCCTTGGCCGATGCCCACCCCCACGTGCGCCCTGCATCGAATCAGCATGCGAGGAGGCAGAGGAGGAAGCCCTCCATGGAGCCGCCAGTGGTGAGGTACAAGGAGTACTCCGAAAGCGCTGGTTCAATCTCTCTCCATCTCTCTGGTTACCTGCTCGTGTGACGAAGAATATGTGCAGATGCCTTCCATCTCGCTGGACAAGAATGTGGATGTGGACAGCGAAAGGTATACACGTAATCTGCTATTCTAGATCGTTTCATTTTTTTTCCAAGTAACCCATAGGGTTTGTACTGGTTTAGTGTTGGCAGTCCTTGTTCGTCATTCATTAAGATCTGGAATATTATTTTGGTACAGTATGTACTTAAATTTTATTTTCTCTTACTATGTGCTATTGTAAAATTTTCTCTTACTATGTGCTATTGTGCGGTTATACAGGATATGCATATGTTTAGTCATCATTGTTGAGAGAGAAATCTTTAGTTCATGTGGGTTACCACTTCTCTGAAACTATGTGACATGCTTCATTACTTAACTGAATGTAGTTTTCTTGAGCTGCCATTTTGGATGATTAGTGCTTAATCCATGTTGTCACAAGAAAAAGATTCTGGTGCTTTTCTTTATGATTATATAATTTGAAGCAAAATCAAGAGTATATATGTTGGGATATACTTTGTATAAAAGGGGCATGATAAGGCTATTTGTTGTAGTGAAATCTGGATGGACTTTCCGCTAAAATTTCTCGAGTTCTCCACTTCATATGGATAAGAGTGTACTACTTAGATGCATGGATCAATATGGTTGTGCTCATCAGTGCAATTTGGCAGCCGATTTCTGTTCATATAAACTTACCGAGGCTATATCCTATCATCTTTCATTGGGTTTGATTTAGAGCGTGGATTTATTTTCTTTCACAGTGCACATTTTTCATCTGATTTACATCATTGAGGCAAGAGTTTAGAGGTCAGGACCTTCATGCTTTGTTGTATTTTTTAGTATATGCTTTGCTAGCATAATAATGAGTTCCAATTTTTTTAAATCACCATAGATGGATAGCTCAACATACAGTTTGAAGTAAGTAATTCATCCCTACTTATCAAACTTTGTTAATGGTTTCAGTTTGTGGTCACCTCAATCTGTATATCTAACATGTGGAGACTTTATTGCTGAGCTCTACCTCAGCCTGATATTAGAGGTTTGTGTTCTCTTTCAAAACTTCGGCATTTGGCATCAAAATAAATTTTTAGTTTGATGACTGATCATACGGGAAGATATATGATGCAGATTGATGTAGTCATTTGTGTGATGTTTTGCAGCTTTGAAGTTTCATTTGCAACCTGAAGGTCTTAATACAAGAGTTTGACTCGGTTAGAGAAAACACATTCTTTAGAGAAGTGGCGGGTGCATAGAAATTTATATGCAATAGATATTTGGTAAAAATGCAGCATAGATATGAAAATTGTTATTTCTCTTCTACTATTTGATATGGATATCTTCCCTCCATTATGCAGGTCATTTACTATTATTTTCCATTTTCCGCAATCGAGTCAAACAAACAAATGGATTTTAGCTTATAATGCAGATCGTCTGCTCTTAGGCAGTTAGGTGAGTTGGATTTTAGGTTTCCGACATTTCTCCTTGCTAATTCAGTTTGAGTTATGCTTTTACTAATTTCTCCTGATTTCTGTTCTACAGGGCCCAGGTTGGTCATGCACACACTGACACCATTCTCCATAAGGGCAGTGCCCAAATCAAGTACGTGTTTGTTTTCTCTGTCTGGATGCCTTGCTACAAATTCTTAGATGCTCGTGCTTTTTTTTAGATTTATGCGCCTTCTTTTTATGTCTAGGGAGATCTGATTGGCTTGGTAATAATGGTGATCTGATTATGGATTCTGCAACCAGGTTCAAATCAGCTAGACCCGTGCCAATAGATGAGGTAAGATAAAAATTCCTCATTTTTAGACACAGACAAACTCGGTACATTCATCCTACTACTGATTAAATAGAGCATATTGAGCCAACAAGTACATGTTATTTTTTTCTACTCATGTTTGTTTCTCGTCCTGGTGTTCAGGCCTAACATCACAAAATTCCCCTATACATCTACTTACAATGGTAGTAAGTAAATAAGGACTTGCTTTCTTTTGAGAAATATTACTGTTTGTACTCGTTGTTTAGGGTTTTTAACTATGCAATATACCATCATACTACTATTCGTAAAATACCAAACTTCGTTTGCAGGTCCTCCACCCCACTGCTACCTTCTTCTTGGCACTCGGCAGGAAGTTCGCTCGGTCTTCTCGTGCCTCCTCCTCTACATACTTGTGTTGGTGGGCTGATGAACCGACCAAATGAATCCATGGCAATCTTTTGATGGTCAATGTGGTAGGTATCAAGGATGGTTGTCAGCACATACCAAGCAGCAAGTGTTGCTGGTGCTGCAGCCATCAAAGAACTCGAACTTCAGACTCGAGAGGTGAAATTTTATCCCCTGCTATGTTGCTCTTGTGGTGCTAATTGAGTTATGTTACTCATTTTACCCTTTATTTAGGTCTTAGAATGGAAGGCTCCAACGTGCAACATTTTCAGTCAACAGATTAAAACTCTAATATCATGTGCACATGCTAATTTGATTTTTTTATTATCATAAGACATGCTGATTTGATTTTGTTATTATCATAATACATGATTGAATATATTTGGATGTGAGAGTAACCACTCCCTGTATATGGGTTCTTGTGATGCGTACACATGCTGAAAGCATAAATCTATAGTTTGAAAAGCCACTTGATGAGGTTAGCACAAAATATATCGTGTTATGTTGCTTATGTATCAGTTCGTATATATAATCCTTTTCTGAGCTCTATTGTTACAATCTACCAGGTAGAATATGTTTATTGGCTACCATTGTTCTGGTTGTCATTACTTTCAGTAAAGTAGAATTATATACTGTTTTTTGTGAGAGTTGTCTTTTGCCATTGTTTCTTGTGAGAGTTGTCTTCCCAAATGTAGCCATCACAACCGCCTTCAAAATGGCTTTCACAACAACTCATTCTATGAAAAGGCAGGTCTGCCACGGTTTACTGGTGCAGAATGCAGGGGTCAGGTGGTAAGATAGATTTATCTTGACTTTAGTTGTAGCTGTTTTTTCCCTTCATAGATATTTGTTCATTTCCTATTGATTGTGGAATGGCCTCTAAAGACCGTGTTCATCCCTTTTGTAGTCGGTATGTTCAACAGGTCCCAACTGCAATTGTTGAAACTACCTGTCGACATCCTGAAGATCAGCATCGATGGATCCTTTTGTGTTTCGACAAGTATGGGTGGATGTGGGTGTGCATCAGGGACTCTGACCACAACGTCTGCAGCGCTAACATGGGTCATCTCCATGATCCGTTGACCCCCTTAAAGATGAAACCATTGCTTATCTCCAAGCGATTGCCTTCGCCACTACAGCAGGTATGGGTTGTATCATTATTAAAACAAATGCTACGGTTCTAAAGACTGCCCTTTAGCTTTTCATATTAACTCGACGCGGCATGAAATCCATAGTGAAGCCAAGTTTTAGTCATTCACTAGCTTTTTAGAGTTTAAGGTTGCTTCCTGTAACCGTAGATGTAATTTTGTAGCTCATGTTTTAGCTGTCACGGTGTACATAGTTTTCTGGTGACATTATATCTTGTGTGGTTGCAAGCGATTCAACTACATCAATAACCTAAAGTTTGTAATTTTGAAAACAGTAAGACTCTGACCACTTGCTTGCAGCTGGTGGAATGCAATTCAATGACATATTTAACCTTCTCTGATGTATCTGACCACTTGCTGTTGAACTGAAACTAAAAGAATGTCATTGCAAATGCCGGTAAGTCTAATGAGGAACAATGTCTACTCCAGGAACTAACCCTAAGGAGAGATGCTGGTGAAGACACTCCATTTCTTTTGAGTCCAGGTTGTTTCTAACCTTTCCTATATTAAGCTGCTATGAATCTGTAATCTACTAGGAAAACTTCACACTTTGGATAACGCCACTTGCCAATAATTATGGGCTGAAAAGAGAACAAATAATTAAAATATACCACTCTCAGATCATGCATTTGCAGAAACATCCATTACCATGATTATCCGGCACACATTGTTCATATCACCTGAACCACTGTTATTATAATAGGGAGAAAAGCTCCCTCACCCTCTCCTAACTACAGTTTAATCACCATGCATTAAGTCAGAAAAAGAGAGGAATTCAGTTTGATAGAATACATACTTTTAGACAGTCATTTATTTTACTTCCAAAATATTGTGTGAATTATGATAAAGTGTGGCATTATTTCTTATATTTTCTAAAATTTCAGGATTGTCATTTACCACTGTTATGATAATGTTATCCTAAAATTACATTTTGTAAAGCCTGTAATGTGATATCGTTTACATTGATTTCGTTGCCATTATACAAAGTGTAAATAGCCACGAGTTCAACGGGATCGTGTGCCAAGGCGCTTTTGGCATTGAGAGTAGTTCCTTATTCGTTCTTCATGTCTCTGTGTAGTTTAGCACTACTCTTTTATTGCTGCACTTTATTTGGTTTTGTTCAGAGTTTCTTTTAGTTGGTTGATCTCTGTGGTAATTGTTACCTTCCTTTGTTTCAGTTTGGCTCCTGCTACTGTCTGCTGTTTTACCTTACATTGTTATGATAATTTATCTATAGCTGTTTTACCTTACATTGTTTATTTGTTCACTCTCTAGACGACCATAGTCCTTTCTGATACTCCATTATCTTCTGCTATATCTTCTTCTTCCAGAATTCCTGCTTGTTACATCTATTTCACCATCTAATCCTTGGTTATTGCCTCTATTTAGTTGTCCCTCCTTTAGCCTAGAACTAACTGTTTTTTATCATGTATATATAGATTGGTTCTGATCCCATAGACACCTGCGTCAGTTACCAAATCTACTGAGACTATACGTTTAATCAGGCCAGGGCTCGGTACTTCATCTATTTATAGAGTTAGTTAGATTGTTTTCAGCATGCTCGGTCATTCTGTTCAGTGATAACAAGGAGCGTACCAATTCATCTGTCAAAAGGGTTTTGTTCTGTGAGCTATGAGGTGATGAAGGATTAGCAAATATGCTAGGGGTACCTCCTCATGTTCAGACTGAAGAGGTAGTTAAACAACCACTCGCCATGCATTTTCTTTGGAAATTATTTTTCTCCTAATTCCTTATAAGGATTTTTTCGCTGTGTCAGATTGGTTTGCCCGTGGTTGATCCTCCAGGTTCATCGTCTCCGATATCTACCGCAGATGTGCCGGAAAAAATACAAACAAGTTAGGCTTCCGTCTCTTCTTGTATGTTTTATTTGTTAGGTATAGAGAGAGATTCGTCCTTAGCTGCTTTTCTGCAAGATTTACACAGTGTCTTTAGTTCTATGGATCTGCTGTTACAGAACATATAGCCTCTTTTTGTTAGAGATAATGAACATATAGCCTCTACTACGGCCAGTGTTTGGTTCCTTCCTTTGTTCATAGAGTGCAGCTTAGAATGGTATACTCGGTTTTGTCCTTGTGATTTATTTACGTTTGGTATATGCTGCAATTGTTATCTACAACCATAGCTATGTTGGTTAGTTAGTTTTGCAAAGTTACCATTTCTGCTATTGCTTTTTGTAGTGATACAACTTTGTTATGTTATGAACGTGCATCACGTTTCCTTGGGTTAATGGTGATGCCGATCTCATGTTAATTATTTGGACTCAACCAGATTCCAGCTCTAAAAATAAGAAACCTTGAATCAGGTACAATATTTGAAATACTTTCCATGTGCTTAATTCCTTCTACTGCTTAGTATGCGTGTATTCAGATTTAACCATTGGTTGTTTCTTGGTGATTTTTGAGGAGAACCGCCTCTAGGTGACACGGAACGACGATGCCTGCTTACTTATTATCTACGCGTCGTGGAGCCCGGAGTTCTGTTCCTTCCTTTTGTAGTGTCGTGTACCTATAAACCAAATACCTCGTGCAGTAGTTTTTCTGCACACCTTGCCTAGCCTATGCTTCTGCCCTTCACTGTCATTAGCTTAGTGCAGAAGCTTTTGGACCATGCTTCTGTAGGTTACTTTGCTATATCGCCGGTTGATAGCTTAGGAAAAAACAACTTATGTATATTTCTGGTTTACTGTCGCTATGTTCTTATTAGCACACCTGAACCAACAGGTTTCTTCGGACCCTTATTGGTTGTTTGGTCGATATGTCCTTTCCTTCAGGTTTTATCTATAGAACATAGAAACAAGGCCAGGCTTTTTTTCTTTCTTCCTTTCGCTTTACAATCTTATGAATTGCCTTTGTGTATTGCTTGCTCCTGTCGCTTCGCTAGAGTGTACAAATAATACGTTGTTTCAAATTGTAGCAGTGCTATTTACGTAACTTCAGTCTGGAAGCGGTATATTTTGAGGATTTTTCAATGCCGCTTTCTCTCATATTATTGCCAGCAAAAAAACTTTTGGCACTACAGCCAATCGGAAGAACCGCCCTTCAATACAAGAACGAGCCTATTGCCTATGGATGTTACGAGACCGAAGTGAGATTCTATCCGTCAATGCATTACCTACAAACATCGCCTGCTCCTCACTCGCTCCAGGGTTACCAGAGGAATCTTTGAAAGCTGTGCTTGATAATGTTGCGTGTAAAGCCATCGGGTAAATGGCAACTGTTGAAAAAAAAGTTCCCAAGAAAGGCCAGCACGACACGTTGGAGTACCACAAGAGAAAAAAATAGGGGCCTTCTTTGCAGGATAAATAACCTGGATGAAGAAGTTATAAAGAAGAGTCAGCAGTTGGAAGAACTTGTGGATGCTTCTGATGCCTACATTGAAAAAGTTCTCGCGTGTACCGACAGTAGTCAGAAAGTTGGCTCGGCTGGTTCGTCTATAGGATATGGTGCTGAACGTGCTGCTACTCTTCTCAATATCAAGGCTGTCGTCACTACTCGCCATTCCGTGGAGATGATCAACAACATCAAATCTATCGGAACAAATCTAAATAATAAGGATGGTACCAAAAATGTAGAATCTTCTGGATGTTATGATTCAGATACACGCCATCTTAAGTCTGACATCAATGACTTCGATTCCGATGGGCATCTTTATGATTCAGATGACTACGGCTCGAAGTAAGCAATGTCCACCTGCTGCCTCTTACTAGCTTCTCACCTCTGTTTAAATCGGGTGTAATAAAGTACCTACTCGCACATATGACACATATTCGGATATATTTGTCCTGGCTAAAGATATCATATTAAGATATGTGGTTCTATGTTTGCCAAACTTGTGTCGACTTTAACTGTCCGATTAGCTATCTGTCTATTTCATCTTATTCTTTAATTCCCCTACTTTCTGTATGTATACGTTGCCAGTGGTAATTGAAGATGTCTAAAATAAGAGCTTGCTAATTAGTTATCGGAGTTGAACAAAAAATGTATTTCGCTTGAAAAACTATTCCAAAGATGCTAAGCTAATCCTTGGCTACTAAACAATTATTTTCATTACCGCTAAACAGGTGCGAGACTCACGGGATCATGCGCCAAGGCACACCATAAAATCTAGTATGTATATATTTATCACTCCTGTTGTGTAAAAGCAATAAATAGTCAGGAGAATTATTTTGAAATGTTGCATCGATTCATCTTAGACACATCTATATTGAGGTAGGAATGGACGTTAAATCTGCACAAATGCTAAATTGGTTCTCCCAAATATCTGACTATCCATGATTTCTTTTGGCAAAGAAGCTCCTCCAAATTTAGAGTTCTCGAGGTAGGATACCACTCATATACTAATCCTAACTAATCAAGATGCATGCTATATATAATCTTGAGGATCATAGTAACAAAGCGAAAAAAACGTCTATTGAAGGCATTACACTGCAGGAGGATATGGTATTTCCCCCTGTTAGTAGCAATAAGTATGAGCTGACCGCATGATGCTTTGTAAAATATTGATGAGAATGTGATGCGCATGTATCGCTAGGAGCAGGGTGATGACCCACAAGTATAGGTATAGGGGATCGCAACAGTCTTCGATATAGTATTACCCAGTTTATTAATTTGACACAAAGGGAGCCAAAAAATACTTATAAGCCTTAACAACTGAGTTGTCAATTCAGCTACACCTGAAAATAGTTCTTGCTCACAGAAGTTTATCAGTAGCAACAGTTTTGTAGTAGCAATAGCAAACTAACAGCGATAGTAAATCAAGAGCAATAGTAACAGTAGTAGCAAACAGTAGGATGAGTGCGGTAGGCATAGGGATGGATGGAAGGACGTTGCATGGACGAGTCTAAATATGTAACTTCAAGGTCTAGGGCAATTGCAGATAAATAAGGTAAAGCATCCAAGTACTAAACAATCATAGGCATGTGCTCCATATATAGTCATGCGTGCTCGCAATGAGAACTTGCACAACATCTTTTGTCCTGCCAGCCCGTTGCAGCTGGACCTCAAGGGAACTACTGGCAATTAAGGTGCTCCTTTTAATAGAGCACCGGAGTAAAGCATTAACACTCCGTGAACACATGTGATCCTCACATCACAACCATCCCCTCCGGCTGTCCTAATTTCTGTCACTTCGGGGCCTTTGGATCCAGACAATGATATGTGTACACAACTTGCAGATAAGATCACAAATAATACTATCATCATGAATCAATAATAAGTTCATATCTAAGATCATGGCACTCGGGCCCTAGTGACAAGTATTAATCACAACAAGTTGCAACAAAGTCAAATAACACTAATAGAGATACTAGGCACCATGCCCTAACAATCTTATTCGATTACATGATAGAACTCATCTAATCCCTACCATCCCCATAGCCTACAACGGGGGATTACTCACTCATGGATGGGGGAAACATGGATGGTTGATGGAGAGACATTGTTGATGATGATGGCGATGATCCTCTCCAAATTCCCCGTCCCGGCAGGGTGCCAGAACGGAGTTTCTGGTTCAGAATCGCGGTTTCTGGTGGTGGCGGCGCAATGGAACTCTTTCTGAAAAAACGTCGAACCCCCCTCGATTTTTAGGTCAAGAGGCAACTTATAGGCAAAGAGGGAGGCCGAGAGGGTGCCTAAGGCGGCCGCACCCCCAGGCGCGGGGTGGGCCCACCCGCGCAGTAGGGGGTGTGGGCCCCTCAGGCCTCCACTCTGTCTCGTATTCTGGCTCCATGGATCTTCTGGTGAAATAGGATTTTTGGCATATTTTGCGGGATTTTTCCTGATAGTTGATTTCTTGCACAAAAACTAGACACCAAGGTAATTCTACTGAAAACAGCGTCAACCCATGTTAGTTATATCCAAATCACACAAGTTTAGAGGATAAATAATAGCAGAAGTGTTCGGGAATGTAGATACGTTTTGGACGTATCAACTCCCCCCAAGCTTAGCTTATTGCTTATCCTCAAGCAATTCAGTCAAAAACCGAGTGCGATAAAAGAACTTTCATGAACATAATTGCTTCATATGATGTATATATTCTCAGCACAGGAGTAGATACTTAGACAATTCATAATAAGGAGTATGCAACTAAGTCTACTTAATAGTCATTGCAAGCTATGAAGACTTTCCAACTCAATAATAATAAGTAGCATGAAACATAAACAAAAGCAACATTGCAATGCTCATAATAAGGTATGATAGAGTGGTATCTCGCTTGCCATTGTTTGTAGAGCACAAAATAAATGCCAAGGCATCTTTGAAGTTCAACTGAAGACTAGAAGTAAAAATATCAGAGATACTGATACGTCCAATTTGTATCACCATTCTATATCATAAATTTTCCTCTATTCATTGATATATGTCTTATTATGAGGTATTACTTATGTCTTTTCCACTGTTTTTGCATGTTGGATGATTCTTGGAGGATGAACTGCCGGAGTCTGGATTTTAAAGGAAAAGAAGGTGTTTTGATGCAATTTCGCGAAGATCAGAAAAATACTAGAAAAATATGGGAAAATTATATTTTCCTGGAAGACGAAGGAAGCTAGAAGGGGAGGTGTAGAAGGGCCACATGGATCCCACACCCCCCTAGGCACGGGTCCCCCCTAGGCCATGCCTAGGGAAGGTGTGGCCCACCTGTTCGGCTCCCGACTCCACCCTCTCTCCTATATCTTTCTCACGGAACCCTAACACTAGGGGAGCGACCACAGATAGATTTCTGCCGCCTCTACGGGGCGTAAAACATTGAGAGAGAAATATATCTCCGGCAGACAGATTTCTGTCGGGGAAATTCCTTCCCGGAGAGGGGAGATCGTCGCCATCAACACCATCGTCAATCTAGGCTTCATCGGGATCATCATCATCATCCACACCATCATCTCCACCAACACCATCATCACCACTCCATCCCACTGTAACAATCGTGTTGGATCTTGCATTAGTTCTTAGGGGAATCTTTCCTGATGTTAATTACTATTGTAGTTGATGCTTGTGAGTGGAACCATTGGATTATTGTTTATGTTCACATTGTTATCCATTACCATATCATCTTTGATCTTGATCCATATGATGTCTTGTGAGTAGTTCGTTTAGTTCTTGAGGACATGGGAGAAGTCATGTTGTTATTAGTGGATTTGTGTTGAGTTATTATTCAATGGTTTAGTATTTAAGTTATGGTGCTATTCTTCTAGTGGTGTCATGTGAACGTCGACAACATGATACTTCACCATTTATGGGCCTAGGGGAATGCATTGTGCATTTGGATACTAATTGTGGGGTTGCTAGAGTGACAGAAACCTTAACCCCGTTAGGACACCTTTGCACAAGGGAGCGTAGGATCTCAGAGTTTAAGGCTGTGGTTAGGTTTATATATTAATTACTTTTCTGTAGTTGCGGATGCTTGCAGGGGGTTTAATCACAAGTATGTATTAGTCCAAGTAAGGTCGGTACATTATCACAGGTTCATCCACACAACACTTACAACACCAAAGAAGAGTACTTAGCTATATGAAGCAAAAGCACTTGACAGAATTCCCATGTGTCCTCGAGAACGTTTGGTCCTTATAAGTATTTCCACCGGCTTGTCCTTTGCTAAGAAAGGATTGGGCCACTTGCTGCGTTTGTTCGTTGTCTTTATTACTTGCACTTTGTTTTGTTGCTTTATCAGAAAATCCCTAAAAATCTGTTTGCTAAGTATTTACAAAGAATTCCTGCTCCATACCACTAGTCAACACCTTCTGCTCCTCGTTGGGATCGACACTCCTATTTATCTAAAGTACTGCGATACACCCCCTATACTTGTGGTGAAGGGATACGGGTAGGCTACACTAGCGCAAATCAAAAAAATTCTACCGCGTATACCAGGATTACTATTGTCATAGATCACGGGATTACCACTAGACACGCAGTTGCAGAATTGATGAAGCGCGTCGAGGCAGTGCAGACGTTCCAGGTCTCCTCCTTGTCCTCGTCCCACGAGCAGCTCCCCTTGCGTGGCTCGTCCAAGTGCTACAGATGCAGCGCCTCCGAGGTATCCACACGTACAGGGTGGAAGCGTCAGACGCCGGACTGCTAGGTCCGCGCACGCGACACAGGCGTGAGGAGTGGCGGCTGGGAATGATCTGAGGTCTAACCCTGGTCAGCTCGCCCCACCCTCTCTTATATAGGCGTCCCTAGTGGGCTTCTACATTAGCAGCCCATTAGTAGCCTAAGCCTGGTCTAATTCGGATCCAATCCTCATTAGGCTTCCAGCCCCTTAATTGTGTGACCCTATAGGTTCATATGCGTATAGACATGCCACGAATACACTTATTCTGTTAATAGTTGGTAGCGGCCTCTAGCAAGACGTGCCAACTCCTAAACGAATACAAAGATCATATCGGACGAACCATCACAAGGTTTAGTACATGTCTTTCCCTTTGCCTCACGATATTTGGTCTAGCTCTAAGCTGACCTCCCTTTCTCGATACCTTCACTCGGAATCCCTTTACTAGGTTAACTCTTAACCTTATGTAGCACGGCCATGCATTTCTGGATCCGATCACTCGAGGGGCCCAGAGATATCTCTCTCAAGTAGAGAGGGGCAAATCCCATCTTGATTGACCATGCCTTGCAGCATGCTTCAGGACAAACCCGAAAGCTACCTTTATAACTACTCAGTTACGGTGCAGCGTTTGATAGCCCCAAAGTAGGTCGATCCACATCTCAAGTACATGCGACAATCTCAGGTCTAAGGACAAAACGTACACGATGTGTAGAGAGAGCTGCAACTAATTGCTAGTCTCAAGTTGGGTCAGTCCAACCCCATGTTCATAACATGTGTCCACATCATTGGTTTGACATCTCCATGTCTATGACTTGCGAAACATAGTCATCAACCAATCGATGTGCTAGTCTAATATTCACGTGTGTCCTCACATGAACTCCGACTAGGGACAACTCTTAAATAACCATACAAGTAAAGAGTTTCACAAACAATTCACATAATTGCCAATCAATACAAGTTGCCTGATATGGATGTTCAAGGAACATTACAATAACTCATGGATACATATGAAATATAATCATCTCTATGATTGCCTCTAGGGCATATTTCCTTCAGTCTCCCACTTGCACTAGAGTCAATCTAAAATGTATCTAATATCAATTGCTCTTGTGTGCGCTTCATGTGCGGGCTGCGGGAGAGGCTTAGTCAAGGGATCATCAACATTTGAGTCCGTATGTATTTTGCATATCATGACACTACCATCCTCAACAAACTCTCGAATCTGATGGTAACATATGCGAATATGTTTGTTCTTCTGGTGCTGTCTAGGTTCCTTGGCCTGTGCAATAGCACCATTGTTGTCACAATAAACATCCAAGGGATTGGATGCGCCCTGAACCACACCGAGAGCGATCAGGAAATTCCTAATCCAAACAGCTTCCTTTACTGCCTCCGAGGCAGCAATATATTCAGCTTCTGTTGAAGAGGAGGTCATCGTATCTTGCTTGGAACTTTTCCAGCTCATAGCACCACCATTCATGACAAACACATAACCTGATTGCGATTTCGAATCATCTGAGTCTTTAAGGTAAGTCGCATATGTGTAACCCTTTACACTGAGTTCATCCTCACCTCCATAAACTAGGAATACATCCTTAGTCCTTTTCAAGTACTTAAGGATGTTCGTTACCGCTGTCCAGTGACCTTCACCTGGATCAGCCTGGTATCTGCTCGTAACACTTAGAGCATAGGAAACATCTGGGCGAGTACATATCATTGCATACATGATGGATCCAATAGCCGAAGCATATGGAACCCTACTCATGCGCTCACGCTCATCAGTAGTCGAAGGACACTGAGTCTTGCTGAGTTTTATGCCATGAGACATGGGAAAGAACCCCTTCTTAGCCTCTTCCATGCTGAACCGTTTCAACACTTTGTCAATGTATGTACGCTGGCTTAATCCAATTATCCTCCTTGATCTATCTATATAGATCTTGATGCCCAGAATATATGCTGCTTCTCCCAAGCCCTTCATCGAAAAACTATTTTTCAATGAGGTCTTAACAGACTCGAGCATAGGAATGTCATTTACAATCAGTAATATGTCATCTACATATAAGATTAGAAATACCAGCGCTCTCCCACTTTCCTTCTTGTAAACACAAGGTTCTTGTTCGTTTTTGATGAAGCCAAACTCCTTTACAACTTCATCAAATCGAATATTCCAACTCCGAGATGCTTGCTTCAGCCCATAAATGGACTTCAGAAGTTTGCATACCTTTCCAGCATTGTTTGGATCGACAAAACCTTCGGGCTGCATCATATACACGTCCTCAGTTAGGATTCCATTTAGGAAAGCCGTCTTGACATCCATCTGCCATATTTCATAGTCAAAATGTGCAGCAATGGCTAGAATTATCCATATAGATTTAAGCATCACTACGGGCGAGAAAGTATCATCGTAGTCAACTCCTTGAACTTGTCGAAAACCTTTTGCAACAAGTCGAGCTTTATGGATGTGAACATTTCCATCCATATCAATCTTCTTCTTATAGATCCATTTGCACTCGATGGCTTTAAAACCATCAGGCAGGTCAACCAAGTTCCAAACTTGATTGTCCCCCATGGACTCTATCTCGGATCTCATGGCGATCAGCCATTTATCAGAGTCTGGGTCCACCATTGCTTCTGCATAGGTCACAGGCTCATCATTGTCTAACAATAATAATTCCCGCGCTTTGCGGAGCCTCGCCGACCTTCGTGGTTGTGGTGCTTCTGTTGCCACGGGTTCCTCAACTTGTTCTGCTACAATAGCATCACTCGTAGAAGCATCCCCAACTGGCTCATCTTGAACTTCTTCAAGTCGCACCGACCTTCCACTTGTTCCCTTTGTGAGAAACTCTTTCTCTAGGAAAACACCGCTACGAGCGACAAACACTTTGCCCTCCTCTCGGTTGTAGAAGTAATACCCTAAGGTTTCCCTCGGATATCCCACGAAAATGCATTTATCCGATTTGGGTGTTAGCTTGTCCGACTGAAGTCGCTTGACAAATGCATCACAACCCCAAATCTTTAGAAAAGACAAACTGGGATTCTTTCTAGTCCACATCTCATATGGTGTCTTAACTACGGATTTAGGTGGTACCCTATTAAGTGTGAAAGCTGCCGTTTCTAGAGCGTAACCCCAAAATGACAATGGCAAATCCGACTGGCTCATCATCGATCGAACCATGTCCAAAAAAGTTCGATTACGCCGTTCGGAGACCCCGTTTCTTTGAGGCGTTAAAGCGTAAGTTGTGGAACAATTCCGCAACTCTTAAAATGATCGCTAAATTCGTGACTCAAATATTCACCTCCACGATCAGATCGCAAGGCCTTTATTTTCTTGCCATGTTGATTCTCTAATTCACTCTGAAACTCCTTGAACTTTTCAAAAGTTTCAGACTTATGCCTCATCAAGTAGACATAACCATATCTACTGAAATCATCAGTGAAAGTAATGAAGTAGTGATATCCTCCTCTGGCTGTCGTGCTCATTGGCCCACATACATCAGTATGTATGAGTTCCAACAAAGTCATCGCTCTCGGGTAAACCCGAAAAAGGTGACTTGGTCATCTTTCCAAGTAAACAAGCCTGACATGTCTCGTATGATTCAAAATCAAACGAAGTTAGAAGACCATCACCATGGAGCTTCTTCATGCGCTTTTCACTTATATGCCCCAAACAACAATGCCATAAATAGGTAGGACTCAAATCATTAGGCTGAAGCCTTTTAGCACTAACATTGTAAACAAATGCATCATCAAGATTTAAAATAAATAACCCATTCACAATGGGAGCATTAGCCATAAACATATCATTCTTAGAGATTACACAACCATTGTTTGCACTCGCGAATGAATAACCATCCCTCATCAAACATGAAGGTGATAAAATGTTTCGACCCGTACTAGGAATGTAATAACAATTATTCAACTCCATAATAAATCCTGACGGAAGGTGAAGTTGCATGACGCCGACGAACAATGCAGCAACCCTTGCTTTATTTCTGACGCGAAAATCCACTTCGCCTTTCTGCACTTCTCTAGTGCTTATTAGCCCCTGCATCGAATTGCAAATATGAGCAACCGATCCGGTATCAAATACCCAAGAGTTAACATAGGAATCAGCGAGAAGAATGTCCACAACATTTACAACAAGCGTACCTGAGTTGGAAGTACTCTTACTTCCACTCTTCTTCAAAGAAGCCTGGTACTTGCTACAGTTTCTCTTCTAGTGGCCATGTTCATGACAAAAGAAGCACTCAGTGTCTTCTACAGGTCCAGCCTTTTGCTTGGGTGCAGACTTAGGGATCGTATCCTTAGCCTTGCCCTTCTTCTTCCAAGAAGTACCCTTTTTCTTGAAGCTAGGCTTGTTCTGCACAGCCATCACATGGCTATGCCCTGCACACTTCTTCATGTCACTTTCTGTTGTTTTAAGCATCCCACATAATTCATTAAGGCCCTTCTCCTTCCCATGAATATGGTAGTTCGAAATGAACTTCCCATAGCTAGATGGAAGAGACGCCAAAATGAAGTCAGTGGCCAACTCTTGGCCTAGTGGAAAACCAAGCTTTTCAAAAGTCTGACTGTAACCAACCATTTTGATCACATGGGGCCTCATGTTGCTCCCTCTGCTAGCTTGCATTCGACAAAGGACTTGTCAACATTGTACCTCTCAGTCCTTGCCTGATCTTGGAACATGTCCTTAAGCGCTACGATCATATCGTACGCTTCCTGATCCTCAAACTTCTTTTGGAGTTCAGGTTCCATGCATGCAAGCATAAGACAACTAACCTCAAGAGAATCATCACATGCTCTCTTGTAGGCGTTCTTTAGGGCAGCAGATGCATTATGAGCAGGTTCATCGGGGATTGGGGTATCGAGTATCCAACGTTTCCTTTTATCGACACGAGAACAATTCTCAGGTTACAGACCTAGTCCGAATAGTTTGTTCCATTTAGTTTATCTTTGTCAAGAATCGAACGCAAAGAGAAAGGTGATGTAGTGTTTGGTGCCATTGATCTACAACAGAAAACATGCAAAATACTAATCCATGTAACCATGAAAGAGTAAAACATATTAAACAATTAATAGCATATACTCCCACTTAAATCAATATCCCTCTATTGATACTAAGTGATTCAAGATCCACAGTTAACAAGTCGACTAGTGAGCTTTAGCATCACTGCTAGAAGACAAGGTAAATCGGTAAGCAACACTTGCTAATCATATCACATATGACTCTTGTTGTTGGGTGACATCTCTATGTCAAAACTAGGTGCCCAACATTTATGCCCCAAGGTCCTTAACTATTAAGATGACCTTGTCAAGTTCACCAACCCTTATGCGTGTAGGTATCCGATACAAACCCATCCAGCCAAGGAAAATCGCGGCACCCTAATTTCATAGGCCCACCAACGATTGTACAGGGCATAGGATGGTGCAAGGTTTGGTTGGGAGGGCATGGTTTAACTTAAACTTTGTGAGGGATCATTCTACTTCTATCATCTAAGCATGCATAGTAGTAAAACGCATAAGAATAACATTCACATAGATGTGACACAGTATGGCCCATTTTCTCATGGTGATCTCCATAGCCATAGAACCTGTCCACCATGATGATCTCCATCTTCATGTTCCATGTGATCCATCCTCCAAGTGATGAGTCCTCCAAGAACTAATACAAGCTATTACTCTTAACAGCTAGTAATCAAAATTACATAGTATTGGGAACATCACAAGTTGGCACGCAGGCCATTACAATAAATGACAACACATATGGCTCCAGCCGCATTGCCCTACTCATGACACGTAGGTCATGCAAAATTTCATACATGCATCACATACATATATGGGCCATACTGATCACATACATCCTGCAAAAACAAGTTATGCATAGAATCGCATTCTACCGGATCATGTGACATCGCAGCACCTAGTTACCTTAACGAGATACAAAAGGGTCTACGATTAAGGGGGGGTCTAGGGGGTCTCCCCCTGCGGGGTTCGAAGGGGCAGCGCCCCATATGTGAAAAATGAGAGATCGAATCTACACAATTTTCTTTAAGGATTTTGATCGGCAAATCAAATTTACCATAAACCGACTCCTGTCCCGATTAAATCAAACTGGTGGGTGCAACTTCACCTGTACAAAAACAAGGAAGACAACCAAAGGAAACAGGATTCTGCATGTTTACCAACACTGTGGTGCACACCACATTCTTTGAGTCAGCAAGGGATGCAACTTGGAGGACTATCAAAGAACTTAGTGATAGAGTCAAGTGCAGAATGCTCAACCTTCAAAATGACCTAAAGGAAGAAAAGAAACATACCCAAGAGTTGGAGGCTACCAACCAAACTTTAAGAGGAGACATTATAGACTTAGTGATGGAATCATGTGAACAAGATAGGCTAATTGCTTCTAGAAATATTGTGTTAGCCAACAGATCCAGTGAGATAGGATTGTAAACGTACTTCGTTAGTTGGACCACCATTTATCACCTTATTTTCCAAATGTTGCTTTAAAAATAAGTTGAACCCTGATTGATGTAATGGATCCATGTATGCCTTGACTTGTGTGTTTTGATTTCCAAGGATATGTATGTGATGCTTTGCTTTGTGTTTCATTTTAGATTGAGTTGTTCTAACTTTTTATATCTTATAAATAGATGCCTAATGTTACCATCAGCACTGTTGAGGAGTTCCAGGGGACTCGCTTTGGTCCTCGTATTGTTGAGCTTACCACCTTGCTCAATCTCCCTCTTCCTACCATCATGGTGCTTCCCCTCACCAAGTTTGAGAGGAAAGACCTTTGGGGCTTCAAGGTCAATCAGCCCGGACGTCAGACAGAGCCTACCACGGAGGCCATCATCTTCAAGCTCATGCACGATGACAAGGAGAGAGGCCTTGAGGTAGTCATGCAGGATCTGATAGGACGTCTGTTAGGGAGACACTCTCGACAGGTTAGAGGTACTCACTTCCACGTCTTCGGTAGACATGATGAGGATGGAGAGGCCATCGACTTCGAGGACGATTCGAGGGACACAACAGAGCCTATTCGTCTATACCTCCAGGACTTAGAGGTTCTTCTTAGGCATGTAGACACTGATAGGACCAACGTCATGCTCAGCAATGACGAAATCCAGGTGCAGCTTCGTGAGAAGGACAAGCTCTTCGCAGAGCAAGATGAGATAGTCAAGGAGATGGAGACGAAGTTCGAGAGTCAGGACAGAAAGTTCAAGAGTCAAGAGAAGCGAGTCCAGGATAGGAACAAGAGGATTCGAGACATGACCGCAGAACTGGAGGCCAAGGACTTCGAGCTCGAACATCAGCAGACGGTGATTGAGAGGCTTCGTTCCCAGAAGAGGGCTCTCAAAGCCAAGATAGAGACCTTGACCACCAATGTCGAGGAATACAAGACCGCAATGGAGAATGCAGGTCTTACTCTTGTCGAGGAGGAGGTGGATGCCGAGGAGTAGATTTGACTACTCATTTACCGTTTATTATCATACTTGTTGTTGGGAACTTGTTATTTGACCATCCAACATGTGGATGGCTTGTTATATGTGTGTGTTTTACTTTGCGAACTTGTTATCTTGTTGTTGAACCTTTATCCTTTTTGTTGCATGCTTTGAGATTGTTATGTGATGTATTGTGCATAAAAGCATCTATGGGTATCTCATTCTTATCTCTATTGAACAAACCACAGATGCCTCCCCGTCGTGCCAATCCCAACCCCAATAACAACAACAACATCACTCCATAAATGCAACAGATGATGATAGCTCAGACTCAACTGATGCAGATGATGACGACGTTCATCCAGAACCAAAACAACAACAATAACAATAACAACAACAACAATAACAACAACAACCCACCGGGTTTTGATATGCTTACCAGGTTCTTGAGGTTGAGGCCAGCAAAGTTCTCAGGAACAACTGATCCCATGGTGGCCAATGATTGGCTACGCTCTGTGAACAAGGACTTGGTAACTGTGGGCTGTACTGATGCTAAAAAGGTCAGATTTGCAGCACATTTGCTGGAAGGACCAGCCGCCACTTGGTGGGATAACTTCCAGATCACCACTCCCATAGAAGATGTGACTTGGGCCATCTTTGAGGATGGCTTTCGTACTGCTCATATCTCATCCGGAGTGATGAGTCTGAAAAAGAAAGAGTTTCATAACTTGAAGCAGCGCCACCGCAGCGTGGCAGAGTATATTGAGGAGTTTCAACAATCTGGCGTGTTATGCACCGGATGAAGTTGACACCGATGCTAAGAGAAGGGAGAAATTCCTTGAGGGCCTGAATGATGAACTGAATCTGTAGCTATCAGTGGCCTATGTTCCCACTTATCAGGTGATAAGGCTGCTATTTTGGAGAACAAAATGAAGCAAGTTGAGAGTATAAAGAGAAAGCACTCCGACAAGCACAACTCGGGATCGTCTCACAAACGATCTCATTATGATGACAGCGGAAGCTCAGGATCCCACAAGCATGGGAAATTCAACAAGCACCACAACCACAACCACAACCGTCATGACAAACATCACCGTAGTCATGACAGTGACAAGTACAAGAACCACAAGGGTGGATATAAGAGCCACCACAGTGGTAATGGAAGTGGAAGTGGAAGTGGAAGTCAGCCTGTTAAGAGAGACATTAGTCAGGTTGAATGCTTCAAATGCAAGAAGATGGGGCATTATGCAAATGAGTGCCCGGAAAAGTGTTGGAGATATGCCCAAGAGGCAATAATAAAGTGGTTATTATCATATCTTCATACTTATGATAAATGTTTACATACCATGCTATAATTGTATTAACAGGAAACATTAATACTTGTGTGATTTGTAAACATAAAAGAGTCCCTAGTAAAGCCTCTTGTTAAACTAGCTTGTTGGTTAATATATGATCATGGTTTCCTGATCATGAACATAGAGATGTTATTAACAACAGGGTCATATCATTAGGAGAATGATGTGATGGACATACTCCTATAGTTAAGCGTAGCATAAAGATCAAGTCATTTAATATAGTTCATTTGCTATAAGCTTTCTGATACATAGTAACCTAATTCCTTCGACCATGAGATCATGCTTATCACCATCACCGGAAGGATGCTTTGATGACATCAAACACCACACCGTAACTGGGTGGCTATAAAGGTGGCATTGAGTGTTCGGAAAGTATGGGTTGAGACACATGGATCAAGAGTGGGATTTGTCCATCCATATGACGGATAGATATACTCTGGGCCCTCTCGGTGGAATGTCATCCAATTAGCTTGCAAGCATGTGACTGGCTCACAAAGGATCACATACCACGGGAACAAGAAAAGAGTACTTATCGGTAACGAGGTTGAACTAGGTATGCAGAGATACCGACGATCAAAACCTCGGATAAGTAAACTATCGTGAGACAAAGGGAAATTGGTATCGTATGTAAGTGGTTCATTCGATCGCAAAGTAATCGTAGAAATATGTGGGAGCCATATGAATTTCTAGATTCCTCTATTGGTTATTGATCGGAGAATGTCTCGATCATGTCTGCATAATTCACGAACCATAGGGAGACACACTTAAGGATTCGATGTTGTTGAGTAGTTATGGAATGATGAGTAAGATACCGAATGTTGTTCGGAGTCTCGGATGGGATCCGGGATATCACGAGGAGATCCGGAATGGTCCGGAGAATAAGATTCATATAAGGAAAGTCCTGTTTCGGGGTTGGAGAATGGTTCCGGTGTTTTCATCGGGAATGTTCTAGAAGGTTCCAGAAGGTCCGGCACTCCGGAGGGGAAGGGTACATGAATGTGTCATAACAAGTTGGAATGGTTGCATCATGTACTAGATGTCACCGCTGAGCAAAATAAAGGGATAAATCAAATCCTAGTTTGAAAAGTCAAACGCCAATTTGAAAAGTCAAACGGCAAGTTTGCTTGGTGGAGGGAGAGTAGGAAACCTACTTGGAGAGGAAGTCCTACTCCCTCCACCCGCCGGCCAAGGAGGAGGAGTTGGAGGATGACTCCCTCCTCCCAACCGTGCCTCCCTCCCACCTATAAAAGAAGGGGCAGGGGTGCCCCCTCTTCCCTACACCTCACACACCCAAACCCTAGCCTCTAAGTCGCCGGCCACCTCCAAGTCGCCGCCGCCTAGGGCCTCCTCTAACTCAGCGAGTTAGGGTTTCCCCAAACCCTAGCCGCCGACCAAGCCCTTCCCTTGGTGCCCTCTAAACCGTAGATCACCAAGGCCTCTCTCATACTCCACCATACTCGCTCCGGCTTAAGGCGGCTCTGCGAGATCTCCCTCTACTTCGCACCACGCTTTGCCGAATCGCGAGAGAGTGCTACAACCTCCGCCGTCACTGGAACAAGGAGAGGAAGGTCTTCATCAGCAATGCGAACGTGGACCGATCAAGGGAGCATCGCTGGAACGCAGCGCCGAAAGGATCGTCTACGTGATCTTGAGATCGGAAGTGTACGACTACATCATCCACGAGAATCTGCTCTCGTTAACCGCTCTGGATCTTCGAGGGTTAGTATTCCATCGACTCGTTGCTACAATCTAGTAGATAGATCTTGGCTTGATCATAGATTAGATCTTGATTGTGTGTTCATGCGGTAGAATTTTTTTGTTTTCCATGCTACGAACCCCTACAGTGGTATCAGAGCCGTGTCTATGTAGATCTTGTAGAGTAGAACACAATGGTCATTGTGGGCGTTGATGCTTTTATTGTCGATTGCTTCTTGTGTACTTTGCATCTTGCGGGATGTTGGGATGAAGCGGCCCGGGCTAACGTTACATGACATCGTTCATGAGACTTGCTCCACGCTTGACATGCAACTTGTATTGCATAAGTGGCTTTGCGGGTGCCTGTTTCTCCCAGCATAGTTAAGATTCAATTTACAACGGGTGATTGTCAATACTAGTATCAATGTTGTGGTTCTTGTTCGTAAGTTAGAACGACACTTATTGAAAGCCCCAAACCACGTAAAACATGCAAAGAAAGTAGAGGCGTCTAACTTTGTTTTGCAGGGGTGTGCTGTGATGTGATATGGCCATGATTGTGATTATATTTGATGTATGCAATGTTCCTTATTGTAAGTTGGCAACCGACAGAGCCATATGGTTGTCTTTAAATTCTGTTAAGACCCGCGTGTCTATTCAAAGTAGTTGTAATAGTTGAAGCTGGTGGACGACAACCATGGAGCGGCGTCATTGACCTTGATGCAATGCCGGTGATGATGGAGATCATGTTCGTGCTTGAAGATGGAGATCTAAAGCACAGAGAAGAAAGGCCATATCATATCACATATTATGAATTGCATGTGATGTTAATCCTTTTATGCATCTTGTATTGCTTAGTTCACGACGGTAGCATTATAAGATGATCCCTCAAGCACACAATTTCAAGTTTTAAAGTGTTCATCCTTAGTAAGCACCATTGCTAAAGCTCGTTGTTTCGAAGCACCACGTGATGATCGGGTGTGTTAGATTCTGCGAGTGTATACAACGTGAGCAAGCCAGATTTGCTCATGCGGAAGCTAAGGTTTGATCTTGACGAGCCTAGAATGTACAGACATGGTCTCAGAACACGGATCACCGAAAGGTAAAGCATGAGTCATATGGTAGATATGATGAACATGTTGATTGTTCGCCATTGAAGCTACATCAACTCTCGTGATGATCGGTTTTGATGTGGTGGATTTGGTTCGTGTGATCACTAAAACAATGTGAGGGATATTGTTTTGAGTGGGAGTTCAACGGCAATGTGATTAAAAGTTGAACACTATTTATCATAAATTAAATCAAAGTGAATTTGCATAGTTGTTGTAGTCATTGGCATCCGTTTACCACCTTGCGCTTAGTTATAATTGAGATGATAGAACTATAGAATTCTGGTTAGTTACTTTACGAACTGGTATCGTATTGTTTTGAAGTGTTAATCTAAAGTTTAAAAGTCCTATTGCAAACTTTCAGTAAGTTCCGGTTACTCCATGAAGTTTAATAATTGGTATTAAATCAAGAGTGACAATTTCTAGTGTTAGTATATAAGTATCATGTTTGTCTCCATGATTCTTGATATTCGAAAGATAGTTTCAATATCAAGGTCATCTAGGAGATGAAAGAGTTGTTTCAGAAACCATGATGTGTGGAAGATATTGTGATATCTGAAATGAAGTTTTGGTTGTAACATGATAGAGTATAATATAGCAAAAGTCATGTTCTCATATTTGATGAGAATTTGCAAAAGGTTGGAGACACTAGTTGTCCTAATCCTCCAAAAGGTTTTGGAGAGCAACATTATACTCGTGATTCACCGTTATAAGCTAAAAGTAGCTTGATCATGGATGATTCCATGATAAGGGTGAATATTTGATGTAGGTAAAATGTTTACTACACCAAGAGATTACTAAAGAAAGGAATTTGAAAGAACACCAAACATTTGATGATGGTGATCTACTTCAAAGTGCAAGTTCAAAGACATTGGTATTTTACTATACATGCTTTGGACTATGTGTCATGTATATGGCTCCACTATTGATGTTGATAGATTCTTTCAAACAGAAAAGGAAATACTGAAAGAGAATTTCATAAGTATATGGCAGAAAAGAAAAGGCTAGAATTGTTCAGCTTAAGTATATAGATGATATACATGTTATGGATATTTTTTTTGCTTGTTGAAAAATGTGGTTCTTAAGTATTTGATACTGAATTTGTTGGTGTGAATCGTCATACAAAACAACACAATTCATGAACTACAATGGCCTAAATAACTAGCAAAAGAATATGTGATGATGTTCATCGAGAGCAAATAAAGGGTTATTGTGTTGCTCGTTTAAATCAAATCTTGCCTTCAAGATTTGTTTTATCAGGTGTTATGAGAACAAAAGGGTTGTTCAATTAATTGCCATAATTCATAAAAGATGGATGATTCACAAATCTCGTTGGAGAAATCACATCCATAAAACTAGTGCTAAAAATGTCGAAAGACAAGATGATTGAAAGATCATTTAGGAAGTGACATCGCCGTTTAAATTATATTGGAAAGAAAACATGAAGAAACTCCATGTGAATGGAATTTTGGAGTCTTTTGATTTTTGATCAAATGGCGCTTGTGAAACTTTCCTAGAGATAATTAAAACTTCGTTCATAGGCCAAAAGGGAACAAATGACTAGCTTATTGGAACTTGTACATATTGTTGTATGAAGTCCATTATGTGTAGTCAAGAGCGATGGATTTCAACTTCATATGCTTCCTCCAAAAAATTTGAGTGAATATATGAATATTTACTTAATAAGGATGAAGTATGAAACATTTGAAAAATTCAAAGATTTTCAAGATGAAGTGCAAAATCATTGTAACAAGAATATAAATAGTTTATGATAAGATCATAAAGGAAGATATTTGAGTTACGAGTTTAGCATAATACCTAAGATTTAAGGAATCGTTCCATGGATTTGCATTTTCCGAAACACCATAAGAGTATGGAGTGTTCGAGATATGTAATTAAACCTTGTTTGACATGGTAAGATCAAAGGTGTAATTTATAAAACTGTCATTATATTTTAAAGATTAAAAGCTTTAGAGACTACCGTTTTCCACTGAAAAGAGCTCCATCATAATCTGTTGAATTGACACCATATAAAGTTATGGTTTGGGATAAAACCCAAGTTGTCCTTTCTTAAACATTGGTATGCTATGCATAAGAAAGATGTTTGCAACCAAAGTCGGATGAACCTATCTTTGTATGTTATTTCGAATAACGATTCCTCCATAACACCGGAGACAAAAGTGTTTGTCGCTTAGAACGTCAAGTTTCTTTGAGAAGGAATTTTCGTGAAAAAAAATAAGTGGGAGGACAATAGAACTTTGATAAGGTTAAAAGAACCTTAGCTATATGTGCAGAGTTGCACAGCGCCGAAAAGTGTTCCGGAGGCAGCAACAATGCTCATGGCTCACGTGCCTCAAAGGTTGCGGTCACAGAGGACTAAGTTCCTATTGAAACAAGAAGGTCGGGTAAACAATCAAATACCAAGATTTGAGAGTTAAATCATTATTTGACAATAATGATCCGACTACATGCAAAGAAGCGATGATGGGCCCTGACTCCATCAAATGGCTTGAAGCCATAAAATCCGTGATAGTTCCATATACGAGAGATCAAGCTTTGAACTTGAAAGACCCTCTGGAAAGGTACAAGACCTTACAGTCGTATTTGGATCTATAAATAAATAGACATGGATGTTTCACATCTATGAAATTATCGACATGTTGGGAAAGAGTTCACAACAATGTTCAAAGGTTGACTATGACAAGATCTAATCTTTCATAGCAATATTTAGTCTAGACGGATTAATGTAGCAACCACGACATATAATTTTGTTATGTGTTGAATAAACAAAACAAGTTCTTCTAATAGAATGGTTACCAAGGACGTGTGCATGACACGGTCCAAAGGGTTTTGTTAATTCAAAGGATGCTAAAAGCATATGCAAACTTCAATAGTTGAAGTAAGCATCGCGGAGTTGGAATCTTCACCATCATGAAACTGTTAAAAGAGTTTAATTTCATCAGAGACGATGAAGATGCTTGCATTTGCAAGAAATTAAGTGGGAGCGCTAAGACATGTTTCTAATACATTATGTGGAAGACATATTGTTGATTGGAAATAATGTATCTTTTATTAACACAGGATAAGAATTTCATCTCGATGAAAGACTTAGGCAAAACCCAAATATTTGGCATCAATAGACGCTAATATGGTTGTGCCGAAAGTACATAGATGATATATTGAATGAGTTCAATATAGAAACTACAAGAAAGGTTCTTGTCGCACAGAAAGGATTGAATGAGTTCAATATTGATGATATATTCTAGTGTATTGACACTTGATAAGTGAAACAAAGATTCAAGTATAGATTGATACTTGATGTATGAAATCACAAAGAGTATTTATATCAATCATGTTGTGATATGTACAAATCCAGATATGTCCTATGCTCTAAATGATGTGAGCATATACCAGAATGATTCATAAGATGATCATTGGACGATAGTAAGGATATTCTTATGATCTTTTGGAAGAACTAAGAATATATTGTTTTATAGAAGTGACAAATAGATGGTTAGTTCATTGTAAAAGTACTACATTGATACTAGTTTTGTCACGGAGTACAAATTAAGTTTATCTCAATCTAAACTGAGGGTGGCACAATATGATGGAAAGTAAGTTCCATAATGGATTTGGATGAGTTCCAAAGTTAAGATATTGTGACAGATACTACAACAAAAGGCTAAGTATATAACTACTGCTGTAGCAGCAAAAGAGGGCATTTGTGTCAAGTAGTTTGTTATCAAACTAGGTGTAGTTCACAGCAGGGATAATACTATGAAGATATACTGTACGACAATATTATCAACATGTTTTAACCCCAAAGAACTAATGGTCACACCAAAGGACCAAATTTGTACAAAGCCATCTCATTAGAGAATGAGTGATGCGTAGAGACGCAAAGACATGCAATTACACACGGACCTGGAAGTGTCAGATCCGGAGATCAGTTGACCACTAGCAATCGTGTACATACGACACCAGAAAGCCATAGGTGTTGAATACACAAAGGTTTGAAACTAGATTATTGACTCTAGTGCAAGTGGGAGACTGTTGGAGATATGCCCAAGAGGCAATAATAAAGTGGTTATTATCATATCTTCATACTTATGATAAATGTTTACATACCATGCTATAATTGTATTAACAGGAAACATTAATACTTGTGTGATTTGTAAACATAAAAGAGTCCCTAGTAAAGCCTCTTGTTAAACTAGCTTGTTATTTAATATATGATCATGGTTTCCTGATCATGAACATAGAGATGTTATTAACAACAGGGTCATATCATTAGGAGAATGATGTGATGGACATACTCCTATAGTTAAGCGTAGCATAAAGATCAAGTCATTTAATATAGTTCATTTGCTATAAGCTTTCTGATACATAGTAACCTAATTCCTTCGACCATGAGATCATGCTTATCACCATCACCGGAAGGATGCTTTGATGACATCAAACACCACACCGTGAATCGGGTGGCTATAAAGGTGGCATTGAGTGTTCAGAAAGTATGGGTTGAGACACATGGATCAAGAGTGGGATTTGTCCATCCATATGACGGATAGATATACTCTGGGCCCTCTCGGTGGAATGTCATCCAATTATCTTGCAAGCATGTGACTGGCTCACAAAGGATCACATACCACGGGAACAAGAAAAGAGTACTTATCGGTAACGAGGTTGAACTAGGTATGCAGAGATACCGACGATCAAAACCTCGGATAAGTAAACTACCATGAGACAAAGGGAAATTGGTATCGTATGTAAGTGGTTCATTCGATCGCAAAGTAATCGTAGAAATATGTGGGAGCCATATGAATTTCCAGATTCCTCTATTGGTTATTGATCGAAGAAATGTCTCGATCATGTCTGCATAATTCACGAACCGTAGGGAGACACACTTAAGGATTCGATGTTGTTGAGTAGTTATGGAATGATGAGTAAGATATCGAATGTTGTTCGGAGTCTCGGATGGGATCCGGGATATCACGAGGAGATCCGGAATGGTCCGGAGAATAAGATTCATATAAGGAAAGTCCTGTTTCGGGGTTGGAGAATGGTTCCGGTGTTTTCATCGGGAATGTTCTAGAAGGTTCCAGAAGGTCCGGCACTCCGGAGGGGAAGGGTACATGAATGTGTCATAACAAGTTGGAATGGTTGCATCATGTACTAGATGTCATCGCTGAGCAAAATAAAGGTATAAATCAAATCCTAGTTTGAAAAGTCAAACGCCAATTTGAAAAGTCAAACGGCAAGTTTGTTTGGTGGAGGGAGAGTAGGAAACCTACTTGGGGAGGAAGTCCTACTCCCTCCACCCGCCGGCCAAGGAGGAGGAGTTGGAGGAGGACTCCCTCCTCCCAACCGTGCCTCCCTCCCACCTATAAAAGAAGGGGCAGGGGTGCCCCCTCTTCCCTACACCTCACACACCCAAACCCTAGCCTCTAAGTCACCGGCCACCTCCAAGTCGCCGCCGCCTAGGGCCTCCTCTAACTCGGCGAGTTAGGGTTTCCCCAAACCCTAGCCACCGACCAAGCCCTCCCCTTGGTGCCATCTAAACCGTAGATCACCAAGGCCTCTCTCATACTCCACCATACTCGCTCCGGCTTAAGGCGAAGCCCTGCGAGATCTCCCCTCTACTTCCGGTACCATGCCGTTGTGCTGCCGGAATCGCGAGGAGAGTGCTACAACCTCCGCTGCCTGCTGGAACAAGGGAGAGGAAGGTCTTCATCGAAAATCGAACGTGACCGATCATGGGAGCGCTGCCGAACGCTACGCCGTAGGATCGCTTCACGATCTTGAGATCGGAAGTGTACGACTACATCATCCACGAGAATCTACTCTCGTTAACCGCTCTGGATCTTCGAGGGTTATTATTCCATCGACTCGTTGCTACAATCTAGTAGATAGATCTTGGCTTGATCATAGATTAGATCTTGATTGTGTGTTCATGCGGTAGAAATTTTTTGTTTTCCATGCTACGAACCCCTACAAAAATAAAGTTGAAGGACCCAACAAGCCCAACCCTTTTCAGAAAGGGCAAGTTAACCACATCAATGTGGAGGAAGTCTATGAGGAGCCTGATGCTGTTGTTGGTAAGTTCAGAATCAATTCTATTCCAGCATTTGTTCTTTTTGATACTGGAGCATTGCATTCATTCATATCAAAAGCATTTGTTGATAGAAATGGGTTTCCAACGGAAAACATTGGGTGTCCAATAAAAGTTAGTTCTCCGGGTGGAGATATGATAGTAAGTCTTGGATGCCGGGATCTAGTAATAGAGTTTGGGAAGCATAAGTTCCCAGTGAGTCTGATAATCCTAGATTCCCAAGGACTGGACGTAATATTGGGCATGGATTGGATGGCTAAGTATGAAGGAGTACTAGATTGTGCTAATCATACTGTTGCACTCACAACCCCGGAAAGAAAACGGATTAAATTCAAATCCAACTTTGAACCAAAAGGAAGTAAGCTAAATTCTCTTAAGGGGGTTAGCATAGACAGTGTGCCAATTGTGAGTGAATATCCGGATGTGTTTCCAGAGGAATTGCCGGGAATGCCACCAGATAGAGATGTGGAATTTCTTATAGATTTGGTACCAGGGTCTGGACCCATAGCAAAGAGACCATATAAGATGTCAGTTGATGAACTGAAGGAACTCAAGAAACAACTTGGAGAACAGTTGCAGAAAGGATTTATTCAACCAAGTTCTTCATCTTGGGGAGCCCCAGTTTTATTTGTGGAGAAGAAAGATAGAAGTCAAAGGTTATGCATAGATTACCGTTCCCTCAATGAGGTAACTATTAAGAACAAATACCCTTTGCCTAGAATCAATGATTTATTTGATCAGCTAGAAGGAGCTTGTGTGTTCTCAAAGATTGATCTCCGGTCAGGTTATTTTCAACTCAAGATAAGAGAACAAGACATACCTAAAACAACTTTCACTACAAGGTATGGATTGTATGAGTATACCGTGATGCCATTTGGTCTGACCAATGCTCCAGCATACTTTATGAATATGATGAACAAGGTGTTCATGGAATTTCTTGATAAGTTTGTTGTCATTTTCATCGATGACATTTTGATCTACTCCAAGAGCAAAGAAGAACATGAAGGACATTTGCGTTTGATACTTGAGAAGCTTAGAGAGCATAAACTTTATGCCAAATTCAGCAAGTGTGAGTTCTGGTTGAATGAAGTTGGTTTTCTTGGACATGTTATGACAAAAGATGGTGTAGCAGTTGATCCTGCTAAAGTTTCAGCTGTAACTGAATGGGAATCTCCCAAGTCAGTGAAAGAAGTTCGTAGTTTCCTTGGCTTAGCAGGTTACTACAGAAGGTCATTGAGAATTTCTCCAAGGTAGCTAAGCCTATGACTGAATTGCTAAAGAAAGACAAGAAGTTTGCTTGGTCTGAAGGTTCTGAACTCAGCTTTCAGGAATTGAAGAAGAGACTTGTGGCAACACCAGTCTTGTGTTTGCCGGACTTAGAAAAGGATTTCCAAGTATATTGTGATGCATCTCATCATGGTTTGGGTGCAGTACTTATGCAAGAAGGAAAAGTTGTGGCTTATGCCTCGAGATAACTCAAAACTCATGAAGTGAACTATCCTACTCATGATTTGGAATTGGCCTCGGTTGTCCATGCACTCAAAACATGGAGACACTATCTTTTAGGAAAGGGATGTGAAGTGTTCACAGATCACAAGAGTCTGAAGTATATCTTCACTCAGAAGGAAATTAATATGAGACAAAGAAGATGGTTAGAACTCATCAAGGACTATGACTTAAGTTTGCAATACCATCCCGGTAAAGCAAATGTTGTAGCTGATGCTCTAAGTCGTAAGGTTTTTGTGAATGGCCTTACCAAGGGAGAATTGCCAGATGATTTGTGTGCCCAATTCAGAGATCTCAGGTTGGAGATTGTGCCTGAAGGACATCTCATGTCTTTGGATGTTCAACCCATTCTGTTGGACAAGATCAATGAAGCTCAAAAGACTGATAAGGAAATTGATGAGATCAAGGAAAAGATTGGCAAAGGAAAAGCCAAAGGGTTCCATGAAGATGAACAGGGTACTTTATGGCATGGGAAACGTATCTGTGTTCCACAAGATTCGGAGCTTCGGAAACTGATTTTACAAGAAGCACACAACTCACCATATTCCATTCATCCGGGTAACACCAAAATGTACATGGATATGAAAGATAGATTTTGGTGGAATAATCTCAAGAGAGACATCGCCGAACATATTGCTTTGTGTGATGTGTGCAGTAGAGTGAAAGCGGAACACCAAAAACCAGCAGGTTTACTTCAACCACTACCTATTCCTGATTGGAAGTGGGACAAGATTGGTATGGATTTCATTACCGGATTACCAAGGACCAGGTAAGGATATGATTCTATTTGGGTAGTAGTGGATCGCTTAACTAAAGTGGCTCATTTCATACCCGTGAAGACAACCTACACAAGTGCTAAGTTGGCCAAGATCTATATGAGTAGAATTGTATGTCTACATGGAGTACCCAAGAGTATTGTGTCTGATAGGGGAACTCTATTCACTTCTCATTTTTGGAGACAGCTACATGAGTCATTGGGAACGAGGTTGGAATTCAGCACTGCTTTTCATCCTCAAACTGATGGACAGACAGAAAGAACTAATCAGATTCTTGAAGACATGTTGAGGGCATGTGCTCTAGACTACGGAGCCAGTTGGGATGAAAGTCTGCCTTACGCAGAGTTTTCTTATAACAATAGCTATCAAGCTAGCATTGAGATGTCACCATTTGAGTTTCTCTATGGGAGAAAATGTACCAGTCCATTGTTATGGAATGGTGTGGGAGAAAGAAGTTTGTTCGGACCAGAACTTATCAAAGAAGCCGAAGAGAAAGTCAAGTTGGTTAAGGACAGATTAAAGATAGCACAGTCCCAACAGAAAAGCTACGCAGATCCTAAGCGTAGAGATGTCACCTACGAAATTGGTGATAGAGCTTATCTTAGAGTATCACCACTTCGTGGAGTGAAGAGGTTCGGAATCAAAGGAAAGTTGGCCCCAAGATATGTTGGACCATTCAAGATTCTGAGTCGTAAAGGAGAAGTTGCTTATGAAATCGAATTGCCAGAATCTTTGTCAGCTGTTCATAATGTGTTTCATGTGAGTCAGCTTAAGAAATGTCATCCAGAAATGGAAGAAACTTCTTTGAAGGATACTATACCTTTGGAAGAGGTTCAATTGGAGAGTGACCTCACTTATGAGGAGAAGCCTATCAAGATTCTTGAGACTGCAGAAAGAGTCACACGGACTAAGACTATCAAGTTTTGCAAAGTTCAGTGGAACCATCATTCCAAAGAGGAAGCAACATGGGAAAGAGAAGATGACCTTCAGAAAGACCACCCTCACCTATTTGCTAGCCAATCCGAATCTCGAGGGCGAGATTCACCTTAAGGGGGTTAGATTTGTAACATCCCTAAAATCATGTTTCAAACTCATGCATATCACCCATGCATCCATGATCATTTAGAATTTCATTTCAAAAATCATTTCAAAAATAGGAGCATTGTTGCTGAATATTTTATGTAAGTTTACTCAAGTTCTTGTGCTACTTGTTTTTGGGAAAGATGCTTTTAACCATTTAGTACTGTTTAGAATCCAAACTCAAGTGATTTCAAAAACTTGAGCAAAGTCTCAAAGCAAAATATGAATTAAAACAAATTCTATGCCTATTACCACACCTCATAAAGGCATGGGTTTATTTTATTTTCAAAAGACCCAAGTGTATTTAAGTGATCAGATGTGTTTGACACTTATTTAAGTACAAGATTTATTGTACAAAAGTCCTGTAAAGCTTTGGATTCAAATAGATTTGAATTTAGGTGTGAAAACCATTTCAGAAAAACAAACAGAAAAAGAAAAAGACTTAAAAGAGAGAAAAAAATATCACCCAAATCAATCGCCAACTAGCCCATAAGCCCAACACCCACCCATGAACCGCTTTTCTTTCACCCCCACACCCACTAGCTCATTGTGACAGGACCCACTCCTCTCCTTTCCTCTCACGACAACGGCCCACACGACCATCGTCGTCTCCACCCAATGACGGTTCATCCCCAAATCACGCAGCGTTCCTGTATTGATTCGGCGTCAATTCACGTTGAATGCTGCAAATCTCGGCGACCATGCTACTTAAACCCCTCGCCCCTCTCCATTTCCCCCAAACTCCGAGCACAAAGCCCCAGTCGCCCACATTCAACCTCGCATTTGCAAGCCGAGAGCACTCCGGCGACCGATTCCGGTGAGTCCCGTGCGCCCCTTGCTCTCTGGTTCTTGCAGAAAGCCTCGCCACTTTCTTGCGCAACCACTGACACCGCTGGTTCCCTTTATACTGCCCCAGGTCGTCGATTCCGTTCAACACCGCAAGGTCCCGACGACAACCTCGACTCCGGCGACCAAATTCCGTAAGCCCTTTGCGCCCCTTCGCCTCTGACTCACATGAGGTTGTTCGCCACTGTCTTGTGCATCATCTGGTGCCGCTTGTTTGTGCTAGGGAGACCAGGAGCGTCGCCAACGTCGCCGTCTACTCGAACCCGACGCCGCCCGCAACTCCGACGAGCTCCAGCAGCCCACTCCGTGTGCCCCTTGCCAAGCCACCGCCAGGTTGAGTATCAGCACGTCTCCACGGTTCTGGTAAGCCCCTCTGACGACCCTAGGATGACCTGTAGCGCCGTGCCGCCATAGGCAGAGCTCGCCGCCGCCAGTAGCCGCCACTAGCGCCGCTCGGTTTTGGTCGCTTGATTCATAGCCGTCAGATCTAGATCCAGCGCGTAGGATTAGATCACTTAATGAATCGTTATGAGTAGATCTGAGCCGTGCAGGTCAAATAGATCCAACGGTCCAGAAGCGCGATCCAACGCGAAACGGTACGGGCCAATTAGAAACAGACGCGTGGTAGCAGTTAGATTTAAAAGACTGAATTTGAATCTATTGGATATTCAAAATTGTTTTGGCTATAACTTTTGATCCCCACGTTAGAATTTGACAAATTTTATACCGTTGGAATCAGGAGAGCAAGCTCTTTCTAAATATGCAATGTGTTTAAAGTTTTGCTCCTGGTAAAATGATTTTATTTGCAGAAACTTGTGTAGGACTAAATTGAGTATATGAAAAGTTTAGGAATTGTTTTAGGTTTGAATAATTGTTGTTTGGCAAGTTTTAAACTTGTTTATGATTCAGTACTGTACACTTGCTTGGTTGAGTTTTAAAAATCATCACTTAGCATTTTGCATGCATGCATATATTTTTGATTGTATATGTTTTGTATGTGATTGTGGCTATGATTCTTTGTGTAGATTTTGGTGCTAGTGATTGTGATTGTGAGGAGTGTAGCTACTCTCCAAACTACCAAGGAAAGTGGTACTTCATGAATATTTCTATCCCTATGTTTTATACTAAGCATTAGAAATATTTTGCTAAGTCTTGCATGTTAATATTTTGCTTATATGCCATGATGGGAAATCCTAGTAGTTGTAGAATTGCTAGGGAATTTCTAAGTTAAGTTACTATCTATGCCATGCTTAGCCTAGCTAGTAGCAAACAAGGATTGGTGAAATATACATGCTATGATGAAAATATTTCTAAGTCTTTAGACTTGTGTTTTGCCTAATAAAACAACTAAGTTAATGAAACACCTGGGTGGAATGGAAGGAATGGTTTATGTTGAGTGGTTACACAAGTCCCATTTCTATGGTCTACCTTGTGTATCTCACTTGTGGTAAGCCACCCAGGAACAAAGGGATTTTAGAGGCCAAGTGTTAAGAAGCTTCTAGTGCAGCCACTTGGCAATATAGGCTCTGCCTGGACCACATAGGTTGCTAGAACTTGGCCATTTGGACAGTTGGTGGTAGTGGGAATGGTAGGTTGGAGCGCGTCCATTTGGTCTAAGGGAAGGCTTCTGAAAGGTCCTGTCTTGGTGAAACCAAGTCTGGTGGGGAAAGTGCACAACCTCTGCAGATGGAAAAATCTAAGTACTTAGCCAAGTCCATGGTAATGGACAACTTGAGCACCAAGACATGGAAGCTATCAAGAATCTCGTCATCCCAATTTCAAAGTAAAAACTTGTGGGTGAACAAGGGTGAAGGACCTCAATGTCTATTGGTGGCTACTTGGGAAAAGTTTTGACAAAGAAAAACTTAGTGATTTCAACTAATAGGCAAAACCTATTTTGAGCAAAGCAAGCCAAGCTACACTTAGCCAAATTTGCATATAGTATCTAGTCCACCTAAATTATACTAAGGTATCACTTGCCAATACTATTCCAAAGTATTGACCCACTGTGGCTGTAACTTGTGATGTTGCAGGTTACTCTGATGAGGATTAGGAGTCATGAGTCTACACTCAACATGTTTGCCTGTGGCACATGAAGATGAAGACTTTTATTTATTTACCTATTCAAACTCTTGTATCAGGCCTGTGGCCTTGGAGTTGTAAAGACTATGTTTATCTCTGTAATGGCTGTAATAATGACCTTTGTGTCTGTGTACTTCATCTTAAACTGTGGATGCTAGCATTGATCCAGGAACTAGCATTGCAATCACAGGGATCCTTTTCCTTTATAAAGGAGGGATCTTACAATTTATGGGCCTAGGGGAATGCATTGTGTATTTGTCTACTAATTGTGGGGTTGCCGGAGTGACAGAAACCTGAACCCCCGTTAGGACACCTTTGCACAAGGGAGCGTAGGATCTTAGAGTTTAAGGCTGTGGTTAGGTTTATATCTTAATTACTTTCCTGTAGTTGCGGATGCTTGCAGGGGGTTTAATCACAAGTATGTATTAGTCCAAGTAAGGTCGGTACATTAGCACAGGTTCACTCACACAACACTTACAACACCAAAGAAGAGTACTTAGCTATATGAAGCAAAAGCACTTGGCAGAATTCTCATGTGTCCTCGAGAATGTTTGGTCCTTATAAGTATTTCCACCGGCTTGTCCTTTGCTAAGAAAGGATTGGGCCACTTGCTGTGTTTGTTTGTTGTCTTTATTACTTGCACTTTGTTTTGTTGCTTTATCAGAAAATCCCTAAAAATCTGTTTGCTAAGTATTTACAGAGAATTCCTGCTCCATACCACTAGTCAACACCTTCTGCTCCTCGTTGGGATCGACACTCCTATTTATCAAAAGTACTACGATACACCCCCTATACTTGTGGGTCATCTGTCGTGGTATTGCACGGCAGATGCTACCGGGGGTAGCTTACGTAGAGGGAGCAAGGCGACGTAGGAGAATCCGGGAGCGAGATTGGCACACGATGTACCCAGGTTCACGTCCCCTCGGTGGAGGATCGCTACGTCCTGCTGTCAATCCAGTATATGATCATAGATTGGTTTACATGGGAGCCGCCGTAGGCGGAGGGAGACTAGATCTAATCTATTGTGGGAAAAGCCTACCCCGTGGGGGTGCCTCTGGTGGCTTTATATATGCAGCCACCTAGGGTTTACAAGTGCACTAATGGGCTTTGTATTGGAGTCGCCGTCTTGGGCCTCCAGTAGGCGCCACTCGTCTGGGTCCAGCATGCGCCAATCGCCGAATTGGGCGAGTCGACCCGCTCAGGGTTAGGTTTCAGTCGGCTCGATCCAGCTGGCGAATCTGCTTCGTGGGTATACCCCGATTGGTATTACCCCATCAGTAGTCCCCGAGCGTGTTGTCGATTCGACACGGGCTTGAGGCAGGGCACGGAGAGTCTTGACGATAGGTCGTGGCAAATCGGCAATGAGCTCCTGAACAGAGAAAAGAACCGTGAAGTGGGAGGTGGTCGGAGTGAGACAGTCGGTGATGGCCAGTTGGCGAAAGACGCAGGGTGTTGGTGAAGCCGTCAGTTGCGGCGAGTCCCCGAATGTGGAGCGTGCCGAGTCGCCGAGCGTGGCGAGTGGCGAGGTCAAGCGACCGGCGAGTGCCGAGTCCTCGAGCATGCCGAGTGGAGAGGTTGGGCGACCAGTGAGTGGCGCTGTCTGTAGCGCGTCGAGTCCCCGAGCGTGTTGAGTACGCGAGGGCGAGTCCGCGGTGGCGAGTCTCCGAGCGTGTTGAGTACACGAGGGAGATTCCGTGGTGGCGAGTCCCCGAGTGTGAGTATGCGAGGGCGAGTTCGCGGTGGAGAGTCCCCAAAGCGTGTTGAGTACGTGAGGGAGAGTCTGCGGTGGCGAGTCCCCGAGCGTGTTGAGTATGCGAGGGCGAGTCCGTGGCGGCGAGTCCCCGAGCGTGTTGAGTATACGAGGGCGAGTCCGTGGCGGGGAGTCCCCGAGCATGAGTACACGAGGGCGAGTCTGCGGTGGTGAGTCCCCGAGCATGTTGAGTATGTGAGGGCGAGTCCGCGGCGGCGAGTCCCCTAGCGTAGAGAGTACGTGAGTGGAGAGTTCGTGGTGGCGAGTCGACAAGGATGAGCCGCGATCGTGGAACCACGCGTACACGCAACATGCCTAAGAGTAGTCTCCGAGGCTCGAGTTGGCTTGTAGAGGCGACTTGAGGCTCTTTAGAGATGCATATTCTGAAAATAGTAGTCGTTGCTGCCGAGCATGGCGAGTGGCGAGGTCGAGCGACCAGCGAGCGCCGAGTCCCCGAGCGTGGCGAGTGGCAGGGTCGAGCGACCGGCGAGCGCCGAGTTCCCGAGCGCGGCGAGTGGCAAGGTTGAGTGACCGGCGAGTGTCGAGCCCCCGAGCGCGGCGAGTGGCGAGGTCGAGCGACCGGCGCGCGCCGAGTCCCCGAGCGTGGCGTGTGGCGAGGTCGAGCGACCGGCGAGTGTCGAGTCCCCGGCCGAGCGCGAAGTGGCGAGGTCGGCGACCAGCGCTCCAGTTCCAGCGCCGAAGCGGCGAGTCGGCGACCGTGAGTGCCGAGTCCGAAGCGGCGAAGCGGCGTGGCCGGCGACCGCGAGAAAGTGCCGAAGTCTCGCGAAAGACACCGACGCGAAGAGGAGAAAAAATACAAATGCATTAAGGTGTACTTGCATAATATATTGAACAATTGTAAGACGTGCGGATTGTAGACGTTGAAGAAAATGCACTTTTGCTTTGTGGATCGACGGGCAGTATGTAAGGTTTATGCGTGTCTTTTCATGAGTAGGCAGACCTCCAGCATTAAACGCTTGCCGGGTAACAGAGACACGATGCCAGACTGTTGAACCCGGAGACAAGGTCGGCCTTTTGGTACCTAGTCTCACTACTTCGACGGACGCGAATAAACAGTAGACAAAACTGAAACCAATCCCAAATATAATTTTGGTCCCTGAAAGAGTCATATACGACTGCATGGTCGGCTTTGGAGAATGAATGAAGATGCATATTTGTTTTGGATTCATAAAATGTACGAGTGTAAAAAAACTTAGTTGTTAGCAAGGCAATTCCGCGATGGCAATCCGTGAGTGTGGCGAGTCTGCGACCGTGGCGAGTTTACGAGTGAGGCGCCCACGGAAGGCGAGTCACAGATGAACCCATGACCGATTGGCATGGTGCTCGAAGAATTTCACATTACGACCTGGTTTTGCCCGTACTTGCAGAGACAAAACATTTAGTAGACATGATAGGATATAAAAATTTAAATAAGCTTAAGAGGAGAGAGATTGTAGAGATCGAAATCCGATTGTCGGCCCCTTGGGAGCTTTGCTCCAGCGCTGCGGCCAGATCAAGACTCCCTTCTCCAATGTCATCAGCAGATTTAATAATCAAATAGAGAGAGATCGTCATGATGGATAGAAAAAACCGATCAGTCAATGGACAAGGTCACGTGGTCGCTTCCTGGAATTGAACGATCCGCCAGACCTGCTCCTTTTTCTCGGGACTTGATGCATTGATCGGTGCCTCACTGAGATATGATCGTGGCAGCTAAATTTTCTTGGGCTGCGGTAGAATCGATCACGCACACAATATGTACAGCTAAACACGATTGTTTATGCAAGGATTAAAATAGAAAATTTTGCAAAGTAATGGATGAGAGAGAATGAAGGGATTGAATAAGAAAACTTAGCCAGTATATGCCTCCGATCGGCATGTAAGCCTCACGAACTTCATCAGCACGCCGCGTCGGATGGAGATCGAATGGAACCGGCTTGATGCAACCTGGAGGTGAGGGATCCCGCCCGGATTATCACCCTCCAAGCACCGCTTGCCCCACGGTGGGCGCCAACTGTCGTGGTATTGCACGGCAGATGCTACTAGGGGTAGCTTACGTAGAGGGAGCAAGGCGACGTAGAAGAATCCGGAAGCGAGATTGGCACACGATGTACCCAGGTTCACGTCCCCTCGGTGGAGGATCGCTACGTCCTGCTATCAATCCAGTATATGATCATAGATTGGTTTACATGGGAGCCGCCGTAGGCGGAGGGAGACTAGATCTAATCTATTGTGGGAAAAGCCTACCCCGTGGGGGTGCCCCTGGTGGCTTTATATATGCATGCACCTAGGGTTTACAAGTGCACTAATGGGCTTTGTATTGGAGTCACCGTCTTGGGCCTCCAGTCGGCGCCACTCGTCTGGGTCCAGCATGCGCCAGTCGCCGAATTGGGCGTGTCGACCCGCTCAGGGCTAGGTTTCAGTCGGCTCGATCCAGCTGGGGAATCCGCTTCGTGGGTATACTCCGATTGGTATTCCCCCATCATCATCAGATACAAGCATCAAAGTCATGATATAATTAATCAAGTTTTGAGACAAGCACATTACACTAAGAATGACAACTATGCTCTTAAGAAAGTGCTCATAGAGTAAGTGGTGACTCAACAAGGAAATGAAACGGGTTTTGAAAAGTTTGAAAGGCTTCCAAATGCTGAAAGTATGGTACTCATTAGCTTTGAGATCCCATTGCCCCTATGATAGGCATATTTAAATGGTTAATGGTGAAAGTGAGGTCTAATATAAATTATATGCTTGACAGACCATAAACTGGAAATCTCATGTCCCTTGAGTACGAGGGCCGCTCCTCATGCTACTCAACTTTAGTTACCTGTAAGTTCTTGTCATCGTAAATACATGCGTATCATAGAGAACCATGTGGTACCTTGCACATGAATCTGAGCTATCCCATAATCAAAATGACAAGGAAAGCAGACAATGAGCATCTTAGCGATCTTTTTATTTGATATTTGCATAGATTTTTATTGAGGATGCTTGCGGTGACCCAGCATACCACTACATGATGTAGTATACTATAGTCGTTGACATAACACTATTGAAACATCATTCACTAGTATTACATCCCTCAGAGTGGTACAACAGAAACACAACAGGTCCAAAACATGGCTAAAGGTTACAGCTCACTCTATACACAAGATCCAGAGAACACTCTAAGTTAAAGAGGGAGGAAGAAACTTCTTACAAAGGAGAATAAAAAATAAACAACTCAAAAATTATCATAATAATAGGACTAGTATCGGAACTAAGGTTTGGCATTTCTACTATTGCAATATGCTACAGAAATAGGTTCTATGGCTAGAGATTATATTCCTATCTCATCAGTGACTTCGCCTTCACCAGAGTTGATGTATATGTTGACTTTCTTGTCTTCATTGAAGAACTTTAGCTTCTGGTGTCGACTCCTGGAGCATAATTTGATATAGACATTGTCTGTACTGGCTTTAGAACCTAGCAAGGGTTAAAAAGATACGTTGAGTACGAGCGTACTCAGCAAGTTCACTAGAAAAGGAGTGTTTGATGCACTATATCTATAACCACAGACCATAGGTCGTAGACAATGCATTTTTTCGTAAACATTTATTCAAAGGTTGCTTTTATTCTGAAAAGCTATGTCCGTCAGCCTTCACGGGTTTACCAGAACTTTCATGGAGATCCTTTCCCGCCGCGTTCGCAGCTCCTTCCCGGAACAGGGAGTAACAAGTTATAGTTCTTACACTCTGCAGAGGTGCGTTACTTTTCCCATGAGAGATCTTAGCTTTGTTGCACATATGATTTGCAGGCTCATTCACACTTCCTTGGTGTGAGGCTCACACTAATATCCAAGCCAATCACTTCCCTCTCCGCGACCCCATATGTCTGCATGATCCTTCGGGGATGGATCACCTCCGTTAAGCCCACTTCCGGGCAGACTAAAACCCTGATGAGTTCCCAAAGACTATGAGCTGGTGATTCCCTGGCAAGTTCCATATCAGATGGACTATACCACTAAAAACCACTCATAGATAATCTAGACACCAAAAGTGTGGGGCGTAAGGGTGCCCACCCACATGTTGGATCCGCACAAGGAATCACAACGTCACGTTAAGGTCGTCTTGCCTCCATACGAGAGGAAAAGGATACAACTAATTTCTCCGTCCCATTCCAAATCTCATGGTTAACGCATAATATACGGCGCAAGAATCACTTGCGGCATTGGTTGTTAAGTCCTAGTTCATATGTTCCTTTACCACCGGAACTTTCATATTAGGTTATTACCTCATGGTAAATAACCTATAACCATATTATTATGAAAATAGTATTTTTTGACCTTTTTGAAATGCAGGTGATGACAATACTGGACTTGCAAAATACTTTACATAAAATAATCAAAGGACATGAGAAAGTGTGAACTTGCCTTTTGTGATTGCAAGATTATGCACTCACGGTCTTCGAGACAATATAAGATCCAATATTTGAAATCAGCATCATTGGTCCGGTAAGGACTAATGTTTAAAGAAGCAAGATGCAGTTATGCATAAGTAATGATATGCATCTTGTAAAACTCCCAAAGTGAATCCCCAATGCTTTGGGTGAAGTGAATTTAGGTGATTCTTTTTAAGAGTTGGTTTATCTTCAAATTTTAGTTTATAAGTAATGACCTTTATAAGGAACTCAAGGTTAACAATTCAACATGTACAAGTAAAGTATCAAATAATGTGCTTATGGTTAGTTTTCATTTGGTGACTATTGATAAACATCCTTGGGGATTGAGTTGTTAAGAGTTGAAGAACTTATTATGAGATTATTGTTTGAAGTCGCAAAAAGAATAATATTTGAAGAAAAGATTTCCTTTCTAAGGTTTAAACAATCTTTATTGTTAATAGAACATGATCAATGCCTTCTGGTGTTTGATTGATTAGTTTGGACTTGAGATTCTTTATGTCTTAATTGAAATAGACCAAAGTTAACTATAAAAACATAAGTAGTGTATTAGACATGATGTTTATAAGCTTTGAAACTAAAGTTAACTTTAAAAGGGTAAGTAAAATTAAGGTGTAATATGTTTTAATTATTCCCATGTTTTAAATTTATGATAGTTATAACTAAGGTGTGGAATTATTCACTTTATAATTAAGTGAAGGGTTGGATTTAAATTGGTTTTGCTATTATGAACATAATATGTAACTATTCAATGGAAGAATAATTTGGATGATCTTAATAAGGTGTTAAATTTAAACATTATTTAGATATTAAGATCATTCCCCCTTAATATTAGTGAGTGATGTATAAAATTATCTTTAAGGTGGTGGTTTTGAATCTTGATTTTAAGTTTTTAAAAGAGTATTATTAAGTTTATAATTTACACTTAAGTTTTATTATAAATCTTAGTTATGGTTTAGAATTTTGGTAATTAGATTTTTTAAAGTTTTAATATGTCTAAAGAAATATAATTATTATTTTTACTTAAAAGAATGTTTCTAAAGAATTTTTAAAATAGGTTATAGATAAGGATTTATTATTTTAAAATATTAAAAAAACTTTTCTAATAATATATTTAATATTTTTATAGTGTAATATATTTACTTAGGACTTTAAGAATGATTTTTTATTTCTATGTATTATTTTTATGTTTATAAAATTCCATAAAGGATTAAATGTATTTAAATATTTACTACAAATTGTATTTATAAAAGAGTTAAGATAGTATTTTTATAAAATAGTAGATTTATTTTCATACACAAAAATGATTTTTTTTTAAATTCTTATATTATTAGAACTTATTGAGAACTCTAGTGGTTTTAATATTTAGTGGTATTTTATTTAACTCAAACACTTGGTTTTACATTTTTTTCTTAGATAGATCTTGTTGTTGTGATTATTTAGATGTATTGTATATATTTTTATGATTTTTATATATTTCCATAGAGTATAAATTATGTTCAAGGGTAGTTTGGTCATTTAGTAATTTGTTAAACAACCTCTTATTTTTATTTTTAATTTAACCTAGTGTAATAGACCATCTACTCTTTTGGCTCATCTAGGCCCATCTAGTTGGGCCATTTCCAGCCTAACTCTATCTCTCTCACACTACTCACACACGCACACCTGCACGGGTCTCTCCTCTCTCATTCCCTGCACTCGCCTCTCCGCCGGCAGCGCTGCCGTCTGCCTCCTCTCTGGCCGCCGCTAGCGCCCACCACCGACGCTTGCAGGCGCTGCCCCACCAATCTCCTTCCTATGATCCCCGCCGCCTTGACGTTCTTTAGCTCCCATACGAACCCCTGTTCCGGCTAACCCTAGCCGTGGGGTATCGTTGGTCGCCGTGTGTCGGTGGTCCTGTGGTGCTCTTCGTCGGCCTGGACTTCCTCTTCCTCAGCTTAACGCCAGTGGGAAGGTGCGTAGGCAACCCTGGCGTCCCCTTATCCTGATGCTTGTGGGAGGGTGCTGCCAGCGCAACCCCGGCATCCGGTGCTTTATCTGATTCGGTGATGGTGTTGGGCAAGAGCTGTTTCATGGCTTCGTCAAGACAACGCTGCAGGTGCTCGGCACCCATGGTGAGCTCCAATTCTTTGTGACCAGCCTTTGTGTTGATGGCTAGGATCCATGGTTCGGTTGTCATTGTTTTCTAGTGACCTGTTGCTAGCTATGGTTCCTTAATTTGGATGAGTAAATCTTTCTTGGCCCATGTATTAAATCTATGAAATGAAGTTTGTGATGTTCTGAACTTGGTGGTTATTGAATCTTTGATTCGATAAAATGATTATTAAGTATAGATACTGATTCTTAGGAATATGATATAAATCTGTTTGAGATGATTTTCTCTATTGTTGCTTATTGGATAAGATAGGCAACATGAAAGTAGAGGTTTATTTAATTCCTAACTATTCTGTTAGGAAGATGATGCAAGGATTTAGCTTGTTTGATTATAGATGATACAGGCATGGTATTTGCTGATGTTGCTAAAGTAATCTTTTAGTGATCTTTGTTGCTTGGAATTTGCTGTTGTGGTGCCTTAGTTGAGTGTGCACAGCAGCAGGGCAACCTATGCATGAGCTTCTGTGGTTGATCATTGGTTCATGTACTTATAGGATCTGATTCATCTATTGTGAGTGTTGAGTACAAAGTGGAAATGTTATCTCTAAGTCAGATCCAATGCCAAATAATACTGTGATAAACACATATATTGAGCTTGTCATCTTATCTAAACCAATGATGCAAAGATGAGGTTTAGAAACATGTGCTAGTTTCAGATGACCTTATAATGATTCCTAGGCTACCTGATTAATAAAATGATTGATATGTCAATCCTATTTGATTGTATATGCTCTGAAAAGCTATTTCTTTGAGGATGTGGTGATTTATTAATTTTAGTGGCTTCCTCTACTGTGAGATTAATACTGTGGAACCCAATTGAAGGGTGCACAGTAACATATCCATAGTGAGTAGGATTACTGCTATGTTGATTAATCTACATGGTCAAAGATCACTAGCTCTTGATGATCATTGCGTGCAATATGTTCTAGCCTATGATGCAAAGGCTGAGGCCATGATTTGGGTAGGAATAGATATTATGATGTGGTAAGAAACCTCTAGGATGAATCTACATAGAATTTTCTATGCAGTTCTGAGAGGAAAACTATCCTCCTAATCCTACTAGACAAGCTCTAGTTGTAGGGGGTTGAGTAGATATTGATTTGTAGCACCCCTTACTCCCATTAATTCTATTGGTGCAGAAAAAACAAAAGTATATGATGCATGAGCTGGGTATGTTCCTACTGGATCTACCTGCTGCTCTTCTTTGGCTTGCTTGACTGGAACTTGAGCTTCTTGATCTGCTACAACCTGCTTTCTCCTACCAATTGCTTCTCCACCTTGCTGACTTACTCGTTCTTTATTCTTGTGATCCTGATACAATTGTGGCCTAGCCTTTCTTTTCTAAAGCTAACTCTTTGGATGGCTCCAGGGAGCAATCAAAGTTGGGTGATGGTTTGGTGGAATAATCTGGTGTTCTTGTTGATGAAACTGGTTATATCAGTGATAACCAGATAGTGGGTTGTGGTTGTTTATGTGTAGAGCTTGGGAGTTCTAGTGCTAAGAAGTGAACTGGGGTGGAAGAAGTATCTAGCAGCAATGAACTGCCATGGCTGATCCCTTCTTATCTTCCCTCTGATGTGCTCCTGTGTTGACAGCAGATAACTGCATGTTGATGTGTAAGCTGCTTGCAAGTGGGACCTAGGGTCCAAGTTTTAATGGTGTAGATATTTTCTGGTGGATATGATCAAGTGAAAATGTGGGTTTTTACCTCTTCTCCTTTTACCTTTCATTGGTGAAACGTTCCCCTGAATCAGCCTGTGATGCACTAGTCTGAGGCTATACATTTGATAAGAACAGATACTATGGATTTGGTGAAATTTTCCCCTTCTGATTTAAGCTCAAAGATGAGACAAACAATGCACTACACTGTAATTCTGAGAGCACAATTAACCCCCTCTTATCCATTTTATTTTGGTTTATCTTTCTTTTGAGTTGTTTTGCAGGTACAGAGGAATAAGAAGAAAAGAAGATACAAGATTAAACTTAGTTTAGGAAATGTAATTTAGGTTTTCCTTTTTATTATTTTGCACTTCATTTTTGTAATCTTTCATTTGTAATTAAACATTTGTAAAATTAGTGTAGTATTTGAATAATAAAGTTATTCTTTTCTATTTCATGTATTAATTGTATTGTTCCATATATGTTGTAATAAAGTAAATCTCTTTTTGCAGTTTCAATTTTTCTTTTACAAGACTTGTTACTTATTTGTACTCATACTATACGATTACTTATTTGTAATCTCTTTTTTATTCAAAAGTGTGAAGACATTGTAATATGGTGTGATGTAAATAAGATTACCTTTCTTTATATTCTCCTATTCTTTTATTTAACTATTTCTGTAAGTTCCTTTTTAAATGTAATCATTGTAATATTATTTATATGATAAGAAAGTATATATTTTCTCCATAATTGAATCTTGGACATAATTATCTGTATCTTATTTATGAATACTAGTTCAATTCTTTATTTGAAATAGCATTCCATTAGGAAATTACTTTATCATTCATTTACATTTTATTATTTCTATCTATATATTTATATCATTTGGTTATTCAAATTGAAATCACTTCCCTTATAAGTAAAGGACTCTACAAAGGTCATGTCGGAATCCGTAGCACTTGCACTGACGTTTCCCTCGGAACAAGAGAGACCTCATTCACTCTGTAGCCCTTTTTATTTTGCGCGAAAATTCCCCAGATTTTCTTATGCATGAATACAATGCACACACATGTGTCCTCTCTAATTCTAGGTGCTACTCCTGGGATGTTACAATGTTTCACAGATTGCTTATTATGGTTATGCTGCAAGTTTCCACCATGATTAGGCATGGCTTAGGATAGCGGCCCAGACGTTTCTCTAACACATATATATAACTCCATGAACTTACAAGCTCCCCTTTTATTTCACACCGACGACATTAGCAAACAAAGAGCATGATATCAACTGGATATATATCCATAAGTGTTGAAAGCGTCCCCCATGACAACACGGTTCTGCTAACTCCCAGCCTATAATTTGCAAGCATATAACTTTCATGAACAGTCACAATGGTTCAGGCTTATTAAGTGTAAGAAATAAAGTGTGCCATCAAGTTCGTGAGAGCTTTACTAACTAACTTTCTCAAAACAGTCAAACATTTTATTTGGAAGAAAACAAGACATAATGAATATGCACATAATTTAGCAAATGATGCTAGTAGGTAGGTATGGTGGATACTATTGGTAATATTGGGTTTGGGGAGATGGATGCACAAGTAGAGCACATACTCAGTGCAAGTGAAGGCCAGCAATAGAGAGGGAGCAACAAAAGAGAGAGCAATAATTGTTATAATCATGCTTGCAACAAAACATGACTAATTATGGTATGAAAGTGATACAAGAACTCTGAGGCAAAATAAATCATCGAGGCTTACTGACTACTGTTTAGTCATATGCATGCGTGATCATGTGCCAAGTCGATTCACATGAAACATTCAGAGGAGGATGCCACAATATCATACCAAGTTATGAATAGAACAATGCAAGCAAACATTCATATGACATGCTACAAACTATTAGCAAGCTGAAGCTAATCAAAAGAGAGCAAGAACTACTAAGCATCCATAAATAACATACACCTTACATGAACAGACTAAGCATGCTCACCATGATGAGTATATGTACAAAAATAAAAACAAATAGAGTTCGTTACCAGCCTCTTACCACAACTCAAGTTGTCTTAATCTTCATTATTGCTCTTCACTTGTGTGGCTTGAATAATAATATGAAACCAAACTCCACTGAGGACTGCTGAACCCCGCAAAGAAACTCACAAAACCAAAGATGAACAACAAATATTTTTGGTGTTTTTGATTTTTTTGAAGCAAGCACACAAAGCAAAAACAAACAAAGCAAAATATTTTTGGATTTTTCTTTAAGACCAACCAAAGATAAAAAGCAAAGAAACAAACCAAGAGAAACAATGAAAATATTTTTGGTATTTTTGTGTTTTGAGAAAGCAGAAATAAAAACCAAAAAGAAAGCAAAACATGGATATACAAAGAAGCGACGAAACATGATATGTAGATGAGTGTGATGTCGGTATACCTCCATGGTGACCAAGAAGGTGCACCTCCGTAGTACGCCGAGGAGGCCCTTTCGTCCTGGTACGAGCTCGAGGACTCCCCTGTGTAGTGCACAGAGGGGTCGTATGAGGACGCGTCCCCCTGATAGTGTCCGTGGAAACCACGAATGCGTAGATGCTCATCCATATCCTCCTTGGAGCGTGACCAAGGTCCCTGGAAAATATAGAACAAAGTGGTTTGGGGCAGAGAATCTCTCTCTCTTCCCCATCAGTAAATAACATTCTATAAAACAAACTCTCAAGGGTAGAACCAGCAGTGACAAAGTGATGCGCTTTCATGGCAGTTAAATCAAGCCTCCGAGGAGCCAAAACTGTATCATTTGGATCAACATAAAGGTCTAGGGCAGCAACAATACGTGCAACAATAATTCTCCCATAAATGAGTCTCTTAGCAGCTAAGCGACGAGCAATGAGAGAACCAATATTGTACCTGGTTTCATTATTGAGTGCCGCAGCTAGGAAGGCCAAACGATAGTTGGAAATATTGCTAGTGTTCTCCCTACCAAGAACACTAGTGGCAAGATAATAAGCAAAATACCTCATAGCTAGGAGTTGAATATTTCTTATCTTTTCTCGCTGGGCTCTGCGGTCATCATCATTAGTTATCCCGCGGTAGAGCTCCAACAAATCAGCAGGTTGAGCTGGAATATTCTTCACTGTCCCAGCCGTGCCAATACCCAAGATTTCACAGAATTTCTTCAATGTCATGGAGAAGGGCCTATTATAGATTTTGAAAGACACATCTGGTTTGAAAGGGCTGTTAGAAAAAGAGAAACTCTCTACAAAGGTTTTAGTGAGCATAGAATACTGCACACTCTCATCCTGCATATAACTCGTTAGTCCAACCCTCCGCACCAAGGTTAGGAAATCATTAAGAATCCCTACAGCCCGCAAAAAGGTAGGACAAGGAAAGGTGGAAGGGTGTGCATCCCCCTCATCTCCCTAGTCGTCAAAACGTGGTGTAATGAGATCCTGATTGTGTGATGGCCTAGCCTGGGAGGATGATCTTGAAGGCCTTGTACTCCTAGGTGCATCACTCTCAAATATTTCACCAAAGGTGTGGTTGTTCATGACCCTTTTTTCAAGGAGCAATCCCTCCAAAAATCAGCAGCAAAGATGGGCTGAGCAAGGAGATCTAAAATTGGGAGCAAGAATAGCAGGAACTTGAGCTTGAGAAATTTTTCCGGTGTTTTTCGGGAGAGATAAAGAAGTGGCTGGGAGGAGACAACTTGAAGGGCCACAGGTGGGTCCCACCTAGACCAGGTGCGCCCTGTGGACTTGACGCGCCACCAGGGGGTGTGCTGGCCTGGTGGGTCCCCTTGGGCCACTCCAGGTGTCCCTCTGCCCCTTTTTTCGAGGAAAAAATTAATATGAATTTTGTAGGATTTTTCGGGAAACTTTATTTTTGGCCAATTTTTAGGGTATGAAAATTGATTTTCTCGTAGAAAAAGATTTTTTTAGAAGAACCAAAAGCAAACCAAAGCCAAAACTATAGAAGTTCTAAGACACTTTAACAAGCAAACAACTAGCAAAACTAAAGCTAACAAGAGAAAGGGCAAAGACTAGGAAGGAGAAGAATAAAAGTGAGCAAGTATAACCACTGTGAAAGCATTGTTTTGTTCATTAAAATCCTTTTGTTAACAAGGTTGATCAAGTCTTATCACCAAAAAATCTTATATGAAACAAAACTTTGCATTCCACAAAGTGATTATGTTACCTCAAATTTGATAGCAATAGTCCCAATCATAATAGTTTCAAAACTTTCTTGTGGAATGGGACAATATATTTCTCCAACTTTTATGATCTCAATATTTTCAATGGAATCCAGGCCATAGCTCTTATCAATCTTCTTGGGGAAATAGATAGTATGCTCTTTGTCATTAATATTAAAAGTTACTTTTCCTTTATTACAATTGATGACAACACCTGCAGTGTTAAGAAAAGGTCTCCCAAGAATAATGCACATATTATCATCTTTAGGCATCTCAAGCACAACAAAATCAGTTAAAACCAAGCAATTATGAGCCACTTGAAAAGGAACATCCTCACATATACCAATAGGAACAATAGTTGACTTATCAGACATTTGCAAAGATATATCAGTTGGTATCAACTTTTCTAGCTGGAGTCTCTTGTAGAGATAAAAAGGCATAACACTAACTCGAGCTCCCAATTCACATAAAGCAGTTGGGGAATTGACCAGGAGGATTACCATAGGGAATATCACCTTCATTAAAGTGGAGAGAGTGTACCTCAATAGTAGATGAGTGGGGAATTGGCTTACATAATTCTTCTATAGGAGTTAGATTCTTCACATCTTCAGCTCTAATACCTTTCTCCTTTAGACATTTCTTAGCTTCTTTTATCACTTCATCATTTAATGCAATTACTCCCCTCTTCTTTGGTGTTGGTGTTGGAACTGGTTCAGGCACAACTGGTTCAGGAGTAATAGGCTCGGGTGTACTTAGCTCAGTTGAAGTCCAATCATCATAATTCTTGCTTATCTTAGCCATTAATTCTTCAGCATCTGTAGGAGTTCTTTTTCCTGAAAACACAATCAGCAAAACTGTCTAGGTATGTCCTAGAATCATCAGTTAGTCCATTATAATAAATATCAAGAAGCTCATTTTTAGACAATGGACATCCATGATGTGCATGAATCAAGGCACATAACCTTGTCCATGACTCAGACAATTTCTCTTCTTCTTCCTGTTTAAAATCAAAAAGTCTCTGCAAAGCAGTATGTCTAGCACTAGGAGGAAAATATTTCTGGAAGAAAAAAGCAATCAAGCAATCAAGACTACCAATGGATCCAGGAGGTAATCTATTAAACCAAGCCTTAGCTTCTCCTTTTAGTGAAAAAGGGAAGATCTTAGTAACAAAGTACTTGCACATCTTAAAATCATCAGAGAATAAAGCACTCATAGTGGAAAGCTCATTCATATGTGCCACAACACTCTCACTCTCAGTCCCACAAAAAGGTTCTTTCTCAACAATGTCTAAATAGGATAAATCAAGAGAGAAATCATAATCTTCATCTTTAATATCTATGGGCGAGGTGGCAAACTTAGGATCAGAAGACATTTTAGGAATAATGGTACGTCTCTCAAGGAGACTCCTAATCACACTAGCACCATGCGTGTTTTGGTACTCTTCAATAAAATCATCAGTCGTTTCAATGTAACCATCACTAATATCATATCTCTCTCTAGACCCAGGCGAGCTAACAGGTGTAACAATGGCTTCACTAGGAGTTTCGGTGATTCCCAAAATAGTTCTAGCAATAGTAGCATCTAGGAAAGGACCTAATGAACCACTCGCATCAAGCACAATAGAAGTAACATCATGAGTATTAGAAGTAGTTTCAGATTCATCAGTAGTAGCAATGTGTGTAGCATGTGTATGTGGTGGTGGTGTGACAAGCTTACTTATAACAGACGGTGAATCAAGAGCAGCAGAGGTGTTTAGGACTGTACCTCTTCTTGTAGTGGATGGTAAAATAGGAAACTTTCCATCACGAGACTTCCCCATGATGAAAGGAGTAGCAGTAAACAATAGTAGATCTAAGTGAACTTACAAATAAAGCTATGCTCCCTGGCAACGGCGCCAGAAAATAATCTTGATGACCCACAAGTATAGGGGATGCATAGGTCTTGAGGTAGTATTACCCAATTTATTGATTTGACACAAGGGGAGCCAAAGAATACTTATAAGCCTTAACAACTGAGTTGTCAATTCATCTGCACCTAGAAATAGTTCTTGCTCACAGAAGTTTATTAGTAGCAACAGTTTTGTAGTAGCAATAGCAAAGTAACAGCGGCAACAAATCAAGAGCAATAGTAACAGTAGTAGCAAACAGTAGGATATGAGTGCGGTAGGCATAGAGATGGATGGACGAGCGTTGCATGGACGAGTCTAAACATGTAACTTCAAGATATAGGGCAATTACAGATAAATAAGGTAAAGCATCCAAGTACTAAACAATCATAGGCATGTACTCCATATATAGTCATGCGTGCTTGCAATGAGAACTTGCACAACATCTTTTGTCCTGCCAGCCCGTTGCAGCTGGGCCTCAAGGGAACTACTGGAAATTAAGGTGCTCCTTTTAATAGAGCACCGGAGCAAAGCATTAACACTCCGTGAACACATGTGATCCTCACATCACAGTCATCCCCTCCGGCTGTCCCAATTTCTGTCACTTCGGGGCCTTTGGATCCAGACAATGATATGTGTACACAACTTGCAGATAAGATCACAAACAATACTATCATCATGAATCAATAATAAGTTCATATCTGAGATCATGGCACTCGGGCCCTAGTGACAAGCATTAAGCACAACAAGTTGCAACAAAGTCAAATAGCACTAATAGAGATACTAGGCACTATGTCTTAACAATCTTATTCGATTACATGATAGAACTCATCCAATCCCTACCATCCTCATAGCCTACAACGGGGGATTACTCATTCATGGATGGGGGAAACATGGATGGTTGATGGAGAGGCGTTGTTGATGATGATGGTGATGATCCTCTCCAAATTCCCCATCCCGGCAGGGTGCCAGAACGGAGTTTCTGGTTCAGAATCGCGGTTTCTTGTGGTGGCGACGCAACGGAACTCTTTCTGGAAAAACGTCGAACCCCCCTCAATTTTTAGGTCAAGAGGCAACTTATAGGCGAAGAGGGAGGCCGAGGGGGTGCCTGAGGCGGACACACCCCTAGGCGCGGGGTGGGCCCACTTGCACGACAGGGGGTGTGGGCCTCTCAGGCCTCCACTCCGTCTCGTATTCTGGCTCTGTAGATCTTCTGGTGAAATATGATTTTTGGCATATTTTGCGGGATTTTTCCTGATAGTTGATTTCCTGCACAAAAACTAAACACCACGGTAATTCTCTAAAAACAGCGTCAGTCCGTGTTAGTTATATCCAAATCACATAAGTTTAGAGGAGAAACAATAACAAAAGTATTCGAAAAAGTAGATACATTTTGGATGTATCACAGGGGCGTACCCACGTTATAGCTCTAGAGGTCACAGGACACCGGATAAAAATAGATTTCTTTAATATATTACATCCATCTGTAGTGTATGACACCCCTAATTTCAGATAAAAAATGTGTGACTTAGAAGTGTGACACCCGGTTATTTTCGCTCTCAGTCCCCCTGGCTAGGAGCTAGAGTCAATGTCCTTATCAATTGGTTTTCTGCCGGCACTTTTCTCTCGAACATCGCAAACCAGCATATGTTGCAAAATTTGAGGAAGCTACTTAAAAAATGAACAACACACGTGCTGTTCGGACGATGCATTCAGCGTGATGGTATGTAGACGGAAGGTGTGGAACAGGACCATGAATCTATACCACATTGATGTACCTATGGTGATAAAGGATCACAACATCTATTTTGGTTTCCCCAAATATCTTACTACAATACACATGATCTCCACTCCGATATTGTTTCTCTTGCCATGTTCGCCCATCCACCAGCAAGCAATGCTTAGTTCCTGTTAATTTATAGTGCTTTAAGTCACACCTTTTCGCTGTTAAAATTGAGATGGCATAAGTGCATGATCCTTGGAACCTGAAAGAAATGGTCGCATGAACTCTTACAGGCATAAAGTGCATGACATGGATGCTTGTTCTGAAACTGTTCTGGAAGTTCTTCTATGTGGAAGTTGCAGAGACAAATCTGAGTATTCCAGTATTTTGTATCCTCTTAATAAATTTGCAGCTTGACTTTTTTTTTGGAAATTTGCAACTTGACTTATGACCGTCCTATATTTCTATTAGTCATGCTTATGTGATTTCTTCTCCTTTGTGTCACAAAAAAATCTCGTCGTGCTGCCATAGCACGTGGTGGACCTAGGATTTGGAAATAACCGGAGCTAATTTCTAATGCCCGAAAACTATGAAAACTATTACCTTATAATACATTCTTAGTAACATAATATATTAACCCAAAACACACTAAAAGTACATAGATAGAGTTTTGACATGAAACAAAAGTCTAATGGTTAATTAAATGACAATAAGAAAAACACAAAAACGTGTGGTGGCATAATCGCATAATCAAGACACAATTTTAGTACCTAAACGACGAAGCTTTGCTCTCATCCTAGCCTACCATTTCCTCTCATCCTAGCCTACCATTTCCTCATCGGTAATAGGAGAAGAACCAGAACCTACAAAGACAAGAAAAATATTCAGAAAATAGTATTGATGAATACATGATACATACGGGTAGGTAAGTAACTTACCACTAGCTATACGTGGTATTTGTCCCTTGCATGACAATATACTTTGGAAACACTCGAAAATTTGTTCATCGTTGATGCTTGAAAATATGTCTTGCTCAATATAACATATCATACTATGATTCATTCAATCATCATTCATCTTGTTCCTCAAGTCCGTGTTGATAATCTTTATTGCCGAAAATGCTATTTCCACTATAGCCGTTGCAACCGACAAAATCAAGGCTAACTCAATAATACGACACACCAATGGAAAGATCTTGTGTCTCTCTGTTTGAACCATCTTCAGAGCTAGCTTCCCAAGATCACTTCAATTTGCAAATTCTGGATCATCTCTCGCAACAAGAATAAATGTGTCAAGTTGATTCTGAAGGACTATACACTCATATTGAGAAAAGTCATCTGCATTTGCAAGTTCAGTTACCTTATCAATATCAAAACTAAGTGACTTCTTTGGATCATCAAGACAAGCTATGCACCTCAATAGCTGAGTATACTTTTCAGCAACGCGATTACTCAACTAAACGCTAGTTTGATCAAGCACCACACTGAATATTTCATGATGGAAATAGTCATAATAAATTACCAAGTGGATGCCCCGACCCCTCGAACGGCCTCTAGCTGGTATATTATCTTCCATGTTTGGTACACCGATATTATGCACAAGACAAAAGCCCCTTGTATCTTCCAAAAGCTTATCTCAACCGGTGCTTTTATTTTCTCAAACTTACTTGGGTGTAGCACCAATCAGCCCTATAGCATGCACAACGTTTTGATCTTTCCTTTGCAAGCATGTTGAAAGATCTGTAGTCTTTCGAAGAATTCTAAAAATAAGATGCATTATAAATATAAATTCAAAGCTTTCGATTTTTTTAACAAATATGAAGTTGTGTTGCATTAGCGGCATCATCACTCAAATCATCTAATAGATGTAGGACATATTTCCACATGTGAACATATTTCCACTTGTAATACATGTGAATATCCACAATTATTTCTAGATATACATTTGAAACACCTAAGTAGCCTTCCAGGATGACATGGGCGGGGTCTCGGAGTCCTTCCAGGTCTTGAGATAGTTGCCGTGGTACCGGTCACCCTGGACAGCGTCCGCGGCGGCGAACGACTCGAGCTCAGCCATCTCCTCGGGCGTGAGCTTCACCGACAGCGCCGCCACGTTCTGGCTGAAGTTCTCCACCCTGGTGGTGCCAGGAATGGGGCAGACGTCGCTCCCCTGGTGGTGCACCCAGGCCAGCGCGAGCTGCGACGCCGTGCATCCTTTCCTGGCGGCCATGGCGCTCACGCGCTCGAATATGACGGCGTTCTTCTCGATATTCTCAGGTTGGAATCGGGGCAGAGTCTGAAAGTAAATGCATTTGAACATTTGGTTAGAAGAAGGGAAACATTAAGGTAGGAGTACATAAGTGTTCAGTGTTCACCTTGCGGAAATCTCCTTCAGGTAGTGTCTCGACCAGTTTAGGCCCTTTGGACAAGAATCCTCTGCCTAATGGACTGTACGCCACAATCCCAATGTCAAGCTCTCTGAAATTAGCAGAACAGAGGACACTTCGAAATCATTGTTTTTTCTCTCAGTGATTGTACTACTATGGTTCGGCGTGTGTCTAATTAACTAGAAACTTAGAATGTTGCGATCGATTCGTGCAGAGATACATACCTGCAAGTCGGGATGACATCTTGCTCGACGTCTCTTGACCAGAGAGACCACTCGAGCTGGACAGCGGTAATGGGGTGAACCGCGTGCGCCCTCCTGATGGTCGACGCCGATGCTTCGGATAGGCCGATGTACTTAATCTTTCCTTCTTCGAGTAGCTTCTTCAGTTCACCCATCTACAGCAGAAAAAAATTATTCATTTTACGGGGATGAACAGAGGAGGCTCCTCACTTCTCACAGGAGTGGAACAGCGGAATCCGCGCAGGAAGTAGCTGACCGTGGCTTCGATGGGCACGGCGGTGTCGATGCGGTGCTGGTAGTAGAGGTCGATGCAGTCGACGCCGAGGCGGGCGAGGCTGCCCTCGCAGGCCTCCCGGACGTACGCCGGGTCGCCCCGCACGTCCTCGAAGGTGCCCGTGATGCCGAACTTGGTGGCGAGCTGCACCTTGCCCCGGGTTGCCCCTCCTCGCAGCGCCTTGCCGAGGAGGAACTCGTTGGTGTGCGGGCCGTAGACGTCGGAGGTGTCGAGGAGCGTGACGCCGGCGTCCACGGCGTGGCGGATGAGCGCCACCATGTCGGCCTCCGGCTTGAGGTCGCCGTAGCGGCCGGACATGCCCATGCAGCCCAGGCCCTGCGCGGACACCTCCAGCCCCTGCGAGCCCAGCTTCATGCGCCGCACCGGAGCTGCAGACATGGTTTCAACTTTCAAGGATGAGTGTCGTTGGCTTGCTGTGAACTTGAGACGACCGAGGAGTGAGGACTGATGCTTTCCCCTTTGAGTGAGGTGGGAGTATTATATAGCGCGCGAGGGAGCGGCGTCACCAGGCTGCTGGGGGCAGAGAGGCTCTATCGTCACTGCCTGCGTAGGTCTCGCGACCGACGGCCGGACCAACTTCTCCACTGAGACAGTGAGACTATCATTTTGTTTGGTATACTAAAATAACTAGACCTCCTGATTAGTGATTCCCTCCATCCAGTCACAACTCGCAAGAACCTCGGGTAAATGCTAGCCGGTGAGCCCTTGCTTCAACGAGACGGTTCAACCCCTGAGCCTCACCAAGGGCTCAATGCAAGGCCGTCCCAGTCCCACCAGAAGTTCTCTGCTCTTTCGACCTCGCATTCCGTAGAAGCTTAGAGCCGACACGTTGTCATGCATGACCGCAGCTGCATGTACTATCCCACACTAGTACTCCCTCCTTCCTAAATTAGCCTACCAAAATGTCTTATACACTGTGGATCGGAACAATGGTAGTACTACTCCGCATATTATACTACGTACGTGTCGAAACGCCGTGGGATCCGGACAACTCTTTTGAATTTCTGTAACGGTACACCTTCTGTCCCTTCACTTGATGTAGGAATGGATAACAAACATGCATGGTTTCCAAAAGCTAAAATAATTTCTCCAAAGATTTCAGTATGAATTCCACTCTAGTACAGTTCATCTGTAGCCCACGTTGAAATATCTAAAACATTTTATATTTGTAAACCGAGGTTGTATACTATATAATAAGTAGACATGATCGGCTGGTTCGTCCCTCTAGTCAAGTATCTCTTGAATAAAATGCCCTGCGTGGATGCTCAAATAGTTCTCTAGCACTTTGATCTTCCACATGATGTAGGAACAGATAGCCAACCTACATGATATGCAAAAGCTAAAGTAGTTTCTCCAACTATCGAAGCATGCCCGATTTGCCATCTAGTACAATTCATTCGTCGTATGTACCCGTCCAATGGCAAGGAAAACAGCTATAAACTTACACTACTTTGAGACATCGGTTAGATTCAGATGTGTCGAAAGACAAAACCTATGTTCATCTTACTTCTTAATGTTGTTTTCCACTCTCCCACTAAAACCATCTGTCCCTACAACTAATTACATGCACATGCACCGAGAATTAAAATGCCAATGGTGTTGGAATGTCTCCAATGGCGCGGTGTAGGCATGTGTGTGACACGACTAAGAACCTTCCCCAAACTGATGGTGAAGTTGCTGAGGAGCAAGCAAAGCTACCATATTGTTTTCCCCAAATATCTCATTATATATGGCACGAACCGTGGTCTCCTGAATGGTACAGTTCCCCCACGCCATACTAGCCGATCTAGCGGCAGGAGGAGCCAGCTCCTGTGATTTTATAGTGCTTTCAGATAAGAGAACATGCGATTTTTCGCTGTTACAATTGGGAAGCCATGACCCTTGAAAGCTATGGTTGCATGACTTCTCACACGAATTGCATTGTTCCACTAGAAGGATCGATTCATACGGTGGTGTACTCACGCTAAGAAAGCGCCAAGTGCATAACGTGGATCCTCACCGCCTCGCGTACCCCAGGTTCTTGAACCGAACCACATTTTAAGCCCTCAACATACCAACGCACACGTAAATACTCCCCCCTTTCAAAATATAAGATGTTTTAGGTTCGTGAAGAAAATATATCTAGACTTCTTTTAATGTATAAATTCACTTTAAACATGAGTAAATCTATATACTAAAAATAGTATATATACATTTGCTTCACAAAACAAAACTGAAACATCTTATATTTTGAAAGCGAAGGGAGTACATGTAGAACCCGTTTTGCCATCGCACGCCGGTTCGCTAGCCCGTTAGTGTTAGGTAAAAGATAGAGGGGGTAGGACCGAAAAGGCCAGAGCAGTGAGTAGAGATTTGGTACAGATGGCTACCAGTGATCTTATTTAAAAAATCGATAATCGTATTTTTTATTTTAAAAAAATTAGGATTTAGCAAGTGATATATATGCCACACACGATGCAAACAACTAGAACTAATGTGTATTTGTGATAAAAAAATGGAAAAGCATATATCTGAGCATCATATTTTCAAATCTCGACTTTTTACATGTAAAGTTCAACCCGGCTGATATGGTTATACCCTACAGGTACGTGACTTCAGCATACCTGGTCCAGCCCAAGGAAGGCCCACAGCAGGCATACGCTGACCCATGAAGATTTTCGGGTGACCAAGGCCCATGACGCCTTCGGATCCTTGGAGAGCAAGACTAGCATAGATAGGAAATTTAAAGGGGTAAAACCCTAGAACTTGTAACCGACTAGGACTATGCCCGGGACCTGCCTAAGTCTATATAAAGGCCAGGAGGGCACGTCCTAGATCTCTCGACTCATACTTTTCGCACACGCACCTCCACGCCAGATCGAATCTACGCACCCTGTAACCTTCGGTTCCGCCGTAATCAAGAGCAGACAAGCAGGAGTAGGGTTTTCCCTCCGGGGGCTTGAACCTGGGTAAATCTCGTGTCCCCTGGTTGCTTGTCTGTTAACCGTTCCACGATCTCCAGCATCCCCATCTTCTCCAAAACCCAAGTCCATAACAATGGGCATTGATGAGATTAAACCTCGTCAAGTGGCGCCGTCTGTGGGAATCGGGGCTGCTGATTGTGCGATCGTGACGGTCCCGACCCGATCGATCTACAACTCTGTGGCGACGGAGAATCACCTCCTCTTCGGCGCTTTCGACTTCACCGCCCACTCGCCGGCCACCATGAAAGATTTCGAGCCCGTAGGCGACGGACTGGAGATCCTATTCGGGAGCTTCTGCTTCCAGGTGGGCAACGCACCCTCCGCCTCCTGGCGGGTGCCCTACCATCCATCATGCCCGCCAGGGCTCCACACCGTACACGCATCGCCATCAACAGATGAGTTTTACGACAGCAGCAGCTGTAACTCCGATCTGTGTGATCCACCTTCGGATGAGGGGACCTACGGTTCCGGATCCGAAAGCTGCGGCAGCAGCAGACTAATCTGCGAGCGCTATCTATGCGCCGCAGTCATCCAGGGCGACGAGGAAACACCTAACCCGCCGCCCAACCAGAACTCCAACCCGCAGGGCTGAAACGGCGGAAACGGTGAAAACAGAAGAAGCCAGTCCCCCAGCCAACGGGGAAAACAACGGCCACGTCATCCAACTTAGCAAAGAAGGATGGGTCCAGGCACGCCGTGCCGTAGCAGGCGACATATTCCTACCTGCAGACGCCTCACGTGAACTACTGATGGCATACCACTTCCTCCTCATCGAGGAGCACAAGAAGCAAGTCAAGATGTAGGAGACGCTCGACAAACGCAAGCAAGCAGCCTACGAGTCCAGCGCGCGACGAGCTGCGCTCTCCGCCATGGCACCCGGCTCTAGCACAAACGGAAACCAAGGAAACAAGCATCACTCTCCGGTGGAGAACATGGATCCCAAGGAGCGCCGTGACGTGACCCGAACTCTCCACACATCGTTCATGGAGATGGATGCTGACGGCAACATCATCCCGAAGACACCACAAGCTGCGATCATGGCAGCCATCGCGTATCTCGTGGCCCACCCACCTTCGGAGGGGGACCAGAAAAGAGCCATGCATAAGTCCGCACTCACCGGACTCGGACTCGTCGGAGCTGCGCTCCACGAAGACGCTCCTGCGGAGCCGAAGAAGAAAGCTCCGGCCAGGCGCGACCGGAGCCCCACCCCTTCATCCGAAGAAGAGGAAGAACATGACCTTCCTCGAAGGAAGAAGAGCTCGCGTCACCGTAAACACGACTACGACGCCAGAGACGCGCTTACACAGCGCAAAATCGACAAAGCACGAGCCAAACGTGCATGCTCGTCTGAATCCGAGATGGACGAAGACGAAGGAGAACTCTGCGGAGCTCGATGCTTCAGCGGTCATTCGACGAACGCAGATGCCACGCAATTTCAAGCTTCCTTCGGATACTCCGAAGTTCAACGGCACGCAAGATCCAAAATCCTGGCTCAATGACCATCTGTCATCCGTCAAGCTTCACGGAGGCAACAAAGAAACCGCCATGCAATGCCTTGATTCTGCGGTGACGGTAGCGCCAGCGGTCAGCTCAGCAGCCTATCATCAGGATCCATCCGAAGCTGGGAGGAGCTCGCTTACAGCTTCATCCGAAATTTCAAGGGCACTAGCAAGAGGCCCGCCTCAATCGAAGAGTTGCGAGCCTGCACTCAGAGAACGGGTGAATCTATTCGCTCGTACATACTACGCTGGTCTACCACCAAGAACTCCACAGCACACATCTCCGAAGAGAGGGCCATCGACGCCTTCAGGGACGGCGTCAAACGCCAAGATTTCAAGGAGGAACTTGGGCGCGTCAAGCCCAAGACACTCGACCACCTCATGGACATCGCCAACAGGTGGGCGGACGGCGAAGATTGCATTCACCGAGCACAATCGGATGAAGAGGACGACTACGGCCGAAGACGGGAACGCCGCAGCAAGAGGAGATCGTGCGTCTACGAAGACCGCGACGGACCCGACATGGTCGCGGCCGGCTACGCCGACCGCCGCAACGACAACAGCCGCAACAGCGGAGGATACCGCGGCGGAAACACCCGCGACAGCGACGGCGCCTTGATCGTCGTGGCAGCGCGACGCGACAATGGACCCTCAGCATATGACAAACTTTCGGGTCCATGCACCATCCACTTCTACATCGACAAACAGGATGGCAAAAAGAAAGCCAGCCACATGCTTAAGGACTGCCGCGAGTTCCAGAAACTCAGCGAAAGCATGGTGCAGATGAGGCAACAAGCCCCAATCCCAGCGTTTGGAAACACACCCGCGCAAGGAGAAATAGTGCTCGGAGCTCCTCCACCGCCGCCTATTGGAGGCCCAAACCATCCAGTCGCACCAGCACAGAACAACGCTGGGAACGGGTACCCCCCACCGAAAGAGCACTAAACATGATCCAGAAGGGATGCCCCACGAATAGAGTGCAGAAGAAAATCACCCGACAAATCAACTTGGCCGTGGCAACTCTGCCTGCAATCCCTGAATACCTCAGCGGATCGGAGTCCTGCATCACATTCACCCGCGCGGATCACCCTTGCCAGATCCCTTGCCCAGGTCATGCTGCCCTGGTGCTGGAGGCACAGATCGAAGGCTTCGAGATGAGTCGCGTCTTCATGGACGGCGGCAGTGGCATCAATTTAATGTTCGCAAGCACTCTAGCAGCAATGCGGATCCCACAATGCAGCCTGGAATAGTCAGACACAACGTTCCACGGCATCGTCCCAGGGAAGGGCATATTTCCCCTGGGCAAAATAGGGCTCGATGTCATCTTAGGGAAGCCGGACAACTTTCGGCAGGAGCGAATCGAATTCGAAGTGGTGGACTGGCCGTCGCAATACCACGCCATCCTTGGGCGTGTAGCATTCGCAAGGTTCCTGGCCGTCCCACACTACGCATACCTACTACTCAAGATGCCAGGACCGAGGGGCGTCATCACGGTCCACGAGAGCTTCACCCGATCGGACCAATGCGACAGGGATTTCAACAAAATCTCCCAGTCTTTCGGGGGCATGCAAGACGAGCTTGTAAGGCTCCGCGAGGTGACGGACAACGGGGCACCCCCAGTCACAAGGCAGAACGCACCTGACATGTCTTTCGACTCCACCGTCAACACCAAGAAAGTGCAGGTCCATCCGACGGATGCCTCCAAGACGGCGCTGATCGCCAACGACCTCAGTCCTGCATAGGAAGGCGCGCTCGTCGAATTCCTCCGTGAGCGCTGGGAAATCTTCGCCTGGTGTCCTGCGGACATGCCAGGAGTTCCCAGGGAATTCACCGAGCATGCACTCAACGTCTTTCCAGACACCAAGCCAGTCAAACAGTCCATCCGGAGGCTGTCCGAACCACGAGCCGAAGCCATCGGCAAGGAAATCAATAGATTACTCGCAGCAGACTTCATCAGGGAAATCAAGGAAAGCGAGTGGCTGGCAAACACAGTCATGGTCCCAAAGAAGGACACGGACATCCTGCGGATGTGCGTGGATTTCACGTCACTAAACAAGCATTGCCCAAAGGACCACTTCCCTCTTCCTCGGATCGATCAGATCATCGATTCGACTGTAGGTTGTGAGAAACTCTCCTTCCTCGACGCCTACTCGGGCTATAACCAGATTCGACTCAAGGTCGAAGATCAAGAGAAAACGGCGTTTATCACACCGTTCGGAGTATTCTGCTACAACACAATGCCCTTTGGGCTAAAGAACGCAGGTGCCACATACCAGCGATGCATGCATGCCTGCCTCAAAGACCAGATCGGTCGCAATGTTCAAGTCTACGTCGACGACATAGTGATAAAAACCAAGGAGGCAAGGACACTTATCGACGATCTCCGCGAGACGTTTGACAACCTTGATCGCTACAGGATCAAGCTCAACCCCGAAAAGTGCGCCTTCGGTGTCCCATCGGGGCAGCTGCTTGGGTACTTCATCTCTTAGCGAGGGATCGAGGCGAAACCAAAGAAAATCAGATCCATCATGGCAATGGAGAAGCCGAAAAACCTCAAAGGCGTCCAGCAACTCGCAGGGCGAATAGCGGCGCTAAGCAGATTCATCAGCCGCATGGGCGAGAAGGCCCTGCCATTCTACCAACTACTGTGCAAAGCAGATAAATTTGAGTGGACGCCAGAAGCCAACGACGCATTCGAAAGCCTCAAGCGGCTTCTCTCCACCTCGCCCGTCTTGGTCACGCCAAAGGAACGCGAACCTCTGCTGCTGTACATATCAGCCACACATCAGGTGGTCAGCACCGTACTAGTGGTCGAACGACCCGAAGAGGGCAAGACCCACGGGGTCCAACGCCCAATCTACTACCTCAGCGAGGTACTCACTCCAACAAAACAGAGGTATCCTCACTACCAGAAACTCGCCTACGGCGTGTTCATGACGGCTCGACGGTTGAGCCACTACTTCCAGGAGCATCAGGTGATGGTCGTCAATGAGGCACCCCTGAACAGCATCCTGAATAACCCGGAGGCCAGGACGTGGCCTGTGGGGCATCGAACTGTCACCTTTGGACATCGTCTACGAGAAGCGACTCGCAATCAAATCTCAAGTCCTTCCGGACTTCCTGGTACATTGGATGGAGCTACAGCTGCCAGACACCCCGGACATGCCGCAGTCATGGACGATGCACTTCGACGGCTCCAAGAGAGAAGCCGGAGCAGGGGCAGGGGTCATACTGACCTTCCCACAAGGCGACAAGATGAAGTACGTCCTCCGGATGAAATTCCGAGCCTCCAACAACGAGGCCGAATATGAAGCCCTCATCCATGGCATGAGGATGTCAAAGATATGCGGCGCAACGCGCCTGGTCATCTATGGTGACTCCAACCTCGTCGTCCAGCAGACGATGAATGAGTGCAACACACACGCCGAAAACATGATCGCTTACCGCGCGCTCTACAACACACTCGAAGGAGAATTCGACGGCTGCGAGCTTCGACATGTTGGAAGAGAAAGCAACGAGGAAGCCGACAGACTCGCCAACATCGGCTCCACTTGCGCAAAGGTGCCACCAGGTGTGTTCCTCGAACAGATCTGCGTGCCATCCATCAAGCGGAAATTCCCCAAGGGATCACCCGAAGAAGCAGAACACTCGGGGGCTACGCTACCCGAAGGTCATGAAGGACCCGAAAAGTTGGAAACCGAGGTCGCCATGGTCAACCTAATGCAGGTCATGGCAGTCGAAGAAACATGGACGCGACCATACCTCCAGTTCCTGATAAACGAAGAACTGCCTGACAGCCCAACAGATGCCCGGCGCATATCTCGTCGGTCAAAGGCCTTTACCACCATCAATGGCGAGTTGTACAAGCGCAGTATTACGGGTGTACTACAACGGTGCGTCACCATCGACGACGGCAAAGCCATCCTCCAAGACATCCACGAGGGCATCTGCGGCCATCACGCAGGCAGTCGCTCCCTTGTCGCCAAAGCTCTACGAGCAGGATTCTCTTGACCAGCCATGAGCGTATAAAGGACATCGTCCGAAGATGCAACGGATGCCAACGGTTCGCCGACAAACCACGCGCACCTGGGTCCGAGCTCAGACCCATACCCATAGCTTGGACTTTTGCTCAATGGGGCCTCGACATGATCGGCAAACTGCCAAAGTCCTCAAAAGGGGGACACGTTTACCTCCTGGTCGCAGTCGACAAGTTCACCAAGTGGATCGAGGCCATGCCGGTTACCAACCAGAAAGGAAAAACGGCCGTCAAGTTCTTCGAGTCCATTGTCTACAGGTTCAGCGTACCGCATAGCATCATCACCGACAATGGATCGAACTTTATCTCCAAGGAATTCCAGGACTTCTGCGAAGGCCTCGGGATCAACATCACGTACGCCTCAGTGGCGCTTTTCATAAGCGAGCGGGCAAGTGGAAAAGGCCAGCAGCCTAATCGGCGAGCATCAAGAAACGCCTCATGAGTCCACTCGAACGGAAAGCAGGAGCATGGACTAAAGAGCTACCATCCGTCCTATGGAGCTTACGGACCATGCCAAACAGCTCCACAGGCTACACACCGTTCTTCATGGTACACGGAGCCGAAGCCGTGCTGCCAGCCGAAGTACGCCACCAGGCCCCTCGGGTCGTCGCATACAGTGAAGCCGAATCCACGGCCGCACTCGAAGACGCCGTCGACACACTCGACGAAGCAAGAGATGTAGCAGCAGCTCGATCAGCGGTGTACCAGCAGAGTCTCCGCAACTACCACAGCCGCCGGCTTCGCCCCAGGTCCTTCGTCGAAGGAGACCTCGTCTTGCGACTCAAGCAAGAGCGACCGACAAAATTCGAGTCACCATGGGAAGGACCATACGTCATCACCGAAGTCATCCCAGGTGGCGCCTATCGCCTCAAGCACGTGGAGTCTGGAGTCGCATACTCCAACCCATGGAAATCTCGCACCTGCGACGATTCTATCCGTAGCAACCTACCCCCTTTACTTTAAATAAGGCTTTCAGCCAAGGCTATTCAGCCGAACAATGTACCTCCTCCATTACGATATAAATAAAGCTAAGTGTCTCGCTCCAAAACTTCAGTTCGCTATTTTGCAACTTTACTACATGCTACAAACGCACTCGGGGGCTCCCCCCACCTCACGATTTCATTGACTAAGGATCAAACGTGTACACCTGAGTAGCTGACAACGTCAGGCAAACGAAAAGAACACGTACTCAATCAAAGCACTGCGTGCTCACAACAAACAAAGCCTTTACAACAAAGGGCACAACACGCCCAGCCAAAATATACAAAAGTTTACATCTATCTCTTTTTTCAGGTACTACCTATTCTGAAGAACAATCTGAGCACGCTGCTCAAACAAATCTACGACCTGTTCGGCATGCTGCCTTACAGCTGCGTAATGTGGACGCATGTCCCACTCACCACCATTAGGCCGAAGAGGTGGCCCAGCGGCCACAGCAGCCAAATCTACGGCAGGCCGGTGCAACCTCACAAGAGACAAAGCAGCCTTCACTCCTGCAACGAGCTGTTGCCGCACCATCTCCTTGACATTGCATACGTTCCGAAACTTCGACAGAAGACCTGCAAGGCTTGTCGGTACGGCATCCAAAAGGAACATGACGTGCAGCACCGAGGCAAGCGACGTCTGCACTTGGCGAAGCACTCGAGAAACCTGGTGCACACAATCTTGCACCATCGCCAGAGCCACGGCACGATCACGATCCATCCAGAAGAAGCCGCCGGCCTCCATGTCCTGTTAAGTCAGGCAATTGACCCGAACAGCGACACGCTCCTTCTCTTCCCTCGGATCAAGGTTTGCACCTGCGACAATTGCAATAAATAAGCGCAAGGCCAGCAGGCTCATCCGAAAAACCGAGCTACAGCTCGAACCAAAGAACAACTTACATTGCAGCTGCTCGGACAGCCGAACCAGTTCCGCCATCAAGTACTCCTCTCTGGCTGCACCACGATCCGCCTTGGACTTCCAAACATCGGCATGATCGCGTAACCCGAGCAACTCCCTCTCCAGACTACGCACACGATCCCGAAGAAAAGCGAGTTGAGAAGGGTCATCCAAAGATGGCCGCCGCTGCGCTGCGGGTGAGGTATCAACAGGGTCAGCACCCGAAGGAACCTAGAGCAGCAGAAAAAGAAAGGGACACAAACATTCAGAAAATGGCAGAGCACAACTCAGAAGAATTCATTAAACACATAAGGCCACTACGTGGCACAAGGAGGGTGTTCTTCAAAGTATTTACAGCAAAAGCAGACTACAAACTATCCTACGTCTACAAAGCCTAAGACGCGGCACCTGCGCCTCGAACCGAACTACCTAGCTTTGGCCCGCCTAACGCTTGATGCATACTTAGACAGCAAATCAATGAGCTTGGGCCCATATCATTTGCAGCGAGCGGAGTAGGCAGCAAAGGCTACCTCGGATCCATCTGCAGTCGTCGGCATCCGGGAGGTGATCTGGGGCAGGTCCAGCTCCGCTCCAGCCGCCAAGGCCATTGCCAGCCCGACGGACGCGCCGATGCCCTTACGCTGCGCTTATGCGCCGTGGCCGCTGTGAGCCTCCGCCAGGGCATCCACATCATCGAGGGCCACACCCTTAAGAAAAAGCTCCCTATAGAAGCGGCCAAGGACCTCCTTCGCCTTGGCAAGGAGGCGACAAGCAGTCTTTGGCGGTCTTCGACCGCCACAGTAGCATCATCTAGAGCACTCCCGTGCTCTAGAGCACCGCGGTCAAACTCGATGCCTGCGGCATCTGAGACAAAAAATAAGAAGGAAGACATAAATAAAAGCAGCACAGAAGAAGACATGAGGCATGAAGAAACAGGCTGAAATACAGCACTTACCCGAAATAGCCTTGGCAGCAGCCATGAGCTTCGCCGCCACCTCTCTCTCGCGCGCAGCCGCAATAGTGGCCAGCTGCTCCTCACGGTCCGCGGCCTCCTGCTGCAGACGCTCTTTCGCTTCAGCTGCCTTAGTCAGCTCTAGCTCGAGGCATTCTTTCGCACCAACGGCAGCCTCGGTTTTCTTCTTGAGAGCGTCAACCTCACGGAGAGAACTATTATGCTCCTCTGCATTCAAAACAAGAAACGTCAGAAAGCAGGACCGGAATAAACGAAAAAAGCACCCAAAGGCGAATAGATACCTTGAAGCTGCCGAAGGTTAGCCTCCAGCACCAGACGCTCCTGCACCAGCCGCTTGGCCTCCTGCACAAAAGGCTGCAGAAAAAGGAAATAGCAGTAAGAAAAGGACTTGGGGGCTACGCCCAACACAAAGGAGTAAAAACAATATCAGCACACGAAGACACTCGGGGGCTCCCCCCGTGACATGAAGCAGAAAAACTTACATGCTCTGATGACGACTCCGAAGGCCCGCCTGCGAAATTCTGAGGCGCACCACGCACCTCCTGCAGCGGAGGATCCGAGCAGCCACCCGAAGTCGCCACCGTCTGAGGAGGAGACGCAATTTTCGACTCCCCCATCATCTCCCGCGCACCATCACTGGAGGAATCGTGGGAGGAATGTCTGCATACGAACCAATCAGCACAAGCGCAAAAATCATGAAGGAAAGGGACAATAGTACAACAAGAAACTTACGAGTCAAGCGAGCTCAGGTCGAAGACAGGAGGAGTCCTTCGGGCTCTCTTCTCCTCCTTTTTCTCTTCCTTCTTCTCCTCTTTCCTTTCTTCCTTCTTCCGCTTCGCTGGCGGGTGCGGCGCTACAGCCTGCACAGGAATGGCAGGAATGGGAGAGGAAGAACCTCCATGACCGTCACTATGACGCTCAAGGCCCAAAGGGTCTCTGGGAGTCGGAGGAGTCGAGGCATCCGAAGACTCACTAGAGCTTCGTGATCGTTTGCGCGTCTGGTCCTCACTCGACTCATCGGCATCCTCCGCCGGAGATCGCGCCGACGGTAGCTCGGACACGGACTCAACAACTTCATTATCCGGTGCAGCCAGAAATAATTCGGGCAATGGAGGTACCATGCCCGGTACTTTGAAGCTCTGCAAAATCAGAAGGAACTTTGTTAGCAAACAAAGGAAATAAATACGCAGCCGACAAAAAAGCACTACATGCACAAATCTACACCTGCGGTACGGCCAACGTCGAAGAAAATGGAGGAGTTAGCGACTTCCCCGCGATTTCTTCTCCGGCCTTGAACTTCAGCAGCGCACGAAGGGCCCTGTCAAGATCCCCCTCGGAGATCTTCTCAGCCGAAACCCTCGTCGGATCACGACGCCCAGAATAAAGAAACATCGGATGCGCCCTCGCTTGGAGAGGCTGCACCCGACGCTCAAGAAACGTCCGGATGATGTCCACGCCGTTCACCTCCTTTTCGGGAATCAGCTGGAGATCCTCCACCCGACGGTAAAGGGCCTCTATCTCCGCCTTCTCACCATCCAAGATTTGGTTTTTCCAAGACCTTTTCGGCTCAATCATTTGGGAGGGGTCAAAGGGAACAAGAGCAAAATCTTGCCCGGGCACTACGGAGTCGTGGATATAAAACCATCGCCTCCGCCAGTACTGGACAGATTCGGACATGGAAAAAGAAAAGAAGAGAAGATTGGGACTAAGGGAGATGATGCAACCCCCAATGGGATACACACCATCCGAACCAGATAGCCTCTTCACGGAATAGAGCTTCCGGAAGAGGCCAAAGTGCGGCTCAATGCCAAGCCAGCACTCGCAAAAAGTGATAAAACAAGCAATGTGGAGAAGAGAATTGGGAGACAGATGATGAAGCTGAATCCCATAGAAGAAGAGCAGTCCACGGAGGAAGTTGTGGACTGGAAAAGAAAACCCACGCATAACGAAGGCGAGAAACATAACCCGATACCCAGATGGGGGACGGGGGATTACCTCATTGTCGGGGAGTTTCACGGCCTCCCTATCTTGCGGGATCAGGCCCCGCTCACGAAGCATGCGGAGATCGCTCTCCCGCGTCTCTGATCGCCGCCAGCCACCGTCGGTGACACGGGTAGCGGTGGTGCCTTTCTGTCCTTAGGCGGCGCTGGTCCCAACGGCAGACGAGGATTTCTTCGATTTCACCATTGCGCTACGGCGGCGCCGGCGGTGAAAACGCAGAAACGACGACGCAAATGTGGAAGGAAATCCCAGTGCGCAGCAAGAATCGCTAGAGCACAAGGAGGCAGTGAAAACAAGAACTGATGCGGTGAAAACAAACCACGGCTTTCCCCAATGATTATAACAGCAAAGACGACGCATGGCAGCCGTCCATCCAGAAGACCTAACGCCAACGGCAGATCTGACCAAACACGTGTCAACATCACAACGAACCGTCGTTACCACGCCATCCACTACGCGTGGAAATCGAGGAGACGCCGTAATTATCTCCACGCCGTGCGTGACCGGTCAATTCAAAGTAAGCAAGTGGGACCCACGTTCGTCCAGTCAAGTCATCTCTGGCGGAGCAGACGCTTGAGGTCATCGATCGTCAGCACTGATGTCATCAAAAGCTATACTAGCACCAACTACAATTCTTCGGCTCCACAGCTAAGAGTACTCACTCGAATCTTCGATTCGACTAAATACTCGGGGGCTACTCCTATCAGGAGCGCTGGCCGCGCACCCGAAAGACGAATAAAGACAAAGTACTTCTCTGAGTCCTATGTCGAGTCTACGACTCCACTACGGACTCGGGGGCTACTCCCATAGGGAGGATGAATTTAAGCATCCGAAAATTTTCGTGTCCTACGGACGTGAACAATGCTTGAACTAAAGTCTCCGCTCGAGTCTACGACTCGAATAGACACTCGGGGGCTACTCCCATAGGGAGCGCTGGTCACGCACCCTATGAAATCTTCGACTGCGATCCTTCGGATCAGCAAGCAAAAACGTTTTGGCAACTCTACCCCAACAAAACGCTGAGTGAGCGATAATCTCCTTGGACACCCGAAGCACCTCCGTGGTGACAAATGTTCGAATGCTGCGTCTGCGACGCAAAGATAAGACCTGCAGATATCATCTAATGGCCTGGCAATGCACACGACTGCGCTCTGCTAGTGTAAATCCATGCCAACAGGCGTGACGAAAAATCCCGACGGACGCGTTGGGTACACCAATTAAAAACACTGGAATTCCACTCATGTAAGTCCTCCGCGGCCTGAATTACTTGACATATATTCGGGTTCAAGTTAAGGGACTCGAACCTGATGAGGATCGTGTTGTTTCATCCTAAGACAGTTAACTGACCCTGATCCGTCGGGTGAGTCAGACACATGTATCAACAATCCCTACACACATATACTGTTACTACCTAGTTGCACCCGAAGGATTGAAGAGTCCTCAGCCGAATCTACGATTTTGATCACTCGAGAACTCTTGACATGGTTATACCCTACAGCGTGACTTCAGCATACCTGGTCCAGCCCAAGGAAGGCCCACAGTAGACATACGCTGGCCCATGAAGATTTTTGGGTGGCCAAGGCCCATGACGCCTTCGGATCCTTGGAGAGCAAGACTAGCATAGATAGGAAATTTAAAGGGGTAAAACCCTAGAACTTGTAACCGACTAGGACTATGTCCGGAACCTGCCTAAGTCTATATAAAGGCCAGGAGGGCACGTCCTAGATCTCTCGACTCATACTTTTCGCACACGCACCTCCACACCAGATCGAATCTGCGCACCTTGTAACCTTCGGTTCCGCCGTAATCAAGAGCAGACAAGCAGGAGTAGGGTTTTCCCTACGGGGGCCTGAACCTGGGTAAATCTCGTGTCCCCTGGTTGCTTGTCTGTTAACTGTTCCACGATCTCCAGCATCCCCATCTTCTCCAAAACCCAAGTCCATAACAATGGGCATTGATGAGATTAAACCTCGTCACCGGCGCCCCTCTAGCCTTCGAGGGCGACGGGTGCCTTCTCCCCTAGCTCCGGCCTCCTCCCTCCTTCTAGCCCCCTCCCTCATCGTTGCCGTCAGCAGAGGTCACCGGGCGACATTGATAGTGACGGCTCTTATCTCCCCATGTCATGGAGGCAAGTCGGGGGCCCTCTCCTCCCATGGCAGTGGTGCTCCTCGAAAGACTCTGGTCCGGCGCGGCCAGGGGTGCTCGAGAAGGCGATGCTCGTCCCTGCTGCCCCGATCCATTTATGGCTGCCCCAGCCCTAGATGGGCTCGGGTAAGCCTGGCGCTGCTGCTGCGGGGCTGCCTGGAGGTGGCGGCGGCGACTAGTTCAAGTACAGGAATGATGACGTTGTGTCATGCCTATTGTAGCAAGGCGGTAGGGGCTTTACGGGGTCCATCTGGGTCTGGACGGGCCTTCTTGGGCCTGGTGTGCCCCCGATGCTATGTCCGGTCGATGACTGCCTATCGGCGGCGGAGGTGGGTCCTTCCCACGTGGATGCGAAACTGCTATTTCTTGTCCTGTCGATGTCGTGTGCCTCCATCGTACAAGTCGCATGGCAGTGTCTCGAAGAGACTGGTGATGGTGACCACAAGATCATGGTGGCTGATATCCCACAAGTATAGGGATCGTGTGTAGCCTTTTCAATAAGTAAGAGTGTCGAATCCAACGAGGAGCTAAAGGTAGGATAAATATTTTCTCAAGTTCTATCAACCACTGATACAACTCTACGCACATTAAACGTTTGCATTATCTAGGAATAAAACTAGAGCAACAAAACAAGTACTAGAGAAAGCTTTGCAAGATAATAAATAACAAGAAAGTAAAGCTAGTTGCTGCAACAATAAAATACACTAAACTAACAGAACCATGAGTGTGGAATAGTGGTGGTAATTGTGGTGGCTTTGTCCAAGTTTAATTGGCGAATAAATCGGATTCATTGTCTTTGATGCAGTTTTCTATGTGAGAGAGGCTAAATATACATGTGCTTCACTACTTGGAATTACATGTACTATATGATTGAATTGTTAGCAAACATCCGTAACTACTAACAATGCATTAAGGTTTCTCCAACCATAGCCTTAAATTAATGGTCCTCTTACTCCCATACGTGCAACGTTCCGGTTCGCGATCTTAGGTTTCTGTCACTCCGGCAGAACTTCCTCTTCCTTTTACACATACTATAAACCCTATGATGTTTAATCCATGCGTGCACAAATATAATAGACACCAAAGAACTTTACCATATAAACATACAACTCTAATGAACCAAAGACGTTCAACCATTCAATCTAAGAACAAACAAACTACACAAACATGACATAGATACTAGGATTATAACTTATAGCATCAAATACAATGTTTACATAGGACGGTACAGAGGTGTATGGGAGGATGAACCACTGCATATTAGGAGGATTAGGTGATGGAGATGGTGGTGAAGATGGTGAAGAGGGCGGCGGCGGCGGCGCGGGGGACTCCTTCCCCATCGCCGATATCGTGTGGGGGGGGGGAGCAACGCCCCTTAGCCCCCTTCCTTCATGGCTTCCGTCCTCCATGGAGATAGGATCCATGTAGAAGGCAAAAACGTGGCTTTGGAGGCTGCAAATTCATGGATGAAGGTGTCTTCCATGAATTAGGTTTCCTCCCTTTATATAGCTTCTCGGATTCCCGTCACCTCATCTTGGGCTGCAGTAAATCGGACCTAGCGAACCCGTTCAGCCTCGGAATCAGCTAAATTTTATGTCCAGAATGATTGTCGCGAAATTTTATACAACTTTGTAATTGAAGAGTTTTCTGTTTGACGCGGTCTTCGACCCGAAACATGACCATATTTAAAAAGAGTTTTGAGACAGATTTCTGGAAAATCCCAATTTGACTCCAACAAGGGTTCCACTTGTATTCTTGATAATTCCTACACATCAAAGTGTAAAACAAGAACATTGTGCACTTTTGAAACTATTAGTAGGTTAGTCCAAATAACTCATGAACTTTATATAAAAATAAGTGTCAAAAGCATAATAATAGCATGAAACCATCAAAAATTATAGATACGTTATGGACATATCAACATCCCCAAGCTTAGTTCCTGCTCGTCCTCGAGTAGGTAAACGATGAAATTGATATAATTTTTTAGGTGACATGCACCATCATAATTTTGATCAAATCATTTGCAAAGCATGGATAGCTGGGATTAAAGTACTCTAAACATGAGCATGAAAAATGTAGTTCTAACAATAAGACATAGCAACCAAGTTGCAACATGAAAATTTTACAAACAAAGATCATGAATAACAATGCATTGAAAAACGTTTGTTTGTTTCACATAAAGAAAACATAATAAGAGTGGTATTTTGCTTGTCCCTCATGGTATAGCAAATCATAAATGCATAGGACACCTTCAAAGTTCATAAGGGTGACTAGATACAAATAGTTCAAGAGCAAGCAATATCAACCTTATGAATCAATCAACAAGTTTTGAGACAATGCACATAGAACTAAGAATGGCAACTATTCTCTCTTAATTGGTGCCTAAGGATAGAAGATGGAGATGATGGTGCTGATTAGCACTTCGTTGGAAACCCCAAGAGCAAGGTGTGAAGCAGCAAGCAGCAAGTATTCCCTCAGTAGAGACCAAGATATCGAACCAGAAGGACAAAGGAAATGTCACACAGGTGTTGCTAGAAACACGTAGACCTGCACAACACAAACTCAAGACTTTGCCCCAACGAATCAGTGATGTTGTCAAGCTCACCGGTTTGCTGTAACAAAGGATTAAACGTATGGTGTGGAAGGCAATGGTTTGCAGCAAGTAAACAAGTAACAGTGGAAGATGTATCGATGGTAAAGATTGGACCGGGGTCCATAGTTCACTAGAGGTGCTCTCCTTAGATAAACAACATGGCATGAAGGGTAAACAAATTACAGCAGGGCAATTAAGAGGAACTGAGCAAGGCATAACAATGCAATTACTAGTCAGAAAGATCCTATGAGATTCGATTGGGAAATACAACAATATACATAGACCGCCATCCAACTGCATCTATGACTAGAAGTCCACCTTCATGTTATCATCTGAACCCCCTCTAGTATTAAGTTGCAAGCAATAGACAACTGCTTTAAGCAAAGTGTGTAAGGTAAACAGTCCACATGTTCCATGAACAAGAGACCGTTGTTTTCTCCCTAGTGGCAACAACACATCTACAACCGAAGAGATTTCTATCACTTCCCTTGGAAACTAGAGGCATGAACCCACTATCGAGCATAAATACCCCCTCTTGGAGTCACTAGCAACTACTTGGCCAAGATAGCTACTAACAATGGAGAGAATGCAAGATCACAAACAACACAGACATGATAGAATCATAAAGACAAAACCATTAATCAAACCAACATAATAATATCAATATCCATCGGATCCCCGCAAACACAACATGCATGATTATAAATAGATTAGATCTTGATCATGAACGGAGCTCACAAGATTTATACATGAAAGCACAAAGGAGGAGATACAACCATCTAGCTACTACATGGACCCATAGTACAAGGTGGAACTACTCACGCATCATAGCGGAGAGAGGGCCTCCGGGATGATCTCCCCTCCGGCAGGGTGCCGGGAAGAACTTTAGATCCCCCCGATCTAGGGACAATGGTGGCGACGGCTACAGATGGTTTTGTGGATTTCTAATCGGGTGCTCAGGTTTTCTGCATCGGGGGCTTCTTATAGGCGAAGGGGGAGACCGAGGAGGCGGCCAGGGTCACCAAACCCTAGCCAGGCACGGGGCTAGGCCCACTCGCGCCTGGGGTGGGTTTTGCCCTCCTGGCTGGCCCGTCCGGCTCCCTTCTGGACTTCTTGTTCCCCACAGAAATTAATTGACTTTGTCCTTTGTCCCGTCCAATTCCGAGAATATTTCTTTACTAACTTTTCTGAAACCAAAAACAACAAAAAACAATCATCTGGCACTGTTCCAACTTTTTAGTAGGTTAGTACCATAAAACATGTAAAAAGCACCTAAAAGTGTGGACAAGTAAAGCAAAGTAGATACTAAACAAGCATGGAGCATCAAAAATTATAGATACGTTTCCAACGTATCAGCATCCCCAAGATTAACTCCTGCTCGTCCTCGAGTAGGTAAGTGATAAAAGAATAATTTTTGAGGTGACATGCACCCTGACAATAAAGATCCAACCATTTGCAAGCATTGAAAGCTAGGATCAAAGAACTCTAAACATGTGCATGAAAGATGGAGTTCTAACAATAGGACATAGTAACTATGCATGCAACATGAAAGGCTACAAACAAAGATCATGAATAACATGCATTGAAAAACGTTTGTTTGTTTCACATGCAGAAAACATAGCATAGTGGCAATCAGCTTGTCCCTCATAGAGTAGCAAATAAATGCATAGGACACCTACAAAGTTCACAAGGGTGACTAGAAACAAGTAGCACAACAACAAGTAATATCATAATATGCATCAATCAATAAGCTTTGGAACACTGCACACAGAATGACAACTATGCTCTCTTAATGGTGCCTAAAGGTAGAAGCTGGAGACTCAACAATGGTGGAAGAAAGGCCTATTTGTAAAGGAAGCAGTGATTACAAGTTTCAAAAAAATCTTCCAAAAATTATGGTACTTATTAGCTTTCATCCCTCATTGCCCCTATCATAAGCATCTTGAAGTGGTTAAGGTTAAAGTGGCAAATCTGGAGTATATGCTTGACGAAGTATAAGTTGGGAATCTCAAGTCCCTTGAATACGAGGGCCACACCTAATGCATACTTAACTTTGGGTCCAGGTAAGTTCTTGTCACTGTAAGTATTTGCATATCATTGACAAACCGCCAACAGGGTACCCCTTGCACATGGTACAGGAGCTTTCCCATAACCAAAATGACAAGGCAAACAGACAATGAGCATCTTAGCATTCTTTTTATTTACCATATGCATAGATTTTTATTGAGGATGCTTCATAGATAGCTCATTATGGTGATGCTGCAAGTTTCCACCATGATTAGGCATGGCTTAGGCTAGCGGCCCAGGCATTTCTCTAACACAGGATACAAACTCCATGGACTTACGAGTTCCCTCTTTATTTCACACCGGTGACATCCATAGATAAAAGAACATGATATCAATTGAGTACAACAAGATACAAGTGCAATGTTGAAAATGTTCCCCGTGACATCACGGTTCTGCTAATTCCAACTTATAAGTGCAAGCATATACAACAAAGTTGTCACAATGGTTCAAGTTTATTAGGGGCAAAGAATAAAGTGTGCCATCAAGTTCGTGAGGGCTTTAATCACTAAGTTTTCACATAAGAAAATAGTTTTTATTTGGAAGATAGTTGAAAACAAGAATATACTTGGAATGGTGTAACACACCATGCATAGGAGTTTATAGTGGACACTTTGGAATAACTTGGTTTCTTGGGAGTTGGAGGCATGATTAGAACTTACTCATACAAGTGGAGGCTAGCAAAAGACTTGGAGTAACCAACTAAGATAGCAGTAATGGCCAAAAACATGCAGTGCAACAAAGCATACTAATCAAAGCAAAGTGTGGTACTACAAGTCAAGGACTAAATGATCATAGAGGCTATGGTGACTTCTAATAGTCATAACATGGTGTGAGCATGTGCCAAGTCAACCCAAGCAAAACATCAAATGAGAATACCACAATACTATGCTTTTGCGCTAAAACAACGCATAATTTCTTCAAGGCACACTAAGCAATCCCAATTGTTTGGAACAAGACATGATACAACAATAATCACTAAGCATAAGGTCAAAAAAAACCTAGCATGTCATGCTAAAGTCTAAGTCACAGTCAATGCAAGCTCCTCTTGCACTTCAAGCAAGAACCTACTACTCCTTTCCAAACACCAAGCAAACTTATTTGCAAAACAACACAGGGAGAACGGGGGTCCAAACTACTTTATTCAAGCAAACTAAACAACCTAAGCAAAGCAAACAAAAACTAAGACGCTCCAAGAACAACACAACTATGCATGAAACAATAAAAATGAAGTGTCTAGACAGACCTGAGCTTTTTATTGATGAAGAAGGGGATGCCTTGGGCATCCCCAAGCTTTGACGCTTGTACCTCTTGGATATTTCTTGGGGTGACACCATGGTGGAATCCCCAAGCTTGAGCTTTTGTCTATTCTTCATCTCATTGCATCATCCTCTCTCTACACCTGAAATTTTTCCTTCATACAAAACTTCACACAATCTTCATTAGCAACATTAGTGTATTCAAAAGATATTAGACCACTGGCAAAGCTTTGAAACATCAAGGATTTTCACTAAAAACACAAGCTACTGTAATAAATCCTTCAAAAAGCTCAATTCACCTAAATAGAACTCAAAAAGGAATCACTAAGAAGCAAATGCAAATAATGGCAGAAATCTGTCAAAACAGACCATCAGGTAGAAACCGATTTTTTAGAACATCTTCTGTTGCTCAAATCAAAAAGTGCTGAACTAACGAAAGTTAGCTAACATACTGGGGGTTTTATTCGTAAATTTTGAGCTCAATCCGAGTTACAGAGCCTCCTCACGAATTGTTTTGGTGTAGTACAGAATTCTGTTTTGGGACAGCAACTCTCCAAATCTTACTTCCCTCTCATTAGAGGTCATTCTTGGCACAAAAAGCAAACAAAAAGGATAAGGAGAGGTCATTACTGAATTAATAACTTCCAAGAGTCAAGGAAACTCTTGGGTTATCTTCCAACAAGTACTTTTATTTAACGACTTTAAGTTAGGCACAAGAAGTAAGAAGAATCAAGTATTTTCAAATGAAGAATTGCCCCTCTTGTTCCTTCCTTTCTTACCTTTCTTCTTCTCTTTAGGGAATATATGATTGCTTACCGGTAGAACAAAGTGCATGCTGCCTTTTCCCATATCTATTACTGCCCCAAGGTGTTTTAGTAGAGATCTTCCAAGTGTGATCTGTCCCTTGCCTACACATTCAATAACAAAATAATCAGTAGACACAATTTTCCCTGAGATTTTTGTAAACACACCTTCAACTATTCCAATGGGCAATATAGTGGCATTGTTGGTAAGAGAGATTTCCTCTCCTCCTTCAATAAGCCCCCAAAGACCCAAGGAATCAAAAATATCTTTAGGCATGAGACAAAATTTAGACATGATATCACCACGAGCATCAAAAAGTGTAGTGTTTATTGAGACTTTGATTGTAGGAAACCACTTTGAAGGCTCAGAATTTATGGGAACATAATCATAGTAAGCCCTAAGCGTGTGATAGCAACTATTCATAGCAGCAATACTAGTCTCAAGAGTGTTCAACCTAGCAAAAATATTTGTGAAAGAGGAATCAGACTTGCCAAGTGTACCATAGATCATGATTAATTTCCTTATGGCATCAAAAGCTTCATCCTCAGTACAAAGCAAAAAATCTTTCTCAGACACAGTATCCAAAGAATATCTATAACGAAGAGCAATACCGCAGTTGAAACTATCGATAACCAAGCTGAGGCTTACCTCAGGCTCAGTTTCCCTCTGGAAAGCAGAGATTCTAGACCAAGCTTCCTTAAAACTTTCTTCACTTTTTTGCTTAAAAGTGGAGATTTCTACCATAGGGGAAATAAAGGTTGGTCCAAAACCCGACATGGCAACAACTAGAGCAAGAACTAATTTTTTTGTGTTTTTGAATAAAGCAAGCAAACCAAACTAGACTATTTTTTGGGTTTTTTGAAAAGAGGCAAACAAAACCAAGCAAAAGAAACAAAGCAAACTAAAAACAAAGTAAAGAGAAAGGAAGTGAAGGACTCCCCTAGTTAAGACGTCCTTGGCCTCCCCGGCAACGGCGCCAGCAAATTTGTTGATGGTGCTGATTAGCACTTCGTTGGAAACCCCAAGAGCAAGGTGTGAAGCAGCAAGTAGCAAGTCTTCCCTCAGTAGATACCGAGGTTATCGAACCATAAGGAGGAAGGAAACATCACATAGGTGTTTCTAGCAATGCGGAGACCTGTACAACACGAACTCAAGACTTTGCCCCAATGAATCAGTGAGGTTGTCAAGCTCACCGGTTTGCTGTAACAAAGGATTAAACGTATGGTGTAGAAGGCAATGGTTTGCAGCAAGTAAACACGTAACAGTGGAAAATGTATCGATGGTAAAGATTGGACCAGGGTCCATAGTTCACTAGAGGTGCTCTCCTTAGATAAACAACATGGCATGAAGGATAAACAAATTACAGCAGAGCAATTGACAAGAACTGAGCAAGGCATAACAATGCAATTACTAGTCAGAAAGATCCTACGAGATTCGATTGGGAAATACAACAATATACATAGACCGCCATCCAACTGCATCTATGACTAGAAGTCCACCTTTAGGTTATCATCCGAACCCCTCCAGTATTAAGTTGCAAGCAACAGACAACTGCTTTAAGCAAAATGTGTAAGGTAAACAGTCCACATGTTCCATTAACAAGAGACCGTTGTTTTCTCCCTAGTGGCAACAACACATCTACAACCGAAGATATTTCTGTCACTTCCCTTGGAAACTAGAGGCATGAACCCACTATCGAGCATAAATACCCCCTCTTGGAGTCACTAGCAACTACTTGGCCAAGATAGCTACTAACAACGGAGAGCATGCAAGATCACAAACAACACAGACATGATAGAATCATAAATACAAAATCATTAATCAAACCAACATAATAATCTCAATATCCATCGGATCCCCGCAAACACAACATGCATGATTACAAATAGATTAGATCTTGATCATGAACGGAGCTCACAAGATCTATACATGAAAGCACAAAGGAGGAGATACAACCATCTAGCTACTACATGGACCCATAGTCTAAGGTGGAACTACTCACACATCATACTAGAGAGAAGGCCTCCAGGATGATCTCCCCTCCGGCAGGGTGCCGGGAAGAACTTTAGATCCCCCCGATCTAGGGACGATGGTGGCGGCGGTTATAGACGGTTTCGTGGATTTCTGATCGGGTGCTCGGGGTTTCTGTATCAGGGGTTTCTTATAGGCGAATGGGGAGACCGAGGAGGCAGCCAGGGTCACCAAACCCTAGCCAGGCGTGAGGCTGGGCCCACCCACGCCTAGGGTGGGTCTGGCCCCCCTTGGCTGGCCCCTCCGGCTCCCTTCTGGAATTCTTGTTCCCCATAGAAAGTAATTGACTTTGTCCTTTGTCCCGTCCAATTCCGAGAATATTTCTTTACTAACTTTTCTGAAACCAAAAACAGCAGAAAACAGGCATCTGGCACTGTTGCAACTTGTTAGTAGGTTAGTACCAGAAAACATGTAAAAAGCACCTCAAAGTGTGGACAATTAAAGCAAAGTAGATACAAAACAAGCATGGATCATCAAAAATTATAGATACGTTTCCAACGTATCAGGAGACTCAATATAATAGTGGAAGAAAGGCTCTTCAAAGAGAAGCAGGGATTTCAAGTTTCATAAAGAGCTTCCAAAAATTATGCTACCTCTTATCTTTTAGCTCTCATTGACCCTATCATAAGCATCTTGAAGTGATTAAGGTTAAAGTAAACAAACTATGGAGTATATGCTTGACAAAGTATAAGTTGGCAGTCTCATGTCCCTTGAGTACGAGGGCCGCTCCTCATGCTACTTAACTTTAGTCATCGGTAAGTTCTTGTCATAGTAAGTACATGTGTATCATAGAGAACCGCCAACGGGGTACCCCTTGCACATGATACATGAGCTATCCCATATCAAAATGACAAGGCAAGCAAACAATGAGCATCTCAGCAATCTTCTTATTTACCATGGGAAAATGGTGTTTTCTCTCTCTTTCCTCTTTTCAACGTCTCTCTTTTTTTATAAGAAGAAAGCTTCATAGATTGCTCACTATGGTGATGTTGTAAGTTTCCACCATGATTAGGCATGGCTTAGGCTAGCGGTCCAGACATTTCTCTAACACACATACATAACTCTATGGACTTACAAGCTCCCCTTTTATTTCACACCGACGACATCGGCAGACAAAAGAGCATGATATCAACTGGGTACAATGTACAAGTGCAATGTTGAAAGCGTTCCCCATGACATCATGGTTCTGCTAATTCCAACGTATAAGTGCAAGCATATACAACATAGATGACACAATGGTTCAAGTTTATTAGGGGCAAGAAAATAAAGTGTGCCATCAAGTTTGTGAGAGATTTAATCACTAATTTTTCACACAACAAAGTGACTTTTTAATTGGAAGGTAGATAAAACAAGAATATACTTGGAATGGTTTAACACACCATGCATAGGAATTTATAGTGGACACTTTGGAATAACTTGGTTTATTGGGAGTTGGATGCATGAGTAGAGCTTACTCATACAAGTGGAGGCTAGCAAAAGACTGGGAGCGACCAACTAAGAGAGCAATAATGGCCATAATCATGCAGAGCGAGAAAACATTACTAATCAAAGAATAAAGTGGTACCACAAGTCAAAAACTAAATGATCATAGAGGATAATGTGACTGGTTCATAGTCATAACATGGTGTGAGCATGTGCCAAGTCAACCCAAACAAAGCATCAAAGGAGAATACCACAATATTATGCTTTTGTATGCTAAAACAATGCATGATTCTTTCAAGGCACATTAAGCAATCCCAATTGTTTGGAACAAGTCATGCTACAGCAATAACCACTAAGCATAGGGTCAAAACAACACCGAACATGACATGATAAGGTCTAGGCCAGAGTCAAAACAAACTCCTCTTGTACCACTTATAAACATGAAGCTTTCTACTCCTTCTCCAACACCAATCAACTTATTTGAAACAACACAGCAAAAACGGGGGTCCAACCACTTTATTCAAGCAAACTAAGAAAACAAAAACCAAAAACAAAAACTAATATGCTCCAAGAACAACACAACAATGCATAAAACAATAAAAACAAAGTGTCTAAAGACCTGAGATTTTTATTGATGAAGAAAGGGGATACATTGGGCATCCCCAAGCTTTAACGCTTGTACCTCTTGAATATTTCTTGGGGTGACACAGGGTGGCATCCCCAAGCTTGAGCTTTTGTCCATTCTTCATCTCATTACATCATTCTTTTCTTACACCTGAAAATTTTCCTTCATACAAAACTTCACACAATCTTCATTAGCAACATTAGTGCATTCAAAAGATAATAGACCTTTGGGTTTAGTTTCAAAACAGCAAAACTTTCACTATAGACACAAGCTACTGTAGCAATTCCCTCAAAAAGCTCAATTTCCCAAAAAGAACCCAAAAAGGAATTAATAAGAAGCAAATGCAAATAATGACAGAAATCTGTCAAAACAGACCAGCAGGTAGAAAACTATTTTTTTGAAGACCTTCTGTTGCTCAAATAAAAAAGTGTTGAACTAAATAAAGTTAGCTAACAACCTGGGGGATTTATTCAGAAAATTTTAGCTCCATACGACTTACAAAGATTTTTCAAAAAATTTACAGTGGAGCACAAAAATCTGTTTCGGGACAGGAACTCCCCAAATCTTACTTCCCTCTCATTATAGGTTATTCTTGGCACAAAAATCAAATAAAAATGATAAGGAGAGGTTATTACAGAAGTAATAACTTCCAAGACTCAAGAAAACTATTGGGTTATATCCCAAGAAGTACTTTTCTTTAACGCCTTTAAGTAGGTACAAGAAGCAAGATTCAAGTATTTTCAAATAAAGAAGCATTAAGAGCAACTTTTGTTTTAATAGGGGAGGCAAAATGTATTCTATACCTTTCTTGAATGGGAATTAATATTTAATGGTGCCTTCCTTCAGTTGAAAAGCTTCCATGGGAAGATTTTTTTTGGTTTCATAGGCATGAACACAAGTGTTCAAGGTCGACCCCTACTTAACCATTACTCGTCTTTCCAATCACTTTTCTGTTTGAAAATGTTTTTAGGTAATAAGTACAACTAAATTTTTTGTAATTCGCAATCCCTATCCATACCAAGATAGAGACCAACTTAAAACTGAAATTAAAAACTACTTAGAGATAAAGTAAACAAGTGCACACAAGAATAATCACCCACACGCTATTGCTCCCCAACAACGGCTCCAGAAAAGGTCTTGATATCCTACAAGTATAGGGGATCGTCTGTAGCCATTTCGATAAGTAAGAGTGTCGAACCTAACGAGGAGCTAAAGGTAGGATAAATATTCTCTTAAGTTCTATCAACCACTGATACAACTCTACGCACAATAAACGTTTGTATTATCTAGGAAATAAAACTAGAGCAACAAAACGAGTACTAGAGAAAGCTTTGAAAGATAATAAATAACAAGAAAGTAAAGCTAGTTATTGCAGCAATAAAATACACTAAACTAACAGAACCATGAGTGTGGAATAGTGATAGTGATTGTGGTGACTTTGTTCAAGTTTAATTGGCGAATAAATCATGTTCATTGTCTTCGATGTAGTTTTCTATGTGGGAGAGGCTAAATATACATGTGCTTCACTACTTGAAATTAAATGTACTATATGATTGGATTGTTAGAAAACATCAGTAACTACTAACAATGCATTAAGGTTTCCCCAACCATAGTCTTAAGTTAATGGTCCTTTTACTCCCATACGTGCAACGTTCCGGTTCGTGTCCTTAGGTTTCTGTCACTCCGACAGAACTTTTCCTTCCTCTTACACATACTATAAACCCTATGATATTTAATCCATGCGCGCAGAATTATAATGGACACCAAAGAACTGTACCATATCAACATACAACTCTAATGAACCAAAGACGTTCAACCATTCAATCTAAGAACAAAGAAACTACACAAACATGACATGGATCATAGGATTATAACTTATAGCATCAAACATCATGTTTACATAGGACGGTACAGAGGTATATGGGAGGATGAACCACTGCATACTAGATGGATTAGGTGATGGAGTTGGCGGTGAAGATGGTGAAGAGGGCAGCGGCGGTGCCGGCGGCGGCGCGGGGGACTCCTTCCCCGCCTCCGGTATCATGGGGGATCACCGCCCCTTAGCCTCCTTCCTTCATGGCTTCTTGGGAGCCCTCCCCCATGGATCCCATCTCCATGAATTTCGTGGCTGCAAATTCGTGGGTGGAGGTGTCTTCCACGAATTAGGTTTCCTCCCTTGATATAGCTTCTCGGATTCCCGTTACCCCATCTTGGGCTACAGGAAATTAGGCCTAGCGGGTCCGTCCAGACTCGGAATCAGCTAAATTTTATATCCAGAACGATTGTCGTGAAATTTCCTACAACTTAGTAGTTGAAGAGTTTTCTGTTTGACGCCGTATTCAACCTGAAACGTGATCATATTCAAAAAGAGTTCTGACACAGATTTCTGGAAAATCCCAATTTGACTCGAACAAGGGTTTCACTTGTATTCTTGATAATTCCTACACATCAAAGTGTGAAACAAGAACATTGTGCACTTTTGCAACTATTAGTAGGTTAGTCCATATAACTCATGAATTTTATAAAAAAAGAAGTATCAAAAGCATAATAATAGCATGAAACCATCAAAAAATATAGATACGTTATGGACGTATCAGTGGTGCATGCTGGTGGACAGCAAAGCTAGGTGGTGGTGCTCCGTATCACCTGAGTTATTTTGTGGACAGTCGTCGAGAGACCTGACACGCGGCCACGACCTCCTGCCACCTCCTCCTCGGCCCGACACCTCCTCCTCCTCGGTACGCAAGATTATTAAGATCCACTGTTGTCATTCCGTACTGCTGGTCTACCGTACCCCACCTCCTGTCATCTTGACCCATTTGCATCGAAATAATGGGACCTTAAAATTAGGACCATAGTCAAGTTCCCATATGTCCTCTATTTAATCATAATATGTGTCCTTTTTCCAATTGTCATCTGTTGCATCAAATCGGACACCACTGTTTTGGTTGATACTCTTTTTTATCTTGGACGTGCGTGTAAACTATATTCCCATTTATCTCGTATCCTTGGAAACTTAATATAGTTGAAGATGGAGACCTGGCCAACAAGTACAATTAATCTCCAACAGTGGTGTCATTCATGAGATGTGTCTGCAACCAACCGCCAAAAGTCTTTACGTGTTCATCTCTAATCAACTTGTCAGACTGCCCTGGGTAGTTTGAGCGTACAATATTCTTGTGTACCTCGATATACGGAGCCACCAAGGTGGACCTTTGCAGAATTGTATAGTGTGCTTTAGTGAAAGAATATCCGTCCATACATATCTTTGCTTTCTTTCATAGCGTGCCTTTTCCACTAAGTCTCCCCTCATGCCGTGATTCAGGTACACCGATCGTCTTAAGGTCAGGAATAAAGTCAACATAAAACTCAATGACCTCCTCTATTCCATAGCCCTTGGAGATGCTTCCTTCTGGCCTAGCACGGTTATGGATATATTACTTTAAGACTCCCATGATTCTCTCAAAGGGGAACATATTGTGTAGAAATATAGGACCGAGAATGGTAATCTCTTCGATTAGGTGAACTAGAAGGTGCATCATTATGTTAAAGAAGGATGGTGGGAACACCAACTCAAAGATGACAAGACACTGGACCACATCTTTCTGTAACCCTGGTAGACTTTCTGGATCGATTACCTTTTGAGAAATTGCATTAAGGAACGAACATAGCTTCACAAATAGGTACTCTAACATTTTCCGGCAGAAGCCCCCTCAAAGAAACCGGAACCAAATGCGTCATAAGCACGTGGCAGTCATGAGACTTCAGGTTCTGGAATTTTTTCTCTGTCATATTTTTTATTCCCTTTATATTGGACGAGAAGCTAGAGGGGACCCTTATACTACTCAGACATTCAAAAAAGATTTCCTTCTCTTTTTTGGTAAGAGCGTAGCTGGCAGTACCTTGAAACAGCTCTAGATGTCTGCCGTCTCGGTCTTTCATACGTTGTTGGTCTTGCCGTGCTTCTGGTGTATCTTTATTCTTTCCATACACACCTAATAATCCTAGAAGTATCACGCAAAGATTCTTCGGCAGGTGCATCACGTCGATTGCAGAGCGGACCTCTAAGACTTTCCAATAGGGTAGCTCCCAAAATATAGATTTCTTCTTCCACATGGGTGTGTGTCCGCCAGCGTCCTTCGGAACGGACTTTCCGCCAGGACCCTTTCCAAAGATTACTTTTAAATCCTTCACCATATTAAATACATCATCACCAGTACGACGGACAGGCTTACTCCGGTGATCTGCTTCATCATTGAAATGCTTGCCTTTCCTTCTTAGGTAATGCGTGGGCGGAAGAAAACGACGATTCCCTAGGTACACATTCTTCTTACACTTATCCAAATAAATACTTTCAGTGTCATCTAAACAGTGTGTGTGTGCATGCATTGTATCCCTTGTTTGTTTGTCCTAAAATGTTACTAAGAGCAGGCCAATCATTGATCGTTATGAACAACAATGCTCGTAGGTTAAATTCCTCACGTTTGTGCTCATCCTGCACACGTACACCTTGTCCGTGCCACAACTGTAAAAGTTCTTCAACTAATAGCCTTAGGTACACATATATGTCGTTGCCGGGTTGCTTCAGGCCTTGATGAGCACTGGCATCATAATGAACTTCCACTTCCTGCACAACCAAGGAGGAAGGTTATAGATACAAAAAGTCACATGCCATGTGCTATACTGCATCTCTGCTCCCCAAAATGATTCATGTCATCTGTACTTAGACCAAACCATAATTTCCTCGCGTCGCCTGCAAAGTCCGGGTAGTTTCTCTCAATTTTTCTCCACTGCGACCCATCAGCGAAGTGTCTCAACATCTCGTCTTTCTTATGGTCTTCTTTGTGTCATCGCAATAACTTGGCATGCTCTTCGTTTCTGAACAAATGTTTCAGCTGTGGTATTATAGGAGCATACCACATCACCTTGGCGGGAACCCTCTTCCTGGGGCGCTCCCCCTCAACATCACCAGGGTCATCTCGTCGGATCTTATACCACAATGCAGTGTATACCGGGCATGCATCCAAATTCTCGCACTACTCACCGCGGTAGAGCATGCAGTCATTAATGCATGCATGTATCTTCTGTACCTCTAATCCTAGAGGGCAGACAACCTTCTTTGCTTCGTAAGTACTGGTGGGCAGTTCGTTATCCTTTGGAAGCAGCTTCTTCATTATCTTCAACAACTTTTCAAATCCCTTGTCAGGCACACCGACCTCTGCCTTTCATTGCAGCAATTCCAGTGTGCTACCTAGATTTTTGTGGCCATCTTCGCAATTTGGTACAACAATTTGTTGTTATCCTCTAACATCTGCTCAAATTTCAACCTCTCCCTTTTGCTATCACATTCTCCCTTTGCATCAGCAATGGCCCGACCAAGATCATCATCTGGTTCATATGATGCACGTTCTTCTACTTCTTCTTCATCATTGTCTTCCATTGTAGTACCACCATATTTAGGGGACATAGGATAGCTATCATTATTCTCTTCATCTTCGTTGTCTTCCATCATAACCCCTCTTTCTTCGTGCTTGGTCCAACAATTATAGCCAGACATGAAACTAGACCGAAATAGATGGCCGTGAAGGACTCTTGAGGAAGAGTATTCCTTCTGATTCCGACACTCACCACATGGACAACACATAAAACCATTTCGCTTGTTTTCCTCTGCCACAACGAGAAAAGAACGCACGCCTTTAATGAACTTGTCATAGATTCGGTCAGTGTACATCCATTGTCGTCTCATCTGCATTATATAAGTTCATCAAACAAAATCATGATGCTAAGAGTAATAGTAGTCTAAAAATAAAAGAACACATCGTATATATCAAACAACTATGCACTGATTTAAAAACTTTCTACTACATCTTTTGTCCCGGTTGGACACACCAACCAGGACTAAAGGGGTTACGGCAGGCTGGGGCCGACGTGAGCCCGTTTAGTCCCGGATGGTGTCTCCAACCGGGACTAAAGGACACTCCAACCGGGACTAAAAGTGGGTGACGACGCACTATATGTCGTGAGTGGAGACATTATGTCAGTGAGTGGTGACACTGTTTCAGTGGGTGGAGACACTATGACAGGGGTGAGTGTCGACATTATTTCGCGAGTGTCGACACTTTGTTGTGTTGCTTAATCTATAAATAGGCTTCCTTTTGAACTATCAACTACAAGGAAGATCGTGTGCGAGACCAGAGACACCACTACGACGGAGCTTCACGAAGATGTCTGAGGACGAGGTCCTTAGACATCTTCGAGGAGCTCGCCGTGGAGGCACTCCCTAATATGTGACATTAGTTAGCTCCACCAGCATATTGATTTAGCTAGCGAAGACATAAACTAAAAGATGGTGTGCGAGAGCAGGGACACCACTATGGCAGAGCTTCTCGAAGATGTCTTAGGATGCCGCGTCCTCAGACATCTTCGAGGAGCTTGCCATAGAGACACTCCCTAATTTAATTTGATAGCTCCTCGGCGTGTTCATGTTTTTGTTCTTACTTGCTTAAATGGCCGATGATTAATTAAAATGCTAGGGTGCCACTATATATATGTGAGCTTTCATAGTTTTGGTTCTTATTTTTGTTGCAATGAATTTTGTGACGGCAGGTAGAAGAAAGAAGGATATTTTGTTGCTCGACGGTGGCATGATGCACTGTGAACCGTCTGAATTTCGAGACTACGTGCCAAACCAAGATATATAGATAGGATGAACTCATGTATCTATGTGCTTCAATGAATCAAATGAATTTCGAGAACTATATGTGCCAAATTAACCAGATATATAGAGATAGAATCCACACAAATCTATCCATTTCTAGAGCATGAAATGAGCTAAAACAAGCAATAAAAGATGAAATGATGAAGTTGCTAACCTCTTAGGACCCTTAGATAGATGGGAAGGCAAAAAAACTTCACAAATCTTGAGAAAAATTGGCAAGAACTCGAGCTTGAGGGGAGAAATATGAGGGAGATACTTGTGTGAGCTTGAAATGGCTCGGGCTAGGAGGGGAAGAAGATATAGTCGTTTAGTCCCGGTTTGTTAAACAAGCGAGGACTAAAGGTCCACGCATCCGCTCCTTTCCGGCGCTAGACCCTTTAGCCCCGGTTTGTAAAACAAACCAGGACTAAAGGTCCCCTACGAACCGGGACTAATGTCTTCTTGGGCCTGTTGCCGTTTCTAGCCGTTGGGACCAGGGCATTAGTCTAGGTTTGTATCAGAACAAGATTGTTTGATCTCGTGTAAGCAATTTTTGTTACCACATGCAAATCAAAGCATGTTGCACTTTTTGTGTAAAAGGAAGCATGTTGCATTTGTTTGTTGTAGCACATTAACCGTGTCCGCTTCTGTGATCGGTCTCTGGTCCGTGATTGGAGTCGACGATACGGTTGTTGAACCGCTAACGAATTTCTGGTAGAGAAGTTGAGCACATCGGCAGATAATATGTTCTCGAGGATTAATTTTGTCTTTACCAATTTTTGTAGAGGTAGTTTGAGTTGTATGACTAAAACGGAAGGTATTTTTTTGTGCCGAACTATATTTTGCATGACTAGAAAACTTATATATGCGAGCACACATCACAATAGAAAGTATTTTATTTCTATGACATGTTTTTTTGCAGCCAGAACATGCCATGACATGTTTTAGTTTCTGTATATCTTTTTGGAATATATAACAATGCTAATCAAAGTAAACCCTCAAAATCGAAGACAATGCGGGTTATCCCAGGTAAACAATAGAGCAATATTATGCACATAATTATACACAGAACCCACCGTACGTACCACCTTGCAAAAGCCAACCGAATGTAAGAGTGAGCGAGAGGGGGGAGAAGAATGAATACAGTGGCCTCGATCTCAAGGCCCGGATCGAGAGATAAAACGAACGACATCGACATGATCAAGAGACACATGTGTACTGCAGTCTCTGCCCGATGCCACGGCCACATGCATATGAGCAAGGTACATCCATCAGGGTCTCGTTCAGAACTTGAGATATAGTACATCTTCCCTGCTCGAACGGTCAGTCTCTGGTGTGAGGGTGTTGGAGGAAGCACCCGAACATCTGCACGGCGAACACGTACTACTTCAGCTAGCTTAAGGAACGGATCGAAACCACGACCGATCGACCGAGAAGATTAGATTCGTGTACTTGATCGATCGTGTGGAGTAGTAAGCACTTACCTTTGAATAGAACGGGGTGGGGGCGTGCCGGGAGCGCCTGTGGTGCGCGTAGCTCTCCGGCGACGGCATGCGGCGGCGCGGTACGCCCGGCGGCGCTCCGCGGGCCACCTCCCGGTCCCGCTTCACCCTCTCGAACTGCACCGTGAACCCCTGCGCCGCCGCGCTCTGCTCGTCCCACGCCCCGAACTTGGGCACCGCCACCGGCCTCCGCGGCCCCTGCATGCATCGTCAACACGAGTCACGCCACGCCACGCCACGCGACTTAATAAGTAGGGTGTGGCCAGCGAGCGGCCGAGCTACGCGCTCACCTGGCCGCCTTTGTGCGGCGTCGACTTCTGCTGCTGGTGCCTCTGCTCATGCGGCTTCTGGTGGTGACCGGGCTGGCGGTGGTGCTGGCCGTGGCCGTGGTCGCTGCCGTGGTGCCCGCCCTGGCGGGGGTGGTGGCCGTGGCCGTACTCGCCGCCGTACTGCCTGGTCGGGGAGTGGTTCTGAAGGCTGGGTTGCGGCCGCTGGTAGTACTGTGGTGGCGGCGCGAACTTGCTCTGCGGCTGGCCGCCCCCGCCCGGGTCCGACGCCAGGCTCCCGGCCCGGTGGTGGAGGTGGTAGTGATGCTGCTGCGTCACGCGGTGGCCGCCGCTGGAGCTGGTCGGCCTGTTGGAGGCAGATGGGGTGATGATCAGCCGCGGAGGAGCGTCCTCCTCGGGGTCGTTGGGGTTGAAGGGGCGGCGGAGCGGCGGCGCGGTGGCGCCCTTGTTCTCGCGCACCTTCTCGAAGTAGACCGTGTACCCCGCATTGTCGCCGTCCCAAGCGCCGAACTTGGGCACGCTGGCCCGATTCTGCACGCCCACAATATCAAATCAATTCATAGGTTACTTGTATGCCCTTTGTAAAAGAAATCATCAATCCATCTCTAAAACTTTGTTGGTGCATTTCTGATACAATTGTTCTTAGCCAGAAAAGAGGGGCGCAAGCTAGCAAAAAACTTCAATGGGGTCACATTTACATACTAGTACAAGGGTTCAACACTAACTAATCTTTGATAAACCGTAGATCACTGAAAGTTTTACTATCTAATTTCACTTGGTCAGCTGACCCCTTCTCTGTTGTGCTAGCGCTCCGCCCCTACGTCAAAACATCTTCCAAAACATAGAGCCATGAACATGTCCAACGTTATTTTACAAATATTTCAAAATTGCATAAATGTTACATAATATTAAACAAATATCTAAGAAAAGCAAAACCTTCATAAGTATTATAGAAAAACATGAATTTAGATAAATACAAAAGTCTCCTGTCTCCACATTTTTTAAATTGTCATATACTGAACTTGTATGACCCATGATTTCTTCTACTCCCTCCGACCCATATTAGTTGACTCAAAATTATCTATATACGGATGTATTTAGCACTAAAAATTATCTAGATACATTCGTATCTAGACAAATCTAAGTCAACCAATATGGGTTGGAGGGATTAATATTTTTTGTATTTTTGCAATTTTTATTCCCTTGGGTATATTTTTTTTTTGGCTTTGTCCGAATTTCTAATATTAAATTTTCATTCAAGAATCCGGCTATATTTTTTTTGAGGTTCCCTTTGCAATGCCTTGCTTACATTTTGCTAAATGTTAAGAATTTCAAATTTATTCTCCACATTTTTTCTCGAAATTAGCTGAGTTTCACAAATAAACTTCATACAAAAATGTGTTTTCTTTCTTTTCCTCCTTCCTTATTATATTTAAAGGAAAAATAAAAGTATATAGCATAGAGTTGAGAAACTAAACTTAAACTTTGCCAATAGTTGAGCCTTGAAGATCAAAATAGATTTTTACCACTTTTAATATAGGTAGCCATGAATATATCTAATAATAACATAAACACATTATTGCAAATTAGCCTAGTGAAAGTAAAATGGCTCCAATATTCCATTTTATATTCGACTAAATCCCCTAACTAAATTCAGTTGATTGAAGGTTGCTCAGTTATAAACTTATAATGTGTACGTCCTAAATAATCTGGGGTCAACTTGCATAGTCTAGCATTGTGATCCACAAATCACAAGTGGATACTATAGTACGTACGTCGTGCGAATGTGTCTCGACTAGCGCGTGAGAGAGGGCGACGTGCCTCCCAATAGAAAACAAGACCGTACGTGAGCTCTTGAACGTTTCTGACGGCGATTGAAAGGGCAAACTACAGAGCAAGACGTATTCTATCCTAGGTGAAATCCAGCTTAATCTCATCTCACCATCGTCTGAGTTACGCTACGTGTGCTCAGATTTTGCCGTCTGAAATCTAAGGCCGGGTAGCTCTAAAAATCCTACTTCCTCCGGTCCATATTAATGATTTTAATTTTATCTAGATTCATATGAATCTAGTTACTCCCTCCGATCCATATTAGTTGACTTGGATTTGGCTAGATTCGAATGTATCTAGCACTAAAACATGTCTAGATACATTTAAATCTAGACAAACCCAAGTCAACTAATATGGGTCGGAGGGAGTAAAATATTTAGACTAGATTTATTCAAATCTAGACAAAGTTACGACCATTAATATGGATCGAAGGGAATATAGCACTTGCACTTCGATGAGAGGGATCGGCAACATGTAGGGTTGCAAAGCAGCACCCGATTCGCCCCGCTTTGTAGGCAAAACTTGTTAGTTTAATTCCAATATTTACAAGAAAACTAGTCTAATTTGAACTAAATTTTAAGTTCACGGGCTTATGCGCGGGTTGCCACTTGCAACCCTAGCAGCATGCCACGATCGATGGATTGGTTGACATTATTGGAACATTCGATCATGTGCCCGGGCAAATATACGTAATCGGATAATCCTAGGTCGTACCATGAACATCGATCAGACATGCAAACACGTTCGAATATGATCTGAACGCCCGAGCACCAAATCAAGCAAAGCAATGGCGAAATATGCACCCACAGTATGCATGCATGGAAGATGAAAGGAGGGGAAGGGATCGGAAGAGCACTCACGGCCATGCGCTGAGGAGAGAATCGATCGATGGACCGACCGGAGTCCGGCGAGGCCAAACCGCCCAAGTCTCTGTCTCACCCAGGAATTCCTTGTCTCTCTCTCTCCCCTTCCTCCCGCAGAGAGGAGCCGGAGAGGGGGGGCCAACGCAACGGCAGGGCGCGCCCGAGGCAGGGGAGGTCGGAGAGGGGCTAGCTTAAATTTGACAATCTTTCCTTCTAATAATGGCCTGCGCCCAAGCTGTCGATGCGTATGTCCGAACCGCAAAATAGCCTGCCCCCGCGCGCGGCCGGCACTCGATGCCCCCCCTACCTATATAGCCGACGGCGATGGCGATTGGCGTGGCGAGGGCAGGAAATCGAGCTATAGCTGGTGTGGTGCCCCGTTGGCCGTTGGTTGGTTCGAAGTCGTCGACCGGTTTGCGAGTCGTCGACAGGATCACAGGAGATTCCGTCGTCGTCCGTCCCAAGTTTGCCAACTACCGGCCCAGTCAGTCTCCCGTGTTAAGTCATCTCCACCGGACCAACCTATCTGGTTGTCCAAACGATCCGTTTCTATCTGTTTGGATCGGAACGCGGTTGATTTGGGGTCATGATCCGACTTGTCCGGCCAGCCGCGTCCAGCGACGCGACCCATTTATCCGGTCTGGAAGAGGCATTTTTATTTTCCAAATTCAAACATAAATGTTCGCGCTAAAAACCCAAAGTTCATATTTAATTTACATTCAAAATATAAAAAACAAAATTTAAACTAATCAATAATCCTAGCTACCGATCTTTGCACGCCGGCGCCGTCTCGTCCATCTATGGGTCGAGGTCGATATATTCCGGCGGTGTCCAGAGGTTGGGCGGTGGCAGGGCCGGAGCGGGAGCGGGCGCAGGTTGATAGATCACCTGCCAGGCCACGGTGCCCAACCGTGTTGGAGGTGCACCAGCTCCATCCCCACCTCCATCGTGATCGCTGGCGCCCATCCCAGCAGCGGCGGCGGTGGAGGCAGCTGGGTGTTCGCCTGCGCCACCATGCCGGTGAGCTGGACGGCTTCCTCGAAGCTGACCCACTAGGCTTCCTCCTCCCGCGCGCTGGTCGCAATGGCCTGCTCGGTGAAGGCGTCCTCGTCGTAGCTTCGCGCCAGCACCTCGTGGTACTTCGGGGGCAGGTTCGCGGTGATGTCGTCCACCGCCTCCTGCTTGACAACGACGTCTTCGTCATCCTCATCGTTTCCGTCCTCGCTGCCGAGATCGGCGTCGGAGTGGTTGTGGGCGCCCTTGTCGTCCGAGTCGATGTCGGGGATCTGGTAGACCTCCCCCGGCTGCAGGTCGCGGCGGATGGTGGTGGCGCGCCACACCTTATGCTCCCACTCGAGGAACTTGACCCAGTACGTCTCGGTGTGGTAGCCCCTCTCCCACCGTTGGGTTTGGGGGAGATTGCTAATCCAGCGGCGGTTCTCCTCCGCCGGCCCTCTGCCCGCCTTGGGCGGTGGCGGCACCGGAACACGGTCCCGATTGAGGTGCCAGCCGGCGGGGAGGGAGACATCCATGTATTGGATTCCGCGACCCTCCCTCCACTGCCGCTCGCACTCCCTGACGAGGTAGTACCGTTGGGTGCGGCGGTCCCTCGGTGGCGGGTAGTCTCCCATGGGTTGGCTTCGGTGCCGTGGAGGAAGGCCGGTAGCTGAGAGCGCTGGCTGCTAGAGCCAGACGCCTCGTGGTCATTCTTGCTCCTCTTCATCTAGGACGACGTCTTCATCTTTGGTGGCGGCGGCTGCTGCTAGGGTTGCGATGGGAAGAGGTGAGGAGCGCGGCACCGACGGGCGTAGGGTTAAATAGCCCAGCCGCCCATGAACGTGCGAAGCTTCCCGCTCCTTCGCCATCAATGTCGGCGCGGGATCGTAGGCGGCGCCCAGTCAATCAGCGTGCCGTCTCGTCGCCATTGATGACGCATGCTACCGCCGGTCAGCCTTCCGTGCAGCGCCTCTGAATTGTTGCCACGGTTGCGTCTGAATCGGTGCCGATGATGGCGTCTGAATCAATGTCACCGGTAAAGTGGCTGACGGGTGGGCCAGTGGCACGTGTGGGCAGGACATGCGCGTTGTCCGCGCACGTTCAGGCCAACACAACCGTTGCCTAGATTAGATGCACAGATGGATTGAGCCGAACGTGTTTGTCCGGATGGGTCGAGCCGTAGAGACGCCACGTATGATCCGTAGTACGGACGAGTTTGGACACGCTCGGATGGGATGGGTCGCCGATAGAGATGCGTTTACTTTCTTCGCGCCGTTTCCTTCTCATCAGTCGTGACCTCGTCATTGGCTTTCTCGACTAGATCTCCTCTTCTTCCGGCATGGTGATGGTGTGGTCCGATGTCTCTGTCGTTGCGGTTTATTCTGCATCCATGCTAATCTCAGTACGCGGTAAGAGGAGACAGAGATGGACGCGGATGTAGGAATAGTTCAGACAGACTGACGTGCGCGTTTTGACCTGCGCGTTTGTATTACCAATTTCTACCTTGTTTCCCAGAGGAAACATCATCGTTCGCAGCGGCCAAAAATAAAAATAAAACATCGCACGACGAACATTGCATTGCTGGAAGCACATGTGGTCGGAACTACAACCAGCAGTGGAAAGTAAATACGACAATATATATTTTTGGGAAGGGCAGTGGAAAGTCTTCGACGTCGTTGTTCAGTTTAAGGATGGCAATGGGTAACGTTTAGGGTACGATTTACCATTTTTAGTATTAAAAAATAAACTATTTTTTTTTGTAAATCATCACTTTTTAACAAAAATAGTTCATTTGTTTGAATTAAATTAAAAAAGAGAGTACTAGTTCATTTGTTTGAATTAAATTATCACTTTTTAACAAAACTAGTACCCTGAAATTCCAAACTTACATCTCTAGTTCAGTTAGCGGACTGGCTTTAACCAGGAGTCTAGAGCGACTGGATCAGGGGCATGTTTAGGCCTACCACTACGCACTACATGGGCAGCTTCCCTCAGCCCAGGACCAAAATGCCAGATAGTATCGTGGAAACGCCTCAGCGCATCATTGGGTCCATCTAAAAAGAAAAACCGTTGAAGACCGGGCTGTTAGCCTGTTTGGTTTTCTGGCAGCTACTTTTTTTTTGGATAGCAGGTAGTTTAGAGTTTAGGGATTTATTCAAAATAGCTAATAACTAGATTCTTAATAATGGAATTAATTTTTTACTTACTACTTATGTTCTTTATCTGACTATTTTTTTTCTTTGCAAAATTGTGAATTCCGGGTAACTGGCCAAGCTGCTAAAATAGCTAAAGTAGTGATAAATCTCGTTAATAAAATGAATCTTGCGGTCCTCGTCCCCCGCGGGCGACGGGCGGGCGTTCTTCCTCCCCCGCCTCCTGCTCCACGCTCCTCCCCGCCGCCTTGGCCAGCAACGCCGAGCAAAGCACAGGGGTGCGGCCGGCCTCACCATGACGCCGCGGCTTGGCGAGGCTGGCTTCTCGGGCGAGGTGCGCTGCTATTTGAGATCCTGGGACTAGTGGGGAGATCTGTAGCGCGTGGCGGCGTCGGCGGCGTTGGCGGCGACAGGCGTGGGCGGCCGGCGAGGTTGCAGGCGGAGCTAGGAGCGGCCATGGCGCTGGACTGCTGCTTGCTCCGGCCCTCTGGTTGGTTGCCCGGCGACTTCTCAGAGGAAGATTTTCGGCAAGGATGACGATGGTAGGCACATCGTGCGCTCGCTGAAGCATGGTGGCTGCAGGCAGGGTACTGCAGTGCGGTGGTAGGGGCTAGTCGGGCCTACGGGGCCTGACAGGCCCTAACTGCTGCGTCCGGCCAGTGACTGCCTCTGACGGTGGAGGATGGGCTCCTCCCAATGCCTGCGGCGCCGCTCAGATGAGTTGGATGCCGTCTTATCTTGTCTGACCCGTCAGTCTTGCGATGAGCGGTCTATCGACCCCTAGTCCCGGGCTCATGGATGCCGGGGCGGCGGCCCCGGAAGGTGGACTGCGCGGACGACTCTACGGCGAGCGCCGTTGCGGCGGTGGTGGTCTCTCTCTTCGGTCATGTGGATGGCGAAGAGCGAACGCTGGGGGACCTTGGTGTTGACGGCGCTTCGGCTTCTACAACTCCCAGATCATGTTTTGGAGACCTGGCTCGGAGAACGGACAACCTGAGATCGGAGTGGGGCGAAGGTTTTTTCGGGCGAAAGCTCAGTGCTTCGGCACCAACGGCGGCGATGCCTGCGGGTGTCGTAACCCTCTTGGGGGCATCGTTGTGGTTACCTTCTCCACGCTAAATCTCCGGGTGAAAACCCTTGACCATCGGTCTCGACGGCGGCGGCGTGTGGCGTCGTTACCCTCTTGGGGGCGTCGTCGTGGAGCCCCGGTTCTCCTCGGCGGTTCGGTGTCTTCGGTGGCAAGTCTTGGTCGTTCCTGTTTTTACTTGATGTATCTTGATCTGCCTTGTAAGGGGGTTCCCCCATCACCTTGTATCGGTTCGGCCGTTGTGGCTTTATTTATAAAGCGGGGCGAAAGCCTATTTCTTGCTGAAAATCCATTGATTCCCAATCATGTTTCCGTTAGCGTGCATCCAATAGGAATTGAACATGCAAATTTACACCTAACAACCGCATCTTCGCAGACCAAAAACTACTGAGATCACCCCTTGGGTAACGGAGGAATCATACCATTCGAGGTTATCTTTGGAGGGAAAAGTATGCGTTTTTTGGACCTTCGATGGCTACGATTTCTCCTACCTCACCGGCGATCGATTGATCTCCTGCCATAGGGCCTCTGATCCCCACGGTTCTAACCCATCTAAGTCCTACTCGAGAATAGACCATTTGGGCCGATCAAGGGGTTGATTTGTTTCGACTACCCATCCTTGGCGGTTTCTGTTGACTAGGGTTTTAGATTGGTTCTGATCGATGGAGGAGAGAGGCTAGTGGGGAGATGAAGGGGTCTCTCTCTGAACCAACGCTGGACGAACTACTGAGTAGTCTAAACCTCAAAGGGGAGGACATCGGCAGAATTTTCGTTATAAAGTAGGAGGTTCAGTCTCTAAAGGAGGGGACTAAGTGGATGACGGTGATGCACCTATACACACTGAGGCCTTTTCGTGCGGAACTCTATCTTAACTCCGTTGATGGTCCAATGGAAAGCAAAGGGGGTTATAGATGAACCGGATGGCAAAAATGTCAGTAAGCGGCTGGATTTCGAGGTGGAGAAGAAACCAAAGAATTATCAGCTCCCATCGGGCATCCCTCCTCCACCAGCATCATCTAGAGAGAGAAAATGGCCTAAGAAGCAAACTACGCCAAGGAAAGACAAGAATAAGAACACAATGGTGGGCTCCAGTAGGGAGCACCGCCAGGACCAATGAATACATATTTGTGGAACTATCGTGGGTTGGGAAATGCTACGACGGCTAGGGAACTTCATGATTCACGAGGGATTGTGCCCCATTTTTTCTTTGTGTAGTAGAGACACATACAAGTGCAGAAGTCTAGAGTGGATTGTTTTAGCGAGAATGTTTGGTTATGAATGTTTTCTTTGTTAGCAGTACTGCCGTAGTGGCGGTCTGGCAATCTTTTAAAATAATGAAATAAAGATAGACCTTTTTACCTTACTCTTAGTATCACATTGACACGGTTGTGTTTCCTTTCATTAGAACCATGGCGGCTCACATGTGTGTACGGAGAGGCCCTAGTGAGTGTGTGTCACAAAACATGGGATATGTTAAAGTTCATCAAAGGCATCATCACTCTTACCACGGATGTGCATTGGTGATTTTAATGAAGTACTCTTTGGAGAGGAGCATATATCGTATGTTTAAATGACAGACCCAAGATTTTAGAGATATATTTGATATTTGTGAGTTAAAGGATCTCGGCTTCATGGATACACCGTGGACTTTTAAGAAGAAGGTAGCTACAGGATCCTATTTTCGTGTGAGACTTGATAGAGCACTTGCTACTATGAGCTGGTGCGAGCGCTTCCCCTAGCTACTCTACAACACTAGACGACAATGACGTCAGATCATTCTCCTCTCCTCCTTTGGTATGAGCCAATGGAGGAAAATCAGAGGATGTCTCGTGTGCTCAATTTGAAGCTATGTGGGAGACACATCATGAATTTCAGCCTTTCATATATTTGGTACGGAAGTCTGATACCAAAGGGCTCTCGGGCTCCTTATCGGCGTGGGGACGGAACACGTTCGGCAACGAGCCAGCTGTTATGCATGCAGCACTCTGCTTTACGCCCAACTTTATAAATAAAGCAACGATTATCCAGAGTACAATAAAGTCACCGACGTCTAGACATCAAAAGAAAAATAAAAGGAGTCCGCTGGGGCCACAGCACAATACACCCAAAAAGGAAGAAAAAAGTGTGTGTGTGTGTGTGGGGGGGGGGGGGGGGGGGAGCGACGAAGAGTAGCACCCCAACGACCCCCCCAACGAACTAGCAGGGGGCATGGCATTGTTACGTCGTGAGCCTGCAAGATGCGCCCACCCGCTCCAGTCACGCTTGCGGAGAGGGGTACCACTGTACCTTCTTTGGAGGTGGGCAAGCAAAGAAAAAATAGAGTCAGAATCCCGACGGGGAAAAATCCGCTCAATCACCATCTTATTTCTAATCTTCCAAAGGGTCCAGGTCAATGCCGCAAACACCAACAAGAAGAGGTGGTGCCTTCCCCTGGTGCGGTTTGCCTCCGTCTCTAGGAACTCGCCGAGGTCCTGGGCCTACGAGGTAGGCCCTAGAGCTTCTCGGATGAAGTTCCACAGAAACTGAGCGGCAGGACAGGTAAACATTATGTGGGTACAAGATTCCGGAGTCCCACATAACGGACACAACCCATCGCCGGGACCGCTACGCTTCGAGACCTCTACCCCAGAGGGGAGGCGGTCCCGGAGCAGTTGCCAAAGGAAGATACAGATGCTCAGGAGGAGGGGGGACTTCCACAAGTGGGACGTCCAAGGCAACTCCGGACCCTGGAAGAGGGTCCGATATGCTGAACTAACCACGAACGCTCCCGAGGGAGACTGGACCCAAGACACCTTATCCCTCTCGACTGAGAGGGATAGGGGTAGGGAACCCCGCAACCTCACAAAATCATCCGCCTCCACGGCGTTAAAGGTCCTCTGGAACGGGATGTTCCATTGGTCCTACTGAAACGGGTCGACGACTAACATTGTGGGGGCTGCGCAGATAGTGAACAACGCCGGGAACTCTTGAGATAGGGGGACCCCCTGAATCCAGGGGTCCAGCCAAAAAAGGACACCCTGACCATCCCCTACCACAAATAGGGAACCACGACGAATGAAGTGCTTAATGTCTTGGATGGCCCGCCAAAACTGGGAACCCTCCCGGCGGTCACATGCCATCAGGGGGCGACCCCGGAGGTACTTGGCCTTAACTAGTTGGAGCCACAGACCACCCTCATCTTGAAGAATCCACCATACCCACTTAAGCAAAAGGGCGATATTGAAGCGGCGCGAATCAAGGACCCCGAGCCCCCCAAGAATTTTGGGGGTACAAATATCTGCCCATTTCACCATATGATACTTCTGGTGCCCATCTCCAGCGACCCAAAAGAATCTAGACAGCTCTTTCTCCAAGTCTGCATGGACTCCTTTAGGAAGCAAGTATAGTCCCATATGATATGTGGTGAGGCTGGACAGGCAGGAGTTAATCAGCACTGTCTTGGACCCCTTGGTCCTTAGGCATGCACGCCACGGTTCGGCTTTCTACCGAACCATCGTGACCATGGGGGCCAGATCCCTGATCAGTACCCGAGAGTCCCGCATGGGCATGCCCAGGTAGGTGATGGGGAAATCCACCAACCGGCAGTTAAGACGGTCCATGATCAACTGCTTCTCCTCCTCGGGGAAACCTAGGATCATAACCTCGCTCTTGTCGAAGTTGATCTTGAGCCCAGACATGGACTCAAAACACAGGAGCATGAACTTGAGATTAATAATGTCAAGTTTCGACCCCTGGACCATGATCATAGTATCATCCGCATACTGGAGGTGGGTGATGCCACCTTCGGGGATTAGATGCCCCACCACCCTCGAGAGGTGGCTAGCGATCTTGGCCTTATCCAAGATCTCTGCGAGGGCATCCACCGCGGAGTTGAAAAGGAAGGGCGACAGCGGGTCCCCTTGCCTTACTCCGCAGGAGGGTCTAAAATAGGGACCCACTTCCCCATTGATATTGATAGCCGTGCTCCCGCTCATAACGAACTGCATGATCCACGAGATCACCCTATCCTCAAATCCCCTACGCTCGAGGACTTGCCTCAAGAATGACCAATCCAGCTTATCGTAAGCCTTCGGAAAGTCAAGCTTGAGGAACACACCTTTCTGATGGTGCACCTTCACCTCATGAATGATCTCATGGAGAGCAAGTATGCCATCATGAATCAAGCGGTCCTTGAGGAAGGCAAACTGGAGCGGGTGGGTCAGGCGTTCCATGATAGGGGCAAGGCGGAGGGGGCAGACCTTGGCGAAAATCCTCTAGATGACGTTGATCACTGTGATTGGTCGAAATTGGCGAATATCCGTGGCCCCCACTATCTTGGGTATCAGGGTAATCACGCCAAAATTCAGCCATGACATGACAAGGGTCCCCGAGTAGAACTCCTGCATAATCACAGGGCTCAGCTGGTCCCAAAAGGACTGGAAAAACACCACTCGGAGCCCGCCGACCCTGGCGCCGAGTTGGCCTTCATTGCGTTGATAGCTGCGGCGACCTCAGACTGAAGAAAAGGGAGGGTAAGCTCCAGATTCTCCTTCATGGTCACCCTGGCATTCTCGGGCCAGAAGTCCGCCCCCATCGCCAGTCCCGAGCACCGGGACGCCAAGAAGAGTTCCCGATAGAACGCATAAATATGGGCCGAGATCTCTCTTCGGTCTTCAAGAAGAGAGTCTGCAGCCCAGAGGCACGGGATCGAACACTTCCTACGCCTACCATTCGCGATGGCATGGAAATAGGCCATGTTGGATTCCCCCTGGATAGTCCAGTTCTGACGGCTCCGCTGCCTCCAGAATGCATCTTCTCCCTTATAGATCTCCATAATGGAGGTCTCAAGAGAGTATCTATGGGACCAGGCCTCCGCGAGAGGCCCACCCTATCAGCCTCCCGATCAAGGGCCTGGATCTCCTGAAGAATGGCCTCCTTCTGGCCGCGGATTGTAGCACCCAGGTTTGCACCCCAGCCCTGCATCAATTGGCGCGACATCAAGGCACAATGATGCCAGACATCAACCGCACAGAAGGCGCGGGGTGGCGAAGATGAAGCCTCCACCCACCTCGACCGAACCGCCTCCACAAAACCCCGCTGATGTAGCCAGAAGTTTTTGAAATGAAAGCTATTAGATCTCGGCGGGGCCCTCCCCCTGAGGAAAGGAGGAGGGGGGTATGGTCCGAGCCCACCCTGGTGACCGCACGGAGCGAGCACAGGGGGAAGGCCAACTCCCAATCCACAGAGATAAAGACCCTATCGAGGACGCATCGCACCGGATCCAGATGATTGTTGGTCCAGGTGAACCTCGCACCAACCCGAGAGATCTCCCTAAGAGCCAGTTCCGCGTTGCAATCATTGAACATACGAATCCTATGGAGGTCCACATTCGCCGAGCTCTTGTCCGCGGCAGAGCGAATCAAGTTGAAGTCCCCTGCCACAATGATAGGGGTCTCCGTATGCTCCACCTTGGCCTTGAGCTCGAGCAGGAACTCCTGGGACCTCCTATGGTCTGTGGGGCCATATACAATCACGACCTCCCATTTGAGGCGTGATTGTTTATGGGTGATGACCATGCTCACAAAGAAGTCCCCGTGGTCCATATCCTCTACCTCGAAGGTATCCTCCTTAACACCAAGGAGGATGCCGCCGGAGTGGCCTGATGCCGGAAGCCATGTCCAAGCAAACTTATGTCTAGACAATGCCTCCAGCTCCAACGGCGAGAAGTCCTGACGAATGGTCTCCTGGAGGCCCACAATATCCACATCTTCTTGGCCCAGGTACTCCTTGATCTTGCGGCGGCGCCCGTCCTGGCCGAACCCCCGCATGTTCCAAATGAACACCCGGAACGCCCGGAGAAAGTCCATATGAACGATCACTCGAGGGCGGCCCTCTTACTGGGGGGCGGAACGAGATCGGCTAGCAGTCACGGGCCGAGGCGGGACCTTAGGAGGCCGTCCCCGAGGCCTCCCTATGCCGAGGGTCCTCATGGGGGGCTGGCCGCCATTAGGGTCAAGTGGTGGAACCGAGCTGGACCCGGGCTCCGAAGAGCCAGGTCCTGCCAGTATGAGGGCCCGTTCCCGCTCCCGTGCGTCGCGCGCACGGGCATCGGCAATCTGGCCCTCATACACCTCTCGAGCCTTGATGGCCACGACCTGCTCCAAACGGGGTCCCTTCTCGCCGCGGAACACAATGCCGCAGTCGGACGCGACCGCACACAGGTGATCCAAAGCTACCTCCTCCAGAGCCGAGAACCTAGAACCCGAGGGCAAACCAGAGCTAACAGGGGGAGGGGGAGGGGAGGGGGAGGGCGAGGCGTACCAGGAAACTCGTCTCGCGCTGTCACCCGTTGGGTCGCCCGCTCCGCGATCGTCGGCTCCGGGCCCACACCCCCACTACGAGCCCCCGCAATGCGCTCACTGTGTCGAGACGGGGGAGGAGGGGGCTGACGGGGGCCTCTGGCCCGGCGCACCCTGGCACTCGGCCCGGGAGTGGTGAGGTCGATCGTGGCCGGGCCACCAGCGGCGAGGTCCGGAGTGTCCGGCGCGAGCGAGTAGCACACCATCCCCGGGGAGCGGGGGGACGACTGGGGAAAGACGTCCAGCCCCACACTACCCGAGGTGTCCTCCTCCGACGAAGCGAGGGTGGTGGGCGGCGGGGAATCCTCCTTGCTCCCCCCCCCCCCCCCGGCCCCTCTCCCGAAAACAGCTGGGACAGCACCAGATAGGGTGGGACCAAGCTACCAAAAGTTCAAGATTATTAAACGCTTGATGGAGCTCCAACACTGGAAAGAAATCATGTGGCGTCAGCGATATGCGTATACAGTGGCTAGCGGAGGGCGGCCGTAATACAAGGTTTTTTCCATATGAGAGTTAGTGGCCATAAAAAAAAGTTGTTTGGCGAGGCCAAATGAATCCATTACCGAAGACCAGCAAGAACTCGGCGATTTTACTCAGGATTTCCTTAAGCGGCTGTATACATCGGAAGGTATAGAGGGCATGGATGAGGAGTTGTCAGCTATTCCTGTTACTGTTACGGAGGCAATGAATAATATGTTGATTGCACCATTCGATGATTCAGAAGTTAAGCATGCGTTTTTTTCAGATTTTCCCTATGAAGACAGCTTTGGTCCGGACGGTTACCCGACCCAGTTTTTTCAGAAACATTGGGATATTTGTGGTGGCGAGGGTGAGAATTGATGTACTTAATGTATTACTCGGTGAAGTGAGCCCTGAAGGTATTAACGAGACTTTCTTTTTTCTTATTCCTAACGTGGCCTCCCTATAGGAGCAAGGAAAGTTTCGTCCCATCAGTCTATGTAATTTTATATATAAGATGGCTTCTAAGGTCTTGGCCAACAGACTAAAGGTAACCTTGCCGAATATGATCTCGGAGGAGTAGTCAGCTTTTGTCCTAGGGAGAATGATCATAGACAACATTATTACTGCATATGAGTGTCTTTATTTTATGAAGAGAAATTGCGCAAAGAAGTATCAACACTATGCACTGAAACTGGATATGCAGAAATCTTATGATTGTGTTGAGTGAGATTATTTGAGAGCTACCATGACACACATGGGTTTCCATCACAAGTGGGTGGATCTTATTATGATACTTGTCTCATCGGTTTCCTTCTCGGTGTTGTTCAATGGAACGCCTCTAGAGGAGTTTCGACCATGCAAGGGCCTTCGACAAGGTGACCCCATATCCCCTATCTCTTTTTACTTGCAGCAGATGACCTCTCTAGCCTTTTCAAACTAAGTCGTTAATCACCGCATCTCAAAGAAATTAAGGTGGCTCCTATAGATCCTGTTGCAAATCACCTCCTTTTTGCGGATGATAGCCTTCTCCTCATTAAAGATAGTGAAGAGGGAGTAGAGAAAGTCAAGGATGTTCTGGAGAAGTATTGCAACGCTTAAGGCCAGCGGATAAATTTAGATAAATCTTCAGTTTTGTTCACACTAATAGAAAAGAGGTCTTCCGTTCGGTGTTGAACAAGTCACTAGTCCCGGTTCGTAACGTCTCCAACGGCTATGAACCAGGGTAAACACTAGTCCCGGGCCGGACCAGACCTCTAGTCCCGGTCCGTAATACGGCCCGGGACAAAAGACGTCGAGACAACGAGCTGCACTGTGCGTGGACAACTAGCCCCGGTCCGTATCACGCCCCGAGACTAGTTAGTTCCCTATATAATGCAGCCGCTTTGTCCATGCCCGAGCCATGTCCATTTTTCTTCCCAAGCAAGACGAGTTCATGCCTTTTTTTTCAAGATTTGGTTGCAACCCCTAAATCCAAGGTTTTAAAAGGTTAGGTACTTCATCCTTTCATCTCTTATTGTTACTTTAGCTCAATGTGATAGAAGTAGAGATGGATTTGCATGCTCTAGAAGTAGAGGATTTTTAGATGTGTAACAAATTTTGATTAGGGCACAAAGTTACTGAAAATAGAAATGTGTAATTTTAGAGTTTCAGAGCTTAGAATTTAATGAGGTTTTCACTGTTAGAATAATAATAAAAAACTCCACATTTTTCATGTTAATTATTTTATCTAATTCAAAAATTGGTGCATGTAAATTTTTCAAAATTCAAATTTATTGCTCTAGAATATCTCATTAGAACTTCTATTAAATTGGTCACTGATCTATATTTCTGATGTTGTGTAATGGTTTTAGATATACTTTTACAATAATGCAAATGGTCCATGAATAGATGTACGGTACTGACTGACGCTCTGGCGAGTTCATTAATGGCGTGCATGAATTCATCCGTGTCGCTGATGCAAAAAAGCGGAATTGTTTTGTATTCTGTCTATGTAGTGGATGTAGGAATCAGAAGGATTACTCTGACTCAAAAACCCTTCACATCCACCTATTGAAGTCCGGTTTCATGCCCAGTTTTAATTGTTGGACCAAGCACGGAGAGAGAGGGGTTATAATGGAAGACAATGAATAAGAGGAGGATGATGATGGCAACTATCATGGTTTCCCTGAGTACGGAGATACTTCCAAGGGGGAAGGTGAAGGGGAGGCTGAAGAAGAGACACATGATGAGCCCGCTGATGATCTTGGTCAGACCATTGCCGATGCACGGAGAGACTATGAAAATGAGAAGGAGAGGGAGAAGTTCAATCACATGTTAGAGGATCACAAAATTTGTTGTCCCCAAATCGCGAAAATGGTCTGAAAAAGCACAATGGAATTGCTGCGATGGAAGGAAAAGTGTGGTATACCTGACTCCTTATTTGAAAAGTTGCTGAAAATGATGAAGAATATGCTTCCAAAGGATAACGTATTGCTCGCCAGTACATACGGAGCAAAGAAGGTTGTCTGCCCTCTCGGTTTAGAGGTTCAGAAGATACATGCATGCCCTAATGAATGCATCCTATATTGTGGTGAGGATTACGCGAATTTGGATGCATGCCTAGTATGCACTGCACTGCGGTATAAGATCAGACGATATGTCCCTGGTGATGTTGAGGGCGAGCCCCCCAGAAGAGGGTTCTTGCCAAGGTGATATGGTATGCTCCCATAACACCACGGTTGAAACGTGATGCAGCCTGTCCTACAGACGCCCCTCCATCTACACCACCTAGTCCCCCCAAGTGGACCAATGATTCGTGCCCGAGCCAATATCCTACAAGCTAAGGTTAACTCGCTCCTTTCCTCGTGTGACTCTGATATGCCTTTGGATGGCTTGCTACTTCATGCAACTAAACTATGAAACCTCAGCTATGAAGAACCAGTACCTCGCCAAGCCACCAAGGAAGAAGAACCAGGACAAGCCGCTGATGGAGCTCACCACACCGGAGTCTCCGACCTACACTGGAGTCTCCGATCCTGCCCACCGGAGTCTCCAGACCGACCCCCGGTCCGACCCCAGGAACTGACCCGGGGACAGTCTGTGTGCCCCTCCCGAGACAGGTCCGAAGATTGACCGGAGTCTCCGGCCCAGATCGGAGTCTCCGGACCACTCCACCGGAGTCTCCGGCCTGCGCGACAACAGGCATGTAAAGGCGTTTTGGGCCTGGCCCATGTAACCCCCAGATTCGCCCCAACTTCCAGTTTTATCCCCCAAATTACCCATGTTTATGTGGCTGGCCTATATATAGCCCCACCCATATATTGTAAACCCTAGACTTGGATAATTGTAATTGAAGACACCCCTTAGGATCTATCAATTACTAGTCTCATGCTCCTTGACAAGGAGCACCAATTATCCCCCTCTTCCTGGATTTTGCCTCATGCGTTCAAGTTGTACAAGTCCTTGGAGTTTGGTATCTCGTCTCCATGTAGTCAAGATCTCATCAATCCTCTCACCCCCGTTGTTGGCCGTGGGAGAGTGTCTTGCCCAACGCCAATCCTTGGGATTGTGTTGGACCGGTTGCCACCGGCGTGAGCTATCGGCTTGTATCGAGTTTTCGTGTGTGTGTGTTCATCGAGTTCTTCACGTGTGAGTTCGTGGATTTCATCCCCTTCTCCTCCCACTCGCTCTTCCCTCGATTTCCACGGGATTCGTGAAAGATCGGGCCTCCCCGAGGGGTCACCCCTAACATATTGGTATCAAGAGCAAGGTTGATCACGAATTTCCCCTCAATTTTTATCTTCTATCCATCATAAATTCAAAAATTTCCCAAAAAAGAACCCCAATTTGCCTTTGGATCAATCTCTTGTTTGGAGTGTTATTTGTGGTTTTGATCCGACCAAATCTTCTCTAAGGTGCTGGTCCTGCTTTTCCCTACGTTTCACAGCCCAATTTTGGCCAAATTTTCGTGGATTTGAGGACTCTTGGCGTGGATTTCCGCCAAGAACACGAGCTGTTCTCCCCGCACCGGAGTCTCCGGCCCCAGACCGGAGTCTCTGGCCCGACTAGAATCTCCGGCCCTGAACGCCAGTTTTGTCTTCTGCTCTTATTCCGCATTGGCTAATTTGTCTGCTTGTTGTTTGTGTTCCGTGTGCATGTCACCAACTAACAGATAGCTTCCGCAACATTGCCCGTGCTCTTCGACACCACTGACCCCAAACTCCTCCCCGCTCCATCGGCACAAGCTCATCATCAACAACTAAGGTATAACTTGTGTCAAACCTTGTAGCCATATCTTCCTTTGTGTGTACCTATCCCATGAGAGCAACTCCTTTTGTGTTTGCCTAAGAATTGTTCACTTGTCCTTGGAAAGTGAGTGTGTGGAAGCAAAGACAAAAGTTAACTTCGTAGTATAGAAAGGGAGAGAAGAATCAAACAAAAGAGAGGAAAAACAAAAGAAAAATAGAAAGATACATAGTCTCCCAATACAAAGAGAGTATCAAGCTTGTAAGCATAAGAGCAACCAAGGCAAGTGCACAAATCCGTTGCTTATCCTCTTTTGGCGAACTAGTTGTGGTCTCCTTTAGTTGGCATGACAACCGAGCATAGTCTTCGTTAGGACATTTTGTGCTCTTTTTCATAGTCGTGCTAACCCTATTTTCTACACGCGTGTGTGTAGTCGTAGGTTCTCGTCACATTTCGAGTTGACCATCTACTTTTGACTTGAGTTTTGTTGAATCTTATCCACTTTTGACTATCCTTTTTGTTTGGTTGGTCCTTTGGATTTCCACAATCCTAACCTTCCACCAAAAGCTTTTGCGAGTTGTAGTTCCTTGTGTGTGAGTTTCTTTGCAATTTCACTTTGCAAGATCTTAGCTCTCTTGTGTGGCAATTGGTTTGATACAATCTCCAAGGTGAGGTAAAAGGCTAACTCTCCATGTATTCCCCTCCATATACAATCCGTGTTGGCTTTGCATTATGGACATGAATGGCGAGTCGTCCCAACCAATGCCACCTCAAGAGGAAGACACACAATACATGACAAGGTGGGATCATTGGAAGGTCCGCCGAGAATTCAACTACCGTTGTGATGCCCTTGAGCAGCGCCAAGACGAACAATTTAGCGAAACCCGAGTGGATTTCAAGAGCATCGACAACCGCTTCGAGGAGGTCCGAGGACAAATGCATGCCATGCAACACAACCTCGGCCATCAAAATGAAGCTCTTGGTCGCACTCTCGCTGCAACGGATGAGAAGCTTCAACGACTCATTGATGGGCTCGCAAGGCCGCGATCTCGTGACTCAAGCTCGTCACGACACTCCTCAAATGAATCAAGATCTTCATGCCATCACGCTTCAAGGCACCAAGATGGACCCATCCTTCACTCCATGATCTCTTCTCAAGCTGTACCATCTCCGCGACACGCTGCAACGTCAAGCTATGATGGGGACCTCTCCGCAAGACCTCCAAGACGTGAAGCGAACCGACCATAACCAAGGGCATTCGTGATTCAACAAGAACAACCTCAAGTGGACCCCCTTGCCCTTTGTTCTACTACTCGCTGCCGATTGCAGCATCTGCCGTGGCCATTCCCACGATAGTGGCGCCCACCGTGGGGCCTGTCCGGTCAGGCCGGTGTTCTGCGGCGAGATCCAATCTGCCCAACAATGAGACGATCGCCACCGGACGCATGATCTTGCCGAGCAGCTATGTCCCGGTGGCGTGCTCTGTCATGCACAGCGTGATCATGCCGGTCGGCACGATCAGCCTCTTAGTCGGCTTCACCGACGTCATCGTCTTGGAGGACTCAGCTCACATCCGCGAGTCGCCACCATGCGACTGTCTCTCCAAGAGCCAGGTCCGCACCATCCACCGCCTCGCCTCCGAGTACGACTCGGCCAACAGCAACGTGGCCGAAACCACCGTGGCCATGGACGACGCGACCCTCAACAATGACGCTGACTCGGTGACCCCGGCGTTAGCTGCCGGCTCCATCGTCTGTCAACAACCAGATTTTTAATCCCAGATGCCTGTTATGCCATACATCGCAATCCCAGGATTACCATTTTTGCGAGACATAACAGAATTGGATACCATAGTACATCATCCATTACAAATGGTACATAAGTTCTTACACAAATAGGGATCTCATGATCCAGTTCTTAATACAACTTCAAGCAGCGGAATACGTAATAATAACGGTAGCATGGGCGAAGCTCCATCTTCGGGGTCACAGGCAATGCTGACGATGGGAGATGATCCTCGTTGTCGTAACCTTCCTGGGGTCCATACTCCAGGTACTCCTCTTCATAGTCTGGCCATGGGAATAGCCAGGGACAAAGCCATGAGTACTCTTTAAGTACTCGCAAACTAGTACTAACAGGTAAAGGGGTTTTTATATAATAGGACACTAGGCTCTAGGGTTGTTTTGCAAAAGCCAGATTTATCTCTACTAAGTTCCAACGCTAGTCATAATTTTATAACTCCTAAGTGGGATCTTGTAACTCATGTCACAACTCTGTTGTGGTCAAGTCAAAGTCTCAATTCATTTCACAAGTCATTTTGAAAACATCTGACGGGGGAAAAGTATGGCCACTCCAACTGTCCATAACCGCGGACGCGGCTATTCGAATAGTTTGACACTCTGCAGAGATTGTACACTTTCACCACAACATTCGATACATCTGTCAGGAACAAATCCTGAACTCACCATACTCAGTATGCGGATAATCAATCCTAAGCTTTCAATTACACGCCCTAGTATAAGTATTTCTCCTGTGAGTGTGACCTCCCAACCATGACCAACTGTCATCTTGGGTACTGCACAGGTGGACAATCTTCACAAGGTAGCCTCAGCTCAGACCTTGGCCGTGAGGGAACTAATACTAAGGTATATAAGTTTCTAGTCAAGCCCTACCCAATCTTCGGGTATTGTGGTTGTACGATAAAATTGGAATGGTATCGCATCCAGACAACCATCAGTTTTATAAAGGGCTAAGGCTACTGCCTCAACATTTTTATCACCAAAATCATCAGGTGTTCAGAAACACATGTCCAAAACATTTCAATAGAATGATGCATCATTCCAAGGTTTTCATAACCATTTTCATCAAGTATTACCATCTAAAGTTGATCAAGTTTTATGCTTAGCACTAGCATCTATAAGTAGGGGTAGTACTAATGAGGGGTGGTAGACTAGTGGAGTTTCAACTAAGTACAACCTTATGTCTTAGGCTGATATCAAGGTTTCTAACTTAGGCCAAATTGTATGCTCTTTATGCAACCTTCACATATCTTTCTAGAATCTACAAGTCACTTAAGTAAACTCCAAGTAATAGCTTTGATAAAGAAATAAAATAATCAAGCTTGTAAGTAAAACTAGGATTGGTTTATCAAGTGGATATGATCACATATGCTTAAGGCATATAGTGGACATAGTAACCAGTAGTGGTTTGTGGTATCAGTAGGGTATCTTGCAAGGGTTAGCTTGCATTGGTCCACTTAGTTAATAAAGCTTGCAAGTATGGGCTTGCACAATATCTGTATAAGCATGCCTTGTGCAGAGCAGTGGTTGAAGTTCTCCTCGGCTTCTTCTTCGTAGAATCCTCCTTCCTCCTCGTATCCTTGGTCGGTACTAGCGTCTATAAATAAAACAAGGTACACAATCACCAAAAAATACTTAACTACTTGCAATCATCACACACAAGGGTCCTATATATGATCTAACATCATCTCTAACATTACAAGATTAAGGCTTGGTTTAATTCCTTTTATTTTTAGAAAAGTAATTTCTACTCATTGAAAAACTACTTAAGATTTAATATTCTCCAAACCAAACATGAGATCATGTTGACACATATCATCACCACATATTTTAGTCCATGGGAATATGATTTAAAGTGGTGACACAATTTAATAAGGTTTTACCTTTTTTTTAATTAATTAAAGTGGCTAGAAATGCCTATGTGGCATTCTTTTATTACTTGAACATTATTTCTGTAAGTAAACCTATATATTTTTATATATTCTGAAAGGTATGGTTAAATGTGATTTTTGAGAGTTGGAATCAACTCAAAAGCTATTATGGTTTAAATTTGAAAAATGTTTGAATGCAGAAAAGCTCCTGCCTTGTTATTTTTACCTTGGGTGATCTACAGATCCAAATGACTTGAATCCAACGGGAATGGATTCATAATTTCCATATCTTTCTAAAAAAATTAGTTTCATTCAATTTGGTGCACTGAATCGATCTGGGTTGATTTTTGAAAATGGGTACAGAAGTGTGTTTGAAATAAAATGGAAAAGGTTTGATTTGAATAACTGGGCTGCGCGGGAAAAGTTAACGGGCCGGCCTGCTAAGCATAGAGCTTCCGCGGGCTGCTTAAGTGGCTGTCCCCACTCGTCGATTGAGACGAAGTGCGAAGCGGTATGGGGCGATGTGGGTCGTTCGATCTGGTTCTAATCCAACGGCTGGGAGTCATCGTCGACGTTGAGCAACGCCGACGAGACAGAAACCTAGCACGATGTGGGGTTGCTGGGGCTCACCGAGGTCGGCGGTCGGCGAGGCAGGCGAATGACGAAGTCAACGACGGCGAACTCAGGGGTGGTCGCGACAGCTCCTGGGGTGGACGAAAGCGATGGCGCCCTTCTTCTCCAGAGGCGGCGGGCTCCGGTGAAATTCTGGCGATGCGCTGCTCGCCTTGCTCCGGGACTGAGGTGGTGTGGTTCTGGGTGAGAGAGGAGTGGAAGGGTGTGAAGAATTCGAGCGGGGGAGTCCTCTATTTATAGTCTCGACGGTGAGACCAAACGGCATGGGCGGGCGACGGTGGCGACATGGCTACTGGCTGCTTGAGGCATGGCCGGCTGTGGCAACCGCTTGGTGGTCTCCTGGCGGTGCTCTACAGCTTTAATGCGCTTGTAGGGGCGGTGTGGTTTGGTCTGGAACACGCGACACTCTGCGCGGCAGAGGCGGCGTCTTCGACGGCGAGCGGTGGCTGTGTGTCACGGGGCGGCGAACGTGGATGTCTAGCGGTCTCCTGGGTCGGTGGTGATCGTGTATGCCTTGGCGGCGCGCGTACTGGTGGCTTTCGAAGGGTGGCGGCTGGCGCATGCTCTCGGCATGGTTCTTTGGCGAGTATGCGCTGTCCGTGCGTGTGGTCCGATGGCTAGCGGGTTCGGAGCCTGGACAAGGGTTGGCGGTGGGTGGGATTGCTCCCGGACATCTTGGCTAGCTTGTTTCTCCTAGCTTGCTGTCGACATGGGGGTGACAAGGGTGTGCTCGGCTGTTCACCATTGATGGCAATGCCAAGCTTACAGTGAGGCTAGTGCTTGGTTTAACTTGCTAGATGATCTACTGAGATGGTTGTGATCCAAAGAGGGAACAAGTTAGGCTTCAATCACTGCTCACAATAGTGTTTGGATTTTGTTTGATTTGTGTCTGCAACCTGTTTGATGAAATGGCCGCATGAATTCAAGTTTTGAATTTTGAAAAGATTTTTGGTGGGTGTGCTAGATTGGTGCTGGTGAGTCTGCAGATGCTTGGGTTTTGAAAGTTGAGCTTGTTTGAGTGGTTTTTGAAAAAGTGGGATCTTCCCATATGATAAAGATTCAATTTTGAATTGTCATTTAAACTATGCATTTGAAAGTTTCTGGATGATCACAAAGTGGGCCTTGATATTTTTTTATGAGTACATTCAAGGGGTGCAAAGATCCAGAAAAGTTTCTGTTAGGTTTTGAAAGTTTGAGATAGCCAAAGTAGGCATGAGAGTTAATTTGGTCAAAATGACCATTCCCTTATTTTATTTGTTTTGATTTACTTGTCTTTAGGAAAAGTGTGGGAAATATTTAGATGATGTTTATTTCACCTAAGCATCCATTTACAAGCAATGGAACACATAAACAAGGTGATTCAAAAGAATTCAAAATGAAATGCATACACATATGCATGCTTCCATAATTTTATTTAGCAAAGTTTTTGTTAACCCTAAATTTTGATGATTAGAGTTTGATGATCCAAGTTTAGTAATTTTGGGATGTTACAAACCTTCCCCCCTTAAACAAAATCTCGTCCCGAGATTTGAAAAAGGACGAAAAGATTACCTAGGATTTGAAGAGATCGGGAAACTCCGTCCTGATGTGGTCTTCGCGTTCCCAGGTAGCTTCCTCTTCTGTGTGGTTGCTCCACTGAATCTTGAGAAACTTGATGCTTCGGGTTCGGGTAGTTCGAAAAGCTTCTTCCAAAATACGGATGGGTATTTCGGGATAGGTCAGGTCATCGTTGATCTCTATGGTCCGGTGGTCGATATTCTTGAACACTTCGGTCTTCTCGGGGACTTCGAGACACTTGCGAAGTAACGAGATATGGAACACATTGTGCACTGCGGACATCTCTTCAGGTAGTTCCAATTGATACGATACTTCTCCTCGATGGTTCAGAATCTTGAAAGGTCCAATATATCTAGGGGCTAACTTTCCTTTGAGTTGGAAATGCTGCATTCCCTTCAATGGCGACACTTTCAGATAAACAAAATCTCCTATGTTGAAGGCGAGGTCTCTACGTCTCTTGTCGGCGTAACTCAAAAGAACCTTCTCTTCTGCTTCTTGCAGGATGTCGGGTCCAAAAAATCTGACTCTCTCCTACTTCCGACCAGTTCAAAGGGGTGCGACACTTTCTTCTGTACATGAATTCAAATGGGGCCATTTGCAAACTGGCTTGATAACTGTTGTTGTATGAAAATTCTGCAAATGGCAGACAGTCTTCCCACTTGGATCCATATTCTAACACGCATGCTCTCAGCATATCTTCGAGTATTTGATTCACTCGCTCTGTTTGTCCATCGGATACGAGGGTGATCTGTGATCTTTGAAATCTAAGCGGGTTCCTAAACCTTCTTGGACTTTCTTCTAGAATCTCGAGGTAAACTGAGTTCCTCGATCCGATACAATGTTCTTGGGGACTCCATGCAAACTAACTATTCTAGCGATGTACAACTCTGCTAGTTTCGAACTCTGATATGTGGTTTTGACGGGCAAGAAATGGGCGACTTTGGACAATCTGTCCACTATGACCTAGATAGAGTCATTTCCCCTACTAGAAGTAGGCAGTCCAGTGATAAAGTCCATTCTAACAGAATCCCATTTCCATTCCGGAATCTGCAAGGGTTGCAACAATCCAGTAGGTCTTTGATGTCCTGCCTTGACTCGCTGACAAATATCACACTTGGCGATATAGCTTCCGATTTCTCTCTTCATCTTATGCCACCAAAATTGCTCTTTCAAATCTTGATACATCTTAGTTCCTCCGGGATGGATAGAATAAAGAGTATCATGAGCCTCCTTCAAGATAAATTCTTTCAACTCAGAATCTGCTGGTACACAAAGGCGTCCTTTGTACCACAAAACTCCTTCTTCATCCTCAGTGAATCCAGGTACTTTGCCTATACCGATACGACGCTTGATTCCTTCAATACTAGCATTTTCCTTCTGCGCCTCTTTAATCTGACTGATCAAAGTGGTCTGAAGTTCTATACTAGCCAAAAATCCTTCACTTACTAATTCCATTCGAAAATCTTCCATATCTTTGTGCAAACTTGGTTGCTCCTTCAAAATCATGGAGTTCAAGCGGCACGGCAATCTGCTAAGGGCATCGGCTACCACGTTGGCTTTACCAGGGTGATAGTGAATGTCCAGGTCGTAATCCTTGATTAGCTCAATCCATCTTCTCTGCCTCATATTCAGCTCCTTCTGAGTGAATATATACTTTAGGCTCTTGTGATCCGTATAGATCTCACAACGGTTTCCCATCAGGTAATGTCTCCATGTTTTCAGGGCTAGAACTACGGCTGCGAGTTTAAGGTCATGGGTTGGGTAGTTTTGCTCATGCTGCTTCAGTTGTCGAGATAGATAAGATATAACTTTGCCTTCTTGCATTAGCACACATCCGAGACCGATCTTGGATGCGTCACAATACACATCGAAGGGCTTCGTGATATCTGGCATGATCAAGATTGGGGCTGAAATCAATCTCCTCTCAAGTTCTTGAAAACTCGCTTCACATTTGTCGGTCCATTCAAACTTCTTGTCCTTCTTCAGCAATTGGGTCATGGGTCTGGTGATACTAGAGAATCCTTCTACGAATTTGCGGTAATATCCCGCCAATCCGAGAAATGCACGAACTTGGGTTTGAGTGGTTGGGGCTTGCCAATCTTCTACATATTTCACTTTGGCAGGGTCAACGGCAATTCCTCCGGCTGATACAATGTGACTGAGGAATCCTACCTCCTGTAACCAGAATTCACATTTGCTAAACTTGGCATACAACTGATGATCTCTAAGGGTTCCAAGAATGGTCCTGAGGTGTAGCTCATGTTCTTCTTCTGATTTGGAATAAATCAGAATGTCATCGATGAAAACAACGACAAACTTATCCAGGAAGTCCATAAAAATCTTATTCATGAGATTCATGAAATAAGCGGGGGCATTGGTTAGTCCAAAAGACATGACTGTATACTCGTACAATCCGTATCTGGTGGTAAAGGCAGTCTTTGGAATATCCTCTGCACGAATCTTGAGTTGATGATAGCCAGTTCTAAGATCAATCTTAGAAAACACTTTGGCACCGGTCAACTGATCAAACAAATCTTCTATCTTGGGCAAGGGGCACTTGTTCTTTATGGTGACATTATTCAACTTCCGATAATCCGTACACAAACGGTTACCTCCATCCTTCTTGTCCACAAACAAGACAGGTGATCTCCAAGGTGACGCACTTGGTCGAATCAATCCAATTTCCAACATGGAATCCAGTTGCTTCTTTAGTTCTGCTAGCTCTGACGGGTTCATACTATATGGTCTCTGGGCTATGGGTCCAGTTTCGGGGATTAGTTCGATGATAAACTCGATATCCCGATCTGGGGGCATACCAGGCAAAACATCTGGAAATACATCGGGGTATTCACAGACTATCCGAACTTGGTCAATGGTAGGTTGGGCTATACTCTTGTTGCATTTGAATTGGCGAGGTAAGGTTTCAGATACATGCTCGACTGATATTCCGGCAGTACCGGTCATGGTTATGGCTTTTTTGGCACAGTCAATCAATCCTTTATGTTTGGACATCCAATCCATTCCTAGTACTACTTCCAAACCTTTAGTTCCGAGTACTATCAGATTTGCATAAAAATCTATGCCATGGATTCTGATAGGGACGGCTTTGCAAATTTGCCTAGCCTTAGTGGTTGATCCGGGAATTTGAACAATCATGACATGCTTCAGTTTAGTTGGTTGAATCTTACTAGTGCATGCAAATTCTTTGGTGACAAATGAATGCGATGCACCAGAATCAAACAACATTCGTGCAAGTACTGAATTAACAGAAAACATACCTAGCACGACGCCTGGCGCTTCTTGAGCTTCTTCAGCATGCATGAGAAAAAGACGGCCATTGCGGTTGAGTGAATTCCCTGGGGCAAATCTTCTTCCTGGCTGAACACGACGCTGCTGCTAAGCTGGGACATTGGCATTGGGGGCTGTAGCATTCTTCTTGTTGGGGCACTCGTTGGAATAGTGGCCTTTATTTCCACAGTCATAACAAGTCACTTGCGACTTGTCCTTTGCTGCTACAGGCACAACATTGCTTCCAGTCCTAGGGGTTAGTGTTGGTATTGGCGGTAGCATTGTTGTTGTTGAACTTGGGTGGGGCACGATTGAAATTTCTAGCGTTGCCGGGGTTGTTGTGATTTCCTCCGGGTCTAGGGTTTCCACGGTTGGGATAGGTCGGACGGTTCATCGGGGGTCTGTTGGTTCTTGGGGCAAATCCTGGAGATGGGTTTGGGCGATACTTTGGGGTCTGATGGGTTCCTGGTTGATGCATCATGCGACGCTTGCGGTTCTCATTGACATTGTTGATCTTTCCTTCCATCTAGATAGCTGAGTCCACAAGGGCTTCAATATTAGCAAAGGGGATATTGACTAACACTGTCTGCATTTCATCATGCAGACCATTCAGGAATCTTTCTTTCTTCTTGGCTTCGGTGTCGATCTCATCCGGGCCATACCTAGCTAATGACAAAAATTTGTCACGGTATTCCACTACAGTCATCCTTCCTTGCTTCAGTTCTCTGAACTCGTCTCTCATCCTCTTGATCAAACCTGGTGGCACATGGGTTCTGCTAAACTTGACCTTGAATTCCTCCCAGGTCATCATCTGTCCTTTGGTCATTGCGCGAACACTGTTCCATCATGCCCTGGCATCTCTGGCTAGATAGTGGGTGGCGAATAGAACTTTCTCATTGGCTTCCACTCCGGCGACTTCTAGGTTATTCTCCATGGTTTGCAGCCAATCATCAGTGTCTAGGGGCTCTTCGAACTTAGTGAAAACAGGTGGGTTGGTATTCTGGAAATTCTTGAGCTTAGATCCATGGTTGTCCTGATTTCCATGGCCTTGGTTGTTATGGGCTAGCTGGGCTATCTGCTGAAGGGTGGATAGGTTGGCTTGACGTTCCGCTCTTTCAGCTTCACGGTCAGAAGTCAAGATTTGCAGAATCTGCAACATCGGGTCCGGGGCTGAACCACTTCCTCCACGTGGCATCTGAAGATTGAGATAGATCATGAGAAAAGAGGGGAATTTCTAAAGTTTTGGGTCTTTGAATTTTTTTTAAGTTTGACTCAGATTTTCTAGCAACTTTCTTTTTCATTCATTCATTCATTCATTCATTCATAGCACACAGTACAACACACACCACAACAAAGAAAAACAGGTGGTTTTAAGAACCATTCTGAGAACTACGATACAGTGGGACCAAATACTACTCACTACGCTAGTGCTCAAGTGCTACTACTCCTCGGAATCTGTGGCCTCAACATCCTCATCATCATCGATGAAGGTGAAATCATCCTCATCGGTGAAGAAATCCATCGCCTGATCCTCCAGAAAATCATCATCATCGCTGAGATAGGAGTAAGGGTCTCCACGAAGATCCTCTCCGGCATTCTCCCTTTCCTCCAACTGCATGTCTCTCTCGTGGATGGTCTCCTCCAAAGATGAGATGCGGTGGCGAAGATGTGCAATGATGCGCTCCTTCTTGTCGAGCTGACGGCGGCGAGACTTGCGATCCTTTGCTAGCATGGCGATGGTTTGATCCTTCGTCTTGATGATGGCAGACTTGTGGTTGCAGTAGTCATGGCGGTTGTCCAACTCTTGTTGACGATCGTACATCATGAAGCTAAGGTGGTCCAATTGAGTCTTTAGTTCAGGGTGGTATGGGGCTTCCAGGGGTTGTCCATTTGCATCACGCCTTGGGCAAAACTCAAAGCGAGTACCCTTGATCTGATTGATGCTCTGCCCACACAGACGGGAAAGAGCTTCCTGCATGGCCCTGGCAAGTCCATCGAGCCAGTTGTTCTCTCTTAAGGTAAACTGAATTCCTTCCGCAGTGGGAGGTTCAATCTTTCCTCTGAGACTCGCAACAATTAGCCACTGCAGGTCTTCTCCTCCTTGATCATTGAGCTGAGCTCTGAAGAGCTCGGGGTGCGGATGCTCCAGAAGTTCCGAAAGTTGGTCCAAATCCCTCTCAAAGATAAGGTCTCCTCCATTCCCCAACTGATAAAACTTGCTGTACTTCACGTCCATCTATAAGAATAGAGGATGAGTAGGTTAGCAGAGTGATCAAGTGTGTCAAAATTTTAGGTATTTTGCAAGGGTTTTTGAGGAACATGAATTTTTATGAAAGAATCAAAGGGAGAAGAATGAGAATAGGTTTTTGTAAATATTTGTTTTCTTTGGTTTTGAAACTAAGTTTTTGATTCAAATGTCCAGTCTAACTAGGGTCTCCTATGGTCAGGATGGCTGTGATACCAACTTGTCAACACCCGGATTTTTAATCCCAGATGCCTGTTATGCCATACATCACAATCCCAGGATTACCATTTTTGCGAGACATAACAGAATTGGATACCATAGTACATCATCCATTACAAACGGTACATAAGTTCTTACACAAATAGGGATCTCATGATCCAGTTCTTAATACAACTTCAAGCAGCGGAATACGTAATAATAACGGTAGCATGGGCGAAGCTCCATCTTCGGGGTCACAGGCAATGCTGACGATGGGAGATGATCCTAGTTGTCGTAACCTTCCTGGGGTCCATCCTCCAGGTACTCCTCTTCATAGTCTGGCCATGGGAATAGCCAGGGACAAAGCCATGAGTACTCTTTAAGTACTCGCAAACTAGTACTAACATGTAAAGGGGTTTTTGGATAATAGGACACTAGGCTCTAGGGTTGTTTTGCAAAAGCCAGATTTATCTCTACTAAGTTCTAAAGCTAGTCATAATTTTATAACTCCTAAGTGGGATCTTGTAACTCATGTCACAACTCTGTTGTGGTCAAGTCAAAGTCTCAATTCATTTCACAAGTCATTTTGAAAACATCTGACGGAGGAACAGTATGGCCACTCCAATTGTCCATAACCGCGGACGCGGCTATTCGAATAGTTTGACACTCTGCAGAGATTGTACACTTTCACCACAACATTTGATACATCCGTCAGGAACAAATCCTGAACTCACCATACTCAGTATGCGGATAATCAATCCTAACCTTTAAATTACACGCCCTAGTATAAGTACCTCTCCTGTGAGTTTGGCCTCCCAACCATGACCAACTGTCATCTTGGGTACTGCACAGGTGGACAATCTTCACAAGGTAGCCTCAGCTCAGACCTTGGCCGTGAGGGAACTAATACTAAGGTATATAAGTTTCTAGTCAAGCCCTACCCAATCTTCGGGTATTATGGTTGTACGATAAAATTGGAATGGTATCGCATCCAGACAACCATCAGTTTTATAAAGGGCTAAGGCTACTGCCTCAACATTTTTATCACCAAAATCATCAGGTGTTCAGAAACACATGTCCAAAACATTTCAATAGAATGATGCATCATTCCAAGGTTTTCATAACCATTTTCATCAAGTATTCCCATCTAAAGTTGATCAAGTTTTATGCTTAGCACTAGCATCTATAAGTGGGGGTAGTACTAATGAGGGGTGGTAGACTAGTGGAGTTTCAACTAAGTACAACCTTATGTCTTAGGCTGATATCAAGGTTTCTAACTTAGGCCAAATTGTATGATCTTTATGCAACCTTCACATATCTTTCTAGAATCTACAAGTCACTTAAGTAAACTCCAAGTAATAGCTTTGATAAAGAAATAAAATAATCAAGCTTGTAAGTAAAACTAGGATTGGTTTATCAAGTGGATATGATCACATATGCTTAAGGCATATAGTGGGCATAGTAACTAGTAGTGGTTTGTGGTATTAGTAGGGTATCTTGCAAGGGTTATCTTGCATTGGTCCACTTAGTTAATAAAGCTTGCAAGTATGGGCTTGCACAATATCATTATAAGCTTGCCTTGTGGAGAGCAATGGTTGAAGTTCTCCTCGGCTTCTTCTTCGTAGAATCCTCCTTCCTCCTCGTATCCTTGGTCGGTACTAGCGTCTATAAATAAATACGAGGTACACAATCACCAAACAATACTTAACTACTTGCAATCATCACATACAAGGGTCCTATAGATGATCTAACATCATCTCTAACATTACAAGATTAAGGCTTGGTTTAATTCCTTTTATTTTTAGAAAAGTAATTTCTACTCATTGAAAAACTACTTAAGATTTAATATTCTCCAAACCAAACATGGGATCATGTTGAAACATGTCATCACCACATATTTTAGTCCATGGGAATATGATTTAAAGTGGTGTCACAATTTAATAAGGTTTTACCTTTTTTTAATTAATTAAAGTGGCTAGAAATTCCTGTGTGGCATTCTTTTATTACTTGAACATTATTTCTGTAAGTAAACCTATATATTTTTATATATTCTGAAAGGTATGGTTAAATGTGATTTTTGAGAGTTGGAATCAACTCAAAAGCTATTATGGTTTAAATTTGAAAAATGTTTCAATGCAGAAAAGCTCCTGCCTTGTTGTTTTTACCATGGGTGATCTACAGATCCAAATGACTTGAATCCAACGGGCATGGATTCAGCATTTCCATATCTTTCTAAAAAAATAGTTTCATTCAATTTGGTGCACTGAATCGATCTGGGTTGATTTTTGAAACTGGGTACAGAAGTGTGTTTGAAATAAAATGGAAAAGGTTTAATTTGAATAACTGGGCTGCGCGGGAAAAGTTAACGGGCCGGCCTGCTAAACATAGCGCTTCCGCGGGCTGCTTAAGTGGCTGTCCCCACTCGTCAGTGAGACGAAGTGCGGCGGTATGGGGCGATGTGGGTCGCTCGATCTGGTTCTAATCAACGGTGGGAGTCATCGTCGACGTTGAGCAACGCCAGGCGAGATGAAACCTAAGCGCGCCGTGGGGTTGCTGGGGATCACCGGGTCTTTGGCGAGGTCGGCGAGGCGGGCGAACGACGAAGTCGACGACGGCGAACTCAATGGTGGTCGCGGCAGCTCCTGGGGTGGACGAAATCGATGGCGCCCTTCTTCTCCAGAGGCGGCAGGCACAAATTCCGGCGATGCGCTGCTCGCCTTGCTCCGGGACTGAGGTGGGTTGGTTCTGGGTGAGAGAGGAGTGGAAGGGTGTGAAGAATTCGAGCGGGGGAGTCCTCTATTTATAGTCTCGACGGTGAGACCGAACGGCATGGGCGGGCGACGGTGGCGACATGGCTACTGGCTGCTAGAGGCATGGCCGGCGGTGGCGATCGCTGGTGGTCTCTGGCGATGCTCTATGGCTTTAATGCGCTTGTAGGCGGTGCGGTTTGGTCTGAACATGCGGCGCTCTGCTGGCAGAGGCGGCGTCTTGACGGCGGCGGTGGCTATGTGTCACGGGCGGAACGGGATGTCTGGCGGTCTCTGGTCGGTGGTGATCGTGTATGCACCTTGGCGGTAGCGCAGTCTATGGGCTTGATCGAGGTGGCGCTCGCGCATGCTCGGCATGGTCATTGGCGAAGGCGATCCGTCGTGCGTGTGGTCCAGTGGCTAGCAGGGTTCGAGCGCTGGACAAGGGTTGGCGGTGGACGGTGGGATTGCTCCCAGACATGCTGGCTAGGCTTGTTTCTCCTCCTAGCTTGCTGTCGACATGGGGGTGACAAGGGTGTGCTCGGCTGTTCACCATTGATGGCAATGCCAAGCTTACAGTGAGGCTAGTGCTTGGTTTAACTTGCTAGATGATCTACTGAGATGGTTGTGAGCCAAAGAGGGAACAAGTTAGGCTTCAATCACTGCTCACAATAGTGTTTGGATTTTGTTTGATTTGTGTCTGCAACCTGTTTGATGAAATGGCCGCATGAATTTAAGTTTTGAATTTTGAAAAGATTTTTGGTGGGTGTGCTAGATTGGTGCTGGTGAGTCTGCAAATGCTTGGGTTTTGAAAGTTGAGCTTCTTTGAGTGGTTTTTGAAAAAGTGGGATCTTCCCATATGATAAAGATTCAATTTTGAATTGTCATTTAAACTATGCATTTGAAAGTTTCTGGATGATCACAAAGTGGGCCTTGATACTTTGTTATGAGTACATTCAAGGGGTGCAAAGATCCAGAAAAGTTTCTGTTGGTTTTGAAAGTTTGAGACAGCCAAAGTAGGCATGGGAGTTAATTTGGTCAAAATGACTATTCCCTTATTTTATTTGTTTTGATTTACTTGTCTTTAGGAAAAGTGTGGGAAATGTTTAGATGATGTTTATTTCACCTAAGCATCCATTTACAAGCAATGGAACACATAAACAAGGTGATTCAAAGAATTCAAAATAAAATGCATACACATATGCATGCTTCCATAATTTTATTTAGCAAAGTTTTTGTTAACCCTAAATTTTGATGATTAGAGTTTGATGATCCAAGTTTAGTATTTTTGGGATGTTACATCGTCACCGCGTCACCCTTGGGCTCCATCACCCAGGTCTCCAACGTGGGAGACTTCGAGGACCCCTCCATTCTTGGGATCTTCAACTTCGACTCCGGGTCAGAGAACTCCGGCGACCTCCACGTTAGATCCGGTCGCAACTTCGCGGACGCCCTGCCAGACCCCTTCTCCACGCCAATCCCGCCGACCGCGACGGCGACGGAGGTCGAGGAACTCCGCCTACGGTTGGAGGAGGCGGTCCCAAAGGAACAAGCCGAGCGCGAAAAATATCGCCTCGAGCCGGTGACGACGCAAGAGCTTTCGCGCTACCACCAACTCCGCATCAGGTCGCGCCTGAACCCCACCGTTCAGAGCCGCGGCCTGAACTTCGATGATGAAAATGACCCGGCCCGCATAGCCAAGCGCGCGATCTGCGAGAACGCGCCGCCAGGAGGGACCTCCCGGCCACCACCAGGCGCGACGGCCAATGGCGCCCCACCACCACCACCACTCGGCCGCATGCCCCCCCGGGATCAGCCAAGAATCCTGGTCTCCTCGCAGGAGCGAGACATGAACGACCTCCCGCTATTCTCCACCCCGATGGACAATGTCGTCGCGAGCGGAGCAGCGGTCGACAACATCAATGTGACAGGGGAAGGCGCCCTGCAGATCCAGTATGCCAAGGCTCTACTTTCCAAGGCCGTCGAGCAACAAAACGCGGGGGCCGACTCACAAGGTCGCATGTACTCGCGTTCGTCAGGCAGCAGGGCGGCTTCGAGCAGCCGCCCGATGGTGGCAAACACCCTCAACTGCCCACCACCCGAGCCCCTGCAGCTCCAACACCGACCCGCACACGCGGCACTCTCCACCAACGACCCGCGACCGGTGAACAACTTCGTCGCTGCCAAAGGCCGCCAGTCGACGTGCGAACGCACATCATGAACAACCAGAGCTGGCGCGCACGCCAGCCCGACGACTTGAGGCATACCCTCACCAACCGCCGTGACGGCGAACCGAGGGGATCGTTGAGCCGAGTCGGACCCTAGTGCTTCGGACCGATGATCCGAGGCGAAAAATACCTGGCAAACTTAAAGGCACCGAAGGAGATTGAGAGGTACGACCCCTCGTATGACCCGTCCGTGTGGCTAGACACGTACCTCATGGCGATGGGAATCGCCGACCACATCGACCTGCTCTCCGCTCGCTACCTTCCCCTGATGATGGAAGGAACGTGCCGGCAATGGATCAACACCCTCCCCGCAGACAGCATCGACTCCTGGGAGGAAATGCGCGACGCCTTCGTTAGGCACTTCGAGGGCTCCTACACCCGCGCCACCACCATCGAGGACCTAGAGTGATGCGTTCAGGGACCCCGCGAGTCGACCCGCAGCTGGGTCCAATGGTGGCAAGACCTGTGGTACAACGCGGCCGGAATCCACCCGGACACCGCGATCCACTACTTCAAGACCTCGTGCCGCTACGAGCCCTTGGTCGACAAACTAAAGCGGGTGTACAAAACACTCGACAACATATCAGACCTCCTCGAGATCGCCAAGCGGTACGCGGAGGAGGACCCAGACCAAGAAACCAATGACGAGTCAGGAGGAAATCGCCGCACGAGCGGCCACGACAACGGGAGACGACCCGAGCTACGCTACAGCAACACTCGCCTCACCGGCAAGCGCCGCGGTGACGGGCGAGTCGACTTCGTCGCCAATGCCGGGTACGCTCCACGCGAGCCCAAGAGCTTTCGCCACGACGGAGGCCAACGCCATGACGGTGGCAATGATGCTACACTCAACAGGGAGGAAGAGTGCTTCGTTGAAAACCCCAAGAGCAAGGTATGAAGAGTACAACAACAAGATTTCCCTCAGTAGAAACCGAGGTTATCGAACCAGAAGGAGAAAGGAAATGTCACACAGGTGTTGGAAGCAACATGGAGACCTGCACAACACAAACTCAAGACTCTGTCCCAACGAATCAGTGAGGTTGTCAAGCTCACCGGTTTGCTATAACAAAGGATTAAACGTATGGTGTGGAAGGTAATGGTTTGCAGCAAGTAAACAAGTAATAGTGGAAGATGTATTGATGGTAAAGATTGGACCGGGGTCCATAGTTCACTAGAGGTGCTCTCCTTAGATAAACAACATGGCATGAAGGGTAAACAAATTACAGCGGGGCAATTGACAGGAACTGAGCAAGGCATAACAATGCAATTACTAGCCAGAAAGATCCTACGAGGTTGATTGGGCAATACAAAAATATACATAGACTGTAATCCAACTGCATCTATGACTAGAAGTCCACCTTCAAGTTATCATCTGAACCCCCTCCAGTATTAAGTTGCAAGCAACAGACAACTCCTTTAAGCAAAGTGTGTAAGGTAAACAGTCCACATGTTCCACGAACAAGAGACCGTTGTTTTCTCCCTAGTAGCAACATCACATCTACAACCGAAGAGATTATTGTCACTTCCCTTGGAAACTAGAGGCATGAACCCTATCGAGCATAAATACTTGTAACATCCCAGGTTTAGCACCTAGAATTATAGAGGACACAGGTTTATGCATTGCATTCATGCATAAGAAAATCCGGGAAATTTTCATGCAAAACTAAAAGAGCTATAGAGGGATCAAGATCTCTCTTGTACTGATGGAAACTTTGGAGAAAGTGCGCTAGATTCCGACATGAACTTTATAGAATTTCTTGCTTAGGGGGGAAAGTTGCTCAAGCATGTAACTGAATTTCAAATATGAAATTCAAATGAATTTATAAAATTCACAAATGGAAATTAGAAACACTTAATAACTTGAATTGAAGTGATTACAAAATAAAATGATATAAAATATTTCTTTATTAATATATATATACATATAGTGTTACATTGATCTTTTACAATAAATGAATAAAGTATCAGGAATTACATTACTGAAATAAATAAAAGAACTCTTTATTACAACAAAATAAATATGACATTGTCTTTACAAAACAATTGTAAAAGAAAAAGGAAATAAGTAAACTTTATTAAAATGATACAAATCCTTACAAGTTTCAACTAACAAAGAGAAAAATGAACTTTATTCCATTCATAAAAGAATACAATATTCTTTACAATATTTAAGAATCAAATAAAGTTGTAAAAGAATAAAAAATAAAACCTAAACTATTTCCCTAAGTTAGTCCTATGTCTTCTGTTCTTCAACTCTTCACATTCTTTACTCCTGCAAAACAAACAAGAAAGAAAACAAAACTGTAATAAAAAAAGTTATGTTGGTTAGTTTTGCTCTCAGTCTAACAGTGAAATGCACTGGTGGACACATCATTGAGCTTTTAATTGAAGGGGCAAGTTTCACCAAATAAAGCATCTATTCTTATCAGATGTGTAGCCTCAGTACAACCTCATTGGCAGTAATTTATGGGGCAAGTTTCACCAGAAAAGTAGAAGAGTGGAAGTAAGATATTTTTTTTGCCTTGCACTGATCCAGAACAGTGCAAGCAGCTCACAGACTGCATGCAACAGCTGTGTTGTCAACACCTGGAGCCTCACAGGAAGTACTAAAAGAGGAGAACAACCGTAGTAGCTCAGCTAAAGGCTGATCCACATCTCTCCACAAAATATCAGCACATCACACCAGCTCATAGACAACACCACATTAGTTTCTGCTAGATCTCCACCAGATCACACAATCTTTCATCACAGAAAGACCAAACAGATCCACCACAAGCTGATGGCCTGATAGTGTGGGAAGTTTAAAAATGACAGCAAGGCCAAGTAGGAGCCAAGAGGAGCAAGATCACTTCCAGGAAAAGTAGGACAAGGTCAAAAGGGGGGCATGCTAGCAGTAGCATGAGTTGTAACTGCTCAAGATCTACAACATATCATCAGCCAATCACCAGTAGCAGGTAACAACCACCAGAAATACACAAATGATCATGTAGTATTCATTCTCATATTTGGATTCAGATCTAGGGATACAAGGGAAACAATATAAAGCAACTAATCCATCTACCCTTCAACTAGAATTATATCTAGGAGGATTGGATGGGAATATATCCTCAGGTTTGCATGAAAGTGTCATGCAAGGCTCATCATAGAATATTAAAAACCCAACAAGTCATATCTGTTTTTATTCCAAAGGATTTGGCCTCAGCCTTTGCATCACTGGTCAAATTAAGAAATTAAGCAAGTAACATTTAGGATGTTTATCATTGTGCACACCCTCAAGGGAGGCACCACAAGATCAAACATCAGGTTAGCAGCCACAAGTTTAAACTAGGATTATAGTAGAATCCAGTATAAATTCAACAGTAAAGAGCTTTCTTTTAAGTAATCTACTCATAAAAGCATCCATAAGCTGTTATATCATCCATTCATCTAATCCAAATAATTTCAAATCATTTTCCCAGTTCAGTAAACTAGGAATCATTTTAGGATATGTGACTAATATCATTACTGAACCATAGGTTCAGTTCATCATGCACATTTCTTATATAAATTCAACACTGATCCAAATACATCATTCATAATTACCCCAGAAAATTTAATTAAATCATCTCCCTAACATTTTAGGGATCACTTTTACAAGTTGTCTAGGGGTTTGCATCCATCTTTAGAGAAGGTCTCAGCTCATACACCATTGACCTAAGTTACTGTTCAGTAGTTTAGAACTAGGTGACAGCAGATTTATTAATAAACTACTATAGGGCACATTCCATAGAATGGTAGCACCTTTGTAGCAGTTTCATTCTTTAACTATCTCTCAAAGTAGAAGGACAAGCCTAAGCAGATAACATGATCTCAATGGCAACCAAGCCACAAGTGCTACTAGGCCTGGAATGAACAAGTCAAGGTACTGCTTAGAAACCACCAACAAATTAAAGGCAAAGGATGCTAATCTAATCATTTTCCTAAGTATAAACACTAGGAATCATTTGTAGATAGTCATCAACATATCACAAGCTTACCAATTATAACAAGTCCATGGCAAGACATATCTTTTTGAGAAGCATATTTCTTGGATAAGAAAGAAAAAACCAAGGATCAAATATATAACTTCACTAGCACATGTGTCAAATATTATTATATTCACTAGCAACTGATAAGGAGAGTATCCACTTTCTACCATGAAATCCCAATCAACATCCAGTTCAGCAGAATAAATCACTAACTCATCACAGAATACTGTTAGTATAAGCTCACAAACATAGAACCACTAATCCAAATTAGTACCATTAGAGCACTTGCCCATCCAAGTTCAAGGATTTTTGGTTAGAAATTGATCAACAACAAATCTTAATAGGTTTTGAGTAACAACCACAAAGGATAGCAACCTACTTCAGGTACATATAATGTGTCACTAGTCAGAATGTTTGGCAAAAGGGGGAAGAAGGAGTAGAGGTAGATGAAGGCGTACTAGGGAGTCGACGGTGACCTCAAAAGGGCGGCGCCGGCGTGGCAGCGGCGATACTTGCAACCACACATTCCTCACGGACGCGTCACATCACCCGGGCGGCACAGGGAGCACCCCACAAGGGGCACAACATCCTGCACCTGCCCTAGGATGACAACCACACCAAACCAACAGGCACCGGAGGGAACCAGTGAGTGGCGGAGGCACATCGCCGGAAACCCTAGCACCAAACAAGTGGAAGGGGGCGAGCTGGTTAAGGCATGAGAAACAAATCGCTGAACAGGACCAAGACGGCTAAGAGGCGGCGGAGCTCCGATGACCAGTGGCAGTAACAAGAACCGCCCATGTCGCCGGAATCGATGGGTGACGTTGACGACGACCACCAGAGAGGAATGAGAGGGGAGAGAGTGAGCGTCGAGTCTGTGTGATGGGAGATAGAGGGGTACGTCTGGGTCTGGGTTGACCCATGTCAAATGGGCCGACCCGGCTAGTATACTGGGCTGGCTACCAGGTTTAGCCCAACCCCAAAAATTAAGTAAATAAAAATTTAACATAGAAAAAAAGGGAAAAGAGTAAATAAATGATTTACCCTAAACTTGTTTCATCTCTAGAAAAATGTAGAAAAATCATAAAAATACATATGATATATCAAAATAACCACAAAAATAATATCTACCTAGTAAAAATATAATATTACTTGTTCAATATAGATGAAATATAAATAAATATTAACAACATTACATCCTAAGCGAAATGTCATAAAATAAGGAAAAATCCTAAAAAAATGAATAAAATCATTTTTATGTATAAAAATAAATATACTATTTTATAAAAATACTAACTTAACTCTTTTATAAATAAAATTTGAATATATATTTAAAGACATTTAATCATTTATGAAATTTTATAAATATAAAAATAATACTTAAAAATAAAATAAAAATCATTTTCAAAGTCTTGAATATATATATTACACTAGAAAAATACTAAATATATTAGTAGAAAAGTTTTTAATATTTTAAATAATAAATCCTTACCTAATACCTATCTTGTGAATTCTTTAAAAACAATTCTTAAGTAAAAATAATAATAATCACAATTCTTATAAACCCTGAGCAATTAGTGTCTTAGTACTAATTCCAAAACCATCACTTGAATTCATAATCAAACTTAAGTATAACTTTTAACTTTAAAATATTCTTTGAAAAATCTTATTAAGAATCCTTTTACATAAACATTGGGTATCACCCATTTATATAATATGGTGAATAATCATTATATCTTAACCACTATTAACATAACTTTAAATTCTAACAAATTACTAAGACCATCTAATTATGATTCCATTAAATAAATACATATTCCTTTCATAATAGCAAAACAAATTTAATCTAATCATTCACTTAAATAGAAAGTGAATAATTCCACACCTTAGTTATACCTATCATAAATCTAAAACTTGGGAATAATTAAAACATATTACATCTTAAGTTCATTTACCCTTTTAAAGTTAAATTTAGTCTCAAACCTTATAAACATCAGGTCTAATAAATCACTTATGTTTTTATAGTTAACTTTGGTCTATTTAACTTAAGACATAAAGCATCTCAAATCCAAAATAATAAATCAAACACCAAAAGACATTCATCATGTTCTATTAACAATGATGATTGTTTAAACCTTAGAAAGGAAATCTTTTCTTCAAATGTTATTATTTTTGCCACTTCAAAGAATAATCTCATAATAAATTCTTCAACTCTTAACAACTAAAACCAAGGACTCTTAACTTAATCACCAAATAACAATTAAACATAATCACATTACTTTATACTTTACCCGTGTATTAAGAATTATTCTCACTTAGGTTCCTTATAAAGATCATTACTTATAAAGTAAAATTAAGATAAACCAACTCTTAAAAGAATCATTTGAATTCACTTCACTCAAAGTATTGGGGATTCAAATTGAGAGTTTTACAAAATGCATATCATTACTTATGCATAATTGCATCTTTGTTCTTTAAACATTAGTCCTTACCGGACCAATGATGCAGATTTCAACTATTGGATCTTATATTGTCTTGAAGACCGTGAGTGCATAATCTTGCAATCACAAAAGTCAAGTTCACACTTGCTCATGTCCTTTGATTATTTTCTGTAAAGTATTTTGCAAATCCAGTGTTGACATCACCTGCATTTGAAAAAGGACAGAAAACACTATTTTCATAATAATGTGATTATAGGTTATTTACCATGAAGTAATAACCTACTATAAGAGTTCCAGTGGTAAAGGAACATATTATCTAGGACTTAACAACCAATGTCTCCAGTGATTCTTGCGCCGTATATTACGCGTTGACCATGAGATTTGGAATGGGACGAAAAAGTCAGCTGTATCTTTTCCCTCTCGCATGGAGCTGGATGTGCGGGTCGTGGCTGTTATCACTCGTAGCGTGCATATTATTTATGGTAATTCGTAGAGGATATGTAGCATATGGGTGGGAGCCCTCAACGTCCTACGATAGTTCCGGCATCTGAACGGTCTGTACAAACCATTGCTGTAATTCAAAAGGTGGGCATGGTGTACACCAAGGAGACATGCGGGGTCGCGGAGAAGGCAGTGATTTCTTAGGTTGGGCCTTAAACCAAGGAAGTTTGAATGGGGACATACTCCTGGCCGTGCAAAAAAACCTAAGGTCTCTCATGGGTAAGATGACGCACCTCTGCAGAGTGTAAGAACTGTAACTTGTTACTCCCTGTTCCGGGAAGGAGCTGCGAACGCGGCAGGAAAGGAACCCCATGAAGGTTCTGCTAAACCCGTGAAGGCTGACGGACATAGCTTTTCAGAATAAAAGCAACCTTTGAAGAAATGTTTATGAAAACTTGTATTTCCTACGACCTACGGTCTGTGGCTGTAGATATAGTGCCTCAAACACTCCTTTTCTAGTGAACTTGCTGAGTACGCTCATACTCAAAGTATCTTCTTAACCCTTGCTAGGTTCTAAAGCCAGTACAGACGACGTCTACATCAAGTTCTGCTCTAGGAATCATCATAAAAAGCTAAAGCTCTTCAATGAAGTCAAGAAAGTTAACATAAACATCAGTTCAAGTGAAGACGAAGTTGCTGATTAGATAAGAATAGAATCTCTAGCCATAGAACCTATTTCTGTAGTGTATTGCAATAGCAGCAATGCCAGACCATTAGTTAAGATATTAGTCTTAATAGTATTATAATTTTGGAGTAGTTTATTTATGATTCTTCTTTGTAAGAAGTTTCTTTCTCTCTTTAACCTAGAGTGTTCTCTGGATCTTGTGTAAAGAGTTGAGTTGTAACCTATAGTCATGTCTTGGACCTGTTGTGTTTCTGTTGTACTACTTTGAGGGATGTAATACTAGTGAACGGTGTTTTATTGGTGTTATGTCAACGACTACAGTATACTACACCATGCAGTGGTATGCTGGGTCACCGCAATACTCCCTCTTGGAGTCACTAGCAACTACTTGGCCAAGATAACCACTAGCAACGGAGAGCATGCAAGATCACAAACAACACAGACATGATAGAAACATAAAGATAGAACCATTAACCAAACTAACATAATAATCTCAATATCCATCGGATCCCCGCAAACACAACATGCATGATTACAAATAGATTAGATCTTGATTATGAACGGAGCTCACAAGATCTATACATGAAAGCACAAAGGAGGAGATACAACCATCCAGCTACTACATGGACCCATAGTCCAAGGTGGAACTACTCACAAATCATACCTGAGAGAAGGCCTCCAGGATGATCTCCCCTCCGGCAGGGTGCCGGGAAGAGCTTCAGATCCCCCAATCTAGGGACGATGGTGGCGGCGGCTACAGACGGTTTCATGGAATATTGATCGGGTACTCAGAGTTTCTGCATCGGGGGATTCTTATAGGCGAAGAGGCGAGACCAGGAGGCGGCCAGGGTGCCCAAACCCTAGCCAGGCGCGAGGCTGGGCCCACCCGTGCCTAGGGGGGTCTGGCCCCCCTGGCTGGCCTTCCGGGCTCCCCTCTGGACTTCTTGTTCCCCACGGAAAGTTATTGACTTTGTCCTTCGTCCTGTGCAATTCCGAGAATATTTCTTTACTAACTTTTCTGAAACCAAAAACAGCAGAAAGCAGGCATCTGGCACTGTTGCATCTTGTTAATAGGTTAGTACCAGAAAACATGTAAAAAGCACCTCAAAGTGTGGAAAAGTAAAGAAAAGTATATACTAAACAAGCATGGAACATAAAAAATTATAGATATGTTTCCAACGTATCAGCATCCCCAAGCTTAACTCCTGCTCGTCCTCGAGTAGGTAAGTGATAAAAGAATAATTTTAGAGGTGACATGCACCCTCACAATAAAGATCCAACCATTTGCAAGCATTGAAAGCTGGGATCAAAGAACTCTAAACATGTGCATGAAAGATGGAGTTATAACAATAGGACATAGTAACTATGCATGCAACATGGCAAGCTACAAACAAAGATCATGCATAATATGTATTGAAAAACGTTTGGTTGTTTCACATGCAGAAAACATAGCATAGTGGCAATCAGCTTGTCCCTCATAGAGTAGCAATATAATGCATAGGACACCTACAAAGTTCACAAGGGTGACTAGAAACAGATAACACCTGAACAAGTAATAACACAATATGCATCAATTAGTAAGCTTTTGAACACTGCACACATAATGACAACTATGCTCTCTTAATGGTGCCTAAAGGTAGAAGGTGGGGACTCAAATAATGGTGGAAGAAAAGCCTTTTTGTAAAGGAAGCAGGGATTACAAGTTGCAAAAAGAGATTTCAAAAATTATGGTACTTATTAGCTTTCAGCCCTCATTGCCCCTATCATATGCATCTTGAAGTGGTTAAGGTTAAAGTGGTAAAGCTGGAGTATATGCTTGACGAAGTATAAGTTGGCAATCTCATGTCCCTTGAATATGAGGGCTACACCTCATGGATACTCAACTTAGGGCCCAGGCAAGTTCTTGTCACTATAAGTATTTGCATATCATTGAGAACCGCCAACGAGGTACCCCTTGCACATGGTACAGGAGCTTTCCCATAACCAAAATGACAAGCCAAGCAGACAATGAGCATCTCAGCAATCTTCTTATGTACCATGGGAATATGGTGCCTTTTCTCTCTTTCCTCTTTTCTCAATGTGTCTCTTTATTTATAATGCTTCATAGATGTCACTATGGTGATGCTGCAAGTTTCCACCATGATTAGGCATGGCTTAAGCTAGCGTCCCAGGCGTTTCTCTAACACAGAATACAAACTCCGTGTACTTACAAGTTCCCACTTCATTTCACACCGGTAACATCCATAGACAAAAGAGCATGATATCAACGGAGTAAAAAAGTACAAGTGAAATGTTGAAAACGTTCCCCGTGACAGCACGGTTCCGCTAATCCCAACTTATAAGTGCAAGCATATACAACAAAGTTGTCTCCATGGTTCAAGTTTATTAGTGGCAAAGAATAAAATGTGCCATCAAGTTCGTGAGGGCTTTAATCACTACGTTTTCACATAACAAAATAGTTTTTAATTGTAAGATAGTTGAAAACAAGAGTATACTTGGAATGGTTTAACACACCATGCATAGGAGTTTATAGTTGACACTTTTGAATAACTTGGTTTCTTGGGAGTTGGAAGCATGAGTATAACTTACTCATACAAGTGGAGGCTAGCAAAAGACTGGGAGCAACCAACTAAGAGAGCAATAATGACCATAATTATGCAATGCAACAAAGCAAATTAATCAAAGCAAAGAGTGGTACTACAAGTGAAGGACTAAATTATCATAGAGGCTAATGGTGACTTGTCATAGTCATAACATGGTGTAAGCATGTGCCAAGTCAACCCAAGGAAAACATCAAAGGAGAATACCACAATACTATGCTTTTGCATGCTAAAACAATGCATAATTTCTTCAAGGCACACTAAGAAATCCCAATTGTTTGGAACAAGACATGCTACAGCAATAATCACTAAGCATAATGCTAAAACAACACCTAGCATGCCATGCTAAAGTCTAAGTCACAGTCAATGCAAGCTCCTCTTGCACTTCAAGTAAGAACTTACTACTCCTTTCCAAACACCAAGCAAACTTATTTGCAAAACAACACAGCGAGAACGGGGGTCTAAACTACTAAATCAACCTAAACAAACTAAGCAAAGCAAACGAAAACTAAGACGCTCGAAGAAGAACACAATTGTGCATGAAACAATAAAAGAGAAGTGTCTAGACATACCTGTGCTTTTTATTGATGAAGAAGGGGATGCCTTGGGCATCCCCAAGCTTTGACGCTTGTACCACTTGGATATTTCTTGGGGTGACACCATGGTGGCATCCCAAATCTTGAGCTTTTGTACATTCTTCATCTCATTGCATCATTCTCTCTCTATACCTGAAATTTTTCCTTCATACAAAACTTCACACAATCTTCATTAGCAACATTAGCTTATTCAAAAGATATTAGACCGCTGGCAAAGATTTGGAACAGCAAGGCTTTTCACTAAAAACACAAGCTATGGAAGTAACTCCTTCAAAGAAACTCAATTTACCTGAAGAGAGCTCAAAAAGGAATCAATAAGAAGCAAATGCAAATAATGATAGAAATCTGTCAAAACAGACCAGTAGGTAGAAACGAATTTTTTCGAACATCTTGTGTTGATCAAATAAAAAAGTGTTAAACTAGCGAAAGTTATCCAACATACTGGGGGATTTATTCATAAATTTTGAGCTCAATACGAGTTACAGAGCCTCCTCACGAATTTTTTTTTGGTGGAGGACATAAATCTGTTTCGGGACAGTAACTCCCCAAATCTTACTTCCCTCTCATTAGAGGTCATTCTTGGCACAAAAACCAAACAAAAAGGATAAGGAGAGGTTATTACTGAAGTAATAACTTCCAATACTCAAGGAAACTCTTGAGTTATCTCCCAACAAGTACTTTTCTTTAACACCTTTAAGTTAGGCACAAGAAGCAAGAAGAATCAAGTATTTTCAAATAAAGAAGCATTAACATCAAATCTTGCTTTCAAAGGATGAGCAAAAAGCAAATTCTATATCCTCATAGGGAAGTGTTCAATACTTTCTTGAATGGAAATTGATATTTGATGGTTCCTTCTTTCATATCAATGATGGCACCAACTGTTCTAAGAAAAGGTCTTTCCAAAGTAATAGGACAAGAAGCATTGTATTCAACATCCAAAACATAGAAATCCACAGGGACATAAGCATTGTTAACCATAATGAGAACATCATTAATACTCCCCATGAGTTTCTTCTTAGCATTATCATTGATTGGGAAATTCAAATAACAATCTTCTAATGGTGGTAAATCAAGCATTTCATAAATCTTCCTAGGCATAATAGAGATACTAGAACCAAGATCACATGAAGCCTTGAGATCAAAGTCATTCACTTGCATATTAATAATGGGTTCCCAACTATCTTCTACTTTCCTAGGAATAGAAGCTTTGTGTTTTAGCTTCTCTTCCTTAATCTTAACAAGAGCATCTGTAATGTGTTTGGTAAAGGCAACATGCATATCACTAGCATCAGGACTTCTAGCAAGCTTTTGTAGGAACATAATCACTTCAGAAAAATATAGCAACCATCAATATCAAAATCAAACTTAGCATCACTAGTAGTAGGATCAATAGGCTTAGGCATAGTAGGAGGAGGATAGGGGCTACTTGTGGTTTAGTGGTGATAGTGCACAAACTATTGTTTCTATCAATTTCAGCTTCCCTTTCCCACCTAGAATGAAGTTGAGCTAACAGCCTAACATTTTCATCAATAGTAACTTGTATGGCATGAGCAGTAGCAAAGGTGTTTTCCATAGTTTCAGGTTTAGCAGCCATTTTATTAACCAAGGAAGTTTGAGCTTCAGACAAAGAGGATATATTTTTCTCAGCACTCAAAATTTTGACTGTAAACTAGGAATTTCTTTATTCAGATTCTCAATCTGATGGCTAATGTTTTTCAAGATGATATACTGTTCCTCCATAGTTCTAGTGAAAATCTTATTTTTCTCATATTGCATTTGCATAAAATTCTTAGTGGATCTCTCTACTTCTAGAATCCTCTCTTTGCTAGGCCTTCCAGATCTATCATGATAAATATTTCCACTGGGAGGATAAGGCCTATAATTGTTGTTGCTACCAAAATTATTCCTATAGGCATTGTTGTTGAAATTGTTGTTTCTAATGAAGTTCACATCAACTTGCTCTTCTTGAGCAACCAAAGAGGCTAAGGGAACACTATTAGGATCTAGAGGAGCTTTCCCATTAACAAGCATAGCCATAATAACATCAATCTTTTCACTCAAAGAGGAAGTTTCCTCAACAGAATTTACCTTCTTACCATGTGGAGATCTCTCAACATTCCATTCAGAGTATTTAACCATCATATTATCAAGGAGCCTTGTTGCAGCACCCAAGGTGAGTCCCATAAAAGTACCTCCAGCAGCCGAATCCAACAGGTTTCTTGAGGAGAAGTTCAAACCCGCATAAAAAGTTTGGATAATCATCCAAGTAGTGAGTCCATGAGTAGGGCAATTTTTAACCAAAGATTTCATTCTTTCCCAAGCAGGAGAAACATGTTCACTATCAAGCTGTTTAAATTTCATAATATCACTTCTCATAGCAATGATCTTAGCAGGAGGGTAGTACTTTCCAATAAAAGCATCTTTGCACTTAGTCCAAGAATTAATACTATTTTTAGGCAAAGATAGCAACCATTCTTTAGCTTTTTCCCTCAAGGAGAAAGGAAAAATCCTGAGCTTAATAATATCTCCATCTACATCCTTATACTTTGGCATCTCACAAAGTTCAACAAAGCTATTAAGATGAGCAGCAGGATCATCAGAACCAGCACCAGAAAACTGCTCTCTCATCACAAGATTCAACAAAGCAGGCCTAATTTCAGAAAAAGTAGCATCAGGAGAAGGTGGAGAAATAGGTGTGCTTAGGAAATCATTGTTGTTGGTGCTAGTGAAGTCACACAACTTGGTGTTCTCAGCAGAGTTCATTTTGGCAAAGGTGGGCAACTAGAGAAGGAACTAATTTTTTTGTGTTTTTGAATAAGGCAAGCAAACCAAACTAGAATAATTTTTTTTTTGGTTTTTTTTGAATAGAGGCAAACAAAACCAAGCAAAAGAAACAAAGTAAAGAGAAAGGAAGTGAAGGACTCGCCTAGTGAAGACGTCCTTAGCCTCCCCGGCAACGGCGCCAGAAATTACTTGATGCTACACTCAATAGGGAGGAAGAGTGCTTCGTTGGAAACCCTAAGTGCATGGTATGGAGAGTACAACAACAAGATTTCCCTCAGTAGAAACCGAGGGTATCGAACCAGAAGGAGGAAGGAAACGTCACACAGGTGTTGGAAGCAAGGTGGAGACCTGCACAACACAAACTCAAGACTCTGTTCCAACGAATCAGTGAGGTTGTCCAGCTCACCGGTTTGCTGTAACAAAGGATTAAACGTATGGTGTGGAAGGTAATGGTTTGCAGCAAGTAAACAAGTAACAGTGGAAGATGTATTGATGGTAAAGATTGGAATGGGGTCCATAGTTCACTAGAGGTGTTCTCCTTAGATAAACAACATGGCATGAAGGGTAAACAAATTACAGCGGGGCAATTGACAGGAACTGAGCAAGGCATAACAATGCAATTACTAGCAATACAACAATATACATAGACTGTAATCCAACTGCATCTATGACTAGAAGTCCACCTTCAGGTTATCATCCGAACCCCCTCCAGTATTAAGTTGCAAGCAACAGACAACTGCTTTAAGCAAAGTGTGTAGGGTAAACAGTCCACATGTTCCATGAACAAGAGACCGTTGTTTTCTCCCTAGTAGCAAAATCACATCTACAACCGAAGAGATTATTGTCACTTCCCTTAGAAACTAGAGGCATGAACCCACTATCGAGCATAAATACTCCCTCTTGGAGTCACTAGCAACTACTTGGCCAAGATAACCACTAGCAACAGAGAGCATGCAAGATCACAAACAACACAAACATGGTAGAATCATAAAGATAGAACCATTAATCAAACTAACATAATAATCTCAATATCCATCGGATCCCCGCAAACACAACATGCATGATTACAAATAGATTAGATCTTGATCATGAACGGAGCTCACAAGATCTATACATGAAAGCACAAAGGAGGAGATACAACCATCCAGCTACTACATGGACCCATAGTCCAAGGTGGAACTACTCACAAATCATACCGGAGAGAAGGCCTCCGGGATAATCTCCCCTACTACAGGGTGCCGGGAAGAGCTTCAGATCCCCCCGATCTTGGGACGATGGTGGCGGTGGCTACAGACGGTTTCGTGGAATATTGATCGGGTACTCGGAATTTCTGCATCGGGGGCTTCTTATAGGCGAAGGGGAGAGACCAGGAGGTGGCCAGGGTGCCCAAACCCTAGCCAGGCGCGGGGCTGGGCCCACCCGTGCCTAGGGTGGATCTGGCCCCCTGGCTGGCCTTCCGGGCTCCCCTCTGGACTTCTTGTTCCCCACGGAAAGTTATTGACTTTGTCCTTCGTCCCGTCCAATTCCGAGAATATTCCTTTACTAACTTTTCGGAAACCAAAAACAGCAGAAAATAGGCATCTAGCACTGTTGCAACTTGTTAATAGGTTAGTACCAGAAAACATGTAAAAAGCACCTAAAAGTGTGGACAAGTAAAGCAAAGTAGATACTAAACAAGCATGGAGCATCAAAAATTATAGATACGTTTCCAACGTATCAGGCAACTACAAGGCGAAGCCAAGGTTTGACCCCGCGACTCTTCTTAACTAGCCTTGTGTGTTCCACAGCAGGGAGGGGAAAACCACCACGCACAGTACTGCCGACTGCCACTCCCTGGGGGAGATCAAGAAGGCACGACACGCAAGGGAAGACCCTGACAACCACCCGCCAAATGGCGGGAAATTTGGCAACGACGCCGGCTCGCTTCACACCTTCACCGGCTTCAACACGAAGCGCGAGAAGAAGGTCATCGCCCGCGTCATCGCCATCAATGTGGTGTCCTAGGTCGACATCCCCCAGTTCCTTAACTGGTCCGAGAAACAAATCACCTGGAGCCGCGAAGACCATGCTCCACGGATCGAATATCCAGGTCGAGTCGCCCTGGTGGTCAAGACCAAGGTGGGGGACTACTGGCTCCCCAAGACACTGATGGACGCCGGCAGCTCCATCAACATTCTGTACCTGGACACATTCAGGCGACTGCGGCTCCTGCAGTTGATGATCGAAATGACCTACACCACCTTCCACGACATCGTCCCCGGTTGGAAGGCGTACCCGATCGGCAAGGTGATGTTGCCAGTCACCTTCGGCACACCAGCAAACTTCCCCACCGAGCGGATCGTATTCGAGCTGGTGCCTTTCAATAACCCCTACCACTGCGTCCTGGGGCATCAGGCGTTTGCCAAATTCATGGCAGCGCCCGACTACACGTACAACTCAATGAAGCTCCCTGGGCCATGCGGCGTCATCACTGTCCGCGGCGACCCCGAGATGGCCACAGAATGCAAGGCCAAAGGCGCCGAGTTCGCCGATGCTGTCATAGCCGCAGAGGCGAACCACACGGAGGATCTCGCCAAGTACATGAGCGGGGTCAACAATGATGACCCCACAATACTCAAGAAGCCCAACTCGGAGGGCGGAGGTTCCATCGCATTTGAGGCAACGACGCACACTCGCACCGTTGAGCTGGTCCCAGGCGACTCCAGCCAGACGGTGACGGTCGGGACGGGCATGATCCCAACATAGGAAGGTGCACTCATCGAGTTCCTATTTGAAAATCGCGACATCTTCGCATGGAAGCCATCCGACATGCCTGGTGTCCCGAGGGAACTCGCTGAGCACAAACTCAACGCCAACCCCAAAGCACGACCCGTCAAGCAGTCGCTGTGGCCCTTCAATGAAGAGCGCCGCCGAGCAATCGCAGAGGAGGTGCAGCGTCTACTCGTTGTAGGCTTCATTCGACCAATCAAATACTCCAACTGGCTGACAAACCCAGTCTTGGTCGATAAGAAATACGGGACATGGAGAATGTGTATCGACTACACAAACCTTAACAACGCCTGCCCAAAGGAGCAATTTGTCCTCCCGCGGATCGACCAAATCATCGACTCGACCACGGGCTCAGAGTCGCTATGCTTCCTTGACGCCTACTCTGGTTACAACCAGATCAAAATGGCAGTCGGGGACGAGGAGAAGACGATGTTCATCACGCCATTCGGAGCCTTCTGCTACACCGCCATGACCTTCGGCCTCAAGAACTCCGGGGCGACCTACCAGAGGTGCATGCAGGATTGCCTTGCGAGCCAAATTGGCCGCAACATCCACGTCTACATCGACGACATGGTGGTGCAGTCCACTCGCCAGGGCGACCTACTCGCCGACCTGGCGGAAACCTTCGCAAACCTACAGAGGTACAAGATAAAGATGAACCCAGGAAAGTGCACCTTCGGTGTACCTACTGGAAAATTACTGGGGTACGTCGTCTCCAAGCGCGGGATCGAGGCGAACCCCGCCAAGATCAACACGATCACCCGGCTCGGCAAACCCGAGTGCCTGCGCGACGTCCAGAAGTTGGCTGGGCGAGTCGCGGCTCTCAGTCGCTTCATCCCCCGGCTAGGCGAGAAGGTTATGCCCCTCTATCACCTAATGCGCAAGAACCCCACATTCTGGTGGGACAAGGAGGCAGACGACACGCTCCACGCTCTCAAGGAGGTGCTACTCGCGGCACCACTACTCGTCACCCCCATCGAGAAGGAGCCCATGCTCTTCTACGTCGCGGCCTCCGAGCGAGTCGTCAACACCGTCATGGTCATTGAACGACCAGAGGAAGGGAAGGAGCGCCTGGTGCAGCGACCTATATACTACATCAGCGAAGTCCTCACCGAGTCGCATCAGCGCTACCCGCAGTACCAAAAATTGGTATACGCGGTCTTTAGAGCCCAGCGGCGACTGCCGCGCTACTTCCAGGAGCACCCAATAACGGTCGTCTCCTCAGCACCGTTGTAGGACATCATCCGCAACCTTGAGGCGACCGGCCGAGTTACCAAGTGGGCCGTCGAGATCAGCGTCCACAACATCAGGTACGAGCCGCGCAAGGCGATCAAGTCGCAGGCTCTCGCAGACTTTCTCGCCGACTGGGAGGAGGCCCAGTAGCCAGAGAAACTTCCGTACCTCCATTACTGGTGCCTACACTTCGACGACTCCAAGAATACAGATGGTGCAGGGGCAGGGATCGTCCTCACATCTCCAAAGGGCAACAAGTTACGCTACGTCCTGTACCTTGACTTCACCCCCTGCACCAACAACATGACTGAGTACGAGGCGCTACTCCACGGCATGCGAGCAGCCAATGAGATGAACATCAATCTTCTACGCTGCTACGGCGACTCCAACCTCGTCGCCGGGAAAGTCGCCGACACCTATGATGCAGTCTCCCCCACCATGGCAGCATACCGCCAGGCCATGGACCAGCTGGGAGGCCACTTCGCGGGTTACTCCATCGAGTGGATCGACTGGTGGAAGAACGAGGAGGCTAACTCACTCTCCCTCATTGGCTCGGCTCGACTCGCGCCGCCCGCCGACGTCTTCCTCGACACCGTCACCAAGCCTTCCGTCTCTACCCCGAGGGAGATTGACATTGGAATTCCACTGCAACTAGACGCAGCCTTGGTCGCAATGATTGCCGAGCCAAGCGACTGGACCGCGCCATACGTCGCCTACCTGGAGGGAGGAACCCTACCCGACACCAAAACGGAGGCCCGAATGATAACACGCCGCTGTAAATCCTTCGTCATCATCAATGGCGAGGTCCACAAGCGCAGCATGACCAACGTGTTCCAATGCTGCGTCCAACCCATAGAAGGACGCAAGATCCTCCAGGACATCCACGCTGGTGACTGCGGCCACCACGCTGGCGCCTGCTCCCTAGTCGCCAAGGCCATGCGACATGGCTTTTACTGGATCACCGCACACGCCGACGCAGTCGACATCGTCCAACGCTGCGTCGGGTGCCAGAAGTACGCCAATCAGACTCACGTACCGAGTTTGGCGCTCAAGACCATCCCCATCACCTGGCCATTCGCCGTGTGGGGCATGGACATGGTCGGCCCCTTCAAGGAGGCCCCCTCTGGCTTCACCCACCTCCTGGTCGTAGTTTACAAATTCACAAAGTGGGTGGAGGCCAACCCAGTCCGCAAGTGCGACGGAAAGACCGCCACAAAGTTCCTCCATGAGCTCATCTTTTGCTACGGGTTCCCGCACAGCATCATCACGGACAACGGCACCAACTTCGCCAAAGGAGCCATGGCCAAATTCTGCGAGGAGCACAACATACGAGTCGACCTCGCCTCAGTCGCCCACCCGAAGTCTAACGGTCAGGCGAAACGTGCCAACCAGAGCATCCTCCACGGCCTGAAGCCGTGACTGCAAGTTCCACTTGAGCGGACTCCTGGGTGTTGGGTCGAAGAGCTCCCCTCCGTCATCTGGGGCATTCGCACCTCCGTCAACAGGTCACCAGAATTCACCCCTTCTTCATGGTGTATGGTGTTGAGGCCGTCATGCCAGCCGACCTCGAGCACGACTCGCCTCAGGTGGTCAACTACACGGAGGCCGACAACGAGCTCGCACGCCAAGACGGAGTCGACCAGCTCGACGAAGAATGCGACCTAGCTTGCTCACGCACCGCCATCTACCAGCAATGGTTTTGCCGCTACCACAGCCGACGAGTACGGACCCGCACCTTCCAGGAAGGCGACCTGGTTCTATGTCTAATCCAGGACAAGAAGGGCATGCACAAGCTTCCCCCCTTGGGAGGGACCATTCACCATCGGGCGAGTCCTGGGCAACGACGCCTACTACCTCATCGACGTCCGAGGTGATGGAAAACTCGACGTCAAGCGGCCGTGGAATGTAAACCTCCTACGGAAGTTCTACTCCTAGAACTCCAGACATGTACCCCCTACCCACTATGAAATAAAGAAGATCGATTCGCACAACTTGTGTCCACTCTCCGCACCTTGTGCCACTCGCACTTGTAATAATAGCGCTATGCTATTCGTGGAAGTCAACCCTTGGTGACGCGACCGGCACGTCCAAGTAGTGCGATACGAGGACACCAAGAAAATTCGGGCCTCGTGTCATCCACGAACAAAGCGAACCCGGAGCCCCATCGGAGTCGCCTCGCTCGACTGGATTTCTGAGCCAAGATAACCTCATCCGCTTCCCACAGCGACCCAGTCCTCCACATTCTTGGCGCAGCGACTCGAACGGCAAAGTACCACGCTAGGGGACTGACGCCAGTCCGAACCAGAGCGACCAGGGAAAACACCAAGTATGAGAGCGCGTCCTGGACTCGCCACACGACTGGTCATACGGATCAGGTGGAGCGACACGCCTAATACAACGCGCCCCGTCCTCACCTACCTTGGGCATGCGCCTCAAACCGCCAAGTACCACGCTCGAGGACTCGGCCACCCGACCCTGTTCGCGCCCGGGAAAACGGCTAAGTACAGAGCACCCCTTGGAGTCTCCATGCGACTGGCTTTCCAAGCCATGGCGAGTCGACCTAAACTTACTAACAGTTCAAACAACACACATAAAAACGAGGTTAACCCCATAAAAGGGCGGACGCGCTCAGGGACTCGCACAACCAACAATAAAACCACAAAACATTGAAAAAAGTACGCTTACATTCCTTCAAAGAAGCAAAGTTTGTTTGCTTACAAGGACAGTTACATACTTATTCTAATTAACGCCGATCAGCAAACTATTCTATTCTGGAGGCTTCGACGATGAGGCGCCACCACTCCTGCGACTGCGGATAAAAGGAATCCACGGGTTCGACAGGTACGTCGTGAGCTTACCCGCCATGGCCACTCAGAATGGCTACTCCACCTTGAAGTCGTGGTGCGCCGGTTCGGGGTCGTTCGGGGCAACGGCCGTTTCCTGGTAAGGAATGAGGTCGCCCATCGCCAACACCCGGTCGGCGTACACCGCAGCCCGCTCAGTTAGCTTGAGCACTTCGGCGATCTCGACTGCGCCCGTCGATGAAGGGTACCCGCTCGTGACATCGTCAAGGTCGAAGTCGTCAGGAAAATGCGCGAGCCCAAGGCTCAGCGCAGAAGCCGCACCACGACGAATTGCCGACCGCGTCATGAATTCCACAACAGCCGGTGCCTCCTCCAAGTAGCGCCAGACCTCGACAAGGTCGCCGGGGATCACCTCCGTGGGCGAGATTTCCTACAGATATGCCCGAATGCAGCTCGCTGACAGCGCGGCAGAATCAACCAGAGTGGTGACGTATTGCCGTGCGTCGTACGACTGCGCCTCTTCGGCATCATCAGTAATCTACAAGCAAATAATAAAGGAAGCTCTGGCAACACAACGCGACCCGCACGCTCGGGGACGCGCCAAAGAAAATTCACCAATCAACGGGCGACAGCGCTCCGTGATGAAGTCCTGAAGACCGGAGAGGCCGTCCTGCAGCCCGGCGACAAGCGCATCTGACAACTTTCGTTCTTCGGCAGCAGAAGCAACGGCTGCCTTGGCCCTCCCATCCGCCGAGGCCGCCTCTGCCTCTTCCTCTTTGAGCTCCCGCTCCAAGTCGGCGATTCGCTTCTCCGCGGTGCTCAAGGACGACTGCGCAGCCGTCAGTTCACTCGCCGGAATCAGGCCCTCATGAGCCTTCTCCACCACGGCTGCGTTATCCTCTGCACCAACAAAACCATAAATACGAGAAGAACAAGGCCTATAACGAGCATCAAGCACGACGGCCACTCACCCGCAGTCGCTCGAAGCTGCTCATTCGTTTCCCGAACAACGAGGAGTTGCCTCTCTACATGCTCCCTGGCGGCAAGCCGCTCCGCCGACTCGTGCTGCAGGCCCTGCGCCATCATGGAAGCATCAGCAACGAAAATTCTAAGTTTTTAGGCACTGAAATTCAGCGACTAGCCACTCGGGGACTGGACAGCGAAAAAATCCTAAGTGTCTAGCCGCTGAAATTCAGCGACTAGCCACTCGGGGACTAGACAGCGAAAAAATCCTAAGTGTCTAGCCGCTGAAATTCAGCGACTAGCCACTCGGGTACTGGACAGCGAAAAAATCCTAAGTGTCTAGCTACTGAAATTTAGCGACTAGCCACTCGGGGACTGGACAGCAAAAAAATCCTAAGTGTCTAGCCGCTGAAATTCAGCGACTAGCCACTCGGGGACTGGACAACGAAAAAATCCTAAGTGTCTAGCCACTGAAATTCAGCGACTAGCCACTCGGGGACTGGACATCGAAAAATCAATAAGAATCCGACCACTGAAATTCAGTGGCCCGATCCTCGGGGACTGGGAATATCTGGACGGCGGCGCCTAGCATGCCGTGAAGCTCCATTGCATCCACTGATGGGAGCACGAAGGGAGTACGCCCGCGACGCTGCTCGACTTCCGCACCGACGACCTCGGGCAACTGCTCGACGACACCGATGCACTCGCCGCAGAGGTCCTCGCTACAAAGCGAGGGAACGTCACCACCACGGCTCCCGCACCACTCGAGGGGGGCCTGTCGCCCCAACCGAGGCCATGGGCTCCGCCCGCTGCGACTCCATGTCCACTGTGGCCCTCGGAGCCGTGCCCACTGCAATTGGAGCTTCGCTCAGGGCGACTACCGTCTCGTCCGAAATCGTGACGACCTCGTCGGCCTTTGCTTTCTTTGTGCCTTCAGCAGGCGCCTCGACCTCATTGCCCTTCTTCTTCTTCGAAGGGTCGACTAGTGCCTCCGCGGCACCCAATGGAACCTTGGCCAATGAAGGGTGACCTATCTTTTTCACTCCAGTCCTGCAGAACAATGCCGTGAGTAAACTCGCCAATCGAACATGAATAGAGTGGACAAATGAAAGGATTAGAAATACTCATTTGGCGACCGGAATAAAACGTAGGCCAGTACGAATACTGGCCAGATTCTCCAACTCCGGCCCCAGTTTCCGACTGAGGCCCGTCTCAAACACACTTTGTGCCCAAGACACTGTCGGCTTCTTCGATGATGAGGCCGCGACAGGAGGATCAGCGGCGATTTCCGCGGGAGCTCCCCTTGGTGGTGAGGTACCCGTGGCTGGAGCGGCCGCGAGTCCGGCGACTGGGACGAAAGGCGGCGGCAACGATGCCAACGACATCTCGTCTTCCGCAACGGCCGTGCCAGCCGCCGCGAACGCAGGCGCCGGTGCGTCGGCCCTAGCTTCCTCGGCCATGCTGGTAGCATCGGAGCTACTCGCGGAACGAGGTGGTGACACCGGTTTAACCGACTTCTTCTTCCTCTTCTTCGGTGGTGGTGGTTTATTCTTTGATGGCGTAGGCTCGAGTTGCGAGATGTGCTCGGGGAGCTCGTCATCGTCTTCATCGTGGACCTCGAGGCTCTTGCTGGCCTCGAGCTCGCGTTGATGCTACCTGTGGGTATTGCGAACCGTGGGTGCGGTGACCTCCACGGATTTGTCGCCACTATCGTCATCGTCATCATCATCACTGCCCTCGTCACTTCTAGCATCGCCCTTGTCGGGCAAATACTTGCTCTCGTCCTCGGCGGACGAGTTCGAGTTCTCGTCATCTGCGGGTGGAAGCCAACCTTCCACCACTTGGAACAACTGCAACAACCAAGTGAAATTAGCACGATCACGAATGCAAAACTGCGACCGCGAGTGCATAGGAAGTAAAAGAACTCACCATTGGGGCTTGGCACTTCACGGTGTAAGGTGCGACACCGTCCTTCGCGTCAAGATACTCCGCCTCGGTGATCTTCTTCAAGGCCGAGGTGTAGTCGTTGAGCCTCCATTCGGCTCGGCAGGACTTCATCGGGTCATCCTTACCCGTATACTCATACATGTAGTAGGCACGACTGGCCAGAGGCACTAGCAGCCACCCGGACCAGCAATTGTACAAATTGATGGTCTGAAGGCCCTTCTTCAAGTTGCAGATCGTCTGCAACATCTCGCCGACGACCATCCGTTGGTCCAATAGGAGCTTGGTGACCTGAAGCCGACGCGACTCGGGCCGGTCGACAGAGTACATTGGAAGCGCCACCTCGTCGGCCGGAGGAGACTCGGTCACATAGAACCAACTCTTCTTCCATTCGTTTGCCGCCTTCTTCGGCAGCATCAGATCAAAAAAGGACGCCTTCAACTTTAGCTAAAAGGTCAGGCCGCCCGCAGCCAGCATCGGGCCGCCTGCCTCTTCGCGGCCGATCCTCCCATGAAACAGATCTTGCCATAGGGGGAAATATGGCCGGCAGCCCAGGTAGCACTCGCAAAACACCACGAAGATGGCGAGTTGCTCGATGCTGTGCGGCCCTAGGTCCGACGGTTGGATGCCGTAGTAGGCACAGAAGCGGCAGAAGAAGAGGGAAGTGGGGAATCCGAGCCCCCGCTCCAAGTGGCTGGTGAAGCAGATGAACTCTCCCTCACGCAGATCTAGGATCACCTCTTCAGCCATGGGGATGCGCCATCTCCCCGCGTGGAATATCCCCTCCTCCTCGAACGACTTCAACAACACCTTCGTGCACTTGGATCTGCCCCATGGATCCGTCGGAGGCGCCATCGATTGGGGGATCTGGGGCTATGAGTCGCTCTGTATCGCTCTGGTCGCTGCGTGGAATGGAGGATTGGGAGTGCGCGAGATCGGAGGAAGTGTGGGAAATGCTCGTCCCTCACCCGTCACTCTCCTTATATAGCGGTTGTTACCCGCCATCTTCGGGGAGCCATTACCGCGCGGTAATTACGCCGATATTACCGTTGGATTACCCAATGGCTAGTTTGACCAGCACTGACGGTCCAACTTCTTCTACTCAACTCGCTGTTTTCAGCGACTTGACAATTCGCCGAACTGATCACCATAACGGTGACTCGACTACTCGCCGACCCGTTCGCCAAGCTGCGATTCGACTAGTCGTTGTTATTGCGACTAAAATGACTAGTTCCTTCTTTTATTTAGGGAGTCCATAACGGATTCGACTGGGCGTCCGAATTGGACCCGCATACTCCGACTGCCAACAAACACCTGCGACAAATCAATGATGGCCTCGGGGACTACTGATGGGGATATGCCGACCGGGGTATACCCAGCAGGATGTTTCCTACTGGCTCAAGCTGCCAGCGAGTGGGCCTGCAGGACGACGACTGGATCGAGACTTGGCGAGGACCCAGACGACTGGAAGATGGAGGCCCAGAAGCGTAGCTAGGCCCAGTCGGATTATGTCAAGAACCCTATGAATCCTTAACTGATTCGGGTGTAGATCCGTAAACCCTAGCGAGGTGAGCCTATATAAACCTCCCTAGGGTATGCATAGAGGACATGTTCCATCATACACCCCAGCGACTCGCCGCCTAGTCGTCGAGCTCGTCCGTGTACTCTCTCCATAATACAATCTAGCAGGAGTAGGTCTTTACCCTCTCGGGGGCCGAACCTAGGTAAACCCTTGTGTCTCCGCCCTCATCTCGCACCGCCGATGGCTGGCCGCCCTTGCCCTTCGTTCCACTACTCGCTGCCGATTTCAGCATCTGCCATGGCCATTCCCACGACACCAAGAACAAGAGCAAGCTCCCCAAGATCGTCGTGAGGACCAAGCGCCTCCTCCTTGTCATCCACCGCACCAAGAACACGAGAAAGATCCCCAAGCACGTCATCAAGACCAAGTTCCACCACCAAATGCGGCACCACAACAACCGCAAGGTCAACGCCACCATCACCAAGCAAGACGTGAGAGATCGTATGATGAAGATGGCCACCAAAATCATGGCAACCACCGATATCGGAACCTCAATGAAGAAGAAACTTTCGGAAAGCTCAAATTCACAATGCCCAAGTTCATCGATTCCAATGAACCCGAAGAATATCTCTCGTGGGAACTCAAGGTTGACAAGATCTTCCGCATGCACAACTATAGCAATGAGAAGATGATGGCCATGGCGTCCCTCGAGTTTGATGATTATGCCAACCTTTGGTGGGAACAAGTCCAACTCCCTCGTGAAGAAAAAGAAGTGCCTCCAATTACAAATTGGCAAGATATGAAGGCTCATATGAGATCCCGCTTTGTTCCTTCGCACTACACGCATGACCTCTTCAACAAGCTTAAAACGCTTAGTCAAGGGACAAAGACCGTGGAAGAGTACTTCAAGCAAATGGAGCTCAACATGATTCGTGCCAACATTGAAGAGCATGATGAACAAACAATGGCACATTTCCTCAATGGCTTGAACCACCCAATCAAGCGCATCACCGAGTTTCAAAAGTACAACAACATGGTTGAGCTTGTGAACATAGCAACAAAAGCCGAACGTTAAGTGCAAGAGGACATCAAGTACAACAAGCCAAAGACGTACTTCACCTACAAGCAAGCGCCAACCACTACATAAACAACACCAAGTGGAAGCTCATCAAGTACCACCAAGCTTCCCTTCAAGCCAACACTTCCTCAAGGAAAACCACCCCAAGTGGCAAATACACGAAGGATGATCAATCATTCAATAGTGAATGCTACAAGTGTGGAGGAAAAGGACACAAGTCGACCACATGTAGAAACAAGAAAGTTTTGTTCATCCACGACAATGGCGATGAAGAATACTTGAGTGAAGATGAGTTTGATGCAAGAGTCAAGGTAGCTAGGTAACACTTGTAAGATGACCAAGAACTACTTGTGTGTGAGCATGACGCAAGTCCATCGCTTGTGGTCACAAGGGTCTTAACTAATCAAGTCAATGAGAATGAAGATCAAAGATTAAACATCTTTCAAACTCGTGCCGGTATGAATGGGAAGTCCATCAAAGTTGTCATCGATGGAGGGAGTTGCCACAATCTTGCAAGCACGAAATTGTGTGAGAAGCTCAACCTCACCCTCCATCCACACAAGCATCCCTACCATATACAATGTCTATGACCAAGGGTCCGTCAAGATCAAGCACACCGTCTCGGTAAATTTCTCAATTGGACCATATAAAGACACGGTGGAGTGTGATGTGGTCCCCATGACGGTTTTCCATATGTTGCTAGGTAGGTCGTAGCAATATGACAAGTGTGCTTTGCATAATGGTCACACAAATGCTTATACCTTCAAATGGCTTGACAAGACTTGTGTTTTGCAACCAATGACTCCTAGCAAAATAATTGCGCACAATGCAAAGGCTTCAGCGAGGGCGCAAAGCACAACATCATCTTGTGAGAAGTGCGGTGAGCGAGAGAACCACACTATAGTGAGTGAGAGCCACAAGCCAAACTCGAGTGGAAAAACTAAGAGTGTTCTTCTTGCCACAAAATGTGAAATGAGAGAAGTGCGGAACAACCCATCCATCTTGAACTATGTCCTTATATGCAAGGGACTAGCGCAAGGAACTAATGACTTGACAAATGTTCCTCCTTACTCGATGACTATTTTGCAGGAATTCCAAGATGTGTTCCCCAAAGAGCTTTCTCATGGACTACCCCCTCTTCATGGAATCAAGCACCGCATCGACCTCATACCCGGAGCACCCCTTCCAAACCACGCCGCACACCGCACGAACCCAGAAGAGACAAAGGAGATAGAATGACAAATCAAACAACTCGTCTCCAAAGGTTTGATCCAAGTAAGCACTAGACCAAGCGCGGTACCCATGATTCTAGTCCCAAAGACGAATGATACGTTGCGGTTATGCATGGACTGCCGTCCAATCAATGATATCACCGTGCGTTATCGACATCCTATACCGCGTCTTGATGACATGCTTGATGAGTTATGTGGAGCCATTATATTTTCGAAAATTGATCTTCGTAGTGGTTACCATCAAATACGCATGGCCGAGGGTGATGAGTGGAAAACCGCCTTGAAGACCAAACTTGGTCTCTATGAATGGTTGGTTATGCCTTTTGGCTTATCTAATGCCCCATACACCTTCATGCACCTTATGAACCATATTTTGAGATCTCTCATTGGGAAGAGTGTCGTTGTTTACTTTGATGATATTCTTGTCTATAGCAAGTCACTAGAGGAGCATGTTACTCATGTTAAGGAGGTTCTCCAAATCCTTCGTCATGAAAAGCTCTATGCTAATCTCCCAAAGTGCACTTTTGCCAAATACAAATTAATGTTCCTTGGTTTTGTTGTGTCTTCTAATGGAATTGAAGTTGATGTCTCAAAAGTTAAGGACATACGAGATTGGCCCGTCCCTACCAATGTTACTAAACTTCGTAGTTTTCATGGGTTGGCCGGTTTCTACCGTCGCTTTGTGAAAGACTTTTCTACCATTGCTTTCCCTCTCAACATGTTGACCAAGAAAAATGTCACATTCGTTTGGGGCAAAGCACAACAAAAGGCATTTGATGAGCTCAAAAAGAGGCTCACCGAAGCACCACTCCTTGCTTTACCGGATTTCATAAAAACTTTTGAGATTGAATGTGACGCTAGTGGTATTGGCGTTGGAGGCGTCCTTATGCAAAATGGGCGTCCTATTGCATACCATAGCAAGAAACTTGATGGCGCACGCCTTAACTATCCAATTTATGACAAAGAGCTTTTTGCCTTAGTTCATGTCCTTCAAGTGTGGAAACACTACCTTTGGCCCAAAGAATTTATCATCCATTCCGACCATGAGTCGTTGAAATATCTTAAGGGTCAAGCCAATTTGAGTAAAAGGCACGCCAAATGGGTTGAGTTCATGGAGTCCTTGCCTTACATTGTCAAGTACAACAAAGGCAAAGAAAATGTAGTAGTGTACGCCTTGTCTCCTAAAAATACAAGCCTTCTTACGCGACTCGAAGTAAATGTTTTGGGTCTTGATGACATCAAATCTTTGTATGCTTCTGACCCATTCTTTGGATCAATTTTGGAAAAGTGTTCAATAGACAAAGGGGTTGATGATTTCTATTTGTATAAGGGTTTTCTATTCAAACAAAACAAGCTTTGCATTTCGAAGTCGTCTCTCCAAATTTTGCTTCTTCAAGAGTCCCATGGTGGAGGATTTATGGGTCATTTGGCCGTGACAAGACATATGACATGCTCTCCACTCACTACTATTGGCCCAAGATGAAGCGCGACGTGGAACACCACGTCCAACGATGCACTACTTGTGTCCAAGCTAAGTCTAAGTCTAACCCTTTTGGTCTTTATATGCCATTGCCTATTCCTCATGCACCTTGGTCAGACATTAGCATGGATTTTGTGTTAGGTTTACCTACGTCTAAACATGGTCATGATTCTATATTTGTGGTAGTGGATCGTTTTTCCATAATGGCACACTTCATTCCGTGCCATAAGACCGATGATGCTTGACATGTGGCAAATTTGTTTTTCAGGGAAATAATCCGTCTTCACGGTTTACCAAGAACAATAGTTTCCGACCACGACTTCAAGTTCATGAGATACTTTTGGAAGACACTCATGGCCAAGCTCGACATCAAGCTGCTATTCTCGTCCGCATCACATCCCCAAACTGATGGACAAACCGAGGTTGTCAACCGAAGCCTCAGAATGCTACTCTGCGTGTTGATCAAGAAGAACCTAAAGGATTGGGAGTAATGCATTCCCCCACGCCGAGTTCGCCTACAACCGAGCCAAACACTCCACCACCATGAGGAGCCCGTTCATGATCGTCTATGGATTCGAGCCTCTCACCGCACTCGACATCCTACCTCTTCCTCTCCATGACTGCACCAACATGTACGTCGACAAGCGTGCCCAAGCAATGAAGAAACTCCATGAAGAAACAAGAGCTACGATCGAGCAACAAGTTCTTCGCCAAGCATCAAGGCTCAACAAGAACAAGAAGGAGATAATATTCGAACAAGGCGATCTTGTGTGGATATACTTGAGCAAATACTGTTTTCCCAATGATCACGACTCCAAGCTCAAACCAAGGGGAGATGGCCCCTTCAAGGTCCTTAAAAGAATCAACAACAATGCGTACGTCATCGACATACCAACCTCCAAGTACCTAATGAGCAATACGTTCAGCGTCAAGGACCTATCACCGTACCATGGAGAAAATCAAGATGTAAACCATGAAGAGTCGAGGACGACTCTTTCCCAAGTGGGGGGGGGGAGCTGATGCAGCCCATCCTACGGATGCCCCTCCATCTACACCACCTAGTCCCCCAAGTGGACCAATGACTCGCTCCCGAGCCAAGCTCCTACAACCTAAGGTTAACTCGCTCCTTTCCTCATGTGACTTTGATATGCCTTTGGATGGCTTGCTACTTCATGCAACTACACTATGTATCCTCAGCTATGAAGCACCAGTACCTCGCCAAGCCACCAAGGAAGAAGAACCAGGAGAAGCCGCTGATGGAGCTCACCACACCACAGTCTCTGGCGTACACTGGAGTCTCCGGCCCTGCCCACCGAAGTCTCCGGACTGACCCCCGGTCCAACCCCAGGAACCGACCCGGGGACAGTCTGTATGCCCCTCTAGAGACGGGTCCGGAGATTGACCGGAGTCTCCGGACCACTCCACCGGAGTCTTCGGCCTGTGCGACAATAGGCATGCAAAGGCATTTTGGTCCTGGCCCATGTAAGCCCCAGATTCGCCCCAACTTCTAGTTTTATCCCCAAATTACCCCTATTTATGTGGCTGGCCTATATATAGCCCTTCATCTATTGTAAACCCTAGACTTGGATAATTGTAATTGAAGACACCCCTTGAGGATCTATATATTACTAGTCTCATGCTCCTTGACAAGGAGCACCATATATCCCCCTCCTCTTGGATTTTGCCTCGTGCGTTTAAGTTGTACAAGTCCTTGGAGTTCGGTGTCTCATCGCCAAGTAGTCAAGATCTCATCAAGCCTCTCACCCCCATTGTTGGCCGTGGGAGAGTGTCTTGCCCAACACCGATCCTAGGTATTGTGTTGGACCGGTTGCCACCGGCATGAGCTATCGGCTTGTATCGTGTTTTCGTGTGTGTGTGTGTGTGTTCATCTAGTTCTTCGCGTGTGAGTTCATGGATTTCATCCCCTTCTCCTACCACTCGCTCTTCCCTCAATTTCCACGGGATTCATGAAATATCGGGACTCCCCAAGGGGTCACCCATAACAAAAAGTTTATTCAGAAACAAAGAGCATGCCAAGTTGTTGCGATGGCACAAAGAGGAACGTAAGTCAGACGGGATGTTGAGACACCCCGCTGATGGGAAGTAGTGGAGAAAAATCGATAGAAAGTACCCAGGCTTTGCAGATGATGCACGAAGTTTAAGGTTTGGTCTAAGTACATATGCCATGAATCCTTTTAGGGATCAGAGCTCCAGTCAAAACACCTGGCTCGTGACTCTATATATCTATAACCTTCCTCCTGGGTTGTGCATGAAGGGGAAGTTCATTATGATGCCAGTGTTAATCCAAGGCCCGAAGCAACCCAACAACGACACTGATGTGTATCTAAGGCCATTAGTTCAAGAACTTTTATAGTTGTGGCACGAACCCGGCATAAGTGTGTGGAATGAGCACAAGCGGGAAGAATTTGACCTCCGAGCATTGATTTTCGTAACAATCAATGATTGGCCTGCTCTTAGTAACCTTTTAGGACATATAAACAAGGGATACAATACATGCACGCACTGTTTAGATGAGACTAAAAATATATATTTGGAATATTGTAAGAAGAATGTGTACAATGTGCATCGCTGATTTCTTTTGGACAAGCATCCCTTAAGAAACAAAGGCAAGAATTTCAATGGTCGGGCATGTCACCAGACGAAGCCTAAGGAACGTAGTGGTGCTGATATGTTTGATATGGTCAAAGATTTGGATCAAATAGTAAACTTTGGAAAGGGTCCTGGCAGAAAATATGTTCCGAACAACGTTGGTGGACACGCACCCATGTGGAAGAAGAAATCTATATTTTGGGAGCCACCCTATTGGAAATTCCTAGAGGTCCGCTCTGCAATCGACGTGATGCATGTGATGAAGAATCTTTGTATGAACCTGTTAGGCTTCTTGGGTGTGTATGGGAAGGCAAAAGATACACCAAACGCACGGAAGGACCAGCAACATATGAAAGACCCAGAAGGACTGCATCCATAATGGTTTCAAGGTCATGGCAGCTATGCTCTTACCAAAAAAGAGAAGGAAATCTTTTTTGAATGCTTGAGCAGTATCAAGTCCCGTATGGCTTCTCGTCGAATATAAAGGGAATAATAAATAGGGCAGAGAAAAAGTTCCAAAACCTAAAGTCTCATGACTGTCACGTGATTATGACGCAAGTGCTTCCGATTGCATTGAGGAGGCTTCTACCGGATTATGTTCGAGTACCCATTGTGAAGCTATGTGCATTCCTCAATGCAATCTCTCAGAAGACAATCAATCCTAAAGATCTACCATGGTTACAGAATGGTGTGGTCCAATGTCTTGTCAGTTTCGAGTTGGTGTTCCCACCATCCTTCTTCAATATTATGACGCACCTCCTGATTCACCTAGTCGAAGAGATTTCCATTATCGGTCCTGTATTTCTACACAATATGTTCGCCTTGAGAGGTTCATGGAAATATTAAAGAAATATGTTCGTAAAAGTGCTAGGCTAGAAGGAAGCATCTCCCAAGGGCTATGGAACAGAGGATGTAATTGAGTTTTGTGATTGACTTTGTTCCTGACCTTAAGCCGATTGGTCTTCTTCAATCGCGGCATGAGGGGATACTGAGTGGAAAAGGCACTCTAGGAAGGAAATAATAATATGTAGGGACGAACATTCTTACACTAAAGCACATTACATAGTTCTATATAATTCCACCTTGGCGGCCCCGTATATCAAGGAACACAACCTTGGAAAGCATTACTCCTGGATTAGAGATGAACACATGAAGACTTTCGGCGGTTTTGCATCATCTCATAAAAACAACAATCTTGGAGATCAACTATACTTGTTGTCCAGGTAACCATCTTCGACTATATCGACTTTCCAAGGGTACGAGATAAATGGGTATACATTATACACGATCGCCCAAGATAAAAAGAGCACCAACCAAAACAACGGTGTTAGCTTTGATGCAACAAACAACAATGGGTCAAAGACCACATATTATGGTTACATAGAGGAGATATGAGAACTTGACTATGGACCTACTTTTAAGGTACCCTTGTTTCGGTGCAAATGGGTCAAGCTAACAGGAGGAGGGGTTGAGGTAGACAAGAAGTACGGAATGAAAACAGTGAATCTTAACAATCTTGGGTACTTAGACGAACCATTCGTCCTAGCCAATGATGTGGCTCAGGTTTTCTATGTGAATGACATGTCTACCAAACCGAGAAAAAAACAAAATAATACATCAGACGATGAGCCAAAGCGCCGCATAGTTCTTTCAGGGAAAATAAACATCGTGGGAGTGGAGGACAAGACAGACATGTCAGCAGATTGTTGATAAGTTTTATGAAATTCCTCCCTTCGCAGTGAACACTGATCTAACAACCCTGTTAATGAATGAAGATGCTCCATGGTTATGGCGCAATCATAAAGGGACATACGCAAATAAATGGTGTGTAATAATGTATTAAACATTTTATGTAATTGTGTTATGAAAACTCAGAAGAAAACATTTATGTAATTGGATCTTGTTCCCGTTCCAAACTATGGTCAAAACGGCAGGCATGGAGATAGGGGATGAACCTCATTAGAACTTGCATTGGATATCTGAAGAAACATCATATTGTGAGTCTAAAAATGATTTTTTTTTCAAAAAAATCATGAGCATTAGATCATGTACATGTAGTTCAAACTGGACCCACTTCCTGCCGATTCGGCAGACATTTGTCTTTTTCACCCGGGAAAGACGGAAAGGTTTGAGATATCCCGGTTGCGAGATCGTCCATGTAATATGGTCTAGTATTTTACAAAAATGGGGTGGTAGCACTTTGTAACAGCATTTTGGTGGTTGCTTCACAAAACGCCCTGTTTTTTCCGCCCGGAAAATGGAAAATGGCTTTTCCGTGCGATGAAAAGGAAAACTTCCTCAGCAACATTGTTTGCCATCCCAAGATCCACATGTATGCATAATATGGGCACAAAATCACAAACTATGCCGCGATTCTTCCCATAACCTTTCGGTCATTTGGACCGAAAGTCATTGGTCATTTTGTGAAGGTTTTTTGAGACATAATCAACATACCAAGTTTAGTATTTTTCTTGCAACTATGTCACATAATATGACACCACGCGAAGGATTTACATTGTTCTGACCGTTTTTGAATTTCTTATGCCCGTTTCGAATTTTTCCCATTCCAAACTATGGTCAATACAGCGGGCATGGAGATAGGGGATGAGCCTCATTATAACTTGCATTGGATCTCTGAAGAAAACGTCATATTGTGAGCCTAAAAAGGATTTGGGGAAGCGGAGGGAAAGGGCGGGAAAACTTGGCGGGAAATATCTTTAGTCCCATATTTAAAGAAAAACATGGCGGGAAACAGAGGAAAAGGTCCATCTTTAGTCCTAGGGGACAGAAGAAAAATAACTACGAAATCAGGACTAAAGGCCCCCCTATAGTCCTGCTACAGCCACAAAAAGGGACTAACACTCAATATATTTAATAATATTAAAAACCGGGACTACGTAATCGGGACTAAAGGCCCCCCTTTAGTCATGCTCATATCTAGCCTTATAGTACATAGCTTCAGGGTCGTCTTCATCTTCGTCTTTGTCATCGTCGTCGTTGCTAGGCACACGCGGATGGATCCTCAGCCCAGCCATAGCATATTCTAGGGGAACCTGCCACTCCGAGCTTGGATTCACGACACGTGTGGGAGGGGGCTCCTGGATGACGATGCTGCTATGCCCGCGGTATTCACCACCACCACTATTCTTATGGTTCTGCGGCGGGTGCGAGAACCGTAGGCGAGGATGTAACATCCCAAAAATCATATTTCAAAACTCATTCATATCATCATTGCATCCTTCATCCATTTAGGGTTTTTTCTCAAAATCATTTAGAGACAGAAGTTTGAGCTATGATTTTATGTGTGCAAATTCAACTCAATTGGCCATCACCCTTTGAGATTGGATTGTTTAGGAACTTGTTTGCTTGACTCCATTGTTGGAAAGATTAGGTGTAGCATTTTAACCCAAGTTTCCAATTTAGAAATATTTTCTAAACCCTATTTCAAACATTTACAAACTAGAGACAAAGTCTCTGTTTGTTTCAAAACCCAAGCTTGACCAGGCCCTTACAAGGTAACCACATGGTGAATTGACTGTTTTTGAAACCACAGAACCCTGCAAAGATCCCCAATTTTGTTTGAATTCAAAAGGTTTGAATTCATATCAAAAATCATTCCAGAAAATAGAAAGAAAAGAAAAAGAGTTAAACAAAAGAAAAGGGCCGCGCGGCTGAATTCTGGCCCAGCAGTGGATCAAGCCCAACTAGCCCACCCGGGATTTTCTTTTCCCTCTCTCACGCACGAGAGCACACACCCGATCGGCAAGCAGACCCCACCTTCACCTCGCGCACTTCACGTGGCGGGCGATCCACGTCGTCCTCGTCTTCCCCAAACCGCGCCTGCGACCACGTCGCTGCTGCAGTCACTGCCGGTAATGGCGCGGCGTAATTGGGCATTAAACCGCGAGCGTTTCCTGTTGAGCCTCTGGCTATAATACCCTCTCTGCCTCGCGAGCATTTTCCCCCAAACACCTCGCTCACTCCGCCACCAGGCTGCTCTCAATCATCCTCGCACCGCCGCAGACAGAGCCCTCTCCGGCGATCGATTCCGATGAGCCTCGTGTTCCCCTCTGCCTCTCGTTCTTGCTATCTTGCTCAGTGAGTCTTTGCGCACCTCCTGACCTCACTAGTTCGTCCTGTACTGCCCCAGGTCGCCGGTTCCACTCGACACCACAAGCACCGACGGAAACATCAACTCCGGCGAGCTCTAGTGGTAAGTCCAGACCGCCCCGAACCTTGTCGTTCACGCTCGCATGTTCTCCATGATCTTCTGCATCTGACCACGCCCTTTGTTTGCATCCTAGTGATCTACAACGTCGCCTCCGACCTCGAACAGAACCACCGTTGCCAGATCCAACTCCGGCGAGAAATCTACCGCAACCCTGAGCGCCCCTTGCCGAGCTGACCACACGTCGAGCATCCCCACGACCTTGCGGTCTCGGTGAGTATCTTCCCCATCCTCCTAGCGATCTGTATCGCCGGCGCCGCCGTCGCCGCCAAGACAGCCGATAAGCGCCGCCAGATTTTGGCTTGTTGTTTTAGATCGTTGGATCTGTATCGTAGCGCTAGGATAGATCCACTTAACCCCGAAGCGGTACGCGATCTGGAGCGTACGATCTGTTTAGATCCTGCGGCTGCAGAGCGCGATCCAACCGAAGCGGTACGCGCCAATCACAGCGCGACGCGTGGCTAGGGTTAGATCTAAAAACAGGTTTAAAACCAGAAATTTGATCCAAATTCAAATGCTTATAACTTTTGATTGCCACGTTAGAATTTTGCAAACTTTATACCGTTGGATTCAGTGAGACAAGACCTTTCTGCCTATCCAATGTGTTTAGCAAATAGTAACCAATAGAATGACTTTATTTGTAGAAACTTGTTTAAGGCTATTTTGAGTATAGATTTAGTTTAGTATTTTGTTTTAGGATTAAATAAGTTTAGTTGGCAAACTTGTGACTTGTTAAGTTTCTGTAATCATGCACTTGCTTGGTAGAGTTTTCAAAATCACCACTTAGTAATTTCATGCATGCATGCATTCATACTATTTTTTGTTTGTATATATTGTGTGTAATTGTGTGCTACAACTTTGTGTGTAGATTTTGCTAGTGATTGTGATTGTGACGAGTGCTACTCTCCACACTACCAAGGCAAGTGATATCTTCATGAATATTCCATTCCTATATTTTATACTTGCATTAGATATTTTGCTAAGACTTGCATGCTACTTTTGTCAAATGATGTTGGGAAATCCTATGTAGATTAGAATGGTAGAGTTGCTAGGAAAATTCCCTAAGGATAAGTTGCCATGCCATGCTTAGCCTAGCTACTAGAAAACAAGGGTGGTTTATATATTCACACTATGAAAAAAATATTCTAAGTCTGAGGACTTGTGTTTTATTTAACAAAACAACTAAGTTAATGAATCTCCTGGGTGGAATGGGACTTGCTTGGTGGTTTTTGGTTGAGTGGTTCACAAGGCCCATGTTTATGGTTTACCTTGGTGTATCTCACTTGTGGATGGCCACCCAGGAAACAAAGAGATTTGAGATGTCAAATGTTGAGAAGCTTCAAGTGCAACCACTTGGCAATATGGGCTCTGCCATGATCTTAGGTTGCTAGAACTTAGCCTTTTGGACAGTTGGTGGTAGAGGGAATGATAGGTTGGAACGCGTCCATTTGACTAAGGAAAGGCTTCTGAAGGATCTTGTCTTGGGAAACCAAGTCTTGTGGGGAAAGTGCACCACCTCTGCAGAGTGTAAAACCTAAGTACTTAGCCATGTCCCTGGTAAAGGACAATTTGAGCATCAAGACATGGAAACTTCAAGAATCTCATCACTCCAATTTCTAAATAAAACTTGTGGGTGAACAAGGGTTAAAGGATCTTCAGTCTTTGATTGGTAGATGCCTCGAGAAGGATCTTCAGTCTTTGATTGGTAGATGCCTTGGGAAGGTTTTGTCAAGCAAAAACTTAGTGTTTTCAAATGTTAAGGAAAAATCTATTTTGAGCAAAGCCAGCCTAAGCTCCACCTAGCCAAATGCATATAGTATTATAGCCCACTTAATATATACTAAGGTATCACTTGCCAATACTATTCCAAAGTATTGACCCTCTGTGGCTGTAACTTGTAATGTTGCAGGTTACTCCGATGATGATTAGGAGTCATGAGTCTACACTCAACATGCTTGCCTGTGGCACATGAAGATGAAGACTTATGTTTATTTACTTATTCCATAAACTCTTGTATTAGGCCTTTGGCCCTGAGTTGTAAAAGACTATGTTTTATCTCTGGAATGACTGTAATAAACGACCTTTGTATCTGTGTACTTCATCTTAAACTGTGGATGCTAGTATTGATCCAGGGACTAGCATTGCAATCACAGGGATCTTTTCCTTTAATAAGGAGGGATCTTACAGATGGTATCAGAGCACTGTGTTGCCTATAGGATTATGACCCTAGGATTGGAAACCACTAAGGAATTTTTTTTAACTACTTCTACACTTGTCTATTCTTCTCGTAAACTTTTCTAATCTTCTCATTCTCATCTCTATTTGTAGATGAACTCCATCAACGAAGCGGTGAAGAGAGGACCACTCATTACCATGACCTTGGAGTGTGAGACTGAGTTTCCCAAGATTCTCAAAGACCTCATGGAGACAATGGAAGTACATGGTGCAGCTGTGTACAAGGGCTTTCCAGTGATGGAGGAAGGAGTGGAGAAATGGTGGGTAAAGATTCACTTTAACAAAAACAACCAAGACAACCACAAAGAAAAGGCTGCATGTACACCAACACTTTTATGCACACCACATTCTTTGAGTCAGCAAAAGAAGCAGCTTGGAAGACTATCAAAGAACTAAGTGCTAGAGTCAAATGCAGGATGCTCAACCTCCAAAAAGACTTAGAGAAGGAGAAGGAACATACCCAAGAGTTGGAAGTCACCAACCAAACCTTAAGGGGAGATATTATAGACTTAGTGATAGAAGCATGTGAACAAGATAGGATGATTGCCTCTAGGAACATTGTGTTAGCCACCAGATCCAGTGAGATAGGTTTGTGAACGCATTTCGTTAGTTGGACCACCACCTATCACCCTATTTTCCAAATGATACCTTAAATAAGTTTGAACCTTGGTTGATGTAATGGAATCATGTATGCACGACTTGTGTGATTTTTGTGTTCCAAGATTGTGTATCAATGTTTGACTTGTTTATCTTAAATTGTGTTGTTCTAACTTTTCAATCTTATAAATAGATGCCTATTGCCATCAGCACCGTTGAGGAGTTCCAGGTTACCTGTTTTGGTCCTCGTATCGTAGAACTTACTACCTTGCTCGATCTCCCTCTTCCCACCATTACGGTGCACCCACTCACCAAGTTTGAGAGGAAGGACCTCTGGGGCTTCAAGGTGAACCAACCAGACGCTGCAGAGCCTACTACGGAGGCCATCGTCTTCAAGCTTATGCACGATGACAGGAGAGAGGCATGGAGGTTGTCATGCAGGACTGATAGGGCGATTAGGCCGTCACTCTCGACAGGTTAGAGGTACTCACTTCCACGCCTTCGGAAGGCGTGATGATGACGGAGAGTCCATCGACTTTGAGGACGACTCGAGGGTCACAGCAGAGCCGATACGCCTGTACCTCCAGGACTTAGAGACTCTTATTAGGCACGTGGATACTGACAGGACCAACGTCATGCTTAGCAATGACGAGCTCCAGGTGCAGCTTCGCGAGAAGGACAAGCTCTTCGCGCAGCAGGACGAGATAGTCAAGGAGATGGAGGCGAAGTTCGAGACCCAAGACCGTAAGTTCAAGAGTCAAGAGAAACGTGTCCAGGATAGGAACAAGAGGATTCGGGACATGACCGAGGAACTGCAGTCCAAGGACTTCGAGTTAGAGCAGCAGCAGACAGTGATTGAGAGACTTCGTTCTCAGAATAGGGCTCTCAAGACCAAGATCGACTCCTTGACCACTACCATCGAGGAGAACAAGACCGCAATGGAGAACGCAGGTCTTACCTTTGTCGAGGAGGAGATTGATGCTGACGAGTAGACTTGACTACTCAGTTATCTTTATTTATCGTACTCGTTATTTGTGAACTTATTATTGGACCATCTGACATGTGGATGGCTTGCCACTTGTGTGTTTTACTTTGAGACTTTTTGTTATCTTGTTGTTGAGCTTTTATCCTTGAGTTGCATGCTATGTGATTGCTTGTGTAATGTATTGGTCATAAATCATGTAAGGGTATCTCATTCTTATCCCTATATGAATAAACCACAGATGCCTCCCCGTCGCGCAAACCCCAACCCCAACCCCAACATTACCCCAGAAATGCAACAGATGATGAATGCGCAGACACAGCTTATGCAAATGATGACGACATTCATCCAAAACCAGAACAACAACAACCCCAATAACAACAACAACAACCCCAACAACAACAACAACAACAACCCTCCGGGTTTTGATATGCTCACCAGATTTCTGCGTCTGAGGCCAGCTAAGTTCTCAGGAACGACTGATCCCATGGTGGCCAATGATTGGCTACGTTCTGTGAACAAAGATTTAGTGACCGTGGGCTGCACGGATGCTGAAAAAGTCAGGTTCGCGGCACATCTGTTGGAAGGACCAGCCGCAGCATGGTGGGACAACTTCCAGATCACCACACCTATTGATGAGGTGACTTGGGCTATCTTTGAAGATGGCTTTCGCACTACTCATATCTCACCAGGAATGATGAGCCTGAAAAAGAAGGAGTTTCACAACCTGAAACAGCGCCACCACAGCGTGGCTGAATATATTGAAGAGTTCAACAATCTGGCGCGCTATGCACCGGATGAGGTTGACACAGATGCCAAAAGAAAGGAAAAGTTTCTGGAAGGCTTGAATGATGAGTTAAATCTGCAGCTGTCCGTGGCATATGTTCCAACTTATCAGTCACTGTGTGACAAGGCTGTTATTGTGGAGAATAAATGAAGCAAGTCGAGAGTAGAAAGAGGAAACACTCCGACAAGCACAGCTCGGGATCGTCTCATAAACAATCTCGCTATGATGAAAATGTCAGCTCAGGACCCCACAAGCATGGGAAGTTTAACAAGCACCACAACCACAACCGTCATGACAGCAAGCATCATCGCAGTCATGACAATGATAAGTACAAGAATCACAAGAGTGGACATAAGAGCCACCACAGTGGAAGTGGAAGTGGAAGTCAGCCTAAAAGGGACATCAGTCAGGTTGAATGCTTCAAATGCAAGAAGCTGGGGCATTATGCTAATGAGTGCCCTGAAAAGAAGGTTGAAGGACCTAACAAGCCCTATCCTTTTCAGAAAGGACAGGTTAACCACATCAATGTGGAAGATGTCTATGAAGAGCCTGATGCTGTTGCTGGTAAGTTCAGACTCAATTCCATCTCAGCATTTGTACTCTTTGACACTGGTGCATCTCATTCATTCATATCAAAAGCATTTGTCGAAAGAAATGAACTACAGGTAGAAACCATTGTGTGTCCTATAAGAGTAAGTTCTCCTGGTGTAGAAATGATAGTAAATTCAGGATGTCATGATCTAGTCATAGAGATCGGAAAACATAAGTTTCAGAAACCTAATAATCCTGAATTCCCAAGGATTAGATGTGATTTTCGGAATGGATTGGATGGCTAAGTATGAGGGAGTACTAGATTGTGCCAATCGTACAGTTTCACTCACAACCCCTGAAGGTAAGAGGATAAAATTCAAGTCCAATTTTAAATCTAAAGGAAGTAAGCTGAATTCTCTTAAGGGGGTTAGCATGGACAGTGTGCCAATTGTGTGTGAGTATCCGGATGTGTTTAGGAAGAGTTACCGGAATGCCACCAGATAGAGATGTAGAGTTTATAATAGATTTGGTACCAGGTTCGGACCAAGAGCAAAGAGGCCTTATAAAATGTCAGTTGTAACTTAAGGAACTCAAGAAACAGCTTGGAGAACGATTCTGAGAAAGGATTCATCCAGCCAAGTTCTTCATCTGGGAGCTCCAGCTTTGTTCGTAGAAAGAGAGACATAACTCAAAGATTATGCATAGATTACCGTTCCTCAACGAGGTAACCATCAAGAACAAATATCCTTTGCCAAGAATCAATGACTTGTTTGATCAGCTAGAAGGAGCATGTGTATTCTCAAGATTGATCTTCGATGGCTATTTTCAACTCAAGATAAGAGAGCAAGAGATACCTAAAACAACATTCACCACAAGGTATGGATTGTATGAGTACACGGTGATGCCTTTTGGTTTAACCAACGCTCCAGCATACTTCATGAATATGATGAACAAAGTGTTCATGGAATTTCTCGACAAGTTCGTTGTCGTTTTCATCGATGACATCTTGGTCTACTCCAAGAGCAAGGAAGAGCATGAAAGACATCTACGCTTGATACTTGAAAAACTAAGGGAACATAAGCTTTATGCCAAATTCAGCAAGTGTGAGTTTTGGTTAGAGGAAGTTGGATTTCTTGGTCATGTTATGACAAAGGATGGTGTAGCAGTTGATCCTGCTAAAGTTTCAGCTGTAACAGAATGGGAATCTCCTAAGTACGTAAAAGAAGTTCGTAGTTTTCTTGGTTTAGCAGGTTACTATAGAAGATTCATTGAAATTTTTTCAAAGGTGGCTAAACCAATGACAGAATTGTTGAAGAAAGATAAGAAATTTTCTTGGTCTGAAGGTTGCAAACTCAGCTTTCAAGAATTAAAGAAGAGACTTGTGTCAGCACCAGTTCTGTGCCTACCAGATTTGGAAAAGGATTTCCAAGTGTATTGTGGTGCTTCTCATCAAGGATTAGGTGCCGTACTTATGCAAGGCGGAAAAGTTGTGGCTTATGCCTCGAGACAACTCAAAACTCATGAAGTAAACTATCCTACTCATGATTTAGAGTTAGCTGCTGTTGTCCATGCACTCAAAACATGGAGACATTACCTTTTGGGAAAACGTTGTGAAGTATTCACCGATCATAAGAGTTTGAAGTATATCTTCACCCAGAAGGAAATCAATATGAGACAAAGGAGATGGCTAGAACTTATCAAGGATTACGACTTGAGTTTGCAATACCACCCTGGTAAAGCAAATGTAGTAGCAGATGCATTAAGTCGAAAGGCGTTTGTAAATGTCCTTGCCAAAGGTGAATTGCCAGATGACTTGTGTAAGCAATTCAAGGAACTCAGGTTGGAGATTGTGCCGGAAGGACATCTTATGTCTTTGGATGTTCAACCCACTCTGTTGGATAAGATTAAAGAAGCCCAAAAGACGGATAAAGAAATCGAAGAGATTAAGGAAAGGATTAGCCAAGGAAAAGCTAAAAGTTTCCATATGGACGAACAAGGTACTTTATGGCACGGGAAACGTATTTGTGTTCCACAAGATCCGGAAATGCGGAAACTGATTTTACAAGAAGCCCATAACTCTCCATATTCTATTCACCCGGGAAACACCAAAATGTACATGGATATGAAAGAAAGATTTTGGTGGAACAATCTCAAAAAGGACATCGCCGAACACATTGCTTTGTGTGATGTGTGTAGTAGAGTGAAAGCGGAGCATCAGAAACCAGCAGGTTTGCTTCAACCAATGCCTATTCCTGAATGGAAGTGGGAAAATATTGGTATGGATTTCATTACCGGATTACCAAGGACCAGGTCAGGATATGATTCCATATGGGTAGTAGTGGATCGCCTAACTAAAGTGGCTCATTTTATACCCGTAAAGACAACTTATACCAGTGCCAAGTTAGCCAAAATCTACATGAGCAGAATTGTATGCCTTCACGGTGTACCTAAGAGTATTGTGTCTGATAGAGGAACTCAGTTCACTTCTCACTTTTGGAGACAGCTTCATGAATCTTTAGGAACGAGATTGGAATTCAGCACTGCTTTTCATCCTGAAACTGATGGACAAACAGAAAGGACTAATCAAATTCTTGAAGACATGTTGAGGGCATGTGCCCTAGACTATGGAGCAAGTTGGGATGAAAGTCTGCCTTACGCAGAGTTCTCTTACAACAACAGTCACCAATCTAGTATTGGGATGGCACCATTTGAGTTTCTCTACGGAAGAAAGTGTACCACCCCATTGCTATGGAATGGTGTGGGAGAAAGAAGTTTGTTTGGACCAGATCTTATCAAAGACGTCGAAGAAAAATTCAAATTGGTTAGGGACAGGTTGAAGATAACACAGTCTCGACAGAAAAGCTACGCAGATGCTAAGCGTAGAGAAGTCACTTACGAAGTTGGGGATAGAGCTTATCTTAGAGTATCACCACTTCGTGGAGTGAAAAGATTTGGAGTCAAAGGAAAGTTAGCACCAAGATATGTTGGACCATTCAACATTCTAAGTCGCAAGGGAGAAGTCATATGAAATCGAATCGCAAAGATCTTTATTAGCAGTCCATAATGTTTTTCATGTGAGTCAGCTTAAGAAATGTCACCCGGAGATGGAAGGATCTTCTTTTAAGGATACCATATCCTTGGAAGAAATTCAACTAGAAAGTGATCTCACCTATGAAGAAAAGCCTGTCAAGATTCTTGAGACCGCAGAAAGAGTCACAAGGACAAAGACTATCAAGTTTTGCAAAGTACAATGGAATCATCATTCCGAAGAGGAAGCAACATGGGAAAGAGAAGATGATCTTCGGAAAGACCACCCTCACCTATTTGCTAGCCAATCCGAATCTCGAGGGCGAGATTCATCTTAAGGGGGTTAGATTTGTAACATCCCAAAAATCATATTTCAAAACTCATTCATATCATCATTGCATCCTTCATCCATTTAGGGTTTTTTCTCAAAATCATTTAGAGACAGAAGTTTGAGCTATGATTTTATGTGTGCAAATTCAACTCAATTGGCCATCACCCTTTGAGATTGGATTGTTTAGGAACTTGTTTGCTTGCCTCCATTGTTGGAAAGATTAGGTGTAGCATTTTAACCCAAGTTTCCAATTTAGAAATATTTTCTAAACCCTATTTCAAACATTTACAAACTAGAGACAAAGTCTCTGTTTGTTTCAAAACCCAAGCTTGACCAGGCCCTTACAAGGTAACCACATGGTGAATTGACTGTTTTTGAAACCACAAAACCCTGCAAAGATCCCCAATTTTGTTTGAATTCAAAAGGATTTGAATTCATATCAAAAATCATTCCAGAAAATAGAATTAGAAAAGAAAAAGAGTTAAACAAAAGAAAAGGGCCAAAGGCTGAATTCTGCCCAACAGGATCAAGCCCAACTACCCACCCGGATTTTCTTTTCCTCTCTCACGCCGAGACACACACCAGCTGGCACCGACCCCACCTTCACCTCGCCGACGAAAGCGGGCCCGGTCCACGTCGTCCTCGTCTTCCCCAAACCGCGCCTGCGACCACGTCGCTGCTGCAGTCACTGCCGGTAATGGCGCGGCGTAATTGGGCATTAAACCGCGAGCGTTTCCTGTCGAGCCTCTGGCTATAAGACCCTCTCTGCCTCGCGAGCATTTTCCCCCAAACACCTCGCTCACTCCGCCACCAGGCTGCTCTCAATCATCCTCGCACCGCCGCAGACAGAGCCCTCTCCGGCGATCGATTCTGGTGAGCCTCGTGTTCCCCTCTGCCTCTCGTTCTTGCTATCTTGCTTAGTGAGTCTTTGCGCACCTCCTGACCTCACTAGTTCGTCCTGTACTGCCCCAGGTCGCCGGTTCCACTCGACACCACAAGCACCGACGGAAACATCAACTCCGGCGAGCTCTAGTGGTAAGTCCAGACCGCCCCGAACCTTGTCGTTCACGCTCGCATGTTCTCCATGATCTTCTGCATCTGACCACGCCCTTTGTTTGCATCCTAGTGATCTACAACGTCGCCTCCGACCTCGAACAGAACCACCGTTGCCAGATCCAACTCCGGCGAGAAATCTACCGCAACCCTGAGCGCCCCTTGCCGAGCTGACCACACGTCGAGCATCCCCACGACCTTGCGGTCTCGGTGAGTATCTTCCCCATCCTCCTAGCGATCTGTATCGCCGGCGCCGCCATCGTCCGACCGTCGCCGCCGCGCACAGCCGATAAGCGCCGCCAGATTTTGGCTTGTTGTTTTAGATCGTTGGATCTGTATCGTAGCGCTAGGATAGATCCACTTAACCCCGAAGCGGTACGCGATCCGAGCGTCACGATGTGTTTATATCCTGCGGCTGCAGAGCGCGATCCAACCGAAGCGATGCACGCCAATCACAATACGCGCGTGGCTAGGGTTAGATCTAAAAACAGGTTTAAAACCAGAAATTTGATCCAAATTCAAATGCTTATAACTTTTGATTGCCACGTTAGAATTTTGCAAACTTTATACTGTTGGATTCAGTGAGACAAGACCTTTCTGCCTATCCAATGTGTTTAGCAAATAGTAACCAATAGAATGACTTTATTTGTAGAAACTTGTTTAAGGCTATTTTGAGTATAGATTTAGTTTAGTATTTTGTTTTAGGATTAAATAAGTTTAGTTGGCAAACTTGTGACTTGTTAAGTTTCTGTAATCATGCACTTGCTTGGTAGAGTTTTCAAAATCACCACTTAGTAATTTCATGCATGCATGCATTCATACTATTTTTGTTTGTATATATTGTGTGTAATTGTGTGCTACAACTTTGTGTGTAGATTTTGCTAGTGATTGTGATTGTGACGAGTGCTACTCTCCACACTACCAAGGCAAGTGATATCTTCATGAATATTCCATTCCTATATTTTATACTTGCATTAGATATTTTGCTAAGACTTGCATGCTACTTTTGTCAAATGATGTTGGGAAATCCTATGTAGATTAGAATGGTAGAGTTGCTAGGAAAATTCCCTAAGGATAAGTTGCCATGCCATGCTTAGCCTAGCTACTAGAAAACAAGGGTGGTTTATATATTCACACTATGAAAAAAATATTCTAAGTCTGAGGACTTGTGTTTTATTTAACAAAATAACTAAGTTAATGAATCTCCTGGGTGGAATGGGACTTGCTTGGTGGTTTTTGGTTGAGTGGTTCACAAGGCCCATGTTTATGGTTTACCTTGGTGTATCTCACATGTGGATGGCCACCCAGGAAACAAAGAGATTTGAGATGTCAAATGTTGAGAAGCTTCAAGTGCAACCACTTGGCAATATGGGCTCTGCCATGATCTTAGGTTGCTAGAACTTAGCCTTTTGGACAGTTGGTGGTAGAGGGAATGATAGGTTGGAACGCGTCCATTTGACTAAGGAAAGGCTTCTGAAGGATCTTGTCTTGGGAAACCAAGTCTTGTGGGGAAAGTGCACCACCTCTGCAGAGTGTAAAACCTAAGTACTTAGCCATGTCCCTGGTAAAGGACAATTTGAGCATCAAGACATGGAAACTTCAAGAATCTCATCACTCCAATTTCTAAATAAAACTTGTGGGTGAACAAGGGTTAAAGGATCTTCAGTCTTTGATTGGTAGATGCCTCGAGAAGGATCTTCAGTCTTTGATTGGTAGATGCCTTGGGAAGGTTTTGTCAAGCAAAAACTTAGTGTTTTCAAATGTTAAGGAAAAATCTATTTTGAGCAAAGCCAGCCTAAGCTCCACCTAGCCAAATGCATATAGTATTATAGCCCACTTAATATATACTAAGGTATCACTTGCCAATACTATTCCAAAGTATTGACCCTCTGTGGCTGTAACTTGTAATGTTGCAGGTTACTCCGATGATGATTAGGAGTCATGAGTCTACACTCAACATGCTTGTCTGTGGCACATGAAGATGAAGACTTATGTTTATTTACTTATTCCATAAACTCTTGTATTAGGACTTTGGCCCTGAGTTGTAAAAGACTATGTTTTATCTCTGGAATGACTGTAATAAACGACCTTTGTATCTGTGTACTTCATCTTAAACTGTGGATGCTAGTATTGATCCAGGGACTAGCATTGCAATCACAGGGATCTTTTCCTTTAATAAGGAGGGATCTTACAGAGGATGATCTCCCTGCGCCATGTAGCGCATCACGCAGACGATAGTCTGTTTCTCCCACCAAAGGCGGCGGCCAACTTAGTTGTGGTTCACCGGGGGTGGGCCGTCACCCTCGTACCTGGAGAGCTCCCTTTCCTGCCGGTTAGCAAAGAAGGCATTTCAGGTATTGTAGTTGTCGGGATCCCAATGGGGATCGATCCGCTGCTCTGCCATGAGCTTGAGGTAGAAATGGTTCGTGATGGCCACCTGGCGTGCAGAACCTTGAGGCACAGGAGGGACAGGAACCCCTCTAGTGCTCAACATCCAGTTGGCGGGCAGCTGGTCACCCGACGGGCATGGGTAGCTGGAGGCGCACAACGCCCCCTTGTCTCCTCGAGGGTCAGAATTGCCCAGTATGTGGTGTCCATTGTTGTGAGAGGGGAAGGTGTGGATGTGTGTGGACAGCCATAGAGGTCGGCCTAGATATAGAGGGAAAGGGCGGGTAAACATGCCGAGAAGCGGAGAGAAATGGCAAGAAAGCAAGGCCTGTGGCTTGATGGCTCTGAGAATGGCGGGAAATATCTTTAGTCCCGGTTATTGCCTCCAACCAGGACTAAAGGCCCCCAAAATAGTAATTCAACAGAAAATATGGATACATGATGCAAATAGATGTATGAATGATATATTCTCATGCTCGTTATTTTTCTGATAATAATTGATATGTTATTTGTAACGTCGAACATGATAGGTCATTTGTGAGAAGGTTTCTTCTAGATGCATTGAAATCAATATACTAAGTTTGTTACTTTTCCTTGCAACTATGTCACATAATATGATGCCACGTGAAGGTTTTAAATTTTTTGGATCATTTTTGAATTTCTTATGCGCGTTTCAAACTATGGTCAAAATGGCAGACATGAAGGTTGTTAGATAGGGATGAGCCTCGCTAAACTTGCATTGGATCTCTGAAGAAACATGATATTGTGAGTCTAAAAATGACTTTTATAAAAAATCACGAGCACCAGATCATGTACATGTAGATCAAATCGGACCCACTTCCTCCCGATTCGGTACACATTTGTATTTTCCATGAGGGGTGGATCGAAAGATTTGAGATACCCTAGTTGGGACATTGTCCATGTAAGGTGATCTAGTATTTTTGAAAAATGGGATGGCGGCATTTTCAAACATTCATTTGGTGGTTGCTTCACAAAACACCCCGTTTTTGGCGCTCAGAAAATGGAAAACGGCTTTTCCGTGCAACAAAAAGGAAAAATTCCTCCTACAACATTGTTCGCCATCCCAAGATGCACATGCATGCATAATATTAGCACATTATCACAAACTATGCCACAATTTTCGCCATAACATTGGTCCTTTGACCTAAAAGTCATGAACCTCGAACATGATTGGTCATTTGTGAGAAGGTTTTTTGGAGATGCAATCAATATACCAATGTTATTTTTCCTTGCAACTATGTCACATAATATGACGCCACGTGAATGTTTTACATTGTTCGGACCGTTTTTGAATTTCTTATGCCCGTTTCAAATTATGGTCAAAACGGCGGGCATGAAGGTTCTTAGCTAGGGGATGAGCCTCGCTAAACTTGCATTAGATCTCTGAAGAAACATGATATTGTGAGTCTAAAAATGATTTTTGCAAAAAATCACGAGCACCAGATCATGTACATGTAGTTCAAATCGGACCCACTTCCTTCCGATTCGACACACATTTGTTTTTTCATGAGGGGTGGACTGAAAGGTTTGAGATACCCTGGTTGGGAAATTGTCCATGTAAGGTGGTATAGTATCTTTGAAAAATGGGATGGTAGAATTTTCAAACTTTCATTTGGTGTTTGCTTTACAAAACGCCCCGTTTTTGGTGCTCAAAAAATGGAAAACGGCTTTTTCGTGCGACAAAAAGGAAAACTTTCTCCTGCAACATTGTTTGCCATCCCAAGATGCACATGTGTGCACAATATGGCGTGATTCTAGACATAACAAAATAGTTACGCCGGTTTCAAGACGTAGTGATAAAGCCAGCCAATCACAATAGACAATCACACTGTCCATGGATCACCCACCAAAACAGATCTCAGCCGTTCAGAGATCCATCGATCACAATAGAGCCAACCTGGCATACAACACACTTTGGAATGGCCGAAACGCCCTAGTTCCAACAGTCTTGCACCGCAGAAGTGTTCAAGGGTATTTTCGTAACATCCTCTACCTGAACCCTAGTCCCCTCACTTCCCTCGCACATCTTCCCACACCTTGCCGCCATTTATTCCTCTTTGTCTCCTCTCATTTTCTCAGTGTCTCTAGGGTTTCTCCCTTGCAACCTAGCCGCCGCCCCCTTCCACATCCCTGCCCTCCACCACCCACGCCGCCACCAACCCACCCCGCGATGACGACCACGCGCGGCGATAGTGGCGACAACACGAGAGCCACTCCCTCCTCTCCCAGCAGTAGCACTCCCCGCATCTCCTCCGACTCCATGATCTGCAGCACCCCATCCAGATCGGGAGGGACATCCACCCAAACCGTAATCCACTCCCATGTTGCACCGCAATCCCACAAACAGACCCCCTCTCGCTACCGCAGCTGCCGCTGCCGCCACCACCACAAACCCCTCCTCTCTGCTTTCTTCGCAAATCCCCACCTCCTTCATCCCCTCGTCACCGTCTCTACCTTCGTGACCCATGGCGGCCGTCTCGCCTCGCCCTGCCTTCGTCTTCTACAACGATGTGGTTGTCGTGTGGGCCAAGATCATTGGGATCATGTCCGAGAAGTATAGCTTCGTTGGCGGCCGTGGCCGTGAGATCCATGAGGCCACCAGATCTATCATCGGGGTCGCCAGATGTAGTGACATGTTAGCCCGATCTATACACCTCTTCACCCCTACTCTCTATCTTGATTTCTCTCTCAGTCCATCTCTCTTTCTCTGCAGGAACTGTCACTGGAGTTGGATTTACTGGCCAGAGACATCATCGTCGCCCCCTGCTACCCCACAGGCCAAGTTCCTCATAGTGACCCGTAAGCGCAGATTGGGGCGGCGGTGGTGGAGCGCCTGGAGACGACCTCACCTCCACGCTCCGCAACCGCTATGTCAACACCTCGCCCGCCCTCCGCGAATCGGTATGAACAACCTCCCCTCACCTTCCCCACTGTACCCTGGAGCAGTATACGCGCCCTCTAGGGAGAGGTTGCTGCTTGGCAATTATTTAGGAGGGGAGGACTTGGGGACATAAATTTCTAGATGCAATTGCCCAAATTCAGATTCTCCTTAGTTAAGATGTGGCGATATGCTAATATTGAACCACCACAAAAAATCCTGAGCCTACTGACTTCTATGGCTGGATGCACTTTGTATTGAAAGCATGAAAAAACAACCTTAAGATCACCAGATCATCCACCTGCTCATGTCACAAAGCTATCGGAATGAAATTGAAACAAATGGAGTTTAAAATAGATGTTAGCGGAGATATTTGCCAAGGATAGATTCATTCGTGCTATCCTACTATTCCATTATCTCCTGAACTGATCCTTGTAGTGCTTTGTACAAATAAGCCTAGAACGTTTTTAGATAGAAATGTTCTCGTGGACCATTTTTGCTTACTATACAACCATGGCTACACGGGCCATGTTATTTTTGTTTGACATGATTTGGGCAGGGTTGTTGTAGATCTTATCTAGATTGATGAAACCAGTAGGGAGCATTGTCACCAATCCGTAGTGCTCTATTTGTATCAAGTGTTGTTTGGTTTTGCTCCAAGTAGTTAGCAGAAAGTAGTGCAAATATCATATATTGTTGGCGTTTATCTCAGTTTTACCATGAGTTATTGTTCTGTGCCGCGTTGCAGTTAATTAGTAAACTAAGCTATTGTTCTGTTCTACATTGCATTAATTAGTAAACTATGTCTAGTGTGAATATATCTTCCGCCTCTAATTGTATTGATTCTATTGTAGCTATTTTTTCCCTTTATAGGTGCAATGTTTGCCCACAACTCAGTTGTGTTTATAGATTCTTGTGCATGGCGGTGGCGGCTGCGGTTGCTGCCAAGGGAAAGAAGGGGTTGGTCTCCTCTGTGATCTATTGCACTAAGCCCGTGGAGGACAAGATCAGGGAGATCACATCGTGGGAGAAGTTCGTGCAGGACCTCATCAAGGTCGCTAGCGGCAAGGATGGGAACCTTGGCGACTCCTTTGCTGATACGCCCAATTTGCATCACCATTCTATATCATAGTTTATCTCTATTCATTGATATTTGTCTAATTATGAGGTATTACTTATGGCTTTTCATCTGTTTATGCATGTTGGATGATTCTTGGAGGATGGACTGCCGGAGTCTGGATTCTGATGGAAAACAAGGCGTTTCGGTGCAATTTCATGAAGATCAGAAAAATACCGGAAAAATATGGAAACGTATTATTTTACCAGAAGACGAAGGATGCCAGAAGGAGGGACAAAGTGGGGCCTCAGGGGGCCCACACCCCCTAGGCGCAGGCCCACCTGACCTCGCGCCTAGGGCAGGTGTGGCCCACCTGCAAGGCCTCCAACTCCGCCCCTTTTCCTATATCTTCCCTTCGAAACCCTAAGTCTCGGGAGGGACCACAGATAGATTTCCGCCACCTCTAGGGGACGAAAAACACAGAGAGAGAAATATCTCTTCGGCAGATAGATTTCTGCCAGGGGAATTCCTTCCCGGAGAGGGGAGACCATCGCCATCAACACCGTCATCAAGCTAGGCTTCATCGGGATCATCATCATCATCCACACCATCATCTCCACCAGCACCATCACCACCACTTCGTCCTGCTGTAACAATTGTGTTGGATATTGCTTTAGTTCTTAGGGGAAACTTTCCTGGTGTTGATTACTATTGTAGTTGATTCTTGTGAGTGGAACCATTGGATTATTGTTTATGTTCAGATTGTTATCCATTATCATATCATCTTTGATCTTGATCCATATGATGTCTTGTGAGTAGTTCGTTTAGTTCTTGAGGACATGGGAGAAGTCATGTTGTTAGTAGTGAATCTGTGATGAGTTATTATTCAATGGTTTAGTATTTAAGTTGTGGTTCTATTCTTCTAGTGGTGTCATGTGAACATCGAATACATACATGATACTTCACCATTTATGGGCCTAGGGGAATGCATTATGTATTTGGCTACTAATTGTGGGGTTGCCGGAGTGACAGAAACCTGAACCCCCGTTAGGACACCTTTGCACAAGGGAGCATAGGATCTCAGTGTTTAAGGCTGTGGTTAGATTTATATCTTAATTACTTTCCTGTAGTTACGGATGTTTGCAGGGGGTTTAATCACAAGTATGTATTAGTCCTAGGAAGGGCGGTATGTTAGAACAGGTTCACCCACACAACACTTACAACACTAGAGAAGAGTACTCAGCTATTTGAAGTGAAAGCACTTGACAGAATTCCCATGTGTCCTCGAGAACGTTTGGTCCTTATAAGTATTTCCACCGGCTTGTCCTTTGCTAAGAAAAGATTAGGCCACTTGCTCCGTTTTTTCGTTACTTTTGTTACTTGCTTCTTGTTTTGTTGCCTTGTCAGAAAACCACTAAAAACCTGTTTGCTAAGTATTCACTGGGAGTTCCTGCTCCATACCACTGTTCAACACCTTCTGCTCCTTGTTGGGATTGACACTCCTATTTATCAAAAGTACTATGATACACCCCTATACTTGTGGGTCATCATTCGCCATCATGCACGACAAGAGCAGAGTCACTATCACTGGGACCTCCAACAATAACTTCTCCAAGAGGTATATATAATTTTGTAGTAACTAATGAATTTGGTATGATCTATGTAAATATATGGTAACAGTATATGTTCTATGTGCTATGCCTACTATGTGGTTCTGTTAAATGTATGCAATTCATCTAGTTAGTCAAATCAGGCCCAAACCTGCTAGAGAAGTCCATATTTGGGTACATTTTTGTAGTTATTTAGCTATTATTGACTTCACTGAATCTTATGCCATTATAAGTTTCTTGTTATGTAAACCTGCTAGAGAAGTCCATAACTTGATTTTCTGCATGTCCTGATGCATGTACACACGAGGCTCAAACCTGATGCATGTCTTGATTTTTCTGCTATAAAATATATCACTTCAATACCAGTATATTTTTTATGATGTTGATTTTTAAACCTATAAATTCTGGATTGTTGCGAAGCGGTATATGCCCTCTTAATCAGTTTACTTATTGCACTTTATTTGACAGAGCAGTTTCAGTTCTGAACATAATAGCACATTTTCCATGAATAATTTTCTATCAGTTCTATATAGATTGATCTAATGCTGAACCTCATCTTATTGTGCTACTGCAATCATGGTGCTTAACCTATTCTCATTAATTTTGTAGATTTGGCTTGGAAGATCGGAATATTGGAAGTTTTTTTGGATATGTCATCTATGCTTCTATTCATCCTTCCGGCCTGAGGAAAACCTGCACCCAACAAAGTGATCTGGCTCAATAGAGCTTGTTATTTTTATATCTGGTTGTATTTTTATAGTTGAATACCTGATATGTACTGTATATGAACATGTGATTGTAATGTATCTTGGTTGGTTGTTCTAAGAAATGTTATCCCTTTGTTTTATTACATTTCTTATTATATTACAAATGGAAAACTAAACAGTGGGACCTAAAGAACACCTGAAAATTGGGCCCATATGACTAGTGGGCCCTAAACAAATTTAAGAAATTGACAAGTGGGACCAGATATAAATTGGACCTTACAAAGGCCAAGGCCCAAAATTTCAACGAACTGTAAAAAGGCATAGAACAAAAATCGAATTGAATCTTAAAAGTCCAAGACCTAGAAAAGGAAAGGCCATAGTTATTGGGCTCAGCCCAAATAAGCGACCGCATTGGATCAGGCTGAATTTGCACTACGACGATTTCATTTCGTCACAATTTTGCCACGTCAGACTTTCCACGTAGGACCTGACCTGGCCTGGCCAGATGCCCCGTGACAATATTGGATCGTCATAACGGTTATGACGATTTTGTAGAAAACGTCGTTGTGTGTAATTACTGACGCTCGGTTTTTGATGATATGTTTTTCGTTATAAGATCTTCATATATTGTAGAAAATGACGATTCTGTAACGAAAATGGAGGGTCATGTATCAGCAGATTCCTTGTAATATCCCGGATCGTGGCTTAACCCGGGACTAAAGGAGGGGGGCTATAAATATGCCGCGCCCGCCCTACTACGACCACCCAGCACTTGGAAAATCGATCCTCGAGGAAGACGAAGGCGAGCAACGACGAAGAACGGGAGGTGCTGCCGATTCCCCGCCCTCCTCGTCTCGACCTGCTCGACGTCTTGCCGCCCTTTCAACGCCGACCTTTCCAAGCTGCTGCTGCTGCCGCCCTTCGCCTTCCATGTGGCAGCATTGCCCACCTCGTCGGAGGTTAATTAATATTAATATTTGTTATTAGTATTTAGTATTAATATTTTTTAGTATTAATGTTTATTATTAATGTTTGTAGTAACGTTTAGGATTTAATATTAATATTTGTTTAGTATTAATTTTTATTATTAATATTTGTTTAGTATTAATGTTTGTAGTAATGTTTAGGATTTAAAATTAATATTTAGTATTAATATTTGTTTAGTATTAATGTTTATTATTAATATTTGTTTAGTATTAATATTTTTAGTAATGTTTAGGGTTTACTATTAATATTTAGTATTAATTTTTGTTTTGTGATAATATCTTTTTAGTATTAATATTTTGTAGTAATGTTTTGTATTAATATTTCTTTAGTATTAATGTTTGGGGTTTAGTATTAATGTTTGTAGTAATGTTTAGTATTATTAGTATTATTAGTAGTATATTTAGTATTATTAGGAAATGTTAGTAGTATATTATTAATATTATTATAATTAGTATATTAATGTTTATAAATGTTACAAATTTAGTATACTAGTATATAAATGCTACAAATTTTTTTCTAACTTGCTTTACCTTTCTTTCTGGAATAGTTAAGTCATCGATGATTGATACGTCGGAAACGTATCTATAATTTTTGATGTTGAAACGGGATGGCGACTTACCCACCCACCCACCAATGGCGATTCCTTGGCGATCTAGGGTTCCTCCTTCTCCCCTACCATGGAAGCCCTACTCCACTGGGATTTCTCTCTTGATTAGGCTTTCGATAAACAGGTGCGTCGACGTTTTGGATCTACGGTCCACTTCCTCCCTTCCTCGACTGCCAATTAGTTCTTCTTGGTGGTTTCTTTTTCCTCGGCCTCTTTTCCTCTCAATGTTGAATCTGTGAGTCTTGCCGTTCAATGTTGTATTGGTGGAATTTCTGCAAGATTCAATGTTTTTCAATTAAGTGATCGAAGATTTCGGTTTTCGGTGGCTTCAAACAAAGTGGGGAATTTCATCTATGGTCTTAAATACAGGGTTTGGCCATACTTTGTTTGCTCCTTCAGTTTGTTTCGGGGTCTCATCCTCAGATCTCTGGCTTCATGCATGATCATCCATTTACTGGACTGCATTCTGATGATAATGTGAGGATCTCTCATACTAGTCCCATTCAGTTGAAACCTAGTCTGGAGTTCCTCAATAAAATTGTTGCACAAGGTTCTCATTCGGGATCATCATATGAATTGGCTAAATTTGGATTTCATCAACATGTTCCTCCCGTGACATCTACACATGGATCTGATCAGGCCAGGCCTTTATTTTTTGGAAGTTTTCCTGATCCTATTTTGGTGGATCCTGAACGTGATCATAAGGAAGTTTTTACTGGTTCAAAGTTCTTATGTAACCCTTGCATGAAATTACCTCCTGTCACGTTAGAAAAGATCGAAGATCTAAGACAGGCTCATTACTCTGATCAAGATATCATGCATGCATTGGACTTGAAATTTGTCCCTAGCAAAGTTCTGGTTTTTGAAATCCTAGGCCATTGTTCCAGATGTGGATATTGTGATCATCTTGTTGATTCCTCCCCGACAATTTGTGTGTGTAATTCTGCTCTAGGCTGTAAATGCTTGAAGTGTTCTGGTTTGTGCAGCCCCTGGTTTGTTAAGTGTTTACTATCTGGTCACCTGGCGAGTAAATGCATATTGGGCTGGCGTTGTCGGAATTGCCATTTATTGGGACACTGGGCTAGGAGCTGCCCAAAGAAGAAACGAAGGGTTTGGCAAAAAAAAAGAAAACAACCACAAACAAACGGACCAATATTCCTGGTCAGAATATCTAGGTAATTAAGAAGCAAACAATTTTTTCACCTGGAGTTTCACCCCCTTCCCCTGCCGCTTCATCTTATTCTCCGCCGGCTGATGACGAATCTCTCTCCACCACATCAATGGCCAACTTCCTAGTAAATCCACTAGCTTTTCTCCCTAATGGCTTGACAGTCGATCCGGGGCCAATGGACCGCTTGGTGAGATCGCACATGTTGGTGCCAGCTGAAGCTCCTCTGCAACATGATCGCAAGGTAATTGCCGAGACCAACAGATTCATCCCGATTCAGCTCAGAGAGGACTATAGCATTCAGGTGATGAATATTTTGAATGAGTCGCAGTTGTTTGTCAGTCGTTTCGATGATCACCTCTATGCCTTGGAATTTTTACTATGACTGAAACCCTGATTGCGGATGCTACAGTAGGGACATCCTTTGAGATTGATGATATTACCACTGTCACTTTTGTCAAACACAATGAAGCCAGAAACATGCGTATTACTGCATTTGGTAGGGAAACTTGGATCCAGTTTTTAGCTTTCCCCCTGGATTATCAGACTAGCCAGTACATTCATAGTGCTGTTCAAGATTTTGGCTTGTTGTCCATGTGGCATAATCCTAGAGGAGATGATAAATCTGTGTTGGTTAAGGTTTGGATTGTTCATCCAAAGTTTGTTTATTCATCATCTTGGTGGGGCCAGACACTCTTGGACTGTACCTGTTATTTTACTTAGATGTGCTGACTGGAATGCTCATTTGCCTGAAATCCTGCCTCCCCCTAAAGATCCAACACCAGAAGATGGTAACCCTCATCCCATGAATGGAGAGGGCCTCATAGCAGAACAACTTTACCAGCAGCAACTTGACAACTAGAACCATCATAATCAGATGCCTAGAGGTGGAAATGCTCAAGGTGGGCACAATGAAGGGCATAACATGTTGGAGATATGCCCTAGAGGTAATAATAAATGTAGTTATTATTATATATCTTTGTGTTTATGATAAATGTTTACATTCATGCTATAATAGTATTAACAAGGAAACCATTAATACTTGTGTGATTTGTAAACTTAATTTGAAGTCCCTAGTATGGCCTCTATACTTCACTAGCTTGTTGGTTGATTGATGATGTGGTTTCTTTGTCATGAACATTGAGATGTTATCAACAACAAGATCATATCGTTAGGAGAATGATATGGTGGACATACTCCTATAGACAAGCGTAGCATAAAGATCAAGTCATTTCAATAGTTCAATTGCTATATGCTTTCTGATACATAGTAACCTAATTCCTTCGACCATGAGATCATGCATATTGCCTTTACTGGATGGATGCTTTGATGTCATCAAACACCACACCGTAACAGGGTGGCTATAAAAGTGGCATTGGGTGTTCGGAAAGTATTGGTTGAAACACATGGATCAAGAGTGGGATTTGTCCATCCACATGACGGATAGATATTCTCTGGGCCCTCTCGGTGAAATGTCATCCAATTAGCTTGCAAGCATGTGACTTGGTCCCACGGGCTCACATATCACGGGAACGAGACAAGAGTACTTATCAGTAACGAGGTTGAACTAGGTATGCAGAGATACCGACGATCATGACCTCGGATAAGTAACATATCGTGAGACAAAGGGAAATTGGTATCGTATGTAAGTGGTTCATTCGATCGCAAAGTAATCGTAGAAATATATGGGAGCCATATGAATTTCCAGATTCCTCTATTGGTTATTGTTCGGAGAAGTGTCTCGATCATGTCCACATAATTCACGAACCGTAGGGAGACACACTTAAGGATTCGACGTTGTTTGAGTAGTTATGGTATTATGAGAAAGAGACCGAATGTTGTTCGGAGTCTCGGATGGGATCCGGGATATCACGAGGAGATCCGGAATGGTCCGGAGAATAAGATTCATATAAGGAAAGTCCCATTTCGGAGTTGGGGAATGGTTCCGGTGTTTTCATCGGGAACATTCTAGAAGGTCCCTAATGTCCCGGCACTCCGGGGAAGGGGTACATGAATGTGTCATTGCAAGATGGAATGATTGCATCATGTACTAAGTGTTCTCGCTGTCCAAAATAAAGGGTTTATTTAATTCCTAAATTGGAAAAAGTCAACCGCCAGTTTTCGGAAAGAGGAGAAGTTGGAAACCGACTTGGGGGAGGAGTCCTCCTCCCCAAGCCGGCGGCCAGCCCTAGGCCGAGTTGGGGAGGGACTCCTCCCTGGCCAGCCCTCCCACCTATAAAGGGAGGCAGGGCCTCCCTCTAGACACACACAAGTTCCTATCCTCTAAACTAGAAACTAGACCTAGACCCCGGTTTAGAGCTGTTTTGGTTTAGAGCCTTCTAATTGGTTTAGAGCCCTCTAATTGGTGTGTCTAATTACTAGGCCACTAATAGCCTCTCTCATAAGCTCCACCATACTGCACGGCTTAAGGCGAAGCCTGCGGGATCTCCCTCTACCTCCGTACCACGCCAGGTCGCCGGAATCGCGAGGAGAGTGCTACAACCTCCACGCCTGCTGGAACAAGGAGAGGAAGGTCTTCGTCGAGTACCGAACGTGTGACCGATCAAGGGAGCGCTATGGAACGCGCCGAAGGATCGCTCACGCGATCTTGAGATCGGAAAGAGTACGACTACATCACCCACGAGAATCTGCTCTCGTTAAACACTTTGGAATCTTCGAGGGTGAGTTATTCCATCGACTCGTTGCTACAATCTAGTAGATAGATCTTGGCTTGTTTGTTTGTATGCGATAGAAAATTTTGTTTTCCATGCTAACCCCTACAAGGGTATCGTGAGCCGTGTCTATATGTAGATCTGTTGCACGAGTAGAACACAATGGTCATTGTGGGCGTTGATGCTTTTATTGTAGATTGCTTTTCGTGTACTTTGCATCTTGCGGTATGTTGGGATGAAGCGGCCCGGGCTAACCTTACATGACATCGTTCATGAGACTTGCTCCACGTTTGACATGCAACTCGTATTGCATAAGTGGCTTTGCGGGTGCCTGTTTCTCCTAGCATAGTAAAGATCCAATTTACAACGGGTAATCAACAATGCTAGTATCAATGTTGTGGTTCTTGTTCGTAGGTTAGAACAACACCTATGGAAAGCCCCAAACCACGTAAAATATGCAAAGAAAGTAGAAGCGTCTAACTTTGTTTTGCAGGGGTGTGCAGTGATGTGATATGGCCATGATTGTGATTATATTTGATGTATGCAATGTTCCTTATTGTAAGTTGGCAACCGGCAGGAGCCATATGGTTGTCTTTAATTTCTGTTAAGACCTGCGTGTCTATTCAAAATAGTTGTAATAGTTGAAGCTGGTGGACGACAACCATGAAGGAGCATCATTGACCTTGGTGCTATGCCGGTGATGATGGAGATCATGTTCGTGCTTGAAGATGGAGATCGGAAGCACAAAGGAGAAAGGCCATATCATATCACACATTATGAATTGCATGTGATGTTAATCCTTTATGCATCTTGTATTGCTTAGTAGACGACGGTAGCATTATAAGATGATCCCTCATGCACATAAATTTCAAGTTCTAAAGTGTTCACCCTTAGTATGCACCGTTGCCAAAGCTTGCGCTTCGAAGCACCACGTGATGATCGGGTGTCTTTGATTCATGGTGAATACAACGTAAGCAAGCCAGATTTGCTTATGCGGAAGCTAAGGTTTGTCTTGACGAGCCTAGCATGTACAGACATGGCCTCAGGAACACGGATCGCCGAAAGGCAAAGCATGAATCATATAGTAGATATGATGAACATGATGATTGTTCGCCATTGAAACTATATCAACTCTCGTGATGATCGGTGTTGATGTAGTGGATTTGGTTCGTGTGATCACTAAAACAATGTGAGGGATGTTGTTTTGAGGGAGTTCACCTAGTTTAATTTCATTAATTAATTTGAACTCAATTTGTCATAAACTTAGTCTAAACTATTGCAAATATGTTGTAGATCAATGGCAGCCCTACCATCAATTTTAATGCGTTCCTAGAGAAAGAAAAGTTGAAAAACAATGGAAGCAACTTCGGATTGGTTCCGAATTTGAGGATTGTCCTCACAACTGGTAATTTGACCTATGTGCTGGATGCACCGCTAGGTGACCACCTGCGGTGATGCTACCGATGAAGTAAAAATGTTTACCTCGCCTAAGAATCAGTACTCCATAGTTCAGTGTGCTATCTTGTATGGTTTAGAATCGAGCTTCATAAAAGGTTTTAAGAGTCAGACCCATATGATATTGTCGAGGATCTCAAATTAATCTTTGAGACTCATGCGGCAATTGAAAGTTATGAAGCTTCTGAAAAGTTATTTAACTGCAAGATGGAAGAGGGTAGCTCACACATAGAGCATGTGCTAAAGATGTCTGGGAACGCAAATAAACATCAAAGTTTGGGTATAGTGATTCCTAATACTTTGGGGTTTACCGCATCCTCCAATCACTACCACCAAGTTACAAGAACTTTGTGATGAACTACAACATGCGTAACATGAACAAAGAGTTGCCGAACTATTTGCTATGTTAAAATCTGCAAGTGGAGATCAAGAAAGAGCACCAAGTGTTGATGGTCAATAAGACCACCAAATTCAAGAAAGGCAAGTCTAGCGAAGGGACACTTCAAGAAGGGTGGTAAGAAAGTTACCATACCGACGAAGAGGACCAAGGCTGGACCCAAGCCTGAAACCGAGTGCTTTACCGCAAGGGAGAAGGTCATGGAAGCGGAATTGCCCAAAGTACTTGGCAGATTTGAAGAACGGCAACATCAAGAAGAAAGGTATATCTGATATACATGTTATTGATGTGTATCTCACTAGTATTCGTAGTAGTGCACAGGTATTTGATACTGGTTCGTTGCTCATATTTGTAACTCAAACAGAGCTACGAATAAACGGAAGCTAGTAAAGAACGAGGTGACGATGCGCGTGGGAAACGGATCAAAGGTTGATGTGATCGCTCGGCACACTACCTCTTCATCTACCATCGGGATTAGTTTTATACTTAAATAATTGTTATTTGGTGCTGCGTTGAGCATGAACATTATATCGGGATCTTGTTTATTGCAGACGATTACTTGATTAAATCCGAGAATAATGGTTGTTCGATTTATAAGAGTAATGTGTTTTATGCACATGCACATTTGATAGATGGACTAAACAAATTGAAACTCTATAGTAGAAATACACATATTAATAAAATTGAGGCTAAACGTTTGAAATCAAGCGATAATTTGACCTATATGTGGCAATCGCTGCCTTGGTCACATTGGAGTGAAGCGTATGAAGAAACTCCATTCCGATGGACTTCTTGAATCACTTGATTTTGAATCACTTGAAAGATGCGAGGCATGTCTGATGGGTAAAATGACTAAGACTCCATTTTCTGGTATGATGGAGCGAGCTACGGACTTATTGGAAATCATACATACCGATGTGTGTGGCCCAATGAGTGTAGCATCGCTTGATGGTTATCGTTATGTTCTTACCTTCACGGATGACTTGAGTAGATATGGGTATATCTATTTCATGAAACATAAGTCCAAACTTTCGAGAAGTTTAAGGAGTTTCAAAGTGAGGTAGAGAATCAACGTAAAGAAGATTAAATTTCTACGTTACGATCGTGGAGGTGAATATCTAAGTTACGAGTTTGGCGAGCATTTGAAGAAATGTGGAATACTTTCGCAGTTGACATCGCCGGGAACACCACAGCGTAATGGTGTGTCTGAACGTCGTAATCGAACTCTTTTAGATATGGTTCGTTCTATGATGTCTCTTACAGATTTACCACTATCATTTTGGGGTTATGCATTAGAAACAGCCGCATTCACTTTAAATAGGGCACCGTCTAAATCCGTTGAAACGACACCGTATGAATTATGGTTTGGGAAGAAACCTAAATTGTCGTTCCTTAAAGTTTGGGGATGCGAAGCCTATGTAAAGAAGTTACAGCCGGACAAGCTTGAACCCAAAGCGGAAAAATGCGTCTTCATAGGATACCCGAAGGAAACTATTGGGTATACCTTCTATCATAGATCCGAAGGCAAAATCTTCGTTGCCAAGAATGGATCCTTTCTAGAGAAGGAATTTCTCTCGAAAGAAGTGACTGGAAGGAAAGTAGAACTCGACGAGGTTATCGAACCTTCTCTCGAAATTGCGAGTAGCGCAGCACCGGAAGAAGTTCCTGTGGTGCCTGCACCAATAAGAGAGGAAGCTAATGATAGCGATCATGAAACTTTGGTTGAAGTTGCTGCAGAGCCTCGGAGGTCAACGAGAACCCGTACCACTCCAGATTGGTATGATTCCGTTATGAATGTCATGTTGGTGGACAACACCGATGACCCCGAGACATATGAGGAAGCGATGATGAGCCCAGATTCCAATAAATGGCAAGAAGCCATGAAATCCGAGATTGGATCCATGTACGAAAACCAAGTATGGACTTTGGTGGACTTACCGGATGGCCGGAAGGCTGTCGAGAACAAATGGATTTTCAAGAAGAAAACAGATGCTGATGGTAATGTTACTGTCTATAAAGCTCGACTTGTCGCAAAAGGGTTTCGACAAATTCAAGGAGTTGACTACGATGAGACTTTCTCACCAGTAGCGAAGCTAAAGTCTGTGAGGATTATGTTAGCAATCGCTGCATATTATGATTATGAGATATGGCAGATGGATGTCAAAACAGCATTCCTCAATGGAGACATTGATGAAGAGTTGTATATGATACAACCCAAAGGTTTTGTCGATCCTAAAGATGCTAACAAGGTATGCAAACTTCAACGGTCCATCTATGGATTGAAGCAAGCATCCCGAAGTTGGAATCAACGTTTTGATAAGGTAATACAAAGTTTTGGTTTTATACAAACTTATGGAGAAGCTTGTATTTACAAGAAAGTGAGTGGGAGCTCTGTAGCATTCTTAATACTGTATGTGGATGACATATTGTTGATTGGGAATGATGTAGACCTTCTTAATAGTGTCAAAGAGTATTTGAATAATAGTTTTTCAATGAAGGATCTTGGCGAAGCAGCTTACATATTAGGCATAAAGATTTATAGAGATAGATCGAAACGCCAAATATCATTGTCACAAAGTACATATTTGGACAAAGTTCTAAAGAGGTTTGGAATGGAAGATAGCAAGAAAGGGTTCTTGCCCATGTTGCCCAATACGACCTTGAGTAAAACTCAAAGTCCGACATCGCGTAAGATAGAGAAAAGATGAGTAAGACTCCTATGCCTCAGCCATAGGATCTCTAATGTATGCCATGCTATGTACTAGACCCGACATTGCATATTGTTAGTCTAACTAGCAGATATCAAAGTGATCCCGGAGTGGATCATTGGACAGCGGTCAAAAACATCCTTAAATACTTGAGAAGAACTAAGGATATGGTTCTTTCTTATGGAGGTGATGAACAGCTCGTTGTTAATGGTTACACCGATGCTAGTTGGAACACCGATCCGGATGATTCTAAATCACAACTGGATAATGATTTATTTTGAATGGTGCAGATTAGCTGGAGGAGTGCAAAGCAAAGCGTTGTGGCGAGATCTTCAACTGAATCGGAATACATGGTTGCTTGGAGGCTTCACAAGAAGCGATATGGATGAAAGAGTTCATTACAGAGCTGGGTGTGGTTCCTAGTGCGCTGACCCAATGTCTATCTCAGTGATAACATGGGCCATAGCCAATGCGCAAGAACCAAGGTCACACAAGAAGTGAAGCATATCAAGCTGCGTTTTCACGCTATTCGAGAACATATCCAGGATAGGGATATAAAGATTTGCAAAGTACACACAGATCTGAATGTGGCGGATCCGTTGACTAAACCTCTCCCAAGGGCAAAACATGACCAACACCAAACTGCCATGGGTGTTCGGTATATTACCATGTAATCTAGATTAGATGACTCTAGTGCAAGTGGGAGACTGTTGGAGATATGCCCTAGAGGTAATAATAAATGTAGTTATTATTATATATCTTTGTGTTTATGATAAATGTTTACATTCATGCTATAATAGTATTAACAAGGAAACCATTAATACTTGTGTGATTTGTAAACTTAATTTGAAGTCCCTAGTATGGCCTCTATACTTCACTAGCTTGTTGGTTGATTGATGATGTGGTTTCTTTGTCATGAACATTGAGATGTTATCAACAACAAGATCATATCGTTAGGAGAATGATATGGTGGACATACTCCTATAGACAAGCGTAGCATAAAGATCAAGTCATTTCAATAGTTCAATTGCTATATGCTTTCTGATACATAGTAACCTAATTCCTTCGACCATGAGATCATGCATATTGCCTTTACTGGATGGATGCTTTGATGTCATCAAACACCACACCGTAACAGGGTGGCTATAAAAGTGGCATTGGGTGTTCGGAAAGTATTGGTTGAAACACATGGATCAAGAGTGGGATTTGTCCATCCACATGACGGATAGATATTCTCTGGGCCCTCTCGGTGAAATGTCATCCAATTTGCAAGCATGTGACTTGGTCACAAGGGATCACATATCACGGAACGAGAAAAGAGTACTTATCGAACGAGGTTGAACTAGGTATGCAGAGATACCCGATCATGACCTCGGATAAGTAACATATCGTGAGACAAAGGGAAATTGGTATCGTATGTAAGTGGTTCATTCGATCGCAAAGTAATCGTAGAAATATATGGGAGCCATATGAATTTCCAGATTCCTCTATTGGTTATTGTTCGGAGAAGTGTCTCGATCATGTCCACATAATTCACGAACCGTAGGGAGACACACTTAAGGATTCGACGTTGTTTGAGTAGTTATGGTATTATGAGAAAGAGACCGAATGTTGTTCGGAGTCTCGGATGGGATCCGGGATATCACGAGGAGATCCGGAATGGTCCGGAGAATAAGATTCATATAAGGAAAGTTCCGTTTCGGAGTTGGGGAATGGTTCCGGTGTTTTCATCGGGAACATTCTAGAAGGTCCCTAATGTCCCAGACTCCGGGGAAGGGGTACATGAATGTGTCATTGCAAGATGGAATGATTGCATCATGTACTAAGTGTTCTCGCTGTCCAAAATAAAGGGTTTATTTAATTCCTAAATTGGAAAAGTCAAACTGCCAGTTTTCGGTCAAACTGCCAGTTTTCGGAAAGAGGAGAAGTTGGAAACCGACTTGGGGAGGAGTCCTCCTCCCAAGCCGGGCGGCCAGCCCTAGGCGAGTTGGGGAGGGACTCCTCCTCCCTGGCGCCAGCCAGCCTCCCACCTATAAAGGGAGGGCAGGGCCTCCCCTCTAGACACACACAAGTTCCTATCCTCTAAACTAGAAACTAGACCTAGACCCCGGTTTAGAGCTGTTTTGGTTTAGAGCCTTCTAATTGGTTTAGAGCCCTCTAATTGGTGTGTCTAATTACTAGGCCACTAATAGCCTCTCTCATAAGCTCCACCATACTCGCACCGGCTTAAGGCGAAGCCTCGGGATCTCCCTCTACCTCCGGGTACCACGCCAGATTGCCGGAATCGCGAGGAGAGTGCTACAACCTCCACGTCATGCTGGAACAAGGGAGAGGAAGGTCTTACGAAAATCAACGTGTGACCGATCAAGGGAGCGCTATGAACGCTGGCGCCGGAAGGATCGCTCACGCGATCTTGAGATCGGAAAGAGTACGACTACATCACCCACGAGAATCTGCTCTCGTTAAACACTTTGGAATCTTCGAGGGTGAGTTATTCCATCGACTCGTTGCTACAATCTAGTAGATAGATCTTGGCTTGTTTGTTTGTATGCGGTAGAAAATTTTTGTTTTCCATGCTACGAACCCCTACATAACAATGCTGCCCTGTTTCACCAGCAAGGACAGTTTGTCCCTGCTCAAGTGATTGTTGCACTTTTTGATCATAATGCTGCACAAGATGAAAATATTGTTGCACCCCTGGAAGATGATGTTGCAGTAATTCCAAACCCTCCTCTGATTAATTTTCAGCAAATTTTAGCTGCACAAGGGGTTTCTTTCCAGGATGGTGTGCCACCTCCAATCACCAATGTCCAGGATAGTCCTATGCAAGCCTGGCATGATAGTTTATCTGATGTATCTGATGGAAATTCATCTGGATCAGACTTGATGCAAGTTGACACCACCTTGTCCATTAATTATGCTTCGATCAATGACAGTATAATGAATGTCAACTCAGAAATCTAGATGGCAAGGGAATTTGCTCATTCTGCCTTCAAGGAATATTCTTTCCCCAACTTTGCTCTAGATAATGCCAAGCTTGTAAGATCCCTCCTTATTAAAGGAAAAGATCCCTGTGATTGCAATGCTAGTCCCTGGATCAATGCTAGCATCCACAGTTTAAGATGAAGTACACAGATACAAAGGTCGTTTATTACAGTCATTCCAGAGATAAAACATAGTCTTTTACAACTCATGGCCAAAGGCCTAGTACAAGAGTTTATGGAATATGTAAATAAACATAAGTCTTCATCTTCATGTGCCACAGGCAAGCATGTTGAGTGTAGACTCATGACTCCTATTCATCATCAGAGTAACCTGCAACATCATAAGTTACAGCCACAGAGGGTCAATACTTTGGAATAGTATTGGCAAGTGATACCTTAGTATATTTTAAGTGGACTATAATACTATATGCATTTGGCTGGTGGAGCTTAGGCTTGCATTGCTCAAAATAGATTTTTCCTTAACTTTTTGAAAACACTAAGTTTTTGCTTGGCAAAGACTATCCCAAGGTATCTACCAATCAAAGACTGAAGATCCACTCAGGGCATCTACCAATCAAAGACTGAAGATCCTTTAACCCTTGTTCACCCACAAGTTTTATTCAGAAATTGGAGTGATGAGATTCTTGAAGTTTCCATGTCTTGATGCTCAAATTGTCCTTTACCAGGGACATGGCTAAGTACTTAGGTTTTACACTCTACAGAGGTGGTGCACTTTCCCCACAAGCCTTGGTTTCCCAAGACATGATCCTTCAGTAGCCTTTCCTTAGTCAAATGGACGCGCTCCAACCTATCATCCCATCTACCACCCACTGTCCAAGAGACTAAGTTCCAGCATCCTAAGATCATGGCAGAGCCCATAATGCCAAGTGGTTGCACTTGAAGCTTCTCAACATATGACATCTCAAATCTCTTTGTTCCTGGGTGGCCATCCACAAGTGAGATACACAAGCCAAGTCCATGGCCTTGTGAACCACTCAACATAAACCATTCCTTCCAATCCACCCAGGTGATTCATTAACTTAGTTGTTTTGTTAAAATAAAACACAAGTCCAAAGACTTAGAATATTTTTCCATAGTGTGAATATATAACCACCCTTGTTTTCTAGTAGCTAGGATAAGCATGGCATGGCAACTTATCCTTAGGGAATTTTCCTAGCAACTCTAGCATTCTATTCTAAATAGGATTTCCCATTAACAATTGACTAAAGTAGCATGCAAGTCCTAACAAAATATATCTAATGCAAGTATAAAATATAGGTATGGAATATTCATGAAGATATCACTTGCCTTGGTAGTGTGGAGAGTAGCACTCGTCACAATCACAATCACTAGCAAAATCTACACACAAAGTTATAGCACACAATTACACACAAATATATACAAACAAAAATATTATGAATGCATGCATGCATGAATCTACCAAGTGATGATTTTTGAAAACTCAACCAAGCAAGTGCATGAATACAGAAACTAAACAAGTCACAAAATAACCAAGACAACTTATTTAGCCCTAAAAATAAAATACTAAACTAAACCTATATTCAAAAAGGCCTCAAACAAGTCTATGCAATTTAAGCACATCTAATGGTTACTATTTGCTAAACAAAAAGGATAGGCAGAAAGGTCTTGTTTTTCTGAATCCAACGGTATAAAGTTTGCAAAATTCCAACGTGGCATTCAAAAGATATTGGCATTTGAAATCTGGATCAAAATCTGTTTTTAAATTCTATTTCTAGATCTTAACCTAGCCACGCGTCATGTTCTTATTCGCCGCGTGCGGTTAAATGCGGATCGAGCGATACAGACCGCTGGATCTAAATGAAATCTGGCGGCTCAGATCGCGTACCGCTTTGGGGTTAAGTGGATCTATCCTAGCGCTACGATACAGATCTAACGGCTGCTATTTCTCTGGCCAAGAACTGGCGGCGGAGCGGCGGCTACCGGCGGCGGAACTGTCGGTCGATGACGTTGCCAACGATGCAGACGGGGAAGGAGAAGGAGGGGTAGCTCACCGGGCTCAGGAGGTCACGGCGAAGCTCGTCGTACTTGCGGTTGGTCAAGGGGCGCTCGGGCACGGCTGAGATTGCTCACCGGAGTTAAATGGCGGCGTGGTGCGTCGGGTGGTCGCCGTGGGCGTCGCTATGGATCACCCAAGGCAAGGCGAGGACACGGTTAGATTCACAGGTCAAGGCGAAGTAGTGAGCGTGAACGGAAAAGCGGTGCGTACCTTCCGGAAAAACTTCGTCGGAGTAGATGTCGCCGTCGGTGCTCGCGGTGTCAAGTGGAACCGCGACACTGGGCATACAAGGCGGACTAGTGAGGTCGAGGTGCGCCAAGACACGCTGAGTCAGATTGTAAGAACGAGAGGCGGAGGGAGCTCTGGACTCACGGAATCGATCGCGAGAGGCTCTATCTGCAAGCGGGCAAAGCTGATTGAGGACAGCCTGGTGGCGGAGTGAGTGAGGTGTTTGGGGGAAAAAGATCGCGAGGCAGAGAGGATCTTATAGCCGGGGAATCGACAGGAAACTCTCGAGGATAAATTCCCATTTACGTCGCGCCATTACCGGCCATCACTGCGGCAGCGACGTGGTCGTCGGCGCGGTCTGGGGAAGACGAGGGCGACGTGGACCGGGCCCGCTCGTCAGCGAAGAGTGCGAGGTGGCGGTGGGGTGCATCTCATCGGCGACTTAACAGTCTTCAGCGTGAGAGAAAATAAGGAGATCCCGGGTGGGCTTCTTTGGGCTTGATTTGTTCTTGGGCGATTCGGCCGCCGGCCCTTTTCCTTTCTTTAAGCCTTTTCTTTTTCTAATTCCATTTTCTGAATAGAATTTGATATGAATTCAAATCCTTTTGAATTCAAACTGCTTTGGGGATTTTTGCAGGGTTCTGTGGGTTCACAAACAATCAAATATCCTAGCGGTTACCTTGCAAAGGCTTGGTCAAGCTTGGGTTTCAAAATAAACAGAGATTTGCTCTAGTTGCAAATATTTGAAATAGGGGTTTGAAACTATTTCTAAATTTTGAATCTTGGGTTTAAATGCTACTCCTAATCTTTCCAATCATGGAGGCAAGCAAACAAGATCATGGACAAACAAATCCCAAAGGGTGATGGCCAATTGAGATAAATTGCCCACATGAAATCATAGATCAAACTTCTGCCTCTAAATGATTTTGAGAAAAACCCTATATGAATGAATGATGCAAGGATGAAATGAATGAGTTTTTGAAACATGATTTTTTTTTGGGATGTTACAAATCTAACCCCCTTAAAATGAATCTCGCCCTCGAGATTCGGATTGGCTAGCAAATAGGTGAGGGTGGTCTTTCCGAAGATCATCTTCTCTTTCCCAAGTTGCTTCCTCTTCGGAATGATGATTCCATTGTACTTTGCAAAATTTGATAGTCTTTGTCCTTGTGATTCTTTCTGCGGTCTCAAGTATCTTGATAGGCTTTTCTTCATAGGTGAGATCGCTTTCTAGTTGAACTTCTTCCAAAGATATGGTATCTTTCAAAGATGTTTCTTCCATTTCTGGGTGACATTTCTTAAGCTGACTCACATGAAAAACATTATGGACGGCTAATAGAGATGCTGGCAGTTCGATTTCATATGCAGCTTCTCCCTTGCGACTTAGAATGTTGAATGGTCCAACATATCTTGGTGCTAACTTTCCTTTGACTCCAAATCTTTTTACTCCACGAAGTGGTGATACTCTAAGATAAGCTCTATCCCCAACTTCGTAAGTGACTTCTCTACGTTTAGCATCTGCGTAGCTTTTCTGTCGAGACTGTGCTATCTTCAATCTGTCTCTAACCAATTTGACCTTTTCTTGAGCGTCTTTGATAAGATCTGGTCCAAACAAACTTCTTTCTCCCACACCATTCCATAGCAATGGGGTGGTACACTTTCTTCCGTATAGAAACTCGAATGGTGCCATCCCAATACTAGATTGGTGACTGTTGTTGTAAGAAAACTCTGCGTAAGGCAGACTTTCATCCCAACTTGCTCCATAGTCTAGGGCACATGCCCTCAACATGTCTTCAAGAATTTGATTAGTCCTTTCTGTTTGTCCATCAGTTTGAGGATGAAAAGCAGTGCTGAATTCCAATCTCGTTCCTAAAGATTCATGAAGCTGTCTCCAAAAGTGAGAAGTGAACGTTCCTCTATCGGACACAATACTCTTAGGTACTCCGTGAAGGCATACAATTCTGCTCATGTAGATTTTGGCTAACTTGGCACTGGTATAAGTTGTCTTTACGGGTATAAAATGAGCCACTTTAGTTAGGCGATCTACTACTACCCATATGGAATCATACCCTGACCTGGTCCTTGGTAATCCGGTAATGAAATCCATACCAATATTTTCCCACTTCCATTCAGGAATAGGCATTGGTTGAAGCAAACCTGCTGGTTTCTGATGTTCCGCTTTCACTCTACTACACACATCACACAAGGCAATGTGTTCGGCGATGTCCCTTTTGAGATTGTTCCACCAAAATCTTTCTTTCATATCCATGTACATTTTGGTGTTTCCCGGGTGAATAGAATACGGAGAGTTATGGGCTTCCTGTAAAATCAGTTTCCGCATTTCCGGATCTTGTGGAACACAAATACGTTTCCCGTGCCATAAGGTACCTTGTTCGTCCATATGGAAACTTTTAGCCTTCCCTTGGCTAATACTTTCCTTAATCTCTTCGATTTCTTTATCCGTCTTTTGGGCTTCTTTAATCTTATCCAACATAGTGGGTTGAACATCCAAAGACATGAGATGTCCTTCTGGCACAATCTCCAACCTGATTTCCTTGAATTGCTTACACAAGTCATCTGGCAATTCACCTTTGGTAAGGCCATTTACAAACGCTTTACGACTTAGGGCATCTGCTACTACATTTGCTTTACCGGGGTGGTATTGCAAATTCAAGTCGTAATCCTTGATAAGTTCTAGCCATCTTCTTTGTCTCATATTGATCTCCTTCTGGGTGAAGATATATTTCAAGCTCTTATGGTCGGTGAACACTTCACAACGTTTTCCCAAAAGGTAGTGTCTCCATGTTTTGAGTGCATGGACAACAGCGGCTAACTCTAAATCGTGAGTAGGATAATTTACTTCATGAGTTTTGAGTTGTCTCGAGGCATAAGCCCCGACTTTTCCGCTTTGCATAAGTACGGCTCCTAATCCTTGATGCGAAGCATCACAATATACTTGGAAATCCTTTTCCAAATCTGGTAGGCACAGAATTGGTGCTGACACAAGTCTCTTCTTTAGTTCTTGAAAGCTGAGTTCACATCCTTCAGACCAAGCAAATTTCTTATCTTTCTTTAACAATTATGTCATTGGTTTAGCAACCTTAGAAATTTTTTCAATGAATCTTCTGTAGTAACCTGCTAAACCAAGGAAACTACGAACCTCTTTTACGTTCTTAGGAGTTTTCCATTCTGTCACAGCCGAAACTTTAGCAGGATCAACTGCTACACCATCCTTTGTCATAACGTGACCAAGAAATCCAACTTCCTCTAACCAAAACTCACACTTGCTGAATTTGGCATAAAGCTTATGTTCCCTTAGTTTCTCAAGTATCAAGCGTAGATGTCTTTCATGCTCTTCCTTGCTCTTGGAGTAGACTAAGATGTCATCGATGAAAACGACAACGAACTTGTCGAGAAATTCCATGAACACTTTGTTCATCATATTCATGAAGTATGCTGGAGCATTGGTTAAACCAAAAGGCATCACAGTGTACTCATACAATCCATACCTTGTGGTGAATGCTGTTTTAGGTATGTCTTGCTCTCTTATCTTGAGTTGAAAATAGCCTGACCGAAGATCAATCTTCGAGAACACACATGCTCCTTCTAGCTGATCAAACAAGTCATTTATTCTTGGCAAAGGATACTTGTTCTTGATGGTTACCTCGTTGAGAGAACGGTAATCTATACATAATCTTTGAGTTCTGTCTCTCTTCTCTACGAACAAAACTGGAGCTCCCCAAGATGATGAACTTGGCTGGATGAATCCTTTCTGCAATTGTTCTCCAAGTTGTTTCTTGAGTTCCTTAAGTTCGTCAACTGACATTTTATAAGGCCTCTTTGCTCTTGGTCCGAACACGGTACCAAATCTATTATAAACTCCACATCTCTATCTGGTGGCATTCCTGGTAACTCTTCCGGAAACACATCCGGATACTCACACACAATTGGCACACTGTCCATGCTAACCCCCTTAAGAGAATTCAGCTTACTTCCTTTAGATTTAAAATTGGACTTAAATATTATCCTCTTACCTTCAGGGGTTGTGAGTGAAATTGTGCGATTTGCACAATCTAGTACTCCCTCATACTTAGCCATCCAATCCATTCCCAAAATTACATCCAATCCTTGGGAATTTAGGATTATTAGGTTTACTGGAAACTTATGTTTTCCGATCTCTATGACTAGATCCCGGCATCCAAGATTCACTATCATATCCCCTCCCGGAGAGCTAACTTTTATCGGACACCCAATGTTTTCAGATGCAAACCCATTTCTATCAACAAATGCTTTTGATATGAATGAATGAGATGCACCAGTGTCAAAGAGTACAAATGCTGAGATGGAATTGAGTCTGAACTTACCAGCAACAGCATCAGGCTCTTCAAAGACCTCCTCCACATTGATGTGGTTAACCTGTCCTTTCTGGAAAGGATTGGGCTTGTTAGATCCTTCAACTTTCTTCTCAGGGCACTCATTAGCATAATGCCCCAGCTTCTTGCATTTGTAGCACTCAACCTGACTGATGTCCGTCTTAGGTTGACTTCTACTTCCACTTCCACTTCCACCTCCACTATGGTGGCTCTTATATCCACTCTTGTGGTTCTTGTACTTATCATTGTCATGACTGCGATGATGCTTGTTGTCATGACGGTTGTGGTTGTGGTGCTTGTTAAACTTCCCATGCTTGTGGGATCCTAAGCTGACACTATCATCATAGTGAGATCGTTTATGAGTCGATCCTGAGCTATGCTTGTCGGAGTGTTTCCTTTTTCTACTCTCGACTTGTTTCATTTTATTCTCCACAATAACAGCCTTGTCACACAGCGACTGATAAGTTGGAACATATGCCACAGACAGCTGCAAATTCAGTTCGTCATTCAAGCCTTCCAGAAACTTTTCCTTCCTTTTGGCATCAGTGTCAACCTCATCCGGTGCATAGCGCGCCAGATTGTTGAACTCTTCAATATATTCAGCCACGCTGTGGTGGCGCTGCTTCAGGTTGTGAAACTCCTTCTTTTTCAGGCTCATCATACCTGGTGAGATATGAGTAGTACGAAATCCATCTTCAAAGATAGCCCAAGTCACCTCATCAATAGGCGTGGTAATCTGGAAGTTGTCCCACCATCTGGGTTGGTCCTTCCAATGTCTTCGAACTGACCTTTTCAGCATCTGTGCATCCCACGATCACTAAGTCATTGTTTACAGAACGTAGCCAATCATTGGCCACCATGGGATCAGTCGTTCCCGAAAACTTAGCTGGCCTCAGACGCAAAAATCTGGTGAGCATATCAAAACCTGGAGGGTTGTTGTTGTTGTTGTTATTGTTGTTGTTGTTATTGGGGTTGTTGTTGTTCTGGTTCTGGATGAACGTCGTCATCATTTGCATAAGCTGTGTTTGCGCATTCATCATTTGTTGCATTTCCGGGGTAAGGTTGGGGTTGGTGTTTGCGCGACGGGGAGGCATCTGTGGTTTATTCATATAGAGATAAGAATGAGATACCCTTACATGATTTATGCACAATACATTACACAAGCAAACACATAGCAAGCAACACTAGGATAAAAGCTAAATAACAAGATAACAAAAGTCTCAAAGTACAAACACACAAGTGGCAAGCCATCCACATGTCGGATGGTCCAGTAATAAGTTCACAAATAACAAGTGCGGTAAATAAAGATAACTGAGTAGTCAAATCTACTCGTCGGCATCAATCTCCTCCTCGACAAAGGTAAGACCTGCGTTCTCCATTGCGGTCTTGTTCTCCTCGATGGTAGTGGTCAAAGAGTCGATCTTGGCCTTGAGAGCCCTCTTTTGGGAACGAAGCCTCTCAATCACTGTCTGCTGCTGCTCTAACTCGAAGTCCTTGGACTGCAGTTCCTCGGTCATATCACGAATCCTCTTGTTCCTGTCCTGGACACGCTTCTCTTGACTCTTGAACTTATGGTCTTGGGTCTCAAACTTTGCCTCCATCTCCTTGACTATCTCGTCCTGCTGCGCGAAGAGCTTGTCCTTCTCGCGAAGCTGCACCTGGAGCTCGTCATTACTAAGCATGACGTTGGTCCTATCGGTATCCACGTGCCTAATAAGAGTCTCTAAGTCCTGGAGGTACAGGCGTGCTCGGCTCTTTGTGACCCTCGAGTCGTCCTCAAAGTCAATGGACTCGTCATCATCACGCCTTCGAAGGCGTGGAAGTGAGTGCCTCTAACTGTCGGGAGTGACGTCCTAACGATCGTCCCCAGATCTGCATGACAACCTCCATGCCTCTCTCCTGTCATCGTGCATAAGCTTGAAGACGATGGCCTCCGTAGTAGGCTCATGCAGGCGTCTGGCTGGTTCACCTTGAAGCCCCAAGGTCCTTCCTCTCAAACTTGGTGAGTGGGTGCACCGTAATGATAGGAAGAGGAGATCGAGTAAAGTAGTAAGCTCTACGATACGAGGACCAAAAGCAGGTAACTGGAACTCCTCAACAGTGCTGATGGCAATAGGCATCTATTTATAAGATTGAAAAGTTAGAACAACACAAATTTAAATTAAACAAGACAAACATTAAAGCATAACCATGGAACACACAAGTCATGCATACATAAATCCATTACATCAACCAAGGTTCAACTTATTTAAGGTATCATTTTGGAAAATAAGGTGATAGGTGGTGGTCCAACTAACGAAGTGCGCTTACAATCCTATCTCACTGGATCTGGTGGCTAACACAATGTTCCTAGTGGCAATCACCCTATCTTGTTCACATGCTTCTATCACTAAGTCTATAATATCTCCTCTTAAGGATTGGTTGGTGATTTCCAACTCTTGGGTATGTTCCTTCTCTTTCTCTAAGTCTTTTTGGAGGTTGAGCATCTTGCACTTGACTCTAGCACTCAGTTCCTTGATAGTATTCCAAGCTGCTTCTTTTGCTGACTCAAAGAATGTGGTGTGCATAAAAGTGTTGGTGTACATGCAGAAGCCCTTTTCTTTGTGGTTGTCTTCCTTATTCTTGTACAAGTGAAGTTGCACCCACCAATACTCCACTCCATCCTCCATCACTGGAAAGCCCTTGTACACAGCTGCACCATGTACTCCCATGGTCTCCATGAGGTCCTTGAGAATCTTGGGAAACTCAGTCTCACACTCCAAGGTCATGGTCATGAGTGGTCCTTTCTTCACGGCTTAGTTGGAGTTCATCTACAAATAGAGATGAGAATGAGAAGATTAGAAAAGTTCTGAGAAGAATAGACAAGTGTAGAAGAATTTTTTTCCTTAGTGGTTTCCAATCCTAGGGTCATAATCCTACAGTGCAACACGGTGCTGATACCATCTGTAAGATCCCTCCTTATTAAAGGAAAAGATCCTGTGATTGCAATGCTAGTCCACTGGATCAATGCTAGCATCCACAGTTTAAGATGAAGTACAGATACAAAGGTCGTTTATTACAGTCATTCCGGAGATAAAACATAGTCTTTTACAACTCATGGCCAAAGGCCTAGTACAAGAGTTTATGGAATATGTAAATAAACATAAGTCTTCATCTTCATGTGCCACGAGCAAGCATGTTGAGTGTAGACTCATGACTCCTATTCATCATCGAGTAACGCAACATCATAAGTTACAGCCACGAGGGTCAATATTTTGGAATAGTATTGGCAAGTGATACCTTAGTATATTTTAAGTGGACTATAATACTATATGCATTTGGCTGGTGGAGCTTAGGCTTGCATTGCTCAAAATAGATTTTTCCTTAACTTTTGAAAACACTAAGTTTTTGCTTGGCAAAGACTATCCCAAGGTATCTACCAATCAAAAGGCGAAGATCCACTCAGGCATCTACCAATCAAAGACTGAAGATCCTTTAACCCTTGTTCACCCACAAGTTTTATTCAGAAATTGGAGTGATGAGATTCTTGAAGTTTCCATGTCTTGATGCTCAAATTGTCCTTTACGGGGACATGGCTAAGTACTTAGGTTTTACACTCTGCGGAGGTGGTGCACTTTCCCCACAAGCCTTGGTTTCCCAAGACATGATCCTTCATAGCCTTTCCTTAGTCAAATGGGCCGCTCCAACCTATCATCCCATCTACCACCCCTTGTCCAAGAGACTAAGTTCCACATCCTAAGATCATGGCGAGCCCATAATGCCAAGTGGTTGCACTTGAAGCTTCTCAACATATGACATCTCAAATCTCTTTGTTCTGGGTGGCCATCCACAAGTGAGATACACAAGCCAAGTCCATGGCCTTGTGAACCACTCAACATAAACCATTCCTTCCAATCCACCCAGGTGATTCATTAACTTAGTTGTTTTGTTAAAATAAAACACAAGTCCAAAGACTTAGAATATTTTTCCATAGTGTGAATATATAACCACCCTTGTTTTCTAGTAGCTAGGCTAAGCATGGCATGGCAACTTATCCTTAGGGAATTTTCCTAGCAACTCTAGCATTCTATTCTAAATAGGATTTCCCATTAACAATTGACTAAAGTAGCATGCAAGTCCTAACAAAATATATCTAATGCAAGTATAAAATATAGGTATGGAATATTCATGAAGATATCACTTGCCTTGGTAGTGTGGAGAGTAGCACTCGTCACAATCACAATCACTAGCAAAATCTACACACAAAGTTATAGCACACAATTACACACAAATATATACAAACAAAAATATTATGAATGCATGCATGCATGAATCTACCAAGTGATGATTTTTGAAAACTCAACCAAGCAAGTGCATGAATACAGAAACTAAACAAGTCACAAAATAGCCAAGACAACTTATTTAGCCCTAAAATAAAATACTAAACTAAACCTATATTCAAAAAGGCCTCAAACAAGTCTCTGCAATTTAAGCACATCTAATGGTTACTATTTGCTAAACAAAAAGGATAGGCAGAAAGGTCTTGTTTTTCTGAATCCAACGGTATAAAGTTTGCAAAATTCCAACGTGGCATTCAAAAGATATTGGCATTTGAAATCTGGATCAAAATCTGTTTTTAAATTCTATTTTCAGATCTAACCTAGCCACGCGTCATGTTCTTATTCGCCCGTACCGGTTCGTCTGGATCGAGCGATACAGACCGCTGGATCTAAATGAAATCTGGCGGCTCAGATCGCGTACCGCTTCGGGGTTAAGTGGATCTATCCTAGCGCTACGATACAGATCTAACGGCTGCTATTTCTCTGGCCAAGAACTGGCGGCGGAGCGGCGGCTACCGGCGGCGGAACTGTCGGTCGATGACGTTGCCGATGATGCAGACGGCGAGGGAGAAGGAGGAGTAGCTCACCGGGCTCAGGGGGTCACGGCGGCTTCGTCGTACTTGCGGTTGGTCAAGGCGCTCACACGGCTGAGATTGCTGACCGGAGTTCGTGGCGGCGTCGGTGCGTCGGGTGGTCGTCAGGGCGTCGTGGATCACCCCAAGGCAAGCGAGGACAAGGTTAGATTCACAGGTCAAGCGGTAGTGGCGTGAAACGGAAAGCGAGGCGGTCTGTACCTTCCGGAAAAACTCGGGAGTAGATGTCGCCGTCGGTGCTCATGTGTCAAGTGGAACCGCGACTGGGCAGTACAGGACGGACTAGTGAGGTCAGGAGGTGCGCAAAGACACGCTGAGTCAGATTGTAAGAACGAGAGGCGGAGGGAGCTCTGACTCACGGAATCGATCACGGAGAGGCTACATCTGGGCAAAGCTGATTGAGGAGGACAGCCTGGTGGCGGAGTGAGTGAGGTGTTTGGGGAAAAGATCGCGAGGCGAGAGGATCTTATAGCGGGAATCGACGAAACGCCGAGGATAAATGCCCATTTACGCCGCCATTACCGCCATCACTGCTGCAGCGGCACGTGGTCGTCGGCGATGCTGGGAAGACGAGGCGGCGTGGACCGGCCCGCCTCGTCGGCGAAGAGTGGCGGTGGGGAATGCTTAACGCAGCGCTTCGCGTGAGAGAAAAATAAGGAGATCCCGGGTGGGCTTGCTGGGCTTGATTCTTTGCTGGGCGATTCTGCCGCTCGGCCCTTTTCCTTTCTTTAAGCCTTTTCTTTTCTAATTCCATTTTCTGAATAGAATTTGATATTAATTCAAATCCTTTTGAATTCAAACTGCTTTGGATTTTTGCGGGTTACGTGGGTTCACAAACAATCAAATATCCTAGTGGTCACCTTGCAAAGGCTTGGTCAAGCTTGGGTTTCAAAATAAACAGAGATTTGCTCTAGTTGCAAATATTTGAAATAGGGGTTTGAAACTATTTCTAAATTTTGAATCTTGGGTTTAAATGCTACTCCTAATCTTTCCAATCATGGAGGCAAGCAAACAAGATCATGGACAAACAAATCCCAAAGGGTGATGGCCAATTGAGATAAATTGCCCACATGAAATCATAGATCAAACTTCTGCCTCTAAATGATTTTGAGAAAAACCCTATATGAATGAATGATGCAAGGATGAAATGAATGAGTTTTTGAAACATGATTTTTTTTTGGGATGTTACAAAGCTCCTATCTATCTCTATTTCTATGCCAAAGTTTATTCAGTTTGAAATGGTTGATGAATGGGAGTTGCTGCTCCAATCAAAGAAGATGAAACTGATGAATACTGATCAAACAATGGTGATATCTGATATGCAACCCTTCTCACAAGTTGGCACCAAAAGAAAGATTCCAGTGTTAGATGATCCAGAAGATTTTCCCTTTGGGACACCAATTTCCACCAACCAAGTCAGAAGGAGCTCAAGGACTACTAGATATAGGGGCTTTAAGCCTAAAATCATTTGTGATTCCAAGAAAATTAAATCAAAAGTGAAACCAAGGAAGGTTCCAGGAGTGGAAGCTGTGGAACTCATAGAGGAGGCTAAGATGACTCAGATAATATCTGTTAATGAATGCCTGATTACTGACAAGACTCTTCTTGCAACCCCAATCCTAGTGCTCCAGTCTATTGGAATTTCTCTTTGTGGTGTTCCTTAGGATGAACTCACTCCTAAGAAGCTCATGGAAGGCTTGTAGGAGAAGGAGAATGTTGACAGTGCCTAGTGCCTGTTTATTTCTATTTTGGTTTCTATATATTTGAGTTGTAATAATGTCACTGTTTAAACAATGGGTTATTCTGTGCTGGAACATCAGGGGGCTTAATGCAAGAGATAAACAATTAGCCTTAATGAATGCTATTCTGTTCAGTTATTTGCTTGCAAGAGACAAAAAAGGAAGCTTTTGATCTGAAGTTTATTAAAGCTTGCTGTCCAGCAAGATTTGATGAGTTTGTTTATGTTCCTTCTATGGGTTCTTCTAGAGGCCTCATTACTATTTGGAATAGTTCAATTTTTTCTGGGATGGTTATGCATTGTGAATAGTTTGCTCTCTCTGTTGATTTCACCTCTACTACTCATGCAAATCAATCTTGGACTTTAATTAACATCTATGGCCCCTGTAATGGTGAATTTAGGGAAAAATTTATTGAATGGATGTTTGAGGTGAATATTCCTGATGGTGAAGACTGGATCTTAATGGGAGATTTTAATTTCATTAGGTCCCCTGCAAACAGGAATAAGCTTGGGGGAATATTAATGACATGCTAATTTTCAATGACTTCATTAGAGAGCAACATCTCACTGAATTGCCCATTAAAGGAAGAAAGTACACCTGGAGCAACATGCAACAAGATCCTCTGTTAGAGCAACTTGATTGGTTTTTTACATCCATGCACTGGACAACTAGCTATCCTAATACACTTGTATCCACACAAGGAAAACCAACATCTGATCACACTCCTTGTGTTGTTTCTATACAGACTAAGATCCCTGGCAGTAGGGTTTTCAGATTTGAAAACTTTTGGATAACACATCCTAGTTTTCTAGAATCTGTAACAACAAGTTGGGGTAAACCAACTCACAAGTCCAATAGTGCTGCAAATCTAAATGCAAAGTTTAAAAAGTTGAGATATGATTTGAAATTTTGGAGCAAATCAATTTCAAAATTATCCACTTGTATTGAAAATACCAACAAGGTTTTCTCTGAACTTGATAACCTTGAAGATAGAAGGCCTTTGTTCTGTCAACAAGCAAATTTTAGGAAAATTCTAAAAGCTCATTTAGCAAGGTTGTTGCAGTTCCAAAATGCATATTGGAAGAAAAGGTGCACAATTAGATGGACAAAGTTTGGAGATGAGAACACAAAATTCTTTCATAATTTTGCTACTGAAAGATATAGAAGAAACAATATTGCCTCCCTCAAACTATCTGATGGTTCTTTAGTCACTGAGCATGCTGACAAAAAAGTTCTATGTTTCAAGTCTACAAGGAAAAATTGGGTACTTCTACTCAGCCTGAGATGCTTTTTGACTTACAGCATCTGATTACTCCAACTAAGGGCCTTGAAACTTTATCCATACCATTTACTAGAGAGGAAATTGACAAAGTGGTTAAAGAAAGGCCAAATGATAAAGCCCCAGGTCCTGATGGATTTCATTGACTCTTCCTAAAAAGTTGTTGGCACATCATCAAGGAAGATATTTACTCCTTATGCTTTCAATTTTATGAAGGAGACCTGAATCTAGAGAGTATAAATATGGGACAGATAACACTCCCAAGATGGGTTCACCTGAAAGTGTCAATGATTTCAGGCCAATTACTCTGCTAAATTGTGTGCTGAATTTGATCACCAAAATCTTGGCTAACAAACTCCAGAAGGTAATACTTAAAATTATTCATAAAAATTAATATGGTTTCCTAAAAGTCAGAAACATTCAAGATTTCCTTGCTTGGGCTTTTGAATTTCTATATCAATGTGAAGCCTCTAAGAAAGAAATTATTCTGCTTAAGCTGGATTTTGCCAAAGCCTTTGATACCATTGATCATCTGGCTATGATGAAAATTATGAAACAGATTGGTTTTGATGATAAGTGGCTAAAATGGATTGAAATTATTTTTGGCACTGGAAAGTCTGCTGTTCTGCTTAATGGAGTACCTCGGAGGCAATTTCACTGCAAAAGAGGCGTCAGGAAAGGAGATCCTTTGTCTCCCCTCATATTTGTTCTAGCTGATTTACTACAATCTGCAATCAATAATGCATTCAGATAAAACATCCTCAAAGCCCCATTCTCCCCTGATTTTGGTCAGGATTTTCCAGTTGTCCAATATGCAGATGAAACTTTGATCATAATGTAGGCAGATAAAGAACAAGTTCAAGTAATGAAAGGGATTCTTCACAATTATGTTGTTTCTACTGGCTTACAGATCAATTTTCACAAGCCTCACGTCATACCAATAAATCTGGCAGACAGCATCACTAAGGAAATTGCAAATATGTTGGGTTGTTCAATTGCCAAAATGCCTTTCACTTACTTAGGGCTCCCTCTTGGAACCACTAAACCCACAGTGTATGATCTAATGCCACTGATTGACAGAATTGAGAGAAAGGTGTCTACATCATTCATGATGATGTCTTATAGTGGGAGAGTGACTGTGATTAACTCCTTACTAGATTGAGTTGCAACCTTCACAATGTGTGCAATCAAATTACCAGATAAGATTGTGGGGCACATAGAGAAAATTCAGAGACACTGTTTGTGGAATAAAAAGACTGAAGAAGGTGAAAAATGCAACTCTCTTGCTGCTTGGGACATGATTTGTAGACCAAAGAATAAAGGAGGTGTTGGCATACTTAACCTAAAAATTCAAAATGAAGGCCTGCTGTTAAAGTTCCTTCATAAATTTTACAACAAGGATGATACCCCATGGGTTTCTCTGGTTTGGAATGCTTATTACAATAATACTTTTCCACATGCTACTGGGCCTTGTGGCTCATTCTGGTGGAGAGATGTCTTTAGACTCTCCCATTTATTTAGAAGTGTGGCTAAAAGTGATGGGGATATGCCTACCGGGGTATACCCAGCAGGACGTTTCCGACTGGCCCAGGAACTGGCGAGTGGGCCTACAAGACGGCGACTGGATCAAGGCCCGGTGTGGATCCAAGCGACTGGAAGCTGAAGGCCCAGACGAGTAGATAGGCCCAGTCGGGTTAGGTTAAACGATTACCGAAGCTTTAACTGATTCGGTTGAGATATGTAAACCCTAGGGGAGGTAAGTCTATATAAACCTCCCTGCAGAGCGTGTAGAGATACGTTCCATCATACACCCAAGCGACTCGCCGCCTAGCCGCTGAGTTCACCTATTGAACCACCATCATAATAAAATCTAGCAGGAGTAGGTCTTTACCCTCCGGGGGGCCGAACCTGGGTAAAACCTTGTGTCTCCGCCCTCATCCTGCACCGCAGATGGCTGGCCGCCCTTGCGCCTCGTTCTACTACTCGCTGCCGATTGCAGCATCTGCCGTGACCATTCCCACGACAGTGGCGCCCACCGTGGGGCCTGGCCGGTCTGGCCGGTGTTCTGCGGCGAGATCCAATCTGCCCATCAACGAGACGGTCGCCACCGGCCGCATGATAGCGATCGGCGAGATGCTCCAAATCTTGCCGAGCAGCTACGTCCCGGCGGCGCAACCCATCACGCACAGCATGATCTTTCTGGTCGGCACGATCAGCCTCTTCGTCGGCCTCACCGACGTCATCATCTCGGAGGATTCGGCTCGCATCCGCGAGTCGCCGCCACGCGATCGGCTCTCCGAGAGCCAGGTCCGCACGATCCATCGCCTCGCCTCCGAGTACAACTCGGCTCACAGCAACGTGGCCGAAAACTCTGCGGCCGCGGAAGACGCGGCCCTCGACAATGACGCCGACTCGGCGACCCCGGCGTCACTCGCCGGATCCATCACCGTGGCTTCACCCGCGGGCTCCATCACCCAGGTTTCCAACGTGGGAGACTTCGAGGATCCCTCCATCCTTGGGATCTTCGACTTCGACTCTGGGTCGGAAAATTCCGCCGACCTCCGCGACGGGACCGGTCGCCACGCCGCGACCTACATGGCGACCGGCACCGATCCGCCGGAGGATCCCTTCTCCACCTCGATCCCTCCTAACGCCACGGCAACGGAGGTCGAGGAACTCCGCCTGAAGCTAGCGGAGGCAGTCCGCAAGGAACAGGCCGAGCGCGAAAAATTTCGCCTCGAGCAGGTGACGGCGCAGGAGCTGTCGCGCTACCACCTCCAGCGAATCAGGTCGCTCCTGAACCCCACCGTCCAGGGGCGCGCCCTGAACTTCGACGGCAGCCGCCTTGCGGCGGCGCGATCTGCGAGAACGCGCCACCAGGAGGAAGCGCCCAGCCCCCTCCAGGGTCGACGGCGATGGGCGCCCCACCCCCACCCAACCGCACACCCCCCAGGGATCAGCCGCGGATAGTAGTCTCCTCACGGGAGCGAGACGCGAACGGCCTCCCACTGTTCTCCACCCTGATGGACAACCTCGTGGCGGGCCGAGCGGCAGTTGACAACATCACGTCCACCGGCGACGGCGCCCTACAGATCCAGTATGTCAGGGCCCTGCTCGCGAAGGCCGTTGAGCAGCAAAACGCAGGCGCCGACTCGCAAGGTCGAGTGTACTCGCGTTCTTCGGGAAGCAGAGCGGCCTCAAGCGGCCGCCCACTGGCGGCAACCACCCTCAACTGCCCGCCACCAGAGCCATTGCAGCTCCAACACCGACCCGCGAACGCGGCACTCTCCACCAATGACCCCAGGCCAGCGACCAACTTCGTCACCGCCAACGGTCAACCCATCGACGCCCACACCCACATCATCAACAACCAAAGCTGGCGCGCACGCCAGCCCGACGACCTGCGACACACCCTAACCAATCGCCGCGACGGCGAGCCGATGGGATCGCTAAGTCGACTCGGCCCCAAGTGCTTCGGACCAATGATCCGAGGCGAGAAGTACCCTCCGAACTTCAAGGCGCCGAAGGAGATAGAAAAGTACGACCCTTCGTACAACCCCACCATGTGGCTCGATACATACCTCATGGCGATGGGGATCGCAGGCCACACCGACCTGCTAGCAGCCCGTTACCTCCCCTTGATGATGGAAGGGACGTGCAGGCAGTGGATCAACACCCTCCCCCAGGATAGTATTGACTCCTGGGAGGAAATGCGCGATGCCTTCGTCAGGCACTTCGAGTGCTCCTACACCCGCGCCACCACCATCGAGGACCTGGAGCGATGCGTCCAGGGACCCATGATCGACCAAGCTGGGTCCAGCGGTGGCAGGAACTCTGGTACAATGCGGTCAGCATCCACCCGGACACTGCGATCCATTGCTTCAAGACCTCATGCCGCTACGAGCCCTTGGTCGCAAAGATCAAGCGACATTCTCGCACACTCGACAACATACCGGATCTCCTCGAGATCGCCAAACGGTACGCGGAAGAAGACCCAAACCAGGAAACCGACGACGAGTCGGGAGGTCAACGCCGCACGAGCGGCAACGAAAACGGACGGCGGTCCGACCTACGCTACAACAACACTCGACTCACTGGCAAGCGCCGCAGTGACGGGCGAGTCGACTTCGTCGCCAACACCGGGCACGCGCAACGCAAGCCCAAGAGCTTCCGCCACGACGGAGGACAACGCCGTGACGGCGGCAACTACAAGACCAAGACAAGGTTCGACCCCGCGGCCCTCCTTAACCAACCTTGTGCGTTTCACAGCAGGGAAGGGAAACCAGCAACGCACACGACCGCCGACTGCCACACCCTCAGGGAGATCGAGAAGGCACGGCGAGCACGGGAAGACCCCGACAACAACCCGCCAAACGGCGGAAAATTCGGCAACGTGGCCGGCTCGCTCCATACCTTCACAGGCTTCAACACGAAGCGCGAGAATAAGGTCATCACCCGCGCCGTCGCCGTCAACACGGTGGCCCAGGTGGACGTTCCCCAGCTCCTCAACTGGTCGGAGCAGCCCATCACCTGGAGCCGCCAGGACCACTCGCCGCGCATCGAGTACCCAGGCCGAGTCGCCCTGGTGGTCAAGCCAAAGGTGGGCGACATCGCTCCCAAGACATTGATGGACGGCGGCAACTCCATCAACATCCTGTACCTGGACACCTTCAGGCGGCTGCGGCTCCTGCAGTCGATGATCGAGACAACCCACACCACGTTCCACGGCAAGGCGTACCCGATCGGCAAGGTCACGCTGCCAGTCACCTTCGGCACACCAGCAAACTTCCGCACCGAGCGGATCGTCTTCGAGCTGGTACCCTTCGACAGCCCCTACCACTGCGTCCTGGGGCGCCAGGCGTACGCCAAGTTCATGGCAGCGCCACACTACGCGTACAACGCGATGAAGCTCCCCGGGCCGTGCGGCGTCATCACCATCAACGGCGACCCCGACATGGCCGCCGAGTGCGAGGCCAAAGGAGCCGAACTCGCCGATGACGTCATCGCGGCAGAGGCCAACCACGCTGACGAGCTCGCCAAGTACGCGAGCGGGGTGAACAATGACGACCCCACCATACTCAAGAAGCCCAGTTCGGAGGGCGCAAACACCTCAGCCTTCGAGACAACGACGCACACCCGCACCATCGAGCTGGTCCCAGGCGACTCCAGCCAGACGGTGACGATCGGGACAGGGATGAGCCCAGCCTAGGAAGGCGTGCTCATCGAGTTCCTCCGTGAGAAGAGGGACATCTTCGCATGGAAGCCCTCTGACATGCCTGGTGTCCCTAGGGAGCTCGCTGAGCACAAACTAAACGCCGACCCCAAGTGCGACCCGTCAAACAGTCGCTGCGGCCCTTCAATGAAGAGCGCCACCGAGCCATCGCCGAGGAGGTGTAGTGTCTACTCGCTGCAGGCTTCATCCGGCCAATCAAGTACTCCAAGTGGCTGGCAAACCCAGTCCTGGTCGAGAAGAAGAATGGGACCTGGAGGATGTGTATCGACTACACAAACTTGAACAGCGCCTGCTCGAAGGAGCAGTTCGTCCTCCCGCGGATCGACCAAATAATCGACTCCACCGCGGGCTCGGAGTCGCTGTGTTTCCTCGACGCCTACTCTGGGTACAACCAGATCAAAATGGCCGTCGAGGACGAGGAGAAGACGGCGTTCATCACGCCATTCGGAGCCTTCTGCTACACCGCCATGACCTTCGGCCTCAAGAACGCAGGGGCGACCAACCAACAGTGCATGCAGGAGTGCCTCGCGAGCCAAATTGGCCGCAACATCCACGTCTACATCGACGACGTGGTCGTGAAATCCGCTCGCCAGGGCGATCTACTCGCCGACCTGGCGGAAACATTCTCCAACCTGCGGAAGTACAAGATAAAACTCAACCCAAGCAAATGCACCTTCGGTGTACCAGCAGGGCAACTACTGGGGTACGTCGTCTCCAAGCGCGGGATCGAGGCGAACCCCACGAAGATCGACACGATCGCTCGACTCGGAAAACCCGAGTGCCTGCGCGACGTCCAGAAGCTTGCAGGGCGAGCAGCGGCTCTCAGTCGCTTCATCCCCTGCCTGGGCGAAAAGGCAATGCCTCTATACCGCTTGATGCGCAAGAACCCCACTTTCCAGTGGGACAAGGAGGCGGACGACGCACTCCGCGACCTCAAGAAGGTGCTACTCGCAGCACCATTACTCGCCGCCCCCGTCGACAAAGAACCCATGCTGGTCTACGTCGCGGCTTCCGAGCGCGTCGTCAGCGCCGTCATGGTCGTCGAGCGACCAGAGGAAGGAAAGGAACGCCCGGTACAGCGACCGGTGTACTACATCAGCGAGGTCCTCACCGAATCGCGCCAACTATACCCGCAGTACCAGAAACTGGTATACGCGGTCTTCAGAGCACAGCGACGCCTGCCGCACTACTTCCAGGAGAACCCGATCACGGTCGTCTCATCAGCACCGTTTCAGGACATCATCCGCAACCGTAAGGCGACTGGGCGAGTCGCCAAGTGGGCCGTCGAAATCGGCGTCCATAATATCAAGTACGAGCCACGAAAAGCGATCAAGTCGCAGGCTCTAGCGGACTTCATCGCCGACTGGGAAGAGGCCCAGCAGCCAGAAAAGCTGCCATACCTCCATTATCGAGCTCGCACTTCGACGGCTCCAAGAACTTGGACGGCGAGGAGCAGGATCGTCGACTTCACCGGCGGGCGACAAGCTCCGCCACGTCCTCGCCGACTTCACCCCCTGCACCAACAACATGGCCGAGTACGAGGCACTACTCCACGGCATGCGAGCTGCCAAGGAGATGAACGTCAACCGCCTACGCTGCTACGGAGACTCCGACCTCGTCGCTGGGCAAGTCGCTGGCACCTGCGACGCCATCTCGCCCACCATGGAGGCATACCGCCAAGCAGTGGACAAGCTAGGCGGACACTTCGCAGGCTACTCCGTCGAGTGGATTGACAGGCGGAAGAACGAGGAGGCCGACGCACTCTCTCACATTGGGTCGGCTCGACTCGCACCACCCGCCGGCGTCTTCCTCGACACGATCACCAAGCCATCAATCTCTCCCCCAAGGGAGATCGACATCGGAGTCCCGCTGCAGCCAGAGGCAGCCCTGGTCGCACTCGTCACCGAGCCAGATGATTGGACCAAGCCCTACATCGCCTACCGATAGGCCCAGTCGGGTTAGGTTAAACGATTACCGAAGCTTTAACTGATTCGGTTGAGATATGTAAACCCTAGGGGAGGTAAGTCTATATAAACCTCCCTGCAGAGCGTGTAGAGATACGTTCCATCATACACCCAAGCGACTCGCCGCCTAGCTGCCGAGTTCACCTATTGAACCACCATCATAATACAATCTAGCAGGAGTAGGTCTTTACCCTCCGGGGGGCCGAACCTGGGTAAAACCTTATGTATCCGCCCTCATCTCGCACCGCAGATGGCTGGCCGCCCTTGCCCCTCGTTCTACTACTCGCTGCCGATTGCAGCATCTGCCGTGACCATTCCCACGACAAAAAGTACAATTGGTAATGGGGCCAATACATTGTTTTGGAAGGATCAGTGGTCTGACACTATTTTAGAAGAGAGCCACCCTGTTATCTATTCTTATGTGAGGAATGAAGATATCTCTACCCAAGAATTTCTAACTACAGAAAGTTTGGCACCTATCTTTTATCTTCCTCTATCACCTGAAGCTTTAGCTGAACTAAGAACAATTCAAAATAGTTACAGAGAGATAAAACTCAGTGAGCACCTACAAGATACTTGGAGTTATTTTTGGGGAGCCAAAGTTTTCACATCCAGCAGATATTACCAGTATAATTTTAGAAACCTGAACCCACATATAGCTTTCAAATGGATGTGGAAATCAAAGTGCTTGCGAAAGTAAAGTTCTTTGGATGGCTTGTGCTGTATGACAGACTGAATACAAGAAACATGCTTAGAAGAAGGACTGGATATGACTGTTTAATGTGTAGCCATACTAATGAAGAAACAATTGGACACTTGCTCTTTCATTGCCCTTTTAGTCAAGCTTGTTGGGATTCAATTAATATCTCTTGGTCCATGGCTGGCTCTACGCTTCAAATCATTGAACAAGGAAAACAAAGATGGAATAAAAAGCTATTTATGGAAATTACCCTGCTTGGATCCTGGAACATCTGGAAGGAGAGAAACATCCTCTGGTTTCATAACATACAACCCTCGGTCCAGGCCTGGAAGTCAAGATTGGCTGCTGATCTATCACTACTTATCCACAGGACAAAGGAGGATCTACACCCACTCATCAATAGCATAGTCCATAGTTTGTAATCATGTGCGGTCTTAGGTTTTCTAGCCTTTTTGGGAGATCTTTTAATCCCTTGTAATCTGTAAATATGTAACCCTTCAGACTCTGACCATTTATTAATGAAAATGAGGCAGTAGGAACTTTTCCTACTGTTAATACCCTTATTTTTTTTGATGTTCCATGCTTGTTTAGTGTCTACTTTGCTTTGTCTACAATTTAAGGTGTTTTTATATGTTTTGTGGTACTAACCTATTAACAAGATGCCACAGTACCAGTTGCCTGTTTTATTTTGTTTTTGGTTCCAGAAAGGCAGAAATTAATATTCTCGAAATTGGACGGGACAAAACACAAAGTCAATATTTTACCGTGGGCCACATGAAGCCAGAATACGAGACGGAGGAGGCTCACCAGGGGGCCACACCTCTACGCCGCGCGGGTGGGCCCACCCCATGCCTGGGGGTGTGTAGCCGCCCTGGTGGCCCCCCTGCCTCGCCTCTTCTCCTATAAAGTCCCCCTGATGCCAAAACCCTAGGTACCCAATCAAAACTCCACGAAACCGTCTGTAACCGCCGCCACCATCGTTCCTAGATCAGGGTGATCTGAATATGTTCCCGGCACCCTGCCGGAGGGGAGATCATCCCGGAGGCCTTCTTCTTCATCATGCCAGCCTCCGGTATGAAGCGTGAGTAGTTCCACCTTGGACTACGGGTCCATGTAGTAGCTAGATGGTAGTATCTCCTCCTTATGCTTTCATGTAAAGATCTTTTGAGCTCCGTTCATGATCAATATCTAATCTATTCGTAATCATTCATGTTGTGTTTGCGGGGATCCGATGGATATTGAGATTACTATGTCAGATTGATTAATGGTTTTGTCTATTTGATTCTATCATGTCTGTGTTGTTTGTGATCTTGCATGCTCTCCGTTGTTAGTAGCTACCTTGGCCAAGTAGTTGATAGTGACTCCAAGAGGGCATATTTATGCTCGATAGTGGGTTCATGTCTCTATTTACCAAGGGAAGTGACAGAAATCTCTTTGGTGGTAGATGTGCTGTTGTGATACATCGGAAACGTATCTATAATTTTTTATGCTCCATGCTTGTTTAGTATCTACTTTGCTTTGCTTTGTCTACACTTTGAGGTGTTTTCATATCTTTTCTGGAACTAACCTATTAACAAGTTACCATAGTGCCAGTTGCCTGTTTTCTTCTGTTTTTGGTTCTAGAAAGTCAGAAAATCAATACTCTCAGAATTGGACGGGACAAAAGCCAAAGTCAATATTTTATCATGGGGGACACGAATCCATAAGACGAGACGGAGACGCAAACCAGGGCGGCCAGACCCCCCTAGGCGCGGGTTGGCCCTGTCCCGCGCCAGGGTAGGGTGTGGGGCCCCTGGCCGCCTCCCGGCCTCGCCTCTTCGCCTATAAGAAGCCCCCGATGCAGAAACTCTAAGTACCCGATCAATATTCCACGTAACCTTATATAGCCGCCGCCACCGTCGTCCCTAGATCGGGGGGATCTGAATTTCTTCCCGGCACCCTTCCGGAGGGGAGATCATCCTGGAGACCTTCTCTCCGGTATGATGCGTGAGTCGTTCCACCTTGGACTATGGGTCCATGTAGTAGCTAGATGGTTGTATCTCCTCCTTGTGCTTTCATGTATAGATCTTGTGAGCTCAGTTCATGATCAAGATCTAATCTATTTGTAATCATGCATGTTGTGTTTGCGGGGATCCGATGGATATTGAGATTACTATGTCAGATTGATTAATGGTTTTGTCTTTATGATTCTATCATGTCTGTGTTGTTTGTGATCTTGCATGCTCTCCGTTGTTAGTATCTATCTTGGCCAAGTAGTTGCTAGTGACTCCAAGAGTGGGTATTTATGCTCGATAGTGGGTTCATGCCTCTAGTTTCCAAGGGAAGTGACAGAAATCTCTTCGCTATAGATGTGCTGTTGCTACTAGGGAGAAAAGAACGGTCTCTTGTTCATGGAACAAGTGGATTGTTTACCTTACACACTTTGCTTAAAGCAGTTGTCTGTTGCTTTCAACTTAATACTGGGGGGGGGGGGGGGTTCGGATGATAACCTAAAGGTGGACTTCTAGTCATAGATGCAGTTGGATGGCGGTCTATGTATATTGTTGTATTGCCCAATCGGATCTCATAGGATCTTTTTGTTTAGTATTGAATTGTTATGCCTTGCTTAGTTCCTTTCAATTGCCCTGCTGTAATTTGTCTACCCTGCATGCCATGTTTTTATCTAAGGAGAGCACCTCTAGTGAACTATGGACCCCCGCACTGTTACTTGTTTACTTGCTGCAAACCATTACCTTCCACACCATACGTTTAATCCTTTGTTACAGCATACCGTGAGATTGACAACCTCACTGATTCGTTTGGGAAAAGTCTTGAGTTTGTGTTGTGCAGGTCTCCGCGTTGCTTGCAACACCTGTGTGACGTTTCCTTCCTCCTACTGGTTCGATAACCTCGGTTTCTTACTGAAGGAAAACTTGCTGATGTGCTATCTCACACCTTCCTCTTGGGGTTCCCAACATGCTTCACGTTAGCCATCATGTTGCCACTAGGGAGAAAACAACGGTCTCTTGTTCATGGAACAAGTGGATTGTTTACCTTACACACTTTTCTTAAAGTAGTTATCTGTTGCTTGCAACTTAATCTGGAGGGGGTTCGAATGATAACCTGAAGGTGGACTTCTATTCATAGATGTAGTTGGATGACTTCTATTCATAGATGCAGCTTGACAACCTCACTGATTCGTTTGGGAAGGTGGACTTCTATGTATATTGCCCAATCGAATCTCATGGGATCATTTTGTCTAGTATTGTATTGTTATGCCTTGCTTAGTCATGTCAATTGCCCTGCTGTAATTTGTGTACCCAACATGCCATGTTTGATTATCTAAGGAGAGCACCTCTAGTGAACTATGGACCCGGGTCCAATCTTTACCATTGATACATCTTCCATTGTTACTGTTTACTTGCTTCAAACCATCATCACCTTCCACACCATACAGTTAATCCTTTGTTACAGCAACAGGTGAGATTGACAACCTCACTGTTCGTTGGGGCAAAGTCTTGAGTTTGTGTTGTGCAGGTTTCCATGTTGCTTGTAACACCTTGGAGACGTTTCCTTCCTCCTAATGGTTCGATAGCCTTTGTTTCTTACTAAGGGAATACTTGCTTATGTGCTACTTCACACCTTGCTCTTGGGGTTTCCTGACAAAGTGCTCCACGTCAGCAAGGAGTCATCAACAAGTTTTCTGGAGCCGTTGCCGGGGAGGCTAAGGACGTATTCACAAGGGGATTCCTCCTCAACCTTTCTCTTTACTTTGTTTTTAGTTTGCTTAGTTTCTTTTGCTTGGTTTTTTTGCCTCTTTTTATCAAAAACTTAAAAAATAGTTTAGTTTGGTTTTCTTTTTCTTATAAAAACACACAAAAATTAGTTCCTACTCTAGTTGGTGGTCTGTTATTGCCTTGCTTGGTCATGCTTTCTATCAATGGATGGTTTCTTTGAAACTAGTTCTTATTGGCAAGGTGGGTTCACGGAAGAACAAAAGAATTATTATAAGGAACACCGTTTGTCGCAAAAAGGAAAACACCTATGGGAACTAATTGATAAATTGAATACTATTTATAGAGAGGTGTGCTCTACTTATAATGTTACTTATTTCTTTGATAAATCTTGTTCCTGTAGGAGGTATAAACACCTCCCTTTTCAATGTGGGTATAATAATGTTACCATATCCTCTTATGTTAAAGGAAATTATGAATTTTATGATGTGGAACAAATTGACGAATTTATTGCTTTCAAGGGTGCATTTGAACTTGCTAGTTTTCTTGAAAATATTGATGATGCACCTTATGAATATGAGGTTTATGAGATACTTAAATTTTGCTTTGATAATTATAAGTAAGAAAATGGCTATATTCTTGAATATTTCAATAGATGCTTTCCCCAAATGGAAGAGACTAATGCCTTGCAGGAGCCTATGGAAGAAGAAATTGTTGAAACTAGAAGCTCATTAGATGAAAAAGAGGAGGAGAGTGATGACCAAAAGGAGGAAGAATGGATTGTCTACCCATGCCTACCTTCTAATGAGGGTAACTCTTTATCCTTTACATTATTTGATTGTCCCCCATTCTTACCAAAGAAGGATGAATGTTATGTTCCTCTGGATCCTTTTGAAATATCTACTTTGAGTAAAACCTGTCAAGGTTTTAATCCCACTATTCTTGAGCTTGATAGAAATTATGTGTTTGTAGATCATGAAAAGCATGCTTTATGTGATAGCTATATTATTGAGTTTATTCATGAGTCTACTGAAAATTATTATGAGAGAGGGAAACATGGTTTTATGCATCTCAATAATATTAAGTTTCCTCTCTTTATGTTGAAAGTTTTGAAGTTGCACTTGTTTTACCTTCTTATGCTTGTTTATTTGTGCTTTAATGACTTGTTTCTTTACAAGATTCCTTTTCATAGGAAGTGGTTTAGGCTTAAATGTATTTTGAATTTGCTTCTTGATGCCCACTTTTGCTTCAATTCATATTTCTTATGTGAGCATCTTCTCAAACTATCAAGCCTAACTTAAAGGCATTATATAAAAGTACTTGTTGGGAGATAACCCAAGAGTTTCCTTGAGTCTTGGAAGTTATTACTTCAGTAATGACCTCTCCTTATCCTTTTTCTTTGTTTTTTGTGCCAAGAATGACCTCTAATGAGTGGAAAGTAAGATTTCGGGGAGTTGCTGTCCCGAAACAGATTTATGTCCTCCACCATAAAAATTCGTGAGGAGTCTCTGTAAGTCATATGGAGCTGAAATTTACGAATAAATCTCCCAGTATGTTAGATAACTTTCGTTAGTTCAACACTTTTTGATTTGAGCAACAGAAGATTTTTGAAAAAATCGGTTTATACCCGCTGGTTTGTTTCGATAGATTTCTGCCACTATTTGCATTTGCTTCTTATTGATTCCTTTTTGGGTTCTTTTTTTGGGAAATTCGAGGTTTTTGAAGGAGTTGCTATAGTAGCTTCTGTTTTTAGTGAAAAGTTTTGTTGTTATAAAGCTAAACCCAAGGGTCTATTATCTTTTGAATACACTAATGTTGCTAATGAAGATTGTGTGAAGTTTTGTATGAAGGAAAAATTTCAGGTGTAGAGAGAGAATGATGTAATGGGATGAAGAATGGACAAAAGCTCAAGCTTGTGGATGCCACCCCGGTGTCACCCCAAGAAATATCCAAGAGGTACAAGCGTCAAAGCTTGAGGATGCCAAAGGCATCCCCTTCTTCATCAATAAAAAGCTCAGGTCTTTCTAGACACTTCGTTTTTATTGTTTCATGCACTGTTGTGTTGTTCTTTGAGCGTCTTAGTTTTTTTTGGTTTGATTAGTCTTTTTAGTTTGCTTGAATAAAGTAGTTTGGCCCCCGTTCTCGCTGTGTTGTTTCAAATAAGTTGATTGGTGTTGGAAAGGAGTAGAAAGTTCTTGCTTGAAAGTGCAAGAGGAGCTTGCATTGACTGTGACTTAGACTTTAGCATGACATGCTAGGTGTTGTTTTGACCTTATGCTTAGTGATTATTGTTGTAGCATGTATTCTTCCAAACAGATGGGATTGCTTAGTGTGCCTTGAAAGAATTATGCGTTGTTTTAGCATGCAAAAGCATAGTATTGTGGTATTCTCCTTTGATATATTGTTTGGGTTGACTTGGCACATTCTCACACCAATGTTATGACTATGAAAAAGTCACCATAGCCTCTATGATCATTTAGTCCTTGACTTGTAGTACCACTCTATGCTTTGATTAGTAATGTTTTGTCGCTCTGCATGATTATGGACATTATTGCTCTCTTAGGGCTTGTTCGTTTGTCACGGAACAAATCCAGGACATGGAACTGAGCCTAACATGGAATTGGTTGATCCAAGTGCTCCACCCAATCCATTTGGTATTAATTATCGTATAATCCATGTATCATGTTTCCGTTCGTTTATCCCATACCCGATAGAAACCGCTTTCTGGAAACATCACGATCGCATCGTGTTTTCCGGTGCCCTCTCTTGGAAAATTTTCCATACCCCAGGTGACGAGATTATTTTTCCAGGCCTAGTGAAAGAAAAATCCATGGAAAGTATTGGGCCATTATCCAGACATGGTTTAAACGAAGAGTAGGAATTGGCAAAGCTGGAATAATTACCTGCCTGGGCTGGATAGCTGGGATTGGGCCACAATCCATGCTGAACCCGGTGGTTTTGGGCGTAAACAAACAAGCCCTTAGTTGGTTGCTCCCAGTCTTTTGCTAGCCTCCACTTGTATGAGTAAGCTCTACTCATGCTTCCAACTCCCAAGAAACCAAGTTATTTCAAAGTGTGCACTAGAAACTCCTATGCATGGTGTGTTACACCATTCCAAGTATATTCTTGTTTTCATCTATCTTCCAATTAAAAGTATTTTGTTATATGAAAACTTAGTGATTAAATCCCTCACAAACTTGATGGCACACTTTATATTCTTTGCCCCTAATAAACTTGAACCATTGTGTCGTCTATGTTGTATATGCTTGCACTTATACATTTGGATTAGCAGAACTGTGCTGTCATGGGGAACGTTTTCAACTTTGCACTTGTACTTTGTACACAGTTGATATCATGCTCTTTTGTCTATGGATTTCACCGGCGTGAAATAAAGAGGGAGCTTGTAAGTCCATGGAGTTATGTATTTTGTGTTAGAGAAACGCCTAGGCCGCTAGCCTAAGCCATGCCTAATCATGGTGGAAACTTACAACATCACCATAATGAACTATCTGTGAAGCATCCTCAATAAAAAGCTATGCACATAGTAAATAAAAAGATCGCTGAGATGCTCATTGTCTACTTGTCTTGTCATTTTGGTTATGGGATAGCTCCTGTACCATGTGCAAGGGGTACCCCGTTGGTGGTTCTCTATGATACGCATGTACTTACTATGACAAGAACTTACAGGTGACTGAAGTTGAGTATCATGAGGTGTGGCCCTCATATTCAAGGGACATGACATTGCCAACTTATACTTTGTCAAGCATATACTCCATAGTTTGTTCACTTTAACCTTAATCACTTCAAGATGCTTATGATAGGGTCAATGAGGGCTGAAAGCTAACAAGTACCATAATTTTTGGAAGCTCTTTTTGAGACTTGAAATCCCTGCTTCCCTTTATGAAGGGCCTTTCTTCCACTATTATATTGAGTCTCCACCTTCTACCTTTAGGCACCATTAAAAGAGAATAGTTTCCATTCTTAGTTTTATGTGCAGTGTCCCAAAACTTATTGATTGATGCATATTGTTGATATTGCTTGTTCTTGTGCTATTTGTATCTAGTCACTCTTATGAACTTTGAAGGTGTCCTATGCATATATTTGCTACTCTATGAGGGACAAGTTGAATGCCACTATGCCATGTTTTCTGTATGTGAAACAAACAAACGTTTTTCAATGCATGTTATTCATGATATTTGTTTGTAACCTTTCATGTTGCATGCATAGTTACTTTGTATTATTGTTAGAACTCCATCTTTCATGCACATGTTTAGAGTTCTTTCATCCCAGCTTTCAATGCTTGCAAATGGTTTGATCTTGGTTTTGATGGTGCATGTCACCTAAAAAATTATTCTTTTATCACTTACCTACTTGAGGACAAGCAGGAGTTAAGCTTGGGGATGCTTGATACGTCAGAAACATATCTATAATTTTTGATGTTCCATGCTTGTTTAGTATCTACTTTGCTTTGCTTTGTCTACACTTTGAGATGTTTTTATATGTTTTCTGGTACTACCCTTTTAACAAGATGCCACAGTGCCAGTTGCCTGTTTTCTTACATTTTGGTTCGGAAAGGCGTAAAATCAATATTCTCGGAATTGGACGGGACAAAAGCCAAAGTCAATATTTTACCGTGGGCAACACGAAGCCAGAATACGAGACGGAGGAGGCTTACCAGGGGGCGACACCCCCTGGCCGTGCGGGTTGGCCCACCTCGCTCCTGGAGGGGTGCAGTCACCCTGGTGGCCCCCTGCCTCGCCTCTTCGCCTATAAAGTCCCCCGATGCCAAAACCCAAGGCACCCGATCAAAACTCCACGAAACCGTTTGTAGCCACCGCCACCATCGTCCCTAGATTGGGGGATCTGAAGCTCTTCCCGACACCCTGACGAAGGGAAGATCATCCCGGAGGCCTTCTTCTTCATCATGCCAGCCTCCGGTATGAAGCGTGAGTAGTTCCACCTTGGACTACGGGTCCATGCAGTATCTAGATGGTTGTATCTCCTCCTTGTGCTTTCATGTATAGATCTCGTGAGCTCCGTTCATGATCAAGATCTAATCTATTTGTAATCATGCATGCTGTGTTTGCGGCGATCCGATGGATATTGAGATTACTATGTCAGATTGATTAATGGTTTTGTCTATTTGATTCTATCATGTCTGTGTTGTTTGTGATCTTGCATGCTCTCCGTTGTTAGTATCTATCTTGGCCAATTTGTTGCTAGTGACTCCAAGAGGGGGTATTTATGCTCGATAGTGGGTTCATGAGTCTATTTACTAAGGGAAGTGACATAAATCTCTTCGGTGGTAGATGTGTTGTTTCCACTAGGGAGAAAACAATGGTCTCTTGTTCATGGAACAAGTGGATTGTTTACCTTACACACTTTGCTTAAAGCAGTTGTCTGTTGCTTTCAACTTAATACTGGAGAGGGTTCGGATGATAACCTGAAGGTGGACTTCTAGTCATAGATGCAGTTGGATGGCGGTCTATGTATATTGTTGTATTTCCCAATCGAATCTGATATGATCTTTTTATCTAGTATTGCATTGTTATGCCTTGCTCAGTCCTGTCAATTGCCCTGTTGTAATTTGTTTACCTAGCATGCCATGTTTGTTTATCTAAGGAGAGCACCTCTAGTGAACTATGGACCCCGGTCCAATCTTTACCATTGATACATCTTCCACTATTACTATTTACTTGCTGCAAACCATCATCACCTTCCACACCATACAGTTAATCCTTTGTTACAACAACCGGTGAGATTGAAAACCTCACTGTTCGTTGGGGCAAAGTCTTGATTTTGTGTTGTGCAGGTTTCCACATTGCTTGCAACACCTTTGAGACGTTTCCTTCCTCCTACTTGTTCGATAACCTTGGCTTCTTACTGAGGGAAGACTTGCTGCTGTGCTGCTTCACACCTTTCTCTTGGGGTTTCCCGACAAAGTGCTCCACGTCAACAAGGAGTCATCAATGATCGCAATGGTGAAGAACTTCTTCAGGGCATGATAAGAGGTGAAATTTCTCTAATTACTACAAGTGAAGACATCGAGCTCGAGGAAGAGATATCCTCATATCTGAATCCATCCGGTGATGGAATAGAGCAAGACCTGATGTATGAAGGGCAAGACCTGATGGACGAAGGGCAAACAAACAATAACAATGATGGCCCCTCGACAGCATCCGGCGAGGTATATATATTAATCCTCGTCTAACCTCTATTCATTAATTGATCTGGATATATATATAGTAATCACTCTATTTTCTTATTTTAGCCCACCGGATCGAAGCAATCGACAGCTAGAACAAAACGAGATCCGAAAAGAAAGTTGGATGGTAATCAAAGGTTCACCATAGAGGAAATAGATAATAATGGAGAACCGATTGCTCCAGAAAAGCACCGAAGGATGTTAAAAAATAAATGCGGGGTGATTGTTAGGGACAACCTCCTGATCACCATTCAAGAATGGAATAAATCAAAGAAACCAGCTGAAGAATCCAATAATTATGTCATCGATGATGCCAAAGATGACCTTTGGCAGAATCTTATAGAACATTTCATACTACCTCTAGAGTATGAAGAATTCGAGGCAGATGGTACTACCCCAAGGCCGGGTGGGCTTGAAAGAAGAGAGAAAGTCAAGGAGTGGGCTCTAATTAAGATGACCGAACTATTCCAGAACCAAAAGAAAGGTTTATACGCAAATTTTATCACGAAAAATAAAACTGCAGACTTAGAAGGAGCATATGATAAGTTGAGAGAACAGTGGCCCAATTTTTTAAAGTACAAGCTATGTTCTTTAGCCAAGACAAAGTCAGAAATGAATGCGATAAATGCTGCCAAAAAGAAATACCACCATAAAATGGGGACATGTAGCTACAAGAGTGTCATGCCTAAGTGGGAAACTATGGGGCAGAACATGAGGAATAGAGGGATCATTCCCGGTAATAAATCGATGGCCCGAGAGGTCAAAGCACTGGTGGTATGAGCACGGGGGATCGTTGGACCTACAAACAGGGAAGACATTATGTCAAGAAAAAATTCTAATACCCTCCAAAGCACTTGTTATAGCAATAAACGAAGCTCAATTGGGACTATACCGGCCCAATAGAGAGAGAACAACGAGCTGACACGCGCCCTCAGGAATCCTGAAAAACCTGGACGAACACGATGCAAAGGTGCTAGTGTTACATGGAAGAAAGGGTTTCCCCAGTACGATGAAAGTTACATAAGCCATCAAAGAAAGGACAGGGAGGCAAACCGGATCGACAAGATAGAAGAGGACCTAGATGGGATGAAGAATCTAATGGAAGCAATTAGCCAAAGGTCGTCAACTCAACTACAGGCTGATGATCCTGCATTGGATCTTAGCCAGCGGATAAGCAGCGTGGCTTTCACGGAGGTCCGGGCTGATGATCAAGTACTGATGGATGATGCACCGGCTCCTCGCTACCCCGTGGATGATGTCAGAGAGATTACACAATGTGAGCTACTCAGCCAATGAACAACCTGTCCTTCAAGGTGGCGATCGGCACTACTTTACTTGTCTACCTGGAGCACTCTACCATTCACTTCCGATTCCACCTGGCTATGCTCGTGTCACGGTGGTTGACCTAGTGGAGGATATTGCGGACCTAAAGATTGACATCGCTATGCCCGAAGGCTTTAGGAAACTGGAAGATGTCAAGCGCAACATCATTCTATGGAAGAAGACGTACATCAAGTTTCCAGGCGGCACCAAGGCCACCGACTCCGAGGAATCCAAGTCCACCCCGCCTTAATGACTGTCAACCTCCAAGTCCACCCCGCCTTGATGATCGTCAACCTCCAAGTTGGATAAGTCTTTTCTTCAGCAACCATCCCAAATATCGATGAATCTGGAATCAGACTATGACCATGAAATTATTAAGAAAGCAAAGCAGAAAAAAATAACAAGAACAAAAAAAGGGAAACAAGTTGCCCAACTCGAACAACAGAAGATTCAATCCCCCCTCCCGCGCACTCAAAGTGATTTCAGATACCGACAAGGCCTTTAGAGCCGAAATGGATAAGGACATGCAAGTAATGGACTGTAGAGCCAAGGCTACTGCTGCACTAATGTGCATCACTATAGAGAAGGCCAAAGAACTTGCTACCAATGCAGGTATGTCTCTTGGTCAATTTTTAGACTATGAAGATACACCCGTGGGTCAGATAGTATAACAGTATGTCAAAGGGGAGCCTCTAGTCAGTCATGAGAAGCTCACGCGTCTATCAACACATATGCGAAATCTGCATGATTGGTATATTGCGCAAACAAAGAAAAGGCACCAAAAAGAATGGTTTTCGGTGGTAGTTAGAAAGGAGCATCACTTTAAAGAGTACTCGATACAGGTTCAAATGACCGAACTGTTTCAGTTATACAATCAGCGCGCCCTCGACAAATCTATCCTCGGTTGCTATTGTCTGTAGGTGATTTATTTCCGTAATTAATTATCTAGATCAGCTAGTTCATTTCATGTAATATATTATCCCGACTATATATCCTTTTATACGGTATTATATTCTGCAGAATGAAGATGCTTGAATGAAGATGCTTGAATGATGTTGGGTTTATTGATCCATATATCGTTAATGAATATAGGGTTTAGGGTTTAGGGTTTAGGGTTTAGGGTTACACAATCACCCCAAGGACGTGGAGGAAGACCTGTGCAGGTTTTTAATCGAGCATAATTACGTCAAAGAAATACTATTTTCTTATAACTTTAAGTGAGTATTTCTGTCTTGTACATATTCTTTTTTTAAGTGTAATTGATGAGTTATGCATGTCTCCTTATGTAAATGTTCGCAAGTTTTACCGGATCCTGCTAAACATTCAAGTTGACAAGTCTCTAGTTGAAGTTCACGACTCATTTAGTTGGGACCAAGAGAAGTGAAGCGACATTAAAGCAATGCTCCAGAAGTAATTTCAATCATTATCGCATTATATCGGCCTCTTTCATGTCGATTGATGAAAAGGGAGAACATTATATGGAGGACGATGAAGTCGATATGCTTTAGTGATCTTCATCTAATTGATATGATACATCATCAATGACCATGTAATTTTAAACATTCCCTGCCTTTTGATATGATCGAATATTGTATACATATATGTATGCTCGTAAGGGATCAAATATTAATTATATATCTGCATCATACTGTGTATATAGTAGCGTATAATAAGTATACAGAAACATGTTTGAAATTATAGTGAACACAAATCGAAAAAGGAATGAAATGGAAAAAACAAAATGAAAACACAGAATCTCTGCCGCGGTTGAGAAACACATGAATCTCTGCCATGGCAGGAACCAATATAGTCCCGGGTGGTGTTATGACCCGGGACTAGAGAGGTTCCGTCCCCCATCTCGCGGAAACTGCCACGTGGTGGACTCTAGTACCGGGCCGTAGCGAACCGGGACTAGAGATAGGGGCCTCTAGTCCCGATTTGGCAGTTTCGGGTCCAAAACTGGGACTAGAGCCCGTTACAGCCCGGGACTATAGGCCCGTTTTCCACCAGTGTCAGCAAGGTTTCCTAGAGGGACGACGGGAAGCAATGAAGAATATTCTCAATGTGCACAATGAGACACTAAATGAGAAGTATCTTGGGATGCCCTTGGATATTGGTAGGTCGATCAATGGGGATTTCAAATACTTGAAGGATAGAATCTAGAAGAGTATTCAGGGATGGCTAGAGATGGTTTTAGCTTCAGGAGGTAAAGAAGTGTTGATAAAATCCGTTGCACAAGAAATACCAATTTTCTCCATGTTGTGCTTCAAATTACCAAGAGGTTTGTGTGAAACTATCAACGCGATGATCAGAAAATTTTGGTGGGGAAGCAAAGATGGTGCTAGGAAACCATGGTGGGTATGGTGTGGGAAACCACGTGCTATTATCAAATTCTCAGGTGGCCTGGGTTTCTGTGATATCAAGTTGTTCAACTTGGCGATGCTCGCTTGTCAAGCATGGAGAATCCTTTAAAACCCTACAACTCTGAGATCAAGAGCGTTGAAGGATATTTATTTTCCCAATGGTGAATTCCTTGATGCCACTGTGGGCTGTTCTCCAGCCCAATTCTAGAGAGCCATTGTAGAACGAAGAGACGCGATGAAGCAAGGTCTGATCCGTCTTATGAGCAAGAGCCACTGGCGGTTGCTTTATTTATAAAATGGGACGAAAGCCTATTTCGAAAAGTTTGATTCGTCTTATTGGTACAGGTGAATACTCATGCCTAGAACGATAATTGGTTACCACACGATTTTATGCTTTGGCCACTTGCGTGTGTGAATGATGATACGCCACTAAGTGTGTCTTATTTCATCTACGCAACAGATGCTTCCTAGAGAATTGATAAATTGGAAGGATTTTTTATTCCTATGGACATTGATGTTATCCGATCAATATCTTTTAGCTCTAGAAGAATGGATGACTGCTGGGCTTAGCACTATGAAAAGAACGAAACTCTTTCTATTCGTTTGGTGTACCTTCTGCTAGACCTCACGAAGAAGCAGAGGGAAGACTGGCTATAAGGACATTATGCGGGCTCTAACACTGTAGGAGAAGGAAAATCTGGGCAACGGCTATGGAAGATCCAGGTTCCGTCGAAGCTCCTGGTCTTTTTGTGGCGACTGGGGCAACAATGTTTGCCAAGAGGAGATATCAGATGCCACCATCGGATGGCAACGACAAGAATATGTTTAGTTTGCGGTGAAGAAGATTGTTGGCGGCATTCCCTCTTGAACTGCAGAGTGGCGCAGTCGGTTTGGGCCTCTGAAAACAAGGGCATTACCGAACACGTAAGTATAACGATGAGACATCAATGAAGCAGTGGCTCTTTGCTATGAGGGAATCGATCTCACGAGATGATTTTGCACGAGTTGCAGTTACTCTCTGGGCTATATCACTACAGGAATGGGAAGCTACGCCGACGGCCAAACGTCGGGGCCGTCGGCGTAGCCATCGTCCAGGCCAGCCACGCCAAGCAGCCGTCGGCGTAAAATTGCCCTCGGCATATTCTATGTTACGCCGACGGCTGCCCTCGGCGTAGCTATTTTTTATTTTATCTCATTAAACTTTGAAAAATCATAACTAAATCATTCTAATTCGGAAAAATACAAATAATATATCAAAATTTGCAGAAAAATAAGACCTATCTATCTACACTCAAATATTACACATTTATAAATAAAAATTAAGTAAAACATAAAACATTATATATAGTTTAAAACGGGCATAAAAAATTCAAAAACGATCGAAACAATGCGAAACCTTCGCGTGGTGTTATATTATGTGACATAGTTAGAAGGAAAAATACCAAACTTGGTATATTGATTATGTCTCAAAGAAACCTTCACAAAATGACCTATCTCATTCGACGTTTCTTGGCTTTCGGGTCAAATGACCAATGTTATGGCTAGAATCAAGGCATAGTTTGTGATAATGTGCCCATATTGTGCATACACATGCATAATGGGATGGCGAACAATGTTGCAGGAGGAAGTTTTCCTTTTTGTCGCATCAAAAATCCATTTCCCATTTCCGAGCATAAAAAACGGACGGTTTTGTGAAGCAACCAACAAATGGCTAATTCAAAATACTACCACCACATTTTAGAAAAATACTATACCACCTTATACGAACAATGTACCAACAGGGGGATCCGAAACCTTTCCGTCCACCTTTGGTGAAAAAGACAAATTCCTGCCGAATAGGTAGGAAGTGGGTTAGATATGAACTACAAGTACATGATCCGATGCTCATGTTTTTTTACAAAAATTATTTTTAGGTTCACAATATGCTATTTTATCAAAGATCCAATGCAAGTTTAGCGAGGCTCGGCCCCGAGCTAAGAATCTTTATGTCCGCCGTTCGACAAAGTTTGACGATAGTTTAAAACGGGCATAAAAAATTCAAAAACGATCGAAACAATGCGAAACCTTCGCGTGGTGTCATATTATGTGACATAGTTAGAAGTAAAAATAGCAAACTTGATATATTGATTATGTCTCAAAAAAACCTTCACGAAATGACCTATCTCATTCGAGGTTTCTTGGCTTCCGGGTCTAATGACCAATGTTATGGCTAGAATCAAGGCATAGTTTGTGATAATGTGCCCATATTATTCATACACATGCATCATGGGATGGCGAACAATGTTGCAGGAGGAAGTTTTCCTTTTCGTCGCACCAAAAAGCCATTTTGTATTTTTCGAGCATAAAAAACGAACGGTTTTGTGAAGCAACCACCAAATGGCTAATTCAAAATACTACCAACACATTTTACAAAAATACTATACCACCTTATATGGAAAATGTCCCAACAGGGGGATCCGAAACCTTTCCGTCCACCTTTGATGAAAAAGACAAATTTCTGCCGAATCGGTAGGAAGTGGGTCAGATATGAACTACAGGTACATGATCCGATGCTCATGTTTTTTCACAAAAATCATTTTTAGGTTCACAATATGCTATTTTATCAAATATCTAATGAAAGTTTAACGAGGCTCTGCCCCGAGCTAAGAATCTTTATGTCCGTCGTTCGACAAAGTTTGACGATAGTTTAAAACAGGCATACAAATTTCAAAAACGATCGAAAAAATGCGAAACCTTCGCGTGGTGTCATATTATGTGACATATTTATAAGGAAAAATAGCAAACTTGATATATTGATTATGTCTCAAAAAACCCTTCACAAAATGACCTATCTCATTCGAGGTTTCTTGGCTTTCGGGTCAAATGACCAATGTTATGGCTAGAATCAAGGCATAGTTTGTGATAATGTGCCCATATTATGCATACACATGCATCATGGGATGGCGAACAATGTTGCAGGAGGAAGTTTTCCTTTTCGTCGCACCAAAAAGCCGTTTTCTATTTTCCGAGTATAAAAAACGGACGGTTTTGTGAAGCAACCACCAAATGGCTAATTCAAAATACTACCACCACATTTTATAAAAGTACTATACCACCTTATATGGACAATATCCCAACAGGGGGATCCGAAACATTTCCGTCCATCTTTGGTGAAAAACAAATTTCTGCCGAATCGATAGGAAGTGGGTCAGATATGATCTACAGGTACATGATCCGATGCTCATGTTTTAAAAAAAAAATCATTTTTAGGTTCACAATATGCTATTGTATCAAAGATCTAATGAAAGTTTAGCGAGACTCGGCCCCGAGCTAAGAATCTTTATGTCCGCCGTTCGACAAAGTTTGACGATAGTTTAAAACGGGCATAAAAAATTCAAAAACGATCGAAACAATGCGAAAGCTTCGCGTGGTGTCATATTATGTGACATAGTTATAAGGAAAAATAGCAAACTTGATATATTGATTATGTCTCAAAAAAAACCTTCATAAAATGACCTATCTCATTCGAGGTTTCTTGGCTTTCGGGTCAAATGACCAATGTTATGGCTAGAATCAAGGCATAGTTTGTGATAATGTGCCCATATTATGCATACACATGCATCATGGGATGGCGAACAATTTTGCAGGAGGAAGTTTTCCTTTTCGTCGCACCAAAAAGCCATTTTGTATTTTTCGAGCATAAAAAATGGATGGTTTTGTGAAGCAACCACCAAATGGCTAATTCAAAATACTACCACCACATTTTACAAAAATACTATACCACCTTATATGGACAATGTCCCAACAGGGGGATCCGAAACCTTTCCGTCCACCTTTGATGAAAAAGACAAATTCCTGCCGAATCGGTAGGAAGTGGGTCAGATATGAACTACTGGTACATGATCCGATGCTCATGTTTTTTAACAAAAATCATTTTTAGGTTCACAATATTATATTTTATCAAAGATCCAATGCAAGTTTTCCTTTTCATCGCACCAAAAAGGCATTTTTCATTATCCGAGCACAAAAAGGGGATTTTCTAAAGCAACCACCAAATAGCTAATTCAAAAACGGAGGGTTTGTGATTAGTTGATATGGATATCATATTTGGATTCCTCTCATTTTTCTGATCAATTTAAACATATTATTTGTTGAATTTCGATTTACAGATTTAAAGATATTAATTATTCTATATTAAATAGAAAAATACAAAAAAATAAAATTATTATATTTTTATTCGAATTCAATAATATTTTTACTTATTCATTAATATTTACTTAAATAATTGTTTGTAATTTCAAAAAATACAAACATGTGACATGATGATATAAGAGTTAATAGGATTGATATCATAGTATTGACACCAACGTATGAATTACTTTGCGGAAACGGATTCTGAAGGAACGAGGAAGTTAAGCGTGCTGAAGCTGGAGTAGTATTAGGATGGGTGACCTGCTGGGAAGTTTGACTAAGACTGGAATTTAAACAAATAGTAAGTATAATTAGTGTTAAAAATGTTCAAAGTAGGAGATTAACAAGTGAAACAATTCAAAGAATGAAAAAATTGAGAAAAAAAAATAAAAAAATTATTATTTTTCAAATTGTTTTTTTTTTAATATTTTTGCAACCGGTCGACAGGCTATGCCGACGGCCGCTACGCCGACGGCAAAGCCCTTGGCGTAGCATACGCCGACGACATTTTGATACGCCGACGGCTTGAGTGTGCTCCGCCGAGGGAGATCTTTGCCGAGGAGGCTATGCCGAGGGCAGCCCTCGGCGTACCATACGCCGAGGGCATTTTGGCCTATGCCGACGGCCTTTTGCCCTCGGCGTAGCGCGCGCGTCTCGTAGTGTATGGTACACAAGAAGGAAATTATTCATGAAGGAGCATTTCAAAGTCCACTGACCATACATCTTTTCATTGAGGGCTACCTATGTGATCTGTCGATAGGGAGCTCGGCAAGGGTGATGGAAGGATCACGGCCTAAGCCAACTCATACAAAATGGATTGCTCTAGCAACTGGTTGTGGTAAACTAAATGCCAATGCTGACATGGCAAAGATGGGTCCTGGAGGAGCAGTTGGGTTTATGTACAGGAGTTAGACGGGCTCGTTATTAGGAGCATCATTGCTAACCGTCGCGGGCATCACCAACCTGACTGGCATGTAGAGAGACATTGGCACTCGACCTCCATCTTCAAAGAATTACGGTGGCAACGGATTTCCTCTCTGTGGTGAATGATTTGGAATGGCCTTTTGCTGGTTGTTATAGCATGGTTCGACATGAAATAAAGGCCACATCAAACTCTCTGGTGGTGGCATCTTTTAGGCATGAAATTCGAGCTTCAAACTCGGAATCCCATAGATTGGCACGATCAGCGACATAAAATAGTGTGGGACGTTAGGTTTGGTTGCTAGAACCTCCTGATGCTATTTGCATCCAGAATAATGTTCTAGTTCAATAGAAATGCCAAGGGTTTCACTCAAAAAAACAATCTAAAAATAACAACCGCTCTTCGGTTTTATTATTTTCATTACTAACATGCAAATAGGAGATAGAAGGTGTGTATCATTCAAAAAAGGGTAATGGTTGTATGATTGATATCTTGTAGATACCCTAATTGTAAAAAGAAATAAGGCACACTAAATATCCTAATTGTACATGAAGGAAATAAAGTCTAGAAAATTACTGCCATGTGGTACCAAATTTGGAATGAACCTATTTAATAACCACCAGCTCATGGTAAAACATGTTAAGGAGTACTTCTAGCAGATACTACATATATCCTGAAACCGCAGAACGCGGATACGGTAAACCACAATGAGTAGACCTAAAAAGGTTTAGGCAGAACAAACCATATATATGAAACTATAAATAGGAATATTCCCTAGAATATGCGGTGATTTTTCTTTTCAGTTTTCTTCTTCTTCCCTAGACCTGCATGGCTGCGCCTGTGAGCCGACAGAGCCAGTCCAGCCCTGCTCCAGCTAGAATTCCGGTGCTGACCTTGCTGCGAGCCCCCTCTACCGCCGTCTGAGCCTCCCTCCCCCCGTTGCCCCGCCCTGAGCCCCTCAAGTGCCGCCCTTACCTCCCAGCCACCGTCCCCCACTCTAGTACCGCTCCTGCTCCTGGCTCCGATCCTGCCTCCCCAGATAGCACCGCATTGTCCCCTAGCCCCTCTAGCTCGCCCTCGACCTTGAGTTGGTAATGGCGGTGGTGGTCCTCGGGAGCTCGAAATTATTCAAATATTCATAGTTGTTTTGTGAAAAATTAGTTGGAACCGGGGTAGCAGCTGTTAGATGTATATATCTGTATATTGTAGTTTCCTCGTATGTTAGGGGGCTTTCTGCATATTTGCACCTGTACCTATATTATATATTGTGGCATTTGGCCCCAGAGGAATACAAGTTGCCTATTCCTAACATGGTATCAGAGCCTAAGGTCTCGAGTTCGAGTCCTGTCTTTCGCAATTTATCCTAAAATTGCTGTTGACCCCTCTGTGTCCACGTATAGGCCTCTTGAGTCATACGTGAGTTTCACGCACCGTCGCTCTCTTCCGGTTGCACGTTTTGACTTCTTCTCGTCACACGTGAGAGTGGGTGTTGAAGTGTATAAGTGAATTGCACTAGCCCTTTCCATCAGTTCGGACTTTCGGTTGCGTTGGCTAGTGCATGGAGCTTGACAGCAGCGTCAAGGGACGAGCAGTGGCGGAGGGGACGGCCAGAATTGACCTCCATTGATGGCGGTAATGGCGAGGACAAGAGGCACTATAGCTGAATATTCCCTCCCGCCAACCATTTTTGGCTTTGTAGTCCACCACATATTCGGTCCGTGAAACTACATATATGGGTCCGCGGGGTGCGATTTGTAGGAAACCCCCAAAATATTTATGGGTGGTCCTTGTTTGGGGTATCTGATATGGCCCTTTTTTTCGCCCAAAACCGTAAAGTCGATCTGCGGTTCAGACCTTTTTACACTATCTGCTAGAAGTACTCTTACCCAGAGTCATTGTTAGTACTAATTTTTTCCTTCTTCCCAAGTCATATGTACTAATATATATGCCTATTTTGGATGATCAATATAGATAAGTTGCATCATAACTTGGTATCGGAGCCCTAATTTTAGTTTTTACTGGACGCCGCAACTCGTCCTACATCGGTCTAATTATTTTTTGGTCTTGTCTGGGTACTGCTCCTCCACATGGATGGCTTCTCTCTCCAACACATTAGGCGCCTTCTCCTCTATCTCTGGAGGCCGCCTAGCCGTTTGGTGCTGCCAGATGGAGTTCTCTGCACGATTACTCCATTGGTCTAAATCGGTCTCATGATGTTTCTTCTAATCGATGACTCTGCTATTCAAGTCGTAAATGCTCAAATGTTGACCTTACTAGATTGGTGTGTGATTACAAGCAGAATAACTAAACTGACACAATACTTGTAAATCCATAAAATAAAGGTCTGGCACCATGTTGTAGAGGCTCAAAGTTTACCTTACCGACAAAATGTAATGGAGTGGATTTGGGTCGGTAAATAATATGGGCACGAATTTGGGTTGTTATTATTAAAAAGACTCATTGTGGAGGCCTCTCCCACTAATTTCCTTCCATTTTTTAAAACTATTTCTTTAACTGAAAACTTCAATGCATGCAAAAAATTTATTGTCTACAAACTCCTCGCACTACTTTTAAGGTAACCCAACCCACACTCTAAACACAAAGAAATCACAAACTAATAGATTCCTATGAATGTGTGTGGTTAAAAAGGCATAGATTAATTTCTATTAATTAATACTTTAAATAAGAAATGAGTAATTCCCCCCAATCATTGGTTTAAAAGAAGACATAGATCAATTCTTATTAATTAGCGGTTCACGATAGGTCAAAGTTGATCCATCTTTCAATGGTTTAAATAATCCATAAATTAGGACATACGAATCATTTGTTCAAAAGAAGCCACAAATCAGTTCTTATTCATTATCGATTAAAAATAAGCCACATATCAATTCCCATTAATCAACTGTTTAAACTAGACCATAAATTACTTTCTCCTGGCTATGAATGACAAAAACATGTCTATAACCATACTAGTAATAGATTTTGTATAACTTTTTGTTCTCTCAAAACTCTTTTATACCCAATTTCCAAAGAATTTATTTTATTCCTTATTCTAATTCAATTATAGACATGTTTTATTTGACTTCATAATCAACAACATCGAACAAAACAAAATTGCCTTGTGTGATAGACCATTATGCTTTATTTGTACCCACGCTTTCCAACCTATGATTTGAATTTATTTTGAACTCCTATATCATATAAATACATAGATTGAAATTTACATTGTTGAAACTTTGACCAGGTTCAAAGTTTCGATTTAATGTCACCAAATTTATAGAAATAATTTAGTTTGGTAGTTATCAAAGATTTTGAATGGCATTAAATTTGAACGAATTTCAAGAAGAATGCAAACTTTTATCAAACAAAAAAATTGGTCAAAATTTAGATAAATGAATGAGAAAAGAAAGTTATAATTATAGCCAAACTTAAAACAAACTAGTTAAACTTTTGGAATTGTTGTTAGTTAATTTATTGGGCATACTTGTGAACAAAAAATTTATAACCATGAACACTGCACAGATAAACAAATGAATTAAAGAGAATTCTCATATACATGTTATGTGAAATCTTTAATCATACAAAAAAGTAAATCACTACTTTTGGGGGCAATCCACGACAAGTTTTTGCATCTAAATTAGAAGAACCAGAAGAGAGTAGTCTATGATTAACTATTACAAATAATAATGCCAACACAATCATGTAATTTTAACAATCACAATGTGTATATGCATGTGTGCATGTGTGAAAAGTTGAAGTTCTAGAAAGTTACATGTGTCATGAATCGGCTGGATGCATGTACTGTATATAAATAACAAACGACAAATTATATGTCACACGCGTCTAGTAATAGATTTCACGTGTGCAGGTATTTTCCACGCGCCAATGAGATATGTGGTTTTTATGGTTTTAGTCGAAACGGTTTTGTCCGGTAATGCTTTCCACGTATGTGAAGCTTTCTACTAATAAGCTTAATTATGAACTTTTAGGGTTTCTATCCAAATAGTTTTGGCGGCAAAAACCATATTTACTGGAAAAATTGGCATGTGTATTTTTTTTCAAAATTAAAAGGGTTAACAAATATTTTACCTAGTCACTCTGTTATCCATTAATATTCGCCAAATCCAAGCTTCTCGGTACTTCTCATAACCAAGGGGAATCACCTTACTAAACACCATCTCTTTTTCTCCAGAGTTCTCTTGGGATCACAATACACCATTTGTGTCACATTAAATACATGCATATGTGAATAATACTAGAGCGAGGACTTAGTTCGAGATGACCAAGTATACTATGTTTATGATGTAACATGTACAAATGAGAGCCTATAAGGTTGTATATGCTATCATATGAGTCCAGGAGATGGCAATAGAACAACATGCCTCTATACACTCTCATCAAAATGTTTCATTTCCTCAAAATCAACAATGTTGTATTTGTAATATGACTGATTGGTACAATACTCATCGGTCATTCTTTTGAATGGAATTAATATCTTGAATACCATCAATTACTTCAGATATACCCACAAATCAGTTACTTTAAGCTTTCCTATCATTTAAGTATGTGTGATGTTCTTCAGAGTGATGATGTACTAGGATTTATATGCATATATATATACATGGATGTATTTGCCTGAAGACTTGATAGAAATCAAAATTCATGGAGATTTTGTGAAATTAAAACATGTGAAGCCAAGCTATGGATTTGATTATCAATGATTGTTTGATAGTAGTTTAGTTATAGAGGTTGCAAAAAATTGTTCAACACCTACACAATCATGTTCTTGGAAAGCATGCGTAAGTCTTCTGATGATTTCATTTTTGGCGTCCTTTTGTATTCATCTTATGTGATAGTGCTACTGTTTGATGTGGGTATTTTGTGTCTTATAGTTTGACCCAATGAAACTGAAGAAGCTTCGACCAAGTTTCAAGTAGAATGATGGTACTGTTATTGCTAGAAATGTTCTATTATAAGGTACATTCTTGTAATTTATTCTGTTTAGAAGCCTTGTGTTGGCTACATGGAGATACGAAGGTAGTAGGGGTGAATAACATGAAGATTACTTCGTCCTTTGCGTTTTGGTGTAGTAGCCAGCGATTAGATGGGATAGCATATGTCAAGAGAATTTATTGGGGTTGGGAATGGCAAGTACAATATAGATTGATTGTTTATTGCTTGTCTTAAACACACGTGATACACATCCTCTTATAGGAGGACTAGCCGCCAGGGAACCTGGTGCTCAAACGAACTCCAAAACATGTAGCACACAACTACTCCCTCTGATTCAAAATATAAGATGTTTTAGCTTTGTAAAGCAAATGTATCTAGACTTGTTTTAGTATATAGGTTTACTCGGATTTAGAGTGAATCTACATGCTAAAAGAAGTCTAAATACATTCTCTTCACAAACCTAAAACATTTTATATTTTAAAACGGAGGAAGTAGGACTCTATTTAAAATAACTCATGTTACTCTATTTTCCCTAATTGTTTAATCTTGCGGTAATTGACCTAAATTATAATTATAGTTATGGAAAATGCTATGCTACTTATGCCACAACACTACTCCCCCTCTTCAGACACAACTCCTCCTCGAGCTGTAATTCATTGTGGCTCTTTATCCTCAGCATCATCAATAACTCAAGGAAGAAAATACATTGATAATGATGGAATCTTGATAATTTTTTGTCATAGTTGAAACACAATACCTTCTCCCTTTTTTCTGCCATCTTTGCAACTATTTATTTATACCCGTCCATCCTCAGCTGTAACTATACCAGTCAAGGGCATACCTTGCAGCTATCCTGTGGGAATGGAAGAATTTTCATTGGAGGATGCTTCTATGATGGAAGAAACTGAGCCCTCAGTTCATGAGCATGGGCAAGGCTCATTGCCGTGTCCAAGTCTTGTGGATTGTGCAGATCGATCTTGAACGGTTCGATCAAGCCAGAGGTGAAGATGGACACCTAGTGTGCCATGGAAAAGGTGTCCTCGTGTCCCAGAAGTGATAAAAACTTTTCTTGGTAATCTGCAATAGTCCCCGTCATTCAAAGCCTTGTTTATTTTCCCAGACTATTGGATCGAACCGAAGGGTCAAACCAAATATGGCAATGATTTATAAGCGAGGCCAGAAAGGAATTACTTCGTTGCGCTCCAGCTATACCACGCTTGAGCAGTTCCACTCGTATGGCATGCAGTAAGACACACCTTGTATGCTACGCATGTCTTCTATTCCTAAAAGAACTACTCACATCTATTAAACCATCTGAGTGGATCTTCTTTTCCATCATAAGTTGGAAAATCTAGCTTGTTGTAGCGTGGTATGATGGCGGTGCCAGCAAGGTGTGGCATGTCTGGGGCACCTGCGGCGTGACAAACTCGGACCATGGTGGCGGGGAATGCTGCTGCCCTAGTCCTAGGTCCACTGATGTTGGCAACCCAAACCTGACCATAGCCGGGGCAGAGGCAACAATAGTAATGTTAGCGACCAGATTTGTAGAAATCGATGATGTCGACGATGGTAACTTGGATGTAGATGGAGGAGGCAGGAACAAACCTGCCTAGCCACCTGGTTTGAGCTCCCACGCCTTCACACGGATCTCAAGCGTGGCAACACTGTCCTAGATGGCCTTGTTTTTTTTGGATTGTTGCGTCGCTTCTATGCAAATCAAAAACTGCTGCCATGATGTTGGCTATGATGTAGGTTGTCTGCTTCACCTTGTCTGCATCGGAAGCCATGGTTGTCAGCTCTGATACCCGATGTTGGGTCTGCTTGCAACTGGGAAGGTAGTAGGAATGAATCACACGAGGACGAGTTTGTCCTCTTGTTTAGGTGCCTTAACTGGCGATTAGATGGGATAGAAGGGAATAGGTCGAATTTTTTTAGAGGGGTCGGGAATAGGAAGTAGAAGATAGATAAATTGTTTATTGCTTGCTCTAGACAAGCGATGATACACATCCTCTTATAGGAGGACTAGCCTCCATAGAATTTGGTGCCCAAACCGACGCCAAAGCCTGTAGCACAGAACTAGGACTCTATTAAACTAACTCACATTACTCTATTTTCCCTAATTGTTTAATCCTGCGGTAATTGAACTAGAATTTAACCATAGCTATGGGAACTTCTATGCTACTTATGCCACAAAAGCATGTGAAATACTTCTGTTGCATATAGTTTTTGGAACACTAAATGGATTCTGAAGGATGTGCTTTTATGTCTATTATGACATTTGAAATTTTGTTCTACACTATGTATTTCTTGCTGCCTTCTGTAATGCCATATTCAATGTTATTTGTTTTCAGAGTGCTCGTCCTGTTTAATATTTATGTTAGTGTGGCTTGGTATATTTTTAATTCAATCCAAGAAATCATAAATTTACTTTATATTTCTAACTGAAATTTGATGAATTATTTTATGCATTGAACTTTTCAAGAAAATGCAAATCTAGCATCTCGAACTCTTGATGCATTGATAAATTAGAATGTTTGTCTACAAGCTTATACGGTCCAACCAGGGGACATGAAGCCTACGAGCTTACGAATGTTTATGTATAATTCATTGTTCATGAATATAAGATGATCCTGACCTTTCTCATAGAAAATATTACTACTTTCATTTGTGCAAGGAGTGGCATCATCTAATGCACTGCCCCCATTTTCCTCGTGTGTTTGTTTATGCACTGAAAAATGTGATTCTTCTTCGCTAAATAACATCTCTATCGTTTGTGAGGAAAAGTGATGGAGCTGCTGCATTAGTATTGGTGAGTGGGAACTGGGAAGAAGGCTCAAGAACTTGGATTGCAAGTCCTCGCAAGTATCAAAGGATTGCCGATGCAGCACAAGTAAACTGCATGCAATGCATGCTTTTTCTATCTTAGTTCGGTGTTAGGGTAAATTCTTGCTAGCAACTGCATATAGTTATTTAGGTTCTCGAAGGTTATAGGTGTCTATCTTCCCTGTAATAGTCCTATGTAATTGTAATCACTGAAGCTTATTTGATACCAAAAATTGAATCCCGGAACGATATTTCAGCTACCATGTTGTTATGAAACTGATGAAGCCTTTGCGGTATGTCTTGATCATTTCGTTTACTACTTACTCATTGCACTATTTGTAGTGATACATATTTTTAATTAATGCAGGCTGTTGCACTTGCAAATCAAAAGCTTCTCGGCATTCCTTCAGTAAGTGGTGCCTTGGTTCAACAAAAAATATTTTTGCGCCTAAAAACAAGTTAATACACTTGTCAGAAAATAAACCTCGATGAGTTTTTATTATATTAGCATGCAATATTTATTAATTTGATCTGCCTATGGTAGTTACTAACTTAGCTTTCCAAAACATCTTGTATTAGTAGACAGAGAAAGTACTTGCCATGCTGACAACATCTATGTCTTTGGACCACCCACTTGGATGCTGTGGCCCTCGCATTTTAGTCACCCTTCTTGGTGTAAGTTGTGTCTTGAGTTGTCGTTTTGTGTTCTGATCATCTGTGTCAGCCAGTTGTTTGAAGCATGGATCTTATTTTCCAGCAGAAGCTGTTTTGTTAGAAAAAAATGAAAACCAGTAATAAATTTAAGTTCTGAACATATTATCTGCGGAACTAATATCCTATCTTCAGTATCTGTATTCCTGTTTCCTTTGCTCACTTCTTCAGATACTGTCACCATCTTAGGACTCTGCATCTTCTTGAAAAATTGAACTAAGCAACACTTTTTATTGAATAGGTTCTTAGGGAGATGGATGGAAAAAACGGGGTTCCTGGTGTCTGCAATGGCGGCGGCGGAGCATCTGCGCTTGTCATAGAGCTGGCTTAAGGAGTTCAAACTCCAGGTCGACCTTGTAACACCAAAATATGGAACCTGAATGCACAGGGTACACGTTGTCAGTTTCAGGAGCTACTGTGTCTGTGTCAACTTGTGAAAGCCTAATTCATAGTATCTGTATCACATGAGAAATAGTTAAATTAGGACTTGTGGCATGGTTTTGATATTGTGTTTCTAGATTATTTTGGGCTGTAGCTGTCTGGACATTCATAGCTTAATACTAATAATAATCAAAGTTTAAAATAGCCGGCTATTCCATTTAGCCGCGGCTTTTTCAGATGCTATGAAAGGCTATAGCACAGCTATAGCGGGCTATTTCATTTAGCGTATTTTCAAAAATTGAGCAAATATCAGTTAAATATTTTTAAAAGATGGAGAAAACTATGACTCAAACAAGATTCGAACTACAAGTCATGCAACTATTGAACACAAAAAAGTATTCAACCAATTAACTCACAAGTTGTATTTGTTGAAGTATATAAGTGGATTGCACTAGCCCTTTCCATCAGTTTGGACTTTTAGTTGCGTTGGCTAGTGCATGAAACTTGACAGTATTGAATCATATTTCAAAAAAGGGGAAAAAGAAGAAAGCTTCAGAGAGCATAAGTTAGCGGCTAAATTGGAGACTAATTTAAGGCTAAACCGGGCTATAGCTGGCTTTTAGCGGCTATTTCCCATTTAGTCTAGGAAGGACATAGCCATATTCGGAGACTTCTCAAAACAACCTGCAAGGTCGTTTGCTATGAAGCTTCGACTCATTTCTCCCCGTGGCGTACCAAGGAACGTTGTTGAGTGTGGGCATTTTATAAGTAAATCGAGATAATTTGGATGTTATCCTTGTATAAATTTGCAAAAAGAATACTTCTGGAATTTCAGATAATTGAGAGGGGCTTGATCCCCCTTAATTCAGCTACACATTGGGTCCGCTCTTTACTTGAGGATTGTCTTCACAGAAAGTCGATTGGTATTTTCGCTAGGCGTGGAAGGTATCTAGTCTTCTTTTTTTTGTGGGGAAAAGAAAGATTTTATTACTCCCTCCGACTCATATTAGTTGAGTGAGATTTATCTAGATTTGGATGAGTCTAGACACTATTTAGTATTCGCTCCGACCCATATTAGTTGACTTCAATTTGGATGTATCTATCACAAAAACGTGTCTAGATACATCCAAATTGGAGTCAACTAATATGGGTCGGAGGGAGTATATAGATTCATCTAAATCTAAACAAATGCAAGTCAACTAATATGGGTCGGAGGAAGTAATATACTATGAAAGAATTACAGTCGTTGCATAAAGTCTCGTGCAATTCAGAAGGGTAGCCTCTAATACAAAACTGGGTACAGTTTTGTCATATCATGACTACTGACTAGCAAGCTCCGTTCTGACTCCCATCTATATTCCTAATTCTCACATCTCTCTCTCCAAGGCTTTGATCCTTGGATCTGATTTTTTTACTGGGGTGAATGCTCACAACGGTCCTTTAAAACATAACTTAAGATGGACTTTGTTGGTCAGTTATATATGCGCGAAAGAAACTTGATATAACTGCTTTCCAGGAGGAGAAGGTTTAGCGAGATGACTGAGTTGCTCGTGAACTATTGCACCATGTACTACAAAAGTTGGGGATTGTGTTTTCTAAATTTAGCTTTACATAAATGGTCGCGACAGTTGGACTAATATCTTCTGCATTTATCTCTCAACGCAATAATCTCAAATATAAAAAAACATAATCTTTCATTGATGCATTAAACATATTCCATGATAGGTGAACAAGTAAACAACACACAAATAACATTACATGATGGTAACACACTAGAACAGATTACATGATGGCAAACAGCACAAGAGTAAACACGTTACATGATGGCAGCACTAAAACAGATACGGAAATAATGCAGAATTAATGTAAAAATAAAGAACAGCTGGTAGATAGATAGGCAGATCACAAATGGAGCATGCGGCGCATTGCAGACATCCATGGGATCAGAGTTCGAGAATGGTAGAGTCGCCGCCGGCCTTAATTTTGCTTTCCCTCCTCCGCATCATTGACGTCAAGCGGCACGATTTGACGCCTGTGATTCACAGGGTGTGAAGTTATCCCCGGCGAGTCCCTCAGAGGTACAAGCCGTGGGGGCTTTGGTAGGCACGGCGCGCGTCCTAGGCATCATGTGTCTCCTGTTGGAGATCCAGAGCTGCGAGGAGCAAGCACAATCCATGAGCTCCTCCGGTACCGGCTTGATGTGGTTCGGCCGGGCGAAGAACTCCAGCGGATCTAAGACGCGGCGGGAGCCGAGGGCAAAGTCCCGGATGGAGAACGGCTTGGGCTTGTTGGAGCGCACGGATGTGATCCCGGCCTCCGGCTCCGGCGCTAGCGCCGGCGCGCGCAGACCAAGCATCTCCCATGGCGAGCTCGAGCGCAAGAACGTGATCTTTGTTTCCGGCTCCGGCGCCAGATCCTGCTGGGGCTCTCTCGGGGGCGCCTTGACCTTGAACTGCTTCAAGGATAAGTGGTGAAGAACATCCATCATCGACCTTGGTTTATTGAAGTACCTCACGCCCTGGAACTTCTTCCTCCCCGCCGAAGCCCCCTCCGCCGCCACGCGCTCCTCCCCCATCACCGGCGCTGGCGCTCTCCTCGCGAGCACCTCGGCTTTGCTCTCCCGCTTAGTCTTCATGGAACCTGGCGCACAACCAAGCAAGGGCACGGAGGAGGATTTCTTGCGATGTGTTGGGAGAGAAAGTGAGGACTGCGAGTATGTGTGAGGAGAATGGCGAGGGGAGGGGGCGTTTTAAAGCCGCGACCCGCAGTCGTCAGGCCGGCGGCGCAGCGCAGCCCACTCGACCTGGCGTATGCACCAGGGGTCGGCTGTGGCGGTTTTCCGGCCGGCCAGCTGCATGGTCTGCATGCCTGGCCACGCCGTTATTTTTTTGCCAATATCTTTCAGTTTTTTTTGGGTTGTTTACCATGCATATCACGTTTTTTTCCCAATCTAATTAAATTCAGCTCCTTTATTAGCCAGAAGGACATTAATGGAAAATTAACTTTCGTATATATTTACATTAAATGACAGGAAGAATTATTGTAGTTCCATAATCAGCGTATATATTCAACGCTAGCTGGATAAATCATCACAATATTTTCAAATAGACAAGTCATCACATTAATGGCACCATATTTAATGATCATCAATATCTTGGAAAATATGTTTATTCCATTTTTTAATAATACCTTCATAATGACCATATATCTTAAAAGTCTTTCAGAAGGAGAGTCTTTTAGCGCGGAATCCTAGGCAAAATGCTATGTGGCATGTCAATTAAGGAGAGAGTAGCTAAGATACACCCCTTGCACATAATCATAGGCAAGAAGAGTAGATATCCCAATCAAATGCATGCATGAGAGCAAAAACATCAAATTAAGATACAACCTCTAAGATACTGTACAATGCATTGGAGAGGTTGTTTTTATGGTAATGTGCTAAGATACACTCCTATGCTAATGTGCTAAGATACACTCCATTGTGAAAGGCTTTCGTAAACCGGAGAGAGATTATTCTAATTTCAGGATGTAGCCATCGTCTCACCATCCCCAAAAAGACATGAAAAAGCATACTAAACGAAGAATGAGAACCTCCCGCCGGCAAAAGCCATGGTTTTCCACACCTCCAAGACCCTAAGGCCACCTGAGGCGGAGCGGACTGGCGATGTCACCGGCGGAGGGAAGGGAACCCTAGATGGGTTTTCTTCAGCAGTCGCCGCCTCTAGCCTGACACGCATACCGGTTTTGTTTTGTTATGACATGTAGCTTCCTTAATAATACGTTGCTAGAGCAACTCCACTCGCCCCCCCTATATGGGCTCTGGTGCGGGAAATTTTTAGCCCATATGGGGAGGCGTTCGCCATTTAATTAATTTGAGGGGGGGGGGTATGTGTTGGGGTTCGTAGCATGGAAAACAAAAAACTTCTACTGCATGCAAACGAACAAGCCAAGATCTATCTACTAGATTGTAGCAACGGGTCGATAGGGGAACTCACCCTCGAAGATTCCAAAGCGTTTAACGAGAGCAGATTCTCGTGGGTGATGTAGTCGTACTCTTGCCGATCTCAAGATCGCGTAGACGATCCTTCCGGCGCTGCGTTCCGGCAGCGCTTCCGCAGTCGGTCACACGTTCGGTACTCGATGAAGACCTTCCTCTCCCTTGTTCCAGTAGGCAGCGGAGGTTGTAGCACTCTCCTCGCGATTCCGGACCTGACGGCGTGGTACCGAAGTAGAGGAGATCTCGAGGCTTCGCCTTAAGCGGAGTATGGTGGACTATGAGAGAGTCTTGGTGATCTAGGGTTTAGACACACCAATTAGAAGGGGCTAAACCAGCGGCTAGGGCAATTAGAAGCTCTAACTCGTGACTTGGGAGAAATCCTAGGCTGTGGCTAGGGTCTAGGTTTAGAGGAGGCAACTTGTGTCTAGGAGGAGCCCTGCCCTCCTTATATAGGTGGAGGGAGGCCGGCCAGGGAGGAGTCCCTCCCAAACTCGGATCCCTAGTGGGCCGGCGGTGGAGGAGGAACTCCTCCCCAACTCGGTTTCCCACTTCTTCTCCACTTTCCAAAATAGTCGTTTGACTTTTCAAATTGGCGTTTGACTTTTCAAACTAGGATTTGATTAAACCCTTTATTTTGTACAGCGATGACACCTAGTACATGATGGAATCATTCCAAATTGCAATGACACATTCATGTACCCTTCCCCTCCGGAGTGTCGGACATTCCGGAACCTTCTAGAACATTCCTGCTGAAAACACCGGAACCATTCTCCAACCCCGAAACAGGACTTTCCTTATATGAATCTTATTCTCCGGACCATTCCGAATCTCCTCGTGATATCCTGGATCCCATCCGAGACTCCGAACAACATTCAGTCTCTTACTCATCATTCCATAACTACTCAACAACATCGAATCCTTAAGTGTGTCTCCCTACGGTTCGTGAATTATGCGGACATGATCGAGACACTTCTCCGATCAATAACCAATAGAGGAATCTGGAAATTCATATGGCTCCCACATATTTCTACGATCACTTTGCGATCGAATGAACCACTTACATACGATACCAATTTCACTTTGTCTCACGATATTTTACTTATACCTAGTTCAACCTCGTTACCGATAAGTACTCTTTTCTCGTTTCCGTGGTATGTGATCCCTTGTGAGCCAATCACATGCTTGCAAGCTAATTGGATGACATTCCACCGAGAGGGCCCAGAGTATATCTATCTGTCATATGGATGGACAAATCCCACTCTTGATCCATGTGTCTCAACCAATACTTTCCGAACACTCAATGCCACCTTTATAGCCACCCTGTTACGGTGTGGTGTTTGATGTCATCAAAGCATCCTTCCGGTAAAGGTGATATGCATGATCTCATGGTCGAAGGAATTAGGTTACTATGTATCAGAAAGCTTATAGCAAATGAACTATATTAAATGACTTGATCTTTATGCTACGCTTAACTATAGGAGTATGTCCATCACATCATTCTCCTAATGATATGACCCTGTTGTTAATAACATCTCTATGTTCATGATCAGGAAACCATGATCATATATTAACCAACAAGCTAGTTTAACAAGAGGCTTTACTAGGGACTCTTTTATGTTTACAAATCACACAAGTATTAATGTTTTCGGTTAATACAATTATAGCATGGTATGTAAACATTTATCATAAGTATGAAGATATGATAATAACCACTTTATTATTGCCTCTTGGGCATATCTCCAACAGTCTCCCACTTGCACTAGAGTCAATAATCTAGTTTCAAACCTTTGTGTATTCAACACCTATGGCTTTCTGGTGTTGTATGTACACGATTGCTAGTGGTCAACTGATCTCCGGATCTGACACTTCCAGGTCCGTGTGTAATTGCATGTCTTTGCGTCTCTATGCATCACTCATTCTCTAATGAGATGGCTTTGTATAATTTTGGTCCTTCGGTGAGACCTTTAGTTCTTTGGGTTTAAAACATGTTGATAATATTGTCGTACAATATATCTTCATAGTATTATCCCGCTGTGAACTACACCTAGTTTGACAACAAACTACTTGACACAAATGCCCTCTTTAGCTGCTATTATAGCAGTCATATACTTAGCCTTTTGTTGTAGTATCTGTCACAATGTCTTAACTTTGGAACTCATCCAAATCCATTATGGAACTTACTTTCCATTATATTGTGCCACCCTTAGTTTAGATTGAGATAAACTTAATTTATACTATGTGACAAAACTAGTATCAATGTAGTACTTTTACAATGAACTAACCATCTATTTGTCACTTCTACAAATAATATACTCTTAGTTCTTCCAAAAGATCATAAGAATATCCTTACTATCGTCCAATGATCATCTTATGAATCATTCTGGTATATGCTCATAACATTTAGAGCATAGGACATATCTGGATTTGTACATATCACAGTATGATTGATATAAATACTCTTTTTGATTTCATACATCAAGTATCAATCTATACTTGAATCTTTGTTTTACTTACCAAGTGTCAATACACTTGAATATATCATCAATATTGAACTCATTCAATCCTTTCTGTGTGACAAGAACCTTTCTTGTAGTTTCTATATTGAACGCATTCAATACATCATCTATGTACTTTTGGCACAACCATATTAGCGTCTATTGATGCCAAATATTTGGGTTTTGCCTAAGTCTTTCATCAGGATGAAATTCTTAATATGTGTTAATAAAAGATACATCAATCAACAATATGTCCTCCACATAATGTATTAGAAATATGTCTTAGCGCTCCCACTTAATTTCTTGCAAATGCAAGCATCTTCATTGTCTCCGATGAAATTAAACTCTTTTAACAGTTTCATCATAGTGAAGATTCCAACTCCGCTATGCTTACTTCAACCATTGAAGTTTACATATGCATTTAGCATCCTTTGAATTAACAAAACCATTTGGACCGTGTCATGCACACGTCCTAGGTAACCCTTCTATTAGAATAACTTGTTTTGTTTATTCAACTACCACATAACAAAAATTATATGTAGTGGTTGCTACATTAATCCGTCTAGACTAAATATCGCTATGAAAGATCAAAATCTTGTCATAGTCAACCTTTGAACATTTTTGTGAACTCTTTCCCAACATGTCGACTATTTCATAGATGTGAAACATCCATGTCTACTTCTTTATAGATCCAAACACAACTGTAAGGTCTTACACCTTTCTCGAGGGTCCTTCAAGTTCAAAACTTGATTTCTCGTGTATGGAACTATCACGGATTTTATGGCTTCAAGCCATTTGAGTCGAGGGCCCATCGTCGCTTCTTTGCATGTAGTCAGATCATTATTGTCAAATAATGATTTCACTCTCAAATCTTGGTATTTGATTGTTTACCCGACCTACTTGTTTTAATAGGAACTTAGATCTCCGTGACCACAACCTTTGAGGCACGTGAGCCATGAGCATTATTGCTGCCTCCGGAACACTTTTCGGTGCTGCGCAACTCTGCACATATAGCTAAGGTTCCTTTAACCTTATCAAAGTTCTATTGTCCTCCCACTTATCTTTTCACGAAAAATTCCTTCTCAAAGAAACTTGACGTTCTAAGCGACAAACACTTTTGTCTCCGGTGTTTATGGAGGAATACTTGATAATACAAAGACAGGTTTATCCGACTTTGGTTGCAAACATCTTTCTTATGCATAGCATACCAATGTTTAAGAAAGGACTACTTGGGTTTTATCCCAAACCATAACTTTATATGGTGTCATTTCAGCGGATTATGATGGAGCTCTTTTCAATTGGAAAAGCGGTAGTCTCTAAAGCTTTTAATCTTTAAAATATAATGGCAGTTCTATGAATTACACCTTTGATCTTACCATGTCAAACAAGGTTTTAATTACATATCTCGAACGCTCCATACTCTTATGGTGTTTCGGGAAATGCAAATCCACAGAACGATTCCTTAAATCTTAGGTATTATGTTAAACTTGTAACTCAAATATCTTCCTTTATGATCTTTATCATAAACTATTTATATTCTTATTACAATGATTTTGCACTTCATCTTGAAAGACTTTGAACTTTTTCAAATGTTTCATACTTCATCCTTATTAAGTAAATATTCATATATTCACTCAAATTTTCGGAGAAAGCATATGAAGTTGAAATCCATCGCTCTTGACTACATATAATGGATTTCATACAACAATATGTACAAGTTCCAATAAGCTAGTCATTCGTTCCCTTTTGGCCTATGAACTAAGTTTTAATTATCTCTAGGAAAGTTTCACAAGCGTCATGTGATCAAAAATCAAAAGACTCCAAAATTCCATCCACATGGAGTTTCTTCATGTTTTCTTTCCAATATAATTTAAACGGCGATGTCACTTCCTAAGTGATCTTTCAATCAATTTGTCTTTCAACATTTTTAGCACTAGTTTTATGGACGTGATTTCTCCAACGAGATTTGTGAATCATCCATCTTTTATGTATTACGGCAATTATTTGAACAACCCTTTTGTTCTCATAATACCTGATAAAACAAATCTTGAAGGCAAGCTTTGATGTTTAACGAGCAACACAATAACCCTTTATTTGTTCTCGATGAACATCATCACATATTCTTTTGCTAGTTATTTAGGCCATTGTAGTTCATGAATTGTGTTGTTTCGTATGACGATTCACACCAACAAATTCAGTATCAAATACTTAAGAACCACATTGTTTAATAAGCAAAGAATATAGCCATAACATGTATATCATCTATATACTTAAACTGAACAATTCTAGTCTTTTCTTTTCTGCCATATATTTATGAGATTCTCTTTCAGTATTTATTTTCTGTTTGAAAGAATCTATCAACATCAACAGTGGAGTCATACATATGACACATAGTCCAAAGCGTGTATAATTAAATACCAATGTCTTTGGACTTGCACTTTGAAGTAGATCACCATCATCAAATGTTTGGTGTTCTTTCAAATTCCTTTCTTTAGTAATCAATTGGTGTAGTAAACACTTTACCTACATCAAATATTCACCCTTATCATGGAATTATCCATGATCAAGCTACTTTTAGCTTATAACGGTGAATCATGAGTATAATGTTGCTCTCAAAACATTTTGGAGGATTAGGACAACTAGTGTCTTCAACCTTTTGCAAATTCTCATCAAATACGAGAACATGACTTTGCCATATTATACTCTATCATGTTGCAACCAAAACTTTGTTTCAGATATCAAAATATCTTCCACACATCATGGTTTCTGAAACAACTCTTCAGATCCTAGATAACCTTGATATTAAGACAATCCTTTGAATATCAAGAATCATGGAGACAAACATGATACTCATACACTAACACTTGGAATTGTCACTCTTGATTTAATACTAATTATTAAACTTCATGGAGTAACCGGAACTTACTGAAAGTTTGCAATAGGACTTTTAAACTTTAGATTAACACTTCAAAACAATACGATACCAGTTCGTAAAGTATCTAACCAGAGTTCTATAGTTCTATCATCTCAATTAAAACTAAGCGCAAGGTGGTAAACGGATGCCAATGACTACAACAACTATGCAAATTCACTTTGATTTAATTTATGATAAATAGTGTTCAACTTTTAATCATATTGCCGTTGAACTCCCACTCAAAACAATATCCCTCACATTGTTTTAGTGATCACACGAACCAAATCCACCACATCAAAACCGATCATCACGAGAGTTGATGTAGCTTCAATGGCGAACAATCAACATGTTCATCATATCTACTATATGACTCATGCTTTACCTTTCGGTGATCCGTGTTCCGAGACCATGTCTGTACATGCTAGGCTCGTCAAGATCAACCTTAGCTTCCGCATGAGCAAATCTGACTTGCTCACGTTGTATACACTCGCAGAATCTAACACACCCGATCATCACGTGGTGCTTCGAAACAACGAGCTTTAGCAACGGCGCTTACTAAGGATGAACACTTTAAAACTTGAAATTGTGTGCTTGAGGGATCATCTTATAATGCTACCGTCGTTAACTAAGCAATACAAGATGCATAAAAGGATTAACATCACATGCAATTCATAATATGTGATATGATATGGCCTTTCTTCTTTGTGCTTCCGATCTCCATCTTCAAGCACGAACATGATCTCCATCATCACCGGCATTGCATCAAGGTCAATGACGTCGCTCTATGGTTGTCGTCCACCAGCTTCAACTATTACAACTACTTTGAACAGACAAGCGGGTCTTAACAGAATTTAAAGACAACCATATGGCTCCTGCCGGTTGCCAACTTACAATAAGGAACATTGCATACATCATATATAATCACAATCATGGCCATATCACATCACAGCACACCCCTGCAAAATAAAGTTAGACGCCTCTAATTTTCTTTGCATGTTTTACGTGGTTTGGGGCTTTCAATAAGTGTCGTTCTAACTTACGAACAAGAACCACAACATTGATACTAGTATTGTCAATCACCTGTTGTAAATTGAATCTTAACTATGTTGGGAGAAACAAGCACCCGCAAAGCCACTTATGCAATACAAGTTGCATGTCAAGCGTGGAGCAAGTCTCATGAATGATGTCATGTAAGGTTAGCCCGGGCCGCTTCATCCCACCATCCCGCAAGATGCAAAGTACACAAGAAGCAATCGACAACAAAAGCATCAACGCCCACAATGACCATTGTGTTCTACTCGTGCAACAGATCTACATATAGACACGACTCTGATACCACTTTAGGGGTTCAGAGCATGGAAAACAAAAAATTCTACCGCATGCAAACGAAGCCAAGATCTATCTCCTAGATTGTAGCAACGGTCGATAGGGGAACTCACCCTCGAAGATTCCAAAGCGCTTAACGAGAGCAGATTCTCGTGGGTGATGTAGTCGACTCTTGCCGATCTCAAGATCGCGAGACGATCCTTCCGGCGCTATGCTCCGCAGCGCTCAGCAATCGTTCACACATTCGACTCGATGAAGACCTTCCTCTCCTTGTTCCAGCAGGCGGAGGTTGTAGCACTCTCCTCGCGATTCCGGCAAAGACGACGGCGTGGTACCGAAGTAGAGGGGAGATCTCGCAGGCTTCGCCTTGCCGGGAGCGAGTATGGTGGACTATGAGAGAGCCTTGGTGATCTAGGGTTTAGACACACCAATTAGAAGGGGCTAAACCAGCGGCTAGGGCAATTAGAAGCTCTAACTCGGCGGCTTGGGAGAAATCCCTAGGCTATGGCTAGGGTCTAGGTTTAGAGGGAGGCAACTTGTGTGTCTAGGAGGGGAGCCCTGCCCCTCCTTATATAGGTGGAGGGAGGCGCCGGCCAAGGGGAGGGAGTCCCTCCCCAACTCGGATCCCTAGTGGGCCGGCGGTGGAGGAGGAACTCCTCCCCAACTCGGTTTCCCACTTCTTCTCCACTTTCCAAAATAGCCGTTTGACTTTTCAAATTGGCGTTTGACTTTTCAAACTAGGATTTGATTAAACCCTTTATTTTGTACAGCGATGACACCTAGTACATGATGCAATCATTCCAACTTGGAATGACACATTCATGTACCCTTCCCCTCCAGAGTGCCGGACATTCCGAAACCTTCTAGAACATTCCTGTTGAAAACACCGGAACCATTCTCCAACCCCGAAACAAGACTTTCCTTATATGAATCTTATTCTCCGGACCATTCCGAATCTCCTCGTGATATCCCGGATCCCATCCGAGACTCCGAACAACATTCGGTCTCTTACTCATCATTCCATAACTACTCAACAACATCGAATCCTTAAGTGTGTCTCCCTATGGTTCGTGAATTATGCGGACATGATCGAGACACTTCTCCGATCAATAACCAATAGAGGAATCTAGAAATTCATATGGCTCCCACATATTTCTACGATCACTTTGCGATCGAATGAACCACTTACATACGATACCAATTTCCCTTTGTCTCACGATATTTTACTTATCCGAGGTTATGATCGTCGGTATCTCTGCATACCTAGTTCAACCTCACATCGATAAGTACTCTTTTCTCGTTTCCGTGGTATGTGATCCCTTGTGAGCCAGTCACATGCTTGCAAGCTAATTGGATGACATTCCACCGAGAGGGCCCAGAGTATATCTATCCGTCATATGGATGGACAAATCCCACTCTTGATCCATGTGTCTCAACCAATACTTTCCGAACACTCAATGCCACCTTTATAGCCACCCTGTTACGGTGTGGTGTTTGATGTCATCAAAGCATCCTTCCGGTAAAGGTGATATGCATGATCTCATGGTCGAAGGAATTAGGTTACTATGTATCAGAAAGCTTATAGCAAATGAACTACATTAAATGACTTGATCTTTATGCTACGCTTAACTATAGGAGTATGTCCATCACATCATTCTCCTAATGATATGACCCTGTTGTTAATAACATCTCTATGTTCATGATCAGGAAACCATGATCATATATTAACCAACAAGCTAGTTTAACAAGAGGCTTTACTAGGGACTCTTTTATGTTTACAAATCACACAAGTATTAATGTTTCCGGTTAATACAATTATAGCATGGTATGTAAACATTTATCATAAGTATGAAAATATGATAATAACCACTTTATTATTGCCTCTTGGGCATATCTCCAACAGTATGATCCCAGTCACCCTCTCCCAATAGTTCATATATTGAATTTATACTACATACATACATAAACGAAGGGCTATTCTGCATCGCCAACTCTGTTCAGAGGTGATTCTACATTAATATACTATGCCGCTTTCACCGCCGATGTCGTCGTTTTTGCCACCAGCGCTATCCGCAGCATCGCTGTCCTCCTCCTCCGTGTCGGAATCGAGGTCGACGATCCCGGCGGCCTCCGCCCTCCTCATGAATTCTTCACGGCGCGCCACCTCGGCTTGACAGCGCGCCTCGTCGATAGCTGTGTAGACTATACGCGCGCGCACTGCCTAGAAGCGCTCCTTCCCTTCGGGGTTGCGCAGATACGTGTGGAGCTGCCGCCGGTGAGCTCGGCACAATGTGAGCTCCCTTCCTGCTCCTTCTTGAACCTTTTTGGCCAGTACGCACTCGTGGGCGCGTACCGGGCCATCGCCCTCTTCCGCTCCATCAGCTCGAGGCGGCGCTCCTCTATCTGCATCGCCAACTCGGTGCCACGCAAGGGCAGCGCCACGGGCACGCCGGCGTAGCTGAACTTGAAGCCTGATGGAAGCCACGCGCGTGGCGGCGCGGGGATGTCATAGTGGGTGAACATCACAGCCTCGTAGAAATTGAGTTTGGGTCTATCCATGGCGGCAACAGTAGCAGGATGAGGAGAGAGGGAGGGACGACCGCCTACATATAGATGGGAAAAGGGCAGAAAGACGGAGCGAGAAGCGGCAAAAAGGGTCGAAATGAAGCTATCTCCCACTTCCAGGGCTGGCTCGCGTCATTTTCAGCTCCATTCGACGCCCCTGCTTGCCCCCCCCTATGTGTAGGGTTCGGCCTGAGGGCGAAGGATGTCATGGGAATGGCCACGGTAGATGCTGCGACTGGCAGCGAGTAGTAGAACAAGGGTCAAGGGAGGCCAGCCATCTGCGGTGCGAGATGAGGGAAGAGACACAAGGTTTTACCCAGGTTCGCCCCCCCGGAGGGTAAAAACCTACTCCTGCTAGATTGTATTATTGCTTGAGTACAAGGCTGGCGAGCTCGGCGGCTAGGAAGCGAGTCGATGGGGTGTATGATGGAACATGAGTACAGAGAGTACCCTAGGGAGGTTTGTATAGGGGTACCTCGCTAGGGTTTACAGTTCTACAACCGAGTTGGATAAGGACTCGGAATGTTTTGACCTAATCTGACTGGGCCTAACTATGCTTTTGGGCCTTCAGCTTCCAGTCACCTGGCTCCTTCTTGGGTCGTGATCCAGTCGCTGTCCTGCAGGCCCACTCACTGAGAGTTAAATCCAATAGGGAACGTCCTGCTGGGCATACCCCACTCGGCATATCCCCATCAGTAGTCCCCGAGGCCGTCGTTGATTCGTCGTAGGTGTTCTTTGGCAGTCGGAGTATATGGGTCCAATTTGGACGCCCAGTCGAATCGGCGATGGACTCCCTCAATGAAGGAAGGAATCTTCTGTATGTTTCCTAGTCGCAATATCGGTGACCATTCGAATCGCTTCATCGGCGAGTAGTAGAATCGCAGCTCTGGCGAATGGGTCGGCGAGTCGAGTAGACAAAGTCGGACCATCATTTTTAGTCAAACTAGCCATTGGGTATTCCAACGGTAATATTGGCGTAATCACCGCGGGGTAACGGCTCCTCCGAAATTGGCAGGAAGCAACCGCTATATAAGGAGAGTGATAGGGGAGTTGCGAACCCCCCTCACATTTCCTCTGATCCCGCGCAATCTTCAATCTTCCATTCTCTCCTGATCCGGAATTTATAGAGCGAGCCAGTGAATTCTGATCCCCTTCTCGATGGAACCTCCAAAAGAGCAGTGGGGTAAATCCAAGTGCACCACAGCCTCGTTGAAGTTGTTTCAAGACGTGGGGATCCTCTGCAAGGGGAAATGGCGAATTCCCCTGGCCAGAGAGACGGAGCCAGATCCTCGCGTCGGCGAGTTCATCTGCTTCACTAGCCATCTGGAGAGTGGGTTGGGGTTCCCCACATCGATCTTCTTCCGGCGGTTCTGCACCTACTACGCCATCAAGCCCTTAGATCTGGGGCCCCATAGCATCGAGCAACTCGCCATTTCGCCATTTTCGTGGCGTTATCATGTGTTTGGGTGCCGCACGTACTTCCCCACAATGGCGAGCTGTTGTTCCACGCGCCTTGAAGGTGCCGGTGGCCCGATGCTGGTAGTAGGCGGCCTCATCTTCTAGTTAAAGTCCAAGGCCCCCTTCCTCGACCTCATGCTTCTGAATAAGGAGACCACTGAATGGAAGAATTACTTGTTCTATGTCAGCGAGTCGACCCTAGATGGCGAGGTGTCGCTCCCGACATTCATCACCGACAGGAGCGAGCCGGCGCCGGCTGCAGGTGGCCAAGCTCCCCCATGACGAGAGTATGGTAGTGGACGAAATGCTGACGCAACTTTGTCAGCTCAAGAAGGACGGGCTTGAAACCGTCAACTTATATAATTGCTGGCTCGGACGGCGATTGGTACCACTGGCCAGTCGCTCCCACTGGATGTACGAGTACACCGGAAGGGACGATGGGACCAAGGCCTGCATGGCCGATTGGAGCGCCGACGACTATGTCGTAGTGCTCAAGAAGATCACCGACGCGGAATACATCGACCCGAAGGCGGGGCTCGCCCCATACACCGCCAATGGGAAGCGCCAGGCGCCTATGGTGAGCTCTTTACTGTTTCTTGATTTCGCAGTCGCAGAAGTGCAGTCGCGGTTTTCTGATGTTTTGTGTCTTTCTCGGTTGTTTCAGGTCTTGGAGGGCTGGCTTCCTCCGGCCGATGAATAGACCTCCGTGGAGGTCGGAGAGGACTCCGACGAGTCCTCCAACAAAGAAGACGAGGCGGTGGATATCACCGCACCCCCGCCCGCGGCTCAGAATACCCGCGGGTAGAAGCAACGTGAACTCAAGGCTAGCCAAAGCCTCGAGGAACATGACGGGGATGAAGGCGATGCGCAAGAGCACAGCTCATGGTGCGTGGCCATTCCGACGAAAACCACTCGCAAGGTGAAGTCATCAGCGTGGAAGAAGTTACCCAGGGTGCCGTCGCCGCCGAGGTCGGCGGGCAATTTTGATTCGGATAGAGATTCCGACGATGCGGAGGCTGAGGCTTCGATGAAGGCTCCAGAGGCAACAGAGCCAAGGTCCGAGGATGTGGTGGAGGGAGAGATCCCCCTCGTGGTGATCCCACCACCATTCTCGGTGATCGTAGGGCTTGGGGACGCCCTAACCGCGGAGACTTCTCCACTGAAGGATTTTATAAGATAAGGAAAGAAATTATTCAATAAGGAATATTTAAAGACCAAATTAAATCTTGGCCTAATCCATTAAGCAAATGGAATGAATAGAATCCAAATCCAAATAAAATAAAAGGATAAGGAATTTCCAAAATAAAATAAAATGGCATTAACCATTCTATCCCTATTTTAATAAAGAAAAATCTCTAATAAGAATAATTATGTAATTCAGGAGAAAATAATATTTTGGAATTTACCCAAGTAAAATAAAAGTTGTTTAATTCAACTTACTTAAGATTAAAGAAATCTTCCAAATAAACTTTAGGGGAATTAAAACTATATTTAATTCCATTGGAATTAAAACAAATACCCAATTCAAATGGTTTATAAATCATATTGAATTTTTCCAAATAAATCTAGGTGAATATTTTGACAACCTATTAAACAAATAAAAACCTACTGAAAAGATTTGGAAGGTTTAAGAATTCAAATGGTGTTTTGAAGATATTATTGAATCATATTGGAATTAAAACAAAGGCCTAATTAAATAATTAAAAGACCCCAAAAAGAATAAAATTTTATTCCCAAAATTGACTTCAGAATATCTTATTAATCAGTATTTGAGTCTTCACAAAATTTGGCAAAGGTTTGAATTCAAATGAATGTTTAAATTGTTTAGAAAAAATCAAAATATAAAATCAAATGGGAAAAAGAAAAACCATCAGTATAAAAAAAATGAAAAGGACTCAGCCCAGCTCGGCAACCCAGCTAAGGCCCAGTAGCCCACCTATCCCTCTCTCCCCGAAACGTTTTTCCTCACCGCAAACAGAACCCGCGAAGACACTGACCGATGGACCCCACATTCCTTTTCTCTCTCTCACTGCCAGGCGACCCCACCGCCACGCAAGCTTCTTCCTCACCCCGCGACGACCACGCCAGCCGTTTCCTGCCATTGATGCCGCGGTTTAATTCGCTCAAACGGCTCGCTTAAACCTCGCCGCGACCATGCTCCCTTAAACGCCTCCCTCTTCTCCCTCTTTCCCCTCAGTCGACGCCTCCCAGGAGCCCCCAGGCTGGATGAATTTCTCCACGTGCCCCCACTGCTCCGACGAGCCTCCCCGACAAATTCCGACGACGCCAGACTCCATCGCCACTCCTAGACTTCACTAGCCTGCTCCCCATCCCCGTACGCATCCACCAGCATCCCTAGCTAGCTCGCGCGTGCTCCAAATCGTCGGCAAGGACAACACCGTCTCGCCACCGACGACCGCATCCACTCCGGCGAGCTACTGACGCCAAACCCGTGCGCCCCTCGTGTTCTGGTGAGTACCTCTACAACCCCCGAGACCGTGCGCATCCTCCTGATACCTTTCCTCGCTGGCTTGCATCCTAGGCACTCATCTTCGACCACGACCGTGCGCACCCGACGGCAGCAAGAACTCCGGCGAGCGATTCAGATCATCCTCGTGCTCCCCTTGCCTCCTCGCGAGTACCTTAGCATCACCACGACCACGCGAACCTGGTGAGACACTCCCCTTCCTCCCTCGCTTCCTGCATCGCCAGCGCCGCCACTGTCTGACCGCTCCGCCGCCACCTGCCACCGTCAGCGCCGTCAGATCCTGGCAAGCACGCTGTGTAGGGTTTCGTAGCATGGAAAACAAAAAATTTGTACCGCATACAAACAAACTGTAGCGTCCCCAACCTTTAATAAGATTGAGTCCCCTGTGTTTACAATGCTAGTCCCTGGATCAATAGCTAGCATCCACAGTTCAGATGTAATATCAAGAAACAAGGGTCATAATACAACTTTATAACCAGGAATAACATAATTTTATTACATCAAACATAGCTCATTAGGCCATTACATTACATTGCAGCGGAATAACTATAGTCATGGGTCCTTCATCTTCAAAGTGCCACAGGCAGATGTTGGTTGTAGACTTTGTAATCCTAATCAATCAATCTTCACTAAAATCAATCAAACCTGCAACATCATAAGTTACAGCCACAAGGGTCAATACATTTGAATTGTATTGGCAAGTGATACTTTGGTAGTATAGTGGAGTCTATCATCTATATGCATTTTGGCTAAGTGGATTTGAGGCTTGCATTGCTCAAAATAGATTTTTCCTATCATTTTGAAAATACTAAGTTTTGTTTGGCAAAAACTTTCCAAGACATCTACTAATCAAAGACTGGAGATCCACTCAGGGCATCTACCAATCAAAGACTGAAGATTTGCTTGGCAAAAACAATTTTCCTCAATCAATGATTTCAAGATCCTTGTACCAAGCCATCTCTCCATCAAAGATTGAAGAATTTCACACAACCCTTGTTCACCCACAAATTTTATTTAGAAATTGGAGTGATGAGATTCTTGATTGCTTCCATGTCTTGATGCTCAAATTGTCCTTTACCAGGGACATGGCTAAGTACTTAGGTTTTACACTCTGCAGAGGTGGTGCACTTTACCCACAAGACTTGGTTTCCCAAGACAAAATCTTTCGTAAGCTTTCCTTAGACCAACATGGACGCGTCCAACCTATCAAACACTACCACCCACCGTCCATGTGGCTAAGTTCTTGCAACCTATATGATCATGGCAGAGCCCATATTGCCAAGTGGTTGCACTTGAAGCTTCTCAACATTTGACATCTCAAATCTCTTTGTTTCCTGGGTGGCCATCCACAAGTGAGATACACTAAGGTAAACCATAAACATGGGCCTTGTGAACCACTCAACCAAAAACCACCATGCAAGTCCCATTCCACCCAGGAGATTCATTAACTTAGTTGTTTTATTAAATAAAACACAAGTCCATAGACTTAGAAATTTTCATAGCATGAATATATATATCCCACCCAGGTTTTCTATTAGCTAGGCTAAGCTTGATAGTAATAGGATTCTTAACTTAGGTAAATCCTTCTAAGGATTCATTCTACTAGTTTTCCTATAGCAAGGTCTATACTTAGCAAAATAAAAACCATGCAAGTTTTACTTAGCAAAAACACTAATGCATAGTGAAAATAATGGGATAATGATAGTATGAAGTATCACTTGCCTTTTTGGTAGAGGGTATAGGTTTACTTCCTTGTCCTTGCAACAATCACACTCTTCAAGTCACTACAAACAATCAAGCAAGGCACAAACTCAATCTACCAATCAAGCAAAACAACACACACAAAACAACAAAGTCAAAGAAATGCATGCGAGCATGCCAAGCTTTGCTTTGTTTGAAAAAGTGGTTCCTAGTGGGTCATAGACTTTTGGGTACACCTAATGGTCATTTTGTAAAGTGGCAAAGTCATTTGCAAGAGGTTCTCTATTATATTCCTAAACTTTGTAAGATCCAAATTGGTCATTTACCAAAGTGGCAAAGTTGTTAGCAAAAGGTTTCACCTCAAAACCATTTTCAAAACAAAGTGTTATTTTATGGGGTGAAGAAATATTTTTACTAAGGCACTAACCTATAGGGTTCACCAAATGAGTTGCTATTGCAAAACTTGGTGTTTTGGGTCAGTAGGTTTGGTCCAAAGCATTTTCTCAAAGTTTTCTTTATGAAAGCATTTTCATAAACAAAACAATGGTTTTTAATTAGCTAGAAATGGACTAAACCAATTAATCCATTCTAAACTTTTCAAAAATCATTTTCCAAACTATGGGTTGGATCCTAGGGTCAGTAAGGTCACAACAAAACAATTGGCAAAGGTTTTAACCCTAAAAACATTTTAAGCTATTTTTCTAATGTTAGCAAGCACACAAAAGAATCTGCAAAATCAAACAAGTTAACAGATACTATTTGCTAAACTAAGGGTAGGGTTGGTTAGGTCTTGTCTTGATGAATCCAACGACATAAAATTTGTAATTTTTGGACGTGTGGATCCAAAGATACATGGGTTTGAAAATGGCAAAAATTTCTGTTTTCAAATCTCTTTTAAACAGATCTAGTGCCACGCGTTGCGCTGTGATTGGCCGGTACCGGTTCGGCCGGATCGGCTCTGTGGAACGTTAGATTAAGTTAGATCGCACGGCACAGGTTCATCCTTACCCCTTCGGTTAGTCATTCTATCCAAGTCGGTGGATCTGCATCCTACGGTTCCTATCGCTTGGCCAAAAAGCAGCGGCCCTGGCGGCGGCGTCTGGTGGCGGAGCAGTCGGTCGATGATGGTGGCGACACTACAGGAGGTGAGGGAGAAGGAGGGGTTGCTCACCGGGCTCAGGGGGTCACGGCGATGCTCGAGGTACTGACGGTTCGACGAGGGGCGCTCTGGTTCAGCCGCGATTCCTCGACGGAGTAGAGGACGGTGACGGACTGCTCTGTCCACGGTCGAAGACGAGGCTGTGGTCCACAAGAAGACAGACGGAGGACTGGGTTAGACGTAGGAGATCATGGAGGAGCTGTGAGCGTGAACGAGAAGGGTTGGGGTAGTCTGATTTACCAGAGAGGTTCCGCCGGAGTTTGCGAGCAGATGTGGCGCTCAGTTGACGCATTTCGTCACTGCAGAATCGCCCTAAGGCAAGATGAAGCAAGTTCAGATGCGCAAGAGCAAAGCGTCTTGCGCGTGATCTAGGAGGCGCGGGTGGTCGGTGTTCACCGGATTGCTTGACGGAGCAATGGCGTATGGCGCTGCCGGTGTCGTCGTTGTCGACGCCTGGGCGCCGGGACGAGCTGGGCTACGGAGATGATCGCAGGAGGTGGGGATCACGAGAGCACAGTCGAGGAGGCAAGGGGCGGTCAGGTTTGGTCGGAATCGGAGATGGGAGCTCGTCGGAGCAGAGGGTGCTCGGGGAGGAATTGAGGGCGGTCTAAGGCGTGCCAGCGCGGGGTGTCAGAGGGGAAATATAGAGGAGACACAGGCGTTTCCATCTGCGTGATCAAGGCGAGGTAAAGGCGCGGCAGTAACGCGAATTGATCTCGGCATTCAAAGACAGCAATGGCAGCGAGAGGGGGCTCGGTCAGTGGCGGGTGAGGAGGATGAACAGGGCTAGTGGGGTCCAATGGTCAGTGGGGAAAGAAAGGAGAGAGAGGTCCACCAGTCAGCTGCTTAACGGGTTCCTTTCGCGGTGCAGAAAACGGTTCGGGGGCGTGGGAGAGAGAGGTGGGGTCGTCTCGTCAGCGAGTGAGGGGAGGAGGAGTGGGTCCTGGTTTTCATTGACTCAGTGGGTCAGTATCTGGGTGTAAAATGTTTTTCTTCTTGGGAGGAGTAGGCTAGACTGGCCTTAGTGGGTCATTGGGCTAGTTAATGTCCTTTTCCTATTTTTTTTCTATCTGCTTCTTTTTCCTTTTTCTATTTTTTTTCTGTTTTGAATTTTATTCAATTGTTCAAGCATTCAAACAAATTCAAACAATTCAAACAAACACTCAACTTTGTACTTTGAATTTGGTTCTGTTTTTCAACATATTCCAAATCTCAAAATAAAATAATATTTTATTTATTTTAGGATCCATTTAATAATTAAATAAAATGGATCTTTAGTTATTTAATAAAATAGGGTTTGATTTATTTAAATAAAATTTCCATTTGAAATCCAATTATTTTCAAAACCAAACCAGAAGGTTTTATTTTAAAAATAAGGAATACTTGGAAACTTATTTAAATAAATAAATAAGTTTTGGTGTTTTAATTAAAATGGGAAAGCCTTTACTTAAATAAAATTGGATATTTAAATCCTTATTATTTTATTTAAATAATTCTTTACTCATTTTAATCAAAGCAAAACCTTTTAATAAAAGATTTCAAAGTAGTAATAAAATACTTGGTGTTCATTTAAAATGGAAAAAGCCTTTACTTAAATAAAATTGGATATTTAAATCCTTATTATTTTATTTAAATAATCCTTTATTCATTTTATCAAAACAAAATATTTTATTACAAAAGCTTGGCCAAAATTAATTTGGCTTACCTTTTTTATTTGAAAACAAAGTCTTTTATTAAAAGATCCAAATAGTATTTCCCAAAACAATTTATTTTCCTTTGATAAATGTTTATCTTTATAAATCCCTTTAGGATTATTTGATCACCAATTGGTAGGGGCTTTTGGTAAGGGCTTTATTGGCTTTGGAAATTCAATTTCCTTATCTTATTATATTCACAAGATCTTGTCTATGGTTCCAAACTAAGTGAAACCAATCTCTATGGTCCTTTCTTGATCCTTTGAGAATATTTGTTGATCAACTTTGGTATGGATCAAATCCATGGATTTGGAGATAACTTGGGAAAATGATTTCCTTCCATTAGGGCTTAGGGATTTGGATTTATTTTCCATGTGTTCAAATTTCCAGATACATTCATTGAGGAATGCATTTCCCTTGATTTGGATTTTTGTTGAATTCAAACTTTTACCAAAGTTTGTTCAAGATGGGATTTTTAAGTTTCCTTTTAGAAACAAAAGTTTCTTTTCACCCTGATTTTCAACAAAGATTTATTTTGTTTATTTAATTTTCACATTACAAGATTTTGAAAATCTTGGGATGTGACACAAACAAGCCAAGATCTATCTACTAGATTGTAGCAACGAGTCGATGGAATAACTCACCCTCGAAGATTCCAAAGTGTTTAATGAAAGCGGATTCTCGTGGGTGATGTAGTCGTACTCTTGCCGATCTCAAGATCGCGTAGACGATCCTTCCGGCGCTGCGTTCCGGCAGTGCTTCCACAGTCGGTCACACGTTCGGTACTCGACGAAGACCTTCCTCTCCCTTGTTCCAGCAGGCCACGGAGGTTGTAGCACTCTCCTCGCGATTTCAGCAGCACAACGGCGTGGTACCGGTAGTAGAGGGGAGATCTCGCAGGGCTTCGCCTTAAGCCGGTGCGAGTATGGTGGACTATGAGAGAGCTCCTCGGCGATCTAGGGTTTAGAAACACCAAGAAGGAGGTGCTAGGGCCGGTGGCTAGGGCTTGGGGCTGCCCAAGTCGGCGGCTAGGGGAGAAACCCTAGGCGGCGGCTATGGTGGGCAGCGGCGGCTAGGGTTTAGGTTTAGAGGGGGGCAACTTGTGTGCTAGGAGGGGCAGCCCTGCCCCTCCTTTTATAGGTGGGAGGCCTCAGCCAAGGGGAGGGGAGTCCCTCCCCAAATCGGATCCCAAGTGGGCCGGCGGTGGAGGGGAGGAACTCCTCCCCAAGTAGGTTTCCTACTTCCCCTCCACCTTCCAAAATAGCCGTTTGACTTTTCAAATTGGCGTTTGACTTTTCAAACTAGGATTTGATTAAACCCTTTATTTTTCTCAGCGATGACACCTAGTACATGATGCAATCATTCCAACTTGATATGACACATTCATGTACCCTTCCCCTCTAGAGTGCCGGACATTCCGGAACCTTCTAGAACATTCCCGATGAAAACATCGGAACCATTCTCCAACCCCGAAACAGGACTTTCCTTATATGAATCTTATTCTTCGGACCATTCCGGATCTCCTCGTGATATCCCGGATCCCATCCGAGACTCCGAACAACATTCGGTCTCTTACTCATCATTCCATAACAACTCAAACAACGTCGAATCCTTAAGTGTGTCTCCCTACGGTTCGTGAATTATGCGGACATGATCGAGACACTTCTCCGAACAATAACCAATAGAGGAATCTGGAAATTCATATGGCTCCCACATATTTCTACGATTACTTAGCGATCAAATGAACCACTTACATATGATACCAATTTCCCTTTGTCTCACGATAGTTTACTTATCCGAGGTTATGATCGTCGGTATCTCTGCATACCTAGTTCAACCTCACATCGATAAGTACTCTTTTCGCTCCTGATATGTGATCCCTTGTGAGCCAGTCACATGCTTGCAAGCTAATTGGATGACATTCCACCGAGAGGGCCCAGAGTATATCTATCCGTCATATGGATGTACAAATCCCACTCTTGATCCATGTGTCTCAACCAATACTTTCCGAACACTCAATGCCACCTTTATAGCCACCCAGTTACGGTGTGGTGTTTGATGTCATCAAAGCATCCTTCCAGTGAAGGTGATATGCATGATCTCATGGTCGAAGGAATTAGGTTACTATGCATCAGAAAGCATATAGCAATTGAACTATTAAAATGACTTGATCTTTATGCTACGCTTATCTATAGGAGTATGTCCACCATATCATTCTCCTAACGATATGATCTTGTTGTTAATAACATCTCAATGTTCATGATAGGGAAACCACAATCATCTATTAACCAACAAGCTAGTATTATATAGAGGCTTTACTAGGGACTTCAAATTAAGTTTACAAATCACACAAGTATTAATGTTTCCTTGTTAATACTATTATAGCATGAATGTAAACATTTATCATAAACACAAAGATATAATAATAACTACATTTATTATTGCCTCTAGGGCATATCTCCAACAGTCTCCCACTTGCACTAGAGTCATCTAATCTAGATTACATGGTAATATACCGAACACCCATGGCAGTTTGGTGCTGGTCATGTTTTGCCCTCGGGAGAGGTTTAGTCAACGGATCCGCCACATTCAGATCCGTGTGTACTTTGCAAATCTTTATGTCCCCATCTTGGACATGTTCTCGAATAGCGTGAAAATGCAGCTTGATAGGCTTCAGCTTCTTGTGTGACCTTGGTTCTTGCGCATTGGCTATGGCGCCCATGTTATCACAGTAGATAGACATTGGGTCCAGCGCACTTGGAACCACACCCAGCTCTGTAATGAACTCCTTCATCCATATCGCTTCTTGTGAAGCCTCTGAAGCAGCCATGTATTCCGATTCAGTTGAAGATCTCGCCACAACGCTTTGCTTTGTACTCCTCCAGCTAACTGCTGCACCATTCAAAGTAAATACGTATCCAGATTGTGATTTAGAATCATCCGGATCGGTGTTCCAACTAGCATCGGTGTAACCATTAACAACGAGCTGTTCATCACCTCCATAAGAAAGAACCATATCCTTAGTTCTTCTTAAGTACTTAAGGATGTTTTTGACCGCTGTCCAATGATCCACTCTTGGATCACTTTGATATCTGCTAGTTAAACTAACAGCATATGCAATGTCGGGTCTAGTACATAGCATGGCATACATTAGAGATCCTATGGCTGAGGCATAGGGAGTCTTACTCATCCTTTCTCTATCTTCTGCCGTTGTCGGACTTTGAGTTTTACTCAAGGTCGTATTGGGCAACATGGGCAAGAACCCTTTCTTGCTATCTTCCATTCCAAACCTCTTTAGAACTTTGTCCAAATATGTACTTTGTGACAATGATATTAGGCGTCTCGATCTATCTCTATAAATCTTTATGCCTAATATGTAAGCTGCTTCGCCAAGATCCTTCATTGAAAAACTATTATTCAAATATTCCTTGACACTATTAAGAAGGTCTACATCATTCCCAATCAACAATATGTCATCTACATATAGTATTAAGAATGCTATAGAGTTCCCACTCACTTTCTTGTAAATACAAGCTTCTCCATTAGTTTGTATAAAACCAAAACTTTTGATTACCTTATCAAAACGTTGACTCCAACTTCGGGATGCTTGCTTCAATCCATAGATGGACCGTTGAAGTTTGCATACCTTGTTAGCATCTTTAGGATCGACAAAACCTTTGGGTTGCATCATATACAACTCTTCATCAATGTCTCCATTGAGGAACACTGTTTTGACATCCATCTGCCATATCTCATAATCATAATATGCAGCGATTGCTAACATAATCCTCATAGACTTTAGCTTCGCTACTGGTGAGAAGGTCTCATCGTAGTCAACTCCTTGAATTTGTCGAAACCCTTTTGCGACAAGTAGAGCTTTATAGACAGTAACATTACCATCAGCATATGTTTTCTTCTTGAAAATCCATTTGTTCTCGACAGCCTTCCGGCCATCCGGTAAGTCCACCAAAGTCCAAACTTGGTTTTCGTACATGGATCCAATCTCGGATTTCATGGCTTCTTGCCATTTATTGGAATCTGGGCTCATCATCGCTTCCTCATATGTCGCAGGTGTAGGGTTTCGTAGCATGGAAAACAAAATTTTCTACCGCATACAAACAAACAAGCCAAGATCTATCTACTAGATTGTAGCAACAAGTCGATGGAATAACTCACCCTCGAAGATTCCAAAGTGTTTAACGAGAGCGGATTCTCGTGGGTGATGTAGTCGTACTCTTTCCGATCTCAAGATCGCATAGACGATCCTTCCGGCGCTGCGTTCGGCAAGCTCCCATCAATCGGTCTACGTTAAATTTTCGACGAAGACCTTCCTCTCCCTTGTTCCAGCAGGCAGCGGAGGTTGTAGCACTCTCCTCACGATTCCGGCAGCACAACAGCGTGGTACCGGAAGTAGAGGGGACATCTCGCAGGGCTTCGCCTTAAGCCGGAGTGAGTATGGTGGAGTATGAGAGGGCTCCTTGGCGATCTAGGTTTTAGACACACCAAGGAGGAGGTGCTAGAGTCGGTGGCTAGGGTTTGGGGCACCCCAAGTCGACGGCTAGGGCAACCCTGGGAGGTGGCGGCAGCAGTAGGAGGTGGTGGCGCCAATCTAGGGTTTTGGAGGAGAGGTACTTGTGTGCTAGGAGGGGCAGCCCTGCCCCTCCCTTTATAGGTGGGAGGCGCGGCCAAGGGGAGGGGAGTCCCTCCCCAACTCGGCTTGGAGGTGGGCCGGCGGTTGGAGGAGGGAATCCCTCCCCAACTCGGTTTCCCACTCCTCCTCCTCTTTCCAAAACTTGCTGTTTGACTTTCAAACTAGCCGTTTGACTTTTCAAATTAGGATTTAAATAAACCCTTTATTTTGGACAGCAAAGACACCTAGTACATGATGCAATCATTACAACTTACAATGACACATTCATGTACCCTTCCCCCTCCCGGAGTGCCGGACATTCCGGAACATTCTAGAACATTCCCGATGAAAACACCGGAACCATCCCCAACTCCGAAACGGGACTTTCTTTATATGAATCTTATTCTCCGGACCATTCCGGATCTCCTCATGATATCCCGAATCCCCTTCGAGACTCCGAACAACATTCGGACTCTTTCTCATCATTCCATAACTACTCAAACAACGTCGAATCCTTAAGTGTGTCTCCCTACGGTTCGTGAATTATGCAGACATGATCGAGACACTTCTCCGAACAATAACCAATAGAGGAATCTGGAAATTCATATGGCTCCCACATATTTCTACGATTACTTTGCAATCGAATGAACCACTTACATACGATATCAATTTCCCTTTATCTCACGATAGTTTACTTATCCGAGGTTATGATCGTCGGTATCTCTGCATACCTAGTTCAACCTCGTTACTGATAAGTACTCTTTTCTCGTTCCCGTGATATGTGATCCCTTGTGAGCCAGTCACATGCTTGCAAGCTAATTGGATGACATTTCACCGAGAGCCAGTATATCTATCCGTCATATGGATGGACAAATCCCACTCTTGATCCATGTGTTTCAACCAATACTTTCTGAACACTCAATACCACCTTCATAGCCACCCAGTTACGGTGTGGTGTTTGATGTCATCAAAGCATCCATCCGGTAAAGGTGATATGCATGATCTCATGGTCGAAGGAATTAGATAACTATGCATCAGAAAGCATATAGCAATTGAACTATTAAAATGACTTGATCTTTATGCTATGCTTATCTATAGGAGTATGTCCACCATATCATTCTCCTAACGATATGATCTTGTTGTTAATAACATCTCAATGTTCATGATAGGGAAACCACAATCATCTATTAACCAACAAGCTAGTATTATATAGAGGCTTTACTAGGGACTTCAAATTAAGTTTACAAATCACACAAGTATTAATGTTTCCTTGTTAATACTATTATAGCATGAATGTAAACATTTATCATAAACACAAAGATATAATAATAACTACATTTATTATTGCCTCTAGGGCATATCTCCAACAGTCTCCCACTTGCACTAGAGTCATCTAATCTAGATTACATGGTAATATACCGAACACCCATGGCAGTTTGGTGCTGGTCATGTTTTGCCCTCGGGAGAGGTTTAGTCAACGGATCCGCCACATTCAGATCTGTGTGTACTTTGCAAATCTTTATATCCCCATCTTGGATATGTTCTCGAATAGCGTGAAAACGTAGCTTGATGTGCTTCAGCTTCTTGTGTGACCTTGGTTCTTGCGCATTGGCTATGGCGCCCATGTTATCACAGTAGATAGACATTGGGTCCAGCGCACTAGGAACCACACCCAGCTCTGTAATGAACTCTTTCATCCATATTGCTTCTTGTGAAGCCTCCGAAGCAGCCATGTATTCCGATTCAGTTGAAGATCTCGCCACAACGCTTTGCTTTGCACTCCTCCAGCTAACTGCTGCACCATTCAAAATAAATACGTATCCAGATTGTGATTTAGAATCATCCGGATCGGTGTTCCAACTAGCGTCGGTGTAACCATTAACAACGAGTTGTTCATCACCTCCATAAGAAAGAACCATATCCTTAGTTCTTCTCAAGTACTTAAGGATGTTTTTGACCGCTGTCCAATGATCCACTCCTGGATCACTTTGATATCTGCTAGTCAAACTAACAGCATATGCAATGTCGGGTCTAGTACATAGCATGGCATACATTAGAGATTCTATGGCTGAGGCATAGGGAGTCTTACTCATCCTTTCTCTATCTTCTGCCGATGTCGGACTCTGAGTTTTACTCAAGGTCGATTACAACATGGGCAAGAACCATTTCTTGCTATCTTCCATTCCAAACCTCTTTAGAACTTTTTCCAAATATGTACTTTGTGACAATGATATTTGGCGTTTTGATCTATCTCTATAAATATTTATGCCTAATATGTAAGCTGCTTCGCCAAGATCCTTCATTGAAAAACTATTATTCAAATATTCTTTGACACTATTAAGAAGGTCTACATCATTCCCAATCAATAATATGTCATCCACATATAGTATTAAGAATGCTACAGAGCTCCCACTCACTTTCTTGTAAATACAAGCTTCTCCATAAGTTTGTATAAAACCAAAACTTTTGATTACCTTATCAAAACGTTGATTCCAACTTCGGGATGCTTGCTTCAATCCATAGATGGACCATTGAAGTTTGCATACCTTGTTAGCATCTTTAGGATCGACAAAACCTTTGGGTTGCATCATATACAACTCTTCATCAATGTTACCATTGAGGAATGCTGTTTTGACATCCATCTGCCATATCCCATAATCATAATATGCAGCGATTGCTAACATAATCCTTACAGACTTTAGCTTCGCTACTGGTGAGAAAGTCTCATCGTAGTCAACTCCTTGAATTTGTCGAAACCCTTTTGCGACAAGTCGAGCTTTATAGACAGTAACATTACCATCAGCATCTGTTTTCTTATTGAAAATCCATTTGTTCTCGACAGCCTTCCGGCCATCCGGTAAGTCTACCAAAGTCCATACTTGGTTTTCGTACATGGATCCAATCTCGGATTTCATGGCTTCCTGCCATTTATTGGAATCTGGACTCATCATCGCTTCCTCATATGTCTCAGGGTCATCGGTGTTGTCCACCAACATGACACTCATAACGGGATCATACCAATCTGGAGTGGTACGAGTTCTCGTTGACCTGCGAGGCTCAGAGTAGCAACCGATAAGTTTCATGATCATCATCATTAGCTTCCTCTCTAATTTGTGCAGGCACCATAGGAACTTCTTCCAGCGCTGCGCTACTCGCAATTTCGAGAGAAGGTTCGTCAACCTCGTCGAGTTCTACTTTCCTTCCAGTCACTTCTTTTGAGAGAAATTCCTTCTCTAGAAAGGATCCATTCTTGGCAATGGAGATTTTGCCTTCGGATCTATGATAGAAAGTATACCCAATAGTTTCCTTCGGGTATCCTATGAAGACGCATTTTTCCGCTTTGGGTTCAAGCTTGTCCGGCTGTAACTTCTTTACATAGGCTTCGCATCCCCAAACTTTAAGGAACGACAATTTAGGTTTCTTCCCAAACCATAATTCATACGGTGTCGTTTCAACGGATTTAGACGGTGCCCTATTTAAAGTGAATGCGGCTGTTTCTAATGCATAACCCCAAAATGATAGCGGTAAATCTGTAAGTGACATCATAGAACGAACCATATCTAAGAGAGTTCGATTACGACGTTAAGACACACCATTACGCTGTGGTGTTCCCGGCGGTGTCAATTGTGAAAGTATTCCGCATTTCTTCAAATGCTCGCCAAACTCGTAACTTAGATATTCACCTCCACGATCATAACGTAGAAATTTAATCTTCTTGTTACGTTGATTCTCTACCTCACTTTGAAATTCCTTAAACTTCTCGAAAGTTTCAGACTTATGTTTCATGAAATAGATATACCCATATCTACTCAAGTCATCCGTGAAGGTAAGAACATAACGATAACCACCGCGCGATGCTACACTCATTGGACCACACACATCGGTATGTATGATTTCCAATAAGTCCGTAGCTCGCTCCATCATACCAGAAAATGGAGTCTTAGTCATTTTACCCATCAGACATGCTTCGCATCTTTCAAGTGATTCAAAATCAAGTGATTCAAGAAGTCCATCGGAATGGAGTTTCTTCATACGCTTCACTCCAATGTGACCAAGACGACAAGGTTACATATAGGTCGAGTTATCGCTCGATTTCAAACGTTTAGCCTCAATGTTATTAATATGTGTATTTCCACTATCGAGATTCAACAAGAATAGACCATCTATCAAAGGTGCATTTGCATAAAGCATATTACTCATATAAATCGAACAACCATTATTCTCGGATTTAAACAAGTAACCGTCTCGCAATAAACAAGATCCCGATATAATGTTCATGCTCAACGCAGGCACCAAATAACAATTATTTAAGTATAAAACTAATCCCGATGGTAGATGAAGGGTAGCGTGCCGACGATCACATCAACCTTTGATCCGCTTCCACGCACATCGTCACCTCGTTCTTCACTAGCTTCCGTTTATTCTGCAGCTCCTGCTTCGAGTTACAAATATGAGCAACCGAACCAGTATCAAATACCCAGGCACTACTACGAATACTAGTGAGATACACATCAATAACATGTATATCAGATATACCTTTCTTCTTGATGTTGTCATTCTTCAAATCCGCCAAGTACTTTGGGCAATTCCGCCCAAAGGACCTTCTCCTTGCAGAAAGCACTCAAGATCGTGCTTGGGTCCAGCCTTGGTCTTCTTGGTTGGTCTGGCAACTTTCTTGCCACCCTTCTTGAAGTGTCCCTTCTGCTTAGACTTGCCTTTCTTGAATTTGGTGGTCTTATTGACTAACAACACTTGGTGCTCTTTCTTGATCTCCACTTCTGCAGATTTTAACATAGCAAACAGTTCGCAATCGCTGCTCATGTTCTGCATGTTGTAGTTCATCACAAAGTTCTTGTAACTTGGTGGTAGTGATTGGAGGACACGGTAAATCCCTAAAGCATTAGGAATCACTATACCCAAGCTTTGAAGTTTGTTTGCATGCCCAGACATCTTAAGCACATGCTCACTGACGGAGCTGCCCTCTTCCATCTTGCAGTTAAAGAACTTTTCAGAAGCCTCATAGCTCTCAATTGCCGCATGAGTCTCAAAGAACAATTTGAGGTCACGGACAATATCATGTGGGTCTGAATTCTCAAACCTTTTCTGAAGCTCCGATTCTAAACCATACAAGATAGCACATTGAACTATGGAGTACTGATTCTTCTGAGCATGGTAAACATTCTTTACTTCATCGGTAGCATCACCGCAGTGGGTCACCCAATGTGCATCCAGCACATAGGTCAAATTACCAGCTGTGAGGACAATCCTCAAATTGCGGAACCAATCCGCAAAGTTGCTTCCATTGTTTTTTCAACTTTTCTTTCTCTAGGAACGCATTAAAATTGATGGTAGGGGCTGCCATTGATCTACAACATTTTTGCAATAGTTTAGACTAAGTTTATGAAAAATTGAGTTCTAATTAATAGTAAAGTTTAATCTAGGTGAACTCCCACTCAAAACAGCATCCCTCACATTGTTTTAGTGATCACACGAACCAAATCCACCATATCAAAACCTATCATCACGAGAGTTGATATAGTTTCAATGGCGAACAATCGACATGTTCATCATATCTACTATATGACTCATGCTTTACCTTTCGGTGATCCGTGTTCCTGAGACCATGTCTGTACATGCTAGGCTCGTCAAGATCAAACCTTAGCTTCCGCATAAGCAAATCTGGCTTGCTTACGTTGTATACACTTATGAATCTAACACACCCGATCATCACGTGGTGCTTCGAAACAACAAGCTTTAGCAACGGTGCATACTAAGGGTGAACACTTTAGAACTTGAAATTTATGTGCATGAGGGATCATCTTATAATGCTACCATCGTCTACTAAGCAATACAAGATGCATAAAGGATTAACATCACATGCAATTCATAATATGTGATATGATATGGCCTTTCTTCTTTGTGCTTCCGATCTCCATCTTCAAGCACGAACATGATCTCCATCATCACCGGCATTGCATCAAGGTCAATGACACTTCTCCATGGTTGTCGTCCACCGGCTTCAACTATTACAACTACTTTGAATAGATACGGATCTTAACATAAATTAAAGACAACCATATGGCTCTGCCGTTGCCAACTTACAATAAGGAACATTGCATACATCAAATATAATCACAATCATGGCCATATCACATCATCAGACACCCCTGCAAAACAAAGTTAGACGCCTCTACTTTCTTTGCATATTTTACGTGGTTTGGGGCTTTCAATAAGTGTCGTTCTAACTTACGAACAGGAACCACAACATTGATACTAGTATTGTTAATCACCCGTTGTAAATTGGATCTCCACTATGGGAGAAACAGCACCAAAAGCCACTTATGCAATACAAGTTGCATGTCAAGCGTGGAGCAAGTCTCATGAACGATGTCATGTAAGGTTAGCCCGGCCGCTTAATCCCAACATCCCAAGATGCAAAGTACACAAGAAGCAATTGACAATAAAAGCATCAATGCCCACAATGACCATTGTGTTCTACTCGCAATGATCTACATATAGACACGGCTCGATACCAATCGTAGGGTTTCAGAGCATGGAAAACAAAATTTTCTACCGCATACAAACAAACAAGCCAAGATCTATCTACTAGATTGTAGCAACGAGTCGATGGAATAACTCACCGAAGATTCCAAAGTGTTTAACGAGAGCGGATTCTCGTGGGTGATGTAGTCGATTTTTCTGATCTCAAGATCGCAGAGACGATCCTTCCGGCTATGCTCCGAGCAGCGCCCCTCAATCGGTCACACGTCGATTTACTGACGAAGACCTTCCTCTCCCTTGTTCCAGCAGAGCGGAGGTTGTAGCACTCTCGCGATTCCGCAGACAACGGCGTGATACCGGAAGTAGAGGGGAGATCTCGCAGGGCTTCGCCTTAAGCCGGAGCGAGTATGGTGGAGTATGAGAGGGATCCTCGGCGATCTAGGTTTTAGACACACCAAGGAGGAGGTGCTAGAGTCGGCGGCTAGGGTTTGGGGCACCCCAAGTCGGCGGCTAGGGCAACCCTGGGAGGTGGCGGTAGCAGCAGGAGGTGGTGGCGCCAATCTAGGGTTTTGGAGGAGAGGTACTTGTGTGCTAGGAGGGGCAGCCCTGCCCCTCCCTTTATAGGTGGGAGGCGCGGCCAAGGGGAGGGGAGTCCCTCCCCAACTCGGCTTGGAGGTGGGATGGCGGTTGGAGGAGGGAATCCCTCCCCAACTCGGTTTCCCACTCCTCCTCTTTCCAAAACTTGTCGTTTGACTTTCAAACTAGCCGTTTGACTTTTCAAATTAGGATTTAAATAAACCCTTTATTTTGGACAGCAAAGACACCTAGTACATGATGCAATCATTCCAACTTACAATGACACATTCATGTACCCTTCCCCCCCCCGGAGTGCCGGACATTCCGGAACATTCTAGAACATTCCCGATGAAAACACCGGAACCATCCCCAACTCCGAAACAGGACTTTCTTTATATGAATCTTATTCTCCGGACCATTCCGGATCTCCTCGTGATATCCCGAATCCCATTCGAGACTCCGAACAACATTCGGACTCTTTCTCATCATTCCATAACTACTCAAACAACGTCGAATCCTTAAGTGTGTCTCCCTACGGTTCGTGAATTATGCAGACATGATCGAGACACTTCTCCGAACAATAACCAATAGAGGAATCTGGAAATTCATATGGCTCCCACATATTTCTACGATTACTTTGTGATCGAATGAACCACTTACATACGATATCAATTTCCCTTTGTCTCACGATAGTTTACTTATCCGAGGTTATGATCGTCGGTATCTCTCCATACCTAGTTCAACCTCACATCGATAAGTACTCTTTTCTCGCTCCTGATATGTGATCCCTTGTGAGCCAGTCACATGCTTGCAAGCTAATTGGATGACATTTCACCGAGAGGGCCCAGAGTATATCTATCCGTCATATGGATGGACAAATCCCACTCTTGATCCATGTGTTTCAACCAATACTTTCTGAACACTCAATACCACCTTTATAGCCACCCAGTTACGGTGTGGTGTTTGATGTCATGGATGGTATCCATCCGGTAAAGGTGATATGCATGATCTCATGGTCGAAGGAATTAGATAACTATGCATCAGAAAGCATATAGCAATTGAACTATTAAAATGACTTGATCTTTATGCTACGCTTATCTATAGGAGTATGTCCACCATATCATTCTCCTAACGATATGATCTTGTTGTTAATAACATCTCAATGTTCATGATAGGGAAACCACAATCATATATTAACCAACAAGCTAGTATTATATAGAGGCTTTACTAGGGACTTCAAATTAAGTTTACAAATCACACAAGTATTAATGTTTCCTTGTTAATACTATTATAGCATGAATGTAAACATTTATCATAAACACAAAGATATAATAATAACTATATTTATTATTGCCTCTAGGGCATATCTCCAACAGCAGGGTCATCGGTGTTGTCCACCAACATGACACTCATAACGGGATTATACCAATCAGGAGTGGTACGAGTTCTCGTTGACCTGCAAGGCTCTATAGCAACTATAACCGAAGTCTCATGATCATCATCATTAGCTTCCTCTCTTATTAGTGCAGGCACCACAGGAACTTCTTCCAGTGCTGCGCTACTTGCAATTTCGAGAGAAGGTTCGACAACCTCATCGAGTTCTACTTTCCTTCCAGTTACTTCTTTCGAGAGAAATTCCTTCTCTAGAAAGGATCCATTCTTGGCAACGAAGATTTTGCCCTCGGATCTATGATAGAAGGTATACCCAATAGTTTCCTTCGGGTATCCTATGAAGACGCATTTTTCCACTTTAGGTTCAAGCTTGTCCGGCTGTAACTTCTTTACATAGGCTTCGCAACCCCAAACTTTAAGGAACGACAATTTAGGTTTCTTAACCATAATTCATACGGTGTTGTTTCAACGAATTTAGATGGTGCCCTATTTAAAGTGAATGTGGCTGTTTCTAATGCATAACCCCAAAATGATAGCGGTAAATCTGTAAGTGACATCATAGAATGAACCATATCTAAGAGAGTTCGATTACGACGTTCGGACACACCATTACGCTGTGGTGTTCCCGGTGGTGTCAATTGTCAAAGTATTCCGCATTTCTTCAAATGCTCGCCAAACTCGTAACTTAGATATTCACCTCCACGATCAGAACGTAGAAATTTAATCTTCTTGTTACGTTGATTCTCTACCTCACTTTGAAATTCCTTAAACTTCTCGAAAGTTTCGGACTTATGTTTCATGAAATAGATATACCCATATCTACTCAAGTCATCCGTGAAGGTAAGAACATAACGATAACCACCGCGCGATGCTACACTCATTGGACCACACACATCGGTATGTATGATTTCCAATAAGTCCGTAGCTCGCTCCATCATACCAGAAAATGGAGTCTTAGTCATTTTACCCATCAGACATGCTTCGCATCTTTCAAGTGATTCGACATCAAGTGATTCAAGAAGTCCATCGGAATGGAGTTTCTTCATACGCTTCACTCCAATGTGACCAAGACGACAGAGCCACATATAGGTCGAGTTATCGCTTGATTTCAAACGTTTAGCCTCAATGTTATTAATATGTGTATTTCCACTATCGAGATTCAATAAGAATAGACCATCTATCAAAGGTGCATGTGCATAAAACACATTACTCATATAAATCGAACAACCATTATTCTCGGACTTAAACAAGTAACCGTCTCACAATAAACAAGATCCCGATATAATGTTCATGCTTAATGCAGGCACCAAATAACAATTATTTAAGTATAAAACTAATACCGATGGTAGATGAAGGGGTAGCGTGCCGACCGCGATCACATCAACCTTTGATCCGTTTCCCACGCGCATCGTCACCTCGTTCTTCGCTAGCTTCCGTTTATTCTGCAGCACCTGTTTCGAGTTACAAATATGAGCAACCGAACCAGTATCAAATACCCAGGCACTACTATGAGTACTAGTGAGATACACATCAATAACATGTATATCGGATATACCTTTCTTCTTGATGTTGTCGTTCTTCAAATCCGCCAAGTACTTTGGGCAATTCCGCTTCCAGTGACCTTCTCCCTTGCAGTAAAAGCATTCAGTATCAGGCTTAGGTCCAGCCTTGGTCTTCTTCGTCGGTGCGGCAACTTTCTTACCACCCTTCTTGAAGTGTCCCTTTTGCTTAGACTTGCCTTTCTTGAATTTGGTGGTCTTATTGACCATCAACACTTGGTTCTCTTTCTTGATGTCCACTTCTGCAGATTTCAACATGGCAAAGAGTTCTGGCAACTGTTTGTTCATGTTTTGCATATTGTAGTTCATCACAAAGTTCTTGTAACTTGGTGGTAGTGATTGGAGGACACGATAAATCCCCAAAGCATTAGGAATCACTATACCCAAGCTTTGAAGTTTGTTTGCGTGCCCAGACATCTTAAGCACATGCTCACTGACGGAGCTTCCCTCTTCCATCTTGCAGTTAAAGAACTTTTTAGAAGCCTCATAGCTCTCAATCGCCGCGTGAGTCTCAAATATCAATTTGAGATCACGGACAATATCATGTGGGTCTGAATTCTCAAACCTTTTCTGAAGCTCCAATTCTAAACCATACAAGATAGCACACTGAACTGTGGAGTACTGAGTCTTCCGAGCGAGGTAAACATTCTTTACTTCATCGGTAGCAGTAGCTGTAGGTGGGTCACCCAGCGGTGCATCCAGCACATAGGTCAAATTACCAGCTGTGAGGACAATCCTCAAATTGCGGAACCAATCCGCGAAGTTGCTTCCATTGTTTTTCAACTTTTCTTTCTCTAGGAACGTATTAAAATTGATGGTAGGGGCCGCCATGGATCTACAACATATTTGCAATAGTTTAGACTAAGTTTATGACAAATTGAGTTCTAATTAATAGTTAAATTAATCTAGGTGAACTCCCACTCAAAACAATATCCCTCACATTGTTTTAGTGATCACACGAACCAAATCCACCACATCAACACCGATCATCACGAGAGTTGATGTAGCTTCAATGGCGAACATTCGACATGTTCATCATATCTACTATATGATTCATGCTTTACCTTTCGGTGATCCGTGTTCCGAGACCATGTCTGTACATGCTAGGCTCGTCAAGATCAAACCTTAACTTCCGCATGAGCAAATCTGGCTTGCTCATGTTGTATACACTTGCGGAATCTAACACACCAAGGAGGAGGTGCTAGGGCCAGCGGATAGGGCTTGGGGCTGCCCAAGTCGGCGGCTAGGGGAGAAACCCTAGGCGGCGGCTATGGTGGGCGGCGGCTAGGGTTTAGGTTTAGAGGGGGGCAACTTGTGTGCTAGGAGGGGCAGCCATGCCCCTCCTTTTATAGGTGGGAGGCGCCGGCCAAGGGGAGGGGAGTCCCTCCCCAACTCGGATCCCAAGTGGGCCGGCGATGGAGGGGAGGAACTCCTCCCCAAGTAGGTTTCCTACTTCCCCTCCACCTTCCAAAATAGCCGTTTGACTTTTCAAATTGGCGTTTGACTTTTCAAACTAGGATTTGATTAAACCCTTTATTTTGCTCAGCGATGACACCTAGTACATGATGCAATCATTCCAACTTGATATGACACATTCATGTACCCTTCCCCTCTAGAGTGCCGGACATTCCGGAACCTTCTAGAACATTCCCGATGAAAACATCGGAACCATTCTCAAACCCCGAAACAGGACTTTCCTTATATGAATCTTATTCTCCGGACCATTCCGGATCTCCTCGTGATATCCCGGATCCCATTCGAGACTCCGAACAACATTCGGTCTCTTACTCATCATTCCATAACTACTCAAACAACGTCGAATCCTTAAGTGTGTCTCCCTACGGTTCGTGAATTATGCGGACATGATCGAGACACTTCTCCGAACAATAACCAATAGAGGAATCTGGAAATTCATATGGCTCCCACATATTTCTACGATTACTTAGCAATCGAATGAACCACTTACATACGATACCCATTTCCCTTTGTCTCACGATAGTTTACTTATCCGAGGTTATGATCGTCGGTATCTCTGCATACCTAGTTCAACCTCGTTACTGATAAGTACTGTTTTCTCGTTCCCGTGATATGTGATCCCTTGTGAGCCAGTCACATGCTTGCAAGCTAATTGGATGACATTCCATCGATAGGGCCCAGAGTATATCTATCCGTCATATGGATGGACAAATCCCACTCTTGATCCATGTGTCTCAACCAATACTTTCCGAACACTCAATGCCACCTTTATAGCCACCCAGTTACGGTGTGGTGTTTGATGTCATCAAAGCGTCCTTCCGGTGAAGGTGATATGCATGATATCATGGTCAAAGGAATTAGGTTACTATGTATCAGAAAGCATATAGCAATTGAACTATTAAAATGACTCGACCTTTATGCTACGCTTATCTATAGGAGTATGTCCACCATATCATTCTCCTAACGATATGATCTTGTTGTTTATAACATCTTAATGTTCATGATAGGGAAACCACAATCATTTATTAACCAACAAGCTAGTATTATAAATAGGCTTTACTAGGGACTCTATTTTAGTTTACAAATCACACAAGTATTAATGTTTCCTTGTTAATACTATTATAGCATGAATGTAAACATTTATCATAAACACAAAGATATAATAATAACTACATTTATTATTGCCTCTAGGGCATATCTCCAACACGCTCTAGACGTAGGATGCAGATCCAACGCACACGATAGAATATTAAACGAAGGGGTATCCTTGTTTCTGCGTCGCACAATCTGTTTAGATCTAACGACCGTATATGCTGATCCGCGCGAAATGGTATGCACCAGTAGGAAAGAGCCACGTGGCCCTGTTTGTTTGAATAAAACCAGAAATGATCTATGTGTTGTTCCAATTTGAAAAATTCATAACTTTCAAACCACACGTCCAAATTTTGCAAATTTTATATTAATGGAATCAGCAAGACAAGTACTTTCTGACCATGCACTTTGTTTAGTAAATTGGTTCTGTTAAATTGTTTGATTTTGCAGAAACTTGTGTAGGCATATTTAGAATATAAAATTTGTTCTAAAATGAATTTTGAGATGAAATCTTTGGAAAATGGTTTTTTTAACCTACTGACCATAGAAATCAATTTGTGGTTTCAAAAACATATTTGGTGAAGCAAAAGAATAAACTTTTGATTTAAACCATTTCGAGTCAAATAAAAGTAATGTTTATTTATTTAAAATGCTTTTGGGAGAAAATCTTTGGGAAATGTTTTGGAATAAACTCTCTGACCCCAAGCACCAAGTTTTATGATTTAAAAATGTATTTGGTGAACCACATAAAATTGTTGTTTTGCTAAAGGCATTTTCAGCCACATAAAATATTGATTTTGTTCAAAAATGGTTTAAAGGTAAAATCTTTTGCAAATAGTTTTGCCACTTTATAAAATTACTAATAAGTGTTTTATAATGTTTATAACCTATTATAAACCACTTTTGTAAATAAAACAAAGTTTGGCATGCTTGCATGCATTGTTTTGTTTCTATCATTTTATGTGATGTTTTGCTTGAATGGTAGATTGAGATTGTGCCTTGCCTGATTGAATTGTAGTGATTTGAGGAGTGTGATCATTTCAAAGACAAGGAGTGAACTTATATTCTCTACCAAAAAGGCAAGTGATGCTTCATACTTTGTCCCATTATTTTCACTATGCATTAGTGATATTTCTAAGTAGGACTTGCATGGAATTTTTGCTAAGTATAAACTATGCCATGGGAAATCCTAGTAGATGAACCCTTAGTAGAAATTCCAAAGTTAAGATTCCTACTACTATCATGCTTAGCTTAGCTAGTAGAAAACAAGGGTGGAATATATATTCATACTATGGAATATTTCTAAGTCAAGGACTTGTGTTTTGTTTAAAAAAACAACTAAGTGAATGAAACACCTGGGTGGAATGGTTGTGAATGGTTTATGTTGAGTGGTTCACAAGGCCCATTTCTATGGTTTACCTTGTGTATCTCACTTGTGGATGGCCACCCAGGAACAAAGAGATTTGAGATGTCAAATGTTGAGAAGCTTCAAGTGCAGCCACTTGGCATTATGGGCTCTGCCTGGATCATATAGGTTGCAATAACTTAGCCAAATGGACAGTTGGTGGTAGGGGATGATAGGTTGGAACGCGTCCATTCTGGTCTAAGGGAAGGCTTCTGAAAGATCTTGTCTTGGTGAAACCAAGTCTTGTGGGGAAAGTGCACCACCTCTTCAGAGTGTAAAATCTAAGTACTTAGCCATGTCCCTGGTAAAGGACAATTTGAGCATCAATACATGGAAGCTATCAAGAATCTCCTCATCCAAATTTCTAAGTTAAAAACTTGTGGTTGAACAAGGGTTGAAGGATCACCAATTTCTATTAGGAGATGCCTTGGGAATGATTTTTTTGAAGCAAAAACTTAGTTTTTTAAAATGATAAGGAAAATCTATTTTGAGCAATGCAAGCCTAAGCTCCACTTAGCCAAATGCATATAGATGATAGACTCCACTATACTACCATAGTATCACTTGCCAATACAATTCAAATGTATTGAACCACTGTGGCTGTAACTTGTTATGTTGCAGGTTTGTTTGATATTAGTGAAGTTTGTTGAATTAGGATTACAAGTCTACAACCAACATGTTTGCCTGTGGCACTTTGAAGATGAAGGACCCCATGCTATTGTTATATTCTGCTGCATTGTAATGAGATAGCCAAATGAGCTATGTAAGATGTAATAAATTATTTTATTCCTGGTTATAAAGTTGTATTATGACCTTTGTTTCTTCATATTACATCTTAACTGTGGATGCTAGCTATTGATCCAGGGACTAGCATTGCAATCACAGGGATCCTTTTCCTTTATAAAGGAGGGATCTTACAATGTTCTAGAAGGGTCTGGAAGGTCCGGCACTCTGGAGGAGAAGGGTACATGAATGTGTCATAACAAGTTGGAATGGTTGCATCATGTACTAGGTATCATGGCTGGGCAAAATAAAGGGATAAATCAAATCCTATTTTGAAAAAGTCAAACGCCAATTTGAAAAGTCAAACGACAGTTTTGCTTGGTGGAGGGAGAGTAGGAAACCTACTTGGGGAGGAGTTCCTCTCCCTCCACCCGCCGGCCAAGGAGGCCGACTTGGGGGAGGACTCCATTCCCTTGGTCGGCGCCCTCCCACCTATAAAAGGAGGGGCAGGGGTGCCCCTCTAGACACACACCTCTCTCCACCAAAACCCTAACCCTAGCCGCTGGCCACCAAGTCGTCGCCGTCACCTGGTGTTTGCCCTAGCCGCCGAGTTGGGGCCCTCCCCTTGCCCTAGCCGCCGGCCTAGCCCTCTCTCCTTGGTGCCTCTAAACCCTAGATCACCAAGGCCTCTCTCATAGTCTACCATACTCGCTCCGGCTTAAGGCGAAGCCCTGCGAGATCTCCCCTCTACTTCCTGCATTCACTGTTGTCAGTCGCCGAATCGCGAGGAGAGTGCTACAACCTCCGCTTCGCTGGAACAAGGAGAGGAAGGTCTTCATCGAAAATTTAACGTGACCGATCATGGAGCGGGCCTTGAACGCAGCCGAAGGATCGTCTACAAGATCTTGAGATCGGCAAGAGTACGACTACATCACCCACGAGAATCTGCTCTCGTTAAACACTTTGGAATCTTCGAGGGTGAGTTATTCTATCGACTCGTTGCTATAATCTAGTAGATAGATCTTGGCTTGTTTGTTTGTATGCGGTAGAAATTTTTTGTTTTCCATGCTACGAACCCCTACATACCGGACCGTCCAGAAAAACACCCCAACGGCCATATTTTGTCTAGCCCTATATAAGTCTTTTGTCCTTTTTCATATAGGGCTGCTTCTTCCTCCTCCTTTTGTCTAAGCTTTGCCCCCATTTGCCTTACTCTTTGAGCTTGATTTCTACTCACCCCTCCATTGATTCTTGCATATATTTGAGGGGTAGTTGGAGGAGATCTAGATCTACGTTTTGACCAAACCAAAACATCTCTTTGTGAGTGTATCTTTGGGGGTCTAGATTTTGGAGGATTTTGTGTCTCTCTTTGATTCCTCCTCTCTTGTTCCCCCAATAGCTTTAGTAGCTTTGTTGGAACTTGAGAGTGAGGGATTTGAGCATCTTTGTGGTGTTCTTGCCTTTTGCATTTGGTGCATCATTTTGAGTTCTCCTCGGAGGATTTGGTTTGAGTTGCTCATTGGAGCTAGTCCCTCTTGGGTTCTTGGAACCCTAGACGGTTTTGTGGCCTTGGTGGCATTGTGGCCTTGGTGGCATTGGTTGAGGCCTTTTGTATGCTTTGTTGGGAGCCTCCAATTAAGTTGTGGAGAAGTGCCCCAACCTTGTGAGAGGTTCCGGTTGCCACCGACAAGTGCACCGATAGTGGAAGCGTGGATCGATCCCGTTGGGGTGAGATTCACCGGAGAATAAGGGAGGCCTTTTGGGGCATTGGTGGTTTGATACCACCCCCTCTCCAAACGATACGTACTCCATGTTGGGAGGAACTCGGTAAAATTTCGGTGTCCCCGCGTGCCTCGGTTATCTCTATACCCGAGCTCTTTACTTATGCACTTTACATTGTGATAGCCTTCGTGCTTGAAGTAATATATACTATCACTTTATTGCTTATATTGCTTAGCATAAGTTGTTGGTGCACATAGGTGAACCTTAGTTGTTCTAGGTTGTGCTTAACAAAGTAAACACTAGTTTTATTCCGCCTTTTTTGAGCCACTCTAGGAGAAGTTTTAATCGCCTATTCACCCCCTCTAGGCGACATCCGTATCCTTTCAATTGGTATCAGAGCCCGGTCTCTCATTTTAGGCTTCACCGCCTTGAGAGTAAAGATGTCGTCTAGAGGATTAGTGCACAATGACATGTTCACATTCGATGGCACAAATTATGATATATGGAAAAATCGCATGCTCATTCATTTTGAGGACATGGACCCAAATTTGGAGCATATTGTAGATATAGGTTTTTCTCCTCCTATGGATTTCAAAAATCTATCTTGTGAGGATGATAAAAACTTATATCTCGATGCTCAAGCTTCTAATGTGCTTGTTAATGCTTTGAGCTATGTAGTTACCTCTTCAATCATTCCTTTTTGGAGTGCTCATGAGTTATGGACAAAACTTCAAGATAAATATGTTGTGTCCAACATTATTGAGGATGATTGTGTTGCTTCCACTTCCGGTCGAGATGAGTTATCATCCTCTACCACTTCACCAACATGTGACTTGTCACAAGGTAATGAGATGGTGATAGAAATTGCAATATGGATAGTGTGTTCACTATTTGTAGTCCCTCATATCTATCTAGTTGCAATGATCTATCTTTGGACCTTAACACTTCTAGCACTCAAAATTCCTCACATGCTTGTGTTAATAGTCCTTGCATATCATGTAGAAATGACTTGAATAAATCTCATGATGATATGCTCATGTTGTCTTGTTGCCATGATAAAAATGCTTCTATTTCCTCTAGTGCTTGTGTTGCGAACCATGTAGAGGAAAATGAAGATTCTATGGGCCAAGACAAGGTCTTGAAGGGAGCTACAAGTGCAATCTCATCATCACCTTCCTCCGGTTCTCACATGTGCCTTATGGCTAAGGGAACAAAGGTAACCTCTTTGAATCCCATTCTATATCTTGATGATGATGAGGTTGAAAATGATAATGATGATTATAGAGGTAAGTATGATATTACCTCTATTAAGAAAATGGGAGAGGTTGTCTATAGCGCTCTCTTCAAAAATAAAATTGCTTCCTCCAACTTTCTTGAAATCTTGAATTGTGCCATAGAAGGCAATGATCTTATTGGGGAGGAAGAAAACTTAATTGATGAAAAGTTTGCACTTGAGCGTGAGTATGCTGATGAAGTTGCACAACTAAAGGACTCCATTGAAGAAGAACAAACCACCAAAGAATCTCTTGAGGAGACTTTTACTCTAGAATTATCTAGAGTAAAGGAATACATGATAGAGAACTTGCGGTGGCAAACTCCTTCAATATTAAAAATGATGAACTTGAAGGTGCTTATGCTAAACTCCTTGAGGATTTTGAGCACCTCAAAAATGGCTCTAGGGTCATCAAGGGTGAGCTCATCAAACTCACCGAGTCACATGAGTAACTTAAAGCTTCATATTCAAAAGAGCTTGCCAAGTTGCCCTCACCTCTCGCTAATAATGATGATGCTTGTGCTACTAACTCTATTTCTTGTGAAGAATCTATTTTGGAGGAGAATGTTGAGCTAAAGGCTCAACTTGCGTTGCTAACTAGAAACTACGGTAATTTAGAAGAAAGTCATGTTAAGCTCTCAAGCTCGCATGAGGATCTTCTAGTCTCCCATGGTAGGCTAAAGTTAGCTCATGAGGCCATCATGTCAAAGGTAACATCTAGTGGGCCTCATGTGGACATTAGCACTATATCTACTCCAAATGTTCTATTGCCATGTGCTAGTCCGTGTAATTCATCCTCTCACAACCATGCTATATCTCTTGATGAATTACATTCCATGCCTTGTTGATCTAACAATGTAGCATCTACTTCCTCTCGTACTTTTGTTGAAACTAACCATGTAGAGGAAATAAAAGAGCTCAAGGCTCAAGTCACTTCTTTGAGAAATGACTTGAAAAAAGGGTCATCAAGGGAAGGCCGCACTCAACAAAATCTTGAGTGTGCAAAAATCCCCCAATGACAAGAGTGGGCTTGGATTCAACTCCAATATCAAGAACAAGTCCACTATCAAGTTGAATCACAAGGACAACAAGAAGAATGGCCAAGATCAAGTCAAGAATCCGACCAACATTGTTTGCTTCAAGTGCAAGGAAGAAGGGCACCATGTTAGATCTTGCCCATTGAATAAAAAGCCTCTTAGTGTGAAGCAACAAGGGAAGCAGCCTCAAGCTCCACCTCAAGTCATTAATGGGCCTCCTCCTAAGAGGACTACTCGAGCTCTTCCTCGAATTGTGGCTTCACCCAATAAGAAAGATGGCAAGAGTAGAACTTGCTACATATGCCGTGAGAAGGGGCATATTTCTTCCTCATGCACTATTGGTATCTCCTCATCCAACCCTATCATTATTGATAATGCTTATTCTCTTTATAAGGATGAGGTTGGCAACGTGTTTGCCAAATTTGTTGGTTCCCAATGTGGTGTCAAGAAAAGATCCATTTGGGTTGCCAATCCTATGTGACTAACCTCTTAGGACCCAACTGGGTTGGGGACCAACAAGCCAAAACTTAATCAATAGGTGTGTGTTGGAGGGCATTGGAGACTTGGCTACATTATGAAGAATTGAGGGATCTTCATCAATCATTATTGTCAAGCCAAGCCATTTGTATTATCATGATTATATTATATTTCCAATATTCCTCCTTGCGGTAACATATGCTTAACTCATTACATTGAAAGTTACTCACCCTTTATGCATCTGTTGGTTTTGTATCTTCCATGCTTTTGTACATATTGTGCTTTCCACTTAATTATCTTGAGATATCAATCATATTTGTGTATGATTAAGTGGAACAACATGTATGTGTGTTTCTTGTGCTTGAGCCTTACTTGTTTATATTTGGTATCTTATTTGGCTCTTGTGAGAGATTAATGGACTATCCCATTTTGGGGGAGTTTTATGCTTAGGCATTCCACAATCCTAAAAATGTGTGTACATGAGGAATACCACCTAGCATTTATATTGGGATATTATCTAGTCTCTATGTGGTACAATTCTCATGATAGATTTAAGTTTTATAATGTCCATTAATTATCTCTATTCATATTATTTTGCCTCGTGTTGGTTTTTATGGTAGTGTCACATTATGGGGGAGTCACATGCTTAGTGCATATTACAATCCTTGAAAATGTGAATATTCGAGGTTGTGTCACTTAGAATTGATATTGATAATTATCTAGCTCCTATGTGACACATTTGCTCATACAAGTCCCAATTTGCTCGAATGCCTTTATTGCTCATATTTTGGATCTTGTATGTGAGAATGATTCTTGGTATGTGTTTCCTCATATTTAGATATATATTCGCATGGAAACCATTTGCTTCAAGTTACTCTAATCACTAGTGATTGTGTGACTATTGGAAGCTACCAAGAATCTTGTTTGAAGTATCATGCTCAATTCTTATATTTAGTTATATGCTTCTTGTTGTGTGAATATGATCTTGGATATCAATATGAACTACCTAGGGAAGATTATTCTCAATTCTTCCTGTCCTTGGAGAATTAGTACCAAATTTATGGTAGACTTTTTTGATCATATTCACTTTGGCCTTTGCTTAATATTGTCCTATCTTTGGCCAAGAAAATGTTTTGTGTTGTCTCCCAAGCCTTCCTTGCTTCTTGTGGATCTTCTTATTTTATTGATAACCTCTTGTGTTTTACTTATTTTAGGTACTAGCGATGATCCCATTTGTGTGCATTTTTCATTTAAAAGGAAAATCCTACATAATGCACTATCTATGGGGGAGCTCTCCTATATTATTTAGAACACTCATATTAATGCTTCTTTGTTTGATCCATATCGTGTTTTATGTGCTTGGAACCTCAATCTTTTTGTTTTGGTACTTGTGCCATCATGTGAAGTTTGAGGAGTTTGGTTTCTTGTTGGAACCTTGCTCTTTTTGGGAGTTGATTTTGTCTCATTCCTTGTTTTTTGATTTCACCATTTTAGAATGAGATAAATCCTTGAGCATTTTTATTTTCTATCTATCTTTTGCTCTTTTGGTCTTAGCCTAAGTTCATTTGTTGAACTTGTGATCTTTCATGTGTTGAATTGGTTCTTTGATGCAATCTGGATATCGTTTTTATTTGTTGTTTTTGTTCAAATTGTATCTTATTTTTGGTTCTTAAAAGCTTTATGCATGCATATTTACTATATGTTTATATTATGGCATGCTTTCTTTGTTTGATCCAATATATAAGGGAAACTCCACCAATTCCCATCGGCTAAGTTGTGCATGAAATTCAATTTCATATCAATATGCACGTAATTATGTGGAGTCTCTCCTATGTATTGTAGTTGCACTAACTACTTTGGACCCAATATGTTTGGGGACCATTTTTGTACTTAATTGTGTTTTAGGTACATTGGAGATATATTGGATGCTTGTCTCTCAATTTTGAAGAAGTGGTGCATACATAAAAATTTGAGGCAAAGCTATAGGATGATCAACGAATTCATATCCTCTACATCCTACCAATTATATCTCGGTAACAAGTATCTCTTTCTCATGCTCACATATCTTGATTCCAACCGTTTGTCGGTTGCCTTCTAGCATGAATTAATGTATTTGTAATTGTTATAGTTCTAGCCATGGTTTTAAGAGGATTCTCTATTGTATATGTGTTTAAGTTGAGATGAGTGCATATAATTGGGACTATACAAAATCATGCATATGATCCTCCAATCCCAAATATGTCAATCTAGCAATTTTATTGCCTATCATTTCATCAACTTCTCTCATGTGCAATCGTGAGATTTTTGCTAGTCTATTCTATCTTATGATACTTGTTGCCTTTCTCCATATATTCCAACTTTCTCATTTTTCCTTGGTGATAGTTGTAATATATGTAGTGTGTTGGTGTTTGAATCTCATTAATATACAATAAGATATATGTGAGACTTTGGCCATGCTTTGAAGCTAAAATCTTATGTATATATGTTATGACTTCATTTTTGCCTTTCATGTGCTTTCTTGTATAATCTTCTTCATGTGTGCATAATTCTTCTTTGGCATATGTCTTTGTGATGTTTTCCAATTAGAGACATATACACATATGAGGATATAATTTTAGTCGATTTTTAATCCTTGGAGACCACCTTTCTATTTCTTTTGATTCTTCGGTGGCTTCCAAATTTAATTGCCTATGAGTGCTTGTTCCTCTTGGTTGCATCTTTGGTCACTCATATTTGTTCTCTCATGCCTTGTATTATTAAATGAACTTGGATGAGTGAGGATTCCATGATTATGCACCTTGTTCCCAAATCCAATTATCACAATTGGTGCATTATCTTTAGGGAAGCTCATCTAATTCATTTAATAATGCTTATTTACCTTTTGTCTCATTTATTGCGTCTTAAATGCTCATGGGGGAGCAAGGATTCCATATTTGTGCAATATGTACTCTAATGCATTTATGTTGAATAGTGCACAAATCTTGGGGAGCTTCTCTATTAGTTATTTAAAGCACCTTTTTGCTCATATCATAATATCTTGCAGTTTCCATTTGGACTCATTTGTTGTTTTCAAATTGGTTTGTCGGACTTGTAGTTGCTTGCATCATTTGACTTTATTTTAGCAATCTTTGGGTCCTCGATATAGTCCTACTCCCTCCCAAGTATTCATCACTGGATATGTGCGAAGGCACACCTTTGGAGGAAGTATTACTATATTTGCCTTCTAGAACTTATCACCCATTTCGGCAATCGATGCCAATGGGGGAGAAGTTTTAGAGGGTTTAAGGGAAGTTGGTCTATGCATTGAGTTTGTTCTTGTGCATTTGCTTCTCATGCTCTTGCATCTTTGCCGTTGCTTAGCATGTGGTATATATAGTGGAAACTCCACCAATGATAATGATTGGCAATATATGCAATGAAATTCGAGTTCATCACACATGCATAGATTGTGGGGGAGTTTGCTCTATATATGGTGGTGGTACCAATATCACATACTTTTGTAGTATTTGACATTGGTGTTACCATTTTATTCATTAATATTCCTTATATAAACCCTCTTAAAGGGATTGTCATCAATTACCAAAATGGGGGAGATTGAAAGAACATGTTGGGACCCCCATGTGTGGTTTTGGTAATTAATGACAATCTTTATGGACTAATGTGTGTATTAAGTTATACTTGTAGGATTTGTCCATTGGCATCGCTTGGAGCATGTGTTGGCTTCAAGGTCGATGAAATGCAAAGAAGATATGTTGTGCAAGCTCAATATACGAGGTCGATGATGAGGAATTAAGAAAGGCGTTCCATCTTGAGAAGGGCAAGATCTTCTACATCGAGCTCAAGTGGAATGCTCAAGGCAAAGGTATAATCTTGATAGTTTTTCCCTTTTGCCAGTCTCATGTTGTGTGTGTGTGAGACCAGGTTTAGGATAGATAATCGTACTATCAAGAGGGGCTCTCGTATGACTAATTCGGTCACATCATTCGGAGAGAGCTCAAACCTTTGCATACTTGCATCATCGTATTTGGTTGTTATTTGGTCTTATCCATGTGAGGATATAGAGCTTGTGGTAATATCCATAACAAGCTCTTGTTCATCAAAATCGGATCTCCCATATGTATCTTGTTGTGATTTTTATTTATGCGGCTTTTCGGTTTCTCACCAAGTGAGGTATATCACAGTATTCTACTTCATACTTTCTCACTTGGTGATAATCAATATTTCCAACGCAATTTGAATCGGGTCAATCGGAGCTTCCAGTCAAAAGTTATTGCCGTTTGAATATTTGCCTGTCAATCTGATTTCTGGGCCGAGGGTAGTACCGCCCGGGCGGGCCGGTACTACCGCCCAGGCCTAAAAGCGGCCCGTTTTCTTTCTGCCTCGCTAGGTACCTTTTCTCGGTAGTACCGGCCGGCCCGGTAGTACAGCCCGGGTGGGCCAGTACTACCGGCTGGCCCAGTTTATTTTTTCCTAGTTTCATTTTTCCAGAGCTCGATCATGCACGCTCTGCTTGCCCCGTCTTTGCCGACCGCTGCATTGTCTGGGCCTGCGCGGCTTGGCCCCACACTCCGCTCCCGCTCCGCCACGCGCAGCAGGCTCGCTCGCCACGGCGCCGCTTCTTACTTCTGCCCAGGCGATCGCTGCCGCCGCCTCTGCAGCCGCCCATCGCTACTGCCGTCTCTGTGTTGACCGCGTCGCCTCACCAGCCGCGCAGCTGCTAGCTACGGCTGCCTGGCCCCGCGCTGCGCAGCTGCTGCGTGGCTAGCTGCCGCCGCCTGGGCCCGCTCAGCTGGGCCCGCTTGCTGCTGCGCTGCCACTGCTGTTCCGCATGTGCGCGTGCCAGGCTGGCCCCACCTGCTGCTGCTGCTGCCGCTTTCTCTTCCTGGCTCGCTCGCTGATGTCCGGTTTGTTTGGACCAGTAGTACCGGCCCAATCCGGTACTACCGGACCGTCCAGAAAAACACCCCAACGGCCATATTTTGTCTATCCCTATATAAGTCTTTTGTCCTTTTTTATATAGGGTTGCTTCTTCCTCCTCCTTTTGTCTAAGCTTTGCCCCCATTTGCCTTACTCTTTGAGCTTGATTTCTAATCACCCCTCCATTGATTCTTTCATATATTTGAGGGTAGTTGGAGGACATCTAGATCTATGTTTCGACCAAACCAAAACATCTCTTTGTGAGTGTATCTTTGGGGATCTAGATTTTGGGGGATTTTGTGTCTCTCTTTGATTCCTCCTCTCTTGTTCCCCCAATAGCTTTAGTAGCTTTGTTGGAACTTGAGAGTGAGGGATTTGAGCATCTTTGTGGTGTTCTTGCCTTTTGCATTTGGTGCATCGGTTTGAGTTCTCCTCGGAGGATTTGGTTTGAGTTGCTCATTGGAGCTAGTCCCTCTTGGGTTCTTGGAACCCTAGACGGTTTTGTGGCCTTGGTGGCATTGGTTGAGGCCTTTTGTGGCGTTTGTTGGGATCCTCCAATTAAGTTGTGGAGAAGTGCCCCAACCTTGTGAGAGGTTCCGGTTGCCACCGACAAGTGCACCGATAGTGGAAGCGTGGATCGATCCGGTTGGGGTGAGATTCACCGGAGAATAAGGGAGGCCTTTTGTGGCGTTGGTGGTTTGATACCACCCCCTCTCCAAACGAGACGTACTCCATGTTGGGAGGAACTCGGTAAAATTTCGGTGTCCCCGCGTGCCTCGGTTATCTCTATACCCGAGCTCTTTACTTATGCACTTTACATTGTGATAGCCTTCGTGCTTGAAGTAATATATACTATCACTTTGTTGCTTATATATTGCTTAGCATAAGTTGTTGGTGCACATAGGTGAACCTTAGTTGTTCTAGGTTGTGCTTAACAAAGTAAACACTAGTTTTAGTCCGCCTTTGTTGAGCCACTCTAGGAAAAGTTTTAATCGCCTATTCATCCCCCTCTAGGCGACATCCGTATCCTTTCACAACTACCGACCTATGTTCCCTGAATACGCTGATACCGCAATGGAAGACAATGAAGAAGAAGGAGGTGAATAACGGGAACCAGACTAGCCCGTTGATGATCTTGGTCAGATCATTTCTGATGCAAAGCGAGACTACGACACCAAAAAGGAGAGGTTGTAGTTTGAGCAGATGTTACAGGACCACAATAAATTGTTGTACCCAACATGTGAAGATGGCCAGAAGAAGCTGGGTAGCACACTGGAATTTCTAAAGTGGAAGGCAGAGACCAGTGTGACTGACTCGAGATTTGAGAAGTTGTTGGTACTCATGAAGAGGTTGCTTCCAAGAAAACGAATTTCCCGCCAGTACATACGAAGCAAAGAAGCTCATCTGCCATGTAGGATTAGATGTGCAGAAGATACATACGTGCCCTAATGACTGCATCCTCTACCGCGGTGAGAAGTAGGAGAATTTGGATAAATGCCCGGTATACACTGCATTGCTGTATAAGATCAGAAAATCTGACCCTGGTGATGTTGATGGTGAGCCTCCCAGGAAGAGGGTTCCTGCCAAGGTGATGTGGTATGCTCCTATAATACCATGATTGAAACGTTTGTTCAGAAACAAAGAGCATGCCAAGTTGTTGCGATGGCACATGTAAGAACGTAAGGAAGACGGGATGTTGAGGCACCTCGTTGATGGTCGACAGTGGAGAAAAATCAAGAGAGACTTCCCAGACTTTGCTGGTGACGCAAGAAACTTATGGTTTGGTCTAAATACAGATGGCATGAATCCTTTTGGAGAGAAGAGCTGCAGTCACAACACCTGGCCCGTCACTCTATGTATCTACAACCTTCCTCCTTGGTTGTGCATGAAGCGGAAGTTCATTATGATGCCAGTGCTCATCCAAGGCCCGAAGCAACCCGGCAATGACATTGGTGTGTACCTAAGGCCATTAGTTGATGAACTTTTACAGTTGTGGGCTGAACCAGGTTTACGAGTGTGGGATGAGCACAAACAGGAGCCATTCGACCTACGAGCGTTGCTATTCGTAACCATCAATGATTGGCCTGCTCTTAGTAACATCTCAGGACAGACGAACAAGGGATATAATGCATGCACACTCTGTTTAGATGAGACTAAAAGTATATATCTGGATAAATCTAGGAAGAATGTGTACCCGTACAATCATCATTTTCTTCCGCCCAGACATCCCTTAAGGAAAAAAAGGCAAGCATTTCAATGGCGAGGCAGATCACCGGAAGGAGCCTGCCCCCCGTACTGGTGCTGATGTATTTGGTATGGTTAAGGATTTAAATGTAATATTTGGAAAGGGTTCCAGGGGACAACCTGTTCCGAAAGACGCCGACGGACGCGCACCCATGTGGAAGAAGATATCTATATTTTGGGAGCTACCCTATTGGGAAGTCCATGAGGTCCGCTCTGCCATCAATGTGATGCACCTGACAAAGAATCTTTGCTTGAATATTTTAGGCTTCTTGGGCTTGTATGGGAAGTCAAAAGATACACCGGAAGCACGGGAGGACCAACAACATCATAAAGGACGAGACGGCAACCATCTAGGGCAGTTTCAAGGGCCTGCCAGCTATGCTCTAACCAAGGAAGAGAAGGAAATCTTTTTTGAAGTCCTTTTCAGTATCAAGGTCCCTTCTGGCTTCTCGTATAACATAAAGGGAATAGTAAATATGAAAGAGAAAAAATTCCAAAACCTAAAGTCCCATGACTGCCACGTGCTTATGACGCAATTGCTTCCGGTTGCATTGAGAGGGATTCTACCGGAAAATGTTCGGCTGGCCATTGTGAAGGTATGTGCATTCCTCAATGCAATTTCTCAGAAGGTAATCAATACAGAAAGTCTATCAGGGTTACATATTCATGTGGTCCAATGTCTAGTCAGCTTCGAGTTGTTGTACCCTCCATCTTTCTTCAATATTATGACGCACCTCCTAGTTCACCTAGTCGAAGAGATTAGAATTCTCAGTCCTGTGTTTCTACACAATATGTTCCCCTTCAAAAGGTTCATGGGAGTCTTAAATAGATATGTTCATAACCGTGCTAGGCCATAAGGAAGCATCTCCAAGGGCTATGGAACAGAGGAGGTCATTGAGTTTTGTGTTGACTTTCTTCCTGACCTTAAGTCGATTGGTGTTCCTGAATCTCGGTATGAGGGGAGGCTGACTGGAAAAGGCACACTAGGAAGGAAAACAATGGTATGTATGGACATGGATTCTTTCAATAAAGCACACTACACAGTTCTACACAATTCTACCTTGGTGGCTCCGTATATCAAGAAACACAAGATTATTGTACGCTCGGAAAACCCGGGGAAGCCTGACTCCTCGATTAAAGTGGAACATGAGGAAACTTTCGGCAGTTGGTTGCAGAAACATCTCATGAATACCAACACTGTTGAAGATCATCTGTACTTGTTGGCACATCTTCGACTATATGTACTTTCCAAGGGTACGAGATAAATGGTAATACATTTTACACAATCGCCCAAGATAAAAAGAGCACCAACCAAAACAGTGGTGTCCGCTTTGATGCAACAGATGACAATGGGCAGAAGGACACATATTATGGGTACATAGAGGAGATATGGGAACTTGAGTATGGACCTACTTTTAAGGTCGCTTTGTTTCAGTGCAAATGGGTCAAGATGACAGGAGGAGGGGTACATGTAGACGAAACGTATGGCATGACAATAGTGGATCTCAACAATCTTGCGTACATGGACGAACCATTCGTCCTAGCCAACGATGTGGCTCAGGTTTTCTATGTGAAGGACATGTCTACGAAACCGAGAAAAATAAATCAGCAAAAGAATACATTGTCCGATGAGACAAAGCGCCACATAGTTCTTTCAGGGAAAAGAAACATCGTGGGAGTGGATGACAAGATAGATATGTTAGAAGATTATAATAAGTTTCATGAAATCCCGCCCTTCAAAGTGAAAACTGACCCAAGCCTCCTGTTAAATGATGAAGATTCTCCATGGCTACGGTGCAGAAGAAAACAACAACACTAGATAGGGATGTTGGTGTAATATATTAAACCTTTTATGTAATCATATTGTGATTCACATATTTTACCCAGATCCACATGCATGCAATATTGGTCATCTTGCTCAATCAAACTGGACGACGACTCCCAGTGCCTAAGCCGCGGGAGGTGAAAACCCAAAGAGACGAAACCATCACATGATCATAGCTCGGGTGAGATCCCTAAAGAATCTGCCAGGTATCATTGACCCTGGTGTCCAACGCAGCCATATAGCGATGGACGTGCTCGTCCTCCTCCCTGACACGACGACGTACCACCTCCTCGGTGGCCGGCTCCTTCTGCACCCTTCCTGGACCAGGCAACCTCCACCAAAGAAGCTTTGGGTCGACGACGACACCCGGATTCCTCACCAAGCTACGCGTCCCGGAAGGTAGCATCATCCAGTGCCAGTCTGGCGGAGCCTAGTCTCGGACATGCCCGGCGGAGCCCAGTACTCCATCATTGCCGCCGAGTCTACTACGAGGATGCGAGATGGGCATCCTAAAGTAGGCGGCGAGGAATGTGTGTATGTGTGGGTGACCATGACGGTCGCACTATAAATAGAGGGAAAGGGCGAGCCAGGCTGTGCCAGGCAGCACTAATAATAGGGGTTGAACCTTTAGTCCCGGTTGGAGAAACCAACCGCGACTAAAGGGATTGCGGCAGGCTGGGCCAGGCAGCACTAATAATAGGGGTTGAACCTTTAGTCCCGGTTGGAGAAACCAACCATGATCAAGGATGCGGCAGCTGGGCAAAGAGCATTAATAATAGGGCTTGAACCTTTAGTCCCGGTTGGAGACACCAACCGAGACAAAACACGAGTGAGCACTAATAATAGGGGTGAGTGTCGACATTATGTCGTGAGTGTCGACACTATGCCGAGCTGCTTGTACTATAAATAGGCATCCTTGTGAGTCCAGTCCTCCAGCCAGTTTGAGGCATCTCCAAGATGGTCTTCAAGATCAAGGACACCACTACGGCCAGTTTCAGGGAGATGCCGCCGGAGCCCAGTCCTTCGGCATATCCAAGAAATTGGTCATAGAAGCACTCCCTAATATGTGAAATTAGGTTTTCTCCCAGGCATATTGATCTAGTTAGAGAAGTTACAAGCTGCAAGGTGGTCTTCGAGATCAGGGACACCACTATGGCCAGTTTCAGGGAGATGCCGCCGGAGCCCGGTCCTTCGGCATCTCCAAGAAACTGGTCATAGAGGCACTCCCTAATATATGAAATTAGGTTAGCTCCCAGGCATATTGATCTAGTTAGATAAGTTACAAGCTGCAAGATGGTCTTCGAGAGCAGGGACACCACTACGACCAGTTTCAGGGAGATGCCGCCGGAGCCCAGTCCTTCAGCATCTCCAAGAAACTGGTCATAGAAGCACTCCCTAATATATGAAATTAGGTTAGCTCCCAGGCATATTGATCTAGTTAGAGAAGTTACAAGCTGGAAGATGGTCTTCGAGAGCAGGGACACCACTACAGCATGTTTCAGGGAGATAACACCGGAGCCCAGTCCTCCGACATCTCCAAGAAACTGGTCATTGAGGCACTCCCTAATATGTGATCGCACATGTTTGGAGATCAGATCTTCATGGTAAGTATGAATCGGGACAACATCTTCATAGTTTGGGAAAGTCGTAGTACGAATCGGAAATAAAGGATCGGGACAACATCTTCATAGTTTGGGAAAGTCGTAGTACGAATCGGAAATAAAGGCCCCCCTTTAGTCCCAGTCCAACCACAAAATGTGACTAACACTCAAGACATTTATTAATATTTAAAAACTAAGACTACAGAATCGGGACTAAAGGCCCCCTTTAGTCCCGGTACAGCCACAAACCGGGACTAACACTCGATACATTTATTAATATTAAAAATCGGGACAAACCGGGACTAGCTAACACTCAGGACTAAAGCCGCCCCTTTAGTCATAATCATGCCTAGTCCTATAGTACATAGCTTCATGGTCTTCTTCGTCATCGTCATCATCATCGTCACCTGCCACTCCGGGGATCCTCAGCCCAGCCATGGCATATACCGGGGGCACCTGCCACTCCGGCCTCGGATTAACGACGGGCGGGGGAGGGGTCTCCTGGAAGATGATGCTGCTACCGCCGAGTGGGGGAGGGGCCTTCTTGTGGCTCTGTGGCGGGTGGACTTGTGGGCACCGCATGCAAGGATGGTCTCCCCCGGTGATATAGCGCATCACGCCGATGATAGTACAGTTCGCCCACCACAGGCGACGGACGGCTTCGTTATGGTTCACCGAGGGCAGGCCATCACCATCGTACCTGGGGAGCTCCCTTTCCTGCCGGTTAGCGAAGAAGGCATTCTAGGTGTCATAGTTGTCGGGATCCCGTTGGGGATCCATCCGCTGCTCCGGCGTGAGCTCGTGGTAGAAGTGGTTCGTGATGGCCACCTGTCGGGCGGAGCCTTGAGGCACAGGAAGGACAGGAACCCCTCCAGCACTCAGCATCCAGCCGGCGGGCGGCCGGTATCCTGGTGGGCAAGGGTAGCTTGAGGCGCACAGCGCCTCGGTCTCCTCGAGGGTCAGAATGGCCTATTAGGCGCTGTCCATTTCTGTGAGAGAGGAAGGTCTGGATTTGTGCATAACCATGGCGCTGTCGGCCTATATATAGATGGAAAGGGCGGGAAAACATGGCGAGAAGCGGTGGGAAATGGCGGGAAATATCTTTAGTCCTTGTTAGTGGCTACAACTGGGACTAAAAGCTCGGTTCAGAGGAAAGGGCGGAAAAACTTGGCAGGAAGCGGTGAGAAATGGCGAGAAATATCTTTAGTCCCTGTTAGTGGATACAACCAGGACTAAAGCTTATTCAGAAAATGGATTTGGATTAATTATTCAAATTCAAGAACTTTTCATGTTGAAAGTTTAGTGAGATTCAAAAATATGCAAAAAATAATAGTTAATGCATTTTTAAATTGATAATGGCAAAATGGTTAATAATTTGACTATTTAAAATAATTATTTTATAAAACATAAAATGGATTTGGATTAATTATTCAAATTGAAGAACTTTTCATGTTGAACGTTTTGTCAAATTCATAAGTATGCAAAAAAGTATAATTTAAATGTTTTAAATGATATATTCGAAAATTTAAAAAAAAAAGTCACAGCGCTGGGGTTTTTGGCCCAGCGCGCGCAAATTTGGGCCTTTAGTCCCGGCTCAGGTTACCAGCCTGGACTAAAGGGTCTGGCCTAGCACATGAAATGAAACACCACTCCCCCTCTAGTCCTGATGCTTGGCACCAGTCGGGACTAGAGACCCCCCTTTAGTCCCGGCTGGTGCCACTCACCGGGACTAGAGGGGGGTATAAATTGAGGCCTTCTACCCCCGTGTGTTCCACGCACCGGGAGAAGTGGAGGCCAGAGAGACGACGAAGAGCCGCCAGGCTGCCCCGCCGCCAACTCCGATGAACCTCCACGCCCGTTGCGCCTCCCTCTCTCTGCTAGCCTGCCGCCACAGCCGAGCCCTTGGCGCCCGTGCTCGCCACTGGCTTGCCTCTGCTCGCCGCCATCAAGCTCTGAGCCCGGCCGTGAGGCCACCGCGCCAACTCCAACTCGGCTTGCTGCCAGCCACCGCCGGTGAGTGTTAGGGTTAGGATTGGTACTTAGGATTTTTAATTTAGGATTTTTTAGTTTAATGTATATTGTTTAGGATTATAGTTTAGTGTATATAGTTTAGGATTAATTAGGATTTTTTAGTTTAATGTATATAGTTTAGGATTATAGTTTAGTGTATATAGTTTAGGATTATATTTTAGTGTATATAGTTTAGGTTTAATTAGGATTTTAGGATTTTTTTGTTATATTAGTGTATGTAGTTTAGGATTATATTTAGGATTGATTAGGATTTTAGGATTTTTTTAGTATAGGATTATATAGTTTAGGATTTTTTTTAGTTTAGGATTTTAGGATTATATAGTGTAGGATTATTATTTTTAGGGTATGAGATATATTATAATATTGTAAGTTATGTTGATAATAGGGTTTTTTATTGTAATATAATAGTGTAATATAGTATTTTTTATTGTAAGACCCTCTTTGTAACTGGAGTTAGGGTTAGGGTTAGGGTGTCAGTGCTCGGTGGTGACTGGAGTTAGGGTTAGGGTGATGGTTCTTGCGGGAAGCCGCTTAGTCGCCCGCCTCTCCCGTGGCCACCATCACCGGCCACCGCCACCACACCTCCGGGTTTAGGGTTTTTTTGTTAAGTTCAAATTAATATTGTGTGCATTTTGCAGGAACTATGGATCCACCTATTCCAATCCACAGAGACCTAGATTCAGAACACTTGCTCGAGGATATGATTCATGATGCCGATGAGGGATCTCCCTCGAGGTATCTAAACTCATCCGGTGAGGGAGAGGAGACCAACAGATAAGAGGAAGAAGCCCATGGACGCATAACACGGAGCGACGAGGTATATATATATATATATGATGTTCGATGATCGTCACTAGATGTACCTAGTTGTATATATATTATGTTGGCGAATGTTTCTTCTCTTAGGCCTCTACATCGAGCAAGAAAACAAAGCGCGGCCCAGCCAAAAAGTTGCCCCAGGGTACTGTTTATGAAATTACAGATGTTTCAGGAGACGGCGAACCATTGGAACCAAAAAAACAAAACAAATATTTGTATAATAATGCGGAGTTGTTGCTAGAGATCGCACCCCGATCACTATTCGAGAGTGGAATAATCCCAAAGAGACGGAATGGAGTGACGTATATATCGACAATAGATTCAAAGAGCAACTATTTACTGACCTAATGGCACATTCCAAGCTGCCAGAATGTGACACTGATGATGAGACAACTGAAATGAGAAAGAAAGTCAAGCAGTTTGCACTGAAGAAGATGGCCGAACTATTCAAGAACTGGAAGAAGTCATTATGACAACAGTATCAGAAGGACAAGAAAACCCCATTATTCGAAGGCTATCTAGCGAAGCAGCAGCCTTACTAGGATGCATTTTTGGAGTATAGGGGGTCAGGAGTTACAGAGGAAAATTCTAAAAAAATAAGATAAATGCTGCGAAGAAGAAATATCACCATAACATCGGGCCAAGGGGCTACGCGGCTGCCATGCCTAAGTGGGATGCAAAAGAGAAAGAGCTTCATGATAAAGGGATCGTTCCAGAACCAAATCGCGAAGAATGGGATTTGAGGGCAAGAAATTTGTTCCTTGGGCATGGGAGTACATATGGCGAACTTACAGAGGACCTTGTTTGTAGTGACGGGATAAAGGTACCCAGGAGTACATGGATAAAAGTGGTGAAAGATATTAAAAATGGAATAAAACAGTTTCATCCCGATAGAGAGAAAGACTTGCTGACCTTGGTCCTCGGGAATCGCGGACATATAGGACGAGTCTGAGGCCTTGACGGGAGTTTCACGTGGGAGACTGGGTTTCCTAAGGACCAAGGTACATATAGAAGCCGAGTAAGAGCAAAGCAGCGATGGGAGGAGGAGGAAGACAAGTTCAACCAGCTTCTAGCAATACTTGACAAGCAGCAGCAGCAGATCGACAAACTTAGAGGAATAGCACATTTGCAAGATCCTCCACTCGATATTACCGCCAACCCATCTCAGTGGAGAAGAAGCGTGGCTGAATTGGAGGTCCCGTCTAACGATGCATCATATACAGATAGCGGTCCCGGCTACCCCGTGGATGGAATTAAGGAGCAGATACCTTATGAGGTCCATAATAAATTGAAGAATGCATCTGTGAATGTGGCGGTCGGATCGGCTTTGCCTTGTCCGCCTGATGCACGTTGGCATGGCCGTGAGATTCCACCTGGCTATGCTAAAGTCGGGATGGATCAAATCATAAAGGAGTGGGAGTCAATGGAGCTTGACATCCCTGGACCTGAAGGTGAGATCACACTCGGAGAAGTACTTGGTGGGAACATTCTATGGGACAAGAACAACATACGGTTTCCAGGCTCGGCCCCAAGAATAACACTATCGCCTCCGAGTCGTCGCAGGTCTCCTCCACCTCCATCACCTCCAAGAAGCCCACCCCGTGATGACTACGACCACCACATCCCGAGTCCATCTCGATCTCTGCCGCAGGCTCAACAGTTTTCGTCGCCCGCTAAGGACAATAAGCGGAAGCGTGCTCCGTTAGTGAGTACTAAAGGACGCGGCAACCCAAAACAGAAAATGTCGCCCCTCCCAACAGTGCCTCATAAGAATCTTCCCATCAGACCTTACGATCGTACTGATGCGGAATATGCAGCGATAGCAAAGGCCGAAGTGGCGAATCATTTTGAGAAGAAGAAACCTGAGAAAACTCCGGTATACAACGAGAAGCAAAAGGCATATGCAATTGATTTTCTGAACACAAAATCGCAAGATGAGTTGCACCATAAGCTAGATGACTATCTACGCACACTTCAGAAAGAAGTGGTGAATAGAAAATCAAGCAAATCAAGTGCAAGCGGTAAAAAAATCAGCAAGCACATGTGCAAGTGGGACCAAAACTGCAATCAGTAAAATATCAGACGTTCCCCTTCTCGGATAACAGGCTAAACAAACGATCGCACCCCTCAAGGTGGTTTGACAAAACGTTCCACTCCTCACACAACAACCAGTAGATATGTCAATAGCTGCGGAGTTGGCGGCCAGCATGGAAATTAGTCTTGATGAACTGTTAGGCCCCCCAACTCGACCTTTTACCCAAGATTCCAATAGCCCCTAAATATGTCGCAGGTGAGGATTTGGTCAGCAAAGAGAGGCTCAAAGAACTGCCAACACAAATGCGGAATCTCCATCAATGGTACTCGACGGTCATGAAGCAGGGGAGAATAATGATCGTAGCCAATGTCCCACCTGAGTATTACTTCAGACCCGAAGAGGTCCATATTGAGTTTCCAGAACTGTTCCAGTTATACCATCTCGACACCCTGGACAAATCTATCCTCAACTGCTATTGTCTGTAAGTTGTTGACTTCATTGTCTACATGTTTAGTTTTTCAGTTGTTTAGTTCAGAACATGTAATTATCCTTATTATGCAGAATGAAGATCCTGGAATGTAAAAGAAAAATAATCTACAATATTGGGTTCATTGACCCAGATAAAGTGCATATAACCACGCTAACGGATAACCCCGAGGATATAGAGGAAAACATTCTAAGGTTTATAATGGAGCAAAATTTCTCTGACCACATACTGTTTCCTTACAATTTCAGGTGAGGGTCTTACTCTGTTGTACACATTCACTTTTGATTAGTCGATGCTAATAAGTGTAACTGATGAGTTATTGATGTATATATAAATGTTTGCAGCTTCCACTAGGTTCTGCTAGACATTCAACTTGATAAGGGAAGAGTTGATGTCATGGACCCATCAAAAAGAAACCTGGAAGATTTCCACAACATGCAGGACATGCTCCAGAAGTAAGTTACGGGCTATATCGGTCTCTTTCGTTGATTTCCTGAGATATCAGGTAATGAATAACTCATTCATTCATTTTCTTCATCGGGCAGGGTTTGGATCCGGTTCAAGCGCGAGGTTACCGGTGTATTTAGTGAGAAGCTGACATTTAGGGCGGTCTCGGTAAGTAGCACGTGATATGTCCACGCATCTCTTTAATTCTAGTTTCAATACAATAATGATGCTAGATTAGATTGAATTCTATTCTTGTAAAGTGCGTGAGGCAGCCACAGGGGTCGAATCTATGTGGATTCTACGTATGCGAGTTCATTCGTCGTTTACCACCGAACACAATGATTATAGAGTCGATGTAAGCAATGCATTCACACCATCATTTTATTGCCGTCACCTTTTGTTATCATGATTGATATTCATATTGATCTCCTTTTTCTTATATATAGTTTGAGAGAATGCGAGATCAACTACTACCAACGCAACGCATACTAGCAATTGCGGAGGAGCTGGCGGGGTTTATTGTCAAAGAGATCGTAGACGATGCCAGAGAATTTAGTGTGAATAGGCCCTACTAATCTCCATGTAATCGAACAGACATGCTCTAGTCCCAAGATTTTGTGATCTCCATGTAACTATGTAAATTGTATATATTTGTATGCTCGATATCGTAATACAAGTTATCTTATATATGCACAAATGTGTACGATATGTGGTGGCATAGAAATATTCAAAAACTAAGTTGAAATGAAAAATAAGTAAATAAAAGAATAAAAAATGAAATCTCTGCCGCGACAGAGAAGGGGCACAAAATGCTGTTGTGGCAGAGAACCACTAGTCCAAGGCAATGCTCTGCCGCGGCAGAGAAAAGGCGCAAAATGCTGCCGCGGCAGAGACCCACTAGTCCTGGTCCTTAACACCAACCGGGACTACTGGGGGTGAACCCTGCGCGCCGCAGGGGCAGCCACGTGTACAACCACTAGTCCCGGCTGGTAACTGGGCCGGTACTAGTGGTGGACCTCTAGTCCCGCTTGATTAGTCCCGGTTCAAAAACCAGGACTAAAGGCCCTTACGGCCCGGGACTAGAGGCCCTGTTTCCACTAGTGTTGCAAGATTATGCACTCACAGTCTTCGAGACAATATAAGATCCAATATCTGAAAACAACATCATTGGTCCATTAAGGACTAATGTTTAAAGAGTCAAGATGCTAATGTGCATAGTGATGTAATGCAATTTGATAAACTCAAATCCCCGGAATAAGCGTTGATCTAGGGTTTGGATGCTGGAAATGGTTTCTTTAGAAGGTTTTATACTTTTAGATAAACTTCACACTTGTGCTTCTTATTAAGGCTTGTGAGTGTGTGTAAAACAATGTGTAATTAGGCTATCATACAACCAATAATATACACAATGATGGAATCCTACATAAAGGCTTCTTATATAAGAATTGTCCTATCTTTCATTTTTACTTTACAAGTCATGATAATTATAGAGAGATTAGGTGTTAAAAATCCTATGTATACAAGTAAAATATAAAGAAATGTGATTATTATTGATTGTCATCTATGGTTTGAGGTAGCAAAAAGGATAACCTTCGAAGAAAAGGTTTCTTTTCTAAGGTTTAAACAATATGTATGGCTGATAGAATGTGATTGATGTTGTTTGCGCTTGCTTGAATAGTTTGGAATTGAGATGCTTTAGGTATTAATTAGAATAGACCAAAGTAAATTATAAAACACATAATAAAGTCTTTATCATAATATTAAAAGTCTTGTAGACTAGAGTTAACTATAAAGACATAGATGGTCCTTAAGACACAAAACTTATGGTATTTGTACTTTGTTCATCTCATAATGTTTCTTTAAAGTTAAATAAAAGTGGTAATTTTATTTGAGTAGTGGTTTCTCAATATTATAATTTAATAGAATCATATATCGTTTTATAGATGAGTGGTTATGGTTTGTGAATAAGTAAACAATATTATTTACTACTAATGAGTTATCTTTGGATTTAGTCCATTTATAAAGTTGTGAGTGAAACAGTGGTAAAAGGTTTTATTTGGTTGCAAATATCATTCTTGAAGATTTTATAATTGATAAGAATCTTTTTAGAAAATGATCTGCACTTATGGTTGAATGATAATTCAATAAGTTTGTATTTAAAATGTGTTGAACCATTTTGAGTTCATATTATCAATATTTAAGACTAATAATATTTATTAGACTCAATTGTCTAATTTTAGAAATATTTACAATTTTTATTTACCCTAATATGAATTATCAATTAAGGAAATTAGATTTAAATTCAAGTATTAGGGTATTAAGTTGTTATTTACTTAAAAAGTTGAGTGTTATATTTTTAATATGTAGATGTTATTTTTGTGATCATTTTGGTATATTATATGTATTTTTATGATTTTTAAATAATAAGATATGATTTTTATAAGATTATTACTATATAAGTACTTAATAAATAATAAATATTTAATTAAGTGATACAATATTTTATGTTTATAGTTTTACATTTTAGTTCTTATCTTTCTAAGAAGTTTGATATATTATTTATATTTTTAACATTTACCAATATTAAAATATGAATTCTCAAAGTTTTATTACTTATAAAGTCTTTATTAATTAATAGTTATTTAAATAGTTAACATAATAATTTTAAGTTGTAGATTTTATTTTTCTAAACATTTTCATATGTTACACATATTTTTCTGAATTATAAAAGAAAAGTTATTGATTTAACAAGATTTAATCCTTTTATTTAATTTCTAGAATATTTATATTTGAATTTATATTGTTTTATATATTTGCTAAACAAGAAATACTTTTTATACCGAGCTAAACCTAGACACAGTCACTGACTGGTGGGCCAATGTCCAAATCATATGCTCAGGTTAGTGAATGCATTTGTTACTAGCCCTGCTTCTACTCACAGTCATTGACAGATTGGACCAGGGCCACGTCACATGCCACATGGGCAAGGACCGGGTCAAAACGGTTGACTGTTTGACTCGACGTGAGGCTGAATTCATGGTGATGTCACCTCACCGATAACGCACAGACGGCGAATGACGGCGACTATCTGGCGGATTCTTAGTGAACGCGATGACAATAATTTGAACGAGTGCATCCCGGGGAAACTAATAGCAGTGGTGCCGCCAGCGTATGGTCACTGGAATAGTGACCACGACGGCGACCGAAGGTGGCGTAGGGCGAAGCTCTACGAAAGTAAGGCTATGGCGAACGATAGCACAAAATAGGAGGTCCTGGAGATGTGTTAGCTCACCCTGAGACTGATGCATTGGTCGACAAAGGCCAGCGTGGTCGGAGGTGAGCGCTTGGACAAGAACTTTGGCAAAGACCGAGGAAGGGAACGATGAAATTCACCCTCCTCAGAGCTCCCCTTGATGATTTAATCCATCCAAATGATCTACGGAGCACGACGCTTCTCCCCATCCACACCACATGCTTCGAGGTGGATTGTATCAACGGCTAGCCGAAGCTCGCCGGCGATGGCGTCGGGTTGGGAAGAAAGATAGAGAGCGAGAGGGAGAAAAATCAAGTATGAGGATTGACCAGAAGCTCGAGGTGGTCTCAGGCGGCTGCTTTATACGGCTCGGTAGGCTCGGACACGTCGGCACGACGGCGAGGATGGTCAAGGCCCGGTGGTGGTTTTGTTCTTAATTCGAGCACAAATCTTGATAGGACAGGTGGATACGGACTCCAGGCGAATAGGGCGAAGCTAAGGAGAAGTCCTCGTGTCCGAGACGGTCCACAATGACGGAGGCAACGTGGCTCACCGGCGGCGTGTAGATCAGACAAAGGAAGATTAAGACGACGATGCTCCTCTCGCGTCGGTCCCGCTTGCCGGTGAGACAGCGAAGGGGTATCTCGGGCTGGGCCACTATTGGGTCGTTGCTGGGCTGCGACTAGTTGCACCTGGCAGTAAATAAGAGAGGAGAACATCTGGGCTGGCCTGCTGCTCGGGCCCGATCCCCTTTTTTCTGTTTCTCTTCTTTTTTATTTTCTGTTTCATTTTCAGATTTGAATTTTGCACAATTGGTTAAATATTTCTTTATAGAAATTACTTGCTAAGTGTTTGCAGCAGTAAAGAGGTGTATTTAGAATCATATAGTGTTCTTTTATTATACAATGCTATAATTTCTTTATTTTCTCTTAATAGATCTATTTCTCTTTAATATATTTTGAGGGACCTTGGGTATAAATTTGATTTACCTAGTAAACCATATCTTATTTAAGGATATATTATTACTCATTCATAAAACTTGATCCTTATTAACTTATAGTTTTTATGAAACTTTTATATGGTGATCCTTCATTATTATATGATACATAAAGTTCTAGGGAATTAATATGGTTAATATTATTCCCATGAATCTAGGAAATAACAATGTATATATTTTATTATAACTAACATAGGAGTTAGGGTTTGAATTTTAAATGCTTACCCTAGGGTTAGGGTACTTAATATACTGATATTCTTTTGTTGATGTGAATAAAGATTAATGGCTAAACATATTGTCTTTATGTTTGTGATCTTTAATGTTATCACCCTTTAAAATAGAAAGTTATTTTCTGGAATATCTTATGGAAAGGAATTGATAAAGATAACTCCTAAGGACATATGATGATGATAGTTGAGAATGACAAAGATGTGCTTAAGTAATTGCTATAGGAAAATATTCCTATATACCATTATAGAAATAAGATGATTGATCAAACAGATGAGATAGATATTAAATTGTGTTATAGAATTAAGGTTGAATGTTTACCAATAATTCCTATCTTCCATACTTCATAATTCTAGACTTCTAATTAAAGAATTCATTTCCTGGATATACTACTTCTTTATATCCATCATCATGTGTTAACATGATGAGCCTAATTTCACAAGAATATTCTTATCAATATTTTCTTCTTCCACCTCTATTAGTAAATCCAATGAGCTTGACACTAAAGCTCATATGATCTCCTCATAAAGATAATTCTTATCTCTAGGATATTTCTAATGAATCCAATTCCACTAGAATGATTACTCTCTTACTCCCAAATTACTTTGTGACCTCACATACAAATCTCAGAAGCTTGTCACTGAAGCTTTTCATAATATTCTCATCTCTTTACTTGGTTATATCAACTACTCTACTGTTGATATCCTCCAATCAAACAAGTAGTTACTTCTAACTCCATTCATACTCTTCCTTAATCATCCATCACTAATATTACCCCAATGGATGTATATATCAAATTCTACTTTCCTCAAACTTACTATCCTTTAGGAGGAGTAATACTACTCCAATAGTTCCATGCTACTCTAGCTTCAACTTAATAATACTATCTTATATCTACTTAAATCCAGTATCTTATATTCAAACTTGACATTATATCATGGTGACTTGTCATGGCTAACCTAGGATAACATATCTATACTAGGGTTTAATCATATTATATCCACCAATATCACTTATACATGATATAATCATTCACTCTTAGTGACGTGAGCATGATCATTATAATCCTTTGATCATTTATGGCTTAGGTTTCCAGTTGGCTAATCAAGGCCTTCATCAAGACAACCTTACGGTTGTATTGTGATTATCTGCTTAGTACCTCTAACTAAATAGAAGATATTACTTATTGACTATATCTGCTTGATCCAATAGGATTACTCCTGGTAACTATATTCAGAATTCATCCTTGTAATCTTCTTTGTAACCACATATATCTTTCTCTTAGATAACTCTTCTGTCCATTTAGTAGTGAGTTAACTCCACCAATTATCCTATTGATTTGAGTCCCTTCAATCTTTCCCATCATATAGATGATATATAAACCTAGCATTACCAATTACCTCTTCTTACTTCTTTCTCCAAAGGACTTAAGTGAATGCTAAGTTAAGGACAAGTATTAATAGAACAAGAATTGATAGGTTAAGAATTGGTGAATCAATAGTTGATTATTCAACATTGATGAACAACAGACATTAAAATAAGACTCCATAAAGATTGATATGGAAAGAAAGATTTGTGGTGAATTGTCTTGAATTGGTTTCCTTCCTCCTCAATAAGTGATAAGTAATTAGTGTTTAAGAACTACCATGATGCCCATGGTAGGGATGGATAAGAATTTGATAAATGAATATTTTAGTTATTGAATTCTTGTTACTTGATTTGCACTCTTAACTTATTAATCATAAGTTGTGTAATGAATACTAGGATATGATCTCTTAAAGATTAACATCAAGCATTAAGTAATATGTGGTGGTTTAGTTTTAGTACATTTGATCTACCCTTAGATCAAATCATGTTTACCCAAAATAAGGTTTTAGCAAAGGTCATATTGAAACTTATCGCAGTCAACTTGATGGTCTACTTCAATTCCATCAAGTTGAGAGAAGCTTCAATCACTTTGACAAGTTTTGTTCAAAAGCGCGAAAATTATTCGGATTTTCTATGCGTGAATGCAATGCCCACATCTGAGTTCAGCTAATTTTAAGCTCTAATGCTGGGATGTTACAGACTCTCCCCCTTAAAATAAATTTCATCCTCGAAATTCGTATACTCTTACATTTCAGAATGAGGAATTGTTCTGTATTGGGTACGACACGTCTTAGCTCCATGGTAACCTCAAATGGGAATAATTTTGGTATCCCATATCCAAACGTTTTCCTTGAATTCTATACTTGACAATCTCCAAGATATTGTCTTCAATATCCCAAAGTTCCTTTTACTTAACTCCTTTAGGAATAAGTCCTTGTTATAAACTCCTTAAATTGGGGTCTCTTCTTTTGTTGATTTCCCTGATTAGGTATTCTATTCCAACTCCTTCACTTGATCATCGAACTTCCTTACTATATTATATAAGGTCTAGGAAGTCTCACTACAATAGGTTTTAAATTTATATTCGCCAATAGTTGTGGTTAAAAGACTATATTTGGTTTGTCTTTGAATGGTTTATACTGGTAATCCTTCTTAAGATTGGTGTTGGACACATTTAGTCCATACTCATCGGAATTTCTTGTTTATCTACACATGTCCAATTGGACATGCTTAATTACTTCTTAAAGATCACTTAAGATTTGCTTCACCTAGAATTAGCCTGTTATGAGTAATTTATCTTATCAATCTTTTAGAAATCTCTTATTATCATCCTAAGTACTTCTTCATCTACCATTTATTATTTACCTTAAGTTTGAGCACTACTATTTTGAAGTAAACTTTGATCTTTCATCTAACCACACTTCCAGAAGTTCTTTACAATGATGTCTTCTTTTAACCTTATGAAAATAAGGCTTAATGTTGTCATAGTAGCACTTCTTCTTCTTCAACCTTTACTCGAAGATTCAGATAACAATACTTCCCTTTTATTGTTTACTCTCCCCCTTGGGCTTTACTAATGGTCTCTAAACTGCCTATATAGTAACCATTAGCTTCATAATTCGAATGTTGGTTTTTGTCTAGCTTATACTTTACTTATTTAAGGTTTCACAAAAGTACTTACGGTATACCCACACAATTGTGGATTTCTAAATTGAATCTTCCAACCTTATTTTTCTTACTTACTGCTTGGACTTTCTTTCTCTGATAGACCTGATTTCGCGAAACGCCTCGAAAGACGGACGCTTTAATTTTTTTACACTCATTTATGTCTTTCTTAACTTAAGCCAAGTTTTATGCTCTTTATGCAATATTAAGATGACCTGGTTAACTAAGTCAACCAAATACCAGTTGTGGACCATCCTAGGGGTATGTATTACCCTACGGTTTTCTGACGTACTATTGTCATTCTCTCTGAATTGTCAGAGCTTGAATACCATTTTGTTCCAAAGCTTCTTGTTTTGTACTTATTCATGATACTTCCATGAACTGGGTATAACTACTTCATTAACTTCTTAACAACATCACCTACTTTGATTGAACCTTGAGTTCATCACTTCTTGTTGATCCATACATCTTCCTTCTTATTGCTATCTAACAATGATCTAAACTTGATCCATCCTTCAATTTCTATTGATACTCCTTATACTTTGCTTCATTCTTCATGTAGGTCTTTATCTTGATCTTTGGAACTCGTCACTCCCTTCCACGAATTCCCATTCCTATTTAGGTCTATAACATCAAGTAGTAACTAGATGTTGCAACATGCATTTGCACACCAAATCAAACTTCATGTATAGATCTAGTCAATCAAGAAGATCCAAGAAAAATCAAGATATCCAAATGTGGTACTTATAACACATAGTTTTCTAAGCCCGGAATATAGTAGTTGAGTATAATATCTCTAGAATTCAGGCTTAGTTGTGTAGTATATGACACCTCCTCATATAGTTTACCTCGTGATACTTAGCACATAGGGTCAAACTATTCCTGCCTCATAATTTACCAAAATTGCTCAATTACAATAGGATAATTTTAAGCAAAGTGGTCTCGATTTGGTTTTGACTAAAAATTTTTCTCACCTTTGAAATGAATAGCTATAACCATCCGTTCTTTATTAAGTAACTAATCTCACATGATCTCTCAAAAATACTAATAAGTTTCTATTGAACCCCTAAAATTGAAGGTTATCACAATTTATGACACCTATGACTTCTATCATAGTTCTACCATATTATTATCTTACTTCTACTTCAGAATGATTTACTAATTACTTGTCATATTTATACCCTCACCATGGTTTCAGAGCTAATCTCACCATGATCTTGTTATGTTTTTCCTCTATATCATGATTCAAGAGCTAATCTAACCATGATGACTTTGTTTCGCATTACTCTATCATTAAATCCTAACATAATTTCACTTCATCACATGGAAATCTCAAGTGAATCCCACATGATTACTACTCATTACATCAACATTTATCCTGATGATATTCATCATGTTGTCTTTGGTTATCAACTAACAATAAGTTTCCATTGTGCTACCTGAATTTTATGGTTAGGCTACACTATTAAGACTACTTCAATTGATGTCTTAAACTTGATCCTAATCTACTTTGGCCAATTGACTTTACTAAAGTAGCTTGGTGGGTTATATCTCCTTCGGAAGACACTAAATAGCACTATATTAAGAAAATATGGATACGACTTTTATGAAAGATGACCAAAGCATCCAACTCAAGTGAGACAAGGTTATCCTCAAGTGGATACTCATCACAGGTCATAGAATATTTGGTTTAGATAAGATGGCTTCTATAGTCACTATCCAACCTACAGATGTTCCTAAAAGGGTTTTAATCATAAGGTCAAAGCATATGCTCTGATACCAGCTGCGGTGACCCAACATACCACTGCATGATGTAGTACACTATAGTCGTTGACATAACACCAATAAAACACTGTTCACTAGTATTACATCCCTTAGAGTGGTACAACAGAAACACAGCAGGTCCAAGACATGACTATAGGTTACAACTCGACTCTTTACATAAGATCAGAAAACACTCTAGGTTAAAGAGAGAGAAAGAAACTTCTTACAAAGAAGAATCAGGAATAAGCAACTCATAACTATTAAACTAATAGACTAGTATCTAAACTACACTATAAGAAATGTGTTAACTTGTGACCTTCTCATAGTGACGAGGAATGAAAACGTCATAGATTATGACAATTTTGCACAAGATGGTTGTAGGACGTTTGGAGAGGTCAAAACCCTATAGAATTATGACGTTTTGTGTCCAAATCGTCGTACTTTCATCGGATGAAATCGTCATAATCTACACAACATAGTTTAGGATCTTATTTGTAGCCTATTATGACCAATTTAAATCATCATGGTGTCTGAATTGATATGACTGGATGACCACATCAGCAATTGCCCACGCATGTCATGTCTATGCGTCTTTTTTTCATACGTGGCATATCCATGTGATAATATTTTCCACAAATCTATCCATGGTGGAACCCACCTAACCACATCGGACCCACCAAGCTAAGACGGTGGATCCATCATCGACCTGACGAGTAGAGCCCACCAACATGACACGCATGGCCCATGGCCGACCAGATTTTTTTTCCGCAACCTGACAAGCTGACCCCACATCTGAAGTGAATATTCCACAAAAAGAAGTCCGACCAGGGGTCGAACCCGGGACCAAGGCCACTATGCATAGCGATTACAACCACCAGACCACATCATCGTTGTGGTAAACAAGACGCGCTTCGTCCTTATATAGATTCATCTCGTCTATTGGGCCTGGTCCACCGCGGCCTCCTATTCTATTACCATTTTTTCTTTAAACTTTTATAACCGTGGCCCACATATCATTGAGCCAGGGTAGCTTCATACGGGTGCAAAATTCCCAACGAAACTAGTGTCCAGTCAGCATCCCCAGGGCCACCCGTCATTCTCTCCGGCTCACTATCTCTAGGTGAGAAAATCTTCTGTTTTTATCTTGTTCAAACAAGTTGACACGATAGCATCTTTATTTTGAAATAATAGACAAAAAAGGGGACAGAGGGGCTCGAACCCATGCTCTCGCTATGCTCTCCCGCGAAGACAACCAATAGGCCACCAATTCACACGTTGGTTCAAATCGCGTGCCACCCTTATTATAGGTTCCAAACCTCCAGTTTGTTTTCTTTTTTTCCAGCCTAGGAAGGGAGGCGGCCTGCATATCCGCTTGGGCCGGCTTAGGCCTTGGTGTGGTAGCTGTCTGGGCTAGCTTAGCTGGTCCGGTTAGGATAATGTTTTTTCTTTTTATTTTTTTATTTTTTTTCATAATTCTTTTGCATCTTTTTTATAGTATGTTCAAAAAAATTAATTTTTGTCTCTAAATTTTTATAAAATTCAGTAGATCATCTTAGGGTGTTAATTATCAATTCTTTATTATTTAAAAATACTTGATTTACTAATCCAACATTATTACATAGTAGGGATAATATCATCATTCAACATTATCATAATAGGGACCCACTTCCTGCCGATTCGGCAGGAATTTGTCTTTTTTGCCACAGGTGAACGGAAAGGTTTAAGATACTCCGGTTGGTACATTGTGCATGTTAGATGGTCTGGTATTTTTACAAAATGTGGTGGTACCATTCTAAAAATGTCATTTGGTGGTTGCTTCACAAAACGCCCTGTTTTTATGCTCGGAAAATGGAAAATGGATTTTCCGTGCGTCGAAAAGGAAAACTTTCTCCTGCAACATTGTTCGCAATACCATTATACATATGTGTGCACAATATGGTCACATTATCACAAACTATGACGCGATTCTAGCCATAACATTGGTCGTTTGGTCCGAAAGCCATGAAACCTCGAACATGATAGCTCGTTTCTGAGAAGGTTTTTTTGAGACACTTGCAATATACCAAGGTTGGTATTTTTCCTTGCAACTATGTCACATAATAAGACACCACGCGAAGGATTTGCGTTGATCAGGTCGTTTTTGAATTTTTTATGCTTATTTCAAACTATGGTTAAAACGGCAAGCACGAAAGTTCTTAGCTAGGGGTTGACCCTCGCTAAACTTGCATTGGATCTCTAATGAAATAGCATATTGTGAGTCTAAAAATGATTTTTTTCCAAAAACGATGAGCATCGGATCATGTACCTGTAGTTCAAACCGGACCCACTTCCTACCGATTCGGCAGGAATTTGTCTTTTTTGCCAGAGGTGAACGGAAAGGTTTGAGATACCCCGGTTGGGACATTATGCATGTTAGGTGGTCTAGTATTTTTTTAAATGTGGTGGTACCATTAAAAATGTCATTTGGTGGTTGCTTCACAAAACGCCCCGTTTTTTGCGCTCGGAAAATGGAAAATGGATATTCCGTGCTTCGAAAAGGAAAACTTTCTCCTGCAACATTGTTCGCCATACCATTATACATATGTGTTCACAATATGGTCACATTATCACAAACTATGCCGCGATTCTGGCCATAACATTGGTCGTTTGGTCTGAAAACCATGAAACCTCGAACATGATAGCTCATTTCTGAGAAGGTTTTTTTAAGACACTTGCAATATACCAAGGTTGGTATTTTTCCTTGCAACTATGTCACATAAGAAGATGCCACGTGAAGGATTTGCGTTGATCGGACCGTTTTTGAATTTTTTATGCCCGTTTCAAACTATGGTCAAAACGGCGGGCACGAAGGTTCTTAGCTAGGGGCTGAGCCTCGCTAAACTTGCATTGGATCTCTGATGAAATAGCATATTGTGAGTCTAAAAATGATTTTTGACAAAAATCATGAGCATCGGATCATGTACATGTAGTTCAAACCGGACCCACTTCCTGCCGATTCGGCACGAATTTGTCTTTTTTGCCAGAATTATGTACTTAAGTTTGTTTCCAAAATTGTCAAAAGAGCCAACCAGTCAGAAGAGACAGCAGGACTACCCACGGATCATTCCTGCGAAGCAGATCTCAACCGTTTAGATGAGCTCCATCCAACGTCCCAAGTCACAGCGCAGTTTTTCCCGCCTCCCACTCCCGCCAACATTCTAGACGTGAATTGACCGAAATAGCTACAATTTCCAGTCTTGCTCAGATAAGTGTGTAGGGGCAGTATTGTAAAATCCTCACACCACCCATCCAGATCGCACTCGAGGGTTCACGCTCCCAAACCCTAATCCCCTCACGTGGCAGACCCCACCGCTTCTCTCCAGATCCCCATCTCCACCACCCCCGTCTGGCTCCGTCTTCTCCGACCACCCCTCCCCCGTCTGACTCCCCTCCTCCTGATCCGCTGCTAGCCCCAACCATCCTCCTCCCCTCCTCAGCCTCAAACCCCAACGTCCTCACCAACTCTAGTCCCTGATACGGTGATTTGTCTCGGCCAGCAAGCCGCTGGATCGGCTCGCCCCCGAACTCGATGTCGTGGATCTGGGATATGGACCTGGCCGTACCATGGCCTCCGCACCTCCCATGGGCCGGCAAGCCATTGATCTGGGAGATTGTCTCGATCGAGAAGCCGCAGCGTGCCGACGGCCGCGCTCTTCTCGTAGTCATGCGCGGTGGGCGTCATCTATGGGGAGGTGTACGCGGGACGCGTCGGAGTGCCGATCATGGACGGGAGCGCGCTTAGGGGATTGCAGAGCGTCGAGCTGGGTCCGGAGGATGTTCCCTTGTTCGTCGCTGCACCAGACTCATATCGGATGTTCCTGGAAGCGGTGGTGGGGCAGTTCGATGGGTTGGAGGACGCGGACGACGTCTCGGTCAACTCATTCCATGAACTCGAGTGGAAGGTAAGGCCCCTTTTCGTGCCCCAGACTTGTTTGTCGTAGCTACGGACAGATCCCAGTATCCTCTCTTGGTATCCTTTCCCTATCCATCGATCTCTCTCCTTGGTGTTCCCACCTGCTATTCATCACCAACTCCAGCGCCCACGATGATGACTAGATTATAGTTACTCTTCATTCATATTTTAGTCATGAGTTGCTTCTGTCCATGTGATTTTTCTTCATGTTCATGACTAGTACCATCTGATGTGATCATGACTGGTTATTAGTCCTGAGTTGCTTCTTGTGCATGCGATTTATATTCATTTTCTGGAGTTTATAGGATATTTATATTTGTGAACTATATGACAGCAATCAAACTAGGTTAGTGAATGTTAGTAACTTGGTAAACTTAAGTTGGTCTTCCTTCCATTCACAATAGAACTAGGGTTAGCGAAGGTGAGATGAACTATAATTAAGTCTTGAAGAATCACACACAAACAACCATTTCTGGATGTCGTCTAAATAAAATGTCGCATGTTTGCTTTCTACTTAATTGTGCATCAGTAGATAGTGATGGTACATAGCTTATGTTTGTATATTATGGATACATAGCTGCTGTTTATAGCTACTAGTACATAGCTCGTGTGCATGTGGAATATACTATATGATGGTCAAAGTTCCATGCCTTATCTAAAAGTATTGTCTTCCATTTTGTATATAGTCTATAGTCAGTACTACTCACTGAAGTCATGTGTAACTTTTGCAACTTACTAGCTACTACTTGATATATAAATCATTGTACATATTTCACTAGTTGTTGCGTGCCTAGCTGTCTGCTGATTGATACATGTATTTTCCTCCTTTTAAAGTTGCACATGTAAATAAATGGAGATCAAGTGCATGTATAATATTTTTGAACTGATGCATAGTGCCTTGGTGAAATGAAAGATCAACCTCTCATATTTACCTTTATGTCCTGCTGATTATTAATAATTAAATGATGAACTGTTGGGTTGGTTGATGATATTTATTTCCTAGTTGAGGATCTATCAAGTTTTCATGTGGCTGGGGCATGCTGATCTATCAAGCTCCTGTGGTTTCTTCAATTAATTTGTCTGCCACAGGCACGCAACTTTGTTAATGGCTAATCATATGGTGGCATGTTCTATAACTGCAGGTGTGCCCGCATACCAGCAGCGCCTTATCTTTGTCGGGAAGTAGCTGGAGGATGAGTGCATGCTCGCCAACTACAACATCCAGAAGGAGTCCACGCTTTAGAAGGTATAGCATGACTCGTGTGATTGTACACTGTTGTGGCAAGATAACCCTACTTCTATTTTGCTTCTTTTTTATAGCATAGCTAGACCTATTGCTTGCATGGCTATATATCAGAAATAGAATGAACACTGAGTCTGGCCTAGCTAGGCATGCTAGCTTATGATTAAACAGGATGTATAGTTAGGTTATCTACATGGGTGAGGATCTGTAGTATGTTGTGCTGGCCTATAACTATAACTTCACCAATTTATGATTGGACCCACCCGCTGTAAGTTTCCAAGGAGTCCTAGGGTTCTTGTAGGTTCATATTTTTGTTATAGGAGTACCTACTGATTTGTACTCAATTTAATTCCCTGTATGAGATGTGTGCCTCAAATTAGCTGGTTGTCTCTGTGTATCCTTGGACATTAACCTATATTAGATGCTTGTAAAACCATTGAATATGTTCTTCTATAGCATGAAACTAAACTGGGATTTGGTTCGGTTCTACAGTGCCCTTGGCTATGGATGGAGGTCTTAACCATGTCGGCAACAACAAGATCATCCATGCGTCCCGGGACAACTTCTACCCTCACGTCACCATCAGTGAGTACTACTTCTTTGCATGGTGTTTTCTTCCTGCGTCTAGCTGTTGTGTTAGTGTAGTAGGTATAAGAAGTATTGGCTGTGAATAGAAAATGTTTCTTTCAGAAAAATGACTGACTGTTTACATTTTTTATGCCTGATAATCTTTACATTCAATAAAGTTGAGTTAGCTATAATGTGGACAGATAATTTTCTTTTCATTTTCATTACAATATAAGAATAATAGTTTTGCATTTAATGTGTATTGATTAATCATAGACTAATCAATATTGTTCCTCTCTATTTGTTGTAAGTTGTTCATATACCCCATGTTTTCTACTCTATTAATAACCTTGTGTTGTTTGAATTAACAGGAGAAGGCAACATATAGCCAATTTAAGTCTAGGGTGAACAACGAGTTCCCAGCTTCTTCTTGATGGTGTCATAATCAAAGAATTAGCATCCTTCTTATAGTATCGACAAGTCTGAAGAAACTGACTTGGCTTATGGTGTTTAGTGTCATTTTGAACCATCTGACTAGTGTTGTTTTTAAACCTTTTGGATGTCATGTGGAGTTATGTAATGGTTTTTAGAAATTCTGGAGTGTATTGTTCGGTTGTTGTGTTATTCATGATACTTGAAATATTGCTATGATTACTTGAATGGATAATTGCCACTGTCATATACTTGACAGAATATTAGCTTCTATGGAAATTTCTGGATCTGTGTGCTGGATCGTGTACTAACTGGACCTTTTAAAGGCCATAGCCCATCAATACTTGAATGGATAATAAACAATAAACTGTAATTTGGTCAATTTTCAAAAACCAAAATGGACTGTGAAAGGGCAGGGCTCAGGGCTATAAAGGCCAAGGCCCAATATTGAAATATACGGTAAAAGGCCAAGCCCAAAGGAAAAAGAACATTGAAAAGTCTAAAAGCGAAGAAAAAAATGATGGATTATTAGGCTTGGCCCATATAAGCGACTGAATTGGATCAGGCTGATTCACACTACGATGATTTTGTTTCGTCACAATTTTTCCACGTCGGATCAGCCACGTAGGATCTGACCTGTCAAGGCTAGACAGCCCATGACGATATTGGATCGTCATAACGATTATGACGATATAATATCGTCTTAGACGATTATGACGATTTCGTGAAAAACGTCGTTGTGTGCAATTACTGACGCTCAGTTTTTGACAATCATAAGATCGTCATATATTATGGACAATGACGATTCAGTGACGAAAATGGAGGGTCGTGTATCAGCATATTCCTTGTAGTGCTATTGGGGCTTGCATTGCTGCTATTGCAATACCCTACAGAAGTAGGTTCTATGGCTAGATATTATATTCCTATCAAATCAGCAACTTCATCTTTACTTGAGTAGATGTAAATGTTTACTTTCTTGACTTTGTTGAAGAGCTTTAGCTTTTGATGATGAGTCCTGGAGCATAAGTTGATGTAGACGTCGTCTATGTTGGCTTCAGAATCTAGCAAGGGTTAAGAAGATATGTTGAGTACGAGCGTACTCAGCAAGTTCACTAGAAAAGAGTGTTTGATGCAGTATATCTACAGCCACAGACCATAGGTCGTAGGCAATGCAAGTTTTCATAAACATTTCTTCAAAGGTTGTTTTTATTCTAAAAAGCTATATCCGTCAGCCTTCACGGGTTTACCAGAACTTTCATGGAGTTCCTTTCCCGCCGCGTTCATAGCTCCTTCCTGGAACAGGGAGTAACAAGTTATAGTTCTTACACTCTACAGAGGTGCGTCACTTTACCCATGAGAGACCTTAGGTTTTGTTGCATGGCCGGGAGTATGTCCCCGTTCAAACTTCCTTGGTTTGAGGCCCAACCTAAGATCCAAGACAATCACTGCCTTCTCCGCGACCCCGCATGTCTCCTTGGTGTATGCCATGCCCACCTAATTACGTCAATAGGCAATACAGACCATTCAGATGCCAGAACTATCATGGGACGTTGAGGGTTCCCACCCATATGCTGCATATCCTCTACGAATTACCAATTAATGCACACTACGAGTGATAACAGCCATGACCCGCACATCTGGCTCCATGCGAGAGGGAAAAGATATAGCTGACTTCTCTGTCTCATTCCAAATCTCATGGTCAACGCGTAATATATGGCGCAAGAATCACTAGCGACATTGGTTGTTAAGTCCTAGATAATATGTTCCTTTACCACTGGAACTTTTATAGTAGGTTTTTATCTTATGGTAAATAACCTATAATCATATTATTACGAAAATAGTTTTTTTGACATTTTTCAAATGCAGGTTATGACAACACTGGATTTGTAAAATACTTTATATAAAATAATCAAAGGACATGAGCAAGTGTGAACTTGCCTTTTGTGATAGCAAGATTATGCACTCACGGTCTTCGAGACAATATAAGATCCAATATCTGAAAACAACATCATTGGTTCAGTAAGGACTAATGTTTAAATAATCAAGATGCTAATGTGCATATTAATGTAATCTAATTTGATAAACTCAAATCCCCGGAATAAGTGTTGATCTAGGGTTTGGATGCTGGAAATGGTTTCTTTAGAAGGTTTATACTTTTAGATAAACTTCACACTTGTGCTTCTTATTAAGGCTTGTGAGTGTGTGTAAAACAATGTGTAATTAGGCTATCATACAACCAATAAGATACACAATGGTGGAATGCTACATAAAGGTTTCTTATATAAGAATTGTCCTATCTTTGATTTTTACTTTACAAGTCATGATATTTATAAAGAGCTTAGGTGTTAACAATCCTATGTATACAAGTAAAATATAAAGAAATGTGATTATTATTGATTGTCATCTATGGTTTGAGGTAGCAAAAAGGATAATCTTTGAAGAAAAGGTTTCTTTTCTAAGGTTTAAACAATATGTATGGTTGATAGAATGTGATTGATGTTGTTTGCGCTTGCTTGAATAGTTTGTACTTGAGATGCTTTAGGTCTTAATTGAAACAGACCAAAGTAAACTATAAAACACATAATAAAGTCTTTGTCATAATATTTAAAGTCTTGTAGACTAAAGTTAACTATAAAGACATAGATGGTCCTTAAGACACAAAACTTATGGTATTTGTACTTTGTTCATCTCATAATGTTTCTTTAAAGTTAAATAAAAGTGGTACTACTTTTATTTGAGTAGTGGTTTCTCAATATTATAATTTAATAGAATCATTTATCTTTTTATAGATGAGTGGTTATGGTTTGTGAATTAGTAAACAATATTATTTACTACTAATGAATTATTGATACGGCGGAAACGTATCTATAATTTTTTATGCTCCATGCTTGTTTAGTATCTACTTTGCTTTGCTTTGTCTACACTTTGAGGTGTTTTTATATCTTTTCTAGAACTAACCTATTAACAAGTTGCCAGAGTGCCAGTTGCCTGTTTTCTTCTGTTCTTGGTTCCAGAAAGGCAGAAATCAATATTCTCGGAATTGGACAGGACAAAAGCCAAAGTCAATATTTTACCGTGGGCGACACGAAGTCCAGAGGAGAGATGGAGAAGTGAACCAGGGCGGCCAGACCCCCCTAGGCACCGGTGGGCCCACCCCGTGCCTGGGTAGGGTGTGGGTGCCCTGGCCACCTCCCAGCCTCGCATCTTCGCCTATAAGAAGCCCCCGATGAAGAAACCTAAGGCACCCAATCAAAACTCCACGAAACTTTCTGTAGCCGCCGCCACCGTCGTCCCTAGATCGGGGGGATTTGAAGTTCTTCTCGGCACCCTGTCGGAGGGAAGATAATCTCGGAGGCCTTCTTCTCCGGTATGATGCGTGAGTAGTTCCACCTTGGACTATGGGTCCATGTCATATCTAGATGGTTGTATCTCCTCCTTCTTCTTTCATGTATAGATCTTGTGAGCTCCGTTCATGATCAATATCTAATCTATTTGTAATCATGCATGTTGTGCTTGCGGGGATCCGATGGATATTGAGATTACTATGTCAGATTGATTAATGGTTTTGTCTATTTGATACTATCATGTCTATGTTGTTTGTGATCTTGCATGCTCTCCGTTGTTAGTAGCTATCTTGTCCGAGTAATTGCTAGTGACTCCAAGAGGGGGTATTTATGCTCGATAGTGGGTTCATGCCTCTAGTTTCCAAGGGAAGTGGCAGAAATCTCTTCGGTTGTAGATGTGTTGTTGCCATTAGGGAGAAAACAACGGTCTCTTGTTCATGGAACAAGTGGATTGTTTACCTTACACACTTTGCTTAAAACAGTTGTCTGTTGCTTGCAACTTAATACTGGAAGGGGTTCGGATGATAACCTGAAGGTGGACTTCTAGTCATAGATGCAGTTGGATGGCGGTATATGTATATTGTTATATTGCCCAATCGAATCTCATAGGATCTTTTTGTCTGGTATTGCGTTGTTATGCCTTGCTCAGTTCCTGTAAATTTACATGATGTAATTTGTTTACCCTTCATGCCATGTTGTTTATCTAAGGAGAGCACCTCTAGTGAACTATGGACCCGGTCCAATCTTTACCATTGATACATCTTCCACTATTACTTGTTTACTTGATGCAAACCATTAACTTCCACACCATACGTTTAATCCTTTGTTACAACAAACCGGTGAGCTTGACAACCTCACTGATTCGTTGGGGCGAAGTCTTGAGTTTGTGTTGTGCAGGTCTCCGCGTTGCTTGCAACACCTGTGTGACGTTTCCTTCCTCCTGCTGGTTCGATAACCTCACTTTCTTACTGAGGGAAAACTTGCCGATTGCTGCTTCACCCCCTTCTCTTGGGGTTCCCAACAGGCTCCACGTTAGCCATAAAGCTTTTATGGCGCCGTTGCTAGGGAATAAAGAAAGAAGCCCCCACGTCAACTAAGTGACATCACAAGCTTTTCTAGCGCTGTTGCCGGAGAGGCTAAGGACGTCTTCACAAGGGGAGTCCTTCGCTTCCTTTCTCTTTACTTTTTTTAGTTTGCTTAGTTTCTTTTGCTTGGTTTTGTTTGCCTCTTTTCAAAAACTTCAAAAAATTGGTTTGCTTTCTCTTATCAAAAACACAAAAAATTAATCCCTACTCTAGCTGTTGCTGCTGTTTTTGGCTTGCCCACCTTTGCCAAAATGAACTCTGCTGAGAACACCATGTTGCTCCCCAAGTTCACCCTGAAAAACCTTTCAATAGGTAGTGGCTCCATAATTGGGAAAGATAATATTGAAGAATTCTTTAATTATGTTAGAAAGCATGAGGATATTGAGGATAAATCTATAGCAGAGCCTGCTCCTAAGTATGATATTGCTTCAGCTTCTTTAGTTCATATGATGGAGGATAGGTTTGTTAGCCTTAACCCCATGATGCAAATTTTGTTCCTAAAGCTTAAGAAAGAAAAGAATGCTGAAAAGAGAGAATTTATTCCTGAAACTTTACTAAAAGAGTTCCATGATGTTGCTAGGGAAGCCAAAAAAAGTCTTTGAGCGTTTCAATATACTAGGCTCATGTGTAGATGTTGTGGGTACTTTAGATAAAACCAAGTCTATAGAGGAATTTAAGATACCCATACCCTTTAAGCTTGTTGGAATGCATGAGGACTTTGAAAAGAATTTTGACTGGATTGTTCCTGAAAATCCTTTTGATGAAAGTAGTAAACCGAAGATAAATGAGAAGGGATCCTCCAAAACTCATTTGGATGAGATACCTCTCATAGTTGAAGACTTTGCAAGTATTGATCTCAATTTTTCATTTGAAAATACTTGATTCTTCTTGCTTCTTGTGCCTAACTTAAAGGTGTTAAAGAAAAGTACTTGTTGGGAGATAACCCAAGAGTTTACTTGAGTCTTGGAAGTTATTACTTCTGTAATGACCTCTTCTTATCCTTTTTGTTTGCTTTTTGTGCCAAGAATGACCTCTAATGAGAGGGAATTAAGATTTGGGGGGTTGCTGTCCCGAAACAGATTTCTGTCTTCCACCAAAAAAATTCGTGAGGAGTCTGTGTAACTCGGATTGATATGAAAATTTACGAATAAATTCCCCAGTATGATATCTAACTTTTGTTAGATTAACACTTTTTGATTTGAGCAACAAAATATTTTTTAAAAAATCGGTTTCTAACTATTGGTCTATTTTGACAGATTTCTGCCATTATTTGCATTTGCTTCTTATTGATTCATTTTTTAGTTCTCTTTAGGTGAATTGAGCTTTTTGAAGGAGTTGCTATAGTAGCATGTGTTTTTAGTGAAAAGTCTTGCTGTTCCAAATCTTTACCTAAAGGTCTATTATCTTTTGAATACACTAATGTTGCTAATGAAGATTGTGTGATGTTTTGTATGAAGGAAAAAAATTCAGGTGTGGAGAGAGAATGATGTAATGAGATGAAGAATGTAAAAAAGCTCAATCTTGGGGATGCCACCCTGGTGTCACGCCAAGAAATATCCAAGAGGTACAAGCGTCAAAACTTGGGGATGCCCAAGGCATCCCCTTCTTCATCAATAAAAAGCTCAGGTCTGTCTAGACACTTTGTTTTTATTGTTTCATGCATAGTTGTGTTGCTCTTGGAGCATATTATTTTTCGTTTGGTTTGCTTAGTTTGTTTAGTTTGCTTGAATAAAGTAGTTTGGACCCCCGTTCTCGCTGTGTTGTTTCAAATAAGTTGCTTGGTGTTGGAAAGGAGTAGGAAGTTCTTGCTTGATAAGTGCAAGAGGAGCTTGCATTAACTGTGACTTAGACTTTAGCATGACATGCTAGGCGTTGTTTTGACCTTATGCTTAGGGATTATTTATGTAGCATGTCTTGTTCCAAACAATTGGGATTGCTTAGTGTGCCTTGAAGAAATTATGCGTTGTTTGAGCATGCAAAAGCATAGTATTGTGGTATTCTCCTTTGATGCTTTATTTGGGTTGACTTGGCACATGCTCACACTATGTTATGACTATGACAAGTCACCATAGCCTCTATGATCATTTAGTCCTTGACTTGTAGTACCAATCTATGCTTTTATTAGTAATGTTTTGTTGCTCTCCATGATTATAGCCATTATTGCTCTATTACTTGGTTGCTCCCGTCTTTTGTTAGCCTCCACTTGTATGAGTAAGCTCTACTCATGCTTCCAACTCCCAAGAAACCAAGTTATTCCAAAATGTCCACTATAAATTCCTATGCATGGTGTGTTACACCATTCCAAGTATATTCTTGTTTTCAGCTATCTTCTAATTAAAAAGTATTTTGTTATGTGAAAACTTAGTGATTAAAGCTCTCACAAACTTGATGGCACACATTATATTCTTTGCCCCTAATAAAATTGAACCATTGTGTCGTCTATGTTGTATATGCTTGCACTTATACGTTGGAATTAGCAGAATCTTGCTGTCACGGGGAACGTTTTCAACATTGCACTTGTACTTTGTACTAAGTTGATATCATGCTCTTTTGTCTATGGATGTCACCGGTGTGAAATAAAGAGGGAACTTATAAGTCCATGGAGTATGTATTTTGTGTTATAGAAACGCCTGGGCCGCTAGCCTAAGCCATGCCTAATCATGGTGGAAACTTGCAGCATCACCATAGTGAGATATCTATGAAGCATCCTCAATAAAAAGCTATGCATCTAGTAAATAAAAATATCGCTGAGATGCCCATTGTCTGCTTGCCTTCTCATTTTGGTTATGGGATTGTTCATGTACCATGTGCAAGGGGTACCCCGTTGGCGGTTCTCTATGATACGCATGTACTTACAATGACAAGAACTTACAGGTGATTAAAGTTGAGTAGCATGAGGTGTGGCCCTCGTATTCAAGGGACTTGAGATTGCCAACTTATACTTTGTCAAGCATATACTCCATCTTTGTTCACTTTAACCTTAACCACTTCAAGATGCTTATGATAGGGGCAATGAGGGCTGAAAGCTAACAAGTACCATAATTTTTGGAAGCTCTTTTTGATACTTGAAACATATGAAAAGCACCTCAAAGTGAGGACAAAGCAAAGAAAAGTAGATACTAAACAAACATGGAACATCAAAAATTATAGATATATTTCCGACATATCAAGCATCCCCAAGCTTAACTCCTGCTCGTCCTCGAGTAGGTAAGTGATAAAAGAATAATTTTTGAGGTGACACGCACCATCAAAACCAAGATCAAACCATTTGCAAGCATTGAAAACTGGGATCAAAGAACTCTAAACATGTGCATGAAAGATGGAGTTCTAACAATAAGACAAAGTAAGTATGCATGCAACATGAAAGTCTACAAACAAAGATCATGAATAACATGCATTGAAAAATGTTTGTTTGATTCACATATAGAAAACATGGCATAGTGGCATTCAGCTTGTCCCTCATGGAGTAGCAAATAGATGCATAGGACACCTTCAAAGTTCATAAGCGTGACTAGATACAAATAGCACAAGAACAAGCAATATCAACAATATGCATCAATCAGTAAGTGTTGGGACACTGGACATAGAACTAAGAATGGCAATTATGCTCTCTTAACTGGTGCCTAAAGGTAGAAAGTGTAGACTCAATATAATATTAGAAGAAAGTCCCTTCATAAAGGGAAGCAGGGATTTCAAGTTTCAAAAAGAGCTTCCAAAAATTATGGTACTGGTTAGCTTTCAGCCCTCATTGCCCCTATCATAAGCATCTTGAAGTGATTAAGGTTAAAGTGAACAAACTATGGAGTATATGCTTGACAAAGTATAAGTTGGCAATCTCATGTCCCTTGAATACGAGGGCCGCACCACATGCTACTCAACTTTAGTCACGTGTAAGTTCTTGTCATAGTAATTACATGTGCATCATAGAGAACCGCCAACGGGGCACCCCTTGCACATGGTACAGGAGCTTTCCCATAACCAAAATGACAAGGCAAGCAGACAATGAGCATCTCAGCGATCTTTTTATTTGCTATTTTCATAGGTTTTTATTGAGGATGCTTCACATATTTCTCATTATGGTGATGCTGCAAGTTTCCACCATGATTAGGCATGGCTTAGGCTAGCGGCCCAGGCGTTTCTCTAACATAAAATACATAACTCCATGTACTTACAAGCTACCTTTTTATTTCACACCAGCGACATCCATAGACAAAAGAGCATGATGTCAACTGTGTACAAAGTACAAGTGCAATGTTGAAAATGTTACCCATGAAAACATGGTTCTGCTAATTCCAACGTATAAGTGCAAGCATATACAACATACATGACACAATGGTTCAAGTTTATTAGGGGCAAGGAATATAAAGTGTGCCATCAAGTTCGTGAGAGCTTTAATCACTAAGTTTTCACATAACAAAATACTTTTAATTGGAAGATAGCTAAAAAAATAATATACTTGGAATGGTGTAACACACCATGCATAGGAATTTATAGTGGACACTTTGGAATAACTTGGTTTCTTGGAAGTTGGAAGGATGAGTAGAGCTTACTCATACAAGTGGAGGCTAGGAAAAGACTGGGAGCGACCAACTAAGAGAGCAATAATGGCCATAATCATGCAGAGCGACAAAACATTACTAATCAAAGCATAGATTAGTACTACAAATCAAGGACTAAATGATCATAGAGGCTATGGTGACTTGTTCATAGTCATAACATGGTGTGATCATGTGCCAACTCAACCCAAAGAAAGCATCAAAGGAGAAAACCACAATACTATGCTTTTGCATGCTAAAACAACGCATGATTCCTTCAAGGAACACTAAGCAATCCAAATTGTCTAGAAAGACCTAAGCTTTTTATTGATGAAGAAGGGATGCCTTGGGCATCCCCAAGCTTTGACGCTTGTACCTCTTGGATATTTCTTGGGGTGACACCCGGGTGGCATCCCAAGCTTGATCGTTTTTCCATTCTTCATCTCATTACATCATTCTCTCTCCACACCTAAATTTTTTCCTTCATACAAAACTTCACACAATCTTCATTAGCAACATTAGTGTATTCAAACGATAATAGACCTTTGGGTTTAGCTTTATAACAGCAAAACTTTCACTAAAAAAACAAGCTACTGTAGCAAATCCTTCAAAAAAACTCAATTTCCCAAAAAGAACCCAAAAGGAATCAATAAGAAGCAAATGCAAATAATGGCAGAAATATGTCAAAACAGACCAGCAGATAGAAACCAATTTTTTCGTAGACCTTCTGTTGCTCAATTCAAAAATTGTTGAACTAACGAAAATTATCTAACATACTGGGGGATTTAGTCGTAAATTGTCAGCTCAATCCGACTTACATAGACTCCTCAAGAAATTTTATGGTAGAGGACAGAAATCTGTTTCGGGTCAGCAACTTCCCAAATCTTACTTCCTTCTCATTAGAGGTCATTCTTGGCACAAAAAGTAAACAAAAAGGATAAGGAGAGGTCATTACTGAAGTAATAACTTCCAATACTCAAGGAAACTTTTGGGTTATCTCCCAACAAGTACTTTTCTTTAACGCCTTTAAGTTAGGCACAAGAAGCAAGAAATCAACTATTTTCGAATGAAGAAGCATTAACATCAATACTTGCTTTCGAAGGAGGAGCAAAAAGAATCTTCTCTCTCCTCATAGGAAAGTGTTCAATACCTTTCTTGAATGGAAATTGATATTTAATGGTGCCTCTTTCATATCAATGATGGCACCAACAGTTCTAAGAAAAGGTCTTCCCAAGGTAATAGGACAAGAAGCATTGTATTCAACATCCAAAACATAGAAATCAAGAGGGACATAAGCATTGTTAACCATAATGAGAACATCGTTAACACTCCCCATGAGTTTCTTCTTAGCATTATCATTAAGTGGGACATCCAAATAACAATCTTCCAAAGGTGGCAAATCAAGCATTTCATAAATCTTCCTAGGTATAATAGAGACACTAGAACCAAGATCACATGAAGCTTTGAGATCAAAGCCATTCACTTGCATATTAATAATGGGTTCCCAACTATCTTCTACTTTCCTAGAAATAGAAGCTTTGTGTTGTAACTTCTCTTCCTTAATCTTAAGAAGAGCATCTGTAATGTGTTTGGTGAAAGCAACATGCATATCACTAGCATCAGGACTTCTAGCAAGTTTTTGCAGGAACAAAATTACTTCAGAAATATTGCAACCATCAAGATCAAAATCAAACTTAGCATCACTGGTAGTAGACTCATTGGCCTTAGGCATTGTAGGAGGAGGAATAGTGACTTCTTATGGTTTAGTGGTATCCATTCTAGTGGTGATGGTGCACACACTATTGTTTCTATCAATTTTAGCTTCCCTTTCCAACTTAGCATGAAGTTGGGCTAACAGTCTAACATTTTCATTAATAGTAACTTGTATGGCATGAGTAGCAGCAAAGGTACTTTCCATGGTTTCAGGTTTAGCAGCCATTTTATTAATCAAGGAGGACCGTGCTTCAGACAAAGAGGAAATATTTTTCTCAGCACTCAAAGTTTTTACTGTAAACAAGGAATTTCTCTATTTAGATTCTCAAGCTGGTGACTAATATTTTTCAAGATAACAGATTGTTCTTCCATAGTTTTAGTGAATATATTGTTTTGCTCATATTGCATCTGCATAAAGTTTTTAGTGGATCTTTCAACTTCTAGAATCCTATCTTCACTAGGCATTCCAGATCTACTATGATAAGTATTTCCATTAATAGGAGGATAAGGCCTATAATTACCATAAGTATTGTTGCCAAAATTGTTGTTTCTAATGAAGTTCACATGAACTTACTCTTCTTGAGCAACCAAAGAGGCTAAGGGAACATTATTTGGATCTAAAGGAGCTTTCCCATTAACAATCATAGCCATAATAACATCAATCTTATCACTCAAAGAGGAGGTTTCTTCAACAGAATTTACCTTCTTACCATGTGGAGCTCTCTTAGTGTGCCATTCAGAATATGTAACCATCATATTATCAAGGAGTTTTGTTGCAGCACCCAAGGTGATGGTCATAAAGGTACCTCCAGCAGCTGAATCCAATAGGTTTCTTGAAGAGAAGTTCAAACCTGCATAAAAAGTCTGGATAATCATCCAAGCAGTAAGTCCATGAGTGGGACAATTCTTAACCAAAGATTTCATTCTTTCCCAAGCTTGAGAAACATGTTCATTATTAAGTTGTTTAAATTTCATAATATCACTTATAGATATAATCTTAGCAGGAGGTTAGTACTTTCCAATAAAAGCATCTTTGCACTTAATCCAAGAATCAATACTATTTCTAGGCAAGGGTAGCAACCATTCTTTAGCTTTTCCTCTCAAGGAGAAAGGAAAAAACTTGAGCTTAATAATATCTCCATCTACATCCTTATACTTTTGCATCTCACAAAGTTCCACAAAGCTATTGAGATGGGCAGTAGCATCATCAGAACTAGCACCAGAAAATTGCTCTCTCATCACAAGATTCAACAAAGCAGGCTTAATTTCATAAAAGGTAGCATCAGGAGTAGGTGGAGCAATAGGAGTGCTTAGGAAATCATTGTTGTTTGTGCTACTGAAGTCAGACAACTTGGTGTTCTCAGCATAGTTAGTTTTGGAAAAAGTGGAGCAAGCCAAAAAGAGCAGCAGCAGCAGCTAGAGCAGGAACTAATTTTTGTGTGTTTTTGATAAGAGAAAGCAAACCAAACTAAACTAATTTTTTTTGGAGTTTTTGATAAAAAAGAGGCAAACAAAACCAAGCAAAAGAAACTAAGCAAACGAAAAAAAAAGTAAAGAGAAAGGTTGAGGAGGACTCCCCTTGTGAAGACGTCCTTAGCCTCCTCGACAAGAGCGCTAGAAAGTATTGATGCGTGTTGACGCCCCGTTAGGAAACCCCAAGAGCAAGGTATGATGCACCACAGCAGCAAGTTTTCCCTTAGTAAGAAACCGAGGTTATCGAACCAGTAGGAGGAAGGAGACTTCTCAAAGGTGTTGCAGTCAACGTGGAAACCTGCACAACACAAACTCAAGACTTTGCCCCAACTAAAAGTGAGGTTGTCAATCTCACTGGTTGCTATAACAAAGGATTAAATGTATGGTGTGGAAGGTGATGATGGTTTGCAGCATGTAAACAGTAACAGTGGAAGATGTATGAATGGTAAAGATTGGACCGGGGTCCATAGTTCACTAGAGGTGTTCTCGTCAGATAAACATACATAGCATGCTGGGTAAACAAATTACAGCAGGGCAATTGACAAGACTGATCAAGGAATAACAATGCAATACTAGACATAAAGATCCTATGAGATTCGATTGGGCAATACAACAAGATACATAGACCGCCATCCAACTGCATCTATGACTAGAAGTCCACCTTTGGGTTATCATCTGAACCCCCTCCAGTATTATGTTGCAAGCAACAGACAACTGCTTTTAGCAAAGTGTGTAAGGTAAACAATCCAATTGTTCTATGAACAAGAGGCCGTTGTTTTCTCCCTAGTGGCAACAACACATCTACAACTATAGAGATTTATGTCACTTCCCTTGATTAAGTAGAGGCATGAACCCACTATCGAGCATAAATACCCCCTCTTGGAGTCACTAGCAACTACTTGGCCAAGATAGCTACTAACAACGGAGAGCATGCAAGATCACAAACAACACAGGCATGATAGAATAAGACAAAACCATTAATCAATCTGACATAGTAATCTCAATATCCATCGGATCCCCGCAAACACAACATGCATGATTACAAATAGATGAGATCTTGATCATGAATGAAGCTCACAAGATCTAGACATGAAAGCACGAGGAGGAGATACAACCATCTAGCTACTACATGGACCCGTAGTCCAAGGTGGAACTACTCACGCTTCATACCAGAGGCTGGCATGATGAAGAAGAAGGCCTCCAGGATGATCTCCCCTCCGGCAGGGTGTCGGGAAGAGCTTCAGATCCCCGGATCTAGGGATGATGGTGGCGGCGGCTATAGACGGTTTCGTGGAATATTGATCGGATGTTTAGGGTTTAGGCATCGAGGGCTTCTTATAGGCGAAGAGGCGAGGCAGGGGGTCCACCAGGGCGGCTGCACCCCCAGGTGCAGGGTGGGCCCACCCGCACGGCCAGGGGGTGTGACCCCCTGGTGAGTCCCGTCTGCCTCGTATTCCGGCTTCGTGTTCCCCACGGCAAAATATTGACTTTGGCTTTTGTCCCGTCCAATTTCGAGAATGTTGATTTTCTGCCTTTCTGGAACCAAAAGCAGAAGAAACAGGCAACTGGCACTATGCCATCTTGTTAATAGGTTAGTACTAGAAAACATATGAAAAGCACCTCAAAGTGTGGACAAAGCAAAGCAAAGTAGATACTAAACAAGCATGGAACATCAAAAATTATAGATACGTTTCCGACGTATCACCGTTCCGGTCGGCGATGGCGAAGAGGCTGACGACGTACCCGGCGAATCCGTAGGATCCCTTCATCCGGGTCCGTGGTGGTGGCGGCGCGTCGACCTCGAAGCCTGTGGAATAAGGATGTGCCGGGTGGATTTTGTATTAGTACAAATAGATGTGTATAAATCCTTGCATGCAAACAATATATTTTGTTGATTAAGGAAATGAGAATGTATTGGGTCAATTCTACTTTATTTTGATTTGTTTGTTGAGCGAGTCCGCGAGCGCGTCGGCCCTTTAATGGGGTTTACCTCATGTTTTGTATGTTTGGTTGTTTTTAGACTATTAGTTAGTTAGGGTCGACTCGCCGTGGCTCGGAAAGCCAGTCGCTTGGCGACCCCAGGGGGTGCTCTATACTTAGCCGTTTTCTCAAACACATACGGGGTCGGTTGGGCGAGTCCCCAAGCGTGGTACTTAGCCATTCTAGTCGCATGCCCAAGGTAGGTGAGGACGAAGCGCGTTGTTTGTGGCACGTCACTCCACCTGGCTCGGAGAGCCAGTCCTATGGCGAGTCCGGGGTACGATCTCATACTTGGTGTGTTCCCGAGCCGCGTGGGTTTAGACTGAGGTGAGTCCCCGAGCATGGTACTTAACCGTTCGAGTCGTTGTGCAGAGGATGCGGAGGACCGGTCGCTGTAGGAAGCGTGTTCGGTTGTCTTGGCCCGGCAGGCCAGTCAAGTGGGGCGACACCAATGGGGGCTTCGGGGCTGGAGTTTTCGTGGATGACGCAAGGCCCAAATATCTTCGGTGCCCTTGTATCGCACTAGCCGTGTCGGTCGCTTAGCCAAGGTTGACTTCCGTGGGTAGCATATTGTTGTAATTACGAGTGCGATTGGCACAAGACATGGAGAGTAAGCATAATTTGTTCGAGTTGGATCTATTGTATTGCATGGCGGGAGGAGTATAGGTCGGGGTTCTATGTATAGAACTTCCTTAGGAGATTTACATTCCATGGCCGCTTGACGTCGAGCTGTCTGTCGCCTCGGACATCGATGAGGTAGTAGGCGTCATTGCCAAGGACTCGCCCTATGGCGACTGGTCCCTCCCATGGGGGAGAGAGCTTGTACATGCCCTTCTTGTCATGGATCAGTCGCAGGACCAGGTCGCCTTCCTAGATGGTGCGAGTCCGGACTCGGCGGCTGTGGTAGCGGCGGAGCCCGTGCTGGTAGATGGCCGTGCAGGAGCGAGCTAGGTCGCATGCTTCGTCGAGTTAGTCAACTCTGTCTTGGCGTGTGATCTCGTTGTCGGCCTCCGTGTAGTTGACGACCCGGGGCTAGTCATGCTCCAGGTCAGTCGGCATGACGACTTCGGCGCCATATACCATGAACAAGGGCGTGAACCCTATCGACCGATTGATAGAGGTGCGGATGCCCCATATGACGGATGGGAGCTCTTCGACCCAGAATCCCGGAGTTCGCTCAAGGGCAACTTGTAGTCGCGGCTTGAGACCATGGAGGATGCTCTGATTAGTGCGTTCGGCCTGGCCGTTGGACTCTGGGTGGGAGACTGAGGCGAGGTCGAGCCGTATGTTGTGCTCCTCGCAGAATTCGATCATGGTACCCTTTGCAAAGTTGGTGTCGTTTTCTGTGATGATGGTGTGCGGGAATCCGTAGCGGTAGATGAGGTCGCGGAGGAATTTGGTTGCGGTCTTCCCGTCGCATTTCCGGACTAGCTTGGCTTCGACCCACTTGGTGAATTTGTCGACTGCGACTAAGAGGTGGGTATAGCTGGAGGGGGCCTTCTTTAAGGGGCCCACCATGTCCATTCCCCATATGACGATTGGCCAGGTGATGGGGATCGTCTTGAGCGTCGAGCTGGGTACATGCATCTGGTTAGCATACTTCTGGCACCCGACGCAGCATTGGACGATGTCGACGGCATCGGCCTGCGCTGTGAGCCAGTAGAAACCATGTCGCATGGCCTTGGCGAGTAGAGAGCAGGCGCCGGGTGGTGGCCGCATTCGCTGGAATGGATGTCTTGGAGGATTTTACGCCCTTCCGTGGGTTGGACGCAGCGTTGGAACACGCCTGTGACGCTGCACTTGTGGAGCTCGCCATTGATGATGAAGAAGGATTTGCAGCGGCGTATGATCATGCGGGATTCTGTTTCTCCCGCTAGAAGGGTCCCGTGCTCGAGGTAGGCATGGTAGGGCGCAGTCCAGTCGCTTGGTTCTGCGACCATGGCGACCAGAGCAGGCTCGGGTTGCAGGGGGATCCCGAGGTCGATCTCCTTTGGTGGAGAGACGTAGGGCTTGTGGATTGTGTCGAGGAAGGCACATGCGGGTGGGTTTTTCCAAGCCGACCCGATGCGGGAGAGAGCGTCGGCCTCCTCGTTCTTGCGCCTATCGATCCACTCGACAGAGTAGCCGGCGAAGTGGCCTCCCAGCTAGTCCACTGCTTGGCGGTATGCCGCAATGGTGGGGGAGACGGCGTCGCAGGTGATGCCAAGGATATCGTACAGAGATGCAATGCCTACCAAAGGTACGCCAACAACTCGCACGCTCCAGGCTCAGAGCTTCGGCCCATACCATTGCCTGGCCCTTCGCCCAGTGGGGACTCGACATGATCGGCAAGCTGCCAAAGTCCTCACCAGGAGGGCACGTCTTCCTCCTAGTGGTAGTCGACAAATTCTCAAAGTGGATCGAGGCAATGCCCGTCACTAACCAATCTGGCGCCGCTGCCGTCAAGTTCTTCGAGTCCATTGTCTACAGATTCTGAGTGCCCCACAGCATCACCGACAACAGATCGAACTTCACCTCAAAGGAGTTCCGAGGCTTCTATGAAAACCTTAGAATCAACCTCACGTATGCCTCCATATCGCATCCGCATAACAACGGGGAGGTCAAAAAGGCCAAAGGTCTCATCGGAAATGGCATAAAAAACGGCTGCTACGGCCACTCGAAAGGCTTGCGGGATCCTGGGCAGACGAGCTACCCTCCGTCCTATGGAGCTTGCGCACAATGCCAAATAGCTCAACTAGCTAGACGCCATTATTCATGGTGCACGGAACCGAAGCCATGTTGCCTGCTGAGGTACGGTACAAGGTCCCGCGAGTCATTGCCAACAGCAAGGTCGAATCATCGGCCGCACTCGAAGATGCCGTCAACACACTGGATGAAGCTCACGACATCGCCGCGGCCCGTTCGGCGGTGTATCAACAGAGTCTCCGCAACTACCACAGGCGTTGGCTACGCCCAAGGTCCTTCGTCGAAGGAGACATCGTTTTGCGACTCAAGCAGGAAGGCCACCTAAAGCTCGAATCACCCTGGAAAGGACCCTACGTAGTCACTGAAGTAATAATGGGTGGCGCTTACCGCCTAAAGGAGGTCGAGTCAGGAGTCGAATACTCCAACCCCTGTAATCGCAAAACTGACGCTTCTACCCTTAGTTGTCTTTTACTTTCAATAAGGCTATTCAACCAGACTACTCAGCCGAACATTGTACCTCCTACATTACAATGAATAAAGCTAAGTTCCTTGGCCCAAAATTTTCTCTCTTCCATATATTTACATTATTCAAAATGCTCGGGAGCTGCGCCTCACGTAACAACTTCGTCAACTGAAAACAACGTATATAACCTGAGTAGCTGACCACGTCAGGCTAACGAAAAGGACATACACACCCTATAGTCAAAAAATTAACTTCATGCCTACATAGCACATTACAAGGGCATTAAAATCCCACTCGACAATATACAGACTTCACATTGTTTCACTTTCTACTCACAGGACTCAACCATGCTGGAGCAGGATGTTCGTACGCTCCTCGAAAACATCTACAATTTCTTCAACATGTTGCGCCACTGTTGCGTAGTGCGGACGCATATCCCATGCCATACCATTCGGAGGAGGAGGTGGCCCTGCTGCTATCTCCGCGAGGTTCACATCGCGATGATGCATCCAAACAAGCAACATGGCTGCCTTCACACCCGCCACCAGCTGATGACGCACCAGCTCCTTCGCATGACTCGTATCACGAAATTTTCCTAGCAAGCCCAAGAAGCTGGCTAGAGCCGAATCCAGAGGAAACATCGTGGCCCAAATCGCAGCGAGTGACGACCGTGCATGCTTCAGCACCTGCAGCACTTGATGGATGCGATCTTGAACCGTTGCAAGAACAACTGCTCGATCACGGTCCATCCAAAAAAAGCCGACGGCCTCCAACTACTGTTGTGTCAAGCAATTCATTCGAACATGGGTGAGAAGACATGAAAAACAAAGGCAACATGTGGGAAGATTCACAACTGCACAACGAGGCATCATGTGAGAAGACATGAAAACATGATGCAGTCCAAAAACAAAGGCCCATGGTAACTTACAATGGAGTTGCTCACCAACCTGCCGAAATTCCTCAAGGAGAAATTCTTCCCTAGCAACGGCCCTTTCGGCCTTGGATTTCCAAACATCTGCATGACCACGGATCATGAGAATGTCCTTTTCCAGGCTTCAGATGCAATCGCGCAAGAACGGAAATTGTGATGCCTCACTCGGCAGAGGACGAGCACCAAGCAAAGGAGGAGGCGTGACCACCGGTTCAGCACTCGAAGGACCCTAAGGGTGTACAAGTAACACAGCATAAAAATCAAAGCATTTGACAGTAGGCAAAAGGGACAATTATATTTACATAAATTAACCACTACGTGGTAGAGTAAACTTGTCCAACACGAATCATTACAGGCGTAAGAGCAAAAGAAAAATCAAAATACCGCGACAACTACAAGGCAGAAGACCTAGGCAGTAGCATCCGGAGCAGCTTCGGACTTGGAATGTCTAGCCTTGGCCGCACGCTGCTTCTCCCGCGAATATGTGGCCAAGAGATCAATCATGTTTGGACCAAAGTGCTTGCATCGGGAGTCGAAGGAAGCAAACGATGCCTCGATACCATCCGCCGCCGTCGGCATCCTGGGTGTGACCTGCTGAAGATCCAGCTGTGTGCTAGACGCCACCGCCATCGCCAGCCCCATAGCGGCACCCACTCCTTTTAGTGTCCGCTTATATTTCGCAGGAGCATCACCCGCCAAAGCTTCTGTGAGGGAGTCGACGTCATCAAGGACAGCGCCCTTTAGGTTGATCTCCTTGTAGAAGCGGGCGAGGACCTCCTTGGCCTTGTCCAGCGAATCCACGATAGAGGTGCAGCGATCTTCGATCGCCGAAACAGCGTCTGCTAGGAGATCCCCATGCTCCAGGACACTGCGGTCAAATGCAACACTAGTAGCATCTGCAAGAAACGGCAATTTTTTTGGATGAGATCTAAGGAGCCGCATCCGAAGAATAGCACATTCTAAAAAGGAACATAGTGGCTTACCGGATATCGCTTTGGCAGCAGCCATAAGCTTCTCCGCCATGGCCTTCTCTCGCGATGCCGTGGCAGCCGCAAGCTACTGCTCACGGTCTTGGGCCTCTTTTTGCTGGCGCTAGAGGGCCTCCGCAACATCCTTTGCTTTGGTCTCCTCTTGGACGAGACTCTTCTCGAGTGCATTCAGCTTGTGGAGAGCCTCATTATTTTCATCTGCAATATTCAACAAGGAAAAGTCATAATACACAATACGCAACAGGACTCGCAATCAAATAGAAGGAATTTACGAACCTTGGAACTTCTTGAGGTCGCCTTCCAGAGCAAGGTGTTGCTGGCCTAGGAGATTGATGTCGCGGATAAAGGGCTGCAAAGAAAAAACAACACACCAGATGAATAAAGGACTCGGGGGATCGCCCACATGAGGAAGTAGGCTACTTACATGGTCACCCGAACACTCCGGAGGTTTTATTTGCGTCTTCAAAGCAACAACTGCGCGATCCCTTGGCCTCAGGGAGCTCGAGATGTCATCCTCGGAGTCAGCCACCATCTTCGGGAACGTCGAAACAACTTTCGACTCCCCATGCATCTCTTCGAGTTCCTCCTCGAAGGATTCTTCCAAGGAGTTCCTCCTACCGCATTCAACGAACAAAGTCAACACAGAGATAATACTTAGCATACCAAAAAACAACAAGTGGGGATTAGAAACTCACGGGGGAATGTCGGATAAGTTGAAGATTGGCTCCTCCTTCTTTTCTTTCTTCTTGTTCTTGTTCTTGGTCGGCGGCTGAGGAGCCATGGCTCGAACGGGCATGGCAGGAATGGGGGACTCTATACCCCTGTCCCCACCATGACACTCGAGGAAGGCAGGACCCCTCAGTCTTGGCGGCGTCTCCCCATCCGAGCTCTCGCTCCGGGACCTCTTTCGAGATAGCCCTTCGCTTGGCTCGGGGGCTTCAATGGTAGGCGACTGAGCAAGGGGGAGCTCGGAATCAGACTCCACCTCCCCACCATCTGGTGCATTTCTCAAACTGTTTAGGCAGAGGCGGAATCATGCCTGCTAACTTGAAGTTCTGTGATTCAACAACAAAAGCAAAAGTACAGTCAAACAAAAAGTAGCAAGCAGTGAACACACGACACACATTACATGCAACCACAGGTTTCACCTAAGGGACTTCCTTCTTCGAGTGAAAGGGGTAAGTTAGAGACTTCCCCGGCAGATCCTCATCGGCCTTGTGCTTCAACAGAGGTCGAAGCGCCCTGTCGAGGTCAGCTGAGCACATATCCTCTGAACAAACTCTTGTCGGGTCATTGGGGCCAGAATACAAAAACATCGGATGCGCTCTCGCTTGGAGCGGCTTCATCCGACGCTTGAGGAAGGTGCGAATAATATCAACATCATTAACCTCCTTGCCTAGAGTCAGTTGGAGCACCTCTACCCGCTGATACAGCTTCTGCACCTCTTCGGATTCACCATCCATGATGTCATTTGACCATGAGCGCTTTCGGGTGATCTTCTGGGTGGAGTCGAAGGGGGCGAGCCCGTAATGTTGGTTGTCCAGATGTCGCGGATATAGAAACATTTGTTCCGCCAGTGATGGACGGACTCGCAGAGATAAAAAGAGAAGGACTGGACAGTAGGGCAGATGGAAATCCCGCACCCACCTAGTGGATAAACACCATCAGTGCCAGATTGCCTCTTCAAAAAGTAGAGTCTCTGGAAGAGGCCAAAGTGAGGCTCGATACCGAGCCAGCACTCGCAAAGCATGATGAAGCACGCGATATGGAGAAGAGAGTTGGGGGACAAATTGTGGAGTTATACCCCATAGAGGAAAAGAAGCCCATGAAGAAATTCGTGGGCGGGCAAAGAAAGGCCACGAACAACAAAAGTGTAAAACATGACCTGAAACCCTTTGGGTGGGCGTCGGATTACCTCCTGATCAGGAAGGCTGGCGTCACCCTTGTTCTTGGAGATCAGACCGGCCTCGCTTTGCTTGCGCAAGTTCGTATCCCTCATCTGAGTATGCCACCACCCACCATTGGTGGTGCGGCGACCTTCTTGGCGGCACCTGTGGCGCTCGACGCTGCTGCAGCGGAGGAACTCTTCTTTTATTTGCCCATATTGGCGGTGTGGCAATCACGACGGTGGGAACAGAGGAAATAATAAGGGAAAACACGGAGAATGTCCAGCGCGCGGCACGAGCTCTAGAAATGACATCGGCAGGAAGATGATGGAAAATGACGAAGGAGAAGATTACTCTGTTTTCACCACGGTATAAAAGGACGAGGAAGATGAAGAGGAGTCGTTGATCCAGAAGCCCTAACGCGTGCCCTACATCTTACCATACACGTGTCAACAGCCGCCTGAACCTTCGTGAACATGCCACCTACTACGCATGGTAATCGAGGAGGTGCCATAATTTTCGCCAAAGTTACACGTGACTAATCAAATCCAAGTCAGAAGGAGGGTCCCACGTTCGTCTCGTCGCATCGTCTCTGCTGCTGCAGATGGTTGAGCTGACCAGGCGTCAGCAATGACGTCATCAAAGCAAAATCCAGCAGCCGTTGGAAACTTTCGACTGAACAAAAGTACTTACTCAAGTCTACGACTCAACCAACTACTCGGGGGCTACTCCTATCAGGAGCGCTAGCCGCACACCTGAGAAATCACAATAGTGCAAATGCCTCGAAGAAATCTTCGAGTCCTACGTCGAGTATGTGACTCCATTACGGACTCGGGGGCTACTCCCATAGGGAGCGCTGGTCGCGCATTCAAAAAAATATTAACATGGATAACATACGCATAATTAAAGTCTCCGCTCGAGTCTACGACTCGAACTGACACTCAGTGGCTACTCTCACAGGGAGCGCTGGCCGCGCATCCGAATGAGATCCTTCGGATCACGTATGACAAAAATCTTTTTGCCGACTTTGCCCGAATTAACGCTAAATAAGAAAAAATGTCCTTGGTCACCCGAATCACCTCCGCGGTGATAAATTTTTGGATGTTGTGTCTACGACGCAAAGATAAGCCCTACAGATATCATCAGATGGCCTGGTAACGCACCAGAATGCGCTCTGCCAGTAAAATGCTGTGTCAACAGGCACGATAAAAAACCCCGACGGACGCGTTGGGTACATAATTTAAAAACACTTGAATTTGACTCCTATAAGACCTCAGCGGCCTGAGTCGAATTACACCAGCATCATTCCGAATTCGAGTCCGGGGACTCGAGTCTAAATAAGATCGTGTTTTTTGTCCAATGACAGTTAACTGACCCTGATCCGTCGGGTGAGTTAGCACACGTATCAACAATCTATATGAATTAACGTATTTATTCGAAATATAGGTTCGGATGAGGAGCACCCAAAATATTATAGAGTCTCCAGTCGAATCTACGATTCGACTGAACACTCGGGGGCTACTGACATGGATATACCCTACGGATGCCTCACATTGGTATACCTGGTCCATCATAGGGAAGGCCCACTTGAAGACTTGCTGCCCAAGGAGACTCCAGGTGGCCCAAGCCTAGTAGAAGTTCGACTCCTTGGAGAACACGGCCAAGATGTAGATAGAATATTCAATGGTGAAACCCTAACTTGTAACCAACTCGACCTACCCCAGGACTTAACCTATCTATATAAGGGCCAGGAGGGCACGTCGAGGAGGCCCTAGACAACTCATACACACACCTCACGCCAGATCGCATCTGCGCACCCCCTGTAACCTTCAGTTTCACCGTAATCAAGAATAGACAAGCAGGAGTAGGGTTTTCCCTCTAGGGGCCTGAACCTGGGTAAACCTCGTGTCCCCTTGTTGCGTGTTTGTTAACCGTCTCGCGATCTCCAGCATCCCCATCTTCTCTAACCCAAGTCCATAACAATGGGCATTGACGAGTCAAACCCTCGTTAGAGATAGAACCGTTCTTACCTACAAACATGGAACCACAATGATGATAATCAAATTATTGGCAACTCGTTGTAAATCAAATATTGACTATAGTAGGAGATAGACACCCACAAGCCACTTATGCAAAACTAGTTGCATGTCAAGCGTGGAACAGGTCTCATATGCGAGGACATGTAAAGTTTATCTGGGGCGCTTCATCCCACTAAGCCACCAATATCCAAAATACACATAAGAAGAAATAACATGACCATCAACGCTCACATACTCATATGTGTACTACCTGTGCAAAGCATCTACACATAGATCCGGCTCTAATACCACTGTTGGGTTTGCAGCACAGAAAAAGTTCATACGATGGGAACTATAGCACCAAGATCCATCTATCTATATACTAGAAACTAGTGGATATAAATCCATAGAATACATACCCTCGAAGACTAAAAAGCTTTAACGAGGTTGCACTTGTGGATGATATAGTCAAACGCTTGACGATATCAAGATCGATAAGAAGTCCAACTAGTCCAGCAGGTCCAGCACCATCAAGTCTAGCACCGCAAAGCAGTGGTGCATCCGTGATCGTACACACGTTCGGGTATCCCAACAACCTCCGCGCCCTCGCTCCAGTGAATCAGCGGAAGCAACAGATCCTTCCAGAAAAAGCCACCGGGAACATGTATCTCGCTGATCCGAGACCATGGGGAAATTCTAGAGGGGGAGAGAAATCCTTCGCGGGGAGGTGTGATATGAGAGGAGAAGAGAGGGGCCTTTTATAGGGAGAGGGAGAGCATCCAAGGGGCATGGCACCACAGCCATGCTGGCTGCCCCCACCTCTTCCACATTCATGTGGGTGGAGCTCCCACTCAAAATGAAAAGATTCCACTCACATAAACATGTCTCCACTAAAAAATCCACTCACATCCATTAAATTTCCACCAATTTAATGCAAGCTAACATTTAAATAAAACTCTTTTATTTATTTATTCAGAATTTTGTTAATTATATTAATTAACAAACATTCACATAAAACTCCTTGCAACATTTCAATATCACATGCAGAACCAGTTTCAACAATTTCACCCGAAACAATTCTGGTTTTCATTGAAATAATTCCAGCGCTTTCTTTTTCTTTCTATGGCATATTATTTGCTCCAAATGGTGTCGGTATCCCTTAAGTGTGTCACCCTACGGTTCGCGAATAATGTAGACATGATTGAGACCCCTCTCCGCTCAATAATCAGAAGCGGGACCTGGAGATCTTTACTGACTCCCACACATTTAACGATGACTTGTGTGATCCTGTGAACCTTTTATGATGTAACTCAATCCCTTTGTCTTGCGATATATTACATGTCCGAGATTCGATCATCGGTATCTCCATACCTAGGTTGATCTCGTTACCGACATGCACTCTTTTCTTGTTCCTGTGATATAACATTCTAGTGATCACATCACTTACTGCAAGCTAACTAATGTGATATCACCAAGAGCGCCCAGAGTATATCTATCCGTCGAGATGGAAAAATTCCACTCTTGATCCATGAGCCTCTACATAACACCTCCGTAGCACTGAACCCACCTTTATAGTCACCCTATTACGGTGTGACGTTTGATGTTATCAAGATACTCTTCCAGTGTTAGTGATTGACATGATCTCTGTTGGAGATATGCCCTAGAGGCAATAATAAAAGTAGTTATTATTATATCTTTGTGTTTATGATAAATGTTTACATTCATGCTATAATAGTATTAACAAGGAAACATTAATACTTGTGTGATTTGTAAACTTAATTTGAAGTCCCTAGAAAAGCCTCTATATAATACTAGCTTGTTGGTTAATAGATGATTGTGGTATCCCTATCATGAACATTGAGATGTTATTAACAACAAGATCATATCGTTAGGAGAATGATATGATGGACATACTCCTATAGATAAGCGTAGCATAAAGGTCAAGTCATTTTAATAGTTCAATTGCTATATGCTTTCTGATACATAGTAATCTAATTCCTTCGACCATGAGATCATGCATATCACCTTTACCGGATGGATTCTTTGATGACATCAAACACCACACCGTAACTGGGTGGCTATAAAGGTGGCATTGAGTGTTCGGAAAGTATTGGTTGAAACACATGGATCAAGAGTGGGATTTGTCCATCCATATGACGGATAGATATACTCTGGGCCTCTCGGTGAAATGTCATCCAATTAGCTTGCAAGCATGTGACTGGCTCACAAGGGATCACATATCACGGGAAAGAGAAAAGAGTACTTATCGGTAACGAGGTTGAACTAGGTATGCAGAGATACCGACGATCATAACCTCGGATAAGTAACATATCGTGAGACAAAGGGAAATTGATATCGTATGTAAGTGGTTCATTCGATCGCAAAGTAATCGTAGAAATATGTGGGAGCCATATGAATTTCCAGATTCCTCTATTGGTTATTGTTCGGAGAAGTGTCTCAATCATGTCCGCATAATTCACGAACCATAGGGAGACACACTTAAGGATTCGACGTTGTTTGAGTAGTTATGGAATGATGAGAAAGAGACCGAATGTTGTTCGGAGTCTCGGATGGGATCCGGGATATCTGGAGGAGATCCGGAATGGTCCGGAGAATAAGATTCATATAAGGAAAGTCCCGTTTTGGAGTTGGGGAATGGTTCCGGTGTTTTCATCGGGAATGTTCTAGAATGTTCCGAATTGTCCGGCACTACGGAGGAGAAGGGTACATGAATGTGTTGTATCAAGTTGGTATGATTGCATCATGTACTAAGTGTCATCGCTGTTCCAAATAAAGGATTAATTCAAATCCTAGTTTGAAAAGTCAAATAGCTAAATTGAAAAGTCAAACGGCTAAATTTGGAAAGTGGAAAAGAGGAGGAAAGGGGAAACCGAGTTGGGGAGGAGTTCCCTCCTCCAACCGGCGGCGCCCCCTCCAAGCCGAGTTGGGGAGGGACTCCTCTCCCTCCCCCTTGGCCGGCCGGCCCCTCCACCTATATAAGGAGGGGCAGGGCTCCCTCCTAGGACACACAAGTTCCCTGCCCCAAACCCTAGCTTGGCGCCACCACCTCCTGCAGCTGCCGCCGCCTCCTAGGGTTGCCCTAGCCGCCAACTTGGGCTGCCCCAAGCCCTAGACGCCGGCTCTAGCACCTCCTCCTTGGTGTGTCTAAAACCTAGATCGCCGAGGAGGTCTCTAATAATCCACCATACTCGCTCCGGCTTAAGGCGAAGCCCTGCGAGATCTCCCCTCTACTTCCGGTACCACGCCGTTGTGCTGCCGGAATCACGAGGAGACTGCTACAACCTCCGCTGCCTGCTGGAACAAGGGAGAGGAAGGTCTTCGCTGGCAAACGCGGTGACCGATGGGAGCGCTTTAACGCAGCGCCGGAAGGATCGTCTACGCGATCTTGAGATCGGGAAGAGTACGACTACATCACCCACGAGAATCCGCTCTCGTTAAACACTTTGTAATCTTCGAGGGTGAGTTATTCCATCGACTCGTTGCTACAATCTAGTAGATAGATCTTGGCTTGTTTGTTTGTATGCGGTAGAAATTTTTTGTTTTCCATGCTACGAAACCCTACAGTGGTATCAGAGCCGTGTCTATATGTAGATCTGTTGCACGAGTAGAACACAATGGTCATTGTGGGCGTTGATACTTTTATTGTCGATTGCTTCTTGTGTACTTTGCATCTTGTGGGATGTTGGGATGAAGCGGCCCGGGCTAACCTTACATGACATCGTTCATGAGACTTGCTCCACGCTTGACATGCAACTTGTATTGCATAAGTGGCTTTATGGTGCCTGTTTCTCCTAGCATAGTTAAGATCCAATTTACAACGGGTGATTAACAATACTAGTATCAATGTTGTGGTTCATGTTCGTAAGTTAGAACGACACTTATTGAAAGCCCCAAACCACGTAAAACATGCAAAGAAAGTAGAGGCGTCTAACTTTGTTTTGCAGGGGTGTGCTGTGATGTGATATGGCCATGATTGTGATTATATTTGATGTATGCAATGTTCCTTATTGTAAGTTGGCAACCGGCAGGAGCCATATGGTTGTCTTTAATTTATGTTAAGACCCGCGTGTCTATTCAAAGTAGTTTTAATAGTTGAAGCCGGTGGACGACAACCATGGAGAAGCGTCATTGACCTTGATGCAATGCCGGTGATGATGGAGATCATGTTCGTGCTAGAAGATGGAGATCGGAAGCACAAAGAAGAAAGGCCATATCATATCACATATTATGAATTGCATGTGATGTTAATCCTTTATGCATCTTGTATTGCTTAGTAGACGACGGTAGCATTATAAGATGATCCCTCATGCACATGAATTTCAAGTCATAAAGTGTTCACCCTTAGTTAGCACCGTTGCTAAAGCTTGTTGTTTCGAAGCACCACGTGATGATCGGGTGTGTTAGATTCCGCAAGTGTATACAACATGAGCAAGCCAGATTTGCTTATGCGGAAACTAAGGTTTGATCTTTACGAGCCTAGCATGTACAGACATGGTCTCGGAACACGGATCACCGAAAGGTAAAGCATGAATCATATAGTAGATATGATGAACATGTTGATTGTTCGCCATTGAAACTATATCAACTCTCGTGATGATCGGTGTTGATGTGGTGGATTTGGTTCGTGTGATCACTAAAACAATGTGAGGGATATTGTTTTGAGTGGGAGTTCACCTAGATTAAACTTATTAATTTAAACTCAATTTGTCATAAACTTAGTCTAAACTATTGCAAATATGTTGTAGATCAATGGCAGCCCCTACCATCAATTTTAATGCGTTCCTAGAGAAAGAAAAGTTGAAAAACAATGGAAGAAACTTCGCGGATTGGTTCCACAATTTGAGGATTGTCCTCACAAATGGTAATTTGACCTATGTGCTGGATGCACATTGGTGACCCACCTGCAATGATGCTGCCGATGAAGTAAAGAATGTTTACCTCACGGAAGACTTAGTACTCACAGTTCAGGTGTGCTATCTTGTATGGTTTAGAATCGAGCTTCAGAAAAGGTTTGAGAATTCAGACCCATATGATATTGTCGAGGATCTCAAATTGATCTTTGAGACTCATGCGGCAATTGAAAGCTATGAGGCTTCTAAAAAGTTCTTTAACTGCAAGATGGAAGAGGGCAGCTCCGTCAGCGAGCATGTGCTTAAGATGTCTGGGCACGCAAACAAACTTCAAAGCTTGGGTATTGTGATTCCCAATGCTTTGGGGATTTACCGTGTCCTCCAATCACTACCACCAAGTTACAAGAACTTTGTGATGAACTACAACATGCAAAACATGAACAAGACGTTGCGTAACTCTTGCCATGTTGAAATCTGCAGAAGTGGAGATCAAGAAAGAGCACCAAGTGTTGTTGGTCAATAAGACCACCAAATTCAAGAAAGGCAAGTCTAAGGGACACTTCAAGAAGGGTGGTAAGAAAGTTACCACGCCGACGAAGAAGACCAAGGCTGGACCTAAGCCTGATACTGAGTGCTTTTACTGCAAGGGAGAAGGTCACTGGAAGCGGAATTGCCCAAAGTACTTGGCGGATTTGAAGAACGGCAACATCAAGAAGAAAGGTATATCTGATATACATGTTATTGATGTGTATCTCACTAGTACTCGTAGTAGTGCACAGGTATTTGATACTGGTTCGGTTGCTCATATTTGTAACTCAAACAAAAAGGCTGTATCAAATGGTTAGCGAAGAACGAGGTGACGATGCGCGTTGGAAACGGATCAAAGGTTGATGTGATCGCGGTCGGCACGCTACCCCTTCATCTACCATCGGGATTAGTTTTATACTTAAATAATTGTTATTTGGTGCCTGCGTTAAGCATGAACATTATATCGGGATCTTGTTTATTGCGAGACGGTTACTTGTTTAAGTCCGAGAATAATGGTTGTTCGATTTATATGAGTAATATGTTTTATGCACATGCACCTTTGATAGATGGTCTATTCTTATTGAATCTCGATAGTGGAAATACACATATTAATAACATTGAGGCTAAACGTTTGAAATCGAGAGATAACTCGACCTATATGTGGCACTGTCGTCTTGGTCACATTGGAGTGAAGCGTATGAAGAAACTCCATTCCGATGGACTTCTTGAATCACTTGATTTCGAATCACTTGATAGATGTGAAGCATGTCTGATGGGTAAAATGACTAAGACTCCATTTTCTGGTATGATGGAGCGAGCTACGGACTTATTGGAAATCATACATACCGATGCGTGTGGTCTAATGAGTGTAGCATCGCGTGGTGGTTATCGTTATGTTCTTACCTTCACGGATGACTTGAGTAGATATGGGTATATCTATTTCATGAAACATAAGTCCGAAACTTTCGAGAAGTTTAAGGAATTTCAAAGTGAGGTAGAGAATCAACGTAACAAGAAGATTAAATTTCTACGCTCGATCGTGGAGGTGAATATCTAAGTTACGAAGTTTGGCGAGCATTTGAAGAAATGTGGAATACTTTCAGCTTGACACCACCGAACACCACAACAGAATGGTGTGTCCGAACATCGTAATCGAACTCTCTTAGATATGGTTCGTTCTATGATGTCACTTACAGATTTACCGCTATCATTTTGGGGTTATGCATTAGAAACAGCCGCATTCACTTTAAATAGGGCACCGTCTAAATCCTTTGAAACGACACCGTATGAATTATGGTTTGGGAAGAAACCTAGATTGTCGTTCCTTAAAGTTTGGGGTGCGCCTATGTAAAGAAGTTACAAATGGACAAGCTTGAACCCAAAGCGGAAAAATGCGTCTTCATAGGATACCAAGGAAACTATTGGGTATACCTTCTATCATAGATCCAAGGCAAAATCTTCGCTGTTAAGAATGGATCCTTTCTAGAGAAGGAATTTCTCTCGAAAGAAGTGACTGGAAGGAAAGTAGAACTCGACGAGGTTGTCGAACCTTCTCTCGAAATTGCGAGTAGCGCAGCACCGGAAGAAGTTCATGTGGTGCTTGCACCAATAAGAGAGGAAGCTAATGATGATGATCATGAAACTTCGGTTGAAGTTGCTACAGAGCCTCGCAGGTCAACGAGAACTCGTACCACTCCAGATTGGTATGATCCAGTTATGAGTGCCATGTTGGTGGACAACACCGATGACCCTGAGACATATGAGGAAGCGATGATGAGCCCAGATTCCAATAAATGGCAAGAAGCCATGAAATCCGAGATTGGATCCATGTACGAAAACCAAGTATGGACTTTGATGGACTTACCGGATGGCCGGAAGGCTGTCGAGAACAAATGGATTTTCAATAAGAAAACAGATGCTGATGGTAATGTGACTGTCTATAAAGCTCGACTTGTCGCAAAAGGGTTTCGACAAATTCAAGGAGTTGACTACGATGAGACTTTCTCACCAGTAGCGAAGCTAAAGTCTGTGAGGATTATGTTAGCAATCGCTGCATATTACGATTATGAGATATGGCAGATGGATGTCAAAACAGCATTCCTCAATGGAGACATTGATGAAGAGTTGTATATGATGCAACCCAAAGGTTTTGTCGATCCTAAAGATGCTAACAAGGTATGCAAACTTCAACGGTCCATCTATGGATTGAAGCAAGCATCCCGGAGTTGGAATCAACATTTTGATAAGGTGATCAAAAGTTTTGGTTTTATACAAACTTATGGAGAAGCTTGTATTTACAAGAAAGTGAGTGGGAGCTCTGTAGCATTCTTAATACTATATGTGGATGACATATTATTGATTGGGAATGATGTAGACCTTCTTAATAGTGTCAAAGAATATTTGAATAATAGTTTTTCAATGAAGGATCTTGGCGAAGCAGCTTACATATTAGGCATAAAGATTTATAATAGATCGAAACGCCAAATATCATTATCACAGAGTACATATTTGGACAAAGTTCTAAAGAGATTTGGAATGGAAGATAGCAAGAAAGGGTTCTTGCCCATGTTGCCCAATACGACCTTGAGTAAAACTCAAAGTCCGACATCGGCAGAAGATAGAGAAAGGATGAGTAAGACTCCCTATGCCTTAGCCATATGATCTCTAATGTATGCCATGCTATGTACTAGACCCGACATTACATATGATGTTAGTTTAACTAGCAGATATCAAAGTGATCCAGGAGTGGATCATTGGACAGCGGTCAAAAACATCCTTAAGTACTTGAGAAGAACTAAGGATATGGTTCTTTCTTATGGAGGTGATGAACAGCTCGTTCTTAATGGTTACACCGATGCTAGTTGGAACACCGATCCGGATGATTCTAAATCACAATCTGGATACGTATTTATTTTGAATGGTGTAGCAGTTAGCTGGAGGAGTGCAAAGCAAAGCGTTGTGGCGAGATCTTCAACTGAATCGGAATACATGGCTGCTTCGGAGGCTTCACAAGAAGCGATATGGATGAAAGAGTTCATTACAGAGCTGGGTGTGGTTCCTAGTGCGCTGGACCCAATATCTATCTACTGTGATAACATGGGCGCCATAGCCAATGCGCAAGAACCAAGGTCACACAAGAAGCTGAAGCATATCAAGCTACGTTTTCATTCTATTCGAGAACATATCCAAGATGGGGATATAAAGATTTGCAAAGTACACACAGATCTGAATGTGGCGGATCCGTTGACTAAACCTCTCCCGAGGGCAAAACATGACCAGCACCAAACTGCCATGGGTGTTCGGTATATTACCATGTAATCTAGATTAGATGACTCTAGTGCAAGTGGGAGACTGTTGGAGATATGCCCTAGAGGCAATAATAAAAGTAGTTCTTATTATATCTTTGTGTTTATGATAAATGTTTACATTCATGCTATAATAGTATTAACAAGGAAACATTAATACTTGTGTGATTTGTAAACTTAATTTGAAGTCCCTAGTAAAGCCTCTATATAATACTAGCTTGTTGGTTAATAGATGATTGTGGTTTCCCTATCATGAACATTGAGATGTTATTAACAACAAGATCATATCGTTAGGAGAATGATATGATGGACATACTCCTATAGATAAGCGTAGCATAAAGATCAAGTCATTTTAATAGTTCAATTGCTATATGCTTTCTGATACATAGTAATCTAATTCCTTCGACCATGAGATCATGCATATCACCTTTACCGGATGGATGCTTTGATGACATCAAACACCACACCGTAACTGGGTGGCTATAAAGGTGGCATTGAGTGTTCGGAAAGTATTGGTTGAAACACATGGATCAAGAGTGGGATTTGTCCATCCATATGACGGATAGATATACTCTGGGCCCTCTCGGTGAAATGTCATCCAATTAGCTTGCAAGCATGTGACTGGCTCACAAGGGATCACATAACACGGGAACGAGAAAAGAGTACTTATCAGTAACGAGGTTGAACTAGGTATGCAGAGATACCGACGATCATAACCTCGGATAAGTAACATATCGTGAGACAAAGGGAAATTGATATCGTATGTAAGTGGTTCATTCGATCGCAAAGTAATCGTAGAAATATGTGGGAGCCATATGAATTTCCAGATTCCTCTATTGGTTATTGTTCGGAGAAGTGTCTCAATCATGTCCGCATAATTCACGAACCGTAGGGAGACACACTTAAGGATTTGACGTTGTTTGAGTAGTTATGGAATGATGAGGAAGAGACCGAATGTTGTTCGGAGTCTCGGATGGGATCTGGGATATCACGAGGAGATCTGGAATGGTCCGGAGAATAAGATTCATATAAGGAAAGTCCCGTTTCGGAGTTGGGGAATGGTTCCGGTGTTTTCATCGGGAATGTTCTAGAATGTTCCGAATTGTCCGGCACTCCGGAGGGGAAGGGTACATGAATGTGTTGTATCAAGTTGGTATGATTGCATCATGTACTAAGTGTCATCGTTGTTCCAAATAAAGGATTAATTCAAATCCTAGTTTGAAAAGTCAAATAGCTAAATTGAAAAGTCAAACGGCTAAATTTGGAAAGTGGAAAAGAGGAGGAAAGGGGAAACCGAGTTGGGGAGGAGTTCCCTCCTCCAACCGGCGGCACCCCCTCCAAGCCGAGTTGGGGAGGGACTCCTCTCCCTCCCCCTTGGCCGGCCGGCCCCTCCACCTATATAAGGAGGGGCAGGGCTCCCTCCTAGGACACACAAGTTCCCTGCCCCAAACCCTAGCTTGGTGCCACCACCTCCTGCAGCTGCCGCCGCCTCCTAGGGTTGCCCTAGCCGCCGACTTGGGCTGCCCCAAGCCCTAGCCGCCGGCTCTAGAACCTCCTCCTTGGTGTGTCTAAAACCTAGATCGCCGAGGAGCTCTCTCATAATCCACCATACTCGCTTAAGGAAGCCTGCGAGATCTCCCTCTACTTCCACCACGCCAGTCTGCCGGAATCACGAGGAGAGTGCTACAACCTCCGCCATGCTGGAACAAGGAGAGGAAGGTCTTAAGTCATGCGAGCGATGTGACCGACTGGAGCTGCGGAGCACGCGCCGGAAGGATCGTCTACGCGATCTTGAGATCGGGAAGAGTACGACTACATCACCCACGAGAATCCGCTCTCGTTAAACACTTTGGAATCTTCGAGGGTGAGTTATTCCATCGACTCGTTGCTACAATCTAGTAGATAGATCTTGGCTTGTTTGTTTGTATGCGGTAGAAATTTTTTGTTTTCCATGCTACGAAACCCTACAATCTCATGGTCTAAGGACTAGGATTACTCCGTATGATGTTATAGAAATATAAACACAATGAATTTGATCGTAATGCTATAATTTAGATGAATGTTCATCACATAATTCCAATAATGTTGTGACCTCGTTATTAACAACATCCAATGTCCATGATCAGGAAACCTTTGATCATCTTGTCAATCAACGAGCTTGTTCATAAGAGATGCATAACTAGTAACCTTCTATTTGTTTATTAAACACACATGTATTAACGTTTCCGTATTAATACAATAATATCATGCAAAATAAACATTTATCATAAACAAGGAATAAGATAATAACCACTTTATTATTGCCTCTCGGGCATATTCCCTTCAGCTTGAAGCTTGCCTTCCTTGGTGTTAATGGATTTGTGAAGACATGCCCAAAGAAGATTCTCTCGCATAGGAGTATGGAGGAGCAATCAGCAAGTCTTCATCAAGCAAGTGTGAGGAAGAGCAATCAAGAAAGGTGTTCCAACTTGAGAAGGATAAGATCGTCATCACTCAATCTCAAGTGGAATGCGCAAGGTAAAAGCATATTCTTGATAGGTGTCCTCTTTTATCGGTTTCGTATTGTTAGTTGGGAGATCGGGTTATAGGATAAAATATTATGCTACAAAGAGGGTATCTCGAGGGAGTAACTTGATTGTATCGTTTAGAGAGCTCAGATATTTGCATTCTTGGCATCATCTATCTTGGTTCTTATTTAGAACTTATCCATATGAAGTTTTAAAGCTTGTAGTTATCTTCATAACAAAATCTAGTTCATCAAAAAAGGATATCAATGAATATCTTATTATATTTGTGATGTTCGAGGTTTTACCGGTTCTTCACCTAGGGAGGTTGTTTTACATTTTTTTCTGGATACGACATGTCATTATCTTTTCAACAAAATTGGATTCATCCCATTCGGAGTATGGATGCAAAACATCTAGAGTTTTTGTTTTTTTGTTCTATGCATGGTCAGAGTAGTCTGGGATGGGCGGACCTGGCCACCCGCTAGCCTGAACTCCCAACAGCTTGTCTGGATTTTGGGCCAGAGTGATGTGGGACTAGGCCTCCCACTAGCCCGCGCATGCATTAGCCCACCCGATCAACCAACTTGGACTAGTCCAGGACTGGGCCGGTCTCCTGCTAGCGTGCCCAAAAACTCATTCGGAATATAGCCCGGACTGGTTCAGCCCATGGTTTCGTCCGGCTAGAGCATTCTGGCCTAGGCCAGCCTATCCGCGCATGCAACACCCAAGTTGCAATAGTTGGATTCGTGGGGACCTTATATAAGGGGCCTTCTTCCCCAAGGTCCCCATCCTTTTGAGCTTCTTTTGCCCTCCATTGTTGACCTCTTTGAGCTTGCTTCGTCCCTCTCCCTCCAATGATTCTTGCTTCTTATTGAGATAAAAGAGAGGTGTAGATCTAAAACTCCACCAATCAATCTCTCGTATAAGTAGGGGAGCATCTTGGGATCTAGATCTTAAAATCTTCTATGGTTTTCATATTGTGTTCTTGTAATACTCTAATTTTGATGCTGGCGATATAAGCTATCTAATCCATAGAAAATAAATGGGAACTAGAAGTTAGAGAAAAGAAAGACAAAATAAACAAAAGTAATGTATACTGCTAGTGATTGAATTTGTGACTTGTTGTTTGAAACTTATAGTAGCAACTAATTTCTCCTTGTTTTATTGGTACTACAAAAATAGTCACACTTCTTTTGTCCCTGTAATGTGAATTAGAAAACAGACTGTGCTAGGCTGGGCTTTTTATAATTGATCTAGACTTGTTCCCGTATACTAGAGCAGAGCTTGGATGCCACCGCTACTTCTCTGCCCTAAACAATACCCAGCGTTGGATCCCCAAGGCCACCTTCGCTGCGTCTTCTCAATCTGCTTCATCGTTATTGTGGGACTCGACCATCTCCAAGTCTGCAGCTGTTCCCTGGTGTGTATGTTCCACGGCGACACACGCTATGTGCCGCTCCCTCCGTCAACGTCGTGTTTAGTGGTTTGTACCGCTCACTGCGGAAATAACCCACTAGTAGAAAACAGGACACTAGTCCCGATTTATAAGCAGGGGCGGAGCTACAGTGTAAAGTTGGGGTCAATTGACCCCAACGACTTTGGCCCAGACTCTTGTCTATATAGCCCAGTGCAATAAAATGTATCCATTAAAAATTGTATTTGATCCCAGTTAATCAGACTCCATTGACGTAAGATCCTTTGTGTGTCCAAAGCCCAATACATGCAGCAGTCAGCCCATAGTTAGCTTAGCTGAATCGATCGATCGGTCGCTTAAGGAAAAGTATCGCTCGGTTCGCTCCTGATCGCCTTGGATTCCGTTTTTTCTAGCGATCTCGCTCGCCCGTCGTCCGACGGTTCGCTCGCCGTCTCCTTGCTGGCGGTCCCTCGACTCAAGAAAACCAACTATTTCTTCTACACAATCTGTAAGTATATGCATCTAATTGATATGAAAGATTATTAGTTCCCAATTCTTGAATCATCTTAAGGTTTCTAGTTTCCTGATCGATTGATTTTTAGTCGTTTGAAGGTGTGGGTTGATTTTATCGTATTGGGTAATTAGTGAGAAGCTGATAATGTGGTTTAGAGAATACATATTAAACCTTAAATCGCCCCATCATAATGTCAGGTAATCAAACAAGAAGTTAAGAATGACATTGTACAGTAATTTATCATGTACTCCCTCCGTTTAAAAATATCTGACTTGGCATTCTTTAGATTTAAATGTATCTATATACTAAAATATGTCTTGATACATACAAATCTAAACAAAATGAAGTCGCTTATTTCTGGACTGAGGGAATATATATAATTCGTATTTTTGTTTAATGGTCTCTTGCTAATTTTATAGGTAGTAGAAAATTTATGAAGAGTTTTTTGAATTTGAAAAGAAAATCCCCACCACCCACGACCAGTGAAGGTCCATCCAACACTAGTCGTAGTACATGTGCTTGCCCTTTGCCGGTGCATCCAACTTTAAGAGAGGTAACAGATTAATTTGAATGAGCTTCCTTATAACATGGCAGATAGGAACAGGATAACCAAATATATAGGATCGAAGCTATAGGATAAGATAAGACGGAAATATTTAGTTAGAGGTCTATTTAGACCACAACCTGGTTTTAAGTATCCATAGAGAAGCATATGAGATCTCCAATGCCATACGAACTATGCATACATATATTAGTGGTATGTTTTATAGGCATACATTTTTCCTATTTGTTTATGTTGACCCCGTCGACCTTTTTTTCTGGTTTCGTCCTTGTTTGTAAGAGGCTTTAGTTTCGGATTGCAATCCGAGAGTAACGTATCGGGACTAAAGGTTAGGTCTTTAGTTCCGGTTTTGTTATAAACCGGGATTAGATTGTCTCCACGTGGCCCCGCTGCACGCATTGTGCTGGAGGATATTTAGTCCCGGTTCGTAACCGGGACTAAAGTTCTTTTGCCATGGCAGCGTTTTGCACCAAACTGCTGCCGCGGCAGGAGGTGGGGTTTTAGGGTTTTAGGGTTTTTTTTTGTGTGTTTGATTATTTTTCATTTTGTGTTTTCATATACATATTATTCTACGCTACTACATGCTGTATACATTGATGCATCTATAATATAATTTCACTCACGATAACATAAATACATATAAATATATACACAACCGAGACTAGAGCTCGTCTAATTGATTTACACCAAGATCATTACAACGGATACTGTTCTTTTGTGTCTATCCACGATTACACGAAGGTCTATCCATATTGTACTCTCCTTTTGTATTTATGATGTCCCTGAGCAAAAATCCTGACAACTCCTCTTGAATTGCTAGTAGACGTTCATGTGGTAGGAGCTTATCCCGCATCGCATCCAACTATATATAAATAAGTAGATCATTATGAATGGAACTTAACAAAAATTATGGTATAGAATAAATTGCGAATATATTGTTTACGTACTTGAAGAAAGTCTGTGCTCTGCTCCATCCACCCACGAATGAACTTGCATACGTAATATCCACATAAATTAGTCCCCTGTGGCTGTGTCGCACACTTTTTGATCGAGAATATAATTCAATCATATAATAATCAAGCATGATAATTGTATGAATAATAATTGTAATATCCATATAAATTAGTCCCCTAGCTCTCGTACTATTTACCGGACCCGTACGAAAAGTAAGCTCCTAACGCCATTCACCACGAACCTCCTTTGTGAACCTTTTCCAAACCCTGTCCGGCAAAAAAGAAATAAATGAGTTATTAATTAGTTTACATCTCAGAGAATGAACGAAAGAGACAGATAGTGCGATAATGATTGAAATTACTTTTGGAGGCAATCAATTATGCTGCGACAGTCTTCCATCGGCTTCTTTAACGAATCTGATATTTCCACTTTTGCACGGTCAACATTAATGTTTAGAAGAATCCAGTGGTAGCTGCGCACGTTTATATACACTTAACATCTAGTAAACAAAAATTGAATGTGTACAAGACAGTAAAACTCTTACCCATAGTTGTAAGGAAATAGAATTTGTGTCTTGTAATGTTGTTCCATTAAAAACATTAGCAAGTTATCCTCCGTTTCCTCGAGGTTATTTATTACCGTATGTCCATTAACTCTGTTTGGGTCAACGAACCCAATGCTGTAGATTGACTTTCTTCTACATTCTTGAATCTTCATTTTACATATATAATAGCATACAGAAGGAGATATATAGTAAGGATAACGACAGGAAATGAATTGAACGAGCTGAGTTAGTGACTTAATTACTTACAGACAATAGCAGCTGAGGAGGGACTTGTCGAGGGCGTCTAGGTTGAATAACTGAAATAGTTCACAAAGTTCAATGGAGATCTCGTCTGGACAGAAGTACCCCTCTCCAACTTTACATACGAGAAATTGTCTCCCTTCCTTTGTGACTTTCAAGTACCAGATATGCAACAGTCCCATATGTGTTGGCAGATCATCGAATACCTCATCGCTGACCAAAGGCTCCCCGTAGACAAATTTTCGTGCTATTGATCCCTTGGCGACATTATCTCCGCCGGCTAGAAGTGCTTCGAGGGGCACGTTACACTCCTTGGCTAATTTAATAACTAATTCCATATCTATTCCACCTTGGGTGGGCTGGGGTAACACCTTGAGCGGGGCGATGGATTGTTTTGCCTGTTTGCCGAGCTGGGCAACTTCTTTTGATTTTCTCCCGCTTGCAGTACGGCTTGATGATTTTTTTTAGTGTCTTCGTAAGACAGCGTGTATAGTCATCTTTCCTATTTAACACATGTTGGGGTGGTTGCTCAAGGAATGCCTTGAAGTGCTTCTAGACTTTTGGATCAACTAGCACATGTGGCTCGGGTTGTTTCGGTGCAAAATGGGCCTTCACTTCGGTCCGGGAGATTACCGTGCTTTCCTCATCAGTCCGGTGATAAGCTAACTTGGGAGGAGACGGCGGTACTCTTGGGAGGGGATCTTGTCATTTTTGGCGTCGGGTCTCCCTCGATGTAGCGGTGTTATTCTTCCGCTTTCTTCCTTTTGATTCAGTGGGCGAGGCGGGCGCGGAGATGGAGATCTTGATCGTCTGCGATCCCTCTCAGGAAGGGGTGGACTATTGTTTCTTGGTGGAGACGGTGGACTCGGAGGTGATGGTGGCCTTGGAGGTGATGGATTGCTTCTCGGAGGATAAGATTGCCTTGGTGCCCAGCCTGGAAACACGATGTGTTGTTTTTTCCAAAGAATGATCCCACCCTCCACTTCTCCAAGTGTTTTCTCCCCTTCGCCTGCAGGGATGTCAAGCTCAAGTGATCGACATGTCGGTTCAACTTCATCCACATCGACATGAGCATAGCCAGCTGGAATCTGACTTTCATGGTAGGTCGCTTCCGGTGGACAGGGTAAAGCAAAGCCGAGCGCCACCTTCATAGAAATGTTCTTCACTGTGACATGTAGCTCACAAGCTGCCCTTGCCTCGACTTCATCCACGGGGTAGCGAACCATCGTTGCACCGGCCGTATCATCTATCACCGGTGCATTATTGTCCATCAACATTGGATTATTAGCTTGTACCTTCGTGGAAGCCACGCTGCTTCTCCGCTGAGATGGGCCCACCGGACTGTCTAACGCAGGATCTTGCTGTCGGGCCAGTACTCCAAGTTCATTAATCTGCTCCTGCTGCAGCTTGAACATGGCTTGAAATTCCGCGTTCCTTTTTTCAGCGGCCTCCAACCGCGCTGCCTCCTCCGCCTTTTGCCAGTTCGTTTTTCTGGATCGGCTTCTATAAGTGTCGATGTCAGCGGGAAACCCTGTCTTCCATGGAACAGATGGGCAAAGCCTCGTGTCCGTCCGACTTTTTCAGGATTCTCGAGGGCATATGTCAGCTCATCGTTCTCTCTGTCGGAAATGAACTTTCCATCTTTTTTCAGTTGTATCACTTTAACAAGTTCATCTTTGGGTTTAGTAATGGCCTTCTTTGTAACAATAATCTTCCCGGTTTTAGTGTCATACGACCCCCCATGCCCAAGGAGCCAATTTTTTGACCTCACGGGCCACTGATTTGTAGCTGGCGTGACCCCTTTTTTACGAATTTCTTCCTCGGTTTTTTCCCACTTCGCAGCGGCCGTCTTGTAGCCACCTGTCCCCATAGTATGGTGATATTTCTTTTTGGCCGCATTTATCTTATTCTTTACTGACTTGCCCGTAGCTGCTTCTAATTCCTTGTATTTCACAAATGGGGTCCAGTTATCCCGCTTCTCCAATGGGCCGTGAATAATGAGTCGGCCCTTCCTGGCATAGTTGTTGTACAATCTTTTCTTCTAGTCCTTTAACTGTCCGCCCATCTTCTTAAGGGCCCACTTTCTGACAGAGAGAAGTTCAGGAGTGTCCAATTCAGGCAGAGAGAAGTTGTGCCATGAGTGAATTCCAAAGATCGTCTTTGGCTCTGTCATCGACAAAAGATTCTCCAACTCGATCACTTTTCTTTTCTAGCTTATTCCATTTCTGAGTAGTGATCGGGATGGCGTTCCTGACTATCACTCTTCATTGGTATAAAAATACACTTGCGGCCTCTTTCGGCTCCAAAGGTTCGCCGAACTCATAGATCAATAGTGAAACTCAGACACTAGATCAATACTAGATCAATAGTGAAACGAACCGGGGCTAAAGTTCCCATACGAACTGGGGCTAATGTCTTCTGGTCCCTGCTGTCGTTTCTAGCCGTTGGGACCAGGGCATTAGTCCCGGTTTGTACCAGAACCAGGACTAATGCTCTGGACCAAAGGTCCGTTTTCTACTAGTGACCAAATAGGCCGACGACCTTTTTAAACCCCGACGACAAAATGTCGCGGCCGTCGGCCTAGTTTTGCCGTCGATATAGAATAAATAGGCCGACGACCGTCGTTGGCGTAAACAGGACCGTCGGCGTAGCCCATTGGGCTAACAGCAGAGAAACGGCGTCAAGTCTACGCCAATGGTAGGTTTCAGACCTATGCCAACGGCAAAGCCGTCGGCGTAGCTATTTTTCTTTTTTTGCCACATTAATCTTAGAAAAATCATAACTAAATCATTTAAATTCAGAAAAATACAAATAATATATCAAAATTTGCAGAAAAATAAGATCTATCTATATAAACTCAAATATTATATATTTTTATTCAACAAAATACATAAAAAATACAAATACTTTCGTATAACATATTTTTTATTTTCCGAGTGCAAAAAACGGGGTGTTTTGTGAAGCAACCACCACAAAAAGTTTCAAAATGATAATACCACATTTTTCAAAAATAGTAGACCATATTGAATGGACAATTTCCCAACCTAGTAATCTCAAACCTTTCCGTTCACCTCTCATGAAAAAGACAAATTTCTGCCGAATCGGAAGGAAATTAGTTAGATTTGAACTACAGGTACATGATATGTTGCTCATGATTTTTTGTAAAAATCATTTTTAGGTTCACAATATGCTATTTCATTAGAGATCTAATGCAAGTCTAGTGAGGCTCAGCCTCGATATAAGAATCTTCATGCCCCGTGATTTGGAAAGTTTAACATAGTTTGAAATGGGCATAAAAAATTCAAAAACGATCGAAACAATGCAAAACCTTCACATGGTGTCATATTATATGACATAGTTGCATGGAAAATAACCATACTTGGTATATTCATTGAGTCTCAAAAAAACCTTCACAAAATGACCTGTTGCAATCGAGGTTTTTTGGATTTTAGGTCAAATGACCAATGTTATTGCTAGAATCGCGGTATAGTTTGTGATAATATGTCCATATTGTGCAAACATGTGTATCATGAGATGGTGAACAATGTTGCAGGAGGAAGTTTTCCTTTTCGTCGCACCGAAAAGCCATTTTTCATTTTCCTAGTGTAAAAATAGGGTGTTTTTGTGAAGCAACCACCAAATGAAAGTTTTAAAATGATAATACCACATTTTAAAAAATACTAGACCATATTGAATTGACAATTTCCCAACCTGCATATCTTAAAACTTTTCGTTCACCTCTCGTGAAAAAGACAAATTCCTGCCGAATCGGTAGGAAATGAGTTAGATTTGAACTACAGGTACATGATATATTGCTCATGATTTTTTGAAAAAATCATTTTAGGTTCAAAATATGTTATTTCATAAGAGATCTAAGGCAAGTTTAGTGAGACTAAGCCCCGAGCTAAGAATCATCATGCCCCTCGATTTAGGAAGTTTGACGATTGTTTGAAATGGTCATAAAAAATTCAAAAACGATCGAAACAATGCAAAACTTTCGCGTGGTGTCATATTATATGACATAGTTGCATGGAAAAATACCAGACTTGGTATATTCATTGAGTCTCAAAAAAACCTTCACAGGATGACATATCTCAATCGAGGTTTTCTGGATTTCAGGTCAAATGACCAATGTTATTGCTAGAATCGCGGTACAGTTTGCGATAATGTGTCTATATTGTGCACGCATGTGTATCATGGGATGATGAACAATGTTGCAGGAGGAAGTTTTCCTTTTCGTCGCACCGAAAAGCCATTTTTCATTTTCCGAGTGCAAAAAACGGGGTGTTTTTGTCAAGCAACCACCAAATGAAAGTTTTGAAATGATAATACCACATTTTTTAAAAATACTAGACCATATTGAATGGACAGTTATCCAACCTGGGTATCTCAAACCTTTCCGTTCACCTCTCGTGAAAAACACAAATTCTTGCTGAATCGGGAGGAAATGAGTTAGATTTGAACTACAGGTACATGATATATTGCTCATGATTTTTTGCAAAAAATCATTTTTAGGTTCACAATATTCTATTTCATCAAAGATCTAATGCAAGTTTAGTGAGACTCAGCCCCGAGCTAAGAATCATCATGCCCCTCGATTTAGGAAGTTTGATGATAGTTTGAAATGGGCATAAAAAATTCAAAAACGATCGAAACAATGCAAAACCTTCGCGTGGTGTCATATTATATGACATAGTTGCACAGAAAAATACCAAACTTGGTATATTCGTTGAGTCTCAAAAAAACCTTCACAAAATGACCTATCTCAATCGAGGTTTTCTGGATTTCAGGTCAAATGACCAATGTTATTACTAGAATCGCGGTATAGTTTGCGATAATGTGTCTATATTGTGCACGCATGTGAACCATGTGATGGTGAACAATTTTGCAGGAGGAAGTTTTCCTTTTCGTCGCACATGTGGCTCGGGTTGTTTCGGTGCAAAATGGGCCTTCACTTCGGCCCGGGATATCACCGCGCTTTCCTCATCAGTCCGGTGATAAGCTAACTTGGGAGGAGACAGCGGTACTCTTGGGAGGGGATCTTGTCATTTTTGGCGTCGGGTCTCCCTCGATGTAGCGGTGTTATTCTTCCGCTTTCTTCCGTTTGACTCAGTGGGCGGAGGCGGAGGCGCCGGAGATGGAGATGCAGTCGTGCTACGATCCCTCTCAGGAAGGGGTGGACTATTGTTTCTTGGTGGAGACGGTGGACTTGGAGGTGATAGTGGCCTTGGAGGTGATGGATTGCTTCTCGGAGGAGAAGATTGCCTTGGTGACCAGCCTGGAAATACGATGTGTTGTTTTTTCCAAAGAATGATCCCACCCTCCACTTCTCCAAGTGTTTTCTCCCCTTCGCCTGCAGGGATGTCAAGCTCAAGTGATCGACATGTCGGTTCAACTTCATCCACACTGACACGAGCATAGCCAGCTGGAATCTGACTTCCATGGTAGGTCGCTTCCGGTGGACAAGGTAAAGCAAAGCCGAGCGCCACCTTCATAGAAATGTTCTTCACTGTGACATGTAGCTCACAAGCTGTCCTTGCCTCGACTTCATCCACGGGGTAGCGACCCATCGTTGCACCGGCCGTATCATCTATCACCGGTGCATTATTGTCCATCGGCATTGGATTATTAGCTTGTACCTCCGTGGAAGCCACGCTGCTTCTCCGCTGAGATGGGCCCACCGGACTGTCTAACGCAGGATCTTGCTGTCGGGCCAGTACTCTAAGTTCATTAATCTGCTCCTGTTGTAGCTTGAAAATGGCTTGAAATTCCTCGTTGCTTTTTTCAATGGCCTCCAACCGCGCTGCCTCCTCCGCCTTCTGCCAGTTTGTTTTTCTGGATCGGCTTCTATAAGTGTCGATGTCAGCGGGAAACCCTATCTTCCATGGAACAGAGGGGCCAAAGCCTCGTGTTCGTCCGACTTTTTCTGGATTCCCGAGGGCATATGTCAGCTCATCGTTCTCTCTGTCGGGAATGAACTTTTCATCTTTTTTCAGTTGTATCACTTTAACAAGTTCATCTTTGGGTTTAGTAACGGCCTTCTTTGTAACAATAATCTCCCCGGTTTTAGTGTCATACGACCCCCCATGCCCAAGAGCCAATTTTTTGACCTCACGGGCCACTGATTTGTAGCTGGCGTGACCCCTTTTTTACGCATTTCTTCCTCGGTTTTTTCCCACTTGGTATGCCGCCTTGTATAGCCACATGTCCCCATAGTATGGTGATTTTTCTTTTTGGCCGCATTTATCTTATTCTTTACTGACTTGGCCATAGCTGCTTCTGATTCCTTGTATTTCACAAATGGGGTCCAGTTATCTCGCTGCTTCTTCAGCGGGCCAATGAATGGCGGAGTCAGCCCCTTCTTGGCATAGTTGTTGTACAATCTTTTATTCCAGTCCTTGAACTGTCCGCCCATATTCTTAAGGGCCCACTTTCTAACTTGCAACCTCAATTCCTCAGTGAGTTCAGGAGTGTCCAATTCAGGCAGAGAGAAGTGTGCCATGAGTGAATTCCAAAGACCGTCTTTGGCTCTGTCATCGACAAAAGATTCTCCAACTCGATCACTTTTCTTTCCTGGCTTATTCCACTTCTGAGTAGTGATCGGGGTGGCGTCCCTGACTATCGCTCTTCATTGGTATATAAATACACTTGCGGCCTCTTTCGGCTCCAAAGGTTCGCCGAACTCAGACACTAGATCAATAGTGAAACTCAGACACTAGATCAATACTAGATCAATAGTGAAACGAACCGGGGCTAAAGTTCCCATACGAACCGGGGCTAATGTCTTCTGGTCCCTGCTGCCATTTCTAGCCGTTGGGATCAGGGCATTAGTCCCGGTTTGTACCAGAACCAGGACTAATGCTCTGGACCAAAGGTCCGTTTTCTACTAGTGATCAAATAGGCTGACGACCTTTTTAAACGCCGACGACAAAATGTCGGGGCCGTCCGCCCAGTTTAACCGTCGGCGTAGAATAAATAGGCCGACGAACGATGTCGGCGTAAACAGGACCGTCGGCGTAGCCCATTGGGCTAACAGCAGAGCAACGGCGTCAAGTCTACGCCAATGGTAGATTTCAGACCTATGCCGACGGCAAAGCCGTCGGCGTAGCTATTTTCTTTTTTTTGCCACATTAATCTTCGAAAAATCATAACTAAATCATTTAAATTCAGAAAAATACAGATAATATATCAAAATTTGCAGAAAAATAAGATCAATATATATAAACTCAAATATTATATATTTTTATTCAAAAAATACATAAAAATACAAATACTTTCGTATAACATATTTTTTATTTTTTGAGTGCAAAAAAGGGTGTGTTTTGTGAAGCAACCACCAAAAAAAGTTTCAAAATGATAATACCACATTTTTCAAAAATATTAGACCATATTCAATGGAAAATTTCCCAACCTAGGAATCTCAAACCTTTCCGTTCACCTCTCGTGAAAAGACAAATTTCTGCCGAATCGGAAGGAAATTAGTTAGATTTGAACTACAGGTACATGATATGTTGCTCATGATTTTTTGCAAAAATCATTTTTAGATTCACAATATTCTATTTCATCAGAGATCTAATGCAAGTTTAGTGAGGCTCAACCTCCATATAAGAATCTTCATGCCCCTTGATTTGGAAAGTTTAACATAGTTTGAGATGGGCATAAAAAAATTCAAAAACGATCGAAATAATGCAAAACCTTCACGTGGTGTCATATTATATGATATAGTTGCATGGAAAAATACCAGACTTGGTATATTCATTGAGTCTCAAAAAAACCTTCACAAAATGACCTATCTCAATCGAGGTTTTCTGGATTTCAGGTCAAATGACCAATGTTATTGCTAGAATAGCGGTATAGTTTGTGATAATATGTCCATATTGTGCACACATGTATATCATGGGATGGTGAACAATGTTGCAGGAGGAAGTTTTCCTTTTCGTCGCACCAAAAAGCCATTTTTCATTTTCCTAGTGCAAAAAACGGGGTGTTTTTGTGAAGCAACCACCAAATGAAAGTTTCAAACCGATAATACCACATTTTTGAAAAATACTAGACCATATTGAATGGACAATTTCCCAACCTTCATATCTTAAACCTTTCCGTTCACCTCTCGTGAAAAGGACAAATTCCTGCCGAATCGGTAGGAAATGAGTTAGATTTGAACTACAGGTACATGATATATTGCTCATGATTTTTGAAAAAATCATTTTTAGATTCACAATATGCTATTTCATCAGAGATCTAATGCAAGTTTAGTGAGACTCAGCCCCGAGCTAAGAATCAGCATGCCCCTCGATTTAGGAAGTTTGACGATAGTTTGAAATGGGCATAAAAAATTCAAAAACGATCGAAACAATGCAAAATTTTGCGTGGTGTCATATTATATGACATAGTTGCATGGAAAAATATCAGACTTGGTATATTCATTGAGTCTCAAAAAAACCTTCACAAAATGACCTATCTCAATCGAGTTTTCTGGATTTCAGGTCAAATGACCAATGTTATTTCTAGAATCGCGGTATAGTTTGCGATAATATGTCCATATTGTGCATGCATGTGTATCATGGGATGGTGAACAATGTTGCAGGAGGAAGTTTTCCTTTTCGTCGCACCGAAAAGCCATTTTTCATTTTCCGAGTGCAAAAAACGGGGTGTTTTTGTCAAGCAGCCACCAAATGAAAGTTTTGAAATGATAATACCACATTTTCTAAAAATACTAGACCATATTGAATGGACAATTACCCAACCTGGGTATCTCAAACCTTTTCGTTCACCTCTCGTGAAAAAGACAAATTCCTGCTGAATCGGGAGGAAATGAGTTAGGTTTGAACTACAGGTACATGATATATTGCTCATAATTTTTTGCAAAACTTATTTTTAGGTTCATAATATGCTATTTTATCAGAGATCTAATGCACGTTTAGTGATACTCAGCCCCGAGCTAAGAATCATCATGCCCCTCGATTTAGAAAGTTTGATGATAGTTTGAAATGGGCATAAAAAATTCAAAAACGATCGAAACAATGCAGAACCTTCGCGTGGTGTCATATTATATGACATCGTTGCGTGGAAAATACCAAACTTGGTATATTCATTGAGTCTCAAAAAACCTTCACAAAATGACCAATCTCAATCGAGGTTTTCTGGATTTCAGGTCAAATGACCAATGTTATTGCTAGAATCGCGGTATAGTTTGCGATAATATGTCTATATTGTGCACGCATATGTACCATTTGATGGTGAACAATTTTGCAGCAGGAAGTTTTCTTTTTCGTCGCACCGAAAAGCCATTTTCTATTTTCCGAGCGCCAGAAATGGGCGTTTTGTGAAGCAACCACCAAATGGCTAATTCAAAATGCTATCACCCTATTTTTAAAAAATACTAGACCATCTTACAAGCACAATGTTTCAACCAAGGGAGCTCGAACCTTTCCATCCACCCCTGGTAAAAAGACAAATTCCTGCCGAATCGGCAGGGAGTGGGTCTGATTTGAACTATATGTACATTATCTGATGCTCATGATTTTTTAGAAAATTTATTTTTAGACTCATAATATTATATTTCATTAGAGATCCACTTCAAGTTTTATTTTTCATCGCACCAATAAGCCATTTTCCTTTTTTCCGAGTGCAAAAAAGGATGTTTCATGAATCCTAACATAGTTTCGGTTGTTCTAGTGTTAAAAAGATATGATATATAATTAAATATATGATAGGGATGTCATATTTGGATTCCTCTTATTTTTCTGATCGATTTGGATATATTATTTGTTGAATTACGATTTACGGATTTGTAGTTGTGAATTATTCAATATTAAATGGAAAAAGGCAATATAAATAAAATTTGTTTTATTTTAATTTGAATTCAAGATTATTATTACTTATTCATTATTGTTTTCTTAAATAAATGTTTGAAAATTTAAAAATAAAGATGTGTGATACTGTCCTCCAAGGGTTAATAGGATTGATATTGTAATATTATCAGCAAGGTCTAGTTTCCTAAATGGAAGCTTATCTGGAAGGAACAGAGAAGTTAAGCGTGCTGGGGCTGGAGTAGTGCTAGGATGGGTGATCGATGAGAACTTTTGACAATTAGTATAATTTAACTGGAAATTAATTATACTTAGAGTTAAAAAAATACTTGTGAGATTAATGAGTCAAATAATTAAAAAAATGCTTGTGAGATTAATAATTCAAAATAAAAAAAATTGGAAAAAAAATTTAAAAAAAATGAAAAAAGATAGGCCGACGGCAATAAGCTCCAGCCAAATCCTCTAGGCCGACGGTAATGCCGTCGGCGCAACTGCCGCCAGGGCAAAAGGCCGTCAACCCTGTGATGTGGGTCCCACATCCTTTACGCCGACGATATACTCTACGCCAACGGACAAACGGGCTACGCCTATGGGGTCGTACGCCGACGGCATTCAGGGGCTACGCCGACAGGGTCTGGCCGTCGGCGCCTGGCCTGTTTCCTGTAGTGGCTGTACATGGTCGTCACCAATAGCAAGAAGCTTTTTTTGGTTAGCTATCCGGTAGATTAGGACAGAGGAACAATTTATTTTCCTATTCTTGATTTGTTAGAGAAGGATCAGGATGGGCCAGAGCGGTAGGTGAGAGAATTAGCTAATTCCAGTAATTTTGTTATTTGGTGAACTGAACCAGTTTTACAAGGTTGTAACTTCTCAAATTAGTTAACTTGTAACTAGTACTCCTTCCGTCCCAAAATAGATGTCTTAGATTTGTTAAAATTTAGATAAATATAGACACTATTTAACATATAGATTTATTCAAATTTTGAGAAACTTAAGACATCTATTTTGAGACGGAGGGAGTACTATAGACGATTAACTACAGCTCTCTACTTGGCTTGTTGGAATCCATCAATTTCCACTTTGTAGCTGTTTGTTTTGCTAGTTCGCTAGATTTTTGAGATATATGCATGAAGGAAATGAGAGCTACAAATTATTAGGGAATAGCTAGCATCTTCTAGCTCTTTATTTAAGATATACCATGAGTCTTATGCATGTGTTGGACCAATTTTTACTGTATTATTGCTAGACCAGCCTGGGACACAACAGTTTTTATGTTTTAGAAGTGGGATGTACATCGGCTACTATAGTAAGTTGTGGTTAATTAATCCATCGGCTTTTTGCTTGACCACACACAACTTTTAGTTATGTTTAACATTCTAGATGAGAACACATGCTACAGGTATTTCCTAGTCTAGAGAAAAAAGAGAATGAAAGAAATGTTTTGGTTCGCGTATTTGTGCATATGACCTACCCGATATTTTGCTTATATGTTTTTTGAAGGATGATGTGTATTAAGTGTGATATGTGTGTCAATAACAGGTGTTGGTACTTTCAGTTCGGAACCCTATAATTCACAATTTGTGCCAAACGGTTGAGTCAAGTTCATAATGGGATAATACTTTGCATGATCCCCTCACTCAACTTTTATTTTGTAGCACTTGTTCTTTATTCAGTTGCTATATATTTGTTATTTGTGTGGTGATAAAGTGATAAATTAAAGGTTACATTTGCGCTTGCATTTTTGCATAGCATGTTAGAGATAAAGCATAGTGTTGTGACCTACTAAGGTAGGCACATTTAGACCATTGATGTTGGATTAGTCCCACATTATCGACAACCTCCACGAGTTGGAGTGAGTGGAAGTCGACGGATGTTCACTCAAGAGATACCGGTATACACAAAGAAAATTGAAAGCAAAGATCATGTAGACATACAGGAGCATCGTTGCGCTGTGACAATTGCTAAAAGGATAATTGTTAGTTTCGTGTTTTATGTAAAACTTTTTATTTTTTTATGTGCTTGCTGAGTACTTTGTACTCAACCTTGTGGCTGCTATGTTTTTAGGTACCATTGAGGACATCATGTGTGGGGCTGGGAGTAGCACATATATATGTTTCAACACACTATCACTCATTACAACCTTTTTTGTACATAGAGTAGCTTTAACCTTGATAAGAAATGCTCTTTATTTTTATTTACCTTGAGGATTGGTTCATATTATGTATCTATCGACTTGGTCATTATGAGACAGCTTGGTTGTGATATATACCTTGTCTTGTTGGACATGATAGTTGTGTCTATAGAAAGAGTTGGTTTAAGCTTCCTTTGTTGTCGTGGATGTTCCCACAAACAAAGGAGACTTTGCTGAAATTTATAGTTTCGTCCCGGCCTTGTGAGGTGACATGGATATGCCCTACAGGTACCTGGCATTGGCCTACCTGGTCCAGCCCAGCTGAGGCCCGCAAGCAAGACCTGCTGTAACCGTGATGCCCAAGGAGACTTCGGATGGCCCAAGCCCGGAAAGAACTCGACTTCTTGGAAGACACGGCTAAGTGTAGATAGAATTTCAAAGTGGTTAACCCTAATCTATAACCGACTTGACCTATCCCGAGACCTGGCCTCCCCATATAAAGGCCAGGAGGGCACGGTGAGGAGGATCTGACCTCATACCCTAGAACACACCTCACGCTAGATTGCATTTGTGCACCCCTGTAACCATCAGATTCGTCATCAATCAAGAACAGACAAGCAGGAGTAGGGTTTTCCCTCTGGGGGCCTGAACCTGGGTAAACCTCATGTCCCCTTGTTGTGAGTATATTAACCGTTCCACGATCTTCAGCCTCCCCATCTTCTCTAAACCCAAGTCCATAACAATGGAAATTGACGACTCAAACCCTCGTCACGAGGTGTTTAAAGTTTGGGTAACACTGCCAGATAGGGTTGATATGTGGGGTGTTACAGTTCTTCCTCTCATTCCCAATAGCTTTCATAGCTTTAGTGGAATTCGGGAGTGAAGGACTTTTAATTGCATTAGGCGCATTGGTTTGAGTTCTCTACGGAGAATCAGTTGGTGAAAGCATTTGAGCTTGTAAATCTTAGGTTCTTGGAACCTGGAGCTTGTGACTCCCAAAGCTCGTTTACGGAACTTGTTCCTCTCGGGTTCTTAGAATCCTAGATGGTTTTGTGGCCTTGATAATTTTTCTTGGGAGCCTCCAATTTAGTTGTGGAGGTTGCCCTAAGTTTGTATGGGTTTGGTGACCGCCATCAAGTGTTCCATATTGGATCTTGTGTCTGCCTTGGTGGTGCACAGATGGGAGAATAAGATGAGACTTTATGGCATCGGTGAGTGGTGTGCCTCTGCGTCTTGAGGTGAGTCCTTGTGTGGGGCTTGGTGTGCATCGAGTCATCACACCTAAGGGCAAGCCTTTTGTGGCGTTCGGAGAGCATTCCGCTGGCCACCTCTCTCACAAAGATTAGCTTCTTTGGAAGTGAACCTCGGAATAAAATCACTGTCTCCGCGTGCCTCGGTCATTTCTATACCCAAGGTCTTTAATAATGTAGTTTATATTGTGATAGCCTTTGAGCTTGAAGTAATATATCTTGCTATCTCCTTGTTGCTTGTCTTGTTTAGCATAAGTTGTTGGTGCATTTAGTTGAACCTAGCATATTTAAGTTTTTATGCTTGATAAATTAAACGCTAGTTTTATTCTGTATTTATTAGATCTAAAATCGTAATTGGTTTAATTCACCTATTCATCCTCTCTAGGCGACATGCATGTCCTTTCAACAATAACAAATGTCTCAACATATTCTCAAAAATATTTCCTTTTTCGTAGTTAGCAATGAAGTACTTTGAATATGTTCACATCATTCTTGTCCAGTCCAACTAATATCTTGAGTACCATCCATTACTTTATGTATTTCCACAGATCAATTACTAGAAGAGTTTATGATAATTTCATATCGCAGATGTTGTTCAGAGTGAAGATGTACTAAGTTTTATATGCATGTGCATGGACGTGTTCAATCAATTCATGATAGAGATTCTAATATGCCTTGAAGGTTGAAACGGGATAATCCACGCCATGGGTTTGATTTCATGCTTGGTCATGATCCACTGAAACATTGTCATGAATGCTTGGAAGCAGGCATGCGAATGGCTTGTATGATTTTCAGATGTCTTTGACCCTTGGATCTAATTCCCTTACAATGGTGAACGCTCTGAACATACCTTTAAATGATAATTCGAGATGGATTTTGGTGATCAATCGTGCGCCAAATTAAAGCAACTTGACACAACTTTTCTGTATGGACTGAGGGGATTATATTAGATTTAGAGAGAACATCATTTAGGGTGTGTTTGGTTGAGCTGTAGATTTCTGAAAATCAGCTGTGGGAAATCTGCTGTGGAAAAGCTGAAAGTTGTTTGGTTGTGACAACTGCCAACTGTCGATTTTATAAGAGATGTCTGTATTTGCTTGAGGCGACGAAGAGACGGTCCGAGTGGTAAAGGTGGTGGCCGGCGTCGCCCGGCGACGTGCGGCAGTGCTACAGGCGGCGGCGCAGTGAGACAACCGAAGGAGACGGTTAAGGAGGAAAATTGAGGGGTAGGTTCAAGGGGACAATGGAGTAGGGTCTACAGCTGACAGCCGGCACGAGGCAGGCGGAGTTGGGTGACGAGGCGGATGAACCCTAGCCTGGCATGTCCTCTGTGCTTTTTTTTGACGTGTCTGTCCTTTGTACTGGTGTTTTTTTTCTGAGATAGGTGGAGCGATGAGGGTGATGAGAAAAAGAAGCGAACTGTTTTCACTTCCCAGTGGCAGCGTGGGTAATTTTTCCTTCGAACTTCACTCGCGACGCAGGGAAATCAGTTTACACTAGCAAAATCTAGTGCGTTGCAGAATCTGCTGCACTGCTCAAACTCGTTTGGTTCGGATTCCAACTGTGTGGACGTGAATCTGGCTCAGAAATCTGAACCAAACACACCCTTAGTTGCTCATATAAACTGGGTCATGAGGAGCTAACGTCTTTTCTAGTTGAGATGCTCGGGTGGTTCACTGGTTCTTGTGGATATCATGGCAAAGGATAGACCAAAAGATGTAATAATCTGAGCTGCTTGTACTATCAATTTCCCTGACGAAAATTGGGATCTTTAATTTTTGCTCCACTTACTGAAACAAATAATATTTTGTTGCTCACGAGTTAGAAACAGTCGGAAGGCCTTTCGTTCTTTCTGCACCTTCTGAATTTGCATCATTTGCATTCATTACCTAACAACTGTTGGAGTAATATATTTTCTCTTTTCCTCAATGTAATAATTTGAAATGTCCACACCAAATAACATATAATGGTTCATTGATGGAGTAGACAGATTACATGATTGGTAAAACAAACAGATGGTAAATACTACTAGTAGACAACACACGAGAAAGTAGATTACACGATAGAATGTTGGCAATACTAAAACAGATAAGAAAATGCAGGATGTAGAAAAAGCAGGAAGATAGATGGTGAAATCACCGATGGAGCATGCATTGCATACAACCATGTGATCTGGAAGGTGAGACGGGTTGAGTCACCGGCGCCCTCCTTCTTATTGTCAAAGCATGGGTACAGTTCTCCGGCTAGCCAGCACCGTCACCCCCTCCGTCCGACGCCTACGGCGCGGCGTTGAGGTCAATTGGCATCGGAGCAGAAGGGGGCACGGGGACTCCAGTGAAGTTATCACCGGTTAACTCGCCATCTGCAGTAGTGGTAGTGGGAGTGGTGGTGGTAGGGAGGACGGAAACCTTGGGCTTCTTGAGCATCAGGCTGCGAGGACGGGAGGAGGAAGAAGCAGCAAAATCCTTCAGCTCGTGATCCACGGTGGAGCTGAAGCAGGTCTTCGCTAAGCTCTCCGGTGCCTCCATGTGCATAGGCGGCGCGATGAGGTTCACCGGATCGTTGAAGCGGCCGGAGTCGACCGCTGTCGCCTCGAAGGAGAAGGACCTCAGCGGGATCAAGCGGATCGCCGCGATTTTCGTGTCCTCCGGCACGTGCGGGGACTGGTACGCCGCGGGCTCGCTCACGGCTGGCGCCTGGGAGGAGAAGTGACCAACGAACGGCGCCGGTGCCTGCGGCGCGGGGTAAGCGTGGCCGCGGCGGCGAGGCGTGGCAGCGACGGCGGAGACGAGGAGCGGCGGCGGAGGGTAGGCGAAGTTGGGCTTGGCCCTGCGGCCCTGCAGGCTCCTGGCGGCGATGTCGTAGGCGCAGGCGGCCAGAAAGGCGGCGGCGTACGTGCCCAGCCACACCTGCCTCCCGGTCTCCGGGTCCCGGATCTCGGCCGCGTACTTGCCCGAGGGCACCTTCCTCACGCCGCGGTACTTCTCCCTCCCCTCCACCGCCTCCGCCACAACGCGGTCCCACTCCTTGGCCTCCGCCATCGCCTCCTCCGCCGCCTCGCTCCTGTCCAGCGCCTCGAAGTCCCGCCGCATCGGAGCCTCCATCGAAGCTGGCCTTGGGAGCAGGGAAGGCCGTGTCGCGATGTGCTGCGAGAGAGGCGAGAGCGAGTGCGAGAACTGCTGTGTGAGGACCACTATCGACGAGGGGGTTTTAAAGGCGGGGCTGGCCTTCACCAGCCACCCACCGTCACGCCGGCGCCGCAGAACATCACGCCGAGCATGCGGAGGAGTGCGACGCCCGGTGACGGCTGTGCCAAGCGAGCCACCGCTGGGCGTTTCCGGGCCTCCGTGCATGGGCTGCATGTTTGGCAATTGGCATCTCTAGCTCTCTCTTTTTTTTTTTGCTAATCATCTACGGAGTTCAATAGCAAAAAAAAAAAAAAAATATAGAGCCTTATGCTCTGTTTATCAGCTCGGTTTTTCCAAAACCAGTGTATCTCAAAACGTCAATTTCAATGTGTGTATGAACCCCCGCAAAAAAAAATCAATGTGTGAACAACGAAAACATCAATTCCAAAACCCACGTATTTTCTTAGTTTTGGAAAACCAACAGTCTAGAAAAAACCAAAAAAAAGGATGCCAAGGCCTCTTTTCAAAGAATAGAAAATTGCTACATATTGGAGACATCATGGTTTACAAAACTGACTTATTTGCTGGTACCAAAAACTCCAAATTATTTAAAATGTGTTATTTAAGAAACCGCCCTATTCTCCAAAAATAAACACAGAATCTGCCAAATGCACACTTAATATAGTAAGTAAATTGTATTAATTATCTACCAATCGTGAGTAACGTAACCTACTTGCTAGGCTATAAAAGCGCCGCACAACCCTAGTGAAGCCATCCACTCCATCCTTGCCATCCCCGCCGCCCTCCTCCAACTGACCGACATTGGCGGTGGAGCTACTCTCTTGCTTCCTCGACCTTCCCCTTTTGGTAGAGAACCACCACTTCAATTCATAACGTGGTGGAGCTTGTCCCTTGGGCTACGCGCCACTCTCACAAATGTCGATATTTATCTAGACATCGCGACTACTAGATTGTCTTTTTCGGTCGTCCTTTCCATTCCCTCCTTGTTTTGTGTTGGCTTTGGCAATACAGATCTCATTTCCAGAGTCAATGCAGTCACAACATAGATGGGCCTGGACATGTCGTGGGATTTCTAGCTTGCAGCTACTCACGATAATTATAGTTCATCACCGTTGATACTTGCGAAAATTGTGATTCTCACAGTTGTCTCCTCTCACCATGGGTTTCCGCTTTGCATGGTGGTCACCTGCATCACATATCCTCTTCATCGTGCACCTACACGTTGATGGGTCGTTTTCCCCATGACATGGTGGTGCACTTCTTAGATGTCAAGTTCGTATAAAAAGTTATAGTTGAGTTAGTATTATCAAAACATAAGTGTTTTAACTTTCGGGGTGCCTAATTTAACTTATGTACACATAAAATATTGTAGAATTTGTGTTGTTAACAAGTAAGGTTGATTATTTTCTTGGTACCAAATAATATTCTTGCTTTAATGGATCATAAAATTAAGAAATTTTGGTCGATACGAACCATTGCATTCTAGCCTAAGTATTTTCTATGCTAAATGAATTCAAGCCAAACTAAAATAGTAGGTCAAAAAAGTGTGTCAATATATGAATTCATTTTTGGTCTTCCAAATTGTCCACCTAACAAGATCAATTCCGTAAAATAAGTCTTATTGATATGCTTCTTCAGATTTTTTACACAATCGAAACCAATAGGTGCTACCAACTTTAACACTTAATATTTGTATTTTCTCCTAAGTTACTTTGTGATAGATGTTTTTGAGCCAAATTAAAATAGTGGATAGAAAGGTATGGGGGAAATTTTGTATGTGCTCAAGTAGCAAAACATGTACCATAAGAACATGGATTTAACACATCTATACATGTTACAAAACCATATTTTCCCCTTTTCTAGAGTTTATATTCATAATCAAAATATTATAGTGTACAAATATATACTATTATAATTTCAATATTTATGAATATTAGGTACCATTTATTAGTCTCACCAATCCAAAATCATTCCTAAAACAAAATTAGTTCAATTCAATATTAATTTCAAGAAAAACGACGAACATCTTATTAATTTGAAAAATCCTTACAAAAACATATGCTGAATTTTTTTCTTGCATATAACAGTGTGAGAACTCTTTATTCCATATAAAAAGTAAGTAAAAACATCTATCTGATGTGCATGTCATCACACTACATATATAGTCTTGAACGTAAGGGAACATGCTACTATACACACACCTAACCATTTTTCACAAAAATATAAGATTGTGGCTCGATGCATTGATATAAACCAACCACTTAATTTTTTTCCTTTCAATATATACTTTTGAGGTTCTTCAAAACACTTTATATTTGTGATTTTATTAGACATCTCAACAATTGTTTCCTGGGTCCTCATGATTGAATATATTCCCAATAGTTATTACTCCTTTTTTTGGAACATCTTGCTATATATTAGATTATGCTAGGGTAGACCATTACCATGATGGTTCAACTTTAAAAGAGAATTATATGCAATCAAAAACTTATGGAGCTAGGGTGTTGGGGGCACAATGAATAAACTACGAAAGAAACAACCAAGGCATTTTTTTCTTCAAATTTTTTACATATCTAAAATAAAACTTAGTATATACATAATCATACATCATACATGAATCAAGAGGGGAAAGTTAATTGAGAAAAAACTGGTTTGGCAAGAGGTAATTACATTTCTGTTATCCAATGGCCCAGTTGTGCTCTTATTCTTATGAAAATCTAGCCATGTTTGGAAGTTTGGAAAATATAGAAGCTTAGCTTTTGTATTAGTGATATTTTGACTTACAAAATATTTTCTTCAACTCATGTGAAGTTTAGTAGTAGTTATTATCCTTTTCAAACATTTAGTTTCCACTTATTTTTCAGTGTCATCTTAGTGTGCATATGTGCAATAAAAACCTAAAAACTCCGATCCTTATAGCGTACAAAATATTCTTTGGATTTACCCTTTTCAAATAATATAATTGGATCCATGATAAAATATGGTTTGCATACACGTAGCATTAGTTTGAATAATGTTCAAATTGGGATGATGTTCATGTGCTGCCTATTTTTGTAAAGTAAATGTATATTATACTCCATACATTTAGATTTTGTTTTTTTGCAAGGAGGATAAGGAGTGTAAAACATCTTTGACCCTTGGAAAAAAATCTAACTATCTTGAAAAACTCAAATAGAACCAGAGGTCCAAATAAATTTGTACACTCAGAAAGAAAAGTTTGTACAAGATTTCATTGTTGCTCTAAATTTCAACCACGCTATCTCCTTCTTGAAGATTTCTATGCAATGATAAACACTTGGCTCCATATGCTGGAATATGAATGCATTTATCCTCTTAAAAATTTCCCAAGCACCTAACAAGATAAATTCCATAAGATAAGGCTTATTGTATGCTCCTCTAGAGTTGTCATACGCAATCCAAACCAATAGGTGCCAAAAAAAATTAATACCTATCTATTTGCATTTTCAGATAAGTTATTTTGTTCTCCATATATTTGAGACAAATTAAAACAGCAGTCCACAAGGGTGTGAGGAAAATTTCTATACCACCAGTTAGTAAAAAAATATATGTACAATAATATGGCTTTAACATATCTAGACATCTTACAAATACATACAATTTTTCTTTTTTCTAGTGTGCATATTCATAAATAAAACATCCACAATAAAAAATTCACTATGAGTACTTTGGTGTGATTATGAATATTATGTGGCCACACTTTTCTGCTTACCTCTGGGATAAACATGACATGAAAATTTTCTGTGCCTGTAAGTGCAAAGACGATCTCTAGTAATCTTCTGTTGTGCACTCTAAATTTTGAAATTATAGCAGGGTACTATTTTCCAAACCAATGCATCACATTATCCAGTCTCACTTTAGTGAACAATGACTCACGACATGGCAATCCCATTGTGCACCAACTAACAAACAGTAAAATGACAACCCAACCGTGCACGCCTATCTTCCCCACAAGCTTACGAATCCATGTGGGAAAGGGACTCGGTGGAGAACATAGGTAGGAGTTTCTCTACAAGACCAAAGCAGAGTAACTTTGGTTTGGCTTGCAAGAAAATTTTATATGCACGTGTCATCCATGATATATATATGTTCGGTTTAGAAGGAATAGTAAGCTGACAAAGGGTTTCCTGAGTTTGTAAGGACATCTCAATTTTGAAGAATCGTGCAACATATGTTTCTATATACATCTTCCATTAAAAAGCTCTCACAATGCTCTATATCCCCAGGGTAAGGTGACAATCGACGCACTGGACAATTAACTTTGTTCAAGTAACGTCCTAGGATGGCTAGCTCCTTGGGAAGGATGAGTTGTACTAATTTGGACTGTTCCTATGAATCCTTATTGCTCAGAATTTCAACCACAATAGATCTTCCTTGAAGATTATTGCTCTGCAATGACAAACACTTGGCTTCATATGCCTGAATATGGATGCATTCCTATTCTTCCAAACTTTCCAAGCACCTAACAATACCAATTCCATAAAATAAGGCTTATTGATAAGCTCCTTTATAGTTGTCACACAATCCAAACCAATAGGTGCCACGCATTTTTAATACCTAATTATTTGTGTTCTCGGCTAAGTTATTTTGTTCTACATGTTGAGACAAATTAAAATAGCCAGCCATAGTGGCATAAAAAAATTCTATGTCATCGGGAAGGAAAACATATGTACTATAAGAATATGGGTTATTTAACATGTCTAGACATGTTAAAAATACATACTATTTTTATTTTTCCCGGTTTACATATTCACTTGGGTGTTTTCTTATGAATTGTATGGCCACACTTTTCTGGTTACCTCTAGGATAAACATGACATGGAAATTTACTGTGCCTGCAAGCGCAAACACATTCTCTACTAATCTTTTGTTGTGCATGTATAAATTTTGGATTTATAGTAGGGTACTGTTTTCCAAACCAATTTATCACATTATCCAATCTCACTTTAGTGAACGGTGACTCACGACATGGCTACCGCATAGAGCACCAACACACAAACAATAAAATGACAACCCAACCGTGTAAGCGCTTTCAAATCCATGTGGGCAAGTGACCCGGTGGAGAACACACGTAGGAGTTTCTCTACAGGAGCACGGCAGAGAGTAACTTTCGGTTGGCTTACAAGCAAGTTATATATGCATGCATGTGACCTCCACCATATAGATGTTACATCTAGAAGGCATGACAAGGTGATAAGGGCTGCCTATGTTTGTAAGGACCTCTAAATCGTGTAACATTTGTTGCTATATATCTCCTGGATCACTAGATCCATCCACCGAAAAGCTCTCACAACACTCTATATCCCCAGGGTGTGGTGACGACACACCGGACAATTAACTTTGTTCAAGTAATAATGTCCTAGGCTATCTCCCGGGTAAGGATGAGTTGTACTAATTTGGAGTGTTCCTATGGACCTGCTTATCGGTTCACGGCGGTCAGGCAAGCCAAGCGCATGAATGGACATCTGGAGATCGATCTCGCTAAGGATGGCAATTTTATTCACGGGTCCAGGTATCCACAGATATCCGGCCCACTGGGTAAGGTTTTGGTGGGCTAATTATGTCCATTAATTTTATGGGACGGATATCGATCTCGCCATGCATCTCAGTGATCACGGAGCGTTGCTTTGGCTAAGCCATCATTGATTCCGTGAGGGCCTCAATTAACACCGGCCGGCCGAGGTAACAGGGCCAAAATAGGTTGCAGAAAAGAGCCTTTAATTTGGGGGATGAATACGCCGAGTATAGGTTGTGTGTATGGCCTTGAGTAGATGAGAGGTGCACAATATTGGAAAGCAAAGGTTATGTGTGTACTTGGGATGAGAAAGCACAGGTTCTGGCCCTGGTGCATACAGTACAATATTACTTGTCTCCAGGATATATACGACAATAAAAATTATTGTCTCTTGTGGTTAAATATACATGGGGCGGACCCAGGCTCCCAGCGCACGATCGAGGTGCTCCGCCCCGGTGAATCAGCCTCACGACCGTGCACAGCCTGCATGCATCAAGGTGACGATCGACGGGAGATTTTTTTTTTTTTACTTTCTTGCTGGACGTTGATGTAGAGAGTCAGAGAAGAATCAGATGGACGAGGGGGGCGGTGTAAGATATATCCTAGAAACAGCCTTCTGTCCTGTTTTATAAATATAAAAGAGTGAATTCCACTTTTTACTTTCTATTTGTGCATTTGAGACACTAATTACTCCATTTAGTAGAAGTTGTATCCAAATGTCCTATTTAAAAAAAAATTAAGCATGATTTTGTCCTGTTTTAGTATTTACCACTTGTTCTTGATAAGGCTGACATGTTAGGATCATGTGCCGCCACAAAATATGTCAAGATCGGAGGACGTCGTTGTCGATCATATCTTACCCTTCTGTGCACCAAATGTTTTATTATTTATTGCCATCTCAATAATTTCGAAGTTCAATCGTCACCTCACATATTGCCCAATAGATATGCATCCGAAATGAGGGCTTAAAGTTTTCAAACATGGTAATTTAGATGAATTTTCACTACATAGGGTAATTAGTGTCACAAATGCACAAGTAGAGGGTAAAAATTGGAATTCACTCAATATAAAACCACAATGGTCCAGCCGATACAATGTATTGAGGGGATCCTCTTACATAGCAGATTAAAGATAAACAGAAGAAATCAAGAAGCGTCGAGCTTGCCACCGACAACACCGGGAGAGACCAAGAAAACCGGGGCTCCACGACGACGTCCCCAGAAGGGTAACGACTATAAGCGTCGCCACCAACGAGAGCAATAGTCAAGGATTTTCATCCGGAGCCTGTGTGGAGACTGTAACCACAACGACGCCCTCAAGAGGGTTATGACCCCCACACAGATCGCCGTTGTTGGCGCCGTAGCGTAGAGCTTTCGTGCGGAAAAACCTTCAAACCACACATGGTATGTTGGACCACCCAATGACCTCGAACCAGGCCTTCACAACACGGTCTGGGAGCTGACCATGCCTAAGCGCAGCCAACACCATGATCCACGTCGCTAGCTCCTCTCCACCCTCATGGCCAAAAGAGCAAGGGCATCACAACTGTCACGTCTCATCATAGAGACGCCCATGTAGTCCACCTTCCGGGGCTGTCACCCCAACGTTCGTGAGCTCGGGAACCAAGATGCGATAAGAATCTTGTCGCGGGACCAATGAGTCTAACGGGGAGCGTCGCTAGAATAGAATCGTGTGGACGCAGAAGTGTAGTCGGCAGGCGGCCACCTGCCACCCACCAGTCACCCTCCGCGGACATCGACAACTGTATTTGGACCCACTGGTCTGAATCCAGCCCCCGGCAACGCTGCGATGAGAGGAGATTCATCATGCACCATTGGGTGTGATCGCTGATCGGAAACAGTTGTAGGGCCTATAAGGCCCCACATGCCAGACTAGCCCCGCCGCCGCACTGCAGCGCCATGTCCGCCGCTGCAATCACCTGCAAGTCCATGCAGCAACCTACTTGGTCATCTTTGCTAGAAACCCACAACCATGCCTTTGTCGGGCATACGCCGGTCAGATCGAAGTACTGGGTAGATCAACCCGTAGGCTCCAGGACCCGCCTCTACCTAGATCAGGCCCTGAAGGCCCAGATTTGGACCAGCAGGCTCACGCCACCGGGAAACCATGCCACGTCGTCTTCCACCATCGGACGCCCCTCCTGGACACCGCCAAGCCCAAGGCGTCCTCTTCAGCAGCGCACCGTTGCCGAGGGGGCTTCCCCATGCAAACCCTTGAGCAGCAGGGTAGAGGAGCGCCGCAGCCACCGGCACCGCGCGGTATTTTGCCGCCGGGACAGGGAGAAGGGAGGAGGAGGGAAGCTCGGTTCGTGCGACTCAGGTTATCACCCCGTCGCCCGCGGGACGCGATGAAGCGTTTTTCGGCCAATACGATCCATTGTGTGGCCAACTTCAGGGTGTATTTCGGCAAAAACACTAATGGTGTGCCTGCCGCCAAAGCCAACACTGATTACTCGGTGTAAAAGTGAGGATCTTAAATCTGAATAGTATGCGCTAGCTTTGTTGGAAGGAGAAGCCCAAAATCTTTAAGCTTGAAGACAGAAAGAAAGCTGGAGATGTGAGTGCAAAGACATGCATGAAGATGCTTGCGGTTCTGATTGTCTTGTATGATGATGACTATGCCCAAGCCATATTTGCTCGTTTCTATTCATGTAGTTTTATCCCATGCCGCATCACAGGAGATTTCTCTCTCTGCAAAAGTGTTAGCAACTAGAGTTGTGAAGAATATTGTAGTTCTTGCCGATTAACCCTTTTGTCGCTTGATGATTTCGTTGCTTTCTATTGTGGTTCCTATACTAATTTCATATATTGCCACACACATTTCAGAAGTTTTGAACACTTTCTTTTAAAACAAATTGCCGTTCTAAGCTTTCATAAGACACCACAGAAAATTGTAAAGAGTGGTTAAGGTAATTTGCAGATGTTGGGAGGTGTGCAAAGATTGGATCAAATATGGAATAGAATGATGATGTTCTGCAATGAATTCAATTTTGATAAACCACGGATAGTTGAACGAAGCCACCATGGAAAAAAGGCACAAAACCATCATATGCACTTTCTCTTCAAGATTTCTACACCTACACCAATTTTGTAAATGTGCTTAGAGTACTTACTTGTCTTCTTACATGTTGGAAGCACATTTTGAAGTAATCTACATGCAAACGTTTGATCTCCTTGCTACCAACTATTTTCACTCAATACCATCTTAAGTAAATAAATAATTGGTAGTGGGACAACCTTGTATCTTTTGCATTGGGAGAACTTGAAGATTGTTAAAACTATGTTTTTGTAAGCACTCTTGGGCGAGAACAGACTTGTAGGGGTTAGTTTTCAATAAAAATATCCTGACCAGATGCATTGATAATTGGCGTTTCAAGGATTACGTTTGCAGTTGTGGGGCTGAGAAAATAGTTTATTAGGTTACAAGTTCCAATTTTTTTGTGAGGAATCCAAAGATCCTTAACTTGTGTAGGGTACATGAAAGGTTCTTGCCACAATATAAGATTATCATAGATAGTTCTCCAACTAGAAAACTAAGGAGAGATCCAATATAATACTAGTTCCATCAACAATTTGACAAAGAGTCGTTAAAAGGAGAAGAGGTTTATCTTAAGTATTGCAGACCAGAAGGATAATTTTTGGTTTCTCTTTCTTGGCTCTCAAAATGTAAGTAACATGGTGGTATTTAGGCTTGTGTGTTTGAGATATTTGTCTATGTGATTCCTTCATCAACTTCCATGACGTTCAAAGGATGAGATCTTAATTGATCACTTGCAAATTCCTAATACCAAAAATGTCAATAATTTTTTCCAATACAAACATCTGCCCATGCCAAAGGCGAAGGCTCCTAGTCATTTGATAATAGTGAACGCATGTTCACCAGAAGTTCATTATAATTGTTGGAGTTTTGCAAGGATTGTTTTTAAAAATATCATATTGAACATGTAGTAGGCGGGAATTTATGAGAATACTGATTATATGAGAGTTAATCTTGTTGCACAGATTTTTAAAAATATGGACGAAGAAATTGTATGTGTCTAGGATTGGACATGTTGCCTGGAAATCTTCTTTGGCCTGCAAAGTAACATTCTTGTTGAAACAAATTCAAGATTTTTCCCAATTAGGAGTTTGGACCGAGTCATGACGAAAATGATCCATAATTTGGGAGGTACTTTGAACTTTCTCCCCATTATCCTTGCCACAAAGAATAATATTATCTGTAAACATGAGAGGATAGATAGGAGGGAAACTTGGTCCAATAGATATACAAGATACCCGTGATATGATTGGCTTGCAGGGCGTCCCAGAGACAAAAATATGGATTTAGATTACTTAGTTATACAAACAAACAAACATATATCCAAAGATGCACATGTCGCTACTATGCTAGGACTCAACCTTCAACACGTGAGAACTACTCAAACATGATTATATCAACAATCAAAAAAATTGTATTAAAAATCCTTAAGAGATACATAGCAAATAGTATTACAAGCAATGTCCCCACTCCCGAAGGAATCATAATTACAAGTAGATGGCTATGTAGATAGAGGGAAATGGAGTGTAGATGCTTATTATGGTGGTGAGACATATATATATTCTACGATGAGGAATGGTTGTGGTGGCTTTTGTGGGGGAGATTAGGTTTTAATGACCATATGTTGTGATTTTGCACCTAGTGCCTTCATGATATTTTCCTTGACAGTACGAGCCACTGACATAGGGTAGAGCGGCGGGTACGATCGGTCCTCCGTCATACCATAGATTGCTAAAGTACCTCATTGTTGCTTTTAGAGCTTGTTGGCTTGGGAAAATCCAGCGGGTGATTCTTCCTTAATTCGCTTAGATTTCATCATTAATTTGTCCATTTTTGCAAGGAAACAAATGACCAAAGGTATTTGCACATATATGTGATTAATACTATTAGTGGCAGGTCTATAGAGATAATCTCATCATAATGGTGAGTAATATCTGATACGTCCAAAACGTATCTATTTTCTCGAACACTTTGCTATTGTTTCTTCTCTAAACTTGTGTGATTTGGATGCAACTAGCACGGACTGACGCTGTTTTCAGCAGAATTACCTTGGTGTCTTGTTTTTGTGCAGAAAATGAACTGTAAGGAAAAATCTCGAAAAATATGCCAAAAACTATTTCTCACCAGAAGATCCACGGAGCCAGAAGGGAAGACAGAGGGGAGGCCTGGGGGCAGACCCACCCCAGGCGTGAGCCCATTGACCCCGCGCCTAGGGAGGTTTGGCCACCCCAGGCAGCTCCTCGGCCTCCCTCCACGCCTATAAGTTGCCTTCTGACCTAAAAACAGAGGGGGCTCGATATTTTTCCAGAAAGAGTTCCGCTCCGCCGCCGCCGCCACGAGAAACCAAGATTCAGATCCAGAAATTCCGTTCTGGCACCCTGCCGGGACGGGGAATTTGGAGAGGATCATCGCCATCGTCATCACCAACACATCTCCATCAACCACTGATGTTTCCTTCATCCATGAGTGAGTAATCCCCCGATATAGGCTTAGGGATGGTAGATATTGGATGAGTTCTATCATGTAATCGAATAAGATCTGTTACTGGCATAGTTCGTAGTATCTCTATTAGTACTATTTGACTTTGTTGCAACTTGTTGTGCTTAATGCTTGTAACTAGGGTCTGAGTGCCATGATCTCAAATTTGAACTTGTTATTGAATCATTATGATAGTATTGTTTGTGATCTTATCTGCAAGTTGTGTACACATATCATTGTCCGGATCCAAAGGCCCCAAAGTGACAATAATTGGGACAACCGGAGGGGATGGCTATGGTGTGAGGATCACATGTGTTCATGGAGTGTTAATGCTTTGCTCTGGTGCTCTATTAAAAGGAGCACCTTAATTGCCAGTAGTTCCCTAGAGGCCCTCACACGGGCTGGATGTAAGATGTTGTGCAAGTTCTCATTGCGAGCATGTATGACTATATTTGGAGCACATGCCTAGGATTGTTTAGTACTTGGATTCTTGTTATTATTTATCTGTAATGCCCTAGTTCTTTAAGTTACATGTTTATACTTGTCCATGCAACGCCCGTCCATCCATCCCTATGCCTACCGTGACGAATCCATCATATCGCTATCAAGCGTTACTATTGCTACTATTGTTGTTGCTGTTACTGCTGCTGTTGCTACTACAAAATTGTTGCTACTGATAAACTTCTGTGAGCAAGAACTATTTCCAGGTGCAGTTGAACTGACAACTCGGTTGTTAAGGCTTGCAAGTATTCTTTGGCTCCCCTTGTGTCGAATCAATAAATTGGGTAATACTACCCGCGAAGACTGTTGCGATTCTCTATACTTGTGGGTCATCAAGACTATTTTCTGGCGCCATTGCCGGGGAGCATAGTTTATTTGTAAGTTCACTTTGATCTATTATTGTTCACTGCTACTCCTTTCATCATGGGGAAGTCTCGTGATGGAAAGTTCCCTATTTTACCATCCGCTACAAGAAGAGGTACAGTCCTAAACACCTCTGTTGCTATTGATTCACCGTCTGTTATAAGTAAGCTTGTCACACCACCACCACATACTCATGCTAAACACACTACTACTACTGCTGAATCTGAAACTGCTTTTGATGCTCATGATGTTACTTCTACTGTGCTTGATGCGAGTGGTTCACTAGGTCCTTTTCGAGATGCTACTATGGCTAGTCTAGGAAATACCGAAACTCCTAGTGAATACACCGTTACACCTGTTAGCTCACCTGAGTCTAGTGAGAGTTACGATATTAATGATGGTTACATTGAGCTCACTGATGAATTTGTTGAAGAGTGCCGAAACACACATGGTACTAGTGCTATGAAGAGTCTCCTTGCTAGACATACTATTATGCCTAAGTTGTCCTATGATCCTAAGTTTGCCACTTCTCCCATAGATATTAAAGATGAAGATTATGATTTCTCTCTTGATTTATCTTATTTAGATATTGTTGAGAAAGAACCTTTTTGTGGTACTGAAAATGAGAGTGTTGTGGCTCATATGAATGAGCTTTCTCCTATGAGTGCTTTGTTCTCTAATGATTTTAAAATGTGCAAGTACTTTGTTGCTAAGATCTTCCCTTTTCACTAAAAGGAGAAGCTAGGGCTTGGTTTAATATATTACCTCCTGGTTCCATTGATAGCCCTGATTGCTTGGTTGCTTCTTTCTTCCATAAATATTTTCCTCCCAGTGCTAGACATGCTGCTTTGTAGAGACTTTTTGATTTTAAACAGGGAGAAGAAGAGAAATTGCCTGAGTCATGGAAAAGATTATGTTCCTTGATTTATGCATATCCTGGATGTCCATTACCTCAGAATGAGCTTCTTGGTATTTATTATAATGGACTAACTGATGATTCTAGGACCTACCTTGATAGCTTTGCTGATTGTGTTTTCAGGAAAAGGACTCCTACAGATGATGAAGAATTAATGAACAAGATAAGCAAGAAATATGATGATTGGACTTCAACTGAGCTGAATACACCTGAGCCTATTACTCTTGAACCAGTTGTTCCTGAACCAGTTCCAACACCAACAACAAAGAAGAGGGGAGTTATTGCATTAAATGATGAGGAAGCTAAAAAGTGTCTAAAGGAGAAAGGTATTAGAGCTGAAGATGTGAAGAATCTACCTCCTATAGAAGAATTATGTAAGCCAATTCCCCACTCATCTACTATTGAGGTACACTCTCTCCAATTTAATGAAGGTGATATTCCTTATGGTAAGCCTCCTGATCAATGCTTAGAGGAACTTGACACATTTATTGTTAAACAAGGAAATTTTAATAAAAAAGTTCAGAATCATTTATTGGAAAACTCTAGAGCTATCCATGAGTTGAAAGATATTGTGGAAAGAACTTCTAATGATATTAAAATTCTTTGTAAACACTTTCAAATGGTTCAAACTCAACTTGATCAACTTGCTAAGGTACAAAAGGATATGCTAGTTAATGCTTCAGGAAATAAACATGCTTATGGAATTAGAACTAAGAGTGGTGCAGCTACTCAAGATCCTTTGTATCCTGAAGGACACCCTAAAAGAATAGAGCAGGATTCCCAACAAGGTGAGGATAGTGGTAATCCTCGTAAGAGGAAGAAAAAGAAACATAAGAAAGTTGAGGAACCACTTGAACCTGCTATAGATCCTAATAGTATATCTGTCTCTGATGCTGAACTGAGAGTGGTAATATTGACGAGTCTCTTGATAAGGAGGAAGTTGAGGAAGAACCCGAGAAACACATTAAGAATACTAGGTACATAAAGGAAGACTTTATTGCTAATAAACATGGTAAAGAGAGAGAACCTTGGGTGCAGAAACCTATGCCTTTTCCTGGTAAGAAACATAAGTCAAAGGAGGAAGAACACTACAACAAGTTTTGTGAGTGGATGGCCTTTATTTCTGCAAATTCTTTTGACTGATGCTATTAAATTGCCTCCCTTTTCAAAGTATATGAAGGATATTGTATCTAATAAAAGGAAGATTCCTAATGAGGAGATTTCTACCTTGCTTGCTAATTACTCCTTCAATGGTAAGGTTCCAAAGAAACTTGGTGATCCAGGTATACCAACTATTCCTTGCTCCATTAAGAATAATTATGTTAGAACTGCTTTATGCGATTTGGGAGCTAGAGTTAATGTTATGCCGTTTTCTCTCTATAAGAGACTCCAGTTAGAAAAGTTGATACCAACTGATATATCTTTGCAAATAGCTGATAAGTCAACTGTTGTCCCTGTTGGTATATGTGAGGATGTTCATGTTCAAGTTGCTCATAATTGCATGGTCTTAACTGACTTTGTTGTGCTGAAATGCCTGAAGATGATAATGTGTCTATTATTCTTGGGAGACCTTTTCTTAATACTGCAGGTGCTATCATCAATTGCAATCAAGGAAAAGTAACATTCAATATTAATGACAAAGAGCACACTGTCTATTTCCCCAAGAAGGTTGTTAAGAGCTATTGCCTGAATTCCATTGAAAATTCTAAGGGCATCAAGGTTGGAGAAATATATTGTCCCATTCCACAAGAAAATTTTGAAACCATTATGATTGGGACCATTGCTATCAAGTATGAGATAACATAATCACCTTGTGGAATGCAAATTTTTCCTTCATATAAGATTGTTTTGGTAACAAGACTTGATCAACCTTGTTAACAAAAGGATTTTAATGAACAAAATAATGTTTCCACTATGGTTATACTTGCTTTCTTTTTCCTTTCTCCTTCCTAGTCTTTGCTTTAGCTCTAGTTTTGCTAGTTGTTTGCTTGTTTGAGTTTCTTAGAGCTCTTGTATTTTGGCTTTTGGTTTGGTTTTGCTTCTTCTGAAAAACTTTTTCTGCGAGAAAATCAATTTTCATACCCTGAAAATTGGCCAAAAATAAAGTTTCCCGAAAAATTCCAGAAAATTCAAAATAAAATTTTCCTTGAAAAAAGGGGCAGAGTGGCACCTGAGATGACCCAGGGGGCCCACCCTGGCCCCACTCAACTCATGTTACCTAGGGGTGGCTCTGGTGGGTGGGTGGGTGTGGCCCCCCTCCCCTCTGCCTCCTCAAAGACACCTTCTTTCTCTCTCCCGAAAAACACCGGAAAACTTGCTCAAGCATGAGCTCTTGTTATTCTTGCTCACGATTTTCGATCTCCTTGTCCAGCCCATCTCAAGTGCTGATTTTTGGAGGATTTGTCCCTTGGTATGTGCCTCCTCCACTTGTCCAATTAGATTTGTGATTGGTAGATTGTATCTTGAGTATTTTGCTACTGTAGGTGACAGGTTGTTTGAGCTTGCATGCTTGTTCTATGCTTAGAAACTTTGTTTTGATGCATGTGTAGTCCTCTAGCAAGTTCCTATAGTAGTTGCTCATCATTTATCAACTTAGAAATCACTTGGTTTGATGGTTGTTTAAAATTTCAGCAAGGAAGATGATTGCTTATCCACTGTATCAATATGACTTGATGGTGCATGAGCCAATGAAGGTTCATCGTGAGGAGGCAGTTTTTCCTTCCATATATCCATGACATGAATTTATGAGAGCTGCATGGATCCTCCAAGATTTCCAAACTTTGGTTACAAATGCAGGGTTGGAGCACTTTATTGAAGGTGAACCAATCCAATATGTTAAGCTAACCATGGCTTTTGTGTAGGACTTCTGGTTCACTTGGTCTACTTATAATCCCATGGTCCATTATAAATATATAATATACCTGTCAACCTTCTTTTTGCTAATTTTTGTGCAACAATTAGAGTACCTCAGTGGGGATCTTGTGAGAAGATCAAGGAGAGGCCCAAGTCACTTGTTGATTTGTATGCTGAGATTTGCCAAGGTTTCCAACTTGGGAGAGTCTTCATACCGGCAGCCCTCATTTGATTGGGGCGCTTCTTCTTCTTTATCACAGGTGCCTGACTATGATCATTCCTATGATGACCCACCAGCATGGGATTACTATCCGCATTATTGAGCCCCGCTTAGGCCAAAAGCCTAAGCTTGGGGGGAGGTATACCGACATCACACCCATATACATATCATGTTCAGTCGGTTCTTTGTATATCCACTTGTTTCGCTTTCTTTTTGGTTTTTGTTGCTTCTTTCTTAAAACCCAAAAATACCAAAAATATTTTCGTTGTTTCTCTTGGTTTGTTTCCTTGTTTCTTTGCTTTGGTTTGCCTTAAAAGAAAAATCCAAAAAGATTTTGCTTTGTTTGGTTTGCTTTGTTTTTGTTTGGTTTTTCTTTGTTTGCTTGTTTCTAAAAAATCGAAAACACCAAAAAAAATTGTTGTTCTTCTTTGGTTTTGTGAGTTCTTTGCAGGGTTCAGCCGTCCTCAGTGGATATTGGTTTTCATGTTAATTATTCAAGTCACACAAGTGAAGGGCAATAATGAAGATTAAGACAACTCGAGGTGTGGTAAGAGGCTGGTAACAAACTCTATTTGTTTCATTTTTGTACATATACTCATCATTGTGAGCATGCCTAGCCTGTTTGTGTAAGGTGTATGTCATTATGGATGCTTAGTAGTTCTTGCTTGTCTATGATTAGCTCCAGCTTGCTAATAGTTTGTAGCATGTCATATGAATGTTTTCTTGCATTGTTTTATTCATACTTTGGTATGATATTGTGGTATCCTCCTCTGACTGTTCATGTGAATCGACTTGGCAGATGCTCACGCATGCATATGACTAATCCATAGTCAGTAAGCCTTGATGATTTATTTTGCCTCAGATTTCTTGTATCACTTTCATGCTATAATTAGTCCTGTTTTGTTGCAAGCATGATTATGACAGCTATTGCTCTCTCGTTTGTCGCTCCCTCTCTATTGCTAGCCTTCACTTGCACTGAGTACGTGCTCTACCTGTTCTTCCAACTCCCCAAAACCAATATTGCCAGCTGTGTCCACCATACCTATCTATTAGCATCGTTTGCTACTTCAGTGCATATTCCATATGTCTTGTTTTCTTCCAAATAAAATATTTGTCTGTTTTGAGAAAGTTAGTTAGTAAAGATCTCACGAACTTGATGGCTCACTTTATTCCCTTGCGCTTAATAATCTTGAACCATTGTGACTAGTCCATGAAAGTTATATGCTTGCTTATTATATACTGGGAGTCATGAGAACCATGCTGTCATGGGGAACACTTTCAACACTTTTTGGATAATTCTATCCAGTTGATACTTTGCTTTTTTGTTTACGGATGTCGACGATGTGAAATAAAAGGGGAAGTTGTTAGTTCATGGAGTTTATACATTGTGTTAGAGAAACGCCTGGGCCGCTAGCCTAATCCATGCTTAATCATGGTGGAAACTTGCAGCACCACTATAATGAGCTGAAGGGGTTCGCAGCATAGTAAATCAAAATTTTCTACGGAAGCGAACAAAGGGAAAGCCAAGATCTAATCTAGGAGATGCAAACAACGAGAGAGATTGGATTAGATCTTCATACCCTTGAAGATTCGCGACAATGAACGCTCATTTGAACGTGGGTGATGTAGTCGTACTCGCTTCTCCTCCTCACGATCCGATCCGATCTAGCACCACAAGTGGCGGTGCCTCTGTGAGATGCACACGTGCAGCACCTCGACGTCTCCTCCTTCCTCGGACCAGCAAGTATGGTGGAGAGATGGATTTAATCTACAACATGACGGCGTGGTGTATATGGTGGAGAATTTACAGGCTTCGCCACAAACAATGGGAGGGAGAGAGGAGGGCAGGCTACTAGGGTTTGGAGGAAGGTGTGTGGGGAGGGGAGCACCAGCCCTATATATAGAGGGGGTGCGCCAGCCCTGCCCATCCTCCAAGCCTATCTCTAGTTTAAACGATTTAAACTCTCCCTTCTAGAAACCCTATCTTATCTCTAGTTTAAACGATTTAAACTTATCTAGGATCGGCTGGGCCCTATGGGGCCTTGTGCCCCTGGCCCAATGCGGCTAGGACACTCCCTCATAGGCCCATGCCCCCTCCCGGAAGGTGGGGCCACGTTGGTCCCCTTCCGGAAGGTTCTAGAAGCTTCCGCATAATACCGATTAACCCGAACAATTCAACTCCAAAACTGACCGCCTTATATGAATCTTATTCTCCGGACCACTCGAACCTCTCGTGATGTCCCGGATCCCATCCGAGACTCAACAAAAATTCATAAACCAAGTATCCAATCTATCCTAGCGCCGAGACACGTTATGTGTGACCTCGGGTTCGAGAATATGCGCATGATCTTCTATCAATAATCAACAGCGGGTCCGCACCCATATTGACTCTACACATTCATCGATGATCATATCGGATGAACCACGATGCCAGGATTCAATCAATCCCATATATATATTCCCTTCGCCTCGCGATATTTTACTTGCCCGAGATTCGATCGTCGGTATCGCCATACCTAGTTCAATCTCGCTCACGAAGTACTTTACTCGCTCCGTAATCCGATATCACTTTGTGATTAACTCCTTAACCACATGCTTGCAAGCGGTGTTGATATCGATCACCGAGTGGGCCCAAGTATATCTCCGACTTGGGAGGGACAAATCCCATCTCGATACATACAACCCAACAGATACTTTCCGATTACCCGAGAGACACCTTTATGATCACCCTCTCATAGGATGACGCTTGATGACCTCAAAGCTTTCTTCCGATACCGTGGAGTTGTATTATCTCATGGTCTAAGGAATACAATATTTGACATAAGAAAAATTTCGCAAAGACGAACACGATGACACGATCTAATTGCTTTGCTTAGTTTGGGTCTATCCACCATATCATTCTCCAATGATATGATCTCATTATCAATTGACAATTCATGTCTATGGTTAGGAAAACTTAACCATCATTGATCAATGAGCTAGTCCATAGAGGCGTACTAGGGACACGGTGTTGTTCACAAACCACACAAGTATTAAAGTTTCCGCTTAATACAATTCTAGCATGGAATATAAACTTTATCATGAACAAGAATTATAATAATAACATCTTTATTATTGCCTCTAGGGCATAATTCCAATCTCCCACTTGCACTAGAGTCAATAATCTAGTTTACATCCCGCAACAATCTCACACCCATGGCACCGAGGTGCTGATCATGTTTTACACGTGGAAGAGGTTTAGTCAATGGATCTGCGACATTCAGATCTCTGTATGTACTTTGATAATCTTCGATCTCCATCCGCTATATAATCTCGGATTATATGAAACTTATGTTGATATGCTTGGTCTTTGGATGATATCTTGGTTCCTTAGCGAGTGCTATGGCTCCGGTGTTGTCACACAATATCTCCAAAGGGTCCAATGCACTTGGAACCACGCCAAGCTCAGGATGAAGTTCTGATCCAAAATCCTTCACTTGACGCTCCAGCAGCCATGTATTCCGCTTTCATCAGATCCCGCGATCACGCTTTGCTTGCAGCTTGTCCAAATTTCACAGCTCCTCCATTCAAAATATACACGATCCCGTCGAGATTTACAATCATCCTTGTCGGTGTCGAAACTAGCATCGACGTAACCTTTACGACGAGCTGTTCATCACCCCCATAGACTAAGAACATTTCTTTAGTCCTATTTAGGTACCTTAGGATGTTCTTCACGGCTGTCCAAGGTTCCACTCGGATCACTTTGATATCTCGTCACAAACTAAGAGCATTGGACACATCCGTCTAGTACACAAGATGGCATACATGATGGAACCTATGGCCGAGGCATAAGGCACTTTGCTCATAGCTTCCCTATCATTTACCATAGCTGGACACTGAGCCTTGCTCAATATCTTACCTGACAACATAGGCACTGAACCTTTCAATGCCTTATCCATTCTGAACCTTTTCAGAACTTTGTCTAGGTATGTACTGCTTAAAGCTATCAAAGCGCCTTTGTCTATCTCTATAGATTTTGATGCCCAATATATAAGCAGCTTCACCTAGGTCTTTCATTGAAAAACACTTGTTCAAATAACTCTTCACATCGTTAAGCATGTTGATGTCATTTCCAATAATCAATATGTCATCCACATATAGTACCGTAAACGTCACCGAGCTCCCACTCACTTTCTTGTAGATGTAAGCTTCATAGCAATTTGGAACAAATCCAAAGCTCTTGATCACTCGATCAAAACGAAGGTTCCAACTCCGAGACGATTGCTTCAGTCCATAAATGGAACGCTGAAGTTTGCATACTTTATCAGCATCCTTAGGATCGACAAAACCTTCGGTTGCATCATATACAACTCTTCATCAATGTTGCCATTGAGGAAAGCAGTCTTGACATCCATTTGCCATATTTCATAATCATGAAACGCAGCAATTGCTAATAAAATCCGAATGGACTTAAACATCGCTACGGGAGAGAAAGTCTCATCGTAGTCAACACCTTGAACTTGTCAAAACCTTTCGTAATAAGCCGTGCTTTATAGACGGTAACATTACCATCCGCGTCCGTTTTCTTCTTGAAGATCCATTTGCACTCAACGGCCTTTCGGTCGCTAGGAGGGTCCACCAAAGTCCATACTTGGTTTTCGCTCATGGATCCCAATTCGGATTTCATGGCTTCTAGCCATTTCTCAGAGTCTGGGCTCATCATCGCTTCCTCATAGTTCGTAGGTTCACCGCCTTCTACTAACAAGACAGTCAAGACAGGTTGCGTACCACTCAGAGGGGCACGCGACCTTGTCGACCGCGACGCTCAAGAGCAGATCGTCCAAGCTTCATGATCCTTGTCATTAGCTTCCTCTATTGTTGGTGCAAAGTGCACCGAACAATTTCAGGTGCTGCGCTACTCTCCAATTCAAGAGAAGGTTCAATAACCTCGTCTAGCTCTACTTTCCTCCCACTCACTTCTTTCGAGAGAAACTCCTTCTCAAGAAAGGAACCGTTTTTTGCGACAAACACTTTGCCTTCGGTTCTGTGATAGAAGGTATACCCAATAGTTTCCTTAGGGTATCCTATGAAGACGCATTTCTCCGCTTTGGTTCGAGCTTGTCCGCATCAACTTCTTGACGAAGCTTCGCATCCCCAAACTTTAAGAAACGACAACTTAGGTTTAGCACCAAACCATAGTTCATACGGTGTCGTTTCAACGGATTTAGATGGAGCCCTATTTAAAGTGAATGCAGCGGTTTCTAATGCATAACCCCAAAATGATAACGGCAAATCAAGAAGAGACATCATCGATCGGACCATATATAATAGGGTTCGATTCCGCTCAGACACACCATTGCTACTGTGGTGTTCCGTGGCGTGAGTTGTGAAACGATTCCACTTGCTTTGAGATGCGTGAGAAAATCATAACTCAAATATTCGCCCCACGATCGGATCAGAGAAACTTAATCTTTCATTACGATGGTTCTCCACTTCATTCTGAAATTCTTTGAACTTTTCAAACGTTTCAGATTTATGTTTCATTAAATAGATATACCCATATCTACTTAAGTCATCGGTAAAAGTGAGAAAATAGCGATATCCACCAAGGTCGAAACACTCATCGGTCCGCATACATCGGTATGTATGATTTCCAACAAGTCCGTTGATCGCTCCATCATACCGTAGAACGGGTTTTTGATCATCTTGCCCATGAGGCATGGTTCGATTGTGTCAAATGATTCAAAATCAAGAGACTCCAAAAGTCCATCGAATGGAGTTTCTTCATGCGCTTTACACCAATATGACCTAGACGACATGCCGTAAATAAGTAGTATTATCACTATCTACTTTGCATCTCTTAGCCTCAATGTTATTGATGTGTGTTTCATCCCTTTCGAGATTTAGAAGAAATAAACCACTCACAAGAGGTGCATGACCATAAAAGATGTTACTCATATAAATAGAACAACCATTATTCTCCGATTTAAATGAATAACCGTCTTGCAATAAACACGATCCAAAAATAATGTTCATGCTCAACGCAGGCACATAATAGCATTTATTAAGGTTTAAAACTAATCCCGAAGGTAAAACTAAGGAGAGCGTGCCGACGGCCATCACATCAACTCTTGATCCGTTGCCAACGGCATCGTCACCTCATCCTCGCAGTCAGCCGCCTATTCCGTAGCTCCTGCTTCGAAGTTACAAATATTAGCAATCGAACCGTATCAAATACCTGTGCACTACAACAAGGGCTAGTAAGGAAAACATCAATAACATGTATATCAAATATACCTTTGATGGTGCCAGCCTTCTTGTCCGCTAAGTACTTCGGACGATGCGCTCAAAGGACCCTTGTCCTTGCAATAGAAGCACTTTCTTCCGGCTTGGGACCAGACTGAGCTTCTTCTCAGCAGGGCATTATGCCGCCGCCCTTCTTGAAGGGCTTCTTTGCACCTTTACCTTTCTTAAAGGAGGGCTTGTTGACCATCAACACATGATTATCCTTTTTGATGTCCACCTCCGCAGCCTTCAGCTTTGCGAAGAGCTCGGTGATCGTATCAGTGGAACCAATCTGATTGTGAGTCACTACAAAACTTTTGTAGCTGGGAGGGAGTGATTGCAGAACCCTGTCAATCTTGAGATCCTCTGGAATCTTGCAGTCCAGTTGCTCAAGGCGTTGAGTGTAGCCCGACATATTAATGGCTTGCTAACTAACTTAACTCCCTTCATCCATCTTGCGCTTAAAGAACTTCTGAGATCTCATATCTCGAACGGGCCTGAGTCTGAAACATGGTTTTCAACTCTTCGAGAATCTCAAAGGGCCCGGGATAGTTTTCAAAACGATTTTGAAGTTCCGGTTCCATAGCAAACAACATGGTGCTCTTAATCACACCATAATCATCTTTGCACGACTGATAGACAGCTTTCTCATCAGCCGGCGCAGTTGCAGCAGGGGCGTCACCTAACGCTTTTTCAAAGACATAGTCCTTTTGACCGCCAGAGAGAATGATTCTCAAATTGCGGAACCAATTGGTGAAGTTAGACCCATTGTTCTTAAGCTTTTCTTTCTCAGCAAAAACGTTGAAGTTGAAGTTGGACTTAGCCATGTGATCTACAATATTTGCAAGTACAAATTAGACTATGTTCATGATAACTAGTTCAACTTTTAATCAAATTACTAGATGAACTCCCACTAAATTCAACATCCCTCAAGTTGTTTAGTGAACACGATCCAAATTCACCACACCTAATCCGATCTTCACGAGAAGAGATGTGGTTTCAATGGTGGACAACGAAGTGTCGATCATATCATTCATATGACTCATGCTTAACCTTTCGGTTCTTGTGTTCCGAGGCCATGTCTGTACATGCTAGGCTCGTCAAGCTAGACCCAAGTATTTCCGCAGTAAACTGGCTTGCACCCGCTGTATGTGAGCGTAGAGTCTATAGCACCCGATCATCACGTGATGCTTGGACACGATTTAACTTTCACAACGGTGCATACTTGGGGAGAACACAGTTTTTATCTTGATCTTTAAGTGAGGAATCATCTTATAATGCTACCGTCGCGATCTAAGCATAATAAGATACATAAAAGGATAAATATCACATGCATATAACTTTATGTGACATGGTATAGCCAATATTCGCGCAATGATCTCCATCTTGTGCGTTCCGGCATGATCTCCATCACTTCACCATGATTGCCTCCACCACGAATAGCAACTACAACTATTGCTAACTACTTAGCGATAAAGTAAAGCTATTACATGGCGTATAAGAAGTTGACTCGCAGGTCATACACAATTATAAAGACAACCATATTCTCGCCGTTGTGTACTCATCGACATGCAAGTCGTGAAACATTACAAAACATGATCATCGCATACATTATACACATCACATCTTGGGCCATACCATATCACGTAAAACACTCGCAAAAACAAGTTAGACGCCTCTACTTTGTTGTTGCATGTTTTACGTGGCTTATGGGAGTAGATGCTAAGAACGATTCTTACCTACGGAAAGCCACAACGGTGATATTATGGTTGCCAAACTCCGGTGTTAATCCCATGACAACTATAGTGAGAGAAACTGACATCCACCAGCCGCATGTGTGGTACAAGCCACACGTCAAGTGCGGAGCCGGTCTCGCGAACGACGCCGCGTAAGGTTGGCCTGGACCGCTTCAATCTCACTATCCCGTGTCATAAGAAGAACACAAACAAGAGGCTTGCAACAGAAAACATCAACGCCTCGAACAACCATGTTTCGTTTCTACTCGTGAATCACATCTACGCATAGATCTAGCTCGATACCATCAAGGGTTCGCAGCATAGTAAATCAAAATTTTCACTGAGCGAACAGAGGGAAAGCCAAGATCTAATCTAGGAGATGCAAAAAACGAGAGAGATTGGATTAGATCTTCATACCCTTGAAGATTCGCGACAATGAACGCTCTCGGAACGTGGGTGATGTAGTCGATTTCGCTTCTCCTCCTCGCGATCCGATCCGATCTAGCACCACAAGTGGCGGTGCCTCCATGAGATGCACACGTGCAGCACCTCGACGTATCCTCCTTCCTTGGACCAGCAAGTATGGTGGAGAGATGGATTGGATCTACAACACGGCGTGGTGTATATGGTGGAGAATTTCTGCCAGGCTTCACGCACAAACAAATGGAGGGAGAGAGGAGGAAGCAGGCTACTAGGGTTTGGAGGAAGGTGTGTGGGGAGGGGCACCAGCCCTCTATATATAGAGGGGTGCGCCAGCCCTTGCCCATCCTCCAAGCCGATCTCGAGTTTCAACGATTTAAACTCTCCCTTCGAGAAACCCTATCTTATCTCTAGTTTAAACGATTTAAACTTATCTAGGATCGGCTGGGCCCTATGGGGCCTTGTGCCCCTGGACCAATGCGGCTAGGACACCCTCATAGGCCCATGCCCTCCCGGAAGGTGGGGCCACGTTGGTCCCTTCCGAAGGTTCTAGAAGCTTCCTACAATACCGATTAACCCGAACAATTCAACTCCAAAACTGCATTGCCTTATATGAATCTTATTCTCCGGACCACTCCGAACCTCTCGTGATGTCCCGGATCCCATCCGAGACTCAACAAAAATTCATAAACCAAGTATCCAATCTATCCTAGCGCCGAGACACGTTATGTGTGACCGCGGTTCGAGAATATGCGCATATGATCTTCTATCAATAATCAACAGCGGGGTCTGGGCACCCATATTGACTCCAACACATTCATCGATGATCATATCGGATGAACCACGATGCCAGGATTCAATCAATCCCATATATATATATTCCCTTCGTCTCGCGATATTTTACTTGCCCGAGATTCGATCGTCGGTATCGTAATACCTAGTTCAATCTCGCTCACAAGTACTTTACTGTTCCGTAATCCGATATCACTTTGTGATTAACTCCTTAACCACATGCTTGCAATCGGTGTTGATATCGATCACCGAAAGTGGGCCCAAGTATATCTCTCCGACTTGGGAGGGATAATCCCATCTCGATACATACAACCCAACAGATACTTTCCGATTACCTGAGAGACACCTTTATGATCACCCTCTCATAGGATGACGTTTGATGACCTCAAAGCTTTCTTCCGATACCAGGGAGTTGTATTATCTCATGGTCTAAGGAATACAATATTTGACATAAGAAAAACTTCGCAAAGACGAACACGATGACACGATCTAATTGCTTCGCTTAGTTTGGGTCTATCCACCATATCATTCTCCAATGATATGATCTCATTATCAATTGACAACTCATGTCTATGGTTAGGAAACCTTAACCATCATTGATCAATGAGCTAGTCCATAGAGGCGTACTAGGGACACGGTGTTGTTCACAAACCACACAAGTATTAAAGTTTCCGCTTAATACAATTCTAGCATGGAATATAAACTTTATCATGAACAAGAATTATAATAATAACATCTTTATTATTGCCTCTAGGGCATAATTCCAACATGAGCATCTATGAAGCTTCCTCAATAAAAAGCTATGCATATGGTAAATAAAAATATTGCTGAGATGCTCATTGTCTGCTTGCCTTGTCATTTTGGTTATGGGAAAGCTCCTATACCATGTGCAAGGGTACCCCGTTGGCGGTTCTCGATGATATGCATGTATTTACAATGACAAGAACTTTCAGGTGACCAAAGTTGAGTAGCATGCGGAGCGGCCCTCGTACTCAAGGGACTTGGGATTTCCAGTCTATGGTCTGTCAAGCATATGATTCAGATTGGACCTCACTTTCACCTTAACCACATGAAGATGCCTATTATAGGGGCAATGAGAGCTCAAAGCTAACGAGTAACTTCCTTTCAAAACCTTCACAAAACCGTTTTCACAACTTTGTTGAGTCACCACTTATTCTATGAGTACCTTCTTGAGATCATAGTTGTCATTCTTGTGTTTTTTCCAAAACTTGGTTAATTATGTCATGACTTTGATGCTTGTATCTCTGATATCTTTATCTCTAGTCTTCATGTGAACTTAAGAGGTGCCTCAGCATTCATATTGTGCTCTTCAAACAAAGGCAAGTGAGATACCACTCTATCATACCTTATTATGAGCATTGCAATGTTGCTTGTGTTTATGTTCTATGCTACTTATTATTATTGAGTTGGTTTCTCTTCATAGCTTGCAATGACTATTGAGTAGACTTAGTTGCATACTTCTTATTATGAATTGTCTAAGCATCTACTCCTGTGCTGAGAATATATACATCATATGAAGCAAAGTGTTCGTGAAAGTTCTTTTATCGCACTCAGTTTTCAACTGAATTGCTTGAGGACAAGCAATAAGCTAAGCTTGGGGGAGTTGATATGTCCAAAACATATCTACTTTCTCAAACACTTTGCTATTGTTTCTTCTCTAAACTTGTGTGATTTGGATGCAACTAACACGGACTGATGCTGTTTTCAGCAGAATTACCTTGGTTTCTTGTTTTTGTGCAGAAAATGAACTATCAGAAAAAATCCCGGAAAATATGCCAAAACCTATTTCTCACCAGAAGATCCACAGAGCCAGAAGGGGAGACAGAGGGGAGGCCTGGGGGGGCCCAGACCCACCCCAGGCGCGGGCCCACTGACCTCGTGCCTGGGGGAGGTTTGGCCACCCCAGGCAGCTCCTCAGCCTCCCTCCGCGCCTATAAGTTGCCTTCTGACCTAAAAACAGAGGGGGGGTCGATAGTTTTCCAGAAAGAGTTCCGCTCCACCGCCGCCACGAGAAACCAAGATTCGGATCCAGAAACACCGTTCTGGCACATTGTCAAGACGGGGAATTTGGAGAGGATCATCGCCATCGTCATCACCAACGCATCTCCATCAACCACCGATGTTTCCATCATCCATGAGTGAGTAATCCCCCGCTGTAGGCTTGGGGATGGTAGGGATTGGATGAGTTCTATCATGTAATTGAATAAGATCTGTTAGGGGCATAGTGCCTAGTATCTCTATTAGTGCTATTTGACTTAGTTGCAACTTGTTGTGCTTAATGCTTGTCAGTAGGGCCCGAGTGCCATGATCTTATATTGAACTTATTATTGAATCATTATGATAGTATTGTTTGTGATCTTATCTGCAATTTGTATACTCATATCATTGTCCGGATCCAAAGGCCCCAAAATGACAATACTTGGGACAACCGGAGGGGATGGCTGTAGTGTGAGGATCACATGTGTTCACGGAGTGTTAATGCTTTGCTCCGGTGCTCTATTAAAAGGAGCACCTTAATTGTCAGTAGTTCCCTAGAGGCCCCGCTGCCACGGGTTGGCTGGACAGAAGATGTTGTGCAAGTTCTCATTGCAAGCACGTATGACTATATTTGGAGCACATGCCTAGGATTGTTTAGTACTTGGATGCTTGTTATTATTTATCTGCAATGCCTTAGTTCTTGAAGTTACATGTTTAGACTCGTCCATGCAACGCCTTTCAATCCATCCCTATGCCTACCGCACTCGAATCCTACTGTTACCGTTACTGTTACTATTGCTACTATTGCTGTTGGTGTTTCTATTGCTATTACTGTTGCTGTTGCTTTGTTGTTGCTACTGCAAAACTGTTGCTACTGATAAACTTCTGTGAGCGAACTATTTTCAGGTGTAGCTGAACTGACAACTCAGTTATTAAGGCTTGCAAGTATTCTTTGGATCCCCTTGTGTCGAATCAATAAATTGGGTAATACTACCCGCGAAGACTGTTGCGATCCCCTATACTTGTGGGTCATTAATATCCAGTTTAAATGAAGATAAAAATCAGTGTATTTTGCACTCATGAAATAGTTATTGTAAAATACACCACTATTTTCCCTAGTCAGATTTATCTATCCACACATAATTGGTATTAGGAAGAAAAATAAAAACAAATGAAATGACCAAAATTGATGTCATGTTGTACTTGCTTTGAATCATTGATATTTAATAACTACCATGTATAGAAAAACATATTCCATTAAAATGCAACTGAGTAGCAGTTAAAAAATTACCAAGTAAAACACCACAATATAGATGAACGAAGTGTGACCTCATGCCATAAAGGTCCAGACTCTAGCTAACCAATGAATTATCATGAAACTAATTCTTCAACACGGGACTTCAACGCATTTGAATAAATTATGATCTACATATCCATAAAGTTGTTTTAGGTACCCTACCCCATAGGCTAAATGCAAACAAGCCACAAACTAATAGATACCAAAAAATAATCATGGTTCAAAGAAACAAAAAATTATTTTTTGTTAGTCAATGTTTGGACTCAAGTCACGCATTACTTGTTGTTATTAAGATGTTTAAAAGAAACCACAATCAATTCTATTAATTAGTGGTTAAATATGCATGAATTAATTTCTATTAATCAGTTGTTTGAAGGAAGCGATAAATCAATCCTATTATTAGTGGTCAAAGATAAGCCTCGAGTCAATTTCTAATAATTATTTTGTTAAATGAAGACAAAAATTAATTTTATTAATCAATGGTTAAAAACAAGCCATGAATAATTCATATTAATCTGTTGTTTAAAAGGAACCACAAAATTAATTCGTATTAATTAATGGTCTAAAGGAAGCCATGAATTAATGGGTTCATATAAACCAGTGGGCGCAAATTAATTCCCCTAGCTATCAATGGTGTAATTAAGATGATCCAAAATATACTCATGGTGGAATTTGTATCTTATATTCCATTTTTTAAATTTGGGTCATCTCTAAAATCTTTTATTATCCTATCTTTTTACAATTTTACATATATATTTTTGTCCTAATCCATATTTTACGTGTTTCCTTAAGAGTGAGTATGCATTCCAAAAGAAGCAACAACATCATATCATACATAACAAAGATTGCCTCAATTGATAGATACATTATATATAGCATTTTTTGTTTTTTCAAACTATGATATGAATTTTTCTCAAAAAAGGTAACATACAAATATTTAGATCAAATATGGATGTTCTCTATCACGAAAATTTCTATTTGTGAATTTCATCCACAATATGATGACGAGGTTTCAATTTCCAATTATGTTTTGCCAATTGGTTTTTTAAAATTAGGCCCTTTAATTAGGCATCAAACAAGAATCTGTAAAAGTCTAAGAAAAATTCAAAAGTTATGTAAAATTTCTGCAAACTTTACAAGTTGAAGTAAATGAAAAAGAAAAATAGGTCATTTTACCAAATTTAAAATGTTGTTAGTAATTCTGGTGGTGATACTTGTGAAAACAAAATCCGCAAGCATGACTAGAACACTAGTTTCATTTTGTCATTATAATCATACACATGTTACATGATTTTTTAAAAATATTCTCATTAATAATCCACTACTTTATTGTGTAATCTGATATGTTTTCTGCTATATTTGGAGAACTAAAATAGAGTAGACGTGTCACTGAAAAATAATGATTCCAATGCAATTACGTCACTCATTTAACAATCAACGTATATATGCATGGTTTGCGGCGTGTGCGAAGTTGAAGCATTAAAAAGTACAACTGGCATGAATTAGTTGGACGTGTGGTCGATACCTATATATATTAAAGAACAAACGACATACGGGATGTCACACTCGGATTACGTCTTATGAGACTTTTCACGTGGTGGAATCTTACCTACGCACCGGTGAGCTTTTCAGTTTTTAGGGTTCGTTATCTAACGGATTTTGTCTTGTAACGCTTTCCACGTGTAAGAAGTTTTCCACCAAGGATCTTAATTTTGAGCTTTTAGGGTTTATATTCAAATGATTTTGGTGCCAATGACCAAATCTAATGCCAAAACGGCATATGTAATTTAGGATACATAAAACACAACATACATGACCGATGTTCTTTTACATTGTGTATGCTTATAAAATCTTTTGACCTTGTTACCATGTTATCCTATACAGCATGGCAACAAATTCAAACTTGTAAGTGCTTATCATACCAAATGGGCATCACCTTTCCAAAACATCATATAATAATGTCCGTCGGACTTATATTAGGCACACACACACAATACCATTTGTGGCAAATGGGAGAATTATTGTTGTGAATAATACTAGAACAATGACTCGCTCATGATGATAATTGATCCCTTTAATAACTATAAGAGGTACTTACAATGACTAATAATCATTTTATGAGGTATGATATGTAATTGAGATGCAATAAGAATGGATATGCAAACACTTAGTCAAAGAGATTGTACTAAAACAACATGCCTCTTGTATTCTCATGAAAAAAGTTTTGTTTTGTAACAACCTATACATTTGTATGCACTTGATGGCCCGATCGTTTGCTATACTTGAGCACTCTTGTTGAAAGAAAATGATATATATAATACCATCCATTACATTAGATATCTCCACAGATGAATTACTATAAGGTTTTTCATCATTATTGTTTTATTTTTGGTGTTGTTTATAGTGATGATGTACTAGGATTTATATGCATAAGCATAGAGGCGGTTGCCAAAGTCTTGATGGAGATTGATAAACGCTCATCCTCTTCAAGATTGAAACTCGTGAAGGTACACTGTGGGTTATATTGTCATTGGTAATTTTATATTAGTTCAGTTCTGTCAAAACATGAGTACGCATTTTGATGATTTTCAGATGTCTTTGATCCTTAGAACTGATTTCTTTACAGTGATCAATTCTATCAATAAACCTTTAAATGTTAATCTGAGATGGAATTTGTTGATCGAGTATGCGCCAAAACTACTCGATACAACCTCTCTCCAAGGTCTAAGGTGAGAAGATTTAGAGAGAATTATTTAGTTGCTCATGGTTAGTACCATATCCTAGAAAAGTTGGGGGTGGTGTTTTCTGAATTTTTATTTGCCATATTTTGCGTTTCTTCGTTCCGCAAGTCTGTTTTGGGGTAATGTATTCTTTGTTTGCCTCAATAAAATACACAATCTCAAATACCACAACAAACGACATAATGATTCATTCATGGAGTAAAGAGATTACATGAATGGTAAACAACATACATGAATGAATGGTAAACAACACATGAGTAACACTACATGATGGCAACACAATTAAACTGCAGATTACATGATCCATGGTAAACAACGACACGAGAAAGTTAAAAAGATTAGACGAAGACAACACTAAAACATATGCAAAGGTGCAAGATGTAAAGAAACATGTAGATAGATAGTCAGATCACCGATGGGGCATGCATTGCACGCAACCATGGGATCGGAGGACGAGAAGGGTAGAGCCGCCGCCGTCCTTTAGCTTCTCCTATTCCTCCTCCTCATCAAGTCATTCTTCCAATCCCCGGCTGGGTATTCCCCATCCCCTCCGCCGTTTCTGGCGTCTGCAGCGCGCCGACGTCAAGCGGCATCAGAGTAGAAGGGGGCACATTGTAATAGAACGGCACGTTCATGCCGGTGAAGTTGTCCCCGCTGAATCCCTCGGCAGGGGTAGGGGCTGTGGCACGCACGGCGATGATCTTGGGCTCCTTCAAGGTGAAGATCTTCGGCGTCTTCAGCATGAGAGGAATGCTGTTGGACGCCATGATCCGCGGGGGAGAACCAGAATCGCTGTGCTGGGGAGCCTTCGTGCAGCTGACGCCCGTCTCCACCGAGCTCGCCGGCGACTGCTCCCTCGCCGGTGCCACGATGTGGATACGCGGGCCGTACTGATCCATCGGGTTGGAGGCGTGGCGGGATGCGGCAACCGTGGCCTTCATGTCGAACGGCTTGGGCGGGATCGAACGCACGAGCGTGATCCGGGCGTCCGGCTTCGGCTCCGGCGCCGGCCCCGGCGCGCGCTGAAGGAGCCTTGAAGGGTCCTGCAGGAAGGGGAACGCCGGGAAATGATCGGGATCCCTCGGGGGCGCCTTGTAGGAGAAGTGGCCTTCGTGGTAGAAGGGCACCGCTGCAGGGGCAACCGGTGGAGGTGGAGCGGTGGCGGGTGCCGGTGCCGGTGAAGGCGGCACGGTGAAAACGGGGCCGCGGCGGCCAGGGGCGGCCGCGACGGCGTCAATGAGATGGTGCGGCGGGGGGTAGGTGAAGTTCGTCTTGGCCTTGTCTCCCTGGAGGCTCTTGGCCGCCATGTCGTAGGCGCACGCGGCCACCTCGGCGTTGGGGTACATCCCAAGCCACAGCTTCTTCTTCGACCCAGGTTCAGTGATGGACGCCGAGCACTTGCCCGACGGCGTGTACGCCACGCCACGGTACTTCATCCTCCCGGCCGGAGACCCCGCCGCCGCCACCACAGCCAGCTCCCTCGCCTCAGCCATCGCCGGCGCCGATTGCCCTCCTCGCGAGATGGTCTCCACGGAAACGGAAGCGCGAGGACGGGCACGGAGGTGGATTGTCGCGATGTGGTGCTTCTACGAGAGAGAGATAGAGGTGGGGCAGTGTGCGAGTCTGGGTGTCGGCCGTGCCGTTTTATAGGCGCGGGGCCCACCTACCCCAGCAGCCCACCGTCGAGCCGGCCGCGGCGCAGCCCAGTCTCCTCCGCACCACGCCGTGCATACGGAGGAGTGCAAAGCCAGCCACTCTGGCATCATACGGAGGAGTGCATACGGAGGTGTGGCTTGCTGCGTCATGCCTGCATGGGCTGCATGCCCACGCTGCTTTTTTTTTCTGGGCGACTCTGGAATGGAAACGCTGCTAGTATCAGAAATGCGAGGACATTGCCTTTTAATATGTTATTAAGCGATTAAGAAGTAAATTTGTGGGGTACAGCTAGACGTGATAATACAGTTTTACAGCGTCAGCGTAAATAAATATATAATATGCTAGAAAAAAATTCTTACTCGCTGGCACAGTATTTTATCATCTTCAATTCTGGCAAATGATTACATTATTCCATTTCTGAAAACACGAAGTAAATAATGGGTAGAAAAAATACATAACAAAAATTAATACTGCCCTTATCCAAATTAATGGCATCAGATTTGTCTAGATTTGGATGTATCTAGTCATGTTTTAATGCTAGATACATCTAAATCTCGACAAATTTAATGGCATTAATTTGGATTTGGAGGGAGTAATTATCGCCAAAACCCAACTGAACTATATTTTTTTTTACTTTGTGCAGATATTTTCTCTTTCGTTTAATTTCGTCCATTCTGAAATACGAGATGGTTTTGTTTTGTTCTGAAATAGGCGACATTCCCTATGTGTTCAAAATATACGTAACAATCATAAGCCAACTTTAAGCTCCCAAGGTTCTTCGGCCATTCCTCTTCATCATGCCCCATAAGTTCAAACCTTTATTTGTTGGTTGCTAAGTGTTTAAGAGTTTCCGTTTCTCTTTCTTCTTTATGCTCTCCTACGGAGGAGCTCCGCGCCCTCGCCCCCCATGAGTTGCTACTCCGCGACGTGGTCAAACGCCAACTTTCCCGGGTATACAAGCAGTTAGACGTATACCGGAAGCAGCGTTTTGCCTTCAAGTTATGCAAACTCGGAGACGACAACACTGCCTTCTTCCATGCCGGGGCATCTGCAAGGCCGTGTAGGAATCAGATCAAGGTGCTCCATGCCGACGGGGTACCTGTCTCGTGCCATGCTGGGAAGGAGCGGATCCTAAGTGACTTCTACACAAGTCTTCTTGGTGAATCCTCTCCGCCCGTTTGGCGCCGTGAGCCTAGCATGTTGTTCGACCGTGTGCCTGGGCTCGCCACGCTCGAGGACCCCTTTACCCTCGAGGAGCTTCGGAAGGCGCTCTGGGCGATGAGGCTGGACAGTAGCCCCGGGCCTGATGGCTTCGGTCCCGCCTTCTACCGTTGTTTCTGGTCCATGGTTTCGCCTGATCTCATGGCTTTCCTTGAGGAATTCTATCACTGTCGTGCGGAGCTCGACGGCCTGAACCGTGCGTACATCGCCCTGCTCCCCAAGACCGAAGATGTTATCACCGCGGACGGCTTCCGGCCCATCTCCCTCCAGAACTGTGTGGTGAAGCTGCTCACGAAAATCCTAACATCGCGTCTCCAACGGTTCATTGAGGAGCTGGTGGCGTACGAGCAGACGGGTTTCATACGGGGCCACTGTATCACCGATGGGTTCCTCTATGCTGCCGACCTGATCCAGTGTTGCCGCCTTCGGGGGGTTCCTGCGATTGCCCTGAAACTGGACTTCAGAAAGGCCTTCGATTCGGTGAACTGGGATGCCCTCGATTCGATCCTCCGGGTGCGTGGGTTTGGTGACCGCTGTTGTGCATGGATCGGCATCCTCCTTGAAACCGGCAAAGCTGCTATGCTTCTCAATGGGGTCCCAGGGCGTTGGATCAACTGCAAAAATGGGCTGCGCCAGGGAGACCCCCTTTCGCCGTACCTATTTCTGGTAGTTGCTGACCTCCTACGTCAGATGATCCTGAAATATGCGGGCGAACATCGGCTCCTCCACCCCCTTTCGGACGATCTCCCATGCCCTGTGGTGCAATACGCTGACGACACAATGCTCTTGGTGCGCGCTGATCCGGGTCAACTTCATTGCTTGCGTGACATACTCCAGGAATTCTCGGACGCGACGGGACTCACTATCAACTTCCATAAGAGCGCTTTTGTGCCTATTGGCGTACCTGCTGCGGACGCCGCACATCTGTCTGGCATTTTGGGGTGCCCCATCTCCTCGTTCCCACAGACATACCTAGGGCTTCCCCTGTCGGATCGCAAGCTGCCTGCCTCTGCCCTAGACTACCTTGCTGGGAGGATCGAGCGTTGCATCCTCCCTTGGCAAATCCGCCCCACCTTGCTTGGTGCTAGGCTGACGCTCTTGACATCTGTCCTATCGGCGCTCCCTGCCTATGCGATGTCGGTGATACAACTTTCTAAAGGGACAATCGCCAAAATGGATCGCCCCCGGCGTGGCATGCTGTGGAGTGCCATGACATCCTGCTCCGGTGGCTCGTGCCAGGTGTCGTGGGAGGTAGTGTGCCGGCTCCGCTCGGAGGGTGGGCTGGGTGTTGTCGACCTCGCTCTTCACAACACGTGCCTCCTGCTCAAGAAGCTCCATGTTGTGCTCTCCGGGAAACACACCCCATGGGACGACTGGGTCCGCGTGAACTACATGTGCGCACGCCCTGCCCCCTCGACACCCTCCTGGCAAGTCTTCTCGTCGCTTTTGCCTCTATACCACGCAATCACCTCCGTGCGTGTAGGGCATGGCCGCTCCGTGGGCCTCTGGGGAGACAACTGGACCTCGCTTGGCGCACTCTCGACTGCCCTGCCTGCGGCGTACTCCCACCTGATCCGTGCTGCCGGCATCGTTGCCGATGCGCTTGCCGATCGGGATCTCGTGCTCCGTACGCATGACAGGGTGACCGACCCCACTGCGGCAGAGCTTCGGTTGCTCCACGGCGCCCTTGACCACCTTCTTTCGCTCTCTTCCGCCACTGATGACGAGCGGTCTCTGGCATGGGGTGATGCCCCGAAGTTCAGCGTCGGGGCTGCGTACAGGATGCTGAAGAACTCTGGCTGCGCCCCCCCTGCACGACTTGAACTGGGCTGGGTACGCGCCGCTCAAGGTCAAGGTGTTCGTTTGGATCCTTCGCCATGGCAATACCCGCACACGTGCGTTCCTGCGACATATTGGGTGCTTGGACACAGACGTATGCCCCTTCTGCCCGCGTCAGTCGGAAACCCTCACCCATCTATTTTTCACCTGCCCACGCCTGCGTTTGTTCTGGTGACGCGCGCTTGGGCCCCGTCGATGCGCCCTACCCACCTCTGCTGAGGTGGCCTGGGCCTCCCTCCAGGCAAGCAACCCCTCCTGGGGTGTATCGTTCTGGAGCACCGTCACCTCGTGCCTTCTCTGGGTGATTTGGAAAACCAGAAATCGGATGGTCTTCGACACTGTCCGTCTCCCCCTCCCGGCGATCCTCGGGCAAGTCGTTGAGCACCTGCGGCTTTGGAGGGGTCGGGTCCCTCCGCATGTTAGCTTCGAATGTGTGGAGCAGTGGTGCGCCGCGCTCTTGTAATTCATCAAGCTGATGCATCCTCCCCCCTCTCCTTGTAAAAAAATTTGGGCTTTTCCGCCCTTTTGCAATGAAAATTATGCAGGTGGGAAGTTTGCCCCCCATTGTGCCGTTCAAGAAAATGCTCTCCTACGAAGTCTTTATCCTCTATGTAAACAATGTCACCAATGTGGGTGGAGCCTGGAGCGACGGTCATGCAGGTCATCTGCTTCCTTTGGAATATCCAAGTCACCTTGATCTTCTATAATCTCATGAAGCAACATGTTTCCTTTGTTTCCCACTGGCACAATTACACTGCCATAGTCCGCCTTCCAGTTGCGGGTAGCCTCAATGACGCCCCATTGGTCACCCTAACAAACTGGTGGACGCCATCGATAGAGCTTGAGATGAATGTCATTGGAGTAGTTTCCTAAATCAAAATTCGTGAGAGCAGAAAGGAGACTAGTAGATTGACTATGGCGGGCACCAAAAACTTGTTTTAAAAAGGCTATTGAGCCGTAACAACCCCCAAAGTGCAAGACATAGTTGTAACACGATTAAATGTGGAAGTGGGCGCATTGAACCATAGGAACAAGAAGGTAAACTAGTTATTATTTCAAGCTATACTTGTAACTTATATAACCTTCATTGCATGTCACTTGAACTGGATATCTAGATCAGGATTGGTCTGGTCGTGTGCGTCGTTATATTCAACTAGTTTTGCTTCACGAGGGCGTGACGCAAAGCTTCGCTTTCCTACTAGTGCCATCTCGGACATGTCTAAGAATAGATTTCCAGGACATTGACAAATGTGGAGAAAGTCATGGTGGCTACGATTGGAGCTTTTTGGTAATGCTAGAGAGGAGTATTGGTTGTGATGAAGACCATGCAACACAAGTTATTCCTATGTATCGGGTGTTTGCAGACTTGCAGCAGCAATCTTGGCATGAGGGGGTGGCAGCACAGGTGGAATGCAATTTTGGTGGTGCTCCTTGAGTACCAAGTCATGATTTCTAGGGTGAAAATCGAAGGTCCGGCCTTCATTGGTTGTACATGTCAATGACCTTGCTGAAGGCGTTCGTTTGGAAGCTCGCACTTTCTCCAGGGTGGGAACCTAAGATCTTCAATCGGGCAATCAAAACTCTGGTGCATTGTTTCCTTTTTGGAGAGTATGTCTTGTAGTCTAGTGTTGTCATTGGTCATGGTTACAGTGCTGCTGTTGCAAGTGTTTTATCACTGCGATAGGGTCTTTGTTTACTTTTTCTCTCTTGTTTATTTTTTCTTGGTTGTGTGCATCCTTGATGTCTTTGAATATATAGTTGGTATAGAGGCTAGATATAATTGGTATCTTCATGATATTAATATATTCCTTTTCTCAAAAAATGAGCGAGATAATAAATTTATTTTTACTTTAAGTGTATCTCAAGATAGAGGCTTTATGTGCAAATTCTAGAAGCGAAACACATGATGCACATCAATGTTCTTCCTATACTCAGCGTCACCAATGCTACATCAATACAAACTTCATAAAATGGTTAGAGAAAGCAATAAGGGCATGTTCAGAAATAGTACAGCTTCTAGCTTCTCCGAAATCTAGTGTGGAGTAGTGTCGAATAATAGTTCAACTTTGTGAAGCTGTATATGAGAAGCTGGCCTAGTTTGATGTAGAAAAATCGGAGTGACACTTTTGCACATTCATGGATCAACAAACTGTGGACAATGGTTGATTGCCAATGTGAAATGAAACATACCACCTTGTTTTGTTCCTCGAATGAAAAATGGGTCAAGATAAATAAAAGAGCACACACGACACCCACGTGATTTCTCCTCACTCGATAAACCCCCACTAGATAGCACCACCATGATCTTGATCCCCACAGCCGCACTTCCAGGGAAGCCATTTCTGCCACCCCACTACCTCCTACGCCATTGTGCTTCCTCCTGCTCATCGATCTGCCCTCCAAACTTTGAGTCCTCCTTCTCCTCCTTGTGCCTCCATGTCCCTAACCTCGTCTGTCCTTGTCTTCTTTCTTTTCATCACCCCCATCCTAGGATTCACGAGAAGCTCAGTCCGCCTACAATGTGTGCATCTCAACGCCGACTTCATAGCCTCGATCCCATGTGAGGATCCTCCATGTATGCTTCTCTATGATGTCGTGATGCTTAGCTAGAAAAGGCCGTTCCCAGGAGGCCACGTTCACAGAATCCTCCCATCAAAGTTCTTAGTCGATAGAGGGTAGTGGAGGGTGCCAGGACTAGTGTAATCTAGGGGGAGGAATCAGTTAGGAAAGATGAGCATCCAATGGGTAAGATGACCAGGACAGAAAAACATAAAATAAAAGTTTAATACGCTCTTCTTGGCTTAATTGCTCCTAAAATTGGGATCATGGAGCAGGATTTGTGAATTTTGGAAAGTTGGGAGACTTCTGAGACACCCTAAGTATCCGGGACTATGATTCTCACCATATAGCTTTAGGTACCTGTTTATTTTTGTGGTAAACATGATTCAGTAATGTTCTTTTGACTACTATGTGATGATAATTCTCTGATCATCATGGAGTGGCAAGAATATATGATACTAGGTTAAAACATCATGAATTAGGTATATCAATGAGATTCACTAATTTTCTTATTGACTAATGTGTGACGGTTATTTTGTGAATGTCACAGAGTCATATGAATTTTTTGACCATCACCGACTCATTGGAATCTCTGATCCTAGGTACAAAGTGTCCCAGATTTCAGTTATTCAATGAAATTTTCAATCACTATAAGGAGAGTTTTGTCGCAAGATCTTATTTTTCTTGTAGCAGAAGATGTTAGACAACAAGCAGTTGGAAGCAAAGTAGGTGTTCCTTCCGGTCACTCAGAACACACCTGGAACCTGAGTAGCAGGGCCAATGTGTGGTGAGACGAAGGGTAGGATGGGAGGGAGAAATGGATCTAGGGGACTGGAACACCTTATCACCACCAAACTATGCTGATAAATTCAATGATCACTATTGTCGCCAAACCTGTAAAGAAACTCTAAAAAATAGGACACCTCAGATCATCAGTTTCACTTACTTGTGTGAATATGTTAAGCTGGGTATAACTTCTCTTGCATTCTTTTCCTTACTATTGTATGGCCGATTGTAGAAAATATCAGAATACTTACCAATTCGATGCATGCATGGTATCACACATGTCCACTATACCATCGGATTGCAATACACATTGTTGTATGTATACTTTTAGCCTGGTAGGATCTTAATATAACACAACACTATGCTCTATGTTGTGATACTTAAAAACATGCTTTTCCTTAGGCCCATGCCATATTATTTCCAAAAATCTCGAAATGAACGAAAGAAGGTCAGCTTATGCTACACAGATTTGCTAACACCACGTGTGATGTTCAACCTCAATAACTAATTTTAAAATAATTATCTGAAAATCTTTAACAACAATTGTTCTCCAAGAATAATTTAGTTATGTATCCTATATTGTTATTAGCGGTTAGATATACTGATATTTTTTGCAATCAATATTGTAAATTTGAATCATTAACATACACAAAACTACTTTTATTTTCCATATACAAATATTATCATTGCATCTTACAAATAACCCCATCTAATTTTACTATTGTACTAACATGAAAATAAATAAAATATTTTCCCAAGTTTCATTTTGTAGATTTTGTGGATATCATTTTTTAAGAAAAACACCTATCACAGTAAATAATCATAGACTACAATATGCTCCAATCCAATTCATCTAACCACACATTTGATAAAGTCTGCTAAAATAGGAATGGAAATAATAAGAATTTCAATAACTTTTTTGCCACGTGGTACTTCACATGGAAACACTATTTAAATTGTTACTAAGTAATGATGAAAAACTTTTAGGCAAAGCAATTGATATGTGGTTAGAAATTAATAAAGGAAAACAACAAAATACTCGCAAATGTATAAGGGGCATGCAATGGAGGTGTGACCCATATTAGAGACGTTCAAATTCTAACTAACCCAAAAATATGGTGAAACTAATTATTTAATAGAAAACTTGAATGCTTCTCCTAATTATATTGCTTACAAATACGAGTACAACTTTGTAAGGTATCCTAACCAGCAATCTAAACCCAAAGAAGCCACAAATCTAGCAGGTGATAAAAATTATTGTGCTACAAAGATACTTCCTCCGTTCCAACATATAAGACGTTTAAGGATTAGTAAAAAGTCAAATCTCACTAACTTTCACCAAATATTTAGAAAAAATATCTACATCTATAATATTAAGTACACACATTAGTAAAATGTACTTTATGGTAAATCTACTGACACTGGTTTAGTATTGTAAATGTTTATATTTTTATGTATAAACTTGATCAAACTTAGAAAACATTGAATTTTGACTAATTCTTAGACGCTTTATATTTTTAATTCAATGTTTTACAAGAATCCATGATAAATTCGTACTAACGATTGATTTAATAGAAGGTACAAGTCAATCCTTATTTAATAGAGGTTTAAGATAAGTCATGAATAAGTTCCTATTAATCAGTGGTCTAAAAGAAGATAAGATTTAATTTTAACTATATATAAATGGTGAAACTAATTTCATCATGACACATTCCAAAGGAATCGATAACTACATAGAAAACAAATCTTATCTCGCATGATAGATCCGTTATGAAACTGTAATTGTGTACATACATTTTAAACCTATAACTTGAATTTTGCTGCAACTCATGTACCACTATAATAGCTTAGATTACTAATATTTGTTACTAGCTGAATTCATATAAAATAATTAGGACATTCTCATTTTCAATTGAATTTTACCAAAGTTTTTGAATTTAACTAATTTAAGTAGGTACTGGATATTTTTTCACACAAGAATCTGAATTGTATATAGAATAATCAAAACTTTTATCAAATATGCACGAACATGTATCAAAATGCATTAAAATGAAGAAGAATTTTTTGACATTTTGGTACAACTAAAACCAAAACAACAAAGCATTTGGAATGGTTGTAAATTAATTTTGGTGTTGATATTTGTCAAAAAATGTATGACCCTAACTACACCATATATATATAACTGGAATTTCCAAAAATATAAGTGGTATACATATATAGATGAATGTTTGTAAATATAGGAATATGTTTCGCTTAAAAAGGTATGACTTTAGTGGGTAATCCTGGATATATTTTTGCTGTTAAAATTGAAGAACTAAAATAGAATAGACTATATGCTTCACTTTACAAATTGACACCAACCAGATCATGTCATTTATTTTTACAACCAATGTTTATATGGATGTGTGTGTGTAATTGTGTGTTTGAAAATTTGACGCACGTGGCATGAATCCTATGGATACATGGTCATTAGATATAAAGAACAAACGACAATTTTCAGTGTTGTGTGCACATTAGTCTAGTAAGACTTTCCACGCACCAATGACCTTTCAAGTTTCTAGGGTTTCTATCTAAATGGCTTTGTCGAGTAACGCTTTCCACGTATGTGAAGCTTCCAACCAATGAGATAAATTATAAGCTAAGAGGGTTTCAGTTGAAAAGGTTTTGGCGCCGCGACCAAATTGTATGCCAAAAATGGCATATGTGATTTACAACACATATAAAGCCTAACATATATGACTTATGCCATTTCATTTAGATTGTAGGTTTAGCTAATATGTTCACTTTATTACCATGGTATCCACTAACTTGGCACCATATTCAAACTTCTTGGTGTATCTCATACCCATGTGTTCCTATCTTTCAAAAATGTCATCCGTTGTCCGCCAGACTTACCTCAACGTACATCTCACCATTCTTGGCAAATGAAAGACCTAAAAAATGTGAATAATATGAGAACAAGAACTTATTACTACATGATGATAATTTAAAAATGGGAAATACTTACAACGATTTGGGATAATTTGATAATTAACATAGACAAATGAGCGGCAGCATGTATATGCTATCACATACATTTGCAAGAGAGTACCATAAAAAATACCTCAAGTTTCTCAGAAATGTTCCATGTTTCATAGTTAACAATGTTGTACTTTTTAATATGTTCATGCAAATTGCTATAATGATTTGCGATCATTCTTGTTTAGTGAAACTAATATCTTGAAACCCGTCCATTACTTTGTATATCACACATGAATTACTAGGTTTTATGATCATTTTCATATCATTGATGTTGTTCATAGTGAAGATGTTCTGAGTTTTATATGAATATGCATGGACACAGTCTACCAAAGTCATGATAGAAATCATAATGTGCCTTAAATATTGAAACTGGGTAATCCATGCAGTGGGTTTAATTTCATACTTGTTCATGATCTGCTGAAATAATGTTGTTCTTGGAAGGCATGAGAATGGTTTTTTTATGATTTTTAGATGTCTTTGATTGTTGGATCTAATTCTCTATTACAGCGGTGGATGCTCTTAGGAGACATTTAAATGATAATTCGAGATGGATTTTGGTGATCTATCACGCGCCAGAGCAACTTGACACAACTTCTCTCTCTCTATATCGTCCGAGAGGATTTGATTAGAGAGAAAATTACTTGCTTGGGTCGTGAGGAGCTATAATGTATTTTTCCCTGTCGAGATGTTAGGATGGTTCTTGTGGATATCATGCCAAAGGGATGGACCAAAAACTGTAATAATCTGAACTGCTTGTATTATTATAAATTTCTTTATTGAAATTGGGAGCTTTTACTCCACTTACTGAAGAAAATATTTTGTTGCTGGCGAGTTAGAAATTTTCGGGGATTCCTTTGGCCTTTTCTGAATTTGCATATTTTTATATCATCGCCCAAAAACTCTGTGTTAATGTAATATATTCTGTCTTTACCTCCAAGCTAACAATAATAATCTCTAATATCCACAACAAGTAACATAATAATTCATTGATGGAGTAAACAGATTACATAATTGGTTATCAAGAAACACTGAAACTGATATGAAATGCAGGATGTAAAGAAAGCAGGAAGATACACATAGCCACGTCACCGATGGAGCATGCATTGCATACAACCATGTGATCGGAAGGCGAGAGGGGTTGAGTCGCCGGCGCCGGCCTTCTCATCGTCAAAGCATGGGTACAGTCTCCGGCCAGCAATCCAGCACCATCACCCCCTGTGCCCGACGCCTACGGCGCGATGTTGAGGTCAATCGGCATCCGAACAGAAAGGGGCAGTGTGAGCACGGGAGCTCGAGGTAAGTTATGGCCGGTGGACTCGCAATCTGCATTAGTGGGAGTAGTGGTGGTGGTGGTAGGGACGGCGATGACCTTTGGCTTCTTGCGCATCAGGCGGCGGCGAGTGGCAGAGGAAGATGCAGAATTCCTCTGCTTGGGATCCACGTAGAAGCTGGAGCAGGTCTTCGCTGAGTTTGCGGGTGCCACCATGTGCATCAGCCGCGTGAGGTTGCGCACCGTGTTGTTGATGCTGCGGCGGGATGACGCTGCGGCATGGCAAGACAACGACTCCGGCCTGATCGAGCGCACCACCCTGATTTCGGTCTCCGGCGCCGCCACCGGCGCGCGCAGGACGTGCCTCGCGCCCGCCGGGCGCGGCACGTGCGGGGACGGGTGCGCCTGGAACGCTGCGGGCTTGCTTGCGGCTGCCGCGTGGAAGCAGAAGCGAGAAACGAACGGCGACGGCGCCTGCGCCTGCGCAGGTGGTGCGAGCGGCACGGGGTAAGAGTGTCCGCGGCGGCGAGGTGCGTTAGCGACGGCCGAGACGAGGGCGCGAGGCGGTGGATAGGCGAAGTTGGGCCTGGCCTTGTTTCCCTGCAGGCTCCTCGCGGCGATGTCGTAGGCGGAGGCGGCCACCACGGCGGTGCTGTACGTGCCCAGCCACACCTGCTTCCCTGTCTCCGGGTGCCGGATCTCCGCGGCGTACTTGCCCGAGGGCACCTTCCTCACGCCGCGGTACTTCTCCTTCCCGGCCAGTGCCCCCATTGCAACACCCCCCCCCCCCCCCCCCCAGTGCTTGATCTCCGCAATCACCGCCGCAAGCTTAGCCCTATCCCGCGCCTCCAAGTCCCTCCGCATCGGAGCCTCCATCGAATCAAGCTAACCTAGCGCGATGCTGTGATGCGAGAGATGGGGAGTGCGATTGCGAGAACTGCTGTGTGAGGAGGACGACGGGGGGAGGAGGGTTTTAAAGGCGCGCGGCTTGTCGCTAGGCTACCTTCACCAGCCATCCCCGTCACGCCGGCGCCGCAGCACATCATGCCGTGCAGTGCCAAGCGAGCCACAGCTCGGCGTTTCCGGGACTTCGTGCATGGGTTGCATGTCTTGGCAATTGGCATGCAGCACGTCTGTGTTCCTGGTTTTCTTTTTTCATCTAGAGTAGAACGGATACTCGCTTTTGTTGTTTTGTAATTCCGGCCTTACTCCATCCCCATCACTAGCAAAATACAGTAATATGCTCTGTTTGTCAGCTCAGTTTTTTTTTTCCAAAACCAGCATCACAAAACCTCAATTTCAGCGTGTGGAAGAGTTGCAAGCAGGAGCATATAGATGTTCTAAAAGTTAACATCGTGCAGTTTTTATTTCAGATTAGTACATGTTTTGTTTTACTTCGCAATCCTAATGTGTGGCCAACTAACAATTTATATTAGTTCCAAAAACCATCGTTTTTGTTTTTGTTTTGGCAAATCTACAGTCTAGAGAAAAGAGGTCAATAGTACCTTTTTCTCAAATACTACAAAATTACTACCGTATTGGAGATGCTATACGGTTTATTATTGTTTTATTTTATTGACTTTGCAAGACGGCCTTATTTGTTGATAACCAACATATCAAAGTATTAATAAGTGTGATTTTCTAAAAACCACGTATTCTCCAAAAACACACAAAAAAAGTACCAACCTGCCAAATGAATATTTTTTTTACAGGTAAGTAAAATTTACTAACTCTCTACTAACATGAGTAACCTACTCACAAGCCACAAGAACCGTCTTGCCACGACGGTTCCCCGGTCGGTGGATGGCCGCGGTACATGGGGCCTATCTTTCATGCAAACATGCCCTATGTTTGCTCTCTTGCACCGTGGACCCTCCCCGTTCAAAGGAGTACCACCGAATCAATTCACGACAATGTGGAGCTTGTCCCTCAAGCTATGTGTTGCTCTCACTGATGTCAATTGTTCTTTGCTCGACTCCTACTGGATTGTCTTTCACAACCCCTGCCTTCCCTCCTCATTTGTGTTGGTTTAGTCGATCCATGATCCTTGTCTCACTTCCGAAATCATTGCGGTGGCAACGTATGTTGGGCCGGCAGCGTCATGGGTATGTAGTTGGCACCTACGTACTCGCAACGACTATGGTTCTCACTGTTGCTCGTTCTCTCACCATCCATTTTACATTGCCATAGTGGTCACCTTTCATCGCCTCCCCCGACGGTGGGTCGGTTTCCCCTTGACATGGCGGTACAATTTTCAGGAGTTGAATACGATATAACAAAATTGCAGTCAACTTAGGATTCGAAAAATATAAGTCTTTACCCTTCCATGGACGCATAATTAAACGTCAAATATAACATATTCACACACAAAGTTATTGTAGAATTTTACTTCATGTAACATTAGAGTTTATTTTTTGTTCTTTTCTCTCTCAGGTGATATTGGTAAATTAAATACTATTTATTAGGTATATAGATACAGTGTGATCTACCTTCAGTATAAGAAGAACAAAAAGGAAAATGAATACATATTGAATTTAAATGTGCTCTCCCCCAAAAAACGATAGGTGAAATAAACATATCGTCGTTTACCTTTTAGTTTTAGTCCGTTGATTCCTTCAAAATACTGAGGAAATGTGTTATTGTCAGGGGCGAAGCTCCCAATAGGGCAAGGTAGGGCGGTCGTTCCCTACCTTGATTTTTTGTTGACATATTTCATATGCACGTGTTTTTTAACATTTTAAATGGTCATACATTAAAAATAGACCTGTATGAAAAATTTATGCTTATTGTAGTAAACACCACACAAAACTGATTCTGAATGTCTAGTCGAAAACCAACTCTCTCTCTGTGCAATAGATAATTCTCAATATGACAAAACACTACTCTAAACAATGTCCTAGGTGGAACATTTAAGGATAAATTGAGGGTATTTTGGCTAGCTTATGGTGTGGCCAAAACAAACTCTAGGGTATACCATGGATTATGTATTATGGTTCTACTGTGGCTGTGTATATTTATTAACATAAAACTCTAATGTGTTAGTTTGGTCAGTGAATTTGGTTAAGTATGTGAGGCCATATTTTCTCCATTGGATAAATGCTAGTTGTGAGCCCCTCTTGAAAGATGTCAATTTGCGCATAAATGACATCATAATCCTATGTATTAATTTAACTCAATGGAGGAAATGAATAACGGGAGAAGGTATATGAGTTGGCATTGATTTTATCAGTGATGACGAGAATAGTTTATAGGGATTTCTTTGTGTTAAAGATCATAAAGAACGAGTTGTGCTACAAGATCTCTGTTGCATTTCTTTACGACTTGACAATGTGCTACATTGAGTGAGGGGCATTCAAAATTCTTGATTGATTAAATTATGAAAGATTTTCAAAAGAATGGGTGGAGCTTTGATATTTCCTATGACATCTATGTGTCATTAGAGCTTCGTTATTCGTATGTTATAGCTCATACTTATATTTAAATTGTAATATGGTTTTTTTATATTACACTAAGTGAATCATGTTAGAATGATGTATTAAGTAATGTCTTGGGACTATTTTGGTATTTAAATCAACTTTTTAGACTTTGTCGTACCTTGGTTTCTTTCTGTCCTCCGCCACCGGTGGTTGTTGTGTTGTGATCAAGAGGAATGGACATGCAATACCTCTTTGAAAGCTCTACGAAAACTTCAATGATTTAAGCTTATTTTAAGAGAATGTTTACACTAATAAATATGTTTTCTTCAACTAGGGTTTGACAATATTTCTTATTTCTGTTAGCAATTTAGTTTCCATTTCACTATTTTTAGTGTCCAGTTATTATGAGTGTGTATAATAAATACTACAAACGATTTTAAGATCTAAAAATTTATTTGGATTTTAACTTTACAAATATTATGGTTCGATCTATCGCATAATGGTTTATCGCTGTTTGAAATAACTTCTATGTTGGAATTAGGTTTAAATTATGTGCCACTAATTTTTTTTTGTACCTAATTATTTGATTTTCAGAAACTCAGTGAAATTGTAATGAAAATGACACCACCTACTACGAGTATTATTGCTTCAATGAAATTTCATAAATTTAAGAAAAAAATTGTAACCAAAGACTTGCATTTTGCCTAAATATTTCTATGGTAGATGATTTTGCACAGAATAAAAATGGTAGGTCAAAAATGTATGGAGAGAATTCAGGTAGCACACATATATAATAACATTATGGGCCCAACATTCTTCAAAATGTTAAAATCTAGATGACAAATAGTAAAAGCTAGATCGAGAAGCCCTGTAGGAATTTCATGCGCTTAACTAAAATGTGCGATGTCATGTTGTCAATGTTACGGAATCTTGGGAACTAACCTGAATATGTAATCAATATTTGGCCATTCCTTGCTGCTAGATTTTTTCTCCCTTGTCTAAGATGCCACTTCCCTAATAGACGCACACACATGAACATTAAACCGTGGCAAAAATATTTTAGTGCCACAGATAACAATTACATTTCTGCACCAACATACACACAAAGGGAAATACATATGTGCTCGGTCTTAGCCAAAATTACAAGATACAACATTTTCTATGAGTACTTGAATGTTAGGTGCATATTCAGTGGATGTAGTACTCTGATTACTTCTATGGTAAACATGACATGAAAATCCTCTATGCCTGCAAGACAGACATAATCTTTAGTAATCAATTGCACGCATGAAGCCAAATCTTATTTTATTGATGTAGTGTCGGGTGTATGTTGCAAAATGTTAGGTTTTAGAAAGTACACAAGATACTGTGTGCAATTAGCAACAAAGATACTTATGTTTAATGACCTCTAAATTTGTACAAATCAAGCATCATTCTTTATTATCTCTTAGAACAATAGATCCATCCACCAAAAATCTCTTATAACACTCTTAACTAATTCCAAGTTGTGAAGGAACTCTGACACAATATTCTCTAAACCCACAAAGAAGTCAAAAATAGTGAATTTTGTACAAGTGAGGTTCAATGCAAGAAGGACAAGAGAGGGATACACAAATGGATTTAGAGAAATGAGATATCGCACAAAATTGTATATGGAATTATGCAAGTTTAGAGGAAAGACCACGTTAACATGTCACATGTGTTACTTATTGACGAGGTTTAATCTCGTCAATGCCTATTGTTATGGACTTGGGTTTTGGAGAAGATGGGAACGCTGGAAATCGCGGAATGGTTAACAGACAATCAACACAGGTAAACGAGATTTACCCAGGTTCAGGACCCCGGAGGAAAAACCCTACTCCTGTTTGTCTTCTCTTGATTACGGCGGAACCGAAAGTTACAGGGGTGCGCGGATGCAATCTGGCGTGAGGTGTGTGTATGGGGTGGTGATTGTCCTTCTCGTCATGCCCTCCTGGACTTTATATAGATAAGCCAGGTCTCGGGGTAGGTCGAGTCGGTTACAGATTAGGGTTGATACCCTTTGAAATTCTATCTAATCTAGACTTGTCCTCCAAGGAATCGAAACCGCCATGGGCTTGGGCCACCCGAAATCTTCATGCGCCGCTTGTCCTCGCGTGGGCCTTCCTTGGGCTAGATCGGGTATGCCAACATTGTACACCCGTAGGGTATATCCATGTCACTTGTACCCTCTGAGTTCTCAGCTAGCTAGCTCCAAGATAGTCGCTATATTAATGTGTTAACATGATACAAAAGTAACACTCGATTTTCTAGATCGATTCATGGGTATATGTAGTATTTCCTATGATAAAACTACAATTGATAACTCTTTCATTTAATTGTTGTTGTTGTGGTGCCCATATATATGTAGTCTTGCCTATGATAAAACTACAGTTGATAACTCTTCCATTCGATTGTTGTTGTTGTGGTGCCCATATATATTGTACATAGTGAATGTAGTATTCTACCCCTCACTAGGAATGATGGATATGCACCATTAGTGGGTAACATGGTAATACATTGGACTATTAACTTTGTGCATATAACATTGTTCCATCTATGAGAAGAAAAAACGGGAAATGAAAATCATGCACTAAAGTAGAAAATAGATTTTCCTTTAATTATTTATTTCATACATTTATTTCTATAGTTTTAAATATTGATGACTATTAGGTACAACTTATTACTCCCACCAATTAAAAAATACTGCGAAAACACAAGTAGTTGAATTTAGTAGTAGTTTTGATAAAACATTGAATGACCATATTAAATGTGTAGATCTCAATCACCGCAAAAACAAATATGTTGGAAATGGTTTTGTATATAACTATGCAAATTTATTACTCCAAATAAAAAGTAATTAAAAATATCTATTTGATTTCCATATCATTACAACACATATATGTTGGAGATATGCCCTAGAGGCAATAATAAATGTAGTTATTATTATATATCTTTGTGTTTATGATAAATGTTTACATTCATGCTATAATAGTATTAACAAGGAAACATTAATACTTGTGTGAATTGTAAACTTAATTTGAAGTCCCTAGTATAGCCTCTATACTTCACTAGCTTGTTGGTTAATAGATGATTGTGGTTTCCCTATCATGAACATTGAGATGTTATTAACAACAAGATCATATCGTTAGGAGAATGATATGGTGGACATACTCCTATAGACAAGCGTAGCATAAAGATCAAGTCATTTCAATAGTTCAATTGCTATATGCTTTCTGATACATAGTAACCTAATTCCTTCGACCATGAGATCATGCATATCACCTTTACTGGATGGATGCTTTGATGTCATCAAACACCACACCGTAACAGGGTGGCTATAAAGGTGGTATTGAGTGTTCGGAAAGTATTGGTTGAAACACATGGATCAAGAGTGGGATTTGTCCATCCATATGACGGATAGATATTCTCTGGGCCCTCTCGGTGAAATGTCATCCAATTAGCTTGCAAGCATGTGACTGGCTCACAAGGGATCACATATCACGGGAACGAGAAAAGAGTACTTATCAGTAACGAGGTTGAACTAGGTATGCAGAGATACCGACGATCATAACCTCGGATAAGTAACATATCGTGAGACAAAGGGAAATTGGTATCGTATGTAAGTGGTTCATTCGATCGCAGTAATCAGAGAAATATGTGGGAGCCATATGAATTTCCAGATTCCTCTATTGGTTATTGTTCGGAGAAGTGTCTCGATCATGTCCGCATAATTCACGAACCGTAGGGAGACACACTTAAGGATTCGACGTTGTTTGAGTAGTTATGGTATTATGAGAAAGAGACCGAATGTTGTTCGGAGTCTCGGATGGGATCCGGGATATCACGAGGTGATCCGGAATGGTCCGGAGAATAAGATTCATATAAGGAAAGTCCCGTTTCGGAGTTAGGGAATGGTTCCGGTGTTTTCATCGGGAACATTCTAGAAGGTCCCGGAATGTCCGGCACTCCGGAGGGGAAGGGGTACATGAATGTGTCATTGTAAGTTGGAATGATTGCATCATGTACTAGGTGTTCTTGCTGTCCAAAATAAAGGGTTTATTTAAATCCTAAATTGAAAAGTCAAACGGCTAGTTTGAAAGTCAAACGGCAATTTTGGGAAGTGGGAAAAGAGGAGGAGGTGGAGGCCGACTTGGGGGAGGAGTCCCCTTGGCCGGCGCGCCTCCCAAGGCCGACTTGGGGAGGGACTCCTCCCCTTGGCCGCCGGCCCTCCCACCTATAAAGGGAGGGGCAGGGCCTCCCCTCCTAACACACACAAGTTCCACCTCTAATCTCCGGTTTAGAGCCGTTTTGGTTTAGAGCTTCTAATTGCTTTAGCCAGCGGTTTAGAGCCTTCTAATTGGTTTAGAGCCTTCTAATTGGTGTGTCTAATCACTAGACCACTAATAGCCTCTCTCATAAGCTCCACCATACTCGCACCGGCTTAAGGCGAAGCCCTGCGGGATTTCCCCTCTACCTCCGGTACCACGCCACAGTCTTTAGGAATCGCGAGAGAGTGCTACAACCTCCGCTGCTTTGGAACAAGGAGAGGAAGGTCTTCGTCGAAACCCGAACGGTGACCGATCAAGGGAGCGCTGCCGGAACGTGGCGCTGGAAGGATCGTCTACGCGATCTTGAGATCGGAAAGAGTACGACTACATCACCCACGAGAATCTGCTCTCGTTAACCGCTTTGGAATCTTCGAGGGTGAGTTCCTCTATCGACTCGTTGCTGCAATCTAGTAGATAGATCTTGGCTTGTTTGTTTGTATGCGATAGAAAATTTTTGTTTTCCTTGCTACGAACCCCTACAGTGGTATCAGAGCCGTGTCTATATGTAGATCTGTTGCACGAGTAGAACACAATGGTCATTGTGGGCGTTGATGCTTTTATTGTAGATTGCTTTTGTGTACTTTGCATCTTGCGGTATGTTGGGATGAAGCCCGCTAACCTTACATGACATCGTTCATGAGACTTGCTCCACGCTTGACATGCAACTTGTATTGCATAAGTGGCTTTATGGTGCCTGTTTCTCCTAGCATAGTAAAGATCCAATTTACAACGGGTGATCAACAATGCTAGTATCAATGTTGTGGTTCTTGTTCGTAAGTTAGAACGACACTTATTGAAAGCCCCAAACCACGTAAAATATGCAAAGAAAGTAGAGGCGTCTAACTTTGTTTTGCAGGGTGTGCGATGATGTGATATGGCCATGATTGTGATTATATTTGATGTATGCAATGTTCCTTATTGTAAGTTGGCAACCGCAAGAGCCATATGGTTGTCTTTAATTTCTGTTAAGACCTGTGTGTCTATTCAAAATAGTTGTAATAGTTGAAGCTGGTGGACGACAACCATGAAGAAGCGTCATTGACCTTGATGCTATGCCGGTGATGATGGAGATCATGTTCGTGCTTGAAGATGGAGATCGGAAGCACAAAGAAGAAAGGCCATATCATATCACATATTATGAATTGCATGTGATGTTAATCCTTTATGCATCTTGTATTGCTTAGTAGACGACGGTAGCATTATAAGATGATCCTCATGCACATAAATTTCAAGTTCTAAAGTGTTCACCCTTAGTATGCACTGCCAAAGCTTGCTGCTCAAGCACCACGTGATGATCGGGTGTCTTTGATTCCGCTGGTGAATACAACGTAAGCAAGCCAGATTTGCTTATGCGGTAGCTAAGGTTTGATCTTGACGAGCCTAGCATGTACACATGGCCTCGTGAACACGGATCGCCGAAGGTAAAGCATGAATCACATAGTAGATATGATGAACATGATGATTGTTCGCCATTGAAACTATATCAACTCTCGTGATGATCGGTGTTGATGTAGTGGATTTGGTTCGTGTGATCACTAAAACAATGTGAGGGATGTTGTTTTGAGTGGGAGTTCACCTAGTTTAATTTCATTAATTAATTTGAACTCAATTTGTCATAAACTTAGTCTAAACTATTGCAAATATGTTGTAGATCAATGGCAGCCCTACCATCAATTTTAATGCGTTCCTAGAGAAAGAAAAGTTGAAAACAATGGAAGCAACTTCATGGATTGGTTCCGCAATTTGAGGATTGTCCTCACAATTGGTAATTTGACCTATGTGCTGGATGCACCGCTAGGTGACCCACTGCAATTGATGCTACCGATGAAGTAAAGAATGTTTACCTCGCCTAAGAATCGACTCCATAGTTCAGGTGCTATCTTGTATGGTTTAGAATCGAGCTTCGTAAAAGGTTTGAAGAGTCGATCCATATGATATTGTCGAGGATCTCAAATTAATCTTTGAGACTCATGCGGCAATTGAAAGTTATGAAGCTTCTGAAAAGTTCTTTAACCGCAAGATGGAAGAGGGTAGCTCTCGGTGAGCATGTGCTTAAGATGTCCAGGCACGCAAATAAACTTCAAAGTTTGGGTATAGTGATTCCTAATACTTTGGGGTTTACCGCATCCTCCAATCACTACCACCAAGTTACAAGAACTTTGTGATGAACTACAACATGCGTAACATGAACAAAGAGTTGCCGAACTATTTGCTATGTTAAAATCTGCGAAGTGGAGATCAAGAAAGAGCACCAAGTGTTGATGGTCAATAAGACCACCAAATTCAAGAAAGGAAAGTCTAAGCGGTAAGGGACACTTCAAGAAGGGTGGTAAGAAAGTTACCATACCGACGAAGAAGACCAAGGCTGGACCCAAGCCCGATCTCGAGTGCTTTTACCGCAAGGGAGAAGGTCACCGAAGCGGAATTGCCCAAAGTACTTGGCGGATTTGAAGAACGGCAACATCAAGAAGAAAGGTATATCTGATATACATGTTATTGATGTGTATCTCACTAGTATTCGTAGTAGTGCACGGGTATTTGATACTGGTTCGGTTGCTCATATTTGTAACTCAAACAGAGCTGCAGAATAAACGGAAGCTAGTGAAGAACGAGGTGACGATGCGCGAGGAAACGGATCAAAGGTTGATGTGATCGCATCGGCACGCTACCTCTTCATCTACCATCGGGATTAGTTTTATACTTAAATAATTGTTATTTGGTGCCGCGTTAAGCATGAACATTATATCGTGATCTTGTTTATTGCGAGATTACTTGTTTAAATCCGAGAATAATGGTTGTTCGATTTATATGAGTAATATGTTTTATGCACATGCACCTTTGATAGATGGTCTATTCATATTGAATCTCGATAGTGGAAATACACATATCAACAACATTGAGGCTAAACGCTTGAAATCAGCGATAATTCGACCTATATGTGGCAATCGCTGCCTTGGTCACATTGGAGTGAAGCGTATGAAGAAACTCCATTCCGATGGACTTCTTGAATCACTTGATTTTGAATCACTTGAAAGATGCGAAGCATGTCCGATGGGTAAAATGACTAAGACTCCATTTTCAGGTATGATGGAGCGAGCCATGACTTATTGGAAATCATACATACCGATGTGTGTGGTCCAATGAGTGTAGCATCGCAGATGGTTATCGTTATGTTCTTACCTTCACGGATGATTTGAGTAGATATGGGTATATCTATTTCATGAAACATAAGTCCAAACTTTCGAGAAGTTTAAGGAGTTTCAAAGTGAGGTAGAGAATCAACGTAACAAGAAGATTAAATTTCTACGTTCGATCGTGGAGGTGAATATCTAAGTTACGAGTTTGGCGAGCATTTGAAGAAATGTGGAATACTTTCAGCTTGACACCGCCGAACACCACAGTAATGGTGTGTCCGAACGTCAGAATCGAACTCTCTTAGATATGGTTCGTTCTATGATGTCACTTACAGATTTACCGCTATCATTTTGGGGTTATGCATTAGAAACAGCCGCATTCACTTTAAACGAGGCACCGTCTAAATCCGTTGAAACGACACCATATGAATTATGGTTTGGGAAGAAACCTAAATTGTCGCTCCTTAAAGTTTGGGGATGCGCCTATGTAAAGAAGTTACAGCGGACAAGCTTGAACCCAAAGCGAAAAATGCGTCTTCATAGGATACCCAAGGAAACTATTGGGTATACCTTCTATCATAGATCCGAAGGCAAAATCTTCGTTAAGAATGGATCCTTTCTAGAGAAGGAATTTCTCTCGAAGAAGTGACTGAAGGAAAGTAGAACTCGACGAGGTTGTCGAACCTTCTCTCGAATTGCAGTAGCGCAAAGACCGAAGAAGTTCCTGTGGTGCCTGCACCAATAAGAGAGGAAGCTAATGATGGTGATCATGAAACTTGGTTAAAGTTGCTCTGAGCCTCGGAGGTCAACGAGAAATCGTACCACTCCAGTTGGTATGATTCCGTTATGAATGTCATGTTGGTGGACAACACCGATGACCCCGAGACATATGAGGAAGCGATGATGAGCCCAGATTCCAATAAATGGCAAGAAGCCATGAACCGAGATTGGATCCATGTACGAAAACCAAGTATGGACTTTGGTGGACTTACCAGATGGCCGAAGGCTGTCGAGAACAAATGGATTTTCAAGAAGAAAACAGATGTCGATGGTAATGTTATCGTCTATAAAGCTCGACTTGTCGCAAAAGGGTTTCGACAAATTCAAGGAGTTGACTACGATGAGACTTTCTCACCAATGGCGAAGCTAAAGTCTGGAGGATTATGTTAGCAATCGCTGCATATTATGATTATGAGATATGGCGATGGATGTCAAAACAGCATTCCTCAATGGAGACATTGATGAAGAGTTGTATATGATGCAACCCAAAAGTTTTGTCGATCCTAAAGATGCTAACAAGGTATGCAAGCTTCAACGGTCCATCTATGGATTGAAGCAAGCATCCCGTTGGAATCAACGCTTTGATAAGGTAATCAAAGTTTTGGTTTTATACAAACTTATGGAGAAGCTTGTATTTACAAGAAAGTGAGTGGGAGCTCAGAGCATTCTTAATACTATATGTGGATGACATATTGTTGATTGGGAATGATGTAGACCTTCTTAATAGTGTCAAAGAGTATTTGAATAATAGTTTTTCAATGAAGGATCTTGGCAAGCAGCTTACATATTAGGCATAAAGATTTATAGAGATAGATCGAGACGCCAAATATCATTGTCACAAAGTACATATTTGGACAAAGTACTAAAGAGGTTTGGAATGGAAGATAGCAAGAAAGGGTTCTTGCCCATGTTGCCCAATACAACCTTGAGTAAAACTCAAGTCCGACATCGCGTAAGATAGAGAAAGGATGAGTAAGACTCATGCATCAGCCATAGGATCTCTAATGTATGCCATGCTATGTACTAGACCCGACATTGCATATGTCGTTAGTTTAACTAGCAGATATCAAAGTGATCCAGAGTGGATCATTGGACAATGTCAAAAACATCCTTAAGTACTTGAGAAGAACTAAGAAAATGGTTCTTTCTTATGGAGGTAATGAACAGCTCGTTGTTAATGGTTACACCGATGCTAGTTGGAACACCGATCCGATGATTCTAAATCACAACTGGATACGTATTTATTTTGAATGGTGCAGCAGCTTAGCTGGAGGAGTGCAAAGCAAAGCGTTGTGGCGAGATCTTCAACTGAATCGGAAAACATGGCTGCTTCGGAGGCTTCACAAGAAGCGATATGGATGAAAGAGTTCATTACAGAGCTGGGTGTGGTTCCAAGTGCGCTGGACCCAATGTCTATCTACAGTGATAACATGGGCGCCATAGCCAATGCGCAAGAACCAAGGTCACACAACAAGCTGAAGCATATCAAGCTGCGATTTCACGCTATTCGAGAACATATCCGGGATGGGGATATAAAGATTTGCAAAGTACACAGATCTGAATGTGGCGGATCCGTTGACTATACGTATCCCGAGGGCAAAACATGACGAACACCTCACTGCCATGGGTGTTCGTTTTATTACCATGTAATCTAGATTAGATGACTCTAGTGCAAGTGGGAGACTGTTGGAGATATGCCCTAGAGGCAATAATAAATGTAGTTATTATTATATATCTTTGTGTTTATGATAAATGTTTACATTCATGCTATAATAGTATTAACAAGGAAACATTAATACTTGTGTGAATTGTAAACTTAATTTGAAGTCCCTAGTATAGCCTCTATACTTCACTAGCTTGTTGGTTAATAGATGATTGTGGTTTCCCTATCATGAACATTGAGATGTTATTAACAACAAGATCATATCGTTAGGAGAATGATATGGTGGACATAATCCTATAGACAAGCGTAGCATAAAGATCAAGTCATTTCAATAGTTCAATTGCTATATGCTTTCTGATACATAGTAACCTAATTCCTTCGACCATGAGATCATGCATATCACCTTTACTGGATGGATGCTTTGATGTCATCAAACACCACATCGTAATGTGGTGGCTATAAAGGTGGTATTGAGTGTTCGGAAAGTATTGGTTGAAACACATGGATCAAGAGTGGGATTTGTCCATCCATATGACGGATAGATATTCTCTGGGCCCTCTCGGTGAAATGTCATCCAATTAGCTTGCAAGCATGTGACTGGCTCACAAGGGATCACATATCACGGGAACGAGAAAAGAGTACTTATCAGTAACGAGGTTGAACTAGGTATGCAGAGATTCCGACTATCATAACCTCGTATAAGTAACATATCGTGAGACAAAGGGATATTGGTATCGTATGTAAGTGGTTCATTCGATCGCAAAGTAATCGTAGAAATATGTGGGAGCCATATGAATTTCCAGATTCCTCTATTGGTTATTGTTCGGAGAAGTGTCTCGATCATGTCCGCATAATTCACGAACCGTAGGGAGATACACTTAAGGATTCGACGTTGTTTGAGTAGTTATGGTATTATGAGAAAGAGACCGAATGTTGTTCGAGTCTCGGATGGGATCCGGATATCACGAGGTGATCCGGAATGGTCCGGAGAATAAGATTCATATAAGGAAAGTCCTGCTGGAGTTGGGGAATGGTTCCGTGTTTTCATCGGGAACATTCTAGAAGGTCCCGGAATGTCCCAAGACTCGGAGGGGGAAGGGTACATGAATGTGTCATTGTAAGTTGGAATGATTGCATCATGTACTAGGTGTTCTTGCTGTCCAAAATAAAGGGTTTATTTAAATCCTAAATTGAAAAGTCAAACGGCTAGTTTGAAAGTCAAATGGCAATTTTGGGAAGTGGGAAAAGAGGAGGAGGTGGAGACCGACTTGGGGGAGGAGTCCCTTGGTCGTGCGCCTCTCAAGGCCGACTTGGGGAGGGACTCCTCCCCTTGGCCGCCGGCCCTCCCACCTATAAAGGGAGGGGCAGGGCCTCCCCTCCTAACACACACAAGTTCCACCTCTAATCTCCGGTTTAGAGCCGTTTTGGTTTAGAGCTTCTAATTGCTTTAGCCAGCGGTTTAGAGCCTTCTAATTGGTTTAGAGCCTTCTAATTGGTGTGTCTAATCACTAGACCACTAATAGCCTCTCTCATAAGCTCCACCATACTCGCACCGGCTTAAGGCGAAGCCTCATGGATTTCCTCTACCTCCGGTACCACGCCACTGCCGGGAATCGCGAGGAGAGTGCTACAACCTCCGCCTGCTGGAACAAGGAGAGGAAGGTCTTCGTCGAGTACCGAACTGTGACCGACTGCGGAGCGCTGCCGAACGTGGCGCTGGAAGGATCGTCTACGCGATCTTGAGATCGGAAAGAGTACGACTACATCACCCACGAGAATCTGCTCTCGTTAACCGCTTTGGAATCTTCGAGGGTGAGTTCCTCTATCGACTCGTTGCTGCAATCTAGTAGATAGATCTTGGCTTGTTTGTTTGTATGCGATAGAAAATTTTTGTTTTCCTTGCTACGAACCCCTACAATATATAGTATGTAAATAAGAGTATATGCTACTATAAACATAGCTAACTACTTATTTTTCAAAAATATGTAAACCTTGTGTCTAGATGAATTGGTATAAACCACACACACAATTACTTACTATATATTTTAGTATGTACGGTTTCTTCAAAACACTCCAGATCGTGATTTTATTAGACACATCAATAATTATTTCCTTGGTCTAGGAGGTTATTACTCTCATTCTATGGAATGTATGTTTCTATAAATCAGAGTATGTTTGTGTAATCCATCACCTTGATGGTTCAGTTTTGACACATAACTATATGACACCAGAAAGATGTTTGCTAGTATGGTGGGGGCATAACGAAGAAACTACACATGACACGTATTGGCCATATTTCTTCTTCGTCAAAATTTTATGTATTTGAAATAAAAATCATTAGGTATATAATGAAACATGAATCAAGAGCGGGTAAGGAAATTCAAAATATTTGCCCTTCTCCAATAGTTTTAAATCCTAGGATTCTCACCCAATTGTTCACTAATTCTTATGGAGATCTAGCTTTCTTCGGAACTCTGGAAATATTGAAGCTTATCTTTTGTTTTAGAAATATTTCCACTACAAAAATCTTTCTCCAGCTAATCCTGAGTTTAACAGAAGTTTTTTGGGCTAAACATTCACATCACTTATTTTTTGTGTCATCTGAATGTCGTCCATATGTGCAATCAACATCGTCAAACCCTTATAATTGGGATTCAATAAATTGGATTCCAGCTTTGCAAAAAATGTAATTTGATCAATCATAATGGTTTGCATACACTTGACATAACTTTTAATTATGTTCAAGTTGCGCTCAAGTTCATGTCCCACTGATTATTAATACCTAATTATTTGCATTTTGGCATAATTATTTGTATGATATATGAATTTGATACAAATTAGATTAGTAGGCTATAAAATCATGGAGGAAACATTATATGCCATATCATAGAATATATATGTGGAAATTAAAAATACGTAGAGTTTTTCCTTTTTTCCACTATTTATGTTCATTCCTAATCAAGTATCTAAATAAATAATTCAGCATGAATACTTGGGTGTTTGATTATCCATATTCTATGGCCACAATTATCTTACTACTTTTAGAATAAATATGTCATGGAATTTTGATGTTCATATAAGATACAAAGATAATCTTTAGTAATCTAGTACACCTTCTACTTTGAACTGCTAAAAATTGAAATTATAGGAAAGTACTATTTTATATACTAATGCATCCCATTATCCAACTTCATTTTCCTAAATGGTGTCTTATAACATGCCAATTGTAGGAGCACCAACACAAACAATAAAATGAGAATCTAACTATGCACGCCCAACTTCGTAGCAAGCTTTCAACCAATTTGGGGAAAGTGATCCATCAGAGAACACACGTGATAGTTTCTCTATTGTACCACAATAGAGTAACTTTCATTTGGTTTACAATAAATTTACATATGCATATGTTATCCATCATATAGATGTTAGGTTTAGAAGGCATAGTATGGTGACAAAGGATTGCCTATTTCATGTATAGATCTAGAATATATACCATCTTTCGATCTTAATTATATTCTTACTTCTATGATCAGTTCAATAATTAGGAGTGAGGTTATTAATGCATTTGATGCAATAAGAACCATATAGAACCTTATTTATAAGGAAGTAAACTATATTAACTTTTGTGCAAGAATTTTATTTGAATAATCGCATTGTGCGTTATGTCCTTTCCTAAAAATCTTATTGGTGCAACTAAAGATGATAAATATGTTACTCTGTGAAATATGATGTAAATAAACTAAAAAACTCATTTTATTAGTCATCCTACTTGAGGAATAATATGGATTTAGCTTGGAGATGCTAATATGTGATATACTTATATTATCATTTTAGAAATATAATTTTTATTTTCAATATTATTTAATATTTTTATACTTTTTTGGATTCAGGTGTTACTAAAGACCATAAGGTAGTTTTCCACCATTGTTTATGTCGGTTGCAGATATATTTATTAAGGGGGACAAATAAAGGAAAATATGTTGAGAACGGTTTTCAGAAGAACCGTGAAGCCACACCAAAGCCACATGGAGGGGACCCCTAGCCCACATGTGTATGGACTATTAACATGGGCCTATGTATATTGACTAGAGTCATGTGTGTGGCCTACGGCCATCGCCATGTCATTGCCAAGGAAAATGCACATCCAAGGGTAGGCATGTAGGGTCATGGTCCACCTATTGTTCGATTCTTGAACGGAATCAATGTGGACTAGTGTAATGAGTAATGGTTTTGTGTCTCAATACTTTAGCCATTAACATAAATAGGCCTAATACTAATGCCCGACATGCTCAACCTAAAAGGCAAAGCCCAATTTTTTCTTGAGAGTTTGCAACTACGTTACATAGTTTTACAGAAGGCAGAAAACCAATAGTTTACAAGAAACTAACTATCACTATGAACAATGAAGTTAAGCCAATACCACACCACACATGAAAATAAACACAGAAAAATCAGTCTCCTTGTAGGGGGTACACACACACTAATACCTCTCCAAGATAGAACTCCAGAGATTCATGTACTATGGAATCCTTGAAGAAAAATTATCTTCATTAAAATGTTAGTTGATATTGCCAAAAACTCAGGCATTCCATTGTTTCCATAAGTTTCAACATATAGCGATGACGAGGGCGTCGAAACATTTTACCTCCTTTCTCCGGAATGCATCCACAATTGTACTCTGCTAGTCCTCCAACTGATTTCTAGACAGAGGATCTAGTACAATTAATCCCGGCTACTAAAAACACCTATACCAAATTTGGTGTGCATACAGACACTATGCCTACAAATGGTAATTCAATTTAAATCCTTATAAACACAACTGACAGATATCGACAACATCTTGCAGGCCATGCCTTACTCTCGTATGAGAGGTACACATTTTGTTTGTGAAAATGTTGCATGATTGGTCAATGCTACCACAAAGGCAACCATGCACGAAGAACTGCAAACAAAAAACATAATAATATCTGAAGATCCTACAAAGGAATCACACCATATTTCTACGCTACCATGGTTGTTGTTCTATTCCAAAGATGAGTAGATATTAGTCCATCCTCTAGACTGTTTGTGTAGTAGAAGCTATGCAACCATCTCTCTATGTTCTCCATTGTTATTGCAAGCGACACCAAAGCCACATGGAGGGGAACCCTAGCCACCAGGTGCATGGTAACATTGGCCCATGTATGTTGACTAGAGGCATGTGTGTGGCCCAAGATCATCATCATGGCATTGCCAAGGAAAATGCATATCCAAGAGGAGGCACGCAGGGTCCTGGCCCACCTATTGTTCGATCCTTCAATGGAAGCAATGTGGACTAGTGTAATGAGTAATGGTTTTCTGTCTTAATACTTTAGTCATTAACACTTAGGCCTAATACTAATGTCTGGCATGCTTAAATTGAAAGGAAAAGCCCAATTTTTTCGAGAGTATGCGACTACGTTACATAGTTTTACAGAAGGCGGCAAACCAATAGTTTACAAGAAACTAACGGTCACTATGAACAATAAAGTTAAGCCAACACCACACCACACATGAAAAGAAATAGAAAAAACACTCTCCTTATAGGGGGGACACACATAAACAACTCTCCTATATAAACTTCAGAGCTTCATGTCCTATGGAACCCTTGAAGAAAAATTATCTTTGTTAAAATGTTAGTTGATATTGCCAAAAACTCAGGCATTCCATTGTTTTCATAAGTTTCAACATATAGCAATGATAACGGCATATAAACATTTTAGATCTTTTCTCCGGAATGCACACATAACTGTACTCTGCTAGTCCTCCAGCGGATTCCTGGAAAGAGGATCTAGGACAATTACTCCTATCTACTAAAAACACATATACCAAATTTGGTGTGCAGACACACACTACGCCTACAAATGATCATTCAATTTAAGTTTTTATAAACACAACCGACAGACATCGACAACATCTTGCAGGCCATGCCTTACTCTCCTATGAGAGGTACACATTTTGCTTGTGATAATGTTGCATGATTGGTCAATGCTAACACAAAGGAAACCATGCACGAAGAACTGCAAATAAAATACATACTAATATCTGAAGACCCTTGCAAAGGAATCACACAATATTTCTCCGCTACCATCATTGTTGTTTTATTCCAAAGATGAGTAAAGAGTAGTCTATCCTTTAGACTGTTTGTGTAGTAGAAGCTATGCAACCATCTCTCTATGTTCTCCATTATTACTGAAAGCGACACCAAAGCCACATGGAATGAACCCCTAGCCCCATGTGCATGTACTATTAACATGGGCCCACGTATGTTGACAAGAGGCATGTGTGTGGCCCATGGCCATCACCGTGGCATTGCCAAGGACAATGCAGATCCAAGGAGAGGCACGTAAGGTCCCGACCCACCTATTTTTCGATCCTTGAATGGAAGCAATGTGGACTAGTGTAAAGAGTAATGGTTTTGTGTGTCAATGCTTTAGCCATTAATACATATAGGCCTAATACTAATGACCGACAAGAACAACCTGAAAGGCAAAGCTCAATTTTTTTTCGAGAGTATGCGACTACTTTACATAGTTTTACAGAAAGCAGAAAACCAATAGTTTACAAGAAACTAACTATCACTACAAACAATGAAGTTAAGCCAACACCACAACACATGAAAATAAACACAGAAAAATCACTCTCCTTGTAGGGGGCACACACACTAACACCTCTCCAAGATAGAACTCCAGAGATTCATATCCTATGGTACCCTTGAACATAAATTATCTTCATTAAAATGTTAGCTGATATTGCCAAAAACTCAGGCATTCCAATGTTTCCATAAGTTTCAACATATAGCGATGACGAGGGCGTCAAAACATTTTATCTCCTTTCTCCGGAATGCACGCATAGCTGTACTCTGCTAGTCCTCCAACTGATTCCTGGAAAGAGGATCTAGTACAATTACTCCCGGCTACTAAAAACACCTATACCAAATTTTCTGTGCATACACACACTATGCCTAAAAATGATAATTCAATTTAAGTTCTTGTAAACACAACTGATAGATATCGACAACATCTTGCAGGCCATGCCTTACTCTCGTATGAGAGGTACAATTTTTTTTTGTGAGAATGTTGCATGATTGGTCAATGCTACCACAAAGGAACCATGCATGAAGAATTGCAAACAAAAAACATAATAATATCTGAATACCCTCCAAAAGAATCACACATATTTCTTCGCTACCATAGTTGTTGTTCTATTCCAAAGATGAGTAGAGATTAGTCCATCCTCTAAACTGTTTGTGTAGTAGAATCTATACAACCATCTCTCTATGTTCTCCATTGTTATTGGAAGCGACACCAAAACCACATGGAGGGGACCCCTAGCCCCCAGGTGCATGGACTATTAACATGGGCCCATGTATATTGACTAGAGGCATGTGTGTGGCCCAAGATCATCATCATGGCATTGCCAAGGAAAATGCATATCCAAGAGGAGGCACGTAGGGTTCTGGCCCACCTATTGTTCGATCCTTGACTAGTGTAACAAGTAATGGTTTTCTGTATCAATACTTTAGCCATTAACACATATATAGGCCTAATACTAATGCCCGACGTGCTCAAACTGAAAGGCAAAGCACAATTTTTTCGAGAGTATGCGACTACGTTACATAGTTTAATAGAAGGCGGAAAACCAACAGTTTACAAGAAACTAACGATCACTATGGATAATGAAGTTAAGACAACACCACACCACACACGAAAAGAAATAGAGAAAAATCGCTCAACTTATAGGGGACACACATAGTAACACCTCTCCTAGATAAACTTCAGATCTTCATGTCCTATGGAACCCATGAAGAAATATTATCTTCGTTAAAATGTTAGTCGATATTGCCAAAAACTCAGGCATTCCATTGTTTCCATAAGTTTCAACATATAGCAATGATGACGGCGTCTAAACATTTTAGCTCCTTTCTCCGGAACGCGCACATAACTGTACTCTGCTAGTCCTCCAACGGATTTCTGGAAAGAAGATCTAGGACAATTACTCTCGGCTACTAAAAATACTTATAACAAATTTGGTGTGCATACACACACTATGCCTACAAATGATCATTCAATTTAAGTTCTTGTAAACACAACTGACAGACATCAACAACATCTTGCAGGCCATGCCTTACTCTCCTATGAGAGGTACAAATTTTGTTTGTGAGAATGTTGCACGATTGGTCAATGCTACCACAAAGGCAACCATGCATGAAGACTTGCAAATAAAACACATACTAATATCTGAATACCCTCACAAAGGAATCACACCATATTTCTCCACTACCATCGTTGTTGTTCTATTCCAAAGATGAGTAAAGAGTAGTCCATCCTCTAGACTGTTTGGATAGTAGAAGTTATGCAACCATTTCTCTATGTTCTTCATTATTACTGGAAGTTGACACCAAATCCACATGGAGTGGACCCCTAGCTCCCAGGTGCATGGACTATTAACATGAGCCCAATATGTTGACTAGAGGCATGTGGGTGGCCACGACCATCGCCATGGCATTGCCAAGGAAAATGCAGATCCAAGGGGAGGCACGTACATTCCTAACCCACCTATTGTTTGATCCTTGAATGGAAGCAATATGGACTAGTGTAATGGATAATGGTTTTGTGTCTGAATACTTTAGCATTAACACATATAGTCTTAATACTAATGACTGGCATGCTCAACCTGAAAGACAAAGCCTAATTTTTTTTTGAGAGTATGCGTCTACTTTACATAGTTTTACAGAAGGCAGAAAACCAATAGTTTACAAGAAACTAACAGTCACTATGAACAAAGAAGTTAAGCCAACGTCACAGCACGCACGAAAAGAAACATAGAAAATCGCTCTCCTTGTAAGGGGGACACACACACTAACAGCTCTCCTAGATAAACTCTAGAGCTTCATGTCCTATGGAACCCTTGAAGACAAATTATCTTTGTTAAAATGTTAGTTGATATTGTCAAAAACTTAGACATTCCATTGTTTCCATAAGTTTCAACATATAGCGATGATGAGGGCGTCAAAAATTTTAGCTCCTTTCTCTGGAATGCACGCATAGCTGTATTCTGCTAGTCCTCCAATAGATTCCTGGAAAATAGGATCTAGGAAAATTACTCTCGGCTACTAAAAACACATATACCAAACTTGGTGTGCATACACACACTACGCCTACAAATGATCATTCAATTTAAGTTCTTGTAAACACAACTGATAGATATCGACAACATCTTGCCGGCCATGCCTTACTCTCCTATGAGAGGTACAAATTTTGTTTGTGAGGTAACCAACCAAAGATTGACCGTTTAGCCCAAGCCTAGGATTTCCATATAAATTCAATCCATGTCACTCCAACTGGCCCTAGAGTTTGAATATTATACATGGAGTTGGCCGAATACCTCCTAGATGGATCCATTGTCCATGAGAACGAGTTGGTCATGTCTAGATCATGGTTCAATTGCTGAATGGAAGTCCAAATAAGGATGCATTGCTGCCCACCTTAAGCAGAGAGAGCACCAGATAGGTCCTTTAGCTAGCAATTATCAGTAAGGTTAGTAAAGGGGTTATTTTCTTAAACATTAGCGTCGGCTGCTAGAAATTAAGACTCAGTCGTTAGTCCATTGAACATTGTCCTTGCTGACTCCCTTGTTTGTTGGAACCTCCAACTCTACCCCTAAAATGAAAATCAATTGTGTAGGTTAGTAAGAAATTGCATGAAAATTCAATGTTGTGATTCGTGGATGTTAGATTTAGGTTCACACGAATAGAAATATAGCTTAATTATACATATATTGTTGATACTTTATATCATATACTTAAGAGTTGGTACATTAATTTGTATGATATATAGTGTATTCCATTGTCTTCTTCCCCTCCCATACTCAAATTCTAGATCCTCCCATGGGGAGAGGCCTTCCGCTATACCTAAAAACACTGCCTTACTGTTGCATGATTGGTCAATGCTACCACAAAGATAACCATGCACAAAGAACTGCAAACAAAACACATACTAATATCTGAAGACCCTCCCAAAGGAATCACACCATATTTCACCGCAACCATCATTGTTGTTCTATTCCAAAGATGAGTAGAGAGTAGTCCATCCTCTAGAATGTTTGTGTAGTAGAAGCTATGCAACCATCTCTCTATGTTCTCCATTATTATTGGAAGATACAAGTTTTCTTGCATGACTCTGATCATAGTTATGTACTTGCATTGGTGGATCTGTTGTCATATTGATGAATCATCCTACATTTTAATGTTCTCTTGTTTGAGTATTATTTATATATGCCTTTTTCTCTATGTTATTGACTCGAAATGTGGCTAGAATACATGGATAAAATAATAGTGTGAATGGTCTGTATTAGATGTAGTAAATGAGGGGTGTGATTAGCTTAGTGGTATACACTAGGTCATTCAATTAAGGGAAACTTATTTACTTTCTTCAAACTATTGCACTTGAATCCCAAAAAATTATCTATAAGAAAATAAATTTGTAGCACCAAGCCGTATGTTACCCCTCACCAAAAAATGCGGAGATGAATCATGAATGAGCAACATGATGAGAAACTATACCATTAAATATCGACATGTAACATCCATAACATTCATCTTTGGTATGAGAACTACGAAAAGGTAAACAATGGACAAAAATACACACAAAAAAGGTTAAATGTGCTTGTGTCGGGTACCGAGTAATGCTAATTTAGTGTAACCTGATAGGGAATGACAGCAACACAAGTCCGCAACAAGTGTGGCATGATTTACCGTGGGAATGTCACTCTTAAACTAAATTACATAGTTTTGCAAGTCCAACTAGTCTCCTACCATCAGGGCCGGCCCTGACAAGTTAGGGGTCTGGTGCAAGATAGAAACAATGGAACCCATATACACCAATAATAGAGATGTTTTTTGATATTTCAGCAGTTCCTCTCTAAATTGTCAATGGAGATATCGCATGTTAGGAGCTACTCATTATCTTGTTGATGAAAATGTTACATTCATAAAGCACATACATTTTTCTTGAAGGAAATAACACTTTAGCTCGTACTTCAGTCTTTAGCTCAAACTCCAGCCCGAACTCCGGCTCAGGCTCCTGCTCGCACTCCATATCTTGCTCTTCAGCTTGAGATCCAGCCAGCAATCAGATCATGTATTGACTTGCAAAACAAACAAGAGAACACAAGTTATGTAAAGCATTTTCTTCTATAATTTTTTGAGGCAAAGTCATTGATAATATTATCGACATTAATATGGTTGATTAGATCCTTCTCAATACATATAGTAGCTAGACCATTCAATCTCTCTTGTGACATTGCTGACCTCAAGTAATTTTTTAACAATATCAATTTTGAAAAACTTCTCTTAGCTGAAGCTATTGTCATAGGTATAGTAAATAAAATTATATAAGCAATAGAGATGTTGGGAAAAAAATTATATTTCTAACAAACTCAAACATCTCCGTAGCACGCATTGATTTATTTGGTAAGGTCATTTGCAACATTCTTAATTCAGAAAAAATCATCCAAGTCAACATCAGATACAACTTTCTTAGTTTTTTCATCCTTACGAGAGAAGGTTTTGTCATACTTCCTGCAGCACTTTCGTAGCTCAACATCATCCAATGACTTCAGATTTGATGAGCTAAGCAACAACCCAAATATTCCTTTGAAAACTCCAAGTTCCTCAAATCTATTTTTCAAGCGTTTTTTATCCTTTGCGTATTGCTATTGCAAATTAGATCAATGGTTTGACTATTTCCTAGTATGATTCTCAACTCATTCCAATTGATTATATTACTAATATGCTCAACACTATTTTCGTGGTCTTTTATCCTCGCACTAAGGTGTCTCCAATCTCCCATTCCCTCTATTGCTAATGCACTCTTGTTATTATTAAACTTGAAAAGCTTACAACAAAAGAAAAACACCTTGGCAACAAACTTCGAATATACTAGCCATTCTCGATCATGCCATTCTCCATTGCTTAGTTTCTTAGAATAATAAGAATATGAAAAGTGCCTATCAGAATAATCTAAAGGAAAAAAAGATTTTCTTCTCTTATAGGTCCCTTTTCAACTAAAACATTCCTTTTTATCATCTAAATTATCCCCAATTTGCTGGATCATAAATATTTTTGGTAAAAGGTTGTTGTTCTGGTTCATGATCATTCATTTTATTATCATCACCATCTAAATTTTCATGATCTCTCATAGCAGTATCACCCTCGCCTGAATTTTCATGACCACTATTGTTGCTATCATTTTCAACCGGTTGTTTAAAAATTACTAGAGCTAGTTCTTGTGAATTACTAGCCAAACTCCTATTTGTCCTAACAAATTTGTCGAGAGCTACCTTTTGGTATTGTATGAATTCAATGTCTCCCTTCCTCTTCTATCTCTTTTCATGACCAAACCTACACTTTCTAGATGACATTTCAAAGCACAATTACATAAACACAACAATACACAATTATGACATGAGATCTAAAGTTGGAACAAATACACCTTAATCTGGCTGAGCTTGACTGATTGCCTTTGCCACTTCCGCTTGCAATCAGGACCTTCGTTATCTGCTTGCCGCCACACCCGCTCGCACTCAGGGATTCAGGTACAACGCGGGTGTCGGCAACGTGCATCACCAATAAGGCCCTGACGCCAATCCCATATTTCCCTCTTTTCCTCTATCAAGTCCCAAGCCTGCACTGCACGTTTGATTCTTAGAGAACGAATAAGAACCAGCTGGATGAGGAAGATCAGATGAACAAAACTAGAGAAATATATAGAAGGGGGTTCTACTAACCGTTGGAGATTGGGAAGGAATTTGATGGGAATCAGAAAATCGATATTTCCTCCAACGTCTCCACCATTAATATCGTCCAAACGGCTACAAATCGGGATTTCCTCCATGTCCACCGTGATTGGAGAGAGAGGGTCGAGGAGTCTCTAGAGGAAACGAGGAGGCAAGAGGAGAAAGATTGACTCGACTGACGCTTGACTGACAGAAGCAATTTGCATCTCGTTTCCTTTTTAGCATTACAAGCTGGACAGGGCTGGGATCGCTAGGTCAATAGACTCGCGCCATGGGCCAAGGCTTCCTTGCATCTACCTAGGTGGAGGCCCGTGTCGACAAGGGCCTAGTGCGGCCGCACCGCGTGCACCTGATCATGTCTAGGCTCGCTTACCATTCACACTGTTGTACATGGAACATTTTACAGCCCATGTGCATTCTAACATGTTTCTACGTGCAACATTGAATCCTTTTATAACCTTAATATTCCTAGTGGATACACTAATTCTTGTGTCTCACATGCCTTACTCAGTTAGGTTCTACTATTCATCTTGTTTATCCTTGTTGTATCCATTGTATCTTGCAATCTACATATACATGTCCCGAACCCTTACTTCTTATTTAGTTGTTTGAGAACTAATATAAACTAATCTCTCACCTTCTCCATAATCTATTTTATCTCACCTATTTTATATATTTCACGTCCCCTTCTACCACACTACACATTACTCACCACATATATTCCTGACTGTATCATTTTTAATCGACTACCTATATGTCCTCCTAAATCCTCTAATCATTTTCTTGAACTTAATTCCCATATGTCATAACTTTTTTTGTCTCACCACTTCGAGATAATGATTGAAGCAAGGCTTATGATTATCTTGAAATTGTGGGAGTAATATGGTCTTGTACAAAGTTGGATGGGCTAGTCTAAGGGAACCGATATCCAGTTTGATTTGCTTACGCTACTTTTCCGTGTTGATGGTATTGATGTGTTAATTGTTCAAATTTTAGAAGGATAAAATGGACTTAGTGGTTTTTTCAAGCTGATGAATGATGGTTTCAACAGGCTTTTTATAAACAAATGTTGTCCATCAATGAAAATAATCTATATCGCCAAGAAGCAAGTTTACATGATGGGAAGTTTTTTTTTCTAAATGGTGGGGAGGGATCCCTGGACATGACGGGAAGTTGAACTTTGAAAATATAAATGTTCATTCATTTCCTTGTTTCCAAAGTTATCTCTAGAAAATTAAATGTTTTTCTTTGCCTCATTTATGTCACAAATGTATCTTTGAAATTTCTCGCCAAGTTGGTTGCCAACCGTATTCGAGATCTTATTTTGACGCATTTATAAGAATCAATATGTATTTAGTAAAGCTATATCCATCGAAGAACTTTTGGATTATGCATTTGAGTATATCTTTGAATGACATTCTTCCAAGAGGCATATTGTGATGATAAAGCTTAGTTTTTCCAAAGCTTTTGACACTATAGAATATGAAGTTATCCCTCAACTATCAATCATAAAGGTTTTAATGAATGGCTTGGCTGTCTTAAGTCCATTCTCTTGTCTCATTCATATGATATACCCCTCATTTTCAAATGAGGGGTGAGGTAAGGACTCATTCTCCGCCCTTCTCTTTGATCTAGAAGTTGATCTTCTCTAGTTAGTGGTTAATGACCTTCTTTAGTGGTGAGTAATAATCTTCCTATAATAACTCATCATCCATATTTCCCTATTATAGAGTACGTAGATTCTACACTTCTGATATTTCCAGCTAAGATGAACCATATTGTTTAGTCTAAAGGATGTTCTACATAAATATTTTATGCCCACTTGTTCAAATATAAATTACCGTACTTCCTTCTTGGTCCATATTATTGGATTAGAAGTTGGAATTAGCTGTTGGGTTCCAGGTGAGATTTGTATATTATCCTACCTTGGGCTTCCTCTTGGTCCAATTAGACAAAAAGGTTTAGGATCTTATTCCACTAGAGCAATTTTTTTGAAAGAACGTTGCCTCTAGTTCTAACTTCTTATCTCACGGAGAAAGATTACTAGTTATTAGTTCATATTTGAACTGTATGCCTATTTATTCTAGGGTTTCTCCACTTAGTTCCTTAGGATAACTTAGTTTCACACTACTTAGTTTTTTCCTCCCGTTTATAAACCAGCCTTGGGAACAACTACGCGGAGCATCTTCGCTAGCCCAGTCCCTTTTGACCATTATTGGACTGAGATACCAACATGAGTGGGACCAACAGAAAGCTAATAGGTGGAACCAATTATAAGCTTACAAGCCCCATGCTAACGTGTCAGTTCTACGTTGATTACTCACTATTGCCGCTCTCGCTTTGGGTCCATGCAAAACACCTAATCCAAATTAGCGTGCACCTTTCAATGCCCTTGCTGGATCAAAAAATTGGCACGCTGATTTGTCGACGAACTTGCCTCGTTTTTCATGTTGTTTTCCTAGTCTCCCCAACGGTGCGCCTAGTCTACCCAACAAAATCAATGGCTCGTTGGACGCACCAACGCTTCCCAATCTCCATTACAACCACTTGGGCCATGGCACCCAAATGGAAATATTCCTCTCACTTCCATCAACACCGCCCACTAACCTCCTCTTCCTCTCTCATTCCACCCACATGCACCTCTTCCCATTCCATCACCCGCGATGGTCGCTCCACATTAGCCCTTGATAGAAGCTTGGCCCATCACCACGATGCAATTCCATGGATAAAATAGGCGAGTGGTGCATCTCCTTAGATATCGAATCCTCCAAGCTCGAGCAGGATCCATAATGCCAGCTCCGATTGTGGATTGATAAAGCCATCCCCTTTGATCCTAATCCCATCATTGACATTAGCTCTTCCAGAGAGGAAGACTACATTATGGATATTTAATCCATTTTCACGGTGTAGGAGGAATCTTGAAACATGGCAAAGCTATTGGGTCTAAGTTTAAAATATAGAACTACATTCCCACATCTTCCTCTTTCTATCAAAGCATATGATGAGTAATTTCAACTCCAAGATACATGTTGGTTGATCTGCTTTATGATCATACTCATATAATGTCACGTCACTAGTAGGTCAGGTGCATAGAGACCAATTTTTATGCCCATATACATGCACATCTGGTTGTCTTGAGTGATTCCTGTGTATTTGGAAAGCTTGATCTATTGTGAAGATGAAGGTTTTTTCTCTGTCTCCTCCTAAGTGATAGGTTGAATACAAGAGATATGCTAAATATAAGGAAACGGGTAGTTATCTAAGAAAATTATTGTTTCTTTGCCCAACTAGAGCTTACGAGGATAGAATGCATCTTATTTGTGTAAATTCAGTCAGTGGTCATGGAAGTATGTTAAAATTGACTACTTGCATGGTGATGACATGCAATCATTTTCCACCTGAGAGCCAGAAGATATTTTACAAAACTTTCGTTGATGGAGGTAGTCATTCTAGCTTGCTAGAACATTGGGAGAAAAGGAATGGGGAGGTATTTTGGCTAGAGATGCCATTGTTTGTAGGATGACTTGTATTTCCTTTCAAATTATATTTGAAATGTAATTTTTCCAAATTATATTTCCTTTCTTGGGCACACAATAAGATATAAACAACATGGCAACCTTATGACTTGTATTGATAAAATTCCATATATCTTATAAAGGTAGGGTTTTTTCATGTACATGTTGTAGTTATCTTGATTGGAAGTGATAAATTTTGTTGTTGGGACGTTTCTTCAAAATTCAGGGCCAAAGTTAATTCCATGTCATCCTTATATCCCAATGACTTCATATCAAGATCATAGCATGATCCATGTTTGTAATATAATTATCCGAATAATGTTATTCATAGTGTGCTTTTCCACATAACAATATCACATGTCATCAGAAAAATTTGTGAAGTACAACTATAAAACAAACTACAAGGAATTTGACAATGATGATCCCCCTAGCATCATAAATGGTTGAAAGTACATAATAGCCACTAAGTGTCCCGTAAAAATGAAATAATTTCAACTACACTTTTAATATATAATTTCTCAGGTGTGTATAGTTTAACTGTTTCTTTTTGTAGGGGTATAGTTTATCTAATTGGTTGATATTTCTCACCAAATAAAAAGTTTCAAAGACACATGCAAATTTTTCGCTAGAAACAAATTTAGATATGCCCTTTAGTTCCTTAAATTAGAGATTTATTATTATATATTCAATGTGATGACTATTGGCTAGCACCTTTGTATATATCTCTAATTATTACTACCACCAATCTAGAAATATTATGACAACACCATTTTTAGAATTTTTATACTAGCTCTGTGAAAAATATTAAATGATATAATTAAATATACCCATCTAGATTGGTACCAAAAAATTTGTGTAAAAAATTGTCTTGTGGAGATGATAGATACCTTTGATTTTTTTGCAAAACAATAAAATATAGCAGGTTAGCTTTTGTGTTAGGGATATTTGGCAGTAACGAAATGTTTGCTTCAACCAACCTAGAGTTTAAAATATATAGTTTTTCTCCATGTTCGTAATATTTTCACTCTATTGTTTTTAAGTTTCAGGTTAGTGTGACTCTGGGCAATTAACATTGTCAAATCTGATCATTTGCTTGTATATATAGTAGTATTTGAATTTCTACTTTCCAAATATTTTTTTTGATCTATCATAAAAAGGTTTGTAGATATTTGACATAATTTTGAATTGTGTTTGAGTTGCCTCAAGTTCACATGCCACCAATTTCTCTGCACCTAATCCATGAATTCAATCTTCATTTTTGTTTGTTCGCACAAGTTTAAATTATATATTTGGCATGTTAACCTAACGGGACAAGCATGCCAGGAGATGTTAAAAAATGCATATATGTGTTCCTTGGTCTAGTGTGCAAATTCCTAATCAAGGTCGACGCAAGATAAAAAAATCCCTATGAGTAGTTGGATGTTTGATCCATATTCCGTGATCACTTGAGGGTACAGACATCATGAAAACCACGTATGCCTGTCAGACAACCTCTAGCAATCCAATAGGCCTTCAGTGGGATCTTCTCTATAGTACCATGGCAAAGTTACTTTCTAGTTTGGCTTACACGCAAGTTTTATGCGCATATAAGCCATTTGAGGCTGTATGGATCTGGAGGCATATACACGAAGGTGGTTGGTTGATGACGTGGTGTGGTAAGTTGAGGAAGCTATCTATGTGCTTTAAGGGCCTCCCGATTTGCAAACAACCAAGAAGCATTTGTTGGTATCTCCAGTATCAATAGATCCATCCATCGAAAAGCTCCCGCAACGCTCTAATATTAATTTTGATTTCTCAGCAAACCCTGTGGGAGCGTTCTCTACCCGGCCCACAAGTTTTATGCGCATATAAGCTATTTGAGGCTGCATGGATCTGGACGCATATACACGAAGGTGGTTGGTTGATGACGTGGTAAGGTGAGGAAGCTATCTATGTGCTTTAAGGACCTCCCGATTTGCAAACAACCAAGAAGCATTTGTTGGTGTCTCCATTGTCGCTAGATCCATCCACCGAAAAGCTCCCGCAACGCTCTAATATTAATTATGATTTCTGAGGGAGCGTTCTCTACCTCCACACAGTTGTATGACACTGAAAAGAGTGATTTTTTAGCAGAAGAAGAAGTTTCTATGCGGAGAAGGGGCGATAAAGAGAGTGAGACCAAAAGTATATAGACTCGGACAAACAAGATATATACGTACACAGACAGAACATGGGGCCAAAAAAAAAAAGTCATGTTAAGACGTCACGCATGTTTTCTGGCTCCGTGGGTCACAAGCCCATCTGGCAGAGATCGTCCACTTGGGAGGGAAACCTCGGAAAGAGTTGGGCATCTCCCCACCCACCTACCTACCCACCCATCGTCACGCAGGCCGCGCGCCGTCCACCCGGCCTGCCGGCGTACGTTTCTGCCTCGGCCCTCGGTTTCCTGCCGCTGCATGCATCATGCATGGCTTGTAGCGCGAGGCCGAGCCAGAGCCGATAAGCGCTCTATTAATGCACTAATTAATTAAAAATTTAAAATGATGCCAAAGATATGCATCCATGAACGGCTCCAGGGTATGGATGGATGACCTGTGCTACCTTGGACGGTTCCTCGTCGGTTCACGGTCACGCCCTGCTGCATGCATTGTCCTAGCTAGCGGCTAAACGTACACCGGACGGTAATTAGCACGGCCGGCCAAAAAGCGGTTCAGCCAAAGCGGCTTTTGCTGGGCGGGAAATCCCGGAAGCAACCCAGCCCAGGGTCACGCACGCCGGCCTCCCTCGGTTCTTCTTCGGTTTCTTCCAGTGCATGGCATGCATGGCTCGTAGCGAGCCAGAGGCCGTCGCCGGGCGCGCGTCCTCGGCGGTAGCGGGGCATACGTTTCCACTGCTAGCTGCATGCCTTGGCGGTAGCGCAGCGGTTCGTTCACTTTTTTTGCTTTCGGTGCCGTGGGCGATCGACGGAGGTGGTCGTCGTATACTCTCGTATAAGTTATGTCTCGCACCAGTAACGACGTAGATCAACAAGGTGACGCCGCCTACGGGATATACGTCGGACAATATGTGCGTCTGTGCCCCACATGGAAGTGGAGTGGAGTGTTGCATCTGACCGACCGATCGATCGACGGTGGTGCATTATGCTGTGTGCTAACATGTATGTTTGCCCAAATAATGCCGGCAAAAGTACTTGGGGGCAAGCCAAGGTATACGTGTGTGACTGTGTAGTGTGCCTACGTTCTGATCCGCTAGAGGACTACTTCTGACCTTTTGCTTCACCTGTTCACCAAACCAAAGCAGAATTTGTTGCCGTCTATATCTCATGAATCGCGATCTAGCTAGCTACAACACGTACGTGTACATGTGAGTACAAACGAGCCAGCTCTCGAAGCCTCCAAACCTCTCCGTCCCTAACACCTAACAACTGTGTGTTGCATGCCTAGCGTGGGTTCAAAAATCCTTTAATTGCCACACTAGCACCGTTATCGTCTTCCCCTTCCCTGCACGACACCAAAGAGGCTTGGATTTTGAACAAAAAAAGAAATAACCAATCGATGCTCCACCGCTAGTTTAAGGATATAACTAACGGCCAACATTAGTCCAAAATAAGTGGCCAGATGTGTGTTTAATTAGTGGTACTGACCATTTGTTCCCATGCTATATCTATATGTGGTCACATGTAGATTCAAAAAGATTATACTTTTCTCTTCTCTAAAAAGACACTGAGAAAATATGTGCTATCTTTTTCTTTAAGACAGAAATAGATGTTCTTTTTCGCTTAGAGTATCTTCTTGGAAACATTATCGGCGAAAGGACAGATATTAATACTTGGTAGCCGGCCCATTTGCTATTTGTTAATGGGCTACCTAGACCTGATCAAGGAATTTGGGCCATTATGGACTTTCTAGTCTGCTTCATGGCTAGGTGGAGAAGGAGCTAAGTTACTTTTTTTTTCCGCAGTAAGGAGCTAAATTACTTCACGGCTTGCTGCATGCGTAGTCCTAGCTAGCGTGCGGCTAAACGTGAACCGGAGGTAAATAACACGGCCGGCCAAAATGCTGTGCAACCAAACGGGCTTTGTTGGGCGAGAGAGAAATCTCGGAAGCAACCGAGGCCACCAACCCAGCGTCACGCCGGCTTCTTCCACAGTGCATGGCATGCATGGCTCGTAGCGAGCGAGTGGCCAGGCGGGCGCGCGCGTCCTCGGCCGCGCCGGCCCGCGCGCGCGCGGTACCGGACGAGTCACCGGCCTGGCATACGTTTCCAGCTAGCTGCATGTCTTGGCGGTAGCGCAGCTGTTCCTTCACTTTTTTTTGCTTTCGGTGGCGTGGTCGATCGACGGAGGAGCGTGGTCGTCGTAATCGTATACATTATGTCTCGCACCAGTAAATCGACAAGGTGACGCCTACGTCGGACAATCAAGGTATGCATTGCATAAGTGTATCCGTTCTGTGCCCCACATGGAAGTGGCGTACGTGGAGTGGAGTGTTGCATCTCTGACCGATCGACAGTGGCGCGTTATGCTGTGTGTGTGCTAATATAACGTGTTTGTTTGTGCAGATAAGGCAGGCCTACTCAGCAAACTACGTATGTGACTGTATCAGTGTGCCTGTGTTCTGATCTGATAGAGAGGACTTCTGACCTTTGCTTCATCTGTTCACCAAAAACCAAAGTAACATTTGTTGCCGTCTATCTATCTCATGGATCTCGATATAGCCACAATACGTACTTATGTATATATATCCATGTGAGTACAAACCAGCCAGCTCAAAGCGTCCAAACTATCTATCTCTACCACCTAACAACTGTGTGTCGCCTTCCTAGTGTGGGTTCAAATACCCTTTACTTGCCACACAAGCACCATTATCGTCTTCCCTGCAAAACACCAAAATGTCTCGACTTTTTAACAAGAGCCACTTTATTACTTGATATTTAATAAAAGAGATCATCTTATAATACTGTCATCGCAATCTAAGCAATACAAGATGCGTAAAAAGGATTAACATCACATGCAATTCATAATATGTGATATGATATGGCCTTTCTTCTTCTGCCTTTGATATCCATCTACAAAGCATGAACATGATCTCCATCATCACCGGCGTGGCGTCAAGGTCAATAGCGCCATTTCATGGTTGTCCTCCACCAACAGCAACTATTACAACTACTTTAAATAGACACGTAGGTCTTAAATGAGAAACAATTGAAGATTGGAGAATTAAACGCTTCCGTGAAATAAAAAAACTCGAACTTAGCCATCCACTACTAGTTTAAGGATATACTAGTAATTAAGGACCAACAATACTCCAAAATAAGTTGCCAGGTGTGTGTTTAATTAGTGGTACTTACAATTTGTTTCCACACTAGCTTTATGTGCTGACCTGTAAATTCAAAAGGTGTATACTTTTCCTTTTTCTAAGAAGCAATAACGATAGAATTTGTGTTATCTTTTTTCTCAAGACATAATCGATGTTTTCTTAGAGTATCTTCTTAGAAACATTAATAAAAAAATAACAAGGGGATATTGAGTAGCCCATTTGCTATGTGCTAATGGGCCACCTAGGCTAGACCACGTATGTATCCATATTTGTTGTGATCTATCTTATGGATGGATTCCTAGCTAGATCACGTATGTATCCACATTTTTTGCCATCTATCTATCTTATGGATGAATGTCTAGAAACAACACGTACTTACGTATATATCCATGTGAGTATAAACCAGCCAGCTCAAAGCGTCCAAACTATCTATCTCTGCCACCTAACAACTGTGTGCAGCCCTGCCTAGTGTGGGTTCAAATACCCCTTAATTGCCACACCTTCCCTGCAAAACACCAAAAGTTCTCGACTTTTGCACAAGAGAAAATGTCCATAATCAGCGCAAAAGGAAACCGGTGATCAGTGTGAGACAAAAGAGAGGACGTGGCAAAACATTTAAAATGTTGGAGAATTAAACGTTTCCGTGAAATGTTTTTTTATCAAACTTAGTCGTCCACCACTATTTTAAGGATATCCTAGTAATTAACGACCAATAATACTCCAAAATAAGTTGCCAGGTATGTGTTTAATTAGTGGCACTTACAATTTGTCCCCACGCTAGCTTTATGTTCTGAGCTGTAAATTCAAAAGGTGTATACGTTTTCTTTTTTAAAGAAGCAATAGCGACAAAATTTGTGTTATCTTTTTTCCGAAGGCAACAACGATGTTTTTCTTAGAGTATCTTTTTATAAACATTATTGAGAAAATAAAGAGGGGTTATTGGTCCTTGGTAGCCCATTTGCTATGCGTAATGGGCTACCTAGGCTCGACCAACGACTTGGGGCCATGATGGACTATCTAGTTAGTTCGTGGCTAGGCAGTGGAGAAGTCAAATTACGCATTTGATCCTACAAACGACTAGGCTCAAAATCTGTAGCACGAGTCCAATCCCTTTAAGGACACATGCCAAAAAAATAAAAAAATTGAACATGGATAAAAAAATTGAACATGCGGAACGAACAGAAGTTCCATGCCAGAAGGAACTGATAAAGAGAGCGAGTGAGACCAAAGATAGACTCGGACAAACATGATATAAACTCAAATTGAACGTGGATAGGAAAAAAAATGTCACGCGTGTTTTCTGGCTACGTGGTTTACAGGCCCATCTGGTACAGAGCGTCCACCGGGCCTGCCTGCTGGCGCACGTTTCTGCCTCGATCGGCCCTCGATGCAGTAGAGGATGGAAGCGTACGCGCATAGTGAGTGCAGTAGACGTCGCGCGAATTCTCAAAAAAAAAAAAGTAGGCGTCGCGCGTTACCAGTGACCATGAACGGCCGGAGACGCATCATCGACCATGCATGGGTAAGGTGATGCATGACGTGCATGCTGGACTATGTAAGGCCATGTACATTGCTAGACTCTTACGTAGACGTTTGAGTAGCAAAAGAAAAATTAATTATTGCAAAATTTAAAGATTAGAGTCCAGTACTGCAACGCAGAGCGCTAACCAAGACGTTTAATGCGATTTGTTTCTAGCCTACGAAAAAGGTCTGTCCTGAGAAAAACGTTCTGCCTGGTGAAAAAAAGGGGCCAAGCGTCCGACGATTGGTTAAGCAGCGACGCTAGCTTTTTTTCCCGGATCAACTGGGATTTGACCATAACGACCAGGATTATGATCCTAGCGTCTATCCTAGGCGGCTCCATAGTACATGCCCTAAAGCACGTCCCTCCAGGGTCTCTGCATGACCTGTGCTACTTTGAACGGTTCCCGTGGATCGGAGCTCGATCCCGGCCGGAAGGTAACTAACACCAAAGAGGCTTTGTTTGGCGAGAGAGAAATCCCGGAAGCAACCGACCCAGCCCTCGCCCGGCCCGTCCCTCCATGGCTCCATCGGTTCTTCTTCGGCATTCGGTTCCTTCCAGTGCATGGCATGCATATGGCTCGTAGCGAACGAGGCGCCGGCCGGGCGCGCGTCCTATAACCAAAGCTTTGGGCTTTACTTAATAAAATTCGCGATCATAGAGTTTCATGGAATTTTGGTCTAGGAAATGAAGAAGGCACATAAATAGATCATGAATGTATTCACGACTATAATAGAAAAGGCCATGTTAATGAACTATTTAAAGAGCTTTATTTAGATTCAGATCTTGTGTTGCAAATTGTTAAAGCTTTTACAGAACACATTGAAGCTCCAAAAGAGGGTTTGGTCAAGTATGATCCACCACCTAATACTAAGAAGAAAAAAGAAGTTAGAGCAACATTGGCTTCCCTAGAACCAATGAACCTTTTCCTAACACTGCACAAAAGCATATTTTGGAATATGAACAGTTCAAGGCAGTACAGGAGGAGAAATAAGAGGAAAGTGTGCCAATAATTGAAGAATATCAAGATGAAACCAAAGATGAAGATGTAACAAAGGAAGCAATCATGGCTATATATGCACATTGTAACATAGTTGAACTTGATGAAGAGACTTCTATATTGGTTGAAGGTAAAATTAAGGTAAAAGATGTGGGTAAGCCTATTCTTCCCTGTATATTTAAAAAACATCGCATTACGGTTTATGTGATCTTGGAACCGAAATTAAAGATTTATCATATGACTTTTATTTAGAAATAAAAGAAGAGATAGCACCGGCCACAATAGAAAATACTGACATGACAATCATGTTAGCCAATAAAAATCTTAGAATTCCAATGTGAGTAGTTTAAGATGCAACTGTCACAATTGACAATAAAAATTTCCCTATTGATTTTGTAGTTGTTGATATGCCAATTGACACTCTTTGCCCAATCATATCGGGAAGAAACTTTTTGAGTGATATAGGTGCCACAGTTGACTTCAAAAAGGAGTTTGTATCCCTTAAGCTTGGGAAAGCGGAACAAGAATTCCACTTTTCCAAATTTAAAGACAAACCTCTACATATACAAGAAGACTAGAAATAGAAGAATATCGAGGAGATGGAAGCTCTTTTCTTAAACAATCAAGATGAATAAATAAATGAAGACCCAAATTGTGAAGAAATAATTATGGAGGACAAACTTTAGAAGAATTAGAAAGTGAATTTGATTCATTTCTCATTGAAGAACCTCCAACTGATGAGGCTTTTGAAGAGCTAGAAAAGAGAGGGGATGAATAATTACCACCCCCAGAATTAAAAACTCTACCAGATAACCTTAAGTATAGATTCTTAGATGATACTAATAAATTTCCTATTATTATTACTGCTAAACTTTCAGGGGAAGAAGAAGAAGAACTCATGAAGGTACTAAAGGAGCACCGCAAGGCCTTTGGGTACTCAATGGACGACTTGAAGGGTATTAGTCCCATGATAGCCTCCCATCGAATATTCATGGAGGAAGATGCTAAACCAGTTGCAGGATTTAATAGAAGACTAAAGCCTAAAATGAAGGAAGTGGTAAGAAAAGAAATAGTACGCCTACTTGATGCAGGTAAAATTTATCATGTAAAAGAAAGTGAATGGGTAAGTCCTGTTCATTGTGTTTCTAAGAAAGGTGGCTTTACTATTGTTCCTAATGAAAACAATGAATTGATACCTACTAGAACTATTGTTGGACATAGGATGTGCATATATTTCAGGAAAGTGAATAAGGAAACAAGGAAAGATCACTATCCTTTAATGTGTTGGAGATATGCCCTAAAGGCAAAAATAAATGTAGTTATTATTATATATCTTTGTGTTTATGATAAATGTTTACATTCATGCTATAATAGTATTAACAAGGAAACCATTAATACTTGTGTGATTTGTAAACTTAATTTGAAGTCCCTAGTATAGCCTCTATACTTCACTAGCTTGTTGGTTGATTGATGATTGTGGTTTCCCTATCATGAACATTGAGATGTTATCAACAACAAGATCATATCGTTAGGAGAATGATATGGTGGACATACTCCTATAGACAAGCGTAGCATAAAGATCAAGTCATTTCAATAGTTCAATTGCTATATGCTTTCTGATACATAGTAACCTAATTCCTTCGACCATGAGATCATGCATATCACCTTTACTGGATGGATGCTTTGATGTCATCAAACACCACACCGTAACAGGGTGGCTATAAAGGTGGCATTGAGTGTTCGGAAAGTATTGGTTGAAACACATGGATCAAGAGTGGGATTTGTCCATCCACATGACGGATAGATATTCTCTGGGCCCTCTCGGTGAAATGTCATCCAATTAGCTTGCAAGCATGTGACTTGGTCACAAGGGATCACATATCACGGGAACGAGAAAAGAGTACTTATCAGTAACGAGGATGAACTAGGTATGCGGAGATACCGACGATCATAACCTCGGATAAGTAACATATCGTGAGACAAAGGGAAATTGGTATCGTATGTAAGTGGTTCATTCGATCACAAAGTAATCGAGAAATATGTGGGATATGAATTTCCAGATTCCTCTATTGGTTATTGTTCGGAGAAGTGTCTCGATCATGTCCGCATAATTCACGAACCGTAGGGAGACACACTTAAGGATTCGACGTTGTTTGAGTAGTTATGGTATTATGAGAAAGAGACCGAATATTGTTCGGAGTCTCGGATGGGATCCGGGATATCACGAGGAGATCCGGAATGGTCCGGAGAATAAGATTCATATAAGGAAAGTCCCGTTTCGGAGTAGGGGATGGTTCCGGTGTTTTCATCGGGAACATTCTAGAAGGTCCCGGAATGTCCGGCACTCCGGAGGGGGAAGGGTACATGAATGTGTCATTACATATTGGAATGATTGCATCATGTACTAGGTGTTCTTGCTGTCCAAAATAAAGGGTTTATTTAAATCCTAAATTGAAAAGTCAAACGGCCAGTTTGAAAGTCAAACGACAATTTTGGGAAGTGGGAAAAGAGGAGGAGGTGGAGGCCGACTTGGGGGAGGACTCCCCTTGGTCAAGCGCCTCCCAAGGCCGACTTGGGGAGGACTCTCCCTTGGCACTGCCTCCCACCTATAAAGGGAGGGGCAGGGCCTCCCCTCCTAGACACACACAAGTTCCTATCCTCTAAACTAAACCCTAGACCTAAACCCCGGTTTAGAGCTATTTCGGTTTAGAGCCTTCTAATTGGTTTAGAGCCTTCTAATTGGTGTGTCTAATTACTAGACCACTAATAGCCTCTCTCATAAGCTCCACCATACTGCACCGGCTTAAGGCGAAGCCTCAGGATTTCCTCTACTTCCTGCATTCACGCCTTGCCAGCCGGAATCATGAGGAGAATGCTACAACCTCCGCTGCCTTTGGAACAAGGAGAGGAAGGTCTTCACGAGTACCGAACGGTGACCGATCATGGAGCGCCAGGAACGTGGCTGGAAGGATCGCTCACGCGATCTTGAGATCGGAAAGAGTATCGACTACATCACCCACGAGAATCTGCTCTCGTTAAACACTTTGGAATCTTCGAGGTGAGTTATTCCATCGACTGCTGCTGCAATCTAGTAGATAGATCTTGGCTTGTTTGTTTGTATATAGAAATTTTTGTTTTCCATGCTACGAACCCCTACAGTGGTATCAGAGCCGTGTCTATATGTAGATCTGTTGCACGAGTAGAACACAATGGTCATTGTGGGCGTTGATGCTTTTATTGTAGATTGCTTTTGTGTACTTTGCATCTTGCGGTATGTTGGGATGAAGGCCGGGCTAACCTTACATGACATCGTTCATGAGACTTGCTCCACGCTTAACATGCAACTTGTATTGCATAAGTGGCTTTGCGGGTGCCTGTTTTTCCTAGCATAGTAAAGATCCAATTTACAACGGGTAATCAACAATGCTAGTATCAATGTTGTGGTTCTTGTTCGTAAGTTAGAACGACACTTATTGAAAGCCCCAAACCACGTAAAATATGCAAAGAAAGTAGAGGCGTCTAACTTTGTTTTGCAGGGGTGTCTTGATGTGATATGGCCATGATTGTGATTATATTTGATGTATGCAATGTTCCTTATTGTAAGTTGGCAACCGCAGGAGCCATATGGTTGTCTTTAATTTACATTAAGACCTGCGTGTCTATTCAAAATAGTTGTAATAGTTGAAGCTGGTGGACGACAACCATGAAGAAGCGTCATTAACCTTGATGCTATGCCGGTGATGATGGAGATCATGTTCGTGCTTGAAGATGGAGATCGGAAGCACAAAGAAGAAAGGCCATATCATATCACATATTATGAATTGCATGTGATGTTAATCCTTTATGCATCTTGTATTGCTTAGTAGACAGCGGTAGCATTATAAGATGATCCTCATGCACATAAATTTCAAGTTCTAAAGTGTTCACCCTTAGTATGCACTGCTGCAAAGCTTGCTGCTTCGAAGCACCACGTGATGATCGGGTGTCTTTGATTCCGCGGGTGACTACAACGTAAGCAAGCCAGATTTGCTTATGCGGTAGCTAAGGTTTGATCTTGACGAGCCTAGCATGTACAGACATGGCCTCAGAACACGGATCGCCGAAGGTAAAGCATGAATCATATAGTAGATATGATGAACATGATGATTGTTCGCCATTAAAACTATATCAACTCGTGATGATCGGTGTTGATGTAGTGGATTTGGTTCGTGTGATCACTAAAACAATGTGAGGGATGTTGTTTTGAGGAGTTCACCTAGTTTAATTTCATTAATTAATTTGAACTCAATTTGTCATAAACTTAGTCTAAACTATTGCAAATATGTTGTAGATCAATGGCAGCCCTACCATCAATTTTAATGCTTCCTAGAGAAAGAAAAGTTGAAAACAATGGAAGCAACTTCATGGATTGGTTCCGCAATTTGAGGATTGTCCTCACATGGTAATTTGACCTATGTGCTGGATGCACCGCTAGGTGACCCACCGCAGCTGATGCTACCGATGAAGTAAAGACTATTTACCTCGCTCGGAAGAATCAGACTCCATAGCTCAGTGTGCTATCTTGTATGGTTTAGAATCGAGCTCGTAAAAGGTTTGAAGAGTCGATCCATATGATATTGTCGAGGATCTCAAATTAATCTTTGAGACTCATGCGGCAATTGAAAGTTATGAAGCTTCTGAAAGTTCTTTAACTGCAAGATGGAAGAGGGTAGCTCCAAAGGAGCATGTGCTTAAGATGTCCAGGCACGCAAATAAACTTCAAAGTTTGGGTATAGTGATTCCTAATACTTTGGGGTTTACCGCATCCTCCAATCACTACCACCAAGTTACAAGAACTTTGTGATGAACTACAACATGCGTAACATGAACAAAGAGTTGCCGAACTGTTTGCTATGTTAAAATCTGCGAAGTGGAGATCAAGAAAGAGCACCAAGTGTTGATGGTCAATAAGACCACCAAATTCAAGAAAGGCAAGTCTAAGCAGAAGGGACACTTCAAGAAGGGTGGTAAGAAAGTTACCATACCGACGAAGAAGACCAAGGCTGGACCCAAGCCTGATACTGAGTGCTTTTACTGCAAGGGAGAAGGTCACTGGAAGCGGAATTGCCCAAAGTACTTGGCGGATTTGAAGAACGGCAACATCAAGAAGAAAGGTATATCTGATATACATGTTATTGATGTGTATCTCACTAGTATTCGTAGTAGTGCTTGGGTATTTGATCTGGTTCGGTTGCTCATATTTGTAACTCGAAGCAGAGCTGCGAATAAACGGAAGCTAGTGAAGAACGAGGTGACGATGCGCGTGAAAGCGGATCTAAGGTTGATGTGATCGCGGTCGGCACGCTACCTATTCATCTACCATCGTTTTTAGTTTTATACTTAAATAATTGTTATTTGGTGCCTGCGTTAAGCATGAACATTATATCGGGATCTTGTTTATTGCGAGACGGTTACTTGTTTAAATCCGAGAATAATGGTTGTTCGATTTATATGAGTAATATGTTTTATGCACATGCACCTTTGATAGATGGTCTATTCATATTGAATCTCGATAGTAGAAATACACATATTAATAACATTGAAGCTAAACGATTGAAATCAAGCGATAACTCGACCTATATGTGGCCTTTGTCGTCTTGGTCACATTGGAGTGAAGCGTATGAAGAAACTCCATTCGATGGACTTCTTGAATCACTTGATTTTGAATCACTTGAAAGATGCGAAGCATGTCGATGGGTAAAATGACTAAGACTCCATTTTACGGTATGATGGAGCGAGCTACGGACTTATTGGAAATCATACATACCGATGTGTGTGGTCCAATGAGTGTAGCATCATGTGATGGTTATCGTTATGTTCTTACCTTCACGGATGATTTGAGTAGATATGGGTATATCTATTTCATGAAACATAAGTCCGAAACTTTCGAGAAGTTTAAGGAGTTTCAAAGTGAGGTAGAGAATCAACGTAACAAGAAGATTAAATTTCTACGTTCTGATCGTGGAGGTGAATATCTAAGTTACGAGTTTGGCGAGCATTTGAAGAAATGTGGAATACTTTCGCAGATTGACACATGGGAACACCACAGCGTAATGGTGTGTCGAGCGTCAAATCGAACTCTCTTAGATATGGTTCGTTCTATGATGTCACTTACAGATTTACCACTATCATTTTGGGGTTATGCATTAGAAGCCACATTCACTTTAAATAGGGCACCGTCTAAATCCGTTGAAACGACACCATATGAATTATGGTTTGGGAAGAAACCTAAATTGTCGTTCCTTAAAGTTTGGGGATCTGAAGCCTATGTAAAGAAGTTACAGCGGACAAGCTTGAACCCAAAGCGGAAAAATGCGTCTTCATAGGATACCGAAGGAAACTATTGGGTATACCTTCTATCATAGATCCGAAGGCAAAATCTTCGTTGCCAGAATGGATCCTTTCTAGAAGGAATTTCTCTCGAAAGAAGTGACTGGAAGGAAAGTAGAACTCGACGAGGTTGTCGAACCTTCTCTCGAAATTGCGAGTAGCGCGCACCGGAAGAAGTTCTGTGGTGCTGCACCAATAAGAGAGGAAGCTAATGATAGTGATCATGAAACTTGTTGAAGTTGCTCTGAGCCTCGAGGTCAACGAGAAATCGTACCACTCCAGTTGGTATGATTCCGTTATGAATGTCATGTTGGTGGACAACACCGATGACCGAGACATATGAGGAAGCGATGATGAGCCCAGATTCCAATAAATGGCAAGAAGCCATGAAATCGAAATTGGATCCATGTACGAAAACCAAGTATGGACTTTGGTGGACTTACGGATGGCGGAAGGCTGTCGAGAACAAATGGATTTTCAAGAAGAAAACAGATGCTGATGGTAATGTTACTGTCTATAAAGCTCGACTTGTCGCAAAAGGGTTTCGACAAATTCAAGGAGTTGACTACGATGAGACTTTCTCACCGGTAGCAAAGCTAAAGTCTGTGAGGATTATGTTAGCAATCGCTGCATATTATGATTATGAGATATGGCAGATGGATGTCAAAACAGCATTCCTCAATGGAGACATTGATGAAGAGTTGTATATGATGCAACCCAAAGGTTTTGTCGATCCTAAAGATGCTAACAAGGTATGCAAGCTTCAACGGTCCATCTATGGATTGAAGCAAGCATCCCGAAGTTGGAATCAACGTTTTGATAAGGTAATCAAAATTTTTGGTTTTATACAAACTTATGGAGAAGCTTGTATTTACAAGAAAGTGAGTGGGAGCTCTGTAGCATTCTTAATACTGTATGTGGATGACATATTGTTGATTGGGAATGATGTAGACCTTCTTAATAGTGTCAAAGAGTATTTGAATAATAGTTTTTCAATGAAGGATCTTGGCGAAGCAGCTTACATATTAGGCATAAAGATTTATAGAGATAGATCGAAACGCCAAATATCATTGTCACAAAGTACATATTTGGACAAAGTTCTAAAGAGGTTTGGAATGGAAGATAGCAAGAAAGGGTTCTTGCCCATGTTGCTAATCGACCTTGAGTAAAACTCCAAGTCCGACATCGGCGGAAGATAGAGAAAGGATGAGTAAGACTCCTATGCCTCAGCCATAGGATCTCTAATGTATGCCATGCTATGTACTAGACCCGACGCATATCTTTGTTAGTCTAACTAGCAGATATCAAAGTGATCGAGGTGGATCATTGGACAGCATCAAAACATCCTTAAGTATTTGAGAAGAACTAAGGATATGGTTCTTTCTTATGGAGGTGATGAACAGCTCATTGTTAATGGTTACACCGATGCTAGTTGGAACACCGATCCGGATGATTCTAAATCACAATGGATACGTATTTATTTTGAATGGTGCAGCGATTAGCTGGAGGAGTGCAAAGCAAAGCGTTGTGGCGAGATCTTCAACTGAATCGAATACATGGCTGCCGGAGGCTTCACAAGAAGCGATATGGATGAAAGAGTTCATTACTGAGCTGGGTGTGGTTCCTAGTGCTTTGGACCCAATGTCTATCTCTTGTGATAACATGGCGCCATAGCCAATGCGCAAGAACCAAGGTCACACAAGAAGTGAAGCATATCAAGCTGCGTTTTCACGCTATTCGAGAACATATCCGGATGGGGATATAAAGATTTGCAAAGTACACACAGATCTGAATGTGGCGGATCCGTTGACTAAACCTCTCCAGGGCAAAACATGACCAACACCAAACTGCCATGGGTGTTCGTATATTACCATGTAATCTAGATTAGATGACTCTAGTGCAAGTGGGAGGCTGGAGATATGCCCTAGAGGCAATAATAAATGTAGTTATTATTATATATCTTTGTGTTTATGATAAATGTTTACATTCATGCTATAATAGTATTAACAAGGAAACCATTAATACTTGTGTGATTTGTAAACTTAATTTGAAGTCCCTAGTATAGCCTCTATACTTCACTAGCTTGTTGGTTGATTGATGATTGTGGTTTCCCTATCATGAACATTGAGATGTTATCAACAACAAGATCATATCGTTAGGAGAATGATATGGTGGACATACTCCTATAGACAAGCGTAGCATAAAGATCAATTCATTTCAATAGTTCAATTGCTATATGCTTTCTGATACATAGTAACCTAATTCCTTCACCATGAGATCATGCATATCACCTTTCTTTGGATGGATGCTTTGATGTCATCAAACACCACACCGTAACAGGTGGCTATAAAGGTGGCATTGAGTGTTAGGAAAGTATTGGTTGAAACACATGGATCAAGAGTGGGATTTGTCCATCCACATGACGGATAGATATTCTGGGCCCTCTCGGTGAAATGTCATCCAATTAGCTTGCAAGCATGTGACTTGGTCACAAGGGATCACATATCACGGCGAGAAAAGAGTACTTATCGATGCGAGGATGAACTAGGTATGCGAGATACCGCGATCATAACCTCGGATAAGTAACATATCGTGAGACAAAGGGAAATTGGTATCGTATGTAAGTGGTTCATTCGATGCAAAGTAATCGTAGAAATATGTAGAGCCATATGAATTTCCAGATTCCTCTATTGGTTATTGTTGAAGTGTCTCGATCATGTCCGCATAATTCACGAACCGTAGGGAGACACATAAGGATTCGGCGTTGTTTGAGTAGTTATGGTATTATGAGAAAGAGACCGAATATTGTTGAGTCTCGGATGGGATCCGGGATATCACGAGGAGATCCGGAATGGTCCGGAGAATAAGATTCATATAAGGAAAGTCCGTTTGAGTAGGGGATGGTTCCGTGTTTTCATCGGAACATTCTAGAAGGTCCCGGAATGTCAAGCACTCCGGAGGAAGGGTACATGAATGTGTCATTACATATTGGAATGATTGCATCATGTACTAGGTGTTCTTGCTGTCCAAAATAAAGGATTTATTTAAATCCTAAATTGAAAAGTCAAACGGCCAGTTTGAAAGTCAAACGACAATTTTGGGAAGTGGGAAAGAGGAGGAGGTGGAGGCCGACTTGGGGAGGACTCCCTTGGCGTGGCGCCTCCCAAGGCCGACTTGGGGAGGACTCCTCCCTTGGCCAGCCCTCCCACCTATAAAGGGAGGCAGGGCCTCCCTCCTAGACACACACAAGTTCCTATCCTCTAAACTAACCCCTAGACCTAAACCCCGGTTTAGAGCTATTTCGGTTTAGAGCCTTCTAATTGGTTTAGAGCCTTCTAATTGGCGTGTCTAATTACTAGACCACTAATAGCCTCTCTCATAAGCTCCACCATACTACTTTGGCTTAAGGCGAAGCCTGCGGGATTTCCTCTACTCCGGTACCACGCCGTTGTCTGCCGGAATCATGAGGAGAATGCTACAACCTCCATTTTCTTTGGAACAAGGGAGAGGAAGGTCTTCGTCGAAAATCTTAACGTGTGACGATCAAGGGAGCGCTGCCGGAACGTGGCGCTGGAAGGATCGTCTACGCGATCTTGAGATCGGAAAGAGTACGACTACATCACCCACGAGAATCTGCTCTCGTTAAACACTTTGGAATCTTCGAGGGTGAGTTATTCCATCGACTCGTTGCTGCAATCTAGTAGATAGATCTTGGCTTGTTTGTTTGTATGCGATAGAAAATTTTTGTTTTCCATGCTACGAACCCCTACATAATATTCATAGATCAAACCTTACAGAGGTTAGCAAACCACACTCATTTTTGCTACTTGGACGGATATTCTGTTTTTTTCCAAATAGTTGTTCATCCTGATGACCAACTTAAAACAACTTTCATTAGTCCTTATGGTTTACATGCTTACCGACGTATGCCTTTTGGGTTATGTAATGCTCCAGCTACTTTTCAAAGATGCATGACTGCTATATTTGTAGATTGTATAGAACTGATAATGGAAGTATTTATGGATGATTTTTCTGTCTATGGAACTTCGTTTACTAGTTGCTTGGATAATCTCAATAGAATTTTGCAGCGTTGCAAAGAAACCAATCTTGTCTTAAACTAGGAGAAGTGCCATTTTATGATCAAAGAAGACATAGTTATTGGACATAAAGTATTAGGTAAGGGTATTGAACTAGATAGGGCTAAAGTTGAAGCAATAGAGAGAATGCCACAACCAAGGTACATAAAAGGTATAAAAAGTTTTCTTGGTCATGTAGGTTTTTATAGAAGGTTCATTAGGAATTTTTCTGGAATTTCTAAACCTTTGACTAATATGTTGCAAAAAGGAGTCAATTTTGATGATAATTGCCTTATTGCCTTTGATAAACTTAAATATGCTTTATCAGTGTCCCCATCATTAAACCACTTATATGGGATATGGCTTTTGATTTAATATGTGAAGCTAGTGATGATGCTATAGGAGTAACTTTGTGACAACACATAGGTCGCAGATTTAATATTATATATCATGCTAGTAGAACTCTCAATAATGCTCAAAAGAATTATCCTAAGGAAGAAAGAGAACTCTTTGCCGTATTTTTCTCTTGTGATAAGTTTCGTTCTTATATTGTTGATGCAAAAGTAAGAGTTCATACGGATCGTGATGGTTTAAAAGAACTCCTCGAGAGGAAGTTTCATAAGCCGGGACAAATAACCTTCTGCCACAACAGAGATTTGGCCCATTTCTCTGCCGCGGCAGAGAATTCATTTTGGCACATTTTGTTGCCGCGGCAGCATTTTCGCCACTTTTGTGCCGCGGCAGAGAATTCATTTAGGTTGATTTATTGTTTATTTAGTGTTTTACACTCATCAATGAAGGAACCATTATATTACACAAGATTATCATGACAATATTACATTCGATACACGGATCGAGTTTATGCACTACATACATAATTTGCTCTTTGTACAATCCCTATTGTCTATATACAGCTGAATTGTATTCCCCTTTTGGGTCTAGGACTTCTGCATCCAAGAATCCCGTCAATTCCTCCTGAATTGCTCGTACGCGATCCTTTGGCAGAAGACCGTCCCGTAGACGTTCGATCTGATTTAAAAAAGGAGTCAGCCTATATGAATGAAACTAAACACAATTTGATTGTAATTAAAAACTATGGAAATTGTTTACGTACGTGGAGTTGCTCTAAATTTCTGCCCTTCTCATCGCACGTCTGCCGGATGAACTCGCAAACATAGTATCTACATAGATTGTTACCTGGTCCCTGCGTCAGGCACTTTACGAGAACATAGTTCAATCAAAATAATAATCAAGCATGATAATAACTGTATCAAAACTAGAATCAAAGAGATGCACGGATATAGCTAGTGGTGCTTACATCTAGTGCTTCAAATGTAAGCTCCTCTTTCCAAACACCCCTAGCCTTTTTGGTGAACCTTTTCCAAGCGCTGCCCGGCGAAGAAAATGAATAAAATAAGTTATTAAGTACTTGATATCATAAAATTCACGAACGTTGCCGATATAGTGTCGTAATGATTAGAATTACCGCTGGAGAAGTATCTGCATGTCCTTCCACATCTCAAGGGGTTTATGTTTCGAGTCCATGACTAGTACACGCCCTTTGTCAAGTTGAATGATTAACAGAATATAGTGGTAGCTGCGAATGCATAACTAATCAATTATATACTTAACATCGAGTAAGCGAAATAGAAAGTGTATACAAGACAATAACACTCACTCGAAGTTGTAAGAAAATAGTATTTTCCTTCTGGTTTCTTAAAACCTTAACGCGTGTACTATATTATCCTCCGTATTCTGGGGGTTTGTTTTGAGATTAGCTTGATGAACCCAATATGGGTCAATGAAGCCAATGTCATAGATTTTTCCTCTGCTGCATTCGAGAATCTTCATTCTACATATTACATTATGATTATATACATGCAATAAACAAGGTGAGATAGCTGGAGACTAAATTAATTACATAATTAGTACTTACAGACAATAGGCACTGATGATCGATTTGTCCAAGACGTCTTGATTGAATAATTGAAATAGTTCATCAAATTCAATGGATATCATGTCATCCATATCTTTCCCATAATGCTTTTTTGTAACCTTCAAGACTATCCGATTAGCCCGGCCTTTGTGGCATGCAAGTACCGTTATGCAATCTTCGCATTTTGTTGGAAGATTATTTACCTCCTCGGTTTGTGAGAGGTTTGTCAGTCTTGTATTTGTATGCTACTTCACTCACGGGAAGTACTCTAAGCGGGATAAGTACTAGGCAATACTCATACCTTGAGCGCGGCGCTTCTCCGTGTGCAACTACCTACGGATCATCTTGCTCTTTGGCACCAAATTTGCTCGACCCCACATTGGTTTGGGAAATCACCTTGAGAGGGGCGCAAGACTGTTTTGCTTGTTCTCCGAGCTAGGCAACAGATTTATCGCTTGCATCAGTACTGCTCTTCGACGCTTTTTGTGCCGCATGTGACTTGAGAATAGAACGCTCATAGTCTGATGACAGCTTTGGCTCGGGTTGATAAAGAGACTTTAGCATTTTCAACACTTTGGCTTTTTCTTCTTTGGTCTTTGGGGAACTCGCTCTTTCGCCACCTCAGCTTAGCGAAACTGTCGTTTCGCATCAACGATCGCCATACCGCTCTTCAAGATCATAAGCTCTCTTGGGAGGAACCTTTGGTACTTTTGGAAGAGGCTCTTGTTTACGTTTGGCGATCGCTTACCACGCAGAGTAGCGGTACGCTTTTTATCTGAGGCGCGCGATGGCTCCTTGATGATGGCTGCGCCGGAGATTGGTGAAGCGACGGAGCCGGGTGAGGTGACGGAGCCGGGTGAGGCGACGAAGACGGCTGCCGCGGCGGCGACGACCTCGCTGAAGACGTGTGAGGCGGCGGCGAAGATGGCCTTGGCATAGATCAAATGGCTCATGTTTGTTCTCATCCCACGCACGTACATCTGGTTTGCCCCACAACTGTAAGAGTTCTTCAACTAATGGCCTAAGGTACACATCAATGTCATTGCCCGGTTGCTTCGGGCCTTGGATGAGCAATGTCATCATAATGAACTTACGCTTCATACACAACCAAGGAGGCAGGTTGTAGATACATAGAGTCACGGGCCAGGTGCTGTGACTGCAGCTCTGCTCCCCAAAAGGATTCATGCCATCCGTACTTAGACCAAACCATAAGTTCCTTGCGTCACCTGCAAAGTCTGGGAAGTCTCTCTCGATTTTTCTCCATTGTGACCCATTAGCAGGGTGTCTCAACTTCCCGTCTTTCTTACGGTCTTCTTTGTGCCATCGCAACAACCTGGCATGCTCTTTGTTTCTGAACATGCGTTTCAACCTTGGTATTATAGGAGCATACCACATAACCTTAGCAGGAACCCTCTTCCGGAGGGGCTCTCCCTCAACATCACCAAGGTCATCTCGTCTGATCTTATACCGCAATGCATTGCATACCGGGCATTTATCTAAATTCTCATACTCCTTACCGTGATAGAGGATGTAGTCATTAATGCATGCATGTATCTTTTGCATATCTAATCCTAGAGGACAGAGAGTCTTCTTTGCTTCGTAGGTACTCTCGGGATGTTCGTTATGTTTTGGAAACTTCGGCTTCATTATTTTCAGCATCTTTTCAAATGAGGAGTCAGTTAGACCACACTCTGCCTTCCATCGCAACAATTCCAGTGTGGTACCAAGCTTTGTGCTGCCATCTTCACAATTTGGGTACAACAATTTCTTGTGATCTTCTAACATGCCCTCTAATTTCAACTTCTCATTTTCTGTTTCACAGTCTCGCTTTGCATCAGAAATGACCCTACCAAGTTCATCAGCCGGCTCATCTAATGTCCGTTCTTCACCTCTCCATTGTCTTCCATTGCAGTATCACTGTATTCAGGAAACATATGATGATAGTTGTTATCATCATCTTCTTCTTCACCATCTTTCATCATAACCCCTCTTTTCCCGTGCTTGGTCCAGCAATTATAGTTGGGCATGAAACCTTTCATAATCAGGTGTCCGCGAATGATTTTCGAGGAAGAGTACTCCTTGTTGTTCCGACATTGAACACATGGACAACGTATAAAACCATTCTCTTTGTTTGCCGTAGCCACATCGATAAATTTATCCACGCCTTTCATATACTGCACGCCACGGTCACCGTACATCCATTCCCGACCGTTCATCTGCATCATATAAGTAAGTTTATCAAAAAACAGGACATCATAAATAGTGAAATGACCAATTCACATCGACACATGCATTGTATCAATGACAGAGAAAAGATAAGATTGCTAACCTCGATTGAGGGAAATAAAGAGGAGAAAGTTCAAGTGCGTCTCGGACACCTTCTATATTTTTGTTCTATGAGAAATTGGACGGGATTATTCACTCAAACATTTCATCAAACACCTTGAATGCATGCATAGGGGAGAAAAAACTAGCACATCCCTCACACCTTCCACCAAGAGAAAAAACAGAGTGGAGGCATAGAGGGCTGGGGCGTTGCATTTATAGAGGGCGGGAGCATACGTCCCGGTTGGAGCCACCAACCGGGACTAAAGATGTGTGCCACACCACGTGGCTGTGGCCAAACCTTTAGTCCAGGTTGCTGGCTCCAACCGGGACGTATGCCCCGTTACCAACCGGAACGCATGCCTCCGGGCCCCGTGCCCGCTCGAACCGGGACGCATGCCAGTATTAGTCACGGTTAGTGGCGCAACCGGGACTAATGCTCTGAGGGGCGCGAACGGATGGCCTGTTTTCTACTAGTGAAGCGTCCAAACTATCTATATCTACCACCTAACAACTGTGTGTCGCCTGCCTAGTGTGGGTTCAAATACCCTTTAATTGCCACACCAGCACCATTATCGTCTTTCCTCCAAAACACCAAAAGGCCTCGACTTTTGAACAAGAGAAAATGTCCGATCGGCGCAAACGGGAACCGGTGATCAGTATGAGACAATAGACAGGACGTGGCAAAACATTTAAAGGTTGGAGAATTAAACGCTTCTGTGATTTTTTTTTTCTCAAACTTTGTCGTCCACCACGCTAGTTTAAGGATATCCTAGTAATTAACGACCAACAATACTCCACAATAAGTTACCACGTGTGTGTTTAATTAGTGGTACTTACAATTTGTTTTCACGCTAACTTTATGTGCCGACTTGTATATACTGTTTCTTTTTTAAGAAGCAATAATCACAGAATTTGTGTTATCTTTTTTCTAAAGACACAATCGATGTTTTTTTAGAGTATGTTCTTAGAAACATCATATAATGAGAAAATAAGGAGGGGATATTGATAGTAGCCCATCTGCTATGTGCTAATGGGCTACCTAGGCTAGACCACGTATGTATCCACCTTTGTTGTGATCTATCTCATGGATGGATTACTAGCTAACACATATGTATCCATATTTGTGGCCATCTATCTATCTATCTATCTATCTATCTATCTATCTATCTATCTTATGGATGAATGTCTAGCTACAACACGTACTTAGTATATATTCATGTGAGTACAAACCAGCCAGCTCAAAGCGTCCAAACTATCTATCTCTACCACCTAACAACTGTGTCCCGCCTGCCTAGTGTGGGTTCAAAAACCCTTTAATTGCCACACCAGCACCATTATCGTCTTCCCTGCAAAACACCAAAAGGTCTCGACTTTTGCACAAGAGAAAATGTCCAATAATCGGCGCAAAAGGGAACCGGTGATCAGTGTGAGACAAGAGAGGACGTGGCAAAACAATTAGAGGTTGGAGAATTAAACGCTTCCATAAAATGTTTTTTTCTCGAACTTTGTCGTCCACCACTAGTTTAAGGATATACTAGTAATTAACGACCAACAATACTCCAAAATAAATTGCCAGGTGTGTGTTTAATTAGTGGTACTTACAATTTGTTTTCACGCTAGCTTTATGTGCCGACTTGTATATACTTTTTCTTTTTTAAGAAGCAATAACGACATAATTTGTATTATCTTTTTTCTCAAGACATAATCGATGTTTTCTTAGAATATTTTCTTAGAAACAATATAATGAGAAAATAAGGGGATATTGATAGTAGCTCATTTGCTATGTGCTAATGGGCCACCTAGGCTAGACCACGTATGTATCCATATTTGTTGTGATCTATTTCATAGATGGATTCCTAGCTAGAAGTATGTATCCACATTTGTTGCCATCTATCTATCTTATGGATGAATGTCTAGCTACAACACGTACTTACGTATATATTCATGTGAGTATAAACCAGCCAGTTCAAAGCGTCCAAACTATCTATCTCTACCACCTAACAACTGTGTGCCGCCTGCCTAGTATACATGGGCATGTTCCGGGCTGGGCCGGGCTCGGGCCGGGCCTAACAAAGCCCGACCGCATAAATCCCAGGCCCAAGCCCGGCCCGGCCCGGCTGTCAGGCCTAAAACTCGGCCCAAGCCTGGCCCGCCATTGTGTAAATTCTCCGGGCCGTCGGGCCGCGGGCCGGGCCTTTCCTTATTTGCGCATTTCTCCTAGCCCAAGCCCGGCCCGTGCACCCACCGGGCCACAAATCTCAAGCCCAGGCCCGACCCGCGGGCCTTAAAAGCCCGACCCGTCAGGCTTTTTTCGGGCCGGGCTGCCCATGCCCAGGTATACTGCCTAGTGTGGGTTCAAATAGCCTTTAATTCCCACACCAGCACCGTTATCATCTTCCATGCAAAACACCAAAAGTTCTCGACTTTTGCACAAGAGAAAATGTCTATAATCGGCGCAAAAGGAAACCGGTGATCAGTGTGAGACAAAAGAGAGGACGTGGCAAAACATTTAAAATGTTGGAGAATTAAACGTTTCCGTGAAATGTTTTTTATCAAACTTAGTCGTCCACCATTATTTTAAGGATATCCTAGTAATTAACGACCAACAATACTCCAAAATAAGTTGTCAGGTGTGTGTTTAATTAGTGGCACTTACAATTTGTCCCCATGCTAGCTTTATGTGCTGAGCTGTAAATTCAAAAGGTGTATACTTTTTCTTTTTTAAAGAAGCAATAGCGACAAAAAATGTGTTATCTTTTTTCCGAAGACAACTTCAATGTTTTTCATTATTGACGAAATAAGGAGGGGATATTGATACTTGGTAGTCTATTTGCTATGTGCTAATGGGCCACTTAGGCTCGACCAACAACTTGGGGCCATGATGGACTATTTAGTTAGTTCGTGGCTAGGCAGTGGAGAAGTCAAATTACGCATTTGATCCTACAAACGACTAGGCTCAAAATCTGTACCACGAGCCCAATCCCTTTAAGGACACATGTCAAAAAAAATAAAAAAATTGAACATGCGGAAAGAACAGAAGTTCCATGCCAGAAGGAACTGATAAAGAGAGTGAGACGAAAGAGAGACTCGGACAAACAGGATATAACTGAACATGTATAGAAAAAAAAATGTCACAGCGTGTTTTCGGGCTACGTGGTTCACAAGCCCATCTGGTAGAGATGAGCGTCCACCCGGCCTGCCGGCGCACGTTTCTGCCTCGATCGGCCCTCGATGCAGTAGACGATGGAAGCGTACGCACGTAGTGAATGCAGTAGACGTCGCGCGAATTCTCAAAAAAAAGAAAGTAGGCGTCACGCGTTAGTGCGTTACCATGAACGGCCGGAGACGCATCATCGATCGACCATGCATATGCATGGGTAAGGTGATGCATGACGACGTGCACGCTGGAGCACAGGTTGATCATGTAAAGCACGTCCTGGCTCCAGGGTCTGCATGACCTGTGTGCTACTTTGGACGGTTCCCGTGGAGTTCGATCCCGGAAGGTAATTAACACCAAAAGAAGCAACCGACCGCCCGGCCCGTCCCTCCATGGCTCCATCTGTTCTTCTTCGGCATTCGGTTCCTTCCAGTGCATGTCATGCATACGCCTCGTAGCGAACGAGGCGCCGGCCGGGCGCGCGTCCTCGGCCGCGCCCGCGCGCGCGCGTGGTTCGTTTCCAGCTAGCTGCATGCCTTGGCGGTAGCGCCCGCAGCTGTTCCTTCACTTTTTTTTTTTTTGCTTTCGGTGCCGTGTAGTGTAACGTAGATCGACAAGGTGATGCCTACGTCGGATCATATGTGCATCTGTTCTGTGCCCCACATGGAAGTGGAGTGGAGTGTTGCATCTGACCGATCGATCGACTGTGGTGCATTACACTATGTGCTAACATGTCAGTTTGAGCACATAGGGCCACATGCAAAGTACTTAGGCATGACGCATACGTGCAGTGGCGAAGGACGAATAAAAATTGAGGTCGGACGAACTTCAAAGCATTAAAAAAATTGATGCAAAAAATCAAGATTCTGTCGACGCATAAATAAGTTATATGATCTTAAGTACAGTCACTTAGTACAACGGTAATAGCGACGTATATAAATCAAAGTAAAACAAACAAACGTACCAATAATAAATTTAAACTTGATTATACCTTTCCCCTTAGCAGCTGCAGGTTTCTTCCTCTTCTTATCCATAGATTATTCACAAACAACAATTCACAAATTTTCTGAGCCCTAGCAAGTAATTGGAGATTAGATCATGAAGACATGAACACTGAGAATTTGAGATTAGGGTTAATGGAGGGATGATGAATGGAGATTGGAGGAAAAGGGGCGGCTGGACCTGGGCTAGGCGCACAGACCCGAGGGAGACTGGAGACAGGAGGAAAGGGGGGCGAGTGGGCGACGGTGATCGGTCCCTGTTCCTCCGTTGTTCCAGTCCCTGCATCGTTCGGTTTCAGACTTCCAGGGGAGACAGCAGGGCGATCGGTTCCAGCAGGGAGCGATCGAGCGAACAGGGGAGGCGCCGAGGCAGGTCGATCGACAGGCGGCATTGAGGGCAGGTATTTCCTAGCGTGCGGCCCATCTAAGGCCCGGAAAGGCCAAACCTTTACCAACACGGCTCATTATAGCATTTTTCTTCAGTTTTTCTTTAAATCGTATAAAACTGAATACATATTGAAAAAAGCATATATATATACAATTTTTTGCAAAAAATTGAGGTAGGGCAGCTGCCCTACCTTGCCCACTGAGGAGCTTCGCCCCTGCATACGTGTGTGACCGTGTATACCAGTGTACCTATATGTTCGATGTGATCGAGGACATCTGACGACCTGTGCTTCACCTGTTCACCAAACCAGCATTAATTTGGTGCTATCTATCTATCTATCTCATGGATCTGGATCTAGCTACAACATGTAAGTACTCCCTCTGTTTCAAATTACTCCGCGCGCACGCTTACCTAGGTGGACTAGTACTCTTTTATTTTTCATCCAAAAAAAATTCTGGATTTTTGGTATACGTAGTACACATTTCATACTATCTATTTCAAAAATTTCAGGATTTTTTTGAATGAAAAATGAGAGAGTAATAGCCCACCTACATAAGCGTGCCGGCGGAGTAATTTGAAACAGAGGGAGCATGTATCCATGCAAGTACAAACCAGCCAGCTAGCTCTCGAAGCTTCCAAACCTCTGCATCCCTAGCACCTAACAAACCGTGCGTGGGTTCAAAAACACTTTAATTGCCACATCAGCACAATTATCGTCTTCCATGCACCACACCAAAGCGTCTCAGCTTTTGGACAAGAAAATAAACGTCCGATCGACGCAAAAAGGCCAGTAAGCGGTGATGGGTGAGACAAAAGAGAGGACGTGGCAAAAGAACGAAAAGCTAGAGAACTGATTATCCGTTGGTGAAAAAAAGTAAAGCTTCTTGTTTCTCGAACTTACTCGTCCACCGCGAGTTTAAGGATGTAATCAACGATCAATATTGCCAAAATATGTTGCCAGGTGTGTGTTTAATTAGTGGCACTCACCATTTGTTCTCACGCTACCTTTATGCGCTGACATGTAGATTCAAAAAGGGTATACCTTTTCTTCTTTAGGAACGATATCGAGGAAATAAGTGTTATCCTTTTTATTAAGACAAAATCGATGTTTTTTTTTTCTCTTAGAGTATCTTCTTAGATACATTATTGAGGAAATAAGGAGAGGATATTCATACCTGGTAGCCCATTTGCTATGTGCTAATGGGCCGTCTAGGCTTGACCAATAAATTTGGGCCATGATAGACTATCCATTCTACTTCATGGTTAGACGCAGAAGGAGCCAAATTAAGCATTTAACACGAGAGTTGACTAGGCCCAAAATCAGGACAACGAGCCCAGTCCATTTAAGGACACATGCCAAAAGAATGATAGTTATCGTGCACATATTTTTTTAGATATTGGTTTCATGCCCTACCAACCGAAGTCAGTAGGGTTTTTTTTTTCGAAAAGGGGAGTAAAACCCCGGCCTCTGCATCAGTCGATGCACACAGCCTTTTATTACGAGATTAACATCCAAAAGATTTACAATTCAAGTATCGGATAAGGTTGATACATGCACCAACCAGCGAAATATACGCGATAAAAGATCGCTAAACATCTTGTAAACGACTAGTATGCCGCCAAAGACGACCGGGTGAAGATGTCTCGTGCGACCATCGAGAGGCGGCACCCGAGCTATAATATCCCGCTGGTCTTGCGGTAGAAGAAAAGCCCATAGTTGCACCCAATGTGCCACCATATGAATCACCTGCAAAAGATTGAACGTTTTGTTTTTGTTAAAGATAATATCGTTCCTACAACGCCAAATAGACCAACATAAGGCTGAGACACCAATTCGGATTCTTGCCTTAGACTTTTTATCTACACCATTCAACCAATTCCCAAACATATTCGTTACATTAGCTGGAGGGGGGAGATCGAAAGCAAAATTAACAATACGCCACAAAAGGCGAGCAAAAGGGCAAGATATAAACAAATGTTCTATGGTCTCCTGTGAGCCACAAAAGCAACACTTGCTACACCCTACCCAATTCCTTTTAACCAAATTATCCTTAGTAAGGAGAACTTTATTACGAAGGAACCACATGAAAATTTTAATTTTTAGTGGGATTTTCAATTTCCAAAGATATTTCCGAAGAAAGACTGTATGATCATTCATAAGATCCTCGTACATCGATTTCACTGAGAATACCCCAGACGTTGTTAAGTTCCATACAAACTTATCTTGGTCCTCTGACAACTGCACCATCATAAGCCTTTGGCATAAGTGGAGCCAATCAAACCACTTGGTGCCACAAAGTACTCTCCTAAAACCAATATTTAGTGGTACTTGAGCTAAGACTTGAGTCACGGTCACATTCGTCCGTTGCACAATATTATATAATGATGGATATTGTTGTGAAAGGGGTAACTCTCCTAACCATGTATCCTCCCAAAACCTAGTGTTGGCTCTATCCCTAATCTGGAAATGTCCCCTAGCGAAGAACTCATTCTTCACCTTCATAAGTCCCTTCCAAAATGGAGAATCGTTCAGTTTCGGTTGGACCTCAGACAAGGTTTTTTGACTCAAATATTTATTATGTAACAATTCTTGCCACACTCCTTCCTCATTTAGTAATTTAAAAAGCCATTTGCTTAATAAACACCTATTCTTAATTTCCAAGACCTCAATACCTAGACCTCCCTGATCTTTAGGTCTACAAATTATGTTCCATCTCGTTAGTCTGTACTTTCTTTTATTCTCATCACTTTGCCAAAAAAAGCGAGACCTATAGAAATCCAATCGCTTTCTTACCCCCTTTGGTATTTCCAGAAACGATAGCATAAACATAGGTAAACTTGTTAAAACAGAATTGATTAGAACTAAGCGATCACCATATGATAAAAGCTTACCTTCCAAAGAACCCAACTTTCCTTGAAGTCTAGTTTTTACTGGATACCAATCTGAATTTTTAAGTTTTCTATAGTGAATCGGTATGCCCAAATATCGAAATGGTAAGGATCCATCCTCACAACCAAATATTTGTTTGTATCGTTGTTCCTCCTCTTTGGCTTTCCCGAAACAAAAAATCTCACTTTTATGAAAGTTGATTTTTAATCCCGATAATTGTTCAAAGATACATAAAATTAGTTTCATGTTTACAGCCTTCTGTAGATCATGTTCCATAAATAATATAGTATCATCCGCATATTGTAAAATTGAGACTCCTCCATCAACTAGATGAGGGATGAGGCCTCCAACTTGTCCATCCTCTTTAGCTCTTGCAATTAGGATAGCAAGCATATCTACAATAATATTGAAAAGTATCGGGGATAAGGGATCTCCTTGACGAAGACCTTTTCTAGTTTGAAAGAAATATCCAATATCATCATTAACACGTATCCCAACACTCCCCCCTCGCACACATTGCTCAATCAATTTGCACCATCCTGATGTGAATCCCTTCATGCGCAAAGTTTGTTGGAGGAAGGACCATTTAACTTTATCATACGCTTTCTCAAAATCAATTTTAAATAAAACTCCATCCATTTTCTTCCGGTGAAGCTCATGAATGGTTTCATGCAGAACAACCACCCCCTCTAGGATGTGTCGCTCAGACATAAAAGCGGATTGAGTTGGTCTAATAACTTTAGGGGCAATCCCCATAATGCGATTAGTACCCACTTTGGTGAAAATTTTGAAGCTAACGTTCAATAGACATATGGGTCTATATTGTTGTATTTGTACCGCATTTTCTTTTTTAGGAAGTAGGGTAATGACACCAAAGTTCAATTTAAACAGAGGAAAATCCCCTGTATGCAAATCACTAAATAATGCCAACACATCAGCCTTGATCACTTCCCAAAAAGTTTGGTAGAACTCAGCCAGGAAACCATCCGGGCCAGGTGCTTTATTATGCTCCATTTGGGAAATAGCCTCGAACACCTCTTTGTCAGAAAAAGGTGCCATGAGAATACTATTCTCCTCAATGGTTAGCTGCGGTATGTCATGAGTGACCCCCTCCATCATGGAAATATTAGTTGGGGAAGGTGCCCCAAATAGCTTTTTGTAGAATTCAGTAATATAAACTTTTAAATTTTCCTCACCAACAATCGTCCCTTCCTCCTGCTCTAATTGAAAAATCTTTTTCTTCCTGTTCTTACCATTTGCCACCAAATGGAAGTATTTAGTATTATTTCCCCCTTCTTGAATATGTTTTACTTTCGCCCGTTGGGCCCATTTTGTCTCCTCGTCTCTCCTAAGAGCCGTAATGCGATCATTAGCCTCTTTTAAAGTCCCCTGCTCATCTATACTTAACAAAATAGTTTCTGCCTTTTTGTCAAGATTATTGATAATAGAAAGCAATCTTTCTTTTTCTCTCTTGTATTTCCCACTCAATTTTTTTGCCCAACCCTTTAGAAAACAACGCAAGTGGCGTATTTTATTTTGCCATCGCTCCATAGGTGTACTTCCCTTGGTAACTGCAGCCCATTCAGCCGCCACCATCTCATAAAAACCTTCTTGTCGTAGCCAATACAACTCAAAGGAGAAGCGAGGTTTGTTACCAAGATGTGCCTTAACTCCAGAATCAATAAGTAAAGGAGTATGATCAGACTCGGCACGTGTAAGAGCTCGCACAGTAACGAGAGGGAATTTCTGTTCCCACTCAACACTCGCCAAAATACGATCCAACTTTTCATAAGTGGGTATTTTTCTACGGTTAGCCCACGTAAATTGTCGTCCCGAAAGAATAATTTCTCTAAGATCAAGGCTCTCAATGATCGCATTAAAGACAAAAGGCCAATGTGCATTAAAATTATCGTTGTTCTTTTCATCTCTGGATCGAATGATGTTAAAATCTCCACCCACCAACATAGGTAAAGGTTCTGACTCGCACATCCGAACCAGTTCAGCAAGAAACTCAGCTTTATGAGTGTCCTGTGCTGCCCGTGAGCAGTACAAGGACCCATTGAAAGCCATCCTTCTTACACTTAACATGCAATTTTACACAGTAATCCCCAGTCGACACCTTAAGAACTTGGAGCGTATCGGTGTTAATGCCCACCAGAATCCCTCCGGACCTACCATGAGGTGGTAGACAAAACCACATAAAATCTAGACCAGCCGCAAGTTGTTTTAAAAAAGGTACCGCAAAATTCGATCTTCCTGTCTCCAATAAGGCAATGAAGTCTAGGCGGTGTTCCCTTAAAGATTCCTTAACGAAATTATGTTTAGCAGGATCTCTAAAACCCTCACTATTCCAAGTCATACCTCTAAGACTCTGCATCATGAGAATATTTTTTTTGTTCGCTTCCTAGTGCTCCTTCGCATATTAGAAACATCATATACCTTTTTCTTTCGACATTTCTTATGACTGGAGTTTAGTATTGGAAGATCCAATATATCATCCGATACAACCTCCTCGTCCTCCACATCGATCAAATCCTCACACAAGGTAGAAACTTTTGAAACCAATAGATTAGAGGGACCAATATCCCCATCTATAGAATCAGAAATATTCTTTTGAAGTATTATGATATTTCTCTCTTCTTCCAGATTTTTTAAACCTCTAACAGATTCTAAAGATTGCTGAACCGAATCACCTAACGAAATACCAATTCTATTTGCTCTAGCCACAACTTCAGTATCATCAATTGATAGAATCTAAAGAGTCGGTGGTGGTTTTATACCTGAAGCACTCCCAGAGTTGCGGTGCTGCACATTCCTCATAGCCCTTTCCATCTGCGTATCATCAGCATTTGATTGTCCTTGGATGCGTGTACTAGATCTTACACCAGTCCCAACAGACTGTGGTATCCCGCCAAAAGCTATTACCTCCTCCATAGTTGGTCTTTGCTTAATTGGCGTACATACACCTGTATTGTGTTCCACCACGGTAGAATGAAGCACATCAGAAATAGTGTTACATGCATCACTAAACCCAAACGTGTTTGGCTGGACAGAAGCAAGTGAAGATTGCATACCATTTTTATAGTACATGAAAGCACTCTCTTCATTGAAATTTGAAACGTCAAATTTATTCTCGACTGTCACATCAGCAACCGATTTTGATGAAGCCAATGGGCACACCCCTAAAGAAGTACGTTCAAGTACAGTAGGAGACTTATTAAAAAGAATAGAATTACTTTCACTAATCACCGAAATACCTTTATTATGCAGAGATGAAGCCACTTGATTCGGGGACGGAGAACCAATGGTCATAGCATTTGCGTACCCCCTATTCGAACCATCCGAGCTTGTTTTACTGCCGAGATATGTAGGGAAACCAAACACTCCCTCTGTAGCCGCGACGTCCTGTCCTTGGCTCGAAGCCGACCCACGCATGCACTGGCCGATCAGCGGCACAACAACAGAGGCGGGCTTCGGAGTCGCTTCAACACCAGCAAGGGACAAGGCAGGTGAACCAGCCGAGACGAGGGTCGGCTCCTCTTCAACAGTAGCACGGGGCAAGGTAAGATTCGACGTAGTACGCCGCACGCCATATGGGGAACCTCCCAACAATACCTGCCGGACTGGGATGAGTCGATCTTGATTTCCGTATCAGAAGCAGACTCAGCATAATGTTCCGCCTCTAAGTCGTGGACAGTCGAAGCATTATGAGCATCGACATGCCCAGACATCGAAGCATTGAGTTCCACACCAGAGACAAGAGCAGCGGCGACAGCACCAGACACCAGCCCCAATGCCGGTTGCACTGCACCTGGTGATAAACCCGATGTGCACTCAATCCCTTTTCCCACCTCACATGGAATAACAAAGGGTAGCTGCAGTTTCGGTCCTGTACTTGCAGCATTCAAGAAAAAATCATTCAGTAAAATAGTCCTTGCGACACTATGCTCATGCATAAGATTTGAAATATTTGAAACACAAGAAAAAGTAAGGTCACGATTGACCGTACCTTTGCAAGCTGAAGGATAAACGATGTCTCCAAATTTAATTGGACCACTCAATTGATTACCCTTAATCCCTTGATCACTGTTGTTTCCAACATCTTTTGTAGAGCTCTTAGTGCCCGAAGTAACTTGATTAGCCTGATTAGCCATATTGTCCAACTCCATATCAGTTTCCTTTTGTTTATTTCCTTCATCCTCGTCATCTTTTCGGTCATCCCTATCATTAACTTCAAGCATACGCTCGTCTTGTGCAACCACCACCTCTTCAACCTCAAAATCTAATTTAAAAAAACCCCTTCTAATATAGATCTCCATAGTGTCCGGTATACGAGCAGGATTAACACAGCCAATTTGAATCCGCAAGACCTTATGTTTCCGGGTGTACGCCATATCTATAGCCTTTGTCTTCCCAAATAGAGTTCCAACACCCCAAAGTGTCAGAAAATCTCCTCTTATATCAGACGGAATACCCGAAACTTGCACCCACACTTCCGGCAACATATAAAGCGGCTCCTCCGCAGCTGACCATTCATCAAACACCAGATCAGTAGCCCGATTTGGAACTTGATACACATGAAAGGTCAACACACGTAAGACTTCATTCTTGTTTGGGAATCTAACCCTATAAATATTATTTTGAAACTGAAACACCTCCCACTGAAAGTTCTCAATAGGAACAAGACGCTTAAGGAGCTCAATGATTTGTGAAATAGTCATTGCATCCCCCTCCACCGTCAGTTTGACTAGCTTAGCATTCTCAACCTTTGGACGAAAAGTCCCCGTTGGCAACTCATAGAACATCAGGCCCTCATTGGCTAGACCATACATGACAATAGATGGTTTTGGGGCTTGCAACAAAGGACATGCATTAGTAGCATGATTGATAGACTCACAATTGTCACATATTGGTGCAGGACAATCTTCAATGACGTGTCCCTGTTCCTTGCATCTAAAACAGCTTTTATCATTCTTCTTGAATTTTTTTGCCGGAGCCCTAATCTCCCCTGTCACTGCAGCTGCCTTGTCTAACTCCTGTACACCTGAAGCCCCCTGCACAGTTCCTGCTTGCGTAGCCACTGCACCAACAGCAGGAGCAGTTTGCTGAGCAACCGGTGTGGTAGATTGGCCCTTGACCAAAACATCAGACTCTGCTTTTCCAAGCTGCTTTGTCGCCACCGCAGCCACTGCTGCTAACGCCGTTTGTAACGCTTCCTGGAGCACTGCATTATTCAGAGTAGGTGCAGCATCTCCATCACGATCAGCAGACCGATTGGTGTTACGGTTGTACCTATAACCTCCATAACCACCACGAACACCATTATTAAAGCCTCCTCTATGGCCAGGTTGAAATCCTCTGTCATACCTCACACCATTGTTATACCCAAAGGAACTATTTCTGTATTGATTGTTGTTATTGAAACGAACAGGATTATTGATCCCCGAGCCATGGTTGAAGTTGCCGGAACCTCCCCCACCTCGGTTCCCCTCTTGGTACGTACCATTGCCATTGAAAACATCATCTCCACCTCCAGCAGCTGCACTTGATTCACCCTGATGGTAGTTTCTGGACTGGCCCCGCCAGCCGCCCCCGTTCTGGACCCAGCCACGACCAGCGCCACCGCCACGGCCATTGCCACCACTCGCAGGCGGCTGCCCACGCCCAGCACCAGAACCACCTCGGCCAGGGTCGAAACCACGACCTCCACCAGAATTCATCACGGAAGCTTGCAGCCGCCGCCCGCCGTCACCGATGGACGAATCTGCCTTTTTCCAAGTTAAACCTAACAAATGACGAAACACACGTCCAGCGACGAGGTTTGCATCCTTAGGTACCGAAGGCAGACTCGATCGGGATCGGCCCAATGATTTTCTCCGATACAATACCGGTGCGGCTGACTCAACAGTCAGCAGGCCCTTTTGGCCCTTAGCACAACGCCATCCACGTAACCAATTTTTACTCGGGCCCAAGGCCCTATGATTATTTGAAATAAGCGAAGATCGCGGATCACAATTCAACATCGCCCCAAACCTCGTCGCCGGCGATCTTCTCCGAGAAACCAGAATCCATGAGCCTGAATCATCATTGGGATCCAGCGGACAAACCGATGGCTCCAGAACAGGACGAATGACAGCCGGTTTTGACTTTGTGCTCCTGATCCCGGACGCACGATCAGCCCTGCATCCAGAGAAAACGTCAAAAGAACTCACCTCCGGCGACGGTGCCAGCTCCAAAGCCAACTTCCTCTGGATCACCCTCCGTTGCAATCTCTTCGTCTCTCTTGATGAGGCTTCCTGCATATCCCTACCGCTATCTGGCGTCGGAGACCGACATAGATAACGTAGGGACGCAGAAGAACCTCGATCGGATCCAGCCACTCCTACCCCCGTCGACTCGACGTCATCATCTTCAGAGGAGAGCACCCAGAAACGTCCTCCGGCGGCCACCAACCCATCGCCGGCCTCGGCAGCGCATTGCCCGGAGGAACCTCCGGAATCGCCCCTAACGGTCATCTCTTGCGTTTTGTAGTAGTAGAAGAAATTAAAGCGATGGCAGTAATCAGTGAAACATGCGCTTGTGTGTGCTTCTGCTCACACTCTGAGCGAGGGTGTGACATTGTTTTACTGACTTTTCTATACTGAACTGAATTCATTGGTACTGTTGATTCACGCTGCCGAAGTCAGTAGGGTTAGCATCTTTCTTTTAAGGACTTTTGACATTTGCTTCACTGAAGCCACATTTGCTGTCATCTATCTTACAGATGGATTTCTAGCTAGAACACGTACGCATCCATGTGAGTAGAAACTAAAACATGTATATCAACGTTACAGTGTATCTATATGTTCGATCGGATCTAGGACATCTGACAACCTTTGCTTCACCTGTTCACCAAACAAGCATTAATTTGTTGCCATCTATCAATCTCATGGATCTCGATCTAGTTACAGCACGTAAGTATATTTATCCATGTGAGTCAAACCAGCCAGCTAGCTCTCAAAGCTTCCAAACCTCTACATCCCGAGCACCTAACAAACTGTATGTTGCCTGGCTAGCGTGGGTTCAAAAAACCTTCAATTGCCACACTACCACAGTTATCGTCTTCCCCGCACCACACCAAAAGGTCTCAGCTTTTGGACAAGAAAATAAATGTCCGATCGACGCGAAAAGGCCGGTAAGCGGTGATGGGTGAGACAAAAGAGAGGACGTGGCAACACAATGAAAAGTCGGAGAACTAATTATTCGTTGCTGGAAAAATAAGTAAAGCTTGCTTAGTCATCTACCGCTAGTTTAAGGATGTAATCAACGATCAATATTGCCAAAATATGTTGCCAGGTGTATGTTTAATTAGTGGTACTGACCATTTGTTCCCACACTACCTTTATGTGCTGACAAGTAGATTCAAAAGGAGTATCCTTTTTCTTAAGACGAAGTCTGATGTTTTTTCTCTTAGAGTATCTTCTTAGATACATTATTGAGGAAATAAGGAGAGGATATTCATACTTAGTAGCCCATTTGCTATGTGCTAATGGGCCGCCTAGGTTTGACTAATGAATTTGGGCCATGATGGACTATCCAGTCTGCTTCATGGTTAGGCGCGGAAGGAGCCAAATTATGCATTTAACATGAGCCCAAAATCAGGACAACGAGCCTAGTCCATTTAAGAACACCTGCCAAAAGAATGATAGTTCTCGCGCACACATTTTTTTAAATATTGGTTTCATGCCCTACCGACCAAAGTACATAGGATTAACTTATATGTGTATCTTTCTTTCAAGGACTTCTGACCTTTGCTTCATCGAAGCCACATTTGTTGCAATCTATCTCACGGATGGATTCCTAGTTAGAACACGTACGTATGCATGTGAGTACAAACTAGCTAGGTCTCAAAGCGTCCAAACTGTCTATCCCTGGCATCTAACGATTGTGCTTCGCATGCCTACCATGAGTTCAAAACCCTTTAATTGGCACCCCAACACCATTATCCCCTTCCATGCGCAACCCCCAAAAGTCTTGGCTTTTGAACAAGAAAAAATTGTTTGATCGATAAAAAAGGGAACCGGTGATCAGTGAGACAAACGAGAGGATGTGGAAAAACAATAAAAGGCTGGTGAACTAATTATACATTGTTCGAAAAAGAAGTAAAGCTTGTTTCTTCAAGTTTACTACACAATTAAAGACCAACATTACTCCAATGTAGGTTGCCGGGTGTGTGCTTAATTAGTGCTACTTCAAGTTTGTTTTCATGCTACCTTTATGTGTTGACCTTTAGATTCAAAAAGAGTATACTATTTTTAAGAACGACAACGAGAAAATATGTGCTATGTTTTTTCTTAAGATGAGATTGATGTTTTTTGCTTAGAGTATCTTCTTAGAAATATTATTGAGGAAACATGGAGGGGATATTGATACTTGGTAGCCCATTTGCTATATGTTAATGGGATACCTAGGCTTGACCAATGAATTTGGGCTATAATGAAATATCTAGTCTACTTCATGGCTAGGCGGAGAAGGAGCTAAATTATGCATTTAACACTAGAGACAACTAGCTCAAAATCAGGACCAAGAGCCCAATCCATTTAAGGGCACCTACCCAAAAAAGATAGTGCTCATGTATATAATTTTTAGATCCTGGTTTGCATGCCCTACAGACCGAAGTAGGTAGGGGTAACTCAAATGTGCATATCTCTCTCGAGAACTTCTGACCTTCACTTCACCGAAGCCACATTTGTTGTCATCTATCTCATGGATGGATTCCTATCACTAGTGGAAAAGAGGCCTTCAGTTCGAAGTTAATCCTATCACTAGTCGCGTTTTTTATGAACCGGGACTAGTGCTAACACTATTCCCAGTTCATAACGTCTCCAACGACTAGTAATCGTGATAAAGACTAGTCCTGATCCGTAATACGGTCCGGGACTAGTTACCTCTAGATGGCCAGCTGCACTTTACGGTGATTATTAGTCCCAGGTCGTATAATGGCCCAGGACTAGTTGGCCCTCTATATAGTGCAGCTTCGTGTCCACAGCCCGAGCCATGGTGTCCATTTTACTCAAATAAGAAAGCTGAGTTCATGTCCTTTTTTTTATCAAGATTTGTCAAGATTTAGTTTGCAACCCCTAAATCCAAGGTTTTAAAAGGTTAGGAACTTCATCCTTTCATCTCTTATTGTTACTTTAGCTCAATGCGATAGAAGTAGAGATGGATTTTCATGCATGCTCTAGAAGTAGAGGATTTTTAAATATGTAACAAATTTTGATTAGGCACAAAGTTACTAAAAATTGAAATGTGTAATTTTAGAGATTTAGAGCTTAAAATGGAATGAGGTTTTCACTGATAGAACAATTTTAGAGTTTCAGAGATCATTATAACTTGTATTAAATTGGTCACTGATCTCTATTCCTGATGTTGAGTAATGGTTTTTGATATACTTTTACTATAATGCAGATGGTCCGAGAATGGATGTACAGTACTGACCGATGCTCTGGCGAGTTCATTAATGGCATGCGTGAAGTCATCCGTGTGGCTGATGCAAACAAGCGGAATGGTTTTGTATTCTGTCTATGTAGTGGATGTAGAAATCAGAAGGATTACTTGTTGAAGTCTGGTTTCATGTCCAGTTATAATTGTTGGACCAAGCACAGAGAGAGAGGGGTTATAATGGAAGACAATAAAGAAGAGGAGAATGATGACAACTATCACGGTTTCCCTAAATACGGAGATACTTCCATGGGGGGAGCTGAAGGGGAGGCTGAAGAAGCGACACATGATGAGCCCACTGATGATCTTGGTCGGACCATTGCCGATGCACGAAGAGAATGTGAAAATAAAAAGGAGAGGGAGAACTTCAATCACATGTTAGAGGATCACAAAAAGTTGTTGTACCCAAATTGCGAAAATGGTCTAAAAATGCTGGGCAGTACACTGCAATTACTGCGATGGAAGGCAGAGTGTGCTATACCTGACTTCTCATTTGAAAAGTTGCTGAAAATGGTGAAGAATATGCTTCCAAACAATAACGTATTGCCCACTAGTATATACGAAGCAAATAAGGTTGTCTGTCCTCTAGGTTTAGAAGTTCGGAAGATACATGCATGCCCTAATGACTGCATCCTCTACCGTGGTGAGGAGTATGAGAATTTGGATGCATGCCCGCTATGCACTGCACTGTGGTATATGATCAAACGAGATGACCCTGGTGATGTTGAGGGTGAGCCCCCGTGGAAGAGGGTTCCTGCCAAGGTGATGTGGTATGTGATGAGTGCATATTTGCATCATGTTTTAAATTATTATTTTGCATTGTAGATGTAGGATTTTTGTATTTTACGGTGTTCGCACACACTTTTTATGTTTACTTTCACCAGGATCATATCGGATGCTGGATCCAAATGACACAATTCTTGGAGCAGTTGTACTGAAGAGAAAAGGGGTCAAAAACTACGTAAATCACTTATTTGGGAAATATTAATAATACCAGAAGAAAACCCGAAGCGAACAAAGTAGGCAGAAGAGTTGACGACCAACTATACGGGCCGCCGCCGTATAGTTCCGGCCGTATAGTTGGAGCCGCCTCCGCCTCCTCAAATAGTTTCACTCCGTGCAACTGGTTCGGAGAGATGACATACAGAACACCCAGAAATCGCCGAAACCTAACCATCGGAAGGAATCTAGAGGGGGAACTTGCCCTAGGGATCTATCTTCGCCCTAAGAAGATCTGGAAGGCCAAGGCATCGATCTCCATATTCATCAACTGCCGCATCTTCATCACCACCATCATCTCCATCCATCCCATCTAGATCTTGTTGTAATTCTTGCACTAGTTGTGGATTTATACAAGTAATATTCATCGATAATCGTTTCCATTACCATTGCCATGATGCTGTATGCCTCCATGTCCGAGTAGATCATTGGTTCTTGGGGATATAGAGAAACTCTAGCATGATATTGAAATAAGATAAAGTTTATTATGATATTCATTGTTGTGACCATGTGTTAGATTGTCTACATCTTGATGTTGGGAGAAGTCGATCTCTCCAATATTTGCCTCTTGTGGGGACTTGATGTAGGTGAAGGGAATATGCCCGAGAGACAATAATAAAGTGGTTATTATCGTATTCCTTATTTATGATAAATGTTTATTTTTCATGCCATAATTGTATTAATATGGAAAGGTTAATACATGTGTGTTTAATAAACAAAAGGAAAGTTCCTAGTTATGCCTCTCTTATAAACTAGCTCGTTGATTAACAAGATGATCAAAGGTTTCTTGATCATGGACATTGGATGTTGTTAATAACGAGGTAACAACATTATTGGAATGGTGTGATGAACATTCATCCGAAGTATAGCATTACGATCAAAGTCATTGTGTTTATATTGCTATAACATCATACGAAGTAATCTTAGTCCTTAGACCATGAGATCATGTCAATCACCAACACCGGAAGAGTATCTTGATAACATCAAACGTCACACCGTAACAGGGTGACTATAAAGATGTGTTCAGTGCTACGAAGGTGTTATGTTGAGGCTCATGGATCAAGAGTGGAATTTTTCCATCCCGATAACTGAGAGATATACTCTGGGCCCTCTCGGTGATATCACATTAGTTAGCTTGCAAGCAAGTGATTTGATCACTAGAATGTTATATCACGGGAACAAGAAAAGAGTACATGCGGTAACGAGATCAAACTAGGTATGGAGATACCGATGATCGAATCTCGGACATGTAATATATCGCGAGACAAAGGGATTGAGTTACATACGTATAAGGTTCACACGATCACAGAAGTCATCGTTGAATATGTGGGAGTCAGTACGGATCTCCAGGTCCCACTGCTGATTATTGATTGGAGAGGGGTCTCGATCATGTCTACATTATTCGCGAACCTTAGGGTGACACACTTAAGGTTTACCGACACCATTTGGAGCAAATAATATGCCAGAGAAAGAAAAGTAAAGCGCGGGAATTTATTTCACTAGACACCGGAACTATTTCGGTTGAAATTGCTGAAACTGGTTCTGCATGTGAAATTGAAATGTTATAAGGGGTTTTATGTGAATGTTCATTAATTAGAGTAATTAAAAAAATTCTGAATAAATAAATAAAAGAGTTTTATTTAAATGAGAGCTTGCATTAAATTTGGTGGAAATTTAATGCATGCGAGTGGATTTTTGAGTGGAGGCATGTTTATGTGAGTGGAGGCTTTTCATTTTGAGTGGGAGATCCACCCACATGAATGTGGAAGAGGTGGGGGAAGACACCATGGTCTGGGCACCATGCCCCTTGGGGTGTTCCCCCTCTCCCTATAAAAAGCCTCCCTCTCCTCTTCTCAAAGCACACCTCCTTGCGAAGGATCTCTCTCCCCCTTTAGAATTTCCCCATGGTCTCGGATCAGCGAGATACGTGTTCCCGGTGGATTTTTCTAGAAGGATTTATTGCTTCCGCTGCTTCGCTAGAGCGAGGGCGTGGAGGTTGTCGGGGTACCCGGACGTGTGTGCGATCACGGATGCACCACTGCTTTGCGGTGCTGGACTTGATGGTGCTGGACCGACTGGACCAGATGGACTTCATCACGATCTTGAGATCGGCAAGCGTTCGTCTACATCATCCACGAGTATAACCTTGTTAACGCTATTCGGTCTTCGAGGGTATGTATTCTATGGATGTATATCCACCCATTGCTTGTATCTAGTAGATATATCTTGGTACTTAGTTATTCCCATCGTAGGAAATTTTTTGTTTTCTGTGCTGCGAACCCTTCAGTGGTATCAGATCCAGATCTATGCGTAGATGCTTTACACGGGTAATACACATATGTATATGTGGGCGATGATGATCATTTTATTGCTTCTTAGTTGTACTTTGGATATTGGTGGCATAGTGGGATGAAGCGGTCCAGACAAACTTTACATGTCCTCGCACATGAGACCTGTTCCACGCTTGACATGCAACTAGTTTTGCATAAGTGGCTAGCGGGTGTATGTCTCTCCTACTATAGTCAATATCTAATTTACAACGAGTTGTCAATAATTTGGTTATCCTCGTTGTGGTTCCATGTTCGTAGGTAAGAACGGTTCTATCTTTGAAAGCCCTAAGCCACGTAAAACTTGCAATGGATAAATTAGAAGCGTCTAGTTTAGATTGTTGCTGGGCTAGTGTCATGATATGGTGATGTTATAAGTAAAAGTATAAGTCGATACTCTTACAACACACATAACGTGTAAGTTCCATAGACCTTGGCCTTACACATAAAGGAATGATGAAGATCATACCACGATGCACATGATGGAGATAAGGTGCAAGAACCATATCATTTCACTTTTTCACATGTGATGTTTGTTGCATCTTATATTGCTAGTTTGGCATTTTATTAGCATAATAAGATGATCCCTCATTTAAATATCAAGATAAAAATGTGTTCTTTCTTAAGTATGCACCGACAATGTTTCGCTGCTTCAAGACATCACGTGATGATCGGGTGTACTTGAATCCACGATCATATCTCGGGTGTAAGACAGTTTTACACACACGAATACTAAGGTTCTTACTTGGCGAGCCTAGCATCTACAGACATGGCCTTGGAACACGGACCGAAAGGTTAAGCATGAGTCATATATTTTGATATGATGACCATATGGATGCTCGCCTTTAAGCTACACCGACTCACGTGATGATCGGACTTGGTGTAGTGGATTTGGTTCATGTAGTCACCAAAAAAGACACGAGGGATGTCGTTTTTGAGTGAGAGTTCATTTCTAATTTGGATTAGTAGAACTCAATTTATCATAAATTAAATCAAATTGAATTTGCATAATTTGTTATAGTCATTGGCATTCGTTCACCACCTTATGATTAGTTATAATTGAGATAATATAACTATAGAATTCTGGATTTTTACTTTTCAAACTGGTATCGTATTGTGTCGAGTGCCAATCTAAAGTTTAAAGTCCTATTGCAAACTTTCAACAAACTCTATTTACTCCGTGAAATTTAATAATTGGTATTAAATCAAGAGTAACAATTCCAGTGTTAGTATCTTAAGTATCATGTTTGCCTCCATGATTCTTGATTGTTTTTAATATCAAGTTTATCTAGGAGCTGAAAGAATTGTTTCAGAAACCATAATGTGTGAAAGATATAACGATATCTGAAACAAGTATTTGGTTGCAATATGATAGAGTATAATATATGTTCTGATATTGGATGATAATTTGCAAAGGTTGGAGATGCTAGACATCCTAATCATCCAAAAGGGTTTTGGAAAGTAACGTTATACTCAAGATTCGCCTTTATAAGCTGCATTAGCTTGATCATGAAAGCCGTCATGATAAGGATGAATAGAAGATGTATGTAAAGTGTTTACTACACTAAAAGATTACTAAAGATTTTTTTTGAAAGAACGCCAATCATTTGATGATTGTAATCTACTTCAAAGTGCAAGTCCAAAGGTATTAGTATTTGAATATACACGCTTTGGACTATGTGTCATGTATATGGCGCCACTTTTGATATTGATATATTGTTTTAAAAGTAAAAGGAAATGCTGAAAGAGAATCTATAAAATATATTTGGCAGAAAAGAAAAGACTGGAAATATTCAGTTTAGGTATATAGATGATATAAATGTTATGGTTGTATTTTTTGCTTGTTAAACAATGTGGTTCTTAGGTATTGAATACCGAATTGGTTGGTATGAAATTTCATATAGAACAACGCAATTCATGAACCACAATGGCATAAGTAACTAGCAAGAGAATATGTGATGATGTTCATCGAAAACAAACAAACCGTTGTTTGTGTTTCTCGTTGACATTAAAGCTTGCCTTCAAGATTTGTTTTAATAATCGTTATTTAAATCAGGTATTATGAGAACAAAGATTGTTCAAATAATTACCGTATTCCATATAAGTTGTATGATTTAAAATCTATTTATAGAAATCACATCCATAAAACTAATGCTAAAATGTCGCAATAGAAATGATTGGAAGATCACTTACGAAGTGACATCACCGTTTAAATTATATTGGAAAGAAAACATGAAGAAACTCCATTTTCATAGATTTTTGGAGTCTTTGATTTGATTAAATGATGCTTGTGAGACTTTCCTCGGGATAATTAAAACTTCGTTCAAAGGCCAAAGAAGAACGATCGACTAAATTATTGGAATTTATACATATCAATGTATGTAGTCCATTATGTGTATTCGTAAGCGATGGATTTCAACTTCATATGCTTTCTCCGAGTGAATATTCACTTAATGAGAAAGAAGTATGATATATTTGAAAACGTTCAAAGACTTTCAAGGTGAAGTGGAAAATCATTGTAACAAGAAAATAAATGATTTATGATTTTATCATAAAGGGATTTATTTGAGTTGCAAGTTTAGCAAAACACCTGGATTTACATCTCCCGAAACACCATAGGAATATGGAGTGTTTGATATCTGTGATGAAACCTTGTTTGACATGGTTGGATCAAAGGTGTTATTTATAAAACTGCCATTATGTTTTAAAAGATTAAAGCTCTAGAGACTACCGCTTTTACACTGAAAAGAGCTCCATCTTGATCAGTTGAAATGACACCATGTAAGTTATGGTTTGGGGTAAAACCCAAGTTGTCCTTTCTTAAATTTTGGTATGCTAAGCATAAGTAAGATGTTTACAACCAAAGTCGGATGAACATGTCTTTGTAGGTTGTTTCAAATAACCATTGGTTATTCCTCCATAACACATTGGACAAAAGGGTTTGTCGCTTGATACGTGAAGTTTCTTGAAAAGACTTTTTTGCAAAAGTGAAGAGGGAGGACAATATAACTTTTATAAGGTTAACAAACCTTAGCTATATGAGCTGAGTTGCGCAGCGCCGGAAAAAATTCCGGAAGCAACCACAATGCCCATGGCTCACGTGCCTCAAAGGTTGCTGTCACGGAGGTCTAAGTTCCTATTGAAACAAGTAGGTCAGATAAACAATCAAATGCTGAGATTTGAGAGTAAATCATTGTTGTTTGACAATGATAAACCGACTACATGCAAAAAAGCGATGATGGGCCCTGACTCCATCAAATGGCTTGAAGCCATAAAATCCGTGATAGTTCCATACACGAGAAATCATGTTTTTTGAACTTGGAGGAAAGGTGTAAAAACCTATCTGTCGTATTTGGATCTATAAATAAATAGACATGGATGTTTCACATCCATGAAATAGTCGACATGTCTATAAAGTTTTTCTGACAATGTTCAAGGAGTTGACTATGACATGATTTGATCTTTCATCGCGATATTTAGTCTGGACGGTTTAAAATAGCAACCACTATATATAATTTGGTATATGGTAGATGAATAAACAAAATAAAGTTCTTCTAATAGAATAGTTACCTAGGACGTGTGCATGACACAATCCAAAGGGTTTTGTTAAATTCAAAGGATGCTAAAAGGGCATGCAAACTTCAATGGTTGAAGTAAGCATCGCGGAGTTGGAATCTTCACCGTGATGAAACTGTTAAAGGAGTTTTTCATCAGGAGACAATGAAGATGCTTGCATTTGCAAGAAATTAAGTGGGAGCGCTAAGACATATTTCTAATACATTATGTGGAGGACATCTTGTTGATTGGAAATGATGTATCTTTTATTGACAAAGGTTAAGAATTTCATTTCGATGAAAGACTTGGGGAAAACCCAAATATTTAGCCTGAATGTCTACATGGATAGACTGTGACGCTAATATGGTTATGCCAAACATACATATATGAGATATTGAAGGGGTTCAATATACAAACGGTGAGAAAAGGATCTTGTCGCATGGAAAAGAATTGAATCAAGATTCAAGTGTATCTACACTTGATAAGTGAAACAAGATTCAAGTGCTTTGACACTTGATGTGTGAAATCACAAGAATGTTTTGATCAATCATACCATGATATGTACACATCCAGATATGTCCTATGCTCTAAGTGTAATGAGCATATACCAGAATGAATCACAAGATGATCATTGGACGATAGTAAGGAAATTCTTATGATCTTTTGGAAGAACTAAGAATATATTTGTGTAGAGGTGACAATCAATTACAAATAGTTCATTGTAAAGCATTACATTGACACTAGTTTTGTCACAAGATACAAATTAAGTTTATCTCAATTTAAACTATGGGTGGCACAATGAAATGGAAAGAAAGTTTTCATGATGGATTTGGATGAATTTCAAAGTTAAGACATTGTTACGGATACTACAACAAAAGGCTAAGTATATAACTACTATAGTAGCAGCAAAGGAGGGAATTTGTGTCAAGTAGTTTGTTATCAAACTAAGGTGTGGTTCACAACGGGCTAACACTAAAGATATATTTTATGATAATAGTATCGATAGGATTTAACCCTAAGGAACTAAAGGTCTCACCAAAAGACCAAATTTATACAATGCCATCTCATTAGAGAAATGAGTGATGCGTGGAGACGCAAAGACATGCAAATACACACGGACCTGAAAGCATCAGATCCATAGATTATGTTAACCACTTGCAATCACGTATATGGAACACCAGATAGCCATAGGTGTTCAATATGCAAAGTATCTAAACTAAATTATTGTCTCTAGTGCAAGTGGGAGACTAAAGGGAATATGCCCGAGAGGCAATAATAAATTGGTTATTATTGTATTCCTTATTTATGATAAATGTTTATTTTGCATGCTATAATTGTATTAATACGGAAACGGTAATACATGTGTGTTTAATAAACAAAAATAAATTTCCTAGTTATGCCTCTCTTATAAACTAGCTCGTTGATTAACAAGATGATCAAAGGTTTCCTAATCATGGAAATTGGATGTTGTTAATAACGAGGTCACAACATTATTGGAATAGTGTGATGAACATTCATCCGAAGTATAGCATTACGATCAAAGTCATTGTGTTTATATTTCTATAACATCATACAAAGTAATCTTAGTCCTTAGACCATGAGATCATGTCAATCACCAACACCGTAGGAGTATCTTAATAACATCAAACATCACACCGTAACAGGGTGACTATAAAGATGGGTTCAGTGCTAAGAAGGTGTTATGTTGAGGCTCATGGATCAAGAATGGAATTTGTCCATCCCGATGATGGAGAGATATACTCTAGGCCCTCTCGGTGATATCACATTAGTTAGGTTGCAAGCAAGTGATTTGATCACTAGAATATTATATCACGGGAACGAGAAAAGAGTACATGTCGGTAACAAGATCAAACTAGGTATGGAGATACCGATGATCGAATCTCGGACATGTAATATATCGCGAGACAAAGGGATTGAGTTACATGCGTATAAGGTTCACACGATCACAGAAGTCATCGTTGAATATGTGGGAGTTAGTACGGATCTCTAGGTCCCGCTGCTAATTATTGATCGGAGAGGGCTCTCGATCATGTCTACATTATTCTCGAACCGTAGGGTGACACACTTAGGGATATCGACACCATTTGGAGCAAATAATATGCTAGAGAAATAAAAGGAAAGCGCCTGAATTTATTTCACTAGACACCGGAACTATTTCAGTTGAAATTGCTAAAACTGGTTCTGCTTGTGAAATTGAAATGTTATACGGGGTTTTATGTGATTGTTTGTTAATTAGAGTAATTAACAAAATTATGAATAAATAAATAAAAGATTTTTATTTAAATGAGATCTTGCATTAAATTTGGTGGAAATTTAATGCACGTGAGTGGATTTTTGAGTGGAGGCATGTTTATGTGAGTGGAGGCTTTTCATTTTGAGTGGGAACTCCACCCATATGAATGTGGAAGAGGTGGGGGCAGACACCATGGGCTGGGCGCCATGCCCCTTGGGTGATCCCCCTCTCCCTATAAAAGGCCTCCCTCTCCTCCTCTCAAAGCACACCTCCTCGCGAAGGATCTCTCTCCCCCCTTTAGAATTTCCCAATTGTCTCGGATCAGCGAGATACATGTTCCCGGTGTCTTTTTTCTGGAAGGATTTGTTGCTTCCGCTGCTTCGCTGGAGCGAGGGAGCGGAGGTTGTCAGGGTACCCGAACGTGTGTGCGATCATGGATGCACCACTGCTTTGCGGTGCTGGACTTGATGGTGCTGGACCGGCTGGACGAGATGGACTTCATCACGATCTTGAGATCGGCAAGCGTTCGTCTACATCATCCATGAGTACAACCTCATTAACGCTATTAGGTCTTCGAGGGTATGTATTCTATGGATGTATATCCACCCGTTGCTTGTATCTAGTAGATAAATCTTGGTAATTAGTTGTTCCCATCGTAGGAATTTTTTTTGTTTTCTATGCTGTGAACCCTTCAGCAGGGAACTAATTGTTGGTAGACAGAGGGATGTTAGAACTTATAGTGACTATAAAGCTGTTGGCACTCCTTACTTATCAACTTGGGAATCAAGGAAACTCACAAAACACTGTCCATGCCATGGGATACGTCCTGCGGGATTATGTCCCTTAATAGCGCTGTAATTCAATTGATGTTGATTGTTGTCTGTTGTGGTTATGAGGATGATTTGTGCAGTGGTTGCTTCCTCTTTATCCAAATACGGAGTTCCTCCCACACATACATAGTTGATAATATTCATGATAATAATCTTTACCTTAGCCCTTTATAATGCTAGTGGTAAATTTGCTAATCCCTGAGAATGCTTTTTCCCACTGAAGTTTCAAATCTCTTTTACATACGCGATACTTATTTTCTGTATTCAGTTTTATTTACTTTACTCATTGTTCTCTTATACCAAAAACCCCAAAACACCCTTTTACGCAATACTCGCATTTTATCTTGTCACTTAGAACTTTATTTAGCATTTCTAGTTTTAGTATTTATTTCAAGAATTCTTAGACTTCAGACTCCTGATCCCTATCCGATCGATATCTTTATTTCAAAACTAGCTATAACCAATCTGTGCACTTGTGGTCATCAAGCTATTTTCTGGCACCATTGCCGAGGGTCTAAGCGCCGTAGGTCTTTTAGTTTTTGCTTATTTACTTTAGTTTTGGTAAGTTTTGTTTTGAGTTACAGGTTTCCACCAACATGATGGAGTTTGAGCATATGACTAATGCTAACTCACTCAACCACTTGAGGAAGCCCTATGATATTTATAAAAGAGACAACTCCAACAAGAAGACAATGGGGTTTGAAATAAATCCTCTACTACTTGGTATTTTACACAAGAAGAAATTTTACTGGAGATGAAGAATCCTGATCCATATGAGCATATTGCATGTTTCAAAGATATATATGTTGCACACTCCAATTAATGGGGTATAACGCCGATGAGGTAAGGGTTAAACTTTTTAGTCAAACTTTGACAAGTACAACTCTCTCATGGTATAGATCTCTACCCCGAGAAGCCACTACTACTTGGGATAATTTAGCTTGCGAATTCCTATCTAAATATTATCCATTATCAAAATCTTTTGGAATCAGGCATCTTATAATGACTTGGAGGAACCGTCGTAATGAAGGACTGGTAAGAGCTTATATAAGATTTAAAGATTTACTTAGACAATGTCCTCATCATGATTTCCCTAAATGGTATTTATTGCATATCTTTTATGGCGGTTTAATTGAACCTAATAAAATTGAACTAGACTCTTGCACGAGAGGAGCTTTTATGGATTTACCTATAACCAAAGCTTGGGCTTTACTTAATAGAATTTGCGATCATAGAGTTTCATGGAATTTTGATCTAGGAAGTGAAGGAGGCACATAAATAGATCATGAATGTATTCACGACTATAATAAAAAAGGCCATGTTAATGAACTATCTAAAGAGATTTATTTAGATTCAGATCTTGTGTTGCAAATTGTTAAATCTTTTACAGAACACATCGAAGCTTCAAAAGTGGGTTTGGTCAAGTATGATCCACCACCCGATCCTGAGAAGAAAAAAGAAGTTAAAGCAACATTGGACTCCCTAGAACCAATGTACCTTTTCCTAACGCTGCATAAAAGGATATTTTGGAATATGAGCAGGTCAAGGCAGTACAGGAGGAGAAAGAAGAGGAAAGTGTGCCAATAATTGAAGAACATCTAGATGAAATCAAAGATGAAGAGGTAACCAAGGAAGCAATCATGGCTATGTATGCACATTGTAACATAGTTGAACTTGATGAAGAGACTTCTATATTGGTTGAAGGTAAAATTAAGGTAAAAGATGTAGCTTATTCTTCCCTGCATATTTAAAGAAACCTTGCATTACGGTTTATGTGATCTTGGCACCGAAGTTAACCTTTTATCCTATGAATGTTATTTAGAAATAAAAGAAGAGTTCACCGGCCACAATAGAAAATACTGATATGACAATCATGATAGCCAATAAAAATCTTAGAATTCCAATTGGAGTAGTTGAAGATGCAACTGTCACAATTGACAATAAAAATTTCCCTATTGATTTTGTAGTTGTTGATATGCCAATTGACACTCTTTGCCCAATCATATTTGGAAGAAACTTTTTGAGTGATATAGGTGCCATAGTTGACTTCAAAAAGGAGTTTGTATCCTTAATCTTGGGAAAGCGAAAAAAGAATTCCACTTTTCCAAATTTAAAGACAAACCTCTACATATACAAGAAGAAGAGAAAGAGAAGACTATCAAGGAGATGGCAGCTCTTTTCTTAAATAATCAAGATGAAGAAATAAATGAAGACCCAAATTTTGAAGAAATAATTATGGAGGACAGAACTTTGGAAGAATTAGAAAGTGAATTTGATTCATTTCCTATTGAAGAACCTCCAACTGATGAGGCTTTTGAAGAGCCAGAAAAGAATGGGGATGAAGAATTACCACCCCCAGAATTAAAAACTCTACCAGATAATGTTAAGTATAGATTATTAGATGATACTAATAAATTACCTGTTATTATTACTGCTAAACTTTTAGGGGAAGAAGAAGAAAAACTCATGAAGGTACTAAAGGAGCACTGCAAGGCCTTTGGGTACTCAATGGATGACTTGAAGGGTATTAGTCCCATGATAGCCTCCCATCGAATATTCATGGAGGAAGGTGCTAAACGAGTTGCAGAATTTAATAGAAGACTAAAGCCTGAAATGAAGGAAGTGGTAAGAAAGGAAATAGTATGCCTACTTGATGCAGGTATAATTTATCATGTAAAAGAAAGTGAATGGGTAAGTCATGTTCATTGTGTTCCTAAGAAAGGCGGCTTTACTGTTGTTCCTAATGAAAACAATGAATTGATACCTACTAGAACTGTTGTTGGGCATAGGATGTGCATAGATTTCAGGAAACTGAATAAGGAAACAAGGAACAATCACTATCCTTTACCGTCCATAGATCAAACCTTAGAGAGGTTAGCAATCCACACTCATTTTTGCTACTTGGACGATATTCTGGTTTTTCCCAAATAGTTGTTCATCCCGATGACCAACTTAAAACAACTTTCATTAGTCCTTATGGTTTACATGCTTACCGACATATGCCTTTTGGGTTATGTAATGCTCCAGCTACTTTCCAAAGATGCATGACTGCTATTTGCAGATTTTATAGAACGGATAATGGAAGTATTTATGGATGATTTTTCTGTCTATGGAACTTCGTTTACTAGTTGCTTGGATAATCTCAATAGAATTTTGCAGCGTTGCGAAGAAACCAATCTTGTCTTAAACTAGGAGAAGTGCCATTTTATGGTCAAAGAAGGCATAGTCCTTGGACATAAACTATCAGGTAAGGGTATTGAAGTAGATAGGGCTAAAGTTGAAGCAATAGAGAGAATGCCACAACCAAGGGACATAAAAGGTATAAGGAGTTTTCTTGGTCATGTAGGTTTTATGGAAGGTTCATTAGGAATTTATCTGGAATTTCTAAACCTTTGACTAATCTGTTGCAAAAAAGTAAGATTCAATTTTGATGATAAGTGCCTTATTGCCTTTGATAAACTTAAATATGCTTTATCTTGTGCCCCCATCATTAAACCACCTATATGGGATATGACTTCTGATTTAATATGTGAAGCTAGTGATGATGTTGTGGGAGTAACTTTGGGACAACACATAGGTCGCAGATTTAATATTATACATCATGCTAGGTAGTGGCTCCATAATTGGGAAAGAAAATATTGAGAAATTCTTTAAATCATGTTAGCAAGCATGAGGATATTGAGGATAGATCTATAGCATAATTTGCTCCTAATTATGAAATTGTGTAGAGGTCCCAACCTTTATTAAGGTAGAGATCCCTGTGTTTACAATGCTAGTCCCTGGATCAATAGCTAGCATCCATAATTAAGATGTAATATCAAGAAACAAAGGTCATAATACAACTTTATAACCAGGAATAAAATAATTCATTACATCTTACATAGCTCATTTGGCTATCTCATTACAATGCAGCAGAGATAACTATGTAGCATGGAGTCCTTCATCTTCAAAGTGCCACAGGCAGTCATGTTGGTTGTAGACTTGTAATCATATTCAACACACTTCACTAACATCAAACAAACCTGCAACATAATAAGTTACAGCCACAGTGGGTCAATACATTGGAATATTATTGGCAAGTGATACCTTAGAAGAATAATAGTATCTAGCTTCTACATGAATTTGGCCAAGTGTAGCTTAGGCTTGCTTTGCTCAAAATAGGTTTTACCTATCAGTTGAAAACACTAAGTTTTTGTTTGGCAAAAACTCCTAAGGAACCACCAATAGTCATTGGTGAACCTTTACCCTTGTTCAACCACAAGTTTTTAACTTAGAAATTGGGATGAGGAGATCCTTGATAGCTTCCATGTCTTGATGCTCAAATTGTCCATTGCCGGGGACACGGCTAAGTACTTAGATTTTACTCTCTCGAGAGGCGGTGCACTTTCCCCACAAGACTCGACATGCATCGAGACAAGATCTTTCAGAAGCCTTCCCTTAGACCATAATGGACGCATTCCCAAACCTATCATCCCCTACCACCAACTGTCCATTTGGCTAAGTTATTGCAACCTATATGATCCAGGCAGAGCCCATAATGCCAAGTGGCTGCACTTGAAGCTTCTCAACATTTGACATCTCAAATCTCTTTGTTCCTGGGTGGCTTTCCACTAGTGAGATACACTAGGGTAGTCCATAAATATGGGCCCTGTGTAACCACTCAACATAACCCATTCACAACCATTCCACCCAGGTGATTCATTCACATAGTTGTTTTATTGAACAAAACACAAGTCCTTGACTTAGAAATATTTCATAGCATGAATATAATCCACCCTTGTTTTTTACTAGCTAAGCTAAGCATGATAGTAGTAAGAATCTTAACTTAGGGAAAATTCTACTACGGCATCATCTACTAGGATTTCCCAAGGCATAGCATACTTAGTAAAATTCCATGCAAGTCCTACTTAGAAATATCACTAATGCATAGTGAAAATAATGGGACAAAAGTATGAAGCACCACTTGCCTTTTTGGTAGAGAATATAGGTTCACTCCTTGATCTTGCAATAGTCACACTCTTCAAATTTCACTACAATTCAATCAAGCAAGGCATAAATTCAATCTAGCATTCAAAACAATTCATCACATAAAATAAAGAAAATAAAACAATGCATGCAAGCATGCAAAAGATTGTTTTATTTGAAAAGATGGTTTATAATAGGCTATAAACATCTTAAAACACCTATTAGTCATTTATAAAACTGGCAAGGTCATTTGAAAACAAGTTAGTGAAAATGGCCATTTAAATCATTTTATTTTGCTAGAGATGTTTTAAATCAAAGTGATAATCTCTAGTGTTTGTAAAATATATTTTTAAACACAACACGTTAGTGTTTATGGTCAAAAGTGTTTTAAAACAATTCCATATACAAAAGGTTTCACTTAACACCATTTTCAAATCAAAGCAATATTTTATTTTGTTGGAAATGTCTTTAAACAAAGTAATAATTTTATAGGGTTAACCAAATATATTTTTAAATCCCAAAACATGGTGTTTAGGGCCTGGGAGTTTAATTCAAGCCATTTCCAAAAGGTTTTACTCAAAAATTATTTTTAAACCATAAACAACATTTTTATTTAACTAGAAATGCTTTTATTCAAAGATTTATTCCTTAGCATCAAAAAATATACTTTTAAATCTATAAGTTGGTTTTTATGGTTAGTAGGTTCAAAACAAACCATTTACAAAATATTTTACCCTAAAAACATTTTTAGAATATTTTTTATACTCAAATTAGGCCTACACATGTTTCTGCAAAAACAACCAATTTTATAGAAGCAAAATACTAAAGTAAGGGCATTGTTGCAAAGTTCACATTGTTCTGAATCCAGGGACATATTATTTGTTATATTTGGACTTATGGTTGATTTTATATGAATTTTTGAAGTTGGCAACTAGTTTTGTTTATTTTGTAATTATAAAACCCTTATTTCCATCGTGACAGGTGACGTGGCCGATTTTTATTGGTCGATACCGGTTCAGTGTGGATAGCTTGTGTGGGTCGTACAATTTACATAAAAAGAACGGTGCAGATTCATCAAGGCTCGAGCTAGGCTGGTGGCTTGGCTCACGGCGCGTGGCTCAGCTAGGCTTGGCTAGTTCTAATCGTGTCCATCAAAGTAAGATCGAAGGGTAAAGAACAGAGGGTGCTAGCTCACCTTGTAGCTCAGGTCATTGGTGATGGTGAGGACAGCGGTAACGCTCAGGATGTGGAAGAAGGCGACGTTCTGGTGGTTCCCGAAAACGGTGGAGACGAAGACGATGCACAATAGATCTGGGCGAAGTCGATGGTGTTGGAGCGGTGGAGATTTTCTTCCTGGAGCGGTTCCTAGGGGTGGCCGGAGTTGTTCTTGCGGCGGCGCTTTCAGATGATGTCAATGTTGAATGCCTGGGCTCAAGAAACCAATGCAAGGAGCCAGGAAGATGCGCGACAGAAAACTAGGGAGATTCAACAGAGAAATGGAGATGCGGGTGTGTCCTTTTCACCGGAATTTGGCGTTGGGCTTCGCCGGAGTCGGGGAGACGTTGAGCTCGAATTCGAGGTGCCCAGTGGCTCATTAGCGTTGGTTGTTGAGGGGAAATGAGGAGGAGCCAGAGGGGATTAAGAGGGACCCGACGGATTTTGTAATTAAGATCGCGTTAGAGTGAATTTAGGCCACGATTCAAGCGTTGGTAATGGACGCGCGACGTGCTTCTCTGGTTGGAGGTCAAAGGCGACCAGGTGCTGTGGGTGGGGTCGTTTCATCAGCGAGTAGGAGGGGGTACGGTGGGGCCAGATCGCCAGTGGCTATGTGGGTCGATATGCGGGTGAGTAAAGGAGTCTCGCAGGGAGAGGGAGGTGGGCTGCAAGTTGGGTCAGATGGGCCTGTTGGCTGGGTAGGTTAGTGGGCTGCTCGTTTTTTCTCTCTTCTGTTTTGTTTTGATTCAAATGATTTAAACTCAATTTGAATTCAGGTTTTTCTCACACCTTTTCTAATCTTTCAGTATATTTTAGTTTTGTTTAACAAAGTATTTTAAAGTCCAAATTTAGAATATTTCTTGGTATTTTCTTGGGCTTTATTATTTATTTAAATAGACAATTGTTTTTATTCAAACAAGATTTTAATTATATTTTCAAACTCTTTATTTGAATTCTAATTTTCACCAAACCTTTTTCAATAGGTTTTATTTATTCAATAGTGTATTAAATAATTCATTTTGAATTATTTAGAATATTTTAATATGGTTTATTAATCATTTAAATTGGTCATTTGTCTTTATTCCAATAAAATCAAATATGGTTTTAATTCTATATAAATTTTATTAAAATGATTCTTTTAAGTTAATTAGATAACTTTTTAATTCACTTTGGTAAATTCCCATTTATTATTTCTCATGATTTAATTAATCATTTATCTAAGGGATTTTATTTTTATTCAAATATAATTAGAATATGGTTTACTCCCATATACTTTTATTTGAATTATCTTTATTTCATTTGTTTATGGATTTGGCCAAGATTTAATTTGGCTTTTAAATATTCTTTATTTATTTATTTATTTCCTTATCTTATAAAATCCATATCTTTTTATTTATAGATCCAAAATTGGTGATTCCAATTTGTACATTTTTATTTAATATTTGTTTATCCTTTTATATCTCTTTAGGATTATTTTGCTCACAATTTGGTATGGACTTTAGATAGGAGCTTTATTAGCCTTGGAAATTATTTCCTTTTATCTTATTATATTCATAAGTTTTTATCCATGGCTCCAAATTAAGTGAAACCAATTTCTATAGTTTTATAATATTTCTATTTGTCATTTTTGATCATTTATAAATGTTTGTTGCTAAATTTTATATGGATCAAATCCATAGTCTTAGAGATATCTTGGAAATGATTTTCTTACATTAGGCTTTTAGGGTTTTGGTTTAGCTTTTCCAAATGTTTAAATTTCATTGATGAATGCATTTCACCTGATTGAAATTTGTTGGTTTCCCTTTTATTAAAAATTTGTTCAAGATGGGTTTTGATGTTTCCATTTGGAATCAAAAAGTTTCTTTTCACCCTAAATTTCAACAATTATTTTGTTTATTTATTTTTCACATTTCAAAATTTGGAAAATTTTGGGATGTGACAAATTGCTGCAGCTTCTTTAGTTCATATGTTGTATGCTAGGTTTGTTAGCCTTAACCCCATGATGCAAATTTTGTTCCTAAAACTAAAAGAAGAAAAGAATTGTGAAAAGAGAGAATTTATTCTTGAAACTTTACTAAAAGTGTTCCATGATGTTGCTAAGGAAGCCAAAAAGGTCTTTGAGCGTTTTAATATGCTAGGCTCATGTGTAGATGTTGTGGGTACTTCATATAAAACCAAATCTAGAGAGGAATTTAAGATACCCATACCCTTTAAGCTTGTTGGGATGCATGAAGCCTTTGAAAAGAATTTTGATTGGATTGTTCCTGAAAATCCTTTTGATGAAAGTAGTGAACCAAAGAGAGATTAGAAAGGATACTCCAAAACTCATTTGGATTAGTTACCTTTCATAGTTGAAGATTTTGCAAATATTTATGTTAATGCTTCTTCATTTGAAAATACTTGATTTCTTGCTTCTTGTGCCTAACTTAAAGGCGTTAAAGAAAAGTCCTTGTTGGGAGATAACCCAAGAGTTTTCTTGAGTCTTGGAAGTTATTACTTCGGTAGTGACCTATCCTTATCCTTTTTGTTTGCTTTTTGTGCCAAGAATGACCTCTAATGAGAGGGAAGTAAGATTTGGGGAGTTGCTGTACCGAAAGAGATTTCTATCCTCCACCATAAAAATTCATGAGGAGTCTCTATAAGCCGGATTGAGCTGACAATTTACTAATAAGTCTCCAGTATGTTAGATAACTTTCGTTAGTTCAACACTTTTTTATTTAAGCAACAGAAGGTCTTCGAAAAAATCGGTTTTTACCTGCTGGTCTGTTTTGACAGATTTCTGCCATTATTTGCATTTGCTTCTTATTGATTCCTTTTTGGGTTCTTTTTGGGAAATTGAGCTTTTTGAAGGAGTTACTACAATAGCTTGTGTTTTTAGTGAAAGTTTTGTTGTTCTAAAGCTAAAACTAAGGGTTTATTATCTTTTGAATACACTAATGTTGCTAATGATGATTGTGTGAAGTTTTGTATGAAGTAAAAAATTCAGGTGTAGGGATGTAATGAGATGAAGAATGGGCAAAATATCAAGCTTGGGGATGCCACCCCGGTGTCACCCCAAGAAATATCCAAAGAGGTACAAGCGTCAAAGCTTGGGTATGCCCAAGGAATCCCCTTCTCCATCAATAAAAAGCTCAGGTCTTTCTAGACACTTCGTTTTTATTGTTTCATGCACTATTGTGTTGTTCTTGGAGCGTCTTAGTTTTTGTTTGCTTTGCTAATTTTTTTTAGTTTGCTTGAATAAAGTAATTTGGACCCCCGTTCTCGCTGTGTTGTTTCAAATAAGTTGATTGGTGTTGGAAAGGAGTAGAAAGTTCTTGATTGAAGGTGCAAGAGGAGCTTGCATTGACTGTGACTTAGACTTTAGAATTTCATGTTAGGTGTTGTTTTGACCTTATGCTTAGTGATTATTCCTGTAGCATGACTTGTTCCAAACAATTGGGATTTCTTAGTGTGCCTTGAATAAATCATGCTTTGGTTTAGCATGCAAAAGCATAGTATTGTGGTATTCTCCTTGGATGCTTGTTTGGGTTGACTTGGAACATGCTCACACCATGTTATGACTATGAACAAGTCACCATAGCCTCTATGATCATTTAGTATTTGACTTGTAGTACCACTCTATGCTTTGATTAGTAATGTTTTGTCGCTCTGCATCATTATGGCCATTATTGCTCTCTTAGTTGGTTGCTCCTAGTCTTTTGCTAGCCTCCACTTGTATGAGTAAGCTCTAATCATGCCTCCAACTCCCAAGAAACCAAGTTATTCCAAAGTGTCCACTATAAATTCCTATGCATGGTGTGTTACACCATTCCAAGTATATTCTTGTTTTCAGGTACCTTCCAATTAAAAGGTATTTTGTTATGTGAAAACTTAGTGATTAAAGCCCTCACGAACTTGATGGCACACTTTTTATTCCTTGCCACTAATAAACTTGAACCATTGTGTCATCTTTGTTGTATATGCTTGCACTTATACGTTGGAATTAGCAGAACCATGTTTTCATGGGTAACGTTTTCAACATTGCACTTGTACTTTGTACACAGTTGATATCATGCTCTTTTGTCCACGTATGTCGCCGGTGTGAAATAAAAATGGAGCTTGTAAGTCCATGGAGTTATGTATTTTGTGTTAGAGAAACGCCTGGGCAGCTAGCCTAAGCTATGCCTAATCATGGTGGAAACTTGCAGCATCACCATAATGAGTAATCTATGAAGCATCCTCAATAAAAACCTATGCAAATAGCAAATAAAAGATCATTGAGATGCTCATTGTCTGCTTGCCATGTCATTTTGGTTATGGGATAGCTCCTGTACCATGTGCAAGGGGTACCCCGTTGGTGGTTCTCTATGATACACATGTACTTACTATGACAAGAACTAACAGGTGACTAGAGTTGAGTAGCATGGGGTGGGGCCCTCGTATTCAAGGGACATGAGATTGCCAACTTATACTTTGTCAAGCATATACTCCATAGTTTGTTCACTTTAACCTTAATGAGTTCAAGATGCTTATGATAGGGGCAATGAGGGACGAAAGCTAATAAGTACCATAATTTTTGGAAGCTCTTTTTGAAAGTTGAAATCCCTGCTTCCCTTTATGAAGGGCCTTTCTTCCACTACTATATTGAGTCTCCACCTTCTACCCTTAGGCACCAGTTATGATAGCATAGTTGCCATTCTTAGTTATATGTGTAGTGTCCTAAAACTTATTGATTGATGCATATTGTTGATATTGCTTGTTCTTGTGCTATTTTTATCTAGTCACTCTTATGAACTTTGAAGGTGTCCTATGCATCTATTTGCTAATCCATGAGGGACAAGTTGAATGCCACTATGCCATGTTTTCTGTATGTGAAACAAACAAACATTTTTCAATGTGTTTGTAGCTTTTCATGTTGCATGCATAATTACTTTGTCTTATTGATATAACTCCATCTTTCATGCACATGTTTAGAGTTCTTTGATTCCAGCTTTCATTGCTTGCAAATGGTTTGATCTTGGTTTTGATGGTGCATGTCACATCAAAAATTATTCTTTTCTCACTTACCTGCTCGAGGACGAGAAGGAGTTAATCTTGGGATGCTTGATATGTTGGAAACGTATCTATAATTTTTGATGTTCCATGCTTGTTTAGTATCTACTTTGCTTTTCTTTGTCCACACTTTGAGGTCCTTTTCATATGTTTTCTAGTACTAACCTATTAACAAGTTGCCACAGTGCCAGTTGCCTGTTTTCTGTTGTTTTTGGTTCCAGAAAAGCTAGTAAGGAAATATTCTCGGAATTAGACTGGACAAAAGCCAAAGTCAATATTTCATCGAGGAGAACACGGAGTCCAGAGGAGAGACGGAGGGGCGCCATAGGGCGGCTGCACCCCCCAGGCGCGGCCTAGGGTGGGCCCACGCCTGGGCAGGGTGTGCCCCCCCTAGCAGCCTCCCAGCCTCGCCTCTTCGCCTATAAGAAGCCCCCGATGCCTAAACCTTAAGTACCCGATCAATATTCCACGAAACCGTCTATAGCCGCCGCCACCATCGTCCCTAGATCGGGGGATCTGAAGCTCTTCTCGGCACCCTCCTAGAGGGGAGATCATCCTGGAGGACTTCTTCTTCATCATGCCAGCCTCCGGTATGAAGCGTGAGTATTTCCACGTTGGACTACGGGTCCATGTAGTAGCTAGATGGTTGTATCTCCTCCTTGTGCTTTCATGTCTAGATCTTGTGAGCTCCGTTCATGATCAAGATCTCATCTATTTGTAATCATGCATGTTGTGTTTGCGGGGATCCGATGGATATTGAGATTACTATGTCAGATTGATTAATGGTTTTGTCTTATTGATTCTATCATGTCTGTGTTGTTTGTGATCTTGCATGCTCTCTATTGTTAGTAGCTATCTTGGCCAAGTAGTTGCTAGTGACTCCAAGAGGGGGTATTTATGCTCGATAGTGGGTTCATGTCTATATTTAATCAAGGGAAGTGACATAAATCTCTAATGTTCTAGATGTGCTGTTGCCACTAGGGATAAAACAACGGTCTCTTGTTCATGGAACAAGTGGATTGTTTACCTTACACACTTTGCTTAAAGTAGTTGTCTGTTGCTTCCAACTTAATACTGGAGGGGGTTCGGATGATAACCCAAAGGTGGAATTCTAGTCATAGATGCAGTTGGATGGCGGTCAATGTATCTTGTTGTATTGCCCAATCGAATATCATAGGATCTTTTTAACATCCCAAAAATATTTATCAAGGTTATCAATTCCAATCACCCAAATTTAGGGTTAACAAAAACTTTTGTGAATTAAATCCATATGAATGCATGAATGCTTGAATGGAATTGTGTGATTGTTGTGAATGGAAAGGATTGGTTTAAAGATAAAAAAACATCATCTAAATCATTTCCAAGCAGAATAAAATCAAGAGAAATTCAAAAACAAACTATATAAACAAATGGTCATTTTTGCCAATCTTGCTCACTAGACCACTTTGAGTGTTTCTAGTCCAACATTTCAAACAGAAACAAATCCATTTCTTTTCACCCCTTTCTAGACCAAGTAAAAGTGAACCCAAGCCCACCTTGCAAACCCATAGAAACATTTGGCAACCCTATTCAAATGACAATTCAAAATTGAATCTAGTTCATGTGGTAAGATCACCATTTTTCAAAACGCAACCAAACTAGTGCACCTTGACAAATCCAATCAACCAGAGACTACCTAGTATGTGCCCAGTACACTCACCAAGTTTCAACCAAAAATTCAAATATGAATTTCTTGCGGCCATTTCATCAAACACTTGGAGACACAAACCAAATTTGGCCAAACTTCACTGTTTTGAGCAGTGATCACCCCAAACAGTGTTCCCCATTGATCATCCATGTCTCCCCTAGTGACAACCATCGCATTAAACGAACCTAGACCATACCCAATGCACCATGTCGTGCATGCCCGAGCCTACCCCGGCCAGCCGACCATGGCAAGCTAGAACCAGCCATCACCGCACCTAGCCACCGTGTCCAGGAAGCATGCCACCATCCACCGCCACCCTCTGTCTAGCCCTCGAGCCTTGAGAAGTAGTGGACCACCGAGAACACATGCGCCCAGTTTGTCTCTGCCATGTCCAGAGGATGCTAGCTCGCCGCGCTTGACACGCTCGCACATACCGCGTCTCGCCTTTGGCGCCCGTGCATGTGATCACCACCGTCCCAAGAGACCACCAGACAATCCCGATCGCCACCGTGCGACCAGCAGCACCTGTGCGTCGTCAAAAATGTCATCGGTGCCACTCAGAGCACCCACGCGTTCCAACCAAACCGCACCTCCCCTTGTCGCGCCATCAAGCCATTGAGAACTGCCAGGAGACCGTGCACTGCCCCTAGCCTCAGCCATGCCGTTAGCTCAATGTAACCCCGACCCCGACGAGCACTGCCCATGCCGCTCGGCCTCTCTTGCGCGCCTATAAAAGGAGTCCTTCCCCGCTCGTTTTCTTCACACCATCTCACTCCCCACTTCTCACTGATCCTTCCCACTTCTTCCCGGAGCAAGGCGAGCGCAGCATCGCCGAAATTTCGCCGAAGCCTGCCGCTGCTGGAGAAGAAGGGCGTCGTCAATTGGAGCCATCCCAGGAGGAGCCGCCAGTACTAGGAGAACTGCCATCATCGACTTCGTCATTCGACCCCATCGCCGACCATCTCCTGAGCCCCGGTGAGCCGCCACAGACCCCCACTGGCCGCGCTAGGGTTCGAGCCCGTCATGTTCTGTTCGACAAGGATGATGGACATGAGCCGTTGATCCTTGATCTAATCCTACGGTCGTAGTTAGCCCGTACCCCTTCGCACCCCCTATCTCACTCACGTGTGGGGACATGATGTCTACGCACTTCTATTCTTGTAGACAGTTGTTGGTCCTCCAAGTGCAGATTTTTGTAGAACAGTAGCAAGTTTCCCTTAAGTGGATTACCCAAGGTTTATCAAACTCAGGGAGGAAGTGGTCAAAGGTATTCCCTCTCAAGCAACCCTGCAATCAAGATACAAGAAGTCTCTTGTGTCCCCAACACACCCAATATAGGTGCACTAGTTCACGAAGATATAGTGAAATACAAGTGGTAACGGTGCTAGAAAAGAGCTTGACAGTGAGGTAAAGACTAAAGGCAACAAGAAGGAAGCAAGCAAACATGCAACATATCTAGTAGCAAACGGTGTTTCAATGTTTAGAAATAAGGCCTAGGGATTATACTTTCACTGGTGAACACTCTCTCATATAAATATCCTCTCTTCATGATACTACTCTTAACTACTCTCTAGTTGGACACTCTAATCATCGGTAGGGCTATAACAGCACACCTCAAAGTCCGCCTTCCCCAATCTAGATAACTCCACACTGTCACCTTGAGCACTAAATGGTTCCAACAAACACCACAATTTCATAGAGACATCCAACTCCAAATATAACTCATAACAAATATTCAATCTAGCCAAAGTGCCACACACGGTATGCCCGTTGTCACTTTCACACACGTGGGGAAAAGCATAGATCTATTAAAGCACAAAGAGTATTTATGTAGACTCAAACCTAAGTGCCACCATGGCATGCACGCTATCACTTTCACACACATGGGGAGAGCAGAGATCTATTGAAGCACTTGAGTAGCAAGGTTGATCTACTTGATTACAAAGCTCATGACCACAAGATCATGCATAGAGAGAGAGATGAACACATAGCTACTGGTAGAGCCCTTAGCCCTGAGGAATAACTACTCCCTCCTCATCATGGGAATCAGCAACGGTGATGGAGATGGCGATGGAGATCGATGGAGATGGCTCCGGGGGCACTTCCTCGTCCCGGCAGGGTGTTGGAACAGAGACTTTTTGTCCCCCGAATCTCCCTTTAGGTGGCGGTGATGCTATGGAGGTTTTCATGGATTTCTTCTGGATGCTCTAAGGTTTTTGGGTCGGAGGCTTCTTATAGGCGCAGGAATGAAGGTCGGTGGGGGTCCAGGGGGTCCACACACCCCTTGGGAGCCTCCGACTCTGCTTGGGGGGGGGGGGGGAGGGTGCGGCCACCCTGTGGCCCCCCTCCGGCTCTGCTTCGTGGTTCTGTGTTGCTCCGGGAAAATAATAACTTTGGCTTTTGTCCCGTCCAATTCCGAGAATATTGATTTTCTGCCTTTCTAGAACCAAAAACAGAAGAAAACAAGCAACTGACACTGTGGCAACTTGTTAATACGTTAGTTCCATAAAAGATATAAAAACACCTCAAATTGTAGACAAAAGAAAGCAAAGTAGATACTAAACAAGCATGGAGCATCAAAAATTATAGATACGTTTCCGACATATCAGGACACCACTTAACCAGCCCGCGTGCGCTGTGCGTAGTAGGCCGACCCAGTTAGAATTCCCGCGCGATCCAGTTAGTTTGAATTTAGGTTTATCTATTTAGTTTCAAACCTAGTTCTGGCAGTAGATTCAAAATTCAATTCAGAGGGATTCACTGAACCAAATTGCATGAAACCAATTTTGTTAGAAAGGTAGGGAAATTCTTAATCTAAGCCCATTGGATTCAAATCATTTGGAATTATAAATCACCTATAGTAAAAATAACAAGGCAAAGAATTTTCTACATTCAAACATTTTGCAAAATTCAACCATAAATGCTTTTGAGTTGATTCCAACTCTCAAAAATCACATTTGATGAGACCTTTATGAATATATAAAAATATCTAGGTTTACTTGCAGTAATAATGGACAAGCAATAAAAGAATGCCCCATAGGCATTTCTAGTCACTTTAATTAATTAAAATAATAAGGTTAAACATTATTAAATTGTGACACCACTTTAAATAATATTCCCAAGTACTGAAATATGTGGTGATGACATGTTTCAACATGATCCCATGTTTTAATTGGAGAATATTAAATCTTAAGTAGATTTTCGATGACTAGAATTAATTTTCTAAAATGAAATAAATAAAACTATTGCCTTAATCCTTGTGATGATTGTGATGACGCTAGATCATCTAGTGTAAACCCTTGTGTGATAAATAGAAGTAGTTAAGTATTGTTTGGTGATTGTGTACTTCGTATTTATTTATAGATGCTAGTACCGACCAAGGATACAAAGAGGAAGGAGACTACTACGAAGAAGAAGCAGAGGAGATCTTCAACCACTGCACTGCATAAGGAAAGCTACTATCTTAGCAAGCTAAGCTAAAACCATGAAAGTCTTACTTGCAAGCCTAAGACCACTATTTGAATTTTGCAAGATGCATTAGGCATATTTTCTTATACCACTTGATCATACTAAATCCCATTTTTACTTGCAAGCTTTATTCTTTTATTTCTTTATCAAAGCTTTTTATTTATGTTTACTTAGTGACTTGTGAGTTTTCGAAAGATATTGAAGGTAGCATCAAGAGCATAAAACTTGACCTAAGTTAGGTAGAACTTGATGTCATCCTGAGGCATGAGATTATACTTAGATAAGTCACACTTGATTATCACCCCTCATTAGTGATTACCCCCAATTTAGTGGTAGTGCTAAGCATAAAACTTGATCACTTTAGATGGGAATACTTGGTGAAAATGGTTATGAAAACCTTAGAATGACGAGTCATTCCAATGAAATGTTTTGACATGTGTTATTGAACACCAGATGATTTTGATGATGAAATGTTGAGGCATGAGCCTTAGCACTTTTTAAAACCGATGGTTGTGTTCGGATGCGATACCATTCCAATTTTACCGTACAACCACAATACCTGAATTTGGGTAGGGCTTGAATATAAGTTTATATATCTTAGTATGGGTTCCCTTGCGGCCGAGGTTTGAGCTGAGGCTACCTCATGATGATTGACCACCTGTGCAGTTCCCAAGATGACAGATGGTCATGGTTGGGAGGACAAACTCATAGGAGAGGTGGCTATACTAGGGTGTATAATTGAAAGGTTAGGATTGACTATCCGTATACTGAGTATTGTGAATTCAGGATTGTTACTAGCGGATGTAGAATATTTTGGTGAAAGTGTACCACCTCTGCAGAGTGTCAAACTATTCGAATAGCCGTGTCCATGGTTATGGACAGTTGGAGTGGCCATACTATTCCGTCGTCAGATGTTTTCAAAATGACTTGTGAAATGAATCATCACTTTGACTTGACCACAACAGGGTTGTGAACATGAAAACTAAGTTCCCACTTAGGTGTTATAAAACCTTAAACTAGTTTTCTTTACTTCTGAACTCAGCTAGAGATAAACCTCGCTTTTTGCAAAACAACCTAGAGCTTAGCATTCCTACTCGAACCACTTTACTTGTTAGTGATAGTCTGCGAGTATTTAAAGAGTACTCATGGCTTTGTCCCTGGCTATTCTCGTGGCCAGACTATGAAGAGGACTATTAGGATGGTGGACAACAGGATGTCTACGACAACTAGGATCATCTCCCATCGTCGGCATTGCCTGTGACCATGAAGATGGAGCTTCGCCCACGCTACCGTTATTATATTATTCTGCTGTGTTGATTGTACTAAGACTGGATCATGAGATCCTTTATTTGTAAGACCTTTATTATGGTTTGTAATGGATGATGAACTATGGTACCAATCTATTATGTCTCGCAAAAATGGCAATCCTGGGATTGCGATGTATGGCATAACAGGCATCTGGGATTAAAAATCCGGGTGTTGACAAGTTGGTATTAGAGCCATCCTGACCATAGGAGACCCTAGTTAGAATGGACGCTTGAATCAGAAACTTAGTTTCAAAACAAAAGAAGTGAGTATTTATGAAAACCTATTCTCATTCTTATCACTTAGATTCTTTCATGAAAATTCATGTCCTTCAAAAATTCTTGCAAACTTACGTAAAATTTGACACACTTGATCACTCTACTAACTTACTCATCCTCCATTCTTATAGATGGACGTGAAGTATAGCATTTTGTAGGCATTGAAGTAAGGGATTTCTATTTTCGTGCCCCTGGTTCATTAGCTATACTCTCTTTCCCCAACCGCTTAACTTGTTCTCACTTTTGTCTAGCTCCTTGTCCGAAACTCTTGCATCGGTCTGAAACTCGCTCTCCGTCGGGTCCCGTTAGTGGAACATCGCTGTTACGTGCTGACAAGTGGGACCGCATTCAGGTGGATCCTGTAGTAGACCCTCGACGTTACGTGCTGATAAGTAGGACCCCCTATACGTGCTTACAAGTAGGGCCACGTTCAGTCGGGTCCCGTAGTAGTACCCCCCATGTTGGACTGCGTGGGGCCGGCTTGTTGGGAACGTGTTTTGGGGGATGTGCTGTGGGACCATGTGGAGCGTGTTTGATAGTTACGTGCGCCTTGTCACCTAAATTCGAAGATTCTTTTTTGTTACTTTTATGATTGGACTTTGTAAGAGCGCTTTTCCCCTTTATATCGCTAACAATTGTGTTAATTTTTTCCCAAAAAGGCAGCGAATATAGAACAGCTTCTCTCTTCATTCATGTCCTTTTGGCCCTCGTATTTTCCCAATCTGGTAAAAAATCTAGAGCAACAAATCTAACCAGCACCATAAATATGTAGATAAATAGAGCAGATGTAGATAAAGTAGCTAATATAGGATTATATAGTATGGTACTTAAACGAGGTTCGATAATTAGGCTGCTCAGTAGCAGCGAACAAGTTCTACACAGACAACAAACAAAAGAAGATGCTTTACCGCAGTAGCATCAACACAAGATCAGTGGCCCCTCATGGCCTCCGCTAGGAGGGCCTCCGCCTCCTTCCTCTGGCGCTTCCTCCACTTCTTGCTGCCCAGTCCCTTGACCTTGAGCGCCTTGGGCTTGATCGGGGGCATGCGACCCTCCTCGATGGCCACCTTCTGGAGGTTGCGGAGGTGAAAACCGAGATTTTGCATTCGCTCGCAACAACCTCTAGTCGTTTAGCAATATTTTAGATTTTCAAAATTCAAAAGGAGTAAAAAGTTACGTTAAAAAGACCGTTTTTTCCTACAGAAAAAACAGAGGGCAACTTACCCGTAGCGCACATGGGGGTGGTGCGCCACGGGTAAATGGGCGGGATTCGAAATTCGAATCACCACCCTGCCCACCTACCCCTCTCCTTTTCCTTATCCCTTCTCCTTCTCCCTTTTCCTTTTCCTTCTCCTTCTCCTCCTTCCCCTTCTCCTCTCTCCGTCCACCTTGCTCCGGCATCCTTGCTCCGGCCTCCTCCTCTCCTTGCAGTGATGGCAACGTGACGACGGCCTTTTCCACCTCCTCCTCGCAGCGATGACGAGCGACCTTCTCCTCCTACTTGCAGCAACGACGGGCGATGGTGGCCTCCTTCTCCTCACCTACCTCCCTTCCTCCCTCTCTTCTTCTCTTTCTTCCTCTCTTCCTACCTCCCTTTCTCCAACCACCTACCGCCTCGATGCCCGTGAGGACTAGCACGGCCACGGCCTCCCGCACCTCCCTGCGGTGGTAGGTCGTGGCCACGACGGTGGTGGCGAGGTGACACGACGGCGACACGATGGCGACACATGGACCCGATTGCTTTTGCAATTCAATATGAGGGTGTTTTTTTGAATTTTTTTGTTTTTCAAAAAACATAGGCGTACGAGGTGAGCCACGGGTCACTTTTTACCCGTAACGCACCAGGTAGTGCGCTACAACTAAAACTTAGCCGTAGCACGCGGCTAGTGGCGCACTGCTAGTGCGCTACAGATGTTCTTTTTACGTTCGCCACGGATGTGCCTTTTCCTGGTAGTGTCAAGGATACTCCTAATAGCACTAGCACCACATGTGTTGTGATACTCTTCAATAAATTAATCAGTCATTTCAATATAACCATCATTAATATCATAACTCTCTCTAGACTCAAGTGAGCTAACATGAGTAATAGTATCTTCACTAGGAGTTTGAGTATTTCCCAATATAGTTCTAGCAATAGTAGCATCTAGGAAAGGACCTAATGAACCACTCTCATCAAGCACAGTAGAAGTAACATCATAAGCATCAGAAGCAATTCAGATTCAGCAGTGTGTGTAGCATGTGTATGTGGTGGTGGTGTAACAAGCTTACTTATAATAGATGGTGAATCAAGAGCAGCGGAGGTGTTTAGGACTGTACCTCTTCTTGTAGTGGATGGTAAAATAGGAAACTTCCCATCACGAGACTTTACCATTATGAAAAGGATAGCATCGAACAATAATAAATCCAAGTGAACTTACAGATAAAGCTATGCTCCCCGGCAACGGCGCCAGAAAATAGTCTTGATGACCAACAAGTATAGGGGATCGCAACAGTCTTCGAGGGTAGTATAACCCAATTTATTGATTCGACACAAGGGGAGACAAAGAATACTTATAAGCCTCAACAACTAAGTTGTCAATTCAGCTGCACCTGGAAATAGTCTTGCTCACAGGTGTTTATTAGTAGCAACAGTTTTGTAGTAGCAATAGCAAAGTAACAACAGTAGTGAAACAAAGGCAGTAGTAACAATAGTAGCAAACAGTAGGATTCGAGTGCGGTAGGCATAGGGATGGATGGACGGGCATTGCATGGATGAGACTATTCATATAACTTCAAGATCTAGGGCAATTGCAGATAAATAAGATAAAGTATCCAAGTACTAAACAATCATAGGCATGTGTTCTATATATAGTCATATGTGCTCACAATGAGAACTTGCACAACATCTTTTGTCCAGCCAGCCCGTTGCAGCGGGGCCTCAAGGGAATCTACTGGCAATTAAGGTGCTCCTTTTAATAGAGCACCATAGCAAACCATTAACACTCCATGAACACATGTCATCCTCATATGATAGACATCCCCTCTGGCTGTCTGAATTTCTTTCACTTCGGGGCCTTTGGTTCCGGACAATGATATGTGTACACAACATGCAGATAAGATCGCAAACAATACTATCATCATGAATCAATAACATGTTCAGATATGAAATCATGGCACTCGGGCCCTTGTGACAAGCATTAAGCAGAACAAGTTGCAACAAAGTCAAATAGCACTAATAGAGATACTAGGCACCATGCCTAACAATATTATTCGATTACATGATAGATATCATCCAATCCCTACCATCCCCATAGCCTACAGCGGGGGATTACTCACTCATGGATGGGAGAAACTTGGATGGTTGATGTAGAGGCGTCGGTGATGATGGCGATGATCTCCTCCAATTCCCCGTCCTGGCAGGGTGCCACAACAGAGTTTCTGGTTCCGAATCGCTGTTTCTGGTGGTGGCGGCACAGCGGAACTCTTTCTAGAAAAACATTGAACCCCCAGAGTTTTTAGGTCAAAAGGCTTTATGTAGGCAAAGAGGGAGGCCGAAGGGGTGCCCAAGGCGGCCACACCCCTTCCAGGCGCGGACTAGGTTGGCCCGCGTGGCCAGGGGTGTGGGCCCCTCGTGTCCCTCCTCCGTCTCATCTTCTGGCTCCATGAGTCTTCTGGTAAAATAGGAGTTTTGGCATATTTTCCGGGATTTTTCCTGAAAGTTGATTTTTTGCACAAAAACAAGACACCAAAAGAAATTATGCTGAAAACAGCGTCTGTCGATGTTAGTTGTATCCAAATCACACAAGTTTATAGGACAAACAATAGCAAAAGTGTTTAGAAAAGTAGATACATTTTGGACGGATCAACCTTCTCTTCACCAAAGCCACATTTGTTGTCAACTATCTCACGGGTGGATTCCTATCTAGAACATGTGTGTATCCATGTGAGTATAAACTAGCCAAGTCTCAAAGCTTCCAAACTCTCTATCCCTAGCAACTAACAAATGTGCTTCGCCTGCATAGGGTGAGTTCAAAATCCTTTAATTGCCGCCCCCACACCATTATCCCCTTCCCTGCATAACACTAAAAAAGTATTGGCTTTTGAACAAAAAAGTTCGATCGATGCAAAAGGGAAGTGGTGATCAGTGAGACAGACGAGGGTCATGGTAAAATAATAAAAGGATAGAGAATTAATTATATGTTTCTAGAAAACAAAATGTAGCTTGTTTCACGAGGTTTAACCCAAAATTGAAGACCAACATTACTCCAAAATAAGTTGCCCGATGTGTGCTTAGTTAGTGCTACTTCTAGTTTGGTCCCACACTACCTTTATGTACTTAACTTGTAGTTTCAAAACGAGTATGATTTTTTAAGAACAACATTGAGAACATATATGCTATTTTTTGTTTAGAGGAAATCGATGTTTTCTCGTTTAGAGTATCTTCATAGGAACAGTATTAGGGAAACAAGGAGGGGATATTGATACTTGGTTGCCCATTTTGTATGTGTTAATGGCCCTCCTAGGCTTGACCAACGAATCTGGGTTATTATGGACTATCTAGTCTACATCATAGCTAGGCTAACAAGGAGATAAATTATGCATTTAACCCTATACACGACTTCCTCAAAATCAGTACCATGAGCCCAATCCATTTAAGGACACCTGCCAAAAAACCATAGTTCTTATGCATATATTTTTAGATCTTGGTTTCTATGCCCTACCCACAAATATTTGTAGAGGTAACCCGTATGTGCGTCTTCCTTTCGAGAACTTCTGACATTTTCTTTATGGAAGCCACATTTGTTGCCATCTATCTCACAGATGGATTCCGAGAAAGAACATGAATGTATCCATGCGAGTATAAACCAGCCAGGTCTCAAAGCTTTCAATCTCTCTATCCTGAGCACCTAATAACTATGCTTCGCCTGCCTTGTGTGACTTCAAAACCCTTTAATTTCCAACTCAACATCACTATCCGCTTTCATGCATGACACCAAAAAGTATGGCCATTTGAACCAAATAAAATGTCACCAACACAAAAGGGAACCGGTGATCAGTAAAACAAACAAGGGGATGTGTCAAAATAATAAAAGGCTAGAGAACTAAATTATACATTGCTATAGAAGAAGTGAATCTTGTTTTCCCTAAGTTTACTCCAAAATTAGATACCAACATTAATCCAAAATTATTTGCCAGGTGTGTTTAATTAGTGCTACTTCCAGTTTATTCCCAAACTACCTATATGTGATGACCTGTAGATTTAAAAAGAGTATAATTTTTTTAATTACGACACCAAAAAAATATGTGCTACTTTTATTAAGACAAAGTTGATGTTTTTTCGCTTAGAGTATTGGTGGATCCAAAAATAGCCATCTTTTACCGTGTTTAAACATTGTTTTCTGTCAAGCAATTGACATGAAACTCTCAATCCTTGCCACTAATGACTAATAATTGCTAAGATATGCAAAACCCTACTTTGAATTGTGTTGTGCAGGAAATCATGCTTTTTAACTCCACTGGTATGGGCAGGGCCCGCCCGTACCGTCCGCCCGTACCAGGTGGGGACAGCTTCGTCTCATCAAACCCTACAACTTTTGTGAAGAGGCCTATATATTTTAAGGCTCTAGCCACCTGCCAGGAGGCCGCCATTCTCATATTACATCACAACAGCACCAAAGGATATCCACGCCATTGTTCATCACTTCCATCATCCATCCCCTCCATGAGCCATAGCCATTGCACTGTACTTTAGATCTCCTTATGATTCGGCGACCATCATAAGAATATTTGATTTCAATATAAGTATTTTGCACAATGTTTTCTATCCTAGATCTATTCGTTATGAGTAATTAGTCCTCATGGGCTACATGTTGGGGAGAAACCTCGCAGCAATTATGTGCATCTAATTCATGGGAGTATTGTGTTTTGTTTGCAATTCAGATTTGTACCTTTTGTTTCTTTGTTTCTTATCTCGATCTGTGGACTTGTAGGTACCCAAGATCCCATGGATTTATAAAGGCTTGAGGTGAGATACTTGTCTAGCGGCGATCTCATAGGAACCCCGGTGACATAAAGGGTAGTACGGTCTTCGCTAATCGACCCATTCGGGATCACAACAACATCGCCACCTAATGCTTTGATATGTGTTTTACACTTAATAATTGTTTGTAGCTCGTTGCTTCGGTGTGTACTCGGTTGGATTAAAAGACTATTGCTATGCTCTCTACATCACGGGGGCTCTAGTATATTAGGATGTGCTGCCCATAATAGATTATCTCTATTCAACCATTACACATGACTATGCTTATTCTTATATTTTATCCCATATGATGTGCAGCTGCAGCTAGTTCTTCAATCCTGGCCTATGTCCATCCATTGATTTAACCCATCATAAAAGTAAACTAGATTGGTCCGGTAAACTAAGGTAAAACAAAGAAACAAAGTCTTGTAGATGTGTCCTTTTTATTTCCTTTTAGCATTGCTTTCCAAGGTTCGATTAAACCTAGGTCTTCTAGGGAAAAAGCTATTATACTACATCTGTGAATCCGGATTGAAGGTATCAAGTATCTCCTTAGAAAGATTATTGGGGAAACAAGGAGGGGATACTGATAATTGGTAGCCCATTTGATATGTGTTAATGGTCTACCTAGGCTTGACCAATTAATTTGGTCCATGATGGACTATCTATGGGCTTTAGTGAATGGGTAACGAGTGAGTGGAGCGCATGTTCACTCCCTATATATAGTGGGGCATAGAAACCCATGAGGGTTAATCGGTTAGGTCATTCCATGCGTTGGAAACCCTCGCTCCACAGCAGTCCTACCACCGTAACGAACCTAGCAGTTCACCGTCGGCGCTCCTTTCCGTAGGTGTGGACACCAGCAGAGGTATTGTATCATCAGTGCTTGGACGATCGCTAATTGTATCAAGATCGCAAGGACTGCACTCCATCAACTAACGCGCTTCATCAGTAATCCACAACCGCGCGTCTAGTGGTAAACCATGTAGCCTTCTACCTCAGCTGGATCTTGGGATCACCACGTTAGAGGGAAATGTTTTGTTTTATCTCTATGTGGCACAACATATGATGGACTATCTAGTCTACTTCATGGTTAGGCGCAGAAGGAGAGAAATTACGCATTTAACTTGAGAGATGACTAGTCCCAAAATCAGGACAATGATCCTAATCCATTTAAGGACACCTACCCAAAAGAATGATAGTTCTCGTGCACATATTTTTTAGATATTGGTTTCATGCCCCACCGACCGAAGTAGGTAGGGGTAACCTATATGTGCATCTTTCTTTCAAGGACTTTTGACCTTTGCTTCACTAGAGACAATTTTTTGTCATCTATCTCATAAATGGATTCCTAGCTAGAACATGTATGTATGCATGTGAGTACAAACTAGCCAGGTCTCAAAGCTTCCAAACTGTCTATCCCTGACATCTAATGATTTTTCTTCGTGTTCCTAGCATAAGTTCAAAACCCTTTAATTGCCACCCCAACACCATTATCCCCTTACATGCTCAACCCCCCAAAAGTCTCGGATTTTGAACAATAAAAAATGTCCGATCGATGCAAAAGGGAACCGGTGATCAGTGAGACAAACGAGAGGACATGGAAAAACAATAAAAGGGTGGAGAACTAATTATACATTGCTCGAAAAAGAAGTAAAGCTTGTTTCTTCAAGCTTACTACACAATTAAAGACCAACATTACTCCAATATAGGTTGCCAGGTGTGTTTAATTAGTGCTACTTCAAGTTTGTTTCCAAGCTACCTCTATGTGTTGACCTTTATATTAAAAAAGACTATCTATTTTTAAGAAAGACAACGAGAAATATGTGTTATCTTTTTTCATAAGATGAAATCGATGATTTTCCGCTTAGAGTATCTTCTTAGAAACATTACTGAAGAAACAAGGAGGGGGTATTGATACTTGGTAGCCCATTTTATAGTTGTTAATGGGCTCCCTAGGCTTGACCAATGAATTTGAGCTATAATAAAATATCTAGTCTACTTCATGGCTAGGCAGAGAAGGAGCTAAATTATGCATTTAACACTAGAGACAACTAGCTCAAAATCAGGACCATGAGCCCAATCCATTTATGGGCACCTACCCAAAAAGATTGTGCTCATGGACATATTTTTTAGATCCTGGTTTGCAAGCCCTACCGACCGAAGTAGGTAGGGGTAACTCATATGTGCATATTTCCCTCGAAAACTTCTGACCTTGACTTCACTGAAGCCACATTTGCTGTCAACTATCTCACGAGTGGATTCCTAGCTAGAACATGTGTGTATCCATGTGTACACACTAGCCAAGTCTCAAAGCTTCCAATCTCTCTATCCCTAGCAACTAACAACTGTGGTTCGCCTGCATAGGGGGAGTTCAAAAGCCTTTAATTGCCGCCCCACACCATTATCCCCTTCCCTGCATAACACTAAAAAGTATCGGCCTTTGAACAAGGAAAAATGTTCGACCGATGCAAAAGGGAACCGGTGATCAGTGAGACAGACGAGGGTCATGGCAAAACAATAAAAGTATAGAGAATTAATTATATGTTGCTAGAAAACAAAGTGTACCTTGTTTCATGATGTTTAACTCAAAATTGAAGACCAACATTACTCCAAAATAAGTTATCGGGTGTGTTCTTAATTAGTGCTACTTCTAGTTTGTTCCCACACTACCTTTATGTACATAACATGTAGATTCAAAAAGAGTATGCTTTTTTAAGAACAACACTAAGAACATATGTGCTATCTTTATTCTTCATATAAAATCGTTGTATTTTTTTCCTTAGACTATCTTCTTAGAAACATTATTAGGCAAACAAGGAGGGGATATTGATACTTGGTAGCCCATTTGCTATGTGTTAATGGGCTTCCTAGGATTGACCAACGAATCTGGGCCATGATGGACTATCTAGTCTACATCATAGCTAGGATAACAAGGAGCTAAATTACGCATTTAACCCTATACACGACTTGCTCAAAATCAGTACCATGAGCCCAATCCATTTAAGGACACCTGCCAAAAAAACATAGTTCTTATGCATACATTTTTTAGATCTTGGTTTCTATGCCCTACCCACAAATATTTGTAGAGGTAACCCATGTGTGCATCTTACTTTCGAGAACTTCTGACCTTTTCTTTATGCAAGCCACATTTGTTGTCATCTATCTCACAGATGGATTCCGAGAAAGAACATGAATGTATCCATGTGAGTATAAACCAGCCAGGTCAAATATTTTAATCTCTCTATCCCTAGCACCTAACAACTATGCTTCGCCTGCATAGTGTGACTTCAAAACCCTTTAATTGCCAACTCAACATGACTATCCGCTTTCCTGTATGACACCAAAAAGTCTCATCATTTGAACCAAAATAAAATGTCAGCAACACAAAAGGAAACTGGTGATCAGTAAGACAAACAAGGGGATGTGTCAAAATAATAAAAGGCTAGAGAACTAAATTATACAGTGCTAGAAAAAGAAGTGAATCTTGTTTTCTCGAAGTTTACTTCAGAATAGATACCAACATTACTTCAAAATAAGTTGCCAGGTGTGTGTTTAATTAGTGTTACTTTCAGTTTATTCCCAAGCTACCTTTATGTGCCGACCTGTAGATTTAAAAAGAGTATACATTTTTAAGAATGGCACCGAGAAAATATGTGCTACTTTTCTTAAGAGAAACTTGATATTTTTTCTTAGAGTATCTTCTTAGAAATAAGATTAGGGAAACAAGGAGGGGATATTGATAATTGCTAGCCCATTTGATATGTGTTAATGGTCCACCTAGGCGTGACCAATGAATTTGGGTCATGATGGACTATCTAGTCTACTTCATGGTTAGGCGCAGAAGGAGAAAAGTTACGCATTTAACCAGAGAGACGACTAGGCCCAAAATCAGGACAATGAGCCCAATCCATTTAAGGACACCTGCCAAAAAGAATGATTGTTCTCGTGCACCTATTTTTTAGATATTCGTTTCATGCCCTACCAACCAAAGTATGCAGGGTAATCTATATGTGCATCTTTATTTCAAGAACTTCTAACCTTTGCTTCACCAAAGCCAAATTTGTTGTCATCTATCTCATGGATGGATTCCTAGCTAGAACACGTAAGTATGCATGTGAGTACAAACTATCCTGGTCTTAAACCTTCCAAACTATCTATCCCTGGCATCTAACTTTTATGCTTTGCGTGCCTAGCATGAGTTAAAACCCTTTAATTGCCACCCAACACCATTATCCCCTTCCATGCGCAACCCCCAAAAAGTATCGGCTTTTGAAAAAGAAAAATTGTTCGATTGATGTAAAAGGTAACACGGGTGTATCAATGACATAAACGAGAGGACGTGGAAAAACAATAAAATGTTGGAGAACTAATTATACATTGCTCGAAAATAATAAAAACATGTTTCTTCAAGTTTACTACACAATTAAAGACCAACTTTACTCCAATATAGGTAGTCAGGTGTGTGTTTAATTAGTGCTACTTCAAGTTTGTTTTCATGCTACCTCTGTGTGTTGACCTTTATATTAAAAAAGAGTATCTATTTTGAAGAACGACAACGAGAAAATATGTGCTATCTTTTTTCATAAGATGAAATTGATATTTTTCTGCTTAGAGTATCTTCTTAGAAACATTATTGAAGAAATAAGGAGGGGGTATTGATACTTGGTATCCCATTTTATATTTGTTAATGGGCTCCCTAGGCTTGACCAATAAATTTGGGCTATAATAAAATATCTAGTCTACTTCATGGCTAGGCAGAGAAGGAGCTAAATTATGCATTTAACACTAGAGACAACTAGCTCAAAATCAGGACCACGAGCCCAATCCATTTATGGGCACCTACCCAAAAAAGATAGTGCTCATGGACATATTTTTTAGATCCTAGTTTGCAAGCCCTACCGACCAAAGTAGGTAGGAGTAACCCATATGTGCATCTTTCTCTCGAGAACTTATGACCTTGACTTCACTGAAGCCACTTTTGTGGTCATCTATCTCATGGATGGATTCCTAGCAAGAACATGTGTGTATCCATGTGAGTACAAACTAGCGAAGTCTCAAAGCATGCAAACTCTCTACACCTAGAAAATGACAAATGTGCTTCACCTACATAGGGTGAATTTAAAATCCTTTAATTGCCACTCCAACACTATTATCCCCTTACCTGTGTAACACTAAAAAGTATCGGCTTTTGAACAAGAAAAAATGTTCGATCGATGCAAAACGGAACCGGTGATTAGTGAGACAGACGAGAGGATGTGGCAAACCAATAAAATGATAGAGAATTAATTATACTTTGCTAGAAAATGAAGTGTAGCTTGTTTCACGAGGTTTACCCCAAACATTGAACCCCCGGAGTTTTTAGGTCAGAAGGCTTTATGTAGGCAAAGAGGGAGGCCGAAGGGGTGCCCGAGGCGGCCACACCCCTTCCATGCGCGGCCTGGGTTGGCCCGCGTGGCCAAGGGTGCGGGCCCCTCGTGTCCCTCCTCCGTCTCATCTTCTGGCTCCGTGAGTTTTCTGGTAAAATAGGAGTTTTGGCATATTTTTCGGGATTTTTCCTGAAAGTTGATTTTTTGCACAAAAACAAGACACCAAAAGAAATTATGCTAAAAAAAACGTCAGTCCGTGTTAGTTGTATCCAAATCACACAAGTTTATAGGACAAACAATAGCAAAAGTGTTCAGAAAAGTAGATACATTTTGGACGGATCAACCTTCTCTTCACCAAAGCCACATTTGTTGTCAACTATCTCACGGGTGGATTCCTATCTAGAACATGTGTGTATCCATGTGAGTATAAACTAGCCAAGTCTCAAAGCTTCCAAACTCTCTATCCCTAGCAACTAACAAATGTGCTTCGCCTGCATAGGGTGAGTTCAAAATCCTTTAATTGCCGCCCCCACACCATTATCCCCTTCCCTGCATAACACTAAAAAAGTATTGGCTTTTGAACAAAAAAATGTTCGATCGATGCAAAAGGGAAGTGCTGATCAGTGAGACAGACGAGGGTCGTGGTAAAATAATAAAAGGATAGAGAATTAATTATATGTTTCTAGAAAACAAAATGTAGCTTGTTTCACGAGGTTTAACCCAAATTGAAGACCAACATTACTCCAAAATAAGTTGCCCGATGTGTGCTTAGTTAGTGCTACTTCTAGTTTGGTCCCACACTACCTTTATGTACTTAACTTGTAGATTCAAAACGAGTATGATTTTTTAAGAACAACATTGAGAACATATATACTATTTTTTTTTCTTTAGAGGAAATTGATGTTTTCTTGCTTAGAGTATCTTCATAGGAACAGTATTAGGGAAACAAGGAGGGGATATTGATACTTGGTTGCCCATTTTGTATGTGTTAATGGCCCTCCTAGGCTTGACCAATGAATCTGGGTCATTATGGACTATCTAGTCTACTTCATAGCTAGGCTAAGAAGGAGCTAAATTACGCATTTAACCCTATACACGACTTGCTCAAAATCTGTACCACGAGCCCAATCCATTTAAGGACACTTGCCAAAAAAACATAGTTCTTATGCATATATTTTTGAGATCTTGGTTTGTATGCCCTACCAACAATAATTTGTAGGGGTAACCCATATGTGCATCTTCCTTTCGAGAACTTCTGACCTTTTCTTTATCGAAGCCACATTTTTTGTCATCTATCTCATAGATGGATTCCAAGATAGAACACGAATATATCCATGTGAGTATAAACCAGCCAGGTCTCAAAGCTTGGAAACTCTCTATCCCTAGCACCTAGCAACTATGCTTAGCCTGCCTAGTGTGAGTTCAAAACCCTTTAATTGATAACTCAACATCACTATCCGCTTTCATGCATGACACAAAAAAGTATCGTCATTTGAACCTGAAAAATGTCCGCAACACAAAAGGGAACTGGTTATCAGTAAGACAAACAAGGGGATGTGCTAAAATAATAAAAGGCTAGAGAACTAAATTAAAATTGCTAGAAAAGAAGTGAATCTTGTTTTCTCGAAGTTTACTCCAAAATTAAATACCAACATTAGTCCAAAATAAGTTGCCAGGTGTGTGTTTCATTATTGCTACTTCCAGTTTATTCCCAAGCTACCTTTATGTGATGACCTGTAGATTTAAAAATAGTATATTGTTTTTAAGAACGACACCAAAAAATATGTGCTACTTTTATTAAGACAAAATTGATGTTTTTTCGCTTAGAGTATCTTCTTAGAAAGATTATTGGGGAAACAAGGAGGGGATACTGATACTTGCTATCCCATTTGATATGTGTTAATGGTCTACCAAGCCTTGACCAACGAATTTGGACCATGATAGACTATCTTGTCCTTTTCATGGCTAGGCGGAGAAGGATCTTAATTACACATTTTACCCTAGAGACGACTAGCTAAAAATCATGACCACAAGTCCAATCCATTTAAGGACACCTGCCCAAAAAAGATATTTTCCCATCCATATTTTTCTAGATCTTGGTTTCCATGCCCTATCGAACGAAGTAGGTAAGGGTAACATATATGTGCATCTTTCTTTTAAGGACTTCTAACCTTTGCTTCAACAAAGCCATTTTTTTGTCATCTATCTCATGGATGCATTCCTAGCAAGAACACGTATGTATGCATGTGACTATAAACTAGCCAGGTCTCAAATTTTCCAAACTTTTTATCCCTTGCATCTAATGATTGTGCTTCGCATGCTTGGCATGAGTTCAAAACCTTTTAATTGCCACCCCAACACCATTATTCCCTTCCATGCGCGACCCCCAAAAAGTCTTGGCTTTTGAACAAGAAAAAAATGTCCGATCGATGCAAAAGGGAACCGGTGATAAGTGAGACAAATGAGAGGACGTGGAAAAACAATAAAATGTTGGATAACTAATTATACATTGCTTGAAAAAAAGTAAATCTTGTTTCTTCAAGTTTACCACACAATTAAAGACCAACATTACTCCAATATAGGTTGCCATGTGTGTGTTTAATTAGTGCTACTTCAAGTTTGTTTCCAAGCTACCTTTATGTGTTGACCTTTAGATTCAAAAAGAGTATCTATTTTTTAAGAACGACAATGAGAAAATATGTGCTATTTTTTTCTTAAGATGAAATCAATGTTTTTTTGCTTAGAGTATCTTCTTAGAAACATTATTGAAGAAACAAAGAGGGGATATTGATACCTTGTAGCCCATTTTCTACATGTTAATAGGCTACCTAGTCTTGACCAATTAATTTGGGCTATAATAAAATATCTAGTCTACTTCATGGCTGGACGTAGAAGGAGCTAAATTATGCATTTAACACTAGAGAGAACTAGCTCAAAATCAGGACCATGGTCCCAATCTATTTAAGGGCACCTACCCAAAAAAGATAGTGCTCATGGATATATTTTTTAGCCTGGTTTGCATGCCCTACCGACCGAAGTAGGTATGGGTAACCCATACGTGCATATCTCTCTCGAGAACTTCTGAACTTAGCTTCACCGAAGCCACATTTTTTTGCATCTATCTCACGAATGGATTCCTAGCTATGAACTAGCCAAATCCTAAACTTTATTGTTTATTGCTTCAAAAATCATTATTATTTTGCAAAAGTACACCAGTTCTTGTTTTACACTTTGTTGTGTAGGAAATACACAAACATAAAAGGAAACCGCTCATTATGGTGAAATATCAAAATTCCTAGAATTTGTCCTTGCAGAACTATTTTCGAAGATTGCCAGAAATGACCCCAAAGATAACGTCCAATGGAAAAAGTTTAGAGAGGAAAGTTGTGGGGAATTTTATGCGCAAAAATTTAGACATAAAATTCTCCCCAATCAGAGTCCGGATGAATTTTTATAGTCATATTACTATGAATCAAAGGGGCATCAATCCCATGGCCAAGATTGCATCTCCACCACTATATATTGAGGAAAAACCCTATTTTTGGAGGCATCAGCCCATAGCCACGAAATTCCCTCTCCTTGGCAGCCCCCAAGGAGGGGGATAAGCTCCTCCACACCATCACCATGTCTAAGGAAGAAGAAGGGGCAAAGGGCCTCCATGCCCTAGGGCCGGCGTCGCCCTAGGGAGCCGCTGTGGTGTCGCTTATCCACGCCGAGGCGCCGCCTCTCCACCACGCCATGGCCTCCTCAATTAGACTCTGGATGCATTTCTTATAGACATATTACTACGGAGGACAGAAACAGTTTCGGAACTCCAAAAATATGTGACGTGGTTGACTCAAACTCCATCCATCTTTGATGATTTCGGCCCAAACACAACTTTGTGGACTCATTAAGGACAGAGGGGACTCCTGGAAGTTTCTAGATATGCCCAAGAGCCCTTGAATCAAAGGGTCATCAATCCCATGGCCAAGATTGCATCTCCACCACTATATATTGAGGGTGAACCCTATTTTTGGAGGCATCCACCCATAGCCATGAAATTACCGCTCCTTGGCATCACCCAAGGAGGGGGAGAAGCTCCTCCACACCATCACCATGTCCAAGGAAGAAGAAGGGGAAAGATTCCTCCATGCCCTAGGGCCGGTGCCGCCTAGGGAGCCGCCGGGGCGCTGCCTCTCCACCATGCCATGGCCTCCTCTCCCCCATGGGGAGGCTCATCTCCATCACCATCTACTGCAAGATCCCATCATCCCCCACTATAATCTCTTGGCAAACATTATGTATGATGCAATATATTATTTTCCCATGATCTATTGTATGACTATGTTGATGTTTGGGTAGTGAATTGTTATGGAAATTGTGATCTAGTTTGTTTTTGTTGCATACAAGTCATATGTTATCTTCTATGATGATCTTGATGCACTAACATATGAGTGCACACATATGTTGGGGGATGCACAAGGTTGTCACTGTTGCATGTTGATAGGATGAGGGATAGACGGAGTTTGAAAGAAGCCGAATTCCAAGTCTTAGAAATATATGTAGTATTAATTTATGATTAATAAACAGGGGTTTATCATGGGAACCTTAGATCTAAATGCGGTGGTTGGACTTTATGTCTTAATATTCCCTTGTTTGTTCTTAATTGGCCTTGGGATCAATCACTAGTGGTGTATTTTATCATATCTATGGCTACACCTAGTTATGTCTCTTCCTAGAAGAAACAATAAAAAGACTATATATGTGCTTCACTAGTTGTGACAACCAAATAAATGAAATAGCAATTTGCCTAAACATTTTATCCCATAGATTATCCACATCCACTCCACTAGCTCCAATTATTTTACTTATAGTATTTATTTCAACTACTTTATTGTTCTCTAGTTAATACCAAAAACAACTACACATACTTTAGATCCTTGCTTTGCATAGAAGGCCATATAAGTGGGTTATAGGGATTTAGAAAATCGATAGTTTACCTTTAGATCCTCCTGAGTTAGACACTTAAATACTTATCGAATTGTACAATGCTGATCACCTGCAATTGGGGGTTATCAATATACTTTTCTGGCGCTGTTGCCTGGGAGCGTAGTGCTAGGCTTCTATTCTTGTTTGCATTGCTAGTTTATTTTTAGTACCTTTCATATCAAATTAAAACCCCAAAAATTGGATAATGTAAAATGCTATGGATCCTTTTCGCAAGGGTCACAATTATATGTATGATATGCTAGTCAAATATGTTGAAAGCTTGAATATTCCCTTGGGGCACTAACTTTTTGAATGCAAGAAATCATGTTGAAAGTGTCAAGGAAGAAGATGACAAAAAGCTAAGCTTGGGTATGCCCATGCCACCCCAAGAAGAGGATAAAGATCAGGAACTAGTGGGGGAAGAATGTAATAGCTACCCATCACCAACTCCCAACAATGGTAACATACAAATTCCCATGAACAACCCTTCATATGCTATTTTTGAGTGATGATGACTCTTCATTGCCTAGTAGTACTCTATGTGGAATAATTATATCTAATATATGGGAGGATGAAAGTGATATAATTGAGTTAGATGATCCAGTATGCTCATTAGATGACTTGTCTTTATATGGTGAATCTATTTAAAACTATGAGATTAAGTTTGTTTTTGATGATTGCAAAAATTATGAAAGAGGAAGAGATAAAAACCCTCTTTATGTTTCTATTCTATTTAAAATGAAAGATACTGATCATTATGGGCATTGGATACCACAGCCTTGCTTCTGTTTATTCATATATAAAATTCCAATGCATAGGAAGAGAGTTAGACTTAAATGTTAATGTCTATGTGCTTTGTGGTGTGATCCATATGCTTTTGAATACTATTCTATCTGAGCACTCCTTGATATCCATGTAATATGTAAAATAACTTTAGCTACTATTATTGAACAATTAGTGTAAGATTTTCACTAAATATAAAATTTGGGAGAGAAAATGAGAAGGATGAGCAATGGAGAAGTTGGGGTCGACCTTGAGCATGTGTTGTTCATGCCAATGAAACCATTTGTCCAGCTCCTTGTCGTGCCCCTGGTTCGTTAGCTGTACTCACTTTCCCCAGCCGCTTAACTTTTCCTCACCTTTGTCCAGCTCCTTGTCCAAAACTATCGCATTGATCTGAAACTCACTTTCCGTCGGGTCCCATTAGTGGAACCTCGCCGTTATGTGCTGACAAGTGGGGCCGCATTCAGGTGGGTCCTGTAGTAGACCCTCGACGTTACGTACTGAAAAGTAGGACCCTCGTTATGTTCTTACAAGTAGGGCCACGTTCAATCGGGTCCGTAGTAGGACCCCCTCCCCATGTTGGACTGCATGGGGCCGGCTTGTTGGGAACGCGTTTTGGGGGATGTGGTGTGGTACCATGTGGAGCGCGTTTGGTAGTTACGTGCGCCATGTCGCCTAAATTAGAAGATTATTTTTAGTTATTTTTATGATTGGCCTTTTTAAGAGCGCTTTTTCCCCTTTATGTCGCTAACAGTTGTGTCAATGTTTTTCCAAAAAGGCTGCAAATCTAGCGCAGCTTCTCTCTTTATTCATGGTTCCTTTTTGCCCTCGTATTTTCCCAATCTAGTAGAAAATCTAGAGCAACAAATCTAACCAGCACCATAAATATGTAGATAAACAGAGCAGATGTAGATAAAGCAGCTAATATAGGATTATATAGTACGGTACTTAAACGAGGTTCGACAATTAGTCTGCTCAGTAGCAGCGAACAAGTTCTACACAGACAACAAAACAAAAGAAGCTGCTTTACAACAGTACCATCAACACAAGATCAGTGGCCCCTCATGGCCTCCGCTAGGAGGGCCTCCGCCTCCTTCCTCTAGCGCTTCCTCCACTTCTTGCTGCCCAGTCCCTTGATCTTGAGAGCCTTGGGCTTGATCGAGGGCATGCGACCCTCCTCGATGGCCACCTTCTGGACGTTCTGGAGGTGAAAACCGAGATTTCGCAATTCGTTCGCAACAACCTCTAGTCGTTTATCGATTTTTTAGATTTTCAAAATTCAAAAAGTGTAAAAAGTTACGGTTAAAAGACCGTTTTATCCTACAGAAAAACAGAGGGCAACTTACCCGTAGCGCACATGGGGGTGGTGCGCCACAGGTAAGTGGACGGGATTCGAAATTCGAATCACCACCCTGCCCACCTACCCCTCTCCTTTTCCTTCTCCTTTTCCTTCTCCCTTCTCCTACTCCCTTTTCCTTTTCCTTCTCCTCCTTACCGTTCTCCTCTCTCCGTCCATATTGCTCCGGCGTCCTTGCTCCGGCCTCCTCCTCTCCTTGCAGTGACGACAGCGCGATAGCGGCCTTATCCATCTCCTCCTCGCAGGGACCTTAGGCGATGGCGACCTTCTCCTCCTCCTTGTAGCGACGACCGGCAACGGCGGCCTCCTTCTCCTCACCTACCTCCCTTGCTCCCTCTCTTCTTCTCTTCCTACCTCCCTTTCTCCAACCTCCTACTGCCTTGATGCCGGTGAGGACTAGCGCGGCCACGTCCTCCCGCACCTCTCTGCGGTGGTAGGTCGTGGCCACGACGGCGGTGGCGAGGCGACACGATGGCGGCGCACGGACCCTTGCTTTTGTAATTCAAAACAAGGATGTTTTTGCATTTTTTTTCAAAAAACATAGGTGTAACATCCCTAAAATCATGTTTTCAAAGATTGCATATCATTCATGCATACATATCATTTAGGGAACAATTTCAAACTCATTTCAAGAAAACAGAAGCACTGAGTGCTATTATTTTATGTGAGCAAGAATTGATCTAATGCCACTCTCAAATGAGAGTATAATTGTTTTAAACCAAGCTTTGTTTGCTCTTATGTTGGTTTGGTTGAGTGTTAAAAGTTTGGACAGAAATTTCCAAAACAAATAGGGTTTTAAAACTCTTTTCAAATCATTATCAAACCAAGTTCTAAGGCACTGTTGTTTTAAAAAAATTCAAATGAGTTATGCAAGTCCAGCAAGGCAGCATGGTTTTATACTCAAAATTATACAGGATTCATTTTACAAAAGGCCAGAAAGATTTGAAATTCAAATGCTTTTGATTTCATTTGAAAATGATTCCAGAAAATCAACTCAGAAAAATAAAAGGAATTAGAAAATCCAACTGGGCCTAGCGCCACCATTCCAGCCCAGCAAGCAAAACAGCCCACCCGGGTCCTCCCTTTCCCTCTGTTTTCTCACCGTGCTCACGCACACCCCCTCGCTGACAACTGGGCCCTGCAGCCACGTCACCCCGTCGTCCCCAAATATCGCCTGCGACCAGCGCCGCCGTGGTCGTTTCCTCCCGACGCAAATGCTCTTCAATCCCATTGATGTCGCGCGTAATTCTTGCCCCTGCTTCGGCTATTTAACCTCCACCCCTCTGCGACCATTTCCCCTCACTTAGCGCCCCTACTCCGCCACCAGGCTGCCCACAATCTCGCTTGCACCACCGCGGTACCGAGCCACTCCGGCGTACGATTCCGGTGAGCCCTCATCGCCCCTTTCCTTCTAATCTTGCCAGCATGATCGCAGCAAGCTTGCGCATCTTCTAACTCCACTGGTGCGTGCTAGGACTGTCCGGAGCCTCGCCAACGACGACGACCGCAAGTGCCCGACGCAGCCGCAAACTCCGACGAGCTCTCCTGGTTTGTACTGACCGCGCCTTCCTCTCTCATTCATACTCACACACTCGCCTCGTCTGCACGCATCTAACGCCATCTCTCTCGTGCCTTAGCGTGAACCGTAGCGTCGCCACCGTCTCCAGCAGCACACACCCGACGACAGCAACGACTCCGGCGAGCAATCTCCGTCGACCTCGAGCGCCCCTTCGCCAACCAAGCATACCCTGAGCATCAGCAATGCACGGCAAACTCGGTGAGCTAACTCTCCCTCTCCCGCGCGACCTAGATCGTTGGCAACGTCTTTGACAGAGCCGCCGCCGCCACTCGCTGCCGCTAGCACCGCCAGACTTTGGTTGCTTGATCACGAGCCGTTAGATCTAGATCCAATGCGTTAGATAGATCACTTAAACGAAGGGCTACGGGATAGATCTGGCCGTGCGATTTCATTTAGATCGTGCGGTCCACACTAGTCGATCCGTGCGAAGCGGTACTAGCGAATCAGAAAGCGCCGCGTGTCCTGTGTTTGAATTTAAAACAGAAATTTGATCTATTAGTTAACCAAACTTGTAAAATTCATAACTTTTGATACACACGTTCAAATTTTACAAATTTTATATCATTGGAATCAGGAGAGAAAATACTTTCTGTTTTTGCAATGTGTTTAATGTTTTGCCTCTGTAAAAATGGTTGTTTTTACATAAACATTTGTAGGCATAATTTGTGTATAGTAATTATTTGAAAAATGTTTTGTTGATCAAATAAATTTTATTTGGCATGTTTTGGACTTGTCTATGTTTCAGTACTGTTTACTTCTCTTGTTTGGTGTAGGAAATCATCACATGGCATTTTGCATGCATTCATATATTTTTGTTTGTATATATTTTGTATGTGATTTTGGTGCCATTATTTTATGTGTAGATATTGGTGCAAATAGTGATTGTGATTGTGAGGATTGTTGCTGCTCCCAAAACTACCAAGGCAAGTGGTGCTTCATGATTTTATTCCTATAGTTTTCAACTATGCACTAGAAATATTTTGTATAGACTTGCATGAATATTTTTTCTATATTCTATGCTTGGGAAATCCTAGTAGTTGTAGAATTGTTAGAGAGTTCTCTAAGTTAAGATGCTTACCATTGCCATGCCTAGCCTAGCTAGTAGAAACCAAGGGTGGAATATATATTCATGCTATGTGAAATATTTCTAAGTCATTGACTTGTGTTTTTGCTTAATAAAACAACTAAGTGAATGAAACACCTGAGTGGAATGGAAAGAATGGTTTGTGTTGAGTGGTTACACAAGGCCCATTTCTATGGTTTACCTTGTGTATCTCACTTGTGGAAAGCCATCTAGGAACAAAGGGATTTGAGATGCCAAATGTTAAGAAGTTTCTAGTGCAGCCACATGGCATTATGGGCTCTGCCTGGATCATATAGGTTGCAATAACTTAGCCATTTGGACAGATGGTGGTAGTGGGATGATAGGTTTGGAACGCATCCATTTGGTCTAAGGGAAGGCTTCTGGAAGGTCCTGTCTTGGTGAAAATCAAGTCTTGTGGGGAAAGTGCACAACCTCTTCAGATGGAAGAATCTAAGTACTTAGCCATGTCCCTGGTATTGGACAACTTGAGCATCAAGACATGGAAGCTATCAAGAATCTCCTCATTCCATTTTCTGAGTTAAAATTTGTGGTTGAACAAGGGTGAAGGTTCACCAATGTCTATTGGTGGTTCCTTGGGAAAGTTTTGTCAAATAAAAACTTAGTGTTTTCAACTAATAGGAAAAACCTATTTTGAGCAAAGCAAGCCTAAGCTACACTTAGCCAAATGCATATAGTAACTAGATGCCAATATTATACTAATGTATCACTTGCCAATACTATTCCAATGTATTGACCCACTGTGGCTGTAACTTGTGATGTTGTAGGTTATTCTGATGGTGATTAGGGGTTATGAGTCTACACTCAACATGCTTGCCTGTGGCACATGAAGATGAAGACATAGTTATCTTATTTACTATTTGAACTCTTGTATTAGGCCTGTGGCCATGGAGTTGTAAAAGACTATGTTTGTCTCTGGAATGATATGTAATAATGACCTTTGTTTCTATGTACTTCATCTTAAACTGTGGATGCTAGCATTGATCCAGGGACTAGCATTGCAACCACAGGGATCTTTACCTTTATAAAGGTGGGATATTACAGATGGTATCAGAGCATTGTGTTGCCTGTAGGATTATGACCCTAGGATTGGATTAGAAACCACTAAGGAAATTTTTTCAACAATTTCTACACTTGTCTTTTTCTTCTCGTAAACTTTTCTGATTTTTCTTTCTCATATCTATTTGTAGATGAACTCCATCAACGAAGCTGTGAGGAAGGGACCACTCATGACCATGACCCTAGAGCGTGAGACTGAATTTCCAAGGGCTCTCAAGAACCTCATGGTTACTATGGGAATACATGGTGCATCTGTGTACAAAGGTTTTCCTGTGATGGATGAAGGAGAAGAATATTGGTGGGTGCAACTTCACTTATACAAAAATAAGGAAGACAACCACAAAGAATCAGGATTCTGCATGGTCACCAACTCAGTGATGCACGCCACATTCTTTGATTCAGCAAGGGATGCAGCTTGGAAGGCCATCAAAGAGGTTGGTGAAAGACTCAAGTGCAGAATGATCAACACCCAAAATGACCTTAGGTAAGAAAAGAAGCATACCCAAGAGTTGGAAACTACCAACCAAAAACTAAGAGAAGACATCATAGACTTGATTTGGGAATCTTGTGAACAAGATAGGCAGATGGCTACTAAGGATGCTTTGATAGCCATTTTGTCTAGTGAGTGAGAGTTGTAACATACTCCGTTAGTTGGACCACCACACTTATCATTTTATTTCCAATTTTTTGTCTAAGTTATGTTGAACCTTGGATGTTTGTAAGGGAATTATGTATGCCATAACTTGTGTTTGGGTTTGCAATTGATATGTTTGTGTTACCTTGTCTTTTGTATTTCTATTGATGTTGTTTCTAACTTTTCTCTCTTATAAAATAGATGCCTAATGTTACTATCAGCACGGCTGAAGAGTTCAAGGAAACTCGTTTTGGCACTCGTCTTATTGAGCTCACTAGTGTGCTCAATCTTCCGCTTCCTAGCATCATGATGCTTCCCCTCACCAAGTTCGAGAGGAAGGACCTTTGGGGCTTCAAGGTTACTCATCCAGGACGCCAGACTGAGCCAGCCACGGAGGCCATCACCTTCAAGCTTATGCATGATGACAAGGAGAGAGGCCTAGAGGTAGTCATGTAGGATTTGCTTGGACGCTTGTTAGAGAGACACTCTCTGGAGGTTAGAGGTACTCACTTCCACGCCTTCGGTAGACGTGACGAGGATGGTGAGGCCATTGACTTCGAGGATACCGCTAGAGAGACGGCAGAGCCGATTCGTCTGTACCTCCAGGACTTAGAGGTTCTACTTAGGCACCTAGACACTGATAGGACCAATGTCATGCTTAGCAATGACGAACTCCAGGTGCAGCTTCGTGAGAAGGACAAGCTCTTCGTGAAGCAAGATGAGATAGTCAAGGAAATGGAAGCCAAGTTTGAGAGTTAGGATAGAAAATTCAAGAGTCAAGAGAAGAGAGTCAAAGATAGGAACAAGAGAATTCGAGACATGACCGCAGAACTAGAAGCCAAGGACCTCGAGCTCGAGCATCAGCAGGGTGTGATTGAGAGGCTTCGTGCACAGAAGAGGGCTCTCAAAGCCAAAGTAGAGGCCTTGACTACCAATGTCGAGGAATACAAGACCGCTATGGAGAATGCGGGTCTTACACTTATTGATGAGGAGTTTGATGCAGAGGAGTAGTGATGACTACTCATTTACCTTTTATTTACCATGCTTTCATTTATTGAGTCGCAATGACCATTCAACATGTGGATGGCTTGCTATTGGTGTGTTTACTTTTCAAAACTTATTGTCTTGTTGTTGAACCTTATGTTATTTTGATGCTTGTTTGGTGAATGACTGTATTGTGCATGTTAAGCATCTATGGGTATCTCATCCTTATCCTTATTGAAAACCACAAATGCCTCCCCGACGTGCCAATCCCAACCCGAACAACAACAATGTCACCCTAGAGATGCAGCAGTTGATGACAGCTCAGACGCAGCTGATGCAGATGATGACCACCTTCATACAGAATCAGAATAACAACAATAAAAACAACAACAACAATAACAACAACAACAATCAGAACAATCCACCAGGTTTTGACATGCTTACCAGATTCTTAAGACTGAGGCCGACAAAGTTCTCAGGAACTACTGATCCCATGGTGGCCAATGATTGGCTATGCTCTGTGAACAAGGATTTGGTAACTGTTGGCAGTACTGATGAAGAGAAAGTCAGATTTGTAGCACACTTGTTGGAAGGACCCACAGCTACATGGTGGGATAACTTCCAGATCACCACTCCTATTGAGGATGTGACATGGGCTATCTTTGAAGATGGTTTCCGTACAGCTCACATCTCATCCGGAGTGATGAGTTTGAAGAAAAAGGAATTTCATAACTTGAAGCAACGCAACCGTAGCGTGGCAGAGTATATTGAGGAGTTCAACAATCTGGCGCGTTATGCACCGGATGAAGTTAACACTGATGCTAAGAGGAAAGAGAAATTCCTCGAAGGACTAAACGATGAACTGAACCTGCAGCTATATGTGGCCTATGTCCCCACCTATCAATCTCTTTGTGACAAGGCTGCCATCTTGGAGAGCAAAATGAAACAGGTTGAAAGCTGGAAGAGGAAACACAACTCTGATAAGCACAGCTCGGGATCGTCTCACAAGCGTTCCCATTATGATGATAGTGAGAATTCTGGATCCCACAAGCATGGAAAGTACAACAACCACCACAACCACAACCGTCATCATGACAACAAGCATCACCGTAGTCATGACAATGACAAGTACAATAATCACAAGAGTGGTTATAAGAGCCACCACAATGGAAGTGGAAGTGGTAGTGGAAGCCAGCCTGTCAAGAAGGATCTTAGTCAAGTTGAATGTTTCACGTGAAAAAGATGGGGAATTATGCAAATGAATGCCCAGAAAAGAAAGTTGAAGGACCCAACAATCCCAACCCTTTCCAGAAGGGACAAGTGAACCACATCAATGTGGAGGAAATCTATGAGGAACCTGATGCTGTTGCTGGTAAGTTCAAACTCAATTCCGTTCCAGCATTTGTTCTCTTTGATACTGGTGCATCTCATTCATTCATATCAAGAGCATTTGTTGAAAGAAATGAACTACCGGTAGAAACTATTGGGTGTCCTATAAAAGTAAGTTCTCCTGGCGAAGAAATGATAGTAAACTCAGGATGTCATGATCTAGTCATAGAGTTTGGGAACTATAAGTTTCCCGTTAATCTGATAATCCTAAATTCCCAAGGATTGGATGTCATTTTGGGAATGGACTGGATGACTAAGCACAAGGGAGTGCTAGACTATGCCAACCATACTGTCACACTCACAACTCCAGAGAACAAAAGGATTAGATTCAAGACTAACTTTGAACCAAAAGGGAGTAAGCTAAATTCTCTTAAGGGGTTAGCATGGACAGTGTGCCAATTGTGAGTGAATATCCGGATGTGTTTCCGGAAGAGTTGCCGGGAATGCCACCAGATAGAGATGTGGAGTTTCTTATTGATTTGCTACCAGGATCTGGACCAATAGCAAAGAGACCGTACAAGATGTCAGTTGATGAGTTGAAAGAACTCAAGAAACAACTTGGAGAACAGTTGCAGAAAGGATTTATCCAACCAAGTTCTTCATCTTGGGGAGCACCAGTATTGTTTGTGGAAAAGAAGGATAGAAGTCAAAGGTTATGTATAGATTACCGTTCACTGAATGAGGTGACTATCAAGAACAATACCCTTTACCTAGAATCAATGACTTGTTTGATCAGTTAGAAGGAGCCTGTGTGTTCTCAAAGATTGATCTCCAATCAGGTTATTTTAGCTCAAGATAAGAGAACAAGACAGACCTAAGACAGCTTTCACCACTAGGTATGGATTGTATGAGTACACCGTGATGCCATTTGGTTTAACCAATGCACCAGCCTACTTCATGAATATGATGAACAAGGTGTTCATGGAGTTTCTCGACAAGTTTGTTGTCGTTTTCATCGATGACATTTTGATCTACTCCAAGAGCAAAGAAGAGCATGAAGGACATTTGCGTTTGATACTTGAGAAGCTTAGAGAACATAAGCTGTATGCCAAATTCAGCAAGTGTGAATTCTGGTTGAAGGAAGTTGGATTTCCTGGACACATTGTGTCAGGAGATGGTGTAGCAGTTGATCCTGCTAAAGTATCAGCAATAACTGAATGGGAATCTCCTAAGTCAGTAAAAGAGGTTCGTAGTTTTCTTGGCTTGGCTGGATACTACCGAAGATTTATTGAGAATTTCTCAAAAGTGGATAAACCAATGACAGAGTTACTAAAGAAAGACAAGAAATTCGCTTGGTCTCAAGGATGTGAACTCAGTTTCCAAGAATTGAAGAATAGACTAGTGACAGCACCAGTCTTATGTCTGCCAGATTTGGAGAAGGATTTCCAAGTATATTGTGATGCATCTCATCATGGATTAGGTGCAGTCCTAACGCAAGAAGGGAAAGTTGTGGATTATGCCTCGAGACAACTCAAAACTCATGAGGTAAATTACCCTACTCATGATTTAGAGTTAGCCTCGGTTGTCCATGCACTCAAAACATGGAGACATTATCTTTTGGGAACGCATTGTGAAGTGTTCACGGATCACAAGAGTTTGAAGTATATCTTCACCCAGAAAGAAATCAATATGGGACAAAGAAGATGGCTAGAACTCATCAATGACTATGACTTGAGTTTGCAATACCACCCCGGTAAAGCAAATGTTGTAGCAGATGCTCTAAGCTGTAAGGTTTTTGTAAATGGCCTTACTGAGGGAGAATTGCCAGATGATTTGTGTGCTCAATTTAGAGATCTCAGATTGGAGATAGTACCTGAAGGACATCTCATGTCATTAGATATTCAACCCACTTTGTTGGACAAAATCAAAGAAGCCCAAAAGATAGACAAGGAAATTAAAGAGATCAAGGAAAATATTGGCAAGGGAAAAGCCAAAGGATTCCATGAAGACGAACAGGGTACTTTATGGTATGGAAAACGTATATGTATTCCACAAGATCCGGAGCTTCGGAAACTGTTTTTATAAGAAGCACATAACTCACCATATTCCATTCATCCGGGTAACACCAAAATGTACATGGATATGAAGGAAAGATTTTGGTGGAATAATCTCAAGAAGGACATCGCCGAACATATTGCTCTGTGTGATGTATGTAGTAGAGTGAAAGCGGAACATCAGAAACCAACAGGATTGTTACAACCACTACCTATTCCTAAATGGAAGTGGGACAAGATTGGCATGGATTTCATCACCGGATTGCCAAGGACCAGGTCAGGATATGATTCTATTTGGGTAGTAGTGGATCGCTTAACTAAAGTGGCTCATTTCATACCAGTGAAGACAACCTATACAAGTGCTAAGTTAGCCAAGATCTATATGAGTAAGATTGTATGTCTGCATGGAGTACCCAAGAGTATTGTGTCTGATAGGGGAACTCAATTCACTTCTCATTTTTGGAGGCAATTGCATGAGTCATTGGGAACAAGGTTGGAATTCAGCACTGCTTTTCATCCTCAGACTGATGGACAAACAGAAAGGACCAACCAGATACTTGAAGATATGTTGAGGGCATGTGCCCTAGACTATGGAGCCAGTTGGGATGAAAGTCTGCCTTACGCAAAATTCTCTTACAATAACAACTATCAAGCCAGTATTGAGATGGCACCATTTGAATTTCTCTATGGGAGAAAGTGTACCACCCCATTGTTATGGAATGGTGTGGGAGAAAGAAATCTGTTCGGACCAGAACTAATCAAAGAGGCTGAAGAGAAAGTCAAACTAGTTAGGGAGAGATTGAAGATAGCACAGTCCCGACAAAAGAGCTACGTAGATCCTAAGCATAGAGAAGTCACCTATGAGGTGGGTGATAGAGCTTATCTTAGAGTGTCACCACTTCATGGAGTGAAGAGATTTGGAGTCAAAGGAAAATTGGCCCCAAGATATGTTGGACCATTCAAGATTCTGAGTCGTAAAGGAGAAGTAGCTTATGAGATTGAATTACCAGAATCATTGTCTGCCGTTCACAATGTGTTTCATGTGAGTCAACTTAAGAAATGCCATCCAGAGATGGAAGAGACATCTTTGAAGGATACTATACCATTGGAGGAGGTCCAATTGGAGAGTGACCTCACTTATGAGGAAAAACCTATCAATATTCTTGAGACTGCAGAAAGAGTTACTCGGACTAAGACTATCAAATTCTGCAAAGTTCAATGGAACCATCATTCCGAAGAAGAAGCAACATGGGAAAGAGAAGATGATCTTCGGAAAGACCACCCTCACCTATTTGCTAGCCAACCCGAATCTCGAGGGCGAGATTCACCTTAAGGGGGTTAGATTTGTAACATCCCTAAAATCATGTTTTCAAAGATTGCATATCATTCATGCATACATATCATTTAGGGAACAATTTCAAACTTATTTCAAGAAAACAGAAGCACTGAGTGCTATTATTTTATGTGAGAAAGCATTGATCTAATGCCACTCTCAAATGAGAGTATAATTGTTTTAAAACAAGCTTTGTTTGCTCTTATGTTGGTTTCGTTGAGTGTTAAAAGTTTGGACAGAAATTTCCAAAACAAATAGGGTTTTAAAACTCTTTTCAAATCATTATAAAACCAAGTGCTAAGGCAGTGTTGTTTTAAATATTTTCAAAGGAGCTATGCAAGTCCAGCAAGGCAGCATGGTTTTATTCTCAAAATTATACATGATTCATTTTTCAAAAGGCCAGAAAGATTTGAAATTCAAATGCTTTTGATTTCATTTGAAAATGATTCCAGAAAATCAACTCAGAAAAAGAAAAGGAATTATAAAACCCAACTGGGTCTGGCGCCACCATTCCAGCCCAGCAAGCAAAACAGCCCACCCGGGTCCTCCCTTTCCCTCTGTTTTCTCACCGTGCTCACGCACACCCCCTCGCTGACAACGGGGCCCCGCAGCCACGTCACCCCGTCGTCCCCAAATCTCGCCTGCGACCAGCGCCGCCGCGGCCGTTTCCTCCCGACGCAAATGCTCTTCAATCCCATTGACACCGCGCGTAATTCTCGCCCCTGCTCCGACTATTGAACCTCCACCCCTCTGCGACCATTTCCACTCACTTAGCGCCCCCACTCCGCCACCAGGCTGCCCACAATCTCGCTTGCACCACCGCGGTACCGAGCCACTCCGGCGTATGATTCCGGTGAGCCCTCATCGCCCCTTGCCTTCTAATCTTGCCAGCATGATCGCAGCAACCTTGCGCATCTTCTAACTCCACTGGTGCGTGCTAGGACTGTCCGGAGCCTCGCCAACAACGACGACCGCAAGTACCCGACGCAGCCGCAAACTCTGATGAGCTCTCCTGGTTTGTACTGATTGTGCCTTCCTCTCTCGTTCATACTCACACACTCGCCTCGTCTGCACACATCTAACGCCATCTCTCTCGTGCCTTAGCGTGAACCGTAGCGTCGCCACCGTCTCCAGCAGCACACACCCGACGACAGCAACGACTCCGGCGAGCAATCTCCGTCGACCTCGAGCGCCCCTTCGCCAACCAAGCATACCCTGAGCATCAGCAACACACGACGAACTCGGTGAGCTAACTCTCCCTCTCCCGCGCGACCTAGATCGTCGGCAACGTCTCTGACAGAGCCGACGCCACTCTCCGCCGCTAGCGCCACCAGAGTTTGGTCGCTTGATCGCGAGCCGTTAGATCCAGATCCAACGCGTTAGATAGATCACTTAAACGAAGGGGTACGGGACAGATCTGGCCGTGCGATTTCATTTAGATCGTGCGGTCCATACTACTCGATCCGTGTGAAGCGGTACCAGCGAATCAGAAAGCGCCGCGTGCCCTGTGTTTGAATATGAAACATAAATTTGATCTATTAGTTAACCAAACTTGTAAAATTCATAACTTTTGATCCACACGTTCAAATTTTAAAAAATTTATATCATTGGAATCAGGAGAGAAAATCCTTTCTATTTTTGCAATGTGTTTAATGTTTTGCCTCTGTAAAAATGGTTGTTTTTACAGAAACATTTGTAGGCATAATTTGTGTATAGTAATTATTTGAAAAATGTTTTGTTGATCAAATAAAGTTTATTTGGCATGTTTTGGACTTGTTTATGTTTCAGTATTGTTTACTTGTCTTGTTTGTTGTAGGAAATCATCACATGGCATTTTGCATGCATTCACATATTTTTGTTTGTGATTTTGGTGCCATTATTTTATGTGTAGATATTGGTGCAAATAGTGATTGTGATTGTGAGGATTGTTGCTACTCCCCAAACTACCAAGGCAAGTGGTGCTTCATGATTTTATTCCTATAATTTTCAACTATGCACTAGAAATATTTTGTATAGACTTTCATGAATATTTTTTCTATATGCTATGCTTGGGAAATCCTAGTAGTTGTAGAATTGTTAGAGTTCTCTAAGTTAAGATGCTTACCATTGCCATGCTTAGCCTAGATAGTAGCAACCAAAGGTGGAATATATATTCATGCTATGTGAAATATTTCTAAGTCATTGACTTGTGTTTTTGCTTAATAAAACAACTAAGTGAATGAATGGGTGGAATGGAAAGAATGGTTTGTGTTGAGTGGTTACACAAGGCTCATTTCTATGGTTTACCTTGTGTATCTCACTTGTGGAAAGCCACCCAGGAACAAAGGGATTTGAGATTCCAAATGTTAAGAAGCTTCTAGTGCAGCCACATGGCATTATGGGCTCTGCCTGGATCATATAGGTTGCAATAACTTAGCCATTTGGACAGATGGCGGTAGTGGGATGATAGGTTTGGAACGCGTCTATTTGGTCTAAGGGAAGGCTTCTGAAAGGTCCTGTCTTGGTGAAAAACAAGTCTTGTGGGGAAAGTGCACAACCTCTGCAGATGGAAGAATATAAGTACTTAGCCATGTCCCTGGTATTGGACAACATGAGCATCAAGACATGGAAGCTATCAAGAATCTCCTCATCCCAATTTCTAAGTTAAAATTTGTGGTTGAACAAGGGTGAAGGTTCACCAATGTCTATTGGTGGTTCCTTGGGAAAGTTTTGTCAAAGAAAAACTTAGTGTTTTCAACTAATAGGAAGAACCTATTTTGAGCAAAGCAAGCCTAAGCTACACTTAGCCAAATGCATATAGTAACTAGATGCCAATATTATACTAATGTATCACTTGCCAATACTATTCCAATGTATTGACCCACTGTGGCTGTAACTTGTGATGTTGTAGGTTATTCTGATGGTGATTAGGGGTTATGAGTCTACACTCAACATGCTTGCCTGTGGCACATGAAGATGAAGACATAGTTATCTTATTTACTATTTGAACTCTTGTATTAGTCTTGTGGCCATGGAGTTGTAAAATACTATGTTTCTCTCTGGAATGATATGTAATAATGATCTTTGTTTCTGTGTACTTCATCTTAAACTGTGGATGCTAGCATTGATCCAGGGACTAGCATTGCAATCACAGGGATCTTTACCTTTATAAAGGTGGGATCTTACAATAGGCGTGGTGCACATGGACCCCTTCTTGTGGTGCACTAGGTGGTGCGCCACAGTTAACTTTTTACCCGTAACGTAGTAGGTATGCGCTACGGCTAAAACTTAGTCATAGCGCGCGGCTAGTGGCGCACTACTAGTGCGCTACAAATGTTCTTTTTACGTGCGCCATGGATTTTTCTTTTCATGTTAGTGTCAAGGAGACTCCTAATAGCACTAGCACCACGTGTGTTGCGATACTCTTCAATAAATTCATCAGTCATTTCAATATAACCATCATTAATATCATAACTCTCTATAGACTTAGGTGAGCTAACAGGAGTAATAGTGTCTTCACTAGGAGTTTGAGTGTTTCCCAATATAGTTCTAGCAATAGTAGCATCTAGGAAAGGACCTAATGAACCACTCTCATCAAGCACAGTAGAAGTAACATCATAAGCATCAGAAGAAATTTCAGATTCAGTAGTAGTAGCAGTGTGTTTAGCATGTGTATGTGGTGGTGGTTTAACAAGCTTACTTATAACTGGCGGTGAATCAAGAGCAGCATAGGTGTTTAGGACTGTACCTCTTCTTTGTAGTGGATGGTAAAATAGGAAACTTCCCATCACGATACTTTCCCATGATGAAAACGATAGCAACGAACAATAATAAATCCAAGTGGACTTACAAATAAAGCTATGCTCCCTGGCAACGTCACCAGAAAATAGTCTTGATGACCCACAAGTATAGGGGATCGCAACAGTCTTCGAGGGTAGTATAACCCAGTTTATTGATTCGACACAAGGGGAGACAAAAGAATACTTATAAGCCTTAACAACTAAGTTGTCAATTCAGCTGCACCTGGAAATAGTCTTGCTCACAGGAGTTTATCAGTAGCAAAAAAAAATTAGTAGCAATAGCAAAGTAATAACAATAGTGAAGCAAAGGCAGTAGTAACAATAGTAGCAAACAATAGGATTCGAGTGCGGTAGGCATAGGGATGGATGGACGGGAGTTGCATAGATGAGACTATTCATATAACTTCAAGATTTAGGGCAATTGTAGATAAATAAGATAAAGCATCCAAGTACTAAACAATCGTAGGCATGTGTTCCATATATAGTCATATGTGCTCACAATGACAACTTGCACAATATCTTTTGTCCAGCCAGCCCGTTGGAGCGGGTACTCGAGGGAATCTACTGGCAATTAAGGTGCTCCTTTTAATAGAGCACCGGAGCAAAGCATTAACACTCCATGAACACATGTGATCCTCATATCACAACCATCCCCTCTGGCTATCCGAATTTCTGTCACTTCGGGGCCTTTGGTTCCGGACAATGATATGTGTACACAACTTGTAGATAAGATCACAATCAATACTGTCATCATGAATCAATAACATGTTCAGATATGAAATCATGGCACTCGGGCCCTAGTGACAAGCATTAAGCACAACAAGTTGCAACAAAGTCAAATAGCACTAATAGAGATACTAGGCACCATGCCTAACAATCTTATTCGATTACATGATAGATCTCATCCAATCCCTACCATCCCCATAGCCTACAGCAGGGGATTACTCACTCATGGATGGGGGAAACATGGATGGTTGATGTAGAGGCGTCGGTGATGATGATGGCGATGATCTCCTCCAATTCCCCGTCCCGGCAGGGTACCAGAACGGAGTTTCTGGTTCTGAATCACGGTTTCTGGTGGTGGCGGCGCAGCGGAACTCTTTCTGAAAAAACGTCGAACCCCCCAGAGTTTTTACTTCATAAGGCTTTATGTAGGCGAACAAGGAGGCCGAAGGGGTGCCCCAGGTGGCCACACACCTGCCGCGTGGCCAGGGGTGTGGGCCCCTCGTGGCCCCGTTCCGTCTCATCTTCTAGCTACGTGAGTCTTCTGGTAAAATAGAAGTTTCGGCATATTTTCCGAGATTTTTCCTGATAGTTTATTTTCTGCACAAAAACTAGACACCAAAGCAATTCTGCTGAAAACAGCGTTAGTCCGTGTTAGTTGCATCCAAATCACACAAATTTAGGGGACAACAATAGCAAAAGTGTTCAGAAAAGTAGATACGTTTTGGACGTATCAACCTTCGCTTCACCAAAGCCACATTTGTTGTCAACTATCTCATGGGTGGAATCCTAGCTAGAACATGTGTGTATCCATGTGACTACAAACTAGCCAAGTCTCAAAGCTTCCAAACTTAGTATTCCTAGCAACTAACAACTGTGCTTCGCCTACATAGGGTGAGTTCAAAATCCTTTAATTGTCGCCCCCACACCATTATCCCCTTCCTTGCATAACACAAAATAGTATCGGCTTTTGAACAACAAAAAATGTTCGATCGATGTAAAAGGGAACCGGTGATTAGTGAGACAGACGAGGGTAGTGGCAAAACAATAAAAGGATAGAGAATTAACTATATGTTGCTAGAAAACAAAGTGTAGCTTGTTTCACGAGGTTTAACCCCAAAATTGAAGACCAACATTACTCCAAAATAAGTTGTTGGGTGTGTGCTTAATTAGTGCTACTTCTAGTTTATTACCACACTACCTTTATGTACTTAACCTGTAGATTCAAAAAGAGTATGCTTTTTTAAAAACAACACTGGTAACATATGTGATATCTTTATTCTTCAGATAAAATCGATGTTTTTTCTTAGAGTATCTTCTTAGAAACATTATTAGCGAAACAAGTAGGGGATATTGATACTTGGTAGCCCACTTGATATGTGTTAATGAGCTTCCTAGGCTTGACCAACGAATCTAGGCCATGATGGACTATCTGCCTACATCATAGCTAGGCTAACAAGGAGCTAAATTACGCATTTAACCCTATACACGACTTGCTCAAAATCAGTACCATGAGCCCAATCCATTTAAGGACACCTGCCAAAAAACCTTAGTTCTTATGCATATATTTTTAGATCCATGTTTCTATGCCCTACCCACAAATATTTGTAGAGGTAACCCATATGTGTATCTTCCTTTAGAGAACTTCTGACCTTTTCTTTATCAAATCCACATTTGTTGTCATCTATCTCACAGATGTATTCCGAGAAAGAACACGAATCTATCCATGTGAGTATAAACCAGCTAGGTCTCAAAGCTTTCAATCTCTCTATCGCGAGCACCTAATAACTATGCTTCGCCGTCCTAGTGTGACTTCAAAACCCTTTAATTGCCAACTCAACATTACTATCCGCTTTCCTACATGACACCAAAAAGTATGGTCATTTGAACCAAAATAAAATGTCAGCAACACAAAAGGGAACCGGTGATCAGTAAGACAAACAAGGGGATGTGTCAAAATAATAAAAGGCGAGAGAACTAAATTATACATTGCTAGAAAAGAAGTGAATCTTGTTTTCTCTAAGTGTACTCCAAAATTAGATACCAACATTAATCCAAAATAAGTTTCCAGGTGTGTGTTTAATTAGTGCTACTTCCAGTTTATTCCCAAATTACCTTTATGTGATGACTTGTAGATTTAAAAAGATTATAATGTTTTTAATTACGACACCAAGAAAATATGTGATACTTTTATTAAGACAAAATTGATGTTTTTCGCTTAGAGTATTGATGGATCCAAAAATAGCCATCTTTTACCGTGTTTAAACATTTTTTCGGTCAGGCAATTGGCATGAAACTATCAATCCTTGCCACTAATGACTAATAATTGCTAAGATATGCAAAACTCTGCTTTGAATTGTGTTGTGCAGGAAATCATGCTTTTTAATGCAAAATCAGGAGTCATAATGAAGGTTTTTGAGGAAGTACGCATGGCCAAGTAATTGGGGAGTCAATCCTAGGCGTCAGCAAGCATAATGACCAGTGCTATGGGCAGGGCCCGCCCGTACCGTCCACCTGTACCAGGTGGAGACAGCTTCGTCTCATCAATCCCTACAACTTTTGTGAAGATGCCTATATATTTTAAGGCTCCAGCCACCAGCCAGGAGGCCGCCATTCTCATATTACATCACAACACCACCAAAGGAGATCCACGCCATTGTTCATCACTTCCATGATCCATCCCCTCCATTAGCCATAGCCATTGCACTCTACTTTAGATCTCCTTATGATTCGGCGACCATCATAAGAATATTTGATTTTAATCTAAGTATTTTTCACAATGTTTTATATCCTAGATCTATTCGTTATGAGTAAGTAGTCCTCACGGGCTATGTGTTGGGGAGAAACCTCGCAGCAATTATGTGCATCTAATTCATGGGAGTATTGTGTTTTGTTTGAAATTGAGATTTGTATCTTTTGTTTCTTTGTTTCTTGTCTTGATCTATGGACTTGTAGGTACCCAAGATCCCATGGATTTATAAAGGCTTGAGGTGAGATACTGTAACATCCCAGATTTAGCTAATCACTATTTAGGGTTGATTGTGCATTGCATAAGCATCATCTCTTAAAAATGCATTGAATAAAATAGAAATGCAAAAAACCTAAACCCTAAAATCGGTTTGCAAATCCATTCAAAACGGTTTTGAATATTTTCAAAAATCGAAAATGTTTGGAGCCCAATTGGACTAAAGGGCCCCACAGTATTTTAAATGTTTGCTAAAACCCCTCTGGTATTTTCAAATCACTCAAAATAGTTTTGAATTGGAAAATACAAACAGAAAATGGAAAGCTTTTGAAAAAAAACAGCCAGGCGAGCTAACAGGCCGAGCCCACCCTGTCCCTCTCTTCTCTGCCACACAGCGCACGACCCCACAACCCAGCTTGGCCCACTCCCGGTACAGTACCGCTTCGGCGCCGCTCCCTGTCGTCTTCCTCCTCCTGCAAGCAGCTGCCTGGCGTGCCGCCCGCCGTCGATTGTCGCGCGCACTACAATGCCCGCCTCCGCTTGCGAGGTGTACGATAAGGATGGCCGTCTCGCTCTCTCTCTTCCCATACCCATTTCTTTCCATCTCGCCCACTCTCGCGAATTCCCCAAGCGCAGCCGGAACCCTAGCCGCAGATTCCGCCGGTCGCCGCCGTTCTGCACCACCCTGGACCCCGAAGACCCTCCCACGAGCTCTTCCACGTCTCCCTCTTACTCCCTGTTGAAGCGTGCTTTCTGGGGAGCCCTATATCGCCGTATTTGAGGTCATCTTCCTCATCACCGATGGAGCTCGCCGCTGTCGGATAGCTCGGTGCCGATGACCCCAGCCTTCCACGACCACCTGATCGTGATTCTGGTGAGCCTGTGGTCCTCTTGGACCTCTTCGATTTACCCCTACCCTGCTGTATCGTGTTGCCATCGTGTGTCGCCGTCGTCCGCCACAGTTCCTCGTTGGGGAAGCATCTCTGGCGACCATTTCTTGGAGGCGCCGCCGCTACTCGACTCCTCGCCTCACGCCGATTCGAATGCCCTCGCTCCCGCAGCCCCGCGCGCAAGGATTTGAGAGATCCTTGCTCGATCTGCAGAGTTGGCCTCTGCTGACGTCAGGATGACGGCAGCATTGCTTCATATTCCTTTTCTTTTAGTTAATGTTTCTTTAATTATTTTCTGGAAAAAATAAATATCCTCTGGGGCCTAGTCGTCAGTGACTGGGGGTAGCCTCAGCCCCAGTGAGAATAGCCCCGACCCTGTGATGACATCAGCCTGAGCTCAGAGTGACATAATAAATCCTCTAAACCTTTTTAATATGTCCAGAAAATGATATAAAACTTGTAAATTCAATATCTAATTATTTATAACTCAGAAAAATATAAATAATATATCAAAATGTTTTGAAAAATGAGATCTAACTATCTAAGATATCATCATGCATTGTTAATCAACTTTCATAGAAAGTTTAAATAGAACAACCTAGTAACCCCTCAAAGGTGATTCCAGAGTTTCCCCGAGTTAGGGTTTTCACCCCTCGGAACCCTGATTAAATTGTCGAGCATGTTTTAGGGTTACATTTCAATACTAATCAACTTGTCATATCATCATCCTTGTTTGAGCGTTGCATCGATGCCATGTGTTGATTGTTTTCCCTTTCTTTCTGGTGTTTGGTTCTTCCCGGTAGAATACGATATCGAGATCGAGATAGAAGCCCGAGGTCAACACCGTCAAAGATTGAAGATCGACGAACAATACTTGACCAACTATAATCAAGTCAAGCCGAATGATCCCGAAGCTCTGCTTATCTGTTATCAACTAGCAAAGGCAAGCATAGCCCCACCATGATATAATCCTATGTTTTCGAAAGCATTTCATTTCCTGCCATGATGCATACGATTCTATTATGGTCTTTTATCGATGGATAGAGTATCCTATCTATTGCATTACTCCCTTTGAGATTATATTACCTGATCCACTACTCCTAGCATAACTAGGTTTGGCCTGTGTGCACTGCCAGAGCTTATATCCGTGTTCTGCTTAGCCATGCATAGCTGCTAGTGCTGGTTCATCCAGATGATGTATCAGATGCAGAGAATCTAGTATGACAGGAGAATGAGATGAGATGATATGAGATCAGTGATATAAGTTAAACATGCTAAGGCTTGTATGGGAGGTCATGGTGGGATGTGGTTTTTCTAGTCCCATGCTCGCCACCACTAGGACCTGAGTTCTTGCCTTTGGAACCGAGACAAGCATACAACCAAACGGGGCCTGGAAAACCTCACGAGCAACTAACTTGCCTAGTAGATTCCATGAGTCACATAGTTCGGGCGTTCCATTTGACATATGCATAGAAAACCTTTTGAAAGATTTGCAGGGTGAAGGTGCATCATATCAGGTAGGAAAGCATGGCCGCGGTTGCTTGGGGTTGATAGCGCCCCTAGTAAACCAACCTCGCCTCACATCTTTAAGTACCGGCTTCGGGATTTGACCCGTTACGGCGGAACCATACTTATTGCATGACTCATGGTCTCGGCGAAAGCAAGGTAAAGGTCGTGTCTAACCACCCTCTATCGGTCTTCCAAGGAAGAGGGCTAATCATGTGGCATTAAGAGAAGGTTAGTACGTGTGGGTAAAGTTGTACACCCCTGCAGGGTAATAATCTTTTCGAAAATCCGTGTTCACAGTTATGAACGCTTGGTGACCAGATTCTAAGATCATAGAGAACTATAATCTAATCATAAAACTTGGCAGATCAACGTGTGCTTAAGGATGCTTCCTCATGGGTACGAGGGGATGATCCTAGTTGGTAGATGATGATGATTTGGTGGATATCAAGAGATGATGATCAATATTTCGGAGATGTCGCTCTCTTATCCCCTTTTAAAATACTTTGACTAGACGAGCTTCTTCTCTCTCTTGTTTTATAAACAAAGATGGCTTTAGAAAAACAACTCCACCATCCATAACTCTTGCGGAGTACACCCTGTACTCAACCTTGATTTGTTGATACTTTTGGCAGAGTAAGTGTTCTCTTGAAGACGAGTTCCGTACTACATCGACATCGACGAGTAGCTTGGGGTTCCCGGCCGGCAGCCTGGAATATATGGGCTGGGACGTCATTGTTATGCTTCAGGCCTCTTAGGCCATTTTTTAAGTTTGCTATGCTTAATAGCATAATTTTCCTTTCATTTTTTGATGTTTGAGGTCAGTGACCTCTACTTGTAATAATTTGGTTCTCTGCTCAGTTATGAGCTTGCTATAATAAATTTTGTATCGTAGGGTCACTGTTGTGTTACCGATTCTTCACTGGATATTCTCGAGCTCAAGGTTAAGATTATGTCAGACGGAGGTCTGGGATTTGTTTTGCCCTGATCCCGGGGGGTGTCATAGTTCTTGGTATCAGAGCAGTACCGACCATAGGAAAACCTTGCTATTGGTCGATGTTGAGTCTAGTGCTTGTGAAAACTATTTTAAAGATGAAAAGTATTTGCGAAAACTCTAGTATGCTTTTTTTACTCCTTATCCAGTTTCTCTCTAACTCTAGGTTATCTTATATGGTGTTGATTTTGGAAAAGTTTTGATATATCTTCTTGTCTTTCAAAACTTAGGTGCCTTCTTGGCATGTTGTTTGTAATCCAGTAGACCTAGTGTTGAATTCTCTAGAGTTGTGTGTGTGTTGTGAATTCCTTATTCCCTTTGCTCTGCTTCATCTGAGAGATTCCTTTCCATCATGATCCCTCTCTTCTATGGATCCTACAATATAATGATCCATAGTGTTCTGCTCTAGGCTTCGAGGTTTCCTTTCGCCTCGTGTGCCTCCTTTTTGTTTGTTGGGTGCTTCATAAGTCATTTCTTCTCTTGGAAGCTACCTTGTGATTATTACCTTGCAGTGTACGCTAAGTCACTCAAGTAGTAGTTACTCCTTTCTTTGGTTTTTAACCCTTGGACTTGAACCTAAGATCCCGGATTGTGCTGGATTCTAGTGTTGTGAATCTTGTACATGAAGCTGATCTTTAACCCAAGATCCATTCCTTTGACCCCTGTCATTAATGTTCACACATTACCTCAGGATGGCTGGTATTACCATTCTAGCCTTCAAGCTTGTGGTTATTGTTGCGATTAAATCATTACAACTAAGGACTTCCCCTACCACATGCTATGGAAGATGTTCTTTAATGGAACCAAATAGATCACGACAAGAGTACTCTTCAAGAGTCTCACCTCAATATTCATGACTCTGCCACACTTTTCTATTTTATTCATTGGTTTTGGGAGATTTTTGACTTATGCATCCACATCTCGGGATTCTATCCTGAGCATGTTCCTCTCCCTCTTGTTGTTTTCCGACCCTCGTCTACCACTTGGTAGCCAAGTAGTAAACATGCACATCGGTGTCTTATGATGCAAGATACTCTTGTGGTCCATCATGACAAACCATTTCGGAATGTCGGGAGAAACAAACTCTAGTTCCTCGTCATATCTAGGACCAGGTCAAAGTGCTGTAATCCGCAGATCAAGAGGTGGTATTTAGCTTATGTCTATTCTTCCTTAAAGTGTCACACCCTTTTATACTAAGAGGTCGTGCCGAGTTCCATGACCCCTTAATGAAGTGATGCTCTTACACATAACTACCCACCCTTACTCGACCTTTCGTGCTCGTGAATGATGCGTGTGCGTAATAATGTGGCCATCTGAGATTCTAGCAATTATTATTGTTTTGAACTCTAAGGACATTTGTGGCATTCTTAGCATGATTGGTTAATCCTATCACTAAGCAAAGGATGATCATGCTACCAAGTTTGTTATTCTAGTGCACTCTCTTCGGTCAAAGAGTTAGACTTGTGCCGAAGCTCTGAAACTATGTCTTCTTGCCTTACTAAGCAAGTTTCCTCTCGAAATAAGTGACATATCGGTGGTTCGTGATATTCTAGATGTCTTCTAGAAGTATTCCCATGTGCCACATGACCGTGTTGTCAAGTTCTTGAGCAAGCAAGTTATCTGAACTGCTTCTTTCTCCAAGGATCTGTACTAGATACCCCTAAACTAGTTGGATGAACTTAAATAACAACTTGGAGAGTTTTAAGACAAAAGTTCTAACCGACTCTATTCCTTCATAAAGGGATGTCTAGTTTTGTTCGTGTTGAAGTTAGATAATATCTCCTTTGTGGATATAGTATTTTCCCCCACCTTTGATTTGATTTGGGTTATCGTCAAATCAAACTCAGTTCCAAGGACTATCTTGATAATGTTTCTTCTTGTGATTTTTCACTAGGGTACATCTTCATGTCTTTTGGTCTGACCAATATGTTTGCCTTGTTCATACGACATATGAGTCCATCTTATTGGAGTACCCCGATAAGTTGGTTGTTGAGCCCATCGACAATATCCTTATCCTTTCCATGTTAGACTAGATTCATATGGAACAAATTGGCAATGATGTTGGAAATTTTCGAAAACCATCCTCGATTCATCTCAAATTATGCGTTCTATATGTTAGAAGTAACCTTCTCCGATTCACATGCAGTTGTTCAAAGATGTCGCCGTGAATCCGAGTAGAGTTAACTCTGATCCTTAAGGACACATGTGTGTTTGATTGTCAGTACCTTATGTGTGTGCAGTTGTCTTTTGACAAGGTGCTAATACATGGGTCTAGCAATCTAGCTCGGTCTTTTGGAGCTTGACACTGTAGTCCATGTCTTGAGAATCTAGTAACTTTACCTTGGTGGTAAATGTCACACATTTTCTATCCGGACATGCTGAGTCTGAAGTATCATTCCACCTAACCAAAGCTGAATCTCAAGCAGCAATGATGGTTGGTGTTCCTCAAGGTTTTGACATAGGTCTCTCTGTAATATGGAAAGATTGTTGTAATGGTTGACACACACTTAGACGGAAAGACCTTTTGTCATATTCTCTTGAATCAGCAATAACAACCACTCTTCATAAGGCTTCTTCTATGATTTATTATAGGAGTTGCGCTTATGGTCTCCTTTGTATCCGAAGTCCGACCTTTACTTGAAGATTGATTTCTCGAACATCAAGGAGAACATTTGAAGTAGTGTTGCTGAATGTCTCTTGGTCGATCCTCCAGACCCTTTTATGATGGTAAATGTTTTGTTGTGCCAAGTAATTTAAGTCTGAGAATGAAGTTTCTTTTTCTTGTGTCATCAGGAATTTTCTAAACTATTCATCTTAGTGGTGCAAAGTGATATCACAATTTTTGGCAAAGATCCTGATAGACCTGGATGAATAAATAGTTTCCTTCGTTTTCTCAGCCATGTTTTAAGAGTGACTATGATTTTGGTAATCAGTAGTTTCTCTTGCTACATGTTCTTTGTGACTCTTATGAGTCCTCGCCACAAAACACCTTTCTCTCTTGGCCTTCTGTTGAATGCAAGAGTGACTCTTCTATTTCAAAAATAGTTCAACAGTTTGGTTTTGTTGATCCATATCTCTACAACCTAAAACCTCTACCTAAGTCTTTAGTAGAGGTTCCTTATCGAATTCTGTGGTCATGTTCTTTCTGTTGGAACCTTCCTTTTCAGAAGCTTAATTTCATCTGAAGCTCCATGGTCTCAATCCTTATGAAGACCATCTATCTAACAATTTGAAACCATCTCCTCTAATTTCTTCCGTTACCTTGATGTGTTTCATGCTTGTGATCTCAGAGTTGTTTCTAAACACTCCATCCATGAGTTGACCATGAGATACTCTACGTTTTGTTTAGTGTGTTTCCCTCTTATCCTCAGAGTGACCCTGTTTCTTTCTCTCTCTGTCTCTCTTCCTATCTTTGGAATCTCGGGTCGAGATTCTCGTAAGGGGGATAGAGCTGTAACATCCTAGTTTTAGCTAATCACTATTTAGGGTTGATTGTGCAATGCATAAGCATCATCTCTTAAAAATGCATTGAATAAAATAGAAATGCAAAAAACCTAAACCCTAATCCCTCTCTTTCTATTTGCAAATCCATTCAAAAGGCTTTTGAATATTTTGAAAAATCCAAAATGTTTGGAGCCCAATTGGACTAAAGGGCCCCACAGTATTTTAAATGTTTGCCAAAACCCATCTGGTATTTTCAAATCACTCAAAACAGTTTTGAATTGGAAAATATAAACAAAAAATAGAAAACAGAAAATGGAAAGCTTTTGGAAAAAAAACAGCCAAGCGAGCTAACAGGCCGAGCTCACCCTGTCCCTTTCTTCTCTGCCGCACAGCGCACGACCGCGCAGCCCAGCTTGGCCCGCTCCCGGCCCAGTACCGCTTCGGCGCCGCTCCCGGTCGTCTTCCTCCTCCTGCAAGCAGATGCCTGGTGTGCCGCCTGCCATCGATCGTCGCGCGCACTATGATGCCCGCCGCCGCTTGCGAGGAGTACGATAAGGACAGCCATCTCGCTATCTCTCTTTCCATACCCATTTCTTTCCATCTCGCCCACTCTCGCGAATTTCCCAAGCGCAGCCGGAACCCTAGCCGCAGACTCCGCCGGTCGCCGCTGTTCTGCACCACCCCGGACCCCGAAGACCCTCCCACGAGCTCTTCCACGTCTCCCTCTTACTCCTTGTTGAATCGTACTTTCTGGGAGCCCTGTATCGCCGTATTTGAGGTCATCTTCCTCATCACCGACGGAGCTCGCCGCCGTCGAATAGCTCGGTGCCGACGACCCCAGCCTTCCACGACCACCTGATCGTGATTCTGGTGAGCCTATGGTCCTCTTGGATCACTTCAATTTACCCCTCCCCTCCTGTATCGTGTTGCAATCGTGTGTCACCTTCGTCCGCCACAGTTCCTCATTGGGGAAGCATCTCCGACGACCATTTCTTGGAGGCGGCGCTGCTACTCGACTCCTGCCTCACGCCGATTCGAATGCCCTTGCTCCCGTAGCCCCGCGCGCAAGGATTTGAGAGATCCTTGCTCGATCTGCAGAGTTGGCCTCTGCTGACATCAAGATGACGGCAGCATTGCCTCATATTCCTTTTCTTTTAGTTAATGTTTCTTTAATTATTTTCTAGAAAAAATAAATATCCCGTGGGGCCTAGTCGTCAGTGACTGGGGGTAGCCTCAGCCCCAGTGAGAAGAGCCCCGACCCCGTGATGACATCAGCCTGAGCTCAGAGTGACATAATAAATCCTCTAAACCTTTTTAATAAATCCACAAATTGTTATAAACTTGTAAATTCAATATCTAATTATTTATAACTCAGAAAAATATAAATAATATATCAAAATGTTTAGAAAAATGAGATCTAACTATCTAAGCTATCATCATGCATTGTTAATCAACTTTCATAGAAAGTTTAAATAGAACAACCTAGTAACCCCTCACAGGTGATTCCAGAGTTTCCTCGAGTTAGGATTTTCACCCCTCGGAACCCCGATTAAATTGTCGACCATGTTTTCGGGTTACATTTTAATACTAATCAACTTGTCATATCATCATCCTTGTTTGAGCATTGCATCGATGCCATGTGTTGATTGTTTTACCTTTCTTTCCGGTGTTTGGTTCTTCCCGGTAGAATACGATATCGAGATCGAGATCGAAGCCCGAGGTCAACACCGTCAAAGATTGAAGATCGACGAACAATACTTGACCAACTATAATCAAGTCAAGCCAAAGGATCTCGAAGCTCTGCTTATCTGTTATCAACTGGCAAAGGCAAGCATAGCCCCACCATGATATAATCCTATGTTTTCGAAAGCATTTCATTTCCTGCCATGATGCATACGATTCTACTGTGGTCTTTTATCGATGGATAGAGTATCCTATCTGTTGCATTACTCCCTTTGAGATTATATTACCTGATCCACTGCTCCTATCATAACTAGGTTTAGCTTGTGTGCACTGCTAGAGCTTATATCTGTGTTCTGCTTAGCCATGCATAGCTGCTAGTGCTGGTTCATCCAGATGATGTATCATATGCAGAGAATCTAGTAGACAGGAGAACAAGATGAGATGATATGAGATCAGTGATATAATTTAAACATGCTAAGGATTGTATGGGAGGCCACGGTGGGATGTGGTTTTTCTAGTCCCATGCTCGCCACCACTAGGACCTGAGTTCTTGCCTTTGGAACCAAGACGAGCGTACAACCACACGGGGCCTGGAAAACCTCACGAGCAACTAACTTGCCTAGTAGATTCCATGATTCACATAGTTTGGGCATTCCATTCGACATATGCACAGAAAACCTTTTGAAAGATTTTCCGGGTGAAGATGAATCATAACAGGTAGGGAAGCGTGACTGTGGTTGCTTGGGGTTGATAGGTCCCCTGGTAAACCAACCTCACCTCACATGTTTAAGTACCGGCTTTGGGATTTGACCCGGTATGGCGGAACCATACTTATTGCTTGACTCATGTTCTCGGCGAAAGCAAGGTAAAGGTCATGTCTAACCACCCTCTGTCGGCCTTCCAAGGAAGAGGGCTAATCACGTGGCATTAAGAGAAGGTTAGTACCTGTGGGTAAAGTTGTACACCCCTGCAGGGTAATAATCTTTTCGAAAAGCCGTGTTCACGGTTATGAACGCTTGGTGACTGTAACATACACCCTCTTGTGTATTATAAATAAGATGTGTTTGAGCATTTCATGCATGCATTACACTTGCATTTAGATTTAACCAAATAAGAGCAATCAAAACCCTAATTATTTTCCCCTTTCAAAACCATTTCAATGGGTTACATATCTTAGAAAATTAACAAAATAAATGGAACCCAAAGTGTATAAAAGGGTCCCACACTATTTCATATACTTTATAAAAGTTTCTGTAAGTTGAAAAGATTCAAAACAGGTTTGAAATTCAAAATATAAAAAGAATCAAGAAACAGAAAATGGAAAAGGTTTCCTGGAAAAAAATCTAACCTAACCCTCTCTGGGCCGAGCCCATCTCCCCCTCTCCTCTTTCTGCCGCCAGCAGCCAACCCACCCGGGGCCAAATTCTGGCCCAGCAGCAGCCCGTCCCCGGCCCGGTACCGCTTCACCCCGCCCCTGTCGTCCTCCTCCCATGGCCGAAGCAGCTCGGTGGCTTGCCGCCGGCCACCCGATGCGCCGCCGCTCGCCAAGATCATCGCTGCCGCCCCCACGAGCCTATAAGAGCTCCAACACTGCCTTCGAAAACCCTAGCTTCTCTTCTTCCCTGTTTTCCCCCTTCCGCCATAACCCTAGGTGCAGACCTCGCCGTCGTTCCGCCGTCTCCGGCCGCCCCGAGGCCAGCCGAGCGTGCAGGGATCTCCGCCTCGCCGTGCTGAGCAAGCTCTTAAAAGGAATCAACCCCACGCGCAAGGAATCCTCGCCATCGACTCCTTCTCTCCCGACACCGTCCGTCGCTCTCCGACGACGATTCCGGCACTTCTCGACCGCGCCTCGCCGACCCCTCCGTCGCATTTGTGCTGAGCCTGCGGTCCTCACAGACCTCTTCTCTCGCCTCCTCTCACTCTGTCATGGCGCCTGGCGTTTACAAGCCCGCCAGCAAGACCGCCGTGTGTCGTGCTCCGACGACCATTCCAGGGCGGCGCCGCCACTATCTAGCTCCCCGCGACGCCCTCTCTCTAACACGCCCCTCCGCGCATCCAGGCGAGCACGAGATCATTGGATCCTTGCTCGATTCGAGGGTGAGCTCCATTGCTGATGTCATGCTGACATCAGCATGAGGCAATATTCCATTTCTTTTATTTTAATTGTTTTGTAATTATTTTATGTAAATAGTAAATCCCTGACAGATGGGCCATACTTGTAAGAGTTTTATTATTTTCTGAAATTAATAAAAGTCTGACATGTGGGCCCAATTTTGGAAAATAATTTAAATATTCTAAAAATGTTTAAAATGAATTAAAATATGGGAAATTCATAACTAATTCATTTTAAATCAGAAAAATACAAATAATATACCAAAATGTTCAAAAAATGAAACCTACCTAACTAAGCTATAATCATACATTGTTAACCAACTTTGATATCAAGTTAATTAGAAAAACCAATAGAACCCCATAGGTGATTCCGATGATCCCCCTGTTTTAGGGTTTGGACTTTCGGAACCCCCTTTAAAGTGATCAAGCATATTCTAGGGCTCAATTCAATAATGTTTAACTTGTCATATCATCCATATTGTATGAGCATTGCACATGCCATGTGTTGAGTGTTGCTTTCTCTTTTCCGGTGATTGGTTCTCACGAATAGGAACCGAACCCAAAACTGAAGTCAATGCCACCGAAGAGCAGTATCAGTCCAACAACGGACAAGGCTAGCGAAGCCCCACTCATACATATGAATCCTATGTTTACAAAGTATTTAATTCTCGACATATGCATTCGGTTCAACAGTCTTTTACCAGTAGATAGAGTAATCCTATCTGATCCATGTTTCCCTTCGCGAACTATATTACCTAATCCACCGCTCCTAGCATAACTAGGGTTTGGCTTATGAGCGTCTCTAGTGCCACAGTTCAGTCAAGCTTAGCCATGCTTAGTGGTCTGATGCTAATCACTCATGTGATGCACCGGAGATGCGAATGAATCCTGTATGGTAGGATGTGGAGATGTGAACAGAAGTGGATGATAAACATGCTAAGGCTTGTATGGGAGGCCACGTGGGTTATAGTTTTTATAGTTCCATACTTGCCACCCCTAGGACCCGATATTCTTGCCTCTTGAACCAAGACGAGCGTACAACCACACGGGGGCCTGGAAACCCCCTCGACCAACTAACTTGCCTAGTAGATTCCATGAGTCACATAGTTTGGGCTTTCCATTCGACATACGCATCTTGGTTGTTCTTGAATGGAGGTGAAGGATGTGCATTCATAACAGGTAGGTAAGCGTGGCCGGGAACAAGAGATGCCCGGCATCCGTAATCTTGAACCCTGCGCACATCATTAGGGACCGGCTTCGGGACTTGACCCGTTATGGCGGCATCTCCCTATTGCGTGACTCATGGTCTCGGTGAAAGCAAGGTAAAGGTCGTGTTGAACCACTCTCTGCCGGCCTTCCAAGGAAGAGGGCTAATAATTTGGCATTAAGAATCGGTTACGTGTGGGTAAAGTTGTGCACCCCTGCAGGGTTATTAATCTTTTCGAAAAGTCGTGTCCACGGTTATGGACGACTTGGGAACGGACGTGAAGATCATAGAGAACTATAACCGAATGATAAAACTTGCCAACTAAAGTGAGATCCGGAATACTTCCTCGGGGTTGATGAGGGGGTAGTCCAGGGAGATTGGTTCAGTTGATGAAGACTCTTGGTGGATATCAAAGATGATTTTAGGAGCTAGAGTTGAAGTCTTCTTATCCCCATTCGAAAATGATCTGACTAGACGAGTTTCTTCTCTCTCTTGTTTTGAAAACAAAAGATGGATTTATGCAAAAATAACTCCACCAGCCATAAGTCTTGCAGAGTACACCTTGTACTCAGCCTTGCTTCGTTGATGTTTTCTACAGATGATGCTACCCCAACTGAAGGTGGTTTCTATGTAGAATTCAACGAGTAGTCGGGGTTCCCGTGCAGCAGCCTAGGATCTATGGAAGGGTCGCTACTTCTGTTTACGGCCTCTTAGGCCCTTTGCTAAGTTTGTTGTTTAGAACAACTTGTCTGCTTCTGTTATTTGATGTAATGATGGGTCTGTGACCCTTGGCTTGTATTACTGGTTTGTAACTCTCTTAAGAGTTTACCTTATTAATGTATGGTTTGTATGTTCTGTAATGTTACCGATCTTTCCCTATGCGTTTCGGAATTTAGGTTAGGCTTATATCAGATGAGGATCTGGTATTTGTCTAGCCCTGAACCTGGGTCATGACAGATTTTGGTATCAGAGCAGAACTGCCTGTAGGAAACCCTTGTAGCTAGTCAAATCTGAGTCTAGAGTTAGAGAAAACTATTTGAAAGCTAAAAACTATTTGCAAAACTCTGAATAGGACTCTTTTTACTCCTTATCTAAGGTTGTTCTATTGCTGAGTTGTCTTACCTTGTTTGCTTTGCAAAGTTTTCACTTCTCGTCTATCATTTCAAACTCTTAGGATAAACGGGTTTGGGTTGTTTTCTCCTAAGTAATCCGTACTTGGTTGCAAGGCTCAGAGTTTCTAAGTTATGTCTGTGCAACTGAAGCATTGTTTTTCAACTTTGCTAAGGATGCCCTAATCTTGCTCCCAACTCTTTTGTGACTTGTTGGTATCATATCATGCTTGCATACCATTGTTATGGTTTGTATCTAAGTTGGTAGCATATACGTTTCGTATGCTTGTTCTACTGCCATACTTAATGCATTGATATAGTTTTCATTCACATGTTCACCTCTACCATGATCCTTTGATATGGTTTTGCCATCCTTTGTTGTACCCCTTCTGGTGAATTCATTATCATGGTTTCTGTTTTCTCCTCAGGATGCCGGCTGGTACTCAAGGTTCTGCTGGTCGTCGAGGACACAATGATGCTGATCAGGAACTTCCGCCACCTCCCACAATGGCCGAGGTTCTCAACAACATTGAGACTAACCGTCTGCGGAGTGAATGCCTTCTGGAGCGTGTGGCGCAGAACACTGAACGTCGTCCTGACGACTGTGTCACACTTGGAGATTTCATCCGCTCTTTTCCTCCAATCTTCACCCACTCCAAAGAGCCCCTTGAAGCTGATGATTAGCTCCGCACCATAGAGTGCAAGTTCAGTGCTCTTCGTGTCTGTCCCGCTGATCGTGTCAACTTCGCCACCTATCAACTGGAAGGTGAGGCTGGTGTTTGGTGGGAAGGTTTTCAGAATCTGCAAGCTCAGGGACATGTCGTTACCTGGGAGGAGTTTGTTGCAGCATTTTGTGCCTCATATATCCCTAAGCCCGTCATGGATCTCAAAAGGAGGGAGTTTCTGGATCTGACTCAGGGGCGTAATGATATTGAAACCTGTAACATCCCTAAAATCATAAATTCAAAGTTTGCATATCATTCATGCATGCATATAGATTTGAGATCAATTTCAAACTCATTTTAGAAAAACAGAAGCACATAGTGCTATGATTTTATGTGAACAAACTTAAATCAAATGGCCATCCCCATTTGAAAGTTTGATTGTTTATGAACCAAGTTTGTTGCCTTCTATGAGGAAAGGTTTGAGTGTAGAATTTAAACCAAGATTTACAAATTGGAAATGGTTTCAAAAACCATTTCTCAATTTTTGCAAACCAAGTGCCAAGTCTCTGATATTTTGTTCTCCAAGCTTGACCAAGCATTTGCAAAGCAACCACATGATTTTATGCCTATATTGAGACTACTGCTCACTACAAAAATCCCAAGAAGATTTGAATTCAAATAGAACTTGAATTCATTTGAAAATCAATTCAGAAAATTGAAACAGAAAAAGAAAAAGGAGAAAGAATTAGGAAAGGGCCGGTGCCAGGATTCTAGCCCAGCAACGGAACTGGCCCAACTAGCCCACCCGGGCCATTCCTCTCCCTCTCGCGCAGCCAAGCCTAATAGTCACGACGGCCAGACCCCACCTCCTTTCTGCGCGTTTCGCTGACGAGCGGGCCCCCTCCACGTCGCCCTCGTCTTCCCCAAACCGCGCCCGCAGACCGCGTCGCCGCTGCTGTCAATGCCAGTAATGGCGCGTCGTAATTAGCCTTGATGCCGCAGGCGTTTCCTGTAGCGCTTGGGCCTATTGAATCCCCTCTGCACCGCGAGCATTTCCCCCCACTCTCCTCGCTCACTCCGCCACCAGGCTGCACGCATTTGTCTTCGAAGCACCGCAGTACCGACAACTCCGGCGACCGATTCCGGTGAGCCTCGACCGCCCCCCTCTCTCTGGTTCAAGCTATCTTGCTTAGAATGATCTGGCGCATCTGCTGACACCTTTTGTTTGCCTGCTCGTGACCCAGGCCGTCGTCCCCGTTCGTGCCTGCAACCACCTGCGCCGCCGCTTGACTCCGGCGACCAATTAAGGTAAAACCCGAGCGCCCCTTGCCCCCTCCTTCACGCGAGTTTGTTCGCCTGCGTCTTCCGTAACTCCTGATGCCTCTGGTTCGTGCTAGGGTGACGCCAAACCTCGGCAACAACCACGACTGCAAGCAACAGACGCCGCCCGCAACTCCGACGAGCCCCTGAGACCGTGCCAGTGCGCCCCTTCCCGAGCCAACGCCACCTTGAGCTTCAGCACGCCACCGCAGTTCTGGTAAGCCACTTCCCCCACTCCCGCGCGACCTAGAACGCCATCGCCGCCGCTGTCAGACACGCCGCCGCCAGTCGCCGCCGCTACCGCCGCTCGTGTTTGGTCAGAACGATTAGGAGCGTTAGATGCAGATCCTGCGGCTGAGATTAGAACGTGAGCGAAGAGGTAAGCGCGCATCTGAGCCGCCAGATCTTACTTAGATCCTACGGCCGTAGAGCTCGATCCGGCCGAACCGGTACGCGCCAATAGAAACATGACGCGTGGCTAGAGTTTAAATCAAAAACAGAATTCAAAACAGATTTAGATCCAAATTTCAAATAGCTATAACTTTTGATTCCCACGTTAGATTTTTGCAAACTTTATACCGTTGGAATCAGTGAGACAAGCCCTTTCTGAATCTGCAATGTGTTTAACAAAAAGTTTCTGTTAAAATGACTTTTTATGCAGAAACTTGTTTAGGACCATTTTGAGTATAGAATTTGTTTAGTAAACTGTTTTAGTGCTAAATAAGTTTAGTTAGCAAGATTTTTGACTTGGTTATGTTTCTGTATCATGCACTTGCTTGGTGGAGTTTTCAAAAATCATCACTTAGCATTTTCTTGCATGCATGCGTTCATATTTTTTGTTTGTATGTGAATTGTGTGTAATTTTGTGCTACAAATTTTTGTGTAGATTTTGCTAGTGACTGTGATTGTGAAGAGTGCTACTCTCCCCATTACCAAGGCAAGTGGTACTTCATGAATATTTCCATCCCTATAATTTGTACAAGCATTAGAAATATTTTGCTAAGTCTTGCATGTTGTTACTATTTTGCCAAATGCTATGTTGGGAAATCCTAAGTAGTTGTAGAATTGTAGAATTGCTAGGGAAATTCCTAAGTTAAGTTACTATGCCATGCTTAGCCTAGCTAGTAGCAAACAAGGGTTGGTAAAGTATATACATGCTATGATGAAAATATTTCTAAGTCTTTTTGGACTTATGTTTTTCTTAATAAAACAACTAAGTCAATGAACCTCCTGGGTGGAATGGGACTTGAATGGTGGTTTTTGGTTGAGTGGTTACACAAGGCCCATGGACATGGTTTACCTTGTGTATCACACTTGTGGTATGCCACCCAGGCACAAAGGGATTTGGAGGCCAAGTGTTGAGAAGCTTATAGTGCAACCACTTGGCAATATGGGCTCTGCCTTGATCATATAGGTTGCTAGAACTTAGTCATTTGGACAGTTGGTGGTAGTGGGATGATAGGTTGGAACGCGTCCATTTGGCTAAGGGAAGGCTTCTGAAAGGTCCTGTCTTGGGAAACCAAGTCTGGTGGGGAAAGTGCACAACCTCTGCAGATGGAAAATCTAAGTACTTAGCCAAGTCCATGGCAATGGACAACTTGAGCATCAATACATGGAAGCTATCAAGAATCTCATCACTCCAACTTCTAAGTAAAACTTGTGGGTGAACAAGGGTAAAGGACCCCAATGTCTATTGGTGGTTTCTTGGGAAAGTTTTTGACAAAGAAAAACTTAGAGTTTTCAACTAATAGGAAAAACCTATTTTGAGCAAAGCAAGCCAAGCTACACTTAGCCAAAATGCATATAGTAATATAGTCCACTCAAAATTTACTAAGGTATCACTTGCCAATACTATTCCAAAGTATTGACCCACGTATTTGTAACTTGTGATGTTGCAGGTTACTCCGATGATGATTAGGTGTCATGAGTCTACACTCAACATGCTTGCCTGTGGCACATGAAGATGAAGACTTATGTTTATTTACTTATTCCAAAACTCTTGTATTAGGCATGTGGCCCTGAGTTGTAAAAGACTACGTTTTATCTCTGGAATGGATGTAATAAATGACCTTTGTATTTGTGTACTTCATCTTAAACTGTGGATGCTAGCAATGATCCAGGGACTAGCATTGCAATCACAGGGATCCTTTTCCTTTACAAAGGAGGGATCTTACAGATGGTATCAGAGCACTGTGTTGCCTGTAGGATTATGACCCTAGGATTGGAAACCACTAAGGAAAAAATTTCAACTACTTCTACACTTGTCTATTCTTCTCGTAAACTTTTCTAATCTTCTCATTCTCATCTCTATTTGTAGATGAACTCCATCAATGAAGCCGTGATGAAAGGACCACTCATGACCATGACCTTGGAGTGTGAGACAGAGTTTCCCAAAATTCTCAAGGACCTCATGGTGGCAATGGAAATACATGGTGCATCTGTTTACAAAGGCTTTCCAGTGATGGATGAAGGAGTTGAGTACTGGTGGGTGCAACTTCACTTGTACAAAAACAAGGAAGACAACCACAAAGAAAGAGGATTCTGCATGTACACCAACATTGTGGTGCACACCACATTCTTTGAGTCAGCAAGAGAAGCAGCTTGGAGGACTATCAAAGAACTTAGTGCTAGAGTCAAGTGCAGAATGCTCAACCTCCAAAAAGACTTAGAGAAAGAGAAGAAGCATACCCAAGAGTTGGAAGCCACCAACCAAACCTTAAGGGGAGATATTATAGACTTAGTGATGGAATCATGTGAACAAGATAGGCTGATTGCCTCTAGGAACATTGTGTTAGCCAACAGATCCAGTGAGATAGGATTGTAAACGCACTTCGTTAGTTGGACCACCACCTATCACCTTATTTTCCAAAATGATACCTTAAATAAGTTTGGACCTTGATTGATGTAATGGATTCATGTATGCGTGACTTGTGTGATTTTGTGTTCCAAGGATATGTATGAAATGTTTGTCTTGTTTTATCTTAAATTGTGTTGTCCTAACTTTTCTATCTTATAAATAGATGCCTATTATCATCAGCACTGTTGAGGAGTTCCAGGTTACCCGCTTTGGTCCTCGTATCGTTGAGCTTACCACTTTGCTCAATCTCCCTCTTCCCACCATCATGGTGCATCCACTCACCAAGTTTGAGAGGAAGGACCTCTGGGGCTTCAAGGTGAACCAGCTGGACGCCAGACAGAGCCTACTACAGGGAGAGAGGCATGGAGGTAGTCATGCAGGACCTGATAGGACGTCTGCTAGGCCGTCACTCCCGACAGGTTAGAGGCACCCACTTCCATGTCTTCGGAAGACGTGATGATGATGGAGAGTCCATCGACTTCGAGGACGACTTGAGGGACGCAGCAGAGCCGATACGTCTCTATCTCCAGGACTTAGAGTCTCTCATTAGGCACGTGGACACGGACATGACCAATGTCATGCTCAGTAATGACGAAGCCTGTGTAGCCAGCGAGAAGGACAAGCTTTTCGCACAGCAGGACGAGATAGTCAAGGAAATGGAGGCGAAGTTCGAGACCCAGGACCGGAAGTTCAAGAGTCAGGAGAAACGCGTCCAGGATAGGAACAAGAAGATCCGGGACATGACTGAAGAACTGAAGTCCAAGGATTTCGAGCTAGAGCAGCAGCAGATGGTGATTGAGAGGCTTCGTTCCCAGAAGAGGGCTCTCAAGGCCAAGATCGAGTCCTTGACCACTACCATTGAGGAGAACAAGACCGCGATGGAGAACGCAGGTCTTACCTTTGTCGAGGAGGAGATTGATGCTGATGAGTAGACTTGATTACTCGTTTATCTTTTATTATCGTACGTGTTATTTGTGAACTTGTTATTGGACCATCCGACATGTGGATGGCTTGCCACTTGTGTGTTTTACTTTGAGAACTTGTTATCTTGTTGTTGAACTTTTATCTTTGTGTTGCTTGCTATGTGTTTGCTTATGTGATGTATTGTGCATAAAAACATCTACGGGTATCTCATTCTTATCTCTATTTGAACAAACCACAGATGCCTCCCCGTCGCGCAAACCCCAACCCCAACAACATCACTCCGGAAATGCAGCAAATGATGAATGCTCAAACACAGCTCATGCAAATGATGACAACATTCATTCAGAACCAAAACAACAACAACAACAACAACAACCCCAATAACAACAACAATAACAACAACAACCCTCCGGGCTTCGATATGCTCACCAAATTTCTGCGATTGAGGCCAGCTAAGTTCTCGGGGACGACTGATCCCATGGTGGCCAATGATTGGCTACGTTCTGTAAACAAGGACTTAGTGACCGTGGGCTGCACGGACGCTGAAAAGGTCAGATTTGCAGCACATCTGCTGGAACGGCCAGCCGCCACTTGGTGGGACAACTTCCAAATCACCACTCCTATAGATGAGGTGACTTGGGCTATCTTTGAAGATGGCTTTCGCACTGCTCATATCTCATCAGGAATGATGAGCCTGAAAAGGAAAGAGTTCCACAATCTGAAGCAGCGCCACCGCAGCATGGCTGAATACATAGAAGAGTTCAACAATCTGGCGCGTTATGCACCGGACGAGGTTGACACAGATGCCAAAAGAAAGGAAAAATTTCTGGAAGGCTTGAATGATGAGCTGAATCTGCACTGGTCGTGGCATATGTTCCCACTTATCGTCGCCTGCGTGACAAGGCTGCTACATTGGAGAACAAAATGAAGCAAGTCGAGAGTAGAAAGATAAAACACCGATAAGCACACTCGGGATCGCCTCACAAACGATCTCACTATGATGACAAGGAAGCTCAGATCCCATAAGCATGGGAAATTCAACAAGCACCACAACCACAACCGTCATGACAACAAGCATCACCGCAGTCATGACAATGACAAATACAAGAACCACAAGAGTGGACATAAGAGCCACCACAGTGGAAATGGTAGTGGAAGTGGAAGTCAGCCTGCTAAGAGAGACATCAGTCAGGTTGAGTGCTTCAAACGCAAGAAGATGGGACACTATGCAAATGAGTTCCCCGAAAAGAAAGTTGAAGGACCTGTCAAGCCCAATCCTTTCCAGAAAGGTCAGGTGAACCACATTAATGTGGAGGAGGTCTATGAGGAACCTGACGCTGTTGCTGGTAAGTTCAGACTCAATTCCATTCCAGCATTTGTACTCTTTGATACTGGTGCATCTCATTCATTCATATCAAGAGCATTTGTTGAAAGAAATGAACTACCGGTAGAAACTATTGGGTGTCCTATAAAAGTAAGTTCTCCTGGTGGAGAAATGATAGTGAATTCAGGATGCCATGACCTAGTCATAGAATTTGGGAAGTATAAGTTTCCCGTTAACCTGATAATATTAAACTCCCAAGGTTTGGATGTCATTCTGGGAATGGATTGGATGACTAAGTACAAAGGAGTGATAGATTGTGCCAGCCATACTGTCTCACTCACAACTCCGGATAATAAAAGGATCAGATTCAAGACCAGCTTTGGAGCAAAGAGGAGTATGCTAAATTCTCTTAAGGGGGTTAGCATAGACAGTGTGCCAATTGTGTGTGAGTATCCGGATGTATTCCCGGAAGAATTACCAGGAATGCCACCAGATAGAGATGTGGAGTTTCTGATAGATTTGGTACCAGGTGCTGGACCAATAGCAAAGAGACCGTACAAAATGTCAGTTGATGAACTAAAGGAGCTCAAGAAGTAACTAGGAGAACAGTTGCAAAAAGGATTTATCCAACCAAGTTCTTCATCTTGGGGAGCCCCAGTCTTGTTCGTGGAGAAGAAGGATAGAAGCCAAAGGTTATGCATAGATTACCGTTCACTCAACGAGGTAACTATCAAGAACAAATATCCTTTGCCTAGAATCAATGACTTGTTTGATCAGCTAGAAGGAGCATGTGTGTTCTCGAAGATTGATCTCCGGTCAGGCTATTTTCAACTCAAGATAAGAGAGCAAGACATACCTAAAACAGCATTCACCACAAGGTATGGATTGTATGAGTATACCGTAATGCCTTTCGGCTTGACCAATGCTCCAGCATACTTCATGAATATGATGAACAAGGTGTTCATGGAATTTCTTGACAAGTTCGTTGTCGTTTTCATCGATGACATCTTAGTCTACTCCAAGAGCAAAGAAGAGCATGAGGGACACTTGCGTTTGATACTTGAGAAGTTGAGAGAGCATAAACTATATGCCAAATTTAGCAAGTGTGAGTTCTGGTTAGAAGAAGTTGGATTTCTTGGTCATGTTATGACAAAGGATGGTGTGGCAGTTGATCCTGCTAAGGTTTCAGCTGTGATAGAATGGGAATCTCCAAAGAACGTGAAAGTGGTTCGCAGTTTCCTTGGCTTAGCATGATACTATAGAAGGTTCATTGAGAATTTCTCAAAGGTTGCTAAGCCCATGACTGAATTGTTAAAGAAAGACAAGAAGTTTGCATGGTCTGAAGGTTGTGAAGTCAGCTTCCAAGAATTGAAGAAGAGACTAGTGACAGCACCAGTTCTATGTCTGCCAGATTTGGAAAAGGATTTCCAAGTATATTGTGATGCGTCTCATCAAGGTTTGGGTGCTGTACTTATGCAAGACGGTAAAGTTGTGGCCTATGCCTCGAGACAACTCAAAACTCATGAAGTAAACTATCCTACTCATGATTTAGAGTTAGCCTCCGTCGTCCATGCACTCAAAACATGGAGACATTACCTTTTGGGAAAGCGTTGTGAAGTGTTCACAGATCACAAGAGTTTGAAGTATATCTTCACCCAAAAGGAAATCAATATGAGACAAAGAAGATGGTTAGAGCCTACCAAGGATGATGACTTAAGTTTGCAATACCACCCCGGTAAAGCAAATGTTGTAGCAGATGCTCTAAGTCGTAAGGTATTTGTAAATGGCCTTACCAAAGGAGAATTGCCAGATGATTTATGTACCCAATTCAGAAAACTCATATTGGAGATTGTGCCTGAAGGACATCTCATGTCTTTGGATGTTCAACCCACTTTGTTGGACAAGATCCGAGAAGCTCAGAAAACCGATAAGGAAATTGAAGAGATTAAGAAAAGGATTAGCCAAGGGAAAGCTAAAAATTTCCATGTAGACGAACAAGGTACTTTATGGCATGGGAAACGTATTTGTGTTCCACAAGATCCGGAGATGCGGAAACTGATTCTGCAAGAAGCCCACAACTCTCCGTATTCTATTCACCCGGGAAACACTAAAATGTACATGGACATGAAGGAAAGATTTTGGTGGAACAATCTCAAAAGGGACATCGCCGAACATATTGCCTTGTGTGATGTGTGTAGTAGAGTAAAAGCGGAGCATCAGAAACCAGCGGGTTTGCTTCAACCACTACCTATTCCTGATTGGAAATGGGACAAAATTGGTATGGATTTCATTACCGGATTACCAAGGACCAGATCAGGATATGATTCCATATGGGTAGTAGTGGATCGCCTAACTAAAGTGGCACATTTTATACCCGTGAACACAACTTATACAAGTGCCAAGTTAGCCAAAATCTACATGAGTAGAATTGTATGTCTTCATGGTGTGCCTAAGAGTATTGTGTCTGATAGGGGAACCCAATTCACTTCCCATTTTTGAAGATAGCTACATGAGTCATTGGGAACGAGGTTGGAATTCAGTACTACTTTTCATCCTCAAACCGATGGACAAACAGAAAGGACTAATCAAATTCTGGAAGACATGTTGAGGGCATGTGCCCTAGATTATGGAGAAAGTTGGGATGAAAGTCTGCCTTACGCAGAATTTTCTTATAAGAATAGCTATCAAGCCAGCATTGAGATGGCACCGTTTGAGTTTCTCTACGGAAGAAAATGTACCACCCCATTGTTATGGAATGGTGTGGGAGAAAGAAGTTTATTTGGGCCAGATCTTATCAAAGAAGCCGAAGAGAAGGTCAAATTGGTTAAGGACAGGTTGAAGATAGCGCAGTCCCGACAGAAAAGCTACGCATATCCTAAGCGTAGAGAAGTTACCTACGAAATTGGTGATAGAGCCTATCTTAGAGTATCACCACTTCGTGGAGTGAAAAGATTCGGAGTCAAAGGAAAGTTGGCACCAAGATATGTTGGGCCATTCAAGATTCTGAGTCGCAAAGGAGAAGTTGCTTATGAAATTGAACTGCCAGCATCTCTATCAGCAGTCCATAATGTGTTTCATGTGAGTCAGCTTAAGAAATGTCACCCAGAAATGGAAGAAACATCTTTGAAGGATACCATACCTTTGGAAGAAGTTCAACTAGAAAGTGATCTCACTTATGAAGAAAAGCCTATTAAGATTCTTGAGACTGCAGAAAGAGTCACAAGGACAAAGACTATCAAGTTTTGCAAAGTACAATGGAATCATCATTCCGAAGAGGAAGCAACATGGGAAAGAGAAGATGATCTTCGGAAAGACCACCCTCACCTATTTGCTAGCCAATCCGAATCTCGAGGGCGAGATTCACCTTAAGGGGGTTAGATTTGTAACATCCCTAAAATCATAAATTCAAAGTTTGCATATCATTCATGCATGCATATAGATTTGAGATCAATTTCAAACTCATTTAGAAAAACAAAAGCACATAGTGCTATGATTTTATGTGAACAAACTTAAATCAAATGGCCATCCCCATTTGAAAGTTTGATTGTTTATGGACCAAGTTTGTTGCCTTCTATGAGGAAAGGTTTGAGTGTAGAATTTAAACCAAGATTTACAAATTGGAAATGGTTTCAAAAACCATTTCTCAATTTTTGCAAACCAAGTGCCAAGTCTCTGATATTTTGTTCTCCATGCTTGACCAAGCCTTTGCAAAGCAACCACATGATTTTATGCCTATATTGAGACTACTGCTCACTGCAAAAATCCCAAGAAGATTTGAATTCAAATAGAACTTGAATTCATTTGAAAATTAATTCAGAAAATTGAAACAGAAAAAGAAAAAGGAGAAAGAATTAGGAAAGGGCCGGCGCCAGGATTCTAGCCCAGCAACGGAACTGGCCCAACTAGCCCACCCGGGCCTTTCCTCTCCCTCTCGCACGCGCTCCATTAATTCTGCCGACGGCCAGACCCACCTCCTTTCTGCTGCTTACCGACGAGCGGGCCCCCTCCACGTCGCCCTCGTCTTCCCCAAACCGCGCCCGCAGACCGCGTCGCCGCTGCTGTCAATGCCGGTAATGGCGCGGCGTAATTAGCCTTGATGCCACAGGCGTTTCCTGTCGCGCTTGGGCCTATTTAATCCCCTCTGCACCACGAGCATTTCCCCCCACTCTCCTCGCTCACTCCGCCACCAGGCTGCGCGCATTTGTCTTCGAAGCACCGCAGTACTGACGACTCCGGCGACCGATTCCGGTGAGCCTCGACCGCCCCCCTCTCTCTGGTTCAAGCTATCTTGCTCAGAATGATCTGGCGCATCTCCTGACACCTTTCTTTTGCCTGCTCGTGACCCAGGCCGTCGTCCCCGTTCGTGCCTGCAACCACCTGCGCCGCCGCTTGACTCCGGCGACCAATTAAGGTAAAACCCGAGCGCCCCTTGCCCCCTCCTTCACGCGAGTTTGTTCGCCTGCGTCTTGCGCAACTCCTGATGCCTCTGGTTCGTGCTAGGGCGACGCCAAACCTCGGCAACAACCATGACTGCAAGCGACAGACGCCGCCCGCAACTCCGACGAGCCCCTGAGACCGTGCCAGTGCGCCCCTTCCCGAGCCAACGCCACCTTGAGCTTCAGCACGCCACCGCGGTTCTGGTAAGCCACTTCCCCCACTCCCGCGTGACCTAGAACGCCAGCATCGCCGCTGTCAGACACGCCGCCGCCAGTCGCCGCCGCTATCGCCGCTCGTGTTTGGTCAGAACGATTAGGAGCGTTAGATGCAGATCCTGCGGCTGAGATTAGAACGTGAGCAAAGAGGTAAGCGCGCATCTGAGCCGCCAGATCTTTCTTAGATCCTACGGCCGCAGAGCTCGATCCGGCCGAACCGGTACGCGCCAATAGAAACATGACTTGTGGCTAGAGTTTAAATCAAAAACAGAATTCAAAATAGATTTAGATCCAAATTTCAAATAGCTATAACTTTTGATTCCCACGTTAGATTTTTGCAAACTTTATACCGTTGAAATCAGTGAGACAAGCCCTTTCTGAATCTGCAATGTGTTTAACAAAAAGTTTCTGTTAAAATGACTTTTTATGCAGAAACTTGTTTAGGACCATTTTGAGTATAGAATTTGTTTAGTAAATTGTTTTAGTGCTAAATAAGTTAGTTAGCAAGCTTTTTGACTTGGTTATGTTTCTGTATCATGCACTTGCTTGGTGGAGTTTTAAAAAATCATCACTTAGCATTTTCTTGCATGCATGCATTCATATTTTTTGTTTGTATATGAATTGTGTGTAATTTTGTGCTACAAATTTTTGTGTAGATTTTGCTAGTGACTGTGATTGTGAAGAGTGCTACTCTCCCCATTACCAAGGCAAGTGGTACTTCATGAATATTTCCATCCCTATAATTTGTACAAGCATTAGAAATATTTTGCTAAGTCTTGCATGTTTTTACTATTTTGCCAAATGCTATGTTGGGAAATCCTAAGTAGTTGTAGAATTGTAGAATTGCTAGGGAAATTCCTAAGTTAAGTTACTATGCCATGCTTAGCCTAGCTAGTAGCAAACAAGGGTTGGTAAAGTATATACATGCTATGATGAAAATATTTCTAAGTCTTTTTGGACTTATGTTTTTCTTAATAAAACAACTAAGTCAATGAACCTCCTGGGTGGAATGGGACTTGAATGGTGGTTTTTAGTTGAGTGGTTACACAAGGCCCATGGACATGGTTTACCTTGTGTATCACACTTGTGGTATGCCACCCAGGCACAAAGGGATTTGGAGGCCAAGTGTTGAGAAGCTTATAGTGCAACCACTTGGCAATATGGGCTCTGCCTTGATCATATAGGTTGCTAGAACTTAGTCATTTGGACAGTTGGTGGTAGTGGGATGATAGGTTGGAACACGTCCATTTGGCTAAGGGAAGGCTTCTGAAAGGTCCTGTCTTGGGAAACCAAGTCTGGTGGGGAAAGTGCACAACCTCTGCAGATGGAAAATCTAAGTACTTAGCCAATCCATGGCAATGGACAACTTGAGCATTAAGACATGGAAGCTATCAAGAATGTCATCACTCCAACTTCTAAGTAAAACTTGTGGGTGAACAAGGGTAAAGGACCCCAATGTCTATTGGTGGTTTCTTGGGAAAGTTTTTGACAAAGAAAAACTTAGAGTTTTCAACTAATAGGAAAAACCTATTTTGAGCAAAGCAAGCCAAGCTACACTTAGCCAAAATGCATATAGTAATATAGTCCACTCAAAATTTACTAAGGTATCACTTGCCAATACTATTCCAAAGTATTGACCCACTGTGGCTGTAACTTGTGATGTTGCAGGTTACTCCGATGATGATTAGGTGTCATGAGTCTACACTCAACATGCTTGCCTGTGGCACATGAAGATGAAGACTTATGTTTATTTACTTATTCCAAAACTCTTGTATTAGGCCTGTGGCCCTGAGTTGTAAAAGACTATGTTTTATCTCTGGAATGGATGTAATAAATGACCTTTGTATCTGTGTACTTCATCTTAAACTATGGATGCTAGCAATGATCCAGGGACTAGCATTGCAATCACAGGGATCCTTTTCCTTTAAAAAGGAGGTATCTTACAAAACCTATGGGCGTGATTTTACTCGCCTGGCTCGTTATGCAACCAGGGATGTGACCAATAATGAAGATAAGCAAGAGTTGTTCCGTAAGGGACTTAACCCTGCACTTCGCTATGAGTTGCTGCCTTTGAAGTTCCAGTCTTTCCAGGACCTGCACTATCAGGCTCTTACTCTGGAGCATGGAAGGAAGGATATGGAAGTCTCTCAGAAGCGTGAAGAAGGAAATTCTCGTGCTTCTTCCTCTGGTAACAAGAAGCGCCATGTTTTTGTTCCATACAGTGCTGTGCCTCGTGCTCCTTATGCACCCAAATCTTCTGGCAATAATTCTCGTCAGCCACAGTCAAATACTGGTGGATCAAACTATCATCCTCCTGCTGGTTCTCATACTGGGGTTACCTACTATTCCTGTGGTCAGCCTGGTCACTACTCAAGGGAGTGTTCCCAAAGGGCTACCGGACGCAATGATCAGCAGGCAAAGAAGAATGATAAATCTCAAGGCGCTGGACATGGTCGTCTGACCCATGTCACTATTGAGGAAGCTCAGGAAGATCCACGCGTCATTCTGGGTACGCTCCGTGTCAATTCAATTCTTGCAACAGTTTTGTTTGATTCTTGAGCATCGCATACATTCATATCACAAGAGTTTGCACGGGAGCATGGTATACCTTTTGAAGCAATGTCTTCCCTATAGAGACTAGTACTCCTCGGTCTCGTTGGCAGACCATCTGGGTTACTCATGGGGTTGAGATAGATATAGCATATCAGAAGTTTCCCACTTCCCTCATTGCACTCAAGTCAACTGACATAGATGTTATTCTGGGCATGGGCTGGTTAACCAAGTATCAAGCCGTCATTAACTGTGCACTTAGAACAGTTTCTGTGACCTCTCCTGCTGGCATAACTGTCAAGTATTGGACTGATGGTTCAAAATCTCCGTCAACAGTTCTTAAACCTTTCTCGGAGTTGTATGCCATGGATGTCCTACCTGCTCTCGAGGTTCAAGATGTCCATATATTCTGTGATTTCTCGGATGTCTTTCCTGAAGAGTTGCCTGGCATGCCACCTGATCTAAGTGTGGAGTTTGTCATTGAGCTAGTTCCTGGAACTACTCCTATCTCCAAAAGACCTTATCGCATGCCTCCTCATGAGTTGGTTGAGTTGAAGAAGCAACTTGAAGAGTTAGAGGGTCTAGGATACATCCAACCTAGCACATCCTCTTGGGGTTGCCCTACCATCTTTGTCAAGAAGCAGGATACAAATATTCCAAGATTGGTGGTTGATTACCATCCACTCAATGCGGTGACAATCAGGAATAAGTACCCACTTCCTAGGATAAATGACCTCTTTGATCAATTAAGTTGTTCCACTGTATTCTCCAAAATGGACTTAAGATCAGGGTTTCATCAAATCAAGATCAGAAAGGAAGATATCCCAAAGACAACATTCACAACTCGTTATGGTCTTTACGAGTATACAGTGATGTCCTTCGGGTTAACCAATGCCCCTGCCACATTTATGAGGCTCATGAACTCCGTCTTCATGGAGTATCTTGACAAGTTCATCATAGTATACATTGATGACATTCTAATCTACTCCAAGGCCGAAGAGGAGCATGCCGAACATCTACATTTGGTACTGACTAAACTTCGTGAACACCGTCTCTGCGCCAAGTTTTCCAAATGTGAGTTCTGGTTACAAGAGCTCGTCTTCCTTGGTCATGTTGTGTCAGCAAGTGGTGTTGCTGCCATACTAGATAAGGTTCAGACCATTCTGGAATGGAAGTCACCAACTTCAGTCAAGGAAGTCCGAAGTTTTCTCGGAATGGCTGGATATTACCACCGATTCATCAAGAACTTCTCCAAGATAGCCAAGCCTATGACGGATCTTCTTAAGAAAGATAAGAAATTTGAATGGTCAGAAAAGGCAGAAGAAAGTTTCCAAGCTTTGAAAACTAAGCTAACCACTGCACCTGTGCTTGTCCTTCCGGATACAAGCAAGGACTTCGTCATCTATTGTGATGCTTCTCTCCAAGGGCTCGGTTGTGTGTTGATGCAAGATGGTCATGTAGTGGCCTATGCTTCTCGGCAATTGAAGCCACATGAGAACAATTATCCAACCCATGATCTCGAGTTAGCTGCTGTCGTTCATGCTCTTAAGCAATGGAGACATTACCTCATCGGTAACCTTTGTGAACTTTACTCGGATCATCAAAGCCTAAAGTACCTCTTCACCCAGCCAGATCTGAATCTCAGGCAAAGACGATGGTTGGGACTCATCAAAGATTATGATTTGGGTCTCAACTATCAACCCGGCAAAGCCAACGTCATGGCTGATGCGCTAAGTCGGAAGTCTTATTGCAACAATCTGATGATTTCACAAGCCCAACCTGTTCTCTATGAGGAAATCAAGCGTCTTAATCTTGAATTAGTTCCTTGTGGATTCCTTGCTAACCTTGAAATAAAATCTTCTCTGGAGGATCAAATCAAGGAAGCTCAAAAGCAAGATGATGAAGTTACCAAGATCAAAGAACGTGTTGCAAGCGGTGAAGCTAAATGTTTCTCCGTCAATGATCAAGGTATTCTATACTTCAGTAACCGGTTAGTGGTTCCAAATAGTCAGAAAATCAAAGATCTAATTCTTTTGTAAGCTCATGAATCCCCTCTATCTATCCATCTTGGTGGTACCAAGATGTACCGAGATCTCCGTCAAAGATTCTGGTGGAGTGGAATGAAACCAGAAATCGCTCGCTTTGTTGCAGAGTGCGACGTTTGCCGTCGTGTGAAGGCTAAACACCAAAGTCCTACTGGACTTCTGCAACCGTTGAAAATTCCTGAGTGGAAATGGGATGAAATTGGTATGGATTTTATCACTGGACTCCCAAGAACACAAGCAGGAAATGATGCCATATGGGTAATAGTTGATCGGTTATCTAAAGTTGCTCATTTCCTCCCAGTTCGTGAAACTATCCGTGCTAGTCAATTGGCTGATCTATACATCTCTCGGATCGTCGTTCTTCATGGTGTTCCCAAGAAGATCATCTCTCATCGTGGAAGTTTGTTTACTTCCAAATTCTGGCAAAGTTTGCAAGAAGCAATGGGAACTCATGTCTCCTTTATCACAGCCTATCATCCTAAAATCGGTGGTCAAACTAAAAGAGTAAACCAAATTCTTGAACACATGCTCAGAGCATGTGTCATATCCTTTAGAAAGAACTGGGAGAAATGTCTTCCTTTCACGGAGTTTTCTTATAACAACAGTTTTCAATCCAGTTTGGGCATGGCACCTTTCCAATTCCTGTATGGGAGAACATGTCGAACACCGCTGAACTGGACATAAACCGGCGAAAGACAATTCTTTGGTCCGGACATGATCCAAGAAGCAAAAGATCAAGTTCGCATAATCCGAGGGTGTTTGAAGGCTTCTCAATCTCGTCAGAAGACTAACTATGATCGTCATCATCTTGATGTTCATTATGAAGCTGGTGATCAAGTCTATCTCCGGGTCACTCCTCTGAAGGGTGTCCATCGATTCGGTATCAAAGGCAAAATGGCACCTCGCTACGTTGGTCCCTTTCGCATTCTCTCCAAGCGGGGTGAGCTTGCCTACCAATTGGATCTACCTTCAACTTTTCCAGAGGTACATGATGTTTTCCATGTGTCTCAGCTCAAGCATTGCTTCAAAGATCCCATTCGTGGTGTGGACCATGAAACTTTGGATCTCCAAAATGATCTAACCTACCGAGAATACCCTGTTCGTATTCTTGATGAAACCGAGCGCAAGACTCGTCGCCAAACCATCAAGTTCCTGAAAGTTCAATGGTCGCATCACTCTGAGTCAGAAGCAACCTGGGAACTCAAAGGTCGTCTTCGATCTGAGTACCCTGCCTTCTTTTCTAAAACCTAGGAATCTCGGGTCGAGATTTTTGTAAGTGGGGTAGAGCTGTAACATACACCCTCTTGTTTATTATAAATAAGATGTGTTTGAGCATTTCATGCATGCATTTCACTTGCACTTAGATTTAACCAAATAAGAGCAATCAAAACCCTAATTATTTTCCCTTTTCAAAACCATTTCAATGGGTTACATATCTTGGAAGATTATCAAAATAAATGGAACCCAAAGTGTATAAAAGGGTCCCACACTATTTCATATACTTTATAAAAGTTTCTGCAAGTTGAAAAGATTCAAAACAGGTTTGAAATTCAAAATATAAAAAGAATCAGGAAACAGAAAATGGAAAAGGTTTCCTGGAAAAAAAATCTAACCTAACCCTCTCCGGGCCGAGCCCATCTTCTCCTCTCCTCTTTCTGCCGCCAGCAGCAAGCCCACCTGGGGCCCAATCCTGGCCCAGCATCAGCCCGTCCCTGGCCCGGTACCGCTTCACCCCGCCCCTGTCGTCTTCCTCCCACGGCCGAAGCAGCTCGGTGGCTCACCGCCGGCCACCCGATGCGCTGCCGCGCGCCAAGATCATCGCCGCCGCCCCCGCGAGCCTATAAGATCTCCAGCGCCGCCTATGACAACCCTAGCTTATCTTCTTCCCTGTTTTCCCCCTTCCGCCCGAACCCTAGGTGCAGACCTCACCATCGTTTCGCCATCTCTGGCCGCCCCGAGGCCAGCCGAGCATGCAGGTAGCTCTGCCTCGCCATGCTGAATCGACCCCACGCGTAAGGAATCGACCCCACGCGCAAGGAATCCTCGCCATCGACTCCTTCTCTCCCGACCCTCCGTCGCATTGGTGAGCCTGCGGTCCTCACTTTCTCTTCTCGCCTCTCACTCTCCGTCATTGGCGCCACAAGCGCCGCAGAAGCCCGCCAGCCTGGCCAGGTGTCGTCGTGCTCACGACCATTCCAGGCGGCGCCGCCACTATCTGCCCCTCCACGCCCTCTCTCTAACACGCCCCTCCGCGCATCCAGGCGAGCACGGGATCGTTGGATCCTTGCTCGAACCGAGGGTGAGCTCCATTGCTGATGTCATGCTGACATCAGCATGAGGCAATAATCCATTTCTTTTATTTTAATTGTTTTGTAATTATTTTCTGTAAATACAAAATCCCTAACAGGTGGGCCATACATGTAAGAGTTTTATTATTTTCTAAAATTAATAAAAGTCTGACATGTGGGCCCATGTTTGGAAATTAATTTAAATATTCCAAAAATATTTAAAATGAATTAAAATTTGGGAAATTCATAAATAATTAATTTTAAATCAAAAAATACAAATAATACCAAAATGTTCAAAAAAAATGAAACCTACCTAACTAAGTGTCACATCCCAAAATTTTCCAAATTTTGTAATGTGAAAAATAAATAAACAAAATAAATAATTGTTGAAATTTAGGATGAAAAGAAACTTTTGTTTTGAAATGAATTCATCAAAAAACCTTCTGGAACAAAGTTTGAATAAAATTTGAATCCAACTAAAATCAAATCAAGTGAAATGCATTCTTCATAAATGAATCTTGAAATTTAAACACTTGGAAAATAAACCAAAACTCTAAAAACCATGAATTTGGTCCATATAAAAATTTATCAACAAACATTTACAAATGATCAAGAGTGACAAATGGAAATATTATAAAACCATAGAAGTTGGTTTCACTTAATTTGGAGCTATAAATAAAATCTTATGTATTTAGTAAGATCGGGAAATTGAATTTCCAAAGCTAATAAAGCACCTACCTAAAAATCCATACCAAATGGTGAGTAAATAATCCTAAATATATTTAAAAGGATAAACAAATATTAAATAAGATTTTACAAATTGGAATCACCAAGTTTTGGTCTTTAAATAAAAAGATATGGTTTGTTCCTTTTTAAAAGCAAAGGAAGAAATAATAAATAAGGACTATTTTATAAGAGCCAAATAAAACTTGGACAAGACCACATAAGCAAATGGAATAAACATAATCCAAGTTCAAATGAAATAAATGGATAGATAATATTCAAATAAAATAATATGGCATTAACCAAATTCTATTCCACTTGATTAAGACAAAATCCCTAATAAGAATGATTAATTAAATCATGGGAAAATAATATTTAGAATTTACCCATGTGGAATTAAATTTATTTAATTAACTTAAATGGGACCAAAGAAATCTTCTAAATAAAATTTATGGAATTAAAACCATATTTGATTTCATTAGAATGAAGACAAATACCCAATTTAAATGATTAATAAATCATATTAAAAATATTCCAAATAATTCAAAGTGAATTATTTGACACCCTAATAAATAAATAAAACCTACTGAAAAGAGTTTGGTAAAAATTTGAATTCAAATAAGAATTGAAATTATATTTAAAAATCTTGTTTGAATTAAGACAAGGGCCTATTTTTAAATAATTAATATACCCTAAAAAGAATAAAAGAGATATTCTAAATTTGACTTTAGAATGAATTAATAATCAGTATTTGAATATACACAAAGTTTGATAGAGGTTTGATTTTAAATGGTGTTTGAATTGTTTGAATAAAAATCAAAAACAGAATAATAGAAATGGAAAAAGAAAAAGGAAAACAGAACAAAAAAAATGAAAGAAGCCTGCCTGGCCAGCAAGCCCGCCCATCTGGCCCAGCAGCCCACCTCTCTCCCCAGCAAACCGTTCTTTTCTCACTCAGAACCACACCCGCAACTCACTGACTGCTGGCCCCACCTCTCTCCTCTCTCTCTCTCGCTGTCAATCAGACCCCACGCTGTCAGCCTTCTTCCTCACTCACCGTGGTGACCACGCCCCTCGCCGGTCGTTTCTGCCGTCTTAAAAATCAATTCAATACATGTTATTGCCGCGGCGATTACTCCCTATGACCAAGCTCGTTTAACCACCTCCCTCTCCCCTCCCTTTTCCCCCATACGCCACACCTCGAGAGCCCCCAGGCTGCCCCAATTTCCGCTCAGACCACCACTGCCTCTGACGAGCATCCGCGGTGATCCCGGCAAGACCACGCCCCCTTTCTCCCTAGCGCATACAAGCAAACTCCCTGGCCTCTTGTGCACCTCCCAGTGCCGCCCGTTCAGCCGCGTGTGCTCTGTGTCGTCGACAACATCATCACTGAGGAGCGCCACCGTCTGCTTCAACTCCGGTGACCCCTCCCTGTAAGCCATGTCTCCTCCTCCATCTCTGGATGACCCTCCTATGCTCTCATCTCTCTCGTGCTTCTAACAGATTCATTGCTTCGCTCTCCCATGCCCTGTAGCAACGTCCCCGATGACGCTAGAGCGTGCCCGGCACCGTCAGCAACTTCGGTGATCGATTCAAGCCAGCATCGAGCGCCCCTTCGCCAACCAAGCACGCGTTGAGCATCAGCATACTTCTGCGGTTCTGGTGAGCATCTCCCCTACTCCTCTCGCTTCCTGTTCTCGCTGTTATGCCGTAGCTAGAACACCGCCGCCGTGCGCCGCCAGGTTTTGTTTAGGATGTTAGGAACCGTAGGATGTAGATCCGTCGGCTACGAAAGATCCACTTAAATCGAAGAGGTATGCTGATCTGTGCTGCACGTTTTCAGTTAGATCTAACGCTCCACACTGCGTGATCCGCATGAACCGGTACCAACCAATCAGAACAGGGCGCGTGGCCTAGAGCTGTTATAAAAACCAGAAAATGTTCTATTAGTTATTTAAACTTGCAAAATTCATAGCTTTCAATCCACACGTCCAAATTTTGTAAATTTTATATCAATGGAATCAGGAAAACAAGTACTTTCCAACCATGTGATTTGTTTAGTAAATTGCTTCTGTTAAATTGTTTGTTTTTGCAGAAACTTGTATAGGCATAAGTTGGATATAAAATTTATTCTAGGAATGTTTTTAAAGTAAAATCTTTGGAAAATGGATTGTTTTGAACCTAATGACCTTAGAAACCAACTTGTGAATTCAAAAACATATTTTGTGAGGTTAGGGAATAAATCTTTGAATTAGAACAATTCTAGTCAAATAAAAATATTGTTTATATGTTAAAAATGCTTTTTTGAGAAAAACCTTTGGGAAAGGATTTGAATTAAACTCTCTGACTCTAAACACCAAGTTTTATGATTTAAAAATATATTTGTTTAACCCTATAAAAATTATTATTTTGCTAAAGGCATTTCCAACAACATAAAATATTGTTTTGGTATAAAAATGGTTTATAGGGAAGACCTTTTGCAAATGGTTTCAATATTAAACATTTGACCTTAGAACACTAACATTTTTGTTTCAAAATTTATTTGCCAAAACACTAGAAATTATCACTTTGATTTAAACCATTCCTTGCAAAACAAAAAATGATTTAAAGTGGCCAATTTTCACTAACTTAATATCAAATGGCTTTACCACTTTTATAAATGACCAATGGGTGTTTTCAAATGTTTATAACCTATTAGAAACCAATTTTCCAAATAAAACAATCTTTGGCATGTTTGCATGCATTGTCTTGTTTTTATTATTTTATGTGATGATTGCTTGAATGGTAGATTGAAAGTGTGGCTTGCTTGATTGAATTATAGTGATATTTGAAGAGTGTGGCTATTGCAAGATCAAGGAGTGAACTTATAATCTCTACCAAAAAGGCAAGTGGTGCTTCATGTTTTTGTCCCAACATTTCTACCTATGCATTAGAAATATTTTGTATAGGACTTGCATGATTATTTTGCTAAGTATCTATATGCTATGCTTGGAAAATCCTAGTAGTTGTAGAAATGTTAGAATTTCCTTAAAGTTAGGATACTTGTTATTGCCATGCTTAGCCTAGCTAATAGCAACAAAGGGTGGAATATAATCATGCTATGGAAAATATTGTTAAGTCTTTTGACTTATGGTTTTGGTTAATAAAACAACTAAGTGAATGAAACACTTGGGTGGAGTGGTAATTGCTTGGTGGATTTTGGTTGAGTGGTTACACAAGGCCCATTTCTATGGTTTACCTTGTGTATCTCACTTGGGGATTGCCACTCAGGAACAAAGGGATTTGAGATGCCAAATGTTAAGAAGCTTCTAGTGCAACCACATGGCATTATGGGCTCTGCCTGGATCATATAGGTTGCAATAACTTAGCCAAATGGACAGTTGGTGGTAGGGGAATGATAGGTTTGGAGCACGTCCATTTTGGTCTAAGGGAAGGCTTCTGAAAGGTCCTGTCTTGGTGAAAATCAAGTCTTGTGGGGAAAGTGCACAACCTCTACAGAGTGTAAAATCTAAGTACTTAGCCATGTCCCTGGCAAAGGTGTAACATCCCTAAAATCATGTTTCAAACTCTTGCATATCATCCATGCATCCATGATCATGTAGAGTTCATTTCAAACTAATCAATTCAAAAAGAGGAGCATATGAGCTCATTATTTTATGTGATCAGCATTAATCAAATGCTACTCTCCAATGAGTGATTGTTGTTCATGAATCAAACCTTGTTTCTTTCAAATTGTTTTGCTTGATTGCTAGGGTTTAAACCAAAAATTTCAAAACAAATAGGATTGAAAACCAATTTCAAAACCTATTTAAAAACTAGTGCTATGTCACTGCTTATTTTATTTTACTCCAAGTGACCAGGCCAAATCAAAGTGACCACTTGGTTTTGTGCCAAAAATTGTGAGTGTTGCACTCTACAAAAATCCTGAAAAGGTTTGAATTCAAACAACTTTTGAAATCATTTGAATTTGGTTCCTGAAATTGCAAACAGAAAAAGAAAAGGAGAAAAGAAATAGAAAAGGGTCGGCGCCACCTATCTAGCCCAACAACAGAACCAGCCCACTAAGCCCACCCAGGTTCCCTCTCTCTCTCTCACTCGCAGACAAACCCGCCAAGTCACTGACCGCCTGACCCCACCTCCTCTCTGTTTCACTCGCTGGCAAGTGGACCCTACGACCACGTCGTCGTCGTCGTCAATCACGCGCGGCCGAGGCGCTCGCTCTGCTGTTACCTCGCCGCAGTCACTGCGAGCTTAATTGCCATTGATTCTGTGCGTAATCACCGCCTCCCTCCTGCCTACTTAACCACCTCTGCACCGCGAGCATTTCCCCTCACCTAGCGCCACCACTCTGCCATGAGGCTGCCCGTATTCGCCCTTGCACCACCGCCGGCAGAACCCTCTCCGGCGACCAATCCTGGTAAACTCCGTGCGCCCCTTCCTCTCTGGCTCATACGAATAGCTTCGCAACCTCCTTGCGCTCCTACTGACACCTCTAGTTCGTCCTATACAGCCCCAAGCCATCGACTCCAACGAGCACTGCAAGCCCCCGACGCCGTCCCCAACTCCGGCAAGCGATTAACGTAAAAACTGACCGCCCCGTGCCTTCCCTTTGACGATGACTTGTTTGCCTGACCGATGTGCACCCACTGATGCCCTTTGTTTGCGTTAGAGCAGAGCAGAACGTCGCCAACGTCGCCTTTCACCCGAGCCCGACGTTGTCATCAACTCTGACGAGCTTCCACGGCCATTACAGCGCGCCCCTTGTCAAGCCGTCTCCACGTTGAGCTTCAGTACATCGTCGCGATTCTGGTAAGCATTTTCGACGACCCTAGAACCCCCTGTAGCCACCGCGCCGCCGTAGACAGAGCGCTCCGCCGCCAGCCGTCGCCGCGTGCCACCAGTCTTTGGCTGTTTGATCGAACACCGTAGGATCTAGATCTAATGCGTAGGATAGATCTTAGGCGAAGCGGTAAGTTCAGATCTAAGCCGTGCGATTAAGTCAGATCCAGTGGTTCATAAGCGTGATCCGACGCGAAGCGGTACCAGCCAGTAGGATAGCGTCGCGTGGCACAGGTTTCGTTTTAAAATTTTGAATTAGATATATTAGTTGTTTGATTTTGTTTTAGCCATAACTTTTGATTACCACGTTAAAATTTGACAAATTTTATATCAATGGAATCAGGAGAGCAAGCCCTTTCCAAATATGCAATGTGTTCAATATTTTGCTTCTGTTAAAATGGTTTTATATACAGAAACATGTGTAGGCCTATTTTGAGTATATAAATTATTTGAGAAAGGTTTTATTGTTTAAATAAATGATGTTTGGCAAGTTTTGAACTTATTTATGAACCAGTGTTGTGCACTTGTCTTGTTAAGTGTAGAAAATCATCACATATCATATTGCATACATCCATATATTTTTGCTTGTATTTATTTGGTATGTGATTTGTTGTTATGATTTCATGTGTAGATTTTGGTGCCAATAGTGATTGTGATTGTGAGGAGTGTAGCTACTCTCCAAACTACCAAGGCAAGTGGTGCTTCATGATTTTATCCCTAAGTTTTTCTACTATGCATTAGAAATATTTTGCTAGTCTTGCATGGTTATATTTTACTTATATGCTATGCTTGGGAATCCTAGTAGTTGTAGAATTGCTAGAAATTTCTAAGTTAAGATGCTTATCTATGCCATGCTTAGCCTAGATAGTAGCAACCAAGGGTGGTGAAATATTCATGCTATGTTAAAAATATTTCTATGTCCTTTTGGACTTTTGTTTTGCTTAATAAAACAACTAAGTGAATGAAACACCTGGGTGGAATGGAAGGAATGGTTTATGTTGAGTGGTTACACAAGGCCCATTTCAATGGTTTACCTTGTGTATATCACTTGAAGCTCAGAAATGTTTGAATCGAATGACTTATTCTGTGATTCTTGTTTCGTACTTCATCTTAAACCGTGGATGCTAGCATTGATCGTAAGATCCCTCCTTTATAAAGGAAAAGGATCCCTGATTGCAATGCTAGTCCTCGGATCAATGCTAGCATCCACAGCTTAAGATGAAGTACAGAAACAAAGGTCATTATTACATCCATTCCAGATAAACACACTTTATAACTCCAAGGCCACAGGCCTAATACAAGAGTTTGAATAAGTAAATAAATAAAAGTCTTCATCTTCATGTGCCACAGGCAAACATGTTGAGTGTAGACTCATGACTCCTAATCCTCATCAGAATATCCTGCAACATCACAAGTTACAGCCACAGTGGGTCAATACTTTGGAATAGTATTGGCAAGTGATACCTTAGTATAATTTAGGTGGACTAGATACTATATGCAAATTTGACTAAGTGTAGCTTGGCTTGCTTTGCTCAAAATAGGTTTTGCCTATTAGTTGAAATCACTAAGTTTTTCTTTGTCAAAACTTTTCCCAAGGAACCACCAATAGACATTGAGGTCCTTCACCCTTGTTCACCCACAAGTTTTTACTTAGAAATTGGGATGATGAGATTCTTGATAGCTTCCATGTCTGCTCAAGTTGTCCATTACCATGGACTTGGCTAAGTACTTAGATTTTTCCATCTGCAGAGGTTGTGCACTTTCCCCACCAGACTTGGTTTCACCAAGACAGGACCTTTCAGAAGCCTTCCCTTAGACCAAATGGACGTTACTTCCAACCTATCATTCCCACTACCACCAACTGTCCAAATGGCTAAGTTCTAGCAACCTATGTGGTCCAGGCAGAGCCCATATTGCCAAGTGGCTGCACTAGGAGCTTCTTAACACTTGGCCTCTAAAATCCCTTTGTTCCTGGGTGGCTTTACACAAGTGAGATACACAAGTTAAACCATAGACATGGGCCTTGTGTAACCACTCAACCAAAACCACCAATCAAGTCCCTTTCCACCCAGGTGTTTCATTTACTTAGTTGTTTTATTCTGCAAAACGTAAGTCCTAAGACTTAGAAATATTTTCATCATAGCATGTATACTTCACCAACCCTTGTTTGCTACTAGCTAGGCTAAGCATGGCATAGATAGTAAATTTAACATAGAAATTCCCTAGCAATTCTACAACTACTAGGATTTCCCATCATGGCATATAAGCAAAATATTAACATGCAAGACTTAGCAAAATAATTATAATGCTTAGTGTAAAACATAGGGATAGAAGTATTCATGAAGTACCACTTGCCTTGGTAGTTTGGAGAGTAGCTACACTCCTCACAATCACAATCACTAGCACCAAAATCTACACAAGGAATTATAGCCACAATCACATACCAAACATATACAATCAAAAATATATATGCATGCATGCAAAAAATGCTAAGTGATGATTTTTTAAAAACTCAATCAAGCAAGTGTATAGTACTGAATCATAACCAAGTTAAAAGTTTGCCCAACAACAATTTTTCAAACCCTAAAACAAATTCTAAACATTTCAAATACTCAAATAAGCCCTACACAAGTTTCTGCAAATAAAACCATTTTACCAGGAGCAAAACATTAAACACATTGCATATTTAGAAAGAGCTTGCTCTCCTGATTCCAACGGTATAAAATTTGTCAAATTCTAACATGGGGATCAAAAGTTATAGCCAAATAAAATTCAAACATTAATTAGATTCAATTTCTGTTTTTAAATCTAATTCACTGCCACGCGGCGCTATTCTACTGGCCGGTACCGTTTCATGCGGATCGGTCTCTGCAAGCCGTAGGATTTAAGTCAGATCTAGTGGCTCAGATGCTCTCATACCTCTTCGTTTAAGTTCTAATCTTAGCCGCAAGATTTACATCTAACATTCCTGAATGCTTTGACCAGAGATGAGCGGCGCTAGCGAGTGAGCATATGAAAGCGGGCCATGGCGAACTAGGTCGCTTGGGGAGGGGGGAGGATTCTCACCAGAACCGCGGTGACGAGGTGAAGCTCAACGTGTCCCTGGTTGGCGAAGGGGTGCTCAGAGTCGTCGCGATTTGTCGCCGGAGTAGTCCTCGGCGGGCGTGGCTTCGTCGCCGACTTGGCGATGTTCTGAGCTACGCTAAGACAAGGGGAGGGCACCGTTAGATGCGCAAGACGCTGAGGATCCTATGCGTATCCAACAGAGGGCAAGGGGAGGCTGGAACTTACGGGGAAAGGTCGTCGGAGTTCGAGCAGAGAGCGTTGACACTCAGTTGTTGTCGTTGCCGAGGCTACAGGCCATGCACGGACAAACGGAAAGTGTCAGTAGATGCACACAGAGATGCAGAGCATGATAGCATGAACCACAGACAGAGGGGGGTGCGGTGCTCACCGGAATTCGTCGGCGAGGTCGTCAGAACAGCAGGGTTGCGGCGAGGAATACTCGCAGCCTGGGGGCGCTTCGGTTTGGCTTTGTTGGGGGAAATGGCCTCGAGGGGGAGGGGTTTAAGTAGGCAGGGGCTCGACAGGAAATGCCTGCAGAATCAATGGCAATTACGCCGCAGAATCAACGCCAGCAACGGCCAGACGCGACGTGTTCATCGCGAGATTTGGGGAAGACGACGGTGGCGTGGATGGGGCCCAGTTGTCTGCGAGAGAAACAGAGAGGGGGTGGGGCTCGCGCCGCCTCTCAAGGGTTCGCTCACGAGTGAGAAGGAGAGAGGGGGAACCCGGGTGGGCTAAATGGGCTGGTTTCTCTATTGGGCTAGAATAGTAGCGCCAACCCTTTTCCTTTTCTTTATTCCTTTTCTATTTCTGATTTGATTTTCTGGAATGATTTTCAAATGATTTCAAAAGCTATTTGAATTCAAACCTTTTCAGGATTTTGTAGGGTGCAACATTCACACTTTTGGGCTTAAAACCAAGTGGTCACTTTGAATTGGCTTGGTCATTTGGAATAAAATAAATTAAATAGTGACATAGCACAAGTCTTATATTGGTTTTGAAATTTGGTTTTCAAATTGTATTTGCTTTGAAAACATGGGTTTAAGTCTTAGCAATCTAGCAACACATTCTGAAGTAATAAGGCACAAGGTTTGGTTCACTGAACACTTATCTCACTTTGGAGATTTGTAATTGTTTTTAAATGATGATCACATAAAATAATGAGCTCATAATTGTTTTTAAATGATGATCACATAAAATAATGAGCTCATATGCTCCTGTTTTTGGATTGCTTTGTTTGAAATGAATTCTATATGATCATGGATTCATGGATGATATGCATGAGTTTGAAACATGATTTTTGGGATGTTACAAATCTAACCCCCTTAAGATGAATCTCGCCCTCGAGATTCGGATTGGCTAGCAAATAGGTGAGGGTGGTCTTTCCGAAGATCATCTTCTCTTTCCCATGTTGCTTCCTCTTCGGAATGATGGTTCCACTGCACTTTGCAAAACTTGATAGTCTTAGTCCGTGTAACTCTTTCTGCCGTCTCAAGAATCTTGATAGGTTTCTCTTCATAAGTGAGATCACTTTCCAACTGAACTTCTTCCAAAGGTATTGTATCTTTCAAAGAAGTCTCTTCCATTTCGGGATGACATTTCTTAAGCTGACTCACATGAAACACATTATGAACGGCTGACAAAGACTCTGGTAGTTCAATTTCATAAGCTACTTCTCCTTTACGACTCAGAATCTTGAATGGTCCGACATATCTTGGGGCCAACTTTCCTTTGACTCCAAACCTCTTCACTCCACGAAGTGGCGACACTCTAAGATAAGCTCTATCACCAACTTCGTAGGTGACTTCTCTACGCTTAGGATCTGCGTAGCTTTTCTGTCGGGATTGTGCTATCTTCAATCTGTCCTTAACCAACTTGACCTTCTCTTCGGCTTCTTTGATAAGATCTGGTCCGAATAAACTTCTTTCTCCCACACCATTCCATAACAATGGGGTGGTACACTTCCTTCCGTAGAGAAACTCAAATGGTGACATCTCAATGCTGGCTTGATAGCTGTTGTTATAAGAAAACTCTGCGTAAGGCAGACTTTCATCCCAACTAGCTCCATAGTCTAGGGCACATGCCCTCAACATGTCTTCAAGGATCTGATTAGTCCTTTCGGTTTGTCCATCGGTTTGAGGATGAAAGGCAGTGCTGAATTCCAACCTCGTTCCCATTGACTCATGTAGCTGTCTCCAAAAATGGGAAGTGAATTGAGTTCCCCTATCAGACACAATACTCTTGGGTACCCCATGTAGACATACAATTCTACTCATATAGATTTTGGCCAACTTAGCACTTGTGTAGGTTGTCTTCACGGGTATGAAATGATCCACTACTACCCAAACAGAATCGTATCCTGACCGGGTCCTTGGCAATCCGGTAATGAAATCCATACCAATCTTGTCCCACTTCCAATCAGGAATAGGTAGTGGTTGAAGCAAACCTGCTGGTTTCTGATGTTCCGCCTTCACTCTACTACATACATCACACAAAGCAATATGTTCGGCGATGTCCTTCTTGAGATTATTCCACCAAAATCTTTCCATCATGTCCATGTACATTTTGGTGTTACCCAGATGAATGGAATACGGTGAGTTGTGTGCTTCTTGCAAAATCAGTTTTCGAAGCTCCGGATCTTGTGGAACATAGATACGTTTCCCATGCCATAAAGTACCCTGTTCGTCTTCATGGAATCCTTTGGCTTTTCCCTTGCCAATCTTCTCTTTAATTTCATCAATTTCCTTATCAATTTTCTGGGCTTCTTTGATCTTGTCCAACAAAGTGCGTTGAACATCCAAAGACATGAGATGTCCTTCAGGCACTATCTCCAATCTGAGATCTCTAAATTGGGCACACAAGTCATCTGGCAATTCTCCTTTGGTAAGGCCATTCACAAAAACCTTACGACTTAAAGCATCCGCTACAACATTTGCTTTACCAGGATGGTATTGAAAACTTAAGTCATAATCCTTGATGAGTTCTAACCATCTTCTTTGTCTCATATTAATCTCCTTCTGGGTGAAGATATACTTCAAACTCTTGTGATCTGTGAACACTTCACAATGTTTTCCCAAAAGATAGTGTCTCCATGTTTTTAGTGCATGGACAACAGAGGCTAACTCTAAATCATGAGTAGGATAGTTCACTTCATGAGTTTTGAGTTGTCTCGAGGCATAAGCCACAACTTTACCGTCTTGCATAAGTACTGCACCCAAACCATGATGAGATGCATCACAATATACTTGGAAATCTTTCTCCAAATCTGGCAGACACAAGACTGGTGCTGTCACAAGTCTCTTCTTCAACTCCTAAAAGCTGAGTTCACAACCTTCAAACCAAGCAAACTTCTTGTCTTTCTTTAGCAATTCTGTCATAGGCTTAGCTACCTTGGAGAAATTCTCAATGAACCTTCTGTAGTAACCTGCTAAACCAAGGAAACTACGAACTTCTTTCACTGACTTGGGAGATTCCCATTCAGTCACAGCTGAAACTTTAGCAGGATCAACTGCTACACCATCCTTTGTCATAACATGTCCAAGAAAACCAACTTCATTCAACCAGAATTCACACTTTCTGAATTTGGCATAAAGTTTATGCTCTCTTAACATCTCAAGTATCAGACGCAAATGTCCCTCATGTTCTTCTTTGCTCTTGGAGTAGATCAAAATGTCGTCGATGAAAACGACAACAAACTTATCAAGAAATTCCATGAACACTTTGTTCATCATATTCATAAAGTATGCTGGAGCATTGGTCAAACCAAATGGCATTACGGTATACTCATACAACCCATACCTTGTAGTGAAAGCTGTTTTAGGTATGTCTTGTTCCCTTATTTTGAGTTGAAAATAGCCGCATCGTAGATCAATCTTTGAGAACACACAAGCTCCTTCAAGCTGATCAAACAAGTCATTGATTCTAGGCAAAGGATATTTGTTCTTAATAGTCACTTCATTGAGTGAACGGTAATCTATGCATAACCTTTGACTTCTATCTTTCTTCTCCACAAATAAAACTGGGGCTCCACAAGATGAAGAACTTGGTTGAATAAATCCTTTCTGCAACTGTTCTCCAAGTTGTTTCTTGAGCTCTTTCAGTTCATCCACTGACATCTTATAGGGTCTCTTTGCTATTGGTCCAGACCCTGGTACCAAATCTATAAGAAATTCCACATCCCTATCTGGTGGCATTCCCGACAATTCTTCCGGAAACACATCCGGATACTCACTCACAATTGGCACACTGTCCATGCTAACCCCCTTAAGAGAATTTAGCTTACTCCCTTTTGGTTCAAAGTTGGATTTGAATTTCATCCGTTTTCTTTCCGGGGTTGTGAGTGCAACAGTACGATTAGCACAATCTAGTACTCCTTCATACTTAGCCATCCAATCCATTCCCAATATTACGTCCAGTCCTTGGGAATCTAGGATTATCAGACTCACTGGGAACTTATGTTTTCTAAACTCTATTACTAGATCCCGGCATCCAAGACTTACTATCATATCTCCACCCGGAGAACAAACTTTTATTGGACACCCAATGTTTTCTGTTGGAAATCCATTTCTATCAACAAATGCTTTTGATATGAATGAATGCGATGCTCCAATATCAAAAAGAACAAATGCTGGAATAGAATTGAGTCTGAACTTACCCGCAACAGCATCAGGCTTCTCATAGACTTCCTCCACATTGATGTGGTTTACTTGTCCCTTCTGAAAAGGGTTGGGCTTGTTGGGTCCTTCAACTTTCTTTTCTGGGCAGTCATTTGCATAATGCCCCATCTTCTTGCATTTGAAGCATTCAACCTGACTAATGTCTCTCTTAACAGGCTGACTTCCACTTCCACTTCCATTACCACTGTGATGGCTCTTATATCCACCCTTGTGGTTCTTGTACTTGTCACTGTCATGACTACGGTGATGTTTGTCATGACGGTTGTGGTTGTGGTGCTTGTTGAATTTCCCATGCTTGTGGGATCCTGAGCTTCCGCTATCATCATAATGAGATTGTTTGTGAGACGATCCCGAGCTGTGCTTGTCGGAGTGCTTTATCTTTCTGCTCTCAACTTGCTTCATTTTGTTCTCCAAAATAGCAGCCTTATCACAAAGAGACTGATAAGTGGGAACATAGGCCACTGATAGCTGCAGATTCAGTTCATCATTCAGGCCTTCAAGGAATTTCTACTTTCTCTTAGCATCGGTGTCAACTTCATCCGGTGCATAACGCGCCAGATTGTTGAACTCCTCAATATACTCTGCCACGCTGCGATGGCGCTGTTTCAAGTTATGGAACTCCTTCTTTTTCAGACTCATCACTCCAGATGAGATATGAGCAGTACGAAATCCATCCTCAAAGATAGCCCACGTCACATATTCTATGGGAGTGGTGATCTGGAAGTTATCCCACCAAGTGGCGGCTGGTCCTTCCAAAGAAATGTGCGCAATCGACCTTTTCAGCATCAGTACAACCCACAGTTACCAAGTCCTTGTTTACTGAGCGTAGCCAGTCATTGGCCACCATGGGATCAGTTGTTCCTGAGAACTTTGCTGGCCTCAACCTCAAGAACCTGGTAAGCATATCAAAACCCGGTGGGTTGTTGTTGTTGTTTTTATTGTTGTTATTGTTATTGTTGTTGTTTTGGTTCTGGATGAACGTCGTCATCATCTGCATCAGCTGAGTCTGAGCTGTCATCATCTGTTGCATTTCTGGAGTGATGTTGTTGTTATTGGGGTTGGGATTTGCACGACGGGGAGGCATCTGTGGTTTGTTCAATAGATATAAGAATGAGATACCCATAGATGCTTTTATGCACAATACATCACATAACAATCTCAAGCATGCAATCAAAAGGATAAAGGTTCAACAACAAGATAACAAGTTCACAAAGTAAAACACACATGGATAACAAGCCATCCACATGTCGGATGGTCAAATAACAAGTTCCCAACAACAAGTATGATAATAAATGATAAATGAGTAGTCAAATCTACTCCTCGGCATCCACCTCCTCCTCGATAAGAGTAAGACCTGCATTCTCCATTGCGGTCTTGTATTCCTCGACATTGGTGGTCAAGGTCTCTATCTTGGCTTTGAGAGCCCTCTTCTGGGAACGAAGCCTCTCAATCACCATCTGCTGATGCTCGAGTTTGAAGTCCTTGGCCTCCAGTTCTGTGGTCATGTCTCGAATCCTCTTGTTCCTATCTTGGACTCGCTTTTCTTGACTCTTGAACCTTCTGTCCTGACTCTCGAACTTCGTCTCCATCTCCTTGACTATCTCATCTTGATCTGCGAAGAGTTTGTCCTTCTCACGAAGCTGCACCTGGAGTTCGTCATTGCTGAGCATGACGTTGGTCCTATCAGTGTCTACGTGTCTAAGAAGAACCTCTATGTCCTGGAGGTATAGACGAATAGGATCTGCGGTGTCCCTCGAATCGTCCTCGAAGTCGATGGCCTCTCCATCCTCATCACGTCTACCGAAGACGTGGAAGTGAGTACCTCTAACCTGTCGAGAGTGTCTCCCTAATAGACGTCCTATCAGATCCTGCATGACTACCTCATGGCCTCTCTCCTTGTCATCGTGCATGAGCTTGAAGATGATGGCCTCCGTGGTAGGCTCTGTCCGACGTCTGGGCTGATTTACCTTGAAGCCCCAAAGGTCTTTCCTCTCAAACTTGGTGAGGGGAAGCACCATGATGGTAGGAAGGGGGAGATTGAGCAAGGTGGTAAGCTCAACAATACGAGGACCAAAGCGAGTTCCCTGGAACTCCTCAACATTGTTGATGGTAACATTAGGCATCTATTTATAAGATGGAAAAAGTTAGAACAACACAATCTAAAATGAAACACAAGGCAAAGCATCACATGCATATCAAAACACACAAGTCAAAGCATACATGGATCCATTACAACAATCAAGGTTCAACTTATTTTTTTTAAAGCAACATTTGGAAAATAAGGTGATAAGTGGTGGTCCAACTAACGAAGTACGTTTACAATCCTATCTCACTGGATCTGTTGGCTAACACAATATTTCTATAAGCAATTAGCCTATCTTGTTCACATGACTCCATCACTAAGTCTATAATGTCTCCTCTTAAGGTTTGGTTGGTAGCCTCCAACTCTTGGGTATGTTTCTTCTCTTCCTTTAGGTCATTTTGGAGGTTGAGCATTCTGCACTTGATTCTAGCGCTAAGTTCTTTGATAGTCCTCCAAGCTGCATCCCTTGCTGACTCAAAGAATGTGGTGTGCACCACAGTGTTGGTGAACATGCAGAATCCTGTTTCCTTGTGGTTGTCTTCCTTGTTTTTGTACAAGTGAAGTTGCACCCACCAGTACTCAACTCCTTCATCCATCACAGGAAAGCCTTTGTACACAGCTGCACCATGTATTTCCATTACCACCATGAGGTCCTTGAGAGCCTTGGGAAACTCTGTCTCACACTCCAAAGTCATTGTCACGAGTGGTCCTTTCCTTACGGCTTCGTTGATGGAGTTCATCTACAAATAGAGATGAGAAATAAGATTAGAAAAGTTTACGAGAAGAATAGATGAGTGTAGAAGTTATAATTTTTTTTTCCTTAGTGGTTTTCAATCCTTGGGTCATAATCCTACAGGCAACACAATGCTCTTATACCATCTGTAAGATCCCTCCTTTATAAAGGAAAAGGATCCCTGTGATTGCAATGCTAGTCCCTGGATCAATGCTAGCATTCACAGTTTAAGATGAAGTACACAGAAACAAAGGTCATTATTACATCCATTCCAGAGATAAACATAGTCTTTACAACTCCAAGGCCACAGGCCTAATACAAGAGTTTGAATAAGTAAATAAATAAAAGTCTTCATCTTCATGTGCCACAGGCAAACATGTTGAGTGTAGACTCATGAGTCCTAATCCTCATCAGAATATCCTGCAACATCACAAGTTACAGCCACATTGGGTCAATACTTTGGAATAGTATTGGCAAGTGATACCTTAGTATAATTTAGGTGGACTAGATACTATATGCAAATTTGACTAAGTGTAGCTTGGCTTGCTTTGCTCAAAATAGGTTTTGCCTATTAGTTGAAATCACTAAGTTTTTCTTTGTCAAAACTTTTCCCAAGGAACCACCAATAGACATTGAGGTCCTTCACCCTTGTTCACCCACAAGTTTTTACTTAGAAATTGGGATGATGAAATTCTTGATAGCATCCATGTCTTGATGCTCAAGTTGTCCATTACCATGGACTTGGCTAAGTACTTAGATTTTTCCATCTGCAGAGGTTGTGCACTTTCCCCACCAGACTTGGTTTCACCAAGACAGGACCTTTCAGAAGCCTTCCCTTAGACCAAATGGACGCGCTCCAACCTATCATTCCCACTACCACCAACTGTCCAAATGGCTAAGTTCTAGCAACCTATGTGGTCCAGGTAGAGCCCATATTGCCAAGTGGCTGCACTAGGAGCTTCTTAACACTTGGCCTCTAAAATCCCTTTGTTCCTGGGTGGCTTTCCACAAGTGAGATACACAAGGAAAACCATAGACATGGGCCTTGTGTAACCACTCAACCAAAACCACCAATCAAGTCCCTTTCCACCCAGGTGTTTCATTTACTTAGTTGTTTTATTAGGCAAAACATAAGTCCTAAGACTTAGAAATATTTTCATCATAGCATGTATACTTCACCAACCCTTGTTTGCTACTAGCTAGGCTAAGCATGGCATAGATAGTAACTTTAACTTAGAAATTCCCTAGCAATTCTACAACTACTAGGATTTCCCATCATGGCATATAAGCAAAATATTAACATGCAAGACTGTGAGAGCCTGGCGCATGGTTCAATAGGATTGATAGGAAACCCATACCAACAAGTTGCAACTTCTTTTCCGGAAGCTCATTCGAAAAGAACTCTAAGGTTAAGCGTGCTTGGCCTAGAGCAATTCTAGGATGGGTGACCCGAAGTAGGTAACCAAAAGCACGAGTGAGGACAAAGTGCGCAGAAAAGACTAGTGTTGGTCTGTGGGGCTAGTCTAGAGATCCTATTGAGCTGCCAAGTGATGTACCACGGTCCGAGTGGCCGGGTGTTACAAATTGGTATCGAGCCGACCCTGTTAAACGCAGGCGTGTGGGTTAGTGGCGGACATGTGGCGCATGGCGCGTGTGGCCCGGAGTGGACACGGCATGGCACATGTGCCAGCACTGGATGCACAGACGTGTGCCAAGAGGGGATGTTCCTGGCTTGTGGTTGATCGACGAGGACGTCGATCTTCTAAGGGTGGGTGTATGTGAGAGTCTGGCGCATGGTTCAATAGGATTGATAGGAAACCCATACCAACAAGTTGCAACTTCTTTTCCGGAAGCTCATTCGAAAAGAACTCTAAGGTTAAGCGTGCTTGGCCTAGAGCAATTCTAGGATGGGTGACCGACCGGGAAGTGGGTAACCGGGTGCGCACGAGTGAGGACAAAGTGCGCAGAAAAGACTAGTGTTGGTCTGTGGGGCTAGTCTAGAGATCCTATTGAGCTGCCAGAAGTGACAGCCGTCGGTCCGGAGTGGCCGGGGGTGTTACAAAGACTTAGCAAAATAATTATAATGCTTAGTGTAAAACATAGGGATAGAAATATTCATGAAGTACCACTTGCCTTGGTAGTTTGGAGAGTAGCTACACTCCTCACAATCACAATCACTAGCACCAAAATCTACACAAGGAATTATAGCCACAATCACATACCAAACATATACAATCAAAAATAGATATGCATGCATGCAAAAAATACTAAGTGATGATTTTTTAAAAAACTCAATCAAGCAAGTGTACAGTACTGAATCATAACCAAGTTAAAAGTTTGCCCAACAACAATTTTTCAAACCCTAAAACAAATTCTAAACATTTCAAATACTCAAATAAGCCCTACACAAGTTTCTGCAAATAAAACCATTTTACCAGGAGCAAAACATTAAACACATTGAATATTTAGAAAGAGCTTGCTCTCCTGATTCCAACGGTATAAAATTTGTCAAATTCTAACGTGGGGATAAAAAGTTATAGCCAAATCAAATTCAAACATTAATCAGATTCAATTTCTGTTTTTAAATCTAATTCACTGCCACGCGGCGCTATTCTACTGGCCGGTACCATTTCGTGTGGATCGTTCTCTGCGAGCCATAGGATTTAAGTCAGATCTAGTGGCTCAGATGCTCTCATACCTCTTCGTTTAAGTTCTAATCTTAGCCGCAAGATTTACATCTAACGTTCCTGAATGCTTTGACCAAAGATGAGCGGCGCTAGCACGGCGGCGAGCGGCGGAGCGCTCAGTCAGTGGCGAAGCCGGCGAACTAGGTTGCTCGGGGAGGGGGAGGATGCTCACCAGAACCACGGTGACGAGGTGAAGCTCAACGTGTCCCTGGTTGGCGAAGGGGCACTCGGAGTCGTCGCGGATTGCTCGTCGGAGTAGTCCCTGGCGGCTGTGGCTTCGGCTCGTCGACGTTGGCGATGTTCTAAGCCGCGCTAAGACAAGGGGAGGGCACCGTTAGATGCGCAAGACACTGAGTATCCTATGCGTATCAAACAGAGGGCAAGGGGAGGCTGGAACTTACGGGGAAAGGTCGCCGGAGTTCGAGCAGAGAGCGGCGACACTCAGTTGTTGTCGTTGCCGAGGCTACAGGCCATGCGCGGACAAACGAAAAGTGTCAGTAGATGCACACAGAGATGCAGAGCATGATAGCATGAACCACGGACAGAGGGGGGTGTGGTGCTCACCTGAATTCGTCGGCGAGGTTGTCGGAACAGCGGGGTTGCGGCGAGGAATACTCGCAGCCTGGGGGCTCTTCGGTTTGGCTTTGTTGGGGGAAATGGCCGCGAGGGGGAGGGGTTTAAGTAGGCAGGGGCTCGACAGGAAACTCCTGCAGAATCAATGGCAATTACGTCGCGGAATCAACGCCAGCAACAGCCAGCGGCGACGTGTTCATCGCGAGATTTGGGGAAGACGACGGTGACGTGGGCGGGGCCCAGTTGTCTGCGAGAGAAACAGAGAGGGGGTGGGGCTCTGGCGTCAGTCTCTCTGCGGGTTCGTCTGCGAGTGAGAAGGAGAGAGGGGGAACCCGGGTGGGCTAAATGGGCTGGTTTCTCTGTTGGGCTAGAATAGTAGCGCCGGCCCTTTTCCTTTTCTTTATTCCTTTTCTACTTCTGATTTGATTTTCTGGAATGATTTTCAAATGATTTCAAAAGCTATTTGAATTCAAACCTTTTCAGGATTTTGTAGGGTGCAACATTCACACTTTTGGGCTTAAAACCAAGTGGTCACTTTGAATTGGCTTGGTCATTTGGAATAAAATAAATTAAATAGTGACATAGCACTAGTCTTATATTGGTTTTGAAATTTGGTTTTCAAATTGTATTTGCTTTGAAAACATGGGTTTAAGTCTTAGCAATCTAGCAACACATTCTGAAGTAATAAGGCACAAGGTTTGGTTCACTGAACACTTATCTCACTTTGGAGATTTGTAATTGTTTTTAAATGATGATCACATAAAATAATGAGCTCATATGCTCCTGTTTTTGGATTGCTTTGTTTGAAATGAATTCTATATGATCATGGATGCATGGATGATATGCATGAGTTTGAAACATGATTTTAGGGATGTTACAGATCCAGGGACTAGCATTGCAATCACAGGGATCCTTTTCCTTTATATAGGAGGGATCTTACAGATGGTATCAGAGCACTGTGTTGCCTGTAGGATTATGACCCTAGGATTGGAAACCACTAAGGAAAATTTTCAACAACTTCCACACTTGTCTTTTCTCCTCGTAAACTTTTCTAATCTTCTTTCTCATCTCTATTTGTAGATGAACTCCATCAACGAAGCCGTAAGGAAGGGACCACTCATGACAATGACTTTGGAGTGTGAGACAGAATTTCCCAAGGCTCCCAAGGACCTCATGGTTGCAATGGAAATACATGGTGCAGCTGTGTACAAAGGTTTTCATGTGATGGATGAAGGAGTTGAGTACTGGTGGGTGCAACTTCACTTGTATAAAAACAAGGAAGACAACCACAAAGAATCAGGATTCTGCATGTTCACCAATTCAGTGGTGCACACTACATTCTTTGATTCAGCAAGGGATGCAGCTTGGAAGACCATCAAAGAACTTGGTGATAGAGTCAAGTGCAGAATGCTCAACATCCAGAATGATCTAAAGGAAGAGAAGAAACATACTCAAGAGTTGGAGGCTACCAACCAAACCTTAAGAGGAGATATTATAGACTTAGTAATGGAGTCTTGTGCTCAAGATAGACTGATTGCTTCTAGAAATATTATGTTAGCCAACATGTCTAGTGAGTTGGGATTGTAACATACTTCGTTAGTTGGACCAGCACACTTATCACCTTATTTTCCAAATGTTGCTTGAAATAAGTTGAACCTTGGATGTTGTAATGGTTGCATGTATGCCATGACTTGTGTGATTTGATTTCCAAAGTTATACATGTGTTGCTTTGTTTTGTGATTCATTTTTTATGTATGTTGATTCTAACCTTTTTCTATCTTATAAATAGATGCCTAATGTTATTATCAGCACGGTTGATGAGTTCAAGGGAACTCGCTTTCGCACTCGTATTATTGAGCTCACTAGCCTGCTCAATCTCCCACTTCCTTCCATCATGATGCTTCCCCTCACCAAGTTTGAGAGGAAAGACCTTTGGGGCTTCAAGGTCAATCAGCCAGGACGCCAGACTGAGCCAGCCACGGAGGCCATCATATTCAAGCTCATGCATGATGACAAGGAGAGAGGCCTTGAGGTAGTCATGCAAGATCTGATAGGACGACTACTAGGGAGACACTCTCGTGAGGTTAGAGGTACTCATTTCCACACCTTCGGTAGACATGATGAGGATGGTGAGGCTATTGACTTCGAGGACACTTCGAGGGAGTCAGCAGAGCCGATTCGTCTATACCTCCAGGACTTAGAGGTTCTTCTTAGGCATGTGGACACTGATAGGACCAACGTCATGCTCAGCAATGACGAAATACAGGTGCAGCTTCGTGAGAAGGACAAGCTCTTCGCGGAGCAAGATGAGATAGTCAAGGAGATGGAGGCCAAGTTCGAGAGTCAGGACAGAAAGCTCAAGAGTCAAGAGAAATGAGTCCAAGATAGGAACAAGAAGATTCGGGACATGACTGCAGAACTGGAGGCCAAGGACTTCGAGCTCGAGCATCAGCAGACTGTGATAGAGAGGCTTCGTTCTCAGAAGAGGGCCCTCAAAGCCAAGGTAGAGACCTTGACCACCAATGTCGAGGAATACAAGACCGCTATGGATAATGTAGGTCTTGCATTTGTTGAGGAGGAAGTTGATGCCGAGGAGTAGTGTTGACTACTCATTTATCATTTACTTATCATGCTTTTTATTGAGTAGCAATGACCATCCAACATGTGGATGGCTTGCTATTGGTGTGTTTACTTTGCAAACTTGTTGTCCTTGTTGTTGAAATATTATTATTGTGATGCATGTTGGTGTTTGTTTATGTGATGTATTGTGCATAATAGCATCTATGGGTATCTCATTCTTATCTCTATTGACCAAACCACAGATGCCTCCCCGTCGTGCCAATCCCAACCCCAACAACAACAACATCACCCCTAAGATGCAGCAAATGATGACAGCTTAGACTCAGTTGATGCAAATGATGACTACGTTCATCCAGAATCAGAACAACAACAACAACAATAACAACAATAATAACAACCCACCGGGTTTTGACATGCTTACCAGATTCTTGAGATTGAGGCCAGCAAAGTTCTCAGGAACAACTGATCCTATGGTGGCCAATGATTGGCTACACTCTGTGAACAAGGACTTGGTAACTGTGGGCTGTACTGATGCAGAGAAAGTCAGATTTGCAGCACATTTGTTGGAAGGACCAGCAGCTACTTGGTGGGATAACTTCCAGATCACCACTCCCATTGCAGATGTGACATGGGCTATCTTTGAAGATGGTTTTCGTACTGCTCACATCTCATCCGGAGTGATGAGTCTGAAGAAGAAAGAGTTTCATAACCTGAAGCAGCGCCACCGCAGCGTGGCAGAGTATATTGAGGAGTTCAACAATCTGGCGTGTTATGCACCGGATGAAGTTTACACCGATACTAAGAGAAGAGAGAAGTTTCTCGAGGGCTTAAATGATGAACTGAATCTGCAGCTATCAGTGGCCTATGTTCCCACATACCAGTCCCTTTGTGACAAGGCTGCTATTCTGGAGAACAAAATGAAGCAAGTTGAGAGTAGGAAGAGAAAGCACTCTGACAAGCATAGCTCGGGATCGTCTCACAAACGTTCCCATTATGATGATAGTGGAAGCTCAGGATCCCACAAGCATGGGAAATTCAACAAGCACCAAAACCACAACCGTCATCATGACAACAAACATCACCGTAGTCATGACAATGACAAGTGCAAGAACAACAAGAGTGGATATAAGAGCCACCACAGTGGTAGTGGAAGTGGCAGTGGAAGCCATCCTGTCAAGAAGGATATTAGTGAGGTTGAGTGTTTCAAGTGCAAGAAGATGGGGCATTATGCAAATGAATTCCCAAAAAAGAAAGTTGAAGGACCCAACAAGCCTAACCCTTTTCAGAAGGGACAAGTGAACCACATCAATGTGGAGGAAATATATGAGGAACCTGATGCTATTACTGGTAAGTTCAAACTCAATTCTGTTCCAGTATTTGTTCTCTTTGATACTGGTGCATCTCATTCATTCATATCAAGAGCATTTGTTGAAAGAAATGAACTAACGGTAGAAACTATTGGGTGTCCTATAAAAGTAAGTTCTCCTGGTGGAGAAATGATAGTGAATTCAGGATGTCATGATCTAGTCATAGAGTTTGGGAAGTATAAGTTTCCCGTTAAATTGATAATCCTAAACTCCCAAGGATTGGATGTCATTTTGGGAATGGATTGGATGACTAAGCACAAGGGAGTGATAGATTGTGCCAACCATACTGTCTCACTCACAACTCCAGAAAATAAAAGGATCAGATTCAAGACCAACTTTGAAGCAAAAAGGAGTAAGCTAAATTCTCTTAAGGGGGTTAGCATGGACAGTGTGCCAATTGTGAGTGAATATCCGGATGTGTTTCCGGAAGAATTGCCAGGAATGCCACCAGATAGAGACGTGGAATTTCTTATTGATTTGCTACCAGGATCTGGACCAATAGCAAAGAGGCCGTACAAGATGTCAGTTGATGAACTGAAGGAGCTCAAGAAACAACTTGGAGAACATTTGCAGAAAGGATTTATTCAACCGAGTTCTTCATCTGTGGGAGCACCAGTTTTTTTTGTGGAAAAGAAAGATAGAAGTCAAAGGTTATGTATAAATTACCGTTCACTCAATGAGGTGACTATCAAGAACAAATACCCTTTGCCTAGAATCAATGACTTGTTTGATCAGCTAGAAGGAGCTTGTGTGTTCTCAAAGATTGATCTCTGGTCAGGTTATTTCCAACTCAAGATAAGAGAACAAGACATACCCAAGACAGCCTTCACCACAAGGTATGGATTGTATGAGTATACCGTGATGCCATTTGGTTTGACCAATGCTCCAGCATACTTTATGAATATGATGAACAAAGTGTTCATGGAGTTCCTTGATAAGTTTGTTGTCGTTTTTATCAATGACATTTTAATCTACTCCAAGAGCAAAGAAGAGCATGAAGGACATTTGCGTTTGATACTTGAGAAGCTCAGAGAGCATAAACTGTATGCCAAATTCAGTAAGTGTGAATTTTGGTTGAATGAAGTTGGATTTCTTGGACACGTTGTGTCAGGAGATGGTGTAGCAGTTGATCCTACTAAAGTTTCAGTTGTAACTGAATGGGAATCTCCCAAGTCGGTGAAAGAAGTTCGTAGTTTCCTTGGCTTAGCAGGTTACTATAGAAGATTCATTGAGAATTTCTCCAAAGTGGCAAAACCTATGAGGAATTGCTAAAGAAAGATAAGAAATTCGCTTGGTCTGAAGGTTGTGAACTCAGCTTTCAAGAATTGAAGAAGAGACTTGTGACAGCACCAGTCTTGTGTTTGCCAAATTTGGAAAAAGATTTCCAAGTGTATTGCGATGCGTCTCATCATGGTTTAGGTGCAGTACTTATGCAAGACAGAAAAGTTGTGGCTTATGCCTCGAGACAACTCAAAACTCATGAGGTAAACTACCCTACTCATGATCTAGAGTTAGCCTCTGTTGTCCATGCACTCAAAACATGGAGACATTATCTTTTGGGAAAGCGATGTGAAGTGTTCACAGATCACAAGAGTTTGAAGTATATCTTCACCCAGAAGGAAATTAACATGAGACAAAGAAGATGGCTAGAACTCATCAAGGACTATGACTTAAGTTTGCAATACCACCCCGGTAAAGCAAATGTTGTAGCGGATGCTCTGAGCCGTAAGGTTTTTGTGAATGGCCTTACTAAGGGAGAATTGCCAGATGATTTGTGTGCCCAATTTAGAGATCTCAGATTGGAGATTGTGCCTGAAGGACATCTCATGTCTTTGGATGTTCAACCTACTTTGTTGGACAAGATTAAGGAAGCCCAAAAGACTGATAAGGAAATTGAGGAGATCAAGGAAAAGATTGGTAAAGGAAAAGCCAAAGGATTCCATGAAGACGAACAAGGTACTTTATGGCATGGAAAACGTATCTGTGTTCCACAAGATCCGGAGCTACGGAAACTGATTTTACAAGAAGCACACAACTCACCATATTCTTTTCATCTAGGTAACACCAAGATGTACATGGATATGAAAGAAAGGTTTTGGTGGAATAATCTCAAGAAGGACATCGCCGAACATATTGCTTTGTGTGATGTATGTAGCAGAGTGAAGGCGGAACACCAGAAACCAGCAGGTTTGCTTCAACCACTATCTATTCCTGATTGGAAATGGGACAAGATTGGTATGGACTTCATTACCGGATTGCCAAGGACCCGGTCAGGATATGATTCTATTTGGGTAGTAGTGGATCGCCTAACAAAAGTGGCTCATTTCATACCCGTGAAGACAACCTATACAAGTGCTAAGCTAGCCAAGATATATATGAGTAGAATTGTGTGTCTACATGGAGTACCCAAGAGTATTGTGTCTGATAGAGGAACTCAATTCACTTCTCATTTTTGGAGACAGCTGCATGAGACATTGGGAACGAGGTTGGAATTCAGCACCGCTTTTCATCCTCAGACTGATGGACAGACAGAAAGGACTAATCAGATTCTTGAAGATATGTTGAGGGCATGTGCCCTAGACTATGGAGCCAGTTGGGATGAAAGTCTGCCTTACGCAGAATTCTCTTATAACAACAGCTATCAAGCTAGTATTGAAATGGCGCCTTTTCAGTTCCTCTATGGAAGAAAGTGTACCACCCCATTGCTATGGAATGGTGTGGGAGAAATAAGTTTGTTCGGACCAGAACTTATCAAAGAGGCTGAAGAGAAAGTCAAACTGGTTAAGGACAAATTAAAGATAGCACAGTCCCGACAGAAGAGCTATGCAGATCCTAAGCGTAGAGAAGTCACCTACGAAGTTGGTGACAGATCCTATCTTAGAGTGTCACCACTTCGTGGAGTGAAGAGGTTTGGAGTCAAAGGAAAGTTGGCCCCAAGATATGTTGGACCATTGAAGATTCTGAGTCGCAAAGGAGAATTAGCCTATGAGATTGAATTGCCAGAGTCTTTGTCAGCTATTCATAATGTGTTTCATGTGAGTCGGCTTAAGAAATGCCATCCAGAAATGGAAGAAACTTCTTTGAAGGATACTATACCTTTGGAAGAGGTTCAATTGGAGAGTGATCTCACTTATGAAGAGAAACCTATCAAGATTCTTGAGACTACAGAAAGAGTTACTCGGACTAAGGTATCAAGTTTTGTAAAGTTCAATGGAACCATCATTCCGAAGAAGAAGCAACATGGGAAAGAGAAGATGATCTTCAGAAAGACCACCCTCACCTATTTGCTAGCCAATCCGAATCTCGAGGGCGAGATTCATCTTAAGGGGGTTAGATTTGTAACATCCCTAAAATCATGTTTCAAACTCTTGCATATCATCCATGCATCCATGATCATGTAGAGTTTATTTCAAACAAATCAATTCAAAAACAGGAGCATATGAGCTCATTATTTTATGTGATCAGCATTAATCAAATGCTACTCTCCAATGAGTGATTGTTGTTCATGAATCAAGACTTGTTTATTTCAAATTGTTTTGCTTGATTGCTAGGGTTTAAACCAAAATTTTCAAAACAAATAGGATTGAAAACCAATTTCAAAACCTATTTAAAAACTACTGCTATGTCACTGCTTATTTTATTTTACTCCAAGTGACCAGGCCAATTCAAAGTGACCACTTGGTTTTGTTCCCAAAATTGTGAGTGTTGCACTCTACAAAAATCCTGAAAAGGTTTGAATTCAAACAGCTTTTGAAATCATTTGAATTTGGTTCCTGAAATTGCAAACAGAAAAAGAAAAGGAGAAAAGAAATAGAAAAGGGACGGCGCCACCAATCTAGCCCAACAACAGAACCAGCCCACTAAGCCCACACGGGTTCCCTCTCTCTCTCCTCTCACTCGTAGACAAACCCACCAAGTCACTGACCGCCTGACCCCACCTCCTCTCTGCACTTTCGGCACGGGTAGTGGACCCTGCGACCATGTCGCTGCCGCCAATCACGCCAGGCCAGGCGCTCCGCCTCGCCGCAGCCATCGCGAGCTTAATTGCCATTGATTCGTGCGTGTGCCTTCTTGCCTCTCCCTTAACCCCTCGCTTGCCGACCCCTCACCTAGCGCCACCACTCGCCATTTCTTTTTGCACCACCACGCATTAACCTTCTCCGCGACCAATCCTCGTAAACTCCGTGCGCCCCTTCCTCTCGCTCATACGAACAGCGCAACCTCCTTGCGCCCTCTGAAACCTCTCAAACTCTAGTTGCCTCTACGCCATCGACTCCAACGAGCACTGCAAGCCCCCGACGCCGTCCCCAACTCGGGCAAGCGATTAAGGTAAAAACCAACCGCCCCGTGCCTTCCCTTTGACGCTGACTTGTTCGCCTGACCGATGCGCACCCACTGATGCCCTCCGATTGCGTTAAGGCGGAGCAGAACATCGCCAACATCGCCGTTCACCCGAGCCCGACGCTGTCATCAACTCCAACGAGCTTCCACGGCCACTACAGCGCGCCCCTTGTCAAGCCATCACCACGTTGAGCTTCAGTACATCGTCGCGAGTCTGGTAAGCATTTTCGATGACCCCCCCACCACCACGCGCCAGCCGTGAAGCGCTCGCCGCCATTTGGGCTGTTTGATCGAACACCGTAGGATCTAGATATAACGAGTAGGATAGATCTTAGGCGAAGCGGTAAGTTCAGATCTGAGCCGTGCGATTAAGTCAGATCCAGCGGTTCATAAGAGTGATCCGATGTGAAGCGGTTCCAGCTAGTAGGATAGCGACGCGTGGCACAGGTTTCGTTTTAAAAATTTGAATTAGATCTATTAGTTGTTTGATTTTGTTTTAGCCATAACTTTTGATTCCCACGTTCAACTTTGACAAATTTTATATCAATGGAATCAGGAGAGCAAGCCCTTTCCAAATATGCAATGTGTTTAATATTTTGCTTCTGTTAAAATGGTTTTATATACAGAAACATGTGTAGGCCTATTTTGAGTATATAAATTATTTGAGAAAGGTTTTAGTGTTTAAATAAATGATGTTTGGCAAGTTTTGAACTTATTTATGAACCAGTGTTGTGCACTTGTCTTGTTAAGTGTAGAAAATCATCACATATCATATTGCATACATCCATATATTTTTTCTTGTATTTATTTGGTATGTGATTTGTTGCTATGATTTCATGTGTAGATTTTGGTGCCAATAGTGATTGTGAGGAGTGTATCTACTCTCCAAACTACCAAGGCAAGTGGTGCTTCATGATTTTATCCCTAAGTTTTTCTACTATGCATTAGAAATATTTTGCTAGTCTTGCATGGTTATATTTTACTTATATGCTATGCTTGGGAATCCTAGTAGTTGTAGAATTGCTAGAAATTTCTAATTTAAGATGCTTATCTATGCCATGCTTAGCCTAGCTAGTAGCAACCAAGGGTGGTGAAATATTCATGCTATGTTAAAAATATTTCTAAGTCCTTTTGGACTTTTGTTTTGCTTAATAAAACAACTAAGTGAATGAAACACCTGGGTGGAATGGAAGGAATGGTTTATGTTGAGTGGTTACACAAGGCCCATTTCTATGGTTTACCTTGTGTATCTCACTTGTGGAAAGCCACCCAGGAACAAAGGGATTTGAGAGGCCAAATGTTAAGAAGCTTCTGGTGCAGCCACTTGGCAATATGGGCTCTGCCTGAATCATATAGGTTGCAAGAACTTAGCCAATTGGAAAGTTGGTGGTAGTGAGATGATAGGTTGGAACGCGTCCATTTGGTCTAAGGGAAGGCTTCTGTAGAGGTCCCAACCTTTAATAAGGTAGAGATCCCTGTGTTTACAATGCTAGTCCTTGGATCAATAGCTAGCATCCACAGTTAAGATGTAATATCAAGAAACAAAGGTCATAATACAACTTTATAACTAGGAATAAAATAATTCATTACATCTTACATAGCTCATTTGGCTATCACATTACATTGCAGCAGAATATCTATAAGCATGGGGTCCTTCATCTTCAAAGTGCCACAGGCAAACATGTTTGTTGTAGGCTTGTAGTCATAATCAATAAACTTCACTAACATCAAACAAACCTACAACATTACAAGTTACAGCCACAAGGGTCAATACATTTGAATTGTATTGGCAAGTTTCGCTACTATGTAGAAATAAGTGGATCCTACCATTACATGCATAATTGGCTAAGTAGGGTTTAGGCTCATTTGCAGAAAGCAATATAATTTATCCTATCTTTTCAAAATAGTTTTGATCTTTTGTCAAATCTTTCTGAACTCCTTGGAAAACTCCAAGTGCTTCAAATCCCTTGTTGTCACTTTCAAGTTTTATTTTTAGAAATTGGAATGTCGAGATCTTCCATAGCTTCACGCCTTAGTTGCTCAGTATTGGCCAATGTAGGGTTTCAAGTTCCCTCATTCTAGTTAACCTGAAGATGCCAATGCATGGGTCTTCCACTATGTAGTTGACTAAGCCAGTGCCCATTTAGCATGTGGCTGTACAGGCCCTTTGTCTGAAACATGTTCAATCTCTACGTCCCTGGGTGGTTTTCTTCTAGTACACAACAGAAAGAGATTGCCATATAAACATGTTTCCTTTTGTTGCCACCTTGTCCAAAACTTGAGTATCCTTGTCCACCCAGGTGGTTCATTGAGTACTTGTTTTATTATATAAAACATAAGTCTTTTTAACTCTTCATATAATAATATCATGTATCCCATCCCAAATATATAGCTGGGATAAGAATTCTACAACTACATTGTTTCCACTAAGGAATATATAAGGGTATCCTAATAGGATTTAGCATAGCATAAAGTATAGTAAACCTTATCATGCATGTTTCAAAAAAATCCACTAAGTGTAATGAAAATAATAGGACTTGGATGATAGTGTCACTTGCCTTTTTAGTAGAGGATGATGGTTCACTTCTTGATCTTGCCAATATCACACTCTTATAATTCCACTACAATTCAATCAAGCAAACACAATTTCAACTAGCATTCCAACCAACAATCAAACAATTTATCACACATAAAATGATAGAAACAAAGTCATGCATGCAAGCATGCATAAGATAGTTTTATTTGCAATGGTGGTTTCCACTAGGCTCTAAACATTGTAAGGTTCAAAAGTGGTCATTTTTCTAAAGTGGTAAAACCATTTGCAAAAGGTTTTATCTACAAACCATTTCTAAGTCAAATCAATATTTTATGTGGTTGAAAATGCTTTTAGTAAAGCAATGATTTTATATTGTTCATCAAATAAGTTGTTTAATTCACAAACCTTGGTGTTTAGGGTCAAAAAGTTTGAATCAAGTCATTTCCCAAAGGTTTAACTCAAAAATCATTTCCATGTCAAAATCAATATTTTTATTTGACTATAAATGAGCTAACTCAAGTATTTATTCCTAAACTTCACAAACTTAATTTTTAAATCCATGAGTTGTTTCCTAGGGTCAGTAGGTTCACAACAAACCATTTTGCAAAGATTTCACATTAAAAACTTATCTAGAACAATTTTTACATTCAAAACAAACCTACACAAGTTTCTGCAAATTCAACCAATTTTCCATAAGAAAAACATTAAACAAAGTGCATGGTTGCAAAGTACATGTTCTGCTGATTCCATTGATATAAAATTTGCAAAATTTGGACGTGTGGTTTGAAAGTTATGGATTTTACAAGTTTTCACAATAATCAGATCCAAATTCCTGTTTTAATCTAAACCTTGTCCACGTGGCGCATTTCTACTGGCCGGTAACGGTTTGCACGGATCAATCTCTGTGGACCGTAGGATTTAAGTAAGATCGAGCGGCACAGGTGCACACATACCCCTTCGATCACGTTCTATCCTATCCGCTGGATGAGGATCTAAGGCAATATGGCGCTATGACCGAGGGCTGGCGGCGTTCGGCGGCACGCCAGCGGTGGCGTCGCGGCGATTCCAGGAATCAAAGGAAGAAGGGAAACAGCTCACCGTGTTCGCGTGGTCGAGGTGAAGCTCGAGGTGGTCGCAGCTGTCCAAGGGGCACACAGGGACGACGACAATTCCTCGCCGGAGTGTGCAGCGGCGTCGGTTGTGCTCAGTTGTTGCTGCTGGTGTCGTTTAGGACCGCGCTAAGACAAGGTAGAGGTATGGTTAGGTGCGCACGAGGTTCGCGAGTAAGGGAGCGTCATCGGGAGGTGCTGGGGAGGTCTGAGCTTACCAGGGAAAGTCGTCGGAGCAATGGCAGACGGTGGAGGCGAGTGGCGTTGAAGTTGTCGTCGTTCTGGAGCGGGCGCGTGTGAATGGAGCACACGGGCAAGTGCTCCTGGAGGTGAGGAACAGGCTCGTGAGCAGTGGGAGGCGAGGGGCGGCTGGAGAGCACCGGAATTGGCCAGGAACCTCGTCGGAGACAGAGGGGTTGGAGTTATCGATTGGGGCAGTCTAGGGGCAGAGAGGAGGAGCTGTTTGGGGGGAAATGGCAAGGAGGAACAGGCGGTTAAGGGGGCGTGATTACTGGAAGAATTAAGGCCACCATCAATCGCGAAATCATCGCCGGAGTTACTCGGCTGCAATGGCAGGGGGCTTGGTCGCGGGTGAAGACGATGACACGCTAGCGTGGGGCCGTGTTGTCAGTGAGGGAGAGAGAGAGGGGGTGGGGTCCTGTTGTCTGTGACTCTGCGGGTTGGTTTTTCAGTGGAAAATGATTCGCAGAGAGGAGGAACAAGCTGGGCTGCGACTAGGCCTCGCTGGGTTGTTGGGTTGGGTTTGGTCTGATTCATTTTTTTATTCTGTAAGCTTTTCTTTTTTTATTTGATTTTCCTGTTTTGATTTTCAAACAACAATTCAAACACCCAAATCAAATCAAACTTCCACCAAACTTTGTATTGAGTTTAGTTCTGTTTAAAAACATAATTCCAAGTCCAAAATAAAATAATATTTTTATTCTTTTTAGGATCCATTAATAATTAAATAAATAGACCTTAGTCATTAATTCAAATAGGATTTGTTTTATTTAAAATCTAAACATTATCAAAACCATTTCAGTAGGTTTTATATCACATCCCAAGATTTTCCAAATCTTGTAATGTGAAAAATAAACGAATAAAATAAAACTTTGTTGATTTTCAGGGTGAGAAGAAACTTTTTGAATCCAATTGGAAACTTTCAAACCTATTTTGATCAAATAAATCCTAAAGGGATTTAAAAAGATAAACATTTAATAAAGGAAAATAAAAATATTTAGAATTACTATTTTGTTTCTTTTATTAAAAAGATTTGGTTTCAAAAGCAAGGATAGATTTATAAATAAGGATTATTTTATAAGCGAAATTAAAACTTGGTCAAACCTTTGAAATAAAATATTTCTTTTTTTTTGATAAAAATAGTAGAGGTTTATTTAAAATAAAATAATAAGGATTTAATATCCAAGTTTTTATTAAAAATAAAGGTTTTACTATTTTAATTAACCATCAAAACTTATTTATTTGTTTTAAATAAGTTTTCCAAGTATTCTTTATTTCCAAATAAAACCTACTGATTTGTTTTGGAAAATATTTAGATTTCAAATGGAGATTTTAAATAAATCAAATCCTATTTTAATTTAATAAACAAGGTCTATTTATTTAATTAATAATGGACCCTAAAATAAAAATATTATTTTTGTTTTGGGACTTTGGTTTATGTTGTTAAACAGAACCAGAAACTCAATACAAAGTGTGATGAATGTTTGAATTGATTTGAATGCTTGATTGGTTGTTTGAATTTCAAAACAGGAAATAGAAATAGAAAAAGGAAAAGATTACTGAACAAAAAAAAGATCAGACAGCGGCCCAACCCACCTGGCCCAACAACCCAGAACCAGCCCACTCCCTCTCCCCCCGCAGAAAACATTTCGCACTCACTTACTGACCCACAGAGACGCTGACCAGTGGACCCTCTCCCTCTCTTCCTTCCCCGCTGACGCCCGGACCCCACCGCCAGCTCACTTCCTTCTTCCTCGCGCAGACACCGCCTGCCGTTGCTGCCATTTACGCCGGTGTTGAATACGCGATGAATACGCCTTTGATTCCTTCCAGTAACCGCACCCATTTAACCGCCCGTGGCCTCTCTCTCATTTCCCCCAGAAAGCTCCCTCTCTCTGCCCCCAGGCCATCGTAATTTCGAGCCGCACCCCCACTGCTCCGACGATCTTCCTGCTCGATTCCGGCCGAACCTCACCGCCCCTTGCCTTCCTGAGCACACCGCCGTGATCCCCACTCCCAGACGCACCTGCTCGTGTCAACCGTTCACCCGCGGGTGCCCCAGAACGTCGTCTTCGACAAGCTCTGAGCGCCGCCGCGTCTGCTACTTACTCCGGTGAAGTTTCCTGGTAAGAACCGACCACCCCGAGCCCTTTCCTTCACGCACGCGTCATCACCTTGACCTTGCGCATCTAACTATGCTCTCTGTTTGCCCCCTCGTGATCTGTAGCATCGACTCCGACCACGAACAGAACCGCCCGACGCCGTCCCCCACTCCGGCGAGCAATCTCGCTAGAACCTGAGCGCCCCTCGACGAGCTGACCGTACCTTGAGCATCCCCACGACCCTGCGAGCATGGTGATACCTTCCTCTGCCTTCTTTGCTTCCTGTAACCACTGTTATCTCATCGTCCGACCGTGCGCCGCCGCTCACCGCCGTCAGCGCCGCTCGAGTTTGGTCAAACGAATTTGCGCTGTTAGATCTCAATCCTAGGGCTAATATTAGAATCTGAGCGAAAGGGTATGAGCACGCCTGAGCCGTGCGATCTGTTCAGATCCAACGCCCTGCAGAGGCTGATCCGCACGAAGCGGTACCGCCCAATAAAAACGCGACGCGTGTCACCAGTTCTGTTTAAAAAACAAAGTTTGAATCTGATTTAGATGCAGATTTGAAACCTTGTAACTTTTGATCCACACGTCCAAATATTACAAACTTTATATCAATGGAATCAGTGGAACAAGCCCTAGCCAACCATGCAATTTGTTTAGTAAAAAGCCTCTAGTAAAATGTTTGTTTTTGCAGAAACATTTGTATGCTTGTTTAGGTTATAAAAACTTTTCGAAAATGATTTTTTAGGTTGAAATCTTTGCAAATTGGTTTGTTGTGAACCTACAAACCTTAGGAACAAACTTATGAATTTAAAAATGTGTTTGGTAAAGATTAGGGTGGAATAATTGATTTAGCCCATTTCTAGTCAAATAAAAACATTGAATTTGTTATGGAAATGATTTTGAACAAAACCTTTGGAAAATGTTTTGATTCAAACCTACTGACCCTAAAAACACCAAGTTTGGTGAATCAACAACTTGTTTGGTGAACAATATAAATTGTTGCCTTGCTAAAAACACTTTCCACCACATAAAATAATGATTTGATTTAAAAATGGCTTATTTATAAAACCCTTTTACAAATGACTTTGCCACATTAGTAAATGACCACTTTGATCCTTACAAAGTCTAGAACCTAGTAGAAACCATCTTTGCAAATAAAACCATCTTTTGCATGCTTGCATGCATGGCTTGTTTTCTAGTATTTTATGTGTATTTGATTGTTTGAATATTGGTTGAAATTAGAAAAGTGTGAAACTAGCAAGATAAAGAAGTGAACCAACATTCCCTACCAAAAAGGCAAGTTACACTATCATCCAAAGTCCTACTATTTTCATTATACTTAGTGGATTTTGAAACATGCATGAAAAGAATTTCTATACTTATGCTATGCTAAATCCTAATAGGATACCCCTATACATTCCTTACTAAAACAATGTAGTTGTAAAATGCTTAGCCCTGCTACATATTTTGAGTAGAGATACATGTTGAGATTTTACAAAGTTGAGAAAAGACTTGTTTTTTTATATAATAAAACAAGTACTCAATGAACCACCTGGGTGGACAAGGATACTTTGAGTTTTGGATAAGGTGGCAACCAAAGGAACCATGTCTATGGCAATCTCTTTGTGTTGTACACCAAAAGAAAACCACCCAGGAACTTAGAGATTGAACATGTTTCTCCAACTGTGGCTTTCGTGTACAGCCACATGCTATTATGGCTCTGGCTTAGTCAACTACATTGGGAAGACCCATGCATTGTCTTCAGGTTACTGAAAATGAGGGAACTCGAAACCCTACATGGGTGCCTGAAGACAAGCTAGCAATGGTGTATGGGAGGACCCTCTGGAAAGACTTCGTCACATTCTCAATCTGCCAGTACTCCATCTTGGTGAGTACCTATCCAGCGGCCACTAGTGGCAACAAGATGAGATTGTGTCATGTGGGTAAAGTGTACAACTTTTGCAGAAGATAAAATTCTAAGTACTTAGCCGTGTCCCCGGTTATGGACAATACTGAGCAACTAAAGCTTGAAGCTATGGGAAATCTCGACATTCCAATTTCTAAAAGAAAAACTTTTAAGTGACAACAAAGGACTTGAACACTTGGGGTTTTACCAAGGAGCTCAAGAGATTTGGATAAAAACTTGAAGTACTTGGGGTGTACCAAGGAACTCAAGAGTTTTTGATAAAAACTTGAAGCACTTGGGGTGTACCAAGGAGCTCAAGAGATTTTTGATAAAAACTTGAAGCACTTGGGGTGTACCAAGGAGCTCAAGAGATTTTTGATAAAAACTTGAACACTTGGGGATTTACCAAGGAGTTCAGAAAAATTTGACAAAAGATTAAAACCATTTTGAAAAGATAGGATAAATTATTGCTTTCTGCAAAAGGAGCCTGAAACCCAACTTAACCAAATATGCATGTAAAGATAGGATCCACTTATATTCCACATAGTAGTGAAACTTGCCAATAAAATTCAAATGTATTGACCCTTGTGGCTGTAACTTGTTATGTTGCAGGTTTTGTTTGGTATTAGTGAAGTTGATTGATTAGGATTACAAGTCTACCACCAACATGTTTGCCTGTGGCACTTTGAAGATGAAGGACCCCATGCTTATAGTTATTCCGCTGCAATGTAATGTAATAGCCAAATGAGCTATGTAAGATGTAATAAATTATTTTATTCTTGGTTATAAAGTTGTATTATGACCCTTGTTTCTTGATATTACATCTTAACTGTGGATGCTAGCTATTGATCCAGGGACTAGCATTGTAAACACAGGGATCTCTACCTTACTAAAGGTTGGGACCTCTTACATTTTAGTTGAAAATACAAAACACTTGGAAATCTTATTTAAAATAAATTAACAAGTTTTAGTGTTTAATTAAAAAGGAAAAGCCTTTACTTTAATAAAATTGGATATTAATAAATCATCATTATTTTATTTAAATAGACCTTTATTATTTTAATCAAAACAAAATATTTTATTTCAAAAGCTTGGCCAAGGTTTAATTTGGCTCTATAAAATAATCCTTATTTATATTTCTACCTTTTCATTTGAAAACCAAATCTTTTTATTAAAAGATCCAAAATATTAATTCCAATTATTTTAAAATATTCTTTATTAATTGTTTAACTTTTTAAATCCCTTTAGGATTTATTTGATCAAAATAGGTTTGAAGGTTTCCAATTGGATTCAAAAAAATTCTTCTCACCCTAAAAATCAACAATTGTTTATTTTGTTTATTTATTTTTCACATAACAAGATTTGGAAAATCTTGGGATGTGACAGGCTACCACCCTTAAAATAAATCTCGTCCCAAGATTTGGGGAGGCTAGGGTTACAAGTGGGCTCAAAAGCAACTAGGGTACTACCACCCTTAAAATAATTCCAACTAGATTACATCTTGGCTTGCTTGGGATCTTGGGGAAACTTCTCTGGGCAAACATCTGCATAGTGTCCTTTGTTTCCACACTTGAAACATGTGACTAGGCTGAGATCCTTCATAGGCTTGTTTATCTTGTGCTTCATCTTTTCTGGACAGTTGCTTGCATAATGTCCTTGGTTACCACAATTCTAACATGTGATAAGATTGAGTTCATCACGTATTTTCTGTGGACAAGTTGCTACATAATGGCCTAGCTCTTTGCAGTTGTTGCACCACACTTGGCTAATCTCCTTATACTTCTTCTTCTCTGGACATTCACTGGCATAGTGTCCCATTTCTTTGCAATGACCACATTGCACATGGCTTTTGTCCTTCTTTTTCTTGGGTTTCTCCAAAGCTAGGAGTGCTTCTAGTTCATGTTCTTCATATGTTATCTCATAGGTAGGAATTGTTCCTGGTCTCCTTGACTTTCTATTACTCCTTGGATAATGCATATGTTTCCTCTTTGGTCCTTTAAATTGGGTCATATTGCATGGAGGTACAAGTGGAGATTTTCCTTTATCTTCATCTTTCTTGGTAGACTTGGCTCTCTCATGATAGTCTGCAATCAGTTGTTGCACTCCACCTTGTTTCCTTTGTTGAACTATGGAATAGATGGGGCATTGGATAGGGACATGATTATTTCCTTCACATAAGTAATAAGTAGCTTGAGATGTGGGGCATTGGTCAATTGGATGTTTCTCTTCACAATTGGGGCATTGATCTTCATGCTCCTTGGAAGTGTGATCCTTGTCTCCATAGATATTGCATGCTTTGGGTTCCTTCTGGAATAACATCTTTGTCATCCTTGTTGTCACAAGCTCCTTGGGAAGAGTTGTCTCCCATGTTGATCATTTGATCTGTCACCTTATGCAATAATTGGGTTTGGGTTTCCAAAAACCTTTGCATGGTTGGATCTACCTCACTGGTGTTGGCTATGAATTGAGTTGTCACTTGGTTCAACTGGGTCTGGGTTACTATGAGTTCTCTCATGTTGTCCTCTTGGTTGTTGTTGTCATCAATCTTGATGTTGGAGTCTCTTGGAGTAGTCATCTGTTTGGGTTGGATTGAGATTAGAATAGGCAAAAAGATTTCTAAGGAAATAATTCTAATCACACACATCACAATTCACACGAGCAATGTGCAAGCAATCACAAACAAACACTCCTTTCAAACAACAAGTTTTCAAGCATATTTTTAGGCAACCAAAAATATTTTTGTCACACCACATAAGTTGGTGGGTTTGACTTAAACTAAATATGGTGGTCCATTTATATGGTTCACTTGAGATCTTTCCATCCTTCTTGGTTGATTCTTCTTGCATGAGACCATGGTTTCCTTGGGAGAATTCTTGGTCACAAAAACTTTAAAGGTGATGATGATGCCTTCTAAGTTGTGTTTCCTTAGTCTTCAAGTCTTGAGCAATATTTATTGTCTCACTTGTAGGCCTTAGTGATATCCAAGTTGAAGTCCTTGGTGGAGATGTTGAAGTCATTAGAGTTGAAGATGTTGAAGTCATTAGAGTTGATGAAGTCCTTTGCACATGGTGAAGTCTTTGGCCATGGGGTAGGCTTTGTCCATCAAGTTGAAATAGAAGAGATGTAGAATCAAAACCAAAATGGTTGAGGAAAGAGTTTACAAGATTGTTTGTAAATAAGTTTTGGAACAAATACAACTCCTATTCTTCTAAGGGGTTTTGTCCAATCCTAGGGTTACAATCCTACAGGCAACACAGTGCTCTGATACCATCTGTAGAGGTCCCAACCTTTAATAAGGTAGAGATCCCTGTGTTTACAATGCTAGTCCCTGGATCAATAGCTAGCATCCACAGTTAAGATGTAATATCAAGAAACAAAGGTCATAATACAACTTTATAACCAGGAATAAAATAATTCATTACATCTTACATAGCTCATTTGGCTATCACATTACACTGCAGCAGAATATCTATAAGCATGGGGTCCTTCATCTTCAAAGTGCCACAGGCAAACATGTTGGTTGTAGGCTTGTAGTCCTAATCAATAAACTTCACTAACATCAAACAAACCTGCAACATTACAAGTTACAGCCACAAGGGTCAATATATTTGAATTGTATTGGCAAGTTTTGCTACTATGTAGAAATAAGTGGATCCTACCATTACATGCATAATTGGCTAAGTAGGGTTTAGGCTCATTTGCAGAAAGCAATATAATTTATCCTATCTTTTCAAAATAGTTTTTATCTTTTGTCAAATCTTTCTGAACTCCTTGGAAAACTCCAAGTTCTTCAAATCCCTTGTTGTCACTTTCAAGTTTTATTTTTAGAAATTGGAATGTCGAGATCTTCCATAGCTTCATGCCTTAGTTGCTCAGTATTGTCCATAACCGGGGACACGGCTAAGTACTTAGAATTTGATCTTCTGCAGAAGTTGTACACTTTACCCACATGACACAATCTCATCTTGATGCCACCAGTGGCCGCTGGATAAGTACTCACCAATATGGAGTACTGGCAGATTGAGAATGTGACAAAGTCTTTCCATAGGAGTCCTCCCAATACACAATGCTAGCTTGTCTACCAGGCACCAATGTAGGGTTTCAAGTTCCCTCATTCTAGTTAACCTTAAGATGCCAATGCATGGGTCTTCCACTATGTAGTTGACTAAGCCAGTGCCCATTTAGCATGTGGCTGTACACGGAAGCCACTGTACGAGAAACATGTTCAATCTCTAAGTCCCTGGGTGGTTTTCTTCTAGTACACAATAAAAAGAGATTGCCATATAAACATGGTTCCTTTTGTTGCCACCTTGTCCAAAACTTGAGTATCCTTGTCCACCCAGGTGGTTCATTGGGTACTTGTTTTATTATATAAAACATAAGTCTTTTTAACTCTTCATATAATAATATCATGTATCCCATCCCAAATATATAGCTGGGCTAAGCATTCTACAATTACATTGTTTCCACTAAGGAATATATAAGGGTATCCTAATAGGATTTAGCATAGCATAAAGTATAGTAAACCTTATCATGCATGTTTCAAAAAAATCCACTAAGTGTAATGAAAATAATAGGACTTGGATGATAGTGTCACTTGCCTTTTTAGTAGAGAATGATGGTTCACTTCTTGATCTTGCCAATATCACACTCTTATAATTCCACTACAATTCAATCAAGCAAACACAATTTCAACTAGCATTCCAACCAACAATCAAACAATTTATCACACATAAAATGATAGAAACAAAGTCATGCATGCAAGCATGCATAAGATAGTTTTATTTGCAATGGTGGTTTCCACTAGGCTCTAAACATTGTAAGGTTCAAAAGTGGTCATTTTTCTAAAGTGGTAAAACCATTTGCAAAAGGTTTTATCTACAAACCATTTCTAAGTCAAATCAATATTTTATGTGGTTGAAAATGCTTTTAGTAAAGCAATGATTTTTATATTGTTCATCAAATAAGTTGTTTAATACACAAAACTTGGTGTTTAGGGTCAAAAAGTTTGAATCAAGTCATTTCCCAAAGGTTTAACTTAAAAATCATTTCCATGTCAAAATCAATATTTTTATTTGACTAGAAATGAGCTAACTCAAGTATTTATTCCTAAACTTCACAAACTTCATTTTTAAATCCATGAGTTGTTTCCTAGGGTCAGTAGGTTCACAACAAACCATTTTGCAAAGATTTCACATTAAAAACTTATCTAGAACAATTTTTACATTCAAAACAAACCTACACAAGTTTCTGCAAATTCAACCAATTTTCCATAAGCAAAATATTAAACAAAGTGCATGGTTGCAAAGTACATGTTCTGCTGATTCCATTGATATAAAATTTGCAAAATTTGGACGTGTGGTTTGAAAGTTATGGATTTTACAAGTTTGCACAATAATCAGATTCAAATTCCTGTTTTAATCTAAACCTTGTCCACGTGGCGCATTTCTACTGGCCGGTAACGGTTCGCACGAATCAATATCTGTGGACCGTAGGATTTAAGTAAGATCGTGCGGCACAGGTGCACACATACCCCTTCGATCACGTTCTATAATATCCGCTAGATGAGGATCTAACGGCTGCGGCGCTATGACCGAGGGATCGCGGCGAAGCATGGCGGTGCACGCCGCTTCGAACGATGGCGTCGCGGCGATTCCAGGAAGCAAAGGAAGAAGGGAAACAGCTCACCGTGTTTGCGTGGTCGAGGTGAAGCTCGAGGTGGTCGCAGCTGTCCAAGGGGCGCACAGGGGCGACGACAATTCCTCGCCGGAGTGTGCAGCGGCGTCGGTTGTGCTCAGGCGTCGTTGATGGTGTCGTTTAGGACCGCGCTAAGACAAGGTAGAGGTATGGTTAGGTGCGCACAAGGTTCGCGAGTAAGGGAGCGTCATCGGGAGGTGCTGGGGAGGTCTGAGCTTACCAGGGAAAGTCGTCGGAGCAATGGCAGGCGGCGGAGGCGAGTGGCATTGAAGTTGCCGACGTTCTGGAGCGGGCGCGAGTGAATGGAGCACACGGAAAGGTGCTCCTGGAGGTGAGAAACATGCTCGTGAGCAGTGGGAGGCGAGGGGCGGCTGGAGGGCACCGGAATTGGCCAGGAACCTCGTCGGAGACAGAGGGGTTGGAGTTATCGATTGGGGCAGTCTAGGGGTAGAGGGGAGGAGCTGTTTGGGGGGAAATGGCGAGGAGGAACAGGCGGTTAAGGGGGCGTGATTACTAGAAGAATTAAGGCCGCCATCAATCACGAAATCAACACCGGAGTTACTCGGCTGCAACAGCAGGGGGCTTGGTCGCGGGTGAAGACGATGACACGCTGGCGTGGGGCCGTGTTGTCAGTGAGGGAGAGAGAGAGGGGGGTGGGGTCCTGCTGTCTGTGACTCTGCGGGTTGGTTTTTCAGTGGAAAACGATTCGCAGAGAGGAGGAACAAGCTGGGCTGCGGCTGGGCCTCGCTGGGTTGTTGGGTTGGGTTTGGTCTGATTCATTTTTTTTATTCTGTAAGCTTTTCTTTTTTTATTTGATTTTCCTGTTTTGATTTTCAAACAACAATTCAAACACCCAAATCAAATCAAACTTCCACCAAACTTTGTATTGAGTTTAGTTCTGTTTAACAACATAATTCCATGTCCAAAATAAAATAATATTTTTATTCTTTTTAGGATCCATTAATAATTAAATAAATAGACCTTAGTCATTAATTCAAATAGGATTTGTTTTATTTAAAATCTCCATTTGAAATCTAAACATTATCAAAACCATTTCAGTAGGTTTTAGTTGAAAATACAAAACACTTGGAAATCTTATTTAAAATAAATTAATAAGTTTTAGTGTTTAATTAAAAAGGAAAAGCCTTTACTTTAATAAAATTGGATATTAATAAATCCTCATTATTTTATTTAAATAGACCTTTATTGTTTTAATCAAAACAAAATATTTTATTTCAAACGCTTGGCCAAGGTTTAATTTGGCTCTATAAAATAATCCTTATTTATATTTCTACCTTTTCATTTGAAAACCAAATCTTTTTTATTAAAAGATCCAAAATAGTAATTCCAATTATTTGAAAATTTTCTTTATTAATTGTTTAACTTTTAAAATCCCTTTAGGATTTATTTGATCAAAATAGGTTTGAAGGTTTCCAATTGGATTCAAAACGTTTCTTCTCACCCTAAAAATCAACTATTGTTTATTTATTTTTCACATAACAAGATTTGGAAAATCTTGGGATGTGACAGCTTCTGAAAGGTTCTGTCTTGGTGAAAATCAAGTCTGGTGGGGAAAGTGCACAACCTCTGCAGATGGAAGAATCTAAGTACTTAGCCATGTCCCTGGTATTGGACAACTTGAGCATCAAGACATGGAAGCTATCAAGAATCTCCTCATCTCAATTTCTAAGTAAAACTTGTGGTTGAACAAGGGTGAAGGACCCCAATGTCTATTGGTGGTTCCTTGGGAAAAGTTTTTGACAAAGAAAAACTTAGTGATTTCAACTAATAGGAAAAACCTATTTTGAGCAAAGCAAGCCTAAGATACACTTAGCAAAATTGCATATAGTATCTAGTCCACCAAAATTATACTAAGGTATCACTTGCCAATACTATTCCAATGTATTGACCCACTGTGGCTGTAACTTGTGATGTTGCAGGTTATTCTGATGAGGATTAGGAGTCATGAGTCTACACTCAACATGTTTGCCTGTGGCACATGAAGATGAAGACTTTTATCTATTTACTTATTTAAACTCTTGTATTAGGCTTGTGGCCATGGAGTTGTAAAGACTATGTTTGTCTCTGGAATGACTATAATAATGACCTTTGTTTCTGTGTACTTCATCTTAAACTGTGGATGCTAGCATTGATCCAGGGACTAGCATTGCAATCACAGGGATCCTTTTCCTTTATATAGGAGGGATCTTACAAAAGGACAATTTGAGCATCAAGACATGGAAGATATTAAGAATCTCCTCATCCCAATTTCTAAGTTAAAAACATGTGGTTGAACAAGGGTGAAGGTTCACCAATTTCTATTGGTGGTTCCTTGGGTGATTTTTGTCAAACAAAAACTTAGCATTTTCAAATAATAAGGAAAATCTATTTTGAGCAAAGCAAGCCTAAGCTCCACTTATCCAAATGCATATAGATGATAGATACCACTATACTACCATAGTATCACTTGCCAATACAATTCAAATGTATTGACCCTTGTGGCTGTAACTTATTATGTTGCAGGTTTGTTTGATGTTAGTGAAGTGTGTTGATTAGGATTACAAGTCTACAACCAACATCATTTCCTGTGGCACTTTGAAGATGAAGGACTCCATGCTACAGTTATTTCTGCTGCATTGTAATGAGATAGCCAAATGAGCTATGTAAGATGTAATGAATTATTTTATTCCTGGTTCTAAAGTGGTATCATGACCTTTGTTTCTTGATATTACATCTTAACTGTGGATGCTAGCTATTGATCCAGGGACTAGCATTGTAAACACAGGGATCTCTACCTTATTAAAGGTTGGGACCTCTTACAGATAGTATCATAGCACTGTGTTGCCTGTAGGATTTGTAACCCTAGGATTGGACAAAACCCCTTTTAAAAATAGGAGTTGTATTTGTTCCAAAACTCATTTACAAACAATCTTGTAAACTCTTTCCTCAACCATTTTGGTTTTTAGTTCTACATCTCTTCTATTTCAACTTGATAGACAAAGCCTCAACAAGAATAAATACATCAACTTGAGCAAAGGACTTCACCAACTCAAATGACTTCAGCTTTATCTTCACCAAGGACTTCAACTTGGATATCACTAAGGACTACAAGTGAGACAAGAAATATTTCTCAAGACTTGAAGACTAAGGAAACACAACTTAGAAGAAATCATCATGACCTTTGGAGTTTTGTGACCAAGACACAAGAATTTTTCCAAGGAAACCATAATCTCATTCAAGAAGAAACAACAAAGGAGAATGGAATGATCTCAAGTGAACCATGTAGTTGGACCACCATATTTAGTTTAAATCAAACCCACCAACTTATGTGGTGTAGCAAAAATATTTTGTTGCCTAAAAATGTGCTTGAAACTTTGTTGTTTGATTGGAATGTTTGTTTTTGATTGCTTGCACATTTGTTGTGTGTGATTAGAATTATTTCCTTAGAAATATTTTGCCTATTCTAATCCCAATCCAACCCAAACAGATGACTTCTCCAAGAAACTCCAACATCAAGAATGGTGACAACAACAACAACCAAGAGATCAACATGAGAGAACTCATAGTAACCCAAACCCAGTTGAACCAAGTGACAACTCAGTTTTTAGCCAACAACAATGAGTTAGACCCAACCATGCAAATGTTTTTGGAAACTCAAACCCAATTGATGCAAAGGGTGACAAACCAAATGATCAATATGGGAGATAACCCTTCCCAAGGGTTTTGTGACAATAATGATGTCAAGAATGATATTATAGAAGGAACTCAAGCTTGCAATATTTGTGGAGACATGGATCACGCTTACAAAGAGCATGAAGATCAATGCCCTAATTGTGAATAAAAACATCCAACTAATCAATGCCCCACATCTCAAGATACTTGTTTCCTATGTGAAGGAAATAATCATGTCCCTATCTAATGCCCCATCTATTCCATAGTTCAACAAAGGAAACAAGGTGGAGTGCATCAACATCTTGTAAACCCCTAGGAGGGAACAACCTCTACCAAGAAGGATGAAGACAAAGGAAAATCTCAGCTTGCACCTCCATGCACTATGACTCCCATTGATGAACAAAAGAGGAAACATATGTATTATCCAAGGAAAAGATTAAGGAGACCAAGAGACTTTCCCATCTTTGAGGTGAGATATGAAGAGCATGAACTAGAAGAACTCCTAGCTTTGGAGAAACCCAAGAAGAAGAAGGACAAAAGCCAAGTGCAATGTTGCCATTGCAAAGAAATGGGACACTATGCCAATGAATGCCCAGAGAAGAAGAAAAAGTATAAGGAGATTAGCCAAGTGTGGTGCAACAACTGCAAAGAGCTAGGCCATTATGTATCAACTTGTCCACAGAAGATACGTGAAGAACTCTACCTTGTCACATGTTACAATTGTGGTGACCAAGGACATTATGCAAGCAATTGTCCAGAAAAGATGAAGCACAAAGTAAACAAACCTATGAAGGATCTCAGCCTTGTCACCTGTTTCAAGTGTGGAAACAAAGGACACTATGCAGATGTTTGCCCAGAGAAGTTTCATCAAGACCCCAAGCAAGCCAGGATGTAATCCAGTTGGAAATTTTTAAGGGTGGTAGTACCATAGTTACCTTGAAGCCAACTTGCAACCCCTATCTTTCCCAAATCTCGCGACGATATTTCTTTTAAGGGTGGCAGCCTGTCACATCCTAAACTTTCCAAATTTTGTATTGTGAAAAATAAATAAACAAAATAAATAATTGTTGAAATTTAGGGTGAAAAGAAACTTTTGTTTTGAAATGAATTCATCAAAAACCCTTCTGGAACAAACTTTGAATAAAGTTTGAATCCAACTAAAATCAAATCAAGTGAAATACATTCTTCATAAATGCATCTTGAAATTTAAACACTTGGAAAATAAACCAAAACTCTAAAAACCTAATGGGAGAAAATGATTCCAAGATATCTCTAAGACCATGAATTTGGTCCATATAAAAATTTATCAACAAACATTTACAAATGATCTAGAGTGACAAATGGAAATATTATAAAACCATAGAAGTTGGTTTCACTTAATTTGGAGCTATAAATAAAATCTTATGAATTTAGTAAGATCAGGAAATTGAATTTCCAAAGCTAATAAAGCACCTATCTAAAAATCCATACCAAATGGTGAGTAAATAATCCTAAATATATTTAAAAGGATAAACAAATATTAAATAAGATTTTACTAATTGGAATAACCAAGTTTTGGTCTTTAAATAAAAAGATATGGTTTTTAAAAGACAAAGGAAGAAATAATAAATAAGGACTATTTTATAAGAGCCAAATAAAACTTGGCCAAGACCATAAGCAAATGGAATAAACATAATCCAAGTTCAAATGAAATAAAAGGATAGATCATATTCAAATAAAATAATATGGCCTTAACCAAATTCTATTCCATTTGATTAAGACAAAATCCCTAATAAGAATGATTAATTAAATCATGGGAAAATAATATTTAGAATTTACCCAAGTGGAATTAAATTTATTTAATTAACTTAAATGGGATCAAAGAAATCTTCTAAATAAAACTTATGGAATTAAAACCATATTTGATTTCATTAGAATGAAGACAAATACCCAATTTAAATGATTAATAAATCATATTAAAAATATTCCAAATAATTCAAAGTGAATTATTTGACACCCTAATAAATAAATAAAACCTACTGAAAAGGGTTTCGTAAAATTTTGAATTCAAATAAGAATTGAAATTATATTTAAAACTCTTGTTTGAATTAAGACAAGGGCCTATTTTTAAATAATTAATATACCCTAAAAAGAATAAAAGAGATATTCTAAATTTGACTTTAGAATGAATTAATAATTAGTATTTGAATATACACAAAGTTTGATACAGGTTTGATTTTAAATGGTGTTTGAATTGTTTGAATAAAAATCAAAAACAGAATAATAGAAATGGAAAAAGAAAAAGGGAAACAGAACAAAAAAAATGAAAGAAGCTCATTCCAGCCCAAAGAAGCCCCAGCAGCCCACCTCTCTCCCCAGCGAACCGTTCTTTTCTCACTCAGAACCACACCCGCAACTCACTGACTGCTGGACCCACCTCTCCTCTCTCTCTCGCCGTCAAGCAGACCCCACGCTGTCAGCCTTCTTCCTCACTCACCGCGGTGACCATGCCCCTCGTCGCCATTTCTGCCGTCTTAAAAATCAATTCAATACACGTTATTGCCACGGCGATTACTCCCTATGACCAAGATCATTTAACCACCTCCCTCTCCCCTCCCTTTTCCCCTAGACGCCACACCTCGAGAGCCCCCAGGCTGCCCCAATTTCAGGCCACCGCTGCCTCCGATGAGCATCCACGGCGAACCCGGCCAGCCCACGCCCCCTTGCTCCCTGGCGCATACAAGCAAACTCCCTGGCCTCCGGCGCACCTCCCAGTGTCGCCCGTTCATCCGCGCGTGCTCTGCATCATCGACAACATCATCACTCAGCAGCGCTGCCGTCTTCTTCAACTCCGGCGACGCCTCCCTGTAAGCCACGTCTCCCCCTCCATCTCTGGATGACCCTCCTACACTCTCCTCTCTCTCACACTTCTAACAGATTCATTGCTTCGCTCTCCCGTGCCCTGTAGCGACGTCCCCGATGACGCCAGAGCGTGCCCGACGCCGTCAGCAACTCCGGCGATCGATTCAAGCCAGCATCACGCGCCCCTTCGCCAACCAAGCACGCGTTGAGAATCAGCAGACTTCTGTGGTTCTAGTGATCATCTCCCCTACTCCTCTCGCTTCCTGTTCTTGCCGTTACGCCGTAGCCAGAATGCCACCGCCGCGCACCACCGTCGGGCGCCGCCAGGTTTTGGTTAGGATGTTAGGAACCGTAGGATGTAGATCTGTCGGCTACGATAGATCCACTTAAAGCAAAGAGGTATGCTGATCTGTGCCGCACGTTTTCAGTTAGATCTAACGCTCCACACTGCGTGATCCGCATGAACCGATACAAACCAATCAGAACAGGGCGCGTGGCCTAGAGCTGTTATAAAAACCAGAAAATGTTCTATTAGTTATTTAAACTTGCAAAATTCATAACTTTCAATCCACACGTCCAAATTTTGTAAACTTTATATCAATGGAATCAGAAAAACAAGTACTTTCCAACCATGTGCGTTGTTTAGTAAATTGCTTCTATTAAATTGTTTGTTTTTGCAGAAACTTGTATAGGCATAAGTTGGATATAAAATTTATTCTAGGAATGTTTTTAAAGTAAAATCTTTGGAAAATGGATTGTTTTGAACCTAATGACCTTAGAAACCAACTTGTGAATTCAAAAACATATTTTGTGAGATTAGGGAATAAATCTTTGAATTAGAACAATTCTAGTCAAATAAAAATATTGTTTATATGTTAAAAATGCTTTTCTAAGAAAAAACTTTGGAAAAGGATTTGAATTAAACTCTCTGACCCTAAACACCAAGTTTTATGATTTAAAAATATATTTGTTGAACCCTATAAAAATTATTATTTTGCTAAAGGCATTTCCAACAACATAAAATATTGTTTTGGTATAAAAATGGTTTATAGGGAAGACCTTTTGCAAATAGTTTCAATATTAAACATTTGACCTTAGAACACTAACATTTGTGTTTCAAAATGTATTTGCCAAAACACTAGAAATTATCACTTTGATTTAAACCATTCCTTGCAAAACAAAAAATGATTTAAAGTGTCCAATTTTCACTAACTTAATATCAAATGGCTTTACCACTTTTATAAATGACCAATGGGTGTTTTCAAATGTTCATAACCTATTAGAAACCAATTTTCCAAATAAAACAATCTTTGGCATGTTTGCACGCATTGTCTTGTTTTTATTATTTTATGTGATGATTGCTTGAATGGTAGATTGAAAGTGTGGCTTGCTTGATTGAATTGTTGTGATGTTTGAAGAGTGTGGCTATTGCAAGATCAAGGAGTTAACTTATAATATCTACCAAAAAGGCAAATGGTGCTTCATGTTTTTGTCCCAATATTTCTACCTATGCATTAGAAATATTTTGTATAGGACTTGCATGATTATTTTGTAAAGTATCTATATGCTATGCTTGGAAAATCCTAGTAGTTGTAGAAATGTTAGAATTTCCTTAAAGTTAGGATACTTTTTATTGCCATGCTTAGCCTAGCTAATAGCAACCAAGGGTGGAATATAATCATGCTATGGAAAATATTGTTAAGTCTTTTTACTTATGGTTTTGGTTAATAAAACAACTAAGTGAATGAAACACCTGGGTGGAGTGGTAATTGCTTGGTGGATTTTGGTTGAGTGGTTACACAAGGCCCATTTCTATGGTTTACCTTGTGTATCTCACTTGTGGATTGCCACCCAGGAACAAAGGGATTTGAGATGCCAAATGTTAAGAAGCTTCTAGTGCAGCCACATGGCATTATGGGCTCTGCCTGGATCATATAGGTTGCAATAACTTAGCCAAATGGACAGTTGGTGGTAGGGGAATGATAGGTTTGGGGCACGTCCATTTTGGTCTAAGGGAAGGCTTCTGAAAGGTCCTGTCTTGGTGAAAATCAAGTCTTGTGGGGAAAGTGCACAACCTCTGCAGAGTGTAAAATTTAAGTACTTAGCCATGTCCCTGGCAAAGGACAATTTGAGAATCAAGACATGGAAGCTATCAAGAATCTCCTCATCCCAATTTCTAAGTTAAAAACTTGTGGTTGAACAAGGGTGAAGGTTCACCAATTTCTATTGGTGGTTCCTTGGGTGATTTTTGTCAAACAAAAACTTAGCGTTTTCAAATGATAAGGAAAATCTATTTTGAGCAAAGCAAGCCTAAGCTCCACTTAGCCAAATGCATATAGATGATAGATACCACTATACTACCATAGTATCACTTGCCAATACAATTCAAATGTATTGACCCTTGTGGCTGTAAATTATTATGTTGCAGGTTTGTTTGATGTTAGTGAAGTGTGTTGATTAGGATTACAAGTCTACAACCAACATGATTTCCTATGGCACTTTGAAGATGAAGGACTCCATGCTACAGTTATTTCTGCTGCATTGTAATGAGATAGCCAAATGAGCTATGTAAGATGTAATGAATTATTTTATTCCTGGTTATAAAGTGGTATCATGACCTTTGTTTCTTGATATTACATCTTAACTATGGATGCTAGCTATTGATCCAGGGACTAGCATTGTAAACACAGGGATCTCTACCTTATTAAGGGTTGGGACCTCTTACACTAAGCTATAATCATACATTGTTAACCAACTTTGATATCAAGTTTAATTAGAAGAACCAATAGAACCCCATAGGTGATTCCGATGATCCCGCCATTTTAGGGTTTGGACTTTCGGAACCCCCTTTAAAGTGATCAAGCATGTTCTAGGGTTCAATTCAACAATGTTTAACTTGTCATATCATCCATATTGTATGAGCATTGCACATGCCATGCGTTGAGTGTTGCTTTCTCTTTTCCGGTGATTGGTTCTCGCGAATAGGAACCGAACCCGAAGCTGAAGTCAACGCCACCGAAGAGCAGTATCAGTCCAACAACGGACAAGGCAAGCGAAGCCCCACTCATAGCTATGAATCCTATGTTTACAAAGTATTTAATTCTCGACATATGCATTCGGTTCAACAGTCTTTTACCAGTAGATAGAGTAATCCTATCTGACGCATGTTTCCCTTTGCGAACTATATTACCTAATCCACCACTCCTAGCATAACTAGGGTTTGGCTTATGAGCATCGTTAGTGCCACAGTTCAATCAAGCTTAGCCATGCTTAGTGGTCTGATGCTAATCCCTCATGTGATGCACCGGAGATGCGAATGAATCCTGTATGGTAGGATATGGAGATGTGAACAGAAGTGGATGATAAACATGCTAAGGCTTGTATGGGAGGCCACGTGGGTTGTGGTTTTTATAGTTCCATACTTGCCACCCCTAGGACCCGATGTTCTTGTCTCTTGAACCAAGACAAGCGTACAACCACACGGGGGCCTGGAAACCCCCTCGACCAACCAACTTGCCTAGTAGATTCCATGAGTCACATAGTTTGGGCTTTCCATTGGACATACGCATCTTGGTTGTTCTTGAATGGAGGTGAAGGAGGTGCATTCATAACAGGTAGGTAAGCGTGGCTAGGAACAAGAGATGCCCGACATCCGTAATCTTGAACCCTACGCACATCATTAGGGACCGGCTTTGGTACTTGACCCGTTATGGCGGCATCTCCCTATTGCGTGACTCATGGTCTCGGTGAAAGCAAGGTAAAGGTCGTGGTCAACCACTCTCTGCCGGCCTTCCAAGGAAGAGGGCTAATAGTTTGGCATTAAGAATCAGTTGGTACGTGTGGGTAAAGTTGTGCACCCCTGCAGGGTTATTTATCTTTTCGAAAAGAGTGTCCACGGTTATGGACGACATGGGAACAGACGTGAAGATCATAGAGAACTATAACCGAATGATAAAACTTGCCAACTAAAGTGAGATCCGGAATACTTCCTCGGGGTTGATGAGGGGGTAGTCTGGGGAGAGTGGTTCAGTTGATGAAGACTCTTGGTGGATATCAAAGATGATTTTAAGAGCTAGAGTTGAAGTCTTCTTATCCCCATTCGAAAATGATCTGACTAGACGAGTTTCTTCTCTCTCTTGTTTTGAAAACAAAAGATGGCTTTATGCAAAAATAACTCCACTAGACATAAGTCTTGCGGAGTACACCCTGTACTCAGCCTTGCTTCGTTGATGTTTTCTACAGATGATGCTACCCCAACTGAAGGTGGTTTATACGTTGAATTCGACGAGTAGTCGGGGTTCCCGGGCAGTAGCCTAGGATCTTTGGAAGGGTCGCTACTTCTGTTTACGGCCTCTTAGGCCCTTTGCTAAATTTGTTGTTTAGAACAACTTGTTTGCTTACGTTGTTTGATGTAATGATGGGTCTGTGACCCTTGGCTTGTATGACTGGTTTGTAACTCTCTTAAGAGTTTACCTTATTAATGTATGGTTTGTATGTTCTGTAATGTTACCGATCTTTCCCTGTGCGTTTCGGAATTTAGGTTAGGCTTATATCATATGAGGATCTAGTATTTGTCTAGCCCTGATGCCGGGTCGTGACAGTGACCAGATTCTAAGATCATAGAGAACTATAATCTCATCGTAAAACTTGGAAGATCAACGTGTGCTTAAGGATGTTTCCCCATGGGTACGAGGGGGTGATCCTAGTTGGTAGATGATGATGATTTGGTGGATATCAAGAGATGATGATCAATATTTCGGAGATGTCGCTCTCTTATCCCCTATTAAAATACTCTGACTAGACGAGCTTCTTCTCTCTCTTGTTTTATAAACAAAGATGGATTTATGCAAAACAACTCCACCAGCCATAAGTCTTGCGGAGTACACCCTTTACTCACCCTTGCTTTGTTGATACTTTTGGCAGAGTAAGTGTTCCCTTGAAGACGAGTTCTGTACTACATCAACATCGACGAGTATCTTGGGGTTCCCGGCCGGCATCCTGGAATCTATGGGCTGAGACGTCATCGTTATGCTTTAGGCCTCTTAGGACATTTGTTAAGTTTGCTATGCTTAATAGCATAATTTGCCTTCCATTGTTTGATATTTGAGGTCAGTGACCTCTGCTTGTAATAATTTGGTTCTCTGCTCAGTTATGAGCTTGCTGTAATAAATTTTGTGTCGTAGGGTCACTGTTGTGTTACCGATTCTTCACTGGATATTCTCGAGCTCAAAGTTAAGCTTATGTCAAACAGAGGTCTGGGATTTGTTTAGCCCTGATCCCGTGGGTGTCACACATAGTTGGCTAGCGGTGATCTCATAGGAACCCCGGTGACATAAAGGGTAGTACGGTCTTCGCTTAGCGACCCATTCGGGATCACAACAACATCACCACTTAATGCTTTGATATGTGGTTTACACTTAATAATCGTTTGTAGCTCGTTGCTTCGGTGTGTACTCGGTTGGATTAAAAGACTATTGCTATGCTCGCTGCATCACGGGGGCTCTAGTATATTAGGATGTGCTGCCCACAATAGATTATCTCTATTCAACTATTACACATAACTATGCTTATTATTATATTTTATCCCATATGATGTGCAGCTGCAGGTGGATCTTCAACCCTAGACTATCTCCATCCATAGATTTAACCCATCATAAAAGTAAACTAGATTGGTTTGGTAAACTAAGGTAAAACAAAGAAACAAAGTCTTGTAGATGTGTCCTTTTTATTTCCTTTTAGCATTACTTTCCAAGGTTCGATTAAACCTAGGTCTTCTAGGGAAAAAGCTATTATACTACATCTGTGAATCCGGATCGAAGGTATCAAGTATCTCCTATCACATCCCAAAATTTTTCCAAATTTTGAAATGTGAAAAATAAATAAACAAAATAAAACTTTGTTGAAATTCAGGATGAGAAGAAAATTTGATTCCAATTGGAAACATCAAAACCTCTTTGGATCAAATAAAATCCTAAAGGGATTTAAAAAGATAAACAATTAATAAAGAAAATTTTAAATAATTGGAATTACTATTTTTGGATCTTTTAATAAAAAGATTTGGTTTTCAAATGAAAAGGTAGAAATTATAAATAAGGATTATTTTATAGAGCCAAATTAAATCTTGACCAAGCTTTTGAAATAAAATATTTTGTCTTGATTAAAAGAATAAAGGTCTATTTAAATAAAATAATGAGGATTTATTAATATCCAATTTTATTAAAGTAAAGGCTTTTCCTTTTTAATTAAACACTAAAACTTGTTAATTTATTTTAAATAAGATTTCCAAGTGTTTTATTTATTCAAATAAAACCTAATGAATTCGTTTTGATATTATTTTAGATTTCAAATGGAGTTTTGAATTAATCAAAACCTATTTGAATTTATAACTAAGGACTATTTTATTTAAATTATTAAATAGATCCTAAAAAGAATAAAATATTATTTTATTTTGGACTTGGAATTATGTTGTTAAACAGAACTAAAAAGGATACAAAGTTTGGTGGAAGTTTGAATTGATTTGGGTGTTTGAATTGTTGTTTGAAAATCAAAACAGGAAAATCAAATAGAAAAAGAAAAGCTTATAGAATAAAAAAATGAATCAGACCAAACCCAACCCAACAACCCAGCGAGGCCCAGTCGCAGCCCAGCTTGTTCCCCCTCTCTGCGAATCGTTTTCCTATGAAAAACCAACCCGCAGAGTCACAGACAACAGGACCCCACCCCCTCTCTCTCCCTCACTGACAGCACGGCCCCACGCCAGCGTGTCATCCTCTTCACCCGCGACCAAGCCCCCTGCCATTGCAGCCGAGTAACTCCGGCATTGATTTCGCGATTGATGGTGGCCTTAATTCTTCTAGTAATCACGCCCCCTTAAGCGCCCCTCACTCCTCTCTCTTTCCCCCCAAACAGCTCCTCCCCTCTGCCCCAGGGCTGCCCCAATTGAGATCTCGAAACCTTCTGTCTCCGACGAGGTTCCTGGCCAATTCCGGCGCCGTCCAGCCGCCCCTCGCCTCCCACGGCTCACGAGCCTGTTCCTCACCTCCAGGCGCACCTGCCCGTGTGCTCCATTCACTCGCGCCCACTCTAGAACATCGGCAACTTCAACGCCACTTGCCTCCGCCGTCTGCCATTGCTTCGATGACTTTCCCTGGTAAGCTCAGACCTCCCCAGCACCTCCCGATGATGCTCCCTTACTCGCGAACCTCGTGCGCACCTAACCATACCTTTACCTTGTCTTAGCGCAGTCCTAAACGACGCCAGCAACGACGCCTGAGCACAACCGACGCCGCTGCACACTCCGGCGAGGAATTGTCGCCGTCCCTGTGCGCCCCTTGGACAGCTGCGACCACCTCGAGCTTCACCTCGAACACACGAACACGGTGAGCTGTTTCCCTTCTTCCTTTGCTTCCTGGAATCACCATGACGCCACCATCTGAAGGCGCCACAAGCATTGCCGCCAGTCCCTGGTCATAGCGCCGCAGCCGTTAGATCCTCATCCAGCGGATATGATAGAACGTGATCGAAGGGGTATGTGTGCACCTGTGCCGCTCGATCTTACTTAAATCCTACGGTCCACAGATCTTGATCCGTGCGAACCGTTACCGGCCAGTAGAAATGCGCCACGTGGACTGGTTTTGATTTAAAACAGAATTCTGAATCTGATTTAAATGCAAACTTGTAAATTGCATAACTTTTGATCCACACGTCCAAAATTTGCAAATTTTATATCAATAGAATCACTAGAACAAGTACTTTGCAACCATTCACTTTATTTAATGATTTGCTTCTGGAAAATTGGTTGAATTTGCAGAAACTTGTGTAGGCTTGTTATGAATATAAAAATTGTTCTAGTTATGATTTGGAGATGAAATCTTTACAAAATGGTTTGTTGTGAACCTACTGACCCTAGGAAACAACTCATGGATTTAAAAATGAAGTTTGTGAAGTTTAGGAATAAATACTTGAGTTAGCTCATTTCTAGTCAAATAAAAATATTGATTTTGACATGGAAATGATTTTTGAGTTAAACCTTTGGGAAATGACTTGATTCAAACTTTCTGACCCTAAAAGACCAAGTTTTGTGAATTAAACAACTTATTTGATGAACAATATAAAAATCATTGCTTTACTAAAAGCATTTTCAACCACATAAAATATTGATTTGACTTAGAAATGGTTTGTAGATAAAACCTTTTGCAAATGGTTTTACCACTTTAGAAAAATGACCACTTTTGAACCTTACAGTGTTTAGAGCCTAGTGGAAACCACCATTGCAAATAAACTATCTTATGCATGCTTGCATGCATGACTTTGTTTCTATCATTTTATGTGTGATAAATTGTTTGATTGTTGGTTGGAATGCTCGTTGAAATTGTGTTTGCTTGATTGAATTGTAGTGGAATTAGAAGAGTGTGATATTGGCAAGATCAAAAAGTGAACCATCATTCTCTACTAAAAAGGCAAGTGACACTATCATCCATGTCCTACTATTTTCATTACACTTAGTGGATTTTTGTAACATGCATGAAAAGGATTTCTATATTTATGCTATGCTAAATCCTAATAGGATACCCTTATATATTCCTTAGTGGAAACAATGTAGTTGTAGTATGCTTAGCCCAGCTATATATTTGGGATGGGATACATGTTATGAGTATATGAAGAGTTGAAAAGGTATATGTTTTATATAATAAAACAAGTACTCAATGAACCACCTGGGTGGACAAGGATACTCAAGCTATTGGACAAGGTGGCAACAAAAGGAACCATGTTTATATGGCTATCTCTTTTTGTATGTGCACTAGAAGAAAACCACCTAGGGACTTAGAGATTGAACATGTTTCTCGTGACAAAGGCTTCGTGGTACAGCCACATGCTAAATGGGCTCTGGCTTAGTCAACTACATAGTGGAAGACCCATGCATTGGCATCTTCAGGTTAACTAGATTTGTGTAAGGGAACTTGAAACCCTACATTGGTGCCTGGATGACAAGCTAGCATTGTGTATTGGGAGGACTTCTATGGAAAGACTTTGTCACATTCTCAATCTGCCAGTACTCCATCTTGGTGAGTACTTATCCAGTGGCCACTGGTGGCAACAAGATGAGATTGTGTCATGTGGGTAAAGTGTGCAACTTCTGCAGAAGATCAAAATTCTAAGTACTTAGCCGTGTCCCCGGTTATGGACAATACTGAGCAACTAAGGCCTAAAGCTATGGAAGATCTCGACATTCCAATTTTCTCAAATTTAAAACTTGAGAGTGACAACAAGGGACTAGAAGCACTTGGAGTTTTCCAAGAAGTTCAAAAAGATTTGACAAAGATCAAAAACTATTTTGGAAAGATAGGATAAAACTATATTGCTTTCTGCAAATGAGCCTAAACCCTACTTAGCCAAATATGCATGTAATGATAGGATCCACTTATATCTACATAGTAGTGAAACTTGCCAATACAATTCAAATGTATTGACCCTTGTGGCTGCAACTTATTATGTTGCAGGTTTGTTTGATGTTAAGTGTGTTGAATAGGATTACAAGTCTACAACCAACATGACTGCTTGTGGCACTTTGAAGATGAAGGACCCCATGCTTATAGATTTCTGCTGCAATGTAATGTGATAGCCAAATGAGCTATGTAAGATGTTAGTGAAGTGTGTTGATTAGGATTACAAGTCTACAACCAACATGATTTCCTGTGGCACTTTGAAGATGAAGGACTCCATGCTACAGTTATTTCTGCTGCATTGTAATGAGATATCCAAATGAGCTATGTAAGATGTAATGAATTATTTTATTCCTGGTTATAAAGTGGTATCATGACCTTTGTTTCTTAATATTACATCTTAACTGTGGATGCTAGCTATTGATCCAGGGACTAGCATTGTAAACACAGGGATCTCTACCTTATTAAAGGTTGAGAACCTTACATCTCCTTAGAAAGATTATTGGGGAAACAAGGAGGGGATATTGATAATTGGTAGCCCGTTTGATATGTGTTAATGGTCCACCTAGGCTTGACCAATTAATTTGGTCCATGATGGACTATCTAGTCTACTTCATGGTTAGACGTAGAAGGAGACAAATTACGCATTTAACCCGAGAGATGACTTGGCCCAAAATCAGGACAACAAGCCCAATCCATTTAAGGACACCTGCCCAAAAGAATGATAGTTCTTGTGCACATATTTTTTAGATATTGGTTTCATGCCCTACAGACCGAAGTAGGTAGGGGTAACCTATATGTGCATCTTTCTTTCAAGGACTTCTGACCTTTGCTTCACCAAAGACAATTTTTTTTGTCATTTATCTCATAGATGGATTCCTAGCTAGAACATGTATGTATACATGTGAGTACAAACTAGTCAGGTCTCAAAGCTTCCGAACTATCTATCCCTGGCATCGAACGATTTTGCTTCATGTTCCTAGCATGAGTTCAAAACCCTTTAATTGCCACCCCAACACCATTATCCCCTTCCATGCTCAACCCCCCAAAAGTCTCGGCTTTTGAACAAGAAAAAATGTTCGATCAATGCAAAAGGGAACCGGTGATCAGTGAGGCAAACAAGAGGACGTGGAAAAATCAATAAAAGGGTGGAGAACTAATTATACATTGCTCGAAAAAGAAGTAAAGATTGTTTCTTCAAGTTTACTACTCAATTAAAGGCCAACATTACTCCAATATAGGTTGCCAGGTGTGTGTTTAATTAGTGCTACTTCAAGTTTGTTTCCACGCTACCTTTATCTGTTGACCTTTAGATTAAAAAAAGAGTATCTATTTTTAGGAATGACTATGAGAAAATATGTGCTATCTTTTTTCTTAAGATGAAATCCATGTTTTTCCGCTTAGAGTATCTTCTTAGAAACATTATTGAAAAAACAAGGAGGGGATATTGATACTTGGTAGCCCATTTTATATATATCAATGGGCTACCTAGGCTTGACCAATGAATTTGGGCTATAATAAAATATCTAGTCAACTTCATGGCTAGGCGGAGAAGGAGCTAAATTATGCATTTAACACTAAAGAAAACTAGCTCAAAATCAGGACCACGAGCCCAATCCATTTATGGGAACCTTCCCAAAAAAGATAGTGCTCATGGATATATTTTTTAGATCCTGGTTTGCATGTCCTACCGACCGAAGTAGGTAGGGGTAACCCATATATGCATATTTCTCTCAAGAACTTCTAAATTTCGCATCACCAAAGCCATATTTGTTATCATCTATCTCACGGATGGATTACTAGCTATAACACGTGTGTATCCATGTGGGTAGAAAGTAGCCAGGACCCAATGTTTCTAAACTCTCTATCTGTAGCACCTAACAACTGCGCTTCGCCTGCATAGGGTGAGTTCAAAATCCTTTAATTTCCAACACAACACCATTATTCCCTTCCCTGCATAACACTAAAAAGTATCGGCTTTTGAACAAGAAAAAAATGTTTGATCGATGCAAAAGGGAACCGGTGATTAGTGAGACAGACGAGAGGACGTGACAAAACAATAAAAGGGTAGAGAATTAATTATATGTTTCTAGAAAACAAAGTGTAGCTGGTTTCACGAGGTCTGCCCCAAAATTGAAGACCAACATTACTCCAAAATAAGTTATCGGGTGTGTGCTTAATTAGTGCTACTTCTAGTTTGTTCCCACACTACCTTTATGTACTTAACCTGTAAATTCAAAAAGAGTATGTATTTTAAGAACAACACTGAGTACATATGTGCTATCTTTTTTCTTTAGAGGAAATTAATGTTTTTTTGCTTAGAGTATCTTCTTAGGAACATTATTAGGGAAACAAGGAGGATATATTGATACTTGGTAGCCCATTTGCTATGTGTTAATGGGCTTCCTAGGCTTGACCAACAAATCTGGGTTATTATGGAATTTCTAGTCTACTTCATAGTTAGGATAACAAGGAGCTAAATTACACATTTAATCCTATACACGACTTGTTCAAAATCAGTACCATGAGACTAATCCATTTAAGGACACCTACCAAAAAACATAGTTCTCATGCATATATTTTTTAGATCTTGGTTTCTATGTCCTACCCACAAAATTAGTAGGGGTAACCCATATGTGCATCTTCCTTTTGGGAACTTCCGACATTTTCTTTATCGAAGCCACATTTGTTGCCATCTATCTCACAGATGGATTCCAAGATAGAACACGAATGTATCCATGTGAGTATAAACCAGCCACGTCTCAAAGCTTGCAAACTCTCTATCCCTAGCACCTAGAAATTATGCTTCGCCTTCTTAGTGTGAGTTCAAAACCCTTTAATTTCCAACTCAACATCACTATCTGTTTTCCTGCATGACACCAAAACGTCTCATCATTTGAACCAGAAAAATGTGTGCAATACAAAAGGGAACCGGTGATTAGTAAGACAAACAAGGGGATGTGTCAAAATAATAAAAGGCTATAGAACTAAATTATACATTGCTAGAAAAAGAATTGAATCTTGTTTTCTCGAAGTTCACTCCAAAATTAAATACCAACATTACTCCAAAATAATTTGCCAGGTGTGTTTAATTGGTGGTACTTCTAGTTTATTCCCAAGCTACCTTTATGTGCTGACCTATAGATTTAAAAAGAGTATAAATTCTTTAAGAACAACACCGAGAAAATATGTGATACTTTTCTTAAGACAAAATTGATGTTTTTTCGCTTAGAGTATCTTCTTAGAAAGATTATTGGGGAAACAAGGAGGGGATATTGATAATTTCTAGCCCATTTGATATGTGTTAATGGTCCACCTAGGCTTGACAATTAATTTGGGCCATGATGTTGTGAATATTCCCTAGAGGCAATCATGTATGATGATATTTCCCATTATATTCATAAAGATATTAAGTTGTCCTTGTATAAACATCTGATGTGTATCATTGAATATGTGATTCAGTTGTGGAACTATACATTTATGTTGTTTGTACTAAATATCCTTGGTCATCGAGGTTGTGCTGGACACACAACTTAGACCAATGTGAAAATCGGCTGATGACTCGGTTCCACTTGTCATGGGCATGGAGATGCTATTCCCACTTACGCAGATTCGGATAAAGAGTTTAGCGTGTCGGATTGACCCATATTGAGGTACAACAAAAAATTTGTCATTTGTATATCTCAATCAATGTAATCCTTAGACCTGAGGTTGTTGCACAGTTCGAGTTGAGGATCACCAACTCAGGTTCTATCAAACTATGATCAGTAACTAGGCAGTTATAAAGGCAGTGTTCGGGTCGACTGAGAATCAAGCTGCGTGATGTGAATAGCCAAGATGGGATTTTGCCCCTCCAGTTGGAGAGATATTCTCTAGGCCCTCTCGGATGATATGTGTTAACCGAGGCGGTCGACTAAGAGTTAGTCAGATGAATCAATTATCTCGGATCGAGAAGAGAGTCTAGCTATTTTAGGGATGACAAATCTTCTCCTATAGTTTGAAAAGGTATATCGTGAGGCAAAAGGGACTCGGACGTAAGTCGCATAGGAAAGGCAAGTCGTCATGACTCTTTGGTACTTGGGAGTTGGCACGTTCTGCTAGGATCCGCTACCGAATGATCGATTGAGAGTCAGACTCTAGTCGTGTCCAAGTTACCATGAGCCTGCGGGGTCACACACTTAAGAGCGGGAGAAAGTTCGGAATGGATCTAAACCAGAACTATGGTTGGGTTGGACTTGAGCCGGATTTTAGACTGAGTCAGTGAGTCAGACTCATAGTGACTAATATTATATGGGCTTTAGTGAATGGGCCATGAGTGAGTGGAGCCCACATTTACTCCCTATATATAGTGGGGTACAGAAATCTAGGACGGTTGATCGGTCAGGTCATTCCATGTGTTGGAAACCCTTGCTCCACAGCAGTCCTACCGTCGTAATAAACCTAGCAGTTCACCGTCGGCGCTCCTCCCCGTACGTGTGGACACCAGCTATGGCATTGTATCATCAGCGCTTGGACGATCGCTGATTGTATCGAGATCGCAAGGACTACACTGCATCAACTGACGCGCTTCATCAGTAATCCGCAACCGCGCGTCTAGTGGTAAACCCCGTGGCCTTCTACCTCAGCTGGATCTTGGGATCATCACATTAGATAAAAATGTTTTGTTTTATCTCTACGTGGCATAACAAATGATGGACTATCTAGTCTACTTCATGGTTAGGCATAGAAGGAGATAAATTACGCATTTAACCCGAGATATGACTAGGCCCAAAATCAGGACAACGAGCCCAATCCATTTAAGGACACCTACCTACAAGAATGATAGTTCTCGTGCACATATTTTTTAGATATTGGTTTCATGCACTACCGACCAAAGTAGGTAGGGGACGGGTAACCTATATGTACATATTTCTTTCAAGGACTTCTGACCTTTCCTTCACAGAGACAGATTTGTTGTCATCTATCTCATGGCTGGATTCATAGCTAAAACATGTAGGTATGCATGTGAGTACGAACTAGCCAGGTCTTAAAGCTTCCAAACTGTCTATCCCTAGCATCTAACGATTTTTATTCATGTTCCTAGCATGAGTTCAAAACCCTTTAATTGCCACCCCACCACCATTATCCCCTTACATGCTCAACCCCCCAAAAATCTCGGCTTTTGAACAATAAAAAATGTCCAATCGATGCAAAAGGAAACCGGTGATCAGTGAGACAAACGAGAGGACGTGGAAAAACGATAAAAGGGTGGAGAACTAATTACACATTGCTCAAAAAAGAAGTAAAGCTAGTTTCTTCAAGTTTACTACACAATTAAAGACCAACATTACTCCAATATAGGTTGCCAGGTGTGTGTTTAATTAGTGGTACTTCAAGTTTGTTTTCCACGCTACCTCTATGTGTTGACCTTTATATTAAAAAAGAGTATCTATTTTTATAAACGACAACGAGAAAATATGTGTTATCTTTTTTCATAAGATGAAATCTATGTTTTTCCGCTTAGAGTATCTTCTTAGAAACACTATTGAAGAAACAAAGAGGGGGTATTGATACTTGGTAGCCCATTTTCTATTTGTTAATGGGCTCCCTATGTTTGACCAATGAATTTGGGCTATAATAAAATATCTAGTCTACTTCATGGCTAGGCGAAGAAGGAGCTAAATTATGCATTTAACACTACAGACAACTAGCTCAAAATCAGGACCACGAGTCCAATCCATTTATGGGCACCTACCCAAAAAACATAGTGCTCATGGACATATTTTTTAGATCCTGGTTTGCAAGCCCTACTGACCGAAGTAGGTAGGGGTAACCCATATGTGCATATTTCCCTAGAGAACTTCTGACCTTCGCTTCACCAAAACCACATTTGTTGTCAATTATCTCACGGGTGGATTCCTAGCTAGAACATGTGTGTATCCATGTGAGTACAAACTAGCCAAGTCTCAAAGCTTCCAAACTCTCTATCCCTAGCAACTAACAACGGTGCTTAGCCTGCATAGGGTCAGTTCAAAAGCCTTTAATTGCCTCCCCCACACAATTATCCCCTTCTCTGCATAACACTAAAAAGTATCGGCTTTTGAACAAGAAAAAATGTTCGATCAATGAAAAGGGAATCGGTGATCAGTGAGACAGACGAGGGTCGTGGCAAAACAATAAAAGGATATAGAATTAATTATATGTTGCTAGAAAACAAATTGTAGCTTATTTCATGAGGTTTAACCCAAAATTGAAGACCAACATTGCTCCAAAATAAGTTGTCCGGTGTGTTCTTAATTAGTGCTACTTCTAGTTTATTCCCACACTACCTTCATGTACTTATCCTATAGATTCAAAAAGAGTATGCTTTTTTAAGAACAACACTAAGAACATATGTGTTATCTTAATTCTTTAGACAAAATCGATGTATTTTTTGTCTTAGAGTATCTTCTTAGAAACATTATTAGGGAAATAAGGAGGGGATATTGATACTTGGTAGCCCATTTGATGTGTGTTAATGGGCTTCCTAGGCTTGACCAACGAATTTGGGTCATGATGGATGATACGTCTAAAACGTATCTACTTTCCTGAACACTTTTGCTATTGTTTCTTCTCTAAACTTGTGTGATTTGGATATAACTAACAGGGACTGACGCTGTTTTCAGCAGAATTACCTTGGTGTCTTATTTTTGTGCAGAAAATTGTCACATCCCAAAATTTTCCAAATTTTGAAATGTGAAAAATAAATAAACAAAAGAAATAAATGTAGAAATTTAGGATGAAAAGAAACTTTTTGCTTCTAAATGGAAACATCAAAACCCTTCTTGAACAAAATTTGAATGAAAATGGCATCCAACAAAATTTCAATCAAGTAAAATGCATTCATCAAAGAATGTATCTTGAAATTTAAACACTTGGAAAAGTTAAACCAAAAATCCCAAATCTTAATGAAAGAAAATATATTCCAAGATCTCTCTAAGACTATGGATTTGATCCATATAAAAATTCAGCAACAAACATTTATAAATGATCAAAATTGATAAACTAAAAATATAAAACCATAGAAATTGGTTTCATTCAATTTGGAGCCATAGATAAAGACTTATGAATTTAATAAGGTTAAGGGAATTAATTTCCAAAGCTAATAAAGCTCCTAACTAAATCCATACCAAATTCTGAGCAAAATAATCCTCTATAAATAAGGTTATGAATTTAATAAGGATTTTAAAAGATAAACAAATATTAAATAAAATTATACAATTTGGAATCACCAATTTTGGATCTATAAATAAAAAGATATGGATTTTATAAGACAAATAAAAAAATAAAAAAATAAATAAGGAATATTTAAAAGTCAAATTAAATCTTGGCCAAATCCATAAACAAATGAAAGTTTACTGAATAATAAAAAGAATAAAAGTTTTATTAAATAAAATTACTCCCTCCGATCCATATTACTCGACTTGGATTTATCAAAATTTGGATGAACTTATATACTAAATAGTATCTAGATTCATCCAAATTTAGACAAATTAAAGTCAACTAATATGGATCGGAGGGAGTATATGATTTGGAACCATATTCAAATTTTATTTGAATAAATACAAGTGCCTCATTTAAATAAATAATAAACCATAAAATAATATAGGAATTATTCTAAAATGGATTATTTAAACACATTAACAAACAGATAAAACCTACTGAAAAGGTTTGATAAAAAAACTGAATTCAAAGTGACTTTATGAATCATATTAAATATTATTTGAATAAAGACACAAGCCTCTTGTAAATAAATATTAAAGCCATAATAAAATATTTGAATTAAGCCAAGGTGGACTATTTAAACACAACAATAAATAGTATAAACTTACTAAAAAGGTTTGGTCAAATTTGAATTCAAACTCAAACATAAATAAAAAGGTTTGAATTGAAAACAAGAAACAGAAATAGAAAAAGAAAAAGAAAATAGAAAGAAAATTAAGAAAACAAACCAGCCCAGTGAGCTAGTCCAACACTGGCCCAACTACAGCACTCCTCTCTCTCCCCCGAGCCCATTCTTTTCTCACCACGGCCTCGACCCTCAACCTCGTTGACGCCCCGGCCCCATGCCAACCTGGCATCGTCGTCTCCACCCGCGACTTGTTCTTCCCCTTTCCCCAGCCGTTTCTATGTTGATTACGCGGTGTAAATTCACGTTACTGCCGCACTAATCCTGCCCAGTGACCACAGGCGTTAAATAGCCTCTCTTCTCTCTCTTTCCCCTCACTCGCTGCCTCCTCTCCGCCCTAGGGCTGCTCCAATTTTCCCTTGCAACGCCACTGCTCCAGCGAGCTTCCCCGTCAAATTCCAGCAACGTCCGACTGCACCCTACTCCCCAGTACACACGAGCTTGCTCGCCAGCATCACTCGCACCTGCCAGTACCCTCAGCTCGCTCGCGTGAGCCCTAGAACGCTGATGCCATCTTCGTCTGAGTGTCGCCGTTGTCTGCCCCCACTCCGACGAGCTCCCCCGGTAATCCCTGACCTCTCCTTCCCCTCTGGATGACGCTCGCATACTCGCTAATCTCCTATGTGTCTAATGGCACTATTTTTTTTGTCTTAGCATGCTTTGTATCCTCGCCTCCATTGACGATAGTGCGTGCCCGACGATAACACCAACTCCGGTGAGCAATCTACACCAACACCGTGCGCCCCTTGACTAACGGCGACCACCTCGAGCATCTCCTCGCTACTGCGAACCTGGTGAGCCTCTCCTCCCTATCTCGTGCTTCCTGGAATAGCCAGACCACCGCGGGCAGAGCGCCGCTGCCGCTCACCATCGCCAAGCTGGTATGCTCACCGCGGGCAAAGTCCTTGGTCCGAGTGCGTTGAGCCGTTAGATTCAGATCTAGTGGATAGGATAGAACGTTTAGTCGAAGTGGTATGCGATGATCTGAGCTGTGCGATCCTATTTAAATCCAACGCTCTGCGTAGCGCGATCCTCACGAACCGGTATGGACCAGTAAGAAACAACCACATGACCCAGACTTTGTTTTAAAAACAGAAAAGGTTCTGTTAGTGGTTTGATTTTGCAAAAATCATAACTTTTGTTCTACACGTCCAAAATTTGCAAATTGTATATCATTCGAATCAGAAAAATGTGAAATTTGCAACCAAGCCCTTAGTTTAGTATTTTTCTTCGGTAAAATTAGGTGTTTTTGCAGAAACATTTCTAGGCCTATTTTGAGTATAAAAGTTATTCTAAAAATTATTTTTGGGTAATTTTTTTTGCAAATGATTTGTTTTGAACCTACTGACCAGAAACACAAACTTTTGGGTTTAGAAATATATTTTGTTAAACACAAGGAATTATTCTATTGATTAAAAGCATTTCTAGTAAAACAAAAATGTTGCTTTGATTTAAAAATGATTTTGAGTGAAACCTCTTGTAAAAGGATTTTTTTTAAACACTTTGACCATAAACACTAACATTTGTGTTTAAAAACATATTTGGCTAACACTAGAAATTATTCCTTTAATAAAAATGTTTTCTATCAAAGACAAAAATGATTTAAAATGGCCATTTTCACTAACTTGATTTTAAATGATTTTGCCACATTTATAAATGACCAGTAGGTGTTTTGAAATGTTTATCACTTTGTTAGAAAACTCTTTTTCAATCAAACAATATTTTGCATGCTTGCATGCATTTCTTTGTTTTCATTATTTTATATGGTGATTTGTTTGAATGCTAGTTTTGAAATTGTGCCTTGCTTGATTAAATTGTAGTGAAACTTGAAGAGTGTGACAATTGCAAGATCAAGGAGTGAACCTAGTTTCTCTACTAAAAAGGCAAGTGGTGCTTCATACATTTTGTCCTATTATTTCAACTATGCATTAGTGATATTTTGAGTAGGACTTGCATAGAATTTTCTGTGTGTTAACTATGCCTTGGGAAATCCTAGTAGATGATGCCTTAGTAGAATTTTCCCTAAGATAATATTGTTGCTACTACCATGCTTAGCCTAGCTAGTAGGAAACAAGGGTGGATTATTCATGCTATGAAATATTTCTAAGTCTATGACTTGTGTTTTGAATAATAAAACAATTATGTGAATGAATCACCTGGGTGGAATGGAAAGAATGGGTTATGTTGAGTGGTTACCCAAGGCCCCATATTTATGGCCTACCCTGTGTATCTCACTTGTGGAAAGCCACCTAGGAACGAAGAGATTTGAGATGTCAAGTGTTGAGAAGCTTCTAGTGCAGCTACATGGCAATATGGGCATTGCCTGGATCATATAGGTTGCAATAAATTAGCCAGATGGACAAAAGGTGGTAGGGGTGATGGGTTGGAACGCATCCATTTGGTGTAAGGGAAGGCTTCTGAAAGATCTTGTCTCGATGCATGTCGAGTCTTGTGGGAAAAGTGCACCACCTCTTGAGAGAGTAAAATCTAAGTACTTAGCCGTGTCCCCGGCAATGGACAATTTGAGCATCAAGACATGGAAGCTATCAAGGATCTCCTCATCCCAATTTCTAAGTTAAAAACTTGTGGTTGAACCAAGGTTAAAGGATCACCAATTTTTAATTGGTAGATGCCTTGGCTGATTTGTCAAAAAAACTTAGTATTTTCAACTAATAAGGAAAACCTTATTTTGAGCAAAGCAAGCCTCAGCTACACTTAGCCAAATGCATATAGATATTAGATACCACTATTCTACCATAGTATCACTTGCCAATACAATTCAAATGTATTGACCCTTGTGGCTGTAACTTATTATGTTGCAGGTTTGTTTGATGTTAGTGAAGTGTGTTGAATAGGATTACAAGTATACAACCAACATGATTGCATATGGCACTTGAAGATGAAGGACTCCATGCTATATAGATATTTCTGCTACATTGTAATGAGATAGCCAAATGAGCTATGTAAGATGAAATGATTTATTTTATTCCTGGTTATAAGTTGAAATATGACCTTTGTTTCTTGATATTACATCTTAAATTGTGGATGCTAGCTATTGATCCAGGGACTAGCATTGTAAACACAAGGATCTCTACCTTATCAGGTTGGGACCTCTACAAAAATCAACTATCAGGAAAAATCCCGGAAAATATGCCAAAAATTATATTTTGCCAGAAGACGAGACGAAGAAGGTGCCTGGAGGGCCCACACCCCTTCCAGGCGTGGGCCCACCACTGGCCGCGCCTAGGGGGTGCAGCCACCCTAGGCACCCCCTCGGCCTCCCTCTGCGCCTATAAGTTGCCTTTCGACCTAAAAACCGAGGGGGTTCGATAGTTTTCCAGAAAGAGTTCCCTGCCGGGACGGGGAATTTGGAGAGGATCATCGCCATCGTCATCACCAATGCATCTCCATCAACCATCAATGTTTCCCTCATCCATGAGTGAGTAATCCCCCGCAGTAGGCTTGGGGATGGTAGGGATTGGATGAGTTCTATCATGTAATCGAATAAGATCTATTAGGGCATAGTGCCTAGTATCTCTATTAGTGCTATTTGACTTTGTTGCAACTTTTTGTGCTTAATGCTTGTCACTAGGGCCCAAGTGCCATGATCTCATATCTGAACTTATTATTGAATCATTATGATAGTATTGTTTGTGATCTTATCTGCAAGTTGTGTACACATATCATTGTCCGGATCCAAAGGCCCCAAAGTGACAATAATTGGGACAACCGGAGAGGATGGCTATGGTATGAGGATCACATGTGTTCACGGAGTGTTAATACTTTGATCTGGTGCTCTATTAAAAGGAGCACCTTAATTGCCAGTAGTTCTCTAGAGGCCCCGCTGCCACGGGCTGGCTGGACAGAAGATGTTGTGCAAGTTCTCATTGCGAGCACGTATGAATATATTTGGAGCACATGCCTAGGATTGTTTAGTACTTGGATGCTTGTTATTATTTATCTACAATGCCCTAGACCTTGAAGTTACATGTTTAGACTCGTCCATGAAACGCTCATCCATCCATCCCTATGCCTACCATACTCGAATCCTACTGTTACTGTTATTGTTACTATTGCTCCTGTTTTGCTGCTGTTGTTTCTTTGTTGTTGCTACTATCAAATTGTTTCTACTGATAAACTTCTGTAAGCAAGAACTATTTCCAGGTGCAGCTGAATTGGCAACTCAGTTGTTAAGGATTGCAAGTATTCTTTGGCTCCCCTTGTATCGAATCAATAAATTGGGTAATACTACCCGCAACGACTGTTGCGATCCCCTACACTTGTGGGTCATCAAGACTATTTTCTGGCGCCGTTGCCGGGGAGCATAGCTTTATTTGTAAGTTCACTTGGATCTATTATTGTTCACTGGTACTCCTTTCATCATGGGGAAGTTTCGTGATGGAAATTTTCTATTTTACCATCCACTACAAGAAGAGGTACAGTCCTAAACACCTCTGTTGCTCTTGATTCACCGTCTGTTATAAGTAAGCTTGTCACACCACCACCACATACTCATTCTACACACACTGCTACTACTACTGAGTCTGAAACTGCTTTTGATGCTCATGATGTTACTTCTACTGTGCTTGATGCGAGTGGTTCATTAGGTCCTTTCCTAGATGCTACTATGGCTAGTCTAGGAAATACCAAAACTCCTAGTGAAGACACTGTTACACCTGTTAGCTCACCTGAGTCTAGAGAGAGTTATGATATTAATGATGGGTACATTGAGTTCACTGATGAATTTGTTGAAGAGTGCCGAAACACACATGGTACTAGTGCTATTAAGAGTCTCCTTGCTAGACGTACTATTATGCCTAAACTCTCCTCTGATCCTAAGTTTGCCACCTCTCCCATAGATATTAAAGATGAAGACTATGATTTCTCTCTTGATTTGTCCTATTTAGATATTGTCGAGAAAGAACCTTTTGTGGGACCAAAAATGAGAGTGATGTGGCTCATATGAATGAGATTTTTACTACGAGTGCTTTATTCTCTGATGATTTTAAGATGCGCAAGTACTTTGTTACTAAGATCTTCCCTTTTTCACTAAAAGGAGAAGCTAGGGCTTGGTTTAATAGATTACCTCCTGGTTCCATTGATAGCCCTGATTGCTTGATTGCTTCTTTCTTCTAGAAATATTTTCCTCCTAGTGCTAGACATGCTGCTTTGCAGAGACTTTTTGATTCTAAATAGGGAGAAGAGGAGAAATTGCCTGAGTCATGGACAAGGTTCTGTGTCTTGATTCATGCACATCCTGGATGTCCATTACCTAAGAATGAGTTTCTTGATATTTATTATAATGGACTAACTGATGATTCTAGGACATACCTAGATAGCTTTAGTGATAGTGTTTTCAGGAAAAGAACTCCTACAGATGCTGAAGAATTAATGGCTAAAATAAGAAATAATTATGATGATTGGACTTCAACTGAGCTAAATACACCTGAACCAATTGTGCTTGAGCCAGTTCCAACACCAACACCAAAGAAGAGGGGAGTTATTGCATTAAATGATGAAGTGATGAAGGAAGCTAAGAAATGTCTAAAGGAGAAAGGTATTAGAGCTGAAGATGTGAAGAATCTACCTCCTATAGAAGAATTATGCAAGCCAATTCCTCACTCATCTACTATTGAGGTACACTCTCTCCACTTTAATGAAGGGGATATTCCCTATGGTAAGCCTCCTGATCAATGCTTAGAGGAACTTGACACATTTATTGTTAAACAAGGTAATTTCAATAAACAAGTTCAGAATCATTTATGGGAAAACTCTAGAGCTATCCATGAGTTGAAAGATATTGTGGAAAGAACTTCTAATGATATTAAAATGCTTTGTAAACACTTTCAAATGGTTCAAACCCAACTTGATCAACTTGCTAAGGTACAAAAGGATATGCTAGTTAATGCCTTAGGAGATAAACATACTTATCGAATTAGAACTAGGAGTGGTATAGCTACTCAAGATCATTTATATCCTGATGAAGGACACCCTAAAAGAAGTCAGCAGGATTCTCAACAAGGTGAGAATAGTGGTAGTCCTCGTAAGAGGAAGAAAAAGAAACATAAGATAGTTGAGGAACCACTTGAACCTGCTGTAGATCCTAATAGTATATTTGTCTCTGATGCTGAAACTGAGAGTGGTAATGGTAATAATGATGCTCCTGATAAGGAGGAAGTTGAGGAAGAACCTGAGAATCACACTAAGAACACTAGGTACACTAAGGAAGATTTTATTGCTAATAAACATGGTAAAGAGACAGAACCTTGGGTGTAGAAACCTATGACTTTTCCAGGTAAGAAACACAAGACAAAGGAGGAAGAATACTACAAAAAGTTTTGTGAGTGGATGAAACCTTTATTTTTGCAAATTCTTTGACTGATGCTATTAAATTGCCTCCTTATTCAAAGTATATGAAGGATATTGTCTCTAATAAAAGGAAGATTCCTAATTGTAACACCCCGGTTCTGAAAAGACCGTGGCCTCTATGTGACATGCCAATCCCTGGATCGGTTCATTGGCCCACAATAGAGTAAGATGAATAACATAGCAAAATAACCGTGTATCATAGATAACGAAGATCCAGAGTACCATTATTACAATAAAAGCTTATCCCAAAGCTAGCTCAAATTATTCAGGTAGCAACATAAATAAAGTAAATCCTCCATTCTTCAAATTGCCCATAAGTGAAAAAGTGCCGAGTGGAGTACCGTGGCCTAAATCGATTACTTAGAATCGGAATAACCTGCAACATGAAACGTAGCAGCCCCGAAGGGTCAATACATGGAATGTATGGCAAGTAGAGCTAGTAAAGGAGACAATAGTGCTAACATCTACATGCATATTTGGCAAGTGGAGCTGTGTCTGGCTTGCATTTGCAAATACATTTGTCCTACTTTCATAAACAGTTTTTGATTTTCTTTGAAAAGATCCCAATTAAGTTACCCCAACAATATTAAAACAATTATGAAATTTGAATGAGCGAGAAACATGTCATGGAATCAATATCAAGCAACTCAGTTGTCCATAACCGGGGACACGGCTAATCGATTAGATTATACACCCTGTAGAGGTTAGTACACTTTACCCATGTGACTTGGCCAGCCCAGCTCGTACCATCAGTATCATTTTGGGTGATGATAGGGAGAAGTCCAAGTTGAGACTGTTCGGGAAGTAGCTCCCCAATCCCGACGCGCACCGGTCCAACCTACCAAAATTCTACATCTCTGGATACGCGGGTTCGGGTCACCACACCCTACTAAGTCCAACCAACCGCCCATTCCATTATTGGCACATGGTTGTATACGTAAGCTACACAATAAAGAAGCCAATCATTCTCTCTTGATACCTGGGTGCCTTTCCGCAATGAAACCACCAAAAATTATCAATACCATCACACCCAGGGGGTTCATTGATTAAGTTGTTTTAGTTTTTGCAAAACAACTCATTTAGAAACAACTTTCAGTGATGTAACCCAGCCCTCGTTCAACAAAGCATGGCTAAGCACATCTACTAACGGTGGTTCATCTACAAGGAAAGCCCTACCACATAATAGGTCATAGCATAGCGATAGTATCATCCTACACATGCATCTACAAAATACACGACAATGCATTGAAAATAGTAGGACGATATCATGAACAAAGTAGCATCTACTTGCCTTGGTTGTAGCGGTCGGAAGAACAATCTACACACGAGCAAGCATTGCACTCGTCATAATCTACACGATACAATTGCTTTCATAAACAAACAATCCACAACATATGCAACAAATATGATGCATGAATGCAAGAACGACAAGTGAATTGGTGCTACAGCTGCACCACAACATCCTATTCCATAATACTACCGATTGCATGCATGGAAAATAGTTTTAGCGCTAGGAAAACTATTAAGCAAAAGTAATGCTCAAAACTAGAGCTAGAACTCAAATAATTCACTACCGGTATTATACTGTTTGTAAAATCTTGGGAAAATTCTACCGCATAGGCATTGCTGATTAGAAACAGTACCAACTGGAATTACTCAAAAAGGAATTACAAAACTCCCCGAGTAATTAAAACACTGCAGAAAGCCACTAGACAGTTTCTGCAGAAGTTTTTACTGTAAGCCTATCTTTTTAATTCACGATGAGATTCCCCTCGTTCCACTGAATCCAGTGACATATCATACGCGATTTTTGGAGCTACGGATCTTTTTCTACGAATTTATTACTCCGAAAAGGCCACTAACTAGTTTGATTAAACTGTACTAAACCTTGCTCAAAAGCCTGAACCAAAGGTACAGCGAGATTCTACACGACTCACTGAATCTACACATATTTTATTTGCAATTTTTTGGCCAAGTGGTTTAATTACTATGCAATTTACAAGATTCTACCGAAATCTGTCAACTAAAGGATTAACGAAATTGACCAGTCAATTGTGTCTGTTGACTGGTCAAAGCGTCTGCTGACTGGGCGCTGACTGGGCGTCTGACTAGTCAACGCCTGAGTCTGACTGGTCAACGAACGATCTAAGCCGCTGATCTGAGATCTGACGGTGGCTGCAGTCTTACCGGAAACAAGCGACGAAACGGACTCCGGACGGTGCGGCGAGTTCCGAACGGCGGTGGCGATCGATTCCGGCGACGATGTCTTTCCTGCGCGGATGGAGAGGGTCAGCGCAACGGATTAAACGGGCACGCAGCGGCGGCGCAAGATGGCACGCAGACGCGTCGGGGCGTATGCGGCATGCGCTGCAGCGTAAGCACGCAGCAGTGCAGGGTGCGGGGCGCTGCGGGGCTGCAGGCGGGCGGAGCTCGGAGGCGGGATGGTCGCGCGGCGCGGGGGTGCGGTGGTGGGTCGCTGCGAGGGGGAGGGCTGCAGGCGGCGGGGCGGTGGCCGAGGCGGGGTGGCGCGGCAGGCGAGGCGCAGGCGGCGGCTCGCGCGGGAGGCGGCGGCGTGGTGGCCGGCGGCGATGGCGGCGGCGCGCAGCGAGAGAGAGGGAGAGGAGAGAGAGGTGGCGGCGCGCGCAGTACCTGGCGGCGGGGATGGCGACGGCCGGCGGCGGCGGCGGCCGAGGGGAGGCGGCGCGCGGGGCGGCTCCTGGCGGCGCGCGGTTAGCGAGGCAGGGGCGATCGCGCGGGGGAGGCGGGGTCGGCGGGCACGGGTACCGAGGCCGAGGTGGGGTCCTTTTGTGGCCCCTCGCGCGGAATCCTAAACTGAAACGGCGCGGAGTTAGACGCGGATTCGGAAATCGGTCCGGAATTTCGGACCGTTTTCCGACGATTCACTAAAACGGCCGCAACTTCCCCGACGAGCTCTGATTCGAGCGATTCTTGCGCCTACGGTTTCGTACAGTCGAGGGGAACAATCTAGCGTCAAGGTTCGAGCGAAACCACTAATCTACAAGGGTGGTCCACGCTAGTCCTACTAAAGCTTCCCGCAGGAACCTCGTAGCAAAATAAAATAGGGTTTTGCAAATAGCATTTCGCCGAACCTTTTCACTCGACGGTTTTGCATGGAAAAGCATGATGCAATGATATGAATGATGTGCAAGACCAAATCTAAAATTTGGGATGTGACAAGACTAACCCCCTTAAGATGAATCTCGTCCTCGAGATTCGGCGCGGCTAGCAAATAGGTGTGGGTAGTCCTCTCGGATGTCATCTTCACGCTCCCAGGTGGCTTCCTCTTCGGTGTGGTGGCTCCACTGCACCTTGCAAAACTTGATTGTCTTGGTACGGGTAATCCTTTCTGCTGTCTCTAGAATCTTGACCGGTTTCTCCTCATAGGTCAAGTCATTCTCCAGCTGAACCTCCTCTAGCGGTACGGTGTCTCTCAATGGTGTATCCACCATCTCCGGATGGAACTTCTTCAGCTGGGACACGTGGAACACATTGTGAACAGCGGATAGAGCTTCCGACAACTCCAACTGATAAGCAACTTCTCCTTTGCATGCTAAGACCCGATACGGTCCAATAAATCGAGGTGCCAGCTTACCCTTAATTCCAAATCTCTTGATTCCATGAAGTGGCGACACTCTGAGGTATGCTCTATCACCTATCTCATACACCACTTCCTTTCGCTTGGCGTCAGCGTAGCTCTTCTGCCTTGATTGTGCTACCTTCAGCCTGTCTCTAATCAAGGCAACCTTCTCCTCAGCGTCCTTGATCAAATCAGGTCCAAACAACTGGCGTTCTCCTACTCCATCCCATAGCAATGGTGTTCGGCACCGTTTCCCATATAGTACATCGAACGGTGACGTCTTGATGCTGGTTTGATAGCTGTTATTGTAGGAAAACTCAGCATATGGCAAATTCTCATCCCAACTAGAACCATGAGCCAAAGCGCAAGCTCTCAGCATGTCCTCCAAAATCTGATTCACCCTCTCGGTCTGTCCATCAGTCTGTGGGTGAAACGCTGTGCTAAACTCCAATCTAGTACCAAGTGACTCGTGCAGCTAGCACCAGAAGTGTGAGGTAAATTGGGTGCCTCTATCAGATACGATACTCTTGGGAACTCCATGTAGGCACACAATCCTGTCCATGTAAATCTTAGCCAACTTTGCACTCGTATAGGTCGTCTTTACCGGTATAAAGTGGGCTACCTTGGTCAAGTGGTCGACCACTACCCAAATAGAGTCATATCCTGACCTGGTCCTGGGCAATCCTGTGATAAAGTCCATTCCCACTCTATTCCACATCCAATCCGGCACAGGCAATGGCTGTAGCAGTCCTGCTGGCTTCTGGTGTTCTGCCTTCACTCGGCTACATACATCGCACAGGGAAATATGCTTGGCGATATCTCCCTTCATGTTGTTCCACCAAAATCTGCTCTTCAAATCCATATACATCTTTGTGTTGCCCGGATGTATGGAGTATGGCGAGTTATGAGCCTCCTGCAGAATCCACTCCCTTATCTCCGGGTCACTGGGCACACACAAGCGGTCTCCATACCACAAGGTACCATGCTCATCCTCGCGAATATCCTTTTCCCAATTCTCCTTCATCTTTTCCTTTATCTCCTCTATTTTCTTGTCTCCTACCTGAGCCTTTATGATCCTGTCCTGCAACGTCGGTTGGACTTCCATTGTAGCTAGGTATCCTTCAGATACTACCTCCAGCCTAAGGTCCTTGAATTGCTTGCACAAATCCTCAGGCAATTCACCAATTGTCAATCCATTGGCATAAACCTTCCGGCTCAGAGCATCTGCTACTACATTGGCTTTTCCTGGGTGGTATTGCAGATTCATATCATAGTCCTTGATAAGTTCCAACCATCTCCTTTGCCTCATGTTCAGTTCCTTCTGCGTGAATATGTACTTCAGGCTCTTGTGGTCGGTGTACACATCACAGTGTTTTCCCATTAAGTAATGCCTCCATACCTTGAGCGCATGAACCACTGACGCTAACTCCAAGTCGTGTGTGGGGTAATTCCTCTCATGGTGCTTGAGTTGTCGCGAGGCATAAGACACTACCCTTCCATCTTGCATCAACACACTCCCAAGTCCCTGTCGAGAAGCATCACAGTACACTTGGAAATCCTTCTGAAGATCTGGTAAACACAGAACAGGCGCGGTCACTAGTCGATGCTTCAGTTCCTGAAAGCTGGCTTCACAAACGTCTGACTATTCAAACTTCCTCTCCTTCTTCAGAAGTTCAGTCATCGGCTTTGCAATCTTGGAAAAGTTTTCAATGAACCTCCTGTAATATCCAGCAAGTCCCAAAAAGCTTCGAATCTCTCCCGCATTCTTGGGTGCTTCCCACTCAGTTACTGCAGTCACTTTGCTTGGATCAACAGCGACTCCTTCTCCTGACACTACGTGTCCAAGAAACCCAACGGTGTTAAGCCAGAATTCACACTTGCTGAATTTGGCATATAGCTAGTGTTCTCTCAGTTTCTCCATAATCAGTCGCAGATGTTTCTCATGCTGAGCATCATCCTTGGAATATATCAGTATGTCATCAATAAACACCACCACGAATTTGTCCAAGTACTCCATAAATACCTTGTTCATCATGGTCATGAAGTATGCCGGGGCATTCATTAGTCCAAAAGACATAACTGTATACTCATATAACGCATACCTAGTGGTGAAGGCGGTTTTTGGTACGTCCTCCTTCCGGATCTTCAATTGGAAGTAGCATGATCGCAGATCAATCTTGCTGAACACCTTCGCTCCTTCTAGTTGATCAAACAAATCATTTATGTTCGGCAGAGGGTACTTGTTCTTGATGGTTACCTCATTTAGCGAGCGGTAGTCCACCACTAATCTCTTGGTGCTGTCCTTCTTCTCCACAAACAGAACAGGTGCACCCCATGACGACGAACTAGGCTGAATGAATCCCTTGTCCAACTGCTCTCTCATCTGCTTCTTCAATTCCTTCAGCTCATCCACATCCATCTTATATGGTTTCTTTGCTATTGGTCCTGTTCCCGGCATCAGGTCGATAAGAAACTCTACTTCCCTGTCAGGTGGCATCCCTGGCAGCTCTTCCGGAAACACGTTGGGGTAATCCCTAATCACTGGCACAGTATCCATGCTAACCCCCTTAAGAGAATTCAACTTACACCTTCCTGGTCGTACAGCCGACTTGAATCTAATTCTCTTACCATCCGGGGTTTTGAGTGAAACATCTCGCTGTGCACAATCTATGTGTCCCCCATGCATAGACATCTAATCCATTCCCAGAATAACGTCTAATCCCTGTGAATCCAACACTACCAAATGTGTACTGAAGTTGTGTGTTCCAATCCTCACAGTTAAATCGCGGCATCCCGCGCTAGCTATCATATCTCCTCCTGGTGAACTCACTCTAAAAGACCTCTTCATGGACTCAGTAGGTAACTTATACTTATCCACAAATGCCCTTGATATGAATAAATGCGATGCACCAGTATCGAAAAGTATAAGTGCAGGGTAAGTGTTGATTGGGAACTTACCAATCACAAGGTCAGGCTCATCTGGAATCTCCTCCACATTCATGTGGTTCACTGTGGCCTTCTCGCTGTTGGTTGGCTTCAGTCCTTTCCTCTCCGGACGGTTGTCAGCATAGTGTCCCTTCTGTTTACACTTGAAGCACGTCACCTCACTCAGATCCTTCTTCACAAAGTTGTGATCACGGTTGCGGTCATGTCCACCGTGTCCTCCAGAGTGGTGAGAGTGTCCTCCCTTGTGGCCGTGGTGGCTGCTCCTATGGCTGTCATGACGATGCCCATCGCCTCCATGGTGGTGGCGGTCATGGCTCCCATGGTCACTCCCTCCATGCTTGGAGTATCCATCATATGAAGTGCGAGACTTGTGATGTGAACCAGAGTGGTGATTGTTACTCTTCCTCTTGCGGTTCTCCACCTGCTTGTGCTTCCCTTCCAAGATCCTGGCCTTGTCCATAAGCTCCTGGAAAGTGGGGCAGTAAACACCAGTAGCTGTACTGAAAGCTCATCACTGAGGCCATCCAGGAATCTCTCCCTCCTCTTTGCATCAGTGTCAACATCCTCAGGTGCATAACGGGACAGGTTGTTGAACTCCTCAATGTACTCGGCCACGGTGCGGTTGGTTTGGCGCAAGTTGCGCAATTCCTTCCTCTTCCGGCTCAGAACTCCTGAAGACACGTGGTTGGTCCTGAAACCTTCCTCAAACATTGCCCAAGTCACAGTATCCAGCGGGTGGGTGATCTAAAAAGTGTCCCACCAAGAAGCGGCTGGTCCCTCCAGCAAGTGAGTGGCAAACCTCACCTTCTCAGCATCAGTGCATCCAACCGTTACTAGATCCTTGTTGACTGAACGCAACCAGTCGAGAGCAACCATTGGTTCTGTTGCAGTAGAGAACTTAGCTGGCCTTAACCTCAGAAATATGGTGAGAGCATCTCCCTGAGGCTGATTGTTTCCATTGTTGTTGTTCTGATTTGCCATGAACTGAGTCATCACTTGGGTCAGCTGTGCCTGAGCTGCCATGAGTTGCTCCAACTCAGTGGGTTGACGGCGGGGAGGCATCTGCGGTTCAGCACAGGTAAGTTTAGAAAGTTTCAACTACGGTAATAGGACTCTACCCATGCATATGATCAAACAACAACAAACAATAGCAGACAATCACAAGCAAGCAACACATCAACAAACAAGTGATCCAGCAACATCCCAGGGGTTATCCTAGCAGTATATACCTACTGAAATAGTTTTACAAGAGTTGGCAATGGTTAACTAAACAGTTGATCAACTAAATAACAAAAACAGCAATCTGCCAGAACAGTCCAGCAGCGTTCGCGAATTTTTCCGTCTGACTTAAACTCGTCAGAAAATTTAGCTGATTTTTGTACATATAGTACAGAGAGTTTCGCATCAGCCCAATTTTTTTCATATTTTTCTGAGGTACCAGAAAAATATGAAAAATCGCGCAGTACTGCTGTATCAGCAGAAAAACTGCAGCGAAAATAACACAGATAGTAACCAAATTGCCATAACTCTTTCATAAAGTTCGCACAAATAATTCCTGGGATATTGGAGTACACAAATAAGCAACTAATCACTCTTAAACTATCACGAACTAAGCTTCACATCGATCGAGACTAATCCTAACGAATTTACCTAACGAGGACTAATCGGTGGACTTCTATCTACTTCTTGAAGAGGTTGAGGTAGGTCCTTGCGGTCATGCGTTGATGCTTCGGCTCGCGGTACAACCATGGCGGCAGAGTGTACACCTCTCCTGAATCATCACTTGAGATCTCAAACTCCACCTCTTCTGGATCCTCCTCTTCTTCTTCATTCTCAGCTGCAACTGCAACAGCTTCATCTCCTCCACCATCATCGTCTCCATCATCATCATCCTCGTCCTCATCATCATCATCATCATCATCATCATCATCTCCACTGTCATCATCATCCCCATTGTTGCCATCATCTCCATTGTCATCATCAGAGGGTGGATTCAGCTGTGCTTGGAGGGCGGCAATCTGGGCTGTCATAGCTTCAATAGTTTGATCCCTTTCCTGGACGGTCCCTTGCAATTGCTGTATGTTCTGGGTGTTCTCCTGCACAGTACCATGAAGATGTGCTATGGTTGCATCTCTGGCTATCAGGGCATTCTCCAGAACTCCCACAGCTTCATGCAGGGTGTCAATCTCCTGTCCTTGGACCACCATACCATTGCTAGTAAAATCTGCAATCTCCTTTATCATCCTCACCTTCTCTGCTAGAGCTCCATTCTCCCTTTCCATGTCCTCTATGTGCCTCCGACGGGGCGGCATGTTGTTCCTGTCGCCCGGGGTAACCACAATGTTCCCATCTTCATCACGCCTTCCATAGTCACGGTAGGGTGAATCTGCTGGTAGTAGGTGTCGGACATAATGGCACTGGCGAGACAGGGCTTCATGTATGGCCAAGTTGATTCCAAGTCCCCAGTTGCAGTATGTCTTGGTGTAGACCAAGTGCACGGGGTTTGGCAAGGCGGCATCTCTGAATATGAAGGTAGTGATCTCCCATGCATCCTCTCCATATCCATAGGTGTACAGCCTTCTTCCCTTGAACATGGGCAGTGGCAATCCCAATGACTGCGAGAGCTGAGCTAACTGCCTTGCAAAGGGCCTTAGTGACTCCATGGTGGCATACTCAGTCCTGACTTCTCCCATCTATCAAGTAAAAGGGGAAAGTGTGAGAATAGCATATGGTAAGAATTTTACGAGGGTGAAAGGCATAAGATGAAAGACAGAGTTAATATAGGCTTTAATAAATCTATGGCTTCCTAATCCAATTCTAGGTCACGATCCTACAGTCGACACACGGGCTCTGATACCATCCTGTAACACCCCGGTTCTGAAAAGACCGTGGCCTCTATGTGACATGCCAATCCCTGGATCGGTTCATTGGCCCACAATAGAGTAAGATGAATAACATAACAAAATAACCGTGTATCATAGATAACGAAGATCCAGAGTACCATTATTACAATAAAAGCTTAGCCCAAAGCTAGCTCAAATTATTCAGGTAGCAACATAAATAAAGTAAATCCTCCATTCTTCAAATTGCCCACAAGTGAACAAGTGCCGAGTGGAGTACCGTGGCGTAAATCGATTACTCAGAATCGGAATAACCTGCAACATGAAACGTAGCAGCCCCGAAGGGTCAATACATGGAATGTATGGCAAGTAGAGCTAGTAAAGGAGACAATAGTGCTAACATCTATATGCATATTTGGCAAGTGGAGCTGTGTCTGGCTTGCATTTGCAAATACATTTGTCCTACTTTCATAAACAGTTTTTGATTTTCTTTGAAAAGATCCCAATTAAGTTAACCCAACAATATTAAAACAATTATGAAATTTGAATGAGCGAGAAACATGTCATGGAATCAATATCAAGCAACTCAGTTGTCCATAACCGGGGACACGGCTAATCGATTAGATTATACACCCTGTAGAGGTTAGTACACTTTACCCATGTGACTTGGCCAGCCCAGCTCGTACCATCAGTATCATTTTGGGTGATGATAGGGAGAAGTCCAAGTTGAGACTGTTCGGGAAGTAGCTCCCCAATCCTGACGCGCACCGGTCCAACCTACCAAAATTCTACATCTCTGGATACGCGGGTTCGGGTCACCACAACCTACTAAGTCCAACCAACCGCCCATTCCATTATTGGCACATGGTTGTACACGTAAGCTACACAATAAAGAAGCCAATCATTCTCTCTTGATACCTGGGTGCCTTTCCGCAATGAAACCACCAAAAATTATCAATACCATCACACCCAGGGGGTTCATTGATTAAGTTGTTTTAGTTTTTGCAAAACAACTCATTTAGAAACCACTTTCAGTGATGTAACCCAGCCCTCGTTCAACAAAGCATGGCTAAGCACATCTACCAACGGTGGTTCATCTACAAGGAAAGCCCTACCACATAATAGGTCATAGCATAGCGATAGTATCATCCTACACATGCATCTAAAAAATACACGACAATGCATTGAAAATAGTAGGACGATATCATGAACAAAGTAGCATCTACTTGCCTTGGTTGTAGCGGTCAGAAGAACAATCCACACACGAGCAAGCGTTGCACTCGTCACAATCTAACGATACAATTGCTTTCATAAACAAACAATCCACAACATATGCAACAAATATGATGCATGAATGCAAGAACGACAAGTGAATTGGTGCTACAGCTGCACCACAACATCCTATTCCATAATACTACCGATTGCATGCATGGAAAATAGTTTTAGCGCTAGGAAAACTATTAAGCAAAAGTAATGCTCAAAACTAGAGCTAGAACTCAAATAATTCACTACCGGTAGTATACTGTTTGTAAAATCTTGGGAAAATTCTACCTTATAGGCATCGCTGATTAGAAACAGTACCAACTGGAATTACTCAAAAAGGAATTATAAAACTCCCCGAGTAATTAAAACACTGCAGAAAGCCACTAGACAGTTTCTGCAGAAGTTTTTACAATAAGCCTATCTTTTTAATTCACGATGAGATTCCCCTCGTTCCACTGAATCCAGGGACATATCATACGCAATTTTTGGAGCTACGGATCTTTTTATACGAATTTATTATTCCGAAAAGGCCACTAACTAGTTTGATTAAACTGTACTAAACCTTGCTGCAAAAGCCTGAACCAAAGGTACAGCGAGATTCTACACGACTCACTGAATCTACACATATTTTATTTGCAATTTTTTGGCCAAGCGGTTTAATTACTACGCAATTTACAAGATTCTACCGAAATCTGTCAACTAAAGGATTAACGAAATTGACCAGTCAATTGTGTCTGTTGACTGGTCAAAGCGTCTGCTGACTGGGCGTCTGACTAGTCAACGCCTGAGTCTGACTGGTCAACGAACGATCTAAGCCGCTGATCTGAGATCTGACGGTGGCTGCAGTCTTACCGGAAACAAGCGACGAAACGGACTCCGGACGATGCGGCGAGTTCCGGACGGCGGTGGCGATCGATTCCGGCGACGATGTCTTTCCTGCGCGGACGGAGAGGGTCAGCGCAACGGATTAAACGGTCACGCAGCGGCGGCGCAAGATGGCACGCGTACGTGCGGGCGTGCGTGCATGCGTGCACGCGTAGGCGCGCAGCGAGCAGCGCGCAAGCGGCAGCGCATGCAGCGGCGCAGCAAGCGCGCGCAGCGAGGCGGCGGCAGCAGGCGCAGCGCGCGCGCAAGCAGCGGCTGCAGCAGCGCGCAGCAGGGTGGGTGCGGGGCGCTGCGGGGCTGCAGGCGGGCGGAGCTCGGAGGCGGGGTGGTCGCGCGGCGCGGTGCGTGGTGGGTCGCGAGGGGAGGGCTGCGGCGGGCGGCGGCTCATGGAGGCGGCGGCGCGGTGGCCGGCGGCGATGGCGGCGGCGCGCAGCGAGAGAGAGGGGTGAGGAGAGAGAGAGGTGGCGGTGCGTGCAGTACCTGGCGGCGGGGATGGCGACGGCCGGCGGCAGTGGCCGAGGGGAGGCGGCGCGCGGGGCGGCTCCTGGCGGCGCGCGGTTAGCGAGGCAGGGGCGATCGCGCGGGGGAGGCGGGGTCGGTGGGCACGGGTACCGAGGCCGAGGTGGGGCCCTGTTGTGGCCCCTCGCGCGGAATCCTAAACTGAAATGGCGCGGAGTTAGACGCGGATTCGGAAACCGGTCCGGAATTTCGGACCGTTTTTCGACGATTCACTAAAACGGCCGCAACTTCCCCGTACGAGCTCCGATTCGAGCGATTCTTGCGCCTACGGTTTCGTACAGTCGAGGGGAACAATCTAGCGTCAAGGTTCGAGCGAAACCACTAATCTACAAGGGTGGTACACGCTAGTCCTACTAAAGCTTCCCGTAGGAACCTCGTAGCAAAATAAAATAGGGTTTTGCAAATAGCGTTTCGCCGAACCTTTTCACTCGATGGTTTTGCATGGAAAAGCATGATGCAATGATATGAATGATGTGCAAGACGAAATCTAAAATTTGGGATGTGACACTAATGAGGAGATTTCTACCGTGCTTGCTAATTATTCCTTCAATGGTAAGGTTCCAAAGAAACTTGGTGACCCAGGTATACCAACTATTCCTTGCTCTATTAAGAACAATTATGTTAGAACTGCTTTATGTGATTTGGGAGTTGGAGTTAGTGTTATGCCTTTTTCTCTCTACAAGAGACTCTAGCTAGAAAAGTTGATATTGACTGATATATCTTTGCAAACGGCTGATAAGTCAACTACTATTCCTATTGGTATATGTGAGGATGTTCCTATTCAAGTGGCTCATAATTGCTTGGTTTTAACTGATTTTGTTGTGCTTGAAATGCTTGAAGATCATAATATGTCTATTATTCTTGGGAGACCTTTTCTTAATACTGCAGGTGTTGTCATTAATAGTTATCAAGGAAAAGTAACATTCAATATTGATGACAAAGAGCATACTGTTCATTTCCCCAAGAAGTTTGTTAAGAGCTATTGCCTCAATTCCATTGAAAATATTGAGAGCATCAAGGTTGGAGAAATATATTGTCCCATTCCACAAGAAAATTTTGAAACTATTATGATTGGGACCATTGCTATCAAGTATGAGGTAACATAATCACCTTGTGTAATGCAAAGTTTTTTTTTCATATAAGATTGTTTTGGTAACAATACTTGATCAACCTTGTTAACAAAAGGATTTTAATGAACAAAATAATGTTTTCACTATGGTTGTACTTGCTTTCTTTTACTTTTCTCCTTCCTAGTCTTTGTCTTTCTTTTGCTAGCTTTGGTCTTGTTAGTTGTTTGCTTGTTAGTTTGTCTTAGAGCTCCTGTAGTTTGTCTTTTGTTTAGCTTTTGCTTCTTCTGAAAAAATTGTTTCTGCGAGAAAATCAATTTTCATACCCTGAAAATTGGCCAAAAATAAAGTTTCCCGAAAAATCTCAAAAAATTCAAAATAATTTTTTCCTCAAAAAAAGGGCCAGTGGGACACCTGAAGTGACATAGGGGGCCACCCCAGGCCACCACAACCATGGTAGGCGCGACCTACTTGTGGGCGGCGCCTGGGGGGTCAGGCCCACCTAGGCCCCTCTAGGCTGCCTCCTCAAAGCCATCTTCTTTCTCTCTCCTAAAAAACACCGGAAAACTTGCTCAAGCTCGATTTCTTGCTGTTCTTGCTCGCGATTTTCGATATCCTTGCTCAACCCCTCTTTGCTTCTCATTTTTGGAGAGATTGCTCCTTGGTATGTGCCTCCTCCACTTGTCCAATTAGATTTGTGATTGGTAGATTGTATCTTGAGTATTTTGCTGCTATAGGTGACAGGTTGTTTGATCTTGCATGCTTGATCTATGCTTAGAAATTTCATTTTGATGCATGTGTAGTCCTCTAGCAAGATCCTATAGTATTTGCTCATCATTTATCAACTTGGAAATCACTTGGTTTCATGTTTGTCTAAAAATTTCAGCAAGGAAGATGAGTACCTATCCACTGAATCAATATGACTTGATGGTGTCTGAGCCAATGAAGGTTCATCGTGAGGAGGCAGTTTTTCCTTCCGTATACCCATGCCATGAATTTATGAGAACCGCAGGAATCTCCTAGTATTTCCAAACCTTGATTACCAATGCAGGATTGGAACACTTTGTTGAAGGTGAACCATTTCAATTTGTTAAGCTAACCATGGCTTTTGTGCAGGACTTCCGGTTCACTTGGTCTACATCTAATCCCATGGTCCATTACAAAATATATAAATACCTGTCGACCTGCCTTTTGCTGATTTCTGTGCAACAATTAGAGTACCTCAGTGGGGATCTTGTGAGAAGATCAAGGAAAGGCCCAAGTCACTCATGGATTTATATGCTGAGATTTTCCAAGGTTTCGACTTCTCAAAGAAAAGTGGTAAAATTCGGAACATTCAGTTTCCAGCCATTAGATACTTTGCCTATTTCATTACGGCTAATGTGAGAAGTTTACCGTATGAATTATCTTTTGCCCAGCAAGGTCGGAGAAAGGGTAGGACTGAGAAAATAGTTTATTTGCCTGCACCTGCTTTGTTTAACTTTGATAATAGGCAAGGATGGTCGCTTACGGAGGAGGAGGTTGACACATATGTGGAAAATCTCTCCCAGCAAGAGGAGAATGTTGAAGTGGATGCCGAAGACAATTCGGTTCAACCCTCCAACTTGGGGGAGTCTTCATACCAGCAGCCCTCATTTGATTGGGGCGCGTCTTCTTCTTCATCGCAAGCGCCTGACTATGATCATTCCTATGATGACCCACCAGCCTGGGTTACTACCCGCGCTATTGAGCCCCACTTAGGCCAGAAGCCTAAGCTTGGGGGGAGGAATACCGAAGTCACACTCACATATATATATATATATATATATATCATGTCCAGTTGGTTCTTTATATATCCATTGTTTTGCTTTCTTTTTGGTTCTTGTTGCTTCTTTCTCAAAAACACAAAAAATACCAAAAATATTTTCGTTGTTTCTCTTTCTTTGTTTCTTTGCTTTGGTTTGCCTTAAAATAAAAATCCAAAAAGATTTTGCTTTGTTTGGTTTTCTTTTTCTTTGTTTGTTTTTGCTTTGTTGGCTTGCTTCTAAAAAATCGAAAAGACCAAAAAAAATTGTTGTTCTTCTTTGGTTTTGTGAGTTCTTAGCAAGGTTCAGCCGTCCTCAGTGGATTTTGGTTTCATGTTATTATTCAAGTCACACAAGTGAAGGGCAATAATGAAGATTAAGACAACTCGAGGTGTGGTAAGAGGCTTGTAACGAACTCTATTTGTTTCATTTTTGTACATATACTCATCATTGTGAGCATTCTTAGCCTGTTTGTGTAAGGTGTATGTCATTATGGATGCTTTGTAGTTCTTGCTTGTCTATGATTAGCTCCAGCTTGCTAATAGTTTGTAGCATGTCATATGAATGTTTGCTTGCATTGTATTATTCATATTTTGGTATGATATTGTGGTATCCTCCTCTGACTGTTCATATGAATCGACTTGGCACATGCTCACGCATGCATATGACTAATCAATAGTCAGTAAGCCTCGATGATTTATTTTGCCTCAGAGTTCTTGTATCACTTTCATGCCATAATTAGTCATGTTTTGTTGCAAGCATGATTATGACAATTATTGCTCTCTCGTTTCTCGCTCCCTCTCCATTTCTAGCCTTCACTTGCACTGAGTATGAGCTCTATCTGTGTTTCCAACTCCGCAAAACCAACATTTCCAGCTGTGTCCACCATACCTACCTATTAGCATCATTTGCTACTTCAGTGCATATTGAATATGCCTTGTTTTCTTCCAAAATAAAATGTTTGTCTGTTTTGAGAAAGTTAGTTAGTAAAGCTCTCACGAACTTGATAGCACACTTTATTCCTTGCACTTAATAATCCTGAACCATTGTGTCTAGTCCATGAAAGTTATATGCTTGCAAATTATATGCTGGGAGTCAGCAGAACCGTGCTGTCACAGGGGACGCTTTCAACACTTTTTGGATATCATATCCAGTTGATACTTTGCTCTTTTGTCTATGGATGCCAGAACTTGTAAGTCCATGGAGTTTGTATTTTGTGTTAGAGAAACGCCTAGGCCGCTAGCCAAAGCCATGCATAATCATGGTGGAAACTTGCAGCATCACCATAATGAGCATTTATGAAGCATCCTCAATAAAAAGCTATACATATAGTAAATAAAAAGATCGCTGAGATGCTCATTGTCTGCTTGCCTTGTCATTTTGATCACAGGATAGCTCCTGTATCATGTGCAAGGGGTACCCCATTGGCGGTTCTCTATATGCATGTATTTACAATGACAAGAACTTACAGGTAACCAAAGTTGAGTAGCATGCGGAGTGGCCCTCGTACTCAAGGGACTTGGGATTTCCAGTCTATGGTCTGTCAAGCATATAATTCAGAGTGGACCTCACTTTTACCTTAACCATATGAAGATGCCTATGATAGGGGCAATCAGAGCTCAAAGCTAATGAGTACCTTCCTTTCAGCATTAGGAAGCCTTTCAAACTTTTCAAAACCGTTTTCACAACCCTGTTGAGTCACCACTTATTCTATGAGCGCCTTCTTGAGAGCATAGTTGTCATTCTTGTGTTTGTTCCAAAACTTGGTTAATTATGTCATGACTTTGATACTTGTATCTCTGATATCTTTACCTCTAGTCTTCACTTGAACTTCAGAGGTGCCTTGGCATTTATATTATGCTCTACAAACAAAGGAAAGCGAGATACCACTCTATCATACCTTACTATGAGCATTGCAATGTTACTTATGTTTATGTTCCATGCTACTTATTATTATTGAGTTGGTTTCTCTTCATAGTTTGCAATGACTATTGATTAGACCTAGTTGCATACTTCTTATTATGAATAGTTTAAGCATCTACTCCTATGCTGAGAATATATAAATCATATGAAGAAAATGTTTTCGTGAAAGTTCTTTTATCGCACTCAGTTTTCAACAGAATTGCTTGAGGACAAGCAATAAGCTAAGCTTGGGGGGAGTTGATACGTCCAAAATGTATCTACTTTACCGAACACTTTTGCTATTGTTTCTCCTCTAAACTTGTGTGATTTTGATACAACTAACACGGACTGACGCTGTTTTCAGCAGAATTACCTTGGTGTCTTGTTTTTGTGCAGAAAATCAACTATCAGAAAAATCCCGGAAAATATGCCAAAAATATATTTCACCAGAATACCCACGGAGCTAGAAGACGAGACGGAGAAGGGGCCTAGGGGCCCACACCCCATCTAGGCGCGGGCCCACCACTGGCCACGCCTAGGGGGGTGCAGCCACCCCAGGCACCCCCTCGGCCTCCCTCTACGCCTATAAGTTGCCTTTCGACCTAAAAACCGAGGGGGGTTCAATAGTTTTCCAGAAAGAGTTCCGTTCCGCCGCCGCCACCAGAAACCAAGATTCGGATCTAGAAACTCCGTTCTGGCACCCTACCGGGACAGAGAATTTGGAGAGGATCATCGTCATCACCAACGCATCTCTATCAACCATCGATGTTTCCCTCATCCATGAGTGACTAATCCCCCCACTGTAGGCTTGGGGTTGCTATGGATTGGATGAGTTCTATCATGTAATCGAATAAGATCTGTTAGGGCATAGTGCCTAGTATCTCTATTAGTGCTATTTGACTTTGTTGCAACTTGTTGTGCTTAATGCTTGTGACTAGGGCCCGAGTACCATGATCTCAGATCTGAACTTATTATTGAATCATTATGATAGTATTGTTTGTAATCTTATCTGCAAGTTGTGTACGCATATCATTGTCCGGATCCAAAGGCCCCAAAGTGACAATAATTGGGATAACCAGAGGGGATGGCTGTGGTGTGAGGATCACATGTAATCATGGAGTGTTAATGCTTTGCTCCGGTGCTCTATTAAAAGGAGCACCTTAATTGCCAGTAGTTCCCTAGAGGCCCCGCTACCACGGGCTGGCTGGACAAAAGATGTTGTGCAAGTTCTTATTGCGAGCACGTATGACTATATTTGGAGCACATGCCTAGGATTGTTTAGTACTTGGATGCTTGTTATTATTTATCTGCAATGCCCTAGACCTTGAAGTTACATGTTTAGACTAGTCCATGCAACGCCCGTCCATCCATCCCTATGCCTACCATACTCGAATCCTACTATTTCTGTTACTGTTATTATTTCTCATGTTTTGCTGTTGCTGTTGCTACTATCAAACTGTTGCTACTGATAAACTTCTGTGAGCAATAACTATTTCCAGGTGCCGCTGAATTGACAACTCAGTTGTTAAGGCTTGCAAGTATTCTTTGGCTCCTCTTGTGTCGAATCAATAAATTGGGTAATACTACCCGCGAAGACTGTTGCGATCCCCTACACTTGTGGGTCATCAATGGACTATCTAGTCTACATCATATCTAGGATAACAAGGAGCTATATTACGCATTTAACTCTATACATGACTTGCTCAAAATCAGTACCATGAGCCCAATCCATTTAAGGACACCTGCCAAAAAAACATAGTTCTTATGCATATATTTTTTATATCTTGGTTTCTATGCTCTACCCACAAATATTTGTAGAGGTAACACATATGTGCATCTTCCTTTCGAGAACTTTAGACCTTTTATTTATGGAAGTCACATTTGTTGTCATCTATCTCACAGATGGATTCCGAGAAAGAACATGATTGTATCCATGTGAGTATAAACCAGCCAGGTCTCAAAGATTTCAATATCTCTATCCCTAGCACCTAACAACTATGCTTCGCCTGCCTAGTGTGACTTCAAAACCCTTTAATTGCCAACTCAACTCACTATCCATTTTCCTAAATGACACAAAAAAGTCTCGTCATTTGAACCAACATAAAATGTCAGCAACACAAAAGGGAACCGGTGATCAGTAAGACAAACAAGAGGATGTGTCAAAATAATAAAAGGCTAGAGAACTAAATTATACATTGCTAGAAAAAGAAGTGAATCTTTCTTTTTTTAGATATTGGTTTCATGCCCTACAGACCAAAGTATGTAGGGGTAACCTATATGTGCATCTTTCTTTCAAGAACTTCTAACCTTTGCTTCACCAAAGCCAAATTTGTTGTCATCTATCTCTTGGATGGATTTCTAGCTAGAACGCGTAAGTATGCATGTGAGTACAAACTAGCCTGGTCTCAAACCTTCCAAACTGTCTATCCCTGGCATCTAACTATTGTGCTTCACGTGCCTAGCATGAGTTAAAACCCTTTAATTGCCACCCCAATACCATTATCCCCTTCCATGCGCAATCCCCAAAAAGTCTCGGCTTTTGAACAAGAAAAAATGTTCGATTGATGCAAAAGGTAACTGGGTGTATCAGTGAGATAAACGTGAGGACGTGGAAAATAAATAAAATGCTGAGAACTAATTATACATTGCTCGAAAAATAAGAAAAACGTGTTTTTTTAAGTTTACTACACAATTAAAGACCAACTTTACTCCAATATAGGTTGCCAGGTGTGTGTTTAATTAGTGCTACTTCAAGTTTGTTTCCATGCTACCTTGATGTGTTGACCTTTAGATTCAAAAGGAGTATCTATTTTAAGTACAACAACGAGAAAATATGTACTATCCTTTTTATTAAGATGAAATCGATGTTTTTTCGCTTAGAGTATCTTCTTAGAAACATTATTGAAGAAACAAGGATAGGATATTGCTAATTGGTAGCCCATTTGCTATATGTTAATGGGCTACCTAGGCTTGACCAATGAATTTGGGCTATAATGAAATATCTAGTCTACTTCATGACTGGAGAAGGAGCTAAAGTATGCATTTAATACTAGAGACAACTAGTTCAAAATCAGGACCACGAGCCTAATCCATTTAAGGGAACCTACACAAAAAAGATAGTTCTCACGGATATATTTTTTAGGTCCTGATTTGCATGCCCTACCGATCAAAGTAGGTAGGGGTAACCCATATGTGCATCTTTCTCACGAGAACTTCTAGCCTTCACTTCACTGAAGCCATATTTGTTGTCATCTATCTCACGGATGGATTCCTAGTTAGAACATGTGTGTATCCATGTGAGTACAAACTAGCCAAGTCTCAAAGCATCCAAACTCTCTACACATAGCAAATGACAAATGTGCTTCGCCTGCATAGGGTGAATTTAAAATGCTTTAATTGCCACTCCAACACTATTGTCCCCTTCCCTGCATAACACTAAAAAGTATCGGATTTTGAACAAGAAAAAATGTTCGATCAATGCAAAACGGAACAGGTGATTAGTGAGACAGACGAGAGGATGTGGCAAAACAATAAAATGATAGGTAATTAATTATACTTTGCTAGAAAATGAAGTGTAGCTTGTTTCACGAGGTTTACCCCAAAATTGAAGACCAACATTACTCCGAAATCAGTCGTCGGGTGTGTGCTTAATTAGTGCTACTTCTAGTTTGGTCCCACACTACCTTTATGTACTTAACTTGTAGATTCAAAATGAGTATGCTTTTTTAAGAACAACATGGAGAACATATGTGCTATATTTTTCTTTAGAGGAAATCGATGTTTTTTCGCTTAGAGTATCTCCTTAGGAACATTATTAGGGAAACAAGGAGGGGATATTGATACTTGGTAGCCCATTTTGTATGTGTTAATGGCCTTCCTAGGCTTGACCAACGAATCTGGGTCATTATGGACTATCTAGTCTACTTCATAGCTAGGCTAAGAAGGAGCTAAATTACGCATTTAACCCTATACACGACTTGCTCAAAATCTGTACCACGAGCCCAATCCATTTAAGGACACTTGCCAAAAAAACATAGTTCTTATGCATATATGTTTGAGATATTTTTTTATATGCCCTACCAACAATAATTTGTAGGGGTAACCCATATGTGCATCTTCCTTTCAAGAACTTCTAACCTTTTGTTTATCGAAGCCACATTTTTTGTCATCTATCTCACAGATGGATTCCAAGATAGAACACGAATGTATCCATGTGAGTATAAACCATCCAGGTCTCAAAGCTTGCAAACTCTCTATCCCTAGCACCTAGCAACTATGCTTTGTACCTAGTGTGAGTTCAAAACCCTTTAATTGATAACTCAACATCACTATCCGCTTTCCTGCATGACACCAAAAAGTCTCGTCATTTGAACCATAAAAAATGCCTGCAACACAAAAGGGAACTGGTTATCTGTAAGACAAACAAAGGGATGTCCCAAAATAATAAAAGGCTAGAGAACTAAATTATACATTGCTAGAAAAGAAGTGAATCTTGTTTTCTCGAAGTTTACTCCAAAATTAAATACCAACATTAATCCAAAATAAGTTGCCAGGTGTGTGTTTCATTATTTCTACTTCCATTTTATTCCCAATCTACCTTTATGTGATGACCTGTAGATTTAAAAAGAGTATATTGTTTTTAAGAACAACACCAAAAAATATGTGCTACTTTTATTAAGACATATTTGATGTTTTTTCGCTTAGAGTATCTTCTTAGAGAGATTATTGGAGAAACAAGGAGGGGATATTGATAGTTGCTAGCCCATTTGATATGTGTTAATGGTCAACCTAGGCTTGACCAACGAATCTGGACCATGATAGACTATCTAGTCTTTTTCATGGCTAGGCGGAGAAGGATCTTAATTACACATTTAATCTAGAGACGACTAGCTAAAAATCATGACCACAAGTCCAATCCATTTAAGGACACCTGCCCAAAAAAGATAGTTCTCATCCATCTTTTTTTAGATCTTGGTTTCCATGCCCTATCGAACGAAGTAGGTAAGGGTAAACTATATGTGCATCTTTATTTTAAGGACTTTTGACCTTTGCTTCAACAAAGCCAAAAAAAAATCATGTATCTCACGGATGGATTCCTAGCAAGAACACGTATGTATGCATGTGACTATAAACTAGCCAGGTCTCAAATTTTCCAAACTGTCTATCACTATTCTAATGATTGTACTTCGCATGCTTGGCATGAGTTCAAAACCTTTTAATTGCCACCCCAACACCATTATCCCCTTCCATGCGCAACCCCCAAAAGTCTCGGCTTTTGAACAACAAAAATGTTCGATCGATGCAAAAGGGAATCGGTGATAAGTGAGACAAATGAGAGGACGTGGAAAAACAATAAAAGGTTGGAGAACTAATTATACATTTCTCGAAAAAAAAAGTAAATCTTGTTTCTTCAAGTTTACTACACAATTAAAGACCAACATTACTCCAATATAGGTTGCCATGTGTGTGTTTAATTAGTGCTACTTCAAGTTTGTTTCCAGGCTACCTTTATGTGTTAACCTTTAGATTCAAAAAGAGTATCTATTTTTTAAGAATGACAACGAGAAAATATGTGCTATCTTTTTTCTTAAGATGAAATCGATGTTTTTTCGCTTAGAGTATCTTCTTAGAAAAATTATTGAAGAAACAAGGAGGGGATATTGATACCTTGTAGCCCATTTGCTATATGTTAATAGGCTACCTAGTCTTGACCAATTAATTTGGGATATAATGAAATATCTAGTCTACTTCATGGCTAGGGGGAGAAGGAGCTAAATTATGCAGTTAACACTAGAGAGAACTAGCACAAAAAGAGGACCACGGTCCCAATCCATTTAAGGGCACCTACCCAAAAAAGATAGTGCTCATGGATATATTTTTTAGATCCTGGTTTGTATGTCATACCGACCGAAGTAGGTAGGGGTAACCCATAAGTTCATATTTCTCTCGTGAACTTCTAACCTTAGCTTCACCGAAGCCACATTTGTTGTCATCTATCTCACGAATGGATTCCTAGCTATAAACTAGCCAAGTCCTGAACTTTGTTGTTTATTGCTTCAAAAATCATTATCATTTTGCAAAAGTGCACTAGTTCTTGTTTTACACTTTGTTGTGTAGGAAATACACAAACATAGAAGAAAACCACTCATTATGGTAAAATATCGAAATTCCTAGAATCTGTCCTTGCAGAACTCTTTTCGAAGATTGCTAGAAATGACCCCAAAGATAACGTCCAATGGAAAAAGTTTAGAGAGGAAAGTTGTGGGGAATTTTATGCACAATAATTTAGACATAAAATTCTCCCCAATCGGAGTTCGTATGCATTTTTATAGTCATATTACTATGAATCAAAGAGGCATCAATCCCATGGCCAAGATTGCATCTCCACCACTATATATTGACGGGAAACCCTATTTTTGGAGGCATCAACCCATAGCCACGAAATTCCCTCTCCTTGGCATCCCCCAAGGAGTGGGAGAAGCTCCTCCACACCATCACCATGTCCAAGGAAGAAGAAGGGGCAGGGGGCCGCCATGCCCTAGGGCCGGCGTCGCCCTAGGGAGCCGATGTGGCGTCACTTATCCTCCACCCCGAGGCGCCGCCTCTCCACCACGCCATGGACTCCTCAATTAGAGTCTAGATGCATTTTTTATAGCCATATTACTACGGAGGATAGAAACAGTTTCGGAACTCTGAAAATATGTGACGTGGTTAACTCAAACTCCTTCCATCTTTGATGATTTCGGCCCAACCACGACTTTATGGACTCATTAAGGACAGAGGGGACTCCTGGAAGTTTCTAGAGATGCCCAAGATCCCTTGAATCAAAGGGTCATCAATACCATGGCCAAGATTGCATCTCCACCACTATATATTGAGGGGAAACCCTATTTTTGGAGGCATCCACCCATAGCCATGAAATTACCCCTCCTTGGCAGCCCCCAAGTAGGGGGAGAAGCTCCTCCACACCATCACCATGTCCAAGGAAGAAGAAGGGGAAAGGGTCCTCCATGCCCTAGGGCCGGTGCCACCCTAGGGAGACGCCAGGGCACCGCCTCTCCACCATGCCATGGCCTCCTCTCCCCCATGGGGAGGCTCATCTCCATCACCATCTACTGCAAGATCCCATCATCCCCCTCTGTAATCTCTTGGGAAACATTATGTATGATGCAATATATTATTTTCCCATGATCTATTGTATGACTATGTTGATGTTTGGGTAGTGAATTGTTATGGAAATTGTGATCTAGTTTGTTTTTGTTGCATACAAGTATATGTTATCTTCTATGATGATCTTGGTGCACTAACATATGAGTGCACACATATATTGGGGGATGCACAAAGTTGTAACTGTTACATGTTGATAGGATGAGGGATAGATGGAGTTTGAAAGAAGCCGAATTCCAAGTCTTAGAAACATATGTAATATTAATTTATGATTAATAAACAGGGGTATTATCATGGGAACCTTAGATCTAAATGCGGTGGTTGGACTTTATGTCTTAATATTCCATTGTTTGTTCTTAATTGGCCTTGGGATCAAGCACTAGTGGTGTATTTTCTCATATCTATGGCTACACCTAGTTATGTCTCTTCCTAGAAGAAACAACAAAAAGACTATATATGTGCTTCACTAATTGTGACAACCAAATGAATGAAATAGAAATTTGCCTAAACATTTCCTCCCATAGATTATCCACATCCACTCCACTAGCCCCACTTCATTTGCATTATTTTACTTATAGTATTTATTTCAACTACTTTATTGTTCTCTAGTTAATACCAAAAACAACCACACACACTTTAGATCCTTGCTTTGCATAGAAGGCCATATAAGTGGGTTATAGGGCTTTAGAAAATTGATAGTTTACCTTCAGCTCCTCCTGAGTTAGACACTCAAATACTTATCAAATTGTACTATGATGATCCCCTGCACTTGGGGGTTATCAAGATACTTTTCTGGAGTCGTTGCTGGGGAGCGTAGTGCTAGGCTTCTATTCTTGTTTGCATTGCCAGTTTATTTTCAGTACCTTGCATATCAAATTAAACCCAAAAAATTGGATAATGTAAAATGCTATGGATCCTTTTCACAAGGATCACAATGATATGTATGATATGCTAGTCAAATATGTTGAAAGCTTGAATATTCCCTTGGGGCACTAACTTTTTGAATGCAAGAAATCATGTTGAAAGTGTCAAGGAAGAGGATGACAAAAAGCTAAGCTTGGGTATGCCCATGCCACCCCAAGAAGAGGATAAAGAGGAACTAGTGGGGGAAGAATGGAGTAGCTACCCATCACCAACTCCCAACAATGGTAACATACAAATTCCCATGAACAACCCTTCATATGCTATTTTTGAGTGATGATGATTCTTCATTGCCTAGTAGTACTCTATGTGGAATAATTATATCTAATATATGGGAGGATGAAAGTGATATAATTGACTTAGATGATCCAGTATGCTCATTAGATAACTTGTCTTTATATGGTGAATCTATTCAAAACTATGAGATTAAGTTTGCTTTTGCTGCTTGCAAAAATTATGAAAGAGGAAGAGATAAAACCCTCTTTATGTTTCCATTCTATTTAAAATGAAAGATACTGATTATTATGGGCATTCGATACCACATCCTTACTTCTGTTTATTCATATATAAAATTCCAATGCATAGGAAGAGAGTTAGACTTAACTGTTAATGTCTATGTGCTTTGTGGTGTCTCCATATGCTTTCGAATACTATTCTATCTGAGCGCTCCTTGATACCCATGTAACATGTAAAATACTTTAGCTACTGTTATTGAACAATTAGTGTAAGATTTTAACTAAATATAAAATTTGGGAGAGAAAATGAGAAGGGTGAGCAATGGAGAAGTTGGGGTCGACCTTGAGCATGTGTTGTTCATGCCAATGAAACCATTTCAAAGCCTATATCATTAAAACATAATCTACATTAAAACAAAATAAAAGAATGTATATTTTTTAATATATTATCTTCTTGAATAAAATGGTTTCCCAATAATTACTAAAGTTTTCATCATGGCAGAAACTATTATATCATTTGTTTGGAGAACTAACCATTTTGTAGGCATTGAAGTAAGGGATTTCTATTTTCGTGCCCTAGGTTCGTTAGTTGTACTCACTTTTCCCTAGCTGATTAACTTTTCCTCACTTTTGTCCAGCTCCTTGTCCGAAACTCTCGCACCGGTCTGAAACTCACTCTCCGTCGGGTCCCGTTAGTGGAACCTCGCCGTTACGTGCGACCTATCGCCTGTCCAGCTCCTTGTCCGAAACTCTCGCACCGGTCTGAAACTCGCTCTCCGTCGGGTCCCGTTAGTGGAACCTCGCCGTTACGTGCGACCTATCGCCTAAAATGGAAGAATTTTTTGTTACTTTTATGATTGGCCTTTTAAAGACCCCCTTTTCCCCTTTATGTCGCTAATAGTTGTGTTAATTTTTGCCCAAAAAGGCAGCGAATCTAGAGCAGTTTCTCTTTTCATTCATGGTTCCTTTTGGCGCTTGTATTTTCCCAATCTGGTAGAAAATCTAGAGCAGCAAATCTAACCAGGACCATAAATATGTAGATAAACAGAGCAGATGTAGATAAAGCAGCTAATTTAGGATTATATAGTACGGTACTTAAACGAGGTTCGACAATTAGGCTGCTCAGTAGCAGCGAACAAGTTCTACACAGACAACAAAACAAAAGAAGCCGCTTTACAGCAGTAGCATCAGTACAAGATCAGTGGCCCCTCATGGCCTCCGCTAGGAGGGCCTCCGCCTCCTCCCTCTGGCGCTTCCTCCACTTATTGCTGCTTAGTCACTTGACCTTGAGCGCCTTGGGCTTGATCGGGGGCATGCGACCCTCCTTGATGGCCACCTTCTGGAGGTTGCGGAGGTGAAAACCTAGCGCCTGGTTCTTGGCTCTAAAGGCATGGACGTTCTTTGATAGGGCGCGAGTCCTCACGTCCTCGGTAGCCTCACGAGGGAGTTGAAGTCAGTGGCGAGGCCCCTGGTGCAGAAGGGGCACCTATAGACGTCGCCGGCGAAGAATTCGTTGAACTGGCTGGACTTCAGCTTTCTCAGCACCTGACGAGTCTTGGTGTCTATGGACTCATCGTCGCTGCAGACGTTGCTTCTATCCACCTATTACAAAAAATATAGCGTGCAATAAGGACATGATTGAGATACCTTGATTATCGGGATTGATTACTTGCATAAATTAACCGATTGAGATCTCCTGATTATTCCCCAATCCCCAAATCTCAAACCATATCGAATACTGATCCCAACTATAGATCGGTGCTAGTACTGATCCCAACTATAGATCGGTGCTAGTACTGATCTTAAACCAAATCGAATATTGATCCGAACTAGGGGCATTCATTGAAATACGATATCTAACAAAAGAAGATTAGCTACTGTAAAAATACCTAGCATCCAATGATTGAAAATATGAATATCCGAGCCCTAATAACACACGATATAGCATCCAACAATGGGAATGGGGGAAGAGCAAAGGAAGGGGAGAAAACCCTAGTTACCTCCAACCATGGGTCGGCTAAGCTAGTGTTGAAGGGGTTCTCCGGCCTGATGTAATCATTGTCCCCGTAGGGGTCCCAGCCGTGCGGGATCTGCCGAAGAATGGAAGGGGCTTGTACGGGGACAGGGGCCTCCTCGCCAGCGGCTACGGCGGAAGCGGGGACGGGGGTCTGGACGGGGATGGCGGCTGCCTTCGATGCCTCGACAGGGGCCTGAACGGGGACGAGGGCCTCCTCATCGGCCGCCTTGGAGGCGACGATGGCCACTATGTCGTTCTTCTCCATCGCCGGCGTGGTTGGGGTTTTCTTGGAGGTTTGCAGAAGGTGATGGGACAGTGGAGATGGTTGCGTGAGTGAGCGAGCGAGTGATAAGTGAGAGTGGGGAGGCCTCTATAAAGGTGAAGGGAGGAGACATTTCGTTGCACGACCGTGCACCGCGTAACCGCATACGCTACTGCACCATGCATGGCCACACGCGTCCGCTACCACCCCGTGCACCATGACACGCGTATCGTGCGTCACGTTTCCCCCTCGTGTCTAACCTTGGCCACTTAGTTGTGCTCAATTATACTCTCGAGTGTAGCACTAGTAGTTTGGTTGTACTCAGTTTTGCCCTCCAGTACTAACACTGCCATGTGCAATATACTCACTTTTACCCTCCGGTGGCTGGTCAACAGAGACTCAACGAATGGGTTTTAGCTAGCTAATTGAGTCATTTTATGCACAGCAAATTCAAAAATAGCAAACATAGTGGCATCTAACCAGGGAGTCTTATTATGTGACCTACCACCACAATAAATGTATATATATATATCAAGTTTTAACCTAAATCACCACTTCTCAAAACACCTACTATCTATGAAGGTTCAATTCTTTATACTCAAGCCTCTTCCCAAAACATCCCTCCCCAAAATATAATTTGTCTAAATGAGGTAATAATTTTCAAACTGATATATATTTGAATTGCAAATTGTTTGATGTATGCCAATATGTATTTTATTGTATGTCATGACCCGGGATCAGGGCTAGACAAATACCAGATCCTCATCCAATATAAGCCTAACCTAAATTCCAAAACACGCAGGGAAAGATCGGTATCATTACAGAACAAACAAACCATACATTAATAAGGTAAACTCTTAAGAGAGTTACAAACCAGTCATACAAGCCAGGGGTCACAGACCCATCATTACATCAAACAACGGAAGCAAACAAGTTGTTCTAAACAACAAACTTAGCAAAGGGCCTAAGAGGCCTTAAACAGAAGTAGCGACCCTTCCATATATCCTAGGCTGTTGTCCGGGAACCCCGACTACTCGTCGACTTCGACATAGAAACCACCTTCAGTTGGAGTAGCATCATCTATAGAAAAACATCAACGAAGCAAGGCTGAGTACAGGGTGTACTCCGCAAGACTTATGGCTAGTGGAGTTATTTTGCATAAAGAATCTTTTGTTTTCAAAACAAGAGGGAGAAGAAACTCGTATAGTCAGATCATTTTTAAAGGGAATAAGAATACTTCAAATCTAGCCCTTAAAATCATCTTTGATATCCACCAAGTATCATCATCAACTGAACCTCTCTTCCCGGACTACCCCCTCAACAACCCCGAGGAAGTATTCCGGATCTCACTTTCGTTGGCAAGTTTTATCATTCGGTTGTAGTTCTCTATGATCACAAAATCCGTTCCCAAGTCGTCCATAACCGTGGACACGGCTTTTCGAAAAGATTAATAACCCTGCAGGGGTGCATAACTTTACCCACACGTACCAACCGATTCTTAATGTCAAATTATTAGCCCTCTTCCTTGGAAGGCCGGCAGAGAGTGGTTGACCACGACCTTTACCTTTCTTTCGCCGAGACCATGAGTCACGCACTAAGGAGATGCCGCCGTAACGGGTCGAGTCCCGAAGTCAGTCCCTAGCAATGTGAACAGGGTTTGAGATTACGGATGCCATGCATCTCCCATTCCCTGCCATGCTTACCTACCTGTATGAATGCACCTCCTTCACCTCCATTCAAGAACAACAAATATGCGTATGTCGAATGGAAAGCCCGAACTATGTGACTCATGGAATATACTAGGCAAGTTAATGAGTCAAGGGGGTTTCCAGGCCCCCGTGTGGTTGTACGCTCGTCTTGGTTCAAGAGGCGAGAACATCAGATCCTAAGGGTGGCAAGTATGGGACTACAAAAACCACAACCCACGTGGCCTCCCATACAAACCTTAGCATGTTTATTATCCGTCTCTGATCACATCACCACATCCTACCATACAGGATTCATTCGCATCTCCGGTGCCTCACCTGAATGATCAGCATCGGATCACTAAGCATGGCTAAGCTTGACTGAACTTGTGGCACTAGCGACGCTCATAAGCCAAACCCTAATTATGCTAGGAGAGGTGGATCAGGTAATATAGTTCACAAAGGAAAACATGCATCAGATAGGATTACTCTGTCTACTGATAAAAGACCGTTTGAACCGAATGCATATGACGAGAATGAAATACTTTGTAATCATAGGATTCATATGTATGAGTAGGGCTTCGCTTGCCTTGTGCGTTGTTGGACTAGTACTGCTCTTCGGTGGCGTTGACTTCAGCTTCGGGTTCGGTTCCTATTCGTGAGACCCAATCACCGAAAAAGAGAAAACAACACTCAAAACATGGCATGTGCAATGCTCATACAAAATGGATGATATGACAAGTTGAATAGTGTTGAATTGAACCCTAAAACATGCTTGGTCACTTTAAAGGGGTTCCGAAGGTCCAAACCCTAAAACAGGGGGATCATTGGAAACACCTGTGGGGTTCAATTGGTTCTTCTAATTAAACTTGCTATCAAAGTTGATTAACAATGTATGATTATAGCTTAATTAGATAGGTTTCATTTTTCTGAACATTTTGGTATATTATTTGTATTTTTCTGATTTAAAAATGAATTAGTTATGAATTTCTCAAATTTTAATTCATTTTAAATCATTTTTGGAATATTTGAAATAATTTCCAAACTTGGGCCCACATGTCAGACTTTTATTAATTTCAGAAAATATTTATGGAAATGATTAAAACCCTGACAGGCAGGGCCCACCTGTCATATATTTTCTATTTATAGAAATAACTAAAAGAAAAGAAAAAGAGATATGACATCAGCATGACATCATGCTAATGTCATCAATTGAGTTGCTCCCAGGTCGAGCTCGAATCCAGCGATTCCGAGCGCACCTGGATGCGAGGTTGGGGGCGTTGGACGCAGACGACGATGGGGAGTTGATTGGTTGTGGCGCCGCCTATTCTTGGTCACCGGAGATGGCGGTGCAGTGACGGCGAGCGGCGTCTGGGTCGGGCACATGCGGGGAGAGCGACTCAGGGGGAGATGGAGGAAACAGAGGCCACTGCGAGGATCAGAAGCTCACCGTGAGCAAGACGAGCTTGACGGCGAGGCGAGGCGAGCTCGGGGTCGGCGGGGATCGACGATGACCGATGGCGGCCGGAGATTCTGATTCGCTCAAACGAGGTCGTGCGCGAGGGGGAAAGGAGGCTAGGGAGAGAGAGTCGAGCATGGCGGGTCCAGCGGTGGCGTCGGCTTGAGCTGGGGCAGTCGGAAACAACGAGGCCGACGACGACTGGCAGCTAGGATGCTTTGGCCATGGTGTTGCCGCGAGGGAGAGGAAGAGAGGAAGTGAAATGGGTACTGGGAGAGAGAGCGCAGCATGGCGGTTCTTATCCATGCTGTGGGCTCGGCATGGCATCGCAGCATGTAGGAGATCGACGGCGCCAGCACCGCTGTCAAGCGCAGCGAGGAAAAAGAAGAACGGGGAGAAGGCCGGAGGGGTACGGGCCAGAGGTGGGCTGGCTTGGGCCTCGGGTGGGCTAGCTGCTAGCGCTGATGGCAGCAGGGAGAGAGGAGGGGAAAGATGGGCTCGACCCAGAGAGGATTAGGTTTAGATTTTTTTCCAGGAAATCCTTTTCTATTTCTGTTTTTGTGGTTTCTTTTTATATTTGGAATTCAAACCTGTTTTGAATAATTTCAATTTACAGAAACTTTTGTATAATATCTGAAAACACTAAGGGGCACTTATAACTATTTGAGCTCCTCTTGTTTTGGTAGTTATCAAAATATAGAACCATTTGAATAGTTTGAGAGGGAAAAAAATTAGGGTTTTGCTTGCTCTTATTTGGTTAAATATAAGTGCAAGTGTAATGCATGCATGCAATGCTCAAACATGTCTTATTTATATTACACAAAAGGGTGGTATGTTACAGCTCTACCCCACTTACAAGAATCTCGACCCGAGATTCCTAGGTTTTAGAAAAGAAGGCAGGGTACTCAGATCGAAGACGATATTCGTGTTCCTAGGTTGCTTCTGACTCAGAGTGATGAGACCATTGAACTTTCAGGAACTTGATGGTTTGGCGACGAGTCTTGTGCTCGGTTTCATCAAGAATACGAACAGGGTATTCTCGGTAGGTTAGATCATCTTGGAGATCCAAAGTTTCATGGTCCACACCACGAATGGGATCTTTGAAGCAACGCTTGAGTTGAGACACATGGAAAACATCATGTACCTCTGGAAAAAGTTGAAGGTAGGTTCAATTGGTAGGCAAGCTCACCCCGCTTGGATAGAATGCGAAAGGGACCAACATAGCGAGGAGCCAATTTGCCCTTGATACCGAATCGATGGACACCCTTCAAAGGAGTGACCCAGAGGTAAACTTGGTCACCAACTTCATAATGAACATCAAGATGATGACGATCGTAGTTGGTTTTCTGACGAGATTTAGCGGCCTTCAAACACTCTCAAATTATGCAAACTTGATCTTCTGCTTCTTGGATCATGTCCGGACCAAAGAATTATCTTTCGCCGGTTTCTGTCCAGTTCAGCGGTGTTCGACATGTTCTCCCATACAGGAATTGGAAAGGTGCCATGCCCAAACTGGATTGAAAACTGTTGTTATAAGAGAACTCCGCAAAAGGAAGACATTTCTCCCAGTTCTTTCCAAAGGATATGACACACGCTCTGAGCATGTCTTCAAGAATTTGATTTACTCTTTTAGTTTGACCACCGGTTTTAGGATGATAAGCTGTGCTGAAGGAAACTTGAGTTCCCATTGCTTGTTGGATAGTAGCCTAGAACATGGAAGTGAACAAGCTTCCATGATCAGATATGATATTCTTGGGAACACCATGAAGAACGACAATCCGAGATACATATAGCTCTGCCAACTGGCTTGCAGTAATGCTTTCCCGAACAGCAAGGAAGTGAGCATGTTTGGATAGTCGATCAATAACTACCCATATGGCATCATGTCCAGATTGTGTATTTGCGAGTCCAGTAATGAAATCCATACCAATTTCATCCCATTTCCACTCAGGAATTTTCAATGGTTGCAGAAGTCCAGCAGGCCTTTGGTGTTCAGCCTTTACACGACGGCAAACGTCGCACTTTGCAACAAAGCGAGCGATTCCTGGTTTCATTCCACTCCACCGGAATCTTTGACGGAGATCTCGGTACATCTTGGTACCACTAGGATGGATAGACAGAGGGGATTCATGAGCTTCTAGTAGGATTAGATCTTTGATTTTCTGACTGTTTGGAACCACTAGTCGGTTACTGAAGTATAGAATACCTTGATCATTAACGGAAAAACATTTAGCTTCACCGCTTGCAACACGTTCTTTGATCTTGGTAACCTCACCATCTTGTTTTTGGGCTTCCTTGATTTGGTCCTCGAGAGAAGATTTTATTTCCAGGTTAGCCAGGAATCCACAAAGAACCACTTCAAGGTTAAGACGCTTGATTTCCTCGTAGAGAACAAGTTGGGCTTGTGAAATCATCAGATTGTTGCAATAAGACTTCCGACTTAGCGCATCAGCAACGGCATTGGCTTTGCCGGGTTGATAGTTGAGACCCAAATCATAATCTTTGATGAGTTCCAACCATCGTCTTTGCCTGAGATTCAGATCTGGCTGGGTAAAGAGGTACTTAAGGCTTTGATGATCCGAGTAAAGTTTTCAACGGTTACCGATGAGGTAGTGTCTCCATTGCTTAAGAGCATGAACAACAGCAGCGAGTTCGAGATCATGGGTTGGATAATTGTTCTCATGTGGCTTCAACTGCCGAGAGGCATAGGCCACTACATGACCATCTTGCATCAACACACAACCGAGCCCTTGGAGATAAGCATCACAATAGATGACGAAGTCCTTGCTTGTGTCTGGAAGGACAAGGACAGGAGAAGTGGTTAGTTTAGTTTTCAAAGCTTGGAAACTTTCTTCTGCCTTTTCTGACCATTCAAACTTATTATGTTTCTTAAGAAGATCAGTCATAGGCTTGGCTATCTTGGAGAAGTTCTCAATGAATTGGCGGTAATATCCAGCCATTCCAAGAAAACTTCGGACTTCCTTGACTGAAGTAGGTGACTTCCATTCCAGAATGGTCTGAACCTTATCCGGTATGACAGCGACACCACTTGCAGACACAACATGACCAAGGAAGACGAGCTCTTGTAACCATAACTCACATTTGGAAAACTTGGCGTAGAGGCGATGTTCACGAAGTTTAGTTAGTACCAAACGTAGATGTTTGGCATGCTCTTCTTAGGTCTTGGAGTAGATTAGAATGTCATCAATGTATACCACGACAAACTTGTCGAGATACTCCATGAAGACAGAGTTCATGAGCCTCATAAATGTGGCAGGACCATTGGTCAACCTGAAGGACATCACTGTATACTCGTAAAGACCATAATGAGTTGTGAATGTTGTCTTTGGGATATCTTCCTTTCTGATCGATCTTGATTTGATGATACCCTGATCTTAAGTCCATTTTGGAGAAGATAGTGGCACCACTTAATTGATCAAAGATGTCATTTATCCAGGGGAGTGGGTACTTATTCTTGATTGTCACCGTGTTGAGTGGACGGTAATCAACAACCAATCTTGGAATATTTGTATCCCGTTTCTTGACAAAGATGGTAGGGCAACCCCAAGAGGATGTACTATGTTGGATGTATCCTAGACCCTCTAACTCTTCAAGTTGCTTCTTCAACTCAACTAACTCATGAGGAGGCATGCGGTAAGGTCTTTTGGAGATAGGAGCAGTTCCAGGAACTAGCTCAATGACAAACTCCACACTTCGATCAGGTGGCATGCCAGGCAACTCTTTAGGAAAGACATCCAGGAAATCACAAACTACAAGGACATATTGGACCTCGAGAGTGGGTAGAACATCCATGGCATACAACTCCGAGAAAGGTTTAAGAACTGCTGACGGAGACTTTGAACCATCAGTCCAATACTTGACAGTTATGCCAGCAGGAGAGGTCATAGAAACTGTTCTGAGTGCACAGTCAATGATGGCTTGATACTTGGTTAACCAGTCCATGCCCAGAATGACATCAATGCCACATGACTTGAGTGCAACGAAAGAAGTGGGGAACTTCTGGTAGACTATGTCAATCTCATTCCCGTGACTAACCATAGTGGTGAACCAGCTAGAACCCGGGGAATGGATGGTCAAAGGGGTGGAAAAGGGTTCAAAATTTATCCCATGCTCTTGAGCAAACAGATTTGACATGAATGTATGTGATGCTCTAGAATCAAACAAGACTGTTGCGAGAATTGAATTAACACGGAGCGTACCTAGAATGACACGTGGATCTTCCCGAGCTTCCTCAACAGTGACATGGGTCAGACGACCACGTCCAGCACCTTGAGATTTATCATTCTTATTTGCCTGCTGATCATTATGTCCGGCAGCCCTTTGAGAACACTCCCTTGAGTAGTGACCAGGCTGACCATAGTAGTAACAGGTAACTCCAGTGTGAGAACCAGCAGGAGAACGAGAATTTGCTCCTCCAGTATTTGGCTGTGACTGACGAGAATTATTGCCACAGGACTTGGGTGCATAAGGAGCACGAGGCACAGCACTGTATGGAACAAAGACACGACGCTTCTTGTTACCAGAGGAAGAAGCACGAGAATTTCCTTCTTCACGCTTCTGAGAGACTTCCATATCCTTTCTTCCATGCTCCAGAGTAAGAGCCTGATTGTGTAGGTCCTGGAACGACTGGAACTTAAAGGGAAGCAACTCATAGCGAAGTGCAGGGTTAAGTCCTTTACGGAATAGCTCTTGCTTATCTTCATCATTAGTCACATCCCTGGTTGCATAACGAGCTAGGCGAGTAAACTCACGCCCATAGGTTTTCAATATCTTTGCGCCCCTGAGTCAGATCCAGAAACTCCCTCCTGTTGAGATCCATGACGGGCTTAGGGATATAAGAGGCACGGAATGCTACAACAAACTCCTCCCAGGTAACAACATGTCCCTGACCTTGCAGATTCTGAAAACCTTCCCACCAAACACCAGCCTCACCTTCCAGTTGATAGGTGGCGAAGTTGACACGGTCAGTGGGACGGACACGAAGAGCACTGAACTTGCGCTCTATGGTGCGGAGCCAATCATCATCTTCAAGGGGCTCCTTGGAGTGGGTGAAGGTTGCAGGAAAAGAGCGGATGAAATATCCAAGTGTGACATAGTCATCGTGATCGACGCTCGTTGTTCTCAAGGCCACACGCCCGTATATGCTCATTCCTCAGACGGTTGGTCTCAATGTTGTTGAGAACCTTGGCCATTGTGGGAGGTGGCGGAAGTTCCTGTTCAGCATGAGAATGGATTCACCAAAAAGGGTACAACAAAGAGTAACGGAAACCATATCAAAAGATCATGGTAGAAGTGAGCATGTAGATGAAGATTATATCGATGCATTAAGTATGGAAGTAGTACAAGCATACGAAACGTATACGCTACCAACTTAGATACAAACCATAACAATGGAATGCAAGCATGATATGATACCAACAAGTCACAAAAGAATAGAGAATAGAATTATAGGCATCCGTAGCAAAGTTGAAAAACGATGCTCAGGTGCACAGATATATCTTGGAAACTCTGAGCCTTGCAACCAAGTACGGAGTACTAGGGAAAACAACAACCCAAACCCGTATATCCTAAGAGTTTGAAATGATAGCCGATAAGTGAAAACTTTGCAAAGAAAACGAGATAACATAACTCAGCAATAGAACAACCTTGGATAAGGAGTAAAAAGAGTCCTATTCAGAGTTTTGCAAATAATTTTAGCTTTCAAATAATTCTCTCAAACTCTAGACTCAACATCGACCAGCTAGAAGGTTTTCCTACATGCAGTTCTGCTCTGATACCAAAATCTATCACGACCCGGGATCAGGGCTAGACAAATACCAGATCCTCATCTGATATAAGCCTAACCAAAATTCCAAAACACGCAGGGAAAGATCGGTAACATTATAGAACAAACAAACCATACATTAATAAGGTAAACTCTTAAGAGAGTTACAAACCAGTCATACAAGCCAGGTGTCACAGACCCATCATTACATCAAACAACAGAAGCAAACAAGTTGTTCTAAACAACAAACTTAGCAAAGGGCCTAAGAGGCCTTAAACAGAAGTAGCGACCCTTCCATAGATCCTAGGCTGCTGCCCGGGAACCCAGACTACTCGTCGACTTTGACATACAAACCACCTTCAGTTGGAGTAGCATCATCTATAGAAAAACATCAACGAAGCAAGGTTGAGTATAGGGTGTACTCCGCAAGACTTATGGCTAGTGGAGTTATTTTGCATAAAGCCATCTTTTGTTTTCAAAACAAGAGGGAGAAGAAACTCGTCTAGTCAGATCATTTTTAAAGGGGATAAGAAGAATTCAACTCTAGCCCTTAAAATCATTTTTGATATCCACCAAGTATCATCATCAACTGAACCTCTCTTCCCGGACTACCCCCTCAACAACCCGAGGAAGTATTCCGGATCTCACTTCAGTTGGCAAGTTTTATTATTCAGTTGTAGTTCTCTATGATCACAAAATCCGTTCCCAAGTCATCCATAACCGTGGACACGGCTTTTCAAAAAGATTAATAACCCTGCAGGGGTGCACAACTTTACTCACACGTACCAACTGATTCTTAATGCCAAATTATTAGCCCTCCTCCTTGGAAGGCCGACAGAGAGTGGTTGACCACGAACTTTACCTTGCTTTCGACGAGACCATGAGTCACGCACTAAGGAGATGCCACTGTAACGGGTCGAGTCCCAAAGTCGGTCCCTAGCGATGTGAACAGGGTTTGAGATTATGGATGTCGGGCATATCCCATTCCCTGCCACGCTTACCTACCTGTATGAATGCACCTCCTTCACCTCCATTCAAGAACAACAAATATGCGTATGTCGAATGGAAATCCTGAACTATGTGACTCATGGAATCTACTAGGCAAGTTAATGAGTCGAGGGGGTTTCCAGGCCCCCGTGTGGTTGTACGCTCTTCTTGGTTCAGGAGGCGAGAACCTCAGATCCTAAGGGTGGCAAGTATGGGACTATGAAAACCACAATCCACGTGGCCTCCCATACAAACCTTAGCATGTTTATTATCCGTCTCTGATCACATCACCACATCCTACCATACAGGATTCATTCGCATCTCCGGTGCCTCACCTGAATGATCAGCATCGGATCACTAAGCATGGCTATGCTTGACTGAACTTGTGGCACTAGCGACGCTCATAAGCCAAACCCTAGTTATGCAAGGAGAGGTGGATCAGGTAATATAGGTCACAAAGGAAAACATGCATCAGTTAGGATTACTCTATCTACTGATAAAATACCATTTGAAACGAATGCATATGACGAGAATGAAATACTTTGTAATCATAGAATTCATATGTATGAGTGGGGCTTCTCTTGCCTTGCCTGTTGTTGGAATGGTACTGCTCTTCGGTGGCGTTGACTTCAGCTTTGGGTTCGGTTCCTATTCGCGAGACCCAATCACCGGAAAAGAGAAAACAACACTCAACACATGGCATGTGCAATGCTCATACAATATGGATGATATGACAAGTTGAATAGTGTTGAATTGAACCCTAAAACATACTTGGTCACTTTAAAGGGGTTCCGAAGGTCCAAACCCCAAAAACAGGGGGATCATCGGAATCACCTGTGGGGTTCAATTGGTTCTTCTAATTAAACTTGCTATCAAAGTTGATTAACAATGTATGATTATAGCTTAATTAGATAGGTTTCATTTTTTTGAACATTTTGGTATATTATTTGTATTTTTCTGATTTAAAAATGAATTAGTTATGAATTTCTCAAATTTTAATTCATTTTAAATCATTTTTGGAATATTTGAAATAATTTCCAAACTTGGGCCCACATGTCAGACTTTTATTAATTTCAGAAAATATTTATGGAAATGATTAAAACCCTGACAGGCATGGCCCACCTGTCATATATTTTCTATTTACAGAAATAACTAAAAGAAAAGAAAAAGAGATATGACATCAGCATGACATCATGCTGATGTCATCAATTGAGTTGCTCCCAGGTTGAGCTCGAATCCAGCGATTCCGAGCGCGCCTGGATGCGAGGTTGGGGGCGTTGGACGCAGACGACGATAGGGAGTTGATTGGTGGTGGCGCCGCCTATTCTTGGTCACCGGAGACGGCGGTGCAGCGACGGCGAGCGGCGGCGGCGGCGTCGGGCACATGCGGGGAGAGCAACTCAGGGGCAGATGGAGGAAATGGAGGCCACTGCAAGGATGAGAAGCTCACCGTGAGCAAGACGATCTTGACAGTGAGTGTAACATCCCTAAAATCATGTTTCAAACTCACACATATCATCCATGCATCCATGATCATTTAGGGTTTCATTTCAAAATCATTTAAAAAACAGGAGCATATATTGCTCATTATTTTATTTATGAACACTCTAGCCTTTGGGTTACTTGCTATTGAGTGAGGTGCAATTATTCATTCAGTAGTGTTTTGAATTCAAATATAAGTGGTTGCAAAAGCTTGAATAAAGTTTCCAAACAAAGTATGAAATAAAACCAAGATTATGCCAATTAATATATATCTCTTAATGGCTTGGTTTTATTCTAATTTTCAAATGACCCAAGTTATTTTTTGTAAACAGAAAGGTTTGACACTTAATTGAGTACAAGATTCATGGTACAAAAGTCCAGAGAAGATTTGAACTCAAACAGATTTGAAATGGAGTTTGAAAATCCTTTTTAGAAAATCAAACAGAAAAACAAAAGGATTAAAAGAGAAAAAAATAAGCAAATAGTCAAATCTGGCCCAACCAGCCCAACTAGCCCAGCAACCCCTCCCGCGAACCGTTTTCCTTTACTCGCAAACGAACCCACCAAGTGACTGACCGCCTGTCCCCACCTCCCCTCTGTTTCTCTCACTGACAACGCGGCCTGCGCAACGGTCTTCTTCTCCACCCCGGCGACGAGTTCCTCCCCCAAATCACTCGGCCGTTTCTAGATTGATTTGCGGCTTCAATTCACGATCAATGCTCGAGGGAATCATGCTCGCGACCTTGCTACTTAAACCCCCTCTTCCCCCTCTCCATTTCCCCCAGACCCCGAGCACAAAGCGCCCCCAGGCTGCCCGTATTCGCCTTTACACCGCCGCAGACAGAACCCGCTCCGGCGACCAATCCTGGTGAGTTCCGTGCGCGCCTTCCTCTCTGGTTCACGCAAGCTGCTTCACGACCTCCTTGCGCTTCTTCTGATATCTTTGGTTTGTCCTGTACTGCCCCAGGTCATCGACTTCATCGAACACCGCGAGTTTCTGACGTTGTCTCCAACTCCGGCGACTAAATTAGGTGAGCCTCGTGTTCCCCTCCGTCTCTGAATCACACGGACGCGTTCGCCTGCATCTAGCACATCTGCTAACACCTTTAGTTTGAATCCTCATGCCCCAGAACATCGTCTTCGACTCCATCAGAGAGCATCCGACGCCGTGCACGACTCCGACGAGCTCCAGCGACCACCTCTGCGCGCCCCTTCGCCAACGAAGGCCACCTTGAGCATCAGCAGCACACGGCGAGCTTGGTAAGCCCCTTCTCCCTCTCCCGCGCGACCTAGAACGCCGGTAGCAGCTCTGACAGAGACGCCGCCGCCAGTCGCCGCTGCTAGCGCCGCATGTCTATGGTCAATTAGATTAGGGCCGTAGGATTTTGATCTAACGAGTAAGATTAGATCTGTATCGAAGAGGTACGCGTTAGATCTGGCCGTGCATCTTCATTTAAATCATGTGGCTCTCGTTGAACGATCCGCCCGAACCGGTACCAACCAATAGGAACACGCCGCGTGTCTGCTAGTTAGATTTAAAATCAGAATTTGAATCTATTAGATGTTTGATTTTGTTTTAGTCATAACTTTTGATTCCCATGTTCAAATTTGATGAATTTTATATCAATGGAATCAAGAGAGAAAGCCCTTTCCAAATATGCAATGTGTTTAATGTTTTGTTTCTGTTAAAATTGTCATTTTTATAGAAACATGTGTAGGCCTATTTTGTGTATATAAATTATTTGAGAATTGTTTTAGTGTTCAAATAAAGATTGTTTGGCAAGTTTTGAACTTGTTTGTGATCCATTACTGTGCACTTGTCTTGTTGAGTTTAGAAAATCATCACATATCATATTGCATGCATCCATATATTTTTGCTTGTATTTATTTTGTATGTGATTTGTTGTTATGTTTTTATGTGAAGATTTTGGTGCAAATAGTGATTGTGATTGTGAGGAGTGTAGCTACTCTCCAAACTACCAAGGCAAGTGGTGCTTCATGATTTTACCCCTATGTTTTACTACTATGCATTAGAAATATTTTTGCTAGTCTTGCATGGTTATATTTTGCTTATATGCTATGCTTGGGAAATCCTAGTAGTTGTAGAATTGCTAGAAATTTCTAAGTTAAGATGCTTATCTATGTCATGCTTAGCCTAGCTAGTAGCAACCAAGGGTGGTGAAATATTCATGCTATGATAAAATATTTCTAAGTCTTTGGACTTGTATTTTGCTTAATAAAACAACTAAGTGAATGAAACACCTGGGTGGAATGGAAGGAATGGTTTATGTTGAGTGGTTACACAAGGCCCATTTCTATGGTTTACCTTGTGTATCTCACTTGTGGAAAGCCACCCAGGAACAAAGGGATTTGAGAGGCCAAATGTTGAGAAGTTTCTAGTGCAGCCACTTGGCAATATGGGCTCTGCCTGGATCACATAGGTTGCAAAAACTTAGCCACTTGGACAGTTGGTGGTAGTGGGATGATAGGTTGGAACGCATCCATTTGGTCTAAGGGAAGGCTTCCGAAAGGTCCTGTCTTGGTGAAAATCAAGTCTGGTGGGGAAAGTGCACAACCTCTGCAGATGGAAGAATCTAAGTACTTAGCCATGTCCCTTGTATTGGACAACTTGAGCATCAAGACATGGAAGCTATCAAGAATCTCCTCATCCCAATTTCTAAGTAAAACTTGTGGTTGAACAAGGGTGAAGGACCCCAATGTCTATTGGTGGCTCCTTGGGAAAAGTTTTTGACAAGGAAAAACTTAGTGATTTCAACTAATAGGCTAAACCTATTTTGAGCAAAGCAAGCCTAAGCTACACTTAGCCAAATTGCATATAGTATTTAGTCCACCAATATTATACTAAGATATCACTTGCCAATACTATTCCAATGTATTGACCCACTATGGCTGTAACTTGTGATGTTGCAGGTTATTCTGATGATGATTAGGAGTCATGAGTCTACACTCAACATGTTTGCCTGTGGCACATGAAGATGAAGACTTTTTATCTATTTACTTATTTAAACTCTTGTACTAGGCCTGTGGCCATGGAGTTGTAAAGACTATGTTTGTCTCTGGAATGACTGTAATAATGACCTTTGTTTGGTACTTCATCTTAAACTGTGGATGCTAGCATTGATCCAGGGACTAGCATTGCAATCACAGGGATCCTTTTCCTTTATAAAGGAGGGATCTTACAGATGGTATCAGAGCACTGTGTTGCCTGTAGGATTATGACCCTAGGATTGGAAAGCACTAAGGAAAAAAATTGACAACTTCCACACTTGTCTTTTCTTCTCGTAAACTTTTCTAATCTTCTTTCTCATATCTATTTGTAGATGAACTCCATCAACAAAGACGTAAGGAAGGGACCACTCATGACAATGACTTTGGAATGTGAGGCAGAATTCCCCAAGGCTCTCAAGGACCTCATGGTTGCAATGGGAATACATGGTGCAGCTGTGTACAAAGGTTTTCCTGTGATGGATGAAGGAGGTGAGTACTGGTGGGTGCAACTTCACTTGTATAAAAACAAGGAAGACAACCACAAGGAATCAGGATTCTGCATGGTCACCAACTCAGTGGTGCACACTACATTCTTTGATTCAGCAAGGGATGTAGCTTGGAAGGCCATCAAAGAACTTGGTGATAGAGTCAAGTGCAGAATGCTCAACATCCAGAATGACCTAAAGGAAGAGAAGAAACATACCCAAGAGTTGGAGTCTACCAACCAAACCTTAAGAGGAGACATTATAGACTTAGTAATGGAGTCATGTGCTCAAGATAGACTGATTGCTTCTAGAAATATTATGTTAGCCAACTTGTCAAGTGAGTTGGGATTGTAACGTAATACGTTAGTTGGACCACCACTTATCACCTTATTTTCCAAATGTTGCTTGAAATAAGTTGAATCTTGGATGTTGTAATGGTTTCATGTATGCCATGACTTGTGTGATTTGATTTCCAAAGTTATACATGTGTTGCTTGTTTTGTGATTCATTCCTATGTATGTTGATTCTAACTTTTTCTATCTTATAAAATATATGCCTAATGTTATTATCAGCACGGTTGATGAGTTCAAGGGAACTCGCTTTGGCACTCGTATTATTGAGCTCACTAGCCTGCCCAATCTCCCACTTCCTTCCATCATGATGCTTCCCCTCACCAAGTTTGAGAGGAAAGACCTTTGGGGCTTCAAGGTCAATCAGCCAGGATGCCAGACTGAGCCAGCCACGGAGGCCATCATCTTCAAGCTCATGCATGATGACAAGGAGAGAGTCCTTGAGGTAGTCATGTAGGATCTGATAGGACGTCTACTAGGGAGACACTCTCGTGAGGTTAGAGGTACTCACTTCCACACCTTCGGTAGACGTGATGAGGATGGTGAGGCCATTGACTTCGAGGACACTTCGAGGGAGTCAGCAGAGACGATTCATCTATACCTCCAGGACTTAGAGGTTCTTCTTAGGCATGTGGACACTGATAGGACCAACGTCATGCTCAGCAATGACGAACTCCAGGTGCAGCTTCGTGAGAAGGACAAGCTCTTCGCGGAGCAAGATGAGATAGTCAAGGAGATGGAGGCCAAGTTCGAGAGTCAGGACAGAAAGTTCAAGAGTCAAGAGAAGCGAGTCCAAGATAGGAACAAGAGGATTCGGGACATGACTGCAGAACTGGAGGCCAAGGACTTCGAGCTCGAGCATCAGCAGACTGTGATAGAGAGGCTTCGTTCTCAGAAGAGGGCTCTCAAAGCCAAAGTAGAGACCTTGACAACCAATGTCGAGGAATACAAGACCGCTATGGAGAATGCAGGTCTTACATTTGTTGAGGAGGAGGTTGATGCCGAGGAGTAGTGTTGATTACTCATTTATCATTTATTTATCATGCTTTTTATTGAGTCGCAGTGACCATCCAACATGTGGATGGCTTGCTATTGGTGTGTTTACTTTGCAAACTTGTTGTCCTTGTTGTTGAACTTTTATTATTGTGATGCATGTTGGTGATTGTTTATGTGACGTATTGTGCATAATAGCATCTATGGGTATCTCATTCTTATCTCTATTGAACAAACCACAGATGCCTCCCCGTCGTGCCAATCCCAACCCCAACAACAACAACATCACCCCTGAGATGCAGCAAATGATGACAGCTCAGACTCAGTTGATGCAAATGATGACTACGTTCATCCAGAATCAGAACAACACCAACAACAACAACAACAACAATAACAACAACAACAACAACCCACCGGGTTTTGACATGCTTACTAGGTTCTTGAGACTGAGGCCAACAAAGTTCTCAGGGACTACTGATCCTATGGTGGCCAATGATTGGCTACGCTCTGTGAACAAAGACTTGGTAACTTTTGGCTGTACTGATGAAGAAAAAGTCAGATTTGCAGCACATTTGATGGAAGGACCAGCAGCTACTTGGTGGGATAACTTCCAGATCACCACTCCCATTGCGGATGTGACATGGGCTATCTTCGAAGATGGTTTCCGTACTGCTCACATCTCATCCGGAGTGATGAGTCTGAAGAAAAAAGAGTTTCATAACCTGAAGCAGCACCACCGCAGCGTGGTAGAGTATATTGAGGAGTTCAACAATCTGGCGCGTTATGCACCGGATGAAGTTGACACTGATGCTAAAAGAAAAGAGAAGTTTCTTGAGGGCCTGAATGATGAACTGAACCTGCAGCTATTAGTGGCCTATGTTCCCACTTATCAGTCTCTTTGTGATAAGGCTTCTATTTTGGAGAACAAAATGAAGCAAGTTGAGAGTAGGAAGAGAAAGCACTCGGACAAGCACAGCTCGGGATCGTCTCACAAGCGTTCCCATTATGATGATAGTGGAAGCTCAGGATCCCACAAGCATGGGAAATTCAACAAGCACCACAACCACAACCGTCATCATGACAACAAACATCACCGTAGTCATGACAATGACAAGTACAAGAACCACAAGAGTGGATATAAGAGCCACCACAGTGGTAGTGGAAGTGGCAGTGGAAGCCAGCCTGTCAAGAGGGATATTAGTCAGGTTGAATGTTTCAAGTGCAAGAAGATGGGGCATTATGCCAATGAATGCCCGAAAAAGAAAGTTGAAGGACCCAACAAGCCTAACCCTTTCCAAAAGGGACAAGTGAACCACATCAATGTGGAGGAAATATATGAGGAACCTGATGCTGTTGCTGGTAAGTTCAAACTCAATTCTGTTCCAGCATTTGTTCTCTTTGATACTGGTGCATCTCATTCATTCATATCAAGAGCATTTGTTGAAAGAAATGAACTACCGGTAGAAACTACTGGTTGCCCTATAAAAGTAAGTTCTCCTGGCGGAGAAATGATAGTGAATTCAGGATGTCATGATCTAGTCATAGAGTTTGGGAAGTATAAGTTTCCCGTTAACTTGATAATCCTAAACTCCCAAGGATTGGATCTCATTTTGGGAATGGACTGGATGACTAAACACAACGGAGTGATAGATTGTGCCAACCATACTGTCTCACTCACAACTCCAGAAAATAAAAGGATCAGATTCAAGACCAACTTTGAAGCAAAAAGGAGTAAGCTAAATTCCCTTAAGGGGGTTAGCATGGACAGTGTGCCAATTGTGAGTGAATATCCGGATGTGTTTCCGGAAGAATTGCCAGGAAGGCCACCAGATAGAGATGTGGAGTTTCTTATTGATTTGCTACCAAGATTTGGACCAATAGCAAAGAGACCGTACAAGATGTCAGTTGATGAACTAAAAGAACTCAAGAAACAACTTGGAGAACAGTAGCAGAAAGGATTTATTCAACCAATTTCTTCATCTTGGGGAGCACCAGTTTTGTTTGTGGAAAATAAAGATAGAAGTCAAAGGTTATGCATAGATTACCGTTCACTCAATGAGGTGACTATCAAGAACAAGTACCCTTTGCCCAGAATCAATGACTTGTTTGATCAGCTAGAAGGAGCTTGTGTGTTCTCAAAGATTGATCTCCGGTCAGGTTATTTCCAGCTCAAGATAAGAGAGCAAGACATACCTAAGACAGCATTCACCACAAGGTATGGATTGTATGAGTATACCGTGATGCCATTTGGTTGGACCAATGCACCAGCATACTTCATGAATATGATGAACAAGGTGTTCATGGAATTTCTTGATAAGTTTGTTGTCGTTTTTATCGATGACATTTTAATCTACTCCAAGAGCAAAGAATAGCATGAAGGACATTTGCGTTTGATACTTGAGAAGCTTAGAGAGCATAAACTATATGCCAAATTCAGCAAGTGTGAATTTTGGTTGAATGAAGTTGGATTTCTTGGACACGTTGTGTCAAGAGATGGTGTAGCAGTTGATCCTGCTAAAGTTTCAGCTGTAACTGAATGGGAATCTCCCAAGTCAGTGAAAGAAGTTCATAGTTTCCTTGGCTTAGCAGGTTACTATAGAAGATTCATTGAGAATTTCTCCAAGGTAGCAAAACCTATGACAGAATTGCTAAAGAAAGACAAGAAATTTGCTTGGTCTGAAGGTTGTGAACTCAGCTTTCAAGAATTGAAGAAGAGACTAGTGACAGCACCAGTCTTGTGTTTGCCAGATTTGGAGAAAGATTTCCAAGTGTATTGTGATGCGTCTCATCATGGTTTAGGTGCAGTACTCATGCAAGAAGGAAAAGTTGTGACTTATGCCTCGAGACAACTCAAAACTCATGAAGTGAACTACCCTACTCATGATTTAGAGTTAGCCTCTGTTGGCCATGCACTCAAAACATGGAGACATTATCTTTTGGGAAAGCGATGTGAAGTGTTCACAGATCACAAGAGTTTGAAGTATATCTTTACCCAGAAGGAAATTAACATGAGACAAAGAAGATGGCTAGAACTCATCAAGGACTATCACTTAAGTTTGCAATACCACCCCGGTAAAGCAAATGTTGTAGCAGATGCTCTAAGCCATAAAGTTTTTGTGAATGGCCTTACTAAGGGAAAACTGCCAGATGATCTGTGTGCCCAATTTAGAGATCTCAGATTGGAGATTGTGCCTGAAGGACATCTCATGTCTTTGGATGTTCAACCCACCTTGTTGGACAAGATCAAAGAAGCCCAGAAGACTGATAAAGAAATTGAAGAGATCAAGGAAAAGATTGGCAAGGGAAAAGCCAAAGGATTCCATGAAGATGAACAAGGTACTTTATGGCATGGAAAACGTATCTGTGTTCCACAAGATCCGGAGCTTCGGAAACTGATTTTACAAGAAGCACACAACTCACCATATTCTATTCATCCGGGTAACACCAAGATGTACATGGATATGAAAGAAAGGTTTTGGTGGAATAATCTCAAGAAGGACATCGCCGAACATATTGCTTTGTGTGATGTATGTAGCAGAGTGAAGGCGGAACACCAGAAACCAGCAGGTTTGCTTCAACCACTACCTATTCCTGATTGGAAGTGGGACAAGATTGGTATGGATTTCATTACCGGATTGCCAAGGACCCGGTCAGGATATGATTCTATTTGGGTAGTAGTGGATCGCCTAACTAAAGTGGCTCATTTCATACCCGTGAAGACAACCTACACTAGTGCTAAGTTAGCCAAGATATATATGAGTAGAATTGTGTGTCTACATGGAGTACCCAAGAGTATTGTGTCTGATAGGGGAACTCAATTCACTTCTCATTTTTGGAGGCAATTACATGGGTCATTGGGAACGAGGTTGGAATTCAGCACCGCTTTTCATCCTCGGTCGATGGATGCATGAAAGGACTAATCAGATTCTTGAAGATATGTTGAGGGCATGTGCCCTAGACTATGGAGCCAGTTGGGATGAAAGTCTGCCTTACGCAGAATTCTCTTATAATAATAGCTATCAAGCCAGTATTGAGATGGCTCCTTTTGAGTTTCTCTATGGGAGAAAGTGTACCACCCCATTGCTATGGAATGGTGTGGGGGAAAGAAGTTTGTTCGGACCAGAACTAATCAAAGAGGCTGAAGAAAAAGTCAAACTGGTTAAGGACAGATTGAAGATAGCACAGTCCTGACAGAAGAGCTACGCAGATCCTAAGCGTAGAGAAGTCACATATGAAGTTGGTGATAGAGCTTATCTTAGAGTGTCACCACTTCGTGGAGTGAAAAGGTTTGGAGTCAAAGGAAAGTTGGCCCCAAGATATGTTGGACCATTCAAGATTCTGAGTCGCAAAGGAGAAGTAGCCTATGAGATTGAATTGCCAGAGTCTTTGTCAGCTGTTCATAATGTGTTTCATGTGAGTCAGCTTAAGAAATGTCATCCGGAAATGGAAGAAACTTCTTTGAAGGATACTATACCTTTGGAAGAAGTCCAATTGGAAAGTGATATCACTTATGAAGAGAAACCTATCAAGATTCTTGAGACTGCAGAAAGAGTTACTCGGACTAAGACTATCAAGTTCTGCAAAGTTCAATGGAACTATCATTCCGAAGAAGAAGCAACATGGGAAAGAGAAGATGATCTTCGGAAAGACCACCCTCACCTATTTGCTAGCCAATCCGAATCTCGAGGGCGAGATTCACCTTAAGGGGGTTAGATTTGTAACATCCCTAAAATCATGTTTCAAACTCATGCATATCATCCATGCATCCATGATCATTTAGGGTTTCATTTCAAAATCATTTCAAAAACAGGAGCATGTATTGCTCATTGTTTTATGTATGAACACTCTAGCCTTTGGGCTACTTGCTATTGAGTGAGGTGCAATTATTCATTCAGTAGTGTTTTGAATTCAAATATAAGTGGTTGCAAAAGCTTGAATAAAGTTTCCAAACAAAGTATGAAATAAAACCAAGATTATGCCAATTAATATATATCTCTTAATGGCTTGGTTTTATTCTAATTTTCAAATGACCCAAGTTGGTTTTTTGTAAACAGAAAGGTTTGACACTTAATTGAGTACAAGATTCATGGTAAAAAAGTCCAGAGAAGATTTGAAGTCAAACAGATTTGAAATGGAGTTTGAAAATCCTTTTTAGAAAATCAAACAGAAAAAGAAAAGGATTAAAAGAGAAAAAAATAAGCAAACAGTCAAATCTGGCCTAACCAGCCCAACTAGCCCAGCAACCCCTCCCGCGAACCGTTTTTCTTTACTCGCAAACGAAGCCACCAAGTGACTGACCGCCTGTCCCCACCTCCCCTCTGTTTCTCTCACTGACAATGCGGCCCGCGCAACAGACTTCTTCTCCACCCCGGCGACGAGTTCCTCCCCCAAATCACTCGGCCGTTTCTAGATTGATTTGTGGCTTCAATTCACGATCATTGCTCAAGGGAATCATGCTCGCGACCTTGCTACTTAAATCCCCTCTGCCCCCTCTACATTTTCCCCCAGACCCCGAGCACAGAGCGCCCCCAGGCTGCCCGTATTCGCCCTTACACCGCCGCAGACAGAACCCGCTCTGGCGACCAATCCCGGTGAGTTCCGTGCGGGCCCTCCTCTCTGGTTAACGCGAGCTACTTCGCGACCTCCTTGCGCTTCTTATGATATCTTTGGTTCGTCCTGTACTGCCCCAGGTCATCGACTTCATCGAACACCGCGAGTTTCTGACGTCGTCTCCAACTCCGGCGACTAAATTAGGTGAGCCTCGTGTTCCCCTCCGTCTCTGAATCACACGGACGCGTTCGCCTGCATCTAGCGCATCTGCTAACACCTTTAGTTTGAATCCTCATGCCCCAGAACATCGTCTTCGACTCCATCAGAGAGCATCCGACGCCGTGCACGACTCCGACGAGCTCCAGCGACCACCTCTGCGCGCCCCTTCGCCAACGAAGGCCACCTTGAGCATCAGCAGCACACGGCGAGCTTGGTAAGCCCCTTCTCCCTCTCCCGCGCGACCTAGAACGCCGGTAGCAGCTCTGACAGAGACGCCGCCGCCAGTCGCCGCTGCTAGCGCCGCATGTCTATGGTCAATTAGATTAGGGCCGTAGGATTTTGATCTAACGAGTAAGATTAGATCTGTATCGAAGAGGTACGCGTTAGATCTGGCCGTGCATCTTCATTTAAATCATGTGGCTCTCATTGATCGATCCGCCCGAACCGGTACCAACCAATAGGAACACGCCGCGTGTCTGCTAGTTAGATTTAAAATCAGAATTTGAATCTATTAGATGTTTGATTTTGTTTTAGTCATAACTTTTGATTCCCACGTTCAAATTTGATGAATTTTATATCAATGGAATCAAGAGAGAAAGCCCTTTCCAAATATGCAATGTGTTTAATGTTTTGTTTCTGTTAAAATTGTCATTTTTATAGAAACATGTGTAGGCCTATTTTGTGTATATAAATTATTTGAGAATTGTTTTAGTGTTCAAATAAAGATTGTTTGGCAAGTTTTGAACTTGTTTGTGATCCATTACTGTGCACTTGTCTTGTTGATTTTAGAAAATCATCACATATCATATTGCATGCATCCATATATTTTTGCTTGTATTTATTTTGTATGTGATTTGTTGTTATGTTTTTATGTGAAGATTTTGGTGCAAATAGTGATTGTGATTGTGAGGAGTGTAGCTACTCTCCAAACTACCAAGGCAAGTGGTGCTTCATGATTTTACCCCTATGTTTTACTACTATGCATTAGAAATATTTTTGCTAGTCTTGCATGGTTATATTTTGCTTATATGCTATGCTTGGGAAAAACTAGTAGTTGTAGAATTGCTAGAAATTTCTAAGTTAAGATGCTTATCTATGTCATGCTTAGCCTAGCTAGTAGCAACCAAGGGTGGTGAAATATTCATGCTATGATAAAATATTTCTAAGTCTTTGGACTTGTATTTTGCTTAATAAAACAACTAAGTGAATGAAACACCTGGGTGGAATGGAAGGAATGGTTTATGTTGAGTGGTTACACAAGGCCCATTTCTATGGTTTACCTTGTGTATCTCACTTGTGGAAAGCCACCCAGGAACAAAGGGATTTGAGAGGCCAAATGTTGAGAAGCTTCTAGTGCAGCCACTTGGCAATATGGGCTCTGCCTGGATCACATAGGTTGCAAAAACTTAGCCATTTGGACAATTGGTGGTAGTGGGATGATAGGTTGGAACGCGTCCATTTGGTCTAAGGGAAGGCTTCCGAAAGGTCCTGTCTTGGTGAAAATCAAGTCTGGTGGGGAAAGTGCACAACCTCTGCAGATGGAAGAATCTAAGTACTTAGCCATGTCCCTGGTATTGGACAACTTGAGCATCAAGACATGGAAGCTATCAAGAATCTCCTCATCCCAATTTCTAAGTAAAACTTGTGGTTGAACAAGGGTGAAGGACCCCAATGTCTATTGGTGGCTCCTTGGGAAAAGTTTTTGACAAGGAAAAACTTAGTGATTTCAACTAATAGGCAAAACCTATTTTGAGCAAAGCAAGCCTAAGCTACACTTAGCCAAATTGCATATAGTATTTAGTCCACCAATATTATACTAAGGTATCACTTGCCAATACTATTCCAATGTATTGACCCACTGTGGATGTAACTTGTGATGTTGCAGGTTATTCTGATGATGATTAGGAGTCATGAGTCTACACTCAACATGTTTGCCTGTGGCACATGAAGATGAAGACTTTTTATCTATTTACTTATTTAAACTCTTGTACTAGGCATGTTGCCATGGAGTTGTAAAGACTATGTTTGTCTCTGGAATGACTGTAATAATGACCTTTGTTTCTGTGTACTTCATCTTAAACTGTGGATGCTAGCATTGATCCAAGGACTAGCATTGCAATCACAGGGATCCTTTTCCTTTATAAAGGAGGGATCTTACAGCAAGGCGAGGCGAGCTTGGGGTCGGCGGGGATAGATGATGACCGACGGTGGCCGGAGATTCCGATTTACTCAAACGAGGTCACACGTGAGGGGGAAATGAGGCTAGGGAGAGAGAGTCGAGCACGGTGGTTCCAGCGGTGGCAACGGCTTGAGCTGGGGCGGCCAGAAACAGCGATGCCGACGGTGACTGGCGGCTAGGATGCTTCGGCCATGGTGCTGCCGCGAGGGAGAGGAAGAGAGGAAATGAAATGGGTACTGGGAGAGAGAGCGCAGCACGACGGTTCTTATCCACGACTCTAGGGGCAGCGGCAGGCATCACAGCGCGCAAGAGATCGACAGCGAGGCTGCTGCCAGGCAGCTGCTTGCCGGCGAGGAAAAAGAAGAAAGGGGAGAAGGCCGAAGGGGTACGAGCCAGAGGTTGGCTGGCTTGGGCCCCGGGTGGGCTGGCTGCTGGCACTGATGGCAGCAGGGAGAGAGGAGAGGAAAGATGGGCTCGGCCCAAAGAGGATTAGGTTTAGATTTTTTTCCAGGAAATCCTTTTCTATTTCTGGTTTCTTTTTATATTTGGAATTCAAACCTGTTTTGAATAATTTCAATTTATAGAAACTTTTGTATAATATTTGAAAACACTAAGGGGCACTTATAACTATTTGAGCTCCTCTTGTTTTGGTAGTTATCAAAATATAGAACCATTTGAATAGTTTGAGAAGGAAAATAATAATTAGGGTTTCGGTTGCTCTTATTTGGTTAAATCTAAGTGCAAGTGTAATGCATGCATGCAGTGCTCAAACATGTCTTATTTATATTACACAAAAGAGTGGTATGCTACATTGTATAAAAGAAGCATTTTCCATTTTTTAAATCTCTTTCTACTTTCTATTTGACACCCCTTGTCAGTTTTGCCCTTGGTTTTTAAGTTCTACTCAGTTTTTCCCTTGGTTTTTAAGTTCTACTCAGTTTTCCCCTCTCTCTTAGTTACAAACTCTCACACCTGTGCTCATCTTGGCTGCTACACTCTGATTGGTCGAGATAGTTTTCACGTGGATCGTACCCACCTACTGTTAATCATCTATGATCTAGCGGACAGGATAACCCCTGTATCTATCGGGGGCACCCTCTATCCATGCAAAAAATAACGAGTTTGCCACCGATGCTTTAACTCCATAAACAAATGATTTTGAATATAATTTGAAGGGAAAGTGTTCAAAGGTGTATATTTTTTGCATTATATTTCACTCCATGAAAATGATAAATGATCAGGATTTTATTAGCACAACATTATCATGTCCAAAGTGCGATTTCAAAGAGTTCAAAGGTGTATAATTTTTTCCATATGCAATTTTATGCATTACAATCTATGAAAATGATAATCTATCAAGATTTTCTTAGCACATCATTATCACGTATTAATGTAGAGGTCCCAACCTTTAATAAGGTAGAGATCCCTATGTTTACAATGCTAGTCCCTGGATCAATAGCTAGCATCCATAGTTAAGATGTAATATCAAGAAACAAAGGTCATAATACAGCTTTATAACCAGGAATAAAATAATCCATTACATCTTACATAGCTTATTTGGCTATCTCATTACAATGCAGCAGAAATAACTATAGCATGGAGTCCTTCATCTTCAAAGTGCCACAGGCAATCATGTGGGTTGTAGACTTGTAATCCTAATCAACACACTTCACTAACATCAAACAAACCTGCAACATAATAAGTTGCAGCCACAAGGGTGAATACATTGAATTGTATTGGCAAGTTTCACTACATGTAGAAATAAGTGGATCCTATCATTATATGCATATTTGGCTAAGTAGGGTTTAGGTTCATTTGCAGAAAGCAATATAGTTTTATCCTATATTTTCAAAATAGTTTTGATCTTTTGACAATCTTTCTGAACTCCTTGGAAGACTCCAAGTGCTTCTAATCCCTTGTTGACACCATCAAGTTTTACTTTGAGAAATTGGAATGTCGAGATCTTCCATAGCTTCAGGTCTTAGTTGCTCAGAGTTGTCCATAACCGGGGACACGACTAAGTACTTAGAATTTGATCTTCTGCAGAAGTTGTACACTTTACCCACATGACACAATCTCGTCTTGTCGCCACCAGTGGCCACTGGATAAGTACACACCAAATGGAGTACCGGGAGATCGAGAATGTGACAAAGTCTTTCCATAGAAGTCCTCCCAATACACAATGCTAGCCTGTCTACCAGGCACCAATGTAAGGATATATTTCCAATACATGATTCTAGTTAACCTGAAGATGCCAATGCAAGGGTCTTCCACTATGTAGTTGACTAATCCAGAGCCCATTTAGCATGTGGCTGTACACGGAAGCCACTGTACGAGAAAATGTTCAATCTCTAAGTCCCTGGGTGGTTTTCTTGTAGTGCACATACAAAAATATAGCCATATAAACATGGTTCCCTTTTTTGCCACCTTATCCAAAATTGAGTATCCTCATTCCACCCAGGTGGTTCATTGAGTACTTGTTTTATTATATAAAACATATATTTTTCCAACACTTCGTATAATCCTATCATGTATTCCATCCCAAGTCTATAGCATGGCTAAGCATACTAAAACTATGATGTTTTCACTAAGGAAGATGGATTTACTAATAGGACATAGCATAACATAATAATATAGTAGCCCTATCATGCATACTACAAAACTACCACTAAGTGTAGTGAAAATAGTAGGACATGGATGATAGTGTCACTTGCCTTTTTAGTAGAGACTATTGGTTCACTCCTTGATCTTGAAAATATCACACTCTTCTAATTTCACTACAATTCAATCAAGCAAGCACATAATCAAACTAGCATTCAAACAATTTATCACATGAAATAATAAAATCAAGCAATGCATGCAAGCATGCAAAAGATTGTTTTATTTGGAAAAGTGGTTTCTAGTAGGCTCTAAACATATTAAATCTCCTATTGGTCATTTACCAAAGTGGTAAAACCATTTAAATTCAAGTTGGTGAAAATGGCCATTTAAATCATTTTTGTTTTGCTAGAAGTGATTTAAATCAAAGTAACATTTTGTAGTTTTAGTCAAATATATTCTTAAACACAAATGCTAGTGTTTGTGGTCAGAGTGTTTAATATTAACCCATTTGCAAAAGGTTTCATCCAAATTCCATTTTTAAATCAAAGCAATATTTTATTTACTAGAAATGCCTTTAAACAAAGTAATAATTTCACTAGGGTTCATCAAATATATTTTTAAATCCTAAAACTTGATGTTTAGGGTCATAAAGTTTAAATCACATCATTTTCCAAAAGATTTTACTTTAAAAGCATTTTTAAACCATAACCAATATTTTTATTTAGCTAGAAATGCTTTTATTCAAAGATTTAATTCCTAAGTGTCACCAAATATATTTTTAAATCTACAAGTTGGTTCTTAGGGTCAGTAGGTTCAAAACAATTCATTTACAAAAGATTTTATCCTAAAAATATTTTTAGAATAAATTTTATACTCAAAATAATCCTACATATGTTTCTGCATAAACAACCAATTTTACAGAAGCAAAATACTAAACAAAGTGCATGGTTGGAAAGGTTTTGTTTTCCTGATTCCAATGATATAAAATTTGCAAAATTTGGACATGTGGATTAAAAGTTATGAATTTTACAAATCCTATCACCTAATAGATCAAATTTCTGTTTTTAAAACAAACTCTAGACACGTGTCTTAATCTTACTGGCGCGTACTGGTTCGTGCGGATTGTGCTCTGTGGATCGTTGGATCTAAGTAAGATCGTGCGGCACATATCATAACTTACCCCTTCGTCTAAATCTAATCGTAGCCAGACGATAAGCATCCTACGGTTCTGAACACGGTGACCACAGATTGGCGGCGCTGGCGGCGGCGCTCTGGCGGTGGCGTTGCCGATGAACTAGGAAGCGAGGGAGAGAGTGAAGATGCTCACCAGACTCGCAGGAGTGTTGCGATGATCAACGTGGTCTCTGTTCATCGAGGGGCGCTCGGGGATAGCGGTGATTGCTCACCGGAGTTTGCGGTGGTGCCAGGCGTCTCTGTTCATCGACGGGGGCAAGGTTACAGGCCACCAAAAGGCAAAAGGGAGGAGGTGTTAGACGCGGGCGAGTGTGGCGAATGCGGGTGCATCATTGAAAGGGAGAGGGGTGGACAGAACTTACGGGGAGGGGTCGCCAGAGAAGTGGCAGACGTCGGTGGCATTCAGAGGTCATCCTTGCCGACGCTCTGGGGCAAGCGCGGCCAAGATAGAACCACCGGTAGATGCGCAATGGTCTGGGGAGTAGTCTCGTTGGTACTGGGAGGCAAGGGGAGGATCTACGTCGTCGGAATCGGACGGAGTTGCTCGTCGGCGACAGTGTGTTCGCGAGAGAAATTTGTGCAGCCTGCTGGCCGAGAGGAGATGGCGCCTGGGGGAAAAGAGAGATGAGGCACGGGCGTTTAAGGGTGTATCATCGCTGGCGAGGATTAACCGTGCATTGACGCGAATTTATGCCACGGATTCAAGGTAGGAACGGCAACGTGTGGGGAAAAACGGTCGACGCGGGTGAAGAAGAAGAACTGGCAGGTGGGGTCGCGCTGACAGCAAGAGAGAGGGAGTGCGCGAGGGGGCCAGGCGTCAGTGACTGAGTGGGTGTGCTGCTGGGTGGAAAACGTTTCGCAAGAGGGGAAGGAGTGGGCTGCGCTACTGGGCTTTAGTTGGGCCAGATGGGTTGGGTTGCTTCTTTCCCCATTTTTTTATTCTGAATCCTTTTCTTTTTCCTTTTCTATTTTTCTGTTTTGATTTTTGTTCAAATAATTTGTCACAAGATTTTCCAAATCTTGTTATGTGAAAAATAAATGAATAAAATAAAAACTTTGTTGATTTTCAGGGTGAGAAGAAACTTTTAGATTCCAATTGGAAAACCTTCAAACCTATTTGATCAAACAAATCCTAAAGGGATTTAAAAAGATAAACAATTAATAAAGAAAAATTTAAATATTTGGAATTACTATTTTGAATCTTTTAATAAAAAGATTTGGTTTTCAAAAGCAAATGATAGAATTATAAATAAGGATTATTTTATAAGCCAAATTAAAACTTGGCCAAAGCCTTTGAAATAAAATATTTCTACTTGATAAAAATAGTAAAGATTTATTTAAATAAAATAATAAGGATTTAATATCCAATTTTATTAGAAATAAAGGTTTTACTATTTTAAATTAAACATCAAAATTGTTAATTTATTTTAAATAAGTTTTCCATGTATATTATATTCTCAAATAAAACCTACTGAATTGATTTTGATGTTATTTAGATTTCTAATGGAGATTTTAAATAAAACAAATCCTATTTGAATAAATAACTTAGGACTATTTATTTAATTATTAGATAGATCCTAAAAAGAATAAAAATATTATTTAGTTTTTAGACTTCGGTTTATGTTGTTAAACAGAACCAAAACTCAATATAAGGTTGGAGGAGGTTTGATTTGTTTTGGATGTTTGATTTGTTTGATTGAATTTCAAACAGAAAATAGAAATGGAAAAATATAAAACAATTAGAAAGAAAAAAAATAGAACCAGACCTGACCCAACCCACCTGGCCTAGGAAGCCCGGTCGTAGCCCAATTTTCCTCTCCCTTTCGGCGAAACGTTTTCCACCTAAACTCGCACCCACAGAGCGACTGACTGGTGGAACCTCTCCATATCTCACTCCCTCGCTGACGCCCAGACCCCACCGCCAGCTCACTCTCTTCCTCCCCGCGACGACCTCGCCCCTCATTCCTCTTTGGCCATTACTGCCGATGAAATGCCGGCGTGATTACGCGTTAACCACGCCATGTAACGGCCCTGCGACCACGCCTACTTAAGCGCCAGCATCTCCTCTCTCGTTCCCCTCTGTCGCCCCACCTTAGCACGCCCCCAGGCTGCCAAATTTTCTCCTACACCACCCTCTGCTCCGACAAACTCGCGAGCAAATTCCGGCGACCCCGTGCCACCCCTTGTCTCCCGAGCACACGGGCACATTCCCCAGACCCAGGCGCACCTTCCCGTGTTGCCACCTCAACCGCGCGTGCTCTGCAGGCTCGGCAACGATGATGACCACCGTCGCCGTGTCTGTTTCTTTCTCAGGCGAGCTTTCCTGGTAAGAACCGACCACCCCGAGCCCTCTCAATCACGCACGCATCATCGCCATGGCTTTGCGCATCTGACCGTGCTTCCCGTTTGTTTCCTCGTGAGCCGTAGCGCCGTCCTCGACGACGACAGAGCGTGGCCATCATCAGACTCAACTCTGACGAGCGATTAACCGCAACCTTGTGCGCCCCTTCATCAACCACGAGCAGGTTGAGCATTCCCACATCACTGCGATCACGGTGAGCCATCTCTTCTTCTTCCTAGCTTCCTCTAGCGCCAGCTCCGCCGCTAGCCGAATGTCGCCGCCGCGTGCAGCCATCGAGCGCCGCCAGAACTTGGTCAAGGTGACGATGGCCGTTAGATGACGATCCAATGGATGCGATTAGATCACTTAACGCTGAAGGGGTACGCAACCAGTGCCGTGCGATTTAACTTGATCCAACGCCTCACATTGTTGATCCGGACGACGCGGTACCGATGAATAGGAAAGCGCGGCGTGGCCCAGCTTTTGATTTAAAACAGAATTATAATCAGATTTGTTTGCAAATTTGAAAAATCCATAACTTTTGATCCACATGTCCAAAAATTGCAAATTTTATATCAATGGAATCAGTGAAACAAGCCCTAGCCAACCATGCATTTTGTTTAGTAAAAAGATTCTGGTAAAATGGTTGTTTTTGCAGAAACTTTTGTATGCTTGTTTAGGTTATAAAAATTATTCCAAAATGATTTTTGGGTTGAAATCTTTGCAAATTAGTTTGTTGTAAACCAACTGACCCTAGGAACCAACTTATGGATTTAAAAATGTATTTGGTGAAGATTAGGATTGAATAATTGAATTAGCTCATTTCTAATCAAATAAAAACATTGATTTTGATATGGAAATGATTTTTGATTAAAATGTTTTGATTCAAACATACTGACCCTAAACACCAAGTTTTGAGAATTAACAACTTATTTGGTGAACAATATAAAAATTATTGCCTTACCAAAAGCATTTTCACCACATGAAATAATAATTTGTTTTAAAAATGGTTTATAGATAAAACCCTTTGCAAATGGTTTTACCATTTTAGAAAATTACCACCTTGAACCTTACAATGTTTAGAGTCTAGAAGAAACCACTTTTTGCAAATAAAACTATCTTTTGCATGCTTGCATGCATGACTTAGTTCTATTATTTTATGAGTGAATAATTGTTTGATTATTGTTTGGAATGCTAGTTGAATCTATGTTTGCTTGATTGATTTGTAGTGAAGTTAGAAGAGTGTGATATTAGCAAGATCAAGAAGTGAACCAACATTCCCTACCAAAAAGGCAAGTGACACTATCATCGAAAGTCCTACTATTTTCATTATACTTAGTGGATTTTGAAACATGCATGAAAAGAATTTCTATACTTTATGCTATGCTAAATCCTAATAGGATACCCTTAAATATTCCTTAGTGAAAACAATGTAGTTGTACTATGCTTAGCCCTGCTAAAGATTTTTGAGAAGAGATACATGTTGAGATTATGTGAAGTATTGAAAAGACTTGTGTTTTATATAATAAAACAAGTACTCAATGAACCACCTGGGTGGACAAGGATACTTTGAGTTTTGGATAAGGTGGCAACAAAAGGAACCATGTCTATGGCAATCTCTTTGTGTTGTGCACCAAAAGAAAACCACCTAGGGACTTAGAGATTGAACATGTTTCTCGTACAGTGGCTTTCGTGTACAGCCACATGCTAAATGGGCACTGGCTTAGTCAATTACATAGTGGAAGACCCATGCATTGGTCTTCAGGTTAACTGGAAATGAGGGAACTAGGAACCCTACATTGGTGCCTGAAGACAAGCTAGCATTGTGTATTGGGAGGACCCTATGGAAAGACTTCGTCACATTCTCAATCTGCCAGTACTCCATCTTGGTGAGTACTTATCCACCGCCCCCGGGGGGCACCAAGATGGGATTGTGTCATGTGGGTAAAGTGTACAACTTCTGCAGAAGATCAAATTCTAAGTACTTAGCCGTGTCCCCGGTTATGGACAATACTGAGCAACTAAGGCCTGAAGCTATGGGAAATCTCGACATTCCAATTTCTAAAAGTAAAACCAGAAAGTTTTTGAATAAAGACTTGAAGTACTTGGGGTTTACCAAGGAACTCAAGAAGATTTTAATAAAAGACTTGAAGCACTTGGGGTTTACCAAGGAGCTCAAGAAGATTTTGAATAAAAACTTGAAGTACTTGGGGTTTACCAAGGAGCTCAAGAAGTATTTTGATAAAAACTTGAAGCACTTGGGGTGTACCAAGGAGCTCAAAAAGATTTGACAAAGGATCAAAACTATTTTGAAGAGATAGGATAAATTATTGCTTTCTGCAAAGGAGCCTAAAACCCTACTTAGCCAAATATGCATGTAATGATAGGATCCACTTATATTCTACATAGCAGTGAAACTTGCCAATACAATTCAAAATGTATTGACCCTTGTGGCTATAACTTGTAATGTTGCAGGTTAGTTTGATGTTAGTGAAGTTTAATGATTAGGATTACAAGTCTACAACCGACATGTTTGCCTGTGGCACTTTGAAGATGAAGAACCCCATTCTTATAGATATCTGCTGCAATGTAATGAAATAGCCAAATGAGCTATGTAAGATGTAATGAATTATTTTATTCCTGGTTATAAAGTTGTATTATGACCTTTGTTTCTTGATATTACATCTTAACTGTGGATGCTAGCTATTGATCTAGGGACTAGCATTGCAATCACAGGGATCTCTACCTTATTAAAGGCTGGGACCTCTTACATAATTCAAACACAATTTGAATTCAAACCTTTACCAAACTTTGAGTATAATTTTAATACTATTTATTAACATATTCTAAAGTCCATTTTAGAATATTTCTTTTATTCTTTTAGGGTCTATTATTTATTTAAAAATAGACATTTGTCTTTATTCAAATAGGATTTTAAATAGGTTTTCAAACTTCTATTTGAATTCCAAAAAAATTCAAACCTTTTTCAGTAGATTTTATTTATTCAATAGCGCAACCAATTCACTTATTATTTAAAATATTTTAATATGATTTAATGTTCATTTAAATTGGGAATTGTCTTTATTTAAGTAAAATTGGATATTAATAAATCCTTATGATTTTATTTAAATAAATCTTTACTCTTTTTATTACTCAATAATCTTTCATCTCATTTGTTTGGCCAAGATTTAATTTGACTTTTTTTAATATTCCTTATTTATTTATTTCTTCGTTTGCCTTATAAAATCCATATCTTTTTATTTAAAGATCCAAAATTGGTGATTCCAATTTGCATAACCTTATTTAATATTTGTTTATCCTTTTAAATTCCTTTAGAATTTATTTGCTCAAGATTTGGCATGGATTTAAGGTAGGGATTTATTAGCTTTGGAAATTAATTCCTTTTATCTCAATAAATTTATAAGTTCTTATCTATGACTCCAAATTGAGTGGAACCAATTTCTATGGTTTTATAATATTCTTATTTATAATTCTTGATCATTTATAAATGTTTGTTGATAAATTTTTATATGGATCAAATCCATAGTCTTAGAGAGATCTTGGAAATGAATTATTCCATTAGGGTTTTAGGATTCTGGTTTAACTTTTCCAAGTGTTTAAATTTCAAGATACATTATTGATGAATGCATTTCACTTGATTGAAATTTTGTTTGATTCCCTTTTCATTCAAAGTTTGTTCAAGATGGTTTTTGATGTTTCCATTTGGAATCAAAAAGTTTCTTTTCACCCTAAATTTCAACATTTATTTATTTTGTTTATTTATTTTTTCACATTTCAAAATTTGGAAAATTTTGGGATGTGACAATTAAGTGCAATTTCACAGTGTTCAAATGTTTATAATATTCATATATGCAAGTTTAAGGACCACTTTTCACACTCTAAAAATGGTAAACACTCTTTTACATTAAGAGTTGTATAATTTTTTTAATTCGAAAGTGTTCAAGAGTTGTGTCAATTATAAACACTCTTTTACATTAAGAGTTGTATAATTTTTTCAATTTGAAAGTGTTCAAGAGTTGTGTCAATTATAAACACTCTTTTACATTAAGAGTTGTATGATTTTTTTAATTTCAAAGTGTTCAAGAGTTGTATCAATTATAAACACTCTTTTAAATTAAGAGTTGTATAATTTTTTCAATTTGAAAGTGTTCAAGAGTTGTGTCAATTATAAACACTCTTTTACATTAAGAGTTGTATAATTTTTTCAATTTGAAAGTGTTCAAGAGTTGTGTCAATTATAAACACTCTTTTACATTAAGAGTTGTATAATTTTTTCAATTTGAAAGTGTTCAAGAGTTGTGTCAATTATAAACACTCTTTTACATTAAGAGTTGTATAATTTTTTTCAATTTGAAAGTGCTCAAGAGTTGTGTCAATTATAAACACTCTTTTACATTAAGAGTTGTATATATTTTTTTAATTTGAAAGTGTTCAAAGTTGTGTCAATTATAAACACTCTTTTACATTAAGAGTTGTATACTTTTTTTAATTTGAAAGTGTTCAAGGGTTGTGTCATTTATAAACACTCTTGTACATTAAGAGTTGTATTCATATAGGAAACACCAACCCAAATATCTCAAGCTATATCCATAATTATACTATCATGTTTGAGTCATTATTTAGCTTCCAAACACTATTATTATGGGTACGGGTGACTAGAGAAGTTAGTTGTGGGGTGACCACGAACTCATTGGGCATAGAGTACTGATGGCAACCAATGTGGCCAATTTTTGTTGGGACTCCAAGTGCAGAGTGTTGTAGGAAGCTTCTTTTCTCCACAAGGGTGACTCGATGGTTTATATCTAACTCTCGAGGAATTGGTTATGGAAGTGTATTTGTCTTCTCATCTTCAAGCAACCTGTAAAGTAAAATAATTTGTCTTCTGTCCCCAACTCCACCAAGTGGTTGTCAAGCACAAGATTTCGTATTAGTAATATGAAATAAAATATAATATAAAGTAAAGTTAATAAAGTAAATAAAGTAAAGTAATGCAAACTAGATGATATGGAAGATAGTAGAGTTGTGTTTTATAAGTGATTGCAAGTAGGGAAAGTATTTTTATATTTTCGAAATAATAAATTGCAGAAAATATAAAAGATAGTAGATGCAATGGAAAGGTGTTTCTTATGATAAAAATCGGACCGGGGTTCATGGATTCACTTGTCTACTCTCTTTTTAAGTTGTAGTGATCACAAAACAATTCATCAATGATAAAGATTCATGGAACTTGTATATGTGTTTGTTAAAGAAATCAATATGGGCATCATGTTCTAACATAGAGATGAAATACATCTCTCTTATACTCCTCAAGAAAGGGAAACTCCATGCAATCTTGAATTAAGAACAAATCAGATATAGCTTTAAGCAATATAACATGATGTTTAAAATACAAATATGCTACCTTGATCTAACAAGATTATCACACTATCACATGATAACTATAGCACATGATTTTACTTTATCCCTAGTGAGACAGCAAAACAAAGGTAAAAACAAAAGTAGATCTTGAATATTGCTTGTCACAATTCAATCTCTACCACCATGCTACTCCATCTAAGACACACTTCTCCCTATACAAGTTCTCGCATACAAGTTGGATAAAAAAAGTAATTAAGGATGGTATGCATGATATGCATCTATCAATACATATTACACAAAATATATTCCAATCTCAAATATCAAATCATAGAACAAAGATCCACCACATAGGAATTACAATATGACCATAATCATGTAGGGAAGCTCATATGGTACTAGATATATGAAGAACAAGAGAGAAATAGATCAAGCTACTGCCACAAACGCCATATCCCGGAGGTGGACTACTCCCTCTTCATCATGGTGATGATGCTGGAGATATTGGAGAGGGTGGAGATCCCCCCCCCCCCCAGAGATGGCTCTAGTGGATATTACCCCTCCAATCGTTTTTAGATCTGACTCTGTTTGGAGGTGTTTTCTTCTCTGGTGTGATCCCACTCGAGGACTCCCCCGAGGATCCTTATATAGGGATTTTAAGGTCAAGAGAACTCCGTGGGCGAAAGAATCAAGGCGATCAAACGACCAAGGAGGGAGAGAGTATAGGTGGTGCGCCACCTAGGCTATCTTGGGCCTCCTGGCCCTCCCCGGTGGGAATCTTGTGCTCCATATGCTTCTCGTGGATAAATATTGGCATTCCCAAAAGTGCAGGTCCATTTGACTTCATATAGGTCCTGAAACATCAAAAATATTGAAAACAGGGTTTTTCTACCCTATCGGGTTATAGCCAATGAGAAACGTGGCTATGAGGAAGGCTTCATGACAGTATTTGAGAGGCATGGATGCATTGGCAAGAAGTGCAAGACTAACCTAAACTATATGACGGTGTTATCTTCTCATGGATCCATTATCCTGGTGTGCATGAGGGCATGAAACATGATGTGTAATACCAACTTTTTGAAAGAAAGCATTGAGTTTCTCATACTCACCCGCAATCAGTTTCCATAGTGACAATTTTCATATCAAACTTGCGCTCAACATATTGTTGCCAATTAAGAAAGGCTTGATAAACATCAGAACGCTTCTTAATAAAATAAATCCAAATAAACTTGCTATAGTCATCAATAAAGCTTACATAATAAGCATGTTTCCCAATAGAGAGAGGATCAGGACCCCATACATCAGAGAAAACTAACTCAAAAGGAATAGTAGATCTACTGGTGGAGATAGGGTATGGCAATTGGTGACTCTTAGCTAACTGACAAGAATCACACACATATGAGGTACTCTCTAGAGTGTAAGCTATCTTATTTTTCCTAAGAACCTGCTGAACAATAAACGAAGATGGATGTTCTAGACGATGATGCCACGTGGATGATGAAGGATTTATTGTGAAGAAGGCATCCTTGAAGGACTCGATTAAGATGGGCATCAAAGGATAGAGGCATCCATAGCAGGGGCCTTTAAACAGGATTCGTTGTGTTGCTTGATCCTTAATCAGAAAGAAGAAATGATGAAACTCAATATAGACATGGTTATCAAGAGTAAAACGATGAACAGACAACGGATTTTTGAATGCATTAGGAACATGTAGGATGGAATTGAGATTGAAAGAACTATAAGGAGTGCATAAAATTGAATGACCAATATAACTAATATGCATACATGTGCCTTCAACTATACGAACATGATCCCGCCCAGATAAGCATCATAGGTGGAGAGCTTGTTCACCACCAGCGATATGATCAGTAGTACTAGTGTCATAGTACCAGTTGGTGTCAACTCCGGCAAAGTTGGCACCCTTGTTTGCACGATCCTGTCCTTTGCGATGATCATCTTCATAGCGCCATCAACAATCACGAGCGGGGTGGCCATGAATAAAATATATCTGGCAAGTGGTGTCGACATACTTGGTGGGTTGGTGATCACGACGCTGACCACCATCATCACGTCGATCTTCATCATTGCGATGTCAGGGGCGCTCATCACGGCGGACCGGGTCATCATCATATTTGCGACCTTGATACCTGCCTCCATCACGGCGGTCTTGATCATCACGGCAATCGCGCCAGTCATGGTGATCACGGTCATCATAGCAAGGGAGGTAGTCCTACTGGCGGTAGTCCTGGGGTCGGCCACGGTCATTTTCACGTCCACGATCATCATAACGAGGGTGCTCATCATACTACTGACAAGGCCGATCATGGGCACGCTATGGCGGTGGGTTGCTAGGTGCACCACCACGATGGGCCATGTTGTACAAAGAGGAGAAAGTACCCTCTTCGGGTTTATTCATGCCATCATAGTCATGTACTTGGCTCAGCAGATGATCAAGAGTTGTGCCAGCATTAGCATTGACAGCGGTACGCAAGGTATTATACTGACTACCAAGGCCTTTGATAACATACCATAGCACCTCATCAGAATCAAGTGGCTTACCAGCAGCCGTCCGCTTGGATGCAATACACTTCATCTTGGAGAAGTACTTTTCTGCGGAGAGATCGTCCTTGCGGGTGTCGTTGAGGGCGGAACGCAGCTGCTGGACACGGGTCTTCGATGTGGAGGAGACGTGGGCATTAATGGCAGACCAGGTCGCGGCAGAGGTTTCCAATCCGACGACGTGTGTGATCACATCTGGGGAGAGTGCGTTGAGGAGCCAGTAGAACACTTGCTGATCACGAGCGATCCAGGAGCTGTACTCAGGGTTCTTGATGGTCACCTTCTTCTTGTTGATATATTCCATCTCTAGGAGCTTCTCCGACGCCACCTCGGATCCCTCGACGAGGTCAAGGACACGGGCACCACGAAGAGCTGGGATGACAAGGGCTTTCTAGATCAGCATGTTCTTGCGCATGAGCAACTGTGTCGAAGGGGATCCGAGCACAGCAGCAAGGGCAGTAGTAGACATGGACGATGACGACGACATGTTGTTGAAGATCGCGGTGGCAACAGAAGATCTGCAGTGGCAGCGGCTTGCCTCGATGCAGCGGTGGCAGGGCAACGGCGGCAGAGTAGGTTTTTGGGTTGTGTTTTGTGTGTCTTGTTTTAGAGGTCATAGATCGTGGCTGCCGTGGTACCAGAAGATCGGCACGGCGGCAGGGCTTGGCTTCGGACGTGTTTGGGCTTGGGTCATGGCTTGCTTGGGTGTATGGCGGCAAGAGGCGGTGGCGCTGTGGCGATGGGGGAAACTTTTTTTAGGGTTGTGTTCGACGGCTAGAGCAGGGAAGATGGAGGCTCTGATACCATGTCAATGTTTGGTGGAATGATGCGTACCCTCTCGGGCCATCGGTTGTGTGTTATATAGATAGGGAAAAAAACCCTATGTGGCGTGTACAAGGTTTGTACGTGTATCTTCGGAGTACTACTCCGTAACGTACACGTGATGGACTTTACATACGATAACAATGAAAACACCCTGACTATTCCTGATGATAGCTCCAGCCGCACCAGCTGGCTCTTCCAGAGAAAAAGCGGCATCTATCTATCTACTAATTTAAGATGAGGTAGGTTAGTCAATACGTTTCCGTCCACCGAAATACGTTTTCGCCGGTATAGATCGGGAGATCCTCAACTTGGCTCGACACGGACTCTGCTTGTCTACGTACGTTACCTTCCCGGCTCGGCGAGGGTGATAAGTGGCCCCGGGAAGAGGGAATTGCAAGTCTCGCAAAGCGATGGGTCAACGCAGCCCATGCAAGGGCGCCGGGAGGAGGTTGCCGGGCGACGCCCATGGCGGCGAAGCGAGGAGAAGAAGAGCGGACGCCATGGAACCAGCAGCGAGGAGGAGATGTCGAGGCCCTAGCGGCGGCCGGACGGCGCGCACAAGGAGGCTCGAAGGAGAGATCAAACGGCTCATGCGGCGGTGCAGAGGAGGTGCCGGTGAGATTTCAGCGGCGCCAGCAGCGAGCTCACAGAGGCGGCGCGGCTGGCCCCTGCCGACGAGCGGAGAGGAAGGAGGCAAAGTCGGGCGGCCGATCCCACCTCGTAGATCCTTTGCCCCAAGACACCTCAGAGCTCCTCCCATCCTCGCCACTCCGCATCCTCGTCGGAGGAGCCAATTGCTCACTCCCAAGTCTGGCGTGAGGCTCGGAGTGTTGTCTGCCTGACCTTGTTGATGCTCCCTTGCTATTCCCTAGGCATCGTGAGGTTTCTATCTCTCTCAATCTATCAAATTGCTTCCTAAGTAAAACTTCTAGAGCGCAGCCAGGAATTCAGGGCATTGTCGTAGGAAAACCTTGTATAGTGTTTGTAAATTAAGTGATCAATTATGTGCCATTGGAATTATTTAACTTTACAAGATTGACTAATACTTTTCTACTGGCCTTAGTGGTCTAATCGGTTCTGTCAGAGGGGATTAGAGCTTAGTAAGTTAGCTTTATGGTTTGCTTTATGACCCTCTTCTAGCGTATGGAAGAACGGTAAGCTGGACAAGTTCAATACTAGGCTAATGGTATACTATATCGACTTATCTGTTATAATTTCCATATCATTGTAGCTAATAATGATCCTTGTACATAGTTTTATCAAACTAAAGTACTCCGTATTTAGTTTTGCAGGTACATCTGAACTGAAGATCACCACATGGCTGCCTTATTTGCAAATAAAAAACACAAACATCATGTATTCATGTGCCTTATTTGGGAAAATGTTTTGATTCAAACATACTAACCCTAAACACCAAGTTTTGAGAATTAACAACTTATTTGGTGAACAATATAAAAATTATTGCCTTACCAAAAGCATTTTCACCACATGAAATAATAATTTGTTTTAAAAATGGTTTATAGATAAAACCCTTTGCAAATGGTTTTACCATTTTAGAAAATTACCACCTTGAACCTTACAATGTTTAGAGTCTAGAAGAAACCACTTTTTGCAAATAAAACTATCTTTTGCATGCTTGCATGCATGACTTAGTTCTATTATTTTATGAGTGAATAATTGTTTGATTATTGTTTGGAATGCTAGTTGAATCTATGTTTGCTTGATTGATTTGTAGTGAAGTTAGAAGAGTGTGATATTAGCAAGATCAAGAAGTGAACCAACATTCCCTACCAAAAAGGCAAGTGACACTATCATCGAAAGTCCTACTATTTTCATTATACTTAGTGGATTTTGAAACATGCATGAAAAGAATTTCTATACTTTATGCTATGCTAAATCCTAATAGGATACCCTTAAATATTCCTTAGTGAAAACAATGTAGTTGTACTATGCTTAGCCCTGCTAAAGATTTTTGAGAAGAGATACATGTTGAGATTATGTGAAGTATTGAAAAGACTTGTGTTTTATATAATAAAACAAGTACTCAATGAACCACCTGGGTGGACAAGGATACTTTGAGTTTTGGATAAGGTGGCAACAAAAGGAACCATGTCTATGGCAATCTCTTTGTGTTGTGCACCAAAAGAAAACCACCTAGGGACTTAGAGATTGAACATGTTTCTCGTACAGTGGCTTTCGTGTATAGCCACATGCTAAATGGGCACTGGCTTAGTCAATTACATAGTGGAAGACCCATGCATTGGTCTTCAGGTTAACTGGAAATGAGGGAACTAGTAACCCTACATTGGTGCCTGAAGACAAGCTAGCATTGTGTATTGGGAGGACCCTATGGAAAGACTTCGTCACATTCTCAATCTGCCAGTACTCCATATTGGTGAGTACTTATCCAGCGGCCACTGGTGGCAACAAAATGGGATTGTGTCATGTGGGTAAAGTGTACAACTTCTGCAGAAGATCAAATTCTAAGTACTTAGCCGTGTCCCCGGTTATGGACAATACTGAGCAACTAAGGCCTGAAGCTATGGGAAATCTCGACATTCCAATTTCTAAAAGTAAAACCAGAAAGTTTTTGAATAAAGACTTGAAGTACTTGGGGTTTACCAAGGAACTCAAGAAGATTTTAATAAAAGACTTGAAGCACTTGGGGTTTACCAAGGAGCTCAAGAAGATTTTGAATAAAAACTTGAAGTACTTGGGGTTTACCAAGGAGCTCAAGAAGTATTTTGATAAAAACATGAAGCACTTGGGGTGTACCAAGGAGCTCAAAAAGATTTGACAAAGGATCAAAACTATTTTGAAGAGATAGGATAAATTATTGCTTCCTGGAAAGGAGCCTAAAACCCTACTTAGCCAAATATGCATGTAATGATAGGATCCACTTATATTCTACATAGCAGTGAAACTTGCCAATACAATTCAAAATGTATTGACCCTTGTGGCTGTAACTTGTAATGTTGCAGGTTGGTTTGATGTTTGTGAAGTTTAATGATTAGGATTACAAGTCTACAACCAACATGTTTGCCTGTGGCACTTTGAAGATGAAGGACCCCATGCTTATAGATATTCTGCTGCAATGTAATGAAATAGCCAAATGAGCTATGTAAGATGTAATGAATTATTTTTGTAGGGTTAGGATCTGACCCAACCTTGTTAAATTATAAGGTAAGGTAGAATCCCCTGTGTTTACAATGCTAGTCCCTGGATCAATAGCTAGCATCCACAGTTTAGATGTAATATCAAGAAACAAAGGTCATAATATAACTTTATAACCAGGAATAACATAATTTTATTACATCATACATAGCTCATTTGGCTATTACATTACATTGCAGCGGAATAACTATAAGCATGGGGTCCTTCATCTTCAAAGTGCCACAGGCAGATGTTGGTTGTAGACTTTGTAATCCTAATCAATCAATCTTCACTAAAATCAATCAAACCTGCAACATTACAAGTTACAGCCACAAGGGTCAATACATTTGAATTGTATTGGCAAGTGATACTATGGTAGTATAGTGGAGTCTATCATGTATATGCATTTGGCTAAGTGGAGTTGAGGCTTGCATTGCTCAAAATAGATTGTTCCTTAACCTTTGAAAATACTAAGTTTTGCTTGGCAAAATCATTTTTCCCAATCAAAGATTTGAAGATCCTTTTCCAAGGCATCTCTCCATCAAAGATTGAAGATTTCAAACAACCCTTGTTCAAACCACAAGATTTTAACTTAGAAATTTGAATGATGAGATTCTTGATTGCTTCCATGTCTTGATGCTCAAATTGTCCTTTACCAGGGACATGGCTAAGTACTTAGATTTTACACTCTGCAGAGGTGGTGCACTTTCCCCACAAGACTTGGTTTCCCAAGACAAGATCTTTGAGAAGCCTTCCCTTAGACCAACATGGACGCGTTCCAACCTATCAAACACTACCACCAACTGTCCATATGGCTAAGTTCTTGCAACCTATATGATCATGGCAGAGCCCATATTGCCAAGTGGTTGCACTTGAAGCTTCTCAACATTTGACATCTCAAATCTCTTTGTTCCTGGGTGGCCATCCACAAGTGAGATACACAAGCCAAGTCCATGGCCTTGTGAACCACTCAACACATACCATTCCTTCCATTCCACCCAGGTGATTCATTAACCTAGTTGTTTTATTAAACAAAACACAAGTTCTCAGACTTAGAATATTTTTCCATAGTGTGAATATATATTTCCACCCTTGTTTTCTATTAGCTAGGCTAAGCTTGATAGTAATAGGATTCTTAACTTAGGAAAATCCTACTAAGGATTCATCTACCAGGTTTTCCTATAGCAAGGTCTATACTTAGCAAAATAAAATCCATGCAAGTTTTACTTAGCAAAATCACTAATGCATATTGAAAGTAATGGGACAAAAGTATGAAGCATCACTTGCCTTTTTGGTAGAGAGTATAGGTTCACTCCTTGATCTTTGCAATGTTCACTCACTTCAAGTCACTACAATTCAATCAAGCAAACAATATTTCAATCTACCATTCAAGCAAAACAACACACATAAAATAACAAAGTCAATGTATTGCATGCAAGCATTCAAGCAATATTTCAATCTACCATTCAAGCAAAACAACACACATAAAATAACAAAGTCAAAGTATTGCATGCAAGCATGCCAAGCTTTGTTTTGTTTGAAAAGGTGGTTCCTAATGGGTCATAAACATTTGGGTACATCTAATGGTCATTTTGTCAAGTAGCAAAATCATTTGCAAAAGGTTTCACTACAAAACCATTTTCAAAACAAAGTATCATTTTATGTGGTGTAAAAATATTTTTACTAAGGCACTAATCACCAAGGTTCACCAAATATGTTTTCAAACCATAAAACTTGGTATTTAGGGTCAGAGGTTTTAAGACAAAACATTTCCCAAAAAGTTTTCTTCAAAAACCATTTTTAATAATTAAACCACATTTCTATTTGACTAGAAATGGCTTTAATTCAAGGAATCCTTATTTTGTTTCACAAAATGAGTTGCTATTGCAAAACTTGGTGTTTTGGTCAGTAGGTTTGGTTCAAAACATTTCCTCCAAAGTTTTCCATTCAAAACCATTTTCATAAACTAATCAATAGTTTTATTTAGCTAGAAATGGACTAAACCAATTAATCCATTCTAAACTTTTACAAATTCATTTTCCAAAACATGGGTTGGTTCCTAGGGTCAGTAAGGTCACAACAAACCATTTTGCAAAGGTTTTAACCCTAAAAACATTTTTAAACAATTTTTCTAATCCAAACAAGCACACAAAAGAATCTGCAAAAACAAGCAAACTAACAGATACTATTTGCTAAACTAAGGGAAGGGTTGGCTAGGGCTTGCTCTCCTGAATCCAACGACATAAAATTTGTAATTTTTGGATGTGTGGATCAAAAGTTACAAGGGTTTGAAATTTGCAAATAATTCTGTTTTCAAATTCTATTTCAGATCGTCTGGTGCCACGCGTCATGTTTTAATTCGCTCGTACCGGTTCGCTGGGATCGAGCTTCGTGGTGCGTTAGATCTAAGTTTAATCGTGCGGCTCAGGTTCACCACTTACCCCTTCGCTAACGTTCTATCGTATCCGTCAGATCCAGATTCGACGGTTGCTACTGCCTGGCCAAGAACTGACGGCGCTGGACTCTGACGCGCGGTGGCGGCGGCTTGTCAGTGGCGTCGCCGGTGTTACAGGAAGCGAGAAGAAGGGAGAGGATGCTCACCTGGTTCGCTGAACGTTGCTGATGCTCAACGTGCTCTCGGGAAAGCAGGGGCGACGAGGTGGCGTTAATTCCTCGCCGGAGTTCTTTATCGCGCACATACGCACGGACGCCGTTGGAGGAGAGGCTGTGGTCCTCGAGGAGTCAAGCAAGCACTGTAAGACGCGCAAAAGGTACAGCGGTGATCTGCGTGAAGGAGGAGGAGAGGGGCGGTCGGATACTACCTGTGGACGTCGTCGGAGAGGAGCCAGACGGCGGCGATGCTGGAGGTTGTCGAGGGCGAGGATAGGGGGCACCCTAGGACAAACAGAAGGCACCAATAGGTTCGTCAGATCATGGAAGTCACTATCATGTCCACGAGGAAAGGAGGGGAGGTCAGGTTTACCGGGGAACGTCGCCGTAGTTGGAGCAGACGGCGGCGCTGGCTCGGGGAAAACGCTACCGGCGCTCAGGGACGCGAGCGAGCTGCGGCTGCAGAAAGTTTCACTGGCGAATGCTGAGCACAGCTGCGTGCTCGAGGAGGCAGGAGGTGGTGTGTGCTGGCTGGAATCGGCGAGGGAAGTCGTCGGAGACAGAGGGGTTCGGGGAGGAATTGGGGCGGCCTGAGGGCGTGCTTGGGGGAGGAGTCAGAGGGGAAAGGAGGAGGGGGCATGGGCGTTTAAGACTACGTGATCAAGGTGAGGTAAAGACGCGGCATTAAGACGAATTGAATCCGCGGAATCACAGCAGGTAACGGCGTCGAAGGAGGAAGAAGGGGTCGCGCGGGTGTGGACGATGAGCAGTAGAGGTGGGGTCCACCGGTCAGTGGAAAAAAGGAAGGAGGGGGAGGGTCCACTGGTCATTGACTTAGCGGGTCAGTTAATAGGTGTGAACCTTATTCTTCGGGGAGAGGAGCTGGGCTGTTTCTGGGCTTAATGGGCTGGCTTGCCTTTTCCTATTTTTTTCTGTCTGCTTTCTTTTTCCTTTTCTAATTCTATTTTTCTGTTTTGAATTTTCATTCAATCAAACAACATTCAATTTGATTCAAACAATCACCAAACATCACAACTTTGAACTTGGTTCTGTTTATCAACATAAACCAAATTCTAAAAATAAAATAATAATTTTTTTATTCTTTTTAGGATCCATTCTTTAATTAAATAAAATGGATCTTTAGTTTATTAATAAAATAGGGTTTGATTTAATTAATAAAATCTCCATTTGAAAACCAAATACTTTCAAAACCAAATCAGTAGGTTTTATTTGAAAATAAGGAATACTTGGAATTGTTTTAAAACAAAATAACCTTTTATTTTAGGTTCCATTAATAATTAAATAAAACGGATCTTAGTTATTAAATCAAATAGGATTTGTTTTATTTAAAATCTTTATTTGAAATATAAATAAAATCAAAATACTTTAGTAGGTTTTATTTGAGAATATAAAATACTTTGGAAAACTTATTTAAAATAAATAAATAAGTTTTGATGTTTTGGAAATAGTAAAATCTTTATTAATAAAACTTGGATATTTAAATCCTTTATATTTTGCTTTAAATAAACCTCTACTATTTTAATCAAAACAAAACATTTTATTTCAAAATATTGGCCAAGGTTTAATTTGGCTTTATAAAATAATCTTTATTTATAAATCTACCTTTTCTTTTGAAAACCCAAAAACTCTTTATTTAAAGATCCAAAATAGTAATTCCAACTATGAAAACTTTCTTTATTAATATTTTTTTTTAAATCCCTTTAGGATTTAATTGTTTAAAATAGGTTTGAGATTCCTATTGGAATTCAAAAAGTTCCTTCTGGCCCTGAGAATCAAACAAAGTTTTATTTTATTCATTTATTTTTCACATTACAAGATTTGGAAACTCTTGGGATGTGACAATTTTATTCCTGGTTATAAAGTTGTATTATGACCTTTGTTTCTTGATATTACATCTTAACTGTGGATGCTAGCTATTGATCCAGGGACTAGCATTGCAATCACAGGGATCCTTTTCCTTTACAAAGGAGGGATCTTACAGATGGTATCAGAGCATTGTGTTGCCTGTAGGATTGTAACCCTAGGATTGGACAAAATCCCTTAGAAAATAAGAGTTGTATTTGTTCCAAAACTTATTTACAAACAATCTTGTAAACTCTTTTCTCAACCATTTTGGTTTTGATTCTACATCTCCTCTAGTTCAAACTTGATGGACAAAACCTACCCCATGGACAAACTTCACCATGTGCTAAGGACTTCTCCAACTCTAATGACTTCAACATCATCAACTCTAGTGACTTCAACATCTTCAACTCTAATGACTTCAACATCTTCAACTCTAATGACTTCAACATCTTCAGCAACTTCACCAAGGATTTCAACCTCGGATATCACTAAGGACAAGTGAGACAAGAAATCTTGCTCAAGATTTGAAGACCAAGGAAACACAACTTAGAAGGAGCCATCACCACCTATGAAATTTTGTGACCAAGAACTTTCCCCAAGGAAACCCTGATCTCATGCAAGAGGAATCAACCAAGAAAGATGGAAAGATCACAAGTGAACCATATATATGGACCACCAAATTTAGCTAAGTTAAAACCCACCAACTTAGTGTGGTATAACAAAAATGTTTTGTTGCCCAAAAGATGCTTGAAAACTTGTTGTTTGAAAGGAGTGCTTGTTTGTGATTGCTTGCACATTGCTTGAGTGAATTGTGTTATGTGTGATTAGAATTATTTCCTTAGAAATATCTTGCCTATTCTAATCTCAATCCAATTCAAACAGATGACTACTCCAAGAGACTCCAACATCAAGGTTGATGACAACAACAACCAAGAGGACAACATGAGAGAACTCATAGGAACCCAAAACCAGTTGAACCAAATGACAGCTCAGCTCATAGCCAACACCAGTGGGGAAGACCGAACCATGCAAGGATTTTTGGAAAACCAAGCCCAATTGTTGCATAAGGTGACAGATCAAATGCTCAACATGGAAAGCAACTTTTCCAAGGGAGTTTGTGACAACAAGTATGACAAAGATGTTACCCTAGAAGGAACCAAAGCTTGCAATATTTGTGGAGACAAGGATCACACTTCCAAGGAGCATGGAGATCAATGCCCCAATTGTGAAGAGAAACATCCAGTTGGCCAATGCCCCACCTCTCAAGTTACTTGTTACCTATGTGAAGGAAATAATCATGTCCCTATTCAATGCCCCATCTATTCCATAGTTGAACAAAGGAAACAAGGTGGAGTACAACAACTGATTGCAAATTATCAAGATGGAGCCAAGTCTACCCAGAAGAATGAGGACAAAGGAAAATCTCCACTTATACCTCCATGCAATACAACCCAATTTAAAGGACCAAAGAGGAAACATATGAGTTTTCCAAGGAGCAATAGAAGGTCAAGGAAACCAGTAGACATTCCTACCTATAAGATAACATATGAAGAACATGAACTAGAGGCACTCCTAGCTTTGGAGAAACCCAAGAAAAAGGACAAAATCCATATACAATGTAATCATTGTAAAGAAATGGGACACTATGCCAGTGAATGTCTAGAGAAGAATAAGTATAAAGAGATTGGCCAAGTATGGTGCAACAACTGCAAGGAGCTAGGCCACTGTGCAGCAACCTGTCCACAAGAGATGCGTGAAGAACTCAAACTTATCACATGTTTCAATTGTGGTAACCAAGGGCATTATGCAAGCAACTGTCTTGAAAAGATGAAACACAAGATAAACAAGCCTATGAAGGATCTCAGCCTTGTCACATGTTTCAAGTGTGGAAACAAGGGACACTATGCAGATGGATGCCCAGAGAAGTTTCCCCAAGACCCCAAACAAGACAAGATGTAATTTAGATGGAAAATTTTAAGGGTGGTAGTACCCTAGATGCTTTGGACCAACTTGTAACCCTAGCCTTCCCAAATCTCGGGACGAGATTTATTTTAAGGGTGGTAGCCTGTCACATCCCAAGATTTTCCAAATGTTGTTATGTGAAAATAAATGAATAAAATAAAAACTTTGTTGATTTTCAGGGTGAGAAGAAACTTTTAGATTCCAATTGGAAAACCTTCAAACCTATTTGATCAAACAAATCCTAAAGGGATTTAAAAATATAAACAATTAATAAAGAAAAATTTAAATATTTGGAATTACTATTTTGAATCTTTTAATAAAAAGATTTGGTTTTCAAAAGTAAAGGATAGAATTATAAATAAGGATTATTTTATAAGCCAAATTAAAACTTGGCCAAAGCCTTTGAAATAAAATATTTCTACTTGATAAAAATAGTAAAGATTTATTTAAATAAAATAATAAGGATTTAATATCCAATTTTATTAGAAATAAAGGTTTTACTATTTTAAATTAAACATCAAAACTTGTTAATTTATTTTAAATAAGTTTTCCATGTATATTATGTTCTCAAATAAAACCTACTGAATTGATTTTGATGTTATTTAGATTTCTAATGGAGATTTTAAATAAAACAAATCCTATTTGAATAAATAACTTAGGACTATTTATTTAATTATTAGATAGATCCTAAAAAGAATAAAAATATTATTTAGTTTTTAGACTTTGGTTTATGTTGTTAAACAGAACCAAAACTCAATATAAGGTTGGAGGATGTTTGATTTGTTTTGGATGTTTGATTTGTTTGATTGAATTTCAAACAGAAAATAGAAATGGAAAAAGATAAAACAATTAGAAAGAAAAAAAATAGAACCAAACCTGACCCAACCCACCTGGCCCAGGAAGCCCGGTCGTAGCCCAGTTTCCCTCTCCCTTTCGGCGAAACGTTTTCCACCTAAACTCGCACCCGCAGAGCGACTGGTAGTGGACCTCTCCTATCTCACTCCTGGCCTTGAGACCCACCGCCAGCTCACTCTCTTCCTCCCCGCGACGACCTCGCCCCTCATTCCTCTCTGGCCATTACTGCCGATGAAATGCTGGCGTGATTACGCGTTAACCACGCCATGTAACGGGCCTGCGACCACGCCTACTTAAGCGCCAACATCTCCTCTCTCGTTCCCCTCTGTCGCCCCACCTTAGCGTGCCCCCGGGCTGCCAAATTTTCTCCTACACCACCCTCTGCTCCGACAAACTCGCGAGCAAATTCCGGCGACCCCGCGCCACCCCTTGCCTCCCCAAGCACACGGGCACATTCCCCAGACCCAGGCGCACCTTCCCGTGTCGCCACCTCAACCGCGCGTGCTCTACAGGCTCGGCAGCAGCGACCACCGTCGCCGCGTCATTTCTTTCTCCGTGAAGCTTTCTGGTAAGACCACCCGAGCCCTCTCAATCACGCACGCATCATCGCCATGGCTTTGCGCGTCTGACCATGCTTCCCGTTTGTTTCCTCGTGAGCCGTAGTGCCATCCTCGACGACGACAGAGCGTGGCCATTGTCAGACACAACTCCGACGAGCGATTAACCGCAACCTTGTGCGCCCCTTCATCAACCACGAGCAGGTTGAGCATTGCCACGTCACTGCGATCACGGTGAGCCATCTCTTCTTCTTCCTAGCTTCCTCTAGCACCAGCTCCGCCGCTAGCCGAACATCGCCGCCGCGCACAGCCGTCGAGCGCCGCCAGAACTTGGTCAAGGTGACGATGGCCGTTAGATGACGATCCAATGGATGCGATTAGATCACTTAACGCTGAAGGGGTACGCAACCAGTGCCGTGCGATTTAACTTGATCCAACGCCTCATGTTGCTGATCCGGCCGAAGCGGTACCGATGAATAGGAAAGCGCGGCGTGGCCCAGCTTTTGATTTAAAACAGAATTATAATCAGATTTGTTTGCATATTTGAAAAATCCATAACTTTTGATCCACATGTCCAAAAATTGCAAATTTTATATCAATGGAATCAGTGAAACAAGCCCTAGCCAACCATGCATTTTGTTTAGTAAAAAGATTCTGGTAAAATGGTTGTTTTTGCAGAAACTTTTGTATGCTTGTTTAGGTTATAAAAATTATTCCAAAATGATTTTTGGGTTGAAATCTTTGCAAATTAGTTTGTTGTAAACCAACTGACCCTAGGAACCAACTTATGGATTTAAAAATGTATTTGGTGAAGATTAGGATTGAATAATTGAATTAGCTCATTTCTAATCAAATAAAAACATTGATTTTGATATGGAAATGATTTTTGATTAAAATGTTTTGATTCAAACATACTGACCCTAAACACCAAGTTTTGAGAATTAACAACTTATTTGGTGAACAATATAAAAATTATTGCCTTACCAAAAGCATTTTCACCACATGAAATAATAATTTGTTTTAAAAATGGTTTATAGATAAAACCCTTTGCAAATGGTTTTACCATTTTAGAAAATTACCACCTTGAACCTTACAATGTTTAGAGTCTAGAAGAAACCACTTTTTGCAAATAAAACTATCTTTTGCATGCTTGCATGCATGACTTAGTTCTATTATTTTATGAGTGAATAATTGTTTGATTATTGTTTGGAATGCTAGTTGAATCTATGTTTGCTTGATTGATTTGTAGTGAAGTTAGAAGAGTGTGATATTAGCAAGATCAAGAAGTGAACCAACATTCCCTACCAAAAAGGCAAGTGACACTATCATCGAAAGTCCTACTATTTTCATTATACTTAGTGGATTTTGAAACATGCATGAAAAGAATTTCTATACTTTATGCTATGCTAAATCCTAATAGGATACCCTTAAATATTCCTTAGTGAAAACAATGTAGTTGTACTATGCTTAGCCCTGCTAAAGATTTTTGAGAAGAGATACATGTTGAGATTATGTGAAGTATTGAAAAGACTTGTGTTTTATATAATAAAACAAGTACTCAATGAACCACCTGGGTGGACAAGGATACTTTGAGTTTTGGATAAGGTGGCAACAAAAGGAACCATGTCTATGGCAATCTCTTTGTGTTGTGCACCAAAAGAAAACCACCTAGGGACTTAGAGATTGAACATGTTTCTCGTACAGTGGCTTTCGTGTACAGCCACATGCTAAATGGGCACTGGCTTAGTCAATTACATAGTGGAAGACCCATGCATTGGTCTTCAGGTTAACTGGAAATGAGGGAACTAGGAACCCTACATTGGTGCCTGAAGACAAGCTAGCATTGTGTATTGGGAGGACCCTATGGAAAGACTTCGTCACATTCTCAATCTGCCAGTACTCCATCTTGGTGAGTACTTATCCAGCGGCCACTGGTGGCAACAAGATGGGATTGTGTCATGTGGGTAAAGTGTACAACTTCTGCAGAAGATCAAATTCTAAGTACTTAGCCGTGTCCCCGATTATGGACAATACTGAGCAACTAAGGCCTGAAGCTATGGGAAATCTCGACATTCCAATTTCTAAAAGTAAAACCAGAAAGTTTTTGAATAAAGACTTGAAGTACTTGGGGTTTACCAAGGAACTCAAGAAGATTTTAATAAAAGACTTGAAGCACTTGGGGTTTACCAAGGAGCTCAAGAAGATTTTGAATAAAAACTTGAAGTACTTGGGGTTTACCAAGGAGCTCAAGAAGTATTTTGATAAAAACTTGAAGCACTTGGGGTGTACCAAGGAGCTCAAAAAGATTTGACAAAGGATCAAAACTATTTTGAAGAGATAGGATAAATTATTGCTTTCTGCAAAGGAGCCTAAAACCCTACTTAGCCAAATATGCATGTAATGATAGGATCCACTTATATTCTACATAGCAGTGAAACTTGCCAATACAATTCAAAATGTATTGACCCTTGTGGCTATAACTTGTAATGTTGCAGGTTGGTTTGATGTTAGTGAAGTTTAATGATTAGGATTACAAGTCTACAACCGACATGTTTGCCTGTGGCACTTTGAAGATGAAGAACCCCATGCTTATAGATATCTGCTGCAATGTAATGAAATAGCCAAATGAGCTATGTAAGATGTAATGAATTATTTTATTCCTGGTTATAAAGTTGTATTATGACCTTTGTTTCTTGATATTACATCTTAACTGTGGATGCTAGCTATTGATCTAGGGACTAGCATTGCAATCACAGGGATCTCTACCTTATTAAAGGCTGGGACCTCTTACATAATTCAAACACAATTTGAATTCAAACCTTTACCAAACTTTGAGTATAATTTTAATACTATTTATTAACATATTCTAAAGTCCATTTTAGAATATTTCTTTTATTCTTTTAGGGTCTATTATTTATTTAAAAATAGACATTTGTCTTTATTCAAATAGGATTTTAAATAGGTTTTCAAACTTCTATTTGAATTCCAAAAAAATTCAAACCTTTTTCAGTAGATTTTATTTATTCAATAGCGCAACCAATTCACTTATTATTTAAAATATTTTAATATGATTTAATGTTCATTTAAATTGGGAATTGTCTTTATTTAAGTAAAATTGGATATTAATAAATCCTTATGATTTTATTTAAATAAATCTTTACTCTTTTTATTACTCAATAATCTTTCATCTCATTTGTTTGGCCAAGATTTAATTTGACTTTTTTTAATATTCCTTGTTTATTTATTTCTTCGTTTGCCTTATAAAATCCATATCTTTTTATTTAAAGATCCAAAATTGGTGATTCCAATTTGCATAACCTTATTTAATATTTGTTTATCCTTTTAAATTCCTTTAGAATTTATTTGCTCAAGATTTGGCATGGATTTAAGGTAGGGATTTATTAGCTTTGGAAATTAATTCCTTTTATCTCAATAAATTTATAAGTTCTTATCTATGACTCCAAATTGAGTGAAACCAATTTCTATGGTTTTATAATATTCTTATTTATAATTCTTGATCATTTATAAATGTTTGTTGATAAATTTTTATATGGATCAAATCCATAGTCTTAGAGAGATCTTGGAAATGAATTATTCCATTAGGGTTTTAGGATTCTGGTTTAACTTTTCCAAGTGTTTAAATTTCAAGATACATTATTGATGAATGCATTTCACTTGATTGAAATTTTGTTTGATTCCCTTTTCATTCAAAGTTTGTTCAAGATGGTTTTTGATGTTTCCATTTGGAATCAAAAAGTTTCTTTTCACCCTAAATTTCAACATTTATTTATTTTGTTTATTTATTTTTTCACATTTCAAAATTTGGAAAATTTTGGGATGTGACAATTAAGTGCAATTTCACAGTGTTCAAATGTTTATAATATTCATATATGCAAGTTTAGGGACCACTTTTCACACTCTAAAAATGGTAAACACTCTTTTACATTAAGAGTTGTATAATTTTTTTAATTCGAAAGTGTTCAAGAGTTGTGTCAATTATAAACACTCTTTTACATTAAGAGTTGTATAATTTTTTCAATTTGAAAGTGTTCAAGAGTTGTGTCAATTATAAACACTCTTTTACATTAAGAGTTGTATGATTTTTTTAATTTCAAAGTGTTCAAGAGTTGTATCAATTATAAACACTCTTTTAAATTAAGAGTTGTATAATTTTTTCAATTTGAAAGTGTTCAAGAGTTGTGTCAATTATAAACACTCTTTTACATTAAGAGTTGTATAATTTTTTCAATTTGAAAGTGTTCAAGAGTTGTGTCAATTATAAACACTCTTTTACATTAAGAGTTGTATAATTTTTTCAATTTGAAAGTGTTCAAGAGTTGTGTCAATTATAAACACTCTTTTACATTAAGAGTTGTATAATTTTTTTCAATTTGAAAGTGCTCAAGAGTTGTGTCAATTATAAACACTCTTTTACATTAAGAGTTGTATATATTTTTTTAATTTGAAAGTGTTCAAAGTTGTGTCAATTATAAACACTCTTTTACATTAAGAGTTGTATACTTTTTTTAATTTGAAAGTGTTCAAGGGTTGTGTCATTTATAAACACTCTTGTACATTAAGAGTTGTATTCATATAGGAAACACCAACCCAAATATCTCAAGCTATATCCATAATTATACTATCATGTTTGAGTCATTATTTAGCTTCCAAACACTATTATTATGGGTACGGGTGACTAGAGAAGTTAGTTGTGGGGTGACCACGAACTCATTGGGCATAGAGTACTGATGGCAACCAATGTGGCCAATTTTTGTTGGGACTCCAAGTGCAGAGTGTTGTAGGAAGCTTCTTTTCTCCACAAGGGTGACTCGATGGTTTATATCTAACTCTCGAGGAATTGGTTATGGAAGTGTATTTGTCTTCTCATCTTCAAGCAACCTGTAAAGTAAAATAATTTGTCTTCTGTCCCCAACTCCACCAAGTGGTTGTCAAGCACAAGATTTCGTATTAGTAATATGAAATAAAATATAATATAAAGTAAAGTTAATAAAGTAAATAAAGTAAAGTAATGCAAACTAGATGATATGGAAGATAGTAGAGTTGTGTTTTATAAGTGATTGCAAGTAGGGAAAGTATTTTTATATTTTCGAAATAATAAATTGCAGAAAATATAAAAGATAGTAGATGCAATGGAAAGGTGTTTCTTATGATAAAAATCGGACCGGGGTTCATGGATTCACTTGTCTACTCTCTTTTTAAGTTGTAGTGATCACAAAACAATTCATCAATGATAAAGATTCATGGAACTTGTATATGTGTTTGTTAAAGAAATCAATATGGGCATCATGTTCTAACATAGAGATGAAATACATCTCTCTTATACTCCTCAAGAAAGGGAAACTCCATGCAATCTTGAATTAAGAACAAATCAGATATAGCTTTAAGCAATATAACATGATGTTTAAAATACAAATATGCTACCTTGATCTAACAAGATTATCACACTATCACATGATAACTATAGCACATGATTTTACTTTATCCCTAGTGAGACAGCAAAACAAAGGTAAAAACAAAAGTAGATCTTGAATATTGCTTGTCACAATTCAATCTCTACCACCATGCTACTCCATTTAAGACACACTTCTCCCTATACAAGTTCTCGCATACAAGTTAGATAAAAAAGTAATTAAGGATGGTATGCATGATATGCATCTATCAATACATATTACACAAAATATATTCCAATCTCAAATATCAAATCATAGAACAAAGATCCACCACATAGGAATTACAATATGACCATAATCATGTAGGGAAGCTCATATGGTACTAGATATATGAAGAACAAGAGAGAAATAGATCAAGCTACTGCCACAAACGCCATATCCCGGAGGTGGACTACTCCCTCTTCATCATGGTGATGATGCTGGAGATATTGGAGAGGGTGGAGATCCCCCCCCCCCCCGGAGATGGCTCTAGTGGATATTACCCCTCCAATCGTTTTTAGATCTGACTCTGTTTGGAGGTGTTTTCTTCTCTGGTGTGATCCCACTCGAGGACTCCCCCGAGGATCCTTATATAGGGATTTTAAGGTCAAGAGAACTCCGTGGGCGAAAGAATCAAGGCGATCAAACGACCAAGGAGGGAGAGAGTATAGGTGGTGCGCCACCTAGGCTATCTTGGGCCTCCTGGCCCTCCTGGTGGGAATCTTGTGCTCCATATGCTTCTCGTGGATAAATATTGGCATTCCCAAAAGTGCAGGTCCATTTGACTTCATATAGGTCCTGAAACATCAAAAATATTGAAAACAGGGTTTTTCTACCCTATCGGGTTATAGCCAATGAGAAACGTGGCTATGAGGAAGGCTTCATGACAGTATTTGAGAGGCATGGATGCATTGGCAAGAAGTGCAAGACTAACCTAAACTATATGACGGTGTTATCTTTCTGCGGATCCATTATCCTGGTGTGCATGAGGGCATGAAACATGATGTGTAATACCAACTTTTTGAAAGAAAGCATTGAGTTTCTCATACTCACCCGCAATCAGTTTCCATAGTGACAATTTTCATATCAAACTTGCGCTCAACATATTGTTGCCAATTAAGAAAGGCTTGATAAACATCAGAACGCTTCTTAATAAAATAAATCCAAATAAACTTGCTATAGTCATCAATAAAGCTTACATAATAGGCATGTTTCCCAATAGAGAGAGGATCAGGACCCCATACATCAGAGAAAACTAACTCAAAAGGAATAGTAGATCTACTGGTGGAGATGGGGTATGGCAATTGGTGACTCTTAGCTAACTGACAAGAATCACACACATATGAGGTACTCTCTAGAGTGTAAGCTATCTTATTTTTCCTAAGAACCTGCTGAACAATAAACGAAGATGGATGTTCTAGACGATGATGCCACGTGGATGATGAAGGATTTATTGTGAAGAAGGCATCCTTGAAGGACTCGATTAAGATGGGCATCAAAGGATAGAGGCATCCATAGCAGGGGCCTTTAAACAGGATTCGTCGTGTTGCTTGATCCTTAATCAGAAAGAAGAAATGATGAAACTCAATATAGACATGGTTATCAAGAGTAAAACGATGAACAGACAACGGATTTTTGAATGCATTAGGAACATGTAGGATGGAATTGAGATTGAAAGAACTATAAGGAGTGCATAAAATTGAATGACCAATATAACTAATATGCATACATGTGCCTTCAACTGTACGAACATGATCCTGTCCAGGATAAGCATCATAGGTGGAGAGCTTGTTCAGCTCACCAGCGATATGATCAGTAGTACTAGTGTCATAGTACCAGTTGGTGTCAACTCCGGCAAAGTTGGCACCCTTGTTTGCACGATCCTGTCCTTTGCGATGATCATCTTCATAGCGCCATCAACAATCACGAGCGGGGTGGCCATGAATAAAATATATCTGGCAAGTGGTGTCGACATACTTGGTGGGTTGGTGATCACGACGCTGACCACCATCATCACGTCGATCTTCATCATTGCGATGTCAGGGGCGCTCATCACGGCGGACCGGGTCATCATCATATTTGCGACCTTGATACCTGCCTCCATCACGGTGGTCTTGATCATCACGGCAATCGCGCCAGTCATGGTGATCACGGTCATCATAGCAAGGGAGGTAGTCCTACTGGCGGTAGTCCTGGGGTCGGCCACGGTCATTTTCACGTCCACGATCATCATAACGAGGGTGCTCATCATACTACTGACAAGGCCGATCATGGGCACGCTATGGCGGTGGGTTGCTAGGTGCACCACCACGATGGGCCATGTTGTACAAAGAGGAGAAAGTACCCTCTTCGGGTTTATTCATGCCATCATAGTCATGTACTTGGCTAAGCAGATGATCAAGAGTTGTGCCAGCATTAGCATTGACAGCGGTACGCAAGGTATTATACTGACTACCAAGGCCTTTGATAACATACCATAGCACCTCATCAGAATCAAGTGGCTTACCAGCAGCCGTCCGCTTGGATGCAATACACTTCATCTTGGAGAAGTACTTTTCTGCGGAGAGATCGTCCTTGCGGGTGTCGTTGAGGGCGGAACGCAGCTGCTGGACACGGGTCTTCGATGTGGAGGAGACGTGGGCATTAATGGAAGACCAGGTCGCGGCAGAGGTTTCCAATCCGACGACGTGTGTGATCACATCTGGGGAGAGTGCGTTGAGGAGCCAGTAGAACACTTGCTGATCACGAGCGATCCAGGAGCTGTACTCAGGGTTCTTGATGGTCACCTTCTTCTTGTTGATATATTCCATCTCTAGGAGCTTCTCCGACGCCACCTCGGATCCCTCGACGAGGTCAAGGACACGGGCACCACGAAGAGCTGGGATGACAAGGGCTTTCTAGATCAGCATGTTCTTGCGCATGAGCAACTGTGTCGAAGGGGATCCGAGCACAGCAGCAAGGGCAGTAGTAGACATGGACGATGACGACGACATGTTGTTGAAGATCGCGGTGGCAACAGAAGATCTGCAGTGGCAGCGGCTTGCCTCGATGCAGCGGTGGCAGGGCAACGGCGGCAGAGTAGGTTTTTGGGTTGTGTTTTGTGTGTCTTGTTTTAGAGGTCATAGATCGTGGCTGCCGTGGTACCAGAAGATCGGCACGGCGGCAGGGCTTGGCTTCGGACGTGTTTGGGCTTGGGTCATGGCTTGCTTGGGTGTATGGCAGTGGCGGCAAGAGGCGGTGGCGGCTCGCTGTGGCGATGGGGGAAACTTTTTTTAGGGTTGTGTTCGACGGCTAGAGCAGGGAAGATGGAGGCTCTGATACCATGTCAATGTTTGGTGGAATGATGCGTACCCTCTCGGGCCATCGGTTGTGTGTTATATAGATAGGGAAAAAAACCCTATGTGACGTGTACAAGGTTTGTACGTGTATCTTCGGAGTACTACTCCGTAACGTACACGTGATGGACTTTACATACGATAACAATGAAAACACCCTGACTATTCCTGATGATAGCTCCAGCCGCACCAGCTGGCTCTTCCAGAGAAAAAGCGGCATCTATCTATCTACTAATTTAAGATGAGGTAGGTTAGTCAATACGTTTCCGTCCACCGAAATACGTTTTCGCCGGTATAGATCGGGAGATCCTCAACTTGGCTCGACACGGACTCTGCTTGTCTACGTACGTTACCTTCCCGGCTTTCTGGCGTAGGTGATAAGTGGCCCCGGGGAAGAGGGAATTGCAAGTCTCGCACAGGCGATGGGTCAACGCAGGCCCATGCAAGGGCGTCGGGGAGGAGGTTGCCGGGGCGACGTCCATGGCGGCGAGCGAGGAGAAGAAGAGCGGCCGACGCTCGCGGAACCAGCAGCGCGAGGAGGAGATGTCGTAGGCCCTAGCGGCGGCCCCGGACGGCGCGCACACAAGGAGGCTCGAGAAGGGGAGAGATCGAACGGCTCCTTGCGGCGGTGCAGAGAGGAGGTGCCGGGTGAGATTTCAGCGGCGGCCAGCAGCGAGCTCGCAGAGGCGGCGGCGTGCGTCCCTGCCGACGAGCGGAGAGGAAGGAGGCAGCAAAGTCGGGGCGGCTGATCCCACCCCGTAGATCCTTTGCCCCAAGACACCCTGTAGAGCTCCTCCCCATCCTCGCCACTCCTGCATCCTCGTCGGAGGACGGCCAATTGCTCACTCCCAAGTCTGGCGTGAGGCTCGGTAGTGTTGTGCTGCCCTGACCTTGTTGATGCTCCCCTTGCTATTCCCCTAGGCATCGTGAGGTTTCTGTCTCTCTCCAATCTATCAAATTGCTTCCTAAGTAAAAACTTCTAGAGCGCAGTTGCAGGAATTCAGGGCATTGTCCGTAGGAAAACCTTGTATAGTGTTTGCGAAATTAAGTGATCAATTATGTGCCATTGGAATTATTTAACTTTACAAGATTGACTAATACTTTTCTACTGGCCTTAGTGGTCTAATCGGTTCTGTCAGAGGGGATTAGAGCTTAGTAAGTTAGCTTTATGGTTTGCTTTATGACCCTCTTCTAGCGTATGGAAGAACGGTAAGCTGGACAAGTTCAATACTAGGCTGATGGTATACTATATCGACTTATCTGTTATAATTTCCATATCATTGTAGCTAATAATGATCCTTGTACATAGTTTTATCAAACTAAAGTACTCCGTATTTAGTTTTGCAGGTACATCTGAACTGAAGATCACCACATGCCTGCCTTATTTGCAAATAAAAAACACAAACATCATGTATTCATGTGTCTTCCCATGTAGTGTGAGCGATGTATTTGCAGGAAATGAAGAATACTTGCACTTTGGATGGGAGCACCGTCCCCGGCAACTGGTACATCCTGTGGTCACTAATGAATTCCCTCCGGCCTCTACTCTACGTTGCGGGCCCTGCTGAAGCATGTCTCAGACACTCCCAGACGAGCTCGTCGTCCAGCTCGCAGGTCAATCATCGTCTTCCAGTTCTTAATTCTTTTACAAGTATCATGTCACTGTTCTTCTCACGCAGCAAAGAATTATTCCTTCTAAGCGTGCTCAGTTGAGCGCACCAGCTAAGTACATACCCAAGGTGGATTTGTGTACTCACTAGAGTGACCGATGGGGATTATTGTAGAGTATTAATGTACTTTTTACTGCTATGAAATACACAGGTTTTCTGGTATAAGAAAATCAGAGTTGTTAATCTAAGCTTCATCATTATTTGTATACTGAGTATTCGACGTTGCACATCCTTACGGTTTTCACATGATTTTTCATGTTGTATCTAATTACTTGGTTATGAGCTGACGAAGAAAGTTTTCGTTTTCTGTATACCTGCTAAAGTACCATGCAAATGAAGCTAAAGAAAACATTAGTGATGTTGAACAGATATCTAAAGCACGTCAAGGAGTACATCCAATAATGAGCAAATTGTTTGATCTTACTTTGTTTATCATTCTTCATCAATGAATAAAAAAATGCCTTTGTTTCAAACATAAGTCATTTGACCCCTGCTTTCTATGCATACGGTGTCTACTTAGCGATTACTAAAATAAATTTGGTAAAAGAAGAATTATAATATCTTTGCTATAAGCTATTTTCTTTATACTCGTGAATTTTCACATGCTTCTAATTCACATGTGCAAGGATTAAGGCCTCGTACGTTTTGTGAGGAATGAAACCAGACGTGGTGGAATTGATCTAGGCTTAAATTGATTTGATACTGCACCATCAGCAAATCCATGTTTCACTAATCCCTCCTAACCCCTCGAAACAAACCTGTTTGTTTAAGCAACCTTGATCGCCGGGGTCGATGTCACTACGTTCATATCGCCCATCTTTGCCATCCTAGAATCGTTTCGAGGGTCAATTGGCGATTATTTATTTCCATCCCAATACTATGTAAATGGAATGGATTGGCCAAACAAAAAAAATACTATGCAGAAATAGACGAATACTCCATGTTTCTTGAATTTTTGCCTCGGCGGGAAGGATGATGTGGATTGGACCGTAACCCAAGTCAATCCCGGGCTTCTAGAGCCTAAACCAAAAAGTCTAAAGATCCGTGTTTATATAGTTGTTATATTATGCAAATAGCGTTCATATGTGTAATTAAGAAGCCGTGGCAACGCACCGGCACTCTGCTAGTCTACATTAATTTTCAGCATATCACTTCTTGGTTTCGACCAAACTTTTTTGCTTAGCGCTGAGTTGTGTGAGTTTGCTCCAGCGGCATTAGCTGTAATGGCACAGATAGAAGCAACACAATTCCGTGTTAGTGGTACCGTTTCTCCATGGGTTCACCGTATGTGAAACCACCAAACATACCAAACAGCCACCATGATGGGATATGCCAAGTGGGGTATACCCAGCAGGACGTTCCCTACTGGATCATACACTCAGCGAGTGGGCCTGTAGAACGGCGACTGGACCGCGACGCAAGAGGAAGCTAGGCGACTGGATGCAGAAGGCCCAGAAGCGTAGCTAGGCCCAGTCAAATTACGTCAAAACCCTCCGAGTCCTTGAGTCCTTATCTAACTCGGTTGTAGATTTGTAAACCCTAGCGAGGTGACTCTATATAAACCTCCCTAGGGCACGCATAACACTTAAGTTACATCATACACCCCCTCGACTCGCCGCCTAGCCGTCGAGCTCGCCCTTTGCAATATCTCATCAATACAATCTAGCAGGAGTAGGTCTTTACCCTTCGGGGGCCGAACCTGGGTAAATCCCTGTGTCTTTGAACTCATCTCGCCCCGTAGATGGCTGGCCACCCTTTCCCCTTGTTATACTACTCGCTGCCAATCGCAGCATCTTCCATGGCCATTACCAGGACAGTGGCGCCCACCGTGGGGCCTGGCCGGTCAGGCCTGTGTTCTGCGGCGAGACCTTATTTGCCCATCAACCGGACGATCGCCACCGGTCGCATGATCGCCATCGGCGAGAGCCTCCAGATCTTGCCCAGCAGCTACGTCCTGGCGTCATGCCCGGTCACCCATAGCATCATCATGCCGGTCGGCACGATCAGCCTCTTCGTCGGCTTCACTGACATCATCGTCTCGAAGGACTCAGCACGAATCGCCGAGTTGCCGCCACGCGATCGGCTCTCTGAGAGCCAGGTCCGCACCATCCACTGCCTTGCCTCCGAGTACGAATCGGCCAACAGCAACATGGCCGAGACCAACGCGGTCGCGGATGACGCGACCCTCGACGACGCCGACTAGGCGACCCCAGCCTCAGTCACCGGATCCATTGTCGCTGCATCACCAGCGGGCTCCATCACCCAAGTCTCCAACATCAGGGATTTCGAGGATCCATCCATCCTCGGGATCTTCGACTCCGACTCCAGATCAGAGAACTCCAGCGACCTCCACGCTGGATTCGGTCGCTTCATCGCGACCTACGTGGCGAGCGGCACGAGCGCCCCGCCGGACCCCTTCTCCACGCCGATCCCGCCAATCGCGACGGCGGGGGAGGTCGAGGAGGCGCGCCTGCGCCTAGAGGAGGCAGTATGCAAGGAACAAGCCGAGCGCGAAAAATTCTGCCTCGAGCAGTCCACGGCGCAGGAGCTATCGCTCTACCACTAGCTCCGCATCAGGACGCGCCTGAACCCCACAGTTCATGGCCGCGCCCTAAACTTCGATGATGACAATGACCTGGCTCGCGTGGCCGATCGTGCGGTCTGCGAGAATGCGCCACCAGGCTTCAGCGGCCGCCCACCACCAGGCGCACCAGCGACTGGAGCTCCCCCACAGCCACCAGGCCACGCACCCCCTCCTAACCAGTCGAGAGTCCTTATCTCTCCACAATAGTGGGACGCGAACAGACTCCCGCTATACTCCACCCTGATGGACAATGTCATCGCAGGACGAGTAGCAGTTGCCAACCTCAACGTCATAGGGGAGGGCGCACTGCAAATTGAGTACGCCAAGGCCCTACTCGCCAAGGCCGTCGAGCAGCAAGTCACAGGAGCCGACTCGCGGGGTCGCATGTACTCTCGCTCCTCCGGAAGCAGGGTGGCCTCGAGCGGTCGCCCATTGATGGCGAATACCCTGAACTGCCCGCCACCCGAGTCCCTACAGCTCCAACCAAGGGCCGCGCACGCGGCTCTCTCCACCAACGACCCGCGACCGCTGAACAACATGGTCGCCGCCAACGGGCATCCAATCAATGCGCGAACCCACATCATCAACAACCAGAGTTGGCGTGCACGCCAGCCCAACGACCTGAGGCATACCCTCACCAACCGCCACGACGGTGAGCCAAGGGGCTCGCTCAGCCGAGTCGGCCCCTAGTGCTTCAGACCGATGATCTGAGGCGAGAAATACCCGGCAAACTTCAAAGCACCGAAGGAGATTGAAAAGTACGATCCCACGTATGACCCGGCTGTATGGCTGGACACATACCTCATGGCAATGGGAATCGCCGGCAACACCGACCTCCTTGCCGCCTTCTACCTCCCCCTGATGATGGAGGGAGCGACTCGGCAATGGATCAACACCCTCCCCGCGGACAGCCTCGATTCCTGGGATCAAGGACATGCGCGACGCCTTTGTCAGGCACTTCGAGGGCTCCTACACCTGCGCCACCACCATCAAGGACCTGGACCGATGCGTCCAGGGACCCCACGAGTCGACCCGCAACTGGGTCCAATGGTGGCAAGACCTATGGTTCAACGCAGTTGGCATCCACCCAGAGACGGCGATCCACTGCTTCAAGACCTCGTGCCGCTACGAGCCCCTGGTCGCCAAGCTCAAGCGGGTGTACAAGACACTCGACAACATCCCGGACTACCTAGAGATCGCCAAGCGGTACACGGAGGAGTACCTGAACCAAGAAACCGACGACGAGTCGGGTGGACATCGCTGCCCAAACGGCTACGACAACGGCAGGCAGCACGATCTGCACTATAGAAACACTCGCCTCAACGATAAGCGCTGCGGTGACGGGCGAGTCGACTTCGTCGCCAATGCTGGCTACGCGCCACGCGACCCCAAGAGCTTTCGCCACGACAGAGGCCAACACCGCGATAGCGGAAACTATGGAGCGAGGCCGAAATTCGACACTGCGGCTCTTCTCAACCAACCCTTCATGTTCCACAGCAGGGAGGGGAAGCCCGCCATGCACACGAGCGTCGACTGCCACTCCTTGAAAGAGATTGAGAAGGCATGACGTGCAAGGGAGGACCCCAACAACAACCCTCCAAATGGCGGGGCATTCGGCAACGACATTGAATCACTCCACACTATCACCGGGCTCGGCACCAAGCACAAGAAGAAGGTCCTCGCTCGCGTCGTCTCCATCAACGCGGTGTCCCAGGTCGACGTCCCTCGCTTCCTGAACTGGTCCGAGTAGCGCATCACGTGGAGCCACGAGGACCACTCGCCACGGATCGAATATCCGGGGCGAGTCGCCCTAGTGTTCAAGCCCAAAGTGGGCGACTACTGGCTCCCCAAGACATTGATGGACGGGAGGAGCTCCATCAACATACTCTACCTGGACACGTTCAGGCGGCTGCGGTTCCCGCAGTCGATGAACGAGACGACCCTCACCACCTTCCACGGCATCATCCCTGGTTGGAAGGCGTACCCGATCGGCAAGGGGACGATGCCAGTCACCTTCGGCACACCAGCGAACTTCCACACTGAGCGGATCGTGTTCGAGTTGGTCAGCTTCAATAGCCCCTACCACTACGTCTTGGGGCGACAAGCATTCGCCAAGTTCATGGCGGCGCCGCACTACGCGTACAACGCGATGAAGCTCCCAGGGTTGTGCGGCATAATCACCGTCCACGGCAACCCCGACATGGCCATCAAGTGCGAGGAGAAAGGCGCCGAGCTCGCGGACTCCGTCATCGCTGCAGAGGCCAACCACGCAGAGGAGCTCGCTAGATACGCGTGCAGGGTCGACAAAGACGACCCCGCCATACTCAAGAGGCACACCACGGAGAACGGTGGCTCGACCGCATTCGAGGCCACCACGCACACCCGCATCGTCGAGCTGGTCCCAGGCAACTCCAGCCAGACGGTGACAGGACAGGCATGAGCCCCGCATAGGAAAGCACGCTCATCGATTTCCTACTTGAGAATCACGACATCTTCGCATGGAAGCCATCCGACATGCCAGGTGTCCGAGGGAACTCGCTTAGCACAAACTCAACGCTGACCCCAAAGCGCGACCTGCCAAGCAGTCGCCGCGGCCCTTCAATGAAGAAGCGCCGCCGTGCAATCGCCGAGGAGGTGCAGCGTCTAATCGCTGCAGGCTTCATCCGGCCCATCAAATACTCCAAGTGGCTGGCAAACCCAGTCCTGGTCGAAAATAAGAATGGAACCTGGATAATGTGTATCGACTTCACAAACCTCAACAGCGCATGCCCAAAGGAGCAGTTCGTCCTCCCGCGCATCGACCAGATCATCGACTCCACCACGGGCACGGAGTCGCTGTGCATCCTCGACGCCTACTCTAGTTACAACCAGATCAAAATAGCGGGCAAGGACGAGGAGAAGATGGCATTCATCACGCCATTCGGCGCCTTCTTCTACACCACCATGACGTTTGGCCTCAAGAATGCCAAAGCGACCTATCAGTGATGCATGCAGGAGTGCCTCGCGAGCCAAATTGGCCACAACATCCACGTCTACATCGACGACGTGGTGGTCAAGTCCAACCGCCAGAGCGAACTACTCGCCGACCTGGCGGAAACCTTCGTGAATCTGCAGAGGTACAAGATCAAACTCAACCCAAGGAAGTGCACCTTCAGTGCACCCACTGGACAGCTACTGGGTTACGTAGTCTCCAAACGAGGCATCGAGGCGAACCCCACCAAGATCAATATGATCGCCCGGCTCGGCAAACCCGAGTGCCTCCGCGACGTCCAGAAGCTGGTCGGGCGAGTCGCGGCTCTCAGCCGCTTCATCCCCCGGCTAGGCGAGAAGGCAATGCTTAATATGCAAGAACCCCATGTTCTAGTGGGACAAGGACATAGACGACACGCTCCACACACTCAAAGAAGTGCTACTCGCGGCCCCGCTACTCGTCGCCCCCGTCGTCAAGGAGCTAATGCTCGTCTATGTCGTGGCATCCAAGCGAGTCGTCAACATCGTCATGGTCGTCGAATGGCCAGAAGAGGGCAAGGAGCGCCCTGTGCAGCGCCCCATCTACTACATCAGTAAGGTCCTCACGAGTCGTGACAGTGCTACCCGTAATATCAGAAACTGGTGTACGCGGTCTTCCGAGCCCAGCGACGGCTACCGCACTACTTCCAGGAGCACCCAATCATGGCTGTCTCCTCTGCGCCATTGCAGGACATTATCCGCAACCTGTCAACACCCGGATTTTTAATCCCAGATGCCTGTTATGCCATACATCGCAATTCCAGGATTACCATTTTTGCGAGACATAACAGATTTGGATATCACAGTACATCATCCATTACAAACCATACATAAGTTCTTACACCAATAAGGATCTCATGATCCAGTTCTTAATCCAACTCAAGCAGCAGAAATACGTAATAATAAAGGTAGCGTAGGCGAAGCTCCATCTTCGGGGTCACGGGCAATGCTGACGATGGGAGATGATCCTAGTTGTCGTAACCTTCCTGCGGTCCATCATCCCGGTACTCCTCTTCATAGTCTGGCCACGGGAATAGCCAGGGACAAAGCCATGAGTACTCTTTAAGTACTCGCAAACTAATACTAACAGTTAAGGGGGTTTTTGTAGTAGGACACTGAGCTCTAGGGTTGTTTTGCAAAAAGCCAGATTTACCTCTACTAAGTTCAGAAGCAAAGAAAGCTAGTTGAAGTTTTATAACACCTAAGTGGGAACTTGTATTTCATATCACAACCCTGTTGTGGTCAAGTCAAAGTCTCAATCCATTTCACAAGTCATTTTGAAAACATCTGACGAGGGAACAGTATGGCCACTCCAACTGTTCATAACCGCGGACACGGCTATTCGAATAGTTTGACACTCTGCAAAGATTGTACACTTTCACCACAACATTCGATACATCCGTCAGGAACAAATCCTAAATTCACCATACTCAGTATGCGGATAATCAATCATAACCTTTCAATTACACGCCCTAGTATAGGAACCTCTCCTGTGAGTTTGTCCTCCCAACCATGACCAACTGTCATCTTGGGTACTGCACAGGTGGACAATCTTCACAAGGTAGTCTCAGCTCAGACCTTGGCCGTAAGGGAACCCATACTAAGGTATAAGTTTCCAGTCAAGCCCTACCCAATTTTCGGGTATTATGGTTGTACGGTAAAATTGGAATGGTATCGCATCCAGATAACCATCAGTTTTATAAAGGGCTAAGGCTCCTGCCTCAACATTTTCATCATCAAAATCATCTGGTGTTTGGAAACACATGTCAAAACATTTCAGTAGAATGACTCATCATTCCAAGGTTTTCATAACCATTTTCACCAAGTATTCCCATCTAAAGTTGATCAAGTACTAATGAGGGGTGGTAAACAAGTGGAGATTAATTAAGTTCAATATCATGCCTTAGGATGACATCAATATTATCTAGCTTAGGACAAATTTAATGCTCTTTATGCAACCTTCAATTATCTTCCTAGAATCTACAAGTTACTTAAGTAAACTCTAAGAGAAAGCTTTGATAAAGAAATAAAGTATAAAGCTTGCAAGTAAAACTAGGATGGTTTATCAAGTGGTATAAGCTTGCAAGTAAAACTTGCATGGTTTGGCTTTCTAAGATAGTGGTATAACTTGCTAAGTTGTAAGAGTTAGCTTGAAAGGTTTAAAGTATTGGCTTGCCTTGAGCAGAGCAGTGGTTGAAGTTCTCCTTGGCTTCTTCTTCGTAGTATCCTCCTTCCTTCTCGTATCCTTGGTCGGTACTAGCGTCTATAAAAAAATACGAGGTAAACAATCACCAAACAATACTTAACTATTTTCAATCATCACACAAAGGTGTTCTATATATGATCTAGCATCATCACCTATCATTACAAGATTAAAGCATTTGTCTTATTTATTTTAATTTGAGAAAAGTAATTTCTACTCATTGAAAAACTACTTAAGATTTAATATTCTCCAATTCAAACATGGGATCATGTTGACACATGTCATCACCACATATTTCAGTACATGGGAATGTGATTTAAAGTGGTGTCACAATTTAATAAGGTTTAACCTTTTTATTTTAATTAAATAAATGGACTAGAAATGCCTATGTGGCATTCTTTTATTACTTGAACATTATTTCTGTAAGTAAATTCAAATGTTTTTATATATTCTGAAAGGTATGATCAAATGTGATTTTTGAGAGTTGGAATCAACTCAAAAGCTCTTATGGTTGAATTTTGAAAAATGTTTGAATGCATAAAAGCTTCTGACTTGTTATTTTTACCAAGGTTGATCTGCAGATCCAAATGATTTGAATCCAACGGGCTTGGATTAATCATTTCAGTACCTTTCTAACAAAATTGGTTTCATGCCATTTGGTTCACTGAATCGAGCTGGGTTGATTTTTGAAACTAGGTACAGAACTGAGTTTGAATTAAAATAGAAAAATCTAAATTCAAACGGTTGGGCTGCGCGGGAAAGGTTAATGGGCCGGCCCAGTGTCACTCTACAGCACGGGGTTCAGCTAACAGGGGTTCCACCCGTCAGTGTCTCATAACACTCGAAGCGGTACGGGGCTGTGTGGTTTGTTGGATTAGAAGGGCGATCAGCGGCTGAGGGTCGTCGTCAATGATGAACATGTCACCGGCGAGCTCGAACCCTAGCGGCTCAGTGGGGGTGCATTGGGGGCATACCAGGGCTCCAGCGACAACGGCGAGGCGGGCAAACGAACGAGTGGTCGACGGCGAGCTTAGGGACGGTCAAAGCAGCTCCGGGGGTGGTCGAAATCAATGGCTCCCTTCTCCTCCAGAGGCGGCCTGCTCCGTCGCTATTCTGGCGAGTTGTTGCTCCTCGTGCTCCGGCTAGAGGGTGGAATGATTAGTGAGGTGAGGGGAGTGGAATGGTGTGCTTCAAACGGCTGGGGGTCGCCTCCTTTTATAGGCTCGACGGCGAGACCGAGAGGGATGGGCAGGCGACGGTGGCGACATGGCTACGGGCTGCTAGCGGCATGGCTGAGGTTGGCGATCGACGGGCGGTCTCCTGGCGATGCTCTAGAGCTTAAATGCGTGCGTAGGGGCGGTGGCAATCGGTCGGGAACGTGCGGTGCTCTGCACGGCAGAGGCGGCGTCTTCGACGGCGAGCGGTGGCTGTGAGGCACGGGGCGATGAACGGGGGTGTCTGGCGTGTTCCTGGGATCATGGCGAAGCGGTGGGAATGGGGTGCGGTCGAGGGGAGGCGTGTGCACGCGTTCCGGGTGCGGCGCTCTGGGGCGGGCTCGGCATGTCGCAGTGGTACTGGGCGCGCGGCGTTCCTGGTGGTCCACGGCTTGCACTGGCTTGGGGAGGGGATAGTGGGCGGCGGTGAGGTGCTGGCTACCTCCCAGACAAGGTTGGCAAGGCTAGGGTGGCTGCTATCTAGCCGACGACAATGGGGTGGCATGGTGAGGCTCGGCCTGCTCACCATTGATGGCAAGGCAAGCTCACAGTGGTGCTATATGTTTACAATTGAGCTAGATGATCTACTAAAGACTAGTTGCAACCAGAGAGGGAACAAGTTAGGCCAAATTTACTGCACACTATAGTGTTTGTGATTTGTTTGATTTGAATCTGCAAGGTGTTTGATGAAATGGCCGCAAGAACTTGAATTTTGAATTTTGAAAAGATCTTTGGTGGGTGTGCTAGGCATGTGCTGAGGATTCTATGGGTGCTTGGGTTTTGAAAATTGAGCTTGTTTCAGTGGTTTTTGAAATAGTGGGATCTTCCCATATGAGATAGATTCAATTTTGAACTATCATTTAAACTGAGCATTTGAATGTTTTTGGATTATCACAAAGTGGGCCTTGGTACCTTATTATGAGTACTAACAAGGGGTGCAAAGATCCACAAATGTTTCTGTTGAGTTTTGAAAACTAGAGATAGCTAAAGTAGGCATGAGAGTTAATTTGGCAAAAATGACCATTCACTTCATTTGTTTATTTTGAGTTGTTTGTCTTTGGGAAAAGTTTGGGAATTGTTTAGATGATGTTTATTTCACCTAAGAATCCTTTTACAAGAAAATAAACACAGAACCATGGCAATTCAAAAGAATCCAAATTTTAATACACACACATGTGAATGCTTTCATATTTTTAGTTGGAAAAGTTTTTGTTAACCCTAATTTTGATGATTAGAGTTTGATGATCCAAGTTTAATATTTTTGGGGATGTTACAAACCTTCCCCCCTTAAACAAAATCTCGTCCCGAGATTTGAGAAAGGACGAAAAAGATTACCTAGGATTTGAAGAGATCGGGAAACTCTGTCTTGATGTGATCTTCGCGCTTCCAGGTAGCTTCCTCTTCTGTGTGGTTGCTCCACTGAATCTTGAGAAACTTGATGCTTCGGGTTCTGGTAGTTCTGAAAGCTTCTTCCAAACTACGAATGGGTACTTCGGGATAGGTTAGGTAATCGTTGATCTCCATGGCCCAGTGATCAATATTCTTGAACACTTCAGTCTTCTCCGGAACTTCGAGGCACTTGCGAAGTAATGAGATATGGAACACAATGTGCACTGCTGACATTTCTTTGGGCAGTTCCAATTGATACGCAACTTCTCTTCGATGGTTCAGAATCTTGAAGGGGCCGATATATCTGGGGGCTAACTTTCCTTTCAGCTGGAAACATTGCATTCCCTTCAATGGCGACACTTTCAGGTACACAAAATCTCCGATGTTAAAAGCGAGGTCTCGACGTCTCTTGTTGGCGTAACTCTTCTGTCTTGACTGGGCTGTCTTGAGGTACTCACGAATCTTGTGAACCTTCTCTTCTGCTTCTCGTAGGATGTCGGGTCCGAAAATCTGACTCTCTCCTACTTCTGACCAGTTCAAAGGGGTGCGACACTTCCTTCCATACATGAATTCAAATGGGGCCATTTGCAAACTAGCTTGATAACTGTTGTTGTATGAAAATTCTACTAACGGTAGACAGTCTTCCCATTTAGATCCATACTCTAACACACATGCTCTCAACATGTCTTTGAGTATTTGATTTACTCGCTCCGTTTGTCCGTCGGCCTGAGAGTGATAAGCTGTGCTGAAATCTAGTCGGGTTCCTAAACCTTCTTGGACTTTCTTCCAGAATCTCGAGGTAAATTGAGTTCCTCGATCAGATACGATGTTCTTGGGGACTCCGTGCAAACTGACGATTCTAGCGATGTATAACTCTGCTAGCTTCGAACTCTGATATGTGGTATTGACTGGTAAGAAATGGGCGACTTTGTACAATCGGTCCACTATGACCCAGATAGACTCATTTCCCCTACTAGAAGTAGGCAATCCGGTGATAAAGTCCATTCCAACAGAATCCCATTTCCATTCCGGAATCTGCAATGGTTGCAACAATCCAGCGGGTCTTTGATGTCCCGCCTTGACTCTCTAACATATATCACACTTGGCTATATAGCTTCCGATTTCTCTCTTCATCTTATGCCACCAAAATTGCTCTTTCAAATCTTGATACATCTTCGTTCCTTCGGGGTGGATAGAATAAAGAGTATCATGGGCTTCCTTCAGAATAACTTATTTCAACTCAGAATCTGCTGGTACACAAAGACGTACTTTGTACCACAGAACTCCTTCTTCATCTTCGGTGAATCCGGGTACTTTGCCTGTACCGATACGATGCTTGATTTCGTCAATACTAGCATTTCCTTTCTGCGCCTCCTTGATCTGACTGATCAAAGTTGGTTGAAGTTCTATGCTAGCCAAAAATCCTTCACTCACTAATTCCATTCGGAAATCTTCCATTTCCTTGTGCAGGCTTGGTTGCTCCATCAAAATCATGGAGTTCAAGCGGCACGGCAATCTGCTAAGGGCATCTGCTACCACATTGACTTTACCGGGGTGATAGTGAATGTCCAGGTCGTAATCCTTGATTAGCTCAATCCATCTTCTCTGTCTCATATTCAGCTCTTTCTGAGTGAATATATACTTCAGGATCTTGTGATCCGAATAAATCTCACAACGGTTTCCCATCAGGTAATGCCTCCATGTCTTCAGGGCTAGAACTACATCATGAGCTCGAGGTCATGGGTTGGATAGTTCTGCTCATGTTGTTTTAGTTGTCGAGATAGATAAGATATAACTTTGCCTTCTTGCATTAGCACACATCCGAGACCGATCTTGGATGCATCACAATACACGTCAAAGGGCTTCGTGATATCCGGCATGATCAAGATTGGGGTTGAAATCAATCTTCTCTTGAGTTCTTGAAAACTCGCTTCACATTTGTCCATCCATTCAAACTTCTTGTCCTTCTTCAGCAATTGGGTCATGGGCCTGGTGATACTCGAGAATCCTTCTATGAACTTGCGGTAATATCCCGCCAATCCCAGAAATGCACGAACTTGGGTTTGAGTGGTTGGGGTTTGCCAATCTTCAACATCTTTCACCTTTGCAGGGTCAACGGCAATTCCTCAGGCTGATACAATGTGACCGAGGAATCCTACCTCCTGTAACCAGAATTCACATTTGCTAAACTTGGCATACAACTGATGCTCTCTAAGGATTCCAAGAATGGTCCTTAGGTGTATCTCATGGTCTTCTTCTGATTTGGAATAAATCAGAATGTCATCAATGAAAACAACGACAAACTTATCCAGGAAGTCCATAAAAATATTATTCATGACATTCATGAAATAAGCTGGGGCATTGGTTAATCCAAAACACATGACAGTATACTCGTATAATCCATATCTGGTGGTAAAGGCAGTCTTGGGAATATCCTCTGCGCGAATCTTGAGTTGATGATAGCCAGTTCTAAGATCAATCTTAGAAAACACATTGGCACCGGTCAACTGATCAAACAAATCTTCTATCTTGGGCAATGGGTATTTGTTCTTGATAGTGACATCATTCAACTTCTGATAATCCGTACACAAACGGTTACCTCCATCTTTCTTGTCCACGAACAAAATAGGTGATCTCCATGGTGACGCACTTGGTTGAATCAATCCAATTTCTAGCATGGCATCCAGTTGCTTCTTCAGTTCCGCTAGTTCAGAAGGGTTCATACTATATGGTCTCTGGGCTATGGGTCCTGTTCCAGGGATTAGTTCAATGATAAACTTGATATCCCGATCTGGGGGCATACCAGGCAAAACATCTGGAAATACATCGGGGTATTCATAGACTATCCGGACTTGGTCAATGGTAGGTTGGGCTATACTCTTGTTGCACTTGAATTGACGAGGTAAGGTTTTAGATACATGCTCGACTGATATTCCGGCTGTACTGGTCATGGTTATGGCTTTCTTGGCACAATCAATCAATCCTTTATGTTTGGACATCCAATCCATTCCTAGTACTACTTCCAAACCTTTAGTTCTGAGTACTATCAGATTAGCATAAAAATCTATGCCATGGATTCGGATAGGGATGGCTTTGCAAATTTGTCTAGCTTTGGTGGTTGAACCGGGGATTTGAACAATCATAACATGCTTCATTTTGGTTGGTTGAATCTTACTAGTGCATGCAAATTCTTCGATGACAAATGAATACGATGCACCAGAATCAAACAACACTCTAGCAAGTACTGAATTAACAGAAAACATACCCAGCACGACGTTTGGCGCTTCCTGGGCTTCTTCAGCATGCATGAGAAAAAGACGGACGTTGCGGTTGAGCGAATTCCCTGGGGCAAACCTTCTTCTGGGCTGAACACGACGCTGCTGCTGAGCTGGGGCATTTGCATTGGGGGCTGTGGCATTCTTCTTGGGGCACTCATTGGAGTAGTGACCCTTATTTCCACAGTCATAACATGTCAGGTTCCCAACCTTTAATAAGGTAGAGTCCCCTGTGTTTACAATGCTAGTCCCTGGATCAATAGCTAGCATCCACAGTTAAGATGTAATATCAAGAAACAAAGGTCATAATACAACTTTATAACCAGGAATAACATAATCTTATTACATCTTACATAGCTCATTTGGCTATTACATTACATTGCAGCAGAATATCTATAAGCATGGGGTCCTTCATCTTCAAAGTGCCACAGGCAGACATGTTGGCTGTAGACTTATCCTAATCAACACACTTCACTAAATCAATCAAACCTGCAACATAACAAGTTACAGCCACAAGGGTCAATACATTTGAATTGTATTGGCAAGTGATACTATGGTGGTATAGTGGAGTCTATCATCTATATGCATTTGGCAAAGTGGAGTTGAGGCTTGCATTGCTCAAAAATAGATTTTTCCCTATCATTTGAAAATACTAAGTTTTTGCTTGACAAAAATCACCCAAGGCATCTACCAACCAAAGATTGAAGATCCTTTAACCCTTGTTCAACCACAAATTTTTAACTTTAGAAGTTTGGTTGATGAGATTCTTGATAGCTTCCATGTCTTGATGCTCAAATTGTCCTTTACCAGGGACATGGCTAAGTACTTAGATTTTACACTCTGCAGAGGTGGTGCACTTTCCCCACAAGACTTGGTTTCCCAAGACAAGATCTTTCAGAAGCCTTCCCTTAGACCAAATGGACGCGCTCCAACCTATCATTCCCACTACCACCAACTGTCCAGATGGCTAAGTTCTAGCAACCTATATGATCCAGGCAGAGCCCATAATGCCAAGTGGTTGCACTTGAAGCTTCTCAACATTTGACATCTCAAATCTCTTTGTTCCTGGGTGGCAATCCACAAGTGTGATACACAAGGTAAACCATAAAAATGGGCCTTGTGTAACCACTCAACCAAAAACCACCAAGCAAGTCCCTTTCCACCCAGGTGATTCATTCACTTAGTTGTTTTATTAAACAAAACACAAGTCCTCAGACTTAGAAATTTTTCCATAGTGTGAATATATATTCCACCCTTGTTTTCTATTAGCTAAGCTAAGCATGAGAGTAGTAGGAATCTTAACTTAGGAAATTTCTACTAAGCTTTCATCTACTAGGATTTCCCATAGCAAGGTTTATACTTAGTAAAATTCCATCCAAGTCTTAATTAGAAATAACACTAATGCATAGTGAAAATAATGGGACAAAGTATGAAGCATCACTTGCCTTTTTGGTAGAGGGTATAAGTTCACTCCTTGATCTTTGCAATGTTCACACACTTCAAGTCACTACAATTCAATCAAGCAAACAACATTTCAATCTACCATTCAAGCAATTCATCACATAAAATAACAATAACAAAACAATGCATGCAAGCATGCTAAAGGATTGTTTTATTTGGAGAAGTGGTTTCTAAAGGTTCACAAACATTTGAAGACACCTAATGGTCATTTTATAAAGTGGCAAAGTCATTTGCAAAAGGTTTCACTTCATATACCATTTTCAAAACAAGGTATCATTTTATGTGGTGTAGGAATGTTTTTACTAAGGCATTAATCTATAGGGTTCACAAAATATGTTTTCAAACCATAAAACTTTGTGTTTAGGGTCAGAGAGTTTATTTCCAAAACATTTCTCAAAGGTTTTCTTCCAAAACCATTTTTAATAAATAAACTATATTTTTATTTGACTAGAATTGGTTTTAAATCCAAGATTCATTCTTTTGCATCACCAAATATATTTTTGAAACCACAAAGTGATTCCTATGGTCAGTAGGTTTAAAACACACCATTTGCAAAAGATTTTATCCCCAAAAACATTTTAGAACAATTTTTATAACCTAAACAAGCATAGATAAGTTTCTGCAAAAACAAACATTTTAACAGAAGCTTTTTGCTAAACAAGTGGAATGGTTGGCTAGGTCTTGCTTTTCTGAATCCATTGATATAAAGTTTGCAAAATTTGGACGTGTAGATTTAAAGTTATGAAATTTACAAAATCACATATCTAATAGATCAAATTCTGTTTTTAAAACAACTCTGGGACACGCGTCTTCTTCTGATTGGACAAAAACGGTTCGACTGGATCGCATGCTGTGAGGCGTTGGATCAAAATGAAATCGTGCGGCACAGGTAGCTCCATACCGCTTCAGTTAGTCATTCTATCTCAACCTTATGATCTAGATCTGACGGTGCTAAGCTTACTAGCCAAAGATGGGCGGCGCTGCGGTGACTACTGGCGGCGGAGCTGTCGGACGACGACGGTGCCGACGCTACAGGAGGTGAGGGGGGAAGGGGAGATGCTCACCGTGTTCGCAACATCGTGGGTAAGCTCAAGGTGCTCTCGAGGAGGCAAGGGGCGCATGGACTTCACAGCTATTGCTCACCGGAGTTCTTGTCCGCGTCGGGTGTGCTCAGTCGACGTTGGAGGCGAGGCTACGGGTCACGAGGAAACAAACGGGAAGCACGGTTAGACGCGCAAGGTCATGGCAATGATGTGTGCGTGAAGGAGAAGGAGAGGGGCGGTCAGGTGCTTACCAGAAGAGTCGCCGGAGTAGCAAACAGACGGTGGCGCTACCGTTCGTCGATGTTGTCGACGCTGCAGAGCACGCGCGGGCGAGCTAACGTTATGGGAAGATTCTCCAGGATGTGGGGATCATGTGAGGGTGGTCGAGGGGCAAAGGGGCAGTGTCTACTGGCCGGAATCGATGGAGAATCTCGCCGGAGTCAGTGGAGGGGAGGGGCAAAATTCAGCAGCCTGGGGGCGCGCTTGGGTGAGGAGACAGAGGGGAAAGAGAGAGGAGATGCTGGCATTTAAATGTGCATGGTCACGGCGGGGTATAACAGCGGCAGTAACACGAATTTAACTCGCGAAATCAACGCAGAGAACGCTCGGATGAACTGATCGTGGGGAGGAAGAAGATGAGCTGGCGGTGGGGCCGTCTGGCAGCGAGAGAGGTAAAAGGAAAGTGGGGACCACCTGTCTGTCGCTCTGCGGGTGCGTGTTTAGGTGGAAAACGCTTCACGCGTGGGGGGGAAAGTTGGGCTGGAGCTGGGCTTGCTGGGCCAGATGGGTTGGGCTGTGGTTTGGTTCATTTGTTTTTTGTACTAAAAGCTTTTCTTTTTCTTTTTTGATTTTCTGTTTTGAAATTCAAACAACAAATCAAACACTCAAATGATTTCAAATCTTTGCCAAACTTTGCATTGATTTCAGTTCTGTTAATCAGCATAATTCAAAGTCCAAAACAAAATAATATTTTTATTCCTTTTAGGATCTATTTAATAATTAAATAAAATAGTCCTTAGCTAATAATTCAAATAGGTTTTGATTTATTAAAATCTCCATTTGAAATCTAAATATTAACAAAACCAAATCAGTAGGTGTATTTGAAAGTATAAATACTTGGAAAACTTGTTTCAAATAATTTAACAAGTTTTGATGTTTAATTAAAATGGTAAAACCCTTTATTTTAATAAAATTGGATATTAATAAATCCTTATTATTTTATTTAAATAACCCTTTACTCCTTTAATCAAAAAAAATATTTTACTTCAAAAACTTGGTCAAGTTTTAATTTGGCTCTATAAAATAATCCTTATTTATAAATCTACCTTTTCTTTATAAAAAATCCAAATCTTTTTATTAAAAGATCCAAAAATAGTAATTCCAAATATTTTTAAATTTATTGTTTATTTATCTTTTTAAATCCCTTTAGGATTTTATTTGATCAAATAGGTTTGAAGGTTTCCAATTGGAATCAAAAAGTTTCTTCTCACCCTGAAAATCAATCAAAGTTTTATTTTATTCATTTATTTTTCACATAACAAGATTTGGAAAATCTTGGGATGTGACATAACAAGTCACTTGCGACTTGTCCTTTGCTGCAACAGGCACAGCATTGCTTCCAGTCCTCGGGGCAGTGTTGGTGTTGGCGGCAGCATTGTTGTTGTGGAACTTGGGTGGTGCACGGTTGAAATTGTTAGAGTTGCTGGGGTTGTTGTGATTTCCTCCGGGCCTTGGGTTTCCACGGTTGGGATAGGTCGGACGGTTCATCGGGGGTCTGTTGGTGCTCGGGGCAAATCCTGGAGACGGGTTGGGGCGCTTGCGGTTCTTGTTGGCTTGGTTGATCTTTCCTTCCATCTGAATGGCAGATTCGACAAGGGCTTCAATATCAGCAAAGGGGATATTGACCAACACCGTCTGCATCTCATCGTGCAGACCATCCAAGAATCTCTCTTTCTTCTTGGCTTCAGTGTCGATCTCATCCAGGGCATACCTAGCTAATGATAAGAATTTGTCACGGTATTCCACTACGGTCATCCTTCCTTGCTTCAGTTCTCTAAATTCATCTCTCATTCTCTTGATCAAACCCGGTGGCACATGGGTTCTACTGAACTTGACCTTGAATTCCTCCTAGGTCATCATCTGTCCTCCGGTCATTGCACGAATGTTGTTCCACCATGCTCTTGCATCTCTAGCTAGATAGTGGGTGGCGAACAGGACTTTCTCGTTAGCTTCCACTCCGGCGACTTCTAGGTTGTTTTCCATGGTTTGCAACCAATCATCTGCATCTAAGGGCTCTTCCGACTTAGTGAAAACAGGTGGGTTGGTGTTCTGGAAATTCTTGAGCTTAGATCCATGGTTGTCCTGATTTCCTTGGCCTTGATTGTTGTGGGCCAGCTGAGCTATCTGCTGAAGGGTGGCTAAGTTGGCTTGACGTTTGGCTCTTTCAGCTTCACGGTCAGAAACCAACATTTGCAGGATCTGCAACATTGGGTCCGGGGATGAACCACTTCCTCCGCGAGGCATCTGAAGATTGAGATAAATCATGAGAAAAGAGGGAAATTTCTAAGGTTTAGGGACTTTGAAAAGTTTTTAAAGTTTGACTCGGATTTTCTAGCAACTTGCTTTTCATTCATTCATTCATTCATAGCACACGATACAACACACACCACAACAAAGGAAAATAGGTGGTTTTAAGAACCATTCTGGAAACTACGATACAGTGGGACTAAATACAGCTCACTAACGCTAGTGCTCAAGTGCTACTACTCCTCGGAGTCGGTGTAATCGTCATCCTCATCGTCATCGATGAAGGCGAAATCCTCCTCATCGGTGAAGAAGTCCATGGCCTGATCCTCTAGAAAATCATCATCATCGCTGAGATAGGAGTAGGGGTCTCCATGAAGGTCTTCTCCGGCATTCTCCCTTTCATCCAACTGCATGTCTCTCTCGTGGATGGTCTCCTCCAAATCCGAGATACGGTGGCGAAGACGAGCAATGATGCGCTCCTTCTTGTCGAGCTGGCGGCGATGAGACTTGCGATCCTTTGCTAGCATGGCGATGGTCTGATCCTTCATCTTGATGATGGAAGACTTGTGGTTGGAGTAATCACGGGCATTGTCCAACTCCTGCTGATGATCATACGTCATGAAGCTAAGGTGGTCCAACTGAGTCTTCAGCTCGGGGTGATGTGGGGCTTCCAGTGGCTGTCCCATAGCATCACGCCTTGGGTAAAACTCAAAGCGGGTACCCTTGATCTGATTGATACTCTGCCCACATAGACGGGCAAGAGCTTCCTGCATGGCCCTGGCAAGTCCATCGAGACAGTTGTTCTCTCTTAAGGTGAACTGAATTCCCTCGGCAGTGGGAGGTTCAATCTTTCCTCGGATACTTGCAACAACTAGCCATTGCCGATCTTCTCCTTCCTGATCATTGAGCTGAGCTCCGAAGAACTCAGGGTGTGGACTCTCCAGAAGTTCCGAAAGCTGGTCCAAATCCCGCTCAAAGATGAGGTCTCCTCCATTCCCTAGCTGATAAAACTTGTTGTACTTCACGTCCATCTATAAGAATATAGGATGAGTAAGTTAGTAGAGTGATCAAGTGTGTCAAATTTTATGTATTTTGCAAGAGTTTTTGAGGAACATGAATTTTTATGAAAGAAACAAAGTGATAAGAATGGGAATAAGTTTTTGTAAATATTTGCTTCCTTAGGTTTTTAAACTAAGTTTTTGATTCAAACGTCCAATCTAACTAGGGTCTCCTATGGTCAGGATGGCTCTGATACCAACTTGTCAACACCCGGATTTTTAATCCCAGATGCCCGTTATGGCATACATCGCAATCCCAGGATTACCATTTTTGCGAGACATAATAGATTTGGACAGTACATCATCCATTACAAACCATACATAAGTTCTTACACCAATAAGGATCTCATGATCCAGTTCTTAATACAACTCAAGCAGCGGAAATACGTAATAATAAAGGTAGCATAGGCGAAGCTCCATCTTCGGGGTCACAGGCAATGCTGACGATGGGAGATGATCCTAGTTGCCGTAACCTTCCTGCGGTCCATCATCCTGGTACTCCTATTCATAGTCTGGCCACGGGAATAGCCAGGGACAAAACCATGAGTACTCTTTAAGTACTCGCAAACTAATACTAACAGTTAAGGGGATTTTTGTAGTAGGACACTAAGCTCTAGGGTTGTTTTGCAAAAAGCCAGATTTACCTCTACTAAGTTCAGAAGCAAAGAAAGCTAGTTGAAGTTTTATAACACCTAAGTGGGAACTTGTATTTCATATCACAACCCTGTTGTGGTCAAGTCAAAGTCTCAATCCATTTCACAAGTCATTTTGAAAACATCTGACGGGGGAACGGTATGTCCACTCCAACTGTCCATAACCGCGGACGCGGCTATTCGAATAGTTTGACACTCTGCAGAGGTTGTACACTTTCACCATAACATTCGATACATCCGTCAGGAACAAATCCTGAATTCACCATACTCAGTATGCAGATAATCAATCCTAACCTTTCAATTACACGCCCTAGTATAGGCACCTATCCTGTGAGTTTGGCCTCCCAACCATGACCAACTGTCATCTTGGGTACTGCACAGGTGGACAATCTTCACAAGGTAGCCTCAGCTCACACCTTGGTCGTGAGGGAACCCATACTAAGGTATATAAGTTTCTAGTCAAGCCCTACCCAATTTTTGGGTATTGTGGTTGTACGGTAAAATTGGAATGGTATCACATCCAGACAACCATCAGTTTTATAAAGGGCTAAGGCTCCTGCCTCAACATTTTGATCATCAAAATCATCTGGTGTTCGGAAACACATGTCAAAACATTTTAGTAGAATGACTCATCATTCCAAGGTTTTCATAACCATTTTCACCAAGTATTCCCATCTAAAGTTGATCAAGTTTTATGCTTAGCACTAGCATCTACAAGTGGGGTAAGTACTAATGAGGGGTGGTAAACAAGTGGAGATTAATTAAGTTCAATCTCATGCCTTAGGATGACATCAAGATTATCTAGCTTAGGCCAAATTTAATGCTCTTTATGCAACCTTCAATTATCTTCCTAGAATCTACAAGTTACTTAAGTAAACTCTAAGAGAAAGCTTTGATAAAGAAATAAAGTATAAAGCTTGCAAGTAAAACTAGGATGGTTTATCAAGTGGTATAAGCTTGCAAGTAAAACTTGCATGGTTTGGCTTGCTAAGATAGTGGTATAACTTGCTAAGTTGCAAGTGTTAGCTTGCAAGGTTTCAAGTATTGGCTTGCCTTGAGCAGAGCAGTGGTTGAAGTTCTCCTCGGCTTCTTCTTCGTAGTATCCTCCTTCCTCCTCGTATCCTTGGTCGGTACTAGCGTCTATAAAAAATACGAGGTACACAATCACCAAACAATACTTAACTATTTTCAATCATCACACAAAGGTGATCTATAGATGATCTAGCATCATCACCTATCATTACAAGATTAAAGCATTTGTCTTATTTATTTTAATTTGAGAAAAGTAATTTCTACTCATTGAAAAACTACTTAAGATTTAATATTCTCCAACTCAAACATGGGATCATGTTGACACATGTCATCACCACATATTTCAGTACATGGGAATGTGATTTAAAGTGGTGTCACAATTTAATAAGGTTTAACCTTTTTATTTTAATTAAATAAAGTGACAAGAAATGCCTATGTGGCATTCTTTTATTACTTGAACATTATTTCTGTAAGTAAACCCATATGTTTTTATATATTCTGAAAGGTATGATCAAATGTGATTTTTGAGAGTTGGAATCAACTCAAAAGCTCTTATGGTTGAATTTTGAAAAATGTTTGAATGCATAAAAGCTTCTGACTTGTTATTTTTACCAAGGTTGATCTGCAGATCCAAATGATTTGAATCCAACAGGCTTGGATTAATCATTTCTGTACCTTTCTAAAAAAATTGGTTTCATGCCATTTGGTTCACTGAATCGAGTTGGGTTGATTTTTGAAACTAGGTACAAAACTGAGTTTGAATTAAAATAGAAAAATCTAAATTCAAACGGTTGTGCTGCGCGGGAAAGGTTAATGGGCCGGCCCAGTGTCACTCGGCAACGCGGGGCTCAGCTGATAGGGCGGTTCCACCCGTCAGTGGCTCATAACACGCGAAGTGGTACGTGGCTGTGTGGTTCGTTGGATTAGAAGGACGATCGACGGCTGAGGGTCGTCGTCGAAGATGAACATGTCACCGGCGAGCTCGAACCCTAGCGGCTCAGTGGGGGTGCATCAGGGGCATACCAGGGCTCCAGCAACGACGGCGAGGCGGGCAAACGAATGAGTGGTCGACGGCAAGCTCAGGGACGGTCGAGGCAGCTCCGAGGGTGGTCAAAATCAACGGCTCCCTTCTCCTCTAGAGGCGGCCTACTCCCGTGCAATTCCAACGAGCTGTTGCTCCTCGTGCTCCGGATAGAGGGTGGAATGATCAGTGAGGTGAGGGGAGTGGAATGGTGTGCTTCAAACGGCTGGGGTCGCCTCCTTTTATAGGCTCGATGGCGAGACCGAGAGGGATGGGCAGGCGATGGTGGCGACATGGCTACGGGCTGCTAGCGGCATGGCTGAGGTTGGCGATCGACGGGCGGTCTCCTGGCGATGCTCTAGAGCTTAAATGCGTGCGTAGGGGCGATGGCAATCGGTCGGGAACGTGCGGTGCTCTGCACGGCAGAGGCGGCGTCTTCGACGGTGAGTGGTGGCTGTGAGGCACGGGGCGATGAACGGGGGTGTCTGGCGTGTTCCTGGGATCATGGCGAAGCGGTGGGCATGGGGTGCGGTCGAGGGGAGGCGTGTGCACGCGTTCCGGGTGCGGCGCTCTGGGGCGGGCTCGGCATGTCGCAGTGGTACTGGGCGCGCGGCGTTCCTGGTGGTCCACGGCTTGCACTGGCTTGGGGAGGGGATAGTGGGCGGCGGTGAGGTGCTGGCTACCTCCCAGACAAGGTTGTCAAGGCTAGGGTCGCTGCTATCTAGCCGACGACAATGGGGTGGCATGGTGAGGCTCGGCCTGCTCACCATTGATGGCAAGGCAAGCTCACAGTGGTGCTAGATGTTTACAATTGAGCTAGATGATCTACTAAAGACTAGTTGCAACCAGGAACAAGTTAGGCCAAATTTACTGCACACTATAGTGTTTGTGATTTGTTTGACTTGAATCTGCAAGGTGTTTGATGAAATGGCCGCAAGAACTTGAATTTTGAAAAGATCTTTGGTGGGTGTGCTAGGCATGTGCTGAGGATTCTGTGGGTGCTTGGGTTTTGAACATTGAGCTTGTTTGGGTGGTTTTTGAAATAGTGGGATCTTCCCATATGAGATAGATTCAATTTTAAACTATCATTTAAACTGAGCATTTGAATGTTTTTGGATGATCACAAAGTGGGCCTTGGTACCTTATTATGAGTACTAACAAGGGGTGCAAAGATCCACAAATGTTTCTGTTGAGTTTTGAAAACTAGAGATAGCTAAAGTAGGCATTAGAGTTAATTTGGCAAAAATGACCATTCACTTCATTTGTTTATTTTGAGTTGTTTGTCCTTGGGAAAAGTTTGGGAATTGTTTATATGATGTTTATTTCACATAAGAATCCTTTTACAAGCAAAGAAACACAGAACCATGGCAATTCAAAAGAATCCAAATTTTAATACACACACATATGAATGCTTTCATATTTTTAGTTGGAAAAGTTTTTGTTAACCCTAATTTTGATAATTAGAGTTTGATGATCCAATTTTAATATTTTTGGGATGTTACACAACCGCGAGGCAACTGGGCGAGTTGCCCAGTGGGCCGTCGAGATCGGCGTCCATAATATCAAGTACGAGCCGTGCAAGGCAATCAAGTCGCAGGCCCTGGCGGACTTCCTCGCTGACTGGAAGGAGGCGTAGAAGCCAGAGAAGTTGCCGTACCTCCAATACTGGTCGCTCCACTTCAACGGGTCCAAGAACATAGACGGCGCAGGGGCAGGAATCGTACTCACCTCCCCCAAAGTTGTGCTACGTTCTGTACCTCGACTTCACCCCCTGCACCAACAACATGGCTGAGTACGAGGCCCTCCTTCACGGCATGCGAGCCGCCAAGGAGATGAACATCAATCGCCTACAATGCTACGCGAATCTAACCTCATTGCTGCACAAGTCGCCGGTACCGGCGATGCTGTTTCCCCACGATGGCGGCATACCGTCAAGCAGTGGACCGGCTGGGGGGGCACTTCGCCGTCTACTTTGTCAAGTGGATCGACCGACACAAGAACAAAGAGGCCGACGCCCTCTCTCGCATCAGGTCGGATCGTCATGCGCCACCCGCCGGTGTCTTCCTCGACACCATCCACAAGCCCTTTGTCTCTCCCCCGAAGGAGATCGACCTCGGGATCCCGCTGCAACCAGAACCCGCTTTGGTTGCCATGATCGCGGAGCCAAGCGACTTGACCACTTCATACATCGCCTACCTCGAGGTAGGGACCCTGCCATCAGATGAGACGGAGGCACGCATGATCGTGCGCCGCTTCAAATCCTTCGTCATCATCAACGGCGAGCTCCACAAGCTCAGCGTGACCTGCGTGTTCCAACGTTGCGTGCAGCCTGCAGAAGGCCGCAAGATCCTCAGAGACATCCACGCTGGCGACTGCGGCCACCACGCCAGCGCCTGGTCTCTGGTCGCCAAAGCCATGCGACATGGCTTCTACTAGCTCACCGCGCACGCTGACGCGGTCGACATCGTCCAACGCTGTGTCGGGTGCCAAAAGTATGCCAACCAGACGCACGTACCCAGCACGGCGCTCAATACCATCCCCATCACCTGGCCATTCTCCGTATGGGGCATGGACATGGTGGGCCCCTTCAAGAAGGCTCCCTCTGGCTACACCCACCTCCTGGTCGCAGTCGACAAATTCACCAAGTGAGTGGAGGCCAAGACAGTCCGTAAATGCGACGGGAAGATCGCTGCCAAATTCCTACGCGAGCTCATCTACCGCTATGGATTCCCGCACAGCATCATCACAGACAACGGCACCAACTTCGTCAAGGGCGCCATGGCCGAGTACTGCGAGGAGCATAACATAAGGCTTGACCTCGCCTCAGTCGCCCACCCAGAGTCCAACGGCCAGGCGGAACGCGCCAACCAGAGCATCCTCCACGGCCTCAAGCCGCGACTGCAAGTTCCCCTCGAGCGAACTCCGGGATGTCGGGTCCAGGAGATCCCCTCCATTATCTGGGGCATCCGCACCTCTATTAACCAATCGACTGGATTCACGCCCTTCTTCATGGTGTACGGTGCCGAAACTGTCATGCTGACTGACCTCGAGCATGACTCGCCTCGTGTCGTCAACTACATGGAAGCCGACAAGCACGCCAAGACGGGGTCGACCAGCTCAATGAAGCATGTGACCTGGCTCGCTCCTGCACCGCCATTTACCAGCAGGGACTCTGCCGCTATCACAGCCGCCGAGTCCGGACTCGCACCTTCCAGGAAGGCGACCTGGTCCTGCGACTGATCCAGGACAAGAAGGGCATGCACAAGCTCTATCCCCCATGGGAGGAACCATTCGCCATAGGGCGAGTCCTGGGCAACGATGCCTACTACCTCATCGACGTCTGAGGCGACGGAAAACTCGACGTTAAGCGGCCATGGAATGTAAACCTCCTAAGGAAGTTCTACACCTAGAACTCTGACCTATATTCCCCCCGCCATGCAATAAAAATATTAGACTCACACAAATTGTGTCTAATCTCCAACCCTTGTGCCATTCGCACTCGTAAAAACAGCATTACGCTACTCACAGAAGTCAACCCTTGGTCGCACGACTGGCACGGCTAAGTAGTGCGGCGCAAGGGCATCAAATGAAATTCGGGTCTTGCTTCGTCCATGAAAATGCCAACCCGGATCCCCCATCGGAGTCACCCCGCTTGACTGGCCCACCGGGCCAAGACAACCGCACTCGCTTCTCACAGCGACCTAGTCCTCCGCATCCTTGCCGCAGCGACTCGAACGGTCAAGTACCACGCTCAGGGACTGACGCCGGTCCAAACCTACACGGCTAGGGAAAACACCAAGTATGAGAGCGCGCCCTGGACTCACCACGCGACTGGATCCTCGAGTCAGGCGGAGTGACACGTCAAGCACAACACGCTTCGTCCTCACCTACCTTGGGCAGGAGACTAGAACAGCTAAGTACCACGCTCGGGGACTCGTCCAACCGACCCCGTCGCATCCGGGAAAACAGCTAAGTACAGAGCACCCCTTGGGGTCGCCAAGCTACTGGATTACCAAGCCACAGTGGGTCGACCTCAACTAACTAACAGTATACAAACAAACATACACAGAGAAACACGAGATAAACCCCATTAAAGGGCGGATGCGCTCGAGGACTCGCACAAAAAAATCCAAACTCAAATCAAAGCTGACTCAAGCTTACTTGCATTCCTTACGGCATCACAAATTTTGTTCGCTTACAAGGGTAGACATACACTTATTTAAATTAACGCCAATCGGCAAGCTATGTATTCCGCAGGCTTCGAAGACGATGCGCCACCGCCACCATGAACATGGATGAAGGGGACCCGCGGGTTCGACGGGTGTATGGTCAAGGTGCCCGCCATCACCGAACGGGCGTCTTGAAGTCGTGGTGTGCCGGCTCGGGGTCGTTCGAAGCAACGATCGTCTCCTGGTATGGCAGGAGGTTGCCCATCACCAGCACCCGCTCGGAGTACACAGTCACCCTATTGGTCAACTTCAACACCTCAGCAATTCCAAACCGAGCCAGTCACCGATGGGTACCGTTGGTAATATCGTCGAGATCGAAGTCGTCGGGGAACTGCGCAAGGCCAAGGCTCAACACAGTCGTGGCCCCGTGGCGTAAAGCCGACCACGACATGTACTCCACCACCACTGGCGCCCTCTCTGGGTAGCGCCACACCTCTGTGAGATTGCTGGGAATCACTTCTGTGGGCGAGATCTCCTGAAGGTACGCGCGAATGCAGGTCGCCGAAAGAGTGGCAGAATCCACCAGCATGGTGACGCACTGCCTAGCGTCATACGACTGCGCCTCAGGCTCATCATCAAGAATCTTCCCTGCAATCAACAACAACTTAGCATCAGAAGGACGCACGAATTGGGTCCACCCACTCGGAGATTCGATGCCAGAAGTGACCCGCATACTCAGGGACTCGTTGATACAACAATTGCAATCCCAAGAAACTCACCAATAAGTGGACGGCAGCGCCCCGTGATGAAATCTTGAAGACCCAAAAAGTCGTTCTGAAGCCCTGCGATAAGAGCATCAGACACCCTCCGCTCGTTAGCTACGGCAGCGACAGTCGCCTTGGCCCTTTCCTCCGCCGAGCTCTCTTCCTCCTTAGCGGCCTTGAGCTCCCGCTCCAGCTAGGCAACCCGCTTTTTTGCGGCGGTCAACGATGACTGGGCAGCCGTCAACTCGTCGGTCGGGACAAAACCCTCGTGGGCCTTCGCAACCGCGGCCGAATGGCCCTCTACAGCAAAACAAGGGTGAGATCACAATCAAGCACAAGAAATCAATGGAGAGGTAACTCAAAAACCTACCAGCGGTCGCCTGTAGCTGCTGGTTCACCTCCTGCACGGATCGGAGGTTGCGCTCCAGGCTCTCTTTGGCGGCCAGTCGCTCCGCCGATTCACGTTGGAGCCCCTGCACAGAAGAAACTATTGTAAGCAAACATCGAAGAATTTCCTAAGTGCCTAGTCGCTGAAATTCAGCGACTAGCCACTCGGGGACTGGACATCAAAGAATTTCCTCAGTGCCTAGCCGCTGAAATTCAGCAATTAGCCACTCGGGGACTGGACATCGAAGAATTTCCTAAGAGCCTAGCCGTTGAAATTCAGCGACTAGCCACTCGGGGACTTGACAACAAAAAGCAATAAGAATCTACCCGCTAAAATTCAGCGAGCAGGTCCTCAGGGACTGGACATATCTGAATAGCCACACCCAGCATGTTGTGCAGCTCCACCGTGTCCACCGAGGGCAGCACGAAGGGCGTGCGTCCGCGACACTGCTCGATGTCTGAGCCTAATATCTTGGGTATCTGGGCCGATTGCGTCGTGGCACTCGCAGTAGAGGCCCTCGCCATGAAGCGAGGGAAGGTCGCCACCGCTGCTCCCGAAGCACTAGTTGTGGATCTTGACGCCCCGACCAGCGTTGCTGTCTCCACCTGCTGCGACCCCGCATCCACGTCGGCCTCCACGGCCGCGTCTGCTCCAGTCAGAACTTCACTTGGCGCGTTGGCTGGCTCGTCCAAGACAATGATGACATCATCACCCTTCATCTTCTTCGCTCCCTTAGCGGGTGCCTCGGCATTGTCGCCCTTCCTCTTATTTGAGGGATCATCCTCCTTGACTGAGGCATCTATTAGGACCTTGGCCACCGAAGGGTGACCAATCTTCTTCATGCCAGTCCTGCAAAGGAAACGATCAACAACTCAGACAACATCTACAAACTAGTGATCCAACTCGACACGGCAAATACTCACCTGGCGATTGGGATGTAGCGCAAGCCGGTGTGGATGTGCGCCGGCTTCTCCAATTCTGGGCCTAGCTTGCGGCTGATGTCCATTTTGAACAGGGCCAGAGCCCATGTCACGGATGCCTTCTTCATCTATGAGGTTGCGGCAGCAGGAAGTTCCCCTCCGGTTGACGCGGGCGCCTTCCTTGATGGTGAGTCCTCTGCGACTGAAGCGGCCCCGAGGCCTGTGACAGCTGAGAACGGGGGTGGAAGTGACGCCAATGGCACCTCGTCCTCCACCACGGCTGTACTCGCCATCTCTGGTGCCTTCGTTGATGCCTTGGCCCCTGCATCGTCGTCCGTGCTAGTCGCTTTGGAGCTAGTCGCCGATCGAGGTGGCGACACTGCCTTGGGCGCCTCCTTCTTCTTCTTCAGCGACTTCTTCTTGGACGGCATGGCCATGCGCCGTGAACTGTGTTCATGGATGTCGCCCTCGCCCGCGTCGTGACCTCGAGGCTCTTGCTGTCCTCGAGTTCGTGTTGCCGCTGCCCATGGGTTTTACGAACCACGGGTATGATGACCTCCATGGCCTCGTCATCATCATTGTTGTCGTATTCATCATCGTCGTTGTCAGAGGAGGACTCGCTCTCGTCCCCCTTAGCCTCGTCCGAGCTCTCGTCGGTGGCGGGAGATAGCCAACCCTCCACAACTTGGAACAGCTGAACCAACGACACATGATTAGTAAACTGCTACTGCATTCCTGCGATGCGACAATAAACAAGGGAAAACAAACTTACAGTTGGCACTTTGCGCTTCGCGGTGTATGGGGCGATCCCGGCCTTCGGATCGCGGTATTCCGCATCGGTGATCTTCCTCAGCGTGGAGGCATACTCCTCGGCCTTCCACTCGGCGGTGCAGGCCTTGGTCCCTCATCCTTACCAGTGTATTCATACATCCAGTGAGCATGACTGGCCAGGGGTACCAATCGTCGCCCAAGCCAGCAATTATATAAATTGATGGTCTCGAGACCATGCTTCTTCAGCTGGCGAATCGTCGTCAGCATCTTGTCTATAGCCATCCATTGGTCATGCGGGAGCTTGGCGACTTGGAGCCGGCGTGGCTCGGTTCGCTCGGCGGAGTACGCCAGGAGTAGCACCTGGCCGCCTGGCACCGACTCGCTGGCATAGAACCAGTGCTTCTTCCACTCACTTGCTCCCTTCTTCGGCAGCATGAGGTCGAGGAAAGAGGCCTTGGACTTCAGCTGGAAAGTGTGGCTGCCCGCTGCCAGCATCGGGCCGCCTGCCCCGTCGCGACTAATCCGCCCGTGGAACAGCTCCTGCCATAGGGGAAAGTATGGGCAGCAGCCTAGATAGCATTCGCAGAATGCCACGAAAATGGCAAGCTGCTTGATGCTGTGCGGCCCTAGATCTGACGGCTGTATGTCGTAGTACACGCAAAATCGATGGAAGAAGAGCGAGGTGGGGAATCCGAGCCCCGTCTCGAGATGGCTGGTGAAGCAAATAAATTCGCCGGCGCGCGGATCTGGCTCCACCTCCCTGGACATGGGAACTCGCCATCTCCTGGCGCAGAGAACCCATGCCTCTTCAAAGGACTTTAGTGTCGCCCTGGTACACTTGGACTTCCCCCCACAACTCCTTCGGAGGTGCCATTGAATCGAGGATCTGGGCTCGCTGGATCGCTCTGGAGGCTCTGGAGGGAATGGGAGATTGAAGGGCACGCGGGGTCAAAGGAAATGTAAGGAACGCTCGCAACTCACCCATCATTCTCCTTATATAGAGGTTGGTTCCCGCCAATTTCGGGGAGTCGTTACCGCGTGGTGATTACGCCGATATTAGCGTTGGATTACCCATGGCTAGTTTGACCAAGCTGACGGTCCAACTTCGTCTAATCGACTCGCCGACCCATTCTCCAAAGTTGTGACTCGGCTACTCGCCAAATTGGTGATTCGACTGGTCACTGTTATTGCGACTGAAGATGCATTCTAAAGATTCTTTCTCTCATTGAAGGAGTCCATCGCCGATTCGACTGGGCGTCCAAATTGGACCCGAATACTCCGACTTTCAAAGAACACCTGCGACGAATCAACGACAGCCTCAGGGACTACTAATGGGAATATGCCGATTGGGGTATACCCATCAGGACGTTCCCTACTGGATCATACTCTCAGCGAGTGGGCCTGAAGTACGGCGACTGGACCGCGACCCAAGAGGAAGCTAGGCGACTGGATGTAGAAGGCCTAGAAGCATAGCTAGGCCCAGTCGGATTAGGTCAAAACCCTCCAAGTCTTTATCTAACTCGGCTGTAGATCTGTAAACCCTAGCGAGGTGACTCTATATAAACCTCCCTAGGGCACGCATAGCACTTACGTTCCATCATACACCCCCTCGACTCACCACCTAGCCGTCGAGCTCGCTCTTTGCAATCTCTCATCAATACAATCTAGCAGGAGTAGGTCTTTACCCTTCGGGGGACCGAACCTGGGTAAATCCCTGTGTCTTTGCCCTCATATCGCACCGCAGATGGCTGGCCGCCCTTGCCCCTCGTTCTACTACTCGCTGCCAATCGCAGCATCTGTCGTGGCCATTCCCATGACACACCACAATCATATCTTGTAGCTAAATAGAACTGAAGCCGGGTGCCGTTACCTGATGAAATTTTAACCGATACTCAAACGCCTCAGGCCCTTTTCGTTCATACCTCATAGCTTCAATTCCAAGCGCTCACCAGATGTTAGCATCTCCCGGGCATTTGAACACCCCTGCTATTATTTGACGAATAAAGTTGTTAACCTTTCAAAAAATTGGCAAGAAAATGTTATGGTTGATAGGCGCCATAGGTGTAGGCCCATGTTACCGATGGCCTTTCATAAAATATCCTTGTAAGAACCACTCTTCCTCGAATCAGGATTTTGTCCCTCTATATTAATATAGCAACCAACCCATACAAGCGAGTTCAAACTGGGACAAACAACACAACCAAACCCGAAAAGAAATAAAAATAGAAATGAAAGAGAAACAAATGCCAACACTGGCAGATCGATGAGAGATAAGATGATATGCAAGCATTGCACCCTTCGTCGAAGTTCCACCATGAACCTAGTACTCCAAAGTGACGCATAACAAGCAACACCTTTAAAAAGGACTACGACAACAACGACGTTGCTGCCTAGATAAGACCTAGGGTTTTCCCCGATATGTGGAGAGGAATGGAGAGGGGTTACACTCGAAGCCCTTCAGGAAGGATAGCGACACCCACATGCGTCACTATGTCAATGTCGAACAAGCCAACATGGATTTCTCCCGACCCCCAAAACAACACACCCCTTGCCACTCCGAAGCGCTCCACCAGACTTGCCACCCACGAGCACACGCCACCAAGGTCTTGCGGTCATCTTTATCATCTCACTACAGCACGAGAAACGAGATCGACCAGCCTAGAGAACACATCAGACAAAGGACGGTAGACTAGCAGCCACCCGGGAGGGATTAACCTCCACTGCCGAAAGAGGTAGCCGACCGGATGTAGCTGTAGGGTCAAACCAGGCTCAACGGGGAGCGGCAGAGCATCAGCACACAGGATGGACCGACCACCACCAATGGCGGTAGCCGACGTGATGCATCAGCAGGGGCAAACCTGGCATGGCTGGGTCCTGAAGGGTCCCGTAACGCCCCACCGTCAAACTACAGCAGGCGTGTCATTGTCACCGCCACCCCCGACATCAGGCCCGGTCGGGCCTAGAGAGGACCCACAAAGCCCCATCTCCACACTACAGCATGGACGACGCTGGCGGAACCACCCCAAGTCAGCGTCTTCCATGGGCCGCCGAAGGAGCAACCAAACCGATCCAGCCGCCTCAAACCCAGATCCTATCCGCAGGGCCTAGATCTGGGCCTTAAGAGCACAGTCGATCGCCATGGCCAACACCTCACCCCTGGGGAGGTGCCTCATCTCCTCGCTGCCCAGCACGCATCGGACCAGCCGCCAGTCAACCATCACCGCCACAGGCCGCCGCAGCCAGCGTCGGCACCACTTGCGCATGAGGAGAGCTAAGCCTCTGGTCCTGCACGAGCACTACCTGGACGGTGCCCTCCGGCGATGGAGAGAGAGAAGGAGGAGGCGGGAGGTCGAGGAGAGGCAGAGGTGGGGGAGGCCTGGCCGTCGCATGCGGGGCGGGGGCGCAGGGAGAGAGGGAGGGGAGGGGTCGAGGCGCTTTCTTCCACTCTGTAAGAACCACACTTATGCGTGCGTGCACGTAGCCTTGGCACTGCGGTTCAAATTAAAATTGTGGGAGAAAATTCATTGGTATTACAGGTTGTGGTTTCATATCTATCAATTTTTGGTTGCCTTAAGAAATATACAAGAGGGTATCTTGGAAGAAGAAAGAGTTTGAAGACCTCAAAGATTTGCTAGTTTCTTTTAGGCTTTATTTTGTAATCGATGGAGACACCTTTTTTGGGACGTACGTACGGCTCCGCTCGAGGCGCTTCCTCCCGAGCGTCTCAGGCGGTGCCCTCCACACCCTAAAACCTAGACGGCGCCCCCATCCCCCGCCCCCCGGCCGCCACTGCTGCCCTTCCTGGCGGTGGTAGCGGCCTCCTTCACATAGAAGACGGAGGCAGGGATGGCGAGGTCCTACTGCTAGTTTTCCTCGAGAGTTGGAGGAACACCGGCGGAAGTGCAGGACGGCGCGGCTGTTCGGGCTGGGGGCCCGAGGCCCTCCGGCAGGGTGGTAGTGAGGAGGTGGCGGTACGCCCTCGGCACATCTTTGATGAGCATGGCGGCGAGCTGGGTCGTTGGTTCAAGATCTAGGCTTCGAGGCCGATATGGCTAGATGGGTCCAGCCACGGCCGGAGCGGAGGGATCTGGTGGTTCCTCGGATCGTCGGTACCTGCAGCCTTGCCCTTGGACGGCCTCTTTCCTCTCTTGTCACTCTAGCATGGAGGTGGCTGGTAACGTGAGGGCCTACTAGTCTCGTGAATAATGGCGGCGGTCCTAGGATTCCTTATATCGCCAAGATGATGATCTGCTGGTGCTTGTCCCCATCGATCTGGTGGAAGTGGCATGTTCCGGAAGGCTCCGCCGACGAACTCACATGGGGAATAATGCCTGAAGATTGTCGAATTGGAGGGATTCGGTCGTGCGCATCCATGTTTTACTCTGACCGTTTGGGTTCAGCGAGAGCGCTTCGAAGCTCTCTTGGCTGTTAATATCATATGTCATGTTTTCGTTCCATGGTGCTGAGGGATAATATCATGGAGACCGAGATCTGAGGACTGACAATGGTGATTCGACTCTGGATGGTGATGAGGAATTGGCTTGGTGAATTACTTGGTGCAATGGCATGCAAGTGGAGGCGACTGCACAGATGAGGTTTACAGTCCTATCTTTCGGGGTGAAAACCCAGGGTCTGGCCTTATGTTCGGGAGATAACCCCGAATAGGGTAAAGATGGGGATAGACGAAAGGATGTTCCCCGTCTAGTTTCGAAATTCTTTATCGAGCCGGCGAATCATGTAGAGGTCGGCCGAGATAGGAAAGGGCAGGACCCTCATAGTAATGGCAAGACATTACCTGGGTTAGACCGAGTAATCTTAATACAGATGAAGGACAGGCCGAACTACGGAGGCGGAATAATAATCTGCTTGCAGGAGAAGGAGAAGCTGAAGTCAAACCCTAGCTGCAGGCTAGGGAGAATCTGAGCGAGGCCAAGCACTACGGACAAAGACGCAGAGCGACAGAGGCGTAAGAGGTCACGGAGGAGACAGTCCAAGCCCGAGGCGCAGGAGGGGCCCTCTGGAACCTTGCCATCGTTAGGGAACGACAGGAAAGGGAGGCGCGAACTACTATATTGGGACAAGCATATTCCTCGAATATGCTTGCCACGTCAACCTAAAGGAACCCAAGGCTCTCCTTTATAAGGGAGGCTTGGACCTCAAGAGGGATCGGCTCATTTCTTAGTACCGTTAGGCTGGTAAAGTTCTCCCTTTCTCCTTGTATACAGCTCAAGGAGCACTTGTAGCCCAAGGAAGGAGAAATAAAGATCTTTGCCTTAATCTTCTGTGTGTAGAATCAACTACATCTTCCCTCCCCAGATCCCTCTAGCATCCATTGGCCCCATACTTTAGCCTACCCATGGCATCTACGGTGCCACCACCACAGCTTGGCGCCCATCAGTGGGGCCAGCAGGTGCTAGCTGGAGTTATGATCCGGACGAAACTTCATCGACATGGGCGAAGCGTTGTTTCGGCTTGGTCCAGATTTGGTCTCGTGACTACGCGGTGACAATGCGGCGCTTCGGGGAAAAACTCCCCCGTGTAATGGTGTCTTCATCAGCCTGGGCGGGCACAAGGTCTACATCAGCGTCGACATCTCTGGCGTTTATCCTCACCAAGTTGTTGTTGCAGGAGAGCCACCTCTTAACACTGCGAGCCGTCCGCCCGGAGCACATCCTGCAGGCAGCGTCGAGGTGATGGTCGCGGCCGGAGTGCAAACTGGAGTAGCAGCTGCCGGGTCAACCAGAGAACCCACCACCGTGTCAGGCGCACCAGTGCAAAGACCACTACCCACCGAGGTAATCCCGCCATGACCAACCCGACCGAGGTGCAGGACACCACCCCAAAGGCACCAAGAGTAAGAGGGCCACCTCGGAAAGGCGAGAACATTCTTCAGCGACCATAGAAAACTTGACTCACTGTAGCGCCGATACTTGATCCGGCAAATGCTCAGGCAGAGTTAGAGGAAACCAGGCAAAAGGTGCTGGTAGAGGCCAAAAAGGTGTCGGCCTTGCGGGAGTCCTTAAACAGGACCCTGCGAGAATATGCCAAAGCTAATAAGCTTGACGTCGTGCCCGAACGGGTGGACGAATTAAGATTGAGAGGGAAAAACCTCATAGATGATATCAACAAAGAGCATGATGCTAATAAAGCAGAATCAGTGGATTTGGGCTTGCCGAGGTACGACTCTCAAAAAACCTAAGAGCAAATGCCGCAGCATTAGAGCTAGAGGGTTGACCGCCAAGCCCGCGTAAACAGCAAGAAAGAGTGAACGAGCTGGTGCGCATCGCGAACCAGCAAAACGAAGAAATGCTCAGGGCAGACCCGGCGAGGCCGGGGGCCTCGCGAATGGTTCACTCGGCAGGAGCAGCACCTGCCTTGTCCGTGGCAGCAGCATCTTCACCCGGAAATAATGCACGAAGGGACAAAGCAGTAACCTCAGGAAAGAGAAACAAGCAAATTGTTCCATATGATCCGGCAATGGCAGGAAAAGCAAATGAGAACAGAGGCAATGCAAGCCGAGGTAACAGTGGGGAGAGGAACTCCGGCCGTATTGAGAAAGACGGCGGAAGCCGAGGCAATGGAGATCTCGGCAGAAGAGAACCCGGAAGAGGCAATCATTAGAACAATACCCCGGTCGAAGTAAGGAGAGAACTGCCACTCAACCCGCAACCGAGGCATGAACCCCGGCAGGAAAGAGAAACGAAGCCAGCTCGCCACAATCAAATTAATGAAAGATACAATGATGGTTATTCCGAGATGGAATATGCGATCCATGGCGGAAACAACCACTATGGAATACAAGACAGAGTTCTGTACAGAGATTTGCCATCAAATGATGCAAGAGTGAAGCTGGACCGGCTATACCGGTCCGAGTTGTTGGGAGAACAGGGTCCACCAGGGCCGACATGCTTTGGACCAGGATCATGGGCGAACCACCTGTGCCGAACTTTCAGCTGGCAAGGGGCACGAAAACATATAATGGGAGTACCAAACCACAAGACTGGTTGATTGACTATGCCACTGCTGTGAAAATAGCGGGTGGAAACTTACGATGGGCAGTACGATATGTCCCACAAATGCTGGAAGGACCAGCTAGGGTGTGGCTGAACAATCTACCAGCGGGCAGTATCAACTGTTGGCTGGATTTTGAGGAAATGTTTGTCAGCAACTTTACCAACACATACAAGAGGCCAAACAGGCCACAACAGTTAGCCATGTGCAAGCAGAGGCCGAATGAAACAGATAGAGAGTTCTTAACTCGGTGGTGCAACCTGAGAAACTCATGTGAAGGAGTTATAGAATCGCAAGCAATAGCTTGGTTCGCACAAGGATGCCATTATGCCAGCGTATTGTGGCAACGTTTGCAAAGAGATATGCCGACCATACTGGCAGAAACTATCAGAATAGCGGACTCCTACGCATTAGGAGACCCAACGCAACCAGAATTAATGTCGGCGGATCATCGCGAGCAACAAGACCATTATGCAAGAGATTTGGCTGGGTCATCCAAGCGCAGTGATTTCAGAGGAAGAAGAAGAGAGGAAAGGCCGGATTATAGATATAATTCGGCCCAAGTGGCGGCGGTAGCGCAAGATCCGCCGAGTCACGGAGCAACTCAACGGCAGAAGAATGGTCCTCAGCAGTGGACACCAAGGAATGAAGGAGAAAGGCAGTGGACCCCAGAACAAAAGAAACAAAGTGTGAGAGGCCAAGTACACGTCAATCTATGTTAGATCAGCTGCAAATTTCACGTCAAACCCGTCCAGGCCAGCCAACCATACGACCCGCCAATGTGCATGGATGAAAAATGCAATGGGGAACCCCGCAGGTATTCAGGCACCCCATCAAGTACATTAGCAGCATCAACCACGCTTGATCGAGCAATGCACAAGAATCGATGTTGCCGCCCCCTCCCCCGAGGTACGATAACTCGGATCGAAGAGACGCGGTACATCAAGTGATGAACCAAGTCCAGGATGGAAGGACAAATCCGGCGAATACTGGACGCAATGATTACAGAGAACATCATCAGTCTTATTGTGTGTTCACAACGGAACAACAAGACAAGCAGAGTGTGCAGCGCCGGCATATGGAAGTAAATGCAGTTATGCCGGCAGTACCAAGATATGTGCCTTGGTCGGATCAGGAGGTAACTTGGAGCATAAAGGATCATCCCAAGATAATGCCGAATCCCGGATCATATGCACTCGTGTTGGATCCGACATTTGTTGGACCGAGCATCAATGTGCAATTCTCAAAAGTACTCATTGACAATGGAAGCAGTATCAACATCATGTACAAAGATACCATGCATAAACTTGGAATATCGCAGAACATGTTGCAATCCACGAGGACCACTTTCCATGGGATAGTGCCAGGGCTTTCATGTGAACCCATTGGTAAAGTCCGAGTGGATGTGTTGTTCGGCACAAGAGATAACTGCAGAGCAGAAAATTTAGAGTTTGAGGTGGTGGATCTAGAGAGTTGTTATCATGCTTTACTCGGACGGCCAGCGTTGGCCAAATTCATGGGCAGCTGCCATATAAGTTATCTGAAAATGAAGCTACCCGGACCACAAGGAGTGATAACAATAGCAGGGGATTACAAGAAGTCAATGGAGTGTGCTTCAGCCGGGTCAAATTTGGCCGAATCATTGGTTATAGCAAGAGAAAAAAGAAGGATTCAGGAGGTAGCAGCCTACCGGCCTAACATGAACATGCCAGCACTAGCCAACCCGCATGGCGGTGTCTCTTTCACCGACTAAAGAAACGAAGAAGTTTCAGATAGATGAGCAATTCCCGAGCGCATTACTATTGGTGCAGGCCTGACGCTAAATAGGAAAGCGAGCTCACCAACTTCCTCCGTGAGAATCGGGACATATTTGCATGGTCAACTCAGGATCGCAAGGTGTTCCGAGGAGTTGGCCGAGCACTCTTTGAATGTAAGGCCGTGGAGCAAGGCCGGTGAAGCAACCTCCGCCGCTTCGCCGAAGACAGGAGAAAAATAATAGGGGATGAAATAGCTCGGCTCCTCGCAGCCGGGTTCATCATGGAGGTGCTGTATCCGGATTGGTTGTCGAATCTGGTGCTAGTAGAAAAGAAGAAAGATGATCCCAATGTAGCTATTGTATGGCGAATGTGTATCGATTACACGAACCTGAACAAGGCGTGTCCAAAAGATCCTTTTCCATTACCTAAAATAGACCAAGTCATTGATTCGACCGCTGGTTGTGAGTTATTGTCATTTGTAGACAGATTTCGTTTCCACCAGATACCGCTAAATCTGGCCGATCAAATAAAGATCGTTTATTATCCCAGACGGGCTTATTGCTATCGCACAATGTTATCTGATTCGCTAAACGCAGGAGCAACATATCAGAGATGCATGCAAAAATGTCTACACGATCAGATAGGAAAAAATATACAAGTATATGTAGATGACGTGGTCATCAAAACCAAGGAAAGCAAAACGTTACTGGAAGATATACGGCAGACTTTCGCGAACCTGAGAAGGTTCCGAATGAAGCTTAATCCGGAAAAATGCACGTTTGGCGTGCCGGCAGGAAAATTACTCGGTTTTCTTGTATCTAGCCGAGGTATAGAGGCCAACCCAACAAAGATAAAGGCACTAGAAAGAATGGAATTGCCAAGATGTTTAAATGATGTACAAAAATTCACGGATTGTCTAGCCTCGCTCAGCCGATTTGTATGTCGGCTGGGAGAGAAGGCACTACCACTCTATCAGCTGATGAAGAAGTCAGATAAATTCATTTGGACTCCACAAGCGGACAGCGCATTTCATGAGTTGAAAAAGATGTTGGTCACAGCACCCATTTTGGCTTCTCCATTATCAAAAGAGCCTATGTTACTCTATGTAGCGGCTACCAACAGAGTAGTGAGTGCTGTAGTAGTAGTAGAACGACTTGAAGATGATAAGTCGGTACAGAGGCCGGTGTATTATTTAAGCGAGGTATTATCCACTTCAAAGCAGAATTACCCGCATTATCAGAAGATGGCTTATGGAGTGTATATGTCGGCAAAAAAGCTTAAACATTACTTCAAGGAGCATCCCATCAAAGTGATCTGTGAAGCGCCCATAGCCGACATATTGAGCAACAAAGATGCAAGTGGCCGAATAGCAAAATGGGCAATCGAGTTGTCACCGTACGCTCCACAATTTGATAGGAGAGATGCAATCAAATCTCAAGCGGTCGCCAACTTCTTCGTAGGCTGGGCCGAGGTGCAGTATGATCCACCATTGCCAGACCCAAATTATTGGACGATGCATTTCGATGGTTCCAAACTAAGGAATGGTTTGGGGGCAGGAATAGTGTTAACCTCGCCTAAAAGAGATCAGCTAAAGTATGTGCTACAAATACATTTTGCCGCATCCAACAACGTAGCCGAATATGAAGCACTAGTCCATGGATTGAAAGTAGCAAAAGAGATTGGCATACGCCGAATCTTATGCTATGGGGACTCGGATCTAGTAGTACAGCAAGTCTCAGGCAATTGGGATGCATTAGATGCTAATATGGCTTTATACAGATTTCATGTGCAAAAGATCCGTGGGTACTTTGAAGGATGTGAATTTCACCACATACCTCGGGCAGAAAATGATGCCGCAGACACGTTGTCAAAACTAGGATCAACCTGGCAGTCAATTCCCTCATCAATACAATCTAGCAGGAGTAGGTCTTTACCCTTCGGGGGACCGAACCTGGGTAAATCCCTGTGTCTTTGCCCTCATATCGCACCGCAGATGGCTGGCCGCCCTTGCCCCTCGTTCTACTACTCGCTGCCAATCGCAGCATCTGTCGTGGCCATTCCCATGACACACCACAATCATATCTTGTAGCTAAATAGAACTGAAGCCGCGTGCCGTTACCTGATGAAATTTTAACTGATACTCAAACACCTCAGGCCCTTTTCGTTCATACCTCATAGCTTCAATTCCAAGCGCTCACCAGATGTTAGCATCTCCCAGGCATTTGAACACCCCTGCTATTATTTAACGAATAAAGTTGTTAACCTTTCAAAAAACTGGCAAGAAAATGTTATGGTTGATAGGCGCCATAGGTGTAGGCCCATGTTACCGATGGCCTTTCATAAAATATCCTCGTAAGAACCACTCTTCCTCGAATCAAGATTTTGTCCCTCTATATTAATATAGCAACCAACCCATACAAGCGAGTTCAAACTGGGACAAACAACACAACCAAACCCGAAAAGAAATAAAAATATAAATGAAAGAGAAACAAATGCCAACACTGGCAGATCGATGAGAGATAAGATGATATGCAAGCATTGCACCCTCCGTCAAAGTTCCACCATGAACCTAGTACTCCAAAGTGACGCATAACAAGCAACACCTTTAAAAAGGACTACGACGACAACGACGTTGCTGCCTAGATAAGACCTAGGGTTTTCCCCGATATGTGGAGAGGAATGGAGAGGGGTTACACTCGAAGCCCTTCAGGAAGGATAGCGACACCCACATGCGTCACTATGTCAATGTCGAACAAGCCAACATGTATTTCTCCCGACCCCCAAAACAACACACCCCTTGCCACTCCGAAGCGCTCCACCAGACTTGCCACCCACGAGCACACGCCACCAAGGTCTTGCGGTCATCTTTATCATCTCACTACAGCACGAGAAACGAGATCGACCAGCCTAGAGAACACATCAGACAAAGGACGGTAGACTAGCAGCCACCCGGGAGGGATTAACCTCCACTGCCGAAGGAGGTAGCCGACCAGATGTAGCTGTAGGGTCAAACCAGGCTCAACGGGGAGCGGCAGAGCATCAGCACACAGGATGGACCGACCACCACCAATGGCGGTAGCCGACGTGATGCATCAGCAGGGGCAAACCTGGCATGGCTGGGTCCTGAAGGGTCCCGTAACGCCCCACCGTCAAACTACAGCAGGCGTGTCATTGTCACCGCCACCCCCGACATCAGGCCCGGTCGGGCCTAGAGAGGACCCACAAAGCCCCATCTCCACACTACAGCATGGACGACGCTGGCGGAACCACCCCAAGTCAGCGTCTTCCATGGGCCGCCGAAGGAGCAACCAAACCGATCCAGCCGCCTCAAACCCAGATCCTACCCGCAGGGCCTAGATCTGGGCCTTAATAGCACAGCCGATCGCCATGGCCAGCACCTCACCCCTAGGGAGGTGCCTCATCTCCTCGCTGCCTAGCACGCATCGGACCAGCCGCCAGTCAACCATCACCGCCACAGGCCGCCGCCGCCAGCATCGGCACCACCTGCGCATGAGGAGAGCCAAGCCTCTGGTCCTGCACGAGCACTACCCGGACGGTGCCCTCCGACGATGGAGAGAGAGAAGGAGGAGGCGGGAGGTCGAGGAGAGGCAGAGGTGGGGGAGGCCTGGCCGTCGCATGCGGGGCGGGGGCGCAGGGAGAGAGGGAGGGGAGGGGTCAAGGTGCTTTCTTCCACTCTGTAAGAACCACACTTATGCGTGCGTGCACGTAGCCTTGGCACTGCGGTTCAAATTAAAATTGTGGGAGAAAATTCATTGGTATTACAGGTTGTGGTTTCATATCTATCAATTTTTGGTTGCCTTAAGAAAGATACAAGAGGGTGTCTTGGAAGAAGAAAGAGTTTGAAGACCTCAAAGATTTGCTAGTTTCTTTTAGGCTTTATTTTGTAATCGATGGAGACACCTTTTTTGGGACGTACGTACGGCTCCACTCGAGGCGCTTCCTCCCGAGCGTCTCAGGCGGTGCCCTCCACACCCTAAAACCTAGACGGCACCCCCATCCCCCGCCCCCCGGCCGCCACCACTGCCCTTCCCGGCGGCGGTAGCGGCCTCCTTCACATAGAAGACGGAGGCAGGGATGGCGAGGTCCTACTGCTAGTTTTCCTCGAGAGTTGGAGGAACACCGGCGGAAGTGCAGGACGGCGCGGCTGTTCGGGCTGGGGGCCCGAGGCCCTCCGGCGGGGTGGTAGTGAGGAGGTGGCGGTACGCCCTCGGCACATCTTTGATGAGCATGGCGGCGAGCTGGGTCGTTGGTTCAAGATCTAGGCTTCGAGGCCGATATGGCTAGATGGGTCCAGCCACGGCCGGGGCGGAGGGATCTGGTGGTTCCTCGGATCGTCGGTACCTGCAGCCTTGCCCTTGGACGGCCTCTTTCCTCTCTTGTCACTCTAGCATGGAGGTGGCTAGTAGTGTGAGGGCCTACTAGTCTCGCGAATAATGGCGGCGGTCCCAGGATTCCTTATATCGCCAAGATGATGATCTGCTGGTGCTTGTCCCCATCGATCTGGTGGAAGTGGCATGTTCTGGAAGGCTCCGACGACGAACTCACATGGGGAATAATGCCTGAAGATTTTCGGATTGGAGGGATTCGGTCGTGCGCATCCATGTTTTACTCTGACCGTTTGGGTTCAGCGAGAGCGCTTCGAAGCTCTCTTGGCTGTTAATATCATATGTCATGTTTTCGTTCCATGGTGCTGAGGGATAATATCATGGAGACCGAGATCTAAGGACTGACAATGGTGATTCGACTCTGGATGGTGATGAGGAATTGGCTTGGTGACTTACTTGGTGCAATGGCATGCAAGTGGAGGCGACTGCACAGATGAGGTTTACAGTCCTATCTTTCGGGGTGAAAACCCAGGGTCTGGCCTTATGTTCGGGAGATAACCCCGGATAGGGTAAAGATGGGGATAGACGAAAGGATGTTCCCCGTCTAGTTTCCGAGTTACTGTCTGAGCCGACCGAATCATGTAGAGGTCGGCCGAGATAGGAAAGGGCAGGACCCTCATAGTAATGGCAAGACATTACCTGGGTTAGACCGAGTAATCTTAATACAGATGAAGGACAGGCCGAACTATGGGAGGCAGGGCCGAATAATACGAAGCTTGCAGGAGAAGGAGGAGCTGAAGTCAAACCCTAGCTGCAGGCTAGGGAGAATCTGAGCGAGGCCAAGCACTACGGGCAAAGACGCAGAGCGACAGAGAGGCAAAAGAGGTCACGGAGGAGACAGTCCTGAAGCCCGAGGCGTGCAGGAGGGGCCCTCTGGAACCTTGCCATCGTTAGGGGAACGACAGGGAAAGGGAGGCGCCAAACTACTAATTGGGACAAGCATATTCCTCGAATATGCTTGCCACGTCAGCCCTAAAGGAACCCAAGGCTCTCCTTTATAAGGGGAGGCTTGGACCCTGAAGAGGGGATCGGCTCATTTCTTAGTACCGTTAGGCTGGTAAAGTTCTCCCTTTCTCCTTGTATACAGCTCAAGGAGCACTTGTAGCCCAAGGAAGGAGAAATAAAGATCTTTGCCTTAGTCTTCTGTGTGTAGAATCAACTACATCTTCCCTCCCCAGATCCCTCTAGCATCCATTGGCCCCATACTTTAGCCTACCCATGGCATCTACGGTGCCACCACCACGACAGTTGGCGCCCACCGTGGGGCCAGCAGCGGTGCTAGCTGGAGTTATGATCCGGACGAGAAACTTCATCGACATGGGCGAGCGCGTTGTTTCTGGCTTGGTCCAGAGATTTGGTCTCTGTGACTACGTCAGTGACAATGCGGGCAGCTTCAGGGGAAAAACTCCCCCGCGTAATGGTGTCTTCATCAGCCTGGGCGGGCACAAGGTCTACATCGGCGTCGACATATCCGGCGTTTATCCTCACCAAGTTGTTGTTGCAGGAGAGCCACCTCTTAACACTGCGAGCCGTCCGCCCGGAGCACATCCTGCAGGCAGCGTCGAGGTGATGGTCGCGGCCGGAGTGCAAACTGGAGTAGCAGCTGCCGGGTCAACCAGAGAACCCGCCACCGGTGTACAGGGCGCACCCAGGCAGACAGCACCACTACCCACCGAGGTAATCCCTTGACCAACCCGACCGAGGTGCAGGACACCACCCCAAAGGCACCAAGAGTAAGAGGGCCACCTCTGGAAAGGCTAGAGAACATTCTTCAGGCGACCATAGAAAACTTGACTACGCCTGTAGCGCCGATACTTGATCCGGCAAATGCTCGGGCGGAGTTAGAGGAAACCAGGCAAAAGGTGCTGGTAGAGGCCAAAAAGGTGTCGGCCTTGCGGGAGTCCTTAAAGGACCTGAGAATATGCCAAAGCTAATAAGCAGCGTGCCCGAACGGGTGGACGAATTAAGATTGAGAGGGAAAAACCTCATAGATGATATCAACAAAGAGCATGATGCTAATAAAGCAGAATCAGTGGATTTGGGCTTGCCGAGGTACAGTACCCCGGCAAAAAACCTAAGAGCGGCAAATGCCGCAGCATTAGAGCTAGAGGGGTTGACCGGCGAAGCCCGGCAGAAACAGCAAGAAAGAGTGAACGAGCTGGTGCGCATCGCGAACCAGCAAAACGAAGAAATGCTCAGGGCAGACCCGGTGAGGCCGGGGGCCTCGCGAATGGTTCACTCGGCAGGAGCAGCACCTGCCTTGTCCGTGGCAGCAGCATCTTCACCTGGAAATAATGCACGAAGGGACAAAGCAGTAACCTCAGGAAAGAGAAACAAGCAAATTGTTCCATATGATCCGGCAATGGCAGGAAAAGCAAATGAGAACAGAGGCAATGCAAGCCGAGGTAACAGTGGGGAGAGGAACTCCGGCCGTATTGAGAAAGACGGCGGAAGCCGAGGCAATGGAGATCTCGGCAGAAGAGAACCCGGAAGAGGCAATCATGAGAACAATACCCCGGTCGAAGTAAGGAGAGAACTGCCACTCAACCCGCAACCGAGGCATGAACCCGGCAGAAAGAGAAAGCGAAGCCAGCTCGCCACAATCAAATTAATGAAAGATACAATGATGGTTATTCGAGATGGAATATGCGATCCATGGCGGAAACAACCACTATGGAATACAAGATGAGTTACATGCAGATTTGCCATCAAATGATGCAAGAGTGAAGCTGGACCGGCTATACCGGTCCGAGTTGTTGGGAGAACAGGGTCCACCAGGGCCGACATGCTTTGGACCAGGATCATGGGCGAACCACACATAGAACTTTCAGGTGGCAAGGGGCACGAAAACATATAATGGGAGTACCAAACCACAAGACTGGTTGATTGACTATGCCACTGCTGTGAAAATAGCGGGTGGAAACTTACGATGGGCAGTACGATATGTCCCACAAATGCTAGAAGGACCAGCTAGGGTGTGGCTGAACAATCTACCAGCGGGCAGTATCAACTGTTGGCTGGATTTTGAGGAAATGTTTGTCAGCAACTTTACCAACACATACAAGAGGCCAAACAGGCCACAACAGTTAGCCATGTGCAAGCAGAGGCCGAATGAAACAGATAGAGAGTTCTTAACTCGGTGGTGCAACCTGAGAAACTCATGTGAAGGAGTTATAGAATCACAAGCAATAGCTTGGTTCGCACAAGGATGCCGTTATGCCAGCGTATTGTGGCAACGTTTGCAAAGAGATATGCCGACCATACTGGCAGAAACTATCAGAATAGTGGACTCCTACGCATTAGGAGACCCAACGCAACCAGAATTAATGTCGGCGGATCATCGCGAGCAACAAGACCATTATGCAAGAGATTTGGCCGGGTCATCCAAGCGCAGTGATTTCAGAGGAAGAATAAGAGAGGAAAGGCCGGATTATAGATATAATTCGGCCCAAGTGGCGGCGGTAGCGCAAGATCCGCCGAGTCACGGAGCAACTCAACGGCAGAAGAATGGTCCTCGGCAGTGGACACCAAGGAATGAAGGAGAAAGGCAGTGGACCCCAGAACAAAAGAAACAGTGGCAGGAGAGGCCGAAGTACACGTTCGAATCTATGTTAGATCAGCCGTGCAAATTTCACACGTCAAACCCGTCCAGGCCAGCCAACCATACGACCCGCCAATGTGCATGGATGAAAAATGCAATGGGGAACCCCGCAGGTATTCAGGCACCCCATCAAGTACATTAGCAGCATCAACCACAGTTGACTGGAGCAAATGCACAGCAACTGATGTTGCCGCCCCCTCCCCCGAGGTGCGATAACTCGGATCGGAGAGAGGCGGTACATCAAGTGATGAACCAAGTCCAGGATGGAAGGACAAATCCGGCGAATACTGGACGCAATGATTACAGAGAACATCATCAGTCTTATTGCGTGTTCACAACGGAACAACAAGACAAGCAGAGTGTCTGGCGCCAAGATATGGAAGTAAATGCAGTTATATGCGGTACCAAGATATGTGCCTTGGTCGGATCAGGAGGTAACTTGGAGCATAAAGGATCATCCCAAGATAATGCCGAATCCCGGATCATATGCACTCGTGTTGGATCCGACATTTGTTGGACCGAGCATCAATGTGAAATTCTCAAAAGTACTCATTGACAATGGAAGCAGTATCAACATCATGTACAAAGATACCATGCATAAACTCGGAATATCGCAGAACATGTTGCAATCCACGAGGACCACTTTCCATGGGATAGTGCCAGGGCTTTCATGTGAACCCATTGGTAAAGTCCGAGTGGATGTGTTGTTCGGCACAAGAGATAACTGCAGAGCAGAAAATTTAGAGTTTGAGGTGGTGGATCTAGAGAGTTGTTATCATGCTTTACTCGGACGGCCAGCGTTGGCCAAATTCATGGGCAGCTGGCATATAAGTTATCTGAAAATGAAGCTACCCGGACCACAAGGAGTGATAACAATAGCAGGGGATTACAAGAAGTCAATGGAGTGTGCTTCAGCCGGGTCAAATTTGGCCGAATCATTGGTTATAGCAAGAGAAAAAAGAAGGATTCAGGAGGTAGCAGCCCTCGCTCAGTCGGCACAGCTGAACATGTCGGCACTAGCCAACCCGCATGGCAGTGTCTCTTTTCTGCCGACTAAAGAAACGAAGAAGTTTCAGATAGATGAGCAATTCCCGGAGCGTACTGTTACTATTGGTGCAGGCCTGGACGCTAAATAGGAAAGCGAGCTCACCAACTTCCTCCGTGAGAATCGGGACATATTTGCATGGTCAACTCAGGATCTGCAAGGTGTTCCGAGGGAGTTGGCTGAGCACTCTTTGAATGTAAGGCCAGGAGCAAGGCCGGTGAAGCAACCTCTCCGCCGCTTCGCCGAAGACAGGAGAAAAATAATAGGGGATGAAATAGCTTGGCTCCTCGTAGCCGGGTTCATCATAGAGGTGTTGTATCCGGATTGGTTGTCGAATCCGGTGCTAGTAGAAAAGAAGAAAGATGATCCCAATGTAGCCATTGTATGGCGAATGTGTATCGATTACACGAACCTGAACAAGGCGTGTCCAAAAGATCCTTTTCCATTACCTAGAATAGACCAAGTCATTGATTCGACCGCTGGTTGTGAGTTATTGTCATTTGTAGACGCGTATTCTGGTTTCCACCAGATACCGTTAAATCCGTCCGATCAAATAAAGATCAGCATTTATTACCCGTCACGGCTTATTGCTATCGCACAATGCCATTCGGCCTGCGAAACACAGGAGCAACATATCAGAGATGCATGCAAAAATGTCTACACGATCAGATAGGAAAAAATGTACAAGTATATGTAGATGACGTGGTCATCAAAACCAAGGAAAGAAAAACGTTACTGGAAGATATACGGCAGACTTTCGCGAACCTGAGAAGGTTCCGAATGAAGCTTAATCCGGAAAAATGCACGTTTGGCGTGCCGGCAGGAAAATTACTCGGTTTTCTTGTATCTAGCCGAGGTATAGAGGCCAACCCAACAAAGATAAAGGCACTAGAAAGAATGGAATTGCCAAGATGTTTAAATGATGTACAAAAATTCACGGGTTGTCTAGCCTCGCTCAGCCGATTTGTATGTCGGCTGGGAGAGAAGGCACTACCACTCTATCAGCTGATGAAGAAGTCAGATAAATTCATTTGGACTCCACAAGCGGACAGCGCATTTCATGAGTTGAAAAAGATGTTGGTCACAGCACCCATTTTGGCTTCTCCATTATCAAAAGAGCCTATGTTACTCTATGTAGCGGCTACCAACAGAGTAGTGAGTGATGTAGTAGTAGTAGAACGACTTGAAGATGATAAGTCGGTACAGAGGCCGGTGTATTATTTAAGCGAGGTATTATCCACTTCAAAGCAGAATTACCCGCATTATCAGAAGATGGCTTATGGAGTGTATATGTCGGCAAAAAAGCTTAAACATTACTTCAAGGAGCATCCCATCAAAGTGATCTGTGAAGCGCCCATAGCCGACATATTGAGCAACAAAGATGCAAGTGGCCGAATAGAAAAATGGGCAATCGAGTTGTCACCGTACGCTCCACAATTTGATAGGAGAGATGCAATCAAATCTCAAGCGGTCGCCGACTTCTTCGTGATCTGGGCGAGGTGCGAGATGAGCCACCATTGCCAGACCCAAATTATTGGACGATGCATTTCGATGGTTCCAAACTAAGGAATGGTTTGGGGGCAGGAATAGTGTTAACCTCGCCTAAAAGAGATCAGCTAAAGTATGTGCTACAAATACATTTTGCCGCATCCAACAACGTAGCCGAATATGAAGCACTGGTCCATGGATTGAAAGTAGCAAAAGAGATTGGCATACGCCGAATCTTATGCTATGGGGACTCGGATCTAGTAGTACAATAAGTCTCAGGCAATTGGGATGCATTAGATGCTAATATGGCTTTATACAGATTTCATGTGCAAAAGATCAGTGGGTACTTTGAAGGATGTGAATTTCACCACATACCTCGGGCAGAAAATGATGTCGCAGACACGTTGTCAAAACTAGGATCAACCCGGCAGTCAATTCCTCCGGGTATTGCCCTGGAACACCTTAGGAAACAGTCAATAATCCCATCACCAGAATCCGAATCTATCTTTATTCCGGCAAATTCAGCAGAAGATAATGTGCCGATGGAAGTAGACCAGCTATATGACTCGGAACCCACCAAGAGGAGGACAGCAGAAGTAAGCACAATCATGGAGAAGGCCGAGGTAGGTATGTCGGTAGAAAACATGGAAATAGACAGTGAGATCACACCAGAAAGAGTCACACCCCCATGGGCGCAACCCATATTCTCTTACCTTAAATACTCGATATTGCCGAACAATGAAGTATTAGCTAGACAAACTGTAAGGAGAGCAAAAGCTTATACAATCATAAACAATGAGCTATATAAAAGAAGCGTCACAAGCGTATTGCAAAAGTGTGTGAGTTCGGCAGAAGGCCAGGAGATCCTCCTAGATATACATCAAGGAGAATGTGGACACCATGCCTCATCTCGTGCCTTGGTAGCCAAAGCATTCAGGCATGGATTTTATTGGCCGACGGCGTTGAAAGAAGCCAAAGAGTTAGTTGAAAAATGCAATGGTTGTCAGAGATATGCAACCAAAATACATATGCCATCAGCCGAGTTAAAAACAATACCCATCACTTGGCCATTTTCTGTGTGGGGCTTAGATATGGTGGGACCATTTAAGCCGGCCCGAGGGGGAATGACCCACATATTGGTTATGGTGGACAAGTTCACAAAATGGATTGAAGTGAAACCAATAAAAAAATGCGATGGGCCCACAGCAGTGAAATTCCTCAAAGATATTATTTTACGATATGGATATCCGCACAGTGTTATTACAGATAACGGCACAAACTTTGCAGAAGGAGCCTTCGCTAGGTTCTGCAGAGAGAAACACATAAGACTAGATGTTGCCTCTGTGGCTCACCCAGCATCTAATGGGCAAGTGGAAAGGTCTAATGGACTAGTATTGTCAGGAATAAAACCTCGACTTGTTGAACCACTGCAAAGGTCGGCAGGATGTTGGATTGAGGAACTCCCAGCCGTATTATGGAGCCTTAGGACTACTCCGAATAGGTCAACAGGTTATACACCATTCTTTCTGGTATACGGGGCAGAGGCTGTGCTTCCAGCCGACATAATACATGACTCGCCAAGGGTTACCCAGTATACAACCTCAGAGGTAAACGAAATAGCTCGGCAAGATACTGTAGACCTGCTAGAAGAAGCCAGAGAACTGGCACTATCACGATCAGCTATTTATCAGCAGAACTTGCAACGATATCATAGTAAGAAGGTGAATCCAAGAGTATTCAAAGAAGGAGACTTAGTCCTCCGACTGGTGCAACGCACGGCTGGCATGCACAAGCTGTCACCTCCATGGGATGGACCATTCATTGTGAGCAAAGCATTGCATAACGATGCCTATTATCTAATCGACGCTCAATCCCCCGGAAGGAACAAGGCAGACAAAGCTGGCGAAGAAACGAAGCGGCCATGGAATGTAGCTTTGCTCCATCCATTTTACTCGTAGCATAGTATCTCAAGGTCAAGAACTAATGATGTATTAAACCTCGGCATCCAGAGCAGTGACTCGGAGACTGCCGTATGTTATTTCAGTTTCATATTATGTATTAAACCTCGGCATCCAGAGCAGTGACTCGGAGACAGCCGTATGTTATTTCAGTTTCATCTTATGTATTAAACCTCGGCATCCAGAGCAGTGACTCGGAGACTGCCGTATGTTATTTCAGTTTCATCTTATGTATTAAACCTCGGCATCCAGAGTAGTGACTCGGAGACCGCCGCATGTTATTTCAATTTCATCTTATGTATTGAACCTCGGCATCTAGAGCAGTGACTCGGGGACTGCCGTATGTCATTTCAACTTCATCTTATGTATTACACCTCGGTATCCAGAGCAGTGACTCGGGGACTGCCGTATGTTATTTCAACTTCATCTTATATATTTGAACCTCGGCATCCAGAGCAGTGACTCGGGGACTGCCATATGCTGCCCAGTGTTATGTTGAACACTAAAACTCGGCACCCTGAGCAGCGCCTCGGCAACGGTCTTATTATTTCTGAAATTTGGTTTACACACTAGACTTCGGCGCAATAGGCAGTGACTCAGGGACTGCCATATGCTGCCCAGTGTTATGTTGAACACTAAAACTCGGCACCCTGAGCAGCGCCTCGGCAACAGTCTTATTATTTCTGAAATTTGGTTTACACACTAGACTTCGTCGCAATAGGCAGTGACTCGGGGACTGCCATATATGGTTCCAAAGTAGTAGTCAACCTTTGATACAAGAAAGGTATCACACTTCGACACTCAGAATAAGAGCAGATCAATCTCGTATGATATTCGAAGCTCACACCCAGATTACTCGGCTAAACCACGAGAACACAAAGACAAAGATACATCCTAATAACAGGAAATCGCAGGTCACCAAAGCAAGAATTCGGATGAAAACCCACTTAAACAAAGTTATAACAACGGCAAACATATATGTCGCAGCAGTACACGGCAAAAGAAATTCAGGTCATACAGGAAATGGTCAAATGTTCCACGTACATGGTACGTCCGGCATACCAGGGACAAGTACTAACTTAAAGAGTTTCAGCTGGAAAGGCAATAGTTGGGTCAGGGGCTGGATGCTCCGAGATAGGCGGAGCCTCGGCCGAGGTTGCCTCGCCTTCCACAGACCCAGGTGCGACTTCGGCTGAAGCTTGAGGCTCTTGAGGGCATCGATTTGCGATGGAATGCAGTACCTTTGGAGGAGGATCGCGCGTCACCGTCGCCATCCGAGCTAGAACCGGAGTCACCAGAGGAAGCCGAATCATCTTCACCTTCACCTTGTTCAGCCGAGTTATTGTCTGATGCGTCCTCGACTGCAACCTCATCGTCCGAGTTCGGGAGAAAGCTCGGACCTTCATTCCACGTATGCACGTCGGCATACTCAACGAGCTGGAAGGCGCGAGCTTGCCGAAGAGCAACAAAAGTGGGGTCCTCAACCCAACGGGAACCTGTGCGCAAATTTCTCAGGATATCAAGAGAAATGTCTTCATACCATGACATGATGACAGTAAGGGCCATATCAGCGCCATCTCGCCCAACTGATTCCCTCCAGAGACTTAGTTGTTTCTCAGAGGCCATCAATCTTTTCACCAGCAATTCGACCTCATTGATATTAGGAGTCCCAGAGGTATTCGGCCAGAGAACATGGTAGGCTCGGATAGCTGCCTGCACCAAGTCCCTGCCCATAATCTTCATCGGACCAACTGCAGCGCCGACAGCGACAAGGAAATCTTCCATCGAGTACTCCGAATCAACATCAGCAGGGACACCTCGGCGCGCACGAGCTGCAAGAACCGCTTTCGAACTCACAGGCTTAGCTTCTGGAAAATGACCTGCGCAAAACACGAATGCGTCAGGAGGCAGCAAGGACAAAGAGAAAAACATAATCCGGCTGTGCTAAGAAACTTACAATGAATATAACTCAACATTATCTGAAGGTCTTTAGCCCAGATGATCTTGCTCTTTTCAAAGCAAGCAATCTCCTCGCTCATTCCACGAGTTTTCAGTTCGGCAGCCTCAAGGAGTTCTTTACTCTTCTGCAGCTCCAGAGCTAGCCGATTCTTCTCCTCAGAGAATTCCTAATCGACCTTTTCTAGTTCGGATTTCTGAGAGAGCTTAAGGGTCTCCACCTCGGCCCGCAGGCGAGCTATTTCATCATCTTTTTCTTTTAGCTGCACCGAATGAGTAGCGCTTTGTTCTAAAAAATGCAGCATCACGTCAGGCATGGGCGTGCAATCTTGGTGAGATGCTGCAAAGGTTTGCAACTCGGCTTTACCAAAGCCAAACGAAATAAAAAAGTTTAGCGCATATTTTAAAGGGCGAAAAGGTGTAGGGCAAAAGGGAAACTAACCTTCCAAGCTCTTGACTTTCTTCTCAAGACGAATGTTGAGATTATTGATATTACCTGTTCACCAAAAAAGTGAGCCGACACCTCGCGGACAAAACAATAAGAATGTCGAAAATGACGAAAAGGAACTATCAACTTACCAGCCTTTTTTACCACAGGAAGGACTTTCTCATATTTTTCTTCCAGTTTGCGGTGCGAAAAAAGTAACCTTTGAAATTCGGCAGTCCGCCGGTCATGTGCAACCTGAACAATGGAGCAAAACGATGAATGAATATTCGAAGCTAAACCAGATCCGAGTCAAGCAAAACTTAACCCAGATCTAGGTGGCTGGATATTCGAAGCTAGGCCAGATCAGAGTCAAGCAAAACTTAACCCGGATCTAGGTGGCTGGATATTCGAAGCTAAACCAGATCCGAGTCAAGCAAAACTTAACTCGGATGTAGTTGGCCGGATATTCCAAGCTAAACCAGATCCGAGTCAAGCAAAACTTAACCCGGATCTAGGTGGCTGGATATTCGAAGCTAGGCCATATCCGAGTCAAGCAAAACTTAACCCGGATCTAGGTGGCTGGATATTCGAAGCTAAACCAAATCCGAGTCAAGCAAAACTTAACTCGGATCTAGGTGGTTGGAAATTCGAAGCTAAAGCAGATCCGAGTCAAGTGAGACTAAAACCAAATATAGGTGGCTGAATATTTCAAGATCAACTAAAACGAAAGTCAAGCAAACTTTAAGACAAATCTAGTCGGATATAAATTCGAACCCTAGAGATAAAATTAGGTTAAGTAAAGCATTATTAAACTTCCAAGCATATAATAAGTTATTTCCTTGCAAGTTTCGGGGACTAGAGCGTATAGTAACATCTGGAGAATTAATCTAAACTCCGCAAAATAGCGATTACCTCATTCATCTTGTTAGTGTCAAGGATGAACTTGGCGGCTTGATCGAAACGGCCGCTAATATCGGAAAGCTGAAAGGGCTGACTGATTGGATTACCCTCAAACCGATCGGAGATTCAATTATTGGCATATTCCACCAGCGAGCCGAGGCTGTTCCCACTAGCCGTCCGAGTTAGGACTTTACCCTGGACATGTTGTGTAACCACTGCGGCCGCAGGGCTTTTATGAAGAGCAAGCTGGGTGCGCAGCACATCGGCAATGCTCGGCTGAGGAGAGCCGGCAAGACCTTTCTAGGAAGAGGAGGCCTTGGTGGCAACAGTTTTTCTTGCTTTAGAAGAGGCATCAACAGGAGCCGATACCTCGGTAATGGGAATGGTGTCTTTAGGAGCAGAAGGGGTCACGGTCGCAGAGGGCGCCGAGATAACAACCTCTTCGGCCGGGGCTGGAGTTCTTTGTAGAAAGCAAGGGGGCGATAGAGGCTCAGAGAGGCGCCGGATCCTGAGGGAGCAACGGGTTCGGCGGAAAACTCGGTGGGTCGAGTGGGATCGATGTCAACGAGAGGGGTCTCAGGCACATCGTGACAAGGAGGCGACTGATTCGGAGCTGAAGGACATGCAACGTGGGCAGGACTGGGAATCCTGATATCTTCAGCGGGCGGAGGAGACGGCTGCCGAGTCACGCGGCTAGTCATACTAGGACCGCCGGGCTTAACAGAAAGTGGAGCACTGAAAGGGTAAGAAAGAAAAAAGGGTGTCAGGATGAAAAGCAGAAAGAGAGAAACAAGAAATACGAACAAAAGAAACTTACCCTGCGACTCCAGGCATGGTCTTGCGCCTGGGAGGATTCGGAGCGGATTTCTTCATTCGTTTCTTGGGGGACGCCTCTGAGGCACTAGCAGAGCCCAGCGTTTCCCGAGGTAACAGGGGGCGGGAAGCAATAGGTCAAGGCGTCGTGAACCTGATCGGCGGATTAGCTGGGAAAGTAGAAGCGAAATGCATAAGAAATGGGCATTGCGGCAACTACCTCTAGAACTTGGACCTCATCCAATCACCTTCCTCCTCGTGGGCGAAGTCTTGCCACGAAGCCTTGAGCAGGCGGTCAGATTTGGGAACAATTCTTCCGAGTCCGGCTCCCCAACGTCAGGGTATTCGGTCCACGAGCCACGGAGTGTGAGAACCTCGGCATCTTCGCCTTCTGTACGTGAACCTCAGAATACAAGAAAGAGGAAAATTAGCAAAAACAGTTGCGGAAACAGTCGGAAAGCGAAGCGTTAATAATTAAGCTTACTTCGGGAGGCGGACGATCACGGGTGAACGGTTTCAATCCCCAATCCCAATCCCCAGGCATCTCCGTCTTGAAGATAGCTCGGACACGCTTATAGATAAGATAGTTGTCTAGCTCCACGGTTGAGACTCGGTTAGGGTCAAGAGGACCGCTCATGTAGCACAATTTGTGAGTCCGTTTCTGGAATGGGCAGATTCGGCTACTGATAAAGGTAGCCATCAGATCTTCGCCGCATAACCCGGCACGGATCAGCTCTTTGAGCCAAATCTCAAAGGCCTCGGCCAAGGAATGACTCTTCCTCGAATTATAAGTCCAATTCACCTTAGAAGGCGGACCAATGGAGAAGGCAGGGAGCCAAATCTTGTCCTCCGCCCCTCTGTTCTTGACATAAAAGAAGGATTTGTGCCACTTCTTGCACGACTCTAACCCGATGCACGAAATACGGACTTCCTCCGAGGTGTAATGGACGCTGCCCCACATTGAGTAAGCAGTTTCTCGGAAGGGTGCAGAGACTTGTTAGGGACTACATTAGAACGAATCTGGAAGAACTTCGACCAGACGTGCACGGACGGCCATAGGCTGAAGTATCCCTCCGAGGCGGAGATAAAAGCAGAAAGAGAAGCGATCGCATTTGCAGGGAGATGATCTGGTGAAGGCGAAGTAGTCGAAAACTCTCTAGCAAAGTCGCTAAGAGGAGATCAAAGCCGCGAGAAATGTGACATAAAAACTACATACTCGCCCTCCTAATATCCGGAGAGGACTCATTGCCGTAAGCGGTGGAGACCTCGGCGGGAATCCTTCGAGTTCGGATAAGCCACTCGATCTCGCGGCGTGTGAGGAGCCCCTGCCACGATCCTCGCCAGGCCCAGGCCCAAGATCGTCATCCTCTACGGGGCACCACTAAAGGAGCTAGACATGGGTTCGTCGAAGGATCGGCGGAGGAAGAACTAGCGGCGGAGGAAAGTTTGAGCTACGAGGCCCGTCGTGATTTTTTGCAGAGGCGGAGGAGGAGGAGAAGAACCGCAGCACGAATACAAAATCGAGACAGAGGAATCTAGGATAAAGCCTAGGCGGCGCGGCCGGAAAGAACTCACCGGCGACGCCTTGAAGCTAACGCGAACGCAGACGAGACGGAGCGACGCCGGAGTCCTTGCCGTCGGAGGGTTCGATGAACGCAGCGGAGCTGCGGCGCGAAGCGGAAGGAAGAAGAAGGCGCGAGCGAAAGGGAAAGTGAATCCTCCAGCGTCGCGCCCTACTTTATAACCTAGCCGCAAGCAAGGTATTGTGATCGTGGGTGTTGAGGTTGGCAGCGTGGATAGTGTGTGCAGCACGACCGCACGTCGTTGATCGGAACCACACATAGGGCCACACACGGTAGCGTAGAAGATCACGATCCCAAGCGAAGCAGCGAACGCGAGGCGGCTTGGCGCCCGGCGTGGCGAGCACGCGTAATAAGCGCTGTCGAGAAAATCTTAGAGGAACAAAAAACTAGAGAAGTAATGATGGGGATGACACATAGGACGAGGCGTATACGAGAAGATACGACGATACCTCGAACAAGCAAGGAGCAACTCGGAAACGATACAGGACGTGTGTCATGAAACTGTTACGACCCGGCCGAGATTATCGGCGGGGCCCTACCAGCTTCGGGGACTAATGTTGGGGAGATAACCCCGGATAGGGTAAAGATGGGGATAGACGAAAGGATGTTCCCCGTCTAGTTTCCGAGTTCTTATGCAGGCCGGCGAATCATGTAGAGGTCGGCCGAGATAGGAAAGGGCAGGACCCTCATAGTAATGGCAAGACATTACCCGGCCGAGATACTTTGTAACTCAGCTGGGTTAGACCGAGTAATCTTAATACAGATGAAGGACAGGCCGAACTACGGGAGGCAGGGCCGAATAATACGAAGCTTGCAGGAGAAGGAGAAGCTAAAGTCAAACCCTAGCTGCAGGCTAGGGAGAATCTGAGCGAGGCCAAGCACTACCGACAAAGACGCAGAGCGACAGAGAGGCAGAAGAGGTCACGGAGGAGACAGTCCTGAAGCCCGAGGCGTGCAGGAGGGGCCCTCTGGAACCTTGTCATCGTTAGGGGAACGACAGGGAAAGGGAGGCGCCGAACTACTATGTTGGGACAAGCATATTCCTCGAATATGCTTGCCACGTCAGCCCTAAAGGAATCCAAGGCTCTCCTTTATAAGGGGAGGCTTGGACCCTAAAGAGGGAATCGGCTCATTTCTTAGTACCGTTAGGCTGGTAAAGTTCTCCCTTTCTCCTTGTATACAGCTCAAGGAGCACTTGTAGCCCAAGAAAGGAGAAATAAAGATCTTTGCCTTAGTCTTCTGTGTGTAGAATCAACTATATCTTCCCTCCCCAGATCCCTCTAGCATCCATTGGCCCCATACTTTAGCCTACCCATGGCATATGCCGTGCCACCACCACGACACCTTAATTGTTGTGCCTGACAATGGCCTTGTTGAAAGTATTGTTTTGAGAGCATCAATTTTTTTCAGGGTAAAAACCTAAGATCTATGATCGGATGATATCGGTCTTTGTGCACTGTTCTCTTTCTTGGAGGTGTCGCTTTCGGAAAAGTTAGACTTCTTGTGTTGTCTTGGTGGTGGTAATACTACTGTTTTAACGAATGGTCATTATAGCCGGACTTTTTTTTATAATTTTTTTTTGTTGTGTGCATTCGTATGGCCGCTAGAATAATGCGTTGTTGCAGAGACCAGGTCTAATTAGTATCTTCTAATATTAATATATATGTATAAAAAATCATGTACTATTACTACTATAAATATATCGTGATATTGTTTGTAAAAAAAATAGTAGGACATAAAGTTTGGCCCGTTTGCGTTCGTGCAATTTAGTTCGGCTTTTGCCGCGCCTCCGGCCCTCGGCGTCCGCGACCAAGGCCGACCACGCGCGCAGCGCCGTCGAGGAAGCTGCCAACGGCGCCCACCACACCGACAAACGCCCCCGCGCACGGCGGGCGTGGCCGCACGGGAGCAGCACTTGAGTTGGAGGGAACCGGCCGCCGGCCGGGCACCCTCCTCGACTCCAACGCAAACGCGCGCGCCATGTGTTCGTCCAAATGCTTCTGCAGGCGCATACGCCCGTACCTGTCGATTTTTCCTATCTCAGAAACAGAATAAGTTGGTATCGTGATGGTCATTCTCTGCAGACGTGCAGATGATGAATATGCTGAAATTGGCTGTCCTGTGCCACGGTGTGAGGCCTGGTGCTTCATTATGTTCTCTTGTGCGGAGAGGGACTCTGATAGCTTCGACTGTTATGCTCGCTTCTGTCTAGGAATTTTTTGTGGTCGTTTCTGCTTAGTTCAGAAACGCACTGGAATCGCGTACAAAAGTTCTACCTTTCATGATTCTATAGTCGGTGCTGCTTAGTTTTAAAAAGCATAAAACTAAAGTTCTTTCTGCTCTCATAAACAGTCAGCCTACATCGTAGTATTCAGATGCCTTTCACTGTTTCACATCTGGATACAGACTGAGCGCATTGCCTTCAGAATGTCAAATATTCACTTGTTTTGGCTTTACAATTTGCTTAACTGACAATTTGGGAATTTCAGATAGCGCATCCAGGTCATTTGACGCTTCCATGGAAAGGTGCAAGGTGGTAAACTTATGGTAACAAGGAGCACGCCATTCTTGTATTTTTCTTGATAAAATTATCAATGCCGATGTATCTGAATGACGTCTGCGTTACGTGCTCAGCTGATGCGAACCACATGTTTGCCTGCTTGTACATATATTGAGTACATGCTGCTAGCACCTTAATGAAGGTTGTCTTTTCTTCTCAAGCATTCCTAGTGCTTAGGCGGACTTTGGGGTCACAAAATTTGTGTGAAGTTAACTGTAGTGGTCTTCGTCCCTGATCATGAAGATGGCATGATTGTTCTGTGTCAGTCATTCTTCTGTTTTACTTGGTTAGCTTATTCCCACGTAATCATACATTTTTTTCAGCATCAGGTTACAGTTTTAAGTTTTTCTCGTGTAACATTGTTGCCTATTCATCATGATTCTGTTGAGCAAGAACTGTTTTTCATAAACGGAGAGAGAAGTACAGAACACTCTTTTCTTTAATTTTTGTTACAGTACGTTACTGTTCAAGATGGGAAACTGTTTCTTAGTAAGAGGCCATTCCTCCGGTATTTATACCAATACACAAGCTACGCGAAGAAGCATTATATATTCCCTGAAAGTGCGGCTGCAATTTTGAGTTAACACTGTTCTTGCACCCCCGGCAGAAAATTAAACAATTCATGGGAACTGTTAGAATCATAAACATATGACTCTACATAATTTGATGGCTAGGATTTTCTGTCTAATTAGCTTGTTGATTCTTTCGCTTGGCTTTAACCCCTGCACAGCCTTCTCATGGAAGAATGCTAGTATGGTGGAAGGTGGCATTCAAGGGTGCAGACCTTCTCCCCATCCGTTTAGTTTGTGCAAGTCAGAGGCAGAAGCTTTTGGCTATCCATGTGAAGATCACAAGGTATGATTGCTCCTTCAAATGTACTCCATAACGTCGTTTTTATGTTCAAGTTTCTGCCTCCATCAGAAAATGCTGCCCTCTTGTGAAGTATACAGTCAAAAATCTATGGCAGGTCACAACAGAAGATGGATATATTCTTAGCTTAAAGAGGATTCCTCATGGTCCTTCTGATGGTGATAACTCAACCGACGACGAGAATACGAGGCCACCAGTGCTGCTATTCCATGGGCTTATGGTGGTAAGGACATTGTTCGAGAAACCTTGTGCCCTTGAGTTGCACTTCCATGCATACCTGAATCAAATGTGTGGATTGGACAGGATGGCATTTCTTGGCTACTGGGTACACCAAAACAATCGCTTGGCTTTATTTTGGTAAATGGAGGGTTTGATGTTTGGATAGCGAATACTCGTGGAACTAATTCCAGCCGCAACCATACATCTCTCTCCCCGAAAAATCCGGTTTCATCTCAAGCCTGATCACGAACTCATTTGTCCTTGAATTTTCACTAATACTATATTTTCAGGCCTACTGGGATTGGTCGTGGGACGAAATAGCTGCTTATGATCTTCCTGCCGTGCTTCAGTTTGTCTATGACTACACAGGAGGTCAAAAGGTCCATTATATCGGTCACTCCTTGGTGAGCTCATAACTGTCCTCATTGAAGATTTCGGTGGGTTGACACTTGGGACTTGGGAGATAGACTGAAGCAACTTTTGTTTTATTTTCCAGGGAACCTTGATTATTCTTGCTGCCTTCTCCGAGCACAAGTTACTACACTTAGTTCGATCAGCAGCGTTGCTCTGCCCAATTGCTTATCTGGACAAGACGAGATCCAAACTCAGCCGGGTTGCTTCTCAAATCTTCCTGGCAGAAGTAAAATATACTGTTGAGCCTACTTTTTCTTGTTGTTAATCACCACCTGTATAATTGACATAGTGAATGCTCATCTCTTGTGTTTTGTCTTGTGCAGACAACTCACTTTCTAGGTTGGCATGAGTTCAATCCTTTTGGGTAGGTACTTTACTACAACTTCTAATATTTTTATGTAGGTAGATATGCATTATGTGCACTTGATTACCAAGTTCTTGTGTGTTGTTTCATATCATGGCAACTTATTATTATGAGTAGAGGTGCACGCTTAAGCTTTTCTACTAGGTTGTCAATGCATGTGGCATCAATGTTGCCAAGTAAGAGTTGCCTGCTTTGAGACTTGCCGCTCATCTTTTGCAAGTAAAAGTTAGTTTTGCATACTGGTGGAATGGTATGCTTTGAGTAACCAGTCTCGACTTCTATTGTGCTGACTCAAGCCTGGAGTATTTGACAGCTACAAATGTTATGCTGCATGACAGACTAGTTGCACGTGAAGTTCTATTGCTAGTATGCGGCAACCCTCAAGTCGACTGCCGTGATGTATTTTCTGCTCTTGCAGGTATGTTCTTGCATACAGTTTTCCATGTTTCAAAGAATATGTTATGCTAAGCTAAAATTGGCCTCCTATCCTAAGAACTCTGATCTCCTTGAAGGACCGGACTGTTGCCTCAATACCACAACTACATGTGCATTCCTGCAGCATGCTATACAGTCTACCTCTGTCAGAAACCTTGTTCACTTGTCGCAGAGTAAGAATCGCAATCAGAAGCTTAAGTTTTCAATTTTCAAAACTCATTCCAGAACAACGTTAATTTTTTTCTTATATGGATCTGCTTGCAATCAGTGGTCAGGCGCAAAGGAATCAGAAGGTACGACTATGGCAACGTCAAGGCAAACATGAAGCATTACAACCAAACACGCCCTCCGCTGTACAACCTCTCGTCCATTCCAACCCATGTCCCCATGCTCCTTATGCATGGTGGGCAAGACTTCCTTGGCGATGTCCCTGACACCAGGCACCTCCTGAAGACGCTGGTCAGAAACCATGAGAAGGACAACATCGAGGTGATATACGTGCCTGACTATGCTCATGCTGACTTTGTGACAGGCTTTAATGCCCCACAGCTCGTATACAAACCGATGGTCAACTTCTTTCAGCGTCACTGAGAGTTACTACACGTTTCTTCATGAACAGCTTGGCCAGTAATTTGGTACCAGCCTATGCAATCAAAACATCAACTTGCATATAAGTTGTCCATGTATATGCATGGCTTGTCAAGTCGTAGTATATGCCTATATTTGTGAGGTTGATCATGCTAGAGAATAAACTATTCGATCGAGTATTCGTTTTCATGTAACCAATTTACCAAACATACCATATGGAGTAAGTATCAGTGATGCTCTATCAAAACATTATTTGAATGTCTCAAATTTCTATAGAAAATGCAATTGAATCTTCTCAGATATATTATTTTATCATTTCCTGGTTGTCTATCCCGCCTTTATATTTTAAAGCTCTTGTGGAAAGTACATTGATCTGTTTGATAAGGCATATTAAAGTTAGATATGTTACTGTTATACTAGGTATGATTTGTATGTTTCTTGAACCCTAGTGCCTCGTGAGCCATCCTGCTTCCCTCAATTCCTCCTGATATCTCTCATGTCCATGGCGTGGTGAGGCTCACAATGGCCAACGAGGAGTCTTATTGCAGGAGGCCACGAATACTTTACAGTCCCTCGTATTGTGGCACTTGTGTGTCACTGTCTTCTTGGGTAGCTGTGGAGTTGTGTTTTAGATCTACTAGGTTGGATGATGGTGTGGTCTGTTAGGGGACACATGGAGTGAGGGTGGAGTGACAACCGAATACTTGATTGTAAACTATTCGATCAATTATTTGGTTGTCACGCGGTCGAGTAGATCCTTCCTTGAATCTTCTTGTTCCATGGTGACTCTTCTCTCTCTTTTGTGGCCGTGTTTTGTTAGGGTCTTACTTTGGTTTGATTCGTGATACTGATTATAGTAAGCCTCGTGCATGCACCCTGCATCGCCACCACAAGTACACTTTGTGCAGGGCTGTCATGATAGATTCCTGGTGCAAGATATAAAATAAATTGTATGTTAGGAACTTAGATATTGTACTATCAACTTTTAAAAAAATTCATTTAAGACCGGATGTATCATAGAAATAGGCTATTTTTTAAGGTTCACAGTTGCATTATAAAAATCAAATATTTAATCTAGCCACAAGTATAATGTATAAATTTTATGAGCTACTGAGGTGGAAAACTATCCATATCCTAAAAAAAATTGGTTCCACACGTTGGCTCAATTGGTATGATCTTTTGCAACCTTTTTAGATTCAGAGAAGAAACAAGTACCTTAACATGCCTACTTTTGTTATTACTGATGAAACTGAATATTTACTATATTGTTGTTGTCTAAAATTCAGTTAAACTCCGGTTAGTGCTTTTTCTACTATGTAGGTTCCATATGGTTTCATTTAGTTTGATTTCACTCAACTTGATTCAACTGGAGCTTGAATAGAGCAAATGATGTATCTTGATTTAGTTCATTGATTTAGTTATTCACGTGTATATGGACCTTTGGTGATCATGTGATCTTCTATATGCTTATTGATGTGTTATTTGTGTTGGTGATGTGCTTCACTGTACAGATGTTATACATGACCTATATGTTATTTTGATTGTTATTTAGCTTGAGGATATTGAAAGTGATCCTTAGCTCAAGTTGCAGCTGATCTAGAGATGACATAGATCCCTTTTATGCTCCTTTTCCTCTCCACTACGAACTTGAAAAGAATGGATGTTGTTCTAGGTCATATCCTAGATTGTTGCCTTCCAGTATATCTTGGAGCTTGTTCTTTAGGTTTTCTAGTTAATTCATATGTCTTGTGGCATGACTGCAGCTCCTAGATGCTTCAATGATAGCTCTGGTGGTGTTCTTGATGATAACTACTGCTAGTCGTCATAGATGCTTATGGATTAATTATGTTCCTTCTTCTTAGATCAATGCTTGTTGAACGATTGTAAACCTAGTGATTGATGAATGAAAGTTGCTAAGTCGCAAAAAAAAGTTGTTGGAAGGATGTTTCCCACTCTAAGTGGTTTTGGTGTTAATTGCAACATGATTAGAAGACTAATAATATGCTTGAGTTGGTTGACAGTGCCTACGCACATCTGATGAAAGCATAAATTTTTTCGAGATCTCTCAAGGTGAAAAAGAGATTCTGCCCCAATATTTTTCATTTACTTGAGTCGTTAGAAAAACCATACTATCAAGAGGGTCCGTTTTAGAAGGCATGGGTGGAATCAAATCACGTACACTAACACTATTTACCTACTAGCCTTCCCATGGTCGAGAGATCCAACCCCCTTAATCTAGTTATCATTGCCAAGTTCTAGGTCCGGATCTTCTGGGATGGACCCTAGAACCTCTGGGGTTCGGATCGCTCAGCCAGAAAGTTCTAGGATCTACAACATGTTATGCAGGGTTGCAAAACCAATGCACTCGTCTTGGAAGTCCTAGAGATTTCAGTCTAAAGGTTGGCCTAGAACCTCCGGCCCTCTGTGGAAACTTCTAAACCTGTAAAGACGTGCCCGGATGCACATGAATTGACCTGGAGGTTCCAGAGTTTTTTCCTAGAGGATGGAGGGATATCTGGCCCCGTGGATATTCCGGGCTACATAGGGACTTCCGGTCCCTCGGGTAGAAATTATTGTAACAGTTAGATCTGGGGGAGATCATATAAATAGGTTCATATTCTCCAAGTGGATGACCACAAGTTAAACCTCTCTCCTCCATTGTTCTTTGAGTTTTAAACCATTGAGGTATCCCTCCTTGGTGCTCCAATATTTTTGATACTTTAGGGAAAGATAGAGGAGATCTTGATCTAGTGATTCACCAAAGGAATATGATCTCCCTTGTTGTCCCTTGCGGATCTTGTTAAGTGTGGGTGTTTGGGAATCCTAGTGAAGGAGCTCTTCACTAGCTCAATTATTGTGTTGTAAATCTTGGTATCCTTGGGAGCCTCCAATTGAATTGTGGAGATTGCCCCAAGCTTGTTTATGAAGGCTCGGTTGCCATGCCTCCAAAGGGCACCACATAGTGCATCTAGGTACCTCAGATTGTGTGAGGGCTCGAGGAGAATACAATTAGCCATTTTAGCTATTCGTAGGCACTATTGTCACCACACTGCTCCAACAGAGACTAGCACCCCAATGGTGTGTGAACTTCCGAATAAATCATGTACATATGTATATCTTGTGTAGCTAGTTGTGTCTTCCCATATAAGCTTCTCATCTAGTATCATGATTTAGAGAACTTATATTCTTGTTAATCTCTAATTTTCTAAAAAAAAGATCAAATTTTGTAGTCCCATATCCCCCTAGCTAGTCGACCTCTTTGATCCTTCCAGTTGTTCTTGCTAGATGAACAACAATGCTAGTGGTGTGGAAGAATTGGTGGTGCGGCTAGCTTATCATTTTATTCACTTTCTTGTTGTTTGTATGATTGACACCTCCTTGGTGACTCTTACTTTACCAACAATTAGTTGTATACCCCTCCCAATCTTCAAGTTAGAAGTCTAGATACCCCCTCCTGTCCAAGCTTCGGCTCAAGTGATACTTATCATGCTTGGTCTTTCTTTTGTTGTTTCCAAGTGGAATAACTCTTCTTGAGCTCTTCTTCTGTGAGCTTTACTTTGTGCTCTTTCGTTTAATATATGTTTTCTTAACTAAATCACGTGTCTTAATATTTTGTGGGCTTGAATAATTAATTATACATTTCCTTAATTAATTAAATAATTGATTAAAAATAAGATCAAGTTGTGGGATTGAGTTCTTTCTGGTAATTAATACCAAAAGAGAGCTATTTCAATTTCAAATATGGGTTTTGAAAATAGGAACTTATCTAGGTAAGTGATTAATGAAGTTGCCTTGTTGCCTAAGATATATGGATTGAAGATGTTGCCTTGTCCCTTTCTTAATTGGATCAAATCATGTTATCTTGTCCCTTGCTTGCTTGATCAATGATGCCTCGATTGGCCCAACATGACCCAAATGACCCAAGTATGATCCATGACCCTCATGTTGCCTTCAGATTTATATTGATCCCTCTAGCCACTATTTGCATGTTAGTACACGTTCCTAATGTTCTTTAGTTATAGTTAAGTTTCAAAACATCAAAAATGCCCTATCAATGATGATGGCAAACATTTTTAATGATCAACACAATCTCTTTTGTCATTGTTGTCTCTTTTGGAGGAAAAAGAAGAAGAAGGAGAATAAGATGAAGATGAAGGCGTAATCTTCTAGGATTCCATTTTCTTCTTTGTAATTCTTTTTGTTTCTTTTGTACCTTGTAATACTTCATTAATTGATGTAAAAATATATTTATGTCATTAATAAAGAGTTTTAATATTTGATTCCTATTTTTATCTATGTTTATACAATTTATTTATCATGTATTTGAATTATTGAACATTTATGCAATATTGTCGAATTTGGAATTTGAATTTCCAAACTTGTTTGCAAATGGATGTATGATATGTATATAGCTTTTGCATTCCATATATCTTTTAATTTGAATTGTGCTCCAACTTAGAATTTTAGCAAATGTCATGTCAAAACTTATCACACTCAAATCGATGAACTAAACCTAACCCATCGACTTAGATGAAACTTCGATCGCTTTGTCATATTTGATCAAACTGTTTTTGAACTCCCCAAATTTTCACATGTATAAATACAATACACTTACCATGTGTCTACCCTCAACACTGGTCTAAACTACCAGATAACATACCGTCACACCCACCACCATATTAGTGGATGCCCCAAACACCTAGATCTCATCTTTAGGAGAACTGCAAATCAAGCCCACACCAAGGTCGCAAATGGTCGGTACATGTTTCTCTAGATCCACCAACTCATGATACTTATTTGTGTTAAATTACCTTGTCTATTCCTAGAATGAATCGCCCTTGTAATGTCGTAAAGGCCTAGTAATAGTTTACATAGTTTGGGCAAACACTAATCTAAACATGGCTACACATGAAGTTTTTTCAAATCTTATAAAAAACTATTCTTAACCTTTGCAAATTTAAAAAAAGGCATGTATATTGTCATTACTATTATGTACCACAAGCCTAGCCTCGTACCCGTGCGAAAATCACAAAATTAATTGGTTGCAGATGATCAGTATTTTGTACTCCTTACTATCCATATTATTAGGCTCAACTTTATATAGATTTATATACATCTAGTTAAGTATTTAGACTAGATGCATTCGTATCCAGATAAAGTTGAGGCTATTAATATAAACCAGAGGAGGTTTATGAGGGTAAGTTTCTATCTATCCTCTTAATACAAGATTTTTAATATTCTTCCCGATTATACTAAATCAACAACACTTATTATGAATCAAAGGAAGTATTAAAATTTATTACTTCTTCCAAACCGTAATCGATCATATAGTACGAAGTTTGTATTAACTTAGTACAAAATAAGCTATACTTATTACGATATCGGAGGGAGTAAATATATTGCCAAGTTTTAAATTGTCCTCGTATATACCAGAGTTTGGCCCGTTTGGACCGGGTTTATTCTTAGTGTGACCTTCCGCTGCGGCGTACGGCCTCGTTCATCGGCTTGCCGCTTGCCGCCTGCCTCGACGTCCGCGCCAAGGCCAGCCAGCCGCCAACGTCGCCATGTGCACGGCAGGCATGGCCGCACGGGAGCAGCATTGGAGTTGGAAAGAACCAGCGTATCATCGTCCTCGCCTCCACCGCAGATGCGCGCCTTGTGTTCGTGCAAATGCTTCTGTAGGCGCATGCACACCTATGTGTTGGTAAGCATGTATTCCCGGAAACAAAACTTAACTGCTGTCATCGTGGTCATTCTCTGCAGCTTTTGAACAGATGAATCATATACGCCGTGCCGTCTTTGTTACGCTGAAATCAGCTGTCCGGTTTTAAGGCCATGAGCCCATGACAATCTTTTGTTTTCTTGGTGAACTGATGAATGCTGTTGTATTTGAATCCATCTTTACAAGTAAGTCAGCTCTCCCGGATACGTGCTGCTAGTACCACAAAGCTTGTGTTTTCTTCTCAAGCATTCTTAGAGGTCAAACAAACTTTGGGATCACAGAAGTGGTGTGAAGTGAACCGTAAGGGTCTTCATCTCTGATCATCAAGATAGCATGATTCATTTTACGTTGTCTGTTCTTCTGTTTTACTAAGTTCGTTACTTCGTATATGCACGTGCAATCTACACATTTTTGACAGAATAATGTCCAGTTTTTCTCCTGCAATTCCATGGCCTGCTTATTCCTCTGTCAAGCCATGAACTATTTCCCACAAGCAAAGAGAGAGATCTGGAATACTCTTTTCGGTAATTTTTGTTACGTTGGAGTTGAAGACGGAACACTGTTTCTTATTTGAAGACCGTTCCTCCAGTATTTATACCAATACATCAGCGACACAAAAGCAGCTGTGTTCTCTGAAAAGAGAGGCTGCAACTTGTGTCAACACTATTATCGCCCTCCGACAGACAATTATACCACCCTCGGAAACTACCAGAATCGTAGTAGCATATGATTCTACATCATTTGATGGCTCGGAATTTATTTCTGATTAATTTTATGATTCTTCCATTTGTCTTTAACTCCCGCACAGCTCACTCATGGCAGAACATTAGTTCTTTGGATAATATTGGTCAAAGGTGTACACCCTCAAACCATCCTTTTAGTGTATGCAAGTCAGAAGCAGCAGCTTATGGCTATCCATGTGAAGATCACACGGTATGAGAGCTCTTGTGAATATACCCCTAGAGGCCTAGACACTTTTGAACTGCAATGCTATTCCTATGTTTCCATAAGAATATGTGCCCTTTTCTAAAGTATACAGCTTAAATCTATGGCAGGTTACAACAGAAGATGGCTATATTCTTAGCTTAAAGAGGATTCCTTATGGTATATCTGGTGGTGGTAACTCGACCGAAACAAGGCAACCAGTACTGCTATTCCACGGGCTTATGGTGGTAAGGATATGTTGGAAAAACCGTGTGCTACAGAGTCCTATGCATACCTGAATCAAATGTTTGTGCTGGACAGGACAGCGTTTCTTGGCTACTGGGCACACCGAAACAATCACTTGGATTTATTTTAGCAGATGGCGGGTTTGATGTTTGGTTTGCCAACACCCGTGGAACTAATTCCAGCCGGAACCATACCTCCCTCTCCCCGAATGATCCGGTTTTCCTCTCAAGCCTGGTTAAGAAAGCATTTTATTTGGATTTTTACTAATTGTGTATTGACTAATATTTTCAGGCCTACTGGGATTGGACGTGGGACGAACTTGCTGCCTATGATCTTCCTGCTTTCCTTCAGTTTGTCTATGATCACACTGGAGGTCAGAAAGTGCACTATATTGGTCACTCCCTGGTGAGATCCGATCCCTCTTGAATATTTCGAATAGTTGACACTTGGGACTTGTGAGATATACTGAAGCAAAAAATTACATTAATTCTAGGGAACCTTGATTATTCTTGCGGCTTTCTCTGAGAACAAGTTACTACACTTGGTTAGATCAGCTGTGTTGCTCTGCCCGATTGCTTATCTGAGTAGGACGAAATCCAAACTCGCCCGGCTTGCTACTCAAATCCTCCTTGCAGAAGTAAAATACTGTGCAGATTACTTGTTCTCATTATCAATTATCACGTTTATAATTTACATACAGAATGATTTATCTCTTTGGTCTGTCTTGTGCAGGCATTTCACTTTCTAGGTTATCGTGAGTTCAATCCTGTTGGGTATGTATCTTTACTACTCTACAATTTCTAATGTTAAGAAATGCAGTACATGCGCCTCTTTACCAAGGTCATGCTTCTATTTTGGATCTCGCGGCAACTTATTTATTATGAGTAAACTTCACGTGTTTAAGCTTTTCTACGAGGTTCTCGTTGTATGAAACTATGGATATCAATTTGATATCAATGTTGCCAGATTCGTCTGTTTATAATCTGAAGTTGTTTTGCATATTGGTACACTGGGTAACCAGTATTGACTTTTTTTAAGCTGAAACAACTTCATCTATTGACTGCTACATGACAGGCCAGTTACTCATGAAATTCTTCTTCTAATATGCGGTGACCCTGAAATCGACTGCTACGATCTATTTTCAGCTGTTGCAGGTACATTCCTCGCATACAATATTCCAGATTCCAAACAATGTATTATGTAGAGCTAAAATTGACCTCCTATCACTAACTGCGATTTCCTGGTGTTTGAAGGACCGGACTGCTGCCTCAACACATCAACTGTATGCGCCTTCTGGCAGCATGCTACACAGTCTACCTCTATCAAAAACCTTATTCACATGTCGCAGAGTAAGAATCGCCATCAGGAGCTTCCTCCTATTGTTCAAAGCTCGGTAACTGCACTAACTTTCCTTTTCCTGATTTGCCGCGATCAGTGATCAGGAACGATGGGGTCAGAAGGTACGACTACGGCAGCGTCATGGAAAACATGAAGCACTACAACCAGCCACGGCCCCCGCTGTACAACCTCTCATCCATTCCAACCCATGTCCCCATGTTCCTCACCCATGGCGGCCAAGACTTCCTGGGCGATGTCCCTGACACCAGGCACCTCCTGAGGACGCTGGTCAGAAACCATGACAGCGACAACATGGAGGTGTTGTACGTGCCCGACTATGCTCACGCCGACTTTGTGATAGGATTCAATGCTCCAGAGTTGGTGTACAAACCAATGGTCGAGTTCTTTCAACGCCACTGAGAATTGCTACCGTCAGGCCTATGCAATCAGAACTTGAACCACATATTACTTGTCCACAGACTACAGTATATGGCTTGTCAGGCCATAGTATATGCCCAACGATGCGAGTATTTATCAGTTTGGGCATGCTAGAGACTGGACCATTTGGTCAAATATTCAGTTTCATGTATCCCGTTCAATAGTAGTACCATGTTATCTCGTGATTCAGAAGTCTTGGACTTCTGAATAAGATGAAGAAGAATGCTGCAGTTGAATCTTCTCGAGTATCATCTCAGTAATTCCTTTTAAGCTCGTGTTATCCCATTCTAGCGAACGACAGTAGTTGCAGTTAACCTTCGAATGCTTACCACTCAGGTCTTGGGCATGTTCTTTGGTTGAATGCTTTACCACTACAATCCTTACCAATTGCACTTCTTTTTAGCCGTGGGTGGATTGTATTAAAATTCACAAGATGTTGTCAGGAAAATCATTGTTTGAACTGATATTCGAATTTCGTTAATCGCCATTTCCTCTTTCTCATATCGCCAAGAGGTGCTAAACAGTTTTCACTAGTGTTTTGGCATTGGACATGCTCTAATCAATTGTATTAGAAAATTCTGACAGCCTAATTCGATTACAATATTCTGATCAATGGAAAGAAACTTTCGACCCCTACTTATTCCCAATGTATTTGGCCCTTCACCCTTCAAAAAGAGAGCCACATTTGCGGTGATATAAACAGTGTTGCCAGGACAAGACCCAACCTCTCCCATCAGATAAGTACGACAAAGCTAGCAGTCATGCCTCGTCAATAAAAACAACAGAAGGCCTAGCTTTGCTTGATGATAATATTAGTCAATCTCTGCCCCTTCCAGAATCAAAGAAGCGTCCTATCAAATATCATCAGTATATAAAAATGGTAATGCGCTGTCTATCTGAACCGTGGTCAGTGACAACACATCGTTATTCTCCATAGTCCTGGTCGATTTCTCGTTCTGCCAACAGAAGTGGCCAAACTCAAAATTGGTTACATCCACTGACTCAGTGACTTTAACAAGATGCATGTCTTATGTAGCACATGGTGAGAAAATACTCATGAGCAAGTGATAAAATTTTAAACAAATACAAAATATGTATTTACAAAAGAAAAATATAAACAACCAACATTTAATCAATTTGGAATTGGCAGGGGCCGCGCGAACGCGTACCCCCTCTATCACAAATTACGACGTCACCAAGTGCAATGTGAGCCATTGATCTAGGCCACGAGCTTGACCCCGTCCAGGTAAGTATGTTGCAACGAAGCACCTAGGTGTCATCATATAGTCAGCTCTCCATCCCTAATCTCCTTACGAAGTCGAGGTGGTACTAAACGAAACAAGAGTGTAATTTACCGTAGCCTGCAGCTACTGGATGTTAGGAGATGGGCCTAATTTAGGCGGGCCTGTAACATACAGATGGGTTCCGATGCATGGCCCAGTATCCTAACGTGAACTTTACTCTCTTTTTCCCTCAAAATAAAAATACACATTATCTGTTAATCTTCTGGCTAATTGTTTTACTACGTAGTAATCTTATAAACACTTACTCAAAGAATATGGAGGTGGGGGGGGAGGGGGTACTAATAGAATCCTACAAGATTATGAATTTGTACCCAAGTTCTTTTTATTGCACTCGAACAGGTGATTATTTCTAATAGGTTATTTTGAGTAGATGAAAAACACTCTTTAGAACATAGGGGGAAAAATCCTTTGAGAATATTTCTATGGGATTCACTTCAGAGCTCGGATGTCCTACATATTAAGAATTGTATGGACTAGAATCCTCCAAAAAAAAAACTTGTGAAATCCTTTAGAATCAAGAAGGTCTTCGACTTCAACGTCCATATGAAGCAGCACTGCCCTTCTTCAGGTTTAATTGCTCATCAGGTTTCTTTTCGGTGCATATAACTAGTTCGGACTCCGGACATTGAGTCATAAGTTTGTATTTGGCTCTATGGATATCTGACTCCAAAAATGGTCAGGAAACAACGTTGGCTAATATTTTTCATTGACCTTAGGTTCCCTAATAATGTTTTAATCTACATTTGATTTAGAAATTTTCGCAGGCTGTAATCTGATTACACTATTCCGGTCCTCGGACGCACACAACCCCCCACCCCCCCCCCCCCCCGCGCGCAAAAAAAAAAACAAGCCATGTCAAGTTGTATGATTATCTAAGCCAAGTCATGGACTTCCTAGTCAAGTGTGATAGGAGAACTAGAGAGATAAGCAAAAAAGGCTGATGAGGGGAGTTGGCTCTATCAAGCACGTGATGGAGACAAGGGCCAATTTGCTGTTGTCTGCATCGCTTGTTATATTTTCTCCTCCTCGAAATAGATTTTTGCCCCGCTATATTAATATAGCAATCATATAGTACATCCACGAGTCCACCGCAGACATCACAATCAAGCCCAAAAGATAAAAAAAAAGAAATGAAAAACGCCAACATCGGCGGATCAACGAAATTGAAGATGACTCGCAACCGCTGCGCCCTTTGGTGTATTCCCACCACGATCCTAGCACTCTAGATCGTCGCGTACTAAGCAGCACCTCCAAAAAGGAAAGCGACAACGACGACGCTGCTGGCCGGACTGGTCTTGGGGTTTTCCCCGGTACACTAGGGGAGTGGGAAAGAGGTACACCTGACACCCTTCAGAAAGGAACAGTGACACTCGTAAGCGTCACCGCGTCGGTGCCAAGATGACATGAATTTCTCCCGACTCCAAAAACACCACATCTCCATAGAATCCTTAGCGCTCCACCACTCTTACCACCCACCAACATGTGCCACCGCAGTCTTGAAGTCAACATCGTCGTCTCACCATGGCAAACGCTGCGAGGCCAGCCGAACTGAGAAGAGCCGGCCATAAACAAGGGATGTCAGTACCACAAACCACTCCAAACGAAACAACCTCCACCGTTAAAGGAGGTAGCCGAACGGACACAGTGACAAAAGCACACCGGGCCATTGGAGCCGTAAGGCGGCAGTAGCACAGCCACTTGGAGGACATCCTCCACGCCAATGGCGGGTGTCAACCGGACACGACAGTAGGGACACACTAGGCCAGATAGGCACGGCCGGACCCCGAGAGGACCCGCAAAGTCCTAGCCATCACGCTGCTGCACATAGGTCGCCGCCACTGCTAACCTCATGCTCGGCACCATAGGTTCGGCCAGACCCAGACGGGTCCGCGAAGCTCCCGATGCCGCGCTGTAGTAGGGCCGCTGTAGTCACCACCACCCATGTCACGAGCTGCTCGAAGTAGGTCGCCTTGCCGCCGCTTCGTCGGACCTACGCCGTTGGGTACACCGCCCGGCGTCGCGCCGCCCCGCGCGAGGTCGTCACTGCGAGGGAAGAAACCGGGGACCGCCGGCGCCGGCGCCGCCCAGGCCTATCCCGGCGCAGACCGACGATGTCAGGGGAGGGAAGTAGCGGAGGAGGGGCCTAGGGCCGGAAGGGTGGCGGCGCGCCTGGTCGCCCGCGAGGGGGGCATTCAGGTCGCGAGAGGGAGGGGTTTTTCGTTATATTTTCTCCCGCTATCTCTTTTCTTCTACACCTCTTTGTGGAACGTGGTGCTAAAATATTCAGTTTCATGTATCCCGTTCACCAAATATATCCTTGAGAAGTTCAATACCATGTTATCTCACTTCTGAATAAGGTGAAGAAGGATACCACAGTTGAATCTTCTCGGATGTCATCTCAGTAATTCCTTTTAAGCTCATGTTATCCCATTCTAGCTAACGGCAGTAGTTGCGGACCTTTGAACTGATGTAAGCAGCGTGAGATATTTGACAATCATCTCAGGTCTTGGAGATGTTCTTTGGTTGAATGCTTAGCACTCTCTTTTTTTTGAGAAACACAGTACAGACGCAGACGCTCATAATGCGTACATACACTCACCCCTATGAACACACGCACGCACACCCTACCCCTATGAGCACCTCCGAAAGACTGAACCGGCGGGTCTTGAGATTGACGAAGTCACCGCAGGCGCCTCGCTATCGACGGGAACGTCGCCTCCCACTAAAAGAATATTCCATCTTTATGAGACACCAAAGTGTCAAACCTGGGGTTTGAATTCTGATGGGTTGGGGGTACCACTGCCCTCCAAACCATCCAACCACGGGTTGGTTCTCATGCTTAGCACTCTAATCCTTACCAATTGTGCTTTTTCTTAGCCGTGGGTTGATTGTACGCAGTATTAAACTCATGAGATGTTGTCAGGAAAATTATTGTTTGGATGGATTTTTGAATTTCATTAATGGGCATTTCCTCCTTTTTGTATCGCCAGGAGGTGCTAAACAGTTTTCACTAATTGAATGGACATGTTCTAATCAATTGTTTTAGAAAATTCTGGCAGCCTAATTTGATTACAATATTCCGATCAACGGAAAGAAATTTTCAACCCCTGCTTATTCCCAATGTATTTGGCCCTGCCCCCTTCAAAAAGAGAGCCACATTTGCGGTGATTAAAACAGTGTTGCCAAGACTCAACCTCTTCATCAGATAAGTAGGACAATCTCCGCAACAGAAGGCGTAGAATTAGATTCAGCTAGCTGCCATGCCTCGTCAATAAAATCAACAGAAGGCGTAGATTTAGCTAGCTAGCGCCTTTGCTTGATGATAATGTGTGTGACTCATCGTCAATCTCCCTTTCCAGAATCAAAGAAGCGTCCTATCAAATATCAGTACATAAAAATGGTAATGGGCTGTCTATCTGAACCGTGGTCAGTGACAACACATTGTTACTCATATTGGACGCAAAACCTTTATCTTCACATTTGGATAACATAGTCCTGGTCGCTTTCTCGTTCTGCCCAAGAAAAGTGACCAAAACTCAAAATTTGCCCACTGTACAGTAGGACATGGTGAGAACAAATACTCATGAGTAAGTGATCAAAATTTCAATCAAATACAGAATATATGTATTTCAAAAAGAAAAACATAAACCATTAAAATTTTATTTGATTTTGATTTGGCAGGGGCCGCGCGAACGCGTGCCCCCTCTACCACAAATTACGACATCCACTCTCCCACTTGGGGAGATGGTAGACCAACACTCTCACCAAGTGCAATGTAAACCATTGATCTAGGCCACGAGCCTTTTTGACTACCCGTTGACCCCGTCAAGGTAAGTAAGTTGCACTGCAGCACCTAGGTGTCATGATATAGCCAGCTCTCCATCTCTAATCTTCTTATGGCGTCGATGTGGTACTAAAGAAAACAAGAGTGTACTGCATCGTAGCCTGCAGCTATTAGATAAAAGATTGGCCCATTTTAGGCAGGCCTGTAACGTACAGATGGGCTCCCGACGGATGGCCCAGCAGCCTAATGCCCTCGAAATAAAAATAAAATACACAATATCTGTTAATCTTCTGACTAATTTTTTACCACAGATAATCTTATAAACACTTATTAAACATCTGACCCCGAGCATTGAGCCAGACCAGATACCTTGAGCTATAATACTCTATGTGATATCTGACTCCAAAAAGGGTCAGGAAACAACGTTGACTAATATTTGGCATTGACCTCAGCTTTTCCCTTTCCTTAATAATGTTTTAGTCTATTCTATTTAAAACTTTCACAGGCTGTAATCTGATTACACTATGCCGGTCCTCGGCGCCGCTTTTGGACCCCCTCTTCTCCTTCATAGAATGTGGCCATCCCTTCCCCATTTGACACCTCCACCGAGAAACAAAAAAACAAGGCATGTCAAGTTGTATAGTTATCTGATAATTTGATAAGCCAAGTCACAGACTTCTTAGTCAAGTGTGATAGAACTAGAGAGATAAGAAAAACCCTGATGAAGTGAGTTGGCTCCATCAAGCACATGACCATGATGGAGACAAGGGCCGATTTGCTGCTGCTCGCCGATTCATCACTTGTTCTATTTTTCCCTGCTGTCTCTTTTCTTCTACACCTCGTTGGCATGTGGTGATGGCCTGCCGAGATTCTTGATTCGAGCTAAAATCTTCCTTTGTCGCGAGAGTACAGTGAGGCCACCCAGCTGCTTTTTTTTTGTGAGCGAACTCCACAGCTGAATACAGATTGAAAATCCACACGATCGACGTTGACAATGACATGTTCCTAACGTTTCAGACGAAGAAGTACTATCCGAATTGGGCGCTAAAACCGCAAGAAATCCCTGCAGCAACCTAGTGTCCAAATCGTCTGAACTTCCTGTCGTAATTTATGTAGTTTCAGTTAAGCTTCAAGGTACGTGACGTGCGATATTTGGCAACCTAAGTGTCACGGGGATCTGCTTAGTGCTTGTCACTCCAATTTCTTACGATGTACTAGTACGTTTTTGCGTTCGCCGAGGGGAAATTATATTTCTGTGGAATTGTAAAAAACATGAGATAGAATGTTTAGGTCTGGTTCTGTTCTTCTATCTAATGGTTTGATTGATCCAGTTTTGCTCTGCCTGACTGACTGCCAGAAGGTAATGAAACAGACATGACTAGTGTTCGGCATTGAATATGTTCTACGAATAGTATTTTCTTTCGGCAACCATGTTAATCAGTTGGTTTTGAAATTTCAACAGGGGTAAGTCGATGGACGCCCTGGTTATCAGTGTATTTAGCCCTTCCCCCTTCAGAAAATTGGACACTTCCATTGATAAAAACAAGTCTTGACTGAACCCAAGCTCAATATCTGATAGCATGCCGCACTGGATCAATGGCCACGGTCAGCTACAACACGTCATGACTCGCGCGCAAACAAATTGCCAAGTTTCAAGCCGACGGAAGCAAATGCTACTTCTGACTAAGGAAAATATCCATGAACAAAATGATAACCAATTCATATATTGCAATCAGAATTAGAATACATAAAATAAAATATATTTGATTTTAGATTGGCAGGGGGCCGCGCGGACGCCCACCATGTGCAATGTGAGCCATTGATCTAGGCCACAAGCTTTCTTGATCGCTTGTTGACCCCGTCCAGGTAAGTATTTTGCAACGAAGCACTAGTTGTCAAGATATAGTTAGCTCTTCATCGGTAATCTTCTTGTGGCGTCGATGTGGTACTAAACAAAACAGGATGCCGTGGCAATGTGAATCTATTTTTGGTGGGCTTTGTGAGCCCGAACAGACTCTCAATTGCTAGGCCCACTAGCCCAGATAAAAACTCTCTGAAAGAAACCGAACTAAAGATGCTCACGGTTGCATAGTACAGTATACATTGCCACGAAACTGTCAAAAAAGGGTGGCACCGATTGTTTTCAATGAAAATTCTGTCTGATCTCCCCACATGGCTTTGTTTGTTTGATGGTACACTTCGTAACCTGTTTCGGCTTCTGTTTTACTGACTCGAGCCTAAACTATTGACTGCTACATGACAGGCCAGTTACTCATGAAATTCTACTTCTAATATGCGGTGACCCTGAAATCGACTGCTACGATCTATTTTCAGCTGTTGCTAGAGACTGGACCATTTGGTCAAATATTCAGTTTCATGTATCCCTTTCACCTAATGTATCCTTGAGAAGTTCAATAGTACCATGTTATCTCGTCATTCAGAAGTCTTGGACTTCTGAATAAGATGAAGAAGAATACTGCAGTTGAATCATCTGGGATGTCATCTCAGTAATTCCTTTTAAGCTCATGTTATCCCATTCTAGCTAACGGCAGTAGTTTCAGTTAACCTTTGAACTGATGTATGCAGCGTGAGATGTTTAACAATCATCTCAGGTCTTGGGGATGTTCTTTCGTTGAATGCTCACCACTCCAATCCTTACCAATTGCAATTTTTCTTAGCCGTGAGTGGATTGTATTGAAATTCATAAGATGTTGTCAGGAAAATTATTGCTTGAACCGATTTTCGAGTTCCATTAGTCGCCATTTCCTCTTTTTCTTATGGCCAAGAGGTGCTAACCTGTTTTCACTAATTGTTTTAGAATTGGACATGTTCTAATGAATTGTTTTAGAAACTTCTGGCAGCCTAATTCGATTACAGTATTAGTATTTCGATCAACGGAAAGAATCTTTCAACCCCTACTTATTTTCACTGTATTTGGCCCTTCGCCCTTCAAAAGGAGAGCCACATTTGCGGTGATAAAAACTGTGTTGTCAGGATCCGACCTCGTCAATAAAAACAACAGAAGGCGTAGATTTAGATTAGCTGACTCCCCCTTTTGCTTGGTGACTCATCGTCAATCTCTGCAGCCTTCCAGAACCAAAGAAGCGTCCTATCAAATATCAGTACATAAAAATTGTAATGCTCTGTCTATCTGAACCGTGGTCAGTGACAACACATCGTTACTCATATTGGACACAAAACCTTTATCTTCAGATTTGGATAACATAGTCCAGGTCTCCTTCTGCCCAAGACAAAGGTGACCAAAACTCAAAATTGGCAGACTTACATACATACACTAAATAAACAATGCATGTCTTCTTATGTACAGTAGGACATGGTGAAAAATATAAATATAAACCACCAAAATTTAATTAAATTGGAATTGGCAAGGGCCGCGCGAACGCGTAACCCCTCTACCACAAATTACAACGTCCACTCTCCCACTTGGGGAGATGGTAGACCAACGCTCTCACTAAGTGCAATGTGAGCCATTGATCTAGGCCACGAGCCTTCCTGACCACCCGTTGACCCCGTCCAGGTAAGTATGTTGCAATGCAGCACCTAGGTGTCATGATATAGCCAGCTCTCAGTCTCTAATCTCCTTATGGAGTCGATGTGGTGCTAAATGAAACAAGACTGTAATGCAACGTTACCTGCAGCTATTGGATGTTAGGAGATGGGCCTATTTTAGGCCGGCCTGTAAGGTATAGATGGGCGCCTGATGGATGGCCCAGTAGCCTAATAGGAACTTTACTCTCTTTTCCCTCAAAATAAAAATAAAAATACATCATATGTTAATCTTCTAGGTAAAATTTCTTATCACGTAGTAATCTTATAAACACTTCTGAATTTGTACCCAAATTATTTTTATTGCACTTGCAGGTAACAAACCATTATTTCTAATAGGTTAATTCGAGTAGATGAAAAAAATGTTTAGAACTTGGGAGGAAAAAATCCCTAGAGAATATTTCCATGGGATTCACTTCAGAGCTCGGATGTCCTAGTACATATTTAGAATCAAGGCGGCCTTCAACGTCATGTCCGGCGGCAAAAAGGCTAGAAATTTTTCTAAGCACTCCCGTATAAAAAACGGTATAGCCATGCTTCCCCTTCTTCAGGTATATAATTGTTCACCCTTCGTCAGATGTTTGTATGTGGTTCTATTTATTTGTCACGTTGGCCCCCAAGAGCTATAATACTCTATGTGACATCTGACTCCAAAAAGGGCCAGGAAGGAGCGTTGACTAGTATTTATCATTGACCTTAGATTTTCCCTTTGCACTAATAATGTTTTAGTCTATTTGATTTAGAAACTTTCACAGGCTCTAAGATGATTACACTATGCCGGTCCTCGGCGCCGCTTTTGGACCCCTCTTCTCCTTCATAGAATGTGGACATCCCTTCCCCATTTGACATCCCCCACTGGGAAACAAAAAACAAGCCATGTCAAGTTGTATAGTTTTTTTTTGCGGGTAAAAGTTGTACTTCCTCCGGTTTAAATTAATTGACTTGAGTTTGTCTAGATTCGGATGTATCTAGACTTGTTTTAATATTAGACACATTCGAATCTAGACAAATTTAAAAGTCAATTAATTTAAATCAGAGGAAGTATGGTTTTCTTATTACCCGCAAAAAAAAGTTGTATAGTTATCTGATAATTTGATAAGCCGAGTCACAGACTTAGTCAAGTGTGATAGAACTAGAGAGATAGCAAAAGACCTGATGAGGTGAGTTGGCTCCATCAAGCACATGACCATGACGGAGACAAGGGCCGACTTACTGCTGCCTGCTTGCCGATTCATCACTTGTTTTATTTTTTCCCGCTGTCTCTTTTCTTCTACACCTCGTCAGCATTTGGTGGTGACCTGCCAGGATTCCTGATCCCAGCTAAAATTTGCCTTTATCGCGAGAGTACTGTCCGAAAGTACAGAACACCCAGCTTACACATCCACTTTTCTTCGTAAGCGATCCATAGCTGAATACAAATTGAAAACCCACATTATCGACGTTGACAATGACATGTTCCCAACGTTTCAGACGAAGAAGTACTATCCGAATTCGGCGCTAAAACCGCGAGAGATCCCTGCAGCGACCAGGTGTCCAAATCGTCAGTAGAGTTGTGAGCGATTTTTGCACCTTAATCTGTAGCGAGCGGCACTAGCTCTTTAAGGCACATGGCGTGCGATATTTGGCAACCACAAGTGTTATGGGGATCAACTTAATGCTTGTCACTCCAATACATTTTTGCGTTCGCTGAGCTTAAATTATATTCTGTGAATTGTAAAAAACATGAGATAGAATGTTCAGGTCTAGTTCTGTTTTTGTATCTAATGGTTTGATCGATCCACTTTTGCTCTGTCTGACTGCCAAAAGGTAATGAAACAGAATTGACTAGCGTTCGGCAATTGGCACTGGATATGTTCTAGTACTACTTTACTTTGCCAACAATGTTAATCAGTTGGTTTTGGAATTTACAACAGGGGTAAGTCGACTGGACATTTCCCCTGGTTTCTCAGTCTATTTGGCCCTTCCTCTTCAGAAAATTGCACACTTCCATTGATTAAAACAAGTCTTGACTGGACCCAACCTCGCCATCTGATAGCGTGCCTCACTGGATTAATGACCACGGTCAGCTAGCCTACAACACAGTCGTCAGTAGTCACTCGTCCGGACATACTTCTGACAAAGGAAAGTCCCCGTGAATAAAATGACAACCAATTCATATGTAGTGCAATTAGAATTAGAATACTTGAAAGAGAAAAATTCATTTGAGTTCAAATTGTCAGGGGCCGCGCGAACGCATACCCCCTCTACCACAAATTACGACATCCATTCTCCCACTCGGGAAGATGGTAAACCACACTCTGACCAAGTGCAATGTAAGCCATTGATCTAGACCACGGATCTGCTTGATCACCCGTAGACCCCGTGCAGGTAAGTAATTTTCAATGGAGCACCTGCTTGTCATGATATAGTCAGCCTCCATCGCTAATCTCCTCATGGCGTCGATGTGGTACTAAACAAATAAGGATGCTGTGGCAACGTGAATCTGTTTTGGGTGGGCTTGTGAGCCCGAACAGGCTCTCAAAGGTTAGGCCCAGTAGCCTGAATGGAGACTCTCTTGAAAAAAACGAACTAAAAATGCTCACGGTGTCCTCATTTTGTTCAAGTAGGATACATTGCCAAGAAACTGTCAAAAAAATTCTTTTCAAAGGAAACTCGGTTTGATCTCTCGTTTGCCACTTCGCCGCCCAGAGCTATACTACTATATGTGGCATCTAACTCCCAAAAAAGTGTCAGGAAACGGTGTTGATCAGTATTTTGTCATTGACCTTAGGTATTTTCCTTTTCCCAATAATGCTCTAGTCTATTTGTTTTAGAAACTTTCTCAGGCCATGATCTAATTTACTATTCCAGTTATTGCCTAAAGTTTCAGTCTTGAGGGGATGCTTTTGGCTCCCCTGTGGCCCTGTCCTCCTTCAAATTGGTCATTCCTTCACAAGTGACACCTGCTGAGTAAACAAAAAACAAGTGAACACTCACTGAGAAAACAATAGGCAAGTGGTGTCAAGCTCTCTTATTATCTGTCGACCCAGACTTCTAAGTCAAGTGTGATAGGAGCCTGAGAGATAAACACCTGAGACGAGGTGACTTGGCGGGCTTGACGAGGAAAATACAAGAGCAAAGTTTAAAATAGTCGTCTATCCTATTTAACGACGGCATTTTCAGCAGCTACGAAAGGTTATAGCGTAACTATAGCGGGCTACTCCATTTTAGCATAATTTCGAAAAAAGAACTAATTTCAGTCAAATTCTGCCAAAAGAAGGAAAAACTATTATTAGGAATAAGCAACTTGTATTCCTCTGAGGGCCAAAGGTCACAATATATAGTACAGTTATAGGGCAAATATGCAGGAAGCCCCCTAACATATGGAGAAAATACAATACAGATATATACATCTAACACCCCTCTCAAACTCATGGTGGATCCACAACACTGAGTTTGGAGAGTAAGAAATCATGTTGCGCTCTAGTCTGTGCCTTCGTGAAAAAATCCGCCAACTGTAAATCTGAAGGCACATATTGAAGCGCAACAACCCGAGTCTGCACCTGAGCACGTGTATAGAAAGCATCAACACCAATATGCTTGGTAAGCTCATGCTTGACCGGATCACGTGCAACACTAATAGCACATGTACTGTCAGACAAAACCAGACTGGGTGTGGTAATAGAGACCCCAAAATCCATAGTAACCACCGTAACCAGGTCACCTCGGAATCAACAAGGCCATAGCACGTAACTCAGCCTCAACACTCGAGCGAAACCGCCGTGCATTTCGCCTTCCAAGCAATGAGCGAACCACCAAGAAACACACGATGGCGAGAAAGTGAACGGCGATCCGAAGGATCACTCGCCCAATGGCGCCGAATAACCGGAGCTGGAGGGAGCTGGAACGAGGAAAGAAAAGGCGACGAGTAATCGTACTACGAAGATAACGAAGAACACGGAGAAGATGACTATAGTGAACAGTGGTAGGAGCAGAAACAAACTAAATCAGAATATGAACAGGATAAGAGATGTCAGGACGAGTGACAGCAAGATAAACAAGACTCCCAACAAGATGACGATAACGCGTCGGATCAGAAAGAGGATCACCATAAGTAAGTTGAAGCTTAACATTAAGCTCCATAGGGTTCTCAACAGTGCGCTCATCCCCAAGAGCAGCACGAGCAAGAAGATCATGAATATACTTTTCCTGCGAGATGTAAAAGCCATCAGAAGTGGAGGAAACCTCAATCCCAAGAAAGTATCGAAGAGGACCAAGATCAGTCATAAGAAACTGATCACGAAGACGAGCCTTAACAAAGGCGATATACTCAGGATCATCACCGGTAATAATCATATCATCAACATAGAGAAGAAGAAGAGTGCGTCCACGAGGAAAAGTGTGAACAAACAACGCTGGATCATGAGCACTAGGGGAGAAACCAGCAGCAGTCACTACAAAAGCAAATCGCTCAAACCAGGCACGAGGGGCCTGTTTGAGGCCATAAAGAGAACGTCGAAGACGACAAACCATCCCCTCGGGAACAGAATACCCAGGAGGAGGCTACATATAAACCTCCTCACTCAACTCACCGTTGAGAAAGGCGTTCTGAACATAAAGCTGGGACACAGACCAGTGACAAACAGAAGCAACAGCAAGAAGAGTACACACAGTGGTCATATGAGCCACAGGAGCAAAGGTCTCATCATAGTCACGACCATGCTCCTGCTGAAAACCACGAGCCACAAGACACGCTTTATAGCGCTCAAGAGATCCATCAGAGCGGGTCTTAATCTTATAGACCCACTTACACGTGATAGGACGAACACCGGGAGGAGGAGAAACAAGATCCCAGGTGCCAGTGCGCTCAAGCGCAGCAATCTCCTTAGCCATGACCAACTGCCATTCAGGATGATGCTCGGCATCCCGATAAGAAGTCGGCTCGGAGGCAACAAAAAGACCATACTGATTAGGAGAGTAACAGTTGGGGGCACGACGCTGACGAACAGGACGAGGAGAGGGAACATCATCAGAGGAAGACGACGCAGGAGACGACGATGAAGAAGAAGGAATAGCAGAGGAAGACTCCGGAGAACGAGGAGAACTAGGAGAACTAGATGGAGCAGAGGAGGACGATGTTGAAGAAGATACATCAGGGGGAGGAGATCCTGAAGAAGACACAACAGGAGTAGAAGGAGGTGTGTCAGGAAAGAGAAGAAAAGAGATATATTCCACTGGGTAGGTACCAGCGGCAGGACGAGGATAGAAAGGACGCGTCTCATCAAAAGTAACATCACGAGAGATACGCATCCGACGACCAATGGGGTCCCAACAACGATAGCCCTCATGCTCATCACTGTATCCAAGAAAGACACACTCAACAGACTGAGAGGTTAGTTTGGTGCGTTCGCGGGGAGCAAGAAGAACATAGCAAACACAACCAAACAAGCGAAGCATGGAGTAGTCTGGAGACTGTCCAGATAGGCGCTCAAGAGGGATACCACCCTGCAGAGCGGCAGACGGCTGAATATTGATAAGGTAAGCCGACGTAGCAACAGCCTTAGCCCAGAAATGTGGCGGAAGAGAAGAGGCAATCATCATGGCACGAGTGGTCTCAAGAAGATGGCGATGCTTACGCTCAGCAACGCCATTCTGGGCATGTGTGCCAGGACAGGAGAACTGAGCAAGGGTGCCCTGCTCAGCAAGAACACCTCGCAACATCTGGGAGATATACTCACCAGCAGAATCAACACGAAAAACACGGATGGGGGTAAAATACTGAGTACGGACCATGGCCGCAAAACGCTGATATATGGAAAGCACTTCACTGCGAGAGCGCATAAAATACAACCAAGTGTATCGAGAAAAATCATCGATGAATAAAATATAGTAGCGATGGCCCCCCTTTCGAAGCGAAAGGAGCCGGACCCCAAACATCGGAATGAACTAAATCATGTTGGAGATATGCCCTAGAGGCAATAATAAATGTAGTTATTATTATATCTTTATGTTTATGATAAATGTTTACATTCATGCTATAATAGTATTAACAAGGAAACATTAATACTTGTGTGATTTGTAAACTAAAATAGAGTCCCTAGTAAAGCCTCTTTATAATACTAGCTTGTTGGTTAATAAATGATTATGGTTTCCCTATCATGAACATTGAGATGTTATTAACAACAAGATCATACCGTTAGGAGAATGATATGGTGGACATACTCCTATAGATAAGCGTAGCATAAATATCAAGTCATTTTAATAGTTCAATTGCTATATGCTTTCTGATACATAGTAACCTAATTCCTTCGACCATGAGATCATGCATATCACCTTCACCGGATGGATGCTTTGATGACATCAAACACCACACCATAATTGGGTGGCTATAAAGGTGGCATTGAGTGTTCGGAAACTATTGGTTGAGACACATGGATCAAGAGTGGGATTTGTCCATCCATATGACGGATAGATATATTCTGGGACCTCTCGGTGGAATGTCATCCAATTAGCTTGCAAGCATGTGACTGGCTCACAAGGGATCACATATCACGGGAACGAGAAAAGAGTACTTATCAGTAACGAGGTTGAAAAAGGTATGCAGAGATACCGACGATCATAACCTCGGATAAGTAAACTATCGTGAGACAAAGGGAAATTGGTATCGTATGTAAGTGGTTCATTCGATCGCAAAGTAATCGTAGAAATATGTGGGAGCCATATGAATTTCCAGATTACTTTATTGGTTATTGTTCGGAGAAGTGTCTCGATCATGTCTGCATAATTCACGAACCGTAGGGAGACACACTTAAGGATTCGACGTTGTTTGAGTAGTTATGGAATGATGAGTAAGAGACCGAATGTTGTTCGGAGTCTCGGATGGGATCCGGGATATCACGAGGAGATCCGGAATGGTCCGGAGAATAAGATTCATATAAGGAAAGTCCTGTTTCGGGGTTGGAGAATGGTTCCGGTGTTTTCATCAGGAATGTTCTAGAAGGTTCCGGAATGTCCGCACTCGGAGGAAGGGTACATGAATGTGTCATATCAAGTTGGAATGATTGCATCATGTACTAGGTGTCATCGCTGAACAAAATAAAGGGTTTAATCAAATCCTAGTTTGAAAAGTCAAACGCCAATTTGAAAAGTCAAACGGCTATTTTGGAAGGTGGAGGGGAAGTAGGAAACCTACTTGGGGAGGAGTTCCTCCCCTCCACCGCCGGCCCACTTGGGAAACCGAGTTGGGGAGGGACTCCCCTCCCCTGGCGCGCCCCCTCCACCTATATAAGGAGGGGCAGGGCTGCCCCTCCTAGCACACAACACCTCCACCCAAAACCCTAGCTCCCAGCCGCCGGCGCCGCCACCTCCTGCTGCCGCAGCCTAGGGAAACCCTAGCCGCTGACTTGGGCTGCTCCAAGCCCTAGCCGCCGGCCCTAGACCCTCCTCCTTGGTGCGTATAAACTCTAGATCGCCGAGGATCTCTCTCATAGTCCACCATACTCGCTCCGGCTTAAGGCGAAGCCTGAGATCTCCTCTACTTCCTGTACCACGCCAGTTGCCGGAATTGCGAGGAGGGTGCTACAACCTCCGCTGCTGCTAGAACAAGGGAGAGGAAGGTCTTCGAAAATTTAACGCGTGTGACCGATCATGGAAGCGCTGCCGAATGCACGCCTAAGGATCGTCTACACGATCTTGATATCGGCAAGAGTACGACTACATCACCCACGAGAATCCGCTCTCGTTAAACACTTTGGAATCTTCGAGGGTGAGTTATTCCATCGACTCGTTGCTACAATCTAGTAGATAGATCTTGGCTTGTTTGTTTGTATGCGGTAGAAATTTTTTGTTTTCCATGCTACGAAACCCTACAGTGGTATCAGAGCCATGTCTATATGTAGATCTGTTGCACGAGTAGAACACAATGGTCATTATGGGCGTTGATGATTTTGTTGTCGATTGCTTATTGTGTACTTTGCATCTTGCGGGATGGTGGGATGAAGCGGCCCGGGCTAACCTTACATGACATCGTTCATGAGACTTGCTCCACGCTTGACATGCAACTTGTATTGCATAAAGTGGCTTTGCGGGTGCCTGTTTCTCCAACATAGTTAAGATTCAATTTACAACGGGTGATTGACAATGCTAGTATCAATGTTGTGGTTCTTGTTCGTAAGTTAGAACGACACTTATTGAAAGCCCCAAACCACGTAAAACATGCAAAGAAAGTAGAGGCGTCTAACTTTGTTTTGCAGGGGTGTGATGTGATGTGATATGGCCATGATTGTGATTATATTTGATGTATGCAATGTTCCTTATTGTAAGTTGGCAACCGTCAGGAGCCATATGGTTGTCTTTAATTTTGTTAAGACCCGCGTGTCTATTCAAAGTAGTTGTAATAGTTGAAGCCGGTGGACGACAACCATGGAGCAGCGTCATTGACCTTGATGCAATGCCGGTGATGATGGAGATCATGTTCGTGCTTGAAGATGGAGATTGGAAGCACAAAGAAGATAGGCCATATCATATCACTTATTATGAATTGCATGTGATGTTAATCCTTTATGCATCTTGTATTGCTTAGTTAACGACGGTAGCATTATAAGATGATCCCTCATCCACATGAATTTCAAGTTCTTAAGTGTTCATCCTTAGTAAGCACCATTGCTAAAGCTTGTTGTTTCGAAGCACCACGTGATGATCGGGTGTGTTAGATTCCGCAAGTGTATACAACGTGAGCAAGCCAGATTTGCTCATGCGGAAGCTAAGGTTTGATCTTGACGAGCCTAGCATGTACAGACATGGTCTCGGAACACGGATCACCGAAAGGTAAAGCATGAATCGTATAGAAGATATGATGAACATGTCGATTGTTCGCCATTGAAGCTACATCAACTCTCGTGATGATCGGTGTTGATGTGGTGGATTTGGTTCGTGTGATCACTAAAACAATGTGAGGGATATTGTTTTGAGTGGGAGTTCACCTAGATTAATATAACTATTAATTAGAACTCAATTTGTCATAAACTTAGTCTAAACTATTGCAAATATGTTGTAGATCAATGGCGGCCCCTACCATCAATTTTAATGCGTTCCTAGAGAAAGAAAAGTTGAAAAACAATGGAAGCAACTACGCGGATTGGTTCCACAATTTGAGGATTGTCCTCACAGCTGGTAATTTGACCTATGTGCTGGATGCACCGCTAGGTGACCCACCTGCAGCTACTGCTACCGATGAAGTAAAGAATGTTTACCTCGCTCGGAAGACTCAGTACTCCACAGTTAAGTGTGCTATCTTGTATGGTTTAGAATCGGATCTTCAGAAAAGGATTGAGAATTCAGACCCACATGATATTGTCCGTGATCTCAAATTGATCTTTGAGACTCACGCGGCAATTGAGAGCTATGAGGCTTCTGAAAAGTTCTTTAACTGCAAGATGGAAGAGGGCAGCTCCGTCAGTGAGCATGTGCTTAAGATGTCTGGGCACGCAAACAAACTTCAAAGCTTGGGTATAGTGATTCCTAATGCTTTGGGGATTTACCGTGTCCACCAATCACTACCACCAAGTTATAATAACTTTGTGATGAACTACAATATGCAAAACATGAACAAGCAGTTGCTAGAACTCTTTGCCATGTTGAAATCTGCAGAAGTGGAGATCAAGAAAGAGCACCAAGTGTTGATGGTCAATAAGACCACCAAATTCAAGAAAGGCAAGTCTAAGCAAAAGGGACACTTCAAGAAGGGTGGTAAGAAAGTTACCGTGCCGACGAAGAAGACCAAGGCTGGACCTAAGCCTGATACTGAGTGCTTTTACTGCAAGGGAGAAGGTCACTAAAAGCGGAATTGCCCAAAGTACTTGGCAGATTTGAAGAACGACAACATCAAGAAGAAAGGTATATCTGATATACATGTTATTGATGTGTATCTCACTAGTACTCGTAGTAGTGCCTGGGTATTTGATACTGGTTCGGTTGCTCATATTTGTAACTCGAACAGGTCTTTGCAGGAAGCTAGCGAAGAACGAGGTGACGATGCGCGTGGGAAACGGATCAAAGGTTGATGTGATCGCGGTCGGCACGCTACCTCTTCATCTACCATCGGTATTAGTTTTATACTTAAATAATTGTTATTTGGTGCCTGCGTTAAGCATGAACATTATATCGGGATCTTGTTTATTGAGAGACAGTTACTTGTTTAAGTCCAAGAATAATGGTTGTTCGATTTATATGAGTAATATGTTTTATGCACATGCACCTTTGATAGATGGTCTATTCTTATTGAATCTCGATAGTGGAAATACACATATTAATAACATTGAGGCTAAACGTTTGAAATCGAGCGATAACTCGACCTATATGTGGCACTGTCGTCTTGGTCACATTGGAGTGAAGCGTATGAAGAAACTCCATTCCGATGGACTTCTTGAATCACTTGATTTCGAATCACTTGAAAGATGCGAAGCATGTCTAATGGGTAAAATGACTAAGACTCCATTTTCTGGTATGATGGAGCAAGCTACGGACTTACTGGAAATCATACATACCGATGTGTGTGGTCCAATGAGTGTAGCATCGCGCGGTGGTTATCGTTATGTTCTTACCTTCACGAATGACTTGAGTAGATATGGGTATATCTATTTCATGAAACATAAGTCCGAAACTTTCGAGAAGTTTAAAGAATTTCAAAGTGAGGTAGAGAATCAACGTAACAAGAAGATTAAATTTCTACGTTCTGATCGTGGAGGTGAATATCTAAGTTACGAGTTTGGCGAGCATTTGAAGAAATGCAGAATACTTTCACAATTGACACCGCCGGGAACACCACAGCGTAATGGTGTGTCCGAACGTCCTAATCAAACTCTCTTAGATATGGTTCATTCTATGATCTTACAGATTTACCGCTATCATTTTGGGTTATGCATTAGAAACAGCCGCATTCACTTTAAATAGGGCACCATCTAAATCCATTGAAACGACACCATATGAATTATGGTTTGGGAAGAAACCTAAATTGTCGTTCCTTAAAGTTTGGGGTTGCGAAGCCTATGTAAAGAAGTTACAGCCGGACAAGCTTGAACCCAAAGCGGAAAAATGCGTCTTCATAGGATACTCGAAAGAAACTATTGGGTATACCTTCTATCATAGATCCGAGGGCAAAATCTTCGTTGCCAAGAATGGATCCTTTCTAGAGAAGGAATTTCTCTCGAAAGAAGTGACTGGAAGGAAAGTAGAACTCGACGAGGTTGTCGAACCTTCTCTCGAACTTGCGAGTAGCGCAACACCAGAAGAAGTTCTTGTGGTGCCTGCACCAATAAGAGAGGAAGCTAATGATGATGATCATGAAACTTCGTTTGTAGTTGCTACAGAGCCTCGCAGGTCAACAAGAACTCGTACCACTCCAGATTGGTATGATCCCGATATGAATGTCATGTTGGTGGACAACACCGATGACCCTGCGACATATGAGGAAGCGATGATGAGCCCAGATTCCAATAAGTGGCAAGAAGCCATGAAATCCGAGATTGGATCCATGTACGAAAACCAAGTATGGACTTTGGTGGACTTACCGGATGGCCGGAAGGTTGTCGAGAACAAATGAATTTTCAAGAAGAAAACAGATGCTGATGGTAATGTTACTGTCTATAAAGCTCGACTTGTCGCAAAAGAGTTTCGACAAATTCAAGGAGTTGACTACGATGAGACTTTCTCACCAGTAGCAAAGCTAAAGTCTGTGAGGATTATGTTAGCAATCCCTGCATATTATGATTATGAGATATGGCAGATGGATGTCAAAACAACATTCCTCAATGGAGACATTGATGAAGAGTTGTATATGATGCAACCCAAAGGTTTTGTCGATCCTAAAGATGCTAACAAGGTATGCAAACTTCAACGGTCCATCTATGGATTGAAGCAAGCATCCCGAAGTTGGAATCAACGTTTTGATAAGGTAATCAAAAGTTTTGGTTTTATACAAACTTATGGAGAAGCTTGTATTTACAAGAAAGTGAGTGGGAGCTCTGTAGCATTCTTAATACTATATGTAGATGACATATTGTTGATTGGGAATGATGTAGACCTTCTTAATAGTGTCAAAGAATATTTGAATAATAGTTTTTCAATGAAGGATCTTGGCGAAGCAGCTTACATATTAGGCATAAAGATTTATAGAGATAGATCGAGACGCCTAGTATCATTGTCACAAAGTACATATTTGGACAAAGTTCTAAAGAGGTTTGGAATGGAAGATAGCAAGAAAGGGTTCTTGCCCATGTTGCCCAATACGACCTTGAGTAAAACTCAAAGTCCGACAACGGCAGAAGATAGAGAAAGGATGAGTAAGACTCCCTATGCCTCAGCCATAGGATCTCTAATGTATGCCATGCTATATACTAGACCCGACATTGCATATGATGTTAGTTTAACTAGCAGATATCAAAGTGATCCAGGAGTGGATCATTGGACAGCGGTCAAAAACATCCTTAAGTACTTGAGAAGAACTAAGGATATGGTTCTTTCTTATGGAGGTGATTAACAGCTCGTTGTTAATGGTTACACCAATGCTAGTTGGAACATCGATCCGGATGATTCTAAATCACAATCTGGATACGTATTTACTTTGAATGGTGCAACAGTTAGTTGGAGGAGTGCAAAGCAAAGCGTTGTGGCGAGATCTTCAACTGAATCGGAATACATGGCTGCTTCGGAGGCTTCACAAGAAGCGATATGGATGGAAGAGTTCATTACAGAGCTGGGTGTGGTTCCAAGTGCGCTGGACCCAATGTCTATCTACTGTGATAACATGGATGCCATAGCCAATGCGCAAGAACCAAGGTCACACAAGAAGCTGAAGCACATCAAGCTACGTTTTCACGCTATTCAAGAACATGTCCAAGATGGGGACATAAAGATTTGCAAAGTACACACATATCTAAATGTGGCGGATCCGTTGACTAAACCTCTCCCGAGGGCAAAGCATGACCAACACCAAACTGCCATGGGTGTTCGGTATATTACCATGTAATCTATATTAGATGACTCTAGTGCAAGTGGGAGACTGTTGGAGATATGCCCTAGAGGCGATAATAAATGTAGTTATTATTATATCTTTGTGTTTATGATAAATGTTTACATTCATGCTATAATAGTATTAACAAGGAAACATTAATACTTGAGTGATTTGTAAACTAAAATAGAGTCCCTAGTAAAGCCTCTTTATAATACTAGCTTGTTGGTTAATAAATGATTGTGGTTTCCCTATCATGAATATTGAGATGTTATTAACAACAAGATCATATTGTTAGGAGAATGATATGGTGGACATACTCCTATAGATAAGCGTAGCATAAAGATCATGTCATTTTAATAGTTCAATTGCTATATGCTTTCTGATACATAGTAACCTAATTCCTTCAACCATGAGATCATGCATATCACCTTCACCGGATGGATGCTTTGATGAGATCAAACACCACACCGTAACTGGGTGGCTATAAAGGTGGCATTGAGTGTTCGGAAAGTATTGGTTGAGACACATGGATCAAGAGTGGGATTTGTCCATCCATATGACGGATAGATATATTCTGGGACCTCTCGGTGGAATGTCATCCAATTAGCTTGCAAGCATGTGACTGGCTCACAAGGGATCACATATCATGGGAACGAGAAAAGAGTACTTATCGATGTGAGGTTGAAAAAGGTATGCGAGATACCGACGATCATAACCTCGGATAAGTAAACTATCGTGAGACAAAGGGAAATTGGTATCGTATGTAAGTGGTTCATTCGATCGCAGTAATCGTAGAAATATGTAGAGCCATATGAATTTCAGATTACTTTATTGGTTATTGTTCGAGAAGTGTCTCGATCATGTCGCATAATTCACGAACCGTAGGAGACACACTTAAGGATTCCACGTTGTTTTAGTAGTTATGGAATAATGAGTAAGAGACCGAATGTTGTTCGTAGTATAGGATGGGATCCGGATATAACGAGGAGATACGGAATGGACCGGAGAATAAGATTCATATAAGGAAAGTACTGTTTAGGGGTGGGAGAATGGTTAGGTGTTTTAATCAGAATGTTCTAGAAGGTTCGGAATGTCCGCACTCGGAGGAAGGGTACATGAATGTGTCATATCAAGTTGGAATGATTGCATCATGTACTAGGTGTCATCGCTGAACAAAATAAAGGGTTTAATCAAATCCTAGTTTGAAAAGTCAAACACCAATTTGAAAAGTCAAACGGCTGTTTTGGAAGGTGGAGGGGAAGTAGGAAACCTACTTGGGGAGGAGTTCCTCACCTCCACCGCCGGCCCACTTGGGAAACCGAGTTGGGGAGGGACTCCCCTCCCCTGGCGCGCCCCTCCACCTATATAAGGAGGGGCAGCCCTGCCCCTCCTAGCACACAACACCTCCACCCACAACCCTAGCTCCCAGCCGTCGGCGCCGCCACCTCCTGCTGCCGCCGCCGCCTAGGGAAACCCTAGCCGCTGACTTGGGCTACTCCAAGCCCTAGCCGCCGGCCCTAGACCCTCCTCCTTGGTGCGTCTAAACTCTAGATCGCCGATGATCTCTCTCATAGTCCACCATACTCGCTCCGGCTTAAGACGAAGCCCTGCGAGATCTCCCCTCTACTTCCGGTACCACGCCGTTGTTCTACCGGAATCGCGAGGAGAGTGCTACAACCTCCGCTGCCTGCTGGAACAATGGAGAGGAAGGTCTTCGTCGAGTATCGAACGTGTGACCGACTGCGGAAGCGCTGCCAGAACGCAGCGCCGGAAGGATCGTTTACACGATCTTGAGATCGACAAGAGTACGACTACATCACCCACGGGAATCCGCTCTCGTTAAACACTTTGGAATCTTCGAGGGTGAGTTATTCCATCGACTCGTTGCTACAATCTAGTAGATAGATCTTGGCTTGTTTGTTTGTATGCAGTAGAATTTTTTTGTTTTCCATGCTACGAAACCCTACAAATCAAAAGGTCGCTGAGATACAGACGCGCTAGTAGGATAGGGAAGCTGAATCTGTTTACCCAACCTACAGCCCTGACAATGCAAAGACCCATCTCCTGAGACAGACCCCAGAAGACCACGATGAACTAATGACGACAGGCGAGAGTCACAGAGGTGACCAAGACGATGATGCCACTGCTGAAAGGAGCTGGTAGTAGAGGCGACAACCGAGAAGAAAGAACAGATGAAGTGGCGTGGAAGGAACACGGGCCGCCTAACTCCCAAAGTCTGAAGAGTCACGATCCAGGCGAGGGCTCAACCAGGGGCCGGCGACGGTCCTGGACAACACAAGAATCAGCATCAAGAATGACGCGACAACCAGAGTCAGTAAGCTGGCTAGTAGAGAACACATTCATCTTAATAAGAGGGACATGAGAAATATCAGGAACAAAAAAGGAAGAAGTAGAAAGGGTGCCCTGACTAGAAACAGGAAGAGAGGTACCATTAGTCGTAAAAACACGGACAGGAGAAGGGAGAGAATGAAGAGCGGACAGAAAAGAAGACTCAGAGGTCATATAAAAGGAAGCTCCAGAATCCAGATACCACGGAGACGTACCTGACTGTGTAGAAGGTGGTGGTCGCATAGTGCCTGAAGAGTCAGTCATAGAACCAGCAGTGCCGTCAAGAAGAGCACAGAAAGCAGCGGACGCGAAGACTCCTGATAATGTCCTGATCAGAGAGAGCAACTGCTGAAGACCCGGAAGGAACCGACTGCCCACGAGCCTGGTGCTGCTGACGTAAACTGGGGTCCCGTGTATAACAGGTGGCCCAAGTGTGGCCATCCATTGCGATAAGAAGCGAAGGCGACCACGACCACGAGCTGCTGGTCTTGAAGACCACGACCCACGACACGGAGGAGTGGGTAGTATCGGTGGCGGCGGCATAGGGGACCCCGACTGAGTCGAGGGAGCAGACGACAAAGGAGCACCATGAGTAGCAAGCACAGACGGAACCGCAAGAAGACCAGCACCACGGAGACGGGTCTCCTCAGCCCGAAGTTCAGACAACATCTCAGAGAGCGGAACACGACCACGAGCATTCAGCTGAGCACGTCGGGGCTCAAACTCCTGACGGAGCCGAGACAGAAACTCATAAATGCGGTGAAACTCTAAATCTGGCGCAATCTGGCAAAGACGAGCATGTGCCACAAACAGCGTCTGAGAGAGAATCAAGGCGGACGCGGATAGCAGCACTCTGAGTATAGAACTCATCAATAGTGGAATCACCGCTGAAGAGCATGCTCTGGCGAACCATAGGCGGTAAAGAGCATCCCAGACGGTGATAAGCGGCGAAGATGTGCCCATTGAGCGGCAACGATGGGGAGACTCATGAACTCAGCGACATCTTTGAGGCGTAACACTGGAGGTGAGAACAGCAGCAGCACGAGCATCCTCATCGACCCACTGAGTGTAGGCAGTCAGAGCGTGGCGATAGGTCTCGAGATCAGCAGAGTACTGTTTGAACTTCAGGTCATAGGCAGCAACAGCACTATCATCGACACTCTGAGCAGCATCCTTGGCCTCCTGAGAAGCATCAGCACCAAGAACAATCGGCGTCGGTGGAAGAGGAGCCACAGGAGCAGGGGGCACAGCGGACAAGAGACCTCGCCGGAGAGCACACCCCAAAGACGGAGACCGCGCATGTGAACGCGCATGAAGGAAGCGAAATCAGGATAATTCGCGCCATCGAAGATCACCGGGCAGCGAGGAATCGCAACATAGCCCGATGCAGAAGACATCTCTCTCAATTTTTTTTGAACAGATCTGGTCAACCGGTGCAGGCAGATGCTGGCCGAAATCCGGCGAAATTCCGGCAAACCAGGACGAGGGGCGGTGTCTAAGGGCCGGGGGAGGCCAATTCCGGCCGCCGGGGATCGATTCCCGACAGCGGTCTGGCGAGCCGGCAAGTGAACCGAGGCCGGAAGGTCAACGCAGCAGGGACCAGAGACGTGGGGCGGGAGGCGGCCGGTGGAGACGATCGTGCAGAGTTGGCGCTGGCGTGGTCGTGCAGGGTTGGTGGCTCCTGGTTTGGCGCGTGGCGTGGCCCGCGCGTGGTTGAAGCTCGCCCGCGTGTGGATGTTGAAGGCAGCAGGCGGACCGAGGCAGTTGTCGGCGAGGAAGCACGCCCGCGCGTGAGGAGGCCCGCGCGTGGACCGATGCGGTTATCGGCGAGTGGAGGTGGCCCGCGCGTGGACGTGATCATCGATCGAATCCGGTCCCAGGCGTGGAGGCGGCGGGTAGCGACCGATCTTGCGAGAGGCAGGTCCCGCGAGAGGCACATCCCGCGCGTGAAGAAGTCATATCGATATGGAGAGTACACGGAATCTGGATCGAACCGATCTGAGAAACCGATATGGTGACGAACTAAACAGGCGGAGACCGATCTGGAGGAAGAGACCGATCTGAAGGACACCTAGACAGGCGGCGACCAACGGAGGCGACAACGGCAAGGCCGTCGGCGACAGGGACGGTGGCGGCTGCAGCGACAAAGTTGCGAGTAGGAGGAGACTAACTTGGGCCTCGATAGGGAATAAACAAGCAGGTATTCTTCCTGGGGCCTTTAAAATATATATAATCTGAAAGAAAATATATAATATATAAGAAGCCCTCTAACATATGGAGAAAATACAATACACATATATACATCTAACAACTATGACTCAAGAGCTAAAACTCATACAACTATTCGACGTAAATAAGTATTCAACCATTTAACTAACGACTTTTATATTAAATTAGATTGAACAAAAATAAAGATGGAAAAGAAGAGAAATTCCAAAAGCGGAAGCTTAATGGATAATTTAAGACTAAATCGGACTATAGCTAACTATTAGAGGCTATTCCCGATAACCTACAAAGAGCCTATCAGTAGCGGGTGGTCGCAGGAGGCCTCTCAAAAGGCCATAGTCGTGCTATATCCGGACTATAGCCGGCTATTTGAAACGTTGGAAAAAAGCCAAAAAAAAGATCCTCCGTGAACGTGGGAGATCAACCGAAGGTGATCAGGAGCTTCGTCTTTGTTCTGGCGCCATGATATAGGATACTATCTGTTCGGCCGTCCGAGAACGTGGGAACCAAAGATCAGCCGGAGGTGATCAAGAACTTTGTGTTTGGTCTATAGCCCGTCGGCCAGCGGCAACCAGATCGTCACCATGATCTAGGATACGATTGGTAGGCCGGCCGGTGGCGAACATGGGAAGCAGATCAGCCGAAGGTGATCGGGTTTGTCCTTGGTCTGTAGCGTTGGCGACAACATCTTTTTTTGAAACAAGGCAAAATACTTGTCATTTCATTAATAAAGGAGTTTTTAAGAGTTTACAAGTCTCCAAGCACAAGGTCTAGGTCATACAAACGGAATTACTCTCCCGGAATAACATTTCTCAATAAAGTTGTCTCGGCTATCCTTAATCTTGGCAAGGACGACGACCGTTGGTGAAGAATGGTGTTGGAAGATTCTCGTGTTGTGTTCCTTTCATATTTCGCATAATACTAGCATGGTTAGCAAGGCCATTGCTCGCCTTTCCCTCACTTTTCCTAATGCCATTTTTGTCCACCACTCATAGACGGAAGGCTAATTTACCCAAGAGTCCATCCGAATGTTTTGGATGCCACACAAAGCAAGAACTTTCTTCCAAATTCTAGTGGTGAACCTACATTTGTAGAGGAGATGCGCCGCGGATTCATGCTCTTTGTTGCATAAAGGGAAACTCCCACAATTTGTCCAACCTCTCTTTTGAAGACTATCTGATTACCATATCTTGTTTTGCATCTCCAACCAATCAAATAACTTGCATTTGGGAGGGGCCCAAACCTTCCAAACCGATTTGTTAAGAGGATATATGGAGTAGGAGTGAGGAACACATAGAAAGTAAGGAGACGGTGAGGAATAATGGAAGTAGACACCTGTACTCAATGTGATTTTCCATCGTACTAGCTACTTCTGATCGAAAACATCCATGGCATGATAACACCTTGTTTTTCTGGCCGTTTGGTTTCAGCGGGAGCGTTGCGAAGCTCTGTTGTTTGTTCCCACCAAGTGTCATTCTTAGAGCCATGGTGAAGTCAGATGTGGAGAATGTCAGGAAAGCGGAAATATGAGGGTAGCGATGATGATTTTTGTTCTTGTAGCGACGGAGAACTGGCTGCGTGATTTGGGACTCGTTGCAGCGACTGTTGGTGCGGGAAGACAACACAGGGGGAGCTCTTAGTCTTATCTTGCAGGATGAAAATCCAAGGTCTGGTCTTAACTGGTTGTGCCTGGCAATGACCTTGTTGAATGCATTGTTTTGTGAGCAAGAATTTTCTCCAGGGTGAAAACCTATGATCTTTAATCGGGCAACAACGACACTTGGGCACTGTTCCCTTCTTGAAGGCGTTGTTATTGGAGTGAAGGACTACTGGTGTTGTTCTGATGGTGTCAGTGTCGTTACTTTGAGGATTAGTTTTCTGTAGCGGGACTTTTCTTTTTTGTAATTCTTCTTTCTTTTTTCTGAGATGTGTGCATCCATAGAACCGCTAGGGCATGCGCTGTTGCAGAGGCTGGGTGTAATTGGTATCCCCGTGATATTAATATATACTTTTTTTCAAAATAAAATGTAGAAACAAGGTGTTGTTCTCACGTAACGTGGTGGTTTGAGGTGACAGGGCGCCAAAGTCGACAAATCCATCTCATCCTTGGTTTGAAGCGAGCGGCACAATTTTGAAGTTGGCTGCATTTTTATGCTCAGGTTTGTCATTAGGTGTGATCTTTATTGTTCTAGTTAATTGAGTTCATCGATATAATGGAAACAAACTTAAAAGAGTTCACCAACAAGAACAAAGGTTCGTAGATATGCATATTTTTAGTTCTGTTGATTGATATGGAGCACACCGATAAATCATGATACATCTCGTACAGCGTAGAGCTTAAATATGCGTTGTTGCGCTCACACTTATGTTATATACAACTTCATGTTATGTTTTCTTTTGCCTACAGTGCTAATCAGGTGGTTTCGAAATTTCAACATGGCTAAGTCGAGTGGTCATGTCCCCTAGTTTTTCAGTGTATTTGGCCCTTCCCCTTTAGAAAATTGGATAGTTAAGTGTCACTTCTCCTGGTTTTTCATTGTATTTGGCTCTCCCCCTTCAGACAATTGGACACTTACATTGATAAAAAAACAAGTCTTGACATGGCCCAACCTCTACCATCTGACCCATGAACAAAACGACAACCAATTCATCTAACCCCTCTACCACAAATTACGACGTCCACTCTTCTACTTGGGAAGATGGTAGACCAACACTCTCACCAAGTGTAATGTGAGCCATTAATCTAGGCCACGGATCTTCTTGATCATCCGTAGACCCCGTCCAGGTAAGTAATTTGCAATGCAGCACTAGCTGTCCTGATATAGCCAGCTCCCAGGTCTCTAATCTTCCTATGGCTTCGATGTGGTACTAAACAAAACAAACAGGGTGTGCTGCGGTGCCTGGCAATGTGAGTCGATTTTGGTTGGGCTTATGAGTCCGAACAGGCTCTCAACGCCAAGGCCCATTAGGCAGATTAGAAAACATCTTCTGAAAGAAAACGAACTAGATATGCTCTCCACCGTTTCCTCATTTTGTTGTTCTACAATAAAATCAATATTGCCAGGAAACTGTCAAAAAAGAGCGGCATGGATAATTTTCAATGGAGGTTCATTCAGATATCCGTATGTGGCTTTCTTTGTTTGCCGCCCAGAGCTACTATATGTGGTACCTGACTCCAAAAAAGGGTCAGGAAACAGCGCTGACTTGTGTGGTCGATGACCTAAGGTTTTCCCTCATTCATTCAAACAATAATGCACCAGACTATATATTATCTGTCTTAGAAACTTTCTCAGGCCATAATCTGATTAACTATGCCGAAAGTTCAGGGGATGTGTTTGGCGCCCCTCTTCCCCTTCAGCCATGCATTCCTCTCTCCGAGAAGAAAAAAAGAGTGAACCCCTGCTGAGAAGAAAACAAAAGTCCAGAGGTGTCAAGTTCGAAGGCTCTGTCGACCCAGACTTTCTAGTCAAGCGTGATAGGAGGAGTAGAGAGATAAACAAGCACCTGATGAGGTGACTTGGCTCAATCAGGCACATGCACGAAGGATATGACAAGGGCTTGCTGCTGCTAATTTGCCGATTATTCTTTCTTTACTTGCGGGCAACGTGTGACTCATCGCCATCATCATGGATTCCCTTCCCGCCCCTTCCGGAATCAAAGAAGCGTCCTCCTCTCCGATATCAGCAGCCAAGATTGCCAAAACGAAATACTAATATAATATAATGTGCGTGCGCTGTCTACGTACCTGGGATGGATCGATAATCAATCGATCGACCTGTGACGGATCGCACGTCGTCCCGCCGGATCTATCCAGAGCCTTTGGCTTGCATGCGTCAGATCGAAACGACAAGGTCGGTTTCGTTCGTACTACTCCCTCCGTTTAGAAATATAAGATGTTTTAAGTTTGTAAAGGAGATGTATCTAGACACGTTTTAGTGTATATGTTCAAATGAATTTAGACACTAAAAGATGCCTAGATACATCTCATTCACAAACCTAAAACATTTTATATTTGCAAACGGAGGGAGTACATGCGATTTCTTTTACAGCTGGCCTGGTCGCTTTCGGATTGTACTTACACGTTAGCGCCGGCCACCGCAGCGCGAGCTAGCTGGCAGATAGATCCCAGGTGGACTGAAATTTACGGGAGTGCGGTTGCATGAGAACGTGAGGGGGGCTGGAGGATCACATGAAATGAATCATTGGAATGATTGGCTGTGATCGGTGACGGTGATCACGGCCTCACGGGGCGCGCCGCACGCGTTCTTCGCCGCAACGACAGGGCGAGCGGATGATGGTGGATCATATGCGATGGTGATCGATCGCCGATGAGCGTGAACGTGTTGGGTCCTTAGCCGCTACCGCGCGCACAGCAGATGTCGCGTCTAGCTGGGGCTGCGGAGGTGTCTTGCAGAGTTGTGGCTAGCTGTAATCGTGTTAGCGGCTGATGATGGTTACGATTACAATTAGATTAACCATAATCCTGAAAACGACAGAACCTCAATAATCGCTACAAGTTATCATCCTTCAGCCGGACTCGTAGCTAATCACTTATCGCCCCGCCTCGTTGGAACGTCCTTCAAAACCACCCAAGAACCAATCAGAGACGAGTTCAAGGCAAGAGATCCGACGCGCCGCGCATCTCATCTCATCATCCAGAGCAAACATAGCAGAACAAACGAAAGATCTTCCCCCAACCTTTTCCACACAGGCCAGTTCCTGTTTGGAGACGGCCAAAGGGCAACGGAACATCGAGACACGATGGGAAAGGGCGGCCGTCTCACTCCACGGTAGGACCGGTGAATAGGAAGGCCGGCCGGCCGATGCCATGTTCGGCATTGCCACGACGACGCCTGACGGGCTGACGGCGACGTACGCGAGCACTTTCCGGGCCTCCGCCCTGCGCGGGATGCCGTCGAACGAGATTCAAGCGAGCCAGCTGCAGAGCGAAGGTACTGGAACCTGCAAATTGGCCGCAGTAATTCCCGCCGAAAGCGAGCGAATTCCTGCGTTAAATGCTGGCGGATGACGTTGCCCGGAGATGCAGACCGGATCCGAAAGCGGCGCCGGGGATTGATTCCTGTGGATGCAGCGGGCGCGCCCAAAGCCAACGGCGTGAAACATGTTGATCGTATTAATCAACAGAACCGAGATAATACGATCTACTGCCCGATACTTACGTGGGTAGCCTCAGGCGATGCATGAAGACGTAAGCAGCGCGCGGTTGCCGCCGAACAAGGCAACGTCAAAATCTGTCGTTACCGAGCAGCGATAAGTTAACAAAAAGATCGCTGAATAAAATCTGACTAGCTGTGAGTGTGATTGAGTACCGTGAGTTCAAGGACACGTGCGTGTGTGCATGCTTCCTGCCTTCTCAGGCTTCTAACAAAATCGACCACCGGATAATTTTTTTAAAAGAATATATATTAATATTGGATACCAATTACATCCAGTCTTTGAAACAACGTATACCTCATTAGCAATACAGATATACATAGGAAAAAAAGAATTATAAAAAAGAAAAATCATACTACAGTAATCTGATCCTTAGCAGCAGCAACACTACCAAAAACAATACCAGAATCCAACTCCTCAAAAAACGACGCCTCCAAAAAGGAAATAGTGCATAAGCGCTGTCATGGCCCGATCAAAAATCTTAGGTTTTTATCCTGAAGAAAGTCCTCACTGCAAAACAATGTCTTCCGCAAGACCATTGCCAGGCACAACCAATGAAGGTCAGACCTCGGGTTTTCACCCTGCAAGGTAAGACTGTGAACTCCTCCTGTGATGTCGCCCCCTCTAACAGACGCTACTGCGAGTCACAGATAACCAAACCAGATCCTCATCGCCATGAAGACTCAATCCACCATAGCTCGCCCACATGTCTCTAGCTTCATGGCATTCTCCGCATCTGACTTCACCATATGTATCGGCAAACACATGTCACATGATGGTAACAGGTGGCATAGCTTCACCACGCTCCCACTGAAACCAAACGGCTAGCAAAAAAACACAGGTGCGCATGACCGAATTCCTTCTGATCCAGCAAGCTCCAGGCATATGCGCCATGGGAGTTCGCCGATGGAGCCTTCCAGAACCAGCCACTCAGGCCAAATCAATGGAGACATGCATCAAGTAGATCTTCGTCTTGGTGCGAGAGGAATCCAAGGGCCACCCCTTTATTCAAACCAAGTCGGCAGCCCCCTCGCCACCCGTCGGCAACCTGCAAGTTCCTCCGCACCAAACCCTACCAGCAGCCATGCGGCTAGGCTAGTACCGAGAGAGATAGCAGCAGAGCAGGGCCGACCCCCACCGGATCCAGCCCTACCAGTAGCCATGCGGCTAGGCTAGTACCGAGAGAGATAGCAGCAGAGCAGGGCCGACCCCCACCGGATCCGGCCCTACCAGCAGCAAAGAGGTTCGGGAAGGCGGCGCAGGAGCACTAGATCTCAAGATCTAGGGTTTCCAGCACCAGCCCGCTTGGCCCTGGACTTCCACCACCGGTCATGGCGCCGCCAGGAGGGACCTCTGCCACCACCCCAACCAGGGACGCCGCCCTGGTTGCCAGCCGTTGTCGATCCAACCACATCTTCCCAAGTAGCCATGGCGGCTAACTCCGGCCTCCATCCACCCCGGACCACCTTCAGCGTCTAGGCCTGCCGCCACCACGGCGAGGCCGGCGGCAGTGGCGGCGCAAGTAGCAACGACGGTGAGGGAGCTTTGGCGGCGTGCGGCGGCGCCCCCGGTGTCGCCCTTCATTTAAATTTGATGAAACTATGGCAAAACGGTTTCACGTCTGAAACTCAAAACCCCTAATTTCACGTAAATATCAACATGAATAATCTAATGGACTTAGTGTAGACATAGAAAAAATAAAATCTCATGAACAATAGAGAAGGAAGGAGAACGCTTCGCGTCTCCCTTCCCGTTGATACGTCGTAAACGTATCTATAATTTTTGATGTTCCATGCTTATTTAGTATCCACTTTGCTTTACTTTGTCTACACTTTGAGGTATTTTTGTATATTTTCTGGACTAACCTATTAACAAAATGTCGCACTGTCAATTGCATGTTTTCTGCTGTTTTTGGTTTCAGAAAAGCTACTAAGGAAATATTCTCGGAATTGGACGGGACAAAAGCCAAAGTCAATATTTTACCGAGGAGAACACGGAGTCCAGAGGAGACGGGGAGCCAGGTGGCGTGCCGCAGCGTGGCCCCACCCTAAAGCGTGCTGGCGCGGTGTGGCCCCCTGCCTCTTCGCCTATATAACCCCACCCCCCCAAACCCTAAGTACCCGATCAGATCTCCACGAAACAGTCTGTATTCGCTGCCACCATCATCCCTAGATCGGGAGGATCTGAAGCTCTTCCCGACACCTTGTCGGAGGGGAGATATCATCCCAGAGGCCTTTTTCATCACCATGCCAGCCTTTGGTATGATGCGTGAGTAGTTCCACCTTGGACTATGGGTCCATACAGTAGCTAGATGGTTGTTTCTTCTCCTTTGTGCTATCATGTTTAGATCTTGTGAGCTCGGTTCATGATCAAGATCATCTATTTGTAATCATGCATGTTATGTTTGCGGGGATCCGATGGATATTGAGATACTATGTCATATTGATTATTGATTCTATCATGTCTTATGATTATTGATTCTATCATGTCTATGTTGTTTGAGATCTTGCATGCTCTCCGTTTCTAGTAGCTATCTTGGCCAAGTAGATGCTAGTGACTCCAAGAGGGAGTATTTATGATCGATAGTGGGTTCATGCCTCTATTGAATCTCGAGAAGTGACAGAAATCTCTAAGGTTATAGATGTGTTGTTGCCACTAGAGAGAAAACAACAATCTTTTGTTCATGGAACAATTGTATTGTTTACTTTACACACATTGCTTAATGCAGTTATCCGTTGCTTGCAACTTAATACTGGAGGGGGTTCAGATGATAACGTGAAGGTGGATTACTAGTTATAGATGCAATTGGATAGCGGTTTATGTATATTATTCTAATGCCCAATCAAATCTCATAGGATCATGAATGTCTAGTATTGCATTGTTATGCCTTGCTCGGTCCTGTCAATTGCCCTACTGTAATTTGTTTACCCAATATGCCATGTTTTTTTATCTAAGGAGAACACCTCTAGTGAACTATGAACCCCGGTCCAATCTTTACCAACCTTCCACACCATACGTTTAATCGTTTGTTTTTAGCAAACCAATGAGATTGACAACCTCACTTTAAGTTGGGGCAAAGTCTTAAGTTTGTGTTATGCATGATTCCAAGTTGCCAACAACACCTTGGAGTTGTTTCCTTGCTCCTACTGGTTCGATAACCTTGGTTTCATAACTGAGGGAAAATTTGCCACTGTGCTCATCATACCTTCCTCTTGGGGTCTTCCAACGAAGCTCTACTACTGAGATGTGTAACCCGTGGGCGGCCGAAGCAGAGCCAAACCCTAGTCCCATCCCACCCTTGTCCCCCACCCGCCGCCGCTAGCCACCGGGCAAAGCCCGGGCGGTGAAGGCAGCGGCTACTCCTTTACCCATCGTGAGGTGTCCTATGTAGGGCGGAGGAAACCCTAGCGCGCAGTGTGAGACTAGGCAGAGGCTGACGGGGCCCAACATGGCGGCGGCCAGCGCACCATGATGGGGGCGGCTTCCTGCATCTCGAGGCGCCAGCGGGTGGTGGTGCGCTCGGCTGATGTGGTCCGGTGGCGGCAGGGGCCCAAACTCGCAGATCTCCAACGGCGGTGGTGGTTGACGCAACAACAACGCACCTTCTTCGACCAGGTTTTGGTGGGCGGACTGGAACGAAGCCGGGATGGTGCCTGGTGGATCTGACCTCCGACGGTGGAGCCCTTGCCCTAGGCCCAGCTCAGGGCCCATACGAGCCTGATTCGGGCTGAGTGGCCCCTTCTATCCGGATGGTTCCAGGGGCTCCCGGTAGGCCTGGGAGCCCACCCCTCGGCTAGGTGACTGAGGTGCTAGATCAGGGCCAACGGGCCTAGATATGGTGACCGCCCGGTAGCTCCCAAGAGGAGCTATGGAGTTGACTTGCGTGGCTTGTCACTCCGATCTATCCACGACCTGTTTGGCTGGACTGCCCTCGCCCGTCCGCTCTTAGGAAGGTGTCATGGTGGTGTCTTCCATGCTTGTTGTGCGGGATCTCGGACGACGGGGCGGTGACCCTGAGAGGTGGACTGCGCGGACGTCTCTTTGGCGAGCGACATGGCGGTGGCGGTGGTTCCTATCCTCGGTCATGTGGATGGCCAGGAGAGGGCATTGGGAGGCTTTGGTGTTAGCAGCGCTTCGACTTCGACAGCTCCTAGATCGTGTGTCGGAGGCCTATCTTGGGAACAACGGTCGTGGCGGAAGACGAGGAGCGGTATGAAAGTTTTTCCGGGCGAAAGCTCAGTTCTTCGGCACCATCGGTGGCGATGCCTGCGGGTACTGTTACCCTCTTGGGGGCGCCGGTGCGGCTACTTTCCTCGCGACATGGCTCCGGGTGAGAACCCTTGACCGTTGGTCTCGGCGGCGGCGGCGCGGTCTGTCGTTACCCTCTTGGGGGCGTCGTCGTGGAGCCCCGGTTCATCTCGGTCTCGGCTCTTTGTCTTTGGTGGAAAATTTAGGTCTTTTGCAGTTTTTTATTTATTTTGATCTGCTTTATAAAAGGGGCCTCCCCTCCATCTTATATTTGTTTGGCCGATGTGGCTTTATTCTATAAAGCGGGACGAAAGCCTATTTTAGGACAATAAAATCTCATGTGGCTTAGCAAAAACGTAAAGCTTGGAACCAAACCAAGTCGAAACTTAACACATCATCAAACACCTGGTGGAGCTGACCTCCGACGACGGAGCCCTTGCCCTAGGCCCAGATCAGGGCCCATAGGGGCCTGATTCGGGCTGGGTGGGCCCTGCTGTTCGTATGGTTCCAGGGGCTCCTAGTAGGCCTAGGAGCCCACCCCTCGGCCAGGTGACTGAGGTGCTGGATCAGGGCCAGCGGGCCTAGATCCAGTGACCGCCCGATAGCTCCCGAGAGGAGCTGCGGAGTTGACTTGCGTGGCTCGTCACTCCGATCTATCCACGTCCTATTTGGCTGGACTGCTCTCGCACGCCCGCTCTTAGGAAGGTGTCATGGTGGTGTCTTCCATGCTTGTTGTGCGGGATCTCGGATGACGGGGCGGTGACCCCGAGAGATGGACTGCGGACGTCTCTTCAGCGAGCGACGTGGCGGTGGCGGTGGTTTCTATCCTCGGTCATGTGGATGGCCAGGAGAGGGTGTTGGGAGGCTTTGGTGTTGGCAGCGCTTCGACTTTGACAACTCCTAGATCGTGTGTCGGAGGCCTATCTTGGGAACAACGGGCCTAGCGGAAGACGAGGAGCGGTACGGAGGTTTTTCCAGGCGAAAGCTCGGTGCTTCGGCACCATCGGTGGCATCATGACAGGGCTCCGGGTGAAAACCCTTGACCGTTGGTCTCGGCGGCGCGGCGCGGTCTGTCATTATCCTCTTGGGGGCGTCATTATGGAGCCCCGGTTCATCCCGGTCTCGGCTCTTTGTCTTCGGTGGAAAATTTAGGTCTTGTACAGTTTTCTTGTTTATTTTGATCTGCTTTATAAAAGGAGCCTTCCCTCTATCTTGTATTTGTTTGGCCGATGCGGCTTTATTTTATAAAACGGGACGAAAGCCTATTTCGAAACAATAAAATCTCACGTGGCTTAGCAAAAACGTAAAGCTTGGAACCAAACCAAGTCGAAACTTAACACATCATCAAGCACCTCCCTCCCTCTCGAGCCCGAAGCCCCGAACAAGCTCTGAATGGCTACGCTGAATAGAAACCGAGTATTATACAATACATTACCAAGAAACTGTCAAAAAGGGTGGCATCGATTATTTTCAAAGGAAATGTGCGTCTTTCTTCTCTTGCCACTTTGCCGGCAGAGCTATATCATCACTATATGTGGTGTCTGACTCCAAAAAAGAGTCAGGAAACGGCGTTGACTAGTGTTTTTCGTTGACCCTAAGCTTTTGCTCTTCTTAAACAATAATGCACCAGACTTTCTGTCTTGGAAATTTTCTCAGGCCATAATCTGATAAACTATTCCAATTGTTGATGAAAGCTTCAGCCTTCAGGGGGACGCTTGTGGCTCCCCTGTGGCCCTGTCCCCCTTCAAATTGGCCATTCCTTCACAACCGACACCCACTATGGCAGGTACACTATTCAGAGGCACTCTAAAGTGCCTCCAATAGTCAAAATAGTGCCTCAAATGAGTTTTTAAGGCACTAAAAAAATTGCCGGGGACGGTCATGTAGGTAAAAGTTTTTTGAGGCAGTTTTAAAAAGTGCCTCTAAATCATAGTCATTTGAGGCACTATGACTAATGCCTCTAAATCCTAGCCAATTGAGGCACTATGACTAGTGCCTCAAAAACCAACTTAAGGCACAAAATAGAGTGCCCCTAAATCCTAGCCAATTGAGGCACTATCACTAGTGCCTCTAAAAACCAACTTTTTGAGGCACTATGAATAGTGCCTCTAAAACCCAAGCATTTGAGGCACTATGACTAGTGCCTCTAAAAACCAACCATTTGAGGCACTATGACTAGTGCCTCTAAAAACCAACCATTTGAGGCACTATCACTAGTGCCTCTAAAAACCAACTTTTTGAGGCACTATCACTAGTGCCTCTAAAAACCAACCATTTGAGGCACTATCACTAGTGCCTCTAAAAACCAACTTTTTGAGGCACTATCACTAGTGCCTCTAAAAATCGAACCAAAAGCAACTGTGTACTACAGTGACATCTATTACAAAATGGCTCACATCAATCGAATTACATTAGGTAATGCACTCAAATCAAATCACAGTGACATATATTACAAACCACATTACAGTGACATATATTATATTACCATGAAATATATTACAAACCACATTACAGTGGTCCACAACCATTGTTCACAGCCATATCTTACAGTGACATATGTTCACAGCCATATCTTACAGTGACTTTAAATTAGTTGAGACCATGCAATATCATCTGCTGCTTGGCAATCCCTTGTCTGAGCTGTCTGAGTTTGAGACCATTCAATATCATCAATCTGCATTGTTAAGATTTGTCTAAGTACAACAGTTCAACAAAAGGAGCAGCTAGTTCAACAGAAGGAGCAGCTAGTTCAACAGTTCAACAGTCTGCATTGTGGAAAATGTAGTATTGCTCTGATTAAATTCAGGCATGAATGTAAACACTAGTAGTTTAGGAGTTGTGGATTACTAGTGTAACTAACAGTAATTTAGGCATGAATGTAAACACTAGTAGTCTGAGCAATACTGCAGACTGAATGAGTTTGTCTACTAGTGTAAATTACTGTTAGTTAACAGAAGGAGCATATGTCTGAGTTCAGACTAGTTTAGGAGTTTACTTACCGTGTGTGGTATGGTCTTTATGGCATTTGGAGCAGCTGACTTATACATACTCTTGATCTTGGTTTTTTTTCTCTAACTTTTGTCTGGCTGATGACTGGTTCATCCACAATCTACACATTTTTTAGTTTATACTGTTGTCAGTGTAATATTCTGAGCATTTGTAATAGTTTACAACTGTAACTTGCCTTATCTGGTACTTGCGAATCTGTTGTATCTGTAGCAGAAGGAGCAGCAGTTTTGCATACTCTTGATCTTGGTTTCTTGATCTTGATCTTGGTTTCCTGACTCATGACTGGTTCATCCACAAGCTGCACAATTTTTCATGTATTAGTACATGAAACAGTTCAGATATTGCTGGAGCAGATGCAGTACATGTAACATACCTTTAAATGCATTTGAGAATCTGTGTTAGCAGAAGCGATGCGAAGCATAAGCGGCAATGATTTGTTTCTGGTTTCTGGAATTTGGTTTCTTCACTCTACCTTTTGTCTGGATCATGACTGGTTCCTCCACAATTACTTTGCCCTGGCTCATAACTGGTTCATCCACAAGCTGCACATTTTTTCATGTATTAGTACATGAAACATTTCAGATAATGCTGGAGCAGAAGCAGTACATGTAACATACCTTTTCATGCATTTGAGACTCTTTGTTAGCGAAGCGATGGCGAAGCATAAGCAGCAGACATTTGCTTCAAGAGTTGTTCCTTGTGCACCGGTACCCTTGACTCAATATGTTAGTAGGAAGTCTCTGCAAACAATCTTCTTGAGTGACAACTGCTGAGTTCTATAATCATACTGCACATGCCTGTTCAGTAGGACCAGATTTCTTATTAGCTCCTGGCTTTCCTGGCACCTTGACTGAGTTTTGTCTATTAATTTTGTTTTACAGATTTTTTTCATACATATCTCTTAATGTAACCTGCACATATTATAATGCACTGTTCATCATAGACTGTTCATCATTTATATTTGGAAAGTTTAAGAAATACTAACATGATTCCTGGTCCATGGAATGCACTTAGCTTGCGCAATTCCCATCTTTGTCATTCTCCCAAGTGGTCTAGGCAGTACGGTTGTATCACGGTAGACAATGTTAACCATGACCTCCACATAATCACTTAGTGAATCTCCATCTAAACCAACTGCATTTATATCTGCAGTTTGAATTGTTCCAAGAGCTGCAAGGTTATAAGAATTTGGTGAAGTCAAGACAACTTCCATTCCTCTACTTATTCTGGGCTTTGGGATGCTGCTGCAAATGTTTGACTTCTTCATCTCTTGATCTTTCTCTAGTTTAATTTTCTTTATCATAGCAACCTGCATTTAGTTAAATTCCTAGTCAGCAAGAGGTACAACGTACAAGAAACACACGTACAAGGATTTCTTATTGACACATGTACAAGCAGTAGTTATTTTACCTCAGCAGTTTCATTCTTGGTAAGATTAACTTCATTTCCAATATTTTCTTCTACCCTTTGCCTTTTCCTTTTCTTGTCATCTACTGCTTGCTTCTCCTCCTGACCACTGTTCTTCATCTTGTCAAATCCTTCTGATTCTTCAACAAGAGGTTCTTCATGTTGGAATTATGCCCTAGAGGCAATAATAAAGATGTTATTATTATAATTCTTGTTCATGATAAAGTTTATATTCCATGCTAGAATTGTATTAAGCGGAAACATTAATACTTGTGTGGTTTGTGAACAACACCGTGTCCCTAGTACGCCTCTATGGACTAGCTCATTGATCAATGATGGTTAAGGTTTCCTAACCATAGACATGAGTTGTCAATTGATAATGAGATCATATCATTGGGAGAATGATATGGTGGACAGACCCAAACTAAGCGAAGCAATTAGATCGTGTCATTGTGTTCATCTTTGCGAAGCTTTTCCTATGTCAAATATTGTATTCCTTAGACCATGAGATAATGCAACTCCTTGGTATTGGAAGAAAGCTTTGAGGTCATCAAACGTCATCCTATGAGAGGGTGATCATAAAGGTGTCTCTCAGGTGATCGGAAAGTATCTGTTGGGTTGTATGTATCGAGATGGGATTTGTTCCTCCCAAGTCAGAGAGATATACTTCGGGCCCACTTTCGGTGTCGATATCAACACCGCTTGCAAGCATGTGGTTAAGGAGTTAATCACAAAGTGATATCGGATTACGGAACGAGTAAAGTGCTTGCTGTGAACGAGATTGAACTAGGTATGACGATACCGACGATCGAATCTCGGGCAAGTAAAATATCGCGAGACGAATGGAATATATATATGGGATTGATTGAATCCTGGCATCATGGTTCATCCGATATGATCATCGATGAATGTGTGGGAGTCAATATGGGTGCCCAGACCCCGTTGTTGATTATTGATAGAAGATCATGTCTGCATATTCTCGAACCCGTAGGGTCACACACTTAACGTGTCTCGACGCTAGGATAGATTGGATAATTGGTTTATGAATTTTGTTGGTCTCGGATGGGATCCGGGATATCACGAGAGGTTCGGAATGGTCCAGAATAAGATTCATATAAGGCATGCAGTTTTGGAGTTGAATTGTTAGGATTAATCGGTATTGTACCGAAGCTTCTAGAACCTTCCGGAAGGGGCCAACGTGGTCCCACCTTGGGAGGGCATGGGCCTATGAGGGAGTGTCCTGGCCGCATTGGGCCAGGGGCACAAGGCCCCATAGGGCCCAGCCGATCCTAGAGAGTTTAAATCGTTTAAACTAGAGATAAGATAAGATAGGATTTCTAGATAAGGGAGAGTTTAAATTGTTTAAACTAGAGATAGGCTTGGAGGAGAGGCTAGGGCTGGCCGCCCCCCCTCTATAAATAGAGGGCTGGTGCGCCCCCCCTCCACACACACCTTCCTCCAAACCCTAGCCTCTCTGCTGGCCCTCCTCTCTCCCTCCCGACTGTTTGTAGGCGAAGCCCTGCTGCAGAAATTCTCCACCATATACACCACGCCGTCGTGCTGTAGATCCAATCTATCTCTCCACCATACTTGCTGGTCCGAGGAAGGAGGAGACGTCGAGGTGCCGCACGTGTGCATCTCACGGAGGCACCGCCACTTGTGGTGCTAGATCGGATCGGATCGCGAGGAGGAAGCGAAGTACGACTACATCACCCACGTTAAATGAGCGTTCATTGTCTTGAATCTTCAAGGGTATGAAGATCTAATCCAATCTCTCTCGTTGTTTGCATCTCCTAGATTAGATCTTGGCTTTCCCTCTGTTCGCTTCCATAGAAAATTTTGATTTACTATGCTGCGAAACCCTTCACTTCAATATGTTCTTTCATTCTCTTCTGTGACGTTTGAAATAGCTCCATCATCTGACAATACTTCTCTTCTAGCTTATCACTTCTGGCTACCAAACTTGACTGAGTTTCTACAAGCTTCTCTACAACACCCCTGAGATTTTTGTTTTCCTGTGTAACATCATGTAGAGAAGATAGAGCCAGCCTTGACTTCTCCGTTCTTTCCACCAACAGTGAGCCCTAATCCATGATTACTTGACTTCTTAGCCTTTGGGAACAATGTTGAATACAACTCTTCCTCATTTGCTTCCTCATGTATCAAGTTTGGGTTGTCCACAAACTTCACATTTATCTCTTCCTGTTTGCAACATTACAAAGAATGAGGAACATGTAATGGATATTTGCAAGATTGACTCAAACTGAATATAAACAAAAGAAGTTGCAACATTGAATCCATGTTTGCAACATTACAAAGAATCTGCTTGTTCTTTGTAGATCATGCCAGGCAACAAGTTCAGTACATGATCAGGACAACCAACAATAAGTTCAATACAAAAGGAAAACTACAACATAGTTTATTTTTTTACACTATATAATTGAAGTATTGATAGCTCAGAATTGTAGCCCAGAATAGTTTATTGAGTTTTCAATATATAATATGTATGTGGACATGACAAAATTCAATATATACTATATTATTACTTACAATCTTTTTCTTGCAAAATTCATCAACTGGTTTCCCATCCTTATTTGTATGGGTAATTCTGTAAAGCTGAGCTGAGCTCTGGATATTTTGCTCCCTTCTTTTATTTCCTGAAATTCATGGAAAACTATCATACTGTGATCTTTGAAAATTTTAGATATTCAAGTATGCAACAAATCCACAATTAACTTACTTCTTGTTCCTGTACTACTGCAAAACTTCTAGTACCAGCTGTATGAACTGCATTTGCTTGACAATTTCTCGTCTCTTTGTTCTTCATACTTAATGCCTACATTACAGCAAGAAATTATACATTAATGCCTATAGTATGAATTAGCACAAGCAGGTTGAAAAAATAGTATATCCAGCATTTCTACTTTAGTATACCTTAGACTTTGGTGTTCTCCAAAATTTACATAGCCAAACCCACTGAGCAGGAGGTATCCTGGATTTGCATCCATTGGCAATGTTGCTTTTGAGTGACAACTCATCCTTGTAAAATTTTCTCTTCAAATAGCACTTGTAATCTTTCCACTTCTTTCTAGTAGATAACAACACCCAGCACTTGTAACAATCTGGTATTTCAAAGAAATACTGCAAAAGTGTTTACAGTTAAGCAACATTAGTAATTTGCAGGCAAAAAACATAGTTCAGAACTAAAATCTAGTTTATTTAAGAGATTTTACCTTAACTGTCTTCCATAGCTTATCTTTTTCATATTTAGGAACTTTGCTCCAATTGTTAGCTGCCAAAGAAATTTCTTTTCCCTTAACTAAAGAAGCAATGAAATTTGTGAGCCTGCAAGTTTTGAACCCACAAGGTTGGCCTTTGCTGTTAAATTCCAAACTGATCTTGTTTCTTGGATCATACTCTTTCCAGAATCTTTTCAACTTAGTGGGCCCTCTCACAGACTTCTCTGCTGTTGACATGTAACAAGTATTTAAATTAACCAGTGTTGTCATCCATTTCACAATATTGAAATAAACTGCCTAAATTAACAAGAGGAGAAGGCAACCTAAAACTAACCTTCCAGTAACTGTTGATTGATATCACCTTCTTCATTTTCATCATGAGTAGTAGCATCACTATCATACTGCTCACTACCATCATCATCCTCATCCTCATTTTCTACCACATCTATTTCTTCATATATCATGTTATTCTAAATTAAGACAGGAACATAAATCACATATTAGAATGGCATAAATTATGTGGTTCTTATGCTTTCACATAAATCACATATTAGAATGGCATAAATTAGATTCTTACTTCTGCTGGTTCTTTGTATATTCCTTTTATCCTTGCTTCCTCAAGAAATCTTGTAAAAATTTCTCCACTCTTGATTTCTATCTGTGTTGGTGGTACACCAAGTTTCATCAGTTGCATGTTAACCTCATTTAGCCTACTTCTCTGACTGTCCATGTTAGCAGTCCCTGCAGAAGAAACAATAGAACTTTATTATCATGTTCAACAGAATCAAACCAGCAAACAAAAGAAACAATAGAACTATATCAAATTACCTAGACACAACAGCAAACCATTCATTATCAATTGGATCTTGCAAATAGTAGACCTGTTTTGCTTGACTAGCTAGTATAAATGGCATAGATGAAAGAATTTCCCCTTTGTCTACATGATTGAAGTTGACTTCAGTTATTCCAAATTCATCTACTCTAATTCCAGTATCTTTAACCCATTCACACTTGAATAATACTACACTAGCTGTGTTTGAATAATTCAATTCAACTATTTCATGGATCCTGCCACAAATTTGACCATCTCCTAATGTGTGATCTACTGAATAACTTAATGTCTTTGCAGTAGTTGAAACTCCATCACACTGGGAAGATTTTCCAGCAGAATGGCTTCTTGTGTGGAATGTATAGCCATTAATCTCGTAGCTATTGTATTTCTTCACCATTCTGAAAGGCTTTTGTGCTAGTAGAACAACTTCCTGTGGTAGTTCAACTCCTTTATGCATTAAAGAATGCACATGTTCAATAAACCATTTCAGGAATTGTTGGTGGTGAGCAACTTAAACTTCTATTCTACATTTCCTTCGTTCTGATTGTAGCATTGTGATATGCTCATTTGCAAACCTAGTAATTTATGGATAGCTAAGCAACACATGCCTTTGAGATTGTGTCCATTAATTGTGATCTAGCTCATCTACTTGAAATGCAGAGAGCTGTCTTCCAATTGTTCTTAAATATATATTAGTGTCTGGACTGCTAGTTGTGCTATCATCAGTATGCATTGTCTCTTTGTTGGAATTTTCCAGATATCTTGCACAAAAATCCAAGCTCTCATCAAATATATATCCCTCAGCTATTGATGCTTCAGGATGTCTTCTAGTATGTACCATCCCTTTACACTTCCCAACAAACATCTCTGTAGACCACATGTTTCTGAATTGCACTGGTCCACCTATCAACACTTCACTTGCAAGATGGATGACAAGATGTTCCATTATATCAAAGAATGATGGTGGAAAAATCTGCTCTAGCTGACACATTGTTTCAGCAATTTCTTCTTCCAACTTTTGCATCTCAGTAGGATCTATGACTTTGGAGCAAACTTTCTTGAAGTACTTGCTAAGATTAATTAGTGGAAGAGCAACAGGGGTAGGCATGGTTCTACTTGTAGCTAAAGGAAATACATCTTCAAAAATTATGTGGCAGTCATGAGTTTTCAGCCCAACTAATTTTTTCTCATCTAACCTGACCTTCCCATCCATGTTTGAAGCATAGTCTACTGGAAACCTTGCATTTTTCACAACTGAGCAGAATACCTTCTTATTATCTGAATTCATGTAGTGCATTGCTTCAGGCAAGTCTGGTTTCTCTTGAGTTTCATCAACATGGAGATGTGTTCTGATTTTAAATCTTTTCATATCCAGTCTTGCTTTCACATTATCTTTGGACCTGTTGTCCACTTGTAAAATTGTGTGCACATTCTTCTCTATATGCATTGAGTCCAAATTATGTCGAACCAGCAAATGTTCCCAATATTCAAGCTGGAAAAAGATGCTTCTCTTCTTGAATGTTGACTCTACAGTGTGCACATCCTCCAGTACAGTATCTTCCTCCCCTTCATCTCTTTGTCTCTTTTTCTTCTTAGACTTTTGTTGTTTCTGTGTTTTCCCATAGATGGTGTGAATGCCTTTTGTCATTTCTGAAATCTCATGACCTGATGGCTGAATTGGAGGTTCCCTGTCTTTAGTTGTGCCATCAAATGAGTCTTTATCCTTCCTAAATGGGTGGTCTGCAGGTAGAAACATCCTAGTACCCAGGTAGCATGCTTTGTGTCCATGTTTTAAACGTTTGGAACATGTACCCAGCAGGCAGTGGGAGCAAACAACAATACTCTCTCCACTAAGAATTCCCCGGCCTAGCCAGTCACTAATTGTCCATAGCAGTGCAGCATACACCCTGAATTTCCTTCCTACATGAGCATCAAAAGTCCAAAGACCATCCTTCCATAACACTTTCAGTTCATCAACAACTAGCTGCAGGTAAATGTCTATGCCTTTCCCTAGTGCCTTCGTACCAGGAATAATAACTGACAAAATGAAGTTGTTTTCTTTCATGCAACTCTCTGCTGGAAGATTGTATGGAATCAGTACAATTGGCCAGATGCTGTAAGACAGGTTCATAGTTCTGAATGGATTGAAACCATCAGTTGCCAGTCCAAACCTAATATTTCTAGCTTCTTTACTGAACCACTGATATTTTGCATCAAAATGCTTCCAAGCTGGTGCATCAGCAGGATGCCTCATAAGACCATCCTTGATCCTACCATCAACATGCCAACTCATAAGTGGGGCTGTGTTGCTTGACATGAATAATCTTCTAATTCTCTTCTTCAATGGGAAATGCCTGACCACCTTTTGAGCAAACTTGCTAAATCTTTTGCCACCACCAATTTCTTTCACAATCTTCCATCTGGATGCATTACATACTGGACAGACAGATGCATTGATATTGTCTCCTCTATATATGATGCATTCATTAATGCATGCATCATATGTGTCATACCCCAGCCCTACAGATTTGATGTACTATTTGGATTCATGAAAATTCATAGGGAGAGTTGTATCCTCTGGTAGGACATCCCTAAATAGCTGCAGTACATCTTCAAATGTAGCTCTGGTTAATCCCCTGGTGTTCTTTATGTTCATCAGCTTCACAAGAAATTGCAGTTTTGTAAATTTTTTACATCCTGCATATAATTCTTGTCTGCCATCATTAACTAACTTTTTGAATGCCTCAACTTCTTCATCAGCTTCTTCATCAGCTTCATCTGTTTCTTCAGAGTCATCATCAGTATCATCACTGTCAACTTGTGTATCTGATCCTAAAGAGCTATTGTTGTACATATCATGAGAACCCAACATCATCTCATCCATCTCATCACTTCCTAAAGGCAATTCTACTGATTCATTGGGTTGTACAGTAGGAATAGCACAATCTACTGATTCCCCATGGTATACCCATGTTGTATACCCAGGCATGAATCCTATAGATATTATATGGTCTTCAACATCTTCTAAACATTGCCTAGAGATGTTACAACAAAGTTTGCATGGGCAGAAAATCTTTTGGCTATAACCAGAATTTGTAGCTGCAAACTGAATAAAACCCCTAACCCCATCTGCAAACTGGGTACTGGATCTAGCAACACTCATCCATGTTTTATCCATTGTACAAATAGATGAATAAACTTAGCAACTTGTTCCTGTGTAACCAATAGCAAGATACTAGTTACTATACCAACATTCAAACAAACAAACTAGGTAACATCAGAGCACATCAGAGCAGAGCACAAGTAATAACAGGAATAGTTCAGAGTATAGCATAGCATATCAGAGCACAAGTAATAACAGGAACAAAAGAGGAACAGAGCACAAGTAATAACAGGAACTGAACACAAGTATAGCATATCAGAGCAGAGCACAAGTAATAACAGGAACAGGAACAGGAGCAGAATAGGAATAGGAGTAGATCAGAGCATCACAGGAACATGTGGTGAATTCCTAACCTGAAGAGCCAGCCTCGACATCATTGCGAGTTATTTGTCAATGAAGAATAGATTGACGTGGATCATCATTACGAGTGCCCATTGCACGACGTGGATCTCGACGGAGAGGTGGTGGACGAGCTCCAGGCGGTGGCGAATCTCGACGGAGAGGTGGTGGTGGACGAGCTCGAGGAGGAGGATCTCGACAGAGAGGTGGTGGTGGCGAGCTCGAGGAGGAGGATCTCGACGGAGAGGTGGTGGTGGACGAGCTTGAGGAGGAGGCGGCAGCGGATCTCGACGGAGAGGTGGTGGTGGATCTCGACAGAGAGGAGGCACTGGTGGATCTCGTCGGAGAGGAGTGGATCTCGACGGAGAGGAGGAGGCACTAGCGGATCTCGATCGGAGAGGAGTGGATCTCGTCGAAGAGGAGGAGGCGCTGGCGGATCTCGTCGGAGAGGAGTGGATCTCGTCGGAGAGGAGGAGGCGCTGGCGGATCGAGGAGGAGAGAGGAGCTCGATCGAGGAGGAGGCGTGTTGTATCTGAAAAAAAGAGAGCCAAGGTCAAAAAGAGAAAGAAAAGGGTAAGTAATATGACATGAAAAAATTAAAGGACTAAAATGAAAAAATAACACTAGTAGTGATATTTTATTTTAACAGTAATTGTAAAACTAGACTACTTTATTTTAACAGTAATTGTAAAACTAGACTACTTTGTTGTCTAGTTTACATTGTTGTCTAGTTTAACATTGAAATGCAAAACTAAACATTGAGATGCAAAACTAAACATTGATGTAAAACTAGGAACATTGAGATGCAAAACTAAACATTGAACAATCATAATCATAATCATAGTTGAACAGTGAACATTGAGATGCAAAACTAAACATTGAACATTGTAGTCTAGTTGCCCATGTTCTGAATATTTATGAATTCAGAACAATGAAGGCATTCTAGACATAAAATTAAATGATCAACACTAGATAAACAGAAAATCAAGAAACTGATCAACACTTGAATAACAGAAAATCAAGAAACAGATCAACACTTGAATAACAGAAAATGATCAACACTTGATAACCAACATTACAAAACATTGTTCAACTTACAAACCAACATTACAGTAGATGCATTGTTCAGAACACTAGTCCACTAGAACACATTACAACTTAAAATGAAACACAATTTCTAATAAGCAACATAAAATCAAGGGTCTTCAATCATGTTCTTCAAGGGTCTTCAATCTCCACAAAATCAAGGCAGATGTGACCATGCCTTGGGTCTGCAACAATCAGCAACAGTGATCCCTCTACTATATTTGCCTCCTCCCTAAATTGCTGCCATCCTATTGTGAATGCAATTATATCATCTTCATCTTCCATGTGGTACCATCCTTCAAAGGGCACATCAAATTCCCTAGCCAACAGATTTGAATGTCCTTGCCATGGGCATCCAACTTCTCTGAATGTTTTTGCAGAAAGGTACTAGCATAGTAACAACTTCTGTAAGAACTAAGTCTGAAACATTGCATCAAAAAAGTGAGAAATTAAGTAGTAGATAGTTACCAAAGCATCTAGTTCAAAATTTTCCTGATTATACTTGTGCACCATAAACTGCATCTTATTGACACTTTCATAGAATTCTCCTCAGCTAGTTCTTGCCCTGGTTTTAGAGCCAAAACCTTGTAGATACCATAATTAATGGTTGCCATGTTCTCCTCACTAATTTCTCTCATGTTTGAGAAAATAGTATAGCTCTAATTTCAGGCATCACACAGTAAAGACCTGCTCAAAGTAGTAAACAATGGCAAACAATTAACATAGCAAGTCTGGTCACACTGAAATTTCTCTTTCAGCTAACATGACATAAAACAGTTAAAATTGTTAAACAGTTTAGCTCCATCTGCAACAATAGGCTTCTCAACCTTCATATTGTCCACAAATTCAGACAGTGTGATATCAAAATTGTTGGCCTGTTCCACATACCTGAAAGAGACAACCTCACCTTGCTGGATATCATATTTCCTAACAAGGGAACACCAGTATGGTCCACAGATGGTAGTTCTTGACACTTCTTTCTCCAGGTAGAAGTCATACACATGCCTGTTCCTGCATGTAGCCACCATCCAGTTCTTTGACATTGCAAATTTTTCAAGTTGTTCCTTGAATTTTCAAGGTACTGCCTGAAAGAAAAATAAGAGGAATGTTTGTCATTATACACCTCCTTTCCAGATAAAAACAAGAGATCCATTGTACTGATGTTATGTTATAACTTACCACTCCATTTTCAAATCCCTGCATCATAATCAGATCAAAAGAAACTGCACGCCTGTCAGAATGGAGACCACAGTTTTGCACTGGTTGCTGGCGCAGAACACAACTCATCTCATCCATTCCTATGACAAAAAATGGAAGTATTAAGATATGGAACACAAATTCATTCATGAACAACAGGAAAAGAGGCAAGGGATCTGAATCACCTGTAGGATAACTTGTGCTCCTGTTGTACAATCAGAGATCTGCATCACACATGAAACATTCAGATGTAAGTACACAAACAGAACAACAATATTCAGGTAAGAACAATATTCAGATGATTCAGATGAACTCACCAAGAGGCAGAAGAACTCGACATAGGCAGAAGAAATAACTCCATACTACCACCATGTTAAATAGGAAAGCACCTGGACGTGGGGGCAAGCACCTGGCGCAGCACTTACCCCACTTCCCCCACTTCCAAGGACGTGTGTGCAGTGCATAAATGTAATAAATGTACAAAATGGTCTAAATAAATGTACAAAATGGTCTGAATAAATGTACAAAATGCTCTGATTAAATTCAGGCATGAATGTTGTGGATATGAATAAACACTAGTAGTTAACTAACAGTAATTTACACTAGTAGTTAAATTCAGGCACAAAATGCTCTGATTTTTTCATAATTTACACTAGTAGTAATTTACACTAGTAGTTGACTAGTAGTAGAACTAATGTAGTCTATTATGGAACTAATGTAGTCTAGTAGCCCATGGTCTGAATATTTATGAATTCAGAACAATGAAGGCCTTCTAGACATCAACAATACAGGAATATGAAACAAGTAATAAAACAAGCACAACCATAGTTGACAACATTAAAACAAGCACAACCATAGAATTTCAGGCACAATACAAGTGATACAAACACTAGTAGTTAACTTACAGAATAAGGACATAATAACTAAAACTTAAAACAACATTGATGACATTGTTCCTTAAACAACTGCAGCACAACCTAAATAAGCATCTGTTAACTAACTGATTCCTCATTAGCCTTGTCACTAACTGATTCCTTAGTTGACAATGTCAACAAAGTTCAGCCCAAGGTGATCACTCATATGTTCTATCTTGATCACAAGCATTGAAGCCCATCCAACATCAGCAGCAAATGTGAAGTCATTCCACCCTGCGGTGAAAATGACTTCTCCATGTTCCTTGCTAATGGAGTAGGCACATGCAATGAAGTTCTCTTCGTCTCCTTCTAGGTCTTGCCCTTCCCTGGAAAGATGTGCTATGCCATGTCTTGGGTACCTGTAGCCTTGTACAGCCTCAATAGGCATGAACTGCAATAATCATGTATTTCACAGTTAGTATTTTTTTACACATTAGGCATGCATAGAATGAAACAACAGAATAGTGATTTAGCTCTAAGCCTTACCAGTGCATCCCATGCTTGGTTTTCCTCATTCATCTTGTGTACCCAGAAATTCTTCTCATCATTACTTTCAATGATCTCATGGTCTGTCACATGAACATCTTTGTAGATGGCAAATAAGATGGTGGCCATGTTCTGTTCAGTGATTGATTGAATGTTTGAGAAGATTGTCCTATACAGAATGCTTCTTATTCCAGAAGGGACATCTCCAATCACTAAGCAAATAGAAGAAATAAAATAATTAGTACTAGTACATGTAAAGAAATTAGTAGTAGTAGAGGAAATAGTTAGTAGTAGTTGTTAGCAAGAACTTACATGGAGCTTCATGGATGTATTTTTCAACACCATTTGAGGAAATGGTGACATGGAATAAATTGTCCAAACCCTCAATCGGATCTGGATCATATTCAAATTCCAGTACATCACCAAGACCAATGTTGTAGACTCTCCACAATGACGTCCAATAAGGACCACAAATCAATGTCTTTTCATCATTCTTCTTCAAGTACAGATCACAGTTTCTAATTGCACTGCTGTTGGCAACCAGCCAATTCTTAGGAGTGAAATCATTCAGTCTCTCCCTAAATGAACATGGAACAACCTACAGGATGAATATAACATAATGTAGTTAACTTACCAACCTACAGGATGAATATAACATAAAGTAAACTATTGTTGTCTGGATGTGAAAACTCACCACACCATCAAATGGAAACTCATCAACAATGACAATCTGGAAGCTGGTTGCCCTCCTCTGTGTCCTACCACAGTTGTGAGCAGGTTGTCCACACACAGCACAGTCCATTGCTAAAAATTAATCAAGTAATTAGTAACATACCCTAATCATTGCAGCCATATTACAGTACTGAAGAACATTCTACACATTTCAGTCACTTATAATCTGATGAAGGACAATCTTATAATCTGATGAATAACAATCTTATATTTCAGGAACATAAATTTCAGTCACCCAACCCTAATCAGGAACATAATCAGGACAGAATACCCTAATTGAAACCCTAATCAAGCAGAGGATGAACAGTTAGAAGAAAGAGGGATTTACCGGAGAAGAAACCCTAATGAAGCAGTGGTTCTTCTTCTTTGGGTATCTTGCGGTCACTGTAATATTACAAGAAGAAAGAGGGATTAGGACAGAACCACAAAATAAAGATTAAAGCAACAGAAGTGAAGATGGTTGGAAGAATCAAGCAATAGAAGTGAAGAAGGTTGGAAGAATCAAGCAACAGAAGAAAACATTAGAGAGAGAACTGAAGAAATCTGAAGAACTTCAAAGGAACTAGAACTCACCGTACGAACTGCCGAGTCTGCAGATGGATGGAAAGAAAAAGAAAAGATTAGAGAGAGAACTCTGAAGAAATCTGAAGAACTGCAAAGGAACTGAAGAACTCACCGTACAATCTGCCGAGTCTGCAGATGGATGGAAATAAAAAGAAGAGATTAGAGAGAGAACTCTAAAGAAAAGATAAGAAAACAAGTCTGAAGAACTGCAGAGGAACTCACCGTAAAACTGCCGAGTGGGAGAGAGGGAACTGCCGAATGGGAGAGAGAGGGGAGGTTGTCCCTTCGGTTCCCTCCTTATAATATTCCAACGCTCCACGCGCTCTCTGTCTCTTCGGTTCCAGATATTTTGGCCCATATTTTGGCCGAGTGGGCCTTTGCCTAGTACTTTCTCCTATAGTTGGGCCTTTGTGTTTTTGAAAAAATTCAATTTGTTGCAGCAACTTATCCTTAGTATGGATTTGTTGCATACAACTGTAAGAAGTATACAGAGAAATTTCTTTTTTGAATCCATTTTAAAAAATAGCAGTGGCAAGTAGAAAAAAATTCAATTTGTTGCAACAACTTATCCTTGCTATTGTGAAAAATTAACACAATAGCAGTATGGATTTGTTGCATCTATATTTTCAGAAAAGCCAGAAAGCAAACACAACTGGATCAGAAAACACAAACTTGATATATAATATAAGTTCAATAATAGTTGGATACAAACACAACTGGGTACACAACCACAACTAGATACAAACACACTGGATACAAACACACCACAACTAGATACAAACACACTGGATACAAATACAAATTCATGGGCACTACTTAGATGATCTCTAGTAGATGATCCCTAGTTGATGATCTCAACAAAGTTAAGACCAATAAACTCTTGCATGTGCTCTACTTTCATCAAAAGAAGTGCTTCATTGCCAATGTTAGCAGCATTGGTGAAATCAGTCCATCCATTCTGAAAACACACATGCCCCATGTCCCAGGCAATGGAGTAGGTGCAGTCAATGAACTCTTTTTCTTCTTCTCCTAGCAGCTGTCCATCCTTGGAAAGATGAGCAGTGCCAAAACCTGGGTACATGTACCCATCTATAGCCTCAGTAGGCATGTACTGCAAAACAGATAAAGATCCACAATTGATTTAGTTGCATGCAAATAAAATAATTTCAGATGTCAAACATATGAACTGTGGGAAATTACCAGTGCATTGAAGTGAACATTATCATCATCCATCTTGTGCACCCAAAAATGTTTCTGATCCTTTGGTTCATAAAATTCCTTCTCCACAAAAACATCTTTGTAAATGCCAAACAGGATTGCAGCCATGTCCTGTTCACTAATGGAGTGGATGTCTGAGAAGATTGTCCTATAGAGGATACTTCTTATTGGGCTAGGCAAATCTCCTACAAGTAATCAGAGAGGATGTGTTAGCCTTAATTATTTCGAAAATGCATTGTGAAAAAAAGATGAGTTATTGTTGTGATACCAGTTTCTTCAACTGCATCCTTCTCAACATTGTTGGAATGAACAGTTATGTCAAATGAGTTCTCTAAAGGTTCAAAGGGATCATCAGTACATTGGAAATGTACAACATCACCCACAGCAATGTCATAAACTCTAACTAATGATCTCCAGTAAGGGCCACAGATTAGTGTAGCTGACTCATCCTTCTGTAAGAACAAATCAAATCTTCTGAATCTTGGGCTCTTGGCAACTAACCATTTCCCAGGAACTAAATTGTTCAACCTCTGTTTGAATGAGCAGGGAATGTACTGCAGTTTAACAACATAATTTAGATCCCATTGCCAAAAACTGTTTGAATGAGCAGGGAATGTACTGCCAAAAAAGATCACTACTCCCATTGCCAAAAAAGAACAGAGCAAAGAAGAACTATCAGAAAAACTTACCACACCACGTCTAAAACCATGGCCAATGACAATGTCAAATCCATTAGCTCTCCTGTTAGATATGCCACAATTGTCACCAGGCTGATCACAGATAGCACACGTCATGTCATCCATCACCTACAAAATAACATCCAGGTTAATTCACCTACAAAAATTCACCCAGGTTGATCACAGATAGTAGGTTGAAATTCAGAACCTGAGAGCTGAAAAGTCAAATGAGGAAATTCAGAACATGCGAACTTAAAATGTAGTAAAAGGATTAGATTGCATCAGATTAAATGAAATAGAATAAGAAGATCTGTGTACAGAATTGAACTCACCCAGAAAGTCAAAGGGATAGAAGAAAAGCTCTGCGCACAAGAATTGTAAACCGGCCAGGTTTCTCCTCCTATTTAAAGGTAAAGGGATGTAAAACTGCTCCCCCACGTCCACCACTACCCCACGTCCACCACTTCCCCCATGATGTGGCCCATTTAATCAGACACTATCCACTGTTTTCCCCCATGATGTGGCCCATTTAATCAGACACTATCCAGGCCCATTAATCCAGGCAGGCCCATTAAGTACATATGCAGTACTAATCTAGCTTTATTATCACCAGCTGGAGCCACGCAGCTGGATACCTAATTTTGACTGGAATAATCCTAGTGTCCCTGAAACTGAACAAGCAGACATCTCCCTCTTTTAGACTGAATGTTTTGACAACATCTTTCCATCCAAAACAGATAACTGCTTGTCCAGATTCAGTTAGCATCATTCTACAGTACTGAGTCTTGGAAACTGTTGGCTTGTTCACAGCAAGAAGAATAACTTCAGATCCTTTAGGAACCCCATGCCTGGGGGCTCTTGAGCATAAGACAGGCCTTAGAAACTTCAAAAGATAAGTATTTGTGCATTCTTTTGAAAAAACCTAGAAAATAGAAATTTGAATTATGATCAAATCATACTATACAGTAACCATTAGTATTGAACATGATCAAACATTACTAACCATTTCTCCCTCTCCAGGTCTCCAGTGAACATGATCAAAGGAAGCTATGATGTTTTCTTCTATCAATTTCCACACATACTCCTTAATATCAGGTCTTGGTAGCACTTCAACATAGCTTCTCAGTTGGATAACTTGATTGAATGTCAAATCAACCTTGTTTGCAAAAATGCATTCATTATCAAAGGATTCTTCACCAGCAAAACCAGGTCCTACATGACAAATAAAGCATTATTCATCACCCAAAAAAACTCTAGTAAAACAAGTATAACAGTAAGCATCTGCAGGTGAAAATCACACCTCTAGTAGTAATCAGACTCCTTTCATGAATCTCAGTGGGGCTGTACCTACAGAGATGTGCATAAATATGTTATAAGAGATACTCAGATAAATGGTAAGAATGGGTTTAATAAGACAGGGTAGTACTCTTCAATTTTAAGTATCTCAAGCTTAAGGTAGAACCACTGATGTCTGAGTCTTGGTGGTAGTTTTCTTTCATCTGTAAAACTGAACATGCAAACATCCCCTTCCTTCATATTAAATGCCTCTACCACCTTTGCCCATCCAGGAGGGATGATCTGGGCTTTTCCATCAGCCTGAAGATTCATCCTACAGTACTTTATTGGAGATCCTAACTTGAGCTTCACAAAAAAACTAACCAATTGAGATCTGGCTTGAATACAATGTCTCATGAGGTGTTCATCCATGAGGAACTGCATCAGGAACTTTCTTGTAAACTCTTGACTGAATTCCTGGAATTTGTTAGATAAAAATGTGAGTAATGTGCAGAACTTACAGATAAAAATATGAATAATGTGCAGAACATATATATACCATTAAACCCTCCAAAGGAATGACATTTGTTGATGTAATTGTGCTAACATAGTTCTTAATTGCAGGCCTTGGTAGCACTTCCACATTGCTTCTTAGCTTCATTAATTGGTGGTAATTCATTTGAACCAAATTTCCAAAAATGCAGTTTGTATCAATTGAATCAAATCCTGAATGTCCAGGTCCTAACAAATGCCAAACAATGTATCATCAGTACCAGAAAATATAGATCAATGACAAGAGCATAGCTTACAAAGTAAATGGTGCTAAACAAAACTCTAATTGTGATCATTAGCCTATCATCCCTCTCATCATCTTGGTCTCTGTAGTAATCATATTCATCAGTGAACCAATTACAGAACTATTTTCATATCTATTTCTAGCATTAGTAAAAATCATATTTTTTGTTTAGAATTACAGATGAATTAGATGAACCATTTCAGATATACAAAGAAGACTAGATGTACCATTTCAGATATACAAAGCACACTAGATGGATGAAAAGACATAGAATCGAACCTGCAATTATCTGATTGCTCTTGAGAAATCGCTAGGTGACGCGGGGGAGAAGGGGATGTGGCTGCTGCAGTCCAGTTGGTGCGGCCGCGCGGATCCATTGCAGAAGCTGCTATGGAGGCGAAACCCTAGCGGCGGCGCGGATGTGCCGCTAGGATCTGCAGCTCTCCGGCGGCGGGTGGTGCGGCGGCGCGGACGGAGAGGACCGAGAGGATCTGTAGCTCTCCGGCGGCGGGTGGTGCGGCGGCGCAGATGGAGATGATCTGCAGCTCGGGCTCGGGTGGTGGTTGTCTGGCGGCGGGTGGTGCGGCGGCCGCTGACGGAGAGGATCTGCAGCTCGGGCTCGGGCGGTGGTTGTCTAGCGGCGGGTGGTGCGGCGGATGCTGACGGAGAGGATCTGCAACTCCGGTTGTCTAGCGGCGGGTGGTGCGGCGGATGCTGACGGAGAGGATCTGCAACTCCGATTGTCTAGCGGCGGGTGGTGCGGCGGCGCGGACGGAGAGGATCTGCAGCTCTCCGTCGGCGGGTGGTGCGACAGCGCGGACGGAGATGATCTATAGCTCTCCGGCGGCGGGTGGTGCGGCGGCGCGGAGGACACATGGTTATACCCTACGGGTACATGACTTCAGCATACCTGGTCCAGCCCAAGGAAGGCCCACAGCAGACATACGCTGGCCCATGAAGATTTTCGGGTGGCCAAGGCCCATGACGCCTTCGGATCCTTGAAGAACAAGACTAGCCTAGATAGGAAATTTAAAGGGGTAAAACCCTAGAACTTGTAACCGACTAGGACTATGCCCGGGACCTGCCTAAGTCTATATAAAAGCCAGGAGGGCACGTCCTAGAGCTCTCGACTCATACTTTCGCACACACCTCCACGCCAGATCGAATCTACGCACCCTGTAACCTTCGGTTCCGCCGTAATAAAGAGCAGGCAAGCAGGAGTAGGGTTTTCCCTCCGGGGGCCTGAACCTGGGTAAATCTCGTGTCCCCTGGTTGCTTGTCTGTTAACCGTTCCACGATCTCCAGCATCCCCATCTTCTCCAAAACCCAAGTCCATAACAATGGGCATTGACGAGATCCAACCTCGTCAATTGGCGCCGTCTGTGGGAATCGAGGCTGCTGATTGTGCGATCGTGATGGTCCCGACCCGATCGATCTACAACTCCGCGGCGATGGAGAATCACCTCCTCTTCGGCACTTTCGACTTCACCGCCCACTCGCCGGCCACCATGAAGGATTTCAAGCCCGTAGGCGACGGACTCGAAATTTTGTTCGGGAGCTTCTGCTTCTAGGTGGGACAAACTGGCACCCTCCGCCTTCCTGAGCGGGTGCCCGTGCCATCAATCAGGCCCATCTCGTGGGCTCCACATCCCGTTCTACGCACATCACCATCGATAGATGAGTTCTACAACAGCAGCAGCTGCAACTTCGATCTGTGCGATCCGCCTTTGGATGAAGGGACCTACGATTCCGGATCTGAAAGCTGCGGCAGCAGCGAACCGATCTACGAGCACTACCAATGCGCCGCAGTCATCCAGGAGCAGCAAATGCCTAACCCGCCACCCAACACGAACCCCAACCTGCAGGATAGAAACGGCGAAAACGGCGGGAACAGAAGAAGCCAGTCCCCCCCACCCGAAGGGGAAAACAACGGCCACGTCATCCAACTTAGCAAAGAAGGATGGGTCCAGGCATGCTGTGCCGTCGCAGGCGACATAGTCCTACCTGTGGACTCCCCACGTGACCTACTGATGGCGTACCTTTACCTCCTCATCGAGGAGCACAAGAAGCAAGTCAAGATATATGAGACGCTCGACAAACGCAAGCAAGCAGCCTCTGAGTCCAGCGCGCGACGAGCTGCGCTCTCCGCCATGGCACCCGGCTCTAGCACGAACGGAAACCAGGGAAACAAGCACCGCTCGCGGGTGGAGAACATGGATCCCAAGGAACGCCGTGATGTAACCCGAACTCTCCACACATCGTTCATGGATATGGATGTCGACGGCAACATCATCCCGAAGACACCGCAAGCTGCGATCATGGCAGCCACTGCGTATCTCGCAGCCCACCAACCTCCGGAAGGGGACCCGAAAAGAGCCATGCATAAGTCCGCACTCACTGGACTCGGACTCGTCAGAGCTGCGCTCCACGAAGACGCTCCTGTGGAGCCAAAGAAGAAAGCTCCGGTCAGGCGCGACCGGAGCCCCACCCCTTCATCCGAAGAGGAGGAGGAGCACGACCTTCCTCGAAGGAAGAAGAGCTCGCATCGCCATAAACGCGACTACGACGCCAGAGACGCGCTTACACAGCGCAAAATCGACAAAGCACGAGCCAAACGCGCATGCTCGTCCGAGTCCGAGATGGATGAAGACGAAGGAGAACTCTCTGGAGCTCGATGCTTCAGCAGATCTGTTCGGTGAACACAGATGCCACGCAATTTCAAGCTTCCTTCGGATACTCCGAAGTTCAACGGCACGCAAGATTCAAAATCTTGGCTCAGCGACCATCTGTCATCCGTCAAGCTGCACGGCGGTAACAAAGAAACCGCCATGCAATGCCTCCAATTGCGGTGACAAAGGGCGCTGGTCCGCCTCAGCCTATCATCAGGATCCATCCGAAGTTGGGAGGAGCTATCTTACAGCTTCATCCGAAATTTCAAGCGCACCAGCAAGAGGCCCGCCTCAATCGAAGAGTTGCGAGCCTGCACTCAGAGAACGGGGGAATCTATTCGCTCGTACATATTACGCTGGTCTACCACCAAGAACTCCGCAGCACATATCTCCGAGGAGAGGGCCATCGACGCCTTCAGAGACGGCGTCAAACACCAAGATTTCAAGGAGGAACTTGGACGCGTCAAGCCCAAGACACTCGACCACCTCATGGAAATTGCCAACAGTTGGGCGAACAGCGAAGATTGCATTCAGCGAGCGTAATCAGATGAAGAGGACGACTACGGCTGAAGGCGAGAACGCCGCAGCAAGAGGAGATCGCGTGTCTATGAGGACCGCGACGGACCCGACATGGTCGTGGCTGGCTACGCTGACCGCCGCAACGACAACAGCCGCAACAGCGGAGGATACCGCGGAGGAAATTTCCGCGACAATGACGACCAGCATGCGGGTAACGCGCCGCGACATAACGGACCCTCAGCATTCGACAAACTTTCGGGTCCATGTACCATCCACTTCTACATCAACAAACAGGATGGCAAAAAGAAAGCCAGCCACATTCTCAAGGACTGCCGCGAGTTCCAGAAACTCAGCGAAAACATGGTGCAGATGAGGCAACAAGCCCCAACCCCTGCATTCGGAAACGCACCCGCGCCAGGAGAAATAGCACACGGAGCTCCTCCACCACCGCCTATTGGAGGCCCAAACCAACCAGTCGCACCAGCGCAAAACAACGCCGGGGTCGGGTACCCCCCACCAAAAGGAGCACTAAATATGATCCAGAAGGGACGCCCCACAAACAGGGTGCAGAAGAAAATCACCCGACAAATCAACTTGGCCGTGGAAACTCCGCCTGCAATCCCTGAGTACCTCAGCGGATCGGAGTCCTGCATCACATTCACTCGCGCGGATCACCCTTGTCAGATCCCTCGCCCAGGTCATGCTGCCCTGGTGCTGGAGGCGCAGATCGGAGGCTTCGAGATGAGTCACATCTTTATGGACGGCGGCAGCGACATCAACCTAATGTTCGCAAGCACTCTAGCAGCAATGCGGATCCCGCAATGCAGCCTGGAATAATCAGACACAACGTTCCACGGCATCGTCCCAGGGAAGGGCATATTCCCCCTGGGCAAAATAGGGCTCGACGTCATCTTCGGGAAGCCGGACAACTTTCGGCAGGAGCGCCTTGAATTCGAAGTGGTGGACTGGCCGTCGCAATACCACGCCATCTGGGCGCGTAGTATTCGCAAGGTTCTGGCCGTCCCACTCGCATACCTACTACTCAAGATGCCAGACCAAAGGCGTCATCACAGTCCACGGGAGCTTCACCCGATTGGACCAATGCGACAGGGATTTCAACAAAATCTCCCAGTCTTTCGGCATGCAAGACGAGCTTGTAAGGCTCTGCGAGACAACGGACAATGGGGTACCCCCAGTCACAAGGCAGAACGCACCTGACATGTCCTTCGACTCCACCATCAACACCAAGAAAGTACAGGTCCATCCGACGGACGCCTCCAAGACGGCCTTGATCGCCAACGACCTCAGCACTGCATAGGAAGACGCGCTCGTCGAATTCCTTCGTGAGCGCTGGGAAATCTTCGCCTGGTGTCCTACGGACATGCCAGGAGTTCCCAGGGAATTCGCCGAGCACGCACTCAATGTCTTTCCAGACACCAAGCTACCAGCAGTCCATCCAAGACTATCGGAGCCGAAAGCTATCAGCAAGGAAATCAATAGACTACTCGCTGCAGACTTCATCAGGGAAATCAAAGAAAGCGAGTGGCTTGCAAACACGGTGATGGTCCCAAAGAAGGACACGGACATCCTGCGGATGTACGTGGACTTCACGTCACTAAACAAGCATTGCCCAAAGGACCACTTCCCTCTTCCACGGATCGACCAGATCATCGATTCGACTGCAGGTTGCGAGAAACTCTCCTTCCTCGACGCCTACTCAGGCTATAACCAGATTCGGCTCAAGGTCGAACATCAGGAGAAAACGGCGTTTATCACACCGTTCGGAGTATTCTGTTACAACACAATGCCCTTCGGGCTAAAGAACACAGGTGCCACGTACCAGCGATGCATGCAGGCCTGCCTCAAGGACCAGATCGGTCGCAATGTCCAAGTCTATGTCGACGACATAGTAATAAAAACTAAGGAGGCAAGGACACTTATCGACGATCTCCGCGAGACGTTCGACAATCTTGATCGCTACAGGATCAAGCTCAATCCCGAAAAGTGCGCCTTCGGCGTCCCATCGGGCCAGCTGCTCGGATACTTCATCTCTCAACGAGGGATCGAGGCGAACCCGAAGAAAATCAGAGCCATCATGACGATGGAGAAGCCGAAAAACCTCAAGGGCGTCCAGCAGCTCGCAGGACGAGTAGCGGCGCTAAGCAGGTTCATCAGCCGCATGGGCGAGAAGGCCCTACCATTCTACCAGCTGCTGCGCAAGGCAGACAAGTTCGAGTGGACACCAGAAGCCAACGACGCATTCGAAAGCCTCAAGCGGCTCCACCTCGCCCGTTTTGGTCATGCCAAAGGAGCGCGAGCCCCTGCTGCTGTACATAGCAGCCACACACCAGGTGGTCAGCATCGTACTCGTGGTCGAATGACCCGAAGAAGGCAAGACCCACGGGGTCCAGCGCCCAATTTACTACCTCAGCGAGGTACTGACACCAACAAAGCAGAGGTACCCTCACTACTGAAGTTAGCCTCTACGGCGTGTTCATGACGGCTCGACGGCTGAGCCATTACTTCCAGGAGCACCAAGTGATGGTCGCCAACGAGGCACCCCGAACAAGATCCTGAATAATCCGAGGCCACGGGCGGGTGGCTCGTGGGGCATCGAATCGTCACCCTTGGACATCGCTCACGAAGCGACACGCATCAAATCTCAAGTCCTTCGGACTTCCTGGTACATTGATGGATCTGCGGCTGCCGGACACCCGCATATGTCGAGTTCTTGGACAATGCACTTCGACGGCTCCAAGCGGCCGGAGCAGGGCAGGGTCATCGACCTCCCCGCAAGGCGACAAGATGAAGTACGTTCTTCGGATGAAATTCAGAGCCTCCAACAACGAGGCCGAATACGAAGCCCTCATCCATGGCATGAGGATGGCAAAGATATGCGGCGCAACGCGCCTGGTCATCTACGGTGACTCCAACCTCGTCGTCCAGCAGACGATGAATGAGTGCGACGCACACGTCGAAAACATGATCGCGTACCGCGCGCTCTACAACGCACTCGAAGGCGAATTCGACGGCTGCGAACTTCGGCACGTTGGAAGAGAGAGCAACGAGGAAGCCGATAGACTCGCCAACATCGGCTCCACTTGCGCAAAGGTGCCACCAGGAGTGTTCCTCGAACAGATCTGCGTGCCATCCATCAAGCGAAAGTTTCCCAAGGGATCACCCGAAGAAGTAGAACACTCGGGAGCTACGCTACCTGAAGGACACGAAGGACCCGAAAAGCCGGACACAGAGGTAGCCATGGTCAACCTAATGCAGGTCATGGCAGTCGAAGAAACTTGGACGTGACCATACCTCCAGTTCTTGATAAACGGAGAACTGCCTGACAGCCCGACAGATGCCCGGCGCATATATCGTCGGTCAAAAGCCTTCACCATCATAAACGGCGAGCTGTACAAGCGCAGCATCACGGGTGTACTACAACGGTGCGTCACCATCAATGATGGCAAAGCCATACTCCGTGACATCCATGAGGGCATCTGCGGCCACCACGCAGGCAGCCGCTCCCTTGTCGCCAAAGCTCTACGAGCAGGATTTTACTGGCCAACGGCCATGAGCGACGCAAAGGACATCGTCCGAAGATGCAATGGATGCCAACGGTTCGCCGACAAACCGCACGCACCTGGGTCCGAGCTCAGACCCATACCTATAGCTTGGCCTTTTGCTCAATGGGGCCTCGACATGATCGGCAAACTGCCAAAATCCTCGAAAGGGGGACACGTCTTCCTCCTGGTTGCAGTCGACAAATTCACCAAGTGGATCGAGGCCATGCCGGTCACCAACCAGAAAGGCAAAACTGCCGTCAAGTTCTTCGAGTCCATTGTCTACAGGTTCGGCGTACCACACAGCATCATCACCGACAACGGATCGAACTTCATCTCGGAAGAATTCCAGGACTTCTACGAAGGCCTTGGGATCAACATCACGTACGCCTCAGTGGCACACCCGCAAACGAACGGGCAAGTGGAAAAGGCCAACGGCCTAATCGGCGCCGGCATCAAGAAGCGCCCCATGAGCTCACTTGAACAAAAAGCTGGAAACTGGACGAAAGAGCTACCATCCGTCCTGTGGAGCTTACGGACTACGCCAAACAGCTCCACCGGCTACACACTGTTCTTCATGGTACACGGAGCCGAAGCCGTGCTACCAGCCGAAGTACGCCACCAGGCCCCACGGGTCGTCGCTTACAGCGAAGCCGAATCCACGATTGCACTTGAAGACGCCGTCGACACACTCGACGAAGCATGGGATATAGCAGCAGCTCGATCAGCGGTGTACCAGCAGAGTCTCCGCAACTACCACAGCCGCCGGCTGCGCCCAAGGTCCTTCGTCGAAGGAGACCTCGTCTTGCAACTCAAGCAAAAGCGACCTAATAAATTCGAGTCACCATGGGAAGGACCCTATGTCATCACCGAAGTCATCCCAGGGGGCGCCTATCGCCTCAAGCACGTGGAGTCTGGAGTCGTATACTCCAACCCATGGAATATCTCGCACCTGCGACGATTCTATCCGTAGCAACCTACCCCCTTTTACTTTCAATAAGGCTTTCAGCCAAGTCTATTCAGCCGAATAATGGACCTCCTCCATTACGATATAAATAAAGCTAAGTGTCTCGCCCCAAAACTTCAGTTCGCTCTTTCGCAACTTTACTACATGCTACAAACGCACTCGGGGGCTCCCCCCACCTCACGATTTCATCGACTGAGGACCAAACATGTACACCTGAGTAGCTGACAACGTCAGGCAAACGAAAAGGACACGTACTCAATCAAAGCACTGCGTGCTCACAAACAAACAAACCTTTACAACAAAGGGCACAACACGCCCAGCCGAAATATACAAATTTCACATCTCTCTCTTTTAACAGGTACTACCTATGTTGAAGAATAACCTGGGCACGCTGCTCAAACAAATCTACGACCTGTTCGGCATACTGCCTTACAGCTGCGTAATGCGGATGCATGTCCCACTCACCGCCATCAGGGCGAAGCGGTGGCCCAGCGGCCACAGCAGCCAAATCCACGTCAGGCTGGTGCAGCCTCACAAGAGACAATGGAGCCTTCACTCCTACGACGAGCTGTTGCCGCACCAACTCCTTGACATTACTCACATTCCGAAACTTCGACAGAAGACCCGCAAGGGTCGTCGGTACGGCATCCAAAGGAAACATGACGTGCAGCACCGAGGAAAGCGATGTCTGCACTTGACGGAGCACCCGCGAAACTTGATAAACACGATCCTGCACCGTCGCCAGAGCCATGGCGCGATCGCGATCCATCCAGAAGAAGCCGCCGGCCTCCATGTCCTGTTGAGTCAAGAAATTGACCCGAACAGTGACACGCTCCTTTTCTTCCCTCGGAGCAAGATTCGCACCTGCGACAATCGCACAAAACAAGAGTAAGGCCAGCAGGCTCATCCGAAGAACTGAGCTATAGCTCGAACCAAAGAACAACTTACATTGCAGCTTCTCGGACAGCCGAACCAGCTCCGCCATCAAGTACTCCTCTTTGGCTGCACCACGATCCGCCTTGGACTTCCAAACGTCGGCGTGACCGCGTAACCCGAGCAACTCCCTCTCCAGACTACGCACACGATCCCGAAGGAAAGTGAGCTGCGAGGAATCATCCAAGGATGGACGCAACGGCATTGCGGATGGGGCGTCAACAGGGTCAGCACCCGAAGGAACCTAGATCAGCAGCAAAAGAAAGAAACACAGACTTTCAGCCAAGGATAGAGCACGACTCAGAGGAATTCATTAAATATATAAGGCCACTACGTGGCACAAGGATGGTGTTTTCTTCAAGATATTTACAACAAAAGTAGACTACAAACTACCCTACGTCTACTACGCCTAAGATGCGGGACCCTGAGTCGCCTCGGAGCCGCGCTTAGCTTTGGCCTGCCGCAGCAGGCATACTCGAACAAGAAATCAATGAGCTTGGGCCCATATCGCTTGCAGCGAGCAGAATAGGCAGCAAAGGCTGCCTCGGATCCATCCACAATCGTCGGCATCCGAGAGGTGATCTGGGGAAGATCCATCTCTGCTCCAGCCGCCAAGGCCATCGCCAGCCCGACGGACGCGCCGATGCCCTTCTGCTTGCGCTTGTACGCCGCAGGCGCTTCGGCTGACAGAGCCTCCGCCAGAGCATCCACATCATCAAGGGCTGCGCCCTTCGGGACAACCTCCTTGTAGAAGCGACCAAGGACCTCTTTCGCCTTGGCAAGGGAGCTGACGACGGTGCTGCAGCGGTCTTCGACCGCCACAGTGGCATCATCTAGAGCACTCCCGTGCTCCAGAGCACCGCGGTCGAACTCGATACCTGCGGCATCTGAGACAAAAAATAAGAAGAAAAGCAGCACAGAAGAAGACCCGAAGAAAAAGAAACAAGTACAAAACTAGCACTCACCCGAAATAGCCTTGGCAGCAGCCATGAGCTTCGCCGCCACCTCTCTTTCACGAGCAGCCGCAACGGTGGCCAGCTGCTCCTCACGATCTGCGGCCTCCTGCTGCAGACGCTCCTTTGCTTTGGCTGCCTTAGTCAGCTCTAGCTCGAGGCGTTCTTTCGCGCCAACGGCGACTTCGGCCTTTTGCTCCGATTGACCAAGGCTCTTTTTGAGAGCGTCGACTTCACGGAGGGAATTGTTATGCTCCTCTGCATTCAAGACAAGCAAGTGTCAAAAAAACAGGACCAGGATAAATAAGAGAGGCATTACAAGGCAGATAGATACCTTGAAGCTGTCGAAGGTTCGCCTCCAGCGCCAGGCGCTCCTGCACCAGCCGCTTGGCCTCCTGCACAAAAGGCTGAAGAAAAAGAAATAGCAGTAAGAAAAGGGCTTGGGGGCTACGCCCAACACAAAGGAGTAAACACAAAATTCGCACACGAAGACACTCGGGGGATCCCCCCGTGACATGAAGCAGAAAAACTTACATTCTCTGATGGTGACTCCGAAGGACCGCTTGCGAAATTCTGAGGCACAACCACCTGCCCCTCCTGCAACGGAGGATCCGGAGCCGCGCCACCCGAAGTTGCCACCGTATGAGGAGGAGACGCAATTTTCGACTCCCCCATCATCTCCCGCGAACCACCACTGGAGGAATCGTGGGAGGAATGCCTGCATACGAACCAATCAGCACAAGCACAATAATCATGAAGGAAAAAGGACAATAGTACAGCAAGAAACTTACGAGCCCAGTGAGCTCAGGTCAAAGACAGGAGGAGTCCTTCGGGCTCTCTTCTCCTCCTTCTTTTCTTCCTTCTTCTCCTCCTTTTTCTCTTCCTTCTTCCGCTTACAAGGGTGCGGGCGCCACAGCCCGCATTGGAATGGCAGGAATGGGAGAAGAAGAACCTCCATGACCGCCACTATGACGCTCAAGGCCCGTAGGGTTTCGGGAGTCGGAGGAGTCGAGGCATCCAAGACTCGCTGAGCTCCGTGACTGCTACAGATGATCCTCACTCGACTCGTCGGCATCCTCCGCCGGAGATCGCGCCGACGGTAGCTCGGACACGGAATCAACCACTTCATTATCCGGGGCATTCGGATACCTTTTGGGCAACGGCGGTGCCATGCCCGGCACTTTGAAGCTCTGCAAAATCAGAAGGAACTTTGTTAGCAAACAAAGGAAATAAAAACACAGCCGACAAAAAACACTACGTGCACAAATCTACACCTGCGGTACGGCCAACATCGAAGAAAATGGAGGAGTTAGCGACTTCCCCGGGATTTCTTCTCCGGTTTTGAACTTCAGCAGCGCGCGAAGGGCCCTGTCAAGATCCCCCTCGGACATTTTCTCAGCCGAAACCCTCGTCGGATCACGGCGCCCAGAATAAAGAAACATCGGGTGCGCCCTCGCTTGGAGAGGCTGCACCCGACGCTCAAGAAAAGTCCGGATGATGTCCACGCCGTTCACCTCCTTCTCCGGAATCAGCTGGAGATCCTCCACCCGACGGCAAAGGGCCTCTATCTCCGCCACCTCACCGTCCAAGATTTGGTTTTTCCAAGACCTTTTTCGCTCAATCATTTGGGAGGGGTCAAAGGGAACAAGACCAAAATCTTGCCCGGGCACTACGGAGTCGCGGATATAAAACCATCGCGTCCGCTAGTACTGGATAGATTCGGACATGGAAAAGGAAAAGAAGAGCAGATTGGGACTAAGAGAGATGATGAAACCCCCAATGGGATACACACCATCTGAACCAGATTGCCTCTTCACGGAATAGAGCTTCCGGAAGAGGCCAAAGTGCGGCTCAATGCCAAGCCAGCACTCGCAAAAAGTGATAAAACACGCAATGTGGAGAAGAGAATTGGGAGACAGATGATGAAGTTGAATCCCATAGAAGAAGAGCGGTCCACGAAGGAAGTCATGGACCGGAAAAGAAAACCCACACAAAACGAAGGCGAGAAACATAACCCGATACCCAGATGGGGGACGGGGGATTACCTCATTGCCGGGGAGTTTGACGGCCTCCCTATCTTGCGGGATCAGGCCCCGCTCGTGAAGCTTGCGGAGATCGCTCTCCCGCGTCTCTGATCGCCGCCAGCCACCATCGATGACGCGCGTAGCGGCGGTGCCCTTCTTTCCTCCGGCAACGCTGGTCCCAACCGCAGATGAAGATTTCTTTGGTTTCCCCATTGCGCTACGGCGACGCCGGCGGTGAAAACACAGAAAAAATGACGGAAATGTGGAAGGAAATTCCAGCGCGAAGCAAGAATCGCTCGAGCACAAGGAGGCAGTGAACACAAGAACTGGTGCGGTGAAAACAAACCGCGGTTTCCCCCAATGATTATAACAGCGAAGACGACGCACGGAAACCGTCCATCGAGAAGACCTAACGCCAACGGCAGATCTGACCGTACACGTGTCAACATCACAATGAACCGTCGTTACCACGCCGTCCACTACGCGCGGAAATCGAGGAGACGCCGTAATTATCTCCACACAGCGCGTGACCGGTCAATTCAAAGTCAGCAAGTGGGACCCACGTTCGTCCAGTCAAGTCATCTCTGGCGTAGCAGAAGCTTGAGGTCATTGATCGTCAGCACTGATGTCATCAAAAGCTATACTAGCACCAACTACAATTCTTTGGCTCCACAGCTAAGAGTACTCATTCGAATCTTCGATTCGACTAAATACTCGGGGGCTACTCCTATCGAGGCGCTGGCGCACCGGAAGATGAATAACGACAAAGTATTTTCTTCGAGTCCTACGTCGAGTCTACGACTCCACTACGGACTCGGGGGCTACTCCCATAGGGAGGATGGATTTAAGCATCCGAAATTTTTTGAGTCCTACGAACTTAACATCTGAATAATGCTCGAACTAAAGTCTCTGCTCGAGTCTACGACTCGAACAGACACTCGGGGGCTACTCCCATAGGGAGCGCTAGTCGCGCACCCTATGAATTCTTCGACTGTGATCTTTCGGATCAGCACGCAAAAACTTTTTGGCATCTCTGCCCCAACAAAACGCTGAGTGAGCGACAATCTCCTTGGCCACCCGAAGCACCTCGGTGGTGACAAATGCTTGGATGCTGCGTCTGCGACGCAAAGATAAGACCTACAGATATCATCTGATGGCCTGGCAACGTACACGACTGCGCTCTGCTAGTATGAATCCATGCCAGCAGGTGTGATGAAAAATCCCGACGGACGCGTTGGGTACATCAATTAAAAACACTGGAATTCCGCTCCTATAAGTCCTCCGTGGCCTGAGTCGAATTACGCCAGCATATGTTCGGGGTTCAAGTTAAGGGACTCGAACCTGATGAAGATCATGTTGTTTCGTCCTAAGATAGTTAACTGACCCTGATCCGTCAGGAGAGTCAGGCACGTGTATCAACAATTCCTACACACATATATTGTTAAACACCTAATTGCACCCGAAGGATTAAAGAGTCCTCAGCCGAATCTACGATTCGACTGATCACTCGGGGGCTACCGACATGGTTATACCCTACGGGTACATGACTTCAGTATACCTGGTCCAGCCCAAGGAAGGCCCACAGCAGACATACGCTGGCCCATGAAGATTTTCGGGTGGCCAAGGCCCATGACGCCTTCGGATCCGTGAAGAACAAGACTAGCCTAGATAGGAAATTTAAAGGGGTAAAACCCTAGAACTTGTAACCGACTAGGACTATGCCCGGGACCTGTCTAAGTCTATATAAAGGCCAGGAGGGCACGTCCTAGAGCTCTCGACTCATACTTTCGCACACACCTCCATGCCAGATCGAATCTGCGCACCATGTAACCTTCGGTTCCGCCGTAATCAAGAGCAGACAAGCAGGAGTAGGGTTTTCCCTCCGGGGGCCTGAACCTGGGTAAATCTCGTGTCCCCTGGTTGCTTGTCTGTTAACCGTTCCACGATCTCCAGCATCCCCATCTTCTCCAAAACCCAAGTCCATAACAATGGGTATTGACGAGATCAAACCTCGTCACACGCGCGAGAAATGGAGGCCAAACCCTAGCGCTGGCGGCGGGGTGCCTCTCTTATACATTGGACAACAGAGGGAAGGGGGGGTTGTGCAAGGTGGCGCAGATGGAGGGACGAATATGAAACTAAAATATTAACTGAGGGGCGTCCCAGCTAATCGCTATAACTATGGAGCCGAGGTGGAAGGACACAAAATAGTTAAGAACAACCTAAGGTACTAATGTGCAAATTGACCACAGTATATACGCACACACCCACCCACCGCGGCCGTCACTTTCTCCACTCCCTCACTTTCCACTCCCTCACTCTCTCCCTTTCCTCGTTAGGGTTCCACCGCCGCCGCCGCCCCACATGAAACCCCTCCAGCGAATCCCATCGCCGCCGCCTCCGTTAGAGCTCGTCTGTTTTTTTCTCGTGTTCTTCTTCTATTCTTCTTTCTTCTTCTGTTCTTCTTGATTAGGAACTGTTGTTCTTATTCTCCTCGTTAGATCTTTTCTGTTCTTATGTTGCTATGTTTAGATCTGATCTAGTGTTCTTAGATTAGTGTACTCTGGTGTTCTTAGATTAGTGTATAGATCTTTTCTCGTGTTCTTAGATTACTGTACTAGATCTGGTGCTGTTCTTAGATCTAATCTGGTGTTGTTATTAGATTAGTGTTCTTAGTTTAGTGTGAAAATGTGTGCTGTCATTAGATTTGTTATGTTCTTAGATTTGTTCGAGATCTAATATGGTGTTCTTGGTCTGAAATGTTTGATCTTGTTTGATCTAACCTGCTATCTGATCTTTGGGTGCTTAGATTTGTTCTTAGATTTATGTTCTTTGTCTAGATCTATGTTCTTAGTTCTATTTATTTTCTTAGATTTTATTTTGTTTAGGGTTCTGCTAGGCTTACTGTGACAGTTCTGTTGATGTCAAATGTTCTGAATCACCTGTGACAGGTCTCAATTCGTTGTTGATTATTTCTGGTTAGGGGTCTACATTAATCCATGTTATGTTGATTCTATTGTTCTAATTGCTATAGTTCTGAAAAGTTCATAATGTTACAGTTCTGTTGATGAAGAAATGTTCTGAATTTTCAGAAATTTCATAATGTTCAGAAAGTTCATAATGTTCAGATTGTTCAGAATGTACTGAACTTTCTAAATGTTCTGATCTTTCTGAATGTTCTGAATGTTCTGAACTTTCTGAACTTTCTGAATGTAATTATAGACTTCCTGAATGTTTTGCTATGTTCAGAAAATTCAGAAATTACCGAATGTTCAGAATGTTTAGCATGATTTGAACTGTCTGAATGTTCTGTACTTTCTGAACTTTCTGAATGTTAGGAATATTCAGAATGTAATTATTGACTTTCTGAATGTTTTGCTATTTGATCATGTCCTGAACATGTTTTAGCATTACTGTTTACATGCTGTTTTTATACTAGATGGGAACCTGTGAGAACTGTGCCATTGACATCTCAGATGACAGTGGCAGCTTGATCCCAAGCCACAACACTAGTGGCAGTGACACCTCTGGCAGTGACACCTCTACGGAGTGGTTCGTGCCAGGTGGTTATGTGCCAATTATGCCAGTACAAGATGATGGCTTTGTTTTAAGGGGTATGTATCTATACAAACTTTGAACTATCTAGTCTGTTACAGCAGTTGAGAAATGGTACTAATATGAATAAAATTTGTTCTATTTGTCAGATCGACCAAAAAACAAGGGAATATATGAGTGGGACAACCAGTGTATGTTTGGAAATGACATACTACTGTGTCCATGTCAAGTTGAGTTTCTGGACGAATGGTGCAATGACAGAAGGCCAGCAATAAAGTACTATGTCTACAAGATGACAGAGTCAGCTGTCATTGAGAAGAAATGCAAAATGGTGAGATGCTATTTACTTTATCATGCATAACAGTGTAGTAGATACAGAGTCCAAAAGAATGCTAACAGTTGTGTAAACTTGATACTTACACAGGAATTTAATGCTGAGTTCACAACCAAGTACCTGAAGGAATTTCTGGATGAACCACTTACTGTACAAGTTGAATCCATGGCTGAAGATGATCGTGTGGATGTGAGGATGAAGATGGGAGTTAACAATAGAGCAATGATAACCAGTGGATGGTGGACAGCTGTGTAGGCCTTCAACATGAAGAAGGATGATGCTATGCTGTTCAGTTTCTGGTACAAGTCAGACGGTAAGTTGCGCCTGATGCTTGCGGCACTCCCATAAGTGCATAAGTGGTAGATCTGACAGTACTAATTGGGTGGAAGTATGTAGAACTTATGTTATGAGTTCTACTTCTTTTGGATGTAATTATCTGATGGGCTGCTTAAGTTGGACTGCCTAGTACTATGCTGGACTACTAAGTACTACTTTTGTAGTTGTAAGTATGGAGCAGTAAGTACTATGTTGGATTATCAGTATGGAATCAGTAGTATATAATTATGTGCTGTGTGGTATCTGTTTTCTGATTATTTGATTATGCTGGTTATTCTTTTGGAGACACAGCACACAGTGCCTCAAATGGATGACCATTTTGAGGCACACCGGATAGTGCCTCAAATGGATGACCATTTTGAGGCATGTTTGACAGTGCCTCCAATGATCATCCATTTGAGGCAATGTCAGGTGCCTCAGCTGGTTGGACATTGGAGGTAGCAGCATAGTGCCTCAGATGGATGATCATTGGAGACACACCAAATAGTGCCACAGTTGGTCACTATTTAGAGGCATAATTTAGTGCCTCTAAATGGTAACCAATTGCGGCACTTCTAATTGTGCCTCAGTTGATATACTATTAGTGGCATTATCACAGAAAATGCCTCTAAAAGTTATGTCTTTTTGAGACACAGGTCAAAGTGCCACTGATAGTTTAGCATGGAGGCACTGGACTGTGCCTCTATTTTTCAAAACATTAGAGGCACTATCAATAGTGCCTCAAAAGGATAAACTATTAGTGACACTTTTAAAACTGCCACTAAAAACTCATATTTTGAGACACTATTTTTCGAAGTGACTCAAATAGATACAATTAGAGGCAGTTTGAAAAAGTGCCTTTAAGAAAAGTGCCTCTGATTCCTGGACGTGTCATAGTGACCCCTGCTGAGAAAACAATGGGCAAGTGGTGTCAAGCTCTGTGATTATCTGATAAGCTCTGTCGACCCAGAGTTCCTAGTCAAGTGTGATAGGAGGAGAGTGGAGAGATAAACAAAACACCTGAGATGAGGTCACTTGGCTGGCGGGTGGCGGCCGCTTGTTGACGAAGCACATGACAAGAGAAGAGCCCAGCCTCACCTGATTCTTTACTTGCGGGCAACCTGTGAGTGTGACTCATCGCCATCATCATGGATTCCCGCCCCTTCCGGAATCAAAGAATGAAGCGTCCTCCTCTCCAATCGATCGATCCAGAACCTTGGCTCGCGTGCAGCAATCAGATCGTTGTATTATTTCTTGTTTAATCGAACTGGTCGCTTTCTGACTCCGATTACTGAACGGCCACCGAAGGGCGAGCTAGATCCGCGTGTCAGTTACAGGATCTGGTCGAGCGTAGTTGCAGGGGAACGTGGGTGGTGGAGCTGGAGGTCGAGGATCGCATGAATTGTTGGACTGATTCTGATTGGCAGTGATCGGCGATCACGGGGCGCGCCGCACGCGTTCTTCGCCGCACCGTCAGGCGGTCAGGGCGCGGTTTCGCTCGATCGCTTGCCCGCGAATCGCTCCTTGGTGCGGTTCATGACCAGCTGCATGAACGTCAAAATCAGTTTAGCAGAAAAAAATTACTCTGTAATCGTGTTATCAGCTGGTCATAACATGCACCTAGGGTTCATGCATGTGCGCTGCAAGGAAAATGGATGTGAAACGTCCAAAGAGGAAAAAACGACGGCATCCGATGTCTTCTTCACCGGCGAACACTAGCAGTAGCGGTGCAACCTCCAGTTTATGCTTTCCTTTCTTTCGTTCTGTGCATGGTAGCGAGCTGTAATGTGTTGAACTCTGTTCCGTTATCTTACGGTATAGTGGAACCCGGCCCCTTATTAACTGGGAGTCGTATGGAAAAGGAAATCCGATAGCTTCCCTTCGAGATATCACAAATGTCCTAATCACATTTCAACCAAATCATACAGTGGTACACACCCTATCATCCTTATCCCCTCCCCCTGCTACAGTACCTGAAGGGAGCTTCGCGAGCGCCGTGCCGACCCGATGCTCTCCTTGCCGGCGGTGCCGGCCAGGATGGGCTGAGGGGAGGCGGTGGTGGCTGTAGTGTATATACTAGGTGTTGTTTTGGGCTTAGTCCCTTTGGCTTTGTGCCGGTTTGGAGCTCTGCCATGGTGCTAGCAAGCAGCGCATGGTGGTGTCCAGATCTTCCTCCGGGTGGTCGTCCATGGTGGCCGGCATTGGTGAGGGCGGGATCTGGTGGAGTCTCGACAAATAAGCTTGCTTGTACTAGGATTGGGCTGCAGCAGCCAGGTTCGTGTTCTTCGCTGGCCGGCCGTGGAGGCGGGGGGAGGAGAACGGATCCTGGTGTTCTACAGGTCGTCCTTGTGCTACCGAGCTACTCTTGGGTGCAGTCGAGCGGCTCCCGGAGGTTGCTCACTTCTCTCTCGCATGGTGCTCCGTTGGTGGGAGCGAGTGATGAGAGTTTCGATTTGAGCAGCTCGGCAAATAAGCTCGCTTTTAAGCACGGCCTCCATGGTGGTCTGGATCCGTCCTCTTCTTCTGCTCCCTTGGCCGGCCGTGGCGGCGAGGGAGGGAGCGACTCTGCAGAGGCGGAAGCAGGCGTCGGCAGGCGGAGGGAGGCTGGTGGGTTTCTGCCGCTGGGCCGCAATCTCTGGCGACGTCCCCTTTTCCGCTGGCCCTTGCCCACCTGTGGCAGGAGTGGGGCTTGGGCGCCGGTTGTTTCTCATCGTCGACGGAGGCGGAGATTCGAGGCTCGACATCGCAGGAGTAGAGGAGCTTCTTCACCGAGCAAGAGCAACACATCGACGGGGATTGCGCCGTTCGTCATCCGAGCCGGCAAGGATTTCCGGCAAATCAGCAACCTCCAATCGGAGGCCCTTTCTGAGGACGGCCGCCACATTCATCGCCGCCTCCGAAGCAAGTGGTTCGTCCCCGCTTCGGTGCCCGGCGACGGCGTCACCGGCCTCGCGCTCAACGGAGGGGAGAGAGAAGGACTCGATGGCGTTGGTTTATCTCTCAGGAGGGTCCTTTCTGCTTTTACCAGGGACCTATGTGTATTTTTCAAATTTTATGGGGTCCTTTGTGATAAACTGTACACCCATCGTCTGGTTTTAATATAAGCTTCCACGCCCTTCGGGGCGCTCCTGGGTTCAAAAGAAAAAAAAACAAATCATACAGTACCAAACACCAAATCGACCGACACATTCAATAGATTATTTGAGGAAATCAATCAACAGATTCCTAATTAAACCTCCTGACAACGAAAGAACCTCTATTTTTGAATATATCAAACCATCTCTTTTTGCATTTCCTATGATATGCTTGTATGTTGATTTTGCAAAGTTTTCAATTCATATTTTGCAAATATGAAATTGATATGCAAAGTGTGAGATGTTGCTATGTGTGTGGTGCCATTTCAGGTCATATGAGATGTTGCTTGTGCGCATCTGAAACGGCTCGTTTCCTAAAACTACAATACAAAAAAATTTGTTGCAGACGCTGAAGCGGGTTTTGTGCGCTCTTTCGGTTCTGGAGCTCGTAAGAACTTTTCCTATGCCTATAGGAAGGGTAATTATTGATTCGCCCTACTCGTGGAGGGTGTGAGCAACACACGATGCGACATGATCTTCTTCCACGTACATTCCGAGCAAAACATCTTTTGCATTTTTCAGCCTTTTGTTGTTTTTGTCGCTTTGTTGACTATTTACATATTTGTGCCCTTTACGTCTCGCTTTCGCGTAGTTCTCTATGATTAACGGTGCAATTATTTTCTTCGGTGGTAAGCTAGAAAAACTCCTTTTTCTTTTCTTTTCTGAAGTAATACAAATCCATGTGTCCTAATCACATTTCAACCAAATCATACCAAACATCAAATAATCATTCGGTAGATTCTCAATTAAACCAACCTCTATAATCGCTCCAAGTTATCAGTCTCAGCCGGCCTCCACACTAGTGTATTTTTGGCTAAATAGGAAATTTAAAAGTATTAGGTAAACATAAAAATCTCTGCTTATCTCTACATCTTTTTAAGATAAAAAGACAGGAGAAGTAAACAAGCCCTCAGGTTTCGCACCATCGCCATGCCCGCGAATCGCTCGCTGGTACTGGAGGTCCGTTCATGACCAGCTGCGTGGACGTCAAAATCGGTCAGCAGGTCTCTTTTTCAGCTGGTATAACATGCACCTAGCCACCTAGGGTACATGCATGTGCCGTGCGCTGCAGAGAAAATGGATGTGGAATGTCCAATGAGGAAAAAACGACGGCATCCGATGGCCTCTTCAACGGCGAACACTACTAGTAGCGGTGCACCCTCCAGTTTGTGCTTTCCTTCTTTAGTTCTGTGGTAGTGGACTGTAATGTGTTGAACTCTGTTTCGTTATCTCACGATAGCGGAACCTAGTCCGACTTGTTTATTTTTTTGGTATTTTTATTACTAAAAGATGTGGGACATACAAAGATTTGGTGTTCAGTTAATCTATCTACTAATTTATAGACAGATAGGTTCGTTCGCACCTTTTTTTCGTTCCGATTTTTTAATGGACGAATTTGCCCCTGTTAGTTCGGGGATTTTACACCACTTGCCACCGCCAAGTAACCCGTACGTTTTTTGACTGGATAAGGTTCAACCTCGTTGCTGCGACGCCGAGTGCCCATGCTCCCTTTTGTCTCTCCCCTTCGCCGACCGCCCCGACTCCGCCGTTGACCGCAGACGCCCCTCCCTCCGTTGACGAGACGCCCTTCGACCCCGTCCCAACCTAGAGCCTCCGATGGCGGACAACTTGGTGGCCAGTCTTGGTGAGCTTCACGCCATAGGAGGCCCAACCATCGCCCCGGCTTCCCTGCGGGGCTGCTGTAGTCCCCGCCGACCCGGCGAGGGAAGCTGGGTAGCACGGACGAGCTTCGGCCAGGCTCTCCGTCCGATGTGTACAACCAGCGTGATGGGGGCGCTCCCCAGTGAAGGGATCGAACGGAATCAAGCTGGGGCTCGGGATCACGTCGAGGTGGTGCTCGTAATGGGGAAGAACTTCACCGCCATGGACATACCCACCCGCCATCCAGCCTCCTCCATGGGCGTCACCATCAAGACAGCGGAGCAGCGGTACCGGCGAGGACGCACTCGGGCTGGTAGCAGGCGAGGCTCTCCGTCTGGTGTGCACGGCCAGCATGCTGGGGGCGCTCCTGACGGCAGGAATCAAAGGGAATCAGCCGTGCTCGATGGCTCTATCGATCTAATTTTGGCTACGGAAGATTGGGATCGTGGGATGGTAGTTTTGATTTTGACCAGTCAACGTACAATTTCTTTTGAGTGTTTCCAGTCAACGAACAGTGATACATTGCCTTTACTAACTCGTGCGGCATGGCGTACTAGGCCATATACTGCAAGATATTTTGAAGTGAGTAATATAAATAATACAAGAATTTTATATTGATTTGTTTTTTTTTCGAAATTTCACTAATTAAAATTCATCAAAATTAGTATAAAGAGATCCAAAAGTAAGAAAAAATATAAATAGGTCACTGGAACACCTAGCGACGACTATAAACACTAGCACGAGGCAGAAGGTCCGTTCTCGCCCTTCCATCATCAGAGTCGGGAAAAACTTGTCATAGTAGAGGTTGTTGTAGTAGAATATATTACTTCACATACAAAATGTATTTATAATTTTTTTTCCTGTTAAAAACATAGGTACTGACCTAATTTATTCCCAATAAGAATTATAAAATTATAAACAAAGAAATTAGCTAAACACAAAATCTATTATTTTTCTTCTTCAGTTTTCCTATAATTTTCCTATAATTTTTATAACTTTTGGAACATAACTACACACGAAGTGAGATCACACATACATACGCATAATGACATTGCTTAGAACCATATGTGTCTACATGTTTATAAAATATTACGATACTTGATCCGTAGCAACGCACGGGTATTTAGCTAGTACTTTACAATTCTTTTAAATACGTTTTTTAGAAATACTTTACTATGATGAAGAGTTTTTAATCTAACTAAAAATACACCGGTGTAGAAACGATTTGTGAGGATATTTTAGAATTATTGCTGTTAGGAATAGACAAAGTTGTATTCCTCTGAGGCCAAAAGCCACAATATATAGTACAGGTACAGGGCAAATATGCAGCAAGCCCCCTAACATATGGGGAAAATACAATATACAGATATATACATCTAACACCCTCCCTCAAACTCATGGTGGATCCACAACACTGAGTTTAGAGAGTAAGAAATCATGCTACGCTCTGGTCTGTGCCTTCGTAAAGAAATCCGCCAACTGTAAATCTGAAGGCACATACTGAAACGCAACAACCTGAGCCTATACCTGAGCACGTGTATAGAAAGCATCAACACCAATATGCTTGGTAAGTTCATGCTTGACTGGATCACGTGCAACACTAATAGCACATGTGAACCAGAGTGGATGTGGTAATAGAGACCCCAAAATCCGTAAGTAACCACTGTAACCAGGTCACCTCGGCAGTCAACAAGGCCATAGCACGCAGCTCAGCCTCAACACTCGAACGGGAAACCGCTGTCTGTTTTTTCGTCTTCCAAGCAATGAGCGAACCACCAAGAAACACACAGTAAGCAGAAAGGGAACGACGATCCGAAGGATCACTCGCCCACGTAGCGTCCGAATAGCACTGGAGCTGGAGAGAGCTGGAACGAGGAAAGAAAAGGCGACGAGTGATCGTACCACGAAGATAACGAAGAACACGGAGAAGATGACTATAGTGAACAGTGGTAGGAGCAGAAACAAACTGACTCAAAATATGAACAGGATAAGAGATATCAGGACGAGTGACAGCAAGATAAACAAGGCTTCCAACAAGATGACGATAACGCGTCGGATCAGGAAGAGGATCATCATCAGTAGGTTGAAGCTTAACATGAAGCTCCATATGTAGGGGTTCGTAGCATGGAAAACAAAAATTTTCTATCGCATACAAACAAACAAGCCAAGATCTATCTACTAGATTGCAGCAACGAGTCGATGGAATAACTCACCCTCGAAGATTCCAAAGTGTTTAACGAGAGCAGATTCTCGTGGGTGATGTAGTCGTACTCTTTCCGATCTCAAGATCGCGTAGACGATCCTTCCGCGCCAGCGTTCATGGCGCTCCCTTGAGTCGGTCACATCGTTCGATTTTCGACGAAGACCTTCCTCTCCCTTGTTCCAGAAAGCGGAGGTTGTAGCACTCTCTCGTGATTCCTGGCAACGGGCGTGGTACCGGAGGTAGAGGGGAGATCCCGCAGGGCTTCGCCTTAAGCCGGTGCGAGTATGGTGGAGCTTATGAGAGAGGCTATTAGTGGTCTAGTAATTAGACACACCAATTAGAGGGCTCTAAACTAATTAGAAGGCTCTAAACCGAAACAGCTCTAAACCGGGGTCTAGGTCTAGTTTCTAGTTTAGAGGATAGGAACTTGTGTGTCTCTAGAGGGAGGCCTGCCCTCCTTTATAGGTGGGAGGGCTGGCGCGCCAGGAGGGAGGAGTCCCTCCCAACTCGCCTAGGGCTGGCCCCGGCTTGGGAGGAGGACTCTCCCCAAGTCGGTTTCAACTTCTCCTCTTTCCAAAATCGCGGTTTGACCGAAACTGCGGCTTGACTTTTCCAATTTAGGAATTAAATAAACCCTTTATTTTGGACAGCGAGAACACTTAGTAGATGATGCATTCATTCCATTTTGCAATGACACATTCATGTACCCCTTCCCCCCAGTCCGGACATTCGGGACCTTCTAGAATGTTCCCGATGAAAACACCTAACCATTCCCCAACTCCAAAACGGGACTTTCCTTATATGAATCTTATTCTCCGGACCATTCCGGATCACCTCGTGATATCCGGATCCCATCCGAGACTCAACAACATTCGGTCTCTTTCTCATAATACCATAACTACTCAAACAACGTCAATCCTTAAGTGTGTCTCCCTACGGTTCGTGAATTATGCGACATGATCGAGACACTTCTCTAACAATAACCAATAGAGGAATCTGGAAATTCATATGGCTCCTACATATTTCTACGATTACTTTGCGATCGAATGAACCACTTACATACGATACCAATTTCCCTTTGTCTCACGATATGTTACTTATCCGAGGTTATGATCGCCAGTATCTCTCGCATACCTAGTTCATCCTCGTTCTTGATAAGTACTCTTTTCTCGCTCCGTGATATGTGATCCCTTGTGACCAAGTCACATGCTTGCAAGCTAATTGGATGACATTTCACCGAGAGGGCCAGAGAATATCTATCCGTCATGTGGATGGACAAATCCCACTCTTGATCCATGTGTTTCAACCAATACTTTCCGAACACCCAATGCCACTTTTATAGCCACCATTACGGTGTGGTGTTTGATGACATCAAAGCATCCATCCAAGAAAGGCAATATGCATGATCTCATGGTCGAAGGAATTAGGTTACTATGTATCGTAAAGCATATAGCAATTGAACTATTGAAATGACTTGATCTTTATGCTACGCTTGTCTATAGGAGTATGTCCACCATATCATTCTCCTAACGATATGATCTTGTTGTTGATAACATCTCAATGTTCATGACAAAGAAACCACATCATCAATCAACCAACAAGCTAGTGAAGTATAGAGGCCATACTAGGGACTTCAATTTAAGTTTACAAATCACACAAGTATTAATGGTTTCCTTGTTAATACTATTATAGCATGAATGTAAACATTTATCATAAACACAAAGATATATAATAATAACCACATTTATTATTGCCTCTAGGGCATATCTCCAACAGCCTCCCACTTGCACTAGAGTCATCTAATCTAGATTACATGGTAATATACCGAACACCCATGGCAGTTTGGTGTTGGTCATGTTTTGCCCTCGGAGAGGTTTAGTCAACGGATCCATATTCAGATCTGTGTGTACTTTGCAAATCTTTATATCCCCATCCTGGATATGTTCTCGAATAGCGTGAAAACGCAGCTTGATATGCTTCACTTCTTGTGTGACCTTGGTTCTTGCGCATTGGCTATGGCGCCCATGTTATCACAGAGATAGACATTGGGTCCAGCGACTTGGAACCACACCCAGCAGAATGAACTCTTTCATCCATATCGCTTCTTGTGAAGCCTCCGGCAGCCATGTATTCGATTCAGTTGAAGATCTCGCCACAACGCTTTGCTTTGCACTCCTCCAGCTAATCTGCACCATTCAAAATAAATACGTATCCAGTTGTGATTTAGAATCATCCGGATCGGTGTTCCAACTAGCATCGGTGTAACCATTAACAACGAGCTGTTCATCACCTCCATAAGAAAGAACCATATCCTTAGTTCTTCTCAAGTACTTAAGGATGTTTTTGATCATTGTCCAATGATCCACCTGGATCACTTTGATATCTGCTAGTTAGACTAACAGATATGCGATGTCGGGTCTAGTACATAGCATGGCATACATTAGAGATCCTATGGCTGAGGCATAGGAGTCTTACTCATCTTTTCTCTATCTTCCGCCGATGTCGGACTTTGAGTTTTACTCAAGGTCATATTAAGCAACATGGGCAAGAACCCTTTCTTGCTATCTTCCATTCCAAACCTCTTTAGAACTTTGTCCAAATATGTACTTTGTGACAATGATATTTGGCTTCGATCTATCTCTATAAATCTTTATGCCTAATATGTAAGCTGCTTCGCCAAGATCCTTCATTGAAAAACTATTATTCAAATACTCTTTGACACTATTAAGAAGGTCTACATCATTCCCAATCAACAATATGTCATCCACATACAAGATTAAGAATGCCATGAGCTCCCACTCACTTTCTTGTAAATACAAGCTTCTCCATAAGTTTGTATAAAACCAAAACTTTTGATTACCTTATCAAAACGTTGATTCCAACTTGGATGCTTGCTTCAATCCATAGATGGACCGTTGAAGTTTGCATACCTTGTTAGCATCTTTAGGATCGACAAAACCTTTGGGTTGCATCATATACAACTCTTCATCAATGTCTCCATTGAGGAATGCTGTTTTGACATCCATCCGCCATATCTCATAATCATAATATGCAGCGATTGCTAACATAATCCTCACGACTTTAGCTTCGCTACCGTGAGAAAGTCTCATCGTAGTCAACTCCTTGAATTTGTCGAACCCTTTTGCGACAAGTCGAGCTTTATAGACGAGAATATTACCATCAAGATCTGCTTTCTTCTTGAAAATCCATTTGTTCTCGATGACCTTCCCGCCATCCTAAGTCCACCAAAGTCCATACTTGGTTTTCGTACATGGATCCAATCTCGGATTTCATGGCTTCTTGCCATTTATTGGAATCTGGGCTCATCATTGCTTCCTCATATGTCTCGGTCATCGGTGTTGTCCACCAACATGACATTCATAACGGATCATACCAATGGAGTGGTACGATTTCTCGTTGACCTCCGAGGCTCTGTAACTTCAACCAAGTTTCATGATCACCATCACTAGCTTCCTCTCTTATTGGTGCAGCACCACAGAACTTCTTCCGGTCTGCGCTACTGCAATTTCGAGAGAAGGTTCGACAACCTCGCCGAGTTCTACTTTCCTTCCACCACTTCTTTCGAGAGAAATTCCTTCTCTAGAAAGGATCCATTCTTGGCAACAAAGATTTTGCCTTCGGATCTATGATAGAAGGTATACCCAATAGTTTCCTTCGTATCCTATGAAGACGCATTTTCCGCTTTGGGTTCAAGCTTGTCCGTCAGTAACTTCTTTACATAGGCTTCAGATCCCCAAACTTTAAGGAACGACAATTTAGGTTTCTTCCCAAACCATAATTCATACGGTGTCGCTTCAACGGATTTAGACGGTGCCCTATTTAAAGTGAATGCGGTGTTTCTAATGCATAACCCCAAAATGATAGTGGCAAATCTAAGTGACATCATAGAACGAACCATATCTAAGAGAGTTCGACACGACGCTCGCACACACCATTACCTGTGGTGTTCCGGCGGTGTCAACTCGAAAGTATTCCACATTTCTTCAAATGCTCGCCAAACTCGTAACTTAGATATTCACCTCCACGATCGTAACGTAGAAATTTAATCTTCTTGTTACGTTGATTCTCTACCTCACTTTGAAACTCCTTAAACTTCTCGAAAGTTTGGACTTATGTTTCATGAAATAGATATACCCATATCTACTCAAGTCATCCGTGAAGGTAAGAACATAACGATAACCATCGGCGATGCTACACTCATTGGACCACACACATCGGTATGTATGATTTCCAATAAGTCGTAGCTCGCTCCATCATACCGTAAAATGGAGTCTTAGTCATTTTACCCATCGACATGCTTCATCTTTCAAGTGATTCAAAATCAAGTGATTCAAGAAGTCCATCTAATGGAGTTTCTTCATACGCTTCACTCCAATGTGACCAAGACGATATGCCACATATAGGTCAAATTATCGCTGATTTCAAACGCTTAGCCTCAATGTTATTAATATGTGTATTTCTACTATCGAGATTCAATATGAATAGACCATCTATCAAAGGTGCATGTGCATAAAACACATTACTCATATAAATCGAACAACCATTATTCTCGGATTTAAACAAGTAACGCCTCGAATAAACAAGATCCCGATATAATGTTCATGCTCAACGCAGCACCAAATAACAATTATTTAAGTATAAAACTAATCCCGATGGTAGATGAAGAGGTAGTGTGCCGACCGATCACATCAACCTTTGATCCGCTTCCACGCCAGATCGCCGTCACCTCGCTCTTCACTAGCTTCCGCTTATTCTGTAGCTCTGCTTCGAGTTACAAATATGAGCAACCGAACCAGTATCAAATACCCGTGCACTACTACGAATACTAGTGAGATACACATCAATAACATGTATATCGATATACCTTTCTTCTTGATGTTGCCGTTCTTCAAATCTGCCAAGTACTTTGGGCAATTCGCTTCAAGGACCTTCTCCCTTGCAAGAAAAGCACTCCCAGGCTTGGTCCAGCCTTGGTCCTCTTCGTCGGTATGGTAACTTTCTTACCACCCTTCTTGAAGTGTCCCTTCGCTTAGACTTGCCTTTCTTGAATTTGGTGGTCTTATTGACCATCAACACTTGGTGCTCTTTCTTGATCTCCACTGCAGATTTTAACATAGCAAATAGTTCGGCAACTCTTTGTTCATGTTCGCATGTTGTAGTTCATCACAAAGTTCTTGTAACTTGGTGGTAGTGATTGAGGATGCGTAAACCCCCAAAGTATTAGGAATCACTATACCCAAACTTTGAAGTTTATTTGCGTGCCTGCACATCTTAAGCACATGCTCACCGACGGAGCTACCCTCTTCCATCTTGCGCTTAAAGAACTTTTCGAAGCTTCATAACTTTCAATTGCATGAGTCTCAAAGATTAATTTGAGATCCTCGACAATATCATATGGGTCGACTCTTCAAACCTTTTCTCAAGTCTGATTCTAAACCATACAAGATAGCACATGAACTATGGAGTACCGATTCTTCCGAGCGAGGTAAACATTCTTTACTTCATCGGTAGCATCACCGCAGTGGGTCACCTAGCGGTGCATCCAGACATAGGTCAAATTACCAGGTGAGGACAATCCTCAAATTGCGGAACCAATCCATGAAGTTGCTTCCATTGTTTTTCAACTTTTCTTTCTCTAGGAACGCATTAAAATTAATGGTAGGGCTGCCATTGATCTACAACATATTTGCAATAGTTTAGACTAAGTTTATGATAAATTGAGTTCAAATTAATTAATGAAATTAAACTAGGTGAACTCCCACTCAAAACAACATCCCTCACATTGTTTTAGTGATCACACGAACCAAATCCACTACATCAACACCGATCATCACGAGAGATATAGTTTTAATGGCGAACAATCATCATGTTCATCATATCTACTATATGATTCATGCTTTGCCTTCGCCATCCGTGTTCCCGAGGCCATGTCTGTACATGCTAGGCTCGTCAAGACAAACCTTAGCTTCGCATAAGCAAATCTGGCTTGCTTACGTTGTAGTCACCATGAATCAAAGACACCCGATCATCACGTGGTGCTTGAGCAGCAAGCTTTGGCAACGGTGCATACTAAGGGTGAACACTTTAGAACTTGAAATTTATGTGCATGAGGGATCATCTTATAATGCTACCGCTGCCTACTAAGCAATACAAGATGCATAAAGGATTAACATCACATGCAATTCATAATATGTGATATGATATGGCCTTTCTTCTTTGTGCTTCCGATCTCCATCTTCAAGCACGAACATGATCTCCATCATCTCGGCATAGCATCAAGGTCAATGACGCTTCTTCATGGTTGTCGCCCACCAGCTTCAACTATTACAACTATTTTGAATAGACACCAGGTCTTAACAGAAATTAAAGACAACCATATGGCTCACCGGTTGCCAACTTACAATAAGGAACATTGCATACATCAAATATAATCACAATCATGGCCATATCACATCATCAAGACACCCTCAAAACAAAGTTAGACGCTTCTACTTTCTTTGCATATTTTACGTGGTTTGGGGCTTTCCATAAGTGTCGTCTAACTTTAACAAGAACCACAACATTGATACTAGCATTGTTGATTACCCGTTGTAAATTGGATCTTAACTATGCTAGGAGAAACAGCACCAAAGCCACTTATGCAATACAAGTTGCATGTTAAGCGGAGCAAGTCTCATGAACGATGTCATGTAAGGTTAGCCCGGCCGCTTCATCCCAACATACCGCAAGATGCAAAGTACACAAAAGGCAATCTACAATAAAGCATCAACGCCCACAATGACCATTGTGTTCTACTGCAACAGATCTACATATAGACACGGCTCGATACACTGTAGGGTTCAGAGTAGCATGGAAAACAAAAATTTTCTATCGCATACAAACAAACAAGCCAAGATCTATCTACTAGATTGCAGCAACGAGTCGATGGAATAACTCACCTCAAGATTCCAAAGTGTTTAACGAGAGCAGATTCTCGTGGGTGATGTAGTCGTATTTCTTCCGATCTCAAGATCGCAGACGATCCTTCCGGCGCGTTCCAAGGCGCTCCCTGCAATCGGTCACACGTTCGTACTGACGAAGACCTTCCTCTCCCTTGTTCCAAAGAAAATGAGGTTGTAGCACTCTCTCGTGATTCCTAGACAACGGGCGTGGTACCGAGGTAGAGGGAGATCCCAGGCTTCGCCTTAAGCCAAAAGTAGTATGGTGGAGCTTATGAGAGAGGCTATTAGTGGTCTAGTAATTAGACACACCAATTAGAGGGCTCTAAACTATTAGAAGGCTCTAAACCAAACAGCTCTAAACCGGGTCTAGGTCTAGTTTCTAGTTTAGAGGATAGGAACTTGTGTGTCTCTAGAGGGAGGCCCTGCCTCCCTTTATAGGTGGGAGGGCTGGCCAGGGAGGAGGAGTCCCTCCCAACTCGGCCTAGGGCTGGCCGGCTTGGGAGGAGGACTCTCCCAAGTCGGTTTCAACTTCTCCTCTTTCCAAAACGGCGTTTGACCAAAATGCAGCTTGACTTTTCCAATTTAGGAATTAAATAAACCCTTTATTTTGGACAGCGAGAACACTTAGTACATGATGCAATCATTCCATTTTGCAATGACACATTCATGTACCCTTCCCCCGGAGTGCCGGACATTCCGACCTTCTAGAATGTTCCCGATGAAAACACCTAACCATTCCCCAACTCCAAAACGGACTTTCCTTATATGAATCTTATTCTCCGGACCATTCCGGATCACCTCGTGATATCCCGGATCCCATCCGAGACTCAACAACATTCGGTCTCTTTCTCATAATACCATAACTACTCAAACAACGTCAATCCTTATGTGTCTCCTCACGGTTCGTGAATTATGCGGACATGATCGAGACACTTCTCCCAACAATAACCAATAGAGGAATCTGAAATTCATATGGCTCTACATATTTCTACGATTACTTTACATCGAATGAACCACTTACATACGATACCAATTTCCTTTGTCTCACGATATGTTACTTATCCGAGGTTATGATCGCTTGTATCTCTGCATACCTAGTTCATCCTCACATCGATAAGTACTCTTTCTCGCTCCGTGATATGTGATCCCTTCTGACCAAGTCACTAGCTTGCAAGCTAATTGGATGACATTTCACCGAGAGGGCCCCGAGAATATCTATCCGGCATGTGGAGGGACAAATCCCACTCTTGATCCATGTGTTTCAACCAATACTTTCCGAACACCCAATGCCACTTTTATAGCCACCTCACGGTGTGGTGTTTGATGACATCAAAGCATCCATCCAGTAAAGGCAATATGCATGATCTCATGGTCGAAGGAATTAGGTTACTATGTATCAGAAAGCATATAGCAATTGAACTATTGAAATGACTTGATCTTTATGCTACGCTTGTCTATAGGAGTATGTCCACCATATCATTCTCCTAACGATATGATCTTGTTGTTGATAACATCTCAATGTTCATGACAAAGAAACCACATCATCAATCAACCAACAAGCTAGTGAAGTATAGAGGCCATACTAGGGACTTCAATTTAAGTTTACAAATCACACAAGTATTAATGGTTTCCTTGTTAATACTATTATAGCATGAATGTAAACATTTATCATAAACACAAAGATATATAATAATAACCACATTTATTATTGCCTCTAGGGCATATCTCCAACACCATAGGGGTCTCAACAGTGCGCTCATCCCCAAGAGTAGCACGAGCAAGAAGGTCCTGAATATACTTTTCCTAGGAGATGTAAAAGCCAACAGGAGTGGAGGAAACCTCAATCCCAAGAAAGTATCGAAGAGGACCAAGATCAGTCATACGAAACTAATCACGAAGACGAGCTTTAACAAAGGCGATATACTCAGAATCATCACCAGTAATGATCATATCATCAACATAGAGAAGAAGGAGAGTGCGTCCACGAGGAGAAGTGTGAACAAACAGCGCTGGATCATGAGCACTGGGGGAGAAACCAGCAGCAGTCACTACGGAAGCAAAGCGCTTAAACCAGGCACGAGGGGCCTGTTTGAGGCCATAAATAGAACGTCGAAGACGACAAACCATCCCCTCGGGAATAGAATACCTAGGAGGAGGCTGCATATAAACCTCCTCACTCAACTCACCATTGAGAAAGGCATTCTGAATATCAAGCTGGGACACAGACCAGTGACGAACAGAAGCAACAACAAGAAGAGTACGCATAGTGGTCATATGAGCCACAGGAGCAAAGGTCTCATCATAGTCACGACCATGCTCCTGTTGAAAACCACGAGCCACAAGACGTGCTTTATAGTGCTCAAGAGATCCATCAGAGCGGGTCTTAATCTTATATACCCACTTACACGTGATAGGACGAACACCGGGAGGGGGAGATACAAGATCCCAGGTGCCGGTCAAGCGCGCAGCAATCTCCTCAGCCATGGCCAGGCCATTCGTGATGATGCTCAAGATCCCGATAAGGAGTCGGCTCGAGGCAACAAAGCCCATACCGACTAGGAGAGTAACGGTTGGGGCACGACAATGAACAGAGGACGAGTAGAGGGAAGCTCATCAGAGGAAGACGACTCAGGAGACGACGATGAAGAAGAAGGAATAGCAGAGGAAGACTCCAGAGAACGAGGAGAACTGGGAGAACTAGACGGAGCAGAGGAGGATGGTGTCGAAGAAGAGACATCAGGGGAAGGAGATACTGAAGAAGACACAATAGGAGTAGAAGGAGGTGTGTCAGGAAAGAGAATAAAAGAGATATCTTCCACCGGGTAGGTACCAAATGGGACGAGGATAGAAAGGACGATCTCATAAAAGTAACATCACGAGATACGATCCGACGACCAACGGGTCCCAACAGCGATAGCCCTTATGCTCATCATCAGATTCCAAGGAAGACACACTCAACAGACTGAGCGGTCATTGGTGTTCGCATGAGCAAGGAGAACATAGCAAACACAACCAAACAAGCGAAGCATGGAGTAGTCTGGAGACTGTCCAGATAGGTGCTCAAGAGGGATACCACCCTGCAGAGTGGCAGAAGGCTGAATATTGATGAGGTAAGCCGACATAGCGACAGCCTCAGCCCAGAAATGCGGCGAAAGAGAAGAAGCAATCATCATGGCACAAGTGGTTTTAAGAAGATGGTGATGCTTACGCTCAGCAACGCCATTCTAGGCATGTGCGCCAGGACAGGAGAACTGAGCAAGGGTGCCCTGCTCAGCAAGCACACCTCGCAACATCTGGGAGACATACTCACCAGCAGAATCAGCACGAAACACACGAATGGGGGTAGAATATTGAGTACGGACCATGGCCGCAAAACGCTGATATATGGAGAGCACTTCACTGCGAGAGCGCATAAAATACAACCAAGTGTACCGAGAAAAATCATCGATGAATAAAATATAGTAGCGATGGACCCCTTTCGAAGCGAAAGGAGCCAGACCCCAAACATCGGAATGAACTAAATCAAAAGGTCGCTGAGATACAGACACGCTAGTAGGATAGGGAAGCTGAATCTGTTGACCTAACCTACAGCCCTGACAATGTAAAGACCCATCTCTTGAGACAGACCCCAGAAGGCCACGATGAAGTAATGACGACAAGCGAGAGTCACAAAGGTGACCAAGACGATGATGCCACTACTGAAAGGAGCTGGTAGCAGAGGCGACGACCGGAGAAGAACTGTCAGATGAAGTGGCAGCGGAAGGAACACGAAACCAGTCTAACTCCCAAAGTCCTGAAGAGTCATGGCTGCGAGGGCCAGCTCCAACCAGGGCCTGTGTGCGACGGTCCTGGACAACACAAGAATCAGCATCAAGAATGACGCGACAACCAGAGTCAGTAAGCTGGCTAGCAGAGAACAGATTCATCTGAAGAAGAGGGACATGAGAAATATCAGGAACAGAAAAAGAAGAAGTAGAAAGGGTGCCTCGACTAGAAACAGGAAGAGAGGTACCATCAGCCGTGAAAACACGGACAGGAGAAGGGAGAGAACAAAGAGCGGACAGAAAAGAAGCTCCAGAATCCAGATACCACGGCGACGCACTGACCGTAGAAGGTGGTGGTCGCAAGAAGGAAGAATCGATCCACGTAACCAGCAAGTGCCGTCAAGAAGAGCCTATAGCAGCTAGCAGACCGCGAAGACTCCTGATAATGTCCTAATCAGAGAGAGCAATTGCTGAAGACCCGGAAGGAGCCGACTGCCCACGAGCCTGGTGTTGCTGACGTAAAATGGGATCCCGTGTATAACAGGTGGCCCAAGTGTGGCCATCCATGTTGCAGTAAGAGCAGTGACGAAGAGAACCACGGCGACCCTGACCACGAGCCTGCTGGTGCTGACTCGGACCCTGAGGCTGCGGGTGCTGACTCGGACCCTGAGACCGCTGAAGCTGACCCTGTCCTGGAGGAGTAGGAAGTATCGGCGACGGCATAGAGGACCGCGGCTAAGTCGAGGGAGCAGACGGCATAGGAGGACCACGAGTAGAAAGCACAGACGGAACCACAAGAAGACCAGCACCACGGAGACGGGTCTCCTCAGTCTGAAGCTCAGACAACACCTCAGAGAGCGGAACACGACCATGAGCATTGAGCTGAGCACACCGGGGCTCAAACTCCTGGCGGAGCCGAGACAGAAACTCATAAATGCGGTGAAACTCCAAATCCGAGCGCACAATCTGGCAGCACGAGCATGTGCCACAAACAGCAGTACAGAGAGAATCAAGCTGACGCCAAATAGCAGCGCTCTGAGTATAGAACTCATTAATAGTAGAATCACCCTGCTGAAGAGCATGCTCCTGACGAACCACAGACAGGTAAAGAGCATCCCCAGACGGCTGATAACACTGACGAAGATGTGCCCACTGAGCGGCAACTGTAGGGAGACTCATGAACTCGCAGACATCTGGGCAGAATAATCGGAGGTGAGAACAGCAGCAGCACGGGCATCCTCATCGACCCACTGAGTGTAGGCAGTCAGAGCGTGGCGATAGGACTCGAGATCAGCAGTGTACTGCTTGAGCTTTAGGTCATAAGCAGCAACAGCACTATCATCAGCACTCTGAGCAGCATCCTTGGCCTCCTGAGAAGCATCAGCGCCGAGAACAATCGGCGTCGACGGAAGAGGAGCCATAGGAGCAGGGGGCACGGCGGACAGGAGACCTCGCCGGAGAGCACACCCCAAAGACGGAGACTGCGCATGTGAACGCGCATAAAGGCAGCGAAATCAGGATAATTCGCGCCATCGAAGATCACCGGGCAGCAAGGAATCGCAACATAGCCCGATGCAGAAGACATCTCTCTCAATTTTTTTTTGTTTTTTTTCTCTCTCTCGAACAGATCTAGCAGTTGGCAGATCGAAGCAGGGAGCAGGGAGGGTCGCCGGGAGGCCCAGCAGCTGGATGCTGGCACAGGGGATCCGGGCGGGCATAGGAACGGCGCAGGGGAGCCGAGCGGGCGGAGGTGACTGGGGAGCCGGGGAGGGCTCGCCGGCGAGCGTGGGCGGGCAGAGCTGGCGGCCGGCCGAGCGGGACCAGGCAGGAGCGAGCAGGAGCGTGGAGGAGGTGGGCGACGCGCTGCTCCTGCTTCCTCCCAGCTGGCGGCCGGCCGAGCGCGACCAGGCAAGAGCAAGCCCGCGCGTGGAGGAGGCGGGCGACGGGCTGGGCAGGCGTGGCGTCGTACGTTGCCGCTTGATATCAGACAGATCCGATCCGATACGGCCAGAACGGGAACCGGCGATGGCCGGGGCGAACTGACGGCGGCGGCGGTCACAGGCAGAGGACCGGTGGGCACAGGAACCCTAAAACCGGCTCTGATACCATGTTAGGAATAGACAGAGTTGTATTCCTCTGGGTCAAAGACCACAATATATAGTACAGGTACAGGGAAAATATGCAGAAAACCCCTAACATATGGGAAAAATACAATATACAGATATATACATCTAACAATTGCCTCCAAATCCAGTCCAATAAACGATCTATCGGAAAAATTTTAGAATACGAAATAATCCTCTCTCATCCCCTTAAATACCATAAAAGTAAACTAGGCCTAGCTGGGAGTCGTATGGAAAAGAAAAAAAAATCCGATGGCTTCTTCATGAGTGTAGCCCGTAGGACTGGTCATGGTAAAAACTTGTATCGTGGCGGGCTCTTTCAAATCAATGTATTTAGATACAAATAATATAAACGACCTCCTCGAAACAGACTTTCGCCCTGTTTTATAAATAAAACAAAATGAATATTAACTACCCCTCAGTTCAGAAATAAGTAAGTTGAATTTATCCACATTCGAATGTATATATAAGATTTGTTTAGATTTGTATGTATCTAGACGTAAACATTTGAATCCACACAAATCCAAGTCAGTTATTTTCAGAGAGATAATTTGAACCAAATCATACAGCACATTTCACCCATTTCTTTTCGAGATATCACAAATGTCCTAATCACATTTCACCCATTTCTTTTCGAGATATCACAAATGTCCTAATCACATTTCACCCATTCAATAGACTATCTGAGCAATCATTCAGTAGATTCTATTAAACCTCCTGACAACGAAAGAACCTCCATAATCGCTCCAAGTTATCAGTCTTAGCCCGCCTCCTGGTCACTTATCGCCCTTCAAACCCACCCAAAAAACATCTGAGACGAGTTCGATCAGGAGGCGGCACGATCGACGCGCCGCGCATCATCCAGAAGAGCTAGGAAAGATTTTTTCCCGTCCGGCCGCTTCACCTTTTTTCAGAAGAGGCTAGTTCCTTTTTGGGACAGCCAAAGGGCATTCCATGATCACGGTAGGGCCGATGGACGGGAAGGCCCGGGCAATGCCATGCCATTGCCACGCCGACGCCCGACAGCGACGCGTTGTAGAGCGGAAAAGCCGAGCGCGAGTGCGACATCTGCGAGCACTCTCTCCGCGGGATGCCGTCGACCGATTCGAGCTAGTGACAAAAGAGCGAGCTGACGTGCAAGTTGGCCGCAATAATTCCCGGAGAAATCGAACGAACTGAATGCTTCTGCGGGCGGATGCAAATGCCCGGGAATGCAGGAGGCCAGGATACGAAAGCAGCGCCTGGGAAAGCCACCGCCGGCGTGAAACGGGCCGGACCAAGACGGAGTCAAAGAGGACTTGACGCTGGTCTAGTACAAATCTACAGAATCCAGATGTGATCTACAGCGCGACACATAAGCCGGTTGGCGCCGAACACGACGAACGTCAAAACCTGTCGTTTTCGAGCGGCGATAATAGGTTAACAAAAAGAGATGGTCGAATAAAATTTGACTACCGTGAGTTCAGGAACACGTGTGTGTGCATGTTTCCTGCCTTCTCATGCTATGATGGACTTTCGAGGCGCAAGTCTAGCGAACTGTAATTTTGTAGTGGTTGAGCTTCTAACGAAATCGACCACGGGACAGTTGTGTGCCAAAGTAGAAAATATGTGGCACACTCACGTGTAGGGCATTTCCAGCTGACAGACCCATTTTTGACAAGAAAGATGTTTAAAACGGTTCATTTAGGTCGGTCCACGGGACAGAGAAATGGTCTTGTCTGGCTTGGACAAGGTTTTGGTGGGGTGCCTCAGCGGTTCGACCATTTTGGCCGGACATGCCTAGACTAGCTAGTTTCCTCGTCCTCACGCGCGAGGAAACTGGCACGGGCCGTCTTCTCCCGGCTAGGACGTGGTGATGCCACTAGGCACCTCGGCGATACGGCATCTGCGTGGAGGTCCTTCTCCGAGCAGATCGGCGGTAGGACGGCGTGGGAACAGCCCCCTCTCCTACAGTGGCCCCTGGCTACAGTACGGGTGAGGCGAGGCGGTAGGACGGAGAGAGCCGGGCTTCGATACCGGTCAGAGCTGATGATGGCGGTATCGTTGGATGTCGTTTCCTTGTTGAAGACGTTGTTGCTACGAATGTCGCCTCGTGCCTAATTCTCTACGGGAAACCCTAGATCCGGAGGTTTTCTGGATCGTATGATGGCAGCACATCAATGTCGTTTACCCGCTCGAGGGAATCATTTTGGAGCCCGAGATGACTGGAGGGGATCAGCTGGTGGAGCGGTGTTCCATCTACCGGGTCAATGGCAGCAGGTCTCGGTGGCATGGTGCAGCGGGGTCTCAACGGGCGGGCGTGAGGATGGCCTCGCGTAGGGTGGGGGTTGTTGTCTGGCGTCATGGTGGCATCGTCAGCAAGATCGACAAAGTTTATGCAGATTTTAACCATGAAGATTGCTCAGCGGTTCGATGGTGTTGATGGCTTCTGTGGGGGTACAAGGGGACGTGAGAGCTAGAGAGAGAGATGATTTGTCGAGAATTGCTCGTACCTGTTGCCTTTCTTCTTCGGGTTTTTCTACTTCTGTCTTTTGAGGGAGAGATTATCCATGGAGATGTTGAAATTTCTTATGGTTTTATGATGTTCATGTTTTTTCTGGTCATTCGAGCATTAGATCTAGTATGTGCATTCTTTAGGAAGAAGAAGCTGGGGTTGTTAGGGGTGTTGCGCATTTGATCTGCTTTTTGTCTGGAGGGGGTGGGGCTATATGACTAGGGCCCACCAATTCCAAGACAACATTTATTGCATGACTGGGATCCAACATGAAGGTATGCCAGTAGTAGCAGAATCTTTTGATCACTTTGTTCATGGGCACGCGCTTGCTCACTCCAAAAACCGCCACAAAGGGGTTAGGTTGGTACACAGTTGTCGGGTAGCAACGGCCTTCATATAATGCTACTTGACATGGTTATACCCTACGGGTACACGACCTTAGCATATCTGGTCCAGCCCAAGTAAGGCCCACGACAAATATACGCCAGCCCATGAAGACTTTCGGGTGGCCAGGGCCCATGACGCCTTCGGATCCTTGGAGAGCAAGACTAGAGTAGATAGAAAATTCAAAAGGGTAAACCCTAAAACTCAGAACCGACTCGATCAGGCTCGACCTGCCTATCTCTATATAAAGGCCAGGAGGGCACAACGAGGAGGCTCTCTTACAATCTCTCGCACACCGTGATACACACCTCCACGCCAGATTGCATCTGCGCACCTTGTAACCTTCGGTTCCACCATAATCAGAGCAGACAAGCAGGAGTAGGGTTTTCCCTCCGGGGGCCTGAACCTGGGTAAACCTTGTGTCCCCGTTGTAACATCCCGGCATTAGAGCATAGAAATAAGCTGAACACACATGTGTGCATTGCATTCATGCATAGAAAATCTAACTAATTTTCGCGCTTTTAAATGAAAACTTGTCAAAGTGATTGAAGCTTCTCTTAACTTGGTGGAATTGAAGTAGATCATCAAGTTGACTGCGATAAGTTTCAATATGACCTTTGCTAAAACCTTATTTTGGGTAAGGGAGATTTGATCTAAGGGTAGATCAAATGTAATAAAAGTAAACCCTAATACATTACTTAATGATTTATATTTGATCCTTAGGTGATCATATCATAGTATTCGTTATAATCACTCATGAATACTAAATTATAAATATAACACAAATAATAAGAATGTAACAACTATATCTTAATCTCATCTGTTTATACCTTGAATATCATGGTATTATCTAACCCTATCTCTTTAGTGAGATTGAGTAGGAAAGAAACCAAGTTCATATCATTCACCATATATCTTTCTTTCCATATCAATATTTATCATCTCTAATGAACCCTATCTCAATATCTGTTGTTCATCAATGTTGAGAAATCAACTATTGAGTTACCAATTCTTAACCTATCAACTTTTGTCTTTATAGTAGCATTCACCTAAGGCTTATAAAGAAAGAAGTAAGAAGAGGTAAATAGTAATGCTAGAATTGAATATCATCTATAGGATGGAAGAGTTTGGAGAGAATGAAATCATTATGATAATTGATGGAGTTAGCTCACTCTTAAATGGATAGAAGAGCTATCTGGAAGACATAATTATATGTGGTAACAAAGAAGATTATAAGGATGAATTCTGAAGATAGTTACCAAGGAGTAATCCTATTGGATCAAGTAGGTTTAGTCAATGAGTAATACCTCATAGATAGATAGAGATACTAAGAAGAAAACTATAATACAATCGTAATGTTGTATTGATAAGGCATTGATTAGCCAACTAGAAACCTAAGTCATAAATGATCAAAGGTTTATAATGATCATGTTTAACTCACCCAGATTGAATGCTTATATCAAGTATAAGTGACATTGGTGGATAGAACATGATTGAACCCTAGCATAAGATAATGGAGTATTATTAAGGTGGATGACTAAGGAAAGGTATGAGTGGAGTTAGAAGTAACCACTTGTTGGGTTGGAGATTATTATTAGAAGAGTAGTTGATATAATCAAGTATGGATATGAACAGATTATGAAAAGCTTTAGTGTCAAGCTCATTGGATTTACAAATGGATTTAGAAGAATAAAACGTGGATAAGAATATTCTGTAAAGCAAAGCTCATCATGTTAGCACATGATGATCGACATAGAGAAGTAATATATCTAGGAAAGGAATTCCTTAATCAGAAGTCCAGAATGATGAAGTATGGAATATAGGAATCCTTATTAAGCACTAAACCCTAAATCTAAGACCAAACTTAATATCCACTTTCTATGGTTGAGCTATCATCTTGTTTCCACAATGGTTAATAGGAATAATTTCCTACATTAATCATTTCAGCACACCTTGGACATTCTCAACCATCATTATCATAGGTGCTTATGGAACTATCTTTATTAATTGTTTCTCATAAGTTATCCTAGAAAACAATTCCATTATTCTACTTTGAATGGTGATGTTATTAAAGATCACAAACATAAAGACAATGTGATTAACCATTAATCTTTATTCACATCAATAAAATAAACTTGTGAATATTAAATCTTCTAAGAACTATGGTAAAGCATTTTCAATTTAAACTTTAACTCATTAGTTAGTAGTAATACATTCTATACTAAGTTTATGAATTTATGCATAATTAAATTCATATTAAAGGCTCTCACAGATAACAAGAGAAAAAGGATTTATTAAAAGAAAATAAAAATTATAACCTTATATAATAAAAGATCATTATATGATTCTAAATACACCACATTACTGCTGCAAACACTTAGCAAATGATTTCTATAAAGAAAACTTTAACCAATTGTGCAAAGTTCAAATCTAAAATGAAACAGGAAATAGTAAATCAAAACAGAAAGAAAAAATAAAGGAACCAGTATCTGGCCCGCGGCCCATCTTCTCTCTTCCCTATCTGTTGCTCACGAGCAACCTACAGCAGCCCAATAACGGCCCAGCTAGGGAAACATCCAGTAGATCTCTCTGGCTGACAAGTGGGCCAGCTGAGGGATTGCGGGTTAGTTTGGATTTTAAGCAGGGTTTTTTTTGCAAAATATACGTCGTTGTCTTCCTTGTGCGTCACAAGCACCTCGCTGGAGGGGTTCGCCGCCGCCCGATGTCGCCGTCGTCGTCAGCCGAGCGTCGCGATTCCCGCCACCGTCCCAAAGTACGATAAGAAGGCCACGGCTACACCTCTTCTCGATCTCATCCTCTCTCACTCGCCACTCTTTTCCTCTTCCCCTCTCACTAAAACCCTAGCTGCCGGAGTTGTTCATCGTCGTCGTCAGAGCCCTCCCCGAGACCAACCGATGATGCAGCAAGCTCCGCCGGGGTGGACACTGTCTAGGTGCGGAAGGAATCGAGCTAGAAGGCCGTAATCACGCCCATGCACCTTCTCTGACCGCCGCTCGTCGTCGACCATGGCGACGTTGTCCGAGCTCGCCTCCCTTCTCCATAGCCTCCACAAGATTCCTGGTAAGCTTCTGAGTATGCTGGCATCTTCCGATTCGTCGCTCGCTCGTCGTAGTTACCTACCCGCACGAGGTCTTGTGGCCGCTCGAAGCTCGCCGCCACCAACCTTCGATGACCAAACTTGAGCGGCGCCGCCACCATTCGACTCAGCGTGCTTGTCCGCGTCCAGCGACCCACTTCCCGCGTGCTAGCATTCACCAAATCAATCGATCGAGCTTCGATCTGAGGGTGAGAGTTCGTGTTACGTCACGATGACGTTCTGCTGGCGTCATCCTTGACCAAGTCCACTCTGTTGACTAGTCTTTGTCCATGTGGCAAATGACGTAGCCTAGGGCCCATGGGTCAGTGTCTGTGGCTAGGTAGAGTTGGGTATAAAAAGTCTGTACCTGTTTAGAAAATAATTAAAACAATATGAATTCAAATTTCAAATATTCCAGAAATTAAATAAAATGATTAAATCTTGTAAAATTAATATCTTTTATTTTATAAATCAGAAAAATACATATAATATATGAAAATGTTTAGAAAAATAAAATCTACAACTTAAAACCATTATTAAATATTATTATGATAATTATTTAAATAAATATTATTTAATAAATACTTTATCATGTTTTAATACTTTGATAATTAATATTTTAATAATGGTAAATGTTAAAAATTTAAATAAAATACCAAAAATCTTAGAAAAATAAGAACTAGAGTTTAAAACTATAACTATGTATTATTATTTCACTTAATTAAATATTTATTATTTATTAAGTATTTATAAAGTAATCAACCTTATTAAAATCATATCTTATTATTTTTAAATCACAAAAATAAATGTAATATACCAAAATGTTCACAAAAATAATACCTACATGTTTAAAATGTAATATTCCACTTTTGAGTTAAATAAAAACTTAAACACTTTTATAACTTGAAATAAAACCTATTTCCTTAATTAATAATTCATATTAAGGTAAATAAAACTTGTAAATAATTCTATAAATTAACTAATTAAGTCTAATAACTAGTATTAGTCTTAAATATTGATACTATGAAATTAAAATGCTTCAAAACATTTTAAATACAATTTTATTAAATTAATTCTCAACCATTAATGTAGAGTACTTTATAAAAAATTCTTATTTAATGAAAAATCTCCAAGAATAATTTGTATAAAAATAAAACCTATTCCTTTACTTTAATCACAAGTTTATGAACAAATCAAACCCTATAAGTGAATCCATAGAAGTAAATAATATTGTTTACTTATTCATAAACCTTAACCACACCCTTATAGGGAGATAAATCCCTTTTATACAATTATAATGTAAGGAAACCACTACTCCAATAGAAGTAATGCCAATCTTAAGTAACTCTAAGGAAACAATATAAAGTGAACAAGATACAAGTATCATAAGTAATACACCCTAAGTCCATTTATGTTTTTAAAGTTAACTTTAGTCTACCAAGCTTTGAGTATAATACTAAAAACTTTATTATACGCTTTATAGTTAACTTTGGTCTGTTGTAATTAAGTTGTAAAGTATCCTAATACCAAACCAACTCAGTTAAAAACCAAGATAGATAAGTCTCAAATACTACTTATTTCAGTATTCTAGTGAAGGCAATTCTTTCTGACTTAAAGACTATAACTAGAAAGAACACCTCATAAGATTAACTTAAAAGCTTAAATGCTTCTGCCTAATTGAGTAAGATGTTCTTCAAAAGTTATTTGTTCTGCCACTTCAGAAAAACAGATAATAACTAATCACAATCACTTTACTTTATACTTTACTTGTATAATAGGAGTGTTAATACTTAAATTCTTTATAAGTGACATTACTTGTAAAGTAAAACTTGAAGATAAATAATTAAGATGTAAGAAACCTTGAGTAGCATTCCATACTATGTATTTTATTGTTGTATAAATACACGTTGTATTCCACACACTCACAAGCCTTAATAAGAAGCACATATATGCAACTTAATCTAAAAGGGCAACACATTCCAAGGAAACCCTTTCTAGTGTCCAAACCCTAGATCAACGTTATCCTCGGGATTCACATTTATCAACTTGCATCACATTACTTATGCATAAAAGCATATTGCTTATTTAAACATTAGTCCTTACCGGACCAATGATGCAGATTTCCGCTATTGGATCTTTTATATTATCTGGAAGACCGTGAGTGCATAATCTTGCAATCACAAAAGGCAAGTTCACACTTGCTCATGTCCTTTGATTATTTTCTGTAAAGTATTTTGCAAATCCAGTGTTGTCATCACCTGCATTTGAAAAAGGACAGAAAACACTATTTTCATAATAATGTGATTATAGGTTTATTACCATGAGGTAATAACCTACTATAAGAGTTCTGGTGGTAAAGGAACATATTACCTAGGACTTAACAACCAATGTCGCCAAAGGATTCTTGCGTCAGATATTACGCGTTGACCATGAGATTTGGAATGGGACAGAGAAGTCAGCTGTATCTTTTCCCTCTCGCATGGAGCTGGATGTGCGGGTCGTGGCTGTTATCACTCGTAGCGTGCATATTATTTATGGTAATTCATAGAGGATATGCAACATATGGGTGGGAGCCCTCAACTTCCCACGATAGTTCCAAGATTCCAACGGTCTGTACAAACCATTGCCGTAATTCTAAAGGTGGGCATGGTGTACACCAAGGAGACATGTGGGGTCGCGGAGAAGGCAGTGATTGGCTTGGATCTTAGGTTGGGCCTTAAACCAAGGAAGTTTGAACGGGGATATACTCCTAGACGTGCAACAAAACCTAAGGTCTCTCATGGGTAAAGTGACGCACCTCTGCAGAGTGTAAAAACTGTAACTTGTTACTCCCTGTTCCGGGAAGGAGCTGAACGAGCGGAAAGGAACCCCATGAAGGTTCTAGTAAACCCGTGAAGGCTGAGGGACATAGCTTTTCAGAATAAAAGAAACCTTTGAAGAAATGTTTAAGAAAACTTGCATTGCCTACGACCTACGGTCTGTGGCTATAGATATAGTGCATTAAACACTCCTTTTCTAGTGAACTTGCTGAGTATGCTCGTACTCAATGTATCTTCTTAACCCTTGCTAGGTTCTAAAGCCAGTATAGACGATGTCTACATCAAGCTATGCTCCAGGAATCATCATTTAAGGCTAAAGCTCTTCAATGAAGTCAACATATACATCCACACAAGTGAAGACAAAGTTGCAAATTAGATAAGAATAGAATCTCTAGCCATAGAACCTACTTTTGTAGAGTACTGCAATAGTAGCAATACAAGCCAAAGAGTTAGATGCTAATTTTGCTAGCATATTAGTTATTTTTCTGATTCTTATTTTTAAGAAGTTTCTTTCTCTCTCTTTAACCTAGAGTGTTCTCTGGATCTTGTGTAAAGAGTTGATTTGTAACCTATAGTCATGTCTTGGACCTGCTATGTTTCCGTTGTACTACTCTGAGGGATGTAATACTAGTGAACGGTGTTTCATTGGTGTTATGTCAACGACTATAGTCTACTACATCATGCAGTGGTATGCTGGGTCACCGCAGTTGGTATCAGAGCATATGCTTTGACCTTAGGATTGAAACCCTTTTAGGAAGATCTATAGGTTGGATAGTGACTATAGAGCCATCTTTTCTAAACCAAATATTCTTATGACTTATGATGAGTATCCACTTGAGGATAACTTTGTCACACTTAAGTTGGATGCTTAAGTCACCTTTATTAGGAGTAGTTGTCCATCTTTTCTCAGTAAAAGTGTTATTTAGTGACTTCTTAAGGAGACATAACCCTCCAAGATTATTTAAGAAAGCCAATTGGTCGTAGTTGAGTTGGATCAAGCTTAGTGTTTCAATTGAAGTAATACAAATGGTGTAGCCTAACTATAGAAATCAAGTTAGGCAGTAAAACTCTTATTGTTAATTGGTAACAATAGACAGCATAATGAAGACCATTAGAGCATGTATAGTTGTAATGGGTAGTTAATCAGGTAGGATTCACTTGAGAATTCTACGTGAAAGAGTGAAATTATGTTAAATATCAATGATAGTGTAATGAGAAACCAAGTCATCATGGTGAGATTAACTCTTAAATCATGATGTATAGGTAAAACATGACAAGGTCATGGTGTGATTAGCTCTGAAACCATGATATAGGTGTAAATATGACAAGTAACTAGTAAATTATCTTGAGGTAGAAGTAAGAAAATAACATGGTAGAACTATGATTGAAGTCATAGGTGTCATAAATTTTTAATAATCTCTGGTTTAAGAATCTGGTTAGTCATTTGGAGAAATCATGTGAGGTTAGTTTACTAATAAAGAAAGGATGGTTATAGCTAGTCATTCCAAAGGTGAGACAAAAGTTTAGTCAAAACCAAATTTGAGGCCACTTTGCTTAAATTTATCTGTTTGCACTTGAGCAATTTTGGGTAAATTAAGAAACAAAGAATAGTTTGACCCTAGGTGCTAAGTATCACAATGTAAACCTATATGAGGAGGTGTCATATACTACACAACTAAGCCGGAATTCTAGAGATATTATACTCAACTATTATATTCTGGGCTTAGAATATTGTGTGTTATATGTACCACATTTGGATTTATTTGTTTTTCTTGGATTTTCTTGATTGACTAGATCTGCACATGAAGTTTGACTTGATGTGCAAATGCATGTTGCAACATCCAGTTACTACTTGAGGTTATAGACCTAGATAGTAATGGGAATTCGTGTAAGGGAGTGACGAGTTCCGAAGACCAAGATGAAGACCTACATGAAGGGTAAAGCCAAGTATAAGGAGTATCAACTCAATTTGGAGGATGGGTAAAGTTCAGTTATTCTTAGACAGATATAAGAAGGAAGTTTAGTGTAGAAGATGTATGGAGCAACCAGAAGTAATAAACTTAAAGTTTAATCAAAGTAGGTAATGTTGCTAAGAAGTAATGGAGTAGTAGTACCAAGTTCATGGAGGCATCATGAATTAATGCAAATACGAAGCTTTGGAACTAAAATGGTATTCAAAGATCTGACAATTTAGAGAGAATACTAGAAGTATGTTGGAAACCATAGGATGGTTCGCAAATGGTAATTATCCGCAGTTGATATTTGATCCATAGTGGTAATTACTCCACCATTGGTATATTATCCGCAGCCGGTGATGGTTGATATAGTTAACCAGATCATCTTAAAAGTTGCATAAAGAGCATAAAATTTGGCCTAAGATAAGTAGGACACAAAGGAGTATAAAAATTTGAAAGCGACCTTCTTTCAAGACTCTTCGTGAAGTTAGACTTATCAAAGCGAAAATGTTCCAAATAGCAAGTAAAACAAATAATGCTGAAAGATTCACTTCGGAGATCCACAATTGTGTGGATACACCGTATAATCTTTCATCAGACCCTAACTTGGTAAAGTATAAGATATATAGAGACCAATATTCTCTTTATGAAGCCATCAAATACTAAATAGACAGGTTGAATAATATTAGTAAACCCTAAGGGGGAGAGTAAACATTATGAATGAAAGTTGAAAAGGTACCATAGGTAATAATGAAAGAATATCTAAAGCTTAGTAAGGTAAAAGCTTGAAGGGGATAAAATATTAATTCAAACGGACTAATTCTAAAAGAAAAACAACTCTTAAGTGATCCTTAAGAGGTAATAAAACATATCCAATTTGACATGTGTAGAGGAACAAGAAATTCCAATGGGTTTGGACTAAATGTGTTCAAAACCAACATTTGGAAGAATTGCCAGTACAACTCGTACAATGATAAATCAAAGATTAGTCTTTTAACCACGCTATTTAATAATAAAATTTAAAACCTGTTTTAGTGAGACTTCCCAGGTTTTGCAGAGTATAGTAAGAAAGTTCGCTGGTTAAATAAAAGAAGTTGGATTAGGATACCTAATAAGGATAAGGAACTAAGAAGAGACCCCAAATTAAGGAGTTTTTAATAAGGACATATCCCTAAAGAAGGATAATAAAAGAAACTTTGGAGTATTGGAGACAACCAATTGGAGATTTCCAAGTACGGTCAGAATTCAAGGAAAATATCTGGATATGGGGTATTACAATTATTCCCATTGAGGTTACCATGGAGTTGAGACATATCGTAATCACTGCAAGAAAATTCCTTACTCTGAAACGTGAGAGTATGCGAACTTCGAGGACGAAGTTTATTTTAAGGGGGAGAGTCTGTAACATCCCAGCATTAGAGCTTAGAAATAAGCTGAACACACATGTGTGCATTGCATTCATGCATAGAAAATCTGAATAATTTTCGGGCTTTTAAATGAAAACTTGTCAAAGAGATTAAAGCTTCTCTTAACTTGATGGAATTGAAGTAGATCATCAAGTTGACTGCGATAAGTTTCAATATGACCTTTGCTAAAACCTTATTTTGGGTAAGGGAGATTTGATCTAAGGGTAGATCAAATGTAATAAAAGTAAACACTAATACATTACTTAATGATTTATATTTGATCCTTAGGTGATCATATCATAGTATTCGTTATAATCACTCATGAATACTAAATTATAAATATAACACAAATAATAAGAATGTAACAACTATATCTTAATCTCATATGTTTATACCTTGAATATCATGGTATTATCTAACCCTATCTCTTTAGTGAGATTGAGTAGGAAAGAAACCAAGTCCATATCATTCACCATATATCTTTCTTTCCATATCAATCTTTATCATCTCTAATGAACCCTATCTCAATATCTGTTGTTCATCAATGTTGAGAAATCAACTATTGAGTTACCAATTCTTAACCTATCAACTTTTGTCTTTATAGTAGCATTCACCTAAGGCTTATAAAGAAAGAAGTAAGAAGAGGTAAATAGTAATGCTAGAATTGAATATCATCTATAGGATGGAAGAGTTTGGAGAGAATGAAATCATTATGATAATTGATGGAGTTAACTCACTCTTAAATGGATAGAAGAGCTATCTGGAAGACATAATTATATGTGGTAACAAAGAAGATTATAAGGATGAATTCTGAAGATAGTTACCAAGGAGTAATCCTATTGGATCAAGTAGGTTTAGTCAATGAGTAATACCTCATAGATAGATAGAGATACTAAGAAGAAAACTATAATACAATCGTAATGTTGTATTGATAAGGCATTGATTAGCCAACTGGAAACCTAAGTCATAAATGATCAAAGGTTTATAATGATCATGTTTAACTCACCCAGATTGAATGCTTATATCAAGTATAAGTGCATTGGTGGATAGAACATGATTGAACCCTAGCATAAGATAATGGAGTATTATTAAGGTGGATGACTAAGGAAAGGTATGAGTGGAGTTAGAAGTAACCACTTGTTGGGTTGGAGATTATTATTAGAAGAGTAGTTGATATAATCAAGTATGGATATGAACAGATTATGAAAAGCTTTAGTGTCAAGCTCATTGGATTTACAAATGGATTTAGAAGAATAAAACGTGGATAAGAATATTCTGTAAAGCAAAGCTCATCATGTTAGCACATGATGATCGACATAGAGAAGTAATATATCTAGGAAAGGAATTCCTTAATCAGAAGTCCAGAATGATGAAGTATGGAATATAGGAATCCTTATTAAGCACTAAACCCTAAATCTAAGACCAAACTTAATATCCACTTTCTATGGTTGAGCTATCATCTTGTTTCCACAATGGTTAATAGGAATAATTTCCTACATTAATCATTTCAGCACACCTTGGACATTCTCAACCATCATTATCATAGGTGCTTATGGAACTATCTTTATTAATTGTTTCTCATAAGTTATCCTAGAAAACAATTCCATTATTCTACTTTGAATGGTGATGTTATTAAAGATCACAAACATAAAGACAATGTGATTAACCATTAATCTTTATTCACATCAATAAAATAAACTTGTGAATATTAAATCTTCTAAGAACTATGGTAAAGCATTTTCAATTTAAACTTTAACTCATTAGTTAGTAGTAATACATTCTATACTAAGTTTATGAATTTATGCATAATTAAATTCATATTAAAGGCTCTCACAGATAACAAGAGAAAAAGGATCTATTAAAAGAAAATAAAAATTATAACCTTATATAATAAAAGATCATTATACGATTCTAAATACACCACATTACTGCTGCAAACACTTAGCAAATGATTTCTATAAAGAAAACTTGAACCAATTGTGTAAAGTTCAAATCTAAAATGAAACAGGAAATAGAAAATCAAAACAGAAAGAAAAAAATAAAGGAACCAGTATCTGGCCCGTGGAACCTACAGCAGCCCAATAACGGCCCAGCTAGGGCAACATCGAGTAGATCTCTCTGGCTGACAAGTGGGCCTGCTGAGGGATTGCGGGTTGAGTTTGGATTTTAAGCAGGGTTTTTTTTGCAAAATATACGTCGTCGTCTTCCTCGTGCGTCACAAGCACCTCGTTGGAGGGGTTCGCCGCCGCCCGATGTCGCCGTCGTCGTCAGCCGAGCGTCGTGATTCCCGCCACCGTCCCAGAAGACGATAAGAAGGCCACGGCTACACCTCTTCTCGATCTCATCCTCTCTCACTCGCCACTCGTTTCCTCTTCCCCTCTCACTGAAACCCTAGCTGTCGGAGTTGTTCATCGTCGTCGTCAGAGCCCTCCCCAAGACCAACCGATGATGCAGCAAGCTCCGCCGGGGTGGACACTGTCTAGGTGCGGAAGGAATCGAGCTAGAAGGCTGTAATCATGCGCATCCACCTTCTCTGGCCGCCGCTCGCCGTCGACCTTGGCGACGTTGTCCGAGCTCGCCACCCTTCTCCATAGCCTCCACAAGATTCCTGGTAAGCTTCTGAGTATGCTGGCATCTTCCGATTTGTCGCTCACTCGTCGTAGTTACCTACCCGCATGAGGCAGTGCCGCGCCACCGCGCGAGCTCGTCGCCGACCAACCTTCGATGACCAAACTTGAGCGGCGCCGCCACCATTCGACTCAGCGTGCTTGTCCGCGTCCAGCAACCCACTTCCCGCGTGCCAGCATTCACCAAATCAATCGATCGAGCTTCGATCTGAGGATGAGAGTTCGTGTTACGTCACGATGACGTTCTGCTGGCGTCATCCTTGACCAAGTCCACTCTGTTGACTAGTCTTTGTCCATGTGGCAGATCACGTGGCCTAGGGCCCATGGGTCAGTGTCTGTGGCTAGGTAGAGTTGCGATATAAAAAGTCTGTACCTGTTTAGAAAATAATTAAAACAATATGAATTCAAATTTCAAATATTCCAGAAATTAAATAAAATGATTAAATCTTGTAAAATTAATATCTTTTGTTTTATAAATCAGAAAAATACATATAATATATGAAAATGTTTAGAAAAATAAAATCTACAACTTAAAACCATTATTAAATATTATTATGATAATTATATAAATAAATATTATTTAATAAATACTTTATCAAGTTTTAATACTTTGATAACTAATATTTTAATAATGGTAAATGTTAAAAATTTAAATAAAATACCAAAAATCTTAGAAAAATAAGAACTAGAGTTTAAAACTATAACTATGTATTATTATTTCTCTTAATTAAATATTTATTATTTATTAAGTATTTATAAAGTAATCAACCTTATTAAAATCATATCTTATTATTTTTAAATCACAAAAATAAATGTAATATACCAAAATGTTCACAAAAATAATACCTACATGTTTAAAATATAATATTACACTTTTTAGTTAAATAAAAAGTTAAACACTTTATAACTTGAAATTAAACCTATTTCCTTAATTAATAATTCATATTAAGGTAAATAAAACTTGTAAATAATTCTATAAATTAACTCATTAAGTATAATAACTAGTATTAGTCTTAAATATTGATACTATGAAATTAAAATGCTTCAAAACATTTTAAATACAATTTTATTAAATTAATTCTCAACCATTAATGTATAGTACTTTATAAAAGAATTCTTATTTAATGAAAAATCTCCAAGAATAATTTGTAAAGAAATAAAACCTATTCCTTTACTTTAATCACAAGTTTATTGTCAGACCCCTCCTTTGTAAAGGAAAGGATCCCTGTGATTGCAATGCTAGTCCCTGGATCAATGCTAGCATCCACAGTTTAAGATGAAGTACACAGATACAAAGGTCGTTTATTACATTCATTCCAGAGATAAACATAGTCTTTACAACTCAGGGCCAAAGGCCTAATACAAGAGTTTATGGAATAAGTAAATAAACATAAGTCTTCATCTTCATGTGCCACAGGCAAGCATGTTGAGTGTAGACTCATGACTCCTACTCATCATCGGAGTAACCTGCAACATTACAAGTTACAGCCACAGAGGGTCAATACTTTGGAATAGTATTGGCAAGTGATACCTTAGCTTATTTAAAGTGGACTATAATACTATATGCATTTGGCCAAGTGGAGCTTAGGCTTGCATTGCTCAAAATAGATTTTTCCTTATCATTTGAAAACACTAAGTTTTTGTTTGGCACAAAACTTTCCCAAGGCATCTACCAATCAAAGACTGAAGATCCTTTCCAAGGCATCTACCAATCAAAGACTGAAGATCCTTTAACCCTTGTTCACCCACAAGATTTTAACTTAGAAAATGGGATGAGGAGATTCTTGATAGCTTCCATGTCTTGATGCTCAAATTGTCCTTTACCAGGGACATGGCTAAGTACTTAGGTTTTACACTCTACAGAGGTGGTGCACTTTCCCCACAAGACTTGGTTTCCCAAGACAAGATCTTTCAGAAGCCTTTCCTTAGTCAAATGGACGTTGCTCCAACCTATCATTCCCTACCACCATCTGTCCAAGAGACTAAGTTCTAGCAACCTATATGATCATGGCAGAGCCCATATTGCCAAGTGGTCGCACTTGAAGCTTCTCAACATTTGACATCTCAAATCTCTTTGTTCCTGGGTGGCCATCCACAAGTGTGATACACCAGGGTAGTCCATTGAAATGGGCCCTGAGTAACCACTCAACACAAACCAATCCTTCCATTCCACCCAGGTGATTCATTCACTTAGTTGTTTTATTAAACAAAACACAAGTCCACAGACTTAGAAATTTTCCATAGCATGAATATATATTCCACCCTTGTTTTCTATTAGCTAAGCTAAGCATGATAGTAATAGGAATCTTGACTTAGGTAATTTTCACTAAGGTTTTCATCTACTAGGTTTTCCCATAGCAAGGTCTATACTTAGCAAAAATAAAATCCATGCAAGATTTACTTAGCAAAAACACTAATGCATAGTGAAAGTAATGGGACAAAAGATATGAAGCATCACTTGCCTTGGTAATGAGGAGAATAGCACTCTTCACAGTCACAATCACTAGCAAAATCTACACAAAATTGTAGCATACAATTACACACAATTCATATACAATCAAAAATAATATGAATGCATGCATGCATGAATTTACTAAGTGGGGATTTTGAAAACTCTACCAAGCATGTGCATGATTACAGAAACATAACAAGACACAAAAATTTCCAAAACAAACTTATTTCACCCTAAAACAAATTACTAAACTAAAACCATACTCAAAATAGCCTTAAACAAGTTTCTACACAAAAGGTCATTCTAATGGTTACTATTTGCTAAACACTTTGCATAAACAGAAAGGTCTTGTTTCACTGAATCCAACGGTATAAAGTTTGCAAAAATCCAACATGGCAATCAAAAGTTATAAGCATTTGAAAATTGGATCAAATTCTGATTTTAAATCTGTTTTTAGATCTAACCCTAGCCACGCGTCGTGTTGTGATTGGCGCGTACCGATTCGCCCGGATCGAGCTCCACAGCCGCAGGATCTAAATAGATCGCATGCTCCAGATCGCGTACCGCTTTGCAGTTAAATGAATCTATCCTAGCGCTCGGATCTGGATCTAATTCTTTCGTTCAAACGACCTTGCCACTGGCGGCGCTGGCGCGTGCCGAGCGGCGAGCGCCGGTCTACGGCGCTAAGCGTTCAGTCGTCCGCGAGAGGGAGAAGGGTCATACCAGGTTCACAGGAAGCTGCTGAAGCTCAAGGTAGCGTCGGTTTGCGAAGGGGCATGCTGTTACGGCGATGATTCCTCGTCGGAGTTGGATCTGGCAACGGTGGTTCTGTTCGAGGTCGGAGGCGACGTTGTAGATCACTAGGATGCAAACGGGAGGTGTGGTTAGATGCAGAAGATCACGGAGAACACGCGTGCATGAATGACAAGGTTCGGGGCGGTCTGGACTTACCACTAGAGCTCGCCGGAGTTCGTGCAGAAGACGATGGCGGCCAGTCGTCGACGTTGCCGGAGCTACGGGTCATGCGAAGGTAAACGGAGGGTGTCAGAAGATGCGCAGAGACTCACTGAGCTAGATAGCATGAATGAGAGACAGAGGGGAACACGAGGCTCACCACCGAATTTTGCCGCGCAACGTCTGGACAGCGGGTGGAGTCGAAGTGGGCGGCCTGGTGGCGTGAAGGCAGAATTGACTGGGGGAAAATGGTCGCGGGGCAGAGGGGATCTTATAGCCGGGGACTCGACAGGAAACGCTCGTCACATCAATGCCAATTAAGCTCGGGGTATCATCACGCAACGGCCAAGGAGATCGTCTTGTGATTCAGGGGGAAGACGATGCTGACGTGGAGGAGGCCCGCTCGTCAGCGAAGTGCGCAAGGTGGAGGTGGGGTCTGTCTGTCAGCGTCTGATTGCGTGCGCTCGCGCGTGAGAGAAGAAAAGAAAACTCCCGGGTGGGCTTGATGGGCCTGTTTCACTGCTGGGCCAGATATCTGGCGCACGGCCTTTTTCCTTTGTTTACTTCTTTTTCTTTTCTAATTAGATTTTCTGATTGGGTTTTCAAATGGTTTCAAACTAAATTCGAATTCAAATCTTCCTGAGGTTTTGAAGTGGTGATTTGGACTCAGAAATGGGTCAAAACTCATGGGGCTACTTAGCAAGGGCTTGGTCAAACTTGGACTTCAAACAAACAGAGACTTTGCTTCTATTTTGCAAATGTTTGAAATAGGGGTTTTGAAATTATTTCTAAGTTTAAATCTTTGGTTAAATTGCTACACCTAAACTTTCCAACAATGGAGTCAAGCAAACAAGTTCCTAAACATTCAAGTCTCAAAGGGTGATGGCCATTTGAGGTAAATTTGCTCACATGAAATCATAGCACCAAGCTTCTGTTTCTGAAATGATTTTGAGAAAAACCCTAAATGATGAAGGATGCAAGGATGATATGAATGAGCTTTGAAATATGAATTTTAGGGATGTTACAAATCTAACCCCTTAAGGTGAATCTACTCGAGATTCGGATTGGCTAGCAAATAGGTGTGGGTGGTCTTTCCGAAGATCATCTTCTCTTTCCCATGTTGCTTCCTCTTCGGAGTGATGACTCCATTGCACTTTGCAAAACTTGATAGTCTTTGTCCTTGTGACTCTTTCTGCGGTCTCAAGAATCTTGACAGGCTTTTCTTCATAGGTGAGATCACTTTCTAGTTGAACTTCTTCCAAAGATAAGGTATCCTTCAAAGAAGATTCTTCCATTTCCGGGTGACATTTCTTGAGTTGACTCACATGAAAAACATTATGGACTGCTAATAAAGATGCTGGCAGTTCGATTTCATATGCAGCTTCTCCCTTGCGACTTAGAATGTTGAATGGTCCAACATATCTTGGTGCCAACTTTCCTTTGACTCCAAATCTTTTCACTCCACGAAGTGGTGATACTCTAAGATAAGCTCTATCCCCAACTTCGTAGGTGACTTCTCTATGTATAGAATCTGCGTAGCTTTTCTGTCGAGACTGTGCTATCTTCAACCTGTCCCTAACCAATTTGACCTTTTCTCCGGCGTCTTTGATAAGATCTGGTCCAAACAAACTTCTTTATCCCACACCATTCCATAGCAATGGGGTGCTACACTTCCTTCCGTAGAGAAACTCAAATGGTGCCATCCCAATACTAGATTGATAACTGTTATTGTAAGAGAACTCTGCGTAAGGCAGACTTTCATCCCAACTTGCTCCATAGTCTAGGGCACATGCCCTCAACATGTCTTCAAGAATTTGGTTAGTCCTTTCCGTTTGTCCATCCGTTTGAGGATGAAAAGCAGTGCTGAATTCCAACCTCGTTCCTAAAGATTCATGAAGCTGTCTCCAAAAGTGAGAAGTGAACTGAGTTCCTCTATCAGACACAATACTCTTAGGCACACCGTGAAGGCATACAATTCTGCTCATGTAGATTTTGGCTAACTTGGCACTGGTATAAGTTGTCTTTACGGGTATAAAATGAGCCACTTTGGTTAGGCGATCCACTACTACCCATATGGAATCATACCCTGACCTGGTCCTTGGTAATCCGGTAATGAAGTCCATACCAATATTTTCCCACTTCCATTCAGGAATAGGCATTGGTTGAAGCAAACCTGCTGGTTTCTGATGCTCACTTTCACTCTACACACATCACACAAAGCAATGTGTTCGCGATGTCCTTTTGAGATTGTTCCACCAAAATCTTTCTTTCATATCCATGTACATTTTGGTGTTTCCGTGAATAGAATATGGAGAGTTATGGGCTTCTTGTAGAATCAGTTCGCAATTCGGATCTTGTGGAACACAAATACGTTTCCCGTGCCATAAAGTACCTTGTTCGTCTATATGGAAACTTTTAGCTTTCCCTTGGCTAATCCTTTCCTTAATCTCTTCGATTTCTTTATCCGTCTTTTGGGCTTCTTTAATTTTATCCAACAGAGTGGGTTGAACATCCAAAGACATAAGATGTCCTTCTGGCACAATCTCCAACCTGAGTTCCTTGAATTGCTTACACAAGTCATCTGGCAATTCACCTTTGGTAAGGCCATTTACAAACGCCTTACGACTTAGAGCATCTGCTACTACATTTGCTTTACCGGGGTGGTATTGCAAACTCAAGTCGTAATCCTTGATAAGTTCTAGCCATCTCCTTTGTCTCATATTGATTTCCTTCTGGGTGAAGATATATTTTAGACTCTTGTGATCCGTGAATACTTCACAACGTTTTCCCAAAAGGTAGTGTCTCCATGTTTTGAGTGCATGGACAACAGCGACTAACTCTAAATCATGGGTAGGATAGTTTACTTCATGAGTTTTGAGTTGTCTCGAGGCATAAGCCACAACTTTTCCGCCTTGCATAAGTACGGCACCTAATCCTTGATGAGAAGCATCACAATACACTTGGAAATCCTTTTCCAAGTCTGGTAGGCACAGAACTGGTGCTGACACAAGCCTCTTCTTTAATTCTTGAAAGCTGAGTTCACAACCTTCAGACCAAGCAAATTTCTTATCTTTCTTTAACAATTCTGTCATTGGTTTAGCAACCTTTGAAAAAATTTCAATGAATCTTCTGTAGTAACCTGCTAAACCAAGGAAACTACGAACCTCTTTTACGTTCTTAGGAGATTCCCATTCGGTCACAGCTGAAACTTTAGCAGGATCAACTGCTACACCATCCTTTGTCATAACGTGACCAAGAAATCAAACTTCCTCTAACCAAAATTCACACTTGCTGAATTTGGCATAAAGCTTATGTTCCCTCTGTTTCTCAAGTATCAAGCGTAGATGTCTTTCATGCTCTTCCTTGCTCTTGGAGTAGACTAAGATGTCATCGATGAAAACGACAATGAACTTGTCGAGAAATTCCATGAACACTTTGTTCATCATATTCATGAAGTATGCTGGAGCGTTGGTTAAACCAAAAGGCATCACAGTGTACTCATACAATCCATACCTTGTGGTGAATGCTGTTTTAGGTATGTCTTGATCTCTTATCTTGAGTTGAAAATAGCCTGACCGAAGATCAATCTTCGAGAACACACATGCTCCTTCTAGCTGATCAAACAAATCGTTGATTCTTGGCAAAGGATATTTGTTTTTGATGGTTATCTCGTTGAGAGAACGGTAATCTATGCATAATCTTTGAGTTCTATCTCTCTTTTCCACGAATAAAACTGGAGCTCCCCAAGATGAAGAACTTGGTTGGATGAATCCTTTTTGCAATTGTTCTCCAAGTTGTTTCTTGAGTTCCTTAAGTTCGTCAACTGACATTTTATAAGGCCTCTTTGCTCTTGGTCCAGAACCTGGTACCAAATCTATTATAAACTCTACATCTCTATCTGGTGGCATTCCCGGTAACTCTTCCGAAAACACATCCGGATATTCACACACAATTGGCACAGTGTCCATGCTAACCCCCTTAAGAGAATTCAGCTTACTTCCTTTAGATTTAAAATTGGACTTGAATTTTATCCTCTTACCTTCTGGGGTTGTGAGTGCAACTGTGCGATTGGCACAATCTAGTAATCCCTCATACTTAACCATCCAATCCATTCCCAAAATCACATCCAATCCTTGGGAATTCAGGATTATTAGGTTCACCGGAAACTTATGTTTTCCAAACTCTATGACTAAGTCATGACATCCTGAGTTTACTATCATTTCTCCACCAGGAGAACTTACTCTTATAGGACACCCAATGGTTTCTACCGGTAGTTCATTTCTTTCGACAAATGCTTTTGATATGAATGAATGAGATGCACCAGTGTCAAAGAGTACAAACGTTGAGATGGAATTGAGTCTGAACTTACCAGCAACAACATCAGGCTCTTCATAGACCTCTTCCACATTGATGTGGTTGACCTGTCCTTTCTGAAAAGGATTGGGCTTGTTAGGTCCTTCAACTTTCTTCTCAGGGCACTCATTAGCATAATGCCCCAGCTTCTTGCATTTGTAGCATTCGACCTGACTGATGTCCGTTTTAGGCTGGTTTCTACTTCCACTTCCACTTCCACTATGGTGGCTCTTATGTCCACTCTTGTGATTCTTGTACTTATCATTGTCATGACTGCGATGATGTTTGTGGTCATGACGGTTGTGGTTGTGGTGCTTGTTAAATTTCCCATGCTTGTGGGATCCTGAGCTGACACTATCATCATAGTGAGATCGTTTATGAGACGATCCCGAGCTGTGCTTGTCGGAGTGTTTCCTCTTTCTACTCTCGACTTGCTTCATTTTATTCTCCACAATAACAGCCTTGTCACACAGCGACTGATAAGTTGGAACATATGCCACAGACAGCTGCAGATTCAGCTCATCATTCAAGCCTTCCAGAAACTTTTCCTTTCTTTTGGCATCTGTGTTAACCTCATCCGGTGCATAGCGCGCCAGATTGTTGAACTCTTCAATATATTCAGCCACGCTGTGGTGGCGCTGCTTCAGGTTGTGAAACTCCTTCTTTTTCAGGCTCATCATTCCTGGTGAGATATGAGTAGTACGAAAGCCATCTTCAAAGATAGCCCAAGTCACCTCATCGATAGGAGTGGTGATCTGGAAATTGTCCCACCATGCGGCGGCTGGTCCTTCCAACAGATGTGCCGCGAACCTGACTTTTTCAGCATCCGTGCAACCCACGGTCACTAAGTCTTTGTTCATAGAACATAGCCAATCATTGGCCACCATGGGATCAGTCGTTCCTGAAAACTTAGCTGGCCTCAGACGCAGAAATCTGGTGAGCATATCAAAGCCCGGAGGGTTGTTGTTGTTGTTATTGGGGTTGTTGTTATTGGGGTTGTTGTTGTTCTGGTTTTGGATGAATGTCATCATCATTTGCATAAGCTGTGTCTGCGCATTCATCATCTGTTGCATTTCCGGGGTAATGTTGTTGGGGTTGGGGTTGGGGTTTGCGCGACGGGGAGGCATCTGTGGTTTGTTCATATAGAGATAAGAATGAGATACCCTTACATGATTCATGCACAATACATCACAAGCAAACACATAGCATGCAACACAAGGATAAAAGCTCAACAACAAGATAACAAAAGTCTCAAGTAAAAACACACAAGTGGCAAGCCATCCACATGTCGGATGGTCCAATAATAAGTTCACAAATAACGAGTACGGTAAATAAAGATAACCGAGTAGTCAAGTCTACTCGTCGGCATCAATCTCCTCCTCGACAAAGGTAAGACCTGTGTTCTCCATTGCGGTCTTGTTCTCCTCGATAGTAGTGGTCAAGGAGTCGATCTTGGCCTTGAGAGCCCTCTTCTGGGAACGAAGTCTCTCAATCACTGTCTGCTGCTGCTCTAACTCGAAATCCTTGGACTGCAGTTCCTCGGTCATATCCCGAATCTTCTTGTTCCTATCCTGGACACGTTTCTCTTGACTCTTGAACTTACGGTCCTGGGTCTCGAACTTCGCCTCCATCTCCTTGACTACCTCGTCCTGCTGCGCGAAGAGCTTGTCCTTCTCGCGAAGCTGCACCTAGAGCTCGTCATTTCTAAGCATGACGTTGGTCCTGTCAGTATCCACGTGCCTAATAAGAGTCTCTAAGTCCTGGAGGTACAGGCGTATCGGCTCTGCTGTGGCCCTCGAGTCGTCCTCAAAGTCGATGGACTCTCCGTCATCATCACGCCTTCCGAAGGCGTGGAAGTGAGTGCCTCTAACCTGTCGGGAGTGACGGCCTAACATCGTCCTATCGAGATCTGCATGACAACCTCCATGCCTCTCTCTCACATCGTGCATAAGCTTGAAGACGATGGCCTCCGTAGTAGGCTCTGTCTGGCGTCCTGGCTGGTTCACCTTGAAGCCCCAGAGGTCCTTCCTCTCAAACTTGGTGAGTGGGTGCACCGTAATGGTGGAAGAGGGAGATCGAGCAAGGTAGTAAGCTCTACGATACGAGGACCAAAACGGGTAACCTGGAACTCCTCAACAGTGCTGATGGTAATAGGCATCTATTTATAAGATTGAAAAAGTTAGAACAACACAATTAAAAATAAACAAGACAAACATTCATACATATCCATGGAACACAAAATCACACAAGTCATGCATACATGAATCCATTACATCAACCAAGGTTCAAACTTATTTAAGGTATCATTTGGAAAATAAGGTGATAGGTGGTGGTCCAACTAACGAAGTGCGTCTACAAACCTATCTCACTGGATCTGGTGGCTAACACAATGTTCCTAGAGGCAATCAGCCTATCTTGTTCACATGCTTCTATCACTAAGTCTATAATATCTCCCCTTAAGGTTTGGTTGGTGACTTCCAACTCTTGGGTATGTTCATTCTCTTTCTCTAAGTCTTTTTGGAGGTTGAGCATCCTGCACTTGACTCTAGCACTTAGTTCTTTGATGGTCCTCCAAGCTGCTTCTCTTGCTGACTCAAAGAATGTGGTGTGCATCACAGTGTTGGTGTACATGCAGAAGCCTCTTTCTTTGTGGTTGTCTTCCTTGTTTTTGTACAAGTGAAGTTGCACCCACCAATACTCCACTCCTTCCTCCATCACTGGAAAGCCCTTGTACACAGCTGCACCATGTGCTTCCATTGTCTCCATGAGGTCCTTGAGAATCTTGGGAAACTCAGTCTCACACTCCAAGGTCATGGTCATGAGTGGTCCTCTCTTCACGGCTTCGTTGATGGAGTTCATCTACAAATAGAGATGAGAATGAGAAGATTAGAAAAGTTTACGAGAAGAATAGACAAGTGTAGAAGTAGTTAAAATTTTCCTTAGTGGTTTCCAATCCTAGGGTCATAATCCTACAGGAAACACAGTGCTCTAATACCATCTGTCAGACCCCTCCTTTGTAAAGGAAAGGATCCCTGTGATTGCAATGCTAGTCCCTGGATCAATGCTAGCATCCACAGTTTAAGATGAAGTACACAAATACAAAGGTCGTTTATTACATTCATTCCAGAGATAAACATAGTCTTTACAACTCAGGGCCAAAGGCCTAATACAAGAGTTTATGGAATAAGTAAATAAACATAAGTCTTCATCTTCATGTGCCACAGGCAAGCATGTTGAGTGTAGACTCATGACTCCTACTCATCATCGGAGTAACCTGCAACATTACAAGTTACAGCCACAGAGGGTCAATACTTTGGAATAGTATTGGCAAGTGATACCTTAGCTTATTTAAAGTGGACTATAATACTATATGCATTTGGCCAAGTGGAGCTTAGGCTTGCATTGCTCAAAATAGATTTTTCCTTATCATTTGAAAACACTAAGTTTTTGTTTGGCACAAAACTTTCCCAAGGCATCTACCAATCAAAGACTGAAGATCCTTTCCAAGGCATCTACCAATCAAAGACTGAAGATCCTTTAACCCTTGTTCACCCACAAGATTTTAACTTAGAAAATGGGATGAGGAGATTCTTGATAGCTTCCATGTCTTGATGCTCAAATTGTCCTTTACCAGGGACATGGCTAAGTACTTAGGTTTTACACTCTACAGAGGTGGTGCACTTTCCCCACAAGACTTGGTTTCCCAAGACAAGATCTTTCAGAAGCCTTTCCTTAGTCAAATGGACGCGTTCCAACCTATCATTCCCTCTACCACCATCTGTCCAAGAGACTAAGTTCTAGCAACCTATATGATCATGGCAGAGCCCATATTGCCAAGTGGCTGCACTTGAAGCTTCTCAACATTTGACATCTCAAATCTCTTTGTTCCTGGGTGGCCATCCACGAGTGTGATACACCAGGGTAGTCCATTGAAATGGGCCCTGAGTAACCACTCAACACAAACCAATCCTTCCATTCCACCCAGGTGATTCATTCACTTAGTTGTTTTATTAAACAAAACACAAGTCCACAGACTTAGAAATTTTCCATAGCATGAATATATATTCCACCCTTGTTTTCTATTAGCTAAGCTAAGCATGATAGTAATAGGAATCTTGACTTAGGTAATTTTCACTAAGGTTTTCATCTACTAGGTTTTCCCATAGCAAGGTCTATACTTAGCAAAAATAAAATCCATGCAAGATTTACTTAGCAAAAACACTAATGCATAGTGAAAGTAATGGGACAAAAGATATGAAGCATCACTTGCCTTGGTAATGAGGAGAATAGCACTCTTCACAGTCACAATCACTAGCAAAATCTACACAAAATTGTAGCATACAATTACACACAATTCATATACAATCAAAAATAATATGAATGCATGCATGCATGAATTTACTAAGTGGGGATTTTGAAAACTCTACCAAGCATGTGCATGATTACAGAAACATAACAAGACACAAAAATTTCCAAAACAAACTTATTTCACCCTAAAACAAATTACTAAACTAAAACCATACTCAAAATAGCCTTAAACAAGTTTCTACACAAAAGGTCATTCTAATGGTTACTATTTGCTAAACACTTTGCATAAACAGAAAGGTCTTGTTTCACTGAATCCAACGGTATAAAGTTTGTAAAAATCCAACGTGGCAATCAAAAGTTATAAGCATTTGAAAATTGGATCAAATTCTGATTTTAAATCTTTTTTTAGATCTAACCCTACGCCGTCAGGTTGTGATTGGCGCTGCATTCGACCGGATCGAGCTCCACAGCCGCAGGATCTAAATAGATCGCATGCTCCAGATCGCGTACCGCTTTGCAGTTAAATGAATCTATCCTAGCGCTCGGATCTGGATCTAACGGTGCTCGTTCAAACGACCTTGCCCTGGCGGCGCGCGGCGTCAGCGAGCGGCGGAGCGCTCGGTCTACGGCGGCGCTAGCATTCCAGGTCGTCCGTGAGAGGGAGAAGGGTCATACCAGGTTCGCAGGAAGCTGCTGAAGCTCAAGGTAGCGTCGGTTTGCGAACGGGCGTGCTGTTACGGCGATGATTCCTCGTCGGGGTTGGATCTGGCAACGGTGGTTCTGTTCGAGGTCGGAGGCGACGTTGTAGATCACTAGGATGCAAACGGGAGGTGTGGTTAGATGCAGAAGATCACGGAGAACACGCGTGTGTGAATGACAAGGTTCAGGGCGGTCTGGACTTACCACTAGAGCTCGCTGGAGTTCGTGCAGAAGACGATGGCGGCCAGTCGTCGACGTTGCCGGAGCTACGGGTCATGCGAAGGTAAACGGAGGGTGTCAGAAGATGCGCAGAGACTCACTGAGCTAGATAGCATGAATGAGAGACAGAGGGGAACACGAGGCTCACCGGAATTTGCCGGCGCAGTCGTCGGGACAGCGGCGGAGTCGTGCGAGTCGTGGGCGGCCTGGTGGCGTGAAGGCAGAATTGACTGGGGGAAAATGGTCGCGGGGCAGAGGGGATCTTATAGCCGGGGACTCGACAGGAAACGCTCGTCACATCAATGCCAATTAAGCTCGGGGTATCACTGCTGCAACGGCCAGCGGCGGAGATCGTGCGCGGATTCAGGGGGAAGACGATGCTGACGTGGAGGAGGCCCGCTCGTCAGCGAAGTGCGCAAGGTGGAGGTGGGGTCTGTCATGCGTCGATTGCGTCTTTCTGCGTGAGAGAAGAAAAGAAAACTCCCGGGTGGGCTTGATGGGCCTGTTTCACTGTTGGGCCAGATATCTGGCGCACAGCCTTTTTCCTTTGTTTACTTCTTTTTCTTTTCTAATTAGATTTTCTGATTGGGTTTTCAAATGGTTTCAAACTAAATTCGAATTCAAATCTTCCTGAGGTTTTGAAGTGGTGATTTGGACTCAGAAATGGGTCAAAACTCATGGGGCTACTTAGCAAGGGCTTGGTCAAACTTGGACTTCAAACAAACAGAGACTTTGCTTCTATTTTGCAAATGTTTGAAATAGGGGTTTTGAAATTATTTCTAAGTTGAAAACTTTGGTTAAATTGCTACACCTAAACTTTCCAACAATGGAGGCAAGCAAACAAGTTCCTAAACATTCAAGTCTCAAAGGGTGATGGCCATTTGAGGTAAATTTGCTCACATGAAATCATAGCACCAAGCTTCTGTTTCTGAAATGATTTTGAGAAAAACCCTAAATGATGAAGGATGCAAGGATGATATGAATGAGCTTTGAAATATGAATTTTAGGGATGTTACAAATCTAACCCCCTTAAGGTGAATCTCGCCCTCGAGATTCGGATTGGCTAGCAAATAGGTGTGGGTGGTCTTTCCGAAGATCATCTTCTCTTTCCCATGTTGCTTCCTCTTCGGAGTGATGACTCCATTGCACTTTGCAAAACTTGATAGTCTTTGTCCTTGTGACTCTTTCTGCGGTCTCAAGAATCTTGACAGGCTTTTCTTCATAGGTGAGATCACTTTCTAGTTGAACTTCTTCCAAAGATATGGTATCCTTCAAAGAAGATTCTTCCATTTCCGGGTGACATTTCTTGAGTTGACTCACATGAAAAACATTATGGACTGCTAATAAAGATGCTGGCAGTTCGATTTCATATGCAGCTTCTCCCTTGCGACTTAGAATGTTGAATGGTCCAACATATCTTGGTGCCAACTTTCCTTTGACTCCAAATCTTTTCACTCCACGAAGTGGTGATACTCTAAGATAAGCTCTATCCCCAACTTCATAGGTGACTTCTCTATGTTTAGAATCTGCGTAGCTTTTCTGTCGAGACTGTGCTATCTTCAACCTGTCCCTAACCAATTTGACCTTTTCTTCGGTGTCTTTGATAAGATCTGGTCCAAACAAACTTCTTTCTCCCACACCATTCCATAGCAATGGGGTGCTACACTTCCTTCCGTAGAGAAACTCAAATGGTGCCATCCCAATACTAGATTGATAACTGTTATTGTAAGAGAACTCTGCGTAAGGCAGACTTTCATCCCAACTTGCTCCATAGTCTAGGGCACATGCCCTCAACATGTCTTCAAGAATTTGGTTAGTCCTTTCCGTTTGTCCATCCGTTTGAGGATGAAAAGCAGTGCTGAATTCCAATCTTGTTCCTAAAGATTCATGTAGCTGTCTCCAAAAGTGAGAAGTGAACTGAGTTCCTCTATCAGACACAATACTCTTAGGCACACCGTGAAGGCATACAACTCTGCTCATGTAGATTTTGGCTAACTTGGCACTGGTATAAGTTGTCTTTACGGGTATAAAATGAGCCACTTTGGTTAGGCGATCCACTACTACCCATATGGAATCATACCCTGACCTGGTCCTTGGTAATCCGGTAATGAAGTCCATACCAATATTTTCCCACTTCCATTCAGGAATAGGCATTGGTTGAAGCAAACCTACTGGTTTCTGATGCTCCGCTTTCACTCTACTACACACATCACACAAAGCAATGTGTTCGGCGATGTCCCTTTTGAGATTGTTCCACCAAAATCTTTCTTTCATATCCATGTACATTTTGGTGTTTCCCGGGTGAATAGAATATGGAGAGTTATGGGCTTCTTGTAGAATCAGTTTCAATTCGGATCTTGTGGAACACAAATCGTTTCCGTGCCATAAAGTACCTTGTTCGTCTATATGGAAACTTTTAGCTTTCCTTGGCTAATCCTTTCCTTAATCTCTTCGATTTCTTTATCCGTCTTTTGGGCTTCTTTAATTTTATCCAACAGTGGGTTGAACATCCAAAGACATAAGATGTCCTTCGGCACAATCTCAACCTGAGTTCCTTGAATTGCTTACACAAGTCATCGGCAATTCACCTTTGGTAAGGCCATTTACAAGCATATTCGACTTAGAGCATCTGCTACTACATTTGCTTTACTGGGGTGGTATTGCAAACTCAAGTCGTAATCCTTGATAAGTTCTAGCCATCTCCTTTGTCTCATATTGATTTCCTTCTGGGTGAAGATATATTTTAGACTCTTGTGATCCGTGAATACTTCACAACGTTTTCCCAAAAGGTAGTGTCTCCATGTTTTGAGTGCATGGACAAGCATTAACTCTAAATCATGGGTAGGATAGTTTACTTCATGAGTTTTGAGTTGTCTCGAGGCATAAGCCACAACTTTTCCGCCTTGCATAAGTACGGCACCTAATCCTTGATGAGAAGCATCACAATACACTTGGAAATCCTTTTCCAAGTCTGGTAGGCACAGAACTGGTGCTGACACAAGCCTCTTCTTTAATTCTTGAAAGCCGAGTTCACAACCTTCAGACCAAGCAAATTTCTTATCTTTCTTTAACAATTCTGTCATTGGTTTAGCAACCTTTGAAATTTTTTCAATGAATCTTCTGTAGTACCTGCTAAACCAAGGAAACTACGAACCTCTTTTACGTTCTTAGGAGATTCCCATTCGGTCACAGCTGAAACTTTAGCAGGATCAACTGCTACACCATCCTTTGTCATAACGTGACCAAGAAATCCAACTTCCTCTAACCAAAATTCACACTTGCTGAATTTGGCATAAAGCTTATGTTCCCTCAGTTTCTCAAGTATCAAGTGTAGATGTCTTTCATGCTCTTCCTTGCTCTTGGAGTAGACTAAGATGTCATCGATGAAAACGACAATGAACTTGTCGAGAAATTCCATGAACACTTTGTTCATCATATTCATGAAGTATGCTGGAGCGTTGGTTAAACCAAAAGGCATCACAGTGTACTCATACAATCCATACCTTGTGGTGAATGTTGTTTTAGGTATGTCTTGCTCTCTTATCGCAGTTAAATGAATCTATCCTAGCGCTCGGATCTGGATCTAACGGTGCTCGTTCAAACGACCTTGCCCTGGCGGCATGCGTCGTGCCGGCGAGGCGCCTTCTGGCGGCGCTAGCATTCCAGGTCGTCCGTGAGAGGGAGAAGGGTCATACCAGGTTCGCAGGAAGCTGCTGAAGCTCAAGGTAGCGTCGGTTTCTTGAACGGGCGTCTTTATTCTGGCGATGATTCCTCGTCGGGGTTGGATCTGGCAACGGTGGTTCTGTTCGAGGTTGGAGGCGACGTTGTAGATCACGAGGATGCAAACGGGAGGTGTGGTTAGATGTAGAAGATCACGGAGAACACGCGTGCGTGAATGACAAGGTTCGGGGCGGTCTGGACTTACCACTAGAGCTCGCCGGAGTTCGTGCAGAAGACGATGGCGGCCAGTCGTCGACGTTGCCGGAGCTACGGGTCATGCGAAGGTAAACGGAGGGTGTCAGAAGATGCGCAGAGACTCACTGAGCTAGATAGCATGAATGAGAGACAGAGGGGAACACGAGGCTCACCGGAATTTGCCGGCGCAGTCGTCGGGACAGCGGCGGAGTCGTGCGAGTCGTGGGCGGCCTGGTGGCGTGAAGGCAAAATTGACTGGGGGAAAATGGTCGCGGGGCAGAGGGGATCTTATAGCCGGGGACTCGACAGGAAATGCTCGTCACATCAATGCCAATTAAGCTCGGGGTATCACTGCTGCAACGGCCAGCGGCGGAGATCGTCTTGTGGATTCGGGAAGACGATCTTGGCGTGGAGGCCCGCTCGTCAGCGAAGTGCGCAAGGTGGAGGTGGGGTCTGTCTGTCAGCGTCTAATTGCGTGCGCTCGCATGTGAGAAAAGAAAAGAAAACTCTCGGGTGGGCTTGATGTGCCTGTTTCACTGATGGGCCAGATATCTGGCGCACGGCCTTTTTCCTTTGTTTACTTCTTTTTCTTTTCTAATTAGATTTTCTGATTGGGTTTTCAAATGGTTTCAAACTAAATTCGAATTCAAATCTTCCTGAGGTTTTGATGTGGTGATTTGGTCTTAGAAATGGGTCAAAACTCATGGGGCTACTTAGCAAGGGCTTGGTCAAACTTGGACTTCAAACAAACAGAGACTTTGCTTCTATTTTGCAAATGTTTGAAATAGGGGTTTTGAAATTATTTCTAAGTTGAAATCTTTGGTTAAATTGCTACACCTAAACTTTCCAACAATGGAGGCAAGCAAACAAGTTCCTAAACATTCAAGTCTCAAAGGGTGATGGCCATTTGAGGTAAATTTGCTCACATGAAATCATAGCACCAAGCTTCTGTTTCTGAAATGATTTTGAGAAAAACCCTAAATGATGAAGGATGCAAGGATGATATGAATGAGCTTTGAAATATGAATTTTAGGGATGTTACATTTATGAAAAAAATCAAAACCCTATAAGTGAATCCATAGAAGTAAATAATATTGTTTACTTATTCATAAACCTTAACCACACCCTTATAGGGAGATAAATCCCTTTTATACAATTATAATGTAAGGAAACCACTACTCCAATAGAAGTAATGCCAATATTAAGTAACTCTAAGGAAACAATATAAAGTGAACAAGATACAAGTATCATAAGTAATACGCCCTAAGTCCATTTAGGTTTTTAAAGTTAACTTTAGTTTACCAAGCTTTGAGTATAATACTAAAAACTTTATTATATGCTTTATAGTTAACTTTGGTCTGTTGTAATTAAGTTGTAAAGCATCCTAATACCAAACCAACTCAGTTAAAAACCAAGATAGTTAAGTCTCAAATACTACTTATTTCAGTATTCTAGTAAAGGCAATTCTTTCTGACTTAAAGACTATAACTAGAAAGAACACCTCATAAGATTAACTTAAAAGCTTAAATGCTTCTGCCTAATTGAGTAAGATGTTCTTCAAAAGTTATTCGTTCTGCCACTTCAGAAAAACAGATAATAACTAATCACAATCACTTTACTTTATACTTTACTTGTATAATAGGAGTGTTAATACTTAAATTCTTTATAAGTGACATTACTTGTAAAGTAAAACTTGAAGATAAATAATTAAGATGTAAGAAACCTTGAGTAGCATTCCATACTATGTATTTTATTGTTGTATAAATAAATGTTGTATTCCACACACTCACAAGCCTTAATAAGAAGCACATATATGCAACTTAATCTAAAAGGGCAACACATTCCAAGGAAACCCTTTCTAGTGTCCAAACCCTAGATCAACGTTATCCTCGGGATTCACATTTATCAACTTGCATCACATTACTTATGCATAAAAGCATATTGCTTATTTAAACATTAGTCCTTACCGGACCAATGATGCAGATTTCCGCTATTGGATCTTTTATATTATCTGGAAGACCGTGAGTGCATAATCTTGCAATCACAAAAGGCAAGTTCACACTTGCTCATGTCCTTTGATTATTTTCTGTAAAGTATTTTGCAAATCCAGTGTTGTCATCACCTGCATTTGAAAAAGGACAGAAAACACTATTTTCATAATAATGTGATTATAGGTTTATTACCATGAGGTAATAACCTACTATAAGAGTTCCAGTGGTAAAGGAACATATTACCTAGGACTTAACAACCAATGTCGCCAGTGATTCTTGCGCCGTATATTACGCGTTGACCATGAGATTTGGAATGGGACAGAGAAGTCAGCTGTATCTTTTCCCTCTCGTATGGAGCTGGATGTGCGGGTCGTGGCTGTTATCACTCGTAGCGTGCATATTATTTATGGTAATTCATAGAGGATATGCAACATATGGGTGGGAGCCCTCAACTTCCCACGATAGTTCCGGCATCTGAACGGTCTGTACAAACCATTGCCGTAATTCTAAAGGTGGGCATGGTGTACACCAAGGAGACATGTGGGGTCGCGGAGAAGGCAGTGATTGGCTTGGATCTTAGGTTGGGCCTTAAACCAAGGAAGTTTGAATGGGGACATACTCCTAGACGTGCAACAAAACCTAAGGTCTCTCATGGGTAAAGTGACGTACCTCTGCAGAGTGTAAAAACTGTAACTTGTTACTCCCTGTTCCGGGAAGGAGCTGCGAACGCAGCGGGAAAGGAACCCCATGAAGGTTCTAGTAAACCCGTGAAGGCTGAGGGACATAGCTTTTCAGAATAAAAGAAACCTTTGAAGAAATGTTTAAGAAAACTTGCATTGCCTACGACCTACGGTCTGTGGCTATAGATATAGTGCATTAAACACTCCTTTTCTAGTGAACTTGCTGAGTACGCTCGTACTCAATGTATCTTCTTAACCCTTGCTAGGTTCTAAAGCCAGTATAGACGATGTCTACATCAAGCTATGCTCCAGGAATCATCATTTAAGGCTAAAGCTCTTCAATGAAGTCAACATATACATCCACACAAGTGAAGACAAAGTTGCGAATTAGATAAGAATAGAATCTCTAGCCATAGAACCTACTTTTGTAGAGTACTGCAATAGTAGTAATACAAGCCAAAGAGTTAGATGCTAATTTTGCTAGCATATTAGTTATTTTTCTGATTCTTATTTTTAAGAAGTTTCTTTCTCTCTCTTTAACCTAGAGTGTTCTCTGGATCTTGTGTAAAGAGTTGAGTTGTAACCTATAGTCATGTCTTAGACCTGCTATGTTTCTGTTGTACTACTCTGAGGGATGTAATACTAGTGAACGGTGTTTCATTGGTGTTATGTCAACGACTATAGTGTACTACATCATGCAGTGGTATGCTGGGTCACCGCACCCGTGTTGCTTGTTTGCTAATCGTTCCACGATCTCCAGCATCCCCATCTTCTCCAAAACCCAAGTCCATAACAATGGGCATTGACGAGATTAAACGTCGTCAATTGGCGCCGTCTGTGGGAACTGGGGGCGTTGATTGTGCGATCGTGACGGTCCCAACCAAAGCGATCTACAACTCCACGATGACGAAGAGTCATCTCCTCTTCGGCGCCTTCGACTTCACCGCCCACTCGCCAGCCACCCTAAAGGATTTTGAGCCTGTTGGCGATAGACTCGAGATCTTGTTCGGGAGCTTCTGCTTCCAGGTGGGGCAGATCGGCACTCTCCGCCTCCTAGAGCGGGTGCCCCTGCCATCGATCAGGCCTGCTTCGTGGGCTCCACCCCCCGTGCTACGCACATCACCATCAACAGATGAGTCCTATGACAGCAGCAGCTGCAACTCAGATATGTGCGATCCACCATCGGATGAAGGGACCTATGGTTCCGGATCCGAAAGCTGCGGCAGCAGCCGTCCGATCTACGAGCGCTACCAGTGTGCCGCAGTCATCTAGGATCAAGAACACAATCCGCCACCCAACCCGCAGGGTAGAAACAGTGAGAACAGAAGAAGCCAGTCGCCCCCCACCCAACGGGGACGACACTGATCGAGTCATCCACCTCAGCGAGGAGGGATGGGCTCAAGCACGCGAAGCCGTAGCAGGCAACAAGATCCTCCCCGTGGGTGCCTCACGGGACCTGCTGATGGCATACCACATGCTCCTAATCGAGGAGCACACGAAGCAGGTGAAGATGCAAAAGGTGCTTGACAAGCGCAAGCAAACAGCCTCGGAGTCCAGTGTGCGGCGAGCTGTGCTCTTTGCCATGGGCATTGGCTCCAGCTCGCAAGACAACCATAGCAACAAGCATCATTCTCGGATGGAGAACATGGACCCCAAGGAGCGTCACGAGGTGACTCGGGCCCCCAACGCGTCCTTCATGGAGATGGATGCCGACAGCAACGTCATCCCAAAGACACCACAAGCCACAATCATGGCGGCCACTGCGTACCTCGCGTCCCATCCACCTCCGGAAGGGGACCCAAAAAGGGCCATGCATAAGTCCGCACTTACCGGACTCGGACTCATTGGAGCTGCGCTCCACGGAGAAGCTCCTGCGGAGCCAAAGAAGAAGGCTGCGGTCAGATTCAACCGCAACCCCACGAACTCATCCGAAGATGAAGAGCACGACCTTCCTCGAAGGCACAAGAGCTCGCGCCGTCGCAGCCGTGACTACGACGCTCGAAGCGAGCTAACTCAGCACAAGATCGACAAGGCACGCGCCAAGCGTGTATGCTCGTCTGAATCTGAGGAGGAGGAGGATGACGAAGGAGAACTCTACAGAGCCCGATGCTTCAGCAGATCTGTCCGGCGAACACGAATGCCGCGAAAATTCAAGCTTCCGTCAGACATTCCGAAGTTTGACGGCACACCGGACCCCAAGGCGTGGCTCAGCGACTACTTGTCGTCCGTAAAGCTACCCGGCGGAAACAAGGAAACTGCCATGCAATGCCTTCAGCTGCAGCTGACAGGCGCAGCTCGGATCTGGCTTAGCAGCCTATCCTTAGGATCCATCCGAAGCTGGGAGGAGCTGGCATACAGTTTCGTCCGGAACTTCAAGGGCACCAGCAAGAGGCCTGCCTCGATAGAGGAGCTACGGGCCTGCACCCAACGAACGGGCGAATCCATTCGCTCGTACATACTGCGCTGGTCCAACACCAAGAACTCCGCGGCGCACATATCCGAGGAAAGAGCTATCGACGCCTTCAAGGACGGCGTCAAACGCCAGGACTTCAAAGAAGAGCTTGGGCGCGTCAAGCCCAAGACACTAGACCACCTCATGGACATCGCCAACAGGTGGGCCAACGGCGAGGACTCCGTCCACCGGGCGCACTCGGAGGAGGAAGACGACTAAGGCCGGCGACGTGAGCGCCGTAGCAAGAGGAGATCACGCGTCTACGATAATCGTGACGGACCCGACATGGTCGCAGCTGGCTACGCCGACCGCCACAGCGACGACAACCACAGCAACGGCGGATACCGCGGAAGCAACTTCGGCGACGGAGGACGCCCAACACAGTCATGGCAACGCCATGGACATGACGATGGACCCTCAGCATACGACAAACTGTCAGGTCCATGAACCATCCACTTCTACATCGACAAGCAGGATGGCAAGAAGAAGGCAAGCCACATGCTCAAGGACTGTCACGAGTTCCAGAAACTTAGCGAAAGTATGGCCTAGATGAGGCAGCAAGCCCCGAACCCTGGATACGGGAACACACCCGCACCAGTTGAGATCGCACATGGAGCTCCTCCACCACCACCCGCGGGACCTTCGAACCATCCAATCGCACCCGCACAGAACAATGGTGGGCACGGGTACCCCGCGCCGAAAGGATCACTGATGATCCAAAAAGGGCGCCCAACAAACAGGGTGCAGAAGAAAATCACCCGCCAAATTAACCTGGCCATGACTGCTCTGCCCGCCATCCCTGAGTACCTCAGTGGGTCGGAGTCCTGCATCACGTTCAGCCGTTCGGATCACCCTTGCCAGGTCATGCTGCCCTGGTGCTCGAGGCGCAGATCGGCGGGCTCTACATGAGCCGCGTCTTCATGGACGGCGGCAGCGGCATCAATATGATCTTCGCCAGCACCTTGGCAGCAATGCGGATCCCGCTGTGCAGCCTAGAACAATCTGATACAACGTTCCACGGCATCGTCCCAGGGAAGGGTGTATCCCCCTGGGAAAGATATGGCTCGACGTCATCTTCGGCAAGCCGGACAACTTCCGATGCGAGCGACTCGAGTTCGAAGTCGTGGACTGGCCATCACAATACCATGCCATCCTCGGGCGCGTGGCATTCGCACGATTCCTGGCGATACCGCACTATGCGTACCTGCTACTAAAGATGCCAGGACCCAGGGGCGTCATCACGGTCCACGGGAGCTTCACCTGATTGGACCATTGCGACAGGGACTTCAACAGAATCTCCCAGTCCTTCGGCATGCAGGAGGAGCTCGTAAGGCTCCGCGAGGTGACAGACAATGGTGCACCCCCAGTCGCAAGACAGAATGCACCAGATATGTCCTTCGACTCCATCGTCAACACAAAGAAGGTACAGGTCCATCCGACGGATGCCTCCAAGACGGCGCTGATCGCCAACGACCTTAGCTCCGCATAGGAAAGTGCGCTCGTCGAATTCCTCTGTGAGCGCTGGGAAATCTTCGCCTGGTGTCCTGCGGACATACCAGGAGTTCCCAGGGAATTCTCCGAGCATGCACTCAATGTCTTTCCAGACGCCAAGCCCGTCAAGCAGTCCATCCGACGACTGTCCGAACCACGGGTCGAAGCAATCGGAGTCGAAGTCAATAGACTACTCGACGCAGACTTCATCAGGGAGATCAAGGAGAGCGAATGGCTCGCCAACACCGTGATGGTCCCCAAAAAGGACACGGACATCCTGCGGATGTGCGTGGACTTTACATCGCTAAACAAGCACTGCCCGAAGGATCACTTCCCCTTCCTCGCATCGATCAGATCATCGATTCGACTGCAGGATGTGAAAAACTCTCCTTCCTCGACGCCTACTCAGGCTACAACCAGATTCGACTGAAGGTCGAAGATCAGGAGAAAACGGCATTCATCACGCCGTTCGGAGTGTTTTGCTACAACACAATGCCCTTCAGGCTGAAGAACGCAGGGGCCACATACCAACGGTGCATGCAGGCCTGCCTGAAGGACCATATCGGTCGCAACATACAAGTCTATGTCGACGACATAGTCATCAAAACAAGAGAGGCCAAGACGCTTATCGACGATCTCCGCGAGACTTTCGATAACCTTGATCGATATAAGATCAAGTTAAACCTAGAAAAATGCGCCTTCGGCGTCCCATCTGGTCAGCTGCTAGGCTACTTCATCTCCCAGCGAGGGATCGTGGCGAACCCGGTAAAAATCCGGGCCATAATGGCCATGGAGAAGCCGAAGAACCTCAAAGGCGTCCAGCAACTTGCCAGGCGAATCGCGGCATTGAGCAGGTTCATCAGCCGCATGGGCGAAAAAGCTCTGCCGTTCTATCAGCTGCTGCGCAAGGCAGACAAATTCAAGTGGACGCCCGAGGCGGACGACGCATTCGAAGATCTAAAGTGACTGCTCTCTACCTCGCCCGTCTTGGTTACGCCAAAGGAGCGCGAGCTCTTACTGCTATATATAGCAGCCACACACCAGGTGGTAAGCACCGTACTGGTGGTCGAGCGACCCAAAGAAGGCAAGACCCATGGGGTCCAACGCCCAATCTACTACCTCAGCGAGGTATTGACGCCGACAAAGCAGAGGTACCCTCACTACCAGAAACTCGCCTACAGCGTGTTCATGATGGCTCGTTGTTGAGCCACTACTTACAGGAGCACCAGGTGATGGTCGTCAACAAGGCACCACTGAACAACATCCTGAACAACCCAGAGGCCACAGGACGTGTAGCCCTTTGGGGCATCGAGCTGTCACCTCTAGACATCGTCTACGAGAAGCGCCATGCGAGCAAGTCTCAGGTCCTTTAGGATTTCCTCGTCCACTGGATGGAACTGCAGCTGCCAGACACACCGGACATGACACAGTCATGGACGATGCATTTTGACGGCTCCAAGCGCGAAGCTGGAGCAGGAGCCAGGGCATACTGACCTCCCCGCAGGGCGACAAGATGAAATATGTCCTCCGGATGAAGTTTCGAGCTTCCAACAACGAAGCCTAATACGAGGCCCTCATCCACGGCATGCGAATGGCCAAAATCTGCGGTGCAACGCGCCTCGTCATCTACGGTGACTCCAACCTCGTCGTCCAGCAGACGATGAATGAGTGCGACACGCACGCCGCCAACATGATCGCGTACCACGCACTCTACTATGCACTCGAAGGAGACTTCAACGACTGCGAGCTTCGGCACGTTGGGAGAGAAAGCAACGAAGAGGCCGACAGACTCGCCAACATCGGCTCCACCTATGCGTGGGTGCCACCATGTGTGTTCCTCGAACAGATCTGCACGCCATCCATCAAAAGGAAGTTCCCCAAGGGATCACCCGAAGAAGCAGAACACTCGGGGGCTGCGCTACCCGAAGGACAGGAAGGACCCGAAAAGCTCGATACAGAGGTTGCAGCGGTCAACCTAATGCAGGTCATGGCAGTCGAAGAAACTTGGACGTGGCCATACCTCCGATATCTGATAGACGGGGAGTTGCCTGACAGCCCGACAGATGCCCGGCTCATATCTCGCCGGTCCAAGGCCTTCACCATCATCAATGGCGAGTTGTACAAGCGCAGCATTTCGGGTGTACTCCAACGGTGCGACACCATCGGTGACGGCAAAACCATCCTCCAAGACATCCATGAGTGCATCTGCGGCCATCATGCGGGCAGTCGCGCCCTTGTCGCCAAAGCTCTACGAGCTGGATTCTATTGGCCAACGGCCATGAACGACGCCAAAGACATCGTCCGAAGATGCAACGGGTGCCAAAGGTTCGCATATAAACCGCACGCACCCGGATCAGAGCTTAGGCACATACCTTTGGTCTGGCCCTTTGCCTAATGGGGCCTCGACATGATCGGCAAACTGCCACGATCCTCGAAAGGAGGTTACGTTTACCTCCTGGTTGTAGTCGACAAATTCACCAAGTGGATTGAGGCCATGCCCTTCACTAACCAAAAGGGCAAAACTGTCGTCAAGCTCTTTGAATCCATTGTCTACAGGTTCGGCGTGCCGCATAGCATCATCACAGACAATGGGTCGAACTTCATCTCCAAAGAATTCCAGGACTTCTGCGAAGACCTCGGAATCAACATCACATACGCCTCCGTGGCGGACCCGCAAACGAATGGACAGGTCGAGAAGGCCAACGGCCTCGTCGGCGCTTGCATCAAGAAGCGCCTAACGAGCCCAATCGAGCGGCTCGCCGGAGCCTGGACACAAGAGCTTCCCTCTGTCATGTGGAGCCTACACATAACGCCAAACAGCTCAACTGGCTACACGCCTTTCTTCATGGTGCACGGAGCCGAATCCGTGCTGCCAGCAAAGGTACGCCACAAGGCCCCACGGGTAGTTGCCTATAGCGAAGCCGAATCGACGGCCACACTCGAAGACGCCGTCAACACACTTGACGAGGCGCGCGACATAGCAGCAGCTCGGTCAGCGGTATACCAACAGAGTCTCCACAACTACCACAGCCAACGGCTACGCCCAAGGTCCTTCGTCGAAGGAGACCTAGTCTTGCGACTCAAGCAAGAGCGACCGAAGAAATTCGAGTCACCATGGGAAGGACCCTACATCGTCACTGAAGTCGTCCCAGGTGGCGCCTATCGCCTCAAGCATGTGGAGTCTGGAGTCGCATACTCCAACCCGTGGAACGTCGCACAGCTACGACGCTTATACCCCTAGCTACCTCCCTCTTTAATTTTCAATAAGGCTATTCAGCCAAGGCTACTCAGCCGAATAATGTACCTCCTCCTTACGATATGAATAAAGCTAAGTGTCTCGCCCCAAAAAAAATTCACCTATTATCTGCATTTTACTCCATATTTCAACACACTTGGGGGCTCCCCCTACCTCACGACTTCGTCGACTATGGATAGCGCGTGTACACCTGAGTAGCTTACCACGTCAGGCTAACGAAAAGGACACGTATACAAACAAAGCACCACGTGCTACACAACAATAAACCTTCAGAATGTAATAAAGGGCACAACACGCCCAGTCGAATATACACAAATTTTATATCTATCTCTTTTACAGGCCCTACCTATTCTGAAGAATAGCCCGCGCGCACTGCTCAAACAGATCTACAATTTATTCGGCATACTGTCTTACAGCCGCATAGTGTGGACGCATATCCCACGCGCTGCCATCCGGCCGAAGAGGTGGCCCATCCGCTACAGCAGACAGATCTACATCGGAACGATGCAACCGCACAAGGGAGAGCACAGCCTTCACCCCCGCGAAAAGCTGATGCTGAACCAATTCCCAGACACGATGCACATTTCAAAACTTCGACAGCAGGACACAGAGGGTTGATGGCGCCTCATCTAGTGGAAACATCACATGCAGAACTGACGCCAACGAAGACTACACCTGACGAAGCACCCGCGATACCTAGTGGACATGATCCTGCATCGTCGCAAGGACCATGGCACGATCACGGTCCATCCAGAAGAACCCGCCGGCCTCCATATCCTGCTGGGTCAGACAGTTGATCCGAACAGCAACACGCTCCCTTTCCTCCCTCGGAGCAAGGTTTGCACCTGCAATACTTGCAAAAATTAAGATAAAAGGCCAACAGGCGCATCCAAAACAATGAGCAGCAGCTCGAAAATCTCACATTGCAGTTGTTCGGACAAGCGATGCAACTCCGTCATCAAATACTCCTCCCTGGCATTGGACCACTCTGCCTTCGATTTCCACACATCGGCATGGCCACACACCCCAAGCAACTCTTTCTCCAGGATACGGACACGGTCTCGAAGAAATACAAGCTGTGACGCACCATCCAGGGATGGCCGCAGCTACGGTGAAGGCGAAGTATCAACGGGATAATCACCCGAAGGACCCTAGAGTAACAGAAGACAAGTATATGAACAAGCAGATGAAGGAGCACAGAACTCAAAAATTCATTATGTACAGCAAAAAGCCACTATGGCACAAGGATCGTTCATAGAGATAATTACAACAAAAGAAACAAAAGCTATCCTACAACTACAAGGCCTACGAAGCTGCATCCTGAGTAGCCTCGGAGCCGGACTGCCTCCCCTTGGCCTCTCCCTGCTGCCTCAACGCGTACTCAGCCAGTAGGTCGATCAACTTCGGCCCATAACGCTTACAGCAAGCAGCATAGATGGCGAAGGCTACCTCGGATCCGTCAGCAGCCGTTGGCATCCGGGAGGTGACCTTATGAAGATCCAGCTCTGCTCCGGAGGCCAGGGCCATCGCCAGCCCGACGGACGCCCCGATGCCTTTCTGCTTGCGCTTGTACGCCGCAGGAGCTTCGGCTGACAATGCATCCGCCAAGGAATCAACATCTTCGAGGGCGACACCCTTGGGGATGAGCTCCTTATAGAAGCGCCCAAGAACCTCCTTGGCCTTAGCAAGCGAGCCGACCACGGTACCACAGCAGTCTTCGACCGCCGCAGTGGCATCATCCAGAGCACTTCCGTGCTCCAGGACACCACGGTCAAACTCGATGCACGCGGCATCTAAAAGAAAAGAACGGACAACATAAATAAAATCACAGCAAGGAAAGGCAAGGAAGCTGAAAAGGGAAGACGAAGCAATTCACCTGAAATAGCCTTGGCAGCCGCCATCAGCTTGTCGGCTGCCTCCTTCTCGCGCGAAGCCATGGCGATGGCAAGCTGCTCCTCGCGGTCCGTAGCCTCCTGCTGCAGGCGCTCCTTGGCCGTGGCCGCGTTGGCTAGCTCCATCTCGAGGCGCTCCTTCGCACCAATGGCGACCTCGGCCTTCTTCTCCGCTTGCCCAAGGCTCTTTTTGAGAGCATCAAGCTCACGGAGGGAGGTACTGTGGTCCTCTGCAGTCAACAAAACACCCATCAGATCGCAGGGCAAAGAAATACAAGAAGAAGTAAAAAATATCAACTTGTGAATATACCTTGAAGCTGTTTGAAACTGGCATCCAATGCCAGGTGCTGTTGCACCAGCTGGCTGACGCCTTGCACCAAAGGCTGCAAGAAGGCACTACTCGTCAAAAGAATGGCTCGGGGGCTACGCCCAAAGAACGAGCAAAGGAATTTGAACATACGAAAAACGCTCGGGGGCTCCCCCTGAGACAAGAAACAAAAACAACATGATCAGCAGATCACCCGAAAACCCCCGGGGGCTCCCTCAACGGCAAGAGCAAAGACAGTTACGTGGTTAGACGGCGACTCCGACGGTCCAGCCAAAGTCTTCTGGGGGACGACCACCCGAGCCTCCTGTGGAAAAGGGTTCGGAGCAGCGCCCTCAGAGGTTGCCACCGTTTGAGGAGGAGGAGGCGCAACTTTCGACTCCCCCACCATCTCCCGAGCGCCATCACTGGAGGAGCCGTCGGAGGAGTGGCTACAAAAGAAAAATCAGCCAAGCACAAGGCAAACATACAAGAACAAGCATAAAAGGAACTGATGAAACTTACGAGTCGAGCGAGCTCAAGTCGAACACAGGAGGGGTTTTCCTGCCCTTCTTCTCTTCTTTCTTCTCTTCCTTCTTTTCTTCCTTCTTCCGCTTCACCGGCAGGTGCGGTGCCATAGCCCGCACGGGCATGGCCGGAATAGGAGAGGAAGAGCCCCCGTGATCCCCACTATGACGCTCGAGGCCTAGCGGATTCCTAGGCATCGGCGGAGTCGAAGCATCCGACGATTCGCTGGAGCTCCGTGTCCGCTTACGAGTGTGATCCTCGCTCGACTCATTGGCCTCCTCGGCCGACGATCGCGCTGATGGAAGTTCAGACATGGAGTCCACCACCTCATTGTCCGGAGCATCCGGGAACACTTCGGGCATTGGAGGCGACATGCCTTGCACCTTGAATTCCTACACAAAACAACAAAAATTTCAGCACACAAAGGTGCAAAGACAACGCAGTCGAAAATAAGCGCTACGTGCACGTCCCAGATCTACACCTGCGGAACCGGACGAGAAGCAGAGAACGGAGGAGTCAGCGACTTCCCCGGGATATCTTCTCCAGCCTTGTATTTCAGCAGCGGGCGAAGAACCCCGTCGAGATCCCCCTTGGAGAACTCCTCAGCCGAAACCCTAGTCAGATCGCGACGACCCGAATAAAGAAACATTGGGTGCGCCCTAGCCTGGAGCGGCTGCACCCGACATTTGAGAAAGGTGCGGATGATATCCACACCGTTCGCCTCCTTCTCCGTAATCAACTAGAGATCCTCCACCCGACGATAGAGCCCCTCTATCTCCGCCACCTCGCCATCCAAGATCTGGTTCTTCCAGGACCTCTTTGGCTCAATTTTTTGGGAGGGGTCGAAAGGAGCAAGACCAAAATCCTGCCCAGGTACCGTGGAGTCGCGGATGTAAAACCATCGCCTCCGCCAGTACTGGACAGATTCGGACATAGAAAAGGAGAAGAAAAGAAGATTGGATTTGAGGGAAATGATGCAACCCCCAATGGGATAAACACCATCGGAGCCAGATTGCCTCTTCACGGAATAGAGTTTCCGGAAGAGGCCAAAGTGCGGCTCGATATCGAGCCAGCACTCGCAGAAAGTAATGAAACGGGCGATATGAAGAAGAGAGTTGGGAGAAAGATGATGCAGCTGAATACCATAAAGAAAAAGCAATCCACGAAGGAAATCGTGGACTGGGAAGGAAAAGCCGCGAAGGACAAAAGCGAGGAACATAACCCGAAACCCAGCGGGGGGACGGGGAATTACCTTAGTGCCGAGAAGTTTGACGGCCTCCCTATCTTGCGGGGTCAGGCCCCACTCATGGAGCTTGCGGAGATCACTCTCACACGTCTTCGATCGCCGCCAGCCACCATTAGTGACACGGGTGGCGGCGGAACCTTTTTTGCCGCCGGCGGCCGCACTGGTACCAACCGCAGAGGAGGACTTCTTGGGCTTCCCCATTGCAGTGCGGTGGTGACGGTGTTGAGCACGCAGAATCAAGGAAGGAAAAGCTCGAGGAAATTCTAGTGCGCAGTAAGAATGCGTAGAGAAGAGGGAGCAGTGAAACAAGAATGGCTGCGGTGAAAACAAACTCACCTTTTCCGCAATGATTATAAGGACGAGAACGATGCACGACGACCGTCCATCGTGAAGACCTAGAGCCAACCTCAAGATCTGGCCGTCCATGTGTCAGCACAACAGCGAACCGTCACTCACACGCCATCCACTACACACAGAAATCGAGGCGACACCATAATTATCTCCACGCCGCGCGTGACCAGTCAACTCAAAGTCATAAGGTGGGACCCATGTTCGTCCAGTCAAGTCATCTCTGGCGCCGCAGACGCTTGAGGTCACCGATCGTCAGCACTGACGTCATCAAAAGCTATACTAGCAACGGTTACAATTCTTCGGCTACACAACTAAGAGTACTCACTCCAATCTACGATTCGATTAAATACTCGGGGGCTACTCCTATCAGGAGTGCTGGTCGCGCACCCGAAGAACACTGAAAGTACTACACTATTGAACTATTTCTTCGAGTCCTACGTCGAGTCTACGACTCCACTACGGACTTGGGGGCTACTCCCATAGGGAGGATGGATTCAAGCATCCGAAAAATTTGTGTCCTATGGACATGAAGCCAAACAACAATAGAATTAAAGTCTCTGCTCGAGTCTGCGACTCGAACAGACACTCGGGGGCTACTCCCATAGGGAGCGCTGGTCGCGCATCCTATGAATCTTTGATTGCGATCCTTCGGATCAGCATGCAAAACTTTTCGGCAACTGTGCCCTAATTAATGCTAAGTGAGCAACGTCCTCCTTGGCCACCCGAAACACCTCCGCGGTGATAAATATTTGGATGTTGTGTCTGCGACACAAAGATAAGACCTACAGATATCATCTGATGGCCTAGCAACGCACACGACTGCGCTCTGCTAGTGAGAACCCGTGCCAGCAGGCGCGATGAAAAATCCCGATGGACGCGTTGGGTATGTCACTTAAAATTTACTGGAATTCCACTCCTGTAAGTCCTCCGCGGCCTGAGTCAAATTGCGCCAGCATATGTTCCGGGTTCGAGTTGAGGGACTCGAATCTGAAGAAGATCGTGTTGTTTTGTCCTAAGACAGTTAACTGACCCTAATCCATCGGGAGAGTCAGGCACACGCATCAACAATCCCCACCCACTCAAATCATTCTCTAGCAAACAGAGATAGCCGCACCCGAAAGAATGAGGAGTCCTCAGCCGAATCTACGATTATTTGAACACTGGGCCATCGACATGGTTATACCCTACGGGTACACGACCTTAGCATACCTAGTCCAGCCCAAGGAAGGCCCACGACAAATATACGCTAGCCCATGAAGACTTTCGGGTGGCCAGGGCCCATGATGCCTTCGGATCCTTGGAGAGCAAGACTGGAGTAGATAGAAAATTCAAAGGGGTAAACTCTAGAACCTATAACCGACTCGATCTGTGCCTGGGACCTGCCTATCTCTATATAAAGTCCAGGAGGGCACGACGAGGAGGCTCTCTTACAATCTCTCGCACACCACCGCATACACACCTCCACGCCAGATTGCATCTGCGCACCTTGTAACCTTCGGTTCCACCATAATCAGAGCAGACAAGCAGGAGTAGGGTTTCCCTCTGGGGGCCTGAACCTGGGTAAACCTTGTGTACCGTGTTGCTTGTTTGCTAACCGTTCCGCGATCTCCAGCATCCCCATCTTCTCCAAAACCCAAGTCCATAACAATGGGCATTGACGAGATTAAATATCGTCACTACTAAAACTATAGTTTATTTATTTATTTTTAAATTAGCAGGGTCACACGAATGCTTGTCCCTCTACCACAAATTAAGGCGCCCACTCTTCTACTTACAGAGATGGTAGACGTTCTCACCATGTGAAATGTGAGCCATTGATGTAGACCACGAGCATTCTTAATCACACGCTTGTAAACAAGTGGGGACATACAATATACATCTAACACCCCCCTCAAACTCATGGTGGCTCGACAACACTGAGTTTGGAGAGAAAGAAAGTATGGTCTTTGCATAGCATCAGGCTTAAAAAAATCCACAATCAGAACTCTAAAGGCACATACTGAAACGCAACAACCTGAGCCTGCACCTGAGCATGTGTATGGAAAGCATCAACACCAATTTTCTTGGTAAGCTCATGCTTGACCGGATCATGTGCAATACTAATAGCACCTGTACTGTCAGACAAAACCAGAGTGGGTGTGGTAATAGAGACCCCAAAATTTGCAAGCAACCACCGTAACCAGGTCACCTCAGCAGTCAACAAGGCCATAGCACGCAACTCAGCCTCAACACTCGAATGGGAAACCGTTGTCTGTTTCTTTGTCTTCCAAGCAATAAGCGAACCACCAAAAAACACACAGTAAGTAGAAAATGAACGGCGATCCGTAGGATCACTCGCCTACGTAGCATCCGAATAGCACTAGAGCTAGAGGGAGCTGGAACGAGGAAAGAAAAGGCGATGAGTGATCGTGCCACGAAGATAACAAAGAACACGAAGAAGATGACTATAGTGAACAGTGGTAGGAGCGGAAACAAACTGACTCAGAATATGAACGGGATAAGATATGTCAGGACGAGTGACAGCAATATAAAACAAGACTCCCAACAAGATGACGATAATGCGTCGAATCAGGAAGAGGATCACCATCAGTAGGAAGAAGCTTGACATTAAGCTCCATAGGGGTCTCAATAGTGCGCTCATCCCCAAGAGCAGCACGAACAAGAAGGTCCTGAATATACTTTTCCTAGGAGATAAAAAACCATCAGAAGTAGAGGAAACCTCAATCCCAAGAAAGTATCGAAGAGGACCAAGATCAGTCATAAGAAACTGACCACGAAGATGAGCCTTAACAAAGGCTATATACTCAGGATCATCACCAGTAATGATCATATCATCAACATAGAGAAGAAGAAGAGTGCGTCCACGAGGAGAAGTGTGAACAAACAGCACTGGATCATGAGCACTAGGGGAGAAACCAGCAGCAGTCACTACAGAGGCAAAGCGCTCAAACCAGGCACGAGGGGCCTGTTTGAGGCCATAAAGAGAACATTGGAGACGACAAACCATCCCCGCGGGAACAGAATACCTAGGAGGAGGCTGCATATAAACCTCCTCACTCAACTCGCCATTGAGAAAGGTGTTCTGAACATCAAGCTGGGACACGTACTGTGACGCAATGTATAACACCAAGAAGAGTACGCATAGTGGTCATATGAGCCACAGGAGCAAAGGTCTCATCATAGTCACGACCGTGCTCCTGCTAAAAACCACGAGCCACAAGACGCGCTTTATAGCGCTCAAGAGATCCATCAGAGCGGGTCTTAATCTTATATACCCACTTACACGTGATAGGACGAACACCGGGAGGGGGAGATACAAGATCCCAGGTGCCAGTGCGCTCAAGCGCAGCAATCTCCTCAGCCATGGCCAGCTGCCATTCAGGATGATGCTCAGCATCCCGATAAGGAGTCGGCTCAGAGGCAACAGAAAGCTCATACTGACTAGGAGAGTAACGGTTGGGGGCACGACGCTGACGAACAGGACGAGTAGAGGGAAGCTCATCAGAGGAAGACGACTCAGGAGACGACGATGAAGAAGAAGGAATAGCAGAGGAAGACTCCAGAGAACGAGGAGAACTGGGAGAACTAGACGGAGCAGAGGAGGATGGTGTCGAAGAAGAGACATCAGGGGAAGGAGATACTGAAGAAGACACAATAGGAGTAGAAGGAGGTGTGTCAGGAAAGAGAATAAAAGAGATATCTTCCACCGGGTAGGTACCAGCGGTGGGACGAGGATAGAAAGGACGCATCTCATAAAAAGTAACATCACGAGAGATACGCATCCGACGACCAACGGGGTCCCAACAGCGATAGCCCTTATGCTCATCACTGTATCCAAGGAAGACACACTCAACAGACTGAGCGGTCAGTTTGGTGTGTTCGCAAGGAGCAAGGAGAACATAGCAAACACAACCAAACAAGCGAAGCATGGAGTAGTCTGGAGACTGTCCAGATAGGTGCTCAAGAGGGATACCACCCTGCAGAGTGGTAGAAGGCTGAATATTGATGAGGTAAGCCGACGTAGCGACAGCCTCAGCCCAGAAATGCGGCGGAAGAGAAGAAGCAATCATCATGGCACAAGTGGTTTTAAGAAGATGGTGATGCTTACGCTCAGCAACGCCATTCTAGGCATGTGCGCCAGGACAGGAGAACTGAGCAAGGGTGCCCTGCTCAGCAAGCACACCTCGCAACATCTGGGAGACATACTCACCAGCAGAATCAGCACGAAACACACGAATGGGGGTAGAATATTGAGTACGGACCATGGCCGCAAAACGCTGATATATGGAGAGCACTTCACTGCGAGAGCGCATAAAATACAACCAAGTGTACCGAGAAAAATCATCGATGAATAAAATATAGTAGCGATGGCCCCCTTTCGAAGCGAAAGGAGCCGGACCCCAAACATCGGAATGAACTAAATCAAAAGGTCGCTGAGATACAGACACGCTAGTAGGATAGGGAATCTGAATCTGTTTACCTAACCTACAGCCCTGACAATGTAAAGACCCATCTCTTGAGACAGACCCCAGAAGGCCACGATGAAGTAATGACGACAAGCGAGAGTCACAAAGGTGACCAAGACGATGATGCCACTACTGAAAGGAGCTGGTAGCAGAGGCGACGACCGGAGAAGAACTGTCAGATGAAGTGGCAGCGGAAGGAACACGAAACCAGTCTAACTCCCAAAGTCCTGAAGAGTCATGGGCTAGGCCAGCTCCAACCAGGGCCTGCAAAGCGACGGTCCCGACAACACAAGAATCAGCATCAAGAATGACGCGACAACCAGAGTCGAAGCTGGCTAGCAGAGAACAGATTCATCTGAAGAAGAGGGACATGAGAAATATCAGGAACAGAAAAAGAAGAAGTAGAAAGGGTGCCTCGACTAGAAACAGGAAGAGAGGTACCATCAGCCGTGAAAACACGGACAGGAGAAGGGAGAGAACAAAGAGCGGACAGAAAAGAAGCTCCAGAATCCAGATACCACGGCGACGTACCTGACTATGTAGAAGGTGGTGGTCGCGATCTGAAGAATCAGCCAGAACCAGCGGTTGCGTCAAGAAGAGCCTGTAGCAGCTAGCGGACCGCCAAGACTCGATAATGTCCTAATCGGAGAGAGCAATTGAAGACCCGGAAGGAGCCGATCGCCCACGAGCCTGGTGTTGGCGTAAATGGGATCCTGTATAACAGGTGGCCCAAGTGTGGCCATCCATGTTGCAGAAGAGCAAGTGAAGAGAACCACGGGACGACCACGAGCTCCGGTCGACTGACTCGAGGTCAGGCCGACTGACCCTGAGACCGCTGAAGCTGACCCTGTCCTAGAGGAGTAGGAAGTATCGGCGGCGGCATAGAGGACCGCGGCTAAGTCGAGGGAGCAGACGGCATAGGAGGACCACGAGTAGAAAGCACAGACGGAACCACAAGAAGACCAGCACCACGGAGACGGGTCTCCTCAGTCTGAAGCTCAGACAACACCTCAGAGAGCGGAACACGACCATGAGCATTGAGCTGAGCACACTGCTCAAACTCTGGCGAGCCGAGACAGAAACTCATAAATGCGGTGAAACTCAAATCCGAAGACAACTGGCAAAGACGAGCATGTGCCACAAACAGCAGTACAGAGAGAATCAAGCTGACGCCAAATAGCAGCGCTCTGAGTATAGAACTCATTAATAGTAGAATCACCCTGCTGAAGAGCATGCTCCTGACGAACCACAGACAGGTAAAGAGCATCCCCAGACGGCTGATAACGCTGACAAAGATGTGCCCACTGAGCGGCAACTGTAGGGAGACTCATGAACTCTGCAGCATACTGGGGCAGAACACTGGAGGTGAGAACAGCAGCAGCACGGGCATCCTCATCGACCCACTGAGTGTAGGCAGTCAGAGCGTGGCGATAGGAGCTGGAACGAGGAAAGAAAAGGCGATGAGTGATCGTGCCACGAAGATAACAAAGAACACGAAGAAGATGACTATAGTGAACAGTGGTAGGAGCGGAAACAAACTGACTCAGAATATGAACGGGATAAGATATGTCAGGACGAGTGACAGCAAGATAAAACAAGACTCCCAACAAGATGACGATAATGCGTCGAATCAGGAAGAGGATCACCATCAGTGGGAAGAAGCTTGACATTAAGCTCCATAGGGGTCTCAATAGTGCGCTCATCCCCAAGAGCAGCACGAACAAGAAGGTCCTGAATATACTTTTCCTAGGAGATAAAAAACCATCAAAAGTAGAGGAAACCTCAATCCCAAGAAAGTATCGAAGAGGACCAAGATCAGTCATAAGAAACTGACCACGAAGATGAGCCTTAACAAAGGCTATATACTCAGGATCATCACCAGTAATGATCATATCATCAACATAGAGAAGAAGAAGAGGCCCACGAGGAGAAGTGTGAACAAACAAGACCTTTGGATCATGAGCACTAGGGGAGAAACCAGCAGCAGTCACTACAGAGGCAAAGCGCTCAAACCAGGCACGAGGGGCCTGTTTGAGGCCATAAAGAGAACATTGGAGACGACAAACCATCCCCGCGGGAACAGAATACCTAGGAGGAGGCTGCATATAAACCTCCTCACTCAACTCGCCATTGAGAAAGGTGTTCTGAACATCAAGCTGGGACACAGACCAGTGACGAACAGAAGCAACACCAAGAAGAGTACGCATAGTGGTCATATGAGCCACAGGAGCAAAGGTCTCATCATAGTCACGACCGTGCTCCTGCTAAAAACCACGAGCCACAAGACGCGCTTTATAGCGCTCAAGAGATCCATCAGAGCGGGTCTTAATCTTATATACCCACTTACACGTGATAGGACGAACACCTGGAGGGGGAGAAACAAGATCCCAAGTGCTAGTGCGCTCAAGCGCAGCAAGCTCCTCAGCCATGGCCAGCTGCCATTCAGGATGATGCTCAGCATCCCGATAATAAGTCGGCTCAGAGACAATATAAAGACCATACTGACTAGGAGAGTAACGGTTGGGGGCACAATGCTGATGATCAAGACGAGTAGAGGGAAGCTCATCAGAGGAAGACGACTCATGAGACAACGATGAAGAAGAAGGGATAGCAGAGGAAGGCTCTGGAGAACGAGGAGAACTAGGGGAACTAGATGGAGCAGAGGAGGACAGTGTCGAAGAAGAGACATCATGGGGAGGGGGTCCTGAAGAAGACACAATAGGAGTAGAAGGAGGTGTGTCAGGAAAAAGAAGAAAAGAGATATCTTCCACCGGGTAGGTACCAGCGGTGGGACGAGGATAGAAAGGGCGCGTCTCATCAAAAGTAACGTCGCGAGAGATACGCATCCGACGACCAACAGGGTCCCAACAACGATAGCCCTTATGCTCATCACTGTATCCAAGAAAGACTTACTCAACAGACTGAGCGGTCAGCTTGGTGCGTTCGGGGGGGGCAAGGAGAACATAGAAAACACAACCAAACAAGCGAAGCATAGAGTAGTCAGGAGAATGACCAGATAGGCGCTCAAGAGGGATACCACCCTGCAGAGCGGCAGAAAGCTGAATATTGATGAGGTAAGCCGACGTGGCAAATTTCAGCCGTAAATGCGCGGAAGAGAAGAAGCAATCATCATGGCACGAGTGGTCTCAAGAAGATGGCGATGCTTATGCTCAAGAACACCATTACGGGCATGTGCGCCAGACAGAGAATCGAGCAAGGTACCTGCCAGCAAGGACACCTCGCAACATCTGGGACATATACTCACCAGCAGAATCAACACGAAACACACGAATGGGTGTAGAATATTGAGTATGGACCATGGCCGCAAAGCGTTGATAAGTGGAGAGCACTTCACTGCGAGAGCGCATAAAATACAACCAAGTGTACCGAGAAAAATCATCTATGAATAAAATATAGTAGAGATGGCCCCCTTTCGAAGCGAAAGGAGCCGGACCCCAAACATCGGAATGAACTAAATCAAAAGGTCGCTGAGATACAGACACGCTAGTAGGATAGGAAAGTTGAATCTGTTTACCCAACCTATAGCCCTGACAATGTAAAGACCCATCTCCTAAGACAGACCCTAGAAGACCACGATGAACTAATGACGACAGGCGAGAGTCACAAAGGTGACCAAGACAATCATTCCACTGCTGAAAAGAGCTGGTAGCAGAGGCGACGACCGGAGAAGAACTGGGAGATGAAGTGGCAGCGGAAGGAACACGAAGCCAGTCTAACTCCCAATGTCCTGAAGAGTCACGGCTGCGAGGGTCAGCTCCAACCAGGGCCTGTGTGCGACGATCCTGGACAACACAGGAATCAGCATCAAGAATGACGCGACAACCAGAGTCAGTAAGCTGGCTAGCAGAGAACAAATTCATCTTAAGACGAGGAACATGAGAAATATCAGGAACATAAAAAGAAGAAGTAGAAAGGGTGCCCCGACTAGAAACGGGAAGAGAGGTACCATCGGTCGTGAGAACACGGACAGGAGAAGGGAGAGAACGAATAGCGGACAGAAGAGAAGACTCAGAGGTCATATGAAAAGAAGCTCCAGAATCCAGATACCATGAGGACATACCGCCGCAGAGGGTGGTGGTCAAGAAAGGCTCAAGAATCACCACAGAACCAGCAAGGTTCTGTCGACGAAGAGCCCAGAAGCAAGCGCACTGCCAAGACTCCTCATAATGTCCTAATCAGAGAGAGCAACTGCTGAAGATCCGGAAGGAGCCGACTGCCCACGAGCCTGGTGCTGCTGACGTAAACTAGGGTCCCGTGTATAACAGGTGGCCCATGTGTGGCCATCCCCTCCACAAAAGTGCAAAGTGACGAAGAGAACCACAACGACCTGACCACGACCCAGCCTGCCGACTCGACCCTTAGACTCTGGTGGACTCGTACGACTGTAGGATTGGGTAGTATCGGCGGTGGCACAGAGGACCACGGCTAAGTCGAGGGAGCAGACGGCAGAGGAGGACCACGAGTAGCAAGCACAGACGGAAACGCAAGAAGACCAGCACCACGGAGACGAGTCTCCTCAGATCGAAGCTCAGACAACACCTCAGAGAGCGGAATACGACCACGAGCATTCAACTGAGCACGACGGGGCTCGAACTCCTGGCGGAGCCTAGACAGCAACTCATAGATGCGGTGGAACTCCAAATCCGAGCGCACAATCTGGCAGCACATGTATGTGCCACAAACAACAGTACGGATAGAATCAAGCTGACGCCAGATATCAGCACTCTGAGTATAGAACTCATCAATAGTGGAATCACCCTGCTGAAGAGCATGCTCCTGGCGAACCACAGACAGGTAAAGAGCATCCTAGACGGCTGATAGCGCTGACGAAGATGTGCCAACTGAGTGGCAACAGTAGGGAGACTCATGAACTCAGCAGCAAACTGGGGCAGAACACTGGAGGTGAGAACAGCAGCAGCACGAGCATCCTCATCGACCCACTGAGTGTAGGCGGTCAGATCGTGACGATAGGTCTCGAGATCAGCAGAATACTGTTTGAACTTCAGCTCATAAGCAGCAACAGCACTATCATCGGCACTCTGAGCAGCATCCTTGGCCTCCTAAGAAGCATCAGCACCGAGAACAATCGGCGTCGGCGGAAGAGGAGCCACAGGAGCAGGGGCACAGCGGACAGGAGACCTCGCCGGAGAGCACACCCCAAAGACGGAGACCGCGCATGTCGCGACATCGAAGATCACCGGGCAGTGAGGAATCGCAACATAGCCCGATGCAGAAGACATCTCTCTCTCACTTTTTTTTCAGATCTCAGATCCGATCGAAATTGCAGTCGGATGGATCACTGGATCCCGATCGAGAACCAGGAGGCCGACGGGAGGCACGGCGACGGGGGGCCGGCTGAGGAAGACCGGCGGCGGGGGAAGACCGACGGGGCACGGCTGGCGGCGGATCCGAGGCTTGACCGGCGGCAGAGCCGAGGCGGGGCACGATAGATCCAAGGCGGGGCGCGGCGGGCGGCAGATCAGAGGCTGTGCGGGGCGGGGCGGCGGGCGACAGCATCCCTCGACGGAGGAGGAGCGACGGCAGCGATCGGCCGGGGCGGCGGGCAGTGGCCCACGACGAAGGAGAAGCGGCGGCGACGACGAAGTCGTCGACGACAGGGACGGTGGCGACTACAGCGACGAAGTTGCGAAAAAAAGGCTAACCTAGCTCTGATACCATGTTATTAATAGACAACTTATATTCCTCTGAGGCCAAAGACCACAATATATAGTACATGTACAGGTGGAAATATGCAGAAAACCCCCCTAACAAGTGGGGACATACAATATACAAAAATACATCTAACAACGCTGACCCCGTCCGGGCAAGTATTTTTCAACAAAGCACCTAGGTTTCAAGATATAGTCCGATCTCCATCGTTAATCTCCTTGTGGCGTCGATGTGGGTACTAAACAAAGGAGTATGTTGTGGCAATGTGATCTCCACATAATTTTGATACTAGCAGAGTGCCCGTGCGTTGCTACGGCTCGTTTAGTTTTTTCTATCCATCACCGGTGTGAAATTTCACTTGGGAGACCCTAGTTTTTGCCATTCAAAATGTATCAACATCTATCGATCGACACATACTTAGCGTACTCGCAACCCAAATATTAATTCATTCGTATACCCATAAATGAAACAGGCAGGTACTACCGGTACCACTAAATTAACGACAACTTATACTGAATAGAGGGAGTATTTAGCCAAAGATACCTCTTGCTAGCAGCGAGTTGGTTATTTTTTATTTTTTTGCCATTCAGTGCGTATCTACAGTTTTGAAAGAAATTGTATGAAGGATTTCATCTAGCTATTCAAGACATCTAATTTTTATTATGCTGAAAATGATTATTGATAGAGCTAGAACGAAATTAGAAAAGCATTTTGATGAATTGGGTCAACTTCATTGATGAACTGAACCCCTAGTTGGTTATACAGCATCTGCAATCTTATTTAATCGTTGTGTTACATACTGCTCCATCAAGAAAAGAAAATTCCTGAACATGCAATAAAAGCTCCAAGTATCTTCATTTTATTAGGCCAAAGCAAGACACGCAGGTTAGTATGGCAAATACTTATAGACCCTGAACATTGTAAACCTGATGAGGAAATCCTGAACTTTATAAAATCTCAGACTCTGAACAATACAGAAATTATATCTTGCCAGCCTGTATGTCAGAGGTAAAGTTCCAAAGGCAAACTGACTTGCAGGTCGAAGGGCACCAATTAGTCTGAACCTGAGCCGCTCTTATATCCCTTGTTGGCTTTTCTTGAAGGATTGCTGCTAGAAGGCTAGAAACATGAACAGAGGACCTCTAACAATCAAGGGCTTCATGTAAAAAAAAACAATCAAGGGCTTACCTTGGGAGAAGCAAAGGAGAATTCCAGAAATTAAATCTAATCTAAAGCTAGTAATACAAATAGGAGAAGATACGCAGAATTGATGTCCCATGTATAAATCTAACTTGTTGCATCGGATTAGAGAAAAGGAACAAATTACCCATGCCCTGTCGAGATGGAGTTGAGTCAACGAGCTGCTCCAATCAGCGCATATCGAATAGCGGTCGCCAGCGCCGCCGCTCGGGTGCGGCTACCGCTATCGACCTCAGGCAGGGAGGAGCGCCCCGTTGCCCTTGATGGGTGGTCGTGTCCTCGATGTGGCACCACCGCCACGAGGATGCGAATCGGCCAGCTCGAGCGCCCGCGTCGAGGAGGTCGCCGATCTGGCCGGGCAGCTTCAAGGGGAGCTCTAACCGCGATGGTCGCCGCCGCCCCGCTGCCCTCGGTTCTCGGTCGAGCAGGGAAGCAGAAGTATGGCGCAACCGTCTTGGAGCTCGCAGGGCATGGCCGACGACGGGGTCCTGCTACTGCAGGCGTGGCGTGAGGACGGTGGGGACCGACGTCTGCTTCCAGTGCGGAGGCAAGCTGCGCGGAGGCGGACGGTCGCGTGTGCGTGGATTTTTTCTTTTTCTTTTCTTTCGACTTAGCGATGGCATACCAGGTAAATACCCCAAACAGGCAGGGGCAAAACAGTCCAATGAAAAATCGGAACCAAAGTTTTGACGAACGAATCTACCTCTGTGTAAATTAGTAGATAGATGACAACAGAACATGTCGTACAATTAGTTCTCTTTCTAGCGATAGATATGATTAAATACGTGGTGAGACATATCGTTGCTAAATTGTATGTACAATCAAACCATCCAAGTTCAAGTCCTCACGGATGCATATTTAGGTTTTTATTATTTCAAAAAAAAATCGTTGTAGGAGCTTCTCCTACTGCATTTCTTTTTAGAAAAGACATATTCTTGGTAAGAGATCAATAAGAGAAGGAAAACGTCTTTTTTTTTATTTCTCAATCCTCCAACTCTGGCATTACTAAGAAAAAACTAAGATAAGGCGCACATGTCCTAAAATTGCTCACGGTTTCCTCCTTTGTAGTAGTACAGTACGTTGCCAAGAAACTGTCAAAAATGGGTGGCATCAAATTATTTTCAATGGAAATTTGTGGCTTTCTTCGCTTGCCACTTTTGCCGCCCAGAGCTATACTAGAAACGGCGTTGACTAGTGTTTTTCGTTGACCATAGGTTTTTCCTCTTTTCAAACAATAATGCACCACCAGACTATCTGTCTAAGAAACTTTCTCAGGGCATAATCTGATAAACTATTCCAGTTATTGCCGAACGTTTCAGTCTGGAGGGGATGCCTTTGGCTCCCTCCCCTATATGGCCTTGTCCCCCTTCCAAATTGGCCATTCCTTCAGACAACTGACACCCCGCTGAGTAAACAAAAAAAAGTGAACCCCGCTGAGAAAACAATAGGCAAGTGGCGTCAAGCTCTGTCGACCCAGACTTCCTCCTAGTCAAGTGTGATTGCCTGATAGGAGGAGTCTTGAGAGATAAACAAACACCCCTTTTTTTTACATGGAGATAGATAAACAAACAGCTGAGATGAGGTGACTTGGCGGCCGCTTGTTGACGAAGGACATGACAGAGAAGAGCCTCACCTGATTCTTTACTTGCGGGCAACGTGTGACTCATCGCCATCATCCCGGATTCCCGCCCCTTCTGGAATCAAAGAAGCGCCCTCCTCTCCAATCAGCGGCCAAGATCAAAACAAAAAAGAATAATGTGCGCTCGGTGTCTACCTGGGATGGATCGATCAATCCAGAACCTTGGCTCGCGTGCATCAATCAGACCGAAACAAGGTCTATCGTCATACTGGTATTTCTGGTTTAATCCAACTGGTCGCTTTCTGACACCGATTCGTGAATGCGGCCACCGAAGCTCGAGCTAGATCCGCGTGTCAGTTACAGGAACGAGTTCAGCGTGGTTGCAGGGGAACGTGGGTGGTGGAGCTGGAGGATCATCACATGAATGGTTGGACTGATTGGCGCCAGTGATCGGCGATCACGGGGCGCGCCGCACGCGTTCTTCGCCGCACCGTCAGGCGGTCAGGCCTAGATCGCTTGCCCGCGAATCGCTCGTTGGTGCTGGATCCAGGTTCATCACCAGCTGCATGAACGTCAAAATCAGTTAGCAGATTTTTTTTACTGTAATAATCGTGTTATCAGTTGGTCATTACATGCGCATAGGGTTCATGCATGTGCGCTGCAACGTGGAATCCGAGGAGGAAACAGGAAATGCATCATGTCGATTTGGGTTGTCACTCGCTTCGGGTGACATCTTTGATATAGGAATCACGACGTATCCCTTCCACCCCGGTGTTCGGCCTTCTCCTTCCTCCGTCTTGGTATGGCTCCGGCTCGAGACACCTCCAATTGGCATGTGACCGGCTCGTTGGTACATTGCTAATAAGGCGATGTAGGAGTCGGCCACACCGGTTCCTCTTCCTTCTCCTACCTTACAAGCGTTCACACCGGTACATTGCTAATCAGGAGAGATACCTGGCTTGCGGTTGACGGGATACGGTTGAGGTGCGAGCTATCGTGGGGTTGACGTAGACATGGTAGGCAGTTCCTCACCGGTTGGGGTACCAAAGGTGTGCCATAAACCCAGGCTCGACCGATGCCATAGGCGGGAGCCGGTCGAGTGGGGGGATCTCCACTCTTCCTCTTTGGGGAGATGGGGTGACAGGGAATCCAACCCCTCCCACCTTGGGGTGGGTTATTTATATAGAGTTTGGTGGGATAGATTACAAGTTTTCCCCTAGTGGGGAGGTATTTACCCCCCCTTTGGGTGGATGCATGGCAGGGCCCACAAAGTCTGGCGCTTGGTCCAGATTCTGTATTTCATCGAGGAGTAGGCCCTTTTTGTTGTGTAATTCTACTCCAAGGTTGGCTCTCCACCCTCGCAAAAAATGTCGACATCTTTGCAAAGTGGTGCCTAATGTCCACTGCATTATAAACGTTGTTGGGAGGGGGGGATAGATGAAGCTGATGCTTCCCACTTGAGTCATACGGTTACCACAAGAACTAGTTGATCTAGCCAGAAGTTTTCGAAGTAAAAAATGGTTCAACTTTGGTGGAGGACCTCCCCCTATAGAAAGAAGGAGGGGGAGTGGTCTGAGCCAACCTAGGTGGAGCACTTACCCCCGTAGAAAGAAGGACTGCACAGTGGACATCATTCTCACTAGTAGCGATGAGGATTAGTATGTAGGTTTAGTGTCAATGATCTTAGTCATGTGTTCGAAGTATCGATGTTTAGGCAAATCAAACTACCTATTTTTGAATGTATCAAACTATCTCTGTTTGAACTTTGTGTGTATTGAAGATCTAAAAAATGCTTGTCAAGTTTGCAAATATTTCATTTTTTTATGATATGCTTGTGTGTTGATTTTGCAAAGTTTTCAATTCGTAATTTGCAAATGTGGAATTCATATGCAAAGTGTGAGATGTTTCGACGTTTGTGCTGCCTTATTTTAGGTCATGTGAGATTTTGTTTGTGTCCATCTGAAACGGTTGTTCTATATTTCATTCCCTAAAACTGCAAAAATGTTGTTGAAGATGTTGAGGCGGGTTTTGTGTGCTCTTTCGGTTCATGGAGCTCGTAAGAACTTTCCTATGCCTCTTGGGAAGGTACTTACTGATTCTCCCTACTCGTTGAGGTTGCGAGTAACACACGATGCAAACGGGATCTTCTTCTTCCACGTCCATTCCGAGCAAAACATCTTTTGCATTTTTCAGGGTTTTGTTGTTTTTGTCGTTTTGTTGACCACTTACGTATCTGTGCCCTTTATGATTAACAGTGCAATCATTTTCTTCCGTAGTAAGCCTTTTTCTTTTCGATCGTATCACAAATCCATGTGTCCTAATCACATTTCAACCAAATCGTACCAAACATCAAATCGATCGACCCCTTAAATAGATTATCTGAGTAATCATTCAGTTGATTCCCAATTAAACCTCATGCCAACGAAAGAACGTCTATAATCACTCCAAGTTATCAGTCTGAGCCGGCCTCCCTGGCCAGTTATCGCCCCGCCTCAGTGCAGAGACGTCCTTCAAAACCACCCAAAAACCATCGGGACAAGTTCGATCCAGAAGAGCAAAGTGGAAGAATTTTCCCGTCCGGCCGCTTCACCTTTTTTCAGAGAAGGCTAGTTCCTTTTTGGGGACAGCCAAAGGGCATTCCATGATCACGGTAGGACCGATGAACGGGAAGGCCGTGCCACGCTGCCATTGCCACGGCGACGACGCCTGAGAGGCTGAGAGCGACGCGCGTTGTAGAGGGGAAAAGCCGAGCGCGAGCGCGACGTCCGCCAGCACTTTCCCACGGCTTCCGCCCTCCGCGGGATGCCGTCGACCGATTCGAGCTAGTGACCAGAGAGCGAGGCAGCTAGCAGCGATGGACGTGCAACTTGGCCGCAATAATTCCGGGAGAAATCGAGCGAACCGAATCCGTCTGCGCCGGAGGAGTAGCGCTTTCGGTGTTAATGCCGGCGGATGCAAATGCCCGGGGATGCAGGAGGCCGGATTCGAAGGCGCCGCCTGGGAAAGCCACCGCCGGCGTGAAGCGGATCGGGCCGAGACGGAGTCAAGAGGACTTGACACTGGTCTATAAACCTGCAGAATCCAGATGTGATCTACTGCGCGTGCACGACACATAAGCCGGCTGCTGCCGAACACGGCGAACGTCAAAATCTGCCGTTTTCGAGCGGCGATAATAGGTTAACAAAAAAGATGGTCGAGTAAAATTTGACTAGGTGTTTCGCTGAGCACGGTGAGTTCAAGAACACGTGCGTGTGTGTTTTTTCCTGCCTTCTCATGCTATGATGGACTTCCGAGGTGCAAGTCTAGCGAGCTGTAATTTTGTAGTGGTCAAGTCGGAGCAAGGGCATCTTTATCGGGGCCGACCTATTCGGTCATCCTAAACGGTCTGTATTTATTTGTTTAGATCGAGCCGCAGTCGATTTAGGAAAGGGGTCCAGTCTATCTGGCCAGTCGCGTCCAGCGGCGTGATCCATTTGTCCGTGCATGCGGGCATTAGCGTCATCGCTGGACAGGAATGCAAATCAGTTGAAAATGGCTCCATCGCTGGCTAAAGACACGGATTACTGGCAAATAACATGGTATACGTGCGCCATTGTCCTTTGGACATCGCCAACAAGTGGCCAATGGATCTAAAATGTGCAAAAGAGGACAATATCATACACAATGTCTAAAAGATGGCAGCTTCGCTGCCCAAAAAGTTGTAACTACCGTCGTTATTGCCCTTCAAGCATCGTGAGCCCTGATGGCCTGCTGACTCTTCGCAACCCAAGCCCTGCGATCGGGATCGGTGATGCTATCCAGGCCGGTGAGCATGATGGCGTTCTCCTCGGTCATGATCTTGGCTTCGGCCTCCTTGGCCTTGGCTTCGGCCTCCAGCACCCTAGACCTGGCCTCGGCCTCCTTGGCATTGGCTTCAGCCTTCGTCGACTTCGCCTTGACCTCGATCTCCATTAGCCTGGCCTTGGCGTTGGCCTCCTTCACCTCAATGTACCTCGTCTGCAACTCGACAAAGGCCTTGGCGGTGACCTTTTCTCTATGCGCCGCCTCTCCTTCCTCTTGGCGATGGCCTCTTCCTTCTTCTCTAGGATCTGCTTCAAGGTCTCCTGGAATGCCAAGCAACCAGCCTGGCGGGTGAGGTCGGCCTTCGTGGCCTTGTGGCCACCAGGGCGGCGGGCACGGCCAGCAGTCCCGTCGCTTGCAGAGGCAACGAAGCCTTCGCCATTGTTGGCGTCTAGGTCGACGACACTGCCCGTCGAAGCACTTGCCTTGCCCCTCTTCTTGTTGTTCGTTTCTCTCCAAATGGCAAAGCTAGTCTCCGATTTTTTGGTGTCCTTGAGAAATGTTCAACAATGGCCCAAACAAGAAGGCCTTGTTATCGTCTATCGCCTTTAAGTGCTCCATTGCTTTCATGATCTACACAGATGGATGCCAACAATGGCTCAATGCAAATGCAATACATCGACAAAGAGAGAAAGAGGTTTTACCATGTCAACCGGCTGCAAGCCACTTATTTTTCTTTTCGTCACCATCTCGTAGGAGCCTTGGAACTTGCTACACTCGGCATGGATGATGCCCCAACGCTTGGATAGGGAGAGATCGTTTTGATCGCTAAAAGGCATCCTTCCCAAATTTTCTATGCTCATGGAAGAACCTGCCCACCTTCTTCCAATAGGCAAAGCCCTTTTGCTCGGTGCCTCATAGTGGATCTTGTGAAATCTACATCCATTCCTTGCATAGGAGCTTGTCCTCGGCAGGGGTGTAGCCCCGGTTCGTTGGCTCATCTTCTTGCCGTCGACAATTGAGCCGCAAGTGAAGCGGCCAACGACGCGGCCGTGACGCCTTCGCCCATGAAAGTGCCATCGTTCCCAAACAATGCCTCGTACGCAATATTGCATGCATCTAGCTGGTGTCAGCATGTTCGCGACAAAGATGGTCCGCCGCTTCGTCGACGCCTCCGGGGCTGCGTCCGCGTTGGATAGAGTGCGGTTCAGGTCGATGGCTGGCTCTCCCGCCTCCGACGATGCCGCGCGGGGATGGTTAAACCGGAACAGCTGGTGGCCTCCAAGCGAAGGCGTGTGCGGTCCACCCGTCCTGGGCTGAGCTGGTGGCCGGGTGGTAGGCGTGGAAGTGACGGATCTGGTAGAGGACATGCCGGCCATGGCCAGACCGGCAAGAGAGACCGCGTCGCCGAAAGCGGCGGTCATCACCTCCTGCTTGATCATGTTGACGGTGCACCTGGCGACACTCACTGCCAGCTCCTTGGCGTTGATCCTGTTCCGGTTGGCGAGAAGACGCTCGTTCTCCTCCCGGCGCTCCATCTCGAGCCTAGCAGTGACGCGTCGATTTCTCGCTGCTATCTGTCGGCCATTGCGCTTCTCCGACTCGATCTTGCGCTCCTCCGGCGTCTGCTCCTTTGCGGGCTTCTTTGGCCGGCCACGCTTCTTGGTGGCGGGAACGCCAGAGGGCGCAAGATCGAACATGGCGGCGGGATCCATCGCCTTCCCTTCCGCTTCCGCCAGTGGAAATTTGGAAGAGATTTTTTGGAGGGAGAAGTGGTGTAGTTTCTGTAGGGACCGCCAAAGATAAAGAGAGGACGCGCTCGGACAAGCGCGTTGTCCGGGCCAACGCAACCGAGACACATATTATATACACGGATACGTCGAGCCGGACGCGTTTATCCGGATGGGTCGGCCCGCCACGCATGCCTTTGGCTCCATCCCCTATATGGCCTTGTCCCCCTTTCAAATTGGCCATTCCTTCAGACAACTGACACCCCGCCGAGTAAACAAAAAAAAAGTGAACCCCGCTGAGAAAACAATAGGCAAGTGGCGTCAAGAACGAGCTCTGTCGACCCGGACTTCCTCCTAGTCAAGTGTGATAGCCTGATAGGAGGAGTCTTGAGAGATAAACTAACACCCCCCTTTTTTTTTGACACGGAGATAAACAAACACCTGAGATGAGGTCACTTGGCGGGTGGCGGCCGCTTGTTGACGAAGCACATGACAAGAGAGGAGCCCAGGCTCGCCGATTCTTTACTTGCGGGCAACGTGTGACTCATCGCCATCATCCCAGATTCCCGCCCCTTCCGGAATCAAAGAAGCGCCTCCTCTCCAATCAGCGGCCAAGATCCAGAATAATGTGCGCTCGCTGTCTACCTGGGATGGATCGATCGATCCAGAACCTTGGCTCGCGTGCATCAATCAGATCGAAACAAGGTTTCGTACTTGTATTATTTCTGGTTTAATCGAACTGGTCGCTTTCTGACTCCCGATTACTGAACGGCCACCGAAGCGCGAGCTAGATCCGCGTGTCAGTTACAGGATCTGGTCGAGCGTGGTTGCAGGGGAACGTCGGTGGTGGAGCTGGAGGATCATCACATGACGAATGGTTGGACTGATTGGCGGCAGTGATCGGCGATCACGGGGCGCGCCGCACGCGTTCTTCGCCGCACCGTCAGGGTTTCGCACGATCACCATGCCCGCGAATCGGAGTTAATAGCATAGAACTATAAAGTTTCTAGACAAAATTTCGGAAATCTACCGGTTTATGTTTTCGCTGCAAAAATCTACCATATTTGATGTCCGTTTTCTCAAATCACACTAAACTCGTCCTGATCGCGAATTGACGGCGTAAAGGTGGCCCACCCGTCAAATGATCTGAGACCGTGTGCCGTCTGCCGTTTTGCACGTAGGTCCTCAAGTTTTGATAGAAAATTGCGCATAAGTCCCTGGCACTATTAAAACCTTCATAACTTTTGAATACGAATTTAAATGAAAAAAGTTTAAATACGAAAAGTGCTCAGAATTGTTTGAATCTCTTTTTACAAATATAAGAAATGGTTGTTCTGGCGCATGATTCATGCATTATAAATATAAGAAATGGATTCCTTGGATTTTTTAAATAAATTTAGACATATTATTTATATTATTTGGAGTTATATAGTTAAAGTTATGAATTTTCAAAGTTTTTGTATAATTAACAAAATATTTTTTATATTTTAATTATATAAAATAATAAATAAAATTTGTAAAAAGAGATTCAAACAATTCTGAGCACTTTTCGTATTTAAACTTTTTCCATTTGAATTCGTATTCAAAAGTTATGAAGGTTTTAATAGTGTCAGGAACTTATGCGCAATTTTCTATCAAAACTGAGGACGCTCGTAACGGGCAGCAACGACGACATATCAAGATTGCCGCCAGCCGCTAAAAGGAGCCTGCCACCAGCGGCCTCGTTTTACTGTAGCAGCAGAAGTTCGACGTGAGTTTGAAAAAAATCATAAAAAAAAAGTAGATTTCTTGTTTTAAAAACGTAAACCGTGTATTTCTTAATTTTGTCTACCGGTAGTTCTATGCTATTAACTTCCGCGAATCGTTCGTTGGTGCTGGATCCGGCCAGGTTCATCACCAGCTGCATGAACTGTTGAAATTTAATGAATTTTGTGCTGCTGGCCTATTAGACAAAATTTAAAATTCTCTTTGGGTCTACTTATACATGGTAGCATATGGCTGCGCTAGTGGTGCTAAAGTTTAGTCTCACTGCTAGTTGAAGGGGAGTTTGACTACTTTATATAGTAGAGTGTTGCACCACTCTCTAAGGTGTGACAAGGAGAAAAGCCCTCGCGCACTCCTCCTCCGACGCCGCCCGCCTCGCCACACCACACCACGCCTCGCCTCGCCACGACGCGCATGCGCCGCGGGTTGCGGGAATCTCGCCGAGCCGAGTTTTATTTTGCTGGTTGGAAAAATTATTTGTGAGTCATTAATAGACGCGTTAATTACAGTCATTTTCAGTTTTTATGGACGTGAGTTGTTACTGACTTGGACGTGGGCTGTGTCCCACGATCTATCTGACCTACATTATATAAGCGTCTGCGCTAAACCCGCTTATCTCCAGAACATTGTGCCGCCGCTTTCGTCTTTCCCATCTCGGCTTGTGACGTTCACCGCAGATCGTAACAGTAGGCCTTCGAAACTCTGTCTCTCGTGAACCTGTACGGGTGAGAGGCGATCAGGTTTTTTGGGAGTGCTCAAGCGCGACTACTGGCAACCACGACGTCGTCCGACGACGAGTTCCCGAACGACGACTTCTTCCCGGACGTCACCAATCTCTTCGACAACCTCAACATGAGCGACGCTGCTGCAGCTGCTATTCAGCCTACACGGTATGTGATTCTCAATTGTCTTTTTTGGATTATGCTAGAGTTCTTTGTTCTAGCGTTTGTTGTAGATGTGATAGGTTTATCTGTTCATCTACTTTGTTGATCTGCATAATTAGTTTTAGTACTGTTTGTATAATCATGATTTATCAGTTTATTATTCGGATTAAATCATATGGATTATTGCTTATATTTTCAACAATCTAAAAATCTGATTTTAGGCAACTGAATTCCACTGGTGTAGCCACGAATATTAGGCCGTCTCCTTTTGATGGCATGCACTATAAGAGATGGCGCAAGAGAGAAGTTCTCTGGTTTGAAAATCTAAAATGCTATAGCACCACACTTGGCAAGCCTGAAGGAGATCTTTCTGCTGAGCAGGAAGCGACCTTTAAGAAAGCCGATACCATGTTTATGGCGGCTTTGTTCATTGTTCTTGGGGACAACACTATTGACCCCTATATGTCATTTCATAATGGCAAGGACGCGTGGGAAGCGGTCGAGACCAAGTTTGGGGCCTCGGACGCTAGCACTGAGTTGTATGTCATGGAGCAATTCTATGACTACAAGATGGTTGATGAGCGCTCCGTCGTTAAGCAAGCTCATGAGATACAATCACTTGCCAAAGAACTTGAGCAGTTCAAGTGTTTCTTACCGGACAAATTTGTGGCCGGTGGCATTATTGCCAAGCTTTCTCCCTCGTAGAGGAACTTTGCTACTTCTCTAAAACATAAGAGACAAAGATTTTCCGTTACGGATCTCATTGGGTCTCTTCATGTGGAAGAGAAGGCGAGAGCAAAGGACAAAACTGCTCGAGGATTTGAGGGAGGTTCTACTGCCAATTTGGTGCAGAGGAAAAACTTCCAATCCCACAAGTTCAAGAATAAGAATAAAACTGAAGGAAAGGGAAGTTTGATGGCAAGAACAAGGCCATGCACTCAACCAACTTTAAGAAGAAAAATGATAAGAGGAAAGGCTCTTGCCACGTCTGTGGTGATCCTGATCATTGGGCTCCTAGCTGTCCTAATCGCTTTGACAAGCGTCAACATGGAAACAGCGACAAGGCCGCTAATGTTGTTATTAGCGATATTGAGATGAAGGATGTTGGGTACGGTATTTTACCTACTATCCTTTCAGTATGTCATTCTCCTTATTGGTGGATAGACACGGGTGCTAATACACATGTATGTTCTGATATTTTCATGTTTTCCTCTTATCGGATCTCAAGGACTTCTTCCGTGCTGATGGGAAACGGCTCACATGCTTCTGTTCATGGTGTTAGTACGATAAATCTGAAGTTTACTTCGGGGAAGACCGTATAGTAGAAGAATGTGCAACACGTTCCCTCCATCAATAAGAATCTCGTCAGCGGATCACTTTTATGTCGAGATGGCTTTAAGTTGGTTTTTGAGTCTAATAAAGTTGTCATCTCTAAGTATGTAAAATTTATTGGAAAGGGTTATGAGTGCGGAGGTCTGTTCCGCTTGTCTTTGTCAGACTCATGTACTAAAGTTATTAATCATGTTTGTAATGATAATGAGTCCAAGGTTTGTCATTCACGACTCTGTCATATTAACTTTGGTTGCATGACGCGCTAGCCAATATGAGTTTAATTCCGAAATTTACCATAGTCAAAGGTTCTAATTGCCAAGTTTGTGTGCTAGCAAAGCAACCCCGTAAGTCTCATACGGCTGCGGAACTGAGAAACTTAGCACCACTGGAACTTATACATTCAGATCTTTGTGAGATGAATGGTGTGTTGACAAAAGGTGGAAAAAGAAACTTTATGACGTTGATTGATGAATCCACTAGATACTGCTATGTTTATCTTCTGAAATCTAAAGATAAAGCTTTGAACTACTTCAAAATCTATAAAGCTGAGACAGAAAACCAACTTGATCTTAAAATCAAGCAGCTAAGGTCGGATCATGGTGGAGAGTACTTTTCAAATGAATTTAATTTATTCTGTATGGAACATGGTATTATACATGAGAGGACGCATCCCTACTCACCTCAGTCCAATGTGGTGGCCGAAAGAAAGAACCACACTCTAACTGATTTGGTTAACGCCATGTTAGATACATCGGGTCTTTCCAAGGAATGGTAGGGGGAGGCGCTAATGACCGCGTGTCATGTCCTAAACCGTGTTCCTGTAAAGGATAAAACCATGACTCCATTTGAGGAATGGGAAAATAAAAAGATTAAACTCTCTTACTTACAAACTTAGGGTTGTTTGGCGAAAGTCAATATTCCAATACCCAAGAAGCGAAAGCTTGGACCAAAAACCGTTGATTGTGTTTTTCTGGGATATGCTTTTCATAGCATTGGCTATAGATTTTTGATAGTAAAATCTGAGGTATCCGACATGCATGTTGATACAATTATGGAGTCGAATGATGCGACTTTCTTTGAGGACATATTTCCTATGAAAGGTATGTCTAGCTCATCAAATCAGGAGATGACTAGTTCAGCTAGTCGGGAATTTGCTATAATTCCTGAACCCACTATGCCGATAGAACACTCTGATGATCCTGTGGAGGATGACAATGAAGCTCCCAAAAGGAGCAAGAGACAAAGGACTGCAAAGTCATTTGGTGATGATTTCATTATGTACCTTGTGGATGATACTCCCACTTCTATTTCAGCAGCCTATGCATCTCAAGATGCTGACTACTGGAAGGAAGCTATCCGAAGCAAGATGGACTCCATATTAGCTAATGGTACTTGGGAAGTCAATGATCGTCCTTATGGGTGCAAACTTGTAGGATGTAAGTGGGTGTTTAAGAAAAAGCTTAGACCTGATGGTATTATTGAAAAGTACAAGGCATGTCTGATGGCCAAGGGTTATACCCAAAAAGAAGGTGAAGACTTTTTCGATACCTACTCACATGTAGCCAGATTGACCACTATTCGAGTACTACTATCCTTGGCTCCCTCACACGGTCTTCTCGTTCATCAAATGGACGTTAAGACAACTTTTCTAAATGGAGAGCTAGATGAGGAAATTTATATGGAGAAGCCTGATGGATTTGTAGTAGATGGTCAAGAAGGAAAGGTGTGTAAGTTAGTGAAGTCTTTGTACAGTCTTAAGCAAGCTCCTAAGTAGTGACACGAGAAGTTTGAAAGAACTTTAACTACTGAAGGCTTTGTTGTAAATGAAGCTGATAAATGTGTGTACTATCGCCATGGTGGGGGCAAGGGAGTTATTATGTGTCTCTACGTTGATGACATATTGATATTCGGGACCAACCTCGCTGTTATCGAGGAGGTCAAAGAGTTATATCTCGCTGCTTTGAGATGAAGGACTTGGGAGTGGCCGATGTAATATTAAACATCAAGCTACTAAAGGATGACAATGGTGGGATTACACTGCTTCAGTCTCACTATGTGGAAAAGATATTGAGTCGCTTCGGGTATAGCGACTGCAATTCTTCTCCAACGTCTTATGATCCGAGTGTGCTACTTCGAAAGAATCGAAGGACTGCTAAAGATCAATTGAGATATTCGCAAATTATTTGCTCGCTCATGTATTTAGCCAGCGCTACTAGACCTGACATCTCCTTTGTTGTAAGCAAACTAAGTCGATTTGTGTCAAATCCTGGAGATGATCATTGGCATGTTCTTGAAAGAGTTTTGCGCTATTTGAAAGGCACTGCGAGTTATGGTATTCATTATACTGGGTATCCACGGGTACTTGAGGGTTATAGTAATTCAAACTAGATATCTGATGTTGATGAAATTAAGGCCACAAGTGGTTATTTGTTTACACTTGGTGGTGGCGCTATTTCCTGGAAGTCTTGCAAGCAGACCATTTTAACGAGGTCAACAATAGAAGCAGAACTCACAACATTAGACACAACCATTGTTGAAGCAGAGTGGCTTCGTGAGCTCTTGATGGACTTACCTATGGTTGAAAAACCAATACCCGCCATCCCGATGAACTGTGATAATCAAACTGTGATCGTCAAAGTAAACAGTTATAAGGATAATATGAAGTCATCAAGGCATGTGAAGAGGAGATTGAAATCTCCGGAGTTATTGTGTTGGATTATATCCAAACATCTAAAAACTTGACAGATCCCTTCACATAGGGTTTATCACGCAATGTGATAGATAATGCATCGAGGGAGATGGGTTTGAGACCCACGCTATGAGTTGATCCCAGTGGCAACCCACTCTATATGATCGGAGATCCCGTGAATTAGAGCTGGAAGACAAGTTGTTGATCAGCTGAGAGGAGAGTATCCCCATATTATATTTACATCTCCATAAAGATGCAATACTCTCTTAATCTGCATGGCAGGTTGATATTTATCTTAATGTGTTCCAAGTAGTTTTTTATAAGTGGAGATGTTGTCTTGCAGAACATCTCTTGAGGAACACACCTATATGAGTCTGACTGTCAAACGTCGCAGTCCGTGAGAGTTGGGCGCTCTCTAATAAACTCATGAAAGGCCCTGGAGTATGACGCATAAGCTCCAAACAATGGGGAAGCCGACGGCATCCCTGTACCGGTCCAGATTTTGTATGAAACTAGCGCGCAGAAAACTTGTAGTTCAAGGCATAGTCCATTATTCAAGTTGCTAGCTAGTGTAGCATGAAGTTTAATGTGGAAGTTCAACTTAACAGTCTGCACTACACACCGGTATATAAAACAATGTTCTGGAATAAAAGTGATGTGATGTGCTAATGAGACTTTGTGGGGGATTGTTGGAATTTGGTGAGTTTTGGGCTGCTGGCCTATTAGACAAATTCTGAAATTCTCTTTGGCCCACTTGTACATGGCAACATATGGCTGTGCTAGTGGTGCTAAAGTTTAGTCCCACATTGCTAGTTGAAGGGGAGTTGGACCACTTTATATAGTAGAGTGTTGCACCACTCACTAAGGTTTGACAAGGAGAGAATCCCTCGCGCACTCCTCCTCCGATGTCGCCCGCCTCGCCTCGCCACGCCACGCCACGCCATGCCTCGCCACGCCACGCCTCGTGCACGCCACGGGTTGCAGGAATCTCGCCGAGCCGAGCTTTATTTTGCTGGTTGGGAAAATTATTTATGAGTCATTAACGGACGTGTTAATTACAGCCGTTTCCAGTTTTTATGGATGTGGACTGTTACCGACTCGGACGTGGGCTGTGTCCCACGATCTCCCTGACCTGTACTATATAAGCGTCTGCGCTAAACCTAATCGGTGAAAAAAATCCACACACGCGCCTACCTCCAGAACCTTGCGCCGCCGCTTTCGTCTTTCCCATCCTGGCTTGCGGCGTGCACCGCAGATCGGGACAGTAGGCCTCCGGAACCCCGCCACTCGTGAACCTATACGAGTGAGGGGCGATCAGGTTTTTGGGGAGCGCTCAAGCGCGAGTACTGTCAACCACGACGTTGTCCGACGATGAGTTTCCGAACGACGACTTATTCCCGGACGTCACCAATCTCTTCGACAACCTTAACACGGGCGACGCTGCTGCGGCTGCTATTTAGCCTACACAGTATGTGATTCTCAACTGTCTTTTTCGGATTATGCTAGAGTTCTTTGTTCTAGCGTTTGGTGTAGATGTGATAGATTTATCTCCTATATATGTAATCTGTTCATCTACTTTGTTGATCTGCATAATTGGTTTTAGTACCGTTTGTATGATCATGATTTATCAGTTTATTATTCGGATTAAATCATATGGATTATTGCTTATATTTTCAACATGAACGTCATAATCAGTTAGCAGAAAAAATTACTATAATTGTGTTATCAGCTGGTCATAACATGCACCTAGGGTTCATGCATGTGCGCTGCAATGTGGAATCCAAGGAGGAAACAACAGATGCATCATGTCGATTTGGGTTGTCATTCCCTTCGAGTGACATCTTTGATATATGATTCATGACGTGTCCCTTCCGGTCCTGGCGTTCGGCCTTCTCCTTCCTCCATCTAGGTATGGCTCCGGCTCGAGCCACCTCCAAGTGGCGTGTGACCGGCTCGTTTCTTCCTTCTCCTACCTTCGAAGTGTCCGGACCGGGGGTTCCCTATGTATGTCTTTCCCGACCGGTTCGAGGCCGTAGGGGAAATCGGGCAGATGCGTTGGCCTTGATGTTCCAAAAGATGAGGTACATGGCTTGCGGTTGACGGGATATAGTGGAGGTGTGGGATATCGTGAGCTTGACGAAGACACAGTAAGCGGTTCCTCACCGGTTGTGGCACCGAAGGCGTACCGTAAGCCCGGGCTACCGCCTAAATGGTCCGTCGGAAGGGTTGATGTAGATCGATAGTTTTCGACAAGCTCCGTAGGGGTCCGTCCAGACCATGGATGGGAAAACGATTGGAAACAAGGAGGTATGAAGCCACAAACAAGGCCTCTCTAGAGTCCATCGCCCAAGTCCGGTGAGGTTTACGGCCGGTGGCCCTACCTCCAGCAAACTTTCTAGTCGATGGTCCGGTAAGACGGATGCGGTCGTAGGCAAGCGTGCGTGGTGGTCGGCCACAACAGCGGGTGCCTCCAACGATGGTGTTCCCTTGTGGTTTATGCCGTAGGTACCCATACCCATAAAATGCCATCAGGGAGTCTAGAATCTATAGTTTCCGTGTCATCAAGACTGATGGCACGCGATGCGATGCCTTAGGGGGAAGCTGGCCGGGTAGGGGAGCTCTCCACTCTCTCTCTTCAGGGAAGTGGGGTGAGAGGGAATCCAACCCCTCCCACCTTGGGGAGGTATTTACCCCTCCCCCCCACCTTTTGGGTGGATGGCCGGCAGGGCCCACAAAGTCTGGCACTTGTTCTAGATTTTGTATTTCACCGAGGAGTAGGCCTTTTTCTTGTTTAATTCTACTCCAAGTTTCGCTCCCCACCCTCGCATAAACTGCCGTGATGTCTTTGCAAAGTGGTGCCAAATGCCCACTTCATTTTAAAAGTTACGGGGAGGTAGATGAAGCTGATGCTTCCCACTTGAGTCATATGGTTGCCACAAGAAGTAGTTGATCTAGACAGAAGTTTTTGAAGTGGAAATGGTTCAACTTTTTTGGAGGACCCCCCCCCCCGAAAAGGAGGGGGAGTGGTCCGATCCAACCTTGGTGGTGGACTTACCCCGAGTTAATAGCATAAAACCACCACTTTACGGGCTAAATGTACTGATTGATACCACTTTACGGAAAGGATACAAAAAACCACCACAAAATTCGTTGATTGTCTCAAAAAACACCAATTCTTCACTAAACTCGAATTGACGTTGGTTCTGACGGGTCGGGCCCACCTGCAGAGGCCACGTGGCTCCCCTTTGACGGCTCCCGACACGTCCGTTACCGCCGTTAACGGCGTGCGGGCCCTACCGCCGTCCATCGTTTGTCGGAGGAAAAGGAAGAACAAGATAGGGTTCAGACAGTTCCCCCCGCGTGCCTCCCCTCCCTCTTGTACCTGCGATGGCGGCGGCGACCCCCGGCAATGGCGGCGACAGCGGGTGGCGGCGGCGACCCCCGGCAAGCTCTGATCCCGTTCCACCACCTTGTGCTCCATCCGTGGGGTGCGGTGGCAGGATGCGCTGGGGGGCTTCTCCGACTAATGATTCGCTGCCGCCAATGCAAGCGGCGGCGACATTATCGCCGGAGGCTAGGTCAGCTGCTGCGCTGGCGCAGGCGGTGATAGCTTCGCCCACGAAAATCAGTCACCGTTCGGCTCCCTCCTTCGGAGGTGTAGAGTAAGTTCCCTTCCAAAAGCTCGATCCATTCAGAAGATATACCGTATGTGCTTAGATTTAGAAATATAGGTTATTGCTGAGACTGTGATCAGTAGATTAAATTTAGAATATTTAGTTCAACAATTTTAGGAAAAATTAGTAGTAGATGAATTTATTGCTATCACTAGTGCAATTTTAGGACAAATTAGTAGATGATGAATTTATTGCTATCACTAGTGCAATTTTAGGACAAATTTTAGGTAGTTTTATTAGTTGTTAACTAAAACAGTGACTGCAATTTAACAGTAGATAATATTGATGTGATGTTTAGCAACTAGTTACCTAATCATTGTGTATTTAATTATGACAGCCTATATGATGATATTTGGGAGATTAGATTCAACTTTCCTGGTGAGGACAACCTGGAAAGAACCTTATGCAGATCTGACATAACCAGGCTTAATTTGTTAGCATTGATATAAGGTTATGGTTATGGGATAGGAGACAACATGTACTATGTTAAAGAGAAGGGAAAAGGCAAGAATGGAATGGAGCTCATTTCTAGCATGACCCAAGTAAATGCCATGATTGACATGTATGAGGAGGAGCAGGTGCTGAATATCACTGTACTAAAAAAGATTCTATCTGGCCATCATATGTTAACATTGATGATGTTGAGGCAGAAATACTGAATGAGCCTGTGATATTTTCAGTTGACAGTACATGAGTGAATTACACTTCTGGTGATGATGATGAAATTTTTCCTGTAGCTATGGACATGTCAGATGTGTTGTTCTTGGGCACCCAACAGAGCTCCAACTTTCAGAAGGCAATAGGACCTATCCCTATCCCTATTGATGTGGTGTCAAAAGATGAGGTGGTGTCAGAAGATGATGATTTCTTCTATCCTTGTCAGGTTGACCCTGAGGACCACAATAGGTCAGTCATGGAGGAATTGCAGTACATACAGGAATTGAAGAGAACGAAAAAGGAGCAAGCATTAGGCTCTGAGCATGGAGACATCCTCAAGAAGATGGAGCATCAGAGGAAGCAAAGATATGATCCCCTTCTGCACTTTGAAGGGGATACTGATGTGGAGGAATTGCAGTATATAGATGAATTGAAGAGAAAGAAAAAGGAGCAAGCATTAGGCCCTGAGCATATGGACATCCTCAGGAAGATGGAGCATCTGAGGAAGCAAAGAGCGGATCCCCTTCTGCACTTTGAAGGGGATACTGATGTGGAGGAAATGTTTGAGCCAGAAGAGGTTGATGGTAGGAAGAACCAGATTGTTTCCTCCCCAAAAAAATGAAGCCATCCAAGCCAGGTCCAACAAGTATATCTCACCATGAGTTAGAGGAACCAGAAATGGAAGATTTTCTACCATCCAGTGATGAGGACAGCAGCCCAGCAGATGTTGGAGACAGTGATGATGATGGCAGTGTACCTAAATTCAATCTACAATCTGGAAAGAAGAGGAAGTTAAAGAGGCCGAAGAAAAGAATTTGGTATGATCCAGATAGGGCTGACCCTCATCAGCAATTTTGCATTAAGTTGTGCTTTAATGATGTGTACCAATTCAGAACAGCACTTAGGAGTTACCACATAGCCGAACTTAGAAACTTCCATTATCACAGGAATTGTAGTGATAGAATAATTTCTTGGTGCACTAAAGAAGGCAAGAAAAAAGGTTGTAAATTCTTTATCACTGCCTCCAAGATTGCCCATGAGAAGACATTTTGCATAAGGAAATTCATGCCCCAACACACATGCATACCTCATGGTGAGAACACAAAAGTGACTATTGGCTGGCTTGCTCCCAATCTGAGCAAGCAATTAGAACTGGCCCTAATACCTGTGTTGATACCCTGATTGACAATGCCAAACAGAAGTATGGAGTGGAAGTGCCAAAGAGCAAAGCATACAGAGCTAGGAAGCATGCATTTGCTGCTGTCATGGGTGATCAGAAGGCACAATATACCAGGATAAGGGATTATTTGCAAGCTATTTTAGATACAAATCCAGGTAGTAGATGTGTTGTGACAACAAAACAGCTAGTTGAGCACCCTAGCCCAAACCCAAGATTCCATGGGCTCTTTATCTGTCTTAGTGCTTCTCTGCAGGGTATTCTAAATGGTTGTAGGCCATTCATAGGTATGTGTCCATGCACTGTCTCCTGTATCCATTCACTGTCTCTTGTATCCATTCATTGTTTTGTTGTAGCCCACTAATTTTTATCTTGTATCCATAGGGGTAGATGGTTGTTTTATCAAACTGGCCACAGGACAACAGATCCTTGCTGCAACTGGTAGGGATGGAAACAACAACATTTTCCCCATTGCATTTGGTGTAGTTGATAAGGAGGAAACAGCTAGTTGGTTGTGGTTTTTGACACAGCTAAGATATTGCATTGGAGAGTCTGGCAAGTTTGGTACTTACACTATAATCTCAGATAGGCAGAAGGTTTGTATCCATTGTTTTCATAAGATATGGCATTGACACAACCATTAGGCCCTGATTAATTAATATTCATTTCCTATTTTCACTTGTTTAGGGGCTTCTCAAAGCTATCTCTCAAGTTTTCCAAACTCACCTCAAAGGTACTGTCTTAGGCATATTTATGCCAATTTCGATCGACTGGTTTTGAGTCTTGAGCTCAAGAAGCACATGGATGCTGCTAGTTACTCATACACCAAGAATGGATTTGAACTGGCAATGGAAGCTCTAAAAGCAGATTGTGAGGAGGCATACAACTAGCTGGTGAAGATACCACCTGAGGCTTGGGCCAGACATCTGTTTGACACAAACTGCAAAACTGATCTAGTTGTCAACAACATCAGTGAAGTCTTCAACAAAATGATTCTAAATGTGAGGAACAAGCCAATTAGGACAATGCTTGAAGGTATAAGGGACAAGCTTATGGTCAAGTATAGTGGTACAAGACAGAAAGTAGAAGCAAGCAGATGGGAGATCTGTCCATTCTACTGTGAGAAATTAGAGGAGTCCAAAAGATGGTCAAGAGAATGCTCAGCCAAACTATGTGAAGTTGGCCTTTGGCAAGTCACCAACTTGATGGCGAGTGCTTGCAGTGAACTTGATCAAGAGGACATGTACTTGCAGGAAGTGGGACCTCACTGGCATTCCTTGCAATCATGTTGTGGCAGCAATCATGAAACTACAACAGCATCCAGAAGACTATGTTGATGACTACTTCAAGAAAAATGTATACAAAAAAGCCTACAGCTACACCATATACCCAGTAGCTGGACCTACTGACTGGAATAAGACAGCTACACCAGATATTGACCCACCTGTCTTTAGATAAAAACCTGGGAGAAAACAGACTGCAAGGAGGAAAGGGAAATTTTAGGTGCCAGCACCTAGAGATTCATCTAGGATGTCTTCTATCACTTGCAGCAACTGCAGGCTAGTAGGGCACAAGTATACAAATTGCAATGTGCCATTGAGGCCTGAGCTACAAATAAGAAAATTTAGTCACCAGGTAATGTGGTACCTGGCATGATTCAAACACTAATGTTTAGTGGTACCTCACTTTGTAATGTGCCATCTAGCATGATTCAAACACTAATGTTTATGTTCTGTAACAGCCCAACACTCATGGTGAGGAGAGCTCTGGTGCTACAAGTATAGCAGCTAAGCCTAGAACAAGTGATGCAACAAGAAGGCCAACTACTGCTACAACTGCTCCTTCTCCAACAGCATCTAGGCCTACAACAAGTGATGCAACTACTCCCACTCCAACACCAACTAGTAGGCCATCTACTACTTCTTCTCCAACAGCATCTAGGCCTACAACAAGTGCTGCAACTGCTCCCACTCCAACACCAACTAGTAGGCCATCTACTGCTCCTTCTCCAACACCATCTAGACCTACAACAAGTGCAGCAACAAGAAGTGGTACTCTAAACAGGCCCTTCAATGCACCTAGGTATGCAGCAGATGCAACTGGTAAAAGGCAACCAAAGCTAACATCTAGGATGCAGGGCTATCTCGGTCTTTGGTAAGCACAATGACTAAGAAGGCCAAGAAGAGTGACTGCTCCAAGCAAGCAGAATGAGCTTTGTGCTTGATCAGACAGTTTATATGTTCAGAACTGTCTGGCTATATGCTAAAATATATTCTGTGTGTTGGAAGACTATGTTCATGCATCTGTGGCTATGTGCTGAATTAATTCCAAACTATGTGTTGGACAATATTTGTGTAATAGTGTTTAAGACTATGTGGGTTGTAATACACTATGTTTAAGACTATGTTCAAAATGTTTAAGACTATGTTTAAGACTATGTGTGCATCATTGTTTGAGTTGGCTAAGTTTAATATTGATAGCACATTGCTCTAGATAGGTTGTCGAGACCCTTCGGGGGTTCTCGACAACCCTAAAGAATATATAGTAATATTGCTCTAGATAGGTCGTCGAGACCCTTCGGGGGTTCTCGACAACCCTAAAGAATATATAGTAATATTGCTCTAGATAGCTTGTCGAGACCCTTCGGGGGTTCTCGACAACCCTAAAGAATAACCATTTCAAACTTATTTGTGAATAACAATTTCCAACTAATGGATAACCATTTTGATAGCACATAGAAGGATCAACATACAGGTTCAACCTAGAGGTTCAACATACATGACCACCCACATAAAGGGTTCAATTACACAAATACATAAACATGCACATCATGCCAACTAGAACATGATAACTACATTACTCATCACAAACTTCTTTGATTTTCTTCAACTTCTCCTTCAGACCATCACAGTGTTGGAACATATCAAAGACAGTGTACTCCAACTTCTTCTTTTCTTCCTTATGGCCATCTCTATCCTTCACCAGCTGCTTGTTTTCTTCCATGAGGCCATCTTTTTCCAATATCAGCTTCTTGTTTTCTTCCATGAGGCCATCTCTTTCCAGCTGCCACTTGTTCTGCTTACCCTTGAACACATCTGCCTAGGATCTAAGAAGATTTTTCATTTCTTCCTTAGCATTCTTGAGTACATCAATTTCATAATTCAAAGCTTCTAAATGCTTCTCCATCTGGGCAACACTCTGACTCTCACTATCCTCACTGTAAATCCTGCGCATATTTTCTGCTAAAGCTCTCCTCTCAGTATCATCAACCCACTTGCGTAAACTAGCAACATGATCTGCATATTTCTTCTCTATCTTGTCCTTCTCTTCAGTCAGATCCTTCACCATCTTGGAACTATGATCCCTCTCTTCAATGGCAGCAGATTTGCACTTATAGTACATTGTCCACAGCTTCTGCAGGGCATCCTTTAGACTGTCAGGCCACTCTTCATCTACCCAAGACTGGAAGCCACAGTTCTCCATTGTCTGCAAATAAGCCATAGTTCATCATTGTATGCACACTCTAGAGCTAACTAATTACACAGGCTACACTAAATCATATGAATCATAGTTGCTATATCTGAATACACAGGCACAAGTACATTATTAATTACACTGCCATAGTTGCTATAACTAATTACACAGCCATAGTTCATGACTGTTACTAATTACACAGGCTACACTAAACACATGTACATTATCTGAATCATCTCAATCACAAGTACATTCTCTGAATCATAGTTGCTATATCTAAATCATATTGCACATAGTTGATATATCTGAATCATACTACTAATCTGCACACTCTGCATGCACAAGTACATTATTTGAATCATAGTTGCTAACTCTAGTTGCTATAATCAACTATTGCATATCTGACAACATTCTAATCTAAACATTTGCAATTTCCAAAGTAACTAAAAGTACATGACAGACTTACATTCTCAATTTGACACAGATAGAATTTCCTTCCCGTGTCTGTTCCTTCAAAAGCCACACACTTGCGCGGTGCAAGTTTGTGTGAGCGGCAGAGCACGTCGGAACCCACATCTATGCCGCAGAAATTGGGATCATCCATGGTTCCCGGAGCAAAGTCCAGTGGGAACATGTCCTTCACGATGAATTAATTGAGTCAAAGCGAGTTAAATCGAGCTAAATCGAGCAAATTCTCAAATCTTCTTCGATGAACCCTAACCGAGTAATCCATACTTACCAACAATCCGGAGGTGCTCGACGAAGAGCCGTCGTGCCAGCTGGGCATGGCGGCGGCGGGGCGAACGGACGGTGCAGGCGACACGGACGGACGGTGGCGGCGGCGCGAATGGACGGCGGCGAGTGAGCATCGACCGCGCGCAACGGGACTGAGCAAGGGGACTGAGGAAGACGACCCTTATCCACGGTGGACGGCGGTGGGGCCCGCGCGCCGTTAACGGCGGTAACGGACGTGTCGGGAGCCGTCAAAGGGGAGCCACGTGGCCTCTGCAGGTGGGCCCGACCCGTCAGAACCAGCGTCAATTCGAGTTTAGTGAAGAATTGGTGTTTTTTGAGACAATCAACGAATTTTGTGGTGGTTTTTTGTATCCTTTCCGTAAAGTGGTATCAATCAGTACATTTAGCCCGTAAAGTGGTGGTTTTATGCTATTAACTCACTTAACCCCGTAGAAAGAAGAAGGACTGCATAGTGGACAATTTTCTTACTAGTAGTGATGAGGTGTAGTGTGTAGGTTTGGTGTCGATGATCTTAGTTATGTGTTTGAAGTATCGATGATTAGGGAAATTGAACTATCTATGTTTGAACTTTGTGTGTAATGAAGATCTAAAAATATGCTTGCCAAGTTTGCAAATATTTCATTTTCTATGATATGCTTGTATGTTGATTTTGCAAAGTGTTCAATTCATATTTTGCAAATATGAAATTCATATGCAAAGTGTGAGATGTTGATATGTTTGTGGTGCCTTATTTTAGGTCATGTGAGATTTTGCTTATGTCCATTTGAAACGGTTGTCCTATATTTCGTTCCCTAAAACTGCAAAAAAAATGAAGACGCTGCAGCGGGTTCTATGCGCTCTTTTGGTTCTGGAGCTAGTAAGAACTTTCCTATGCCTCTTGGGAGGGTAATTACTGATTCTCCCTACTCGTGGAGGGTGCGAGTAACACATGATGCAACGAGATCTTCTTACACGTCCATTTCAAGCAAAAAAATCTTTTGTATTTTCAGGTTTTTTGTTGTTTTTGTCGCTTTGTTGGCCACTTACGTATGTGTGCGCTTTATTATGATTAACAATGCAATCATTTTCTTCCGTGGTAAGCTCTTTTCTTTTCGACGTATCACAAATCCATGTGTCCTAATCACATTTCAACCAAATCGTACCAAGCATCAAATCGATCGACCCATTCAATAGATTATCTGAGTAATCATTCAGTAGATTCACAATTAAACCTCGTGACACAAGTACGAAAGCCACCTCTATAATCGCTCCAAGTTATCAGTCTCAACCGGCCTCCCTGCCCACTTATCGCCCCGCCCCGCCTCACTGCACAGACGCCCTTCAAAACCACCCAAAAACCATCGATACAAGTACGATCATCACGATGCGGTACGACCGACGCGCCGCGCGTCGTCCAGAAGAGCAACGGAAAGAATTTTTCCCGTCCGGCCGCTTCACCTTTTTTCAGATAGGCTAGCTCCTTTTTGGGGACAGCCAAAGGGCATTCCATGATCACGGTAGGACCGATGATGAACGGGACGCCACGCTGCCATTGCCACGGCGACGACGCCTGAGAGGCTGAGAGCGACGCGCGTTGTAGAGGGGAAAAGCCGAGCGCGAGCGCGACGTCCGCGAGCACTTTCCCCCGGCTTCCGCCCTCCGCGGGATGCCGTCGACGTGCAACTTGGCCGCAATAATTTCCGGAGAAATCGAGCGAGCTGAATGCTTCTGCGCCGGAGGAGTGTAGCTCTCGGCGTTAATGCCGGCGGGTGCAATGCCCGGGGACGCAGGAGGCCGGGATACGAAAGCGGCGCCTGGGAGTCCTGCCTGTGGACGCGCCGCGAAAGCCACCGCCGGCGTGAAACGGATCGATCAAGATTTAAGACGGAGTCAAGAGGGACTTGACACTAGTCTACTATGATCTACTGCGCGACACATAAGCCGGTTGCCGCCGAACACGGCAAACGTCGTAATCCATCGTTTTCGAGCGGCGATAATAGGTTTATTACAAAAAGATGGTCGAATAAAATTTGGCTAGCTGCGTCGCTGAGCACCGTGAGTTCGAGGACACGTGTGTGCACGCTAGGAATTCTCGTGCTACCTACGATGGACTCTCGCGGTGCAAGTCTAGCGAGCTCCGTAATTTTGCAGTGATCAAGCTTCTACGTATCGAAATTGACCGCTAGACACATGTGCGCCAAAAGTACAAAAATATTCGATCTAAATCCTGATTCTCTTTCACCTTTATTTTCAAAATCTCTACAAATTTTTTTTAAGCAACCTTGTTGGGTTGATCATTAGACCAAATTCAATTTTTTTTAAATTATACGATGAAATTTAGGCGAAATGGTTTCTCATCTGAAATTCTAAACCCCTACATGTGCGTAAGTCTCAACATGAATAATCCCTTGTGTCCACGCACACAGGACACTGGACCACCACGACAAACAAGACGAGCTAGAAGAAGATTCAACAATCTTTTGTGCGGGGCGGTGCCGATCGAGGTGTTCACCGTCTTATTATGTACGGGATAGATATGGTCCGGCGAGCGTTCAAAGATACCAACTCATGAATGAATTAGACCACAATTTGCCGCTAATATTTTCCTAGAATGAAGATCAGAGTATTTTCTTCCAATAATCCTACACTTACGGAGTGATTTTACGGAATGGAGTTAAGGACAAAACGTGGCCTAATTTGGTTGGAGATATATCGGGGTCAGTTTTTTTCTAGCAAATCACAACGCATCACGTCGTCCCGTAAACCTATTCCGTAAACAAATTGTCCGTATGTATAGCATTACTCATTTTCTTCTATAAATTTTTTACAAGCACACCAAGACCAGGATGCATCATTCTGATGCAAGATGCAGGGGGGGGGGGGTTTAACCTATTTTTTAAACAAAAAATAATTACCAGAAAATCATTCTGATGCAAGATGCCTTTTCCCAAATTATCTTCATTTCAATAATAGTTATTTTCTTGCGGGTATACCCGGTTAAATCAGAGTCATACAGGAGTAGAAAAAAAAATCTACAGACCCTTCACTCTCATCACCTCCGTTGGTCTCTGGCGGGTCAGAGATCAACACCCCGTGGAATGGAAGGAAGCGTCGAACTCTTCCACCACTTCCGTCGCCGCCCTGTCCCTCCTCCCCTGGCTCCGCCACGCACCTACGTGACACGCGATCGAGATACCAAGATCCCAAGCACAAGCAATCCCATCTGTGAAAGCCCCTTTATATAAGATCCCCTCTCTCTTTCTCTCTCCTCCACTTGTGCTCCACCGCCACCACCAGAATATCGCCACGCGCAGGAGTTCTCTCGTGTGAAGCAGGACAAACCCGTGCGATTCGTCCACGATCGATCCGGCATGGGGCGGCGGTCTAGCGCCTCGCCGGCGGAGCCTCTGCTGCCGGAGATGCTGAAGGGCGGGGGCCGGGGCGCGATGCTGCAGCGGACCATGTCGCGGGCGGACGACGAGCTGCAGTGGTTCCGCTCCTGCCTCCGGTGGGTCTGCATGGACCACTCTGCCCCGGGCGGCGCCGCGCTATCATGGCTCCTCTTCATCCTCCTCGCCGTCGTCGTCCCGGCCATCGCGCACTTCCTCCTGGCCTTCCGCCCCTCGCGCCGCCCCTTCGACGCCGTGGTCCAGCTCTCGCTCTCCGCCGCGTCGGGGGCCAGCTTCCTCTGCCTCTCCTCCTCCTTCCGCCGCATCGGCCTCCGCCGCCTGCTCTACCTCGACAAGCTCCAGACCAAGAGCGACCGCGTCAGGGTCAACTACACGGCGCGCCTCGCCTTCTCCTTCCGCCTCCTCGCGTCCCTCGTCGCGCCCTGCTTCGCCGCCGAGGCCGCCTACAAGGCCTGGTGGTACGCCACCTCCGCCGACCGCGTCCCCTTCTTCGCCAACGACGTCCTCAGCGACATCCTCGCATACTCCCTCGAGATGGCCTCCTGGATGTACCGCAGCGCCATCTACCTCCTCACCTGCGTCCTCTTCCGCCTCATCTGCCACCTCCAGGGCCTCCGCCTCGAGGACTTCGCCGGGTCCCTGCTCGTCGAGGTGGAGGAAGGCAGGATGGGGGTGGAGCGCGTCCTCAAGGAGCACCTCGACATACGCAAGCAGCTCAAGGTCATCAGCCACCGCTTCCGCAGGTTCATCGTCGCCGCGCTGCTCATCGCCACCGCCAGCCAGTTCGCATCCGTTCTCCTCACCACGCGACGCGACTCCATCGACGACGTCCTCCACACCGGCGAGCTCGCGGTAATTAAGCCTCTCGATTTTGCCTAATTTCTCCATGACAATTCTTACCGTGATGTCTGTGTTCTGTTCGAGGCACGCACAATTGGGGATCGCAATCCCCAAGCAAAGTAGAGTAAATTTCACACCGTCTTAGTATCTCGGTTTAATTTATGGGCAAACAATGTGTTGTGTTAAATTAAGCTACTAGTGGAGACGGCGTGGAACCGATCAACAGACGGTGAAAACAACTTGTTTGAATGATCAATCTTACTGGATTGCTTGCGTTGCCTTCATAGTAACACGGTGGTTTAGTTTACAGACAAACCATGTGCTGTGCTAAATTAAGCTAGTGGAGACGGCGTGGAACTTGCCTGCACCAGAAGATTAGTAGTAGAAGCTATAATTTGGTCTAACCAAATGGTGAAAACAACTTGTTTGAATGCTCAATTTTTCTGGATTGCTTGCGTTGCCATTACACGGTGGTTTCTGGACAGGCTCCATCGGCCAATAGAGTAGTTAGATGAAATCATTTAGAAATCCAATAATAATAACGGGATCGAGTCATCGGGTGAGTCTATAATTAAGCGGGTGTAGTAGTATCGTGCGAGAAACAGCTAAGATATTAGTAAGGTGTGACCCTGATTCACTCTGCTGGGGATCGATCGATCTGTCGCTGGATCTGAAAAGGGCACTCCATTCGTTTCTGAGTGCTAATTGGCGCCATCTTTGCATAGGTGTAAGTAGGACCAGGAATTAGTGATGCTGCCTTATTATTATTTGCAAAATAGATAAATAGTGTTAGCACCTTATTGACATCACAAGGATGGGAACAGTGTTAGATAGTTGCAGAGCTCCTGTAGTTTCAGATTTCGTCATAATCGCGGACAGCTACTTGTACTGTTTCAGTTTCAGTTCACTTCAGGAGCTCCGGTTCAAGTGTCAATTCAGCCACTGTGCAGCGCTAAGTCTCTAGGCTAAGTTAAGCTGCTATTAGGAGAATGAGAATCACAGGCTGACTCAATCAATTTCAGAGTCTGGTCCGCACATTTTACAACAGTTTTTACATTTTGTCACCCGTGCAGTGCAGATTCAGCAACATTGCCTGACCATGTTTCTGATGTTTCTCCATGTTGAACTCTGCAGCTGTGTTCGGTTGTGCTCATGTCCGGGCTGACCATAATCCTGAGCAGCGCCGCCAAGATCACTCACCAGGCACAGGCCCTCACGGGCCAGACCACCAAGTGGCACGCCTGCTGCACCATCGAGCCAGTCCCGGACAACGAGCTTGATCCCGGATCCAACCAGAACTCCATGACGGAAGAGTACGCCGAGACCGAGAGCGACTGCGAGTCCAGCGAGGAGACCGGCGACGAGGACATGCTGGAGAACACCAGGTTCATGCAGCCTCACTCGCACGTGATCTCATTCCAGAAGAGGCAGGCACTAGGTATGCATGGTCATCGACAGATCGTCACTTCTGAATTCGTCCAATTTTCGTTTATGTTGTTCTTGGCTGATCAAACTGCTCTTGCATTGCAGTGACCTACCTGGAGAACAACAAAGCCGGGATCACGGTGTTCGGGTTCACGCTAGACCGGTCGTACCTCCAGACGATATTCATGCTGGAGTGGACGCTCTTCTTGTGGCTGCTGGGGAAGACAATCGGTTTCTCGTGAAGACTGAAGACGAGGGAGTGCATGTATACTGTCCTCTCCAGATGGTTTGCTGGTTTTCAACCCCTACAGGTTTGATTTGGTTGCCGTTTTTCCTGATGTGCATTTTGCCGTGTGTGTGTGCACGTGAGTGGTAGTTCACTGTAATTATGCTAGCGATTGGTGCGATGATGTGTAAATTATGGGTTGATTGCTCCTGACACCCCGCGGTACAAAGGTGTATGTAAAATTGTTGATGAGTGTTGTAGAAAAAAGGTCTTTTGGGTGTGCAGCGGTTTTGGAGGTTTATAATCTCAGGTTGTAAACCAACAATAGTTGTAGATACGAAAGTTTTGCCCCTTACTTTGGAAGAATATCTTTGTGTTCTGTATTTGGTACGAGTTGGCTGAAATACATGGAGTTTTATAGTTGTTTGCATTTTGTTACATGGATGGATTTGTATGTCTAATAACATGCTTTTTTAATGTATCATTATAAATGTATTTTTGTATGTCTCTGGGCCATAAATAGCTTGTTGCAGCTGTTCCGTACCAAAAAAAGGTTTTGTGAAACTGCATGAGCGGCCCATCTCAAGAGGGGAGAAATTAAAATCGTAAAAAGAATCCCGTTTTAAAAAAAATCGTAAAAAGTATTTCGGCCAAGGACACACCTATGAAAAACGGATTTGCTAGTTCTCAGGCGCCCGAGAACTTCTTAAGTCTCAGTCGCTTTTTTTCCCGTTTGATTTACCTCGTGATTCGTGCTACACATAAGTTGCAACTCGGGTGTAACTGAAAATTTAATGAGTTGCAAGTACTCCCACCGTTTCAAAATATAAGATGTTTTAGGTTTGTAAAGAGAATGTATTTAGACTTGTTTTAGTATGTAGGTTCACCCATGTTTGGAGTGAATCTGGACACTAAAACAAGTCTAGATACATTTGCTTCACGAAGCTAAAACATCTTATATTTTAAAACGGAGGGAGTAAGTTGTAAGTGAGAACTAGTACAAATCTTATGAGTTGGAACTAGGTTGCAACTGAGAATTACTACAAATATTAGGATAACATCAACGACTTAGATACAACTAATTCTCAGGTGCCTGAGATCTAGACACTTCCTATGGAAAAACTTGGGCATGTTTGGTCCACAACCACACTTTGCCGACCCATTGATTCGCGGTTTGGTAAGCAGTGGCATGGCAGAGCTTGAAAAATGGTTTTGGTGGGGTTGGGGAAGGGGGTAATTAACCATTGCAAAAAACAATAAGTTTGAAATTGGCCACGTTGCTTGCAAAGTTTATGTTGCAACAAGAACAAAAAAAACCAGTTACAATTTGAGATCGAGGATGATGTGCTCATAACGGAAAATCCTTAACTAGATTGCCACTTAGAGTGAGGGGTGGGCCGGTGGAGCCGTGGAGGGGATGAACGACATGAATCAATTGGCCACGTCTGTCAGGAGGCCGATGAGTCGTGCGTGATATTTCAAATGGGCCTTGGGGGCCTAGGCCCATTAGCTGCAGCCTAGATGCATGGAGGGTTGGACGTTCAGTACTAACATAGCTTCTTCGTAAAAGGACCAAAACCAAAAAAAAAACGCTAGTTTATGGGTTCGGGCTAAAAAATGACGTCGATCAGTTACCGTAAACGAGGCGAAACCGAATATTTTTTCGGGCCGAGACCGAAAACCCAAATCGGCATGTATTTGTAGGTCGCTCGAGCGAACCAAACGCTGGATCCGTATCTAGGGCGCGCTAAAATTTCAGCTGACGCAACTGCTCGCTCTCTCCATCCCCGCGCCGCCACCACACTTCGCCGCCGCCACACCGTCCGATTCGCCCGAGCCCGGCATCCCGGAGCTAGCGCAGGTCGCTCCGCACCTCGCCTGCGGTTCCTCGCCCAACTCCGGGTGCCGCCACCGTCGCGCCGTCCGGATCGAGGATGAGCTCGGACGACGAGTTCGTCGATGTCGATCTGTCGGATTCGTCGATCTCGGACAATTCCGACCTCGACGAGCTGCTCCAGGACGACGAGATGGAGGCCACCATCCTCCTCCTCGCCGTCAAGGAGCTGGAGGACCACACGAAGATGATGAATCGGAGGCGCGGGTCGGTGATGGGCCGGAACCACATCCAACGGAATCGCCTCCTCGGCCACGAGCAGCTGATGGAGGACTACTTCGCCGAGGTACCTACCTATCCGCCGCATCTGTTCCGTAGAAGGTATCGCATGCGCCGTAGTTTGTTCATCAAAATTGTTAAGGCCTGCAAAGCCAATTCGAATTACTTCAAACAACGTAGAAATGTCGCCAATAGATTGAGACAGTGAGTACCCATGCCCAACTCGTTTATGATCTGAAAATGCACCACTGGCAGCGACATGGCCGTCGTCTTTGATTCTACCATTCCATTCATTTATGTGTGACATGTATCGTTGTTGACACACTTGTTCATTTGTCCAATTTTCCGAAAATTATTGTAATTTGGTTGAGACATTTTTCATCTGTTCAACTTTCCAAAACTGTTGTAATAATTTGGTTTAGACTATTGTTTATGTGTTGTAATAATTTGGATGATTATTTGATTAATTATGATCGATTGTTGTAAGTCTTGTATATGAATTTTATGAAAACCCTGTCTTTACATGTTTACGAGCTCTCTTCTGCGCCGGCCATTTTTCAACCCGTAAACATGAGTTCGGTGAACTGAACTCCGAGTTTTCAGTTCGTATTTTTACGGACTCTGCTAAAGATGCTCTAACATAGCTCCACCATTGTTGGTAGGTGTTTACCGATCGCCACACTTTAGAATTATCCCATTTCATCACTCATATCATTCCATATCACTAGTAGAAAAGAGGGCAATGACCCAGCCCCCATATTCCCATTAGCTCCGGTTTCATAAAAATCCGAGACCAATGCCCCGTATTAGCCTCGGATCGGTTTGCGCCGCCGTCCAGGAGCAATAGCCCCGGTTCGGTTATGGGCAATAGCCCCGGTTCGGGACAAAAACCAAGGCTAATGCTCGTGCGCGCGACACGTGTCATTCCGTGGAGCATTAACACCGGTTTTTGTCCCGAACCAGGGCTATTGCCCCTCCTTGCCTATATATACACCACCACAGCCCATTTTTTTTCTGGCTAGATTTGTGAAAGGGGTGGGTGCTAGGAATTTTTGCCGTTGCTATGCACACAAGGTGTTCGGTGAAATGCCCGAGCCAGACTTAAGTTGAAAATAAAATGGTATCCTTGTCCGAGGTTAGCAACCTTGTTGAAAGTATACGGATGTCGCCTAGAGGGGGGGGTGAATAGGCGATTAAAACTTTTCCTAGAGTGGCTCAACAAAGGCGGAATAAAACTAGTGTTTACTTTGTAAAGCACAACCTAAAAACAACTAAGGTTCACCTATGTGCACCAATAACTTATGCTAAGCAATACAAACAACAAAGTGATAGCAAGATATATATTACTTCAAGCACGAAGGCTATCACAATGTAAAGTGCATAAGTAAAGAGCTCGGGTATAGAGATAACCGAGGCACGCGGGGACACCGATATTTTACCGAGTTCCTCCCAACATGGAGTACGTCTCGTTTGGAGAGGGGGTGGTATCAAACCACCAACGTCACAAAAGGCCTCCCTTATTATCCGGTGAATCTCACCCCAATGGGATCGATCCACGCTTCCTCTATCGGTGCACTTGTCGGTGGCAACCGAAACCTCTCACAAGGTTGGGGCACTTCTCCACAACTTAATTGGAGGCTCCCAACAAATGCCACAAAAGGCCACAATGCCATCAAAGCCACAAACCGTCTAGGGTTCCAAGAACCCAAGAGGGACAAGTTCCAATGAGTAAATCAAACCAATTCCTCCGAGGAGAACTCAAACCGATGCACCAAATGCAAATGGCAAGAACGCCACAAAGATGCTCAAATCCCTCACTCTCAAGTTCCAACAAAGCTACTAAAGCTATTGGGAGAACAAGAGAGGAGGAATCAAAGAGAGACACAAAATCCCTCAAAATCTAGATCCCCGAAGATGCACTCACAAAGAGATGAATCGGTTAGGTCAAAACGTGGGGCTAGATCTCCTCTCTCTTCCACTCAAAAATAGGCAAGAATCATCGGAGGGAAAAGCTTAGGCAAGCTTTAAAATCTAAAGCAAGTGTGAACAAAGTTTAGCCTAATAGATAAGAGAGGAGTTTACTAAACTGAAAAAGCGCAAGGACTTAAATAGAGGCCCAGAAAAACTAGCCGTTTGAGGCGTTTTTCCGTCAGGACCGTAGTACCGGATTTAACCGGTAGTACCGGTCGCTGCCAAAACAATTGCAGAAAAAAGGGGAAGTCAACTCGCATGCGAGAGAGAGAGAGAGGCAGCAAGCAGCGCAGCTAGCAATGCACGCAGCAGCCGTACAGCGCGCATGCGCGAGCAGCCAGGGAGCAGCAGCAGCTGTAGCGCAGCAGCAGTTAGGCAGCCAGCCGCGCGCGCTAGGCAGCAGTGCAGCTCGCGGGTGCATGCGCGCAGCGCGGGCAGATCAGCAGCTAGCGGCAGCCGAGCAGCGAGCCAGGCGCGGCAGCAGCGCATGCAGCAGGGGGGGCCCGCCGCAAGCAGCCAAGCAGTAGCGGCCGCAGCGAGCAGCCAGGCTGGCCCCAGCGCAGGCGCGCAGCAGTGGCGCGCGAGGGAGGGCGAGGCCGACGCAGCGGCAGGTCAACGCGGCGGGCTGGCCCAATCGAGCGGACACGCACAGATCTCAGATCTAGAAAAAGGTAAACTGGGCCGGCCGGTAGGACCGGAAGCCAGAGCCGCCGGGCTGCTCTAAGAGCTGGGCCGCGCACTGGGTCGACCGGTACTGGGCCCGGTAGTACCGGACGGCCGAGTAACACAGTTTTTTTTTTTCTTTTTAGAATTAAAACGATAAATATTTAAATCGCGATAACTTTTGATTGAAAGCTCCGATTGACCCGATTCAAATTGCGTTGGATAGAGGGCAATAAGGGCTTTCTAATAAAGAGTGGAAATATTGATTATCACCAAGTGAGAAAGTATCAAGTAGAATAAAGTGATATACCCCACTTGGTGAGAAACCGAAAAGCCGCATAAAACAAAAACGCAACAAGATACAAATAGGAGATCCGATTTAGATGAACAAGAGCTTGTTATGGAGATTATCACAAGCTCTATATCATCACATGGATAAGACCAAATAACAACCAAATATAATGATACAACTATGCAAAGGTTTGAGCTCTCTTCGAACGATGTGACCGAATTACTCATACGAGAGCCCCTCTTGATAGTACGGTTATCTATCCTAAACCCGGTCTCATACACACAACGTGAGACTGGCAAAAGGGAAAACCTATCAAGATTATACCTTTGCCTTGAGTATTCCACTTGAGCTCGATGTAGACAATCTTGACTTTCTCAAGATGGAACGCCCTCCTTAATTCCTCATCATCGACCTCGCATATTGAGCTTGCCAAACATAATCTTTTTTGCATTTCATCGACCTTGAAGCCAACACATGCTCCAAGCGATGCCAATAGACAAATCCTACAAGTATAACTTAATACACACATTAGTCCATAAAGATTGTCATTAATTACCAAAACCACACATGGGGCCCAACATGTTCTTTCACTTGTCCTTTTCATCTGTAATTGATTCAAAAATAGTGCATCTGTGCATGTAAGATAGTCATTTGACTATATATTTATGATGCAGATCAATGCACGGAAGGGATGGATGTACGGCGACCGACGCGACTCCGACTTTATTGCAGGCCTGCATAAATTTATCGATGTGGCTGAGGATAACAAGATGGATAATTTTATGCCTTGTCCATGTGTTGACTGTCCAAACGTCAAGGAGTACACCAACTCGAGAACTATTCAATTCCACCTGCTTCGCCAAGGTTTCATGCCCGGATATTATTGTTGGTCCTTGCACGGAGAAAGAGGGGTTACGATGAAAGACAATGAAGAAGAGGAGGATGATAACAACTATCGTATGTTTTATGAAGAAAACGAGGATACTGCAATGGAAGACAATGAAGAAGAAGGAGGTAACAATGAAGAAGAAGGAGGCGGTAATGAAGAAGAACACCGGGCATCAGATGAGCCTGTTGATGGTCTTGGTCGGGTCATTTCTGATGCAAAACAACAATGCAATATAGAAAGGGAGGAGCTGAAGTTGGACGCCATGCTAAAGGATCACAAAAAGCTGTTGTACCTAAATTACGAAGACGGCAGCACAAATTATTTTGATTAGTAGTACTAGCTAGATTCGCGCATCTCTTTGATTCTAGTTTTAATATCATGCTTGAATATTATTTTGATTGAACTATATATGTTCTCGTAAAGTGTTTGAGGTAGGAACCCGGAAATAACTTATGTGGCTACTATGTATGCGAATTCATTCGCCAGACGACCAAATATACTGCCGCAAAGAGGGACTTAAAAAAATTGAAATACGATAAACAATATTCACAACTTTAGTTTATTACCATCAGTTGTGTTCATTTTCATTAATTCATATATATTGACTCCTTCTTTAAATTATATTAGGTCAAACAGTTGCGGGACAGTCTTCTACTACAAGAACGCATACGAGCAATTTAAGAGGAAATTGCCGGATTCATAGACGCCTAGGTCCTAGATCCGAATAGAGAATACTATTCCCCGCCGGTAGATATGCGAGTGTGATATGTTTTGTAACGTGCATGTAATAACTCGTGATGCGTACATTTTGTAATATGTCGACAACGCACATTGGATAAGATGGTGTAATATATTCGCGACGATGATGTGCACTTTATAGTTGTGCCTTCATTATTGTATGTAGTATTAATTATGTCATCCAATTTAGCGCAAAACACAGATTAAAAAAATGTCCAAAACAAATAAATGAAAAATAGCAGGAAACGGATCCTGTCGCGGCACAAAAACAGGCCGTTTTCCTGTCGCGGCAGGGGAGCAATAGCCCCGATGCCTATTAAAAACCAGAACCTTTGCCTTCTAGGCCCCTCGCTCGCCAGCCACCCACGTGGAGCATCATTAGCCACGGTTCGGGGCAAAACCGGGCTAGCAATAGCCACGCCTGGCTATCCCCGGGTCCAGAACCGGGGCTAATGGCCCATACGACCCGGGGCTATAAGTTCTTTTCCACCGGTGTGTAGAGTGAATTTGTTGCCATACTTTATGACACCCCAATTTTCTAACCACACTTATCCCATTAAAGTTACACTTGACAAAGTGCGGTCATATTCTGTAGTCCATTTTCCCAAAGTTGGTCTATGGATTCCCACCTTCTTCCTGCGGATAGGTTACGATTGGTGAGAGCTGTTAATAACAAAAGAGACTAATGGTAGGTGAGAGTGGTCGATAGTAAGACGTCTACGGTGATTTCGTCAATCTTAAAATCCGCCGGCTCAGTCTCTCGGATGTGCTCATAAGTATAGGGTGTGCGTGAGATGAGTGTATGTATGGATTGTGAGTGTCTATGTTTGTACTATGTTTTTTTGTTTTTTTAAGTAACGGATTCTCTAAAAAAAAGTATAATGGACGAAATCGTTTGTACGGCTTTTGCATTTTCAGTGTGCAGTCTGGTTATGGCCCACTTCGAACCTATTCATGTGAAGGGCTTGATCGTACCACCACAAGCCTGCAATCTACTGATGGGCCCATTTCTTCTCCAATTTCAAAGCCCGATAAGAATCCCGAAGCCGCAGAGCTGAAGTGTATTGGCTCTCAAAGTCTTTTCTTCCGGTCCACGCCACGAGGCAGAAGCCATTCCCTACGTCAGCGGCCCAAACGCCGAGACGGTCAAGAGAGAAAGGCCAACGAGAAGAGAGGGCTTCCCCAAACCCCCACAAGCCAGACGACACGGCCGCCGCAGCCGAGATGGCCGCCGGAGACGCCACCCACGCGCCGCCGGCCGCGGAGGCGCAGTCGCTGGTAGAGTCGTTCTGCGCCGTGACCTCGGCGACCCCCGCCGAGGCCTCCTTCTTCCTCGAGGGCCACAACTGGGCCCTCGAGTCCGCCGTCCGCTCCTTCTACGACTCCACGGAGGTCGACGCCGATGGTCCCGATCCGGTACCCCCGCCCCCGGCCCCAGCCGCTAACGACGCCGCCGAATCCGAGGACGAGGACTACGTGGGTGGGGGCGGCGACAAGGATGAGGACGACGAGGACTACGTGGGCGGCGACGAGGACGACGACGAGGAAGCCGCTGGGCCTGCGGCGGTGGATGAGAGGAGGAGGCCAGCGAAGAGGCAGAAGAACAGCCACGGAGCGCGGGGCAGGAATGGGGGTGCGAGTGGGAGGGGGACCGTGAGGACGCTCTCGGATCTGGGCGGTGGCAAGAGGGGCGCGGGGTCGGACGGGGACGGGGACGAGGATGAGGACTCGGGGGACGACGAGTGGGCGCCGCCGCCCGAGTTGTACACCGGCGGCGAGAAGAGGTCAGTGCTTACTTGTTTGTCAGGGTTTGAGATGCTTGCTTCATTTCTGGCTAGATCGTAGAGGCACCCGTTTCTAGGGTTTTAGGTTGGCCCAATTTTGTGATCCACTTGCTTGCCGAGATTTGGGGGCCGTTGGATGTTTGGTGTGATGGAGCTGTCCTGTTCCCAAGCGTATTAAAATGATGCGTGTTTTCTTGTTTACTTACTACTAGTATCTACTCTTATGAATTTCTGGATGGCATTCGGTTCTGCTAACATTATCTTGGCAAATGCCTAAAGCCCTAGGTCTTGACACAATAATGGAGTCTCTGTACAAGGGTTAAACGTTAGATGGCATGCCAGTTGAACATTGCTCTTCTAGACCGCCTGATCTGTTTCTTAGTATTCATAGCCACAAATTGTTGATCTATGTTTCAATCAATGTAATAATGATGTGACGTCCTTGCATAGCTTGCAGGTTTGTGTCTATTGATATGCTGTTGCAGGCTTGTGTTTGTCACAGTAGCATTTCTTAAGGCTTAATGTTTGATTGTGGAGTTTAATCATTGGCAAGAAAAATCCCATATCTGCACAGTGTACCAATAAGTTCAACTCTATAGCTAGGAGAATGTGAGGACCAGTTTTATTTGGTAGATGCCCAACATTTGGGGATTTTGGTTGTATGCAACTTAAATTTCACAATTGCTGGTTTGAATTTGTGGTTCATAGCTGTCGTCCTAAATACCAATATGTTCTTATTATTATACATGTGCTGTAGACTTCCTGATCAGTAGCATGGCTGAAGTGTCTGATATGAGTCGCTACTTGCTAGGCTGTTCTCTGGAATTGAGAACTAGTTCTCCCTTATATGATAATATGATATGTTCATAATGTTCAGATAGTAAGGCCTATGTGTAACTAAGAAAAAAATCATGGTGTGGAGAGTTTGGGATGCTTGCCCTGCTGATTCATCGTCAGAGACACATCTCTGTATCTTGTTAGGGTGGCTGCTAGATGCTGATGTCAACAAGAATGTAAGGCAATGCCTGAGCTGCTCCAGTAATTCGTTTGTTTACCTTGCTATTTTGTTTGTCTTACTGGTTAGTTAGTATGTTCAACTTGATTTGGTTAGACAAGATATTTAAGGCCACGTTTCATCGTCTTCACATGTTAGCAAAACATAGAGAAATGGCCTGTGCTTGGACTGGTCCGTGTTGATTATCCAATTAGGCAATTATAGGATCCAGTGGAATGGAACTTGGTTGTTGTGGGACTGAAATGGACTTAAGTGGCTGGAAACTTAGTGTGTACTCTGTGGTTTTTTGACTGGTGTACTATTAGGAGAATAACATTTCCATATGTTGCAATGTGCATTACTAGGAAGAGCCAGATGACTGGTTGTGTGCACATAGTATATGAAGTTCCCTCACCTTGTTTCTTATCATCATGGGCCAAAGAGAGTCCCACAGATAAAACCAATAGAAAGAAGAAAATTCCATAGGTAGTCAAGAAGCATAACCTGTCTGGCCATGTGAGATCATAAGAAAGGCAATACCTGTTGCTGTTGGTTTATTCTGGCGATGTCTTGCACGGTTGAGCATAACTGCATATTAATAAAAACAATTATCCCATATGATAAAGAAGATTACTGTTGATTTCACCTAATCCTATTCTGTTCATAAATAAACTGTTTGCAAAAAACTATGTTTGTACTTTTTTATGCTGCTTCTCATCAGGCATTGATCATATTCAGTAGCTACCTTCAATTTATTGGTGGTGATTAGTATGGACTATGGGTTGTATTCTAGGCTCTGGCCCAACCCTACGGAAAAACTTAAGCAGGAAAACATCCAGGACCAGACAAAGAATCAAAGATTTTTATCTTCTGCAGGAATATTATGTTGTGATTACATGGAGAACATAATCTTGTTATTTACATTGGACTAACTTGGGCACTGTTTGGATAAGCTTGCCACTTCCCTAATTCCTGAACTAGCAAGGAATTTAATCTTGACTAACTGGCCTTGGAATCATATTTGCATCGTACATATATGTAGAAATTATAATATCAGTCATAGCATGGTTTGTATGGTGAGATTTCACTAGGTACAGACGTTTTGCTGTGAAGGCTGTGCACCCTTTCTACCTCTAAACGTTTGTAATCTGTATTCCTATTTGCAGCGGAATGGTTGTTAGAGACCGTTCGAAACGCAAAAACGTTACAGATGAGGTTTTTAAGCAAGCTAAGAGGAAGGGAGCTAAGCCAGGCCCAGCTCGCCGGCAATCTTCTAGTTCAAGGAGCTTTCCTGGGACTAGCAGACTTCTAACAGGTCAAGCTGTGCAGCCTGACGCACCACAGCCACCAGAAGAAATTGTTCACAACATCTACTTCTGGAGCAACGGGTTCACAGTAGATGATGGTCCACTCAGAAGTTTTGATGACCCAGAGCATGCATCCTTTTTAAAGGTAAACAATTCTGATGTGTGCAACTGACTGTATATGTATTTCTGCTTGTTATATCTGACTTGTAAACTGGTATATGTTTGTGTTGACCTCTAGAATGTTTATGTTCACCCTTTTGTTTCCAACCTGGAGTGATCATTTTGTTTTGCAGCTTTTTGTCAGTACATACATGCTGATGACTCTGGGTATAACATGATGGTTAATTGAAATAATTCCTAACTGAAGAAATCATTTGGGTGTGATGTGACCTCTTTTCACTTTGGTAGATGTCAATGTTTCTTAGCTGGTATTTTAAAAAAACTCAGCTAGCTTCCATGATGGCTTCTCACAACTTAGTCTTATTTTTGGGATGGTTCCCATTGAATAAGTATAAGGCAGGGATGGTGAATGTGTTAGTGGTTGGCCGATTTTATTTTGCGACTAGGGAACATATATTTTCTTTCCTAGAACTTGTTCCGCAGCATGTACAGGAAGTTATCATTGTATTGCAGTAGCCTGTTCAGTACAATAACTTTACATGTTCAGGCATCCTGAATTCTTGATGTCCTATGGAAAGGGAAAATAAATAAACAAATAGCTCAATATGCTATATTTTGTCAAAACTTCTTTGTTTGGTGTTATATTTACTTTTGTATGCTGCTTATTCCCTCGTCGAATCTGTTGATTTTCTGTTCAACTACAGTATAAAGTGTGCTACAATATTCATTTGTTCTTTTCTTCCATCATATATTGCTGTTGTTATATTTGCTTTGCTGAATCGAGTGTAAATAACCAATTTATCTATCTATTGCTTTTCCCCCTTTCCCTAGAGCATCAAGAATTCTGAATGCCCAACTGAGCTTGCGCCTGCTGATGGGAGGTCTAAGGTGAACGTAAATCTTATCCGTAAGGAAGAAAAATGTCCTGTAAGTATCTTTAGTCTAATTTTCTGTAATGCTTCATATGTTCCTTAAATGCTTGTCTTGACAATCTCAATCAAATGTGTTGATACAGGAGCCAGTCAAGCGCCCTGCTCCATTTCAAGGAGGGGGCAGAGCTCTCGCAACACCTTCTGAAAACTCTGCTCCTTCAGCTGCTGCTTCTAGTACAGCGACTGCCACCACTAAGACGACCAAGACAGTCACAGTGGATGATTCTTTGCCATCAACCTCTCTACAGATCAGGTTCATAGATGGCAGCCGTGTGGTTGCACGCTTTAACACAAGCCACACGATCAGCGATGTACGTGCATTTGTCGATGCAACGAGGCCAGGGGAAGCCAGTGACTACACGCTGCAGGCCGGGTTCCCCCCTAAGCCGCTCGATGACTCGACCAAGACCATCGAGGAAGCCGGTGTGGCCAACTCGGTGATCATCCAGAGAGTCTAGGACATACAACAGTTTGTTGGCCCTCTTCACCCGAACACACACTATATCCGTCTGAAGAGTGCAAAATTCTCTTGAATTTAGCTTTTGAGCTTTCCATGGCTTCCTTCACTAGCTACGCATGCGATGTTATAAGTTTGTAAATCAGGAAGATCTGGGTACTCATCATCTTATAGGGTAAGAAGTATACTTGGCTTGCACTTGTGCTTCCATTCCAGTCCAGTCCACATCACAGTTTCGTTTGTCTCTGTAGTCCTTTTGGTCGTATCTAACGACCACTTTGGTAGTGTGTGGGACAAGGTTAGCTACCGCCGATGCTCATTATTCATGCATGTTTGTGTCGGACATCGGACCGATGTCCTGACGCTGATTGCAATAGGCAAACAAACCGCGCATTCTCCCCTCCCAAGTTCACTGCATACAGTTTGAATTTCGTGAAGAAACCCAAGTTTTTTTTTAAACATTTCTGTCAAGGTTGGTTGTTAATGACTTGTGTCTAGGAGTAGGAGGACAATAATCCCGTTCCTCTTGTAGCCGCGGCCTGTTCCTTTCTAAATTGAAAGATGAAATCAAAGGACAGCTTAGTTGCGCCATCGCTCGGCATCCTGTCGTCGTAAATGGCAGTGATCAACCGCAACACAGGAATGATCTTAATCAAAGCTGGCTGGGCGCTGGTCCTGCCGTCGCAACAGCAAGTAGGTTCATCTGCCGGCCGTGCTGTACGTCTCGGTTCCAGAAAACCCAACGATTCGGCTCTCAGTACACAAGGTCGCATCATGGTCCTCCAATCGCCCATGCATGTGATTATTGCCGTCGGCCGCGGCGAGCCCAGCCCGACCCGACGGCATGAGAGGCCGGAGCTCGCCGACAAACCAGACGGTGTGATTCTAGCTGTAAATGCCGTGGGGATCGCTCGCTACCTCTGCATGCACGGTCGTTGATCATTGGATGCTCGAGCGAGCGATCTTGCTTCATGCGAGATCTCTGTACGCACGGGCCCTCCTACCTACGAAACGAACACCTCGCCTCCGTGGGTCTGCAGGGCCTGCCTAGCAGTGGGTCGAGGCGCCTAGGGAGTGCTTTGGTGCTATGAGTTCTGATGCTCACGGGTGGGAGTAGCATACTTCAGTTTGGAAGCTTCTCCTGTCAAATTGATTTTGTAGCTCCTTTCTACTCCTTCCGTTTTAAAATATAAGATGATTTAGGTTTGTGAATGTAATATATCTAGCCATCTTTTAATGTGATTATTATTCCTAGTCAACTTCTCCAAACTTATATACACTAAAAGACGTCTAGATACATTATCTTTACAAAAATAAAATATTTTATATTATAAAACGGATGGAGTAATTACTAGCGCGATTAGTTAGAGGGCTGTCGATGACTGTTACGCACACAATTACCGATCCAATCCAACAGTTCTGTTTTCGGTGCCATCGTCTCTCATCTTACTTTTCTAGCAGGGGGCTGTCGATGGTCTGAGCATTATTCAGTTTGGTAACACGTCACAGTTTCTGTGTCCGGATATGATGCAGTGTGTTGACTATCGGTTCCCGAATGTTACACCCAACTATAACAATAATCAAGCAGAACACCTACTATTTGGGCATTCACTGTGTGAAACAGACCACTCGCTTAGATTATGTTTTGGCACTGTCGTGGACGACGATTATCTCGTGTCGGTGTAACCCGGTTTTTGCCCATTATGAACGTTAGCATAAACAATATTTTTCGTACGGGCATAGCATTCTTCAGTTTTTTTAATGAAGGACAACCGTTGTTTTCATTGCATTAAGACTAAACAGAAGCATTTTTCCTAGTGTATAAGTGTAAGTTTACCCCGTAATAACGGAGTAGACGTTCCGGGTAATGCACTTGAGACACTGAGTTACAACTTACAATTGAGAAGCATTTTTTTTACATCACAAATTAAGGAGCAGGAGAAGCTGAAGCTATTCGTCAACTAACCAAAACGGAGAAGAACCTTAGGTTCCATATTCATATAACCAAGTGAGATAGAGGTATCTTAACATCGGTTGTATGGTTGCCACCTACACACCTTGCAAATAGGAGGAGAGGTGTCAGTATGGGAACAAGGTGAAAGATCGGTATAAGCGACTCGAGGGCGGGGGAGAGAGGGGGGGGGGGAGGGGGGTTGAATAGGCGCTACTTAATTTTTAACTTCTTTTCAAATTAGGGCTTGGCACAAAGTAAGTTCTCTAGATATGCAACTAGGTGAGAGAACCTATATGACAAACAAGCAATCAAAGCAACAATAATAGTGAGTACAGGATAGAATCAGCGAAGGTAGACATAGAGATGTTTACACAAAGTTCCTTCTTTTTGAGGAAAAGTACGTCTCCGTTGGAGGGGTGGACGGTACTAAAACCACCAGCGCCACAAAAGGCCTCACCCTATTCCCCGCGCATCCTCCACAAGGCAAGCACATGATCCACTATACGGTGGCCTTGAAGGCGGCGACCAAAACCTTTACAACACCTTGGGGAATTTATCCACAACTGAATTGGAGGCTCCCAACTCGACCACAATCTCTTACACACAAAGATGAGCTTCGGGACGACTTCTTCTTCCGGCTAGGGTTTCTCAACTCAAGAGTAACAAGTAGCTCAATGGAAAGTGGGGGATTTCAAATCCCTTCGATGGAAGTGTAGACCTCCTCCATTGATTCCCCAAAGGGCATCAAGTTCTATTGGCTAGGGAAGGAGATCTAGGTGATTTGGAGCTCAGCAGCAATGGTGGAGAGAGAGAGAGAGTGGAAGTCGTCAACCTAGCTGGAGGTAGAAGACATGTATTTATAGGGGCTCCCAATAAATATCCGTTGGAGGTCACTTAGACTGGAGTCTTCGGGGGGCGCACCCCGGAGTCTCCGGGGTGGCCGGCGTCTCCGCGCTAGTCACTGGTTTGCTCAGGAGAGCCTCTCGTAAACTAGTCTGGAGACGAGCCATAGAGTCCTTGGGGTGCGGACCCCGAAGTCTCCGGGGTAGTGTAACATCCCAGCATTAGAGCTTAGAAATAAGCTGAACTCAGGTGTGTGCATTGCATTCATGCATAGAAAATCCGAATATTTTTCGCGCTTTTGAACAAAACTTGTCAAAGTGATTGAAGCTAATCTCAACTTGATGGAATTGAAGTAGATCATCAAGTTGACTGCGATAAGTTTCAATATGACCTTTGTTTAAACCTTGGTTAGGGTAAACATGATTTGATCTAAGGGTAGATCAAATGTACTAAAACTAAACCACAACATATTACTTACAGTTTGATGTTAATCTTTAAGAGATCATATCCTAGTATTCATTATACAACTCATGAATACCAAGTTATGAATATAACCCAAGTAACAAGAACTTAATAATTATATCTTGACATATCTTATTCTTATATGTTTCTACCATGAGGACCATGGTAATACTTCACATTAACTCTTCAGATATGTGGAGTAGAAAGGAAACCAAATCAATACCATTCACCACATACCTTTCTTTTCATACCAAGCCTTCTCATCTTTACTGAATCATATTCTAATATCTATTATTCATAAATGTTGAGTAATCAACTAATGATTCACCAATTCTTAACCTATCAATTCTTGATCTATCAACTCTTGTCCTTATCATAGCATTCACCTTAAAGCCCTTTAGAGAACGAAGTAAGAAGAGGTAAGTGGTAATGATAGTTTTAAATATCATCTATATGATAGGAGAGTTTGAAGAGAGTTGAACCAATATGATAATTGATGGAGTTAACTCACTTCTGAATGGATAGAAGAGTTATTTGAAATAAAGATATATGTGGTAATCGAAAAGGATTATAAGGAGGAATATTGAAGATAGTTACAAGGAGTAATCCTATTGGATTAAGAAGGAATATTCAATGAATAATATCTTCTACTTAGTAAGAGATACTCATAAGATAATTATATACAACCATAATATTATATTGATAAAGCCTTAATTAGCTAACTGGAAATCTAAGCCATAAATTACACAAGGACTATAATGATGATGCTCAAGTCATTAAGAGGGAATCATTATATCATGCATAAGTGACATTGGTGGTTAGAACATAACTACACTCTAGTGTGAATATGTTATCCTAGGTTAGTCATGACAAGTCACCGTAATATGATGAGAAGTGTGAATATAAGATACTGGAGTTAAGTAGACAGAAGATAGTATGGCTAAGATGAAGCTAGAGCAGCATGGAGTTATTGAAGTAGAGTTATTCTCCTTATAGGATATTAGACACTTGAGGAAAGGAGATTTTGGTAGATACAATTAATGCAGTAATGTTAAGTAATGAAGGATAAAGGAAGTATACAAAGGGAATTAGAAGCAATTACTAAATGAATTAGAGGGTGATCATTCAAGTGGAATTAGGTTCATTAGAAACACTTTAGAGAAGAGGATGATCTCTATGGGAAGATCATGTTGAGCTTTAGTGTCAAGCTCATTGAATTACAAATGGATTTAGAAGGTGGAAGTGTTGGTAATAATGTTCTTGTGAAGTAAAGCACATCATGTTAACCATGATGATGAATATGAAGAAGTAATAATCTAGGAAAGGAATTCCTTAATTAGGAGTCCAAACTTATGAAATATGGGAGCCAGGAATTCTTGGTAAAGACTTAGCTTTAAATCCTTAACCAAACATAATATCCATTTGATCTGATTGATTTATCATCCTATTTCCACAATACCTTATAGGAATATTTTCCTATAGCAAAGCCCTTAAGTATATCTTGTCATTTCAAAACATTAACACTATAAGTGCCTAGGAACCCTAAAATTATCAGCCATTATTCTTAAGACATTCTAAAAAGAACAACTCTAATACATTACCTTAAATAATAAAATCATTTATGATCACAAATATAAGGGCAATATGTCTTCAACCATAATGTTCATTCACATTATTAAAACAATAATATAAGCACTGAAATGAACCATTCCTACCAAGAGTATATCTTGATAAAAAAATCATAGAAATATATGATAACCATGAAGAATCCATATAATTGCCTTAATTTTTCTCTCCAGAATAATGGTTAATTGTTTTCTATTACTAAAATGCTCATTCTTATGTGTTTGATTCCAAAAGAAATTCAACTCCTAAACATAAATTTTAAAACAGATTTAATAATAAATTCAAGGTATGTTATGAAAATAAAGATTCATAACAAAAGTATCTATGTAAAGAAAATTAAAGAAATAATAACATTATATTAAAAACTCATAAAAGGATCCTAAATACACTTTATTATTGCTGCAACTATCTAGCAAATAAATCCTATAAAGAAAATTCAAATCAGTTGTGCAAATTCAAATATGAAAACAAGAGGGAAAATAGAAAAGATATAGAAAATAATAAAGGAAGAAGCAGCAGCCAAGTCTAGCCCATGGCCCATTCCTTCTCGCAGTTATCCATCGCTCGCAAGCCGCAGCCAGATCCTTCCGTTCAGTTTGTCGAAGCCCAACAATGGCCCAGGCCCACATACCCCTTTGTCCATTCTATTGTCATCGTCCACCTCGCGCAGCCACCGAAGCAGCTTGCTGGCGCCAGCGCTGCCGCTCGCCGGCGTGGAGATTCGTACCGCCGACCGCCAGAGGGGATAAGGAGGCCACGACGACGCAGCTCTGCCTCATCCTCATCCACTCCTTCTCCCTCTGAAGCTCTCTCTCTCTCTCGAATCCTCCTCTGTCCTGAAACCCTAAATGACCTCGCCGATAAATCGCCATCGTTGAGCACCTCCCCTCTCCTTCCCAAGTAGCCTTGGAGAAGCACCATGCGCCGTAGGTCCTCTGGGTTGAGTTCAGCATCAAGGGGAGCACTGGGGAGGGCGAATTTTGCCGTTCCCTTCCGCTGAAGTTCATCGGAATCCTCATCGGAGAGCTTGCCTCTGACCGCATCCGTCCTCACCGACACCACCGCTGCAACCAGGGTGAGTCACTGATGCTCAAGCATCTTTCCTCTACCCCTATCGCACTCTCTAGCCTGATCGCCCCGTAGCGCCGATGTACGCCACCGTCAGTCGTCGTCGTTACAGTAGTTCCGATGACCAATCGGGCGCGGCGCAACCACTATTAGAATCCCCGTGTCCTACTCATTCGAACGTGTAGTCTCATTTGGTCGCGCGCGCTTGCAAACACCGACTTCGACGACCATCTGGGGTGGCCGGTGAAGTGGGACCGTGCTGACATCATCTTGACGCCATGCTCGCGTCACCCTTGACCCACTCCACCAAATGACCAGTCCATGCCTAGGTGGCATACTAACGTGGCCTTGACCCCACTGGTTAGTGACCTAGGGTAGCTCTGGATGTGGTGTAAAAAGATATTCCCTGTTTAGGAAATAGATAGTGTTATAAGTCCAAATTTAAATATTCTAGAAATTAAATAAAATCATTAAATCTTGTTAAATCCATAACTTTTGTTTTATAATTCAGAAAACATTGTTTAATATATAAAAAAAATTAGAAAAATAAAATATATAACTTAAAACTCTTATCAAACATTATTATGGTAATTATTTAAATAAATATTATTTAATAAAGGTTTTATAAGTAATAAAACTTTGATAATTCATATTTTAAAAATGGTAAATGATAAAAATATAAATAATATATCAAAATTCTTAGAAAAATAAGAAATATAACTTAATGCCATAATCATATATTATTATTTCACTTAATTAAATATTTATTATTTATTAAGTGTTTATAAAATATTAAATCTTATAAAAATCATATCTTATTATTTATAATTCACAAAAATAAATGGAATATACCAAAATGATCACAAAAATAATACCCACATGTTATAAACATTAATAATATGAAGTCTAAATGGCTCAATACATGTTAAATAAAATCTTATTGGATATCGTTCCACCATAAATGTAGAGTATCTTAAAAAGAAGATCTCTATCAAATATAAAATCTTCAAGAATAATTCATGACTGAATAAAACCTTTATCCTTACTTCAGTCACAAATTTATAAACATACCAAAACACTATAGTGAATTCATAAGTAGTTAAGTAATATTATTTCCTTGTTTACAAAACCATCCCCATTCATTTATAAAAAGATAAATGCTTATATTCCATTATAATATTAAGAAACTACTACTCAAATAGAAGTACTACCACACTTACTTTGATTTAAAGAACATTATGAGGAGAACAAAGTACAAATATTGTAAGCACTACACCTGAAATCCATCTATGTTCTTAAAGTTAACTTTAAGTCTACAAGCCTTTACATATAAAGCTAAAGACTTTATTATGTGTTTTATAGTTAACTTTGGTCTATTATAATTAAGTCGTAAAGCATCTCAAGTCCAAACTATTCAAGCAAGCACAAATAACCTCAACCACATTTGATTAACCACAAAGATTGTTTAGACCTTAGAAAAGAAATATTTTCTTCAAATGTTATTCTTTTTGCCACTTCAAGCAACAAACCTTAAGATAATATCTCCAACACTTAAACAACTAAACTCAAGGACTTTCATCATAGTCAACATATGACAATTAATCATAATCACATTGTTTGAAACTTTACTTGTATACTTCGGATTGTTAACACCTAAGTTCCTCGTAAATGTCATTAATTGTAAAGTAAAGTTTAAAGATAGAACAATTCTTATATGAGCAGTATTGTGTAGCATTCCTCATTTTTATACCTTGTGAATTGTATGGTATTTTAATTACACATTGTTTCACCCACTCTCACTAGCTTTAATACGAAGCACAAGTATGAAACTTATCTAAAAGTATAACAAATTCTAAAGAAACCTTTCTAGTTTCTAAACCCTAGATCAACGCTTATTCCGAGGATACGAACTTACTAAATTGTATTACATTAGTTATGCATAATAGCATCCTGCTTCTTTAAACATTAGTCCTTACCAGACCAATGATGCTGATTTCAGATATTGGATCTTGTAATGTCTTGAAGACCGTGAGTGCATAATATTGCAATCACAAAAGGCAAGTTCACACTTGCTCATGTCATTTGGTTATTTTCTGTAAAGCATTTTGTGAATCCAGTGTTGTCATCACCTGCATTTCAAAAAGGTCAGAAAACACTATTTTCATAATAATATGATTATAGGTTATTTACTATGAGGTAATAACCTACTATGAAAGTTCTGGTAGTAAAGGAACATATTATCTAGGACTTAACAACCAATGTCGCTAGTGATTCTTGCATCGTATATCACGCGTTAACCATGAGATTTGGAATGGGACGAAGAAGTCAGTTGTATCTTCTTCCTCTCGCATGTAGCCGGATGTGTAGGTCATGGTTGTTATCCTCGTAGCGTGCATTAATTGGTAATTCATAGAGGATATGCAGCGTATGGGTGGGAACCCTCAACGTCCCATGATAGTTCTGGCATCTAACGGTCTATACAAATCATTGCCGTAATTGAATGGGTGGGCATGGTGTACACCAAGGAGACATGCAGGGTCACGAAGGAGGTAGTGATTGGCTTGAATCATCTTCTGGGCCCACATCACGGAATTGTGGACGGGAATAGGCTGCCTAGTTGTGCAACAAAGAGTTGAGCTCTCATGGGTAAAGTAACGCACCTCTGCAGAGTGCAAGAACTGTAACTTGTTACTCCCTGTTCTAGGAAGGAGCTACGAACGCAACTGGCGAGGTTTGATTTTGTCAATGCCCATTGTTATGAGCTTGGGTTTTGGATAAGATGGGGGTGCTGGAGATCGCGGAATGGTTAACATACAAGCAACCAGGGGACACGAGATTTACCCAGGTTCAGGCCCCCGGAGGGAAAACCCTACTCCTGCTTGTCTGCTCTTGATTATGGCGGAACTGAAGGTTACAGGGGTGCGTAGATGCAATCTGGCGTGGAGGTGTGTATGTGGTGGAAAGGATTGGCCTTCTCTCCATACCCTCCTGGCCTTTATATAGAGTTTAGCCAGGTCTCGGGCATAGATCGAGTCGGTTACAAGTTTTAGGGTTTGCCCCTTTGAATATTCTATCTGTCCTAGTCTTGCTCTCCAAGGATCTGAAGATGTCATGGGCTTGGGCCACCCGAAAATCTCCACGGGCCGCGTATATTCTTGTGGGCCTTACTTGGGATGGACCAGGTATGCTAATGCCGTGTACCCGCAGGGTATAACCATGTTAGTAGCCCTCGAGTGTTCAGTCGAATCACAGATTCGGCTGAGGACTCTTTAATCTTTCGGGTGCAGCTGTTTCTGTTCAGAAAAGAGTGTGTAGGGATTGCTGATGCGTGTGCCTTACTCTCCGATGCATCGTGGTCGCTTAATGCCTTAGGACAAAACAACACAATCTTCTTGATTCGAGTCCCTAGACTCGAACCCGCATCAATCTTTGGCGTAATTCGACTCAGGCCGTTGAGGTCTTATAGGAGTCGAATCCCAGTAATTTTCGAATGATGTACCCAACGCGTCCGTCAGGATTTTCATTGCGCTTGTTAGCACGGATTTTTACTAGCAGAGCGTAGTCAGGTGCGTTACCAGGCCATCAGATGGTATCTGTAGGTCTTATCTTTGCGTCGCAGACACAACATCCAAAATTTTATCACCGCGAAGGTGTTTTGGGTGGCCAAGGAGGATGTTACTCACTTTAGCATTGATTGGGGCAAAGTTGCAAAAAAGTTTTTGCATTTTGATCCGAAGGATCACAGTCAAAGAATTCATAGGGTGCGCGACTAGCGCTCCCTATGGGAGTAGCCCCCGAGTGTCTGTTCGAGTCGTAGACTCGAGCAGAGACTTTAACTCAGTCATTGTTAGCTTCAGGTCCGTATGACACAATTTTTTCGGATGCTTGAATCAATCCTCCCTATGGGAGTAGCCCCCGAGTCCGTAGTGGAGTCATAGACTCGACGTAGGACTCGAAGAATAGATCATTGTTGTAGTACCTTATTTGTGCCTCGGGTGCGCGTCCAGCGCTCCTGATAGGAGTAGCCCCTGAGTAGTTGCTTGAATCGTAGATTCGAGTGAGTACTTTTGTCGGCCGAAGATTTCTAACCGTTCCTAGTGTGGTTTTGATGACGTCAGTGCTGACGATGGGTGACCTCAAACTTCTGCGGCGCTAGAGGTGACGTGACTGGACGAACGTGTGTCCCACTTTCTGACTTTGAGTTGACTGGTCACACGCGACGTGGCGAGAATTACGGCGTCTCCTCGATTTCCGTGCGTAGTGGATGACATGCGAGCGATGGTTCGTTGCTGTGTTGACACGTGTATGGTAGGATATGATCCTGGCGTTAGGGCTTCCAGATGAACGGTCCCTGTTCATCGTCTTCATCCTTATATCTACGGGGAAAACTGTAATTTGTTTTCACCCTTAGCCATTTGCTTTTCACTGCCTCCTATTCTTGAGTGTTTTTCTTTGCGCGCTGGACGTTCTCCGATTGTTCCCTTCCTTGTTCTTGCATGCACATCATCATCGTCGACGCACCACAATGGTGAAGTCAAAGAAGGTCTCCACCGTAGCAGGCACCAGTGCTGCTGCCGGCGGCAAGAAGGGCACCGCCGCCGCTCGTGTCACTGAAGGTGGGTGGCGACGCGGAGACGCGCGAGGGCGACCTGCGCAAGCTCCGTGAGCGAGGTTTAATCCCGCAGTATAAGGAGGCCGTCAAGATCCCCGGCGATGAGGTAACTCCCCGTCCACCCGTAGGGTTTCAGGTGATGTCCGTCGCTTTCGTTATTCGCGGCCTTTCTTTCACAGTCCATGACTTTCTTCGTGGGCTATTGTTCTTCTATGGCATCCAACTCCATCATCTCTCACCCAATTCTCTTCTCCACATCGTCTGCTTCGTTGCTTTTTGCAAGTGCCAATTGATGAGGTTTGATTTCGGCAATTCCCATTGTTATGAGCTTGGGTTTTGGAGAAGATGGGGGTGCTGGAGATCGCGGAATGGTTAACAGACAAGCAACCAGGGGACACGAGATTTACCTAGGTTCAGGCCCCCAGAGGGAAAACCCTACTCCTGCTTGTCTGCTCTTGATTACGGCAGAACCGAAGGTTACAGGGGTGCGCACATGCAATCTGGCGTGGAGGTGTGTATGTGGTGGAAAGGATTGGCCTTCTCGTTGTACCCTCCTGGCCTTTATATAGAGTTTAGGCATGTCTCGGGCACATATCGAGTCGGTTACAAGTTTTAGGGTTTGCCCCTTTGAATATTCTATCTGTCCTAATCTTGATCTCTAAGGATCCGAAGATGTCATGGGCTTGGGCCACCCAAAAATCTCCATGGGCCGCGTATATTCTTGTGGGCCTTCCTTGGGCTGGACCAGGTATGCTAATGTCGTGTACCCGCAGGGTATAACCATGTCAGCAGCGGGAAAGGAACTCCATGAAAGTTCTAGTAAACCCGTGAAGGCTAACGGACATAGCTTTTCAGAATAAAAGCAAACTTTGAAAAATGTTTACAAAAACTTGCATTGCCTAAGACCTATGCTCTATGGATGTAGATTTAGTGCATCAAACACTCCTTTTCTAGTGAACTTGCTGAGTACGCTCGTACTCAACGTATCTTCTTAACCCTTGCTAGATTCTGAAGCCAATAAGACGACATCTACATCAAGTTATGCTCCAGGAATCATCATCAAAAGCTAAATCTCTTCAATGAAGTGAAGGAAGTCAACACATACATCAACGCAAGTGAAGACGAAGTTGCTGATTAGTTAGGAATATAATCTCTAACCCTAGAACCTACTTCTATAGAGTATTGCAATAGCAGCAATGCCAAACCAATAGTTCAGATACTTGTCTTATTAGTATGATAATCTTTGAGTTGTTATTTCTGATTCTTTTTTAAGAGTAGTTTAATCCTTTTTCTTTAACCGAGAGCGTTCTCTGGATCTTATGTAAGGAGTCGAGTTGTAACCTTTAGCCATGTTTTGGACCTGATGTGATTCTATTGTACCACTCTGAGGGATGTAATACTAGTGAACGGTGTTTCATTGGTGTTATGTCAACGACTATAGTATACTACATCATGCAGTGGTATGCTGGGGTCACTGCAGGTAGTCTCCGGATTGCCTGGGATGGCCTCTGTTAAAACAGGTCGGAAACAGGGCCAGAAACATTTTCTAGAGTCTCCGCGGTGCGCACCTCGGAGTCTCCGGCCTCAGGACACCAGAAGCACAATCTCGGGAGGGTTCCACTGCTGCAACAATAGGAGGGCTATGGAGAAATAATCTGGGCTATAGAAATAACAGAAAACCACACACCTTCCATCGAGTAACACCCCTTGATAGTCCGAAAACCCTAATAAACTAGCAAATAAAGCTAATGGGCCCTAAGACTATGCTTCAACGAGTTTTTCGTCTCTTGATGGAACAAACACCAACAACCATCGTCTTGTGATTTTCACCATATTTAACTCAAACCAACTTAACACACAGTTAGAAAATCTTTGTGTTGTTATCAATCATCAAAACACAATTAGAGAGAGAAATGCCCTTTCTCAAGGGATCCATGGTGGATCACAGACTTGCTGCCTTGCTCACAAAGTGGACCAAAACTGAGTATACGAGGTACGGTGTTAATGGTGTTTGGCCAAGGAGGGGAGGTTATAATGTCTATGCACTTCTATTCTTGTAGACAGTTGTTGGGCCTCCAAGTGCAGAGGTTTGTAGAATAGCAGCAAGTTTCCCTTAAGTGGATCACCCAAGGTTTATCGAACTCATGGAGGAAGTGGTCAAAGGTATTCCCTCTCAAGCAACCCTGCAATCAAGATACAAGAAGTCTCTTGTGTCCCCAACACACCCAATACACTTGTCAGGTGTATAGGTGCACTAGTTTGGTGAAGAGATAGTGAAATACAAGTGGTTACGGTGCCAGAAAATAGCTGATGGCGTGGAGGACTAAAGCAAGCAAACATGCAACATATCTAGTAGCAAACGGTGTTTCAATGTTTAGAAACAATGCCTAGGGACCTTACTTTCACTAGTGAACAATCTCTCATATAAATATCCTCTCTTCATGATACTACTCTTAACTACTCTCCGGTTGGACACTCTAATCATCGGTAGGGCTATAAAAACACTCCTCAAAGTCTGCCTTCCCCAATCTAGATAGCCCCACACTGTCACCTTGAGCGCTAGATGGTTCCAACAAACACCACAATTTCATAGAGACGTCCAACTGCAAATATAACTCATAACAAATATTCAATCTAGCCAAAGTGCCACACACGGTATGCACGCTGTCACTTTTACACACGTGGGGAAAAGCATAGATCTATTAAAGCACAAAGAGTATTTATGTAGACTCAAACCTAAATGCCACCATGGAATGCACGCTGTCACTTTCACACACATGGGGAGAGCAGAGATCTAATGAAGCACTTGAGTAGCAAGGTAGATCTACTTGATTACAAATCTCATGACCACAAGATCATGCATAGAGAGAGATATGAACACATTGCTACCGGTAGAGCCCTTAGCCCTAAGGAAGAACTACTCCCTCCTTATCATGGGAATCAGCAATGGTGATGAATATGGTGATGGAGATCGATGGAGATGGCTCCGGGGGCACTTCCCCGTCCCGGCAGGATGCCGGAACAGAGACTTTCTGTCCCCCGAATCTCCCCTTTGGTGGCGGCAACACTGTGGAGGTTTTCGTGGATTTCCGCCAGATGCCCTATGGTTTTTGGGTCGGAGGCTTCTTATAGGCACAATAATCAAGGTTGGTGGGGGTCCAAGGGGCCCACACCCCCTGTGGGTGCCCTAGGGCTTGCCCGCGCCTAGGAGGGTGCGGCCACCCTGTGGCCCCCCTTTGGCTCTGCTTCGTGGTTCCGTGTTGCTCCGGGAAAAATAATAACTTTGGCTTTTGTCCCGTCCAATTCCGAGAATATAGATTTTCTGCCTTTCTGGAACCAAAAACAGAAGAAAACAGGCAGCTGGCACTGTGGCAACTTGTTAATAGGTTAGTTCCAAAAAAGATATAAAAACACCTCAAAGTATAGACAAAGCAAAGCAAAGTAGATACAAAACAAGCATGGGCATCAAAAATTATAGATACGTTTCCGACATATCAAGCATCCCCAAGCTTAACTCCTGCTCGTCCTCGATTAGGTAAGTGATAAAAAGAATAATTTTTAGGTGACATGCACCATCAAAACCAAGATCAAACCATTTGCAAGCATTGAAAGCTGGGAACAAAGAACTCTAAACATGTGCATGAAAGATGGAGTTCTAACAATAAGACAAAGTAACTATGAATGCAACATGAAAGGCTACAAACAAAGACCATGAATAACATGCATTGAAAAACGTTTGTTTGTTTCACATACAGAAAACATAGCATAGTGGAAATCAGCTTGACCCTCATAGAGTAGCAATATATATGCATAGGACACCTTCAAAGTTCACAAGGGTGACTAGAAACAAATAGCACAAGAACAAGTAATATCACAATATGCATCAATCAAGAAGCTTTGGAACACTGCACACATAATGACAACTACGCTCTCTTAATGGTGCCTAAAGGTAGAAGGTGGAGACTCAATAATGGTGGAAGAAAGGACTTTTTGTAAAGGAAGCAGGGATTTCAAGTTTCAAAAAGAGCTTCCAAAAAATATGGTACTTGTTAGCTTTTAGCCCTCATGGACCCTATCATAAGCATCTTGAAGTGGTTAAGGTAAAAGTGGCAAAGATGGAGTATATGCTTGATGAAGTATAAGTTGGGAATCTCAAGTACCTTGAATACGAGGGCCACACCTCATGCATACTCAACTTTGGGCCCAAGTAAGTTATTGTAATTGTAAGTATTTGCATATCATTGAGAACCGCCAACAGGGTACCCCTTGCACATGGTACAGGAGCTTTCCCATAACCAAAATTACAATGCAAGCAGACAATGAGCATCTCAGCAATCTTTTTATTTACTACTCCCTCTGTTTCAAAATATAAGAAGTTTTAGGTTTGTAAAGAAAATAAATCTAGACTTGGTTTAGTATGTAGGTTCATTCAACTTTGGGATGAATCTACACACTAAAAAAAGTCTATATTCATTTTCTTCACAAACCTAAAACATCTTATATTTTGAAGCGGAGGGAGTATATGCATAGATTTTTATTGAGGATGCTTCATAGATAGCTCACTATGGTGATGCTGCAAGTTTCCACCATGATTAGCCATGGCTTAGGCTAGCGGCCCAGGCATTTCTCTAACACAGAATACAAACTCCATGGACTTACAAGTTACCTCTTTATTTCACACCGGTGACATCCATAGACAAAAGAGCATGATATCAACTGAGTACAAAGTACAAGTGCAATGTTGAAAACGTTCCCCGTGACAGCATGGTTCTGCTAATTCCAATGTATAAGTGGAATCATATACAACAAAGTTGTCACAATGATTCAATTTTATTAGGGGCAGAGAATATAAAGTGTGCCATCAAGTTCGTGAGGGCTTTAATCACTAAATTTTCACATAACAAAATAGTTTTTAATTGGAAGATAGTTGAAAACAAGAATATACTTGGAATGGTGTAACACACCATGCATAGGAGTTTATAGTGGACACTTTGGAATAACTTGGTTTCTTGGGAGTTGGAAGCATGAGTTGAGCTTACTCATACAAGTGGATGCTAGCAAAAGACTGGGAGCAACCAACTAAGAGATCATAATGTCCATAACCATGCAGATCAACAAAGCATTACTAATCAAAGCATAGAGTGGTACTACAAGTCAAGGACTAAATGATCATAGAGGCTAATGGTAACTTGTCATAGTCATAACATGGTGTGAGCATGTGCCAAGTCAACCCAAGCAAAGCATCAAAGGAGAATACCGTAATACTATACTTTTGTATGCTAAAACAACACATGATTCCTTCAAGGCACATTAAGAAATCCTAATTGTTTGGAACAAGTCATGCTACAGCAATAATCACTAAGCATAAGGTCAAACAACACCTAGCATGACATGATAAAGTCTAAGCCATAGACATAACAAACTCCCTTTGTACCACTTAAGCATGAAGCTTCCTACTCTTTTGTAACACCAAACAACTCATTTGAGCATGTCTCACAAATACACAAAGAAGAACTAAAAAGTTCTAAGTTGAAAGCACAAGAAAACTAAGGCTGAACGCAGTGCTAGCAAAAGTGAACACTCACAAAACAATAAGAGTGAAAACTAGAGTGTTCTAGGCAATGGAAATAGAGTATGTCTCTCTCCAAAAGAAGCGTGGTGTAACCAACCAACTTACTCAAGCAAACCAAGCAAAGGAAAACCAAAAACAAAAACTAAGACACTCCAAGAACAACACAACAATGCATGAAATAATAAAAACGAAGTGTGTAGCTTTTATTGATGAAGAAGGGGATGCCTTGGGCATCCCCAAAGCTTTGACGCTTGTACCTCTTGGATATTTCTTGGGGTGACACCATGGTGGCATCCCCAATCTTGAGCTTTTGTCCATTCTTCATCTCATTGCATCATTCTCTCTCTACACCTGAAAATTTTCCTTCATACAAAACTTCACACAATCTTCATTAGCAACATAGTTTATTCAAAAGTTATTAGACCTCTGGCAAAGCTTTGGAACAACAAGGCTTTTCACTAAAAACACAAGATACTGTAGTAACTCCTTAAAAAAGCTCAATTCACCTAAAGAGAACTCAAAAAGGAATCAATAAGAAGCAAATGCAAATAATGGCAGAAATCTGTCAAAACTGACCAGCAGGTAGAAACCGATTTTTTCGAACATCTTATATTTCTCAAATAAAAAAGTGCTGAACGAACAAAAGTTAGACAACATACTGGGGGATTTATTAGTAAATTTTCAGCTCAATACGAGTTACATAGACTCCTCACGAATTTTTATGGTGGAGGACAGAAATCTGTTTCGGGACAGCAACTCCCCAAATCTTACTTCCCTCTCATTAGAGGTCATTCTTGGCACAAAAAGCAAACAAAAAGGATAAGGATATTACAGAAGTAATAACTTCCAAGACTCAAAAAAACTCTTGGGTTATCTCCCAACAAGTACTTTTCTTTAACGCCTTTAAGTTAGGCTTGATAGTTTGAGAAGATGCTCACGTAAGAAATATGAATTGAAGTAAAAGAGAGCATCAAGAAGCAAATTAAAAACACATTTAACTCTAACCCACTTCCTATGCATAGGAATATTATAAAGAAACAAGTCATGAAAGCACAAAACAACAAGCATAGGAAAGCAAAACAAGTGCAACTTCAAAATTTTCAACATAAAGAGGGGAAACTTAATATTTTTTAGATGCATAAAACCATGTTTCCCTCTCTCATAATAACTTTCAGTAGCAACATGAACAAAATTAACAATATAACTATCACATAAAACATTCTTATCATGAGCCACATGCATAAAATTATTATTACTCTCCACATAAGAATAGCCATTCTTATTAATTGTAGTGGGATCAAATTCAACAAAATAGCTATCATTGTTATTCTCATCACCATAATCATCAAATAGAGGAGGCATATTGTAATCACAATAAATTTTCTCCTCAATAGTAGGTGGACTGAAAATATCATAATCATCATACATTGGAGGTATAGTATCATCATAAGCAATAGAATAGCTATCTTCCCAAGTGTGTTCATTTGTAAACATATCATCATTGGAAGGAACATGGATAGCACTAATAGCACAACAATTATTAATATTATCATTTTCAGAATTGGTGCCAAAGAGATTTTCAATATTAAAAATAGTGTGTTTTCCCAATCATGATCACTAATATAGGTAACATGCATCAGAACATCATCTAGTTCAGACTCATCAGCAAAAACTATGATAGGAGCAACATGATTAGAGGAAGATACCGTTTCCTCTCTCCTTTTACTCCTCTTCTTCTTTTTTGTCTTCTTCTTCTTCTCCTCTTTAGGAGTGAGAGGCTTGAAAGGAAGCTTCTCCACATACCCTGGCTTATTGTTAGAGACAATAGAAGAAACTTTGGAGGATTCCTCCTTTTCATTAATAAGAAAAAAACTCATATTAGTCCTGTCATATTTTGGTAAAATATCATCTTTTATAAGATTTTGTATGTAAGTATTCGCGTGGCAATTATCAACACAATAAAGATGACACCCATGCAGGACGCAATTCATACCAAAAGCACTCATGTCTACCAAAGAAGTTTTTCTTGATAACTCTTCACACCCCAAAAACAATGTAAGTTCATCATGTTGATTATCAGTGATCGCGTTATCACAATACAAGCTTGTAGTACTCATATGGCCTGAGCATTGAAAATTGAAATGGCCCACTTCACAGCAGAGTTCACAAATAAAAGGGTAGAGGGCACAATTTTTTTACCAAGATCATTTAGAGCCTTATAACATGTTCTGGTTTTTTCATTCCAGTGGATGATAAAATATTCTTCTTCTATTTGATTCTTCTCACAAGGTCTATGCATACCACAAAAATTAACATGCTTGTAAGAAATAGTACCTTCAGAAGTTTGAGCATGTTTATTGCAATCATTAATAACATTTTCATTTTCCATGCAAGTGTCTTTAAAAGGTTCATGATACATGTCCCATTTTTCTTTAGGAGCATTAATATGGGAAGCAAAGTCTCTATAGTATCTAACAAGAATTTGAGGATCAAGACCATATTTAGCACTAAGCTCTTGAAAATTAGCAGTTTCAGCGAAAGACTTAATGCAATCATACTCATAGTTTATACCTGGTTCTTTACCTTTGTCATTATCCCAATCTTCAGTATTGCTTTGAATTGTTTCAAGAATATACCACTTAGCTTTGACCTTCTTACTTGTGAAGGATCCCTCTAAACAGGTATCTAGATAGTCCTTGTAATGTCCTGAAAGCCTTGCATAAAAATTATTGATAATAGTATTACTGGGGAGATCATGAATGGGACATTTGAGCATTAGTGACTTCAATCTCCCCCAAGCTTCGGCAATACTTTCTCCCTCATGAGGATGAAAATTATAAATATAGTTCCTATCTTTATGAATTTCATGAGGAGGATAAAATTTAGAGTAAAAGAGAGATTCAAGTTCCTTCCACTCCAAATGATGAGGATCATCTAGTAGCTCATACCACTCCCTTGCTTTGTCCCTAAGTGAGAAAGGGAATAGCTTCCTCTTAACTTGATCCATTGAAATACCTGCACACTTGAACAACTCGCATAATTCATGTATAAAGAGTAAATGATCACTAGGATGGACAGTTCCATCTCCAAAATAGCAGTTATTCATAACACGTTCAACAATTTCAATAGGTATTTTAAAAGGGACACTTTTAGTATGTGGATTTAAAATATCACAAGTATCATTAGAATTACCACATATGGGAGATAAAGTATCATAAGAGCAAATTTTCTTCCCTAAAGCTGGGGAACTAAAAAGATCTTTCTCATAAAAACTTGCTTCCCCAAGCTTAGACGTTTCCATACCATTAGTACAAATGGTGTTCAAAAAATTCATACTAATAACATTGCTATTAGCATGCAAATAAAGCTCCATAGGTCTTTTAATTTTCTCTTCAAACACTTCGTGTCCTAGCTCAAGATAAACACTATAAAGCTCTCTAATTTTGTTGTTGTTTTCCATTAAGCCTAACTAGTGAAAACAAGAAACAAAAATACAAAATTGCAGAATCTAAAGGAAATAACTTCAAGCACTCACACCGGAGGATGTGAGTACCTTTTACCTTACCTCCCCGACAACGGCGCCAGAAAATAGCTTGGAACCTCCAATTCTTGGAACCCTAGACGGTTTGTTGTGTTGCAGGTTGAGGCTTGGTGGCGTTTGTTGGGAGCCTCCAATTAAGTTGTGGAGAAGTGCCCCAACCTTGTGAGAGGTTCCGGTTGCCACCGAAAAGTGCATCGATAGTGGAAGCGTGGATCGATCCCGTTGGGGTGAGATTCACCGGAGAATAAGGGAGGCCTTTTGTGGCGTAGGTGGTTAGATACCACCCCTCTCCAAACGAGACGTACTCCATGTTGGGAGGAACTCGGTAAAATATCGTCGTCCCCGCGTGCCTCGGTTATCTCTCTACCCGAGCTCTTACTTATGCACTTTACTTTGTGATAGCCTTCGTGCTTGAAGTTGTTGGTGCACATAGGTGAACCCTAGATTGTTCTAGGTTTTGTGCTTGACAAAGTAAACGCTAGTTTAATTCCGCCTTTGTCGATCCACTCTCGGAAAAGTTTTAATTGCCTATTCACCCCCCTCTAGGCGACATCTGTATCCTTTCAATTGGTATTAGAGCCCGGTCTCTCATTTTAGGCTTCACCGCCTTGAGAGTAAAGATGTCGGATAGGGAATTAGTGCACAATGACATGTTCACATTCGATGGCACAAATTATGATTTATGGAAGACTCGTATGCTTATTCATTTTCGGGCCATGCACCCAAATTTGGAGCGTATTGTAGATATAGGTTTTTCTCCTCCTATGGATTTCAAAAATCTATCTTGTGAGGATGAGAAAAACTTATATCTCGATGCTCAAGCTTCTAATGTGCTTGTTAATGCTTTGAGCTATGTAGTTACCTGTAACATCCCTAAAATCATGATTTCAAATGCATGCATAAAGTTTTGAGATCATTTTCAAACCATTTTCAAGAAAACAGAAGCACATAGTGCTATCATTTTATGTGAGCAAACTTAAATCAAATGATCATCCTCATTTGAGAGCTTAAGTGTTTTAAACCAAGTTTGTTTGCTTCCTTGTTGATTGGATTGAGTGTGGTGCTTGGACAAAAATATAGAAAATAAATATGGTTTCAAAACCATTTTCAACACATTTGCAAATCAAATACCATGGCACTGTTTATTTTTGTTTATTCAAAAGAACCAAGCTTGAACAGAGAGACCACATGTTTCTATGCCCAGAAATATGAAGGTTGCACCCTACAAAATTCCTGAAAAGTTTTGATTTCAATTTGAGTTTGAAATCATTTGAAATTCATTCCAGAAAATCGAATTAGAAATAGAAAAGGAATAAAGAAAAGGAAAAGGGCCGGCGCTACTGATTCAGCCCAGCAGAGAATCCAGCCCAGCTAGCCCACCCGGGTTCCCCCTCTCTCTCTCTCTCTCACTGTGACGCCACGTAGTCGCGCCTTGGACCCACTCCCTCTCTGTTCTATTCTCTGACAAGCGGGCCCTGTCCACGTCACCGTCGTCTTCCCCAAAATTTCACGAAGAGCACGTCGCCGCTGGCCGTTGCTGCGTTGATTCCGCGGCGTAATTGGCATTGATTCCCCAGGCGTTTCTTGTCGAGCTCCTGCCTACTTAAGCCCCTCCCTCTCGCGGCCATTTCCCCTCACTCAATTTTCTCTCCACGCCACCAGGCTACTCGCAACTCGCCAGACACCGCCGCAGTTCCGACGAATTCCGGTGAGCACTGTGTCCCCCTCTGTCTATGGTTCATACTATCATGCTCTGTAGCTCCGTGCGCATCTACTGACACCTCCCATTTGCTCGTGCATGATCTGTAGCCTCGACAGCGACAACAACTGAGCGCCGCCGCTCTCTGCTCGAACTTCGGTGACCTCTCCCCGTAAGTACCAGCCGCCCCTTGCCCTTTGTTTGATACGCCTAAGATCCTCAGCGTCTTGCGCGTCTAACGGTGCCCTCCTCTTGTCTTAGTGCGGCTCAGAACCTCGCCAACATCGACCAGCAGCCGTACCTGACGCGTTCGCGAACTCCGACGAGCAATCCGCGACGACTCCGAGATCCCCTTCGCCAACCAGAGACATGTTGAGCTTCACCTCGTCATGGCGGTTCTGGTGAGCATCCTCTCCCCTCCCCGGGCGACCTAGAACGCCGGCACCGCCACTGACAGACACGCCTCCGCCAGTCGCCGCCGCTAGCGCCGCTAGACTATGGTCAAAGCAACAGCAACCGTTAGATGTAGATCTTGCGGTTTAAATTAGATCTGAGCGAAGCATTTTCTTTTGATCTGGCGCGTTGGATCTAACTTGATCTGACGGCGCGGAAGGGTGATCCTGAGTGAAACGGTATCAGCCAATAGGAAAGAGACGCGTGGCTAGGGTTTGGTTTTAAAACTGAATTTGAATCTGATTTATATCCAAATTTGATTTAGCTATAACTTTTGATCCCCACGTTAGAATTTGACAAATTTTATACCGTTGGAATCAGGAGAGCAAGCCCTTTCTATTCATGCAATTTGTTTAAAGTTTTGCTTCTGTTAAAATAGTTTTATTTGCAGAAACATGTGTAGGGCTTATTTGAGTATATGAAATGTTTAGGATTTGTTTTTAGTGTTAAATAAATTGGGTTTGGCAAGTTTTTGACTTGTTTAGGATTCAGTACTATGCACTTGCTTGGTTGAGTTTTAAAAATCATCACTTAGCATCTTGCATGCATGCATATATTTTTGTTTGTTTGTATATGTTGTGTGTAATTTGTTGCTACCATTCTTTGTGTAGACTTTGGTGCTAGTGATTGTGATTGTGAAGAGTGCTACTCTCCCAACTACCAAGGCAAGTGGTACTTCATGAAAATTTCCATCCCAATATTTTGTACTAAGCATTAGAAATATTTTGCTAAGTCTTGCATGATACTATATTGCCTATATGCCATGTTGGGAAATCCTAAGTAGTTGTAGAATTGCTAGGAAATTTCCAAGTTAAGTTACTATCTATGCCATGCTTAGCCTAGCTAGTAGCAAACAAGGGTTGGTGAAATACACATGCTATGATGAAAAATATTTCTAAGTCTTTGGACTTTTGTTTTGCTTAATAAAACAACTAAGTCAATGAATCACCTGGGTGGAAAGGGACTTGATTGGTGGTTTTGTTTGAGTGGTTACACAAGGCCCATGGCTATGGTTTACCTTGTGTATCTCACTTGTGGAAAGCCACCCAGGAACAAAGGGATTTTAGAGGCCAAGTGTTGAGAAGCTTCTAGTGCAACCACTTGGCAATATGGGCTCTGCCTGGATCACATAGGTTGCTAGAACTTAGCCATTTGGACAGTTGGTGGTAGTGGGATGATAGGTTGGAACGCGTCCATTTGGTCTAAGGGAAGGCTTCTGAAGGGTCCTGTCTTGGTGAAACCAAGTCTGGTGGGGAAAGTGCACAACCTCTGCAGATGGAAAATCTAAGTACTTAGCCAAGTCCATGGCAATGGACAACTTGAACATCAAGACATGGAAGCTATCAAGAATCTCATCATTCTAACTTCTAAGTAAAAACATGTGGGTGAACAAGGGTGAAGGACCTCAATGTCTATTGGTGGTTCCTTGGGAAAAGTTTTGACAAAGAAAAACTTAGTGATTTCAACTAATAGGCAAAACCTATTTTGAGCAAAGCAAGCCAAGCTACACTTAGCCAAATATGCATATGGTATCTAGTCCACTTAAATTGTACTAAGGTATCACTTGCCAATACTATTCCAAAGTATTGACCCACTGTGGCTGTAACTTGTGATGTTGCAGGTTACTCTGATGAGGATTAGGTGTCATGAGTATACACTCAACATGTTTTCCTGTGGCACATGAAGATGAAGACTTATATTTATTTACTTATTCCAAACTCTTGTAATAGGCCTGTGGCCTTTGAGTTGTAAAGACTATGTTTATCTCTGGAATGGATGTAATAATGACCTTTGTATCTGTGTACTTCATCTTAAACTGTGGATGCTAGCAATGATCCATGGACTAGCATTGCAATCACAGGGATCCTTTTCCTTTACAAAGGAGGGATCTTACATTACCTCTTCAATCATTCCTTTTTGGAGCGCTCATGAGTTATGGACAAAACTTTAAGATAAATATGTTGTGTCCAACATTATTGAGGATGATTGTGTTGCTTCTACTTCTGGTCGAGATGAGTTCTCATCCTCTACCCCTTCACCAACATGTGACTTTTCACAAGGTAATGATATGGTGAGTGGTGATAGAAATTGCAATATGGATAGTGTGCTCACTATTTGTAATCCCTCATATCTATCTAGTTGCAGTGATCTATCGTTGGACTTTAACACTTCTAGAACTACTAACTCCTTACATGCTTGTGTTAATAGTCCTTGCATATCATATAGAAATTACTTGAATAAATCTCATGATGATATGCATGTGTTGTCTTGTTGCCATGATAAAAATGCTTCTATTTCCTCTAGTGCTTGTGTTGCTAACCATGTAGAGGAAACTAAAGATTCTATGGGCCAAGACATGGTTTTGAATGAAGCCACAAATGCAAACTCATCTTCACCTTCTTCCGGTACCCACCTATGCCTTATGGCTAGGGATTCAAAGGTAACTCCTACTTTGAAACCCATTACCTATTGTGATGAGGAGGATGTGGATAATGTGGAAGAAGAGCTTGATATTGATGATTTATATGAAAAGGGTGAGATTATTTATCGTGCCCTTGTTAAAAAGGATATGTCTTGCTCTAACTTTGTTGAAATCTTGGACTTTGCTATTAAGAGCAAAGAACAAATTGATAAGTTAGAAACACAAATTGAGGTGCATGATAACAACTTTGATAAAATGAGTAGTCTTGAGCGTGAGTATGCTAATATAATTGTGTGGCGCCCCGCAAAAACCACTACTAGAAAATCGCGGTGTTTTTGGTGCATTGCATCATCATGACTGCATGCTCATGTCATCATGCCACATTGCATTTGAGCATTGTCATCATCATGCATCTATTTGTCTGAAACTATTTTCGAAAACCTATTTTGTTTTCTAAATAAGCCCCGTCTTTATTCAAATACAAAACCCCGGGCTTGTCCAGAATATTTTGTTTCGTCTACAATCGGATTTCAAAAGCCCCGTTTTAAATAATAAAATATTTATATTATTTTTAGGGGGCAGCCCGCCAGGCCCAAAAGCCCGGCAGGCCACCTCTAAACCCTAGTCAAAATATCTAATCCTAAAACTACCCAATCCCATTCTACCCAGCCACCTCCACATCACCCCGGCCAACCACAGCTCGCCACATCAACCTGACCCCAAATCTCCACCAATCGCCACCTGACACCTCCCCCCAGCCGCCACCTGCTGAACCACCTAGCACCACACCACCCGCCTGTCCACACCCGCCACACAACGCACACCACACACACATGATCAACCACCTGGCCCCACCACCACACGCGGTACACCCCTATACACACGCATACCCCACACCTGCCCCAACTCCCGCCCACACCGACCACCACCCCACCAACCGCACCCCTCCTCTCGCGTGTCGTCGTCCGAAAATCTCCTCCTCCCGTTCCTCCCGGCCCCTGGCCCACCCCCTGGCCACCTGCAGATAGCTGCCGCCTGGGCCGATCCCCATGCCGTGTCGCCACCCCCACCCGCCAGGCGCACACCGCCAGCCGCGTTGTATCCTCCCCACCACCCATCTGCCGACAGCCTCCCTCCCCTGGCCCCACGCGCAGGAGACGCGGTCGCCACCTACCCCGCTGCTCTCCCTTCCCATCCTCCTCATTCCCCGCCTTGCATCGACCTCTCCACAGATTGATCCCGCCGCTCTCCTCGCCCCTCCTCCTCGAGCTCCGTCCTCACCAATCGCCTTCCCTCCCGACTCCGGGCCCGACGCCACCGCCGGCGCCTCTTCCTTTCGACGTGGCCCGAGCTCGCCGGTCCCTGTGCGCGATCGTGTCCGCAACCCCATCCCCACCTTCTCCTTGCTCGGCCCGGGCCAGCGCTGGCCGCTGCGCCATCCTCTGCAGCCACAAATCCCGTTGCGGGCCACGCGAGGCACGCGCCTCATCCCTACTGCCATGGCGCCGCCGCCACTGCGGGCTTCCTCCTCTTCGACCTGGCGCCCCTCTCCTTCGACCCTCCACCGAGCCCGCGGCCGCCTCGAGCCCACGCCCCTCGCAGATCCCTGGGCGCCCGCCGCTCTCTCTGCTCCGCCTGCCTGCGCCTCGAGGCCGCCTGCCGACCCCCCAAGCTCCGCGTGTGCCTCCCCGCGAACCTCTCACTTGCCGGCGCTCTGCCTCCCCGAGTCTGCCGCCGGGATCCTCCCCGCCGTCGCCACCTCGGCCTCCGTCGGCCCCACGTCTGTCCCGTGCGCCTCCTCGCGGCGAAGTCGTCACGCTGGGCCGCCGCCCGTTCGCTCGCCTCCCAGCTCCTCGCCCTGGGCCTCGCCTCCGCTCCGCCGCCCCTCCATGCAGTAAAGCGCCGTCATCGCCACCTGGGCCTTGCGGTCACGCCAGCAAGATCCCCGGCTGCACCTTCCTCGCCCCATCGCGGCTCTGGCCTCTGTCAACGGTCCTGGCAGCAGTAGTAGCCAACATCGACAGTATCACTAGTTGTTAGTGGTGGTTGTCAGGTGTTTAGTACTACTGATTCGTGATGTTCAGTAAGTTGCTCTGTGGTTTGACTCTTATCGGTGCACTTCCTGGGTAACAGGGAGGATGTGGTGGTGATGCGGCTGTGCAATTGCAGACGGCTAGAATAACTCGAAGTTTGCCAAACCCCAGAAACCATCGGCGTTTAGACCCAAGAGAACCACACCAAGAACCCGCGGTACTTGGAGGACGACACCAGACCGAAGCGTCAAGGCCTCCTTCATGGAACGTCAAGATCTTCCCGACGTCAGGGCCTCCAATATGGTGCCAACAAGATCGCCTACACGGACATCAAGTTATCCAACCCTAGATCCGAAGACCGATCCCGGAGAGCCCAGACCCGATCCCTCGAAACCCCAAGATCTTCGATCCAATGTGTGACCCTAAGCCTCTATATTTTTATAACATGATGTTTAATTTGTGCATATTAAATTGTCATGCTTGCATACATATTATGGGTGTTTGGGGTGTTTCGACGATTCACCTAAATTAAATATGGGATCCATATGCGGGCAAATCTAGTCTTATATTGGTCCCATTTAAGTTTGTGTAGCGAACCGGTGCCACTATTTGACTTGTTAAGACAACATTTAACTTGTGGGGTATCTAAACAACATGAACCTAGTAAATAATTATCGGGACCCCGGTTCCGCTTAATATTGCCTAATTGCATCGCATCCTTGCCATGCCATACATCATACATGCATCATGCCGATCTTTTGCCATAGTAATAAATAGTGCATCCGGTGTTTCTTCTAGTGTTTTGGATCTTCGCGGATAAGGCCGTTGAGTTGATGCGAGTGTCGATCCGATCTTCGGATGAACCTTCGACAATGTTTTTCAGGCGAGCACCTCCCCCTTTCTACCTATCTTACTTTTGTATTTATTCCCCCTGTTGATCTATTGCTATCTGTGTTGCGATGCTCTAGTTTTCGTGCCCGTGATATCCCTTGCAGCCTTATATTGCCTTGGACACATCCTATTACCTGTTGTTTGGTAGATAGTTGGACTTGCACGTCGTAGTCGCATGCTCAAGTGCTGTTGCGTGTCATCAAGTACCACAGTTGTTGGAGTAATGCCGCATGTTTAATGTTGGAGATGATCAAGACTTTAATTATTGTTTAATAACTAAAACTGAAAGTAGGTAAATGCAGAGGCACCGGTGGGTAATAGACAATATTTGGTTTTTAACCGCTCACTGGTGTCCCGTAGGACCCCGAGTTCTTGACACCTGTTTCGAGATCGAGCGCGCTAACCATTGGGGTGTGTGGGCACCCCATCGATTTAGTACCGATTCCGTCTTGTCATCGGGGCCACAAAGTAGTTTGGGGCTTTATTACTATCCTGTACTTATGCCATGCTTTACGCTTTATTTAAGATTGTGCGTGGAGCACTTTATCTGTTAGGATTGCGGAGTGTTTTCGTATCGACAAGCCCAAATACACTTTCAGTTCCCAGTTCGATCGTTTCGACGCAGACCGAGTCCATACCGAGCCGCCAACCGTTCGGGTAGCTTAGTGGGGTGGCCCCCATGTACTTGCTTTGGGTCCGAGAAACGTCATGACTTAGGCCCCGCCGACATACCGATGGGTGTATGTTAACTGATCTGGCAAAAAGGGTCGAAGTGCGTGTGGATACTTTGGTGCACCCCGCAGGTTAAATCTTTCAAAAGCCGTGTCCATGTTATGGACGACTTGAGCACAGTTCTCGATCATAGACAACTATAACTAAAGTTTACTGCTATAATCTGACTTGTATCCGATATGACTAGTAATCAGCTTCACTGCAACGGAATGGCTAAATAAAAGTACCAACAACTGCTGGGTTCGGGATATCTCATGCTAATTGTATCTGACTAGTAGGTGTCACAACTACAACGGAATGGTTAACTAAAAGTGCCCACTGCTTATTATATCAGGATGACTATCTATACCTGACTAGTAATTGGTGCAACGATAACTGAATAAATAAAACTGCCAACTGTGTGAGTTCCTCGGTTGACTTCCTCGTTTGGTCTCGAGGGGAAAACACCAGGATGGGTATGTTTGGTGGTAGTATCAGGTTGGTTGGTTCGAATAGGTCTTTCTTACCCTCTCGATAACCGCTATTTGTATCGAGTCTCTATAGGTGGTTTAGTGCATGTCGCTGCCGCCGATCCACCATACCTATGTAGGCGAGGACCGAATTCTAGTCTCGCTGCATCGCCTCGATCGACCGCTCTCTTTTTCCTTTGCCCTTTGTCGGCACCCCTTTTGTTTAAGCAGGTTTTGAGATCGACGTCGTTAGTAGGGTTACCCTTCCGGCTTGGCCTGGGCAGGGTTATGGACGCCATTGGTTATTCTTCAGGGCTCTTAGCTCAATTTGCATCTTGTCCGCATCGGACGCCGTATCGCTTTTCCGTGATTTGGATCTTTGTATTGTATATCTGTATTCTTGACTCTTTGAGTCGCTGTTGTATATATCTGTTCTGTGGGTTCCATCGTGGACTATTGTGTAATGATATTACTTCGTTTTCCACCCTCACGAAAGTGCCTGGTGGGCACCTTTGAATCGTTTCTATGCGGGTTTGGCGGGAATCGCTAAGACTTGCATAGGGCTGATTTTGAGGGTGTTACAAATTGCAAACCTAAATAAATCTCTTGAAGAGGAACAAACCACTAAGGAATCTCTTGAGGAGACCTTTGATTTAGAGTTGTCTAGAGTAAAGGAAGCTCATGATAGAGATCTTGAGGTGGCAAGTGAACTCAAAAGTAAAAATGATGAGATTCAAGTTGCTTATGCTAAACTCCTTGAGGATTTTGAGCACCTCAAAAATGGCTCTAAGGTCATAAAGGGTGAGCTCATCAAACTCACCAAGTCACATGAGCAACTGAAAGCTTCATATTCAAAAGAGCTTGCCAAGTTGCCCTCACCTCTTGCTAATAATGATGATGCTTGTGCTACTAACTCTATTTATTGTGAAGCATGTATTTTAAAGGAGAATGTTGAGCTAAATGCTCAACTTGCTTTGCTAACTAGCAACTATGGGAAATTAGAAGAAAGTCATGTTAAGTTCTCAAGCTCGCATGATGATCTTCTAGTCTCCCATGGTAGGCTAAAGTTAGCTCATGATGCCATCATGTCAAAGGTAACATCTAGTGGGACTCATGTGGACATTAGCACTTTATCTACTCCAATTGTTATATTGCCATGTGCTAGTCCTTGTAATTCATCCACTCATGACATTGCCACATCTTGATGAATTACATTCCGTGCCTTGTTGCTCTAACAATGTAGCATCTACTTCCTCTAGTACTTTTGTTGAAACTAACCATGTAGATGAAATCAAAGAGCTTAAGGCTCAAGTCACCTATTTGAAGAATGACTTGAAAAAGGGTCATCAAGGGAAGGCCGCACTCAACAAAATCTCGAGTGTGCAAAAATCCCCCCAATGAAAAGAGTAGGCTTGGATTCAACTCCAATGTCAAGACCAAGTCCACTATCAAGTTTAAGCATAAGGATAACAAGAAAAATGGCCAAGATCAAGTCAAGAATTCGGCCAACATTGTTTTCTTCAAGTGCAAGGATGAAGGGCATCATGTCAAACATTGCCCATTAAATAAGAAGTCCCTTGGAAAGAAGCAACAAGGGAAGCGGCCTCAAGCTCTACATCTTGTTAGAGATGGGCCTCCTCCCAAGAAGACTCAAGCTCTTCCTCAAGTTGTTGCTTCATCCAAAAATAAATATGGCAAGAGTAGAACTTGCTACATATGCCGTGAGAAGGGGCACATTTCTTCCTCTATTGGTATCTCCTCATCCAACCCTATCATTATTGATGATGCTTATTCTCTTTGTAAGGATGAGGTTGGCAATGTGTTTGCCAAATTTGTTAGTGCTCAATGTGGTGTCAAGAAAATAACCATTTGGGTTGCCAAGCCTATTATGATTAACCTCTTAGGACCCAACTTGGTTGGGGACCAACAAGCCAAAACTTGATCAATAGGTGTTTGTTGGAGGGCATTTGAGTCTTGGCTACATTATGAAGAATTGAGGGATCTTCATCAATTATTATTGTCAAGGCAAGCCATTTGGATTATCATGATTATATTATATTTCCAATGTTCCTCCTTGTGGTAACATATGCTAAACTCTTTACATTGAAAGTTACTCGCCCCCTTGTGCATGTGTTGGTTTTGTATCTTCCATGCTTTTGTACATGTTGTGCTATCCACTTAATTATCTTGAGGTATCAAGCATATTTGTGTATGATTAGGTGGCACACCATGTATGTGTGTTTCTAATGTTTGAGCCTTGCTTGGTTATATTTGGTATCTTATTTGGCTCTTGTGAGAAATTAATGGATTATCCCATTTTGGGGGAGTGTTATGCTTGGGCATTCCACAATCCTAAATTTGTGTGTACATGAGGAATACCACCTAGTATTTATATTGGATTATTGTCTAGTCTCTATGTGGTATAATTATCATGAGAAATTTAAGTTTTATAATGTCCATTAATTATCTCTATTTGTATTATTTTGCCTCGCGTTGGTTTTATGGTAGTATCACATTATGGGGGAGTCATATGCTTAGTGCATGTTACAATCCTAGAAAATGTGAATATTTGAGGTTGTGTCACTAGAATTGATATTGATAATTGTCTAGCACCTATGTGACATATGTGCTCATACAAGTTCCAAGTTGCTTGAATGCCTTTATTGCTCATATTTTGGATCTTGTATGTGAGAGTGTTTCTTGGTATGTGTTTCCTCATATTTAGATAAATATATCCTCATGGAAACCATGTGCTTCAAGTTACTCTAATCACTAGTGATTGTGTGACTATTGGAAGCTACCAAGAATCTTGTTCAAAGTATCATGCTTAATTCTTGTATTTTGTTATATGCTTCTTGTTGTGACTATGATCTTGGATATCCATGCAAGCTACCTTGGGAAAATTATTCCCAATATTTATTGTCCTTGGACAATGAGTACCCAATTTATGGTAGAATTTATTGATCATATTCACTTTGGCCCTTGCCTAATGTTGTCCTATCTATGGCCAAGTAAATGTTTCGTGTGCTCCCATGCCTTCCTTGCCTCTTATGAATCTTCTTATTTTCCTGATATCCTCTTGTGTTTTACTTATTGTAGGTACTAGTGATGATCCCATTTGCATGAATTTTGCATTCAAAAGGAAAATCCTACATAATGCACTATCCATGGGGGATCTCTCCTATATTATTTAGAACACTCATATTTTTGCTTCTTTGTTTGATCCATATCGGGTTTTATGTGCTTGGAATCTCAATCTTTTCGTTTTGGTATTTTGTGCCATCATGAGAAGTTTGGGGAGTTTGGTTTCTTGTTGGAACCTTGCTCTTTTTGGGAGTTTGTTTTGTCTCATTCCTTGTTTCATGATTTGACCATTTAGAATGAGATAAATCCTTGAGCATTTTTATTTCTAGCTATCTTTTGCTATTTTGGTTTTAACCTAGTTCATTTGTTGAACTTGTGATCTTTCATGTGTTGAATTGGTTCTTTGATACAATTTGGACATTGTTTGTCATGTCACACTCTTGTGTGTGCAATCTCGATTTACTTGGTGTTTTTGTTCAAATTGTATCTCCTTTTTGGTTCTTGAAAGCCTTGTGCATGCATATTTACTACATATATATATTATGGCTTGATTGCTTTCTTTGATCCAATATATAAGGGAAACTCCACCAAATCCCATCGGCTAAGTTGTGAATGAAATTCAATTTCATATCAATATGCACATATTTGTGTGGAGTCTCTCCTATGTATTGTAGTTGCACTAACTACATTGGACCCAATAAGTTTGGGGACCATTTTGTACTTAAATGTGTTTTAGGTACACTGGAGATAGATTGGATGCTTGTCTCTCAATTTTGAAGAAATGATGCATGCATGAAAATTGGAGGCAAGCTATAGGATGATCAACGAATTCATATCCTCTACATCCTACCAATTATATCTCGGTAACAAGTATCTCTTGCTCATGCATATCTATCTTGCTTCCAACCTTTTGTAGGTTGCATCTTGGCATGAATTTTTGTTATTATATTTATTGTTGTATCTCTAGCCATGGTATTAAGAGAACTTTCTATTGTAAATGTGTATAAGTTGAGATGAGTGCATATAATTTGGACTATACAAAATCATGCATATGATCCATCAATCCCAAATATGTCAATCTAGCAATTTTATTGCCTATCTTTTCCTCAACTTCTCTCATGTGCAATAGTGAGATTTTGCTAGTTGTTTATTACTTGTGATACTTGTTGCCTTTCTCCGTATATGTCAACTTTCTCCTTTTCCCTTGGTGATAGTTGTAATATATGTAGTGTATTGGTGTTTGAAGATCATTAATATACAATAAGATATATGTGAGCCTTTGGCCATGCTTTGAAACAAAAATATTATGCTTTATTGTATATCTTCCTTGTGTGTGCTTGTTTCTTTATGGTCATATGTCGTTGTGATGTTATTCACTTAGAAACATATACACATATGAGAAGATAATTTTAGTTGAGATTTTATTCCTTGGATACCACCTTTTATTTGTTTTGATCTTTTGGTGGCTTCCAAATTTATTTGCCTATGAGTGCTTGTTCCTCGTGTTTTCATCTTCGGGCACTCATATTTTTTCTCTCATGCCTTGTATTGTTAAATGAATTTGGATGAGTGAGGATTCCATGATTATGCACCTTGTTCCCAAATACAATTATCATAATTGGTGCATTATCTTTGGGGAGCTCATCTAATTCATTTAATAATGCTCATTTGTCTTCTTTCTCATTTATTGTGCCTTAAATGTTTATAGAGGAGTGAGGATTCCATATTTGTGCATTTTTGTATTGAAATACAACGATTCTAAAGTGTGCACAAATCTTGGAGAGCTTCTCTATTTTATTTAAGCATTTATTTGATCTTTCATTTATTGTGTTTTAAATGCTTATGGGGGAGCGAGGATTCCATATTTGTGCAATATGTATTCTAATGCATTTATTTTGAATTATGCACAAATCTTGGGGAGCTTCTCTATTTGTTATTTAAAGCACTCTTTTGCTCATTTCATAATATCTTGTTATTTCCATTTGGACTCATTTGTTGTTTTCATTTGGTTTGTCGGACCTTGTAATTGCTTGCATCATTTGTTGATGCCTCTTCTTTTTATTTCCTTTGGCAATCTTTGGGTCCTCGATATAGTTCTACTTACTCCCAAGTATTCATCATTGGATATGTGCGAATGCACACCTTTGGAGGATTTATCACTATATTGGCCTTCTAGAACTTGTCACCCATTTCGGCAATCGATGCCAATGGGGGAGAAGTTTTAGAGGGTTTAAGGGAAATGATTTATGCTTTGAGTTTGTTCTTAAGCATTTTACTTCCATGCTCTTGGATCTTTGTTGTTGCTTTTCATGTGGTATATATAGGAAACTCCACCAATGATAATGATTGGCAATATATGCAATGAAATTCAAGTTCATCACACATGCATAGTATTGTGGGGGAGTTTGCTCTATATATGGTGGTGGTACCAATATCACATACTTATGTAGTATTTGATATTGGTATTACCATTTTATTCATTAATATTCCTTATATAAACCCTCTTAAAGGGATTGTCATCAATTACCAAAATGGGGGAGATTGAAAGAACATGTGGGCCCCCATGTGTGGTTTTGGTAATTAATGACAATCTTTATGGACTGATGTGTATATTAAGTTTTACTTGTAGGAATTGTCCATTGGCATTTCTTGGAGCATGTGTTGGCTGCAAGATAGATGAAATGAGAATAAGATGTGTTGTGCAAGCTCAAAATGCGCCATCTATAGAAGATCTCATGTTTGATGCTTGCCATCCTCGGTGATCATGGATCGATGATGAGAAATCAAGAAAGGTGTTCCATCTTGAGAAGGTCAAGTTTGTATACATCGAGCTCAAGTGGAATGCTCAAGGCAAAGGTATAATCTTGATAAGTTTTCCCTTTTTCCGGTCTCATGTTGTTAGTGGGAGACCGGGTTTAGGATAGATAGACGTGCTATCAAGAGGGGCTCTCGAATGATTAACTTGGTAACATCGTTCGGAGAGAGCTCAAAACTTTGCATACTTGCATAATCGTATTTGGTTGTTATTTGGTCTTGTCCATGTGAGGATATAGAGATTGTGGTAATGTTCATAACAAGCTCTTGTTCATCAAAATCGGATTTCCCTTTTATATCTTATTACATTTTGATCTTGGAGGTTTTACCGGTTTGTATTTTAGAGATAGGTAAAACCTTACATTATTTGGTTCTTACTCATGTGAGGATTTAGAGATTGTGTTAATCTCCATGACAAGCTCTAGTTTATCAAAAACGGATTTCATATGCATTTTCTATTACATTTTTAATACTGGAGGTTTTATCGGTTCGTCTTTTTGAGAGAGGTTAAACCTTTCGTAATTTGTATCTATCCTCCCTTGCTGGACTATAATATTTCTTTGCATGATCTTGTAGATCTTATTGTCCTCTTCGAAACGAGCCCAAGATCATCAAAATTGGAGTCCGGATGCAAAAGTTATGGCCATTTTCGTTTAGGGGTGACCGGTAGTACCGCCCCTTAGTACCGGTTGGTACTGAATAAGGTGCGTTTGGCATCCTGGGATCCCCAGGGAATGTCCGGTAGTACCGGGAAAAAGTCCAGTAGTACCGAGATTCGCGTTTTTTGGCTTCAACGGTTGGATTTTGGGGGGACCTATTTAAGGGGCCTTCTTCCCCAATGGTTCCCCAACTATTCTTGCAAGTTTTCCCCTCCATTATTGACCTTCCAAAGCTTGATATCTCTCAATCCCTCCAATGATTCTTGCCCATATTTGCGTGGAAGAGAGAGGAGATCTAGATCCACATTTTGACCAAACCAAAACATCTCTTTGTGAGTGTATCCTTGGGATCTAGATTTTGGGGGGATTTTGTGTTCCTCTTTGATTCCTTCTATCTTGTTCCCCCAATAGCTTTAGTAGCTTTGTTGGAACTTGAGAGTGAGGGATTCGAGCACCTTTGTGGTGTTCTTGCCATTTGCATTCAGTGCATCGGTTTGAGTTCTCCCCGGAGGATTTGGTGAGTGAAAGTTGAGAAGCTTTTTACTCTTGGGTTCTTGGAACCCTAGACGGTTTGTTGTGTTGCAGGTTGAGGCTTGGTGGCGTTTGTTGGGAGCCTCCAATCAAGTTGTGGAGAAGTGCCCCAACCTTGTGGCCTTTGTGGCGTTTGTTGGGAGCCTCCAATTAAGTTGTGGAGAAGTGCCCCAACCTTGTGAGAGGTTCCGGTTGCCGCCGAAAAGTGCACCGGTAGTGGGAGCCTGGATCGATCCCGTTGGGGTGAGATTCACCGGAGAATAAGGGAGGCCTTTTGTGGCGTAGGTGGTTAGATACCACCCCCTCTCTAAACGAGACGTACTCCATGTTGGGAGGAACTCGGTAAAATATCGTCGTCCCCGCGTGCCTCGGTTATCTCTATACCCGAGCTCTTACTTATGCACTTTACTTTGTGATAGCCTTCGTGCTTGAAGTATATATCTTGCTATCACATAGTTGTTTGTCTTGCTTAGCATAAGTTGTTGGTGCACATAGGTAAACCCTAGATTTTTCTAGGTTTTGTGCTTGACAAAGTAAACGCTAGTTTAATTCCGCCTTTGTCGAGCCACTCTCAGAAAAGTTTTAATCGCCTATTCACCCCCCTCTAGGCGACATCTGTATCCTTTCACTTCCCCGTCCCGGCAGGATGTCGGAACATAGACTTTCTGTCCCCCAAATCTCCCCTTCGGTGGCGGCGACGCTGTGAAGGTTTTTGTGGATTTACGCCAGATGCCCTAGGTTTTTTGGGTCGGAGGCTTCTTATAGGCGCAAGAATCAAGGTCGGTGGGGGTACAGGGGGCCCACACCCCATGTTGGTGCCCCTAGGGCTTGCCCGCGCCTAGGGGGGTGCAGCCACTCTGTGGCCCCCCTCCGGCTCTGCTTTGTGGTTCCGTGTTGCTCCGGGAAAATAATAACTTTGGCTTTTGTCCCGTCCAATTCCGAGAATATTGATTTTCTGCCTTTCTGGAACCAAAATAGAAGAAAACAGGCAACTGGCACCGTGGCAACTTGTTAATAGGTTAGTTCCAGAAAAGATATAAAAACACCTCAAAGTATAGACAAAACAAAGCAAAGTAGATACAAAATAAGCATGAAGTATCAAAAATTATAGATACGTTTCTGACGTATCAGGTTACTCTACAAGGACTAATATTACCGGAGCCAGACATCTTTTGATACTTGGGATCAATGTTGAAAAGCTATGTCGGTATTGATGACGATATTACCTGAGAAATCAAAGCAGGGTAAACAAAGTGCCATCAAGCATCTCACACTCTTTTGTGACAAGAAAGTTCCTCAAAAGCTAGAAGATAAGTTACGTAGAACGATATTGGATATGTGATGCTTTATGGAGCAAAATGTTACCCACAGTGATATGAATATGACCTATCGGGTCCCTATGATTAGTTACCCTAGACACATAAAACCTTATGGCCCACGAATACCCAACGAAGTCCAGGAAGCACCCGACAGAATAAAGACTTGCCTTACCAATTAAGGAAACACTCGCACAAGGAGACGGAAAAGGCAATGTGAAGGATGGAATTGGGCGTAAGCTGGTATATCTGTATGCCATAAACAAATATAAGACCACGAAGGAATTCGTGGGTAGGAAGAGAAAGACCGTGGAAAAGGAAGGACATGAACATTACTCGCCATCCCGCTTCTGGCGCGAGCGTAGTCTCATCGCCGGGCAACTTGGCGGTGCCCTCCTCCAACAAATTGAAGTTGCGAGCTTCACGCAACTCATGCGCTGTGCACTTCGAGGGCATCCATCCGACGGCCCGCTTCTTCTTCGCGGTGGCATCATCAGCGGAAGACGCTCCCTTGGATCGACCCATGGTGTCTCTCAGAGGGAGTGGTGCGAAGGGGAAAAGAAGAAGTAGAGGTGCGCAAGAACGATGGAGCGCTTTGAACGGTGGAACAGAGGAGAAATATGATGGCAAAGGAATAAGAAGGGCAGTAAATCTCGAACTCATTCAGTATAAAGAAATGTGAAGTGATTATGCACCGTTGATTGAGAGTCATGAAGTGCCAAACAGAACAAGATGCAGACACGTGGTAGCAATGAGAAAGGTAAAAAATCTCGTGTAGTTAAAAGACATCACAGTAAATCCACTGGCTGCTGCACGACGCCTTGATTCTCGTGTAGACGTGGGGCCGCACGGTAACAGTAACGCAGATGTGCCGCCCACGCATCAGCATGCAATGGAGTAGTGGAGCCTAATAATGACACGTCCCATCGGCAGAACTGTGGCACGCCATTTTCATCATCAATGACGTCACGAGTAGTCAAAAAATAAATAAGGTAAAGTTTATCCGAATAAAAAGCTTAGAGTCAAGCACCGCAACATAGCCTCAGAGGCTACTCATGGGAGCGTTGTCGCGCATCCCATAGAACAAATCCTCCTATGGAGTCAACATTTTTAGCATAAAAAGCATAAAAATTGAGCCTACACTCGAATCCAAGTATTCGTCTGTAGCCTCGGGGGCTACTCCCATCGGGAGCGCTGTCGTGCACCCAATAGATATTCTGAAGCAAACCTATGAGTATTACATGCTTCTATCCTTATATGGCTACTCCCATCGGGAGCACCCGATAAAATACTAAAGAAGTCGATAAATCTATCTATTCCAACAGAAACAAGGCAGTCGATAAAATTCTCTCAGACCGCGTTCGTCACGATAACATGTTTGAATGTCGTGTCCATGACATGAAGATAAGATCCCTGGATTTATCCTAAAGCGGCTTGGTAACTGCACACGAATGCGCTTTGCCAATATTTATCCGTATCTACGATATGATGAAAAGTACAGATGGACGCATTGTGTATCCAAAATATAAGCACTGGAATTCAGTATTCGATAAGACCTCTATGGTCCAAACTAAATTACGCCAGCAAATACCGAGTTCAAGCCTAGGGACTTGAATTTGACGTAGGTTCACGGGGTTTTGCCCAAATGCAATTAACTGATTCCCGATCCATCGGATGCATCAGACTCGTTATAGCGAATGCCTACAAAAACTTCGGCTAAAATAGCTAAACAGAGTTTTGAGACTCGACCTGAATCTATGATTCAGATAGATTCTCGGGGGCTACTGGCATTGGTATGACCTATCGGGTCCCTATGATTAATTACCCTAGGCAGATAAAAGCTTATGGCCGTGAAGTCCAGGAAGCACACGGAATAAAGACTTGCCTTACCGATTAAGGAATAGTCATGAATCGACATAGAGTTTGTAGTGTAAATATAATCTTGTAACCTCTCCAGCTATGGATCCAGGACCCAACCTCTCATATAAAGGCTGAGAGGACCCGACGAAGAGGGGACCTTAGTTTTCCAGCAATCCGCCGTGAGTTAGATCGCAACTAGCGAACGGACGACTTTGTAACCAAGCTTTTCAATAATCAGACTACATCGACTTCCTTGTTTGTCTGATCAGCCGACGAAATCCCCAATGCTCTCTTTTCCATGAAACCTTAAGTCCATAACAATAGGCATTGCCGAGGTTACCCCTCCTCACACCGGAAGATAACACATCTAACAAATGGGTGTCACAAAGAGAACCATGCTAAGGTAGATGTGTTGCCATACAATAAAGGACCGAAATCGGGCTTTTACAACACTGACTTAGCTGTTTGGGCATATGGAATGAACGCCTCCCATAGGACTACTAAATAGTAAATAGTGTGATTCTAAAGGTAGTGAAATACCAAGAGGGGCAACATATGTTGGCATAGAAGGAGGTGATATAAAAACTTGAAGGATTGAAATGTACATGTAGATTGACACTTCATAAGACTACATGAAAACCAGAAATCCATGTGTTGAAACTTTAACTAACTTACAAACAAAAAAAACTTACTTATTTTCACATTATTACTAGTGAATAGTAAATAGTGTGATTCTAAAGGTAGTGAAATACTAAGAGGGGCAACATATGTTGGCATAGAAGGAGAACTTGAAGGATTTAAATGTACATGTAGATTGACACTTCGACTACATGAAAACTAGAAATCCATGTGTTGAAACTTTAACTAACTTAAAAACAAAAAAACTTACTTATTTTCACATTATTTTTGTTTTTTCTCATCCCACTCTTTGATTTTCACATGCTTGTTGGGTTTCATCTCTATCCAAAAGAAATTCTGACAGTACATATTTTTCATAGAATGAGGGCCAAGAGGCCAAGTTTTACAACGCACGGTGGCACTAACGCCTCAAGCGGAACTCCACACTGCCTTAGGGGCAGCAAACACACACCCTAACGAACTACTCGTGGCATTCCCACATATTACCTATCCTAGACAGTCGCGGAAGAGCCACACAGTTCTCCATAGGCTTGCCTCGATGAAAATCTTCTGGACGACCATTGCAGGAGATGGGGTGGACCCTTCGAAGATGACATTGTTACGATGGCGCCATAACATCCGACAGACTAAGAAAACTCATGTCCATAGGTCACGCTCGCATCCCTTGACGCCACGTCTGTCTTGAAGCCATGTGATGAGCTTTGTATCATGCTCCCGCATCCATTAACTCTCGCCGCACCATCCCAGGCAGGTGATCCACACTTTGCGAGCTAGGACGCATTCCATCAGGAGATGGTCGGTAGTCTCTCCACACTTATCGCACAAGGAACATACCACCGGGTGTTGTAGCCCATGCCGGCTCAACCTGTTAGCGGTCCAGCACCTGTTTCTCACATACAACCAAAGAGCGACCATGCAACTAGCGGGAGCTCCCGCCCTCCGAACAAGGCCTAATAACAGGACTTAGCAGTGTAGCAGTTTCTCGGGTTCCAGTTCCATTTGAAGACATCACGTGTCCCCTCTGTCAAGGTGATATCCTCAAGTCGATCTGCAACTTCAAGGAGTTCTCTGATGGCCACAACACGGTCAGGGGGAACATCATGCAGCCAGTCTTCGCGAACCTAAATTGTTGTGGGAAAGTGTGGATAGCAATCAACTTTATATCACTGTTTGTATATGATTTAGATAATTAAATTAAGTTTCACCTTTAGTACCCAACTGTTCGAAAATATAAGATGTTTTAGTTTTTTCTAAAATGTTTGCACCTAGACGTCTTTTAATGTGTAAATTTAAAACAAAGTGGGTGAAACTACACACTAAATGTCGTCTAGATTCATGTATTTCCTAAAAAGACTATAACATCTTATATTTTAAAATGGATAGGGTATATTCCAACTTAGATAAGAGACTTTGGTTGTTGTGGGAAAGTGTCGATAGCCAACGACTTTATTTCACTATTGTAAACGATTTAGATAATTAGATTGGATTTACCAACCGCTATAATTTACTTTAGATCAATGAATGCAAAAAAGTTAATCAAAAGAAGAAGAAAAAAAGGTGCTTTTACATGCAGTTCCCCGGTCCTAAATCTACGGAATTGCCATCTGGCCTTCTCCTCCAACAGCTTGTTGTCCCCCGCATTTATGAAGCCAAAAGCAGGCCGCGGCGGTACCCCACACTGCGGACAACAGCAGCGAGACAAGGACCCGAGAACCCAGAGACAGGGGAGGGACTAAATCCTTGCCGACGCCACACTGCATCTCCCACTGCCTCGAGCAAGCATGGCATCGAACACTTCCTTCCTTCAGGCCCTGCCCATATATTAGCTGTCCCGGATAGATAAGGAGAGAGAGAGAGAAGGGAGCATGGGCCGTTGGGAATGGTGATCACCACACCACGGTCATGTCAGCCAAGAATCCAAGATAGCCCGAAGAGGGGTTCCCTGGCAGAGAGAAGGACGGAAAGGAGGGACCGGTCAAGAACAAGAATGGCGGCACTGGCCGCCGCCGCCGCCGCTTTCGCCGGCCTCCTCCTCGCCTTTGCGCCGGTGGTGGGGGCCGATACCGACGCCGCCGGCGGTAATGCCGGCGCCGCCGCTTGGTTTCTTGGTTTACGCGTTCTCTTCGATTTTTCACTGTCCGATGTTTGATGTGCTCTGGTTCTTTGCAGTTGCGGCTTTGGGAGACCTCTACACTTCCTGGAACAGCCCGGCTCAGCTCGCCGGTTGGTCGGCGGACGGCGGAGTCGACCCCTGCGGCGCCGCCTGGATGGGCGTCTCCTGCTCAGGCTCGGCCATTACCTCAATGTAAATAGTTCTTTCTAGTGTTAAAAGCAGACTGTTCACTGACGAAAAGGGCAAAACATTTTGCCACATTCTGGATTGGTGCTTTGCATGTGATTATTTCCTCTTTGCTGCATTCTGGTTACAATGAAAAGTTTGACACAGTAGCGACTTGCAGGGAACTTTCTTTTCTGTCAACATTTGGACACTGCAAAAGTATAAGAGCAGTTACCATCTTGCTGGCCAGAAAATCTCTGCTGATTTCTGGGATAAAAAGTCCATTGTTTCCCTTTTTCTTTTTTGCACGCATGGTGTAACTGAAAATTAGAGGTTGATGAAACCCTGCTTTGACAATTGACACTGACTAGTGCTGTTTGGCTAACCTTTTGGAATTTTGGTACCAAATTTGGAGAAACCTTTGTGCGCTTATTCTTAATCAAAGTTGCCGTCGAATATAAAAATGTTTTTGACATAATAAGAGTGAGCAAATGTTGATGTGGTGTAGTAAAACTAACAACTAGTGCCATTTTTACTTGTCCCTTTATTTTGTTCTCATATGGTTTTACCGTTGTAGTTATATGAAATTAACCCAAACGAAGATACTGAACACTGATATATCCAGTTTCTTCTCTTATTTTGCAGCAACCTTTCTGGTATGGGATTGACTGGTACTCTTGGTTACCAACTGTCCAGTCTAGTGGCACTGAAAACGATGTATGAGCTAACACTGAGTACAAATGTTCATTGTCCTATGTTTTGCTTAAACTTTATATTTTTCATTTCTTTACTTGCAGGGACTTGAGTAACAACAACTTGCATGATGTAATTCCTTATCAGTTGCCACCAAATCTTATCCATCTGTAATTCCTCTCAACCTGCACGTGTTCAATCCAGTAGTTGGTGATTGCTGTTTCATTCATAGTGATAATGCAGGAATTTGGCAAGAAATAACTTCTCTGGCAACCTGCCATATTCTATGTCCAACATGTTATCACTTGGCTACCTGTAAGTTGCTGACTACCAGAAATATGTAGTTAAGTTTGTAGCAATTTATTTTGTTCACGTAGCCTAACTACAAATAACATCTACATGCAGCAATGTCAGTCACAACTCGCTGTATCAGGAAATTGGTGAACTATTTGGGAACCTCAATTCCCTATCTGAATTGTAAGGCCTTCTATTTGAGATCCTCAATATGGATAATTGGGAACATAGCGTAAAATCATGCACTCTATGTTCCTCGTTTTCAATCCAACTGCTCTGTCTTCATTCAGCATGATCATTGGGCTTTTGGGTGTTATGATAGGATCCTAGTATTGTACAATCAACTTCTTTTTTTGCAGTGATACTTGTAGACCCTCAAAATAATTAAATTGCATTTGTGCGTATGAAAACCTTTTTGATTTTCTAAGTAGGTAAGAGGTGAATCAGGGATGATCATGCACGGCAGGCTGTTCACCGACATCATGAAGAAAATTTGAGCTCCAAAAATACACTCCCAATTGGGTGAAGCTGAATTTAATTATCTAGTTTACATTTCCTCTAAAACAATTTATCTAGTTTACCTGTGAAATGTGTCATGAAACTGGTGATAATATTCACTTAGGCGGTGCATAAAAACGTTAGCAAAGAATATGCACTTTCCCCTTGTTACATGGCTTCATCTAATTCTTTTAAAAATCCTTGCAGGGATTTGTCTTTCAACAACATGTCAGGGAATCTTCCAGTTTCTTTTGTCTCTTTGTCAAATCTTTCTAGCCTGTTAGTATTCCATAGTCACCAACTCAATCTTACTGCTTTTGTGTTTCATGTTCATGGTTCCCATAGTTCTTAACTTTTAACCCATTGTGCAGTTATATGCAAAATAATCAACTGTCAGGCACAGTAAGTGTCCTTGGCAACCTAAGCCTTACTACATTGTAAGTGACCTTCCATTTGCCAACATGACAGCTAATATTCCTTGATTATTTTTTGTCTGATAACATACTTGCTCCTTTAAACAGAAATATAGAAAATAACAACTTCAGCGGCTTGATACCAGGGGAATTCAGCTCGATTCCAAATTTGATGTAGGCACAGTAACATGTTCTTTTGCTATTGTACTATGGAAATTATCATTTCTACATGCTGATGGGTTAGTGAAATTGCAACCATATAGAGTTGGAGGAAACTCATTTATCAATATGCCTTCATCTCCACCATCAATCGTCATGCCACCGACTCGGAGTCCACTTGATCAGCCAGACCATCCTCGAGGACCAACAAGTTTTCCAGATCGCCCTGATCCAGATATCACTATTGATGAAGGTGACAAGAAGCAAGGTCGGCAAACAGGGGTGCTTGTAGGGTTAGTTGTTGGCTCAGTAGCTGCTGCTTCGTGTGTGCTTTTCGCATTGGTATTCTGCCTTCACAGTACCCATAAAACAAAGGATGGTGGTACCGCTGAACCAAAGGACTTTATAGGTGCTCTTGCAGTAAACATAGACAGAGGTATGCTCCTATTTCTCCCTGCGTGATGTACATAGAGATTTGTAGGTTAACTTCCAGTAATAATGGACCTGTTTATTTATTTATTTTGCAAATGAAAATGACCTGTTTGAGGTAAGTTGAGTCAATAATTTGTTATTTTCCTGTTCTCGAGATGTAAAAAAGGGTAAAAAAATAAATAGTTGCAGAAGGCCAAATTGTTGATCAACCTTTAAATCAATATAAAGTGTGACTTGATGAGGATTTAAATCTTTACACTCATCTTGTTTTTCTCTGTAGATTCTAATAACAACAGCCAACAAGCCACTCCTGTAGCTTCAGTGACTCCGCGGCCTGGTGGGACTCCTGAGAGGGTATATGGTATAAATGGTTCTCCAGCAAAAAGAATAAAGGTTCCTGGCGCGGCAACTTCCTATACTGTTGCTTCTCTCCAAGTTGCTACAAACAGCTTCTGTCAAGAATCCCTCCTAGGCGAGGGTTCACTTGGTCGTGTTTACAAGGCTGATTTTCCCAATGGAAAGGTAGAATTACATTTTAGAATTTTGAATGAAATTATACTTGCAATTTTTGTCCTTTGTGATGTTTTTTTTTGTTTCTACTTTTGTGCAATCAAGATTTACAGTGGCTTGCTCAGGTTTGGTTTCTGTTTTGCTGATTGGACCATGTAATCCTTTTAATGCACTATTAGTTACATATATAGTCACTTTCTTCACCTTTTGCATTATCCTACAGTAGAACTGAACCGTCCGCGTGATCGCAGGTACTTGTTGTGAAGAAGATAGACAGTGCTGCACTTTCCTTGTATGAAGAAGACCATTTTCTTGAGGTTGTGTCGAGCATTTCTCGCCTTAGGCACCCGAACATTGTGTCACTTACGGGATATTGTGTTGAATATGGGCAAAGGCTTCTTGTGTATGAGCACATCGCAAATGGAACATTGCATGATATGTTGCACTTTTCTGATGAAGCGAGCACGACCCTCACATGGAACGCCCGTGTGAGGATAGTGCTAGGAACTGCTCGAGCTTTAGAGTATGCTGTCCCAGCAATCCACTGAATCTTACCTTTTTTATGACAGAGCAAGCAAGAACCTTCATGAGCTCAGTAACAATGTAGTGTCAACCTTTCTTCAGGTACCTGCATGAGGTGTGCCTGCCTCCTGTTGTACATAGAAACCTCAAGTCATCAAATATCCTGCTTGATGAAGAGTACAGCCCACATCTATCTGACAGTGGGCTTGCCGCCTTCTCACCAAATCCTGAGAGAGAGGTAAGTAACATAGCAGCACATCTGCCAATGGCAGGGCTTTTCCTCCTCTAAAATTTCATAATTTAACCTTTTGTTTTTGTTGTAAGTTGAGGTAAATCAGCCATTGTTATGTTATATGTTTTGGCAGGTTTCAACTGAGGTGGTTGGCTCACTTGGATATAGTGCCCCAGAGTTTGCCATGTCAGGAACATATAATGCAAAGAGTGACGTGTACAGTTTTGGAGTAGTGATGTTAGAGCTACTGACGGGCCGTAAGCCGCTAGACAGGTACACACTTCTGACCTGCTAAAATGTGCCACTGCAGTAAATTTGATCCAACATCACCTTTCATTCTCTTTTTGTTGAGATTTAAACTGTTTTGCTGTACAGATCCAGAGAGAGGCAGGAACAGTCCCTTGTCGGGTGGGCAACCCCGCAGCTTCACGACATCGATGCGCTCGCCAAGATGGTTGATCCAGCAATGGATGGGATGTACCCCGCGAAATCTCTCTCCCGTTTCGCCGACATAATCGCGCTGTGTGTCCAGGTACATCATTTTTTCTTCCTAGTCACATTGCTTGTGCCGCTTTAGGCCATCTCTCATTCATTCGGACATCATTATAGCTTGCAGCTAACTATAAGCACAGAAAATCAGTTCATCCGTCCCTGCCCGTCTGAAAGTAGATTTGGCTGGGAATATAATGATATGAAGTAACTCACTCTTCAGAAGTAGACTAAAAAGGTCCTAATTCTCCTTGCGTTGTGGATTCTTGTAGCCGGAGCCGGAGTTCCGTCCACCGATGTCCGAAGTTGTCCAGCAACTCGTGCGGCTGTTGCAGAGGGCTAGCATGTTGAGACGGCCATCAGGAGACGGTCTAGGGTCTTCGTACCGTGTTCCGGAGCGCGAAGGGAGCGCATGGGACGCCTTATGAGACCATGCTATGATAGGGCTGGGTCCTGGACAACACTTCAGCCTTCAGAGTTCAGTGTGTCTCCAGAGCTGGATCGGAACATATCATCTTTTGAATATTATTACATTGTTCAGTTTTTACTCCGTTTTTCTGTCTGGTGTCTATAGATCCGGTTATCATCTTAGACCGAATATACTGTGAATTTTGTGAATGGCCTGTATAGATATAGAATTCTGTTCTTGTGATCAGTTGTGGATAAAAAAGGAAAAGAGAGGGAGAAAATGGATATTCATGGGTTTGTGGATAGTGAAATGTGGCGGCCTTCTCAGTGCGGCGGCCCACACTCATTCGAGGCAAAGCACACGGGTTTCTGCCTCTCCGGCTTGTCGCTTGGTGCTGTGCTGCGTCTCCCCGTTGCGTGCTGTTGGAAAAAATGAACAATTTATCACAGAATTTAATCAACGGAAATAGTAGATAAAACATGAATCAAACTAACCATGGAATCTAACAAAGAGAGTGTTGGGTTCGGGACGGCATCGGCGAACCCGCCGGCTCTTTCCCGGGGCAGGGATCTAGATCGCGACCTTCACACGTTCTTCCGTCTTCGTCTGCGCCTACCTTTGGCCATGGGCCGCCGCCGTTCTCTAGGCCGCCCGGGATGCCGCCTCTGACTCGCTTCAGTTAGGGGATGGCGCTGCCGTTTCTGTCGTCCCAGGGTGCTTACTTCCCGGCGCCGCAACCTCAGTTCGCCATGCAGCCACTCTAGCCGCCGTATCGCGACCATCCGTCGGGTGGGGCATCAATGATCTAGCAGGGGGTGTCGCCGCAGCAGTTTGCGGTCAGGGTCGGAAATGTAAGTGCGCATGTGCCGAAGCGGAAGAAGAAGAAGGATCAGTTGCAGGTGGGTCTTGAGCCGGGTTTGCAGCAGCTCCAGCAGCCATCACAGTTTCAGCAATATGGGTATCCTGCTGGCCAGGCGGGGACGTCTTCTCAGGTTTTGGGACAGCAGTTGCAGTATATGTACGGGCCACAGGGACCGTTGCCAATGTTCCTCGGGCTGACGCAACTTTGGAGACTGTTGTTGCTGCACCGGTGCCTGCTGCCGCGGGTAAAAAGAACCAGAAATCTGTTCGTTGCTGGAAGTGTGCGGTCAATACGCATGCAACTAAAGATTGTAAGACGGTTCATATTTGCTATATTTGTGATAATTCTGCTCATCCCACTTTGAGATGTCTCGTTCTTAAGCAGCCAAGGCCTACCCCGATGATGTCTGGTATTGGCAATGAGTTGACTTTGTTTTCTCAAATTCCTGATTCTGTGGTGCGGGACCATCTTGGGGCCAACTTGACCCCCATAGCTCTTGTTCAGGTCACTGGGCCGATGGTCCCTGCAGATGTGGTTTAGCGACAGATTGCCAGGAGATGCCCGGTTCGTAATCAGTAGAAGTGGGAAGCGTTGCCCTATGGAGAATCTGCCTTTCTTGTGAGTTTTCCATCGATGGAGGATTTGGACAGGGTGGATGGGATCCAGGTGCCGGTGCCGTTGTGCACCTCTCAGCTCTCGTTTTCTGTTTACGGACACAGGAGGTGCCCCACAAGCTTGAGCTGCAGCAGTTTGGCTGCATGTCGAGGGGGTGCCACATTATTTGTGGTCTTTCTTGGGTTTATGGGCGGTCGGTGGTCTCATGGGCACTACTTTGGATGTGGACCTTTTCAGTTTGAGGAGACGTGGCGTTGTTCGGATTCTTGTTGCTATGACGGATACCAGTGTTTTCTTGAGGCTGCGGGATTCCCTAGGACATTACATTGTGACCGATGTTGTGGTGGGTCTCAAGGCTTATGAGCTTCGTTCGTTTGGAGCCAGAGGGTTATGTACCAGAGCCTGAGTTTGCACCTTACTTATGGAGGAAGAGGGATGATGATCAGGATGATGATGCGAATGAGAAGCCTTCTGAGGATGCTATGGATACATCTGACACGGGGGGTGGCTCACAGGCGGTTGGGGCTGCCTCTTCCTCGACCACTACTAGGCAGGGTGGTTCGGCGCAGCCGCCTACCAGGCAGGGTGCTCAGTTGGACTGTTCAGTGCCTTCGGATCTTGTGCTATTGTTTGTTGTCACTCCTTTTAATGCTAACCCTGCCACTCCCCGCGGTAAGGAACTTTTGGAGGCGCTTCCATTGGACTCTCCCCTGCGCGGTTCTGGACCGGTGTTGTGCTCTCCTTGCGTCTCTCCTTCATAGATTTAGGAGGCTTTGCATGTGGCTTGTGGTTCTTTGGATACGACTTGTGTTTCTTCGCTTCCGGCTTCTCCCACGCGTGGGAGACCTAACATGATGGGTTGTTCTATTCCCACGCGAGCGGAGCCGGTGCTACAGGAGGTGGTACCGGCCAGAGAGGTCGCTCGGGTCTTCAGGCAGAGGCGGCCCCTGTGGGCTCGGCCACCGTGGGTCAGAGGGTTGGCCGGCCAGGGTGCTTCACCTATGCCCCTGGCGGTACAACCCCCTTCGATGCTGATGCGGGAAACTAGAGGCCCCTCTCATGGTGCTTGTCCGACAGACATGGAGGGGCGCTCTAGCTTGGATGGTGGACCTATGACCGCGGGGATTGACCTGACCCAGGAGGGGTTGGGTTTGTCCCCAGCCGCAGATGGTCCTATCTTCGTGGCCGGGACCCTAGCTCGCATGAGCTCTCGTCATGGTGTCGATGCTCTGGGGGCCTCAGCCACAGATGAGGACTCCTTGGGCAAGGCCATGCGGAGGAAGGCGGAAAAGAATTTGGACACCTCGGGTATATCTTCTAAATCCTTTCTTTCTTTCTCCAACAACTCTATTATGGATAAGCTGGCTAACGTTGGTGTTAGTTTGGGGAGATCTGTAAGTGAAGTTAATCTTTTTAGTTCTGTTTTGAGACATATGGAGGTTGACCATCTAACGGTTACTCATAAAATCTCTGTTATTCCTGACTCTTCATCAATGGAGGAGGAGGAGTTGCATGCCACGGTAGATGGTCAACTCTTATCTCACTTAGTTGGTGAAGTATCAGAAGTGGGCTTTGATGAGACTGGGCTGGATTCATTATATGATCTTACAGCTTCTAGTCAGAAATCAAAGAGCCAAAGGTCCCGTAAGAGGTCACGTGTATCCAAATCTCCAATTGTTTCTCAATGAATGGCATGTTCTCAAATAGCAGTGGTCTTTGTGACTTGGCTAAACATTTGTTCTTTGCCGATTGTGTGAGAGATTATAAGTTGAAATTTTGGGTATTTCTGAGACTGGTAGACGTGATTTCTCACAAAGTCAACTCAATCGCCTTTCTGGTGGAGTGGATTTTACATGGGTATCACGTTCGCCGCAGGGGAGATCCGGGGGAATACTATTAGGCGTCAGAGACGAGACTATGGAAATCTTAGCCAGTTTGGTTAGAGATTTTTTATTAAACTCCATATCCGGAACAAGGCTGATAATTTCGTTTGGTCTCTAGTCATCGTATACGGGGTTGTCCAGGATGTTTATAAAACTGACTTTTTACGTGAGTTGGTAAATCTAGCTAAGGACAATCCCTATACTATCCTTATAGGTGAGGATTTTAATTTGCTAAGATTCCCTCATGAGAAAAGTCGGGGCCGGTTTGATGAACATTGGCCTTTCATGTTTAATGTTGTCATTGACAGCTTGGACTTAAGAGAGGTTACAATGTTAGGAAGACAGTTTACTTGGGCTAATAGTCTTCCGAAGCCTACATACGAAAAATTAGATAGAGTGCTTATGGATACCGAATGGGAAGATAAATTTCCTATGGTAACTGTTCATGCTCTAGAGCTTATTGAGGCTTTGTCGGATCATGCTCCATTACTGTTATCTGTCGGAACACCACCACGAAAATCCAAAAACAGTTTCAAGTTTGAACTGGGATGGATTGATCGTGAGTGTTTTTATGACCCGGTGAAGGCTATTTGGGAAAAACCAGTTAGTGGTCGCACACCTACATAATGTTGGAACAACAAAATACGCGCCTTACGCAAATTCCTCCGTGGTTGGGCTAGACATATTGTTGGTATTCTTAAAAAGGAAAAAATACGCCTTTCTGCTATTATTAATGACTTGGAGGCTTCAGCGGAGGTTAGGTTATTGACTGCACAAGAGATTGAGCTTAAAAAGCAATCGAATATAGAAATTGCCAGACTTCTGCGTGAGGAAGAACTCAAGTGGTACCAACATTCTAAAGCTAAATTCATCCTTGAAGGAGACACGAATACAAGACACTTCCATGTTGTTGCAAATAGCAAGCATAAGAAGAAACTTATTCACTCTCTAATTCAAGATGAAGGGACGATTGAAGAACAACATCATCTTAAATCTTATATTACCAACTACTATAAATCCTTGTTTGGGGCACCACCAGAAAATTCCTTTTTGTTGGATGAGTCCCAGACGAAGGATATTCCTCAGGTTTCTATTGAGGAAAACAATTTTCTGGCTGCTCCTTATACTGAGGAGGAGGTTAAGAAGGCTTTCTTCCAAATGGAACATAACAAAGCGCCAGGGTCTGATGGCTTTCCAGCAGAGTTTTATCAAAAATTCTGGGAAGTTATCAACATGAATTTGATGCGCTTGTTTTGAGTTTTTGCAAGTTGGTCAGCTGGACCTCTTCAGGTTAAATTTTGGCAACATAATTTTACTACCTAAGGTTAACAACACAGAACATATACAGCAGTATCGTCCAATCTGCCTTCTTAACGTTAGTTTTAAATTTTTTACAAAGGTTGCTACTATTAGACTGAATTCAGTGGCTGATCATGTTGTTCGTCCTTCTCAAACTGCTTTCATGCAAGGGAGAAACATCTTAGATGAAGTTGTAATCCTTCATGAAATGATACATGAACTACACTAAAAAATAAATGGTGTATTGTTCAAGATTGATTTTGAGAAGGCATATGATAAAATTAATTGGTCTTTCCTACAACAAACACTCCGTATGAAAGGTTTTTTAGAAGAGTGGTGTGCTCTCATACAGTCTGTTGTGTCTGGTGAAAGTTTTGCCATAAATGTCAATGATGACACAGGTAATTACTTCCAGACCAAAAAAGGGCTGAGACAAGGGGATCCACTATCGCCTATACTATTTAATATAGTGGCAGATATGCTGGCTATCCTTATTGAGAGAGCAAAGGATGATGGCCAAATTGAAGGATTGGTTCCACATCTTGTTGACGGTGGACTATCTATTCTTCAATACGCCGATGATACAATACTATTTATGGAACATGATCTGGAGAAAGCCAAGAATCTAAAATTAATACTATCAACATTTGAGCAACTCTCTGGATTGAAAAGAAACTTCCATAAGAGTGACTTGTATTGTTTTGTCGAGGCTAAAGACGAGGCCAACCTGTATGCTGATCTCTTTGGCTGTGGTGAGGGGCAATTTCCAATCAATTATTTGGGAATACCGATACATTGTCGGCGTCTCACGACTGTTGAATGGAAACTCGTTGAGGAAAGACTCCAGAAACGTCTTAATAGTTGGAAAGGTAAATTGCTATCCCTCGGTGGAAGACTGGTACTCATTAATTCAGTACTCACCAATATGGTACTGTATATGATCTCATTTTTCCAATTACCAAAAGGTGTCTTGTCAAAAGTGGACTATTACCGCTCAAGATTATTTTGGCAGGGGGATAGTGAGAAAAAGAAATATCGACTGGCCAAATGGAATGTCGTTTGGCGACCCAAAGAATATGGTGGATTGGACATACATGATTTAAAAGTCAAAAACACTGCATTATTGGGTAAATGGTTATTCAAACTTCTTACCGAAGAAGGGGTATGGCAAACCATTCTATGGAGGAAATATGTTGGCTCAAAAGCGGTGTCTAAACTGGTATAGAAACCGGATGATTCACACTTTTGGGCTAGGCTAATGGCTTTCAAAAAGCATTTCTTTCGTTTTAGCAATTTTAGTATTAAGGATGGTTCACAGATTAGGTTCTGGGAAGATAAATGGCTTGGCCAAAATTCTCTTCGTAAACAATATCTAGCTCTATACTCGATCGTTAGGCACAAAGGGGATACTCTTGCCGAGGTAATGGAAACAAATCCCCCTAATGTGTCTTTCAGAAGAAGCATTTTAGGTCCTAGACTGGTGTCTTGGAATAATCTTTTAATGAGATTATCCAGGATACAACTATCTGAGGGCATGGACGAGTTCAAATGGAAATTACGACATAGTGGTAAATTTTCTGTTGATTCATTTATAGAGCTTTGATCCAACCTAATATTCCAGTCGATAACAATAGTAAAATTTGGAAGATGGGGATACCCCTTAAAACAAAGATATTCGCTTGGTATCTTCATAAAGGGGTGATTCTCACAAAATATAATCTTGTTAGGAGGAATTGGCATGGTAGCACTGAATGCATATTTTGTCACCATAATGAGACAATACGTCATTTATTCTTCCATTGTAAATTTGCTTGTGCTATATGGTCAATCATCCAAATAGCCTCTGGTTTATCTCCTCCTCGATCGGTAGTCAATGTATTTGGCAACTAGATGAATGAGATTGAGGATAAATATGGGACTTTATTTAGGGTGGAAGCGCTTGCCATTATTTGGTGGCTTTGCCTATGCAGAAATGACAAGATTTTTAATAACGTTGTATCTTCTCCCTTGCAGGTTATCTATCGAGCCATGGCTGTCCTACGATCATGGACTTCTCTATAACGCATGGAGTTCCGCGACTTGTTTGCGGAGGGCTGTAGGCGGTTGGAGGATACGGCGCGGGATAACTTCTCACGGCATGGATGGCAGCAAGCGCTGCGGATAGATCTTCCATAGATAGTTTGGAGAACTGTGTTTTGATTTACATTATTTTATAATCCCGTTTTTATTGCTTTGGTCCGAGACTATGTGGTTGATCGTCTGTGTGCATCCTAGCTATGCAGAGGCCGGGGTGTAAACTTACTATTAAGTAATAAAACACCCATTTCAAAAAAACAAAGAGAGTGTGAATAGCAATTTTAAACAGATTGGTACACATAATATATGAAGCATAATTTGCAGACAAAATATCTTAACAAGATGGAGGGATTTAGCATAAGGTGCTGACTTTCGTGTTGGGATTAGTCATGTCGTCGAAGAGGTTGTCAGTGTCGGGGAGGAAGTCGTTGTTGAGAAAGATGTCATCGATGCCTATGAAGGAGTCCGGGATGAAGTCAGTAGTCGCGCGCCCCAAAAAACCTTATCTCCTCTCTCCCGTACAGGATCGCAAAAGACAGGGTTTCAGAGGTCTACTGTCTCGTGGTCCACACGCAAGAAGGGATGTGGAAGACTTGGAGGCGCGCAGGATCTGGAATTGGAGGCGCTGGTATTGTTCGTGTGTTGTGCAAAGCGGAGCGACCTCTCTCATATAGGCACGGGAGGTAGAGGCGAACAGGTTGCACAAGGAGACGGGAGATGAATAGGCAGCGAGGCTCACTGAGTTCATATTCATTCTCCACTCGGTCCGTATTAAAAACCCACTCGCACAGGTGGGCGGAGAAGGAGGAGGATCGCGCGTGTAGGTCTATAGGTCTCTCCTTCTCATGCTCTTACAAGTGGTGGAGCAGTCTCCCTTATAAGGAGGTCAAACTTTCACTCCACTAGTAACATGAAATTAAACTTGTATTCCATATCTTGCCATGCATGAATGGTCAAGTTGGCCTCTAGAATTTTAGAAATTGTTAAATAATATAAATAGGCTGACCAAAATTCCAACACATGCTAGACAGAAATTTAGAGATTTTCGATCTCCTCGAAAAATGAGTCTGATCAGCGACACCGTCTCCGCAACATCAGGATAAAGATCTTGTTTTTATCCACGACCTTTTACTGCTCCATTGGAACCAAGACCGGGCTTGGCATAGTTACGGTAACTTTCTTGAAACATGTCGTGTGCAGTGTGCTAGTGTGTCAAACGCCGGGTGGTGAAACCTCTTTCCTTGACGCTGAAGGTTCTTGATACTCCGCGGTCAGCTTCAATTACTTTGACAGAGCAATCATTTATGGATTAGTTCTTATAAAATTCTGTCCATGTTGAAACGTGAACAAAGGATGAGGTGGTGTAGTTTGTTAGGATTCATGGAATTAACAGGTCGTGGTCAAATCCTGCTATTGCTGCTGTCAGCGGTGTGTATAAGTCATCAAGCTAGCCTACTACCTACACACAGGAGGGATCAATAAAATGCATCAATTGTCAAAGAAAAAGAATCTCAGCCTACATTACCCTAGGTATAGGTAGATCAGTGTTTGTTGTGTTGGCATGAGCTGTCTCCATTCTCCGTTTGGTGTTGTCGTTCAGTATCCGAATTCCTTTTTATATGTGAAATCTTGTGTTGATTAGAACGATGATGTAACTTTATTGATTAAGCGAAGACGTTAGGGCATATACCTAAATAAACATGACCAACTAAAAACATTGACAAACTCGCAACTTACGTAAAAGCACTCTCCAAGTGATGTATGCGGGGCTTGTACATCGACAGATGCAGAGGCCGGGGTCATATACCCCGTTAAAAAAAAAGTGATGTATTCAGTCTCAAATAATTTCTTTGCTAGGCTGATGATACGACTAGCGATGTTTCTCTTTTTGCTTTTTCTTGCTCAGCAAAGGTTAATATTGTTATGGCATATGCGAATGGCTCACACTATATTCATCGGATCGAACTTCTGGTTCTACGGGTTGGGGCATGAAACTTAACAAATATGGCTGTATCTGTGGATGGTTTTCGGCAATAATATGTGGCTATGTGTACAGGTCGGTGCAGATGCCAGGTGTTACCCTCCTTTAAAAAAAATGCAGTTTTAGCCTTCACGACCTCTGGAGTTGGATGAGAAAATTCCAAAAAACCACCATGTTTCAGCGAGAAATACGCAAAACCACCGGTATTGCGTGAAATTGTAAAAATCCACCGGCTTTGGATAGATTCGTATCAATATGCACTGATTGTAAAATTGAGGCCGGTTAACACGATTTCTGCCCGATGGGGCCCACTGTCAGTGCTGATGTGGCAAGACGGAGCTCGGACATATCTATTTTGGGTCTATTTGTAAATTTTTGTGGGCCCGCGAGACCATCTGTCCGCCGTGCTCGACCGTGTCACCGCTGCCGGGGAAACGGTGGACACGCACGGGCTGTTCATAGTCGAAACAGAGAGCGGTCAAGCGCCCTTGGAGGAACACGTACTAGCGGGCAACAGTTCAAGCAGTTGCTAGCGACGGAAGAGGAACTCGCGGCGGCGCGGAACTCGCGGGACCAAGACGACGGAGGGCGCCAAGGCGAGGTAGGCGTCCATGGCGTGGTTAGCGAGGAGGCCTCCAGGATCCGGGCAAGGGCGGCAGAGCGACGCACTAGGCGACCAGGCGCGCAGACGCGAGGACGTCCGGCACGGCGGCAGAGGCGGGCGCCGAGAGGGAAGGCCGTGTTAGAAATAATGGGGCTAATCCATTTAGTCCCATGTGTATTTTACATTTTCCCTAAATCTCAAAGCCCAAATTTGTGGCAACCCATATGTGTTTGGGCCATGTTTGTGGCAGCTCACATGGGAGTGGAGTGGGAGCTAAAGTTTAGTCCCACATGGAAAGTTGGAGAAGAGTTGCACCACCTTATAAGGTGGAGTGTTGCACCACTTTGTAAGTGAGTGACAATAAGAGAGATACACACGCGTGCTCCTTCTCCGACACCGCCGCCGCTGCGACGCCCGCCCGCCTACCGTCTGGCCATGACGCTGCCAGTATGCTGCGTGCTGGTTGCGGGAATCTCGCCGAGCCGAGTTTTATCGGTTAGCTTATTCGGGTCGCTCCCGTAACCGACCCGAACGTGCGCAACGTGGACTCGGCTCACGTTCGCCTCCGTTAGGGTTTCCTGAGCCGCTCTATATAAAGTCCTGCGCGGCTACCGCCACAATACCACCGAAAACTAATCTAGGGTTTTGCCATCCTCTCTACTTGCGCTGTCACCGTAGTCTACTCCATACCGCTTGCCGGTGTGCACCGGCGGACGGGAGAGCAGGTCTCCGGAACCACTCGCCCTTGTGATCCTGTACGGGAGAGGGCGAATAAGGTTTTTGGGAAGCGCCCGCCGATCGCCGAAGTTCTCCATCACGGGTCGTCTTCCATCCAAGTCAGGCGGTGCTGCCTACCGCCGTCTTCGTCGCCATCTGCTTCGATCAGTCTTCCCTAAAGTTTCTACTACGACAACCGAACGGTACGTGCTACGTGCTTTTGTTTGGTTATTCATCATGTTCTGCGAGTACATGTTAAACTGCTGTTTGTTTCCGATCATCCTATTATTTAGTACATCTAGTATGTTCGAGTTACATGAGTTAGTAGCTGGTTTTGTCATGATTTATATTCTGGAATTAATCATGGAAATTATGTCTAATAATCCAACAATCCAAAAACCTTATTGTAGGCAATTTCCTGAATTAACAATGGCTGGTTTTACCGATGCACTGAGGCCAGATAAGTTTACCGGTGTGCACTTTAAGAGGTGGCAGTACAAGGCTGAGCTTTGGCTGACCACGATGAAAGTGTTCCATATCAGTAAAGGCAAACCTGAAGGAACTATATCTGAGGATCAGAAGAAGTTCGAGGATGCTAATACTGTCTTTGTGGGATGTATTCTGAGCATTCTTGCTGACCATCTGTGTGATGTGTTTATGCACATAAAAGACGGGAAGGAGCTCTGGGATGCACTGGATGCCAAGTTTGGTGCTACAGATGCTGACAGTGAACTGTATATCATAGAGAGCTTTTATGATTTTAAGATAACTAAGGACTTTCCTGTGGTTCAACAAGCTCATAAGATATAGTGCATTGCCAAAGAGCTCGAACTCCTTAAGTGTACCTTACCCGACAAGTTTGTGGCGGGTTGCATTATTGCTAAGTTGCCCCCTTCATGAAGGAACTTTGCCACAACTCTCAAACACAAGAGACAGGAGATATCAGTTGAAAATCTGATAGCGTCCCTTGATGTTGAGGAGAAGGCTCGGACTAAGGACACTACTGAGAAAGGAGAGAGTCATGCTACTGCAACTTTGTGCAGAAAGGCAAATCTGTAGGCAAGAACAAAGGAAACGTCAAACCCTCCTTTAACAAGCCTGTAAAGACTATAACCTTCAAGACGAAGAAGACGAATAGGGACAAGAGTGAACTGTCTTGTTACACTTGTGGAGAGCCCGACCACTTTTCCAAGGACTGTCCAGAACGCGCAAACTGCAGAGGGAAAAAGGCCAAGACTGTCAACGCCGTGACCGCTAGCAATACTGATGGGTATGGTAATTTATTTACTATTCTTTCAGTATTTCAATCACCGTGTTGGTGGCTTGATACGGGTGCTAATGTTCATGTGTGTGCTGACATCTCTATGTTCACTTCTTATCAGGTCGCTCGGGATTCATCCGTCCTAATGGGGAATGGATCACATGCTTCTGTTCGTGGTGTTGGCACAGTGGATCTGAAGTTTACTTCCGGAAAGATCGTGCAGCTGAGGAACGTGCAACATGTCCCTACTATGAACAAGAATCTCGTTAGTGGCTCCCTTTTTTGCAGAGATGGGCTTAAGGTTGTCTTAGAGTCTAATAAAGTCGTTGTTTCGAAACATGGACAATTTATTGGTAAAGGTTATGAGTTCGGAGGCTTGTTCCGATTTTCACTTTCAGAGTTTTGTAATAAATCCGTAAATCATATTTGTGGTGGTGTTAATGATGATACCAGTATTTGGCATTCTCGTTTATGTCACATTAATTTTGGTTTGATATCTCGGATGTCCAGCATGAGTTTAATTCTGAATTTCACTATTGCCAAAGGTTCTAAGTGCCATAGTTGTGTGCAATCAAAGCAACCTCGAAAGCCTCACAAGGCTGCCGAGGAGAGAAACTGGGCACCTCTAGAACTCATACATTCTGATCTATGCGAGATGAATGGTGTATTGACAAAAGGTGAAAAGAGATATTTCATGATGTTGATAGATGATGCTACTAAATTCTGCTATGTTTACTTGTTGCAAACTAAAGATGAGGCTTTAGACTACTTTAAAATCTATAAGGCTGAATTTGAAAATCAACTAGAGAGAAAGATCAAGCGTCTTAGGTCGGATCGTGGTGGTGAGTATTTTCCCAAAATATTTGACGAATTATGTCAGGAACACGGAATTATTCATGAGAGGACGCCTCCCTACTCGCCCCAATCAAACGGGGTTGCCGAGAGGAAAAACCGCACACTAACTGACTTGGTGAATTCCATGTTAGCCACTGCTGGTTTATCAAAGGCATGGTGGGGGGAGGCTTTGTTGACTTCATCATGTCCTGAATAGAGTTTCTAACAAGAATAAAGAAAAGACCCCTTATGAGGAGTGGGTTGGGAGAAAACCATCACTTTCAGATTCAAGGCACTTGGGGGTGTTTGGCGAAGGTCAACATACCGATCCCCAAGAAACGCAAGCTCGGACCCAAGACAGTGGATTGTATCTTTCTAGGATATGCTCCACGGAGTGTAGGCTATAGATTTCTAGTGGTTAAATCTGAGGTACCTGATATGCATGTTGATACTATAATGGAATCTCGTGATGCAACATTCTTTGAGAATATTTTTCCTATGAAAGATATGCATAGCATTGGTAGGATTTCTTCTGAAATACTTCCTGAATCTAGTGCATCTATTGAGAATTCTGAACAACCACATGAGGAATTCCTTGAGAAGGATGACGATGAACCTCTCACGAGGAGTAAGAGACAAAGGGTTGCAAAATCCTTTGGTAATGATTTCATCGTGTACCTTGTGGATGATACTCCTAGATCCATTACTGAGGCATATGCATCCCCTGATGCAGATGATGGGAAAGAAGCTGTCTAAAATGAGATGGACTCGATTCTTTCTAATGGAACTTGGGAATTATCAGAACGACCCTATGGTTGTAAACCTGTGGGATGTAAGTGGGTGTTCAAGAAGAAGCTAAGGCCTGATGGTACTATTGAGAAGTACAAGGCGAGTCTTGTAGCTAAGGGATACACACAGAAAGAAGGCGAAGATTACTTCGACACCTATTCACCTGTCTCTATACTGACCACCATTCGAGTACTACTATCTCTGGCTGCCTCTTATGGTCTTCTCGTTCATCAAATAGACGCGAAGACAACTTTCCTTAATAGAGAGTTGGAAGAGGAGATCTATATGGATCAACCGGATGGGTTTGTGGTACAAGGTGAAGAGACAAAGGTGTGTAAGTTGTTAAAATCTTTATATGGCCTGAAACAAGCACCTAAGCAATGGCATGAGAAGTTTGACAGAACTCTACTTTCTGCTGGCTTTGTCATTAACGAGGCTGATAGGTGTGTTTACTATCGCCATGGTGGGGGTGATAGTGTTATATTATGTTTGTACGTGGATGACATTCTGATCTTTGGTACAAACATGAAAGTGATAAATGAAGTCAAGTCTTTCTTGTCAAAGAGTTTTGATATGAAAGATCTGGGAGAGGCTGATGTGATTCTGAACATCAAGCTTATTAAGAACGAGAATGGGATTACTTTAACGCAATCTCATTATGTTGAGAAGGTCTTGAGCCTATTTGGCTTTAATGATGGCAAGACTTCTCCAACACCTTATGATCCCAGTTTGACATTACAAAAGAATAAGAAGGAACCAACAGATCAGCTGAAATATTCACAAGTTGTTGGTTCTCTCATGTACTTAGTAAGCGCTACAAGACCCGATATCTCTTTTGCTGTCAGCAAGTTAAGTAGGTTTATGTCTAACCCGGGTATTGATCATTGGCATGCACTTGAAAGGGTCATGCGCTATCTATGTGGTACAATGAGCTATGGGATTCACTATTCAGGGAATCCTGCTGTGCTTGAAGGATATAGTGATTCAAATTGGATCTCTGGCGTTGATGAACTCTACACCACGAGCGGGTATGTGTTTACCCTTGGAGGTGGCGCAGTGTCATGGAGGTCTCGTAGACAAACCATATTGACGAGGTCAACTATGGAAGCAGAACTTACTGCTTTAGACACATCCACTATTGAATCAGAATGGCATCGTGAGCTCTTGATGGACTTGCCTGTGGTTGAGAAACCTGTGCCGGCAATCCTTTTGAATTGTGACAACCAAACTGTTATTGTCAAAGTGAACAATTCTAAGGATAACGCGAAGTCATCAAGACACGTGAAAAGACGTTTGAAATCTGTCAGGAAATTGAGAAACTCCGGAGTAATAACTGTTACGTATATTCAAACAGACAAAAACCTGGCAGATCCCTTTACAAAGGGACTATCACGAAATGTGATAGAAAGTGCATCGAGGGAGATGGGGTTGAGACCCATGGATGTCACACCTAGTGGTAACCCAACCTATGTGATCGGAGATCCCGTGAATTAGGATCTGGGAAGAACAAGCTAGTGGGTGGACTGAGGAGAGTATTTTGTAACCCTCTCTATGTGAAGATGCATAACTCTCATAATCTGTAAGGCAGGTTGGCAACATGCCTTAATGTGTTTATGTTAGCTTTAATTAACAAAGATGTCGTCCTACATGGCATTCTTGAAAGAACACACCTATATGAGCTCGACTGTAAACTTCGCGGTCTATGAGACTTGGGTGATCTCTAGTAAACTCATGAAGAGACCAGGGAGTATGACGCATATGCTCCAACCTGCAGGGTAGGCTACTGACAGCCAAGTACTAGTTATGATTTTGAGCGAAATCTATTGGCACCAAACTTGCAATTCAAGGTTCGTCCATTGTTCAAGTTGTTGATAGAGTAGTTCAAGATTATAGGCGAAAGTTCAACTTAACAGTCTCTACTGAAACACTGGTATATAAACAAGTAGCAAGGATTGGCAAATCTTCAAATGGGCATTTGAGATCTGGTGGGGGATTGTTAGAAATAATGGGGCTAATCCATTTAGGCCCATGTGTATTTCAGATTTTCCCTAAATCTCAAAGCCCAAATTTGTGGCAGCCCATATGTGTTTGGGCTCATGTTTGTGGCAGCTCACATGAGAGTGGAGTGGGAGCTAAAGTTTAGTCTCACATGAAAAGTTGGAGGAGAGTTGCACCACCTTATAAGGTGGAGTGTTGCACCACTTTGTAAGTGAGTGGCAATAAGAGATACACATGCCGCCCTCCTCGACGCCCTTGCGTCACGTCACGCAGCCTTGCTTGCCATGGTTGCGGGAATCTCGCCGAGCCGAGCTTTATTTTGCTGCTCAGAAAAATTGACAGACGTGTCAAACGGTTAGCTTATTCTGGTCGCTACCGTAACCGACCCGAACGTGCGCAACATGGACTCGGCCCACGTTCGCCTCCGTTAGGGTTTCCTGAGCCGCTCTATATAAAGTCCTACGCGGCTACCGCCACAATACTACCGAAAACCAATCTAGGGTTTTGCCATCCTCTCTACTTGCACCGTCACTGTAGTCTACTCCATCCCGCTTGCCGGCGTGCACCGGCGGACGGGAGAGCAGGTCTCCGGAACCACTCGCCCTTGTGATCCTGTACAGGAGAGGGCGAATAAGGTTTTTGGGAAGCGCTCCGCGCGACTGCTCGAGTTCTCCATCACGGGTCGTCTTCTATCCAAGTCAGGCGGTGCTGCCTACCGCCATCTTCGTCGCCATCTGTTTCGATCAGTCTTCCCCAAAGTTTCTACTACGACAAGCGAACGATACGTGCTACGTGCTTTTGTTTGGTTATTTATCATGTTCTGCGAGTACATGTTAAGCTGTTGTTTGTTTCTGATCATCCTGTTGTTTAGTACATCTAGTATGTTCGAGTTACATGAGTTAGTAGCTGGTTTTGTCATGATTTATATTCTAAAATTAATCATGAAAATTATGCCTAATAATCCAACAGGCCGACGGTGGCTCGGTGATGGCGGGGACTGGTGGAGAGGGGCGCAGGGGCAGTGGCTCCAGTTGACGGCGACGAGGGTGGCTGGGTGAGGCGGCCCGAGGTGGTTGCGGTCGGCGGTTGCCGGGGCTCCGGTCGAGAGGAAGGTGGGGCAGAGGAGGGTAGCGGCGGGGGAGCTCTGGAGGTGGCGCGGCGCTGCGGTGGTGGGCACGCAGGGCGGCGGGGCCAGGGGAAGCGGGGAGGGCGAGGCCGCGAGGTGGAGGCGCGCACAGGCGGGGTCGCGGCAGCGGCGGCAGGGAAGCAGGGAGGCGCGGGGAAAAATAGAGGGAGGCGGCGGCGGTTTTCTCGCGGGGCCACAAAAAGTTCACAAATAGACCCAAATTAGATGTATCTGAGCTCTGCCTTGCCATATCAGCACTGACAATGGGCCCCATCAGTCAGAAATCATGTTAACCAGCATCAATTTTATAATCAGAACATATTGAAACGAATCTACTCAAAACCGGTGGATTTTTATAATTTCACGCAATATCGGTGGTTTTGCGTATTTCACACTGAAATGTGGTGTTTTTTTGGAATTTTCTCGAGTTGGATCAGATGCTGGGTAGTAACATACTGTTCAGTTTCTTTACTCTGTTTTATGCGGTTGTATTGATTAACTATAGATCTTGTTGTCTATTTGGGAATTTTGTGTATGGCTTGTATAGATATAGGATTCTGTGCTGGTCGTCGATGTACTTTAAAATAAAAAGAAAAAGAGAGGGAGAAAATGGATTTGTGCGATCCTGTCAATTTTTTTTTTTTTTGGATTTGTGCAACATTCAGCGTGATCGAGAGAGCGCGGCATATGTGCCTTGCTAGTGTGGCAAGCATCACTGATTCGCGGCGAATCACCGGTCCTGTAGGTTGTCTCATGCTAATCGTCCAATTGCGTGCTAGCTAGTGTCTTCTTTTGAAACGGGTTGGGTGCCAATGTCAAACGATGGTGATTGTTGATGCTGAAGGTTATTGTTTCTTTGCTAGTGTGTGTAAATATTCGAGGTGTTTAGTAGAAGCCGTATTCCTTTGGTCTCGGGAGGCCTGCGTGTTATATAGCGATGGGTACAACCACCGGAGTTTTACATGGGGCGATCGATCAACTGATCGATCAGATTACACCGTGATCTTCACGCTAACAACTCCATGCCTAATCTATCTCTACCTCTTAAACTACCTAAGGCCTTATCTCTAACTTCACCGTATCTTATAGATTGATACGATGGTTACAAGTGAGACGTGCCAACATGTGCGCGCTAACATCTTTTCTAACACCCCTCCTCAATCACAGCTCTCTGAGGTTGAGATTGTTCTTGAACTCTTCAAGTTTGCGCACTGGAAGGGCTTTAGTGAATCCATCGGCCACCTGGTCTTTGGTAGAAATAATTCTGATGTCAAGAAGCTTTTTCGCCACCCTTTCTCTCACAAAGTGAAAGTCAATTTCTATATGTTTTGTCCTGGCATGAAAAATAGGATTAGCAGAAAGATATGTTGCTCCCATATTGTCACACCATAAACATGGAACTTGACTCCTTTTTATTCCCAATTCATTCAGCAAGGACTCAGTCCATATTATTTCAGCAGTGGCATTGGCCAAATACTTGTATTCAGCCTCTGTACTTGATCTTGACACTGTTGCCTGTTTTCTGGCACTCCAAGAAATAAGATTAGGTCCAAAATACACAGCAAATCCTCTTGTGGATCTTCTATCATCTACACAACCTGCCCATCAGCATCTGAGAAAGCACTAACAAGTGTGGAGGAAGATCTCCTAAAAGTGATGCCAAGATTCATTGTTCCCTTGATATATCTTAGTATTCTCTTTACGGCTGACCAATGTGTAGTGGTAGGCGCACAAAGAAATTGACAAACCTTATTAACAGAGAATAAAATATCTCGCCTTGTAAGAGTAAAGTACTGAAGTGCACCAACAATGCTTCTGTATTTTGTGCCATCTTCTTCACCAGGAGGTTCTCCTTCTACAGCTGACAGTTTCTCTGAAGCAGATAAAGGTGTAGGTGATGATGTACAATAAGCATACCAACTCTTTTAAGTAGACCAGAAGCATACTTTTCCAGAGTTAGTACTAATCCTTCATTTATCCTCTTAACTTCAATTCCCAAGAAATAATGCAAATCACCTAAATCTTTTAGTGCGAAGGATGTGCCCAAATCTTTAAGCAATGCATCGGTGGCCTTACCAGTGGAACTAGCAACAATGATGTCATCAACATAGACAAGTACAAACATGGTGATACCTGACTTGTTGTATATAAAGAGTGAAGCGTAAGCTTTAGAACCTTCAAAACCAAGTTGCTGCAATTTTGAACTTAACTTTAAGAACCATGCTCTTGGAGCCTGTTTTAAGCCATAGAGAGACTTGTACAATTTGCACACATGTGATGGTGCTTTTGGATCCTCATAACCAGGTGGTTGCCTCATATACACATCTTCTTCCAGAATGCCATGAAGTAACGCATTCTTCACATCTAGCTGTCTCAGTGTCCATCCTCTAAAAACTGCAATGGCTAGGACAAGTCTGATAGTAGCAGCTTTTACAACAGGGCTAAAAGTATCTTCATAGTCTATACCATATCTTTGCTTAAAACCCTTAGCTACCAACCTAGCTTTGTGTCTATCAATTGTACCATCTGCTTTCCTTTTAATTCTATAGACCCACTTGCTATCTATCAGATGTTTACCTTGAGTATAAGGAACTAGATGCCAAGTTTTATTTTTCATCAAGGCATCATATTCATCATCCATTGCACCCTTCCATTCAGGACTTTTTAAGGCTACCTGTAGGTTTTCGGGTTCTCCTACCCTACAGGATAGTCCTAGCTTAATAAAACCATTTGTGTACCTTTTTTTTCAATTTTACCAGTTCGAAGACGTGTCTGATGTAGAGATGCCTCAGGTTCCGTAGATGGTGCTGAAGAAGAACTCGGTGCAGAAGATCCTCCTGAGCCAGCAGGATCCGAGGCAGCAGACGAGGTTGTCGTGTGCGCGTCCGTCGAAGCCGACGTGGCGTCCACTGATTGCTCTGCACCGTGGCGATGGGACCCGCCAGAAGGTCGGCGCGTGTAGACCACGCGCACGCGGGACCGAGCAGTCGGCCCACTTGCAGACATGGCGCCGTCTGGTTGGAGAGCATCGTCCCGATGCTGATTCCCTGACGCGCCTGTCGTGGGGCCACTACGAGGACACGGTTTCGACGCACTGCATGTACGATCGCCGCGCGTGATTGGCGCAGAACTCTGATACGTATCCTCCCGTGTTCCGCGCCAGCTGTTCCCGCGTCCGAATCGTTGTCGTGACCGTATGTGGTCGTTTCTTCACCGTTTGCCATGATTTCTTCACCGCCGGCTTGCAAATTTGGAGCTCCAGTCGTCTGGCTCCTGTGCTGCAATTGAGAAACACCAGATACAGGAGGATTTACAGAATCATTAGCAGTTAGATCATCACATTGTTCATCCCCAGATAATGACGCTGGTTGGGATTGAGATTTTCCAGGAAGTAAAAGGATTTCCTGGAGCAAAAGAGCTCCAGCGTTCGGATGCAATTTTTTGAAGGGAAAAATAGTTTCATCAAAAACGACGTCACGACAAATATAGATACGCCCGGTAGAAACTTCTAGACACTTGAACCCTTTGTGCATGTGACTATAGCCGATGAAAACACATTGGGTGGATCTAAAAGCCAATTTTTGTTTGTTGTATGGCCTAAGATTGGGCCAGCATGCACATATGAAAATACGAAGTAATGAATAATCTAGGGCTTTTTTGAGGAGTTTTTGGGTAGGGTATCATGATTGATAACTTTGGAAGGTAGAATGTTGATGAGATGGGCTGCAGTGAGGAATGCTTCATCCCAGAATTTCAGTGGCATAGATGCATTAGCCAGAAGAGTCCTACTTCAATAATGTGCCTATGCTTTCTTTCGGCTGAACCCTTTTGTTGATGGATGTGTGGGCAAGACACATGGTGTGCAATGCCAATTTTTTGAAAGAAAGAGTTCAGTTTTTAATATTCACCTCCCCAGTCACTTTGGAGTGTGAGGATTTTGGTGTTAAATTGGCGTTCAACAAGTTGTTAAAAATTATGAAATACTTGAAAAACCTCAGATCTTTGTTTGACAAAATAAATTCAAGTAAATTTGCTAAATTCATCGATAAAGCTTACATAATAAGTGTGTTTACCAACAGAACTAGGTGCTGGCCCCCATACATCGGAGAAAACGAGTTCAAGAGGGGAGGAGGATACACTGGTAGACTTTGGGTAAGGTAATTGATGACTTTTTTGCCTTTTGACAAGAATCACAAACTAATTTATTTCTAGAATCTTGAGAGCATGGAAGATCATGCTTTTGAACTACTTGTTGAACAATTTGAAAAGACGGATGACCGAGTCGACTATGCCAATCTTCTGAGGAAGGTTTGGAGATGTTGAGGGCCTCTTTATTGGGTGTTGATGAAGATGAAGAAACTAATGGATAGAAAATTCGGACACAATCTCCTTCAAGAACCACCTTCTTCGTTGCCTTGTCCTTTACATAAAAATTCCAAGGATGAAATTCAACAAAACAATTATTGTCTCTTGTGAGACGATGAAGGGAGGCAAGACTTTTTGTGGCATTAGGAACACGAAGGACATTTTTGAGATGTATATTAGATGATGGGGTTTGAACAAATGAATGACCAACATGCTTAATGTTCATACCTGCTCCACTGGCCGTGTGCACTTGATCATGGCCGTGGTACCTCTCCTTCATGGTGAGCTTATCAAGCTCACAGGTGATGTGGTCGGTGGCGCCCGTGTCGCAATTCCAGTTGGTGTCGATGCGGTGGGAGTGGATGGCGTTGGCATGCCTCTCTTCCTCTTCGTCATCCTCGTCGAAGCGGTACCAGCACTTCCATGCCTCGTGTCCTTGCTTGCCACAGATTTGGCAGATGGGGCGTTTGCCGCCTCCTTTGCCACTGCCGCTGCCTTGGTTGGAGCGGCGGCCGCCACCGCCGCGACCCTGATTCTGGCCACGGCCACCTCCGCGACCTCCACGTCCACGTGGAGCACCACGGCCACGTCTCCCGTGGCCACGACCACGTCCCGTCATGTTGGGAGAGGGGTTGTAGTCGTTGCCAAGGAGGAGTTGCATCCGGCTTTCGTAGCCGGCGACGCGTGCATAGAGCTCAGAGAGGCTGATGGAGTCGTCCCCGTTCCCGATGGCGGAGAAGATGGGATTGTAGGTGTCATCAAGACCGGCGAGTATGTACTCAACCAGTTCGTCCTCGTCGACGACACGGCCTGCTGCAGCAAGCTCGTCGGACAGGCCCTTCATCCTGCCGAAGTATGCTTGGGCCGAGGGGAAGTTTTCCCTCCTTGTCTTGGTGAGCTGCACCCGGAGATTGGAGATCCTGGCCCAGGACTGCGCTGCGAACATCGTTCTGACCGCATTCTAGACGACGACAGATGTCTTCAAGCCTACAACAGAAACCAACACCTCTCTCGAAAAGGAGTTAACGAGGTAGGAGAGGATGTGTTGATCGGTGTTTACCCATGCGGCATACTCGGGGTTGGGCACTTCTTCGGTGTCCTTTTCCCCTTTGGCGACGGTGAGGGTTTTGGGGGGCGCCTTCTTGGTGCCGTTGATGAAGTCCTCCAGCTGGGCTCCCCGGATGGCAGGGAGTGCCGCCATCTCCCATAGGAGATAGTTCTCCCGCGTCAGCTTCTCCGCAACGGATGACCCGACGAGAGGGTTCGACGTTGCGGCGCGAGAGGAGGAGGAGGTAGCATCGAGAGTCATGGCTAGATGTGTTTGAGGAAGTCTAGCTCTGATACCATGTAAATTTTTGAGGTGTTTATTAGAAGCCGTATCCCTTTGGTCTCGGGAGGCCTGCGTGTTATATAGCGATGGGGTACAACCACCGGAGTTTTACATGGGGCGATCGATCAACTAATCGATCGGATTACACCGTGATCTTCACGCTAACAACTCCAGGCCTAATCTATCTCTACCTCTTAAACTACCTAAGGCCTTATCTCTAACTCCACAGTATCTTATAGATTGATACGATGGTTATAAGTGAGACGTGCCAATAGGTGTGCGCTAGCATATTTTCTAACAGTGTGATTGCTCAGCATTCTGAACCCTATTTTAGATATTGAAACTCCCCTACTAACTTCCTCCAAAAAGTACAGCCCCAAATCCTTTTGCTTGGAGATCGAGCTGACCTTTGACTACAAAGTGAATTTGTATTAACCATCATGCCACTCCCGACAACTACTGCCGCCGCAGTGCCGCATCCCAAATCTCGACGCCAAACCCTAGATCACGCTCTTAAAGCTCCACGTCAAACCCTAGACCACCTTCTTAAAGCTCCACGCTAAACCCTAGACTGCATCATTTCCCTTCCCTTTTATTATGCTTGTCCATGAAATGGTCAGCTTGGCCAGATTCGCTACTTCAGCCGATCTGCCTTGAACATTGAAGCCACACCGAAGTCCTACACTGGTGTTCTCGACCCGCAGGTTGGCCTTTATCCCTTCTATGGATCGCGCTTCATGTCGTTCTTCTTTTATTTTCTTCAACCACTCTTATGTTTCTTTCATATCCGCATCATGGGGTCATCAACGCCGTGTGGATCCGCCGCCTGCAAGATGGTGGTCAGACCGGTGGTGAGGTTATGAGCATCGTCCAAATACTGCACCCCCGTTGCGATGTACACAATATGAAAAGATGCTCAAAGACACATGTGGGAGGATGATGCCTTTTCACCGGTTTAAAGAAGTGGGGTTCAGCTTAGTGACTGTATTGTAGTCAATTTAGGCTTGTGAACCAAGAGGGACATAAACCCTTGTTCTTTTTAAAATTTTAAATTGGACCATTAGAAGAGTGCAATAATGATCAAGTGTAATCTAATAGAATATAATATCTTAAGAAATGGAATTCTATATCTTGATAAAATGGAAATTATGATCTGAAAGGAATGAATTTTAGTAATCATGTATAAAGTTTTATGTCATGGCAATAAGTACATAACATGAAAATATTTGCACGGCACCTGATTTGTTTGCATCACTACTTTTACGCTGGCTTTTAATTACCAAGGCGCAAGATACAAATGCTTGTGAGAAGATCATGCGATAGTCTGCTAAGAGTCAAGCAAAAAAAGGGTAGTGCATGCACTTTTCACGATGTAGTTATTGCTTTAAGTGTGTGGCTCAACGTTTAAAAGCGGCTTGTAAAGCATGCAATGTTGCAGTGTACATGAAGGAGGATAGAAACAAAGCGGCGTGGGCATAGCATGTGAGTGAAGGAAGGAGAAGTAGCATGCGAAGTGGGAGGCAATGCAGGTGGCGGAATCTAGTTGTCAACATCGAAATTGATCGGTGCCTCACTATGGAGCAATGAGCGGTCGAGAACCACAACATATATATCTACCAGCAACACTGGCGTCTGCTCGAGCAAGGCCTTGCCGCGAGCTCTCCAACAGGAAGGTGGAGGTGGAGGCCGGCGCTAGGGCCCCGAGGAGATCCATGACGCTGGCCCTAGGTATGAGCCGGTCGTCGGTCATGAGGGAAGGACGTGTCCTCTTGTCATGAGACCTTGAGGAGGTGGAGGAAGAACTATGTTGGTTAGCTTAAATCAAATCCTTTGAATTAAGTGTTAGAAATATGTTGTATGTTGTGTTTGAACTGTGTTGTTCTATGAAATATGTTGTGTGGAACTGGACATTGAACTTTAAATAATAAGATGTATGTGAGAGGTAGGCTTGGGGAGAAAACTTCACCGACCATTTTAGGGTATCTGCTGGAAATGAGTAACTTTTTCTACCTAGTTCCTACTTTTGTCTCTCAAAAATTGACTTTTAGTCATTTTAAGGTGATGTGGTTGTAGGGGTGGAAATAAAACTCGAATCTCATGAGTTTTGAGTACTCGATAACTTGGCTCAAATCATGTCAAACTCTGACACTAATAAGTTGAGCCGAGTTGGCATTTTTAGCTTGTTAAGAAAACAAGTTTAATGAGTCAAGTTGTTAGTATTCAGTTAAATCGTTAATATTCTTACTTAGATATGCTAACTCATCGATTAGTCAACATTGAAAAAGACTAATAGGACAAAAATGAAGGGTTCGTAGCATAGGAAATAAAAAATTCCTAAGATAAAAACACCAATTGTGCCAAGTTCTAATCTAGTAGATGCTAGTAACGAGTAAGGGGTGATCCATAAAAAATCACCCTCAAAGAACGAAAGCTTTTTAGAATATCTGATTTCGTCTAGTTGATCACTTGTCGATCTCAAGATTAAGTTGTGAAGCACCATAAACCAGCAGCGCATCTGTACTCGGACACACGTCTGACTCCCGACAACCTTCCCGCCTCTACTCCAGTAGAGTAGCGGAAGGAGTAGATAAATCTTACTCTGAGAAACCAACAGGACATGTACTTCGCTAATCCGAAGCCATGGGGAATCGCTAGAGGGGAAGAGAGCCTTCACATGAAGGTGGTGCAAATGAAGAGGAGGATAGGAGGGCCTTTTATAGGGGGGTGGGGAGGGGGCTTCCCCTCTTCCCTCATTTATTCCCTCATTTATATGATGAAACCCGCATTTTAATTGCATTAAATGCCCATAGCATAAATGCATTTATCTCTTTAAATAAAACTTTATTTATTTATTTTATTTCGAATTTTTTAATTACTTTAATTAACAAACATTTACAGAAAACCCTTGCATTGTTTTAATATTATACTTGAAACCATTTTTAGTGATTTACCCGAAACAATTCCGGTGATCGTCGAAACAATTTTATCTCTATCAATATTATTCTCGGATATGGTTTATCTACCACTTAGTGTCGGAGAATCTTAAGTGTATCACCCTATGGTTCATGAATGATGTAGACAAGATAGAGACACATTTCTTATAAATAATCAAAAGCGGGACCTGGAGATCCATACTAACTCCCACATATTTAACGATGACTCTAGTGATCGTTTGAACCATTAACATCGTAACCAAATCCTTTTGTCTCGTGATATTGTACCTCTCTGAGATCTGATCATAGGTATCAACTATACCCTAGTTTGATATCGTTCCCGACAAGTATTATTTACTCGTTCCTGTGATATTAACATGTCTTGTGATCAAATCACCTGCTTGCAAGTTGTTATGAATATAATATCACCAAGAGGGCCCAGTGTATATCTCTATGTCATCCGGATGGAAAAAATTCACTCTTGATCCATGAGCCTCTACATAACACTTTTGGATTACCTGAACCCACTTTTATAGTAACCCTGTTATGGTGTGACGTTTGATGTTATCAAAGTACTCTTCTAGTGTTAGTGATTGATATGATCTTATTGTCTAAGGATTAGGGTTACTTCATATGACATATTATAGCAATGTAAACATAATGACTTCAATCATATTACTATATTTCGAGTGAGTGTTCATCACATTATTCCACTAATGATGTGATCCCGTTATTAACAACATCAAATATTCATGATCATCTGTTAATCAATAAGCTAGTATATATGAGAGGCATTACTAGGAACTTTGTTTTTTATTAAACACACATGTATTAATGTTTCTGATTAATACAACTCTAGCATGAGAAATAAACATTTATCATACACAAGGAATAACATAATAATCACTTTATTATTGCCTCTCGGGCATATTCACTTCAATCCCCCGCTTGCACTAGAGTCGGTAATTTAGTTTGAAAACTTGCGCATTCACCACATATGGATTTCTGGTGTTGTATGCACGCGTTGTTTGTGGTAAACTTAATCTCCAAAAATTATATTTCAGGTATGTGTGTATTTGCATTTCTTTGAGTCTCTACGCATCACTCATTCTCAAATGAGATGGCATTGTATAAATTTGGTCCTTTGGTGAGACCATAGTTTGTTGGGGTTAAATTATGTTGATACTATTTTCATATAATATATCTTCATAGTGTTAGCCGGCTGTGAACCACGCATATTTTGATAACAAACTACTTGACATAAATACCCTCTTCTATTTCTACTAGAGCATTCATATACTAAGCCTTTATTGTAGTATTCGTCACAATGTCTTTAACTTTGGAACTCATTCAAATCCATCATGGAATTTCCTTTCCATTACATTATGCCACCCATAGTATAAATTGAGATAAACTTAATTTGTATCTTGGACAAAATTAGTGGCAATGTAACACTTTACAATGAACTATATAGAAACATATTCTTAGTTCTTTCAAAGATCATAAGATTATTCTTACTATCGTCCAATGACCATCTTATGAGTCATTCTAGTATATGCTCTTAACATTTAGAGCATGGTACATATCATGGTATGGTTGATCAAAACATTTATTTGATTCCACTCACCAAGTGTCAAAATACCTAAATCTCGTTTCACTCACCAAGTGTCAATACACTTGAATCTTGATTCAACCTTTTTATGCGATAAGGAACTTTCTCGTTGTTTTCATATTGAACTCATTCAATATCTCATCTATGTATTGCCACAACCATATTAGCATCTCAATCTATTCATATAGAATTTGATGCCTAATATTTGGGTTTTGCCTAAGTCTTTCATCAAAATCTAATTTTAATAAAATTCTTAACATGTGTCAATAAAAGATACATTATTTCTAATCAACAAGATGTCTTATACATAATATATTAGATATTTGTCTCGGCGCTCTCACTTAATTTCTTGCAAATGCATGCATCTTCATCATCTTTGATGAAATTAAACCTTTTAATAGTTTCATCACAGTGAAGATTCCAACTCCATGATGCTTACTTTAACCATTGAAGTTCGCATGCCCTTTTAGCATCATTTGAATTAATAAAACTCTTTGGACCGTATCATGTACACGTCCTAGGTAACCATTCTATTAGAAGATTTTTTTTTTTAACTATCATATACCAAAATTATATGTAGTGGTTGCTACAATAATCTGTCCAGACTAAATATCGCTATGAAATATCAAATCTTGTCATAGTCAACTCTTTAAACATTGTCGTAAACTCTTTACCGATATGTCGACTATTTTATAGATGTGAAACATCAATGTCTGCTTCTTTATAGATCTAAATACAACCGATAGACTTCACGCCTTTTTGGAAGGTCTTTCAAGTTCAAAAACTTAATTTCTTGTGTATGGAAACTATCACGGATTTTATGACTTCTAGTCTTTTGATGAAGTCAGGGTCCATAATTGCTTCTTTACATATAGTCGGTTTATCATAGTCAAAACAATAATTATTTGTTCTTCAAATCTTACTATTTTATTGTTACCCGACCTACACGGTTCAATAGAAACTCAAATCTCCGAGATCACAACCTTCGTAACCACAGGAACCATGCACATTGTGGCTGCCTCCGGGACACTTTCCGGCGCTGCGCTACTCAGCATATGTAGCTCAGGTTCATCAACTTGATCAAAGTTTTATTGTCCTCCCATTTAACTTTTCGCAAAAAAAATCTTCTCAAGAAACTTGACGTTTTACGCGACAAACACTTTTATCTTTGGTGTTATGGAGGAATACCTAACAATTGCTTTAGAATAACCTACAAAAACGTACGTATCCGATTTTGGTGGTAAACATTTTACTTATGTCTAGTATATTAAAATTTAAGAAAAGATAATTCGGGTTTTATCCCAAACCATAACTCATATGGTGTCATTTCAAAGAATCACGATGGCACTCTTTTTAGTGTAAAAGCGGTAGTCCCTAAAGCTTAATCTTCAAAATATAATGATAGTTTTATAAATAACATCTTTGATCTTACCATGTCAAACAAGATTTGATGATATTTCTCGAACACTCCATACTCCTACGGTATTTTGCGAAACGTAAATCAATGGAACGATTCCTCAAATCTTAGGTGTTTACTAAAATTTGTAACTCAAATATCTTTCTTTATGATCCAATCTTAATTTTTTATTTTCTTATTACAATGATTTTGTGCTTCATCTTGAAAGTCTTTGAACATTTTTCAAATATTTTATACTTCTTTCTCATTAAGTAAATATACACATGTATCTACTCAAATTTTTAAGAAATTATATGAAGTGGAAATTCATCGCTCATGACTACTCATAATGGACATCAATATGCACGACGTCCAATAGACTAGTCATTTGTTTTTATTTGGCCTTTGAATGAAGGTTTAATTATCTCTAAGAAAGTCGCACACGCGTTAATTGGTCAAAATCGAAGACTCCAAAAATTCATTAATATAGAGTTTCTTCTTGTTTTCTTTCCAATATAATTCAAACGGCGATGTCACCCATAAGTAATATTCTAATCATTCGTCCTGTGACATTTTAGCATTAGTGTTATGATGTGTTTTCTTCAATTAGACTTGTAAGAGTTCATCTATCTTCTATGAAATACGATAATTATTTGAATAACCATTATTCTCATAGTACCGGAACAAAATAACAATTATTAAAACAAATCTTGAAGGATAGGTTTGATGTCAATGAGAGACACAACAACACTTTATTTATTTCCGATGAACATCGTCTCATATTCTTTTGCTGGTTACTAATGACCCACAAGTATAGGGGATCGCAACAGTTTTCGAGGACAGTAAAACCCAATTTATTGATTCGACACAAGAGGAGCCAAAGAATATTTATAAGCCTTAACAACTGAGTTGTCAATTCAGCTGTACCTGAAAATAGTCTTGCTCACAGCAGTTTATCAGTAGCAATAATTTTGTAGTAGCAATAGCAAAGTAGCAGCAGTAGTAAAATAAAGACAGTAGTAACAATAGTAGTAAACAAAATAATTTAAGTGCGGTAGGCATATGGATGGATGGACAGGCGTTGCATGAAAAGAGTACTCATGTAATATCAAAATCTAGGACATCTGCAGATAAATAAGGTAAAACATCCAAGTACTAAACAATCATAGACACGTGTTCTATATATAGTCATACGTGCTCGCAATGAAAACTTGCACAATATCTTTTGTCCTGCCAGCCCATTGCAGCAGAGCCTCAAGGAAATCTACTGGCAATTAAGGTACTCCTTTTAATAGAGTACCGGAGCAAAGCATTAACACTCCGTGAACACACGTGATCCTCATATCACAGACTTCTCCTCCAATTATCTCAATTTCTGTCACTTCGGGGCCTCGGGTTCCGGACAATAATGTGTAAACAACTTGCAGGTAAGATCACAAACAATACTATTACCATGAATCAATAACTTGCATAGTTATTTGTATTTACTTGCCAAAATGTTTAAAAAATGAGAAAATGTTTATTCATATTGAGTTGAGTCTAGTTGGGTCAAAACATCCCCGGTGGCTGGGATGCTCTCGCTGGCAGTCCAATCCACTGCCGCACCACCTCTCGGCTATCTCCCCGCACGGCCGCCCCGCGCCGGCCGTTCCCACCCGCGCAAGAAAACCAGGCTCGTACGGTCGAAATCAGAACACGTCCCGTCGGGCACCACACACGCTGATACGCACCGTGTGCCGACGTCACTCTCACGCCACCCCGCCGCCTCCCTCGCTGGCCAACGCCAATAATAGACCGCTGCGTTCCCACCTCGGCCCGGCGCTTGCTGCCATCAGCGGTGGCGCTCCGTCCCCGCCCACCGCATCGATAAAGCGGAGTCGGTATGCGCTGAGTCAGATGGCTGCCCACTCCCTCTCCCTCTCCCTCCCCACGCGCACGCCTCTGCTCCGCCGCCTCCTCCTCCGCCGCGGCATAGTCCCCTCGGCCTCGCCGCCGGCCGCACGAGGCCTCCGTTCATCCTCCGTCGCCGTGCCACCCCGCCCCCGCCGCGGCGCGCTCTTCCTCGGAGCCGGAGGTGCGTGCTCTGTCTACTCTGCTTCACTCGATTCAGCACCGGCGTAGTGTCCTAGCGCGCGCGTGTGTGCACGCTCTTAGCTCCAAATCTGGCCGACGGGGATTGCGTTGCCTTCAGTCGGATGGCTTATCCAGCTGCGCCTGAAATGCGATCTGCACTCGCGCGGAATTTTGTTTCCTGATTTTGTCAAAACCACATCCATGGAGATAGGCGTGGTGGGGGTAGGGGTAGATAGACGTGGAGCGTCCCGTTCCTAGATGCTGGGAGACCAGATCGTGAGCGTAGGCGAGCGACACAAAGACGGATGATGGAATGATGGATAAGTTGACCGCGGTAGAGAGAAAGAAAGAATGAAAGAAAGTGGATGGGCACAGTTCCAGTGGTGGGCAGCCTTTCGCCCCTTCCCTGTCCATCCCCAGCACCACTACTGCTGCCGCCTCCCGTCTCGCTATTTCATTGGTCATTCTACATGTACCTAAGTGCATAGCTGAAATCTGTAGGATTGTTCGCGCAACATATACTATATAGCATTTATTTTGCTTATGCTAAACACTGTAACATGCAATTTACGCAGCGGGGATCCATACGTTTGCTTGCTCAATTTTAGTGGCTGCAGGTACAAGGCAGAGAGGCGCAGTCTGGATCAGAACCATGTCGAGTTCAGTGAATTCAACAGCGGTGGCTAAGAAGGAAGCAAATGTCGAGCCTCTTCCATTTGTGAACGACAAACATGGAGGCATCATTATTGAGATGACTACCCCGATGGATCCGCAAGTTTTCTCGGCTTCCTTGAAATCTGCATTGTCAAAATGGAGGGAGCAGGTGGTTTCATCAACTATGGATATTACCAACAGTTCATAGTATTTCTTTAGAACCGTGACTTGCTAAAAATGCCATGAAATGCATGTCTATAGGTTCAGCATATACACCTCAACTATATAGAGATTAATATTTTGTATGAATCGTAAAATGCATCCTGTGTTGTGTTGGATGTACAAATGTGAAGGGAAAGACCCATATTTGTTATTTGCAATGTTTGCTGTTTTCAGCTCTATGCATAATTCCATAAGATCATCAATTGTATCCCAGTCATGTGACAGATAGACAAAGGGTACTGTTTGTCCATATTCAAATTGAACTATTCATGGCTCCCGACTAATTATATTTCATTTGAGATTTCCATTTATTCTCTCTGCAATTGTAAATTGGTGTTGTCCTCTTTGTAGGGAATACGAGGTGTCTGGATAAAATTGCCTATCGGCCTTGCCAACCTTATCCAATCAGCAGTAGAGGTAATTTAGCATGCATATTTCATGTTTCTTTTGTAGTGAAATACCAGTTTCATGAGTCTGTATTCTTGATATAACTTGTCATGAAATTAATGTTTTTGGATTCAATAAAGCATACATTTTGTAGCTGAAAGTAACAAAATGTTCTAGGTTTTGATATTAGTTGGTTTTATTTCATAACTGTGTGTGAATATGGTCTTCTGTTTTTCGTTTTGAAGAGCGGCAATAAGAGAGTACTCTTATCTTAATATTAATATGCAATAGAGGCAGGTTTACTATAAGAAACTGTTTGAACTTTGTACTTAATGTCTGAATCACATTCCCTTCGTTTTGATATAGGAAGGATTCTGGTACCATCATGCAGAGGAAACTTACTTGATGCTCGCGTACTGGCTCCCGAATACGACTCATACATTACCTGTAAATGCTACACACCGTGTGGGTGTTGGAGCTTTTGTAATGAATGACAAAAGAGAGGTAACAAATGAAATCACTATAAAGGACTCGGATAATCATGCTTCTGCCTTCATATCATCTTTGAATTAGCTCTAAGAGCTTATATAAAGTATGTGTCTCGCGTTATCACTGAAATACTATCTACTTCTAGGTATTAGCTGTCCAAGAAAAAAGTGGTGTACTTCGAGGACTAGGTGTATGGAAATTTCCAACTGGAGTTGTTGAACCAGTAAAATTTCTGCTCTGGACATGTATAGATGTTATTCAAAGATCTTTCTTTACCACTTTCTCTCATTATGATCTACAAGATCTTGATACATGCAGGGTGAAGATATAAACCTTGGAGCTGTAAGAGAAGTAAAAGAAGAGACAGGGGTATGTATCAGCAGATCGAGAATTACTTTTTGTTCAATGAACCGATGCTGACAAAGAACTGCTATAACTACTAATACTCCTATTTTCCTTCCATGGTCATGTATCAGATTGATACAGAATTCATTGAAGTACTTGCCTTCAGGTAACCAACGCCTTTGTGTTTTATGGCTCCATGTCTGAAAGATCCATAGTACAATCAGGAAACTTGTAAATGTCAGCCTGGTACCAACTTATGTTATGTGACACCTAGCTAGCTAGCTCTGTCGGCTCATTTTCTCATCATATCAACTATATTCCAATTTTCACCAGCCTTCTCTAGTGTACACTGTGCATATGTGAGTCTCAAATGGTAAAGCGAATTTCTAGAGTTTGTAATTTGCATTTTTCTGGTAAACGGTGCAATATATCTGCATAAGATTGTAATTTGTTTACTGAGATATTCTTGATTAACTCCATAACCTCCTGTTAGCGTGAATAATCTAGATAATCATGAAATGAATCATGAAATATCAGAGTAACTGTTCAAATGGAAATTGAATAGTAAAACTTTTTTGGGTTGCAATTTATCTCAATCACTATCGCTTTTTTAAGTCTGAACTAATTGTTGTTTTTCTCATGTGGGTATCTACCTACCAATGTGCAGGCAGAGCCACAAAGCTTATTTTGAAAAATCAGATCTATTTTTTGTGTGCATCTTGCGGCCACTTTCCTTCAACATTACTAAGCAAGAATCAGAAATCGAGGATGCTCAGGTACTTCGACCTGCGTTTCAGCTTCAACTTGCTTAATGCGCCTCAGAAAAGGAGGACATTTACAAATATATTATGTTCAATATCTTAACTACTTGCGTACGAATACGCTGTTGACTCCCCACTTCTTGAATGCAGTGGATACCGGTGGAGGAATTTGCGGCACAGCCATTTGTACAGAAACATGAACTCGTGAAGTACATTCTTGAAGTTGGTCTGGCTAAGGTCGACGTGGAATATGCTGGATTTTCGCCAATCCGCATAAAATCGGCATTCACGGACAAACAGTCCTTATTTTACATGAACAGGAGGGACCTTGACAAAGCCTCGGGGTCCGGCAATAAAATTTCACCTGGGTTGTGAAAGGGTTGAAGAATTCATACATGATTACTTTATTGGTCTGGTTGGTAGTTTGTACACCTGATTTTGACCGTATGCCACCTGCTTATACCATTCTATAATTAAGAGACATAGCTTAGCAGAAGTACAGCTAAAATTGTTGTACATATCTTATCAATTGTATCGATAAGTTTACAAATAATGGGAATGTTGGTCGGACTGGAACCTGTCATTTTCTGTTTAATCCAAGATGTGTATTTACTCGCTGGCCTCTGTTTAGTAGATATATTAGTTACATCATCCAATTTGAACTGTAAGGGCTCCATTGATTCAAAGGAATTCCATCGGAATTTTGGAGGATCTTGATCCTCAAGAATTTCCTAACTGTTTCCAATGGACATCGTATTGGAATACTTATGAATTTTTTCCTAAGGATTGTATTGCAGTATGTTCTGAATGAGTCAAACATCTTGTTACAATTCCTTTTGCTTTTGCTGTGATATCAAACGATCTTTGATGCAAATTTCTGCAATTGTCTAATCTTATAGGATTCCGATGGATATAAAACTCGTTCTTCCTTGTGTTTTGAAAAGCCTGAGAATTGAAGAGGCCCTAAAAGACCATGTCTCCAGCCAAACTTTCGGCGGACCGAAGTTGGCAATCCTAGCTTACAATTCCCTCACGCTGCCAATGCTTGAAGCCTCTCATCAGCATTCGGTTTCGGGACATCAGGTGCTCCAGCGACACCTACTATTTATTTGCTTGTTGCCGGCAGGATATCTGAAATACAGTGTTGCTCTGTTCGAGTGGTGTTTTTGTATCTCGGGCTCGTTGGAGCCTTTTTTTCAAAACAAAATCATATTTCGACGGTTTCTGAGTTTCTTTTTGAAACCTGTTACATCAAGATGTACTCTACATGCTTGTATGATCTTATCAATACATATTTTCATTTGTGCGCTAGACAAAAAAGTAAAAAACGTGTGGATTTATTATTGGTCTACATGTTTGTCTTTTTGTAACCCACAAAAAAGTAAATAAATACGTTTTTAATGAAAATTTACAGGCAAGTGAGCACCTATGTACTTAGGAGAAATGTTCAGAAAATTTTGAACACTAAGATGTATTCAATTTTTAAACGCTCTGCCTCTGCACCCCTTTGTTGCCCATTTCTCTGATGCACAAGATGCCTTTTTTTTTCCCTCAAATGTGTGGGTGGTGTCATCTCGGTGGATCCTACTTTCGCAGTGGGAACCTCACTATATCAAACCTAGTATTGCATAACCATCAGCTAACCCAGCTCATGCCAATTTGGCAACGAGCTGGACAAGGGATTTTCTGTATTTGGTTATTGTGTGATTGTCCACCCTACTTATTCTGATCACAGACGACACTAGTTATAACATTTAGATGTAAGAAAATGCAGTCTCTCACCACGCTTTCTGCTCGCTGAGACGAGTGCCGCTGCCCTGACGCCTGGCTGGTTGGCACGAAGACACCTAAACCTCTAAGTGTCCAGTGGCTGGCCGCTAGGGTTGATTAGAGATGAAAGTTTGGAACCTTTATGATGCCTTTATTTTAGTCTAGTTCAAACAAATGAAATAACTTTCTTAAAAAGTGATGATTTATGAAAATGTAGTTCATTTTTTTTGTACTAGAGAGGGTAGAGGGTGTCATAAAAGTTACCCACTTTCATCCTTAGGGTTGATATCAAGCGAGCTCGACTTCGCTTGGAAGGACAAGAGATTCAAGCTTGCAGGAGATAGAAGCATATTAATATACACATATACAATGAATAGAGTTGCAAAATAAGCTTTACCCTTTCTTAAGTAGGAGCACTGAAATTACTACGATGACACAGGAGAAATACAGCAGATGACTGTAAATTATACCATGACTACACACCTATATCTAACAAGAAGGCCATAGCTGACAAATACAATGGCCAACCAAAAGAAGAACAAGCTAGTTATAGTTACTCTTACTCAGCTATACTAACCTAACCTATCTACTTCTAGTTGTTCTTGGGCGGGTGGTGCCGGGGTTTACCGTAATCGGAAGTGTAGGGTATGTGGCCATCGAAGTGAACCACTGAATGAAGTTTTCTACTTCTAAAGTAACAGTTCACACCCACATCCTCCCTTCCTCCATGCCCACATTTTCCTACAGAATGGTTTGCACCTGAGCTCGGTATGCTTGGAGCATCCTTTGCTTCAGTCTTCTCCATGCCTGCATCTCCAAAAACCATCTTTTGTCCTGTCAATACATTGCTTCTGATTTCCCCATATGTGATGGTCTTGTCAACAGTGAGCTCCATCAGCAACCCTGAGAACAGACAGTAAGTATGTCAGTGTTCCTTTCATAAGAGTATGTCAGTGTGCCACAAATGCAGTTAACACTAAGAACTAGGAAAAACATGAACACTTGAATGAAAAGCCTTAGCTCCAGTACCGGCGTCTACCTCTATGGGCAATGGCGACGAAGGGCCCGAAGGTTGCCAATAGGATGACTGCCCCAAGCAAGAAGCTTACACATTTCAACAGCTGCATAACCAACTTTTGCCCTGTTCGTCGGTACGCCTGTCGTGTAACTAACAAGAAAGGGGAGGAGAAAGCTGAACACAGAGAGGGTGGGTTTATAGGGCTGTGGCAACATTGACCCCCCCAACTGGTCAAAGAGCCGACCTGAGGTATCTCCTGTGCATAGAATGCCGCATCTGTTTAGTACTTACAGCCCATATATTAATCTCAGGACCCAGCATTTTCTTACTGGCTTGAGTATATTCATGTGCTTGGAAGGGCTCAAAGTTTGTCTCTGGTCACTTGCCAAGCGGTACTTTCCAAGGATCTCACGACTTGTACTAGTACTAAAAGTGCTCCAAGGATTCTGTCATCGCTTGGGATGGAAGTTTTATGTGCATTGGGCGTTCTGCCGTGCGTCTCTGCCCATAATCCATATGCATGTACCAAGGTTAACTACTCTAGAAAGGATATCGGTGACCAAGGCCACAACATAGGGCTTCACCTTGCCCTGATCTAAAGTAACGCTTCAGTGCCCCCATCCGCACACAAGATCGTGCCTGTGTGTGTTGCACTGGCGTCGACGGTGACATCGATTTTTGTGACCGAACGCAAGACTATTCCATTTGCCGCCTGCTGAATTTGGTCTGTTTTTAGAGCTAGGAGCACATGATTCAACTTAATTAGGAACTTCAACTACAGCAGTTGGTTAAATTTGACCAGTTTCCGGAGAGATATGAACACATGAATCGGCTATCGAGGCATTCGACTAACTTGTTGGTTCCTCTTTTCAGGTAGTGATCATGGCTGGTGACTCCTATGGTGACGTTTGGTAGCCTGCATTATATTTAACCAGGCCCGCCAAATGCAGTTTCCACGCGTTTGGTTCTCCGTAGGAGCGGTTGGGTAAGAGCTCCACACGCTGCTAAAAAGCATCTCTCAAATGGGCTCTAGGAAACAGCTTGATTCGAGGGTTTCTAGTGAGCTAGACCCGTTTCGACAAAAAATGGAAACATGATGGTTCGGAAGGAGAGAGGTGGTAGATGGAGGGAAATGACGCATACCCACGCGATTTGATGCTAGTCCAGAAATCACCCCTCCTGCTCACATCCATCTACCTCCATCTACAACCTCTCTCCCTCTGAGCCACAAGATAGGGCTTCACCCTTCTCTGAGCTAAAGTAATGCTTTAGTGCCTCCACTCGCACCCAAAATCATGCCGATGTTGCACTGGCGTTGGTGACATCGATTTTGTGACCGAATGCTCGACTAATCCATTTGCCCCTGTTAAATTTGGTCGTTTTTAGAGTTAGGAACGTTAACTACTGCAGTTGGTTAAATTTTGTCAGTTTCTAGAGATATAAACACATGACTCAGCTTCTGAGCATCGACTAACTTGGTGGTTCTTTTTTTTCAGGTACATATATTGCTGGTGACTCCTATAAGGCTATAACGCATTTAGTAGCATGCATTATATTTAACCATGTCCGTCAATTGCAGTTTCCAAACGCTTGATTCAGACTTTTCCAGCAGAGATGTGCTTCGGTCCCCCACCCCTAAACTTAAGCTACATGGGCTGTCTTATTTTTTTGACCGGTCGAAACCCATATCGAGATCACGTCTATCTCTGTATATGTGTACTCAGTCGAATTGGGTATAATACATGTTTCGATCGGCTGATCCCACCTCCTATTATCATGATCTACGTCTTTGTATGTCATATTTTTAATTTTTGTTGTTGTTGTTGTTGTTGTTGTTGTTGTTGTTGTTGTTGTATAACTTCTGATTTTCGCCTTCCGCATGTACATGAGCATACGTATATGGTGAGTATACGTCTAAGAGGATCATACGAAGTTCGGGTGGGTTCATACGGTCCTATAAACAATCGGAATCGAGTTTTTGTTTGTCAAAATTTGAAAGAGGGAGAGGGGGAGGGGATAGGGGACCGAAGCAAAAGTGTTTCCAGCAAGCTAGGACATTTCGACCAAAAGTGGAAACATGGTGCTCGGCGGGAGATGGAGGTAAATAGCGCATGGCCACACGATTTGATGCTAGTCCAAAATTGACCTCCATAGTAGGATAAAAATCATTACCTCCACCTCTAGTGCTCTCCCTCTTCGGTAGAAGCGGCGGTCTCCTCCTCCCTGGCAATGTTAGTAGTCTCCTCATCTTTCCGTGACACTCATGGGGTGGTAAGAATCCAACACCCATGGCCCATGCACGGAATCTATATATTTCACTCGGATCCTTTAATTAGTTAAACCATGGGTTCCTAGATTTACCCTATACTTACAAGAAATGCTTACATTGTATAGGATGTGTAGACAAATCTTATCATACATTCGTGCCTTAATGTACATATTGTAATTGATGCATGACTGCTTTTGGTTTGTTAGATGTATATGGACCGTTATGTCCCTATGATAAGATATGGTCTAATATTAAAACAAGATTATAGAGGCTGCCAAAACTACACATCATCTACCACTGTGACGATGTAGATGATGTCATCATGCTTTGGATGAGAAGAGACCCCCTTTTCACCTTCTCGCCACATTTCAGGACAAGGGTTTGCTGGTATATAGCATGCACACAACTTGGAAGATCAAGTTGCAATGTTTCTTCATGTTATAAGTCATAGATAGAGGTTTTGAGTGGTTCACAACACCTTCAGGAGATCCATAGAGATAATTGATTTTTCAAGCAAGTCTTGTAGGTAGTTAGTCAGCTTAGAGGTGAGGTGATTAAGCCACCAAGTGGTGACACCCATAAGAACTAGCTCAAGATGGTTTAAAAACTTAAAGGTAATCAACACTTTGTAGTGTTCAATGTTAGAAAAGAGACATTCTTGTCATACGATTGTCTTAGTGCAATTAATGGTATACACGTGAATTCTACAGTACCAAGACCACAAGTTGCAACGCATTACACTAGCCATAATTTGCCTGTTTCTATTGACTTTGATCTCAAGTTGACATATGTATTCGCTGGCTATGAGGGATCAACCCATGATGCAAATGGTTCCAACAAACACCATAATTTCATAGAGACATCCAACTCAAATTATAACTCATGATAAGTATTTCTGTAATCTTTAGCCTAAGTGACACACGGTGTGCATATTGTCACCTTTGCACACGTGGGACAAGGTGTCTCCGGAGATTACATTAATAAAAGCACTTGAGTAACATAATAGATCTACTTATTCAACTAGATTACAAAGCTCATGACCATAATAAGATCATGCATAGAGAGAGATATGAACACATAGCTACCGATAGAGCCCTTAGCCTCGGGGGAGAACTACTCCCTCCTTATCATGGGAGTCAGCAACGGTGATGGAGATGGCGGTGGAGTGGATGGAGATGGCTCCGGGGGCAATTCCCCGTCCCGGCAGGGTGCCGAAACAGAGACTTCTATCCCCCGAATCTCCTCTTCGGTTGCGGCGGCGCTGCGGAACTTTTCAGGGATTTCTGATCTGGTCCTTAGGGTTTTCTCCTGGGGGGAATATATAGGCGAAGGGGCAAGGTCGGTGGAGGTCCGAGTGGCCCATGCCATATGGTGGCACGGCCAGGGGCCTGTAGCAACCTGGTGTGGTTTCTTCGCGGCTAATCTTCGTCTCCCATTCGGATTTCGTGTCGTGTTTGGAAAAAAAGAACTTTAGCTTTTCTTTCGTCCAATTCTAAGTATATTTCTTTACTAGCTTTTCGGAAACTAAAAACAGCAGAAAACAGGAACTGGCACCGTGGCATCTTGTTAATAGGTTAATTCCAGAAAATGCATAAAAATGCCACAAAGTATAGACAAAACATAAGATAGTTGGTACAAAACAAGCATGGGGCATCAAAAATTATAGATACGTTTACAACGTATTAATCGTCATGGACTGCCTCATACTGAAGAACTTTCTTGGTGGTGCACACACAAGGGGAACACTATTATTGGATTTCAGTTGTTTAGGAATCATCTTATTAATGCTACCATCGAGTATCTAATACTAAGCACATAATAATATACACACAACAATCATACATCAAATGTAAGTGAGATGCGATATGGTCTTCGCGCTATGATCTCCATCTTAGCGCCTCGGATCTGGTGCCAGGGGGACGGCGCCCCGGTGTTTCGGTGCCCGGGAGCCGGCTCCTCCGGGTCCTGCACCATGGTCCTAGTGCCTCCGACTTCATAGTCCACCATCACGATGATGATCGTTACTACTAATTAGCAACAGAAAATAAAAAACTTTACCTTGACTATCACCACATCACATCACAATGCCCCTCTGCAAAACAAAGTTAGACGCATCTACTTTATCTTTTGCAAGTTTTACGTGGTTGTTTGGGCTTTCACATAAGAACCGTTTCTTACCTATGAATTTCAACCAAAATGTTGATTGAATGATTGTCTCTACTAACCCCCTCTCGGGCCCTCGTTTGTAAATGCTATATCAACTATTGAAAGGCAGACAGACACCCGCTAACCACTTATACGGAACAAGCCGTATATTAAGCGTGGAACCAGTCTCGCGTAAGAGTACACGTAAGGTCGGTCCAGGCCACTTTATCAATCAATACCATGATATAAACAAGTACACGTGGGAGAGTAACAATCATAAAGTCGACACCCACACGTCACAACTCGTGTGTTCTACCCGTACTAGCATTACTACGCATAGATCGGCTGCGATACCACTGTTGGGGTTCGGTCCGGAAAATCAAAAAAAATTACTACGTGGCAAACCCCGAAAGCCTAAGATCTATCTACTTGTAATACAATAACGGAAGGGGATACGGTATTCATACCTTTGAAGATTGAGTGCGGTTAACATACCGCGAGGAACGTGGATGAAGAAGACACCCCGACGTTGACCTCGAGGTCACGATGTCCTTGCGGCTCCACGATAACTCCTAGAACCGAAAGCATGATGCCGCTAGAGGGAGTCACACATGTATGATGCTTGACGATGACCCCCGCTTCTCTCCGATCCAACCGAGATTGCGAAAGTAGATCTCCCGGCTCTGAATCCCGCAACGCGACGGCGCTCCACGGTGAAGAACTCCTTACTCGCACAACCCAGACAAGGGGCCACGGTCACAAGAGAGATACGAGAGGCAACACATGTATTTTATTGATTTTCAAGTGAAAATTGGTGTATCTTAATCCTCCTATGGGCACCTCTTTATATAGGCGGAGGAAGGAGGTCCCTAAACCTTTAGGTTTCCATGTGGTACTAAAAACAATAAAAAAGGGGCAAACTAAACTAGCCAGCCGGGTGGGCCAAATCCCACCCGCGCGTCAGCCCAGCAGCAGAGGCGATGGCGCAACAGCGGGGCAAGCCGGATGGGCCGCGCGCGTGCCCAGCGGCCTGCGAGGCGGCGGCGGCGGCTAGCGCTAGCCTGGGTGGGCCGGCCCGCTAGCGCACCTTCGCACGCGACATCCAGCGGCAGCGGTGCCCGGGTGGGCCGCATGCTAGCCCAGCCTTCCCGCGTAGCTGCCCCCCCGAGCTCCCTTGGACCAGAGATGAGAGGCCCATGACGACGGCGGGTAGCGGCTGCTGCCCCTGCGCGTCCCGCTTAATCGGTCGTCCATTTATGCTGGTTCAAAACCAGCCCCTCTAATGTTTCCTTTTTGCCTTTTTATCCGTTTCCTTTTAGGTAAAATCCCTCTAGGATTTTGCCTAACTTTTAGGATGCCTTTGATAAATCTTTATTTAAATATTATTTTACAATATATTAATCATAATGACCACCTATGACCATTTATTTTACAATATATAATAAACATATTTAAATAATCATTTATTCGAAAAAAAACCTTCTCCGGTCTTTTTCTTATCCTTTCTCCAAACACCTTCGGATCTCCACAGAACTTTTCTGATTTCTTCTCACTTCTTGAGTGATTCAAACTAGCCATTAATGATCTCCAAGCTTCGTTAATCCTTTAAGAGTGTTACCCAACAGTTTGAGAATACTCCAGACATGGACATGACTCCTCTATGACCAATGATCAACAGCGGGACATGGATGCCCATAATGACCACCTGTGTACTCAATGATATTTGCCGTTGAACCATAAACACTGTGTCTTATTCCTTTTATCTCTGTGATACTGTATTATCCGAGTTTTTGATCAAGTGGCATCCCCATGTCAGTGTTCAACCTAGTTACCGATAGTACCTTCTTTATTCGATCCGATAAGTGATATCACCGTGACCTAGTTACACGCTGCGTAGCTTATGAATATAACTTATTCGAGTGGGCCCGAAGTATCTTCCATCATGCGAATGGACAAATCTCGCTCTTGACGCAGTTTCCTCAACCTGTTCCTCCGGATACCCAACATCACCTTTATGATCACCATTTCACTGAGTGACGTTATGTGCCATCAAAGTATCCTCGGTGACAGTGATTTGGTATATGGTCTCGCGGTCTAAGGAAAGAGTCACTATGTTTCCTAAACATCGTAACCTGAACTTCATGACATGATCGTGATACGATGATATAGATAGGGTATGTTTACCATATCATTCCCCAATGAAATAACCTTATTGTCAATTAGGGGCCAAGGCACCTTCATGATCAGAAAACCTTTGATCATCCGTTGACCAATGAACCAGTGACTAGAGTTTCACCAAAAACTACTGTTTGTTTGTATATCACACATGTATTGATGTTTCCCTATCAATATAGTTATAGCATGATATAAAACTTTAATCATAAACTTTATAAAATATGCCATCTAATATTTGAATCTAGGGCATATTCCCTTCACTTTGAGCTAGCAACATGAACATGTTTAGTCATCATATCAGCAAGATTATCATGAGTGCTAATTTTGCATATCTTTAATTTACCTTGAGCAACAATGTCTCGAACAAAATGACACTTGACATTGATGTGCTTAGATCTCTCATGGAACATATGATCATTTATAATGTATATGGCACTTTGACTGTCACAATAAAAAGTAATGAAAGAATCATCTCTACAAAGCTCAACAAACAAACATTTTAACCAAACAGATTCTTTGCAAACTTCAACAACAGTCATGTATTCGGCTAAAGTAGTAGATTAGAAAAAAAATCCTACAACGTTGCCTTCCAGCTAACAGCTACAGACTAACATTAAACACATAACTTGTAAGGGACCTTCTCTTATCCAAATCAGCAGAAAAATCTGAATCCGCGTAGCCAATAAGTCCCTCACCAGTCCTGCCAAAGTTCAAACAAGCAGTGGAAGTTTCATGAAGGTACCTGAACCCACGGTACAACCTTCCAATGTTCTTTTCTCTCTACTCGGCCCAAGCCTCCGGCGACAGGCCTCGCTCCGCTTGCTAAGTTAGCCTTCTTATTGAATTTGGAACACAATATAATAATCTGGAGGGAGCAATGGATGTCATCGGTGGTTGGTTGTGTTGAAAATATAAGCAATAATCCATATGATTTAATCCGAATAATAAACTGATAAAACATGATCATACAAACGGTACTAAAACCAATTATGCAGATCAACAAAGTAGATGAATAGATTACATCTATAGGAGATAAACCTATCACATCTATATCAAATGCTAGAACAAAGAACTCTAGCATAATCCAAAACAGAGAAATTGAGATCACATACGATGTAGGCTGAATAGCAGCCGCAGCGGTTGCAGCAGCGTCGCCCATGTTGAGGTTATCGAAGAGGTCGCTCACGTCCGGGAAGAAGTCGTCGTTCCAGAACTCGCCGTCGGACGACGTCGTAGTTGCCAGTAGTCGTGCTTGAGCGCTCCACAAAATCCTGATCGCCCCTCACCCGTACAGGTTCACGAGAGGTGGGGTTCCGGAGGCCTACTCTCCCGATCTGCGGTGCACGCCGCAAGCCGGGATGGGGAAGACGAAAGCGGCGGCGCAAGGTTCTGGAGGTAGGCGCGTGTGTGGATTGATTCGGTGCCGATTAGGTTTAGCCCGGACGCTTATATAGTGCAGGTTAGGAAGATCGTGGGCTCAGCCCACGTCCGAGTCGGTAACAGCCACATCCATAAAAACTGGAAACGGCTATAATTAACGCGTCCGTTAATGACTCATAATCAGTTTTCCCAACAAGTAAAATAAAGCTCGGCTCGGCGAGATTCCCGCAACCCACGGCGTGCGCGCGTCATGACGAGGCGAGGCGTGGCGTGGCGAGGCGAGGCGGGCGGCGTCGGAGGATGAGTGCGCGAGGGATACTCTTCTTGTCACACCTTAGTGAGTGGTGCAACACTCTACTATATAAGGTGGTCCAACTCCCCTTCAACTAGCAATGTGGGACTAAACTTTAGTATCACTAGCACAGCCATATGCTGTCATATACAGGTGGGCCAAAGAGAATTTCAGAATTTTTCTAATGGGCCAACAGCCCAATATACACCAAATTCCAACAATCCCCCACAAAGTCTCATTGGCACATCACAACACTTTTCTTCCAGAACATTGTTTTATATACCGGTGTATAGTGGATACTGTTAAGTTGAACTCCATGTTAAACTTTATGCTATACTAGCTAGCAACTTGAATAGTGAACTATGCCTTGAACTAGAAGTTTTCTGCGCGCTAGTTTCACACAAAGTCTAGACCGGTACAGGGCTACCGTCGGCTTCCCCGCGGTTTGGAGCTTTTGCGTCATACTCTAGGGCCTTTCATGAGTTTATTAGAGAGCACCCAACTCTCACGGACTGCGACGTTTAACAGTCAGACTCATATAGGTGTGTTCCTCAAGATATGTTCTCCAGGACAACATCTCTGCTTATAAAAAGCCACTTGGAACACATTAAGATAAATATCAACCTGCCATGCAGATTAAGAGAGTATTGCATCTTTATGGAGATGTAAATATAATATGGGGATACTCTCCTCTCAGCTGACCAACAGCTTGTCTCCCAGCTCTCATTCACGGGATCTCCGATCACATAGAGTGGGTTGCCACTGGGATCAACTCATAGCGTGGGTCTCAAACCCATCTCCCTCGATGCATTAACTATCACATTGCGTGATAAACCCTTTGTGATGGGACCTACCAGGTTTTTAGATGTTTGGATATAATCCAACGCAATAACTCCAGAGTTTCTCAGTTTCCTGACAGATTTCAATCTCCTCTTCACATGCCTTGATGACTTCATATTATCCTTAGAACTGTTTACTTTGACGATCACAGTTTGATTATCACAGTTCATCAGGATGGCGGGTATTGGTTTTTCAACCACAGGTAAGTCAATCAAGAGCTCACGAAGCCACTCCGCTTCAACAATGGTTGTGTCTAATGCTGTGAGTTCTGCTTCCATTGTTGACCTCGTTAAGATGGTCTGCTTGCAAGACTTCTAGGAAACAGCGCCACCACCAAGTGTAAACAAATAACCACTTGTGGCCTTAATCTCATCAGCATCAGATATCTAGTTTGAATCACTATAACCTTCAAGTACCCGAGGATACCCTGTATAGTGAATACCATAACTCGCTGTGCCTTTCAAATAGCGCAAAACTCTTTCAAGAGCATGCCAATGATCATCTCCAGGATTTGACACAAATCGACTCAGTTTGCTTACAACAAAGGAGATGTCAGGTCTAGTAGCGCTGGCTAAATACAAGAGCGAGCCAATAATTTGAGAATATCTCAATTGATCTTTAGCAGTCCTTCGATTCTTTAGAAGTAGCATACTCGGATCATAAGGCGTTGGAGAAGAATTGCAGTCGCTATACCCGAAGCGACTCAATATCTTTTCCACATAGTGAGACTGAAGCAGTGTAATCCCACCATTGTCATCCTTTAGTAGCTTGATGTTTAAAATTACATCAGCCACTCCCAAGTCCTTCATCTCAAAGGAGCGAGATATGAACTCTTTGACCTCCTCGATAACAGCGAGGTTGGTCCCGAATATCAATATGTCATCAACGTAGAGACACATAATAACTCCCTCGCCCCCACCATGGCGATAGTACACACATTTGTCAGCTTCGTTTACAACAAAGCCTTCAGCAGTTAAAGTTCTTTCAAACTTCTCGTGCCACTGTTTAGGAGCTTGCTTAAGACCATATAAAGACTTCACTAACTTACACACCTATCCTTCATGACCATCTACTACAAATCCATCAGGCTGCTCCATATAAATTTCCTCATCTAGCTCTCCATTTACAAAAGTTGTCTTAACGTCCATTTGATGAACGAGAAGACCATGTGAGGCAGCCAAGGAAAGTAGTACTCGAATAGTGGTCAATCTGGCTACAGGTGAGTAGGTATCGAAGAAGTCTTCACCTTCCTTTTGGGTATAACCCTTAGCCACAAGGCGTGCCTTGTACTTTTCAATAGTACCATCAGGTCTAAGCTTTTTCTTGAACACCCATTTACATCCTACAGGTTTACACCCATAAGGACGATCAGTGATTTCCCAAGTACCATTAGCTAAGATGGAGTCCATCCCGCTCCGGACAGCTTCCTTCCGAAGAGTCGAGATCTTGAGATACATAGGCTTCTGAAATAGAAGTGGGAGTATCATCCACAAGGTACACAATGAAATCATCACCAAATGACTTTGCAGTCCTTTGTCTCTTGCTCCTTTTGGGAGCTTCATTGTCATCCTCCACATGATCATCAGAGTGTTCTATCGGCATAGTGGGTTCAGGAATTATAGAAAATTCCTGACTAGATGAACTAGTCATCTGCTGATTTGATGAGCTAGACATACCTTTCATAGGAAAGATGTCCTCAAAGAAAGTCGCATCATTCGACTCTATAATTGTACCAACATGCATGTCGGATACCTCAGATTTTACTATCATAAATCTATAGCCAATGCTATGAAAAGCATATCCCAGAAAAACACAATCAACGGTTTTTGGTCCAAGCTTTCGCTTCTTGGGTATTGGAATATTGACTTTCGCAAAACAACCCCAAGTTCGTAAGTAAGAGAGTTTAAGCCTTTTCTTTTCCCATTCCTCAAATGGAGTCATAGTTTTATCCTTTACAGGAACACGGTTTAGGACATGACACGCAGTCATTAGCGCCTCCCCCTACCATTCCTTGGAAAGACCCGATGTATCTAACATGGCGTTAACCAAATCAGTTAGAGTGCAGTTCTTTCTTTCGGCCACCCCATTTGACTGAGGTGAGTAGGGAGGCGTCCTCTCATGTATAATACCGTGTTCCATACAGAATAAATCAAATTCGTTTGAAAAGTACTCTCCACCACGATCCGACCTTAGCCGCTTGATTTTAAGATCAAGTTGGTTTTCTTCCTCAGCTTTATAGATTTTGAAGTAGTTCAAAGCTTCATCTTTAGATTTCAGAAGATAAACATAGCAGTATCTAGTGGAGTCATCAATCAACGTCATAAAGTATCTTTTTACACCTTTTGTCAACACACCATGAAGGGTTTCGCAGCATAGTAAATCAAAAAAATTCTACGGATGCGAACGGGAAAGCCAAGATCTAATCTAGGAGATGCAAACAACGAGAGGGATTAGATGAGATCTTCATACCCTTGAAGATTCGCACAGCGGAACGTTCGTCGGAACGTGGGTGATGTAGTCGTACTCGCTTCTCCTCCTCGCGATCCGATCCGATCTAGCACCGCAAGTGGCGATGCCTCCGAGAGATGCACACGTGCGGCACCTCGACGTCTCCTCCTTCCTCGGTCCAGCAAGTATGGTGGAGAGACGGATTGGATCTACAACGCGATGGCGCGGTGCAAGTGGTGGAGAGTTTCTGCAGCAGGGCTTCGCCTACGTGCAGTCGGGAGGGAGAGAGAGAGGAGGGCAGCAGGGCGGCTAGGGCTTGAGGAGGAGGTGTTTGGGGGGTGGTGCACCCCCAGCCCTCTTTATATAGAGGGGTGGGCGCCAACCCTAGCCCCTCCCCCAAGCCTAGGCCGGCGGCCAAGGAGGGAAGAGTGGGGGGCAAGTTTCCCCCCTCCTTCTAGAAGCTCCCCTAGGGTTTCCCCTAGGTTTGGCCGGCTGGGCCCTATGGGGCCTTGTGCCCCTGGCCCAATGCGGCCAGGGCACTCCCTCATAGGCCCATGCCCCCTCCCGGCAGGTGGGGCCACGTTGGTCCCCCTCCGGAAGGTTCTAGAAGCTTCCAGTACAATACTGATTAACCCGAAACAATTCCGAACTCCAAAAACTGCATTGCCTTATATGAATCTTATTCTCCGGACCATTCCGGAACCTCTCGTGATGTCCCGGATCCCATCCGAGACTCCGAACAAAAACTCATAACCAATTATCCAATCCATCCTAGCGTCGAGACACGTTAAGTGTGTGACCCTTCGGGTTCGAGAACATGCAGACATGATCTTCTATCAATAATCAACAGCGGGGTCTGGAAACCCATATTGACTCCCACACATTCATCGATGATCATATCGGATGAACCACGATGCCAGGATTCAATCAATCCCATATTTATATTCCCTTCGTCTCACGATATTTTACTTGCCCGAGATTTGATCGTCGGTACCGTCATACCTAGTTCAATCTCGTTCACAGCAAGTACTTTACTCATTTCGTAATCCGATATCACTTTGTGATTAACTCCTTAACCACATGCTTGCAAGCGGTGTTGATATCGATTACCGAGTGGGCCCGAAGTATATCTCTTTGACTTGGGAGGGACAAATCCCATCTCGATACATACAATCCAACAAGTACTTTCCGATCACCTGAGAGACACCTTTATGATCACCCTCTCATAGGATGACGTTTGATGACCTCAAAGCTTTCTTCCGATACCAGGGAGTTGTATTATCTCATGGTCTAAGGAATACAATATTTGACATAAGAAAAGCTTCGCAAAGATGAACACGATGACACGATCTAATTGCTTCGCTTAGTTTGGGTCTGTCCATCATATCATTCTCCCAATGATATGATCTCATTATTAATCGACAACTCATTTCTATGGTTAAGAAACCTTAACCATCATTAATCAATGAGCTAGTCCATAGAGTCATACTAGGGACACGGTGTTGTTCACAAACCACACAAGTATTAAAGTTTCCGCTTAATACAATTCTAGCATGGAATATAAACTTTATCATGAACAAGAATTATAATAATAACATCTTTATTATTGCCTCTAGGGCATAATTCCAACAGTCTCCCACTTGCACTAGAGTCAATAATCTAGTTTACATTTGGCAACAATCTCACACCCATGGCACTAAGGTGCTGATCATGTTTTACACGTGAAAGAGGTTTAGTCAATGGATCTGCGACATTTAGATCTGTATGTACTTTGCTAATCTTCAGATCTCCATCTGCTATATAATCTCGGATTATATGAAACTTGCGGTTGATATGCTTGGTATTTGGATGATATCTTGGTTCCTTAGCGAGTGCTATGGCACCAGTGTTGTCACACAATATCTCCAGTGGGTCCAATGCACTTGGAACCACGCCAAGCTCAGTTGAAAGGACTATATCTTCCCATGATGTTTTTGGTGTCAAATGACAATCCCAACCGTGTTTTTAACTGTGCTCTTGAGTTTCAGGGGAAACGTCGTCGTTGTCTCATTCTATTGTGATGGATGCGCTCTTGTGATCTTTTGAAGACGGTGGCCCTTTTAGTCTTCTTCTAGTTTCTTTCTGGTTGATGTTTTTAGGTCACCGTACTATTAAGAGGGGGTCCATTTTGGAAGGCTGTGGGAAATCACTTGTTCTTGCACAAACCTATATGCACCGCCATAGCCATCCCATTATCCCGTGAGAGAGAGTGTGTTCCTGTTCTGTTGGGGCCTTTTATGTCTCACCGGAACTTCCGGTCATAGACCGGAAGTTCTGCTCTAACTTTTTCTGCGGGCTGCTCTTCTGTTTGTTCTGACGCTTGTTCCGCCCAAGTTCCGGTGGCGGTTCAGTAACCTTCTGGGTGAAGTGTGCTATTTGCCGGAACTTGGCCGGAACTTGCATCTGAACTAGCCCTGCCAAAAGTTCTTGAGCGGAACTTCCGCCTGAGGCTAGAACTTCCGGTCTGACCCGCTCGCGACCCAAAAGTTCCGCCTCTTGTTCCGCCCAAGTTCCGGTGGCGGTTCAGTAACCTTCTGTCTTGAAGTGTGCTATTTGCCGGAACTTGATCGGAACTTGCTCGGAAGTTCACCGGAACTTCCGGTCTGTTTTGACCGGAACTTCCGGTTGCGCTTCAGGAGCAGGCGTCAACGGTCTGATGACCGTTGGAGCCAGGCTCAGGCGGAACTTCCGGCCTCTCACCAGAACTTCCGGTGAGGTCGTGGGGGCTGTAACGGTTCAGTGCGAGGGGGCCTATTTAAGGCACCCCTCTTCTTCCTCCCTCTTCCTCTTGAATTTTTCTCTCTCCTCCATTAATGCTTGAGCTTCACCTCACTAGATCTCTCTCTCTAGCCACTCAAATGACCTGATCTTTTGAGAGGTGAGGGAGGTGACCTAGATCTACACTTCCACCAAAGAAGAATTGATTTCCCCCACCCATCCTTTGTGGATCTTGTTGCTCTTGGGTTTCTTGGAACCCTAGACGGTGTAGGGCATCCCCGGAGCTGAGGCATGTGTTGTAAAGCTTCGAGGTGTCGTTGAGGGCCTCCAATTGAGTTGTGGAGCCTCCCGCTCAACCTTGGTGTAAAGGTTTCGGTTGGCGCCTTCAAGGTCACCGGTTAGTGGATTGTGAGGCCTCCTTTGTGGGGGAGCTCACCGGAGAAGAAGGTGAGGCCTTTGTGGCGCTCGGGTGACCTTGTGTGGCCCCGACACCTCTCCAACATAGACGTAGCTCCTTGGGAGTGAACTACGGGAATTACATCTCCGTGTCCCCTCGCCGGTTACTTCGTTCCCTTCCTTTACTCCTTGCTATTTACTGTTTTTGTGGTTGGTGTTCGTTTTCTTGCTTTTAGGTTGTTCACCTAGTTACATCTCTAGATAACTTTCTGTCTTGTTGAGCCTAAAAGTGAGAAACAAATTAAAATTTGGTAGACGCCTATTCACCCCCCCTCTAGTCGTATCAAGTCGGTACTTTCAATTGGTATCAGAGCCCAGGCTCTTACTTCGGGCTTTACCGCCTAAGAGACTATGGCCGACGAAGGGGGTAGTGAAACTGAAAAAGCCAAGAACTTGGCCACTATGGATGACCTCAATCAATTGGAGTCATCCATGATGTCCAAGTTCGAGGAAATGATGACTCTCCTGCAGTCTCTCAAGCCAAACCCCATGGTTGCTATTTACACACCCCAACCCAACGAGGTTCCTCCCACCGTTACGGTGTCCACCCCCGGGGTAACTCCCGCGGATGCCACCACTCACTTGGGACTTGGTTTTGTTGCTCAAACCTCTACCAAGGTTCCAAGTGAGAACATCGAGGAGCCCGAGAACCCAACTTCCAAAGGGGAGAATGGAGGAAAGGACTACTCAGCGGTACCCCCACCGCCGAAGTACACTCCGGATCCACCCATTCCCATGCCACACATTATACCTCAAGGAGCACCACCCATGCTAGATACGTCTAATTTTGCCAATTGGCAATATCTAATGCGCTCACATATTTCCAGCTCATCCATTGAGTTAATGAGGATTGTGGAGGATGGATTCTCTCCATTTGACCCAAAGAAGTTGACACGAGGTGAAGTGGTGGACAAGCAACTCAATGCTACAGCTTTGGGAATGATTCAAAAGGCCTTGACTCCAAAGGATTTTGCTCACATTCGCCAATTTGACACTGCCAAGGGAGCTTGGGATCAACTCACCGAGCTCTTTGTTGGGAATGCTAGCATCCAAAGCTCCAAGTTTGATGAGATCAACAACGAGTGCGATGGTTTCGCAATGCAAGATGATGAGACCCCTGAAGACATGTATAGGCGCCTTAAGGTCCTTTGTTCCACTATGAGGGACCTTGGGGCTCACTATGTTGATGACAAGTTTATGAAGAGGAATTTCATTCAAGCTCTTCTCCCATTCGAAGAACAAAAGCTCAACTCTATCAAGGGAAGAACCAACTTTCACTTAATGACCTCCCAAGAAGTCTTGAGTGAAGTAATTGCCATGACTATTGCTAAGAAGAATGCGGAGTCCGCTCGAGCTAGAGCCATTGGATCAACAAAAGTGAACCTTGCTTTGAAGGCCAAGGCTATTGAAGTTGATGATGATGATACATCAAGTGAGTGGTCTCAAGAAGATCTCAAATGTGCCTTCAACGAACATCTTTCTCTCGCTTCAAGGGCCTTTTGGAACAAGTCCGGATTCAAGTCAAGATCAAGGGATAACTCAAGATTCAACTCACCCAACAAGTCTCCCAAAGCAAGGTCATGCTACAATTGCAACGACAAGAGTCACTTCGTGGCCAAGTGCCCCTTTGAGAACCGTGAAGACAATGGTGGTCGTCTCATTCGCAAGGTCAAGTCAAGATCTCCTCATCCCATAAACAAGAACTACACCATCAAGAACGCCACTAACAAGGAACGAGCAATTGTGGTCCATGAAGAATATCTTTCGGGCACGGATGAAGATGATGATGATGATGATGAAGTTCATGGTGGAGAGATCGTGGGGGTTGCTGCTATTGCCACTACCTCAACTCCACGACTATCCCTCTTCGACTCGCCAAATGAAAATGTCATCTCCTCCAACCAAAAGTGCTTCATGGCCAAGGCCATAGGTATCACGAAACCCACTCCTCAACCCATCTCTAGTGAGCCTTCCTCTCTTGATCTTGTTGGTCTAGAGGTGAAGAAAGAGATGATTGACATGTGTGAATTTGTTGCTACCTTAGATGAAGAAACTAAAAACTGCTTTGAGTCCTTACTTGCACAACTTGAAAATGCTAGAGATGCCTTAGATGAAAAGGAAGAACTTATTGACTTGCTAAGTAAAAATGAAAGAGATGCCGCCGATGAAATTGCCTCTCTCACTCAAAGTCTTGAGGATGAACAAAATATGAGAATTAATCTTGAAGAAAATGTGTCTAAGCTTGTAGATGGTCATAACAACACTTTGACCTCTACAATTAAAGAACGTGACCATGCTCTCGCTTTGATTAAGGTTCTCAAGAAAGAAAATGCTGAGTTTGTGGGTGGTCATGGTAGGACTCAAAAGGATCTTGAGAAACTCAAAGAGGAACACAAAGCCTTGGAGAGTAAATTCTCAAGTCTTTTTGAGGCTCATGAACAGCTTCAAACTCAATTAACTCGTGATCTTTCTAAGTCTTCCGCTGTGCAAATTATAGACTTGTCTAGATCTCCTAACCCTTGTTGCAAGCATGAGCATCTCATAGAGGAGGTCAAGGTTTTGAAGGATAAACTTGCCAAGACTAAGAAGAAGAAGAACAACAACAACAAGAAGAAAAAGAACAAGGGCATGGCCCAAGGAGTACCAAATGGCCTAACCCTCTTGCAAAGTGACAACTTTGCCGGAAAGAACAATCCCTCTTATATTCTTTGCAAATCTTATGATGGTCATGTATATGCTAGATATGTGGGGACATCTTACACGCATGATTATCATTGGGCCATTTGGGTGCCAAAGGTTCTTGTCACTAACAAAAGGGGACCCATTGCAAAATGGGTACCTAAAACCAAGGCTTGATTTTCTTGTAGGACTATGCTTCCGGCGGATCAAAATGGGTGCTTGATAGTGGTGCCACAAGTCATATGACCGGAAGCAAGTCTATCATGACCGAGTTGAGACCCAATATTTCCAACACCATGGTCTCCTACGGTGACAAAACAAGCTCTCAGGTTTTGGGTTTTGGCAAAGTGGTGGTAACCCCGGATGTATCCTTGGTTGACGTCATGCTTGTCAAAACTCTTGGTTACAACTTACTCTCAGTTCGTGCTCTTGCTCTTATGGGTCTTTCTTCTTTCTTTAATTCTCATTCCGTGGTCCTCATGTGGAGCAAGTCTCTCAAGGTGGCTTTTGTAGGATATGTAGAACATGACTTGCGTGGTGGACTTTTCGGGGACCACTACTCCTCATGCTCTATGTCTCTATGCTAAAGCCGACAAGGGCTGGTTGTGGCATCGCCGCCTAGCCCATGTTAACATGAGGACTTTGCAAAGACTTCACTCGAGGGCCACATCCTTGAATTAACGATGTTTCTTTTGCCAAAGATCGTGTTTGGGGCTTGTATTGAAGGGAAGATGCATGAAACTCCTCACAAAGCGCTCAATCAAATCACTACCAGAGATGTTTGGAGCTCTTGCATATGGATCTCTTTGGTCCTCCCTCTCATGATAGCCTTGGAGGCAAGAAGTATTGCTTGGTTATTGTGGATGATTTCTCAAGATACACTTGGGTGTTCTTTTTCAAGTACAAGAGTGAGACTCAACAAACCGTCATTGACTTTGCTAATGAGGTTCAACGGAAGCACAATGCAACTATTCTCTCAATTCGAAGTGACAATGGCACCGAGTTCAAAAACTATACCTTGGATGAGTTTCTCAGTGATGAAGGAATCAAGCATCAATACTCCACTCCCTACACCCCTCAACAAAACGGAGTTGCTGAAAGGAAGAATCGCACTTTGATGGATGCGGCTCGGTCTATGATAGCTGAGTTCAAGTCTCCATACAACTTTTGGGCCGAGGCCATCTCCACCGCTTGCCATGCAACCAACCGGCTTTATATCCGCAAGAACAAGAACAAGACCCCCTATGAACTTCTCACCGGGAAAAAGCCTAATGTTAGCTACTTTCGGGTGTTTGGGTGCAAGTGCTACATACTCAAGAAAGGAGTTCGGTTGTCAAAGTTTAAATCCAAGGCTCAAGAAGGAATTTTCGTTGGTTACTCAAATCAGTCCCATGCTTATAGAGTCTACAACAAAGCCAATGGAAGAGTTGAAGAGACGAGCAACATGCAGTTTGATGAAAATCATGAGTCCCTTGTTAGGCAAGATGGTGTTTGTGATCCAAGTGATGAAATTCCTCCCAAGGCCATAGGAAGAATGGGTGTGGGTTTCCACCTCCCCATTGAGGATCCCCTTATGGACGAAGGAGAAGGACCAAGCTCTACTCAAGTGGAGCCCTCACTCTCACAAGATCATCTTGCACCTCAAGGACCTACTTTCTTGGCACAAGCTCCCTCAAGCTCTTCCGAAGCTTCCCATGCTCATGACTCTCCAAGCTCTAAAGAACAAGCTCTTCATCAAACTCATCAACCTCCCCAAGATGGGGCTCCTCCTCAAGGTCACGTTTCTTCCCAAGGTCAAGCTCGTCAAGATCAAGATCAAGTCAATGATCCTCAAGGATCCTCTCCAAGTTATGACTCCCCCGAAGTGGAAATTGATGAAGATGACCCTCGTGTTCGTGCTTATAGTCAAGGGGGTGGCTCAATTGGTGGAAATGACCAAGTGGTAGCTCAAGAATCTCGAATTGAAGCACAAGCCCGCCGTCAAGCCTATCGTCTCGCCAAGCTTGTTCGAGATGGCCATATCCTTGATAATGTCTATGGAGATTTCAATAAAGGTTCCACTACTAGGAGGCAACTAGCTTCCTTTTGCTCTCACCATGCGTTTATCTCTCTTGTGGAACCACAGGAAGTCTTCGAAGCTCTTGAAGATGATGATTGGCTTGATGCTATGAACGAAGAACTTCACAACTTCAAGAGGAACAATGTTTGGACATTGGTTGAGCGGCCTAAAGACTGTCAAAACGTCATTGGAACCAAGTGGGTCTTCAAGAACAAGTGCGATGCGAATGGAATTGTCGTGCGCAACAAGGCAAGGTTAGTTGCCCAAGGATACTCACAAGTTGAGGGCATCGACTACGGTGAGACTTACGCCCCCGTTGCTCGCCTTGAATCCATTCGTATGCTCCTTGCCTTTGCTACCCATCATAACTTTAAATTGTATCAAATGGATGTCAAGAGTGCTTTTCTTAATGGTCCTTTGAAAGAGTTGGTATACGTCAAGCAACCTCCGGGCTTTGAGGATCCACTTTTTCCGAACCATGTCTACAAGCTCAATAAGGCACTATATGGCCTTAAGCAAGCCCCACGTGCGTGGTATGATTGCCTTAGGGAGCTCTTGTTAGACCGTGGCTTCGAAGTGGGCCTCATTGATCCCACTCTTTTTACTAAGAAAGTTGGAGGCCACTTGTTCGTATGCCAAATCTATGTTGATGACATTATATTTGGGTCTATTAACAAAACTTTTAATGAGGATTTTGCCAAGCTCATGACCGACCGCTTCGAGATGTCCATGATGGGGGAGCTGAAGTTTTTCCTTGGGTTTGAAGTCAAACAATTGAGGAAAGGGACTTTTATCAACCAAGCCAAGTACATCCAAGACATGCTCAAGAAGTTCAAGTTTGATCAAGTCAAAGGTGCCAAGACTCCCATGCCAACTAAGGTTAATCTTGATCTCGATCCCAAGGGTAAGGAGGTGGATCAAAAACTCTATCGATCGATGATTGGTTCTTTGCTCTACCTTTGTGCATCTCGACCGGATATTATGTTGAGCGTGGGTATGTGTGCAAGATTTCAAGCCGCACCAAAGGAAAGTCACATGGTGGCTGTCAAGAGGATCTTTCGATATTTAGTTCATACCCCAAACTTTGGGTTGTGGTACCCCAAGGGAGCCAGCTTTGATCTCATTGGTTACACGGATTCGGACTAGGCCGGTGACAAAGTGGGAATAAAGTCAACCTATGGAGCTTGTCAGTTTCTCGGAAGATCTTTGGTTTGTTGGTCCTCGAAGAAGCAAAACTGTGTGTCTATGTCTACTGCCAAAGCTGAGTATATCTCTGCCGCAAGCTGCTGTGCTCAATTGCTATGGATGAAGCAAACCTTGAAGGATCTTGGACTATATTTTGACAAGGTGCCTCTTCTTTGCGACAATGAGAGTGCAATTGCTATTGCTCACAATCCCGTGCAACACAACTGGACCAAGCACATTGAGATTCATCATCATTTCATTCGGGACCATGTTGCTAGAGGAGACATTTCTTTGGAGTATGTTCCCACCAAGGCAAATCTTGCGGATCTTTTCACGAAGCCTCTTGATGAAGCAAGGTTCCGAGAGTTAAGGCATGAGCTAAATATCATTGATTCGAGCAATGTTGCTTGAGCCCTTGCACACCTACCCGTGTCTCAATGTGTATCTTGTTTGGATGTAGGCATGGATTTAGGGGGAGTGTAGTTCCTCTTATGAACAAACACTATCCCTATTATGCACACATTAAAGTTTTCATACTCTATAGTCTCTAAAGGAGACCATTTCAGCTTCATGATGAGTGTTGGTAATGACCCAAGATATATCTTCGTGGTGTCAAGCCATTTACTCTTATATAAGGTGGCTTCAGCCACCGACTCGTTTTATTTGGTTCTTTGACCTTTTTGTTTTTCATGTTTTTTGTTGTTTTTGGTTCTTCACAGTTTGAGCTATCTATCCTAAGCCTTACCTCTCCTCAAGCCCTCTCTATTCCCTTCACAAGTTCTTCCTTGTTATCCTATCCTGAGATGGTCTTCCTGGCGTCAGCGGAACTTCCGGTCGATCGACCGGAAGTTCAGTCCACTGAACTTCGGTCCCCTGACTGAACTTCCGGTGGTGCTCCCTGTCCTATATAAGGTGGGCCTTGGGGGAAAACGGGATCTTCTTCCTTTTTCCCCCAAGACCCATCTTCTATCTGGAGCGCCGCCGGCCAGGACTTCTCCAAGAGGGTGCTCCGGCCCCCTCTTCTCCAACCGCTCCTCCACAGATCTGCTCCGTGGGATCCTTCCCCACCTCGATCTCCCGCCATGGACTCCGGTATTTGCCCTTAACTCCCTCCATTAATGGAGATCTTGCTCTCACCATGGCTTGAGTTAGGGCACACCTTGTCTAGGCTAGTTCTTTGGCTAGAACTTGTTGGAAGATCTTGGTAGGCCTAGGGTATCATGCTAGAGTAGATTGGTCCAATACATCCTTGGAAAATTTTGTGCATTTGTGGTCTTTAGATCTAGATCTAGGGAACTCCTGTTGAAACTGTCAGTTCGTGGCCTCACCGGAACTTCCGGTGAGCCACGACCGGAACTTCCGGTGGACCATTTTTCACCGGAAGTTCCGACGTTTCAGCGGAAGTTCCGGTTACAATGCATTTTTTTCTGTTTGTATTTTTCCAATCTAATTCTTTTGTTTCCTCTTCCGAACTTGTGCACTTATCCCACCTTCCCTCCCTACTCTTGTGCTTTCTTCTCAGGGGAAGGAGATACTCGCCAAGGCAAGCGTGCCCGCCGACCATCCGCTGACATTCCTCCTGAGATTGATGAGGAAGATGCTGAGGTTGTGCGTCCAACCACTCAGACTTCTCGCCAGAAGGCTGCTGCTGCAGGGAAGAGGCCTGCTCTTGCTCAGAAGGCCACCGCTGCTGGGCCAGACATGACCAAAGCCAAGATTTCCAAGTGGACTCAGAAGGCTTACTCTGCATTCAGGGCTACAGATCCCTACCTCGTGCCTCGTGATCGTCTCTGCTTGGACCCTCATTTTCACACCTGCCGTCAGGAGCATATTTATGAAGAAATTTATGCATCAAAGAAGAAGTTCGTGGTTGCTCCTCAGAAGTACATCAATGTGCCTCACATGGAAGAGAAGCAAGTCTATTTTGGAGAGGCTCTTGATATCTGCTAGAAGTTTGGGTTGATTCCCTTCATGGAGCACCGTCAGAACTTTGATGTGACTGCTATTGCTCAGTTCTACTCCACTCTGTTTCTTCACATGTAGTCATCTACTGAAGGTGTGATGAAATGGATGACCAGGGACGTGTTTCTTACCGCTACTTGGGCTAAGTTTGCTGAGCTTCTTGGCTATCCCATTCAGCCTGGCCGCGGGGCAAATGGTTGGCGTGTTCATGGTCCGGTAGCTGCTGATCCTGAGGTCCTGGAGCCTCTCTACATTGAAGGGTGGGGGTCTGTTGGGTATGTGAATCATCTGCTGCCAGTTTTTGACATCATGCGCAGGGTGTACTTGAACACCATCTCTCCCAAGACTGGCAACTTTGATCAGTTTCATGGATATCAGGTTGACCTCATGCATCAGACTTTTCTTCGCCAAGACACTGACATGAAAATGGATGTTATGCACTTCATCTACTCAGAGATGTGGGCGGCTCTCATTGAAAAGAGCTCCTGCATCTATGCTCCCTACATTCAGACTCTCATCAATCACAAGTGGCTCGAGAAGACTGGCTACCCCTTCCCTCAAGACAACATCACCATTCATGAAGAGAAAAGGTTCCGTGTGAGTAAGCACCAGAAGCCCCGTACTCAGGAAGAAAAGGAAGCTGCTCTCAAGAAGACTCAAGATGTTGCTAGTGGTCCCTCCTCTGCTCCTGGTGGCTCTAGTGTTGGTGGTCCTTCTCTCCAGAGGCAGCCATCTTGGGCAAAGAAGCTGCTTGGCAAAGTGAAGAAGACTTTCTGCTTTCTGCAGGACCGCGAGTATCAGGCTTATGTTGATCAACGTCACAATGTTCTGCGCCAGAAGGCCATCATGGCAGCCCTCAACATTCCTTGCTCACCGGTCTCTAGCTCTGTCACTGCTCCCAAGGAGGATTGGGTTATAACAAGCTGCAATCAGTGCGAAGATGAGTCTAAGGAGGAGGTCACTGGTCCGCCTCAGTCTTCTCCTCCTTCACCTTCTCATGGCTGGGACGAGTAGATTGATCTCTTCTTCCTTTTTGGTGTCTCGATGCCAAAGGGGGAGAAAGATGTCTATTAGGTTGTCTACGGGATTTGCATGGGTTGAGTCGCGAGCCTGTTCTTGCCTTTGATCTTTTCTTACTCGCGAACTCTCTAGTTTATTTGTGTGCTTGTGGTTTTATGTCCGTGAACTTATGTGTGCTTGTGGACCATGTGGTATGTTATGTTTGAGACTATGTGGTATCTTTGTGGTATCTTATTCTTTGCCGTGAGTGTGGTATCTTATTGTCATCTCTTGGGCTATTTCTATGGTGGTGGAGCCTCATTGCTCTTGTTGTTATTATTACTCCGTTTGTCTCCACCACATTTAGTTGGTTCTGGTATGATCTCTATCCCTTTTTGTACTTGTGCTATCTTTGCAATTGTTAGGGGGAGCCTCCGTGTATGTGTGCTAGTTCAGTCCTTAGGGGTCTTCTCTCTACCTTGCACACATACAGGGGGAGCCTGCCCCGTCCATTGCAAAGATTGCTTTGTTTCTATGCAAATATGTGGGATTGTCATCTAACACCAAAAAGGGGGAGATTGAAAGGACTATATCTTCCCATGATGTTTTTGGTGTTAAATGACAATCCCAACCGTGTTTTTAACTGTGCTCTTGAGTTTCAAGGGAAACGTCGTCGTTGTCTCATTCTATTGTGATGGATGCTCTCTTGTGATCTTTTGAAGACGGTGGCCCTTTTAGTCTTCTTCTAGTTTCTTTCTGGTTGATGTTTTTAGGTCACCGTACTATTAAGAGGGGGTCCATTTTGGAAGGCTGTGGGAAATTACTTGTTCTTGCACAAACCTATATGCACCGCCACAGCCATCCCATTATCCGTGAGAAGGCGTGTTCTGTTCTGCTGGGGCCTTTTGTGTCTCACGGAACTTCGGTCATAGGCGGAACTTCGCTCTAACTTTTCTGGGCCGCTCTTCTGTTTGTTCCGACGCTTGTTCCGCCCAAGTTCCGGTGGCGGTTCAGTAACCTTCTGGGTGAAGTGTGCTATTTGCCGGAACTTGGCCGGAACTTGCATCTGAACTAGCCCTGCCAAAAGTTCTTGAGCGGAACTTCCGCCTGAGGCCGGAACTTCCGGTCTGACCCGCTCGCGACCCAAAAGTTCCGCCTCTTATTCCGCCCAAGTTCTGGTGGCGGTTCAGTAACCTTCTGTTTTGAAGTGTGCTATTTGCCGGAACTTGATCGGAACTTGCTCGGAAGTTCACCGGAACTTCCGGTCTGTTTTGACCGGAACTTCCGGTTGCGCTTGAGCAGCGTCAGCAGTCGATGACCGTTGGAGCCAGGCTCGGCGGAACTTCCGGCCTCTCACCGAACTCCGGTGAGGTCGTGAGGGGGCCTATTTAAGGCACCCCTCTTCTTCCTCCCTCTTCCTCTCGAATTTTTCTCTCTCCTCCATTAATGCTTGAGCTTCACCTCACTAGATCTCTCTCTCTAGCCACTCAAATGACCTGATCTTTTGAGAGGTGAGGGAGGTGACCTAGATCTACACTTCCACCAAAGAAGAATTGATTTCCCCCACCCATCCTTTGTGGATCTTGTTGCTCTTGGGTTTCTTGGAACCCTAGACGGTGTAGGGCATCCCGGGCTGAGGCATGTGTTGTAAAGCTTCGAGGTGTCGTTGAGGGCCTCCAATTGAGTTGTGGAGCCTCCCGCTCAACCTTGGTGTAAAGGTTTCGGTTGGCGCCTTCAAGGTCACCGGTTAGTGGATTGTGAGGCCTCCTTTGTGGGGGAGCTCACCGGAGAAGAAGGTGAGGCCTTTGTGGTGCTCGGGTGACCTTGTGTGGCCCCGACACCTCTCCAACGTAGACCTAGCTCCTTGGGAGTGAACTACGGGAATTACATCTCCGTGTCCCCTCGCCGGTTACTTCGTTCCCTTCCTTTACTCCTTGCTATTTACTGTTTTTGTGGTTGGTGTTCGTTTTCTTGCTTTTAGGTTGTTCACCTAGTTACATCTCTAGATAACTTTCTGTCTTGTTGAGCCTAAAAGTGAGAAACAAATTAAAATTTGGTAGACGCCTATTCACCCCCCCTCTAGTCGTATCAAGTCGGTACTTTCATCAGTGATGAAGTTCCTGATCCAAACTCCTTCACTTGACGCTTCTGCAGTAGCCATGTATTCCGCTTCCACTGTAGATCCCGTGATCACGCTTTGCTTGCAGCTTCTCCAGCTCACAGCTCCTCCATTCAAAATATAAACGTATCCTGTCTGAGATTTAGAATCATCCTTGTCGGTGTCAAAACTAGCATCGACGTAACCCTTTACGACGAGCTGTTCATCACCTCCATAGACTAAGAACACTTCTTTAGTCCTATTCAAGTACTTTAGGATGTTCTTCATGACTGTCCAGTGTTCCACTCCTAGATCACTTTGCTATCTGCTCGTCAAACTAAGAGCATTGGACACATCCGGTCTAGTACACAGCATGGCATACATGATAGAACCTATGGCCGAGGCATATGGCACTTTGCTCATAGCTTCTTTATTATTTACCGTAGCCGGACACTAAGCCTTGCTCAATATCTTACCTGACAACATAGGCACTGAACCTTTCTTTGCCTTATCCATTCTGAACCTTTTCAGAACTTTGTCTAGGTATTTACTCTGGCTTAAAGCTATCAGGCGTCTTTGTCTATCTCTATAGATTTTGATGCCCAATATATAAGCAGCTTCACCTAGGTCTTTCATTGAAAAACACTTGTTCAAATAACTCTTCACATCGTTAAGCATGTTAATGTCATTTCCAATAATTAATATGTCATCCACATATAGTACCAGAAATGTCACCGAGCTCCCACTCACTTTCTTGTAGATACAAGCTTCGTAGCTATTTGGAACAAATCCAAAGCTCCTGATCACTTGATCAAAACGAAGGTTCCAACTCCGAGATGCTTGCTTCAGTCCATAAATGGAACGCTGAAGTTTGCACACTTTATCAGCATCCTTAGGATCGACAAAACCTTCGGGTTGCATCATATACAACTCCTCATCAATGTTGCCATTGAGGAACGCAGTCTTGACATCCATCTGCCATATTTCATAATCATGAAACGCAACAATTGCTAATAAAATCCGAATGGACTTAAACATCGCTACGGGAGAGAAAGTCTCATCGTAGTCAACACCTTGAACTTGTCGAAAACCTTTCGCGACAAGCCGTGCTTTATAGACGGTAACATTACCATCCGCGTCCGTTTTCCTCTTGAAAATCCATTTGCACTCAACGACCTTTCAGTCGCTAGGAGGGTCCACCAAAGTCCATACTTGGTTTTCGCTCATGGATCCCAATTCGGATTTCATGGCCTCTAGCCATTTCTCAGAGTCTGGGCTCATCATCGCTTCCTCATAGTTCGTAGGTTCACTGTCTTCTACCAACAAGACAGTCAAGACAGGGTTGTCGTACCACTCAGGAGGGGCACGCGACCTTGTCGACCTTCGACGTTCAGTAGCAGCATCGTCCGAAGCTTCATGATCCTTGTCATTAGCTTCCTCTATTGTTGGTCAAGACGACACTGGAACAATTTCAGGTGCTGCGCTACTCTCCAACTCAAGAGAAGGTTCAACAACCTCGTCTAGCTCTACTTTCCTCCCACTCACTTCTTTCGAGAGAAACTCCTTCTCAAGAAAGGAACCGTTCTTTGCAACAAACACTTTGCCTTCGGTTCTATGATAGAAGGTATACCCAATAGTTTCCTTAGGGTATCCTATGAAGACGCATTTCTCCGCTTTGGGTTCGAGCTTGTCCGGCATCAATTTCTTGACGTAAGCTTCGCATCCCCAAACTTTGAGAAACGACAACTTAGGTTTAGCACCAAACCACAGTTCATACGGTGTCGTCTCAACGGATTTAGATGGTGCCCTATTTAAAGTGAATGCAGTGGTTTCTAATGAATAACCCCAAAATGATAACGGCAAATCAGTAAGAGACATCATTGATCGGACCATATCTAATAGGGTTTGATTCCGGCGTTCAGACACACCATTGCGCTGTGGTGTTCCGGGTGGCGTGAGTTGCGAAAGATTCCGCTTGCTTTAAGATGCGTGAGAAAATCATAACTCAAATATTCACCTCCACGATCGGATCGTAGAAACTTAAGCTTTCTGTTACGATGGTTATCCACTTCATTCTGAAATTCCTTGAACTTTTCAAATGTTTTAGATTTATGTTTCATTAAATAGATATACCCATATCTACTTAAGTCATCGGTAAAATTGAGAAAATAGCGATATCCACCGCGCGTCGAAACACTCATTGGTCAGCATACATCGGTATGTATGATTTCCAACAAGTCCGTTGCTCGCTCCATCATACCGGAGAACGGGGTTTTGATCATCTTGCCCATGAGGCATGGTTCGCATGTGTCAAATGATTCAAAATCAAGAGACTCCAAAAGTCCATCAGAATGGAGTTTCTTCATGCGCTTTACACCAATATGACCTAGACGACAGTGCCACAAATAAGTAGTATTATCACTATCTACTTTGCATCTCTTAGCCTCAATGTTATGGATGTGCGTTTCATCCCTTTCGATATTCAGAAGAAATAAACCATTCACAGCAGGTGCATGACCATAAAAGATGTTACTCATATAAATAGAACAACCATTATTCTCCGACTTAAATGAATAACCGTCTTGCAATAAACACGATCCAGAAATAATGTTCATGCTCAACGCAGGCACATAATAACACTTATTAAGGTTTAAAACTAATCCCAAAGGTAAAACTAAGGAGAGCGTGCCGACGACCATCACATCAACTCTTGATCCGTTGCCAACGCGCATCGTCACCTCATCCCTCGCAAGCCACCTTCTATTCCGTAGCTCCTGTTTCGAGTTACAAATATTAGCAACTGAACCAGTATCAAATACCCAGGCACTACAACGAGGGCTAGTAAGGAAAACATCAATAACATGTATATCAAATATACCTTTGATGGTGCCACTTCTTGTCCGCTAAGTACTTGGACGATTTGCCCGATTACCCTTGTCCTTGCAATAGAAGCACTCAGTGTCCGGCTTGGGTCCAGACTTGAGCTTCTTCTCAGCAGGGGCAACACGCTTGCCACCGCCTTTCTTGAAGGGCTTCTTTGCACCCTTACCTTTCTTGAAGGTGGGGGGCTTGTTGACCATCAACACATGATTATCCTTTTTGATGTCCACTTCCGCAGCCTTCAGCTTTGCGAAGAGCTCGATCGATAAGTGGAACCAATCTGATTATGAGTCACTACAAAACTTTTGTAGCTGGGAGGGAGTGATTGCAGAACCACTGTCGATCTTGAGCTCCTCTGGAATCTTGCAGTCCGATTGCTCAAAGGCGTTGAGTGTAGCCCGACATCTTAATGGCGTGCTCACTAACGGAACTCCCTTCCTCCATCTTGCAGTTAAAGAATTTCTCAGAGATCTCATATCTCTCAGAACGGGCCTGAGTCTAAAACATAGTTTTCAGCTCCTCAAGAATCTCAAAGGGCCCGGATAGTCTTCAAAACGAATTTGAAGGTCCGATTCCATAGCAAACAACATGGTGCTCTTAATCACACCATAATCATCTTTGCGTGACTGATAGACAGCTTTCTCATTAGCCGGCGCAGTTGCAGCAGGGGAGTCACCTAACGCTTTCTCAAGGACATGGTCCTTTTGACCGCCAGAGAGAATGATTCTCAGATTGCGGAACCAGTTGGTGAAGTTATACCCATTGTTTCTAAGCTTTTCCTTCTCGGCAAAAACGTTGAAGTTGAAGTTGGACTTAGCCATTTGATCTACAATGTTTGCAAGTACAAATTAGACTATGTTCATGATAACTAGTTCAACTTTTAATCAAATTACTAGATGAACTCCCACTAAAATCAACATCCCTCAAGTTGTTTAGTGAACATGATCCAAATTCACCACACCTAATCCGATCTTCACGAGAAGAGATGTGGTTTCAATGGTGGACAACGAAGTGTCGATCATATCATTCATATGACTCATGCTTAACCTTTCGGTTCATGTGTTCCGAGGCCATGTCTGTACATGCTAGGCTCGTCAAGCTAGACCCAAGTATTTCCGCGTGTGCAAAACTGGCTTGCACCCGTTTTATGTGAGCGTAGAGTCTATAGCACCCGATCATCACGTGATGCTTGGACACGACGAACTTTCGCAACGGTGCATACATGGGGAGAACATAGTTTTATCTTGATCTTTAAGTGAGGAATCATCTTATAATGCTACCGTCGCGATCTAAGCATAATAAGATACATAAAAGGATAAACATCACATGCATATAACTTTATGTGACATGGTATAGCCAATCTTCGCGCAATGATCTCCATCTTGTGCGTGCCGGCATGATCTCCATCACTCCACCATGATTGCCTCCACCACGAATAGCAACTACAACTATTGCTAACTACTTAGCGATAAAGTAAAGCTATTACATGGCGTATAAGAAGTTGACTCGCAGGTCATACACAATTATAAAGACAACCATATGGCTCCTGCCGGTTGTGTACTCATCGACATGCAAGTCGTGAAACATTACAAAACATGATCATCGCATACATTATACACATCACATCTTGGGCCATACCATATCACAGAACACTCCTGCAAAAACAAGTTAGACGCCTACTTTGTTGTTGCATGTTTTACGTGGCTTATGGGAGTAGATGCTAAGAACGATTCTTACCTACGGAAAGCCACAACGGTGATATTATGGTTGCCAAACTCCGTGTAGATCCCATGACAACTATAGTGAGAGAAAGCATCCACCAGCCGCATGTGTGGAACAAGCCACACGTCAAGTGCGGAGCCGGTCTCGAACGACGTCAGCGTAAAGTTGGCCCTGGACCGCTTCAATCTCACTATCCCGCCATAAGAAGAACACAAACAAGAGGCTTGCAACAGAAAACATCAACGCCCGCAACAACCATGTTGCGTTCTACTCGTGAAACACATCTACGCATAGATCTAGCTCTGATACCACTGAAGGGTTTTGCAGCATAGTAAATCAAAAAAATTCTACGGATGCGAACGGGAAAGCCAAGATCTAATCTAGGAGATGCAAACAACGAGAGGGATTAGATGAGATCTTCATACCCTTGAAGATTACCGGTGAGCGTTAAATGGAACATGGGTGATGTAGTCGTGCTCGCTTATCCTCCTCGCGATCCGATCCGATCTAGCACGCAAGTGGCGATGCCTCGAGAGATACTGCGTCGGCACCTCGACGTCTCCTCCTTCCTCGGTCCAACAAGTATGGTGGAGAGACGGATTGGATCTACAACGCGATGGTGCGGTGCAAGTGGTGGAGAGTTTCTGCAGCAGGGCTTCGCCTACGTGCAGTCGGGAGGGAGAGAGAGAGGAGGGCAGCAGGGCGGCTAGGGCTTGAGGAGGAGGTGTTTGGGGGGTGGTGGACCCCCAGACCTATTTATATATAGGGGTGGGCGCCAACCCTAGCCCCTCCCCCAAGCCTAGGCCGGCGGCCAAGGAGGGAAGAGTGGGGGGCAAGTTTCCCCCCTCCTTCTAGAAGCTCCCCTATGGTTTCCCCTAGGTTTGGCCGGCTGGGCCCTATGGGGCCTTGTGCCCCTGGCCCAATGCGGCCAGGGCACTCCCTCATAGGCCCATGCCCCCTACCGGCAGGTGGGGTCACGTTGGTCCCCCTCCGGAAGGTTCTAGAAGCTTCCGGTACAATACCGATTAACCCGAAACAATTCCGAACTCCAAAAACTGCATTGCCTTATATGAATCTTATTCTCCGGACCATTCCGGAACCTCTCGTGATGTCCCAGATCCCATCCGAGACTCCAAACAAAAACTCATAACCAATTATCCAATCTATCCTAGCGTCAAGACACGTTAAGTGTGTGACCCTTCGGGTTCGAGAACATGCAGACATGATCTTCTATCAATAATCAACAGCGGGGTCTGAAAACCCATATTGACTCCCACACATTCATCGATGATCATATCGGATGAACCATGATGCCAGGATTCAATCAATCCCATATTTATATTCCCTTCGTCTCGCGATATTTTACTTGCCCGAGATTTGATCGTCGGTACCGTCATACCTAGTTCAATCGTTCACGACAAAAAGTACTTTACTCGTTCCGTAATCCAATATCACTTTGTGATTAACTCCTTAACCACATGCTTTCAGCGGTGTTGATATCGATTACCGAGTGGGCCCAAGTATATCTCTCCGACTTGGGAGGACAAATCCCATCTCGATACATACAACCCAACAGTACTTTCCGATCACACGAGACACCTTTATGATCACCCTCTCATAGGATGACGTTTGATGACCTCAAAGCTTTCTTCCGATACCAGGGAGTTGTATTATCTCATGGTCTAAGGAATACAATATTTGACATAAGAAAAGCTTCGCAAAGAAGAACACGATGACACGATCTAATTGCTTCGCTTAGTTTGGGTCTATCCATCATATCATTCTCCCAATGATATGATCTCATTATTAATCGACAACTCATGTCTATGGTTAGGAAACCTTAACCATCATTAATCAATGAGCTAGTCCATAGAGGCATACTAGGGACACGGTGTTGTTCACAAACCACACAAGTATTAAAGTTTCCGCTTAATATAATTCTAGCATGGAATATAAACTTTATCATGAACAAGAATTATAATAATAACATCTTTATTATTGCCTCTAGGGCATAATTCCAACACACCATTCATCTCACAAAGATCTGAATGTATAAGTTCTAGCGGTGCTAAGTTTCTCGGTTCCGCAGCCGTATGAGACTTGCGAGGTTGCTTTGCTTGCACACAAACTTGGCACTTAGAACCTTTGACAGTGGTAAATTTCGGAATTAAACTCATCTTGGCTAGCCGCATCATGCAACCAAAGTTAATATGACAGAGTCGTGAATGCCAAACATTGGACTCATTATTATTGCAAACATGATTAATAACTTTAGTACATGAGTCTGACAAAGACAAGCGGAACAGACCTCCGCACTCATAACCCTTTCCAACAAATTGTACATACTTAGAAATTACAACTTTATTGGACTCAAAAACCAACTTAAAGCCATCTCGACATAAAAGTCATCCGCTGACGAGATTCTTATTGATGGAGGGAACATGCTACACGTTCTTCAGTTGTACGGTCTTCCCCGAAGTAAACTTCAGATTTACCGTACCAACACCATGAACAGAAGCACGTGAGTTGTTTCCCATCAGCACGGAAGAGGTCCTTGAGACCTGATAAGAGGAAAACATGGAAATATCAGAACATACATGTGTATTAGCAACCGTGTCTATCCACCAATCAGGAGAATGACATACTGAAAGGATAGCAGGTAAAATACCGTACCCAACATCCTTCATCTCAGTATATCTAATAACAACATTAGCGGACTTGTCGCTGTTCCCATGTTGACGCTTGTCAAAGCGATTAGGGCAGCTAGGAGCCCAATGATCAGGATCACCACAGACATGGCAAGAGCCTTTCCTCTTATCATTTTTCTTCTTGAAGTTGGTAGAGTGCGTGGCCTTGTTCTTGCCATCAAACTTTCTCCTTCCTTCAGTTTTGTTCTTATTCTTGAACTTGTGGGATTGAAAGTTTTTCCTATGCACTAAATTGGCAGTAGAACCTCCCTCAAGTCCTCGAGCAGTTTGGTCCTTTGCTCTCACCTTATCTTCCACATGAAGAGACCCAATGAGATCCGTAACAGAAAACTCTTGTCTCTTATGTTTCAGAGAAGTAGCAAAGTTCCTCCACGAGGGAGGAAGCTTGGCAATAATGCCACCAGCCACAAATTTGTCTGGTAAAGAACACTTGAACTGCTCAAGTTCTTTGGCAAGTGATTGTATCTCATGACCTTTCTCAACGACGGAGCGCTCATCAACCATTCTGTAGTCATGGAATTGCTCCATGACATACAGCTCAGTGCCAGTGTCCAAGACACCAAACTTGGCCTCGAGTGCTTCCCACGCGTCCTTGCCATTATCAAATGACATATAAGGGTCAACAATGTTATCCCCAAGAACACTAAACAAAGCCGCCATAAACATGGTATCGGCTTTCTTAAAGTTCGCTTCCTGCTCAGCAGAAAGATCTCCTTCAGGCTTACCAAGAGTGGCGCTATAGCAGTTTAGGTTTTCAAACCAGAGAACTACTCTCTTGCGCCATATCTTATAGTGCATTCCATCAAAAGGAGGCGGCCTAGTAGCCGCGGTTACACCGGTGGAATTCAGTTGCGATGTAATCAGGTTTTTGGATTGTTGAAAATATAAGCAAAAATCCATATGATTTAATCCGAATAATGAACTGATAAAACATGATCATACAAACGGTACTAAAACCAATTATGCAGATTAACAAAGTAGATGAACAGATTACATCTATAGGAGATAAACCTATCACATCTACACCAAATGCTAGAACAAAGAACTCTAGCATAATCCGAAAGAGAGAAATTGAGATCACATACGATGTAGGCTGAATAGCGACGCGGCTGATTTAGCGTCGCCCATGTTGAGGTTGTCGAAGAGGTCGCTCACGTCCGGGAAGAAGTCGTCGTTCTAGAACTCGCCGTCGGACGACGTCGTCGTTGCCAGTAGTCGCGCTTGAGCGCTCCACAAAATCCTGATCGCCCCGCACCCGTACAGGTTCACGAGAGGCGGGGTTCCGGAGGCCTACTGTCCCGATCTGCGGTGCACGCCGCAAGCCGGGATGGGGAAGACGAAAGTGGCGGCGCAAGGTTCTGGAGGTAGGCGCGTGTGTGGATTGATTCGGTGCCGATTAGGTTTAGCCCGGACGCTTATATAGTGCAGGTTAGGAAGATCGTGGGCTCATTACGTCCGTCGATATGACCACTTCCATAAAAAGCTGAAGCGGCTGTAATTAGCAGTTAATGACTCATAATCAGTTTTCCCAAAAAGCAAAATAAAGCTCGGCTCGACGAGATTCCCGCAACCCACGGCGTGCGTGCGTCGTGACAAGGCGAGGCATCGCGTGGCGAGGCGAGGCGGGCGACGTCAGAGGAGGAGTGCGCGAGGGATACTCTTCTTGTCACACCTTAGTGAGTGGTGCAACACTCTACTATATAAGGTGGTCCAACTCCCCTTCAACTAGCAATGTGGGACTAAACTTTAGCATCACTAGCACAGCCATATGCTGCCATATACAAGTGGGCCAAAGAGAATTTCAGAATTTTTCTAATGGGCCAACAGCCCAATATACACCAAATTCCAACAATCCCCCACAAAGTCTCATTGGCACATCACAACACTTTTCTTCCAGAACATTGTTTTATTTACCGGTGTATAGTGGAGACTGTTAACTTGAATTTCCATGTTAAACTTTATGCTACACTAGCTAGCAACTTGAATAGTGGACTATGCCTTGAACTAGAAGTTTTCTGCGCGCTAGTTTCACACAAAGTCTAGACCGGTACAGGGCTACCGTCGGCTTCCACGCGGTTTGGAGCTTATGCGTCATACTCCAGGGCCTTTCATGAGTTTATTAGAGAGCACACAACTCTCACGGACTGCGACGTTTAACAGTCAGACTCATATAGGTGTGTTCCTCAAGATATGTTCTCCAGGACAACATCTCTGCTTATAAAAAGCCACTTGGAACACATTAAGATAAATATCAACCTGCCATGCAGATTAAGAGAGTATTGCATCTTTATGGAGATGTAAATATAATATGGGGATACTCTCCTCTCAGCTGACCAACAGCTTGTCTCCCAGCTCTCATTCACGGGATCTCCGATCACATAGAGTGGGTTGCCACTGGGATCAACTCATAGCGTGGGTCTCAAACCCATCTCCCTCGATGCATTAACTATCACATTGCGTGATAAACCCTTTGTGATGGGACCTACCAGGTTTTTAGATGTTTGGATATAATCCAACGCAATAACTCCAGAGTTTCTCAGTTTCCTGACAGATTTCAATCTCCTCTTCACATGCCTTGATGACTTCATATTATCCTTAGAACTGTTTGTTGGAGATATGCCCTAGAGGCAATAATAAATGTAGTTATTATTATATCTTTGTGTTTATGAATGTTTGCATTCATGTTATAATAGTATTAACAAGGAAACATTGATACTTGTGTGATTTGTAAACTAAAATAGAGTCCCTAGTAAAGCCTCTTTATAATACTAGCTTGTTGGTTAATAAATGATTGTGGTTTCCCTATCATGAACATTGAGATGTTATTAACAACAAGATCATATCATTAGGAGAATGATATGGTGGACATACTCCTATAGATACGCGTAGCATAAAGATCAAGTCATTTTAATAGTTCAATTGCTATATGCTTTCTGATACATAGTAACCTAATTCCTTCGACCATGAGATCATGCATATCACCTTCTCCGGAAGGATGCTTTGATGACATCAAACACCACCGTGGCGGGTGGCTATAAAGGTGGCATTGAGTGTTCGGAAAGTATTGGTTGAGACACATGGATCAAGAGTGGGATTTGTCCATCCATATGACGGATAGATATACTCTGGGCCCTCTGGGTGGAATGTCATCCAATTAGCTTGCAAGCATGTGACTGGCTCACAAGGGATCACATATCACGGGAACGAGAAAAGAGTACTTATCGGTAACGAGGTTGAACTAGGTATGCAGAGATACCGACGATCATAACCTCGGATAAGTAAACTATCGTGAGACAAAGGGAAATTTGTATCGTATGTAAGTGGTTCATTCGATCGTAAAGTAATCGTAGAAATATGTGGGAACCATATGAATTTCCAGATTCCTCTATTGGTTATTGTTCGGAGAAGTGTCTCGATCATGTCCGCATAATTCACGAACCGTAGGGAGACACACTTAAGGATTCGACGTTGTTGAGTAGTTATGGAATGATGAGTAAGAGACCGACTGTTGTTCAGAGTCTCGGATGGGATCTGGGATATCACGAGGAGATCCGGAATGGTCCGGAGAATAAGATTCATATAAGGAAAGTCCTGTTTCGGGGTTGGAGAATGATTCCGGTGTTTTCATCGGGAATGTTCTAGAAGGTTCCGGAATGTCCGGCACTCCGGAGGGGAAGGGTACATGAATGTGTTATATCAAGTTGGTATGATTGCATCAGGTACTAGGTGTCATCGCTGAACAAAATAAAAGGTTTAATCAAATCCTAGTTTGAAAAGTCAAACGCCAATTTGAAAAGTCAAACGGCTATTTTGGGAAGTGGTGGGAAAGTGGGAAACCGAGTTGGGGAGGAGTTCCTCCTCCACCACCGGCCCACTAGGGATATGAGTTAGGGAGGGACTCCCCTCCCCTTGGTCGGCGCCTCCCACCTATAAAGGGAGGGGAAGGGCTGCCCCTCATAGCACACAAGTTCTCCACCCAAAACCCTAGCCCGGCCACATTGCTGTTGCCAGGCTCCCCTAGCCGCCGACTTGAGCAGCCCCAAGCCCTAGCTGCCGGCCCTAGCACCTCCTCCTTGGTGTGTCTAAAACCTAGATCGCCGAGTAGCTCTCTCATAGTCCACCATACTCGCTCCGGCTTAAGGCGAAGCCCTGCGAGATCTCCCTTCTACTTAGGTACCACACGCCGTTGTCTTTCTGGAATCGCGAGGAGTGCTACAACCTCCATTCTGCTGGAACAAGGGAGAGGAAGGTCTTCGTCGAGTACGAGCGATGTGACCATTGGGGCGCTGCCGAACGCTTGTGGGAAGGTTCGTCTACGCGATCTTGAGATCGAGAAGAGTACGACTACATCACCCACGAGAATCCGCTCTCGTTAAACACTTTGGAATCTTCGAGGGTGAGTTATTCCATCGACTCGTTGCTACAATCTAGTAGATAGATCTTGGCTTGTTTTTTTGTATGCGATAGAATTTTTTTGTTTTCCATGCTACAAAACCCTACAGTGGTATCAGAGCCGTGTCTATATGTAGATCATTGCCGAGTAGAACACAATGGTCATTGTGGGCGTTGATGCTTTTATTGTCGATTGCTTCTTGTGTACTTTGCATCTTGCGGGATGTTGGGATGAAGCGGCCCAGTCTAACCTTACATGACATTGTTCATGAGACTTGCTCCACGCTTGACATGCAACTTGTATTGCATAAGTGGCTTCTTGGTGCTGTTTCTCCCAGCATAGTTAAGATTCAATTTACTACGGGTGTTTTTCATTACTAGTATCAATGTTGTGGTTCTTGTTCTTAAGTTAGAAAGACACTTATTGTAAGCCCCAAACCACGTAAAATATGCAAAGAAAGTAGGCGTATAACTTTGTTTTGCGGGGGTGTCTTGTGATGTGATATGGCCATGATTGTGATTATATTTGATGTATGCAATGTTCCTTATTGTAAGTTGGCAACCGCGGGGAAGCCATATGGTTGTCTTTAAATTCTGTTAAGACCCGCGTGTCTATTCAAAGTAGTTGTAATAGTTGAAGCCGGTGGACGACAACCATGGAGCAACGTCATGGACCTTGATGCAATGTCGGTGATGATGGAGATCATGTTCGTGCTTGAAGATGGAGATCGGAAGCACAAAGAAGAAAGGCCATATCATATCACATATTATGAATTGCATGTGATGTTAATCCTTTTTGCATCTTGTATTGCTTAGTTAACGACGGTAGCATTATAAGATGATCCCTCATGCACATAAATTTCAAGTCATAAAGTGTTCACCCTTAGTTAGCACCGTTGCTAAAGCTTGTTGTTTCGAAGCACCACGTGATGATCGGGTGTGTTAGATTCCGCAAGTGTATACAACATGAGCAAGCCAGATTTGCTCATGCGGAAACCAAGGTTTGATATTGAAGAGCCTAGCATGTACAGACATGGTTTCAGAACACGGATCACCAAAAGGTAAAGCATGAGTCATATAGAAGATATGATGAACATGTCGATTGTTCGCCATTGAAGCTACATCAACTCTCGTGATGATCGGTTTTGATGTGGTGGATTTGGTTCGTGTGATCACTAAAACAATGTGAGGGATATTGTTTTGAGTGGGAGTTCACCTAGATTAATTTAACTATTAATTAGAACTCAATTTGTCATAAACTTAGTCTAAACTATTGCACATATGTTGTAGATCAATGGCGGCCCCTACCATCAATTTTAATGCGTTCCTAGAGAGAGAAAAGTTGAAAAACAATGGAAGCAACTTCGCGGATTGGTCCCGCAATTTGAGGATTATCCTCACAGCTGGTAATTTGACCTATGTGCTGGATGCACCGCTAGGTGACCCACCTGCAGCTACTGCTACCGATGAAGTAAAGAATGTTTACCTCACTCGGAAGACTCAGTACTCCACAGTTCAGTGTGCTATCTTGTATGGTTTAGAATCGGAGCTTCAGAAAAGGTTTGAGAATTCAGACCCACATGATATTGTCCGTGATCTCAAATTGATCTTTGAGACTCACGCAGCAATTGAGAGCTATGAGGCTTCTAAAAAGTTCTTTAACTACAAGATGGAAGAGGGCAGCTCCGTCAGTGAGCATGTGCTTAAGATGTCTGGGCACGCAAACAAACTTCAAAGCTTGGGTATAGTGATTCCTAATGCTTTGGGGATTTACCGTGTCCTACAATCACTACCACCAAGTTACAAGAACTTTGTGATGAACTACAACATGCAGAACATGAACAAGACGTTGCCAGAACTCTTCGCCATGTTAAAATCTGTAGAAGTGGAGATCAAGAAAGAGCACCAAGTGTTGTTGGTCAATAAGACCACCAAATTCAAGAAAGGCAAGTCTAATAAAAAGGGACACTTCAAGAAGGGTGGTAAGAAAGTTACCGCACCGACGAAGAAGACCAAAGCTAGACTTAAGCCTGATACTGAGTGCTTTTACTGCAAGGGAGAAGGTCACTGGAAGCGGAATTGCCCAAAGTACTTGGCGGATTTGAAGAATGGCAACATCAAGAAGAAAGGTATATCCGATATACATGTTATTGATGTGTATCTCACTAGTACTATAGTAGTGCACAGGTATTTGATACTGGTTGGTTGCTCATATTTGTAACTCGAAGCAGGGTCTTTGAATAAGCGAAAGCTAGCGAAGAGCGAGGTGATGATGCAGCGTGGAAGCGGATCAAAGGTTGATGTGATCGCGGTCGGCACGCTACCCCTTCATCTACCATCGGGATTAGTTTTATACTTAAATAATTGTTATTTGGTGCCTGCGTTAAGCATGAACATTATATCGGGATCTTGTTTATTGCGAGGCGGTTACTTGTTTAAGTCCGAGAATAATGGTTGTTCGATTTATATGAGTAATATGTTTTATGCACATGCACCTTTGATAGATGGTCTATTATTATTGAATCTCGATAGTAGAAATACACATATTAATAACATTGAGGCTAAACGTTTGAAATCGAGCGATAACTCGACCTATATATGTAGCTTGTCGTCTTGGTCACATTGAGTGAAGCGTATGAAGAAACTCCATTCCGATGGACTTCTTGAATCACTTGATTTCGAATCACTTGAAAGATGCGAAGCATGTCTGATGGGTAAAATGACTAAGACTCCATTTTCTGGTATGATGGAGCGAGCTACGGACTTATTGGAAATCATACATACCGATGTGTGTGGTCCAATGAGTGTAGCATCGCGTGGTGGTTATCGTTATGTTCTTACCTTCACGGATGACTTGAGTAGATATGGGTATATCTATTTCATGAAACATAAGTCCGAAACTTTCGAGAAGTTTAAGGAATTTCAAAGTGAGGTTGAGAATCAACGTAATAAGAAGATTAAATTTCTACGTTCTGATCGTGGAGGTGAATATCTAAGTTATGAGTTTGGCGAGCATTTGAAGAAATGCGGAATACTTTCACAATTGACACCGCCGGGAACACCACAGCGTAATGGTGTGTCGAGCGTAATCAAACTCTCTTAGATATGGTTCGTTCTATGATGTCACTTACAGATTTACTGCTATCATTTTGGGGTTATGCATTAGAAACAGCCGCATTCACTTTAAATATGGCACCATCTAACTCCGTTGAAACGACACCATATGAATTATGGTTTGGAAAGAAACCTAAATTGTCGTTCCTTAAAGTTTGGGGTTGCGAAGCCTATGTAAAGAAGTTACAGCCAGACAAGCTTGAACCCAAAGCGGAAAAATGCGTCTTCATAGGATACCCGAAGGAAACTATCGGGTATACCTTCTATCATAGATCCGAGGGCAAAATCTTCGTTGCCAAGAATGGATCCTTTCTAGAGAAGGAATTTCTCTCGAAAGAAGTGTGGAAGGAAAGTAGAACTTCGGCGAGGTTGTGAACCTTCTCTCGAACTTGCGAGTAGCGCAGCACGGAAGAAGTTCTGTGGTACTGCACCAATAAGAGTAAGCTAATGATGATGATCATGAAACTTGGTTGAAGTTACTAAAGAGCCTCATGGTCAGCGAGAACTTCGTACCACTCCAGATTGGTATGATCCCGTTATGAGTATCATGTTGGTGGATAACATCGATGACCCTGAGACATATGAGGAAGCGATGATGAGCCCAGATTCCAATAAATGGCAAGAAGCCATGAAATCCGAGATTGGATCCATGTACGAAAACCAAGTATGGACTTTGGTGGACTTACCGGATGGCCGGAAGGCCGTCGAGAACAAATGGATTTTCAAGAAGAAAACATATGCTGATGGTAATGTTACTATCTATAAAGCTCGACTTGTCGCAAAAGGGTTTCGACAAATTCAAGGAGTTGACTACGATGAGACTTTCTCACCGGTAGCGAAGCTAAAGTCTGTGAGGATTATGTTAGCAATCGCTGCATATTATGATTATGAGATATGGCAGATGGATGTCAAAACAGCATTCCTCAATGGAGACATTGATGAAGAGTTGTATATGATGCAACCCAAAGGTTTTGTCGATCCTAAAGATGCTAACAAGGTATGCAAACTTCATCAGTCCATCTATGGATTGAAGCAAGCATCCCGTAGTTGGAATCAACGTTTTGATAAGGTAATCAAAAGTTTTGGTTTTATACAAACTTATGGAGAAGCTTGTATTTACAAGAAAGTGAGTGGGAGCTCTGTAGCATTCTTAATACTATATGTAGATGACATATTGTTGATTGGGAGTGATGTAGACCTTCTTAATAGTGTCAAGGAATATTTGAATAATAGTTTTTCAATGAAAGATCTTGGCGAAGCAGCTTACATATTAGGCATAAAGATTTATAGAGATAGATCAAGATGCCTAATATCATTGTCACAAAGTACATATTTGGACAAAGTTCTAAAGAGGTTTGGAATGGAAGATAGCAAGAAAGGGTTCTTGCCCATGTTGTAATCTGACGTTGAGTAAAACTCAAAGTCCGACAACGGCAGAAGATAGAGAAAGGATGAGTAAGACTCCCTATGCCTCAGCCATAGGATCTCTAATGTATGCCATGCTATGTACTAGACCCGACATTGCATATGCTATTAGATTAACTAGCAGATATCAAAGTGATCCAGGAGTGGATCATTGGACAGCGGTCAAAAACATCCTTAAGTACTTGAGAAGAACTAAGGATATGGTTCTTTCTTATGGAGGTGATGAAAAGCTCGTTGTTAATGGTTACACCGATGCTAGTTGGAACACCGATCCGGATGATTCTAAATCACAATCTAGATACGTATTTATTTTGAATGGTGCAGTAGTTAGCTGGAGGAGTGCAAAGCAAAGCGTTATGGCGAGATCTTCAACTGAATCGGAATACATGGCTGCTTCGGAGGCTTCACAAGAAGCGATATGGATGAAAGAGTTCATTACAGAGCTCGGTGTGGTTCCTAGTGCTGGACCCAATGTCTATCTCTTGTGATAACATGGGCGCCATAGCCAATGCGCAAGAACCAAGGTCACACAAGAAGCTGAAGCACATCAACCTCGTTTTCACGCTATTGAGAACATGTCCAAGATGGGGACATAAAGATTTGCAAAGTACACAGATCTGAATGTGGCGGATCCGTTGACTAAACCTCTCCGAGGCAAAACATGACCAACACCAAACTGCCATGGGTGTTCGGTATATTACCATGTAATCTAGATTAGATGACTCTAGTGCAAGTGGGAGACTGTTGGAGATATGCCCTAGAGGCAATAATAAATGTAGTTATTATTATATCTTTGTGTTTATGATAAATGTTTACATTCATGCTATAATAGTATTAACAAGGAAACATTGATACTTGTGTGATTTGTAAACTAAAATAGAGTCCCTAATAAAGCCTCTTTATAATACTAGCTTGTTGGTTAATAAATGATTGTGGTTTCCCTATCATGAACATTGAGATGTTATTAACAACAAGATCATATTAGGAGAATGATATGGTGGACATACTCCTATAGATAAGCGTAGCATAAAGATCAAGTCATTTTAATAGTTCAATTGCTATATGCTTTCTGATACATAGTAACCTAATTCCTTCGACCATGAGATCATGCATATCACCTTCTCCGGAAGGATGCTTTGATGACATCAAACACCACACCGTGGCGGGTGGCTATAAAGGTGGCATTGAGTGTTAGGAAAGTATTGGTTGAGACACATGGATCAAGAGTGGGATTTGTCCATCCATATGACGGATAGATATACTGGGCCCTCTCGGTGGAATGTCATCCAATTAGCTTACAAGCATGTGGTAGCTCACAAGGGATCACATATCTCGAGCGAGAAAAGAGTACTTATCGGTAACGAGGTTGAACTAGGTATGCGAGAGATCTGGCGATCATAACCTCGGATAAGTAAACTATCGTGAGACAAAGGAAATTGGTATCGTATGTAAGTGGTTTATTCGATCATAAAGTAATCGAGAAATATGGGAACCATATGAATTTCCAGATTCCTCTATTGGTTATTGTTGAGAAGTGTCTCGATCATGTCGCATAATTCACGAACCGTAGGGAGACACACTTAAGGATTGACGTTGTTTGAGTAGTTATGGAATGATGAGTAAGAGACGAATGTTGTTGAGTCTCGGATGGGATCCGGGATATCACGAGGAGATCCGGAATGGTCTGGAGAATAAGATTCATATAAGGAAAGTCATGTTTCGGGGTTAGAGAATGATTCCGGTGTTTTCATCGGGAATGTTCTAGAAGGTTTCGGAATGTCCGGCACTCCGGAGGAGAAGGGTACATGAATGCGTTATATCAAGTTGGTATGATTGCATCATGTACTAGGTGTCATCGCTGAACAAAATAAAGGGTTTAATCAAATTCTAGTTTAAAAAGTCAAACGCCAATTTGAAAAGTCAAACGACTATTTTGGGAAGTGGTGGGAAAGTGGGAAACCGAGTTGGGGAGGAGTTCCTCCTCCACCGCCGGCCCACTAGGGATCCGAGTTGGGGAGGGACTCCCCTCCCCTTGGCCGGCACCTCCCACCTATAAAGGGAGGGCAGGGCTACCCCTCCTAGCACACAAGTTCTCCACCCAAAACCCTAGCCCGGCGCCGCCACCTCCTGTTGCCGCCGCCTAGGGCTCCCCTAGCCGCCGACTTGGGCAGCCCCAAGCCCTAGCCGCCGGCCCTAGCACCTCCTCCTTGGTGTGTCTAAACCCTAGATCGCCGAGGAGCTCTCTCATAGTCCACCATACTCGCTCCGGCTTAAGGCGAAGCCTGAGATCTCCCTCTACTTCGGTACCACGCCCGTTGTCTTTGCCGGAATCGCGAGAGAAGTGCTACAACTTCCGTTGCTTTGGAACAAGGAGAGGAAGGTCTTCGTCAGTACGAGCGTGTGACCGATTGCGGGGCGCTGCGGAGCCATGGCCTTGGAAGGATCGTCTACGATCTTGAGATCGGGAAAATCGACTACATCACCCACGAGAATCCGCTCTCGTTAAACACTTTGGAATCTTCGAGGGTGAGTTATTCCATCGACTCGTTGCTACAATCTAGTAGATATATCTTGGCTTGTTTGTTTGTATGCGATAGAAATTTTTTGTTTTCCATGCTACGAAACCCTACACTGTTTACTTTGACGATCACAGTTTGATTATCACAGTTCATCAGGATGGCGGGTATTGGTTTTTCAACCATAGGTCGTAGTTCGAGAAGAAGTCGTTGTTCGAGAACTCGCCGTCGGACGACGTCGTAGTTGTCAGTAGTCGTGCTTGAGCGCTTCCCAAAAACCTGATCGCCTCTCAACCGTACAGGTTCACGAGAGGCGGGGTTCCAGAGGCCTACTGTCCCGATCTGCGGTGCACGCGGCAAGCCGGGATGGGGAAGACGAAACCGGCGGCGCAAGGTTCTGGAGGTAGGCGTGTGTGTGGATTGATTCGGTGCCGAGCGTCTAGATTTCAGGCGCCTGATTTTTAGTTATGTCTAAGTCGCTGATGTCATCCTCTATTTTATCCTAATTCTCAGTTGCAACCTAGTTGCAACTGATAAAATTTGTACCAATTCTCACTTGCAACTCATTAAATTCTCAGTTACAACCTAGTTGCAACTCATGTGTAACTCATACATTGCACGAATCACGAGATATATTCAATGGTGAAAGAAGCGACTGAGACCTAACTAAAAATCAGGCGCCTGATTTCTAGCAAAACCGAGCGTCTAAATCTCAGGCGCCTGATTTTTAGTTATGTCTCAGTCGTTGATATCATTCTACTATTTTATGCTAATTCTCAATTGCAACCTACTTGCAACTTATAAAATTTGTACTAATTTCCAGTTACAGGCGCGCGTCGTGACGAGGCGAGACGGGCGGCATCGGAGGAGGAGTGCGCGAGGGCTACTCTTCTTGTCACACCTTAATGAGTGGTGCAACACTCTACTATATAAGGTGGTTCAACTCCCCTTCAACTAGCAATGTGGGACTAAACTTTAACACCACTAGCACAGCCATATACTGCCATATACAAGTGGGCCAAATTCCAACAGGTTGTAGGGCTTGTGTGGCTACGACGATGGCATTGAGAAATGTCGGTGTCATGACGAGGTTATGGTGGTCGTGTCTTCAGTGTGTGCAACGTTGTGGTCTGCGTGTGGCAGTGTTTGTGCGATGATGATGATGCGTGGAACTCTGCGGCGTCAGTCTTGCATATTTCTTCTTCTTAGGTTGTGTTTGCACTTGGAGCTACCCTATCGCCGATACATGTGGTCAGTTGTTTGTAGTGCTTAGCGTGCTTCTTGCTTCCATTGTAGTGAAGGCATTGTTGGTGGTTGTCTTCGATGAAGTCGGAGTTGCTTGCTCGAGGAATGATGACGATGGCATTTTGTGGGTGAGGTCCTCTTCTCGAATGGTGTGTGATGTCCGTGTTGTGAGGCCCAGTTGGTTGGGTGTGCCTTACAGGGTTGTCTTGTTCCATGGTGGCCGGCTAGGCCGTTTGTATCGATTTTCAGCCTATTAATTGAGCAATTTTCTTCTCTTTAATTTATGAGATGAGCCAAACCTTTTTGCTTCCGTATGTTTTGGGAAAAAAAACAGAACTGTTAATATCATGACTAAACACCTATATCTAACAGGAAGGAAAGCAGCTTGCAAATAGAATTGCCAGCCAAAAGAAAAGAATGAAAGAAAGGGAAACAAGCTAGCTATGGTTACTTTGGCTATACCCTATCTACTTCTAGTTGTTCCTGGGCGGGTGGTGCTGTGGTCTCGGGTAATCAGCAGTAAAAGGTATGTGACCGTCGAAGTAAACCCCTGAAAGAAGCTTTCTACTTCTAAAGTAACAATTCACACTCAAACCCTTTCTTCCTCCATGCCCACATTTCCTGACTGGATGTTTTGCACCTAAGCTTTTATCCTTTGCTTCCGCCTTGTCCATGACTGCATCTCCCAAAACCATCTCTCGTCTTGTCGCTACATTGCCTCCGATACCCTCATCGATGCTGGTTTTGTCAACAATGAGCTCCTGCATATAAACTTCATAAGACATGGGTCCCAGACCGGCCGTGCATTTCATCAAAATAGTTTGAAGTTTGGGCAGCCTCTCACAGTTCTTGCCCGCTTAGTTTCTGGTCCTTTCTCACTGTTATTCGCCATCAATAACTCTGAGAAACAAACAATTACGTAGTGTTTTTCCATCAGAAACTAAACTGAAGAAGAAAACGAAACTTCAAGGAAAAATTTCAGTACAGTAGAATGCACATGAAAAAGGAGAAGTGTATATACCTTTCTGGGCAACGGTGATGAAGGGCCCAATGGTGGTCAAAAGGATGGCCACCCCAAGCAAGAAGCTTACACAGTTCAACGACTGCATGGCTAACTTCGGCGCCGTTCTATGGAATGTCTGTCGTGTAACTAACAGAAAAGGGAAGGAGAAAGCAGAACACACAAGCCTGGGGGTGCACTTATAGGGCCATATACATAGAGATGTCGACGCTCCATTGGCCAAGGTTCGAGTTGCAATATCTCCTGCGCATGGAATGCCACACCTGTACTTTTAATCCTTACATTATGGATCTGTGGCCCTAGTATTTTATCACTGGCTTGAGTATATTCATGTACTTGGAAGTACACAAAGTTTGTCTCTAAACAGTACTTCCCAAGGATCTCATGAGTTGAAAAGGTGCTCCAAGGATCTGCCATTGCTTGGAATGGAAGATTTTGGGTGCATTGGGGGCATTCTGCCCTCTGTCTCCGCCCAATGCCCATGCATGCACAACAAAGGTGGAAGAGGCAAAGTCTAGTGGGCAACTAGAAAGGTTTTCATCAGTTACCAAGCCCAGAACCTAGGGCTTCACCTTCCTCTAATCTAAAGTAATGCCCCAGGTGTGCCCACATGTACCTTCAAACCATATCTGTGCATCAACACCCAGATAACGCCCCTAAAACAACTGTTGGCTGGCGTGAATCGGACGGCCTCCGCACGCAAGATCACACCGTTGTTGTCGGACGACGAACGTTCGGAATCCGTTTGTGGTCGGTTGAATTTGGTCTGTTTTGGAGTTAGGATCGGAGCACATGATTCGACTTTGGAGCGTCAACTGCTAGCTGCAGTTGGTTGAATTTGGTCGGTTTCAAGAGTTATGAACACATGATTTGGTTTGCAAGCATCGAGTCCTCGACTAACTCGACGGGTTCCTCTTTTCAGGCGCTGATCATCATGGCTGTTGTGACTCACGAGCAACAGGCAAGGATGCCAGCCTGAGCTTTGATACCGCTGATTTGGGGGACAGGCCCTAGGCCGGCCCCTGGTCTGGTGTGAGTATTCTCATAGACAGCCAACTCAGCGTCCATCTCCTCGCAATTCACATGGCGCGAAAAAGATTTATACAGCTGAACTGTTTTCCATTTGTCCATTTACCGAGCTACTCAAAATATAGTAGTGCTTCCTCCGTTTATTAATGCCAGATTAAAATGGATGAACCTAAACAAAAAAATACGTCTAAATACACACATTTTCATAGTGAACTGAGAAAGTATATTATATTAAAATTGTTTTTTTTGCGGGTAATATTAAAATTGTTATACTAGTCAAATTGAGAGAGACTTTGTTGAACTAACAGGGTATGATACGATGTTGAGTTGATGATGATCTTTTTGTGTTAGGAGAAACTAGACACTTTTTTGATATAGTAGAAACGTGATGGCGTGAGAATTTCAAAAATTCATCCTAACAGGGATTAAACTCCGGTCATTAGAATGCGCTAACTGTGACCCAACCACTAGTCTATTATTGTCCCGTTCTCAAATGCAATCTTTTCACTCATAGGCAGATTTACCGCTTGGATTTCGATGCTGGATGCTTCTGTGGAAAGCAGGGGTGAGACCGATCTCGTATTGGTTTCGTGCTACCACGTGCAACGCTGCATCGGTCTCTGGGCGACGACGGCGTTCGAAGTCGGTTTCGGGGGGCGCAGCACGAGAGCGTGACCTCCGACCGAGTCCTTTTTCTTTGCCGTCGCTTCTCTCGAAGTCGAAGCGTTCCTGGTCCGGGCTGGAGGCATGTTGCAGACACCACACCAAGCCGCAGCAGCGACACAGTTTAATTCTTTCTTGCAGGAGCAGCAAAAGAGGTTCAAAGTCGTAACCAGATAACAACAAATATTCTTATAGCCGTTTGGTAGCCCGCAAAAGTTCCTCCAGACAGGTTTCATGGGGGCAAAATCGATCCGATTGATTACCCTCTGTAATTGGCACAAATATGTCCCGATTTAGGACAAGCTCTATATAAAAAAGATGCATATCGATGATGAGATTCCATTTCGACCATTGACACTGAGTTTCCTGATCCATACCTTTTCAGATTCATGGTCAAAGTAAGAGCCTTTTTAGATGAATTTCTTCAGATTTGCCGCACAGAATGAACCGTTCAAAATTTCATTTTAGAATTAGTTTGATCTCGCTGTTTCCCACAACTAGCACAGTGGCCCTCGCAAGGCGAGGGCAACATCTCAAGTCTATTTAAATTTTTAAAAAGTTCACATTTTTTTTAAAATTATAGTATTATAGAAGTAATGTTGTGTAATTATTAAAACTACCAAACCTAGATAGTCCAATAAATTTTAGCAAAATAAATAGTTTTTACTTGCTCTGTACTTGTGGTTGTAGTATCAGTGTTTATGCCATAAACCTTTGAATATCCGTGTCTCGGTTCCGCTATGTGTCTGTACAATAGGCACTGAGACATGAATTAGTTAAATCAACATAAAATGTCTTAGGTAATACTTACTACAGAACAATTACTCATAAAATTAATTTAGAATTAGAAAATTAAAAGTACCACATTTTGGAGTTTGAGTAATCAAAATGTAAAATATTTTACATTGTTGAACTAAAATTATGTAATTTATTTGCTTCCCGGAGTTTGTATTTCCAACCATTTATCTGAAGCATCTATTGTCGAGGCTGTAATCCTAGTCATGAACCTATTTTGTCTTAAAGGCGAGGGAAATTCGTAACATGTAATTCATGGGCCAAATTTGAAGTGAGAATGAAAATTGATTTTTGTCTAGACATTTTTCTTTACATTTACAACTAAATAATGAGAATTCTCATTTTATCTCGTCCACATGTTTCTTCCTCTTGTTTAATCCGGTTTTAAGAAATATAAATGAATTTGCATTGTCTATTTTGAAACACATGGCATTTTATACATAGACAATACTCTCGAGCATGTAATTTTTGAAAATTATTTTTACTCGAAAGCCATAGTATGTTAGAATCGGTGAATTTTTTTCTTTCAAACTGAGCTTGATAGTAGAAAAAAGTCACATACTTTTATGTTTTGGGAATCCCTTGGCCTAAGCCACCGTATGGTTGAACTTCTGGGACCTAACATATTCAGATTTGTTTTCTTTTAAACTGAGCTTGATAGTAGAAAAAGGTCACATACTTTTATATTTTGAGAATTCCTTGGCCTAAGCCACCGTATGGTTGAACTTCTGGGACCTAACATATTTAGATAGAAAGCTATACATTGATCGGAAGGAGTAATTTGTTATATTTAAACTATGTTAAGGTTATGCAAAATATAGAACATTTAAATTGTATGGAGCTACTTGGTACTCAAGAAGAATGCATAGATCCATATGTGCTCGCACTTTATTTTTTATTTTTAGTATGTTTTTTGTATCTATTTTTGTTTTAATTTTATATACAATATAGCTTATTGTTTCAGTAAGGGTTTTAAAGTTTCTTCTAGCATGAATATATTTTCTAGGAAATCATATTCTTGGAGGCTTACATTAAGGTCTTGGCTTTGATAAGTGCAGGGCCGGCTCTATATTTTTTGTGCCCTTGGGCGAAGTCGATAAAAAGACCCCTAATGATAATATATATATGTACGTATAACTAGATATAACGATATATGTGCCAATTTTACTTGCAAAATATTTAAAAGCATATAACCACACGTTCATAGTCGAGATGTCTATAAATAATTGTCAAGCACTAAAACATTGTGATATTTAGATAGAAAAAATAAAAATGACAGCAAAACATAACAAGTATTCCATGCTAGCGAATACTAAAAAAACAGCCTCCAATAAGTTTATCGACAATTAAGCTTCAATGCTTCGAAAAAAGCTTCTTCAAGTATTTCTAGATGCAAAATCATCAAGAACAATATCAAGATTAATGTTGTCCAATATATCCTTCTCAATACAACACATAGTCAAGCCATTCAATCTGTCTTGTAACATTGACAATTGCTTCCCCATCATAACACAGATTAATGTGAAGGAATTTACATTAAATTGTAATCTTAAAAATTATAACCCTAATCGTGTGGTTATATGCTTTTAAATATTTATAGACATCTTGCGACAAATTAATTAGAAGGGATTCAAGCAGCAGATTAAAAAATCTTGAATCAGGAGCAGCAGATTATAGACAATTTTTTTTGTTAAGAAGGGATTAGAGCAGCAGATTAATTAGAAGGATTGATGAAGGATTGAGAAGGGATTAAGGATAAATTGTAAACTTACATAAGACATGACGTGTTCAAGATTGTTGATAGAGAGCAGACGGGCCTGCAAGGACATAGAAGATGAGACGGCTTCACAGCGACTCGGCGAGCTCCGACCTGGGTGTATTGCCGTATTGGCGAGCGTCGCGAGAAGGCAAGAGAGACAGAGAGTCAGGGCGAGTCTCGCGACCTCTGGAATTCATGATCGATGGATCGATCATGATACGGATCGATCTCCTCGGCCTCTCGCTCGCGACCAAAGCCACCAAGGCACCAGGCCTGCTGCTCGCGACCTGTCTGCGGCCCGCTCACGCTCAGCGCATAAAAATCTTGGGCCCCCCTCCCAGCCTGGGCCCTTGGCCGCCGCACATCCTTGTCATGGGCTAGAGCCGGGCCTGGATAAGTGGAATCTTTCATGCACTTTGACAATTTGAAAATATTTTTAACCATGGATAATGTTGTTACATAACTGAATGGTTATATAGTTCTAGATGACCGTAGTGACTACCAACTTTTCTAGGTACTATGATATTAAAGAGAAGTATGTCTCACTTCCCTTTAGACATAGTTTTATATTGATATTTTAATACTTATATAGAAACATCACACATGCATTCTTTTAAACCATGCCATCCTATTAGATCAAATTGGTAATTTTGAACTATTCTCTCGGGAAAATATGATCGTTTCTTACTCTCGCAGTTTGGAACAATGACATACCTTTGTGTGTGTGACATCGCTTATTTATTTTGCTACCTTTTCTATGGAAGTGTAGAGTGAGTAAATCTGTAGTGTATTACTTCATATAATCATTCATATGTGAAAGATTTTCTTGTCATTGAGTAATCAGTATGTTGGATATACAACCATGCTTAATCTAAGTTGAAATATGCTCATCAGACATTCATAATTTCCATTTTTTCCGTGTGATAATGCTACTTTTAAATAAAATCCTTATGTCGGTATTGCATTTCATTTTCTCTCCGTAAAAAATAGCATGTGCAAACATGAGAAAAACAAATAAACTATTCTTAATACATGTAGTATCTATATACATTTTTTTGCCTAAAGTTACGTGTATCCGGTCTAGCCATGGCCGGATATCCCGATCGTTCTTTTCTCTAGTCATGTGCATCTGTTTTACGGCCGGCCGGAACATACCGTTTCACGGTATTCTTTTTTTTTACTTTGACGTGACGTGGTAGCTGCCCAATATGTGTGTACAGACCATAATTATATTATATTATTTTGATAAATCCTGACCATATATTTTAGATCTAACAACCAGAAAAATTCTAATGATGTGGATCAACGTGGTGCCTCGAAAAACAATCTTATATTGCTTTTAGTATATAATAGATTGATAAATCCTGACCATATATTTTAGATCTAACAACCGGAAAAATTCTAATGATGTGGATCAACGTGGTGCCTCGAAAAACAATCTTATATTGCTTTTAGTATATAATAGATAGACTCTTCGTGTTGTAAGTTTTTCGTTTTGATCGAGACAAAGAAGGGCTACTCAACGGGAGGGTCATGGAGATAGAGGAAGGCCAAGGTCATCGTCGTCCACCGCGGATGCGGCCGCGCATAGCTCCCCTTTGTTGCGCACATGTTCCAAGCGTTGCAGTCGGTCGTGTTCCGTGCGGTCGCAGCAGGTGCCATGTCGCCCGTGCAGCCCTCCGTCGTCGGTGTAGCCACAGTAGGGGCCCTGCTGCCCTCTGTCGTCGGTGCACCCGAAACAGGTCCCCTGTCGCCCTCCGTAGCAGGCGCAACAGATGTCACGCCAACAGCCGCAACAACCGCATCGAAGAACAAGATGTGTTAATGACTTTTTAGCATGCATATTAATATGGAAGCCAAATCCGGCACATGCAGCCAAACAATAGACATTTGTTGTTGTTCTAGTGCATAAAATCTTTATGCATGTTATCAAACAAGTTGCAAAAGATGGTCCAAAGCTTGTATGAGTATGGCAGTGCCAGCCCTGCACTGCCACAAGGAGGCGAGAAAGGCGTGCAACCTACCGAACGTGTGGTGCTAGGAAAACCAAGTTAGTGGTTTGCACTTACCATTGTGCATACATGAGAGACGTCTGGTGGGCCACACCCCTATTTTCTCTCTCGGTTTGTTAGCCGATATAAAATTCCAACAAATAGAACACTATATCACATAATGTAACTAGCAATTAGGATCACACAATACCTCCTCAATCATCACATGTAGAGATCAACACTGACCAAATATAGTTTCCCAATCAAATAAAAAACCACCGCAAGTTTTGTGTAGAGAATGAACAAGCATGTGATCAATCTAGCCAACCATATAGAAGGTCTGTTCTGCATGATTAATACGGGACCTGTCTTTGATTTTGTACCAAGTAAGATGAATACTAATAGGGGTGCAAAACTCTCACTTTCTTTTGTTGTTTCATAACTGTACGAACACTGCTACACGTAAGGCGCTTTTGTTTCTGATACTTGTAGACGATGAAATCAGGCCGTGTGTGTACTGATTGTTGGGTCATCTTACGGTGCAACACAAATCGGATCCACGATTGTACATGATATCGTTGTACTCACAACAATTTCGTAACAAGATATGAGTAGTACTGTAAGTAGTCAGATAGTAAAGGAATAATCATCAAGGAGCTACCATTTGCACTGATACACAATCTCAGCAAGAGAAATGATTGAAATGCAAATTCACTCACTGGTTTTCATTGATTGCACTTTCTTCGAGCTGTGTAAACCAGATAACGTAATAAACAATAACATGATGGTACTAATTTCAATTTCGTGCCATGATCATACAAAATTATAGAGATTACAAATCCTGGAAAACGAGGGGAATAGAGTGCAAAAAATAAGCAGGGGACGTCCTCCAGTGCTCCATGCTTACAGCAACAGCATGAAGAACACTGGGAGGAGAAGCATGATTTGAAAGGAACCAAGGGACCTCCCATACGGTGCCGCATTTCCTGTGTTTTGTGAACCTGAGATGTCATAAAAACAGTACGGTTTCAGAACAAATATGATTAATTCATGTAGTAGTAATTCATAGTATGTGCAAACAGGTAACAATCAGTGGAATATTTTATTACAGTAGTTAAACAAACAGGGGAGCTTCCGAATATATTGTGTTGAAGTATTTATATTAGGATGAAAGACAGGTCAATACATTGTCATCAAATTCTTCAGTATCAATTGTGAGAATATTATGGCGAACTTTGAAAATATTATACTAGTATGGATGCACGACTATTTCATTTCCGTTGTGGAGGACTTCTTATTTTTTTAGTTATTATAGTTGAATTAGTATACTAATCACATTTACTTATTCTAACAATGATTTTGAGTTGTCTAGAGGAAGTTTGATTTCTTATAAAAGTTTTTTCATGTGTTGGACTAATCCATAACCTTCATTATTCAAATGAGTTTCTTTTGTCTTGTTTAGACACTTTTTTTGCAATATTCATATTTTAATTGAAAAATGGTGTTGAATTCCATATATATGTTTGGTTCAAGTAGTTCGGATTTGAAAGATTTTTTATGTTCTTCTAATTGTCTTTAATTGTTTTTAAGTTTCTATACAAATATGAAAAAAAAACTTTTGCCTAGATCTCGGTCATGGACAATTTTACAATTTGGAGATTCTGGCCAAACTTACAGCAAACTGATGTATCACCAGGATCCAGTTTTAAAACTTACATTGCAACTTGTAAAAATCAGCCTAAGTATTGGAATCTAAAAGCTTACCTTATGATTTTCACATTTTTACGAACATAAGAAATGGTCGTATTATTTGACGAAAATATACATGTGTAAGTTTTGACCCAACATCGATGTGTATGATTTTTCTGTCATGTTATTTGACGAAAATTTACATGAGTAAGTTTCAACTCAGCATCTATATGTGGATGATTTTTTTATAAAGAGTTTACAGTTCTTACAAATATGTTTTCTGCTAAAATCCAGAAAGTGTTTGCACTAAAAGCTATTTTTATTCTTTTTGGGTATGAATCACGAAAGGAGATAGGGCCTGTGGTCTAGATCTTCAGTCGAGAGTCGAGACGCCCCTAGGATCAGATTCACATTTTTTTTGTATATATGCAAGGCACATTTTATTTGTCTTCCTCGTAGAAGTGTAAAGAAAAAAAAAGAGCCTTATCCGTTTTTTCCTAGAATTTTTGGGTTTATCTATCACTATAATATTACAGATTTTTCGCGTTTAGTCATGTCAGACAACAACGTACTTTGCCATCAATTTGCTTCCGAAGTGATATCCAGACCAGACCACATGCAGATACCAAAAACCACATATACATTTCTGAATTACTACCAAAAGAATGCATCGATCGTTCTCACCTGGTTTCCCTGGGTCGCAGCTGGTGGTAGGCATGTCGCACTGACGGAACATCTCGAGGCCGTCGAGCGTGGCGTTGAGCTTGTCGTTGAAGTCCTTGAGGATCTTCTGGGTCTGAGCGACGGCGTCGCAGATGCACTTGGGGTCGCTCTTGTAGAGGTCCTTGACCGCGGCGCAGCACGGCGCCAGCGTGGAGTTGTCCTGGTAGACGGACGCGCACATGGATATACTGTTCAGGCACGGCGGCGGCGGCGGGATGTCCGACGGCGCCGGGAGCGGCGGGAAATCCATGTTGAAGTCCGGGATCGGCGGCATTGCTGCTTCTTCTTCTCCGCCCGCCGCCATTGCCACTGCCGCAGCACCGAACACGGCCACCAGCAGGAGCAATGAACGGACGTGGGGCCCCATGATCGACCCTGATCGAATGATATAGCCTGCTGGCTGCTGTGTGTGGGAACTGGTAAAGTGTGAGGGAGAAGGTCTGCTGCTGAGATGTTTTATAGGCATGTTAACCAGTGTTGGAGCCTACGTGCTGCCCATGTTCGTCTACCACTCTGACGATATTTACCTATAATTTGAGTTTGAAAAGCAGCGCAAACATGCATACATAAGAGACTAACTCTTCCCACCAAACAGGATTCCAATCAGCTATAAATATAAGGAAAATGATATCACTCCCCCGGGGACCGCATCCCTCGGGGTGGAACGGTTCATGGAACGCGTGGTGGGTCTGCTGTTCTTGTCTTGCACGCGCATGACTCTGCTGCTTTTTGCGTTTGTTTCCTGCTAGCTTGCCCGCGCCGCCAATCCACGCACCCGTGCCCGTGATTTACGCCGTCCAGCCGTGGCTGCCGCGCCGGCGCTGCCTCGCCGCGGCGCTCCTCTCCTGCGTCATCGTGCCGCCAAGCCACGCGCCCGTGATTGGGCCCGCCTAGCCGTGCGAGCTCCACGACCACCTCCCCATGCGATCTCCCCCGTGTGAGCTCCACGGCGCTCGCCGTCCTTCGCCGCCTTGCGCCGCCGGCCGCTACTGTCTAGCACCATAGAGGCCGCCTGCTCCGCTACCTTCCATGGTCTCGTCCATGAATCTGCGCTTCTCCCCAACGTTGGTAGCACTGCTATGTGCGGACGGCGGTGATGCTATATATACATGGTGACCGAACATGCGACACACGGCTTCTGGCGTTGCTACATATGGCGACAATCGTTGCTATCATGCGGTGAGCGGCGCCGCTATCTTCAGCGAGAGGCCCTGCTACACATGGCGACCGACCCTACTACATACGGCTTCTGATGTTGCTACCTGCGACGAGCGGCGCTGCTATATGTCATTTTTTTTCTTACAAGTTTTTTTCCGGCAGTGTCTCCGACGAAATTGGCTTTTGCTATATTAGTATAATTATATTGCTACATATGTTTTCTAATTTTGCTACAATAGCACAAACTTCTTGCTACGAGGTATCCAGCGAGGTCTCCGGCGAGATCTCCCGGCGATTCTCCGGTGAAATCGATTTTGCTACATTAGTTCATTTTTTGCTACATGGTCTCTGACGAACTCTCCGGCAAGATCTAGTCTGTCTATTATTTTTCTGGACTGAACCGTTTTCTGCTATATATAGCAAAAGGGGACTATTTGTACCAAAAACGGACTGGTTTATAGCAAAAGCGGGGTTTTAGACATAAAAGGGTGGACACGTGGTTGGCTGGGGACCCAGGATGAAAACCACCGATCCCAGCGATCCCCCGGGGGACGTGTAGTAGTGTCCTAAATATAATCACTAACAACTAGCAAGGCTCATCCGGCACGCGACATGTGTTCTTTCGTACTAAAAAGAATAATCATAAGGCCTAATCATAATTCTTCTAAGAGATGTTCTATAGGCATGTTCGTCAACGAAATCAGCTCGAGCGTGTAGTGTTGCCCATGTTCGTAGGCTAGGCTACCAATGATGATGGCTCGAGCAAAATTGACAACAGATATCCCACCCTAGCCAGAGGAAATGGCGATGATCCGGCAGGCTGGCAGAGGTGGATTAGGGCGAGGGGATCACGTAGTTTTTATGCTGGTGCATGTTCATGGCGGTTCTACGTGTTCCGGAAAAAATAATAAGCAGGGTCAACACGCATAAGAGGATGACATAAATGTACTCACTAGCAAGGCTCACACGGCACACACCACTTGTTATTTTGTAAGATTTATAACAAATTCAAAGTCTGCGGAAATTTGTGTTCCAAATGATCAAAATGTCTCATGTAATATTGCCGGGAATAAAATTTCTTGCATTGAAATCTTTGAGAGTTTAACAGATCCCGTGACGGAAAATTTCCGGCACATAATGCCTAACCATTGTCTTTCATAATCGTGAGAGTTGGGAAAACTAAAAAAAAGTATTTATCATGATTGGAACAACAACAACAAGATATCTCATTTTAGTTTAATTTTGCAAAGTTTAGATATATAAGTGGACCGTTGTTTGTGGCCCAGACTTAGTGGATTTACCTCATAATCAGCAATTAGGTTATTTTTAACTAACTTCCCTAACTATGCATAATAGTAGTAATCATTTTCTACTAAACCATAATATGAAGTGTCGGGTGATATGTTATGAGACAATAAAACATCATTTTTTTTAGGTATCAATAAAGTTAGATACATACATCTTACTATTTTTAAAAACAAGACAAAAGACTTGCCATTTTCATTGATTAAGAAAAAGTTTTTAAGATGTCTTACAAACCAATCTTGGCTAGAAAACCAAGACCAAAAAGACAAGCCTACTCTCCCGGCATGATGTTACACAAAGCCTTGCCCCCGGCAAGGCTCCATATTGCCATCTCATCTTAAATTTTGCAACCAACATAAAAGATGTTAAATTGTTACGAAAGACACGGGCATTCCTTTCTTTGCAAACTTCCCATGAGATCAACATGGCTAGGGAAGCCAACCCTTTTCTTGATTGCCCCCTCTTATGAATACATTCTATCCACCATTCTTTCACCGAACGCATTGCTTGCCTTTCACTTGGCTCAATATCTTCTAGGCCAAGACAATCTTCTATTGTAGACCACACTCTATTGGTAAACTGGCATTTGAAGAGGAAATGATCGTCCGACTCTTAAACTTGGTTACATAGCTTGCATAGCCCACAATTTGGACAACCTCTCTTTTGAAGCCTATTTTTCTCCACACCCGGTTTTGAAGAATCAACCAAGCAAAGATTTTACACTTTGGTGCTGCCCACGGTTTCCACACCAAAGTGGGAAAAGGGGAGATAGTGAGCCCCTCAAATTGCATCTTGTATGCTGATTTGGCTGAGTAACTCCCATCATTTGTTAGCTTCCATGATATTGTATCGGTGGTGTAGTTGTCCAAATGCACATTTTGAAGCATCTCCCAAAGCTTGGTGAATTGATTAATGTGCTCCAAAGAGAGATCGTCTTCAATATTGATTTGCGAGACCGAAAACTCGTTCTCCGTGGCTTTCCTCATAGAACATTTCCTCTTTTTGAGCAGTCAAAAATGAGAGGTGCAATATCTTTCAACCTCATCCCATTGAGCCAAGTTGCCTCCCAAAAGATAGCATTTCCCCATTTCCAATTGTAACTTTTGCGGCAGCCGTGAAGAGCTCTCTATCATTGTTGTTGCAAGGGCTCTCACGACCAATCCAAGGCTTTGGGTCTTCGCTCCACTCATGCCAAAGCCAACACAAACGATGGGTCACAACAAACTTCGCAAGATTGAGTATTCCAAGACCCACATGGATTTTTGCTTGCAAACCGTCTCCCAATTCACCTTGCCTCTTACTATTTAAGTTGGTAAGTGCATTTAAGTTCAAAATAAGAGCTCAATACAACGTTTACATAAAAGATCTTTACTCTGCCCATAAAATTACCACTGGTTTTGAAAAGGTTGAAAATAATTACATAGTTAATAGCAAAATGTTAATACTCAACCTTGCGTCCGTTGAGTACTTGGTGTCAATTATTTTATACTCCCTCTGTTCCAAAATATAAAATATTTTAGCTTTATGAATGGAGTATGTCTAGACTCCTTTTAGTGTGTAGGTTCACTCTAAATCTACACTAAAAGGGATCTAGATATACTTCTTTTACAAAGATAAAACATCTTATATTTTAAAACAAAGGAAGTAGTTAATGGAGAGATGACACAGTGATGGGCAAAGTGGGTTTCACGACCGCAGAGCAACGCACACCCCCATGGACGCTCCTGGATTCCCAGGATAATCCCTTAGTCTGCAATCAGGCGCCGTACGCGGTCTCAACTCAACTACAAATGTTCTCTAAAAAAAACTCAACTCCAAATTCAAGTCGAAAAAGAAGAAAACTCAACTCCAAATTTGCCGGAAACTACATTGAAGAAATTGAAAATCACTTTTTTACTTAGAAAACTATTAAAAATATGTTTCTTCAATTACTTTTTTATGTGTGACAATAAAAGTGACAAATAGGAAGACCAAAATTATTTTTCAAGGTTGACGGTCGCCCTATATGAGAAGGCCAAAATAGGTCGTTGTCCTGCCATCCAATCGATATACAAGGTTCAAAACCAGCTGCAACAAACTTTTGCATTTTTGTCTCTAAATTTTGCGAAATCAACCCATAGTTATGACCTTTTCACTTAAAAAGAATGAGTACATTGCTTTGGCTCTAAGCTTTCAGATATTTACAGGAAATATGCCACCGTGGTGATTTGCACCTACGACGAAGAATGCTACAACAAAAATCCCTCACCACACTTACAAAAAATATACAATTTTACAATAAATCATCACGACATTTCAAAAAAAGAGTAATGTCACAAAAAAATGGTGAAAAAACAATTGTTTTTGCTACAGATTGATTTTCAACAAAAATCACCAACTTCAACAAAACTCTGTGACTATTACAACAAAAAACCATATGTTTGCAACAATGAAAAGGTTTTAAACATCATTTTTTCCTACAGATTAATTTGCAACAAAAATAGCCAATTGTTTCAAGAAAACGATTATAGCAAAAATAGCATGTGTTTGCAGCATTTTGAGAACACAAACATCATCGAAAAATCCGACGAAAACACATAACTTGTAGCAAACGCCTAGGAAGACTTGCAACATATGTCATGTAAGTTCACAACAAAAGACATATACTTTGTTATAATTTGAAAGCACACAGGAAATATGATCAACCTGTTGAAACACAAACTTGTAGCAAACGCCCAGAGAACCCCACAACATATCGTGTGTGCTTTCTCAACATATCGTGTCTACATTCACAACATATCAAGTGAATTTGTGCAATATCACAAATCAGTACCACAGAAAATCCAGCCATAGCACCGATTCAACAGAGCCGGCAACGAATAGCCGGCAACGAATACGGCTCAACGGAGGCCCATAGGCGATAGATCCAACAATCCCAGGCCCGTTCCCACTAGTCCCCTGTCTTCTAGGTCCGCCACACCTCCCGTTTGAAGCTCCCACCAGGCCACTATGGTTGTGCTTCATAAAAATCATCCCCACGTATGTGTAAAGACACATAGTTATTTTTGAAAATATTAATTAAAGATTTCGAATTTCTGAAAATAGCGAGCTCTAGAGCTCATCCTCTATTTGTCCGCACTCCAAATTCCCATTATTTCTTCTCTACCAATCACCTCATTCAAATCCATCCACTACCTAACTGCAGCGGCTAGCACCGGCGTCCGTGCCCAGTCCTTCCATTAATCTTACCAGCCGTACCTCCCCCATAATCTTCCTCACGATTTCCTCTGTCCGAATGTTGCATTAATCTTACCAGCCGCACCTCCCAAGATAAACTTCCTCACTATTTCCTTTCTCCGAATGTTGTTGACGCTTCGTCCAGTAGGGGTGGACTTATAGCTCGAGGCTCGAGGCTCGGCTCGGGCTCGACAAGGCTCGGCTCGGGCTCGACTCGGCTTGCAGAATGGACAAGCCAAGCCTAGACCTTGCGATTAAGGCTCGAGGCTCGACAAGCCGGCTCGAAGGCTCGATGTAATTAAAAAAATTGACATACCTTTGCCTAAAATTGCAATAAGTCACAGTTTATGAACAATAGTTGATCATTAATACATCAAAAAAATAGTCTAGCAAGTTTTATAAAGTAGCAATAATTATACCAGTAGCATTATGACACAAGTTTTAGTGTTTTCACAAGACAAATAGACCACTTAGTCCTATAAACAAGGGCATATATGACAAAATCTAACATAGGAACATAGTCCAACACAACAACAGAGTTCAACAAATATAACATGACAATCGGTCCATGGAAAGACAAATCTAAACATAAACGTTAATCACAAAAGAATCTAAAGAATCTAAACATAAATGTTAATCACAAAAGAATCTAAACATAAACGTTAATGACAAATAATAGTCCTCTCCGAATTCCTGTTCTATCCTATCTATTTCACACTTTTCTCTGAAGAAATAGATCAATGGGGAGCTTGCAGGAGGGCTGTCGGTGGAGGTCTGGGGGAGAGGACAAGGTGGAGGACTGGAGGGCGGCCGATGGTCGGCGACGGCGGAGGGCCGACGGCCCGTGAGGCGGAAGGCCGCCAGCGCTAAGCGCTAACCCTAAGCTTCAGCCCACCGAGACCAAGGGAAGGAGGGAGCAGGTTCGGAGGAGTGGAGCCATGGAGGAGCACCCGGGGCCTGGGGCTGTCGGCGGTGGCCGACGACGGGCGACGCGCGGTGGGAGTGCTGGCGGCACGAGATGGGACGAGAGGGGTCGGGCTCGAGAGCCAGCAGCAGCACGCACGGGACGAGTGGGCGGGGTGGGTCGCGCAGGGAAAGGGGTATCGGCTCATTTTTCCGGCTCGTCGAGCCGCTCGAGCGAGCCTGACCGAGCAAGCCGCGAGCCCTCTTTTCAGCACATTTTTAGCACCAAGCCGAGCTTGGGCTCGGCTCGAGTTTCACCGAGCCTGGCCGAGCCGAGCCACGAGCCGGCTCGGCTCGGCTCGATTCCACCCCTATCGTCCAGCCTATTGTTGCCTAAAGCCCGTAAGTTTTCCTCTCAACTAGGCAAGAGGAAAATTGCAGGGCTTTGTACACATAGATCGCCACATGTTCGGCGGCAAGCTAGACAACAAAGGAAACCAGTTGAAGGCTTGAAAATAGTTATCATTATTATGTATTCTGTATGAACAGAGCAGCTGGTATGTCCTTGCATGTTCTATTAACAGAGCAACTGGCAAAACTCGAATAGTTAAAACATGAGAGTTGAACTGGACAAAGGTGATGATTACATTGAATGATTCAGTGAAACATTTCAAGCTCAAGCTGTCAAGCACTATGACAAGGCAATGAAGTAAGCATACTGCCCAGAGGGAGGACAAAATTTCCAGTTTACTTGGTTCACATCAACGAAATGTTTCTAATGAAAAAAAAAGAACACCAACAGTGTAATGATACAACACCATATGTACAGCGTAACAACTATGTCCCATGATACTCTCTGGGAGTAGCATTCTTCAGGAAACAAATGATTGGCTCTGAAAACTCGTAGGGGTCGGGAATGAATGATCATTTCTTCTCACGAAACAACTCTGCGCACAACCCTCCCCAAAACAAATACACCTTCCACGGCAAAACTAAGAACACCCAATTGAATAGATTATACAGATGGAATAAATACACGTAACTAACACAAAACTAACCTTCCACTATTTTCAGCTCCCAGAAGTGGAAGTTACTTTGAAGCAGTCAATATTGCACAATTTGACCGACCTCATCATCCCTCCAAACCTGTCACATAATGAAATGCGTAAGTAAATAAGACACAAGCACGACAAGGATATATCATGTACTCCCTCCATCCCAAAATAGATGTCTCGGATTTGTCAAAATTTAGATGAATCTAGACACTATTTAGTATATAGGTTCATCCAAATTTTGATAAATCTATGACATCTATTTTAGGACGGAGGGAGTAGCATAAATCCACATTAAACAGCAAAACAAACAGAACATATGTTAAGAGTATACAGACCGGTCGATGCTTTTCCGTGGCTTGTCAGGTTGATCCACACTAGCCCGCGGTTTGTCAGGATGATCTACACTCTTTCTGCTTTTATCCCTCCTATCTACGCTGCCCCTTGGTTTCTCCCGACGGTCCGTGCTCCGCCTGTGATCAGTGCTTGACCTTGATTTTTCCCTCACATCCGTGCTGCTCCTTGAACTCTCCATACTTTCAGATCCTGTTTCGAGATCTGAAGGTCCCGAGCTTCCTGGAGATCCATCTTTTGGTGGCGGTGACTTCTCTATGGCTGTGATGAACTTCTTTAGGTGCTTAATGTATTCGGGATAGAGTTCCAAATTACAATGGTTTCCCCCTTTAACCCACAGCGGCTCATACTTTACTTTGGAGAGTTCCCACAGTGCTCTCCCATGAGAACAGTCGACGACGTCATCAGCTGTACCCTGCAGATGAAACAGTTTTAGTGACATAAATAGGTTAAGAATACTTATATAGCTACGCAGCAGTCATTCTTCCAAAAACACCATAATCAGAATTATTAAATTTCTGTCTAAGGAAAAGGTTGCAGCCTTCGAAAAAGGACATATAACTGGGTTGAACTTAACTCAATGTCTCCATCGCTTTACATGGGAATTTATTTATTGTATTATATCATGCCAAAAGAATATCTTTCGAACTTTAAGCAAGTGAATCAGTGAACTGGCTGTTGGACAAGTGAACCGGTAGCCTAGCCATTTTAGTCACAGGTCTAGTTTTTAAAACTGTGGTAAAAACAGCATACTTGAATATACTTAAAGAGAACAGAGAAAAATGTCATGTACTTGGTAATAATCAAATTTAAAGGCTCCATTCCATCCACATGACAAACTAGGCCAAGGACAACTGTCATTAATGTCCTTTTTATAGAGGAGAGAACACTAAACAAAATTAAAATACAAATACACATGAATGTGACCACATGGAGTTTAACACCTTTAGGAAATTTTGCTGCCAGTAGGATACTCACATGGATTACTAAGACGGCACATTTTACCAATGGAACTTTATCAATGTTCTGCAAACAAATATAGAGATCAGATAAAGGAAAATATGAAAATTGAAAGAAAAGAAGCAATGTAATCACCTTATATATGTCAAACCAGTATGTATGTTTCACAGGATACATTACTCTCAAGCCAGACGAAATTGGGCTATGTAGAACAACTGCTCTCAAATTAGGCAAACGAGATGCCAAATCCAAAGTAGGACCACTGCCGACTGATTGACCATACAGAATAATGTTTTCCTCAGAGGCCCCATAAGTTTCTATGAGGCACCTATAAGCAGCCTCTATGTCTGAATATGTGTTCTGCTCACTTGGCTGCAGAATCAAATAGTAATAAATCAAATCAGCTAAACAAACCAATGATAGTTGAACCTCATAAAACAGAAAGCGGAGGGGAGGGGGGAGGAAAAGTACTTTCCTAGAAAAGATTGAGGCTATACCTTCCCAGATGATTGCCCATACCCAGAATAATCGTAGCTGCAGAAAAGGAAAAAGAAGGTACTGCATAAGTCTATGTTAAACCAGAATGGATACTAGGATCAATAAAAATTATGTGGCATTGACAGGATCATGACTGGTGATATATCAACTAGTATCAAATGGAAGTATATCCACAGAGCATAAAAACAAGTTGCCCGTATATATAAGAGATCTCCTCGAATTTTGCATAGCTATGTATATCAAGCATATTGTAGCTGCCATGTGTAAAAGCAACAGCTTGTCTGTTCTAAATATAAGGTCGAGCAAACAGCCGACAGATGGACCTTATGGAAAGGCAAAGTACATATCAAACTACTGCTAGGTTCAACCAGAAAAAAAAAAAGACAAACTGGAATTAGAGCTATAAGAAAGAGATGAATGATGTTTAATACTCAATTGAAAAGAAAATGATTACTCAAATGAGGTAAACATGATACACAGTAGAACAATGTATTGCTCCACACCACAAGATTTGAAATTGGATGTGAAAATATAGACTACGCTACTCAATGTTTCTAACCATTAAGACCATCTATACTAAGGATGGCAGTGGGTATGGTACCCTCTTTAGTATAAAAAATGAACTAAGTTTTGACAAATCATCACTTTTTGATTAAACTAGTTCATTTATTTGAACTAGACTAAAATTGAGGGTACCCTAAAGGCTCCAAACTGCCATCTCTAATCTATACTCATGAAGAAGTCATTCCATGGCTAGCAAGAATCAGTTCAATACACTGCAGCATGGTGAAACAGCTCATCTGCCAGACTATCAATTATAAACAATAGTGACTGAATCAGGAATGTCCACTTCCAGCAACAAAAACCTGCCCCACTTGAATGGGTATATGGAACAAAAAAAATAAACAAAAGGTCCTTCATTTATTAACTACCTACGCCAAAACAGACGACAAAATCTAAACTTGGAATTGGGAAGCAAACAGACAACAGTTCCAACCAAAGTATGCCCAACTGAGATCTCTTTGCAAAGACCGAATTATCCATTAAAATGAGTAAAATAGAAGAACAAAGAATAAAATGTGAATTCAGTGTCTAAACATTTCCTAGCACGTCATGGACTTCTGCGCGAACACTTATTTAGGATCGGAGGGAGTATATTTTTTCATTCCTATTGTACCCGCAGAATATGAGTTCCAAACTTGGTTGGGTTTGATAAAAATTCCAGTTATAGAGTTGTCTGCAAACACTTATTTAGGACCGGAGGGAGTAATATTTTTGGAATAAATATATTATAACAATCGTGCAAGAATCTAGCCAAAAAGTGAAGTGAAAAAATATACTTCCTGCGTCCGGAAATAAGTTACTTGGATTTGTCTAGATTCACATGTATCTACACACTAAAGCCGAATCTAGACAAATCTGAGACACTTATTTTCAGACGGAGGAAGTATATAACATGTTCATTATTACACATCACCATAATGTGTTAGCAGTTTAAGATCCCTAGATTATGGGAAACTGAATCTACAAGATGAGCCAAAAACTAGAATACAAATCCTTTTTCTTCATTTTCTGCAGGGCGAGAATTTTAGTATCGGTAAAAATAATATGAATGTGGCAAAGAGGTATTCAAAATATATATGGTGTGCCCAAAGCTGAAATCTTCCACACATTCTGGGGTCTGGGGAAGGGAATTTCTAGGCAGCAATTCCCTTGCTTTTTTATGCAAAGAGGCTGATTTGAACCCAGTACCTCCAGGACACAAGTGAGATACCCTACCACTGCACCAGGCCCGCCCCTTCAAAGAGGTATCCAAAATGTTGACCAAAAATGGGGACCAAAACACATTCAGGTACAATTAATCTTCATCTCATAGAAACTGAACTGTGCAAGGTGCAACCAGAAGATTCCCAATGAAACACTAGAATCCAAACGTTTCATTTTCCTTGCACAGATGCTAAATTTCCAAATGACTCAAGTGATGACAGTGACATAAAGAAGGTATTCCCAGCGCTAACTGGAACAATACACTAACCTCCAAAATTTCCATAAATCCTCAGAAATATTTGTTAGAAAAATAATATAGTAATTAACTTCAATCAAACCCACCTATTAGCCTAGCCTTCGGACCATGTAACGAGATTAAATGTCTCCACAGATATTCCCACAGGTTCAACAACTTCAGTCAAGTCACAAAAGTATCTAACGACCAATGCTACTTTCCATGAAGGCTTTGAATACAAAGCCAACTGCCAACACGAGCTTGAAGATTACACTTCCATTAATTCATACCTATGACTTTCAGTAATGAAAAATGAGGAGCCAATGGAAATGGTCCCAAGTATAACAAATTTAAATGCCGATCCAAATTACAAAATAGGGGAGCCTCAGACGAATGCTATGTGTGAAGGTGTGAATGATTTGGCAAATAATGGTGACCAGAACACATTCCGATACAACTAATCTTCAGTCCTTACCAACTGAACTATTCAGCGTACAATCAGAAGATTCCAACGAAACACTCGAATCCAAACGTTTCTTTTTCCTTGCACAGAGCCTAGAATTTTCAAATGGCTCTAGCAATGACAATGACATAAAGCAGACATTCTGGCCACCAACTAGTTCAGCACACTAACGTCCAAACATTCCAACCAGCCCCAAATCCTCTAATATTTTAAAATAATAATATCACCTTCAATCAATATGCCTATTAATTACCAAAATAGCCTAGCCTTCGGACCAACTAACGAGCATCCACAGATATTCTCACTGGTTCAACAACTTCAGTCAAATCACAACAGTATCTAACAACTAGTGCTAGTACTTTCCATGAAGGCTTTGAATGCAAAACCAACAGCCAGCACGCACCTACACAATTAAACCTCCATCAATTTACCTAGGACCTGTACTAATGCAAAATAAGGAGGGGTGCCACTGGTCCCAGGTACAAAATTTAAACCCCGGTGCAAAGTACTACAAAATAGGGGAGGCTCAGATGTTCCTACTGATCAAGTCCAAGATCCTAAACAAGCAAATCCAGACAGTCGAGTTCTACACTAAATCCAAGTCCTGCAAGTGCGAGCTTAAGCGAGAATCAAGCAAAATGACGGCGTCATATTCCATAATAAAATGTGACTATCGATAAGGAGGATCTCTCTCTCTCTCCCGGCGAGGGGGGACGTCCGTACCCCATGAGGTTGACGTTGAGGTGTGAGCTGAGCTCGACGAAGAGCTCGTACATCTGGCCCAGGTCCGCCGCGTTGCCGTGGGAGTAGAGCAGCGTGAGGCGCGCCCCGGGCTGGCGCACGTACATGGCCACCACCTCCGTGCCGCGCTTCGTCGGCAGCCGCCGCGCCTCCACGCCGCCCCGCCGGGGCACCCCGCTCAGCTCCACCACCGCGCCGTCGGCAGCCGCGACCGCGGGGGAAGGAGGCGGCTCGACGCCGTAGGACGGCGGGGAGGGTGGGAAGAAGGCGAAGCGCGCCGCCACCGTCGAGGCGACGGCGCCCATCACCGGCCGCCGAGCGGGCGGGCGCGCGCTAGGGTTAGGGTTCGGGGAGGCGGGAGGTGGCGGAAGCCCGAGGAGGCGGCGGAGGAGGGAGGGGAGATGCGTATGCGGCGAGTTCGGTATTTTTAATGGGGGCGGCTCCGTCTTCCCGGAAGCTGCTGCGATCGGAGGGGAAAAGGGGAACGGAGAGAGCGGCGAAGGTTGTTTGTTAACGTTCGGGTGGGGCCCTCCCCGGTCTACTGATTAGTGGCTAATGATCTGGTACCAGAGGAAGAGTCATCATTAAGCTCCCGAGTGTTGGACTTGGATCACGTGTGTGTAGGTGATCAAATTTGAAAATGCTAAGGGCACCTCCCCGAATTTGGACCACCGTACGTATCCATGGCTTGCAAAAATCACAAATCACAAATCGAGTTATGAATGTGCCTAGTAGTGCACGTACAATTGTGATATCTTCTCAATGAGACGTCTGACTATTGCTTACGTGGAGTAATAAAAAGGAAAAAAGTTACTCCTAGCTAACAGCTGACATTTTCGTATCTAAGACAAGTCACCCTTTTTCATGGAAACTGCTAGGCGTCCCCCGGACGATGGGAGAGCTCTCATCGTCCTGCTTTCAGATCTTGACACGTGTCCATTTTCGCAAACATCCGCGTTTGTTGCGTATGTCGCTTTTATACGAAGCAAAAAAACTGTTCATTTTAGAAATAGAACGTCTCGCAGGAGACGTCACCGGAGACCTCGCCGGAGACCATGCAGCAAAAAAATTATGCTAATGCAGCAAAACCGTCTTCGCCGGAGACATCGTCGGAAACAACTCGTTGATGACCCTCGCCGGAGACCATGCAGCAAAAAAAAGTTTCCGGCGAAGTCGGTTTTGCTGCATTAGCACAATTTTTTTGCTGCATGATCTCCGACGAGGTCTCCGGCGAGACGTTCTATTTTTAAAACGAACCGTTTTTTTTTGCTTCGGAAGCAAAAAACGGGGACATATGTAGAAAAAGCGGGCCGTTTTGCAGCAAAAATGAAAATTTGGGCGATTTTGGGGGGAGGAGGACGATGGAACCCCCTATCGTCCGGGGGATCCATATCATTTTCCTTATTTCATTGCAAGAGGTGTTGCATCTTCATAAGGGCAACTCCAAAGAGGTCGCATATTGGACACGATTCGATCTGAATTGATATGTTTGCGGTGGCCCGCGGATTTCCCGAGGCAGTTGTCCTGTCAGCATGTGCCACTGCACCCAACGAGCCGTCTCATTTGCTGGCCCCGTTGTCCACGGAGCTTCCCCCACGCCCCGTCATTTCCCGCCCATGAGTCGCTGCTCCTATAAAGACCGAGCCCTCGGGAGGTGGACGACACCACAGCTGTAGCAGACATGGTTCACCATTTCCACCAACTACGCATAGCTTAGCCGCTACCCACCGTCCCTACAGCGAGCGCAGAAGAGGAGGGCGAGGTGGACTAGGAGGAAGAAGTAGAAAAGGATCCTATGCAGGAGCCAACACCCGAGGAACATAGTGCCCTCTTCTAGTCCTTCTAGACCGTGCGACAGCGGGATTTAGAGGCCTTCGATGTGCCAATCGAGGCCTCTGTCGTCAAGCTGTCGCGCGTGACTACCATCCTAGAAGAGCGCAACCGTTGTTTTATAGAAGACGAGCAATAGCGCTGGATAGACCAAGGGCACCCCCGGCAGGCAGAAGAGATATGCTACTAGCAGACGACCCTTCTTGCCGCGCTGGAGGTGGAAGAGGAACGCTGCCGACAAATTGCTCTCGATGTCGCGCATATGACAAGTGATCGACTGCAGATGCGGCTGAGATGGTGGCGATCGACAAAGATGCCGCAACAAGGTCCCAAGCGGAGGCGACCGCAGCCACGGCGGAAGCGCAGGTGTCCAGTCGAGCTCGCATGAGCCTTATCCTTCTCAATAAGAACAGCCTTGCCGTCGAGAGGCACCATCGGGCCAAACAAGCTATGGTGGCATGATTACGAGGTGGCCCACGAGGGCTAAGGGAGCTTTGGGGCTTGGCAGGTGAGGGCCAAGGAAGCTCCGATGGCACGGCCGACGAGGGCCAAGCTAGCTACGTAGATGTGGACGGCGCATGGATAATTTTGTTAGCTTAGGTTTATTTGACTTTTTTAGTTGTAAAATTACTATCCTATGAATGAATAAAAAACTATAACAACAATGGTGGTCTATGGGAGGACACATGCTGGTGCCGTCATGTGCATGTCCTCGCAAAACCAGCCCAACTGTGGGCTGAAAATGAGGGGAAAAAAGAGAACCGGTTCATGGGTCCTCCTCCGTTTGCAAGGAGCCGTTAGGCCTTGTTCCTGTTCATGTATTTTTGGTAAGTAAAAATGCCATGTATCAGGCTTAGAAGTTATTTTGGATTATACTCTACACATGCATGACAAGTTATTGTACCACTATATCATCCGTTGCAAGTTGTTCTATGTGTTTGCACATGAGACATACAGTATGTTATTAGCTCTTTTTTGAAGAACAAAAGAAAGAGGACGGTAAGACGTCTGCTTACAAACCTTAATAAAGGTAACCAAAGCTATCATGCATGTGAAGCAACTTAATGCAGCGTAGAGATGTCACGCTATTGCTTTCGGAGTCGGAGGACATGTTGGCCTCGCTTAATTAGCTTTGTCGAAGAGCTAACGGTTGTCATTGACTCGCTAAAATAATCAGCTGTCACTGACATGGCTCAGCCCGTGCCTAAGAATAATTGTAGTAAGAGTAGCATAGGTGATAATGCATGCACCTAAGCAAAAATATCACATGCTTAGAGAGTTTAAGTGCAAAATAACTCCACAAATTATTAAATATGCTACTCTCATTTAAAAAGGGATATCGAAGATTTGTCTAAATTCACATATACCTTTTTTTTTATAGAAATGAACACTTTGTTACGAATAGTAATGCTTACATCCGATCTTTGTATAACCAAGATGTGTTAGAAATAACGGGGCTAATCCATTTAGACCCATGTGTATTTCAGATTTTCCCTAAATCTCAAAGCCTAAATTTATGACAGCCCATATGTGTTTGGGCCCATGTTTGTGGCATCTCACGTGGCAGTGGAGTGGGAGCTAAAGTTTAGTCCCACATGAAAAGTTGGAGGAGAGTTGCACCATCTTATAAGGTGGAGTGTTGCACCACTTTGTAAGTGAGTGGCAATAAGAGAGATACACATGCGCGCTCCTTCGACGACGACGACGCTCACATGCTCGCTCGCTCGCTCGACGCGACGCGCGCGCACCGCGGGTTGCGGGAATCTCGCCGAGCCGAGCTTTATTTTGCTGCTCAGTAAAATTGACAGACGTGTCAAACGGTTATTCGGGTCGCTCCCGGATCGTGGGCTACTGTAACCGACCCGAACATGCGTAACGTGGACTCGGCCCACGTTCGCCTCCGTTAGGGTTTCCTGAGCTGCTATATAAAATCCTGCGCGGCTACCGCCACAATACCACCGAAAAACCAATCTAGAGTTTTGCCATCCTCTCTACTTGCACCGTCACCGTAGTCTACTCCATCCCGCTTGCCGGCGTGCACCGGAGGACGGGAGAGCAGGTCTCCGGAACCACTCGCCCTTGTGATCCTGTACGGGAGAGGGCGAATAAGGTTTTAGGAAGCGCTCGACCGCCGAGTTCTCCATCACGGGTCGTCTTCCATCCAAGTCGAGGCGGTGCTTTGCCTACATCATCTGCTTCGATCAATCTTCCCCAAAGTTTCTACTACGACAACCGAACGGTAAGTGCTACGTACTTCTGTTTGGTTATTCATCATGTTCTGCGAGTACATGTTAAGCTACTGTTTGTTTCCAATCATCCTGTTGTTTAGTACATCTAGTATGTTCGAGTTACATGAGCTAGTAGCTGGTTTTGTCATGATTTATATTCTGAAATTAATCATAGAAATTATGCCTAATAATCCAACAATCCAAAAACCTTATTGTAGGCAATTTCCTGAATTAACAATGGCTGGTTTTACCGATGCACTGAGGCCGGATAAGTTTACCGGTGTGCACTTTAAGAGGTGGCAGTACAAGGCTGAGCTTTGGCTGACCACGATGAAAGTGTTCCATATCAGTAAAGGCAAACCTGAAGGAACTATATCGGCGAGGATCGGAAGAAGTTCGAGGATGCCAATCTCTTTGTGGGATATATTCGAGCATTCTTGCGACCGTTGTGTGATGTGTTTATGCACATAAAAGACGGAAGGAGCTCGGATGCCTTTGGATGCCAAGTTTGGTGCTGCAGATCTTTGGCGGTTGTATATCATGGAGAGCTTTCATGATTTTAAGATGACTAAGGACCTTCCTGTGGTTCAACAAGCTCATGAGATATAGTGCATTGCCAAAGAGCTCGAACTCCTTAAGTGTACCTTACCCGACAAGTTTGTGGCGGGTTGCATTATTGCTAAGCTGCCCCCTTCATGGAGGAACTTTGCCACAACTCTCAAACACAAGAGACAGGAGATATCAGTTGAAAATCTGATAGCGTCCCTTGATGTTGAGGAGAAGGCTCGGGCTAAGGACACTACTGAGAAATGAGAGAGTCATGCCACTGCCAACTTTGTGCAGAAAGGCAAATCTGTAGGCAAGAATAAAGGAAACTCCAAACCCTCCTTTAACAAGCATGTAAAGACTACAACCTTCAAGAAGAAGAAGACGAACAGGGACAAGAGTGAACTGTCTTGTTACACTTATGGAGAGCCCGGCCACTTTTCCAAGGATCTGTAACGCAGCATCAGAGAGGAAAAAGGCCAAGGCATTAACTTCGTGACCGCTAGCAATACTGATGGGTATGGTAATTTATTTACTGTTCTTCCAGTATTTCAATCACTGTGTTGGTGGCCTGATATGGGTGCTAATGTTCATGTGTGTGCTGACATCTCTATGTTCACTTCTTATCAGGTCGCTCGGGATTCATCCGTCCTAATGGGGAATGGATCACATGCTTCTGTTCCTAGTGTTGGCACGGTGGATCTGAAGTTTACTTCCGGAAAGATCGTGCAGCTGAGGAACGTGCAACATGTCCCTACTATGAACAAGAATCTCGTTAGTGGCTCCCTTCTTTGCAGAGATGGGTTTAAGGTTGTCTTAGAGTCCAATAAAGTCGTTGTTTCGAAACATGGACAATTTATTGGTAAAGGTTATGAGTTCAGAGGCTTGTTCCGGTTTTCACTTTCATAGTTTTGTAATAAATCCGTGAATCATATCTGTGGTGGTGTTAATGATGATACCAGTGTTTGGCATTCTCGCTTATGTCACATTAATTTTGGTTTGATGTCTCGGATGTCCAGTATGAGTTTAATTCCAAATTTCACTATTGCCAAATGACGAGGTTTAATCTCGTCAATGCCCATTGTTATGGACTTGGGTTTTGGAGAAGATGGGGATGCTGGAGATCGCGGAACGGTTAGCAAACAAGCAACACGGGACACGGAGTTTACCCAGGTTCAGGCCCCCGGAGGGAAAATCCTACTCCTGCTTGTCTGCTCTTGATTACGGCGGAACCGAAGGTTACAGGGGTGCGCAGATGCAATCTGGCGTGGAGGTGCCTATGCGAAAGTATGAGGTGAGAGATCTAGGTCGTGCCCTCCTAGCCTTTATATAGACTTAGGCAGGTCCTAGGCACAGACCGAGTCGGTTACAGGTTTTAGGGTTTACCCCTTTGAATTTTATATCTACTCTAGTCTTGCTCTCCAAGGATCCGAAAGGCGTCATGGGCCTTGGCCACCCGAAAGTCTTCATGGGCCGACGTATATTTGTCGTGGGCCTTCCTTGGGCTGGACTAGGTATGCTAAGATCATGTACCCGCGGGGTATAACCATGTCACCAAAGGTTCTAAGTGCCATAGTTGTGTGCAATCAAAGCAACCTCGAAAGCCTCACAAGGCTACCGAGGAGAGAAACTTGGCACCTCTAGAACTCATACATTCTGATCTATGCGAGATGAATGGTGTGTTGACAAAAGGTGAAAAGAGATATTTCATGACATTGATAGATGATGCTACTAAATTCTGCTATGTTTACTTGTTGCAAACTATAGATGAGGCTTTAGACTACTTTAAAATCTATAAGGCCGAAGTTGAAAATCAACTAGAGAGAAAGATCAAGCGTCTTAGGTCGGATCGTGGTGGTGAGTATTTTCCCAAAATATTTGAATTACATCAGAACACGTAATTATTCATCGAGAGGACGCCTCCCTACCGCCCCAATCAAGCGGGGTTGCCGAGAGGAAAATCGCATCGATCGACTTGGTGAATTCCATGTTAGCCACTGCTGGTTTATCAAAGGCATGGTAGGGGGTGGCTTTGTTGACTTCATGTCATGTCCTGAATAGAGTTCCTAACAATAATAAAGAAAAGACCCCTTATGAGGAGTGGGCTGGGAGAAAACCATCACTTTCGTATCTGCGCACTTGGGGGTGTTTGGCGAAGGTCAACATACCAATCCCCAAGAAACGCAAGCTCGGACCCAAGACAATGGATTGTATCTTTCTAGGATATGGTCCACGGAGTGTAGGCTATAGATTTCTAGTGGTTAAATCTGAGGTACATGATATGCATGTTGATACTATAATGGAATCTCGTGATGCAACATTCTTTGAGAATATTTTTCCTATGAAAGATATGCATAGCATTGGTAGGATTTCTTCTGAAATACTTCCTGAATCTAGTGCATCTATTGAGAATTCTGAACAACCACATGAGGAATTTCTTGAGAAGGATGACGATGAACCTCTCACGAGGAGTAAGAGATAGAGGGTTGCAAAATCCTTTGGTAATGATTTCATCGTGTACCTTGTGGATGATACTCCTAGATCCATTACTGAGGCATATGCATCCCCTGATGCAGATGATTGGAAAGAAGCTGTCCAAAATGAGATGGACTCGATTCTTTCTAATGGAACTTGGGAATTATCAGAACGACCCTATGGTTGTAAACCTGTGGGATGTAAGTGGGTGTTCAAGAAGAAGCTAAGGCCTGATGGTACTATTGATAAGTACAAGGCGCGTCTTTTAGCTAAGGGCTACACACAGAAAGAAGGCGAAGATTACTTCGACACCTATTCACCCTTCGCTAGACTGACCACCATTCGAGTACTACTATCCCTGGCTGCCTCTTATGGTCTTCTCGTTCATCAAATGGATGTGAAGACAGCTTGCCTTAATAGAGAGTTGGAAGAGGAGATCTATATGGATCAGCCGGATGGGTTTGTGGTAAAAGGTGAAGAGACAAAGGTGTGTAAGTTATTAAAATCTTTATATGTCCTGAAACAAGCACCTAAGCAATGGTATGAGAAGTTTGACAGAACTCTACTTTCTGTTGGCTTTGTCATTAATGAGGCTGATAGGTGTGTCTACTATCGCCATGTGGGGGCAATAGCGTTATATTATGTTTGTACGTGGATGACATTTTGATCTTTGGTACAAACATGAAAGTGATAAATGAAGTCAAGTCTTTTTTGTCAAAGAGTTTTGATATGAAAGATATGGGAGAGGCTGATGTCATTCTGAACATCAAGCTTATTAAGAACGAGAATGGGATTACTCTAACGCAATCTCATTATGTTGAGAAGGTCTTGAGCCGATTTGGCTTTAATGATGGCAAGACTTCTCCAACACCTTATGATCCCAGTTTGACATTACGAAAGAATAATAAGGAACCAACAGATCAGCTGAAATATTTACAAGTTGTTGGTTCTCTCATGTACTTAGCAAGCGCTACAAGACCCGATATCTCTTTTGCTGTGAGCAAGTTGAGTAGGTTTATGTCTAACCCGGGTATTGATCATTGGCATGCACTTGAAAGGGTCATACGCTATCTATGTGGTACAATGAGCTATGGGATTCACTATTCAGGGAATCTTGCTGTGCTTGAAGGATACAGTGATTCGAATTGGATCTCTAACGTTGATGAACTCTACGCCACGAGCGGGTATGTGTTTACCCTTGGAGGTGGCGCAGTGTCATGGAGGTCTCGTAGACAAACCATATTGACGAGGTCAACTATGGAAGCAGAACTTACTGCTTTAGACACAACCACTGTTGAGTCAGAATGGCTGCGTGAGCTCTTGATGGACTTGCCTGTGGTTGAGAAACCCGTGCCGGCAATCCTTTTGAATTGTGACAACCAAACCGTTATTGTCAAAGTGAACAATTCTAAGGATAACGCGAAGTCATCAAGACACGTGAAAAGACGTTTGAAATCTGTCAGGAAATTGAGAAACTTTGGAGTAATAACTATTACGTATATTCAAATAGACAAAATCCTGGCAGATCCCTTTACAAAGGGACTATCACGAAATGTGATAGAAAGTGCATCGAGGGAGATGGGGTTGAGACCCATGGATGTCACACCTAGTGGTAACCCAACCTATGTGATCGGAGATCCCGTGAATTAGGACCCGGGAAGAACAAGCTAGTGGGTGGACTGAGGAGAGTATTTTGTAACCCTCTCTATGTGAAGATGCATAACTCTCATAATCTGTAAGGCAGGTTGGCAACATGCCTTAATGTGTTTCTGTTGGCTTTAATTAGCAAAGATGCCGTCCTGTGGCATTCTTGAAAGAACACACCTATATGAGCTCGACTGTAAACGTCGCGGTCTATGAGACTTGGGTGATCTCTAGTAAACTCATGAAGAGACCAGGGAGTATGACGCATATGCTCCAACCCGCGGGGTAGGCTACTGACAGCCAAGTACTAGTTATGATTTTGAGCGAAATCTATTGGCACCAAACTTGCAATTCAAGGTTTGTCCATTGTTCAAGTTGTTGATAGACGAATTTCAAGATTCTAGGCAGAAGTTCAACTTAACAGTCTCTGCTGAAACACTGGTATATAAACAAGTAGCAAGGATTGGCAAATCTTCAAATGGGCATTTGAGATCTGGTGGGGGATTGTTAGAAATAACGGGGCTAATCCATTTAGACCCATGTGTATTTCATATTTTCCCTAAATCTCAAAGCCCAAATTTGTGGCAGCCCATATGTGTTTGGGCCCATGTTTGTGGCATCTCACATGGCAGTGGAGTGGGAGCTAAAGTTTAGTCCCACATGGAAAGTTGGAGGAGAGTTGCACCATCTTATAAGATGGAGTGTTGCACCACTTTGTAAGTGAGTGGCAATAAGAGAGATACACACGCGCGCTCCTCCGACGGCAGCCTTGGCGCCGCCTTCATGCCTTCGCTCGGCGTGTGCGAGGCGCCGCCTTGAGGTTGAGGAATCTCGCCGAGCCGAGCTTTATTTTGCTTTCAGAAAATTGTGACGTGTCAAAGCAGTTAGCTTATTGGTCGCTCCGGATCGTAATATCAGAATCGACCGAACATGCGTAACGTGGACTCGGCCCACGTTCGCCTCCGTTAGGGTTTCCTGAGCTGCTATATAAAGTCCTACGCGGCTACCGCCACAATACCACCGAAAAACCAATCTAGGGTTTTGCCATCCTCTCTACTTGCACCGTCACCGTAGTCTACTCCATCCCGCTTGCCGGCGTGCACCGACGGACGGGAGAGCAGGTCTTCGGAACCACTCGCCCTTGTGATCCTGTATAGGAGAGGGTGAATAAGGTTTTTGGGAAGCGCTCCGCGCGAATGCTCGAGTTCTCCATCACGGGTCGTCTTCCATCCAAGTCAGGCGGTGCTGCCTACCGCCATCTTCGTCGCCATCTACTTCGATCAATCTTCCCCAAAGTTTCTACTACAACAACCGAACGGTACATGCTACGTGCTTCTATTTCGTTATTCATCATGTTCTGCGAGTACATGTTAAGCTACTGTTTGTTTTCGATCATCCTGTTGTTTAATACATCTAGTATGTTCGAGTTACATGAGCTAGTAGCTGGTTTTGTCATGATTTATATTCTGGAATTAATTATGGAAATTATGCCTAATAATCCAACAATCCAAAAACCTTATTGTAGGCAATTTCCTGAATTAACAATGGCTGGTTTTACCGATGCACTGAGGCCGGATAAGTTTACTGGTGTGCACTTTAAGAGGTGGCGAGACAAAGGCTGAGCTTTGGTGACCACGATGAAAGTGTTGCATATCGATAAAGGCAAACTGAAGGAACTATATCACGAGGATCGGAAGAATTTCGAGGATGCCAATATTGTCTTTGTGGGATGTATTACGAGCATTCTTGCCGACCGCGTGTGATGTGTTTATGCACATAAAAGACGGAAGGAGCTCTGGGATGCCTGGATGCCAAGTTTGGTGCTGCGGATCTTGGCGATGAAGCTATATCATGGAGAGCTTTCATGATTTTAAGATGACTAAGGACCTTCCTGTGGTTCAACAAGCTCATGAGATACAGTGCATTGCCAAAGAGCTCGAACTCCTTAAGTGTACCTTACCCGACAAGTTTGTGGCGGGTTGCATTATTGCTAAGCTTTTATATAGACTTATGCAATCTGGCGTGGAAGTGTCTATGCGAAAGTATGAGGTGAGAGATCTAGGTCGTGCCCTCCTAGCCTTTATATAGACTTAGGCAGGTCCCAGGCACAAACCGAGTCGGTTACAGGTTTTAGGGTTTACCCCTTTAAATTTTCTATCTACTCTTGTCTTGCTCTCCAAGGATCCGAAAGGCGTATGGGCCTTGGCCACCCGAAAGTCTTCATGGGCCGGCGTATATTTGTCGTGGGCCTTCCTTGGGCTGGACCAGGTATGCTGAGATCATGTACCCGCGGGGTATAACCATGTCAGTAGCCCCCGAGTGATCAGTCGAATCGTAGATTCGGCTGAGGACTCTTCAATCCTTCGGGTGCAACTCTGTCTTTCAAGAGAAATGTGTAGGGATTGTTGATGCGTGTGCCTAACTCACCCGACGGATCAGGGTTAGTTAACTGTCTTAGGACAAAACAACACGATCTTCTTCAGGTTCGAGTCCCTCGACTCGAAACCGGAACATATGCTGGCATAATTCGACTCAGGCCGCGGAGGACTTACAGGAGTGGAATTCCAGTGAATTTAAATGATGTACCCAACGCGTCCGTCGGGATTTTTCATCGCGCCTGTTGGCACGGATTTATACTAGCGAGCCTTGATCATGCGTTACCAGGCCATCAGATGATATCTGTAGGTCTTATCTTTGCGTCGCAGACATAGCATCCGAATGTTTATCACCGCGGAGGTGTTTCGGGTGGCCAAGGAGAATGTTGCTCACTTAGCATTAATTGGGGCAAAGTTGCCGAAAAAATGTTGCATGCTGATCCGAAGGATCGCAGTCGAAAAATTCATAGGGTGCGCGACGGCTCCTATGGAGTAACCCAGTGTACGCCGAGTCGTAGACTCGAGCAGAGACTTTTATTTAGCCGTTGTTCAGCGTCAGGTCTGTAGGACACAATTTTTTCGGATGCTTAAATCCATCCTCCCTATGGGAGTAGCCCCCGAGTCCGTAGTGGAGTCGCAGACTCGACGTAGGACTCGAAGAAACAGTTCAGTGTTGTAATGTGTTGTTCATTTTTCGGGTGCGCAGCCAGCGCTCCTGATAGGAGTAGCCCCCGAGTAGTTAGTTGAATCGTAGATTCGAGTGAGTACTCTTAGCTTTGAAGCCGAAGAATTATGACTGCTGCTAGTATAGCTGTTGATGACGTCAGTGCTGACGATTAGTGACCTCAAGCGTCTGCTGCGCCAGAGATGACGTGACTGGACAAACATGGGTCCCACCTTATGACCTTGAATTGACCGGTCACGTGCAGTGTGGAGATAATTACGGCGTCTCCTCGATTTCCGCGCGTAGTGGATAGCGTGTGAGCGACGGTTCGTTGCGATGCTGACACGTGTATGGTCAAATCTTGCCGTTGGCGTTAGGTCTCCTTGATGGACGGTTATCGTGCATCTTCTTCGTCCTTATAATCGTTGGGGAAAAATTTAGTCTGTTTTCACCGTAGCCATTCTCGTTTCACTGCTCCGTTGTTCTCTGAAATTTTCTTGCTGCGCGCTGGAATATCCTCGGGCATTTCCTTCTTCGATCCTACGCTCTCGCCGCCGGCGCCACCGCACCGCAATGGGGAAGCCTAAGAAGTCTTCTTCTGTGGTTGGTACCAGCGCTGCTGGAGGCAAGAAGAGTGTTGCCGCTACCCGTGTCACCGACGATGGCTGGCGGTGATCGGAGACACAGGAGAGTGATCTCCGCAAGCTTCATGAGCGGGGCTTAATCCCGCAAGATAGGGAGGCCGTACAACTCCCAGGAAATGAGGTAATTCCCCAGCCCCCCGCTGGGTTTCGGGTTATGTTCCTTGCTTTTGTTCTTCGAGGCTTTTCCTTCCTAGTCCACGACTTCCTTCGTGGACTGCTTTTTCTTTACGGCATCGAGCTGCATCATCTTTCCCCCAATTCTCTTCTTCACATCGCCTGTTTCATCACTTTCTGCGAGTGCTGGCTCGGTATCGAGCCACACTTTGGCCTCTTCTGGAAACTCTATTCCATGAAGAGGCTACTGGTTCTGATGGTGTTTATCCCATTGGGGGTTGCATCATCTCTCTCAAACCCAATCTTCTTTTCTTCTCTTTTTCCATGTCTGAATCTGTCCAGTACTGGCGGAGGCGATGGTTTTACATCCGCGACTCCACAATGGTTGGGCAAGATTTTGGTCTTGTTCCTTTCGACCCCTCCCAAAAGATCGAACCGAAAAGGTCCTGGAAGAACCAGATCTTGGATGGCGAGGTAGCGGAGATAGAATCTCTCTATCGTCGAGTGGAGGATCTGCAGCTGATTCCTGATAAGGAGGTGAACGGTGTGGATATCATCCGCACTTTCCTCAAACGTCGGGTGCAACCGCTCCAGGCTAGGGCGCACCCGATGTTCCTTTATGCTGGTCATCGTGATCCGACGAGGGTTTCAGCTGAAGAATTCTCCAGGGGAGATCTCGACGGTGTCCTTCGCCCGCTACTGAAGTTCAAGGCTGGAGAGGATATCCCGGGGAAGTCGCTGACCTCTCCGTTCTCTGCTTCGCGTCCTGTTCCACAGGTGTAGATCCGGGACGTGCGTGTAGCGCTATTTTCGACTGCATTGTTCTTGCATTTATTTGCTAACAAATTTTCTTCTTCTGTGCAGGAGTTCAAGGTGCCGGGCATGTCGCCATCGCTTCCCGAATTGTTTCCGGCTGCACCGGACAATGAAGTGGTGGATTCCATGTCCGAGCTGCCATCGGCGCGATCTCCGGCTGAAGAGGCCAACAAGTCGAGCGAGGACCACACTCGCAAGCGGACACGGAGCTCCAGCGAGTCTTCGGATGCCTCAACTCCGCCGACTCCTAGGAACCCACTATGCCTTGACCGTCACAGTGATGGGCATGGGGGCTCTTCCTCTCCGATTCCTGCCGTTCCTGTGCGGGATGTGGCACCGCACCCACCGACGAAGCGGAAGAAGGAAGAAAAGAAGGAAGAGAAGAAAGAGGAGAAGAAGGTCCAGAAGACCCCTCCCGTCTTTGACTTGAGCGAGCTTGACTCGTAAGTTTCCTTAGTCCTGTATTGCCTTTTTTTGCCTGTTTTCTTTGTACTTGTGCTAATTTGTCTTTGTGCAGCCACTCCTCCAACTACTCCTCCAGTGATGGTGCTCGGGAGATGATGGGGGAGTCAAAAGCCGTGCTTCCTCCTCCTCAGACGATGGCCACCTCTGAAGGCGCTGCTCCAGACCCTTCACCGCAGGAGGTTCGGGTGGTTGCGCCTTAGAAGGCTGCAAGCGGACCTTCGGAGTCGCCGTCGAATCATGTAAGTAATTCTGCTTCCTGCCACGGGGGAGCCCCCGAGCCTTTTTGGATGATCATTATATCCTTTCTTCCTACCTTGGGGGGAGCCCCCGGGCATCTGTAGGGTAGTTTGTTGTTCGTTCTTCTTCAAGTCTCGGGGGAGCCCCCGAGCACTTTCGTGTGTGTAACTTGCTTCTGCTCATTCTTTTGGGCGTAGCCCCCGAGCCCTTCTTTTGACTATTAGGTCTTTTTTGCAGCCATTTGTGCAAGGTGCCAATCAACTGGTGCAGCAGCACCTGGCGCTGGAGGCCAGCCTCAAACAACTTCAAGGTACTTTTTATGCCTTGGTCTTTGTTTCTTCTTGCCTTCTTGTCCTTTTATCCGACATTTGTATTGTTTATTGCAGAGGATCACAACACCTCCCTTCGTGAGATTGATGCTCTCAAAAAGAGCCTCGGTCAAGCGGAGAAGAAGGTCGAGGTCGCCGTTGGTGCAAGGGAGCGTCTCGAGCTGGAGTTGGCCAATGCGGCCAAGGCTAAAGAGCGCCTGCAGCAGGAGGCTACGGACCGTGAGGAGCAGCTCGCCACCGCCACGGCTTCACGCGAGAGAGAGGTGGCCAGCAAGCTTATGGCGGCTGCCAAGGCTGTTTCGGGTGAGTATCTTCACCTTCATCCTTTTGACTTCCTTATCTTTCTTTTGCGGTGCTTTCTTTCATTCTGCTTCCTTGTTGTCTTAGATGTCGCGGGCATCGAGTTTGATCGTGGTGCTCTAGAGCACGGGAGTGCTCTGGATGATGCTACTGCGACGGTCGAAGATCTGCAGCACCGTCGTCAACTCGCTTGCCAAGGCCAAGGAGGTCCTTGGGCGCTTCTACAAGGAGCTTATCCCCAAGGGCGTGGCCCTTGATGATGTTGATGCCCTAGCAGAGGCGCTGTCAGCCGAAGCACCTGCGGCGTACAAGCGCAAGCAGAAGAGCATCGGCGCATCCGTCGGGCTGGCAATGGCCTTGGAGGCCGGAGCAGAGCTGGACCTTCCTCAGGTCACTTCCCGGATGCCGACGACTGCTGACGGATCCGAGGAAGCCTTCGCCACCTATGCTGCTCGCTGTAAGCGTTACGGGCCGAAGTTGATTGATCTGCTGGCCGAGTACGCGCTAAGGCAACAGGGGGAAGCCAAGGCGAGGCAGTCTGGCTCCGAGGCGACTCAAGGTGCCGCTTCGTAGGCGTTGTAGCTATAGGGTAGTTGTAGCTTCTTTTGTTGTAATTATTTTGATGAACAATCCTTGTTCCACGTAGTGGCTTTTGCTGTACTTAATGAATTTGTTGAGTTCTGTGCTCCTTTATCTGCGTGTTCATGTCTTTGTCTTTCTGTTACTCTAGGGTCCTTCGGGTGATGATCCCGTTGACACTTCATCTGCGTCGCAGCTGCGACCATCCTTGGATGGTGCGTCGCAGCTTGTGTTTCTTCGAGACCGTATCCGTAGCCTCGAGAAAGAGTTGCTAGTGATGCGTGGTCATGCTGACGTTTGGAAGTCCAAAGCAGATCGAGGCGCTGCCAGAGAGGAGTACTTGATGGCGGAGTTGCTTCGTTTGTCCGAGCAGCTTCAGTGTAACTTTTTTGAGCTGTTGCCCATTACTTCGGATGCGCCAGTTGGCATTTCATCTTACTCTTTTTGCAAGTATTGCAGGTGCTAACATTGCTCCAAGGGAGGAGAAGGAGCGTGTTGCTGTTCGGATCAACTGCTTGACTCAGCAGGACATGGAGGCCGGCGGGTTCTTCTGGATGGACCGTGACGTGCCATAGTCCTTGCGACGGTGCAAGATCGCGTTCACCAAGTATCGCGGGTGCTTCGTCAGGTGAAGACTTCACTCGCGTCGGTTCTGCATGTGATGTTTCCGCTGGATGATGCGCCGTTAACTCTCTCTGGTCTTCTGTCAAAGTTTCGGAACGTGCATCATGTCAAGGAATTGGTGCGACATCAGCTCGTCGTAGGGTGAAGGCTGCGTTGTCCCTTGTGAGGCTACATCGCCCTGATTTAGATCTATCTGTTGTGGCAGCTGGGCCGCCTCTTCGGCCAGATGGTGGCGAGTGGGATATGCGTCCACATTATGCGGCTGTAAGGCAGTATGCCGAACAGATCGTAGATCTGTTTGAGCAACGCGCTCAAGTTATTCTTCAGAATAGGCAGTACCTGTAAAAAGCTAGATGTAAAATTTGTATACATTTGACTAGGCGTATTTTGCCCTTTGTTATAAAGGTTTGGTTGTTGTTTTAGCACATAGTGCTTTGTTCGTATGCGTGCCCTTTTCGTTAGCCTGACGTGGTCAGCTAATCAGGTGTACATGTGTTATCCTCAGTCGACGAAATCGTGAGGTGGGGGAGCCCCCGAGTGTGTTTGTAGCATGGAGTAAAAGTGCGAATAGTAAACACAATTTTGGGGCGAGACACTTAGCTTTAATCATATCGTAATGGAGGAGGTACATTGTTCGGCTGAGTAGCCTTATTGAAAGTAAAGAGGAAGGTAGCTAGGGGTAGAGCCGTCGCAGTTGTGCGACGTTCCATGGGTTGGAGTATGCGACTCCAGACTCCACGTGCTTGAGGCGATAGGCGCCACCTGGGATGACTTCGGTGATGATGTAGTGTCCTTCCCATGGCGACTCGAATTTCTTTGGTCGCTCTTGCTTGAGTCGCAAGACTAGGTCTCCTTCGACGAAGGACCTTGGGCGCAGCCGTCGGCTATGGTAGTTGCGGAGATTCTGCTGGTACACCGCTGATCGAGCTGCTGCTATGTCTCGTGCTTCGTCGAGTGTGTCGACAGTGTCTTCGAGTGCAGCCGTGGATCCGGCTTCGCTATAAGCGACGACCCGGGGGGCCTGGTGGCGTACTTCGGCTGGTAGCACGGCTTCGGCTCCGTGCACCATGAAGAACGGCGTGTAGCCGGTTGAGCTGTTTGGCGTGGTACGCAGGCTCCATAGGACGGAGGGTAGCTCTTTCGTCCAGGCTCCGGCGAGTCGCTCGAGTGGGCTCATGAGGCGCTTCTTGATGCCAACGCCGATTAGGCCGTTGGCCTTTTCCACCTACCCGTTTATTTGCGGGTGCGCCACGGAGGCGTATGTGATATTGATTCCGAGGCCTTCGCAGAAGTCTTGGAATTCTTTGGAGATGAAGTTCGATCCATTGTCGGTGATGATGCTGTTGGAGATATGCCCTAGAGGCAATAATAAATGTAGTTATTATTATATCTTTGTGTTTATGATAAATGTTTACATTCATGCTATAATAGTATTAACAAGGAAACATTAATACTTGTGTGATTTGTAATCTTAAATTGAAGTCCCTAGTAAAGCCTCTATATAATACTAGCTTGTTGGTTAATAAATGATTGTGGTTTCCCTATCATGAACATTGAGATGTTATTAACAACAAGATCATATCGTTAGGAGAATGATATGGTGGACATACTCCTATAGATAAGCGTAGCATAAAGATCAAGTCATTTTAATAGTTCAATTGCTATATGCTTTCTAATACATAGTAACCTAATTCCTTCGACCATGAGATCATGCATATCACCTTCACCGGAAGGATGCTTTGATGACATCAAACACCACACCGTAACTAGGTGGCTATAAAGGTGGCATTGAGTGTTCGGAAAGTATTGGTTGAGACACATGGATCAAGAGTGGGATTTGTCCATCCATATGACGGATAGATATACTCTAGGCCCTCTCGGTGGAATGTCATCCAATTAGCTTGCAAGCATGTGACTGGCTCACAAGGGATCACATATCACGGGAACGAGAAAAGAGTACTTATCGGTAACGAGGTTGAACTAGGTATGCAGAGATACCGACGATCATAACCTCGGATAAGTAAACTATCGTGAGACAAAGGGAAATTGGTATCGTATGTAAGTGGTTCATTCGATCGCAAAGTAATCGTTGAAATATGTGGGAGCCATATGAATTTCCAGATTCCTCTATTGGTTATTGTTTGAAGTGTCTCGATCATGTCCGCATAATTCACGAACCGTAGGGAGACACACTTAAGGATTCGACGTTGTTTGAGTAGTTATGGAATGATGAGTAAGAGACTGAATGTTGTTTGGAGTCTCGGATGGGATCCGGGATATCACGAGGAGATCCGGAATGGTCCGGAGAATAAGATTCATATAAGGAAAGTCCTGTTTCGGGGTTGGAGAATGGTTCCGGTGTTTTCATCGGGAATGTTCTAGAAGATTCCGGAATGTCCGGCACTCCGGAGGGGAAGGTTACATGAATGTGTCATACCAAGTTGGAATGATTGCATCATGTACTAGGTGTCATCGCTGAACAAAATAAAGGGTTTAATCAAATCCTAGTTTGAAAAGTCAAACGCCAATTTGAAAAGTCAAACGGCTATTTTGGGAAGTGGAGGGGAAGGTGGAAACCGAGTTGGGGAGGAGTTCCTTCCCTCCACCGCCGCCCTTGGGAAACCGAGTTGGGAGGTACTCCTCCCCGGCGCCCTCCACCTATATAAGGAGGCAGGCGCCTCCTAGCACCCAACACCTCCACCCGCAAACCCTAGCCCTAAGCCGCCGGCCCTCCTGCAGCCGCCGCCACCCTAGGGCAAGCCGTCGCCGCCTAGCTAACCCTAGCCGCGGGCAAAGCCTCCTCCTTGGTGTGTCTATACCATAGATCTCCGAGGCTCTCTCATAGTCCACCATACTCGCTTAAGCTGGCTTAAGCCTCAGAGATCTCCCTCTACTTCCGGTACCACGCCAGTTGTCTTTGCGAATCGCGAGAGAGTGCTACAACCTCATTTCTTTGGAACAAGGGAGAGGAAGGTCTTCGTCAGTACCGAACGTGTGACCGATCATGAAACGCTGCGGAGCATGGGAAGGATCGTCTCTGCGATCTTGAGATCGGGAAGAGTACGACTACATCACCCACGAGAATCCGCTCTCGTTAAACACTTTGGAATCTTCGAGGGTGAGTTATTCCATCGACTCGTTGCTACAATCTAGTAGATAGATCTTGGCTTGTTTGTTTGTATGCGGTAGAATTTTTTTGTTTTCCATGCTACGAAACCCTACAGTGGTATCAGAGCCGTGTCTATGTTGTAGATCTGTTGCACGAGTAGAACACAATGGTCATTGTGGGCGTTGATGCTTTTATTATCGATTGCTTCTTGTGTACTTTGCATCTTGCGGGATGTTGGGATGAAGCGGCCCGGGAAACCTTACATGACATCGTTCATGAGACTTGCTCCACGCTTGACATGCAAACTGTATTGCATAAGTGGCTTTGCGGGTGCCTGTTTCTCCCAGCATAGTTAAGATTCAATTTACAACGGGTGATTGAAAATACTAGTATCAATGTTGTGGTTCTTGTTCATAAGTTAGAACGACACTTATTGAAAGCCCCAAACCACGTAAAACATGCAAAGAAAGTAGAGGCGTCTAACTTTGTTTTGCAGGGGTGTGCTGTGATGTGATATGGCCATGATTGTGATTATATTTGATGTATGCAATGTTCCTTATTGTAAGTTGGCAACCGGCAGGAGCCATATGGTTGTCTTTAATTTATTTTAAGACCCGTGTGTTTCTTCAAAGTAGTTGTAATAGTTGAAGCCGGTGGACGACAACCATGGAGAAGCGTCATTGACCTTGATGCAATGCCGAAGATGATGGAGATCATGTTAGTGCTTGAAGATGGAGATCGGAAGAACAAAGAAGAAAGGCCATATCATATCACATATTATGAATTGCATGTGATGTTAATCCTTTATGCATCTTATATTGCTTAGTTAACGATGGTAGCATTGTAAGATGATCCCTCATGCACATGAATTTCAAGTTCTAAAGTGTTCATCCTTAGTAAGCACCGTTGCTAAAGCTTGTTGTTTCGAAGCACCACGTGATGATCGGGTGTGTTAGATTCCGCAAGTGTATACAACGTGAGCAAGCCAGATTTGCTCATGCAGAAACTAAGGTTTGATCTTGTGAGCCTAGCATGTAGACATGGTCTCGGAACACGGATCACCGAAAGGTAAAGCATGAATCATATAGTAGATATGATGAACATGTCGATTGTTCGCCATTGAAACTATATCAACTCTCGTGATGATCGGTGTTGATGTGGTGGATTTGGTTCGTGTGATCACTAAAACAATGTGAGGGATGTTGTTTTGAGTGGGAGTTCACCTAGATTAATTTAACTATTAATTAGAACTCAATTTGTCATAAACTTAGTCTAAACTATTGCAAATATGTTATAGATCAATGGCGGCCCCTACCATCAATTTTAATGCGTTCCTAGAGAAAGAAAAGTTGAAAAACAATGGAAGCAACTTCGCGGATTGGTTCCACAATTTGAGGATTGTCCTCACAGCTGGTAATTTGACCTATGTGCTGGATGCACCGCTGGGTGACCCACCTGCAGCTACTGCTACCGACGAAGTAAAGAATGTTTACCTCGCTCGGAAGACTCAGTACTCCACAGTTCAGTGTGTTATCTTGTATGGTTTAGAATCGGAGCTTCAGAAAAGGTTTGAGAATTCAGACCCACATGATATTGTCTGTGATCTCAAATTGATCTTTGAGACTCACGCGACAATTGAGAGCTATGAGGCTTCTGAAAAGTTCTTTAAGCGCAAGATGGAAGAGGCGACCCGTCGGTGAGCACGTGCTTAAAATTATCAGCACGCAAAACAAACTTCAAAGCTTGGGTATAGTGATTCCTATTGCTTTGTGGATTTACCGTGTCCTACAATCACTACCACCAAGTTACAAGAACTTTGTGATGAACTACAATATGCAAAACATGAACAAGCAGTTGCCAGAACTCTTTGCCATGTTGAAATCTGCAGAAGTGGAGATCAAGAAAGAGCACCAAGTGTTGATGGTCAATAAGACCACCAAATTCAAGAAAGGCAAGTCTAAGCAAAAGGGACACTTCAAGAAGGGTGGTAAGAAAGTTACCGACGAAGAAGACCAAGGCTGGACCCAAGCCCGATCTTGAGTGCTTTTCTTGCAAGGGAGAAGGTCATTGGGCGGAATTGCCCAAAGTACTTGGCGAATTTGAAGAACGGCAACATCAAGAAGAAAGGTATATCCGATATACATGTTATTGATGTGTATCTCACTAGTACTGAGTAGTGCTCGGTATTTGATCTTGGTTCGGTTGCTCATATTTGTAACTCAAACAGGTGCTACAGAATAAACGTAAGCTAGCGAAGAACGAGGTGACGATGCGGCGTGGAAGCGGATCAAAGGTTGATGTGGTCATCGCACGCTACCCCCTTCATCTACCATCGGGATTAGTTTTATACTTAAATAATTGTTATTTGGTGCCTGCGTTAAGCATGAACATTATATCGGGATCTTGTTTATTGCGAGACGGTTACTTGTTTAAGTCCGAGAATAGTGGTTGTTCGATTTATATGAGTAATATGTTTTATGCACATGCACCTTTGATAGATGGTCTATTCTTGTTGAATCTCGATAGTGGAAATACACATATTAATAACATTAAGGCTAAACGTTTGAAATCGAGCGATAACTCGACCTATATGTGGCACTATCGTCTTGGTCACATTGGAGTGAAGCATATGAAGAAACTCCATTCCGATGGACTTCTCGAATCACTTGATAGATGCGAAGCATGTCTGATGGGTAAAATGACTAAGACTCCATTTTCTGGTATGATGGAGCGAGCTACGGACTTATTGGAAATCATACATACCGATGTGTGTGGTCCAATGAGTGTAGCATCGCGCGGTGGTTATCGTTATGTTCTTACCTTCACGGATGACTTGAGTAGATATGGGTATATCTATTTCATGAAACATAAGTCCGAAACTTTCGAGAAGTTTAAGGAGTTTCAAAGTGAGGTAGAGAATCAACGTAACAAGAAGATTAAATTTCTACGTTCTGATCGTGGAGGTGAATATCTAAGTTACGAGTTTGGCGAGCATTTGAAGAAGTGCGGAATACTTTCACAATTGACACCGCCGGGAACACCACAGCGTAATGGTGTGTCCGAACATCGAACTCTCTTAGATATGGTTCGTTCTATGATGTCACTTACAGATTTACCGCTATCATTTTGGGGTTATGCATTAGAAACAACCGCATTCACTTTAAATAGGGCACCATCTAAATCCGTTAAAACGACACCGTATGAATTATGGTTTGGGAAGAAACCTAAATTGTCGTTCCTTAAAGTTTGGGGTTGCGAAGCCTATGTAAAGAAGGTACAGCCGGACAAGCTTGAACCCAAAGCGGAAAAATGCGTCTTCATAGGATACCCGAAGGAAACTATTGGGTATACCTTCTATCATAGATCCGAGGGCAAAATCTTTGTTGCCAAGAATGGATCCTTTTTAGAGAAGGAATTTCTCTCGAAAGAAGTGACTGGAAGGAAAGTAGAACTCGACGAGGTTGTCGAACCTTCTCTCGAAATTGCGAGTAGCGCAGCACCGAAAGAAGTTCCTGTGGTGCCTACACCAATAAGAGAGGAAGCTAATGATGATGATCATGAAACTTCGGTTGTAGTTGCTATAGAGCCTCGCAGGTCAACGAGAACTCGTACCACTCCTGATTGGTATGATCCCGTTATGAGTGTCATGTTGGTGGACAACACCGATGACCCTGCGACATATGAGGAAGCAATGATGAGCCCAGATTCCAATAAATGGCAAGAAGCCATGAAATCCGAGATTGTCTCCATGTACGAAAACCAAGTATGGACTTTGGTGGACTTACCGGATGGTCGAAAGGCTGTCGAGAACAAATGGATTTTCAAGAAGAAAACAGATGCTGATGGTAATGTTACTGTCTATCAAGCTCGACTTGTCGCAAAAGGGTTTCGATAAATTCAAGGAGTTGACTACGATGAGACTTTCTCACCTGTAGCGAAGCTAAAGTCTGTGAGGATTATGTTAGCAATCGCTGCATATTATGATTATGAGATATGGCAGATGGATGTCAAAACAGCATTCCTCAATGGAGACATTGATGAAGAGTTGTATATGATGCAACCCAAAGGTTTTGTCGATCCTAAAGATGTTAACAAGGTATGCAAACTTCAACGGTCCATCTATGGATTGAAGCAAGCATCCCGAAGTTGGAATCAACGTTTTGATAAGGTGATCAAAAGTTTTGGTTTTATACAAACTTATGGAGAAGCTTGTATTTACAAGAAAGTGAGTGGGAGCTCTGTAGCATTCTTAATACTATATGTAGATGACATATTGTTGATTGGGAATGATGTAGACCTTCTTAATAGTGTCAAGGAATATTTGAATAATAGTTTTTCAATGAAGGATCTTGGCGAAGCAGCTTACATATTAGGCATAAAGATTTATAGAGATAGATCGAGACGCCTAATATCATTGTCACAAAGTACATATTTGGACAAAGTTCTAAAGAGGTTTGGAATGGAAGATAGCAAGAAAGGGTTCTTGCCCATGTTGCCCAATAGGACGTTGAGTAAAACTCAAAGTCCGACAACGGCAGAAGATAGAGAAAGGATGAGTAAGACTCCCTATGCCTCAGCCATATGATCTCTAATGTATGCCATGCTATGTACTAGACCCGACATTGCATATGCTGTTAGTTTAACTAGCAGATATCAAAGTGATCCAGGAGTGGATCATTGGATAGTGGTCAAAAACATCCTTAAGTACTTGAGAAGAGCTAAGGATATGGTTCTTTCTTATGGAGGTGATGAACAACTCGTTGTTAATGGTTACACCGATGCTAGTTGGAACACCGATCCGGATGATTCTAAATCACAATGGATACGTATTTACTTTGAATGGTGCATCAGTTAGCTGGAGGAGTGCAAAGCAAAGCGTTGTGGCGAGATCTTCAACTGAATCGGAATACATGGCTGCTTCGGAGGCTTCACAAGAAGCGATATGGATGAAAGAGTTCATTACAGAGCTGGGTGTGGTTCCTAGTGCGCTGGAACCAATGTCAATCTACTATGATAACATGGGTGCCATAGCCAATGCGCAAGAACCAAGGTCACACAAGAAGCTGAAGCACATCAAGCTACATTTTCACGCTATTCGAGAACATGTCCAAGATGGGGACATAAAGATTTGCAAAGTACACACAGATCTGAATGTGGCGGATCCGTTGACTAAACCTCTCCCGAGGGCAAAACATGACCAACACCAAACTGCCATGGGTGTTCGGTATATTACCATGTAATCTAGATTAGATGACTCTAGTGCAAGTGAGACTGTTGGAGATATGCCCTAGAGGCAATAATAAATGTAGTTATTATTATATCTTTGTGTTTATGATAAATGTTTACATTCATGCTATAATAGTATTAACAAGGAAACATTAATACTTGTGTGATTTGTAAACTTAAATTGAAGTCCCTAGTAAAGCCTCTATATAATACTAGCTTGTTGGTTAATAAATGATTGTGGTTTCCCTATCATGAACATTGAGATGTTATTAACAACAATATCATATCGTTAGGAGAATGATATGGTGGACATACTCCTATAGATAAGCGTAGCATAAAGATCAAGTCATTTTAATAGTTCAATTGCTATATGCTTTCTGATACATAGTAACCTAATTCCTTCGACCATGAGATCATGCATATCACCTTCACCGGAAGGATGCTTTGATGACATCAAACACCACACCGTAACTGGGTGGCTATAAAGGTGGCATTGAGTGTTCGAAAAGTATTGGTTGAGACACATGGATCAAGAGTGGGATTTGTCCATCCATATGACGGATAGATATACTCTAGGCCCTCTCGGTGGAATGTCATCCAATTAGCTTGCAAGCATGTGACCGCTCACAAGGGATCACATATCACGGAACGAGAAAAGAGTACTTATCGAACGAGGTTGAACTAGGTATGCGAGATACCGACGATCATAACCTCGGATAAGTAAACTATCGTGAGACAAAGGGAAATTGGTATCGTATGTAAGTGGTTCATTCGATCGCAAAGTAATCATAGAAATATGTGGGAGCCATATGAATTTCCAGATTCCTCTATTGGTTATTGTTCGGAGAAGTGTCTCGATCATGTCCGCATAATTCACGAACCGTAGGGAGACACACTTAAGGATTCGACGTTGTTTGAGTAGTTATGGAATGATGAGTAAGAGACTGAATGTTGTTTGGAGTCTCGATGGGATCCGGATATCACGAGGAGATCCGGAATGGTCCGGAGAATAAGATTCATATAAGGAAAGTCCTGTTTGGGGTTGGAGAATGGTTCCGTGTTTTCATCGGGAATGTTCTAGAAAGTTCCGGAATGTCCAACACTCCGGAGGGGAAGGGTACATGAATGTGTCATACCAAGTTGGAATGATTGCATCATGTACTAGGTGTCATCGCTGAACAAAATAAAGGGTTTAATCAAATCCTAGTTTGAAAAGTCAAACGCCAATTTGAAAAGTCAAACGGCTATTTTGGGAAGTGGATGGAAAGGTGGAAACCGAGTTGGGGAGGAGTTCCTCCCCTCCACCGCCGCCCCTTGGGAAACCGAGTTGGGGAGGACTCTCCCGCGCCGCCTCCACCTATATAAGTAGGGGCAGGCTGCCTCCTAACACCCAACACCTCCACCAAGAAACCCTAGCCCTAAGCCGGGCCTCCTCAGTCCGCCGCCACCCTAGGGCAAGCCGCGCCGCCTAGCTAACCTAGCCACCGCCAAGCCTCCTCCTTGGTGTGTCTAAACCCTAGATCGCCGAGGAGCCTCTCATAGTCCACCATACTGCCACGGCTTAAGGCGGCTCATGAGATCTCCCTCTACTTCCCACCACGCCAGCTGCCGGAATCGCGAGGAGAGTGCTACAACCTCCGCCTGCTGGAACAAGGAGAGGAAGGTCTTCGCCGAAAATCAACGTGTGACCGATCATGAAGCGCTGCCGGAACGCAGCGCCGGAAGGATCGTCTACGCGATCTTGAGATCGGGAAGAGTACGACTACATCACCCACGAGAATCCGTCCTCGTTAAACACTTTGGAATCTTCAAGGGTGAGTTATTCCATCGACTCGTTGCTACAATCTAGTAGATAGATCTTGGCTTGTTTGTTTGTATGCGGTAGAATTTTTTTGTTTTCCATGCTACGAAACCCTACAGATGCTATGCGGTACGCCGAACCTGTAGATAATGGATTCAAAGAACTTGACAAAAGTCTTGCCCTTTTGGTTAGTGACCGGCATGGCTACAATACACTTGGTGAATTTGTCGACTGCGACCAGGAGGTAGACGTGCCCCCCTTTCGAGGACCTTGGCAGTTTGCCGATCATGTCGAGGCCCCATTGGGCGAAAGGCCAGGCCAAAGGTATGGGCCTGAGCTCTGACCCGGGTGCGTGTGGTTTTTCTGTGAACCTTTGGCACCCTTTATGTTGCTCATGGTCAGGTCAAGAGAATCCAGCTCGTAGAGCTTTACGACAAGGAGCGAGCGCCGTGATGGCCGCAGATGCCCTCGTGGATGTCTTGGAGTATGGTTTTCCCGTCACCGATGGTGACGCACCTTTGTAGTACACCCTAAATGCTGCGCTTGTACAGCTCGCCATTGATGATGGTGAATGCTTTTGACCGGCGAGATATGCGTCGGGCATTCGTCTGCCATCGTGCGCTCCGTCTATCAAGTACTGGAGGTACGGTCGGGTCCAAGTTTCTTTGACTGCCATGACCTGCATCAGGTTGACCACGGTGACCTCTGTGTCCAGTTTTTCGGGTCCTTCATGACCTTCGGGTAGCGTGGCCCCCGAGTGTTCTGCTTCTTCGGGTGATCCCTTGGGGAATTTCCGCTTGATGGATGGCACGCAGATCTGTTTGAGGAACACACCTCGAGGCACCCTTGCGCAGGTGGAGCCGATGTTGGCGAGTCTGTCGGCCTCCTCGTTGCTTTCTCTTCCAACGTGCTAAAGCTCGCAGCCGTCGAAGTCTCCTTCGAGTGTGTTGTAGAGTGCGCGGTACGCAATCATGTTGGCGGCGTGCGCGTCGCACTCGTTCATCTGTTGGAATTATGCCCTAGAGGCAATAATAAAGATGTTATTATTATAATTCTTGTTCATGATAAAGTTTATATTCCATGCTAGAATTGTATTAAGCGGAAACTTTAATACTTGTGTGGTTTGTGAACAACACCGTGTCCCTAGTACGCCTCTATGGACTAGCTCATTGATCAATGATGGTTAAGGTTTCCTAACCATAGACATGAGTTGTCAATTGATAATGAGATCATATCATTGGAGAATGATATGGTGGATGTAATTCCAAACTAAGCGAAGCAATTAGATCGTATCCTTGTGTTCATCTTTGCGAAGCTTTTCCTATGTCAAATATTGTATTCCTTAGACCATGAGATAATACAACTCCCTGGTATCGGAAGAAAGCTTTGAGGTCATCAAACGTCATCCTATGAGAGGGTGATCATAAAGGTGTCTCTCAGTGATCGGAAAGTATCATTGGGTTGTATGTATCGAGATGGGATTTGTCCCTCCCAAGTCGGAGAGATATACTTGGCCCACTCGTAATCGATATCAACACCGCTTGCAAGCATGTGGTTAAGGAGTTAATCACAAAGTGATATCGGATTACGAGTAAAGTACTTGCTGTGAACGAGATTGAACTAGGTATGACGATACCGACGATCGAATCTCGCAAGTAAAATATCGCGAGACGAGGGAATATATATATGGGATTGTTTGAATCCTGGCATCGTGGTTCATCCGATATGATCATCGATGAATGTGTGGGAGTCAATATGGGTGCCTGCACCCGCTGTTGATTATTGATAGAAGATCATGTCTGCATATTCTCGAACCCGCAGGGTCACACACTTAACGTGTCTCGACGCTAGGATAGATTGGATAATTGGTTTATGAATTTTTGTTCGGGGTCTCGGATGGGATCCGGGATATCACGAGAGGTTCCGGAATGGTCCGGAGAATAAGATTCATATAAGGCAGTGCAGTTTTTGGAGTTCGGAATTGTTCCGGATTAATCGGTATTGTACCGGAAGCTTCTAGAACCTTACGGAAGGGGGCCAACGTGGTCCCACCTTCCGGGAGGGGGCATGGGCCTATGAGGGAGTGTCCTGGCCGCATTGGGCCAGGGGCACAAGGCCCCATAGGGCCCAGCCGATTCTAGATAGATTTAACTCGTTTAAATCTAGGGATAGAATTTCTAGATAAGGGGATAAGTTTAAATCGTTTAAACTAGAGATAGGCTTGGAGAAGGGGCTAGGGCTGGCCGCCGCCACCCCCTTTATATATAGAGGGCTGGTGCGCCCCCTCCCCCCTACACACACCTCCCTCCAAGCCCTAGTAGCCCTGCTGCCTTCCACTCTCCCTCCCGACTGTTTGTAGGCGAAGCCCTGCAGCAGAAATTCTCCACCATATACACCACGCCGTCGTGTTGTAGATCCAATCCATCTCTCCACCATACTTGCTGGTCCGAGGAAGGAGGAGACGTCGAGGTGCTGCACGTGTGCATCTCACGGAGGCACCGCCACTTGTGGTGCTAGATCGGATCGGATCGCGAGGAGGAGAAGCGAGTACGACTACATCACCCACGTTGACGAACGCTCACTGTAATCTTCAAGGGTATGGAGATCTAATCCAATCTCTCTCGTTGTTTGCATCTCCTAGATTAGATCTTGGCTTTCCCTCTGTTCGCTTCCGTAGAAAATTTTGATTTACTATGCTGCGAAACCCTTCAGTGGTACCAGAGCTAGATCTATGCGTAGATGTGTTTCACGAGTAGAACGCAACATGGTTGTTGCGCGTTGATGTTTTCTCGCTGCAAGCCTCTTGTTTGTGTTCTTCTTATGGCCGGGATAGTGAGATTGAAGCGGTCCAGGCCAACCTTACGCGACGTCGTCATGAGACCGGCTCCGCACTTGACGTGTGGCTTGTACCACACATGCGGTGGTGGATGTCGTTTCTCTCACTATAGTTGTCATGGGATTAACACGGAGTTTGGCAACCATAATATCACCGTTGTGGCTTTCCGTAGGTAAGAATCGTTCTTAGCATCTACTCCCATAAGCCACGTAAAACATGCAACAACAAAGTAGGCGCCTAACTTGTTTTTTGCAGGAGTTTTCTGTGATATGGTATGGCCCAAGATGTGATGTGTATATTGTATGATGATCATGTTTTGTAATGTTTCACGACTTGCATGTCGATGAGTACACAACCGGCAGGAGCCATATGGTTGTCTTTATAATTGTGTATGACCTGAGTCAACTTCTTATACGCCATGTAATAGCTTTACTTTATCGCTAAGTAGTTAGCCATAGTTGTAGTTGCTATTCGTGGTGGAGGCAATCATGGTGGAGTGATGGAGATCATGCCGAACGCACAAGATGGAGATCATTGCGCCAAGATTGGCTATACCATGTCACATAAAGTTATATGCATGTGATGTTTATCCTTTTATGTATCTTATCATGCTTAGATCGCGACGGTAACATTATAAGATGATTCCTCACTTAAAGATCAAGATAAAACTGTGTTCTCCCCATGTATGCACCGCTATGAAGTTCGTCGTGTCCAAGCATCACGTGATGATCGGGTGCTATAGACTCTACGCCACATACAACGGGTGCAAGCCATTTTGCACACGCCGAAATACTTGGTCTAACTTGACGAGCCTAGCATGTACAAACATGGCCTCTAACACAAGAACCGAAAGGTTAAGCATGAGTCATATGAATGATATGATCGACACTTCGTTGTCCACCATTGAAACCACATCTCTTCTCGTGAAGATCGGATTAGGTGTGGTGAATTTGGATCGTGTTCACTAAACAACTTGAGGGATGTTGAATTTAGTGGGAGTTCATCTAGTAATTTGATTAAGTTGAACTATTTATCATGAACATAGTCTAAATTGTACTTGCAAATACTAGATCACATGGCCAAGTCCAACTTCAACTTCAACGCTTTTGAGAAAGAAAAGCTTAGAAACAATGGGTCTAACTTCACCAACCGTTCCGCAATCTAAGAATCATTCGTTCGCATGACAAAAGGACTATGTCCTTGAGAAAGCGTTAGGTAACCCTCGTCGCAACTGCTACCGCTGATGAGAAAGCTATCTATCACCACGCAAAGATGATTATGGTGTGATTAAGAGCACCATGTTGTTTTCTATGGAACCGAACTTCAAAATCGTTTTGAAAACTATCCCGGCCCTTTGAGATTCTCGAGGAGCTGAAAACCATGTTTCGCACTCAGCCCGCTCGAGAGATATGAGATCTCCGAGAAGTTCTTTAACTGCAAGATGGAGGAAGGGAGTTCCGTTAGTGAGCACGCCATTAAGATGTCGGGCTACACTCAACGCCTTTGAGCAACCGGATCGCAGGATTCCAGAGGAGCTCAAAATTGACAGGTTCGCAATCACTCCCTCCCATACAAAAGTTTTGTAGTGACTCATAATCAGATTGGTTCCACTGACACGATCACCGAGCTCTTCGCAGTCAAGGCTGCGGAGGTGGACATCAAGAAGGATAATCATGTGTTGGTGGTCAACAAGCCCTCCTTTAAGAAAGGTAAAGGTGCAAAGAAGCCCTTCAAGAAAGGCGGCAAGGGCGCTGCCCCTGCCGAGAAGAAGCTCAAATCTGGTCCTAAGCCGACATCGAGTGCTTCTATTGCAAGGACAAGGGTCACTAGAAGCAATCGTCCGAAGTACTTAGCGGACAAGAAGGTGGCACCATCAAAGGTATATTTGATATACATGTTATTGATGTTTTCCTTACTAGCCCTCGCTAGTGCCCGGGTATTTGATACCGTTCGCTTGCTAACATTTGTAACTCAAACAGAGCTACGCATAGACGGCTTATGCAGGGATGAGGTGACGCGCGCGCTGGCAACGGATCAAGAGTTGATGTGATGTCGCACACTCTCCTTAGTTTTACCTTCGGATTAGTTTTAAACCTTAATAAATGTTATTATGTGCCTGCGTTGAGCATGAACATTATTTCTGGATCGTGTTTATTGCAAGATGGTTATTCATTTAAATCGGAGAATAATGGTTGTTCTATTTATATGAGTAACATCTTTTATGGTCATACACCTCTTGTGAATGGTTTATTTCTTCTAAATCTCGAAAGGGATGAAACACACATCCATAACATTGAAGCTAAGAGATGCAAAGTAGATAGTGATAATACTACTTATTTGTGGCAATCGCTGCTCAGGTCATATTGGTGTAAAGCATGAAGAAACTCCATTCTGATGGACTTTTGGAGGTCTCTTGATTTTGAATCATTTGACACATGCGAACCATGCCTCATGGGCAAGATGATCAAAACCCCGTTCTCCGATATGATGGAGCGAGCAACGGACTTGTTGGAAATCATACATACCGATGTATGCGGACCGATGAGTGTTTCGACGCGCGGTGGATATCGCTATTTTCTCACTTTTACCGATGACTTAAGTAGATATGGGTATATCTATTTAATGAAACATAAATCTGAAACGCTTGAAAAGTTCAAAGAATTTCAGAATGAAGTGGAGAACCATCGTAATGTAAAGATTAAGTTTCTACGATCCGATCGTGGGGCGAATATTTGAGTTATGATTTTCTCACGCATCTCAAAGCAAGTGGAATCGCTTTCACAACTCACGCCACCTTAACACCACAGCGCAATGGTGTGTCTGACCTAATCGAACCCTATTAGATATGGTCCGATCGATGATGTCTCTTACTGATTTTCCGTTATCATTTTGGGGTTATGCATTAGAAATCGCATTCACTTTAAATAGGGCTCCATCTAAATCCGCTGAGACGACACCGTATGAACTGTGGTTTGGTGCTAAACCTAAGTTGTCGCTTAAAGTTTGGGGATGCGGCTTACGCCAAGAAGTTGATGCCGACAAGCTCGAACCCAAAGCGAGAAATGCGCCTTCATAGGATACCCTAAGGAAACTATTGGGTATACCTTCTATCACGTAACCGAAGGCAAAGTGTTTTTCGCAAAGAACGGTTCCTTTCTTGAGAAGGAGTTTCTCTCGAAAGAAGTGAGTGGGAGGAAAGGAGAGCTAGACGAGGTTATTGAACCTTCTCTTGAATTGAGAGTAGTGCAGCACCTGAAATTGTTCCAAAGGTCGCACCAACAATAGAGGAAGCTAATGACAAGGATCATGAAGCTTGGACGATGTCGCATCGAACGTCGCAGTCAACAAGGTCGCGCCCTCCCGAGTGGTACGGCAACTCGCCTTGACTGCCTTGTTAGTAGAAGAAAGGAACCTACGAACTATGAGGAAGCGATGATGAGCCCGGACTCGAGAAATGGCTAGAAGCCATGAACCGAATTGGGATCCATGAGCGAAAACCAAGTATGGACTTTGGTGGACCTCCTAGCACCGAAAGGCCGTTGAGTGCAAATGGATCTTCAAGAAGAAAACGGACGCGGATGGTAATGTTACCGTCTATAAAGCACGGCTTGTTGCGAAAGGTTTTCGACAAGTTCAAGGTGTTGACTACGATGAGACTTTCTCTCCCGTAGCAATGTTTAAGTCCATTCGGATTTTATTAGCAATTGCTGCGCTTCATGATTATGAAATATGGCAAATGGATGTCAAGATCGCTTTCCTCAATGGCAACATTGATGAAGAGTTGTATATGATGCAACCCAAGGTTTTGTCGATCCTAAGGATGTTGATAAAGTATGCAAACTTCAGCTCCATTTATGGATCAAAGCATCTCGGAGTTGGAACCTTCGCTTTGATCAAGTGATCAAGAGCTTTGGATTTGTTCCAAATTGCTAAGCTTGCATCTACAAGAAAGTGAGTGGAGCTCGGTGACGCTTCGGTACTATATGTGGATGACATATTGATTATTGGAAATGACATCAACATGCTTAACGATGTGAAGAGTTATTTGAACAAGTGTTTTCAATGAAAAACCTAGGTGAAGCTGCTTATATATTGGGCATCAAAATCTATAGAGATAGACAAAGACTGATAGCTTTAAGCCGTAGTACATACTAGACAAAGTTCAAAAGGTTCAGAATGGATAAGGCATTGAAAGGTTCAAAGGCCTATGTTGTCGTGTAAGATATTGAGCAAGGCTCTGTCCAGCCACGGTAAATGATAGGGAAGCTATGAGCAAAGTGCCTTATGCCTCGCCATAGGTTCCATCATGTATGCCATGTTGTGTACTAGACCGATGTGTCCAATGCTCTTAGTTTGACGAAAGGATATCAAAGTGATCCGAGTGGAACATCGACAGCCGTGAAGAACATCCTAAGGTACCTAAATAGGACTAAAGAAATGTTCTTAGTCTATGGGGTGATGAACAGCTCGTCAGAAAGGTTACGCCGATGCTAGTTACGACAATCGACAAGGATAATTCTAAATCTCGCAGTGATACGTGTATATTTTGAATGGAGGAGTCAGAGTCGGAGAAGCTGCAAGCAAAGCGTGATCGCGGATCTACAAGAGAAGCGAATACATGGCTGCCGCAGGTTGCCAAGTGAAGGAGTTTGGATCAGAAACTTCATCATCGAAGCTTGGCGTGGTTCCAAGTGCATTGGACCCACTGGAGATATTGTGACAACACCGGCGCCATAGCACTCGCTAAGGAACCAAGATATCATCCAAAGACCAAGCATATCAACTGCAAGTTTCATATAATCCGAGATTATATAGCGTATGGAGATCAAGATCAGAAAGTACATACAGATCTGAATGTCGCAGATCCATTGACTAAACCTCTTCCACGTAAAACATGATCAGACCTCGGCCATGGGTGTGAGATTGTTGCCAAATGTAAACTAGATTATTGACTCTAGTGCAAGTGGGAGATCGTTGGAATTATGCCCTAGAGGCAATAATAAAGATGTTATTATTATAATTTTGTTCATGATAAAGTTTATATTCCATGCTAGAATTGTATTAAGCGGAAACTTTAATACTTGTGTGGTTTGTGAACAACACGTGTCCCTAGTACGCCTCTATGGACTAGCTCATTGATCAATGATGGTTAAGGTTTCCTAACCATAAACATGAGTTGTCAATTGATAATGAGATCATATCATTGGAGAATGATATGGTGGATGTACCAAACTAAGCGAAGCAATTAGATCGTATCCTTGTGTTCATCTTTGAAGCTTTTCCTATGTCAAATATTGTATTCCTTAGACCATGAGATAATACAACTCCTGGTATTGGAAGAAAGCTTTGAGGTCATCAAACGTCATCCTATGAGAGGGTGATCATAAAGGTGTCTCTCGTGTGATCGGAAAGTATCTGGGTTGTATGTATCGAGATGGGATTTGTCCTCCCAAGTCGGAGAGATATACTGGCCCACTCGGTAATCGATATCAACACCGCTTGCAAGCATGTGGTTAAGGAGTTAATCACAAAGTGATATCGGATTACGGAAGTAAAGTATTTTGTGAACGAGATTGAACTAGGTATGACGATACCGACGATCGAATCTCGGCAAGTAAAATATCGCGAGACGGCGGGAATATATATATGGGATTGTTTGAATCTCGGCATCGTGGTTCATCCGATATGATCATCGATGAATGTGTGGAGTCAATATGGGTGCACTCGCTGTTGATTATTGATAGAAGATCATGTCGCATATTCTCGAACTCAGGTCACACACTTAACGTGTCTCGATGCTAGGATAGATTGGATAATTGGTTTATGAATTTTTGTTCGGGTCTCGGATGGGATCCGGATATCACGAGAGGTTCCGAATGGTCCGAGAATAAGATTCATATAAGGCAAGGCAGTTTTGGAGTTCGGAATTGTTCCGATTAATCGGTATTGTACCTAAGCTTTAGAACCTTCCGGAAGGGGCCAACGTGGTCCCACCTTCCGGGAGGGGCATGGGCCTATGAGGGAGTGTCCTGGCGCATTGGGCCAGGGGCACAAGGCCCCATAGGGCCCAGCCGATTCTAGATAGATTTAACTCGCTTAAATCTAGGGATAGAATTTCTAGATAAGGGGATAAGTTTAAATCGCTTAAACTAGAGATAGGCTTGGAGAAGGGCTAGGGCCGCCGCCACCCCTCTCATATAGAGGGCTGGTGCGCCTCCCCCACACACACCTCCTCCAAGCCCTAGTAGCCCGCCGCCTTCCACTCTCCCTCCCGACTGCTTGTAGGCGAAGCCTGCGTGAGTTGTAATTCTCCACCATATACACCACGCCGTGTTGTAGATCCAATCCATCTCTCCACCATACTTGATGGTCCGAGGAAGGAGGAGACGCCGAGGTGCTGCACGCAGCATCTCACGGAGGCACCGCCACTTGTGGTGCTAGATCGGATCGGATCGCGAGGAGGAGAAGCAGCACGACTACATCACCCACGCCCGGCCTAACGCTCCGCTGTGAATCTTCAAGGGTATGAAGATCTAATCCAATCTCTCTTGTTGTTTGCATCTCCTAGATTAGATCTTGGCTTTCCCTCTGTTCGCTTCCGTAGAAAATTTTGATTTACTATGCTACGAAACCCTTCATCATCGTCTGCTGGACGACGAGGTTGGAGTCACCGTAGATGACCAGGCACGTTGCACCGCAGATTTTTGCCATCCTCATGCCATGGATGAGGGCCTCGTATTCTGCCTCATTGTTGGAGGCTCGAAACTTCATCCGGAGGACGTACTTCATCTTGTCGCTCATGGGGAGGTCAAGATGACCTCGCCTGCCCGGCTTCATGCTTGGAGCCGCTGAAGCATCGCCCATGACTGCCATGTCTAGGGTGTCCGCAGCCGCAGCCCGGCCTGTACAAGGAAGTCCAGGAGGACTTGAGACTTGATCGAGTGGCGTTTCTCGTAGATGATGTCGAGAGGTGACAGCTCGATGCCCCACAGGGCCACGCGTCCTGTGGCCTCGGGGTTGTTCAGGATGCTGTTCAGGGGTGCTTTATTGACGACCATCACCTGGTGCTCCTGGAAGTAGTGGATCAACTGACGAACCGTCATGAACACGCCGTAGGCGAGTTTTTGGTAGTGAGGGTACCTCTGCTTTGTTGGCGTCAATACCTCGCTGGGGTAGTAGATTGGGCGTTGGACCCCATGGGTCTTGCCTTCTTCTGGTCACTCGACCACCAGTACGGTGCTTACCACCTGGTGTGTGGCTGCTATGTATAACAGTAGAGGCTCCCTCTCATTTGGCGTAACCAAGACGGGCGAGGTGGAGAGCAGCCGCTTTAGATCTTCGAATCCGCTGCTTCGCCGGGCCCACTGAATTTGTCCGCTTTATGAAGTACCGGTAGAATGGCAGGGCTTTCTCGCCCATGCGGCTGATGAACCTGCTCAATGTCGCTATTCGCCATGCAAGCTGCTGGACACCCTTGAGATTCTTCGGGTTCGCCTCGATCCCTCGCTGGGAGATGAAGTAACCAAGCAGCTAACCCGATGGGATGCCGAAGGCGCACTTTTCGGGGTTGAGCTTGATCCTGTAGCGGTCGAGATTATCGAACGTCTCGCGGAGATCGTCGATGAGCGTTCTCGCCTCCCTTGTTTTGATGACTATGTCGTCGACATAGACTTGGACATTGCGACCGATCTAGTCCTTCAGGCATGCCTGCATGCACCGCTGGTACGTGGCACCTGCGTTCTTTAGCCCGAAGGGCATTGTGTTGTAGCATAACACTCCGAACGGCGTGATGAACGCCGTTTTCTCTTGATCTTCGACCTTGAGTCGAATCTGGTTGTAGCCTGAGTAGGCGTCGAGGAAGGAGAGTTTCTCGCATCCTGCAGTCGAATCGATGATCTGATCGATCCGAGGGAGAGGGAAGTGGTCCTTTGGGCAGTGCTTGTTTAGCGACGTGAAGTCCACGCACATCCGCAGGATGTCCGTGTTCTTTTTGGGGACCATCACTGTATTGGCGAGCCACTCGCTTTCTTTAATCTCCCTAATGAAGTTTGCAGCGAGTAGTCTGTTTATTTCAATCCCTATGGCTTCTGCCCGCGGATCGGACAGTCTCCGGATGGACTGCTTGACGGACTTGGTATCTGGAAAGACATTGAGTGCGTGCTCGACGAATTCCCTGAGAACTCCTGGCATGTCCGCAGGACACCAGGCGAAGATTTCCCAGCGCTCACGGAGGAATTCGACGAGCGCGCTTTCCTATGCGGGGCTGAGATCATTGGCGATCAGCGCCATCTTGGAGGCATCCATCAGGTGGACCTGCACCTTCTTTGTGTTGACGGTGGAGTCGAAAGACATATCAGGTGCGTTTTGTCGTGCGACTGGGGGTACCCCATTGTCTGTCACCTCGTGAAGCCTTACGAGCTCCTCTTGCATGCCGAATGACTGGGAGATTCTGTTGAAGTCCCTGTCGCAGTGGTCCAATCGGGTGAAGCTCCCGTGGACCGTGATGACGCCCCTGGGTCCTGGCATCTTGAGTAGCAGGTACGCGTAGTGTGGTACTGCCAGAAACCTTGCGAATGCTACACGCCCGAGGATGGCGTGGTATTGTGATGGCCAGTCCACCACTTCGAACTCGAGCCGCTCGCATCGGAAGTTGTCCGGTTTGCCGAAGATGACATCGAGCCATATCTTTCCCAGGGGGAATATGCCCTTTCCTGGAATGATGCCATGGAACGCCAGGTCTGCTCGCACGGCGGGATCCGCATTGCTGCTAGAGTGCTTGCAAACATCAGGTTGATGCCGCTGCCGCCGTCCATGAAGACGCGGCTCATCTCGAAACCTCCGATCTGCGCCTCAAGCACCAGGGCAGCATGACCTGAGCGAGGGACTTGGCAAGGGTGATCCGAACGGTTGAACGTGATGCAAGACTTCGATCCGCTAAGGTACTCAGGGATGGCGGGTGGAGCTGTCACGGCCAGGTTGATCTGACGGGTGAGTTTCTTCTGCACCCTATTCGTTGGGCGCTCCTTCTAGATCATCAGTGCTCCTGCGGCGGGGGGGGTACCCGTGTCCACCGTTGTTCTGTGCTGGTGCGACTGGGTGGTTTGGGCCTCCTACAGGTGGTGGTGGAGGAGCCCCGTGCGCTATCTCCCCTGGTGCGGGTGCGTTCCCAAATCTAGGGTTTGGGGCTTGCTGCCTCATCTGAGCCATGCTTTTGCTGAGTTTCTGGAACTCGCGGCAGTCTTTGAGCATGTGGCTTGCCTTCTTATTACCATCCTGCTTGTCGATGTAGAAGTGGATGGTGCATGGACCCGACAGTTTTTGTATGCTGAGGGTCCGTCGTCGCGACCGCGACGCTGCCATGACTGTGCTGGGCATCCTCCATCACGGAAATTGCCTCCACGGTATCCGCCGCTGTTGCGGTTGGCGTCGCTGCGGCGGTCGGCGTAGCCGGCCGCGACCATGTCGGGTCCATCACGATCGTCGTAGACACGCGATCTCCTCTTGCTACGGCGTTCTCGTCGCCGGCCGTAGTCGTCCTCTTCCTCCGAGTGCGCCCGGTGGACGGACGCCATCGGCCCACCTCTTGGCGATGTCCATGAGGTGGTCGAGTGTCTTGGGCTTGATGCGCCCAAGTTCTTCCTTGAAGTCCTGGCGCTTGACGCCGTCCTTGAAGGCATCGATGGCCCTTTCTTCGGAGATGTGCGCCGCGGAGTTCTTGGTGTTGGACCAACGTAGTATGTACGAGCGAATGGATTCGCCCGTTCGTTGAGTGCAGGCTCGCAACTCCTCGATCGAGGCAGGCCTCTTGCTGGTGCCTTTGAAGTTTCGGACGAAGCTATACGCCAGCTCCTCCCAGCTTCGGATGGATCCTGAAGATAGGCTGCTAAGCCAGATCCGAAGCTGCCATACCGCAATACGAAGGCATTGCATGGCGGTTTATTTGTTTCCACCGTGCAGCTTGACGGACGACAAGTGGTCACTGAGCCACGCCTTGGGGTCTTGTGTGCCGTCGAACTTCGGAGTATTCGAAGGAAGCTTGAAATTTCGCGGCATCCGTGTCCATTGAACAGATCTGCTGAAGCACCGGGCTTCACAGAGTTCTCCTTCGTCTTCGTCCATCTCGGATTCAGACGAGCATGCGCTCTTGTGCCTTCGAGGAAGGTCATGGTCCTCATCTTCGGATGAAGGTGTGGGGCTTCGGTCGAACTTGACTGTAGCTTTCTTCTTCGGCTCCGTAGGAGCTTCTTCGTGGAGCGCAGCTCCGACGAGTCCGAGTCCGGTAAGTACGGACTTGTGCATGGCTCTTTTCGGGTCTCCCTCCGGAGGTGGGTGGGACACGAGGTACGCGGTGGCTGCCATGATCGCAGCTTGCGGCGTTTTGGGGATGATGTTGCCGTCGGCATCCATCTCCATGAAGGATGCGTTGAGGGTTCGGGTCACCTCACGACGCTCCTTGGGGTCCATGTTCTCCGTTCGGGAGCGGTGCTTGTTGCCGTGGTTGCCGTTTGAGCTGGAGCCGATGCCCATGGCGGAGAGCGCAGATCGTCGCGCACTGGACTCCAAGGCTGCTTGCTTGCGTTTGTCAAGCACCTCTTGCATCTTGACGTGCTTCTTGTGCTCCTCGATTAGGAGAAAGTGGTATGCCATCAGCAGGTCCCGTGAGGCATCTGCGGGCAGGATCGTGTTACCTGCCACGAAGTCGCGTGCCTGGGCCCATCCTTCTTTGCTGAGGCGGATGGCCTGACCAGCGTTTCTTCGTGGGAGGGAATGGCTTTCTTCGCTTCCCGCTTCGCTTCTCGCGGGTTAGATGGCGGGTTAGGTGGCGGGTTGGGCGCTCGCTGATCCACGTCACTCTGGATGACTACGGCGCATTGGTAGCGCTCATAGATTGGTCTGCTGCTGCCGCAGCTTTCGGATCCGGAACCGTAGGTCCCTTCGTCCTATGGCGGATCGCACAGATCAGAGTTGCAGCAGCTGCTGTCATAGGACTCATCTGTTGATGGCGATGTGCGTAGCATAGGGTGTGGGGCCCATGAAGCGGGCCTGATTGATGGCAGGGGCACCCGCTCTGGGAGGCGGAGGGTGCCGGTTTGCCCCACCTGGAAGCAAAAGCTCCCGAATAGGATCTCGAGTCCGTCGCCTACGGGCTCGAAGTCCTTCATGGTGACCGGTGAGTGGGAGGTGAAGTCGAAGGCGCCGAAGAGGAGATGACTCTCTGTCGCCACGGAGTTGTAGATCGCTCGGGTTGGGACCGTCATGATCGCACAATCAGCGTCCCCAGTTCCCACAGACGGCGCCAATTGACGAGGTTTAATCTCGTCAATGCCCATTGTTATGGACTTGGGTTTTGGAGAAGATGGGGATGCTGGAGATCGCGGAACGGTTAGCAAACAAGAAACACGGGACACGAGGTTTACCAGGTTCAGGCCCCCGGAGGGAAAACCCTACTCCTGCTTGTCTGCTCTTGATTACGGCGGAACCGAAGGTTACAGGGGTGCGCAGATGCAATCTGGCGTGGAGGTGTCTATGCGAAAGTATGAGGTGAGAGATCTAGGTCGTGCCCTCCTAGCCTTTATATAGACTTAGGAAGGTCCTGCATGCATCGAGTCGGTTATGTGTTTAGGGTTTACCCCTTTGAATTTTCTATCTACTCTAGTCTTGCTCTCCAAGGATCCGAAAGGCGTCATGGGCCTTGGCCACCCAAAAGTCTTCATGGGCCGGCGTATATTTATCGTGGGCCTTCCTTGGGCTGGACCAGGTATGCTGAGATCATGTACCCGCGGGGTATAACCATGTCACCAAAGGTTCTAAGTACCATAGTTGTGTGCAATCAAAGCAACCTCGAAAGCCTCACAAGGCTGCCGAGGAGAGAAACTTGGCACCTCTAGAACTCATACATTCTGATCTATGCGAGATGAATGGTGTGTTGACAAAAGGTGAAAAGAGATATTTCATGACATTGATAGATGATGCTACTAAATTCTGCTATGTTTACTTGTTGCAAACTAAAGATGAGGCTTTAGACTACTTTAAAATCTATAAGGACGAAGTTGAAAATCAACTAGAGAGAAAGATCAAGCGTCTTAGGTCGGATCGTGGTGGTGAGTATTTTCCCAAAATATTTGACGAATTCTATCAGGAACACGGAATTATTCATGAGAGGACGCCTCCCTACTCGCCCCAATCAAACGGGGTTGCCGAGAGGAAAAACCGCACGCTGACTGACTTGGTGAATTCCATGTTAGCCACTGCTGGTTTATCAAAGGCATGGTGGGGGAGGCTTTGTTGACTTCATGTCATGTCCTGAATAGATTTCCTAACAACAATAAAGAAAAGACCCCTTATGAGGAGTGGGTTGGGAGAAAACCATCACTTTCGTATCTGCGCACTTGGGGGTGTTTGGCGAAGGTCAACATACCAATCCCCAAGAAACGCAAGCTCGGACCCAAGACAATGGATTGTATCTTTCTAGGATATGGTCCACGGAGTGTAGGCTATAGATTTCTAGTGGTTAAATCTGAGGTACTTGATATGCATGTTGATACTATAATGGAATCTCGTGATGCAACATTCTTTGAGAATATTTTTCCTATGAAAGATATGCATAGCATTGGTAGGATTTCTTCTGAAATACTTCCTGAATCTAGTGCATCTATTGAGAATTCTGAACAACCACATGAGGAATTTCTTGAGAAGGATGACGATGAACCTCTCACGAGGAGTAAGAGACAGAGGGTTGCAAAATCCTTTGGTAATGATTTCATCATGTACCTTGTGGATGATACTCCTAGATCCATTACTGAGGCATATGCATACCCTGATGCAGATGATTGGAAAGAAGCTGTCCAAAATGAGATGGACTCGATTCTTTCTAATGGAACTTGGGAATTATCAGAACGACCCTATGGTTGTAAACCTGTGGGATGTAAGTGGGTGTTCAAGAAGAAGCTAAGGCCTCATGGTACTATTGATAAGTACAAGGCACGTCTTGTAGCTAAGGGCTACACACAGAAAGAAGGCGAAGATTACTTCGACACCTATTCACCTGTCGCTAGACTGACCACCATTCGAGTACTACTATCCCTGGCTGCCTCTTATGGTCTTCTCGTTCATCAAATGGATGTGAAGACATCTTTCCTTAATGGAGAGTTGGAATAGGAGATCTATATGGATCATTCGGATGGGTTTGTGGTAAAAGGTGAAGAGACAAATGTGTGTAAGTTATTAAAATCTTTATATGGCCTGAAACAAGCACCTAAGCAATGGCATGAGAAGTTTGACAGAACTCTACTTTCTGCTGGCTTTGTCATTAATTAGGCTGATAGGTGTGTCTACTATCGCCATGGTGGGGGCGATAGCGTTATATTATGTTTGTACGTGGATGACATTTTGATCTTTGGTACAAACATGAAAGTGATAAATAAAGTCAAGTCTTTTCTGTCAAAGAGTTTTGATATGAAAGATCTGGGAGAGGCTGATGTCCTCTGAACATCAAGCTTATTAAGAACGAGAATGGGATTACTCTAACGCAATCTCATTATGTTGAGAAGGTCTTGAGCCGATTTGGCTTTAATGATGGCAAGACTTCTCCAATACCTTATGATCCAAGTTTGACATTACGAAAGAATAAGAAGGAACTAACAGATCAGCTGAAATATTCACAAGTTGTTGGTTCTCTCATGTACTTAGCAAGCACTACAAGACCCGATATCTCTTTTGCTGTGAGCAAGTTGAGTAGGTTCATGTCTAACTCGGGTATTGATCATTGGCATGCACTTGAAAGGGTCATGCGCTATCTATGTGGTACAATGAGCTATGGGATTCACTATTCAGGGAATCCTGCTGTGCTTGAAGGATACAGTGATTCGAATTGGATCTCTGACGTTGATGAACTCTACGCCACGAGCGGGTATGTGTTTACCCTTGGAGGTGGCGCAGTGTCATGGAGGTCTCGTAGACAAACCATATTGACGAGGCCAACTATGGAAGCAGAACTTACTGCTTTAGACACAGCCACTGTTGAGTCAGAATGGCTGCGTGAGCTCTTGATGGACTTGCCTGTGGTTGAGAAACCCGTGCCGGCAATCCTTTTGAATTGTGACAACCAAACCGTTATTGTCAAAGTGAACAATTCTAAGGATAACGCGAAGTCATCAAGACACGTGAAAAGACGTTTAAAATCTGTCAGGAAATTGAGAAACTCCGGAGTAATAACTGTTACGTATATTCAAACAGATAAAAACCTGGCGGATCCCTTTATAAAGGGACTATCACGAAATGTCATAGAAAGTGCATCGAGGGAGATGGGGTTGAGACCCATGGATGTCACACCTAGTGGTAACCCAACCTATGTGATCGGAGATCCCGTGAATTAGGACCTAGGAAGAACAAGCTAGTGATTGGACTGAGGAGAGTATTTTGTAACCCTCTCTACGTGAAGATGCATAACTCTCATAATCTGTAAGGCAGGTTGGCAACATGCCTTAATGTGTTTATGTTGGCTTTAATTAGCAAAGATGTCGTCGTACAGCTCACATGGAAGTGGAGTGGGAGCTAAAGTTTAGTCCCACATGGAAAGTTGGAGGAGAGTTGCACCACCTTATAAGGTGGAGTATTGCACCACTTTGTAAGTGAGTGACAATAAGAGAGATACAAACGCGCGTTCCTCCTCCTCCGACGACGCTGGCTTAGCACGCACGCCGCGACGCTACTGCTGGTTATGGAATCTCGCCGAGCCGAGCTTTATTTTGCTGCTCTGAAAAATTGACAAACGTGTCAAACGGTTAGCTTATTCGGGTCGCTCCCGGATCGTGGGCTACTGTAACCGACCCGAACATGCGTAACGTGGACTCGGCCCACGTTCGCCTCCGTTAGGGTTTCCTGAGCTGCTATATAAAGTCCTGCGCGGCTACCGCCACAATACCACCGAAAAACCAATCTAGGGTTTTGCCATCCTCTCTACTTGCGCCGTCATCGTAGTCTACTCCATCCCGCTTGCCGGCGTGCACCGGCGGACGGGAGAGCAGGTCTCTGGAACCACTCGCCCTTGTGATCCTGTACGGAAGACTGCGAATAAGGTTTTTGGGAAGCCCTCCGCGCGACTTCTCGTGTTCTTCATCACGGGTCATCTTCCATCCAAGTCAGGCGGTGCTGCCTACCGCCGTATTCGTCGCCATCTGCTTCGATCAATCTTCCCCAAAGTTTCTACTAAGACAACCGAACGTTACGTGCTACGTGCTTCTGTTTGGTTATTCATCATGTTCTGCGAGTACATGTTAAGCTGCTGTTTGTTTCCGATTATCCTGTTGTTTAGTACATCTAGTATGTTCGAGTTACATGAGCTAGTAGCTGGTTTTGTCATGATTTATATTCTGAAATTAATCATGAAAATTATGCCTAATAATCCAACAAGATGCACATATCTAACAAAAATCCAAAAAAGAACTAGAAAAAATCTAGACGATCGGCCTATACACGCGTAACGTGCAACCTCGTTGGGGAGTTATATCATTCGCCACTTGTGAACTCCCCCAGTGAGCCACTTGTGAACTCACCAAGGGGGTTGCATGTTACGGCGTCTCGAATGAGAAGAAAAATTAACATGCCTTGGAAGCTACTAATGCAGTCAGCTCCGTTAGTATACAGTGTAAAGCATAAGACAAGGGGTTGCATGTTACTACGGCAAATCTCATCGGAAATGCAAGCTTCAGTTTATAATGTCGTCCGCTCCGCATCTCAACATGCATCCAGCTAAGCCAGATGATAAAAAATGCAGGTCAAGTAGTGCTTCGAGTGGCACTTCACGTGCAGCAGAGCCTTCCACTTCACGTGCCAGTGGTCAGATCAGATAAGGGGAGCTTGCACTTGAATGTTGGCTAGAGTCTTTGAATGGTCTGCAGAGTCCAGCACCAGTTGAGAAATCAGGTACATCAATGATGGATATTTTGAACATATATATAGTTGCAGAGTCAGGGATTCGGTCAGGGGCAGGTTTCGTCTGATTTCATTCAGACAAGGTGGTCATGTCAAATAGTAGAACTGTAGAAGTCATGACAATGTATCAAATGATTTTGATCCTCATCCTACTGAGTGCACATGTCACAAACTCAAGTGGACCAGTCTTGTGCGCCCATCCTATGCATGCCCAGATCAAGAAGAATCATGACAGCCAAGCACCTTGCAGTTGCAAACTTCAATCACATTTACAATGAAGAAATTCAGTGACAGAGGCTGCAACTTCATGTGTCAGTGATAAGTTGGATGCGGAGAGGTTGCACTTGAATGTTTGCTTGGGCCCTTGAAGGATCTGCAGAGTCCAATGGTATTTGAAAAATTAGGTACAGAATTGCTGAACAGCAATGATAGGAGATTGTGTTTCATTGAAATCAGAAGCAGAAGAGGCAGGGTTAGCAGATCATGACTAGGTTTAGCATGTAAGAAGATTTTATAGTCACGTAGCCGTTGCAGCGTTGCTTTACCGATAAAAAAATCCCTGTTGCTGAAACTCCATGGTGTTATTTCCTTAGGACAAGGACTGCACCATTGGCATGTGATAAAATAATTGTTCCACCAGCAAAGAGCTGTAGTTTGATGTGGAGAGGAGGCCTTAACAAATTCACAACTAGCTAGCTTTGCCAGATGCAGAATAAATTATTAGTCCACGAGCATCATTTGACCTGAACTCATGGTTCTAATCCCGCCATCTGTGATAACTTCGTCCTATCCACACTTTGATTGAGTTGTCGTCATGTGAGCAATTTCCTCCACTTCAAACTCTTCTTTTTATAGTTTATGGCATTTTTTAGTCATAAAGTAAGAACTCTACAAGACCTAGAAAAGTTCGTTAGGAATGTCTAATTAAGAGTTCTGCTAAATTGCTACATCCACTTGGATTGTTGCTCAATCTGCCTTCAGATGTTTAGATTGTGTTTGGTATGAATTAGAAGCAGAAAGAGGAAGAATTACCATACCTTTTCTCAATTTAACTTACAAATGTCTCTATACAAATCTCATTCTGAATGTTCATCCAGCTAAGCCAAATGAAAAAGAAAATGCAGGTCAAGTATCGCTTCAAGTGGTCCAGAATACCGAAGAAGTTCAGCAGCAGAGCCTTCAACTTCACGTGTCAGTGGCCAGTTCAGATAACGGGAGGTTGCACTTGAATGTTTGCCTGTGTCTTTGAATGGTCTGCAGATGAGAAATCAGGTACATCAATGATGGATGTTTCGAACATGTATATTGTTACAGAGTCAGGGATTCAGTCAGGGTGGTCATGTCAAATATATTAAATGATTTTGATTCTCATCCTACTGAGTGCACATGTCACAAACTCAAGTGGATCAGTCTTGTGCGCCCATCCTATGCATACCCAGATCAAGAAGAATCATGACAGCCAAGCACCGTGCAGTTGCAAACTTCAATCACATTTACAATGAAGAAATTCAGTGACAGAGGCTGCAACTTCATGTGTCAGTGATCAGTTCAGACGAGGGGTGGTTGCACCTGAATGTTTGCTTGGGCGCTTGAAGGATCTGCAGAGTCCAACGAGACTTGAAAAGTTAGGTGTAGAATTGCTGAACAGCAATGATGAATGTTTTGAGAACATATATACTACTAGTTGAATATTCAGGGATTCAGACATTCAGTCAGGGTCAGCTGTGTGGTCATGTCAAATCCAAGTACCTGCAAGGTAGCTAAACGAAGATCATAGAATTTATTCTTATCCTATTAAATTCACATGTGACAGACTCAAGTGGATCGGTCTTATGAGTCCATCCCATGCATACCCAGATCAAGAAGAACCATGCCTATTTCACTCTCAGTCAGGGGACTGCTCTCAGTACATCCATGCTATGGTTTACTAAATAGTGCAGTTAGGTTCTTTCAGAGAGAAAATTCTGGTGAAGAAAGCCCAGGGTACAACATTTTGCAAAATAACCTATGGCAGTACAACCTTTTGCAAATAAGGTAAGTCATTTACAGACGCTCTTCTGTTTTCTCAGTCCTCCTTCTGAAATTCTGGTTCACAAGTCTTACTAGCTACAGAAAATAGCCCATGGTACAAAATTTTGCAAAATAAACTATGGTACCTATGGTAGCACAACCTTTTGCAAATAACATAAGTTAGCTACAGGTGCTCTTCTGTTTTCTCAGTCCCCCTTCTGAAATTCAGATATGAGATTGTGTTTCATAGAAATCAGAAGCAGAAGAGGCAGAGTTACCAGATCCTGACTAGGTTTAACATGCAAAAAGCTTTTACAGTCACGTAGCCGTTGCAGCGTCGCTTTATACCAGTAAAAAAAACATCCCCGTTGCTGAAACTCCATGGTGTTATTTCCTTAGGAGAAGGACACTGCACCGTTGGCAGCTAGAGAAAATAACTGTTTCGCTAGCTAAGCGCTGTAGACTGATGTGGAGAGGAGGCCTTAACAATTCACAGCTAGCTAAAACCAAAAGCTAGCTGGCCAAATGCAGAATAAATTATTACTCCACGAGCATCATTTGGCCTGAACTCGTGGTTCTAATCCCGCCATCTGTGTAAACTTTGTCTTATCCACACTTTTCATTGAGTCGTCGTCACGCGAGGAATTTCCTCCAACTCAAACTCTCCCTTTTATAGTTTATATGGCATAAGTCATCAAACACGAACTCTACAAGTCCTAGAAAAGTTGGTCACGAATATCTAACTTGGATTGTTGCTTAATCTAGATTGTGTTTGATATGAATTAGAAGCAGAAAGAGGAAGAATTACCAGATCCTGTCTCAACTTAACTCGCAAATGTCTCTATACAAGTCTCATTCTGAATGTTCATACTGTCAAACTCCATAACGCCGTTTTCGTTTCTGGACATCGTTTGACAAGTGGGAGAATAATTATTTGTCCAAGAGACACAGGAAACCCGGATCATCGTTGCAACTTACAGCAACTATTAAACATGCTGCAGATTGATGTGGAGCACACGCCTTAAACACATCACAGTTAGCTTGTCAAGTGCAGAACAAAATACTATACAGTATTATTAACGTAAACATCATTAGAGACCCTCTATGACTTGATCTCTGGATAACCCCTGTCTTACTTGCCCAAACTTGTGGCTCTAAACCCGTCATCTGTGATTAATTAATCATCATATGGTACATACTTTGATTGAATCATCAGCATGCAAAGGATTTCCTCGTAACCAAACTCTCCTCTTCATAGCTGACTGTATTTAGTCATAAACTAGGAACTCACCAACCATAGATTAGGTTTCTGTAAGAGTTCTACTACTAATTTGGTACTTGGGTACAACTTGTTAACCACTGAAAGATAAGTCTATCACAAGTAGGCATCCCAGGATTTTGTCACTGTACTCATTGGCTGGCTTGTACACTAGGAATCCCAACCAGAAAATGTTTTTTTTTTTCAAAAAGAAAAGAACAATGTTTCTTTCATGGGGACCTCACCCGAGAAGTTTGTTTGCAGCATACCTGTGTCCTGGGATGCCCAATTGGCTTTCTAGATTGCTGGGCACCTGACCTCTCAAGATGCAGAAAGATTCAGCTCATGGCTAGGTGCCCCTTGGTCACAGCAAAAGGCAAAAACAATTTGTGTGATGAATCATTGTTCTTATCTGAACTCTGTGTATAGTTCTATACATCTATCATCCAGTGAAAATATGCAGTGATACACTTAGAATCCAATTTGCATATGGGGACATGCTTGCCGGACACCTGTGCAAACATTTTTGGACACAACTTCAACATTCGCTGCTTCCATTATGCAAAGAAAATTGCAAGAGTTCAATCAAAAATTGCATTGTTGTAACATCTGATACCACAAAGCTACAGCTTCCACAGAAGTGAAGGATAACTTTATTTTTAAATTGAATACTTAAGTTCAGATCCAAATGGAACATATTTAACTCAACTCAGACACAGACAACACTATACATTATTGTGCACCATGCTTTCTTTTCTGTCATAATAGACGAACACAGAAGATACATATATTTGGAGTGGCTCAATTCGACATTGAGCCAGTTTATGTACAAAAAACCCGACAATTTCAATGGTCCAATTTTGTCATGTAACCAGTCTCAGCGCTGAGTTGCCGACGAAGAAATCATCTTCCTTCACAGCATCGCAGCAAACCATCTTCCTTCAAAGCAGCTGAATTTTGTAATATGAAACTTTGTTTGCTGCATCAGTGCCCCCATTGCTTTGAGCTTTGAATTCTGAAGTTCAGGCTATCTCCTTCTTACGGAAGATGTTCATTGCGTCACTGTATAGGGCGACAGAGTTTGAGAGAACAGCAAGCACGATCATGGTTACAGCCAAGATCTTGTCACGCTTGGTTGCGATTCCATAAGGATCCCTGGAAAAACAAAGCCAGGTTACGAATGTGTGAATATGAGAATGTTTGGCAAATAGGGAATATATACCTATCAGAAGCATTATCTAGGTACCTTAGTATGACCATGGCAGGAAATATGAAACCAATCAAGACGGCAGCTGTGGCGCCAGTAAACTGGAATGCATCCCAAATGCTTGGTATGAAGATGGCAGCAGTATAAATAACCACCAGGAGTGAGATGGTGATGGTTGCAAATCTCTTGTTGTCATGAGAAATGTGCCTCGACGTGGGAAAAAGTAGTCCATCCAAGTTGAGCCTAAGGGCAAAGAAGACGATGGGAAAGACAAGCATGACGTGAGCAGCATAGCTCACTCTGATTACATCATTAAAGACAGAGCTGAATGGAATGCCAAGATCTGAATCAAAGTTGGCCAGCACATCATCCAGTGTGCCATCTCCAAAGAGAAGATAGGCAAAGAAACTTGTGGCAATGTAAACACTGGAGCAGAGAGCCAGTGATGTTCGCACGATTGGTTGAGTTTGCGTTCTATCTTCAAGCTCATTGTCAATGCTGTGAACTGTAGGATCATGAAAACATGAATTCAGAATCAACATGATTGAACAATGGCAATAATATTTGCGTACTGAAACAGCATACCGTTATAGTGGCAGATGTATGCAGTGACAAGAACAGGAACAGCCGTAAAAAGCTTCCAAATAGAACTCAGATCATCTAATTCTGGGAAAAGCTTGGGCATCGCTACAGTTCCATCGATGAGCTTGATTATGGCAATCCCAGCAGTAATGACAACAAATATCACAGCTAGAGCAACTGATAGGGCAGATGTGTAGCTCAATGAATCTATAGAAAGTAACAAGATTAAAAATTAATATCATGCAGCTAATAATAGATAGCAAACATGGTGAAGACTAGTTATTTCATGATTTGCAAACATGAACGCATACCCAGACGCTTAAAGCTCACCAATGGAGCAAAGACAAGAAGAGTTGTCACAAGAAGAACAACAGCACGAGAATTCCACAGGTGAGCTCCAAACCAGCCCTCCAATAGGCCACGATGATGAACACCGTCTGACGTTGTTCCCGATAATACATCACCTATCAAGGTTTAATAACCAGTGTTACTCGCAGTTCATGCATTTTTTTGGCAATTAGTTCATGCAGATATAACTGTTGAATTTGACTGTTAAGGTACAAGATGTTACTTGAGGATGACAAACTGACTTCTAACTGTCTTTTGTTTCTTACAAAGTCGTTCAAATGATGCATTATTTCTTTGGAGAGATAGCTGGTAGTAAACAACTTGAAAAAGTACTTATCAAGAGCTCATGGATGATTTATTAAAGGAACCCAAGTCTAGCAACTAAGCAATGAACTTTAAAATATGCTTTAAATAAAATTTTGAAAATATAAAGATAAAACGAGAGTACAAGTATTGAGCTTAGAATGAATGAGTGAATACCGATGATGATCATGTAAACAATCATCACACCAATGTTGTTTATAACCACAGAGGCCTGCAGCGCAATCCTCCCCCATTGCCCGTACGCCTCACCCATCAGCCACCCATACGATGTGATCTTTCCTTGGTGGCTGCACCTGACAAGCATGTCAATGGATGCCTCTGTGAGCAATGCCACAAAGATGATCATCAGAAGGCCAGGGATGAGGCCCAGCATCTTGATGCTGGCTGGCAAGGCCATGATTCCAGCACCAACGATGGTCGTCGAGAGATTAAAAACCGCTCCGGAAAATGAAGCTCCATTGAATTCATGGAACCCCTCCTCCTCCGCCTTGACCGGAAGAAGTGGCGTGGTCTCATCTCGTATTTCCTTCCGGTTCACATCTGGTGATGCATTCCCAACCCCCATTTTCTATTTCGCTGTCCTGGAAAGAAAATATTTTCAGTCAACGATAATAGTATATCAGGTTATTTTTATATGACTAAACCAATAGCTTCACGTTTCCTACTGAATACTAATGATAAGATGCATCTTGCTTTGACTTAGGCACGTGTTTATTTTCAATCCCATTTCTTGTGTATTTATAAATGTTCTGTTCAAACAAATGAAGCGCGTGTGCTGATCTACAACGGAACAAGTCAATTTTGATAACTAGCATTTCAAAGGCCAAATTCATAGTTCAGAGTATGCAAGCCACACAGCAGAAGCAATCACCAAAAGGGCTAGATGACGAATTTAAGGATTAGGATTCACTGGGACTAACACCAAGGCTAATCTAATGAAAATCATGAAGATGAGGCCAAATCAAATGGAGAAATGAACTCCAATCAATAGGATTCAAGCACAGCAAAGTCTACTAAAAAATGTTCTATGGCAAAATGTTCCTGCATAACCAAAGAAAGGCAGTCGATGCCAACCAGCACACACATCCAGCAACTGTCCTAAAAGCAGCAATCTTTCCACCATAACTCACACTCAGACTCCCTGACAGTGAACCCAGTATGCCAGCATCATCATGAAACCACAGCACAAGCGGGCACATGCCATTTCTCCATTCCAAGCAAGAATCATCCGATTTCTCAGCTCACAAGCAAAGCAAGATTATCCTCACCAAGCAAGAACTCGCGGTGGAAGAAAAGGGGGGAAAAGGGCGTTACCTTTCCAACACCACCACAGATCTGAGACCAGAACCAATCAGAGGGCCGAGAAGAACTTGTGGCGGGGGAGGGGCCTCTCTCTCTCTGTCTGTCTCTCAGCCCGGCTCCAGCCCGCCGCGTTTTATAGCGGAGCAGCCTCCAGGCAATCGATTAATGGATCGATCCAAGCCCGTCGCTGTCACGCGTTATAATTTCCTCGCTCGCCTCCTGCTGCTCGCTTGCTTGCCCCACTGTGGATCGCTTCGACGACGGGAGAGAGAAAAAAAATGAAGGGAGAATCCGATCCGGGATCGCGTCGCTGTCTCGTGCTGCGAAGTCCTTGGAATATTGCGGGCGGGCGAGCCGGCGAGGTGGTGTCAGCTGATTGGATTTGGAGCGAGTTCCGTACTGCCCCTGGTCGCGTTGCTTGCCGGCTTCGCTCGTGTTTTGTTCGCCGGTGGGAATGGAGTGTGGAGCACCGTGAAAGCGTGGCTCACGCGGACGGACGGACGGACGGCGGCGCCGGAATCTCGTGTTACCGGTGGTGGCTCCCACCGCCCAGCGTGACAGTGCCAGCTTAACTAACTCTCTGAGAACTTCCCTACGCCATCGTCACTGTAAAGCGGAATCAAGCGAGCGCATAACTGAATACGTATTATGAAGGTGAAGACGCATAGTGCAATTCGCTAACGGCGTGACTCGTGGGTCTCGTGGGCCGTGAGGACGAGGAGTGGGTGAGTCGAGCCAGTTGCCCAGTAACTCGAGACGGAGACGCCGCGCCTCACACGACGCGACCCGTCCCGTCCCGTCCCGTCGCGCGAGCCGCACCACGCCACCAACCCCACCCCTCCCTTCCCGTTCCCCTCCTCCGCCGCGACCCCGATGGCGGGGCTCGCCGCCGACGCGTTCTTCCTCGATATCGACGAGGACGGGCCGGGGGCGCTCGGCGAGGCCTCCTACCTCTCCTTCTCCGAGACCTTCGAGGAGGAGCACCACTTCACGCACTCCGACATCTCCCCCGACTTCGACATCGAAACCCTAACCCCCGACCCCGGCTCCCCCTTCTCCTTCGAGTCCGACCACGACCTCGCCGGCCTCTCCCCGCCCCTCTTCCAGATGCGCGACCTCTCCCCGCCCCACTTCCAGATGCACGACCTCTCCCCGCCCCGCTCCCCGGCCTTCTGGGACTGCCTCGAGGAAGACCTGGCCGACGACCTCGCCGACGGGCTGGAGTGGGAGGAGATCCTCGACTCCACCAACGACACCGACGACGCCTCCGTCCCCAGGGCCGGCGGCGGCGGCGGGAGCGGGGCGGGAGAAACACCAGGGGGAGAGGCCGATGCCGACGTGTTCGGCTTCTTCAGCGAGCGGGACATTCTGGGCGTCATGGAGGGCATCGACAGCGGGGACGAGTCCATCTTCTCCGACGAGCCGCCGTTCGATTTCGGCGACCTCGACGACGAGGGCCAGGAGATCGACGACATGTTCCGGAGCGTGGGGTGGGAGGAGGTGGTCCCGGGGACTCTCGACGAGGACGAGTTCGAGGTGCTGCCGGGGCACATGGTGGACGCCACGGTGGGGGGCGCGCCGCCTGCTGCGCGTGCAGCCGTGGATCGGCTCCAGGTGGTGACCATCAGTGGGGAGGATGCCACGCAGGGGTGTGCTGTGTGCAAGGACGGGATTGTGCGAGGGGAGGTTGCCACGCGGCTGCCGTGCGCGCACTTCTACCATGGCGCTTGCATTGGCCCGTGGCTCGCCATCCGTAATTCCTGCCCGGTGTGCCGTTACGAGCTGCCCACTGATGACCCCGAGTATGAGCAGCGCCGGGCAAGGCGGTGTTCTGCGGCACAGCTGGGCTCACCTATGCAGATGTGATCTTGGGTTGCTTGGTGGTATGTCTTGGTTGCAATTCGGTGGAAGTTAAGTGAGAAACCTCACTCTCTGACTGCCCATTTAGGATTCTTGGAGGTCTATTTCTTTGGTTTTCATGTGTTGATGTAGCTGTTCTTGATTGGGAATTGGATGGTTGGAGCTTATGTACATATATTGTCCTGCTGCTTCAGTAATACTGAAAACCACTTTACTCACGCAATGCTTGTTTTATATGTATTGTTTGTGACAGATTCTTTCTTTTTTTTACTGGACTGCTGCTTTGCTTATTTGTATGAGTTACTGGCATCATAATATCAGAAACATCATTATATAAATGTTACTCTTTTGTGCTAGAAATCTCAAATCTAGTCTGCTTTAATTAAACCTCATTGTTATTCTTCTGTAGTCTGTACTGGATGTAATTTCTATGTGGTGGGTCTACTTATGTGAGCTTCTCTGCTGCACTATTAGTACTGTGGATTCTAATTAGCACACAATACCAGTTGCTGCTAAGCAGTAGTCATCATGTTGAATGTCAACATGGCCCTTCAGAATTTAAGACATGGTTCTTGATTCTTATTTACTCATACATCGGCAGCACCAAATAAACCATCAAATGTACGGTACATCTGGGAGTACAGCTAGGTCACCCTGCAGGAAACATGATGGGTAAACATCTTTTTCTAAAACATGGGTTGAAGCTTACTGTAATTGCTTACTGAAAATTGTGGAGAGTAAATGGCATGGGATTTGTTGCTGTTTTTTGTTGCATGAGTTACTTGCATCATAATATCAGAAAGATCATTATAGGTGTTACAGTTATGTGCTAGAAATCTCAATCTAGACTGCTTAAATTCTACCTCATTTTTACTCTTCTGTACTGGATGCAATAATTTCTATGTGGTAAGAATGCTTATTTAGCTTCTCCGATGCACTATAAGTACTGTAGGTACTGATTAGCACAACTGCTAAGCAGTAATCATTGTGCTGAAAGTCAACATGGCCCTTCATAAATTTAAGACATGATTATTGATTCTTATTTACTCATACATGTACAGCACCAAGTAAACCATCAAATGTACAGTACATCTGGGAGGAAAAATCACTTTTTTTTACACTTTAGGGAAAATACACTCAGATCCCTCTGCAGGAAACATGATGGATAAACATCTATTTTTTAAATATGGGTTGAAGTTCAGTACTCCCTCCGACCCATAATAAGTTGTACTAAATCAGAGACACTTATTATGGATCGGAGGGGGTACTAGTAATTGTTTACTGAGAATATGAGAACAAAATGGCATTAGTTTGTGTGAAGAAAAACATCTACTTGATTGTTTGGTATCCATTGACACCAACAAATTGCTTGTATGTTTTTTTATTTGCCAGTTCTGCAGTTATGTCTGCATGGCTAGCTAGTTCGATCCAGTTATACTTTTATGCATCATGATTTTATCACCCTGTTTTCTAGTCAGATTTGTACCTCTGTTTCCCCAAAAATTTCCGATTCTGGTCCTTGTGGTTAGCACAATTTCTTGCATAGTACAGTAAGTAGATGATTCCTGAAGAGGCCAACTCGGCTTTGCATGTTCTTTCGGATATCTGGTCAATGTAGTAGGTTTCATCAGCAGCTAGTTTGAAGAAAGAAAAACAACTACTAGTTGCCAAGCAAAAAGAAAGGCAATGGCTAGTTGTTTTAAACTCAAAACAAATCCTATGTTTTTCCTATATTGCAATCCAAATGGTTTCTATTTTCCATTCTCCTGTTTTGAAATCCCATAGGATTGGTGGAGCACGTCTCAGTTTCTGTGATTTTCATATCCCTACATTTTTTCTATCCCGTGTTCCAAACGGGGCCTACGTGTTCAGTACCAAATAAGCCATGAAATGTATGTTGCATCTGGCAGGCAAAATTTGGCTAGATCCATCTGCAGGAAACATCATGGAATGACATCTTTTACTGAAATATGAGATGAAGCTTATCAGAATTACTTCCTGAAAATGTGAAATCGCAATGGCATGTCATTTCAGTGAAGAAAAGGTGTTTTCTTCGTTGCTCGTTATCTATTTATACAAACAAATGCTTTGTATGTTCATTTGTTTGCCTGGCATATCTTCTTCATGGTGTGCTCCCCTCTCAGTGTTGAACTGGAAGGAAAAGTGGCCAGATAAATCACAGCATAACAGGAATTTATTTGCAAGATGTGGGATTTATCATTTATACTCCGGAGTAGATGGTATTCGATGCTTTCCATGGTTTTACCGGACTATAGGCTGTTTCAATGTAATGCGGCACTTGTCCTTGTTTGTAAGATCGTCTCAAGGTAAATCAGAAGCTCTTCATATTGTACTGATGATATTGCACAGGATTTACCTGTGATCTCAGGTCGGCAGAAGTGGGTAATGAGTCTGCTGCTGAACGTGGTCGAATGTTCCATGTGTCATAAGTCCAGCCTGAGCAGTTGTGCTTTCCCTGCTGTGAAGAAGTACCAGTTACCCTTGCCTAATTTCAGGATGAGACCAGCAGTCCGACCAGTCCTGACATTTGTCAATGCGTGTCAATTTCCACCCTGCTTTTGATGGATCAGGCTACAGAATGCACCACGGCTGTTAGCAGCAGCAAGTGGCACTGATATATAACGAACTAAAGCCTGTTACAACACTGGAGCGCCTGGTTTGGCTGTTTTGCGCGCACGTTTGTTCACCAGTGCTGCTGGCCCTGAAAGTTGAAGCTTGGCACTTGGCTCGCCGCCATCTCCGTTTCTTTGATATCGGAAGCATGTACCTTCTGAACCTCTGATGGACACTGTCGACCATGCCTGTCGACCGGGGCTTATTGCTTCCTGATGGAGCGAGCTGCTAACCTGTAGTAGTATCTAGGTTGGCTGCCAGTCTCTAGCCGCAGCTGTCGCCGGAGGAGAACAAGCATATGTAGATGACGCCTCTCACCGGACTCTGTCCCAGGGATGAGTCCACAGAGCTGATCACCAAGACATGAACGATCTTGCAGTACACCAGATTAGCGTGGTAGAGAGTTCACAGTATCATCAGTACTAACTCAGTACGAGTAGTAAAAAAAGTTCCCATGTCAAGATCCCGATTACATACAACGTAATAATAATCCAGCAATATATGTACACGCCCCAGTCCCATAATTAATCTCCTCCTCGTCCTGTCGTCGTCCTAGCACATGTTCACGGCTCGATCATCCTACGGTGCTGTCGCAGCAGCAGCAGCAGCAGCTTCGTCGCCTCCTGCTTCTTCACAGGTCTCCACCTCCTTGGCGTCGTCTGCGATCTTCTCCCGCAGGCGGCGCGCCTCCTCCCTGAGCCGCGCGTTCTCCCGCGCCACCTGCGCGCACCTGGCCTCGGCGCGGTTCAGCTCCACGACGAGCCGCTGGTTGGTTGCTCGCAGCTCCGCGGTGCACGCCGACAGCTCGTCCAGCTGCCTCCGCCGCCGCATCCGCGACCGCCGCGCCGATTCCCGGTTCGACGCCAGCCGCCTCGCCTTCCTCGTCTCGCTCATCGTGGCGCCACCGCCAGGCGACGAAGAGCCGCTGCAGGGCGGACGATGCTGACCGTTGCTGCCGACACCGGCCGCGCCGGCAGGCCCTCCAGTACCCAGCAAACCATGGAAGAGGTCTACGCCGCTGACGCCTTGCGAGCTAGACGCGTGCTGCTGCGGCGGCGAGAAGGAGTAGGCTGCCCCGAGGCCTGCCATGCCAGCCGAGTGGTACGCCATGTCCTGCTGCATGATCGACCCATCGGCCGCCGCCGTTGGGAACTCACAATGCGGGGTAGGAGAAGACTGCTCACTGCTCAGCAGCGTATAAAAAGGCCCCTGATAAAGTTCCGGCCACTGGCACGGCCGATGCGGTCAGCAAACTGGCTGCCTTTTGCGGCCATTGCGTCTTGCCTCTGAGCTTAGAGCATCTCCGGTCCTTGGGCGTACCCAGGCCGGATCGATTTTAGACCAGACGAATCGCGTTTTCGGCCTGGGTACGGTCCAGTCGCCCAGTCGCGTATCTAGACCGCGTTTTCAAGTTCGGCTAAATTCACTCAAACTCGGCGAAATATAGACGAATATAGGCGGAATTTCATTAAAGCAGGCGAGGGATACATAGTACATCGGTTTTAACTAGGAAAGGACGCCGCCGTGGTCAACGCAGGACGCCGCAACTACATGCCGAGGTGTGGGTTGTTGTCGACCTTGATGTGCGGCATTACTCCGACGAGAGTCCGCCCTGGAACGCTCCACCAGCGGCGGCGGTAAGCCGCATTGTTACGGCGCGGCGGCAGCGAGCCCGACAGTCCGTCGTGTCGGGCAAGTTCCTCGAGGCGCCTGCCGGCGAAACACTGCCTCCAGAAGACCAGGTTGTCCTGATCCTCGGCGAGTGCCAGGCCTTGCATGGCGGCGATAGCGGCCTGGATCTCTCCGGCGAGTTCTGGGTCTTCCATGGCGGTGATAGCCGCCTGGATCTCTTCGGCGAGGTCCTGCCCGTCCGGCACCGGCGGATCGGGGATCCCGCCGGCGTTGAGTTTCCAACCTAGGGGGAGACGGGTGTCCGACGGGGCCGTATAGCGCGCCTCGTGAAGCAGCCGGGCTTCCCACGGCGACAGCGTGCGTCGGTCGGCCATGGCTTCTCGGCGGAGTTGAGGAAGAAAGGTGCGGGCGTCCGAGGTTCGCCGGAGTTGTGATGGTGTGAGGGGCTGGGAAGAGAGACGGCGAGATGTACGTCTTTTATAGCCCGGAAGAATGGCGGGAGGGGTGTAGCGGCGAGGGCGGGAAAAGTGGAAACGGCGGGAAGTTAGTGACCGCCGGTCCGTCGCGGGAGCCGAGGCGGTAACGGTGGCGCCGTAAATCGGCGACGCGTGGCCGACGCGATGGGCAGTTATTGCCCGGCGGTCGCCGCGTGGTTTCGAGGATGACGACGACTCGGCTTCCGTCACTGACTCGGCGGGTCCACGCGCCACTTTGATTTTTTTCGCCGATTTCACTGAGTCCGGCGTCCCCAGGGCGTACCCGGAAACCTGGGTTCGGTCTGGGTAGTCCGGACCAAAAATGGCCAAAATCCGGCCGAAAACAGGTCCTTGGTACGCGACTGGGCCAGTTTTCGGCGTCCGGACCGAAATTCGGCGTCCGGATCGGCCTCCTGAGTAGGCGAGTGGAGATGCTCTTATATTAATGTATCTCGTTGATTTTTCTGGGATCCATCGTTGTCCAGGGCTCGATCGGTTGTGGTATTCTGTTACCATCGATCATCAAGAAAGGTTTTATCCTTCTTCTTTCAGGCGTGTGGTGGGGCGGGGAGTTAAACCTGTCGATCGAGAAGTCGTGGCGCTCCCTCCTTTCCTGGGACAACTTTGTGATGAAGTATACATTGATGATTGAAGAAAACAAAATAGAGAGGTTAAAGCAGTAAAGCATGTGTTCTTCAAATATCCTGCCGTTTCATGGAGTAGAGCCGAACTATTCTGCAGTCGTGGCGACTGCCAAAGCCTTCACACCTTTTGCTTTGTACAGGATATAGCAGAATAAGAACGCTGTATAGTGACACCGCAGAGTAGTATAAACAGGGCCAAGTGCCCGTACCCCAGCGGCCCAGCCGTTAGGGGGCAGCTCCAATGGCCCACCGCATTTCAGACATCGAACGGTCTGTTGCGGGGTAGAGGACAGACTGTCCAGGATGAGCCTGTTTGTGTCCCCAACAGCCCATCCAATTTGCGGGCCTCCTTTGTCTGCCGGCATCATCAAGCTTTAAGCTGATTGCCAATCAACGCTAATGGCGTCGCCGTCCCTAAGCGATTCTCCTATCAGAGCTTCCGTTCCTGCACACCTCTCCCTTCCCGCTCTCTGTTCCTGCCTAGGACCTCCCAAGGGAATAAAAGGGTTGGCCGCCAAGAAGGGGAGCACCAACCCCTTCGCCATGTCGAACAGTCGCCTCCCTGTGACCTGGGTTGACCTGAGCAAGTACGCCCTCATGGCCTACCCCCTTCCCCTCCGGGCACCGGTGAGCAAAGCCCCTTTTGAGGGATGACGAGGAGGAGGAGGCCGTGGTGAAGGAGTGGGAGGCCGAGGAGGAGGAGGACGATGAGGACCTTGGAGAGTGGGAGGACACCATCCACGGAGGAGGACGCTGCCTTGGACCACCTCTCGTGGGCTGCCGGGGCAGGGGGGGGCTCCCTTCGCTCGCCGAAAGGAAGGTCGAGGTTGTGGCCTTCCGTGTGCGGGTGGTAGCCGCGGCACAACGGGAGGCGGTGGCGGCCGCGACCAAACGAGAGGCGAGGGCGGCGCGCAACCGCACCGATGCAACGGCCGCAAGGACGAGGAAGGCGGAGACCCTCGCGCGCCACTGCAGGAGGCAGCCAACAAAGTCGAAGGAGGCGGCCCAACGGGCGAGGGAGGCCTCCAGCTAGGACATGCCAATCTATTTTAGAAAGTAGATTAAATTAGGGATCTGTAACCGAAGTTTTTTTATTTTCAATAAAAACAAATCCTTATAAAGATTTGTGTGTATGACGCGTGGACCCGGCGGAAGCTTGGGACGACACGCGAGCCGCCCTCTCCCACAACATGGCCCAAGTTTGGGTCACGGATGCGCTAAAACTGACTGCTCTGCGGGTCCAGCTCTATTTGCGGGGGACCGTTGGACCGTGCCATCGGTCCGTTCGGACTTGTTCAGATCCGTTCGGTCCGTTTACGAGGGCCGTCGGAATTGACCTTAGGACCCCACGCTGTGAGGTTTGTGGCACTGTTTGGTCAATCCCTCCTCACTTAGGGACCTTTTTGTTGCTCTCGATACGATGTCTTTTGTTAGGTACTTAGGTTCACACAGATAGAACTAGCTTTAACCATACAACCTCTTGACACACATCATCAGATCGATAAATAATGGCTGTACATGATCCACGCAGCAGCATGGATGTTTTTCTCAATGCACTGTGCTCAATATCATCATGAGTTCCACCAGGTTAGAAATGTTGAAATATTTTGGTACCACACCTCTTCCCATCGGCTTAGACTTTTGGATGAGTATTTTGGTACATGTAAATTGAGTTGGCATGAAGACAGGAGTTCTGTTGCTGCAATATATTGTTGCGACTGCCAAAGCCTTGAGACCTTTTGCTTTGTACGGGATATGGTAGAATAAGAACACTGTACAGTGAAACCAAAGAGTAGTATAAACAGGGCCAAGTGCCAGTACCCAGCGGCCCAGAGTAGTATAAAAACATTATAAGGTTTGCGGCACTGTTTGGTCAATCCCTCCTCAGTCCTCACGTAGCTTTTTCGTGCTCTCGACATGATGTCTTTTGGTTAGGTTCACAGAGAGATCTAGCTTTATTAACTATGCAATCTCCTGACACACATTGATCAGATTGATAAATAATGGCTGTAGATGATCCACGCAGCAGCATGGATGTTTTTTCTCAAGGTACTGTCCAGTATAATCATGAGTTCCACCAGGTTAGAAATGTTGAAATATTTTGTTACCACACATCATCGCATCAGCTTAGACTTTTGGATGAGTAGTTTGGTACATGTAAATTTAGTTGGCATGAGGACAGGACTTCTGTTGCTGCTATATATTGTTGCCACAACTTCTCAATTCCCATCAGGTAAGCCATCTGAGAATTGTTGGTATGAGTACACTATATTTTATTATCAGATTATCTACAGTACTTTCCAATCTTTCCCTTGCCTAAACATTTTTTGACAGGTCCTAGTATGATGTCTCTACGCTAATTAAGCTAATCAAAATTCTCTTGCTTTTCAAAATCGTGCTGTTCAATAATTTGAGGTCTTGCTATAGTTAGAGTTAACACGATATTTAACTTGTTAAAAGATACGGAATAACATCTTTGCATATATCATATTGTCATTAGGTTTTAGGTCCCCTAGCTAGGGTTACTTACTTCATGCTTCTCGAGCTTTAATTTGCTTACCTACCAATGCCATTAGTGGCTATAATTAATTGTTCCAGTTTTGGTGTATCACATTCTAGGAGCTAAGACAATTGGGCATGCCTAAAAGCAGAAACTCTCATGGAGAAAAAAAAGTTTAGGGTGGTCAGGATATGTCTAAAGCAGAGTTTGCTAATCAGACGGCAATAATTGTTTGTGGCGACGCTTGTTGACTATCAACCTCCTAATTAATCTATTCAAGTGAAAGGTAAACACGACATGTCATGGTCTCAGCCACACTTTACTTAGATTGCCATAAGCAACAAATGCCTCCTGATTTTTGTGCTTCCAAGAAATTTAGCTCTAAATACCTGTCATTTTCTTTGCTACCAGATTGTGCAATTTCCGGGAAGAGTACATGGCGGACACACTAACTTGCACTTTGCAATAAGACAAATTAACCTGACTTCGTGTGTTTCTAATTTAGGTTTCTTCGTCGGTTTGGTAAGACATCGCAACTGAACATTTTTGCATTTTGCGTGAAAAAATATGGGACATTCTCTTACTTTTTCTTGATTTTTTACATTTCAAATGTTATGACATCAATCATCTGAAAACATACGTAATTATTGTATCAAGCGACAATCAGTCAGGCTAATATTTTTCTACTTTGTAGTTGAGTAGCCTTTCAGTTATAAAAATGGAGGAGATATGATCGTGATTTGTGGGTATTATACCTTTTATCTTTTTTTTGTTAAGGGGTATACCTTTTTATCATCCACAACTGTTAGTGGCTTCAACTTTCAGTCCACCCATGGTTCCTTGTTACGTTGGCAACATCAGCACACCAATGTGGGAAACGTCATCTTGCCAAAGCATAGAGATGGGAAGATTAAGAAATGTTTAGCTCCTCAAGATTACTATTTGGGGAAATTTAAAAGCGTAGTGACCTATCAAGGATTGTGATAGGCAATCGGGTTCTAGCATAACATGATAAGTATGGTGGTTAAAGTAGATCATTTTCATAAGAAATGTCATATCTTGCATACATGAAGACGAAACAAAAATACATTGCATTGTTATTGTAGTGGTTTATATTCTAATAAATATGCTTAATTCGATTCAAAGGAATTTCATAGGATTTTCGGAGTATATAAATCGTAAGTTTTTTTCTATAGAGGACTTTGGAGAAAAAATTCATCCTCTCAAGATCACAGTTTTTAACCTACTAGGTTTATGTTAAAGGGTACTTGTGCTTGAGTTTGCTTCTATTCATTTTACAAGATTGCTGCTTTTAGCATATCTGAATTTGTAAATGTAGGTTGTGATTCTCAATGGACATGAATTGTAGCACGGTGTAATATATTCTTCACTTCAATACACGATATTGTCATATGCTTAAGTGGAAACTCTCTTTTGGTGTCATTTTCATGTCGATATCGACACATATTTGTTGTCATAGTATCAAGTAGGAGCATATCGAGGAATCAATCGGCTCCGAATGTTTCGGCTTCCACACTGCTCTTGCGAGGGTGACACGGGCGGCGTTCAAAACCCAAGCTCCTGCCGCCTCCCCCCCCCCCCTCGCCCTGCCGGAGGACACCGCCAAACGAAGCCCATGCGGCCGACAGTAGTCTGTAACATTTCAAGTTTTCAGAAATTGGGATTACAAGAAAAATCTTTTGCATCATCATGTTCATCATGCTAAAGTCCTCATTTCAAAATTCTTTATCAAAAACTATTCATAAATTGTTTGTTTTGTATTTTGGCTGCACAGGATTATGTTCCCTAGATGTCCTAAAATGATATTCTGATTTTTATAAAATTTTGTAAATTGATTGAATCAATTTGAGTTGCTTTGAAAAAGATACAAAACAAACCAGAAATTGGAAAAATAAAAAGACCTAATAATCCAGCAATATATGTATACACGGCACGACCCAGTCCCATAATTAATCTCCTCGTCGTCGTCGCCCTAGCACATGTTCACGGCTCGATCCTACGGTGTTGTCGATGTCGCAGCAGCAGCTTGGCCGCCCACATCGCCTCCCCCTTCTCCACCGGTCTCCTCGGCGCCGGTCGCGATCTTCTCCCGAAGGAGACGCGCCTCATCCCTGAGCCGCGCGTTCTCCCGCGCCACCTGGGCGCACCTGGCCTCGGCGCGGTTGAGCTCCACGACGAGCCGCTGGTTGGCGGTGCGGAGCTCCGCGGCGCACGCCGACAGCTCGTCCAGCTGCCTCCGCCGCCGCATCCGCGACCGCCGTGCCGACTCCCGGTTCGACGCCAGCCGCCTCGCCTTCCTCGTCTCGCTCATCGTGGCGCCACCGCCAGGCGACGAAGAGCTGCTGCAGGGCGGACGATGCTGACCGTTGCCGTCGCCACCAGCCGCGCCGCCGCTGCCCAGCAACCCGTGGAAGAGGTCTACGCCGAAGCCGACGCTGACGCCGACGCCTTGCGAGCTAGACGCGTGCTGCTGCTGCGGCGGCGCGTAGCAGTAGGCCCCGAGACCTGCCATGCCGGCCGAGCGGTACGCCATGTCCTGCTGCATGCTCGATCGGGGAAACTCGCGATGCGGGGTAGGACTGGAGAAGACTGCTCAGTAAGATCAGCGGTATATAAAAGGGCCCTAGTAAAGTTCCGGCCACTGGCACCAGGGCGGCTGATGCGGTCAGCAAACTGCGGCCACTGCGTCTGCGTCCGAGATTATTAATGCATCTCGTTGATTTTTCTGGGATCCGTCGTTGTCCATGGCTCGGTTGTGGTAGTTTGTTACCATGGATCGTCAAGATAGGTTCTATCCTTCTCCTTTGAGAAGTGATGTTCCCGTGTGGTGTAGTGTAGTGTGGGGAGTTAAACCTGTCGATCGGGAAGTCGTGGCGCTTCCTCCTTTCCTGGGAGAATTTTGTGATGAAGTATACATTGATGATTGATGAACCACCACGAAGAAAACAAAATACTAGAGGTTAAAGCAGTAAAGCAGGTGTTCTTCAAATACCCTGCCGTTTCATGGAGTAGAACCGAACTATTCTGCAGTCGTGGCGACTGCCAAAGCCTTCACACCTTTTGCTTTGTACAGGATATAGCAGAATAAGAACACTCTATAGTGACACGACAGAGTAGTATAAACAGGGCCAGGTGCCAGTACCCCAGCGGCCTAGCCGTTAGGGGGCAGCTCCAACGGCCCACCCACTGGTGGAAAATAGGCCTCTAATCCTGGGTCGCAATGAGCTCTAGTTTCGGTTTTGGGTCTGGCACTGCGAAAATGGGACTAGAGCCCCCCACTAGTCCCGGCTCGCTATGGCCCGTGACTGATAACAGCCACGTGGCTGTTTCAGCGTCGCGGGGGGCGGAAACCCTCTAGTCTGGTTTCCTGTCGCGACAGAGAATTGTGTGTTTCTCTGCCGCGACAGAGATTGTGTATTTCCTTTTTTTTGCCATTTCGTTTTTTTTTCGTTTTGTGTTTCACTATAATTTTAAACATATATTTAAGTACACATATTCTACGCTACTACATACACATTACACGTTGATGCATCTATATAATTAATCGATCCCTTGCAAACATACATTGATGATATATATATATCAAAAAGAAGAAATGTTTTGAAATTACATGGTCATTGATGAATATATATATATATATATATCATATCAGCTACATGAAGATCACTAAGGCAAATCGAGCTCCACATCATCCACATAATGCTCTCCATGTACATCAAGGACTTGCTTCGTCATAAATCTCGCCAGCTCCTCTTGAATTGCTCTTATGCGCTGATCTGACTCTAGTTTCTTCCGCAAATCATAAATATAATATGAGTCAACTTTCCGCTCACTGGTCAACTCGTGGATGTACTCGTAGACGTAGTATCCACATAAATGAGTTCCTGGTGGCTGCTGTAAACTCTTCACCATTTTATAAGTTAGCTCCTCTTTGAATGGACCTGGTATTTTCTGTCTGAACCGTGTCCAACACCTGCTCGGCAAAGAAAATAAACAAAGGAGTTATTAGTTACTTGATATCAGGAATTGAATGAAAGAGGATGATATAATGCGATAATGATTGAAATTACTTATGGAGCATTGCTTTCATGTCGCTGCACTGCTCTTGGTCCCAACTTAATGAGTCATGGACTTCAACTAGGGAGTTGTCAACTTGAATGTTTAGCAAGATCCAGTGTAATCTGTGGATGTTTACATAAGCATACATGCATAGCTCATCGAGTAAGCAAAAATAAAATGTGTACAAGATATAAATACTCACTTGAAGTTGTAAGGAAATAGTATTTCCTTAACAAAATTATTCTCGGTTAAGAACCTGCACAGGTCTTCCTCCATGTTCTTGGGGTGATTCTTTAACGTATATTCATTAACGATATATGGGTCAATGAAACCAACGTCGTATCTTCTAGCTCTTTTGCATTCAAGCATCTTCATTCTGCAGAATATAATATCATCATACAAAAGGATATATAGTTAGGATAATATATTAAATGTAATGAACAAGCTGAGCTACAAACTTAATTATAGAAATAAATCACTTACAGATAGTAGCAACCAATGATAGATTTTTCGAGGGCGCGCTGGTTGTATAACTGAAACAGTTCGATCATTTGAACCTTTATCGAGTATGGTTTTAAGTGATGCTCCTTTCTAACGTCCACCGGAAATCAATCTTTCTGATGCTTTTTTCTGCTTGCGACATGTACCATTCGTGTAGATTTCGCATATGTATGGATAGACGCGCGAGCTCCTCATTACTGACTAGAGGCTCCCCTTGGACATACTTCCGTACTATCTGACCCACTGGCGTATCTTCATAGCCTAAATATTGACCAAGAGACATTTTTGCTTCGGTAGCAAGTGCTTTGGCCTGCGATACAGTGATTCCCATTAGTGCAGCATTATTACGGGCCCTAGGGTCCATTATTTGCATGTCCATATCCATTTCAGCTCTGAAGGCCTTGTCGAGGTCTGAAATGACTTTGAGCGGGGCGACCAATTCATTCTTCTGTGCTTTGAGCTGGGCAACTTGCTTCCCGCTTTTTGCACTTGTGATTTTTTCTTCTGTGTTTGCTTAAGAATCTCCTGGTCATAGTCTGATTCCAGATTCATCGATATCTGGGATGGTTGCTCAAGAAAGGACTTATCCCACTTTTTGGTTTTTTCATCATATACCGGCTTTGGCTCAATTTTTTGGGTGCAAAATGCGCCTTAACTTTGGCAGCCACATCCGCGTTAGTTTCCTCATCGTTCTTGTCATAAGGTCTCTTTGGAAGAGCCGGCGGGATGTCGACTATCTTCGCCGTTTGACCTTTCTTCGATGTGGGGCGCGGGGGAGCGTCGAACTTCCGTTTCTTCGACGAGGTAGTAGTATTGCACGGAGGCGGAGATCGAGTATTGTGCGGAGGCGGAGATCGAGTTGATGTACTCCAGGTGTGACGATCGTCAGCGGGGCGAGGTGGACTTGGAGGTTGGCGATAATCGGGTTGGGTGGACTTGGAGGTTGACGATATTCGATGCGGGGTGGACTTGGATTCCTTGGAGTCGGTGGCCTTGGCGTCGAGCCTGGAAACTTGATGTACTTCTTATTCCATAGAATGATGTTGTGTTTGACATCTCCTAGTTTCGTAAGGCCTTTAGGCGTAGCGATTTCAATCTCTAGGTCCGCAAAATCTTCCACTATGTCATCCACCGTCACACGAGCATAGCCTGGTGGAATCGGAAGTGAATGGTGGAGTGCTCCAGGTAGACAAGGTAAAGCAGTGCCGATCGCCACCTTGAAGGACAAGTTGTTCATTGGCTGATGTAGCTCACATTGTGCCATCTCTCTGACATCATCCACGGGGTAGTGAGGAGCCGGTGCATCATCCAGCAGTGCTTGATCATCTGCCCGGACCTCCGTGGAAGCCATGTTGCTTCTCTGTTGGCTAAGATCCAATGCAGGATCATCAGCCCGCGGGTGAGTTGAAGACGACGGCCTTTGGCTAATTTCATGCATGAGGTTCTTCAGATCAGCTAGGTCCTGCTCTACCCTGGAGATCCGGTCTGCCTCCCGGTCCTTCTTTCTCTTCCACGAGACACTGACATCATAATGAGGAAACCCTTTCTTCCACGAGACACCGGCGCCTTTGCCTCGTGTTCGTCCTCCCTTTTCAGGATTCCCTAGGGCGCGTGTTAGCTCGTCGTTCTCTCTCTCGGGACGGAACAATCCCAATTGAGAATCGTTCATTGCTTGAATAAGGTCTTGGGAGGGTTTTATATTTTTTTCATGAAATAATGTCTTCCCTGTTTCTGGGTCCAACGATCCCTCGTGCCCGTACCACCAGTGCTTTGACCTCTCGGGCCATCCATCTGTACCAGGAGTGACGCCTCTAGCCCTCATTTTATTCTCCATAGTTTCCCACTTAGGGACGACACTCTTGTAGACACCTGTCCCCATTTTATGATGGTATTTCTTTTGGGCAGCATTTAACGCGTTCTTTGCCGACTTTGCCTTTGCTTTATCAGATTGCTTGTACTGTACAAAATCGGGCCACTGTTCTCTCAACTTCTCGTTTACTCCTTTGAAGTCGGGAGTTTTCTTTTTCGCGACATATTTCGCGTATAAAACTTTCTTGTGGTACCGGTATAGTTCAGTCATCTTGCTCAGAGCCCACTCCTTGACTTTCGCTCTATTTTCAAGCCCACCCGGTCTTGGGGTAATACCATCTACCTCAAATTCTTCACACTCTGGAGGTAGTATGAAATGCGCTATGAGCTTCTGCCAAAGGTCATCTTTGGCATCATCGGTGACATAGATGTTGGATTCTTCACCGGGTTTCTTTGACTGATTCCATTCTTGGATGGTGATCGACAGGTTGTCCCTAACAAGCACCCCGCGTTGATTTATAAACATCATCCGGTGCTTCTCTGGAGCAATCGGTTCACCATCATCATCTATTTCTTTGATGGTGAACCTCTGATTACCATCCAACTTTTTGTTCGGCCCTCGTTTCATTCGAGCTGTCGATTGCTTCGATCCGGTGGGCTAAAAGAAGAAGAGAGAGTGATTAATATATATCTAGATCAGTTAATGAATAGAGGTAACACGAGGCTTTATATATATATGTACCTCGCCGGATCCAGTCGAGGGGCCATCATTATTGTTGTTATTTGTTTGCCCTTCGTCCATCCGGTTTTCCCCTTGGTACATTAGGTTTTCCTCTAGTCCATCACCGGATGGATTCAGATATGAGGATATCTCTTCCTCGAGCAAAATATATTGGCCGATAGTAATATTAAGAGGAATTTCACCTCTTATCATGCCCTGAAGAAAACCTTCACCGATGCGACCAGGATCTTCGGATGGATCCATGACTTAATTATCTATAACAGAAAGAGAGTTAAAAAGGTTAGAAAAAACAATAACCCTAATAACTAAAACAAAAAAACAATAACCCTAATAACACAAATTAATAACACTAATATTATTTGCGGTAAAACAATAATCCTAATAATTAATACAAAAAACAATAACCCTAATTAATAAACCTAATATTATTTGTGATAAAACAATAATCTTAATAACTAAAACAAAAAACACTAACCATAATTAATAACCCTAATATTATTTTTGGTAAAACAATAATCCTAATAACTAAAAAAAAAGCTAATATTATTTGTGGTAAAACAATAATCCTAATAACTAAAACGAAAAAACCCTAATATTAATTGTGATAAAACAATAGTCGACCTAATACTAAACCCTAATATTAATCCTGATAACTAAAACAAAAAAACAATAACCCTAATTAATAACTATAATATTATTTGTGGTAAAACAAAAAAATAACTAAAACAATATAATCCTAATAAATAAAACAAAAACTAACTAAAACAATAATCCTAATACTAATTCTAATATATTAATTAAAATAATAATAACTAAAACAATAATCCTAATCCTAATTCTAATCCCAATTCTAATATTTTAATTAAAACAATAATAACTAAAACAATAATCCTAATCCTAATAACTAAAACAATAATCCTAATCCTAACTAAAAACAATAATTCTAATAGTAATAACCCTAGCTAATATCTTGTGCTAAGAAAAACCACACCCGACCTCGAGCTCACCGACGCCGTGTGACAAGATGTGTGACGGCGGCATGGTGGCATGAACGGCAGAGAAGGCCACAAGGGCAACACGTATACAAAATGGCGGAGAGCGGCGGAGCGGGCACGGCCGGAGACGAGGGCGGCGGCGCGGTGGAATCGGCGGCTGGGCTGCACCTCCTCTGCGTCTTCGATGCTTCGTCTTCGTCTGCTTCGTCAAGAAATGCTAAGTGCTGGGAGGCGCGCGGAATATATAGGGACCCTCCCTTTAGTCCCGGGTCCAGCCAACGCCCGGGACTAGAGGGTCTCTAGTCTCGGGCGGTGGCTTAACCCGCGACTAAAGACCCCCCCTTTAGTCCCGGGTTAAGCCACGACCCGGGACTAGAGTGTATTTTTCGGCCGCTTCGTTTTCGCGCGCGCACGCACCCTCTAGTACCGGGTCGAGCCACGGCCCGGGACAAGTTTGTTATTTGTAATTTTTCTTTTTTAATTCAAATCAAATATAAAACTTTAGAAAATCATATCTTTTATTGTAAAAATCCAAATAAAACAAATAATATGTCTATTATTATCAAAAAAATATAAAGAATCTTAATATAATATCCATATATCTGTTTGCATCATTTATAAATTATTTCATTTGTAAATTTCTTTTTTAATTCAAATGAAATATAAAACTTTGGAAAATCATATATTTTATTGTAAAAATCCAAATAAAACAAATAATATGTCTATTATTATCAAAAAAATATAAAGAATCTTAATATAATATCCATATATCTGTTTGCATCATTTATAAATTATTTCATTTGTAATTTTTCTTTTTTTAATTCAGATCAAATATAAAACTTTGGAAAATCATATCTTTTATTGTAAAAATCCAAATAAAACAAATAATATGTCTATTATTATCTGAAAAATATAAAGAATCTTAATATAATATCCATTTATCTATTTGCATCATTTATAAATTATTTCATTTGTAAATTTCTTTTTTTAAATTCAAATCAAATATAAAACTTTGGAAAATCATATCTTTTATTGTAAAAATCCAAATAAAACAAATAATATGTATATTATTATCAAAAAAATATAAAGAATCTTAATATAATATCCATTTAGTCTCGGTTGTAGTCATAAACCGGACTAAAGATATTTCCTGCCATTTCCCACCGCTTCCCGCCAAAGTTTTCCCGCCCTTTCCTTTTTACGAGAGCTTTTAGTCCCAGTTGTAGTCTCTAACCGGGACTAAAGATATTTCCCGCCATTTCCCAAAGCTTCCCGCCAAGTTTTCACGCCCTTTCCCTCTATATCTAGGGCGATCGCGCCATGTCTATCCACACATCCACACCTTCCTCTCTTAGAACAATGGACAACGCCTACTGGGCCATTCTGACCCTCGAGGAGACCGAGGCGCCAGGCGCCTCAACTACCCTGTCCGCCGGTTACCGCCACCACGACTGGATGTTGAGCGCTGGAGGGGTTCATGTCCCTCCTGTCCCTCAAGGTTCCGCATGTCAGGCGGTCATCACAAACCACTTCTACCACGAGCTCACGCCGGAGCAACGGATGGATCCCCAATGGGATCCCGACAACTACGACACCTGGAATGCCTTCTTTGCTAATAGGTGGGAAAGGGAGCTTGCTAGGTACAACGGTGATGACCCGCTCCCGGTGAACCACAACGAAGCCGGCCGCCGTCTGTGGTGGGCGAACCGTACAATCATCGCGGTGATGCACTACATCGCCGGGGGAGACCATCCTCGCCTGTGGTGCCCACAAGTCCACACGCCACCGAGCCACAAGAAGGCCCTACCCCCGCCCGGCGGTAGCGGCATCGTCTTCCAGGAGACCCCTCCCCCGCCCGCCATGAATCCGAGGCCGGAGTGGCCCCTGGTATATGCCATGGCTGGGCTGAGGATCCCCGGAGTGGCAGGTGACGATGACGATGATGATGACGATGACGAAGAAGACCCTTAAGCTGCGTACTATAGGACTAGGCATGATTATGACTAAAGGGGGCGGCTTTAGTCCTGAGTGTTAGTTAGTCCCGGTTTGTCCCGATTTTTACTATTAATAAATGTCTTGAGTGTTACCTAAATATGAAGATGTTGTATTTAGAGGAAAAGGCCTATAAATAGAGGAAAGGGCGGGCAGGCTGGATCGATCAGCCTATAAATAGAGGGAAATGCCTATAAAGAGAGGGTTTATCTTTAGTTCCGGTTGGAGAAACCAACCGCAACTGAAGGGATTACGGCAGACTGGGCGAGGCAGCACTAATAATAGGGGTGAGTGTCGACATTATGTCGTGCGGCTTGTACCTTGTCCCAGATGGTGTCACCAACCGGGACTAAAGATGAACCTTCAGTCCCGGTTGGAGACACCAACCGGGACAAAACATGAGTCAGCACTAATAATAGGGGGTGAGTGTCGACATTATGTCGTGAGTGTCGACATTATGCCGAGCTTCTTGTACTATAAATAGGCATCCTTGTGAGTCCAGTCCTCCAGCCAGTTTGAGGCTGTTGGAAATATGCCCTAGAGGCAGTAATAAATATAGTTATTATTATATCTTTATGTTTATGATAAATGTTTACATTCATGCTATAACAGTATTAACCAGGAAACATTAATACTTGTGTGATTTGTAAACTAAATTAGAGTCCCTAGTAAAGCCTCTTCATAATACTAGCTTGTTGGTTAATAGATGATTGTGGTTTCCCTATCATGAACATTGAGATGTTATTAACAACAAGATCATATCATTAGGAGAATGGTATGATGGACATACTCCTGTAGATAAGCGTAGCATAAATATCAAGTCATCTTAATAGTTCAACTACTATATGCTTTCTGATACATAGTAACCTAATTCCTTCGACCATGAGATCATGCTTATCACCATCACCGGAAGGATGCTTTGATGACATCAAACACCACACCATAACTGGGTGGCTATAAAGGTGGCATTGAGTGTTTGGAAAGTATGGGTTGAGACACATGAATCAAGAGTGGGATTTTTCCATCCATGTAACGGATAGATATACTCTGGGCCCTCTCAGTGGAATGTCATCCAATTAGCTTGCAAGCATGTGACTGGCTCACAAGGGATCACATATCACGGGAACGAGAAAAGAGTACTTATCGGTAACGAGGTTGAACTAGGTATGCAGAGATACCGACGATCAAAACCTCGGATAAGTAAACTATCGTGAGACAAAGGGAAATTGGTATCGTATGTAAGTGGTTCATTCGATCGCAAAGTAATCGTAGAAATATGTGGGAGCCATATGAATTTCCAGATTCCTCTATTGGTTATTGTTCGGAGAAGTGTCTCGATCATGTCCGCATAATTCACGAACCGTAGGGAGACACACTTAAGGATTCGATGTTGTTGAGTAGTTATGGAATGATGAGTAAGAGACTGAATGTTGTTCGGAGTCTTGGATGGGATTCTGGATATCACGAGGAGATCCGGAATGGTCCGGAGAATAAGATTCATATAAGGAAAGTCCTGTTTCGGGGTTGGAGAATGGTTCCGGTGTTTTTATCGGGAATGTTCTAGAAGGTTCCAGAAGGTCCGGCACTCCGGAGGGGAAGGGTACATGAATGTGTCATAACAAGTTGGAATGGTTGCATCATGTACTAAGTTTCATCGCTGAGCAAAATAAAGGGATAAATCAAATCCTAGTTTGAAAAGTCAAACGCCAACTTGAAAAGTCAAACGACAAGTTTGCTTGGTGGAGGAAGAGTAGGAAACCTACTTGGGGAGGAAGTCCTTCTCCCTCCACCGCCGGCCAAGGAGGCCGACTTGGGGGAGGACTCCCTCCCCCTTGGCCACACCCTCCCACCTATAAAAGGAGGGGCAAGGGTGCCCCTCTAAAGACACACCTCTCACACCCGAAACCCTAACCCTAAGCCGCCGGCGCCACCACCCCCTACTACCGCTGCCGCCACCTAGGGCACCACCAACTCGCCGAGTTGGGGTGAAACCCTAACCCTAGCCACCGGCTAGTCTCCTCCCTTGGTGCCTCTAAACCCTAGTTCGCCAAGGCCTCTCTCATAGTCCACCATACTCGCTCCGGCTTAAGGCGAAGCCCTGCGAGATCTCCCCTCTACTTTCGGTACCACGTCGTCGTGCTGCCGGAATCGCGAGGAGAGTGCTACAACCTCCGTTGCCTACTGGAACAAGGGAGAGGAAGGTCTTCATCGAGTACCGAACGTGTGACCGACTCACGGAGCTCTGAACGCAGCGCCTTGGAAGGATCGTCTACACGATCTTGAGATCGGCAAGAGTACGACTACATCACCCACGAGAATCCGCTCTCGTTAACCGCTTTGGAATCTTCGAGGGTGAGTTCTTCTATCGACTCGTTGCTACAATCTAGTAGATAGATCTTGGCTTGTTTGTTTGCATGCGGTAGAAATTTTTGTTTTCCATGCTACGAACCCCTCAAAGGGTATCGAGCCGTGTCTATATGTAGATCTGTTGCACGAGTAGAACACAATGGTCATTGTGGGTGGTGCTTTTATTATCAATTGCTTCTTGTGTACTTTGCATCTTGCGGTATGATGGGATGAAGCCGGCTAACCTTACATGACATCGTTCATGAGACTTGCTCCACGCTGAACATGCAACTTGTATTGCATAAGTGGCTTTGCGGGTGTCTGTCTCTCCCATTATAGTATAGATCCAATTTACAACAGGCACTTGATAGTTCTAGCATCAACGTTGTGGTTCTTGTTCGTAAGTTAGAGCGACACTTATTGAAAGCCCCAAACCACGTAAAATATGCAAAGAAAATTAGAGGCGTCTAACTTTGTTTTGCAGGGGTGTGCTGTGATGTGATATGGCCATGATTGTGATTATATTTGATGTATGCAATGTTCCTTATTGTAAGTTGGCAACCGGCAGGAGCCATATGGTTGTCTTTAAATTCTGTTAAGACCCGCGTGTCTATTCAAAGTAGTTGTAATAGTTGAAGCTGGTGGACGACAACCATGGAGCGACGTCATTGACCTTGATGCAATGCCGGTGATGATGGATATCATGTTCGTGCATGAAGATGGAGATCGGAAGCACAAAGAAGAAAGGCCATATCATATCACATATTATGAATTGCATGTGATGTTAATCCTTTATGCATCTTGTATTGCTTAGTTAACGACGGTAGCATTATAAGATGATCCCTCAAGCACACAAATTTCAAGTTTTAAAGTGTTCATCCTTAGTTAGCACCATTGCTAAAGCTTGTTGTTTTGAAGCACCACGTGATGATCGGGTGTGTTAGATTCTGCAAGTGTATACAACGTGAGCAAGCCAGTTTTGCTCATGCAGAAGCTAAGGTTTGATCTTGACGAGCCTAGCATGTACAGACATGGTCTCGGAACACGGATCACCGAAAGATAAAGCATGAATCATATAGTAGATATGATGAACATGTCGATTGTTCGCCATTGAAGCTACATCAACTCTCGTGATGATCGGTTTTGATGTGGTGGATTTGGTTCGTGTGATCACTAAAACAATGTGAGGTATATTGTTTTGAGTGGGAGTTCACCTAGATTAATTTAACTATTAATTAGAACTCAATTTTTCATAAACTTAGTCTAAACTATTGCAAATATGTTGTAGATCAATGGAGGCCCCTACCATCAATTTTAATGCGTTCCTAGAGAAAGAAAAGTTGAAAAACAATGGAAGCAACTTCGCGGATTGGTTCCGCAATTTGAGGATTGTCCTCAATGCTGGTAATTTGACCTATGTCTTTGGATGCACATTGGGTGACCGCTGCGGTGATGCTACCGATGAGGTAAAGAATGTTTTCCTCGCTCGGAAGAATCAATACTCCACAGTTTAGTGTGCTATCTTGTATGGTTTGGAATCAGAGCACCAAGTGTTGTTGGTCAATAAGACCACCAAATTCAAGAAAGGCAAGTCTAAGCAAAAGGGAAACTTTAAGAAGGGCGGTAAGAAAGTTGCCGCACCAACAAGAACACCAGGGCTGGACCTAAGCCTGATACTGAATGCTTTTACTGCAAGCAAGAGGGTCACTGGAAGCGGAATTTCCCAAAGTACTTGGCGGATTTGAAGAATGGCAACATCAAGAAGAAAGGTATATCCGATATACATGTTATTGATGTGTATCTCACTAGTAATCGTAGTAGTGCCTGGGTATTTGATACTGGTTCGGTTGCTCATATTTGTAACTCAAAATAGGTCATGCAGAATAAACGGAAGCTAGCGAAGAACAAGGTGACGATGCGCGTTGGAAATGGATCAAAGGTTGATGTGATCGCGGTCGGCACGCTACCTCTTCATCTACCATCGGGATTAGTTTTATACTTAAATAATTGTTATTTGGTGCTTGCGTTGAGCATGAACATTATATCGGGATCTTGTTTGTTGCGAGACGGTTACTTGTTTAAGTCCGAGAATAATGGTTGTTCGATTTATATGAGTAATATGTTTTATGCACATGCACCTTTGATAGATGTCCTATTCTTATTGAATCTCGATTGTAGTAATACACACATAAATAACATTGAGGCTAAACGTTTGAAATTGAGCGATAACTCGACCTATATGTGGCGCTGTCGTCTTGGTCATATTGGAGTGAAGCGTATGAAGAAACTCCATTCCGATGGACTTCTTGAATCACTTGATTTTGAATCACTTGAAAGATGCGAAGCATGTCTGATGGGTAAAATGACTAAGACTCCATTTTCTGGTATGATGGAGCGAGCTATAGACTTATTGGAAATCATACATACCGATGTGTGTGGACCTATGAGTGTAGCATCGTGCGGTGGTTATCGTTATGTTCTTACCTTCACAGATGACTTGAGTAGATATGGGTATATCTATTTCATGAAACATAAGTCCGAAACTTTCGAGAAGTTTAAGGAATTTCAAAGTGAGGTAGAGAATCAACGTAACAAGAAGATTAAATTTCTACGTTCTGATCGTGGAGGTGAATATCTAAGTTACGAGTTTGGCGAGCATTTGAAGAAATGCGGAATACTTTCACAATTGACACCGCCGGGAACACCACAACGTAATGGTGTGTCCGAACGTCGTAATCGAACTCTCTTAGATATGGTTCGTTCTATGATGTCACTTATAGATTTACCGCTATTGTTTTGTGGTTATGTATTAGAAACAGCCGCATTCACTTTAAATAGGGCACCATCTAAATCCGTTGAAACGACACCGTATGAATTATGGTTTGGGAAGAAACCTAAATTGTTGTTCCTTAAAGTTTGGGGTTGCGAAAAGCCTATGTAAAGAAGTTACAGCCGGACAAGCTTGAACCCAAAGCGGAAAAGTGCGTCTTCATAGGATACCCTAAGGAAACTATCGGGTATACCTTCTATCATAGATCCGAGGGCAAAATCTTCGTTGCCAAGAATGGATCCTTTCTAGAGAAGGAATTTCTCTCGAAAGAAGTGACCGGAAGGAAAGTAGAACTCGACGAGGTTGTTGAACCTTCTCTCGAACTTGCGAGTAGCGCAGCACCGGAAGTAGTTCCTGTGGCGCCTACACCAATAAGAGAGGAAGCTAATGATGATGATCATGAAACTTTGGTTGAAGTTGCTACAGAGCCTCACAGGTCAACGAGAATTCGTACCACTCCTGATTGGTATGATCCCGTTATGAGTGTCATGTTGGTGGACAACACTGATGACCCTACGACATATGAGGAAGCGATGATGAGCCCAGATTCCAATAAATGGCAAGAAGCCATGAAATCCGAGATTGGATCCATGTACGAAAACCAGGTATGGACTTTGGTGGACTTACCGGATGGCCGAAAGGCTGTCGAGAACAAATGGATTTTCAAGAAGAAAACATATTCTGATGGTAATGTTACTGTCTATAAAGCTCGACTTGTCGCAAAAGGGTTTCGACAAATTCAAGGAGTTGACTACGATGAGACTTTCTCACCAGTAGCGAAGCTAAAGTCTGTGAGGATTATGTTAGCAATTGCTACATATTACGATTATGAAATATGGCAGATGGATGTCAAAACAGCGTTCCTCAATGGAGACATTGATGAAGAGTTGTATATGATGCAACCCAAAGGTTTTGTCGATGCTAAAGATGCTAACAAGGTGTGCAAACTTCAATGGTCCATATATGGATTGAAGCAAACATCCCAAAGTTGGAATCAATGTTTTGATAAGGTAATCAAAGCTTTGGTTTTATACAAACTTATGGAGAAGCTTGTATTTACAAGAAAGTGAGTGGGAGATCTGTAGAATTCTTAATACTATATGTAGATGACATATTGTTGATTGGGAATGATGTAGACCTTCTTAATAGTGTTAAGGAATGTTTGAATAATAGTTTTTCAATGAAATATCTTGGCGAAGCAGCTTACATATTAGGCATAAAGATTTATAGAGATAGATCAAGACGCCTAATATCATTGTCACAAAGTACATATTTGGACAAAGTTCAAAAGAGGTTTGGAATGGAAGATAGAAAGAAAGGGTTCTTGCCCATGTTGCCCAATACGACCTTGAGTAAAACTCAAAGTCCAGCAACGACAGAAGATAGAGAAAGGATGAGTAAGACTCCCTATGCCTCATCCATAGGATCTCTAATGTATGCCATGCTATGTACTAGACCCGACATTGCATATGCTGTTAGTTTAACTAGCAGATATCAAAGTGATCGAGGAGTGGATCATTGGACAGCGGTCAAAAACATCCTTAAGTACTTGAGAAGAACTAAGGATATGGTTCTTTCTTATGGAGGTGATGAACAACTCGTTGTTAATGGTTACACCGATGCTAGTTGGAACACATCCGGATGATTCTAAATCACAATCTGGATACGTATTTATTTTGAATGGTGCAGCAGTTAGCTGGAGGAGTGCAAAGCAAAGCGTTGTGGCGAGATCTTCAACTGAATCAGAATACATAGCTGCTTCGGAGGCTTCACAAGAAGCGATATGGATGAAGGAGTTCATTACAGAGCTCGATGTGGTTCCAAGTGCGATGGACCCAATGTCTATCTACTGTGATAACATGGGCGCCATAGCCAATGCGCAAGAACCAAGGTCACACAAGAAGCTGAAGCACATCAAACTGCGTTTTCACGCTATTCGAGAACATGTCCAAGATGGAGACATAAAGATTTGCAAAGTACACACAGATCTGAATGTGGCGGATCCGTTGACTAAACCTCTCCTGAGGGCAAAACATGACCAACACCAAACTGCCATGGGTGTTTGGTATATTACCATGTAATCTAGATTAGTTGACTCTAGTGCAAGTGGGAGACTGTTGGAGATATGCCCTAGAGGCAGTAATAAATATAGTTATTATTATATCTTTGTGTTTATGATAAATGTTTACATTCAAGCTATAACAGTATTAACCAGGAAACATTAATACTTGTGTGATTTGTAAACTAAATTAGAGTCCCTAGTAAAGCCTCTTCATAATACTAGCTTGTTGGTTAATAGATGATTGTGGTTTCCCTATCATGAACATTGAGATGTTATTAACAACAAGATCATATCATTAGGAGAATGGTATGATGGACATACTCCTATAGATAAGCATAGCATAAAGATCAAGTCATTTTAATAGTTCAATTGTTATATGCTTTCTGATACATAGTAACCTAATTCCTTCGACCATGAGATCATGCTTATCACCATCATCGGAAGGATGCTTTGATGACATCAAACATCACACCGTAACTGGGTGGATATAAAGGTGGCATTGAGTGTTTGGAAAGTATGGGTTGAGACACATGAATCAAGAGTGGGATTTGTCCATCCATATGATGGATAGATATACTCTGGGCCCTCTCGGTGGAATGTCATCCAATTAGCTTGCAAGCATGTGACTGGCTCACAAGGGATCACATATCACGGGAACGAGAAAAGAGTACTTATCGGTAACGAGGTTGAACTAGGTATGCAGAGATACCGACGATCAAAACATCGGATAAGTAAACTATCGTGAGACAAAGGGAAATTGGTATCGTATGTAAGTGGTTCATTCGATCGCAAAGTAATCGTAGAAATATGTGGGAGCCATATGAATTTCCAGATTCCTCTATTGGTTATTGTTCGGAGAAGTGTCTCGATCATGTCCGCATAATTCACGAACCGTAGGGAGACACACTTAAGGATTCGGCGTTGTTTGAGTAGTTATGGAATGATGAGAAAGAGACCGAATGTTGTTCGGAGTCTCGAATGGGATCCGGGATATCACGAGGAGATCCGGAATGGTCCGGAGAATAAGATTCATATAAGGAAAGTCCTGTTTCGGAGTTGGAGAATGATTCCGGTGTTTTCATTGGGAATGTTCTAGAAGGTTCTGGAAGGTCCGGCACTCTAGAGGGGAAGGGTACATGAATGTGTCATAACAAGTTGGAATGATTGCATCATGTACTAGGTGTCATCGCTGAGCAAAATAAAGGGATAAATCAAATCCTAGTTTGAAAAGTCAAACGCCAATTTGAAAAAGTCAAACGACAAGTTTGCTTGGTGGAGGGAGAGTAGGAAACCTACTTGGGGAGGAAGTCCTTCTCCCTCCACCGCCGGCCAAGGAGGCCGACTTGGGGGAGGACTCCCTCCCCCTTGGACGCACCCTCCCACCTATAAAAGGAGGGGCAGGGGTGCCCCTCTAAAGACACACCTCTCACACCCGAAACCCTAACCCTAAGCCGCCGGCGCCACCACCCCCTGTTGCCGCCGCCGCCACCTAGGGCACCACCAACTCGCCGAGTTGGGGTGAAACCCTAACCCTAGCCGCCGGCTAGTCTCCTCCCTTGGTGCCTCTAAACCCTAGATCGCCAAGGCCTCTCTCATAGTCCACCATACTCGCTCCGACTTAAGGCGAAGCCCTACGAGATCTCCTCTCTACTTCCGGTACCACACCGTCGTGCTGCCGGAATCGTGAGGAGAGTGCTACAACCTCTGCTGCCTGCTGTAACAAGGGAGAGGAAGGTCTTCATCGAGTACCGAACGTGTGACCGACTACAGGAGCGCTATCGGAACGCGACGCCGGAAGGATCGTCTACACGATCTTGAGATCGACAAGAGTATGACTACATCGCCCACGAGAATCCGCTCTCGTTAACCACTTTGGAATCTTCGAGGGTGAGTTCTTCTATCGACTCGTTGCTACAATCTAGTAGATAGATCTTGGCTTGTTTGTTTGCATGCGCTAGAATTTTTTTGTTTTCCATGCTACGAACCCCTACAGAGGCATCTCCAAGATGGTTTTCGAGAGCAGGGACACCACTACGGCCAGTTTCAGAGAGATGCCGCCGGAGCCCAGTCCTCCGGCATCTCCAAGAAACTGGTCATAGAGGGACTCCCTAATATGTGAAATTAGTTAGCTCCCAAGCGTATTGATCTAGTTAGAGAAGTTACAAGCTGCAAGATGGTTTTCGAGAGCAGGGACACCACTACGGCCAGTTTCAGGGAGATGCCGCCGGAGCCCAGTCCTCCGGCATCTCCAAGAAACTAGTCATAGAGGCACTCCCTAATATGCGACCTCACGCGTTTGGAGATCAGATCTTAATGGTAAGTATAAATCGGGACTAAAGGCCCCCCTTTAGTCCCGGTCCAGCCACAAAACGGGACTAACACACTCAAGATTGTTTGCAGACAACACTATAAAAATGGACACATGGAGCATCTTCACTCATAAAATGTTACAATTATTACACATCATTTATTCGCGTGTGTTCCTTTCTGATCCCGCCGTATCCATGGAGCATCTTCATTCATTAACATGATGCTTGGGTAATCCTTCACCGCGAAGGGCGGAATTTCATGAAACTTATTACAATCTTCTGACATATCTGTCTTGTCCTCCACTCCCACAATGTTTCTTTTTCCTGAAAGAACTATGTGGCGCTTTGGCTCATCGTCCGATGTATTCTTTTTCTTATTTTTTCTTTTTCTAGGTTTGGTAGACATGTCCTTCACATAGAAAACCTGAGCCACATCATTGGCTAGGACGAATGTTTCGTCTAAGTACCCAAGATTGTTGAGATCCAATGATGTCATTCCGTATTTCTTGTCTACCTCAACCCCTCCTCCTGTCAGCTTGACCCATTTGCACCGAAACAAGGGGACCTTAAAAGTAGGTCCATAGTCAAGTTCCCATATCTCCTCTATGTAACCATAATATGTGGTCTTTGACCCATTGTTGTCTGTTGCATCAAAGCGGACACCACTGTTTTGGTTGGTGCTCTTTTTTATCTTGGGCTATCGTGTAAAATGTATACCCATTTATCTCGTACCCTTGGAAAGTCGATATAGTCGAAGATGGTGACCTAGACAACAATTATAGATGATCTCCAAGAGTGTTGTTTTTAATAAGATGTTGCAACCAACCGCCAAAACTCTTCATGTGTTCATCTCTAATCCAAGAGTCATGCTTTCCAGGGTTGTTGGAGCGTAAGATTTTCTTGTGTTCCTCGATATATGGGGCTGCCAAGATAGAATTCTGTAGAACGGTGTAATGTGCTTCGGTGTTAGAATGTCCGTCCCTACATATTATTGATTTCCTTCCTAGAGTACCCTTTCCACTCAGTCTCCCCTCATACCGCGATTGAGGAAGACCAATCGGCCTAAGGTCAGGAACGAAGTCAACACAAAATTCAATGACCTCCTCTGTTCCATAGCCCTTGGAGATGCTTCCTTCTGGCCTAGCATGCGATTCTAACATATTTCTTTAAGATTCCCATGAACGTCTCAAAGGGAAACATATTGTGTAGAAATACAGGACCGAGAATGGAAATCTCTTCGACTAGGTGAACCAGCAGGTGCGTCATAATATTGAAGAAGGATGGTGGGAACACCAACTCAAAACTGACAAGACATTGGACCACATAATTCTGTAACCATGGTAGATCTTCAGGATTGATTATCTTCTAAGAGATTGCATTGAGAAATGCACATAGCTTCACAATGGGTACTCGAACATTATCTAGTAGAAGCCCCCTCAATGCAATCGGAAGCATTTGCATCATAATCACGTGGCAGTCATGAGACTTTAGGTTTTGGAACTTTTTTCTGCCATATTTATTATTCCCTTTATATTCGACGAGAAGTCAGACGGGACCTTAATACTTCTTAGGCATTCAAAAAATATTTCCTTCTCTTGTTTGGTAAGAGCGTAGCTGGCATGACCTTGAAACCATTCTGGATGCAGGCCATCTGGGTCTTTCATACGTTGATGGTTCTTTCGTGCTTCCGGTGTATCTTTTGTCTTCCCATACACGCCCAAGAAGCCTAGCAGGTTCACGCAAAGATTCTTCATCACATGCATCACATCGATTGCATAGCGGACCTCTAAGAATTTCCAATATGGTAGCTCCCAAAACATAGATTTCTTCTTCCACATGGGTGCGTGTCCTTCCGCGTCCTTCGGAACAGATTTTTCGCGAGGACCCTTTCCAAAGGGTACCATTTGATCCAAATCTTTGACCATATCAAATATATCAGCACCAGTACGCTCCTTAGGCTTCGTCTAGTGACATGCCAGACCGTTGAAATGCTTGCCTTTCTTTCTTAAGGGATGCTTGGCCAAAAGAAATCGACGATGCTCATTGTATACATTCTTATTACAATGTTCCAAATATATACTTTCAGTCTCATCTAAACAGTGTGTGCATGCATTGTATCCCTTGTTTGACTGTCCTGAAAGGTTACTAAGAGTAGGCCAATCATTGATTGTTACGAAAAGCAATGCTTGGAGGTTAAATTCTTCCTGCTTGTGCTCATCCCACACGCGTATCCCGGGTTCGTGCCACAACTATAAAAGTTCTTCCAATAATGGCCTTAGGTACACATCAATGTCGTTGTCGGGTTGCTTCGTACCTTGGATCAACACTGGCATCATAATGAACTTCTGCTTCATGCACAACCAAGGAGGAAGGTTATGGATGCATAGAGTCACGGGCCAGGTGCTGTGACTGGAGCTCTGCTCCCCAAAGGGATTCATGTCATCTGTACTTAGACCAAACCTTAAACTCCTTGCGTCATCTGCAAAGTCAGGGTACTTTCTATCGATTTTTCCCCATTGCGACCCATCAGCGGGGTGTCTCAACATCCCGTCTGACTTACGTTCCTCTTTATGCCATCGCAACAACTTGGCGTGCTCTTTGTTTCTGAATAAGCGTTTCAACCGTGGTATTATAGGAGCATACCACATCACCTTGACAGGAACCCTCTTCCGGGGGGGGCTCGCCCTCAATGTCACCAGGGTCATCTCGTCTAATCTTATACCGAAGTGAAGTGCATACCGGGCATGCATCCAAATTCTCATACTCCTCACCGCGGTAGAGGATGCAGTCATTAGGGCATGCATGTATCTTCTGAACCTCTAAACCTAGAGGGCAAAAAACCTTCTTTGCTTCATTATGTCTTGGGCAACACGTTATCTTTTGGAAGCATATTCTTCATTATTTTCAGCAACTTTTCAAATGAGGAGTCGTATAGCACATTCAGCCTTCCATCACAAAGAATTTCAGGTGTCTTTCGCCCAACTTTTTCAGACCATTTTCGCAATTTGGGTACAACAACTTTTTGTGATCCTCTAACATGTGATTGAACTTCTCCCAATCCTTTTCAGTTTCACAATCTCTTCATGCATCGGCAATGGTCCGACCAAGATCATCAGCGGGTTCATCATGTGTCTCTTCTTCATCCTCCCTTTCAGCATCCCCCATGGAAGTATCTCCGTACTCAGGGAAACCATGATAGTTGTCATCCTCCTCTTCTTCATTATCTTCCATTATAACCCCTCTCTCTTCGTGCTTGGTCCAACAATTATAACTGGACATGAAGCCGGACTTCAACAGGTGGCTATGAAGGGTTTTTGAGTCAGAGTAATTCTTCTAATTCCTACATCCACTACATGGATAGAATACAAAACCATTGCGCTTGTTTGCATCAGCAACACAGATGAATTCATGCACGCCAGTAATGAACTCGCCAGAGCGTCGGTCAGTACCGTACATCCATTCCCGGACCATCCGCATTATAGTAAAAGTATATCAAAAACCATTACACAACATGATACAATTATTACAAGTTATATTGAGAGCTTCTAGAGCATTAATTTTGAATTTTGAAAAATTTACATGCACCAATTTATGAATTGGAGAAAACAATCAACATGATAAATGTGGAGTTTTTTATTATTGTTCTATCAGTGAAAACCTCATTCCATTCTAAGCTCTGAAACTCTAAAATTACACATTTCAATTTTCAGTAACTATGTGCCTAATCAAAATTTGTTACACATATATATATCAAAATCCTTCTACTTCTAGAGCATGCATGCATTGATCCATATCTCTATACTTCTAGAGCATTATAGAGCTAAAAAAGCAATAAGAGATGAAAGAATGAAGTTCTAACCTTTTAAAGCTTTGGATTTAGGTGTTGCAAACTAAATCATGAAAAATCTTGAGAAAAAAATGGCATGAACTCTCTTGCTTCTTTGAGAAAAATGGCCACCATATGCTTTAGGGAATCAGGACAGGAAGCATAATATGTAGTGGTGGACAACTAGTCCCGAGCCGTGATACGACCCGGGACTAATAGTCCACGAAAAGACCAGCTGGCCTGCTCCAGGTCATTAGTCCCGGTCTGTATTACGGTCTGGGACTAAAGATCTGGTCCGGCCCGGGACTAGTGACTATGGCCGTTTCTAGCCGTTAGAGGCCTCACGGCCCGGGACAGTGCTCCCACTAGTCGCGGCCTATGACAGGCCAGGACTGCTGGCGTTGTTCATGTCGAACCGAAGATGGTTTTTCCAGTAGTGACCGCATTTCTGACACCGAATCGGTTTGTTGCGGGGTGGAGGACAGGCCATCCAGGGTGAGCCCATTTGTATCCCCAACGGCCCACCCAATTTGCGCCCCTTTGTCCGCCAGCGTCATCAAGCTTTAAGCTGATTGCCAATAAACTCTAATAGCGGCTGCCGTCCTTGAGCGATTCTCCTATTAGAGCTTTCGTTCCTGCCCGCCTCTCCCTTTCTGCTCTCTGTTCCTGCCTAGGAACTCCCAAGGTTACAAAAGGGTTGGCCGTCGGGAAGGGGAGCACCAACCCCTTCGCCATGCCGAACAGCCACATCCCTATGACCTGGGTTGACCTAAGCAAGTACGCCCTTGCGGCCTACCCCTTCCCCTCCGGGCACCGGTGAGCAAAGACCCTTTTGGGAGGATGACGAGGAGACCGATGAGGAGGAGGAGGCCGTGGTGGAGGAGAAGGAGAGCGAGGAGGAGGACGACGAGGACATTGGAGATTGGGAGGACACTGTCCACGGAGGAGGCGCCGACCAGGACATGCATGCAATAATGGTAGCCAAGCAGGCCGCCCGGTTCGCCGCTGAGACCTCCATGGAGGAGGGGCACCAACGACTGGGTCCGCAGAGGAAGGAGGAGGACACTGCCTTGGACCACCTCTTGTGGGCTGCCAGTACCGGGAAGGGGGGGTGGGAGGGGGCGCCCTCCCTTCGCTCGTCGAAAGGAAGGTCGAGGTTTTGGCCTTCCGTGCGCAAGTGGTAGTCGCGGCACAACGGGAGGCGGTGGCGGCCGCGACCAAACGAGAGGCGAGGGCGGCGCGCAACCGCACCGATGCAACGGCCGCAAGGACGAGGGAGGTGGAGACCCTCGCGCCACTACAGGAGGCAGGCAGCAAAGCCGACGAGCGAGGGCGGCCTCCGGCTACGACAGGCCGGTCTACTTTAGAAAGTATATTAAATTAGGGATCTGTAACCGAAGTATTTGTATTTCTAATAGAAACAAATCCTTATAAAGATTTGTGTGTATGACGCGTGGACTCGGCGGAAGATTGGTAGGACACACGGGTCGCCCTCTCCCACAATATGGCCCAAGTTTGGGCCGCAGATGCGCCAAAACTAACCGCTCTGCAGGTCCAGCTCTATTTGCAGGTGGCCGTTGGGCCGTGCCATCGGTCTGTTCAGACTTGTTCAGACCCATCCGATCCGTTTGGGAGGGTCGTCGGAGTTGACCTTAGGACCCCACACTGTGAGGTTTGTGGCACTATTTGGTCAATCTCTCCTCATCTAGAGACCTTTTTCGTGCTCTCTGACACAATGTATTTTGTTAGGTACTTAGGTTCACATAGATAGAACTAGCTTTAACCATACAAACTCTTGACACACATCATCAGATCGATAAATAATGGGTGTACATGATCCACGCAGCAGCATGGATGTTTTTCTCAATGCACTATGCCCCAGTATCATCATGAGTTCCATCAGGTTAGAAATGTTGAAATATTTTGTTACCACACCTATTCCCATTGGCTTAGACTTTTGGATGAGTAGTTTGGTACATGTAAATTGAGTTGGCATGAAGACAGGAGTTCTGTTGCTGCAATATATTGTTGCGACTGCCAAAGCCTTGAGACCTTTTGCTTTGTACGGGATATGGCAGAATAAGAACACTAGACAATGAAACCGAAGAGTAGTATAAATAGGGCCAAGTGTTAGCGTCCACTTGGCCAGTCCAGCACTCGGCCTACGTTCTAGACGTTCATGCGCTCACAATAAGAAGATCCTCCATCACAAAGCCTGGAGGAAGGTCTCTCCCTTATAAGCTGGTGGGACTAAACCAAGCAGCCTCCACCCGGTCAACAGAGGTCATCATCCCATCCCCTGAAGCCCCTCGAAGGCATGGCAATGCTGGCTCGTGATACAGCCCAATAAGAAGAGATCCCACTCCATCACAAAAGTCCGAACTGAAGGGAGGAAGGAATCTCTCCCTTATAAGCTGGGCGTGGCCTCCTCCCATAGGCGAGGTGGGACTAAACCAAGCAGCCTCCACCGGTCAACAGAGGGGTCCTCACATCCCATCCCCCTGAGAAGCCCCTCGGGAAGGCATGGTGATGCTGGCTCTGATACCAGATGTTGTTAGGCAGCTGTTGACCGGTGAGGCTACACGAAGTTTAGTCCCACCTCACCTACGGGAGGAGGCCACACCCAGCTTATAAGGGAGAGATTCCTTCCTCCTTTCAGTCCGGGATTTTGGGATGGAGTGGGCTCTCTTCTTATTGTTGGGATGTGAGCGCATGAACGTCCAGAACGTGGGCCGAGTACTGGGCTAGCCAAGTGGACGCTAACATCTGGTATTAGAGATAGCGATCTCCATGCCTTCCTGAGAGGCTTCTCAGGGGGATGGGATGTTAGGCTGCTGTTGACCGGTGAGGCTACACGAAGTTTAGTCTCACATCGCCTACGGGAGGTGGCCACACCCAACTTATAAGGGAGAGATTCCTTCCTCCTTTCAGTCCGGACTTTTGGGATGGAGTGGGCTCTCTTCTTATTGTTGGGCTGTGAGCGCATGAACGTCCAGAACGTGGGCCGAGTACTGGGCTAGCCAAATGGACGCTAACACCAAGTGCCAGTACCCAGCGGCCTAGAGTAGTATAAGAACACTGTGAGGTTTGCGACACCGTTTGGTCAATCCCTCCTCAGTCCTCACGTAGCTTTTTCGTGCTCTCGACACGATGTCTTTTGGTTAGGTTCACAGAGAGAGCTATCTTTAACTATGCAACCTCTTGACACACATCTTCAATCTTGATCAGATTGATAAATAATGGCTGTAGATGATCCACACAGTAGCATGGATGTTTTTTCTCAAGGTACTGTCCAGTATAATCATGAGTTCCACCAGGTTAGAAATGTTGAAATATTTTGTTACCACACCTCGTCGCATCAGCTTAGACTTTTGGATGAGTAGTTTGGTACATGTAAATTTAGTTGGCGTGAGGACAGGAGTTCTGTTGCTGCAATATATTGTTGCCACAACTTCTCAATTCCCATCAGGTAAGCCATCTGAGAGTTGTTGGTATGAGTACACTATATTTTATTACCAGATTATCTACGGTACTTTCCAATCTTTCCCTTTTGCCTAAACATTTTTTGACAGGTCCTAGTATGATGTCTCTGCGCTAATTAAGCTAATCAAAATTCTCTTGCTCAAGGTCGTGCTGTTCAATAATTTGAGGTCATGCTATAGTTAGAGTTAACATGATATTTAACTTGTTAAAAGATACGGAATAACATCTTTGCATATATCATATTGTCATTAGGTTTTAGGTCCCCTAGCTAGGGTTACTTACTTCATGCTTCTCTAGCTTTAATTTGCTTACCTACTACTCCCATTAGTGGCTATAATTAATTGCTCCAGTTTGGTGTACTCCCTCCATACCGAATTATTGGGCTAGTACTAGTTTTAGAGATATACCTAATTATTAGGCTAAATTATGTATTAAGTGCTCCAATTAACTTCCATGCATGGCTTATTTTCTTATAAAAAACGTTCTGAACCACTGCATGCGTCCCAATTAGTTCTCATGCATGTACTTATTGCTTCTCTTTCCATTTTTCTAGCCAATGAGAAACCATCTTGATTCTAGCATTTTGCTAATTTAGCCCAACAATCCGGTATGGAGGGAGTATCACATTCTAGGAGCTAAGACAATTGGGCATGCCTAAAAGCAGAAACTCATGGAGAAACAAAAAGTTTAGGGTGGTCAGGATATGTCTAAAGCAGAGTTTGCTAATCAGACGGCAATAATTGTTTGTGGCGACGCTTGTTGACTATCAACCTCCTAATTAATCTATTCAAGTGAAAGGTAAACACGACATGTCATGGTCTCAGCCACACTTTACTTAGCTTGCCATAAGCAACAAATGCCTCCTGAATTTTGCGCTTCCAAGAAATTTAGCTCTAAATACCTGTCATTTTCTTTGTTACCAGATTGTGCACTTTCCGGGAAGAGTACACGGCGGACACACTAACTTGCACTTTGCAATAAGACAAATTAACCTGACTTCGTGTGTTTCTAATTTAGGTTTCTTCGTCGGTTTGGTAAGACATTGCAACTGAACATTTTTTGCATTTTGCGTGAAAAAATATGGGACATTCTCTTACTTTTTCTTGATTTTTTACATTTCAAATGTTATGACATCAATCATCTGAAAACATACGTAAATCAGTCAGGCTAATATTTTTCTACTATGTAGTTGAGTAGCCTTCCAGTTATAAAAATGGAGGAGATATGATCGCGATTTGTGGGTATTATACCTTTTATCTTTTTTTGATAAGGAGTATACCTTTTTATCATCCACAACTGTTAGTGGCTTCAACTTTCAGTCCACCCATGGTTCCTTGTTACGTTGGCAAGATCAGCACACCAATGTGGGAAACGTCATCTTGCCAAAGCAAAGCGATGGAAAGATTAAGAAATGTTTAGCTCCTCAAGATTACTAAATGGGGAAATTTAAAAGCGTAGTGACCTATCAAGGATTGTGATAGGCAATCGGGTTATAGCATAACATGATAAGTATGGTGGTTAAAGACTTAAAGTAGATCATTTTCATAAGAAATGTCATAGCTTGCATACATGAAGACGAAACAAAAATACATTCCATTGTTATCATAGTGGTTTATATTCTAATAAACATGCTTAATTCGATTCAAAGGAATTTCATAGGATTTTCGGAGTATATAAATTGTAAGTTTTTTCTATAGATGACTTTGGAGAAAAAAATCATCCTCTCAAGATCACAGTTTTCAATCTACTAGGTTTATGTTAAAGCGTCCTTGTGCATGAGTTTGCTTCTATTCATGTTACAAGGTTGCTGCTTTTAGCATATCTGGATTTGTAAACGTAGGTTGTGGTTCTCAATGGACATGAATTGTAGAACGGTGTAATATATTCTTCACTTCAATACACGATATTGTCATATGCTTAAGTGGAAACTCTCTTTTGGTGTCATTTTTATGTCGATATCGACACATATTTTTTATCATAGTATCAAGTAGGAGCATATCGAGGAATCAATCGGCTCCGAATGTTTCGGCTTCCACGCTGCTCTTGCGAGGGTGACAGAGGCGGTGTTCGAAACCCAAGCTCCTGCCGCCTCTCTCCTCCCCCTCGCCCCGCTGGAGGACACCGCCAAACGAAGCCCATAACACCCCAAGTTTTCAGAAATTGGGATTACAAGAAAATTCTTTTGCATTGCATCATGTTCATGATGCTATAGTCCCCATTTCAAAATTCTTTATCAAAAACAATTTCAAATTTTACTATTTTACCTATCAAGGTTCTTGCATAAATTTTTGTTTTCTATTTTGGCTGCATAGGATTATGTTCCCTAGATGTCCTAAAATGATATTCTGAATTTTAATTTTTTTATAAATTGATTGAATCAATTTGAGTTGCTTTGAAAAAGATACAAAACAAACTAGAAATTGGAAAAAGAAAAAGACCTAATAACTAACCTAACGGACCAAGCCCATAATTAATAATCCAGCAATATATGTACACGGCACGCCCCAGTCCCATAATTAATCTCGTCATCGTCAGCCGCCCTAGCACATGTTGTTCACGGCTCGATCCTACGGTGTTGTCGATGTCGCAGCAGCAGCTTGGCCGCCCACATCGCCTCCCTCTTCTCCACCGGTCTTCTCGGCGCCGGCCGCGATCTTCTCCCGCAGGCGACGCGCCTCCTCCCTGAGCCGCGCGTTCTCCCGCGCCACCTGCGCGCACCGGGCCTCGGCGCGGTTCAGCTCCACGACGAGCCGCTGGTTGGTGGCGCGGAGCTCCGCGGCGCACGCCGACAGCTCGTCCAGCTGCCTCCGCCGCCGCATCCGCGACCGCCTCGCCGACTCCCGGTTCGACGCCAGCCGCCTCGCCTTCCTCGTCTCGCTCATCGTGGCGCCACCGCGAGGCGACGAAGAGCCGCTGCAGGGCGGACGATGCTGACCGTTGCCGCCGACACCGGCCGCGCCGCCACCACCCAGCAGCCCGTGGAAGAGGTCTACGCCAACGACGCCTTGCGAGCAAGACTGCTGCGCCGAGAAGCCGTAGGCCCCGAGACCTGCCATGCCGGTCGAGTGGTACGCCATGTCCTGCTGCATGATCGATCGCTGGGAACTCGCAATGCGGGGTAGGAGAAGACTGCTCAGTGTAGATCAGCGGTATATAAAAGGGCCGTAGTAAAGTTCGAACCACTGGCACGGCTGATGCGGTCAGCAAACTGGCTGCCTTTTGCGGCCATTGCGTCTTGCCTCTGAGCTTATTAATGCATCTCGTTGATTATTTTCTGGGATCTGTCGTTGTCCAGGGCTCGGTTGTGGTATTCTGTTACCATCGATCATCAAGATAGGTTCTATCCTTCTCCTTTCAGAAGTGATCTCCCCGTGTGGTGGTGTAGGGAGTTAAAGCTGTCGATCGAGAAGTCGCAGGGCTTCCTCCTTTCGTGGGAATTCACGAATTCGTCGACCACCATGAACAAAACAAAATAATTTGCCTGGTTGTAGAGGTTAAAGCAGTAAAGCATGTATCTTCAAATATCATTAGAGAGCCGAACTGTTCTGCTGTATTGGCAACTGCCAAAGCCTTGAGACCTTTTGCTTTGTACAGGATATGGCAGAATAAGAACACTGTATAGTGACACCGAAGAGTAGTATAAACAGGGCCAAGTGCCAGTATCTCAGCGGCTCAGAGTAGTTTAACAACACTGTAAGGTTCGTGGCACTGTTTGGTCAATCTCCTCTCGTAGAGACCTTTTTCGTGCTCTTGACACGATGTCTTCTGGTTAGGTTCAGAGAGAGAGAGAGAGCGCGCTAGCTTTAACTATACAACCTCTTGACACACATCTTCAGGTCGATAAATAATGGCTGTAGATGATCCACGCAGCAGTATGATTGTTTTTCTCAAGGTACTGTACTGTCCAGTATCATCATGAGTTTCACCAGGTTAGAAATGTTGAAATATTTTTTTACTACACCTCTTCCCATCAGCTGAATTTTGGATCAGTAGTTGGTACATGTAAATTGAGTTGGTATCGGAGCAGGAGTTCTGCTGTTACAATATATATCGTTGCCACCTTTTCCAACTTCCCATCAGCTAATAAGCCATTTGAGCGAGTTGGTTGGTACTCGGTAGTAGTCCCTCCTGTTAGAGTATAGGTCAGTGCGGCCAGGACATCTATCCTTCCTATTTGAATTGTAACTCTATCTTTATTAGTCTTAGAGTCCAAGTCAGTTGTAATTTATATAAACAGCCTACCGTGGCTAAAATTAATACGAGTTATTATTCTCTTAAAATATCATGGTATCAGATGCCTAGCCTTTCCGCACGTGGGATGGCGCCTCCTCCTGCGCCGCCAAGGCCGCCGCCGCCCCCAACTCGGTCCCTCTTTTCCATTGCCGAGTTCCGTGTTGCCGGCGTTCCTACCTCCTCCTTTTTCTCCTCCACACCTACATCTACCCAAACACCACCTCCCCAAATTCCGATGATCTCTCTAGCCGACACCATCGCCGATGTCTCCCCCTTCATACCGATCTCGCTCGACCTCGACTCCCACAACTACTACCACTAGCGCCACCTCTTCACCATCCACCTCGGCCGCTGCGGCCTCCGTCATCATATAGATTCCTCCTACCCCCTGCAGCCTGCCGATCCCCGCTGGATCAAAGATGATCTCGCCATCATCCAGTGGATCTACACCCGCATATCCACGGAGCTCTTCAACCTGGTCTCCTCCGACGATGCCACCACCACCGATCTATGGGCCTCTCTCCAGCAGTTGTTCCAGGACAACTCCGACGCGCGCATCAACACGCTCAACACGGAGCTTCGCGCGACCACCCAGGGAGACGCCCCGGTCACCGTCTTCTGCCAGCGGATCAAGGCCATCGGCGACGAACTCCGTGAGCTTAGTGATCACGTTGAAGACCGTACCCTCATCAACGCCCTCCTCGTCGGCCTCGGAGATCAGTTCGAGAGGCAGCAGTCCTTCATCCCCATGCTGAAGCCCTACCCCACCTTCAAGGAGGTGCGTTTCCTCCTCCAGCAAGAAGAGAATAATCAAACTCGCAAGGCACAACGGACGCCACACGTCTTCCACGCCACCACCCCTGCCGCAGCAGGGAATCCATCCTCTGGGCTACCGTGGCAGCCGCCCGCACACCCACCTCCTGCCGCACCAGCCGCAGACCCGACCCCGCCTCCTGGATGGCGCCCGAGCCCTAATTACAGGGGAAAGAACCCGATCTACAGGTCTCCCGTGACGCGCCCCTCCGGCCCTGCACCCGCTTCGTCATCGACTGCTTCTTCGCCGCACGCGCTACCGCCCTGGCCTCCTCAGCACGACCCTTGGACTGGCCTTGTGCAGGCTTGGTCGATGCCATGGTCGGCCCCGTCTCCGTATGGCGCCCCTCCTGCATACACCGGCGCATGGAGTCCTGGTCTTCGCCCAGCCACGGGCTCTCCCGGCCTTCTCGGCCCTCGGCCGCCAGCTCACGTCTACACCGCGACTGCTACACCACCATCCGACGTGCCCTACTACCACATGTCGGCCTCCTACGGCACCATGCAAGCTCTGTACGGGTACAAGCAGCTACCACCTCTCCCCTACGTCAACATGCTAGTTCCCGGCTCCTCTGCTCCTCCCCAGCAGCCGACCTGGGACCAAGCCGCCTTCATCAACACCATGAACAACTTTACACTAAATAACGAAGGTACGGATTGGATTTTCGATTCTGGTGCATCCTCGCATATGTCTTCAAATATGAATTTGCTGTCAGCTTGTTTTCCCTCTGCTTTTTCCACAATCACTATTGGCGATGGCTCCACATTTCTTGTATCTTGCACCGGAAATTCTCACATATCTTCATCTTATGCTAATTTTCTTCTACGTAATATTCTTGTTGTTCCTTTCTTAATCAAAAATCTTATTTCTGTTCGACAATTCTGTATTGACAACAAAGTTATTCTGGCTTTTGATCCTTTTGGTTTGTCTGTGAAGGATCTGAAAATGGGGGAGGTCCTCGCTCGGTACAATAGCACGGGCGATCTTTATCCACTTCATGGCGCACCCACATCCACCCCTCGCGCCATGCTTGCATCCATTGATTTATGGCATCGTCGCCTAGGCCACCCCAATAAAACCACTCTGTCGTCTTTGCTTCAAGAATTTTGTATACCTAGTTCTAGTTCCTCTCATAATCCCTCTCTTTGTAATGCCTGTCAATACGGCAAACATGTTCGATTACCTTCTGGTACCTCAACTACTATCAGTACTTTTCCGTTCGAGCTTCTTCATTGTGATTTATGGACCTCTCCAGTTCCTAGTGTTTCTGGTTATAAATATTATCTTGTGATACTGGATGACTACTCTCACTATATTTGGACTTTTCCTCTTCGTGCAAAATCTGATGTGCATACAATTTTTATAAATTTTTGGCATTATGTTCTTACTCACTTTGGCTTGCCTATTCGATTTATTCAATGTGATAACGGACGAGAATTTGACAACACTCAAAACCGTAATTTCTTTCTTTCTCAAGGAATTCTTCTCCATTTTTCATGTTCTTACACTTCTTCTCAAAACGGCAAAGCTGAACGTTCTCTTCGTTCTATAAATGACATTCTTCGCACTTTACTTTTGCAAGCCTCTCTTCCTTCTCGTTTTTGGGCTGAAACTCTTCGCACTGCCACATTACTCATCAATGTTCGCCCCACCAAAACGTGTCCTCTTTATTCGCCCTTTCAATCTTTGTTTTTATCTCACCCAGACTATTTTTTCTTGCGTGTTTTTGGTTGCCTTTGTTTTCCAAACATTGCCTCTACAGCCTCCAATAAATTCGAACCACGTTCCCTACCTTGCATTCATCTTGGTCTTTCTGATGATCACAAAGGATATCGTTGTTTTGATCCCTCTTTTGGTCGTGTTATTGTTTCTCGCCATGTTACTTTTGATGAAAATACCTTTCCTTACGCTGCCACCAAACTCACTCCCCAAACCGAACCACCAATCCCTACCAACACCAAAACACCCTTCGTTCTACCCACTGTCGCCCCTGCCGTGGCAGGATTTTCACTGCTTTCTTCGCATGGCAGACTTTTCGCTGTTCTCGCCATGGCACCGCCACGTAACTTTTTACCCGATTCTCTGCCATGGTAGGAACCTGTCACCACCCCCACCACTGTCTTAACCACCCCTCGTAGCACCACTTCCCCTACCCCTACCACCGAACAATCTACCCCATCACCCAAACCACCAACACCTATTGTCGAGTCTTCCTCCACACCCCCATTACCACCTAATGCTATTCCTATTCAACCACCTACAAATGACCCAGTCATGTGCACTCGTGGCAAACGTGGTTTTCTTCTCCCTTCTAAACACCTCAATCTCACAGCCACAACCACAATTTCCCCTGTACCCACATCCTACAAACGTCCTCTTCTTGATCCTTCTTGGTTTTCAGCTATGCGTGATGAATTTGATGCTCTTCAACAAAATAATACATGGATTCTAGTTCCCAAACCTTCTGGCATTAACGTTGTTTCTGGCAAATGGGTTTTCGACATAAATTTCATTCTGATGGCACTCTTGCTCGTTACAAAGCTCGCTGGGTTTGTCACGGTTTTTCACAACAACATGGCATTGACTTCGATGAGACTTTCTCCCCGGTTGTCAAACCAAGCATTATTCGTGTTGTTCTTAGTCTTGTCGTTTCTTCTTTATTGCCGATTCATCAACTTGATGTTAAAAATGCTTTTGTCCATGGCACTCTTAATGAAACTGTCTATTGTTAGCAACCCTTTGGTTTTGAGGATCCCTCTTCTCCAAATCTTGTTTATTTACTCAAAAAATCTCTTTATGGTCTCAAACAGACTCCCCGTGCCTGGTTTCAATGCTTTGCTACTTTCATTCAAACCATTGGCTTTGTATCTTCTAAATCTGATTCTTTTCTATTCATTTTTCGTTCCTCCGAACATACTGCATATCTTCTCCTTTATGTTGCTGACATCGTTCTTACTGCTAGCTCTGACTCTTTTATTCAACATATTATTTCTTCTCTTAATCGTGAATTTTCCATGACTGATTTAGGGCCTCTTCATCATTTTGTTGGCATGAATGTTTCTCGCACAAAATCCTCTCTATTTCTTTCTCAACTACGATATCTTTTGGATTTACTTTCACAGGCTGGTATGTCCGATTGTCAATCTTCTCATACTCCGGCCGACATAGGTGCCAAACTATCGGCTGATGGTGACCCTGTTTCCGATCCCACTTTTTACCGTAGCATTACTGGTGCTCTTCAGTATGCCACTCTCACTCGTCCCGACATATCTTATTCGTTTCAGCAAGCCTGTCTTTTCATGCATGACCCTCGTGCTCCTCACCTTGCTCATGTAAAACGAATTCTTCGATATTTAAAAGGAACTCTTGATCACGGTCTTCTTCTAAACTCTTCTTCCCCTACAAGCTTGACAGTTTATTCTGATGCAGACTGGCAAGTTGTCCAGATACTCGACGGTCCACATCCGGATTTTGCGTTTATTTAGGAGATAATCTTGTTTCTTGGTGTTCTAAAAGGAAGGTAACAGTTTCCAGGTCTTCTGCTGAGGCTGAGTATAGGTCGGTTGCCCATGTCGTGGCGGAGGCGGTGTGGCTGCATCAGCTACTCGTCGAGCTTCATCGACCCCTGGAGCGAGCCACCATTGTTTATTGTGACAATATTTCTGTAGTCTACATGGCATCCAATCCCGTTCAGCATCGGCGCACGAAGCATATTGAGATTGACATTCACTTTGTTCGTGAGAAGGTGGCTCTTGGCGAAGTTCGAGTTCTTCATGTTCCTACTAGTGCTCAATTTGCTGATATTTTTACTAAAGGACTCCCCACTTCATCATTTACAGGCATTCGCTCCAGTCTCAACATCGTTACTCCCGATGTTGAGACTACGGGGGAATATTAGAGTATAGTTCGGTGCGGCTAGGACATCTACCCTCCCTATTCGAATTGTAACTCTATCTCTATTAGTCTTGGAGTCCAAATTAGTTGTAATCTATATAAACAACCCACCGTGGCTAAAATCAATACAAGTTATTATTCTCTCAAAATATCACCTCCGTCTCAAAATACATGTCGAAGATTTGTCTAAATTTATATAGACCTATACACCAAATCTAGATACATGTGAATTTAGATAAATCTCCGACATATATTTCGAGTCAGAGGGAGTACATAAAGTTTGACAAAAAATTAATACACTACCATCCGTCCTATCAGTGATATGCGCAGATGATTACACTACATTTTATTTTCATATTATCGATCTTAGTTTCACTAGTAGAAAATAGGCGTCTAGTCTCGATTCGGGAGGGCCTTTTGACCCAGCAGTGAAAGATGAAAGGATTAAGTTGCTACCTTTTAGAAACCCTTGGATAGACAGAGCGCCGCCAAATCTTGTAAAAACATGGGGATGAACTCTAGGTCTCTAGCTCAGAGAGCAAACAGAGAGGAGAAGCAGCTTGAAATGGAGTATGGCTCAGATAGAGAGGAAGATGATATAGGAGTGACATTAGTCCCGGTTGGTGTCTCAACCCGAAACTATATATAGGTCCATCTTTAGTGCCGGTTTGAGACATTAACCGGAACTAAATATGATGGCTCGGGTCCCAACCTGCTGGAAATCCTCTAATCCCGGTTCGTGTCTCAAACTGGGAGTAAAAGTCGTCGTACCATGCGACCGTTTCTAGCCGTTGGAACCGGAGCATTAGTCTCGATTTGTAACAAAACCGAGACTAATGCTCCGAACTAAAGGCATGTTTTCTACTAGTGCAGTCTTTCTCTTGCCTAAACAAATAGGTATGTTGTGTCTGTGCTAATTAAGCTAATGATATTTCTCTTGCCTCTCAAGGTCGTGATGTTCAATAATTTGAGGTCATGCTATAGTGAGAGTTAACGTGATATTTATTAACTTGTTAAAAGATACGGAGTAACATCTTTGCATATATCATATTGTCATTAGGTTTTAGGTCCCCTAGCTAGTGTTACTTCATGCTTCTTGAGCTTCAATTTTCTTACCAACTAATGCCATTAGCGGAAATAATTAATTGCTCCAGTTCGTGTGTCACATTCTAGGAGCTAAGACAATTAGGCATGTCTAAAGCAGAAACTCGTGGAGAAACAAAAAGTTTAGGGTGGTCAGGATATGTATAAAGCAGAGTTTGCTAATCAGACGGCAATAATTGTTTGTGGCGACGCTTGTTGACTATCAACTTTTTGGAACACCAACCTGTCTTCCTCCTAATTAATCTACTCAAGAGAAAGGTAAACACGACATGTCATGGTCTCGGCCACACTTTGCTTCGCTTGCCATAAGCAACAAACGCCTCCTAATTTTTGCGCTGTCAAGTAATTTAGCTTTGAATACCTGTCATTTTCTTGATTACCAGAATGCGCAATTTCCGGGAAGAGTACATGGCGGACACACAAACTTGCACTTCGCAATGAGACAAATTAACCTGATTTCATGTGTTTCTGATTTAGTAAGAGTACATGGCGGACACACAAACTTGCACTTCGCACTTCGTTGGTTTGGTAAGAGATCGTTACTGGACACTTTGCATCTTGCATGAAGAAATACGGGTCTTTTCTCTAACTTTTTCTCGAATTTTCGCACATCAAATGTTATGACATCAGTCATCTGAAGATACATACTTATTATATCAAGAGACAATCATTCAGGCTAATATTTTTCTACTATCTAGTTGAGTAGCCTTTCAGTTATTAAAATGGAGGATATATGATCGTGATTTCTGGGTATAATACCTTTTATCATCCACAACTGCTAGTGGCTTCAACTTTCAGTCCACCCATGGTTTGTTGTTACGTTGGCAATATCAGCACACCAATGTGGGAAACGTCATCTTGCCAAAGCAAAGCAATGGAAAGATTAAGAAATGTTTAACTCCTCAAGGTTACTAATTAGGGGAATTTAAGTGTAATGACCTATCAAGGATTGTGATAGGCAATCCGGTTATAGCATAACATGATAAGTATGACGGTTAAAGCAGATCATTTGCAAAAGAAAGGTGTAACGCTCCGACACTACAGGAATAGAAAGCTACGGCGAGGGCCGAGAAAGTTAAGCGTGCTGGAGCTGGAGTAGTATGAATTACTTTGCGAAATTACTTTGCGAAAACAGATTCTAAAGGAACGAGGAAGTTAAGCGTGCTAGGCTGAGAAGTTTGACCAAGACTGCAATTTAATAAATTATTAAGTGTAATTAGTGTAAAAAATGTTTAAAGTGAGAGATTTACGAGTAAAACAATTCAAAGATTAAAAAATATTTTAAAAAAATATTTTTGCAACTGGCCGGTAGGCTATGCCGACGGCCGCTACGCCGAGGGCAAAGCCGTCGGCGTAGCGTACGCCGACGGCCTGTGTATGCTCCGTCGAGGAAGACCTTTGCTGAGGAGGCTACGCCGAGGGCAGTCATCGGCGTAGCATATGCCGAGGGCATTTTAGTCTACGCCGACGGTTTTTTGCCTTCGGCGTAGCACGCGCGTCCTGTAATGCGAGAACGATATTAATTATATATTCTTTCCATTGCATAATATAAGACTTTTTAGCAAACTATTTAGGTTGATAAAAATGCTTACATTGTGAAACAGAGGGAGTAAGTTTTAGCGTTCCCCTCAAAATCCATGCAGAAACCAGCTGAAGAGGGCCACCAATCATAACGTGCAGGTGCAATTTTCACAAGTTGTTATATCACAATAGTTTATAATGAAACCCACAAGAAACACATATACATATATAACAACTCCAACGAGTCAAGAATACAAATAAATACAAAAGACACAAATCATAATAGAAGCAAAATAGCATCTGAATACGGATAGGTGTATAAATAGGCTTAAGATAACCAGGCATCTATAACCCTGGGCAGGCCTAACCGGACGGATAAACCTTGCTAACATCTATAATCAATGCAATGCCCTTGTGAGGCCCGCTGTCAACGCCACCAGGACTCCAGACAACTCCACCACCCCGCGCTTGTCAAACATGACATGAATGACACAGAGACCCTGCTGGACCACGCCACCAAGAGTCGCCATTTTTGACAAGGAGGAAAAATGCAGCTTCACCTCACAATCCATCCAGCTAATGCTCCAATGACGATGCCCCTAGGAGAGAGAACGACGTTGCACGCCGCCATCGTCTGATCCGGGAGACCTAGATCTAGGGTTTTACCCGAAGTAGTTCGGGCTAGAAGACGAGATGCATCAGATGGAGCAACATCTCTAAGACGATGCCTCCATGCGGCGGGGGAGGGGTATGACACGAGTGTGCCGCCATCGACGCCGACAATGGCCTCCGACACCACATATCAAAAGCGCTAACGACAAAGCTGAGGGAGACGACCCGCCATCACAAGGGAGTCGCGCCGCCATCGCCAAAACCAGATCCGCCGCTATTGGATCCGATCTCCTGCCGCGAACGGCCGGATTTGCCGTCGCTGCGCGGTTGCTACACCCACACGCCACCCTGCCGAGATCCCGGACGCCTTCACCACGCCCTCACACTCTCGAAATAGGTTTGTGCCCTGGTATATTAATATAGCAAACAACCAATACAACTTGGATACCAATGTTGGGGCCAACAACACAAAAGCAGCCCAAAAGAAACAAGAAAGAAAATAAAAGAGAAACAATGCCAACATTGCTGGTTCAACGAAAGAGGAGATGGCTCGCCACCGCTATGTCCATCGAGACCCCCGGGATGTGTTTTAGGGTTTCCCCTGGTACACTACGGGGGATGGTGGAGAGGTACCCTTGGCGCCCTTCAGGAAGGACGACGACACCCGCAAGCGTCGCCGCGTCGGTGCCGAAATGGCAAGGATTTCTCCCGACCCCTCAAACCAGACACCCGGACAGTCCGAATCGCTCCGCCCAACTAACCACCTATGGGCACGTGTCACCATGATCTTGCAGTCATCTCCATCACCTCACCGTGGCGCACGAAGAGATCCCCGCCGCCGCCGGCTACGACCAGGCTTTGCATGGCCACGCCCTCTAGTGACAGCGAGGGAGGAGGGAGAGGATGCAGGAATCAAGTGGTGCGGGCTAGCTAGGGTTCGTCCCCGTCCGCGGGAGGAGCCGAGGAGGAGGTCTGTCATTACCATTGGACCAATGTCGTTGAGACACGAAAACTTACAGAAGAGATCTTAGACCGTTAGACGTGGCAATGGAATCTCCTTTTTGCTCGTTAAAAACTATCAACCCATACGAAACTACGGGTTGACGGGCTGGCGTTGGACGCTCAGTTTGTGTGTACCTAAATGCCAGATCCTTCGATCGATTCTCGGAAAACATATTCCCCAAATTACATCTTACAACCATCCAACAATGCTGTAACCCTTGGTCCGGTCTCCCATGGCGGGGCACGGCGGCCGGTTCCCGACGACGGCGCCGACCCCCACGGCCCCACCCCAGTAGCTGCAAGGAGTGGAAGGGAATGGAAGCGGTAGCTCCATAGTGCACAGTGCCGCGGAGTACCTGCGCGACATTTGAGGTTTGACTTTGCAATGCACGTACGGGCGATCCATTGAATAGCCGCGCCGCGCGACGCTCCCGACGCAAAACTGGGCGCGGCGTCCGATCGCCATTTACTACTACCTCCTGGTTTCTCGTCTTCCTCGCTCGTGTCTCCCGTCCCCTGGTCAACCGTAATTTTCTGGCCCTGGACGTGTGGTGAGGCCTTGGTCATACTTCGCCGGGTAAACGGGCTGTCGGCCCATTTCAGCGCCCCAAGGTAAGGCGGCACGAGCATCAAACTCTACTGTACTCCGGTCTGCAACATCATCATCAGAACCGAGCCAGCGCGTGCGCATCGCGCATGCAGCTGTTTTCACAAGAAACTCCATGTCAACCTCCCACCGTCTATAAATATGCTATTTCTTCCTCCTCATGCTGACCATTGTAGCTGAGCGAGAGAGGGAAGAAAGGAAAGAGCAAGTGTTGTTCAGAAAGGATCGATGGTGCATACAAGAAGAACGGCCATGGTGCGGCTCTGCCTTGTGTTCTTTGCTCTCCTGCTGCTGGCTCAAGGTGTCCATTCCAGGAAGTTCTCAGGGGCAGTAGTACAGGACCAGAAGCAGCGCCATGGCCACGCCACAGCATCCCCGGTCAGTATACACTTGCTATCTCTGAACACACCGAGTCTCATACTATCTAAACCATCGTCGTTGCTTTACAATCACGCATATGCATTGAGATTTGAGAACAGCGAACGGTAAACCACTCGTGATACGATGGCAAACCACGTGCATGCATATGCTCATGCTCCTTCATTATCTGTGCGTGCAAGTTGAGTAGGTTCATTCGTCTCTAGATAAGTGTTGGTTTCGCAATCTGTCCACTGATCTGACGACCTGATCTTGAATTCTTGGTGGAGCAGGAACCGCGCGGCGAGGAAGGGAGCAGCGAAGGTACCGAGAGGGGACAGACGCAGCATGAATCGACGAAATGGGAGGAGATCCACACGGATTACATCTACACCCAAGATGTCAGACACCCGTGAAATAGCCATCCGCTCGACCGTGTCCAGAGAGGAAGGATTAGTCTGGGATTTCTCGTTTGGATCTGAGCCAAATCACAAACTAATCCTTCTCCTTCTGTGTTTTGTTTAATTAGAAGTACGTGGTCAGCGGTGTAGTGTAAAATTATTTCAGTACAGTAGCTGACTATCATGTATAATTACCTGTACTATCCTGGTAAATTTGGAAGGTGCCTTCATGGCTCGATTTACCGTCAACTGAGGGTTTCTTTTTCATGTTCATTCAGAGTTTAATTATGTTTGGAGGATTATCTGTCAGTTGTTTGATTCGTAGTAATTTACCTTCATGGCCTACAAACAAAAAAGTTGTTTCATTTGTGTGGGCTGCAAATCGTACGATTTTTTCTTTAGGTTAATTTACACTAGCCGTAGTAATAATTCTGTAGTTCTTTTTTTTTTGTATACAACCATATATCCTTTGATTTGTGTAACATTCGAGATGGCATTATACTTTGAGCTGGCTATCATTGGTTGATCTTTTTGTTAGGAATAATAATCCCGATAGGACACGGAACGGTGTCGTGTGCGTGTGTGTGTTCCGAGTAGGACTAGTAGTCCAACACCTATTCATATTGGACTTGTGCGTCTTGCCAGGTATATATACACCCATGTAGTAGCCTTGTAAGACAACCGTGAGATTCAATACAAACAACAGGACCGAGAGGGCCCTGTAGCCATCAACATTGTTTTTCCCGTACGTACTCGTGTGAGTTGAGAGAGCTAGTTCTTTTGATCGGGCTAGATAGCTAGCTTGCCGATCGTTGTTAGCTGGTTCTTATACGTGCGCGTAACTCGCCGGAATACTTCATTGTCGTCACGCCGGACTGCACTCGGCATTTGGGGCTGGGCCAACAATTGGTATCAGAGCCTCGCGGAGGATCTCCTAGTAACGGGAGGTCATGACGGGCAAGGAGCAAGGCGAGTACTCCGGTGCGGCTGCGGGTGCATCGGTGTCGTCGCAGTACCCGCGGTATGATCGCGGCAACTACACGACGTGGGTGAAACAGATGGAGTGGGCCATGGAGGGCAACGACATCTGGGAGGCTGTCGATCCCGACGGCGACGAGTTCAAGAAGGGCGCGTCAAAGTACCGCAAGGACCGACAGGCACTCACGGCCATCGGCTCCGTGGTGCCGGCGGACGTGATGCAGCACCTGATCTCAAAGGATTCTGCAAAGGCGACGTGGGAGACACTCAAGAAGTTGAATCTTGGGCACGAGCGCGTCCGCAGGGCGACCCTACAAACCTTGCAGAAGAAGTACGAGAACCTGGAGATGGAAGGAGATGAGACGCTGGACGCTTTTTCCTCGAGGGTAGCCACAATTGTCAACGGGATTCGCGCGCAAGGTGAGAAGCTGGAAGATATCTCAGTCGTGTCGTTTCCTTCGGCGCGCCCGCCAGTACATATCTATGGTGTCGGCAATCGAGCAATGCGTTGATCTCACCACCCTCACGATGGATGACCTGGTTGGACGGTTCAAGGCGCATGACGAGCGGATGAAGATCACCTACGGCGACGCGAATCAAGATGAGCACCTCATGCTTACGTGCTCAAAGGCAGGCAATGGTCGCCAAGGAGAGGAGCGATAAAGCATCTGGCAGTGGCGATGGTTCGGTCCCGGCGAAGAAGTCGGACAGCAAGCCGAAGAAGCCAAAGAAGAAATTCGACAAGAAGAATCTTCGCTGCCATAAGTGCAATCAGCTCGGGCACTTCAAATCGGAGTGTCCTAACCGTTCAAAGGAGAAGGATCTCATGGCGAAGGAAGGAGATGATGGACCGATGATGCTCATGCTCGAAGCTTGCGAGTTAATGACCACCAAGGAATCAACTCCTCAGGAGTCCGCTACGGAGATCGTCACGCTCATGGAAGAGAAGGTCTTCCCGCGGAGGATGCAGACGGCTCACGACGTTTGGTACCTTGACACAGGCGCTAGCAACCACATGACCGACGACAAGGCTCAGTTTTCTGAGTTGAACCTCACGGTTGGTGGCTCCGTTCGATTCGGCGATGGGTCGAAGGTGGAGATTGCAGGACGAGGCACTGTCCTGTTTGAGTTGAAGGATGGAGGTCACAAGGTACTCACTGACGTGTACTATATTCCCAAGCTTAAGACCAACATTATCAGTCTTGGTCAGCTCGCGGAGCGTGGATGCAAGATCGTGTTGGAGGACGAGTTCATGTGGGGATATGACCGCCAAAGGCAGCTCATCATGAAGGTGGAGAGGTCGAAGAATAGACTCTACATCCTCAATCTCAATCGGGCGGATCCAGTATGTTTGATGACAAGCATGGAAGACTCGGCGTGGAAGTGGCATGCACGCTACGAACATCTAAATTTCCAAGCTCTACGACAACTTGGACAGAAGGAGATGGTACGTGGCTTACCGTGTGTTGATCATGTTGAGCAGGTGTGCGACGGTTGTCTCATTGGGAAGCAAAGGCGAGCCCCGTTTCCAAGGGAGGGACAATATCGAGCAAGTAAGGTTCTTGAGTTGGTGCATGGAGACTTATGCGGACCAATCACGCCGGCGACCCCCGCCGGGAACAAGTACTTTTTGCTCATCGTCGACGACTTCAGTAGATACATGTGGGTTGTGCTGCTGAAGAGTAAGGATCAAGCTTTGCAAGCGTTCAGGATTCTGAAGATGGCAGCCGAGGTGGAGTCCGAGGCAAAGTTGAAGGCCCTCCGTACCGATCGGGGTGGTGAGTTCATCTCCAATGAATTCAAGGACTTTTGCGAAGCTAATGGGATCCGGCGGTATCTCACCGCACCATATTCACCGCAGCAAAACGGTTTTGTGGAAAGAAGGAACCAAACCGTGGTGGCCATGGCACGCAGCATGATGAAGAGCAAAGGCATGCCAGGCAGGTTTTGCGGTGAGGCAGTTAGTACAGCTGTCTATTTGCTGAACAGGGCGCCAACTAAGAGTGTAGTTGGTATGACGCCGTATGAAGCATGGTACGGGCGCAAGCCATCGGTTGATCATCTTCGCACTTTCGGGTGCGTGGCGCATGTGAAGACGGTGACCGGGCATACTAGCAAGTTGGCGGATCAAAGTACTCCAATGGTCATGATCAGCTATGAATACGGTTCGAAGGCGTATCGCGCGTACAATCCAGTGAAAAAACAGGTGGTGGTGACACGCGACGTCGTCTTCGAGGAGAAGAAATCATGGAATTGGGGCTCTGTGGAACTGGTACAATTAATTTCTGATGAAATATTTACTGTAGTCTACAGTGATTCGCATGCAGATGGTCAAGAAACAGCGTCCCGTGGCGTTACGGATTTAGGCGCTGGTTCAGAAGATGGAGGTCTGGAAGTGAGGAGCAGCAGCGCTACGCCTAGAGAGGTATCTCCGCGTGGGAGTCCCAGCACGAACATCAGCTCACGTGCTGCACCTGGAGGCTCGGCGTCGCCATCCAGTCCACGCACGGATGAGAGCCCTGGCGCAAGTGGCCCATCAGCTGCACACTCCCGTCCAGGAGGGACTAGCGGCAGTCCAGAAGTGGACGCGGGCGGCGATGTCACGTCGCCAACATGCAGTACACCGACAGAAACTGCAGGAAATTCAGTAGACGCTGAAACAAGTACTACGTCAGCTTCCACGTCTCCTCCAAGTGCACAGGAAGAAAGGAGACGGCCACCTACTCTAGAAAAATTCCGAAGTGTACTGGAGTTGTATCCGCCGGAGACCCTTCGTACAGCGCGTGCGCGAGGGAGAGGACAAGGTCGGTGTTTACTCATCGAGGAGCCGACGTAATTCGAGGATGCTAATACGGAGGAGTGTTGGCGTCGGTCTATGGATGAGGAGTTGGGGTCGATCCGCGACAACGATACATGGGAGCTTGTCGATCTACCCAACAATCACAAGGCCATAGGGCTCAAGTGGGTGTACAAGATCAAGAAGGATGCCGAAGGGAAGTTGGTGAAACACAAAGCTCGGCTAGTGGCCAAGGGATACATGCAAGAGCAAGGTGTGGATCTCGAAGAAGTGTTTGCTCCCGTTGCAAGGATGGAATCGGTGAGATTACTTATTGCTCTCGCAGCTTAAGAATCTTGGAAATTGCATCACATGGATGTGAAATCCGCGTTTTTGAATGGGGAGTTAGAAGAAGAAGTTTATGTGAAGCAACCACCGGGATACATCAAAGAGGGAGAAAAACACAAGGTTTTGAAGCTACACAAAGTGTTGTACGGGCTACGGCAAGCCCCTCGGGCGTGGAACATCAAGCTTGATCGTACATTGATCTTTCTCGGATTCGAGAAGAGCCCACTGGAGCATGCGATGTATAAGCGAGGTAAAGGAAGGGATCATCTACTATTTGGCATCTATGTTGATGATCTATTGATAACAGGAGCGGATGAGAAGGAGATTGCAAAGTTCAAGCTACAGATGAAGGAGTTATTCAAGATGAGTGATCTAGGCTTATTGAGCTACTACCTTGGGATCGAGGTACATCAAAAGCTGGGTGAGATCATGCTATGCCAAGAGGCATATGCAAAGAAGATACTCGAGAAGTGTGGCATGGAAGAATGCAATCCAACTCATGTTCCGATGGAACCTCGTCTTAAACTGAGCAAAAGGAGTGAAGCACCTGCAGTTGATGCAACAGAGTATAGGAGTGTGGTCGGAAGTTTGAGGTATCTCATTAACACAAGACCCGACTTGGCCTATTCCGTTGGCTATGTGAGTCGCTTCATGGAAGCACCCACAATGGAGCATTGGACAGCCGTGAAGCATATACTCAGGTATATCAAAGGGACAGTAAACTTTGGTATTGTCTACTCGAAAGAGAAGGAGGAGGTGAAGCTACTTGGCTACAGTGATAGCGACATGGCAGGAGATATTGACGACCGTAAGAGTACCTCGGGCGTGGCATATTTCTTGGGAAGAAGCATAGTAAGTTGGCTATCACAAAAGCAAAAAGTGGTGGCACAGTCATCCTGTGAAGCTGAGTATATTGCGGCTGCAACTGCGGCGTGTCAAGGTGTGGCTAAGGAGTCTACTTGGTGATCTCACCAATCGGGAGGCGAAACAAGTGGTGCTCAATATTGACAACAAGTCTGCAATTTCATTGTGCAAGAATCCGGTGCATCATGACAGGAGTAAGCACATTGATACGAAGTATCACTACATACGGCAGTGTGTAGAGGAGAGCAAGATTGAAGTCAACTATGTTTGCACCAAAGATCATCTTGCGGATATCCTAACTAAATCTTTGGGACGAGTGAAGTTTGCGGAGATGCGAGGAAGGATCGGCGTCCAAGCTGTGAAATTAGGCACATCGTGCTTAGGGGGGTGATTGTTAGGAATAATAATCCCGATAGGACATGGAACGGTGTCGTGTGCGTGTGTGTGTTCCGAGTAGGACTAGTAGTCCAACACCTATTCATATTGGACCTGTGCGTCTTGCCGGGTATATATACACCCATGTAGTAGCCTTGTAAGACAACCGTGAGATTCAATACAAACAACAGGACCGAGAGGGCCCTGTAGCCATCAACATTGTTTTTCTCGTACGTACTCGTGTGAGTTGAGAGAGCTAGTTCTTTTGATCAGGCTAGATAGCTAGCTTGCTGATCGTTGTTAGCTGGTTCTTATACATGCGCGCAACTCGCCGGAATACTTCGTTGTCGTCACGCCGGACTGCACTCGGCATTTGGGGCTGGGCCAACACTTTTTAGCAGGTTCGAGAAAACACACAAATCTAACATATCTTCAGGATGTCTTGAAAAGACCCAGAAATTTAGCCATGGAACAATCGGAAAGTGTCTTTGGCTCCTAAGTTCCAGTGCTCCCTTCACTAAAAAAAACTAAAAGTCGTATTTACAAGGTTTAAAAAATAAAAATAATTCTAGACGTACTTAATGTTATATCCCACAAGCATGCAAAATCACAACACAAAAATCATTGTATTTAGGGCTAAATAAAAATGACAACATCGGATAAAATTTAGGTATTTGAGAAATACATGCACAATTCTATACCTTTCTGTGTTTTGTGTAGCCCAAAATACAAAGTATTTGAAATTATTTTGTACGTTTGTAGAAACAAATCATTGGATACATCTAGATATGTTTTTCACTTTTTTTGTAAAACTCACAAATATGATTTTGATTTTATAAAAAAACTAGCAAGGTGTCCCTCGCAAATGCGAGGGAACTATCTTTAGTGTGTCAAATAAGCAAATTTTATAGATTTATATGTATTTACGTTATCTGTCAGGAAATGACATAAATTTAATACCAACTCAAATTATGCTAAATAAAATGCTAAGTGTGTGGAAAATATCTTCTAAATTTGTGCGCTGATGACTGTTATGGCATTTCCGGAAACAACATAATAGTGGCCACATGTGTTGTTTCTACATTTCATTGGATAAATAAATTCAATAAGTTCACTCCATAAGCGAATGAGTATGTTTATGTAGTGTTGGATTGTTATGGCAATATAATGATGGGTTTTATTAACAATGAAATTGTATTTGTTATGTTCGCTTATAGAATTAGAATTCCACATTTTTTACAATTTTTTGAATGTGTAAGGATTTAGGTTTAAGTTGGAGAACATAAGAGAAAAATATTATCCATAAATCATCCTAACAACATTGATTTTGGTATTGATATTTCCCTAGTGGTATCATAGTTCCATTATGCAAGCATATGGCTAATTACTGATCACTGACGCTCTACCTCCATGGACATTTCGCCTCAATTTATAATTTCGGTTGACACGAAATTGTGCTAAACAATTATGGATGATGGTTTCATCATTCTCAAAATGCTCCAACTGAGAAACTCAAATATAGTTCATCTTTGAACAATGATAACTCGTGAGATCAGGGGCGGAGATACGAATACATCTTAAGGGGGGCCAACCATGGTAATTAGCCATTAGGGGGGACCAATCATAGTAATGACCTCTGAAAAAATGTTTCTTGACCAAGATTAGGTATACAATTTAGCTTTGTTAATTTAGCTATAAAATTTAGGTATAAAATTTAGCTCCGGCCTCTGCATCAATCTATGCATGCGACCCTTTGTTAATTTATTGAGGAGATAGTATTACAAATCACGAATCACTCAAAGTATCAATGTGAATTAGCCATGTAAAAAATAACTAAAACAAAATGACACAAAGACATCTTTATGTCAAATGTCGTTTAGACTGCCAACCACACCAGTTGTAGAAATCCCATGCTACTGTTGGCAAACTGTTACACACAATATCCATAGCCTGGCACTCTTTCAGACGGCTAGAGAAAGAACCACATATGGATCAAATGTGTAGCCAAAGGGATAACCTATAGAAATAAAAAAAATATTTTATTGAAGATTAAATCATTGCGAACATCCTATATAGCCCATAATAAGGTGGACGCACCAACTCTAATGTGGACCTTATATTTTTTGTGGACACCGTTTAACCAATTCCCAAAAAGGTTTGTGGTATTAGTAGAAGGTGGAATACTGGAAGTCATAAATATAATGATCCACAACATTTTTGCAAAAGGGCGTGAAATAAACATATGTTGTATTGTTTCCTCTTGATCACAAAAACAATATTTAGTGAACCCTTGCCAATTCCGTTTAGTTAAGTTATCCTTTGTGAGAATGCCCTTCCTATGAAGGAACCACATAAAAAATTCTTATTTTTAGTGGTACTTTAATTTTTCAAATGAATTTGCCAAAGTAAACCGTATGACCATTAAGTAAATCAGCATACATCGATTTAACAATGAAGCTACCCAAGGTGGTTAAATTCCATTAAAAATGTCCTTATTGTCCATTAATTGAACTAGCATTAATCGCATCACTAAGTGGAACAATGTATCCCATTTGTTTCCTCACAACGTTTTCTAAAACCTATGTTTAAAGGAGCCAAAGACGGAACATGTGCAACCATGACATTTTTATGATGTATAGTATTATACAAAGTTAGGTATTGATCACTTAGAGAATTGTCCCCTAACCACATGTCTTCCCAAAATCTTTTTGGACCATTACCAATCACTAAAGAACCTCTCTTATAACGTCGTATTTAATGTTTATTAGACCTTTTCAGAATAGGAAGTCAGTTGGATAGAGTTTTATTTTATAGGTATTTATTATTTAGCAGCTCCTGCCATACCTCTTGTTTATTCATCAATTTATAAATCCACTTTGTAAGCAAACTTCTATTTTCGAACTCCAAAACCTCTACTCCTAACCCGCGATCCTTTCCTCTGCAAATTATATTCCATTTAATTAATTTGTATTAATTTTTATGACCATCACTTTGCCAAAAAAACACGATCCACAAAATCGAACATCTTTTTGCCCCTTTGGGTATTTCTAGAAAGGAGAGCATGAACTTCGGTAGTCCTGTGAGGACTAGATTAATAAGGACTAGTCTGTCTCCGTAGGAAAGCATCTTGCCAATCCAACTACTAAGCTTTATCAAAAAATGATCTTCTACTGGTTTCCACTCGTCATTTTTTAACTTATGAGAATGAATTGAGATCCCTAGATATCTAAATGGAAGATACCCTATGTCAGACCCAAAAAGTATCTTGTATTCGTTCTCAACTTATTTTTCCTTTCCAAGGCAAAAAATCTCACTCTAGTGAAAATTAATTTTAAGGCCTGACAACTATTCGAAAATGCATAGGACGAGCTTCATACTAAGAGTCTTCTCTAGATCATGCTCCATGAAAAGAATAGTATTATCGGCATATTGCAAAATGGAAACTCCCTCATCAACTAAATGTGGTATGAGTCCACTCACTTGACCATTCTTTAGCCAATGCAAATAGGATTTCTAGCATATCCGTGACAAGATTATATAAAATGGGAGATAAATGTTCTCCTTGACGAAGACCTTTTTTAGTTTAGAAATAATGACCTATGTCACCATTAACTCTAATGCCCACACATCCTTTTTTTATCGGTGTACCCAATCACACCATTTCAGATCAAAATTCCTGCAAGAAAGACCAATTTACTTTGTTATATACCTTTTAAAGTCGATTTTAAAAGAACACCATCCATTTTCCCTCCTCTGAAGTTTATTAATGGTTTCATGGAGAATAACCACTCCCTCTAGAATGTGTCTCCCTCGTATGAGAGTTGTTTGTGTCAGTTGCACAACACTCTTATGATATTTTCTACATGATTCGTTTATTAAGTTGGGAAGGGGGGTTCACTTCTCTAGCCTCTACACCATCTAGGAATACACATAACCATTAAACATGAGTACCATGATTGTTTATCTTGGTAAATCACCAAACATGGTCCCCGGGATAAATTACAAAGTCCATTCGTTGACCAGACTCTCTTAATTAGATTATTGTTGGTCATCATAATATCTATATAGTTTTATATCAATAACCATAAGAGAATTATGCTCTTTAGTGGGACTTGAAAGCTCCATATGAATCTATAATCATCAACCATAGCAGCACTCTTGTATTGCAAGTGTAAAGATCTCCCTGAGGACCTGTTTTGCCGAGCAATAATGAACCATTTCATGGTTTCTTCCTCTTCTGAGAACATACAAGTTAGTGGGAGGTGCTATATGCCGCCCGCTGGCAGCTAGTGACGCACAGGGCGCACCCCTGTTGCGGGATATATAGCAGTCCGCCAAATTAGTCCTTTAGCACAGGAAAAACACACAAGACAACTGAAGACGGCCCAAGGCTTGGGGCCACGGACATTTTCAACTCATAACCATCCTCCCAGTTTAACATCGCTCGTCTGTGCTTTTTTTCTTTGACAGCTACATCGCTCGTGTGTGTTTTGTTTGGCATGCATGGCCGACTCGCGATCCATGTAGGAGACTGGGTATAGGAAAAATTCAGGTGAAAAGAAAAGGTGTAGGACGGATTTATCTAGTCAACCCGACGTGGTCATCATCAATCCATCCAACCGAACCCAAACCGAACAGGGGCCGATCGAGAAGCAAGAGGGCCATCATCGTTTGTCGATCGCCACCACGATTGGACCTGTCAACCGCTTAATGCATGCATGGTACCACTCGCCTCGACAGACCATGGGTACGATCGGTCGGCGCGTTCGCACGAGTAGTCGAGCCGGAGCGAGGCGCCCGCTAGCTGGGGCCGGGGGTCGTTGCATTATTGACCCAGGAATAGCACACGTAAGTACTCCCTCCATTTGGAAATATAAGATGTTTTAGGTTTATGAATGAGATGTATCTAGACACATTTTAGTGTCTAGATTCGTTTGAACTTATACACTAAAACGTGTCTAGATACATCTCCTTCACAAATCTAAAACATCTTATATTTTTAAACGGAGGGAGTACGTCTTATCAGCCGATCGACTGACGACTGATGTGTTATCGATGCATAATCCAGTCATCCATATTACTGATATTGACGGTACCTAGCTAGCTAGCCTGTGGTGGTGAGTTGCGGTGGCCAGCTCGGCCGCGGAGCGCACGGTCGACGTGATGCCGCAAGGCCTCCGCTCCGCTCAACTCAACGTGCTCGTGTCGTCACGCATGGCGACACTTTACTGTGCAATGTGCTGTGCTGTGCCCCGCTGAACTCTACGAGTCATGATAAGTCCGAGCTAGTTATCGCTCCCATCCTTCAGTTATGTCTAGCCTGGACGTTTGCCGGTGGCTCATCGAGAGGATCGCCAGCTACGTACGGCGGGCTGCTGCGTCCGTGGACGCACTGTTCCATCGTTTCCAGCAAGATCGGATTAGAGGGGTACTACACTTTTGCACCTAGTACAAAGGCCCCAACTGTGCCCGAATATTCGCGAGGATAATGCTCCTGCAAGTTCCAACCTCGCCTGCCTTTATGTGACATCCCGCAGAGGCCACACGTACATGTGCATGGCAACCTGTTGGAATCGCCTTTTATGCAAGAAAGCCAGTGTTTAAACGAGTACACAGATTATTGCTCTTTTCCAATATTTAACACGTCCAGTTCTCACATAATCATGACTAGCTAGCATGCATGAGACTAAACTATTTCCTTTTAGAGCAACCGGCAGGAGCTCTGCCTTTTCTATTAGAAGGGAGAAATAAATGTTCCGGTACAGAAAGACATGTTTAAGTTAAGGTGTAAACATGTCAGGAAAACCACCAAAAGACAGAAAAAAACTGAAATTTAATCTGGTTCAACTGGGATAGCTGGCCCATGCCTAGCAAAACCAGCTGCACATTGAGCAATGTCGTCGATGGCAATGGAGGCCACTTCGACATATGTCAACCGCCGGCCCGTGAAGATTCGCCTGTTCCGTTCTTTTCAGGCGTTCCACAGAACATAGAGCAAGCGACCGCTGAGGCGGTTTTTTTCCGTCTTTGTCTTTTCTTTAATCATGTCGTCCCACCACTCCGAAGTAGAGTCGAAAGAATGGCCCTGGTTTCCGGTGTAATCGTTGTCCCGAGACTGCGTAGCGTGCCAGACCGCTATTGTGAATGGACGGTCCTTGCATAGGTGGAGAGCAGTTTTCGGGGTTGCACAACATAGCTGGCAGGTTGGGTCATTTGGCCATCCTCTCATCGTCAGCATGTCGGCAGTGAGCAGCTTTCCGTGTAGAGCCAACCAGAAGAAAAGCTTGCATTTTGGTTCAGCGTGCGCGGTCCAGAATTTTTGGGTCTTGAATTTGGGGAAGCATCCAAGGAATTGTGCGTTGTAGGCCGAGCTGGCCGTGTAGATTCCGTCAACGGCCAGGGTTCATTTAATGGAGTCCGGTTATAGAGGATCAAGCTGGGTGGCCTGGACAATATCCCAAATCTCTAGGTATTGGGAAAGCTGAATAGGGGTGTGAAGGCTAGCGACCGATCGGATCCAGTTCCCCTGAGAGATCTCCTTTGAAACCGTTCTTCTTTTCCTTGTGGCGATGTTGTAGAGGTCTGGGGCCCATTGTTTAAGTGGCCCGCGGCCACACCAGTTGTCGTGCCAGAAGGAGGCAGTGTCCCCATTCCCCACCGTTATTTCCGTGCATGCTCTGAACAAGTCCATGCCAGCCGGGCTGCTGGGGAGCTTAGTACCGGCCCATGTGTGCTCGGGGTCAGTCCATTGTAGCCAAGGCCACCGCAGTCTCAAATCCCTTTCGGTGCGTGCGAGGTCTGGCATCCCTAGGCCTCCCAAGGCCTTTGGCCTACAAACGGTCTTCGAGTTGACAAGCGCTTTGCCTTGCGTGACATGCTCGCCCTCATCTCCAGCCCATACAAAGTTACGGGCGATCTTTATAATCTGCGTGCGAGCCCATTTGGTGAGTGGAATGGCCGTGGAGTGGTAGGTCGTGATGGACATGAGGACAGACTTAGCCAGGGTGACCCTACCCTGGCGCGCGATGTTTTTCCCGTACCATCCTGATAGCTTTTCGGAGATCTTATCGAAGAGAGGTTGGTAGTCAATTTTCCGGAGACGACGAAAGTGAAGAGGTAGACCCAAATACTTTCCAGGGAAAACAGCGAGCCTTGCAGGAAAGGCCATCTGGACGTCTTTGAGGTCAATCTGGCCGCATTGCACCGGGAAGATCTCGGTTTTTTCCATGTTGGTCACCAGACCGCTAGCTTGCCCGAAGGAGTCAAGGATGGCTTTGATGGCAGTTAGCTCCTCATTGGTAGGGTTAACAAAAATTCTGCGTCATCGTAGAAGGGAGATATACATCTCATCTCGCCGAAAGCGTATAGGACTCAGAATCCCGCTGGTAGTGGCCACTGCTAGAAGACGCTGCAGGGTCGATTGCCAAGATAAAAAGCATTGGGGATAGCGGGTCGCATTGGCGTAATCCTCTACAATGCCAAAAGGCCGTGCCGGGGTCCCCATTGAGCAGGACTCTCGAAGAAGCCGAAGCAAGAGTAAGACAGACCCAGTCTCTCCACATGGGGCCAAAACCGATGGCGGTCAGCACTTCAATCAGATAGGCCCAGCCCACTGAGTCGAAATCTTTGGAGATGTCCAGCTTGAGGAACAAGCTCGGAGTATTAGAGGCGTGATGCTCTTTGATGAGATTTTGCACATGCATGAAGTTATCGTGTATACTTCTTTTCTTGACGAAGGCGCTTTGGCACTTGGAGACCATGTCCGGTAGGATTGGAGCCAGACGGTTAGCGAGGAGCTTGGAGAAGATTTTTGATAAGCTATGGATGAGGCTGATGGGTCTGAAGTCGCTCACCGACTTCGCATCCGGCTTCTTAGGGATTAGGATGATGTTGGCCGAGTTGACAAGATGTACGCAGTTGGTTCGAAGTTTGGACATGTGAATGATGGCGTTGGTGACGTTAGCATGTATGATGTACCAACACGATTTGAAGAAGGCTCCTATATAGCCATCAGGGCCCAACGCTTTGACAAAGGGCAGGGAGAAGACCGCCTCCTTTATTTCCTGGTGGTTAAACAGGGTGTCCAAATCCTAGAGATTCCGCGGGGTGTATCCAAGCCCCTCCCAATCGAGGCTGGTCTGCCTAGGGGGCCGGGGAGCCAAGATGCGCCTTGAAGTGTTGTAATAAGGCTTCCTCTTTGTCTTTTGTCGTGATCACCATTCCGGATGTCGTGGCTAGGGATTGGATGTAGACCATGCGCCTCCTTCCGTTGGCTCTGGCGTGGAAGAGCTTCGTGTTTGCATCGCCTAATCGGACCCATGTAAGACGTGATCTTTGGCGAAGCTTGACCTTTTGGATGGCGAGCATTCCCACATAGGATGATTTTAGTCGTCGGTGAAGCTCACGTTCGTCGTCAGACAGGGGCCTGGATTCTTCCGCAAGGTTGAGCTGCCATATGATTTCCTTGGCCAAGGCAATTTTCTTTCTCAAATCGCGAATGCAATTTTGCTGCCAAATATTCAGAGCCTTGGCAGTGCGGGAGAGCTTTGTGTGGATTCTGCGAATGGGGTCTAGGTCGAGGACAATTGTATTCCAGGCTTCAGTGACAGTTTCTTTAAATCCATACATGCGAAGACAGAACTCTTCGAACTTGAAGGAAGGCTTCCTACAGGCTGAGACACACCCTTGCAGGAGAAGTGGGGCATGGTCTGAGCAAGTCGAGGTGATCGCTTGGAGATGCGCATCAGGAAAGATAACGTCCCACTCATCAGAGAAGAAAACATAATCGATCTTCGTGAGAACTGGGTCGTCCTGGGCATTGGACCAGGTGAAGCGTCTGCCAAACATGCGTATGTATTTGAGCTGGAGGAAGTCCCTGGCCTCCCGGAATTTGCGGATGAGGTTGCGATTGATGTTGAGGTTGTTTTTATCGGAAGCCTTTGTGATCAAGTTGAAGTCGCCCACCAATAGCCATTCGTTGCGTACAAACGGCTTTAGCTCACAGAATTCCTGAATAAATGCCCGCTTCTCTTGATTGCTTTGGGGGCCGTAGACGCAAGTGAGGGTCCACTTGATTCCTTCCTCGTGCACCGTGATCGTGGCCGACAGCGTGGATGCCGTGGCATGGGGGTCTGAGAGAGTGAAAAACATTTTTGAGGCTGTGATAATGATACCCCCTCGTTCCTGAAGCCGGGAGGAAAGCGAAGTTGTTTGTGAAGTTTGGTCCTAGCATGGTGGGTATGGTCGTGTCGCCGACATTTTCGAGCTTCGTTTCTTGGAGGCACACAATGGAGGCGTGGGAGTCCATAGCGACATCCCAGACGGCTTCCCGGCGAGCGATGCTATTCAGGCCTCTCGGATTCCAGTTCAGTAGGTTAACGTTATTCTGCGACATTAAACAAACACTTTGGCACGTGTTGGGGCAACCACCAATGCAGAGTGGCAGAAGTCGGAAATAAGCGTAGACGAAGGTGCAGTGAACAACGATACAGAGCCTTCAGGAGGCCAGCCGGGGGAGATGGCAATGTTGGAGATATGCCCTAGAGGCAATAATAAATGTAGTTATTATTATATCTTTGTGTTTATGATAAATGTTTACATTCATGCTATAATAGTATTAACAAGGAAACATTAATACTTGTGTGATTTGTAAACTTAAATTGAAGTCCCTAGTAAAGCCTCTTCATAATACTAGCTTGTTGGTTAATAAATGATTGTGGTTTCCCTATCATGAACATTGAGATATTATTAACAACAAGATCATATCGTTAGGAGAATGATATGATGGACATACTCCTATAGATAAGCGTAGCATAAAGATCAAGTCATTTTAATAGTTCAATTGCTATATGCTTTCTGATACATAGTAACCTAATTCCTTCGACCATGAGATCATGCATATCACCCTCACCGAAAGGATGCTTTGATGACATCAAACACCACACCGTAACTGGGTGGCTATAAAGGTGGCATTGAGTGTTCGGAAAGTATTGGTTGAGACACATGGATCAAGAGTGGGATTTGTCCATCCATATGACGGATAGATATACTCTGGGCCCTCTCGGTGGAATGTCATCCAATTAGCTTGCAAGCATGTGACTGGCTCACAAGGGATCACATATCACGGGAACGAGAAAAGAGTACTTATCAGTAACGAGGTTGAACTAGGTATGCAGAGATACCGACGATCATAACCTCGGATAAGTAAACTTGTTGGAGATATGCCCTAGAGGCAATAATAAATATAGTTATTATTATATCTTTGTGTTTATGATAAATGTTTACATTCATGCTATAATAGTATTAACAAGGAAACATTAATACTTGTGTGATTTGTAAATTTAAATTGAAGTCCCTAGTAAAGCCTCTATATAATACTAGCTTGTTGGTTAATAAATGATTGTGGTTTCCCTATCATGAACATTGAGATGTTATTAACAACAAGATCATATCATTAGGAGAATGATATGGTGGACATACTCCTATAGATAAGCGTAGCATAAAGATCAAGTCATTTTAATAGTTCAATTGCTATATGCTTTCTGATACATAGTAACCTAATTCCTTCGACCATGAGATCATGCATATCACCTTTACCGGATGGATGCTTTGATGACATCAAACACCACACCTTAACTGGGTGGCTATAAAGGTGGCATTGAGTGTTCGGAAAGTATTGGTTGAGACACATGGATCAAGAGTGGGATTTGTCCATCCATATGACGGATAGATATACTCTGGGCCCTCTTGGTGAAATGTCATCCAATTAGCTTGCAAGCATGTGACTGGCTCACAAGGGATCACATATCACGGGAACAAGAAAAGAGTACTTATCGGTAACGAGGTTGAACTAGGTATGCAGAGATACCGACGATCATAATCTCGGATAAGTAAACTATCGTGAGACAAAGGGAAATTGGTATCGTATGTAAGTGGTTCATTCGATCACAAAGTAATCGTAGAAATATGTGGGAGCCATATGAATTTCCAGATTCCTCTATTCGTTATTGTTCGGAGAAGTGTCTCGATCATGTCCGCATAATTCACGAACCGTAGGGAGACACACTTAAGGATTCGGCGTTGTTTGAGTAGTTATGGAATGATGAGAAAGAGACCGAATGTTGTTCGGAGTCTCGAATGGGATCCGGGATATCACGAGGAGATCCGGAATGGTCCGGAGAATAAGATTCATATAAGGAAAGTCCTGTTTCGGAGTTGGAGAATGGTTCCGGTGTTTTCATCAGGAATGTTCTAGAAGGTTCCGGAATGTCCGGCACTCCGAAGGGGAAGGGTACATGAATGTGTTATATCAAGTTGGTATGATTGCATCATGTACTAGGTGTCATCGCTGAACAAAATAAAGGGTTTAATCAAATCCTAGTTTGCAAAAGTCAAACGCCAATTTGAAAGTCAAACGACTATTTTGGGAAGTGGAGAGGGAGGTGGAAACCGAGTTGGGGGAGGAGTTCCTCCCCTCCACCGCAGGCCCACCTTGAAGCCGAGTTGGGGAGGGACTCCCCTCCCCTTGGCCGCGCCTCCCACCTATAAAGGGAGGCAGTGCCCTCCTAGCACACAAGATCCCCACCTCTAAACCCTAGCAGCCGCCGCCCTCCATAGCCGCCGCCGCCCCCTAGGGTTTCTCCCCTAGCCGCTGACTTGGGCACATCCAAGCCCTAGCCGCCAGCCCTAGCAACTCTTCCTCGGTGTGTCTAAACCCTAGATCACCGAGGGCTCTCTCATAGTCCACCATACTCGCTCCGGCTTAAGGCGAAGCCCTGCGAGATCTCCCCTCTACTTCCGGTACCACAGTTGTCTTTGGGAATCGCGAGAGTGCTACAACCTTCGCTTTCTGGAACAAGGGAGAGGAAGGTCTTCGTCAAAATCGAACGTGTGACCGATCAGGAGCGCTGCCGGAACGCAGCGCCGGAAGGATCGTCTACCCGATCTTGAGATCGGGAAGAGTACGACTACATCACCCACGAGAATCCTCTCTCGTTAAACACTTTGGAATCTTCGAGGGTGAGTTATGCCATCGACTCGTTGCTATAATCTAGTAGATAGATCTTGGCTTGTTTGTTTGTATGCGATAGAAAATTTTTGTTTTCCATGCTACGAAACCCTACAGTGGTATCAGAGCCGTGTCTCTATGTAGATCTGTTGCACGAGTAGAACACAATGGTCATTGTGGGCGTTGATGCTTTTATTGTCGATTTCTTCTTGTGTACTTTGCATCTTGCGGGATGTTGGGATGAAGCGGCCCGGGCTAACCTTACATGACATCGTTCATGAGACTTGCTCTACGCTTGGCATGCAACTTGTATTGCATAAGTGGCTTTGCGGGTGCCTGTTTCTCCTAGCATAGTTAAGATCCAATTTACAACGGGTGATTAACAATACTAGTATCAATGTTGTGGTTCATGTTCGTAAGTTAAATCGACACTTATTGAAAGCCCCAAACCACGTAAAACATGCAAAGAAAGTAGAGGCGTCTAACTTTGTTTTGCAGGGGTGTGCCGTGATGTGATATGGCCATGATTGTGATTATATTTGATGTATGCAATGTTCCTTATTGTAAGTTGGCAGCAACCGAGAATATATGGTTGTCTTTAATTTATGTTAAGACCCGCGTGTCTATTCAAAGTAGTTGTAATAGTTGAAGCCGGTGGACGACAACCATGGAGAAGCGTCATTGACCTTGATGCAATGCCGGTGATGATGGAGATCATGTTCGTGCTTAAAGATGGAGATCGGAAGCACAAAGAAGAAAGGCCATATCATATCACATATTATGAATTGCATGTGATGTTAATCCTTTATGCATCTTGTATTGCTTAGTAGACGACGGTAGCATTATAAGATGATCCCTCATGCACATTAATATCAAGTCATAAAGTGTTCACCCTTAGTTAGCACCGTTGCTAAAGCTTGTTGTTTCGAAGCACCACGTGATGATCGGGTGTGTTAGATTCCGCAAGTGTATACAACGTGAGCAAGCCAGATTTGCTCATGCGGAAGCTAAGGTTTGATCTTGACGATCCTAGCATGTACAGACATGGTCTCGGAACATGGATCACCGAAAGGTAAAGCATGAATCATATAGAAGATATGATGAACTTGTCGATTGTTCGCAATTGAAACTATATCAACTCTCGTGATGATCGGTGTTGATGTGGTGGATTTGGTTCGTGTGATCACTAAAACAATGTGAGGGATATTGTTTTGAGTGGGAGTTCACCTAGATTAATTTAACTATTAATTAGAACTCAATTTGTCATAAACTTAGTCTAAACTATTGCAAATATGTTGTAGATCAATGGCGGCCCCTACCATCAATTTTAATGCGTTCCTAGAGAAAGAAAAGTTGAAAAACAATGGAAGCAACTTCGGATTGGTTCCAATTTGAGGATTGTCCTCACAATGGTAATTTGACCTATGTCTGGATGCATCATTGGTGACCCGCCTGGTGATCTTGCCGACGAAGTAAAGAATGTTTACCTCACTCGGAAGACTCAGTACTCCAGATTCAGTGTGCTATCTTGTATGGTTTAGAATCGAGCTTGAAAAGGTTTGAGAATTCAGACCCACATGATATTGTCGTGATCTCAAATTGATCTTTGAGACTCACGCGGCAATTGAGAGCTATGAGGCTTCGAAAAGTTCTTTAACTGCAAGATGGAAGAGGCAGCTCGTCGGTGAGCATGTGCTTAAGATGTCTGGGCACGCAAACAAACTTCAAAGCTTGGGTATAGTGATTCCTAATGCTTTGGGGATTTACTGTGTCCTCCAATCACTACCACCAAGTTACAAGAACTTTGTGATGAACTACAATATGCAAAGCATGAATAAGCGTTGCTGAACTCTTTGCTATGTTGAAATCTGCAGTGGAGATCAAGAAAGAGCACCAAGTGTTGATGGTCAATAATACCACCAAATTCAAGAAAGGCAAGTCTAAGCAAAGGGACACTTCAAGAAGGGTGGTAAGAAAGTTACCGACAAAAGAAGACCAGGGCTGGACCTAAGCACGATCTTGAGTGCTTTTCTTTGCAAGGGAGAAGGTCCTTTGAGCGGAATTGCCCAAAGTACTTGGCGGATTTGAAGAACGGCAACATCAAGAAGAAAGGTATATCCGATATACATGTTATTGATGTGTATCTCACTAGTACTCGTAGTAGTGCTCGAGTATTTGATCTTGGTTCGTTGCTCATATTTGTAACTCAAAGCAGTCTTTGCGTATAAACGGAAGCTAGCGAAGAACGAGGTGACGATGCGTGGGAAAGCGGATCAAAGGTTGATGTGATCGTGGTCGACGCTACCCTTCATCTACCATCGGGATTAGTTTTATACTTAAATAATTGTTATTTGGTGCCTGCGTTAAGCATGAACATTATATCGGGATCTTGTTTATTGAGTCGGTTACTTGTTTAAGTCCGAGAATAATGGTTGTTCGATTTATATGAGTAATATGTTTTATGCACATGCACCTTTGATAGATGGTCTATTCTTATTGAATCTCGATAGTGGAAATACACATATTAATAACATTGAGGCTAAACGTTTGAAATCGAGCGATAACTCGACCTATATGTGGCATTGTCGTCTTGGTCACATTGGAGTGAAGCGTATGAAGAAACTCCATTCCGATGGACTTCTTGAATCACTTGATTTCGAATCACTTGATAGATGCGAAGCATGTCTGATGGGTAAAATGACTAAGACTCCATTTTCTAGTATGATGGAGCGAGCTACGGACTTATTGGAAATCATACATACCGATGTGTGTGGTCCAATGAGTGTAGCATCGCGCGGTGGTTATCGTTATGTTCTTACCTTCACGGATGACTTGAGTAGATATGGGTATATCTATTTCATGAAACATAAGTCCGAAACTTTCGAGAAGTTTAAGGAATTTCAAAGTGAGGTAGAGAATCAACGTAACAAGAAGATTAAATTTCTACGTTACGATGGAGGTGAATATCTAAGTTACGAGTTTGGCGAGCATTTGAAGAAATGCGGAATACTTTCACAATTGACACCGCCGGGAACACCACAACGTAATGGTGTGTCCGAACGTCATAATCGAACTCTCTTAGATATGGTTCGTTCTATGATGTCACTTACAGATTTACCGCTATCATTTTGGGGTTATGCATTAGAAACAGCCGCATTCACTTTAAATAGGGCACCATCTAAATCCGTTGAAACGACACCGTATGAATTATGGTTTGGGAAGAAACCTAGATTGTCGTTCCTTAAAGTTTGGGGATGCGAAGCCTATGTAAAGAAGTTACAGCCGGACAAGCTTGAACCCAAAGCGGAAAAATGCGTCTTCATAGGATACCCGAAGGAAACTATTGGGTATACCTTCTATCATAGATCCGAGGGCAAAATCTTCGTTGCCAAGAATGGATCCTTTCTAGAGAAGGAATTTCTCTCGAAAGAAGTGACTGGAAGGAAAGTAGAACTCGACGAGGTTGTCGAACCTTCTCTCGAAATTGCGTGTAGCGCAGCACCGGAAGAAGTTCCTGTGGTGCCCACACCAATAAGAGAGGAAGCTAATGATGATGATAATGAAATTTCGGTTGTAGTTGCTACAGAGCCTCGCAGGTCAACGAGAACTCGTACCACTCCTGATTGGTATGATCCCGTTATGAATGTCATGTTGGTGGACAACACCGATGACCCAGCGACATATGAGGAAGCGATGATGAGCCCAGATTCCAACAAATGGCAAGAAGCCATGAAATCCGAGATTGGATCCATGTACGAAAACCAAGTATGGACTTTGGTGGACTTACCGGATGGCCGGAAGGCTGTCGAGAACAAATGGATTTTCAAGAAGAAAACAGATGCTGATGGTAATGTTGCTGTCTATAAAGCTCGACTTGTCACAAAGGGGTTTCGACAAATTCAAGGAGTTGACTATGATGAGACTTTCTCACCTGTAGTGAAGCTAAAGTCTGTAAGGATTATGTTAGCAATCGCTGGATATTATGATTATGAGATATGGCAGATGGATGTCAAAACAGCAGGAAGAGTTGTATATGATGCAACCCAAAGGTTTTGTCGATCCTAAAGATGCTAACAAGGTATGCAAACTTCAACGGTCCATCTATGGATTGAAGCAAGCATCCCGAAGTTGGAATCAACGTTTTGATAAGGTGATCAAAAGTTTTGGTTTTATACAAACTTATGGAGAAGCTTGTATTTACAAGAAAGTGAGTGGGAGCTCTGTAGCATTCTTAATACTATATGTAGATGACATATTGTTGATTGGGAATGATGTAGACCTTCTTAATAGTGTCAAGGAATATTTGAATAATAGTTTTTCAATGAAGGATCTTGGCGAAGCAGCTTACATATTGGGCATAAAGATTTATAGAGATAGATCGAGACGCCTAATATCATTGTCACAAAGTACATATTTGGACAAAGTTCTAAAGATGTTTGGAATGGAAGATAGCAAGAAAGGGTTCTTGCCCATGTTGCCCAATACGACCTTGAGTAAAACTCAAAGTCCGACATCGGCAGAAGATAGAGAAAGGATGAGTAAGACTCCCTATGCCTTAGCCATAGGATCTCTAATGTATGCCATGCTGTGTACTAGACCCGACATTGCATATGCTGTTAGTTTAACAAGCAGATATCAAAGTGATCCAGGAGTGGATCATTGGACAGCGGTCAAAAACATCCTTAAGTACTTGAGAAGAACTAAGGATATGGTTCTTTCTTATGGAGGTGATGAACATCTCATTGTTAATGGTTACACCGATGCTAGTTGGAACACCGATCCGGATGATTCTAAATCACAATCTGGATACGTATTTACTTTGAATGGTGCAGCAGTTAGCTGGAGGAGTGCAAAGCAAAGCGTTGTGGCGAGATCTTCAACTAAATCGGAATACATGGCTGCTTCGGAGGCTTCACAAGAAGCGATATGGATGAAAGAGTTCATTACAGAGCTGGGTGTGGTTCCTAGTGCGCTGGACCCAATGTCTATCTACTGTGATAACATGGGCGCCATAGCCAATGCGCAAGAACCAAGGTCACACAAGAAGCTGAAGCACATCAAGCTGCGTTTTCATGCTATTCGAGAACATGTCCAAGATGGGGACATAAAGATTTGCAAAGTACACACAGATCTGAATGTGGCGGATCCGTTGACTAAACCTCTCCCGAGGGCAAAACATGACCAGCACCAAACTGCCATGGGTGTTCGGTATATTACCATGTAATCTAGATTAGATGACTCTAGTGCAAGTGGGAGACTGTTGGAGATATGCCCTAGAGGAAATAATAAATATAGTTATTATTATATCTTTGTGTTTATGATAAATGTTTACATTCATGCTATAATAGTATTAACAAGGAAACATTAATACTTGTGTGATTTGTAAACTTAAATTGAAGTCCCTAGTAAAGCCTCTATATAATACTAGCTTGTTGGTTAATAAATGATTGTGGTTTCCCTATCATGAACATTGAGATGTTATTAACAACAAGATCATATCATTAGGAGAATGATATGGTGGAATACTCCTATAGATAAGCGTAGCATAAAGATCAAGTCATTTTAATAGTTCAATTGCTATATGCTTTCTGATACATAGTAACCTAATTCCTTCGACCATGAGATCATGCATATCACCTTTACCGGATGGATGCTTTGATGACATCAAACACCACACCGTAACTGGGTGGCTATAAAGGTGGCATTTAGTGTCCGAAAGTATTGGTTGAGACACATGGATCAAGAGTGAGATTTGTCCATCCATATGACGGATAGATATACTCTGGGCCCTCTCGGTGAAATCATCCAATTAGCTTGCAAGCATGTGACTGGCTCACAAGGGATCACATATCACGGGAACGAGAAAAGAGTACTTATCGGTAACGAGGTTGAACTTGATACCGACGATCATAACCTCGGATAAGTAAACTATCGTGAGACAAAGGGAAATTGGTATCGTATGTAAATGGTTCATTCGATCGCAAAGTAATCGTAGAAATATGTGGGAGCCATATGAATTTCCAGATTCCTCTATTGGTTATTGTTCGGAGAAGTGTCTCGATCATGTCCGCATAATTCACGAACCGTAGGGAGACACACTTAAGGATTCGACGTTGTTTGAGTAGTTATGGAATGATGAGAAAGAGACCGAATGTTGTTCGGAGTCTCGGATGGGATCCGGGATATCACGAGGAGATCCGGAATGGTCCGGAGAATAAGATTCATATAAGGAAAGCCTGTTTCGGAGTTGGAGAATGGTTCCGGTGTTTTCATCAGGAATGTTCTAGAAGGTTCCGGCATGTCCGGCACTTCGAAGGGGAAGGGTACATGAATGTGTTATATCAAGTTGGTATGATTGCATCATGTACTAGGTGTCATCGCTGAAAAAAAAATAAAGGGTTTAATCAAATCCTAGTTTGAAAACGTCAAACGCCAATTTGAAAGTCAAACGACTATTTTGGGAAGTGGAGAGGGAGGTGGAAACCGAGTTGGGGGAGGAGTTCCTCCCCTCCACCGCCGGCCCACCTTGAAGCCGAGTTGGGGAGGGACTCCTCCCTTGGCCGCCTCCCACCTATAAGGAGGCGGGGGCTCCCTCCTAGCACACAAGATCCCTACCTCTAAACCCTAGCAGCCGCCGCCCTCCATAGCCGCCGACTTGGGCACCTCCAAGCCCTAGCCGCCGGCCCTAGCACCTCTTCCTTGGTGTGTCTAAACCCTAGATCGCCGAGGGCTCTCTCATAGTCCACCATACTCGCTCCGGCTTAAGGCGAAGCCCTGCGAGATCTCCCCTCTACTTCCGGTACCACACCCGTTGTCTTTGGAATCGCGAGAAGTGCTACAACCTCGCTGCCTGCTGGAACAAGGGAGAGGATAGGTCTTCCGAGTACCGAACGTGTGACCGATCAAGGGAGCGCTTCTTAACGCAGTGGGAAGGATCGTCTACGCGATCTTGAGATCGGGAAGAGTACGACTACATCACCCACGAGAATCCGCTCTCGTTAAACACTTTGGAATCTTCGAGGGTGAGTTATTCCATCGACTCGTTGCTACAATCTAGTAGATATATCTTGGCTTGTTTGTTTGTATGCAATAGAATTTTTTTGTTTTCCATGCTACGAAACCCTACAAAACTATCATGAGACAAAGGGAAATTGGTATCGTATGTAAGTGGTTCATTCGATCGCAAAGTAATCGTAGAAATATGTGGGAGCCATATGAATTTCCAGATTCCTCTATTGGTTATTGTTCGGAGAAGTGTCTCGATCATGTCCGCATAATTCACGAACCGTAGGGAGAGACACTTAAGGATTCGACGTTGTTTGAGTAGTTATGGAATGATGAGTAAGAGACCGAATGTTGTTTGGAGTCTCGGATGGGATCCGGGATATCACGAGGAGAACCGGAATGGTCCGGAGAATAAGATTCATATAAGGAAAGTCATGTTTTGGGGTTGGAGAATGGTCCTGGTGTTTTCATCGGGAATGTTCTAGAAGGTTCCAGAATGTCCGGAAATCTGGAGGGGAAGGGTACATAAATGTGTCATAACAAGTTGGAATGATTGCATCATGTACTAGGTGTCGTCGCTGAACAAAATAAAGGGTTTAATCAAATCCTAGTTTGAAAAGTCAAACGCCAATTTGAAAAGTCAAACGGTTATTTTGTGAGGTGGAGGGAGAGTAGGAAACCTACTTGGGGAGGAGTTCCCTCCCTACACCACCGGCCTACTTGGATCCGAGTTGGGGAGGGACTCCCCTCCCCTTGGCGTGCCCCCTCCACCTATATAAGGAGGGGCAGGGCTGCCCCTCCAAGGACACAACACCACGCCCTCTAAACCCTAACCCTAGCCGCCGCCCTCCATAGCCGCCGACTTGGGCACCTCCAAGCCCTAGCCGCCGGCCCTAGCACCTCTTCCTCGGTGTGTCTAAACCCTAGATCGCCGAGGGCTCTCTCATAGTCCACCATACTCGCTCCGGCTTAAGGCGAAGCCCTGCGAGATCTCCCCTCTACTTCCGGTACCACACCGTTGTGCTGCCGGAATCGCGAGGAGAGTGCTCCAACCTCCGCTGCCTGCTGGAACAAGGGAGAGGAAGGTCTTCGTCGAGTACCGAACGTGTGACCAATCATGAAGCGCCTTGGAAGGATCGTCTACGTGATCTTGAGATCGGAAAGAGTACGACTACATCACCCACGAGAATCGGCTCTCGTTAAACACTTTGGAATCTTCGAGGGTGAGTTATTCCATCGACTCGTTGCTACAATCTAGTAGATAGATCTTGGCTTGTTTGTTTGTATGCGGTAGAAATTTTTTGTTTTCCATGCTACGAAACCCTACAGGCAATGCAGTGCAGAAGGACGCTATAGCTAATAGTAGAGGAGGGGCACGGTTGCCGAGGCGAACATAGACACTAAAGGTGTCTACACATCTAAAGCAGCTGGCACGGGCGCCTCCATGTCCTTGGTCGGCTTCTTCTTCTTTAGCTTCTGCACCTTCTTGATTAGTGTCTCTAATGCCTGAATGGCAGCCGCTGCCAGTGGTGCTCGCTGGAACATGCTCAGGTACGCCGCACGAGAATTTTCATCAAAGGACTCCTCTGGCCCGATGATGCCACAAATCCGAGTGATGAACTTCTGCATTGCCACAACTCCTTCACTGAGTTGTCTCCCCTTTTTATTGATGGCGATGCGGCCGCTGCGATGCAGCGGGCTTGACTGCGGCACGACCTTGTTCTTACTCTTGCATGGTGGGGGGTGGAGATGATCGGCGGCTGGATGGGGACCACGACAGAGTCCAGGAACTGCTGCAGGGCAGGAGATTCATCTTCCGCTTCCGCAGCGGCCGCAGGGATCACCGCGCCGACACCATCGGTCGTGGCCCCGTCGGCGTGGGCGTGCGGAGAGCCGTCGTTGGTGGCACCGATCTTCGTCGCGATCGCTGCCATCATGGGCGGTTCGTCCCAGGCTTCAGTCCCCACAGGGCCCCGTTGCCCCTCAGAAGCCCCCGAAAGGTTGAGCAGGCTCATGGCATCGTCTAGCGGCCCGCCCACCAGAGCACCGGAGCCGACGTCGGAGGCGGCATCAAGCAGCCCATCCAGGGAGCTCTGGTCCACCGCTTCGTCGACCGGGCCACGGCCCTGGACCTCGGCGGCAGGAGCCCGCGTTGCAGGGGAGCGGACCAGGTCATGACTGACCCCGTCAAGGATGATCACGTGGTCGTCCGGGCGAATGACCTGAGGTGTAGCCGCCCGCTTCGCCTCTGCGTCGCGCAGAGCTCGTCGAGGAAAGCAGACACGCGCGTTGACCATCTACACAGCGCCTGCATCTCCGACGCGAGAGGTAGGATGGCTTTGTCTAGGCATGACTTGAGCTCGAGACGCAGAGCCTCCGCCTGCGAGTCAAAAGGCGCACGCTTGTCCGCCGTGGCCAGAACAACGACAGCAGGGGCCGCACATAGCAGGAGGGCATGGCACTGATCATGACGGCGTATCCCGTGGCTGCAATCACCGGCCTCCCTGCGGCAAGGCGAGCGAGTGCGCATGCGGAGGAATGGTACATCCGCATCACGGCGCGTCCCGCGGCTATCGCGCCCATGTCGAGCCTGGTCGTCCTCGTCGCGGTCGTCGCGGCGGTAGTGCTGGTGCCGCGGGTGGTCGTCTCTGCCGCTGCGACAGAGGCGGCTCGCCAGGGCCGCCGCACGCACCGCCTCTTAAGCATCTTCCGGCTCGGCGACAGGCACCGGAGGCTGCCCGTCAACCGTGAGGAAGTTCCAGTCGAAGGATACCAGGGTAGGCTTGAAGGCGTTCGCGTCGGTGCTGAGGCCGAAGAAATCCATCGGCGCCGAGGAGTAGTCCTCCATATTATCCAGGTGCACGATCACCCGGAATGTCGCTCCGCGCTTGCTGTCGGTCGGACGGTAGTCGTCGACGAAGATCTGCGAGGCAAGGCCGCTGGCGCCACGGATGGTGAAGGTGAGCCAGACCACCTTCGAGATGGAGCTAGGATTGGTAGTCCAGGCCCAGCAGTCAAGGGAGCGCACCGAGGTCATGAGCACCGAGGCCTCGTCGAGGCGGTCAAAGGAGCAGCACCGCCTGATGACGCGCTCGATGACAAACGGCGTGTGTCCATACGTCGACACCCCTTCCAGACAGAGCCGAACCCGGTAGGACATAGCCGCGCCGAAGGCGTTCTCTAGAGGCCGCCACACCCTCAGTTGGAGCAGCGCGTCGTCAGCAGCGAACCTCCCCTTGATGACGTCAGCGTAGTGAGATTGGTGCTCGAATTTGAGGAGGAATTGCCTAGGATGGTGCGGGCAAACCGCCACGTCACAGTGGCTGAGCCTATGCTCCTTCATGACCGCACGATCGTTAGCCAGGGCCTCCACCTTGCGGTTGCCGCTGATGGGCCAGGCGATGGCAGCCGTGACCGCCCATTGCTGCATGTCCTGGTCCAGCTCGAAGGAGGTTGTGATGATGACCATATCTTCATCAGGACGCCGCCCCGATGCCGCTGGGCTCCATGGCAGGGGGAGGAGGTAGAGGCCCTGGGAGCTTGGGGAAGACGGAGGAGCGGCGACGACAGCAGCCCAGGAGAGAGCCCTAGCAGCACAAGGGGATGAAGTCGGGGGCAAGCACGAGGGGGCGGCCGGATAGTGCGATGTCGCTGCTTGGGGGACTTTGAGGCTCGACGGAGCGGACAATCTCGCTTTTGTGGCCAGTGAGGTTGCAGGAGAGACAGCGGATTTTGTCGCGACAGGCAGAGGCTCGGTGGTGGTGAGCGGGGGCAAGGCAGCGAGCAGAGAGGCCTTCCGTTCGCCTTTTGAAGCGAAGCGCAGCCGCATCCGCTTGTGAGCGCCGAAAGGAGAGGTGTGGCAGTGCCGCGTCATGGCGGCTTGAAAGCGTGTCCCGTCACGAACGGCGCGGCTGGACGGAGAGCCATCCCTCCTCTTCTCGGGCAGAGGGCGCCGTGGGCGGAGGTGATGGGCCTTCAATTTGCACCGTCCTTTGGGCGATGGACGACATCACGATGAAGGAGCGCAACGCATTGAAGCCGCAGACCTTACTAGCCGCATTAATGGAGCCGACGGCTGCCCTCGGCGTATGTTACGCCGACGGCTGCCCTCGACGTAGCCTCCTCGGCAAAGGGCTCCCTCGGGGAGCAAATACAGGTCGTCGGCGTATGCTACGCCAACGGCTTTGTCCTTGGCGTAGCGGCCGTCGACATAGCTTGTTGGCAGGTTGCAAAAATATTTTTTTTAAAAAAATAATTTTTTTCTTAATTTTTTAAATCTTTGAATTGTTATAATCGTTAATCTCTCACTTTGAACATTTTAACACTAATTACATTTAATATTTAATTAAATTGCAGTCTTGGTCAAACTTTCCGGCCGATCACCCATCCTAATACTACTTCGGCTCCAACACGCTTAACTTCCTCGTTCCTTCAGAATCTGTTTTCGCAAAGCAATTGATACATTGTTGTCAATACTATGATATCAATCCTATTAACTCTTATATCATCATGTCACATGTTTGTATTTTTTAAAATTACAAATAATTATTTAAGTAAACATTAATGAATAAGTAAAAATATTATTGAATTCAAATAAAAATATAATAATTTTACTTTTTTGTATTTTTATTTAATATGGATTAATTAATATCTTTAAATCCGTAAAACGGAATTCGACAAATAATATGTCTAAATCTATCAGAAAAATGAGAGGAATCCAAATATGATATCCATATCAACTAAACACCAATCCTCCGTTTTTGAATTAGCTATTTGGTGGTTGCTTCAGAAAATCCCCTTTTTTGCGCTCGAAAATGATAAATGCATTTTTGGTGCGATAAAAAGGAAAACTTGAATTGGATCTTTGATAAAATAGCATATTGTGGACCTAAAAATAATTTTTGTAAAAAAACATGAGCATCGGATCATGTACCTGTAGTTCATATCTGACCCACTTTCTACCGATTCGGCAGCAAATTGTCTTTTTCACGAGAGGTGAACGGAAAGGTTTCGGATCCCCTGTTGGAACATTGTCCATATAAGGTGGTCTAGTATTTTTATAAAATATGGTGGTAGCATTTTGAATTAGCCATTTGGTGGTTGCTTCATAAAACCGTCCATTTTCTATGCTCGGAAAATAGAAAATGGCTTTTTGGTGCGACGAAAAGGAAAACTCCCCCCTACAACATTGTTCGCCATCCCATGATGCACATGTATGCACAATATGGGCACATTATCACAAACTATGCCTTAATTCTAGCCATAACATTGGTCATTTGATCCGAAAGCCAAGAAATCTCGAATGAGATAGGTCATTTTGTGAAGGTTTTTCCAGACATAATTAATATACCAGGTTTGATATTTTTCCTTATAACTATGTCACATAGTATGACACCACGTGAAGGTTTCGCATTGTTTCGATCGTTTTTAAATTTTTATGCCCGTTTTAAACTATATATAATATTTTATGTTTCAATTAATTATTTTTACTAATTTATAATATTTGAGTGTAGATAGATAGATCTTATTTTTCTGCAAATTTTGATATATTATTTGTATTTTTCCAAATTAAAATGTTTTAGTTATGATTTTTTAAGGGCAATTCTACGCCGACAACTGCTTGACGGGGCTAGTCTGAAAGATGGCTACGCCGACGGCCCTATTCCTATAGCGATAAACTATGACGAACCCGATCGAAAGCGTCAAGCAAAGAGCGAAAAGAGCTGCTACAAAAGCTTGCGGACATAGGAGTATAGCGGTAGGCCAGGCAGGTACCAATAATTTCATTGTTTTCTCCCAAGCACACGGTGCGGTGCAGTGCAGCAGCATATCTGGCCCTGAACTAATCAGGGTCTAAGCATTTTCTCCCTGGGAATGATGGTCCTGGGGTGGGCCGGGTACAGCAACATGGAAGGACGCCGGAGACGGGAGGAGGATCGGAGTCATATGCTCCATGGATATTCTGCACGGCAAAGGACGCAGGAAACACTCGTCGGTGGTGGACGGAGGAGATGATGATGACAGCCGATCGATCGAGTAGTCGGGTACAAAAACACACAACAAGCTGTTGTTGCTGGTTTCTGACTAGGCCATGAAAAAGTTCAGATATCTTTGTACTGTGAGTTCTCAAGATTTCTTACGACGCCCGCTTCCACTACCAGCGAAACTTGTTTTTGCGTCCCACAAATGCACATGGAGTACAAGATCCAGCAGACTCAAGGAAGGAATTCAACTGTAGTAAGTAACACTTTTCAATCAAGTGAAGTCTTCTCCATAAAATGGTAGGTAACTCTAGTATGTAGACAGGTTGATATTGACTGAGAAACATGTAAGCAGACAGTAGTACTATCATGTACTCCATTAGGCTTATGTTACTCCTACATTAAACGGTAGATAACTCTAGTATGCAGACAGGTTGAGAATATGCTGACGAGGACGGAGGAAGGAAGAGCACAAACTTTCAGGTCACCCACCTCCAATAATCCAAAATACTACAGCTACAGGCTCGAGGCGCCGCTTCCAGGCTAGATAGCCGCAATTAAACGTCACAAAGCGCGCGCTCTCTTTTGGAAAGCAGTGGGCTGCCACGAGGGCCCACGTGACATGACTTCAGCAACATATTGGCATTGGCATTCGCTGTTGCATATGGACCTCTCTATTTGGTTCTCTTTTCCCTTTTCTTTTTCTTTTTCTTCTTCTAACTTTTCATTCCATGATAGTAATAGAAAACAAAATTTCTTCAACTCTTTAGGATTGAGTTGAAACTTAGACGATCGAACTCTAGATATCGAATCAGCTAACCTGCCATTTTTTTACTGCTTTATGCTAAAGAATGGGATCGAAGCATGCACTTTTGCCAGAGGGGCAACTAGGTAGGTATAGTCCATTGCTACTTAGTATTTGTTTTAGAAAATGGATACCTGATTAGCTAAGCAAAACGCACTATATAAGATAGATCTACTCACGTACTCCCTCCGTTTAGAAATATAAGATGTTTTCGGTTTGTGAAGAAGATGTATCTAGACACCTTTTAGTGTATAGGTTCAAGGTGTCTAGATACATCTCATTCATAAACCTAAAACATCTTATCTTTTCAAACGGAGGGAGTAGATTACAATGTCGCAGCAGATACGATATGTTTTATGAGCATGGCTCAACACAACAAAAATATCCTCATGCGCCATACTTTTCTTAGATGGCACAAACCCAAAATACCTGTAAAGGTTTTGTACCGACGGATGAGCATTCTCGGCACCCATTTAGGTAGATTGCATGTAATAATCGCGCTAGAGAAATAAAGGCATTTATTTGTGTGTCGTGCATGTTTGAGGATGTTTGATGTGACCCCACTAGAGCATATTCATTTGTGCGGCGCTGATTAAATCTGACTGAGTGTATGTGTCAGAGATTGACTACCCTCCTCGTTGCTCCCTCATGGCCTTTATATGAAGAGGCTGTTGGAATTATGCCCTAGAGGCAATAATAAAGATGTTATTATTATAATTCTTGTTCATGATAAAGTTTATATTCCATGCTAGAATTGTATTAAGCGGAAACATTAATACTTGTGTGGTTTGTGAACAACACCGTGTCCCTAGTAAGCCTCTATGGACTAGCTCATTGATCAATGATGGTTAAGGTTTTCTAACCATAGACATGAGTTGTCAATTGATAATGAGATCATATCATTGGGAGAATGATATGGTGGACAGACCCAAACTAAGCGAAGCAATTAGATCGTGTCATCGTGTTCGTCTTTGCGAAGCTTTTCTTATGTCAAATATTGTATTCCTTAGACCATGAGATAATGCAACTCCCTGGTATCGGAAGAAAGCTTTGAGGTCATCAAACGTCATCCTATGAGAGGGTGATCATAAAGGTGTCTCTCAGGTGATCGGAAAGTATCTGTTGGGTTGTATGTATCGAGATGGAATTTGTCCCTCCCAAGTCGGAGAGATATACTTCGGGCCCACTCGGTAATCGATATCAACACCGCTTGCAAGCATGTGGTTAAGGAGTTGATCACAAAGTGATATCGGATTACGGAGTAAAGTACTTTGCGTGAACGAGATTGAACTAGGTATGACGATACCGACGATCGAATCTCGCAAGTAAAATATCGCGAGACGAAGGGAATATATATATGGGATTGATTGAATCCTGGCATCGTGGTTCATCCGATATGATCATCGATGAATGTGTGGGAGTCAATATGGGTGCCTGCACCCGCTGATTATTGATAGAAGATCATGTCGCATATTCTCGAACCCGAGGTCACACACTTAACGTGTCTCGACGCTAGGATAGATTGGATAATTGGTTTATGAGTTTTTGTTCGGAGTCTCGGATGGGATCCGGGATATCACGAGAGGTTCCGGACTGGTCCGGAGACTAAGATTCATATAAGGCCGTGCAGTTTTGGAGTTGAATTGTTCCGTTAATCGGTATTGTACCGAAGCTTCTAGAACCTTCCGGAAGGGGGCCAACATGGTCCCACCTTCCGGGAGGGGGCATGGGCCTATGAGGGAGTGTCCTGGCCGCATTGGGCCAGGGGCACAAGGCCCCATAGGGCCCAGCCGATTCTAGATAGATTTAACTCATTTAAATCTAGGGATAGAATTTCTAGATAAGGGGATAAGTTTAAATCGTTTAAACTAGAGATAGGTTTGGAGGAGGGGCTAGGGCTGGCCGCCGCCACCCCCTCTATATATAGAGGGCTGGTGCGCCCCCTCCCCCCTACACACATCTCCCTCCAAGCCCTAGTTGCCCTGCCGCCTTCCACTCTCCCTCCCGATCGTTTGTAGGCGAAGCCTGCAGCAAATTCTCCACCATATACACCACGCCGTCGTGTTGTAGATCCAATCCATCTCTCCACCATACTTGCTGGTCCGAGGAAGGAGGAGACGTCGAGGTGCTGCACGTGTGCATCTCATGGAGGCACCGCCACTTGTGGTGCTAGATCGGATCGGATCGCGAGGAGGAGAAGCGAGTACGACTACATCACCCACGTTCCGATTTAACGTTCACTGTGCGAATCTTCAAGGGTATGAAGATCTAATCCAATCCTCTCGTTGTTTGCATCTCCTAGATTAGATCTTGGCTTTCCTCTGTTCGCTCAGAGAAAATTTTGATTTACTATGCTAAACCCGTCGCTGGTATCGAGCTAGATCTATGCGTAGATGTGATTCACGAGTAGAACGCAACATGGTTGTTGCGCGTTGATGTTTTCTGCTGCAAGCCTCTTGTTTGTGTTCTTCTTATGGCGCGGGATAGTGAGATTGAAGCGGTCCAGGCCAACCTTACGCTGACGCCGTCATGAGACCGCTCCGCACTTGACGTGTGGCTTGTTCCACACATGCGGCTGGTGGATGTCGATTTCTCACTATAGTGGTCATGGGATTAACACCGAGTTTGGCAACCATAATATCACCGTTGTGGCTTTACGTAGGTAAGAATCGTTCTTAGCATCTACTCCCATAAGCCATAAAACATGCAACAACAAAGTAGAGGCGTCTAACTTGTTTTTGCAGGAGTGTTTTCGTGATATGGTATGGCCCAAGATGTGATGTGTATATTGTATGGCGATCATGTTTTGTAATGTTTCACGACTTGCATGTCGATGAGTACACAACCGCAGGAGCCATATGGTTGTCTTTATAATTGTGTATGACCTGCAGTCAACTTCTTATACGCCATGTAATAGCTCTACTTTATCGCTAAGTAGTTAGCAATAGTTGTAGTTGCTATTCGTGGTGGAGGAAATCATGGTGGAGTGATGGAGATCATGCCGAACGCACAAGATGGAGATCATTGCGAAGATTGGCTATACCATGTCACATAAAGTTATATGCATGTGATGTTTATCATTTTATGTATCTTATCATGCTTAGATCACGACAGTAGCATTATAAGATGATTCCTCACTTAAAGATCAAGATAAAACTGTGTTCTCCCAAGTATGCACCGTTATGAAAGTTCGTCGTGTCCAAGCATCACGTGATGATCGGGTGCTATAGACTCTACGCCACATACAACGGGTGCAAGCCAGCTTTTGCACACGCGGAAATACTTGGGTCTAGCTTGACGAGCCTAGCATGTACATATGGCCTCGGAACACAAGAACCGAAAGGTTAAGCATGAGTCATATGAATGATATGATCGACACGTTGTCCACCATTGAAACCACATCTCTTCTCGTGAAGATCGGATTAGGTGTGGTGAATTTGGATCGTGTTCACTAAACAACTTGAGGATGTTGAATTTAGTGGAGTTCATCTAGTAATTTGATTAAGTTGAACTATTTATCATGAACATAGTCTAAATTGTACTTGCAAATACTGAGATCACATGGCCAAGTCCAACTTCAACTTCAACGCTTTTGCTGAGAAAGAAAAGCTTAGAAACAATGGGTCTAACTTCACCAACTGGTTCCGCAATCTAAGAATCATTACATGCGAGGACAAAAGGACTATGTCCTTGAGAAAGCGTTAGGTAACCCTCGCCAAGAATCGCCGCTGATGAGAAAGCTGTCTATCACCACGCAAAGATGATTGTGGTGTGATTAAGAGCACCATGTTGTTTGCTATGGAACCGAACTTCAAAATCGTTTTGAAAACTATCCCGGCCCTTTGAGATTCTCGAGGAGCTGAAAACCATGTTTCGAGACTCAGCACGTTCGAGAGATATGAGATCTCCGAGAAGTTCTTTAAGCGCAAGATGGAGGAAGGAGTTCCGTTAGTGAGCACGCCATTAAGATGTCGGGCTACACTCAACGCCTTGAGCAACCGGATCAAGATTCCAGAGGAGCTCAAGATTGACAGGTTCGCAATCACTCCTCCCAGCCTACAAAAGTTTTGTAGTGACTCATAATCAGATTGGTTCCACTGACACGATCACCGAGCTCTTCGCAGTCAAGGCTGCGGAGGTGGACATCAAAAAGAATAATCATGTGTTGATGGTCAACAAGCCCTCCTTTAAGAAAGGTAAAGGTGCAAAGAAGCCCTTCAAGAAAGGCGGCGGTAAGTTGCTGTTCTCGCCGAGAAGAAGCTCAAGTGGTCCCAAGCCGGACACCGAGTGCTTCTATTGCAAGGACAAGGGTCACTGAAGTGCAACTGTCCAAGTACTTAGCGGACAAGAAGGCTGGCACCATCAAAGGTATATTTGATATACATGTTATTGATGTTTTCCTTACTAGCCCTCGTTGTAGTGCACAGGTATTTGATACCGTTCGGTTGCTAATATTTGTAACTCAAACAGAGCTACGGAATAGACGGCTTGCGAGGGATGAGGTGACGATGCGCGTTGGCAACGGATCAAGAGTTGATGTGATGGCGCCGCACGCCTCCTTAGTTTTACCTTCGGGATTAGTTTTAAACCTTAATAAATGTTATTATGTGCCTGCGTTGAGCATGAACATTATTTCGGATCGTGTTTATTGCAAGACGGTTATTCATTTAAATCGGAAAATAATGGTTGTTCTATTTATATGAGTAACATCTTTTATGGTCATGCACCTCTTGTGAATGGTTTATTTCTTCTAAATCTCGAAAGGGATGAAACACACATCCATAACATTGAGGCTAAGAGATGCAAAGTAGATAGTGATAATACTACTTATTTGTGGCAATGTCGTCTAGGTCATATTGGTGTAAAGCGCATGAAGAAACTCCATTCGATGGACTTTTGGAGTCTCTTGATTTTGAATCATTTGACACATGCGAACCATGCCTCATGGGCAAGATGATCAAAACCCCGTTCTCGGTATGATGGAGCGAACAGCGGACTTGTTGGAAATCATACATACCGATGCATGCGGACCGATGAGTGTTTCGACGCGCGGTGGATATCGCTATTTTCTCACTTTTACCGATGACTTAAGTAGATATGGGTATATCTATTTAATGAAACATAAATCTGAAACGTTTGAAAAGTTCAAAGAATTTCAGAATGAAGTGGAGAACCATCGTAATGTAAAGATTAAGTTTCTACGATCCGATCGTGGGGCGAATATTTGAGTTATGATTTTCTCACGCATCTCAAAGCAAGTGGAATCGTTTCACAACTCACGCCACCCGAACACCACAAGCAATGGTGTGTCTGAACGCCGAATCGAACCCTATTAGATATGGTCCGATCGATGATGTCTCTTACTGATTTGCCGTTATCATTTTGGGGTTATGCATTAGAAACCGCTGCATTCACTTTAAATAGGGCTCCATCTAAATCCGTTGAGACGACACCGTATGAACTGTGGTTTGGTGCTAAACCTAAGTTGTCGTTTCTTAAAGTTTGGGGATGCGAAGCTTACGTCAAGAAGTTGATGCCGGACAAGCTCGAATCCAAAGCGGAGAAATGCGTCTTCATAGGATACCCTAAGGAAACTATTGGGTATACCTTCTATCACAGAACCGAAGGCAAAGTGTTTGTCGCAAAGAACGGTTCCTTTCTTTAGAAGGAGTTTCTCTCGAAAGAAGTGAGTGGGAGGAAAGTAGAGCTAGACGAGGTTATTGAACCTTCTCTTGAATTGGAGAGTAGCGCAGCACCTGAAATTGTTCCAGAGCCGCCTACACCAACAATAGAGGAAGCAAATGACAAGGATCATGAAGCTGGACGATGTCACATCGAACGTCGCAGGTCGACAAGGTCGCGTGCCCTCTGAGTGGTACAAGAACCCTGTCTTGACTTTCTTGTTAGTAGAAGACGGTGAACCTACGAACTATGAGGAAGCGATGATGAGCCCAGCATCGAGAAATGGCTAGAAGCCATGAAATCCGAATTGGGATCCATGAGCGAAAACCAAGTATGGACTTTGGTGGACCCTCCTAGCGACCGAAAGGCCGTTGAGTGCAAATGGATCTTCAAGAAGAAAACGGACGCGGATGGTAATGTTACCGTCTATAAAGCACGGCTTGTTGCGAAAGGTTTTCGACAAGTTCAAGGTGTTGACTACGATGAGACTTTCTCTCCGTAGCGATGTTTAAGTCCATTCGGATTTTATTAGCAATTGCGTTTCATGATTATGAAATATGGCAAATGGATGTCAAGACTGCTTCCTCAATGGCAACATTGATGAAGAGTTGTATATGATGCAACCCAAGGTTTTGTCGATCCTAAGGATGCCGATAAAGTATGCAAACTTCAGCGTTCCATTTATGGATCAAGCAAGCATCTCGGAGTTGGAACCTTCGTTTTGATCAAGTGATCAAGAGCTTTGGATTTGTTCCAAATTGCTCTGAAGCTTGCATCTACAAGAAAGTGAGTGGGAGCTCGGTGGCGTTTACGGTACTATATGTGGATGACATATTGATTATTGGAAATGACATCAACATGCTTAACGATGTGAAGAGTTATTTGAACAAGTGTTTTTCAATGAAAGACCTAGGTGAAGCTGCTTATATATTGGGCATCAAAATCTATAGAGATAGACAAAGGCCTCGATAGCTTTAAGCGAGTACATACCTAGACAAAGTTCTGAAAAGGTTCAGAATGGATAAGGCATTGAAAGGTTCAAGGCCTATGTTGTCGAGTAAGATATTGAGCAAGGCTCAGTGTCCACTGATGGTAAATGATAGGGAAGCTATGAGCAAAGTGCCTTATGCCTCGCCATAGGTTCCATCATGTATGCCATGTTGTGTACTAGACGGATGTGTCCAATGCTCTTAGTTGTGACGAGATATCAAAGTGATCCGAGTGGAACCTTTGGACAGCCGTGAAGAACATCCTAAGGTACCTAAATAGGACTAAAGAAATGTTCTTAGTCTATGGGGGTGATGAACAGCTTGTCATAAAAGGTTACGTCGACGCTAGTTTTGACACCGACAAGGATGATTCTAAATCTCGAACGGGATACGTTTATATTTTGAATGGAGGAGGCTGAGTGGAGAAGCTGCAAGCAAAGCGTGATCGCGGGATCTACATGAAAGCGGAATACATGGCTGCTTCGAAGCGTCAAGTGAAGGAGTTTGGATCGAAACTTCATCATCGAAGCTTGGCGTGGTTCAAGTGCATTGGACCCTTTGGAGATATTATTGTGACAACACGGGCGCCATAGCACTCGCTAAGGAACCAAGATATCATCCAAAGACCAAGCATATCAATCAAGAAGTTTCATATAATCCGAGATTATATAGCGGATGGAGATCTGAAGATCAGCAAAGTACATACAGATCTGAATGTCGCAGATCCATTGACTAAACCTCTTCCACGTGTAAAACATGATCAGCACCTCAGTGCCATGGGTGTGAGATTGTTGCCAAATGTAAACTAGATTATTGACTCTAGTGCAAGTGGGAGACTGTTGGAATTATGCCCTAGAGGCAATAATAAAGATGTTATTATTATAATTCTTGTTCATGATAAAGTTTATATTCCATGCTAGAATTGTATTAAGCGGAAACATTAATACTTGTGTGGTTTGTGAACAACACCGTGTCCCTAATGCGCCTCTATGGACTAGCTCATTGATCAATGATGGTTAAGGTTTCTAACCATAGACATGAGTTGTCAATTGATAATGGGTTCATATCCTTGGGAGAATGATATGGTGGACAGACCAAAACTAAGCGAAGCAATTAGATCGTGTCATCGTGTTCGTCTTTGCGAAGCTTTTCTTATGTCAAATATTGTATTCCTTAGACCATGAGATAATGCAACTCCCTGGTATCGGAAGAAAGCTTTGAGGTCATCAAACGTCATCCTATGAGAGGGTGATCATAAAGGTGTCTCTCGGTGATCGGAAAGTATCATTGGGTTGTATGTATCGAGATGGAATTTGTCCCTCCCAAGTCGGAGAGATATACTTGGGCCCACTTTCGTGTCGATATCAACACGCTTGCAAGCATGTGGTTAAGGAGTTGATCACAAAGTGATATCGGATTACGGAGCAGTAAAGTACTTGCTGTGAACGAGATTGAACTAGGTATGACGATACCGACGATCGAATCTCTGGCAAGTAAAATATCGCGAGACAAAGGGAATATATATATGGGATTGATTGAATCCTGGCATCGTGGTTCATCCGATATGATCATCGATGAATGTGTGGGAGTAAATATGGGTGCCCAGACCCCGAGGTTGATTAATGATAGAAGATCATGTCGCATATTCTCGAACCCAGGGTCACACATAACGTGTCTCGGCTAGGATAGATTGGATAATTGGTTTATGAGTTTTGTTCGAGTCTAGGATGGGATCCGGGATATCACGAGAGGTTCGAATGGTCCGGAGAATAAGATTCATATAAAGCGGTGCAGTTTTTGGAGTTCGGAATTGTTCGGGTTAATCGGTATTGTCTGGCTTCTAGAACCTTCCGGAAGGGGCCAACGTGGTCCCACCTTCCGGGAGGGGGCATGGGCCTATGAGGGAGTGTCCTGGCCGCATTGGGCCAGGGGCACAAGGCCCCATAGGGCCCAGCCGATTCTAGATAGATTTAACTCGTTTAAATCTAGGGATAGAATTTCTAGATAAGGGGATAAGTTTAAATCGTTTAAACTAGAGATAGGTTTGGAGGAGGGGCTAGGGCTGGCCGCCGCCACCCCCTCTATATATAGAGGGCTGGTGCGCCCCCTCCCCCTACACACATCTCCCTCCAAGCCCTAGTTGCCCTGCTGCCCTTCCACTCCCTCCCATTTGTTTGTGGCGAAGCCCTGCAGCAGAAATTCTCCACCATATACACCACGCCGTCGTGTTGGAGATCCAATCCATCTCTCCACCATACTTGCTGGTTCGAGGAAGGAGGAGACGTCGAGGTGCTGCACGTGTGCATCTCACGGAGGCACCGCCACTTGTGGTGCTAGATCGGATCGGATCGCGAGGAGGAGAAGCGAGTACGACTACATCACCCACGTTCCGACGAACGTTCCGCTGTGCGAATCTTCAAGGGTATGAAGATCCAATCCAATCCCTCTCGTTGTTTGCATCTCCTAGATTAGATCTTGGCTTTCCCTCTGTTCGCTTCCGTAGAAATTTTTTGTTTACTATGCTGCAAAACCCGTCAGAGGCTAGGTCTCGGAAGACGTCCAAGTTGGTTACAAGTTTGAGGGAAGAACCCTAAAGTTTTCTATCTAGTCTTGTCGTATCCGCAAAGGAGTTGAGTCCATCATGGGCTTGCCACCGGGGCGAACCACATAGGCCAATAGCCCCGTATGGCATACCTAAGTCACAACTACTTTAATGAAAACCTCATGACCAGCTTCTGCAAGATTGCCATCACCCCCGTCTTTTGGCTAATTGGGCTTGTAGATTACAAAACTTCCCTTTAGACATGTGTCCATCCAGGGTAGGAAGACCCACATACTTCTCTTCAAACACCATGGAAGACACTTGTAGTGCCAACCGTACCTCATCTTGTACAAGAATGGCACAACCTCCACCAAATAAGATTGAGCATTTAGCTAGTTTTATAAGTTGACTCGTAGCTAAAGCATAAATATCGAAAATTTTCTTCACTCTAATAGCCACTTCATAGTTTTCTTTGGAAAACAGTAATGTATCGTCAGTGAATAAGAGGTGCGATACCCCTGGAGCTCGCAGACAAATCTTTAAAGGAGAAATTTCATTTGCGACAATTTCTTCGTTCAGAAGAGAAGAAAGTCCGCCAACGACAAAAATATAAAAACATGGATAATGTATCACCTTGCCATAGCCCACGCAACAAACTGTCGTTGCTGGTTTCTGACTAGGCCCCCACTCCCGGGAAATTTTCAGATATATTTTGTACAATGAGTTCTCAATTTTTTCTTACGAGGGTAACCAATAATGTTCAACGGAATTGGAAAGCTTACAGTCAAACTTGCTTGCTTGACTTGCTCTGGCGAGACCTTATCTCTTTCCCCTCTCCCCGCTACTGTAGCTGCTTCAGCCGCCGGCCGCGCCGGGCCAAACCGAAGCCGACCTCGCCGGCTTCGCCGGTCGAGGGAGGCGGAGGTGTGGCTCCGGATCTATTCCTGTATATACTAGCTGTAGGGTCTGGCTTTGTGCCGGAGTTTGGCGTCCTGCCGGGTGGCGTCCGTCGAGTTCCTCTGGCCGGAACCGATGGCAGCGGCCGCTGCTCTTCAAAGCTGCCAGGACGGCAGCGGTGGGGAGTTCGTGGGCTTCTTGTGCCCCAAATAAGGCCATCTCTAGGCGCTGCTCCAGGGCGTTGGAGTCGTCGTCTTCTTCGGCCGGCCGTGGCGGCGAGGGAAGAACGAGCGGCGACGGCCTAACGATTGGAGTTCTCCGCCTGCAGTCTCCTTTGTCCTGGTCGCTACCGCACAATGACCGGCGGCGGTCCTTGCTCCTCTCCAGTGAGGCCTCTTGGTGGGGATTCTCTGTGAGGTGGGGAATGACCGGGAGCTGTGCAAATAAGTGTGGTGCTTCTTCAATCCGGGACATCCTGCTGCTGCTTCTCTTCTTGCTGACCGGCCATGGTGGCGAGGGGAAGAGGGGATGGAGCAGCGATGGTGCCTTTGCCCGTGGAGATGGAGTTGCTGCCGCTTCTCTGGCCGGCCATGGTGGCGAGGAGAGGGGCGGAGTTAATTCCATGTTCTGCAGGTATTAAGGTTTGAAGAAGGGTTCGTGGGTTCTGCGCCAAGCTAATTCTCTTCAGCGTCTGTCTCCCACCCGTGGCAGGTGTGGTGAGTCGGTCGGCCGGGTAGCACCATCGGGTGTGGTAAGGAGCCCTCTGCTGCTGACTTATTCTGCTAGATTCAGTGCTGGACAGCAGTGGAGTTGGGAGGCTATCTTCTTGAGCATCACCTCGGCGGCGGGTCATAGCCGTCCGACATCCAAGGTCAGCACATGGCCTATCAAAAAGCCGGTAAAGGATTCCGGAAATTTTCTAACCTCCTTCGTGAGGCCTTTGAAGTCAGCCGCCGCACTGCTCGTCGGCTCAGGAGCAAGTGGTTGCGTCCTCGCTCCTGTGCATGATGGTGGCGTGCCTGTCTTCATGCTCGGTGGTGGAGAAGAGGCAGGATCGGTTTGTCATTTGTCTTTTTTCAGAGAGGTCTTTTCTACCTATATCAGGGACCTATGTGTTTACTCTTATTTGATGGGGTCCTTTGTAATCTTTTGTAACTTCCACCGCTTGAAATATAGGTGAAGCCTCTAGTCCTTTCGGGGACACTCCTTGTTCAAAAAAAAAACTTGCTTGCTTGCCTTTGTGCCCCGGAAATGCACATGGAGTACAGATCCAGCAGATTTAAGGGCGGAATTCAACGGAACTACTGACGCTTCTCACTCGTCCTATCCATTAAAACGTTGGGTAAATCTAGAATGCAGACAAAATGATGTTGACTGTTTTTTTTAACGGGAAATGATGTTGAATGAAGAACATGTACGCAGACAGTAGTACTCCCTCCGTTTGGGATTATAAGTCCCGCGCGAAACAACAAAATATAAATATTATAGCATAAAAATTATACCATTAAAAACTTTAGAGGTTATATTTTCTAATGGTATAACTTTTATGATATATAAGTTATATTTTATTGATCAAATTAATAATCTAGATATACGCGTAGAACAATTCCAAACAGAGGGAGTAGTAGCATGTAGGCTGACGAGGACGGAGCAAGGAAGAGCACACAGACTTTCGATCACCCACCTCCGATCCTACGGGCTCGAGGCGCCGCTTCCAGGCTTAGCTTAGCCGCAATAATGCGCGCGCACTCTTTTGGCTAGTAGTGGGGTGCTGCCAGGGCCCACGTGACATGACTTCAGCAACGTATTGGCATTGGCATTCGCTGTTGCATATGGACCTCTCTATTTGCTTCTCTTTTTCCTTTTGTTTTCCTTTTTCTTCTTCTAACTTTTCATTTCATGATAGTAATAGAAAACAAAATTTCTTCAACTCTTTAGGATTGAGTTGAAACTTAGACGATCGAACTCTAGATATCGAATCAGCTAACCTGCCATTTTTTTACTGCTTTATGCTAAAAAATGGGATCGAAGCATGCACTTCGTCTTTTGCCAGAGGGTCTACTAGGTATAGTCCATTGCTACTTAGTATTTGTATTAGAGAATGGATACCTGATTAGCTAAGCAAAACGCACTATGCAAAGTCGCAGCAGATACGATATTTTTTACGAGCATGGCTCAACGCAACAAAAATATCCCCATGTGCGGTACTTTTCTTAGACGGCACAAACCCAAAGTATCTGTAAAGGTTTTTTATCCGACGGATGAGCATTCTCGGCACCTATTTAGGCCGGCGGTCATATATTCGTCGGTAGGCACGATGCCATCACGTCCAAATGTCACGGTAGATTGCACGTAATAATCGCGCTAGAGAAATAAAGGCATTTATTTGTTCGTCGTGCATGTTTAAGGATGTTTGATGTGGCTCCACTAGAGCATATTCATCTGTGTAGGCCTTGATTAAATCTGGTGAGTGTATGTGTCAGATATTGACTACCCTCCTCGTCGCTCCCTCCTAGCCTTTATATGGGGAGGCTAGGTCTCGGGAGACGTCCGAGTCGGTTACAAGTTTGAGGGGGGAGGGGGGAGGGGGGCTAACGTTTTCTATCTAGTCTTGTCGTATCCGCCAAGGAGTCGAGTCCTTCATAGGCTTGGTCTCACCAGAATCGTGATGGGCTTCACCGTAATAGTGGATCGTGATGTGGGCTTCCTACCGGGACGGACCATAACCATATAGGCCAATAGTCGCGTAGGGCATACCTATGTCACAACTACTTTAACGAAAACCTCACGACTAGCTTGTGCAAGATTGCCATCACCCCATATTAAGAGTCTTTTGGCTAACTGGGCATGTAGATTGCAAAAATCCCCTTTAGACATGTATCCATCCAGGGTAGGAAGACCCATATACTTCTCTTCAAACACCATGGAAGACACTTGTAGTGCTGACCGTACCTCATCTTGTATAAGAATGGGACAAGCTCCACCAAATAAGATTGAGCATTTAGCTGGTTTTATAAGTTGACCCGTAGTTAAAGCATAAATATCGAAAAATTTCTTCACTCTAATAGCCTCTTCATGGTTTTCTTTGAAAAACAGTAATATATCGTCAGCGAATAAGAGATGTGATACCCCCGGAGCTCGCAGACAAATATTTAAAGGAGAAATTTCATTTTCGACAATTTCTTTGTTCAGAAGAGCAGAAAGTCCGTCAACGACAAAAAAAATAAAAACGGTAATAATGAATCACCTTGCCGTAGCCCACGCAACGGTGCAAATGAATCTAACAAGGTTTCATGAAACTTTATTGCATATCTCACCAATGTCACACATGTCATGATCCAGTCCATAAGACAATGAGAGAAACCCAGCTTGTACATCGCGTGTCTCGAGAAAGACCAATCAATTACCATGTCATATGCCTTAGATAAATCCAGCTTATTGACGCAAAAACTTATTGTTATGTCTTTTTCATGTTTGATATATCCACTCAAAAGCCAACAATGCATCTGTAACCATTCTTCCAGAAACAGGGTTATATATCTCTGCCTGATGATGCCCCGAGGCTCAGGGCATCACCTATATATGTGGAAGAACTTGTCCATAAGCTGGGACCCACGTATCACACCATAAGCTTATTAATTGCATCACAATGTATCTAATTGAACTTGTCTATAAACTGGACCCACGTGTCAGTTAAAGTTGCATACATGCAAGAGAGATGAGAAACTAAAATAATATTCTATTGCTTATGGACAACCCACAAACTTGTAGGCCACCTTAAAGTTTTGAGCTTATGGATATCTTATTGATAGCCTTCACTATGTATATGGAACTTCTTATTGACTACTTTTTTCTTATTGATAGCCTTATTGTTAACATAGTGGATGCCCTCGGTGTGCTCCTTGGTGTGCACATCGTGGCGACACTTTCACGTGCGCGCGCTGCCGGAAATCATCGGCGCAAATGGATGGAGAAAAAAGGGAGCTACTACGACAAGGTCGCGGCCATGTTATGTCCGAGTCATCACTCTCATCCTTTGGTTATCTGGATGGACCGGACGTTTAGCAGGATCTAGAATTGCCGTTGGCTCATCGAAAGGATCGCCAGAGCTAGGTCGTGCTGCTGCGACCGTGGATGCACTGTTCCATCGTTTCCAGCAGATCAGATTAGAGAAGCAGGCTCCAACAGAGGCGGAATATTCGTGAGGATAATGCTTCTTGTGCCAAGTTCCAACCTCGCTCGCCTGCCTTTATATATGTGACATCCCGCAGAGGCACTGGCCGCACGTACATATATCGGTGCATGGGCATCGGGCAACCTGTTTGGAATCGCCCTTTATGCAAGAGAGCCAGTGTTAAACACATCCATGCATGCATTTCTCAAAAGGTAATCAGCACTAGCATGAAGCTAAATTATCCCTCAAAAAAAGCATGAAGAAGCTAAACTATGGCTTTACACACATGTATTAGTGTCGCAATTTTCCACTTGCCGTGATCGCAGACGAAGGCTAGCTCGGCCAAGTGTTAACACAATGATCAAGCACAAATTAACTCTCAACCGGAAAGCATGCATCAAGCAAAGGGAGAAAAAAGAGCAGCTACAAACTGATAGTTTGAGAGAATAATAACTTGTATTGATTTTAGCCACGGTGAGCTTTTATATAGATTACAACTAACTTGGACTCCAAGACTAATAGAGATAGAGTTACAATCCGAAGCCGCACCGACCTATACTCTAATATCCCCCCGCAGTCTCAACGTCAGGAGTAACGATGTTGAGACTGAAGCGAATGTCTGTAAACGATGAAGTGGGGAGTCCTTTAGTAAAAATATCAGCAAATTGAGCACTTGTAGGAACATGAAGAACTCGAACTTCGCCAAGAGCCACCTTCTCTCGAACAAAGTGAATATCAATCTCAATATGCTTCGTGCACCGATGTTGAACGGGATTGGAGGCCATGCAGACTGCAGAAATATTGTCACAATAAACAATGGTGGCTTGCTCCAGGGGTCGATGAAGCTCGACGAGTAGCTGACGCAGCCACATCGCCTCCGCCACGGCATGGGCAACCGACCTATACTCAGCCTCAGCAGAAGACTTGGAAACTGTTACTTGCCTTTTAAAACACCAAGAAACAAGATTATCTCCTAAATAAATACAAAATTCAGATATGGACCATAAAGTATCTGGACAACCTGCCTAGTCTGCATCAGAATAAACTGTCAAGCTTGTAGGGGAAGAAGGCAATAGTGATTGTGGAAAAGGTGTTGGAGATATGCCCTAGAGGCAATAATAAATGTAGTTATTATTATATCTTTGTGTTTATGATAAATGTTTACATTCATGCTATAACAGTATTAATCAGGAAACATTAATACTTGTGTGATTTGTAAACTAAATTAGAGTCCCTAGTAAAGCCTCTTCATAATACTAGCTTGTTGGTTAATAGATGATTGTGGTTTCCCTATCATGAACATTGAGATGTTATTAACAACAAGATCATATCATTAGGAGAATGGTGTGATGGACATACTCGTATAGATAAGCGTAGCATATAGATCAAGTCATTTTAATAGTTCAATTGCTATATGCTTTCTGATACATAGTAACCTAATTCCTTCGACCATGAGATCATGCTTATCACCATCATCGGAAGGATGCTTTGATGACATAAAACACCACACGATGAATCAGGTGGCTATAAAGGTGGCATTGAGTGTTCGGAAAGTATGGGTTGAGACACATGAATCAAGAGTGGGATTTGTCCATCCATATGATGGATAGATAAACTCTGGGCCCTCTCGGTGGAATGTCATCCAATTAGCTTGCAAGCATGTGAATGGCTCACAAGGGATCACATACCACGGGAACGATAAAAGAGTACTTATCGGTAACGAGATTGAACTAGGTATGCAGAGATACCGACGATCAAAACCTCGGATAAGTAAACTATCATGAGACAAAGGGAAATTGGTATCGTATATAATTGGTTCATTCGATCGCAAATTAATCGTATAAATATGTGGGAGCCATATGAATTTCCAGATTCCTCTATTGGTTATTGTTCGGAGAAGTGTCTCGATCATGTCCGCATAATTCACGAACCGTAGGGGACACACTTAAGGATTCGATGTTGTTGAGTAGTTATGGAATGATGAGTAAGAGACCGAATGTTGTTCGGAGTCTCGGATGGGATCCGGGATATCACGAGGAGATCCGAAATGGTCCGGAGAATAAGATTCATATAAGGAAAGTCTTGTTTCGAAGTTGGAGAATGATTCCGGTGTTTTCATCGGGAATGTTCTAGAAGGGTCCGGAAGGTCCGGCACTCTGGAGGGGAAGGGTACATGAATGTGTCATAACAAGTTGGAATGGTTGCATCATGTACTAGGTATGATGGCTGGGTAAAATAAAGGGATAAATCAAATCCTAGTTTGAGAAGTCAAACGCCAATTTGAAAAGTCAAACGGCAGTTTTGCTTGGTGGAGGGAGAGTAGGAAACCTACTTGGGGAGGAGTTCCTCTCCCTCCACCCGCCGGCCAAGGAGGCCGACTTGGGGGAGGACTCTCCTCCCCTGGCCGGCGCCCTCCCACCTATAAAACAAGGGGCAGGGGTGCCCCCTCTAGCACACACCTCTCTCCACCAAACCCTAACCCTAGCCGCCGGCCACCAAGTCGCCGCCGCTGTAGGGTTTCCTCCTAGCCGCTGAGTTGGGGCCCTCCCCTTGCCCTAGCCGCCGGCCTAGCCCTATCTCCTTGGTGCCTCTAAACCCTAGATCGCCAAGGCCTCTCTCATAGTCCACCATACTCGCTCTGGCTTAAGGCGAAGCCCTGCGAGATCTCCCCTCTACTTCCGGTACCACGCCATCGTGCTGTCGGAATCGCGAGGAGAGTGCTACTACCTCCGCTGCCTGCTAGAACAAGGGAGAGGAAGGTCTTCATCGAGTACCTAACATGTGACCGACTACGGGAGCGTTGCCGGAACGCGGCGCCAGAAGGATCATCTGCACGATCTTGAGATCGGAAAGAGTACGACTACATCACCCACGAGAATCCGCTCTCGTTAACCGCTTTGAAATCTTCGAGGGTGAGTTCCTCTATCGACTCGTTGCTACAATCTAGTAGATAGATCTTGGCTTGTTTGTTTGCATGTGGTAGAAATTTTTTGTTTTCCATGCTACGAACCCCTACAAAAGGAAGAGGGGAAACAAGTTGACAATAAATTCATATTTGAAGACATATGCGAGGATGCACCAAAATCGAAAATCCAATCCGTACCTTTGCTATTTAGTGTAAAGTTGTTCATGGCGTTGATGAAGGCGGCTTGATACCAGGTCGGCTGCTGGGAAGGAGCAGAGCAGCCGGGAGCTGGCATGTTGACGTAGGGGAGGGATGGTAGCTGGTTGTACGCGTACGGAGCTTGCATGGTGCCGTAGGAGGACGACATGTGGTAGTAGGGCATGCTGGATGGTGGTGTAGCAGGCCGAGAGAGCCCGTGGCTGGACGAAGACCGGGACTCCATGCGCCTGTGTATGTAGGAGGGGCGCCATACGGAGACGGGGCCGACCATGGCATCGACCAAGCCTGCACAAGGACAGTCCAAGGGTCGTGCTGAGGAGGCCAGGACGATGGCGCGTGCGGCGAAGAAGAAGGCGATGACGAAGCGGGTGCAGAGCCAGAGGAGCACGTCGAGGGAGGCCTATGGATCGGGTTCTTGCCCCTGTAATTAGGGCTCGGGTGCCATCCAGGAGGCGGGGTTGGGGCCACGGCTGGTGCGGCAGGAGGTGGTTGCGCGGGCGGCTGCCGCGGCAGCCCAGAGGACGGATTCCTTGCCGCGGCAGGGCCGGCGGCGTGAAAGACGTGTGGCGCCTGTTGTGCCTTGCGAGCTTGATTCTTCTCTTCTTGCTGGAGGAGGAAACGCGCCTCCTTGAATGTGGGGTAGGGCTTCAACATGGGGACGAAGGACTGCTGCTTCTCAAACTGATCTCCGAGGCCAACGAGGAGGGCGTTGATGAGGGTACGGTCATCGACGTGATCACCAAGCTCACGGAGTTTGTCGCCGATGGCTTGATCTGCTGGCAGAAGACGGTGACCGGGGCGTCTCCCTGGGTGGTCGTGTGAAGCTCCGTGTTGAGCGCGTTGATGCACGCGTCGGAGTTATCCTGGAATAGCTGCTGGAGAGAGGCCCATAGATCGGCGGCGGTGGCGTCGTCGTCGGAGACCAGATTGAAGAGCTCCGTGGAGATGCGGGTGTAGATCCACTAGATGATGGCGAGATCATCTTTGACCCAGCGGGGATCGACGGACTACGGAGGGTGGGAGGGATCTATATGGTGACAGAGGCCGCAGCGGCCGAGGTGGATGGTGAAGAGGTGGCGCCAGTGGTAATAGTTGTGGGCGCCGAGGTCGAGCGAGATCGGTATGAAGGGGGGGACATCGGCGATGGTGTCGGCTAGAGAGATCATCGGAATCTGGGGAGGTGGTGGATGCGTGGTTGTAGTTGTAGAGGAGGAAAAAGGGGAAGGGAGGGACACCGGCAGCACGGAACTCGGCCATGGAGAAGAAGGGCCGAGCAGGGAGCGGCGGCGGCTTTGGCGGCGCAGGCGGAGGCGTCATCCTAGGTGCGGAAAACCTAGGCGTCTGATACCATGATAGTTTGAGAGAATAATAACTTGTATTGATTTTAGCCACGGTGAACTGTTTATATAGATTACAACTGAATTAGACTCCAAGACTAATAGAGATAGAGTTATATGTTATGTTTCCAATCTTGTCTGTCAGCAGTTTAGGTAGCAGTTTCAGTTAGCTAAAATAAGGATCAGTTCAGTGTGTACGCTGACGATCCAGTCTGTTTTTCATTCATGCCGTAGAAGTAGGCAGCCCCGATCACAGCGTGGGATGGCACGTCGTGCATGGTCGCGAGCTGCGTGTAGTGGAGGTTAAGGTCGAGCGGCTGTGGGATGGCGCAGCCAGTAGGACTCGGTCAAGACTCCAAGTTTTTAGCGAGGTTCTGTTGTAACCGATCGCAAAGGAGAGAAAGCCCAGAAAAGCCATAAGTTTTTTACACGGCACAAAATCTTCAGAGTCCTAGCGCAAACGTTCTTCAGTTAAGAACTAACAATCTGGTATCAGAGCGTTCGTGAGGGACCATGGCGACGGGAGGTGGATCGCTGACGCCGGCTGCTGGGGACGCTCGCTCCGTGACCCCGGAGCGATCAAGGCGTCGGAGCCGCGGCCGGAGTCATGCCCGGCGGGACGGCAAGGAGATCGTCGTCCACGAGCGCACGGTGCAGGAGCGGATCGTCACCGGCGGAAACACGGTGTGGCCGATGCTCACGGCCACGAACTACGTCGAGTGGGCCTTGGTGATGCAAATCAACATTGATGCCAACTTGATGTGGGAGGCTATCGAGGGGAATCCCTCTGCTGCGATCTGTGTCGCCAGAGATGGTGGGCACGCTCGCGATCAAGAGCACGGCGAAGGTGGCGTGGGACGCCGTGAAGGTGATGTGTGTGGGGGTGAATCGCGTCAAGGAGGCCACGGCACAACACCTCCGCAAAGAGTTCGAGGACCTCTCCTTCAAGGACGGGGAAGGCCTCGACGCGTTCTCCCTGCGCATCATGAGCATCGTCAACAACCTGCGCTCCCTTGGTGACACCGTCGAGGATTTGAAGGTCGTGCAGAAAATTCTACGAATCGTCTCCGACCGCTACACTCAGATGGCGTGCTCGATCGAAACGTTGCTCGATCTAAGCACCATCTCTTTGGAGGAGCTGATCGGGAGGTTGCGCTCATCGGAAGGGCGTGGCAGCGGCGGGACGTCGGCACAAGGCGCCGGCGGAGCTCTGCTCCTCACGGAGGAGGAGTGGGAGGCGCGTCGCCGACAACGCGAGCAAGGGCTAGGCTCGGGAGGCGGCAACGGAAGCGGCCGCAAGAAGGGCAAGCCCAAGCCGAAGCACGATGGCGGCCGGAACGGCAACGGCGGAAACGCAAACACCGGCGAGAGAGACATGTCCGAGGTAATAAAGTGCCACAATTGCAATAAAATGGGCCATTTTTCAAAGCAATGCACCGAACCACGGCGCGAGCGCAAGCAGCATGCCAATCTTGCGCAGGGTCAGGAGGAAGAGACTGCTCTTCTCCTGACGAGCATGTGCGTGCTCGAGGCAACGACGGACCGCACGGAGCCCATCCAACAGGTACTCCCTAAACGAGGAGCGGTCCAAAGCGAAGGCCATGAAGATCGCGGGTGGCTGCGACACCGCGTGGTTCCTAGACACGGGTGCCAGCAACCACATGTGCGGCCGACGCGAGTACTTCGCCAAGCTGGACACCGGCGTGCGCGGATCCGTCAAGCTCGGCGACGACACGGCCGTGGAGATTGAGGGACGCGGCACCATCCTGTTCACGTGCCGCAACGGTGAGCACCTCGCCCTGGAGCAGGTCTACTTCATCCCTCGACTCTGCAGCAACATCGTCAGCTTGGGGCAGCTCGACGAGATCGGCTATGACACGCACATCCGCCACGGACTCCTTCGGCTATGCAACGCCGACAGACGGTTCATCGCACGCGTGCAGTGGAATCGCGTGCGCCTGTACGTGCTCTACCTCGACCTCGCACGACCAGTGTGCCTCACGGTGCACGGCGCCGAGGACGCCTGGAGGTGGCACGCTCGATTCGGCCACATGCATTTCCAGGCACTGCGCCAGCTCGCGCGACGGGACATGGTGCATGGTCTTCCCCTGCTGGAAGAGGCCGACCGCCTCTGTGACGCCTGCCTCGCCGGCAAGCACAAGAGAGCGTCGTTCCCGTAGGAGGCGTACAACCGAGCACAGACGCAGCTGGGACTGGTGCACGCGGATCTGTGCGGCCCCATCGATCCGCCGATGCCAGGAGGTAAATGATATTTCCTTCTACTGGTGGATGACCACAGTCGATACATGTGGCTCCATCTCCTAGCAACCAAGGACCAGGCATCAGCAGCCATCAAGAAATTCCAGGCAGAAGCGGAGCTGGAGTCCGGACGCAAGCTGATGGCGCTACACACGTATCGAGGAGGTGAGTTCACCTCCAAGGAGCTGGGCGACTACTTCGCCGGCATCGGCGTAAAGCGGCAGCTGACGGCGCCGTACACGCCATAGCAAAACGGAGTGGTTGAGCGTCGCAACCAAACCATCGTCGGGATGGCACGGTCCCTTCTCAAGGCAAAAGGTGTCCCCGCGGAATTCTGGGGCGAGGCCGTCACGACGGCGGTGTACTTGCTGAACCGCGGGGTCACGAAAAGCGTCAACGGCAAGACGCCGTTCGAGGCCTGGCACGGACGGCGACCCAGTGTCAAGCACCTGCGTGTGTTCGGGTGTGTCGCGCACGTGAAGAACACGCGGCCGCACCTGAAGAAGATGGATGACAGGAGCTCACCCATGGTCCTGTTCGGCTACGAGCCAGGAACTGCAGCGTACAGGGTGTACGACCCTGCAACACGCCGTGCACTGGCCTCCCGCGACGTCTTCTTCGACGAGGACGCGTCGTGGAACTGGGACGATGCACCGTCCGCGACAGGGCAGCTGGAGAGCTTCTCCGTGGAGTTCTTCTGCGACCAGGGAAGCCCAGGTGGAGGCGCGACACATGTCGAGCGCGCTCCACGCGTTGCCTCGACGGCAGCAGCAACTGGGACGACGCAGACGCCGACGCACGCTGTTGTGCCTCTATCGCCAACGACGCCAACGGGGCCATCTACACCGGCAACGCCTCCACCACCGCCAAACGACCGATTCGTCTCCCCTCCAACGAACGCCTCGCAGCCCTCTCCTGGGGAGGAGGCTCCGCGACGCTATCGCCCTCTCCAGGACCTGTTCGACACTACAGACACTACCGACCCGGAGTACAGCCTCATGTGCCTGCACCTCCACGATGAGCCAGGCAGCTTCCACGAGGCAGTGAAGCAGAACGAGTGGCGCACCGCCATGAACGAGGAGATGGAGAGCATCGAAGCAAATTAGACCTGGGAGCTTGAGGAGCTACCCCCGGAAGGCGTGCCATCGGTCTCAAATGGGTGTACAAACTCAAGTGAGATGCAAACGGTGAGGTAGTGAAGCGCAAAGCACAGCTCGTGGCCCAAGGGGTACGTGCAGCGGCAAGGGATCGACTTCGAGGAAGTTTTTGCTCCTGTCGCAAGGATGGAGACGGTGCGCGTGTTGATCGCCCTCGCCGCGCACCATGGGTGGCCAATCCATCAGATGGACGTCAAGACTGCATTCTTGAACGGAGACCTGCTCGAGGAGGTGTACGTCGACCAGCCTCCTGGATTCATCATCGACGGCGAGGAGGGCAAGGTCCTCCGCCTCAGGAAGGCCCTCTACGGACTTCGTCAAGCTCCGAGGGCGTGGTACGCAAAGATGGACGCCAGCCTGCGCGCCCTCGGCTTCACGCGCTGCGAGGAGGAGCACGCCGTCTACCGACGAGGTGGCGGGGACTGGCGGCTACTCGTCGGGGTCTACGTCAACGATCTAATTATCACTGGCTCATCTGTTGCGGAGATAACGAAATTCAAGCGTGAGATGACCAAGCTGTTCAGGATGAGCGATCTTGACGAGCTCAGCTACTATCTAGGCATTGAAGTGCATCAGCAAGGTGGACAGATCACGCTCAATCAGGCCACCTACGCAAGAAAGCTGTTGCAGAAGGCAGGGATGGAGGACTGCAATCCCTGCGCCACCCCCATGAAGTCCCGTCTGAAGCTACACAAGACTGGTGGCGACGGCGAGATGGTGGATGCCACCTTCTTCTGCAGCATCGTGGGGAGTCTCAGGTATCTCGTACACACGAGGCCTGACATCACCTTCGCGGTTGGATACATCAGCCGATTCATGGAAGCTCCGACGACCACTCACTTCGCTGCGGTCAAACAACTGCTGCGGTACATTGCAGGAACGCTGAGTTTCGGCGTTCAGTTCGAGAAGGGACAAGGGGAGCCAAAGCTTCTTGGTTTCAGCGACGTTGATCATGCTGGGGACATCAATGATCGGAAGAGTACAACAGGGATGATCTTCTTCCTCGGACGGATCCCAATCAGCTGGCAAACACAGAAGCAACGGGTGGTGGCCGCCTCTTCGTGCGAGGCAGAATATATCGCGGCTGCCACCACCGGATGCCAGGGAATCTTGCTTAGCAGGCTCCTCGGAGAGCTGCTGGGGAAGAAAGGGCGTGCGCCGATGATCTTGGTGGACAACAAGTCGGCAATATCGCTCTGCAAAAACCCCGTCTTCCACGAGCGCTCCAAGCACATCGACACCAAGTATCACCTCATTCGAGACTATGTTGAGAAAGGTGAACTGGACGTCGACTACATCTGCACGGAGGAGCAGCTCGCTGACATTCTGACAAAGGCCCTCGGGCGCATCCGCTTCCAGGAGCTGAGGAGCAAAATCGGGATGTTGGAGAAGAAGTGACTGCAAGATTAGGGAGGTGATTTGTTATGTTTCCAATCTTGTCTGTCAGCAGTTTAAGTAGCAGTTTCAGTTAGCTAAAATAAGGATCAATTCAGTGTGTCTGTACGCTGACGATCCAGTCTGTTTTTCATTCATGCCGTAGAAGTAGGCAGCCCCGATCACAGCGTGGGATGGCACGTCGTGCATGGTCGCGAGCTGCGCGTAGTGGAGGTTAAGGTCGAGCGGCTGTGGGATGGCGCAGCCAGTAGGACTCGGTCGAGACTCCAAGTTTTTAGCGAGGTTCTGTTGTAACCGATCGCAGTGAATAAAAGGAGAGAAAGCCCTGAAAAGCCGTAAGTTTTTTACACGGCACAAAATCTTCAGAGTCCTAGCGCAAACGTTCTTCGGTTAAGAACTAACATTACAATCCGAAGCCGCACGCGACCTATACTCTAATACGAACAAAAGTGCAGCGGCATCTATGACCCTGAACTAATCAGTGATCAACATTTTTCCTCCTAGGAATGATGGGTGTGGGTGGGCCGGGTACGGCAACATGGAAGGACGGCGGAGACGGGAGGAGGAGTCACATATGCTCCGGGATATTCTGGACGGCGAAAGCGCGAAGAGAAAAAGGCGCACAGGAAACTCTAGCTCGTCGGTGGACGGAGGCAATGATGATGATGATGGCCGGGTAGTAGAACTGTACTCCAACCCAAGCTGTTGTCGTCTGCTTCAGTGCTTCTGGTCTCTCACTAGGCCCCCACTCCGCCATGAAAAAGTTCAGATATACTCGTATATCGTAGACTTTGTACTGTGAGCTTCCAAACTTCTCAAGTACGATCGATGCGCTGCTTCCACTAGCAACAGGTAAACCACCGTGTAGTACGCTATCTGGAACGCTAGCTCTCACGGTTCTTTGCATCCTTTTGAGTTTTGTCTCACGGAATGCACACCAAGAACAGATCAATCGAGCAGATATAAGGACGGAATACATAGAATTGGAATTATTACTAGTACTAACACTAGTACTAGTACTCTTTATTCTCATCTGCTTCATGAAACAGAGTACTAGTTCATGAAACGGAGTACTAGTAGCTAGGGGTAATTCCAGAATGCAGACGGATTGATAAGACTGGGGAACTTGTCTGCGGGCTAGCTAGTATGTAGGCTGAGAATATGGTGACGAGGCTAGAGGATCAAAGGAAGGAAGAGCACAAACTTTCCCGTCACCCACCACCTACGAGCTCGAGGCGCGGCTTCCAGCCTAGCGCCCCAACAAAACACAAAGCGCGCGCGCTCGATGTGTTTCGGAAATTCAAAACTAGCGTGGGCTGCTGGCAGCATGACCTGGTCGTAGTGCTAAGTAACTAAGAACAGTAACTTGTACATGTTACTAGTTGATGTTACTATCTTCATAATGGGTGATAACAGTGCCTGAAGTGGTTATGCATCCTATTGCATCCACATAGAATTGTGGAATTGTCTTAGTTGAGGAGGGTTCTTTGTCTGCTACTGAACTGGCTCAAGAGTTCTCCAAAATCTACAAGACAAATTGGCCATGGCAAATCAGAGAGTTAGGGGTTGAAAACACCTTTCTAGTCAAGTTCCCTCCACACATTGGTGTGGAACAGGTCATTGGCTACCCAAAGTTTGGTGTGTCAAAACCTGGTGTTTGGATCAAAGTTGAGGCTTGGAATGATGACCCAGAACCAGTTGATTCTTTGAAGAAAGTTTGGGTGGTTATCACTGGCTTGCAGACTAAGTGGTGTGAATGGAGTACATTAGACCAAGCTGTCTCCACTTGTGGCATTCTGGAAGATGTTGATTGGCAGAGCATCTTCAAAAACAATGCTAAAGATGTCAGGGTTTTGGTTAAGTGCAAAGACCCTTCCAAACTACCTGCTGGCAGACTCTTTAATTTCCATGATCACTTGTTCCACCTGGGATTTAATCTGGATACTACTGTTCCTGCTGTGGTTTGTGATGAGGTTCAAGTTAATGAGGATCAGAATGATCAGAATAAGAAGGATGCTGATGATTCCACTGGCCAAGGTGATGGTATGAACCATGAGGGTAGCTTTGGGAGTGGTTTGCCCTCTCTACAAACTAGCTCTGGAAATTTACCAAGGAATGGTGGTCAAGGGGCTAGCAGGGTTAGGATGGCAGCTAATTCTGAACTGAGTGCTAATGCTGTGTTTCAGTTGATGGTCCAAAGAGGGGTAGTTGACTCTGAAGGAAACTTTATCTGGGATAAATCCCATGCTACAGCTGATGTGGATCCTGAGGTGCAGCAGTTCTGGATACAAGGACATCATGAGGAGGGGAGTCTTGCTCAGAAGCTAGAGTCAGAAGCTAAAATAAAAGATGTGGATAGTTTGAAGTACCTGATGATATCATGCCAAGCTTTAAGGGTCTGGGTGTGAGAGAGAGATGATTCCAATATAGAAACAAAAGCTATCAAGAGACAGAAGCAATGGGGTCCTGTTCAGCCCACTAGACAGAGCACAAGAGTGGATAGGACTAGAAACATCCTTGCTAGAGTTGTTGACTTGAAGAAGAAGAGTAATTTAGAGGTTCCCAATTTGAAAGGTATAATGCTTGCTAATCCTTTCAATGTTCTTTCTCCTGTAGAACTAGAAGTTTTATCTGATAAAATAGGAGTTGTAGTTAATGATAGTGCTCATGATGATTTAGATGATAGTCATAGTTTGATTGCTACTTCATCTGGTCCTAGGAACTTGGATGAGGAAGCAGATGGATGGATTGAAGTTTTACATAAGTCTTTATGATTAGTGTGTTCTGGAATAGCGGGAGTTTAAATGCTCCTGGTAGACAGAAGTATATAGAGGATAATTTTTTTCCTTTAAGACTAGACTATATTGGCTTTCAAGAGACTAAAAAAGATAGTTTTAGTCATTTTTTTTAAAGAATATACTAGGAAATAGGAATTTTGCTTAGAATTTCTTGCCTTCTAGTGGCACTGCTGGAGGCATTCTAGTAGGTGTTAATTTAGACCTTTTTGATGTAGTTGCTTGGGATATTAAATCCTTTTCTGTTAGTGTAGTGGTTAAGAATAAGATTACTGATTTTGTTTGTAGGATTACTACTGTCTATGGTTCTGCTTACGAGGAAGGCAAGCAAGCCTTTATCTCTGAGTTGCATGAGCTATTCATCAATTGGGATGGCCCTGCCATGATTGGTGGAGATTTTAATTTGATTAGGTCCCCTGAGGACAAAAATAACAGTAACATAGATTATAGGTGGGTAGATAAGTTTAATGCTTGGGTGGAACTTTGGGCTCTCATGGAGATTGGTTTATCTGGGAGAGCTTACACATGGGATAATCATCAGGTTGACCCTACTATGTGTAAATTAGATAGGATTTTTTGTACTACTGGTTTTGACATGCATTTTCCTTTAGCTAGTGCTAGAGCTCTCCCTAGGTTAGGGAGTGATCACACCCCAATTGTTTGGGATTCTGGTGAGCATTGTATCCCAAAAACTTCCAGATTTAGGTTTGAGAAGTGGTGGTTGGCTAGGTCTGATTTTAAAAATATTGTTAGTAAGGCCTGGTCTCTCAGGATTAATAGTGCTAATCCTTTGGATGTTTGGCAAGGTAAAGTTAGACAGTTTAGGAAACTAGCCAAGGGATGGAGCATTAATATTGAGGCTGCTATTAGGAAAAATAAGAAAGAACTAATGGAGGAGTATGATTCTTTAGACATTAAAGCAGAGACTCAAATGCTTTCTGATGATGAGAGGGATAGACTAGCTTGGATTTTTAAAGAACTCCAGTCTTACTGGGTTATAGAAGAAACCAAGGCTAGGCAGAGGTCTAGGGACAGGAACATTCTAGAGGGGGACAGGAATACTGCATATTTTCATGCTGTAGCTAATCAGAGAAGGAGGAAAAAGTTAATTTCTGTTCTAGAAGGACCTGATGGCCCAGTTACAGAGGTTGGTGGTATGACCAAAATTGCTATGGACTATTATAAAGAGCTTCTTGCTTGGGAACCTAGGCCTGATTTAAGGCTCAAACATGATTTTTTCTCTGAGGATGAGAAAATTAGTGATGAGGAAAATCTTGGTTTGGGTGCTCTTTTTACTGAAGAGGAAGTTAGGGTGGCAGTCTTTGGCTCCTATGCTGAAGGTGCTCCTGGACCTGATGGTCTTTCTTTTCTGTTCTACCAATATTTTTGGGATATTATTAAAGTTGATCTGTTATCCATGTTTAATGCATGGCATGAGGATCATCTTGATTTTTTTAGATTAAATTTTGCCATGATTACTCTGATTCCTAAAGAGAATGATGCTAAAACCATGAAGAAATTTAGGCCTATTGGTCTGTTAAATTGTTCCTTTAAAATCTTTACTAAGGTTTTGACTAATAGATTAGCCAAAGTGATAGGTAGAATTATTACCCTTAATCAATCTGCTTTTATTAGAGGTAGGTTTATTTTAGAAAGTGTAGTGACTGCTCATGAGATCATTCATGAGGTGCACAGTAGGAAAAGTAAAGGGCTTGTCCTTAAGATAGATTATGAGAAAGCTTATGATAGAGTCAATCTGGATTTTTTGTTTGAAATCCTAGAGCTTAGAGGTTTTTGTCCTATATTCATTAGGTTTATTAGACAAATATCTCTAGGGGGGTCCATAGGGGTCAGAATTAATGATTTTGAGAGTGATTTTTTCTGACTGGGAAAGGTCTTAGACAGGGTGACCCCATTGCTCCTCTGCTTTTTAACATCATGATTGATGTTTTCTCTAGAATGTTAGCTAAAGGCTCTGTCTGTGGAGCTATAGTGGGTATTTGTCCTAATTTTGTGCCTGGGGGTGTTAGCTGTTTGTACTATGCAGATGACACTTTACTTTTCCTAAAACCTGATAGAGCTGGGGCCATTAATCTCAAATGGATCCTTACTTGTTTTGAGCATATATCTGGAATGAGGATTAACTACCATAAAAGTGAGCTCATTCCAATTAACATAGATGATGATGAGGTTAGACCTTTTGTAGACATTTTTGAGTGTGTTGAAGGTAGTTTCCCTGTTAAATGTTTAGGGATCCCTTTGCATTTTGATAAGTTGAGAAGAGAGGATCTTCAGCCCCTTATAGAAAACCTTCTTAAAAGGATCACTGGCTGGAGAGGTAAACTCCTTTCTTATGCTGCTAAAAGAGTCTTGATTCAGGCTTCCTTATCAAGCATCCCTGTTTATTTGCTATCTTTCTTTAAATTCCCTAAATGGGCCATTAAACTACTGGATTCTCATATGGCTAACTTTTTCTGGAATGATGAAGAGGATAGACATAAAATCCACCTTGCTAATTGGCCCTCAATCTGTATGAAAAAGGAATTTGGAGGTCTGGGAATTCCAAATTTGCTAGACCTTAATCTGTGTCTACTAGGGTCTTGGATTAAAAGATATATTCAGGGTGAAGGGACACTCTGGAAGAAAATTATAGATGCTAAGTATAGAACTAAAAATCCTAATATTCTTTGTTGTGATGATGTTCATCCTTCTACTTTTTGGAAAGGTGTGATGTGGGCTTCTAGAGCTGTGGAAGTAGGTTATAAGTGGCAAGTAGGTAATGGTAAATATATCAAATTTTGGGAGGATGTCTGGTTTGGTAATTCTACTCTAGCTACCCAATATTGGGAAGTTTATTTAGTTTCCAACCAACAAACCAAAACTATAGCTAATCTATGGGATGGTAGTAATCTTAGATGTGACTTTAGAAGAACTTTCACTGACCAGATGATGGTCCAGTGGCAGGAAATTTTAGGCATTGCCCAATCTGTTTCTTTGATAGATGAAGAGGATCAACTTATCTGGCAGTATGAGTCTAAGGGGGTTTATTCTTCTAGCTCCATGTATGCTTTGGTGAACTTTAGAGGGCTGACTCCTCTTTATTTGCCTGCGGTTTGGAAGCTCAAAGTTCCCCCTAGGATTCAGATTTTTCTTTGGCTTTTCTCTCAGAATAAAATTCTTACTAGAGATAACCTTAGAGCCAGAGGTATCCCCAAACCGATGGAGTGTACTCTGTGTAAGGAATTTGAATCTGTTAAGCATTTATTTTTTGATTGTGTGGTTTCCAGGATGATATGGACTGATGTTCAGGACATTTTTGGAATTCTAGTTGTTAATTTTGAATCTATTGCTTCGAGATGGCTTGCTAGTAAGAAACATCTACAATTTAATGTGGTTTCTGCTGCAGTGCTTTGGAGCATCTGGAACAATAGGAATAATATAGTATTTAACCATACTCCTTGGATTAACATGAAACAGGTGTGGCGTCTCGTCCTATCGTATCTAAGAAATTGGAAGGTCCCATTCAAAGAGCTGGAGGGGGGGATGATCACTCTGTTCATGGAACGGATGATAAGCAGGCTGAAGAACCCACTGGAGCTCATGGCAACCTGATTTGCAATGGCTTTGAGTGGATCTCTACTTGGAAAACCACTGCATCGTCGAGCTACGGGGGGCGTGCTACTCTGGCGTTCCTGGAGGCACACCCTGAGTTTGCTGATGAGATCCACGTGGTTATTTGAGTCAGAGATTTGTGTTTAGCCTGTTCTCCCTCGTCTCCTCTTGTTTTGAATGTAATCCTACTGTTCTGAGACTAGTTCCTAGCTCTCTTTTGAGTTTTCTGGGTCTCCCCTTCTGGGTGCCGGAAAATAGTAGCTTTTTGTTTAGCATCTAGTTTGCTTTTCTGTTTTTCAGTTTGTTGTCTCTGAACCTGAGAACACTGGCTGGTTTTGGTTTCATTTCTTGAAATGGAACCGGGAATAAATCCCTGTTGATCTAAACAAAATAATTAGGTTGTAGACATATGGTCTTGGTATGTGTGATGTTATAGTAACTAGCTAAGTTACTGTCTTCATGTTTTTCTTCATTAATTATTATGCAATATCACCAATTTGACTAGTTGGCATTGCATGTACATGCATGTTAGTTACTCCCACTATGACTAATCTTATTGGCATTTGCCCCTGGATTTGGACCTCCCCTATTTGCTTCACTTTTTTCCTGATTTTCTACCTTTGTTTACTTTTCTTCTTGCTTTTCATTTCATCGTGCTAATAAAAAACTAAGATTTCTTCAACTCTTCAGGATTGAGTTGAAACTTGTGGAGACGACAATGAAACTAGAGAGAACGAATCAGCTTGCCAACCATTTTTTTTCGTGCTTTATGCTAACGAATAAGATTGGAGCACCTTTGCTAAAGGGGCTACTAATTATACTCCATTGCTAATTGGTTAGATTTGTTTTAGACAATGGGTATCTGACAGGGATTTATTCCCGGTTCATGATTATTTTGTTTAGATCAACAGGGATTTATTTTGTTTAGACATAATGTCTTGAGACATAATTAGGCTAAGCAAACCGTCCATGATTGACCTTGATTACAAAGTCGCAACAGATACGATATGTTCCGCGGGCCTGCAATGTTCAAGTTGACATAAGAAGGACAACAGAAAACCGACCATGTGAACAAACCGTTTAAAATACATATGATTTAATCCAAGAAAATAGTATAATACATGACGTATAGGGATGTGACCAACATTTTGAGTTAAATAAATATTGGTGAACAATCGACCAATGTTTCATGAGCAAACTTGCACCTAGAGCAGGGATGCTTCAATGACGCAAGCCATGAGAAAACTATTTTACTTTCCCACCAATTATGCTTATCAAGGTAATCTCTGCCCAAGATCATGCATTTACAGAGATTTCATAGGAATATCTTACGTTTTAAGGAATCTTTAACTTCGGTAATCTCAATTCATCGATCATATACTTGTAGACCATCGAATCATCTTCCAACACCTCAGTTTTAACCTCTGAATATGTAACACCATAGACAATGCCAGTTCTTTCCTCGGCTTTGCCGCCACCACCCTGCTCTTCTTCACTCATTGTTGTGTCAATCTGTACGGGATGCTCACAAAGTCAAAAAGCGATATTGGTGGTCGGGTTAAATCATCCCTATCAGGGTTTTTGTTGCAAGTTGGAATTTCATGGTTATCGCTCGGAAAATGAGTTAACGGATGAAACTTCTGGATCGGTTCAAATCAAGAAATGATGCCTGGTCCTAAGGTCTTGTATGTGCAAAATTACTTAACAAGTAGCGTAACCGAAGGGCTAAAAACCATGAAGCTAGCACATCAACCAAATGTATCCGCATGTCCTTAGTACTACCGCAAATAAATTCTTAACAATTATTTCGAATTTCTGTCGGATGACCATGAAATTCGGTGCTCTTCGAATTTTTTTGCCAATGCGGTAGCCAAAGCCTGATTCAACACCGTGTCACCTCTAGCCCGCCGCGCCACCGCCTGAAATGTAGAAGGGAGAAAAGTCTTGCAATTTTTTGTGAGAAATTCCTAATAAGTCCCAACGTCCCTGGATTGGAGAATTGTAAACTGGTTGTTAGTCGGGAGATTCGGCTATGTGCTGCTGTACCACTTGAGATTTCTTTGCGCCTCGTCTAATGAATAAGAAGCTTTATTTGTGCCTCAGAAAGTGAGCTCTGTTGCTAATTGCAGGTGACGACACCTTGGTTTGCTAAAGCACAGGTAGCGCACACCATCCGTTGCATAAATTCTACTACGCGACGTGTCGACGACGCGCTATATAAGTAGGAGTAGCATGTTGGCGTTTGAAGACAAGGGCCATGATTATTTGCATTGGGTGGAATTGCATTTTTTGGTCATACAATACAGCGCATAGTACTGTCAGCGATCCAGATGAGATGCACACATCACACAGATTGTTTCTGCTGGTCTTGACAGGCAGAGGCAGTGGCACTATGGATATCCACCAGCCATGAAGCCGGCGAGGGCCCGGGGCGCTTTTGTCGTCACTTCGCACAATCTGAGCAGGTGGTTAATGCTTAGTCACGACTCAATTAATCAACCCGCCCAGATGATGAAAGTTGCGGAAATCTGAAGAGAAAGTTGATCGATCACAAAGGGAAAGGGGAGGGCAGCCAAGCACGCATCATCATCCACCATGCATTTATTGAAGAAGATGCAGATCTAGACGCCGCCGAACCAAGCGCTGGCGCTCGCACTAGCTAGTGGCTACCTCACCGAGAAACCGGCGAGCACTCTACATCTTTGATCTTCCTGCTCGCTACTAGTACTAATACGGACAAAATCATGCAGGGAAAATCCTAGAAATCTCACGAACAAAATTGGCCCCGCTTACTGCGAGGGTGTACAGGTGCCGGTGCGCGCGCCTAGACGGCGTCCGCCTTGCTCGGCTCGCCGGCGTCCGCGTACGCGAACGGCCTGGCGCTGGCGATGAAGGACGGAAAGTCGTCCCCCGCCATGATGACGATGACCTTGGGCTCCCTGTCCAGCGGCGCCATCGCCCCACGCGCCGACGCCGACTCCGAGGCTCCGCTCCCCCGCCGCGACGAGCCGGCGGGCTTGCGGCGCGTGCAGACGAGGATGAGCAGCGCCACGGCGATGAGCCCCATCATGAGCGTGAAGCCGAGGAAGAGGTACGGCGTCGGCGTCCTCCACAGCCCCGGGTGCGCGCGCCCGACGTGTGCCGCGGCCGCCGCCTGAGCACCGCCGCCGCCGACTCCGACCAGCGCCGCCGCGCCTTCTCTCACAGGCCGCATGGTGATCCTTCTTTCTCTCTCTCTCTCTCTCTCTTTTTCTTCCACTTTCTATCCCTCTCTCTCTGCTTCGCCCGCACACTACAGAGTGGTTCTTTTAGTTTCTTCTCTTGGTCTCTATGGCTGCTGCTGTGACCTGTGAGTGGGAGGCTGCGGCCGAGGGGAGGGGAGAGACGGGAGCCCATTTTTATAGGCGGCGAGAGCGGGCGGGGGAGGGGAGCGGGGAAAAGAAACCGCGAGCGCCAGAGAGAGAGAGAGCTCCTGCTGCTGTTGCTGGCTGGCTGGCTGGCTGGGTTTTGTTTTGGCTGGTCTCTTTCTGCTGACGCGGCCGCATGCAGATGCAGAGGACGACAGCTACCTCTGGCTGCTGCCTGCGCGCGGCTGGGTTTTGGCCGCAGAGACTGGGGTCGATCTTGTTTTTTTTAAAACTAGAGATAGATAGCCCATAGCCCAACGATAAACAAATAAATGAACAGTAATCTTTATTGATGAAGGATCTGAACTTATATACAAGGTGAATAGACGCGAGTATTTCGGTTCCCGGAGTCGGTTTCTAGAGGCAACGCTCCAGGGCCTAACTGCTATGCTGTTACAAGTGGACCATAATTAATGGGTAATTAATTATTTCTAACACTCCTCCTAATCACCGCTTTAATGTATAAGGATCCATCATCTTGATTAAGTCTCCTCCAAAAATCCTGTGGAAAAAAATGTGAGAAGTATGATAGGATATGCTGTTAAAACTCCTTCAAAAACTCTATGGGAAAATAAGGAGAAAATGGCACAACATATAATGATTATCGCCTCTATTAACTCAATATGAAATAAATCCATAGAATCTAGAGGTCAATAAATAAGTCGTTTATACCATCTTAAAAATCCCGATGGGGAAAACGGATAGTATGACATATGATCTTATGTTGATATTACCTCATTAAAAACCTTAATGAGAACCTGTAAAGTAAACTCATTTAAGGGAAAAAGAGTGTAATATGATGCTTTGAACATGAATAGTTCAGGAAGATACTCCCCGTGATTATTGCAAATCCCGAAGCCGTAGCATACCGATTCCATGAATATATTTCTGGAATGTTGAAGTTGGTAGATACTTCATAAACAAGTCGGCGAGATTATCGCATGACTTGACTTGCAAGATGTTTATTTCCCCACTCTTTTGGAGTTCATGAGGATAAAACAACTTTGAGGCAATATGCTTAGTGATATTGCTCTTAATGTATCCTGTTTGCATCTGTGCAACACAAGCCGTATTATCCTCATAGATAATGGTAGGTGATTCGATAGAACCAATTCCACATGACTGTTGTATGTGGTTTATCATTCTGCGAAGCCTAACACATTCGCGTAATGCCTCATATAATGCAATTATTTCAGAATGATTGGTAAAAGTGGCAACCAGAGTATGTTTCGAAGACTTCCATGATATAGCAGTTCCACCATGTAGGAACACAAAGCCGGTCTGTGATCTGGCATTATGGGGATCAGATAAGTAGCCAGCATCAGTGTATCCGATCATATTGGAGTCCAGATTTCTCTGGAACTGAAAGTATAGGCCAAGATCCTTTGTGCCTTGGAGATATCGAAAGACATTCTTGACTCCCGATCAATGGCGTTTGGTGGGAGCTGCGCTGTGTCTAGCAAGTAGATTAACTGCAAATGCAAGGTCAGGTCTCGTACAATTTGCAAGATACATAAGCGCTCCAATAGCACTGAGATATGGAACCTCGGGTCTCAACATCTCTTCTCCATCATCCCTTGGCCTGAACGGATCTTTCTCTACGTCTAGAGAACGAACCACCATGGGAGTTTTAGATGGATAGGATTTGTCCATATTGAATTTCTCCAATATTTTTCTGGATATAGGCAGCTTGGTGTACCATTATTCCTGAGGGAAGGTGCTCGAGTTGGAGACCCAAGCAAAATTTGGTTTGACCCAAATCCTTCATCTCAAATTCTGTCTTTAGATGATTGCGTGCTTCATCAATATCTTGTGCGTTGCCAATGATGTTGAGATCATCGACATGTTGGAATTATGCCCTAGAGGCAATAATAAAGATGTTATTATTATAATTCTTGTTCATGATAAAGTTTATATTGCTAGAATTGTATTAAGCGGAAACTTTAATACTTGTGTGGTTTGTGAACAACACCGTGTCCCTAGTACGCCTCTATGGACTAGCTCATTGATTAATGATGGTTAAGGTTTCCTAACCATAGACATGAGTTGTCGATTAATAATGAGATCATATCATTGGGAGAATGATATGATGGACAGACCCAAACTAAGCGGAGCAATTAGATCATGTCATCGTGTTCATCTTTGCGAAGCTTTTCTTATGTCAAATATTGTATTCCTTAGACCATGAGATAATACAACTCACTGGTATCGGAAGAAATCTTTGAGGTCATCAAACGTCATCCTATGAGAGGGTGATCATAAAGGTGTCTCTCAGGTGATCGGAAAGTACCTGTTGGGTTATATGTATCGAGATGGGATTTGTCCCTCCCAAGTCGGAGAGATATACTTCGGGCCCACTCGGTAATCGATATCAACACCGCTTGCAAGCATGTGGTTAAGGAGTTAATCACAAAGTGATGTCGGATTACGGAACGAGTAAAGTACTTGCTGTGAACGAGATTGAACTAGGTATGTGATGCAAGCGATCAAATCTCGGGCAAGTAAAATATCGCGAGACGAAGGGAATATACATGGGATTGATTGAATCCTGGCATCGTGGTTCATTCGATATGATCATCGATGAATGTGTGGGAGTCAATATGGGTTTCCAGACCCCGCTGTTGATTATTGATAGAAGATCATGTCTGCATGTTCTCGAACCCGAAGGGTCACACACTTAACGTGTCTCGACGCTAGGATAGATTGGATAATTGGTTTATGAGTTTTTTGTTCGGAGTCTCGGATGGGATCCGGGACATCACAAGAGGTTCCGGAATGGTCCGGAGAATAAGATTCATATAAGGCAATGCAGTTTTTGGAGTTCGGAATTGTTTCGGGTTAATCGGTATTGTACCGGAAGCTTCTAGAACCTTCCGGAGGGGGACCAACGTGGCCCCACCTGCCGGGAGAGGGCATGGGCCTATGAGGGAGTGCCCTAGACGCATTGGGCCAGGGGCACAAGGCCCCATAGGGCCTAGCCGACCAAACAAGGGGAAACCCTAATTGGAGCTTCTAGAAGGAGGGGGGAAACTTGCCCCCCACTCCTCCCTCCTTTGGCCGCCGGCCTAGGCTTGGGGGAGGGGCTGGGGTGCACCACCCCCCCACACACACACCTTCCCCTCAAGCCTAGCCGCCCTGCTGCCCTCCTCTCTCTCTCCCTCCCGACTGCGTGTAGGCGAAGCCCTGCTGCAGAAATTCTCCACCACTTGCACCACGCCGTCGTGCTGTAGATCCAATCCGTCTCTCCACCATACTTGCTGGACCAAGGAAGGAGGAGACGTCGAGGTGCCGCACGTGTGCATCTCTCGGAGGCATCGCCACTTGCGGTGTTAGATCGGAGCGGATCGCGAGGAGGAGAAGCGAGTACGACTACATCACCCACGTTCCGACGAACGTTCCGCTGTGCGAATCTTCAAGGGTATGAAGATCTCATCTAATCTCTCTCGTTGTTTGCATCTCCTAGATCTTGGCTTTCCCGTTTGCATCCGTAGAAATGTTTTGATTTACTATGCTGCGAAACCCTTCAGTGGTATCAGAGCTAGATCTATGCGTAGATGTGTTTCACGAGTAGAACGCAACATGGTTGTTGCGGGCGTTGATGTTTTCTGTTGCAAGCCTCTTGTTTGTGTTCTTCTTATGACGCGGGATAGTGAGATTGAAGCGGTCCAGGCCAACCTTACGACGTCGTTCATGAGACCGGCTCCACACTTGACGTGTGGCTTGTTCCACACATGCGGTGGTGGATGCCGTTTCTCTCACTATAGTTGTCATGGGATTAACACCGGAGTTTGGCAACCATAATATCACCGTTGTGGCTTTCCGTAGGTAAGAATCGTTCTTAGCTTGCTACTCCCATAAGCCACGTAAAACATGCAACAACAAAGTAGAGGCGTCTAACTTGTTTTTGCAGGGAGTGTTTTCTGTGATATGGTATGGCCCAAGATGTGATGTGTATATTGTATGCGATGATCATGTTTTGTAATGTTTCACGACTTGCATGTCGATGAGTACACAACCGGCAGGAGCCATATGGTTGTCTTTATAATTGTGTATGACCTGTGTGTCAACTTCTTATATGCCATGTAATAGTTTCACTTTATCGCTAAGTAGTTAGCAATAGTTGTAGTTGCTATTCGTGGTGGAGGCAATCATGGTGGAGTGATGGAGATCATGCCGGCACGCACAAGATGGAGATCATTCTTGAAGATTGGCTATACCATGTCACATAAAGTTATATGCATGTGATGTTTATCCTTTTATGTATCTTATTATGCTTAGATCGCGACGGTAGCATTATAAGATGATTCCTCACTTAAAGATCAAGATAAAACTGTGTTCTCCCCATGTATGCACCATTGCGAAAGTTCGTCGTGTCCAAGCATCACGTGATGATCGGGTGCTATAGACTCTACGTTCACATACAACGGGTGCAAGCCAGTTTTGCACACGCGGAAATACTTGGGTTTAACTTGACGAGCCTAGCATGTACAGACATGGCCTCAGAACACATGAACCGAAAGGTTAAGCATGAGTCATATGAATGATATGATCGACACTTTGTTGTCCACCATTGAAACCACATCTCTTCTCGTGAAGATCGGATTAGGTGTGGTGAATTTGGATCATGTTCACTAAACAACTTGAGGGATGTTGAATTTAGTGGGAGTTCATCTAGTAATTTGATTAAAAGTTGAACTAGTTATCATGAACATAGTCTAATTTGTACTTGCAAATATTGTAGATCAAATGGCTAAGTCCAACTTTAACTTCAACGCGTTTTCTTTGAGAAGGAAAAGCTTAGAAACAATGGGTCTAACTTCACCAATTGGTTCCGTAATCGAGAATCATTCTCTCTGGCGGTCAAAAGGACTATGTCCTTGAAAATGCGCTTAGGTGACGCCCTCTGTAGATGTGCCGGCTGATGAGAAAGCTGTCTATCAGTCGCGCAAAGATGATTATGGTGTGATTAAGAGCACCATGTTGTTTGCTATAGAATCGGACCTTCAAAATCGTTTTGAAGACTATCCCGGGCCCTTTGAAATTCTCGAGGAGCTGAAAACCATGTTTCAGACTCAGGCCCGCTCGAGAGATATGAGATCTCCGAAGTTCTTTAACCGCAAGATGGAGGAAGGAGTTCCGTTAGTGAGCACGCCATTAAGATGTCGGGCTACACTCAGCGCCTTGAGCAAGCTGGATCGCAAGATTCGGAGGAGCTCAAGATTGTGTGGTTCGCAATCACTCCCTCCCAGCTACAAAAGTTTTGTAGTGACTCATAATCAGATTGGTTCCATCGATACGATCACCGAGCTCTTTCAAAGCTGAAGGCTGCGGAGGTGGACATCAAAAGGATAATCATGTGTTGATGGTCAAGCCCCCACCTTCAAGAAAGGTAAGGGTGCAAAGAAGCCCTTCAAGAAAGGCGGCGGCAAGCGCGTTGCCCCTGCTGACAAGAAGCTCAAGTCTGGTCCTAAGCAGGACATTGAGTGCTTCTATTGCAAGGACAAGGGTCACCGGAAGCGCAACTGTCCGAAGTACTTAGCGGACAAGAAGGCTGGCACCATCAAAGGTATATTTGATATACATGTTATTGATGTTTCCTTACTAGCCCTCGTTGTAGTGCCTGGGTATTTGATACTGGTTCGATTGCTAATATTTGTAACTCGAAGCAGGAGCTACGGAATAGACGGCTTCGAGGATGAGGTGACGATGCGCGTTGGCAACGGATCAAGAGTTGATGTGATGGCCGTCGGCACGCTCTCCTTAGTTTTACCTTCAGGATTAGTTTTAAACCTCAATAAATGTTATTATGTGCCTGCGTTGAGCATGAACATTATTTCTGGATCTTGTTTATTGCAAGACGGTTATTCATTTAAATCGGAGAATAATGGTTGTTCTATTTATATGAGTAACATATTTTATGGTCATGCACCTGTTGTGAATGGTTTATTTCTTCTAAATCTCGAAAGGGATGAAACACACATCCATAACATTGAGGCTAAGAGATGCAAAGTAGATAGTGATAATACTACTTATTTGTGGCACTGTCGTCTAGGTCATATTGGTGTAAAGCGCATGAAGAAACTCCATTCTGATGGACTTTTGGAGTCTCTTGATTTTGAATCATTTGACACATGCGAACCATGCCTCATGGGCAAGATGATCAAAACCCCGTTCTCCGGTATGATGGAGCGAGCAACGGACTTGTTGGAAATCATACATACCGATGTATGCGGACCGATGAGTGTTTCGACGCGTGGTGGATATCGCTATTTTCTCACTTTTACCGATGACTTAATTAGATATGGGTATATCTATTTAATGAAACATAAATCTGAAACATTTGAAAAGGTCAAGGAATTTCAGAATGAAGTGGAGAACCATCGTAACAGAAAGATTAAGTTTCTATGATCCGATCGTGGAGGTGAATATTTGAGTTATGATTTTCTCACGCATCTTAAAGCAAGCGGAATCGTTTCGCAACTCACGCCACCCGGAACACCACAGCGCAATGGTGTGTCTGAATGTCGGAATCGAACCCTATTAGATATGGTCCGATCGATGATGTCTCTTACTGATTTTCCGTTATCATTTTGGGGTTATGCATTATAAACCGCTGCATTCACTTTAAATAGGGCACCATCTAAATCCGTTGAGACGACACCGTATGAACTGTGGTTTGGTGCTAAACCTAAGTTGTCGTTTCTTAAAGTTTGGGGATGCGAAGCCTACGTCAAGAAGTTGATGCCGGACAAGCTCGAACCCAAAGCGGAGAAATGTGTTTTCATAGGATACCCTAAGGAAACTATTGGGTATACCTTCTATCACAGAACCGAAGGCAAAGTGTTTGTCGCAAAGAACGGTTCCTTTCTTGAGAAGGAGTTTCTCTCGAAAGAAGTGAGTGGGAGGAAAGTAGAGCTAGACGAGGTTGTTGAACCTTCTCTTGAATTGGAGAGTAGCGCAGCACCTGAAATTGTTCCACTGCCGCCTGCACCAACAATAGAGGAAGCTAGTGACAAGGATCATGAAGCTTCGGACGATGCTGCTACTGAACATCGCAGGTCGACAAGGTCGCGTGCTCCTCCTGAGTGGTACGGCAACCCTGTCTTGACTGTCTTGTTGGTAGAAGACAGTGAACCTACAAACTATGAGGAAGCAATGATGAGCCCAGACTTTGAGAAATGGCTAGAGGCCATGAAATCCGAATTGGGATCCATGAGCGGAAACCAAGTATGGACTTTGGTGGACCCTCCTAGCGACCGAAAGGCCGTTGAGTGCAAATGGATTTTCAAGAAGAAAACGGACGCGGATGGTAATGTTACCGTCTATAAAGCACGGCTTGTCGCGAAAGGTTTTTGACAAGTTCAAGGTGTTGACTACGATGAGACTTTCTCTCCCGTAGCGATGTTTAAGTCCATTCGGATTTTGTTAGCAATTGCTGCGTTTCATGATTATGAAATATGGCAGATGGATGTCAAGACTGCGTTCCTCAATGGCAACATTGATGAAGAGTTGTATATGATGCAACTCGAAGGTTTTGTCGATCCTAAGGATGCTGATAAGGTATGCAAACTTCAGCGTTCCATTTATGGACTGAAGCAAGCATCTCGGAGTTGGAACCTTCGTTTTGATCAAGTAATCAAGAGCTTTGGATTTGTTCCAAATTGCTACGAAGCTTGTATCTACAAGAAAGTGAGTGGGAGCTCGGTGACATTTCTGGTACTATATGTGGATTACATATTGATTATTGGAAATGACATTAACATGCTTAACGATGTGAAGAGTTATTTGAACAAGTGTTTTTCAATGAAAGACCTAGGTGAAGCTGCTTATATATTGGGCATCAAAATCTATAGAGATAGACAAAGACGCCTGATAGCTTTAAGCCAGAGTAAATACCTAGACAAAGTTCTGAAAAGGTTCAGAATGGATAAGGCAAAGAAAGGTTCAAAGGCCTATGTTGTCGTGTAAGATATTGAGCAAGGCTCGGTGTCCTATGGTAAATGATAGAGAAGCTATGAGCAAAGTGCCTTATGCCTCGGCTATAGGTTCTATCATGTATGCCATGTTGTGTACTAGACGGATGTGTCCAATGCTCTTAGTTTGACGGCGGATATCAAAGTGATCCGAGTGGAACATCGACTGGACAATGAAGAACATCCTAAAGTACCTAAATAGGACTAAAGAAATGTTCTTAGTCTATGGAGGTGATGAACAGCTTGTCGTAAAAGGTTACATCGATGCTAGTTTCGACACCGACAAGGATGATTCTAAATCTCAAACAGGATACGTTTATATTTTAAATGGAGGAGCTATGAGCTGGAGAAGCTGCAAGCAAAGCGTGATCGCGAGATCTACAGTAGAAGCGGAATACATGGCTGCTGCAGAAGCGTCAAGTGAAGGAGGTTGGGTCAGGAACTTCATCACTGAGCTTGGCGTGGTTCCAAGTGCATTGGACCCACTTGAGATATTGTGTGACAACACTGGCGCCATAGCACTCGCTAAGGAACCAAGATATCATCCAAAGACCAAGCATATCAACCGCAAGTTTCATATAATCCGAGATTATATAGCAGATGGAGATCTGAAGATTAGCAAAGTACATACAGATCTGAATGTCGCAGATCCATTGACTAAACCTCTTCCACGTGTAAAACATGATCACCACCTTAGTGCCACGGGTGTGAGATTGTTGCCAAATGTAAACTAGATTATTGACTCTAGTGCAAGTGGGAGACTGTTGGAATTATGCCCTAGAGGCAATAAAAAAGATGTTATTATTATAATTCTTGTTCATGATAAAGTTTATATTCCATGCTAGAATTGTATTAAGCGGAAACTTTAATACTTGTGTGGTTTGTGAACAACACCGTGTCCCTAGTACGCCTCTATGGACTAGCTCATTGATTAATGATGGTTAAGGTTTCCTAACCATAGACATGAGTTGTCGATTAATAATGAGATCATATCATTGGGAGAATGATATGATGGACAGACTCAAACTAAGCGGAGCAATTAGATCGTGTCATCGTGTTCATCTTTGCGAAGCTTTTCTTATGTCAAATATTGTATTCCTTAGACCATAAGATAATACAACTCCCTGGTATCGTAAGAAAGCTTTGAGGTCATCAAACGTCATCCTATGAGAGGGTGATCATAAAGGTGTCTCTCAGGTGATCGGAAAGTACCTGTTGGGTTGTATGTATCGAGATGGGATTTGTCCCTCCCAAGTCGGAGAGATATACTTGGGCCCACTCGTAATCGATATCAACACCGCTTGCAAGCATGTGGTTAAGGAGTTAATCACAAAGTGATGTCGGATTACGGAGCGAGTAAAGTACTTTGTGAACGAGATTGAACTAGGTATGACGATGCAAGCGATCAAATCTCGGGCAAGTAAAATATCGCGAGACGAAGGGAATATATATATGGGATTGATTGAATCCGGCATCGTGGTTCATCCGATATGATCATCGATGAATGTGTGGGAGTTAATATGGGTTTCGGCACCCTGTTGATTATTGATAGAAGATCATGTCTGCATGTTCTCGAACCCGAAGGGTCACACACTTAACGTGTCTCGACGCTAGGATAGATTGGATAATTGGTTTATGAGTTTTTTGTTCGGATTCTCGGATGGGATCCGGGACATCACGAGAGGTTCCGGAATGGTCCGGAGAATAAGATTCATATAAGGCAATGCAGTTTTTGGAGTTCGGAATTGTTTCGGGTTAATCGGTATTGTACCAGAAGCTTCTAGAACCTTCCGGAGGGGGACCAACGTGGCCCCACCTGCCGGGAGGGGGCATGGGCCTATGAGGGAGTGCCCTGGACGCATTGGTCCAGGGCCACAAGGCCCCATAGGGCCCAGCCGGCCAAACAAGGGGAAACCCAAATTGGAGCTTCTAGAAGGAGGGGGGAAACTTGCCCCCCACTCCTCCCTCCTTTGGCCGCCGGCCTAGGCTTGGGGGAGGGGCTAGGGCTGGCGCCCACCCCTCTATATATAGAGGGCTGGGGCGCACCACCCCCCCCACACCTTCCCCTCAAGCCTTGCCGCCCTGCTGCCCTCCTCTCTCTCTCCCTCCCAACTGCGTGTAGGCGAAGCCCTGCTGCAGAAATTCTCCACCACTTGCACCACGCTGTCATGCTGTAGATCCAATTCGTCTCTCCACCATACTTGCTGGACCAAGGAAGGAGGAGACGTCGAGGTGCCGCACATGTGCATCTCTCGGAGGCATCGCCACTTGCGGTGTTAGATCGGAGCGGATCGCGAGGAGGAGAAGCGAGTACGACTACATCACCCACGTTCCGACGAACGTTCCGCTGTGCGAATCTTCAAGGGTATGAAGATCTCATCTAATCTCTCTCGTTGTTTGCATCTCCTAGATTAGATCTTGGCTTTCCCGTTCGCATCCGTAGAATTTTTTTGATTTACTATGCTGCGAAACCCTTCACGACATACACTGAAATGATGCAAAATCCTGAAGAGGACTTCTTGATGAAGACACATGGACAGTCATCATTGTTGTAGTAACCCTTCTGAAGAAGGAACTCACTAAGTCGGTTGTACCACATTCGTCCCGACTGTTTCAAGCCGTATAAAGATTTGTTCAGTTTTACACAGTACATGTTGCGTTTAGCACTTGCATTCGGGAGAGAGACTCCATCAGGAACCTTCATGTATATGTCCGAATCTAGTGACCCGTAAAGATATGCGGTCACGACATCCATCAACTGCATAGATAGACGATTTTGCACTGCCAAAGATATAAGATATCGGAAAGTGATACCACTCATTACTAGAGAATATGTCTCATTGAAATCAATGTCGGGTCTCTGCGTGAAACCATGTGCTACGAGCCTCGCTTTATATCTCACCACCTCATTGTTCTCATTCCGTTTCCAGAGGAAAACCCATTTGAATCCCACAGGGAAAACATTGGGAGGTGTTGGTATTGCTTCTGTGAATACCTTCCTTTTATTGAGCGAAGCAAGTTCTGCTTGTATTGCTTCCTTCCATTTAGGCCAGTCGGAGCGTTTCTCACACTCAACAATAGTCCTTGGATCATGATAATTGATAAGGGTATCAGCAATTGTAGCAGAAAAATAAGTGTCGACAATCATAGACTTACGGTTAAATGATTCTCCAGAATCGATATAGTTGGTGGATATCTCATGCACCCTTGATGACTCTTCGTGTTTTCCCAATACGCGTGAGTCTAGGTGTTCCGATGTCCCAGCCAGTGTGTGCAAGCTGGAGCTGGGTTGTGGAGGTTGCCCTTCCACTGGGTGTATACTACCCATAAGGTGTTCGTCAACGTTGAGATGACTTGCATTTACTGATTTGGAGGATTTTCTCCTCTCTCTCCTTTGTTGCTTGCGAGAAGCAGGTTCCGGGTCAGAGGCCGCACTCCTCCTCCTCTTTTTAGGATCAGGGAGTTGAGTGGTTTTTGTTGGTACCTCCACTCTTTCGGACGCATTTCTGGCCAGTTTCCAGGATTTAGTAACACCTTTTAGATCAGTAAATGAATCTGGCAGATTATTTGCAAGATGTTGCAAATTGATAATTTTCTGAACTTGGAGTTCGGTCTCTTGGGTACGTGGATCAGAGGTTGAAATGGCGATAGCATTCCAATCAATTTCCGGGCATTCTTTCTGGTACTTGAAATCTCCCCCTAATGCCGGAAAATGTTCCTCATCAAATATGCAATCAGCGTGACGGGCTGTGAATAGATCCCCAGTAAGGGGTTCCAGGTACTTAATAATCGACGGCGATTTGTACCCCACATAGATCCCTAGTTTTATGTGTGGGCCCATGGATGTCCGCTGTGGTGGTGAGATCGGGATGTATGTAGCACATCCGAACTTACGCAGATGGGAAATGCTGGGAGGATTTCCATGTACCAATTGCAGAGGGAAGTCTTGTGATATGCGAGGGTCAATTGATTAGGTCAAGACGTGTAAAACCGCATGACCCCAACACGAAGTTGGCAAGCTGCAATTCATTAACAAAGGTCTTGCAATGAGTTTGATCCTCTTTATTAGGGACTCAGCCAAACCATTTTGAGTGTGGACATATGGAACAGAGTGCTGAACTTCAATCCCCAAGGCCATGCAATAGTCATTGAAGGCGCGTGAAGAGAATTCTGCAGCATTGTCCATGCGAATTGATTTAATTCGACTTTCTAGATAATGGGCCTGTAACTTAATTACTTCCCTCATTATGTTGGCAAATGCATGATTTCGTGTGGAAAGAAGACACACATGTGACCATCGTGTAGATGCATCAATCAAAACCATGAAATACCTAAATGGTCCAGATAATGGTTGGATAGGACCACAAATATCACTTTGAATTCGCTCAAGGAACTGAAGTGGTTCAACTTGTATTTTGAGGTGCGAAGGCCTCAAAATTAGCTTCCCTGTGGCACATGATGTACACACAAAGTTTGATGATTGAGGGAATTTGGACTCATGCAAAATATGACCAATGGAATTGCTAGTAATCTTCCTCATCATCCTGATGCCGGGATGGCCTAGGCGATCATGCCAAGTTTGAAATGCGTCAACATTCTGGAAGATTACCTTGTAAGCAACATGTTCTACGGTCTTGATGTATGTATAGTACAGTCCCGATGACAGAGAAGGAATTTTTTCAAGTACTTGCTTGCCATATCCGTTATCTTTTGTGAAGAGAAGATACTCTTCTTTGTTGTCTTCATGGGTTTCAATATGAAAACCATTCTGACGGATATCTCGATAACTGATTAAGGTACGTGACGAATCGGGATACAATAAGGCATCCTCAATTGTCACTTGTGTACCGTTTGGGAGGATAAATATGGCACGTCCAGTGCCAACAATCACCGTATCGCGTCCAGCGATAGTCAAAATATCTCCATTCATCTTTTTTAGAGTCTGAAAATATTTTAACTCCCTCAGTATGGAGTTTGTGGTAGCACTGTCCACAAGGCATAATTCCTCTTCCATCGGATTGTCCCCGTAGAGAGCTATATATATAAATGAAGAATTTTCAATAAGAAAACCTTATTTAGATACATAGAATACAATCTTTATTATATCAAAGTGCTGATACAATGACAACAATAATATTTATGTTCTTATTACAACATCACAAATGGACATAAAATAAAGTGATCACTAAGGAGATAGTGGGACTAGTCGAAGTCTCTAAACATGTCGTTTGAGGCGTACTCAATCATCATGTTCTCCGTGCTCATAGGATCCTCGGGCAGCTGGAGAGTCATGGTGTTGCTAGGTCCAGGAGGAGCATCTTGCGAACAACCAGCTCCATTGGTGCCATCTGGATGAAGGTTGAAGTTGGCTTCAAACCTTTTCCCTTGAGGTGCCTTGCGTTCTTGGGATTGCTGGTAGAGTATTGCCAGATGCTTTGGGGTCTTGCACTTGTTAGTAGGATGCGTGTAGCATCCACACTTGTCACAAAGCCTAGTTTTGTCATACTTTGGCTTTGCGGTGCCTTTCCCACGGTTCGAGTTTCGAGGCTTCCTGTTCCGGTTGCGCTTACGCTTACCTTTGAAGTTCGATTGGTTGCCGTTGAAGGAACCACCAAACTTTCTTCCGTTCGCGACATTCATATGAACTTCCGGCAAAGGTTGGGAACCAACCGGGCGTTGAGAGCCATTCTTAGCAAGAAGCTCATCATGCTTTTCAGCCTGAAGTAGGATATGAATAAGGTCTGAATAGACCTGGTAGTCGCGAGCGTGGTATTGCTGCTGGAGGATCCTTTCAGATGGGAGCATAGTGAATAAAGTTTTTTCTATCTTTTCCGCATCTGTGGGTTCCTTCTTGCAAAAGCACGGCTTGGAACTTATCTTATGAACCTCATGATTGTAATCCCCAACGGACTTGAAGTCCTGGAATCGAAGATGAGTCCAATCATGAAGTGCTTCGGGCAGGACAACTGCCTTCTGCTTTTCATACCTTGTTTTGAGGGCCTGAAACAAAGTAAATGGGAATTCCTCCTCCAAATACTCGGACTTAAGATCCGGGTGAATATGATGCCTTATAATGTACAAGGCAGCATATTTCTGCTCTTCTCTCAGCGGTGCGGCTCCGGCCGGAAGGGGGTCGTCCGGATTCTGGATGGCACGCACTATCCCACGGGACGCAAGAGCGATCTTGATGTCCATGGCCCATGTAGGGTAGTTGTGGCCATTAAGCTCGAGTGAATCGAACTCTTTTCCAGCCATCGGTTACCTACATGGTAAACCAGAGAATATTAATCTACGTTCGGTAAATTAAAATCCATCATGGTCATGTTGTAATGAACTATGCAAAATTAATGATGACTTCAAGAAGTGGACTCGAAATCATTAGTGTGAACTTCAAATTGTTAAGTATGATACATTGTAGATAATCTCTGAAGAATATTCGGAGTCCATCTCACAGCACTAGAGAGTATAATCTGATGAAATCAGTAGATACTCATACTTCTAATGCCTTATGTCATGACTTAATAAAATGTTTGGGAGAGCACATTGTTAAGCAATCATAGTGTCAAATATGACAAAATGTAGGCTTTAAACAGTAATGGTGATAATCTGCAGTGCAGTAGATCTGGCCACTACCTTGTGTTCCCAAAACATCAATTTAAAGAAATCACTTTGAATTTTGCATACCAATTCGTGCTCGTATCGAGTCAAAATGACTCAATTAAGATGATGAATTGATCTATTGCAAGAAATTGCAAATCTCAATTGCAAACGATGAATGTAATAAATCTCAACATGTGCACACATATGGCAATATATTACACCAAATATTTTTTGGAATACACATAGTACTCGACAAATAAACAGTACTAAAAAAACTTGTACTGAAATTTAGCAGAATCTATCATAGAAATTAATCTACTGCTAAAACTGTTGTTAAAAGGTTAATATGCTAATATGCTGAACCAGAATAGCAAGCTAAGAAAATACTAGAAGCTACTGGTACGACCGCATGTGTGTAGGCCACTTTGGTCGATTTAGCAAGACACAACATTTATTATTCTCGTCAGGATAAGGAGAGTGACTCAAGCGGTGGCCTCAATCACATCAATCCCCAACCACGCGACCTGCCCCAAGCAGCGGCCGAACGGACGATTCACTGGCGATGCGCGGAGGTGCCATGCGCTCCGTCCATACCCTCTCGAGAGGATCCACCGGAGAGGCCAAGAGCCGACGCCATGCCATTGGGGAGGCTGCTGGAGAGCCCGAGCGCGGCCGGGTTCCATCCACCGGAGCGACGTCCACGGCCATTCGACGGTGGGCTGCGCAGCGGAAGCCCAAGGGCGGCGAGGCGACGGCGAGCGCCTGTGCACGGTGGAGGAGGCGAACACTACTAGGAAAATGGCTATAGGTAATCAGCACATCCGTGGCTCACATGGTTCAAGTGCCCCACGGCTAAAACAGGCGTGGCTCACCTATGGGCAGTGCCCTACTAGTAACTAGAACAACCGTGGCGCAAATATGACCATAGTACGCCACAGATATGTGTGGGCCAGGGCCCTGTTGGCCGCACGCCAAACATCCGTAGCGCACACAGAGTAGGTGCGCTACGGTTGTTAGTGTCAACCGTGGCGCACGTGGAGGGGTACGCTATGCCTAAGCGCATGCCCTCTCTCTATGAACGCCAGAGACACATCCGCGTAGCGACTATGACATGTCTTGTGGCGGATGGATGTATAAGAGTAGTAAGAGTGCCACCTTGCCTAACTAACTATCCTGCACCAACTCCACACCTCCCCTCCCCCCGTGGATCGCCTTTTTAGGCTTTGCAAAAAATAAAAGAAAATTATAAACACTTTAAAAAATTAAATCCTTTCATATTTAGGTAGGTAATGTGGTATAGCTTCTAGTAAAATTAACAAACATGAGTTTCGACTTTATCTGCAAAAAAAAGTCATGTCATGATAAAAAGGTCGTAACTTTTGCATACGATATCGAAAAAAATCGTATAATATACCAAAATGACGAGAATGAGATTTCGCATCCGCTCGCAACGACCTTTGGTCATTTAGCAATTTTTTAGATTTTCAAAATTCGAAAAGAGTAAAAAATTACGGCCAAAAGACCGTTTATTTCTGCAGAAAAAAATAGAGGGCGACTTACCCGTAGCGCACCACCACCTAGTGCGCCACGGATAAGCTTGGGAGGGATTCAAATTTCGAATCCTCACCCCGCCCACCTACCCCTTTTCTTTTCCCTCCCCTTCTCTCCTTTTCCTTTTCCTCCCTTCTCATTTCCTTCTTCTTCTCCTCCTTCTCCTTCTCTTTCTCTTTCTCCTTCTCCTCCTCCTCCTCTTCCTCCTCCTTGCAGTGAAGATGGTGACGGTGGCCTCCTCCTTGCAGTTCCGACAAAGAGACGGCGGGCTCCTTCTTCTCCTCCTCGTCCTCCTCCTCCTTGTAGTTTCGACGACGACGAGGCCTCCTCTTCTTCTTCTCCTCCTCCTCTTCTTCTCCTCTTCTTCTTCTTCTCCTCCTCCTCTTCTTCTCCTCCTCTTCCTCCTATTCTCCTCCTCCTCCTTGCAGTTCCGACGATGACGAGGAGGCGACAGCGACACCTGCAAACCGCGACGTAGATCCGAAGATCTGCTGCTTTTTTTGGATTTTGAAATTTATATCCATGGCGTACAACACCTAGTGCGCCACGGTTATCGTTTCATACGCGTGGCGCACCTGGACTACTTTCCGTGGCGCACTGGCATGTGCGCCACGCCTATCTCGACACAACCGTGGCGGCGCGAATAGTGCGCCACGGCTAGGAGATAGTCAGCGAGGCCGTGGCGCATCGCTAGTGCGCCACGGATGGCCTTCAGCGCCGCCTGACAGGCGTTTTCCTAGTAGTGGAAGTCGCAGCATTGGTGATCGCAGCGCGTAGCGACGGCCGAGATCGACAACCGCTGCGCTAGCGCTGGAGTGACGACGGCGGCGTTGGCGCAGATGGTTTCGACCTCGACAACCGCTGTGCTTGGCGCTGCGTGACGATGGCGGCGTTGGCGTCGCAGACGGCAGCGTGGCGGCGCCCATCTCGACAACCGCCGGGTCGGAGACGGAAGAGCGGTGCGACGGCATCGACGGCGGCAACGGATGTGCCGCCAAACTCAAGACCGATGTAGGCGACCGCCAATGCATCCACGCCGGCGGCGAGCTGCGTACCGTGCATGGGGCAAATAATCCAGCCATGCCTCGAGCACCGAAGCGCGGTGGCGGCCACCAACGCCGGTCGGGTTTCGCCGTTCATGGCGTGCGACGGACGCGGAGGGCATCGGCAGGAGGGCGACGTCGGTCGCTGGACCGGCACCGCTCCGGTTGCGGACGCCCAAGCCTTGGAAACGGCCCATGCTGTGGCGGCGCGACCGGTAACCACCGGCGCCATGGCGTCGGCCGATGTAGAGGCGCCGGCCGTCGAAGCGGCGGTGCACTCCAAGACCATCCATGCGGTGATGAAGGTACAGCGAAAGGCGAGGCATCTTCTAGTTCTCACCTTTTCTTGTTCTTACTCCGGTGATCGCCGGAGTTTGCTCTCGCTGGGAGCGTGCTGATAACGTGTTAAAACTAGAGATAGATAGCCCAACGAGAAACAAATGAATGAACAATAATCTTTATTGATGAAGGATCTGAACTTATATACAAGGTGAATAGACGCGAGTATGTCGGTTCCCGGAGTCGGTTCCTAGAGGCAACGCTCGAGGGCTTAACTGCTATGCGGTTACAAGTGAGGATTATCCCATAATTAATGGGTAATTAATTATTCCTAACAATTTTGTCAATCGATATAGTAGTACTCCTAATATATGACTTATTCTCTGACTTAAGCCTGAGATAAAGGGAGCACGCTGAGCCACTTGCCGCTCCCATGCAGAGGCGCTGAGGCCATTTGCCCTGCTCCCTACCGATTGGTGTCACTGCATGTGGGCCTTCGCTGCTGCTTGTGGGCCTGAGGGGTGGACCTTTGCGCGTTCTCCCTGAAGGGCGTCTCGTGCTCCTCGACACATTCGTCCTCTCCCATCCCCATCGTGGCCGGCGCCGCCCCCTCCTCTCCCTCCCTCCATTGAGGCCCCCATCCTTATTAGAAGCCATCACAACCCTCTCCTCCCTCTTTCTCCGCTCCCTTCACCTGGGTGTGGACTTCCAATTATGGGAGTTGGAGGAAGACGTCCGGTGAATTCCTGGCGGATCCATGGGGGTAGGCGAGTATAAAGGCGGGGTGTCCACCGCTTATCTTGCTTCTAGTGTTCCGCCGTCGCCGTCGATGGAGGGGCAGGGGCCCGAGCGGGAGGAGCCGGATGCGGAGTCACGACACGGGGACCTCCACCTCGGGGGCACCTGCAATGCGTCTTGCGCTCCAGGGGCTGTAAGTTCCTCCTCCGCGTCAAGGACACTGATGTGGAACGCTCAATCAAGAAGTCTGAAGAGGCTGTCCTCAGGTTCTTCTCCTGGCTCAACCTCGATTTCCTTAATTTTCTTTAATATTGCATGTAAGGCAAATCAAATAAACTAACTGGAAATTTCCTTTAAAATTGCATGTAGGGCAGACCATAGAAAAAATTCTACGGTTTCCAGTCCTGCAACTAAACAAGCTTTATAGAAGGAATATGATCCTCCGAATTGGGATTTTAAATCTTGATTGGATAAACTGCACGGCATACTTGCTGAAAAGGGTGAGACTTACGCCTTGCAGAGCTTATAAAATTATTACCTATTTAACTTGAGAGGTTTATATGAGGTATACTAGATCAGCATCAAACGTAGCCTACCTTCTACTGGTCTCATGCATATGCACGTATTTGAGCACTCAACAATTTTGCATTTCAGTACCATCAAACGGATCAGAACATATGTTTCACCATTTACATTTTTCAAGACCATTTCCCCGCTCCTACAAGAATATGAGTAAGTTTGAAGAGATGGATGAGTACATTGTCTACTGGTCTAAAAGGTTCGACTAAATTCACAATGCAATATTTGCACTTGAATTGAATTTGGGAAGAATTTAGAGGGGGGGGAGGGATCTGGAATTCTGAATACAGTGGCATCCTCTAGACATGGCTCGACAGAAGAGGTGGCACTTGGGGCAGAGAAGTTACCTTGCGGCAGCCCAAAGATTGTGATTCTCCACCACTTAGGTATGGGCATTTTTCTCGATGCATAAATATGTGATATTCACTGGTTTCAATATCTATAGAGTTGTCAGATAATTGTTCTATCTCCGTCGCTTTTTTTCTTCTGTGCTGGTTGTGTGTTGCGACTCGATCTGTGAGTCACAGGTTCATGCGCTCTTTTATCTAGCAGTAGCTCTGACACCACGATAATGGTTAGTATTCTACTCCCTCCCATGTCCTCTGATATATGTAGGCCCAAATCCAAATCTCTTCTTCAACCTAATTATCTTATCTTTGAGTATCAACGCGAATTCTTCATGCTATCTCCGAGTACACATAAGTGTGCAGACAGAAATTTCATCACACAAATTGATAATCAGTCGCTCGGTCATTTGATTTGTTTGCTAAACTGATTTGTCGATTCATGGTCTCCAGCCTTCACTTTTCGGTTATATTGCATGGCAGACATTCTAATTTCATAGTTTTGTTCCTTAAGTAGGTATATTTATTTGAGTTCTAACACATTGCTCGATTTGATTATGCATGACAGAACTATTGTATCTTTAAAGCATGAAAAGGTTGCACATTATTGACAAACATTGGCTCTCTAAACAGTGACAGGTATTTTTTGTTCCTTTGATCATGCATGATCTATCATCAGATCATAGTGAAGATTGAACATATAACTGTTTACCTACAATTTATATATGTTGAGTCTAGCAAAATCCCACTATGATATCTTATTTAGCTATGCAAAGGTAGTGTGGATGTCAGGTCCTAATATGGTGTGCTTGAAACATATACTGCTAACATTAAGTCCGTGTAGAAAAGATAATGCATTTGTAAAGACAATCTCTTAATTCTCATTGGTTGGGATGACACGTTTGATTCTATAAACCATGTAGAAAGTAGAAACTTATCAAGTTGGTGTACCATATTTTTGTGGCAACATAAGTAATGCAGATTTAGTGTTTGATTGCTTTATGGATGCGGCTATTAACTATTTTCCACGTGTTCTTTTTTTCATTCCAAAATTCTGACATTGGTTGTCGCACCCCTTCTTATCATTCGTAAAAAATGACCATCTACTCAAGAAAAGTGCTTCAGTTCTTACACGAATTTGATATGTTATAACTAGATATTCTTGAGGCATATAGCTAACAAAAAAAAATCTGAATATGGTCACCTGAATATACCAAGCTATAGTTTCAGAAATACCAAGAGGTTAACCAATTTAGTATTGGTTTTGTTGTATTTTTGGCTACATAATCTGAAAAATATTGTGTTGTTATCATTTGTAAGGAAGTTATCAGTTGATTCATTAAATTTAGTCTGTATGGATGAGGCATGTTTTTCTCTTATGTTTTTCAGTACATAAGTGTATACTTGATTCAGTCATATGATTGTGGATTTCTCATAACATGGTTTAGTTTAGAGTCTTTGATAAATCTTATTGCACCTGATTATCATTACTACACTGCATTTATTTATGCTCTCTCAGATAATTAAAAAATGGCCCTTTTTAGTATCATGCGCTATCACTATTCTAGATAATAAGTCTTGCTCTCCTACACAACATTTTTCGGATTGCCCTAGCTCTTCCTGGTTTGCAGGCAGTACACAAAAATGTGTGTTTATGGCCACCATGTCAGTTTCTTATTCTATACCAATGGAGAATTAGACCAACTTTTTTAGTCTGTCCTTAATATAGAAATAGTGGGTTAAAATAAGGCGATGGTTATGACCATTATCTCTTTCTTTTATTTTTGGGTGCTTTTCTTGATATTTTAGTCTCATATGTGCATATCATAAGTTCAACCCAAGATTTCTTAGCATAATTATGTGGTAAAATACTTCTTCTCCGAAGTGATTTTTTACAGTTTTATTTATGATAACTAGATTAGTTGTCTTCTTTGTATAGTGACCAGAAGGGACCACACTACTTTTGAGAGTCACGATGCATACAAATGGAAATGCCAAGTGGTTTCAGAGTACTCAGACTAAGGGCATGTTTGGTTGATGCCTACCCATGCCACACTTCTTTTGGCAAACTTGTGTCACGCCACAACTTTTGTGATAGAAAATAGCTGACATGTGGTATAAGGTGATAATAAATTGTGGCACATCACAAGTGAAGGAAGTAAACACTATACTAAAAGAGTGTGACATGCCTAACATGTGGCGTGGCAAGGAGTGGCTTTAATCCGAACTGACCATAAAATAAGATGATAGGTAACACCTCAATTATATTTACAGGGTTGCATGACAACACTATATTTTCGTCGCCTCTGATTTCTTCTCAAGGAAGTTCTTTTATGGGGCATTGCAGTATACAACATACTCCAATGACAATTAGAAATTTTAGTATATGTAAGATTCCGCGTTAAAAATGTGAAAGCATATGATCTTATCTGTGGAAAGCCTATAGATTGAGGAACCGAGTATCTTAAGATAAGGTTCAAGAGCGGTTTATGTATTTTTACCATTTTATTTTTCCTGGACAAGAATAGCTTACGAGAGCATTTTTTAATACATTTTCAGAACTAGCCTACAATGTAAGCCAAGCTAGCTGCTGCTCCCCGGCCCATCTTCCACTACCTTGTGGCCTCACTGGTAGTCTTGCATGCGTACCGCAGCCGGAGTGGGTTGCTGCAGTGATATGGGCACGCGTCGTGTGAGCAGTCACCGTTGGCTGCATTCCTCTTTCGACTGCCAACAAGTCCTGCGTTATTATAAGCCATGTCGCAACGAATGGGTACTCTCAAATAGAAAAATTGGCCATGTCCCACTTGCCCTAGACCGGTCACTCCCTTCTTTTGTGAACAAGCTTTGCCTGTCCTCTTCCTTTCCGATACCACGCCGCTGCTGCCTCTACCAAATCCATGGCTGCAACAATGACTTCCTTTCGTCCCCCATCAAGTGCAATTGTTGTTCTCCCTCAGCTAGGCATACATAAACCTATTGCTTTAGACTGCATAAACATGACATCCATATATTTATTTCCCATATGTGATACTGCATAAACATGCCATCCATATACTTATTTCCCATATGTGATAATTTTATGATACATTACTTAAGGGCTAATTCTCTATTAATTTCTAACAGGCTAGATCTTCCGATCTGCTCGACGATCTCATGAGATTTCATGACCATGTGGTCACATGCTAAAATGATACCTACCCAATTATATTTTTCTCTTGCGCCAACAAAAAGGTATGTTATCGCATTTATAGTTTATTATGCTCAAAAATGCTATTTGATTATATATATGCCAATTATTTTTGCTCTTTGAAAATCACTAATTTTTCTTAATTCGTTCCTATTTACTGTTTTACAGTCTATTTTTATAGACAATAGATTGACCCTAACTTTGTTACTTCCTGACATATGCAGTATCAGTTTTGCACTTAGTATGGATAATCAAGTTTAGCCAATTAAAAAACAAATAAACTACACTGTGTTTGCAATGGGTCGGATACTCCCATTTGAATCATGCAACTAAGATGAAACCATATGATACTTGAGTTCGAACACTCCCATGTGAATCATGTAACTAGCAAAACTTTAGTGTACGTTAGGTTCTGTTTAGATAAAGTGTGCTAGGATGGTGTGCCCTTTATAGTTCAAGGCAAAGGTTACTATTCCTCCCAGTGAACAGGCCTTTACATATGATTCACCACTTCTATCATGGAAATCACAAATAGTGCTATTGTTTAGCTCCGACAGATTCACTTTGTCTGGTCTGAGAAAAAAGTCAGTTCCTGTACTGTCTAATACTAATTAGTGTGATGTTCTAATTTTATTTAAGAATAATGTTTCATTACCTAGATAGAAAAAGTTGGAGCGTAGCATAGGTGCAACCTAGGTATGGTATACTTCACTCGATTTACCTTTTTCTCTAGCCTTCCAAAGAAGTCTGCTTGTATTGGACTTAAAACAGGGACACATATACATTAAATATTTTGTTGGTTCCAGGATCAGGTATGCCACCACCACTCAGTGTATTTCTTTTGAGCATTTTATATTGTATCTGCTTTCTCCGGTCAGGCCTGGCTCTATGTTTTTCAAGGCCCTAGGCAAAGTCGACGGCATGGACCCTTAAGGCTAATGTATATATAGACATATTAAAAAAAATATCATAAAGTTAACATCCAACCAAACATTTTAGTCTTAAAATATAATAAATAGTATTTGTTGCTGGTTTGATGATCTCAAATAAGAAATAATTCCAATGATAATAAGTCAGGAGTGAGGATCAGCCTACCGCTGGTGAATTGGTGATCCCCGATAGACGATAGATGACCTGCGAATCTACGATCGTCGATCGAGTCAGGGAGGCAGGGCCCTAGAGATCGAGGCGCGGAGTTCGGCGATTTCCGAAGAGTCAAGGAGAAGAGAAGAGAAGGGAGATCACAAGTTCGTGACCAATTGTAACCCATGCGGCCAGCGTCGTAACGCGTTGTAACTCGTAAGCCTGGTGCCTCGTGTCGTAGCGAGCCTTTTTGATTTCCTGCTCGACGCGTTGTGTCTGGTTTCCAGGGCCCTACTCGTTTCTCGCGTCGTGGGCAGCAGATGTATACCCATATATATATACTTCCTCCGTTCGCAAATAAGTGTACGCCTAGCATTTAGCCATGTTAAAGTTTTTTAAATTTAACCAACTTTATAGATAAATATAGCAACATATATTACTCCCTCCGACTCATATTAGTTGACTTAAATGAATCTAGACACTATTTAGCATATAGGTTCATCCAAATTTTAAGAAATCTAAGTCAACTAATATGGATCGGAGGGAGTATATCAAATTAACATATCATGAAACTAAATTTTAAAACACATCTATTGGTAATAATTTAGAGTCATAAGTATCACTACATTTTTCTATAAAAATTAGTCAAACATTGTTAACTTTGATTTAGAACAAGGTTAGAAGTACATTTATTTGCATACAAAGGAAGTACATGAGTTCAATTTTTTGGGCCCCCTCCGGCCGTGGGCCCCTGGCCGATGCCATGGTGGCGACCCCTCAGCGCCGGCCCTGTCTCCGGTCACATGAACTCATGTCATATACCTATTTCAGTAAACCCTTGAGCAAGTGTCAAAAATCTGTTCATGGCTATAAGTGGTACAACAAGGTATGTGCATGTGCATCGCTGATGCTGAGGATATGGAGAAACCTACAAGATAGAATAATTTCTCTAGCTACATGCAAGTCATTTGTGACCATTTTCATCGCCTCATAGTTGACATAGTCACGTGTGGTCTCACTTAGATCTGAGACTGGTGCTATTGCATCCAATGTACTCCTTCCGTCCTAAAACTAAAAAGGATGTCTCAAGTTTGTCTAAATTTGAATGTATCTAGACACTATTTAGTATATAGATACATCCAAATTCAAACAAACTTGAGACATCCCTTTTAGAATGGAGGGAGTACTTAACGAGCTGTTCGCACGAAATAGAGTAAAATTCCATTGAAAGAGAGCTCTGGAAATTTTGAGCATGTGGACATTCAAGCGTGTTCTGTCGAAGCTCTGTTGAAGCGAGACAAGACACAAGGGTCACATGAATATTGCGTCTAATGATGTTCTTTGTACATGTTGATTGTCTTTGTGATCAGTTCATTTTGTGATGTATTATCATGCTAATAATATATTGTTTAGCTAAATACCAAAGAGATGCGTGTTCTGCCCAAATTACATGTGTCTCAACGTGTCTGGCTGGTTGGCATCATGTTTATGCCTTTCTCATCGCTGAGACACGTTGAGACATTTATATGCAGACGGCGAGGCGAAGCTCGCTGGTCTGTCTAGTTTATGATGATTTCTCTACGGCTCTAGAGGATTCTGCTGCCATATTGATCATGCATGCATGCGGCGCATATGAGACGGGGCGACTCGACAATGCATGCCGACGCGTGAGAGAGTTAGGCTGGTCATATACTATTATCTACAGTATATCTACAAACTGTACGATATTAATGTATGATATTATTTTCATAATATATGGTATCATATGATAGTATCATATTGGTACTGTAATATTGAATGATTTGAAAATCTCAATACAAAATTATATACAAGATTTATTCGTATGAGTATTTTTTAGTTTTACGTGCTATGATACGGTATCTACCTATGATACTTTAATCATCTCTTTTTTCATTAATTATTGTGTCACATCAGATTTTTACAAATATGGCATACATAATACTACTTCCTCCGTCCTAGATGTTCTCTAATTGATCTATTTTATATTGTAAATAAGAACATAGGTGAGAAGAAAAAGAATCATCAAAGCGTTTATATTTATTTACACATGTGCATGCAAGTACCTACTCCCTCCGTCCGCAAATAAGTGTACATCTAGGAAATACTAGACAAATTAGTTCTCTCTCTTTTTTTATTAGGCTTTATCAATTATCAAGAAAAGAGAAGAATGAGCATTGGTGGATGATATGGAGGAGAAGAATAGACATTGGAGGATAAGGTGGGGGAGTGATTATGAGAAGCTAATTGCATTTATTGAGTGTTTTGGTATTATAGATGTACATTTTTTTTGGATTTTGAGTGCTAGATATACACTAGTACCATACTCCCACTAGGATGAGCCTTATTAAATCAACCCCGTATGTACTGGCAGAGATCGAGATCAGCTCCGCTCACACCGGCAGAGCAGCAGAAAGTTCGCGCTTCTAGTACGCCCTGGCTAGCTGGGTGCGCTGCTGTGGCGTGCGTGGCGCGCGTGACGTGTGCATGCGACCGGCGTGTCGAAGGAAGCAAAGCAACCGCGGGTGTGAGCCGCTAGATTTGGCCATCCACAGCTGGAATTTCCATCTGCATCGATCGACGGTCGCGTGCTGCCTGCTGCTGCTGAGCAAGAGAACCCTTTTAAGAGCACCCACACCGCTGAAAAGCTTACGTAGACGCCTATTGATTCAGTAATTGGTTGCAGCAAGCGCCAGCAGCCTGTTACCAAATTTTGCACTTAATAATTATGCGCCAGACTCTAATTCTTGCGTAGCTGCTAGAATAACCACCGCGAATTAGCCAAACCAACCCGGATTTAATCCCTAGCGTCCGTGAATTAGCGCCCCATTGTGGATGCTCTAACAGGCATGGAAAACCAGTGGCTTTTTGGTTTTTTCTTGCAGGGGCAGCTTTCCGTTTTTTCATCCAATTTCTAATTCGAACAGACCTAGTAAACAAGGCCCTGCCCATAAACATTTTTCGGTGGACAGATTTTTCGCCTCACGCACACCCCTATGTAGGGTTCCTGTGGTCATCTCTAGGTCATGACCCGAGTGTTTTCCCCCTTCTCTACCGCTCCGCCGTCGCGCAATACGTCGCCTCACAGCAGATCCACCACCTCCAACGCCAGATGGCGCCCCGCCACCGCTCAATCGGAGTCAGGGAGGCCAGATTGGCCGTAGCGAAGCCTCTTGCGGCGATATCATTGACGAGAAAGAGCGCAAGCGCCGCATCACCATCAACGGTGCGCGCAAGCACGACTTGCTATGGTACATCTTTTGGAAGAAGCTTTTCGAACTACCCGAACCCGAAGCATCAAGTTTCTCAAGATTCAGTGGAGCAACCACACAGAAGAGGAAGCTACCCGGGAGCGAAGATCACATCAGGACGGAGTTTCCCGATCTCTTCAAATCCTAGGTAATCTTTTTCATCCTTTTTCAAATCTCGGGACGAGATTTTGTTTAAGAGGGGAAGGTTTGTAACATCCCAAAAATACTAAACTTGAATCATCAAACTCTAATCATCAAAATTAGGGTTAACAAAAACTTTTCTAAATAAAATTATGGAAGCATGCATGTGAGTATGCATTTCATTTTGAATTCTTATGGACCACCTTGTTTGTGTGTTTCTTTGCTTGTAAAATGTTTCTTAGGTGAAATAAACATCATCTAAACATTTCCCAAACTTTTCCCAAAGACAAATAAATCAAAACAAAGCTAAATGAGTGAATGGTCATTTTGACCAATTTAACTCCCATGCCTACTTTGGTTGTCTCAAACTTTCAGAACCTAACAGAAACTTTTCTGGATCTTTGCACCCCTTGATTGTACTCATAACAAAGTATCAAGGCCCACTTTGTGATCATCTAGAAACTTTCAAATGCATAGTTTAAATGACAATTCAAAATTGAATCTTTATCATATGAGAAGATCCCACTTTTTCAAAAACCACTCAAACAAGCTCAACTTTCAAAACCCAAGCATCTGCAGACTCACCATCACCAAGCTCAACTTTCAAAACTTGAATTCTTGCGGCCATTTCATCAAACACATTGCAGACACAAATCAAACAAAATCCAAACACTATTGTGAGCAGTGATTCTTGCCTAACTTGTTCCCTTTCTAGCTCACAACCATCTCAGTAGATCTTCTAGCTAACTAAACCAAGCACTAGCACCACTGTGAGCTTGGTATTGTCATCAATGGTGAACAACCGAGTGCACTCTTTCCACCCCCATGTCGACAGCAAGCTAGGAGAGAAACTAGCCATGCCAACCTTGTCTGGAAGATCACCCATGCCTCACCGCCCCCTCTCGACCAGCCCTGCCTCAAAGACGTCGAACACAGCACCCAGGAACGCCGCGCCCGTGCCTCTGTCAACCATGCCGAGCATGCGCCAGAGCGCCACCCTCGAGAGAAGCCCACAGACCGCGCGCCGCCCTCGCCGCGTGCATACACGATCACCACCGTCCCAGGAGACCGCCAGACATCCCCGTTTGCCGCCCCATGCCGCACAGCCACTGCTCGCCATCGAAGACGCCGCCTCTGCCGCGCAGAGCGTCGCGTGTTCTAGACCAAACCGCACCGCCCCTACGCGCGCATTAAAGCCGTAGAGCATTGCCAGGAGACCACCAAGAGATCGCCACCACCGGCCATGCCCCTAGCAGCCCGTAGCCGTGTCGCCACCGTCGCCTTCCCATGCCGTTCGTTCTCACCGTCGCGACTATAAATAGAGGCCTTCCCCGCTCGAATTCTTCACACCATTCCACTCCTCTCTCACCTAGAACCATCCCACCTCAGTCCCGGAGCAAGACGAGCAGCACTTCGCCAGAATTTCACCGAAGCCCGCCGCCTCTGGAGAAGAAGGACGCCAGCGATTAGAGCCGCCCCAGGAGAAGCTGCCGGTACCAGGAGGTTCGCCGTCGTCGACTTTGTCGTTCGCCCGCATCGACGACCCTCGCCTGAGCCTCGGTGAGCCCCCAACGACCCCAACTGGCCGTGCTAGGTTTATGTCTCGCCGGCGTTGCCCAACGTCGACGATGACTCTCAGCCGTTGGATTAGAACCAAATCAAACGCACCACGTTGCCCCATACCGCTTCGCACCCCCTGTCTCACTGACGCGTGGGGACAGCCACTTAAACAGCCCGCGGAAGCGCTGCGCTTAGCAGGCCAGCCCAGTATCGTTTCCCGCGCAGCCCAGCTATTTGAATTTAACCTTTTCCATTTTATTTCAAACACACTTCTATACCCAGTTTCAAAAATCAACCCAGGTCGATTCAGTGCATAAAATTGAATGAAACCAATTTTGTTAGAAAGGTATGGAAGTGCTGAATCCAAGCCCGTTGGATTCAAGTAATTTGGATCTATAGATCATCCATAGTAAAAATAAGAAGGCAGAAGCTTTTCTGCATTCAAACATTTTTCATATTTAAACCATAATAGCTTTTGAGTTGATTCCAACTCTGAAAAATCACATTTAACCATACCTTTCAGAATATATAAAAATATATAGGTTTACTTACAGAAATCATGTTCAAGTAATAAAAGAATGCCCCATAGGCATTTCTAGTCACTTTATGTAATTAAAATAAAAGGGTAAAACCTTATTAAATTGTGACACCACTTTAAATCATATTCCCATGGACTAAAATATGTGGTGATGACATGTGTCAACATGATCCCATGTTTGGTTTGGAGAATATTAAATCTTAAGTAGTTTTTCAATGAGTAGAAATTACCTTTCTAAAAATAAAAGGAATTAAACCAAACTTTAATCTTGTAATGTTAGTGATGATGCTAGATCATCTATAGGACCCTTTTGTGTGATGATTGCAAGTAGTTAAGTATTGGTTGGTGATTGTGTACCTCGTATTTATTCATAGACGCTAGTACCGACCAAGGATACGAGGAGGAAGGAGGATACTACGAAGAAGAAGCCGAGGAGAACTTCAACCACTGCTCTGCACAAGGCAAGCTAACACTTGAAATTTAGCAAGCTTATACTGATACTGATGCAAGCCTAATACTACTAGTGAATGTGCAAGCTAACACTTGCAAGATACTCTACTGATGCAACAAACCACTACTTGTTACTATGCCCACTATATGCCTTAAGCATATGTGATCATATCCACTTGATAAACCAATCCTAGTTTTACTTACAAGCTTTATTACTTTATTTCTTTATCAAAGCTCTTACTTAGAGTTTACTGGAATAAATGGTAGATACTAGAAGGATACTTGAAGGTTGCATAAAGAGCATAAAATTTGGCCTAAGCTAGATAATCTTCATGTCATCCTAAGGCATGAGATTGAACTTAGTTGAAACCCCACTAGTGTACCACCCCTCATTAGTACTCACCCCCACTTGTAGATGCTAGTGCTAAGCATAAAACTTGACCAACTTTAGATGGGAATACTTGGTGAAAATGGTTATGAAAACCTTGGAATGATGGATCATTCTATTGAAATGTTTTGGACATGTGTTTCCGAACACTTGATGATTCTGGTGATGAAAATGATGAGGCATGAGCCTTATCCCTTTATAAAACTGATGGTTGTCTGGATGTGATACCATTCCAATTTTATCGTACAACCACAATACCCGAAGATTGGGTAGGGCTTGACTGGAAACTTATATACCTTAGTATTAGTTCCCTCACGGCCAAGGTCTGAGTTGAGGCTACCTTGTGAAGATTGTCCACCTGTGCAGTACCCAAGATGACAGTTGATCATGGTTGGGAGGCCAAACTCATAGGAGAGGTGCTTATACTAGGGCGTGTAATTGAAAGGTTAGGATTGATTATCCGCATACTGAGTATGGTGAATTCAGGATTTGTTCCTGACGGATGTATCGAATGTTGTGGTGAAAGTGTACAATCTCTGTAGAGTGTCAACCTATTCGAATAGCCGCGTCCGCGGTTATGGACAATTGGAGTGGCCATACTGTTCCCCCGTCAGACTTTTCAAAATGACTTGTGAAATGAACTGAGACTTTGACTTGACCACAAGAGGGTTGTGGCATGAGATACAAGTTCCCACTTAGGTGTTACAAAACTTCAACTAGCATTCGTTGCTTCTAAACTTAGTAGAGATAAATCTGGCTTTTGCAAAACAACCCTAGAGTCTAGTGTCCTATTATCCAAAAACCCTTTTACTTGTTAGTATTAGTTTGCGAGTACTTAGTACTCATGGCTTTGTCCCTGGCTATTCCCGTGGCCAGACTATGAAGAGGAGTACCTGGAGGATGGACCCCAGGAAGGTTACGACAACTAGGATCATCTCCCATCGTCAGCATTGCCTGTGACCCCGAAGATGGAGCTTCGCCTACGCTACCATTATTATTACGTATTCCGCTGCTTGAAGTTGTATTAAGAACTGGATCATGAGATCCCTATTTGTGTAAGCACTTATGTACGGTTTGTAATGGATGATGTACTGTGGTATCCAATTCTGTTATGTCTCGCAAAAATTGTAATCCTGGGATTGCGATGTATGGAATAATAGGCATGTGGGATTAAAAATCCAGGTGTTGACACTAGGGCCGGCGGCCACATGGGGTGGAGTGGGGGGCAAGTTCCCCCCTTCTAGAAGCTCTCCCTAGGGTTTCCCCTAGGTCTTGGCCGGCTGGGCCTATGGGGCTTTGTGCCCCTGGCCCAATGTGGCCAGGGCACTCCCTCGTAGGCCCACGCCCCCTCCCGACAAGTGGGGCCACGTTGGTCCCACTTCGGAAGCTTCTAGAACCTTCCGGTACAATACCAAAAATTCCGAAACAATTCCGAAATCCAAAAACTGCTTTCCCTTATATGAATCTTATTCTCCGGACCATTCCGGAACCTCCCGTGATGTCCTGGATCTCATCCGAGACTCCGAACAAAAACTCATAAACCAATTATCCATTCTATCCTAGCGCCGAGACACGTTAAGTGTGTGACCCTACGGGTTCGAGAATATGCAAACATGATCTTCTATCAATAATCAACAGCGGGGTCTGGAAACCCATATTGACTCCCACATATTCATCGATGATCATATCGGATGAACCACGATGCCAGGATTCAATTAATCCCATATATATATTCCCTTCGTCGCGCGATATTTTACTTGCCCGAGATTCGATCGTCGGTATCGGCATACCTAGTTCAATCTCATTCATAGCAAGTACTTTACTCGTTCCGTAATCTGATATCACTTTGTGATTAACTCCTTAACCACGTGCTTGCAAGCGGTGTTGATATCGATTACCGAGTGGGCCGGAAGTATATCTCTCCGACTTGGGAGGGATAAATCTCATCTCGATACATACAACCCAACAGGTACTTTCCAATCACCTGAGAGACACCTTTATGATCACCCTCTCATAGTATCACGTTTGATGACCTCAAAGCTTTCTTCCGATACCAGGGAGTTGCATTATCTCATGGTCTAAGGAATACAATATTTGACATAAGAAAAAGCTTCGCAAAGATGAACATGATGACACGATCTAATTGCTCTGCTTGATTTGGGTCTGCCCATCATATAATTCTCCCAATGACATGATCTCATTATTAATTGACAACTCATGTCTATGGTTTAGGAAACCTTAACCATCATTAATCAATGAGCTAGTCCATAGAGGCATACTAGGGACACGGTGTTGTTCATAAACCACACAAGTATCAAAGTTTCCGCTTAATACAATTCTAGCATGGAATATAAACTTTATCATGAACAAGAATTATAATAATAACATCTTTATTATTGCCTCTAGGGCATAATTCCAACAATTTTTGCCTCTCAAAATATTTTCGTTAAAATCCCATTTTGTTCCGCATCATTATCGATGCTAGTTTTTATGAAAAGAAAAACCCGCGGTACTTAGCTTGTCCACTTAAGATGAAAGGGTATACCCTTTACCCCAAGCTTTCTTATATTTATAGTACATATGCCATTGTGGTGATTTGCTGCTAGGGAATAGAGTGTTACAACAGAAATCCTTGACTCCTGAATAGCAAAAATATACTATCACAACAAAATTGCTGCAACATTTCAAAAAGTAATGCTATAAATATAAGTGGTTAGACAAGATTCTTTTGCTGCACACTGATTACAACAAAAAATTCAACAACTTCAATAGAAGTCATAGAAAACCATGTGTTCATAATAATATTGATTAAGCTAACAATTAATTTGCTATAGACTGTATTGCAACAAAAATGTTGAACCATTTCAACAAAAATAAAAACAATTACAATAATAAAGTATGTGTTTCAAGCATTTAGAAAAACAACTAGACATCATAAAAAAAATCCGAGGAAACAGACGAGCTTCCGCTCAATCCAATGCCTTGCGTGTGGCATCGTTGTTGCTATGCCGGATTCATTGTGTTGGGTCCCAGGGTTTCACTAGCGGCGGGTGCAGGATTTCAACAATGTGTATTCAAAATCGATTATCTTGCTCGCCAAAATACGGTAACAAGATCCTCGATATTAAGGCTCATAGAAGTTTTGTAATTATGTGCTCTTTGGAAGGTTTGTTTTTCTTACTGACCTCAACTAGAGGCTTCTTTCTGCCGAGCATGGAAACCTTGAGGTGATTAGGCGAGAGGTTTTCTTTAGTCGAATCAGGTGAGCGATAGGTACTAGGTGGTGTACGTGGCTAGCTCAAAGCTTTGATGCCTCTTTTGAGTTTTTCCTCGGTCTCGCTCTTGCTCAATGCGTAGTTGGGCTACTCCTGAATCCTGACCGGTATTGAGTTCCAGAATTGGGCCATGGGTGGTTGGGTGTTTAGGGCGGGGTGGGCAGTGGCGGAGACAGGGAGGAACCAGCAGGGCCTTGTCCCCCTCCTCCCTAAGTCCATCCACTATGTTGGCAATAAGTCTATCTATAAGCAAAAGGTAGTCAACAAGGAGTTCCACATACATAGTGAAGGCTATCAATAAGCTATCTATAAGCTTAAAACCTTAAGGGTAACCTACAAGCTTGTGGGTTGTCCATAAGCAATAGAATATTATTTTAGCTTCTCCCCTCTCTCTTGTATGTGTGTAACTTTATCTGACACGTGGGGCCAGCTTGTAGATAAGTTCAATTAGATATATTGTAGTGTAATCAATAAGCTTGTTGTGTGGTATGTGGGTTCCAGCTTATGGACAAGTTCTTCCACATACATAGGTGATGCCCAACATGCAAAAACTTTTCTTATACCCCTTGATGTTTATGCTAAAACCCCTTAAATTTGTCCATTCTAGTATTTCGGCCCTCCCCAACAGTTGGCAAAAGAGAAAAAAATTCATTGCCCCCTCGTATATTTTTCCTCCCTCAGCCACTGGGGTTGGGGGTGTGGGATGGGTTTGATCGCAGGAGTCCCCTGTGCATGAGGAGCAGATGAATTGTGCACACACAAGCTGAAAATTAGCCAAATACCTAAAGTACCTCATATTTACGCTATATATACCAAGTATTTTTGTCAAAATTAAAGGGTATTCATCTGAATACCTTTGAGTAGGGAGGAAAGCCTGGGCAAGCCATGATGCGCGTTTCCCATCCCGCTTTCGTAGAAAGAGACCCGGTCGATCGGTGCCTGACACGCACCAACCAAATCGAAACCACCACCGATCGCCGCTTCACCAAAAGCGATGTATAGCTAGCTATCTTGAGAGCTAACTGATCGACCCGTCAGCTGGCGAATCGAGCGCGCGGCGAATCGAGCGGAACGATCGAGCGAGCGAGATGGTAATTCTACTATAGAACCGATTGAAGCCGTGATCCTCCTGCTGTTACCTCGCCGTACGTAGGGGCCGACCAGGGCAGTCGATTATCGAACGTGTGACACAGGGGAACGAAGAATGTGTTTGGTGTGATTATTATGATTCTCTCTCTTAGAAGCAATTGCAAACTGGTGCCCGTCGAGCCGCCGCGCATCGCCGAACTGTCGTGACGGTGACGCTTCCATATTGGATTTGTGAAAGATCGGACGCTAATTTTGATTTCTTAAGTATTTTTGGCAGTAGCCACCCTTCAGCCTTAAGTATTCGATTGTACGGCTTCTCTTATTTTTTCCGTTTGAGAGGATAGGTTGAAATGTTTGAACCACATGAATATATATATATCCATAGGTCAGAGATCTCCTATCCTCTTTTTCCTTTCTTATTCCTTGATCTTCATTCGTCAACTCTATGTAATCGATCTTCAGCTATATGTCATGCATGCTTAGACATTGTTTACCTTCATAGTGCTGTTCCTGTCATCAGGGTGTCATCCCCTTCCCATTCCCCGGTAAAGTAGATACTCCCTCCGTTTCAAAATATAAGATGTTTTAGCTTTGTGAAGCAAATGTATCTAAACTTGTTTTAATATGTAGGTTCACTCTACTTTGGAATGAATCTACAAACTAAAATAAATCTAGATTCATTTTCTTTACAAACCTAAAATATCTTATATTTTAAAACGGAGGGAGTATATGGTAATCAAACAAACCGTCAGGAATATGCAACTTATATTCCTCTAGGGGCAGGTGCAAATATGCAAGACCACAATATATAATACAGGTACAGGTGCAAATATGCAAGAAGCCCCCTAACATATGGGGAAACTAAAATACAAATATATACATCTAACACCCCCCTCAAACTCATGGTGGATCAACAACACTGAGTTTGGAGAGTAAGAAATCATGCTGCGCTCTGGTCTGTGCCTTCGTGAAGAAATCTGCCAACTGTAAATCTGAAGGCACATACTGAAGCGCAACAACACTGAGTTTGGAGAGTAAGAAATCATGCCGCGCTCTGGTCTGTGCCTTCGTGAAGAAATCTGCCAACTGTAAATCTGAAGGCACATACTGAAGCGCAACAACCTGAGCCTGCACCAGAGCACGTGTATAGAAAGCATCAACACCAATATGCTTGGTAAGCTCATGCTTGACCGGATCACGTGCAACACTAATAGCACCTGTACTGTCAGACAAACCAGAGTGAGTGTGGTAATAAAGACCCCAAAATCCGCAAGTAACCACCGTAACCAGGTCACCTCAGCAGTCAACAAGGCCATAGCGTGCAACTCAGCCTCAACACTCGAACGAGAAACGGCTGTCTGTTTCTTCGTCTTCCAAGCAATGAGCGAACCACCAAGAAACACACAGTAAGCAGAAAGGAAACGACGATCCGAAGGATCACTTGCCCACGTAGCGTCCGAATAGCACTGGAGCTGGAGGGAGCTGGAACAAGGAAAGAACAGGCGACGAGTGATCGTACCACGAAGATAACGAAGAACACGGAGAAGATGACTATAGTGAACAGTGGTATGAGCAGAAACAAACTGACTCAGAATATGAACATGATAAGAGATGTCAGGACGAGTGACAGCAAGATAAACAAGACTCCCAACAAGATGACGATAACGCGTCGGATCAGAAAGAGGATCACCATCAATAGGTTGAAGCTTAACATTAAGCTCCATAGGGGTCTCAACAGTGCGCTCATCCCCAAGAGCAGCACGAGCAAGAAGATCCTAAATATACTTTTCCTAAGAGATGTAAAAGCCATCAGAAGTGGAGGAAACCTCAATCCCAAGAAAGTATCAAAGAGGAACAAGATCAGTCATAAGAAACTGATCACGAAGACGAGCCTTAACAAAGGCGATATACTCAAAATCATCACCAGTAATGATCATATCATCAACATAGAGAAGAAGAGTGCGTCCATGAGGAGAAGTATGAACAAACAGCGCTGGATCATGAGCACTAGGGGAGAAACCAGCAACAGTCACTACAGAAGCAAAGCGCTAAAAACCAGGCACGAGGGGCCTGTTTGAGGCCATAAAGAGAACGGCGAAGACGACAAACCATCCCCTCGGGAACAGAATACCCAGGAGGAGGCTACATATAAACCTCCTCACTCAACTCACCATTGATAAAGGCGTTCTGAACATCAAGTTGGGACCACGGACCCGGTGTGAGCGAAGCAACAGCAAGAAGAGTACGCACAGTGGTCATATGAGCTACAGGAGCAAAGGTCTCATCATAGTCACGACCATGCTCCTGCTGAAAACCACGAGCCACAAGACGCGCTTTATAGCGCTCAAGAGATCCATCAGAGCGGGTCTTAATCGTATAGACCCACTTACACGTGATAGGACGAACACCGGGAGAGGGAGAAACAAGATCCCAGGTGTTAGTGCGCTCAAGCGCAGCAATCTCCTCAGCAATGGCTAGCTGCCATTCAGGATGATGCTCAGCATCCCGATAAGAAGTCGGCTCGGAGGCAACAGAAAGACCATACTGACTAAGAGAGTAACAGTTGGGGCACGACGCTGACGAACATGCCGAATAGAGGGAAGGTTGTCAGAAGAAGATGACTCAGGAGACGACGATGAAGAAGAAGGAATAGCAGAGGAAGACTCCGGAGAACGAGGAGAACTAGGAGAACTAGACGGAGCAGAGGAGGACGGTGTAGAAGAAGAGACATCAGGAGGAGGAGATCTTGAAGAAGACACAATAGGAGTAGAAGGAGGTGTGTCAGGAAAAAGAAGAAGAGATATATCTTCCACCGGGTAGGTACCAGCGGTGGGACGAGGATAGAAAGAACGCGTCTCATCAAAAATAACATCACGAGAGATACACATCCGACGACCAACGGGGTCCCAACAGCGATAGCCCTTATGCTCATCACTGTATTCAAGAAAGACACACTCAACAGACCGAGCGGTCATTGGTGCGTTCGCGAGGAGCAAGGAGAACATAGCAAACACAACCAAACAAGCGAAGCATGGAGTAGTCTGAAGACTGTCCAGATAGGCGCTCAAGAGGGATGCCACCCTGCAGAGCGGCAGAAGGCTGAATATTGATGAGGTAAGCCGACGTAGCGACAGCCTCAGCCCAGAAATGCGGCGGAAGAGAAGAAGCAATCATCATGGCACGAGTGGTCTCAAGAAGATGGCGATGCTTATGCTCAGCAACGCCATTCTGGGCATGTGCGCCAGGACAGGATAACTGAGCAAGGGTGCCCTGCTCAGCAAGAACACCTCGCAACATCTGGGAGATATACTCACCAGCAGAATCAGCACGAAACACACGAATGGGGGTAGAATATTGAGTATGGACCATGGCCGCAAAAAGCTGATATATGGAGAGCACTTCACTACGAGAGCGCATAAAATACAACCAAGTGTACCGAGAAAATCATCGATGAATAAAATATAGTAGCGATGGCCCCCCTTTCGAAGCGAAAGGAGCCGGACCCCAAACATCGAAATGAACTAAATCAAAAGGTCGCTGAGATACAAACGCGCTAATAGGATAGGGAAGCTGAATCTGTTTACCCAACCTACAGCCCTGACAATGTAAAGACCCATCTCTGAGATGCACCAAGACCACGATGAACTAATGACGACAGGCGAGAGTCACAAAGGTGACCAAGATGATGATGCCACTACTGAAAGGAGCTGGTAGCAGAGGCGACGACCGGAGAAGAACTAGCAAATGAAGTGGCAGCGGAAGGAACACGAAGTCAGTCTAACGCCCAAAGTCCTGAAGAGTCACGGCTGCGAGGGCCAGCTCCAACCAGGGCCTATGTGCGACGGTCCTGGACAACACAAGAATCAGCATCAAGAATGACGCGACAACCAGAGTCAATAAGCTGGCTAGCAGAGAATAGATTCATCTTAAGAAGAGGGACATGAGAAATATCAGGAACAAAAAAAGAAGAAGTAGAAAGGGTACCCCGACTGGAAATAGGAAGGGAGGTACCATCAGCCGTGAAAACACGAACATGAGAAGGGAGAGAACGAAGAGCGGACAGAAAAGAAGACTCAGAGGTCATATGAAAGGAAGCTCCAGAATCCAGATACCACGGGGACATACCTGACTGTGTAGAAGATGTTAGTCGCGCAGTGCGGAAGAATCAGTCACAGAACCAGAAGTGCCCGTCGAAGAAGAGCCTATAGCAGCAAGCAGACCGCGAAGACTCTTGATAATGTCTTGATCAGAGAGAGCAACTGCTGAAGACCCGGAAGGAGCCGACTGCCCACGAGCCTGGTGCTGCTGACGTAAACTGGGATCCCAGGTATAACAGGTGGCCCAAGTGTGGCCATCGCTGTTGCAGTAAGAGTAGCGACGAAGAGAACCACGACGAACCTGACCACGAGCCTGCTGGTGCTGACTCTGACCCTGAGGCTGCTGGTGTAGACTCGGACCCTGAGACTGCTGGTGCTGAAACTGGCCCTGACCTGGAGGAGTGGGTAGGATCGGCGGCGGTACAGAGGACTGCGACTGAGTCGAGGTAGCAGACGGCATAGGAGGACCGCGAGTAGCAAGCACAGATGGAACCGCAAGAAGACCAGCACCACGAAGACGGGTCTCCTCAGTCCGAAGCTCAGACAACACCTCAGAGAGCGGAACACGACCATGAGCATTCAGCTGAGCACGCCGGGGCTCAAACTCCTGGCGGAGCCGAGACAGAAACTCATAGATGCGGTGAAACTCCAACCGGCGCACAACTGGCAAAGACGAGCATGTGCCACAAACAGCAGTACGGAGAGAATCAAGCTGATGCCAGATAGCAGCACTCTGAGTATAGAACTCATCAATAGTGGAATCACACCGCTGAAGAGCATGCTCCTGGCGAACCACAAACAGGTAAAGAGCATCCCCGGACGGCTGATAGCGCTGACGAAGATGTGCCCACTGAGCGGCAACAGTAGGAAGACTCATGAACTCAGCAGCATACTGGGGCAGAACACTGGAGGTGAGAACAGCGGCAACACGAGCATCCTCATCGACCCACTGAGTGTAGGCAGTCAGAGCGTGGCGATAGGACTCGAGATCAGCAGAGTACTGCTTGAACTTCAGGTCATAAGCAGCAACAACACTATCATCAGCACTCTGAGCAGCATCCTTGGCCTCCTGAGAAGCATCAGCGCCAAGAACAATCGGCGTCGGCGGAAGAGGAGCCACAGGAGCAGGGGGCACGGCGGACAGGGGACCTCGCCGGAGAGCACAACCCAAAGACGGAGACCGCGCATAAAGGCAGTGAAATCAGGATAATTCACGCCATCGAAGATCACCGGGCAACGTGGAATCGCAACATAGCCCGATGCAGAAGACATCTCTCTCTTTCTCAATTTTTTTAGATCTGGTCAACCGAGCTGCAGGCAGAGGCCGGTGAAATTCCGGCAAGTCGGGGCGAGTGGCGGCGCCTAAGGGCCTGGGGAGGCCAATTCGGGCCGCCGGGGAGCGATTCCCGGTGGTGTCGACGGCCGGCGGCGGTGGGGCGCCGGCGAACTGAAGGCGAACTGAGAGCAGGCAGTCGTCTGCACGTCAGCGTGGGCGAGCGGGTGGGAGCAGGTGCAGGGCCGGTCGCTAGCTGCGGGGCCGGTCCGTCCGAGTAGCAGGGGAGACGGGCCAGCGAGGCTGGCTGGCTCCCGTCGAGTAGCAGGAGACGGGGGCATGCGGCAGGTCGCTCCGCCCGTCGGGTGGAGGCGGGGGCACCTGGCAGGGCCGGTCCGATCGAGAGGACCCCGCAGCAGCAGATCGACGAGAGGCAGATCGACGAGAGGACCCCGCGTGAACGAGATCTGGAGACCCTGCGCGTGGATGAGATCTGGATCCCGCACGTGGACGAGATCGGATCGATCAGCGCGTGGACCAAATTGGCAACGACAGCAGACGACCAGAAACTAGGCGGCGACCGACGGCAAGACCGTCGACGACGGGGACCGTGGCGGCTACAGTGACGAAGTTGCGAGAAGGAGGAGGCTAATCTAGCTCTGATACCATGTCAGGAATATGCAACTTGTATTCCTCTGGAGGGCAAAGGCCACAATATATATTACGGGTACAAGTGCAAATATGCAGGAAGCCCCTAACATATGGAAAAACTACAATACAAATATATACATCTAACACAAACCTCTACTAGTTATCTTCTGGATAATCTCAAGAGCCGGACGAATCCATGTATTAATCTACCACAGAGTAGTGCTACGAATCCGGGTTAACTTTCTTTTTGCTAAATGTCAAGCTATTTAATCATTAACTGTCGATAAAGCGATCGACGATGCTAGTCCGGTTGGAAAAATAAGTAAAGTTATGGTAATAATTCCTCCTCCCCGATTTACTTTTCCCTGGGCCGTATAGTAAACCATTAGCGCGCCATGGCCAACTGATCTATAGTTAAGCAAGTGGCCACAGCATGTCAAAAGCTGGAGAGAACGCAAAGTCCACAGAGTGACCACCACGCCTTGGATCGATCTCTAGCCTAATACTTTTTTTTTTCAAAATATAAGATACTTTAGTTTTGTAAAGTAATTGTATCTAGACTTTTTTTGTATGTAGGTTCACTTAGATGAATCTACACACTAAAAAAATCTAGATGCATTTTTTTTATAAACCTAAAACATCTTATATTTTAAAACGGAGGGAGTAGCAGCTTAGGCGTCATAGTACAAAGTATCATACACTAATATCAATGATGTGTATGATACTGTCTCTATAGTGGTTAGTATCATATTACCATCGTATATAAAAAAATTATAATCTCAATGCAATTGTGTGTATGAGATTTATTTATCATTAAATTATCTAGTTCTACGTGCTATGGTACCGTATCATCATGATACCACTAAGATCTCTCTTCTTATTAATTATAGTATCATATCAAATTTTTGCCAAGATGACATTTATGATACTCCTTATAATAGCGTTTCTAGGACGCTTTTTCATCCGGACCGCTATGACTACTCTTAGAGCATCTCCACCCGTGTTCCCAGGATAGCGTTTCTAGGACGTTTTTTCATCCGGACGATGATTTGCGTCCAGTCGCGTTCGCAGGACGTCGAATTGCGTCGGATTTGGCCCAACTTTCATCTGGCGTTCCCATGCCGAACCTAGGGCGCTGGGAACCACCTAGGAACACCGGACACATCGAAAAAATTGATAGGACAACCCTTTCGGCGACTGAAGGCCAAGCTTCGGCCTTTTTCTTCTCCCCCTCCCTTCTTTCTTCTCCATTCCCCATCCCATCTCCCGCCAGTTCCCCGAGCTCCCGCCCACCATGCTGCCAAAGGCTTTCGTCAAATCCCGATCCACAGTCGATGAACCAAAGGCGAAAAGCCGAGGAAGCCAACGCTGAGGCCGGAGGGCTTCATCGACGTCGAGTGGTTGACAGAAGTTCGGCGCAGGAAAATCGAAACAGTTAGCCGCAAGGACAGGACGACAAGGTCGAAGCAAGCAAAGGCGATCGTGGAGGCGCATGCGATGAGGGAAGAGCATGCGGACTCAGAGCGCATGGCGTGCATGGTGATGTCACGCCCGACGCCGATTGTCCCTGCGCAGTACGCCGCTCACTGGGGGAGCCAACCAAGCATCGGATCTCCGGTCGGGTTCTCGCCGATCTTGCCGGCCATGTTCCATGAGAGCTAGGGGAACCCGCGCCAGTGGTACTTCTCCTCAACCGAGTTCGATGGCGAGTTCAACCCGAACGTGCTCTTCCCCTGCCCCGCCCCTCGCCCTCCTCCGGCCTTCAATGTCTCCTACGCCAGCTCTCCAACGTATGCTGACACTTTATTAATGACGTGCCACGGTCCTCTCCCGTTCGCCGACAGCTCCTCGTCCGCCACCAGGCGTGCATCAATCGCTTGGCACTCATCCATCCAGCAGGCAAGCAGCAAGTGGCATGGCATTCTCGAAGATATCGAGCGCACGCCGTGGCATGGCATTCTCGAAGAGATCGAGCGCACGCCGGAAAGCGGCGCAAGCATGGATAGCCAGGTACTTCGCCGACCACTAGCCGAAGCTATGCCGAGTTCATGCGTGTCCTGACACACTTTGTCTTGTCTTTGCAGCTCGTCCGTGCACTCGGCATATACCGGGACGACACCAAGACGGAGTTCAAGTTCCACCACATGTTCGCCGAGATCCAAAAATGTCAGAAATGGGTGGATACTCACGTGAGCCTCGCCAAGAACAAGGACGGAGTGTACAACCCGGAGGCTCCCCCTGCTGCCGGCAAAGGAAGACCAGAGTTCGGCCAGAAGAAGGCGAAGATGCTGAAAGCTAAATGACATCCCGCCGAACGTTTCCATACGTATATCGAGAAGTGCATTGCAGACTCCAAGGCCCATGTCGAGAAAAGGTAGGAGAAGGCCGACGAGATGTGGACGCAGCTGCTCCAGAACCATGACAAGAAGAACACCGATCTCCAGTTCCTCATGGGCGGCGAAGACACCTGGGCGATTAGCCCCTATGTCAAGGTACATGGCGCCGCAATGCCATCCTCGACGAGGATATCCCCGCCAACACGCCAAGCTCTGCGCTGACCATCTCGTCTGCCACTCCTTCACCAAGTTCTGCCTCCACCTTCTCCAATCCTTCGCCGTGTCAGGTTCGGGCCAAGGAACCGATCCCCGTAGCATCAGACACGCCGGAGGATCCCATCCCATCAGCCACTGGCCTAGGCAGAGATCGCAACGTGCAACATGGCAGCATGCAACGGACAACGCGTGCTCCACCGCTCTCTCTCTTCCAGTTCAAGCCATGATGCGCGTTTCCCATCCCGCTTTCGTAGGAAGATACCCGGTCGATCGTGTTGGAAAACTGGGCCGGTAGAGGCCCATTCGGTGTGGCCTCTACCAGGCTAGGGTTAGCCCATGTGGGTATCCTATCCCCCTTAGTCTATAAATAGAGAAGCAATCATTGTACGTGATTTTACCAGAGACATATCAATAAAGCTTCTCCATGTTCCCTGTGTCAACTCTTGTGTATTCTTTGTGTGCCTTCGACTTAGTATTCTTCCTCGGTTGTGGAGTAGCCTCGAGACCGGCCAGCCGGCAGGGGTTGTTCAACAAGTTATCAGCACGTGTCTCTCCGTCGAGCCTCCGTCAAGCCACCGTCGAGCCTACATCACGCAGGCTTTCGTTGAAGGTAATCCGAAATTGATCGCAAAAATGGATTTGTTGTTCGATTTCCTTTCAATTTTTGCGTTTAGTTCGTAGATTAGATCTCATCTATGGTACGGATTTTCCTCCCGGGAGTCGAGCTAACCTGCTGTCACCGACCAATGTCGATTTCATCACTCTCGGATCAGGAACTTGTTGACTGTATTATAGAGAGACGGTACACATGATTCGGCTGATCACAGTACCGCCGCGAGCACCGACTGTGTAGATCACGCCGATTTTTAGCAAATCGGATATACCAAGTTTTTTCCCCGTTTTTTTCCTGTTGCATGCAAACGCCATGACCACTAGTCGCGTTGGGCACAGCCGCCGCAACCCCGCTGGCTGCTAGCCGTGGCCGCGCGCTGGGCCGCCGCCGCCCCGCTGCCCCGCTGGACACGCGCGCCCGCGCCGAGCCGCCGCGTGCTGCTACGCCGCCGCGAGCAGCTGGCCACGCACCGCGCCGCCACCGTCCGCTGTGGCCGAGCCGCCGCATGGCCGCGTGCACACCCCGCCGCCCCGCGTCCCCACGCTTCTCCATGCCTCGCTGGCCCTGCTGGCCGCGCCGCGCGCCCGCTGCTGATCGCCCACCCGCGCGCCGTCATGCCTCGCTGGCCCTGCTGGCCACGCCGCAGGCCACCCCGCGCGATGCGCCCGCTGCTGAACGCACGCCCGCGCGCCGTCGTGCCTCGCCAGGCCCTGCTGTCCTAAGATGCCATCGCGTGCTGGCCGCCGCCGCTAGAGACAAGTCGCGCTGCCGTCGCGTGCTGGCCGTCGCACGGGCATGGCCGAGAGCGCGCGCCTCTGCGCCAAGCCGCGCTGCCGCTGTCACTGCGCCGCGTGCTGGCCGACACACGGGCATGGCCGAGAGCGCGCGCCGCTGCGCCAAGCCGCGTTGCCGCTGTCGCTGCGCCAAGCCGCGCTGCCGACGTCGTTGCGCCGCGTGCAGCCGCCGCTGCTCCAAGCCACGCGCCGCCGTCGCTGCGCCGCGTGCAGCCGCCGCTGTGCCAAGCCGCACTGCCACCGCGCGCAGACACGATGCGCCATGCCTCCGCCAGCTGCGTCGCACGCCGCCGCCATGCGCGCTGCTGCGCTGTCGCGCGCATGCCACCCCCACCCCGCAGCCCTGCGGGCCAGCCACCTCCGCCGCCGCAACCCGTCCCACTCGGGAGCTGCCATAGCTCTGTTCCCCCACGTAATGGGCTGGGACTGTGTGGGATGGGCCGGCCCATGAGGTGTGCAGAGAAAAAAATCGGGGAAGGGGGAGATGGAAGGCAGAGCCGAATGGGCTGCTGGCCCATTTCCTGTACATCTTTTGGCCCGGTGCACAAACTAATGAAAAAAATGCACAGAAGCAGTTGTAAATGGCTTCCTGAAGCCGTTTTCTTTATGTTTAAACGCGCGTAACATGACACCTCATTGTATATGTTTTTGTACTATGTTTTACTATAGTAATTAAATGTTTTACACCTTTTAATTCCTTGTATTACATAGTTAGCATGTACAGTTTTAATTTAAATTTTGGAACGCCATCATATTTGATTTTTTGTATCAATTATCGCATTTATGCAACCGATTACCTGCTGTAATCTTACACACTTTGCATAAATTGCAGATGACCGGAATCGTCAGCCGCGAGTTCCCGGAGTTGACCCAGGATGGGTTTAACTACCTGACTTGGGCCTCGGACGTGGAGATCGTCCTCGAGGGTCGATGCATCAAGGATGCGCTGATTGCAGGGACCCCGACGGCCCCCAGCACCACCATCCCGACGGACAACGCCAAAGCCCTGCATTTCCTCCGACATCACATGTGTGAGACTCTCAAGAACGAGTACATGGCAGAACGGAGTGCTTCTGTCCTTTGGACCACCCTCAACAAGCGGTTCTCTAGGCTTAAGTACACCATTCAGCCACAGGCGGAGGCAGATTGAATTCGTCTGAGGTTTGCGGACTTCAATACCGTGGGAGAGTACAACTCTAGGTTACACCGGATTTGGACCATTCTTCAGCTGTGTGGGACCAGTTCCACAGATCAGCAGAAGATAGACAAAACTCTCTCCACATTCCATCCGGACAACATCCAGTCCTCGCGAAACTTTCACCAGGAAGGATTCACGGAATATGCAGCGCTTATTGATGCTCTCCAGGTGGCCGAGGCACAGGATAATGTTCTGAAAAAGAACTTCTCCGCGCAACCCTTCGCGGGGGGCCCAAGTCATGAGTCCAATGCCGGCGCCTACAAGGTGCGCAAGCCCATCCACAAGAAGCGAGGCAAGAAGGGCCCCAACTCCTCCAACCCGGCCAAGCAACGCAAGGCGGGCAAGGAGGAGGCAAGGCCCCAGGACTGCTTCCGCTATGGCTCCAAGACTCACTTCTTCAGGCAGTGTTTAGCCTCTAAGCACGTTGTGGACGCGTTCAAGTCCAACAAGAAGGCGCGTGAGGCGCACCTCGTCCAGGTTAAGGCACCACTGGCGCCCGGAGTGGCGCCCATGCACAACGTCGCGCCCGTAGTGGCGCATGATGTAGCACAAGTGGCAGCACCTTTGGCGGTTCCCACGAACGCCACTGTGCCCATGGAGGTTGAGCACGTCGTGCCCCGCCCACTAGACATTTACTACCTCGATGATGATAGCAGCGAAGAGAAGCTCAACGTTCTTGAGATACAGGCTGAGATTGATGGTTTCTTTGCAGAACCCACCTGAGCTCCTTTTTGTTGTTATGATTTCTTTTCGCAAATAATCTGATACAATTCTTCGATATGGTTGTAAGCTCTATGAGAGCATAACATTTATTTTTTTCGGCGATTGGATGACATTTATTTCATTCATTTATTCCATTATTTGGTTGTGTGATGTTCTGAAATGTTTATGTGTTTTACTTACTTGATGTAGCATCTTCCTCGCTCCATTATATTAATTAGGAACTATATTTTAGAATGCGTGTGGCGCCCAAATGGAGGAAACGTGCCTTGCTGATAGCGGCACCAAAAATACCATCTTGAGAGAAACAAAGTACTTTGAGTCTATTACCAAAAACCTCGGTAACATAATGACGATCGCCGGCTGCGGTCTGAATGTAGTTGGCTCCGGAAGAGCAACTATCATACTCCCAAATGGAACAACTCTGATCATTGAAGAGGAATTTTTGTATCCGGAGTCGACTCGTACTCTCTTGAGTTTTAGAGACATCCGCTCAAATGGTTTCCATGTAGAAACCGATGATGATGAGAATGGAAAGGAGTTCCTACTCATTACCAAGCGCGCCGAAAATGGTAAACATGTTGTCGAAAGACTCCCTTCATTAGCTGCTGGGCTGTACTACACTAAGATAGTAGCACCACCTATTTACACTACCCTTAAGACTGTCTTTAGAAGCTCTGAACTATACTGCCTTTGGCATGATAGGTTAGGCCACCCCGGTCTTAGGATGATGAGAAATATAATTAACAACTCGAATGGTCATAATGTTAATGTGAAAAATTTCCCGAATCCCGATGATTTCGTGTGCTTCGCATGCGCTACGGGGAAATTGATCATTAGACCGTCCCTCCTGAAGGTGAAGGATGAGCTCCCCGCGTTCTTGGAACGTATACAAGGGGATATATGTGGTCCAATTCAGCCCCTCTCAGGGCCGTTTCGGTACTTCATGGTGCTCATCGATGCTTCCTCTAAATGGTCCAATGTTTTCCTGCTATCAACAAGGAACCATGCTTTTGCAAAGTTGATCTCTCAGATCATACAAATAAGGAATAAATTCCCTGATTATCGTTTAAAGTAAATTCGAATGGACAATGCCGGAGAATTTACTTCAAAGGCATTCGATGATTATTGCATGGCAACAGGAATCAAACTTGAGCACTCTGTACCGCATGTCCATACTCAAAATGGAATTGCGGAGGCATTGATCAAAAGAATTAAATTCATTGCCCGACCACTCCTTCAGGGTTGTAATTTGCCAACTACATGATGGGGACACACGGTGTTACACGCTGCTAATCTCATCAACTTTCGACCATCGGCCTACAATATCCACTCTCCTATTCAACTTGCGCAAGGGTCGGCACCAAAAATTTCCCACCTACGTAGGTTTGGCTGCCAGGTATATGTACCTATACCACCACCCCAGCGATCAGCAATGGGACCGCTCTGTAAGTCAGGGATATACGTTGGTTATGAGACTGTGTCCATAATCAGGTTCTTGGACAAGTACGGATATTTCAGTGCACGAAATTCCGGACTTGAATTTTCCTATATCGAAAATACCCAGCGAAGTTGTGTGCGCACACATTGGAGCGGGAAAGCTAAATGACCTAGCCCCTGGATTGGGAAATCCGGTGGAGCAAGAGGATGTGCCTCATGCACTCCATGACGAAATGGCCATTAACTATGTTAATTCAGGCGAGTCCTACAACCGAGCCATGGCAAATGTCGACGTTAATTTTGCCAAGAAAATTGCCTCAATCATAGATCTTGACCCTGAGCCTAACACGCTAGCTGATTGCAAGAAAAGGTCGGATTGGAAAGATTTGCAGAAGGCAATCACTGCTGAATTATTATCGTTAAACAAAAGAGAGGTATTTGGACCTGTTTGTCTAACTCCTCCCCACATTCGCCCCGTTGGCCACAAGTGGGTTTTTGTTCGAAAGAGAAACGAGAATAATGAAGTAGTAAGGTACAAAGGAAGGCTCGTTGCTCAAGGTTTCACTCGGCGACCAGGTGTCGACTTTGAGGAAACTTACTCCCCGGTCATGGATGGAATTACCTTTAGATACTTGATCTCAATGGCAGTAAACATGGACTTAAAAATGAAACTGATGGATGTTGTCACCGCTTACCTATATGGTAACTTGGGTTCAGGCATATACATGAAAGTACCAGAAGGTATCCCTGTCCCGAACCAGGATAGAGCAAACAAGAGCTTATACAGTGTTCAGCTTAAGAAGTCATTGTATGGACTAAAACAGTCAGGTAGGATGTGGTATAACCGTTTAAGCGATTTTCTTCATCAGAAGGGCTACGCGAGCAATGAAGATTGCCCATGTGTTTTTATACGGAGATCCCAGATGGTTTCTGTATTATCTCGGTGTACGTGGACGATTTGAATATAGTCGGTACACCTGACGATATTGAGGAAGCGAGTTCCTACCTGATGTCGGAATTCGAGATGAAAGACTTAGGCAAAACCAAGTTCTGCCTGGGTCTGCAACTTGAGCATTCCCCTGCTGGGATTCTAGTTCACCAGTCGGCCTACACCCAGAAGGTGTTGGAACGATTTGGGTTTGAAAAGGCATATCCTTCTAAGACCCCGATGGTCGAAAGATCTTTGCACCCGTTCAGGCCTAAAGAAGAGGGGGAGGAAATTCTGGGACCGGAATTCCCCTACTTAAGTGCAGTTGGCGCACTTATGTACCTCACAAATTGTACACGGTCGGATATTGCATTCGCCGTTAATCTTCTTGCTAGGTATAGTTCTGAGTCTACCAAGAGGCATTGGAAAGGCGTTAAGGACATCTTTAGGTACATACAAGGGACCAAGGACCTTGGCTTGTTTTACCAAAAGAACCAAGACCTATCTGTTGTAGGCTATGCAGATGCTAGGTACCTTTTGGACCCGCACACATCCAAGTCGCAGACTGTATATGTTTTCCTTTGTGGTGGAACAGCGATTTCCTAGAAATCGTCTAAGCAAACTCTTGCGTCAACTTCAACGAACCACTCAGAAATCATAGCATTATATGAAGCATCACAAGAATGTGTATGGCTTCGACGAGTAGTCATCCACATCCATATGTTATGTGGACTGAACACCGTACAAACCCCAGCAATTATCTATGAAGATAATGTTGCTTGTGTTGCACAAGTCCAGACGGGTTACGTGAAGAGTAATCTCACAAAGCATATAAACCCCAAGTTCTTCTATGCACATGAACTGCAAAAGTTGAACGAAGTGAAAGTCTTGCATACTAAGTCGTGTGAAATCCTCACTGATTTGTTCACTAAATCATTGCCAGCATCTTCTTTTGAGAGATGTGTCCGTGGGATCGGCATGATGAGACTTAGGGAGATGCAAGGTTCAGGGGGAGAATCTTCACAAACTCATCGCTGAAATCTTGATCCCGATGATTGAGTGCTTAACTTTATAGTTAAGTGAATTGTACTCCTTTCCCTTAGTGAGTTTTTATGAAGTTTCTCACATGAGGTTTTTAATGAGGCAATTCGTGCAACATAGCAAGATGTATACCATGTGCGTTTCTCCATATTTTTCCCACTAGGTTTTTCGGAGTTTTGAGCCATGTTCATACAGATAAGATACCCAGGGGGAGTGTTGGGAAACTGGACCGGTAGAGGCCCATTCGGTGTGGCCTCTACCAGGCTAGGGTTATCCCATGTGGGTATCCTATCCCCCTTAGTCTATAAATAGAGGAGCAATCATTGTGCGTGATTTTACCAGAGACATATCAATAAAGCTTCTCCTTGTTCCCTGTGTCAACTCTTGTGTATTCTTTGTGTGCCTTCGACTTAGTCTTCTTACTCGGTTGTGGAGCAGCCTAAGAACCGGCCAGCCGGCAAGGGGTTGTTCAACAGATCGGTGCCTGACACGCACCAACCAAATCCAAACCACCACCGATCGCCGCAACCAGGGGCGGATCTAGGCCCAGGGCAACCACACTACATCACGGTAGTCAAAGTGCCCCTAAATGTGATCAAAATGCCCCTAAAGGGTTTTAGGGGCACTTTGAAATATGACACTAATACTCATGTCCCTAAAGGCTTTAGTGGTACTTTAGGTGACATGCCCCTAAAAGCTTTAGTGGCACTATGAGAAATGCCCCTAAAAGCTTTAGTGGCACTATGAGAAATGCCCCTAAAAGCTTTTGTGGCACTAAGAGAAATGCCCCTAAAAGCTTTTGTGGCACTAAGAGAAATGCCCCTAAAAGCTTTTGTGGCACTATGAGAACTGCCCCTAAAAGCTTTTGTGGCACTAAGAGAAATGCCCCTAAAAGCTTTTGTGGCACTAAGAGAAATGCCCCTAAAAGCTTTTGTGGCACTAAGAGAAATGCCCCTAAAAGCTTTAGTGACACTATGAGAAATGCCCCTAATCCCCATTAGTGACACTAAGAGAAATGTCCCTAATCCCCATTAGTGGCACTAAGAGAAATGCCCCTAATCCCCATTAGTGACACTATGAGAAATGCCCCTAAGCCCATTTAGTGGCAATAAAAAAAGTGCCCCTAAATAATTTTAGAGTCACTACAATGCTACATGTGAACAACCAGAAGCAGAATTTTGAACAATCAGGTTATCCATCACAGTAGTAACAACAGTAGTAACAACAGTAGAACTGCTTAATATCCATCACAGTAGTAACAATCAGTAGAACTGCTGATTTCAAGGTACTCACGCTTTCTGGCATAATCTTAAATAGCTCACACATTCTGGCACAATCTTAAATAGCTCACACATTCTAGAACTCACACTTTCTAAAATAAACTCACACTATCTGGAAGAGATTGCTGCTGTGACTCCTCAGTTTGTCTCCTCTTCTTACATTGCTGTTGTGACTTCAATTTCTTTTCAAGGGTGCAGGCAATCTCATCACTTGTTTTCTCAAGGGCTATATCTGTGATCTGCAGATGAAGCCAATCAAATTGCTAAGAAGAGGAGTGAACAACAATCAAGTTTGTAGATGCAGATGAAGCCAATCAAGTTGTGAACAGCAAGTAACTCAGTTATTTGTAGAACAGAAATCAAGCAATCAAGCAACAAAGGGAAATGATTTGTTAACTTACATATTTTTTGGGCCATTCAATACGATTATTATGCATGTCCTGTCAGTGTCATTCTTGCTCTTGGTTTTGGCAGTGCAGTTGTTCTCTTATATACAACATTCACCAAAATTTTGACAAACTCACCATATTCATTGTCCTGAACAGTTCCCATTGCCACCATCTGTTCACTATTTGGTGAAGATAAACCAACTTCCATTCCTGCCTTTATATTAGTTACCTACAGGAGAAAGAAGCAATGTCAGTTTACTTTTTTTAAAGATCATGTCTAAAAATTTTCTATTACCAAACATCTTAGTTACCTTCATTGGTTTTCTTCGTATTGACCAATCGTTTGACTCAGAACTGAATCTCCCTGGTGTTTTCCAATCACTCTTGTTGTTATTTGCATTGTTTTCCCCTAACTTTTCCTGCTTAACCTTGACAAACTGAACATTTGCATCTAGCAAGTCTCTGTAGGAGCACTTTGGTTTCTCTACTTGAGTAACAGAAATGATTTCCACATCTTGAACTATTTCATCAACTTTTCTCTTCTTCTTCTGTTTAGTTGTTGCTTGACTTCCATAATGTGATTCTGCATTTACGAATCTTGGTACTTGTGAATTAGCAGTGTGAGATTCTTTGGATGACCTGCCTTTTCTTGGTCTGATTGCTTGACCTCCTTGTGGTTTTGCTGTGGTTTTTTGTTGTTCCTCTTGATTGCCTTCTGTTAAGTTTGATGTTGAGTTGCTTGTTGCTGATGATTCTTGTGGCAGTATTTTGTTATTGACTACTGATTTTGGTGGCAACATCACATCTGTTGTTGCTTCTTTCACTGTTTTTTTCCCTTGATTCACTGATGATGCTGTAGTTGTTGTCTTGGTTCCTGCTGCTGCTTCTGGTTGTGCTGACGTTGATTCCTTGACATCTGTTGTTGCTTCTTTCACTGCTTTTTTGCTTGATTTACTGATGATGTTGTTGCTGTTGTCTTGCTTCCTCGCCGCTGTTTACGGTTGTCTTTGAGGTTGATTCCTTCACTGCTTTTTTTGCTTGATTCACTGATGATATTGTGGTTGTTGTTTTTTTGCTTCCTGCTGCTGCTGCTGTTTCTGGCTGCACTCTTGACTTTGTTGAAGTTTGTATTGAATTTGACTCTACTGTTGTTGTTGTTGTTGTATTTGATTCTACTGGCTGTACTATTTTCTTCACTGTTGATGTTTTGTTTCCTGTTTCTGCTTCTTGTGGATTCACTACTCTTTTTACTTGATTCACTACTCTTTTTCCTTGATTAACTGATGTTGTTGTTCTTGTCTTGCTCCCAGTTGCTGCTGATTCTGGCTGTACTCCTTTCTTTGCTGTTGATTGGCTGTACTCCTTTCTTTGCTACTGATTCTGGTTGTACTATCTTGCTTCCATATGTTGCTTCTGCTGACAATGCTTTTAGTGCTGCTACTGCTTTTTCTTGTTCTTCATCAATATGCCTTTTATTTGTTCTTTCTTCTTCCTGGCTACGATGATGGTATTGAGATGCCATGAGATAATCAATATTTCCTTCCATTTTTTGACTCCTTTCCACTAGGGACTTGACCATACTTCTCAGCTAGAAATTTTCTTCTCTAGAATCCCGCAGTGCTGATATTGCTTCATCCAGAAGCACTGATGATTTACTACCTACCATCAGCCCTAATCCATGTACTCTTGTATTACTTGGTTTGTTGAATATTTGAGAGTAAAGATCACCACCACTGAACTCCTCACTTACAAGTTCTGGATTATTGTTGAAATGTCCTGTTATTTCAGCCTACATAAATTTGCAACAAAACAATTATGGTATTGTATTATGTACATCTATATTAGAAAGTAAGAAGTTGTTTTGACATATAATTTTTTCTGCAGAATATGCATCCACTCGTAATCCTTTTTTGGTTGTATGCACAATTCTGTACAATTCTGACCTAGATATTCGTGCTCGTCGTCTCAGTTCCTGTAGTTTTTAGTTCACATAGTTTACAATCTACATTACAAATTTGTAGCAGTTTACAATCTATATTACAAATATGCAGCAATCTATATTAATTATTACCTCTTGATCATGGACTACAGCATAACTTCTTGTGCCAGCGGTATGTAGACAATTCACCTGATTTGCTCTACCAGTTTTATTTCTCATTGCCAGTCCCTGCAGAGATGACTTGTTCAGCATCAGGATAAAATATTAAGCATGCCAAGTCTCATTCAGGGATTTCCAAATAGTTATTCATACATTTACCTTGGATCTCTCAGTATTCCAAGTCTCATTCAGGGATTTCCATTGTTCTTGAGGAATTCTGTTATCACAACCGTTTTCTATATTCTGTCTCAATGACAACTCTGGTTTCCAGTACTTGTTCTTTAGGTAATATTTGAAAGATCTAAACTTTTTGGCAGCTGAATTCATTACCCAGTCCTTATGTGCTTCAGTTACTGTGAAGAAATCCTATTTAAATCAGCATATGCTTTTGTTAGGACAAAGATATAAGTCATCAGTTTGCTGAAATATAGGCAAATTACATGAAGTTTTTTCTTACCTTCACTATTTTCCATAACCTTTCTTTTTTAGAATTTGGGACTTTCCTCCAATTTGAGTGAGCCAGAGATACATCTTTACCTTTGACCGATGTACTGATGAAATTAGTTAACTTCGCAGTTTTTGTACCACAATTGTCGCCCCAAGAAGTTGAATTGTAGTTTCACTTTGTTATGGGGTCCATGCTTCTGCCAGAACTTTCTCGTCTCTGTTGGTCCTCTCCCAGATTTTTTCATCTCTGAATAGAATGAATATTGTTATATTTTCAGTATGATAGTTCAAGCATGTAATGAAAAGAACTTGCAACTAGAAGAATACTAGTACTCTTACTTTGGACATTGTGTACTTGCTGATCTTGTAACTGGTCTTGAAACTGATCTTGTAACTGATCCAATGCTTCTTCAGCTTCTTCTTCATGTCCTGCTTCTTCATATTCTTCTTCATATGCTTGATCACCTGTTTCTTCAGCATTTTCTTCATCACTATCATATCCCTGATCTTCAAAATCTTCAGTTTCGTGAATCCTTGCATACTAGGAATGTAACATTTATCCAAATATTAAATCCAATTTAACTGCACAACATAGATAAGGCATAACTGAACAACAAGAAAAATGCATGGAGAAGTAGTTATAGCTAACTTACTTCCAGATAGTTAGAGTAAATTCCTCTAGATTTTGCTTGCTTGAGTAGTTCGTTCTTGTGATATTCAGTTGAAGTAATATCTTTGGTGCTGAACTCTATTTCTGGCAGGTCAAGTTGTCTCAGCTTATTATTTAGATGCTTAAATCTTCTATCTTGGCTATCATTCATGATAGCTCCTGCATCAACAACAATTTAAGAAATTAACAACAATTAAACAAGTATTAGTAAGTACAACTCTGGAAAATGGCTCACATTTATTAAATACTTGTTCCATATCAAAGAAATCACGTATTGTAGGACAAATAATAGCATGCCAATCAGTTTCAACCGGGTCTTGCACGTAGTACACTTGTCTTGCTTGGCTTGCAAGTATGAATGGTTCGAAACTCTTATCCTTGTCATCATAAAGATGATTAAAGTTTACCTCAGTTATTCCAAAATCTCCCAACTCTCTAACCCCATTACTTTTTATCTAGTCACACTTGAATAGAACTACATGTGCTTCATTTGAATAATTTAACTCTATGATTTGATTTATTCTACCACAGTATGTTACATCCCCTACAACAGGATTCTTGTCCTTAACACTAGCAAAACTAGATGTTTTTGCAACAGTGGAAACCCCATCACATTGTGTTGCTTTTCCTAAACCATACGATTGTGTATGGTATGTGATTCCATTGATACGGTAGCTACTGTAGCTTATGGCCATCATGTATGGCTTATGAGCTAATAATTTAGCTGCAACTGAGGGTGCATCAATTCCTTGATCTATTTGACTTTGTACCTAGAGAGAGAGAGAGAAAGATAAACATGTAAGTACAGCTGCTCATCATTACTTTTAGTTGAAACATTTTATGATTGTTAAAGTTACTTACACGCTCACAAAACCATTTTGCAAATGTGTTGTGATGTGCTCTCTCAATCTCTCTTTTTGAATTTCTTGATCCAGTTGAAAGCAACTTCATATGCTCTCTACATGTTTTACAAAGGTATTAGCAACTTCATAGCCTATGTTATTAAATTAAATGAAAGTTGAAAGGCGGTCGAGGCGAACTCACTGGGCATATTTCTGAACATTTGGGTAGTTCACTAGCACACACCTTTGGGCTTGTGTCCATGATACCTCATCTAGTTTAATAGAAGAAAAAGCAGACAAAGGCCTGCCAATTATCCTCAAGTATGGATGCAAATCAGCAGAGTAACCAGGATTATCGTCATGTCTGCGAGCTCTATTTAGTTTGGTGGCACAGTCCTTCAAATATCTTGAACAGAAAGTAAGGCATTCAGAAAATTTGTAGTTCTCAGCAATTGACCCTTCTAGGTAATTTGTGTTAACTACCATGTCCTTCATTGTACCCATGAACATCTTAGTACTCCACATGTCTGTACTGCACTGGCCCAGCTACTCTAACTTCAGATGCAAGGTGTATAGTGACATGAACCATCATGTCAAAGAAAGGAGGGAATATCATTTCTAGATTGCACAGAATTTCTGGAATCTCAGCTTCCCACCTCTCAATTTCCCTGACATCTTTAACTTTAGAATATAGAGCCTTGAAGTATCTGCACAACCTTACTAGTGAATGCAGATACCTTTGTGAGGCAATGACCTACACAGTGCCAAGGGATCAAGTCCTGCATTATAATGTGGCAGTCATGACTTTTCAATCATGTCAATTTCTTGTCATCCAGATTTACTTTTGAAAAAAAGTTTGATGCGTATCCATCTGGGAATCTTGCATACTTAATAACCGTGCAGAAAATCAGTTTCCCTTGTGATTCCATCTGATAAATTGCTCTTGAAATTCTAGGTTTAGGACCTGACATATCTGCATGCAAATCAGTTCTAATATTCATTTCTTTTAGGTTCAGCCTAGAATTTAAGTTATCCTTTGATCTGCTGTCCACATCTAGTACAGTGTTAACTATGTTTTCAAACACATTTTTCTGTACATGCATGATGTCAAGGTTATGTCTTACAAGGAGTGTCTCCCAATATTCTAGTTGGAAGAACACACTTCTCTTCTTGAAAGTTTCCTCCACACTGTGAACATAGATATCTTCATTCTGTTCATCAACATTCCTCCTTTTTCTATCTCTCTTCTTGGGTATTTGTAACTTCCCATATTCTGTTACCAAATTTGCAGTCATGTCAGATATTTGTTTCCCTGTAGGTTGAACTGGTGGTTCCCTCAATTCTTCTTCTCCATTGAAAGAATCAATATCTAGCCTATAAACATGGTCATCATCCAAAAATCTTCTGCTCCCTACAAATACTGTTTTCTTCCCATGCTTTAGCCACCTGGAGCAAGTGTTTGTCAGACAGTGAGAACAAACAACCAGGCTCTCACCACTAAGACATCCTCTCCCTAGCCAGTCAGATATTGTCCAAAGCAAGGCAGCACGCAACAAGAACTTGTCTCCAGTAACTGCATCATAGTCCAGACTCCAGGTTTCCAAAATTCTTGGAGATCTTCTATTGTAAGCTGCATGTACACGTCTAACTCCTTTCCAGGACCCTTCCTACCAGGGACAATCACATTCAAGATGAAATTGGACTGTTTCATGCAAATCCAAGGAGGAAGGTTGAGTGGAATTAGAACAATAGGCCATATGCTGTAGGCCAAGTTTTTGGTCCCAAATGGGTTGAATCCATCTATTGCCAGTGCAAACCTAACGTTCCTAGGGTCATCACTAAAGAACTTGTGTCTTGAGTCAAATGATTTCCAAGCTGGGGAGTCTGCTGGATGTCTCATCATTGCATCTTTAGTTCTGCCATCACTGTGCCAAGTCATGAGTGGTGATGTTTTAGAACACATGAATAGTCTTCTAACTCTAGGCTTCAACTTGAAATGTCTAATTACTTTGTTGGGAACCCTGTGCATCCTTTTTCCACTAAATCATGTACTCTCACTCTTCCATCTACTACTTTTGCAGACAGGGCACTCTGATGCATTAGAATAATATCCTCTAAACATTATGCAGTCATGCTTACAGGCATCAATACTCTCGTAGCCTATACCTACATCCTTTATGTATCTTTTGGATGCATGGAAATTTTTTACTTCAGAAATGGTGTGCCCCTCTGGTAGTACCTCTTTGAACAGTGACAATAGTTCATCATAGCAAGCATTAGGAATCTTCCAAGTATTTTTAATGTTCAGTAGCCTAACTAGGAAATGCAATTTTGAAAAAGATTTGCATCCTGGGAACAACTCCTGGCTGCCATCCCTCACTAGTTTCTGATAAGCTTCTGGATCAGCATCTACACCAGTATCATAAATTTCCTCCTCATTACACTCATCCTCACTGTCTTGGGCTTCATCTAGTCCTAAACTTGCAGTGTCATACATAACAAAATTGTCAAGAAGCATGGTGTCCATCTCATCACTCTCAACTAAGTCATCAGAATCAGTATTATCATGTTCCTCCAGCAAAGTTGATTTAGGTTCAGTTTCAGGTTCAAGTTCAGGTTGGTCATTATTTTCACCATGGAAGATCCATTTGGGATAAGAATTCATGAACCCATTGCATACCAAATGTTCAGTAACCAGACTAGCAGATATCCAAAATCTATTATAACAGATTTTGCATGGGCATAAAACTTTACTTTGCATTCCTGCATGTTTAGCAGCATGTGCTAAAAATTTACCAACCCTAGCAAAATATTCAGGACTTGATCTAGGTGCAGTTAGCCAGCTCTTATCCATGTTTATCTAATTTTACCAACCCCAGCAGAATATTCTGAGTTATGACAAACTATAACAAGCATACACACAAGGAAGAGTGGCGGAGGAGAAGGAGGGCGACGCGGCGGTGGAGCGCGGAGATGCGGCTTGGCGGTAGAGATCGATGCCTGGCGGAGGAGGAGGAGGAGGGCGACGCGGCGGAGGAGCATGGAGATGCGGCGGTGGAGCACGGAGATGCGGCCTGGCGGAGGAGGAGGAGGGCGACGCGACGGTGGAGCACGGAGATGCGGCGGTGGAGCACGAAGATGCAGCCTGGCGGAGGAGGAGGAGGGCGACGCGGCGGTGGAGCACGGAGATGCGGCCTAGCGGAGGAGGAGGAGGGCGACGCGGCGGTGGAGGGCGAGCGGTGGAGGGCGAGCGGTGATCGAGCTGGTAGCCGAGCGAGTGCAAATGAAAAAAACTAGCCGAGCGAGCGAGCTGGCCCAGCCCAATGCGACAATTCGTCTCGTCAAAACTCACTTCCACTCTTCTTCGTCTCCTCAACTCCCCGTCTCCTGTTGTAGTTGCAGAAAACCCCACCTTCTCGTCTCCTCAACTCCCCCGCCTCAGAACTTCTCCCCGTCTCAACTCCCAACTTCTCCTCCCCCTTGCAAGACCTCGTCGCCGGCGGTCTGTGCAGTTGCAGAGTGCCCCGTCTCCACCGCTCACTCTACTGTTGCAGTTGCAAGACCTCATCGCCGGCGGTCTTCCACTCTCACTCTACCGTTGCAGTTGCAAGACCTCGTCGCCGGCGGTCTGTGCAGGAATGGCGAATATTCCCATCGACCCTGTGCCTTTCCTGCCTCGAGGTTTGAGATTATGCAGGTTGAAGGTCGGCTGGGACTTTGAAGGGTGGTGGTTCCTCGTCGACAACGTCAAAATGAATAGTATGCCATTGCTTCCATTCATCCTCTGCCAGATGTTGCTGGCCCTGTCCCCTTCTTTAATATTCGCGATGTTCTTCTGGATTTCCTGCATAATGAGGCCAGGGTGGGGTTTGGGGAGGTTCAGGCTTGCCCTTTTGGTGCGGCTTATGTCCAGTTCACTCATGTTAGTGACAGAGACATACTGGTTAGGGATAGTCCTATTGCTTTTCAAGATGTGCATGTGTCCTTCGTCAAGCACAATGAGGGGATGAACTGGCATCGAGTTCAATTTAACAATGAGTGTTGGGTTATGCTTGTCGGCCCCCACTTGGACCATATGAACACTGAATACATTAGTGCTATTTTTAATGGAATTGGTAAGATGCTGATGTGGGAAAGAGATCCTGAGAACAAAGGAAGAATCCTTGCTAAGGTGAGAGTAACTGATCTGGCTGACATTCCTAAGAGTGTCAGAATGACACTTGGAGATAGTGAAGACTCTGAGTCTTGGACTTTTTCTGTGGAGATCCTATTCAAGAACCTTCTTGGAGGGGTGCCACCAGATGAAGACCCTGCTCCTGATGATGGTGAGGACCCACACCCTATCCCTGTGGTGGCTGCTCCCTTTGTCCCCCAACCACCTCATCCACCCCCTCCACAAGATGACAATGCTGGTGAGTGGGACCAGTGGGTTATACAAAATGTTGCCCAGAATGTGCCTGTTGGACCCATCCAGCAAGATGGTGAAGAGCTTTAGCCTGACAATCTGCATTCCCCTCCCCATGTTGTTCACAGTGGGATTTCTAACTCCTCCCCTGAGCTGGCAGTTGACCTTACCCAGACTGCTAATTCTAATGATCAGGAGGTGAACCAAGTCCCCCACTCCTGAACAGGCATTTGATGGAGCTCTGCATTTGATCCAAGCACATTCAGGAGGTGAACCAAGCACTGGGATCCAAGCACATTCAGGAGGTGAACCAAGCATTGGGGATGGACTGCTAAATATTCTTGACGCTTATGCTGATCCTGATGATGATTCCATCTCTGCTGCTGCTGAAAATGTGGACAGGGATGGTGATTTCTTGATGGAGGACAACAACTTGCTAGATCCAAATGAGGCCCATCTCCAGATTGGAATGGCTTACACTCACTTTATGGCAACACCTGATCTCCTGTCAGCAAAGTTCAGGTTCTCTCAACAGGGCCTGGAAATTTGGGATAGGTTATTTGCTCCACACATCCAGTGTGAATCTTCTTCTCAGAAGAGGGCAAAATTTGATATTCCTGTAAGTTGGTGTAACTTTATTAGTCTTATGCTAATCACTCCTGAGAAATTTAATTGGCTAAGAACCTATTACTCTTATGTTCAGGATTCTCTGGATCCTGGCTCTTTTGAGATAACCCTCTTGGCTCCTTCAAAGAAAAGGAGAGGTGCAGGTCCCATTGTTGAGACTGAGGTGAGAAGAAGTCCAAGAATTGTTGAGACTGAGGTGATTTTAATTGCTCTGATTTTAATTGTTGATATGGTTTCAAAAGCCATATCAATTTCTCTGATTTTAATTGTTTATCCTGTCATGCTGAACCCCCTTCTCTTGGCATTAAAAACCTGGCTGTTAATTTTTGTAAGGTGGCTGAGGAAAACCTTGACACAAAACTGCAGAGGAAGAGCAAGGTTGCTGACAAGGCAGTAAAGCCACCTGGTGCAGCAAAAAGGTCTTCTAGAGCTGCTGCTAGTTCCAGTCAAGGGGATAAAAAGAAGAAGGAGGCTGCTAGGCCCTGTGGGAAGCAGACCAAAAAGAAGATGAACTAATAAGTTTCCAATGTTAGGAAAACTCTACTTTTGGGTGGTCATCCTTGGACATGTGATCCAATGGATTGTTCTTGTTATGTATCTGAGCATGTGGCTCTTGTTATGGATTGTTCTTGTTATGTATCTGAGTATGGTGGATGTTCCTTTCTTTTTATGAACCATGTTACTCCTTGTGTTGCTAAATGTATGTGTGGCTAATGTTCCATATGGATGTATGTGTTGCTATCTGATGTATGTTCCATATGGACGTGTGTTCCTTTTTATGAATACATTGTGTGGCTATCTGAGAAGGAGATTTGGAGCCCGTCCTCCATGAAGGACTTTATTTTTTGGTGTTGAAAAGTTCAATTTTAAAGATTCAAAAAAACTGAAAATACTAGGATGTAAAGAATGATTTATATTACGTGTATAGAAAAAATTATGTGAAAATACTTTGAATTTTAGCCTCAGCAAAAAGAGAAAAATTCAGATATGGACGTGAATGGTACAATTTTAAATGGGCCTCCGTTTTCTCAAAGATTGTCATATTTATTTTTTCTGTGCCCGAAATACAAGATATTTTTCATTGAAAATTTACAGACTTGTACATATTGTTGGCTACACGTAGGTATTTTTTCAAAAATACTTGATGCTTTTGAAATTTTTGAAAAGGACTCTAGTGAGCTTGTCCTCCAAAACGACTATCCGCAAATAAATGGGGCTTCTCAAGGCCATAGATGGTTCCATCTCTAGATTTAATCCTGACCAAGAGAGTACCAGATGAGAGGAGAGATATGTGGTGGTAGCTCGTGTCTAGATCATGTAAGCGCATGTTGTCGCGCTCGTCCATTTCGACTCTAATGTTAGAAAGCAAAACAAAATATTAACATAGGAGGGGAACATTGCTATAGTAGCATGACCAAAGGGAGTGGGTGGGGGTGCTGGGGTGATCAATGAGCGCGTTTAGTGGTCACTAATTAGATTTATAAAGGTGGACATGATCATATATGTTAGTACTATTATTTTGCTTTCATTAAGATGCACATTAAGATACACATCACATTAAGATGCACATTAAGATACACATCACAGTAAGATGATCAAAGATCCAAGATAAATAACACAGTAAGATGATCCAAGATAAATTCAGTAACACATTATAGTAGACACAAGACAACTAAATAAAACCGACTGCTACTAAACATCATAAACATGGACTTGTTCAACTTACTAAACAACACAACTACATTAGACTTCAGACAACAAAAGATGAAACACTACAAACTTCTTCTCCTTCCAAGGACCTTCCAAGGTTCTTCTGTACAAGCTTCTTCCAAGGTGAAACACTACATTCTAATCTCAACAAAGTTGAGATCAAGGTACTCCTGCATATGCTCCACTTTCATCAAAAGTAGAGATGCCCATCCAACATCAGCAGCAAATGTGAAGTCATTCCACCCTGTGGTGAATCTGACATGTCCAAGTCCCCTCTGTACAGTATAAGCACATGGAATGAAATTATCTTCTTCTCCTTCAATGAAATTATCTTCTCCTTGAACTTGAAGATCATGTCCCTGCCTGTACAGATGTGCTATGCCCTGAGTTGGGTACCTGAAGCCATCTACAGCCTTAATTGGCATGAACTGCAATGAAGTTTAAAGTTAGTATTCGATTCTATGTGAAAACTAAAAAAAACATATAATGAAACATGTGGAAACTAACCAGTGCATTATGTTCATAGTTGTTCATATTCATCTTGTGTACCCAGAATTGCTTTTCATCTTTACTTTCATAAAACTCATGTTCAGTGACATAAACATCATTGTAAATGCCAAATAAGATATAAGCCATGTCCTGCTCAGTGACTGAAGTTATGTCTCAGAAGATGGTCCTATGCAGAATACTTCTGATGGAATTAGGCACATCTCCAACCTCTGATCAATGAGGGAAAATACATGTTAATTATCAAACAATAAGGAGAAACTATAAGTAGTAGGATTTAGTAGTAGGAAACACCAGTTTGTTCATGAACCCGTTTCTCTTCACCATTAGAGTAAACAGTAACATGGAATAAGTTGGTCAAGTTCAAACCAACATGAGGAAGGGGGTCTTCATCATATTCAAATTGCACTACATCTCCTTGTCCTATATCATAAACCCTCCACAAGGATGTCCAGTATGGACCACAGATGATTGTCCTAACATTAGACTTGTTCAGGAACAAATCAAAGTTCCTATATGCTTCACTATTTGCCACCATCCAATTATTAGGAGTTAATTCATTCAGCCTTTCCCTAAATGAGCAAGGCACTACCTGTAGGTAAACAACACAGTTCAGTTCATGGGGAAAGCAACACAGTACAAGAAATAGTAAATAAAAAGAAAAGATGTGGAAACTTACCAAACCAACATAGGGAAATTCATCAACAACGTTAACTTGGAAGCTGGTTGCTCTCCTCTGTGTCCTACCACAATTGTGGGCAGGTTGCCCACACACAGCACAGTCCATTCCAAGAAACGGCTGAAAAAAGTAGGAATGTTCATTAAAGGAAAGAACAATGTACTAAAACTAGATGACAATATATGCATTAAACTAAGTAGAACCCTAATCTAGAAAGTGACAAACAGTACACTAATCCAGTACACACTGCATTCAGTTATCAAGCATGCACAATCTGAAATTCAGTCGTAAACAATTCATTTACATTCAGTGACTGCAATTCAATTATCAAGCATTCAGTTATCAAGCATGCACAACCAGGCATAAACAATTCATGGAACAACCAGTAAATCCATAGCTAGAAAATCTATGGAACAATCATTAAATCTATGGAACAATTCATGGAACAATCAGTAAATCTATGGAACAACCAGTAAATCCATAGCCAGTAAATCCTAATAAACATTCAGGATAATCCATAACTAGTAATACATAATCCTAATAAACATTCAGGATAATCCATGAACAGTAAAACCTAATAAACAACCAGGATAACTCTAATCGAATCGACACAATAAATCTAGAGGGAAGAAAATGATAGGAAGAACACAATAAGGATTAGAGGGAAACCAAGAAAGAGAATGGAAGGGAGATGCAAAAATCACCGTCGAGATGTAGAAATGCAGATGGACTCTGGACAAGCAAAGAGCAAAGCTTCTGCAAATGACGAAGCAGAGAAGGATTAGAACAGAAACCAAAAATAAATTGGAAGGGAAAGGGGATTAGAAATCTCAATCTGGAGGGGACGAACTGCTCTGCTCTCGGAACCAACCTGCTCTCGGGAACTGTTCTGGGAGAGGGGACGAACTGCTCTAGGAGAGGGTCTCTTTGGTTTCCCTCCCTTTATAAATTGCCCACCTCTCACGATGGCTCTACTCCCACTTCCCACGATCCCACGATGGCTGGCCCAATAGTAGTGGGCCTTCCAAAAGTTGGGCCTTCCAAAAGTTGGGCTTACCATTTGTACTGTCTGCATTTATTCAGAAATCGAAAATGAAACACATTATCAGTCACATTACAGTCAGATTCATATTTATTCATTTTGTGATAACTAAAGTAAGAGTCTGATTCATTTTATGGATGTAGCTAAAAACTTGTTGCAAGAACTTATCCAGCATGTTGTGATGAATAACACAACAGCATTTGGATTTCTTGCTTAAGGTGTCAAAATAGTAAAAAAACAAAAACTGAATGTTGTGATGAATAAACACAACATCATTACAACAACAGTTTAGCATAATATCTTCTTACTGCTCAGAAATTGACCTAAGATAGATCATTACAACAACAGTTTAGCATAATATCTTCTTACTGCTCAGAAATTGACCTAAGATAGATCATTACAACAACAGTTTAGCATAATATCTTCTTACTGCTTAGAAATTGACCTACGATAGATCATTACAACAACAGAAACTGAACATAGTTCATTACAACACCAAAAACTGAAAATAGTTCTTAATAACAGAAGACACTAGAGCTCATTGCAGACACTAGAGACCTAAGATAGCACTTGTGAAACCTAAAGTCTAGACACTTCAACATAGCCAGTAGTTTTCAATTTCCACAAAGTATAGAGCGATATGACCATGCCTAGGCTCTCCAATCATGAGCAAAAACCTCCACAATGTTAGCCTCTTCTCTGAATTGTGGCCACCCTATGGTGAATGCAATGCGCTGGTCTTCATCTTCCATGTGGTACCAGCCTTCAACAGGCAGATCAGTTCTGTAATTGATCCACAGATTTGAATGACCTTGCCATGGGCACCCAACTTCAGTGAAAGGTTTTGAAGAAATGTACTGTTATTGATCAGAGACATATTTACACAGTTAATATATTTAGTGGCAGAAATAATTGGTTTATCAGGAACAATTGATATGTAAAACTTACCAGAGCATCCATTTGCACATTCTCCTGATTGTACTTGTGGACAAAAAACTGTTGTTCAGTGACACTCTCATAGAACTCATCGTCATCCAGTTCTATTATAGGTTTAAGGGCCAAAACCTTGTAGATACCATAATTTATGGTAGCCATGTCCTCCTCAGTAATGACTCTTATATTTGATAAAATGGTCTTGTGGACTATAGCTCTAATTTCAGGCATCACACCATAAACTACTGTTCACAGATGGAAACAAAGAAGAAAGGTCAACATCAAAATGCAATTTAGCTAATACTAGATTTAAGAATAAGATATATCTGATGGATATTCAGCATACCTCCATTTGCAACAATAGTCTTGTCTACCTTCACATTGTTTAGCAGTTCAAAAACTGTGATGTCAAACCTGTTGTCATGCTCCACATACCTGAAATTGACAATGTCACCCTCCTGGACATCATACTTCCTAACTAGGGATGACCAGTAAGGTCCACAAATAGTAGTTCTTGTTGCTTCTTTCTCCAGATAGAAGTCATAGTAATGCATGTTACTGCATCTAGCCACCATCCAGTTCTTGGAATTTGCAAACTTATTAAGTTGCTCCTTGAATTTGCATGGCACAACCTATATTTCATAGATTAGTCTCCATGTTGAAAAGTATGTTACTTTAGAAGGAGAAAAGTATAACTTACCAATCCATGCTGAAAACCTCGCACCATTACAGACTCAAAGGAATTAGCACGGCTGTCAGAGTGCCTACCACATCTCTCCAGAGATTGCTCACAAATAGCACAATTCACTTCGTCCATCTCCCTTGCAAAAAATTAACAAAGGAGTTATTTGCAGAGGAATTAACAGAGGAGTTATTTGCAGACATTAACACATGAATTTGCAAAGATAGACAGATTGAAACATTTGCAGACATTAACACATGAATTTGCAGAGATAGACAGATTGAAACATTTGCAGACATTAACAAATGAATTTGCAGAGATAGAAAGATTGAAACATGAAAACAGAGATAAATTATTTGCAGAGGAATTAACAGAGATAGACAGATGTTATTTGCAGATAGAAGTCATAGTAATGCATGTTACTGCAAAACAGAGATATTTACAGAGGAATTAACATAGATAAATTATCTCCAGAGGAATTAACACAGGGCAAAGGAATTAACAGAGAGAAGTTATTTTCAGACATTTACACATGAATTTGCAGAGATAGACATATCAAAACAGAGGAATTTTAGCACATGAATTAACACAGGGCAGAGGAATTAACATTGATTGAACTTACTTGGGCCTTGTTGTCGACTGTGAGGAGAATGAGAGGATAATGGAATAGAAAGGAAGAGAGAGTAAACCCACCGTGGAAGAATGAGAATGGTTTTCCAATTCGGTTACCATCCATATAAATAGCCACCGTGGAAGAAAGAGAGTAAACCCACCCACGAACTTCCCAACCCACGAACTTCTCCCACCCCACGATCTTGTCCAGTGCACGTTCCCACAAACTTCTCTTTAAAGTAAATACCCACGTTCCAGTAATAAGATCGATGTGGTCCATTTTTAATACAGAAATACAAAATGTTGCAGTAATAAGATTCACCCTTTTATTTTCATGAAATACAGAAATACAAAATGTTGCAAGAAAATATCCATACTGTTGTGATGAAAAGCACAACAGCATATGGATTTCTTGCATTATTATGAAAACAAAGAAAGACGCTAGTAGTTTGAGACAAAATGTTGCAAGAAAGTATCCAAGCTGTTGTGATGAACAGCACAACAACATATGATTTCTTGCATCATTATCAAAACATATCCATAAAATACACTACATCATCCATAAACAGGACAAACTTAGTCATTGTACCAGGTACCACTTAGAACATATAATTTAGCATCCATAAACAGGACAACACTTAGTCATTGTACCAGGTACCACTTAGCTGTTACATCACATAGACAGATACATAGTTCAGTAAAAAAAAATCTCCAGCCTAAGGAGCATCTCCATCCGCCTCCAGCTTCAGTATCTCCAGCTTTAGCCATGCAAATGGATCCCTGCGTCGACTTGGTAGACGCCTTTCGTCAGTAAAGCTGAACATGCATATGTCACCTTCATGTATATTGAATTGCTCCACAGCTCTTTTCCAGCCTGCCTGTATCTTGGCCTTCCCATTATCTTGAAGCACCATCCTGCAGTATTTAATGACAATTCCCTCCCTTTCTTTCACAGCCAAACTGAGCATTTGAGGAGTTGCTGGAACATTAGGAACAACTACTGAGTCCACTAAGAAGTACAGAAGGTAATTGGTGGTAAAATCTTTACTAAACTCCTGAAAATGAAAGATAGGAGAGATTAGGAACCATATTAAAATAAACAAACCATTAAACCATGGACAAAGAAGTTGTTGAAGGCATATGAACATACCATTTTTCCCTCATGAGAAATCACATTAAGTGATGTGATTTTGCAAACATAATCCTTCACTAGTGGTCTAGGTAATTCCTCCACATAAGACCTCAGCTGAAGAACTTGATGGAAAGTCATCTCCACCTCATTTCCAAATATGCAGTTTGTATCAAAAGATTCAAATCCTGAATGTCCAGGCCCTAACAAATGAAAACCAATGTTATTTGCAAGACAAAAAGGTAGTGCAGTTGTAGAAAGCACAAATAAAGTTGCAGAAACTAACCTCTAATAGTGATCATATCCCTCTCATCACCTACATCATCCTGATCACTAAAGTAATCATCTTCTTCAGTAAAGTATTCATCTTCCCCACTGAAGTAGTCTTCATCCAAAATGTGGCTACCATTGTAATCAGAATCAGCATTGCAATGAGTAAGTACTATAACATCAGGTGAAAAACAAAGTTCAATCAAGTTGAAATGACTTAGTGTAACTGAATTTTCATGAACATAATTCTATCCAAAATGGTAGAATGATCGTCTAATTGTAACTGAATTCTATCCAAAATGAACTGAATTTTGGATAGAATGAATTTTCATGTTCTAAACTGAATTTTCAGATAACATAATTCAGACAGAAGAGATTCATAAACAAATTAGAGGGAAATAACAGTCAAGTTGAAATGACTTAGTGTAACTGAATTTTCATAATTCAGACAGAAGATATTCAGAATTATTTAGATAAGAAATTACAGTAATACATGAACAAACATGAATAGTCACATTACAATCAACAATCACATGAACAAACACAAATGCAATTATAGGGAAAATTGCACGAAACAGTTGTGGAGTATGGGTACTTACCTTAACGATTCAGATGATTGTAGTGGCGGATGCAGATGGGCAGGTGGCGGGGGCGAGAGGGAAGAACCGCTGGCTGAGGCGAGGGAGAACGGCCGGTGACGAGGGCTAGAGGGAAGCGCCAACCGCTGACGCTTGAGGGAAGATCCGGCGTGGGGGAGATCCGGTGAGTGGAGTGCTCCGGTGTGGGGAAGCTCCGGTGACTTGGGTGCTCCGGCGCGGGGGAGGTCCGGTGAGTGGAGTGCTCCGGCGGGCGACTTGCGTACTCCGGCGTGGGGAAGCTCCGGTGACTTGGGTGCTCTGGCGCGGGGAAGGTCCAGTGAGTGGAGTGCTCTGGCGAGCGACTTGCATGCTCTAGCGTGGGGAAGCTCCGGTGACTTGGGTGCTCCAGCGCGGGGAGGTCCGGTGAGTGGAGTGCTCCGGCGGGCGACTTGCATGCTCCGGCGTGGGGAAGCTCCGGTGAGTGGCGTGCTCCGGCGCGGGGGAGGTCCGGTGAGTGGAGTGCTCCGGCGGGCGACTTGCGTGCTCCGGCGTGGGGAAGCTCCGGTGAGTGGCGTGCTCCGGCGCGGGGGAGGTCCGGTGAGTGGAGTGCTCCAGGGAGGCAAGCGATCGCCGTGCTCGGCGGGAGGAGAAGCGATCGTCGTGTTCGCCAGCGAAGCACCGAGATCGCCGTGCTCGTGGCCGAACAACACGGTGGCTGGCGCGGGACGGACTCTCTCCGATGATCGGCGCTTCATGCTGGCTGGCGCTTCATGCCGGGCGCGCAAGATTCAGAGGATGCGGCGCAGAGCTTCCATGGCGAAACCCTAGCGGCGGCCGCGAAGAGGTGAGGGTAAAATGAGGAGGCGAAACCCTAGCGCAGGCGGAGGAAACGGTGTTAAATAGGACTGGCCGTAATCCGTTTTGCAGTGAAGCCAGTGGAAGGACCGATTAAAACAACTTAACTAGAGGGGTTTGTATGCAACAAAATTGAACTACAGAGCCCAGGTGGAAGGACTGTAAGTAAATACAGGTGAAATAAGAGTGCTTTTTTGCAAAACGTGAACAATATATACAGCCCCGGCTCCCACTAGCTCCCACTCGCTTAGGGTTTCTTCCTTCCCTCACTCTCATTGCCAGCCACACAAGCCCACTGACGCCACGCTTGCAAGAGTTTCTTCCTTCCTCTCGATGCAAGGTTCTGGCTTCAAGGGGCTAGCATTTCTCCTCTCCTATCCTCATTTTGGTTGCCCTTATGTAGATCTATTTTTTTCGCAATGTTCATGTAGATCTTGATCTAGTAGTGGTCAACATCTTGATCTAGGTTTCCTTCTATAGATGTCAAGATATTCATCTAGTAGATGCCATCGATTTTTCGCAAGGTTTTCTGTAGATCTTGATCTAGGTTTCCTTCTGTATATCTAGTTACAGTCACTGCAACTAGATATAGGTTTTCTGTAGATCTACTTTAGGTTCAATAGTTACAGTCACTACTGTAGATCTAGCTTTCATTCTTTAGATCTACTTTCGCAATGTTTGCTGTCAACTTTAGGTATCCTTTTGTATATCTAGTTACAGTCACTGCAACTAGATATAGGTTTTCTTCTGTTATTGCTTCATTTAAATCTTTGTTAATCTACATATGTGTTCATTAAGATCTGATGGTTGTTAATCTACATCTAGTGGTTCCTGATGTTATATTATCTTCATTAAGATATTGCTAAAGTATGCTTCCTAATTAACTACATGCTAAGTAACTTTGCTCTGAAATGCAATGCTCTAATGTTAAAGTGATAAACAATAATGCAATGTTTAGTAACTTTGCTCTGTTTGGGTTCCATGTGAGTGTTTTGGTTGACTTTAATTCAACAAAGCTCAGCTGGAGCTCAAATTGAGCAAAGTTCAATAGTTGTGCTATCTGCTATCTAAAGCTCAACTATGCTTACTAAAATTTGGTAGTGCACATACTGTTTGGTACTTTCTTCTGTGTGTGTTATTTATGACAGATCTTTATAAGATTTTGACAGAATATTTCTTCATGTATGCAACAGATGGGGACCTCCAGTAACGATGGTATCATTATCCTTAGTGACGACTCCAGCAGCTCCTTCAGCTCTGACAACTTTGAGAGCTATAGCAGCTCTGAGAGTGAGATGCAGCCTGAGGATATTCTTCAGAAGAGAGGTATGCATGCTAAAATGTACCAGTTCTTAATAAAATGTCAGTTTTTTGTGTGTGATGTGCTACTTCAGACATGTTAAAAGCTATTTTAAATTTTTTACCTGTAATATGTAATTTGCATGGAACATGTCTTCTTAATCAGAAAATTGTTTGATGTAAGTCAACTTCTAGCATCAGACACATAGTCAAGCATTTTATTTACCATAAAGTGACTGGATGGTATTTTTGCTTTTATTTTTCTGTATTTCTGTATTAGTTTATCATCAAGTAATCTTAATGTTTTCAGATGCAATGTCTGTTTGTAAAATGTTCAGGACTATTTAAACTACCTACCTGATGCATTTTAATTATCTACCTGCTGCATTCATAGAAGAAATCCCAAAGTATTAGTATTTATTTTTAATCATGTGTGTTTGGAAATGTGTTGTATCAGGTCCTAGCCTCGTGGGTGGATATGAATTTGACAGACAGTGCATGTTTGGAAATGAAATGGATCTGGCAGAAGAACAGGTGGCCTATCTTGTTGACTGGTGCATGTACGAAAGGCCAAAAATCAAGTACTATGTCTACAAGATGACAAGTTCATCTACCAATGATAACAGATGCAAAATGGTGAGATGATATTTACTTAAACATATGCAGAATCTTAATTGCAAGTATATTATTTGATGAAATTTTTGTATTTTTCTGTAGGAATTTGGAGCTGAGTTCACTCGTAGGTACTTGAAGAAGTATCTTGCTAAACCTATTGCTCTGGAAGTTGAACACATGAACAGCGACATCAAGAGCTCTGTTAGGATGAAGATGGGTGTGTCCAACAGAGCTATCATCACAAGTGGATGGTTCGATGCAGTGATGCAGTACAAGATTCATGCGAGAGACATTTGCCTTTTCACCTTCGGGATGAATAAAAAAGGAAAGCTGAGTGTTCTCATCGCAGAGCTTCCACCATCAGGATGTTACTTCTTATGCTAGTATGCTGGATGACAACATCTTATGGTAAGTATAGTTGGTAATTATGCATCTGGATGATGTTTAGACTGATGGACCACTAAGTTCTTTTGGATGTGGATCCACTGGAGGTTGTCATGGATGTGGATCCACTGGTAAGTATTATGAACTGCTAAAGTGTTATTATGAACTGCTAAGTATTATGGATGTAGATGTGAACTGTTAAGTATTATGGATGTAGATGTGAACTGCTAAGTATTATGGATGTTATTGCTGATGTGGATGTGGATGCTGATGTGGATGTTATTAAGTTCATTTTATTGTTGATGTGGATGTGACCTGCCTGCAATGTTTGTTGTGATAGTTTAGGGGCACTTTGATGAAAATGCCTCTAAAGGTAGTATCTTTAGGGGCACTTGGCAAAATGCCTCTAAAGGTAGTATCTTTAGGGGCACTTGATGAAAATGCCTCTAAAGATAGTATATTTAGGGGCACTTGGCAAAATGCCTATAAATGTAGTATCTTTAGGGGCACTTGATGAAAATGCCTCTAAAGATAGTATCTTGAGGGGCATTTGACAAAATGTCTCAATATCTTTTGGGGCACTTGGCCAAATGTCTCTAAAGCTAGTATCTTTAGGGGCACTTTGATTAAAATGCCTCTAAAGCTAGTATTGGCAAAATGCCTCTAAAGGTAGTATCTTTAGGGGCATTTTGATCAAAATGGCTCTAAAGGTACTATCTTTAGAGGCACTTTGTAAAATGCCTCTAAAGGTAGTATCTTATCAAAATGCCTCTAAAAATAGTACATTTAGAAGCATTTGGCAAAAATGCCCCAAATTAACACATTTAGAGACACTTTCAAAAGTGCTCCTAGCCAAAGTGCCACTAAAAGTGTACCGTATACTAGTGCCAGGGCCATGGCCCGGGGCGCAGCCTAAATTCGGCCTACCATCTCTAACAAAATAATTTAGCCTGGGACGCAGGCCAGGACAGGCCCAACTCGTGATGGTCTTCCTCTCGCACACCTTCCTCGCACAGTCACGCTACCCTCGCTGCTGCAGGAGTGCGCCGCCACTCCCACACCGGCTGGCCGTTTGCTGCTTGCGGCACTTGTCTCCCGGCCTCAGAGTGCTCGGCCTCCCCTGCTCCCTGGAAGCCGTATCACCCTGCACCCATTCCTGTTCCACCGGCCGCGCGTCCGTCAACTGCCTCTGCCTTCTCTCACCTTTGCTCGGATGCTCCTCACAAGGGCTCGATTGAAATCGGCTGCTACTCCCTTCAGAAGGTAATTTCATCACTAGATCACTTGGATACGTTGATTAGATATGTTTGTTTATTTTCAATTGAACTGATTCGTCGATTTAGCAATTATTTGTAACCGACTTCATGTTTAGGATCCCAAGATGAGGAGATTTATACATCGATTTGTGGTATTATAAGACATTTTTTATAGTTTTTTGAAAATGCATATTCATCGTTGCAATCGAACCAACTTTTTGTGCTACTATAAGACATTTCTTTAGTATTTTTAGCGCTTAGTTAATTTTGGTCCGGGACTTGATCCAATCCTAGATCCGCCACTGGCCGCAACATCAAAAGCGATGGCTAGCTGCTATCCAGATAGTTAACTGATCGACACGTCAACTGGCTTCGGCCACATCGTCTATCACGTCAAATGTGCGCGCGGCGAATCGAGCTAGCGGAACGATCGAGCGAGATGGTAATTAATTCTACCGGAACCGATTGAAGCCGTGATCCTCGTGTTTGACCTCGCCGTACGTAGGGGCTGGCCAGGGCAGTCGATTATCGAACGTGTGACACAGGGGAACGAAGAATGTGTTTGGTGTGATTATTATGATTCTCTCTCTTAGAAGCAATTGCAAACTGGTGCCCGTCGAGCCGCCGCGCATCGCCGAACTGTCGTAAAAGGTGACGCTAGCTTCCATATTGGATTTGTGAAAGATCGGGCGCTAATTATTCGATTGTACGGCTTCTCTTATTTTTTCCGTTTGAGAGGATAGGTTGAGATGTTTGAACCACATGAATATATACAGGGGCGAAGGACCCCTTTGGGCAAGGTATGGCAGCTGCCCTATCTTAATTTCTGCAAAAAATCGTATATATATATATATATATATATATATATATATATATATATATATATATATATATATATATATATATATATTCAACATACATACAATTCCCTGCAAAGTACGATGAATTCTGAAGACAAAACTATTTCCTCCGACCCATATTAGTTGACTCAAATTTATCTAGATTTGAATGAATCTAGACACTATTTAATATATAGGTTCATCCAAATTTTGACAAATCTAAATCAAATAATATGGGTCAGAGGGAGTACTAGAAAATGTCTATGTAAGAGGGGATTCGGCCGTACTGGACCTTTGCTGGGCCGCGCACTAAGCAGCAGTAGCCCCCTGATCCGTGTGTGTGCGTGTGGCTGGTGTCCCTTCGTGTCTTGGCCCCTGTGGAGTATCCGAAGCCAACGAGTCCAGGACTCGAGCGACGAGCAGGCAGGTGCGCCGGCGTCTTCTACTGATCTACCCCCCGCCAGCAAACCTGCCCGCCGATCCGGCCGCCCTCTTCCTGGTCCTCCTCCAACCTTCTCATTTTCTCAAATTCTCAATTCTCAGTCCCATGGTGCACGGTTTTACCCAGCTAGGGCTTCTTCTCATCTCAATTATAATTTCTGATCCTCCTTCAAAATATAGGTTATGCTTATTCCCATTAATGGCCTCTAGGCTCGACGTATTTGTGGTAGAGATGGACAAGGGGAAGAAACATGCTGTTTTAAAGGGGACAGGTATAATTTGTGATTTTATGGTCAATTGAACTATTGAATCAAATTTGAATCTATGGTCAATTGATTATTCTATTACCATTGTAAAATCAATACAATTTTGATTTTTTGCATCAATTTTTTTTTGATGCTTTAGAGTTTGCCCGACCTTAAATTTTTTTCGTCCTTCGCCACTGAATATATATATCCATAGGTCAGAGATCTCCTATCCTCTTTTTCCTTTCTTATTCTTGATCTTCATTATTCGTCAACTCTTTGTAATCGATCTTCAGCTATATGTCATGCTTAGACATTGTTTACCTTCGTGCTGTTCCTGTCATCAGGGTGTCATCCCCTTCCCATTCCCCGTAAAGTAGATATATGGTAATCAAACTAACCTCCACCAGTTAGCTTCTGGATAATCTCAAGAGCCGGACGAATCCATGTATTAATCTACCACGAGTAGTGCTACGAATCCGGGTTAACTTTCTTTTTGCTAAATGTCAAGCTATTTAATCATTAACTGTCGATAAAGCGATCGACGATGCTAGTCCGGTTGGAAAAATAGTAAAGTTATGGTAATAATTCCTCCTCCCCGCTTTACTTTCCCTGGGCCATATAGCACTAATGCACACCACCCCCTCTAACACCGGTTTGGAGGGCCCTCTAACAGCGGTTGTACACCGCTGTTGAGGGTTCGGTGTTAGAGGGGCCCCTTTTAACACCGGTTCTTATACGAACCGGTGTTAAAGGGTGGCGCACGTGGGGCTGGCGCAGCGCTCAGGGACCCCCTCCTTTAACACAACACGAACCGATGTTAAGGTTTTTACGCGCTGCAGAAAACGGCCTAAATCTGCATGCAGAGTTCTGCCCTGCCCTGCCTGGCGTATTTCATGCGGCGCGGGACGGGAGGGGAGGGGAATTGATCGTGAGCGGTATACACATACATCGTCATCGGTACATACAAGTACATAAATAATTAAGCAACTATTATTATACACAACATCGTCATTGTGTGGTATTCTCCGTAAACGTTGAAGCATCAAGTACAAGACAAACACGTTCAAGCATATATAAAACGTTTATTTTGGTGGATATCTAAAGAGTTCTCCGCCAGGCGTGACGACCTCATCAAGTATGAACTCCGCCAATTCCTCTTAAATGGCTCGTATGCGTTAAAATGGTAGGAGTTGGTCCCGCATCCGTTCGATCTGAATATATATGAAGAATGGGGTCAATATATATATAAGAATAAAACTCAACACAATTGATGGTAATAAAATAATGTTGTGTACTTTGTTTACTTACTCTAAGTTGTTCTAGTGCGGCTTAGCCCGTCGCACATATCGTGTTGCGAATAAACTCGCAAACATAGTACCCACATAAGTTATTGCCGTGTCCCTGATGCGAGCACTTACGAGAATAGAGAGTTTAATCAAAATAATAATCAATAAAGCATGATATAATGGAATTGGAAACAAAATCAAAAAGATACGTAGACCTAGCTAGCTTGTATTACTTATATTTTGGTCTACAAATTTTAGCTCTTCTGACCATTCACCCACGGCCATGCCCGTGAACCTTTTCCAAACCCTGTCCGTCAAAGAAAATGGATAAAGGAGTAATTAATTACTTGTTGTCACGAAAGTTGCCGATCTAGTGTGATAATATGATTGAAATTACCTCTGGAGCATCTCTCTAAAGTCTGCCCATATCTCTTTTTCTTTTCGTAACGAGTCCATGACAAGGACTTTTCCTGAGTCGGGTTGAATGACTAGCAGAATAAAGTGGAACCTCGCACGCATAACTCATCATCATTACACTTAACATCGAGTAAGCCGAAACAGAATGTGTACAAGAGAGGGTAACAGTACTTACGAGAAGTTGTAAGGCAATAGTATTTCCCTTTTGGTTTGTTGTCTCAGTAAAGACCTTAGCAAGTTATCTTCTGTTTGCCCGGGTTTGGTTCTTACCACTTCTTCATGAACTCTATTTGGGTCAACGAACCCAATGTCAAAAGGGCCTCCTTTAATGCATTCCATAACCTTTTTCCTGCATAATAGTATATACATATATGATGAGCATATATATACATGCAATTAATGAAGTGAATGAGATGAGATAGAAATTACAGAAATAGTACTTACACACAACAAAGGCTGATGGCAGCTTTCTCGAGTTCCTTCTGATTGAATAGAAAATGCAAGTCTTGAATGTTGAAGTCGATCTCGTCGTCTCCGCACAAGAAAATCTCATCTCTTATATGCGCCGTGATCCATTCTTCCTTTCTCGTCTTGCAGAAATCAAGGTACCACTTGTGCAATCTTCGCATCTTTGTTGCTAGATTCTTGAGCTCCTCTTTCTTGACGAGATTCTTCCCATACTTCCATGGCTGTATGGGGTTGGCATCGCATTTGGGCAAGTTGTCTCCCATGATGTTCAAGTATGCAATGTAAGTCATCCCCATCTCATTGGCCTTTCTTTGTAGCTCTGCCTCGTAATCATTTACGGGAGGAGCGTCCCGCGTGTCGAACACTTGGAGCGGGGCGCATGATTGGTTTTCCTGCTCTCCGAGCATGGGAACTGTTTTCTGGAGTGCCGCACGACTGCTACTTTCAGTCTCCCTACGGCGCCTTGCATCCCCCTTCAAAATCTGGCGCTCGTAGTCCGGTACAAGTGGGGTTTCAGGTTTCAAAAGATTATTGTAAAACTTCTCCACCACCGTCAGATCTATTTTCTCCTTTGTCTCGGCCCGTCTGGGTGCAAAGAATGTCTTGACCTCTTCTTCCGAGATCCTATTGGTCTCCTCGTCGCTGCGATTCCACGGTAAAACCGGCAATGGCTTGGCGGAAGGCTGCGGGACGTAGTTTTTTGAACTCTTTGGCGTACGATTTCCTGCGGATTTCTTTGTGGCAGTGCTAGTGATGCTCTTCGTGGCGGTTTTCCTCTTACGCTTAAGGAGATGGCTGAGCGCCAGAGATGGATGACGGCAGGAGATAGGCGCGGAGATGGCTAAGGCCGAGAGATGGTCAAGCGCCGAGATGGCTGCGCCGCAGAGATGGTCAAGCGGCTCAGACTACGACGCTGAAGACGGCGGGGTGCCAGTGGCCTTCCAATTTGGAAGCACGATGTGTTCCTTCTTCAAAGAATGGTTGTTTTCACTGTAAATTTGAGTTGAGTTTCCCTTCACCGTAGCATGGTCAAGCTGTGTTTCCTCATATTCCTTCACAACCTCATCCACCCGACAATAGCATAGCCATCTAGAATCGGTCGGCGGTGGTAAGTTCCACCAGCTACGGGAGGTAAGGCATAGCCGATACCACCTTAATGGATAAGCCCATTAATCTCACATGCAGCTCAGCGTGTTCGCTCTCCGTGATCTCATCCACGGGGTATCGAGGACCCGCCATTTCAAGCGTGGGCTGCACGTTCTCCGTGGAAGCCACGTTGCTTTTCCGCGCAGAGTCTGGGCCGCCGGCAGCTTCCAATGCAGGCTCTTCATGCCGCTGAGATGGGCCGGTAGCTTGATGGCTCTGTTGTGCATTCACTTGCGCCTGCAGCGCCACAAGTGCATGTTCTATCAGTGTCATCCACTCTGTACGCTCTTTTTCTTTTCTGCCGCGCCATCTGTAAGAGTCGATCCACTCGGCAAACCCATCCTTCCACGTCATACCCCCTATGCCTCGTGCATGTCCAGGGTGTTCTTTTTACCGATGGCGCGTGTGAGATGGTCATTCTCTCTGTCGGGATGGAAGGTCATGGCGGCTGTTTCCTCGTATGTCGTGATGAGTTCAGTGACGGGTTTGGCAAGGAGTGTTGGGAAGATACACAATCCTGTTTCTGGGTCCAACCTTGCCCCGATTCCGTAGAACCAAGTCTTTGCACATAGGTTCCACCGATATGTCTGGGGTGTGATCCCTCTAGCGCGCAGGGCCTTCTCAACTTCCTCCCACTTAGGCCTCTGAGATATGTAGCCACCTGACCCCGTCCTCTGGTGATATTCCTTCTTCTGGGCATTTAGCGTATTGGTTTCTGACCTCTTTTTAGCTATAGCACCTTCCTTATATGCCACAAATTCGGGCCAGTGAGGTCTTATCTTCGCATAATATGCGTCTTCGAAATTTGGAGTCTCGCGAGCTTTGACAAATTTGTTCAATTTTGTCTTCCAGTTGCGGAAAGCGTCAGCCATCTTCTTTAGAGTCCACTCTTTGACCTTTTTCTTTATAACCGGTTTGTTTTCATCCTCCTCTGGCGGAAGGGTGAAATTTACCAACAACGAATTCCAAACCGTTTCTTTGGATCTTTCATCGACAAAGGTACCGTCGCCCTTCTTTGGCTTATTCCAATTTTCAATTATGATTGGGATTTGGTCCCTAACAAGAACTCCAGCCTGACGTACAAATTTGTCTGCGGCCTTCTTGGGCTCCATCGGCCTGCCATCAACACGGACTACTTCGATCGTGAACTTTGCACGATCTTTCAACCGATGGCTCGCGCCTCGCTTGCTCTTTTCGAGAAGAAGATGGTTGCTGGCTGGTCGATCTAGAGGGCTAAAAGAAGAAAGAAGCGTTAATTAATACATGTAGAAGAAGATTGTTGGTGGAAGTCAGCAGAGGCTTAATCAATGCATATACCTCGCCGGACTTTGTAATCACTAAATTGCGTTCACCGGAGTCTTCATCTTCTCCATGACTACTTGAGCTGTCATCATGTCCCTCCAAGTTCAGATATTGTGAGGTGTCCTCATCGATAATGTTCTCCATTATTTCTTCTTCTTCAAGGTTTCTACTAAGTGGATCCATAGTTTCTAAAACAATAATATTATCTAGAGTAAGAGAGTAAACATTCAAGTGGACTTGGATTCATACACAAATATACATATTATTCATACAAAAATACACAAACAAATACACAAATGAAATTAAAACCCTAAGGATGCTTGATCATTTTAAATGAGTTCCGAGGGGTCCAAACCCTAATTCGGAGAAATCCCGGATGCATATGAGAGGGGCTAGCTACAGTGGCTGACCGGAGGATGCTCCAGAAAGCGGCGGCTGGCGGCGTTGGAGAGCGACCTAGGGCGCGCGAGGTAGCGTGATGCGGCCTACCTAAAACGGGCGTTGTTCGAAAGAGGAGGCCGAGGCAAGCATTATAGTGGCGGCGCCGCCTCAGTATGGTCACCGGAGCGACGGCAGCGACGGCAAACAACTTGGCAGAACAGATACAATGTGGAGGGGATATCCCTTTTATAAATCAGATCAAAATAAGCAAGAAAAACCTCGGAGAACCTAAGCTTGCCACCGAAGTCAATGAGCCAAGATCAGGATGAGTCAGAGCTCCACAACGACGCCCCCAAGAGGGTAACGACCAACAATACCTATGGTAAAGGGTTTTCACCCGGAGCCCTGTGACGAAGAAGGTAGCGACATCGGGCGTGGTAAGTGGTACCAGTATCGCCGCTTTCGCTGAAAAAACCTTCAGATGCTCCCGTCTTACTCGCCCGTTGTCCCCAACATAGGCCCCAGACCGAGGGGAGAAGCCACGACGCTCGCCAAAGAGCGGCCCGCGCAGTCCACCTTCTAAGGCCACCACCGACATCCGCGAACTCTAGCCACTACTCCGACGACCAACGACACATCACATCGCCGAAGAGAGGGACGTCGTGCCGTTGTTGCCAGCGGACACACCTGCAACCCGAGAAGGACCATGCATACCCCGACATCGCTGGCATACCGCCATGGCCACCACCGGAGCTCTGGTCGAGCTTGTTCGGAGCTCGCACCACCTAGGCCGCCCCCGCAGCCGAGAGGGGAGGCCTTCCCGTCTGCTGGGCTGGGCCATCCCCGCCTTTCTGGCGTCGCCGCCTGACACCAAGGACCGCGTCGCCATCGAAAACTGCCGGAAGCAGTGCGCCACCATGAAGCTCCACCGCCGCCTCCATGTGCAAGGTGCTCATCAGGACAGCAACGCAGCGCAAAAGGGAGGAAACAGAGGGGACCAGGAGGTCCGCTAGCTCACCACGAGCACGACGATGGGGTTCTTGTAGGCGCCGGCGTTGTCGGCGGTGGCCTTGTGTATGGCGGTGTTGGTGTTGGCTGGGGCGACAGCGCTCGATCGAGTTGGCGGTGGCGGCCGAGGGCGGTGACGGCGAGGGCGGCGACGGCTGAGACGGCGCGGCGGCTCTCTCTCTGCTTTTCTCTGCGCACGCTTCGATCCGCTCGGGGAAGAAGGAAGGAAGGCCCGATTTAATACCCCCTTTAACACGGTTCGGGCTGGAACCGGTGTTAAAGATTGTTACAGCACTTCTTTAACACCGGTTCCAGCCACCAACCGTGTTAAAGGTGTGTATCGTAACGAATAATCGCTTCTTTAACACCGGTTCGTGGCTGTAACCGTGTTAAAGGGGGCATTTATTCATGCATTAAAGGGGTGGGGCATTTATAATTCAAAAATAGGATATGAATTTAGAAAATTCATATCTTATTCATTTCAACTCAGAAAAAGATGAATAATATATCATAATTTTCAGAAAAATAATATCTATACATTCATGTAAAAACATTTTATATTTACTATAGATGAAAATTTTCAAAATGATTAAAACACTTACATATAAATTTTGATTATTCAATTCAAACAAAAATAAATTGTCAAATCCTAAAACTTTGAACATAAGAAATATTAAGCATCTAAAAAGGAATCTAACCCTATTTTATTAGAGCAAATCATATTTTATTTTGTATTAATATTTTTGAATTGATTGGATATTTAAATGCCGCATCTTTTGTATACACTTGAATCTGACAAAGCCTCGCTCAACTTGCATTAGATGTTTGATAAAATAGCATATTGTGAACCTAAAAATGATTTTTATAAAAAATCATGAGCATCGTATCATGTACCTGTAGTTCATATCTAACCCACTTCCTACCGATTCGGCAGGAATTTGTCTTTTTCACCAGAGGTGGACGAAAAGGTTTCAGATCTCTCTGTTGGTACATTGTCCATATAAGGTGGGCTAGTATTTTTGTAAAATGTGGTGGTGGTTTTTTGAATTAGCCATTTGGTGGTTGCTTCACAAAACCGTTCGTTTTTTATGCTCGGAAAATGGAAAATGCCTTTTTGGTGCGATAAAAAGGAAAACTTCCTCTTGCAACATTGTTTGCCATGCCATGATGCACATGTATGCACAATATGGCCATATTATCACAAACTATGCCTTGATTCTAGCCATAACATTGGTCATTTGACGCAAAAGCCAAGAAACCTCGAATGAGATAGGTCATTTTGTGAAGGAGATAGAGCTGGAATTAAAATACAGAATGCAACTAATAGTAAGTTACATAAAGCACGACTGAAAATTAAGATACATAAAAGAACTGAAAATTAAGATACATGGCCAGATTAAGTAACAATCGGCCGAACTTGTTTCGGAATGTTGGACTGATTTAGTCATGCTCCTGCCTACACCAGTAATACTCGCCACTGTAGTCGTCAGATTTCCGCCGCCATTATCGCTGTCGTCGTGGGTCGCCAGAATCGAACCTTGAAGGCTGAGTACGCGTGGGCTGGACTTGAGGGTAGCGCAGACGGGGGTTAGAGTCGGCGGCAGTGTCATAGGCCATGACGCTCTGGAGAGTCCGACCACGCCACCATAGCCGACGGCCGGCCTCGTTGAAGTTCGGAGGAGGTGGGCCGTCTTCCTCGTGCCTGGCGAGCGCCCTCTCACGCCGATCCACGAAGAAGGCTTCCCAAGTAGGGAAATAGTCGGGATGCCATCTAGGATTCCTCTGCTGCTCTGGCGTGAGCTCGAAGTAGTAGTGGTTCGTGATGGCCATCCGGCGGGCCACACCTAGAGGGAAAGTAGGAACCGGCACGCCTCCGGCGCTTAGCATCTAGCCACGGGGACACAGTAGCCCGGCGGGCAGGGGTAGTTCGAGGCGCAAAGCGCCTCCGCCTCCCTGGGGGTTAGTGCTACGGTGGAAGCCATGGGAAAGAGTGATGAGGTTGCAGATATGAGTCTAGAGATGTGCAATGACAATGGAGGCCAACCCTACATATATATATAGTGAAGAACTGGCGAGAAAAAATGGCGGGAAGAAAAATGGCGGGAAAAAATGGCGGGAAGAAAAATGGCGGGAAAAAATGGCGGGAATAAAAATGGAGGGAAGAAATAGAAGGAAGAAAAATGGCTCATTTAATACATATACTGTTAACAGAAGAAATATTACATTGTTCTAAAAATGGGACGGTTGGAGGGATTTCAGGCTGGGCCAGGCAGCACTAATGATAGGGGTGAGTGTCGACATTATGTCGTATGCCTTGTCTCGATGGTGTGTCACCAACCGGGACTAAAGATGAACCTTTAGTCCCGGTTGGAGACACCAACCGGGATAAAACACGAGTCAGCACTAATAATAGGGGTGAGTGTCGACATTATTTCGTAAGTGTCGACACTATGCCGAGCTGCTTGTACTATAAATAGGCATCCTTGTGAGTCCAGTCCTCCAGCCAGTTTGAGGCATCTCCAAGATGGTTTTGAGCAGGACACCACTACGGCCGGTTTAGGAGATGTCGACGAGCCTCCTCCGGCATCTCCGAGAAACTGGTCATAGAGGCACTCCCTAATATGTGAAATTAGTTAGCTCCCAGGTGTATTGATCTAGTTAGAGAAGTTACAAGCTGCAAGATGGTTTTCGAGAGCAGGGACACCACTATGGCCAGTTTCAGGGAGATGCCGACGGAGCCCAATCCTCCGACATCTCCAAGAAACTGGTCATAGAGGCACTCCCTAATATGTGAAATTAGTTAGCTCCCAGGTGTATTGATCTAGTTAGAGAAGTTACAAGCTGCAAGATGGTTTTCGAGAGCACGGACACCACTACGGACAGTTTCAGGGAGATGCCGACGAGCCTGGGCCGCCTCCCGGCATCTCCAAGAAACTGGTCATAGAGGCACTCCTAATATGTGACTGCTGCTTGGAGATCAGATCTTAATGGTAAGTACGAATCGGGACAACTTCTTCTCATAGTCCCGGTCCAGCCACAAAACAAGACTAACACTCAAGACATTTATTAATATTAAAAACTGAGACTACAAAATCGGTCCCCCCTATATATAGTCCCGGTCAATCCACAAACCGCGAAAGATATCCTTCGGTCAAGCCACAAACCGCAAAAGACATGAACTAGAGTTACATAATATGAGCATGAACTTCTTGGCATATGTCCTTCCTTATGATCGCTTCAGACGTAACCATGGAGCATCTTCTTTACTTAACGGAATTCTTGGGTCAGTTTTCACTGTGAAGGGCGGAATTTCATCAAACTTATTATAATCTTCTGACATGTTTGTCTTGTCCTCGATTCCCATGATGTTTCTTTTCCCTGAAAGAACTATGTGACGCTTTGGCTCATCATATGATGTATTCGTTTGCATATTTTTTCTTTTTTTTGGTCTGGAGGACATGTCCTTCACATATAAAACCTGAGCCACATCATTGGCTAGGACGAATGGTTCGTCTAAGTTCTTGTCTACCTTCATAAGATTGTTGAGATCCACCATTGTCATTCCGTACTTCTTGTCTACCTCAACCCCTCCTCCTGTTAGCTTGACCCATTTGCATCGAAACAAGGGGACCTTAAAATTAGGTCCATAGTCAAGTTCCCATATATCCTCTATGAACCCATAATACGTGGTCTTTTGCCCATTGTCTTCTGCTGCATCAAAGCGGACACCACTATTTTGGCTGGTGCTCTTTTTATCTTGGCTTATCATGTAAAATGTATTCCCATTTATCTCGTACCCTTGGAAAGTACATACAGTCGAAGATGGTGTCCTGGCCAACAAGTACAGTTGATCCCCAACAGTGGTGTTATTCGTGAGAAGTCTTTGCAGCCAGCTGCCAAAACTCGTCATGTGTTCACTTATAATCCATTCATTCATCGTCCGGGTGTTTGAGGCGTATTAAATTCTTGTGTTCATTGATATATGGGGCAACCAAGATAGATCTTTGTAAAACCGTGTAGTGTGCTTGATTGAGAGAATGCCCGTTCCTACATATCATTGCTTTACATCCTAGGGTGCCTTTTCCACGCAGTCTCCCCTCATGTCGTGATTCTGGAACACCAATCGCCTTAAGGTCAGGAATAAAATCAACACAGAAACCAATGACCTCCTCTGTTACATAGCCCTTGGAGATGCTTCCTTTTGGCCTAGCACGGTTATGAACATATTTCTTTAAGACTCCCATGTACCTCTCAAAGGGGAACATATTGTGTAGAAATACAGGACCGAGAATGGCAATCTCTTCTACTAGGTGAACCAGGAGATGCTTCATAATATTGAAGAAGGATGGTGGGAACACCAACTCAAAGCTGACAAGACATTGGGCCACATCTGTTTATAACCCTGGTAGGCTTTCTGGATCGATTACCTTCTGAGATATTGCATTGAGGAACGCACATAGCTTCACAATGGGTACTCGAACATTTTCAGGTAGAAGCCCCCTCAATGCTATCGGAAGCAATTGTGTCATAATCACGTGGCAGTCATGAGACTTCAGGTTTTGGAATTTTTTTCTCTGCCATATTTATTATTCCCTTTATATTCGACGAGAAGCCAGACGGGACCTTGATATCGCTTTACATTCAAAAAGATTTCCTTCTCTGCTTTGGTAAGAGCGTAGCTAGCAGGAGTTAAGTTGCATCGTTTACCCTTCGTGTTCTCAGGATGCATAGGCTCTTCAGGGTCTTTCAGACGTTGTTGGTCCTGCCGTGCTTCCGGTGTATCTTTTGTCTTCCCATACACTCCTAGGAAGCCTAGCAGGTTCACACAAACATTCTTCATCACGTGCATCACGTCGATTGAAGAGCGGACCTCTAAGACTTTCCAATAGGGTAGGTCCCAAAATATAGATTGCTTCTTCCACATGGGCGCGTGTCCGGCATCGTCATTCGGAACATATAGACTGCCAGGACCTTTTCCAAAGATTACTTCTAGGTCCTTGACCATACCAAATACCTCCTCACCGTGCAGAGGATGGCTTCTTCCGGGTTCGCCAGACGTTTGAAATGCTTGCCTTTCTTTCTTCTTGGATGCGAGTTCGAAGAAATCGGCGATACCCTAGGTACACAACCTTCTTACATTTATCCAAATATACACTTTCAGTCTCATCTAAACAGTGTGTGCATGAATTGTATCCCTTGTTTGTCTGCCCTGAAATGTTACTAAGAGCAGGCCAATCATTGATGGTTACGAAAAGCAATGCTTGTAGGTCAAATGGCTCCCCTTTGTGATCATCCCACATACGTACACCTGGTTTGGCCCACAGCTATAAAAGTTCTTCAACTAATGGCCTTAGGTACACATCAATGTCGTTGTCGGGTTGCCTCGGGCCTTGGATGAGCACTGGCATCATAATGAACTTCCTCTTCATACACAACCAAGGAGGAAGGTTATAGATACATAGAGTCACAGGCCGTCTTTGTGGATCGCAACTCTGCTCACCAAAAGGATTCATGTCGTCTGTACTTAGACCAAACCTTAAGTTCCTTGCGTCACGTGCGAAGTCTGGGTACTCTCGCTTGACTTTTCTCCACTGTGACCCATCAGCGGGGTGTCTCAACATCGCGTCTTTCTTACGGTCTTCCATGTGCCATCGCAACAACTTGACATGCTCTTTATTTCTGAAGAGACGTTTTAAACGTGGTATTATAGGAGCATACCACATAACCTTGGCAGGAACCTTCTTCCTAGGGGCCTCGCCCTCAACATCGCCAGGATCGTCTCGTCTGATCTTATACCGCAGTCAAAGGTGCATACCGGGCATGCATCCAAATTCTCGTACTTCTCACCGCGGTAGAGGATGCAGTCATTAATGCAGGCATGTATCTTCTGCACGTCTAATCCTAGAGGGCAGACAACCTTCTTTGCTTGGTATGTACTGTCGGGTAACTCATTATTTCTTGGAAGAAGATTCTTCATTTTTACCAACAACTTTGAAAATGCGCTGTCAGTCACACCGTTCTCTGCCTTCCATTGCAGCAAATCCAGTGTGGTACCTAGCTTTTTGTGGCCATCTTCGCAAGTTGGATACAACAATGTTTTGTGATCCTTTAACATCTGCTCCAGCTTGTCCTTCTCCTTTTCACTTTCACATTCTTCCTTTGCATTAGTAATGGCCCGACCAAGATCGTCATCAGCGGGCCCATCTGCTGCCTCTTGATCTTCATTATCTACCTCCGTTGCAGTATCATCATATTCAGGATACATATTATGATAGTTGTCATCATCCTCTTCTTCTTCGTTGTCTTCCATCACAACCCCTTTTTCTCCGTGCTTGGTCCAACAATTATAGTTGGGCATGAAACCGGATCGAAGCAGGTGGGCGTGAATGGTTATGGTATTTGAGTAGTCTTTCTTGTTTTGACAGTGAACACACGGACATCACATAAAACCATTGTGACCACGGTTTGCATTAGCCACAACGATGAAATTTTGGAGGCCCGTAATGTACTTTAAGTGCGTCACGGTCATACATCCATTGCCGGTTCATCTGCATTAATATATAATATATATCAAAAATTAATAGGGAGATGACCATTTATATATATAGTACATCAATGACATATGAAAGGATAGTTGTCGACCTCGACCGAGAAGGAAAGAGCAACGAGAAAACTTATTTTGAGCTCTCGGGCATTTCACTGAACACCTCTTGTGCATATGAAAAAAACACAAACTAGCACTCTTCACACCCTCTTGCTAGGCTCCAAAATGAGATAGTGAAAAATGGAATAGTGGGGTGTGGGCTGCGATGTCTTATATAGCCCCCCCTCCCCCTTTAACACCGGTTCAAGCCACGAACCGGTGTTATAGGGGAGACTACGCGGGCCACTGGTGCAGGGTCCTTTAACACCGGTTCGTGCCACGAACCGGTGTTAAAGGGGGGGCTCCTTTTTGCCGCACGGGCCACGCTGGTACGGCCCCCTCTTTAATACCGGTTCGTAGAAGAACCGGTGTTAAAACCCTTTTCCAGAATCAACAAAAGGCCTCGTTTCCACTAGTATAGTAAACCATTAGCGCGCCATGGCCAACTGATCTGTAGTTAAGCTAGTGGCCACGCCATGTCAAAAGCTGGAGAGAACGCAAAGTCCACAGAGTGACCACCACGCCTTGGATCGATCTCTAGCCTAATACTTCCTTTGGTTCAAAATACAAGATGTTTTAGTTTTGTAAAATAAATATATCTAGACTTTTTTTTGTATATAGGTTCACTTAGATGGATATACACGCTAAAAAAAGTCTAGATGCTTTTTTATAAACCTAAAACATCTTATATTTTGAAACGGAGAAAGTAGCAGCTTAGGCGTCATAGTATAAAGTATCATACACTAATATCATGCATATGATGTGTATGATACTGTCTCTATAGTGGTTAGTATCATATTACCATCATATATAAATTTTTCTATAATCTCAATGCAATTGTGTGTATGAGATTTATTTGTCATTAAATTATCTAGTTCTACCCGCTATGAAACCGTATCAATCATGATACCACTAAGATCTCTCTCCTTATTAATTATAGTGTCATATCAGATTTTTGCCAAGATGACATTCATGATACTCCTTATAATACTAGCACTATGACTACTCTTAGAGCATCTCCACCCGTGTTCCCAGGATAGCATTTCTAGGACGTTTTTTCATCTGGATGATGGTTTGCGTCCAGTCGCGTTCACAGGACGTCGAATTGCGTCGGATTTGGCCCAACTTTCATCCGGTGTTCCCATGCCGAACCTAGGGCGCTGGGAAATGCCTGGGAACGCCGGACACATCGAAAAAATTGATAGTGTAGGGATTCGTAGCATGGAAAACAAAAAATTTCTACCGCATACAAACAAACAAGCCAAGATCTATCTACTAGATTGTAGCAACGAGTCGATGGAATAACTCACCCTCGAAGATTCCAAAGTGTTTAACGAGAGCGGATTCTCGTGGGTGATGTAGTCGTATTCTTCCCGATCTCAAGATCGCGTAGACGATCCTTTCAAGGCTGCGTTACAGCGGTGCTCCCTTGATCGATCACTGCGTTCGGTACTCAAGACCTTCCTCTCCTTGTTCCAGCAAGGCGGAGGTTGTAGTACTCTCCTCGTGATTCGGCAAGACAACGTGGTACCTAAGTAGAGGGAGATCTCGCAGGCTTCGCCTTAAGCCGAGAGTATGGTGGAGTATGAGAGAGTCCTCGACGATCTAGAGTTTAGACACGCCGAGGAGGAAGCTTGGCTAGTTGCTAGGCGGCGGCTTGACCTAGGGCGGCGGCGGCGGCAGCAGGTGGCGGCGCCGGCAGCTTAGGGTTTGGAGGCGGGGATCTTGTGTCTAGGAGGGGAGCCCTCCCCCTCCTTTTATAGGTGGAGGGGGCCGGCCAAGGGGAGGGGAGTCCCTCCCCAACTCGGCTTGGTGGTGCGCCAGCGGTGGGAGGAGGAACTCCTCCCCCAAGTCGGTTTCCACCTTCCTCTCCACTTCCCAAAAATAGCCGTTTGACTTTCAAACTTGGCGTTTGACTTTTCAAACTAGGATTTGAATAAACCCTCTATTTTGTTCAGCGATGACACTGAGTACATGATGCAATCATACCAACTTGATATAACACATTCATGTACCCTTCCCCTCCGGAGTGCCGGACATTCCAGAACCTTCTAGAACATTCTCGATGAAAACACCGGAACCATTCTCCAACTCCGAAACGGGACTTTCCTTATATGAATCTTATTCTCCGGACCATTCCGGATCTCCTCGTGATATCCCGAATTCCATTCGAGACTCCGAACAACATTCGGACTCTTTCTCATCATTCCATAACTACTCAAACAACGTCGAATCCTTAAGTGTGTCTCCCTACGGTTCGTGAATTATGCGGACATGATCGAGACACTTCTCCGAACAATAACCAATAGAGGAATCTAGAAATTCATATGGCTCCCACATATTTCTATGATTACTTTGCGATCGAATGAACCACTTACATACGATATTAATTTCCTTTTGTCTCACGATAATTTACTTATCCAAGGTTATGATCGTCGGTATCTCTGCATACCTAGTTCAACCTTGTTACTGATAAGTACTCTTTTCTCGTTCCCGTGATATGTGATCCCTTGTGAGCCAGTCACATGCTTGCAAGCTAATTGGATGACATTCCACCGAGAGGGTCCAGAGTATATCTATCCGTTATATGGATAGGCAAATCCCACTCTTGATCCATGTGTTTCAACCAATACTTTCCGAACACTCAATGCCACCTTTATAGCCACCCAGTTACGGTGTGGTGTTTGATGTCATCAAAGCATCCATCTGGTAAAGGTGATATGCATGATCTCATGGTCGAAGGAATTAGATTACTATGTATCAGAAAGCATATAGCAATTGAACTATTAAAATGACTTGATCTTTATGCTACGCTTATCTATAGGAGTATGTCCACCATATCATTCTCCTAATGATATGATCTTGTTGTTAATAACATCTCAATGTTCATGATAGGGAAACCACAATCATCTATTAACCAACAAGCTAGTATTATATATAGAGGCTTTACTAGGGACTCTTATTTTAGTCTACAAATCACACAAGTATTAATGTTTCCTTGTTAATACTATTATAGCATGAATGTAAACATTTATCATAAACACAAAGATATAATAATAACTATATTTATTATTGCCTCTAGGGCATATCTCCAATAGATAGGCCAACCCTTTCGGGGACTGAAGGCCAAGCTTCGGCCTTTTTCTTCTCCCCCTCCCTTCTTTCTTCTCCATTCCCCATCCCATATCCTGCCAGTCCCGAGCTCCCGCCCACCATGCTGCCAAAGGCTTTCGTCAAATCCCGATCCACAGTCGACGAACCAAAGGCGAAAAGCCGAGGAAGCCGACGCTGAGGCCGGAGGGCTTCATCGACGTCGAGTGGTTGACAGAAGTTCGGCACAGGAAAATCGAAACAATTAGCCGCAAGGACAGGACGACAAGGTCGAAGCAGGCAAAGGAGATCGTGGAGGCGCATGCGATGAGGGAAGAGCATGCGGACTCAGAGCGCACGGCGTGCATGGTGATGTCACGCCCGACGCCGATCGTCCCTGCGCAGTACGCCGCTCAGTGGGCGAGCCAACCAAGCATCGGATCTCCGGTCGGGTTCTCGCCGATCTTGCCGATCATGTTCCATGAGAGCTAGGGGAACCCGTGCCAGAGGTACTTCTCCTCACCCGAGTTCGATGGCGAGTTCAACCCGAACGTGCTCTTTGCCTGCCCGGCCCCTCGCCCTCCTCCGGCCTTCAACGTCTCCTACGCCAGCTCTCCAACGTATGCCAACACTTTATTAATGATGCGCCGCGGTCCTTTCCCGTTCGCCGACAGCTCCTCGTCCGCCACCAGGTGTGCATCAATCGCTTGGCACTCATCCATCCAGTAGGCATGCAGCAAGTGGCATGGCATTCTCGAATAGATCGAGCGCACGCCGTGGCATGGCATTCTCGAAGAGATCGAGCGCACGCCGGAAAGCGGCGCAAGCATGGATAGCCAGGTACTTCGCCGACCACTAGCCGAAGCTATGCCGAGTTCATGCGTGTCCTGACACACTTTGCCTTGTCTTTGCAGCTCGTCCGTGCACTCGGCATATACCGGGACGACACCAAGACGGAGTTCAAGTTCCACCACATGTTCGCCGAGATCCAAAAATGTCAGAAATGGGTGGATACTCACGTGAGCCTCGCCAAGAACAAGGACGGCGTGTACAACCCGGAGGCTCCCCCTGCTGCCGGCAAAGGAAGACCAGAGTTCGGTCAGAAGAAGGCGAACATGCTGAAAGCTACAGGACATCCCGCCGAACGCTTCCATACGTATATCGAGAAGTGCATTGCAGACTCCAAGTCCCATGCCGAGAAAAGGTAGGAGAAGGCCGACGAGATGTGGACGCAGCTGCTCCAGAACCATGACAAGAAGAACACCGATCTCCAGTTCCTCATGGGCGGCGAAGACACCTGCGCGATTAGCCCCTAGGTCAAGGTACATGGCGCCGCAACGCCATCCTCGATGAGGATATCCCCGCCAACACGCCAAGTTCTGCGCCGACCATCTCGTCCGCCACTCCTTCGCCGAGTTCTGCCTCCACCTTCTCCAATCCGTCTTCGTGTTAGGTTTGGGCCGAGGAACCCATCCCCGTAGCATCAGACACGCCGGAGGATCCCATCCCATCGATGACTGATCGCCGAACCATTTTATCCTGTTCTGTAATAAATTGATCGCCGAACCTTTTTGGACGTACTTCTCTGAAACACATTTGGCCGAGATTGCGCCGACGGGAATAAAAAATTAAATATATCGCCCTTTTTGTGTCGTCTAAAAATTTGGTTTAGTGAAAAATAAACATTTTCAGACCAAAAGTTACATCTGATCGACAAACGTTGGATTTCGGCCTAAGAACTTCCATCGAGTGGAGGTGCTCTTATGCGGGCGCGTGCATGCATATGTGTGAAAGGAACGATGGTTTCATGCTTGACCACATGTCAACATTGGCTAACAGATTTTCGCAGGATCGTCAACTCGACGACGACGCCCAGTCGCGCGATACCGACGCGGTCGATTTCGTGCAACCACTTTCCCCGTTAGTTCGTCCATCTCTCTTGCATCAGCCGAATCCTGCCCGGAGGCTGAGGGATATGCAGAGCACGACACGACACGCATCGTGCCCATCATATGGTAGGCGGTGGCCAGCTAGCAATGCGGTTATTGCTCAGCAGCAGCAGCAGGCGACCGTGGATCGGTGCAGCTGGAAATTCCAGCTTTGGATGGCCAAATCTAGCGGCTCATACAGCATGCTCACGTCACGCGTGCCTTGCAAGCATGGCGTACTACGTGCGAGAACTTTCTGCTGCTCTGTCCATACTCCCAACGAATTACCCCTACTCGTGAAGCCTGCCTGGGTGATTGAACGCGCGCGGAATCGTGAAGCGGCCGGCTGCCAGCTCGACAGCTCGGTGTGGGAGGGCATTTGCACGGTGTCTATCCAAACTTTCCGAGCGTGTTCGAATGGTTCGCGGGGACCCGTAGGACGTGTGTTGCGTCCCAGCGGCACATTCCATTCGAACTAATTAAGCCGGATCAATCTATTCGTGACATATTTGATATATAGATGGGTCTGTTCGGACAGATCCAGACACAGACTGGCCCAGATGCAGATACATAATAGACATTTTTCTCTTAGTCCGACATGTCCGTGTTTGTCTGTTTAAGTTGCGCTGCCGTACGCGGCTGGCCGGACAGGCTAGACCATGACCCAAAAACATCGATGACTGGACCAAATGGACGAAAACAGACCCTTTAGATCTCGTTGATGGAGATGCCCTGACGCCACGTCTCGATGGATTTATATCGCGGCGTACGCAAGCACCTGTGTGTGTGGTGGTGGTGGTGTGTGTGTGGGTGTGGGTGTGTGGGGTGTGTGTGTGGGGGGGTGGGGGGAGGGGGGGGGGGGGGTGGGGGGAGGGCAGGCAAAGTTCTGTGTCGCTAAGCTAGCTGCTTTCGAGATAGAGGCATAGAGCTAACTGATTAACCCGGCCGTCAGCTGGCTTCAGCCACATCTATTACGTCAAATGTGTGCGCGACGAATGGACTGAAACGATCGAGTAGGTAATAAGTAGTGGAGCTGATTGAAGCCGTGATCCCGCTGCTGTTAGTTTTGACCTCGCCGTAGGTAGGGGCCGGGGCAGTCGATTGAACGTGACAGAGGAATGGATGATGGATCATGAATGTGCTTGGTGTGATTACGATTTTCTCTCTGTGATGCAAAGTAGTGCCCGTCGAGTCGATCGCCGCGCGCGCATCGCGGAACTGTCGGGATAGGGACGCTTCCAAGATTGGATTTGTCAAAGATCGGGAACTAAGTATGATCTCTTAAGTAGTTTTGCAGTAGCAAACCTTCAGCCTGCAGGGGGAGTGCAGCATCATGTTGCGAATCGAATTATTTAGCACCCATTTTTTTTCTAACAGGGACAATACTGGTTAGCATTCATATATTGTACTAGCTGACAAGACATGAGTTGCTGTATGCCGCTTCTTTTAATTTTTTTCATTTGAGTTGATAGGTTGAGAAGTATAAACCACATGAATATATCCTTATAATTAAGCATAGGTCAGAGATATCCCTCTCCTCTTTTCGTTTCTTATACTCCCTTGATCGTCATTCCGTCAACTCTAGCACTGCAAGTGGGACAGTTAGCGGGTGTCCCGCAAAATGCGACATACCCCCGCATAATTTAAGTAGGATTATGCGGGTAGCCCACAAAATTAACGCGGGCAGTCGCGGCACCCGCATTACCCACGTAATCTACAAGCTAAACATAGCTGAGGCAATGAGCTAACTCTCCGGGATGGAAATCGGTGGCGTCCGCCTGTGCCTGTCGTAGCTATTGCATCCTACCTCCACGCACTGAAGAATCTGCTACTCTACCGGTTTTCTCTGGAGTTTCTGTACCGTTTGTTGCTTCAGTGACTGAACTAGTATTTTAGTAGTACCTTGCTGACCATTAGCACTTTACCGGCACGGTGGACACAACGATGGTGCAGACGACGTCAGCCTCCGGCACTGCCCGGGCTCGTCCGTATCGGCACCAACAGTGGCAAGCACGCGGCAGTGGCAATATGCACGATCTGCAGCAGCTTGGCGGCAATAGGCACGTGATTGACATGATATCTTGAAGCCGGTGGTCAAGAAACTTCGCCGCCTCTCGCGGCCGTCAGCTCCACGGGTGGACCTCGTCGTGCTCCGATCCTGTCCCGGCCCGTCCATGGCTGTGGCTTCATAAAAGCTCTGTGTTCATGGTCAAGCACGTCCAAGACGACAGGAGGAAGCTGCGCTGGGAGGCATTAGACGATCGAGTTGTGCTCTTCGCCGAGTTCCTGGCCGCGCGCGTGTGCGCCATGTTCCCAAATCAGCTAGCAGTTTTTCGTCCTGCGCACTGTGGTGCTTCCGCTTGCCGGCAGGTGCAGATCTGGCGATTCAAGTGGCGGCGGCAAGGAAACAAGCTGAAGGAGGAACCGTTTATGCGGGTTATGTGGGGATGACGGACGGCCCGCATAGTTCAACTTAATTTTTCCTCCTAACTGCGGGCGTCCGCAAACGATTTTTTATGGGGCGGGCTTTGCGGCGCCGCATTTGTCCCGCCACCGCTTGCAGCCTGAGTCAACTCTATGCTATACACGTCCTGCTCAATTTAGCTCGGAGACCTAGCTCCCCCATCATTTCTCTTTTTCGTTCCTCATTAGATAGCACTACTACGTACTCATCCATATGTCATGCTTAGCCATTGTTTATCTTTATTCTGTTCATGTGAGGGTGTCATCCCGTTCCCATTAATTCCCCGGTAAAGTAGAGATGTGGTAATCAAACAAACCACGTTGAGTACTTGAGTTAACTTCTGGATAATCTCAAGAGCCGGACGAATCCATGTATTAATCTACCAGAGACTAGTGCTACGAATCCGGGTTAAGTATTCTTTCTTTCTTCCAGAATGGTAGGCCTAATTACCTTCCTTTCTGCTAAATGTCAAGCTATTTAATCGTTAACTGTCGATAAAGCGATGCTAATCCGGTTGGAAAAAATATTAAAGTGATGGTAATAATTCCTCCTCCCCGTTTTACTTTTCCTACCATTAGCGCGCCATCACCCACTGGTCTAGTAGTTAACTAGTGCGCGCCGTGACGTGCGATTTGTATGCGCGTGTGATGTCAAAAGCTGGACAGAACCATGATGACATGGATCGATATCTAGCCTAGCCAGCTTCTGCTCTAGCGTGCATGCGTATGTGTGAAAGGAAGGGATGGTTTCTTGCTTGACCAACCTGTTGTCAACAATGGCTGACAGATTTTCGCACGATCGTCAACTCGACGACGACGCCCGGTCGGTCGCGAGATACCTACACGGTCGATTTCGTGCAACCACTTTCCACGTTAGTTGGTCCATCTGTCTTGCATCAGCCGAAGCCTGCCATGACTCATGAGGGATATGCATGCAAACATGCAGCGCACGACACGGCACGCATCGTACCCATCACATATGGTTTCATGGATTCATCGTGAAAATCCAGCTAGCTAGCAACGGTCTAGCTAGGCGGTGACCAGCTAGCTGGCGGGACGTGCAGCAGCAGGCAACACGCGCGACTGTGGATCGATGCAGATGCAGCTGGAAATTCCAGCTGTATCACGGGAGCGGGGGTGGCGGTGGTGTCCAAATCTAGCGGCTCAGGCCATCTTCATGGGACCGATCCAAACGGTCATCTCAAATGGTTCGTTTATGTCTATTTGGGTCAGGCCGCGATCAGTATAGGTAGAGGGTTCGGTCTGTTTGGTCAGCCGAGCCCAGCGGGGCAACCCATTTGTTCGTATTGGGCGAGGCAATTTTTTTTAGATTCAAACACAAACAACTCGCACGAAAAATTGACAAAGTTCATACTTAATTTATATTCAAATATAACAAACATAATCTAAACAACTAGCCTTAGCTACCGATCTTCGCAGAAGACGCTGCCTCGTCCATCTACGGGTCGAGGTCGATGTACTCGGGCGGCGTCCAGAGGTTGGGCGGCGGCAGGGCCGGAGCGGGAGCGGGCGCAGGCGGGTTGATCGCCCGCACAGGCCACGGCTCCCACTGCTGGAGGTGCGTCAGCTCCATCCCAGCCTCCGGGGCGATCGGAGGCGCCCAAACCGGCAGCGGCGGTGGTGGTGGCAGCTGGGCGTTCGTCTCAGCCACTGGGCCTCCTCCTCCTGCGCACTAGCCGCAATGGCCTGCTCGGTAAAGACGTCCTCGCCGTAGCCCCACGCCAGTACCTCATGGTACTCCGGGGGTAGGTTGGCGGCGACGTTGTCCACCGCCTCCTTCTTGATGACGATGTCGTCATCACCGTCGTCGTCGTCGTTGTCGTCCTTGCTTCCGAGCTCGGTGTCGGAGTGATTGACGGTGCCCTCCTTGTCCGAGTCGATATCGGGGACATCATAGACCTCCCCCAGCTGCAAGTTACGGCGGACGGTGGTGGCGCGGTGCACCTTGTTCTCCCAGGCGAGCCACTGCTTCCAGTAGGCCACGCTCTGGTAGGCAGGGTCCTAGCGGTGGACCGGCGGGAGGCCCCTGATCCGTCGGCGGATCTCCTCCTCTAGCCCTTTGCCCTCCTTGGACACGGGCGGCACCGGGACACGGTCCCGGTTGAGGTGCCAGCCGGTGGGGAGCGACATGTCGTTGTGCTTGATGCCTCGTCCCTCCCTCCAACGGCGCTTGCACTCCGCGATGCGGAAGTACTGGTGGTCGCGGCGTGCTCCCTCCGGCCGCGATGGCGGGTGAGCCTCCACGCGGCGGCCCCGAAATCCTCCGGCCGCTGCGGAGGAAGGCCGGCATCCGGGGGCGCTGGCTGCTAGAGCCAGACGTCTCGTGGTCGTTCTTGCCTCTCCCCTTCTTCAGCCACGACGGCGTTTTCATCGTTCACGGTGGCGGCGGCTAGGATTTGCGATGGCGAGAGGTGAGGAGTGCGGCACCGACGGGCGCAGGGTTAAATAGCCCCTTCGCCCGCGAATACGCGTTGCTTTCAGCTCCTTTGCCATCAATGCCGACGTGCAAATGCAGGCGGCGCCCAGTGTGTCAGTGTGCCGTCGCGTCGCCATTGATGGTGCAGACTGCCGCCGGTCAGCCTTCCGCCTTTGAATCGATGTCACGGTTGTGTCTGGACCAGTGCTGCAGACCGCGTCCGAAATCAATGTCGCGTGTAGCTGACGGATGAGCCAATGGCACGCACGGGCGTGACGTCCGCGCTGTTCACGCGCGTCCGTGCCAGTGCAGCCGAGCCCTAGATTAGATGCATTGATAGATCGGATCGAACGAGTTTCGCCGGATGGGTCGTTTCATTGGAGCGCCACGCGCGTCCGGACGGACGACAATTTCGAACGCGCACACGGACCGTTTGGGTCTGCCGGTGGAAATGCCCTCACACGCGCGGCTGCTTCCTCCCTTCGAGACGCGCATGCACAGGTCACGCGTGCCACGCACGCATTGCGCACGGCACGCCACGGCAGGGCTGCTAGCTAGCTGGCCATGGAACTTTCTGCTGCACCGCCCATGAACCCCCAATGAATTACTACTGAATGAACCCCCAATTAATGAATTACTGAATGTGAGGGGAAACGTGAAGCGGCCAGCTGCCAGCTCGACAGCTCCGCCTGTGACGCCGCGTATTGATCGATTAATTTCGCGGCGTACGCTGGCCATGCCGTGTGACCTCTGTCGGTTAGTAGCGTTTGAAGAGTTTGATTTTGGCTCGTGTTTGTCGAACAGCAGCAGCAGCCCCCGCCGCCGCAATGGAAAGCATGAAGTGCGGGACACGGCTCGTGCATGATTTAGCTGTTACCATTACTCTCACCCGTCGGCATGCGTTCTCGACTCGCCGCGTCTCATTTGTGCCGCATGCATGCATATCGCAGCAGAAACCTCCAAGAGCCGTGTAGATAAATCACCATCAATTCGAGTCATACTCTTTTCTTTTCGATGTCGCTAGACTGGCTGGGCTGGTCCTAGCGGAAATATCATACTCCGCCGCACGCACGTTTATCTAGGTGGGCTAGTATTCTCTTTTTTTTGTTCAAAAAATCTCCGAGATTTTTAAAATAGCTAGTACACATTTCATACTATCTAGTTTAAAAATTCTAGAATTTTTTTGGATAAAAAATAGAGAGTACTAGCTCACATAGATAAGAGTGTGCACGGAATAATTTAAAACAGAGGGAGTATATTGGTATATCATACATATGATATTTTGTATATGATATATTTCTCTAATGCATAGTATTATATAGTACTATCATAGTTGTATAGTATTTAATGATTTGTAGAATCCTAATAAAAATATGTGTATATAATTTAGTTGGTATTAAAATATCTATTTTTATTTGATACGATACCATCACCAACTCTTTCTTCAATAATTGACATGCCACGTCATATTTTTACAACATGGTACGCATGATACTAGTTACGATACTCCCACTAGGACTAGGCTTATAGTGCAAAATATCATACACTAGTAGTGCTTAGTACTACCTCTGTCCCAAGACTTAAGGCCTATAACTATTTTTTAAAGTCAAACATACTAAAGTTTGACCAAATTTCTAGAGAAAAATATTAACATTTATCATATAGTAGTATCATACTCCCTCCGATTCATATTACTTATCGCACAAATAGATGTATCTAGATACGTTTTAGTACTACATATATCCAATCCTGTGATAATTAATATGGATCGGAGAGAGTATTATTATTTGGACAGAAAACGTCCCGGTTTGTCCTGCCCGCTCCCACGAGCGGCAGACGAACCCTAGCATCTCCTGCCGCCGCCACCCTCCTCCCCCTCCCCATCGCTGTTGGACGCGGCGGGGCCTTTTATACCCCCCCAGAGGTTGCTTTGGCGTGGACCGAGTCAGCCGATGAGGGCTCCAAGCTACGTGAGGGGCATGGAGGTGCGCCTATCCGGCGGCGGCAGGTCGGCCTCGCGGTGGTGGTGGGGCGTTCTCTCGGCGACGGTGGCTGCTACGCCGCTGCGGGCGTGGTGGACGACGCGTCCTCGGGCGGTAGCAAGGTGGATCCGACGACGGTCCTCTTGGGGGCGGTGGAGGTCTTGCGTCAGCAGGGAAGAGATAGCGCAGCGGCGCGGCTGTGGACGGCGGGAGTAGCGCGGCTGGCAGAGCTCGGGGCGGACGGGGCCATGGCGGCCTAGATCGGGCCCATTTAGGCCTGGATCTAGGTTAGGCGGGTCGGCCGGATTTGCTTTGATGCGCTGTAGATCTTGGTGGGTTAGGGTGGATGGGATCCACGACGTCCTCTGCCGGCCTGTTGCAGCATGGTGGCGGACTTTACGGGCATGTCGGGGCCCGGTCGGATCGTCATGGGATTGGTTTGCCTCCGTGGAGGCTTTACGGGCCTGCTGGGCCCGACCAGACCTATGGAGGACTGGTTTTTCTATGGCCGCGTCCGGTCGAGTGACTCCTTCGGTGGTGGAGGAAGTTCCCTCCCGTGTGGCCACGGTACTGTGGGCCCTGTTTCATTTCGACATGTGTCGCGATGTTGTAGACCTCACGACGGCTTGCTCGATGAGACGATGTTGATGAAGTCGGAACCGAAGTGGCGCACGCTCGTAGGCGCAAGTTTTGGTGCTGGCGAGGCCTCGCCCTCGCGGGTCTCCTGTGCAACCGCTCGTCCGGGGGTTGTGGATAGGGTCCTCGGCAGAAATCCTTGTCGGCTCGACCGACACCGACGCAGTTCCACCCACGGGTGGCATCTTCCTTCCTGGAGGGTGTCATGGCTTTCCTTCATCCATTCCCCTTTGTGTGCCGGGGGAAACCGTAGGGGCAGTCTCTGGTCCGGGCAGCATCGGTCGCTTTCCCTTTTGATGGTGTTACTTGGTGCTTGAAGAGTCGGGGCTAGGAGCGCGGTGGGCATTCTTCGGAGAGCATAGCGGTTGCGGTCTTCCTCGTCTAGTCGATCCGTCTCCGTCTCCATTCCTTTTTGTTTTTTCCTAGTTTTAGTTCGGGCGTGTGCGTGCTGCCTAAGCATCGTGTATGTTATGTGTTTATCTTTGGGCGTTGTGCTGTCTGCAACAGCAGTCTTACATGTGATTTATTTATAAAGCGGAGCGAAAGCCTGTTTCGAGGAGAGTATTATCATCATATTTAAATTTTTTCTATAACCTTTATACAATTGTATGTATAAGATGTATTTGTTATTAAATTATCTAATTCTACGTGCTATGATATAGAACATCTCTCCCCTTGTTAATTATGATGCCATATAGCTTTTTCCAAATTAATATACTCTCTCCGTTTTAAAATATAAGATGTTTTAGGTTTATAAAGAAAATGTATGTAAACTTGTTTTCGTCTGTAGATTCACTTCAAACAAGAGTGAACCTATATATATTAAAAGTAGTCTAGATACAATTGCTTTACGACTAAAACATCTTATATTTTAAAAGGGAGAGAGTACATGATACAGTACTATCTAGCACTATGAGTAGCTTCATGCTATCTCGAAAGGCAAAACCGAGCCGCAGAGACGTAGATGTCGTCCTTGCTGCATTCCTCCTCTGCATCTGCATGCAGCCGCCGCTTCAGCAGAAAGAGACTACACGAACCAAACCCAGCAACAGCCGCGAGAGATCTATCTCGCGCTCGCGGTTTCTTTTCCCCGTTCCCTTCCCCAACCGCTCGCCGCGTATAAAAGGGGCTCCCGTCTCTCCCCTCAGCCTCCCACTCACAGCCTACCAGCCACAGAGAACAAGACAGAGAAAAACCACTCCGTAGTGCGCTCACACAGAGAGAGAGGAAGAAAACCAGAGGAAAGAAAGAAAGAGAGAGTAGTCGATCGATCCGCGTGCTTCGTCTTCATTTACTATGAGACCGGTGAGAGAAGCCGCGGCGGCGCTGGTGGGGGTAGGCGGCGGTGACCAGACGGCATCAGCGGCGGCGGGACACGTCGCGCACGCGCACCCTGGGCTCTGGAGGACGCCGACGCCGTACCTCTTCCTGGGCTTCGCGCTCATGATGGGGCTCATCGCGTTGGCGCTGCTCGTCCTCGTCTGCACGCGCCGCAAGCCGGCCGGCTCGTCCCGGCATGTGAGCGAGTCGGCGTCCGCGCGGGGGACGATGGCGCCGCTCGACAGAGAGCCCAAGGTCGTGGTCATCATGGCGGGGGACGACATGCCGTCCTTCATCGCCAGCGCCAGGCCGTTCGCGTTCGCCGCCGCCGTGAACGCGGACGCCGGCGAGCCGCGCAAGGCGGCGGCGGCGGCGTAGGAGTGTACGTCGCGGGGCACCGCGCACCCGTGCAGGACACGGGGCCAATTTTGTTCGTGAGATTTCTAGGATTTTCCCTGCGTAATTTTGTCCGTAGTAGCAGTAGCGTGCAGGGAAGATGTAGAGAGAGTACTCCGGCGCTCGGCTCGGCTGGGCGGCGGCGAGATCTGCGATTGTGAAAGCGAATGAAGTTTTTGCTTGCATCTTCTTCAATAAATGCATGATAGACGATGCGTGCTTCATCCCCAATTCCCTTTGTGATCGATCAAATTTCGGTTGATTGATTGATTCGTGACGACTAAGCATTAACCACCTGCTCCGATTCAGATTGTGCGAAGTGACGACAAAGCGCCCCAGGCTGGCGGATATGTATGTATACCGCCACTGCCACTGTCTTGTTGAAACGTATACAGAGAGACCTGGGCCCTGCCAAGACCAGCAGAAACAACCTGTGTGATGTGTGCTCGGTGCTCCTGCTGACAGTAGTATGCGCTGTATGACCAGAAAAGAGAACTGCAATTCTACCCAATGCAAATAAATAATCATGGCCCTTGTCCGGCTTTCTCGTTGTTAATTTTGCGTTTACCCCCTCAATCAACACCTCGAGTTCAGTATCAGTTAATGCCCAATCTCCTCCTCCTCTGGCAAACCCCCCCAATCCTCTTCCTTGCCTACAACGTTCTCTCTCCCCCGTCCAATCCTAGCGGAGCTAAGTAAGTCTGGCTGCATCGGTGGAGTAGTAGTGATGTAGAGGCATGCACATTAACTGTGCACGTGAATCAACACAATATTAACCGTCGGAAAAAGTTCACAACAAACCCTGAATTGGTAGATGTTGGGCGATTTAGACCCCCACGTCAAAATCCCTCACGATTGCACCCTAAACTATGAAATCCCAGTCTAAATCGAACCCTGATTCTGATTAGGCTGGGAAATTAGTTAGAAGTGGGCCAGCAAGCGCGCTCCATGCTCACTTAACAGCCGTGGCGGGTTGCAAACCGGTATGCGCGGGGAGAGAGAAAGAAATTGGGGAGGGGAAATTAGGGTTCTTCCCTGGCGGCGGAGTAAGGACGACGGAGTGAGGGCAGAGTGAAGACAATGAGTTGGTATTCGGGTGGTTCTTCCGCACCTGGCTTTCGTAGAGCCACCGGTAGAAGGAGAGGGATGGAGGCTAGGTCGTCGGTGCCTTATTGGGAGAACCCGATGCAGTACGAGCCGGCGAAGCTCTGCCACTGCAATCTGCGGAGGAAGGCGCCAAGGTAGATGTCCTGGAGTGTGCAGAACCCTGGTCGGAGGTACTACGCATGTGTGGATGCGATGGTAAGCCCGAATTTTTCTGTTTTTTTGCAATCCTTCTTTCTAAATGAGGTAGAAATTCTCTCTGATTCGTTTGTTTCTGGACAAATTTGAACATAATGGAGGTGGATGTGGATACGTTGAATGGCATGATCCTCCATTGCCCAAGTTTTGTAGTGATTTGCTGGGGGGTTTGCGAGATGAACTGTGGAGGCTACGGGCTTCAGAATTTGTGCCTCGGCCTGAAGAAGATGCTGGAACAGAAGCTATTGCAGAGGCTGTGTAAGTTCAGATGATGGAGAAGGATGCAGAGATAGTTCGAATGAAGGCAAAATATGAGAATGTAGTTTTTGTTTTGATTGTATTTCTCTTTGGTTTAGTGGTAGGGAAGATGGTAATGCAGTGAGCTTGTGTAATGTGCAAACTACTGTCATTTTGGTTCAATTTACAATAATGTAATGAACATGGCCAAACTATTGTCATTTTGGTTTGATGTAATGAAGATGGTAATGCTACATAAGTTTGTTATTTCCATGTGTTATACCAGATTGCTGACAACAATGGTAGTGAAAGAAAGGAAATGTAAACCTGGTACTTGTTTGCAATATTTCATAAAGCTGAAGCATATTTCATAGCTTTTTTCATCACCCTGGTACTTGTCTGGTAGAACTTGTTTGCAATATTACATCAAACTATTTGCAGCATTGCAACATCATCAAAATAACTTAGTTCTAAACATGGCTGGTAGTAATCATGGCTAATAGTTTCCAATGCAAGTGAAGTAGGAGTAGGTTGGATGAGAAGATGTTGCTGGCTTTCTTTTCTTTTTTGCTCCAGTAGATGGTCCAGTTTCTCGTGATGGTGCAATTCTCTTCCTGGGAGGTTTGAACGTGCTAGCATTCCTGGGAGGTTTAGGTGCTGTTGTAGATGGAGCAGAAGCATATCTTGGAGCTTGTTTAGGTGTTGCTGTAGATGGAGCAGAAGCAGATCTTGGAGCTTGTTTAGGTGTTGTTGTAGATGGAGCAGAAGCAGATCTTGGAGCTTGTTTAGGTGTCGTTGTAGATGGTCCAGTACTCTCTTGTTGCTGCAAGAAGGGTCAACACAAAATGGTTAATAAAGAAAAAAAATTGCAGCAAGAAATGGATTTTTTCCAGAATGCACCTTATCATTCTTTTTCTTTGTTAGATGAGCATTCTTTTTCTTGCATCTCTCAGGATTTGCCTTGCACCCAGACTTGTTATGCCCTGAATTGCCACAAATAGAACACTTTATAATAGTTCCATGTTTGCTCATCTTTTTCCCCTTTGGTTTCTCATGTTCTTCTCTTTTCCTGTCATTTTTCTTAGGCCTTCCTGGCATCCTCACATACTCAGGAGCAACATGCCTAGGATTTGAAGAAATAGGCCACATTTCCTCACCTTCCACAGGTTGCAAGCAGTGTGCATATATACTCTTAAACACCTCAACAGAGTAACATGGATGAATGAAATCATCAATCTCCTTCTGGCATTTGTAGATTGCACTGATGGCATGGCAGTCCTGCTAACTGGAAGTAACCACATGAGCATGTCCTTCTCAAGATCCACTATGTACTATCTTCCTCTTCCATTGATATGCTTCACCTCAAAGCCATTTTATCCATTCCATAGCACCTCAAGCCACTGTGTCCTTGCAATTTATTTCTTGAGCTTCTTAAATATGCCAGGGCAGATTTTTCCTATCATATTCTCTCCTTTCTATCTTTGTTCTTGAATTCTCACAAAATATTTTCTTCCTAATTTTCTCTTTCATAGATATAATAGGATAGAACCTTGCATCAACTATGGCATGGTTGAAAGACTCACAGAGGTTATTGTCAACTGATTCACAATTTGTCCCTTTTGGAAAAAATGCCCTAGCCCAATGTACAGGCTCTGTCTTCATCATGTCTTTAACACCATATGGAGTCTCCCGTGCTAGCTTGGCCTTGTAATAGTTAAAATCTTGCTTGTTACAAGCTTTAGAAACTGCCCAAAACTTCTTTTGCCACTCATGATCTCTATGCTTCTTCCTCCAATTTGCATAGATGTGCCTAGCACACATCCTATGCTCTGCAACTAGAAGATAGTCCTTCATTGCATTGATTAATCCTTTCTGTTGATCAGATATGAAAACCCAGCCTTCTCCATTGTTATTAATGTTCAAATCTTTAATAAGCAGTGCAATGAACCACTTCCAAGTTAAATTGGTCTCTTGCTCTACAACAACCCAAGCTAGTGGGTACATCTGGTTGTTGGCATCTCTGCCTATAGCACACAGAAGGTCACCTTTCACAGCTCCTTTGAAGAAACATCCATCCAGCCCAATTACATTCCTACAACCTGCCTTGAAACCCTCCTTCATTGCATTAAAGCAAACATAGAAGCTTTGGAGGATATGTCATTCCCTATCAGTTGGGTCCAAGCTTAGCTTGCAACCAAGTACATCCGTCACAATAGAGATGCATAAAGATAAATCATAATTGTAATTGGCAAACTTGTTCTTGGTCAGAGAACATCTGGTAAACAGTTTCACAAAAGCTTTTTGTAGAAGTTTCAAAACAGGAGCACTCTTTGCTCAAAAAGGTTTTTCACAAGTGAACGCTTTCAAAGTAATACTCAATAGATAAGAGTTTGTGCAAACAAGGAAGATAAAGAACATGATTGAATAAATCACCATATGAATGCTTGAAACACAACAACTCAAAAGCTTGCTGGAGATGGAGAGGAAGTAGGTTTACTGACTCAACTGGTAACTAGGAGAAAGGTCCCTTCATAGAGGGTAGCAAGGATTACAAGTCATATAGAGCTTCCAAAAGATTTTGGTACTTAATAGCTTTGAGCCCTCATTGCCCCTATCATAAGCATCTTGAGATGATAAAGGTTAAAGTGAACAAAGATGGAGGATATGCTTGACGAAATATAAGTTGACAATCTCATGTCCCTTGAATATGAGGGCCACTCCTCATGCATACTCAACTTTTGGCCCAGGTAAGTTCTTGTCATTGTAAGTATTTGCATATCATTGAGAACCGCCAACAGGGTACCCCTTGCACATGGTACAAGAGCTTTCCCATAACCAAAATGACAAGGCAAGCAGACAATGAGCATCTCAGCGATCTTTTTATTTACTATGTGCATACCTTTTTATTGAGGATGCTTCATAGATGACTCACTATGGTGATGCTACAAGTTTCAACCATGATTAAGCATGGCTTAGGCTAGCGGCCCAGGCGTTTCTCTAACTCATAATACAGACTCCATGGACTTAGAAGTTCCCTCTTTATTTCACACCATTGACATCCATAGACAAAAGAGAACGATATCAACTGTGTACAGAGTACAAGTGCAATGTTGAAAACGTTCCCCGTGACAGCACGATTCTGCTAATTTCAATGTATAGATGCAAGCAAATACAACTTCGATGTTCACAATGGTTCAAGTTTATTAGGGGCAAGAAAATAAGGTGTGCCATCAAGTTCATGAGAGATTTACTAACTAGTTTTCACATAACAAAATACTTTTTAATTCGAAAGGTAGATGAAGCTTGAGAATTTGCTAGGAATAGTAAAAGCTACTAGGTAGATATGGTGGACACAAGTGGCAAAGGTTTTGGGTTCAAAGGATTTTGGAAACATGAGAAGTATGCCTTCTCAAAGCAGGTTTTTGGCTAGCAAGGCTGGGTAGCAAGAAAGAGAGTTGAAAGAAACAAGCAAACATACAAGTAATAAAGCCAAACATACAATCTTCCTTGAAGGCACAAAAGAATCTTAAATAAAGAATACTAAGCTTATGAGCCAACAAGAAGGAAAACAAATGATACCAAATACCTGTAAGCTTTTTCTTTCTTTGTTTCATTTTATCTTTCAAACTAATGCCACTGACCAGAACTCGGTTTGCCAAAACCAATTTCGATCCACTTGATGATACCAAAGTGGTGCCAATACTGATCAACAAGATCCACCATATAATAGAGATTGCAAACTAAAATAAGAAGTGCAAAAAGTAAAAGATGATACTTCTCATTAATATTCAATAAAGGAACTCACACCAAGGGATACATAGATAATCAACTAAAGGAGAGATACTTCCACATGCAAACCAAACTATAAGATAACCTCTCTACCACATATATGAATCCACTAAAAAGGTAAAAGATAAAAGATGATGGTGGTGATACCGCGACACTCCCCCAAGCTTGGAACAAGCCAAGGTGATGCCAAACCTGATGACGAATTACTCCTTTGGTGGTGGTGGTGTTCTCTTGATAAGCTCTTCAATAAGTTTCTTCAAATCCTCAAACTCAAAAGTAAGAGTACGGATTAGCTCGGAGTTTTGCTCTATACGGTTCATGATCATGTCAGTCCGAGAATCCCAGTTCTTGTTATTCTTTCCCCACTCTTCATCCTTAGCATGATCCTTCTCTGCATTGTTAGAACGACGCATATCCCAAACCGAGGGCAAATTCCCTTTGGCCACATGTTGATTTTTATATTCATGTATAAGTGTATGGAAGCGTCTCTTGTTACGTGGAGGAGATGATCGTGGAGAGAGAGTATGACGTCGAGATTTCCCTCCTGTAGACATCCGTGTTGTCCTCTTAATCTTGGTAGGTGGTGCCACCAAACCAATGCTTGCGACGGTAGCGCGAGTGTCCGGTTGCTTGTCCTTATCCATGTCACCTTCATACCCTACTGAAATCTCCTCCTCCTTGGGGACTTGAGGTTCTTCTTCCTTGGTCTTATTGCCTTTGTCGTTGGCGGAGGCCATGGTGCTCTAAACTTGAGAAGATTTCCTGACAGAACAGATTGAAACAAAAACACGATGCACGAACCTCGGGGGATCCAGGGGGTTATATATTACAAAGTTTCAATGCATAAGGAAGGTTTTGACACGGAAACAAGGCGGACACGGAGTTCAAGGGTGGAACACCCCCCTCAGGCGCGGCTAGGCTGGGCCCGCGCCTAGGGTGGGTTTGTCCACCCCGGTCTCCATTTCCTCTTTAGTTACGTCTCGTAACTTCCCTTATGTATTAAAAACATCAAAAATATAAAAATATTGGGGTTTCACGAACCTTCTGTTTTCACCACTTTTACCTATTCAAAGACGAACTCTGCAGATTCCTTCTCTCTTTCTCCTGAGAATTTCCTTCATACAATTTTTTTCACAAACTCAATGACAACATTAGTGTAATCAAAAACAATAAACCTTTGGTACACACTTCAACTGAAAACCCATCAAAACAAAAGCGTTTATAAGAGGCAAATGCAATTGATGGCAGAAATCTTTCAAAACAGACCAGCAGGTAAAGATTGATTTTTCCGAAGACCTTCTGTTGCTCAAATCAAAAAGTGCAGAACTGATGAAAGTTGGGTAACAACTTGGAGAACAAGATTAGAAAAATGCAGCTCCATCCGAAGTACTAAGCTTCCTCACGAATTTTTACAATGCAGCACCAGAATCTGTCCCAAGACAGCCATTTTTCACAACTCCTCTACTTCACAAAAGTAGTTGAACTTGACACAAAAACCAAAACAAAAAGGATAAGTAGCGGTTATTACTGAGGTAATAACTTCCAAGACACGACAAAACTCTTGGGTTATCTTCCAACAAGTATTTTTCTTTAATTCCTTTAAGTTAGGCTCGAAACTTCCAAAGATGCTCACATAGGATATATGTGTCTGAAATGAAAGAGAGCATCAAGAAGCAAATAACCAACACACTTGAGTCTAACCCACTTCCTATGCATGGGGGTATCATGAGAAAACGAATTGTTGAAACAAAAAGCTATCAGCATAGGACGACAAAACAGATGCAACTTCAAAGCTTTCAACATAAAACAGGGAAACTTAACATCATTGAGATGCATAAAACCATGTTTCCCTCTCTCAAAATAACTTCAGTAGCACTTTAAATAAAGTTGACAATATAACTGTCACTGGAAACAACTTTATCATCAGAATAAGCATACTTAAAGTCATCAAAAAGAGGTCCAATGTCATAGACTGGATCAATAGAAGCAAGTTGTTCCATCCTGAAATCTTTATTAGGCAAGCTATTTTCACAAGGAGCTTTAGCAAATTTGGAAAAATTAAACTCAGAAGAATCCCCATCAAACTTCGTTAAATTTTTTTACTTCTTACAATTAATAATAGCTCCACAAGTGTTCAAGAAAGGTCTACCAAAAATGATAGGACAAGTTTTGTTAGTTGCTGAATTAAGCACTAGAAAATCAGCAGGATACTTAATCTTACCACAGAGAACCTCCACATCTTTTACAATACCAATGGGGCAAATGGTCTCCTTGTTAGCAAGGTGCATAACCACATCAATGTCCTCAAGCTCACAAGGACCAATCTCATGCATAATTTCCCTGTAAAGCTCATAAGGAATATCACTAGAACTAGCACCAATATCACATAAACCATAGTAGCAATGATCACCAATTTTAACAGAAAGCACAGGAACACTAGATTTTCTAGCCTTACCAGGGTGAGAGATAATATTAGAAGCGTCTTCACAGAAGACAATGTGCTCATCCTCTATATTTCTAGTGACGGTGTCTTTCACAATAGCTACCATAGGTTCATCACTCAAATGCTTACCAGGCTCCACAGTTTTCATTGTACCTTTGTTATTTGCACTAATAATCATAGAATACTCCTTTACCTTAGTTGGGAAAGGCATTTTCTCAATATGGGGTTCAGGCATAATATGATTAGTAGTACAAACTTGAGTACTTCTAACAGGAACATGACTAACAACATCTTTATAAGGAGCATGGTACTTATTCCACTTCTTCTTGGGAATTTCAATGTAAGAGGCAAAGGCCTTAAAACAGCTGGTAATACTTTGGGAATCAAGACCAAACTCATTGCTAATATCACAGAAGTCATCAGTTCCCATAAAATATTTAATGCAATCATAATCATAGTTTATACCTGACTTTCTTCCTTTGTCATTCTCCCAAGCTTCAGTGTTATCTTGAATACGGTCTAGTAGATCTCATTTAGCTTCTTCCTTCATACGTGTGAATGATCCAGTACAAGAAGCATCTAGTAAATCTTTATCATGAAGAGGAAGCCTAGCATAAAAGTTATTGAGAATAATATTGTTAGGGAGTTCATGAATAGGACATTTAAGCATTAGTAACGTCAATCTCCCAAAAGCTTGAACTGTACTCTCTCCATCAAGAGGCCAAAAGTTATATATAAGATTTTTATCCTTATGAATTTCACTGGGAGGATAAAATTTAGAGTAAAAGAGATATGACATCTCCTCCCATTCCTTGGATTGCCCATTCTTCAGCAGCTTATACTATTCTTCAGCTCTCCCTTTCAAGGATATGGAGAGTAACTTTTCTACACCTATTCAGTTGTGATACCTGCACAATTAAACAACCCGCATAATTCATGGATAAAAAGCAAGTGATCACCGGGATGGATAGTTCCATCCCCAAAATAATAATTATCCATAACACGATTAATAATACTTGTAGGCATCTTGAAAGGGTCTATATCAACAGGTGGTGGTTCATCTACTAACCTAGCAGTGGTAGTAGTTTTCCCAAACATAAAACCAAGTGGGTTGTCCATATTGGAAACAAAGTAACAAGTAGTAACAAGAGCAATACTCACAGTGAAAGTTTCCCTTACCAGTTCCACTCTTCAATAGCGCTTCACTCCCCGGCAACGGCGACAAAAATAGTCTTGATGACCCACAAGTATAGGGGGTGTATCATAGTACTTTCGATAAATAGGAGTGTCGATCCCAACGAGGAGCAGAAGGTGCTGAACAGTGGTATGGAGCAGGAAATCCCTGTGAATACTTAGCAAACGAATTTTTAGTGGTTTTCTGACAAGGCAACAAAAAAAGGAGCAAGTAACATAAGTAACAAACAAACGGAGCAAGTGGCCCAATCCATTCTTAGCAAAGGACGAGCCAGTGGAAATACTTATAAGGACCAAACGTTCTCGAGGACACATGGGAATTCTGTCAAGTGCTTTCGCTTCAAATAGCTGAGTACTCTTCTCTGGTGTTTGTAAGTGTTGTGTGGGTGAACCTGTGCTAACATACCGCCCTTCCTAGGACTAATACAAACTTGTGATTAAACCCCCTGCAAACATCCGTCACTACATGAAAGTAATTAAGACATAAATCTAACCACAGCAAACTCTGAGATCCATTGAATAATAACTCAACACAGATTCACTACTAACAACATGACTTCTCCCATGTCCTTAAGAACACAACGAACTACTCACAAGACATCATATGGATCAAGATCAAAGATGATATGATAATGGATAACAATCTGAACATAAACAACAATCCAATGGTTCCACTCACAAGCATCAACTACAATAGTAATCAACATCGGGAAAGTTTCCCCAAATGAGCTAAAGCAATATCCAACATAATTTTTACAGCTGGACGGAGTGGTGATGATAGTGCTGGTGGAGATGATGGTGTGGATGATGATGATGATACCGATGAAGCCTAGCTTGATGACGGTGTTGATGGCGATGGTCTCCCCTCTCCGAGAAAGAATTCCCCTGGCAGAAATCTGTCTGCCGGAGAGATCTTTCTCCCTCGGTGTTTTCCACCCCTAGAGGCGGCGGAAATCTATCTGTGGTCTCTCCCCGAGCCTTAGGATTTCGAAGGGAAGATATAGGCGAAGGGTCGGAGTCGGAGGCAGGGCAGGTGGTCCACACCTGCCCTAGGCGCGGGGTCAGGTGGGCCCGTGCCTAGGGGGGTGTGGGGCCCCTGAGGCCCCACTTCGTCCCTCCTTCTAGCTTTCTTCATCTTCTGGTAAAAAAATATGTTTCCATATTTTTCTTGTATTTTTTGATCTCGCGAAATTGCACCGAAACGCCTTCTTTTCCATCAGAATCTAGACTCCGGTAGTCCATCCTCCAAGAATCATCCAACATGCATAAACAGATGAAAAGCCATAAGTAATACCTCATAATAAGACAAATATAAATGAATAGAGGTAAATTATGATATAGAATGGTGATGCAAATTGGGCGTATCAACTCCCCCAAGCTTAGACTTCGCTTGTCCCCAAGCTTAATCTCGAGCTCAAGAACATGTCCACAGGTTTATGGAGTGAAGTGTCGATAAAATAATACGAAAAAGAAGCATCACACTTACCATTGCATAACTCATAGAAGAAAGCAACTCACCATTATACAACTTAGCTTACAACCAAGTACATCAGTCACAATAGAGATGCATAAAGATAAATCATAATTGGAATTGGCAAACTTGTTCTTGGCCAGAGAACATCTGGTAAACAGTTTCACAAAAGCTTTTTGTAGAAGTTTCAAAACAGGAGCACTCTTTGCTCAAAAAGGTTTTTCACAAGTGAACGCTTTAAAAGTAATACTCAATAGATAAGAGTTTGTGCAAAAAAGGAAGATAAAGAACATGATTGAATAAATCACCATATGAATGCTTGAAACACAACAACTCAAAAGCTTGCTGGAGATGGAGAGGAAGTAGGTTTACTAACTCAACTGGTAACTAGGAGAAAGGTCCCTTCATAGAGGGTAGCAGGGATTACAAGTCATATAGAGCTTCCAAAACATTATGGTACTTAATAGCTTTGAGCCCTCATTGCCCCTATCTTAAGCATCTTGAGATGATAAAGGTTAAAGTGAACAAAGATGGAGTATATGCTTGACGAAATATAAGTTGACAATCTCATGTCCCTTGAATATGAGGGCCACTCCTCATGAATACTCAACTTTGGGCCCAGGTAAGTTCTTGTCATTGTAACTATTTGCATATCATTGAGAACCGCCAACAGGGTACCCCTTGCACATGGTACAAGAGCTTTCCCATAACCAAAATGACAAGGCAAGCAGACAATGAGCATCTCAGCGATCTTTTTATTTACTATGTGCATAGCTTTTTATTGAGGATGCTTCATAGATGACTCACTATGGTGATGCTACAAGTTTCCACCATAATTAAGCATGGCTTAGGCTAGCGGCCTAGGCGTTTCTCTAACACAGAATACAGACTCCATGGACTTAGAAGTTCCCTCTTTATTTCACACCATTGACATCCATAGACAAAAGAGAACGATATCAACTGTGTACAGAGTACAAGTGCAATGTTGAAAACATTCCCCGTGACAGCATGGTTCTTCTAATTCCAATGTATAGATGCAAGCATATACAACTTCGATGTTCACAATGGTTCAAGTTTATTAGGGGCAAGAAAATAAGGTGTGCCATCAAGTTCGTGAGAGCTTTACTAACTAGTTTTCACATAACAAAATACTTTTTAATTCGAAAGGTAGATGAAGCTTGAGAATTTGCTAGGAATAGTAAAAGCTACTAGGTAGATATGGTGGACACAAGTGGCAAAGGTTTTGGGTTCAAAGGATTTTGGAAACATGAGAAGTATGCCTTCTCAAAGCAGGTTTTTGGCTAGCAAGGCTGTGTAGCAAGCAAGAGAGTTGAAAGAAACAAGCAAACATACAAGTAATAAAGCCAAACATACAATCTTCCTTGAAGGCACAAAAGAATCTTAAATAAAGAATACTAAGCTTATGAGCCAACAAGAAGGAAAACAAATGATACCAAATACCTGTAAGCTTTTTCTTTCTTTCTTTCATTTTCTCTTTCAAACTAATGCCACTGACCAGAACTCGGTTTGCCAAAACCAATTTAGATCCACTTGATGATCCCAAAGTGGTGCCAATACTGATCAACAAGATCCACCATATAATAGAGATTGCAAACTAAAATAAGAAGTGCAAAAAGTAAAAGATGATACTTCTCATTAATATTCAATAAAGGCACTCACACCAAGGGATACATAGATAATCAACTAAAGGAGAGATAATTCCACATGCAAACCAAACTATAAGATAACCTATCTTCCACATATATGAATCCACTAAAAAGGTAAAAGATAAAAGATAATGGTGGTGATACCGCAAAACTCCCCCAAGCTTGGAACAAGCCAAGGGGATGCCAAACCTAATGACGAATTACTCCTTTGGTGGTGGTGGTGTTCTCTTGATAAGCTCTTCAATAAGTTTCTTCAACTCCTCAAACTCAAAAGTAAGAGTACGGATTATCTCAGAGTTTTGCTCTATACGGTTCATGATCATGTCAGTCCGAGAATCCCAGTTCTTGTTATTCTTTCCCCACTCTTCATCCTTAGCATGATCCTTCTCTGCATTGTTAGAACAACGCATATCCCAAACCGAGGGCAAATTCCCTTTGGCCACATGTTGATATTGATATTCATGTATAAGTGTATGGAAGGGTCTCTTGTTATGTGGAGGAGATGATCGTGGAGAGAGAGTATGACGTCGAGATTTCCCTCCTGTAGACATCCGTGTTGTCCTCTTAATCTTGGTAGGTGGTGCCACCAAACCAATGCTTGCGACAGTAGCGCGAGTGTCCGGTTGCTTGTCCTTATCCATGTCACCTTCATACCCTACTGAAATCTCCTCCTCCTTGGGGACTTGAGGTTCTTCTTCCTCGGGCTTCTTGCCTTTGTCGTTGGCGGAGGCCATGGTGCTCTAAACTTGAGAAGATTTCCTGACAGAAACAGATTGAAACAAAAACACGACGAGAACACGATGCACGAACCTCGGGGGATCCAGGGGGTTATATATTACGAAGTTTCAATGCATAAGGAAGGTTTTGACATGGAAACAAGGCGGAGACGGAGTTCAAGGGTGGAACACCCCCCTCAGGCGCGGCTAGGCTAGGCCCGCGCCTAGGGTGGGTTTGTCCACCCTGGGCTCCGTTTCCTCTTCAGTTACGTCTCGTAACTTCCCTTATGTATTAAAAACATCAAAAATATAAAAATATTGGGGTTTCATGAACCTTCTGTTTTCACCACTTTTACCTATTCAAAGACGAACTCTGCAAATTCCTTCTCTCTTTCTCCTGATAATTTCCTTCATACAATTTTTTTCACAAACTCAATCACAACATTAGTGTAATCAAAAATAATAAACCTTTGGTACACACTTCAACTGAAAACTCATCAAAACAAAAGCTTTTATAAGAGGCAAATGCAATTGATTGCAGAAATCTATCAAAACAGACCAGCAGGTAAAGATTGATTTTTCCGAAGACCTTCTGTTGCTCAAATCAAAAAGTGCAGAACTGATGAAAGTTGGGTAACAACTTGGAGAACAAGATTAGAAAAATGCAGCTCCATCCGAAGTACTAATCTTCCTCACGAATTTTTACAATGCAGCACAAAAATCTGTCCCAAGACAGCCATTTTTCACAACTCCTCTACTTCACCAAAGTAGTTGAACTTGACACAAAAACCAAAACAAAAAGGATAAGGAGCGGTTATTACTGAGGAATAACTTCCAAGACACGACAAAACTCTTGGGTTATCTTCCAACAAGTACTTTTCTTTAATTCCTTTAAGTTAGGCTCGAAACTTCCAAAGATGCTCACATAGGATATATGTATCTGAAATGAAAGAGAGCATCACGAAGCAAATAACCAACACACTTGAGTCTAACCCACTTCCTATGCATGGGGGTATCATGAGAAAATGAATTGTTGAAACAAAAAGCTATCATCATAGGATGACAAAACAGATACAACTTCAAAGCTTTCAACATAAAACAGGGAAACTTAACATCATTGAGATGCATAAAACCATGTTTCCCTCTCTCAAAATAACTTTCAGTAGCACTTTAAATAAAGTTTACAATATAACTGTCACTGGAAACAACTTTATCATCAGAATAAGCATACTTAAAGTCATCAAAAAGAGGTCCAAGGTCAGAGACTGGATCAATAGAAGCAAGTTGTTCCATCCTGAAATCTTTATTAGACATGCTATTTTCACAAGGAGCTTTAGCAAATTTGGAAAAATTAAACTCATAAGAATCCCCATCAAACTTCGTTAAATTTTTTTACTTCTTACAATTAATAATAGCTCCACAAGTGTTCAAGAAAGGTCTACCAAAAATGATAGGACAAGTTTTGCTAGCTACTGAATTAAGCACTAGAAAATCAGCAGGATACTTAATCTTACCACAGAGAACCTCCACATCTCTTACAATACCAATGGGGCAAATGTTCTCCTTGTTAGCAAGGTGAATCACCACATCAATGTCCTCAAGCTCACAAGGACCAATCTCATGCATAATTTCCCTGTAAATCTCATAAGGAATATCACTAGAACTAGCACCAATATCACATAAACCATAGTAGCAATGATCACCAATTTTAACAGAAAGCACAGGAACACTAGCTTTTCTAGCTTTACCAGGATGAGAGATAATATTAGAAGCGTCTTCACAGAAGACAATGTGCTCATCCTCTATATTTCTAGTGACGGTGTCTTTCACAATATCTACCACAGGTTCATCACTCAAATGCTTACCAGGCTCCACAGTTTTCATTGTACCGTTTTTATTTGCACTAATAATCATAGAATACTCCTTTATCTTAGCTGGGAAAGGCATTTTCTCAACATGGGGTTCATGCATAATATGATTAGTAGTACAAACTTGAGTAGTTCTAACAGGAACATGACTAACAACATCTTTATAAGGAGCATGGTACTTATTCCACTTCTTCTTGAGAATTTCAATGTAAGAGGCAAAGGCCTTAAAACAGCTGGCAATACTTTGGAAATCAAGACCAAACTCATTGCTAATATCACAGAAGTCATCAGTTCCCATAAAAGATTTAATGCAATCATAATCATAGTTTATACATGACTTTCTTCCTTTGTCATTCTCCCAAGCTTCAGTGTTATCTTGAATACGGTCTAGTAGATCTCATTTAGCTTCTTCCTTCATACGTGTGAATGATCCAGTACAAGAAGCATCTAGTAAATCTTTATCATGAAGAGGAAGCCTAGCATAAAAGTTATTTAGAATAATATTGTTAGGGAGTTCATGAAAAGGACATTTAAGCGTTAGTAACTTCAGTCTCCCAAAAGCTTGAGTTGTACTCTCTCCATCAAGAGGCCAAAAGTTATATATAAGATTTTTATCCTTATGAATTTCACTAGGAGGATAAAATTTAGAGTAAAAGAGAGATGACATCTCCTCCTATTCCATGGATTGCCCATTCTTCAGCAGCTTATACTATTCTTCAACTCTCCCTTTCAAGGATATGGAGAGTAACTTTTCTTCACCTATTCAGTTGTGATACCTGCACAATTAAACAACCCGCATAATTCATGGATAAAAAGCAAGTGATCACCGGGATGGACAGTTCCATCCCCAAAATAATAATTATCCATAACACGATTAATAATACTTGTAGGTATCTTGAAAGGGTCTATCTCAACAGGTGGTGGTTCATCTACTAACCTAGCAGTGGTAGTAGTTTTCCCAAACAGAAAACCAAGTGGGTTGTCCATATTGGAAACAAAGTAACAAGCAGTAACAAGAGCAATACTCACAGTGAAAGTTTCCCTTACCAGTTCCACTCTTCAATAGCGCTTCACTCCCCGGCAATGGCGACACAAAATAGTCTTGATGACCCACAAGTATAGGGGGTGTATTGTAGTACTTTCGATAAATAGGAGTGTCGATCCCAATGAGGAGCAGAAGGTGCTGAACAGTGGTATGGAGTAGGAAATCCCTGTGAATACTTAGCAAACAGATTTTTAGTGGTTTTCTGACAAGGCAACAAAACAAGGAGCAAGTAATAGAAGTAACGAACAAACGGAGCAAGTGGCCCAATCCTTTCTTAGCAAACGACAAGTCGTGGAAATACTTATAAGGACCAAATGTTCTCGAGGACACATGGGAATTCTGTCAAGTGCTTTCGCTTCAAATAGCTAAGTACTGTTATCTGGTGTTTGTAAGTGTTGTGTGGGTGAACCTGTGCTAACATACCGCCCTTCGTAGGACTAATACATACTTGTGATTAAACCCCCTGCAAACATCCGTCACTACAGGAAAGTAATTAAGACATAAATCTAACCACAACAAACTCTGAGATCCTACGCTCCCTTGTGCAAAGGTGTCCTAACGGGGGTTCAGGTTTCTGTCATTCCGGCAACCCCGCGATTAGTAGACAAATACACAATGCATTCCCCTAGGCCCATAAATGGTGAAGTGTCATGTAGTCGACGTTCACATGACACCACTAGAAGAATATCACCACAACTTAAATACTAAACCATTGAATAATAACTCAACACAGATTCACTACTAACAACATGACTTCTCCCATGTCCTGAAGAACACAACGAACTACTCACAAGACATCATATGGATCAAGATCAAAGATGATATGATAATGGATAACAATCTGAACATAAACAATAACCAATGGTTCCACTCACAAGCATTAACTACAATAGTAATCAACAGCGGGAAAGTTTACCCTAATGAACTAAAGCAATATCCAACACAATTGTTACAGCGGGACGGAGTGGTGATGATGGTGCTGGTGGAGATGATGGTGTGGATGATGATGATGATGATGATGATCCCGATGAAGCCTAGCTTGATGACGGTGTTGATCGCGACGGTCTCCCCTCTTCGGGAAGGAATTCCCCCGGCAGAAATCTGTCTGCCGGAGAGATCTTTCTCCCTTGGTGTTTTCCGCCCCCAGAGGCGGCGGAAATCTATAAATGGTCACTCCTCGAGCCTTAGGGTTTCGAAGGGAAGATATAGGCGAAGGGGCAGAGTCGGAGGCCGGGCAGGTGGGCCACACCTGTCCTAGGCGCGGGGTCAGGTGGGCCCGTGCCTAGGGGTGTGTGGGCCACCTGAGGCCCCACTTCGTCCCTCCTTCTGGCTTCCTTCGTATTTTGGTAAAATAATATGTTTCCATATTTTTCTGGTATTTTTCTTATCTTCGTGAAATTGCACCGAAACGCCTTCTTTTTCATCAGAATCCAGACTGCGGCAGTCCATCCTCCAAGAATCATCCAACATGCATAAACAGATGAAAATCCATAAGTAATACCTCATAATAAGACATATATCAATGAATAGAGGTAAATTATGATATAGAATGATGATGCAAATTGGGCGTATCAAAGGCAAAGTGTGGTACTTCACTATCAGTCTTGTATCTTGGGTATCTGCTCTTCCTCTTAACTATTTCCCCATCTGAATCCTCATCATAACTATAGTATTCATCAAAAGAATCATAATTCCAATACTCTTCTTCTGCACCTATTTGGTCTTACATGTTGGCAATGAGCTCAATTGGTACAACACCTTTTGCATCTTTACCTGTCCAACTCTTAGAGTCCCTCATTCTTTTCTTGAATTTTCTAGCATGCCTTCTAAGCTCAACCACCTCTGAATCTTCACCAGTGTATTCACTGTGTGCAATGTACTCCACATCACTCTCTGAATTAGTACCTGAATTGGCATTGTGCTTTGTTCCATCTGTCAGTAACAAGTACTGCACTTCAGCAGATTCATCCCCTGCATTTGGACCTTGGGATGGATTATGCACTTGAGAAACTGGAGCTTGAGTGCCAGTACAATCAATTTCATCTTCACCAAGATCAACTAATACTGGAGTTGCCCTTCTAGCATTCATCTTTTGCTTTCCTTATCCGGTTTCCTTCCTTTTCTGCTTCACTGGGCTACTGATTACTTGTGTGATCACACCATCTTCATCAGGAACAAACACATCAGTATCTGATTCAGCAGGTTCAGCAGCTGTGATGACAGTGTCAGGCTGTTCTTCATCATCTACATCAGACAATTCCCATACTTCATTCTCAAAATCACTACCTCCACTACTCACATCAGTGTCTTCCTCACCATGGTACTCGATGTAAACATCAGCAACCCCACCAATACAAATGTAATCTGCCATCTTCACACACCAACTGTCATCATTCAGAAACACTAATCCACCAGCTAGTTCCTTCCCAGGAAGAAGGAAATAGAACTTCATCGATGCCTTCATGGTAAATGATCTTTGGCAAACCCTTTCAATTCCTGGAGAGAGAGTTTGTCCTCTCTATCTCTGACAGGGCATCATCTCCTCCAACATAATCTAAATTGTTACCAATTCGGACGAACTCCCCTCCATAGTGAAAACAAACATTCAGAATCTCAGTCGGATCCATGTTTGAACTGAGAAAAACAACAAAACGCACAAGTATAAGCCAACATTCCGATCTAGAACATAATCATTACTAAAATCACACCAAAAAATCCTCCTTTACAGTGCCCAAATCGACCCATCAGGAACCCTAACCCTACTAGCGCAGATAGATGGTAAACTACGGAGAACTGAGGCGGAGATAGTGCAGACTGATACCTTCTTCTATGCCACGTCATCACAATGTGTGGATCGTCGCAGCCCCGCCGGTCGCCATTGTCGTCGCCAGAGAAGGTGGAGCGCCAGGGGAAGCGGAGAGGACAAGGAGGATTTTTGGGCCTCGCTAGGCCGGCCTAACCTTTTGTTCGCTGGGGCGCCTCGCACAGCCAGCGTTCCCGGTCTCCCTCAGCCACGTCATCAGTCCCTGTTTGGCTATCCTTCCTAGGGTTCGATTTAGACTGGGATTTCATAGTTTAGGGTGCAATCGTCAGGGATTTCGACGGTCTAAATCGCCCAACATCTACCAATTCAGGGTTTGTTGTGGACTTTTTCCTTAACTGTCTAATAGCTTAAATGATAAGATGAGGGGGCTTTCTGCAAAATCCTTAAGATGTCTTGGGAAACCCATGTGTCCACTCTTTTATGGACCGAGGGAGTATGATAGATTAATAATTAGAGATTACGAAAGATAAAGATTCCTTCAAATTTAAGATTTTCCTATGAACTCTTCGTGGATGCATGATTTTGGCCAAAGATTACCTTCCTAAGTGTAATTGGCGGGACAGTAAAAATAATTTTCACATGGCAATGAGTCATTCAAATATCCCTTCTCTAAGTGAAAGTTTGCTCATGAAACGTGATCGATTATTCACCAAAATTATATTTAACTAAAAATGTTCGTCACATCCCTTTACGTCATGTATTAACTAGTGTTTTTTGGACTAAATCATATGGTAATTTGCTCATATTTTCAAAGGTTCATTCACAAAATGTGTTTTCTACTAACCCGCCTTATGTCAAGAGCATTGCACGCCCACGGAACATATCGTATCTGTTGCGAATTTGTAATCAAGATCAATTATATACGGTTTGCTTAGCTAATCAGATACCCATTGTTAGCTAATCAGATCGCTAACAACAGTATGTGCTGTATGACCAAAAAAGATAATGCAATTAATGTACCCAATGCAAAAAAAATAATGGCCCTTGTCTTCAAATGCGAACATGCTACAAGACAAAACGGAGTATATATGGCACGTCGTCGACACGTCGCGTAGGATTTATGCAACGGATAGTATGCGCTATCTGTGCTTTAGCAAACCAAAAGGTGCCCCCACCTGTATTTAGCAACAGAGGTTACTTTCTGAAGCACAAATAGAGCTTTTTCTTTAGACGAGGGCACAAATAAAAAGCTTCTTAAGTTATTAGACAAGGCGAAAAGAAAGCTAAGTGGTACTGGTACAGCACCACATAGCCGAATCTCCCGACTAACAATAAGTTTACAAATTATCCAATCCAGAGACTGTTAGAATTTCTCACAAAAATGCATGTCTTTTCTTCCTTTCTGTACATTCCAGCCGTGGCGGTGACACGGTGTTCGCTGGAATCAGGGCTTTGGCTACCGCATTATTGCCAATTTTACCGGAGAGAACTGAATTTCGTAGTCACACCAAGAGAATTCTAAAGAATTGTTGAATTTGAATTTATTTGTGGTACTAGTATTAGGGACATGCGGAGCATTCAATTGATGTGCTAGCTTCATGCTTTTAGCACTTGAGTTGCGCTACTTGTCAAGTAATTTTGCACACTACATGATCTTAGACCTGACACCACTTATTGATTTGATCGATCCAATCTAGAAGTTCCACCCGCGTTGACTCATTTTCTGAGCGATAACCAGGAAACTCCATCTTGTAACCAAAGCCCTAATAGGGATGACTTAATGCGGCGGACGTACCTCCAATATCGCTTTCTGACTCCGTGAGCACCCCATACAGATTGACACAACAATGAATGAAGCAGGGTGGTGGCGGCAAAGCCGAGAGAAAAACTAGCGCTGTGTGTGGGGTTACATATCCGGAGGTAAAATCTGAGGTGTTGGAAGATGATCTGATGGTCTACAAGTATATGATCAATGAACAATTAGAGGTTATGGAAGTTAAATATTCCTTAGAAATTGAGATATTCCTGTGAAATCTCCGTAGATGCGTGATCTTGGCCGGAGACCACCTTGCTAAGCGTAATTGGCGTAAAGTAAAAAAATAGTTTTCTGATGGTGACGAGTCATTCAAACATCCCTTCTCTAGGTGCAAGTTTGCTCATGAAACGCGGTCGATTGTTCACCAAAATTGTATTCAACTAAAAATGTTGGTCACATCCCTTTACGTCATGTATTATCTTCTGTTTCTTGGATTGGACCATATGTTAATTTGCTCATATTTTCAACTGTTCATTCACATGGTGGGTATTCTGTTAGTCCGCCTTATGTCAACCTGAGCATTGCACGCCCACGGAACATATCGTATCTGTAATCGAGATCAATCATATATGGTTTGCTTAGCTAATCAGATACCCATTGTCTAAAACAAATCCAACCAATTAGCAATGGACTATAATTAGTACTCCCTCTCTTAGGGATTATAAGGCCTATGAACCATTTTGATAGGATTGAGAAAATCAATAACTCACCCTCTTAATTAGTATATGCACTAATAGTTACACATGCATGAGAGAAGATAGAGAAAAAAAAGAACATGCATTAAAGGAGAGAGACTAATAAATGGGAGGGGACTTATAATATCTAACATTTTTAAAAAGCTCTCGGACCTTATAATCCCTAACGGAGGGAGTAGCCCCTTTAGCAAAGGTGCTCCGATCCTATTCGTTGGCATAAATAAAGCAGTAAAAAAATGGCTGGCAAGCCGATTCGTTCTCTCTAGTTCCGTTGTCGTCTCCACAAGTTTCAACTCGATCTTGAAGAGTTGAAGAAATCTTTGTTTTTTATTAGTACCATGACATCAAAAGTAAGAAGCAAAGTAAACAAAAGTACTATAAATCAAGAAAAAGAGAAGCTATTAGGGAGGTCCAAATCCAAGGGCAAGTGCCAATAACAAGTCAAGTCACGCACTCACGCGGGTCCTGTCAACTAGCAGTACGTAACAGCCCACACTGTTTCAAGAGGTTAGCCTGGAAGCGGCGCCTCGAGTCCGTGGGTGACCTGAAAGTTTGTGCTCTTCCTTCCTTTCATCCTCGTCACCATATTCTCAGCCTAGATACAGTACTAGCTAGCTTGCTGCATACAAGTTCCCTGGTCTTGTCAATCCGTCTTCATTCTAGAGTTACCCCTACCAATTCAGTGATATGTACTCCGTTGTTTCATTGAGCAGATAAGAATATGGAGTACTACTACTACAAATTCTGTTCTATATATTCGAATCGTCCTTATATCTCCTTGATCGGTGCATCATTCAGTTCTGTGAGACAAAACAATGCAATTAAAGAAGCTTTGAGAGCGTTCCAGTTTCCGCTGGGATAAGGTTACCGTACAATACATGGAGGTTAGCCTGTTGCTAGTGGAAGCGGCGCATTGATCGTACTTGAGGAGTTTGGAAGCTCACAGTTGAAAGTCTACGATATATCTGAACTTTTTCATGGAGTGGGGGCCTAGTCAGATCCAGACCAGAAGCACTGAAGCAGACGACAACAGCTTGGAGTGGAGTACAGTACTACTACCCGGCCATCATCATCATTGCCTCCGTCCACCACCGACGAGCTAGAGTTTCCTGTGCGCCCTTTTCTCGCCGTGCAGAATATCCATGGAGCATATGACTCCTCCCTCCCGTCTCCGCCGTCCTTCCATGGTGCCCTACCCGGCCCTACCCGTACTTGGCCGCCTTCGTCAGCTGCAATCTCACCCTAAGTGGAAAATGGCGAGATTAGCAAGAAATTGTAGCTGTCTCCTGTACCAATGTGCAGTCTATGAGGCAGTAATCATCGTTATTAGCAGAGATCAAGCTGCCGCATGGGCCAAGCCCAAAAAGCATTGTACTAATTAACGGGGCATACTACCTTGGATGCGCGCTTGTAGACAGTTACCTGAGGTCTCGCCTGTTGTTCTCCACGATTCAGTTGTAGTAGAAGCTAGGGCATTACCGCCAGCCGCCGCTCTTAGACCTGACGCTCCGTCCAGACCTCAGCCGATTTCCACTAGGATGTGCCTACCTCCTATGTTTGTATCTCTCAACCTCTAGACGATGATGGTCTCAATTCAGGAACCAAGCGATGCTGGGATGGCCTCATCTAATCTCCATTGTTTTTCGCGAACGCGGGACACCACCATCTAATCCAGTAAACTCGCAATCAGTGCCGGATCGAATTTTTAAGGTATGTGTACTACAACTAATCTCCTTGTCTAATTGCTCCTACGTGTGTTTAGACAATAGCTATAGATATAATGTCTCTTTTCTTTCAGTTTAAAACTTCTCCAGTTTACCAATGATGTGAAAGAATAGGAAAGATCGATTTTTTCTAAGTCACCGGATACAATCTTTAAAAATCTTGTTGAAATTTCAGATTCATGACGATTTAGACTCCAAATGGACTGGCTCTGTTAGAGAGGTTGCGCATCCAGATTCATGACGATTTAGACTTCACAATTTTCAGGTACTACTAGAAACACGAAATCCAGCTTCCTCTTCTCCGCAGAGCTCAAATTGGTAGACAATATCCTTCACTGCATGCCTATTAAGTTCTTGTGGAGTTAGCCATGACTAAGTCTATTATTCTGGAACCTCTTACCGCTCTTCAGTTGCAATAAGTCTTATGCTCATCATCATCGTCCTCTATTTTGGAAAGTTTCCTACTGCGAGGGAGCGAATGAATCTGGCCAGATTTAGTAGACTTATCAACGAGTGTTAATGTGGATTCAAGCAGCAGCTCATTCATATCTGCTTTTGACACACAGTATTAGCGTTGACTGAATACATGATGCTACCATCCAAACTTTAACAAAAAAATGTTTGGATTATCAGAGTTACTGCATTTTACTGCTGGATTTTCAGTTCTAGAGACAAATCTTCTCGTGCAGTAGCAAACCATGTGGTCGGTAAGCAATGATCTCATATAAGCCTACTAAATGCGTGTGTGGAATTGAACTTCAGTTATAGTGTCTAATAGTTCAGTGGTTAACTAAATGTGGAGTGTATCCACTTTGTAGCCCTCTACTGAATTTTAACATTTTGATGGCTTGTCTGTTGTCAGGTCTTGAAATACAGTTTTTACTTGGTATTTTGGTATACGGTTGACTTGACTCCTGCTAGAATGTGAGGCTATTGAATTAATAAGTTGTGGATGGTCTGTAATAGTAACTATGCTGATCGGTTTGCTATGGGTATCCACCGTTAAGATTGGCCAGCGTCTCTTGCGAGCTGCTATTGAGGGGCAACTGGTCTGATTGCAGCAATGGGTGCTGCCTGACCAGAATCAGGAAGTAGGCATTGTTGAAGTCATTCACAGTCTACTCGTCGACGGGCGCGAGGCTGCTATCACTACTAACCACGGGCACGTCCCCTGACACAGCGTCTTGAAGCTGGATTTGATGTTTTGAACTTGTTGTAGATACAGTCAGGAAAGAACTGCTGCTTGTTTGAGAGCAGAGGTTTGAGGGAGAATGGGGATTTATTTTTCTGTAGATTTTGAAGGTCATCACAACTAAATGAGTTGTTGACCTGTCTGAAATTCCTTGTCATCGTTTGATGAGTAACAAGCAACACTACATGCAGCACATACGCAATCTGAGTTATTGGATGCTCAAAAACATTACCATGATTATGTTCATGGATGCTAGGTTATTTATGGTGATAAAAGAAGTCAGACTTTGTAGACCATCCACCAAATAATTTTCTGAGTAAGTTGTATTTTCAAGATGCCTAAGTTGGCTACTGAAATAAATTAAGTTGGTTTTACCAACATGCTTAATTTGCGTTCTATAGTCTAGTTGTTTTTCTTTCCTTTTTGGAGCAAGATACACAAGTTGGCTACTCAGGTTAATCAAGTCGTATTGTCTATATGCGTAAGTTGAGTACTAAAATGAATTAAGTTGGATCCATCGGCATGTTTAAGTTGTGTTCTATAGTCTAGTTAGTTTTTTTCTTTGGAGCAACATACATAAGTTGGCTACTTTGGTTTAATTAAGTTGTATTTTTAACATGCCTAAATTGGCTACCGAATTGAATTAAGTTGGTTCTACCAACATGGTTAATTTGTGTTTTATAGTCTAGCTGGGTTTTTTGGAGCAGCATGCACAAGTTGGCTACTTGGGTTAATTAAGTCGTATTGTCTATATGCCTAAGTTGAGTACTAAAATGAATTAAGTTGGATCCATCGGCATGTTTAAGTTGTGTTCTATAGTCTAGTTAGTTTTTTTTCTTCTTTGGAGCAACATACATAATTTGGCTCCTTTGGTTTAATTAAGTTGTATTTTTAACATGCCTAAATTGGCTACCGAATTGAATTAAGTTGGTTCTACCAACATGGTTAATTTGTGTTTTATAGTCTAGTTGGTTTTTTTTGGAGCAGCATGCACAAGTTGGCTACTTGGATTAATTAAGTTGTATTGTCTCTATGCCTAAGTTGAGTACTAAAATGAATTAAGTTGGATCCATCGGCATGTTTAAGTTGTGTTCTATAGTCTAGTTAGTTTTTTTTCTTTGGAGCAACATACATAATTTGGCTCCTTTGAGTTAATTAAGTTGTATTTTTCAATATCTCTAAGTTGGCTGACGAATGGAATTAAGTTGGTTCTACCAACATGATTAATTTTTGTTTTATAGCCTAGTTTTTTTAGAGCAACATGCACAAATTGGCTTCTCGGGTTAATCAAGTTGACTTCTCGGGTTAATCAAGTGGCTTTTATGAAAATGCTTAAGTTGGTACCACCATCTAACTAAGTTATTTTTAGAACCTAACCAACTTGTTTTCAAATCAATTTTCTAAGTTTATATGGTGATTTAATTAAGTTGCTTTTATCAAAATGCTTAAGTTGGTTTCACCTTCTAACTAAGTTGTTTTCATAACCTACCAACTTGTTTTTGGAGCAATGGCGTTAGTTTGCATGGTGATTTAATTAAGTTGTTTTTATCAAAATGCTTAAGTTGGTTCTACCCTTTAACTAAGTTTTTATAACCTAACGAACTTATTATGAAAGCAATGTTCTAAGTCTGGATGGTGATTTAATTAAGTTTCTTTTATTGAAATGCTTAAGTTGGTTCGACCATCTAACGAAGTTGTTTTCAAAACCTTACCAAGTTCTTTCTCGAGCAATGTCCTAAACTGCATAATAATTTAAGGTGGGAAGTAGGAGGAGGGTGACCAGGTCCAAGGAGGAAGGAGGGGAAAGTAAAGTGGAAGGTGGTAGTGGATAGCCATGTGCAAAAGGGAGCTGCCAAAAAGTGAGTGCTAGCGCACATGCCAGTAGTGCACCACAAGCATCAACCCTAGCCGTGGCGCATGTGCCAGCAATGCGCCTTGGGTCTGTTTTTCCATTTCCACAACAGACTGCACCAACGATACTTGTAGCGCACTCGAAGGCGGTGCGCTACCACTACCTCCCACACTCGTAGAGCACTGTGCCAGGTGCGCTACGGCTAGGTGGTCTGCTCCGGCCGTGCCCTGGCCCACACGTAGCCGTAACGCACCTCTAGCATGTGCACCACATGTAGGCTAATTAGCCGTACACTTGGCAGCCGTGCGCCACGGCTATTTACCCGTGGGGCACTACTAAGCATGTGCGCCATAAATGTCTGGATTACTTACAGCTGTTTTCCTAGTAGTGTCAGTTCCTGTAGGTTTGGATTATTGTGTATTTCTAGTCATGGGGTTCTAATGAAATCAAGAGTGCACAAGTTTCTACTTTTGTCTGTTTTAGAATCTAATAAGTTATCAGAGTGCACAAGTTTCAGCTTTTGTCTGTTCTAGAATCTAATAAGTTACTGCAGGTTTGGTTTATGTTGTGTACTCCTAGATTTGGGTTTTTTAATAAATTTGGGTTGCAACAAGAAATTTGGTTGCAACAAGATCGTGGTTTGTTTGTTTCTGAGATCTATTAAGTTGCTACCCAGATCCTGATGGATCTAATTTAGGGAACCTATTTTTGGGGGTAAGGTAGGAGTAAAAAGGGTGTGTGATTTTGTTTACCTTTTTGATTTCATGTAGCAATTTTAATTGAAGTTTACCTTTTTTGTTGTGCAGCAACGTGTGAAGAACTACAAATCGTTGAAAATCTGGAGGAGGAAGAAAAAAGTATGGTGCAAGGCTACCTGGTGAAGAGGGAACAATGCATGTTTTAACGCAAGAGAGTAGCTACTGGTTGTTTTCTTTTTTCTGACTGATTACGGAGATGACATACAAAAGGGGCTTTCTATTTTTGGCCGGAGGCTCCGCGTCCTTTATTTTTGAGGCGACACGCTACATGTAGCTGGCACATTACACGGACAGCTAACCAAAGGATCAGGTCGGGTGATGACACGGACTTAGCATCTTCACCGTGCCGACTCAAACGGGTCGATTCAAACGGTTTGTTTCTTTTTGTTTGGACCGGGTCACGGTTATTTTTAGGTTATCGTCCAACCTGTTCGGACAGTCGCGTCCAGTGGCGCGATTTATTTATCCGCGTTTGGCAAATATGATGACTTTTTTCCAAAGTCAAACGTAGATAGTTCGCGCTAAAACCTGACAAAGTTCGTCTATATTAATATGTAATTTACATTCATAATTACCGATCTTCATGCCGAAATCAAACTGGCCCTAGCCCAACCCTAACTACCGATCTTCATGCGTCGGTGCCGCCGCGTCCATCTAGGGGTCGAGGTCGATGTACTCTGGCAGCTTCCAGAGGTTGCGCGGTAGCAGGGCCGGAGCGGCCACGACCACGGGTGGGTCGATCAACTGCCCCGGCCACGCCGGCGGCAGGCCCGTGCGGTGGTTGAGGTGCGCCAGCTTCATCCCCACCTCCGAAGCGATGCGTGGCGCCCATCCCGGCAGTGGAGGCCATGGAGGAAGCTGGGCATTTGCCTACGCCACCAGGTCGGTGAGCTTGACAGCCTCTTAGTAGGCGCCCCACAAGGCGTCCTCGTCCCGCGCGTTGGCAACAATGGCCTGCTCGGTGAAGGTGTTCTCGTTGTATCCCCGCGCCAAGACCTTCTGGTACTCGGGGGGCAGGTTCACAGCGGTGGCCGCGACTAGGTCCACCGCCTCCTGCTTGACAACGATGCCGTTCTCCTCGTCCTCGCCGTCCTCGTCGCTGATGAGCTCGTCCTCGAAGTGGTTGCAAGTGCCCTTGTCATCGAAGTCGATGGTGGGGACGTCGTGGACCTGCCACGGCTGCAGGTCATCGCGGAAGGTGCTCCCGCGCCGCGTCGTGTGCTCCCAGTCGAGGAACTTTTTCCAAAAGTCCTCGCTCTGGTAGCCCCTCTTCCACTGATTTGCTAGCGGGGGGTTGCTGATGCGGTGGCAGATCTCCTCCTCCAGCCCTTTGCCCTCCTTGGGCACGGGCGGCACCGAGACCCGGTCCCGATTGAGGTGCCAGCCGATGCGGAGGGAGACATCGTGGTGGTTGATGCCCATGCCCTTTCTCCATCGACAATCGCACTCCACCTCGTGAAAGTAGCGGTGACGGTGGTCCCGCAGTGGCGGGTAGTCCCCCACATGGCGGTGGGCGTAGTCCTCTGACTGCGGCGGAGGCGGCAAGGATGCGCCGCAGAGGAAGGCCGTCAGGCGGGAACGCTGGCTGCTAGAGTCGGAGCCGATCGCCTCGTGTTTGTTCTTGCTCTTCTTGAACCATCTCGGCGTATTCATTGTTGGTGGCGGCGGCTGATAGGGTTGCGATGGTGAGAGGTAGGGAGTGCAGCTCTGACGGGCGCACGGTTAAATAGACCCTTCGCCCGCGAACACGTGCAGGTTGCCGCTCTTTCGCCATCAATGCCGGTCGCGGGAACGCAGGCGATGTCCCGCCAGTCAGGGTGTCGTCCCGTCGCCATTGATGGCGTAGGTTGTCGCCGGTCAGCCTTCCAACTACACCTCTGCATCGGTGTCGCTGTGTGTGTGTCTAAATCACTGTCGCGCTAAGCGGTGGCTAACGGGTGGGCCAGTGGCATGCGCGGGCAGGACACGCCCTCATTCCACCTGCGTTCGGGCTGATGCAACCGTTTCCCAAATTTGGTGCATGGATGGATCGATCCGGATGCATCTGTCTGACCCCACCCGTCCGAGCGAGTCTGAATGCGTCAGTGCGGGACGTGTGCGGCGCCCCAGCGGCACGACCCATCCGGACGAATGCATCCGACTCGACCCATCCGTGCACCAAATTTGGGAAAAGGTTGTGTCGGCCCGGACAACACGAGTGTCCTTTAGTGTCCTCCTGCGAGGGGCCGAGGCCCACTTGCCAACGACCCACCAACGACTTTCTTCCACTAGCCATCAATGGAACGTTGCTCCAAAGGCTGGCTGCACCAATGCTGGCGCCACCTGGCCTCTTGCCGTGACACTTCAATGCCGTCGCTTTGACCGCCGCACTGACATCCGATGGTGTCCCTTTTTAATTGGCCGCCCGTGGCCATCTTCTCCCACACCTCACCACATCACACTCTCCTCCTTCTCCTTCCCATCCTCCACTACCAGTAGCTAGCCATGGCCGGCGGCATTGGATCGAGGGGAGGGCATCTAGGACGACCACCGGGTCCCGGTCGTGGACGTCAAGGGAGGCACGGAGGGCACGAAGGACGTGACCAAAGCAGTGCGCCGCCACGCTCTTCCTCACCATCGTCGCCCGATTTTGTCGACATCAGCATCGAGTTCGCCATGACCATCCACCCGGTCATGGCGCGGGATAGGTTGCCCCTTCCCTGCAAATTCGTGCCGCTGGTCGACGGCACGGAGCCCCAGCAGCTCATTCTGCGGGCATCCGGTGTCAATACCACTATGTACCCGGTGGAGCTGTTGTTCGACCGCCGCAAATAGATGTTCCTCGCAAACTGCTGGGAGGAGTTTGCCCGCGCGCACCAGATCGAAGCGGGCAACATCATCGTCTTTAAGTACGACGGCGAATGAAGGGTCGCTGTCAGTGTCTTCGACGACAACATGTGTTGTCGCTGCTACCACTCTCAATCCGACTCTGACTCTGACGAGTAGACTAGGCTGCACACTTGCCTTGTATGATGTAGCAATGTGGGCCCATTTGCAATGAAAGTCTTTATTATTCAAGTCTTAAAACAATGTTTACAAGCGCACAACACCGCGCCCCCCAGCGCAGCCTACGGGTTGACAAGACACCATTCTCCTTCGAGAGACCGGATGATCGCCTCATGTGTCTGCACCTCCTCTTCATCTTGGGCGAGGCGGACATGCATGGAAGCGTCGGCAGGGTTGGCCTGCACCGCTTCACGGAGGTCGCCACACCATCGCGAGAGCGCCCCACTGTTGGTACTCCGGAAGCATGATGTGTTCCACCACCTCCCACGTGAAAGGCTCGCCAGTGGTCCTGTGGCTGCCGTTGGCGACCCCTATTAAAGGCCACGATGGAGGGAGGAGGTGTAGGTGTGGGACGGCGGCTGGAGGTGTGGGTGAGCCCGTCACCCACGTGGGATGCGCGGGAGGGGAGAGGGGTATTGTTTTTTTTATTCCCAGCACTAGGTACGGTAAGCTACATGTCATGCTTAGACATTGTTTATCTTTGTTTTGTTCCTGCAAGGGTTTCATCCTGTTCCCATTCTCCAGTAAAGTAGAGATATGGGAATCAAACAAACCACGTTTACTTAACTTCTGGATAATCTCAAGAGCCGGACGAATCCAGCGATAAATCTATCAGAGAGTAGTGCTATGAATCCGGATTAATTATCCTTTGTTCTAGAATTTGGTAGGCCTAATTATCTTTCTTTTCTGCTATTGATTCATTAATAAATGTCGATAAAGTGATGCTAACCCTGTTGGAAAAAGACTAAAGTGATGGTAATAATTCCTTCTCATTCCCGCTTTACTTTTCTATGGGCCATATAGTAAACCATTAGCGTGCCATCACCGACTAATCTAGTTAAACTAGTGCGCGCCGACTGGATTTGTATACGCGCGTGATTCCAAAGGCTGGACAGAACACAAACTTCTCTAGCATGCGTATGTGTGAAAGGAACGTACGGATGGTTTCTTGCTTGACCACCTGTTGTCAACAATGGCGACAGATTTTCGCACCATCGTCAACTCGACGACGACGCCCGGTCGGGTCGGTCGCGCGCAATACCGACGGTCGATTCGTGCAACCACTTTCCCCGTAATAAGTTTGTTCATCTCCCTTTGCATCAGCAGAAGCGTGTATGCATACATGCATGCAGAGAGGACGACACGACACGCATCGTATGGTTTCGTGCAACGGTCTAGGTAGGCGGTGACCAGCTTGCTGGCGGGACGTAACGGGGGTCCAAAGGCTAGCTAGCTACACCGCAATGCGGAGTAGCAGCAGGCAAATCTAGCGGCTATCAACGCGCCGTTGCTTCCTCCCTTGCATGCACACGTCACGCGTGCCACGCACGCCACGGCAGCGCAGCTAGCTGGCCATGGCCTACTAGAAGCGCCAACTTTCTGCTGCTCTGCCCGTGAGCCCCAATGGAGTACTCCTGAAGCCTGCCTGGATGATTGAATGCGCGCGGCGACTCGACCGAGCCGGCCGGTGGGGAGAAACGTGAAGCGACGGCTGCCAGTTTTTTTTTTTTAAGGGTAAAGGGCCAGAAGGCCCTGGAAGCTGCTCAATTAACGACGGTGGGTGGTACAGTTAAAAAAAACCCCTGAACAAAGGGGCCAAATAGAAAAGGGACAGCACATTTGCAAAAAGGACCTTAACAGAATAATAAGAAACGCGATCAGGTCCTTGCCCTTCTCCACCGCATCCGTCGCCGCCGACGCCCGGAGCCCGTGATCGTCGCCGGGGAACCTGCCACTTGGGGCGATGCCAGCTTTGGACCACACGCGCAGGGCGACGAGAAGATTCCGCCTTTCGCGGAGGATCAGGCTCGGCTTCATCCGAGCAGAGATGTGGCCCTTCTCGCCACAGATAACACCGGCACATCTTTGCCGATGTTGAAGAAAGATCGAGGACGCAGCTCGCAAAGACTGTGGTACTGCAAGCTTGGCGTAGCAACCGGCCAGCTCCAGGCAGCATCGCCCCAGCTCTCCTCGCCACCATGGCCGGCCAGAGAGGAGCAGTGAACACCCGAATCAAGTTTACGCAAGCCAAAGCAACTGACCTTATGAATGGGGCTTCCAGAGACGAGGCTACCGCCGAATCTGGCTCCGACCGAGGGAGCTCTGCAACGGAGCGGGTCAGCTCCAAAAGATGGCAGCTCTGGCCAGAAGAACTGCGCATCAGGAACCCCGACCTCCTCATGAATCTCGCAGCCCCCAGCACGGCCTCCTCTCCCCCCTCGCCACCGCGGCCGGCCAGGAAGAGAAAGAGCACCCGCAGCTACTAGATCTAGAGGCGGCAGCACTTTATTCAGCTGTCCTCCATTCGCAACAGCAGCATCACCAAGGTCCAACCATTGGAGTTTACCAACCCACCGTGAGGACGGCTGACCGACGCCATGCAGGAGCGCCGGGGGGGACAAGACCAACGGCATCTCGCCAAACTCCACATAGGCAAACACAAAACCTAAACCTAGCCCTACGACACCTACGGCGAGAAAGCCGGAACCTAGACTACGGGGAGGGCCTCGCCGCCGCCACTCTCCGACGGCAGCGCCGCCGGAGAGGGCCTTGGCTCGACCAGAAGTGGAGAGCAAGGAGCTCAGCTACAGTAGAGAGCGGAGGGGTGGATGGGGAAAAATACCCTGAGGTAACTGTTCGGCTGCCAGCTCGACAGCTCGGTCTGTGACGCCGCGTCTCGATGGGTTTATATCGCGCGGCGTACGCAAGCTCCATGCACCGTGACCTCTGTTGGTTAGAGAATCTCCACTCGTTGGCCAAACCCAGGGCGAAATTCGGTCCGTGTTTCGGCGGGATTGAACTTGTTTTCGTCCTGGGTACGCCCATTTTTCCACCCGCCTACCCAGGCCGAGTCCCCAAGTTCGGCTAAAATTCATCAAATTTAGATGAAACTAGTACATAAATAAACTTAAAAAGGCCACCGCCGGTGCCTTCGCCGTCCTACATGCCGAAGTTGTCGTAGAACGACGTGTAGGCGGGGTCGGCCCGGTCGTCATCCTCGCCGCCGTCGTCGTCGTCGCTCGGCGGCTGGTTCTGGCGGGAGCTGTCCTGGCCAGGGTCGCCGTACCTCCATGGCTGGTAGGATGGGCCTGCGTCGTCGTCGTCCAGGACATAGAGTGGGGCGCCTTGGTAGGCGAGCTCACGCCCAGACAGCGCCCGACGCCGGGCGTCCTGCTCCTCGGCCTGCTGCTGCAGGCCGAGGATGCGCTGATGCTCCGCCTTCTCCCAGTCCCTCCTGGACCATTCCAGGATGTCCGGCGAGGAGGGCTCGATCGGCGGTGTCAGCGGCGGCGCTTAGCGGAGCGACTGCTCCAGCGCCATCTTCAAGGCGGTGTCCTCGGCTCACCGATGACAATACCGCGTGTGTCAAGCGCAGCAGCCGCGACGGCAACCGCGCTTCACGGCCGTCGGCGTGCGAAGCGGCGCGCTGCCGGAAGAGTGGGACGCTGAAGCGGAGGAGGACGAACTCATGCTCGCCACCCTCCTCGGTGCCCAATTCGCCGGAGCACGCCGACCCGTCCTGGTCGCCGGCGTCGGGTTGCACGGGAAGCCGAGCCGCAGAGTGTTCCCGCGGTTGATGTGCACCAGCACGGCGGCGAGCGTCCGCCCTGGTGCGCTCCACCAACACCGGCGCCCCGCCGCGTTTTTGCGCGCCGGCAGGGACTCGTTCGGCGGCCCCTCGTGGCGGGCGAGCTCTGCTGGCGCGCCCGCGACGGTTCCCCAGACGAGGTCGTCGGCGCTTACCGCTTCGGCAGGGTTGTCCATGCCGGCGATGTACTCTTGTACATCGTACGGCAGCTCCTCCGGCGTCGGCCCCAGCGGGATCGGGATGCCGCCGGTGCTCAGCCACCACCCCGGAGGCATCCGCGTGTCCGGTGGCGCCATGTACCCCGCCTCGTACAACATGCACGCCTCCCAAGTCTGGAGGGTGCGTCGGCCGAAGCCGTTCGCCGCAGCGCCGTCGTCGGGGTAGCATTCGCCCATGGTGAGAGAAGGAGGAAAGGTGAGAGAAGGTTCGCCGGAGTTGGGCTTGTAGGCGGGGGAGCTGTGAGAGAGTGCGAAGATCTCTGGCGAGGAGTACGGCTTATAAAGGCCGAGGTGAGCGACGAGGGCGGGAGGGGTGTAGCGGCGAGAGCGGGAAAAGTGGAAACGGTGGGAACTTAGTGACCGCCGGTCCGTCGCGGGAGCCGAGGCGGCGACGGTGGCGCCGTAAATCGGCGACGCGTGGCCGACGCGACAGGCAGTTATTGCTCGGCGGTCGCAGCGTGGTTCCGAGGATGATGACGACTCGGCTTCCGTCACTGACTCGGCGGGTCCACGCGCCGCTTTAATTTTTTTCGCCGATTTCGCTGAGTCCGGCGTTCCCAAGGCGTACCCGGAAATCTGGGTTCGGCCTGGGTAGTCCGGACCAAAAATGGCCGAAATCCGGCCGAAAACAGGTCCTTGGATACGCGACTGGGCCAGTTTTCGGCGTCCGGACTGAAATTCGGCGTCCGGATCGGCCTCCTAGGTAGGCGAGCGGAGATGCTCTTAGCGTTTGGAGAGTTCTATTTTAGTCCGGTCATAGTGGTGTAACTTCACTAGTAACTAAGAGTCTAACTTTATATTTTTCCTATGTGACAATGAGTTAATAAAATTATGGCTAGAAGCATGGCATAGTTTATGATACGTTGACTTGAATATCATATTTGTATTCCTCTCATTTTTTGATCAATTTAGACATATTATTTGTCGAATTCCGATTTACGAATTTAAAGATATTAATTATTCTATATTAAATAAAAAATAAAATTATTATATTTTTATTAGAATTCAATAATATTTTTACTTATTCTTTGTTTTTAGTTAAATAATTGTTTGTAATTTAGAAAATATAAACATGTGACATTATGATATAAGAGTTAATAGTATTGATATCATGTATAAATTGCTTTGCGAAAACAGATTTTGAAGAAATAGAAAAGTTAAGCGTGCTGGAGGGTGGAATAATGACGATGGATGACCGACTTGAAAGTTTGACCAAGTCTGCAATTTGATCAAAGATTAAGTGTAGTTAGTATTAAAAATATTTCAAGCGAGAGATTAACAAGTCAAACAATTCAAAGATTAAAAAAAATTGAAAAAATGTGTGCAACCGGCCATTAGGCTATGCCGACGACCGCTATGTCGAGGGCAGCCGTCGGTATAGCCTACGCTGACGGCCTCCCAATTTGATCAAAGATTAAGTGTAGTTAGTATTAAAACTGTTCCAAGTGAGAGATTAACGAGTCAAACAATTTAAAGATAAAAAATGTTTGTTTTTTGAATTTTTTTGTAACTGGTAGTTAGCCTATGTCGCGGCCGCTATGTTGAGGGCAGCCGTCGGTATAGCCTATATTGACGACCTTCGTGTACGTAATTTGATTAAAGATTAAGTATAGTTAGTGTTAAAAATGTTCTAAGTAAGAGATTAACGAGTCAAACAATTTAAAGATAAAAAATTGATTTTTTTTTGAAATTATTTTTGTAACCGGCCGTTAGGCTATGCCGACGGCCGCTATGCTGAGGGAAGTCGTCGGTGTAGCCTACGTTGACGGTCTCCGTGCACGCAATTTGATCAAAGATTAAGTGTAGTTAGTGTTAAAAATGTTCCAAATAAGAGATTGACGAGTCAAACAATTATAAGATAAAAAATTAATTTTTTTTTAAAATTATTTTTGCAACCGGCGGTTAGGCTAAGCCGAGGGTAGCCGTTGGTGTAGCGTACGCTGATGGCATCCGTGCACGCAATTTGATCAAAGATTAAGTGTAGTTAGTATAAAAATGTTTCAAGTGAGAGATTAATGAGTCAAACAATTTAAAGATAAAAAAATTAAATTTTTTTTTGAAATTATTTCTGCAACCGGCCGTTAGGCTATGCCGATGGTCGCTATGCCAAGGACAGCCGTCAGTGTCGCCTACGCTGACAGCCTCCATGCACGCAATTTGATCAAAGATTAAGTATAGTTAGTGTTAAAAATGTTTTAAGTGAGAGATTAACGGGTCAAATAATTTAAAGATAAAAAAATTTGAATTTGTTTTGAGTTTTATTTTGCAACCAGACGTTAGGCTATGTCGATGCCGCTATGCCGAGGACTGCCGTCGGTATAGCCTATGCTGACGGTCTCCGTACGCTTCGCCAAGAAAGATATTTACCGAGGAGTCTATGCCAAGGACAGTCGTCGGCGTAGACTACACCGACGGCTTTTAACCCTCGGCTTATCAATCCATTCCTATAGTGTCTGGGTATTGGGACCCAAAAACATTTCGAGAACAGCTCGACCAATGCAATATATGAAGGTATTATTCTAAAAAAAACATATGAAGGTATTCGGAGAGAGTATCAGATTTTATTGGGTTGTTTGGAGTAGTAGTGAATTCTCGTTAAACGGCATGACCCTGTCGGCACCTACCACACTGGGGTCATATGTTTTCAAAAGAAAACGTGTATAGTGTCTTCAGCAGGCTAGCTAGCCGGGGTATGCTTTTGCCACACGGCCAGGTTCAGTGGATATCTTCCGATGCGGTGCGGAGCTGATCTCCAGCGATCTCTGCCAGTACACACGGGGACACGGGGTTGGTTTAACTCTTGCCATTACTCTCACGCGTCGGTATTCTTTCTCGATTCGCCGCGTCTCATACGCGCCGCATGCATGCGTGCATCGTCCATATTGCAACAGAAACCTCCGGATAAATCACCGAGTCATATACCCTTTCCGCTTTTAAAATATAAGATGTTTTAGCTTTATAAAACAAATGAATCTAGACTGTTTTTAGTATGTAGGATCACTCAGATTTGGAATAAATCTATACACTAAAACAAGTCTAAATATATTTCTTCACAAACCTAAAACATATTGTATTTTAAAACGGAAGGAGTACTTGTATCCTTCGGTTCATTTTTTTTGCAATGCCATCATACTAACTTTTTTTTCTTATTAATTAGCCTTTTTTCTCTACCGGTTATGTATCCGGGTGGATATATCCTACTATAGGAAATATAGACCGGGTCTCGTGGTACTTTTTTCCGCTAGACGTGACTGTCGTCCTCTGCATCTGCATGCGGCCGCGTCAGCAGAAAGAGACCAGCCAAGCCAGACCCAGCTGCCGGCAACAGCACCTGGGGAAGGCAAGCGAAGCTCTCTCTGGCGCTCGCGGTTTCTTTTCCCCGCTCCCCTTCCCTCTCCCGCTCGCCGCCTATAAAAGACGACGGTCTACTCTCCCTCCCCTCGGTCGCAGTGTCCCACTCACAGCTCACAGCAGCAGCCATAGCCCACAGAGAACAAGAGAAGAAACTAATACCACTCTGTAGTGTGCGCAGCAGAGAGAGAGAGAGATCAATCCCCCATTATTCTATTACCATGAGGCCGGTGAGAGAAGGCGCAGCGGCGCTGGTGGGGGTAGGCGGCGGCGGTGGTCAAGCGGCCGCGGCACACATCGAGCACGCGCACCCGGGGCTGTGGAGGACGCCGACGCCGTACCTCTTCCTGGGCTTCGCGCTCATGATGGGGCTCATCGCCGTGGCGCTGCTCATCCTCGTCTGCACGCGCCGCAAGCCCACCGGCTCGTCGCGGCGTGCGAGCGAGTCGGCGTCGGCGCGGGGGGCGATGGCGCCGCTGGACAGGGAGCCCAAGGTCATCGTCATCATGGCGGGGGACGACTTCCCGTCCTTCATCGCCAGCGCCAGGCCGTTCGCGTTCCCCGCCGGCGAGCCGAGCAAGGCGGACGCCGTCTAGGCGCGCACCCGTCTGCCCCTGCAGGACGCGGCACCAATTTTGTTCGTGAGATTTCTAGGACTTTCCCTGCGTAATTTTGTCCGTAGTAGCAGTAGCGTGCAGGGAAGATGTAGAGAGAGTACTCCGGCGGCTTTCTGGGTGAGGTAGCCACGGCGGCGTCGAGATCTGCGATTTTGAAAGCGAATGAAGTTTTTTCTTGCATATTCTTCAATAAATATGCATGATGAATGATGCGTGCTTGGCTAGCTGCCTGGCCCCAAATCCGTTCCGAACAACTTTTGCTTCAAATTTTTCTCACCTTTCTAATCATCTGGCGGGTGGGTTGATTGATTCGTGACTAAGCATTAGCCACGCACTTGCTCCAGACCTGGCCGGCCTCAGGCGAGCATCGTAATACCATTGCCATGTTAAAACGTACTACTCCCTCCGTCAGTACTATACAGACCTGGGCCCTGGCCAGACCAGAAAAAGAGAACTACTCAACGCAAATAATCATGGCCCTTGTCTTCAAACGCGAACATGCTACAAGACAAAACAGAGTATATATGGCGCGTCGTCGACACGTACGTCGCGTAGAATTTATGCAACGGATAGTATGCCCTAGCCGTGCTTTAGCAAACCAAGGTCCCATCACCTGTATTTAGCAACAGAGGTTACTTTCGGAGGCACAAATTAAGCTTCTTATTAGACGAGAGGCCCAAATAAAGCTTCTTAAATTATATAGACGAGGCGCAAAGAAAGCTAAGTGGTGCAGCAGCACATAGCCGAATCTCATAATTAACAATCAGTTTACACTTCTCCAATCCGCGGACGTTCGAATTTCTCACAAGAAAATGCAAATCTTTTCTCCTTTCTTTACATTTTCGGTGGTAACACGCTGTTTGTAGGAATCAGGGCTTCGGCTACCCCATTGACAATTTTACCCGAGAGCGCCGAATTTTGTGGTCATCCGATAAAAATTCTAAACAGCAGTTCAATTTTAGTAATTTATTTCTGGTAGTATTAATAACATGCGGAAACATTTCAATTGATGTGCTAGCTTCACGGTTTTAGCCCTCGGGTTGCGCTACTTGGTAAGTAACTTTCCACACTGCATGAGCTTAGGACCAGGCATCATTTCTTCATTTGAACTGATCCATAAGTTTCACCCGTCAACTCATTTTTCGAGCGATAACCACAAACTTCCGCCTTTGTAACCAAACCATGGTAGGGATGACTTAACACAATGGATGTAACACCACTATCGCTTTTTGACTTGGTGAGCACCCCATACATTGACACAACAAAGAATGAAGCAGGGTGGTGGCGGCAAAGCTGAAAAGAACTAGCGTTGTGTGCGGTGATACATATACGGAGGTAAAATCTTAGGTGTTGGAAGATGATACGGTAGTAAACAATTATATGATCGATGGATAAGTTAAAGATTCCATAAAAATAAAGATATTCCTATAAAATCTTTGTAGATGCGTGATCTTTGCCAGAGATTACCTTGCCAAGCGTAATTTGCGGGAAAGTAAAAATAATTTTCTCATGGCAACAATGTTTCATTGAAACATCCCTTCTCTAAGTGCAAGTTTTTTTTTTGAGGAAATCTCTAAGTGCAAGTTTGATCATGAAACGTGGATTATTTAACTCAAAATGTTGGTCACATCCCTTTACGTCATGTATTAACTTCTACTTTTTCGATTAAAATTCCGCCATGTAACCAAAATCCTAAAAGGGATGACTTGACCTTACAAATATCACCACCAATATCGCTTTCTGACTTTGCGAGCGCCCCATACAGATTGACACAACAATGAATGAAGCAGGGTAGTGGCGGCAAAGCGGAGAGAAGAACTAGCGTTGTGTGCAGTATTACATATTCGGAGGTAAAATCCGAGGTGTTGGAAGATGACCCAATGGTCTACAAGTATATGATCGATGAACAATTAGAGGTTATGAAAGTTAAATTTTCCTTAGAAATTGAGACATTCCTGTGAAATCTCGGTAGATGCGTGATCTTGGCCAGAGATTACCTTGCTAAGCGTAATTGACGGATAGTAAAAAAAATAGTTTTCTGATGGCGACAAGTCATTCAAATATCCGTTCTCTAAGTGCAAGTTTGCTCATGAAACGTGTTCGATTGTTCACCATAATTGTATTTAACTAAAAATGTTGGTCACACCTCTTTACGTCATGTATTATCTTCTATTTTCTGTTAGCCTGCCTTATGTCAACTTGAGCATTGCATGCCCACGGAACATATCATATCTGTTGCGACTCTGTAAGCAAGATCAATCATATATGGTTTGCTTAGCTAATCAGATACCCATTGTCTAAAACAAATCCAACTAAGTAGCAAGGACTATAATTAGTACTAGCCCCTTTAGCAAAGGTGCTCCGATCCCATTCGTTTGTATAAAGCAGTAAAAGAAAATGGCTGGCAAGTTGATTCGTTCTCTCTAGTCCCATTATCGTCTCTACAAGTTTCAACTAAATCCTGAAGAGTTGAAGAAATCTTGCCTTTTCTATTACTACCATGAAATGAAAAGCAAGAAGAAAAGTAAACAGAAGTGTATTAAATCAAGAAAAATAGAACCAACTAGGGAGGTCCAAATCCATGGGCAACTGCCAATAACAAGTCAAGTCACGCACTCACGCGGCCAGGCCCCTGTCAGCAGCCCACACTACTTTCCAAAAGACATCGAGCGCGCCTCGCTCTGTGTTTTGTTGCGGCTATGTAGCCTGGAAGCGGCGCCTCGAGCCTTAGGATTTTGGATTGGAGGTGTGTGTGGGTGACCTGAAAGTTTGTGCTGTTCCTTCCTTTGATGATCTGATCCTCGTCACCATATTCTCAATTTCAAGCTAGATACTAGTACTCCGTTGGAGTAGCTAGCAAGGCCAGCGTACAGGTGTTGAAAATATAAGCAATATTCCATATGATTTAATCTGAATAATAAACTGATAAAGTATAATCATACAAACGGTACGAAAACCAATTATGCAGATCAACAAAATAGATGAACAGATTACATCTATAGGAGATAAACTTATTACATCTACACCAAACGCTAAAACAAAAAATTCTAGCATAATCTGAAAAAGACAATTGAGGATCACATACAGTGTAGGCTGAATAGCAGCCGCAGCGGTCGCAGCAGCGTTGTCGCTCATGTTGAGATTGTAGAAGAAATTGGTGACGTCCGGGAAGAAGTCGTTGTTCGGAAACTTATCGTCGGACGACGTCGTGGTTGTCAGTAGTCGCGCTTGAGCGCTCCCCAAAAAACTGATCGCCCCTCACCCATACAGGTTCACAAGAGGCGGGGTTCCGGAGCCTACTGTCCCGATCTGTGGCGCACGCCGCAAGCCGGGATGGGAAAGACGAAGACGGCGGTGCAAGGTTCTGAAGGTAGGTGCGTGTTATGGATTGATTACCGATTAGGTTTAGCGCAGAAGCTTATATAGTGCAGGTCAGGAAGATCGTGGGACACAGCCCACGTCCGAGTCGGTAACAGCTCATGTCCATAAAAACTGAAAACGGCTGTAATTAACGCGCCCGTTAATGACTTCTAATTAATTTTCCCAACCAGCAAAATAAAACTCGGCTCGGCGAGATTCCCGCAATCGGCAGCGGCGGCGCACGCGCGTCGTGACGAGGCGGGCGGCGTCGGAGGAGGAGTGCGTGAGGGCTTCTCTCCTTGTCACACCTTAGTGAATGGTGCAACACTCTACTATATAAGATGGTTCAACTCCCTTTCCACTAGCAATGTGAGACTAAACTTTAGCACCACTAGCACAACCATATGCTGCCATGCATAAGTAGGCTAAAAAGAATTTTAAAATTGTCTAATGGACCAACAACGCAATATACAACAAATTCCAACAAGAAGTTCCCTGGTCTTGTCAATCCGTCTGCATTCTGGAATTACCCCTACTAATTCCGTGCTGTGTACTACTCCATTTCATGGAGCAGATAAGAATATAGAGTACGTACTACAAATTCTGTTCTATATATTCGGATCGTCCTTATATCTTCTCGGCTGCATCCTTCGGTTCTGTGAGACAAAATAATGAAGAGAAGCTTCAGAGAGTTCCAGGTTCCATAGGGATAAGGTTACCATACAATATACATGGTGGTTTACCCTGTTGCTGCTAGTGGAAGATCGTAGGAAATTTGGAAGCTCACAGTACAAAGTCTACGATATATCTGAACTTTTTCATAGCAGAGTGGGGGCCTAGTAAGAGACCAGAAGCACTGAAGCAGACAACAACAGCTCGGAGTAGAGTATACTACAGTACTACTACCCGGCCATCATCGTCATCATTGCCTCCGTCCACCACCGACGAGTGTTTCCTGCCCCCTTTTCTCACCGTGCAGAATATCCATGGAGAATATGACCCGGCCCACCCACATCCATCGTTGATCGTTCCCAGGGAGAAATTGTTTAGGCCCGGATTTTTTTGAGGGTCAGTGATGCCGCTGCAGTGCAAGTCTGCACCGCACTGTTTGGGAGAAAACAATGACATTATTGGTAGCTGCCTGGCCCACTGCTATATATCCGCACGCTTTTAATTTGTAGCTGCTCTTCTCACTCTTTGCTTGATGAGTTTGCGTTCGGTCGTTGCAGTTGCAGTTAGCTTGAGCGGAAGATAGAAACATACAGCCATACTAGTCGGGTTATTAATTAGTTTTATGCTAGGCAGTAGTCATGATTATGTGAGAACTGCGGACGTGTTAAATATTGTAAAAGAGCAATGCTCATATTGGAGTACTGGCTTTGCATAAAGGGCGATTCCAAACAGGTTGCCCATGTACCATCAGTGTACGTGTGGCCTCTGCAGGATGTCACATAAAGGCAGGCGAGCGAGGTTGGAACTTGGCACAAGCATTATCCTCACGAATATTCCGGCTCAGTTGGAGCCTGCTTCTCCAATCTGATCTGCTGGAAACGATCCAACAGTGCGTCCACGGACGCAGCGTGCAGCACGCCGTAGCTGGTGATCTTTTTTTTTCTTTAATGTTAGCATGACAGGTGCTAAATTCACTACAGATTGATCCACTTTATAAGAGAAATCGGACACAAAAACCATACATAGGATGCCTTTCAGCTTAAAATGCACAAACCAAAAAAGCACACAACAAGGACTCCGATCAAACCCGAGGAGAGTGTCGCCAAAGAGATGCCGCAGAAGTATACATTGCGGCCTAGAGGCCCTTGCTCAAAGTTGTTGCAAACCTTGAATTCGACTGTCGTCATGGGACTCCTCGTGCAACCCAAGCAGCGCCTCCAAGGAGGGAACGACGCTCTAGCGCGACCACTGCATGAACTAGCGAGCTAGGTCTAGGGTTTGCCCCATTGCACAGGAAGGGGCATGACGAAGAGGGACTAGACGACACATTCAAGAGGTGACAACACCTACAGGTGTTGCTGTCGTCTGCAACTGCATAGAAATTTCTCCCAGCCCAAACGTTAGCCCTAGTGGCGGATCCAGATTTCCACCAAACCCAGGGCCAAGATCGTATTATATGTTAAAATTATTCTAAATCCTAGAGAAATTAGTTCATTTTTACTAATATATAGCTGAAACTTTTATCTACACCCCGGGCCATGGCCCGGGTTGCCCGGGTGTAGATCCGCCCCTGGTTAGCCCCACCATCCACTAGAATATGTAATCCGGAGAAAAAAAGACAGAACAAACCACCGACAAGAGGCCAACTCATCCATAAACAGTATGGCCCGAATGTCTTCTTTCTGATAGAGACTCATCTGGATCAATGGCCATCAAAATGTCTTCGGAGATCGTTGGGGATGGATCACAAAGAAGTGATTAGGAGTGATGGGAGAAAATATGGACTTCTCCTCTTGCATATCTTATTATGAAGGAGGTGGCTCTATTATTTAAGGTAACAAAAGGAAGAATTATATTGATATCTTTATTGGCAGTGTCCAAGGAAAAAAGGCGGTTTACTGGTTTTTACTTTTTATGCTGACCCAAGGGGACAGATAAACATCTCTCATGGGATCATATCCGTGAGCTTCACCAAGTATGCAATATGCCATGGTTTATAATGGGAGATCTAATAAACGAGATAATGTTCCCTTTTGCAAAAGGAAGGGTAGTACTCGTCCATTACATTATATACGAGCTTTTCAAAATATGTTGAGTGATTGTGGGCTCTCTGATTTTGGTTTTGTTGGTGAAAATTTACCTAGTAGAGAGCATGGATTCGAGAAAGGCTTGATCGAGGACTGGTGACTACTAATTTGAAGGGAAAATTTGTAGATGTTATGCTTTAGAACCTAGACTTAATAGGTTTGGTATCATCGGCCCATTATGATGAGTTCCAAGGAAGTTTTGTTGAAAGAAATTATTCAGTCTATTCTAGTTTGGGAAATGGGGGGTATTTAAGGTACAAAAACAATTGTGCAAAGAAATCGATAATGCAATGGTTGAGTTTTGCTGGGAATACAATGATAAACAAAAAAGGATGCATTGGTTTGTGTTGTGATGAATGTGTATTCCTATGAAGCCAAGTGGAATGGGCTTTAGGGACCTTCATGCTTTTAATCCTGTAATGCTCGCAAAACAAAGTTGGAGGTTGCTTTTAAATCCCGAGACATAATCCAAGATAAATATTTTCTGTATGGTAATCTATTGAAGGCAGAGGCAAAGAGCGGGTCATCTTTTGCATCACAAAATATAGTAGAGGGTCTTCAAACTTTCACATGAGGCCATATATAGAGAACTGGTTCAGGGGCGAAAGTTAACATTTGGAATATCATTGGATCCCAAGTAGTCCGACGAGGAAGGTAATGTCACGCCATGGACAATGCATCTCGCAGTGTGTGGAGGGCCCTGTTGACCCATACACCGGGTGGTCGGATGAAGAATTTATCCATGAAAATTTTGTACCATTCGAGGTTGAGAATATATTCTCAAGATTTGGCAAGGGATCATAGTAAAACCCTTGCCTTCTTTGTCCATTTGGCATATCATGTGGAGTGGAATCACCAGTTTGGTGCTAGAGTTCTTAAAGCCTGATGGAAAATGGGTGACAAGGATAAACCTTGTTCGGGAAAAAACTTTGGAGTATGTCATTTTGGACCAAAACAAAAAAATCTATGGAAAGCACTACATGGTATCCTATCGGGAGGCCAATTTTGGATGATCGTCATATTCGGGATCCCTCTCAACTCTCAAGTTTTTAACATGTGCCAAAGCAAGAAAAGTTTGGTCTGAGTTGGGGTTAAAAGAGGTGATCGCTCAATCTCTGTTAGTGGATTGGTCAGGTGTGTTATTCTAAAAGATCTGTTGTGCAAAAAGCAAGGAATGCAATCGCCTATCATTGACCATCTACGACGGCAAGAATCATTACAAGTTGGGTGTTGGTATGTTTAGTGGCAACTTCTTGAGTTTGTTAAGGAATTAGATGTAGAAAATCCAATGAGATCGGCGTTTGCGATAAACGCCCTGACAACAAGTTATTTATCTCCAATGGAAGGAGCTAACATGAGAGAGTTGTATTCTCCAATGGAAGGAGTAACCATGAGAGAGTTGTACTTCAAGAAGCCCTGCTCTTCTTCCTCTTGATTCGCCATGACACTAAGGGCTTGTTTGATTCACAGTGTAGGAAAAATGGAGGGATAGGAAAAATGAAGGATTGGTGTGGCATGTCCCATTGAACCATATGAAAATGAGAACCATGAGAATTGGCATAAGAGGGTGTTTGATGGCAATGTAGGAAATCCATAGGAATTTGGTTGAAGTTTGAGTGGTCAAATAAGTAGCCTTACTCACAAAGCTAGCCATATGAGTTTTTCCAAGAGCTTAGACCTAATGGAAATTTTCCTATGAAATGGACTAGGCAAAGTTCCATAGGAAATAATTCCATGGGTTCTATTCCTATGAATCAAACGATGGTGGTAGGAAAAAATCCATAGGAACTCAATCCTATGAGAATCCTATGAAAATCCTACAAATCAAACAAGCCCTAAAGGGGAGGATGGGAGCATCTCGAAGTTGCATGTCCCTTGGGCGATGTTTTGGGGAGCTTCTGGAGTTTCTACTCCCCATGGCGGTTCCCAAGCGATGGCTGTTCGTCGCCACCGCTATCTCTGGCTAGACTCCTACCCCCGCCATGCCGAACAGTGTCGTCTGCTAGCTAGTTCTTAGTCTACCTCCAGCGAAGGTTCTTCTTCAACCCCAACACCAACTCTCTCGAAATAGGCTTTCGCCCCGCTATATTAATATAGCAACCACACGATACGACTGCTGGGCAGCAGCACAATCAAGCCCAAAACGAAAACGAAAAAGAAGAGAAAGAAAGAGAAAAGAAAGCTAACAATGGCAGATCGACAAAACAAGGGTGACCTGCAATCGCTGCGCCCTCCGACGATGTACCACCGCAAACCTAGCATTCCGGAGCACCGCGTACCAAGTAACACCTTCAGGAAGGGGGGCGACGACGACGACGCTGTTACCCGGACTAGTCCTAGGGGTTTCCCCCGGTACTCGGAAGGGAGTGGAGAAGTGGTACACCCGACGCCCTCCAGGAAGGAACGATGACACCCTCAGGCGTCACCGCGTCAGTGCCGGACGAGCCGACATGGATTTCTCCTGACCCCCCAAAAAACCACTCCCCCAGATGCTCCGACGTGCTCCACCACACATTGCCGCCCACCAACATGCGCCACCACGATCGAGATGCCGCCCTTGTCTGTCTCCCTGAGATCACCAGGACGAGGCCTAGAGGAGAAGGACAACACAGCAGGAATCGGAGGTGCTAGCAGTGCCGCCGACGGGATAGAACTACTTCCACCGTGTCCCGGTAGCCGACCGGACGCGGTAGTAGGGTCATACCAGGCCCCGTCGGGCCCGGCCAGACCCAGATCGGGCCCGCGAAGCCCCCACTGCCTTGGTGCAGCAAGTCAGCAGCACCGCCACCACCATCCAGATGCCCACGCGAGCTAGATCTCCACCGGGAACCATCGCAGACGACGCCGCCCGTCGGACCAGATGGGGCCCGAAGAACCCATCTGGCAATGGCGCGCCGCCAACCTCTGCAGGGCTCGCCACCAACGGCCGCGCCCCACACCGGCGAGCTCCCAGCCGACGCCGAGCTACCCCGCCGCCATGCCGAACCACCGCTGCTGAGGAGCACCGCCGCTTGCCAACCCTCCCGAGCCGAGCCTCGTGCGCGGGGGGAGAAGAGCGCCCGCCGCCGCCGGCACCGTGCGGGCAACGCCCGGCGGCGACCGCCAGCGACATCGGGGAGGAAGAGGCCGGGGAGGCGCTAGGGGAGGGGGTTGGAGGCCGTCACGTGCGCCGCTGTGGAGCGACGCGGGCCAGGCTGTTTCCTCCACCCCAACACCAACGCGCCCTCTCATGTCGCTGCTCAGCCAAGTGGTCTCGTCCCTGATCTAGGCAGCGGTGGCTGCGTCCGATGGTCGCTCGTCGCTGGCGTTTTGCATGAAATTGATCGCGTTTTCATAGTCCGGGTTAGGATGTTCTGCGTAAAGGGTTAGGGCTCCATTGTAATTTTCCTTTTCTTCTAGGGTCTTTTTGTGAATGTAAAAAAAAAGACCAAGAAACCACCGGGTACTCTACTACACAGTACAGACAAAATTACACAGGGAAAATCCTAGAAATCTGACGAACAAAATTGGTCCCGCTCCTGCACGGGTGCGCGGTGCGCCGCGATGTACGCTCCTACGCCGCCTCCTCTGCCCTGCGCGGCTCGCCTGCGTCCGCGTGTACGGCGGCGGGGAACGCGAAGGGCCTGGCGCTGGCGATGAAGGACGGCATGTCGTCCCCGGCCATGATGACGACGACCTTGGGCTCCCTGTCGAGCGGCGCCATCGTCCCCCGCGCCGACGCCGACTCCGCGGCCGCGGTTCCGCTTCCACGCCGCGACGAGCTGGTGGGTTTGCGGCGCGTGCAGACGAGGATGAGCAGCGCCACCGCGATGAGCCCCATCATGAGCGCGAAGCCGAGGAAGAGGTACGGCGTCGGCGTCCTCCACAGCCCTGGGTGCGCGTGCGCGACGTGTCCCGCCGCAGCCGCTGCTGCCTGGTCACCGCCGCCGACTCCCACCAGCGCCGCCGCGCCTTCTCTAACCGGCCTCATAATGAATCGAACACACGGATTGATCCTTTTCTCTCTCTCTATTGCTCTCTCTCTGGCTATCTCTATCTCTGCGTGAAAGTGCACTACGGTGGTTTTAATTTCTTCTCTTGTTCTTCTGCTGTGGCTGCTGCTGTGCCGTGACCAAGGTGAGGGGAGGGGCGGGCGCTTTTTATAGTCGGCGGGGTTGGGGTTGGGGAGCGGGGAAAAGAAACCGCGAGCGCGAGAGGGAGGGCTTCCCCCCAGGTGCTCCAGCTGCTGTTGCTGGCACCTGGGTTTGCTTTGGCTGGTCTGGTTTTTGCTGACGTGGCAGGCTGCATGCAGAGGTGGAATGCACGGAGGACGACAGCTAGGTCTAGCTGCCTGCGCGCGGCTGTGTTTTGGCCGCATGGAGACTGGGGTCGATCTGGTTTTGCCTTTCAGAGACAGCTGGTGGGGACTAGACTACCCATGACGGCATCGCTAAAAAAAACGAATGCATTGTGCTATGGCGATTATGTGCGAGATAATTTCTTTGTTTAAAAATATAAAATATTAAACTTTTAGTCTTGTGAGTCGAATGTATCTAGATGTTTTTCAGTGTAGATTCGTAAAGGATCGTAGTGAACCTATACACGAAATGTCATCTAGATACTTTTAGAAAGTGATAATGTACCATGCTTGTGGTTAAAGTGGGAAGCGGCGACTCGAGAACGCGGACCCGTGCATGAGAGTAATGGCAAGAGTTAAACCGAGCCGGCCCCGTGTGTGTACTGGCCGAGCGAACGGGTAGAGATTCAGTGAACCTAGCCGTCTGGTAGAAGCATGTGCCCCTGAACCTGGTCCACGTACAGCTTGTAGACACATTTGGAACAACAACCGGCGTGGTTGCCACTGCACTGCACAGTCTGCACTACGTGATTGCCAACTTTGTACTGTACTGTGCTACTTCCAGCATCTGCGCGAGCTGGCGAGTTAAGCCCATGCCCTGAACGAGAAACCAATTAATGACGCGATCTTCCTAGATAGTAGGACGACGGGAGCTGGTTCAGTGAACCTTGCGGTGAAAAAGATCGAGTCGACGAACCTGGCCAGGCAACCGGGAATATACATACGTACTTGCGTACAAACATAGCTTGGTGTAGCTGATACCCGAGTTAATTGTACTGCGCCGTCATCTGTACTGCCCGAGTTAATCAATGAAGTACTCATACGCGCCTAGACTGGTCGACGGCAGTTCAGTGAATCTTCCCGTGGGAAAAGATGTTGTCGCCGAACCTGCTCCAAGGCCCCGGGAATATCCATATATGGAAGTCAACTTTTTTAAGTTCGACCGAAGTTTTTGATTAAAATATCAAGCAATACTCAATCTATATCAATAGATTTATCATACAGTATATTTTATATTGTGCTACTCCCTCCGTTTCAAAATAAATGTCTTACATTTATTAAATTTGGATAAATCTAGAGACTAGTTAGTATTATATAGATTCATCCAAAATTTTAAAAACCTGAGACATCTATTTCAAGACGGAGGGAGTAATATACATGGAAGTAATAGTTTTTATATTTTTGGTCAAGCGTCTCCCTAAATTTGTAAGATTTATTCAATGGAATGGAGGTAGTAGACTCGTTCGGAACGATTCACGGGCAACATGCTATGTGGCCAGCTGCGTTCGATGAGCGCATTAAGTACACCCTCTTCCCTCTCACTTCTCTCTTCTCCCTTTTAGAGTCCCCCATGTGCTCCCGGCAACCCTCTTCGCTCTCTCTGGTGGCCTTGTCGTCCGAAGCAGAAAGGGGAGGGGAGGCTGGCCTCCCTCTGTATGTTCCTGAAGTGTTAGGAGTAATTGTCCCTTGGTGGCGTATAGCGTTATGCCGAGGAGATCTTGGGCACCGACACCCCCGAGCGGTGTCTTGTGGCCGGTGAGGCATCCCACGCTGACGACAACCCAAGTGGCGAAGTCCCTGGTGTCGATGACGGCGGTCGTCCCTCGAGTTCATGTCTGAGCTGTGGTGGAGAAGAAGGACTGAACCATGTCTATTTTTTGTTTGTTGGGGTCATTCTTGTAAAGGTCTAGGACCATGTTGTTATTCTTGTTTTCTTTAGGGTCCTTTTTGTAGCTGGTCCCAACGCTTAATACCACTTTTGGGGCCTCTTCCTATCGGATCGAGTACAACTGTACTTGTGATGACCTCTTGGCTAAATAATGTACTCTCTTGGCAATGGAACTGCACCTCTCTCTCGTCTTATTGTTACTCCTTTCGGTCGCATCAAATTTTGTCTAGTATGGACCGGAGGAAAAAGTTGATTTTTTTTATCTTACTAGCAAAATGCCCGCGTGTTGCGACGGAAGAAGTTAATCTTTGTTGTGTGGTTGGTAAATCTTTTTAAAAATCAGTGATACATCGTAGCATAGAAAGTTTTTTTTAACTTGTTTGGTGACATCCGCTCCTCGATTTCCACATCTCCTTATGAAGTGCATGCTGTTGTCCTGGCACTATCCTGTTTAATTAACCCACACATTTATTTTATTATCAGCCCACACACACAAAAAACGGAGCATAAATATAGGAGAACAACCAAAATACCTACCGATCATTGTTATCTCCTATTCTACCAATTTGTTTTGCAGATTTTGAACGACGGAACAAGACGAAGTTCCCAAAACATAAATAGAAGCAACCTAGTGTGCCATCAGCTCCTGTGGGAAAAAAAGTTATGTTTGTGGGAAATTTAATTTGGAGAGTAAGATCACGTCATCTTGAGTTAGCCGATTGAGGTTCGACTACTCGAACACTGTTCCCTGTTCCGGTGTATGCACAGTTAGTTTTGCATAGAGACTGTTTCTCATCAACTTCTATCTCACCTTGGCTCGGCTGGATTCTCTTCCGATTTTCTCCTCTCGTCGTCGGGACTCCGGAGACCAATTGTGTCAGTTATCTGTGGCCGAACCCCTAAAAAATACTTTAACAGGTATTTTACTTATAGATGGCATTGGTGAGTAATTTCTACTTGGTGGGAGGGTAAACCTGTCCAAAAAAGTGTTGGACCAGGAGAAACACTTTGTGCTTTATTATTAGTATAGATATAGATATAGACATAGATATAGATATAGATAAGAGCATCTCCACTAGCATTCCCAGGACGCAGATCAATTAGGTCCGGACATCGAAATTCGGCCAAGTCGCATTCCCAGTAACCTTTTTTCGTTTGGATTTGGACCAACTTTGGTCCGGACTTCCCAGGCCATTCCCAGGATCCTGGAAACGCCCTGAAACGGACGAAACGAAGCGGCGTGTGGACCCGTCCAGTCAGCGAGGGAAGCCGAATCGTCGTCCTTCTCGGAACCACGCGACGATCGCTAGGCAATAACTGCCCGTCGCGTCGGCCACGCGTCGCCGTAACTCCGCGCCACCGCCGTCCCCTCAGATCCCGTGACGGACCGGCGGGCACTAACTTCCCACCGTTTTCGCTTTCCCCGCCCTCGCCGCCCCCTTTGGCCTATATAATCCGGCGGCATCGCCGGCTCATTTCACTCACCTCCAACGCTCCTCCACATCCCTTCCACAGCTCCCCAACTCCAGTGAACTCCGAGTTCTCCTTCCCCGCGCACCATGGGCGAAAGGTACCCCGGCGACCCAGAGGCGGCGAATAGCTTCGGTTGACGCACCCTTCAGCCTTGGGAGGTGCGCATGTTGTACGAGGTGGCCTACATGGCGCCGCCAGACATCCGCCTCCCAGCCGGCTGGAAGCTTAGCGCCGGTGGGATCCCTATCCCGCCGGAGCCAAAGCCCGAGGAGCTCGACAACGAGATAGCGGCGGCCATCGCCGCCGTGGATGACCCGGACCTCGCCGAGGATCCGGGCAACCACGTCTTCTTGGAGCAGCGTCTCGCCGAGCGGCGGCAACAGGCGCTCGCCCGCCACGAGGGGCCGCCGCCGAAGAGGAACAACGAGACCTGGTGCCGCCGCTTTTGGAGCGCTCTCGGGCGCACACTCGCCGCCGTGCTGGAGCACATCCACGCCGGCAATGAGCCCCATCTGAATTCGTCCATATTTAATGAAATCCGCTGAATTTATCAAACACGTCTGAAATTTAGCCGAACGCGGGAACTCGGCATGGTAACGCGAGTGGAAAACTCGGCGTTTCTAGGGCGAAATCAAGTTTCGTCCGACCAAAATTTAGTCCAGATTTCGGCATGGATCGCCCAACTTGTAAGGATGCTCTAAGTCCGGTAGGACCTTTCTAATGAGAGAGCTTCTTTGTCAGTCAGTCAGTCAGTCAGCACAAAACCATGCACGATTTGATGTAGCTACTCACCTTAAAGTTTAACCTATACCTCTTCCGGCATGATCATCACATCACTAATAACTGAACCACATGGAACACATGCGCATATAGTACATGCTTTGTTTCATACTCTAGCCGCTCCGTGTCGTGCATGCACACAACACGTACATACACGATCGAGTCGTGCCTCCCACTCCATGCTTAAATTCCATGCCACGCCAGAAGATCATAGCGGCGGCGGCTGCTGTACTGTACTAGTACTACAGGAGTAGTACTGTACGAGCTAAAATCAAACTCTTCGAAACACTAATCGACAGGCACGCCGCGATGTCAATCGATCGATACGCGGCGCCTTCATGCACGGACCGAGCTGGCAGCTGACCGCTTTACGTACGTCTCCCCTGGATCGGGGTCGAGCCGCCGCGCGCATTCAAATCATCAAGGCAGGCTGGATTAAGTACTACTGGAATTTCCAGCTGCATCGATCCACGCCGCGTGCTGCCTGCCTGCCTGCTGTTGCTGAGCAATAAAACGCATTGTTGCTTTGCTAGCTATGTATGCAGCCTTGCACCCCCGTCCCGCTAGCTGCTGGTCGCCGCCTACCTAGATCGATCGATCGATCGTTGCTAGCTCGATCGCTGTATTTTCACGAGAAATCTATCAAACCATAGTACTATGCGTGTCGTGTCGTGCTCTGCGTGTAGGCAGACTTCAGCTGATGCAGGACAGAAAGGACAAACTGGGTGGAAAGTAGAAAAGCGGTTGCACGAATCGACCGTCGATCATGCGCGACCGGGCCGGGCGTCGTCGTCGAGTCGACGATGGTGCGAAAATTTGTCGCCATTGTTGACAAGAGCTGGTCAAGTAAGTCAGAAACGATCCATTTCCAATTCCTTCCACACATACACACAAGTTGCCAGGCTAGAGATCCATCGAAGACCGTACCGTCCAGCCTTTTTGACATCATGCATACAAATCCACTGGATCGGCGCGGTGCGCGGCAGGCGCACTACCTAGCTTAACTAGATGAGTTGGTGATGGCGCGCCAATGGTTATGGGTTAGGCAAAAGTAAAGCAGGACGGAGGAATTATTAGCACAACTTTATAGACAGTTAATGATTAAATTAGTTTGACCTTTAGCACAAAGCAAGTTAACTAGGCCTACCATTCTGGAAGAAAGGATAATTAACCGGATTTGCAGCACTACTGGGAGATTATCCTCGGGTTCCTCCGGCTCTTGAGATTATCCAAAAGTTAACTAATAAGCGTTGTTTGTTAGATTCCCGCATCACCTTAATTATCAGGGAATCTGATGACACCCTAACAGGAACAGAACAAAGGTAAATGATGCATCTTCCAAGTAGGGCATGTAGTTGAAGGTCGACTAGTGATATCCAATAAGAAATGAACGGAATAAAGGGGATGCGGCGACAAGTCTCCGAGCTAATTAAGCAGGACATACATAGAGTTGACGATCGAAGATGTAGTAATAAAAAAGGAAAACAAAGAGAGGCGAGGTTTCTAATCAATAGCTAAGCATATATTAATGTGGTTCATATCTCAACCTATGGGTGGTGGGCATTAGACGTGCCTTTGGAAGGCATGCGACAAGGTAGCTTGGGAAGAAGTTTGCAAACCAAAAGTTCTTGGCAGGCTTGGGTTTATCAACCTAAAAGAATTGGCTTCAGCTCTTAGAATGAGATGACTATGGCATGAGTGGAGAGAGAGAAAGACAAACCTTGGGTCGGCTTGGGCAATCCTTGCACACCCCTTGATACCGATCTTTTTGCGACGGCTACAACAGTTACCTTAGGAAATGGTAAAAAGGCTCTCTTTTGGGAAGCTTCTTGGGTAAACGGTTTGAGGCATAAAGATGTGACTCCACTTATTTTTGATCTCTCGAAGAAGAAAAGCGCCATGGTGGACAATGCCTTGGCAAATGATTTTTGGGTTGCCCAAAATTAATACTCCGTCCGTCTCAAAATAGATGTCGCAGATTTGTCAAAATTTAGATAAATCTAAACACTATTTAGTATATAGATTCATCCAATTTTGGTAAACCCAAGACATCTATTTTGAGATGGAGGAGTATGCAAGATGGTCTTTCTCTCCTCCATATTGAAGAATTCTACACCCTTTGGGAGATGCTTCAATACGTCACCTTGAATCCTAATACTTTAGATTCTATTGTTCGGAAGCTCTCCAACAATGAGGTCTACTCGGCTAAGTCGGCATACATGATGCAATTCCTTGGCCATACATCTTTCATTTCAAAGTCTTCAGTTTGGAAGCCATGGGAAACTTCTAATTGTAAGATCTTCGCTTGGTTGATCCTTCAGAATAGAGTTTGGGCGGCAGATAGACTACAACGTAGAGGATGGCCAAATTATGGCCTTTGCAAATTATGCAATCAAGTTCAAGAATCGGTCGCGCATCTTCTCTTCAAGTGCCCCTTCACTGTTAAAATTTGGACAAGCTTAAAGGCTTGGCTTGGGCTCTTTGATCTCGAGCCTAGAGATTGGCGATATTTTCAAACTCTTAAAGATTGGAGGACTTTTGCCATCGCCAAGAAGGGGAACTCTCGAAGAGCATTGGCTTCGCTAGCTATGTCGGTGTCCTGGAAGATTTAGAATGAGCGTAATGACGTGTCTTTAGAAACCAATATTCTACTGTCAAAATGATCATTGCAAAAATCAAAAAGGAGGCGAATTTGTGGAGCCTCACGGGTGCTAAAGAGCTTTGTAACACTATGCCAAGAAAGTAGACGTTTTGTGTATCCGTTTCTTGCTCTTGGCGGTTCTGTAAGACCTATTTAAAAACTTCCTTCTCTATTAATGAAAACGGCATGTCTTTTGCCTTGTTTAAAAACAAAGCTCAACCTATCCTCTGAGACCAAAAAAACAGCCGTATACAACTCCTGCCTTTTCAGCTACAATTAGGAGAGGACTACACTATATGAATGCTAACTACTCCTTTCGTTTTATAATATAAGATGTTTTAGCTTTGTAAAATGAGTGTATCTAGATCTCTTTTAGTGTGTAGATTCACTTTAAATAAAGATACGTTAAAAAAATCTAGATACACTGTTTTCACAAAGCTAAAATATTTTATATTATGAAACGGAGGAGTAGAAGCATTCATGGCAGGAAAAACAGATGAGTGCAAAATAATTCGATTCGCAACATACGATGTTGTACTGCTCAGGGTAGCTGCCGGCAGAGATACTTGAGAAATCCATAAGTGCGTCCGTCCAAAGAAGCCGGCCGGCAGCTCTTAGTGGCTGATCTTTGAGACTTTGACAAATCCAATCGAGAAGAAGCGTCCCTCTCACGACGATCCGGCGATGCGCGCTCGCGGCGGCTCGACGGGCACCACTAGGCGCACACAGACACATGGAGAGAATAATGATCACACCAAACACATTCTTCGTTCCCCTATCATGTTCAACCTGCAGCTCTTGTCCCTGCGTACGGCGAGGTCAAATACTAAAAGCATCTTTAACAGCGATGTATAATAAGTTTGGTGATGTAAAATCTAACTTTTATCATTAGATTTTATATCACCGGAGGCAAAAATGCCTCTCCAACAACTGATGTATAATTTTTATATCGCGATGTAAAATTGGCCACAGGTGATGCAAATATAGATCACCTACTCTGGTGATGTAAAACCAAGAGACACACGCACGAGTCCCCAACAACCGCTGTGATACTTCCTCGCGCCCACGCACCTTACTGCCCGCCGCCGCGATTCGGCCGCCATCGGCCATCGCCCCTGCCATGGCGGGCTCCGGCCTGACCACCGACCCCTCTCAGACCCATCCTCCGACCGATTTCGCCCCTCCGCCGGCCCCAGCAGTCGCTGCCGCCACCCGAAACGCTATGAGGCTAGTGTCGCACCGCGCTCTCCTCGCCCCGTCTGGTCATCGCGACCGCGGGTCCATCCCAGGCCATCCCCGCAGTGGTCAAGAAGCCGGCTAGTGGGCGGAAGCCGGGCGCCGGCGCTCACGGCTTCTGGGGAGAAGGACAAGAAGCAGAAGTGCATGGCCATCTCCGCCGGCGCCGTCGTCGAGGAGGATCTTCCCACGCCGCCGTCATAGACTTCCACGGGGGAAGAGAAGGTTAACCCGACGCCGCCGCTAGTCTCAACGCACGTGGTCGACGAAATGTTACAAAGGTATTTTAAATCACTTGTTGTGACATGGGTGATTTAAAATACATCATTCGAAAATAAGAAAGTTGACAAGTGATATAAAACACCCATTTTGTTGATGTAAAACTTTTACATCACCTGTTTTCGGTGGCCTATTATACATCATGTCTAACAGCAAGAGGATCACGGCTTCAATAGGCTCCACTACTTTACCATCTCGCGCGATCGTTGGTGGTTTTAGTTTTGGTTGGTTGCCGATGTGATGTGATGTGCACGGTCGTAGTAGGGTGCGTGCCTGGCATCGACCGAGTCTCTTCCTGCGAAAAGGGGAATTAATGGGAAACGCATGGCTTGAGCAGGAAGAGAGTGACGGATCACCGGCCGGAATTTGTCTGTTGCATCGATCGGCCCTAAACAAATCTCTCATGTTGCACGTTGCGATCTCTGCCCGGCTGGAGTGGCCTCCAAGGTGTGCCATCGATCTCATGTTGCACGTTGCGATCAAGCTTTGGTACTAATTAAAAGGTGTTTCTTGTCTTCCTGTTTGCTCGATAGGCTGTATACTGAGCGTGCTGCTTGATATTTTGCTTAAGCTAGGCACCCTTTATCACTCGAGACGTGTACAGGGTTTGTGCCTCCCTTGTTCGTCAATGCATACCCACGAGACTGCACATATCGGTCATGCCAACCTCAGGAGGCACACCGCGTCCTGTTTATCTGTCGGTCAATCACTCCACTCTCTACCACAGCTACCAACGCGGTGCGATGTAGTACAAGAGGGGGATTTCATTTACTGGTTCGGGGCTTCACGAGCCCTAGTCCTAAAGGGTAGGAGTTGCGTGCAATTAGACAGCAGGGATTAAATAGTTGTGAAAACCATCTAGAATGGATAAAACGGGGTAAATATAAATTAAACACAAATACGGTCATTTGGATTCGAAGAAAAAACGTTCAAACTCAAATATCACTGTAAGTAACCTCCATTAACTTTTCTTTGGGATGGACTGTCAGTAATTTTCGTTATTCTTTGCCGGCATGGACTAATTGACTTTCGTCTGGACCAGGTCTTCTTCTCTCCTCTTCCATTGTCGTCCAAATCCCTATCTCACCTCCGGCTCCTCCTCACCAAATCGGAGCTCGCCGTGGCTCGACTTGTCTCTCCACCATGGTCAGTCAACGTCGCATGCCCATAATCGGGCCTCGTTGTCGCCTCCGCCGTCCCAATCACCAGATCGAAACTCAGCATATCTTCCCTGGCCGATTCCTCTCCAACAAAGGAACGGGGCCCGTTAGGAGATCCGCACTGGCAAACGACCTCGAGAGGATGTGTTCTGTCTAGCACCCCAGGCATGGTTGCCCTGGCAGCGGAGTTTGACGACCGCGCTCTACTGACAACCGTGCTTGCGACACGTCCCGATGCGTACCAGCGGACTTGCTACCTTCGTTTAGGTCTCGTTTTTGGATCAGGTACGACATGCCTAACGAGAGATCTTCCTCATCGGTCGCTGTTTGGGGCTACTTCAATAGCAAGGACAAGCGAAATGAAAAAAAAAATGCTCTCGCCACTCGCGTCGCCCCCGCACGGGTGATAGAGTTGCCACCCTCCACCTTTCCTCCCCCGCCACTGCCGGCAGCGGCGCCGGTGATGTGTGGTTTCTACAGAGCAGCGACGCGGTGCAAGAACGTGGTAGGGATTCCCTTGTCCGCTCGTGATGAGAGCGGTGTGTCCTTTGATGGCGGCGACTGTGAGCTAGAGGATGGGGAAGGTGGCTGGTGGAAGTCTGTTGCATCGTGGCGGCTGGCATTACGGGCCCGATCTTGGCCCAATCGGACCCTCTGGGATAGGTTTGCCCCTGCAGGGGCTTTATGGACCTAACTGGAAATGACTGCGACCACGTCTGGTTGTCTACCTCCTTTGGCGGTGGAGGAAGCTCCCTCACGTGTGGTCATGGTACTGTTGGCCCCGAATTGAGCTACTATTTTCCCCCTTCGGGCAGGTCTCATGTCTGTTGCTTTGGAGAAACGACGATGGTGGCTTCATGAACGTAGTGGCGCATGATCGTGGCGGCGAGTTTGGTGGTGCCGAGGCTTCGAGCTTGCGAGGATTCCGTGCTTCGGATCGTACACGGGGTTCGATAGAAATCCCATTCGCCTCGACCAACACTGGCGCAGTGCTGCCTTCGGGTGGCACTATTCCATTTTTTTAGGGCTTCGTGGCTACCCTAGGTCCACTTCCTCTATGTGCTGGGAGAAACCTAGGATAAGTTGGTCCGGGCAGCAACCATCGCCATTTCATTCTTGAAGGTGCTGCTTGGCACCGATTGTTTCCATGCTAGGAGTGTGGTGGAACATCTTATTTTGGACGCGGCGGTTGCGGGCCATAGTCGTTTAGTCGATCGGTCACGGTTTTCTAGTATTTGCTTATTCTTCTCTTTTGGACATGTTTTTGCTACTGCCCCACATTTTCTTGGTTTCAAACATGTCGTTGCTTGTATGGTATGATTTCTATATTTATATAGCGAGCCAAAAATAATTTCTGAGTCGACAGAAAACCATGGACGATTGGAGCTACTCACCCTAAAGTTAACACTTACACCTCATCCGGCCTGATCATCACATCTCTCATACCTGAACCACATGAAACACATGTGCGCATATGCTTGATTTCATTTTGGCCAGCCGCTCCGTATCGTGTATGGACACAACACGTACGTACGTACACGAGCCGTGCCTCACACTCCATGCTTTGCATGCCACATGACATGCCAGGCTAGAAGATTCTAGCGGCGGCGGCCGCGATGGCTGCTGTATATATGACGACGGTATACGAGCTAAAATCAAACTCTCCGAACACTAACCGACAGGGGTCACAGCCGCCTGTGACTCACAGGCCATGGGGCTTGCGTGCACCGCGATACGCCGATACGTCGAGCGATACGCGGCGTCACGGACTGAGCTGGCAGCTGACCGCTTTATGTTTCCCCTGGCCTTGGATCGGGGTCGAGCCTCCGCGCGCATTCAAATCATCCGGGGAGCAGGCTGCAGGAGTAAATGGATTTTATGGGCAGTGGAGGGTAAGTTCTCGCACGTAGCCCATAGCTAGCTAGCTAGCCATCTGGATGGAAGCAAGCAACCGCGCGTGTGAGCCACTAGATTTGGCCACTCACAGCTGGAATTTCCAGCCGTGAGGAGGAGTTAAATCTATATCGTTAGTTACTAAATTTTCTTAGCAAAGTTAATACGGTTATTGTATAACGGGAATACAAGTTTACGGTCATCGAAGACGCGTCGGAGTGTCACTCACTGACAAGCCATGTTGTTTTTTTAGGAAGGCCCCTTAAAAAAATACATTAACAGGAACCATGTGAACGCCTCCTTCTCTAGCAAGTTTCCATCCGTCTGCCTCCCCTGCTCCTATGCGTGCCTCTTTTTCTAGAAAGCTTCCATCCGTCTGGCATGAAGGCCGGCATCATGGAATGCCTCCTTCTCTAGCAAGCTTCCATCCGGGGGAAGGAGGTTGTCTGCCTCCCCTGCTCCTACGCATGTCTCCCCTGCTTTAAGGGCCGTCTGCCCCCCTGCTCCTACACATGCGGCTTCCATCCATCGTCGATGCGGATAGACAACAACACACGCGAGCAGAGGATGCGTGTGCAGAACACCATGGCCATGGCGAGCTTGCCGCTGGAATCTCATCCCTTCCCACGACATCCCCAAGCAGATCAGCAGCACCTCGTTCCCCAAGATGCCGGCCTCCATGCACTGGGTGTCCACGGCCAACTCTGGGCGTGTCGGCCGCACACGACACGGCCTCCATGCACTGGGTGTCCACGGCCGCTCTGGTGGTCGCTGATGTCGAAGCAGTGGTAGTCGCCGAGGTCTGTTGTGTCGAGGAGAAGTCTAGGATGCATACACCACAGGTGAGCGTGTTCCGTCTTCACCGAAATGGTCGACGAAAGGTGGCGCTCCCCTCGGTCTCATCAAGGACTTCGTCTCGGTGGTCTTACAGGATGCGCGTGTGGTCCTAGAGCCTCTGCGCTGCACGGTGATTCTCTAAGGCAGATGTAGCGGCTTGGGACAGTAGCCTCCGGCGACGGATGGAGGCCGCACGCGTCCTTGGCGGCGTGGCCCGGGCCCAGACAAGGGCGAGCCGCCGCCATTGGTCTTCCTCATGTGGGACGTGGAGGAGAGCACAGAGGCTCAACAGCGTCTACAAGCAGAGCAGGGAGGGGAAGGAGCTAGTGATGCGGCAGGTGCTGACGCCGCTGATTCAGATTCAATCCGGTCCACCCAATTAATTCTGATTTATATGGAAACGGCGGCAGAATTCGTAGGGGAATGGCAGCGGATTTCGAAGGCAATGACGATGCGCTCGGGGGATTGTAGTCTCGCCGTGCGCGAGCGTTTTGCAATGACGACGCGCTCGGGGGATTATAGTCTCGCCGTGTGCGAGCGTTTTGCAATGTCGACGCGCTCGAGGGATTGCGGTCATGACGTGCGACGCGCTCGGGGGATTTCGAAGGCAACGACAACGACGACGGGCAAAACAGTTAAGCAATTGTCTGAGATAAAAAGTAAATTTTAAGGGCTTTTCTGTAAATGAAACACACCTAGAGGCTGCCAGTGGGTCCTAACTCGCCACATCATCAAATCCATCTATACGGCGTGAGCGGTGACCGCGAGTGACAATCCGAAGCGTCTTCGGTGACCATAAATTTGTATTTCCGTTATACAATGACTATATTAACTTTACTAAGCAAGTCTAATTTAACTCTGCGAGGAGGAGCCTCAGCTGCATCGATCCACGGTCGCGTGCTGCTGAGCAATAGCCGCATTGCTTTGGACTCCCGTCTTCCCGCTAGCTGGTCACCGCCTACCTAGATCGATCAATTGTTGCTAGCTAGCAGGATTTTCACGAGAAATCTTTCAAACCGTTGTATGCGTGTCGTGCTCTGCATGTAGGTGGACTTCAACTGATGCAGGACAGAGGGACAAATGGGAAAAGGTAGAAAAGCGGCTGCGCGAATCGACCGCGTCGGTATTGCGCGACCGGCCGGGCGTCGTCGTCCAGTTGAAGATCGTGGGAAAATTCGTCGCCATTGTTGACAGGTGGTCAAGTCAGAGACGATCCGTTCCTTCTACACATCCGCATGCGCGCGCAGAAGTTGCAAAGATCGATCGAAGCTGGACGGAGGAATTATTAGCATAACTTTATCGACAGTTCATGAGATTAAATTAGTTTGACTTTTAGCTAAAAGCAAGTTACTGTATTACTCAGGCCTACCATTCTGGAAGAAAGAATAATTAACCGGATTCGCAGCACCATTAATTGGAAGATTATCTGTGGGTTCCTCCGGCTCTTGAGATTATCCAAGAATTATATATCAAGGAATGTGATGACACGCTAACAGGAACAGAACAAAGGTAAATGATGCATCTTCCAAGTACTAGGACATTTAGTTGAAAATCGACTAGTGCCATCCAATAAGAAATGAACAGAATAAGGGGACACGGGGAGATGCCTCCGAGCTAATGCAGGACGTACATAGAGTTGACGATCAAGGAATAACAAGAAATGGAAAGAATGCGAGGGGAGGAGACCTCTGATCTATGCTTAACCATATATTCATGTCGTCCACCGTTATGCATCCATGCATGGCAGGAGAAAGAAAGCTAACACGAGCCCACCCTTATAGAAGAAAGAAGAATTAACCTGGATTCTTAGCACTATGTATGTGATCTCTGGTAGATTAACCCTAGGTTCCGTCTGGCTCTTGAGATTATCCAAAAGTTAACTAAACATGGTTTGTTTGATTCCCCGTCACCACTTTACCAGGATTCACAAGTCTATGGTGCCAACGGACCGGGATTTAGAGTTCGGGATGATGCACCAACATATTGATGTCCTCAAATTCCACCTTCGCCTGATGAAGCTCAGCCAGGTATGACTGTTAGCAAGATAATTGTGCACGATGTTTGTAACCAAAATATGGAGTAGTACTCCACTTTGGATAGAGATAGATTTGGATAGAGATAGATCTTGTTATGATCTGTTGAGATCACTACCGTCTCTCCCTCCCTGTCGTACGGTATTCAATCTTGTAACAACTTTGTGATTCTATTTAACACGAACCCGTGGTCCTCAACAGGATGCACGTTTCGAGCCAGATACATCTAAACTAATATGGTATCAGAGCGACTCCCTTCTCCGACATAGCTGCCACCCAAACCCCAATCCAGATCGCCGCCGCCGCCGCACATCTGCTGCTGCCGCCGCACCTACAGAACCCCAAAACCAAAAAAAAAAAACCTCGACAAAACCCAGCCGCCGCCGCATCTCTTTTGCTGCCGCCGCACAACCTAGACGACAACCCTCGACAAAACCCAGCCGCCGCCGCACCTCCTGTGCTGCCGCCGCACAACCTAGACAACTTCGATTCCTTGCTGAGATGACGAGCTCTACATCAACACCGCTCGCCTCCGCCCTGGGATCTCCTCCCTCCACCAAGCTGACACGGTCGAACTTCCTTTTTTGGAAGACCCTTGTCTACCCGCCTCTCCGTGGCGCCCAGGTCCTTGGCCTGCTTGACGGCACGGAAGCTGCACCGGCAAAAACTATGGAGGTCGAAGATGCAAACAATAAGAAGGTCATAGTCCCAAATCCTGCCTATACCACATGGCTGAGTCGGGACCAGACGGTGCTTGGATTCCTCGTGAATTCCGTGGCACCGGAGATTCTCGCTCACGTCGTCGGCCTCGAATCATCTGCTGCAGTGTGGTCGGTCATCACCAACATGTTCTCCACCCTCTCCCGCACGAAGATCAATCATCTGCGGGGTGCGCTGTAGTCCACTAAGAAGAACGAGCTGGCCGCTGCAGCATACTTCGCCAAGATGAAGAGCTTCTCCTCCGAGCTCGCTGATGCGGGCAAGATCATTGAAGAAGACGAGATGGTGGGGTACACCATCAATGGCCTCGATGGAAGCTACAACGACCTCGTCTCCTCTGTCAACGCAAATCCCGGTACCACCCTCGATGATCTTTTTAGTCAAGTTTATGCTCATGATCTTCGCAATGAGATGCTCGCAGAAACGGGACAAAATACCAGCTTCACCTCCTCCGCCAATGTCGCTGCTCGCCCTACCCGCGACAACAACCGTGAGTCACGTCCACGTGGTGACCGTGGTCGCTCCCCTGACCGTGGCCGCTCTCCTGGCCGTGGCCATCGTGATGACGACGGATGGCGACGCCGCGATGAGGATGGACGTCGCGATTGGCGCCGTGATGATGGTAGACGTCGCCGTGATGATGGGGGCCGACGCCGTGATGACGGTAATGATGGTGGACATCGGCGCGATGATGGGGGACGACGCCGTGATGACAGTGGTCGCCACCGCGATGATGGTGGTCGCCGCGTCACCACACCGTACATTGATGTGCGGTGCCAAATCTGCAAGATCCATGGCCATCCAGCCAGTGACTGCTGGTGGCGCTATGGCGATGATCGCAACGACCGCAACGGCAACGATCGAGACAACCGCTACAACCGCACCGACCGCAACGACCACAACAACAATCGTCGTGGCAATGATGACTCTGATGATGAGAAGGGCGCTCATGTCGTCTCCTATGGTGTCGACACCACCTGGTACCCGGACTCCGGCGCCACCAACCATCTCACCTCGGAGCTAAACAAGCTTACCACGCACGAGAAATATGAAGGGCATGATCGTGTTCACACGGCCGATGGCAACGGTATAAAAATAAGTCATATTGGTCATTCAACATTGTGCATCCCAAATAATGATTCCTTACAATATTCTTCATGTTCCAAGTGCATCAAAAAGTCTTCTTTCTGTTCATAAGCTTACTCTTGATAACAATGCATTCATTGAATTTCATCCTTGGTATTTTTTGATTAAGGATCGCGCCACAAGAACAACTCTGGTTAGAGGACCATGCCATGGTGGCCTCTACCCATTAGTTCCCTCAGTTACAGGATCCTCCAAGCAAGCATTCATCACAATAAAGCCTTCGTCTTCTACGTAGCATCGCCGTTTAGGACATCCTTCATCTTTTGTGGTTCAACAAGTACTTAGGAAAAATAATATTTCTTATTCCCCTGAAACAAATCCATATGTTTGTGATCCTTGTCAACTAGCTAAGAGTCATCAATTGCCATACCCTGTCTCTACTAGTGTTTCCATTGTTCCATTGGAGCAAGTTTTCTCAGATGTATGGGGACCAGCACCTGTTTCTGCTGGCAAACATTCATATTATGTAAGCTTTATTGATGACTTCAACAAATTTACTTGGATTTATTTGCTCAAAAAGCGTTCTGAGGTGTATCAAGTCTTTCTTAATTTCCAGCAACTTGTTGAAAGAAAATTTGATCGAAAAATCATTACTATGCAAACTGATTGGGGCAGTGAATATGAGAAATTAAATAGTTTCTTTCAACAAATAGGCATTACTCATCATGTATCATGTCCACATGCTCATCAACAAAATGGCTCTGCTGAAAAAAAACATCGTCATATTGTTGAAGTGGGCCTTGCTCTCCTTGCAAATGCATCCATGCCATTAAAATTTTGGGATGAAGCCTTTCTCACTGCCACCTTTCTCATCAACCTCCTTCCTAGCAAAGTGATTGATCATGATACACCTGTAGACCGTCTTCTCCAAACAACACCCAACTATGAATCCCTCAGAATCTTTGGCTGTGCATGCTGGCCAAATCTTCGTCCTTATAACACAAGAAAACTTGCCTTCCATTCCACACGGTGTGTATTCTTAGGGTACAGTCCTCGTCATAAAGGAGTTAAGTGTCTAGACATCTCAAGTGGTCGTGTCTATATCTCTAGAGATGTTGTTTTTGATGAGAATGTTTTTCACTTTGCTAAATTACATCCTCATGCTGGCTCTCGTCTTCGTCAAGACATTCTTCTTCTACCAAAAGCCACATCAAATAACAATGATGCACATGTTAATGATTTTATGACTTTACCTGTTGTGCCTGTTGCTACTAATGAACACTCTGAGGAAACAGATACTACAAGCCAAGAGCGAGACTCAGGAGAAGATTTGGAGTCAAATCATGAAGAAATGGAGCAAAACCATCCTGTTTTTGACTCAGGTGAAAACAACACAAGCACCGATCCCGAGTCTGATCCTCTGGCATCGGATCCTGCGCGCCACAATCCCGAGGCCGATTCTCCCGCGCGTGGACGACCCTCTGTGCGTGCACGGGGATCTCCGTGCTCCGAGTCTCCTCCGCGCCAACGACATCGCTCCACGTCGCCGCGTTCAGCGTCTCCTCCTGCGCGTCATCATGGTGCTGGGGCCGGGGCCCCGCCACGGTCCCCGTCTCAGCCTCCTCCGCGCCAACGACATCGCTCCACGTCGCCGCGCTCAGCGTCCCTCCGGATGACCCCGCCTCCGCACCACTCCCCTCACGACACGTCGCCATCTAGGTCTGGCTCCCCGCATCGCGACACCTCACAGACACGGTCCTTGGCGGGCTTTCAGGACTGTACGGATGAGGAGGCTGAAGTTGTTTTCCCGCCGGACGGCGTGTCTGGTTCGCCTGCTCTGCCTGCACGAGGATCTTCTGTGGTTGAGCCTGATGTGAGTCCCCCTGCATCACCGACTCCACCTCCAGAACCTCGTACACGATTGCAAAAAGGTATACGCCAACCAAAAAATACACTGACGGTACTGTTAGGTACAGTATGTTTACGTCTACAGGTGAACCATGCACACTCTCGGAGGCTCTTAAAGATGATCGTTGGCGTCGTGCAATGGAAGAAGAGTACAATGCTCTTGTGGAAAATAAAACATGGCGTCTTGTTCCCCCTCATCTTACAAAAAATCTTATTGACTGTAAATGGGTTTATCATGTTAAGAAACATGCAGATGGAACAATTGACAGGTACAAAGCACGATTGGTTGCAAAAGGGTTCAAGCAACGATATGGTATAGACTATGAAGACACTTTCAGTCCTGTGATTAAGGCAGCTACTATCATACTTGTTCTGGCAGTTGCTGTCTCAAGGGGCTGGAGTTTGCGGCAGCTTGATGTTAAGAATGCCTTTTTGCATGGTGTTCTGGAAGAGGAGGTATACATGAAACAACCCCCAGGTTTTGAGTCTTCCGCTACTCCACATTATATTTGCAAACTTGATAAAGCTCTTTATGGTCTTAAGCAAGCTCCTAGAGCCTGGTATTCCAGACTTAGTACCAAGTTGCAGCAACTTGGTTTTGTGCCATCCAAAGCAGACACTTCACTCTTTCTCTATAAGAAATTTGATACTTTGATATATGTTTTGATCTACGTTGATGATATTATAGTCACAAGTTCCTCAGATAAGGCTATTTCTGCACTTCTTCATGATCTTAATACAGAATTTGCTCTCAAAGACTTAGGAGATCTGCATTTCTTTTTGGGTATTGAGGTAAAGAGAACATCAGATAGTTTACTGCTTACTCAAGAAAAGTATGCAACTGAGTTGTTGGATAAAGTAGGTATGACAAAGTGCAAAACCTCACGTACACCCCTTTCTTCCACTGAGAAGTTGTCATTAACTGAGGGAATTCCTCTTGGTCCTGATGATAGTACTCAATATAGAAGCATTGTAGGGGCTTTACAGTATTTGACCTTAACAAGGCCAGACATTTCTTTCTCAGTACATGCTCCAACTACCACTCATTGGACAGCTGCAAAAAGAATATTGAGATATGTTCAGGGTACTATACATGTTGGTTTACAATTTCAGAAATCTTCATCTAGTTTGCTTAGTGCCTTCTCAGATGCAGATTGGGCAGGATGTTTGGATGATAGAAGGTCAACTGGAGGTTTTGCTGTATTCTTTGGACCAAATCTGATTTCCTGGTGTGCTAGAAAACAAGCTACAGTTTCAAGATCTAGCACAGAAGCTGAATATAAAGCACTAGGTGATGCCACAGCTGAATTGATTTGGGTTGAAGCCTTACTCCAGGAACTTGGTGTTCAACTTAAGGTAAAGCCATGTCTATGGTGTGATAATTTAGGAGCTACATATCTGTCAGCAAATCCTGTGTTTCATGCAAGAACCAAACATATTGAGATAGACTATCATTTTGTTCGAGAAAGAGTGACGAATAAATTGTTAGAGATCAAATTCATATCAAGTAAAGATCAAGTTACAGATGGTTTCACAAAGGCCTTGGCAATCAAAGAATTGAATGAGTTTAAGCGTAATCTTAACCTTTCAGAAGGTTATGATTAAGGGGGGCTGTTAGCAAGATAATTGTGCACGTTTTGTTTGTAACCAAAATATGGAGTAGTACTCCACTTTGGATAGAGATAGATTTGGATAGAGATAGATCTTGTTATGATCTGTTGAGATCACTACCATCTCTCCCTCCCTGTCGTACGGTATTCAATCTTGAAACAACTTTGTGATTCTATTTAACACGAACCCGTGGTCCTCAACAGGATGCACGTTTCCAGCCAGATACATCTAAACTAATAATGACTTCGTGAGAAAACTTCGTTTTTTTTTAGATAAACTTGCTGCGATTTATATTACCCAACACAAAGGTCCAAGTCTAGCCGGTTCCTAACACAATCTGGTACAACACCACACCACACATTACAAGCTTTATTATCTCAGCCAAATTTAGCCGGCACATGCGCTGAGCCATTCGCCGATCGTCGCATCGACTGAACCAAGAAGCCATCAAGGTTCCGAAGAAGGGACTTGATCTCTTCGACCAACGGACCGTGAATAGATCGATCCTGCGCGTCCCTGTTTAGCTTTGCAACCACTCCCGAACTATTTGTCTCCAGTACACTTGACATCCTTGTCCAGCGCACCGAGAGACCCATTCTGTATGCTTGCAGTTCAGCACATTCAGCATCAACGAGGTAGTGGGAAAAAATGACACGCTCGATGCATGAAGGCACCATGGTGGTCTCGTAGCACGACACTGCCCCCTCCCGTCCTCGATACCAAATGAAAGGCGCCATCAGTGTTGAACTTTACCCAGTTCTCCTCCAGTGCTCTTTCAGAGTCGGGATCTTCAAACGTGGTGAGTTCTAGACAGATTTCCATTCCTCCACCGACGCCACTACTCTGGACACTATGGTCCTTGGGTCAGCGATGCTCTGAGTCTTTCTTGCGAGTTTGGTATCCCCCTCCTTAATTCATCTGGTCGGAGCTAGGATTGTCTCTAGGCTAGTCTTAGTACTAGCTTCTTCGGGATGAGGATCTCTCGAGATCGTGGTCTGCTGGTCGCCAATATTTTCTCTACGTCGACGACTTCCCGGCCAGCGGCTAGATTTTTTTCAAGATTTCTCCAACATAAGCTTTGCTACGCAGCATGCCCAAATGAGGCATCTAGCCTTTCTCATGGCACGCCATCGAGGGATGCGAACGATAATCGTGCTGAACTTTTCAAAAATTTAGGTTTTATTTCTTTTTAAAGATGTTCTAATGAGGACTGGTTTTAGATAATACTATAAGGTTTTACGCCCTCACTAGTAGAAAAAGAGTCATACGTCCACCCAGTTTGGAGCATTACTCCCGGATATGGTTGGACCCGGGACTAATGTCAGCATTAGTCCCGGTTCCAACAGCTAGAACGCCATCAATCTTTAGTCCCGGGTCAAACAGGACCTTTAGTCCCGCTTCGTATCACCAACCGGGACTAAAAGGGGTGCCCTTGGTGCCAACCCCTTTAGTCCCTGTTTGTATCACCAACCGGGACTAAAGGTGCAAAAAAAATCTCAAGTTCTGCCGTGGCAGTAAAACGGGCACAAATCCGTCTGAAAATCGTCTTTTCTAGATTCAAAATCATGCCAAAAAATTATAAAAATAAAATCCTTCGAACTGTAGTTATATTAAATGATTTAGTTGTTACAAAAGTTAACAAATATAAATTTTGACATAATTTACAAAAAAATGTTATGAAAAATTCAAATGGCCATAACTTTTGCATATGATGTAAAAAAAGTACAACCTATCAAAACATGCAGAAAAAATTAGCTCTTTGATTTCAATATCCTTAGGCCGTTTTGGATTCTTAAAATTCGAAAAGAAAACAATTATTTCAGAAATTATATTATTTTAGTATTTTTTATGTCATATTTAAATTCCTCGCATTTTTCTGATAATTATGGATATATTATTTGTCGAATTTCGATTTACAGATTTGAAGATATTATTTATGTCATATTAAATGAATAAATGGCAAAAAATGAATAAAATATTAATTTAATCAATTTTTACTTTCATTAGAATAAAATATTATTATTACTTATTTATTGTTGTTTACTAAAAATAGTTGTTCTTAATTTCAAAAAAATAAAAATGTGTCACATATTGATATGAGTTAATAGGATTGATATACTAGTCTTGACAACAAGTTATCGGTGTCCTTCGCGCGGGGTGGGAGAGATGGAATGGAGAAGTTAAGCGTGCTGTGGGTGGATTAGTGCTAGGATGGGTGACTGGCCAGGAAGTTTGACTGTAAGTATAATTTAAACTAACATTAACTATAATTAGTGTTAAAAATGAGAGATGTGGAAGATTAACGAGTCAAACAATTTAAAAGTTTAAGAAAAAATCAAAAAAATATTAATTTTTTTTATAAAAAAACACCCTTTGTCCGGGTTCGTATTACAAACCGGGACTAAAGGTTCCGCGCGCTCGACGCCTGCCCTTTAGTCCCGATTTGTGGCTGAATCAGGACTAAAGAATGGAGCTTTAGTCGTGATTGTCTAATCATCGTGGCACAGCCTATCCTCTCAAAGTGAAATAAATATATAAGTAGTAGAAAGTAGCCGATCGGCCGAATACAACAATCCCTGTCTTTTCTGCAGGTAGTACGTAGTACAACATCATCTGGATGCTAATCTGTAGAAGATGGCAGGTGCTAGATAATTCGATTCGCAACATGGGTGCTGGCCTTCCGGGACAGGGTCCGGCCGCTCTTGGTGCCCGATCGATGTATGTTTGACCAATCCAATCAAGAAGCGTCACCGTCACGACGATTCGGCGATGCGCGCGCGGCGGCTCGACGGGCACTACTACGCGACGCGCGCTGGTCACGTGGCGATGGCTGCTTGTACTGTGGCCTTGGTTGGTCGCTGATATGATGTGCACGTACGTACTGTGCGTGCCACACGTCGATTGATCGGGTCTCTTGCCACGAAAGGAGACGGGAAATTTCGCAAGAAAGAAAGAAAGAATTGTACAGCTCCGCCTCCATCATCAGTTTCACCGTGCATTCAGGGCTTCCGGCCGGCTTCGTCTGTGTGTCCTCGACACTGTACTCCGCCGGCCGTCACTCACTCTGCCGCCTCCACCGACGCGATGCGACGTGCCCGGCCGGCACCGACGGAGCGGTCCAGGCGGTCTCGCGCGCTGGCTAGCTACCTCACCAAGAAACCGCGGACTACTCTCTACGTCTTCCATGCTTGCTACCAGTACCGTACCACAGACAAAATCCTAAATCTCACTGAACAAAATTGGTCCCGCGCGCGTCCTGCACGGGTGCGCGGTGCGCCGCGACGTACGCTCCTACGCCGCCTCCTCCGCCCTGCGCGGCTCGCCGGCGTCTACAGCGATGGCGAACGCGAACGGCCTGGCGCTGGCGATGAAGGACGGCATGTCGTCCCCCGCCATGATGACGACGACCTTGGGCTCCCGGTCGAGCGGCGCCATCATCCCCCGCGCCGACGCCGACTCCGCGCCGGCGCCGCTGTTCCCCCGCCGCGAGGAGCCGGTGGGCTTGCGGCGCGTGCAGACGAGGATGAGCAGCGCCACCGCGATGAGGCCCATCATGAGCGCGAAGCCCAGGAAGAGGTACGGCGTCGGCGTCCTCCACAGCCTCCGGTGCGCTTGCTCGACGTGTCCCGCCGCAGCCGCTGCCGCATGGTCACCGCCGCCGACACCCACCAGCGCCGCCGCGCCTTCTCTCACTGGCCTCATGATAAATGAAGAAACTCACGGATCGATCGATCGATCGACTACTCTCTCTTTCTTTCCTCTGGTTTTCTCTCTGCGCGATCGAGTGCACTACGTACTGTACTACGGAGTGGTTTTGGATTTTTTTTCTTCCCTTGTTCTGTGGGCTGCTGCTGTGGGGTGACGTGTGAGTGGGAGACTGCGACCGAGGGGAGGGGAGGGGCGGACGCTTTTTATAGGCGGCCGGCGAGCGGGCGGGGTTTGGTTTGGTTTGTGCTGACGCGGCGCCGCGGCATGCAGATGCAGAGGAGGAATGCACACAAGGAGAGGACGACAGCTGCGTCTAGCTGGAGACTGGGCTCGATCTGGTTTTGCCTTTCGAGACAGTTGGTGGGGACTACGGAGATACTCGAATTTATGGCGATTCATGGAAGTGTCTGTGTATGGACCGTGCATGCTTGCTTGTGGTGAAAGTGAGAAGCGGCGACTCGAGAAAGCACTGGCAGAGCCCCGAGCAGGGGAGGAGATTCAGTGAACCTAGACGTCTGGTAAAAGCATGCCCATCTAGCTGAACCTGGTCCACGTACACCTGCTTGTTTATGCTCCCTAGACACATTTGGAACAACAGCCGGCGTGCTGACACTGCACTCACTACTCCAGCACCTGCGCGCACTGGCGAGTGAGTAAGCCCATGCCCTGAAGGAGAAACCAATTAATGAGGCGATCTTCCTAGATAGTATAGCCAGATAGGACGTCGGCTGGCTAGTTCAATGAACTTGGGGTGAAAAATATTGAGTCGACGAACCTGGCCAGGGGCTCGGGAATATACATGGTACTCAACACATAGTTGGTACCTAGACACATATTAGGAAATATTTCTTTCGTTCTAAAATATAAGATGTTTTAGGTTTAAAAAATGAATTTAGACTTCTTTTACTGTATAGACTTATCTCAAAATTGAGTAAACCTATATACTAAAATAAGTCTAGATATATTTACTTCATAAAACTAAAATATCTTATATTTAAAACGGAGGGAGTACGATCGATCTGAATGTGGCGACAGCACGTTACATGATCACCAACTTCGATTGTACTGCGCCGTCAGCTGTAGTACTCGAGTTAATCAATGAAGTACTCGTACGCTTAGCGACTGGTCGACGGGAGTTTAGTGAATCTTGCCGTGGAAAAAATTGGAGTCGCCGAACCTGGTTCAAGGGCTCGGAAATATCTATGTACTCATATAAGATAATTTAGTTTTGTCAAATAAATGTATCTAGACGTTTTTTATTATATATTTTCTCCGTTTTAAAATATAAGATGTTTTAGATTTATGAAGAAAATGTATCTAGATCTTTTTTTAGTTTCTAGATTTCCTCCAAACATGAGTGAACCTACATACTAAAACAAGTCTAGATACATTTGCTTCACAAAACTAAAACATCTTATATTTTAAAACGGAGAGAGTACATATTTGATTCATAAAACTAAAGCATCTTATATATTTATGAACCGAGAGAGTAAATATGCACCGTTTGGTACTACATGGTGGTTCTCTGAACTACGTGAAGGACAACAGACCTTCAACAATAGCAACCATGGTGGTTCCCCCTCCAAGCCACATGGAAAAGGCCCCCAACAGTATCAGCATCAGCAGAGTCTTTTAGGGGACAAGGACCAGTGTCACCACTGCAAGAACTATGGGCACTTCAAGAAAGATTGCCCAGAATGGCTCAAGTCCATAATGGCAAAGAAAGGTATAGATATTGTTTCTTTTGTAAATGAATTCCTATATACATAGTTTTCGAAATCTACTTGGTGGATTTACTCAGGTGCAACTGTTCATGTTGCAAATTCTTTACAGGTATTCCATTCGACAAGAACTATGCAAAGAAGCGAAAGATGCATTGAAGTCGCAAATGGAGTTCAAGCAGAAGTTCAAGCTGTTGGCGACATCCCTTTGGAGTTAGCTGATGGTTTCATTATTCTGTTAAAAGATGTTTTATTTGTTCCCTCGCTTCACAGAAACTTAATAAGTGTGTCATATTTGGATAAAGACAGTTATGAATGTTATTTTGGACATCGCAAGTGTGCCATATGGTTTAAAGATGTTTGTGTGGGTACTGCTTTACTTTATGATAAGCTTTATTTGCTATCCTTGCATGAAAAAAGTGCTTTCTGTGTGTAATGTGAGTGAGAAAATTTCCTTGTCGAACAAAGAACAAAAGAAAAAAAAGCGAACTCATGACTCGTCGAAGTTATGGCATTGTCGATTAGGCCATATTTTGAGAGGAAGAATAGAAAGCCTCGTTAAAAATGATATTCTTACTCCGTTAGAGTTCTCAGATATCGAACAATTCATAGATTGCATAAAAGTAAAATATGTAAATAAAATCAAAAAGGGTGCAAACCGAAGTATAGTAACACTAAAAATCATTCACACTGATATTTGTGGACCATCTCCTGTGAAAAGTGTGGATGGTTATGATTCATTCATAACATTCATAGATGACCACTCCCGATATGGTTATATTTATCCAATTAAAGAAAGATCTGAGGCATTGGATTAATTTAATATTTTTAAGGCTGAAGTTGAAAATTAGCATAATAAAAGAATTAAAATAGTTTGGTCAGACCGTGGGGGGGAGTACTACGGCCGGCACACTCCATATGGTCAAGTACCTGGACCTTTTGCAAGGTTCTTACAAGAAAATAGAATAGTCGCCCAGTATTCTATGCCGGGCGAATCTCAGCAAAATGGAGTAGCTGAAAGGCGTAACCGCACCCTTATGGATATGGTGTGCAGCATGATGAGCTATTCCACCCTCCCATTGGGATTATGGATGGAGGCGCTTAAAATCACCATTCACATTCTCAATAGAGTACCAAGCAAGTCGGTGCCCAAAACACCGTACGAGTTGTGGACATGCAGAGTTCCCTCTCTGCACCACTTGAGGGTCTGGGGGAGCCCAGCTGAGGCAAAAGTTTTTAATCCAAATATTGCAAAGTTAGACCCCAAAACAGTGACTTGCCACTTCATTGGCTATCCCGATAGATCAAAAGGTTAGCGTTTCTACTGTCCTGACAAATACACAAAGTTTGTAGAAACAAGACATGCAGTCTTCTTGGAGGACGAATTGATGAGGGAGAGCATGGTAGCTCAGAAAATCGATCTTGAGGAGAAGAGGGTGCATGCACCTAATCCGATGACTCAGGAGCCATTTTTCTCGCTACCTGTTGTGCCACCATCGACAAACCCCTGAGGTTGTGGTGCAGGCACCTGTTGTGACTCCACATTTGACAATGGGAGAAGGTTCGAAACCTGTCCGTCAGGAGCCGCCTGAACCCACTATTGAGCACGAAAGGGAGCCGGAACAACCACACACGGAAAATGTGCCAGAACCTGAGGCACGAAATGAGCAAGAGTCTAATGAACTCAGAAGGTCTAAAAGAGAAAGAAGACCGGCCATTTCTAAAGAAATTTACAAAGTTTATAACACAAAAATAGTTCATATGGAAGGTGATCCCACCTTATATGAAGAAGCCATAAGAAGTCCTCACTCAGCCAAGTGGGTGGAGGCAATAGAAGATGAAATGAAATCGATGAGTTCCAACAATGTTTGGGACTTAGAGGAAATTTCTAAAGGAGCCAAAAAAGTTGGCTGCAAATGGGTCTACAAAACAAAGTATGACTCCAATAGGAATGTAGAAAAGTATAAAACAAGACTTGTGGCAAAAGGCTTTACGCAAAGAGAAGGGGTAGATTACAATGAGACTTTTTCTCCGGTCTCATGTAAGGATTCCTTTAGAACCATAATGGCACTAGTTGCGCATTTTGACTTAGAGTTGCATCAAATGGATGTAAAAATGGCATTTCTAAATGGAGATTTAGAAGAGAATGTTTACATGAAACAACCCAAGGGTTTTGTCATGGAGGGGAAGGAACATATGGGATGCCGTCTAAAGAAATCCATTTATGGGTTAAAGCAAGCCTCTAGATAGTGGTATTTATTGTTCAATAATACAATTAAAAGATTTGTATTTAAAGAGAATGTTGAGGACAACTGCATTTATGCAAAGTTTAAAAGTGGAAAATATATTTTCCTAATTATGTATGTGGATGATATCTTGCTTGCTAGCAGTGATGTCAGTCTACTACTAGAAACAAAGAAGTTCCTGTCCTCAAATTTTGATATGAAAGATCTTGGTGAAGCTTCTTATGTTTTGGGCATATAAATTCACCGAGATAGAAAGAATGGAATGTTAGGACTGTCGCAGAAGGCACATTTGAAAAGATTTTAAAGAAATACAATATGCATGCGAGTAATGCCACACCTGCTCCCATAGTCAAGGGCGAAAATTTTGGAAAAATTCAATTTCCAAAAAACCGATATGAGATCGATCAAATAAAGTCAGTACCATATGCTTTGGCCATTGGAAGATTACAGTGTGCACTCGCCCTAACTTAGCTTTTATCACCGGGTTACTCGGTAGATATCAAGAGAATCCAGGCATAAAGCACTGGAAAATGGTAAAGAAAGCTTTGCGTTATGTGCAAGGTACAAAATGCCTCATGCTAACATATAAAAGATCTGATTCTCTAGAAATAAGAGGGTATTCAGATGCAGATTTTGCGGGAGATAAAGATGATAGAAAGTCCACGACAGGATATGTCTTACTCTCGCAGGAGGTGCTATTTCATGGAGAAGCGCCAAACATTCAATAGTTGCATCATCTACGATCTATGTAGAATTTATAGCATGTTATGAGTCCATGGGGCAGGCGTTATGGTTAAAAAAATTCTACCCGACTTGAGAGTGGCAAACTGCATTAACAGGCCACTAAAGATGTATTGTGACAACGAGCCCGCAGTATTCTATGCTCACAACGACAAGTCGAGTAATGCTACAAAGTCAATAGATATAAAGTATTATATTGTGAAGGATAAAGTCCAGGATCAAACTATAAGTCTCGAGCAAATAAGGGCAAAGGATATGCTTGCGGATCCGCTAACGAAAGTCTTACCACGCAATGTGTTCAAGGAACACTTAGCCGGCATGGGATTAATGGAAAGCCTATGATTCCTGGACTATAGAGGCCCAAAAGTAACAGGATTTGTTTCAAAATAGAAAATATATAGTGGCTGTCTGATTCTATCGGCAATTGAGCTGTGACGATCAGTACATGCTCTATGTACTGATCCGTGATGAAACGAGTAAAGTATGAAGTATAAAGTTAAAAAGAAAAGTCGAGATCAAGGAGAAGAATGTTAGATTGATCTCTCCCGTACGAGCCCAATGGCTCGAACGGAAACCCCTATCCGCGTCCTGATCGGGGGCGTCCAACCTCTATCTGGTTGGTGGGCCCCTGTCGCCAGCGCTATAAAGAGAGGTGGGGGCAGGAGGCACGCCTCACGAGGTTCGTCGTGCCCTAGTTGCCCCACCGACACGCCCATCCGATCTAGGCTAGCACTGTGCCGACGGGAAGCTCTGCTGCCGCCACTCTCACCCACGCCCACGTTGTCGCCTCTCTTCGCCATGGCCACCACCTCTGGCATCCCCTCTGGCTCGTGTTCCTCGAGACAGGGCGCAGATAGTCTTCCTTCCTCTCCGATCTCTCTCTCTCTCTCTCTCTCTCTCTCTCTCTCTCTCTCTCTCTCTCTCTCTCTCTCTCTCTCTCTCTCTCAGATACAATAGATCGAACCCAATAGTGCTACCGTGACTATCTAGACTAGAAGATCCAAAAGCCGAAACTAACAAATACTACCTTTTCGAAACTAACCGATCCATGCGCAGCAAGCCGTGTGACCAGCTGCGTCAATCCGATGAGCACATTAAATACGCCTCTTGGACGGACCGAGGGGGTATGCAATCTGGGTTTAGTCTTTGACCAAACATATAGAAAAAATTATATACATCTATAATACAACATCAGTATCATTAGAATCGTCATAATATATATTTTCATATTATAAACATTTGGTGTTAACATGTTTATAGTTTTTTCTATATGTTCCATCAAACTTTAAAAAGTTTAACTTGAACTAAACCTAGAATACAAAATAATTATTGACAGAGGATGTACGTGACACGATCGTAGGTACTCCGTAGATAATATACTCTACTCAGAATAATTCAGCTACACCACTCTCCTCTGTTAGCATAATTAATACCCGATTAGATTATTGTAGAAAGTAGTAAACGAAAGACAACCTCGAAGTTAACCTATACCAACCTCCAGCAAGCATGATGGATCATCGTCACATCACTAATATCTGAACCTCATGGAACACATGCGCATATGTGTGCTTGAATTTCCTCTTGGCCGCTCCGTGTCATGCATGCACACACGAGCCGTGCCGTCGCACTCCATGCTTTCCACAACATCATAGCGGCGGCTGCTAGCTGCTGTACGACGACAGTATACGAGCTAAAATCGAACTCTTGGAACACTAGCTAACCGACAGGGTGACAGAGCATGGGACTTGCGTACGTGCGCCGCGAACGCAGCTGAACGCTTCACGTCTCCCCTGGACCGGTCGGGGTCGAGCAGCCGCGCCAGCGCGCATTCAAATCATCCGGGCAGTACACAGGATTAGTAGTACTCCCTCCGTTCCAAAATAGATGCCTTAAATTTATCAAAATTTAAATGAATCTAGACACTATTTAGTATATAGATTCATTCAAAATTTAAAAAACCTAAGACATCTATTTTTGGACGGAGGAAGTACTTGGGTTTCATGCATGGACAGAACACCTTGTAGGCCATGGCCAGCCAGCTGCGCTGCCGTGGCGTACGCAATGCGTGCGTGGCATGCGTGACGTGTGCAAGCGCGTCTCGATGGAAGGAAGATTTGGCCATCCAAAGCTGGAATTTCCAGCTGCATCGATCCACGCTGCGTGCTGCCTGCCTGCTGATGAGTTTTTGAAATATAATATGTTTTAGCTTTGTGTAAGAAGTATATCTAGACCATTTTTAATGTGTAGATTCACTTCAAATCTACACGAACTTACACACTAAAAAGGATCTATCCAGATACATTTCTTTCATAAAGCTAAATCATCTTATATTTTAAAACCGAGGGAGTAATACTAAAACGCATTGCTAGCTAGCCTTGTTGGACCCCCGTCCTGGTCCTCCTAGGTACGTAGTCACCGGCTACCTGTATGCATATCTTCACGAGGCTGATGCAAGACAAATGGGAAAAGTTGTTGCACGAATCGACCGTCGATCATGCGCGACCGGGCGTCGTCGTCAAGTTGACGATCGTGCGAAATTTGTCGCCATTGTTGACAGGTGGTGGTCAAGTCAGAAACGATCCATTCCTTCCTTCCACACATACACAAAAGTTGCCAGGCTAGAGATCCATCGAAGACGTCGTTCGTCGTCAATTTGTGGAGTAGTTGTTGAGTGATGGTGTCCAGCCTTTTGACATCACGCATACAGACGGAGTGGATCGGCGCACTACCTACCTAGCTTAACTAGATCAGTTGCTAATGGCGCGCTAATGGTTTTATTATACGGCACACACGGAAAGGTAAAGCGAGATGATGGAGGAATTATTACCATCACTTCATGTTTTCCAACCGGACTATATAGCATCACTTTATTAACAGTTAATGATTAAATAGTTTGACAATTAGGAGAAAGAAAGTTAATTGAGCCCACCATTATGGAAGAAAGAACAACACTTCGTGATTCTCTGGTAGATTATCCCTGGTTTCTGTCCAGCTCTTGAGATTATCCAAAAGTTAAATGACGTGGTTTGTTTGATATCCGCATCCCTGCTTTACTGGAGAATGGGAATGGGATGACACACCAACGGGTACAGAACAAACATAGATAGTAAGGGCATCTTCAGCGCGACCGACCTATTGCGAAAGGTGTCTGAAACCGTCCATTTGGTCGGCCTGCGGCAGGAAACTGGCCATTGTCCGTTCTAGGCCAGGGTTCGGTGGGGGTGCACCTAGTGGCTCTACTTATATCGGCCAGACACATGTAGTTTGGCCAAAAAAATCCATTTCAACCAAATTGGCAAAATATATGGATGAATACGACAATAAACATAGGAAAAGTGGTAAATAAATTACAACTAATTAGCAAATAACCAAGTTCACATGCCAAAGCACCGAATCATAGTGCAAATAAACACAAGTTTCGTAGGAAATGCACAAAAGAGATGGATCATAGATGTGGTCACCCTTGTTGGTTGCATATGCCGTTTTGAATCTTCTCAAACCAAGCCCTTTGAAACGGATCCAAGATGATCAAGTCCATCATCATGAGCTTCTCCTAGGCCCCAATGGCTCTTGACCGAGCACTGCCTCTTTCTCCTTGCGGCGCGCCTCTCCTCACTCTTGGTATTTGCCTCCTCCTCCTCCTCCATAGTCAACCCTTTTAATGTCTCTTACAATGCAAGTGATTTCGCTTGGCGGTTGAGATCTTGCATGCTGGTCTTGTGGCCCCTTGGCCAAATGGCATAGCCATTGTGTGGGCTACTTGTGTTTGCTCCATCATCCTCAAGATCGATAACTAATCCATCACTCCCACGCTTCTTTGAGCCATCAACACTCTTTTTTGGAAGAGGGCAACGCTTCGTTGAGTAGGCCACGTTGCCTATGCTAGCTAGCGCCAAGGCTTTGTTGAGGGCCTCTTATTTAATGAGGAGAAGGGCCTCGGAGGCGAGCCCTTTGGTGGCGATGGACTCGGCAAGGTCCACCTGTTTGGATTCTTCCATGGCGGCTTTCGCCTCCAAAACCCGTATCCTGGTTGCATCTCTTCAGGCGACGCGCTTCTTGCTCTCCTTCGTCTTCTCCGCCCCCGATCAGTTCCTTATTCGGTTTGAGCAGGGCCTTCATCTCCGTGGCCTTCCTGGCCATGGTGGCACCTTGGGTGGTTGGGTAAGGTATCAAGTGGAATCCCGCCAAAGTCCTACTTCTAATTCAACTGCCAAATTCTAGTTTAAATTTTGAGCAAACGGATGGTTGTTCGTTTTTGTCTAGAATGCCCCCACAGACCGACTAAATCTATCTGATTTGGGGTAGCCCGTTGGAGTTACCCTAATGTCTTCGAACAAGAACTTGTACTAGTTGAAGATCGAGAAGGCCTATCCAATAAGATTAATAAGGGAATGCAGAGGTCTCCGAGCTAATTAAGGGCGTGTACAATGAGGGTGACGTCAGCTTTTCCTTAGCGTTGCCACATTGGATTGGAGGAGAGAGAAAAAAAAATAGAAGGTTGTCTTCTCTAAGCTTAGGTATGATCCTTAAAATAAGAGAAGACTAATTTCTGCATTGTACCTTGTATCTTCTCTTATCAACACAATTTTTTACTATAATTAGTCAATTCATATTAATTCTTAGGGATGATAATAAGAAATGACCCACTGTACGATTTATTTTTATTGCTTTTCTATATTATATGGAGCGCTAAGAGAAGAAACGTCTTTTGTACCATTATACATGCCCTAAGCAGGACGTACATAGAGTTGACTATTATCAAGGTGTAAGAAAGGAAAAGAAAGAAAGGTTGTTTTTTAATTAGCAGAAAGTTAAAGCATATATTCATGTGGTTCATGATTTTTTTTTTGCGAGTATCTCATGATATCTCAACCGATTCCTCTGTAGAGAAAAAAAAGCAGCCGTATATAACACCTTCCAGCTACAGATATATTGCTAACTAGAATCCATGGCAGAAAAAAAGAGGACGAGTGCGCTAAATAATTCGATGCGCAACATGATGCCGCATGCAGTACTGCTCATGGTGGCTACTGCCAACATACTTGAGAAATCATATACAGTACATGGATGGATTGTCGCGACCATCGAGTCAAAAGGAGTCGGCCGTTATTGGTGCTCGATCTTTGGCAAATCCAATCGAGAAAGAAGCGTCGCTCTCACGCCGATGCGGCGATGCGCGCGCGGCGGCTCGACGGGCACTACTACGCGCGCGCACACGCGGGAGAGAGAATAGAATTATCACACCAAACACATTCTTCATTCTCCTGTCACCTTCGACCGGCAGCCCCTGTCCCTGCGTACGGCGAGGTCAAATACCAGCAGCAGGAGGATTACGGCTTCAATCGGCTCCAGAAGAATTACGTACCATCTCGCTCGCTCGATCGTTCCGCTCGATTCGCCTTGCACACGCTTTTGACGTGATAGATGTGCCTGAACGCTGAAACCAGCTGATGGGTGTGGATCAGTCAGCTCTAGCTATCTGCTAGTAGCTACTAATATAAGATGTTTTAGCTTTGTAAAGTATATATCTAGATTTGTTTTAGTGTGTAGATTCATTTTAAACTTGAATGAACCTACACACTAAAATAAGTTTAAATACATTTTTTTCACAAGGCTAAAACATCTTATATTTTAAAATAGAGGGAGTACATCGCTTTTGGTGATGCGGCCATCGGTGGTGGTTTTGGTTAGTTCCCGATAGGGATGCAGGCGGACGCGGCTGTCCGCCCGTTCGTTCCGTCCGCGCCGCCTAAAAGGCCCAAACGGCTAGCCGGACAGACCGTAAAAATCAAGCGGCCTTCACAAAAAAAATCCGTCCAGTCCGTTAGGTCCGTCCGTCCACCTCGTCTCGAAGGCTCGCACGGGCAGAGCCACATCTCGTTGCCCCCAGCGCACCCCGGCCGCCGTCGCCCAACCCACTGCTTACATCTCGTTGCCCCCAGCGCACCCCCGGCCGTCGCCCAGCTCACTGCTTCTTCTCGTTGCCCCCAGCGCACGCCCGGCCGCCGTCGCCCAGCTCACCGCTTCTCCGCCGCCCAGCTCCCTGCTTCAGGCTCGGCTCTGTCCCCAGCTAGGTTTCCCAATATCGGCCAGCCCCACCCTCTTCCCATCACGTCCTCTAGGGAGATGTTGGGAGCGGTGGAGGGGGAGGGGGAAAAGAAGCTGTCGACGACGGTGGAGGGGGAAAAGAAGCTGTCGGCGAGGAGGACAAGAAACTAGAGGCGAAGGAGGCCAGGAAACGGGAAGGCCAAGCCGGCGGCACCGACGGAAATCTTGCAAAGGAGCAGGTCTGATCCTTTTCCCAACTCAAACACAATTCTTTCCATATGCCACTGTTGCTCTCTTAGCTGATCTACTTGTTTGGTGGTAAAGTTCTGGTCTTAGGATACCCTTAGGAAAAATTTAACTGTAATGAACACCATGGTTCCTGAAAACAAGACATTGCATCGTGCAGAGGCTGATGCCGATCCATGTTAGATTACTGTGCTGCTACTCCACTAGCAACCTAGCAAATGTCCATGTAGTATTAGTACTATAGTGCTTGCTTGGAAGCTCGGCGAATGAACTCACATGAACTCACATGGTTTCTGGAACCAACCACGTTCGTAGGCACCTAAAAAAATGTCCGACAAGAACTAGCATGCATGAGATGGTTGCGAAAATGAGAGCCTCTACATCTTCTCCCCAAGTCGTTTCTTTGGATAATTGGAATTTCAGCCAAAAAGAATCGAGGAGAGCGCTTGCAAACATGATAGTTCAACATGGGCTACCATTCTCCATTGTAGAGTATAGTGGATTCATAAAGTTTGTCAAAAGCTTGAATCCTATGTTCAAGATGGTTTCGAGGACAACTATAAAAGATGATTGCTTGGACTCCTACAAAGAGCAACGATCATTGTTGCGAGAAACATTGAAGAATTGCGGTGCTCGAGTGTCATTGACTGCTGATATGTGGACCTCAAATCAGAGGCTGGGTTACTTATGTGTCACTTGCCACTTCATTGACAAGACATGGAAGATGCAAAAAAGAATTCTCAGATTCTGTATGATGGAAACACCACATAATGGCTTCCGAATGTATAATGTCATGCTGAAGAGTTTGCAATACTGGAATATTGAAGACAAAATCTGCAGCATTACATTATATAATGCATCAGTCAATGGAAAAATGATGGAGTATTTAAGAGAAAACTTGATGAAGAAACAAATGTTGATTTGTGAAGGTGAACTATTCCACATCCGCTGTGGTGCACATGTATTGAATCTCATTGTGCAAGATGGTCTATTTGTAAAGAAAGGTTCCGTTGACAATATCAGAGATGGTGTCAAGTATGTTAAGAGTTCGCAAACTCGAGAAGAGTTGTTTGGAGAGATAGTGAAGCAACTTGGCATCATCTGTGAGAAAGAACCTTCACTTGACGTTGCCACACGGTGGAACTCAACATACCTTATGATTGACTTGGCATTGCCATACAGGGAAGCATTTGATGAGTTAGCTAAGCAAGATCTGCAATTTAAGTATGCTCCTTCAGCAGAAGATTGGAAAATGGCTGAAGCGGTCCGCTCATTGTTGAAAATATTCTATGAAGCTACAAAAGTAGTTTCAGGCTCTAGCTATCCAACGGAAAACCGCTATTTCCATGAAATGTGGAGCATTAAGCTGTTGTTGGAAAAACAAGCAAAGAATAAAAACAAAGACATCTCAACCATGGTGTGCGAAATGCAGAAAAAGTTTGACAAGTACTTGAAGGAGTCGTACTTAGCGAACTGCATACCAGTGGTCCTCGATCCAAGGTACAAGTATGAGTTTGTTAAACTTCGGATCAAGCAAGCATTTGGAGGGAGTGCAAAAGAGCACCTTGAAAAGGTGGTAGTGATTATGAAGAGTCTCTTTGAAGAATATTCCCGCAAAATGGGAGATTCTTTTCCCGATCCTTCGGAAGAAGTTGAAGATGAGCTTGAGGAGATTGATAATCCATTGGCTGATTGGGAAACTCGTTTGAGGGTGCAAAAGAAACAAACACCAAATGAGCTTGATAGGTATCTGAGTGAAGATCTGTTCCCTCAAGAAAAGAATTTTGACATCTTGGAATGGTGGGAAATGCACAGTCCTTAGTACCCAGTTCTGTCTCACATTGCTCGTGATGTGCTTGCTATCCAAGCATCAACCGTGGCATCAGAGTCCTCTTTTAGCGCTGGTGGAAGAACAATCAATGATCACAGGAATAGGCTAAAGAGCGACACAGTCGAGGCATTGATATGCCTCCAAGATTGGCTAAAGGCTGCTGGTAAGTTATCTAATATGGAATGATAGAATAATATCTGTACTTTTTCCTAACTTGATGATCTTTCAATCTTTCAGACCATAAGCCAACCAATAAAGATGACGAGGACGAAGAATACTTGGTAAGTTTGGAACCTAATCCTGAGTATGAATAAAGAAACCGTGTAAGTCTTTTGTCTCATGTATCAAAGTAACTATCAGGTATTCTACCAAGGAAGCGAGTGCGATGAAGAAACCGATGTCCCTCACAACCAAAGGTTAGTAATCTTACATGAGTGAATTGCGATACACATATAACCATGAATGCTCTCTCATATAACCCTGTTGGTAACTTGCAGTACTATGGGCAGGAGTGATCTCCAAATTGCGCCAACAGACTAGTAGCTCAACTAGGTAAACATTTGTCAGTCTTATCATGATCCAAATGAGAATATGAGACTATGGTTATTTAGTCTCCATGAGAACACTCCCTCATGGCCATATCTCCAAAGGAGTAAACACATATCCTGAAAGTTCGTTGTCGTTTATTGTTTTAAGAAGTAAACTAGCATATCATAGTTTAGACCATTAGACTAATAAGCCTCAGGAAGCTACCTTGGAATATTTTTCAAGAAGTGGACATGCATGGTCCATCTACTACTTGGAATTTTGTTTGATCTAGATGTGGTTTGACTGTGTGAGCAGATGATGCATACAGTTTTCTCCCATGATGTTGTAGTATAAATTTTTTTTAACTTGACTTGAGAACCTAGATTTAGTTACACTTTCTCAGTACTAAAAATTTCAGTATATTCATCACTATTGTAGTCCCTGTTACACACTCAATATTGAAACTAACTTATGAACAATGCCTTCTTGCAAAATGACCACGGTCTGGCCCAAACGGAAAAAACGGACCGTTTGGGTCGGCCCGATGGAGAGGCCCTCACGGATTGGAGCGGAGCGAGGCCCGTCATCGAAGGGTTGGGCCGAGTGGATCGTCGCCAGGGGCTTGGATCATCGAAGACCTAGGTTTTCTCCGATATATAAACCTCATGTAAGCCGCCGGCTGGGATAAGTTGTATTTGTGAAAATCTCCGGCGTTGTGTAAACACTTTCCGATATAGTGAAGTTTCACTGGCTGACGTCCGTGGTTTTTCTCTCTTTGTTAGAGAGGTTTTTCCACGTTAAATCTGTGTTCCCCTTTATTGTGATTTCATTTTTGTTCTTCGTTATTTACTTGTTGCAATTCTAACATAAATAATGACAATGCTAATGGTTTGGGAGTATGTCACCTAGTATTCATCAATCGGGCAAAGTAAAGTGGGAGCATCGATTACGTCGAAAGATAAGCTTGATAATTTTTGAAGAAAAGAGTAGTTAACCTAGTTAAGCCGCAGGACATTGCGTTGAGGATTGAGGTCGTGGTTTGTTAGATTCATGTCTTTTCAGGTACGTGTGCATCATCATATGGACGCTAATCAGTATTCCTGAGAGAGAGAGAGAGAGAGAGAGAGAGAGAAAGAAGATGCCGGCCGGGTGCTAGCTACGTAGTAATAATTCGATTCGCAACATGATGCTGCGCTCCCAGGATCCGTCGAAAGGACAAAGGAGCCTGCGGCCGGCATCTCTTGGTGCCCGATGCTTGTTTGACAAATCCAATCGAGAAGCGCATCTCTCACGATTATCCAGCGATGCGCGCGCGGCGGCTCGACGGGCGCTACTACTAGACGGAGGGAGAGAATAATGATCACAGCAAACACATTCTTCGTTCCCCTGTCAGCGTCACGCTCGACGACCGACTACCCCCTGCGTACGTACGGCTAGCAGCAGGATCTATCACGGCTTCAATCGATTCGATCGCCACGACGCACAGTTTTGACGTACGTGATAGACAGATGATGATGAACCGATAGGTCAGCCGAAGCTCTATCGATTCGCCGCGCACAGTTCTGACGTGATAGAAGGACAGAGATGTGCCTGATCAAGGCGTACAGTACAGATGAGATGATGAATCGAGTAGAAGTCAGCTGAAGCTCTATCCTGAGCAGCCAGCCAGCCAGCCATCGTCCATCGCTTTTGGTTATGCGGCGACCTATATCGGTGGTGGTGGCGTTGATGTGATCGAACGGGGGTGTTGCTGCGAAATGGAGATGGGAAAATGTGGTGGCTGTGAAAGAGCAATGGCTGGCTGGGAGAGAGAGAGAGAGAGAAGACGGCTAATAACTGAGCTTTAATACGCCTTCATTCCTCTCTACGGCCGTTTTGACTATTCGTTGCTACCAATCCTGGGTCATTCAAACGTGCATGCACTGGTTTGAGCTATTATTGCAGGAGAGAGAAAGAGAAGACTGCACCGACTCAGAGATATTAGAGGCTGCATGCGCGTGCCATAATTACTCCGGACTAATAATCCCAAACAATCTGAAAATGTTCTCAGGACTAAAATTCCTGAGCAGAGGGAGTACATTTGAACCCACAGGCCACACCCACGCAGACGCGGAGCTGTATCTCCTCTCCTCTCCCTGACCCTTTCTCCCCTCCCCTTAGAGTCAGCCGTCGCTGGCCGGGCCGTCCCTATGTCCCCTCCACCAGACGAGCCGGTCGGAGATGGACAAAAGGGGGCGCCGGATCTAGGTCTAGGTGTAGGGGTTGTAGGTTTTTAACTGCCACGAGTTGGCGTTTTGTCAGGAGTTTGTGGTGAGATCTGTGGCCCTGGATCATGCCCTTGTTGCTGTTTTTGCTTCTGGTCGCGGAGCTCCAGTGGATGGAGCCGAAGGCGATGAGCGGCGAGGAGGCTAGCATGATGGTGCATTGGTGCTGCTGTGCTCCCTCTCCTGGCCGGCCGTGGTGGCGAGGAGGAGAGTGAGTGCAACATGGCGCTCGCTGAGGTGCTACCATCCCCGGCCAGCCGTGGTGGCGAGGGGGCAAGGTGGAGCAAGGCGACTCCAACCTCTCTGCTTGTGAAGAAGGGTGCTGTCCATGGTGCTATGCAGATCTTGCCTTGGCTTGCTCTTGCCATCGAGGAGATGGAAGATGTGTGGTGGGGTTCTCTGCTGGGCGTCCGGTTCGACAAGCTGCAATCAAGGAGCTTTCCAAGCAACAGCGATGAAGTTGAAGCTATCTACGTCCGGAGGAGCCATCTCGCGCTCAGGTGATGTGCTCACCATGAGCTTCCAATCTTCCACAAGGCCATGGCGTCGTAAGAGAGCACACAAGAGCCTACCGGGAAGACTCTCGACGACCTCAGCTCGGGATGGCGGTGCCCCAAGTGGCTTGTTCCCCGGCGGCGGCGGCGGCGATGCCCTAGCGGTGAGGTCCAGAATCCGTAGGGGAGAAGACCCGGGACCCAATTGCTTTTTAATTTGTTATCCTAGGGTCTATTGTGTAAAAAGGAATCCCTTATCTGCAAGCTTCGTTCTTACCAGGACTTCTTTGTTATTTGTAACCCAGTGCAAGTTTAATAAAGCAGCTTTCATGGCCTTCGGGCCCTTATCCGTTTAAAAAAAGATAAAGGGAGTATAACCTGAATGTGTAGTAAAGAACAAATTGAAGACCAACTCTAGCTTTCCTCTGTCCGTTCTCGGCTAGATTTTTTTTTCTAGAAAGAAGGTACACGAGTTCATTTGACGGCGCCAAGCGCAATCCACATAACGCCAACCAATCGCTAGTTCCTCATCTACTATTCCTAACCTAGCCGCCACGATCCTCACCTGCAATTATGCGGACACCTCTCCCCCTGATCTCTGCAGGAAGGAGGAGGAGGGACCTCGTTCATTCGTCTGGCTTGGTAGTTAGGGTTAGGACACGTTTTTCATGGCGTGCCGTGGGTGGTGGGAGCGGCGCCCGGGCGAATAAATCTGTCTTATTTCTACTCCTAGACCGGCGGTGTCTTTCATGGCGGCATCTCGGAGGTGATGTCATCGTGTGCTTGCCGATCTTTTAGATCGACGACGGCCGGTTTCGTGGATGGTGTCGGTGAGGCGGCGGCACCGACTCCATAAGATGTGTCCGTCCTCCTCCTTTGTCCCCGCTGCTGCGCAGCGGTCTCCGGGGTCATGGTGGAGCAGGGATGATTTGTTCAGGAGTTGTCCGGCAGCTGCGACCTGTGGTCGTGGTGGCGCCGGTGTGCAGTTGAAGATGACGGCCCTGAAGCTTGAAAGGTGGTCTGTGGATGGCAGATCTAGCGTGATCTCTCGTCTACGTCGATGGAAGGCGATGAATCTAGGGTCGGGATGGCATGGAGAAGATCCCCGATCAACATGCCACACCGATATGTGACTTGCCATGCGCGACATGCCTAGTCTTCGTATAAAAATTCCTTGATGGCGATGGTGCTTCCCTGGTTCTGGCAACGATGGAGGCCTTTCTCTTCTTCTACCGGCGGACGTCTCGGCGGTGCTGCTGGTTGGAATGGCCGTTTATGTCGGTATGTGCAGGGTTCTTTCGACATAGTTTCAAGGACAGTTTTCTTTGTACAATGTCTTTGGTAGTTTTTTTAATAAAAATATAATATATTAAGCTAGCAAGTCTTCTTATTAAAAACCTTCCAGTCTCTGTTGGTATGTTTTGGTGAGCAGCATTTGTAATCTCTATTTACAATAACGAAATACCCGATTACTTAAAAAAAAATCCAACTACGGCCACGCCAAGCCAGGCCCAGATTCATCCTTCCCCTCCAAAGGGCCCTCGTACCGTCGCCAGGCCGACGCAATTCCCTGCTGCACTACGTCACGCGCGGAGTGGGCCGGATCCACCTGCCAGGCGTGCTGAACAGCATTCTTTCTTGTGGGCCGTGTGTCAAGCACCGGAGCTGGGTTTATTCGTTCCGAAGCGTCCGTCGCAGCAGCAGGAGCACGCGCGCGAGCACGCTGCGTCAAGCCATAGACATACCCACGGCGTGTCAGGCCAGGCGCATGACAGGTAGGGCCAGTCGCGCAAACCCTAGATCCAGAGCCGCGGCCAAAGACACACACGGACACACCGCGGCGCGTTATCTCTCGACTCCTCTCCTGGGGAGTTGCGCCCGCGGCCGCCGGTCAGCCAGTCCCGCCGCCGACCAATCCTCCTCCCCTCGCCTTGACCGCCGTGCGAGCCTTGCGGCCGCCGCGGCCGGGACCCCGCCACGCCGGCCGTGAACCGTTTCCTGGTAAGCGGTAGTCACGCCCGCCCCGCTTTAATGGATGGGTTCGTCCTCGGATTTTGTTAGTATTGACACTGCCGGCTTGCAACTGTGACGAGTAGTGCATAATTCAGGCAAATTCAGATAATTTCGCTTCCTACAACTCGTTATTTTCTGCTCTGTAGCTCATTGCGTTCATGTCCTGGAGTGGCCTTTTTTTGGTTCGCTTGGTGTTTCGGCACGGCGATTTCCGTGCTTCGCCTTGCTCGAATGTCACCCATGTTTTTAGTTGGTACTTTTCTAGGAGTGTGGTTCTGGCAAACAGCTTTGTGATTTGCTCTGCCCTGAATTCAGATAATCTGTTATATCTCTTGAATTGCGCAAGCTCCTGTTTTAGGAAGCTAGTAATGACATCTCAACTAGTTAGTGTGCTTGAATGTTACTATGTGTATGGCCCTTACTTGCACACCACCCCATCGATTAGATCCTACTTGAACACATCAGATCAGTTAAGTCACCTTTTCTCTCTTCGCAAACTGAATATTATTACCTAATTGGGGTGAGTTCCAGAATCACAGGTAGTACATCATTTACATCCCTGTAATGTTTCCTCATATGGTCCTTATATGAATTTTCCCACAGAAAATGCAGTGGCCTGTATTTTGAAAACCTTGAAGTAGGTTGTTCCGCTGGAGAAATCCTGTATTCTAGAAATTGCTGAAGCAACCAACTAGGCAACTGCTACGCGAAGTCACCTCTCTGGTTGAATAAATCCATTTAATTACTGAAATTCTGTTCAACTTATCACGGTTACCTAATTTCTGTAATCATTTAATCTTGTTAGGAAGCAGGCACTCATGGGGAAGGGACAAATTGTGGCTGTTCTTCAGCTAGGTGGGGAATTCGCCACAGATGCTGATGGGAATATGTCCCATTCTGGCGGAGAGGCACATGCAATGCTTGTCAAAAGTGACTGGACTTTTAGTGCATTTAAGCAGGAAATATCTTCAACGCTTAACAATCTCAAAGTTGACCAGTTCTCGTTCAAGTATTTCCTTCCAAGGAATAATAGAACCTTGATTTCTATTTCCAATGACAAGGACCTGCATCGCATGGTTGAATTCCATGCAGAGTCGGAGACGACATACATTTATGTCATCAAGAAGGTCGACAGCAGGTACCTATATGTCTCTCTCTGAACATCAATTGTTTTTTGTCCATTGCATTGCCAACATGACAAAAGAAATATTTACAGGCCTTTGAATGTTGTTGCTGACTCGGGCACTCCTATAGATGCAACTGCCGATGTTCCAACAACTCCTGATGGGTCTAAGAGGCAAAAAGTGTGTGCAGCTTGGAAGGATGTGATCACTGGAGTTGGCCAAGTATTTGAAGGTCCTAAGGATTTCCGTGATGCCTTGCATAAGTATGCCATTGCACATAAGTTTCATTACAGATTTATCAAGAATGACGCATCTCGTGTTACTGCCGAATGTACTGGTGAAGATTGCCCATGGCGGATACATGCTTCCAAGTCTACTGCCAAGAAAGATTTCATGGTCAAGAAAATATCTGAAAGCCACACCTGTGAATCTGAAACAGTCAAGAGTCATCGTTTGGCATCACAGCGATGGGTTGCTAGTGTTATAAAAGAAAAGCTACGTGATAGCCCAAACTACAGGCCAAGAGATATTGCAAACGATCTCCAACAGGAGTATGGACTGTGCCTAAATTACTCACAGGCTTGGCGTGGAAGAACAATTGCTCAGAGAGAACTTTATAGCTCACATGAGGAGGCATGCATCCAGCTACCTTTGTTCTGTGAAAGGATTAAAGATACAAACCCTGGAAGCGTGGCAACAGTAGTGACTATGGAAGATTCAAAATTCTGTTTCTTTGTTGCCTTCAGTGCATCGCTTCATGGTTTTGAGCATGGGTGCAGGCCACTCCTTTTTCTTGATGTAGTATCTCCAAAACCGAATAAGCAGTGGAAGTTACTGACTGCTTCTTCAGTTGACGGGGAAGGCGACGTGTTCCCTGTTGCATTCACTGTGGTGGATGCTGAGAACCATGAAAATTGGCATTGGTTTCTTGAGCAACTTAAATCTTCACTGTCGACATCTCGTGCTATAACATTCATATCTAATGGAGAAGATGGACTATGGGATGAAGTACCTTTGGTTTTCCCTGACAGTCATCATGGATACTGCGTGAACTTTCTTATTGAAGAGTTTAAGATGCAATTGGAGGATGCATGGACTGAAGAAGTAAGAGATTCCATGGTTGATCTTCTTAAGAAGGCCATCTATTCATGCACAGTTGATGAGTTCAATCAGTATATTGAACAAATTAAAGGTGAATCTGAGAAGCTTGCTGAATGGCTTTTGGAGACCAAACCTGAGCGGTGGTCAGATGCCCATTTCAAGGGGTCGCGTTATGGTCAGTACTCATGCAGTATTTCTAACACTATTGTCGACTGGATGCCCTCAAGATATGAGCTTTCAGTTGTGCAGTTGGTTGACACAATAAGATGCAAGCTCATGGAGACAATGTACACACGTAGAGAGTCTTCTAATGAATGGGCTGGGGTAGTAACGCCTGCAGCTAACCAGAAACTGCAGGAAGAGCTGACCAAAGCTCAGTCACTCGATGTTATGCCCACAGAAAGTGATGGAGAAGGTAATTCGTTTAAGGTGTCGGGTGACTCGGTTAATGTTGTCAACATGGACACATATGACTGCACCTGCCTAAAGTGGCATGTCTCCGGGCTGCCATGCATGCATGCAATGGCAGTATTTGAGCGCACAGGGCAGTATGCATATGACTACTGTGTGAAGTATTTCACGACGGAATCCTACCGGTTAACGTACGCCATGTCCATAAACCCGATACCTGATGCTGTTCTGCCCCCTACTGCATTAACTGATCCGTCGCAGGGTCCAGTGACATACGCATTCCCGTTGCGAACTCGTCGGCGGGTTGGCAGGCCCAAAGAGAAACCAGCGGATCCGCGCATCACAGTTAAAAGGGGTGTGCGCTGCAGCAGGTGTAAAGGGTATGGTCACAACAAAGCAACTTGCAAGATCCCTATCAGCGGCGAATTAGCCTTACCATCAGCTGAGCTTGCCCTCCCCGAGGCCTTGCCATCACCTGAGCTCTCCCTCACTGAGGCCTTGCCATCACCTGAGCCCGCCCTCACCGAGGCCTTACCATCACCTGAGATCACCCTCACCGAGGCTTTACCTTCACCTGAGCCCGCCCTCTCAGATGTACACAATTAATTAAGGTGGATAGTTGCTCTTGATGTTTTCCCTGTAAGCAATTGCGCTGTCTCTTTCTTTGCGAAACCTGTAATATATGTGGTAGGTGTTGAGTGTAGCTCAAATTGCTTGGTAAGTTTGTCATGTTCGCTGCTGTGCTTAGGCTAACCGCATTCAGCTCCTAAATTGAACATTGTGATGGACACCACCATTAGAGAAGCTCTGGAAATTCTGCTATATTCTGGAGTCCAGTCTATTTGCTGTAAAATCCCTGCTGTGTGGCTGCCTTATCATTTCTAGCATGGCAAGAAATTATAGATTCAATTTGTTTTGATGTTCAGGGGCAACTGCTTGTGTATTTGACCTGTTATGCCTGAACTAGGTTCTTATTTCTTGTGCACTCGTCCATTGAGCCATATTTTATTACTGAGACATGGTGGTCTATTTGCTTTGGTATTTCTTGTCTTGACTGAAACAAACACAGACGTGGGAAATCGAAATGTTTCGAGGAAGATAATGATCTACTGTATTTTATGTTGAGCCAGTAAATTTGGGTGGTGATGCTACTTTCATTTGAAATTTGAGGAAGATATAGATGTTTTACCTTATTTGAAATTTGGGTGGTGATGCTACTTTGATTTGCTGCAAGATGAGAGATGATGTTGCACTGAATGCGCGGATGAATCACCCGCTGATGTACTTGCTGTGCTGAAATTTTGGGCAACAGAGCATTGTAAATTCAACCATTTTACCCGATACGTTGCCAAAACATGGCTAACGTGGACTGAACTGAACAAGTAACCAGAGAGAAACAGAGCAAGCTGGAGAGGCTTGTGTCAGTCATTCAGCCAGACTAGCGTGGCAGCCCACCGTCCCCTCTCCCCGGGGATTCCGACCGGTGCATCGCATGCACCGTCCGCCCTTCTCCTTTTCTGCAACAGCCTGCAGTAGTACTCCGGTCCACCACGGCATCGACCCGGGCCGCTGCCTCGCGCGCCTCTGCACCCCTCACGCAGGTGATTTCTCTTACTACTACTTACTTTTCCTGGGGCGGCGAACATTAATCTGTACAACGAGCAGATCCTCAGTTCAGCAATACGTGTATGGTCGTGTAGGCTTGACATTCAAGAGCAGGCCTCGGTTCATCAAGCTGCTTCAACCAGACGACCTAGAGAAGATGGTGAGAGCAAGCTAGTTACTTTTATCTGCTTCTCTATCCTACGATTTCTGCTCTGAACTGAAAGCTCGTGTGCTCCCTCTGCTTCCAGATGATCCCTAGCAAGTTTGTGCAGCAGCACTTGACAGAAGCTGGAAGCTGCCGGAGCAGCCAGAACGCCATGATCTTTTGCCCTCTCGGCAAGTTCTGGCGAGTCAAGGTCAGTCAGACGTGCTGCTGCACGGAGAAGAATGGCCGCCGTTCGCGACGGCGCATGGTCTCTCCCAAGGGAACATCCTCCTGTTCAGGTACGAAGGTAACACGGTGCTCTCAGTTGAGGTGTTCCTGCAGAACGGGTGTCTCAAGGAGTACAATAAAACACTTGCTCTGTGTACTACCACTGACGGCCACAAAGTAAAGGCAATACGTACTCCTCAAGGAGTTCATTTGTTTTGGAGTGAACTGTTTTACGTTAAAAATTCCTGCTTACTTTCATATGCATTTCCTTATATGTTCTTAATTTTACCACGGGAAACGTAATTGTGCAGGCGGCAAGCGGCCTGTAGTTTCAGCTGTCGGCAAGAAAAGGAAGAACGACCAACACGTGGTTTATGCAGTTTCTGCACCGGTCCAGCCGCAGAGCAAACCTGCTGCCATTCTGCCGAGGCACTCGTTCACCAAGGAGATCAACAGCTTTGCTCTTAAAAGCTTCTTTGTGAGCACTGCATTTATTCTTCTTAATTTTTCCGTTTATCGGGTATAATGGGCACAAATGTGGAAGTATTAGAAATTGATCTCCATGCCTTATATGGTGGTGTTGCTTACTTTCTGAAAGCATTCATACACATCTTTGTACCAGGTATTTTATCATAGTATTAAACTGTTAAATCTGCAAACTGGCCTTTTTCATTATTATAAACTAGTACAAACAGTGGTAGCAACTTCAATAAATATGTACTGTCTGAATTATTGTATAATGCCTTCAGTCAAATCGTGGCAATGACCTTCAAAAACTAACTATTTGGACCATTCCAAGCCAGGTCCTTCTCTGCTCTGAAAATCAATATTATGTGTTAGTAAATCTACTAATATCAATTTGTCAGTTTAGAGGTTAGTAACTTCATAGATGGTAATGCTAAAATGACTTGCATTTTGGATTTGAGGCAGTATGTGTGAAGGAAAAACATCTACTACCACTTCGAACTTGTTTCAACCTAGACAAATTTTTAAGCTTACTTTGCAGTGCACAACAGAAACTTTACTGAAATGATATTTCTTATATATAACCATCATTTATTATGTACTACCTCTGAATTTTGTAAGTAGTCATACATATCTGTCAGACTCCCACACGCGCTTCTTTCAAATTCTGGCAACAATGCAGGCTGTGAAAGGGACATTTTGCTCATCAATTGGTCTTCTTGGAGCATGTAAAATCGAACTTAAAACATCGATGAACAGCACAAGATCTTGGCCTGTTGCTTTTAACATCACCAAGACCTATGGCTACATAAGGGGAAAAGGTTGGCAAAGGTTTTGCCGAGACAACGAGGTAGAAGAAGGTGACCGCTGCACTTTCAAGGTCGTTGAAAAAATGGTCTGGCTTGTTTTGATCAAGTGATGTCTGATCAGACACAGCTAGTACGAGCAAAACACTAGTACTCCCTGTATTTTGCCTACCAATGCAAATGGCAGTTCTTGGTCAGTGATTTGCCGTGTGAAAACTTGGTATTTGGGTAGTCCAGTAGACAAGTTAACCTATGCTAGGGTCACTGTGACATCAGTGTTTGTTGAATGTTGATAGATTAGTATATGTATTTATGCTATTAGGCAGTTGGATGTACAAGTTAATCCATGTTTTGGTCACTGAAACATCGTTGAATGTTAGTACATTATAAGCTATGTATTTGATGAATGCTGCTAGATTAGTTTGGTACATGTATACTGATCTATTTCCCTGTTGAGCACCAAACCTTCTGTTTGTGCAACTGTTCGACTGAGGAAGTATCAGTCTGTGGTTGCTAAAAGTATGTTCAGAAATCAGAATGGATTATAAGAACCTGAGGCTTCAGGCTTCAGTAGAGAAAAAAGAGAGCTACGCACATGCTACGAGTTTGTTGGGTACTACCTCCGTTGCAAAATGTAAACCTTTTTAGCAGTTCAAATTCCAAAATGTAGGCCTTTTTAGCAGTTCAATTTTAACTGCTAGGAAAGCTTATATTATGGAATAGAGGTAGTAGCATAGAACCAATTCCCGGGGCAGCTTTAAAAGCAAAATCTCAGGTGTGACTTCAGAATGGAACTCTGCTTTAAATTTTGCTTGTAACCAAATTCTTGTCAGTTTCCAAATAACTTTTTTTATGTGAACAGTCCAGTAAAGGCTGTGCCACTTAGGAGCTATCAAAATTAGACGAGAATTAGGTTCTCATGTTTTGTTCAGTGATCTTTACATATTGCCTATGATGACAAAAATCGACAAACATAATTTATTAGCTTTAAGGTGCCAGCAGAATCATTCAATAACAGAAAAATAGGAAACCTTTATTAGGTGAAGAATCCATTCGATCTTACTTTTACTAGTATCAGAACAAAGAGGAAACTAAGAAACTGATATTTTTTCAGTTCTAAGAAGTATAACATTTACAATGGTTTATTTTTCTAGGAACCTCTTTTCCCAGGCGAACTCGTGTTTGCAGAGTTCAGAAAGGCCTTGTCTGATGGCTTCACACATCACACCTCTACAACACAGTGCAAAGATAATCCTCCACCGTCCAATGTTTGTTCAAAGTGATGACATAGTTCTCATCTCTTGGTCCCTCCAACAAAAGAAAACAGAAATGAACGTTGCAGAGGCTGTTTGGAGGAAGCTTCACAATAGAAAAAGAAGTGTCCATTGCCATTTTGATGTGATCATCCAGATCTTCAGAACTCCATAAACAGGGTGCCACTAAATGATAATTTTTTTGCACAAAGTTTTTTCTGATGGTCTGATCATGAGCACAGAATCCTGCAACAGTTCCAGGCACATACACAGGTTGTTATTTGCAGACAGACATATTTGCACGCGAAAATCGGGCGGATGCCATACTATGCCAGGGTTGAAACTGAAAGTTTCTAGTATATGCCCATGGAATTTCTTGCTTTCTCAGAGCGATCTCTCAACCATTTCTTGAGAATATTCAGATTCACAAGTCATGTAGATTGACAGTCAAAGGGACAGAGTAACTGCTGATTGCATGTCACTGGGGAATGGGAATGTAAACGGTACAAAGGGATCCAGCCCAGCGGCGATGATTCCGCACCACTGGTGTATAGCAACAACCTTTTCTGATCGTTTTGCAACACAAGGTCCAATGAATTGTCACAAATCATTGGGTCGTTCTTATCTAGCAAAAGGTGCATCTGCACTGGGAAGATTTGATACCCCTCAAGTTGATAAAGACTGGAGAGGGACTTTTTGGTGTTAACGGAAAGAAAGGATGAGAGCTCAGAGACAATTTCTTGTGATCCCTCTAACTAGGATCGAACATCTTGCCGGGAAAGCTTGCATCACGGGTCCTTGGGAGCCTAGATTGACTTTGATCCTTGTCTAATGCGTTCCATACCATAGAGAATAATGGGCGCGGAAAATGGTGAGCCAATTCAAATGGACTTTTATGCAATTTCATCTAGACAATATCGATCAATTCAAAAGTACAAAACTCCTGGACCACATATCACACCATTGGTGGTCTAGCATCAAATTTTCAATTTGCGACAACATGGAGGAGATGTCATGAGCGAAAACATCGAAGCGACCATTGGCAACTTGGTTAATGATTTAATGTGGCACATTGGTAGCCAGATCGTGATCACATTGATAGGGTGGAACATGGTTGTGTCCTATAAGATACCAATGTACATGAAATGGGGGCAAGTTAACACGACAAATATTCTCAAAAGATAGAACTTTTGTCGGAGAAAATTGACCTACCTCTCATACTGTTTGTATTTTATAATGTTCTGTTTTCAGGTTAGGACCATCAATTGTGAGTGGTATGCAGCTGTAGAATATGGTAATTGCCCAATGGACCATACTGCAAAAACAAGTGATACCCCATTATGTTGGACACAATTATCTTGTACTCATTAAAATACATAGAGGGCGATGCATATAATAAATGATTGTGGACATACGTGAGGTTTTGCACTGCACTTATGTTTCGTTCCCCTGCTGATAACCTGTAACAAATGTTCTTTTTTTGACAGAAAATAGTAGGGGTTCACTTTTCTGCCAAAAGGATATACTCCATTCGATCCACAATAAGTGCATTATTAGGGCCACGTCATTGGGGAAAAGTACATTATTAAGCAATGTTAACTTAACTTTTGCTTCCAGTTTAATGTGGTCTGTCACTTCCTTAGGTAAAATCTTTTCTCGAAATAAGCTATGTTCTGTTATTCTCTGTAAGATTCTTAAGAAATTCATGCGAACAAAAGAGGCCTTCCTTTTGCGAGATTAACAACTAAAAGTGATTCACTAGCCAAGGTTATCATCCATCTGTAAAGATCTTTACTTGTACAACTATCGTTTTTAATTAAGGGCCTGTCTTCCTAATTTTTTGTTTTCTGGTTTAGTGTCTCTTATGTTCCTTATGTATCGGAGTGCACACGGTAAAATAGCATCTACTTTTTTGTGAAAAAGGAGAAAAAAAGAGGCAAGGGTAAACACACAAGGGTAATAAGAGGAAGTGGCCTGCAGTCCAGATAAGCTCAAGATTTTTTGATAAAATGAGGTTTTATCGACTCAACATTGTATCGTCAAGGACTGCAAAAAGAAGTATCATGTGCATATATGCACATAAATCCAGTATGATTAACATGGACTTTTTAAGAATTTAAAATATAGGTCATATTGAATTCTAAGTTCTAAGTTGTAAAGATCTAGTCGCCCCAATAAAGTAGTTATTATCATTAGATACCACTTACTAACTTGCCTCACCCATCCTTGCTTGAAGAAACACGGCTAGTGGGATAGCGTAACGGAAAAAGAGACCATCCGACGGTAACTTCCATTTCACAGGACCCAACTTTGAACAAACAAGAGCTCCTACCAGATTTTGAAGGTTGAAAGAGCACCTCACGCTCAACCTTGTTGCTGCCTCGCCATGCTTCTGCACAAATTCGCAGCTCCCCAAAGCTTTCAACAGAAACCACACGCCGTGAGAGCTCTAGGGTGCCATCAGCAGCAGAGACAGGCACATTCTCATCTCCAAATTTTAATAGCCACACTAGCAGTACAGGCAGTAAATTGGCCGCTGAATCCATCTGGCCAGGACCCTTCAACAATACGCACACTGAGTGTGGCCTCAATGGATGAAACCACGATACCACATGTCAGCGCCAGAGTACTGAGCTTGCTTTTATATTTCTTACTGCTCACGCATGATCTGAGGGCACACTCTCCATTAGTCGCCTGATAATTGATTGATTTACAGCATTCGTAGCGTGTGGTTATCAAGCTTAGATATTTGTCCTCGGATTCGTTAGTGCGCCTCACCTTCAGGATGATATCAAAACGTATAGGCCTCAAAGGAGCACGAGCAGGACCTGTTAGTACTAAATAAGGATTCTGCATGCAACACACCAACACCATTGATTGAGTATATATATAATTTTAAGTGCATAGCAAGTGATGTGCATAAAACAAACTATAGCAGAAAATATTAACTCCGTAGAATAAATGCACTTATAAATAAATGAAAATCTGTTGTGGTTGAGGTGTGCCGATGAAGCTCAAAGCACATTTAACACATGCCATGTCTACTAATTATTCCCATGTTTCAACATTGGAGAATATTTGACTTGGGAAAAAACTAGAGCATCTTACATTCTGAAACTGCAGGAGTAAGGGCATAATGTATAACAATGTGAGGGGCATACGACAAATGGTAGCAGAAAGTATTAGCCTAAATGTATTACTAGCATAAAAGAAAGGTAAAGTGTTTTTGTCATCTGATGCATAGCCCAACAAAGAACATTAACACAAGCCATGTCTAAAACATTTGTCTTCCCATAAGTTGCAACATTTCTAATACATCTTGTGGCCAACCTTACACGAAACTACCAAGTAAAATGAAAATAAAACACTATCATCAAACAGAACAAGGGAACACAATGGTTATTCCCTTTGTATTTTGTAATCAAACACAGGGCATGCAACTGATTTCTCAGAAAATTTCCTAACTTTCTGTGCTTCTACGTAAACAAAGCTATACACATTATTGCTCTAATTTAAGTAACGTAATAAGTTTATAAATGATAAAGGATATGAACCTGCTCATATAGGGTTTGCCAGTTGTCCCTCTTGCGCTCAAAGATGACATTTCGATTGTAATCCAGGTCATCCCTCACAGCAATGATTCCAAACACATCCAGCGGCCAGTGTAAATCCCTGCCTACTTCCTCGACTTTGACTGAAAATATTTGCATAGTAGACATGGTCATGGTGATACCAGGCATCGGCTCATCCGTGAAGCACATAGCGGGGATCTGAGCTGCATATAGTGACAGAAAATTTCAATTTGGTTAAGAGATAATGAACCTACGCTATGCAGCGAGTTACATCATAGCAGAAATATGTACATACAGTAAGAAGAGAAACAACGGCCATCAATCAATGAAAATACTCCTGTCCTCGAAGTAGTCAGGGCGTATGCTAGAGATGAACTTACTCCTGTCCTCGAAGGAGCCGAACTCATCGGCCGTCTTCCACTCCCAGTGATCTCGGTACTGTTGGTAAATCCGGTCGTCGTTGTCTTGGTTCGGATCCCTTTCCTCCTCCACTCTCGCCATGTCTTCCTCCCTCATCCTGGCTGCGTACGCCCTCCCAATCTCGATCTCTCTGGCCCGATTCTCTTTCAACAGACACGCCTTCTGCTGCTCCGTGAGCTCTTCCAGCACGAGCGGCGTCGCGTCGGGGTTCTCGGCGTTCCACTTCGCCACCAGTCGCTTCATGTTCTTCTCGTCTACGCGCTTCGCCAGATCATCCATCCACTCCAGCCCTGATCGATCCTCGGTCTGTGTGATCTTCCTCGACGTTGTGCTCCCCCCAACCATCTCGGACCCGTTGTGGGTTTCCTTCTTTCTCCCCACCTCTTCCGTCATCTCGGAATCCACCTCCATCTCGGCGAGCCGCTGCAGTTGATCGTCCTGACGCTGTCGCCGCTGTGATGGGGAAAACCTAGATTTAGGGCTCTAGGCCTAATTCTTTTAGTCTCTAGGCCCTGGAATGAAATTGAGGGGTGACCAACTGATACAATATTAAGTTATTTTGTACTAGTACTGTTTTTATCGAAATATGAGCAAAAATCATTTTTTGAACATCATAAAGTGTTAAATTTATTACTATTACAAAAAGAAATGTAAAGTTAACAAACTACCATAGGTCATCCACACAAACAATTGTGATCGACAAAACATCCGAATGTGATATTGCCATTTCTACACAAGAAGTGGAAACTGGATCCTAGATCATTGACATCATTGTTAAAGCAAAATATTTCATGAAGAATCGTCTTTGGGTAGACACACATGGGACATCGCAACCATGAACAATTGTAGGTGACGAAACATCTTATATTTTTAGAACAAGGATAATATTCCCTATTGAGGGACATGATTTGTTCTCGTGCACATAAAATACTCCCCACGGGCGTGCACATAAAAGACTCCCCACGGACGACCAGGGTTCGAGAGCATCTCCACCGGTGTCCCCAACCCGCCCCCCAACCGAGTTGAGGGGTGGACGACAAAAAATTACCCACACCGGAGGCCTCCAACCGGTGCCAGTAGTTTGGGCCGCCCGTCCAAATTGTTCGGCACCCTCTTGTCGTCCGTGGCAACCATGCCGAGGGGGGTACTCTATGCCGACGGCCGAGAGGCTACGCCGACGGCCACCGTTGGCACAGCCTGTGCCGACGGCTATATGGCAGCCGGCTGTCGGCACATCGAATCTTTCCTGTAGTGTTAGTACCATCAACGAGGTAACTAAATTTTTCCAGGAACCTGGTGTACTTTTCCGAGAGGAACTTGTACTACAGAAATGCCTCCTCCGATTCCTTGTTCAGTCTTCACACATCAGAGCTGTAACAACACAATCCAATCCTTGGATCAGGAGGCTGATCTCCGCGGCCTCTCGGACGAGGAGTGGTCCCAGAGGTATTCCCTGGAGACCTCCATTATGGAGATCTATAAGGGTGAGGAGGCGTTCTGGCGGCAGCGGAGCCGCCAGAACTGGACGGTCCAAGGGGAATCTAACACGGCCTACTTCCATGCCATTGCGAACGGTAGGAGGAGGAAGTGTTCGATCCCCTGCCTCTGGGCGGGCGAGGTCCTGTTGGAATCCCCACAAGCACTCTTCGCCCATATTTATTCCTTCTACCGGGACCTCTTTTCGGCTGCCCAGCCGTCGGGTATCTCGCTGGCCCCGGACTTCTAGTCGGGGGCCGGACTGGTCTCCCAGGGGGAGAATGAGCTCCTCACCCGCCCTTTTCTCGCGGAGGAGGTGACGGCGGCCCTGAAGTCCATGAAGGCTGGCTCGGCCCCGGGTCCTGATGGGTTACCCGTGGGCTTCTTCCTGCACCTTTCCGCCTCGCCCAAACGGTGGTTCTCCAGATGTTCCAGGAATTCTATGTTGGAACCCTGTTAATGTCTCGCCTAAACCTCGGCGTTATTACCCTGATCCCCAAAGTAGTGGGGGCCACGGACATCCGCCAATTCCGCCCGATTACTGTGATTAACATCATCCAGCGCTTGTTTGCCAAGGTCTGTGCTCTCTGCCTCGCTCTGGTGTTGGAGCGGCTGACCCACCCCCTTCAGTTCGCCTTCTTAAAGGGACGCCTCATCCATGACGACGTCCTGGACTTCCATGAAATTATTCATGAAGTCAAGACTCAACGTCAGCGAGGAGTCTTTCTCAAGCTGGACTTCCAGAAGGCCTATGACCGCTTGGACTGGGCCTTCTTGAGGTCGGTGCTGGAGAGGCAGGGTTTTGATGACCGTGTGATCCGCTGGATCATGCAGTTTGTGATGAGTGGGCAGACGGCGATCAACATCAACGGGGAGATTGGCCCTTACTTTCGGCCATCCTGCGGGGTCAGGCAGGGGGGCCCGATTTCCCCCCTCCTGTTCAACGCGGCGGTGGACGCCCTGGCTGAGATCTTGGACAGGGCCAGAGTAGCTGGCCACATCTCGGGGGTGGTGGGCCATCTGATCCCGGGTGGGGGTATTTCTCACCTCCAGTACGCTGATGACACCATGATCATGGTTCAGGGCTCGGACCTGGACATTATTAACTAAAAGTTCCTACTTCTGTGTTTCGAGTCTTTGTCCGGGCTGACGATCAACTTCGACAAGAGCGAGGTGATGATTCTGGGGTACTCCGACTCAGAGCGGCAGCGGATCGCTGATAACCTGAATTGTAAGCTGGCTGACTTCCCTATTACCTATCTGAGCTTCCCCATCCGGGAGACTAGGGTTTTGATCAGGGATCTGGCTCCCTTGGTCTCGAGGGTACGCTCGCGAGCGGAACCCTGGCGGGCTCGCCTTACGACCAAGGGGAGCAAGTCCATACTGATTAACTCATGTCTCTCGAGCCTGCCCATGTACCAGATGGGCCTGTACCTACTGCCTGAGGGGACCCATGCTGACTTCGCCAAGGAGTTATCTAGGTTCTTTTGGGCCGCAAGGGACGGCCATCAGAAATATCATATGGTCAAATGGGCAGATGTTTGCACCCCCAAATGTCTTGGGGGCTTAGGGATCCTTGACTCGCGGCGCTTTAATGTGGCGCTGATGCTGAAGTGGGTGTGGCGCATCCTTAGGGATGATGGGGGGCTCTGGCTGCAGCTCATTAAGGCCAAGTACCTCCGGGGTCGACCCATTTTGGCGTGCGAGAGGCGGGAGGGCTCTCAATTCTGGAGAGCCATCCAGGAAATCAAACACTTCATTGGCCTGGGAGTGTCTTTTGGGGTGGGGTGTGGCCGTGGAGTGCGGTTCTGGCTCGATCCGTGGCTACTCCCAATCACGCTGGGGGTCCAGTACCCCGGGCTCTTCGCCATCTCTTCCTCCCCGGCGGCGCTGGTGGCGGAGGCCTTTGGCGATGGTCACTGGACCCTCCAGGCGTGGCGCTAAGCCGCGGACCTGCTGCAGCTTCGGGGCTCCCTCCCGGCAGCCTTGGCTACGTCCCCGGATTCACCCACGTGGCAGCTGCTGCCGTCCGGGGAGTTCTCCGTGAGCTCAGCGTACTGGGCCCTTTTCCAGGGCCCGGAGCTACCCTGGACCGCTCCCTTGTGAAAGGCCCCCCTTCCACTTAGTATTAGGATCTTCATCTGGCAGCTCCTTCGGGACAGGTTACCCTCGGGGGTCGAGGTGGCCAAGCGCCACGGCCCGGGTTCCGGGTTATGTCCCCTATGTGGGACTCCGGAGACTTGTGGTCATATTTTTTTCTCCTGCTCGGCGGCTCGGGCTCTTTGGTCCTTTGTCCAGGAGACTCTGGGGCCTGCGTGGCAGGCGCAGGAGTTCGGGAAGTTCCTGCAAACCCAGGCAAACATGGCCGGAGGAGGGCGCCGCCTCTTCTGGCTCGTGTTTGCAGGCATCTCTTGGACCTTGTGGAATGTGCGTAACAAGATGGTGATTGAGAAGATCTTCCCATCCCGTGTGACTGACCCTGTTTTCTCCTTTCTTGGATTCCTTCAGCAGTGGTCTCCCCTGGTGCGGCAGCGTGACCGGTTGACCTTCGATGACACTCTTCGGACCTTGAGGACAGCGGCGCTCCCCCTCTCGGCCCCTGCCCCGTCGACCCCTTCGGTGGCCTGAGTGTCCCTCCAGTCGCCTTGTCATACCTTTTTTGCTTTGCGATTTGGGCTTTTCTTGTGCTGTGGCCCCAGCGGACCGTCATCACCTTTTATTTTATTTTTGGCTGCGGCCCTCTTGGATGTTGTATGAACTTGTTTGTGGACGTTGCTTTATTTATAAAGCGGGGCGAAAGCCTATTTCAAGAACAACACAGTGCAATGATGGCTCTCCTCCGTCCAATGTTTGTTCGAACTAATGACATGCTGCTCCCTCTTGTTATCCGTCCAACAAAAGAAAACAGAAAAGAACGTCGCAGAAGCTATTTGGAGGAAGCTTGACAATATAAAAAGAAGTGTCCCTTGGCCCTTGCCATCTTCATGTGATCATCTAGCTTTTCAGGTACTCCATAAACAGGGTGGCACTAAATGATACTAGTAATTTTTTGGCACAAAGTTGCCTGATGATCTGATCACGACCCCAAAAAATCCTACAACAGTTGCTGCTACATACACAGGTCCTTATTTGTTACACTGGAAAATCTTACAGATGTCTCATACTATGGCAGGGCTGAAAGTGAAAGTTTCTACTATATGCCCACGGAATTTCTTCCTTTCTCTGAACGGTCTCTCCGCCATCTCTTGAGAATATTCGGGTTCACCGGTCATGTAGATTGACAGTCAAAGAGACATTTAACTGTTATAATTGCATCTCACTGTGGAATGTAAGCGGTACAAATGGATCCGTCCCAATGCGGATTATTGGGCACCATTGGTGTAAACCAACAACCTTTTCTGATCGCTTTGCAACACAAAGTCCAAGGCATTGACACAAATCATTGGCTCGTTCTTATCTAGTACAAAAAGGTATATCTTCCAAGGGATGATTTCATAGCCCTCAAGTTGATGATGGTTAGAGGCAGAATTTTGGCATCGGAAAGAAAGGATGGTAGCTCAGAGACAGTTTAATGCAATCCATCTAAGTAGGACCGAACATTTTGCCATGAAAGTTTGCACCCCAGGCTCTTGGGAGCCTATATAGTACTAGATGATATCTGTTTAATGTGTTTCTTAGTGCTGAGAAGAACAGACACACACAAAAAATGTCAGGCCAATTAAAGTAGACTTTTCTGCAATTTCAATTCAAATGATGCCAAACAATATGAAAGTAGAGGGCAACACATTACACTGCATGTGGTCAGAACTTATAACCAATGTTCCAATTTGCGATGGCATGGAGGAAATGACACGACTCATGAGTGAAAACATCAAAGTGACTATTGGCAACTTGGTCAATGATGTAATGTGGCACATTGGTAGGCAGAACATGATCACATTGATAGGGTGGAACATGGTTCTGCCCTATGAGATAGAACTTTTCTCGGAAAAAATCAGCATACCTCTCATATTGATTTTTTTAATATACTCCCTCCGTTTTAAAATATAAGATGTTTTAGCTTTGTGAAGCAAATGTATCTAGACTACTTTTAGTACGTAGGTTCACTCGTGTTTGGAGTGAATCTATACACTAAAAGAAGTCTAAATACACTTTCTTTACAAACCTAAAACATCTTATATTTTGAAACGGAGAGAGTATTTTATTGTAAGGTTAGGACCTTAAATTGTGAGTGGTATGCATCTATAGAATATGTTCATTGCCCAAGGGATCATACTGCAAAAACAAATGATACTCCATTTACGTTGGATACAATCTCCTTGTATTAATAAAAATAAAATAGTGTGATGTATCTAATAAATGATATTGGACATATGTAAGGTTTTGCACGGCACTTGTATCTCCTTCCCTGGTAATAACATGCAATAAATGTTTTTTTGACAAAAAAGAATTTCTGTATGTACTTTGCTTAAAACGAACACTACAGAATCCTTTAGGATAGGTACCACATTTAAAATACATTTTTAGGCCCACATAGTTAGGCCCGTGCACTTAATTTTTTACTCCAATTTATTGTGGTCTATCACTTCTTTGGATAAAAATCTTTTCTCAAAACAAACTGTTTCATATCATTTTCTGTTAGATTCTTGAGAAACTCATGTGAAGAAAAGAGACATTTCTTTACTTGTGCAAATATTATTATTTTATTAAGGAGATGTCTTCCCTTATTTGTTTGTCTTGTTTACTGTCTATGATCTTCTGTATGGGAGTATACATGGTAATATTAAATCTATGTCTATGTGGAAAAGGAAAAAATGAGGCAAAGGTAAAAATAGAAGGGTAATAAGAGGGAGTGGCCTGGTTTCAGCTTGTGCATAAACTAGCTGTCCAGGTAAGCTCAATTTTTTATATAAAGTGGGGTTTAATTGACTCACAACATTGTCACATCAAGTCCTGCAAAAAGAATGATCATGTGCATAAATGCACATTTATCCAGTACAATACTAGTATATGATTGGCATGGACTCTAAGAAAGTTTGTATTTACAAAGACTTCAAAATACATGTCATTTGAATTCTACTAACCTCGTTCCAACATAACTGAAATTCTAGTTTTGTTTTAAGTCTAACTTTTCTAAGTTTGACTAGTATCAAAGAAAATTTTGTCAATATTACAACGTCCAATCTATATAATATGATAATATATTGTATGATTAATCTAGTAAAACTAAATTGATTTTCTAATTGTTGATATATATTTCTATAAACTAGGTCAAACTAAAATTAGTTTGACTTAGGACAAAACTAGGAATTCAATTATTTTGGAACAGAGGGAGCAAGTTCCAAGTTCTAAAGATCTAGTCGCCTGAATAAATTAGTTATTATCATATCATTAGATACCACCTTGTATTGCCTCACCCACCATTGCTTGAAGAAATACAGCCTGTGGGATAGCTTAACGTACGTCACCCACCATTGGTTGATGAAATAGGGCCAGTGGGATAGCTTAATGGAAAAAGAGACCAGCCAATGGTGATTTCCATTTCACATGAGCCAACTTTCAAAAGAAGAGAGCTTCTACCAGATTTTAAAGGTTGAAAGGACACCTCACACTCAACCTTGTTGCTGCCTTGACATGCTGTTGCACAAATTCGCAGCTCCCCAGAGCTTTCAACAGAAATAACATGTCGTGAGAGCTCAATGGTGCCATCAGCGGTAGAAACATGCACATTCCCATCTCTAAATTTTAGTAAGGACACCTTCGCGTGACTGACACTAGCAGTAAAGGCAGTAAATTGCCCTCTGAATCCATCAGGCCATAACCCTTCAACAATACGCACACTGATTGTGGCCTCAATGGATGAAAGCACGATGCCACATGTCAGCTCCAGTGTGCTGAGCTTGCTTTTATATTTCTTACTGCTCACACACGATCGCACCTGATAATGGATTGATTCACAGCATATGTACCGTGAGGCTATCAGGCTTAGATCTTTGTCCTCAGATTCGTTAGTGCGCTTCACCTTCAGGATGACTTCAAAATATATAGGCCCAAACATCATCACGGGAGCACGGGCAGGACCTGTTAGTACTAAATATGGATCCTGCATGCAACACACCAACACAACTGATTGAGTAAATAATTAATTTTAAGTTCATAGCATAAGTGATGTGATGTACATACCAGAATAAGTGAAAACAAACTATACCAGAAAATAATAGAATAAATGCAACAGTAACATAAATAAATGAAAAAACAGTTGTGGTTGAGGTGTGCAGATGAAGATCAAAGCACATTAACGCATGACACATGTCTAAAAGCTACTGCCCCTGTTCCAACATTGGAGAAGATTGAGCATCATACATTCTGAAACTTGAGGAGTAAGTGCATGATAATACAGCAATGTGTGGGGCATCAAAATGATAGAAGAAAGTATTAGCCTAAATGCATTAGTAACATAGAAAAGGGGCAAATGTTGTTGTTTTTGTCCCTGTTTAACGCAAACCATGTCGAACACACTTGTATTCCGATAACTTGCAAGATTCCTAATACATCTTGTGGCCAAATCTCACAAGAAACAGCAGAACCTATCAAGTACAATGAAATAAAACTATTATCAACAGATTGAGAGACACAATGGTTATTTTTTTTTGTATTTTGTAATCAAACACATGCCATGCGACTGATTTCTCAGACAATTTCATCAACTTTGCTTGTTTCTACATAAACAGAGCCATACATATTGCTTAAATTTTAAGTAAAATAAGTTTATAACCAAGAATAGTGGTACTTGTAAAAGCAACAAGGTCTAGTTATCATGTATAGCACATTATCTTGTATAATCTCATTAATGAGGTTCGTCTATTGAATTAAATAGGCTAGCTAAGAGCTATGAAGTAAACAGGAGGATATCCTGGTAACAAAAGAGAACAATAAACAAAAGATTGTGTTGCACAGCAAGAACAAATGATAAAGGATATGAACCTGCTTATTGAGGGTTTGACAGTTGTCCCTTGTGCGCTCAAAGATGATATTTCGATTGTAATCCAGATCGTCCCGCACAGCAATGAAACCAAACACATCCAGCGGCCAGTGTAGAGCCTCATCTACATCCTCAACTTTAACTGAAAATATCTGCATAGTACGCATGGTTTCGATCTTACGAGGCATCGGCTTATCCGTGAAGCACATGGCGGGGATCCGAGCTACATATGGTGACGGAAGATTTTAATTTGGCAAAGAGATTAATGAAGCTATGTATGTAGTGCCAGGCTGGAAACTAAGCATAGTAGGAACATCAACAGACAATAATAACGTACATACAGTACGGGCAAGCAATGAAACCATCAATCGATGAGCATACATAGTACTACCTCATATCCATAATAAGTGTCGCAATTTTAAACTAACGTCGGTTCAAAACTGCGACAATTATTATAGATCGGAGGGAGTATCATATATAGTGACAACAGAACAATAAAACCGAAGTAACCAGGGTGTACACTACACTAGAGATATGAACTTACTCCTGTCCTCGAAGGATCCGAACTCTTTGGCGGTTTTCCAGACCCAGTGCTCTCGGTAGTCTTGGTAATCCCTGTCGTCGTCGTCTTGGTTCGGATCCCTTTCCTCCTCAACTCTGGCCATGGCTTCCTCCTCCATCCTGTCTGCGTACGCCTCCGCAAGCACAAGCTCCCTGTCGAAATCCTCTTTCAACAGCCACGCCTTCTGCTGCTCCGTGAGCTCTTCCAGCACGAGCGGCGTAGCGTCGGGATTCTCGGCGTTCCACTTCGCCACCAATCGCTTCATATTCTTCTCATCTACGCGCTTCGCCAAATCATCCATCCACTCCAGCCCCGATCGATCCTCGGTCTGTGTGACCTTCCTCGACGTTCTCCTCTCCCCGTCCATCTCGGACCCGTTGGGGATTTCCCTCTTTCTCCCCACCTCCTACGTCATCTCGGAATCCACCTCCATCTCGGCGAGCCGCTGCAGCTGATCGTCCTGCCGCCGTCGCCGCTCTACTCCTGATGGGGCAAACCTAGATTTAGCGGTCAGTCTGTAGCCTCTGGAATAAAATTGAGGGGTAACTAACTGATACCTTATTACTCCTCGAAGTTATTATTTTGTAACGTTTTGTAGAAATATGAGAAAAATCAATTTTTAAATTAAATATTCTCTCCGTTACAAAATAAATGACACAACTTTTATCTAAATACGTGTGTATCTAAACGCGATTAGACAAACATGGGTCACTTATTTTGGAACTAGTAAATATGTATGTGCAACGCACGTCTTTAAAATATAAGTCACATTTTTTATGTTAGCAGACCAATATATCTCATGGAAAAAGGGTGTAAACATGCGCTAGCAATCCATTCACATGACATCACTTAAAATCTACAAAGCACTAAAAATATAAATTTTTTGCAAGAAAAATACAATCCAACACCAGTTTGGAGCCACACGCTAGTATTCGTATAACCATATTAAAACAATCCACGTCTATATATTCATCCTTCTTTAATATGTTCCTTATTTGTCTCAGATTTAATAGGATAAGTTTGGAGCTTGTCACTCATTCCATGAAAGAATTTTTTGTAAACTAAAATGACAAGCGTAATAATACGAAATAAACCGACAAAAAGTTACTTACTTCAATGAAGGGGCATCATGATTCATGAAGCACGTGGATGTATAAGAAAATAAGTCTCGTTCATTGGTTTGACGGATGGTAATAGAAATAATGATTAACTCTCAACACTACATGAGATCTATATTATTTTCCTCAACTATCATGTCTCAGCTTCTTACATCGTAATAGTTGACGAATCAACCGCAATTACAACCAATTTTTTTTCTAAATTGTGTAATCTAAATTAGTTTTTAAATAATAATATTCTCTCCGTCCCAAAATAGATGTTTCAAATTTGTTAAAATTTAGACGAATCTAGACACTATTTAGTATATAGATTCATCCAAAAATTGAAAAACCGAAGACAACTATTCTAGAACGGAGGGAGTATAATATATAAACAGGATGTCGAGCGCAAAATATCTGCTTAAGAATGTAAAACAAAATATCACATGTCCGATATTCCATGAAGTTTAAAATCAACAAACCACACGATGATCCGCACAATTATGTATATTGATGATAGATTTTTAACATATTCAGGCAAAAACATCATTAGTACTATCTTTGTTCCACAATACGAAATGTTTTAGTAGAGTAATTTGTCCTAACGAAACGATTTATACTATGGATCAGATTTAGTAAACTTAATATCAACATCAGAAATTTAGGGCTTGTTTGATTTGTAGGATTTTCATAGAATTCTCATAGGATTGAGTTCCTATGGATTTTTTCCTACCACCATCGTTTGATTCATAGGAATAGAACCCATGGGATTATTTCCTATGGAACTTTGCCTAGTCTATTTCATAGGAAAATTTCCATTAGGTCTAAGCTCTTGGAAAAAATCCTATGGCTAGCTTTGTGAGTAAGGCTACTTATTTGACCACTCAAACTTCAACCAAATTCCTATGGCTTTTCTACATTGCCATCAAACACCCTCTTATGCCAATTCCCATGGTTCTCATTTTCATAGGGTTCAATGGGACATGCCACACCAATCCTTCATTTTTCCTATCCCTCCATTTTTCCTACCCTGTGAATCAAACAAGCCCTTATAGACTGGCCCTACACCAAGGGGGAAAAAGCACTCCCCACCCCATCGGTCAATGCCTCCCAGTCTCTTCCTCACTCTATCTATCTCAGTCCGCCGTTCCCCTTTCCTCCACTGTCGGCGACCGGTAGCTCCGCCCCTGCCTCCGGCCTCGACGACCTCCCGCTCCGGACGTTGCCGCCAATTACCTCCCGCCAGCCCGCCACCGTGGCGAGAACCGCGCCCTCCCCTGGTTCCCCGCCATCGCCACGAGGACTGCGCCCTCCCCTAGATCCTCTCCGCTGGCACCAGGCGCCCTCCCTTGCATCCCCATGGCTTCAGCGAGATCTCCTACCCTCCCTCCCTCCCTGGCACTGCGCAATGACCGGCCCTCCCCTACCTCGCCGCCGCTCGCTCTCGGCACGCTCGGGGCAGGCCAAGCAAACATGTGGTAGGCACCGACGCAGGCGTGGACCTCATCACCACCGGACGCGCACTGGAGGGATCCACAACGCCGACTTGCTCCTCCCGGCTCTCTAGTCGAAGAGCAGGTGATTTCTGGTCTAATCTTTCGGGGGATTTGCACATTTGCCACACTTTTCTTTGCACTTTGCATATTTGCCATTTTCCGTGTCACTGACATGTGGTGGTCATATGGAAAATATGCAAATTTCAGATAAAAAATGTGGCAAATGTGCAAAAATTCCCTAATCTTTCCTAGAGTCACATAACATGCAGCTGAAGTCGTTTCAAATGTTGAATTTCCGTCTCCTCAGCAAATCACGGGTATTGATTCTGTTCACAAAGGTCAGCCACGCAAATACCTTGTGCTTCATGATGTATTTAGAGCTCCAACTGGCTGGCAGATATTTGGGTGGGTTAGATGTTGTGAAAGAATTTGTAGAAATCCTTTGGTCTGTACGATTTTGAGCCTCATGTGAGCGTCCAGACATCAGGGACCAGAGTCTCTAAACTGATCTCCATGACTTGGTCGTTTAGCAGTGTGTGCCTCCATTGACAGCGACAACTGAAAGTGAGTTGCTAACATCAAGTGTTTGAGACTGCCATTGGTCTTTCCACAGAAGAACACCATCGCCCGCTCGGAGTGTGCAAGTGGTGATGCCTCTGAACACATCCATAAGGCTGGCGATGTCGCGCCACCAGAAGGAGCCATAAGGTGGACAGGAATGATGCGCATGTTCTTGTTACTATCGATACCAAATAAGCTGAACCCACGAGGTGTCTTGGCGCTGATAGAATTTGTGTAAAAATCTGAGGAGAAGGGCTGGGTTCTGAATTCGTAGTTGAGAACGCCTAGACCTCCACTTTTTTTTTGGTTGGCACACCAAATCCCAGGAGACCAGAGACCGACATTTTTCCTCTCCCTTTGCCATGTTGTGATGTTTAGATCCTTCCACTTTTCAGATTTTAGTTCCAACTGATGCAATGCAAATTTGAATACATTTTTCAGTCCTTCTAGCTGTTGCACTAATAAATAGCAGAAAACCGTCTTATGATAAGACGGGGCAGTGGGACTAATTACTAACCATAACAGTGAGGTATTTGCGGTGCATTCACGCACGATTGGGAAATTATGTACCATCCCCTTCCTATGAATATTCATTTCTACTACTTAAGTATACATGGCTAGTGTTGAGTATAATAATCAACACTGTTAGTGCAAGGTTTATGTTATTTCAAATATTGTAATGCATGTGCTACTTTTCTTTTGTTGGCAAGGATTATTTATAGTTGATTATTCTTTGTTCTTCAATAAGAATATTTTTTGATTCAATCTGTTAGTATTTGCACAGTGAGCTTCTAAAATGTTCTACGAAGGTTCCTTATTTGGATGTTCAATGACAGCGGTTGTTTTGGTAAAGCCATATGTGTCACGGTTGTTTTGATAAACCATACGTGTCGCAGTCTTTTGTCATCAAATGATTTCTCGCGTGGTACAGTATAAAATCTGTATTTACAGATTTGTACTGCTGAGGCATGTACAACATTACTATAACGATTATACAGTGTGAATAAAACCATTCATGTGCTGTCATGAAAAAACTGATCCGGTCAGATCTGTTATATTTTCTATTCCCTGTATCTGTATTGCCTCTCAAAATAAACAAAGGTCTTTACATATTAGAAGAAATGGTAGAACACAAAAGTGCCAATTGTTCTTCAATACATGCTTGGTTATTTGAGATAGTTTCTGAAGGTATTTTTTATCTGCTAGGATGGTCCACTTTAGTGACCACTGTCTGTTTCCCATTGTGAACTGTTGTGATGCTCACTGACCAAAATTTTCAGGAATTATGAAATTGACTGGAAATCTAGGGTAGTGGCGACCACGGATAACTATGTTGTCCTGAATAAGCTGCAACAACAGTATGATTCTCTTTCCTTTCCTTTCCTTCTTTTCCCGTTGTTTGTATCTATTGTAGATTTCCAAGGCCAAAAATAAATGCGAATTCAGAGTACTCATATAAGTCCAGCTTGTAAACTCTATTGAAAGGAACGCAATAAATAAAAGTTATATAAGTCACATGTTGTTCAGGGCCTTGATTATTCTTTATTGTTACTCCCTCCGATCCATATTAGTTGACTTTGATTTTTCTAGATTTAAATGTATGTAGACATGTTTTAGTGCTAGATACATCCAAATCTAAAAAAATTTGAGTCAACTAATATGGGTCGGAGGGAGTATTATAAAAAAGTTAATTGTTTTGACGATGAGTAGTTTATCATGAAATCATGTGCTTGCTCTAGAGGAAGTTTGGATTACATAACATATGTCAGTAATGTACTTACTGTTTAATTTGTAAATTCTAACGGGGGTTGCTCATTTGACAAGGTCTCTGATGTTGTTTATTTGCAAAGTACTAACTGGGGTTGCTCGTTTGAAAAGCTCTGTGATGTGGTGTTTACTTGCAAAGTACTAACTGGGGTTTCTCATTTGAATAGCTCTGTGACTATGGCCATGGTAATGTTAATTTATAGGATGTACTGATATGGGAGCGTTTGACTAAGGAGGGTATAGTGAGCATATCCATTTGGTAGAACATACCTCACTTGTTTAAGAACACATAATAGATGTTTTTTACTATCAAATTATTTGTCATACGGAATTCTTTCACACCATCATGGTCTTATAAGATCTCGGCATGCACATAATATTTTTCAGCTAGTTATGTTGGTGCAGCATCTTCATTACCTAGTTATGTTGGTGTAGCATGCAAACAAGATTGACTCTCACCGTTTTACAGGATGGAAGGCGGAGGCGGTTCAGGGAGGTGACGGTGGATAGTGAGTTCAACGTCTAGGAAGGCGAAGGTGCTACTCTGGGCGTCGAGGTCGGCATTCACAAAGGCGGCGATGGCGACGGCAAGCGCACCGTCCAGGAATGCTGTGATGGCAGTGAGGAGGCGACGGAGGGGCGGCCGTACACCCGATGGTGCGATGCAGGAGGGCGAACGTTCGACGTCTAGAATAGGGAAGGTGCTACTCCGGGCGTCGAGGTCGGTGCCCAGGAAGGCAGCGAGGGGACCGTCTAGGGAGTTTACGCTACTGCTGGGCGGCGGCGAGGACACACATGTTATGCCGCTGCCGGGCGGCGTCAGGATTGATGGAGCGAGACGCTGCTGCCGGGCGGCGGCGAGGACACGGAGGTTACGCTGCTGCCAGGTGGCGTCAGGATTGGTGGAGTGAAGGTTGCCGTCCAGGAAAGCGGCGATGGCGGCGGCGAGAGCACCGTCTAGGGAGGTTACCCTGGTACCCGGCGGCGTCAGGATGGTGGCGATGCAAAAAGGCCTAGGTTGAGAGAGATCTGGATCACGATCAGTTTCCTTAATTATTGGCGTTTGTTACGCAGTGGGATTGTGTTATCGCGAGGCGGGGGGCTTTTCGGTGCGGGCAGAGTTTCGGTCCGTTAAACCAATTTGCTAAGTGCACCAAAGAAAAACATTAGACTAATGAAACCTCTTAGATTGTGTTTAAAGGGCCTCATCGTGCGGTATGTTCGTGTATGTTTGATGAGTGTCTGTAGAGAAATTCGTGTTCGCTCATTTATAAGTAGTAAAGATAAGAAGGTTTTTAAACAAAAATATGTAAAGCTACCAAACTAGGAGGTCATCCGCATAAACAATTGAGATCGACAAAACCTTCCAGCGTGGCATTGTCATTTCTGCCCTGGAAGTGGAAACCGGATCTACTCTCTTCTGTTTTAAAATAGATGTCAGAAATTTGTCAAAATTTGAATGTATTTATATACTCCTTTCGTTTGAAAATAAGAGATGTTTCAGGTTAGTGAAGCTAATGTATCTAGATACCTTTTAGCGTAAAGATTCAAATGAATCAACATACTAAAAAATATTTAGATATATTTACTTCACAAATCTAAAGTATCTTATATTTCTAAACGAAGGGAGTAATAAGTATGATACATCAAATTTAGACAAATCAAAAGATACATCTAAATTTTAATAATTTTGGACATCTATTTTAAGACCGAGGAAGTAGTTCATTGCGGGCTAGGACATCGTTGTTGAAGCAAAATATTTTCCCAACAAATTCTCTAAGTTGGATTGAGAGACACGAGGGTATGTAACCACAGAAAATTGTAGGAGACGAAACATCTTAAACTGATGTTGGCCTCTTCGCGGATCCAGAGATTGATAATGAGATAAACGCCCCATGTTGGTCGCGTGAGGCGACTCTGGGGCGCCCACCTCCAAACCCTAGCAGGCTGCCACCGTGCCCTCTCCCTTTGGCCGCTGCTGCCGTGCCCTCTTGTCGGTCGGCAGTTCCGGTCATGCCTTTGGTCACTGAAGGTGACGGGTGGTTTGCGCGACCTACGTCGATCTCCTTCGCGTGGGATGGGAGGGGGGGTAGGCATCTTGGAGCTGCACCGGTGGATCCGGGCTGCAGGCGACAATGCTCCAGTGGCACAGGCTGTCGGCTTGGATGTGAGGCGTAAAGGAGAAGAAGGGGATCTGGTGCTGTCCTAGAGGCGGCGGCTGACCTGCGGAGATGTTGTTTCCGGCATCGGCTCAATCTCTAGGTTCGACCATGGGCTGGCTGACCCGCTCATTTCGGTCGCCGGAAACCGGCCAGCGGTGTGGGGACTGTTGGTTTCGCCAAATAATGGTGGCGGTCCTAGGGTTTCTTCAGCGCGAATATGAAGATCTGCTTGTTGCCTGCCGTCGTTGATCTGTACTGGAGAGAAGAGTTTCGGAAGGCTCCTTCGGCGAACTCCCATGGACGCATCTGTAGGGTTCGCAGCATAGAAAACAAAAAAATTCCTACGATAGGAACTATGTACCAAGATCTATCTACTAGATACAAACAACGGGCGGATGTATATCCGCAGAGAACATACCCTTGAAGACCGAAAACGCTTAACGAGTTAAACTCATGGTTGATGTAGACGATCTCTTGCCGATCTCAAGATCGAGAGGAAGTCCTAGCGCCGCAAAGCAGCAGCGCATCCGTGCTCGCACACACGTACAAGACACCGAGCAACCTCCGCCTCCTCGCTCCAGCGATGCAGCGGAAGCACAACTCTTTCTTGCCGAATAGCCACCGGGAACATGTATCTCGCTAGTCCGAGACCATGGGGGATAAATTCTAGAGGGAGAGAGAGATCCTTCACGAGGAGGTGTGAGTGAGAGAGAGGGAGAGGGGTGCCTTTTATAGGAGGAGGGGGGCACCCAAGGGGGTGTACGCCGGCCATGGGGGTTGCCTCCTCCCCTCCTTCATTCATGTGGGTGGACACTCCACTCACAAAAACCTCTTCAATTTCCTCCACTCAAAATCCCACTCAAAATTGCTATTAAATTTTCACCAAATTTAATGCAAACTCTCATTAAATAAAACTCATTTATTTATTCAGAATTTTGTCAATTACTCTAATGACAAACATTTACATATAATCCCTTGCTAGTATTCCATTTCACATGTAAAAACACTTTCTGCAATTTCACCCGAAAACCTGTTTCGGTATCTAGTGAAATAAATTCCTGCGCTTGTTATTCTTTCCGGCATGAAACTTTTGCTCCAATTGGATGTGAGTGTCCCTTAAGTGTGTCACCCTACGGTTCGCGAATAATGCGGACATGATCGAGACCTTTCTCCGACCAATTAGCAAAAGCGGGACCTGGAGATCCATACTGACTCCCACACATTCAACGATGACTTTCCTGTGATCGTCGAAACCTTTTACGCTAGTATCTTAATCCATTTGTTTCATGATATATTACATGTCCGAGATCGATCATCGGTATCTCCATACCTAGTTTTATCTCGTTACCAACATGCACTATTTTCTCGTTCCCGTGATATAACATTCTAGTGATCAAATCACTTGCTTGCAAGCTAACCAATGTGATATCACCGAGAGAGCCCGGAGTATATCTATCCGTCATCGGGATGAACAAATTCCACTATTGATACATGAGCCTCAACACAACACTTTAATAGTTCTGAAGCCATATTTATAATCACCCAGCTTTGGTGTGATGTTTGATGTCATCAAGAAACTCTTCTGGTGTTAGTGATTGACATGATCTCATGGTCTAAGAATTAGGATCACTTTGTAAGTTGTTATAGCAATATAAACTCAATGACTTTGATCGTAATGCTATACTTCGGATGAATGTTCATCACATCATTACACTAATGTTGTGATCTCGTTATTAACAACATCCAATGTCCATGATCAGGAAACTGTGATCATCTTGTTAATCAACGAGCTAGTTTATGAGAGAGGTATAACTAGGAACTTTCTGTTTGTTTATTAAACACACATGTATTAACGTTTCTGTATTAATACAATTATAGCATGCAAAATAAACATCTATCATATACTTGGAATACACATAATAAACATTTTATTATTGCCTCTCGGGACATATTCCCTTCAGTTTCCCACTTGCACTAGAGACAATAATCTAGTTACATAGTGATGTATCTAACACCCATGGAGTTCTGGTGTAGATTATGTTTTGCTCTAGGGATAGTTTTAGTCAACGGATCTGCTACATTGAGATCTGTACGTACTTTACAAATCTTTATATCTCCATCCTTGACATGCTCGCGGATGGAGTGAAACCGACGCTTAATATGCTTGGAATACTTGTGATACCTTGGTTCTTTGGCATTGGCAATGGAACCATTGTTGTCACAATAGATCACCATTGGGTCCAACACGTTTGCAACCACACCTAGTTCGGATATGAACTCCTTCATCCAACCTGCTTCTTGAGCTTCCGAGCAAAGAACATATTCGGCCTCCGTTGTTGATCCCGCCACCACAGGTTGTTTGGAGCTCCTCCAACTAACCGCTCCGCCATTCATGAGAAATACGTATCTGGATTGAGACTTAGAGTCATCCGGATCGGTGTCAAAGATAGCGCCGACATAACACTTAGCGACGAGCTCTTCTTCACCTCCGTATACAAGAAACATATCCTTAGTTCTTCACAAGTACTTAAGGATATTCATGACCGCTTTCCAGTGTTCTGAACCTGGATCCGATTGGTACCTACTAGTCAAACTAATAGCATGTGCCACATCCGGTCTTGTATATAGCATGGCGTACATTATAGTCTATGGCTGAAGCATAGGGGACTTTGTCCATTATCTCTCTTTCTTCCGCCGTAGCCGGACTTTGAGTCTTACTCAATGTCGTGCCTTGTAACATAGGTAAGAACCCCTTCTTACTTTCGTCCATTTTAAACTTCTTTAAAATTTTATCAAGGTATGTACTTTGCGATAGCCCTATTAGGCGCCTAGATCTATCTCTATAGATCTTTATGCCTAATATGTATGACGCTTCACCTAGGTCCTTCATTGAAAATTTGCTGTTTAGATAACTTTTAACACTGTTTAAAAAGATCTATATCATTTCCGATCAATAATATGTCATCCACATATAGTATCAGAAATGCCACATTGCTCCCACTCACTTTCTTGTAAATACAAGCTTCTCCATAAGTTTGGACAAATCCAAACTCTTTGATCACCTCATCAAAGCGGAGATTCCAACTTCGTGATGCTTGCTTCAATCCATAGATGGATCGTTGAAGCTTGCACACCTTGTTAGCATCCTTAGGATCGACAAAACCCTTTGGTTGTATCATATACAACTCTTCTTCAATATTATCATTGAGAAACGCGGTTTTGACATCCATCTGCCATATCTCATAATCGAAATATGCAGCAATTGCTAACATAATCCTAACTGATTTTAGCATCGCTACAAGAGAGAATGCCTCATCGTAGTCAACTCCTTGAATTTGTCAAAAACCCTTTGCGACAAGTCGATCTTTATAAACGGTCACATTACCATCAGCATCAGTTTTCCTTTTGAAAATCCATTTGTTCTCCACGGCCTTTCGGTCGTGAGGTAAGTCCACCAAGTTTCAAACTTGATTTTCATACATGGATTCCATCTCGGATTTCATGGCTTCTAACCATTTGTTGGAATCCGGGCTCATCATCGCTTCTTCATACGTCACAGGGTCATCATTTTCAGCAACCATGAAATTCATGACAGGATTTCCGTCAGACTCAGAGCTGCACGCTGGCGTCTCTTGGACTGCGAGGTTTGGTAGTACTCTCTTTCGGAGTTTCATGATCATTATCATTAGTTCCCTCTTCAACTAGTGAAGCCAACTCCGGAACGACTTCCGGCGCTGCGCTACTTTCCATACTTTGAAGAGAAGGTTCAATAACCTCTTCGAGTTCTACCTTCCGACTACTCACACCTTTCGCGAGAAACTCTTTCTCTAGAAAGGATCCATTCTTGGCAACAAAAACCTTGCCCTCGGATCTGTGATAGAAGGAATACCCAATAGTTTCCTTAGGGTATCCTATGAAGACGTATTTTTTGCTTTGGGTTAGAGTTTATTCGGTTGAAGTTTCTTCACATAAACATCGCATCCCAAACTTTATGAAATGATAGCTTAGGTTTGTTTCCAAACCACAATTCATACGGTGTCTTTTCAACGGATTTAGATGGTGCCTGATTTAAAGTGAATGCAGTCTAGTGCATAACCCCAAAATGACAATGGCAAGTCCGTCAGAGAAATCATAGATGGAACCATATCCAATAAAGTACGATTACGATGTTCCGACACACCATTACGCTGTGGTGTTCCGGAAGGTGTGAATTGTGAAACAATTCCATACTCTTTCATGTGAGTGCTAAACTCGTAACTTAGATACTCACCTCCACGGTCGGACCATAGAAACTTGATCTTTCTATTACGATGATTTTCCACTTCACTCTGAAATTCCTTGAAATTTTCAAAGGTTTTAGACTTTTGTTTCATCAAGTAGATATATCAGTATATACTCAAACCATCTGTGAAAGTAACAGAGTAACGACATCCACCTCGCACCGACACACTCATTGGACCACATACATCAGAATGTATGATTTCCAATAAATCTGTCGCCCATTCCATTGAACTGGAAAATGGCGTTCTAGTCATCTTGCCCATAAGGCATGGCTCACATGTATCAAATGATTCAAAATCAAGTTGACGAGGTTTAATCTCGTCAATGCCCATTGTTATGGACTTGGGTTTTGGAGAAGATGGGGATGCTGGAGATCGTGGCACGGTTAACAGACAAGCAACCAGGGGACACGAGATTTACCCAGGTTCAGGCCCCGAGGAAAACCCTACTCCTGCTTGTCTGCTCTTGATTACGGCGGAACCGAAGGTTACAGGGTGCGCAGATTCGATCTGGCGTGGATGCGTGTGCGAAAGTATGAGTCGAGAGATCTAGGACGTGCCATCATGGCCTTTATATAGACTTAGGCAGGTCCCGGGCATAGTCCTAGTCGGTTACAAGTCCTAGGGTTTTACCCCTTTGAATTTCCTATCTCCGCTAGTCTTGCTCTCCAAGGATCCGAAGGCGTCATGGGCCTTGGCCACCCGAAAATCTTCATGGGCCAGCGTATATCTGCTGTGGGCCTTCCTTGGGCTGGACCAGGTATGCTGAAGTCACGTACCCGTAGGGTATAACCATGTCAGTAGCCCCCGAGTGATCAGTCGAATAGTAGATTCGGCTGAGGACTCTTCCATTCTTCGGGTGCAACTATGTCTTAATAGTATATGAGCGTAGGGATTGTTGATGCGTGTGCCTGACTCACCCGACGGATCAGGGTCAGTTAACTGTCTTAGGACGAAACGACACGATCTTGTTTAGGTTCGAGTCCCTCAACCCGGACCTGGAACATATGCTGGCGTAATTCGACTCAGGCCGCGGAGGACTTACAGGAGTGGAATTCCAGTGGTTTTAATTGGTGTACCCAACGCGTCCATCGGGATTTTTCATCGTACCTGCTGATACGGCTTCATACTAGCAGAGCGCAGCCAGGTGCGTTGCCAGGCCATCAGATGATATCTGTAGGTCTTATCTTTGTGTCGCAGACACATCATCCGAATGTTTGTCACCGCGGAGGCGCTTCGGGTGGCCAAGGAGATTTGTTGCTCACTTAGCGTTTTTGTTGGGGCAAAGTTGCCAAAAAGTTTTTGCGTGCTGATCCGGAAGATCGCAGTCGAAGATTTCATAGGGTGCGCGACCAGCGCTCCCTATGGGAGTAGCCCCCAAGTGTCTGTTCGAGTCGTAGACTCGAACAGAGACTTTATTTCAAGCATTGTTTCAGTTGTTAAGTCCGCATGACTCGAAAATTTTCGGATGCTTAAATCCATCCTCCCTATGGGAGTAGCCCCCGAGTCCGTAGTGGAGTCGTAGACTCAACATAGGACTCAGAGAAGTAATTTTGTCCTCATTTTTCTGTCGGGTGCGCGGCCAGCGCTCCTGATAGGAGTAGCCCCCGAGTATTTAGTCGAATCGTAGGTTCGAGTGAGTACTCTTAGCTGTGGAGCCGAAGTGGTGCTAGTATAGCTTTTGATGACGTCAGTGCTTACGATCGATGACCTCAAGCGTCTGCTGCACCAGAGATGACTTGACCGGACGAAGCATGGGTCCCACTTGCTGACTTTGAATTGACTGGTCACGCGCGGCGTGGATATGATTACGGCGTCTCCTCGATTTCCGCGCGTAGTGGACGGCGTGGTAACGACGGTTCGTTTTGGTGCTAACACGTGTACGGCCAGATCTACCGTTGGCGTTAGGTCTTCTCGATGGACGGCCAGCGTGCGTCGTCTCCGCTGTTATAATCCTTCGTGAAATCGTAGTTTGTCTTTCACCGCACCAGTTCATCTATTCACGGCCTCCTCGTTCTTGAGCTATTCTTTCTGCGCGCTGAGAGTTTCTTCCACATTTCCTTCGTCTTTCTTCGTTCGCAACGCCACCACCGCCGTAGCGCCATGGGGAAAACAAAGAAATCCTCATCTGCGGTTGGGACCAGCGCCGCCGGAGGCAAGAAGGGCACCGCCGCTGCTCGCGTCACCGATGGTGGTTGGCGGCGATCAGAAACGCGGGAGAGCGATCTCCGCAAACTGCACGAGCGGGGCCTGATCCCGCAGGACACGACGGCCGTGAGACTCCCCGGCAATGAGGTAATCCCCCGTCCCCCATCTGGGTACCGGGTTATGTTTGTTGCCTTCGTGATTCGCGGGTTTTCTTTTCCGGTCCACGACTTCCTCCGTGGACTGCTCTTCTTCTATGGGGTTCAACTGCATCATCTGTCTCCCAACTCTCTGCTCCACATTGCGTATTTTATCACACTTTGCGAGTGTTGGCTTGGCATTGAGCCGCACTTTGGCCTCTTCCGGAAGCTTTATTCCGTGAAGAGGCAGTCTGGTTCGGATGGTGTGTATCCCATTGGGGGTTTCATCATCTCTCTCAGTCCCAATGTGCAATTCTTTTCCTTTTCCATGTCTGAGTCTGTCCAGTACTGGCGGAGGCGATGGTTTTACATCCGCGACTCTGTTTTGCCTGGGCAAGATTTTGGTCTTGTTCCCTTTGACCCCTCCCAAAAGATTGAGAAGAAAAGGTCTTGGAAAAACCAAATCTTAGACAGTGAGGTGGAGGAGATAGAGGCCCTTTACCGTCGGGTGGAGGATCTCAACTGATTCACGAGAAGGAGGTGAACGACGTGGACATCATCCGGACGTTTCTTGAGCGTCGGGTGCAGCCTCTCAAGCGAGGGCGCACCGATGTTTCTTTATTCGGGCGCCGATCCGACGAGGGTTTGGTGAGAAAATCTCCGAAGGGAATCTTGACAAGGATCTTCGCGTGCTGCTGAAGTTCAAGGCCGGAGAAGAAATCCCGGGGAAGTCGCTGACTCCTCCCTTTTCTTCGACGCTGGTCGTGCCGAAGGTGTAGATTTGTGCACGTAGTGCTTCCCTTTTATTTTTGTTGAGTGTGCTTTTGTTTCCTTTGTTTGCTAACAAAGTTTCTTCTCATCTTGTAGAGCTTCAAAGTACCGGGCATGGTACCACCATTGCCCGAAAGATATCCGAATGCCCCGGATAATGAGGTGGTTGATTCCGTGTCCGAGCTTCCTTCGGCGCGATCTCCAACGGAGGATGCCGACGAGTCGAGTGAGGACCATACGCGCAAGCGATCACGGAGATCGAGCGAGTCTTCGGATGCCTCAACTCCTCCGACTCCCAGAAATCCTCTAGGCCTTGAGCGTCATAGTGATGGCCATGGAGTTTCTTCCTCTCCCCTTCCTGCCATTCCTGTGCGAGCTGTTGCTCCGCACCCGCCAGCAAAGCGGAAGAAGGAAGAAGAGAAGGAGGAGAAGAAGGAAGAGAAGAAAGAGGAGAAGAGGGCCCGAAGGGCTTCTCCTATCTTCGACCTGAGCGCCCTGGGCTCGTAAGTTTTCTTGTTGTACTGTTGTTCTTTTCCCTTCATGATTTTTTGCACTTGTGCTGATTGGTTTGTATGCAGGCAATCCTCCGACGGCTCTAGTGATGGCGCGGGGGAGATGATGGGGGAGTCGAACATTGAGTCGCCTCCTCCTCAGATGGTGGCGACTTCGGGTGGCGCCGCTCCATATCCTCCTGTGCGGGAGAGGCTGGTGGTTGCGCCTCAAAATTTCGCAGGCGGGCCTTCGGGCTCGCCTTCGGAGCACGTAAGTTTTCTGCTTCCTGTCACGGGGGGAGCCCCCGAGTGTCTTCGTGTGCTGATGTTGTTTTTGCTTCTTTATTTTGGGCGTAGCCCCCAAGTCCTGTTCTTACTGCTATTGCCTTTTTTCTGTAGCCTTTTGTCCAAGAGGCCAAGCGACTGGTGGAAGAACGCCTGACACTGGAGGCGAAACTGCGGCAGCTTCAAGGTATTCGTCTGCCTTTTAGTGCTTTTCATACTTATCTTGTCCTGTTCATTGACACTTGCTTGTCTTAAATGCAGAGGAGCATAATGACTCTCTCCGTGAGGTCGACGCTCTTAAAAAGAGCCTTGGCCAATCGGAGCAGAAGTTGCTGTTGGCGTGAAAAGCGCCTTGAGCTAGAGCCGAAGGCAGCGAAGGAGCGTCTGCAGCAGGAGGCCGCAGATCGTGAGGAGAAGCTGGCCACCGCTGCGGCTGCTCGTGAAATGAGGGGTGGCGTCGAAGCTTATGGCTGCTGCCAAGGCTATTTCAGGTAAGTGCTGGATTTTTGTACTTGTTTCTTTTTCGATGGGTCTTCTTTTATGCTGCCTTTCTTCATGCTCTTCTTCATTTTTGTCTTAGATGCCGCAGGCATCGAGTTCGACCGCGGTGCTCTGGAGCACGGGAGTGCTCTGGATGATGCCACTGTAGCGGTCGAAGACCGCTGCAGCACCGTCGTCAACTCCATGGCCAAGGCGAAAGAGGTCCTTGGTCGCTTCTACCAGGAGCTCTTCCCGAAGGGCGCAACCCTGGAAGATGTGGATGCCTGGCGAGGCTCGTTATCCGGCGCTGCGGCGCATAAGCATAGCGAAGGGCATCGGCGCGTCCGTCGGGCTGGCGATAGCCATGGCGGTCAAGGAGCTGGACTTGCCCCAGATCACCTCTCGGATGCCGACGACTGCGGATGGATCCGAGGTAGCCTTCGTTGTCTACTCCGCTCGCTGCAAACGATATGGGCCCAAGCTCATTGACTTGCTGTCTGAGTACGCCTTCAAGGCAGTGACGAGGAATAACTAAGCGATCGGCTCGAGGCGACTTCGAAGGTCCTGCGCCTTAGGCGTAGTAGATGTAGGGTAGTATGTAGTTTACTTTTGCTGTAAATATCTTTTGTAGTACCATCCTTGTGCCACGCAGTGGCCTTATATATTTAATGAATTCCTCCGAGTTGTGCTTTATTCTTGGCTGAAATGTCTTTTGTGCCTTCTTTCTTCTACTGCTATAGGTTCCTTCGAGTGCTGACCCAGCTGACACTTCATCCGCAAAGCCCTTGCGACCATCGTTGGATGATTCCTCGCAGCTCGCTTTCCTTCGAGATCGCGTGCGCAGCTTGGAGAGGGAATTGCTCGTTCTGTTACGCGTCTTGACGTTTGGAGGTCCAAGGCGGATCGTGGCGCGGCCAGAGAGGAGTACTTGATGGCGGAGCTGGGTCGGCTGTCCGAGCAATTGCAGTGTAAGTTGATCCTTCTTTCGGGTTGTAGCTTAGTTCTTCGAGTGAGCCTGCTGGCCTTATTCTTGTTTTGTGTGGTTGTCGCAGGTGCGAATCTTGCTCCGAGGGAAGAAAAAGAGCGTGTTGCTGTTCGGGTCAACTGTTTGACTCAACAGGACATGGAGGCCGGCGGCTTCTTCTGGATGGATCGCGATCGCGCCCTGGTTCTGGCGACGGTGCAGGATCGTGTTCATAAAGTTTCGCGGGTGCTCCGCCAGGTGTAGACATCGCTTTCCTCGGTGCTGCACGTCATGTTTCCTCTGGATGCCGTGCCGACGACCCTTGCAGGTCTTCTGTCGAAGTTTCGGAGTGCCAGCAATGTCAAGGAGCTGGTGCGGCAGCAGCTCGTCGCAGGAGTGAAGGCTGCCTTGTCTCTTGTGAGGGTGCACCGCCGCGTGAATTTGGCTGCTGTGGCAGCTGGGCCACCTCTTCGACCGGATGGTGGCGAGTGGAACATGCGTCCGCATTACGCGGCTGTAAGGCAGTATGCCGAACAGATTGTAGATTTGTTTGAGCAGCGTGCTCAGGTTATTCTTCAGAATAGGTAGGACCTGAAAATAGACAGAGAGATGTAAAATTTGTATATTTCGGCTGGGCGTTTTTGTGCCCTTTGTTGTAAAGGTTTGCTTGTTTGTGAGCACGCAGTGCTTTGATTGAGTACGTGTCCTTTTCGTTTGCCTGACGTGGTCAGCTACTCAGGTGTACATGTTTGGTCCTCAGTCGATGAAATCGTGAGGTGGGGGGAGCCCCCGAGTGCGTATGTAGCATGTAGTAAAGTTGCAGAAAAGTAGTCGACCGAAGGTTGGTGGCGAGACACTTAGCTTTATTTATATTGTAATGGAGGAGGTACATAGTTCGGCTGAGTAGCCTTGGCTGTAAGCCTTATTGAAAGTAAAAAGGGGGTAGATTGCTATGGGTAGAATCGTCGCAGGTGCGAGATGTTCCATGGGTTGGAGTATGCGACTCCAGACTCCACGTGCTTGAGGCGATAGGCGCCACCTGGGATGACTTCGGTGATGACATAGGGTCCTTCCCATGGTGACTCGAGTTTATTCGGTCGCTTTTGCTTGAGTCGTAAGCGGGGTCTCCTTGACGAAGGACCTTGCGCAGCCGCGGCTGTGGTAGTTGGAGACTTTCTGGTACACGCTGATCTAGCTGCTGCTATATCCCTTGCGTCGAGTGTGTCGACGACATCTTCAAGTGCAGCCGTGGATTCGGCTTATGTGACGACTTCGTGGAGCCTGATGGTGTACTTCGGCTGGTAGCACGGCCTCAGCTCCGTGCACCAGGAAGAACGGTGTGTAGCTGGTGGAGCTGTTTGGCGTAGTCCGTAAGCTCCACAGGACAGACGGTAGCTCTTCCATCCAGTTTCCAGCTTTGTGCTCGAGTGAGCTCATGAGGCGCTTCTTGATGCCAGCGCCGATTAGACCGTTGGCCTTTTCCACTTGCCCGTTTGTTTGCGGGTGTGCCACTGAGGCATACGTGATGTTGATCCCGAGGCCTTCGCAGAAGTCCTGGAATTCTTCGGAGATAAAGTTCGATCCGTTGTCGGTGATGATGCCGTGGTACGCCGAACTCAGACAATGGATTCGAAGAATTTGACGGCGGTTTTGCCCTTCTGGTTGGTGACTGGCATGGCCTCAATCCACTTGGTGAATTTGTCGACTGCGACCAGGAGGAAGACGTGTCCCCCTTTCGAGGACTTTGGCAGTTTGCCGATCATGTCGAGGCCCCATTGAGCAAAAGGCCAAGCTATGGGTATGGGTCTAAGTTCGGACCCAGGTGCGTGCGGTTTGTCAGCGAACCGTTGGCACCCGTTGCATCTTCGGACGATGTCCTTTGCGTCGCTCATAGCCGTTGGCCAGTAGAATCCTGCTCGTAGAGCTTTGGCGACAAGGGAGCGGCTGCCGGCGTGGTGGCCGCAGATGCCCTCATGGATGTCTTGGAGTATGGCCTTGCCGTCGTCGATGGTGACGCACCGTTGTAGCACACCCGTAATGCTGCGTTTGTACAACTCGTCGTTGATGATGGTGAAGGCTTTTGACCGACGAGATATGCGCCGGGCATCTGTCGGGTTGTCAGGTAGTTCTCCGTTGATTAGGAACTGGAGGTATGGTCGCGTCCAAGTTTCTTCGACTGCCATGACCTGCATCAGGTTGACCATGGCCACTTCGGTGTCCAACTTTTCGGGTCCTTCATGACCTTCGGGTAGCGTAGCCCCCGAGTGTTCTGCTTCTTCGGGTGATCCCTTGGGGAATTTTCGCTTGATGGATGGCATGCAGATCTGTTCGAGGAACACACCTGGTGGCACCTTTGCGCAAGTGGAGCCGATGTTGGCGAGTCTATCGGCTTCCTCGTTGCTTTCTCTTCCGACGTGCCGAAGCTCGCAGCCGTCGAATTCTCCTTCGAGTGCGTTGTAAAGCGCGCGGTACGCGGTCATGTTTTCGGCGTGTGCGTCACATTCATTCATCGTATGCTGGACGACGAGGTTGGAGTCACCGTAGATGACCAGGCGCGTTGCGCCGCATATTTTTGCCATCTTCATGCCGTGGATGAGGGCTTCGTATTCGGCTTCGTTGTTAGAGGCTCTGAATTTCATCCGAAGAACGTACTTCATCTTGTCACCTTGCGGGGAGGTCAGTATGACTCCTGCCCCTGCTCCGGCTTCGCGTTTGGAGCCGTCGAAATGCATTGTCCAGGACTGCGACATGTCTGGGATGTCTGGCAGCTGCAGCTCCATCCAGTGCACCAGGAAGTCCGGAAGGACTTGAGATTTGATTGCGTGTCGCTTCTCGTAGACGATGTCTAAGGTCGATAGTTCGATGCCCCACAGGGCGTCCTGTGGCCTCTGGGTTATTCAGAATGCTGTTCAGGGGTGCCTCGTTGACGACCATCACCTAATGCTCCTGGAAGTAGTGGCTCAGCCGTCGAGCCGTCATGAACACGCCGTAGGCTAACCACAGTAGTGCGGGTACCGCTGTTTTGTTGGTGTCAGTACCTCGCTGAGGTAGTAAATTGGGCGCTGGACCCCGTGGGTCTTGCCTTCTTCGGGCCGTTCGACCACGAGTACGGTGCTGACCACCTAGTGTGTGGCTGCTATGTACAGCAGCAGGGGCTCGCGCTCCTTTGGCGTAACCAAAACGGGCGAGGTGGAGAGGAGCCGCTTGAGGCTTTCTAATGCGTCGTTGGCTTCTGGTGTCCACTCGAACTTGTGCGCCTTGGCAAAGTGTTGGTAGAATGGTAGGGCCTTCGCCCATACGGTGATGAACACCTTAATGCCGCTACTCGACCTGCGAGCTGCTGGACGCCCTTGAGGTTTTTCGGCTTCTCCATTGCCATGATGGCTCTGATTTTCTTCGGGTTCGCCTCAATCCCTCGTTGAGAGATGAAGTATCCGAGCAGCTAGCCCGAGGGGACGCCGAAGGCGCACTTTTCTGGATTGAGCTTGATCCTGTAGCGATCAAGGTTGTCGAACGTCTCATGGAGATCGTCGATAAGTGTCCTTGCCTCCTTGGTTTTTATTACTATGTCGTCGACATATACTTGGACGTTGCGACCGATCTGGTCCTTGAGGCAGGCCTGCATGCATCGCTGGTACGTGGCACCCGCGTTCTTTAGCCCGAAGGGCATTGTGTTGTAGCAGTATACTCCGAACGGTGTGATGAACGCCGTTTTCTCTTGATCTTCGACCTTGAGTCGAATCTGGTTATAGCCTGAGTAGGCGTCGAGGAAGGAGAGTTTCTCACAACCTGCAGTTGAATCGATGATCTGATCGATCCGATGAAGAAGGAAGTGGTCCTTTGGGCAATGTTTGTTTAGTGACGTGAAGTCTACGCACATCCGCAGGATGTCCGTATCCTTTTTTGGAACCATCACCGTGTTTGCCAGCCACTCGCTTTCCTTGATTTCCCGGATGAAGTCTGCTGCGAGTAATCTGTTGATTTCCTTGCCGATAGCTTCGGCTCGTGGCTCGGCGATCTTGGATGGACCGCTTGGCGGCTTGGTGTCGGAAAGACATTGAGTGCGTGCTCGGCGAATTCCACAGGAACTCTGGCATGTCCACAGGACACCAGCGAAGATTTCCAGCGCTCACGGAGAATTCGACGAAGCGCCTTCTATCTTGATCTTTGAGGTCATTGGCGATTAGCGCCGTCTTGGAGGCGTCCGTCGGATGGACCTGCACCTTCTTGGTGTTGACGGTGGAGTCGAAGGACATGTCAGGTGCGTTCTATCTTGTGACTGAGGGTAGCCCATTGTCCGTCACCTCGCGGAGCCTTACAAGCTCGTCTTGCATGCCGAAAGACTGGGAGATTTTGTTGAAATCCCTGTCGCATTGGTCCGATCGGGTGAAGCTCCCGTGGACTGTGATGACGCCCTTGGTCCCGCATCTTGAGTAGTCGGTATCGTGGTGTGGGACAGCCAGAATCTTGCGAATGCTACGCCCAAGATGGCGTGGTACTGCGGCGATCCACCACTTCGAATTCTAGGCGCTCCTGCCGAAAGTTGTCCGGCTTCCCGAAGATGACGTCGAGCCCTATTTTGCCCAGGGGAATATGCCCTTTCCTGGGACAATGCCGTGGAACGTAGTGTCTGATTGTTCCAGGCTGCATTGCGGGATCCGCATAGCTACTAGAGTGCTTGCGAACATTAGGTTGATGCCGCTACCGCCGTCCATGAAGACGCGACTCATCTCGAAACCTCCGATCTGCGCCTCCAGCACCAGGGCAGCATGACCTGGGCGAGGGATCTGGCAAGGGTGATCCGCGAGTGAATGTGATGCAGACTCGATCCGCCGAGGTACTCGTGGATTGCGGAGTTGCCACGGCCAAGTTGATTTGTCGGGTGATTTTCTTATGCACCCTGTTGGTGGGGCGTCCCTTCTGGATCATATTTAGTGCTCTCTTTGGTGGGGGGGTATGGGACCCCGACATTGTTTCTTGATACCGGTGCGATGGTTGATTTGGGCCTCAATAGGCGGCGGTGGAGGAGCTCGTGTGCTATTTCACTGGCGCAGTGCGTTTCCAACGCAGGAATTGGAGCTTGTTGCCTCATGCACCATGCCTTCGCTGAGCTTCGGAACTCATGGCGGTCCTTGAGCATGTGGCTGGCTTTTTTTGCCATCCTGTTTGTCGATGTAGAAGTGGATGGTGCATGGACCGAAAGTTTGTCGAATGCTGAAGGTCCGTTATGTCGATCGCGGCGTTGCCCGACTGCGTTGGTCGTCCGTTGTCGCGGAAGTTTCCGCGGTATCCTCCGCCATTGCGGCTGTTGTCGTTATTCGGCGATCGGCGTAGCCACGACCATGTCGGGTCCGTCGTGGTCCTCGTGAGACGCGATCTCCTCTTGCCGCGGCGTTCACGTCTTCAACCGTAGTCGTCCTCTTCATCTGATTACGCTCGCTGGATGCAATCTTCGCCCGCCTAAGCATTGGCGATTTCCATGAGGTGGTCGAGTGTCTTGGGCTTTACACGCCCAAGTTCCTCCTTGAAATGCTGGCGCTTGACGCCGTCCTCGAAAGCGTCGATGGCCCGCTCTTCGGAGATGTGTGCTGCGGAGTTCTTGGTTGTAGACCAGCGTAGTATGTACGAGCGAATAGATTCACCCGTTCTCTGAGTACAGGCTCGCAATTCTTCGATTGAGGCGGGCCTCTTGCTGGTGCCTTTGAAATTTCGGATGAAGCTATAAGCGAGCTCCTCCCAGCTTTGGATGGATCCTGATGATAGGCTGCTGAGCCAGACCCGCGCCGCGCCTGTAAGCAGCAGATGAAGGCATTGCATGGCGGTTTCTTTGTTGCCTCCGTGAAGCTTGACGGATGACAGATGGTCGCTGAGCCAGGACTTTGGATCTTGCGTGCCGTTGAACTTCGGAGTATCCGAAGGAAGCTTGAAGTTGCGTGGCATCTGTGTTCGTCGAACGGATCTGCTGAAGCATCGAGCTCCGCAGAGTTCTCGCCGTCTTCATCCATCTCAGATTCAGACGAGCATGCGCGTTTGGCGCGTGCTTTGTCGATCTTGCGTTGTGTAAGCTTGTCTCTGGCGTCGTAGTCGCGTTTATGGCGGTGCGAGCTCTTCTTCCTTCGGGGAAGATCGTGCTCCTCTTCCTCTTCGGATGAGGGGGTAGGGCTCCGTCGCGCTGGCGAAGCTTTCTTCTTGGCTCCACAGAGGCGTCTTCGTGGAGCGCAGCTCCGATTAGTCCTAGTCCGGTAAGTGCGGACCTATGCATGGCCTTTTCGTCCCCCTCCGGAGGTGGGTGAGCCGCTAGATACTCAGTGGCTGCCATGATCGCAGCTGTGGCGTCTTCGGATGATGTTGCCGTCGGCATCCATATCCATGAACGATGTGTGGAGAGTTCGGGTCACGCCACGCGTTCCTTGGGATCCATGTTCTCCACCGAGGCGGTGCTTGTTTCCCTGGTTTCCGTTTGTGCTAGAGCGGGTGCCATGGCGAGAGAGCGCAGCTCGTCAGCGCTGGACTCGGAGGCTGCTTGCTTGCGTTTGTCGAGCGTCTCCTGCATCTTGACTTGTTTCTTGTGCTCCTCGATGAGGAGGTAGTGGTATGCCATCAGTAGGTCGCGTGAGGCGTCTGCAGGTAAGACGGCGTCACCTGTGACAGCACGGCGCGCCTGCACCCATCATTCTTTGCTAAGTTGGATAACGTGGCCGTTGTTTTCCCTGTTGGATGGGGGGATTGGCTTCTTCTGTTTTCGCCGTTTTCGCCGTTTCGGTTGGGCGGCGGGTTAGGCGTTTCCTCGTCGCTTTGGATGACTGCGGCGCATAGATAGCGCTTGCAGATTGGTTGGCTACTGCCGCAGCTTTCGGATCCGGAACCGTAGGTCCCTTCATCCGAGGGTGGATCGCACATATCGGAGTTGGAGCTGCTGCTGCGGTGGAACTCATCTATCGATGGTGACGTGCGTAGCACGGGGTGTGGAGCCCACGAGGTGGGCCTGATTGACGGCACGGGCACCCGCTCAGGGAGGCGGAGGGTGCCAGTTTGTCCCACCTGGAAGCAGAAGCTCCCAAACAAAATTTCGAGTCCGTCGCCTACGGGCTCGAAATCCTTCATGGTGGCCGGCGAGTGGGCGGTGAAGTCGAAAGCGCCGAAGAGGAGGTGATTCTCCATCGCCGCGGAGTTGTAGATCGATCGGGTCGGAACCGTCACGACCGCACAATCAGCAGCCCCAATTCCCACATACGGCGCCAATTGACGAGGTTTAATCTCGTCAATGCCCATTGTTATGGACTTGGGTTTTGGAGAAGATGGGGATGCTGGAGATCGTGGCACGGTTAACAGACAAGCAACCAGGGGACACGAGATTTACCTGTGTTCAGGCCCGGAGAAACCCTACTCTGCTTGTCGCTCTTGATTACTGGCGAACCGAAGGTTCTGGTGCGCAGATTCGATCTGGCGTGGACGCGTGTGTGAAAGTATGAGTCGAGAGATCTAGGACGTGCCCTCCTGGCCTTTATATAGACTTAGGCAGGTCCCGGGCATAGTCCTAGTCGGTTACAAGTCCTAGGGTTTTACCCCTTTGAATTTCCTATCTCCGCTAGTCTTGCTCTCCAAGGATCCGAAGGCGTCATGGGCCTTGGCCACCCGAAAATCTTCATGGGCCAGCGTATATCTGCTATGGGCCTTCCTTGGGCTGGACCAGGTATGCTGAAGTCACGTACCCGCAGGGTATAACCATGTCACAAGTGATTCCAAAAGTCCATCCGAATGGAGCTTCTTCATGCGTTTAACGCCAATATGACCTAGACGGCAGTGCCACATATATGCGGATATATCATCATTAAGTTTAATCCTTTTAGCATCAACATTATGAATATGTGTAACATTATTATCGAGATCCAATAGAAATAAACCATTCATCATTGGTGTATGACCATAAAAGATTTCATTCATATAAATGGAACAACCATTGTTCTCGGATTTAAATGAATAACCACTTTGCATCAAACATGATCCAGATACAATGTTCATGCTCAGTGCTGGCACCAGATAACAATTATTGAAGTTTATTACTAATCCCGACGGCAAGTGGAGAGGTAGCGTTCCGACGGATATCACATCAACGCTTGATCCATTGCCGACACGCATCTTGACCTCACCCCTTGCTAGCGGTCGCTTGTTCCGCAGCCCCTAATTCGAGTTACAAATATTAGTAACTGAACCGGTATCAAATACCCAGGTGCTACTGCGAGCACTAGTCAAGTACACATCAATAACATGTATATCATATATACCTTTGTTTGCCTTGCTGGCCTTCTTGTCTGCTAAATACTTGGGGCAGTTGCGCTTCCAGTGGTCAGTCCCCTTACAATAGTAGCACTCAGTATCAGCCTTAGGTCCAACTCGGGGTTTCTTTTCAGGCACGACAACCTGCTTGTCACCCTTACTTCCCTTCCGTTTTCTCTTTTTGTATTTCTTGAAACCAGTGTTCTTATTGATCAACAACACTTGATGTTCCTTCTTGATCTCCACTTCTGCAGTTTTAAGCATTAACACAAGCTCGGGGAGAGACTTCTTCATGCCTTGCATATTATAGTTCATCATGAAGCTCTTATAGCTAGGTGGCAGAGACTGCAGAATACGATGGATGCTTAAGTCAATGGGAATCGATATTCCCAAGGACACAAGCTTATCGGCGTAACCCGACATCTTGAGTACATGCTCACTTACGGAGCTGTGCTCTTCCATCATGCAACTAAAGAACTTTTCTGAAGCATTGTAGCTCTCTACAGCAGCATGTGTGTTGAAAATCATTTTCAACTTACCCATTGTATCAAATGCATTGCCGTTTTCGAAACACTTTCGAAGTTCCGGCTCTATCCCATACAATATGCCGCAATGAACTAAGTTGTGGTCCTCCTGACGAGTCTGATAGACATTCTTCTCCTCGTCAGTGGCATCATCGAAAGGTGGGGGGCCTAGCGGCGCTTCTAGCACATATTGCTTTTGTGCAGCAGAGAGGAGAATCCTCAAATTCATGGCCCATTCGGTAAAGTTGCTACCGTTCGTCGCAAGTTTCTCTTTCTCCATGAACCCATTGAAATTAAAAGCAGGTGGTGCCATCTACAACATAATTTGTAAAGTTTAGACTAAGTTTATGATAGATTGAGTTCAACTAATCCATATTACGAATGAACTCCCACTCAAAAACGACATCCCTCGTGCCTTTTTGGTGATTACATGAACCAAATCCACTACACCAAGTCCGATCATCACGTGAGTCGGTGTAGCTTCAAAGGCGAGCATCAAATGGGCATCATATCTACTATATGACTCATGCTTAACCTTTCGGTCTGTGTTCCAAGGCCATGTTTGTAAATGCTAAGCTATCCAAGTTAGAACCTTAGTATTCTCGTATGTAGCTGTCTTACACCCGAAATATGGTCGTGGATCCAAGAACACCCGATCATCACGTGATGTCTTGGAGCGACGAAAACATAATCGGTGCATACTAAAGGAAGAACACATTCTTATCTTGATATTTAAATGAGGGATCATCTTATTATGCTAATAAAACGCCGAACAAGCAATATAAGATGCTATCAAACATCATATGTTTATTAGTGGAATGATATGGTTCCCGCATATGATCTCTATCATGTGCACTGTGCTATGATCACTATCATACCTTTATGTGTAAGGCCAAGGTCTATGGAACTTACAGTTATGTATGTTGTAAGAGTATCATCTCATACTTCTACTTACAACATCACCATATCATAACACTAGCCCAGCAACAATCTAAACTAGACGCCTCTAATTTATCCATTGCAAGTTTTACGTGGTTTAGGGCTTTCGAAGATAGAACCGTTCATACCTACGAACATGAACCACAACGACGATAGCTAAATTGTTGACAACTTGTTGCAAAATAGTTATTGACTAACATAGGAGAGACAGACACCCGCTAGCCACTTATGCAAACTAGTTGCATGTCAAGCGTGGAACATGTCTCATGTGCGAGGACATGTAAAGTTTATCCGGGCCGCTTCATCCCACTATGCCACCAATATCCAAAATTACAACTAAGAAGCAACAACATGATCATTATCGCCCACATACTCATATGTGTACTACCCGTGTAACGCATCTACGCATAGATCCGACTCTGATACCACTGTAGGGTTCGCAGCATAGAAAACAAAAAAATTCCTATGATGGGAACTATGTACCAAGATCTATCTACTAGATAAAAATAACGGGCTGATGTATATCCGTAGAGAACCTGCCCTTGAAGGCCGTCAAAGCTTAACGAGTTAAACTCGTGGTTGATATAGACGATCTCTTGCCGATCTCAAGATCGAGAGGAAGTCCTAGCGCCACAAAGCAGCAGCGCATCCGTGCTCACACACACGTACAAGACACCGAGCAACCTCCGCATCCTCGCTCCAGCGATGCAGCGGAAGCACAACTCTTTCTTCCCGAATAGCCACTGGGAACATGTATCTCGCTAGTCCTAGACCATGGGGGATAAATTCTAGAGGGGGAGAGAGATCCTTCACGAGGAGGTGTGACTGAGATAGAGGGAGAGGGGTGCCTTTTATAGGAGGAGGGGGGCACCCAAGGGGGTGGCCTCCGGCCATGGGGGCTGCCCCCTCCCCTCCTTCATTCATGTGGGTGGACACTCCACTCAAAAAAACCTCTTCAATTTCCTCCACTCAAAATTGCTATTAAATTTCCACCAAATTTAATGCAAACTCTCATTAAATAAAACTCCTTTTATTTATTCAGAATTTTGTCAATTACTTTAATGAGAAACATTCATATATAACCCCTTGCTAGTATTCCATTTCACATGCAAAAACACTTTCTGCAATTTCACCCGAAAACCTGTTTCGGTATCTAGTGAAATAAATTCCTGCGCTTGTTATTCTTTCCGGCATGAAACTTTTGCTCCAATTGGCTGTCAGTGTCCCTTAAATGTGTCACCCTACGGTTCGCGAATAATGCGGATATGATCGAGACCTTTCTCCGATCAATAATCAGAAGCGGGACCTGGAGATCCATACCGACTCCCACACATTCAACGATGACTTTCCTGTGATCGTCGGAACCTTTTACGCTAGTATCTTAATCCATTTGTTTCACGATATATTACATGTCCGAGATTCAATCATCGGTATCTCCATACCTAGTTTGATCTCGTTACCAACATGCACTATTTTCTCGTTTCCGTGATATAACATTCTAGTGATCAAATCACTTGCTTGCAAGCTAACCAATGTGATATCACCGAGAGGGTCCAGAGTATATCTATCCGTCATCGGGATGAACAAATTCCACTCTTGATCCATGAGCCTCAACACAACACTTTAGTAGTTCTGAAGCCATCTTTATAATCACCCAGTTACGATGTGACGTTTGATGTCATCAAAAAACTCTTCCGGTGTTAGTGATTGACATGATCTCATGGTCTAAGGATTAGGATCACTTTGTAAGTTGTTATAGCAATATAAACTCAATGACTTTGATCGTAATGCTATACTTCGGATGAATGTTTATCACATCATTACACTAATATTGTGATCTCGTTATTAACATCATCCAATGTCTATGATCAGGAAACTGTGATCATCTTGTTAATCAACGAGCTAGTTTATGAGAGAGGCATAACTAGGAACTTTCTCTTTGTTTATTAAACACACATGTATTAACGTTTTTGTATTAATATAATTATAGCATGCAAAATAAACATCTATCATATACTTGGAATACACATAATAAACATTTTATTATTGCCTCTCAGGGCATATTCCCTTCAGCATCATGCCTGGAGATTGCTGGACCGGAAGGTATTGGTCGTTCGCACCCATGTTTTTTCTGGCCATTTGGTTTCAGCGGGAGCGTTGCGAAGCTTAGCTGTTTGTTACCATCATGTGTCATGTCTTCGATAATGCATGGTGAAGTGAGATGCGGAGAATGTCAAAACATCTAGAACTTGAGGTCAACGATGGTGATTTTAATCATTGTGGCGATGAGGAACTGACTACATGATTTGTGCCTCGTAGCAGCAACTGTTTGTGTGTCCGACAATACAGGAGGAGTTTCCAGTCTTACCTTGCAGGGTGAAAATTCAAGGTCTGACATTAATTGGTTGTGCCTACCAATGACCTTGTTGAAAGTATTGATTTGCGAGGAAGGACTTTCTCCAGGGTAAAAACCTATGATCGTTGATCGGGCAACAAGAATGCTTATGCATTGTTTCCTTCTTAAAAACGTTCTCATTGGAGTGGTAGGACTACTGGTGTTGTTCTGATGGTGTTAGTGTCGTTGTTTTGAGGAATCATTGTAGAAATACTTTTCTTTTTTTAATTCTTTTTTCTTTTTTCTGGGATGTGCGCATCCGTAAGGCCTCTAGGGCATGCGTTATTGCAGAGACTGGGTGTGCTTGATATCTTCGTGATATTAATATATACTCTTTTCCATAAAATAAAGCAAGCACAGGTTATTTTAGAAATCCAATTTGGCTCACGGTTGCAAATGAACCTATTGTGTGAAAGCACATTTTGAAATGTCAAACAAATACTAAAATAATTGCATATATATTCGAATATATAATGTTCGTACACAAGTCTGCATGTGAAAAGATCATTTTAGGTGTCTTATATCAAAAAAATTCAGTGCTCCAGCGTGTTTATTCATGAACATGTTTTTTTGCTTTTTTTTGTCATAAAAGTCACAAAGAATGTCTGGATGTACATGCGGAATTTTGATTCAGATTTTTTTAACAATTTAAATTTTATTTTTAATCTAATTTTTATAATAGGTTCATTTGCACCCATGAGCCAAATCACCACCTCCCAGGTTGTTATTTGTAGTCTAACATTCCCGGAAGCAGAAAGATCGACGCGGGACAGAAAAGGCTTGTGCTTGCCTGATGCGTACGCAACCAGGATGGAGGAGGTTGTTATTTGAAGACAAACATACACTGCACAGAAAAATCTTGCAGATGTCCCATACTATGCCAGTGTTGAAAGTGGAATTTCTTGCCTTTCTCAAAATGATCTGTCCACCATTTCTTGAGAATATTCAGATTCACCAGTCATGTGGATTTACCGTCAAAGAGACATAATAACTGTTAATTGCATCTCACTGGGGAATGGGGAATGTAAGCGCGGGATCCGGCCAAATACCGATCATTCAGCACCACTGGTGTAGACAAACAACCTCGTTTTGCAACACAAGGTCCAAAGGCATTGTCACAAATCATTGGCTCGTTATTATCTACCAAAAGGTACATCTTCCCAGGGAGGATTTGATACCCCTCAAGTTGATGATGGCTGGAGGGGGAATCTTTGGTGTTAATGGAAAGAAAGGATGAGAGATCAGAGATAATTTCATGCGATCCCTCTTAAGTAGGATCCAACATGTTGCCAGGAAAGTTTGCATCACAGGTTCTTGAAAGTGTGTAGATTGAAGATAATTCTTGCCTAATGGTTTTCTTATCGCAGAGAAGAACATGGGCGAAAAATGGTATGCCAATTCAAGTGGATTTTTATGCAATTTCAGTTCAAATGATACCGACAAATTCAAAAGTAGAAAACTACTGGGCAAAAACTAAACATCATACCGTGGGTGGTCAGAACTTAGAACCAAGTTTCCAATTTGCAACGTCTTGGAGATGTCATGAGCAAAAACATCGAGGTGTGACTATTGACAACTTGGTTAATGACGTATTGTGGCACATTGGTAGCCATAACATGAGCACATTGACATGGTGGAAAATGTTTCTGCCCTATGAGATACCATTATGCAAGAAATGGAGAGAAGTTAACACGACTATGTTTAACATATAATTTTTGTCAGAAAAATACGTTATGTTCTCATATTGTTCAACCCTCCTCCTGGCGGCGGCGCCGCGCCGCCCGGGGGATTCCACCGCCGCCCCTCTCTCGGACTCCCCACTCACCTCTCCGCCGCTGCCGGAGTGGTCGCCGGGCAAAGACCCGTGCAGCCTAGCGGCGGCGGGGCCTCATCTGGGCGTGATCTCGAGTGAAGGACGGCGGTGCTCTGATCTTTTCTCGGGTCGCGGTGGCTTGTGATGGCGTCGTCCGGTGCGGACAACGATTGCACTGATCGCCAACGACCTCAGACCCGCATAAGAAAGCGTGCCCGTCGAATTCCTCCGTGAGCGCTGGGAAATCTTCGCCTGGTGTCCTGCGGACATGCCAGGAGTTCCCAAGGAATTCACCGAGCACGCACTCAATGTGTCCCCGGACGCAAGACCGGTCAAGCAGTCGATCCGACGATTGTCCGAACCACGAGCAGAAGCAGTTGGAATCAAAGTCAACAGACTCCTCGATGCCAACTTTATCCGAGAAATCAAGGAGAGCGAGTGGCTAGCCAACACTATGATAGTCCCCAAAAAGGACACGGATATCCTTCGGATGTGCGTAGACTTCATGTCGCTCAACAAGCACCGCCCCAAGGACCACTTCCCTCTTCCTCAGATCGATCAGATCATCGATTCGACTGCAGGATGTGAGAAACTCTCCTTCCTTGACGCCTACTCAGGCTACAATCAGATTCGGCTGAAGGTCGAAGATCAGGAGAAAACGACGTTCATCACGCCGTTCGGGGTGTTATGCTACAACACCATGCCCTTCGGAATGAAGAACGCAGGTTCCACGTAGCAGAGGTGCATGCAAGCGTGTCTGAAGAACCAGATCGGTCGCAACATTGTAGTCTATGTCGATGACATAGTCATCAAGACCAGGGAAGCCAAGACGCTAATTGACGATCTCCGCGAGACGTTTGATAACCTTGATCACTACAATATCAAGATGAATCCAGAAAAGTGCGCCTTCGGCATCCCATCTGGCCAACTACTCGGCTACTTCATCTCCCAGCGAGGAATCGAAGCAAATCCGAAGAAAATTCGGGCCATACTGACCATGGAGAAGCCGAAGAACATCAAAGGTGTCCAGCAACTAGCTGGGCGCATCGCGGCACTGAGCAGATTTATCTGCCGCATGGGTGAGAAGGCCCTGACTTTTTACCAGCGGCTACGCAAAGCCAACAAATTCGAGTGGACACCCGAAGCAGACAACGCATTCAAAGCACTCAAGCGGCTGCTCTCCACCTCACCTGTCCTGGTAACGCCAAAGGATCGAGAACCTCTGATGCTTTACATTGCAGCCACACACCAGGTGGTAAGCACCGTACTTGTGGTCGAACGATCCGAAGATGGCAAGACCCATGGGGTCCAACGCCCAATCTACTACCTCAGCGAGGTACTGACGCCAACAAAACAGAGGTACCCTCACTACCAGAAGCTCGCCTACGGCGTATTCATGACGGCTCGTCGGCTGAGCCACTATTTCCAGGAGCATCAGATAATGGTCGTCAACGAGGCGCCATTGTCCAACATCCTGAACAACCCCGAAGCCACGGGACGCGTAGCCCTGTGGGGCATCGAGCTATCCCCTCTAGACATAGTCTACGAGCGGCGCAAGACGATCAAATCTCAAGTCCTCCCTGACTTCCTCGTCCACTGGATGGAGCTCCAGCTACCAGACACCCCGGACATGACGCAGTCATGGACGATGCACTTCAACAATGAGGCCGAATACAATACCCTCATCCACGGTATGAGGATGTCAAAGATCTGCGGCGCAACGCGCCTAGTCATCTACGGCGACTCAAACCTCGTCGTCCAGCAGACGATGAACGAATGCGACGCCCACGCCGCCAACATGATCGCGTATCGCGCGCTCTACAAATCACTCGAAGGAGACTTTGATGGCTGCGAGCTTCAGCACGTTGGAAGGGAAAGCAACGAGGAAGCCGATAGACTCGCCAACATCGGCTCCACCAGCACACGGGTGCCACCTGGTGTTTTCCTCGAACAAATCTGCGTACCCTCTATAAAAAGGAAATTTCCCAAGGGATCACCCGAAGAAGCAGAACACTCGGGCACTGCGCACCCGAAGGACACGAAGGACCCGAAAAGCTCGACACAAAGGCCGAGCTCGTCAGCCTGATGCAGGTCATGGTGATCGAGGAGACATGGACGCAGCCATACCTTCGGTACCTGCTAAATAAGGAACTGTCTGACGACCCGACAGATGCCCGACACATATCTCGCTGGTCCAAAGCATTCACTCTTCACAATGGCGAGCTGTACAAGCGCAACATTCCGGTTGTGCTCCAAAGATGCGTCACCATCGGTGATGGCAAAACCATCCTCCAAGACATCCACGAAGGCATCTGTAGTCACCAGCAGGCAGTCGTGCCCTCGTCGCCAAAGCTCCGCGAGCTGGATTCTACTGGCCAACGGCCATGAACGATGCTAAGGACATCGTCCGAAGGTGCAACGACTGCCAAAGGTTCGTGGATAAGCCACACGCACCAAGATCGGAGCTCAGACCCATACCACTGGCCTGGCCCTTTGCCGAATGGGGCCTTGACATGATCGGCAAACTGCCAAAGTCCTCGCCAGGGGGCCACGTCTTCCTCCTGGTCGCAGTCGACAAATTCACCAAGTGGATCGAGGCCATGCCCGTCACCAACCAAAACGGCAAAACGGCCGTCAAGTTCTTCGAGTCCATAGTCTACAGTTTCGGCATGCCGCACAACATCATCACGGACAACGACTCGAACTTCATCTCGAACGAATTCCAGGACTTGCGAGGGCCTCGGCATTAACATATCATACGCCTCGGTGGCGCACCTGCAGACCAACGGGCAGGTCAAAAAGGCCAACGACCTCATAGGCGGAGGCATCAAGAAACGTCTGCTTAGCCCACCCGAACGGCTTGCAGGAGCCTGGGACGAAGAGCTACCCTCCGTCCTCTGGATCCTATGCACAACGCCGAACAGCACAACTGGCTTCACACCTTTCTTCATGGTGCATGGAGCCGAAGCCGTACTACCTGCCGAGGTACGCCACAAGGCCCCACGGGTCGTCGCCTACAGCGAAGCCGAATCGACGACCGCACTCGAAGATGCCATCGACACACTCGACGAGGCACGCGACATCGCCGCGGCTCGGTCAGCGGTCTACCAGCAGAGCCTCCGCAACTATCACAGCCAACGGCTGCGACCAAGGTCCATCGTCGAAGGAGACCTCGTCCTATGACTCAAGCAAGAGCGGCCGGAAAAGCTCGAGTCACCCTGGGAAGGACCCTACATCATCACAGAAGTCATCCCAGGCGGTGCCTATCGCCTCAAGGACATCGCGTCAGGAGTCGAATACTCCAATCCCTGCAACGTCGCGTGTCTGTGATGCTTCTACCCCTAGTTATCCCTTTACATTTAATAAGGCTACTCAGCCGAACAATGTACCTCCTCGATTACGATATGAATAAAAGCTAAGTGTCCTGCCCGAAAATCTTCTTTTACCTTACATTACTTTTCGCTATAACACGCTCGGGGGCTCCGCCTCACCTCACGACTTCGTCGACTGAGAATAACGCATGTAATCTGAGTAGCTGACCACGTCAGGCTAAAGAAAAGCACATGCACACAACAAAGGCACCATCCGCTAGCACAAACAATCTTTATAGAAAAAGGGCATAACAATCCCACTCGAATATATACAAGTTTTACATCTATCTTTTTACAGGGTCTATCTATTCTGAATAATTACGTGTGCCTGATGCTCAAAAAGATCCACGATCTCTTCGGCATACTGCCTAATAGCCGCATAATGCGGGCACATGTCCCAGAGGCCACCATCTGGTCAAAGGGGCGGTCCAGCCGCCACCGCCGCGAGATCAACATCAGGGCGATGCAGCCGAACAAGCGAAAGGGCAGATTTCACCCCTGCCACCAGCTGGTGCCGCACCAACTCCCTCACGTGACTCACGTCCCGAAACTTCGACAACAAACCCCAAAGGGTGGATGGTGCCTCGTCTAGAGGGAACATGACGTATAGAATCGACGCAAGGGAAGTCTTCACCTGCCTTAGCACCCGCAACACCTAATGAGCACGATCCTGCACCGTCGCAAGGACGGTAGCCCGGTTACGGTCCATCCAGAAAAAACCTCCAGCTTCCATGTCCTGTTGGCTCAAGCAATTGATCCGAACCGCAACGCGCTCCTTATCCTCCCTCTGAACAAGGTTGGCACCTGCAGGAAACTCAGAATAAGGTGACACGCAAACAAGGCACATCCGAAAATGAGCAGCAGCTCAAAGAAAACTCACATTGCAGTTGCTCGCTCAACTGCCGCAGCTCCCCCATCAGATACTCCTCCCTGGCGGTAGCCCGCTCAGTCTTTGACTTCCACACGTCCGCGTGGCCCCGAACGCCAAGGATCTCCTTCTCCAAGCTACGGACGCGATTGCGAAGGAAAACAAGCTGCGACGCATCATCCAACGATGCTCGTGGATCTGGAGCAGTCGAAGTACCAACGGGTCCCTCACCCAAAGGCCCCTAAAAGAACAACAAACAAGGGTATGAAAATCACACACATCTTTGGTCACAGCTCGAAATATAACTTATATACATCAAAAGCCACTGCGTGGCACAAGGATAAATTGTCCATCAGCAAAAGCTTACAATAAGAGGAAGAATATAAAACTATCCTAAACTACAACCCCAGAGCCTAGGTATCAGCACCCAGAGTGGCCTCGAAGCCAAAGTGCCTGCTATTAGCCTCCCCATGCCACCTCGCAGCATAGTCCGACAACAGGTCAATGAGCTTTGGCTCATAATGCTTACAGCGGGAGGCGAAAAGAGCAAAGGCTACCTCTGAGCCGTCTAGCGCTGTTGGCATCTGGGAGGTGACGTGCTGAAGATCCAGCTCCGCTCCGGACACCATGGCCATGGCCAGCCCCATGGAGGCGCCGATGCCCTTCTGCTTGCGCTTATAGGACATATGGGCATCCTTCGACAACGCATCCGCCAGAGCAACGACATCCTCAAGAGCAGCACCCTTGGGAACGAGCTCCCTGTAGAAGCGTCGCCAAGGAGCCAGCAACAGTGACACATCGATCTTCGACAGCTACGGTGGCATCGTCAAGAGCATTCCCATGCTCCATCACACCGCGATCAAACGCGATGCCCCGAAGCATCTGAGACAAATAAAAGAAGAAAAGGGCCTGAATAAGAACAAGATATAGGGCAGCCGAAGAAGGGAGGAAGAATCAAATACACTAACCAGAGAAAGCCTTCGCCGCAGCCATGAGCCTGTCGGCCATCTCCTTCTCGCGAGCGGCAGCCACAGCGGCCAGCTCCCCCTCACGATCCGCAGACTCTTTCCGCAGGTGCTCCTAAGCCTCGACGGCAGCAGCCACCTCCTTCTCCAGGTGCTCCTTTGCCTCAGCAGCATCTGCAGCCTTCTTCTCCGCTCGACCGAGGCTCTTGTCAAGAGCGTCAAGCCAACGAAGGGCCGCATTATTTTCATCTGCAAATGTCAAGAACAAAGGGTCAATCGAAGCAAAGAGACAACCAAAATAAACAACGAATGATCAAACCACGTACCTCGAAGCTGCTGCATACTGGCCTCCAGCGCCAGATGCTGCTGGATGAGAAGGTTCACACTGTGCACAAAGGGCTGTGGAAAGAATCAGAAGCAAACAATCAAGAAATCATCAGGAAAAGGGCTCGGGGGCTACGCCCCGAAAAGAGCAAAAACACCCAACAAAACAACCCAAAAAGGGCTCGGGGGCTCCCTCCTACAAAAAAAAGAGAAGAAGCAGAAAATGTACGTGCTCAGATGGAGACTCTGAAGGTCCATGTGCGGTCTTCTGAGTAACGACCACCCGAACCTCTCGCGGAGAGGGGTTCGGGGCGTCATCCTCAAAGTCGGCCACCATCTGAAAGGGAGGGGCCATCAGCTTCGACACCCCTATGGCCTCCTAAGTGCCCTCATCAAGAGAGCCCTCCGAGGAGTGGCTACAAGAAAAGTATTGGTCAAGAAACAGAAGACAAATATTACTCACAGAATACAACACAGCCGAAACCACTTACGAGTCAATGTCGGAAAGATTGAAGACGGGCGGCGCCTTTTCCTTCTTCTTCTTCTAGGCTGGCGGCTGCGGCGCCATTGCTCGAAGAGGCACATGCGGATACGGTGCGAATGAAGCACCATCATCCTCGCCATGCCGCTCAAGGAAGGACGGGCCCTTCAGAGTTGGCGGGGCAGACGCGTCCGACAATTCGCTACGCGATCGCTTTCGGGTCTGACCCTTGCTCGCCTTAGCAGCATCCGCAGTTGGCGACTTAGCGGGAGGAAGCTCAGACTCGGAGTTCACCTCCTCATTGTCTGGTGCCTCCCTATATTTCTCAGGCAGAGGAGGCATAGACCCCGTAACCTGGAGGCGCTGCAAGCAAACATGACAAACAGACGTGAGAAACCACAACAAACAAAAAAACACAGAAAAGCACAACGCACACGAACAATCTTCACCTTCGAAACCCCTTTACTGGCGCTAAGAGGAGGGTCAACGTTGCCCCCGTCAGGTCCTCACCAGCCTTGTACTTCAGCAGAGGACGGAGGGCCCTATCAATATCACCTGAAGATAATTCCTCAGATGACACTCTGGTGGGATCACTCGGGCCGGCGTAGAGAAACATCGGGTGCGCCCTGGCTTGGAGCGGCTGCACTCGACACTTGAGGAAGGTGCGGATGATGTTGACTCCATTGACCTCCTTGCCTGGCACCAGTTGAAGAGCCTCCACTCACTTGTAGAGCATCTCCACCTCCGCCGCTTCGCCCTCCAAGATGTGGTTTTTTCCATGATCTCTTCGGAACAATCTTATGCTCGGAGTCGAAGGGAGCAAGGACAAATTGCTGACCATCCAGCTTGACATCGCGGATGTAAAACCACTTGCGACGCCAATACTGAACAGACTCGCAAATGGAGAAGGAGAAAAACTGGATAAAGGGACGAAGAGAAATGACGCAGACGCCGAGCGAATAGACTCCGCCGGTGCCAGACTGCCTCTTCACGAATAGAGTTTCTGGAAGAGACCAAAGTGTGGCTCGATGCCGAGCCAGCACTCACAAAGCATGATGAAACACGCAATGTTAAGAAGGGAATTGGGAGACAGATGATGAATTTGAATCCTATAGAGGAAAAGGAGCCCACGAAGGAACTCGTGGGCAGGAAGCGAAAAACCGCGAAGAATAAAGGCAACGAAGATCACCCGAAAACCCACGGGTGGGCGAGGGATTACCTCATCGCCAGGAATCTTGATGTCCTCCTTGTTTTGCGGGATTAACCCCGCATCGCGCAGCTTGCGCAGATCGGTGTCGCACACGTCGGAGCGCCTCCACTTGCCGTCAGTGTTGCGCGCAGGGGCGACAACTTTCTTGCCACCGGCAGCAGCGCTCGAGCCTGCTCCGGCAGAGGACTTCTTCGACTTAACCATGGCGGAGCGTTGACGACGGCGATGTGCGCGTAGGAACGAGGAGGGAAAGGATCGGAGAACGTCCAGTGCGCGCGAGGAAGAGCTCGTGAAAATGGAAGCAGCCGAGAAAGCAAATGGCAAAGGGTGAAAACAAATCACTGTTTTCTCCATGGTTATAAGGATGAAGACGACAACGAAGATCCGTTCATACAGAAGCCCTAATGCCAGGGACAGATCCAACCTTCCATGTGTCAACACAGCAGCGAACCGTCGCCCGCACGCCGTCCACTACGCACGGAAACCGAAGAGACGTCGTAATTCTCGCCACGTCGTGCATGACTAGGCAACTCCAAGTCAGGAAGTGGGACCCACGTTTGTCCTATTACGCCATCTCTGGCGCCGTAGACGGTTGAGGTCATCGATCGTCAGCACTGACGTCATCAAGCAGCCTAGCAACGGCTAGAATTTTTTCGACTAATCAAGTAAGTACTTCCTCGAATCTACGATTCGAACAACTACTCGGGGGCTACTCCTATCAGGAGCGCTGGCCGCGCACCTGAGGCATGATTAAGGTACTACACCATTAATGATTCTTCGAGTCCTACGTCGAGTCTATGGCTCCACTAGGTACTCGGGGGCTACTCCCATAGAGAGGATTGATTCAAGCATCCGAAAAAATTGTGTCCTTCGGAACTGAAGCCAAAAACAACTGAACTAAAGTCTCTACTCGAGTCTACGACTCGAACATACACTCGGGGGCTACTCCCATAGGGAGCGCTGGCCGCGCACCCTATGAATTCTTTGACTGCGATCCTTCGGATCAAATACGACAAAATCTTTTCGGCAACTTTGCCCAAACCAACGCTAAGAGAGAAGCGATCTCCTTGGTCACCCGAAACACCTCCGCGGTGATAACATTTCGGATGATGTGTCTACGACGCAAAGATAATACCTACAGATATCATCTGATGGCCTGGTAACGCAACTGACTGCGCTCTGTCAGTAAAAACCCGTGTCAACAGACGCGATGAAAATCCTGACGGGTGTGTTGGGTATATCATTCGAAAACTATTGGGATTCGACTCCTGTAAGACCTCAGCGGCCTGAGTCTAATTGCACCAACATCTGTTCCAGGTTCGAGTCTAGGGACTCGAATCTGAAGAAGATCGTGTTGTTTTGTCCCATGACAGTTAACTAGCCCTGATCCGTCAGGGGAGTCAGGCACACGCATCAGCAATCCCTACAAACTAAAACCGTTCTCTTATAAACAGGCATAAAATTGCACCCGAAAGATTAAGGAGTTTCCAGCCGAATCTGCGATTCAACTGAGCACTCGGGGGGCTACTGACATGGTTATACCCCGCAGGTACACAACATCAGCATACCTAGTCCAACCCAAGAGAAGTCCCACTGCAAGATACGCGGCTTGCGGAGGTTTCGGGTGGCCCAAACCCATAATGCCTTCGGATGCTTGGAGAACAAGACTAGAGTAGATAGAATTTTAAAGGGACAAACCCTAATCTGTAACCGACTCGACCTATGCTCGAGACCTGCCTATCTATATAAAGGCTAGGAGGGCACGTCGAGAAGGGCACCTCTCACCGCATACACACCTCCATGCGAGATTGCATCTGCGCACCCCTGTAACTTTCGGTTTTGCCATAATCAAGAGCAGACAAGCAGGAGTAGGGTTTTCCCTCCAGAGGCCTGAACCTGGGTAAACTTCATGTCCCTGTGTTGCTTGTTTGCTAACCGTTCCGTGATCTCCAGCATCCCCACTTTCTCCAAAACTCAAACTCATAACAATGGGCATTGACGAGATTAAATCTCGTCACCCATCGCTCTAATGCCACTTGTAGTTACAAGGATCTCACAGTGGTGAATTAGCGAAAGAGGAGAACTGGATTTGACAGAGTGTTGCGCTTCGAACTGCCTTGCAGCTTTTCTGGTTTCCGTTTTTATTGTCAGGCAGAGCACCTGGTCGTGCTGCCGAAATGCAAGGGAAAGAAACGGTCATACACGCGAGCCTACCAGTCGTGCCATCCCACGACGCTGCGAGTGCATGATCCAACTACAAGCCCGCCATGATCGCGTGATCCATGACGCTAAATCCAGCAAACTAAACTACTTCTAGACAGCTAACCAAAAACGACCAATGCAACTAGTACGTGGACAGGTGCACACTGCCTGGCTGCATTATTCAGAAAACGAACACTAAAACCTGTCCAACATGCAGTAGATTAGCTAACAATTTAGAGACAAAAAATTAAATTTAATATTGTTTACACTAAAATTTTATACTCCTCTATCTTATTATTTTATCATGTGACGGTCTTAACTAGTTTATTGTCCATTTTTCAGTTGACCCAGTTAACCACGTAGCTAGCAATGTTGTGAAATGTTAATTGTAGTGTTGTTTGTTTCTAATGCATATCAATGAAAAATACACTCACGTTGTGCAAATTTAAATTATATTTTGTAATGAAGGCCTTTTCTTGAACTATTTTCCAAAGCATGATCTACATAATGTATATGTGTTTATGGAATTATGGTAAAATATCTAAATCATGCCATTTCACAAATATCTTTCTAGTGTATGCATATAGCTTTACATAGAAAGATTTGGCTAATTGGCCCATGCGCAAGTCTTACAAGCGCACAAGCAGCAGCTCCCAGCTCCACCCCGCGCGCGTAGGGATTCTTGTGTACCTCCGCCATTATAAGCATACACGAACCTCTAGAGAACAAAATGAACAAATGGCAATATTATTTACTCTTTTTTTGTCGTCAAATGTGTCTACCAAGTCAAAATTTAACAACGTGGGCATCCTTGTTGTAGTGTTAGGAACCTACTTGCATTGTGTCTTCTTCCTTTTTTAGAGAACCCGCAACGGACGTGCACATCTTTGTATTAAGCTGACAAGAACGCTATAAAATGGAAGGTGTGCTTCGGTCCCCCCCTTCAAACTTAAGTTTGAACGGGCCAGCTTTATTTTGACCTGCCGAAACTCGTATCCAGGTTATGTATACCTCCGTAGAGGTGTACTCCGTCGAGGTGGGTATACTCCATGTTATTACCGGCTGATCCCATCTCTAGTTATCGTGATCTACGTCTTTGCATGTCATGTTTTAAAATTTTGTTGTTTCTGCTATATAAATTCTGATTTCCGCCTCCCGCAGGCGCATGAGTACGGTGAGTATACATCTAAGAGGACTATACCGGCTTCAGATGGGTTCCTACGGTCTTCGAAACAAATCGGTATCGAATTTATGTTGTCATAGTTTGAGAAGAAGAGGGGGATCAAAGCAAAAGTGATAAAATGGCTACAATTCTACACTTGTCTTTCGACTTACAACATACCCCTACAACGATGACAAGCATGATTTGCCCAACCTCCGGCCAAGAATGGCGAGGAGGTGGGGCACCGAGCCTCTAGACCACGTCACAGCCTTTGCCAAACACAACCATAGCACAACAAGACTCTGAAGTTATCCAGACCAACGTACCACTACATGGACCTAAAAGATAAAGCGAGCGAATGGCAGGGGCTGACCGAACTTGGAAAGGAGTCGGCTAGCGAGTGTTGGCGATGACGTACATTGCGCCTTGGAGACTCACACCTAGGGTAGTCGCCAAAACCGTCGAGGACATCATCTCCGAGTGTAAAATTGGGGACACTCCTCGCAGTCTAAGCAACGCCCGGTCCGACAAGGTAGGCCTAGAGTTTCCTCAACTATCGAGGGGAGGAACGGACAGGCCCAAGATCACGCCCCCAAGGAGGGAAATGGCGCCCGCGGGCATCACCATGATCTGCAACGGAAGCACCGAGCAGAGTTTTCACCTGGGCCAATGACTGCTCCCTTGGCAAGACGGAGATGGACAGGAATATGCCGGCCTGAACTGCCACCGCAGTTGCCGACAGAGGAGAGCGAAGTCCACAAAACCACCACATCAATCACCAAAAAGTCACTAGGAATGAGACCGAGATGGACTGATCCTGGCAAAGTGGGTCGCTGCCACCACCAGAGCAATAGCTCTGGCTACCACCGCCATCGAAGGAGGATCACTTTGGCAGCCCTCCGCAGATCCAGAACCAAGCCGACGCAACCTAGAGAGAGGCCCACAGAAGCCCATATGGCCCCGTAGAAACCCATCTTGGCCCGCACACACGGGCGCCGCCGGCACACCACGCCGCCTCACCCTGTCTGCTCCTCCACGACCCGTCGGCCGCCGAGCGCTAGCCTAAGCCTCCCGCGCCGCCGCTTCCTCCAGCTCCGCTCGACTCCACGAGCGCCTCCACGGAAGCTCCCCCAGCCCCTTTGGAGGTGGGCGCCCGCCATCGCCGCGGTGATGGCTCACGGCGGTGGTGACGAAGTGGATCGATGGTGGGGTGAGGTCTGGGGGCAGAAGTTTGGGGCTCCCCGGAGTCGTCCCATAAGAACGACGTGAGGGGCGGTTGTTCACATGACGAATAACCTTGCCATAGCACGCTGGCCATTCTTGTCTACTCTCTGGTGCTTAAATATTGGAAATTCTTCTACTTAACCATTACTCCCTCCATCCCAAGTCTTGAGGAGTAATTTTTTTAAAAGTCAAGCTATATAAAGTTTGACCAAACTTTTAGAAAAAACAATTAAAAAGTATTATATTATATTATTATATAGATACCATGTGAAAATATATTTCATAATGTATTAAAGGATATGAATTACGTATCGCAAATATTAATATTTTTCTATAAAAACTTGGTCAAACTTTAGATAGTTTAACTTTTGAAACTATATCCGTTTCAAAATATCAGATGTTTTAGCTTTGTGAAGTAAATGTATATAGACTTCTTTTAGTATATAGGTTCGCTCAGGCTTGGAGTGAATATACGTTTCTAAAAATAGTCTAAATACATCATCTTCACAAATCTAAAACATCATATATTTTAAAACGGACAGAGTATATACCTTAAGCCTTGGGATGGAGGTAGTATTCTCGTACTATACAACCACAAACAATTAATTTTCTTAATTAATATCAACTGAACTAGCTGGACGGCACTGGCCAATTTGATCACCAGTCTTGTAAACTATTGGAATACTAGGCATAATTTCCATGATTAATTTCATAATATTAAGCATGACAAAACCAGCTACTAGCTCGTGTAACTCGAACATACTAGATGTACTAAACAACAGGATGAACGGAAACAAACAGCAGCTAAACATGTACTTGCAGAACATGATGAATAACCAAACAGAATCACGTAGCACGTATCGTTCGGTTATCGTAGTAGAAACTTTGGAAATACTGATCGAAGCAAACGGCGACGAAGACGGCGGTAGGCAGCACCGCTCGACATGGATGGAAGACGACCCGTGATGAAGAACTCGAGCAGTCGCGTGGAGTGCTTTCCAAATACCTTATTCGCCCTCTCCCGTACAGGATCAAAAGGGCGAGTGGTTCCGGAGACCTGCTCTCCCGTCCGCCAGTGCACGCCGACAAGCGGGATGGAGTAGACTACGGTGACGGCGCAAGTAGAGAGGATGGCTAAACCCTAGATTGGTTTTCGGTGATGTTGTGGCGGTAGCCGCGCAGGACTTTATATAGAGTGCCTCAGAAAACCCTAACGGAGGCGAACGTGGGCCGAGTCCACGTTGCGCACGTTCAGGTCGGTTACAGTAGCCCACGATCCGGGAGCAATGTTTGACACGTCTGTCAAAACCTCACAATTTTCCAGAGCAGCAAAATAAAGCTCGGCTCGGCGATATTCCCGCAACCCGGCGCGCGCGTCGTGACGAGACGAGCGGGCGCGCGTGTGTGCGAGCGGTGGCGTCGGAGGAGGAGGAACGCGCGCGTGTATCTCTCTTATTGCCACTCACTTACAAAGTGGTGCAACACTCCACCATATAAGGTGGTGCAACTATCCTTCAACTTTCCATGTGGGACTAAACTTTAGCTCTCACTCCACTCCCATCTGAGCTGCCAAAAACATGGGCCTAAACACATATGGGCTGTCACAAATTTGGGCTTTGAGATTTAGGGAAAATCTGAAATACACATGGGCCTAAATGGATTAGCCCCATTATTTCTAACAATCCCCCACCAGATCTCAAATGCCCATTTGAAGATTTGCCAATCCTTGCTACTTGTTTATATACCAGTGTTTCAGCAGAGACTATTAAGTTGAACTTCCGCCTAGAATCTTAAACTACGTCTATCAACAACTTGAACAATGGACGAACCTTGAACTGCAAGTGATTTGATCACTAGAATGTTTGGTGCCAATAGATTTCACTCAAAATCATAACTAGTACCTGAAGGGAATATGCCCTGAGAGGCAATAATAAAGTGTTTATTATGTGTATTCCAAGTATATGATAGATGTTTATTTTGCATGCTATAATTGTATTAATACGGAAACGTTAATACATGTGTGTTTAATAAACAAACAGAAAGTTTCTAGTTATGCCTCTCTCATAAACTAGCTCGTTGATTAACAAGATGATCAAGGTTTCCTGATCATGGACATTGGATGTTGTTAATAACGGGATCACAACATTAGTGTAATGGTGTGATGAACATTTATCCGAAGTATAGCATTACGATCAAAGTCATTGAGTTTATATTGCTATAACAACTTACAAAGTGATCCTAATCCTTAGACCATGAGATCATGTCAATCACTAACACCGGAAGAGTTTCTTGATAACATCAAACGTCACACCGTAACAGGGTGATTATAAAGATGGATTCAGAACTAATAAAGTGTTATGTTGAGGCTCATGGATCGAGAGTGGAATTTGTTCATCCTGATGACGGATAGATATACTCTGGGCCCTCTCGGTGATATCACATTGATTAGCTTACAAGCAAGTGATTTGATCACTAGAATGTTATATCACGGAAACGAGAAAAGAGTGCATGTCGGTAACGAGATCAAACTAGGTATGGAGATACCGATGATCGAATCTCGGACATGTAATATATCGTGAAACAAAGGGATTAAGATACTAACGTAAAAAGTTCCGACGATCACAAGAAAGTCATCGTTGAATGTGTGGGAGTCAGTATGGGTCTCTAGATCCCGCTTCTGATTATTGGTCCGAGAGGGGTCGATCATGTCCGCATTATTCACGAACAGTAGGGTGACACACTTAAGAGACACCTACATCCAACTGGAGCAAAAGTTTCATGCCAAAAGAATAAACAAGCGCAAGAATTTATTTCACTAGATACCGAAACAGGTTTTCGGGTGAAATTGCATAAAGTGGTTATGCATGTGAAATGGAATTCTAGCAAGGGGTTATTTGTGAATGTTTGTCATTAAAGTAATTGACAAAATTCTGAATAAAATAAAAAGTTTTATTTAATAAGAGTTTGCATTAAATTTGGTGGAAATTTAATGGGAATTTGAGTGGACTTTTGAGTGGAGGAAATTTAAAGGGCATTTTGTGAGTGGAGTGCCCACCCACATGAATGAAGGAGGGGAGGGGGCAGCCCCCATGGCCGGCGGCCAACCCCTTGGGTGCCCCCCTCCTCCTATAAAAGGAGCCCCCCTCCTCACTTGTCTCTCACACCTCCTCGTGAAGGATATCTCTCCCCCTCTAGAATTTATCCCCCATGGTCTCGGACTAGCGAGATACATGTTCCCGGTGGCTATTCGGCAAGAAAGAGTTGTGCTTCCGCTGCATCGCTGAAGTGAGGAGGCGGAGGTTGCTCGGTGCCTCGAACGTGTGTGCGAGCACGGATGCGCTGCTGATTTGCGACGCTAGGACTTCCTCTCGATCTTGAGATCGGCAAGAGATCGTCTACATCAACCACGAGTTGAACTCGTTAAGCTTTGTCGGTCTTCAAGGGTATGTTCTCTACGGATATACATCCGCCCGTTGTTTGTATCTAGTAGATAGATCTTGGTACGTAGTTCCCATCGTAGGAATTTTTTTGTTTTCTATGCTGCGAACCCTACAGTGGTATCAGAGCCGGATCTATGCGTAGATACTTTGCACGGGTAGTACACATATGAGTATGTGGGCAATGATGATCATGTTGTTGCTCCTTTGTTGTAATTTTGGATATTGGTGGCATAGTGGGATGAAGCGGCCCGGACAAACTTTACATGTCCTCGCACATGAGACCTGTTCCACGCTTGACATGCAACTAGTTTGCATAAGTGGCTAGCGGGTGTCTGTCTCTCCTACTATAGTCAATATCTATTTTGCAAGCGAGTTGTCAACAATTTGATTATCCTCGTTGTGGTTCATGTTCGTAGGTAAGAACGGTTCTATCTCGAAAGCCCTAAGCTACGTAAAACTTGCAATGGATAAATTAGAGGCGTCTAGTTTAGATTGTTGCTGGGCTAGTGTTATGATATGGTAGTGTTGTAAGTAGAAGTATGAGATGATACTCTTACAACACACATAGCGTGTAAACTCCATAGACCTTGTATTTACACATATATGTATGATAGTGATCATACCACGGTGCACATGATAGAGATCATATGCGGAAACCATATTATTTCACTAATAAACATATGATGTTTGATAGCATCTTATATTGCTTGTTTAGCGCTTTGTTAGCATAATAAGATGACCCCTCATTTAAATATCAAGATAAGATTGTGTTCTTCCTTTAGTATGCACTGATTATGTTTTCGTCGCTCCAAGACATCACGTGATGATCGGGTGTTCTTGGATCCACGACCATATTTCGGGTGTAAAACAGTTACACACGCGAATACTAAGGTTCTAACTTGGCGAGCCTAGCATGTACAGACATGGCCTCGGAACACGGACCGAAAGGTTAAGCATGAGTCATATAGTTGATATGATGCCCATTTGATGCTCGCCTTTGAAGCTATACCGACTCACGTGATGATCGGACTTGGTGTAGTGGATTTGGTTCATGTAATCACCAAAAAGGCACGAGGGATGTCGTTTTTGAGTGGGAGTTCATTCGTAATATGGATTAGTTGAACTCAATCTATCATACACTTAGTCTAAACTTTACAAATTCTGTTGTAGATGGCACCACCTGCTTTTAATTTCAATGTGTTCATGGAGAAAGAGAAACTAGCAACGAACGGTAGCAACTTTACCGAATGGGCCATGAATTTGAGGATTCTCCTCTCTGCTGCACAAAAGCAATATGTGCTAGAAGCGCCGTTAGGACCCCCACCTTTTGATGATGCCCCTGACGAGGAGAAGAATGTCTATCAGACTCGTCAGGAGGACCACAACTTAGTTCATTGCGGCATATTGTATGGGCTAGAGCCGGAACTTCGAAAGCGTTTCGAAAATGGCAATGCTTTTGATACAATGGGTGAGTTGAAAATGATTTTCGACACACATGCTGCTGTAGAGAGCTACAACGCTTCAGAAAAGTTCTTTAGCTGCATGATGGAAGAGCACAGCTCCGTTAGTGAGCATGTACTCAAGATGTCGGGCTACGCCGATAAGCCTGTGTCCTTGGGAATAACGATTCCCATTGACTTAGGCATCCATCGTGTTCTGCAGTCTCTGCCACCTAGCTATAAGAGCTTCGTGATGAACTATAATATGCAAGGCATGAAGAAGTCTCTCCCCGAGCTTCTGTTAATGCTTAAAACTGCAGAAGTGGAGATCAAAAAGGAACATCAAGTGTTGATGATCAATAGGAACACTGGTTTCAAGAAAGACAAGAAGGAAAAACGGAAGGGAAGTAAGGGCGGCAAGCCTGTTGCCGTGCCTAAAAAGAAACCCCGAGTTGGACCTAAGTCTGATACCGAGTGCTACTATTGTAAGGGGACTGGCCACTGGAAGCGCAACTGCCCCAAGTATCTGGCAGACAAGAAGGCCGGCAAGGCAAACAAAGGTATATATGATGTACATGTTATTGATGTGTACTTGACTAGTGCTCATGATAGCTTTGGGTATTTGATACCGGTTCAGTTGCTAATATTTGTAACTCGAATCAGGGGCTGCGGAACAAGCGACCGCTAGCAAGGGGTGAGGTCAAGATGCGTCTCGGCAATGGATCAAGCGTTGATGTGATCGTCGTTGGAACGCTACCTCTCCACTTGTGTGGCATCCCGCAAAACCACTACTAGAAAATCGCGTTGTTTTTGTGCATTGCATCATCATGACCGCATGCCCACGTCATCATGCCGCATTGCATTTGACCATCGTCGTCATCTTGCATTTGCTTGCATAAAACTATTTCGGAAAAACCTGTTCTTGTTTTCTAAAACGCCCCGTCCTTATTCAAACGCAAACACCGGGTCACCGGATTATTTTGTGTTGTCTGCTATCAGTCTGCATAAGTCTTGTTTTAAACAAATAAAATATTAAATTATTTTAGTAGGGGCAGTCGAACGGGCCGATTCGACCCGAACGACCACCCCCAGAAATAAACTCGGTCCGCCTAAATTCCTAAACCTACCCAACCTAGTCTACCCACCCAACCAGCCACATCACCCCCTCCTATCGCGAGACGCCACCTCACCCTCTCCCTTTCCTCCAGCCAACCCCCAGCTGCCACGTCACCCTCACACAGCCACCTCACCCCCACAGCCCCACTCCCCAACCCTCTCTCTCTCTACCCCCGGTCCCACCTGCCCAGCCGGACCCCTCACTCTCTCCCCCGTGGCCGACCCACCCCTGGTCAACCCACCCCGGTCCCACCGGCCCCACCACCACCTCTCTCCTCCCCCCACCCTCTCCTTCCCCGACGCGCCCCACCTCCTCTCCCCGGCGCTCCTCCCGCGCCCGACCCCGAGCTCCGGCCTCCCTCCTCGCCCCTGCTCGCCTCCGTCCTCGCCTCGCCGGCCCCGGCCCCTCCTGCGCCGCCGCGTCGCGACCTCCTCCGGCCAGCGCCCTGACCTCCGCCTCACCGCTGATCCCCTCCAGCGCCGCCGCCTTCCACCGCCGGCGACCGCCTCCCCGCCACCGCGTCCACCGACCCCGCTCCAGCCTCGCCTCTCCGGCGCTGCTCCTTCTCTGCCCGAGCCCGCCACCGGCCGCCCGCGGCTGCTCGCCCCGTCCCCGACCGTGCATCTCCCTCCCGGCGCCCCGCCTGCTGCCTCGTCTCCCGACCTGGCGGCGCCCCGCTGTCGTCCGTCGCCACTTTCGCGCGCGCCGAGGGCCATCATCGCCGGATTCCTTCGTCTGGCGTTTGGTGTTCAGAGGGCTTTTCCCGTGTGGCCAAGGATGTCACCGGAAAGGTCTTCTCGAAGCCGAAACAAGATCTCCGAGACCGATGGACCACGTCAAGAACCCGCATGCTCCGAAGACTGTACCGTACCCGGTGGCGCTAGACGAACCCTCTACAAGATCTTCGTCACGGAAACCCCGATGCCTTCGACACGGCGATGATGCCGTCGTGAACCCGATGGTCGAGACGTTGAAGACCCGATCCCGGATTCGAAGATTAAACCCTGACACTGGCTTCACGCTCTCCTTCACGGATGCAAGACCCCGGTCCCGGAGGCGAAGTCCGGATCTGAAGACCGCCAAGATCGCCACCGGTACGACAAGCACTTCGCCGCGGAACGCCAAGTTCTACATCCCGAACGCCAAGACCGACCAGTACGCGGATCCGACAAGGTCTTCGCAACGACAAGATCGACAGCAACCAGGACGAGTCCGATGACCAAGTACTTCCTCCCGGAACGCCAAGATCTCCGCGTGAGACGACAAGACCGACAACATGGCCCGACCACCGCGGATGCGACAAGATCTACTTCTGTTGTCCGAGACCGTTCCCGTCGAACCCTGAACCCTGTCGGACCCCGAACCCCGGAACCCCAAGTTCGTCGAGACCCCCTAATGTGTGAACCCTTCCCGACACCCTATTTTATAATATCATAACAACTAGTTGCAATTGAATTGTCATACTCGCATGCATATCTGTGGTTTGGGGGCCTTATGCCGATTCACCTGATAATTAAATATGGGCCCATATGCGGGCAAATCTAGTCTCATATTGGCCTCATTTAAACTTGTGTAGCGAACCCGGTACTATCCTCGCCTGTTATGACAACATTTAATTTGGGGTAGATAAATAACTTGAACCATTTAATTATCTGTCGGGACCCGGTTCGCTTAATATGACCTAATTGCAGCGCACGTTGCCAGGTCATGCATCATACAGGCATCAAGCCGATCTTCGTTGTATTAAATATTGCATCCGGTGTTTATTCTAGTGTTTTGCTTCTTGGCGGATAAGGCCGTTGAGTTGATGTGAGCTTCGCCCGATCTTCGTTGGAACCTTGACAATGTTTTCAAAGCGAGCATCTCCCCCTTTCTACCTATCTTACTGTTATAGGATTTATTCCCTCGTGTTGATCGCTTGCTATCTGGGTTGCGATGCTTTAGGTGTCCGTAGCCGTGGTAGCCCTTGCTGCCCGCTATTGCCTTGGACACACCTATTACTGTTGTTTGGTAGATAGTTGGACTTAGCGTCGTGATCGCTTGCTCAAGTGCTGTTGCGTGTCGTCAAGTGCCACAGTTGTTGATGTATTGCCGCATGTTGATGTTGGAGATGATCATAGTTTTACTTATCGCTCACTTTGATTCCTGTTTAACAACTAAAATTGAAATAAGCGAGGCATCGGTGGGTGATAGATAATATTTGGTTTCCGATCACCACTTGTGTCCCGTAGGACCCCGAGTACTTGATACCTGTTCCTTGAATATTCGCGCTATCCACATCCGGGAGGCTTATGGACCCCCCTGAGCCAGAGCTTGATTCATTCTTATTTTTTGGGGCCACAAACTAGTTTGAGGTTTTATTTACTATCCTGTACTTATGCCATGCTTTACTGCTTTATTTAAATTGTGCGATGGATAGCACACTGTACTGTTTAGGTAAGCGGAGTGTTTTCGCGGTATCGACAAGCCCGAGTTTTCGGGTTCCCAGTCGTTTACAGCCATTGGCGCAAACCTTGAGTCCGCCTCGGAGTCAGCTAGCTTCATGGTTCACTCAATGGGGTGGCCCCTGAAATATTTCTGAATCCTGTGATCGCTTTGTCGTGCCTCGTTGGGTTTTGATTTGGTTTTCGAGGCATATCGAGTGTGTGTTGCTATTTGTGCACCCGGCGGTTAAAACTTTCGAAGCCGTGTCATGGTTATGGACGACTTGGAGCACAGTATCTCGATCATAGACAACTATAACTAAAGTTTATTGCTATAAATTTGACTTTATAATGACTAGTAATCAGCTTCACTATAACGGAATGGCTAAATAAAACTGCCAACAATTGCTTGCTTGGGTCGTCGCCAGCGACCATTGTATCTGACTAGTAAGTATTGCAACTACAACGGAATGGCTGAATAAAAGTACCAACAACTGCTGGGTTTTGGGTTTATCTCATGCTATCTGTACCTGATTAGTAATTGTTGCAACTATAATGGAATGGTTAACTAAAAGTGCCCACTGCTTATTTTATCAGGAGGATTATCTAAACCTGACTAGTAATTGCTGCAACGATAACTGAATAAATAAAACTGCCAACTGTGTGAGTTCCTCGGTTGACTTCCTCGTTTGGTCTCGAGGGGGAATACCAGGATGGGATTGTTTGGTGTTAGTATCAGGCTGGTTCCGGATAGGTCTTTCTTACCCCTCTCTGATTGCCGCCAGTTGTATCGAGTCTCTATAGGTTGATTAGTGCATGCTACGCTGCGCTGATCCACCATACCTATGTAGGCGAGGACCGCGAATTCTAGTCTCGCGATCGCCTCAGTGATCTTGGCCTCTTTTTTTCCTTTGCCCTTTGTCGGCACCCCTTTTGTTTAAGCAGGTTTTGAGATCGACGTCGTTAGCAAGGTTACCCTTCCGGCTTGGCCTGGGCAGGGTTATGGACGCCATTGGTTATTCTTCAGGGCTCTTAGCCCCATTTGCATCTTGTCCGTAGATTGTGGCATCCCGCAAAACCACTACTAGAAAATCGCGTTGTTTTTGTGCATTGCATCATCATGACCGCATGCCCACGTCATCATGCCGCATTGCATTTGACCATCGTCGTCATCTTGCATTTGCTTGCATAAAACTATTTCGGAAAAACCTGTTCTTGTTTTCTAAAACGCCCCGTCCTTATTCAAACGCAAACACCGGGTCACCGGATTATTTTGTGTTGTCTGCTATCAGTCTGCATAAGTCTTGTTTTAAACAAATAAAATATTAAATTATTTTAGTAGGGGCAGTCGAACGGGCCGATTCGACCCGAACGACCACCCCCAGAAATAAACTCGGTCCGCCTAAATTCCTAAACCTACCCAACCTAGTCTACCCACCCAACCAGCCACATCACCCCCTCCTATCGCGAGACGCCCCCTCACCCTCTCCCTTTCCTCCAGCCAACCCCCAGCTGCCACGTCACCCTCACACAGCCACCTCACCCCCACAGCCCCACTCCCCAACCCTCTCTCTCTCTACCCCCGGTCCCACCTGCCCAGCCGGACCCCTCACTCTCTCCCCCGTGGCCGACCCACCCCTGGTCAACCCACCCCGGTCCCACCGGCCCCACCACCACCTCTCTCCTCCCCCCACCCTCTCCTTCCCCGACGCGCCCCACCTCCTCTCCCCGGCGCTCCTCCCGCGCCCGACCCCGAGCTCCGGCCTCCCTCCTCGCCCCTGCTCGCCTCCGTCCTCGCCTCGCCGGCCCCGGCCCCTCCTGCGCCGCCGCGTCGCGACCTCCTCCGGCCAGCGCCCCGCGGCCTCCGCCTCACCGCCGATCCCCTCCGCGGCCTGCCCGCCGCCTTCCACCGCCGGCGACCGCCTCCCCGCCACCGCGTCCACCGACCCCGCTCCAGCCTCGCCTCTCCGGCGCTGCTCCTTCTCTGCCCGAGCCCGCCACCGGCCGCCCGCGGCTGCTCGCCCCGTCCCCGACCGTGCATCTCCCTCCCGGCGCCCCGCCTGCTGCCTCGTCTCCCGGCACGAGCGACGCCCCTCGCTGTCCGTCCGTCGCCACTTCTGCTCGCGCCGCTCGAGGGCCATCATCGCCCGGGATTCCTTCGTGCGAAGCGTTTGGTGTTCAGAGGGCTTTTCCCGTGTGGCCAAGGATGTCACCGGAAAGGTCTTCTCGAAGCCGAAACAAGATCTCCGAGACCGATGGACCACGTCAAGAACCCGCATGCTCCGAAGACTGTACCGTACCCGGTGGCGCTAGACGAACCCTCTACAAGATCTTCGTCACGGAAACCCCGATGCCTTCGACACGGCGATGATGCCGTCGTGAACCCGATGGTCGAGACGTTGAAGACCCGATCCCGGATTCGAAGATTAAACCCTGACACTGGCTTCACGCTCTCCTTCACGGATGCAAGACCCCGGTCCCGGAGGCGAAGTCCGGATCTGAAGACCGCCAAGATCGCCACCGGTACGACAAACGCCGCGGGCGCCAAGTTCTACATCCCGAACGCCAAGACCGACCAGTACGCGGATCCGACAAGGTCTTCGCAACGACAAGATCGACAGCAACCAGGACGAGTCCGATGACCAAGTACTTCCTCCCGGAACGCCAAGATCTCCGCGTGAGACGACAAGACCGACAACATGGCCCGACCACCGCGGATGCGACAAGATCTACTTCTGTTGTCCGAGACCGTTCCCGTCGAACCCTGAACCCTGTCGGACCCCGAACCCCGGAACCCCAAGTTCGTCGAGACCCCCTAATGTGTGAACCCTTCCCGACACCCTATTTTATAATATCATAACAACTAGTTGCAATTGAATTGTCATACTCGCATGCATATCTGTGGTTTGGGGGCCTTATGCCGATTCACCTGATAATTAAATATGGGCCCATATGCGGGCAAATCTAGTCTCATATTGGCCTCATTTAAACTTGTGTAGCGAACCCGGTACTATCCTCTGCCCTGTTATGACAACATTTAATTTGCGGGGTAGATAAATAACTTGAACCATTTAATTATCTGTCGGGACCCCGGTTCCGCTTAATATGACCTAATTGCAGCGCACCTTGCCATGTCATGCATCATACATGCATCATGCCGATCTTCTGCCGTTGTATTAAATATTGCATCCAAAGGTTTATTCTAGTGTTTTGCTTCTTCGCGGATAAGGCCGTTGAGTTGATGTGAGCTTCGCCCGATCTTCGTTGGAACCTTGGCAATGTTTTCAAAGTAGCATCTCCCCTTTCTACCTATCTTACTTTTATAGTATTTATTCCTCCTGTTGATCTATTGCTATACGTGTTGCGATGCTTTAGTTTTCCGTACCCGTGATATCCCTTGCAGCCCTATATTGCCTTGGACACCCTATTACCTGTTGTTTGGTAGATAGTTGGACTTCGGCGTCGTGATAAGCTTGCTCAAGTCTTGTTGCGTGTCGTCAAGTGCCACGATTGTTGATGTATTGCCGCATGTTGATGTTGGAGATGATCATAGTTTTACTTATCGCTCACTTTGATTCCTGTTTAACAACTAAAATTGAAATAAGCGAGGCATCGGTGGGTGATAGATAATATTTGGTTTCCGATCACCACTTGTGTCCCGTGGGACCCGAGTACTTGATACCTGTTCCTTGAATATTCGTTATCCACATCCGGGAGGCTTATGGACCCCCTGAGCGAGCTTGATTCATTCTTATTTTTGGGGCCACAAACTAGTTTGAGGTTTTATTTACTATCTGTACTTATGCCATGCTTTATCGCTTTATTTAAATTGTGCGATGGATAGCACCTTTGTCTGTTAGGTAAGCGGAGTGTTTTCGCGATGTCGACAAGCCCAGTTTTGGGTTCCCGATCGTTCTGACCATTGGCGCAAACCTTGAGTCCGACTCGGAGTCAGCTAGCTTCGTTGCGGGTCTACTCAATGGGGTGGCCCCCTGAAATATTTCTGAATCCTGTGATCGCTTTGTCGTGACTGCCTCGTTGGGTTTTGATTTGGTTTTTCCGAGGCATATCGAGTGTGTGTTGCTATTTGTGCACCCGGCGGGTTAAAACTTTCTAAAGCCGTGTCCATGGTTATGGACGACTTGGAGCATGATGTCTGATCATAGACAACTATAACTAAAGTTTATTGCTATAAATTTGACTTTATAATGACTAGTAATCAGCTTCACTATAACGGAATGGCTAAATAAAACTGCCAACAATTGCTTGCTTGGGTCGTCGCCAGCGACCATTGTATCTGACTAGTAAGTATTGCAACTACAACGGAATGGCTGAATAAAAGTACCAACAACTGCTGGGTTTTGGGTTTATCTCATGCTATCTGTACCTGATTAGTAATTGTTGCAACTATAATGGAATGGTTAACTAAAAGTGCCCACTGCTTATTTTATCAGGAGGATTATCTAAACCTGACTAGTAATTGCTGCAACGATAACTGAATAAATAAAACTGCCAACTGTGTGAGTTCCTCGGTTGACTTCCTCGTTTGGTCTCGAGGGGGAATACCAGGATGGGATTGTTTGGTGTTAGTATCAGGCTGGTTCCGGATAGGTCTTTCTTACCCCTCTCTGATTGCCGCCAGTTGTATCGAGTCTCTATAGGTTGATTAGTGCATGCTACCGCTGCCGCTTCAGTCCACCATACCTATGTAGGCGAGGACCGCCGAATTCTAGTCTCGCCGTGTACTGGCCTCAGTACTGACCGCTCCTCTTTTTTTCCTTTGCCCTTTGTCGGCACCCCTTTTGTTTAAGCAGGTTTTGAGATCGACGTCGTTAGCAGGGTTACCCTTCCGGCTTGGCCTGGGCAGGGTTATGGACGCCATTGGTTATTCTTCAGGGCTCTTAGCCCCATTTGCATCTTGTCCGTAGTCGGACGCCCTAGCATTTTGAAGGTGATTTGGATCTTTGTATATTATTTATGTATTCTTGACTCTTTGAGTCGCTGTTATATATATATCTGTTCTGTGGGTCCCATCGAGGGCTGTTGTGTAATGTTATTACTTCGTTTTCCACCCGCACGAAAGTGCCTGGTGGGCACCTTTGAATCGTTTCTATGCGGGTTTGGCGGGTTTTGCTAAAACTTGCATAGGTCCGATTCTGAGGGTGTTACAGAGTGGTATCAGAGCTCAGCAGTTGCGATACCCCACAAGTCCAGCCTGTAGGATAACCTAGCTAACGGCCGAAGTAGAGTGTCAAAACTATTTTTGCAAAATCGGTTGGATAGTTCTGATTAGGTCTAATTTTACTCCTTACCCCTCTGCTATTCTCCTCTTACCTTTGCGTGTTTTGGATCCGCTCTCTTCTCTCTCTTCGAGTCCAGGATTCTCGTGGTTGGGTTTTCGTCGTACCTTCAGGGTTTCGCTTCCTCCTTGGTAACGGTGTTGCTACATCTGGTCTTCGTGTTATCCGAGGAATCCTTCGTCTGGTGGCCTTCTCTTTGTTCCTTCTCGTGCCTTCCGGTGTTTTTCGACGCGACGACATCATCTACGCCAGATCCGATCTGATGCGCATCACTCCTTTGTTCGACCCTCGCTTCGAGATCTTGATCTGATTCGAGAATGGTTGCACGCTTTTCTACTAATTGTGCGGAGTAATAGATTGGGTGCGTGATGGATTGGCCCCCATGCCGACTACCCTTTCTATTCGCTTTTGTACATTGAAGTGGATGAGAATGCATCGGTTCCCTCTTCCCATCGAAGTTAGGGGTGGCTTTATTTGTTGATGCCTCTACCTTCGACCTTTTGTTACCGGAGTGTTCTCTCGACGATCACGGACAACGACCTCTTGTTAGTGGTGTCGCGAGGATCTACACGAAGCGTGAAGTACCAGATCGCCGACCTCCCTTCCGGTACCATGAGGCGGATCTCGAGGGCGAGATCCATTGTTAGTGGTGTCGAATTGTGGCATCCCGCAAAACCACTACTAGAAAATCGCGTTGTTTTTGTGCATTGCATCATCATGACCGCATGCCCACGTCATCATGCCGCATTGCATTTGACCATCGTCGTCATCTTGCATTTGCTTGCATAAAACTATTTCGGAAAAACCTGTTCTTGTTTTCTAAAACGCCCCGTCCTTATTCAAACGCAAACACCGGGTCACTGGATTATTTTGTGTTGTCTGCTATCAGTCTGCATAAGTCTTGTTTTAAACAAATAAAATATTAAATTATTTTAGTAGGGACAATCGAACGGGCCGATTCGACCCGAACGACCACCCCCAGAAATAAACTCGGTCCGCCTAAATTCCTAAACCTACCCAACCTAGTCTACCCACCCAACCAGCCACATCACCCCCTCCTATCGCGAGACGCCACCTCACCCTCTCCCTTTCCTCCAGCCAACCCCCAGCTGCCACGTCACCCTCACACAGCCACCTCACCCCCACAGCCCCACTCCCCAACCCTCTCTCTCTCTACCCCCGGTCCCACCTGCCCAGCCGGACCCCTCACTCTCCCCCGTGGCCGACCCAACCCAGGTCAACCCACCCCGGTCCCACCACCACCACCTCTCTCCTCCCCCCACCCTCTCCTTCCCCGACGCGCCCCACCTCCTCTCCCCGGCGCTCCTCCCGCGCCCGACCCCGAGCTCCGGCCTCCCTCCTCGCCCCTGCTCGCCTCCGTCCTCGCCTCGCCGGCCCCGGCCCCTCCCCTGCCCTGTCACGACCTCCTCGGCCAGCCCAGGCCTCCGCCTCACCGCTGATCCCCTCATGGCCTGCCGCCGCCTTCCACCATCGTGACCGCCTCCCCGCCACCGCGTCCACCGACCCCGCTCCAGCCTCGCCTCTCCGGCGCTGCTCCTTCTCTGCCCGAGCCGCCATACCCGCCATTGCTGCTCGCCCGTCCCGACGTGCATCTCCCTCCCGGCGCCCGCTTTCTTGCTGCGTCTCCCGACGCGGCGCCTCCGTCTGTCCGTCCACTTTCCATCGCTACGCCGCTCGCCTGGATTCGCCGTTCGTATGGCGTTTGGTGTTCAGAGGGCTTTTCCCGTGTGGCCAAGGATGTCACCGGAAAGGTCTTCTCGAAGCCGAAACAAGATCTCCGAGACCGATGGACCACGTCAAGAACCCGCATGCTCCGAAGACTGTATTACCGGTGGCGCTAGACGAACCCTCTACAAGATCTTCGTCACGGAAACCCCGATGCCTTCGACACGGCGATGATGCCGTCGTGAACCCGATGGTCGAGACGTTGAAGACCCGATCCCGGATTCGAAGATTAAACCCTGACACTGGCTTCACGCTCTCCTTCACGGATGCAAGACCCCGGTCCCGGAGGCGAAGTCCGGATCTGAAGACCGCCAAGATCGCCACCGGTACGACAAGCACTTCGCCGCGGAACGCCAAGTTCTACATCCCGAACGCCAAGACCGACCAGTACGCGGATCCGACAAGGTCTTCGCAACGACAAGATCGACAGCAACCAGGACGAGTCCGATGACCAAGTACTTCCTCCCGGAACGCCAAGATCTCCGCGTGAGACGACAAGACCGACAACATGGCCCGACCACCGCGGATGCGACAAGATCTACTTCTGTTGTCCGAGACCGTTCCCGTCGAACCCTGAACCCTGTCGGACCCCGAACCCCGGAACCCCAAGTTCGTCGAGACCCCCTAATGTGTGAACCCTTCCCGACACCCTATTTTATAATATCATAACAACTAGTTGCAATTGAATTGTCATACTCGCATGCATATCTGTGGTTTGGGGGCCTTATGCCGATTCACCTGATAATTAAATATGGGCCCATATGCGGGCAAATCTAGTCTCATATTGGCCTCATTTAAACTTGTGTAGCGAACCCGGTACTATCCTCTGCCCTGTTATGACAACATTTAATTTGCGGGGTAGATAAATAACTTGAACCATTTAATTATCTGTCGGGACCCCGGTTCCGCTTAATATGACCTAATTGCAGCGCACCTTGCCATGTCATGCATCATACATGCATCATGCCGATCTTCTGCCGTTGTATTAAATATTGCATCCAGTGTTTATTCTAGTGTTTTGCTTCTTCGCGGATAAGGCCGTTGAGTTGATGTGAGCTTCGCCCCGATCTTCGTTGGAACCTTCGGCAATGTTTTCAGGCGAGCATCTCCCCCTTTCTACCTATCTTACTTTTATAGTATTTATTCCCTCCTGTTGATCTATTGCTATCTGTGTTGCGATGCTTTAGTTTTCCGTACCCGTGATATCCCTTGCAGCCCTATATTGCCTTGGACACACCCTATTACCTGTTGTTTGGTAGATAGTTGGACTTGCGCGTCGTAGTCGCTTGCTCAAGTGCTGTTGCGTGTCGTCAAGTGCCACAGTTGTTGATGTATTGCCGCATGTTGATGTTGGAGATGATCATAGTTTTACTTATCGCTCACTTTGATTCCTGTTTAACAACTAAAATTGAAATAAGCAGAGGCATCGGTGGGTGATAGATAATATTTGGTTTCGATCCACTTGTGTCCGTGGGACCCAGTACTTGATACTGTTCCTTGAATATTCGCTATCCACATCCGGGAGGCTTATGGACCCCCACAGCGAGCTTGATTCATTCTTATTTTTGGGGCCACAAACTAGTTTGAGGTTTTATTTACTATCCTGTACTTATGCCATGCTTTACTGCTTTATTTAAATTGTGCGATGGATAGCACCTTTGTCTTTATGTTAGGTAAGCGGAGTGTTTTCGTGATGTCGACAAGCCCGAGTTTTGGTTCCCGATCGTTACAGCCATTGGCGCAAACCTTGAGTCCGCCTCGGAGTCGGCTAGCCGTTCGCTAGTTGGTCTACTCAATGGGTGGCCCCTGAAATATTTCTGAATCCTGTGATCGCTTTGTCGTGACTGCCTCGTTGGGTTTTGATTTGGTTTTCCGAGGCATATCGAGTGTGTGTTGCTATTTGTGCACCGGCGGTTAAAACTTTTCAAAGCCGTGTCATGTTATGGACGACTTGGAGCATGATATCTCGATCATAGACAACTATAACTAAAGTTTATTGCTATAAATTTGACTTTATAATGACTAGTAATCAGCTTCACTATAACGGAATGGCTAAATAAAACTGCCAACAATTGCTTGCTTGGGTCGTCGCCAGCGACCATTGTATCTGACTAGTAAGTATTGCAACTTCTAACGGAATGGCTGAATAAAAGTACCAACAAGCTGGGTTTTGGGTTTATCTCATGCTATACTCTATCTGATTAGTAATTGTTGCAACTATAATGGAATGGTTAACTAAAAGTGCCCATCGCTTATTTTATCGGGAGGATTATCTAAACCTGACTAGTAATTGCTGCAACGATAATCGAATAAATAAAAGCGCCAGCTGTGAGTTCCTCGGTTGACTTCCTCGTTTGGTCTCGAGGGGGAATACCAGGATGGGATTGTTTGGTGTTAGTATCAGGCTGGTTCCGGATAGGTCTTTCTTACCCCTCTCTGATTGCCGCCAGTTGTATCGAGTCTCTATAGGTTGATTAGTGCATGCTACGCTGCCGCTTGATCCACCATACCTATGTGGCGAGGCCGAATTCTAGTCTCGCCGTGTACTGGCCTCAGTACTGACCGCTCCTCTTTTTTTCCTTTGCCCTTTGTCGGCACCCCTTTTGTTTAAGCAGGTTTTGAGATCGACGTCGTTAGCAAGGTTACCCTTCCGGCTTGGCCTGGGCAGGGTTATGGACGCCATTGGTTATTCTTCAGGGCTCTTAGCCCCATTTGCATCTTGTCCGTAGTCGGACGCCCTAGCATTTTGAAGGTGATTTGGATCTTTGTATATTATTTATGTATTCTTGACTCTTTGAGTCGCTGTTATATATATATCTGTTCTGTGGGTCCCATCGAGGGCTGTTGTGTAATGTTATTACTTCGTTTTCCACCCGCACGAAAGTGCCTGGTGGGCACCTTTGAATCGTTTCTATGCGGGTTTGGCGGGTTTTGCTAAAACTTGCATAGGTCCGATTCTGAGGGTGTTACAACTTGCCGTCGGGATTAGTTATAAACTTGAATAATTGTTATCTGGTGCCAACACTAAGCATGAACATTGTATCTTGATCGTGTTTGATGAGAAGTGGTTATTCATTTAAATCCGAGAACAATGGTTGTTCCATTTATATGAATGAAATATTTTATGGTCATGCACCGATGATGAATGGTTTATTTCTATTAGATCTCGATGATAATGTTACACATATTCATAATGTTGATGCTAAAAGGATTAAACTTAATTATGATATATCCGCATATATGTGGCACTACCGTCTAGGTCATATTGGCGTTAAACGCATGAAGAAGCTCCATTCGGATGGACTTTTGGAATCACTTGATTATGAATCATTTGATACATGTGAGCCATGCCTTATGGGCAAGATGACTAGAACGTCGTTTTCCGGTTCAATGGAACGGGCGACAGATTTATTGGAAATCATACATTCTGATGTATGTGGTCCAATGAGTGTGTCGGCGCAAGGTGGATATCGTTATTTTGTTACTTTCACGGATGATTTGAGTAGATACGGTTATATCTACTTGATGAAACACAAGTCTGAAACCTTTGAAAACTTCAAGGAATTTCAGAATGAAGTGGAAAATCATCGTAATAGAAAGATCAAATTTCTACGGTCCGACCGTGGAGGTGAGTATCTAAGTTACGAGTTTAGCACTCACATGAAAGAGTGTGGAATTGTTTCACAACTCACACCTGCCGAAACACCACAGAGAAATGGTGTGTCGGAATGTCGTAATCGTACTTTATTAGATATGGTTCGATCTATGATGTCTTTGACGGACTTACCGTTGTCATTTTGGGGTTATGCACTAGAAAATGCTGCATTCACTTTAAATCGGGCACCATCTAAATCCGTTGAAAAGACATCGTATGAATTGTGGTTTGGAAACAAACCTAAGCTATCATTTCTTAAAGTTTGGGGATGCTATGTTTATGTGAAGAAACTTCAACCAGATAAACTCGAACCCAAAGCGGAAAAATGCGTCTTCATAGGATACCCTAAGGAAACTATTGGGTATTCCTTCTATCACAGATCCGAGGGCAAGGTTTTTGTTGCCAAGAATGGATCCTTTCTAGAGAAAGAGTTTCTCGCGAAAGGTGTGAGTAGTCGGAAGGTAGAACTCGAAGAGGTTATTGAACCTTCTCTTTAAAGTATGGCGAGTAGCGCAGCGCCGGAACTTGTTCCGGAGTTGGCTCCACCTGTTGAAGAGGGAACTAATGATAATGATCATGAAACTCCGAAAGAGAGTACTATCGAATCTCGCAGGTCAAGCAGGACGCGTGCAGCTCCCGAGCTGTACGGAAATCCTGTCATGAATTTCATGGTTGATGAAAATGATGACCCTGCGACGTATGAAGAAGCGATGATGAGCCCGGATTCCAAAAAATGGTTAGAAGCCATGAAATCCGAGATGGAATCCATGTATGAAAATCAAGTTTGGAACTTGGTGGAATTACCTCACGACCGAAAGGCCGTGGAGAACAAATGGATTTTTAAAACAAAAACTGATGCTGATGGTAATGTGACCGTCTATAAAAGCTCGACTTGTCGCAAAGGGGTTTCGACAAATTCAAGGAGTTGACTACGATGAGACATTCTCTCCCGTAGCGATGCTAAAGTCAGTTAGGATTATGTTAGCAATTGCTGCATATTTCGATTATGAGATATGGCAGATGGATGTCAAAACCGCGTTTCTCAATGGTAATATTTAAGAAGAGTTGTATATGATACAACCAAAGGGTTTTGTGGATCCTAAGGATGCTAACAAGGTGTGCAAGCTTCAGCGATCCATCTATGGATTGAAGCAAGCATCACGAAGTTGGAATCTCCGCTTTGATGAGGTGATCAAAGAGTTTGGATTTGTCCAAACTTATGGATAAGCTTGTATTTACAAGAAAGTGAGTGGGAGCAATGTGGCATTTCTGATATTATATGTAGATGACATATTATCGATCGAAAATGATATAGATCTTTTAAACAGTGTTAAAAGTTATCTAAACAGCAAATTTTCAATGAAGGACCTAGGTGAAGCGTCATACATATTAGGCATAAAGATCTATAGAGATAGATCTTGGCGCCTAATAGGGCTATCGCAAAGTACATACCTTGATAAGATTTTAAAGAAGTTTAAAATGGACGGAAGTAAGAAGTGGTTCTTACCTATGTTGCAAGGCAAGACATTGAGTAAGACTCAAAGTCCGGCTTCGACGGAAGAAAGAGAGATAATGGACAAAGTCCCCTATGCTTCAGCCATAGGCTCTATAATGTACGCCATGCTATGTACAAGACCGGATGTGGCACATGCTATTAGTTTGACTAGTAGGTACCAATCGGATCCAGGTTGAACATGGATAGCGGTCAAGAATATCCTTAAGTACTTACGAAGAACTAAGGATATGTTTCTTGTATACGGAGGTGAAGAAGAGCTCGTCGCTAAGTGTTATGTTGACGCTAGCTTTGACACCGATCCGGATGACTCTAAGTCTCAATCCGGATATGTATTTCTCATGAATGGCGGAGCGGTTAGTTGGAGGAGTTCCAAACAACCTGTGGTAGCGGGATCAACAACGGAGGCCGAATATGTTCTTTGCTTGAGCGGCTCGAGCGATTTGGATGAAGGAGTTCATATCCGAACTAGGAGTGCTGGCAAACGCGTTGGACCCAATGGTGATCTATTGTGACAACAATGGTGCCATTGCCAATGCCAAAGAGCCAAGGTCTCACAAGCATTCCAAGCATATTAAGCGCCGGTTTCACTCCATCTGCGAGCATGTCAAGGATGGAGATATAAAGATTTGTAAAGTACATACAGATCTCAATGTAGCAGATACGTTGACTAAAACTCTCCCTAGAGCAAAACATGATCAACACCAGAACTCAATGGGTGTTAGATTTATCACTATGTAACTAGATTATTGTCTCTAGTGCAAGTGGGAGGCCAAGGAATATGCCCGAGAGGCAATAATAAAGTGTTTATTATGTGTATTCCAAGTATATGATAGATGTTTATTTTGCATGCTATAATTGTATTAATACTGAAAGCGTTAATACATGTGTGTTTAATAAACAAATGAAAGTTTCTAGTTATGTCTCTCTCATAAACTAGCTCGTTGATTAACAAGATGATCAAGGTTTCCTGATCATGGACATTGGATGTTGTTAATAATGGGATCACAACATTAGTGTAATGGTGTGATGAACATTCATCCGAAGTATAGCATTACGATCAAAGTCATTGAGTTTATATTGCTATAACAACTTACGAAGTGATCCTAATCCTTAGACCATGAGATCATGTCAATCACTAACACCGGAAGAGTTTCTTGATAACATCAAACATCACACCGTAACAGGGTGATTATAAAGATGGATTCAGAACTAATAAAGTGTTATGTTGAGGCTCATGGATCGAGAGTGGAATTTGTTCATCCCGATGACGGATAGATATACTCTGGGCCCTCTCGGTGATATCACATTGATTAGCTTGCAAGCAAGTGATTTGATCACTAGAATGTTATATCACGAACGAAAAGAGTGCATGTCGAATTGAGATCAAACTAGGTATGGAGATACCGATGATCGAATCTCGGACATGTAATATATCGTGAAACAAAGGGATTAAGATACTAACGTAAAAGGTTCCGATGATCACAAGAAAGTCATCGTTGAATGTGTGGGAGTCAGTATGGGTCTCCAGATCCCGCTTCTGATTATTGATCCGAGAGGGGTCTCGATCATGTCCGCATTATTCACGAACCGTAGGGTGACACACTTAAGAGACACCGACATCCAACTGGAGCAAAAGTTTCATGCCGAAAGAATAAACAAGCGCAGGAACTTATTTCACTAGATACCGAAACAGGTTTTCGGGTGAAATTGCATAAAGTGGTTATGCATGTGAAATGGAATTCTAGCAAGGGGTTATTTGTGAATGTTTGTCATTAAAGTAATTGACAAAATTCTGAATAAAATAAAATAGTTTTATTTAATGAGAGTTTGCATTAAATTTGGTGGAAATTTAATGGGAATTTGAGTGGACTTTTGAGTGGAGGAAATTTAAAGGGCATTTTGTGAGTGGAGTGCCCACCCACATGAATGAAGGAGGGGAGGGGGCAGCCCCCATGGCCGGCGGCCAACCCCTTGGGTGCCCCCTCCTCCTATAAAAGGAGCCCCCCTCCTCACTTGTCTCTCACACCTCCTCGTGAAGGATCTCTCTCCCCCTCTAGAATTTATCCCCCATGGTCTCGTACTAGCGAGATACATGTTCCCGGTGGCTATTCGGCAAGAAAGAGTTGTGCTTCCGCTGCATTGCTGGAGTGAGGAGGCGGAGGTTGCTCGGTGCCTCGAACGTGTGTGCGAGAACGGATGCGCTGCTGATTTGCGGCGCTAGGACTTCCTCTCGATCTTGAGATCGGCAAGAGATCGTCTACATCAACCACGAGTTGAACTCGTTAAGCTTTGTCGGTCTTCAAGGGTATGTTCTCTACGGATATACATCCGCCCGTTGTTTGTACCTAGTAGATAGATCTTGGTACGTAGTTCCCATCGTAGGAAAATTTTTGTTTTCTATGCTGCGAACCCTACAGTACCTAGCTGCCAGTAGCCTACCCCGCGGGTTGGAGCATATGCGTCATACTCCCTGGTCTCTTTATGAGTTTACTAGAGATCACCCAAGTGTTGGAGATATGCCCTAGAGGCAATAATAAATGTAGTTATTATTATATCTTTGTGTTTATGATAAATGTTTACATTCATGCTATAATAGTATTAACAAGGAAACATTGATAGTTGTGTGATTTGTAAACTTAATTTGAAGTCCCTAGTAAAGCCTCTATATAATACTAGCTTGTTGGTTAATAGATGATTGTGGTTTCCCTATCATGAACATTGAGATGTTATTAACAGCAAGATCATATCATTAGGAGAATGATATGATGGACATACTCCTATAGATAAGCGTAGCATAAAGATCAAGTCATTTTAATAGTTCAATTGCTATATGCTTTCTGATACATAGTAATCTAATTCCTTCGACCATGAGATCATGCATATCACCTTTACCGGATGGATGCTTTGATGACATCAAACACCACACCGTAACTGGGTGGCTATAAAGGTGGCATTGAGTGTTCGGAAAGTATTGGTTGAAACACATGGATCAAGAGTGGGATTTGTCCATCCATATGACGGATAGATATACTCTGGCCCTCTCGGTGAAATGTCATCCAATTAGCTGCAAGCATGTGACTGGCTCACAAGGGATCACATATCACGGGAACGAGAAAAGAGTACTTATCGGTAACGAGGTTGAACTAGGTATGCAGAGATACCGATGATCATAACCTCGGATAAGTAAACTATCGTGAGACAAAGGGAAATTGATATCGTATGTAAGTGGTTCATTCAATCGCAAAGTAATCGTAGAAATATGTGGGAGCCATATGAATTTCCAGATTCCTCTATTGGTTATTGTTCGGAGAAGTGTCTCGATCATGTCCGCATAATTCACGAACCGTAGGGAGACACACTTAAGGATTCGACGTTGTTTTGAGTAGTTATGGAATGATGAGAAAGAGACCTAATGTTGTTCGGAGTCCCGGATGGGATCCGGGATATCACGAGGAGATCCGGAATGGTCCGGAGAATAAGATTCATATAAGGAAAGTCCCGTTTCGGAGTTGGGGAATGGTTCCGGTGTTTTCATCGGGAATGTTCTAGAATGTTCCGGAATGTCCGGCACTCCGGAGGGGAAGGGTACATGAATGTGTTGTATCAAGTTGGTATGATTGCATCATGTACTAAGTGTCATAGCTGAACCAAATAAAGGATTAATTCAAATCATAGTTTGAAAAGTCAAACAGCTAGTTTGAAAAGTCAAACGGCTAAATTTGAAAAGAGGAAAAGAGGAGGAGTGGGAAACCGAGTTGGGGAGGAGTTCCCTCCTCCAACCGGCGGCGCCCACCCAAGCCGAGTTGGGGAGGGACTCCTCTCCCTCCCCTTGGCCAGCCGTCCCCCTCCACCTATATAAGGAGGGGCAGGGCTCCCCTCCTTGACACACAAGATCCTTTCCTCCAAACCCTAGCCCCAAGCCGCCGCCGCCTCCATAGCCGCCGCCGGCCCTAGGGCAAACCCTAGCCGCCGTATAGCTAATCCCTAGCCACGGGCCCTCCTTGGTGTGTCTAAACCCTAGAACACCGAGGACTCTCTCATACTCCACCATACTCGCTCCGGCTTAAGGCGAAGCCCTGCGAGATCTCCCCTCTACTTCCGGTACCACGCCGTTGTGCTGCCGGAATCACGAGGAGAGTGCTACAACCTCCGCTGCTGGAACAAGGGAGAGGAAGGTCTTCGTCGAAATCGAACGTGTGACCGATTGCGGGGGCTGCGAGCATAGCCACGGAAGGATCGTCTACGCGATCTTGAGATCGAAAAGAGTACGACTACATCACCCACGAGAATCCGCTCTCGTTAAACACTTTGGAATCTTCGAGGGTGAGTTATTCTATCGACTCGTTGCTACAATCTAGTAGATAGATCTTGGCTTGTTTGTATGCGGTAGAAAATTTTTGTTTTCCATGCTCTGAAACCCTCTGATGGTATCGAGCCGTGTCTATATGTAGATCTGTTGCACGAGTAGAACACAATGGTCATTGTGGGCGTTGATGCTTTTATTGTCGATTGCTTCTTGTGTACTTTGCATCTTGCGGGATGTTGGGATGAAGCGGCCCGGGCTAACCTTACATGACATCGTTCATGAGACTTGCTCCACGCTTGACATGCAACTTGTATTGCATAAGTGGCTTCTTGGTGCTGTTTCTCCTAGCATAGTTAAGATCCAATTTACAACGGGTGATTAACAATACTAGTATCAATGTTGTGGTTCATGTTCGTAAGTTAGAACGACACTTATTGAAAGCCCCAAACCACGTAAAACATGCAAAGAAAGTAGAGGCGTCTAACTTTGTTTTGCAGGGGTGTGCTGTGATGTGATATGGCCATGATTGTGATTATATTTGATGTATGCAATGTTCCTTATTGTAAGTTGGCAACCGGCAGGAGCCATATGGTTGTCTTTAATTTATGTTACGACCCGCATGTCTATTCAAAGTAGTTGTAATAGTTGAAGCCGGTGGACGACAACCATGGAGAAGCGTCATTGACCTTGATGCAATGCCAGTGATGATGGATATCATGTTCGTGCTAGAAGATGGAGATCGGAAGCACAAATAAGAAAGGCCATATCATATCACATATTATGAATTGCATGTGATGTTAATCCTTTATGCATCTTGTATTGCTTAGTAGACAAGAGCATTATAAGATGATCCCTCATGCACATGAATTTCAAGTCATATAGTGTTCACCCTTAGTTGGCACCGTTGCTAAAGCTTGTTGTTTCGAAGCACCACGTGATGATCGGGTGTGTTAGATTCTGCAAGTGCATACAACGTGAGCAAGCCAGATTTGCTCATGCGGAAACTAAGGTTTGATCTTGACGAGCCTAGCATGTACAGACATGGTCTCGGAACACGGATCACCGAAAGGTAAAGCATGAATCATATAGTAGATATGATGAACATGTCGATTGTTCGCCATTGAAACTATATCAACTCTCGTGATGATCGGTGTTGATGTGGTGGATTTGGTTCGTGTGATCACTAAAACAACGTGAGGGATATTGTTTTGAGTGGGAGTTCACCTAGATTAAATTTATTAATTTGAACTCAATTTGTCGTAAACTTAGTCTAAAATATTGCAAATATGTTGTAGATCAATGGCAGCCCCTACCATCAATTTTAATGCGTTCCTAGAGAAAGAAAAGTTGAAAAACAATGGAAGCAACTTCGTGGATTGGTTCCACAATTTGAGGATTGTCCTCACAGCTGGTAATTTGACCTATGTGCTGGATGCACCGCTGGGTGACCCACCTGCAGCTGATGCTTCCGATGAAGTAAAGAATGTTTACCTCACTCGGAAGACTCAGTACTCCACAGTTCAGTGTGCTATCTTGTATGGTTTAGAATCAGAGCTTCAGAAAAGGTTTGAGAATTCAGACCCATATGATATTGTCGAGGATCTCAAAATGATCATTTAGACTCATGCGGCAATTGAAAGCAATGAGGCTTCTGAAAAGTTCTTTAAGCGCAAGATGGAAGAGGGCTCGTCGGTGAGCATGTGCTTAAGATGTCTAGGCACGCAAACAAACTTCAAAGCTTGGGTATTGTGATTCCTAATGCTTTGGGGATTTACCGTGTCCTCCAATCACTACCACCAAGTTACAAGAACTTTGTGATGAACTACAACATGCAAAACATGAACAAGACGTTGCCAGAACTCTTTGCCATGTTGAAGTCTGCAGAAGTGGAGATCAAGAAAGAGCACCAAGTGTTGTTGGTCAATAAGACCACCAAATTCAAGAAAGGCAAGTCTAAGCAGAAGGGACACTTCAAGAAGGGTGGTAAGAAGTTACCACGCCGACGAAGAAGACCAAGGCTGGACCTAAGCCTGATACTGAGTGCTTTCTGCAAGGGAGAAGGTCACCGAAGCGGAATTGCCCAAAGTACTTGGCGGATTTGAAGAACGGCAACATCAAGAAGAAAGGTATATCGGATATACATGTTATTGATGTGTATCTCACTAGTACTTGTAGTAGTGCCTGGGTATTTGATACTGGTTCGGTTGCTCATATTTGTAACTCGAAACAGGTGCTGCAGAATAAACGGAAGCTAGCGAAGAACGAGGTGACGATGCGCGTTGGAAACAGATCAAAGGTTGATGTGATCGCGGTCGGCACGCTACCCCTTCATCTACCATCGGGATTAGTTTTATACTTAAATAATTGTTATTTGGTGCCTGCGTTAAGCATGAACATTATATCGGGATCTTGTTTATTGCGAGACGGTTACTTGTTTAAGTCTGAGAATAATGGTTGTTCGATTTATATGAGTAATATGTTTTATGCACATGCACCTTTGATAGATGGTCTATTCTTGTTGAATCTCGATAGTGGAAATACACATATTAATAACATTGAGGCTAAACGTTTGAAATCGAGCGATAACTCGACCTATATGTGGTAATCGTCAGATTGGTCACATTGGAGTGAAGCGTATGAAGAAACTCCATTCCGATGGACTTCTTGAATCACTTGATTTCGAATCACTTGATAGATGCGAAGCATGTCTGATGGGTAAAATGACTAAGACTCCATTTTCTGGTATGATGGAGCGAGCTACGGACTTGTTGGAAATCATACATACCGATGTGTGTGGTCCAATGAGTGTAGCATCGCGTGGTGGTTATCGTTATGTTCTTACCTTCACGGATGACTTGAGTAGATATGGGTATATCTATTTCATGAAACATAAGTCCGAAACTTTCGAGAAGTTTAAGGAATTTCAAAGTGAGGTAGAGAATCAACGTAACAAGAAGATTAAATTTCTACGTTCTGATCGTGGAGGTGAATATCTAAGTTACGAGTTTGGCGAGCATTTGAAGAAATGCGGAATACTTTCGCAGTTGACACCGCCAGGAACACCACAGCGTAATGGTGTGTCCGAACGTCGTAATCGAACTCTCTTAGATATGGTTCGTTCTATGATGTCACTTACAGATTTACCGCTATCTTTTTGGGGTTATGCATTAGAAACAGCCGCATTCACTTTAAATAGGGCACCGTCTAAATCCGTTGAAACGACACCGTATGAATTATGGTTTGGGAAGAAACCTAGATTGTCGTTCCTTAAAGTTTGGGGGTGCGAAGCCTATGTAAAGAAGTTACAGCCGGGCAAGCTTGAACCCAAAGCGAAAAAATGCGTCTTCATAGGATACCCGAAGGAAACTATTGGGTATACCTTCTATCATAGATCCGAAGGTAAAATCTTCGTTGCCAAGAATGGATCCTTTCTAGAGAAGGAATTTCTCTCGAAAGAAGTGACTGGAAGGAAAGTAGAACTTGACGAGGTTGTTGAACCTTCTCTTGAAATTGCGAGTAGCGCGGCACCGGAAGAAGTTCCTGTGGTGCCTACACCAATAAGAGAGGAAGCTAATGATGATGATCATGAAACTTCGGTTGAAGTTGCTACAGAGCCTCGCAGGTCAACGAGAACTCGTACCACTCCAGATTGGTATGACCCCGTTATGAGTGTCATGTTGGTGGACAACACCGATGACCCTGAGACATATGAGGAAGCGATGATGAGCCCAGATTCCAATAAATGGCAAGAAGCCATGAAATCCGAGATTGGATCCATGTACGAAAACCAAGTATGGACTTTGGTGGACTTACCGGATGGCCGGAAGGCTGTCGAGAACAAATGGATCTTCAAGAAGAAAACATATGCAGATGGTAATGTTACTGACTATAAAGCTCGACTTGTCGCAAAAGGGTTTCGACAAATTCAAGGAGTTGACTACGATGAGACTTTCTCACCAGTAGCGAAGCTAAAGTCTGTGAGGATTATGTTAGCAATCGCTGCATATTACGATTATGAGATATGGCAGATGGATGTCAAAACAGCATTCCTCAATGGAGACATTGATGAAGAGTTGTATATGATGCAACCCAAAGGTTTTGTTGATCCTAAAGATGCTAACAAGGTATGCAAACTTCAATGGTCCATCTATGGATTGAAGCAAGCATCCCGAAGTTGGAATCAACGTTTTGATAAGGTGATCAAAAGTTTTGGTTTTATACAAACTTATGGAGAAGCTTGTATTTACAAGAAAGTGAGTGGGAGCTCTGTAGCATTCTTAATACTATATGTGGATGACATATTATTGATTGGGAATGATGTAGACCTTCTTAATAGTGTCAAGGAATATTTGAATAATAGTTTTTCAATGAAGGATCTTGGCGAAGCGGCTTACATATTAGGCATAAAGATTTATAGAGATAGATCGAAACGCCAAATATCATTGTCACAAAGTACATATTTGGACAAAGTTCTAAAGAGGTTTGGAATGGAAGATAGCAAGAAAGGGTTCTTGCCCATGTTGCCCAATACGACCTTGAGTAAAACTCAAAGTCCGACATCAGCAGAAGATAGAGAAAGGATGAGTAAGACTCCCTATGCCTCAGCCATAGGATCTCTAATGTATGCTATGCTATGTACTAGACCCGACATTGCATATGCTGTTAGTTTAACTAGCAGATATCAAAGTGATCCAGTGGATCATTGGACAATGATCAAAACATCCTTAAGTACTTGAGAAGAACTAAGGATATGGTTCTTTCTTATGGAGGTGATGAACAGCTCGTTGTTAATGGTTACACCGATGCTAGTTGGAACACCGATCCGGATGATTCTAAATCACAATCTGGATACGTATTTATTTTGAATGGTGCAGCAGTTAGCTGGAGGAGTGCAAAGCAAAGCGTTGTGGCGAGATCTTCAACTGAATCGGAATACATGGCTGCTTCGAAGGCTTCACAAGAGGCGATATGGATGAAAGAGTTCATTACAGAGCTAGGTGTGGTTCCTAGTGCGCTGGACCCAATGTCTATCTACTGTGATAACATGGGCGCCATAGCCAATGCGCAAGAACCAAGGTCACACAAGAAGCTGAAGCATATCAAGCTACATTTTCACGCTATTCGAGAACATATCCAAGATGGGGATATAAAGATTTGCAAAGTACACACAGATCTGAATGTGGCGGATCCGTTGACTAAACCTCTCCCGAGGGCAAAACATGACCAGCACCAAACTGCCATGGGTGTTCGGTATATTACATGTAATCTAGATTGGATGACTCTAGTGCAAGTGGGAGACTGTTGGAGATATACCCTAGAGGCAATAATAAATGTAGTTATTATTATATCTTTGTGTTTATGATAAGTGTACCTCTTCGGGTCTGAAGTAGTACTCAGGTGGGACTTTGGCTACGATCATTATTCTCCCCTGCTTCATGACCGCCGAGTATCATTGATGGAGATTCCGCATTTGTGTTGGCAGTTCTCTCGGCCTCTCTTTGCTGACTAAATCCTCACCTGCGACATATTTAGGGGCTATTGGCATCTTGGGTAGAAGGTCGAGTTGGGGGCCTAACAGTTCATCAAGACTAATTTCCATGCTGGCCGCCAACCCCGCAGCTATTGACATATCTACTGGCTGTTGTGCGAGGAGTGGAAGGTTTTGTGGAACCACCTTGAGGGGTGCGATCGTTTGTTTTGCCTATTGTCCGAGAAGGGGAACGTCTGATTTTTTACTAATTGCAGTTTTGGTCCCGCTTGCACCTGTGCTTGCTGATTTTTTACCGCTTGCACTTGATTTGCTTGATTTGCTCTTCGCCACTTCTTTCTGAAGTGTGCGAAGATAGTCATCTAGCTTATGGTGCAACTCATATTACGATTTTGTGTTCATAAAATCAAGTGCATGTGCCTTTTGCTTCTCGGTGTATATCGGAGCGGGCTCGGGTTTCTTCTTCTCAAAATGTGCCGCCACTTCGGACTTTGCTATCGCTACAGATTCCGCATCAGTACGATCGTAAGGTATGATGGGAAGATTCTTATGAGGAACTGTTGGGAGGGGCGACATTTTCCATTTTGGGCTGCCGCGTCCTTTAGTACTCACTGATGGAGCATGCTTCCGCTTATTGTCCTTAGCGGGCGGCGAAGACTGCTGAGCTCACATGGAGATCGAGATGGACTCGGGATATGGTGGTCGTAGTCATCATGGGGTGGGCTTCTTGGAGGTGATGGAGGTGGAGGTGGAGGTGAAGGAGACCTGCGACGACTCGGAGGCGGTAGTGTTATCCTCGGGGCCGAGCCTGGAAACCGTATGTTGTTCTTGTCCCAGAGAATGATCCTACCAAGTACTTCTTCCAGATTCCAAAGTAATCGTAGAAATATGTGGGAGCCATATGAATTTCCAGATTCCTCTATTGGTTATTGTTCGGAGAAGTGTCTCGATCATGTCTGCATAATTCACGAACCGTAGGGAGACACACTTAAGGATTCGACGTTGTTTTGAGTAGTTATGGAATGATGAGAAAGAGACCGAATGTTGTTGAGTCCGGATGGGATCCGGGATATCACGAGGAGATCCGGAATGGTCCGGAGAATAAGATTCATATAAGGAAAGTCCCGTTTCGGAGTTGGGGAATGGTTCCGGTGTTTTCATCGGGAATGTTCTAGAATGTTCCGGAATGTCCGGCAGTCCGGAGGGGAAGGGTACATGAATGTGTTGTATCAAGTTGGTATGATTGCATCATGTACTAAGTGTCATATCTGAACCAAATAAAGGATTAATTCAAATCCTAGTTTGAAAAGTCAAACAGCTAGTTTGAAAAGTCAAACGGCTAAATTTGGAAAGAGGAAAAGAGGAGGAGTGGGAAACCGAGTTGGGAGGAGTTCCTCCTCCAACCGGCGCACCCAAGCTGAGTTGGGGAGGACTCCTCTCCTCCCTTGGCCGGCCCCTCCACCTATATAAGGAGGGCAGGCTCCTCCTTGACACACAAGATCCTCTCCTCCAAACCCTAGCCCCAAGCCACCGCCTCCATAGCCAGCCACGCCCTAGGGCAAACCCTAGCCGCCGTCTAGCTAATCCCTAGCCGCCGTCTTGCCCCTCCTTGGTGTGTCTAAACCCTAGAACACCGAGGGACTCTCTCATACTCCACCATACTCGCTCCGGCTTAAGGCTAAGCCCTGCGAGATCTCCCCTCTACTTCCGGTACCACGCCGTTGTGCTGCCGGAATCGCAAGGAGAGTGCTACAACCTCCGCTGCCTGCTGGAACAAGGGAGAGGAAGGTCTTCGTCGAGTACCGAACGTGTGACCATTGCTGAGGCGCCTTGGAACGCATACGGAAGGATCGCTGCGATCTTGAGATCGGAAAGAGTACGACTACATCACCCACGAGAATCCGCTCTCGTTAAACACTTTGGAATCTTCGAGGGTGAGTTATTCTATCGACTCGTTGCTACAATCTAGTAGATAGATCTTGGATTGTTTGTATGCGGTAGAAAATTTTTGTTTTCCATGCTACGAAACCCTACACCAAGTCTCATAGACCACGACGTTTAAATTCGAGCTCATATATGTGTGTTCTTTCAAGAATGCCCTGTAGGACGGCATCTTCGCTAATTAAAGCCAACAGAAACACATTAAGGCATGTTACCAACCTACCTTACAGATTATGAGAGATATGCATCTTCACATAGAGAGGGTTACAAAATACTCTCCTCAGTCCACCCACTAGCTTGTTCTTCCCAGGTCCTAATTCACGGGATCTCCGATCACATAGGTTGGGTTACCACTAGGTGTGACATCCATGGGTCTCAACCCCATCTTCCTCGATGCACTTTCTATCACATTTCGTGATAGTCCCTTTTTAAAGGGATCTGCCAGGTTTTTGTCTGTTTGAATATACGTAACAGTTATTACTCCGGAGTTTCTCAATTTCCTGACAGATTTCAAACTTCTCTTCACGTGTCTTGATGACTTCGCGTTATCCTTAGAATTGTTCACTTTGACAATAACAGTTTGGTTGTCACAATTCAAAAGGATTGCCGGCACAGGTTTATCAACCACAGTCAAGTCCATGAAGAGCTCACGCAGCCATTCTGACTCAACAATGGCTGTGTCTAAAGCAGTAAGTTCTGCTTCTATAGTTGACCTCATCAGTATGGTTTGTCTACGAGACCTCCATGACACTGCGCCACCTCCAAGGGTAAACACATACCCGCTCGTGGCGTAGAGTTCATCAACGTCAGAGATCCAATTCGAATCACTATATCCTTCAAGCACAGCAGGGTTCCCTGAATAGTGAATCCCATAGCTCATTGTACCATATAGATAGCGCATGACCCTTCCAAGTGCATGCCAATGATCAATAACCAGGTTAGACATGAACCTACTCAACTTGCTCACAGCAAAAGAGATATCGGGTCTTGTAGCGCTTGCTAAGTACATGAGAGAACCAACAACTTGTGAATATTTCAGCTGATCTGTTGGTTCCTTCTTATTATTTCGTAATGTCAAACTGGGATCATAAGGTGTTGGAGAAGTCTTGCCATCATTAAAGCCAAATCGGCTCAAGACCTTCTCAACATAATGAGATTGCGTTAAAGTAATCCCATTCTCGTTCTTAATAAGCTTGATGTTCAGAATCACATCAGCCTCTCCCAGATCTTTCATATCAAAACTGTTTGACAGGAAAGACTTGACTTCATTTATCACTTTCATGTTTGTACCAAAGATCAGAATGTCATCCACGTACAAACATAATATAACGCTATCGAACCCACCATGGCGATAGTAAACACACCTATCAGCCTCATTAATGACAAAGCCAGCAGAAAGTAGAGTTCTGTAAAACTTCTCATGCCATTGTTTAGGTGCTTGTTTCAGGCCATATAAATTTTTTAGTAACTTACACACCTTTGTCTCTTCACCTTTTACCACAAACCCATCCGGCTGATCCATATAGATCTCCTCTTCCAACTCTCCATTAAGGTAAGTTGTCTTCACGTCCATTTGATGAACGAGAAGACCATAAGAGGAAGCCAGGGATATTAGTACTCGAATGGTGGTCAGTCTAGCGATAGGTGAATAGGTGTCAAAGTAATCTTCGCCTTCTTTCTATGTGTAGCCCTTAGCTACAAGACGCGCCTTGTACTTCTCAATAGTACCATCAGGCCTTAGCATCTTCTTGAACACCCACTTACATCCCACAGGTTTACAACCATAGGGTCGTTCTGATAATTCCCAAGTTCCATTAGAAAGAATCGAGTCCATCTCATTTTGGACAGCTTCTTTCCAATCATCTGCATCAGGGGATGCATATGCCTCAGTAATGGATCTGGGAGTATCATCCAAAAGTTACACGATGAAATCATTACCAAAGGATTTTTCAACCCTCTGTCTCTTACTCCTCGTGAGAGGTTTATCATCATCCTTCTCAAGGAATTCCTCATGTGGTTGTTCAGAATTCTCAATAGATGCACTAGATTCAGGAAGTATTTCAGAAGAAATCCTACCAATGCTATGCATATCTTTCATAGGAAAGATATTCTCAAAGAATGTTGCATCACGAGATTCCATTATAGTATCAAAATGCATATCAGGTACCTTAGATTTAACCACTAGAAATCTATAGCCTACACTCCATGGAGCATATCCTAGAAAGATACAATTCACTGTCTTGGGTCCGAGCTTGCGTTTCTTGGGAATCGGTATGTTGACCTTCACCAAACACCCCCAAGTGCGCAGATACGAAAGTGATGGTTTTCTCCCAACCCACTTCTCATAAGGGGTCTTTTATTTATTCTTGTTAGGAACTCTATTCAGGACATGACATGAAGTCAACAAAGCCTCCCCCCACCATGCCTTTGATAAACCAGCAGTGGCTAACATGGAATTCACCAAGTCAGTCAGCGTGCGTTTTTTCCTCTCGGTAACCCCGTTTGATTGGGGTGAGTAGGGAGGCGTCCTCTCATAAATAATTCCGTGTTTCTGATAGAATTCGTCAAATATTTTGGGAAAATACTCACCACCACGATCCGACCTAAGATGCTTGATCTTTCTCTCTAGTTGATTTTCAACTTCGGCCTTATAGATTTTAAAGTAGTCTAAAGCCTCATATTTAGTTTGCAATAAGTAAACATAGGAGAATTTTGTAGCATCATCTATCAATGTCATGAAATATCTGTTTTCACCTTTTGTCAACACACCATTCATCTCGCATAGATCAGAATGTATGAGTTCTAGAGGTGCCAAGTTTCTCTCCTCGGCAGCCTTGTGAGGCTTTCGAGGTTGCTTTGATTGCACAGAACTATGGCACTTAGAACCTTTGGCAATAGTAAAATTTGGAATTAAACTCATACTGGATATCCGAGACATCAAACCAAAATTAATGTGACATAAACGAGAATGTCAAACACTGGTATCATCATTAACACCACCACAAATATGATTCATAGATTTATTACAAAACTCTGAAAGTGAAAACCAGAACAAGCCTCCGAACTCATAACCTTTACCAATAAATTGTCCATATTTCGAAACAACGACTTTATTACACTCTAAGACAACCTTAAACCCATCTCTGCATAGAAGGAAGCCACTAACAAGATTCTTGTTCATAGTAGGGACATGCTGCACGTTCCTTAGCTGCACGATCTTTCCGGAAGTAAACTTCAGATTCATCGTGCCAACACCACGAACAGAAACATGTGATCCATTCCCCATTAGGACGGATAAATCCTGAGCGACCTGATAAGAAGTGAACATAGAGATGTCAGCACACACATGAACATTAGCACCCATATCAAGCCACCAACACGGTGATTGAAATACTGAAAGAACAGTAAATAGATTACCATACCCATCAGTATTGCTAGCAGTCACGACGTTGACAGTCTTGGCCTTTTTCCCTCTGCGGTCTGCGTGTTCTAGACAGTCCTTGGAAAAGTGGCCGAGCTCTCCACAAGTGTAACAAGACAGTTCACTCTTGTCCCTGTTCGTCTTCTTCTTGAAGGTTGTAGTCTTTACAGGCTTGTTAAAGGAGGATTTGAAGTTCCCTTTGTTCTTGCCTATGGATTTTCCTTTCTGCACAAAGTTAGAAGTAGCATGACCCTCTCCTTTCTCAGTAGTGTCCTTTGCCCGAGCCTTCTCCTCAACATCAAGGGACGCTATCAGATTTTCAACTGATATCTCATGTCTCTTGTGTTTGAGAATTGTGGCAAAGTTCCTCCATGAAGGGGGCAACTTAGCAATAATGCAACCCGCCACAAACTTGTCAGGTAAGGTACACTTAAGGAGTTCGATCTCTTTAGCAATGCACTGTATCTCATGAGCTTGTTGAACCACAGGAATGTCCTTTGTCATCTTAAAATCATGAAAGCTCTCCATGATGTACAGTTCACTGCACCAAACTTTGCGTCCAGTGCGTCCCAGAGCTCCTTCCCGTATTTTATGTGCATAAACACATCACACAGACGGTCGGCAAGAATGCTCAGAATGCATCCCACAAAGATAGTATTGGCTTCCTCGAACTTCCTCTGATCCTTGTTAGACATAGTTCCTTCAGGTTTGCCTTTACTAATCTAGAACACTTTCATTGTGGTCAGCCAAAGCTCAGCCTTGTACTGCCACCTCTTAAAGTGCACACCGGTAAACTTATCCGGCCTCAATGCATCGGTAAAACCAGCCATTGTTAATTCAGGAAATTGCCTACAATAAGTTTTTTGGATTGTTGAAATATTAGGCATAATTTCCATGATTAATTCCAGAATATTAAGCATGACAAAACCAGCTACTAGCTCATGTAACTCGAACATACTAGATGTACTAAACAACAGGATGAACAGAAACAAACAGCAGCTAAACATGTACTCGCGGAACATGATGAATAACCAAACAGGATCACGTAGCACGTACCGTTCGGTTGTCATAGTAGAAACTTTAGGGAATACTGATCGAAGCAGATGGCGACGAAGACAGCGGTAGGCAACACCGCCCGACTTGTATGGAAGACGACCCGTGATGAAGAACTCGAGCAGTCGCGCGGAGCGCTTTCCAAAAACCTTATTCGCCCTCTCCCGCACAGGATCACAAGGGCGAGTGGTTCCGGAGACCTGCTCTCCCGTCCGCCGGTGCACGCCGGCAAGCGGGATGGAGTAGACTACGGTGACGATGCAAGTAGAGAGGATGGCTAAACCCTAGATTGGTTTTCGGTGGTGTTGTGGCGGTAGCCGCGCAGGAATTTATATAGAGCGGCTCAAAAAACCCTAACGGAGGCGAACGTGGGCCGAGTCCACGTTGCGCATGTTCGGGTCGGTTATAGTAGCCCACGATCCGGGAGCGACCCGAATAAGCTAACCGTTTGACACGTCTGTCAAAACCTCATAATTTTCCCGATTAGCAAAATAAATCTCGGCTCGGCGAGATTCCCGCAACCCGCAACCCTAAACCCGCAATCCGTTTAACGGAGGCGCGTGTCGTGGCGGGCGGTGGCGTCGTCGGAGGAGGAGCGTGTGCGTGTATCTCTCTTATTGCCACTCACTTACAAAGTGGTGCAACACTCCACCTTATAAGGTGGTGCAACTCTCCTTCAACTTTCCATGTGGTACTAAACTTTAGCTCCCACTCCACTCCCATGTGAGATGCCACAAATATAGGCCCAAACACATATGGACTGCCACAAATTTGGTTTTTGAGATTTAGGGAAAATCTAAAATACACATGGGCATAAATGGATTAGCCCAATTATTTCTAACATAAACTAGAGAGAACTAGCTGAGTGCCCGGTGCATTGCTATGCAGAGGCATAGAAAATCGATCATATAATTAATCGGTCCACATTAGATAGTGCATGTTTCTAAAACAAATCCATATAATAATTCATTTTAAAATAAAAGTCGTGTTCTCATATGACAAGATAGAACATTTCCTAAGCTCCTCCAAATATCTGAAACAATTTTTCTAGTGATCAAAAATAGAGAGATATAAATTAATACTATAGAGATAAAGTTAATATTGGATTAGAGAGATAAAGTTGCCTGATTTTTTTACTAAATTTCTAGTCAGATGAAATCCTCCCAACTTGCTACACTCTTGCCACCCAGTTGTACCCTAGACTCAGACCCTTCTACATGGTGGTCAGAGACGTTTCATGTAGCCTGCTACTCTTCCCAAGTGCTTCCTCCCATCATTCAATATTGGTTGTCCATAGCCCTTGACAGTCAACCGCCACTAACCATTACCCAGCAGGATCCACCGCTCAATGCCGTCTTGCATGTTATAGAAGAGTTGTATGCACTATTACAGCTGTATAGGAAAAAAAATGGAAAAGAGATACTTCCTCCGACCGATATTAGTTGACTTGTATTTGTCTAGATTCGGATGTATCTAGACATGTTTAACTAGATACATCCGAATATAGACAAATTCATATCAACTAATATGAGTCAGAGGGAATAGAAGAAAAAACACATAAGGAAGTCGTGGTGGTTGAATTACATGATATGCATCCACTATAAAAAATTAGAGGTTATCCCAAGTTATCAGAGCTCGTCGAAAGACACCGGGGAGAGAATGAAGATATTATGCTCTATCATGCCAAAGTGACGTGTTCCCTTCCTTTAGAAATATAAGATATTTTAGCTTTGTGAAACGAATGTATCTAGACACATTTTAGTGTATTGGTTCACTTCAAACTTTTACGAACTTATACACTAAATACATCTAAATACATTATTCACAAAGCTAAAACCTATTATATTTCTAAATGGAGGGAGTACATACAATTACATTCATTGCTTCTATGCATTCTAATCCACACAACTCCTCAACGCACTCCTGAATTTCTTCCCTTGACTTGATAACCATGATGATTTTCCAAACAACAACCACCTATAATTACAAGATATATATATTAGCTTTCGTTCCACCTCATTCGACACCTTAGATGATCCCAACACCCTTCTTGAGATTGTCGGGCTGGTATAGACATAGTAAGAGCCCGTCCAGATTAGATAGAAAGTTGTGTTTTGAAATTTCTTAATTGAAACACCAATAGTCATAGGAAGTACCAAAATTAGTTAACAAAACTAACAAAAAGCTGAAAAAAATTCCTCATATCATTTATATGTGTATAACAATGTTGATTTCTTTACTACTCCTCCGAAAACAAAATAAGCGGATTGTAATCAAAAGACGCCAGTTTACAAGACAAGTTTAATCTTTACAATGCTATTATAAATTAAAGCGCACATATTTCAAGAAAAAATATTTAATAAGTATTTATAGAGATCATAGTACAATTTTTGCAATCATGAGCATGGACCAAATGAAATCCTCCGTCAACGTCAACATGAGGGGATTTAAGCACATAATAATCATATAATTTCCCGACCGAAATGCATCTACAATAAACTAAATAGAAGTTTTACAAAGAAATGAATTTTTCCATCTCCTCTAATCTGAACTGAATGTAACCAAATCATAACCGAACAATCACATACATCCTGTCTATCTCAAGCGATGTCTGGTTTTTGTTCATTGTGATGGATCCCGGTTCATAGAAAACTGTAATTATTAAAGGAAATGTAGTCATATGCTAAGAAAGTCAGTAATTAAGCTGAATGCGACGTAACTACAAGATTTATGTACGATTGTATCTGGAGCGCGATTGCAAGATGCAAGCCTAGGGGAGAGGCTATTTGGCTCTAGGGACTTGTTAACCTGTGGATGACGGGAAGGGACGCGCTACATCGGCGTCTGGCTGATAGATGACTGGTAGGGGCGCTCGACGACGGGATGGGGACAGGACATGTCGGAGGTCCTCGAGGTCGTTCTCGATATATGAAAATGCGAGCAAATGGGCAAGCTGCTGTCAGTGAGGCGAGCCCGCCGTGGATGATGGTCGGGGGCGGTCGATGATGGACCGAGGACGGCGACGATGCGGCACGAAGGATGGCATGGCCGAAGTAGTTCTGGATAGCGCCTTCACGGGGACGGCTAGGGCGTATTGCTCATCGGCGTCTGGGTGCCTTGGGGCGTGAGGAGTGTCATTCAGCATCTCTCATGGGAGAACTATTTCCGAGCGAGATCGGCGAATTGTGTCCAAGCAGACTCATGACGGCGATAAAATCATTTTTTCCCATATTAATGTTAATTGTGTATGTTGCGTGGTTGGGCACAGGGGAGACAATAACGGGATACCATATCATATAGACAAGCATGAATGTTTTTGGCAACTCCAATTTGATATCGCACATATTAATCTCGCGAGGAGATTTTGGGAAGTAATTAGTGGTATGGGAGAGATTTTGGCAAGTAAAATAATGGAATTAGAGAGATTTGGCAAGTAGAATTTGATTTTTCATGACGGGATGATGGGCACATACAATGTGGTGATGCCAGCCTTCTCTTACGGTTGCTACATTGAATTTTTGCTTAGTTAAAGGTGAGAGAAATAAAAAATAGAAGATTGTTTTCCCTTAGCTAAGAGATGATCTCTTAAAAATAAGAGAAGACTATTTTCTTTATTATACCACATGTCTTCCCTTAAAAAACAATTTCTTACTAAAAATAGTTAGTTCTCACTAATTGCTAGAGATGGCAATAAGAGAAAATGCATTGTACAACTTGTATATAGTGTCTTCTCTAGATGATGAAGAGAGAGAGAGAGAGAGAGAGAGAGAGAGAGAGAGAGAGACTACCAGCGTCCAAGGTCATATGAGTGGAGATTGGAGGAGGCAGTGGCGGCCGCGGCTAGGGTTTAATTAGAGGAGGGCGGAAGCGAGGCCTAGGAAGCGGACTAACCGGAGAGAATAGATTGAGATGTAAGATAATTTTATTGATCTCATATGTGTACATATATAGGAGTATATGTGTGACCAAAACCCTAAAAGAGTTCTATACAAACACGACTAGGATGGGTTTTGGTATACACACACACATACCGTACATGGCACATGCAAGCCGTATTAGCTATCCCAGCAGGTCTGATTATGTATGCAAGTCCTCCTGCCAGTTTCTGAAATACAAATGTCGATGCGCCAATACGACCTCACCACTGGGGCTATCGCCCAATTATTAACCATCATAGTAACTTCATAATTTGAAGTTACATACCGACACGAATCTCTACTATATAAAAAGTCTAGAGGTGGTTTTCGTTCGATCGAAATTTTCGTACATCGCCTAGGAGTCCAGGCATCGTGCGAGTTCCAAGTTGTGCTCGGTTTGTTTTCCATCCGTTTCCGTTTCTATTTTATTTCGTCGGCACCTAGGTTTCTATATATACCGCTTCAGGTAGGTACCCTCTGTCTTTCGTCGCTCATACATACACCGCTCTCTGTCAAGGGAACAATCAATCGAAATTTGTTCGTCAAGAATCAGATCGAGACGTTAGATCCGTCCAGGAGGACTTCAATTTTCTGCCCCTGCCCTTCTACGCACCCAGCACGACGAGGTGGACCAGACGGTCATGTACGGCGCCGGCAAGAGTCCAGCTGCAACCCGATGCACCCTGTCTGACTGCATCTAGAGGCGGTTCTCGAGTCTTGACGCAAGCCCTGAGCTCGGAGCTGGAGAACCCGGCCTCACACATAACACTGTAAGGTCCGGGCGTCAAGGACGGATACAAAGAGATGCTCCAGCTCCACATTTTCATGGCGTCCAGGCGCTGGCGTTTGTGCTCCATGATGCGGGATAGACGCCCTGGCCATCGTGGGCCACGAAGGCGAGGCGGCCACACACAGGATCTGGATTAGTTTGCGGAGCATCACATTGGTTGTGGACTGATAAATCTGTTTCAGTTATTTTATCTGAATGGAGGTCACCTGATACATGACTCAATTTACACTTGATTCAGACATATATCAGTTAACTCTTGGCCAGATGCTGCTGGGTATCGAGTAACAACAGCAAGGATGATAGGGTAGGAGTAGGACATGGATCAGTGTTTGTTCCTACATGAGATGAGAGTTGGCCATGCTGCCTCTAATGTGGGTGATCTTGGGCTCTGTGCAGTCGTGTGTTCCTGCAACGTTCGCTCATAGTGTTTCATGGTAGCACATCATTGGTAATTTTGGGATTACACACAACTAAAAGAGTGCGGGTTGCTCTTTTAGCTTGTCCGACGCTAGCACATCTAAGTCGGGTGGTCGAGGAGAACTAAGAACCAGAGGGATATATCATGGTCTTCGAGATTTTTTTTGCCTGTGTCACTACCAAACAAAACAGATTTGTTACATATTAAATAAGTTTATTGGGAGTTCCACACAAATTAATTTGCGAACTTTAAACTCAATGCTTGATGAAGGTTGTACGCATGGCGAAAATATATGTGCTATCTTGTCAATAAATTTTAATATGTACTTTTGTGCAAAAGGTGTAAATTAAATACTATTAAAATTCCATAGCAACACACGTGTATTCATCTATATTTACCAAAATGCACTGGAATTCTAAGTAAGGGTTAGACTCTAATTTTGAGAACTTCATGTGAACGCCACCAATTCTCATTGCACTATAGGCTGGCATATTTGTGCAGACAAGAAGAAAGCTCTTAGAAAGAGAAAAGTTTGGAAGTCCAATATACTTATATACTTATCATCATGATCGAAAAAATGACCGTAGCAACGCACGGGTATTCGGCTAGTGGGAGTAATCTTGTTTGCGTTTCTCAGTTCTCACAAACAATGATTCCAAGATGGTCATGAGTTTCTTCATGTAACGGTTAATTAAGTGGTTGCACATTTATGTCTTAAGTGCAACTCTGCTATTTATATTTGAGACACCAACTACGATATGTGGACACACACTCATACAACACCCACATAAGACGTGGAGAAAAATATAAGACGTGGAGAAAAAATACTCCCTCTAATCTGTATTAATTGTCGTTGAAATGAATGTATCTAGACATGTTTGAGTACTAAATACATCCAATTTACCAACATTTAATATGGATCGGAGGAAGTACTATCTAAGATCTTAGGTGTAGTGGAAATAGGGCCTCTAGTCCCAGGTCGTAAGGGCCTTTAGTCCCGGTTTTTGAACCAAAACTGGGACTAATCAAGTGGGACTAGAGGCCCACCACTAGTCTCGGCCTAGTTACCAGCCGGTACTAGTAGATGTCCACGTGGCTGTCTCTGCGCGCTTGTGGTGCACCTCCACTAGTCCCGGTTGGTGTTACGGACCGGCACTAGTGGGTTTCTGCCGCGACAGTATTTTGCTCATTTTCTCTGTCGTGGTAGAGCATTACCTTAGACTAGTGGTTCTCTGCCGCGGCAACATTTTGTGCTCTTTCTCTGCCGCGGTAGAGATTTCATTTTTTATTGTTTTATTTACTTATTTTTCATTTCAACATAGTTTTTGAATATTTCTACGCCACCACATATCGTACACATTCGTGCATATATAAGATAACTTGTATTACGATATCGAGCATACAAATATATACAATTTACATAGTTACATGGAGATCACAAAATCTTGGGACTAGAGCACGTCTGTTCGATTACATGGAGATCAGTACCGCCTATTCACACTAAATTCTTCGGCATCGTCTACGATCTCTTTGACAATAAATCCCGCCAGCTCCTCCGCAATTGCTAGTACGCGTTGCGCTGGTAGTAATTGATCTCGCATTCTCTCGAACTATATATAAGAAAAAGGAGATCAATATGAATATCAATCATGATAACAAAATGTGACGGCAATAAAATAATGGTGTGAATGCATTGCTTACATCGACTCTATAATCATGTGTTCGGTGGTAAACGTGCGAATGAACTCGCATACGTAGAATCCACATAGAATCAACCCCTGTGGCTGCCTCGCGCACTTTACAAGAATAGAATTTAATCAAAATAATAATCTAGCATCATTATTGTATTAAACTAGAACTAAAGATATGCGCAGACATATCACATGCTACTTACCGAGACCGTCCTAAATGTCAGCTTCTCACTAAATACACCGGTAACCTCGCGCTTGAACCAGATCCAAACCCTGCCCGAGGAAGCGATGATGAGCCCAGATTCCAATAAATGGCAAGAAGCCATGAAATCCGAGATTGGATCCATGTACGAAAACCAAGTATGGACTTTGGTGGACTTACCGGATGGCCGGAAGGCTGTCGAGAACAAATGGATCTTCAAGAAGAAAACATATGCAGATGGTAATGTTACTGACTATAAAGCTCGACTTGTCGCAAAAGGGTTTCGACAAATTCAAGGAGTTGACTACGATGAGACTTTCTCACCAGTAGCGAAGCTAAAGTCTGTGAGGATTATGTTAGCAATCGCTGCATATTACGATTATGAGATATGGCAGATGGATGTCAAAACAGCATTCCTCAATGGAGACATTGATGAAGAGTTGTATATGATGCAACCCAAAGGTTTTGTTGATCCTAAAGATGCTAACAAGGTATGCAAACTTCAATGGTCCATCTATGGATTGAAGCAAGCATCCCGAAGTTGGAATCAACATTTTGATAAGGTGATCAAAAGTTTTGGTTTTATACAAACTTATGGAGAAGCTTGTATTTACAAGAAAGTGAGTGGGAGCTCTGTAGCATTCTTAATACTATATGTGGATGACATATTATTGATTGGGAATGATGTAGACCTTCTTAATAGTGTCAAGGAATATTTGAATAATAGTTTTTCAATGAAGGATCTTGGCGAAGCGGCTTACATATTAGGCATAAAGATTTATAGAGATAGATCGAACGCCAAATATCATTGTCACAAAGTACATATTTGGACAAAGTTCTAAAGAGGTTTGGAATGGAAGATAGCAAGAAAGGGTTCTTGCCCATGTTGCTATATCGACCTTGAGTAAAACTCAAAGTCCGACATCGCCAGAAGATAGAGAAAGGATGAGTAAGACTCCTATGCCTCAGCCATAGGATCTCTAATGTATGCTATGCTATGTACTAGACCCGACATTGCATATCTTGTTAGTTTAACTAGCAGATATCAAAGTGATCCAGAGTGGATCATTGGACAGATCAAAAACATCCTTAAGTACTTGAGAAGAACTAAGGATATGGTTCTTTCTTATGGAGGTGATGAACAGCTCGTTGTTAATGGTTACACCGATGCTAGTTGGAACACCGATCCGGATGATTCTAAATCACAATCTGGATACGTATTTATTTTGAATGGTGCAGCAGTTAGCTGGAGGAGTGCAAAGCAAAGCGTTGTGGCGAGATCTTCAAATCGGAATACATGGCTGCGGAGGCTTCACAAGAGGCGATATGGATGAAAGAGTTCATTACAGAGCTAGGTGTGGTTCCTAGTGCGCTGGACCCAATGTCTATCTACTGTGATAACATGGGCGCCATAGCCAATGCGCAAGAACCAAGGTCACACAAGAAGCTGAAGCATATCAAGCTACATTTTCACGCTATTCGAGAACATATCCAAGATGGGGATATAAAGATTTGCAAAGTACACACAGATCTGAATGTGGCGGATCCGTTGACTAAACCTCTCCCGAGGGCAAAACATGACCAACACCAAACTGCCATGGGTGTTCGGTATATTACATGTAATCTAGATTTGATGACTCTAGTGCAAGTGGGAGACTGTTGGAGATATACCCTAGAGGCAATAATAAATGTAGTTATTATTATATCTTTGTGTTTATGATAAGTGTACCTCTTCGGGTCTGAAGTAGTACTCAGGTGGGACTTTGGCTACGATCATTATTCTCCCCTGCTTCATGACCGCCGAGTATCATTGATGGAGATTCCGCATTTGTGTTGGCAGTTCTCTCGGCCTCTCTTTGCTGACTAAATCCTCACCTGCGACATATTTAGGGGCTATTGGCATCTTGGGTAGAAGGTCGAGTTGGGGGCCTAACAGTTCATCAAGACTAATTTCCATGCTGGCCGCCAACCCCGCAGCTATTGACATATCTACTGGCTGTTGTGCGAGGAGTGGAAGGTTTTGTGGAACCACCTTGAGGGGTGCGATCGTTTGTTTTGCCTATTGTCCGAGAAGGGGAACGTCTGATTTTTTACTAATTGCAGTTTTGGTCCCGCTTGCACCTGTGCTTGCTGATTTTTTACCGCTTGCACTTGATTTGCTTGATTTGCTCTTCGCCACTTCTTTCTGAAGTGTGCGAAGATAGTCATCTAGCTTATGGTGCAACTCATATTACGATTTTGTGTTCATAAAATCAAGTGCATGTGCCTTTTGCTTCTCGGTGTATATCGGAGCGGGCTCGGGTTTCTTCTTCTCAAAATGTGCCGCCACTTCGGACTTTGCTATCGCTACAGATTCCGCATCAGTACGATCGTAAGGTATGATGGGAAGATTCTTATGAGGAACTGTTGGGAGGGGCGACATTTTCCATTTTGGGCTGCCGCGTCCTTTAGTACTCACTGATGGAGCATGCTTCCGCTTATTGTCCTTAGCGGGCGGCGAAGACTGCTGAGCCTGCGGCGGAGATCGAGATGGACTCGGGATATGGTGGTCGTAGTCATCATGGGGTGGGCTTCTTGGAGGTGATGGAGGTGGAGGTGGAGGTGAAGGAGACCTGCGACGACTCGGAGGCGGTAGTGTTATCCTCGGGGCCGAGCCTGGAAACCGTATGTTGTTCTTGTCCCAGAGAATGATCCTACCAAGTACTTCTTCGAGTGTGATCTCACCTTCAGTTCCAGGGATGTCCAGCTCCATTGACTCCCGCTCCTTTACGATTTGATCCACCCCGACTTTAGCATAGCCAGGTGGAATCTCACGGCCATGCCAACGTGCGTCAGGCGGACAAGGCAAAGCTGATCCGACCGCCACCTTCACAGATACGTTCTTCAATTTATTATGGAGCTCACAAGGTATCTCCTCCTTAATTCCATCCACGGGGTAGCCGGGACTGCCATCAGTATAGGATGCATCGTTAGACGGGACCTCCGATTCAGCGACGCAGCTTCTCCGTTGAGATGGGTTAGCGGTAATATCGAGTGGAGGATCTTGCAAGCTGCTTGTCAAGTCTCGCTAGCAGCTGGTTGAACTTGTCTGCCTCCTCCTCCCGTCGCTGCTTTGCTCTTGCTCAACTTCTATATGTACCTTGGTCCTTAGGAAACCCAGTCTCCCACGTGAAACTCCCATCAAGGCCTCGGACTCGTCATGTATGTTCGCGATTCCCGAGGACCAAGGCCAGCAAGTCTTTCTCTCTATCGGGACGAAACTGTTTTATTCCATCTTTAATATCTTTCACCACTTTTATCCATGTACTCTTGGGTACCTTTATCCCGTCACTACAAACAAGGTCCCATGTAAGTTCGTCATATGTACTCTCATGCCCAAGGAACCAATTTCTTGCCCTCAAATCCCATTCTTCCCGAATTGGTTCAGGAATGATCCCTTTATCATGAAGCTCTTTCTCTTTTGCATCCCACTTAGGCATGGCAGCCGCGTAGCCCCCTGGCCCCATGTTATGGTGATATTTCTTCTTCGCATCATTTATCTTGTTTTTTCAGACTTTTCCTCTGCAACTCCTGACCCCCTATACAACACAAATCCATCCCAGTAAGGCTGCTGCTTCGCTAAATAGCCTTCAAATAATTGGGTTTTCTTGTCCTTCTGATACTGTTGCCATAATGACTTCTTCCAGTTCTTGAATAGTTCGGCCATCTTCTTCAGTGCAAACTACTTGACTTTCTTTCTCATTCCAGCCGTCTCGTCCTCAGTGTCACATTCTGGCAGCTTGAAATATGCCATGAGGTCATTAAAAAGTTCCTCTTTGAACCTATCGTCGATATACACATCACTCCATTCTGCCTCTTTGGGCTTATTCCACTCTCGAACAGTGATCGGGGTGCGATCTCTGGCAACAACTCCGCATTGTTATACAAATATTTGGTTTGTTTTCTTTGGTTCCAATGGTTCGCCGTCTCCTGAAACCTCTGTAATTTCATAAACAGTACCCTGGGGCAACTTTTTGGCTAGGCCGTGCTTGGTTTTCTTGCTCGATGTAGAGGTCTAAGAGAAGAAACATTCGTCAACATAATATATATACAACTAGGTACATCTAGTGACGATCATCGGACATCATATATATACCTCGTCGGTCTGTGTTACGCGTCCATGGGCTTCTTCCTCTTGTCTGTTGGTCTCCTCTCCCTCACCGGACGAGTTCAGATACCTCGAGGGAGATCCCTCATCGGGATCGTGAATCATATCCTCGAGGAAGTGTTCCGAATCTAGGTCTCTGCAGATTGGACTAGGTGGATCCATAGTTCCTGCAAAATGCACACAATATTTATTTGAACTTAAAAAATAAAACCTAAACCCTAAACCCGGAGGTGCGGTGGCGGTGGCCGGTGATGGTGGCCGCGGGAGAGGTAGGCGACTAAGCGGCTTCCCGCGAGAACCACCACCCTAACCCTAACTCTGGTCACCACCCTAAACCCGCAAGAACCACCACCCTAAACCCTAACACTAAGCGCCACGAGAACCACCACCCTAAACCCTATTATAAACATAACTTACAATATTATAAATCTCATACCCTAACAAATCCTAATTAATCCTAAATATATACACTAATATAACAAAATCCTAAACTAAAGAAATTCTAAACTAAAGAAATCCTAAACTAACAAATTCCATGCGTCGATATAACAAAATCCTAAACTAAATATATACACTGATATAACAAAATCCTAAACTAAAAATTCTAAACTAACAAATCCTAATTAATCCTAAATATATACACTAACATAACAAAATCCTAAACTAAATATATACACTAATATAACAAAATCCTAAACTAAAAAAAATTCTAAACTAACAAATCCTAATTAATCCTAAATATATACACTAAATAACAAAATCCTAAACTAAAAAATATCTAAACTAAAAAAATCCTAAACTAAATATATACACTAATATAACAAAATCCTAAACTAAATATATACACTAATATAATTAACAAAATCCTAAACTAATTAACAAATAATTAAAATCCTAACCCTATAACCCTCACCAGAGTTGGCGGCCGGCGATGGCGGTGGCGCTGGCGCAGGCGCGGGCTTGGTTGGCAGGGGCGCTGGCGGCCGGCGGTGGCTTGGTCGGCATGGGCACTAGCGGTGCAAGCACGGCGAAGCGGCAGCAGCGGCGTGGTAGTGGCGCCCGGCGCTAGAGAGGCCGGAGCAGGAGAGGGAGGCGCGGGCTTCATCGGAGAAATCGGCGGGCAGCCTGGCGGCGTTGTCGTCGTTCTGGCCTCCAACTTCTCCCGGTGCGTGGAACGCGCCGGTTGAGAAGCCCCCATTTATACCGGGGGGGCATTTCGATTTCGCGTGCTAGGGCCAGACCTTTATTCCTGGCTGGTAAACTGGGCCGGGACTAAAGGCCGAAATTTGTGCGTGCTGGCCAAAAACCCCAGCGCGCGCTGTGCTTTTTTTTTCAAATTTTCCAATATATCATTTAAAACATTTAAATTATACTTTTTTTGCATACTTTTGAATTTGACAAAACTTTCAACATGAAAAGTTATTGAATTTGAATAATTAATCCAAATCCATTTTCGGTTTTATCAAATAATTATTTTAAATAGTCAAATTATTAACCATTTTGTCATTATCAATTTAAAAATGCATTAACTATTATTTTTTGCATACTTTTGAATTTGACAAAACTTTCAACATGAAAAGTTCTTGAATTTGAATAATTAATCCAAATCCATTTTCTGTTTTATCAAATAATTATTTAAATAGTCAAATTATTAATCATTTTGCCATTATCAATTTAAAAATGCATTAACTATTATTTTTTGCATATTTTTGAATTTGACAAAACTTTCAACATGGAAAGTTCTTGAATTTGAATAATTAATCCAAATCCATTTTATTTTTTATCAAATAATTATTTTAAATAGTCAAATTATTAACCATTTTGCCATTATCAATTTAAAAATGCATTAACTATTATTTTTTTGCATATTTTGGAATCTCACTAAACTTTCAACATAAAAATTTCTTGAATTTGAATAATTAATCCAAATCCATTTTCTGAATAAGATTTAGTCCCGGTTGTATCCACTAACAGGGACTAAAGATATTTCTCGCCATTTCTCACCGCTTCCCGCCAAGTTTTTCGCCCTTTCCTCTGAACCGAGCTTTTAGTCCCGGTTGAAGCCACTGACAGGGACTAAAGATATTTCCTGCCATTTATCACCGCCTCCCGCCATGTTTTCCCGCCCTTTCCATCTATATATAGGCCGACCGCGCCATGGGTATGCACACATCCACACCTTCCTCTCACAGAAATGGACAGCGCCTACTGGGCCATTCTGACCCTCGAGGAGACCGAGGTGTTGTGCGCCTTAAGCTACCCTTGCCCACCAGGCTATCGGCCGCCCGCCGGCTGGATGCTGAGCGCTAGAGGTGTTCCTGTCCCTCCTGTGCCTCAAGGCTCCGCCCGACAGGCGGCCAACACGAACCACTTCTACCACGAGCTCACGTCGGAGCAGCGGATGGATCCCCAGTGGGATCCCGATAACTACGAAACCTGGAATGCGTTCTTTGCTAACCAGCGAGAGAGGGAGCTCGCCAGGTATGATGGTGATGGCCCGCCCCCGATGAACCATAACAAAGCCGGCCGCCGTCTGTGGTGGGCGAACTGTACTATCATCGGCGTGATGCGCTACATCGCCGGGGGAGACCATCCTCGCCTGCGGTGCCCACAAGTCCACCCACCCACCGTGAATCCGAGGCCGGAGTGGCAGGTGCCTGCGGTATATGCCATGGCTGGGCTCAGGATCCCCGGAGTGGCAGGTGACGATGACGATGATGATGATGACGATGACGAAGAAGACCCTGAAGCTGTGTACTATAGGACTAGGCATGATTATGACTAAAGGGGGCGGCTTTAGTCCTGAGTGTTTGCTAGTCCCAGTTTGTCCCGGTTTTTAATATTAATAAATATATTGAGTGTTAGTCCCGGTTTGTGGCTGGAACGGGACTAAAGGGGGCCTTTAGTCCCGATTCTGTAGTCTCAGTTTTTAAATATTAATAAATATCTTGAGTGTTAGTCCCGTTTTATGGTTGGACCGGGACTAAAGTGGGGCCTTTAATTCCGATTCGTACTACGACTTTCCCAAACTATGAAGATGTTGTCTCGATTCATACTTACCATGAAGATCTGATCTCCAAACACGTGCGGTCATATATTAGAGAGTGCCTCTATGACCAGATTCTTGGAGATGCCGGAGGACTGGGCTCCGGCGGCATCTCCCTGAAACTGGTCGTAGTGGTGTCCCTGCTCTCGAAGACCATCTTGCAGCTTGTAACTTCTCTAACTAGATCAATATGCCTGGGAGCTAACCTAATTTCACATATTAGGGAGTGCCTCTATGACCAGTTTCTTGGAGATGCCGAAGGACTGGGCTCCGGTGGCATCACCCTGAAACTGGCCGTAGTGGTGTCCCTACTTTCGCAAACCATTGATCTTGGAGATGCCTCAAACTGGCTGGAGGACTGGCCTATTTATAGTACAAGCAGCTCGGCATTGTGTCGACACTCACGACATAATGTCGACACTCACCCCTATTATTAGTGCTCACTCGTGTTTTGTCCCGGTTGGTGTCTCCAACCGGAACTAAAGGTTCATCCAACTGGTACTAAAGGTTCAACCCCTATTATTATTGCTGCCTGGCCCAGCCTGCCGCAATCCCTTCAGTTGCGGTTGGTTTATCCAACCGGGACTAAAGGTCCAACCCCTATTATTGGTGCTACCTAGCCCAGCCTGCCGCAATCCCTTCACTCGCGGTTGGTTTCTCTAACCCGGACTAAAGGTTCAACCCCTATTATTAGTGCTGCCTGGCCCAGCCTGCCGCAATCCCTTCAGTCGCGGTTGGTTTCTCCAACCGGGACTAAAGGTTCAACCCCTATTATTAGTGATGTCTGGCACAGCCTGCCCCGTCCTTTCCCTCTATTTATAGTGCGGCCGTCATGGCCACCCACACATACACACATTCCTTGCCGCCTACTTTAGGATGCCCATCCCGCATCCTCGTATTCGACTTGGCGGCAATATGATTCACAATATGATTACATAAAAGGTTTAATATATTACACCAACATCCCTATCTAGTGTTGTTGTTTTCTTCTGCGTTGTAGCCATGGAGAATCTTCATCATTTAACAGGAGGCTTGGGTCAGTTTTCACTTTGAAGGGCGGGATTTCATGAAACTTATTATAATCTTCTGACATATCTGTCTTGTTATCCACTCCCACGATGTTTCTTTTCCCTGAAAGAACCATGTGGCGCTTTGGCTCATCGGACGATGTATTATTTTGCTGATTTCTTTTTCTCGGTTTCGTAGACATGTCCTTCACATAGAAAACCTGAGCCACATCGTTGGCTAGGACGAATGGTGCGTCCATGTACGCAAGATTGTTGAGATCCACTGTTGTCATGCCATACTTTTCGTCTACATGTACCCCTCCTCCTGTCATCTTGACCCATTTGCACTGAAACAAAGGGACCTTAAAAGTAGGTCCATACTCAAGTTCTCATATCTCCTCTATGTACCCATAATATGTGTCCTTCTGCCTATTGTCATCTGTTGCATCAAAGCGGACACCACTGTTTTGGTTGATGCTCTTCTTATCTTGGACGATCGTGTAAAATGTATTACCATTTATCTCGTACCCTTGGAAAGTACATATAGTCGAAGATGGTAACCATGCCAACAAGTACATTTGATCTTCAACAGTGTTGTTATTCATGAGATGTTTCTGCAACCAACTGCCGAAAGTGTCCTCGTGTTCCACTTTAATCGAGGAGTCAGGCATCCTCGGGTTTTCCGAGCGTACAATAATCTTGTGTTTCTCGATATACGGAGACACCAAGGTGGAATTGTGTAGTGTGCTTTATTGAAATAATCCCTATCCATACATACCATTGTTTTCCTTCCTAGTGTGCCTTTTCTAGTCAGCCTCCCCTCATACCGAGATTCAGGAACACCAATCGGCTTAAGGTCAGGAAGAAAGTCAACACAAAACTCAATGACCTCCTCTGTTCCATAGCCCTTGGAGATGCTTCCTTTTGGCCTAGCACAGTTATGAACATATTTCTTTAAAACTTCCATGAACCTTTTGAAGGGGAACATATTATGTAGAAACACAGGACCGAGAATTATAATCTCTTCGACTAGGTGAACTAGGAGGTGCGTCATAATGTTGAAGAAAGATGGAGGGTACAACAACTCGAAGCTGACCAGACATTGGACCAGATCAATATGTAACCCTGATAGACTTTCTGGATCGATTACCTTCTGAGAAATTGCATTGAGGAATGCACATACCTTCACAATGGCCAGCCGAACATTTTCCGGTAGAATCCCTCTCAATACAACCGGAAGCAATTGCGTCATAAGCACGTGGCAATCATGGGAATTTAGGTTTTGGAATTTTTTCTCTTTCATATTTACTATTCTCTTTATGTTAGACGAGAAGCTAGACGGGACCTTGATACTGAAAAGTACTTCAAAAAAGATTTCCTTCTCTTCCTTGGTAAGAGCGTAGCTGGCAGGCCCTTGAAACTGCCCGGGTTGCTTGCCGTCTCGTCCTTTATAATGTTGCTGGTCCTCCCGTGCTTCCGGTGTATCTTTTGACTTCCCATACAAGCCCAAGAAGCCTAGAATATTGACGCAAAGATTCTTCATCAGGTGCATCATGTCGATTGCAGAGCGGACCTCATAGACTTTCGAATAGGGTAACTCCCAAAATATAGATTTCTTCTTCCACATGGGTGCACGTCCATCGGTGTATTTCGGAACAGGTTGTCCTTCGGGACCCTTTCAAAATATTACATTTAAATCCTTGACCATACCAAATACATCAGCACCAGTATGAGGGGCAGGCTTCTTCCGGTGATCTGCCTCGCCATCGAAATGCTTGCCTTTTTTTTCTTAAGGGGAGTCTGGGCAGAAGAAAACGACAACTGTACGGGTACACATTCTTCCTAGATTTATCCAGATATATACTTTCAGTCTCATCTAAACAGTGTGTGCATGCATTATATCCCTTGTTCGTCTGTCCTGAGATGTTACTAAGAGAAGGTCAATCATTGATGGTTACGAACAACAACGCTCGTAGGTCGAATGGCTTCTATTTGTGCTCATCCCATACACGTAAACCTGGTTCGGACCACAACTATAAAAGTTCATCAACTAATGGACTTAGGCACACATCAATGTCGTTGCCGGGTTGCTTCGGGCCTTGGATGAGCACTGGCATCATAATAAAATTTCGCTTCATGCACAACCAAGAATAAAGGTTGTAGATACATAGAGTGACGGGCCAGGTGTTGTGACTGCAGCTCTTCTTCCCAAAAGGATTCATGCCATCTGTACTTAGACCAAACCATAAGTTTCTTGCGTCACCATCAAAGTCCGGGAAGTCTCTCTTGATTTTTCTCCACTGTCGACCATCAGCGGGGTGCCTCAACATCCTGTCTTTCTTACGTTCTTCCATATGCCATCGCAACAACTTGGCATGCTCTTTGTTTCTGAACAAACGTTTCAATCGTGGTATTATAGGAGCATACCACATCACCTTAGCAGGAATCCTCTTCCTGGGTGGCTCGCCATCAACATCACCAGGGTCATCTTTTTTGATCATATACCGCAATGCAGTGCATACCAGGCATTTATCCAAATTCTTGTACTTCTCACCGCGGTAGAGGATGCAGTCATTAGGGCACGCATGTATCTTCTGCACATCTAATCCTAGAGGGCAGACGAGCTTCTTTGCTTCGTATGTGCTGGCGGGCAATTCGTTATTTTTTGGAAGCAACCTCTTCATGAGTACCAGCAACTTCTCAAATCTCGAGTCAGTCACACCGATCTCTGCCTTCCACTTCAGCAATTTCAGTGTGCTACCCAGCTTCTTCTGGCCATCTTTACAAGTTGGGTACAACAATTTGTTGTGGTCCTGTAACATCTGCTCAAACTGCAACCTCTCCTTTTCTGTGTCGCAGTCTCGCTTTGCATCAGAAATGACCCGACCAAGATCATCAGCGGGCCGGTCTGGTTCCCGTTCTTCACCTCCTTCTTCTTCATTGTCTTCCATTGCGGTATCAGCGTATTCAGGGAACATAGATCGGTAGTTGTCATCATCGTTCTCTTCTTCATCGCCGTCTTCCATCACAACCCCTCTTTCTCCGTGTTTGGTACAAACATTATAGCCGGACATAAAACCAGACCGAAGAAGGTGGCTCTGAATGACTCTTGCGGAAGTGTGAGCCTTCTCATCCCTACAGTCAACACATGGACAACACATAAAACCATCCCGCTGCTTGTTCTCCTTGGCCACAACTCGAAAAGAACGCACGATTTCTCTGAAAGCGGCAGAGCGTCGGTCACCGTACATCCATGGATGGCTCATCTGTATCATACAAATATATGTCAAACACAATCACTATGCTAAAATTAGTACCGCACGGTCTAAATGAGAAAATAGTTGCTAACCTTTTATTACACTTGGAAACAAAGATGAGAAAACTTAAGTGTGGCTCGGACACCTTATATCATGTCTGTCTTGTGTGACCTAAACTCGCATCGCTCTAATGGACATTTCACCGACCACCTCTAGTGCATATGTATGAACAAGAAAAAAATAGCACAACAACACTCTCTCCCACCAGGAAAAAAATAGTTGAGAGGAGGAGGGGGCTGTGTGTATATATAGGGCCAGACCACTAGTCTCGATTGGAGATAGAAACCAGGACTAAAGGGGGTGCCCCCAGCGAGAGGCAGGACCAAGGCCCTTTAATCCCGGTTTGTGTCTCAGACCGGGACTAATGGGGTCTAACCGGCCGGGACCTATGGTTCTGGATGACTCGAGCCGTCCGGCGAGGGCCATTAGTCCCGGCCCCAGCCACAATCGGGACTAATGGCCTGGACGAAAGGCCTGTTTTCTACTAGTGACAACTGACACACGTGACGTCAATTCTATGTTTGATCCGTGAGGCACAACAAACATCGGTCCTAACCATCCAACAACACGTTGATTCTCGTGCAACTCTAACTCTCAAAGTTTGTGCTCCTTACAACGTTTGCACATTTGTTTACCTGAAGCTGCACACTTTCTTTGTGCAGCGATAGACTCAGATTACAGAAGCTCATGCCAATGTTGTTGCTCTTATTTATGGAATACATATTTACTTTACACACCCTTAACTACATATAGTTACATAGATTAATGTTGATATCCATGCATGGAACAGACTAGCTAATAAAATTAACTAAAGGGAGCAGCAAGATTACAAATCAATGGCGAATGAACCAAGTGGATTAGCCAGCCACCTCTGGCCGGCCGAGGTAGCCGGAGACGAGACCACTGGCGGAAGCAATACGACGAGATCAACAGACCAAAGATTGAACAGATATTTGTTTTCCGGCCGCGCGCTCAAGCCTCCACGTAGCTGGCGGAGGCGTGGAACCTGGCGATGAACTCCGTGGCCTTCCTGTCGACGTCCCGCTCGCCTACGTACCACAGCCCGTCCTCATCGCTCGGCCTCACCTTCCTCGACGACCGCCGCGGCTGCTCGTAATCGTCGTAGTCTCGGCCGCCGCCGCCACCGCCGAAGCACGACTGGCTCCCTCCCATTGATTCTCTCGGCTTTCTTCCTACCCTGGCTAGTCTGCTCCTCGGAAGCTTCTTGTGAAATTGCTGCTCTGTTGCTCAGGTTCAGAAAGCAAGCAGCCTTCCCCAATTTATAAGGGAGGGAGGCCTCACCCGGACGGACAGGATTCTTCCGGGTCGTCCTGCGCCGTGATCCGACGGTGTAGACCTGCGCTCGCAACGTGCGTCCAACCTGCTACCTGAAGATTCTCGAGACTGACGGTGCACGTAGCACACGGTGAAACCAAACACTGAAAGAAGGATAGATTCTTTCGTCAGGCTCGTCCAGCTTTTCTAGCCAGCTAGCTTTGTTGCTTTCTGAAACCTGGAAGCCTGAAGTCAGAAGTCTGAACATAACTGGTAATGGAGCTACGAACAATCAACAATACATGTACTGAATCAATTTTGGAATTGAAGTGACATGAATATATCATATGATAATAATGGCGGCCAAGTACTATTTTGGTGTCTCTAGCGTGCAGTGCCCTTTTAACGTACTAGAACAATTTCCTTTTCTTCCTTTTCCTGGGATGATGATGTAATTCAGATAAGGGAGGGACTGTTCAGATGAGAATAAGTTTATGGCGATAAGCCGGCATCTCAGAGTCACTAATACGTTTGGTCATTTCAGGGCCAATTTTATATAGTAATTAATTAGCGTTCGTCGAGAGATTTGGTCTATATATGCGGTACGTGACCGTAGTAACCAATCGCACGAAAACAACTTGCAGGACAGCTAGCTGCTGCTGCTTCATTTCCAAGCAGTGTTGCATGCACTTGCCTAGCTTCATTGCGGCCGCTCACTTGCCTAGTATTGAAAGTAAAATGCATTAGATCCCCAGCTGACTTTTTACATGTTTTTTGTCTCATTTTCAGTATTTAATTGATTGCTTATTTGCTTCATAAATCTTGTGTGCCGAGTCGTCGAAGTATTCTGTCCTCTGATGGGAGCTGAGGAAATGATGTTTGAAGTTCATGGAATTAGGTGATGCAGTAGTGGACAAGTTGATCAGGAAGTTTCAGTTATAGAATTCACACTCTGCAAAGTATATATATATATATGAAGCAATATTCATCGTTGCCAAAAGAAAGAGTCCCATTATTATTGAGTTTCCTATCATGACAAGTGCACATGTCATAAAACTAGTTAGGTGTGTCCAGAAGTAAAGTGATGAGTGCAAGCTACTATAGACATAATTGGCCGTCTTTCCTTAGCAACTCAACTACTCCCTCTCCGTCTCAAGCTGTAAGGGAAGATAGGAAACCAAAAACTTGCATTGACTAAGTTAGTCCCTCTCCGTCCCTTTTCGTACGCGTGATCCCAACCCGCACCACATAATACAAACTGTTCAAAGAGAAAACAGCTAGCGTCCCTATAAACTAGCCCCTGTTGTTCATTACCGTATTCCATCGGTGCCTAACACGTACGTAACAAACATAGGCCAAATCGGTGCCTAACAAGTACAGTAGTACATTACAAACATAGACCTAAGTCCCTCTCCCACTTTTTAATTTACTTGCATTATGGCACATGTATCCATAGACCATAGGAGCTATCTAAGTCAACGAAAGTAAAATAAAAGATTACCAACCAATAATGGAGGACCAGTCAAAAAGGAGGATTATACCCAAAGAACCCAGTAATGTAATTGCAAAGTGCAAGTTGCATGCATGCACGCCTACAGCTTCCACCACCTTTTTCAGAAAGAGTTGCACCGTTTGGCCCGTTCTAGAGATGCAGAAAAACTGAAGAAGCAATGCTCTTTATCTCTAGATTAGTGGCATCACATCGGTGCGCGTAATGTGCTTGCAGGCTGTAACCACAATGCTTAAAATAAGAAGCTTTTAGGAAGAATCCTATGATTGACGATCACATGATCAGAGGTCTATACATTCGGCGAGAGCTATACTTGATGTAGTTGATATATTTTTATGTCTAGCTCTCGGTTGCTTTTAATAGGAAAGTTGAACCAATTGTTTCTTTACATTGATCCCTCCAGCTGTTCGATAGGAAAAGATTACTCGGAAGAGAAGAACATCTCAGGCATGCTGCATGTATGGCCTTCTGATCATGAAATGAGATATATATATAAAAGAGATGAGATATTTCAGCTCGATTAAGGGCTTCTGCATGTGGATGTCTCAATCTCTTCGTTGGCTGTTTTATGAGTATGGCACTCTTTTTCGAAATGGATCAGTATGGTACTAGTGTACTACTACAAAGTGAAATTATCATTTCATACCCTTTTCTAGCTCTAGTTTTCAGATATTACTTTCTATAGTTAGTAATCAACTTTGAGGACTTAGTTAGTTTGACCAACTTTAGCATTTCCATCTTCTACATCTATCACGGTGGCCGGAATTACGTATGTATTCTACTAGTTATGATCAATCATGTAGCACTGTTGAGGGATGAGGGGATTAGTCTGTTCCAAAAGCTAACAAACTAGCTTCTCACATAAGGTGGTTAGGGGACAGGAGAGCAAGGTGCCTAAAAAGACATGAGAGCAAGTTCAAACTTTCAAGAATAAAACTTTTAGGCAAGGCTGCACTATACCTTTTGTGATTTGAAACTATAACTTTGTCCTTTTGCAAATGTGGGTTTGGTCAGGAACTAGGACTTTTTAGATTGACGACGCCTCTTTCATTTTTTATGCCACGTGACCAGCATAAATTTCAGGTAAAACAATCCATAACTGTTGGATGGAAACTGGACCATACAGAAAATTGGGTCACCTGGGAATCATATGGTGGTATGGAATACATTGAGTCCTATTATGCAGCACCATCATTCAAAACCTATACGGGTATATGTCATATTCATTTTTCTAAAAAGGCGCATGTGTCTGTTATGATATTCTATTTTTGTGTGTATGTGGATAGAGGGAACTATGTAGCTTTTAGGCACTTTTCTACCCCCATCCCCTCTTATTTTTTCTGCAATGTACAAAACAAATTATCTGAAAATATTTACATGTTCATAGGTAATCATGTTGTGTATATAGACAGATTTGTTAACAAAATCCAAGTGAGCAACATAATTTTGTGGTATTGGGGCCATATAAACTTGTGTGATGCATGCTGCCACAGATGTTTTTTCGAGAAAAGTGTGATAATATAGCACCCTGATGCTGCTCGGTTTGCACCTAGCCTTTCTCTCTAGATAAAGGGTTTCCTTTGTTTTCCATCAATATATAGTTCTAACAACAGTAAAGAGAGAATTTTCTGGCACAGTGAACACTCTAGGACATGGATGTACATTCTTCCTTATCAAAACAGAAAGTGGGGGAGGTTATGTGCATTGCAAAGTCAATTTTATATTACAAATAAAGCAACACCCACCTATTTTGTAGTTTCTTAGATCAATATAAAAGCAACTCCTGGGCCAAAAAGTGTTTAGGAAGTGACTATTTCAGCCTCCATCGAATTACCTGACGATCTCCTCTGTTTGCATGGCCTGAAAGGCTAAAATATGCTCTTTTTAGAGCATAAACGGTGCTTACCTTTAGGTATCTTTATCCCTTTGTTTACCCATATTTATCCTAATAACATTGTTTTCCATGACATTAATTAATTTCTTAAGCCACTACCATCGTTTGAACTGGTTTTAGCTTTGGACACCTCGTGCATCTTTTTTTTTTCGAGGGGTCCTCCTGGTGCTTCATTATGTGGATCAAGGTCCAAGACATGGTCCATGCTGATCCAATGAGTGGACATACTTTTGGGCTGGACTTTGATGGGTTTAAGCAACAGAACGTCATGTTCGTTGGAGCCTTTCGGGCTCTAACTTGTCTATTTAAGCCCATCTGCAGCAGCCCTTTTACAGGGATTTCTTGCCTCTGTTTAAACTACATTTGGCAGCTCCTAAAAAAGATAGAATCTTGCAAAATTTCTAGGCATCTGATATGCGAAACAATTACAAAGAAACTATAAAACACATATGTGAAATTAAGGAAATGAGAAAAACATTAGTAAAAATTAAAGTTACAGAAAAATACAATATTGCACATGACTAATAAATAGTTTAAAAAACCAAGTCGAAACATTTTCCTAGTTAGGGCTCCCATGGAGGCGATCTAAGGTGACTTGCTCCTACCCTCGTCCTCCGATGCCATAGCCGTTGTTTCCCTACCCTCTGCCGACTGCTATGGCGACTGGAGGGCGGGGAACTTTAAATCGGATGGCTGGTCCTAGGGGGGTCTTCGGGTTCTTCGCCTCCGTTGTAGGGGCATCGATGGTGATGAGATAAACCTCCTTCAGCCCATACCAAATTGGCTTTCTTCCACGGAGACGCTTGACAGGCTAGAGTTTGGAGTCGATTGTCGGGCATTACGTCTGGCATGATATGATAAGGGTTTGTCTATGGCCAGCAGTTGATTTCATTGGAGGGGATGATGTTCCGGCATATTGGTGTCCTCAAGTTCCGCCTCCACCTGATGAAGATCGGCCAAGTATTGATTCGTCGGGGCTCTTGCGAGTTTGATGTTCCCCATCTTCGTCTAACGGGGCGGCCCTTCTTGATACTATCTTCTTCGGGGGCGGCAATCTCTTGAGATCGTGGTCACAGACATTTTCTGGTTTACATCGACGACTTATCAAACGGTGCTTCTACAAGCACCTGGGCTGGGTTGATTTAAGATTTCTTTGATAGGATCTTTGCTACGCTAGAGTCCTAGACACAACATCAAGCTTTGCTCATGGCGCGTCATCAGGAGAAGCAGAAGGTAGATGGTACTAGGGATGGGAACTGTAGCATCCCAAGTGTCTCACCCTTGACATGCATGCAGATGGGCTGTTTTGGATGGGGCGGTGGGCTTCGGTCCATGCACCACTGAATGCAATTGGGCTTAAGAAAAACTAATTAGCTAATTTGTCCATTAGTGCAGTAGGTAAACATATATGCTACTGGTCGTGCCTCAATCACCCCAGAGGCTTAGGCGGATCCGGGGAAGCGAGCTCTGGGTGTTTTAGTTCACGGCAGAGCGCGATATGGCGTTGGCGGCCATCTAGGACCCGCTACGATGGAAATATGTACAAACAACGCTAGATCATGAGCATTCGATGAAAAACCAGCAGTAATCACCATAGAAGTGAAGCGCTCAAACCAGGCGCGGGGGGCTTGCTTAAGGCCATAGAGAGAGCGACGAAGACGACTGACCATGCCATCAAGAACAGAATACCCAGGTGGTGGCTGCATATAAACCTCCTTACGCAACTCACCATTAAGAAATGCATTCTTAACATCAAGATTAGACACAGAACAATGGCGAACGGAAGCCACAACGAGAAGTGTGCGAATAGAGTTCATATGTGCAACAGGAGAAAAAGTTTCATCGTAATCATGACCATGCTCCCACTAAAAACCATGATCCACAAGACGAGCTTTGTAATTTTCAAGAGAACCATCAGAGAAAGTCTTAATCTTATAGACCCACTTACACATGATGGTACAAACACAAGGAGGAAGAGGAACCAAATACCACATGTCGGTGCGCTCAAGCGCAGCAATCTCCTGTGCCATTGCAAGCTACCATTCATGGTGAACAACAGCATATCAATAAGAAGTCGACCTAAGGACAGCAAAAAGACCACAACAGTCATGAGAATAGAGGTCAGGTGGGGGATAAGGTCGAGGACGAAGACCATAAGTCGACTGAGACGACACACCATAAGTAGATGGCACACTAGTAGAGTCCTTCACAACAAGTGGATGATGAGTATAGTGAAAAGGAAAAGTGGGATGAGAAGGAATCACCGAAGGTGACGGAGATGGAGAAGACATCAGTGATAAACATGGAGAGTCATGTGACAAAGGAGAAGAAACCATAGGAGAAGATGGAGTTGGATCAGCAACAATGGGTCGAGGGGGAGGAATAGTAATACGAGGCATAGTGGGAGGTGTATCAAGAAACATGAGAAAAGATATACCCTCCACTAAAAATGTTGAGGAGGATGGATGCAGGTAGAATAGACGAGACTCATCAAAAGTCACATCCCTAGAAATACGCATCCGACGACTGATAGGATCCCAACACTTTATTTTTGACAAAAACAGTGGGGAAGACCCCCACTATGTCGATTTTATATATTCATATGGATGAAATATTTACAAATGAAGGGTAGGTATGGGAAAGATCAACTTAGATTAAAAAATGTCTAACCACTCTTGCACACCCTCCTTCAGACTGGGTTTAACCCTATGTCTGATCTGCCCCCATATTGCACTTAAAGAAGGCAAAGCACTGATGAAAATCCCTCTCCTCACCATCGAAAATGATTTTATTTCTTTGGTTCCATATTCTCTAGCATCCAGTAATCAGAGTTTCTTTAAAGAAATAATTTGTAGATCTGTTTATAGCTTCCAACATCATATCCATCAGTTGTAGTCCCACATTCCATTCCTCTCCTAGCTTCCACCAGAATATTTGGCTGAATTCACATTCAAATAATAGATGCATCATGGATTTCTCTGAATTCTCACCACACAGAACACACTCAGTGGACTCAACATAGAAGTTTTTTTACTCACGAGCTCTTTTGTGTCCAGCCTATCTTGAATCAGCAGCCAGAAGAAAACTTATGCTTGGGGAGACATGCAGATTTCCATATCCATTTGAAAGGGGCAGGGGCCACAGGTTGGTTGATGATTGAGAGATATACCTTTCTAGTCTGGTATTTGTAGTTATTTCCAGGGAATTCCCATTTATCTTTATTCTTTGAGGCCTTTGTGTTTATACCTGTAATTAGCTGGTTTAATCTGTTGCACTGCTCGACTACAATAACTGATAACGGCAAGTTGAATATCTCATATATATCATCATGTGCAATCCCTTTTGCCTTATAGAGGTTTATTTTTTTGTTCTTTGCAAACGAGTATAATTGTGGCATGTCAGTTTGCGCAGGCTTGTCGTACCACTTGTCATGCCAAAGTAGGATCGAGTTACCACTACCCGGTGTAATTGTAGTTTTCTATTTAAAAGTGTCCTGCAGTGCCACACAGTCCCTCCACCAAAAGGATCCCTTTGGATTGTCCAAGGATGGTAGAGTGCCATTATGGTGGTGAGCTTTCCAAAAAAGATACACCCAGGGAATATCTTGATAATTGTAGAACTTGTAGAGGTTTTTAATCAGCAGGGCTTTGTTTTGTTCTCTCGGGTTTAAGATGCTTAGACCTCCAGCAGCTTTGGGCAAGCAAACTTTTTATAGGGGTTCGTAGCATGGAAAACAAAAAAATTCTATCGCATGAACACACACAAGCCAAAATATATCTACTATATTATAGCAACGAGTCGATAGAGTACTAACCCTCGAAGATCCAAAGCGGTTAACAAGAGAAGATTCTCATGAGTGATGTAGTCGTTCACTTGCCGATCTCAAGATCGCGTAGGCGATCCTTCCGGCGCCGCGTTCCGGCAGTGCTCCCGCAGTTGGTCACACATACGGTACTCGATGAAGACCTTCATCTCCCTTGTTCCAGCAGGCAGCGGAGGTTGTAGCTCTCTCCTCGCGATTCCCAAGCATGACTCGTGGTGTCGAGTAGAGGGAGATCCCATGAGGCTTCGCCTAAGCCGGAGCGAGCATGGTGGAGTAGAAGAGAGCCTCGGCGATCTAGGTTTTAGATGCCGAGGGAAGAAGGCAGCCGGCGGCTAGGGTTTAGGCTAGACGGCAGCGGCGGTTTAGAGGGGATCTAGGGCACCGGCGGCTTGGGGGGCAGCGGCGGCCTAGGGATTGGGTCTTGGGCGCCTAGGGCAAGGGGGATACCTTGGGGTGCGCCACCACCCCTCCTTATATAGTTGGGGGGCGTCCAAGGGTGTTCCCAACCCAGGTGGAAACCCTCCCTAACTCAGAAACCCTCCGTAACTCGGAAACCATGTTGGGATTTGACTTTTTCAAACTGCCTTTTTTTACTTTCAAATTAAAGTTTGATTTATCTCTTCCAAGTGTCCAACCAAGTGACCTAGGACATGATGCAACCATTACACTTTGTCATGACACATCCATGTACCCTTCCCCTTCCGGATCGGTGAAGCTTCTAGACCCTTCTAGAACATTCCGGTGAAAACACCGGAATCATTCCCGAACTCCGAAATTGGACCTTCCTTATATGAATCTTATTCTCCGGACCATTCCGGATCTCCTCGTGATATCCCGGATCCCATCCGAGACTTCGAACAACATTCGGTCTCTTTACTCACATTCCATATCTACTAAACAACATCGAATCCTTAAGTGTGTCTCCCTACGGTTCGTGAATTATGCGGACATGATCGAGACACTTCTCCGATCAATAACCAATAGAGGAATCTGGAAATTCATATGGCTCCCACATATTTCTACGATTACTTTGCGATCGAATGAACCACTTACATACGATACCAATTTCCCTTTGTCTCACGATATTTTACTTATCCGAGGTTATGATCGTCGGTATCTCTGCATACCTAGTTCAACCTCGTTACTCATAAGTACTCTTTTCTTGTTCCCGTGGTATGTGATCCCTTGTGAGCCAGTCACATGCTTGCAAGCTAATTGGATGACATTCCACCGAGAGGGCCCAGAGTATATCTATCCGTCATATGGATGGACAAATCCCACTCTTGATCCATGTGTCTCAACCAATACTTTCTGAACACTCAATGCCACCTTTATAGCCACCCTGTTACGGTGTGGTGTTTGATGTCATCAAAGCATCCTTCCGGTGATGGTGATTATCATGATCTCATGGTCGAAGGAATTAGGTTACTATGTATTACAAAGCTTATAGCAAGTGAACTATTTGAATGACTTGATCTTATGCTACGCTTAACTATAGGAGTATGTCCATCACATCATTCTCCTAATGATATGACCTTGTTGTTAATAACATCTCAATGTTCATGATCAGGAAACCATGATCATATATTAACCAACAAACTAGTTTAACAAGAGGCTTTACTAGGGACTCTTTTATGTTTACAAACCACACAAGTATTAATGTTTCCGGTTAATACAATTATAGCATGGTATGTAAACATTTATCATAAGTATGAAGATATGACAATAACCACTTTATTATTGCCTCTTGGGCATATCTCCAACAGTCTCCCACTTGCACTAGAGACAATAATCTAGTTTCAAAACTTTGTGTATTCAACACCTATGGCTTTCCGGTGTTGTATTTACACGATTGATAGTGGTCAACCAATCTTCGGATCTGACACTTACAGGTCTGTGTGAAATTGCATATCTTTGCGTCTCTACGCATCACTCATTCTCTAATGAGATGGCATTGTATAAATTTGGTCCTTTGGTGAGACCTTTAGTTCCTTGGGGTTAAAACATGTTGATAATATTGTCGTACAATATATCTTCATAGTACTAGCCCATTGTGAACCACACCTAGTTTTACAATCAAACTACTTGACACAAATGCCCTAGCAGTCATATACTTAGCCTTTTGTTGTAGTATCTGTCACGATGTCCTAACTTTGGAACTTATCCAAATCCATTATGGAACTTACTTTCCATTATATTGTGCCACCCTTAGTTTAGATTGAGATAAACTTAATTTGTACTTTGTGACAAAACTAGCATCAATGTAGTACTTTTACAATGAACTAATCATCTATTTGTCACATCTACAAAAATAATATATTCTTAGTTCTTCCAAAAGATCATAAGAATATCCTTACTATCGTCCAATGATCATCTTATGAATCATTCTGGTATATGCTCATAACATTTAGAGCATAGGACATATCTGGATTTGTATATATCACAGTATGATTGATATAAATACTCTTTGTGATTTCATACATCAAGTATCAATCTATACTGGAATCTTTGTTTCACTTACCAAGTGTCGATACTCTTGAATTTTGATTTAATCCTTTCTGTGTGGCAAGAACCTTTCTTTTCATTTCCATATTGAACTCATTCAATATCTCATCTATGTATATTTGGCACAACCATATTAGCCTCTCAATCTATCTATATAGATATTGATGCCAAATATTCGGGTTTTGCCTAAGTCTTTCATCGAGATGAAATTCTTAACATGTGTTAATAAAAGACACATCATTTCCAATCAACAATATGTCTTCCACATAAAGTATTAGAAATATGTCTTAGCGCTCCCACTTAATTTTTTGCAAATGCAAGCATCTTCATTGTCTCTGATGAATTTAAACCTCCTTTTAACAGTTTCATAATGATGAAGATTCCAACTCCGTGATGCTCACTTCAACCATTGTAGTTTGCATACGCTTTTAACATCCTTTGAATTAACAAAATCCTATGGACCGTGTTATGCACATGTCCTAGGTAAAAATTATATCAGAAGAACTTGTTTTGTTTATTCAACTACCACATAACAAAATTATATGTAGTGGTTGCTACATTAATCCGTCTAGACTAAACATCGCTATGAGAGATCAAATCTTGTCATAGTCAACCTTTGAATATTGTTGTGAACTTTTTCCCAACATGTCGACTATTTCATAGAAGTGAAACATCCATGTCTATTTCTTTATAGATCCAAACACGACTATAAGGTCTTACACCTTTCTCGAGGGTCTTTCAAGTTCAAAGCTTGATTTCTCGTGTATGAAACTATCAGGGATTCTATGGCTTGAAGCCATCTGACGGAGTCAGGGCCCATCATCGCTTCTTTGCATACAGTCGGTTCATAATTATCAAATAACAATGATCTACTTTCAAATCGTAGTATTTGATTGTTTACCCGACCTACTAGGTTCAATAGGAACTTAGACCTTCGTGACCACAACCTTTGGGGAACGTGAGCCATGAGCATTGATGCTGCCTCCGGAACACTTTTCCGTGATGCGCAAATTTGCACATATAGCTAAGGTTCTTTTAACCTTATCAAAGTTCTATTGTCCTCCCACTTAACTTTTCACGAAAAAATTCTTCTCAAGAAACTTGACGTTCTAAGCGACAAATACTTTTGTCTTTTGTGTTATGGAGGAGTACCCAACGATTATCCGAAATAACCTACAAAGACATGCTCATCCTACTTTGGTTGTAAACATTTTACTTATGCATAACAATGTTTAAGAAAGGACAACTTGGGTTTTATCTCAAACCATAACTTTATATGGTTTCATTTCAATGGATCATGATGGAGCTCTTTTCAGTGAAAAAGCGGTAGTCTCTAAAACCTTTAATCTTTAAAATATAATAGCAGTTTTATGAATTACACATTTGATCTTACCATGTCAAGCAAGGTTTCATTGCATATCTCGATTATTCCATACTCATATGGTGTTTCGGGAAATGCAAATCCACGGAACGATTTCTCAAATCTTAGGTGTTATACTAAACTTGTAACTCAAAAATCTTCCTTTATGATCCTATCATAAATTCTTTATTTTCTTGTTACATTGATTTTGCACTTCATCTTGAAAGTTTTTTTTGAACTTTTCAAATGTTTCACACTTCATCCTCAGTAAGTAAATATTCATATATTCACTCAAATTTTTCGGAGAAAGCATATGAAGTTGAAATCTATCGCTCTTGACTACACGTAATAGACATCATACATCAAATATGTACAAATTCCAATAATCTAGTCACTCGTTTCCTTTTGGCCTATGAACGGAGTTTTAATTATCTCTAGAAAAGTTTCAAGAGTCTCATTTGATCAAAAATCAAAAGACTCCAAAATTCCATCCACATGGAGTTTCTTCATGTTTTCTTTCCAATATAATTTAAACGGCGATGTCACTTCCTAAGTGTTGGGGAGATAACCCTGGATAGGGTAAAGACGGGGAAAGACGAAAGGATGTTCCCCGTCTAGTTTCTGAGTTACAGTCTGAGTCGGCCGAATCATATAGAAGTCGGCCAAGATAGGAAAGGGCAGGACCCTTGTAATAATGACAAGGCCTTACCGGGCCCGACCCGTTCAGTAATCTTAATGCAGATAAAGGACAAGCCGAGCTACGGGAGGCAGGGCCGAATGATACGAAGCTTACAGGAGAAGGAGAAGCCTGAAGTCAAACCCTAGCCGCAGGATAGGGAGAATCTGAGCCAAGCCAAGCACTATGGACAAAGACGCAGAGCGACAGAGAGGCAGAAGGAGGTCACGGAGGTGACAGTCCTGAAGCCCGAGGCGTGCAGGAGGGGCCCTCTGGAACCTTGCCGTCATTAGAGGAGCGACAGGGAAAGGGGGGCGCCGAACTACTATATTGGGACAAGCATATTCCTCGAATATGCTTGCCACATCAGCCCTAAAGGAACCCAAGACTCTCCTTTATAAGGAGAGGCTTGGACCCTGAGGAAGAGAGGGGCTCATTTAGTACCGTTAGGCTGGTAAAGTTCTTCTCTTCTCCCTGTATACAGCTCAAGGAGCACTTGTAGCCCAAGGAAGGAGAAATAAAGATCTTTGTCTTAGTCTTTTGTGTGTAGAATCAACTACATCTTCCCTCCCCAGATCCCACTAGCATCCATTGGCCCCATACTTTAGCCTACCCATGGCATCTGCCGTGCCACCACCACAACAGTTGGCGCCCACCGTGGGGCCAGCAGCGGTGCTCGCTGGAGTGATGATCCGGACGGGAAACTTCATCAACACTGGCGAGCGCGTTGTTTCTGGCTTGGTCTAGAGGTTTGACCTCTGTGACTACGTCAGCGACAATGCGGGCAGCTTCAGGGGAAAAACTCCCCCGCGCAACGGTGTCTTCATCAGCCTGGGCGGACACAGGGTCTACGTCGGCGTCGACATCTCCGACATTTATCCTCATCAAGTTGTTGTTGCAGGAGAGCCACCTCTTAGCGCCGCGAGCCGTCCACGCAGGGCGCGTCCAGTAGGCAGCGTCGAGGTGATGGTCGCGGCCGGAGTACAAGTGGGAGTAGCGGCTGCCGGATCAAGCAGAGACCCCGCCACAGGCGTATAGGGCGCACCCAGGCAGACAGCACCACTACCCACCGAGGTAATCCCTCCAGTAACCAACCAGACCGAGGTGCAGGACACTACCCCAAAGGCACCAAGAGTAAGAGGGACGCCTCTGGAAAGGCCAGAGAACATTCTTCAGGCAACCATAGAAAACTTGACTACACCTGTAGCACCGATACTTGATCCGGCGAATGCTCAGGCAGAGTTAGAAGAAACCAGGCAAAAGGTGCTGGTAGAGGCCAAAAAGGTGTCGGCCTTACGGGAGTCCTTAAACAAGACCCTGCGAGAATATGCCAAAGCTAATAAGCTTGACGTCGCCCTAGAACGGGTAGACGAGTTAAGATTGAGAGGGAAGAACCTCATAGATGATATCAACAAAGAGCATGATGCTCATAAGGCGGAATCAATTGATTTGGGCTTGCCGAGGTACAGTACCCTGGCAAAGAACCTAAGAGCAGCAAATGCCGCAGCATTAGAGTTAGAGGGGTTGACCGGCGAAGCCCGGCAGAAACAGCAAGAAAGAGTGAATGAGCTGGTGCGCATTGCGAACCAGCAAAACGAAGAAATGCTCAGGGCAGACCCGGCAAGGACGGGGGCCTCACGAATGGTTCACTCGGTAGGAGCAGCACCTGCCTTGTCCGTGGCAGCAGCATCTTCGCCCGGAAATAATGCGCGAAAGGACAAAGCGGTAACCTCGGGAAAGAGGAATAAGCAAATTGTTCCGTATGATCCGGCAATAGCCGGGAAGGCAAACGAGAACAGAGGCAACGGAAGCCGAGGTAACAGTGGTGAGAGGAACCCCGGCCGTATTGAGAAAGACGGCAGAAGCCGAGGCAATGGAGACCTCGGCAGAAGAGAACTTGCAAGAGGCAATCATGAGAACAATACCCCGGCCGAAGTAAGGAGAGAACTGCCACTCAACCCGCAACCAAGGCATGAACCCCGGCAGGAAAGGGAAACAAGGCCAGCTCGCCACAATCAAGTGAATGAAAGGTACAATGATGGTTATTCCGAGATGGAATATGCGATCCATGGTGGAAATAACCACTATGGAATGCAAGACAGAATTCTGTACAGAGACTTGCCATCAAATGATGCAAGAGTGAAGCTGGACCGGCTATACCGGTCCGAGTTGTTGGAAGAACAGGGTCCACCAGGTCCAACATGCTTTGGACCACGGATCATGGGCGAACCACCTGTGCCGAACTTTCAGCTAGCAAGAGGCACGAAAACATATAATGGAAGTACCAAACCACAAGACTGGTTGATTGACTACGCCACTGCTGTGAAAATAGCGGGTGGGAACTTACGATGGGCAGTACGGTATGTCCCACAAATGCTGGAAGGACCAGCTAGGGTATGGCTGAATAATCTACCAGCGGGCAGTATCAACTGTTGGTTGGATTTTGAAGAAATGTTCGTCAGCAACTTTACCAGCACATACAAAAGGCCAAACAGGCCGCAATAGTTAGCCATGTGCAAGCAGAGGCCGAATGAAACAGATAGAGAGTTTTTAACTCGATGGTGTAACCTGAGAAACTCATGTGAAGGGGTTATAGAGTCGCAGGCAATAGCTTGGTTCGCTCAAGGATGCCGTTATGCCAGCGTGTTGTGGCAACGTCTACAAAGAGATATGCCGACCACATTGGCAGAAACTATCAGAATAGCGGACTCCTACGCGTTAGGAGATCCAACGCAACCAGAATTAATGTCGGCAGATCATCGGGAGCAACAAGACCATTATGCAAGGGATTTGGCCGGGTCATCCAGGCGGAGTGACTTCAGAGGAAGAAGAAGAGAAGAAAGGCCGGATTACAGATATAATTCGGCTCAGGTGGCAGTAGTAGCGCAGGATCCGCCGAGTCACAGAGCGACTCAACGGCAGAAGAATGGTCCTCAGCAATGGACACCAAGGAATGAAGGAAAAAGACAGTGGACCCCAGAATAAAATAAACAGTGGCAGGAGAGGCCGAAGTACACGTTCGAATCTATGTTAGATCAGCCATGCAAATTTCACACATCAAACCCATCCAGGCCAGCCAACCATACGACCCGCCAATGTGCATGGATGAAAAATGCAATGGGAAATCCCATAGGTATTCAGGCAGCACCCCATGAAGTACATCAACAGCATCAACCACGGTTAACTGGAGCAAATGCACAGCAACTGATGCTACCGCCTCCTCCCCCGAGGTACGATAACTCGGATCGGAGAGATGCAGTACATCAAGTGATGAACCAGGTCCAGGATGGAAGGACGAATCCAGCGAATACTGGACGCAATGACTACAGAGAACATCATCAGTCTTATTGCGTGTTCACAACGGAACAGCAAGATAAGCAGAGTGTGCAGCGCCGGCATATGGAAGTAAATGCAGTTATGCCTGCAGTACCAAGATATGTGCCTTGGTCGGATCAGGAGGTAACTTGGAGCTTAAAGGATCACCCCAAGATAATGCCGAATCCCGGGTCATATGCACTCATGTTGGATCCGACATTTGTTGGACCAAGCATCAATGTGAAATTCTCAAAAGTACTCATTGACAATGGAAGCAGTATCAACATCATGTACAAAGATACCATGCATAAACTCGTAATATCGTAGAACATGTTGCAATCCACGAGGACCACTTTCCATGGGATAGTGCCAGGGCTTTCATGTGAACCCATTGGTAAGGTCCGAGTGGATGTATTATTCGGCACAAGAGATAACTGCAGAGCAGAAAACCTAGAGTTTGAAATGGTGGATCTAGAGAGTTGTTATCATGCTTTACTCGGATGGCCCGCGTTGGCCAAATTCATGGGCAGCTGTCATATAAGTTATCTGAAAATGAAGCTACCCGGACCACAAGGAGTGATAACAGTAGCAGGGGATTACAAGAAATCAATGGAATGTGCTTCAGCCGGGTCAAATTTAGCCGAGTTGGTTATAGCAAGAGAAAAAAGAAGGATTCAGGAGGTAGCAGCCCTCGCTCAGTCGGCACAGCTGAATATGCCGGCACTAGCCAATCCACATGGAAGTGTCTCCTTTCAGCTGACTAAAGAAACGAAGAAGTTTCAGATAGATGAGCAATTCCCAGAGCGTACCGTTACTATTGGGGCAGGCCTAGATGCTAAATAGGAAAGCGAGCTCACCAACTTCCTCCGTGAGAATCGGGACATATTTGCATGGTCAACTCAGGATCTGCAAGGTGTTCCGAGGGAGTTGGCTGAGCACTCTCTGAATGTAAGGCCAGGAGCGAGGCCGGTGAAGCAACCTCTCCGCCGCTTCGCCGAAGATAGGAGAAAAATAATAGGGGATGAAATAGCTCGGCTCCTCGCGGCCGAGTTCATCATGGAGGTGCTGTATCCGGATTGGTTGTCGAATCCGGTGCTAGTAGAAAAGAAGAAAGATGATCCGAATGTAGCCATTGTATGGCGAATGTGTATCGATTACACGAACCTAAACAGGGCATGTCCAAAAGATCCTTTTCCATTACCTAGAATATACCAAGTCATTGATTCAACCGCTGGTTGTGAGTTATTGTCATTTGTAGACGCGTATTCTGGTTTTCACCAGATACCGTTAAATCCGGCCGATCAAATAAAGATTGCATTTATTACCCCGTACGGGGCTTATTGCTATCGCACAATGTCATTCGGCCTGCGAAACGTAGGAGCAACGTATCAGAGATGCATGCAAAAACGTCTACACGACCAGATAGGAAAAAATGTACAAGTATATGTAGATGACGTGGTCATCAAAACCAAAGAAAGCAAAACGCTACTAGATGATATACGGCAGACTTTCGCGAACCTGAGAAGGTTCCGAATGAAGCTTAATCCGGAAAAATGCACATTTGGCGTGCCGGCAGGAAAATTGCTCGGCTTTCTCGTATCTAGCCGAGGTATAGAGGCCAACCCAACAAAGATAAAGGCGATAGAAAGAATGGAGTTGCCAAGGTGTCTAAATGACGTACAAAAATTCACGGGATGCCTAGCCTCGCTCAGCCGGTTTGTATGTCGGCTGGGAGAGAAGGCACTACCACTCTATCAACTAATGAAGAAATCAGATAAGTTCATTTGGACTCCACAAGCAGACAGTGCATTTCATGAGTTGAAAAAGATGTTGGTCACAGCACCCATTTTGGCTTCTCCATTATCAAAAGAGCCAATGTTACTCTATATAGCGGCTACCAACAGAGTAGTAAGTGCTGTAGTCGCCGTAGAACGACTCGAAGATGATAAGTCGGTACAGAGGCCTGTGTATTATTTGAGCGAGGTGTTATCCGCTTCAAAGCAGAATTACCCACATTATCAGAAGATGGCTTATGGAGTGTACATGTCGGCAAAGAAGCTTAAACATTACTTCGAAGAGCATCCCATCAAAGTGATCTGTGAAGCGCCCATAGCCGACATATTGAGCAACAAAGATGCAAGCGGCCGAATAGCAAAATGGGCAATCGAATTGTCACCGTACGCTCCACAATTCGATAGGAGAGATGCAATCAAATCTCAGGCGGTCGCCGACTTCTTCGTAGATTGGTCCGAGGTGCCGTATGAGCCGCCATTACCAGACCCAAATTATTGGACGATGCATTTCGATGGTTCCAAACTAAGAAATGGTTTGGGGGCAGGAATAGTGTTAACCTCACCCAAAAGGGATCAGCTGAAGTATGTGCTACAAATACATTTTGCTGCATCAAACAACGTAGCCGAGTACGAAGCACTGGTCCATGGGTTGAAAGTAGCAAAAGAGATTGGCATACGCCGAATCTTATGCTATGGGGACTCGGATTTAGTAGTACAGCAAGTCTCAGGCAATTGGGATGCGTTAGATGATAATATGGCTTTGTATAGATTTCATGTGCAAAAGATCAGTGGATACTTTGAAGGGTGTGAATTTCACCACATACCTCGGGCAGAAAATGATGCCGCAGACACGTTGTCAAAACTAGGATCGACCAGGCAGTCAATTCCACCGGGTATTGCCCTGGAACACCTCAGAAAACCATCGATAACCCCATCACCAGAATCCGAATCTATCTTTATTCCGGCAAGTTCAGCAGAAGATAATGTGCCGATGGAAGTAGATCAGCAATATAACTCGGAACCCTCCAAGAAAAGGACAGCAGAGGTAAGCATAATTGTGAAGGAAGTCGGGGTAGCTATGTCGGCGGAAAACATGGAGATAGAGAGTGAGACCACACCAGAAAAAATCACACCGATCTGGGCGCAACCCATATTCTCTTTCCTTAAAGATGCGATGTTACCGAGTAATGAAGTGTTAGCAAGACATATTGTAAGAAGAGCAAAAGCTTATACAATCATAAACAATGAGCTATATAAAAGAAGCGTCACAAGTGTATTGCAAAGGTGTGTAAGTTCGGCAGAAGGCCAGGAGATCCTCCTAGATATACATCAAGGAGAATGTGGACACCATGCCTCATCTCGTGCCTTGGTAGCCAAAGCATTCATGCATGGGTTTTATTGGCCAACGACGTTGAAGGAAGCCAAAGAGCTGGTTGAAAGATGCAATGGTTGTCAGAGATATGCGACCAAGATACACATGTCGTCGTCCGAGTTAAAAACGATACCCATTACTTGGCCGTTTTCTGTGTGGTGCCTAGATATGGTGGGACCGTTTAAGTCGGCACGAGGGGGGATGACCCACATATTGGTCATGGTGGACAAATTCACAACATGGATTGAAGTAAAACCGATAAAAAATGTGACGGGCTCACAGCAGTGAAATTCCTCAAAGATATTATCTTAAGATATGGGTACCCACACAGTGTTATTACAGACAACGGCACAAACTTTGCAGAAGGAGCTTTCGCTAGGTTCTGCTGAGAAAAACACATAAGATTAGATGTTGCTTCTGTTGCTCATCCAGCATCTAATGGGCAAGTGGAAAGGTCTAATGGGTTAGTGTTGTCCGGAATAAAACCGCGACTCGTTGAACCATTGCAAAGGTCGGCAGGATGTTGGATTGAGGAATTACCAGCAGTATTGTGGAGCCTCAGGACTACTCCGAATAGATCAACAGGTTATACACCATTCTTTCTGGTATACGGGGCGGAGGCTGTGCTTCCAGCCGACATACTACATGACTCGCCAAGAGTTACTCAATATACAACTCCAGAGATAAATGAAGTAGCTCGGCAAGATACTGTTGACCTGCTAGAAGAAGCCAGAGAACTGGCGCTATCACGATCAGCTATTTATCAGCAGAACTTGCGACGATATCACAGCAAGAAGGTGAATCCAAGAGTATTCAAAGAAGGAGATTTAGTCCTCCGACTGGTGCAACGCACAGCCGGCATGCACAAGCTGTCACCTCCATGGGAGGGACCATTCGTCGTGAGCAAAGCATTGCATAATAATGCCTATTATCTAATCGACGCTCAATCCCCCGGAAGGAACAAGGCAGACAAGGCCGGCGAAGAAACGAAGCGGCCATGGAACGTAGCTTTACTTCGTCCATTTTACTCGTAGCATAGTATCTCAAGGTCAAGAACCAATTATGTATTGAACCTCGGCATCCAGAGCAGCGACTCGGGGACTGCCATATCTTATTTCAATTTCATCTTATGTATTGAACCTCGGCATCCAGAGCAGTGACTCGGGGACTGCCATATCTTATTTCAATTTCATCTTATGTATTGAACCTCGGCATCCAGAGCAGTGACTCGGGGACTGCCATATGTTATTTCAATTTCATCTTATGTATTGAACCTCGGCATCCAGAGCAGTGACTCGGGGACTGCCATATATTATTTCAATTTCATCGTATGTATTGAACCTCGGCATCCAGAGCGGTGACTCGGGAACTGCCATATCTTATTTCAATTTCATCTTATGTATTAAATCTCGTCATCCAGAGCAATGACTCGGAGACTGCCATAGGTCATTTAAGATGCATCTTGTGTATTCAACCCCGGCATCCAGAGCAGTGACTCGGGGACTGCCATATGTTGCCCCAGTTTTATGTTAAGCACTAAACCTCGGCACCCTGAGCAGCACCTCGGCAACCGTCTTATATTATTTCTGAAATTTGGTTTACATTCTAGACTTCGGGGCCATAGGCAGTGACTCGGGGACTGCCATATATTGTTCTGAAGTAGTAGTCAACCTTTGATACAAGGAAAGTATCACACTTCGACACTCAGAATAAGAGCAGCTCAATCTCGTATGATATTCGAAGCTCACACCCAGATTAATTGGCTAAACCACGAGAATACAAAGGCAAAGATACATCCTAAAATCAGGAAATCGCAGGTCACCAAAGCAAGAATTCGGACGAACAAAACCACTTAAAACAAAGTGATAACAACTACAAACATATATGTCGCAGCAGTACACGGCAAAATAAATTCAGGTCATACAGAAGACGGACAAATGTTCCACGCACATCGTACGCCCGGCATACCAGGGACAAGCAATGACTTAAAGGTTTTCGGCTGGAGAGGCAATAGTTGGGTCAGGGGCTGGATGCTCCGAGATAGGCGGAGCCTCGGCCGAGGTTGCCTCGCCTTCCACAGACCCAGGTGCGATTTCAGCCGAAGCCCGAGGCTGCGGAGGGGCATCAGTTTGCGCAGTTGAATGCCCGGTACCTTTAGAGGAAGATCACGCGTCGTCGTTGCCATCCGAGCTCAAACTAGAGTCACCAGAAGAAGCCGAATCATCTTCACCTTCACCTTGTTCAGCCGAGTTATTATCTGATGCATCCTCGACTACGACCTCATCGTCCGAGTTTGGGAGGAAGCTCGGACCTTCATTCCAGGTATGCACGTCGGCATACTCAACAAGCTGGAAGGCGCGAGCTTGCCGAAGAGCAACGAAAGTGGGGTCCTCAACCCAACGGGAACCTGTGCGCAAGTTTCTCAGGATATCAAGAGAAATGTCTTCATACCATGACATGATAATAGTGAGGGCCATATCAGCGCCAACTCGCCCGGCTGATTCCCTCCAGAGACTTAGTTGCTTCTCAGATGCCATCAATCTTTTCACCAGCAATTCGACCTCATTGATATCAGGAGTCCCAGAGGTATTCGGCCAGAGAACATGGTAGGCTCGGATAGCTGCCTGCACCAAGTCCCTGCCCATGATTTTCATCGGACCAACTGTAGCGCCGACAGCAACCAGGAAGTCTTCCATCGAGTACTCCGAGTCAACGTCAACAAGGACACCTCGGTGCACACGAGATGCAAGAACCGCTTTAGAACTCCAGGCTTAGCCTCTAGAAAATGACCTGCGCAAAACAAGAATGCGTCAGGAGGCAGCAGGGACAAAGAGAAAAACATAATCCGGCCTTGCTAAGAAACTTACAATGAATATAACTCATTATTATCTGAAGGTCTTTAGCCCAGTTGATCTTGCTCTTTTCAAAGCGAGCGATCTCCTCGCTCATTCCACGAGTTTTCAGTTCGGCAGCCTCGAGGATCTCTTTATTCTTTTGTAGTTCCAGAGCTAGCCGATTTTTCTCCTCGGAGAATTCCTGATCGACCTTTTCTAGTTCGGATTTCTGAGAGAGCTTAAGGGACTCCACCTCGGTGCGCAGGCGAGCTATTTCATCATCCTTTTCTTTCAGCTACGCCGAATGAGTAGCGCTTTGTTCTAAAAAATGCAGCATCACGTCAGGCATGGGCGTGCAATCTTGGTGAGATGCTGCAAAGGTTTGTAACTCGGCTTTACCAAAGCCAAACGAAATAAAAGAAGCTTAGCTCACATTTTAAAAAAGCGGAAGGTGTAAGGTAAAAGGGAAACTAACCTTCCAGGATCTTGACTTTCTTCGCAAGACGAATGTTGAGATTATTGATATTACCTGTCCACCAAAAAAGTGAGCCGACATCTCGCATACAAAACAATAAGAATGTCGAAAATGACGAAAAGAACTATCGAATTACCAGTCTTTTTCACCACAGGGAGAACTTTCTCATATTTCTCTTCCAATTTTCGGTGTGAAAAGAGCAGTCTTTGAAATTCGGCAGTCCGCCGGTCATGTGCAACCTAAACAATGGAGCAAACGATTATTGGATATTCGAAGCTAAAATAGATCCGAGTTAAGCGAAACTTAACCCGGATCTAGGTGGCTGAATATTCGAAGCTAAAACAGATCCGAGTTGAGTGAAACTAAACCCGGATCTAGGTGGCTGGATATTCAAAGCCAAAACATATCCGAGTTAAGCGAAACTTAACCCGGATCTAAGTGGCTGAATATTCGAAACTAAAACAGATCCGAGTTAAGTGAAACTTAACCCGGATCTAGGTGGCTGAATATTCGAAACTAAAACAGATCCGAGTTGAGTGAAACTAAACCCGGATCTAGGTGGCTGGATATTCAAAGCCAAAACATATCCGAGTTAAGCAAAACTTAACCCGGATCTAAGTGGCTGAATATTCGAAACTAAAACAGATCCGAGTTGAGCAAAATTTAACCCGGATCTAGGTGGCTGAATATTCGAAACTAAAACAGATCCGAGTTGAGTGAAACTAAACCCGGATCTAGGTGGCTGGATATTCAAAGCCAAAACATATCCGAGTCAAGCGAAAGTTAACCCGGATCCAGGTGGCTGGATACTCCAAGATCAACTAAACGAAAGTCAAGCAAGGTTTAGGGCAGATCTAGTCGAATGTAGATTCGAACCCTAGAATTAAAATTAAACTATGTAGAGCATTATTAAACTTCCAAGCAAATAACAAGTTATTTCCCTGCAACTTTCGGGGACTAGAATGTATAGTAGCATATGGAGAATTAATCAAAACTACGCAAAATAGCAGTTACCTCGTTCATCTTGTTAGTATCAAGGATGATCTTGGCAGCTTGATCCAGGCGGCCGCCAATGTCGGAAAGCTGGAATGGCTGATTGATTGGATTACCCTCAAACTGATCGGCAGCATTCCAATTATTGGCATATTCCACCAGCGAGCCGAGGCTGTTCCCACTAGCCGTCCGAGTTAGGACTTTACCCCGGACCTGCTGCGTAACCACCACAGCCGCAGGGCTTTTATGAAGAGCAAGCTGGGTACCGGCGGCCGGAGTAACGGAGGTTTTGGTAGAAGCAGTTCTTTTGTGCAGCACATCGGCGATACTCGGCTGAGAAGAGCCAACAAGACCTTTCTGGGAAGTGGAGGCCTTGGCGGCGACAGCTTTACTTGCTTTAGAGGCATCAGCAGGAGCTGATACCTCGGCAATGGGAACAATGTCTTTAGGATCCTGAGAAATCACAGTCGCAGAAGGCACCGGGATATTAACGTCCTCGGCCGGGGCAGGAGCTACTATAGAAACTGCGGGGGTAGAATGAGGCTCGATAGAGACGCTCGGATTCGCAGAGGAGACAACTGGTTCCATGGAAATCTCGGAGGGCCGAGTGGAGTCAACGTCAACAAGAGAAGTCTCAGGTACATCATGGTGAGGGGGCGATCGATTCGGAACTGGAGGAGATGCTGCACGAGCAGGACTCGGAACCCGGGTATCTTCGGCAGGCGGAGGAGATGGCTGCCGAGTCACACGGCTGGTCATGCTAGGACCGCCGGGCTTAACGGAAAGTGGAGCACTGTGGAAATAGAAGATAAGAGCGACATCAGGTTAAAAAATAGAAAGAGAGAAACAAGAAATACGAGCAAAGGGAACTTACCCTGCGACTCCAGGCATGATCTTGCGCCGGGGAGGATTCGGTGCGGATTTCTTCGTTCGTTTCTTGGGATCCGCCTCTGAGGCATCAGCAGGAGCCCCACGTTTCCCCGAGGTAACAGGGGGCCGGGAAGCAATAGGCTCGGCGTTGTGAACCTGACCGGCTGGATTAGCTGGGAAAGTAGAAGCCAGAAATGCATAAGAAATAGGCATTGCGACAACTACCTCAAGAACTTGGACCTCGTCCGAATCACCTTCCTCCTCGTGGGCCGAGGTCTTGCCACGAGCGCGAGCCGGGGCAGGATCCGACTTGGGGACGAACTCTTCCGAGTCCGGCTCACCAGTGTCCGGGGTATTCCGGTCCGCGGGCCACGGAAGCAACAAAACTTCGGCATCCTCATTCTTCTGCTCTGCGAACCTCTGTAAGACACGAAAAAGGAAAATTAGCGAAGACTGTTACGAAAGCTATTGGAAAGCAGAGCGTTATTGGTTAAGCTTACTTCGGGAGGAGGACGCTCGCGCGTAAACGGTCTCAACCCCCAAGCCCAGTCCTCAGGCATCTCCGTCTTGAAGATGGCTCGGACACGCTTAAAGATGAGATAGTTGTCCAGCTCCACAGTCGAGACTCGGTTGGGATCGAGAGGACCGCTCATGTAGCAGAGCTTGTGCGTCTGTTTCTGGAATGGGCAGATTCGGCTACTGATAAAAGTAGCCATCAGGTCCTCGCCGCATAACCCGGTGTGGATCAGCTCTTTAAGCTGAATCTCAAAAGCTTCGGCCAAGGCGTGACTCTTCCTCGGATTATAAGTCCAATTCACCTTGGAGGGCGGGCCAATGGAGAATGCGGGGAGCCGAATCTTGTCCTCCGTTCCTGTGTTCTTGACATAGAAGAAGGATTTGTGCCACTTCTTGCACGACTCTAGCCCTGTGACACGAGGAAATACGGACTTCCTCCGAGGTGTAATGGACGCTGCTCCGCATTGAGTAAGCAATTTCTCGGAAGGGTGCAGAGACTTGTCAGGAACTATGTTAGAACGAATTTGGAAGAACTTCGACCAGACATGCACGGACGGCCATAGGCCGAAGTATCCCTCCGAGGCGGAGATAAAAGCAGAGAGAGAAGCGATGGCATTTGCAGGAAGATGATGCGGCTGAAGGCCGAAGTAGTCGAGAAACTCTCTAGCAAAGTCGCTAAGAGGGAGACCAAAGCCGCATGAGAAATGCGACATAAAAACTACATACTCGCCCTCCCTAAGATCCGGAGAGGACTCGCTGCCGGGTAAGCGACAGGAGACCTCGGCGGGAATCCTCCGAGTTCAGATAAGCCACTCGATCTCACGGCGAGTAACGGAGGAGCCCTGCCACGAGCCTCGCTCGGGCCCAGAGCCAGCATCGTCATCCTCTATCAGGGCACCGCTAAAGGAGCTAGACATGAGCTCGCCGGAAAAATCGGCGGAGGAAGAACTAGCGGCGGAGGAAAGTTTAGAGCCACAGGGCCCCGTCGTGATTTTGCACAAGAACGGCGGCGGAGGAGCAGAGGAACCGCCACACGAATACAAAATCGAGACAGAGAAATCTAGGGAAAAGCCTAGGAGACGCGGCCGGAAAGAACTCACCGGCGACGACGCCAAAGCTAGCAAACGCGGAGCAACGCGGCGGAGTCCTCGCCGTCGGAGGTTCTGATGAACGAGCGGCGGCGGAGCTGTGAACGGGCACGGAAGCGAGAGGAAGAAGAAGGGCGCAGGTGAACAAAAGGGGGAAAGTGATTCCTCCTGCACCGCACCCCTCTTTATAACCGAGCCGCTAGCAAGTTAGTGGGATCGTGGGTGTGGCGGTTGGATGTGTAGATCGTGTGCGCCGCACAACCACACGTCCTTGAGCGGAACCACACCGAGGGCCACACGGTAGCAAAGAAGGTCACAATCCCCAACGGAAACGGCACACGAGGCGTCGCAGCGCCGGCGCAGCAGGCGCAGTGGTAACTGTGGCCTGTCAGTAAATACTGTAGAGGAACGAAAAACTAGAGAAATAATGATGGCGATGACGCGTAGGACGAGGCGTACGCAAGAAGATACGATGATACCTCGAACGAGAAAGGAGTAACTCGGAAACAATACAGGACGTATGTCATGAAACTGATACGACCCGACCGAGGTTATCGGCGGGGCCATACCAGCTTCGGGGACTAATGTTGGGGAGATAACCCTGGATAGGGTAAAGACGGGGAAAGACGAAAGGATGTTCCCCGTCTAGTTTCCGAGTTACAGTCTGAGTCCGCTGAATCATATAGAAGTCAGCCAAGATAGAAAAGGGCAGGACCCTTGTAATAATGACAAGGCCTTACCCGGCCGAGATACTTCGTAACTCGGCTAGGTCAGCCCGAGTAATCTTAATGCAGATAAAGGACAAGCCGAGCTACGGGAGGCAGGGCCGAATGATACAAAGCTTGCAGGAGAAGGAGAAGCCTAAAGTCAAACCCTAGCCGCAGGATAGGGAGAATCTGAGCCAAGCCAAGCACTACGGACAAAGACGCAGAGCGACAGAGAGGCAGAAGGAGGTCACGGAGGTGACAGTCCTGAAGCCCGAGGCGCGCAGGAGGGGCCCTCTGGAACCTTGCCGTCGTTAGAGGAGCGACAGGGAAAGGGGGGGCGCCAAACTACTATATTGGGACAAGCATATTCCTCGAATATGCTTGCCACATCAGCCCTAAAGGAACCCAAGACTCTCCTTTATAAGGAGAGGCTTGGACCCTGAGGAAGAGAGGGGCTCATTTAGTACCGTTAGGCTGGTAAAGTTCTTCTCTTCTCCCTGTATACAGCTCAAGGAGCACTTGTAGCCCAAGGAAGGAGAAATAAAGATCTTTGTCTTAGTCTTTTGTGTGTAGAATCAACTACATCTTCCCTCCCCAGATCCCACTAGCATCCATTGGCCCCATACTTTAGCCTACCCATGGCATCTGCCGTGCCACCACCACGACACTAAGTGATCTTTCAATCAATTTGTCTTTCGGAATTTTTAGCATTAGTTTTATGGATGTGATTTCTCCAACGAGATTTGTAAATCATCCATCTTTTATGGATTACAGCAATTATTTGAACAACCCTTTTGTTCTCATAATACCTAATAAAACAAATCTTGAAGGCAAGCTTTGATTTCAACGAGCAAAACAATAACCCTTTATTTGTTCTTGATTAACATCATCACATATTCTTTTCCTGGTTACTTAGGACATTGTAGTTCATGAATTGTGTTGTTTTGTATGACGATTCACACCAACAAATTCAGTATCCAATACTTAAGAACCACATTGTTTAGCAAGCAAAGAATATAGCCATAACATGTAATCTTCTATATACCTAAGCTAAACAATTCTAGTCTTTTCTCTTCTGCCAAATATTTCTTAGATTTCTCTTTCAGTATTTCTTTAGCCTTTCAAAAGAATCTATCAACATCAACAGTGGCGCCATACTCATGACACATAGTCCAAAGCGTGTATAGTTAAATACTAATGTCTTTGGACTTGCACTTTGAACTAGATCACCATCATCAAATGTTTGGTGTTCTTTCAAATTTCATTTTCTTTAGTAATCTTTTAGTGTAGTAAACATTTTACCTACATCAAATATTCATCCTTATCATGGAACTATTCATGATCAAGCTACTTTAGCTTATAACGGTGAATTGCGAGTATAATGTTGCTCTCCAAAACCTTTTGGAGGATTAGGACGACCAACATATCTAACCTTTTGCAAATTCTCATCAAATATGAGAACATGACTTTTGCCATATTATACTCTATCATGTTGCAACCAAAACTTCGTTTCAGATATCACAATATCTTTCACACATGATGGTTTTTGAAACAATTCTTTCAGCTCCCCGATAACCTTGATATTAAAACAATCTTTTGAATATCAAGAATCATGGAGACAAACATGATATTTATATACTAACACTGGAATTATTACTCTTGATTTAATACTAATTATTAAACTTCAAGAAGTAACCAGAACCTACTGAAATTTTGCAATAGGACTTTTAAACTTTAGATTAACACATCAAAACAATACGATACTAGTCTGTAAAGTAACTATCCAGAATTCTATAGTTCTATTATCTCAATTATAACTAAGCGCAAGGTGGTAAACGGATGCCAATGACTACAACAACTATGCAAATTCACTTTGATTTAATTTATGATAAATAGTGTTCAACTTTTAATCATATTGTTGTTGAACTCCCACTCAATACAATATCCCTCACATTGTTTAGTGATTACATGAACCAAATCCACTATACCAAGTCCGATCATCACGTGACGTGATGTAGTTTCAAAGGCGAACAATCATCATGTTCATCATATCATCTATATGACTCATGCTTTACCTTTCAGTATTCTGTGTTCCGAGACCATGTCTGTACATACTAGGCTCGTCAAGATCAAACTTTATCTTCCGCATGAGCAAATTTGGCTTGCTCCCATTGTATACACTCGCAGAATCTAACACACCTGATCATCACGTGGTGCTTCGAAATAACGAGCTTTGGCAAAGGTGCCTACTAAGGATGAACACTTTATAACTTGATATTTTGTGAGAGGGATCATCTTATAATGCTACCGTCGCGATCTAAGCAATACAAGATGCATAAAAGGATTAACATCACATGCAATTCAAAATATGTGATATGATATGGCCTTTCTGCTTGTGACTTCGATCTCTATCTTCAAGCACGAACATGATCTCCATCATCACCGGTGTGGCCTCAAGGTCAATGGCACCGCTCCATGGTTATCGTCCACCGGCATCAACTATTATAACTACTTTGAATAATAGACACGCGGGTCTTAACGAAATTAAAAGGCAACCATAAGGCTCCTGCTGGTTACCGACTTAAAATAAAGAACATTGCATACATCATATATAATCACAATCATGGCCATATCACATCACAGCACACCCATGCAAAACAAATTTAGACGCCTCTAATTTTCTTTGCATGTTTTACGTGGTTTGGGGCTTTCAATAGGTGTCGTTCTAACTTACGAACAAGAACCACGACATTGATACTAGTATTGTCAATCACCCATTGTAAATTGAATCTTCACTATGTTGGGAGAAACTGGCACCCGCAAAGCCACTTATGCAATACAAGTTGCATGTCAAGCGTGGAGCAAGTCTCATGAACGATGTCATGTAAGGTTAGCCCGGGCCGCTTCATCCCACCATCCCGCAAGATGCAAACTACACAAGAAGGAATCGACAACAAAAGCATCAACGCCCATAATGACCATTGTGTTATACTCGTGCAACAGATCTACATATAGACATAGCTCTGATACCACTATAGGGGTTCGTAGCATGCAAAACAAAAAGTTTCTATCGCATGAACACACAAAAGCCAAAATCTATCTACTAGATTGTAGCAACGAGTCGATAGAGTACTAACCCTCGAAGATCCAAAGCGGTTAACGAGAGCAGATTCTCGTGGGTGATGTAGTCGTTCACTTGCCGATCTCAAGATCGCGTAGGCGATCCTTACGGCACCGCGTTCAGGCAGTGCTCCCGCAGTCGGTCACATGTACGGTACTCGATGAAGACCTTCATCTCCCTTGTTCCAGCAGGCAGCAGAGGTTGTAGCTCTCTCCTCGCGATTCCGGCAGCACGACGGCGTGGTGTCGGAAGTAGAGGGGAGATCCCGCAGGGCTTCACCTAAGACGGAGCGAGTATGGTGGAGTAGAAAAGGGCCTCAGCGATCTAGGTTTTATATGCCGAGGGAAGAGGGCAGCCGGCGGCTAGGGTTTAGGCTAGACGACAGCGGCGGTTTAGAGGGGATCTAGGGCGCCGGCGGCTTGGGGGCAGCGGCGGCCTAGGGATTGGGTCTTGGGCGCCTAGGGCAAGGGGGATACCTTGGGGTGCGCCCCCACCCCTCCTTATATAGGTGGGGGGCGTCCAAGGGTGTTCCCAACCAGGTGGAAACCCTCCCTAACTCAGAAACCCTCCGTAACTCGGAAACCATGTTGGGATTTGACTTTTTCAACCTGCCTTTTTTGACTTTCAAATTAAAGTTTGATTTCTCTCTTCCAAGTGTCCAACCAGGTGACCTAGGACATGATGCAACCATTACACTTTGTCATGACACATCCATGTACCCTTCCCCTTCCGGATCGGTGAAGCTTCTAGACCCTTCTAGAACATTCTGGTGAAAACACCGGAATCATTCCCGAACTCCGAAATTGGACCTTCCTTATTATCTGGACCATTCCAGATTTCCTCATGATATCCCGGATCCCATCCTAGACTCCGAACAACATTCGGTCTCTTTAGTCACATTCCATATCTACTAAACAACATTGAATCCTTAAGTGTGTCTCCCTATGGTTCGTGAATTATGCAGACATGATCGAGATTCTTCTCCGATCAGTAACCAATAGAGGAATCTGTAAATTCATATGGCTCCCACATATTTCTACGATTACTTTGCGATCGAATGAACCATTTATATATGATACCAATTTCCCTTTGTCTCGCGATAGTTTACTTATCCGAGGTTTGATCGTCGGTATCTCTGCATACCTAGTTCAACCTCGTTACCGATAAGTACTCTTTTCTCGTTCCTGTGATATGTGATCCCTTGTGAGCCATTCACATGCTTGCAAGCTAATTGGATGCCATTCCACCAAGAGGGCCCAGAGTATATCTATCCGTCATATGGATGGGCAAATCCCACTCTTGATCCATGTTCCTCAACACATACTTTCCGAACACTCAATGCCACCTTTATAGCCACCCAGTTACGGTGTGGTGTTTAATGTCTTCAAAGCATCCTTCCAGTGATGGTGATTAGCATGATCTCATGGTCGAAGGAATTAGGTTACTATGTATCAGAAAGCTTATAGCAAGTGAACTATTTGAATGGCTTGATCTTATGCTACGCTTAACTATAGGAGTATGTCCATCACATCATTCTCCTAATGATATGACCTTGTTGTTAATAACATCTCAATGTTCATGATCAGGAAACCATGATCATATATTAACCAACAAGCTAGTTTAATAAGAGGCTTTACTAGGGACTCTTTTATGTTTACAAACCACACAAGTATTAATGTTTCCGGTTAATACAATTATAGCATGGTATGTAAACATTTATCATAAGTACGAAGATATGATAATAACCACTTTATTATTGCCTCTTGGGCATATCTCCAACACTTTTTCCCAGTGAACCAGGCATTTACCTTTTTTATGGATATCCTTGCCATGGCACAGAAAAAGTTCTAGATGATTGTCTGCATGATCAAGACAGGTGAAGTGAACTTTCGTTGCACACATTGCATGATTTGGTATGGCGGATATCACTGATTTGATAGTGATGATTCTGGAGCTGTAAGCAAGCATGTTAGATATGCCCGATAGTTTCTTATCAATCTTGCAAATCGTAGGCATCAGGTCGTCAACCCTCGGTCTAGTAGATACCATAGGTAGTTCGAGGTAAGTGAACGGCATACTTTCACATTTGCAGCCAAAAAATTCAGCCAGCTCTTGACATCTATGTGAGGAGATGTTAATAGGTACCATGGGTGATTTGTGGTAGTTTATTTTCAGTCCAGTAGAGGTAGTGAATTTTTGTAGAATGTCCTTTAGATTGAGTAATTGTTGAGAATCTGCGGGCATTATAAGTAATGTGTTGTCTGCATACTATAGAACAGGGTATCTCTGGCCAAAACTTTCCTCAATAGGCAGTTTGATAAGATCAATTTACCAGGCTTGATTTATACTGAGTTGGAGAAGTTCTGCAGCAGCCACAAATAATAGGGGAGACAGGAGATCACCTTGTCTCACACCTCTTTTACAAATAATTTTATCCCAGGAACACCATTTAAAATGATTGATGGTGATGCACTATTTAGAATTTTGTCAATCCAGGATAGCCATTTGTTTCCACATCCCAATTGTTTCAACATAGATAGTATAGCCTTTTATTCCACCAGGTCAAATGCCTTTTCAAGTCCAATTTGATAATGATAATCTCCTTTTTGGATTTATGGCATATGCTCATGTATTCGAATGCCCAAGCTAGACAGTCATATATGGATTTGGATTTAATGAATCCATATTGATTTTTGCTCCTCATGGGAATGATTTTTCCCTGCAATCTATTTGTTAGAATCTTGGTAATAATTTTCATGGCCATAGTGACCAATGAAATTGGCCTGAAATCATATACAGATAGTGGACTAGCAATCTTAGGGATAGGTGTAATGTAGGCAGTGTTCAAGAAGTCTAATTCTAGTTTATCATTGCAGGGAAAATGCCCTGCAATAAATTCTAGTTTGTAATGTAGGCAGTGTTCAATCAGGATTCCAACACTGATAGCCCTTATGCTCATCACTACATCCTAGTAAAACACACTCAACGGACTGAGCTATCAGTTTGGTGTGTTCACGGGGGGAAAGAAGAATAACAAACATAACAAAATAAACAAAGCGTAGAATAATGAGGAGAACAACCAGTGAGACGCTCTAGTGGAATACCGCCATGTAGGGCAATGGAGGGCTGAATGTTGATGAGATAGGTGGAAGTGGAAATAGCCTCATCCTAGAAGTGAGACGAAAGAGAGGCAACGATCATCATCGCATGAACCATCTCAAGGAGGTGTGAGTGCTTCCGCTTAGCTACACCATTCTGAGAATGAGCAACATGAAAAGATAATTGAGCAAGAGTACCCTGCTCATCAATAAAACCTCGCAGCGAACGACATATATACTTGCCAGTAGAATTTGCACAAAAAACACGAATAGAAGTTGAGAATTGGGTACGAGCCATGGCAGAAATTTGTTTGTATAGGTAAGACCTCACAACAAGAAGACATCAAATATATCCAAGTTTAGTGAGAAAAATCGTCTACAAAGATAATATAGTAACGATGGCCCTCTTTTGAAGCAAAAGGAGCCAAAACCCAAATATTTGAATGAACGAGATCAAAAGGACGTTCAGACACTGAGTCACTATGAGGATAGGGGAGCTGAACCTGCTTAGCAAAGCCGACAACCTAGACAATCCAAAGAAGCGTTTCCAAAGACAGACCCTAAAACACCGCGATGAACTAAATACGAGAGATGAGAACCACATAAATGTCCAAGATGATGATGTCACTGCTGAAAAGAGCTGGTGGAGGTGGCAATAGGGGTCGGGAGACTGGTGGTGGTGGCTGTAAATGGAAGACGAACCCAATCAAGCTCCCAGAGGACATCATGCCATCGAGGGCCAGCACCAAGCAGAGTGCCCCGTGCGATGATCCTGAATAGAATAGGAACCAAAATCAAGAGTGTCCCTACAACGAAGAGTCAACAATCTGACTAGCAGAAAAAATCTGCATTGGTATGTTGAGGAATGTGACCAATATAAGGAACATGAAACGTTGAAGTGCTAAGAGTGCATCGACTAGCGACTGGGAGGGGAGTACCATAATCAGGAGTAAGAACATGGACAGGAGAGTCGATAGATCGAATGGAGGTCAAAGTGGAAGAATCATAAATCATATAAAAAACGCTCCAGTATCAAGAATCCATAAAGAAGTACCTGAATGAATAGAAGGTGGTTTCTCGGTTCCAATCATTCAGTCACATAAACTACATAACCAGTCTGTGTAGAATCCCAAGCATTGAGCATGCATCGAAGTCGCGGAATATCATGTGCAGTCAAAGACACAATGGAAGAGGTCGGGGTAGAAACATATGCTAACGAAGAACGGTCACCACCACCCGAAGAAGCCTCGTGTAGAGTCGACGTTGAGATATCACAGTCGCGTGTAAATACCACGAGAGGAGTCGATGTAGCACGGATAGTCGACGTAGAGTGGCATGTAGAAGCCACTAGCGGAGTCAACTTAGAGTGGCCACCACCACATGCAAAATCCGCAAAGGGAGTCAACATTCTTGTCGACCAATAGAGATCACCGCCACTCATAGAAGTCGTGAGTATAGTCGACGAAGGGTGGCCACAACCACGTGTGAAATCCAGAAGAGGTGTTCACGTGGAGCGAGCACTGCCGCGCATGAAAAACGAAAAAGCTGTCGGATGAGCGCCAAGCACCGAGTGAAGGCACTTCTGTGAGACTAGATCAATGTAGGGCGTGTTTGGGTACTCGGGTCCGAATTTCTTGTTTTTGCCTTTTGGCATGCTGGATGCTGCGTAAGAGATTTGACTTGGGTCAACTTTAGGCTCTTCTTTGGTCCCATGTATTTTGGTTTTCCCCCAAATTGGTTCAGCGTTTGGTTCATGGCTACACACAGTACACAGTAAATGTTATCCCTCTATTCTAACATACTTGATCTTAATCCTCTCTAATTTATCTAATCATGCCTCCATTCGAGATAAGTTGTACAAGAAAAAGATGTCCCTCGATGTTATAAATCCATTGCGATGAACAATTTGTAATTTTTTTAGTGTTTGAAACCCTATGTCGTTTTTCCTTTTAGAGATTTTTGAACGAATTTCATCAATTTTTTTACACACAGTTGATCATTTAAAATTTCTTTTGGAAGGAAGATTCGCTTTATCATTTTACACAACTTTAATGATGTAAGTTTTCTGTTTTGATATTGGTATACAGATAGATCTACGTGTACGTGAGTATAATATGACAATAATATAACAGTTTAGATCTACGTAATTATGAATGTTAAAATGAAAAACTTATAACATAAAAGTTGTGTGATTCGGTGAGGCGAAACTACACTCCAAAGGAAATTTCAAACGGTCACCCATGTACAAAGAATTTGGCAAAATTCGTCATAAAATATATAAACATGAAAACGAAATAGACCCATAAAAGGTCAACGAAACTAGGAACCGATCATCAAGATAGATTCGCATCGTCGATTTGCATTTTTTCATGTACAATTTATCTTGAATCGATGCATGGTTTTGTAGATCAAAGCGTTTCAAGAGGAAAGGTTAGGTAGATGGGTTGCATGCGGGGAGAAGAATTTGCACCCAGCGGGCAGCGGGTCTGTCTATGCGGAAACACCCAAAATTAACGTTTTCACGAGCCAAGTTTTAGACTGCTTTAAGAGCATCTCCAGCAGACGCGCTATAACAGGCGTGCGCTAAAAAAAAGCCGCTGAAATACAGCGCGGGAGCGGGCGCGCAAAAAACGCAACGCGTGCTAATTTTTTTGCCGCGTGCGGGCTTGTGCGGCATCCTACGCGGGAAATCTGGCGCACCGCTTCCCGCTCGCGCAATAAAGCGAGCCGCCAGCACGCACCCAACCACCCGGAACATTCATCAGCCCCCACGCGTCCTCTCGCGAAAACTGCCGCGTGTCGCCTCGCCTTCGTCGCACCGCTCCGCTGTCGCTTCTCCACCACCTAGCCACCCCATCGCCATCGCCTCCGGCCTCCGCCTCGACCTCACCACGCGCCGCTCCTCTTGCGCCATGCCTTCCCGCCGCCGCTCGAGATCCGGCTAGCGCGTTGTGCGCGCGCGTCCGAACGGGACGTTCTACGCCGAGATCCGGAGCGGCGATGAGCGCATCGGGCTCGACACGTTCGAGACGGCATACGAGGCGGCGTGCGCGTACGACGCGGTCGCCTGGCGCCTCGGCCGTCCTCGGCGCTCCATGAACTTCACGGACGTTTGGACGCGCCAGCAGGCGGAAGACCTCGCACCACTGGCCGTCACGCGGGAGGCGAGACAGCGGCAGCGCGAGCTCGAGCAACGCCTCATCATCGCCGAGCAGGGCGAGCGCATGCGCCTCGAGTGGGCGCGGCGGGGACGTGGTCGTGGAGGTCGCCTTCTACGCCGACAAGAAAGAAGAGAAGGAGGCGCGGAAGGCGACGAAGAAGCAAGATCGTGAGGCGAGGAGGGCCAAAAAGGAGGCCAAGAAGAAGGAGAAGGAGGAGAAGGCTGCGAGGAAGGAGGAGAAGAAGAATGGCGATGGTCCGTTGACGATCACCGTCGACTCTTCCTCCTTGGAGTACGAGTGGTCGTCGACTCTTCCTCCTTTGAGTACGAGTGGTCGTCGACTCTTCCTCCTTGGAGTACGAGTGGTCGTTGACTCTTCCTCCTTGGAGTACGAGTGGTCGTCGACTCCAGTGTCGTCCACAATATTTGACTCCTCTGACTGGGAGTCCGATTAGTTTTGTGGGTTTGAGTTGAAACAGTGCCCCGATCAGAGGCCTGGTTACGTGTTAATATAGATGGGAACAGCCCCCATCGTGGCCTTTACAATAAGTGGGCTTTGATTACATATAATGGAAAATGATGACAGAATATGAAACAAAGAGAGTAATAACGGGAGGAACTAAAACGTCTAACCCCCCCCGTTAATCTAAACCTTGGAATTGTTGGAAAGTTTTAGATTATGCTTCAAGGCCTCAAAATCCTTGGTAGATAGAGACTTGGTAAAGCCATCTACAATCTGATCTCTGCTAGAAATAAACCTGATATCAAGGAACTTATTTGCGACTCGTTCACGGACAAAATGAAAATCGATCTCAATATGCTTGGTACGAGCATGAAATACTGGGTTGGCAGATAAGTATGTGGCACCAAGATTGTCACACCATAAACAAGGTCGTTCTTTGAGACATATCCCGAGTTCCTTGAGTAGGGCTTCTATCCATATTAACTCAGCAGTGGCATTAGCAAGTGCTTTATATTCAGCCTCCGTACTAGAACGAGAGACTGTAGCTTGCTTATGAGCATTCCAAGAAATTAGGTTGGAACCGAAGAATATAGCAAAGCCACCTATAGAGCGTCTATCATCAAGGCACCCTGCCCAGTCTGCATCAGAGAAGGCACTAAGAAGAGTAGAAGGGGTCTTTTGAAAAGTAAGACCAGTTTGCAATGTACCCTTAATGTAACGCAATATTCTCTTTGCCGCTGTCCAGTGAGCAGTGGTAGGTGCATGAAGGAATTGACATACTTTATTAACTGAGAAAGAGATGTCTGGTCGTGTCAGATTCAAATATTGTAATGCACCAATGATACTTCTGTATTGAGTACTATCTTCATGGCCAAGAGGTGTACCATCAGTAAGAGACAATTTTTCTGAAGAAGATAATGGTATAGGACATGGTGTGCATTTGCTCATGCCCACTCGTGTAAGTAGATCAGTGGCATATTTTTCTTGCGTTAGTATGAGTGACTCATTCACCTTCTTTACTTCAATACCCAAAAAGAAATGAACATCTCCCAAATCTTTGAGAGCAAAATTGTGGCTGAGATCATGTAAGAGGGCAAAAATTGCTTTGTCTGAAGAGCTAGTCACAATGATGTCATCCACATAAATCAACACAAAAATGGTAACTTCAAACTTGCGATAGATAAATAGAGATGTATCTGCTTTGGAAGGTGTGAAACCAAGCTCATGAAGTTTTGAGCTAAGTCGTGAGTACCAGGCACGAGGAGCTTGTTTTAAACCATATAGAGCCTTGTTGAGTTTGCAAATATGATGCGGAGCTTGGGGATTTTCAAACCCAGGAAGTTGTTTCATGTAAACTTCCTCTTTCAGAACGCCATGTAAGAACATGTTCTTGACGTCTAGCTGACGTAGTCTCCATCCTTGAGAGACCGAAATAGCTAGCACTAGGCGAATAGTAGCTGCTTTTACAACGGGACTGAATGTGTCCTTGTAATCAAACCATAACGTTGTTTGAAACCTTTTGCCACAAGACGGGCTTTGTACCTGCCAATAGTACCATCAGAATTTTTTTTTGATACGATAGACCCATTTGCAATCAATCATATTTTTGTTTGAGCTAGGCGGTACAAGATGCCATGTCTTGTTGTGTATAGGTGCCTCATATTCTTCTTTTATAGCACGACTCCAATTGTTGTTCGCAAGAGCTTTAGAGAAATTATGTGGTTCCCCTGTAGTAGTGAATAATCCATACCGGACCGTCCCATCGGTATAGATTTTTGGATGTCGTATTCCCTTTTGTAGTCCTGTGTGGGGTTCAGCCACAGGGGGTGCTACATGAACATGTGGTATAATTAATCCAGGAGAAACAACACTTTCCACAGATGATCCAGATACACTAGATTCGCTAGCCGCAGAAGATCCAGATGACGTGGTGTGGCTGGTTGTTGGCGTAGAAGATCCAGAGGAGGGGGACCGGGGTGAAGTCCCATCAGTCGGCGTGTCAGCGCGAGATTGGCGCGAGGGCACCCGTGCGCGGGAGGCGGGCGAAGCCGCGTCCGGGCCAGGTGACGTGGATGTGCGGGACTGGCCATCCGTCTATGATTGCTCAGAGGAAGAATCTTGCCCATGATCCGAGACAGAATCGATGTAGGGATCGGAGCCAGAGGAATTGCTAGATGCACCCAATTCTGTGCTATTTTTTGAAATTCCTGGTATATTGTATGTGCCTTCTCTGATGGTATTTTCGGTATATGAGTCTGCATGTGCTTCAGCCTGTTCTTCACGTAAGATATCATGTGAATGATTAGTGGCAGAAGTAATAATCACATGGTCATTGTTAATTTCCATCCCCTCATGTTTAGAAGTGGTGTGAGGTAACAAAAGAATTTCTTCACGAAGACATGAACCGGCATTAGGATGAAGAGAATAAAATGGGAAAACATTCTCATCGAACACAACATCTCGTGAGATATAAACACGACTAGTAGATGTATCTAGACATTTTACTCCTTTGTGACAGGGACTATAACCCAAGAAAACACATCTTTTTGAATGAAAAGAGAGTTTTGGTTGGTTATAGGGACGAAGGTTTGGCCAACATGCACATCCAAACACACGAAGGGACTCATAATTGGGTTTAATATTAAGAAGTTTTTCAGTGGGACTCATGAGATTATTTTAGTGGGAAGTAGATTGATAAGATATGTGGCGGTTAAAAATGCTTCATCCCAAAATTTTAAAGGCATGGATGCATGAGCAAGTAAGGCAAGGACAACCTCAACAATATGGCGATGTTTTCGCTCAGCCGAGCCATTTTGTTGATGAGCGTGAGGACAAGACACATGATGTGTAATACCAACTTTTTGAAAGAAGGTATTAATTTTTTCATACTCACCACCCCAATCAGTTTGCATGGTTATTATTTTTTGACCAAACTTGCGTTCAACAAGTTGCTGGAAATTAAGAAAAACTTGATAAATATCAGAACGCTTTTTAAGCAAATATATCCAAGTAAATTTGCTAAAATCATCGATGAAGCTCACATAATATACGTGTTTTCCAACAGAGGCCGGGGCAGGACCCCATACATCAGAAAATATTTGTTCCAAAGGAACATTGGACACACTAGTGGAAATGGGATAGGGCAGTTGATGACTTTTGGCTTGTTGACAGGAATCACATATGTAAGGTTTTATTTGTGGCTCATAAGAGAGTTTATTTTTCGAAGCACTTGTTGAACAATAAAAGAGGACGGATGCCCTAGATGACCATGCCAAGTGGATGAAGTAGGCTTGATGGCGACAAAAGCACGCTTGAAAGACCTCGTGATGGAAGGCACGATCGGATAGAGACCACCATGGCATGGACCTTTAAAGAGAACTTTCTCCGTGACCTGATCCTTGATCAAAAAGAAGAACGGGTGAAATTCAAGAAATACATTATTATCTAGGGCAAGTTTATGAACAGATAATAAATTTTTGGATACACTAGGAATATGTAAGATATTATTTAGGGAAAGAGAACTATGAGGGGTATGCAAAGTAGAGTGACCAATGTGAGTAATTTCCATACCATCACCATTTGCCGTGTGAACTTGGTCATGTACTTTGTAATTTTCCCGAGTTGATAATTTGTTTAATTCACTAGCAACATGATTGGTTGTACCAGTGTCAAAATACCAATTTGTATCCACTCCATAAGAAGCAACATGTGCACCCTTGTTATCGGAGGGAAAATCATCATCATTATTATCCGAATACCTCCACCAACATTCACTAGCCGGGTGCCCATACTTCTTGCATATCTGACAAGTGATATCTTGACGAGGTGAGGGAACGCGGCCACGACCACGTTCACGACCACCTTTCTTTTGTGCACCACGGCCTTGTGCAGGTCCATCATGGCGTTGCTGCAGTGGGCCTCGTTGTTGCCAATTACCAGCACGAAAATTCTGCCTAGTATTATGGAAGTGACGACCACGAGTAGCTGCATTGACGGAGGATTGAAACTCCACGGGCTGATCTGATTCAGCAAGCATTTGATTTCTATAATCATATGCGGTGATTTGATCACACAAATCAGAAAGTGTGGTGTTAGTATTGGCATTAACCGAGGCAACAAGAGCATTGTATTCGCCATCAAGACCACCTATAATATATTTCTTTAACTCCTCATCTTCAATGATACGACCAGCGGCTGCAAGTTCTGAAGCAAAACTCTTCATCAACGGGATATATTTAGAAGCCGGCATATCCCTTTTCTTGGTGTTGACAAGCTTGCCTCGCAGCATATTAACACGTGTTTTGGATTGCGAGGTGAAAATAGATTCAATAGCAGCCCATATATCCGCAGCATGTTCCAATCCAAAGACTTGAGCAAGAAGATCTTTACTCAGAGATTTGGTCAGATAACTTACAATCTGTTGATCCCTTTCAATCCATACATCATATGCTGGATTGGGGATGATTCTCCTTGTGCCTTCTTCTTCTACCTCCAAGGTTTCTGGATGTGCTGAATCGGAGCCATCCAGTAGCCCCATGACACGAGCACCTCGAAGGGTTGGAAGAACTTGAATCTTCCAATATGGGTAATTATCCCGAGTGAGCTTCTCAGAGGGGGGCGAGCCGAGAAGCGCCACCAGAGACGTCGCCGAGGAGGAGGACCCTGCCATCGCAAGAAGCCAAGAATCGGGAGGGAGGGAAGGCAATCAGTGATGAGGAGGCAAGAATCGGGAGGAGTGGATTTTGTCCCAAATTATGTGGGCTGATCGGGAGGAAACGAGAGCAATCAGCGATGGGATTTTCTTTCTGGGAATTGATCGGAATCGGACCGATCGGAGCCAGACCTCGGAAGAGGCGGCTCGATACCATGTGGGTTTGCGTTGAAACAGTGCCCCGATCAGAGGCCTGGTTACGTGTTAATATAGATGGGAACAGCCCCTATCGTGGCCTTTACAATAAGTAGACTTTGATTACATATAATGGAAAATGATGACAGAATATGAAACAAAGAGACTAATAACGGGAGGAACTAAAACGTCTAACAAGTTCTAGTTTAGTCTAGTTCTAGTTATTTAGTCTAGTTTAAAATTTGGTTGTACGAATTGCGTGTTAAACTATGTAATATATTAATACTTAGTCTATTTTTACATTTTCTTTGATCTATTTATATATACAATTATGTGAAAATATAGTTTTTAGGCTGCATTTTAGCGCATCTGTAAAAGGATCAATTAAGCGCTGCATTTTGGCGCGGCGATTTACAACACTTGGTGAAGCTCTAACGGACGCCACGCGCTGCATTCGCGTAGCGCACGCTATAAACCCAAATATAACACGTTTTCTATAGCGCAGCTGCTAGAGACGCTCTAAAAAAAAGTGCCATGCAAATTCCATATAGTCCGAACAGGCTTTTTATTTCTATAGGGCCGCGCGAGAAACCGGACAGCACGAGGGAGAGACCACTCCCGAATCCCGATCGAAACATAATCTCTTTTTTTCCTCACATCTCACGAATCAATTTGACATCTGTAGGAGTAGTAGAAAAAGAACAAGAGATGAGGCCCAAAAGAAAACCAGCACAAAGGCTCACGCTGACCAGAGCAGGCCAACTGCCTAAGTAGGAAAAACGCCAGAGGCTCGAGCTAAGCCAGCCCAAAGGGCGGCGCCACACCAGAGAAATCCGGCGGGGATGGAGACCGGCAGCAGGCGTCGGGGAGGCGAGCCGGTGGGCAGGCGTCGCGGAGGCGCCGACGCATCCTGGAGAAGATGCGCGCGCGGCCACGCGTGGTCCTGGCAGATCAAGCAGGGAAGGAGGCGGCAGGCCAATCTGAAACTCGAGCGACTGCCGGCTCTGTTGGCGCTGAAGACGAGCGGGCCACACAAGCAGCCAGGGAAAAACAAAGCGGCGAAAATTGCAGCTAACAACCCTCTTCGTGGCGTTTGTTATACAAAACATAGAAATAAAATTGTTTTTATATTTACTATAGTTTGTGGCTTAATTTTTGTACTGCCCCGAATGAACAACTTAGCTTTGTTAACATGTTATTTATCTGGTTGTTCTGGTAGAGAACTGCCGCCTCCCATTAGCTCAACGGCTTCTTTTAAACGAGACGAGCACAGCTATGGCTGAAACAAGATTATCAGTACTGACGCATTCACTTTCTATACTATAGTACTTTCTATACCCAACCTACCGACCTACCCGACCCTTCCACCAAACCAAAAGAAATCTCGAACTCTGAGATTAACTTACCAAGCTGCACTAACGACTGACCACGTCGGACAAGAATCAAACCAACAATTAACAATCAAACGGTTGCTTAGTCTTGAGATCCGTCCCAGCACGCACTCTCTCTGCCGTGGTCGCATTTGCTGGATCAGCAAGTCAGCAATTGGCGAGAATCGTCAAGAAGATAATGTACTTTTCCTAGACAACGTGCGCGGCTGCTATGGTGACCGTTCCAATGCCTCTTTAGAAAAACTAACAACGACCAAGAAAATGCTGGTTTTTTTTCCCCTAAGGAGCCCGAATTCTATACTAATCAAAGATCGCTTCTTGGAATAGACTTTCAGCCCGCTATATTAATATAGTAACCACACGGCGTAACAAACGAGATCACTGCTGGGGCAAAACAGCACAATCAAGCACAAACGATAAAAGAGAAGAAAATAAAAGAAAACAAGGCCAATAATGGCGGATCAATAAAATCGAAGATGACTCGCAAACGCTGCGCCGTCCAAAAAATTCCCACCACCGTTTACCAAGCAGCACCTTCAAGGAGTAAAGCGACAACGACGAAACTGCTGTCCGAACTGGTCCTACGGTTTCCCCCGGTACGCGGGAGTGGGGAAGAGGTACACCCGACACTCTTTAAGAAGGAATAATGACACTCAAGCGTCACCATGTCGGTGCCAAGATGATAGGGATTTTTTCTGACCCCCAAAAAACCACACCTCCGTACAAATACGTAGGACTCCATCACTCTTGCCAGCCACGAACATACGCCACCACGATCTTGAAGTCATCATTGTTGTCTCACCATGGAAAACGTTGCGAGGCCGGCCGGACTAAGAAGAACCAGTCATAAGTAGAGAGTGGCAGTACCACAACCATGTGGAAGGGAACAACCTCCACCGCTAAAGACGATAGCCGACCGGACACATCGACAAGAGCACCCAGGCCCTTGGAGCCAGAAGGTAGCAGCAACACGACCACTTGGAGGACTTCCTCCATCGCCAACGTCGGGTGCTGACCGAACGCGACAGCAGGCACACACCAGGGCCCGAAAGAGTGTTTGAAGTCCCTGCTGTCACGCTGCTGCACATAGACCGTCACTGCCGCTACCCTCTTATTCAGTACCATAGGTCCGGCCAGACCCATACTAGGCCACGAAGTGCTTGTCGCCATGTTGCGGCATGGGTGGTGTCGTCTCCGCCATCCAAGTCACAAACTGCTCGAAGTCCAACCAGAGGCAGAAAGGATGAGCCCGTCCCACCTTGACCCAGATTGGGCCCAAAAGGGCCCATATCTAGGCATGTAGGGCTCTGAGCTCAACCATCCCATCGCCATCGCCACCAACCGGCAGCTCCACCGCAGCATACACTATCCCCGCAGTAATAGGTCACCGCCATTGCGTCAGACCACCGCTGCCAAGGAGTACCGCCTAGAGCTGCACTATCTTGTGTAAGGAGTGCCTTTGAGACGGGAAAGGTTGGGGGGCCGCCGGCGGCGGCGCGGTCCAGGCCAAGCCCGACGATGCACGCCGACGACTACGGGGATGGGGTGGGAAGAGGGATATAGGGGAGGTAGATGGCGGCGCGCCCAGCTGCCCGTGCAGGGGCGACCAGTACGCAAGAGATACGAGGCGTTTTATCCACGAAGGGAGTCGTTCATGTAGGAGCTAAGCTCTCGTTAATAAAGGATCAAACACCAACATCACATGAAAACCCCTAGAACTAATCCAGTCATCGTGGATAAGGAGTTGTCCATCCTCTCCATCCCGCATGTACTGATGGCGCATCGATGTTTTGCCCCTACAAGTCCATGTTGTCTTTTTTAGCTAGAGAAGTGAGTAAATTACATAAACCTATCACAATTCAGGCCAAGTTTGCGAGTCAGTACTGATATAGGTATTTTTTGCGATTCACTACCAAATTTGAGGCACATCGTTAACCACACTACTTTTCATCTAATTGCATTTTACCATGTTTCCTAACAGGTGTGGCCATCTAATAGAGCTGACTACTCAACAAAAATAGGCACAAGTGGAAGATGAGTTGAGGTGGATAAGGGCCCACCTGTCATCCCCCATACTCTTTGCCTCATCCACTAGACGAACAGATACCCGTCGCCGGCTCTAGAGGCAGGCTCCCAGGGAGGCAACATGGCGGTAGCAAGGGTGGGGCGGGCTAGCGGAGGCACTTGGAGTAGGCCGGCATGGTGGCGGCACTTGGAGTAGGGCGGAGCTAGCCCATAGTGAGCGAGGTTGTCTTAGGATCGAGGTTTGATCCTGGCGACCCACTCGGTACGGACGCGCGGTATGGCCGCATCCCACCGTACTGACGGTTATTACGAGCACATTAATTTCTTATAATATCGTAAACTTGTTGGTATGAGAGTTTGACTCTCAGCTATTTTGCCCAATTGTGTTTTCACGGTCTTTGTTCTTTCCTATAAAGTTTGAACATCATTTTTAATAGTAACTTCTTGCTTAGATAATTTACCAATAATAGAATCATGGTTCTCCATAATCTTAATAAGAAGATTATTCTATTCAGTTTGTTCTTGCATAAAAGCTTTGAAAGAATTTTTAAGCGGGAGATTACCATTACTCGATCCATTACTATTAGTATAGTTGTTGTTGCTTGGAGCATCTGCAGGATTAGTGTATTGCTTTTGAAAGTTTGAGCCAAAGTTTTGACTCTTCTATGTAGGGTTGTAAGGATTATGAGCTGTAAAATCTATTTTCTCAATATTTAAGTTGGTGATGGCATTTACCTGGGTTTCCTTACCTTAAGAATTTTTAGGAGCTCATCTACCTTTGAAGTAAGCTTTTCATTAGTCTCCTCGGTGATTGCATTCACCTTTATTGAGGAGTGTCTCTCTATATTCCATTGGGCATGTTTGCTTTGCATGTCATCTAGAAGCTTCTTGGCAACATTTACTTACTTGCCCATGAATGTGGCTCCGGCTGCAGTGTCAAGCATAGATTTAAACATTATATTAAGGGTATTATAAAACAAGTGGAGAATTAACCACTCTTCAATATCATGGCTAGGACAACTCACTACGGCTTCCTTCACCCTTTCCCAAGCTAGCTCTAGTGGCTCACGATCTTCTTGTCTAAAACCTGTAATATTAGATAGAAGTTGCATATTCTTAGATGGAGGGAAAAACTCAGCCATGAAAATATTAGTACACTCCTCCCATGAAGCGATAGAGCCTTTAGGCAAAGCTAGCAACCAATATGAAGGAGGTAGGAGATGGAGGTGATAAACTATGGTGGTTTGCATCTCCTTTGGTGTGTGATGGATGAGATCTGAATGGTGAATGTGTTCTGTGACAGCTAGAGGGTGTGTCTCTCCTCGAATGATCTCCCTTCCTTCACATAAGTAGTTCCGTTTGACCTAAGGAAAGCTCTGACAGGTGGTACAGGCGGGCCTTGCTCGTACTGATGATCGTTACGACTCCTAGAAATACATTTTTGTCCCTGGTTAACTTGGTTGTGTTGGCAACGACACATTCTTCACTAATTGCTCCCGATTTTACCATAAAAGTGTGATTTTCTGCACATCACAAATTAAGAGAAATATTTGCACATATTTGCTATAATTAGTCATTAGTAGCAAGGCTAGAGAGGTATTTGGTTAATTTCTTGACTTAAAATAAGTTTTAAATGCGGATAAAGATGGCTATTTTCACATTTATCAGTCTATGAACTCGTTATCTACATAGATCTCCAAATGGTCACCCTATGCCCATGCTAGGCCACGACCAAGCCCCATATGACCGACACTTTAGGGGAGACCAAGACCACCGATTCTATGTGTCACCACCACATCTGCCCTGGTGTCTGCTACCCTCGACCACAGAGACATATGCCTAACCGATGCAAACTTGTCGCACCTCGAGGGCCAAGAACTACAAGGCAGTGACACGTCTGTCACTGTCACCCGCTCCTGATGTAGGGGTTCGTAGCATGGAAAACAAAAAAATTCTACCGCATGCACACAAACACGCCAAGATCTATCTACTAGATTGTAGCAACGAGTCGATAGAAGCACTCACCCTCGAAGATTCCAAAGCGGTTGTCGAGAGCAGATTCTCGTGTGTGATGTAGTCGTACACTTGCCGATCTCAAGATCGCGTAGACGATCCTTCCGGAGTTGCGTTCCGGCAGCGCTTCCGCAGTCAGTCACACGTTCGGTACTCGATGAAGACCTTCCTCTCCCATGTTCCAGCAGGCAACGGAGGTTGTAGTTCTCCCTCGTGATTCCGGCAGCACGACGGCGTGGTGTCGGAAGTAGAGGGAAGATCCCGCAGGGCTTCGCCTAAGTCGGTGCGAGTTATGGTGGATCTAGGGTTTTCCGGCGATCTAGGTTTAGAAGGCCGGAGAGGAGGAGGAGGTGGTGTCTGTGAAGGCTAGGGCAACGGTGACGAGGCGGCGGCAACGGCGTGCGGCGGTGGCGGCTAGGCAGCGGCGGCGCACGGTGGGGAGGGCTAGGGATTGTGTCTTTGGGGCAGCCCTCCCCCCTATTTATGAGAGGGGGTGGATTGGGAGAGGGGAGTTTAAATCCATACCCAAACCCAAGTTGGATAGAAGGAAGGACTCTTTCCTTCTTCCACTAGGAAACTATTTTTCCAGTTTGACTTTTCAAACCTCCCTTTTGACTTTCAATTTAGAGCTTTATTTCTCTCTCGCAAATGCCCAACCAAGTGACCCAGGACATGATCCAATCATTCCACTTACCCATGACACATTCATGGACCATTCCCCTTCCGGTCCGGTGAACCTTCTAGAACCTTCTAGAACCTCTCCGATGAAAACATCGAAATCATTCCTGAACTCCAGAATCGGACTTTCCTTATATGAATCTTATTCTCCAGACCATTCCGAATCTCCTCGTGATATCCCGAATCCCATTCGGGAGTCTAAACAACATTCGGTTTCCCTACTTTCATTCCATATCTACTAAACAACATCGAATCCTTAAGTGTATCTCCCTACGGTTCGTGAATTATGCGGACATGACCGAGACACTTCTCCGATCAATAACCAATAGAGTAATCTGGAAATTCATATGGCTCCCACATATTTCTACGATTACTTCGCGATCGAATGAACCACTTACATACGATACCAATTTCCCTTTGTCTCGCAATAGTTTACTTATCCGAGGTTTGATCGTCGGTATCTCTGCATACCTAGTTCAACCTTGTTACCGATAAGTACTCTTTTTTCTCGTTCCCGTGATATGTGATCCCTTGTGAGCCAGTCACATGCTTGCAAGCTAATTGGATGACATAGAGTATATCTATCCGTCATATGGATGGACAAATCCCACTCTTGATCCATGTGCCTCAACACATACTTTCCGAACACTCAATGCCACCTTTATAGCCACCCAGTTACGGTGTGGTGTTTGATGTCATCAAAGCATCCTTCCGGTGATGGTGATTAGCATGATCTCATGGTCGAAGGAATTAGGTTACTATGTATCAGAAAGCTTATAGAAAATGAACTATTGAAATGACTTGATCTTTATGCTATGCTTATCTATAGGAGTATGTCCATCATATCATTCTCCTAATGATATGATCTTGTTGTTAATAACATCTCAATGTTCATGATCGAGAAACCACGATCATCTATTAACCAACAAACTAGTATTATAAAGAGGCTTTACTAGGGACTCTAATTTAGTTTACAAATCACACAAGTATTAATGTTTCCGGTCAATACTATTATAGCATGAATGTAAACATTTATCATAAACACAAAGATATAATAATAACCACTTTTTTTATTGCCTCTAGGGCATATCTCCAACAGTCTCCCACTTGCACTAGAGTCAACTAATCTAGATTACATGGTAATATACCGAACACCCATGGTGGTTTGGTGCCTGTCATGTTTTGCCCTCGGGAGAGGTTTAGTCAACGGATCCGCCACATTCAGATCTGTGTGTACTTTGCAAATCTGTATGTCACCATCTTGGACATGCTCTCGAATAGCGTGAAAACGTAGCTTGATGTGCTTCAGCTTCTTGTGTGACATTGGTTCTTGCGCATTGGCTATGGCACCCATGTTATCACAGTAGATAGACATTGGGTCCAGTGTACTTGGAACCACACCGATCTCTGTAATGAACTCCTTCATCCATATCGCCTCTTGTGAAGCCTCCGAAGCAGCTATATATTCCGATTCAGTTGAAGATCTCGCCACAAAATTTTGCTTTGCACTCCTCCAACTAAGTGCTGCACCATTCAAAGTAAATACGTATCCAGATTGAGATTTAGAATCATCCGGATCGGTGTTCCAACTAGCATCGGTGTAACCATTAACAACGAGTTGTTCATCACCTCCATAAGAAAGAACCATATCCTTAGTTCTTCTCAAGTACTTAAGGATGTTTTTGACCGCTGTCCAATGATCCACTCCTGGATCACTTTGATATCTACTAGTCAAACTAACAACATATGCAATGTTGGGTCTAGTACATAGCATGGCATACATTAGAGATCCTATGGCTGAGACTTTGTCCAAATATGTACTCTGTGACAATGATATTAGGCGTCTTGATCTATCTCTATAAATCTTTATGCCTAATATGTAAGCTGCTTCGCCAAGATCTTTCATTGAAAAACTATTATTCAAATAATCCTTGACACTATTAAGAAGGTCTACATCATTCCCAATCAACAATATGTCATCTACATATAGTATTAAGAATGCTATAGAGCTCCCACTCACTTTCTTTTAAATACAAGCTTCTCCATAAGTTTGTATGAAACCAAAAATTTTGATCACCTTATCAAAACGTTGATTCCAACTTCGGGATGCTTGCTTCAATCCATAAATGGACCGTTGAAGTTTGCATACCTTCTTAGCATCTTTAGGATCGACAAAACCTTTGGGTTGTACCATATACAACTCTTCATCAAGGTCTCCAATGAGGAACGCCATTTTGACATCCATCTGCCATATCTCATAATCATAATATGCAGCGATTGCTAACAAAATCCTCACAGACTTTAGCTTCGCTACCGGTGAGAAAGTCTCATCGTAGTCAACTCCTTGAATTTGTCGAAACCCTTTTGCGACAAGTCGAGCTTTATAGACAGTAACATTACCATCGGCATCTGTTTTCTTCTTGAAAATCCATTTGTTCTCGACAGCCTTCCAGCCATCCGGTAAATCCACCAAAGTCCATACTTGGTTTTCGTACATGGATCCAATCTCGGATTTCATGGCTTCTTGCCATTTATTGGAATCTGGGCTCATCATCTCTTCCTCATATGTTACAGGGTTGTTGGTGTTTTCCACCAACATGACACTCATAACGGGATCATACCAATCGAGAGTGTTGCGAGTTCTTGTTGACCTGCGAGGTTCCGTAGTAATTTCAACCGAAGTTTCATGATCAACATCATTATATTCCTCTCTTATTGGTGTAGGCGTCACATGAACTTCTTTCGGTGCTGCGCTACTCTCAAATCCGAGTGAAGGTTCGACAACCTCGTCGAGTTCTACTTTCCTTCTAGTCACTTCTTTCGAGAGAAACTCCTTCTCTAGAAAGGATCCACTCTTGGCAACAAAGATTTTACCCTCGGATCTATGATAGAAGGTATACCCAATAGTTTCCTTCGGGTATCCTATGAAGACGCATTTTTACGCTTTGGGTTCAATCTTGTCGGGCTGTAACTTCTTTACATAAGCTTCGCAACCCCAAACTTTAAGGAACGACAATTTAGGTTTCTTCCCAAACCATAATTCATACGGTGTCGTTTCAACGGATTTAGATGGTGCCCTATTTAAAGTGAATGCGGCTGTTTCTAATGCATAACTCCAAAATGATAGCGGTAAATCTGTAAGTGACATCATAGAACGAACCATATCTAAGAGAGTTCGATTACGATGTTCAGACACACCATTACGTTGCGGTGTTCCCGGCGGTGTCAATTGTAAAAGTATTCCGCATTTCTTCAAATGCTCGCCAAACTTGTAACTAAGATATTCACCTCCACGATCAGATCGTAGAAATTTAATCTTCTTGTTATGTTGATTCTCTACCTCACTTTGAAATTCCTTAAACTTCTTGAAAGTTTCGGAATTATGTTTCATGAAATAAATATACCCATATCTACTCAAGTCATCCGTGAAGGTAAGAACATAACGATAACCACCGCACAATGCTCCACTCATTGGGTCACACACATCGGTATGTATGATTTCCAATAAGTCCATAGCTCGCTCCATCATACCAGAAAATTGAGTCTTAGTCATTTTACCCATCATACATGCTTCGCATCTTTCAAGTGATTCGAAATCAAGTGATTCAAGAAGTCCATCGGAATGGAGTTTCTTCATACGCTTCACTCCAATATGACCAAGACGTCAGTGCCACATATAGGTCGAGTTATCGCTCAATTTCAAACGTTTAGCTTCAATGTTATTAATGTGTGTATTTCTACAATCGAGATTCAAAAAGAATAGACCATCTATCAAAGGTGCATGTGCATAAAACATATTACTCATATAAATCGAACAACCATTATTCTCGGATTTAAATAAGTAACCGTCTTGCAATAAACATGATCAGGATATAATGTTCATGCTCAACGCAGGCACCAAATAACGATTATTTAAGTATAAAACTAATCCCGATGGTAGATGAAGAGGTAGCATGCCGACTGCGATCACATCAACCTTTGATCCATTTCCAATGCGCATCGTCACCTCGTTCTTCGCTAGTTTCCGTCTATTCTGCATTACCTGTTTCAAGTTACAAATATGAGCAACCGAACCAGTATTAAATACCCAGGCACTACTACGATTACTAGTGAGATACACATCAATAACATGTATATCGGATATACCTTTCTTCTTGATGTTGTCGTTCTTCAAATCCGCCAAGTACTTAGGGAAATTCCGCTTCCAGTGACCCTCTCCCTTGCAGTAAAAGCACTCAGTATTAGGCTTAGGCCCAGCCTTGGTCTTCTTCACCGGCGCGGTAACTTTCTTACCGCCCTTATTGAAGTTTTCCTTTTTCTTAGAATTGCCTTGCTTCTTGAATTTGGTGGTCTTATTGACCATCAACACTTGGTGCTCTTTCTTGATATCCACTTCCGCAGACTTTAACATGGAGAAGAGTTCGGGCAACGACCTGTCCATGTTCTGCATATTGTAGTTCATCAAAAAGTTCTTGTAACTTGGTGGTAGTGATTGGAGGACACGGTGAATCCCCAAAGCATTAGGAATTACTATACCCAAGCTTTGAAGCTTGCTTGCGTGCCCAGACATCTTAAGCACATGCTCACTGACGGAGCTGCCCTCTTCCATCTTGCAGTTAAAGAACTTTTCAGAAGCCTCATAACTTTCAACTGCCGCGTGAGCCTCAAATATCATTTTGAGTTCACGGACAATATCATGTGGGTCATGGTTCTCAAACCTTTTCTAAAGCTTCGATTCCAAACCATACAAGATAGCACACTGAACTATGGAGTACTAATTCTTCCGAGCGAGGAAAACATTCTTTATCTCATCGGTAGCATTAGTTGCAGGTGGGTCACCCAGCGGTGCATCCAGCACATAGGTCAAATTACCAGCATTGAGGACAATCCTTAAATTGCGGAACCAATCCGCGAAGTTGCTTCAATTGTTTTTCAACTTTTCTTTCTCTAGGAACGCATTAAAATTGATGGTAGGGGCCGCCATTGATTTACAACATATTCGCAATAGTTTAGACTAAGTTTATGACAAATTGAGTTCTAATTAATAGTTAAATTAATCTAGGTGAACTCCCACTCAAAACAATATCCCTCACATTGTTTTAGTGATCACATGAACCAAATCCACCACATCAAAACCGATCATCACAAGAATTGATGTAGCTTCAATGGCGAACAATCAACATGTTCATCATATCTACTATATGACTCATGCTTTACCTTTTGGTGATACGTGTTCCGAGACCATGTCTGTACATGCTAGGCTCGTCAAGATCAAACCTTAGCTTCCGCATGAGCAAATATGGCTTACTCCCGTTGTATACACTCGCAGAATCTAACACACCCGATCATCACATGGTGCTTCGAAACAACGAGTCTTGGCAACGATGCCTACTAAGGATGAACACTTTATAACTTGATATTTTGTGAGAGGGATCATCTTATAATGCTACTGTCGCGATCTAAGCAATATAAGATGCATAAAAGGATTAACATCACATGCAATTCATAATATGTGATATGATATGGCATTTCTTCTTGTGCTTCCGATCTCCATCTTCAAGCACGAACATGATCTCCATCATCACTAGCGTGGCGTCAAGGTCAATGGCGCTGCTCCATGGTTGTCGTCCACCAGTATCAACTATTATAACCTCTTTGAATAATAGACATGCAGGTCTTAATGGAATTAAAAAACAACCATATGGCTCCTGCCGGTTGTCGACTTACAATAAGGAACATTGCATACATCACATATAATCACAATCATGGCCATATCACATCACAGCACACCCCTGCAAAACAAAGTTAGACGCCTCTAATTTTCTTTGCATGTTTTATGTGGTTTGGGGCTTTCAATAAGTGTCGTTCTAACTTACGAACAAGAACCACAACGTTGATGCTTGAACTATCAAGTGCCTGTTGTAAATTGAATCTATACTATGATGGGAGAGACAGACACCCGCAAAGCCACTTATGCAATACAAGTTGCATGTTAAGTGTGGAGCAAGTCTCATGAACGATGTCATGTAAGGTTATCCCAGGCCGCTTCATCCCATCATACCGCAAGATGCAAAGTACACAAAAAGCAATTGATAATAAAAGCACCACCGCCCACAATGACCATTGTGTTCTACTCGTGCAACAGATCTACATATAGACACGGCTCTGATACCACTGTAGGGGTGCGTAGCATGGAAAACAAAAAAATTCTACCGATGCACACAAACAAGCCAATATCTATCTACTAGATTGTAGCAATGAGTCGATAGAAGCACTCACCCTCGAAGATTCCAAAGCGGTTATCGAGAGCAGATTCTCGTGGGTGATGTAGTCATACACTTGCCGATCTCAAGATCGCGTAGACGATCCTTCTGGTGCTGCGTTTCGGCAGCACTTCCGCAGTCGGTCACACGTTCGGTACTTGATGAAGACCTTCCTCTCCCTTGTTCCAGCAGGCAGTGGAGGTTGTAGTTCTCCCTCGCGATTCCGGCAGCACGATGGCGTGGTGTCTGAAGTAGAGGGAAGATCCCGCAGGGCTTCGCCTAAGCCGGTGCGAGTTATGGTGGATCTAGGGTTTTCCGGCGATCTAGGTTTAGAAGGCCGGAGAGGAGGAGGTGGTGTCGGCGGTGGCTAGGGCGACGACGACGAGGCGGCGGCTAGGCGGCGGCGCACAGTGGGGGGCTAGGGCTTGTGTCTTTGGGGCAGCCCTCCCCCTCTATTTATGAGAGGGAGGGAGGCTTCGGAGAGGGGAGTTTGAATCCATACCCAAACCCCAGTTGGATAGAAGGAAGGACTCTTTCCTTCTTCCACTAGTAAACTATTGTTCCAATTTGACTTTTCAAACCTCCCTTTTGACTTTCAATTTAGAGCTTTATTTCTCTGTCGCAAATGCCCAACCAAGTGACCTAGGACATGATCCAATCATTCCACTTACCCATGACACATTCATGGACCATTCCCCTTCCGATCGGGTGAACCTTCTAGAACCTTCTAGAACCTCTCCGATGAAAACATCGAAATCATTCCCGAACTCCAGAATCAGACTTTCCTTATATGAATCTTATTCTGTGGACCATTCCGGATCTCATCGTGATATCCCGGATCCCATTCGAGACTCCAAACAACATTCGGTTTCCCTACTTTCATTCCATATCTACTAAACAACATCGAATCCTTAAATGTGTCTCCCTACGGTTCGTGATTTATGCGAACATGACCGAGACACTTCTCCGATCAATAACCAACAGAGGAATCTGGAAATTCATATGGCTCCCACATATTTCTACGAATACTTTGCGATCAAATGAACCACTTACATACGATACCAATTTCCCTTTTTCTCGCGGTAGTTTAATTATCCGAGGTTTGATCGTCAGTATCTCTGCATACCTAGTTCAACCTCGTTACCGATAAGTACTCTTTTCTCGTTCCCGTGATATGTGATCCCTTGTGACCCAGTCACATGCTTTCAAGATAATTGGATAACATTCCACCGAGAGGGCCTAGAGTATATCTATCCGTCATATGGATGGACAAATCCCACTCTTGATCCATGTTCCTCAACACATACTTTCTGAACACTCAATGCCACCTTTATAGCTACCCAGTTATGGTGTGGTGTTTGATGTCATCAAAGCATCCTTCCGGTGATGGTGATTAGAATGATCTCATGGTCGAAGGAATTAGGTTACTATGTATCAGAAAGATTATAGCAAACGAACTATTGAAATGACTTGATCTTTATGCTACGCTTATCTATAGGAGTATGTCCATCATACCATTCTCCTAATGATATGATCTTGTTGTTAATAACATCTCAATGTTCATGATCGAGAAACCATGATAATCTATTAACCAACAAACTAGTATTATAAAGAGGCTTTACCAGGGACTCTAATTTAGTTTACAAATAAAACAAGTATTAATGTTTCCGGTTAATACTATTATAGCATGAATGTAAACATTTATCATAAACACAAAGATATAATAATAACCACTTTTTTATTGCCTCTAGGGCATATCTCCAACACCTGATGGAGCTTAAGTTTTTACCAGAGATGTTGGTGTAGGGTTTCGTAGCATGGAAAACAAAAAATTTCTACCGCAAAGAAACAAACAAGCCAAGATCTATCTACTAGATTGTAGCAACGAGTCGATGGAATAACTCACCCTCGAAGATTCCAAAGCGTTTAACGAGAGCAGATTCTCGTGGGTGATGTAGTCGTACTCTTTCCGATCTCAAGATCGCGTAGACGATCCTTCCGCGCCAAGCGTTTGAGCGCTCCCAGATTGGTCACACGTTCATTTTCGATGAAGACCTTCCTCTCCTTGTTACAGAAAATGGATGTTGTAGTACTCTCCTCACGATTCCTAAGACAACGGTGTGGTACCGGAAGTAGAGGGAGATCTCATTGAGCTTCGCCTTGCCGAGCAGTATGGTGGAGTATGAGAGAGCTTTGGTGATCTAGGGTTTAGACACACCAATTAGAAGGCTCTAAACCGGAGGCTAGGGCAATTAGAAGCTCTAACTTGACGGCTTGGGAGAAATCCCTAGGCTGTGGCTAGGGTTTAGATTTTAGAGGAGAGGGACTTGTGTGTCCTAGGAGGGAGCCCTGCCCCTCCTTATATAGGTGGAGGGGCCGGCGGCCAAGGGGAGGGAGTGGAGTCCCTCCCCAACTCGGCTTGGGTGGTGCGCCGGCTTGGGGAGGAGGACTCCCTCCCCAACTCGGTTTCACCTCTTCCTCCTCTTTCCAAAAAATGCCGTTTGACTTTTCAAACTAGCCGTTTGACTTTTCAAACTAGGATTTGAATAAACCCTTTATTTTGGACAGCGATGACATTTAGTACATGATGCAATCATTCCAACTTGTAATGACACATTCATGTACCCTTCCCCCCTTTTTGAAGTGCCAGACATTCCGGAACATTCTAGAACATTCCCGATGAAAACACCGGAACCATTCCCCAACTCCGAAACGGGACTTTCCTTATATGAATCTTATTCTCCGGACCATTCCGGATCTCCTCGTGATATCCCGGATCCCATCCGAGACTCCGAACAACATTCGGTCTCTTACTCATCATTCCATAACTACTCAACAACATCGAATCCTTAAGTGTGTCTCCCTACGGTTCGTGAATTATGCGGACATGATCGAGACACTTCTCCGATCAATAACCAATAGAGGAATCTGGAAATTCATATGGCTCCCACATATTTCTACGATTACTTTGCGATCGAATGAACCACTTACATACGATACCAATTTCCCTTTGTCTCACGATATTTTACTTATCCGAGGTTATGATCGTCGGTATCTCTGCATACCTAGTTCAACCTCGTTACTGATAAGTACTCTTTTCTTGTTCCCGTGGTATGTGATCCCTTGTGAGCCAGTCACATGCTTGCAAGCTAATTGGATGACAGTCCACCGAGAGGGCCCAGAGTATATCTATCCGTCATATGGATGGACAAATCCCACTCTTGATCCATGTGTCTCAACCAATACTTTCTGAACACTCAATGCCACCTTTATAGCCACCCTATTACGGTGTGGTGTTTGATGTCATCAAAGCATCCTTCCGGTAAAGGTGATATGCATGATCTCATGGTCGAAGGAATTAGGTTACTATGTATCAGAAAGCTTATAGCAAATGAACTATATTAAATGACTTGATCTTTATGCTACGCTTAACTATAGGAGTATGTCCATCACATCATTCTCCTAATGATATGACCTCTGTTAATAACATCTCTATGTTCATGATCGAAACCATGATCATATATTAACCAACAAGCTAGTTTAACAAGAGGCTTTACTAGGGACTCTTTTATGTTTACAAATCACACAAGTATTAATGTTTCCGGTCAATACAATTATAGCATGGTATGTAAACATTTATCATAAGTATGAAGATATGATAATAACCACTTTATTATTGCCTCTTGGGCATATCTCCAACAGTCTCCCACTTGCACTAGAGTCAATAATCTAGTTTCAAACCTTTGTGTATTCAACACCTATGGCTTTCTGGTGTCGTATGTACACGATTGCTAGTGGTCAACTGATCTCCGGATCTGACACTTCCAGGTCCGTGTGTAATTGCATGTCTTTGCGTCTCTACGCATCACTCATTTTCTAATGAGATGGCTTTGTACAAATTTGGTCCTTTGGTGTGACCTTTAGTTCTTTGGGGTTAAAACATGTTGATAATATTGTCGTACAATATATCTTCATAGTATTATCCCTGCTGTGAACTACACTTAGTTTGATAACAAACTACTTGACACAAATGCCCTCTTTTGCTGCTATAACAGCAGTTATATACTTAGCCTTTTGTTGTAGTATCTGTCATAATGTCTCAACTTTGGAACTCATCCAAATCCATTATGGAACTTACTTTCCATCACATTGTGCCACCCTTAGTTTAGATTGAGATAAACTTAATTTGTACTTCGTGACAAAACTAGTATCAATGTAATTCATTTACAATGAACTAACCATCTATTTGTCACTTCTACAAAATAATATATTCTTATTTCTTTTACAAGATCATAAGAATATCCTTACTATCTTCAAAGTGGATGTTTTGATGGTAATAAAGTGGACGTACCAACACCAATTTTTTAATAGTAAAGATAATGAGAACATCATTAATACTCCCCATGAGTTTTTTCTTAGCATTATCATTGAGTGGGACATCCAAATAACAATCTTCTAATGGTGGCAAATCAAGCATTTCATAAATCTTCCTAGGCATAATAGAGACACTTGAACCAAGATCACATGAAGCTTTGAGATCAAAGTCATTCACTTGCATATTAATAATGGGTTCCCAACTATCTTCTACTTTCCTAGAAATAGAAGCTTTGTGTTTTAGCTTCTCTTCCTTAATCTTAACAAGAGCATCTATAATGTGTTTGGTGAAAGCAACATGCATATCACTAGCATCAGGACTTCTAGCAAGCCTTTGCAACAACATAATCACTTCAGAAATATCGCAACCATCAATATCAAAGTCAAACTTAGCATCACTAGTGGTAGGTGTAGGGTTTCGTAGCATGGAAAACAAAAAAATTCTACCGCATACAAACAAACAAGCCAAGATCTATCTACTAGATTGTAGCAACGAGTCGATGGAATAACTCACCCTCGAAGATTCCAAAGTGTTTAACAAGAGCAGATTCTCGTGGGTGATGTAGTCGTACTCTTCCCGATCTTAAGATCGCGTAGACGATCCTTCCGGCGCTGCGTTTCGGCGCTCCCGATCGTCGTCACGTTCGGTACTCGACGAAGACCTTCCTCTCCCTTGTTCCAAAGAAAATGAGGTTGTAGCACTCTCCTCGTGATTCCGGCAGCACAACGGCGTGGTACCGGAAGTAGAGGGGAGATCTCGCAGGGCTTCTCCTTAAGCCGGAGCGAGTATGGTGGACTATGAGAGAGACCCTCGATGATCTAGGGTTTAGACATGCCGAGGAGGGGGCAAGGCCGGCGGCTAGGGTTAGCTAGGCTAAGCAGGAGGCATGGCGGCCAGCTAGGGGCTCAGGGGTGTGAGAGGTGTGTCTGGAGGGGCAGCCCTGCCCCTCCTTATATAGGTGGAGGGGGCGCGCCAAGGGGAGGGGAGTCCCTCCCCAACTCGGTCTCCAAGGGTCGGCGATGGAGGGGAGGAACTCCTCCCCAACTCGGTTTCCACCTTCCCCTCCACTTCCCAAAATAGCCGTTTGACTTTTCAAATTGGCGTTTGACTTTTCAAACTAGGATTTGATTAAATCCTTTATTTTGTTCAGCGACAACACTTAGTACATGATGCAATCATACCAACTTGATATAACACATTCATGTACCCTTCCCTTCCAGAGTGCCAGACATTCCGGAACCTTCTAGAACATTCCCGATGAAAACACCGGAACCATTCTCCAACCCCGAAACAGGACTTTCCTTATATGAATCTTATTCTCCGGACCATTTCGGATCTCCTCGTGATATACGGATCCCATCCGAGACCAACAACATTCGGTCTCTTACTCATCATTCCATAACTACTCAACAACATCGAATCCTTAAGTGTGTCTCCCTACGGTTCGTGAATTATGCGGACATGATCGAGACACTTCTCCGATCAATAACCAATAGAGGAATCTGGAAATTCATATGGCTCCCACATATTTCTACGATTACTTTGCGATCGAATGAACCACTTACACACGATACCAATTTCCCTTTGTCTCACGATAGTTTACTTATCCGAGGTTTTGATCGTCAGATCTCGCATACCTAGTTCAACCTCACATCGATAAGTACTCTTTTCGTTCCGTGGTATGTGATCCCTTGTGAGCCACCACATGCTTGCAAGCTAATTGGATGACATTCCACCGAGAGGGCCCAGAGTTTATCTATCTCATATGGATGGACAAATCCCACTCTTGATCCATGTGTCTCAACCCATACTTTCCTAACACTCAATGCCACCTTTATAGCCACCCGATTCACGTGTGGTGTTTTATGTCATCAAAGCATCCTTCCGATGGTGATAAGCATGATCTCATGGTCGAAGGAATTAGGTTACTATGTATCAGAAAGCTTATAGCAAATGAACTATATTAAATGACTTGATCTTTATGCTACGCTTAACTATAGGAGTATGTCCATCACATCATTCCCCTAATGATATGACCCTGTGTTAATAACATCTCTATGTTCATGATCAGGAAACCATGATCATACATTAACCAACAAGCTAGTTTAACAAGAGGCTTTACTAGGGACTCTTTTATGTTTACAAATCACACAAGTATTAATGTTTCCGGTTAATACAATTATAGCATGGTATGTAAACATTTATCATAAGTATGAAGATATGACAATAACCACTTTATTATTGCCTCTTGGGCATATCTCCAACAGTCTTCCACTTGCACTAGAGTCAATAATCTAGTTTCAAACCTTTGTGTATTCAACACCTATGGCTTTCTGGTGTCGTATGTACACGATTGCTAGTGGTCAACTGATCTCCGGATCTGACACTTCCAGGTCCGTGTGTAATTGCATGTCTTTGCGTCTCTACGCATCACTCATTTTCTAATGAGATGGCTTTGTACAAATTTGGTCCTTTGGTGTGACCTTTAGTTCTTTGGGGTTAAAACATGTTGATAATATTGTCGTACAATATATCTTCATAGTATTATCCCGCTGTGAACTACACCTAGTTTGATAACAAACTACTTGACACAAAATGCCCTCTTTAGCTGCTATTATAGCAGTCATATACTTAGCCTTTTGTTGTAGTATCTGTCACAATGTCTTAACTTTGGAACTCATCCAAATCCATTATGGAACTTACTTTCCATTATATTGTGCCACCCTTAGTTTAGATTGAGATAAACTTAATTTGTACTTTGTGACAAAACTAGTATCAATGTAGTACTTTTACAATGAACTAACCATCTATTTGTCACTTCTACAAATAATATACTCTTAGTTCTTCCAAAAGATCATAAGAATATCCCTACTATCGTCCAATGATCATCTTATGAATTATTCTGGTATATGCTCATAACATTTAGAGCATAGGACATATCTGGATTTGTACATATCACAATATGATTGATATAAATACTCTTTGTGATTTCATACATCAAGTATCAATCTATACTTGAATCTTTGTTTCACTTACCAAGTGTCAATGCACTTGAATATATCATCAATATTGAACTCATTCAATCCTTTCTGTGTGACAAGAACCTTTCTTGTAGTTTCTATATTGAACTCATGCAATACATCATCTATGTATTTTCGGCACAACCATATTAGCGTCTATTGATGCCAAATATTTGGGTTTTGCCTAAGTCTTTCATCAGGATGAAATTCTTTAATATGTGTTAATAAAAGATACATTATTTCCAATCAACAATATGTCTTCCACATAATGTATTAGAAACATGTCTTAGCGCTCCCACTTAATTTCTTGCTAATGCAAGCATCTTCATTGTCTCCGATGAAATTAAACTCTTTTAACAGTTTCATCATAGTGAAGATTCCAACTCCGCTATGCTTACTTCAACCATTGAAGTTTGCATATGCTTTTAGCATCCTTTGAATTAACAAAACCCTTTGGACCGTGTCATGCACACGTCCTAGGTAACCATTCTATTAGAAGAACTTGTTTTGTATATTCTACTAACACATAACAAAATTATATGTAGTGGTTGCTACATTAATCCGTTTAGACTAAATATCACTATGAAAGATCAAATCTTGTCATAGTCAATCTTTGAACATTGTTGTGAACTCTTTCCCAACATGTCGACTATTTTATAGATGTGAAAACATCCATGTCTATTTCTTTATAGATCCAAACACAACTGTAAGGTCTTACACCTTTCTCGAGGGTCCTTCAAGTTCAAAACTTGATTTCTCGTGTATGGAACTATCACGGATTTTATGGCTTCAAGCCATTTGACGGAGTCAGGGCTCATCATCGCTTCTTTGCATGTAGTCGGATCATTATTGTCAAATAATGATTTAACTCTCAAATCTTGGTATTCGATTGTTCATCCGACCTACTTGTTTCAATAGGAACTTAGATCTCAATGACCACAACCTTTGAGGTACGTGATCCATGAGCATTGTTGCTACCTCCGGAACACCTTTCGGCGCTGCGCAATTTTGATCATATAGCTAAGGTCCTTTTAACCTTATCAAAGTTCTATTGTCCTCCCACTTAACTTTTCACGAAAAATTCCTTCTTAAAGAAACTTGACGTTCCAAGCAACAAACACTTTTGTCTCTGGTGTTTATGGAGGAATACTTAACAGTAATACAAAGACAGGTTTATCCGACTTTGGTTGCAAACATCTTTCTTATGCATAGCATACCAATGTTTAAAAAAAGGACTACCATAACTTTATATGGTGTCATTTCAGCGGATTATGATGGAGCTCTTTTCAGTGGAAAACGGTAGTCTCTAAAGCTTTTAATCTTTAAAATATAATGGCAGTTTTATGAATTACACCTTTGATCTTACCATGTCAAACAAGGTTTTAATTACATATCTCGAACACTCCATACTCTTATGGTGTTTCGGGAAATGCAAATCCACAGAACGATTCCTTAAATCTTAGGTATTATGCTAAACTTGTAACTCAAATATCTTCCTTTATGATCTTTATCATAAACTATTTATATTCTTATTACAATGATTTTGCACTTCATCTTGAAAGACTTTGAACTTTTTCAAATGTTTCATACTTCATCCTTATTAAGTAAATATTCATATATTCACTCAAATTTTCGGAGAAAGCATATGAAGTTGAAATCCATCGCTCTTGACTACATATAATGGATTTCATACAACAATATGTACAAGTTCCAATAAGCTAGTCATTCGTTCCCTTTTGGCCTATGAACGAAGTTTTAATTATCTCTATGAAAGTTTCACAAGCGTCATGTGATCAAAAATCAAAAGACTCCAAAATTCCATCCACATGGAGTTTCTTCATGTTTTCTTTCCAATATAATTTAAACGGCGATGTCACTTCCTAAGTGATCTTTTAATCAATTTGTCTTTCGACATTTTTAGCACTAGTTTTATGGATGTGATTTCTCCAACGAGATTTGTGAATCATCCATCTTTTATGGATTGCGGCAATTATTTGAACAACCCTTTTGTTCTCATAATACCTGATAAAACAAATCTTGAAGGTAAGCTTTGATGTTTAACGATCAACACAATAACCCTTTATTTGTTCTCGATGAACATCATCACATATTCTTTTGCTAGTTACTTAGGCCATTGTAGTTCATGAATTGTGTTGTTTCGTATGACGATTCACACCAACAAATTCAGTATCAAATACTTAAGAACCACATTGTTTAATAAGCAAAGAATATATCCATAACATGTATATCATCTATATACTTAAACTGAACAATTCTAGTCTTTTCTTTTCTGCAATATATTTATGAGATTCTCTTTCAGTATTTATTTTCTGTTTGAAAGAATCTATCAACATCAATAGTGGAGTCATACATATGACACATAGTCCAAAGGGTGTATAGTTAAATACCAATGTCTTTGGACTTGCACTTTGAAGTAGATCACCATCATCAAATGTTTGGTGTGCTTTCAAATTCCTTTCTTTAGTAATCTCTTGGTGTAGTAAACACTTTACCTACATCAAATATTCACCCTTATCATGGAATCGTCCATGATCAAGCTACTTTTAGCTTATAACGATGAATTACGAGTATAATGTTGCTCTCCAAAACATTTTGGAGGATTAGGACAACTGGTGTCTTCAACCTTTTGCAAATTCTCATTAAATACGAGAACATGACTTTTGCCATATTATACTCTATCATGTTGCAACCAAAACTTCGTTTCAGATATCACAATATCTTCCACACATCATGGTTTCTGAAACAACTCTTTCAGATCCTAGATAACCTTGATATTAAGACAATCCTTTGAATATCAAGAATCATGGAGACAAACACGATACTCATACACTAACACTTGGAATTTTCACTCTTGATTTAATACCAATTATTAAACTTCATGGAGTAACCGGAACTTACTGAAAGTTTGCAATAGGACTTTTAAACTTTAGATTAACACTTCAAAACAATACGATACCAGTTCGTAAAGTAACTAACCAGAATTCTATAGTTCTATCATCTCAATTAAAACTAAGCGCAAGGTGGTAAACGGATGCCAATGACTACAACAATTATGCAAATTCACTTTGATTTAATTTATGATAAATTGAGTTCTAATTAATAATTAAATTTATCTAGGTGAACTCCCACTCAAAACAACATCCCTCACATTGTTTTAGTGATCACACGAACCAAATCCACCACATCAAAACCGATCATCACGAGAGTTGATGTAGCTTCAATGGCGAACAATCAACATGTTCATCATATCTACTATATGACTCATGCTTTACCTTTCGGTGATCCGTGTTCCGAGACCATGTCTGTACATGCTAGGCTCGTCAAGATCAAACCTTAGCTTCCGCATAAGCAAATCCGGCTTGCTTACGTTGTATACACTTGCGGAATCTAACACACCCGATCATCACGTGGTGCTTCGAAACAACAAGCTTTAGCAACGTGCATACTAAGGGTGAACACTTTAGAACTTGAAATTTATGTGCATGAGGGATCATCTTATAATGCTACCGTCGTCTACTAAGCAATACAAGATGCATAAAGGATTAACATCACATGCAATTCATAATATGTGATATGATATGGCCTTTCTTCTTTGTGCTTCCGATCTCCATCTTCAAGCACGAACATGATCTCCATCATCACCGGCATTGCATCAAGGTCAATGACACTTCTCCATGGTTGTCGTCCACCGGCTTCAACTATTACAACTACTTTGAATAGACACGCGGGTCTTAACATAATTTAAAGACAACCATATGGCTCCTGCCGGTTGCCAACTTACAATAAGGAACATTGCATACATCAAATATAATCACAATCATGGCCATATCACATCACTGCACACCCTTGTAAAATAAAGTTAGACGCCTCTACTTTCTTTGCATAATTTACGTGGTTTGGGGCTTTCAATAAGTGTCGTTCTAACTTACGAACAAGAACCACAACATTGATACTAGTATTGTTAATCACCCGTTGTAAATTGGATCTTAACTATGCTAGGAGAAACAGGCACCCGCAAAGCCACTTATGCAATACAAGTTGCATGTCAAGCGTGGAGCAAGTCTCATGAACGATGTCATGTAAGGTTAGCTCGGGCCGCTTCATCCCAACATACCGCAAGATGCAAAGTACACAAGAATCAATCGACAATAAAAGCATCAACGCCCACAATGACCATTGTGTTCTACTCGTGCAACAGATCTACATATAGACACGGCTCTGATACCACTGTAGGGTTTCGTAGCATGGAAAACAAAAAATTTCTACCGCATACAAACAAACAAGCCAAGATCTATCTACTAGATTGTAGCAACGAGTCGATGGAATAACTCACCCTCGAAGAATCCAAAGAGTTTAACGAGAGCAGATTCTCGTGGGTGATGTAGTCGTACTCTTTCCGATCTCAAGATCGCGTAGACGATCCTTCCGGCACTGCGTTGTAGTACTCTCCTCACGATTCCGGCAGCACAACGGTGTGGTACCGGAAGTAGAGGGGAGATCTCGCTGGGCTTCGCCTTAAGCCGGAGCGAGTATGGTGGAGTATGAGAGAGCTTTGGTGATCTAGGGTTTAGACACACCAATTAGAAGGCTCTAAACCGGAGGCTAGGGCAATTAGAAGCTCTAACTTGACGGCTTGGGAGAAATCCCTAGGCTGTGGCTAGGGTTTAGATTTTAGAGGAGAGGGACTTGTGTGTCCTAGGAGGGAGCCCTGCCCCTCCTTATATAGGTGGAGGGGCCGGCGGCCAAGGGGAGGTAGTGGAGTCCCTCCCCAACTCGGCTTGGGTGGTGCGCCGGCTTGGGGAGGAGGACTCCCTCCCCAACTCGGTTTCACCTCTTCCTCCTCTTTCCAAAAAATGCCGTTTGACTTTTCAAACTAGCCGTTTGACTTTTCAAACTAGGATTTGAATAAACCCTTTATTTTGGACAGCGATGACATTTAGTACATGATGCAATCATTCCAACTTGTAATGACACATTCATGTACCCTTCCCCCCTTTTCGAAGTGTCGGACATTCCGGAACATTCTAGAACATTCCCGATGAAAACACCGGAACCATTCCCCAACTCCGAAATGGGACTTTCCTTATATGAATCTTATTCTCCGGACCATTCCGGATCTCCTCGTGATATCCCGGATCCCATCCGAGACTCCGAACAACATTCGGTCTCTTACTCATCATTCCATAACTACTCAACAACATCGAATCCTTAAGTGTGTCTCCCTACGGTTCGTGAATTATGCGGACATGATCGAGACACTTCTCCGATCAATAACCAATAGAGGAATCTGGAAATTCATATGGCTCCCACATATTTCTACGATTACTTTGCGATCGAATGAACCACTTACATACGATACCAATTTCCCTTTGTCTCACGATATTTTACTTATCTGGGGTTATGATCGTCGGTATCTCTGCATACCTAGTTCAACCTCGTTACTGATAAGTACTCTTTTCTCGTTCCCGTGGTATGTGATCCCTTGTGAGCCAGTCACATGCTTGAAAGCTAATTGGATGACATTCCATCGAGAGGGCCTAGAGTATATCTATCCGTCATATGGATGGACAAATCCCACTCTTGATCCATGTGTCTCAACCAATACTTTCTGAACACTCAATGCCACCTTTATAGCCACCTGAACGGTGTGGTGTTTGATGTCATCAAAGCATCCTTCCGGTAAAGGTGATATGCATGATCTCATGGTCGAAGGAATTAGGTTACTATGTATCAGAAAGCTTATAGCAAATGAACTATATTAAATGACTTGATCTTTATGCTACGCTTAACTATAGGAGTATGTCCATCACATCATTCTCCTAATGATATGACCCTGCTGTTAATAACATCTCTATGTTCATGATCAGGAAACCATGATCATATATTAACCAACAAGCTAGTTTAACAAGAGGCTTTACTAGGGACTCTTTTATGTTTACAAATCACACAAGTATTAATGTTTCCGGTCAATACAATTATAGCATGGTATGTAAACATTTATCATAAGTATGAAGATATGATAATAACCACTTTATTATTGCCTCTTGGGCATATCTCCAACAGTTGGACCACTCTCGTCGGTCGGAATTGAAACTCCACAGGGATGTAAACAAGAAAGGGTATGACACCCGAAGGCGCTACCGGCATTGACACCGACCGGAGTCGTGCAGAACTTTCGCCCAGAGTTCGGACCGACCATGAAGCTTGGGGAGCATAGAGAAGGTAGCCTGGCCAGGTAATTGTCCACTAGGCTCAACAACATGTCGCATCCGCCACCACTCCTCTTGATACAATAAAAGCCATGCCAAGTGACGACTGTCTATGCACAGCCTGTTGGGAACCCCAAGAGCAAGGTGTGAAGCAACAAGCAACAAGTTTTCCCTCAGTTGAGACCGAGTTTATCGAACCAGAAGGAGGAAGGAAACGTCACACAGGTGTTGCTAGCAACTTGGAAACCTGCACAACACAAACTCAAGACTTTGCCCCAACGAACAGTGAGGTTGTCAAGCTCACCGGTTTGCTGTAAAAAATGATTAAACGTATGGTGTGGAAGGTAATGGTGCTTTGCAGCAAGTAAACAAGTAACAGTGGAAGATGTATCAATGGTATAGATTGGACCGGGGTCCATAGTTTACTAGAGGTGCTCTCCTTAGATAAACAACATGGCATGAAGGGTAAACAAATTACAGAAGGGCAATTGACAGGAACTGAGCAAGGCATAACAATGCAATTACTAGTCAGAAAGATCCTATGAGATTCGATTGGGCAATACAACAAGATACATAGACCGCCATCCAACTGCATCTATTACTAGAAGTCCACCTTCAGGTTATCATCCGAACCCCCTCTAGTATTAAGTTGCAAGCAACAGACAACTGCTTTAAGCAAAGTGTGTGAGGTAAACAGTCCACATGTTCCATGAACAAGAGACCGTTGTTTTCTCCCTAGTAGCAACATCACATCTACAACCGAAGAGATTATTGTCACTTCCCTTGGAAACTATAGGCATGAACCCACTGTCGAGCATAAATACCCCCTCTTGGAGTCACTAGCAACTACTTGGCCAAGATAGCTACTAACAACGGAGAGCATGCAAGATCACAAACAACACATACATGATAGAATCATAAAGTCAAAACCATTAATCAAACCAACATAATAATCTCAATATCCATCGGATCCCCGCAAATACAACATGCATGATTACAAATGGATTAGACCTTGATCATGAACAGACCTCACAAGATCTATACATGAAAGAACAAAGGAGGAGATACAACCATCTAGCTACTACATGGACCCATAGTCCAAGGTGGAACTACTCACGCATTGTACCGGAGAGAAGGCCTCCGGGATGATCTCCCCTTCGGCAGGGTGCCGGGAAGAACTTCAGATCGCCCCGATCTAGGGACGATGGTGGCGCCGGCTACAGACGGTTTCGTGGATATTTGATCGGGTGCTTAGGGTTTCTGCATCAAGGGCTTCTTATAGGCGAAGGGGGAGACCGAGGAGGCGGCCAGGGTTGGCAAACCCTAGCCAGGCGCGGGGCTGGGCCCACCCGTGCCTGGGGTGGGTCTGGCCCCCTAGCTGGCCCCTCCGGCTCTCCTCTGGACTTCTTGTTCCCCACGAAAAGTGATTGACTTTGGCGTTTGTACCGTCCAATTCCAAGAATATTTCTTTACTAACTTTTCTGAAACCAAAAATAGTAGAAAACATGCATCTGGCATTGTTGCAACTTGTTAATAGGTTAGTACCAGAAAACATGTAAAAAGCACCTCAAAGTGTAGAAAAGCAAAGCAAAGTAGATACAAAACAAGCATGGAGCATCAAATATTATAGATACGTTTCTGACGTATCAACATCCCCAAGCTTAACTCCTGCTCGTCCTCGAGTAGGTAAGTGATAAAAGAATAATTTTTGAGGTGACATGCACCCTCACAATAAAGATCCAACCATTTGCAAGCATTGAAAGCTGGGATCAAAGAACTCTAAACATGTGCATGAAAGATGGAGTTCTAACAATAGTACATAGTAACTATGCATGCAACATGACAAGCTACAAACAAAGATCATGAATAACATGCATTAAAAATGTTTGTTTGTTTCACATACAGAAAACATAGCATGGTGACAATCAGCTTGTCCCTCATAGAGTAGCAAATAGATGCATAGGACACCTGCAAAGTTCACAAGGCTGACTAGAAACAAGTAGCACAAGAACAAATAATAACATAATATGCATCAATTAATAAGCTTTGGATAACTGCACACAAAATGACAACTATGCTCTCTTAATGGTGCCTAAAGGTAGAAGGTGAAGACTCAATAATGGTGGAAAAAAGGCCTTTTTATAAAGGAAGCCGTGATTACAAGTTTCAAAAAGAGCTTCCAAAAATTATGGTACTTGTTAGCTTTCAGCCCTCATTGCCCCTATCATAAGCATCTTGAAGTGGTTAAGGTTAAAGTGGCAAAGCTAGAGTATATGCTTGACGAAGTATAAGTTGGCAATCTCATGTCCCTTGAATATGAGGGCCACACCTCATGCATACTCAACTTTGGGTCCAGGTAAGTTCTTGTCACTGTAAGTATTTGCATATCATTGAGAACCGCCAACGGGGTACCCCTTGCACATGGTACAGGAGCTTTCCCATAACCAAAATGACAAGGCAAGCAGACAATGAGCATCTCAGCAATCTTTTTATTTACCATATGCATAGCTTTTTATTGAGGATGCTTCATAGATAGCTCATTATGGTGATGCTACAAGTTTCCACCATGATTAGGCATGGCTTAGGCTAGCGGCCCAGGCGTTTCTCTAACACAGGATACAAACTCCATGGACTTACAAGTTCCCTCTTTATTTCACACCGGTGACATCCATAGACAAAACAACATGATATCAACTGAGTACAAAGTATAAGTGCAATGTTGAACATGTTCCCCGTGATAGCACGGTTCTACTAATTCCAACTTATAAGTGCAAGCATATACAACAAAGTTGTCCCAATGGTTCAAGTTTATTAGTGGCAACGAATAAAGTGTGTCATCAAGTTTGTGAGGGCTTTAATCACTAAGTTTTCACATAACAAAATAGTTTTTAATTGGAAGATAGTTGAAAACAAGAATATACTTGGAATGGTGTAACACACCATGCATAGGAGTTTATAGTGGACACTTCGGAAAAACTTGGTTTCTTAGGAGTTGGAAGCATGAGTAGGACTTACTCATACAAGTGGAGGCTAGCAAAAGACTGGGAGCAACCAACTAAGAGAGCAATAATGGCCATAATCATATAGTGCAACAAAGCATACTAATCAAAGAAAAGAGTGGTACTACAAGTCAAGGACTAAATGATCATAGAGGCTAATGGTGACTTGTCATAGTCATAACATGGTGTGAGCATGTGCCAAGTCAACCCAAGCAAAACATCAAAGGAGAATACCACAATACTGTGTTTTTGCATGCTAAAACAATGCATAATTTCTTCAAGGCACACTAAGCAATCCCAATTGTTTGGAACAAGACATGCTACAACAATAATCACTAAGCATAAAGTCAAAACAACACCTAGCATGTCATGCTAAAGTCTAAGTCACAGTCAATGCAAGCTCCTCTTGCACTTTAAGCAAGAACTTACTACTCCTTTCCAATACCAAGCAAACTTATTTGCAAAACAACACAACGATAACGGGGGTCCAAACTACTCAAGAAAACTAAACAAACTAAGCAAATCAAACGAAAACTAAGACGCTCCAAGAACAACATAATTGTGCATGAAACAATAAAAACGAAGTGTCTAAACATACCTGAGCTTTTTATTGATGAAGAAGGGGATGCCTTGGGCATCCCCAAGTGAAAGGATACGGATGTCGCCTAGAGGGGGGGTGAATAGGAGATTAAAACTTTTCCTAGAGTGGCTCAACAAAGGCGGAATAAAACTAGTGTTTACTTTGTTAAGCACAACCTAAAAACAACTAAGGTTCACCTATGTGCACCAACAACTTATGCTAAGAAATACAAGCAACAAAGTGATAGCAAGATATATATTACTTCAAGCACGAAGGCTATCACAATGTAAAGTGCATAAGTAAAGAGCTCAGGTATAGAGATAACCGAGGCACGCGGGGACAACGGTATTTTACCGAGTTCCTCCCAACATGGAGTACGTCTCGTTTGGAGAGGGGGTGGTATCAAACCACCAACGCCACAAAAGGCCCCCTTATTCTCCGATGAATCTCACCCCAATGGGATCGATCCACGCTTCCACTATCGGTGCACTTGTCGGTGGCAACCAGAACCTCTCACAAGGTTGGGGCACTTCTCCACAACTTAATTGGAGGCTCCCAACAAATTCCACAAAAGGCCACAATGCCACCAAGGCCACAAACCGTCTAGGGTTCCAAGAACCCAAGAGGGACAAGCTCCAATGAGTAATTCAAACCAAATCCTCCGAGGAGAACACAAACCGATGCACCAAATGCAAATGGCAAGAACACCACAAAGATGCTCAAATCACTCACTCTCAAGTTCCAACAAAGCTACTAAAGCTATTGGGGGAACAAGAGAGGAGGAATCAAAGAGAGACATAAAATCCCCCAAAATCTAGATCCCCAAAGATACACTCACAAAGAGATGAATCGGTTAGGTCAAAACGTAGATCTAGATCACCTCCAACTACCCCTCAAATATATGCAAGAATCAATGGAGCGGTGAGTATAAATCAAGCTCAAAGAGTAAGGCAATGGGGGTAAAGCTTAGACAAAAGGAGGAGAAAGAAGCAACCCTAAAAGACAAAGGGGTGAAGCTATTTAAAGAAACGGGCAAAATCTAGCCGTTAGAGCTATTTTTCGGACCGGTCCGGTACTACCGGAATTAACGGGTAGTACCGCATGCTCCAAGAAATCGAAACAGCAGCAAGTCGTGGGAGCAGCACATGCGAGCAGGGCCAGTGGGGCCAGCGCCAGGGAGTGATCAGCAGCATCAACGCAGCGCAGAGCGGGGCTAGCGGCAGCAGGGCGCGAGTGGGTCAACCCAATAGACAGCCTGAGGGCAACCTGGTGTGCCAGAGAGCAGAGCGATGGCAGCTGGTGGGAAAGCGGCAGCAGAAGAAGTGAGACCAGGCAGCGGGCGCGCCAAGCGATGAAGCGATGTGTGAGCGAGCGAGTGGGGCGCGGGCCAGCTGGCGAAGTCGTGGCGGCTCGTGGCGGCCGCGTCTGGGCAGCGGACTCGCAGGGTCAACGCGTGAGCGAGCGAGATCTGGGGAAAACTAGCAGGCCACACAGGCAGGAGCAGATCTGGGTGAACCTGGGCCGACCGGTAGTACCGGCCCACCAGGGCGGTACTACCGGGTCGGACGGTAGTACCGGAAATGACTACCTAGCGAGGCAGTAGGAAATTAAGGCGCCAGGCGGGCGGTAGAGCCGGCACGCTGGCCGTCTTCTGCCGCCCAGAGCAGATTTTCTCTTTTCTTTTATAAATCAAATATGAGGCATATTCAAACGGTCATAACTTTTGATTGGTGACTCCGATTGACCCAATTCCAATTGCGTTAGATAGAGGACGACAAGGGCTTTCTAATAAAAAGTGAAAATATTGGTTATCACCAAGTGAGAATATATCAAGTAATATAATGTGAGATACCTCACTTGGTGAGACACCGGAAAACCGCCAAGATCAAAATCGCAACATGATATATACGGGAGATCCGATTTTGATGAACAAGAGCTTGTTATGGAGATTACCACAAGCTCTATATCCTCACATAGATAAGACCAAATAACAACCAAATATGATGATGCAAATATGCAAAGGTTTGAGCTCTCTCCGAATGATTTGACCGAGTTACTCATTCGAGAGCCTCTCTTGATAGTACGATTATCTATCCTAAACCCGGTCTCACACACACAACGTGAGACCGGCAAAAGGAAAAACCTATCAAGATTATACCTTTGCCTTGAGCATTCCACTTGATCTCGATGTAGACGATCTTGCCCTTCTCAAGATGGAACGCCTTTCTTGATTCTTCATCATCGATCCATGATCACCGAGGATGGCAAGCAACAAACATGAGATCTTCTATAGATAGCGCATTTTGAGCTTGCACGACATATCTTCTTCTCATTTCATCGACCTTGAAGCCGACACAAGCTCCAAGCGCTGCCAATGGACAAATCCTACAAGTGCACTTAATACACACATTAGTCCATAAAGATTGTCATTAATTACCAAAACCACACATGGGGGCCCAACATGTTCTTTCACCAAGCTTTGACTCTTATACCTCTTGGATATTTCTTGGGGTGACACCATGGTGGCATCCCCAAGCTTGAGCTTTTGTCCATTCTTCATCTCATTGCATCATTCTCTCTCTACACCTGAAATTTTTTCCTTCACACAAAACTTCACACAATCTTCATTAGCAACATTAGCTTATTCAAAAGATATTAGACTTCTGGAAAATCTTTGAAACATCAAGGCTTTTCACTAAAAAAACAATCTATTGTAGTAACTCCTTCAAAAAGCTCAATTTACCTAAAGAGAACTCAAAAAGGAATCAATAAGAAGCAAATACAAATAATGACAGAAATCTGTCAAAATAGACCAGCGGCAGAAACCGATTTTTTCGAACATCTTATGTTTCTCAAATCAAAAAGTGTTGAACTAACAAAAGTTAGCTAACATACTAGAGGATTTATTTATAAATTTTCAGCTCAATCCAAGTTATATAGCCTCCTCACGAATTTGTTTGGTGGAGGACAGAAATATGTTTCGGGACAGCAACTTCCCAAATCTTACTTCCCTCTCATTAGAGATCATTTTTGGCAAAAAAACAAATAAAAAGAATAAGGGGAGGTTATTACAAAAGTAATAACTTCCAAGACTCAAGAAAAATCTTGGGTTATCTCTCAACAAGTACTTTTCTTTAACGCCTTTAAGTTAGGCATAAGAAGTAAGAAAAAATCAAGTATTTTCAAATGAAGAAGCATTAACATCAAATCTTGCTTCCAAAGGAGGAGCAAAAAGCAACTTCTCTCTCCTCATAGGGAAGTGTTTAATACCTTTTTTGAATGGAAAATGATATTTAATGGGCCTTCTTTCATATCAATGATAGCAACAACTGTTCTAAGAAAAGGTCTTTCCAAAGTGATAGGACAAGAATCATTGTATTCAACATCCAAAACATAAAAATCAACAGGGATATAAGCATTGTTAACCACTAGGACCAGGAGCTCCCATTGAAAAAACCAGGTACACACTAGAGGCGATTTGGTTTCTTAAAATAAACCTTCTTCATGAAGAACCTGCACATGTCCTGAAGTTGGTGAAAGAGTACGGTGTCGAAGAAATACCGCTCTCTTCCACACATCCACGTTGTTGATTGTGAAGCCTAAATTTAGGGAGATTTTTAGCTTGCTCGAAACAAATGAAGGCAGAAAAGATTTTCTTGAGAGAGAGAGCATGAAAAAGAGATGACAAAGCGTGTGTAGAATCACCTATATTTTCTTTTATTATAGAACCATTTATTTGCTTGAGTTGTGTAACCATTTATTTGCTTGAGTTGTGAACCATTTATTTGCTTTAGTTGGTGAAAGAGTGCGGCGTCACGGGGTAGTTTTTTTTAGGGTTGGCGTCGCAGGGTAGTGCTGTCCTACAAATAGAGCCGTCGTTCCAACATTCAAGGGAAGCCCAAGGTCCCTGAGCCTAGTAAGGACACGTACATCACGGGCGCTTAGAGCGAACACTTTAGATCAAATTGTTGGTAGTTATGATAGATTCTCACCCTATATGAGAAATAACATTTGCGCCGACATAAACTTTATCGACGGACGCTAGGACTCATTTTTGATCAAGGAAAGGAAGACTTGGAGACTAGTATGCTAGTCTAATTCCAGTAACGACCGCGATTAGCGTCCAGCGTTGAAACCTACGATGCTTAGCTGATAATTAAATTTTATGGTTTTTTTTTTTTTTACTTAAGCGGCTGTTTACGTCGACCACAAGTTGAGCAGATAAGCCGATCCACAGATCGGGTGGTTCCCGTTTACTACGCCTAACGGCACCCGTCATCTCTTAAACAAACGACGTCATCTTGCCACCCCATCCTCCCCACCCATCTGTCGGAATGGCCCTCAAAGCCACCGTCTCCGTCCCCGCCGCCGTCACTCCGCTACCTGTGCTCCGCCGCCGCCTCCTCTTGTCCTCCTCCTCCTCATCGAGGGCGGTCGCTTCTAAGGTCCTCAAGACTACGGCAGCGATGGCCACGGCGGTGCAGCCGGCGGTGGTGGTGGGCGCCGGTCGCGTGGGGCAGGCGCTGCTGGGCATGGGACCACTAGGCGGGGACGTACGGGTGGGCCGCGGGGAGAAGGTGCCGGACGGCGCGCCCTCCGGGCCTATATTGGTGTGCACCCGCAACGACGACCTCGACGGCGTGCTCGAGGCCACCCCGAAATCTCGGTGGCGCGGTATGATGATCTCTGCCTATCGCGTCTCTGTGCTCCCGAAATTGCTTACTGCTGCTGCGTGCTGGGGAACTCTTTGAGCTGATAATGGAGCAGATTTGGTATTCTTCCAGAATGGAATGCTGGAACCGTGGTTCGAGAGTAAGGGGTTGGTGGATGCGAACCAGGTTCTGGCATACTTCGCTGTGTCCAAGGTTGGAGAGCCACCGGTGGATGGGATCACTGACACCAACCCAGAGGGGCTGACCGCTGCTTTTGGCAACTGGGCTCCAGCGGTGGCTGCTCGCCTGCAAAATGGCGGACTTACCTGCAAGGTGCCGTTCTTCAGCATTTCGTTAGTCATAGTTGACAATTCAGCAATTCCGCATTTCCTTCATCAGTAAAATTGAGCTTGAGCCTGTTAAGAAGACACACGAGGTTTGGTACATGTACATTCGATTATGACATTTATCATTGTTTAAGTTTCATATGTCCAACTCAGTTTCCCTGTTTAGCAGTTGTCTCTGGTAATAACAGCATATCGATCTAGTATCATCCAAGCTTTGTGTCAAGGTCCACACTCTTTGTTTTCCTGCACATTGTACAACCGTTGCAAATTACATAGTACTCTCTCCATTCAGAAATATAAGACATTTTAGCTTTGTGAAATGAATGTATCTAGATGCATTTTAGTGTATAGGTTCACTCTGAACCTCTACAAACCTATACACTAAAAGACGTCTAGATATATTCGATTCACAAAACTAAAATGTCTTATATTTCTAAACGGAGGGAGTACTGAAGTGATGAAATCATTATAGCTTGATCTGTTGTGTATAATATTATGGTATAATGGGATAACATGATGAAAATGAAGAGTTTCTTTTTGGTTCTGATATTAGGAATGTAGTTTTTCCAAACTCTTGCCGGGGCAAGTATTTCTTTCTTTCGGCATGTCTTTCATGTATGATCTTCTATAACATGTACTGTCTTGTGTCATTTCCTAGTATTTGAATATCTATATTGGTGGTAACCCTGCTGCAACTTGACAATTAGGTGCTTGAAAAGGAAGCCTTCCAGAAGCAAATGCTAGAAAAGTTGATATGGATTTCAGCTTTCATGCTTGTTGGAGCTCGTCATCCAGGGGCAACTGTTGGTGTGGTTGAAAAAGAATACCTAGCTGAGGTAATATTCTTTCAGGTTTGAAGGTTGAAAAGCAGTAAAGGTTTACATTGGTGTGCAACATAGTTATATGATTGCAACATATCTTATTCAACAAAATAATTCATTTGACCTCGTCTTTTGTTTTGCGTCAGTAATTTCTTTGATGATGCTCGAGGATTGATCTTAACAATATATATGTCTGACCACAACAGTGATTCTTCCAATACCAGATCCATGTGTCTTTTTCTTTTGCAGGTAGCCAGTCTGATAGCTGAATTAGCATCTGCTGCTGGTGCCGAGAGAGGGCTTTCGTTTGACGAAGGCATAGAAGAGAGGCTTTGCGCCTACTCCAGAGCTGTGGCACACTTCCCGACAGCTGTGAAAGAGGCAAGTCCTACCACTGCCGATCTATGTAATAAAAAACTGCACTTGTACCATAGCCTTCAATCAAATTAACATGTAAGCATTTCAATGTAGCAGTTCAAGTGGAGGAATGGTTGGTTCTACTCTCTATCTGAAAAGGCCTTGGCGGAAGGAAAGCCAGATCCATGCCCACTCCACACAGCTTGGCTCAAGGAGATTAAGGTCATATAGAGGACTTTTATGTGCAGGTTCTTGCGTTAAACTCCCGAAGCAGTTCTAAGGTGTATAACCGTTGATGTTATTTATAGACTGCTAGTTGAATGCCCGTACGTTGCTATGGTAAAAAATTAGACACATCAATCAAAATTATGGACATGTCGTTTTGTTCTATTTCATATATGGTTACTGCTTTTGTGAATCATCGACAACTCCCACTTTGGTACGTGCGGTCCCTCTTGCATGTGTTCCTATGCATGCTAGAACACAATTTACATCTTCCTCCTACCGCAATCAAATTTCAGTGTAGTTCTTGTCTTGTGCATCACCCTAATATATATAGATAGTCAAAGAGGGATTGGTAATAATAGAAATTTGATCAGTTGTGGTCTCCTGTGCACTAAGAAAAATAATTTCTGCATCCAATAGTTAAAGTGAAATATCATTGTTACTGAGACCACGAATATCATATTTAGTTAATATAAGATTTCATAAAATTTGTAGAAAAAAGTTCTAAACAAATGTTAGTTTGTTCACTTCAACTTCAAATATGGACTAAAATCTCTAGTACTAAAATCTGGGTGTCCGGCCGATTCCAATTTGCATTGCGAGAATCAGCTGCGTCGTGGAAGTTCTAGCTGCGTTTGGTACCATTTGGTTGAGATTCCGGCGTTGTGGCAGTGAATCTGACCCAAAAATCCCAACCAAACACAGCCATAACATCCAAAAATCAATCCTTGGATTATCCCGATCGAGCACATATAATGTCTCCCTCTCAGCTAACTTCATCCACAATTAGATGGCTTCCGTTTCTATCCTTAAGAAAAATACACATATTTGAGTTAGAAATAACAACAGAAATACTACTAATCGTATAAAAAGATATATGCTAAATCCCCAAGTTATGTTCTGGAGAAGAAGAAAAATGGAAGAGCCCAAGTTATGTTCCGGAGAAGAAGAAAAATGGAAGAGAAATGACATTTCAAATCTTTGACTGTTTGGTTGGCATTTAAACAACATGGGGATAAATTTGCCATGTCATGATCCTGTATTACTATTTCCAACATTGGTTGCCCAACTACACTTGAATACTAAAAGGTTGTAACCCTCTACAATCTTCACTTTTAAGCAACAAGTCTATAGTCGAACTACTACAACACTCATGAGAACATAATGGAATCACCAACCTAGCAGGAAGATCTACGCATTAGTCGTCTTCGCCATCCTAGCCCGGCGCCCATAAAAAAAAGAGCACCCCGCTGGTTATAATGCCAAGGTGGCAACTGTGCGCCTGATCCAAGCTCTACAACAACTATGAATTATTCGCATATTGATCGTGATATTTGCAGCGTCAAAAACAGGATCTTAAGAAATCCTGGACTCGTTGCTAGTAATCAATGCATGGCATCATGCACCGGTCCAGAAATTGACATGATATTCTGATAAAGTTTGCTTCATGCCTTTTGTGAAGCAAACTGTCAGATCTTGCAAAAAACATCAAAATCAACTCCTTTCTGACTATTACTTCCGCACACGAATCAACACATAATTTGATAAGGACCAGTAAATCGGAAGGACCTATCTTAGAATCTTAGTCCATGTATATATAGTAGAACCAAAACCAGTTGCATAGAAAAACACAGCAACCATAGTCTCTCGATCTTTGTTGTGGCAACAAAAAGCAAATGGACACACCAACAGCTAAAAATTGATTTCCTCTTGTCTCCTATTTTCCCCCTCTACTCCTCCCTCCCCTAGCCATCTCCCCCATGGCACCCTTTTTTGCCATCCTAGACCGACTCCTCCATAGTGCCACTCTGCCGCCTCCCTCCCCCAAATTGCGCGGCTCCCTCCCCTGGCAAGCCAAGGAACGAACCATTCTGCTAATGTGCTCGCCGCTTCGCCTTCTCTCCCAAATGTAGATTGGCAATGTCCTTTTGTGGATTTTGTATTATAGATGAAGTATAGATAAATTACAATAATGGTAGATGAATGTAAGATTGCACGTAAAACAAAAATATGTGCCTTATATCACAACTTACATTGATTATTGCCAATAGAAATTGCAGAACACACGTATTGCTGAAAAATGTTTTCTTCTTGATATTCCTCTTTATAAGAATTTGATGGCACTGCCATGTTTGGGATAGCAAAACTATCAATCCATGTAGATCCATATCCAAGTGTCCCCTCAATATATGATCATAGGTAGTCCTCTTGGATCTCACTCACCGAATGTTTCACCAAAACATCTAAAAGTCAGAAGAATGAACTACGGAAGAACATGAACATGTAAACATCTACTATTTCACACTCTTGGTTGGACTCCTCTTAGTAATTAACCTGCCCCATACAACAACAGTCGTAACTAATAGTATCATGGCATCATGCGTACAGCTACACATACTTTTAGGACATGAGAATTTAAGAATGGAGATATGAGGTCTTTTTTTGAGAGAAGGAGATATGAGGTCTGGAATACAAGGGAACTCACCCGGTGGTCAGCCATCATGAATTGTCAACTCAAGAATTCCCCAACCAATATATCACACAAGACTCCAAGATTTTCCTGAAGAAATTGATTCACTGGAATTAGAATAAGTACTACATTACTACTTGTCAAAATAAAGATGTGAAAGCATAATCAATCACAGTCCAAGGAGGAGAGGCAGTCGCCATCGAACGACCGGTTTCGGCAACCTACACAGCAGCTCTAGCCCCGGCTCTGAGAAGGATGGAATGAATAGTGGCAGGTGTGAGGAGGGTATCGCCATCTCGGTGTCAATGCAGGTCGCGGTGTGAGGAGGGACAACCATGGAGAAAACCCCAGGAAGCAGCGGCCCGCAGACAGAAGGCGGTGGTACGCGGAAGTACGACCATTCAAACACAAACTCCATATACATGGATGATCTAACTGATTAAATTACCTGAAATGTTCCCCGTCTTCTACAAACGATCTCAACAACCACAATGTAACACATAAAATCAACTTACACAAACAATCAAATAAATAGACCCCACCATATATCTTAGATTATTGCCAACTTACAGGCTTTCCCTACCACTTAGACCTTTTATTGCAGCTGCAGGTTTCTCCAAAGGATCATGAGAATGAAATAATCAAACCTGAATATTGCACCTCAAGACGGTAGGAAGGCCATTCACTAGATGTAATGACACGTCCATTTAAAACCTTTGTCGTAACCCATCTTGCAGACAGTGTTACATTCCAACCTTTTAAGACTATCCTGGAAACATTAGCATGCTAATTATTTATGGGGACACAAAACACAACAGACAATGACCAAAAATAGAGGCACTACCGATAGTCGCTTAAGTACAAATCTCTCGATGGGCCCGACGGGCACATACCATAGGTAGATAAGCTGCACATAATCACTTGAATACTCTATTCTACTAACAACCACTTACCAAGCAACAAAAGAGCTTTACCTTGCTAACTACTACTTGTCTTTCTCTATATCTTTACCCCTGTTAAACAAGCAAAACATTAGAACTGTACAATTTGTGATCATCACACTCGAATTGTAATATCAACCAAACTTTCAACATCCATAATATGAAAACTTCCATCATGGTAATCAAACATAAGTTATATCGAGAACTGAAGCCCGAGATCATTGTAGACATCAATACTCATATCAAGTGCATAGTGGTCATTGTAATACATATATGCAGGTATTTCGTGCTTGCACAAAAAATGCCATCAAGACATGCAAACTTTCAATAAGAGAGAGACTAAGAATAGGAATCAAAACATATAACCAAGAAAACAAAAGAACTCAATGCAGCTTCCGATGAACATTAGTGTGAACTTCCACCGACTGCTGCCAGTCTGGACAAGATGAGTAAGTTCTATCATGTCTATGAACATTCTTTCCATGATGTCTGTGGGAGTCAAGCTTTTGGCAATAGATACAAGAGCTTCTGTTTTTCTATCAAAAAACAAATCCTTACCCACAAAATATTATACTCCACTTTAAAACTTGTCGGTTACAACACATCCATGCAACATATTAGAATGCCCTGACACAATTAATCTCAAAATGGCATTACCAAGAAGAGAATGGCTACTAAATCCACTTGCCAAAAAGAAGAAGAATGGCTACTAAATCACAACCTATGAAACATGAGCATAATGTGACCATCCTCCATAAGTGAAAAAATAGCTAGCCCCGACTTACAAAACATCCTAATAGATGTATAGGGTTGAAGTAGCAGTTCCTTCTCTAGAAATTTTTAACTTTGACGGGTAGAAGAACCATACCAGAAAGAGTAACTCTCCCCAATTCATTAGCTCCATACTCTCCATGTCAAAATAGCATCAACATGCATAATTTTACTATCACTTTTAGAAAAAAACATATAGAACAAGGGGGATTTATTACGCAACACAAGAAAATGAAAACCGGTATGCATTGGTGCTAAAACTCTGTTTTCACAGTCCATGTCACACACAAATCACAAGTACACGTCTAGTGCAATTGCAATCTATTCCTACTTGGGGTAGGATGCAATTAAGCAACAAGCAGATCCAAGCATTCTAGAATCCTCGATAATGAAATAATTAGTATGGTAATGATCTAAAAAGTAGGATGCTCACTGCTCATGATTTATGTTACTCACATTCAAAAGAGCAAAACAAAACTATTTTGATATTAGCATCCAGACATGTATTGTTAGAATGATAATGGAAGTGTATTAATCCATTTAAAGCATTGCACCTTCTACACAACTTAGTTACCGAATCTGACAAGGATGTCCAATTACTAATTGATCAGTGGACTAAGCAGTTCATCTCTTATAACCACATGCATACCATATTGATGAACTATAGTAATCATCAGTGTAGCATCCGACAAATACTTTGTATTCATTCCCACTAATTCTTTTAGTAAAATCTGGTGCTATGATTTTAATTTCTGCTAGCCGTCAAAATAAAGTATAAGTCCATTCACTCTTCCAACCTCAGTCCAAAAGTGTACTTCAGGCTGAATTACCTTGAATTTATCACGCAAGCCTTTCAGTAGTACACCAAAACCTCTGTTCTCTTTCACTTAACCTTTCACTTCAAATGCTAATTGACCAACAGACGTTCCATAAAATGCTCCCAAACGACAAGCCTGGATATCCAAATTCTTGCTGCAATAAACAACAAGACTAACTATTTTAAATTGGCAACTTAGTTTGCTGCCATTGTTTCTGAAGGTGAAGGAGTGCAATGTATTTTTCAGGCAAGTTCTTACTCAAAGATCCGACGTGCATCGATTTGCGCATCGGCTTCATCTGCAGGTCATGCAGAGACGGGTCCGAGCCCGATGGCACTCCTTGCCCTCAAGAGCAAATAGTGATCTTACCTCGGCTAGCCACAACAATCGGGATTGCCCTACAATCAACACAAGAACTTGATTTGAATTAGCCATCAACAACAACAACAACAACAACAAGTACAATTCCATAACACCTTTGACAAAATCTTGAAGACGTATCTACTTGTCCACCCACACCAGCCTCTGGCATAGCAGCGCTGCTGTCAGAGGAAGGCGCCAACATGGCGGCAGGAGACGACTCTGCCACTGACATGTCTGTTGCAGCGAAGATCTCGAGAGACGTGATCCTGTTCCGGGCTAAAGCACCACTCCAGATGTATTTAGGCGTGTCCTGGATCACTTCAGTCGCACAGAAGGGCCACCGAGTGAAGGGAATATGCCCGAGAGGCAATAATAAAGTGGTTATTATCGTATTCCTTATTTATGATAAATGTTTATTTTGCATGCTATAATTGTATTAATACGGAAACGTTAATACATGTGTGTTTAATAAACAAAAGGTAGTTCCTAGTTATGCCTCTCTTATAAACTAGCTCGTTGATTAACAAGATGATCATAGGTTTCCTGATCATGGACATTGGATGTTGTTAATAACGAGGTCACAACATTAGTGTAATGGTGTGATGAACATTCATCCGAAGTATAGCATTATGATCAAAGTCATTGAGTTTATATTGCTATAACAACTTACGAAGTGATCCTAATCCTTAGACCATGAGATCATGGCAATCACTAACACCGGAAGAGTTTCTTGATAACATCAAACGTCACACCGTAACTGGGTGATTATAAAGATGGCTTCAGAACTACTAAAGTGTTATGTTGAGACCCATGGACCGAGAGTGGAATTTGTCATCCCGATGACGGATAGATATGCTCTGGACCCTCTCGGTGATATCACATTGATTAGCTTGCAAGCAAGTGATTTGATCACTAGAATGTTATATCACGGGAACGAGAAAAGAATGCATGTCGGTAACGAGATTAAACTAGGTATGGAGATACCGATGATCGAATCTCGGACATGTAATATATCGTGAAACAAAGGGATTAAGATACTAGCGTAAAAGGTTCACACGATCACAGAAGTCATCGTTGAATGTGTGGAGTCGATGCGGATCTCCGTGTCCCTGCTGATTATTGATCGGAGAGGGGTCTCGATCATGTCTGCATTATTCGCGAACCGTAGAGTGACACACTTAAGGGATACCGACACCATTCGGAGCAAATGATATGCCAGAGAAAGAAAAAGGAAAGCGCATAAATTTATTTCACTAGACACCAAAACTGTTTCGGTTGAAATTGCTAAAACTGGTTCTGCATGTGAAATTAAAATGTTGTAAGGGGTTTTATGTGAATGTTTGTTAATTAAAGTAATTAACAAAATTCTGAATAAATAAATAAAAGAGTTTTATTTAAATGAGAGCTTGCATTAAATTTGGTGGAAAATTAATGCATGTGAGTGGATTTTTGAGTGGAGGCTTTTTAATGGGAGTGGAGGCTTTTCATTTTGAGTGGGAGCTCCACCCACATGAATGTGGAAGAGGTGGGGGCAGCCCCCATGGCTGGGCGCCATGCCCCTTGGGTGCCCCCCCTCTCCCCTATAAAAGGCCCCCCTCTCCTCCTCTCAAAGTACACCTCCTCGCGAAGGATCTCTTTCCCCCCTTTAGAATTTCCCCATGGTCTCGGATCAGCGAGATACATGTTCCTGGTGGCTTTTTCTGGAAGGATTTGTTGCTTCCGCTGGAGCGAGGGCGCGGAGGTTGTCGGGTACCCGTGACGTGTGCGATCACGGATGCACCACTGCTTTGAGGTGCTGGACTTGATCGTGCTGGACCGGCTGGACCAGATGGACTTCATCACGATCTTGAGATCGGCAAGCGTTCGTCTACATCATCCACGAGTACAACCTCGTTAACGCTATTCGGTCTTAGAGGGTATGTATTCTATGGATGTATATCCATCCGTTGCTTGTATCTAGTAGATAGATCTTGGTACATAGATGTTCCCATCGTAGGAAATTTTTTGTTTTCTATGCTGCGAACCCTACAGTGGTATCAGAGCCGGATCTATGCGTAGATGCTTTGCACGGGTAATACACATATGAGTATGTGGGCGATGATGATCATTTTATTACTTCTTTGTTGTACTTTGGATATTGGTGGCATAGTGGGATGAAGCGGCCCGGACAAACTTTACATGTCCTCGCACATGAGACATGTTCCACGCTTGACATGCAACTAGTTTTGCATAAGTGGCTAGCGGGTGTCTGTCTCTCCTACTATAGTCAATATCTAATTTGCAACAAGTTGTCAACAATTTGGTTATCCTCGTTGTGGTTCATGTTCGTAGGTAAGAACGGTTCTATCTTCGAAAGCCCTAAACCACGTAAAACTTGCAATGGATAAATTAGAGGCGTCTAGTTTAGATTGTTGCTGGGCTAGTGTTATGATATGGTGATGTTGTAAGTAGAAGTATGAGATGATACTCTTACAACACACATAGAGTGTAAGTTCCATAGACCTTGGCCTTACACATAGAGGTATGATAGAGATCATACCACGATGCACATGATGGAGATCATATGCGGGAACCATATCATTTCACTTATAAACATGTGATGTTTGATTGCATCTTATATTGCTTGTTTGGCGTTTTATTAGCATAATAAGATGATCCCTTATTTAGATATCAAGATAAGAATGTGTTCTTCCTTAAGTATGCACCGACAATGTTTCGTCGCTTCAAGACATCACGTGATGATCGGGTGTACTTGAATCCACGAGCATATCTCGGGTGTAAGACAGTTACACACGCGAATACTAAGGTTCTTACTTGGCGAGCCTAGCATGTACAGACATGGCCTAGGAACACGGACCGAAAGGTTAAACATGAGTCATATGTTTTAATATGATGACCATATGGATGCTCGCCTTTGAAGCTATATCGACTCACGTGATGGTCGGACTTGGTGTAGTGGATTTGGTTCATATAATCACCAAAAAGACACGAGGGATGTCATTTTTCAGTGGGAGTTCATTTCTAATTTGGATTAGTAGAACTCAATTTATCATAAATTAAATCAAAGTGAATTTGCATAATTTGTTGTAGTTATTGGCATTCGTTCACCACCTTATGCATAGTTGTAATTGAGATAATAGAACTATAGAATTCTGGATATTTACTTTACGAACTGGTATCGTATTGTGTTGAGTGTCAATCAAAGTTTAAAGTTCTATTGCAAACTTTCAGCAAACTCTATTTACTCCATGAAATTTAATAGTTGGTATTAAATCGAGAGTAACAATTCCAGTGTTAGTATCTTAAGTATCATGTTTGCCTCCATGATTCTTGATTGTTTTTAAATATCAAGGTTGTCTAGGAGCTAAAAGAATTGTTTGAGAAACTATCATGTGTGCCAGATATAACGATATCTGAAACAATGTTTTGGTTGCAATATGATAGAGTATAATACGTGTTCTCATATAGGATGAGAATTTATAAAGGTTGGAGATGCTAGACATCCTAATCATCCAAAAGGGTTTTGGAAAGCAACATTATACTCACGACTCACCTTTATAAGCTACAGTAGCTTGATCATGAAAGTCATCATGATAAGGATGAATAAAAGATGTATGTAAAGTGTTTACTATACTAAAAGATTACTAAAGAATAGATTTTGAAAGAATGCCGATCATTTTGATGATGGTGATCTACTTCAAAGTGCAAGTCCAAATGTATTATTATTTGAATATACACGCTTTGGACTATGTGTCATGTATATGGCGCCACTTTTGATATTGATAGATTCTTTTAAAAAGGAAAAGGAAATGCTGAAAGAGAATCTATAAAATATATTTGGCAAAAAAGAAAAAATTGGAAATATCCAATTTAGGTATATGGATGATGTACATGTTATGGCTGTATTCTTTGCTTGTTAAACAATGTGGTTCTTGGGTATTGGATACCGAATTGGTTGGTATGAAATTTCATACGGAACAACGCAATTCATGAACCACAATGGCCTAAGTAACTAGCAAGAGAATATGTGACGATGTTCATCGAAAACAAACAAACCGTTGTTTGTATTTTTTGTTGACATCAAAGTTTGACTTCAAGATTTGTTTTAATAATTGTTATTTGAATCAGGTATTATGAGAATAAAGGTTGTTCAAATAATTATCGTATTCCATATAAGATGGATGATTTACAAATCTAGTTGGAGAAATCACATCCATAAAACCTAATGCTAAAATGTCGCAAGACAAATGATTGAAAGATCACTTACGAAGTGACATCACCGTTTAAATTATATTGGAAAGAAAACATGAAGAATCTCCATATTCATGGATTTTTGGAGTCTTTGATTTGATCAAGTGACGCTTGTGAGACTTTCCTCGGGATAATTAAAACTTCGTTCAAAGGCCAAAGAAGAACGAATGACTAAAATATTGAAATTTATACATATCGATGTATGTAGTCCATTATGTGTAGTCGTAAGCGATGGGTTTCAACTTCATATACTTTCTCCAGAAATTTGAGTGAATGTTCACTTAATGAGAATGAAGTATGAAATATTTTAAAATGTTTCAAAGACTTTCAAGATGAAGTGGAAAATCATTGTAACAAGAAAATAAATGGTTTATGATTTTATCATAAGGGATTTGTTTGAGTTACAAGTGTAACAAGAAAATAAATGAATTATGATTTTATCATAAAGGGATTTATTTGAGTTGCAAGTTTAGCAAAACACCTAGATTTACATCTCCCGAAACACCATAGGAGTATGGAGTGTTTGAGATTTGTAATGAAACCTTGTGTGACATGATTGGATCAAAGGTGTTATTTATAAAACTGCCATTATGTTTTAAAATATTAAAGCTTTAGAGACTACCGCGTTTACACTGAAAAGAGCTCCATCTTGATCCGTTGAAATGACACCATATGAGTTATGGTTTGGGGTAAAACCCAAGTTGTCCTTTCTTAAATTTTGGTATGCTAAACATAAGTAAGATGTTTACAACCAAAGTCGGATGAGCATGTCTTTGTAGGTTATTTCGAATAACAATTGGTTATTACTCCATAACACCAAGGACAAAAGGGTTTGTCGCTTGAAATGTGAAGTTTCTTGAAAAAGGAATTTTTCGCAAAAGTTAAGTGGGAGGACAATAGAACTTTGATAAGGTTAACGAACCTTAGCTAAATGTGCTGAGTTGCCGCAATGAAATCGCTCGAGGCTGCCATAATGCTCATAGCTTATGTGCCTCAAAGGTTGTGGTCACGGAGATCTAAGTTCCTATTGAACCAAGTAGGTCGGTTAAACAATCAAATGCTAAGATTTGAGAGTAAATCATTATTTTCTGACAATGATGAACTGACTACATGCAAAGAAGCGATGATGGGCCCTGACTCCGTCAAATGGCTTGAAGCCATAAAATCCGTGATAGTTCCATACACGAGAAATCAAGTTTTGAACTTGGAAGACCCTCCAGAAAGGTGTAAAAACCTATCGGTCATATTTGGATCTATAAAGAAACAGACATGGATGTTTCACATCTATGAAATAGTCGACATGTCATAAAGTATTTTATGACAATGTTCAAGGAGTTAACTATGACAAGATTTGATCTTTCATAGCGATATTTAGTCTGGACGGATTAAAGTAGCAATTACTACATATAATTTGGTATATGATAGATGAATAAACAAAACAAAGTTCTTCTAATAGAATGGTTACCTAGGATGTGTACATGACACGGTCCAAAGGGTTTTGTTAATTCAAAGGATGCTAAAAGGGCATGCAAACTTCAATGGTTGAAGTAAGCATCGCGGAGTTGGAATCTTCACCGTGATGAAAAAGAGTTTTCATCAGGAGACGATGAAGATGCTTGCATTTGCAAGAAATTAAGTGGGAGCGCTAAGACATATTTCTAATACATTATGTGGAGGACATCTTGTTGATTAGAGATGATGTATCTTTTATTGACAGAGGTTAAGAATTTCATTTCGATGAAATACTTAGGGAAAAACCCGAATATTTAGCGTGAATGTCTATAGTGGATATACTGTGACGCTAATATGGTTGTGTCAAACATACATATATGAGATATTGAAGGAGTTCAATATAGAAACAACAACAAACGGTTCTTGTCGCATGGAAAAGAATTGAATCAAGATTCAAGTGTATCGACACTTGATAAGTGAAACAAGATTCAAGTGCTTTGACACTTGATGAGTAAAATCACGAGAATGTTTTGATCAATCATACCATGATATGTACACATCCAGATATGTCCTATGCTCTAAGTGTTATGAGCATATACCAGAATGAATCATAAAATGATCATTGGACGATAGTAAGGATATTCTTATGATCTTTTGGAAGAACTAAGAATATATTTGTGTAGAGGTGACAAACAATTACAAATAGTTTATTGTAAAGAGTTACATTGATACTAGTTTTGTCACAAGATACAAATTAAGTTTATCTCAATTTAAACTATGAGTGGCACAATGAAATGGAAAGAAAGTTTCCATGATGGATTTGGATGAAATCCATAGTTAAGACATTGTGACAAATACTACAACAAAAGGGCTAAGTATATGACTGTTATAGTAGCAGCAAAGGAGGGAATTTGTGTCAAGTAGTTTGTTATCAAACTAAGGTGTGGTTCGCAACGGGCTAACACTAAAGATATATTGTATGACAATAGTATCGACGTGTTTTAAACCCCAAGGAACTAAAGGTCTCACCGAAAGACCAAATTTATACAATGCCATCTCATTGGAGAATGAGTGATGCGTGGAGACGCAAAGACATGCAAATACACACGGACCTGAAGCGTCAGATCCGTAGATTATGTTAACCACTTGCAATTGCGTATATGGAACACCGGAAAGCCATAAGTGTTCAATACGCAAAGTTTTCAAACTAGATTATTGTCTCTAGTGCAAGTGGGAGACTGAAGGAAATATGCTCGAGAGGCAATAATAAAGTGGTTATTATCGTATTCCTTATTTATGATAAATGTTTATTTTGCATGCTATAATTGTATTAATACGGAAATGTTAATACATGTGTGTTTAATAAACAAAAGGTAGTTCCTAGTTATGCCTCTCTTATAAACTAGCTCGTTGATTAACAAGATGATCATAGGTTTCCTGATCATGGACATTGGATGTTGTTAATAACGAGGTCACAACATTAGTATAATGGTGTGATGAACATTCATCCAAAGTATAGCATTACGATCAAAGTCATTGAGTTTATATTGCTATAACAACTTACGAAGTGATCCTAATCCTTAGACCATGAGATCATGGCAATCACTAACACCGGAAGAGTTTCTTGATAACATCAAACGTCACACCGTAACTGGGTGATTATAAAGATGGCTTCAGAACTACTAAAGTGTTATGTTGAGACCCATGGATCGAGAGTGGAATTTGTTCATCCCGATGACGGATAGATATGCTCTGGGCCCTCTCGGTGATATCACATTGATTAGCTTGCAAGCAAGTGATTTGATCACTAGAATGTTATATCACGGGAACGAGAAAAGAATGCATGTCGGTAACAAGATCAAACTAGGTATGTAGATACCGATGATCGAATCTCGGACATGTAATATATCGTGAAACAAAGGGATTAAGATACTAGCGTAAAAGGTTCACACGATCACAGAAGTCATCGTTGAATGTGGGAGTCGACGGATCTCCGTGTCCTGCTGATTATTGATCGGAGAGGGGTCTCGATCATGTCTGCATTATTCATGAATCGTAGGGTGACACACTTAAGGGATACCGACACCATTCGGAGCAAATGATATGCCAGAGAAAGAAAAAGGAAAGCGCAGGAATTTATTTCACTAGACACCGAAACTGTTTCGGTTGAAATTGCTGAAACTGGTTCTGCATGTGAAATTAAAATTTTGTAAGGGGTTTTATGTGAGTGTTTGTTACTTAAAGTAATTAACAAAATTCTGAATAAATAAATAAAATAGTTTTATTTAAATGAGAGCTTGCATTAAATTTGGTGGAAAATTAATGCATGTGAGTGGATTTTTGAGTGGGGGCTTTTTAATGGGAGTGGAGGCTTTTCATTTTGAGTGGGAGCTCCACCCACATGAATGTGGAAGAGGTGGGGGCAGCCCCCATGGCTGGGCGCCATGCCCCTTGGGTGCCCCCCTCTCCCCTATAAAAGGCCCCCCTCTCCTCCTCTCAAAGTACACCTCCTCGCGAAGGATCTCTCTCCCTCCTTTAGAATTTCCCCATGGTCTTGGATCAGCGAGATACATGTTCCCGGTGGCTTTTTCTAGAAGGATTTGTTGCTTCCGCTGCTTCGCTGGAGCGAGGGCGCGGAGGTTGTCGGGGTACCCGTACGTGTGTGCGATCACGGATGCACCACTGCTTTGAGGTGCTGGACTTGATCGTGCTGGACCGGCTGGACCAGATGGACTTCATCACGATCTTGAGATCAGCAAGCGCTCGTCTACATCATCCACGAGTACAACCTCGTTAACGCTATTCGGTCTTCGAGGGTATGTATTCTATGGATGTATATCCATCCGTTGCTTGTATCTAGTAGATAGATCTTGGTACATAGATGTTCCCATCGTAGGAATTTTTTTGTTTTCTATGCTGCGAACCCTACACCGAGGAGCCGGTGCAACTGGTGACTTCGAGCAAGGCCATCGCAGAGACCGGCGTCGAGGATCTAGATCCCCCGGAGAATAATTCCCTTGATGGCCCAACAAGCAACAGGTCTACGGCCGACCCTTGATTTCGATGCCGCCCCCTTGGTCTTTCTTTCCTAAGCTCTGGTCGTCGCCTTGGTCTTGGTTGCCGAAGCTCCGAGCCCTCGATTTCTGCTGCTGCGATCGCCGGATCTGGGTCTTCGTCGTGGCTCAGCCTTCCCCTTGTCTTTCTGTGGGTCGGGGCTTCGTAGTGGTGTGGGCAATGGAGGCGGGGGCGTGAGGGAGATGCGGGGGAGGCCGCCGATCTTCTCGCCGCCGCCGGCGAGGCCCTGCCATTGGAGGTCGGTGAGATGCAGCATCCCTGGCTTGACGGGGGGTGGAGCTGAATTGCCGGTGAGATTTTTTCGTGCAAGGCAGAAGATAGGACGATGTAGGACCAACTTTGGCTATCAATCACACGAGAGATCTGATCCACCGGTAAGAGGTTGGATGGCTGTGATTATCCTAATGTTTGCTTTCAAAGTGGATGTTTTGATGGTAATAAAGTGGACATACCAACACCAACTTTTTTAATAGTAAAGATAATGAGAACATCATTAATACTCCCCATGAGTCTCTTCTTAGCATTATCATTGAGTGGGACATCCAAATAACAATCTTCTAATGGTGGCAAATCAAGCATTTCATAAATCTTCCTAGGCATAATAGAGACACTGGAACCAAGATCACATGAAGCTTTGAGATCAAAGTCATTCACTTGCATATTAATAATGGGTTCCCAACTATCTTCTACTTTCCTAGGAATAAAAGCTTTGTGTTTTAGCTTCTCTTCCTTAATCTTAACAAGAGCATCTGTAATATGTTTGGTGAAAGCAACATGCATATCACTAGCATCAGGACTTCTAGCAAGCTTTTGCAAGAACATAATCACTTCAGAAAATATTGCAACCATCAATATCAAAGTCAAACTTAGCATCACTAGTGGTAGGCATAGTAGGAGGAATATGGGCTACTTTTGGTTTAGTGGTGATAGTGCACACACTATTGTTTCTATCAATTTCAGCTTCCCTTTCCCACTTAGCATGAAGTTGAGCTAACAGCCTAACATTTTCATCAATAGTAACTTGTATGGCATGAGCAGTAGCAAAGGTGTTTTCCATAGTTTCAGGTTTAGCAGCCATTTTATTAACCAAGGAAGTTTGAGCTTCAGACAAAGAGGATATATTTTTCTCAATAGTTAAAAGCTTTTCCTCTATAGTCTTATTGAAGGTGGTTTGTTTACTAATAAAGTCCTTGAGCATGACTTCAAGTTCAGAGTGGGCACTTCTAGCATTATTGTAAGAGCTTCCATAGGAATTGCCATTATTAGGAGGATAGGGCATATAATTATTGTTGCTACCAAAATTGTTCATATAGGCATTGTTGTTGAAATTGTTGTTTCTAATGAAGTTCACATCAACTTGATCTTCTTGAGAAACCAAAGAGGTTAAGGGAACACTATTAGGATTTAGAGGAGCTTTCCCATTAACAAGCATAGCCATAATAACATCAATCTTTTCACTCAAAGAGGAAGTTTCCTCAACAGAATTTACCTTCTTACCATGTGGAGCTCTCTCAACATTCCATTCAGAGTAGTTAACCATCATATTATCAAGGAGCCTTGTTGCAGCACCCAAAGTGAGGCCCATGAAGGTACCTACAGCAGCAGAATCCAACAGGTTTCTTCAGAAGAAGTTCAAACCTGCATAAAAAGTATGGATAATCATCTAAGCAATGAGTCCATGAGTAGGGCAATTTTTAACCAAAGATTTCATTCTTTCCCAAGCAGGAGCAACATGATCACTATCAAGCTGTTTAAACTTCATAATGTCACTTCTCATGGATATAATCTTAGCAGGAGGATAGTACTTTCCAATAAAAACATCTTTGCACTTAGTCCAAGAATCAATACTATTTTTAGGAAAATAAAGCAACCATTTTTTAGCTTTTCCCCTCAAGGAGAAAGGAAAAAGCTTGAGCTTAATAATATCTCCATCTACATCCTTATACTTTTGCATCTCACGGAGTTCAAAAAAGCTATTGAGATGAACAGCAGGATCATCAGAACCAGCACCAGAAAATTGCTCTCTTATCACAAGATTCAACAAAGCAGGCTTAATTTCATAAAAGGTAGCATCAGAAGCAGGTGGAGCAATAGGAGTGCTTAGGAAATCATTGTTGTTGGTGTTAGTGAAGTCACACAACTTGGTGTTCTCAGCAGAGTTCATTTTGGCAAATGTGGGCAAGCCAAAAACAGCAGCAGCAGCTAGAGCAAGAACTAATTTTTTTGTGTTTTTTATAAGAGAAGGCAAACCAAACTAGACTAATTTTTTTGAGTTTTTGATAAAAAGAGGCAAACAAAACCAGGCAAAAGAAATAAAGCAAATTAAAAACAAAGTAAAGAGAAAGGAAGTGAAGGACTCCCCTAGTGAAGATGTCCTTAGCCTCCCCGGCAACGGCGCCAGAAAAGCTTGTTGATGGCTGGCTGTTGACGAGGGAGCTTCTTCTTCTTTAAGTCACAGGAAACAACGCCAGAAAAGCTTGACGACTGTCTACGTACAGCCTGTTGGGAACCCCAAGAGCAAGGTGTGAAGCAGCAAGCAGCAAGTTTCCCTCAATTGAGACCGAGGTTATCGAACCAGAAGGAGGAAGGAAACGTCACACAGGTGTTGCAAGCAATGTGGATATCTGCACAACACAAACTCAAGACTTTGCCCCAACAAACAATGAGGTTGTCAAGCTCACCGGTTTGCTGTAACAAAGGATTAAACGTATGGTGTGAGAGGTAATGGTTTGTAGCAAGTAAACAAGTAACAGTGGAAGATGTATCAATGGTAAAGATTGGACCGGGGTCCATAGTTCACTAGAGGTGCTCTCCTTAGATAAACAATATGGCATGAAGGGTAAACAAATTACAGCAGGACAATTGACAAGAACCGAGCAAGGCTTAACAATGCAATTACTAGTCAGAAAGATCCTATGAGATTCGATTGGGCAATACAACAAGATACATATACCTCCATCCAACTGCATCTATGACTAGAAGTCCACCTTCAGGTTATCATCCGAACCCCCTCCAGTATTAAGTTGCAAGCAATAGACAACTGCTTTAAGCAAAATGTGTAAGGTAAGTAGTCCACATGTTCCATGAACAAGAGACCGTTGTTTTCTCCCTAGTAGAAACAACACATCTACAACCGAAGAGATTATTGTCACTTCCCTTGGAAACTAGAGGCATGAACCCACTGTCGAACATAAATACCCCCTCTTGGAGTCACTAGCAACTACTTGGCCAAGATAGCTACTAACAACGGAGAGCATGCAAGATCACAAACAACACAGACATGATAGAATCATAAAGAAAAAACCATTAATCAAACCAACATAATAATATCAATATCCATCGGATCCCCGCAAACACAACATGCATGATTACAAATAGATTAGATCTTGATCATAAACGGAGCTCACAAGATCTACACATGAAAGCACAAAGGAGAAGATACAACCATCTAGCTACTACATGGACCCATAGTTCAAGGTGAAACTACTCACGCATCATATCGGAGAGAAGGCCTCCGGGATGATCTCCCCTCCGGCAGGTGCCGGGAAGAACTTCAGATCCCCCCGATCTAGGGACGATGGTGGCGGCGGATACAGACGGTTTCGTGGATATTTGATCGGGTGATTAGGGTTTCTGCATCGAGGGCTTATTATAGGCGAAGGGGGAGACTGAGGAGGCGACCAGGGTTGGAAAACCCTAGCCAGGCGCGGGGCTAGGCCCACCCGCGCCTAGGGTGGGTCTGGCCCCCCTGGCTGGCCCCTCCGGCTCTCCTCTGGACTTCTTGTTCCCCACGGAAAGTAATTGACTTTGGCGTTTGTCCCGTCCAATTCCGAGAATATTTCTTTACTAAATTTTCTGACACCAAAAACAGCAGAAAACAGGCATCTGGCACTGTTGCAACTTGTTAATAGGTTAGTACCAGAAAACATGTAAAAAGCACCTCAAAGTGTAGACAAGCAAAGCAAAGTAGATACAAAACAAGCATGAAGCATCAAAAATTGATGATACTTTTCCAACGTATCACCAAGCCACGCCTAATCCACAACCGCTGCTCCGAGGCTGTTGTCGGCATCCTTGCCCGCTTCTAGAGTACAACAGCTACAGGAGGGGGACCTCCCCCAACCACTAGTCCCACATCCCCGTTCCTCCACTCGCCAAGGGCCTCCTTGCGCTGCCACTGATTGCCGCCCTGCATAGGGACTTCGTGCTGCCCCCTCCTGCTCCTCTGTAGCATCTTCATGAGCTCCACCACGCCCCAGCTGGACAAAAATTCCAGGTGCAACAGAAATTAAGGGCGCCGGCTACGGCCAACCGGCCCATATCGAGCCCTTCAGGCTATACCGCCGTGCCGCAGCGCCATAGACAGCCGCTCCTGCCGCACATCTCCACTGCCACCACAGTCTGGTGCTGCCTCTAGCATCTTCCACGCCGTGCCATCAGACATCAAGTCGAGCTTCCCACTCTCCATCGCCAGAGAACCGTCACAAGGAAGGCCTCGTTGCCTCCGTCCCTACACGGGCTTTGCCTGACAGTGACCTCTTCCGGCAGCAAGGGGGGATGCTATTTGGGGAAGGTGGCAGCCGATGATGTGTGTGTGTGTGTGGGTGCTTCCTGTGTCTCCCTAGGTAGAGCGACACGGGGGCCTACTCTAACACGTTAAAGGCATAGTCTAGACTTTACAAGTCCATGTCGTCACTAGAACAGGAAAGTAGTTCTATCCAAGCAAGTGAGAAGTCCCCGATCTTTGCTTGGATGTTCCTACGACGTTGATCCTGAAGGATCCACGGCCTGGAGAAGAAGATGATGTTGGGTCGGTCACATCTAGACGTCTTGTCGAGTTGATGGAATAATCAAATCGACATCAATGCTTTTTTGCGAAATTCCACCGATATATTAAAAATCATTTATAGTAGTACAAAGATACCCAAAAGTAATAAAAATTACAAGTAGTTCATTGTACCACCTAGCAACAAATACAACCACTAGCGCGAGACAAAGGTGCGCCGCCGTTCTCGCCCCTCCATCACCGGAGTCGGGCAAAACTTGTCGTATTAGAGCTTATTGTAGTAGATAGACATGGATTCGTCATGCTAATGCCACAACGGATCAACGCACCAGAGCAACAACCATACCAAAGATGACAACCGTAGATCGGGAGAGACTAACCTGAAATCATAACAACAAACACGGAAACAGACCGGATCTCAAGAGATCCACCGGACAAACGACTCCATGCGCTCTCCATTGGTGCTAGATGCATCACTAGCGAGGATGAATGAGGAGGACCTTATTCTGACTTCAGGACGTAATCGTCGCCTCAACATTCGAAAAAGACACTAAAAACAGCCTAAACAAAGAACATAAAACCTCCCGCTGACAAGAGGTCATGGTCTGCCACACCTTAAAAACCCCTAGGGCCACAGAGCAGACGTCATCATCGACAAGGGAGAGTAAATCCCCAATTGATTTTAGCTAGTTCCTCCGATCGCCTCTCCTGAAGGTGGCTACATACCACTTCGTAGCATGTGTCCCTTCGTACATACCGTTGCAACCATGCATAATTGAATAAATTCAGTTGCAATTCACTCACGTGTTACACGGACCCACCAACAAAGTAAGTAAATCAAAAATTCATAGACTATACCAACTCACAAGATCCCGTTACGAGAATACCGCTTCAAAGAAAACTAGACAAGTGACGAATCTGCTCCTGCACCTACCATCCACCCGTGGAACCTACTAAGTAGCCTTCTATTTCAAAATATAAAATGTTTTAGGTTTGTAAAAAAATATCTAGACTCTTTTTAGTGTATAGATTCACTCATTTAGAGTAAACCTATATATTAAAAGAAATTTAGATACATTTGCTTTACAAAGCTAAAACATCTTATACAGAAAAAATATGCATTTTCTTTCTTTTATTGTCTTAATTAATACTCTCTTTTTAAAATATAAGATGTTTTAGGTTAGTGAAAAAAATATCTAGACTTCTTTTAATGTATAAATTTACTCTAAAACTGAGTTAACCTACATACTAAAAATAATTTAGAAGATGTATCTAAACACTATAGGTTCAATTACAAACCTAAAACATCTTATATTCTCGAACGGAGGAGTATATCTAAACTTCCTCGGCGTCGAACACCGCGCACGTGCTTGATCAGCCGGCTTTTTTACCTACCACGTCACGTGTGAACTTTTTGAAAACCCTGACGGCAACCGGCAGAGGCGCCTGGCTTGCAGTCGCATTCAGCCATTGACTGCCCCAGACGGCCAGACCAGATAGATCTCTGTCCTCCCGTTTGTGCAGTTGGGCGTCGCAGAAGTAAACGCCGCGCCTGGACTGGAGCACGAGCCGAGCTGAGACGTTTTATAAACACCGCTCGGCAGCATCCCACCGCTCGCGGCCGCCAGGTTTGACTAGGAGTACAATACTTACCACTCACTGACCAGAGTAGTAGGCGGCTCGCTCGTCCCGACCGCGATCCAGGGAGGGAGGGAGGGAGGGAGGGAGGGAGGCGATCAACGGCGAGGCGTTGCCGGCGGCGGCGGTGCAGGAGCAGTAGAAGAAATGGCCGCCTCAGCGGCCCTTCGCCCTCCCCGGCTACCAGGTGCGCCCGTGAATCTTGATCTGCTACAGCCTATTTTGTCTCTGTGGCGGTTATTGGTATAAGAGGGCAAGAACCTGCTCTGCTCTTCTCCTCGCGCAAAACCATGTCGATCTGCAGGTTCCTTCTTTTCGTACTCGAGATTTTCTCGCGCCGTGATCTGGTTCTAGTTATGCCGTGCTGCTATTCTGATCCCAGTCGGCCCAAACCAATAGAACAGTAAAATATAACTCGGATGACCAACTCCTGAATCATAGCATCAACAGAGAGAGAATATGTGATGATAGTGCTATCGAAGCTTATACGTTTGAGCAAAAAGTGCATATTTGGCAAAGCCGGCGATCTTCGTTCTAGGTAAAAAAAAAGGAAGGCAGGGAACTTCCTGCCAGACGCCAAATCGGATCGATAGTAATGAGGGGCTGCTTCAGGGATGTAAATGGCAGCTAAACGGCGGCCGCGAGTCCCGTTTATTCAACTTGTTAGTTCATTTTTTTAAAAAAAGCAAATTTCATTGAACTAGAGTATTGATAAATGGTATTATGCGGGATTAAATGGCGCGCCGCTTACATCCCTAGGCTGCTTGGGGAGCTGGACGTGGATCAGAAAATCTGTTGCTAGGTGTCAAGTCGACATCACGCTGGTCCAAGATAGATGGATAAGAATATTGGTAGTACTACTACCAATAATCAGATTTCATTTAATGCAACGTTACCTGTATTATTCAGTCCGAATTAGAACGTTAATCTAGTCTACTGTAACAATTTGCACTTAGACCCATTGATGATAATTTCAGTTGTACTATTTTGTAGTACCATTCCTATTTCTGAATTCTGACGCTGCAAACACCCAAGCTGATGCCTGACAGACGCTTCTACCTGCATTGCCTGCAGCAGTCCCAGTCCCAGAGCAGGCTTCTCCACTCCCTCGCTTACCGAGAAACAGAGTTGCTGCCACTGGACGAAGGGGCATCGCCACTAGGGCCGGCTCGAATCCGGGCAACGTCAGCATCCCGAAGCAATGGTACAACCTCGTCGCCGACCTGCCGATGAAGCCGCCACCGTCGCTGCACCCTGGGACGCACCAGCCGCTGGTCCACGCCGACCTGGCCCCTCTGTTCCCCGACGAGCTCATCCGGCAGGAGCTCACCGAGGAGCGGTTCATCGACATACCCGAAGAGGTCCGCGACGTCTACGAGCTATGGCGCCCGACGCCGCTGATCAGGTACAGAAACGTCTGTGCCTTTTTGTGTCGCCGTCATAGTTCAGGAGCGTGTGCACTAGGTGTTCAGGGGAGTTAGTTGTTTGCGATGTTGAGATGACAGGGCCAAGAGGCTGGAGAAGCTGCTTGGCACGCCGGCGAAGATCTACTACAAGTACGAAGGGACTAGTCCGGCGGGGTCGCACAAGGCCAACACCGCCGTGCCGCAGGCGTATTACAACGCCGCGGCCGGGGTCAAGAACGTGGTGACCGAGACCGGCGCCGGCCAGTGGGGCAGCGCTCTGTCCTTCGCCAGCACCCTCTTCGGCCTCAACTGCGAGGTGTGGCAGGTGCGCGCGTCGTACGACCAGAAGCCGTACAGGAGGCTGATGATGGAGACGTGGGGCGCCAAGGTGCACCCGTCGCCGTCGGACGTGACGGAGGCCGGCAGGAAGCTCCTGGCGGCGGACCCGGCCAGCCCGGGCAGCCTCGGGATGGCCATCTCGGAAGCGGTGGAGGTGGCGGCCACGGACGGCGACACCAAGTACTGCCTCGGCAGCGTGCTCAACCACGTCCTGCTGCACCAGACCGTCATCGGCGAGGAGTGCCTGGAGCAGCTGGAGGCCGTCGGCGTCACCCCAGACGTCATCATCGGCTGCACCGGCGGAGGCTCCAACTTCGGCGGGCTCGCGTTCCCCTTCATGCGCGAGAAGCTCGCCGGCAGGATGAACCCGCAGTTCAAGGCCGTCGAGCCTGCGGCGTGCCCCACGCTCACCAAGGGCGTCTACGCATACGACTTCGGCGACACGGCCGGGCTCACGCCGCTGATGAAGATGCACACCCTCGGCCACGGCTTTGTCCCGGATCCCATCCACGCAGGTGTTTGATCCTCGCACCTTCTGAGTGCTCCTTGCTTGTTTCCACTAATTGGTTTGTTCTTGCTTACTGATGCAAAGCCATTTTGTGCAGGTGGGCTTCGCTACCATGGAATGGCACCTCTGATCTCCCATGTGTATGAGCTCGGCTTCATGGAGGCCATGTCCATAAAGCAAACTGAATGCTTTCAAGGTACTTCTAATTAACTCATCACCCTATTGTTTTCTTCCGTTAGCAACTTCTACTTTTTCATGTCTGAACTTTGCTGTTGATCTCTTGTCTGTTGACCATCTATTTGAATTCAGACATTTATTGTCATTTTTTTGCCTGAACTATCTGCAGCGGCCTTACAATTCGCACGGACGGAGGGCATCATCCCGGCGCCGGAGCCGACGCACGCGATCGCTGCAGCGATCAGGGAAGCGCTGGAGTGCAAGAGGACCGGGGAGGAGAAGGTCATCCTCATCGCCATGTGCGGCCATGGCCACTTCGACCTCGCCGCCTACGACCGGTACCTGAGAGGCGACATGGTTGATCTCGCACACTCCGATGAGAAGCTCCGGGAGTCTCTGGCCGACATTCCAAAAGTATGATGCTGTTAGAGATTGGTAGAAGAAATGCGTGAGAACATAATAACAAGATGAACAACGTGACTGTTATTTGGGAGTTTAGGCATGTCGGTTTATCAGCTGGGAAATACTATGGGTACATGGCCCAAATAAATTTGATCAATAAATGGAATTATCTTTTCGTACCGCTCGTAATTGATTCCAGAAAACATCATCTAACTGTCAAATTTGGGACCGTTGGGAGGTTTGTCACAACTCACAAATGTACGACCTATCTAACCTCTTCTACCCTTTCTCCACTACCTCCTTCAGGCCTTGTTTTGCACAAGGGTTATTAGGTGGATCGAGGGTATTTATTCCACGGATATCTGGTGAAACCAGTCCGTTCATCCAAAACGCACTGACCCGACGAGCGAGCTGAGCTCCAGAAACGCGAGGCGAGACTAGCTTTTCAATACACGCGTGTATTAGTGTGTTTCAGTTTCAGGCGGGGTTTTGCTAGGTATCTGGGGCCGAGCCCGTAAAAAACCAGCATGCAAAACAGGTCAACGGGGATCTGCGGGTATTTCGGGCTAGGCGGGGGAATACTACCCGATCCCTCCGAAACCCTCCATGCAAAACTAGGCCTTCGATGATGACGTCCGAATGCATACGAGTAGCAGGTACGGTTTCTTTTCCTTTTTTATTTTATGTTTTCTTTTTTCTATCTTTACGGTAATAAAAAATCTTAGATTTTGAAAACTTTAGTTTTTAAAAAAGTTCGACATTGAAAAGTGTTCACATTAAAAATGTTGCAATTTGACAAATCTGAATATTAAAAAAGTTTAGATTTCCAAAAATGTGATTTTGAAAAGATGTTTAAATTTAAAATTTATTTAGATACAAAAATATTCAAAATTTAAAATTGTCCTGGTCTAAAAAATATAAAATTCAAAATTGTTCATATTAAAAAATAAAATAAAATAAAATAAAATAGAAAATAGTAACAAAAAATAAAAAAAGAAAAGAAAGCCAAGGAACCATTAAGAAAACAGGGAAAAAATTGTAAAAACCTAGCTTACTCGTGCTAATGAGCGGGTCGAACGTGGGCACCCTCGTAGACAGAGCGCTAGATAGCGCTCGCGAGAGCGGCAAATAGGACTCGCCGTGCAACATGCTTTTGAAACTAGATGATTTTCCGCGTGTTGCGGCGGGAAATTTTAGCCAACACGAAAATTCATAAGAATTGTATATACAGATAAGGTATAACTGAAACATATTTTTTTTAAAGAGAGGGGACAACAGCCGTAACATGATGGAAAAAAAATGTAAAAATAAACTATTACTTACATTGGTGTTTGATTTAAACAAAATTACCAGTAATTTTATTGCACGCTGGCTATGTATAGATAAGACGATTAGTGATGAAATGAATGACCAAAGCCAAATAGATGAAGAGTCCAGTATCACTATTTTTAGTCATGAATCTGATATGTTCATCAAGTGTGTAGTAATACGAAGAAACCACGGGCTAATATAAATGGAATTATTGCACTCCTTAAAATAGACATGAAAAATGAGTAGCCAAAGAACGGATGCAACTTATAATAGGGAGTTGACAACTTGACATGTGCTTCATCTCCTAATCTCCCATTCATGGAATACATACTGAATTTAGGAAAGATAGATTCCATCAACAAACAATCTTGCCAATATGAATCATGGACCTAATATAATTTGATTGCAAGTACATACCATATCTGAGAAGGAAAGACAACACACAGTATGATTACTTTAAGAAATACTATTACAATAGAAATATGAGGAAAGACCGGAGCTCCTAGAATAATTTCCTTTGGTTTCGTTGATTTGATCGACCCCCAAAGTTAGATGGTAACTGTTTAGCAGAACGAAGTGTGATAGATGACCGATAGTGCGACAGAAGAACCCACGCCTACAAGGATCTTAACTTGTTTTCTCTGCTTCACTCCCTTGTGAAGCTGCATTGAGCCGTATACTGCTTGTTCATAAAGGAATTAAATCAAGCAGGTACCGAGCTATTAAATGTTACTCCAGATGCAAACCACGAAGGACAATCAAAATAGGGAAACTAAGATCGGGAGAGGAAGGTGGAACCTCCAGTTTCCGGAAGCAGAAAAGTCATAGGCTTGAGCCACAAGAAGAAGAAGAAGAAGTCGGCGTCGGCCCCCGGACCCAGCACCGCGCACCTCGGTGTCGCCCTCCCGCGCCGGGCCTCCCAGCAGTTGGAGTACCTCGCGCACTCCATTGCCGGGGGGTTCTATTACATCGATATCGGGAGGGTGGCGATGACGGTGCCCAAGAACATGGCGTTGGTCACCGTGGTGGAGGGACATGAGCTCCCAGCCTCGGTGGTGATCTCCGCGGAGTTCATCCAGGAGGAGCTCCGGCAGATGATGCCGGGTCACACCTGGAGTGCCCGGGAGATCTCCCCGACCCAGTTCGCGGTGACCTTCCCGTCTGCCGAGATCCTCTCCATCAGTGCCTGCAGTATCGCCCTCACCCTCCCGACCAGCAAGGTGCAGATCTCCATCGAGCCCTCGACCGCCCACCCCGCGACGACCTCGACTCTCTCGGCGGTGTGGGTGCGGATCCTTGGCTTTCTGGAGGAGGCGTGTGTGCGGACGTTGCCCATCCTGGAGCTCGTCTCTCAGGCGGTGGGTAAGCTGGTCGTGGTGGACAAGACCTCTCGCATGGGGTCGGGACCGATCCGCATGCAGGTGCTCTGCCCTGACCCAGCTCTGCTCCCAGGGCCTCTCCCACCCTTCTACTTCGGTACGGAGGGGAGGATCCTGGCAGTTGAGCTGGACGAGGACCAGGCCGCTGATGGACTCCCCCCTCCCTCGGTTCCCCCCTCCGGTGACCACTCTACAGGAGGGGGGAGATCATCTGGAGAGGACTCCGACGACGACGACCTGGGAGGGGAGTCTCGGACTCCGGTTCCCTCTCCCTAGGCTCCTCCGGCCGCGGGCTCAACCGCTGCTGCTCCGTCTGCGTCCCACCAGCTGCCCCCCTCGCAGGGCCCTCCCGACCTCCAGATCGCTCAGTACGGCTCCAACTTCAGGCAGTCTGAGGGGTTCACCGGCCACATGGCCCTTGACCCGCTCTCCGCGGAGATCCCCGACGAGGCACCGGAGGAGCCACAGTCGGAGTCCGAGAGGGACTCCGGGAGTGTGGGGATGGTGGTCACCGCCCCCTCTTCACCTCGCTCTCCAGGAGTCCTCTGCTACTCGCTGCTCCAGCCTCGCCTCGGGGATCTCCGTCGTTGGTCCCAGCGACCCCGACGCCACACCTTGACGAGCCAGCGGCGGTCTTCCCCATCACTCCCGCGGCTGGCCCCAAGACTCGTCAGCCTCGCCCCCCCCGGTGCCTCCACCTTCGCGCCAGAGTGCACGCCTGGCACGTGTCATGGCGAAGAGCCCGGGGGGGGGGTGCCCACGGTGTCCCAGCTGGCGTCCCAGAGGACTGCAGCATGTAACCTTGACTCAGCTTTGGTACCCGTTGTGTAGACAGCGGGACAAGTCGAGGTTGGACGCGACTCTCCGCCGGCTCTTGGAGGCGGCTCAGCGGCTCCCCCATAGTCCGACATAGTGTCTTCGGCGTTCACTCCCCTGGCGAGGCGTAGTTCCTCTTTTTCGTTGGGTTTTGTCCGAGTTGGGTCGTCTTGTGCTGTGGCCCCAGCATATGGTGTGTGAGTGACTTTGTACTGTGATATTTGTTGTGGACGGTTGCTTTATTTATAAAACGGGGCGAAAGCCTATTTCGAGAGATGGCTATGAGCAGATAATCTTTGTCGTTGAAGCTGCCGGTATGATCAGGTGCTGGACATCTTGAAATAGAAAAGCCAGAGTTGAGCCTCACGACGGCGTCCAGGACAGGCCCGAGTGAAGCTTGAGTGAAAATGGCAGAGGACAACGTGGCACAAATGAGGTGGGTATGGAGAATAAAAAAGGTCGCCGGCCGGTGCCCAGTCTCGCTTGCCTCGCTAGTTACATTTACGGACGATTCATTTCCACCATTACACGAACTGAAACGGTAGCTTAAACAGCAAGTGGGGTAGGTGATGCGTTAATGGATGTGCAAATTGAGAGAGAGAAGAAATCACGGCGTAGCGAGAAAACTGGATAGAACGGCAAGCGTCAAAACCGGTAGCATTATTTTTTGTGTGCTGAGTTGGCAGCTTTGCTTAAGTGGAAGCTGATTTGCTGCCAAAAGAAAAACAAAGGAAATAACAACGTGCATAGACGTGTGCGATTTATGATGTGGCATAGCTGCATGTTGAGAGAAATAGATTAGTAGGGATGATCTACTTAGTTATATAGGATATAGGATTTCTATGAACTCGGTTCCTTTTTTTTTTTGAGAGGATGAACTCGGTTCCTGGAACGGGCTTAAAGTAACGGGCCCAACTCTAAATGCTACGTATGAATCATTTTGTGGGTCAAGACTCATGACTAGGCAGGGCCCAAGAGGAGAATCTTTGTGACACTTCATCCAAGCCCAACCACGGGGACAGAATCGTCCTCTTACTTAGAAAACTGAGGAAAAAAAGAAACTCGAGGGTTTCGGCTCGAATCAGACGCCCGTGAGCACGACCTCCACCGCCGTCCTCTCGTCGGCGGCATCATCCTCCGTTCCGCGGTCCAGGTGAGGTCCCAAAACTTCGCTCTTTTACGCCCTTTGTGATTTTCGAACGGAGTGACACTGACGCCGTTGTGGGGTCGTGGGTAGGTATGAAGAGGGCCGCGCCGGAAGAGGAGCCGGTGGAGCTCTCCGACGACTCCGTGAGCTCGGATTCCGACGACGAGGCCGGGAACGGGAAAGGCGAGAACTTCTTTCGTCTTCCCAAATCCTCCAAATCTGCAGCTCAAGCAGAAGGTGAGGGCTATTTCGGTGACCTTTTGTTTTCAGAAGAATGGATTTGCACGCTCATCAGTTGATATGGTGTCCACCCTGCAATAGTAAATTGATGTGATTTTGGTCTGTGTTTGTCGAATGGCTCTAAGATGAATTAAACAAATAATATAGATGTGTAGTTCGGATTTGTTTGTATGCTTGGTGTGCAGATCTTGGTCATTTAGTCCAGCTACAGCATTAGTTATCGGGGACTCGCCTTCTTAGAGAAGCAACGATATTGTTATTCACCAAAAGTTCAAGAGGATTACTTTTCCCAGACATAGAGATGAATATTGTGGAGAATCGATACCATGTTTTTGATCGGTTTTGATGTTGGGGGTAATAGTTCTGCAAACTGCATGCCATCGGACACAATTGCTTTGTTTAATGCTAATTTGTCTTACTTAGGTAGCTTTTGTTTGAACTCCCAAGAAGCTAACAAACATATTTTTGCAACATATTGCATAAGACCATATATAAAGTTCCTTCGAACACGTTATATGGATTTCATGTGATTGAGTTAAAATTTTAGTATTTTGCAATATGCAAATATTTCGTGATATCGTGCATATCCTGAATTACCACAACTTTTGTGGATGTATTGCCTCTTTGTTGTCCATGAGTATTTGTATACTCGAGATTTGATACCTAGATATGCTTTTTTGGTTTGTTACCATTACCAAATGAGATATACCTCGGGTTCTGGGTGAAATAATAGTTTCGCTATGTATCATGCTATACACTAAACTTTCTCAAAGTAACTGACTCCAAACAGTCTTGGCTGGTTACTGGTGTAGCTTGTTTTACTGGCCCAAACGAATATCTGAATATTGTGCTGATTTTCACAAAAAAATGGTTTCTTTCATGATGAATATGTGCAGATAAGAACACAGTTATAAATAATTTTATATATCCAAAGCTCAATTCATTTCTTGCAAATAAATATTTATTTTCGTAATGTTAAGCAGGGTAAGATATAACTGCAGTATTTCCTAAACCATTTCACTCCTAGGCATGGACTCATTCGGGGGCTAGCCTTAACCTTTAGTGCCATACCTAAAGTCCGCCTTAGTCCTCAACCACTGATTGAGTCCCTGAGCTAGAGAGTTTGCACCCACCACCCATGGACTGTAGAGTACTGCATTGGATTAGCTCCTGTAGTTTTAAGATTATATTTTTTCCGCACAGAGTTAATATCTGTAGTCTTACTATAATGGGATACTGCAGGTGCACTAATCAGGAAGGCTGAAATGTATCAAGAGTACATGAAGCACATCCCAATCCCTCAACACCGTAGTTCCCTGATCCCATCCACATCATGGCTGGGACTTGGAAGATCGGTGAAGCAGTTGTACAATCAGCCTTTGCATTACCTCACCAACATCCTCTTGAAACAGTGGGATCAACAGAGGTTGGGGAGCAATAATGAGCACGAGCCTCTGGATGTTGTCATCCACCCTGAGAAAGCTGAAGCCCTCATTTGGGCCACTGAAGAAGTCCATAGGATGACCACCTCTAGCCACCACCTAGGGAAGCTCTGGGCCTCAGATCCCATGTATCATGCTCACATAGATCCAGTGTTCCCCTCCCTAAAGTTGGATTAGCCTGTGTTGCAAGTTGGACCGTCTTATTCTGTCTGTTTTGTTTTTTACTGTTGTAATCTGGCACAGTTTGGTTGTTGGTGAAGTAATATGAACCACAGACCAGTGATGCGATATAAACGATTTATTTCATTGTCCGGGTTTCCTTGGACTGATTTTAACTCTCTAACAACAGCATTGTCAAAGAAGAAGAAACCTGGTGGTGTGGATTTCAGTGCTTTGAGCCGGCACGGGTATCGTGGCGGACCATCTGTATTGACAGTTGCTCCTCCAAAGGTGGAGCCTAACTGGACTTGGTCAACTGGGAAAGATCGCAATGAGAAGGAAGTTCTCGCTGAATCTTTTGAAGAGCGGGAACGCACAAGGGCTGCAGTAACCGAAGGAGAAAAGCTTATCGGCGTGCGAAACCCTCAGCCAAGGCAGACAGAGAAAGAGAAGGAGGCTTCATTCTCGCAGAAGGAGAAGAAGAAGCGAGACCGTGGACAGGCCAGCAGGGGAAAGAACTATGTCGAGGAGGAGAAGCGGCTCCTGAGGGGTAGTGGCGTTTACTCTGGCTTTGATACTTGACAGTGTCTAGAACAAATGTAGTAAGTTTGTGTGTGAGGACAGTGGATTGGTCCTTGTTGTTAGCTTGCATCGTCTCTATCGGTCCATTTGTCACGAAGGTTACCAGCCTTGTGCTGTTTGGGTTGGGTTCAGCGTTTAGACTTTGGAGATATACTACAGTTGTACCAGTGCAGTGTTGCTTTCTATCCGTACTCCCATGTCCATCTTCTCGTTTTGCTCCCATGCCAATCTTCCACTCCTAGACCATCAGATTTTAAGATATATTTGTTGTAACAAAGTGTTTATCTTCGTTTGTTCTGTGGTCCTTGTCATTACTGTCCTGACTCTTCAAAAGCCAACTAGCTAGCCAATTGAAAGAGACTCAAAGATCATCTGAAATTAATCTAAAAATAAGATCATCTGAAATTAACTTTCAGTATGCATGGAACAACCATTTTTTGGGAGGCATGGATGCCCTCGAAGAAATTGCCGCACAGTTATTTTTCGAGTGGGGTGAAACCACTCGAAATGAAGTGTTTATTTACATGCACACACCGACTTGGAGGCGCTGAAATGTTCTGAAATGGGGCGTCAGACTAACCCAAAGCCATCAAATCTTGTGTTCGATGGCCAATCTGGTGTCTCCGTGGTCACCAGATATGCAGATGGAAAAATATTGCCCACACTAAGATTGACATCGCTTTCTTAATGCCTCCGATGTTGTCCTTACTTGCAATCTTGTTTGTTTGGTTTTCTCGAATATCTCATGAGACCTCTTTCTCAAGAGATGTCTCTCTAACCATAGCCAACATAATTATCCTGAGCTATCGATAGACATGAAAAGACATGGTAGTATGGCTCATAGACACAGTATTTATAAACATAAGTGACGGCTGCATTCCAGCGCAAACCATCGCCTCATACACTTATTACCTAGATCTCATGCGTACACTGCCATCAAATCTTTACATAAGAGAACCGGAACGTGTTTCTCCTTGTGGCCCCCCTAGCTCATTCGGTTTGTATGGGTCTCCCTGAGCTATGAGCCACTGAAGAGGTCCATAGGATGACCACCTCTAGCTACCACTTAGGGAAGCTCTGGGCTTTGGACCCCATGTATCATGATCACATAGATCCAGTGTTCCCCTCCCTAAAGTTGGATTAGCCTGTGTTGCAAGTTGGACCGTCTTATTCTGTCTATTTTATTTTCTACTGTTGTAATCCGGCACAATTTGGTTGTTGAAGTAATATGAACCATAGATCAGTGATGTGAAAAGTATGGCATTTTATTGTCTAGGTTTCCTGAGACTGATTCCTTCTCGAAATAGGCTTTCGCCCCGTATTATAAATAAAACCACACACGGCCAAACCGATACAAGGTGATGAGAGAACCTCTTACAAAGCAGATCAAAATAAATAAAAAAGGTACAAGAAGGGCAAGACTTGCCACCGGAGCTACTAAGATGAGATCGAGGGGATCGGAGCTCCACGACTACGCCTCCAAGAGGGTAACGACGCACACGAGGCCGTCGTCGAGAGCGCAAGGTCAAAGGTTTTCACCTTGAGCCCTAGAGCGACGAAGGTAACCACAACGGTGCCCCCAACAGGGCCACGACACCCGCAGACATCGCCATCGTTGGCATTGAAACGCCGAGCTTTAGCCCGAAAAAACTTCCGCACATGCCCCATCCTCGGACCGACCATAGACCTCGAGTCTAGCCTTCACCACATGATCTGGGAGGAGCTGGAACCACCGTTAACTCCAGGAACTCCCTCCGCCTGCTCCTCGCCATCCACATGACCAAAGAACAAGGCCACCACCACCGCCATGTCGCTCGCTGAAGATTCGCCCATGCATTCCACCTTCCAGAGCTGTAGCTCCGGTGTCCAACACCTCACACCCAAGGAAACAAGGCATCACGAGGCCATCGAATCAAACAAGGAGAGCTAGCGACAGAACCAGGTCCAAGTGGGCGACAACGACAACCAAAAGGAGGAGATCCATCCTCCACCACCTCGGCGGTCACCGACCGGACGTAGCAGTAGTGCCGGTCAGGCCTCAGATCCGGCCAAATCAGGCCCGACTAGCTCCGCCGCCACGCTACAGCGGCATCGAGGTCACCGTCTCCACCCTGCAGGTTGGTAAGAGGGCGGACACACCGATCAAGGCCCACTGAGCCCAGATCGGACCCAAACGGGCCTAGATCTGGGCCAAGCAGCCTTGCCATGGCCTTCACCATCGACCTCCTTGCCGCACGCCCTCTCTGCCACCACTTCCACCGTCGTCGTCGAGTCACCACCGCTGTCCTGCCGCTAAGATGGGCTGAGGCCACCGCCATCCGGACCCACTTCTGCCCGTGACCCTCGCCGCCTAGAGCCTAGGCGCGCTCCACCACGCCGTCACCCATCACGGAAGAGGCAAGCTCCGGCCCAGGGGGGCGGACCCGCGGCCCCACAGCGTGAGAGGAGGAGAAGGCCTCGTCACCGCCGGAGGCGACGACCAGGCTTTGCCCAGCCGCGCCCTTTGGCAGCGAGGGAGGAGGAGAGGGGACCGACGGCAAGATTTCTTGGATTCCTCCCGGTCGCCGCGCGGGGGCGACGCGGGAGGAGAAGGGGTCGCGTTCCCAAAGAAGTACCGGTTCCCTTGGACTAATTTTAACGGCTATTTTTTTTAAATAATACATTTTTATTGAATTTCAGAAATAATACACAAAACGGATAAATTGCAAATCTGTCGATTACGCATTGACGATCGACATGGTTCGCCTCTTTGAGCGATAGACGATTCGACTTTTATCGAACAACCGACAGCGTTGCCTTCTTTTTCCGAAAAGACGACCGCGTTGCCTTCTTTATTCCAAAAGACGACCGAGCATCACGCCGGCTGTGGGGTTGCGAGGTTCTTCCGTTGAATGGACGAAGGCGGGTTCGTCCGTTGAAGGCCGACGCCACCCAGCATATAACTCAGCGCCGACCGTCGTCCTCCCCCTCTCGCTAGCCCTCCTCTCTCGGTTCTTCCTCTTTCTCACTCGCCGCTCTCGTTTAGCCATTCTTTGACCGATTTTAGCCCAGATTTTTACCCAAACTCGCTGCTCTAACACATTAGCAAGCTAGTAGAGTCCCGATCTACTAGTGGAATAGCCTGGTGTAGTGATTTGAGTCGTTTTGGTGGAGGGATCTGGTGGTGTTCTTGTTGAGCAATGGCCATGGTGGAGGCTGGTGCTGGGACTTGAGGAAGGTGCATGGTGGAGGTGCTGATCCGTTGACCTGAGGCAGCTGCACGGCACGACTTCGCACGCTTCAAGGGTAAACCCTAATTTCTTGCTAATTGCAGTCATGTGTGTATGTTTATAGGTAGCCTTTGATGGGGTCTGTTAGATGCAAGATATTTGTAGAGTATTATGTGTCAATGTACCTGTTTTTGACTATTTTCGGTATTTTTTAGGTCGAAAATCATGTCAAATAATGTAGTGTTTAGGTTCTTGTATGGTCTTGGTTCCGTCAGAACAAACCAGCACGGAATTGATTTGAGCGAGTTTAGTTTTATGGATGAAGTGCTTCAGAATCCTGAAACAGTGCCCATTACTCAGTTGAAGGATTGGTTATGTGTTCGTTTAGGGCTCTCTCCTACCCATACTGTCGGTGTGCATACTTTATGGACTAAGTCAAGGCAAACCCCTAATTTTTATTTAAGGCCAATAGAAGCGCAACAGAAATGGGTCAAATTTGTGCAAGCTTGCCAGAAAAGAGAAGTTAACTCCAGTCTCTTATTGTTACCTGTGGCGAAAGAGGCTGGGTATGATCATGGCCAGAGTAGTCAGACCGGTCATGCTGGAGGTAGTTATGATCATGGCCAGAGTAGTCAGGGCCAAGAGGGTGGCGGCGGTTATGAATCAGGTCACAGTCGCTATGCACACACCGGGGGTGATGGTTATGTATCAGAGGACGGTGGTGAAGGATTAGGGGAAGACATATTCAGTGGCGAAGCTGATGAGGACGAGATATATGATGGTTTGTTGCAACATCAAATGGAAGCCGAAGACTCGAAGGCAGTGATACATTGATGATTCATGAGTCTGATCAAGAAGAGATCGGCCAACCTATTCCGGCATCATGGAATAATGACAACACAACAGCAATGACTGTGAACGATGGGCATGATTCGGCGTGGCATTATCACGCGAACAACATCTCTCTGGGTGCATTATATCCTAGCAAGAGACATCCACAGGAAGCAATTGTTGAGTGGTCAATGTCCATGCAACGGGTCTTGAAAACGAAGGTGTCATCACAACAATATTTGACATTGGTTTGCGAGGAAGCTGGATGTCCTGCAAGGGTGCATGCCCATGTCCCTAGGTATGACACAAACTGGAAGGTCACCGATGTTGTGATGCACACATGCACACTTGAAAGTGTCCTTCAGGACCATCGTAACCTCACGTCAACCCTCCTGGCTAGACTGTTGTACACAGAGATAGTGGAGGGCAAAACCATGGGGGTGAAAGCTATCATTAACAAAGTTTCTGTCAGATTCCGCTACAATATTTCATACGGGAAGGCTTGGAGGACTAAGCAAATGGCACTGGCGGCAAGATTTGGTTCGTTTCGAGACGGGTATGACTGTGTTGTTAGGATGCTCCAAACACTGCAGGCTAGGAATCCAGGCACCTACGTGGACATCCAACACTTTATATTGCCACGGGAACCTAATTTGAGGGTACTTCATCGAGTGTTATTCTCATTTGCTATATGCATAGAAGCTTTCACTCACTGTCGACCAGTCATCTGTGTGGATGGTACATTTCTCACTGGCAAGTATAGGGGTCATATATTGACTGCCATAGGTCAAGATGGAAACAATCAAGTTGTTCCACTTGCTTTTGCTTTCGTGGAGAGTGAGAACACCGAGAGTTGGGTATGGTTTTTCAGGCAGTTGAAGATAGCAATTGTGAGAGATACACCGAATGTATGCGTCCTTCATGATAGGCATCCAGGTATACTAAGCGCGATAAAGAAGCTCACACAGCCCACTCCTGATGAAGTAACTCCATGACTGGACATGCAGAGTCGTTGGTGCATGCGGCATCTAGGGGCCAATTTGTAATATGTGTGGAACTATGTCTTAAATTTGTAATATGTGTGGAACTATGTCTTAAATTTGCAATATGTGTGGAACTAATGTACAGATGGCGGGATCTTTGCTGAATGCTGACATAGATAGAAAGCACCAGTCGACGGTACTGGATGCTAACCCGGGGTCCTTGAAGCACCTAGTGAGTCGCACTCCCATGTCGAACTGGTGCATACATCCTGATTGGCTTCAAAGGCATGTGATATTTATTTCTCTTGCTGTTGGGATATTTATGGGCCAGAGTGACTAAACTGTTCTGCTTTCTTCTTATGTAGATTGAAGTGGGCTGGGCTCTTACCCTTCGTTCGTTTGGTTGAGACCACTCGTATGGAGGAGATAGAAGGGCGACAACTTGGGTTCCAGACTAGTCGCTTACAGTACGACTCGTCTTTGCTCACTTGCTTGGTGGATCGATGGAGGCCCGAGACTCACACTTTCCATTTTCGATGGGAAGAGATGGCTCCTACCCTTCGTGACGCCTCTCGTGCTGGGACTTCCGTTGGCTGGCGTGCCCATAGGCCCAGTGGATCCACCGGCAAATTGGGCCCAAGACATGGCCCAACGATTCTTTGGCATCCGTGATGGAGCTCAGGCCTTTGGCCATGACAACCATGGACCAAAATTTGGATGGTTGAAGCAGTATCAGGTGTGTTTCATTTATTTGTTCTATTTTATTGGAGAAGTATCATGTACTGAAAATTGTTCTATTTGCCAATGCAAATACAGATGTTTGGGTTTCCGGCCACTCCGATGACTGCGCAACAGATTACACGCAGCCTGGAGGCATACATTATGTGGCTGCTCGGGAAGGTGATGTTCACTGAGAACCAGGTGTCGACCATTAGTGCGCGATACATCCATTTTGCTAGAGGGATCGCGGAGGCGACGTGCCAGGAAGAATGCACATAGTGGAGTTGGGGTTCAGCTGTCTTAGCAGCTACGTACCGATGTATGTGCAATGCTTGCCAGTTAACCAAGGACAGTTATGCCTTGCTAGGATGCCCATTGTTGCTGCAACTGTGGTCATGGGAGAGGTTCCCTATCGGCCGTCCAGAAGTAAGTGTCAACCAAATAGTCGGCAACCAGGAACATGAAACAATTGTCTACCACTCTGACCTGCTGTTCGACGAAGAGCAAATTGACTTGCCTACATTTGGCACTCACTGGACCCGTCGCAAGGTCAGTGTAATGTCTTAATAAATTGCACTTCTGGTACTACAATATGAAAGTTACTAACAACTATTTTATCATGCAGTGTCGTTTCGCGGGAGAGCAAGTCGTTAGATGCTATCCATCGTTCAGCGAGCAGTTCGACACACTGAAAGAGGATGTCGTGATTTGGGAGCCGTACACCCTGCAGACACGACACGCACGATATCCCGGCGGGTTATCTATTATGTGCACTAGAGATCGAGAGTATTGGCTGACTACATCGAAGATCATCTTTGATTGCCAAGTTGAGGAGATGTCTCAACAGAGGGTCATGCGGCAGTTCGGTCTTTGCCAGATGGTAGATCCCACGTGTCCGGATGTTCCCCTTCCAGATGTCGTGCACGCGTAAGTAAATATATGTACATAAGGAATACGTCTTATACTTCATCTATGTTCTTTAATGATGGTCTAACAAATTCTAATGACAGGTACTCTCGGAAAACTAGCAAGACCGCCACTCAATGGCTCCAACGGGTGGGGATTTACGTCAACGAGTGGCAGAATACACCAACATAAGTGTGGCACGCTGGCCCATTTGATATGGAGCTATTCCACGGATACTTACAGAGGTACATGTCGATGACACGGCTACGTCCCATTCCACACGCACATGACGATGCGATATACCCTAGCCAGTCAATACTAGAGTCCAGACAGTCAGCGGTAAGTACTTTATTTAGAACATAATCAACATGAGTGCCTATGTAGTGCATACCTAACTATGAGACAAATGCAGGCCGATATGACGTGGAAGCTACAGACTGAGGTTGCTCAGTACGGACGATCGCTTTCGACCGTTCCTCTTGTGCCCCGTCAGCAGGCTCAGTCCTTTGCCCGACGGGTCGAGGAGAAGCTACAGCGTATCTACGCGGCCATCACGTGCACCAGCGTCTCAGACGCCGTTCAACACCGAGAAGCACAACGCCCACTGCGTCACTCGGTGGAGGAGCGCGCCCCACGTCGATCCATGGAGCAGCGACCTTCTCCAGACCATGCTGGAGGCTCGGGATGACACGAGGAGCATATTTCTCCACCACTCCGCCACGGGCCTCGTCCACGACTCTCATAGCAGGCGCCGCCGAGAGCACCACCTCCAGACCAGGCTAGAGGCTCGGGGTGGCAGCAATCACAGTTTACTTCTGACCCGTGGCAGCAATCGCAGTTTAATATCGACCAGTTGCAGCAGAACCAGATTACTTTCGAACAATGGCAGCATCAGCAGCCGATCCCCTACATGGACTTCGCTTATCGACCACAATCTCATCCTCATGGTAAGCGTGTCCCTTCCTACTATTGTTAGATGCAGTATGACATTGTTCAGTACTTAATTTCTTGTACACTAGCAGGAGACTCCGTTACATGGGACAGTACTGACGACCATGATCAGCAGACACAGCACGAGCAGGTAGACTGGTTTGGCCAGTATCAGCCAGGTACTCCACCACCTATCCCCACACAGGATACACAGGATCAAGGTGAAGGGTCAACTGCACCTCGCCGTGATGTGATGCCACCCCACAGATATGGATGGAGTACACCGAGGCCTCCGCCACCTCGTCGTCGACACCAGTGATATCTACTTATGTATCAGGCATTTATCTATCTATGTATGAGACATATATCTACTTATGTATCAGACATTTATCTATCTATGTATGAGACATATATCTACTTATGTATCAGACATTTATCTATCTATGTATGAGACATCATTCTATTATTTCATGATTTTATTCGACAAACTACTCAACATAGCTTGCAACACAGTTCAACATAACTTGCGGTACATAAATAAGAGTCCTATCTATCCCTAGCATGATGCCTTTCCCTTTCTCTTCGATGATGCCTCGCCCTTTCCCTTTGACGATCCCTCGCACTTGCTCTTCTTGGCCTGCGCTTTCTTCTTCTCCTGCCTCTTGTCCCACTCAGCTCTCGCCTTGCTTCCAACGGGTGGCGGCATGAAGATATCATCCTCATCTTCGCTCTCTTCTATCCAGGCCCTAGGTGCCACAACCTGCTCCGTCATGTCAGCTTGACTCTTCTTGGCCTGCGCTTTCTTCTTCTCCTGCCTCTTGTCCCACTCAGCTCTTGCCTTGCTTCCAACGGGTGGCGGCATGAAGATATCATCCTCATCTTCGCTCTCTTCTATCCAGAACCAAGGTGCATCAGCCCGCTCCATCATGTGAGCTTTACTCTTGAAGGTGAGCTTGTCCCACCTTGCCTGGATCCTGAGAAGCTCTGCTCGTACCTGATCTGGGGTCTTCAGTTTCCACCCTCTCCGATGAAGTGACTTACCAAGCATAACGAGAGCATCATGGTTCGTTACCAACGTCTCCCAGTGGGCTGGTTCATCGCCTATCATAACACTTCTCGCTATTTGGAGAAGCCCAATGGACATATCTAGCGGCCAGGGAAACGCGTCGTTCATAGTGGAGAGGAGTGGAGGAAAATGCGAGAGCAAGAGGAGAGGAGGGAAATTAATTACAGAGTAAGAGGAGGAAGAGATGAACTGGGTGAAAAGATACATCTCGTTGCCCGCATTTATAGAGGCACCGAACAGAATAGGCGGGAAAAAGGGCGGGAAGGACTGGCGGGAAAAATCGGCGGGAGAAATCGGCGGGAGAAATCGGCGGGAAGGAGTGGCGAGAAAAATTGGCGGAATAAACGGCGCGAAACAATAGTCCGAAACCTAAAACTTATTTGGAACCTGCCGATCAATGCAACCTTGCATGATCAATACACCCTTCGTCTTTCCAACAGACGAACAGTACGTTCGTCTTACCAACAGCCGACCATCTAGGCCGTCGTCCTCCCAAAAGACGAAACAGTGTGTCGTCTATTGAAAAGACGAACCGAGTCGGTCGTCTGTCGAACGGCCGACCGACCGTCAGATTTGCAATTTGCCCGTTTTATGTATTATTTGTGAAATTTAATAAAAAAATATATTATTTAATTTTTTTTAGCGATTTTAACTCTCTAACAACAGCATTGTCAAAGAAGAAGAAACCTTTTTTTTTGGCAATAAAGAAGAAGAAACCTGGTGGTGTGGATTTCAGTGCTTTGAGCCGGCACGGGTATCGTGGCGGACCATCTGTATTGACAGTTACTCCTCCCATGGCCGGCTTTGATACTTGACAGTGTCCAGAACAAATGTAGTAATCGTTTGTATATGAGCACAGTGGATTGGTCCTTGTTAGCTTGCATCGTCACTATCGGTCCATTTGTCACGAAGGTTACCAGCCATGTACTGTTTGGGTTGGGCTCAGCGTCTAGACTTTGGATATACTACAGTTGTACCAGTGCAGTGTTTATCTTCTTTTGTTCTCCTCCGCTTCTTGTCATTACTCTCTTCACTCTTGAAAGGCAAAACTAGCCAACTGAAAGATACTCAAAGATCGTCTGAAATTAACTTTCGGTATGCATAGAACAACTGGGAGGCATCCATGCACTGGAAGAAATTGCCACCGATAGTTATTTTTTGCTTTCTAATGCAAATGAACTCTGCTTGGAAAAACCAGTGGGAGGCATCAATTCACCGAATGAAAATACATAGATAAGCATCTTTTTTCAGTTAGACGCAGCGTTCCAGGGCAGTGAAAGTAAATCAAAATGAAGTGTCCGTAGGAACTTTTTACATGCATGCACAGACTTGGAGGCAATGAAATGTTTTGAAATCGATCAGATGCCAGAACAACTCTGCCATTGAACCGTGTGTTTGGTTGCATATCTGGTCTCCCCGTGGTCACCAGATATGCAGATGGGAAATTATTGCCGATCTGATCAATGACATAGCAAGATTGATCGCCTCCGCTGTTGCCCAACTTGTTATCTTGTTTGTTTGGTTTTCTCAAATATCTCATAAGACTTCTCTCTCAAGGGATGTCTCTATGACTCTATAACTTTAGCCAACATAAGGAAACATATTTTTAATCATCCAGAGCTATCGGTAGACATGAGAAGGCATGCTCGTATGGCCCATGGCCACACTTTTTATAAACATAAGTGACGGGTGCATACGAGCACAAATCATCGCCTCATACATATTTTGCCAAGATCTCATGTATATTCTGCCGCTCTCAACAGAAAATGTTCACTTAAGAGAGGCAAAACGTGTTTCTGCTTGTGGTCTGCTTCATCCATTCATTTGGCGTCTCCGGAGATATGGCGATGCCTTTTTTTTTTTTTTTGAAAAAAGTATATATTAATATCACAGGGATACCAATCACATCCAGTCTCTGCAACAACGTATGCCCTAGCGGCTCTACGAATATATACAACCCAGGAAAAAAAAAGAAAAATTAAAAAAAAGAAAAGTCCCGCTACAGAGAACTAATCCTCAAAGCAACGACATTGACACCATCAGAACAACACCAGTAGTCATCCACTCCAAGTACAACACCTTCAAGAAGGAAATAGTGTTCAAGCGCCGTCGTTGCCCGATCAAAGATCATAGGTTTTCATCCTGAAAAAAGTCTTCGCTTACAAAACAATGCCTTCAACAAGGTCATTGATAGACACAACCAGTTAAGGCCAGACCTTGGATTTTCACCCTGCAAGATAAGACTAGGAACTCCCCTGTGTTGTCTTCCTGCACCAACAATCGCTGCAACGAGTCACAGATCACGCAGCCAGTTCTCCATCGCCACAAGAACAAAAATCACCATCGATACCCTCATATTTCCGCTTTCCTGATATTCTTCGCATCTGACTTCACCATGGCACTAAGAATGGCACTTGGTGAAAATAAACAACAGAGCTTCGCAACGCTCCCGCTGAAACCAAACGGCCAGAAAAACAAGGTGCGCACGACTGAATACCTTCCGATCCAGCAATCTCCAGGCATATACGCCTATGAGAGTTCGCCGGCGGAGCCTTCCGGAACCCGCCTCTCCAGATCAGATCAACGAGGGCAGACATCAAGCAGATCTTCGTCTTCGTGCGAAACAAACCAAACGACCACCTCCTTTATTAGATCACATGAATTGCATTAGTTTCCAAGCGAGATGATCCGAGAAAGGATAGGTAACCCGTGAAGCAGGCTGACAAGTGACAAAGGCCAATGTGGCCATTGCAAAAAAAATTGTACTAGGTTTTCATGTGATTTCTTAAGTAGTTCTTATAGCTCTTCATGGATGAAACTACTAGAGGAATCAAAATGGATCAAAATAAAGTGTTATACCTGCATGTACCAACTCGGAGGTATTGAAGTTAGATCGAAATGAGGTGTAAGGTGAACTGAGAGCCATCTAATAGTGTCAATTTGCGTTCATCTGTCGTTTACTGATAAAAATAAGTAAACATTTGTGGTGGGTTTCTATCCAAAAACAAAAGGTGCTAGCAAATAGTAGCAATTTTGACCACAAAAGTGGTGGTTTTATGTTGTGAACTCACTTGTTTTAGTTAGGTGCGAGTGTCACAAGTGCATCCACCATTGTTCTACTGAGAAGCAGTTTTCACAACAATTTTTTTGTATGCACATTCAAATTAAGTGAGCGGTAATTCAGCGATTGTAGGCCCAACCAAGAGAAACATTAAAGCGCTAGCTTCTTTGTGTAGGATATTAATGGTTTAATATAAGGATGTCGTTCGTAGAGAAAAGATGCCAAACACTCCATATATATAGCATGCTGTGTTATATTAAGAAGAAGAAAAAAGGGCAAAGTACAACAGATAGTTTGAGCAGGGGAAGAACGACCACCATAGAGACCAAGAACAAAAAACTAGCACATCACACAGAAAGCCTCTAGTCTATAATATACTTTATTTCAGGTAAAATAAAACGACCGCCACTCGCCAACGCCCATTGTCTCGCTTCTTGCTTGAGATGATCCATTGTCTTAAATTGATTCTAAAAAATCCTTCTGTTATGTTATTTCCAAATGTTCCAGATTATCAACATGACAGTGGAATTCAGACGTTTGCGTTCCTCTTCTTTCCAGCCTCTCCTTTGACCGTCTCCACCAACTTTTCAAGGTTTGAGTCATGCTTGGTATAACTTGTGGGAGATCAGTCCACGATAAAGTTTTTCTCCAAATCAAGTTAATGACCGCACATCTAAAAAATAAATGACTATGGTCTTCCTCGGCCGAGTTGCAAAAGACACAACTATCATTATGGGGCATAACTCTTTTAGCCAAACGATCTGTCGTCCCTCTAATAATCAGCCATGTGTTGATTTTGCAACATAGAGAAGTCCATGATTTCCATATAGCTTTGGCTGAATCCCTCTGCACCGTGGCGGCAAAGTGAGCATTATATACTGACCGGGAGGTGTACAAACCGCTTGAGTTCCACGACCAAGTCAATTCATCTTCATATTCGGGCACCAGATTAATCGCTCTAATTTATTCACAATTGAAAAGCGCTTGTAAGAAACCTTCAATTTTGATTGTTTTCTTAATGTCTTCAATCCATGAACTATCTGTGAGGGCTTCATCCAATGTTTTCCTTTCCCTAGACTGGATTTACGCTTTGAAGAACGACTGGCACAGAATCTTCAATAGTCTTTCCGTTTACCCATTTGTCCGTCCAAAAGAAGCATCTCTTCCTGTTCCCCACCTTGGTAGAAGCCGCAACATTGAAGATGTGTCGCACTCAGGGGTGGAGACAGGAAAATTCTATAAGGGGGGCCAACTGTTGGGGAGGACCAAATTAGTAAAATGCAAGATTTTAAGGAGATTTTAGTAAAAAAACCAAGGGGTATAATAAAATTTTCAGCATATTAGGAAGGGGGAGGGCCCCTGCTGATTCCCTGCTATCTCTTCCACTAGTCGCACTCGATCATCGAGAGGTGAGGCCAACATGCACCATGGTTTTTGCCCCTCGACTCATAAGTTCCATGCCCATCTAACCTCCAGAGTTGTGTTCATATATTCTAAATTGAGAATGTACAAACCTCCATTTGGTTTATATTTGCCTTGTGTATTTGTCCTAGCCTACGATTTTTTTTGGTTTGCCGTGTGTCTAACAAATTTCGCACGGCACACCACCAAACCTACGACAAATTGCAGAATTCATGTAGTGTTCAGAGCCGTGTTCATGTATTCTAAATTGTGATTGCCCAAACCTCCACTTGGTTTGGGCTGGCATACTAATTTTTCCAATTGACCAGACAATGCCCCCATTTGCAGCATCTGTACCCTTCTAAAGAAAATCCCGAGGTCTTGTCGATTGCCTTAAAGACCCATGGAGGCCGGTCGGGTGTCATCAAGTGAAAAATAACCATCGCACTCAGAACGACCTCCCTGTGAACACGTATGTCCTCCATGCTACTAATCTTTTTTTTTTTGAAAATAAACACTTTATTACTTATAAAGTAACAATTACACCCGACCTCTGCTTGGAAATGAACACTTTATTACTTATAAAGTAACAATTACACCCGACCTCTGCGTAGTTAGGATACACATAGTCGATCATCCACAAAGAGTAAAAACAAGGAAACTCTAGGCCAACATTACAATAAGAACTGTTTTAGTAAAAGGCCTAGAGCTATGGAGGATCAATCCTCGACCATCCATGTCGGAAGAAAATACCACTCGTCGTATCCTCTAATTGCGTATACCCCTCTGCAAATAAGTCTTGAAACTCCACTCGTTTCAGAATAGTCCATAATCGAAGAGTATCCGTGGCACGATGAATAACCTGCAAGTTAGAAGACAATTTGTTATTAAAAATCTTATTATTTCTACATAGCCATAACGACCAAATAATGGCAATCGCTTCCACCCTAAACAAAGTCCTATATTCATTCTCGATATCATACAACCTGTTACCAAATACATTGACAACCGAACAGGGAGATAAACCAGAGGCTGCTTGGATAATTGATCATATAGAGCGAGCGAATTTACACTAGAAGAATAAATGTTGAATTGTCTCCTCCTGACGACAAAAAACGCATTGTGTACTTCCATGCCAATTCCTCTTTACAAGGTTATATTTTGTAAAAATAACCTCCTTACAAAGATACCATGCAAATATCTTCGTCTTAGGTGGTATCTTCATCTTCTAGATTTTACTATTACTATCAACTGGAATATCAGGTTGTATCAAAGCCTTATACATTTGAGTTAACAGAAAATTTACCATTTTCTAGTAATTTTTATTTAAACTCGTCTACACCATCCGTCAACCGTATTGTGGATAATCATAATAAGAGATTATTCGAAGATACCAATTGAGGGCTGATGAGATCTCTTCTGCAAGACATATTCGAAGGATTAGTTTCTATTACTATGGAGAATGTATCTCCTTTATGCCTCGCAATCGAATATAAAGATGGATATTATTCGCGAAGAGTAATGTGGCCAAGCCATCTATCTTCCCAGAATCTAATATGTGATCCATCCTTGATATTAAAAGCACCAAAACGGGAGAAATACTTTTTGGACGCCATGGGTCGAGCCCAAAAGTGTGAATCTTTGGATTTTTAAAGCACTTGAGACATAGCTTTCGAGCCCACATATTTCCTTCACAGAATGGTTTGCCAAACACCATCTTCTGTAACTAGCTTAAAAAGCCATTTACCCAGAAGCGAAGTATTTTTTAACTTGCAAATTGTGAATGCCAAGTCCACCGTATTTTTTGGGACGGCAAACCACATTCCATCTGGCTAGTCGATATTTGTTTTTGAGTTGTTTTATGGTGATTGGGGCGGAACTTTTCGCTCCGCCGGGTTTCGTCTGATTCCATTGCCTGCGATTTTTTCTAACCGTTGATTAAAACTGTTGTTTACTTCTATCAAGCTTTGACATAGAATCCATTGACCTCTAATTTAGATTTTAGAATACAAGTGATGTGCGTGCGTTCCTGATTGACAATCGTACCCAGCCTTGTTGCCGGCACCACCGCATGCCCTTACCGGTGCCACCCACTTAGGTGAGTACCAGCGGAGGCTACGGTTATTGGCGGGAGGTGATCGAGCGGCGTTGGGGTGGAGGGCGTCGGGGTCAGTGAAATACTGAGGAGCGGCGCTGTCCTTAGGAGGGATTTGTCCACTGTTTGATTTTTCCAGGGAGAAATATGGAATTTAGATTGTGTGCACCGGAACGATTGACCTCTAATCAACCAAAATAACACAGTTTTTTTGTTCCGGTTCCATGCTATTTTTTCCGTCTCTCTCCGCCAGATTTGTTTTGCCACTTTTTTCACCGTTAGATCGAGGGCTGTGGATGGTTATTAAAAATGCCAACCGCTCTAAACTTATATTTGTTTTTTCACTATCTCCCTACCAAAAAAAATCATGAAAGGAAATAATCCACTTTTTCTAAGACCCCTTTCAGCAATTGAAAATACGAGATCATATACAGTACCATATTAGTGAGTACTGAATTTATAAGGACAAGTCTTTCCTCAGAGATAATAACTTACTTTTCCAACTGTTAAGACATTTTTGAAGTCTTTTCTCAACAAGCTCCCATTCAACATTTCGTGAGATGCCGATAATATATCGGAATCCCCAAATTTCCCCTGCCCACAGCCGAATAACTCTGCATATAGGCGAGCCTCGTATTTAGCATCGCCAAAATAATACAAATCACTCTGATAGAAATTTATTTTCAATCTATTCCGTATTTTGTTAATCAAGTGTTAGAAATCCTCTTTTCTTACTTTGCTGAAGTGTAAGGGAAGTCCAAGGTACGTAGTTTTGCCACTTGACAGTTGAGTAGCGAGCTAATTTCTTTCATCACATCCTTCTCACTGAAAATTGGAGATACCGAACTATTTTTGTAAACAAGATACAATTATGTCGAAGGTGCCCATCCAATCTAGTGTTGCCCATCCAAATTTGGGACATCATTGATCGTCTCCACTGTTGCCTACTTCTAAAAAAAAAAATTAGACCATATCCCAGGCACTAGCACCTGATGGATTTTTGTTCAAAACAGAAGTCCAAAGGAGCAACCCAAATATCCAGCCCCCAGACTACTGCCGGGTTCTTCTTGCCTGCTTCTAATCTTATTTCTTTGGTTTTCCCTAACGGCTTCTAAGCTTATTTGTTTGGTTTGCTCAAATATCTCATTAAACTTCTCTCTTGGGAAACATCTCTCTACCTACACAGCCAACAAAAGAGGAAATATTTTCAATCATCCTGAGCTATCAATAGACACGCTCTTATGGCTCATAGGTACCCTATTTATAGGCACATAATTTTGACGGGTGCGTACCGGCATAAACCATGGCATCATACACTTTTTCCCAGATCTCATGCTTACACTGCCGTTCTCAACAACAAATCCTCACGAAGGAGAAGCGGAACATGTTTCTGCTTGTGGACTGCTTTATCCGATTCCTTTGGGTCTCTTTGTGATGGGACAATGCTGATTACAGAAACATCATTATTTTCCAAGCGAAATGAGCCGAGCAAGAAAGTTCTCGTGCTACAGGCTATACTAGCTCTTCATGTGATTCCTCTAAATATTGTAGCTCTTCATGTGGTTCCTGTAAATATTGTCGTAACTCTTCATGCTTTGTACGCTACTAGCTAGCTCTCACATAAAAGATGCACATAGTTCGTTTTGCTTTGTACTAATGCAATTACACACTGAAACCAGTTAATCGGTGGGAATCGCTAGCCGGTATATGGAAGCTCCAACAAAGCAACATTGGGCACCGATTAAGCAGATCCTGAGATATGTGCAGGGCATAATTAGATATGGATGCTGTTACAAATCGGATCAAAGAGCCCCTGTTTTAACTGGCTACAACGACACAGATCTAGCAGGTTATCTCGATGACAGAAAGAGTACCTCTGGAGTTGTTTTCTTTCTTGGAGACAACATTGTCACATGGAGTTCACAAAAGCAAAAGACTGTGGCAATTTCTTCATGTGAGGCTGAATATGTCGCTGCAGCGAGTGCTGCCTGTCAAGGAGTTTGGCTCAGTCGTCTGTTTGATGAGATGACTGGGCAGGAGCCAAAGAAATTCATTCTCAAAGTGGACAACAAGTCAGCAATAGCCCTGTCAAAGAATCCTATGCATCATGATTGAAGCAAACATATTGATACCAAGTATCACTTCATTAGGTCATGCATTGAGGAAGGAAAAGCTGACATTCAGCATATTGGGACAAATGATCAACTTGCAGATCTCCTCACCAAAGCACTAGGTTGAGTCAAGTTTGATGAGATGAGGCAGAGACTTGGTGTCATCGAGGTGAAAGCTGCATCAAGGGCTTAAGGGTGTGAATATTAGCATTAATCCGTTATGAGTTTTTTCCCTGTTTAGTTAATTATGTTAGGGAATAATTTTGATCGTGTGCATCTCTGTACACAACACGTCTGTCTAGTCTAGTTTAAATTCAGTTAGCAGTTTAGATAGACTAGGTCGCTGCATGTGCTTCGTGGGATGGCACGAAACCAGCTCATGTACCGGCATCTTAGCGAGATCGGGTAAACGTGGGGTGACAAATTTCTCGCTTGACTTCCTTTGTAATCGGATCGGTAACAGGACAGCGTAAATAAGAGAGATAACAGGAAACACAGTAAGGTTTAACAGTGCACAAAATACTTGCATACATTGTTATCTGAATTCTCTGAATCCATCCTCTAGGTCAGCCTCTGCAACAAAACACCTCAAACTTGGTGAGGCTATCGGCAATAAGGGGACATCTTTTTTGATAGGTTTCATGAAGATCACAACGTCTTCGGCAAATAAGGACGTACAGAGGTGAGCACCGCGACCTCAAAGATGTCCGAGGTTGCCTTGGCTAGTAGCTTTGTCAATGACTTGTTGAATCTTGAGAATGTTCGTTTGGCAGACTCCACTGTTGTCCCTCTTTTAATCTTATTTGTTTGGTTTGCTCAAATATCTCATGAGACTTCTCACTCAAGAGACGTCTCTCTACCTATAGTCAAAAGGAAACATATTTTCGATCATCGTGAGCTATCAATAGACGTGACAAGACTAGCTCTTATGACTCATAGGCACAACATTTATAGACACAAGTGACAGGTGTATTCAGCACAAGCCGTCGCCTCATACACTTATTACCTAGATCTCATGCGTACAACGTTGTTCTCAACAATAAATCTTTACATAAGAGAAAGAGCAGAACATGCTTTTATAATGCTGGCGATAAATTATGGACATATGTATGTTTCATAGGCTATTCTCTTTCTGTCATGAAGCTTTATCATGACATGATTCTTGCTTCTTTTGTTTTCGGTGCTGATAGTTAATTAACCGATGTATCCTACTTGTAAGTTTGCTTCCAGAAGTACGTACAAGATTAAGCATATTATCTGCTTCAATAGAAATGAGGGCATGATAGAAATTTTCCAATCTCAGAATGTCATGTCTTGTATGGGACATTTCTTGCCATGAAAGCAAGTTTATATTATAATATTTAAATGAAGTATGTTTCTGTTTTCACGATACATTTTATGTCATCTCATTGTTGTTTGTTACATTCTTTTGCAGGACTTGCGTCCACCACTGTTTTAGCGAGAAGCAGTTCTGACAACAACGATCGTGCTATATGCACATTCAAGTTAACTGATCCGTAATTCAGTCATTCTGGGACCAATCAAGAAAAACACTGAAGCTGTAGCTTTCTTCGTGCAGGAGGTTAATGATTTAATGCAAGGATGCCTTTGGTAGAATTAGATGTCAAGCGCTCCCCCTGACAGATATGGCATGTGGCGTTCTTTCTAGAGAGAGTTTCCCATGAGTTAAGTTCGAACCAGGGTATGCAATAAAATTGATGGATCTACGTTTTATATTTGATGATATTTCTGCTATTGCATTTCAGAAAGAAAAAACGAATATCTATGTATAATTTTTGTGACAGCAAATCAATAATGTTCCACCACTTTAGTCTAATCTGAAATAAACTCCTCTAGAGTTTGTACAACTATGTTTACAAACAAGATACAATTATATGGAAGGTGCATTCCCACGTGCTCGACTACTAGTCTAAAGAGGTGCCGGATCTAGAATATTGGTCTTGCCCGTCAGGTTTGGGACATCGCTTGCTTGATCGCCTCCACCGGTGTCCCGCTTCTAGTCTTATTTCCCTGGTTTGCGCTAACCGTTTCTAAACTTATATGTTTGGTTTGCTCAAATATCTTACTCCGAGTGGAATTTCTCTCTGGGAAACATCTCTCTATGTACAGCCGACAAAAGGGAAAATATGTTCTATCATCCTGAGCTATCAATGGACATGCTCTTATGGCTCATAGTCGTAGACTCCCTATTTATAAACGTATAACTGAAGGGTGCATCATACACTTCTTGCCCAAATCTCATGTGTGCCCTGCCGTTCTCAACAACAGATCTTCACAAAAGAGAAGCGGAACGTGTTTCTGGTTGTGGTCAGCTTCATTCGATCCATTTGGGTCTTCCTGAGCTATGACAATGCCGATTACACAGGTACAACCTTACTTTCCAAGTGAGATGAGCCGAGCAAAAGTAATCCATGAAGCAGGCTGCCATGTGACAAAGGCCAGTGTCGCTATTGACTAGAAACTTCATGCTACAGGCTATACTAGCTCTTCATGCTTTGTACGCCACTAGCTAGCTCTTACATAAAAGATGCACACAGTTGGTTTTGCTTTGTGCTACTGCTAATGCAATTAAACTCTTCTTTTTGCGGGTTAATGCAATTAAACTCTGAAACCAGTTAAACCACTGGGAGACACCGAAATAGACTGAAATGAAGTGTCGGACGAACTAACAGCCCAAACCATGTGTCAGATGACGAATCTGGTCTCTCCGTGCACACCACATACTAGAACCTTACACGTGCCTTGCCGAGCCGCTTCCTAATTTTACGTTTTGTTTTTCATCTGAAACTAACTTTCAGTATGCATGAACAACTGTGAGGCATCAATACACCGGAAGAAATTGCCGTGGATAGTTTCTTTTTTTTTTGCTTGTTCATGCAATTGAACTCTGCTTGGATAAAGCCAGTGGGAGTCATCGATTTACTGAAAGAAATTATCATGCATGCATATATAAGCATCATTTTTTAGTCAGATGCATCTTTTCAGCATCGTGAAAAGAGATCGAAGTGAAGTGTCCGTAGGAAATTTTTACATGCATGCACCAACTTGGAGGCACTGAAATGCTCGCCCCCTCCTCCTCCTCCTCCTCCCCCCGTACCCACGCGGCGGCGGCGCGCCGGGCGGCATCCCCTTCCCGCCGAGCCCTCCCTCCCGTGGTCTCTCCTCCCGCCGCCGCCGCCTGGATCGTTGCCAGGCAAAGACCTGGGAGCGTGGCGGCGGCGGCGTCCCTGATCGCGATCTGGCGGGAAGGCGGCGGCGTCCGTCCCGGCTGGTTTAGCGGTGGTGTTGCAGCGAGCGGCGGCCGGTGATCCTCGGCCCAGATGGCGGCAGACGGCGACGGGGATCTGGGCCTAGCCGCGATATGTCCCGTACGTTGGCCTCGACGCCGGCGCCCAGGCGACCCGGGCCTTGCCCGTGACACTAGGGTGCTTGGGGCATCTGCCCCTGGCATGGTGGTGGTGGCATCCTTCTTCGTCAGAATGGTCGGTCGGGTGGTCTTGCCGTCTTGCGGCGGATCCTGCTAGTTTCCGACGGGTGGCATGGGGCCTGTTGGCTCGGTTTTTATAAAGGAGGTGGTCCTGGATGCCTCTCAAGCCAAGACGATGATCTGCCGGATGTTGGTCTCCATTGATATGGTTTCTGTGTCGTGTTCCAGAAGGCTCCGTCGGCGAATTCCATAAGTGCTATCATGCCGTGAGTTTGCTGAAAGGATTGAATTCGGTCATACGCACCCATGTTTTACCCTGACCGTTTGGTTTCAGAGGGTATGTTTCGAAGCTTTGTTGGCTGTTATTATCATGGGGCATGTTTTCGTTCCATGGTGCTGACGAAGAAAGGCATGGAATCCGAGATCCGAGGACAGACAATGGTGGTTCGAGTCTGAGTGATGATGAGGAATTGGCTAGGTGACATGTGAATTAGAGCAGTGGCATGCAAGTTGGGGCGACTGCACAGGAGAGGTTCATGGTCCTACCTCTCAGGGTGAAAACCCGTTCTAGCCTTAATTGGTTGTGCCTGGCAATGGCCTTGTTGAAGGTATTGTTTTGAGAGCGCGGATTTTCTTCAGGGTGAAAACCTAGATCTTTGATCTGACGATGACGGTGTTTGTGCACTGTTCCCTTTTTGGAGGCGTCGTTTTTGGAGAAGCTGGACTTCTGATGCTGTCTTGGTGGTGGTAGTACTGTTGTTTCAATAAACTAGCAAGGTGGCCCTCGCAAATGCGAGGGCATCATCTTTAAATCGATAGTCACTCTGGCACCAATATAAGGAAATACTATAGTTGCATGGTCCACTTGTGAGAACTTCATTATTTTGATAGTTGTGTTTTAATCTATTGATATTTTGTCTAACAACTCACAAATTGTAAACTATGTGTCATTTTGGACCAAACTCTTACTCTAGCTTGAATATACCAGCAATACATTGTTTTCTTTTTTGCAGATTGAAATTGTAAAGTTGCTATCTTTCTCACTTTATTGTGTATCATTTGAATGTTATAGCTCATAATGTAAGTGATACAATGGGTTAATAGTACACCGTTTCAATCTTCCCCGTCTCATTTCACATTCATCATCTGCTTGGATAACCATGGATCAACATCTTGCGTGGAGATTATGTATCTTTCTTATTAGGACCATGTTCTAAGTTAAAGAACTGTGCTTGTTGAGACATGTTGTGCATATTAGGCCAGCTCCGTCACTATATTGGCATAACCATGAAATTTTTCTCCATGGAGAAAAAGCCTTCCTGTGATATATGCTCTTCTTATTTTCATGGGAGAAAAGATTCGCACATTAGTGCAGTAAGACAGCTCTTTCTCTTCATGGAAAAACAAATATATTTCTGTTCCATAAGGACCATGTTTAATCTAAAGAAAGCATTGAGTATTTATAATTATATTATATTAATATTGGGATTTGTAGAGATTATGATTGTTATATTAATTAATGCGCAAATATCAAGCTTGTTTTGTCCCATGCATGAGGAGAAGGTGTGAAGATATAGAAGGAAGGTTTATAAAATTAATGTATATAAGCGTCATCTCACTATTATCTTGCAGACCCACCATGAGTGTTAGTTGTGCTATAGGACATAGTAATTGTTACTTTTAATCACATATGTGAGGCTAACAATAGCACATCGATCGACAACTTGATGCATTATAAAACAGAGATAAATAAATGATGCCCCTACGATAATCTAATTACTCCAGTGTGTGCGCCAATGTTTTATGTTTTTGCGAGACTTTTAAAAATATCTCTCTGTTTAGAAATGACCATGGGTTCTATCTAAATAAACATTCAATCACTTATAATTATTTTTCTTACGACTTTTGATTTGTAGAGATTATGGTTATTTTATGGTTTTAATGTGCACATTTCAAGTTTTTTCTCCTATGAGGATAAGCTATACAGATATGAGAGGAATGTTTTGGCAAATAAAATTTCCAATAGATTGTATGTATTTTACTCGCATACCATTGACATGGTTGTCAATTAATATATTTGTTTACATACGGATTTATTGCCATGCATGTATATACCTTGATTAGCTTGACATGTCCACAACAAATCAAACTACATAATTAAAATATATGCCTTAGGATCCTAATGTTAATTAAGTCTACTCTGACCGTCCAAATAATCTTGACGACACACACTTCAAAAATAACCCAATATATTGATTTTAGTATATAATAGATTACTTGAAGAAGCTAACTATGAGTAAGAGATTATACACCAAAGAATTAATTTTCCTATACAAAATAAAATGCATTATTGTATTCTAACCATCAAAATTATTTTAGAATATTTTGGAAGACACGTTGCTAAAATAATGTATTAATGTATATTTCTCACAATCTGATTGCCAAAGAACACTGAAAAATGCACCGTGAGAAAAAATATGTATGAGATTCTTTAGTTGTACTCAGCACTGAGTTGTATCATCTTCCGAAACCGTTGCGGGACTTTGTACATGTCGACTCATATTTTTTATCCGCACAATCAAAGAAATTTAACATGCATCCAAACGAATTATAGAATCCTTGAGAAACATTAAGGTTCCAATGGATAATAGACTCTTTCTTATTTCAAATAGATTTAGATGCATTTATACTACTCCACTGCGGGCCGCTTCATTATTTCTTCGAGAAACCTCCAATTTAATGAAGAGAGATCCCCGGATTGCTCTTTATCTTGAGTCGAGCCTAGGATCCTGCAACTTGATTATTTTCAATTGTAATTATTGAAGCAGCAATAAACTTTCTACTCCATGCATAGATTTTTGGAAAAAGTAATCAGGAGAATGAAATTCCTTTTTCTTTTGCAAAGCAGGGAGATAAAACACATAACCAATTTGAAGAGCCGTCTGGCCGGATGATCGCAATTCATGACGTGACGAATCTTCCTGCGTCTGATGCAAACAAATCAGATCCATGGCCTTAATTACCATTCATGTTGAACTACCACGGAGGCAAAAATAAAGTCTATGTGTGTCAGTAGTCAAATATATGCTGGAAACCAACGAATTCAACTTGTTGATTATACACCTTTAAATATTTGATGAATCACTAGTGGAAAGACTCCTGACTTATACTGGCAACCATGTTTAAAATCAAGAGATGCAGTAGTCAAGAAAGAAAGATGCATATCACACTCGTCTAGCTTGATTTGGACGCGTGCAGAACACAAATCTTGGATCAATCTTGCTAGACTGAGCGCATGAGGCAAGATTTTGAAATCTCCGCGCTGCTTGCCTGCTTGCACAGGAACACGGCCAGCCGGCCAGGCAAATCGAGTCCAACGCCATGCGACAGGAGATACTGTCGATGTGCATGCGCCCACGCCAAAGGAATCGCGGGCAGCGTCATGTGCATGCACCCCGGCCAAGGAAATTCAGGCCAGCTCCATGCGATTAATTGGGATATACGGCTGACGAAAGCATTATGCACCATAATTGCTTGGACGACTAACCGCTGATTGTATTGTTATATGAGAGGGACTCGTGACATGTTGGAGCCAACTCCGTTTAATGTGTTGCGTTATACTAATCCGCCAACTGACTAAATCGCCGTGACCTAGCTACGTGTTGGAGCCAAGTCCGTTTCATGTGTTGCGTTATACTAATCTGCTAGTTAACTAAACAGTGGCCTTACGTTATAGATCTAACGGTTAATATAATTAAGGTGATGTGGATCGACCTGGTGCCTTGAAAAATACCCTTAAATTGCTTTTAGTATATAACTAGCATAGTGGCCTCGCAAATGCGAGGGCAGCAACTTTATTTTTCGATAGTGGCCTAGAAATAATTTTAAAATTTGTGGATATTCATATTTTGCATTTTGGGATAGGAAATAATGTGATTCTATGGACATGACAAATATGTCACATTTGTTGTAAATACATTCTATGGAGTACAATTTATTATTTCCAGTATTTCTATACCAGTAAAAGAAAATAAGAAAATTCAAATACAAATTTGTACAACATCAATTATTCAGAAGAAGAGGTATTTCGTGGGTCTTTTTCTCTCCACTTGGTCTAGACTCTGCTCACATGTATTTTTCATGTCATGTAATATGACCGTGCTATGATCAATGACACTATACATTTTTTTTGCTTTCATGTTTTACTGGTGCACTCATGCCACCCTATTGATCTATTCTTGTGATATTCTTGCTTGCACACATAGCCTATTTGACTCTATCTATCGTAATATATTGTGTTCCTTCATTGCGGTCTTTATAAGAATTGGTTTGTTTCATCCATTGTGATTGTTGCACGCGACTAACCATTTATGCATGCCTCTTCTCATCTTTATCATACTGTGCTCGAACTTGTACGTACCAAACCCAGTCATTCATACACACTTAAATCAATGCACGTATAACTCAACTATTTATACACATTCTCCTGTATGTGTTTTCTGCACGTTCTCTTGTACAAAACACCTCAATGTGTCATTTATTGCATCTTTTCCAAAAGCTTGTACCGATGCTCATCGTACTCAAATTGCCCATGATACTTGTCCACGAAATAAAGCATAATTATATGTGAATTTATTAGATAAATTATATACAAAGCTCTGTCATATGATATGCTTATAAAAACAAAATCAGATTTTCTCTCATTTTTTATTGTGAATTTCACAAATAAAATGAGCAAAAAGAAATAGTAAGTGTTATATAGATATGGATTTATATGATAGGATTGTAATATTCACCCATCTTATCAAAATTTTATATTTTGAATATAATTTTTAGGCTACATGAACAAATGTGATAATCTATTTTTCAACGATTTTAAGAATATAATGGTATCTAGATGTATTACTCAATATGATATATATAGTACGTATATTTCTCATACCGAGGTGCAATATGTGAGGCATAATCATGCGATATACAATTTGTCTAGTATAGATCGCATATATCACCATGGTCAATAATAGGCAAGACTCACCTTCTCTCGTTTCACAAAATATATTAACAATTGAATCGGCAACACTCTATTTTGTCTTCAGCTAGTCATGATTTTTTCCTATTATTAATTCGAGGACACTATTAGTCGGCCGACGGCCTAGATGGATCGTTACATCACCGGACTACCGGATGATTCGTGTGGGTGATTGGTGATCAGGATGGAAACATGCACGCGAGCTGCGCACGTCCATAACACGGAGACGGAGAATACACTTAGTATAATATATATATTACGTATTTTCTCTTTTTTTATGATAGCAAAGCACCGCGCGTGGACGTGAAAGGCTAGAGAAGCGTGACATGCCGGGCACGTGTTGACTATTGTTCGTGCCAACCACTTTTTATGTAACTATTTTATCTTTAAATTGTAACCATAAGTTATAGATCTAACGGTCAATATAATTTAGGTGACGTGGATCAACCTGGTGTCTCAAAAACATACTTATATTGCTTTTAGTATGTAACTAGCATGGCCCTCGCAAATGCGAGGGCATGCACCATCTTTAGTAGGTTGAAGACGTCTAAGTAATAGAATTATGGTTCATAGATATCACATTATAAGATAAGAAAGAATATGGATCTAGTACCATAAAATCTTATTCTAAGAAGATTATGATATATGCAAATAAGATATCTAAACAACTTAATTTTGTGGGCTGAAAATTGTTGCTTCTTCTATCAAAAGATACATGTGTGTTGGTTCTATGTAATATTATCTCAATGGTAAAACTATGTGTGATGTTGGATAAGTATTCGAGCTTAATTAACATGGAAGAATTTTGGCTTGAGCTTAAAAGAAAATAAATCATCATCGTTAATAGTTCATACAAATTAAACAATTAGAATCGTTACCTTGGTCCGAGTTTCTTCCTCACAACTACTTATGCGGTTCCAAAACCTGAAACCTTATAAACTTCAACAAAGTTCCATGCTGAAACTTTTACACCATTTTGTATATTAATAGGATCCTATAAAAAGGTAAACACAAATTTGTACTATATAGGTTCAAAAATATTCCTAGAAGATACATTTACATGTTTATACCTCGCTAATTCAAGTAAGAGAAATATGGATTTAAGTTTTATAATGTCATCAATTTTGATATATTATTTTTCTATGTATTTAAATAATTACATGTTATCTCGATCTAGAATTCCTTGGTTCCATGTAACATTAATACACAACTTTGATAGTATAGTTCTAGCAGTTAATCAATGTTCGGTTTTATTGAGTAGTTGAATGATTTGTGCTCTTATTTTGACTTCACTACATCACAGAAAATACATGGCAAGTATAAAATCATAGAAACCAAACAAATATCCACTGAATCAATTTCAAATAATTAATATTTGCACATTTTAGGTCCTCTAAATAAACAATTAGTTCCTTGGTTTAATATGATATGAAGTATATCAAATAATTCACATGAAAACAACGACACTAAGTCTTACAAATAAATTGTCTTAACCTCTTGGTAATATATGGTGTATAAGATCCTGCTCACATATATAATGTTTGGCATATATCTTTCTGCACAACAATTATTTTTATTTCAAGCCCCAAGCTTCAGAAAACATCACTCCTCACATACTCGTTGATGCCCATAAGGGTGTTTGGTTCTAAGAATGTGAAATCATACAAACAAAACAATAGCCATCAAAACAATTTCAAATAATTAAAATATGCAAAGATAGAGTATATAAAGTAACTCACCCGACAACAGTGACACTAAGTATTAATAATACCTTGTATTACCCCACTTGGTAATGTAGTGAGTTTGCTCTCACGTATACAAAGTTTTGCATATCTCTTTGCACACATCCATTATTTTTGTTGAAGGCCTTGATCTTCAAAAAGAATTCCTCTTCATGTATCATCTCCTGATTCACATAAGGATGTTAGAAGAGCTTTTTAATTCATTCAAGTTTAACATTAAGGCTACGTGTTGTATCCATCGAATATGTTATAATTGGTTGGTGTGTATTTATTAGTGATCATATGAGTATTACTCGTACCCATGCCTAAAGGAAGGAATGCAATCCTGGCTTGATACCTCATAAGTATTTCACTCATGATCAAATGTACATTCCCATATAATAGAAAATGACAGTAGGTTTTTTTCCCTATTGTATTCAAAAAATTAGGATTTACCAGATTATTGGATCCTTTATATATACATAGATACTTTGATTGTGATATATTTTGGTGCACTTGCAAGATCTATTACTTTCAGTAAGTATAAAATTTTCTAGAATCATATTCAATAAAAACAGGATACTCATAATTTGTAATGATAATCTATCAATATAAATTGCTTTAGTAGAGTCCAAAGATATGTTAGGTGTTACCTATATTATGAAAATTATGAAGACATGTTGGTTTTAATTATTTTACGTCAGGTTATTAAAAAATATTACTTGCTAACAAATAGAATATGCCATGAGATTGACAACTCGATGCTTGCATTTTGTGAGCATTTCTCAATTGTAATCGTTTGTGATGGCATATTTCTTGCAATACCTAGGGATATATTAGTTATGATAAAAGAGGATCTCTCTAATTGACATTAGGGTGCTTTATGTTCCATAGAAATTTTGTATATCTCTTGTTTCTAGTCTTGTGTTAACTGTTATGAAAAATAAGTCAAGTCAATAATTTTTACTTTGGGTACATGGATATAGTAATATCTAGCATTTTTTAAATAATATGTGCCGAGATCTAACAATATGGACCAGATGATTAATGCATATACTACAATTTTTTTTATCAGGTGTTTGTAGTTTCTCTATTTATATTCAAAGAATTTGATATTGCGCTCCTTCTGTTGAATGTTTTGCCTATTATTACATCGAGCTTTGAAGAAAACACAGATATTTTTATTTCTTTGACTTAAATTAAAAACATAGAGATATTTTGCCTATTTTGTATACTCAAACATACACATGCATAAATACACTCTACTAATTGATCATTTAAACTTCAATTTATTATAAGTTTAGTGCTCTGTTTAACACCCGAGTGTTTCCAAATCCCAAGTATTATAAAATTATAGTATTTACTTGTCTAACCAATAAATACCGTGGTTTGAAAAGGAGGTCCGGACCAAAAATTATATACTGCAAATCAGTGCAACAGAAATGTAAAACGGCATTTTTCTACTAAAGCCAAACGCCTCAATTTACGTAAAATCATTCTACTTTTACTAATCACAGGATTTTCAATTTACCTTAAAAACTTTTCTTCCCAAACACAACCAAAGTCATAGCAAATCTTTCAAATTGTTGGTTGTCGGAATAGAAACATATGAAATGTAGCCATTGTACATTTTGTTTGCAGGAACGGCTTGGCTAGCTAGCCAGCTGATCTCTTATTTTACTTTCAAACGGACAGCTAGACGACACGGCTAGCTAGCTGGTCTGATCTTTTATTTTTAAACGTACCCAGCTAGCTAATTTCTACTTATGCGTTTTCTTTCTGGACGGATTCGTATCACCTATTTCTACGGGATGTATTGCCTATGAAATGCATCCCTATGAAATAAATTGCTTTGCACGTTTTTTTTTGTGTGACGTGGATGTTTAGTTAACCACGGGAGTCCTTGTTTCTAGAGAAATATGGACACGTATATGGAGTACATAATCGTCTAGATATATGACGTGACAATTAGAACTACCTTGTTACGTATCTCATTAAATTCTAGCCACAAATATTAGATCTAACTGTCAAAATAATCCAGATGATGTGGATCAACCAGGTGCCTCGAAAAACACTCTTACTAGACAAATATGCGCGCTTCGCCGCGTCGCCTGCATGACATTGTGCACAAGCACGGCTAGGACGGTGCACTCAGTACATGTTTTCATATAGGACATAGCCAGGCATAACATATTTATGTTTCCAGTGATGTATAAAGGTAGTCAGTGCAGCGACATGGCTAGTACAGATCATCTAACTAAAGACATAATTCATCAGGAATGATTTTTTATCCACAAAAAACTCTGAATAGAAACAAACATAATTAAAATCACCAAAACATGGAACGATCGACCTTTTTGGCTTTTGCCAAGAGAACATCCTCTATGGGGTGGGCGAAGCAAGTTGTTGACATAATCTGGGAAAAGCTTCTCCCCTATGCCTCCCACCAGCTTCTCCCCTTTTCAGCTTAGCTAACAGCGACTACAAAGCTAGCTTCAACGTCTCCGAGGACTACATGTGCTTCTTTATTAGAGGATGTAAACCAAAAATTAAATAGCCAGATACATTAAATCATAACCAAACAGGAACAGTGGTTGTAATATAAAGGAGCACTGACTCAGTAACCTAAAAGAGGCGCAACTTCTAAGTTGCCGCCCTGACAAAAAGCGCAACGCCGATTGTCCTTTATAGGCTCGCTTTCCCGCCGACTCTGGCTCCGGCACCGCCGCGTTGACGCCGCTTTTGCCCTTTTTTCTATGCATCCCCTATGCTAGCTGTGCCTTGCCTCCGCTCTACTCGACCTTTTGACTTCCATCGCCTTGCATATGACTTTTATCACCATTATATTGCACGACAGATCTTCTGTCTTTCACGGAAAATAAAATAGTTCCAAGAAAGTACTAAAGTCGGCATCGTGACATCACCGTCTTCTGCAAATCAAGCAAATTGCAATCTCAAATTAGAAAAAGAACTAAGATATTCTGTGCTATAAAATCAGCTATAGATTCTCTTAGGTAAAATGATTCGGTTATAGAAGTCAATTTTGACATGTTGTGCTATTGTACAACTAAGAATATTCTTTGGAAGCATGTATGTTGAAGCAAAAAAAATAAAGAACCTAAATTACATTGGCAGAAAGAGAATAGAACATGAAGGCAATAGACATAAAGCAAATGAATGTGTTCCACTTTCTTAGCATGAGTAGTCTTGGGAGGCTGATAAAGAAGAGATAAGAAACGATGGACAGAAAAAACATTCAGATAAAAGCTCTGAGCGTACTATGGCAACATAAATGGGAGGAGTGAGCAGACGGAACAACCACTTCGCCCTGCTCTAAATGAGCCCTGGTCATGTCGAGGGGAGAGGCGGCATTGTCAGATGAGTACATTGCCACATTGAAACACCATATAAGAAGAAACTATCAGGTGTGCGAGGATAAAATTGACCGGAGTATCTTCTGAAAATATTCATTAATAAAAAAACTATTATCAGATAGAAATCGTAGAAGTGTAAGGCGCAAGCAAGTATTATGAAACCATATGAATAATGACAAACAATCTAAAATGTTTTTTGGGGGAAAATATTATTGAATGGGTCAGATTGACCCAACCAAGCGAAGTTAGGAAATGCTTAAGGTAGTAACACTAAAATATCCACAACCGAAACTTAAGAAAAATTTCATTTAATCAACTTCAAAGTTGTGAAAAACTCTCCACAAGATATGTCGAAAATTTTGCAATACCAAGGAGCAAAAATTATCATAATCATTCAGAAAGAACAATACACATCTGAATACAAATGTTTAAGTCCTGACTGATTATTCATGGACCTACTCACTCAAATGCAATTGCTTCAAATAATATAAAAAGAACTTGACACTCATGTAACACCCTGGCCCAAATTCACTTACATTAATGGGCCCAAGTATGAACATATATATGGTGTACCTTGCTGCTGACAAAGAACAACTCTCCCCCTATATCATTCTTCCATAAAGTTACATGGCCTAGAGATAGACAATCTTCTAAAAATATCAGATCATAGAAAATAGCAAGTTGAAATTCAAGATGTTACATGGCCTACAGATAGACAATCTTCTAAAAATATCACATCATAGAAGATAGCAAGTTGAAATTCAAGATGTTAGGTACCTAATATAATACTCAACTTTGAAGACAAATGGATCAGGGAAGATTGAATGAAAATAAAAAATACATTAATAAACCCGCATAATTTTGATACAGAAAAATATATATTTAATCTCAACTGGATAGCACATCATTTAGAACAAATTTCTAATTTATGTTTTATTCTAACTAACCAGGATAATAACATTGTATGATACAGTACCTATGCAGTTGTATAGGCAAGGAAAAAGATTATATCACAATACTTTCCCGTGGGTGTGCAATGTGCCATGATGCTGGGGTGGACGACACTTAATATCTTGGGTCAAGGAAACCCTTTAGACTATTACACGTCATGTTCCTTTAGCTTATATCCATATGAAGGCCACTAGTTTTTCAGTTATTTCCTTAGCCTTCTTTTCCTAGGCCAGGCTCTCTCAAATACTCACAAGTCGCCACTCACTCACTACCATACATGACTACTTCTTAATTTGATAGTTAATAATTGCCTACAGAGATAGCCTGGTTACATTACAACAACCTGCTACTGATCAAACGCATTTATGAATGCTTATTCGATTAAATATTACAGTGGTTATCTTGTATACTACGAATTACCAAGCAAGTCAAATTAAACCAGGGAGATTTCACCAAGACATAGTACGATAGATTATGATGCATGCACATATCATATGGAAATAAATCCTTATCATTTCTTCATTGAATCTCAAAGTAGTACCAGAGATGCAGATGCAGGCAACCAAAGACATCTCAGACACGGAGATCGTTTGTCAAGTATTCGCGCTGCTGACACCTCCCGGCGAGCATGCGATTAACTCAACATTGACAGAGAATACGGACAGCGAGCAAACATGCCCATCAAGGGCCAACAGTGAAAGCATAGAGCAGTAAATTAGGTTTTACTGGCTTTGCAGTTCTGGAAACACAACAACAATTGGTGTTAGAAGAATCAACTCGTGGTATTCCATGGTCTACATGAATTTAATAGGCAGATTTTTCGTGGAATATGGCTTTCAGGTAAAAAACGAACTCAACTGACAAACTGCACCTTTGGATGACCAGGAAACAAAAATAATAATACAATATTAGTAGTTATGTATAGCATTTTGTGGTGTCCAAATTGATTACCACTTCTGATTGAAACCTTCAGATTCTCCTAAATCCAAATCAGAACCTTGAACTAATGTGTTTACTCGGAAAGAGAGAAAGATTATCTTTAGCATGTATTTATAATCTGTACCAATCAGATGAGATAATCTACATCATCACATGAGATAATCTGTACCAATTATACTGCAGTGCCAATAGAACTCCACATTAGCTAAAGTATCTCTATACTCTACAATAGAGCTGTCCGAGGCAACAAAAATGAAAAGAGAAAGGTTTATTTTGTTAGGGTGTTTCAAATTCTAAAATACATAAGGAGACAAACATATACATTCACATTAGTCCAATAATGCCCCAACAAAGACATTACCAAAATATTTTCTGGCCTAACTTGAATAAACCATTATCTCAGATCATGCATAGAGCAGGAACCCAAATGAAAAAGTTATAACTATGAGGTATATATGAGTGTAAATGAACTCATTGCACCGACTTAGAGAGGTGTGCAAAAACAGAGAATAAACATAAATAGATTTGATGCAAGATGGCTTTAAAATGATATAGTTTGTGCAGTGCGTTCATTAGTAGACCAGTTTCTTCCACGTACCAGTGAAAGTTTGCAAGAGTTGAGCAAACATGTATCTACCAGATATATCTATAAAGTGCACCATATGAGCAAAGTGTAAACTAATTTTGCAATGGTAGGAGTGCACCTAAATGTCACAATGACCCTTCAAAATATAAACTATGCATGTGCTTGCATGCTGAAACTATTACTCCAGATACAAAAATCAATAAGCCAAAATTACAAAGGTAAGGCCTATGTGAGATCAATGAAAGTCGATCTTGTTTTCCTATACAAAACACGATGATCCAAAATGAAACATGTAAAACCAGAGTAAGACCAATGAAATACTTTTTGTATTCTATTAGCATCAAGCTCTCCTTAATCCTAATGACACATTACAATAGCCGACACATAAAACTATCAGGTAAATAAATAAATAAAGACATAGTTGTATAGGAGATCGTGGAGCACATCTATGTTCACGATTTCGGATTCATTCCACATGTATTGCAAGTAAAAACATTTCCTTGCAACTTGGAACGATCAAGACTACAAAATGCAATATATTAGTAAATGTGTGTTCCATTTAAAAAGGTTGTCAATATACCCTTGCAATTTGAAATGATCAGGAATCGACTATTGTCACAATGTCACTTGAAGAATATAAAGATATATGACCATGCGTCAAGAATTAGATATTAGCATACGATCTCATAAGCATTGTTATAGTTAAGTTCTTACCTCTACTTTACTACAACTTTATTTCATGTTACTGTGATTGAAAATTTAGGAATAAGAGGATCCGAATTTGCTGGCTAAAATGATAACACAACAACATGGTACCTGGTATTCTTGCAGTAAACCATTAGAAATCTTTAAAAGCCGAATTTTTCAAGACCACATTATTTTTTAGAAAGGTACACTCTAAAAAATTCAACATTCAATAAAAAAAGGTGATGTCACCTTGAAGAAGGTACACACGGTTTTCTAGCTTTTCTTACTTTCTTATTGCTTCCTTTCGCCATGGATATACTAAAACTATATAAGAAGCGACATTCGCATTAAATCCAAACATGCAAGTCAGTAGAGCTGCTCAATAAATGCACAATAGACCTTCAGACTTGCCCTACATGTAACAATTAACATGTGCTAAATTCTATATTGATTATGTTGGCGGTTCTGAATTAAAGAAATCCATTCTCGTACTATTGGGGATTTTTTCATGGGTGCAGGCCGTGCAGCAAAGGGGTGCTGCTATAAAGTGAAGAACATATGTCAACTACAATGTAGCTTAGAATAACAGAACGCATAACAACAAAAGAGTATAAGATACTCGATCCGAATGATGGACAACTTATAGAACCCTCCAAGTTCCCAACCATGAAAATATCAACTTAACCTAAAAAATCAATGAATATGTATCTCAGTAGAAGAAATTTAAGCTACATCAATGTTCAACATTATTCGTATACATCACAGGATTACTATCACTTTCAACATAAGGCAACCTATCTGATTAAGAGAATAGTATATCTAGGCTTGAAACGTGGAGGAAAAACTAAGCAATGCCGCATTGAGAAACATACCGTGTTTTGATTGTTCCGTGAATAGAACAAACTATGCTGTCGATTTGTGAAGTAAAAATTATGGCTTAATTTATTGTAAGTATCTTTTTCCATAACAGAAATAGGTTCACAGGAAAAATATTTTTCATGATATGTGGACCAACTGAATGTAAAATATTGAAGAACATGGTAAATGTTTTTAATATACGTACCCATTTTGTAAACAAGGGAAATTGGTATCCCAGGACATGCTTTCTACCTCTAAGAAATAGAGATAAAGTAATTTTTATCAGGCCCATTCTGTAAGAAAGGAAATTGAGGTTGCTTTATACAGCTAGAAAACATGGATAAAATGATTTTATCAAGTCTGAACGTGTATATATAACATACTCCCGTATATCAACCACTACCACACATGTAGTCTATGGCATCGATCAGTACAGAGTTTATAAGTAATTTGACAGCTCTAGAAGTGTATATCAAACCAGTTAATTAGACTTGTAAACAGTTTACCACAATTTTTTATAATTTAGAAACCACATTACTTATATAGTAAGTAGGAAACTGGATTGAACAGCTAGCATATACGTTTAGACAAACGTTTGCCATGGATTTTCGCCTTTCATAGTCCTAACTGTGCAATTCCACTGAAGCAAACCACAAGTGTTACATCATAACACTAACATACATGTAATAAACATTACTCGCTATTTATTGTGCCTTAGTGGGGGATTTCTTCCTTCTTATTATTCAGGGATGTAGCAAGCAGGATACTGACAAGGCTCGACCACCCAACAAAGACAAAACCAATTCCCAAACCATAGCCTCCACACCACACCCGAGTATACAAATAAGATACACTAATTTCAGATAAAAGACAACGAAAAGGACAACAAAGAACAAACTGCCATCGAACAGTTGTATAGTGCTCTGATATGCCATGGCAGACACCTTTACGCCGAGCTATCTAACACGTACACCAATGAGGACTCACCCTGACAAGCAGAAGACAAGGTAGCACTCTGGCAATCGATCTGATCGGTCCCTGCAACACACGTCTGTGATTGCGTTGGAAGCTAACCCTATTGTCGAGCCGATGAGGCCAGTCACAACAGGAGATTTGATGGCGCATCTACAAATTGGCTGAGCTAGGTACCTGGGTGAAGCAACAAAGAGGTATAATCGCATCATGGCAGCACCTCCATGTAGCTTGTTCTTCTGTTCCTTGTCCATGTTTTGGCGCTTGGAAATATTTGTCTCCCAGATCCGGTGGCACCAAACACGACCCAGAACAGCCTGGAAACACTACGCACATACATCGTGCTCGATCCAAGCCAAGGTCGCTGGCCATTTTTCAATCCCGGCTGGCAGTAAGATGCAGAGCTGAAGACGCTGCTCCGGCGCGCTGATTGATTATGCCGCCCCATCCTTCCACAACCGCCAAAGACCACCGCACCCTTGACGGGAGAGCCTCGCCACTGGGCAGAGCCCCGTCGCCGCGTCTTCCGAACGGACTTCGCTGGCGGCGTCATCCGACGGCGGCGAGGGAGCAACACGGAGGAGGGCGAAGGGAGTAGAAGATCAACCGCACTTATCTCTCTTCCGGACGGTGGGGCATCTTGAGTTGACTCGCGATCTTGGGAGCGGGCGGGCAAGGAGGTTCGGAGAGGGAGTAGATGCACGGGGAAGAAGGCTCCGACCAGAGCTGGCGCGGCGGCGACGGAGAGCTGGGCGGCGGCCCAAAACCCTAGCAGGGGAGCCAGAACAATGAGAGAGATAGGAGGGTCCAGAAGCGAGAAACGCATGAGCAGCTGCCTTCCTGGCCCACAAAACACTTCTGAGGGGAGCCAGAGGAGATAGAGGATGAGAGGCGGCGCCGCCAGAGCTCGTCGTTACCCACTGCCAGTGATGGAGAAAGGGGGGGACGGGGAGATGGAGAGAAAGGACATATTAGCAGGGAGAGAAGAGAGGATGCCTCGGTCTTCCCCAATTGTTCCCTGTCACCTGAGCCCGTCTCCGCGCCCACCGACAGCTCCGCCGCCGCAGCCGCAGCCAGGAAGATGGGAGAGGGGAGGAGATGATAGAGTTTGGGAGAACGAAAGGGGCGAGAGAAAAATCGTTGCATCGGCCGAGCTGTGACTCCCGCAAAACGACACCGTCACGGGCCCGCATGAAAGGCTCAGACGAGCGGTCGATGGCGTCAGCATGCTCGCTTTTGCTCACGCTTAAGCCTATAGATAATATTGCTTTTAGTATATAACTAGCAAGAGGGCCCTCGCATTTGCAAGGGAAACATCTTTATCATATTGGATATGCCTATGGAATAAGTTTATGTTTCCCGAGATACTTGGAATTCTAAACTACATGGTTCTATGACCACAAAAATTTCTCATATTAAGTAAAACAATACCTATTGAAGAAAATATTTAGAACAAATTTAGTTTGTTGTATAATATTAATTGCAATATTTTCAAAAATGTCGTGTCACCATTTTGTAACATAAAGCGGTGGTGATTTTATTTACTTTTACTTCCTACCTATTATTCCCCACTCTTCGGTTCAGTGGTTCTGCAAGCTTACCCAATGTATATGTTGGGCGTAGTCACGTGAATATGCCGGCACATATTTTCATAGTTTTATAACTAATTTGTCACAAATTTGATATAGTGACATGCATGATGTGATTTTATCCATTAAACCATTGATTCTCATTGATCATGTTCTCTTATATTTTCTTTGTTTCTGCGTTTGTTCAAGGATGGACAACAATATGGTGCCATACCTTTCCAAAGGAGATGGACTAAGACTGAGCTGAGAGCAGTACTTGTGGCCTACATAGGATATTGGTGAAAGGTAGTCCATATACTAATTTTATGCGAGAGGGACATATACTAAATTTCAGGCTAATTGTAAGGTTAATAAATCCAACCTAAGTGCATGTGCACCCTTCTAGCTACATGTAGCTTCTCCCAAATGACTTTGTGAGAAATGTGGCTATGGAAATTTTGCGCTCAAAGATATTATGGTCCCATTTCTAAGTGGATGTCTCTGACGGCTTCGAAAACTCACAAGGGTACTCTAAACTATAGAGATCTAATAACGCGTCTATTCGTCAATGGTGAAAAGAAAGAATATAGGAGTCAAGATCGAGCTTTAGTTTTTATTCAGTATAATTGTTTTCATATTTTTTATCTATGAAATAAGCTTTGCTCTGATGCTTTTCTGGGAGAGGTGGCTATGGACATTGTACGCTCAAAGATCTTACTGTCCCATTTCTAGGTGGGTGTCTCTGATGTCTTCGAAAACTCACAATGCTAGTCTAATCACTGGATATTTAATTTTGTGTGTATTCGTCATGCTGAAATGGAGGAAAATAGGATGCGATGAAAGAATTCTTTTTTAGATGGACCGTGACCGAGCTTTAATATTGGGAATTTTTTGTACACCTTCATTTTAGATTTTTATCTATCGAATATTTTTAATAGATTAATAAGTTAGATTATTGTTAATAAAATAATACGTGCATTCTCACTTGAAGAGTGAATTTTATAAAAATAATGAAATTATGGAAATGCTTTATCTAATTAACTACTTTACTTTTGTGAAAATATATAATTCACTACTTGTAGTCTAGAAAATAATATAGTCTATTGTCGATTTTTTCCTACTCCATGTTCATTCATTTTTGCTATAATCCAATTTAGGTCTGTTTTTTAGCATCTGCTTGCCACGGTACGTGTGTGTAATTCTGTTGGAGAAGTCTATGTGTAATTCTTTTGAAAACATCCACGTGTAACATGTTGTCAAAATCACCAATGCATGCTCCCCTATCGATCATAATTTGAAGAGGTTTTCCCTATCCATGTCCGAGAATTACACGTATATGGTCAGGACTCCTTTATTAACAGCGTTTGGGGATACGTCCAAACATGCCAACAAAAATCGTTTTTTTTGTTAGAGTCCTGTAAATATACGTCCGAGCATGCCCCAATTTGTTTTTGTTTGTTTGTAGGCTGCCAGGATACATCGGCATGCCCTTGCAAAAAAAAAAATCTTGAACGGATCAATTCTTGTGTACGTCATCCTATATTTAACGTGTCAAGGTTGAACTTGTTAAACAGATTAAACAGTTACGTTACTGCTAATATCTTGTTAATCTAAACCACAAATTTTAGATCCAATGATCATAATAATTTAGATGATGTGGATTAACGTGGTGGCTCTATTCCACATACGTATATTGCTTTTAATATATAATAGATAGATAGATAGATGAGTCACTGTAGCGGAAGTTTTCTTTTTTGTAATTCTTCTTTTTTTTTTTGGCTGTGTGCATCCGTGTGGCCGCTAGGGCAATGCATTATTGCAGAGGCTGGGTGTAATTGGTATCATCTGATATTAATATATGCTCCTTTCCAAAAAAAGGGTGTCGGATGGACCAAAAGCCATAAAAAATGTGTGTTGGATCACCTATCTGGTCTCTCCGTGGTCACCAGATATGAAGTTGGAAAAGTTTTGTTCTGTATTATGCTCGAAAGGGTGGACAAAGTTACTACAGATGCCAGGAAAACACCACCTTAGCCCAGTCCCCACGTAGTCGTAGGGTGAAGCCAGCAAAGCTCTAGGCTACATCTCGCGATGTTCAACTTCTACATTCTACCCAAAATTGCCATGTATCAATTACGACGCCCAACACTCTGCGGCTTCAAGGTTCAAGTGGTGATCGTCATCAAGGTTGAGAAGGGAAAGTTCAAGATAAGCATCTCGAGAAGATCATTTGCTTGAAGCTTGCTGTCCATATTGGTGATAATGGATATGTGAAGACATGTATTAATGAAGCTATCCCATAGTGGTGTATGGGGAGCAAATTAGAAGTCTTCACGAAGCAACAATGATCAAGGGTTGCATTCCGGCTTGGGTGGAGCTTAAAGCATTGTCATCAAGATCAAGCGGGATGCGCAAGGTGTAACATCCCAACATTTAGGAACCAACGAAGGGTAGATTTAGGAATTTGTGCATATGCATGCATTCATCCGCTAAATGTGGGTAATTTTTTCGCCAAATAAAAACTAAAATGATCATAGTTTTTTTCACTCTCTAGGTGTAGGAACAGCTCTGGAGAGTGATCGTTATAAACTTTGACATGATATTTTTTAATCAATGTATTTTGGGGAAAAGAATTTGAATTCAAACTTGGAATTTGAATTTATATCTTTAAAGTTAGAATTTGGTATTTTAGAATGAATTCCCAAAATGATTTAATAATATTATATAATTTAATCATAAGATAATAAGAATTCAATAATAAGAAACTAAAAATAAGAAATGAATCTTTACTCATTATCTTTATTCCATAAATAAATTACAAAGATTGACTCATTGAGTCAATAAAGGTTCATTACAGTAAAAGAAATTACAAAAGAGAAATTCATATATGAACAAACTATTACAATTTTTTACAAAAGAATGAAATAAAGATTACAAAGGAATCTATTTAACTAAGTAATCCTAAAACTAAATCTTGAGTGTCCAGATCTTGTACCAGAAAAATTTAAAACAAAACAAAAGAAAATGAAAGTTAATTGTTAATTTTACTCTCAGTAGAGAGCAGTGAATTGCACTGCTCAAAGTTACATCATTGATTAATTTTTATAGGGGCAAGTTTCACCAATATGAAAGAATTTGATCTTTCATAATAAATAAGCCGCAAATCAAATATTCACAGCAAGTAAGAGGGGAAGTTTCACCAGGAAGGTTAATAGTAAAAATATCAAAGGGTGAGACACCTCACTAATCTGATCCACAACCATGTACCAGGCACACAGGCAGCACAATCACCAAATGCATGGTGAGTGTTGTCGACACAACAACAATAGCTCACACAAGTAAAAGGAGCAACCACAACCGTGGCAGCCCACTAGTTCATCTTTGCATCTCAAACACCACACCAAGAACACACTCAGCTTAGCAAAGCCAAACAAACCATCAACCAAAACCACACACCAGATCATACTAGCATCACCAGATGGTGACATAAGGAGGGGGTGGATCAGGTGGATAGCAAGGTCAAGTTGCAGGAGCTAGGAGGTGCAGGGCTGATCAAGGCCAAGCACAGGAACCAGAAGCAACAGGAACAACACCAGGAGGTGAAGGACCAGATCAGGCCAGCAACACAACCAGCAAGATCAAGCCACCACAATCATCAACTGTTGTGGTGAGTATCATAAAACATCCACATAATCTTTTCATCTTATATAAACAGAAAAGCATGTGTTGTTTTAGAACTAACCTCTCAGTAATCACCCAAGTGGGGTGCATCTATCATAGAGGTTTTGAAATATAAAGGCCAACAGTAAATCTATCAAACAAACCAGGATCTCAGGCCAGCATCATGGATCCTGGTGATAACAAACAACTTATATATTCCAATATGTGCTCATATAGTTTATAAATGTGGGCACATCTCCTAATGGAGTAGCACCTCAGATTTCATAAACTATATACACCAACATTAAGCTACAAACAAACCCATCATCTTAAGCAACTAGGATCCAAGATCCAGTGAACAACCATGATACTTTAGCATATCTGAAAGGGACAGCAAGATAGGAACCTAGTTCCTAAGCCTCAGACCAACATCATAGGCATAATTATTAAGAGAAGCTTTCAACTTATTTTTGGCATCTACCCAATCTTAAGCACTGACCATAGTAAATCCCAGTAGTAGAATCAACTTGTGTGCCATTCTAAGATGGTGTCACAAGAAAAAAAAATCCTAAAACCAAGCCAAACAATTACTTATCTTTCATAAATAAAACAGCAAGCCAATAACTATCATTTTCCTGGAAACAATTACCAGGAATCATGATCAAGTTCATGTATACAGAGCATCACTGTAAGAAAAAAAATTAATCTCAATCTGCACATGAACCCACAAGCCAACATCTACTGATGCAGTGAATCACCATTGACAGTAGATGAACACACTAAGCATCAACACAACCACCCAGATTTTATAGTTATACCATCAAATTAACCAAGCTTAAATTACCAGTTAGAGGCAACACTATAGAACCACTAGCATCAGATCAACAATAGCACCAGATTATCAAATCATGACAATAAGCACTAAAGTGCAGTGAGCACAATCCTCACTAGGCATCTCTACTAGATCAAACCATCATCTTACAAGCACACAGAGGGATGAACCCTAGAACCAGGGAAGAACCCTAGAACCAATATGAACCCTAATGAGGGATAGCCACTAGTTACACACAGATGAACTCAGAGGAGATAGAGGCACGAATAATAACCAAGAACAAACTCACCTGTGGTCCTCAATGGACAATTGAAGAGGAAGCAGAAGGGCCGACGAGCGCACGACGGCATGGGGAGCACCCCAAGGGGCGCTGCAACCCGCACCTAGCCGCGGAGGCGGCCACAACAGCACACGAGGATGCACATAACCCCCACAACAACACAACCGCACCTCACCGGACCACGGGAGCATCGGCGGCAACGTCATCAGCACCACCACAAACCCTAGGGTTCGGGACGGGGCTAGCCTAGCCGCAGGAGTGCCCTGGAGCCAAATTGAGTTGGAGGATACGACAGAGCATGGTCAACAACCTCGCCATGCACCACGGCGACGGCCAGGGAGGACCACATCGGCGGGCATCACATGGAGGCGGCGCCAGCGACCACGGGGTCGAGGAGGAGAAGAGATAAGGTTGAGAGAGGGAGAGGCAGAGAGTTGGGCGGATAGGGCTAGAACCCCTTCGGGGAGGGCTTTTGACTAGGCCACTTGGGCCAAGTTTGGCCCAAAATCCTAAAAGGAAATTTTACTAATTAATAAAATACCAAAATACCCCAAGAACTTAATAAATTCTAGAAAATAAAATAGAAGTCTAAAAAACACAAATAATATATTTTTAGATTCATAATAATCCAACCTATTTAATTAAATTAAGAAATTATTTATATATATATAATTTTGGTCAAGAATTTTATAATATATATATTCCCTATGGAATATTAGAAAATTAAATAAAAAGGATAAGAATAAATAAAAATCACTTTTATATATTTTGTTATTGTAGTATTTTAGAAAAATACTAAATAAATATTTAGAGTTACCAAAAGAAATTCTCTTTTATTTAAATGCTAATTCTTAAAAGAATTATTAAAAAAATAAATACAAGAGTTTATATTAAATAAAAAAGCTAGCTTTTAACTTAATAATATATTACATTATAAAAATAGTGAATGTAATATTTATAAAATATTAAAGGTTATTCTTTTAAATAAATTTCTTTATTACTTAAAGAGATTCCAGAAATTGAAATATTGGGTAAAACACACAAAGAAGATAAATAATAAAAAATCCATTACATTACTATGTATATCCATTTTGCTTCTTTAAATATTGTCCTTTCCGGACAATAATGATGTTTTGTAGACATAGAAGCTCAAGGTCCAGTGCAAGCATCCGACTTCACTACCTTGCAATCACAAGGCAAGTTCATCACTTGCTCATGTCCTTTTAAAGAGTCCTTACCAAAGTATTTATAAATTGTATCATCTATGTTTCAAGGAAAGAAAATATTTTTTATTAAATAAATAAATTGATGATATCATCCTAAGTGATGATATAGAGAAGCAATAGAACTTAGGGTTCTATTGGCAACGATGATAATCACCTAGGAATTTAACAACCCCTGACATCAGTGATTCTAGCGTCGTATATTACGCGTTAACCATGAGATTTGGAATGGGATAGAGAAGTCAGCTGTATCTTCTTCCTCTCGCATGTAGCCAGATGTGCAGGTTGTGGCTATTATCCTCGTAACGTGCATTAATTGGTAATTCATAGAGGATATGCAGCATATGAGTGGGAACCCTCAACGTCCCATGATAGTTCTGGCATCTAACGGTCTGTACAAAATATTGCTTTAATTGAATTGGTGGGCATGGTGTACACCAAGGAGGCATGCGGGGTCGCGAAGGAGGTAGTGATTGGCTTGGATCACCTACTAGGCCCCATATCATGGAATTGTGGACGGGAAAGTACGCCCGGTTGTGCAACAAGGATTTGATCTCTCATGTGTAGAGTAACGCACCTCTGCAGAGTGTAAGAACTGTAACTTGTTACTCCCTGTTCCGGGAAGGAGCTACGAACGCGGCAGGAAAGAAACTCCATGAAAGTTCGGGTAAACCTGCGAAGGCTGATGGGCATAGATTTTCACAATAAAATCAATCTTTGAAGACAGATTTACGAAAACTTCATAGTGCCAAGGACTTATGGTCCGAGGTGGTAGATAGAGCATCAAACTTCCTACCTTGCATATAATGAAATCGCTGGGTAACGCTGTTACTCACCCTTTCCTTTGATCCCCTGCTTAGACTCTAAGGATCCAGAAGATACTCCAATGTATGCAGCAGAATGTCAAGATGATGTATTCTATAAGGAGCCTGATCTGTCGGGCGATGTTGAAGGAGTGGACTACGAGATTCGATATGGAGTGGACGGCAACGAGTTTGATTAGTTGCCTTAGTAATTAGTAACCAATGGAGCCAAGCAGCATGAACTTTATATAATTAGCTGTTGAGCTCAACTATGAGACAAAGTTGTTACTTTAAACTTCCGCTGAAACACTTTAAATTTGTTTTGTAAGTTAAATCTTTTGAAGTCTTAAACTTCTGGTTTTGTAATAATAATAATGTGTGTATGTTTGTAATATAGACCCGCAATGTTTCTATTGTACCACTCTGAGGGATATGATATTTACAGAACGGTGTTTTGTGAATGTCATGTCAACGACTATAGTATACTACACATACAGTGGTATGCTGGGTCACTGCACAAGGCAAAGGTATGACCTTACTAGGTTTTCCTTTTACCGGTCTCAAGGTGGTTGTTGGGAGACCGGGTTATAGGATAGATAACCGCACTATCAAGAGGGGCTTTCGGTTGGGTAACTTGATCACATTGTCATAGGGAGCTCAATCCTTTGTATACGTTGCATCTTTCTATTTTGTTGATTCTTGGTGTTTCTCATGTGAGGTTCTTGAGCTTGTTGCTAGCTCTTCAACAAATCCAAGTTCATCGAAAACGGAATTCGATGCATCTTCTATGGCGTTTTCGAGTTTGAAGGTTTTATCGGTTCTTCTTTAGGGAGGCTTATTACCTTTCTTCATTTGGTTCTATACTAATTTTTTGGGCTATGATGTTTCTCTGCACCATCTTGTAGAGCTTGTTGTCCTCTTCAAAACAAGCCCAAGATCATCAAAATCAGAGTCTGGATGCAAAAGTTACTGCGTTTTTCGTGAAGTCTGTTTCATCCCGGTTGTGAATCCGGTTCAACCGGCTCCCTGACCGGGTGGTCCGGTGCCAGGACCGGAAAACCGGATCTTAAACCGAGATTTTCGGTTTTGCTATACAGAGTCTATCCGAGACTGCAGACAGTACCTAATCCCGGTTTTAAGTTCGGTTTTCTGGTCTAGAAATCGGACCGTCCGGTGTGAGGGCCGGTCCAACCGAACTTTCAACCGAGTTCGCATAGATTTCTCCCAACGGTCATATTTGCTTTCCCCTATAAAATGGGGTTCTTCCCCAACGCGTTTTGTGTGTTCTTGACCACGAAATTGACCTCCATTGTTGAACCTCTTGAGCTTGCTTTCTCCCCCATCCCTCCTATGATTCTTGCATCTTTTTTAGGGCTTTGGAAGAGGAGATCTAGATCTACAATCCCCACCAATCAATTCCTCCTCTAAGTGAGGGAAACCCATTGGATTAAGATCTTGGAGTCATTTGTTGATTTCCACCATTGTTCTTCCTCTCTAATTCCTCCCTAGCATTTGTTGCTTTGGTGGGATTTGAGAGTGAAGGATTTGAGCACCCTTGGTGTTCTTGTTTTGCATTCTTAAATATGTGTTGAGCTCTTCATTACGATTTGTTCGAGTGAGAGACCATGAACTTGTTACTCTTGGAGGGTGACTTCCTAGTTGGCTTGGCGGTAGGTGCCGCGGTGTCCTCTTCGTGGAAGATTGTGAAGAGACCCAGGCTTCTCCTTCATGGAGCTTGTGAAGTGGTTGTGGAGCTTGCCATCTCCGGAGTGGAGAAAAAGCTAGCCGTAAGGAAATGGCCTATTCCTTTGTGGGATAGACTCGGAGAAAAAGGTGAGCCTTCGTGGCGTTAGAAAATCCGTCGTGGAATCCCACACCTCTCCAACGCGACGTACCTTACTTATAAGGGAACACGGGAATACATCTTCATCTCCACGTGGCTCGGTTATCTCTATACCCGAGCTTAATTTCCTTGTGATATCCATGGAGCTTGAAGTAATTATATCTTGCTTATCACTTGTGGTATATTTATTTTGTGCTATCTTGCTTAGCTTAACTTATTGTTGGTGCACTTAGTTGAGCCTAGAGTATTTAGATTTTATGCTTACAAAATAAACGTTAGTTTAATTTCACATTCTATCAAGCCAAAATCGTAATAGTTTTGAAATTGTCTATTCACCCCCCTCCCTCCCCCCTCTAGGCGACATCTCTATCCTTTCAGAAATGCTACACTCCGGGAACCATATCCATCTCTGTACACCACTGTCCGTCACAAGACTTATACAATAGCCATGGTTTTGGAATCTTTTCCGGCGAATATGACGTTCATACGAGATTTAATTAGCCCTAGACTTGCATCATGTAATGGTATGATGGGAAAATGGGGCACAAAATACACATCCACTTCATAGAGACAGCGAGTATCATTTAAAGGAGTAAGTGAATAAAGTAATAAAAAGATCAAACATTGCAGTTACTTTATTTTTAGAAATTTGACATTTACATAAAATAAATATTAATTATATCTCCGAAGAGAAATCCCCTAATTAAGAATTCCAGCATAACTTTACACAGCGTTACAACATGTGAATAATCCATGATTATAGGAACATCCTTATTTTCCAAGTAAGATGAGCCGAGCAAGGATGAGTAATCCATGAAGCAGGCTGACAAGTGACAAAGGCCAATGTTACCATTGACTAGAAGCTCCGTGCTACAGGCTATACTAGCTCTTCACGTGATCTAAAAAAAAGAAGTGTCGGACGAACGAACAGCCCAAACCATGTGTCGGATGACGAATCTGGTCTGAATGCAGTTTTTCTACCCATATGCTGGTGCCCCTGGCTTATCGTATGGTTGCAGTAGCTTCAATCCGTGTTTGTACTTTTACATCAACATCCTAGACGAGTACATCTTCTCGCCCTATAGAGACGAAACTGGACAAGTCCACTTCCTTTTTCTCGCCCCGCGACGAGCTGTCTCTCTCCTTGTTCACCTCGCCTGCACGAACTGCTCCATCGCGAGAAGGCCATGAGCATGGAGGCCACGACCTCGAAATCCAAAACGACCTCCACCCCTGTCCACCACGCCGTTCTCCTTCAGATCGACGGAAAGGACGACGACGACGGGAAGGTTCCGATAGACGAGATCCGTGCTCATCGTCCCCATCTTCATTTTTTTTACTTCTCTTTAATGAGAATATGAACATCTGCTGCAATTTGTTCTTCCCGATCTGATTTGCTTTCTTTCCCATCCCAATTTCTCATTAGTCACACGTTTTACAAGGAATGATGGAAATTATTACTTATCACCAAATTTTACATTGATTAATCTCTTAATTTTAGCTGCTAGACGCGATGGGAGTCTCTCGGCATGGAGCTTACTGGTGCCTAGTACTAGTCTAATTTTGGACTTAACTGGTCCAACCGAACATAGCTGTTCGTCCTAAGTTCATCGCATGTAAAAAGGGCGAGGGATATACAGTGAAAGTGGAGGGGCTTACTGACATGAAAGGGATATACTAGGGGGTGTTTTCTGCAATGCGCAAGATGAGCCTACATGAATCTCAAAGCACAAATGGCCGTCCGGGATAAGCCCGGAACGCCCACATATATGTAGAGTTGCATTTTTTATCTGGTCTCTCCGTGCTCACCACATATTATTAGAACCTTATGGGTGCCTTGCCGAGCCGCTCCCTAATTTTACGTTTTGTTTTTCATCTGAAACTAACTTTTAGTATGCATGGACCAACTGGGAGGCATCTATTTATTTGTTTGTTCATGCAATTAAACTCTGCTTGGATAAAGCTAGTGGGAGAGGCATCGATTTCCTGAAAGAAAATATCATGCATGCATATATAAGCATCGTTTTTTAGTCAGATGCATCTTTTCAGCATCGATGAAAAGAGATCGAAATGAAGTGTCTTGCAAATAGAGTATCCAGGTTATGCGGCGTTGGTGGTGGAATGGGCACTGAATCCTCATTTGATCACTCATGCAAGCTCAAGGTAGCCCGCAAGTCCATCTTCATAGTCAAAGGAGGGTTCATTCAAAGCTCCTGAAGCTTCAGATTATGCCTGAGCACGAATTTAGGTTCTGGTTTTTTACATAGTACATAATGTGTGCCTTGTAATCAAAAGTTATACCATGGGATTTGACAACAGAACAGAGAAAAACTCGAAGGGCATGATACAGACCCTTGGCAATAAAATTGTGAAGGTCGTGTATTTGTAATTTTCTCTTGTCATTGATCCGGGGCAAAACCCAACATAATCGCTAATCAATGGGGTGTTTTTTCTTTTTTGATAGTCGGAATATATTATTATCTAGATGATACGAATTAACCCGCCCCCCACAACAACATAATATCCCGAATATGTCTAGACACCGCAGATGCACACAACCAAAAAATAATAGAAGAAGAAAAAGAAAAACAACGCCCCGTAGAAACAAAGAGAGCCTCACAACAGCAAGAGCACAGCCGGTGGTGGCAACACCTAGACTCCAAAAAATATTCTTCAAAAACGATGTCATCAATAATATTATAGTGCGCAGACATCATCATCGTCCGATCCAACCATCAAGTTTTCACCCTGGAGAAGTTCCAGTCTCCAACCAATGCCGTCATCAAGAAAACGACTAGAAAGCCGTCATTGGCAGGTACAAGACCTAGGGGTTTTACCTCGGAACTGAGATCGCCAAGAACCAAGTCCGCCAATGTCGCCGCCCCACTCTTCGAGATTACGGCTGCGAAACTTTCTCTCGTCTGACACGGAACTTCTTCCACTAGTGCCCCGCTTCTAGTCTTATTCCTTTGGTTTGCGCTAACCGTTTCTAGACTTATATGTTTGGTTTGCTCAAATATCTTACTCCGTATAAAACTTCTCTCTCGGGAAACATCTCTCTACCTACAGCCGACAAAAGGGCAAGTATTTTCAATCATCCTGACCTATCAATAGACATGCTCTTATGGATCATAGTCGTAGACTACCTATTTATAAACGTAAGAGACGGCTGCATACTAGCCCAAACCCATCGCACCATACACTTCTTGCCCAAATCTCATGCGTGCCCTGCCGTTCTCAACAACAGATCTTCAAAAAAGAGAAGCGAAACGTGTTTCTGCTTGTGGTCTGCTTCATTCGATTCGTATGGGTCTCCCTGAGCTATGACAATGCCGATTACAGGAACAGCCTTGTTTCAAGTGAGATGAGCCGAACAAAAGCAGGCTGACATGTGACAAAGGCTACACTAGCTCTTCATGTGATTCCTCTAAATATTGTAGCCTTTCATGCTTTGTACGCTACTAGCAAGCCCTCACATAAAAGATGCACATAGTTGGTTTTGCCTTGTACTAATGCAATTAAACTCTTTTTTTGCGGGTTAATGCAATTAAACTCTAAAACCAGTTAAACCACTGGGAGGCACCAAATAGACTGAAATGAAGTGTCGGACGAACTAACGGCCCAAAAAATGTGTCGGATGACGAATTTGGTCCCTCCATGCTCACCACATACTAGAAGCTTACATGTGCCTTGCCGAGCCGCTCCCTAATTTTACGTTTTGTTTTTCATCTGAAACTAATTTTCAGTATGCATGGAACAACTGGGGGAGGCATCAATCAACTGGAAGAAATTGCTGCGGATAGGTTTTTTTTGCTTGTTCATGCAATTAACCCCTGGATAAAGCTATAGTGGGAGGCATCGATTCACTGAAAGAAAACATCATGCATAGATAAGCATCGTTTTTCAGTTAGATGCATCTTTTTCAGCACCGTGAAAAGAGATCAAAATGAAGTGTCGGTATGCAATTTTAACATGCAAAGCACCAACTTGGAGAAATGTTTCGAAATAGGGTGTTAAATGGACCGAAAGGCATCAAACTGTGTGTTGGATCACCTATCTGGTCTCTCCATGGTCACCAGATATGAAGACGGAAAAGTTTTGTTCTGTATAAAGCTTGAACGGGTGGACAGAGTTATTACCGATGCCAGGAAAACACCACCTTAGCCCAGTGCCCACGTAGTTGTAGGGTGCAGCCAGCAAAGCTCTAGGATACATCTCGCGATGTTCAACTTCTACATGCTACCCAAAATTGCCATGTATCAACTACGACACTCAACACTCTGCGGCAGTGTCTCGCGAGATTCAAAAACACGTGCATTGCGTTCTAAACTTCTAACCAAAGAGATCAGAGCATCAGCATGACCAGAGAGTTTGCGTTCTTCCCGCAGCAGGCTATTGACAGCCAACGTCCGCGCGTTAGTGCCCGCACATACCTTCAGAGCGCATGAAGAGATGGTCGAGCGTCTCATTGGCAGAATCGCAGAGACGGAATAGGACGTGCGACGGCAGGCCACGAGGCAGGCGACCGTCAGCCCTCCAACGTCGCCAGCGGATTGAAACATATTGCACACTTGCTGAGTGGCATCGCCTGCTTGATTGCCTTCGCTGTTGCCTGATTCGTAATCTTGTTTGTTTGGTTTTCTCAAATATCTCAAATATTTCACGAGACTTCTCTAACTATAGCCAGCAGAAGGACACATACGTATTTTTAATCACCCTGAGCTGCTATCGAGATAGACATGAAAAGACATGGTCGTATGGCTCATAGGCACACTATATATAAACCTAATTGACGTACGGTTGCATTCCAGCAAAAACCATCGCCTCATACACTTTTTGCCTAGACCTCATGCCTACACTGCCATCAACAACAAATCTTCATATAAGAGAAGTGGAACGTGTTTCTTCTTGTGGTCTGCTGTGACAATGACTATTACAAGAACACCCTCATCTTCCGAGTGAGATGAGCAGAGCAGGGATGACCCGTGAAGCAAGCTGACAAACAGCCAACGTGGCCGTGTTAACAAAAAACTTGCGTGCAAGGCTAGCTGCTAGCTCTTTATGTGATTATACAATGGTTTTCTTACGGAATTCGGTTTGCTTACAGCCGGGTTTTGTTGAGGCATCCAATTGGACTGATCAGCTCGCATATTTGTGGTTCGTCGCTTCTCTAAACTTTAGGGCTTGTTTGATTTAAAGGAATCTCAAAAGAGTTCTGGAGGATTTTGATTCTTAGAAATTTTTCCTGTGTGTATCGTTTAATTCACAGGATTTGACCCTTAGAAAATTTTCTCATAGGATTGCATCATACAATATTTTGGAGAAAACTTTCCATTCACCTCAACATCATGTTACATTTCCTTTGTTTTTTCCTGTGAACCAAATACTTCTTTTAGAAAAATTCTTGTAGGATTCAACTGTACATGACATTCTAATCGTGCATTTTGTGACACCCCCGGGATTAGGGCTAAACAAATCACAGACTCCCGTCTGACATAAGCTTAACCTTGAGCTCGAGAATATCCAGTGAAGAACCGGTAACACAACAGTGACCCTAGACACAAAAATTTATTACACCAAGCTCATAACTGAGCAGAGAACCAAATTATTACAAGCAGAGGTCACTGACCACAAATATCAAACAACGGAAGGCAAATTGTGCTATTAGGTATAGCAAACTTAACAAATGGCCTAAGAGGCCTGAAGCATAACGATGACGTCCCGGCCAATAGATTCCAGGCTGCCGGCCGGAAACCCCAAGCTACTCGTCGGTGTCGATGTAGTACTAAACGGATCTTCAGAGAACACTTACTCTGCCAAAAGTATCAATAAAGCAAGGGTGAGTACAGGGTGTACTCCACAAGACTTATGGCTGGTGGAGTTGTTTTGCATAAAGCCATCTTAGTTTATAAAACAAGAGGGAGAAGAAGCTCGTCTATTCAGAGTATTTTTAAAAGGGAATAAGAGAGCGACATCTCGAAAGTATTGATCATCATCTTTTGATATCCACCAAATCATTATCATCTACCAACTAGGATCACCCCCTCGTACCCATGAGGAAGCATCCTTAAACACACGTTGATCTGCCAAGTTTTACGATTAGGTTATAGTTCTCTATGATCTTAGAATCTGGTCACCAAGCGTTCATAACCGTGAACACGACTTTTCGTAAAGATTTAACGCTACAGGGGTGTACAACATTAACCACATGTATCAACCGACTCTTAATGCCACTACATTAGCCTTCTTACTTGAAAGACCGGCAGAGGGTGATTGGCCACGACCTTTACCTTGCTTTCATATAAATCCATGAGTCTCCAAGAAAGGGTTCCATCAGCCCATATCTCTATGTCCAAGGATCGGGAGTACTCCCAAAGCCTCCTTCCTCCTTGGTCACGCCCTATATGATGCACCACCTTCAACCCATCCAAATATGCATATGCCAAATAGCTAACTACGGACTCATGGATCGAATAGGCAAGTTAATCAGGCGAGAGGTTCCCAATCCCTGTGTGGCTGTACGCTCGTCTCGGTTCCAAAGGCAAGAACTCAGGTCCTAGTGGTGGCGAGCATGGGACTAGAAAAACCACATCCCACTGTGGCCTCCCATACAAGCCTTAGCAAGTTTAATTTCATAACACCTCATCAGTATATCTCAAACTCCTCTCATACTAGATACTCTGCATCTGATACATCATCTGGATGAACCAACACTAACAGCTATGCATGGCTAAGCAGGACACAGATATAAGCTTTAACAATGCACACAAGCCAAACCTAGTTATGCTAGGAGCAGTGGATCAGGTAATATAAGCTCAAAGAGAGTAATGCAACAGACAGGATACTCTATCTATCGATAAAAGACCACAGTAGAATCATATGCATCATGGCAGGAATAGAAATACTTTCGAAATCATAGGATTATATCATGGTGGGGCTATGCTTGCCTTTGCCCGTCGATATCCAAAAAGAAGAGCTTTGGACATCTGGTACTTGACTTGATTACAGTTGGTCAAGTATTGTTCGTTGATCTTCGATAATGTTGATCTCGGTCTTCGATCTAGATCTCGATATCACATTCTACTGGGAAGAACCAAACTCCGGAAATAAAGGGGAAACAATCAACACATGACATTGATGCAATGCTCAAACAGGAATGATGATATGACAACTTGATTAGTATTGAAATGTAACCCTAGAGCATGCTCAATAATTTAATCGGGGTTCCGAGGGGTGAAAACCCTAACTCGGGGAAACTCCGGATGCATCTATGAGGGGTTAATATGTTCTCTAATTAAACTTGTCATGTAAGTTGCTTAACAATGCATGATTATAGCTCTATTAGATAGTTCTCATTTTTATGAACATTCTGATATATTATTTGTATTTTCTGACTTAAAATGAATTAGTTATGATTTTTCTCAATTTAAATCCATTTTAAATCATTTTAGGAAATTATAAAACATTTTTGGATTATATGAAATATTTATCCACTTGGTCCCACATGTCAGGTTTTATTGATAATTGAAAATAATTTAGATAATTCTTAAAATGCTGACAGACTGGGCCCACATTTAATAAAAGAGAAAGGGGATAATGGCGTCATGCTGTTGTCAGCATGACATCAGCAATGGAGCACCTCCTAGGTCGGGGTCGGGCTCGATGACTGCGAGCTTGCGGGGTAGCAAGGCAGGGCGCGTTTGATGTGGCTCTTCGCGCTGAGCCAGAAACCAGCGGTGCTGCGACCTATTGGTCACCGGAGGGACTCCGACGACAAGCTTCTGTGGCGGCGAGCGGTGGTGCATGGTGGGAGTGAGCCACTAGTGGAAAAAGGGCTATCCGTTCGCGAACCCTCAGAGCATTTGTCCCGGTTGCGCCACCAACCGGGACTAATCTTCGCACGTCGGTTGGGAGACGCAGGGCCGGGGCATGCGTCCCGATGGGTAAGGGGATTACGTCTGGTTGGAGCCACCAAGGGACTAAAGGTTTAGCCAGCCACGTGGCGTGCACACCTTTAGTCCCATTCTTTGCTCCAACCGACTAAAGACCCCCGCCTCTATAAATGCACGCCTAGCACCTGCCTCCACTGCTTTTTTGAATGGTGGAAGGTGTGAGGGGGTGCTAGTTTTTCTCATGCATGCACTGAAGGTGTTTGATGAAATGTTTGAGTGAAAAATCCCGTTGAATTTCTCATAGAACAAAAATATAGAAGGTGTCCGAGACGCACTTGAGCTTTCTCCTCTTTATTTCCCTCGATCGAGGTTAGCAATCTTATCTTTTCTAGGTCATTGATACAATTCATGTGTCGGTGTGAATTGGTTATTTTACTATTTATGATGTCCTGTTTTTTGATAAACTTACTTATATTATGCGGATGAAGCGATTGAGGAATGGATGTATACGGTGACCGGTAGCGTGGCGGTATATCAAAGGCGTGGATAAATTTATCGATGTGGCTACAGCAAACAAAGAGAATGGATTTATACGTTGTCCATGTGTTCAATGTCGGAACAACAAGGAGTACTCTTCCTCGAAAATCATTCGCGGCCACCTGATTATGAAAGGTTTCATGCCCAACTATAATTGCTGGGCCAAGCACGGGAAAAGAGGGGTTATGATGGAAGATGGTGAAGAAGAAGATGATGATAACAACTATCATCATATGTTTTCTGAATACAGTGATACTGCAATGGAAGACAATGGAGAGGAAAGAGGTGAAGAACGGGCATCAGATGAGCCGGCTGATGAACTTGGTAGGGTCATTTCTAATGCAAAGCGAGACTGTGAAACAGAAAATGAGAAGTTGAAGTTAGAGGGCATGTTAGAAGATCACAAGAAATTGTTGTACCCAAATTGTGAAGATGGCAGCACAAAGCTCGGTACCACACTGAAATTGTTGCGATGGAAGGCAGAGTGTGGTCTAACTGACTCCTCATTTGAAAAGATGCTGAAAATAATGAAGCCGAAGTTTCCAAAACATAACGAACTTCCCGAGAGTACCTACGAAGCAAAGAAGACTCTCTGTCCTCTGGGATTAGATGTGCAAAAGATACATACATGCATTAATGACTGCATCCTCTAGCGCGGTAAGGAGTATGAAAATTTAGATAAATGCCCGGTATGCAATGCGTTGCGGTATAAGATCAGACGAGATGACCCTGGTGATGTTGAGGGAGAGCCCCTCCGGAAGAGGGTTCCTGCTAAGGTTATGTGGTATGCTCCTATAATACCAAGGTTGAAATGCATGTTCAGAAACAAAGAGCATGCCAGGTTGTTGCGATGGCACAAAGAAGACCGTAAGAAAAACGGGAAGTTGAGACACCCTGCTGATGGGTCACAGTGGTGAAAAATCGAGAGAGACTTCCCAGACTTTGCACGTGATGCAAGGAACTTATGGTTTGGTCTAAGTACGGATGGCATGAATCCTTTTGGGGAGCAGAGCTGCAGTCCACACTGCCCGTGACTCTATGTATCTACAACCTGCCTCCTTGGTTGTGCATGAAGCGTAAGTTCATTATGATGCCAGTGCTCATCCAAGGCCCGAAGCAACCGGGCAACGACATTGATGTGTACCTTAGGCCATTAGTTGAAGAACTCTTATAGTTGTGGGGCAAACCAGGTGTACGTGCGTGGGATGAGAACAAACAGGAGCCATTTGATCTACGAGGGTTGTTATTCGTAACCATCAATGATTGGCCTGCTCTTAGTAACCTTTCAGGACAGACAAACAAGGGATATAAGGCATGCATCCACTGTTTAGATAAGACCGAAGGTACATATTTGCATAAATGCAAGAAGGTGGTTGGATGCGGACACATCTCTTGAATGACACCACTGTTGGAGATCAGCTATACTTGTTGGCCGCGTCACCATCTTCTACTGTATTGAATTTCCAAGGGTACGAAATAAATGGGAATACATTCTACACGATCGCCCAAGATAAAAAGAGCACCAACCAAAATAGTGGTGTCCGCTTTGATGCAATAGACGAGAATGGACAAAAGGACACATATTATGGTTACATAGAGGAGATATGGGAACTAGACTATGGAGTCTCTTTTAAGGTCCCTTTGTTTCGCTGCAAATGGGTCATCCTGAATGGGGAAGGGGTAAAGATAGACCAGGTTATGCGGAATGACAACAGTGGATCTCAACAATCTTGGTTATAGAGATGAACCATTCGTCCTAGCCAATGATGTGTCTCAGGTTTTCTATGTGAAGGACATGTCCTCCAGACCGAAAAAAGAAAAAATATGCAAACGAATACATCATATGATGAGCCAAAGCGTCACATAGTTCTTTCAGGGAAAAGAAACATCGTGGGAATCGAGGACAAGACAGACATGTCAGAAGATTATAATAAGTTTGATGAAATTCCGCCCTTCACAGTGAAAACTGACCCAAGCATTCCGTTAAGTAAAGAAGATGCTCCATGGTTACGTCTGAAGCGGTCATAAGGAATGACATATGCCAAGAAGTTCATGCTCATATTATGTAACTCTAGTTCATGTCTTTCGCGGTTTGTGGCTTGACCGAAGGATATCTTTCGCGGTTTGTGGCCTTTAGTCCCGGTTTTGTAGTCTCGGTTTTTAATATTAATAAATGTCTTGAGTGTTAGTCCCGTTTTGTGGCTGGACCGGGAGTGCCTCTATGACCAGTTTCTTGGAGATGCCGGAGGACTGGGATCCGGCGGCATCTCCCCAACTGGTCGTAGTGTCCCCTCTCGAAAACCATCTTGCAGCTTGTAACTTCTCTAACCAGATCAATACGCCTCGGAGCTAACTAACTTCACATATTAGGGAGTGCCTCTATGACCAGTTTCTCGGAGATGCCGGAGGACTAGGCTCCGTCGGCATCTCCACAGAAACTGCCGCATGATGTGTCCTGCTCTCAAAACCATCTTGCAGCTTGTAACTTCACTAACTAGATCAATCGCCTCGGGTAACTAATTTCACATATTAGAGTGCCTCTATGACCAGTTTCTTGGAGATGCCGGAGGACTGGGATCCGGCGGCATCTCCCTGAAACTGGCCGTAGTGGTGTCCCTGCTCTCTAAAACCATCTTGGAGATGCCTCAAACTGGCTGGAGGACTGGACTCACAAGGATGCCTATTTATAGTACAAGCAGCTCGGCATAATGTCGACACTCACGACATAATGTCGACACTCACCCCTATTATTAGTGCTGACTCATCTTTAGTCGGTTGGTGTCTCCAAGGACTAAGATTCATCTTTAGTCGGTTGGTGACACCATCCGGGACAAGATACAAGCATACGACATAATGTCGACACTCACCCCTATTATTAGTGTTGCCTGGCCCAGTCTGCTGAATCCCTTCAGTCGCGGTTGGTTTCTCCAACCGGGACTAAAGATGAACCCTCTCTTTATATAGGCATTTCCCTCTATTTATTAGGTAACACTCAAGACATTTATTAATATTAAAAACCGGGACTAGCTAACACTCAGGACTAAAGCCGCCCCCTTTAGTCATAATCATGCCTAGTCCTATAGTACGCAGCTTCAGGGTCTTCATCGTCGTCATCATCATCGTCATCGTCACCTGCCACTCCGGGGATCCTCAGCCCATCCATGGCATATACCAGGGGCCATTCCAGCCTCGGATTCACGGCGGGCGGGAGAGGGGTCTCCTGGAAGACGATGCCGCTACCGCCGGGACAATGTGGGGCCTGTGGCGGGTGGACTCGTGGGCACCGTAGGCGAGGATGGTCTCCCCCGGCGATGTAGCGCATCACTCTGATGATAGTACGGTTCACCCACCACAGACGACGGCCGGCTTCGTTGTGGTTCACCGGTGGCGGGCCATCACCCTCGTACCTGGCGAGCTCCCTTTCCCGCCTATTAGCGAAGAAGGCATTCCAGGTGTCGTAGTTGTCGGGATCCCACTGGGATCCATCCGCTGCTCCGGCGTGAGCTCGTGGTAGAAGTGGTTTGTGATGGCCACCTGGCGTGCGGAACCTTGAGGGACAGGAGGGACAGGAACCCCTCTAGCGCTCAGCATCCAGCCGGCGGGTGGCCGGTAGCCCGGCATACAAGGGTAGTTGGAGGCGCACAGCGCCTCGGTCTCCTCGAGGGTCAGAATGGCCCAGTAGGCGTTGTCCATTGTTCTAAGAGAGGAAGGTGTGGATGTGTGGATAGCCATGGCACGATCACCCTAAATATAGAGGGAAAGGGCGGGAAAACTTGGCGTGAAGCTTTGGGAAATGGCGGGAAATATCTTTAGTCCCGGTTAGTGACTACATCCGGGACTAAAAGCTCTAGTAGAAAGGAAAGGGCGGGAAAACTTGGCGGGAAGAGGTGGGAAATGGCGGAAAATATTTTTAGTCCCGGTTTGTGACTACATCCGGGACTAAATGTCTGCCGAATCGGCAGGAAGTTATGTGCTGAAAAATACCAGACTTGGTATATTGATCATGTTTCGAAAAAACCTTCACAAAATGACCTATCATGTTCGAGGTTTCATGGCTTTCGGTCCAAATGACCGATGTTATGTGCTGAATCACGGCATAGTTTGTGATGTTGTGCTCATATTATGCATGTGTGTGGACATTGGTATGGAGAACAATGTTGCAGGAGGAAGTTTTCCTTTTTGTCGCACGGAAAAGCCCTTTTCCATTTTCCAACACTCACCCCTATTATTAGTGTTGACTCGTGTTTTGTCCCGGTTGGTGTCTCCAACCGGGAATAAAGGTTCATATTTAGTCCCGGTTAGTGACACCATCCGGGACAAGGTACACGCCGCATGACATAATGTCGACATGCCATTTTTCTTCTCGGTATTTTTTCCCGCCAGTTCTTCCCGCCAGTTCTTCACTATATATATATGTAGGGTTGGCCTCCATTGTCATTGCACATCTCTAGACTCATATCTTCAACCTCATCACTCTTTCCCATGGCTTCCACCGTAGCACTAACTCCCAGGGAGGCGGAGGCGCTTTGCGCCGACTCGTGTCCCTGTCCTGTCGGCTGGATGCTAAGCGCCGGAGGCGTGCCGGTTCCCCCTGTCCCTCTAGGTGTGGCGCGTCGGATGGCCATCGCGAACCACTACTACTTCGAGCTCACGCCGGAGCAGCGGAGGAATCCCAGATGGCATCCCGACTATTTCCCGACTTGGGAAGCCTTCTTCGTGGATCGGCGTGAGAGGGCACTCGCCAGGCACGAGGAGGAGGGCCCACCTCCTCCGAACTTCAACGAGGCCGTCTGTCGGCTGTGGTGGCGCGGCCGGACTCTCCATAGCGTCATGGCCTACGACACGGCCGCCGACTCTAGCCCCCGCCTGCGCTACCCTCAAGTCCAGCCCACTCGTACTCAACCTTCAAGGTTCAACTACGGCGACCCCGACGACGATAGCGACGACGGCCGCGGCGAGTACGACGACTACAGTGGCGAGTATTACAGGTGTAGGCAGGAGCATGACTGAATTATTCCAACATTGCAAAACAAGTTCGGCCGATTGTGGCTTAATCTGGCCATGTATCTTAATTTTCAGTTCTTCTATGTAACTTTGTGTTAGTTGCGTTATGTACTTTAATTCCAGTTCTATCCTAATCAAATTTTCTTTCCGCCCATTATTTTCCGTCCTTTTTTTCCGCCCATTAAAAACAGAAAATGGTTTTGAATTATTTATTCAAATCCAAACACTTTTTATGTTTAAAGTTTTTCTAAATTCCAAATTAATATTCAAAAATATAAGTTAATTCATTTTAAAAGGTTACATTAATTATTTTTTAAAAATAGAAAATGGTTTTGGATTATTTATTCAAATCCATACACTTTTTATGTTTAAAGTTTTTCTAAATTCCAAATTTATATTAAAAAAATATAAGTTAATTCATTTTAAATTGTAAATGGTTCATATTTTAAATGGTTACATTAATTATTTTTTAAAACAGAAAATGGTTTTGAATTATTTATTCAAATCCAAACACTTTTTATGTTTAAAGTTTTTCTAAATTCCAAATTAATATTCAAAAATATAAGTTAATTCATTTTAAATGGTTACATTAATTATTTTTTAAAAATAGAAAATGGTTTTGGATTATTTATTCAAATCCATACACTTTTTATGTTTAAAGTTTTTCTAAATTCCAAGTTGATATTAAAAAATATAAGTTAATTCATTTTTAATTGTAAATGGTTCATATTTTAAATGGTTACATTAATTATTTTTTAAAATAACAAATGGTTTTGAATTATTTATTCAAATCCAAACAATTTTTATGTTTAAAGTTTTTCTAAATTCCAAATTATTTATCATTTAAAAACAATACAAATTTAAACCCCAAAATAAGGAAGAGAGAGAAAATACCTGAAATTTTTTAAAACAGGGGAATATGTCCCGGTTGGAGCCACCAACCGGGACTAAAGACCCCCTGCGCGCGCGCCCCTTCAGCTGCTGAAAATTGGAGTATACGTCCCGGTTGGTGGCTCCAACCGGGACGTATGCCCCTTTAGTCCCGGTTGGAGCCACCAACCGGGACTAAAGGTCCTTTGGTTATAACTGCGCCCCTCCTCTTCTTCTTCCCTTCCCCATCTCACTTCTCTGCTTCACCGACGCGCGCACAACCGCCCCCGACGCCGGCAGGCTGCCCGAGCTCGCCGCCCCCGACGCCGTCAGGCTGCCCGAGCCCGCGCATTCCATCTGCCAACACCGCCGCCTCCGTCCGTGCGCGCACCAGTCGTCGCCCACGACTCCGTCTTCCTCGACCCCGACCGTGCTCGCCGGCGTCGATCCGTCAACCTCGACCTCCCGCGCTCTCTCCGACCAACCTCACGCGCTCAGGGTGAGCAAGCGAACCTTCTAGATGCCTCCTTCCTTCCCCTCTCGCTGTAGTTCATGCCTGCGCCGTTAGATCCCGTTCGCCGCCGTCGGCCGTCGTTGTACCACCTGCTCCGGCAACCAACAGAGGGCGGCGCCGCCAATTTTGAGTCCGCCTGGATGCGCTGATTCCAGCACGCCAAGTCCCGTAGCCCCGCTTGCTCTCCTCCGCTGCCTACCATCACCGTCTGACGTGTCTCCGGCGAGCCCAACGTGGCGTCTAGGTGGCATCCGCGTGTCCCTGGTCCCACCAGTCAGCCTCTAGGGCTAGCTCCTTCTCTGGTGACAGATGACCCTGTTTCCCCTTTGCTTGCGTGGCTGCTGAGGTGGCTCCGGGCCCCCCTCAGCCACTATGGCTAGTTGTTACTATGGTGCAAAAAGTTTAAACATTTGATTTAATAATTTCAGAATTTGAATAAAACTTGTAAATTCAATAACTTTTAATCTGTAATTCAGAAAAATACAAATAATATACCAAAATATTCAGAAAAATGAGAACTATCTATCTATGCTATAATCATGCATTTTTCAACAACTGAAATGACAAGTTTAATTAGAACACCCTAGTAACCCTAACAGGTGATTCCGGAGTTCCTTGAGTTAGGGTTTGCGCCCCTCGGAACCCCGATTAACTTGTCGAGCATGCTTTAGGGTTACATTCCAATGCACATTAACTTGTCATATCATCATCATTACTTGAGCATTGCATCGATGCATGTGGGTTCGACGATGTGCCTTCGCCAGGGCATTCCGAACCCTCTTAAATCGATTCCAATATGGTATTTTGTTAGTATCTAGTGTTACCTATCTGCTGGATAGTTTCTCTTTTGTAGCCTTATACTCATGTTCCCCTCTCATATGCATCCGAGGTTTCTCCGAACTAGGTTTTACACCCCTCGGAACTCCGGAATATTGATTTTAGTTGATTTTAGCTAGAGTTACCTATCTACTACATGGTTTCCTTTTTGTAGCTAGGTTTAGGGATTAGGGTTTCTCTTCATTTTTATTATTGTGTATGTATATATTAGGGTTTCTCTGAATTAGGGTTTATATCTCTCAACACCGTACTTTAATTTCTCCTTTAGCCGCTTTGACTTATTCGTTTTTCCACCTATGCAGAAAATATGGACCCACACGTCAGAGACGAAGAAAAGGAAGAGTTGATCCAAGGTGTGATCCGTGGGGAAGATAATTTAGACGTATCAACGTTTCTGAACAACTCCGGTGAGGGTGATCCTCTTTTTACCGGAATAGACAACTTGTTTGAGGTTGAAGGTGTTGCCTCATGAGGGAGAAGGCGATGCCTTGTGTAATCAAGAAGACCGCTCGGCGAGGTGCATGTAATATAAATCAATTCATTAATTAATCATCTGCTATCTATATAGAAATAGTAACGACGATCTTTCTTCTTTTAGCCTCCGGATCAAGGAATCTCTTGAAAAAGAGCAGACGAGGCCCAACCAAAAAGTTGCAAGACCATGAGAGGTTCAGGATCGAAGATGTCGCTGAAGACGGCAAACCGACGGCTCCCGAAGTTGTCGCAACCAAATTTGTGGCACAATGCGGAGTAATCGTTAGGGACTTAATCCCGATCACCATTAGAAATTGGAATAGGCCTGCTAATGCGGATGAAGAGGGAACATGTTTATTTGTCCCTAACCACGCCAAAGATTTACTGTGCAAGAGGCTCATGGTTAGTTTCAAACTATCGAAGATAGAGCTGGATCCAAATGCGGAGGATCCACTTGAGGACGCCTTACAACATGGGAGAGCCATGGAGGCTAAGGTCAGGGAGTGGGCTTTGAAGAAGATGGCCCAGTATTTCACCAACTGGAAGAAAAGATTGCACCTTGACTAGGTCGTGAAAAAGAAGACTCCCGATTTCAAGAATATTCAGTTTGAGAAGATAAAACCATTCTGGGCTGAGTTTGTGGAATACAAGAAATCAGAAAAAGCTAAGAAAATGTCTAAAACGAATAAGCTGAATGCTGCTAACAAGAAGTATCACCATACTATGGGGCAAGGTGGCTCTGGTGGCATTCCTAAGTGGGAGAAACTTGAGAATGAACTGCGTGCTAAAAAGATCACCCCAGAGACAGACGATTGGGTAGAACGTGCAAGGAATTGGTTTTACGGGCATGGGGGCACGTTGGACTCGAAAGGGAGGTGTATATATAACATACGACATAAAGAAGACCCCTTGCCAATCGAGAGGATGGGAAAAGCAGTACAGGCTGTTAAAGCTGGGGACTTCATTCCCGATAGAGAGAATGATGAGCTCACACTCGCCCTTGGAAATAAGGAACATGATGGAAGAACACGAGGCACAAGAGGCTCCCAACCATGGAGGACTGGGTTTCCCGAAGAGAGGAAGAAATATCCTGATAGAAGCCGTCAGAGGAGAAAGGACAGGGTGGAAGTTGAAGCAAATAGTCAGAAAGAGCGAATGCGTTTAATTGAAGAACGATTAAAGCAACAACAAGATGAAATTAACGCACTTAAAGAGCAAAGTACTATTGGCCCATCTTAGCAGCACACTGCATTCGGTGCTACCGGCCTATCGAATAATCAAAAAAGCAATGTGGCTTCCACCAAGGTCCCGGGTGATGACAATGGCGATGACGATGATGCACCGACGATGGCTCCTGTTGGCTACCCAGTGGATGATATCACAGAGATGACACACTGCGAGCTACATGTCAAAGTTGTGAACATATCAATGAAGGTGGCGGTCGGCTATGCCTTACCAATTGGACCCACACCAACTTACCATTGTCGTCCGGTTCCAGAGGGCTACGCTGTTGTCGGCGTGGATGAAATCATGCCCACCTTTGAAGTTTTGGATCTTCACTACCCTGCAGGTGAAGGGGATGTGACTGTGCTGGGAGACGCAAAAAACGTCACCATTCTATGGCCGAAGGAATGTATCGTGCTTCGAAATCACACGCCAAGGCCATCTTCGTCGCCTCACCCGGCTCCGTCGCCTCACCAATCTCCAGCGCAGCCATCGCCGCGGGAGCCATCGCCGGCGCCTAAGGGTCAAAAGCGTAAGCGTACCGCTACTGTGCCTCGTGGTAAGCGATCGCCGAAACGTAAACAAGAGCCTCTTCCAAAAGTACCAAAGGTTCCTCCCAAGAGAGCTTATGACTGTACTGAAGAGGAGACTGCGGCGATCGTTGATGCGGAAACGACAGCGTTTTTCGCTAAGCTGAGGCGGCCGAAAGAGCCAGAGTTCCCCAGCACCAAAGAAGAAAAAGCCAAAGTGTTGAAAATGCTAAAGACTCTTCATCAACCCGAGCCAAAGCTGTCATCAGACTATGAGCGTTCTATTCTCAAGTCACATGCGGCACAAAAAGCCTCGAAGAGCAGTACTGATGCAAGCGAGAAATCTGTTGCCCAGCTCGGAGAACAAGCAAAACAGACTTGCACCCCTCTCAAGGTGATTTCCCAAACCAATGTGGGGTCGAGCAAATATGGGGCCGAAGAGCAGTATGATCCAGAGGTAGTTGCACAATACGGAGAAGCTGCCGCTGCTCAAGGTATGAGTATTTCCCAGTACTTATCCCAGTTAGAGTTCTTCCCCGTGAGTGAAGTAGCATACAAATACCAGTACGGAAAACCTCTCGTCAAACCTGAGGAGGTAAACAATCTTCCAACAAAAATGCGAAGATTGCATAACTGGTACATGCATGCCACAAGGGCCGGGGCTAACTGGATAGTGCTGAGGGTTACAAAAAAGCATCATGGGAAAGATAAGGATGACATGATATCCATTGAATTTGATGAACTATTTCAATTATTCAATCAAGACGCCTTGGACAAATCGATCATCAGTGCCTATTGTCTGTAAGGACTAATTCTGTAATTAATTTAGTCTCCAGCTATATTATTTTGTTTATTGCATGTATATAATCATCGTAATATGCGAATGAAGATTCTCGAATGCAGCGGAGGACAAATCTATGACATTGGCTTCATTGACCCATATTGGGTTCATGAAGCTAATCTCAAAATAAGCCCCGGGATACGGAGGATAATATAGTACAGCGTTAAGGTTTCAAGAAACCAAAGGGAAATACTATTTCCTTACAACCGAGTGAGTGTTATTGTCTTGTATACACTTTCTATTTCGCTTACTCGATGTTAAGTATATAATTGATTAGTTATGCATTTGCAGCTTCCACTATATTCTGTTAATCATTCAACTTGACAAAGGGCGTGTACTAGTCATGGACTCTAAACATAAACCCCTTGAGACGTGGAAGGACATGCAGATACTTCTCCAGCGGTAATTCTAATCATTACGACACTATATCGGCAACGTTCGTGAATTTTATGATATCAAGTACTTAATAACTTATTTTATTCGTTTTTCACGGGCAGCGCTTGGAAACGGTTCACCAACAAGGCTAGGGGTGTTTGGAAAGAGCAGCTTACATTTGAAGCACTAGATGTAAGCACCACTAGCTATATCCGCGCATCTATTTGATTCTAGTTTTGATACAGTTATTATCATGCTTGATTATTATTTTGATTGAACTCTGTTCTCGTAAAGTGCCTGACGCAGGGACCAGGTAACAATCTATGTGGATACTATGTTTGCGAGTTCATCCGGCAGACGTGCGATAAGAAGGGCAGAAATTTAGAGCAACTCCACGTACGTAAACAATTTCTATAGTTTTTAATTACAATCAAATTGTGTTTAGTTTCATTCATATAGGCTGACTCCTTTTTTAAATCAGATCGAACGTCTACGGGACGGTCTTCTGCCAAAGGATCGCGTACGAGCAATTCAGGAGGAATTGGCGGGATTCTTGGATGCAGAAGTCCTAGACCCAAAAGGGGAATACTACTCGGCTGTGTATAGACAGGGATTGTAAAAATAGCAACTTTGAAGGAATTGGCCGGTAGCATCGAATAGCAACTTTTGTATGTAGTGCATGAACTCGATCCGTGTATTGAATGTAATATTGTCATGATATTCATGATGTAATATAAGGTTCCTTCATTGATAAGTGCAAATCACTAAATAAATAATAAAACAACCTAAATGAATTCTCTGCCGCGTCAGAAAAAGTGGCGAAAATGCTGCCGCGGCAACAAAATGTGCCAAAATGAATTCTTCGCATGGCGAAGAGAATGGGCCAAATCTCGCCACGGCGAAGGTTATTAGTCGGTTAGGTATTACGAACCGGGACTAATGATCCACCCCACTCGTCCTCTGCCGCTGCCACGTGTGCACCCTTTAGTCCCGGTTGGTGGGGCAACCGGGACTAAAGGTTAGAGCTTTAGTCCCGATTGCCCCGTCCCGGTTGGGCAACCGGGACTAAAGCCCCGTAACCTATAGGGCTGTTTCCACCAGTGAGCTACGGAGAGAGAGAGGGAGACGGTGGGGAGGCTCCAGAGAACCGCCGGCTTACCACGGTGCTCGTAGTGGGGTTGTAGAAGCTAGGGGAGGCTTGAAACGGCGGCAATCGATGATGAAGGCAGAGGCCGGACTTCGTGATGGAGGTGGCGATTGCAGCGATTGGAGAAGCTTCGGCCTGCGCGCCTAAGGGCAAACGACCAAGTCGACTATGGCGGTCAAGGAGATGGCCTCAGATGAGAGACGGGAGGCCGGGAACGATAGGGAACGGCGATGTCCGGCAAGCTAGGGTTCGGGCTCTCTGCGCGCGAGCGACACAGAGGGAGGTAAAGAGGGAAATGGGGATGGGGAAAGAGAGCACGGCATGGCCGTTCTTATCCTCGACTCCAGGGGCGGCGGCGAGCATCATAGCGCGGGCGGGATCGATGGCGAGCGGTAGGACACGTAGCAGCTTGCGTCGTCCATCTGGTCGGAGGAGGAAGAAAGGAGAAGGACGCGAAGGGGTACGGGCCAGAGTGGGCCACTGCTGGGCCGCAAGGTGCTACGCGCGAGCTGCAGATAGCACGGAAGAAGAGATGGGCCGGCCTGCTAGGGGTCTGGCTGCTGTTTTATTTTGCTAAAACCTTTTTTTCTCTTTGTATTTCCTCTTTGTAATTTCATTCAAAATTGTTTTTGAATCACTTTAGAAATACTAGAAGATTTACAAAAGTATAGAAAATAAGTAGGGGCCCTTTTAATCCATTTGGGATCCATACATTTTGATACTTTTCAAAATATGAAAACCATTTGAATGTATTCTCAAATAGAGGAGAGAGATTAGGGTTTTTGCTTAGTTTTCTCTTCTTGCATGCATTCTTTAAAAAACGATGCTTATGGATGCACAAACAAACTATAATTATAGATTTATTAAAACTAAGGTGTTACACATTTCTCCTATTCCTATGTTTTTTCTATCATGCGAATCAAACATTAAAAACTGGTGGCCATGTCAAAGAAGAGGGACCTGGTGGTGTGGATTTCAGGGCTTTGAGCCAGCACGTGTATCGTGGCAGAACATCTGTATCAGGGCAATTTATGGTCAGAACGAGGTGCCGGCGTGCCCTCTAACATGTTCTGCCACTGCTTTGGTTGTCCCAGATGTCTTTGTACGCATAGATAATACTGTAAAAGGATAAAAAACAATCATATAGAGGTAACTCTTGGCAAGAAGGTTTCCCATGGCTTCTAGACACTTTTTTTTTGGAAATGAGCGCTTTATTACTTAATATTAAGTTTACACCCGGCCTCTGCATAGCTAGGATGCACACAGCCGATCAATCACACAGTCTCGGACCAAGGCAATAAAAACAGGATTACAAAATAATGTAAATAAAGACACAGTTCTCCAAACTAGCTAAGGAAGATCTATCCGCAACGATTGCTGCCATTCATGCCGGGAGAAGATATCTCGCGCCGTATCCTCCAGCTGCCTACAGCCCTCCGCAAACAAGTCGCGAAACTCCATTCGTTGTAGAGAAGTCCATGATCGGAGGACAGCCGTAGCTCGATAGATAACCTGCAAGGGGAAAGATACAACATTATTAAAAATCTTGTCATTTCTACATAGCCAAAGGGACCAAATAATGGCAAGCGCTCCCACTCTAAATAAAGTCCCATATTTATCCTCAATCCCATTCATCCAGTTGCCAAATACATTGACTACCGATCGAGGAGGAGATAAACAAGAGGCTATTTGGATGATTGACCATATAGCACGATAAAATTTACAATGGAAGAATAAATGACGTATTCTCATTATGATGACAAAATATGCATTCAGTGCTACCATGCCAATTCCTTCTAACAAGATTATCTTTTGTGAGAATCACCCCTTTACGGAGATACCAAGCGAATATCTTTGTTTTAAGGGGTATCCTCATTTTCCAAATTTTACTATTGTCATTGACTGGAATATTAGGTTGGATCAAAGCTCTATAAAATGAATCAACAGAAAATTTACCACTATGTAGTAATTTCCATTTGAATTCGTCCATTCCCTCAGATAGCTGTATTCTGGATAATCTTACTAAAAGATTATTCCAACACACTAGTCTAGGACCTAAGAGACTTCTTCTGAAAGACACATTAGGAGGATTGGTTTACATTACCTCAGCGAGAGTATCCCCTTTGTGCCTAACAATTGAGTATAGAGCTGGATATTGTTCACGAAGAGAATTTTGGCCAAGCCGTTTATCTTCCCAGAACCTAATCTGTGAACTATCCTTAATATTAAAATTGCCAAAACGGAAGAAATGCTTTTTGGAAACCATTAGCCCAGCCCAAACCAGTTTAGACACCGCTTTTGAGCCAACATATTTTCTCCATAGAATGGTTTGCCATACCCCTTCTTCGGTAAGAAGTTTGTATAACCATTTACCCAGTAATGCGGTGTTTTTAACTTTTAAATCATGTATGCCCAATCCACCATATTCTTTGGGTCGGCAAACAATATTCCATTTGGCCAGTCAATATTTATTTTTCTCACTATCCCCCCGCGAAAAGAATCTTGAGCGGAAATAGTCCACTTTTGACAAGACACCTTTTGGTAACTGGAAGAATGAGATCATATACAGTACCATGTTGGTGAGTACTGAATTAATGAGTACCAGTCTTCCACTGAGGGATAGCAATTTACCTTTCCAACTATTAAGACGTTTCTGAAGTCTTTCCTCGACGAGTTTCCATTCAGCAATCGTGAGACGCCGATAATGTATCGGTATTTCCAGATAATTGATTGGAAAATGCCCCTGACCACAGCCAAAGAGATCGGCATACAGGTGGGCCTCGTCTTTAGCCTCGCCAAAACAATACAAGTCACTCTTATGGAAGTTTATTTTCAATCCAGAGAGCTGCTCAAATGCTGATAGTATCAATTTTAGATTCTTGGCTTTCTCCAGATCATGTTACATAAATAGTATTGTATCATCGGCGTATTGAAGAATAGATAGTCCACCATCAACAAGATGTGGAACCAATCCTTCAATTTGGCCATCAGTCTTTGCTCTCTCAATAAGGATAGCCAGCATATCTGCCACTATATTAAATAGTATAGGCGATAGTGGATCCCCTTGTCTCAGCCCTTTTTTTGTCTGGAAGTAATTACCTGTGGCATCATTGACATTTATGGCAACACTTCCACCAGACACAAAAGACTGTATGAGAGCGCACCACTCTTCTGAAAAATCTTTCATACGGAGTGTTTGCTGTAGGAAAGACCAATTAACTTTATCATATGCCTTCTCATAATCAATCTTGAACAATACACCATTTAGTTTTTTAGAGTACAGTTCATGTATCGTTTCATGCAAGATTACAACTCCATCTAAGATGTTTCTCCCTTGCATGAAAGCAGTTTGAGAAGGGCGAACAACATTATCAGCCACTGAATTCAGTCTAATCGTAGCAACCTTTGTAAAAATTTTAAAACTAACGTTAAGAAGGCAGATTTGACGATACTGTTATATACATTTTGCGTTGTTAACCTTAGGTAGTAAAATTATGTTGCCAAAATTTAACCTGAATAGGTCCAGCTGACCAACTTGCAAAAACTAAACAAGCGCATCAAATCCACCTTGATAACTTCTCAGAATTTTTGATAAAACTCTGCTGGAAAGCCATCAGGCCCTGGCGCTTTGTTATGTTCCATTTGAAAGACAGCCTTCTTAACCTCCTCCTCAGTATAAGGGGCAGTCAGAAATTTGTTTTCCTCAATAGAAACCTGAGGAATATCCTCTGTCCGGGACTCATCCAACAAAAAGGAATTTTCTGGTGGTGCCCCAAACAAGGATTTATAATAATTGGTAATATAAGATTTAAGATGCTGCTGTCCTTCTATCGTTCCTTCATCCTGAATTAGAGAATGAATAAGTTTCTTCTTATGCTTGCCATTTGCAACAGCATGGAAGTATCTTGTATTCGCATCTCCTTCAAGGATGAATTTAGCTTTAGAACGTTGGTACCACTTGAGTTCTTTCTCACGCAGAAGTCTAGCAATTTCTGCATTTGATTGCTTTTTAAGCTCAATCTCTTGTGCAGTCAATAACCTAACCTCCACGGAGGCCTCCAAATCATTAATAATAGCATAAAGGCGTATTTTTTCCTTTTTAAGAATACCAGCAGTATGTCTAGCCCAACCACGGAGGAATTTGCACAAGGCACGTATTTTTTTGTTCCAACATTGTATGGGTATGCGACCACTAACTGGTTTTTCCCAAATAGCCTTCACCAGTTCATAAAAACCATCACGATCAATCCATCCCAGTTCAAACTTGAAACTGTTTTTGGATTTTCGTGGTGGTATTCCGACAGATAATAGTAATGGAGCATGATCTGACAAAGCCTCAATACGCTCTAGAGCGCGAACAGTTACCATAGGAAATTTATCTTCCCATTCGGTATCCATAAGCATCCTATCTAATTTTTCGTATGTAGGCTCCGAAAGACTATTAGCCCAAGTAAACTGTGTTCCTAACATTGTAACCTCTCTTAAGTCCAAGCTGTCAATGACAACATTAAACATGAAAGGCCAATGTTCATCAAACCTGCCCCGACTTTTCTCATGAGGGAATCTTAGCAAATTGAAATCCCCACCTATAAGGATAGGATAGGGATTGTTCTTAGCTAGATTTACCAACTCACGTAAAAAATCAGCTTTATAAACATCCTGGACAGCCCCGTATATGGCGACTAGAGACCAAACGAAATCATCAGCCTTATTCCGGATATGGAGTTCAATAAAAAAATCTCCAACCGAACTGGCTAAGATTTCCATAGTCTCATCTCTAACGCCTAACAGAATTCCCCCGGATCTCCCCCGCGGCGGACGTGATACCCATGAAAAATCCACTCCACCAGAAAGGCGATTGAGTTGACTTTGTGAGAAATCACGTCTACCAGTCTCAGAAATACCCAAAAAATCCAACTTATAATCTCTCACACAATCGGCAAAGAACAAATGTTTAGCCAAGTCACGAAGACCTCTGCTATTTGAGAACATGCCATTCATTGATAAACAATTGGAAATTTGGATACACGTGACCTCTTACGGGACCTTTGGCTCTTTGATTTCCGACTAGAAGCTGTAAGATCATATAATGAATCCAGCCCAGTCTCATCAAAGCCCACTTCTGATACTTCACCAACTAAGTGAGATAAGAGTTGACCATCTACTGTGGTATGCAACTCCTCCTCCATTGGTGCAGAGTCAGTAACAACAGAGATTTTAGGAGTAACCGTTAGACGGTCAACCTCCATATGTCTCAAAACAGAACTAGAAAGATTAACTTCACTTACAGATCTCCCCAAACTAACACCCACGTTAGCCAGCTTATACATAATAGAGTTGTTGGAGAAAGAAAGGATTTAGAAGATATACCAGGGGTGTCCAAAAATTATTCTCTGCCTTCCTCCGCATTGCCTTTCCCAAGGAGTCCTCATTCGTGACTGAGGCCCCCAGAGTGTCAACACCATGACGAGAGCTCCTGCGAGCTGGGGTCCCGGCCACGAAGATAGGACCATCTGAAGGTGGGGACAAACCCAACCCCTCCTGGGTCAGGTCAATCCCCCTGGTCACAGGTCCACCATCCAAGCTAGAGCGCCCCTCCATGTCCGCCGGACAAGCACCATGGGAGAGGCCTCCAGCATCCCGCATCAGCGTCGAAGGGGGTTGAACCGCCAGGGGCATAGGTGAGGCACCCTGCACCCCGGCAGCCAACCCAAACGCCTCGCGGTCAGCGAGCCCCACCTGGGCCCGCCCCCGTGCCGAAGACCCAGAGACGCCCTCCTGCACAGCCGGTACCACCTCCTGTAGCACCGGCTCTGCTCGCGTGGGAATAGAACGACCCATCATGTTAGGTCTCCCGCGCGTGGGAGAATCCGGAAGCGAAGAAACACAAGTCGTCTCCAAAGAACCACAAGCCACATGCAAAGCCTCCTGAAGCTGTGAAGGAGAGACACGAGGAGAACAAAACACCGGTCCAGAACCGCGCAGGGGAGAGTCCAACAGAAGCGCCTCCAAAAGTTCCTTACCGCGGGGAGTAACAGGGTTAGCATTAAAAGGAGTGACAACATACAGTAGCACAGGATCCAAAGGCACTGAACAGTCCAACAGAGCACCCTGCCTGGTAGGCGGCTGCGTCGAACCACCCTGCCTGGTAGTGGTCGAGGAAGAGGCATCCCCAACCTCCTGTGAGCCACCCCCATGTCAGATGTATCCATAGCATCCTTAGAAGGCTTCTCATTCGCATCATCATCCTGAGCATCGTCCCTCTTCCTCCATAAGAAAGGTGCAAACTCAGGCTCTGGTACATAACCCTCCGGCTCCAAACGAAAACGAAGCTCCTAAGCCTTGAGACCCACCACAGCATCAGTCACAATGTAATATCCTAGCTAATCCTGCAGCCTCAAGAAAACACTGGTATCCGTCATAGCAACAAGAATTCGAACGACACCACGTCTCCTCAAACTGAAAAGGTCCACATCCAAAGTAATGCCCATGAGACCACCGACCGCCCATAGACCCAAGAAAGACCGCAAACAATGTGGCACCCCCTCGACATGCAGCCAAACCTGCTGAAGCTCAAGCTTGTGGGGCACCTTCTATGTCCGGTAAACAGAAAACGAGAGCTGAGAGGTGCACAGCGGCACCGGCACCTGGATCCCATCCACCCTGTCCAAATCCTCCATCAATGGAAAACTCACAAGAAAGGCAGATTCTCCATAGGGCATCGCTTCCCACTTCCACTGACTACAAACCGGGAATCTCCTAGCAATCTGTCGCTGAACCACATCTGCAGGGACCATCGGCCCATTGACCTGAACAAGAGCTATGGGGGTCAAGTTGGCCCCAAGATGATCCCGTACCACAGAATCAGGAATCTGAGAAAACAAAGTCAACTCATTGCCAATACCAGACATCACCGGGGTAGGCCTTGGCTGCTTAAGAACGGGACATCTCAAAGTGGGATGAGCAGAATTGTCATAAATATAGCAATTATAAACCGCCTTACAATCTTTAGTTGCATGCGTATTGACCGCACACTTCCAGCAACGAACGGTCTTCTGGTTCTTCTTACCCGCGGCAGTAGGCACCGGTGGAGCAACAACAGTCTCCAAAACTGGCGCAGCCTGAGAAACATTGTCCACGGTTCCTTGTGCCCCATACTGATACTGCGGCTGCTATCCCAAAACCTGAGAAGACGCCCCCGCCTGACCAGCGGAATACCCATATTGCTGAAACTGAGGTTGCTGCTGGTGGGACTGCATACTCGGCTCAAGAGCCACCTGCAACTGATCATGCTTCTTCTTCTTCTTTCGCTTCGGCACCGGCGCACCCACATTACCGACCCCGACCGCAAACTGCTACGGCGGCACCCCCTGCTGGATCAGAGGTACCCCACCCGATGGGCCACGGTACGGCGGCTGGAGTGGCTGCACTATGAATTGAGGCTGCGGCGCCGGGAAGTAAGCACCATGGGGCGACTGAAACGACAACGCCATCCCATTACTGTATCGAGTCGGTGGTGGCATCCCGGGCGGCCCGGAGAACGGTGGTGGCCCATGGCCAAAGGTAGGCGCCGACGGAGGCGGCACAATATGCGAGGGTCGCGGTCCAGATCCCTATCCTGGAAGAGTGCCGGCGGAGGGGTGCGCCGGAGCCGTCCCGTGCCCGGCAGCCTGCTGCGGCGCCATCACCTGAATGCGCGGGAGGGCAGACGAGCCCGCCGGCTGAGAAGGGGCGCGAGGAGTCGGAGCACAAGGGGCCGCAGCACCAGGCAGCGGAGCAGCAGCACGCTGCAGCGGCACGGCCATGTAGTCCGAGCCAAGCAAAACCTGGGCGAAAGAACGCGAAGTAGAGGGCGGCGGCGTTGACAACCGCGAGGCTGCAGACGAAGGCGAGCCCGAATTGGTGGAAAATACCAGGCTACGTCCGATCCCTAGTTTCCTAGCGATCAAACTCCAGCCCGTGCCACATCTGTAGGCCCACCCGCAGGAGCCAGCTCAGACTGATCCTCTGCCCGTGTAACCGATCGCTGAGAGACCGGATCGCGCTCCGCCCTGCACGTCCGATCCCCAGATTCCCCGCGGAACCGATCGCGAACTGCGGCCTCCACGAACGAAGCCAGGACTGGCGGCGCCGACGCCCTCCTCGCGGGAAGGGGGCCTCTCCATGGCCGAACCAGGGGACCCCGGCGCACCAGCAGTCCTACCGGCGATGACACAGCACCCCTACGGCGTACCGGCGGCGAGGTAGAGCGGCAGGGTTGCAGCGAACTCCGTTGGGGCGGCGGGAATCCCATCTCCTCCCAAAATTCCTGTTTCAACTCTGCATCGGTCCTCCTCCGCCGGCGACAAACAGTAGTCCACCCCAATTCGCCGGTAAGATCCTCCAGGGCGTCAAGCTTTTCCCGCGCAGCTAGGGCCTCGCCGCTGTCGGAGTCAGAATCTGAGCCTAGGCATAGGAACCTCGACCCCGAGCTCGACGCCGGCGAAGCTGCAGCCGCCTCCGGCGACCCGAGCGCCCTAGGCGCCATCGTGAGCCGCCTTCCACGACCCATCTTCACCAAACATAAATCATTTGTTTTTTAAATTCCTGATTCATTCTGTTCTTCTAGGTCTATCGATAACATCGGATTTCCCAAGTGAGATAACCGAGTAGGGACAATCGGTGAGGAAGCCGACACGGGTTAAACGGCCGGGTTACATGCATGGAGCTTTCGCAAAAGAAAGAAAGTCAGTATTCAACTGTTTGTTGGGCAGGTTGCTTCATATAGGATCTAACAAATGACGGACAGTTGCTTCATACTATACTCAGTAGTAAATATATCCATAGTTAAAATGTTGAGCAGAACTCATTATGCGTCACCTTTGGAACTCTTGCTGGCTTAATGGGTCACCTTTGGAAAAAAATTACAGCGGCAAATACAAAAATATTGATGAGAGAAGACATATCAGTAGATTTCGACTGTTTATGAAAATGAACCGGGAGAAACAACAAAACAAATAAAACCGGAGAACTGCGAGACTCAGCTCCCTGCGCACCCCCTCGGAGATTCGGAGATGAACTGCATACGATCCTTGTTGTCTAATCTGGTTTCTCCATTTCGCGTAGGTTGGGCCGTGGCACTTAGTGCCTCACTTGTGCGCGTGGCTACTGTAACCTGATCACACCCAAGTTTTCCAAGGGAAATGAGCAGGGCATGGACAATCCGTGAGGTGACAAGATTTATGTGGTAACTAATGCCATGGGCGTATATTCCTAATACGTATCAGCGCAGCATGCATATGCATGTGGATGACAATATCATCATCGTTTGTTTTAGTAAAAACGAGCAATGTCCAGAATCGCTGCTCAGGGGGTGTTTTTTCTAGGGCCTTGTAGAGGAATGCGCACTCTTATGGACGAATTAATCATCTTGATATTCATGAAAGTGGGTACCAAGCTTCCCGTACGTAGTCGCCGGATTCTGATTTTTTTCCCATTTGAGATAGAGTAAATGGCACCGTGGATTACTCAATTTGTTCCGTACATACATTTAAGTCACACATCTTCAAAACTGAATTAACCAGTCACCCAACTTGTAATTAGGTGCACCCGCAATCATAAAACGGTCTGGTGTCTGGTTTTCATCAAAAAACCGCACGCGTGCGACACACGTGAGGTTGTCTTTTTTGCAGATAGCCCCGCCTATGTAATTATTATTTTTTCCATGGACACCACAATTTCTTTTTTCCTGTCCACGTACCTACCTGAGACATACACAGCCTGGGCCTAAATCGATTGCTCCCGTACATACCTGAATCGATTGCTCCATCGGCCGCCAGGGAGAAGACCACCGCTGGCCTAGGGGAGACGCTGGAGGCAGGGGAAACGGCGGCGTCCGTCGAGGATCCTCGTCTCAGGATGCTCCCGTCGGCCGCCATGGAGGAGACCACCGCTGGCCCAGGGGAGAGGACGGAGGCCGGGGAGACACCGGAGGGCGTCCGTCGGGGATCCTCGTCTCAGGATCGAGTGGCAGTCGACCCCCGTGCACGGTACGTATATCTCCCCCAAAAGGCTAGGGTTTCCTGTACTTGCAGCCGGCCGCCGCTGCTGTTCCTCGTAGGTGGTTCCGCAATTAGGATTGGTTAGGTGATTGTTAGGGAGGTTAGGCTTGCTTCTGCAATTAGGTTTGTACACAAAGAGGAAGGAAGCAACTGAGAAAATGCATGGGAATATAACTCCAAAAATTAGAGACAAGTTGAGGAAAAATATAGAATTATAAAGAGATGTTGAAGTTTCTCCAACTACAAACATGGTTTTTGGAGTGGAGTCACATGGCAGGGATTATGTGGTGGAACTTAACTTGAGAGCATGACAATGCAGAAGATGGCAGCTCACATGTATACCTTGTAGCCACTCAATTGCTTGCATGAGGCATGAAAGAATTATGCCGGAGAGGATGGTCTCAAGCCGCTACTCTATGGCTACTTACATGCAAGCATATGGAGGACATATATTTCCTTTAAGAGATAAGGATGAGTGGAACCTATTGATGCAACTCCTATTTTGACACCTCTGTATAAAAAAGCTTCTGGAAGAAGGAAGAAAAATAGAAGGAAACGCCCATAGTAGAGCGAAGATGGCACTAGGTTGAGCAAGCATGGAGGTATAATGCATTGTGGATATTGCAAAGAAGCTGGCCATAACAGAACTGATTGTAAACACCGAAAAGCTGCAATATTGAGAGAAATTGATGCACCAGAGGCACCAGAATTAAACACCCAACAACAACCATCATTGCAACAAAAGGAGCAGCCTGCATATCAGCCCTCAATGGAATAAAAAATAAAACGTCCCGCTACACAATTGGAAGCAAAAAGTATAAGCTCAAGAGGAAGAAAAAGAAAACAGAGTTCCAAGATGAGGGAGCATATTGAGCAACTCATGGAGGCAGCAAGGAGGAGGAAATCAAAACAAGTAATAGATGGAAATGGTGATATTGACTTCCCTGTGATTAGAACCGTAAGTGTTCTTCATGCTTTCTCTATATTTTCTTATTTCATGCCAAACCATTGTCCTAATCTAAATTATTATGTCCACCTCATAGCATATTAATCAAAACCAAATGCGGCTAGAGCTAGATCCTGAACACATAGAGGATTCTATGGTGCACATTTTGGGACATGAGGTAAAGATAATATTAGTTTGTTTCATTATGTCAATATTTGAGTGTTCATTCGATCAATAGGCATATGAATGTTTATTTCATTGTGGAGTAGGGATCAGCTACTGGAAATCATGGAGGAAATGCCTGGAGAAAGTTATTTCATAGCAGAACATAGAGCCAATATATCTGCCGCGAGAGGGGAACTTGTCAACATATCTGGGAGAGCACCGGAAGCTACAGGTTCAAGTATGATCAATCACAAATTATTTTGTAGCACAAACCTACTTAATTTATTGTAATATCTTCTTGTATAGAAGCAACAGGGGCTAGTAGAGCAAGGGGAGCCAGAAAGGCTACAAGAACAAGGGGAGCAAGAGGAGCAAGAGGAATACGGAAAATATCACAAGAAGAGGCACGTCAAGAAGAGTTTCAGTCAACTCAAGGACCTCCAAGATATGATGCATGAGGAGCTCTAATTTGGGTGTAGCACAAAATGATTGTATACTAGTTGATATCAGTACTAGTTGATATGAGAACTATCTTTTGGAGTGCTTTTGAACTGTTAAAATTGCTTGCATTGTATTACCCATGTGCCGTAAGACAAATATATTATGCACGAGCTGTCCAAAATAGTGTATAATGGTGCCATCATGCGCTATCCAGTTTTTCCTGTTCAAAAATGGTGTATATTTGTGCTTATATGCTGTCCTAAATGATGTATATTTGTGCCAAAATGCTGTTCAGTTTTTGCTGTCCAAAAAGCCCCAAAATTCTGTCCAAATGCTGTCCAAAAAGCCTCCAAAAGCCCCAAAATTTTGGCCAAAATGTTGTCCAGTTTTAGCGGGGGTTAACCGCAAAGTTTTCTATCCAAACCTACCTCACATGTCGCGTGCGTGCGTTTTTTTTGGCAAAAACCAGGCAACAAACCATTTTATGACCGCGGGTGCACCTAATTGCAAGTTGAATGACTGGTTAGTTCAGTTTTGAAGATATGTAACTTAAGTGTACATACGGGGCAAGTTGAATGACCCATGGTGCCATTTAATCGAGATAACAGGCGTCTCGAACGGAAGAAGTCATTGCTGGAGGTCAGAGTGGCCACGGAAAAGTGGTAGATGGGAGCTGACCACTGCGAGGGGGTTTGACGGCCACCGAGTTGTGTATAAGGATGGCAATGGGCAGAGTATGAGCAGGGTAGAGCAATACCATACCCATGCTCGTGTAGCCAATGGGTACAAAAGTGAAAGAACATTTCTTAATCCCTAGTGTTTTGTGTGTTAGATAACAATACCAAGGATCATTTAATGTGTGTTGAAGTGTTGCAGCTCTATTTGAGAATAAAGGGAAAAGAACTCTGCCTTTGGGGGCGGATAATCCGGCCCCACCAGGGGCGGATAATTCCCCTCCCTACCTAAGCAGCGCAAGCCCCGTAGGCGGAATTTTGGCCGGATTTTCCGGCCCTGCCGGATAATCCGCCCCTCCAGGGGGCCGGATAATCCGCCCCCCTTGCTCATCGCCAAGGCGCAAGCCCCAGAGAGGGGGCGGAGTTTTGGCCGGACTTTCCGGCTAGGCCGGATAATCCGCCCCTCAGGGGGGGCGGATTATCCGCCCCCCAAGATCTTCACCAAGCTTCACCAAAGGCGCAAGCCCCAGAGAGGGGGCGGAGTTTCCCCCGGAGAATCCGTCCTTGGGGCGGAGTTTTCCCAGGGGCGGATAATCCGCCCCTAGTGGGGGGCGGATAATCCGCCCCCAAAGTTGTGCAACGGTCAGATCTGGGGAGGGGGTATTTAATCCAGCCATCCCCCTCCTGCCAGTTCTCTTGATTCATCTCGAAAAAGAACAGATCAGATCTAAAAGCTTCATACAAGAGTGCTCCACCTAGATCCACCCAAAGGCCCCATCCGGGGAATCATAGGAGGAGAACTCGATCTTCATCATCAGCAATCAAGCGCTTCATCTCCTCTCCATTCATTTGGAGAACCTCCGATCTAGTATTTCTTGCAAATATCTAGATCCTCGTTTTTGTTTATATTGATAAACCTTGTTCTTGTGGCAGCTTGTTGTCATCCCGGGAGCCCCCAATTCGGTTGTGGGTGTGTGCCCCGATAGTGTTGTAAAAGGCACTGGTTCCCCTCGAAGGATCCAATAGTGGAGAAGGTGGATCAGGCCTCTCGTGGCGAGATCCATCGGAGAATAGGGTGAGGCCTATTGTGGCGTGGTGGTCTTAGAACCGCCCACCCCTCCAACGCAGATGTACTTCCCTTAACAAGGAAGGAACTGCGGTAAAACAAATCCCTGTGTCTCCACGTGCTCCACTACGGTTTCCTCGCTCCTCTTTTACGTGCTTAGTAGTTAGGGCTACATATAGGAAAATTCTCGTAGTTGCATATCTAGAGAATTTATGTTGTGTCAAGCCTAAAATTGAAAAAGTATTAAAAATTGGTTAGCACCTATTCACCCCCCCTCTAGGTGCCCATACGATCCATTTCAATTGGTATCAGAGCCTCGGCTCTTATTTCGGGCTTAACCGCCTAAGAGAAGTATGGGTTCCAAGGGAGATGGGAGTGATGCTCCGGAGGTAGTCACCATGAACGATCTCAAGACGTTGGAAACAACCTTGGTGAGTTCAATGGAGGCTAAGATGGAAGAGATGCGTCAACTGATAATGCGTCTCTCCACATCTGCAGCATCACCTCCATTTAACTCTGAGGATACCACTCCGCAATCCAAGGAAACGGGTAAAACTGTTTCCAAAGATAACGAAGTGGTAGGTGATGATACTAGTAAGAGCTCCTCCTCGAAAAAGGATAGCGGTAAGGATGGATACAATGAGGTTTCTCATGTGTATTCCCCTGATCCGCCTATTCCTCACCCACATATACATAATAGGGGTGATCCACCCAAACCGCTGCCTTCTACTTTCTCTCAATGGCAATTTTTGATGAAATCTCATGTGTGCAGTTCCTCCATAGAGTTGTGGAAGATCATCGAAAATGGTCTTCACGTTGGAAATCCTAACAATCTCACAAGGAGAGAAGTGGTCGATAGCCAACTCAATGCTACAGCTCTACACATGATACAACTTGGTGTGGGTGATAAAGACATGCCACACATTCAGCATCTTAGCACAGCTAAAGAAGCTTGGGATGCTCTCACCGAGCTCTTCATCGGAAATGAAAGTATGAGAAGGAATAGATATGATGCCTTGAGCAATGAAGCTGAAGGATTTTATATGCTAGATGGAGAAGACCATGAGGACATGTATAGGAGGCTCAAGGCAATAGCTACAACCTTCAGAAACCACGGTGCAGCTCATGTTGATGATGCTTGGATCAAGCGCAAGTATGTCAGTGCTCTTATGCCATTTGAGCCTGATTTGAAAAGTCTCCAAGGTAGGCATAATTATCACCTCATGTCATCCAATGAGGTAATGCAAGAAATGGCCGCCTTCAAAGTGGCTGCCAAGAATGCCGAAGATGCTCGTGCTCGAGCTATGGGGATGCAAAAGGGGTCAACATGGCTTTGAAGACTAGTGTGATTGATCATGATGAATATGCGGTAGAAGGTCTGGACTGTCCCGAAGATATAAAAAGGATCCACGGACAATACTTGGCTCTTTATGCAAGAAACTTTTGGAAAGATCCAGCCAAGGCTAAAGCTGAACTAGATCGCAAAAGTGGAGCCTATGGAAGAAAAGAAAATGGTCCCAAGCTGAGAACATGCTTTAATTGTGGTGACCGGCTGCACTTCGTAGCTGAGTGTCCATATCAAAGTAGAGAGGATAATGGAGGAAGACTCATTTTCAAGGACAAATCAAAAGCTCCACGTAAGAAACAGTTTGTAAAGAAGAATGCTCCTTTCAAGAAGCAACCAAAGATTGTTCTAGTAGCTCAAGAAGAATATTCATCGGGGAGTGAAGATGAGGACGAGGACGATACCTCTCAAGAGGTGGCTGCTATAGCCACCACATCTACATCAACATCTCTCTTCGACTCTCCGAACGAAAACATCATCAATAAGAATGCTACTTGCCTCATGGCAAGAAGCTCCGAGGGCTATGCTTCCGGTGGGTCGAAATGGGTGCTGGATAGTGGCTGCACTAGTCATATGACCGGAAGCAAGGAGATCATCACGGAGATGCGTCCAAATCTTGATAATATCATAGTCTCCTATGGTGATAAGTCTAAATCTCAGGTATTGGGTCTTGGCAAGGTTGTGGTTGCCCACGATATCTCTCTCGTGGACGTCATGCTTGTTGAGACCCTTGGCTACAATCTTCTTTCTGTTCGTGCCCTTGGCAAGATGGGTTTTGCTGTTTTTATCGATGATGATTTGGTGGTACTCTTATGGAGCAAGTCTCTAAAGGTCGCTTTTGTTGGATACGTCGAAAATGACCTGTATGTGGTGGACTTCTCGGGGAAAACCACTTCGGGTCCGATGTGTCTATTCGGAAAGGCCGACGTGGGCTGGCTATGGCATCGCCGATTAGCCCATGTCAACATGAGAACTTTGCAAAGTCTCCAAAAGGGTGGCCACATTCTTGGACTAAAAGACAATGTCTCCTTTGCCAAAGATCGTGTTTGCAGGACTTGTGTTGAAGGAAAAATGCATGATTCTCCCCACAAGAGGAAGACTATTGTGTCATCAAAGAGGATCTTGGAATTACTCCATGTGGATTTATTTGGTCCTCCTTCTCATGCAAGTCTTGGTGGGAAGAAATATTGCTTGGTCATCCGATGATTACTCAAGATATACATGGGTATATTTCTTCAAGCTTAAAAGTGAGACTCAACAAACTGTCATCGACTTTGCCAATGAAGTTCAACGTCAACACAATGTTCCCATCTTGGCAATTAGAAGTGACAACGCACGAATTCAAGAACTACACTTTAAACGAAGTTTCTTAGCGAAGAGGGATTAGACACCAATATTCCGCTGTACCCCTCAACAAAATGGTGTAGCCGAGAGGAAGAACCGGATTTTAATGGATATGGCAAGATCTATGCTAGCTGAATTCAAGTCTCCTTATAATTTTTGGGCTGAAGCCATATCCACTGCTTGTCACTCATCAAACCGGCTCTACCTTCGGAAGATCTTGGACAAGACCCCATATGAAATACTTACCGGCAACAAACCCAACATCTCATACTTCAGGGTATTCGGGTGTAAGTGTTTCTTTCTTATGAAAGGTGTCCGTTTGTCAAAATTTGAATCCAAGGCTTTAGAAGGTATTTTTGTTGGTTACGGTGCCGAATCCCACACTTATAGAGTCTACAACAAGCTCACTGGGATTGTTGTAGAATCTTGTAGTGTGGAGTTCAATGAAAATAACGGCTCCTTTGTAGGGCAAGTTGATGTTTGTGATGCGATGTTGAAATACCCCAAGATGCCATAAGAAGAATGGGCGTGGATTTTTCCGCCCATTGAGGAACCCCTTGTGGCGGATCGGGAAGGACAATGCTCCACACATGTGGAGCCCTCATCTACACAATATCAACAAGCTCCTACTGTTGGAGACAATCCTGCACCAACACCACAATCTGCTGAAGACCATCTGTCCACTGGACAAGCTAGTAGTCCTAGGCCGGACTATCCGCCCCCTCCAAGGGGCGGACAATCCGCCCCTGGCACTACAACTCGTACTGGGGATCCAAGGAGAAATCAACATCTCGAGCTCCAGGCCGGATTCTCCGGCCCCGGGCGGAGTATCCAGCCATGGGTCTCCAACTCAGTCAGGCTCTCTGAAGATGGCTCGCATTCACCTCCCAGTCGGATAGTCCAGCCCTCCAAGGCGGATTATCCGGGCCTAAAAAAATGTTCAGCAACAATCTTACAGCGAACGGTGACCAAGATCAAGGGCAAGGCAGTAATCAAGACAAGGATACAACAATTGAATCCACTCCTCCTAGAAACAATAAGGACATTGAGGCTCGTCAGCAAGGCTCAGTCTGATCGCAACCTTGAACTAAGAGGTCATACTCTTGACAAGGTTGTTGGTGATCTACGACGAAGGGTATCCACTCGAAGTGAGCTTGCTAGCTTCTGTGATCATCAAGCTCTGGTTGAACCAAAGAAGGTTTTTGATGCTCTTGAAGACCCCGATTGGGTTGTTGCAATGCATGAAGAATTAAACAACTTCGAACGCAACAAAGTTTGGAAGCTCGTAGAAAAGCCAAAGGATTGCCGCAATGTTATCGGCACCAAGTGGATCTTCAAGAACAAACAGGATGAAAATGGCATTGTTGTGAGGAATAAAGCACGACTCGTGGCTCAAGGATTCTCTCAAGTAGAAGGAATTGATTTTGGCGAGACCTACGCTCCTGTGGCTCGCCTTGAGTCCATCCGTATCCTTCTTGCATATGCAGCCCATCATAATTTTAAATTACAACAAATGGATGCTAAGAGCGCTTTCCTTAATGGTCCTCTACATGAGTTAGTATACGTCAAGCAGCCCCCGGGGTTTGAGGACCCCAAATTTCTGAACCATGTCTACAAACTCGATAAGGCGCTCTATGGCCTTAAACAAGCCCCACGTGCGTGGTATGAGCACCTTAAAGAGCTTTTGCTAGACCGTGGATTCGAAGTTGGGCAAATCGATCCCACTCTTTTTACTAAGAAGGTTAATGGGGAGCTTTTTGTATGCCAACTTTATGTAGATGACATTATTTTTGGCTCTACTAACCAAGCTTTTAACGATGAATTTTCAAAGCTTATGACTGACAGGTTTGAGATGTCCATGATGGGTGAGCTCAGGTTCTTTCTTGGATTTGAAATCAAACAACTTAGAGAGGGAACCTTTATTAATCAAGCTAAGTACATCCAAGACATGCTCAAAAGGTTCAAGATGACGGATCTCAATGGCGTTGCTACCCCAATGCAAACAAAGTGTCATCCTGAGCTCAATCCCAAGGGTAAAGATGTGGATCAAAAGGTATACCGATCCATGATCGGCTCTCTCCTTTACCTCTGCGCATCTAGGCCCGATATCGTGTTAAGTGTAGGAGTGTGTGCAAGGTACCAAGCCGCTCCTAAAGAAAGCCACTTAGTGGCGCCGTTTAATCTTCCGATATTTGGTTCATTCCCCAAATTTTGGATTATGGTATCCCAAGGGTTCAAGTTTCTCTCTATGTGGTTACACCGATTCAGATTGGGCTGGTGACAAAGATGATAGGAAATCAACCTCTGGTGCATGCCAATTCTTGGGCAGGTCTCTAGTGTGTTGGTCATCAAAGAAACAGAATTGTATTTCACTCTCAACCGCCGAAGCTGAATATGTTGCTGCTGCAAGTGCTTGTACTCAATTGTTATGGATGAGGCAAACTTTAAAGGAATATGGTGTCAATTGTGACAAAGTGCCTCTTTTATGCGACAATGAAAGTGCTATCAAAATTGCTTACAATCCCGTGCAGCATACGAGAACAAAACATATAGAGATTCGCAACCACTTTATTCGGGATCATGTTGCTCGTGGAGATATTGCTCTATCCTTTGTGAGCATGAAGAACCAACTTGCTGATATTTTCACGAATGCCCTCGATGAAGCAAGATTTTGTTATTTGCGGAATGATCTAAATATCATAGATTCAAGGAGCTTGTCTTGACTACCCTTGCACACTCACTTGCTCTTATTCATGTATTTGGTTTAGATGCGGGCATAGACATAGGGGGAGTGTGGTCCTAATTGATTGGGCCAACCCTCCCCCCATAATGCCGAAAGCAAGTAAAATCATTTCCCTTAATATCATTTTGTGATATGTGGGTCATCGATGAGCATTGGTTTTGAACTCAAGATACATCTTCGCAGTGTCATGCCATGCGCTCCAACATGGTGGCTTCGGCCACCGCCCTCTTCCTCGAGAAGAGTTGGTTTTTCATGGGTCTCATTGGATTTTCTTGCATACCTTTTGTTCTTATGGAAAACACACTCAACTTTGGCTTTTGGTTGATTTGCTTCTTTCAAACTTGGGTGTGTAGTACCATCTCAGTTCGATACTCTCAACCCAAGCCTGAGTATGATGAAGAGGAAGGGGACGGGAATGACTACGACGAGGATGAGGAGGAGTGATCTCCAGGGACGTTAGCATCGCTCTTCTTCCTTTTTGGCGTTTTGATGCCAAAGGGGGAGAAGTAGTTCTATTAGGTCTCGTGGATTTGCAAGGGTGGGCACAAGCTTTTCGATTTTAGTCGTTTTTATTTGCTTGCTTGTGCCTTTTTCTAGCGTGAACTTGTTTGCTATTTGTGGTTGTTTGTGTAAGACTATGTCGTACTCCACAGTTTGGTACTATGGTTGGTATTCATGGATTTATGGATTTATCTATCATGGACCCCATGGAATTCTGGAATTATGGAGCAGATTTGATGGCATATGGATTCATGGGATTATCTATGTATGCCTTGGCTATATTCTCATTCCGGTGGTATGACATTTTTTCCAAAACCTTAAAGTAGTGTTCTCTCTAGTGTGTGTATTTGTATTCAAATGCAAATCTTAAATATGCACACATCTAGGGGGAGCGTCTTTCATTATTTAAGGTGGCATTTGCCGGTTTCATTGCAAATCCTAGTATTGTCATCTAACACCAAAAAGGGGGAGATTGAAAGAACATTTCTTAATCCCTAGTGTTTTGTGTGTTAGATAACAATACCAAGGATCATTTAATGTGTGTTGAAGTGTTGCAGCTCTATTTGAGAATAAAGGGAAAAGAACTCTGCCTTTGGGGGCGGATATCCGGCCCCACCAGGGGCGGATAATTCGCCCCTCCCTCTGCCCAAGCAGGCGCAAGCCCCAGAAGGGGGCGGAATTTTGGCCGGATTTTCCGGCCCTGCCGGATAATCCGCCCCTCCAGGGGGCCGGATAATCCGCCCCCCTTGCTCATCGCCAAGGCGCAAGCCCCAGAGAGGGGGCGGAGTTTTGGCCGGACTTTCCGGCTAGGCCGGATAATCCGCCCCTCAGGGGGGCCGGATTATCCGCCCCCAAGATCTTCACCAAGCTTCACCAAAGGCGCAAGCCCCAGAGAGGGGGCGGAGTTTCCCCCGGAGAATCCGTCCTTGGGGCGGAGTTTTCCCAGGGGCGGATAATCCGCCCCTAGTGGGGGGCGGATAATCCGCCCCCAAAGTTGTGCAACGGTCAGATCTGGGGAGGGGGTATTTAATCCAGCCATCCCCCTCCTGCCAGTTCTCTTGATTCATCTCGAAAAAGAACAGATCAGATCTAAAAGCTTCATACAAGAGTGCTCCACCTAGATCCACCCAAAGGCCCCATCCCGTGGGGAATCAAAGGAGGAGAACTCGATCTTCATCATCAGCAATCAAGCGCTTCATCTCCTCTCCATTCATTTGGAGAACCTCCGATCTAGTATTTCTTGCAAATATCTAGATCCTCGTTTTTGTTTATATTGATAAACCTTGTTCTTGTGGCAGCTTGTTGTCATCCCGGGAGCCCCCAATTCGGTTGTGGGTGTGTGCCCCGATAGTGTTGTAAAAGGCACCGGTTCCCGCCTCGAAGGGATCCAATAGTGGAGAAGGTGGATCAGGCCTCTCGTGGCGAGATCCATCGGAGAATAGGGTGAGGCCTATTGTGGCGTGGTGGTCTTAGAACCGCCCACCCCTCCAACGCAGATGTACTTCCCTTAACAAGGAAGGAACTGCGGTAAAACAAATCCCTGTGTCTCCGCGTGCTCCACTACGGTTTCCTCGCTCCTCTTTTACGTGCTTAGTAGTTAGGGCTACATATAGGAAAATTCTCGTAGTTGCATATCTAGAGAATTTACGTTGTGTCAAGCCTAAAATTGAAAAAGTATTAAAAATTGGTTAGCACCTATTCACCCCCCCCTCTAGGTGCCCATACGATCCATTTCAAAAAGCTTACCCATACCCGTACCCGCCGGTATACCATACCCATACCCGGCGGGTACCCGTACGTATTAGGTACCCGACGGGTATATCCATTAGTATACAAGTTATTTAAAATTTTACTTTCATCAATAGCATATTTGAAAAAAAGACAATAATCTCTACTTACTAATAGTAGATGAGTACATAAAAGTATCAAATTAAAGTTTAGAAGTGCCAATCTCATACTCGTCCCTAGGCTTCTGGCCGCGTAGGTTCAAACTCTATAGGTAAGTTTTACATGTCAGTTTAAATGGGCAGGGTATGTGTATATCCATGGGTACAAATCTATACCCGTATCCGTACCCGTGACTTACGGATAGAGTATGGGTATTACTCATGGGTATAAAAGTGTGCACATATCCTATCCATACGGATACGGTACCCGTGGGTATCCGTATCCATGGTTAAAATTGCCATCCTTAGTTGTGTAATTTTCACTTCGTTCAGGTTATTTTGTAGACGTTTCTTATGCAATTTTCATTTCTGATTCTGAGTTGTAAACAAAAAGTAGAGGAGCTGGTGGAGTCAGCGATCAAGGTCAAACGCAATTTTCATTTCTGATTCTGAGTTGTAAACAAAAAGTAGAGGAGCTGGTGGAGTCAGCGATCAAGGTCAAACTTAGATAGACAGCATATGTTGTATAACCAAAGTTTCTATAAAGATCTGTTGCAAACTGCATGGATATATAATGGCCGTGTATGAGTCCTTGCTTACAATAATGGTTGATGTTCCTGTCCGACAGTTTAGCATTCGTCCGTTACTTAGTCAACTAGCTTTTCACTGACACTTCCCATCTATCCCCATGTGAGCAATATGCATGCTGTGTTGGATCCATTCAACGTGCCAAACGATACAATTCTCTTTATAAAACATGACATCAAAAATATAAGAAATCTGAAATAAATTTTGTCAGCTTCCGAGCAATTTTCGGGTCTTAAGATCAACTTTCATAAGACTAAATTATTTTGTTTTGGTGAGATCCAGGACGAGGTCCACAAGTATGCAAACTTTTTGGCCGCGGGCAAGCTCAATTTCCGATTAGCTACTTGGTGATTCCGATACAATATCAGGAACTTACAAAATGCCAAATCGAAACATGTCGAGGAGAGAACTAAAAAAAGGCTAAGCGGTTGGAAAGTAAAATTGCTATCCCTAGACATTAATTCGGTACTAAGTAATATTATACTATGTATGATTTTATTATTCCATCTTACTAAAGTAGTCTTACAAAGATTGAATTATTTCCATCCACTGACAGGGGCGGGCCTACATATAGCTGAGTGGGGGCAAATTTGAAAAATTCAGTGCAGTTCTATCATATTTAAAGGGAAACGTTTCAAAAAACTCGAATTTGTGCTTGAAATGCCCCCGCTCAGATGAATTGCCCCCACTGGTTTTTTTGTCTGGGTCCGCCACTGTCGACCGAGATTCTTTTGAGAAGATAGTGAGAAAAAGAAATATTAATGGCTAAATGGAGTGTCTTTGCTGTCCCAAAGATCAATATGGGCTAGGTATTCACGACCTTAACGTTAAAGTAATATCCTCCTTAGTAAGAGGGTTTTTAAGATACTTATTACAGAAGAGGTGTATGACCAACACTCTTATGAATAAAATATGTACGTTCAAATGCATTATCCCAAATTCAATGGAAGCGTAGGGACTCATATTTTTGGGCCGGTATAATGAAAAGAAAGAAACACTTCTTTTTCTTTGGATCGTTTTCTATTAAGGATGGCTCGGAAATTCGTTTCTAGGAGGATAAGTGGTTGGGAAATGCTGCACTTTGGGGACAATATCCATCTCTGTACAATATTGTCTGTTAGAATACTTATACAATCGCCATGGTTTTGAAATCTTTTTCACGGAATGTGACGTTCATACGAGATTTAATCAGCCCTAGACTTGCATCATGTAATGGGATGATGGGAAAATGGGGCAAAAAAACATGCGTCCATGTCATAGAGAAACGAGTATAATTTAAATGAGTAAGTGAATAAAGTAATAAAAATATCAAACATTACAGTTACTTTATTTTTAGAACTCTGACATTTACATAAAAGAACTATTATTTACATCTCCGAAGAGAAATCCCCTGATTAAGAATTCTAGCATAACTTTACATAGCGTTACAACATGTGAATACTACAAAATAAATAAAAGTCCTCCTTGTTGTCCTCCCCGCCAGAATGATCGAGGAAGCCTTTGATATATTCACTGCTAAAATATCTGTAGAATTAATAATGGTTTGGTTTATTTGAAGCATATGGCATTTTAATTATCATATTATTCACTTGTACAAATATTAATAGTACATAATGTTCATGTATATAACATGTGTCGGCCTTGGCTACTTTCACATAGCACGTTAAGCATTAGGGATTTAGTTGTGAATGGTTAACTAACTAGCTAAAGAGCATCTATGCAATGTAAAATATAACTCTATTTATGAGTCATTTTGTCATGCATGTGATTTCTATATGCATGGGCATGTGTACAATATAGGGCAGAACTCTGTTTACGAGTGGATTTTATCATGCATGTGATATATGCATACATGGAATGGAGGAAACATTTCGTTTACTTGGTGATGACAATGTATGTAGCATTGTGCCAAGATAACATATGGGGATGTTATATGGAATTTCATGATGCACTATGATATGTTCAGTACAAATAACATAAGCTATGACCCTAGTTATCATTTAATTTGTATGGATATATTCACATATATGAGAGGAGTGCATTTTGTAGTTTTAATCTTCTCAAATGCACTATGTTATTTTAGTGCAAGTGACCTAGGCTATGACCCTAGTTGTAATTTAGTCTTATGGATGCATGCACCTATATGAAGTGGATGTATGGTTTAGTTTTAATATGTATGAGCTTATCTTATGACATGTAAGTTAATTTCCAACATGCATTTGTATTAGTACTATTTTTATATAGTCCCATGTATGTTATATATGAACAAGTGACTAAGTGGAACTAGTCAAATATTTATGTGATTTTGGATTTCAGTTTATGATAAGTTTGACTTCACTTGTATTTATGCTAGCATCACGTAGTAACATTGTGCCCATGCATATCATAACCAAGTGAAGTATGGTGGTTTGTTCTTGCTTGTATTATCAGTAACATGGCGTAGAATATATGCCCATAGTGTAACCAAACTCGAAGTATATTTCAATTTATAAGCATGCTTAACATATGGAATACATGCATGAAACATGATGGTGTAATATGATGGAGTACTCAATAGCTATGCACATGGAGTTGGTTCTTCTCAGATTCAAAGTTGTTTAGTTAGGAAGATGACATGCAACAAATATTTTATCTGGTCTCCCATGGTTAACACAAAAAAATGCAATACTAGCCACTACTAGGAAAACGGTTATAGGTAATCCACACATCTATGGCGCACGTGCTAGTGGTGCTCTACGGGTAAAATAGGCGTGACGCACTGCCCATAGGTGTCCTACGGCTAACTGCCATAAGCGTGGCGCACATGAGGATGGTGCGCCACGGCTATGTGTGGTCCAGGGCACATGTGGCCGCAGCACACATACCTGTAGCGCACTAGGTCAAGGTACGCTACGGATGTGAAACTTAGCCGTAGCGCACCCTGACCTAGTGCGCTACGGGTATGTGTGCTGCAGCTGCTGGGTCAACTTAGCCGTAGGGCACTCTGCCCTAGTGCCCTACGGCTAAGTGGCCTGCACCAACTCCAACCCACCCCCCTTGGATCGCCTTTTTAGGCTTTGCAAAAAATAAAATAAAATGAAAAACACTTCAATAAATAAAATCCTTTTATATTTAGGTAGATAATGTGGTCTAGTTTTTAGGAAAATTAACAAACATGAGTTTTGACTTTTTCTAAAAAAAAGTCATTCCACGGTAATATGGCCATAACTTTTGCATACGATGTCGAAAAAATCGTATAATATACCAAAATGAAGAGAACGAGATTTCGCATCCGCTCGCAACTTACTCATCTGCAGAAAAATTCAGAGGAAATAGTGCAAATATCAGACAAAATTCAAAAAATTTAGAGAGCAGAAAACTGTAGCTCACCTTCGACGAAGATGCCTCCAACGTCGTCCAGTGAGAAGCAATTCGTTGTTTGGCCGTCATGGAAGCTGCAGCCAGCACCGTCGCCACCGCCTACTCTGCCGCCGCTGCCCCCGTAATCAGGCCTGCCCGCCATCGCGCTCCTCGTCGTTGACGGCCCTTGCCCCACACTTGTTGTCCGCGCCGTGAGCGTCGCCGCCGGCGCCTTCCTGCAGGAGATGCGACTTGCGCCCATAAACGTCGCCGCCCGGCCGCCCGACCGCCCGCGCATGTAATGGTCGGGGCCCGCGCGCTGTAACCGTGATGCCCGCGCCGCAAACTGTGCCGCCCGCTGCTCGCCTAGGGTCATTGACTCAGATATTTTTACATGCATGAGACAGGGGATTGGGGAATAGGAGTGTTGACAGTTCGGGGGGTTTCTGCAAAGTTTATTTGGCCACCGACTCATGCCCTTTGCCACGGTGGCACCACACGCGTCCTCACCCTAGGGCTTTCGTGTCGGTACCAATCCGCACAACAACTATTTGTACTAGTCCATCCCATGTTGCAACTAGTTGTACGAAAGTATACCCAGATGACAACTTTTTGTACTGTCAGTGCTAATACCTCAACAGATCCCATCCCCGTATAAACTCATTACCGCCTTACCGTTCACACCCCTCCGGAAACACATCACGTTACCTGCCGCGAGTCCCTTGCTTTGGATCCCGACCTCACCTGCCATCCCCTCTTCCCGCCCGTTCCTTGACGTCCTCTACTTCACCGTCCACGGCATCATGCGATGGCAGGCTAGGAGCGGCGGTGACAAGGAAGGAGCAGTGCCGGCACGGGAGCAGCAACTTCGTCCACCGATCCCCAAGCTTGAGGTACGTACTGCCCTTCTCTGGATCCTCTCCTCCTCTTTCCGGTTGTCCCGGTCTCCTCTAGATCTTTGTTTAGATTGGTTTTTTTTTTTCTTGTGTTCAATGTTGTCATACAGGTTTCCCTCCAGATCTTTGTTTAGATTAGGTCCACCACTTCCAAATCTGAAGGTTGCTCTGATTATTGGTACATTCGCTAGTAATTTCTTGTGATGAAATTGATGTGTACCTCGGCTGGCCCTTCTAATTACTCCCCTGCTATTTAATTTGATGCGTTCGGTAGTTTTCTATGCCACCTTTTTACCTAGCGTGTGAACTGGATTCTTTGTTGGAAAAATCTAACGCGAGACGCCGCGCGCGTGGCTGTTTGTGCGACGGGCGACGTCAGGCTGAGTGGGGGCGAGCGGAGGTTCTAGTCCCAGCGTTGAATTTTTTACACAACGCCTTGCTTGTTCGCTTCCCGATCGTGGCTCATGCCTGGCTTTATTTCCGTGACCCCGCGCGTGCACCTTATCTGTTTCTCATTTGCTCTCAGCCACACAATTCTTTTGTCTCTTCTCTCTTCCAGTCATACACCTTATCCGTTCCTCAATTGCTCTCAGCCACACAAATCTTCCTCTCTTCTCTCTCCTAGTCAACCACGGAAAGCAGTTAGGCGTTAGGCGTTTTGAACCTGGTAATTAAGCAATACGTGTATGAACCTTTGTTTCCCTAATCAATCTAGCAGTTAGGCAGTTTGAACCTGGTAATTATGCAATACGTGTATGAATCTGGCGGTTAGGCAATTTTGAACCTGGCAGTTACGTGTATAAATCTGGCAATTAGACTTAGTTAACCAGGTGATTACTAATCTTGCAATATGTCTAAATTAATGTTATTAAACCTGGCAATTAGTATTAATTAACCTTGCAAGTCGGATGTATTTAACCTGAAAATTACGTGGCAACAATTGAACTTGAAAACTAGGCTGAAACTAATCTCGTAATTCGTGATCTGATAACTTTTTTGATTAATCTGGCATATGGCAATTAGTAATCTGATACTTAGACCTAATTAATCTGGCATTTTAGTCCCTGATTGATTTGAATACTATCACTAGAAACATGTGGCTGAGAAGCACTGATGTATAGAGACGGCTAGTAGCTTTTTATGATAGCGTGAATACATGTGGTGTGGGTGGGCCTACATCAGCTTTTTGCAGACTGTGAGGTATTGCCGCTGCACAGATGGACATATTGTGCGGCGCCGCGTTAGCACAGTCCTTCTTTGTTCACAACAAAATATGCTCAAAGCTTATTTTGTACAGTACATATGCTTATCTATCTGTATTCCACTTTTCATTGTTTCTTTCCTGAGTGTGATCTGAACTAGACACTGTTTATCCATCTGTACCTGCCTTTCAAAATTATGAACTGGATACCACTCATTCTTGTCATGCTTGTGCTTGAATCTGTTCTTTTCAAGTTACGGAAGTATTGTGTCCATAGTCTTTTGAGTTACTTATACTTATTTAGAGAAGTATTGTGTCCATAGTCCATAGTCATGCTGGTACTTTTTGAAATGCACATCCTGATAACAATATTATAAACAAGAAGGTAAAATGACAAAATGCAGGAATATGCAGAACTCAAAGAAGTGAATAATTCGACTTCTACTAATGTTGTATGTATGGTTCAGAGTGGTTTCTTCTTTATTTATTTCCAACAGGTATGTATGGCTCAGAGGTGAACAAATATGGATTCACCTGAATAGTATTAGGGCAACTCCAACATGCTTGTGGTTTCTTCTTTATTTTCATGCACAATGAGTTGAAAACTTGAAATGAATATGTACTTCTTGGCAGTGTTATGTGGTGCAATGTTGTTGGGCATAGTGTGATTAGTTCTCCGTGGGCTTGAACTCAAAGAAGCGTACACTCGCCAGTTGTTTGATCTGCCTATGACTACAAAACCTTTCTAGTCACTAGCTATTTATGCATCACTAGAATTGTATTCATGCAGCATTTTACAAGGTGGAACTAGAGAATTTCTTGTATGGTACATGTGCTGTAGACATTAATGGATTGAACTAGGTTTACAACACTGAATTTTCTTCTCATTGTATGCCTGTGCACTATATCCACGACCATTTTTTATATAGAATATGCACATTTATTTATAGAAAGCAAAAAACATTGTTCCTCACAAAAATCACATTGTTCTCTGTATTTTAGCCAAGTGAATAAGGCTTGCGCGCCACTTTTACAGAGGATTCTTTGGATTATTTACCAGGCAAGCTTCATACGATCACAATGAATCAAAATGCACAAATCCTGGTCATGCACACAACTTACAGCTCGTCATATCTTTTCACCACTGCAGAGTTTGGATGCTGTAATTTTGATTGTGGCGAACAAGTTTCTACCTGAAGGCACCTGTCCTGCGGTGGAACTGGGCTCTCCTCCCTTCCCGCCGGAGGTAGGCTCTCCTCCCTTTCCAGGGAACTCTAGGGAGCTCACGATTGGACGACGGTGGCGGGGACAGGCGATGGAACTGGACCGTCCTCCGCCTCCCCCAAAGACGACGCACAGGAAGGGGGATCATGTGCGGACGCAGGGGATCATGGCTGGAGCCTAGCGGACGGCAAGGGAACTCTAGCGAGCTCACGATTGGACGATGGCGGCGGGGACATGCAGTGGAACTGGACTGGCCTCTGCCTCCCTGAAGATGACACAGAGGGATGGGGATCGTGGGTGGATGCCGGGGATCGCGGGTGCCAGTGATCGCCCGGGATCGCGGGCGCAGATGATCGCCAAATTTGAACTTTGAATATAGCCTAATTAAAACGATTTGAATCTATTTAATTTATGTGCCGATTAAGTGTGCTATTCAAGCACTTGTGAACTGCATGTGAAAATTATTCTACCAAAGCTGGCATTTTTAGGCATTTTGTAATAGTTCAGAATGATTTTGAGATGGAAATCTGTAATTTTTAAGTGTGTTACAAGCAACCTGGCTCAACCAAATGCCGTTAAGGAAAGTGTTTCCATTACCCAGCCGAACCAAACAAAATAGCCATTTTACCATTCCGGTGCTGATGCCTCCCGGAATCTGATACCATTTCCGTTTACATTACCCTAGTTGAACCAAACAGCTTCAGGAACTACACGCATTCACCTGCTGGGAGGCACTGAAATGTCTTGAAATCAGATGCCAGATGAACTCTGCCATTGAACCATGTGTTTGATTGCATATCTGGTCTCCCCGTGGTCACCAGATATGCAGATGGGAAATTATTGCCGATCGATCTGATCAGTGACATAGCTTGATTGATCGCCTCCGCTGTTGCCCAACTTGTAATATTGTTTGTTTGGTTTTCTCAAATATCTCATGAGACTTCTCTCTCAAGAGATGTCTCTATGACTCTATAACTATAGCCAACATAAGGAAACATATTTTTAATCATCCTGAGCTATCGGTAGACATAAGTGACGGGTGCATAGGAGCACAAATCATCGCCTCATACATCTTTTGCCAAGATCTCATGTGTATTCTGCCGTTCTCAACAGCAAATGTTCACTTAAGAGAGGCAAAACGTGTTTCTGCTTGTGGTCTGCTTCATCCATTCGTTTGGCGCCTCCCTGAGGTATGGCGATGCCTATTACAGGAACTGCATTAGTTTCCAAGCGAGATGATCCGAGCAAGGATAGGTAACCCGTGAAGCATGCTGATAAGTGACAAAGGCCAATGTGGCCATTGACAAAAAAAAAATTGTACTAGGTTTTCATGTGATTTCTTAAGTAGTTCTTATAGCTCTTCATGGATGAAACCACTGGAGGAAACAAATGCATCAAAATAAAGTGTTATACGTGCATGCACCAACTCGGAGGTAAAGTTTGTTTGAAATGAGGTGTAAGGTGAACTGACAGCCATCTAATAGTGTCAATTCGCGTTCATCTGTCGTTTACTGATAAAAATAAGTAAACATTTGTAGTGGGTTTCTATCCAAAAACAAAAGGTGGTACCAAATAGTAGCAATTTTGGCCACAAAAGTGGTGGTTTTATGTTGTGAACTCACTTGTTTTAGTTAGGTGCGAGTGTCACAAGTGCATCCACCATTGTTCTACTCCCTCCGATTCAAATTAATATTCTTAGATTTATCTAGATTCAGATGTATCTAGTACTTAAACATGATTATATATATCCGAATCTAGAAAAAACCGAGAACATTAGTTTGGATCAGAGGGAGTAGTGAGAAGCAGTTTCACATTTTTTTTATGCACATTCAAATTAAGTGAGCGGTAAGTCAGTGATTGTAGGTCCAACCAAGAGAAACATTAAAGCGCTAGATTCTTTGTGTAGGAGATTAATGATTTAATATAAGGATGTCGTTCTTAGAAAAAATATGTCAAACACTCCATAGATATAGCATGTTGTGTTATATTAAGAAGAAGAAAAGGGCAAAAAATAGCACATCAAACACAAAGCCTCTAGTCTATAATAAACTGTATTTCAGGTAGAATAAAACGACCACCACTCGCTAACGCCCATTGTCTCGTTTGCTTGAGATGATCCATTGTCTTAAATTGATTCTCCATAATCTTTTTGTTATGTTTTTTCAAAATGTTCCAGATTATGAGCATGATAGTGGAATTCAGAAGTTTGTGTTCCTTTCCTTCCAGCCTCTCCCTTGACTGACTCCACCAACTTATAAATGTTTGATTCATGCTTGAAATAACTTGTGGAAGATCAGTCCACAATAAAGTTTTGCTCCAAATCAAGTTAACGACCACACATCTAAATAATAAATGACTATGGTCCTCCTCAGCTGAGTTGCAAAAGACAAAGTCATCATTATGGGGCGGAACTCTTTTAGCCAAGCGATCTGTCGTCCCTCTAATAATCAGCCATGTGTTGATTTCGCAACGTAGAGGAGCCCACAATTTCCATATAGCTTTGGCTGAAACCCACTACACTGTGGTGACAAAGTGATCATTGTATACTGACCGGGAGGCGTACAAACCGCTTGAGTTCCACGACCAAGTCCATTCATCTTCACAGTCGAGTACGAGATTAATTGCTCTAATTTCTTCACAATTGAAAAGCGCTTGTAAGAAACCTTCAATGTTGATTGTTTTATTGATGTCTTCAATCCATGAGCTATCCGTGAGGGCTTCGTCGACTGTATTTCTTGCCCTAGTGACTGGATTTATGCTCTGAAAAACGAGTAGCGCAAAATCTTCGATAGACTTTCTGTTTATCCATTTGTCCATCCAAAAGAAGCATCTCTTCATGTTCCCCACCTTGGCAGAAGCCGCAACATTGAAGATGTGTCGCACTTAGGGGCGAAGGCAGGAAAATTCTATAAGGGGGGCGGGGGGCAATGAAATTTTCTTCCACTTGCCAACTGTTGGGGAGGACCGAAGTAGTAAAATGCAAGATTTTACAGGGCTTTTAGTATAAAAACTGAAGGATATACGTCCTAGAGGCAAATAATAAGTGGATTTTATTATCATATCTCAATTAGTTTGTAATAGTTTTATATTATGCTATAACTGTATCAAGAGAAAACATTGATGCGTGTGTGGTATGAAACCTCGTTCAAAAAAAGTGTGGTATGAAACATACCAAGTCCGTAGTAGCCTCTATTCATACTAGTTTGTTGGGCAACCGATGATCAAGGTTTCCTGATCATGGAGCATTTATGCCAGTTGACAATGGGGTCATATCATTAGTGAATGATGTGATGGACATTACCCAAAGATTACGACACGATCAAGTAACAAGGCCGTTGCAACTGTGAGAAGTGTAGTCTCCTTCTCCTTAGACCATGAGATCATATTAATCACTATCTCCCGAGGCTGCTTTTTCTGCATCAAACATTATATCCGTAATTGGGTGACTATAAAGGTGTATGCTAGGTATTCCAGAGGAACAATTGAGGCCTATGTATGAAGACCGGAATTTCTTCACCCGCGTGATGGGAAGATACACACGGCCGACTTGATGAGATTACATCCATAATGTTGTAACATGTGACTAGGTCACGGGGATGGAATATCACGGGAACAAGTGAAACAGAACTTGTCGGTAACGAGATTGAACAAGATATATGATACCGGTGATAAGATCTCGGACAATTCGTAACAAAGAAACAAAGGGAAATTGACTCAACGTTTATGGTTCAAACGACATTATATCGTGCAATGCATAGTGGTCATTATGGGCATCCTGGTCCCGCTATTGATCATTGATGGAGATCATGTATTTGACATTCCCGAGCCATTGGGGTAACACACTTAAGGGTATGATGATGCTAGAGATCATTTTGTAAGATAGAATCACAAGAGATAAATAGAAAGCCAAAATCGTTCCGAAAAGAATCTGAAGTTTTTTGGGAGCATGTAGTCCCGGTTGGTATTACGAAAATGGTCTAGTGGTTAAAAAAACCACTAGTCCCGGTTCGTAATACCAATCGGGATTGTTTATTTCTCTATATAATTTGTCTTTGTCCGTGTCCGAGTCCATGGCCATTTTTTCTCCAAGCAAGCCGAGTTCATGCCCATTTTTTCTCTAAGATTTGTCAAGATTTGGTGGAAATCTCTAAATCCAAGATTTTATAAGGTTAGCAACTTCATCCTTTCATCTCTCATTGTTAGTTTAACTCAATGCTCTAGAAGTAGTACATGGAATTTTAATTTTAGAAAAATTTTAATTAGTTAAAAAGTTATTGAAAATTGAAATGTGTAATTTTATAGTTTCAGAGCTCAGAATGGAATGAAGTTTTCACTACCAGATCAATAATTAAAAACTCCATATTTTTCATGTTAATTATTTTGTACAATTAAAAAATTGGTGCATATAAAATTTTCAAACTTCAAACTTCAAATTGGTGTAGATGGTCCGGAAATGGATGTACGGTACTGACCAATACTCTGGCGAGTTCATTAATGGCGTTCATGAATTCCTCCGTGTGACTGATGCAAACAAGAGGAATGTTTTTGTATTCTGTCCATGTAGTGTCTATAAGAATTAGAAGGATTACTCTGACTCAAATACCCTTCACAGCCACCTGTTGAAGTCTGATTTCATGCCCAGCTATAATTGTTGGACCAAGCACGGAGAGAGAGGGGTTATAATGTAAGACAAAAAAGAAGAAGAGTATGATGACAACTATGATATGTTCCCTGAATACAGTGATACTTCTATAGGAAAGCTGAAGGGGAGGCTGAAAAAGAGGCATATGATGAGCCCGCTGATGATCTTGGTCAGACCATTGCTGATGCACGAAGAGACCGCGTAAATGAAAAGGAGAGGGAGAAGTTTGATCACATGTTAGAGGATCACAAAAACTCGATGTACCCAAATTGTGAAATTGTTTGAAAAAGCTGAGTAGTACACTGGAATTGCTGTGATAGAAGGCAGAGTGTGGTTTATCTGACTCCGAATTCGAAAAGTTGTTGAAAATGATGAAGAATATGCTTCCAAAGGATAACGTATTTCCTGCCAATACGTACGAAGCAAAAAAAGGTTGTCTGCCCTTTAGGTTTAGAGGTTCAGAAGATACATGCATGCCCTAATGACTACATCCTCTACCGCGATGAGGAGTACGAGAATTTGGATGCATGCCTGGTATGCACTGCATTGCGGGATAAGATCAAACAAGATAACCCTGGCCTAGTGATGTTGAGGGCGAGCACCCCCGAAATAGGGTTCCTGCCAAAGTGATGTGGTATGCTCCTATAATACCACAGTTGAAATGTTTGTTCAGAAACAAAAGCATGCCAAGTTGTTGGATGACACAAGGAGGACGTAAGTCAGACGGGATGTTGAGACACTCTGCTGATGGGTTGCAGTGGAGAAAAATAGATAGAAATTACCCGGACTTTGCAGATGACGCAAAGAATTTATGGTTTGGTCTAAGTACATATGGCATGAATCATTTTGGAGAGCAGATCTCTAGTCATAGAACCTAGCCCGTGACTCTATGTATCTATAACCTTCCTCCTTGGTTTTCATGAAACAGAAGTTCATTATGATGCCAGTGCTGATCCAAGGGCCGAAACAATCCAGAAAAGATATTAATGTGTATCTAAGGCCATTAGTTGAAGAACTTTTACAGTTGTAGCACAAACCCAGCATACGTGTGTGATATGAGCACAAGCAGGAGGAATTTGACCTTCGAGCGTTGCTTTTCGCAACAATCAATGATTGGCATGCTCTTAGTAACCTTTCAGGATAGACAAACAAGGAATACAATGCATGCACGCATTGTTTAGATGAGATTGAAAGTATATATTTGAAACATTGTAAGAAGAATGTGTACATGGGGCATCGTCGATTTATTTTAGCCAAGCATCCCTTAAAAAAGCTAAGCATTTTAACGGCCAGTCATGTCACCAGCCGAAGCCTAAGGAACCTACTAGTGCTAATGTATTTGATATGGTCAAGGATTTGGATCAAATAGTAACCTTTGAAAAGGGTCCTGGCGGACAATCTATTCCGAAGAATGCTGACGGACATGCACCCTTATGAAAGAAGAAATCTATATTTTGGGAGCTACCCTATTGGAAATTCCTAGAGGTCCGCTTTGCAATCGACGTGATGCATGTGACGAGGAATCTTTGCGTGAACCTGCTAGGCTTCTTAGGCGTATACGGGAATATAAAAGATACACCGGAAACACGGCAGGGTCAGCAACGTATGAAGACCCAGAAGGCTTGCATCCAGAACGGTTTCAAGGTCCTGCCAGCTACTCTCTTACCAAACAAGAGAAGGAAATCTTTTTTGAATGTCTGAGTAGTATCAAGGTCACGTCTGCCTTCTCGTTAGAGTAAAGTTTATTTGCTAGCTTATTCAACTAACTATAGCAACACACTAATATGGCAATGTACTAAAAAAGGTCACCTTAAGGTGACCTTTTTTAGTACATTTCTTATTTCTTACTTTTTTCTAACTTGTTAACCTTTCTTTCTGGAATAGTTAAGTGATGGATCGCACCGACTCCGAGGCCAATGATCTTATTGAGGGCATAATAAGAGGTGAATTTGCTAGTGCTAGAGGTGAACCTTATGATGGAGAAGATTATCATATACAATATGTTATAGACAAGGATGAGATATCGTCATATTTGAATGCATCCGGTGATGGACATGAGCAAGAACAGGTGGGCGAAGGGCAAACAAACAACGATGATGTCCCCTCGACAACAACCGATGAGGTGTATATATATTAAGCCTCTTGTGACAAGATGCATTAATTGATATATATATATATATTAATCACTCTCTTTCTTCTTTTATCCCACCAGATCGAGGAAATCGGCAGCTAGAACGAAACGAGGCCCGAACAAAAATTTGGATGGTAATCAAAGGTTCACCATTGACGTAATAGATGATAATGGAGAACCGATTGCTTCAGAAAAGCACACGAGGATGTTTGTAAATAAATATGGAGTGATTGTTAGGGAAAACCTCCCGATCACCATTCAAGAATGGAATAAGGCAAAGAAAGTAGGTGAAGAATTCACTAGTTATATCACCGATGATGCCAAAGATGACCTTTGGCAGAATCTCATACTACCTCCAGAGTATGAAGAATTCAAGGCAGATGGTACTACCCCAAGTCCAGGGGGCTTGAAAGAAGAGCGAAAGTTAAGGAGTGGGCTGTAATGAAGATGGTCGAACTGTACCGGAATCACAAGAAAAGTTTATACGCGAAGTATGTCACGAAAAAGAAAACTCCAGACTTCAAAGGAGCAAACGAGAAATTGAGAGAACAGTGGCCCGATTTTGTAACATACAAGCAATCTGCTGTAGCAAAGGCAAAGTCGGCAAAGAATGCATTAAATGATGGCAAAATGAAATACCGTCATAAAATGGGGACATGTGGCTACAAGAGTGCCGTGCCTAAGTGGGAAACGATGGAGAGGGACATGAGGGCTAGAGGCATCACTCCTGGTATACATGGATGGCCCGAGAGGTCAAAACACTGGTGGTACAGGCACGGGGGATCGTTGGAACCGGAAACAGGGAAGCCATTATTTCAAGAAAATATTCTAGAACCCTCCAAAGAATTTGTTAAAGTAATGAGCAAAGCTCAATTGGGATTTTTCTGACCCGAGAGAGAGAATGATGAGCTAACACGTGCCCCCGGGAATCCTAAAAAAGGTGGACGAACACGAGGAAAAGGCGCCGATGTTACGTGGAAGAAAGGGTTTCCCCAGTATAATGACAGTTACAGAAGCTATCAGAGAAAGAAGGACCGGGAGGCAGACCGGATCTTGAAGGTAGAGCAGGACTAGCTGAGATGAAGAAGCTGAAGGGAATATTCCTTGAGAGGCAATAATAAAATGTTTATTATGTGTATTCCAAGTATATGATAGATGTTTATTTTGCATGCTATAATTTTATTAATGTGGAAACGTTAATACATGTGTGTTTAATAAACAAACAGAAAGTTCCTAGTTATACCTCTCTCATAAACTAGTTCGTTGATTAACAAGATGATCACGATTTCCTGATCATAGACATTGGATTTTGTTAATAACAAAATCACAACATTAGTGTAATGGTGTGATGAACATTCATACGAAGTATAGCATTACGATCAAAGTCATTGAGTTTATATTGCTATAAACAAACTACGAAGTAGTCCTAATCCTTAGACCATGAGATCATGCCAATCACTAACACCGGAAGAGTTTCTTGTTGACATCAAATGTCACTCCGTAACTGGGTGATTATAAAGATGGCTTCAAAGCTACTAAAGTGTTATGTTGAGAATCATGGATCAAGAGTGGAATTTGTTCATCCCGATGATGGATAGATATGCTCTGGGCCCTCTCGGTGATATCACATTGGTTAGCTTGCAAGCAAGTGATTTCATCACTAGAATGTTATATCACGGGAACAAGAAAAGAGTGCATGTCAGTAACGAGATCAAACTAGGTATGGAGATACAGATGATCGAATCTCGGACATGTAATATATCGTGAAACAAAGGGATTAAGATACAAGCGTATAACGTTCCGACGATCACAGGAAAAGGGTCCCGCTACTGATTATTGATCGGAGAAGGGTCTCGATTATGTCCGCATTATTCACGAACCGTAGGGTGACACACTTAAGGGACACTGGCATCCAGTTGGAGCAAATGTTTCATGCCGAAAGAATAAACAAGCGCAGGAATTTATTTCACTAGATACCGAAACAGGTTTTCGGGTGAAATTGCATAAAGTAGTTATGCATGTGAAATGGAATTCTAGCAAGGGGTTATTTGTGAATGTTTGTCATTAAAGTAATTGACAAAATTCTGAATAAAATAAAAGAGTTTTATTTAATGAGAGTTTGCATTAAATTTGGTGGAAATTTAATGGGAATTTGAGTGGACTTTTGAGTGGAGGGGATTTAAAGGAATTTTGTGAGTGGAGTGTCCACCCACATGAAGAGGGGAGGGCAAGGGGGCAGCCCCCATGTGCGGGCCACCCCCTTGGGGTTCCCCCCTCCTCCTATAAAAGGAGCCCCCCTCCTCACTTGTCTCTCACACCTCCTCGTGAAGGATCTCTCTCCCTCTCTAGAATTTATCCCCCATGGTCTCGGACTAGCGAGATACATGTTCCCGGTGGCTATTCGGAAAGAAAGGGTTGTGCTTCCGCTGCATCGCTGGAGCGAGGAGGCGGAGGTTGCCCGTTGTCTTGTACGTGTGTGCGAGCACGGATGGGCTGCTGCTTTGCGACGCTAGGACTTCCTCTCGATCTTGAGATTGGCAAGAGATCGTCTACATCAACCACGAGTTGAACTCGTTAAGCTTTGTCGGTTCAAGGGTATGTTCTCTATGGATATACATCCGCCCGTTGTTTGTATCTAGTAGATAGATCTTGGTACATAGTTCCCATCGTAGGAAATTTTTTGTTTTCTATGCTGCGAACCCTATAGTAGTATCCGAGCCGGATAGATGCTTTACACGGGTAGTACACATATGAGTATGTGGGCGATGATGATCATGTTGTTGCTCCTTTGTTGTAATTTTGGATATTGGTGGCATAGTGGGATGAAGCGGCCCGGACAAACTTTACATGTCCTCGCACATGAGACCTGTTCCATGCTTGACATGCAACTAGTTTGCATAAGTGGCTAGCGGGTGTCTGTCTCTCCTACTATAGTCAATATCTATTTTGCAACGAATTGTCAACAATTTGGTTATCCTCGTTGTGGTTCATGTTCGTAGGTAAGAACGGTTCTATCTCGAAAGCCCTAAGCCACGTAAAACTTGCAATGGATAAATTAGAAGCGTCTAGTTTAGATTGTTGCTGGGCTAGTGTTATGATATGGTGATGTTGTAAGTAGAAGTATGAGATGATACTCTTACAACACACATAGCGTGTAATCTCCATAGACCTTGGACTTACACATATAGGTATGATAGTGATCATACCACGGTGCACATGATAGAGATCATATGCGGGAACCATATCATTTCACTAATAAACATGTGATGTTTGATAGCATCTTATATTGCTTGTTTAGCGCTTTGTTAGCATAATAAGATGATCCCTCTTTTAAATATCAAGATAAGAATGTGGTCTTCCTTTCGTATGCACCGATTATGTTTTTGTCGCTCCAAGACATCACGTGATGATCGGGTGTTCTTGGATCCACGACCATATTTCGGGTGTAAAACAGTTACACACGCGAATACTAAGGTTCTAACTTGGCGAGCCTAGCATGTACAGACATGGCCTCGGAACACAGACTGAAAGGTTAAGCATGAGTCATATAGTTGATATGATGCCCATTTGATGCTCGCTTTGAAGCTACACCGACTCACGTGATGATCGGACTTGGTGTAGTGGATTTGGTTCGTGTAATCACCAAAGAGGCACGAGGGGTGTCGTTTTTGAGTGGGAGTTCATTCGTAATATGGATTAGTTGAACTCAATCTATCATACACTTAGTCTAAACTTTACAAATTATGTTGTAGATGGCACCACCTGCTTTTAATTTCAATGTGTTCATGGAGAAAGAGAAACTTGCAACGAACGGTAGCAACTTTACCGAATGGGCCATGAATTTGAGGATTCTCCTCTCTGCTGCACAAAAGCAATATGTGCTAGAAGCGCCGTTAGGCCCCCCACCTTTAGATGATGCCCCTGACGAGGAGAAGAATGTCTATCAGACTCGTCAGGAGGACCAAAACTTAGTTCATTGCGGCATATTGTATGGGCTAGAGCCGGAACTTCGAAAGCGTTTCGAAAATGGCAATGCTTTTGATACAATGGGTGAGTTGAAAATGATTTTCGACACACATGCTGCTGTAGAGAGCTACAACGCTTCAGAAAAGTTCTTTAGCTGCATGATGGAAGAGCACAACTCCGTTAGTGAGCATGTACTCAAGATGTCGGGTTACGCCGATAAGCTTGTGTCCTTGGGAATATCGATTCCCATTGACTTAGGCATCCATCGTGTTCTCGCAACTCGCCACCTAGCTATAAGAGCTCGTGATGAACTATAATATGCAAGGCATGAAGAAGTCTCTCCCGAGCTTCACAATGCTTAAAACTACAGAAGTGGAGATCAAAAAGGAACATCAAGTGTTGATGATCAATAGGAACACTGGTTTCAAGAAAGACAAGAAGGGAAAACGGAAGGGAAGTAAGGGCGGCAAGCCTGTTGCCGTGCCTGAAAAGAAACCCCGAGTTGGACCTAAGTCTGATACCGAGTGCTACTATTGTAAGGGGACTGGCCACTGGAAGCGCAACTGCCCCAAGTATTTGGCAGACAAGAAAGTCGGCAAGGCAAACAAAGGTATATATGATATACATGTTATTGATGGGTACTTGACTAGTGCTCGTAGTAGCACCTGGGTATTTGATACCGGTTCAGTTGCTAATATTTGTAACTCGAATCAGGGGCTGCGGAACAAGCGACCGCTAGCAAGGGGTGAGGTCAAGATGCGTGTCGGCAATGGATCAAGCGTTGATGTGATCGCCGTCGGAACGCTGCCTCTCCACTTGCCATCGGGATTAGTTATAAACTTGAATAATTGTTATCTGGTGCCTGCACTAAGCATGAACATTGTATCTGGATCGTGTTTGATGCGAAGTGGTTATTCATTTAAATCCGAGAACAATGGTTGTTCCATTTATATGAATGAAATCTTTTATGGTCATGCACCGATGATGAATGGTTTATTTCTTTTGGATCTCGATAATAATGTTACACATATTCATAATGTTGATGCTAAAAGGATTAAACTAAATGATGATATATCCGCATATATGTGGCACTGCCGTCTAGGTCATATTGGCGTTAAACGCATGAAGAAGCTCCATTCGGATGGACTTTTGGAATCACTTGATTATGAATCATTTGATACATGTGAGGCCGTGCCTTATGGGCAAGTTGACTAGAACGCCGTTTTCCGGTTCAATGGAACGGCGACAGATTTATTGGAAATCATACATTCTGATGTATGTGGTCCGATGAGTGTGTCGGCGCGAGGTGGATATCATTATTTTGTTACTTTCACGGATGATTTGAGTAGATACGTTTATATCTACTTGATGAAACACAAGTCTGAAACCTTTGAAAAGTTCAAGGAATTTCAAAATGAAGTGGAAAATCATCGTAATAGAAAGATCAAATTTCTACGGTCCGACCGTGGAGGTGAGTATCTAAGTTACGAGTTTAGCAGTCACATGAAAGAGTGTGGAATTGTTTCACAACTCACACCTGCCGGGACACCACGGCGAAATGGTGTGTCGTAACGTCGTAATCGTACTTTATTAGATATGGTTCGATCTATGATGTCTCTGACGGACTTGCCGTTGTCATTTTGGGGCTATGCACTAGAAACTGTTGCATTCACTTTAAATCGGGCACCATCTAAATCCGTTGAAAAGACACCGTATGAATTGTGGTTTGGAAACAAACCTAAGCTGTCATTTCTTAAAGTTTGGGGATGCGATGTTTATGTGAAGAAACTTCAACCGGATAAACTCGAACCCAAAGCAGAAAAATGCGCTTCATAGGATACCCTAAGGAAACTATTGGGTATTCCTTCTATCACAGATCCGAGGGCAAGGTTTTTGTTGCCAAGAATGGATCCTTTCTAGAGAAAGAGTTTCTCGCGAAAAGTGTGAGTAGTCAGAAGGTAGAACTCGAAGAGGTTATTGAACCTTCTCTTCAAAGTATGGCGAGTAGCGCAGTGCCGGAAGTTGTTCCGGAGTTGGCTCCACCTGTTGAAGATGGAACTAATGATAATGATCATGAAACTCCGAAAGAGAGTACTACCGAACCTCGCAGGTCAAGTAGGATGCGTGCAGCTCCCGAGCTGTACGGGAATCCTGTCATGAATTTCATGGTTGATGAAAATGATGACCCTGCGACGTATGAAGAAGCGATGATGAGCCCGGATTCCAACAAATGGTTAGAAGCCATGAAATCCGAGATGGAATCCATGTATGAAAATCAAGTTTGGAACTTGGTGGACTTACCTCACAACCGAAAGGCCGTGGAGAACAAATGGATTTTCAAAAGGAAAACTGATGCTGATGGTAATATAACCATCTATAAAGCTCGACTTGTCGCAAAGGGGTTTCGACAAATTCAAGGAGTTGACTACGATGAGACATTCTCTCCCGTAGCGATGCTAAAGTCAGTTAGGATTATGTTAGCAATTGCTGCATATTTCGATTATGAGATATGGCAGATGGATGTCAAAACCGCGTTTCTCAATGGTAATATTGAATAAGAGTTGTATATGATACAACCAAAGGGTTTTGTCGATCCTAAGGATGCTAACAAGGTGTGCAAGCTTCAGCGATCCATCTATGGATTGAAGCAAGCATCACGAAGTTGGAATCTCCGCTTTGATGAGGTGATCAAAGAGTTTGGATTTGTCCAAACTTATGGAGAAGCTTGTATTTACAAGAAAGTGAGTGGGAGCAATGTGGCATTTCTGATATTATATGTGGATGACATATTATTGATTAGAAATGATATAGATCTTTTAAACGGTGTTAAAAGTTATCTAAACAGCAAATTTTCAATGAAGGACCTAGGTGAAGCGTCATACATATTAGGCATAAAGATCTATAGAGATAGATCTAGGCGCCTAATAGGGCTATCGCAAAGTACATACCTTGATAAGATTTTAAAGAAGTTTAAAATGGAAGATAGTAAGAAGGGGTTCTTACCTATGACACAAGGCACGACATTGAGTAAGACTCAAAGTCCGGCTTCGGCGGAAGAAAGAGAGATAATGGACAAGGTCCCCTATGCTTCAGCCATAGGCTCTATAATGTACGCCATGCTATGTACAAGACCGGATGTGGCACATGCTATTAGTTTGACTAGTAGGTACCAATCGGATCCAGGTTCGGAACACTGGAAAGCGGTCAAGAATATCCTTAAGTACTTGCGAAGAACTAAGGATATGTTTCTTGTATACGGAGGTGAAGAAGAGCTCGTCGCTAAGTGTTATGTCGACGCTAGCTTTGACACTGATCCGGATGACTCTAAGTCTCAATCCGGATACGTATTTCTCATGAATGGCGGAGCGGTTAGTTGGAGGAGCTCCAAACAACCTGTGGTGGCGGGATCAACAACGGAGGCCGAATATGTTGCTGCTTCAGAAGCGGCTCAGGAAGCAGTTTGGATGAAGGAGTTCATATCCGAACTAGGTGTGGTTGCAAACGTGTTGGACCCAATGGTGATCTATTGTGACAACAATGGTGCCATTGCCAATGCCAAAGAGCCAAGGTCTCACAAGCATTCCAAGCATATTAAATGCCGGTTTCACTCCATCCGCGAGCATGTCAAGGATGGAGATATAAAGATTTGTAAAGTACATACGGATCTCAATGTAGAAGATCCGTTGACTAAAACTCTCCCTAGAGCAAAACATGATCTACACCAGAACTCCATGGGTGTTATATACATCATAATGTAACTACATTATTGTCTCTAGTGCAAGTGGGAGACTGAAGGGAATATGCCCTAAGAGGCAATAATAAAATGTTTATTATGTGTATTCCAAGTATATGATAGATTTTTATTTTGCATGCTATAATTGTATTAATACGGAAGCGTTAATACATGTGTGTTTAATAAACAAACAGAAAGTTCCTAGTTATGCCTCTCTCATAAACTAGTTCGTTGATTAACAAGATGATCACGGTTTCCTGATCATAGACATTGGATGTTGTTAATAACGAGATCACAACATTAGTGTAATGGTGTGATGAACATTCATCCGAAGTATAGCATTACGATCAAAGTCATTGAGTTTATATTGCTATAAACAAACTACGAAGTAGTTCTAATCCTTAGACCATGAGATCATGCCAATCACTAACACCGGAAGAGTTTCTTATTGACATCAAACGTCACTCCATAACTGGGTGATTATAAAGATGGCTTCAAAGCTACTAAAGTGTTATGTTGACAATCATGCATCAAGAGTGGAATTTGTTCATCCCGATGACGGATAGATATGCTCTGGGCCCTCTCGGTGATATCACATTGGTTAGCTTGCAAGCAAGTGATTTGATCACTAGAATGTTATATCACGGGAACAAGAAAAGAGTGCATGTCAGTAACGAGCTCAAACTAGGTATGGAGATACCGATGATCGAATCTCGGACATGTAATATATCGTGAAACAAAGGGATTAAGATACAAGCATATAAGGTTCCGACGATCACAGGAAAAGTCATCGTTGAATGTGTGGGAGTCAGTATGGATTTCCAGGTCCCGCTACTGATTATTGATCGGAGAAGGGTCTCGATCATGTCCGCATTATTCGCGAACCGTAGGGTGACACACTTAAGGGACACTGACATCCAGTTGGAGCAAATGTTTCATGCCGAAAGAATAAACAAGCGTAGGAATTTATTTCACTAGATACCGAAACAGGTTTTCGGGTGAAATTGCATAAAGTAGTTATGCATGTGAAATGGAATTCTAGCAAGGGGTTATTTGTGAATGTTTGTCATTAAAGTAATTGACAAAATTCTGAATAAAATAAAAGAGTTTTATTTAATGAGAGTTTGCATTAAATTTGGTGGAAATTTAATGGGAATTTGAGTGGACTTTTGAGTGGAGGGAATTTAAAGGAATTTTGTGAGTGGAGTGTCTACCCACATGAAGAGGGGAGGGCAAGGGGTAGCCCCCATGCGCCAGCCACCCCCTTGGGGTTCCCCCCTCCTCCTATAAAAGGAGCCCCCCTCCTCACTTGTCTCTCACACCTCCTCGTGAAGGATCTCTCTCCCCCTCTAGAATTTATCCCCCATGGTCTTGGACTAGCGAGATACATGTTCCCGGTGGCTATTCGGCAAGAAAGGGTTGTGCTTCCGCTGCATCGCTGGAGCGAGGAGGCGGAGGTTACCCGGTGTCTTGTACGTGTGTGCGAGCACGGATGCGCTGCTGCTTTGCGGCGCTAGGACTTCCTCTCGATCTTGAGATCGGCAAGAGATCGTCTACATCAACCACGAGTTGAACTCGTTAAGCTTTGTCGGTCTTCAAGGGTATGTTCTCTATGGATATACATCCGCCCGTTGTTTGTATCTAGTAGATAGATCTTGGTACATAGTTCCCATCATAGGAAATTTTTTGTTTTCTATGCTGCGAACCCTACAGAAGCTCATGCAAGAAATTAGCCAAAGGTCATCAACTCAGCTGCAGGCTGATGATCCTGCATTGGATCCTAGCCAGCAGAGAAGCACCATGGCTTCCACGGAGGTCCGGGCCGATGATCAAGAACTGTTGGATAATGCACCGGCGCCTCGCTACCCCGTGGATGATGTCAAAGGGATGAGACAATGTGAGCTACATCATCCAATGAACAACATGTCCTTCAAGGTGACGATCGGCACCGATTTACCTTGTCTACCTGGAGCACTCCACCATTCACTCCGATTCCAACTAGATATGCTCGTGTCTCGGTGGATGACTTAGTGGAGGATTATGAGGACCTATAGATTGACATCGCTATACCTGAAGGCCATAAAAAATGGAAGATGTATAGCATCACATCATTCTATGGAAAAAAAGTACATCAAGTTTCCAGTCTCGGCGCCAAGGTTGACGGCTCTGAGGAATCCAAGTCACCCCCGATGATCGTCAACCTCCAAGTCCGCCACCCCTCGATGAGAGGCATGTCGATCTCCACAGCGTGAGTACATCTCGATCTCCGCCGTTGAAAAAACAGAAGGCCGCCTCTCCCCCGCGCCCCACTCAAAAGAAAGGTAGTTTGACGAAGATAGTCGACATCCCACCGACTCTTCCCAAAGAGACCTTATGTGTGGATGCCCATAATAAGGCTTTTGTTGCACCAAAAAAGCCCAAGCCAAACCAGGTATTTCGTGAAAAAACCAAAAAGTGTGCTAAGTCCTTTATTGAGCAACCATCCCAAATATAGATGAATCTGGAATCAGACTATGACTGTGTAATTATTAAGCAAGCAAGTGCCAACAAGTCTAAGAAGACCAAGAAAAACAAGTGCAAAAAGTGGGAAACAAGTTGTCTAGCTCGAACAACAGAAGGTTCAATCGCCCCCCCACCCCCCGCTCATAGTGAGTTCAGATATCGACAAGGACTTCAGAGCCAATATGGATAAGGACATGCAATTATTGGACCCACAGCTAAGGATGCTGCTAAACTAATCAGACTCACTGTAGCGCAGGCCAAAGAAAATGCTACCGATGCAGGTATGTCTCTTGGTCAATATTTAGGCTATGAAGAAACACTAATGAGTGAGATAGCATGGAATTATGTCAAAGGACCGCCTCTGGTCAATAATTAGGAGTAGACGCGTCTATCAACACATATGTGAAATCTGTACGACTGATACACTATGCAATCATCAAAGCAGCACTCAAAAGAATGGTTTTCGGTGAACATTAGACTGGAGCATCACTTCAAAGTTTGCTCGATACAGATTCAAATGAACGAACTATTTCATTTATACAATCTCAGCGCCATCGACAAATCTATGCTCGATTGCTATTGTCTGTAAGTGATTTATTTCTGTAATTAAGTCTCTAGCTCAGCTCATTCATTGCATATAATATATTATCTTGACTATATATCCTTTTGTACGCTTTTATATTATGCAGAATGAAGATGCTTGAATACAAAAGAGCTAGAAAATATAATGTTGGGTTCATTAACCCATATATCGTTAATGAATATACATTACACAATCGTCCCAAGGACGTGGAGGATGACCAGGTTTATAATCGAGCATAATTACGTTATGGAAATACTATTTCCTTACAACTTCAAGTGAGTATTTTTGTCTTGTACATATTCTTTTTTTCTTACTCGATGTTAAGTGTAATTGATGAGTTATACATATCTGCTTATGTAAATGTCCGCAGGTTTCACTTGATTCTGCTAAACATTCAACTTGATAAGTCTCTAGTTGAAGTCCACGACTCATTAAGTTGGGACCAAGAGAAGTGGAGCGACATGAAAGCAATGCTCCAGAAGTAATTTCAATCATTATCGCATTATATCAGCCTCTTTCATTCATTTCGTCGTATCAAGTAATTAATAACTCCTTGTTCATTTTTTTGCCGAGTAGGTGTTGGACATGGTTCAAAAAGAAAGTACAAGATCCATTCAAAGATGAACTAACTTATAAAACGGTGAAGGGTTTGCCACATCCACCGGAACTCATTTATGTGGATTCTATGTTTGCAAGTACATTCGCGAGTTTACCAGTGAGCGAAGAGTTGATTCAACTTATATTCACAATTTGCAGGAGAATCTCGAGCCATAATAACATATACGAGAAATTCAAGAGGAATTGGCAGGATTTCTGATGAAGGAGGTCCTTGATGAAAGGGAGAACATTATATGGAGGACAAGGAACTCATATGATTTAGTGATCTCCATGTAATTGATATGATATATCATAAATGACCATGTAATTTCAAACATTTCATTCATTTTGATATGTTATATCAAATTGTATATGTATGCTCGCAAGAGATCGAATATTAATTACATATACATCAATATGTACTGTGTATGTAGTAGCGTAGAATAAGTGTATGGAAACATGTTTGAAATTATAATTAAACACAAACTAGCAAGGTGGCCCTCGCAAATGCGAGGGAACTATCTTTAGTATGTCTTCTAATAATAATAATCGATAAGCAAATCATCTGAATTACATGTATTTATATTATTTGTCATAAAATGGTACAAATCTAATGCCGACTCAAATTATGCTAAATAAAATGCCACTTGTGTTTAAAACATCTTTTTAAATTTGTGCGTGGATGATTGTTATGAAATTCCAGAAAATAACTTATTAGTGACCACATGTATTGTTTATACATGGCATCAGATAAATACATTCAATAAGTTCACTATGCAAGCTAATGAATATGTTTATGTAGTGTTAGTTTGTTATGTCAATATACTGAATGGGTTGTTATTAATTGTGAATTTATAATTCTTATATTGACCCCAAAATTATTCCACATTTTTCCAATTCTTTGAATGTGAAAGGATTTAGGTTTGAGTTGTGAATATATAAGACAAAATATTATCAAGAAATAATCTTAACAACATTGATTTTTGGTATTTATACTTCCCTAGTGGTATCGTAGTTTCTGTAGGGGTTCGTAGCATGGAAAACAAAAAATTTCTACCGCATGCAAAGAAACAAGCCAAGATCTATCTACTAGATTGTAGCAACGAGTCGATAGGGGAACTTACCCTCGAAGATTCCAAAGCGGTTAACGAGAGCAGATTCTCATGGGTGATGTAGTCGTACTCTTGCCGATCTCAAGATCGCGTAGACGATCCTTCCGGCAGTTTCGCAATGGTCACACGTTCGGTACTCGATGAAGACCTTCCTCTCCCTTGTTCCAGCAGGCAGCGGAGGTTGTAGCACTCTCCTCGTGATTCCAGCAGCACGACGGCGTGGTACCGGAAGTAGAGGGGAGATCTCGTAGGGCTTCGCCTTAGGCCGAAGCGAGTATGGTGGACTATGAGAGAGCCTTGGTGATCTAGGGTTTAGACACACCAATTAGAAGGGGCTAAACCAGCGGCTAGGGCAATTAGAAGCTCTAACTCGGCGGCTTGGGAGAAATCCCTAGGCTGTGGCTAGGGTTTAGGTTTAGAGGGAGGCAACTTGTGTGTCTAGGAGGGGAGCCCTGTCCCTCCTTATATAGGTGGAGGGAGGCGCCGACCAAGGGAGGAGTCCTCCCAACTCGGATCCCTAGTGGGGTCAAGGTGGAGGAGGAACTCCTCCCCAACTCGGTTTCCCACTTCTTCTCCACTTTCCAAAATAGCCGTTTGACTTTTCAAATTGGCGTTTGACTTTTCAAACTAGGATTTGATTAAACCCTTTATTTTGTACAGCGATGAAACCTAGTACATGATGTAATCATTCCAACTTGCAATGACACATTCATGTACCCTTCCCCTCCAGAGTGCCGGACATTCCGGAACCTTCTAGAACATTCCTGCTGAAAACACCGGAACCATTCTCCAACCCCGAAACAGGACTTTCCTTATATGAATCTTATTCTCCGGACCATTCCGGATCTCCTCGTGATATCCCGGATCCCATCCGAGACTCCGAACAACATTCGATCTCTTACTCATCATTCCATAACTACTCAACAACATTGAATCCTTAAGTGTGTCTCCCTACGGTTCGTGAATTATGCGGACATGATCGAGACACTTCTCCGATCAATAACAAATAGAGGAATCTGGAAATTCATATGGCTCCCACATATTTCTACGATTACTTTGCGATCGAATGAACCACTTACATACGATACCAATTTCCCTTTGTCTCACGATATTTTACTTATCCGAGGTTATGATCGTCGGTATCTCTGCATACCTAGTTCAACCTCACATCGATAAGTACTCTTTTCTCGTTCCCGTGGTATGTGATCCCTTGTGAGCCAGTCACATGCTTGCAAGCTAATTGGATGACATTCCACCGAGAGGGCCCAGAATATATCTATCCGTCATATGGATGGACAAATCCCACTCTTGATCCATGTGTCTCAACCAATACTTTCCGAACACTCAATGCCACCTTTATAGCCACCCTGTTACGGTGTGGTGTTTGATGTCATCAAAGCATCCTTCCGGTAAAGGTGATATGCATGATCTCATGGTCGAAGGAATTAGGTTACTATGTATCAGAAAGCTTATAGCAAATGAACTATATTAAATGACTTGATCTTTATGCTACGCTTAACTATAGGAGTATGTCCATCACATCATTCTCCTAATGATATGACCCTGTTGTTAATAACATCTCTATGTTCATGATCAGGAAACCATGATCATATATTAACCAACAAGCTAGTTTAACAAGAGGCTTTACTAGGGACTCTTTTATGTTTACAAATCACACAAGTATTAATGTTTCCGGTTAATACAATTATAGCATGGTATGTAAACATTTATCATAAGTATGAAGATATGATAATCACCACTTTATTATTGCCTCTTGGGCATATCTCCAACAGTTTCATTGTGCAAGAATATGGCTAATTGTCAATCATTGAGCCTCATGGACATTTTTCCCTCGTTCTCTCTTTTTGGTTGACACAAATATGTGCTTAAAAATCATGGATAATGGTTCCATCAGTCTCAACAATCCAGTTTTAAATACTCAAATATAGTTCATCATTGAACTACAATAACCCATGAGCTTATTGTTAGCGGTTCCACATGTCTCATCGTACTTTCCTTGTTTTATTTAACTTGCATAAGTTCATATTATCATAACAAACAACAAAATTTGATGTGATCAACATGTTTGACTTCAAGATTTGAATTTTCATCCATTATTTCTCGTGTTCTCGATGACCAGTACTCACATGAAAAGTTGTAACTTGGGCAAAGAATACATAGTTCAACATATGTATGATGTATCCATCAATTGCCGAAGGTACGAATAGTGTGTGTATATCAACGACATTAATATGTTGTTTTTTGACCAAATAATTAAATCCACCACACAATACTTAATGCTTTTTTTGTTCAATTAGATAACACACACTTAATCTAATAAATTTTAAAAAGGATGGTTCTGATTTGTTTTTTGGTAAAATTTAATTTTGTGAGGACTTAGATATTCAAATGTACTTCAAAATTTACTTTTTTCTCTCAAAAAATTAGACGGTGTCATCTAAAAATAATTTAGTCTCTACCGTTTCTTTTAGCTTCTCTCAAGCGCTCATAGGTGAATTTAAGTGCACATTTGAGACAAAGATTTCATGGTTTAGGACAATTTAATTTCTAGTATGAAAAATTAAACTTTTAGTTTAAGCTTTTGTATGAGTTTTATATACCATGTCCTAGTGGAGACATGGACAGATACCAGTCCTTGTTATGTCTATCATTTTTGCTGAAACTATCCTTGAACCACACATCTCCTTATGTCCATGTGGACTTCATGATTTACAAGCTCATGATGTATGGCATAGGTGCGTGCAATCATTTGATTATTTTATATTTTTGTTTCATGTAGCAAGTAAATTCACACTTTATTGTTTGGCATAAATAAACAACATTGTAATTTATAGTCTGGTTCAACATATGTATCCATCAATTGCGGATGGTATAAACGTGTGTATACCAGCGTCATTAATATGTTATTTATTGACCAAATAATAATTAGGACCCACCAAAAAATATTTGATGCTTTTTTTGTTGAATTCAATAGCACACTCTCTAAGAAAAAACATTTTTGGATGGTACTGATTAATTTTTGTTAACATTTCAATTTCTATGGACTTAAATATTCAAATGTACTTTCCTTTATATTTTTGTTGTAAAATATTTGGACGGTGTTGTCAAAAAAGAATTTGAACTCTATGGTTTCTTTTAATTTTTGTCAGGCACTGAGAGCTGAATTTAAGTGCACGCTTGAGGCGCATGGTCATGGTTTAGGACAATAAAGTTTCTAGGGTGAAAATTAATTTTTTATTTAAATTTTTTGTATTAGTTTTACATACATGTCCATGTTACGTCCGTATTTTTTTTGGTGAAACTGTCTTTGAACCACACGTCTCCTCATATATACACGGACTTCATGATTTGCTTGGCTCACGATGTAACAAATGGGTACGTGTAATTCATCATTTATTTTTTATTATAAATAAATAACATTACAATTTATAGTCTAACATGATGTTTACAATTTATAGTCCGGTAATATTTTCAATGACATGTCTTCCTAATTAAGCTACGCAGTCTAATGTGTATTTTATGTACACCGAGACAAACCATGAATGACATATGTTTATTCTTTTAAAGTGTCCATGGACAACACAACACGTCTAGTTTCCTGTAACTGTGATCTAATGGTTTTTTTAGGATCAACATGGCATGGTTGGTTCGTATTGTGCAGGGCTCTTTTTTACGTGTCAATGGACCTAACTTCTAGTTACTTGGACTTATTGATCCACGGTGCACATGTCAAAACGTTACGTAATTATGTTGAATCTCTTGTTAAATCATAGCCATATATTAGTCATCTAAATGTCTACATAATTTGGGTGATGTGGATTAACCTTGTGCCTCAAAAAATACCTTATATTCCTTTTAGTATATAATAGAATAGAAGATTGAAAAAGGTACGAAATGGAAAAAACAAAATGAAAATAAAGACACAAAATCGTGCCGTGGCAGAGAAACACACGAATCTCTGCCGCGACATGAATTCCTTTAGTCCCGGGTGGTATTATGACCCGGGACTAGAGGTCCTCCAGTCCTGGCCGCGTTGCCGCTGCCACGTGGTAGACTCTAGTTTCGCTTCGTAGCAAACCGAGACTAGGGATAGGGTCCTATAGTTCCGAATTAGCAGTCCCGGGTCCAAAACCGGGACTAGAGCCTGTTACGGTCCGGAACTAGAGGCTAATTTTGCACCAGCGCTATCGGCAAGAAGGGGACATATTTTTTGATAGGTTACAACGTCTTCGGCAAATAAGGACGTATGGAGGTGAGCACCGCCGGACCTCAAATATGAGGGAGGTTGCCTTGGCTAGTAGCTTTGTCAATGACTTGTTGAAGCTTGAGAATGTTCGTTTGACAGACTCCACTGTTGTCCATCTTTTAATCTTATTTGTTTGGTTTGCTTAAATATCTCATGAGACTTCTCACTCAAGAGACGTCTCTCTACCTATAGTCAAAAGCAAACATATTTTCGATCATCCTGAGCTATCAATAGACATGACAAGACAAGCTCTTATGACTCATAGGCACAACATTTATAGACATAAGTGACAGGTGTATTCAGCACATGCCATCGCCTCATACACTTATTACCTAGATCTCACGTACAACGCAGTTCTCAACAACGAATCTTTACATATAAGAGAAAGAGCAGAACATGCTTTTATAATGCTGGCGATAAAGTATGGACATATGTATGTTTCTTAGGCTATTCTCTTTTTGTCATGAAGCTTTATCCTCACATGATTATTGCTTCTTTTGTTTTCGGTGCTGATAGTTAATTAACCTATGTATCCTACTTGTAAGTTTGCTTCCAGAACTACGTACAAGATTAAGCACATTATCTGCTTTAATAGAAATGAGGGCATGGCAGACATTTTCCAATCTCAGAATGTCATGTCTTGTATGGGACATTTCTTGCCATGAAAGCAAGTTTATATTATAATATCGAAATGAAGTATGTTTCTGTTTTCACGATACATTTTATGTCATCTCATTGTTGCATTGTTTGTTACATTCTTTTGCAGGACTTGCGTCCACCACTGTTTTAGTGAGAAGCAGTTTTGACAACAACGATTGTGCTATATGCACATTCAAGTTAACTGATCGGTAATTCAGTAATTCTGGAACCAATCAAGAAAAACACTGAATCTGTAGCTTTCTTCGTGCAGGAGATTACTGATTTAATGCAAGGATGCCTTCGGTAGAATTAGATGTCAAGCGCTCCCCTGACAGATATGGCATGTGGTGTTCTTTCTAGAGAGAGTTGCCCATGAGTTAAGTTAGAACCAGGGTATGCAATAAAATTGATGGATCTACATTTCATATTTGATGATATTTTTGCTATTCCATTTCAGAAAAGAAAAAACGAATATTTGTGTATAATTTTTCTGATGGCAAATCAATAATTGTCCAGCACTTTAGTCTAATCTGAAATAAACTCCTCTAGAGTTTGTACAACTATGTCTACAAACAAGATACAATTATATGGAAGGCGCATTCCCACGTGCTCGACTACTAGTCTAAAGAGGTGCCAGACCTAGAATCTTGGTCTTGCCCATCAGATTTGGGACATCGCTTGCTTGATCGCCTCCACTGGTGCCCTGCTTCTAGTCGTATTTCTTTGATCTGTCCTAGCCATTTCTAGACTTATATGTTTGGTTTGCTCAAATATCTTACTCTGTATGAAACTTCTCTCTCGGGAAACATCTCTCTACCTACAGCCGACAAAAAGGAAAATATTTTCAATCATCCTGAGCTATCAATAGACATGCTCTTATGGCTCATAGTCATAGACACACCCTATTTATAAACGTAAGTGTGACGGGTGCATACCAGCCCAAACCATCGCATCATACACTTCTTTCCAAAATCTCATGTGTTCCCTGCCGTTCTCAACAACAAATCTTCACAAAAGAGAAACTGAACATGTTTCTGCTTGTGGTATGCTTCATTCGATTCGTATGGGTCTCTCTGAGCTATGAAAATGCCGATTATAGGAACAGCCTTACTTTCCAATTGAGATGAGCCGAGCAAGGATAAGTAATCCGTGAAGAAGGCTGTCAAGTGACAGGCCAATGTTGCCATTGACTAGAAACTTCGTGCTACAGGCTATACTAGCTCTTCATGTGATTCCTCTTCGGAGCCACTCCCTAATTTTACATTTTGTTTTTATCTGAATCTAACTTTCAGTATGCATGGAACAACGAGGCATCAATGCATCGGATGAAATTGCCGCGGATAGTTTCTTTTTTTTGCTTGTTCATGCAACTCTGCTTGGATAAAGCCAGTGGGAGACATCCATTCACTTGAAGAAAATATAATGCACATATAAGCATCGTTTTTCAGTCTGATGCATCTTTTCAGCACCATGAAAATAGATCGAAATGAAGTTTCCGCAGGAAATTTTTACATGCATGCACCAACTTGGAAGCACTGAAATATTTCGAAATAGGGTGTTAAATGGACCGAAAGCCATCAAACTGTGTGTCTCTCCATGGTCACCAGATATGAAGACGGAAAAGTTTTGTTCTGTATTAACCTCGAAAGGGTGGACAGAGTTATTACAGATGCCAGGAAAACACCACCTTAGCCCAGTCCCCACGTAGTCGTAGGGTGCAGCCAGCAAAGCTCTAGGCTACATCTCACGATGTTCAACTTCTACATGCTACCCAAAAATTGCCATGTACTATCAATTACGACGCCCAACACTCTGTGGCAGTGTCTCTCGCGAGATTCGGAAACGCGTGCATTGTGTTCTAACCAAAGGGATTGGAGCACCAACACGAGCAGCGACTTCCACTACAGGGAAACCCCCCCTATAGCAATACATACTCTACAACGATGAAATTATGAGTTGCAATTTTTTTGCATAGATACGTATATATGCGTTGCTGGCCATATCCGTTCTCTGCTATACACATAGCAACCGATACAATGCATTGTTGTTGGTATGTGTTCTCCACCGTGCATACAACAACAGATATATGACACATTGTAATATATATGTTGCAACTTCATCGTGACCATAATCATGTCCTGCTGTCGTCCATGGCCCGAGGACGCCGCGCTGCTCGGGGCCTCCGCGCTGCTGCAAGGGAAGCACCGCCACCATCAAGACGCGCAACCACCATGCGAAGCTGCCACGCCGTCGCCGACCACGCCGAGCGCCCCTCGCCGAGCACGCCGCCAACCACGGCCGCCATGTCCCGCGTCGCCGCCTTCGTGCGTGGGGGAAAAGGAGGCCTCGCCGCCGCCAGCGCCTGGGTTCGCCCGGCCACGCCGTCCGGTTGCGGCAAGGAGGTGGAAGGGGAGAGGGGGTGTTGGGTGGCGGGAGCCAGGGTTCACGTCGTGGGCGACATGGAGGAAGAAGAATTGTAACATTTATATCATCGACCTCCATGAATAATATACAGTGTGCTAGAATTCATTTTTATAATTAAATGTAAATGCATTTGAGTATTTATTACTCGCTCCTATGCAATTAATTGACTTGGTTTTGTCTAAATTCGAATGTATGGAGCAGTAAAACATGTCTAGATATAGCCGAATCTAGACAAATCTGAATCAAATAATTTGGATCGGAGGGACTATATATATTCATAATGTTATTGTAAGTAATCATTAGAAAAAGGTTATTTTAATCAAAAATTTATTTCTCGTTTAAGGAGAACGAAGAACTTTGCCGCCGGAAATAAAATTGTATGACCGAGACATTGATTTCGACTCCCTCCATCTTTATTCTAAAAAAAGACTCTCTTCATCTTTTCACTTCATTTTTTCGCTCCACCTATTTATTTCCCTCCATTCTTTCGCTCCAGGTATTCTCTAATCTGGTCAAAAATAATTGGTTACCCGCGTTAATTGTAGGCTGACCCCACTTCTCATAGGAAGTCCGCAAGAAATTTTTGTCCCGGGTAAAACTTGGAACAGAACGAATCTGCCCTCAAAATCAGCTACCAGACCGCATAAACGGCGGTTCCTTATTTCTACTCGCATCTCATCATCTCACGCACAGGTGGTCACCCGGCCGCCGGGTGGCAGCAGCATCCCCTTCGAGTTCATCAGGTTAGCGGCCTCCCTTCCGATCCCTTCTCTTCTCTTGATCCCTTTACCCTAGATCCACTTCTCTAACTCAAATACCATGGATCTCCTAGGAGCAGCAGGCTGTTGTCGATAGCACCCCAACGAGTTCATCAGGTCAGCCGGCCTCCTCTCCCGATCCCTCATCTTGCTATTCCTCTGCTATAACTCAATTTCCATCAGTCATCGCAGGCAAAACCGGACGGTGGTGGCAGGGACTCTGCGAATTCGTCAGGTCAGTGCCCTCCTCTCCCCGATCCCTGATCCGTATCCCACACAATTTCCGCGCCCCCTTTCTCTTCATGCCAACAGATTTTTGCGGTTCGAACACGGACAAGTTCCGTTTTCATTTTTTTCCATCTTAGTGGGGGGTTGAGATGAATTGGATGGTTTAGATTTTGGAGCCCGGCCAGCCCCATGCGTGAACACATGAGATACGAATTCGGTCAGAGGGAGAGATACAGAAATCCTAGATCGCTAGAGATAGGTGTATCTGGGACCATGGGCAAGAAAAATCCTGCCATACCAAGTCCAAAGTACAACGTTGGCAACAATTTCGGTCTGCTTTGATATACTCCTCACACCACCAAGAGTAGGGTAAGAACAGCAAAATGAAAGACAATGGGGTCGAATTCAGATATTACCTTCGGTCCATATTAGTGTTCTTAACTTTGTGTAGATACGAATACATCTAGTCTAAATGCTTAACTAGATTATACAAATCTAGACAAATTGAGAACATTAATATGGATCGGAGTAGCAAGACACGCCTTGGAATGTCACTCTGATTAAATATCAACCCTGCATTGAGCAACTTTCAGTAACAAAGTCAAACCAGAGTTACACCAGATGACCAATATATTCAATAAAACCTCACTTTGCACCAATAACCGCAAGCTATTACACTCGTTGTTCCAAGCAACATTACCTACATCATTTTTGTCATAAAATTGAAACTATATAGAAATCATACATAATTGTTCAGACAAATATCTTGGCCATGTGCGAGATCTGAAGGTTAGCCACCTCTATACAAAACCAATCAGCAGGCAGTCTTCGTGGTACCATGGAGGTAGGCGATAGCTACTGCACCTTTGAATTGGATGGCAGCACATATTCACAGTACCTACCAGTTCAGAGCGAGAGAGACAAATAGTTTGCCTCTTGTATGTGTCATTGATTGACTCTTTGCAAGGTTGTACACATATATGACGAGGAAAAAATGCATGTTCTGGACTCCAGTGAAGAATATTTGGTGGAGGAACAGATCGAACAACAGAATTGTATTGAACAAGTTCTAGAATCATCTGATCTCCAGGTAATAACAAGTAATATTTAAGAAGGCTTCACAAATTCTGATGGTGATAATGGAGAAGGTAATTTAGAAGTTATTCCTTATTCACCGCAATAGAAAATTAGTCATCACCATACGAGATAATTCTTAGCTGAATATTTTAATGCATTTTTATGTTAATGTGACACTGGTCAGGTGTAAATGGAGGAATACAGATTGTAAGAAGAGAAAGCTTAAAGATATCTGAAACCTTTGTATGTAATAACTATTTTACTATCTCACTATTTGCATTATGTTATGTTGTTTCTTCCAAATGTTGTGCTAACAGTTTACCTATTTTTTGTAGATTCAAAAGATAAATGGATGATAATATGGGTGCCATATTGAAGGCAAAGAGGGCAACGTTGTTGCAGCTCGATAAACTACTTCACTGGATAAACTACTTCACCTGGCATCTTTAGTTATCCCATAGGGCAGTGATGTTGTTAAAAAAATATATTTATATAATGTACCATGTGGATGGTGTTCCTATTGTAATGCAACGATTTTTATCCAGTATATGAGATGGTTCTCTTCTGTATATAGTGATATTAATTTTTCTCACTTCACATATGCCAAAGCACCATGTGGACCTATTTTGGCAATACAAGTTTAATATTATGCATGATTATGTAGACCTATTTCAAGTTATTGGAAATAAATTTAATAATAAATATTTTAAGTTAATTATTGGCAATAAATATATTAATAAATATTATGAATGATATATATGGACCAACGCTTCTAAACGCTGCAAATATTTAGTTATATCTGTTGTATAATAACAACTATAAAATTCAATCGGATAGTGCAAGCACCAACAGATATAAATGTTATCCATCTCTAGTTCTATACGTTGCTACCTAGCAACGCCCTTGTTACCAACCGATTGATAAGCGTTGCATTGTGCCCTTGCAACACCCAAAAACACAACGCATCATAATCTGTTGGTATATGCGCTAGCAACGCCTATATAGACATATAGATACAGATGAACGCGTTGCTGTAGGAGGGGTCTTTTAGTAGTGTTCGCGTTCTTCCTGCAGCAGGTTATTGACAGCCAACAACCACCAGTCGAAGAGCGACGTCAGGGAAGGAAGGATCTGGGTATCAAGCCAAGCGTTGACTCCCACCCAGATCTGCAGTGCGCACGGAGAGATTGTCGAGCGTCTGATTCGCAGAATCGCAGAGACGGCATAGGACGTGCGACGGCAGGCCACGAGGCAGGCGACGGTCAGCCGTCCAACATCGCCGACGGATGGAAAAATATTGCACACTTGCTGAGTGGCATCGCTTGCTTCATTGCATTCGCTGTTGCCCGACTTGTAATCTTGTTTGTTTGGTTTTCTCAAATATCTCATGAGAAACTAATAGCCAACAGAAGGAAAACATACTTATTTTTAATCATCCTGAGCTATCTATATATGGACATGAAAAGACATGGTCGTATGGCTCATAGGCACACTATTTATAAACCTAATTGACGGTTGCATGCCAGCAAAAACCATCGCCTCATACACTTTTTGCCTAGACCTGGATCTGGAAGCAGCGCAACGCGATGGTTTTCGACAACGCGTCACTAGACTTAGGTGTCCTTCTTGGTACAATTCGCTCCGAGGCCTAGGTTTGGGCTGCGGCTGGTGCGACGGGTCTTCGCGGCCTACTGCCCGGCAGCCTAGTAGGCCTAGTGGGTTGAGTTGTACGGGTGGTGGCTCTTTTGAGCTTGTAAATTTATTGTACAGTACTCTCTTTTCCTATCAATGAATCGAAACGCAAGGCTTTTTGCGTTTTCACGAAAAAAAAATACACTGCCATCAACAACAAATCTTCATATAAGAGAAGCGGAACGTGTTTCTTCTTGTGGCCTGCTTCATTCGATTCGTTTGATTACCCTGAGCTGTGACAATGACTATTACAGGAACACCCTTATTTTCCGAGTGAGATGAGTCGAGCAGGGATGACCCGTGAAGCAAGCTGACAAACGGCCAACGTGGCCGTGTTAACAAAAAACTTGCGTGCAAGGCTAGCTGCTAGCTCTTTATTATGTGATTAGAAAGGTTTTCTTAGGGAATTCGGATTTGCTTACAGCCGGGTTTTGTTGAGGCATCCAATTGGACTGATCAGCCGGACTATTTGTCGTTGGTCGCTTCTCTAAACTTTAGCGCTTGTTTGATTTAAAGGAATTTTGGAGGATTTTGATTTTTTAGAAATTTTTCTTGTGTGTATTTGTTTAATTCATAGGATTTGACCCTTAGAAAATTTTCTCATAGGATTGCATCGTACCATATTTTAGAGGAAACTTTCCATTCACCTCAACCTCATGTTACATTTTCTTTGTTTTTTTCCTGTGAATCAAATACTTCTTTAAGTAAAATTATTGTAGGATTCAACTGTACATGACATTCTAATCCTGCATTTCTCCTATTCCTGTATTTTTCCTATCACGACGAATCAAACATGCCCCCTTAAAAACTGGTGGCCATGCCAAAGAAGAGGGGCCTGGTGGTGTGGTTTTCAGGGCTTTGAGCCGACACGTGTATCATGGCAGAACATCTGTATCATGGCAATGTCAGAACGAAGCATCGGTGTGCCCTTTAACATGTTCTGCTACTGCTTTGGTTTTCTCAAATGTCCCAGATGTCTTTGTACGCATAAATATTAAAAGGATAAAAAAACAATCATATAGAGGTAGCTCTAGGCAAGAAGGTTTCCCATGGCTTCTAGTCACAGTCTGTACAAACATAAATCATTTGTTTTCCGAAAAGGACATACAAAACTTAACCTCGCGCTCTTTTTTCCCAGTTCTCATTTCTCATACATAATTTGCACAAGTGAAGCCAAAACTCCCACCCCTTGCAGTATGCATCATTCGATCTACTTCCCATAATTTTTCTTTTTAAATTCCTGATTCATTCTGTTTTTCTAGTTCTACCGATAACATCGGATTTCCCAAGTGAGATAACCGAGTAGGGACAATCGGTGAGGAAGCCAACACGGGTTAAACGGCCGGGTTACATGCATGGAGCTTTCGCAAAAGAAAAAAGTCAGTATTCAACTGTTTGTTGGGCAGGTTGCTTCATATAGGATCTAACAAATGACGGACAGTTGCTTCATACTCGGTAGTAAATATATCCATAGTTAAAATGTGGAGCATAACTCAATATGGGTCACCTTTGGAACCCTTGCCGGCTTAATGGGTCACTAATTCACAAAATGGGTTACCTTTGGTACAAATTTATAGTGGAAAATACAACAATATCGATGAGAGAAGACACGTCAGTAGATTTCGACTGTTTATGAAAATGAACCGGGAGAAACAACAAAACAAATAAAATAGGAGAACTGCGAGACTCAGCTCCCTGCGCAACCCCTCGGAGATTCGGAGATGAACTGCATATGATCCTTGTTGTCCGATCTGGTTTCTCCATTTCGTCGTAGGTTGGGCCGTGGCACCTAGTGCCTCACTTGTGCGCATGCCACTTCTCCAAGGTCATTTTCGGTGTGTGCTTGTTCCTTGAGTCGTAAGTGGGTTAGTTTGGGACGCTATGTGGTTTTGTTCTAATGCGATCAGGACGCGGCGTTGGCATACATTCTAACAGGTAGATGGGAACAATCGGCCAGTGTGGATTGTGCATTATGGTATCCACCATTCCCACCAATTCTATTTTCAAATACTATTTGCTTGGTTTGCTCAAATATCTCATGAGAGGTCACTCTGTACGTATAGACAACAACAACAAGAACAAAATATTCAACCATCCTGAGCTATCACTCTTTAAGACATGCTCTTATATGGCTGCTGGCCACTCTACTTATACACATAAGTGAGGGCTGAATTCCAACATAAACCATCGCCCTCATACACTTTTTGCCTTGTCATGCGTACATTGCCATTCCTGGAGATGAACCTTTGCATATGAGATAGGTTAACATGTTTTGAGCTTCATTCCATTTGTTTGTGTCCTTCTCAGCTACTGTAACCTGATCACACCCAAGTTTTCCAAGGGAAATGAGCAGGGCATGGACAATCCGTGAGGTGACAAGATTTATGTGGTAACTAATGCATGTGGATGACAATATCATCATCGTTTGTTTTAGTAAAAACGAGCAATGTCCAGAATCTCTGCTCAGGGGGTGTTTTTTCTAGGGCCTTGTAGAGGAATGCGCACTCTTAGGGACGAATTAATCATCTTGATATTCATGAAAGTGGGTACCAAGCTTCCCGTACGTAGTCGCCGGATTCTGATTTTTTCCTCATTTGAGATAGAGTAAATGGCATCGTGGATTACTCAATTTGTCCCGTACATGCATTTAAGTCACACATCTTCAAAACTGAACTAACCAGTCACTCAAATTGCAATTAGGTGCACCCGCAATCATAAAACGGTCTGGTGTCCGGTTTTCATCAAAAAACCGCACGCGTGCGACACGTGAAGTTGTTTTTTTGCAGATAGCCCCGCCTATGTAATTATTATTTTTCCCACGGACACCACAATTTCTTTTTTCCTGTCCACAAACCTACCTGAGACATACACAGCCAGGGCCTAAATCGATTGCTCCCGTACGTACCTGAATCGATTGCTCCATCGGCCGCCAGGGAGAAGACCACCACTGTCCTAGGGGGGACGCTGGAGGCAGGGGAAACGGCGGCGTCCGTCGAGGATCCTCGTCTCAGGATGCTCCCGTCGGCCGCCATGGAGGAGACGGTCTCAGACCACCGCTGGCCCAAGGGAGAGGACGGAGGCCGGGGAGACGCCGAAGGACGTCCGTCGGGGATCCTCGTCTCAGGATTGAGTGGCAGTCGACCCCCGTGCACGGTACGTATATCTCCCCCAAAAGGCTAGGGTTTCCTGTACTTGCAGCCGGCCGCCGCTTCTGCTCCTCGTAGGTGGTTCCGCAATTAGGATTGGTTAGGTGATTGTTAGGGAGGTTAGGCTTGCTTCTGCAATTAGGTTTGTACACAAAGAGGAAGGAAGCAACTGAGAAAATGCCTGGGAATATAACTCCAAAAATTAGAGACAAGTTGAGGAAAAATACAGAATTATAAAGAGATGTTGAAGTTTCTCCAACTACAAACATGGTTTTTGGAGTGGAGTCACATGGCAGGGATTATGTGGTGGAACTTAACTTGAGAGCATGACAATGCAGAAGATGGCAGCTCACATGTATACCTTGTAGCCATTCAATTGCTTGCATGAGGCATGAAAGAATTATGCCGGAGAGGATGGTCTCAAGCCGCTACTCTATGGCTACTTACATGCAAGCATATGGAGGACATATATTTCCTTTAAGAGATAAGGATGAGTGGAACCTATTGATGCAACTCCTATTTTGACACCTCTGTATGAAAAAGCTTCTGGAAGGAGGAAGAAAAATAGAAGGAAACACCCGGAGTAGAGCGAAGATGGCACTAGGTTGAGCAAGCATGGAGGTATAATGCATTGTGGATATTGCAAAGAAGCTGGCCATAACAGAACTGATTGTAAACACCAAAAAGCTGCAATATTGAGAGAAATTGATGCACCAGAGGCACTAGAATTAAACACCCAACAACAACCATCAGTGCAGCAAAAGGAGCAGTCTGCATATCATACCTCAATTAAATCAAAAATAAAAGGTCCTGCTACACAAATGGAAGCAAAAAGTATAAGCTCAAGAGGAATAAAAAGAAAACAGAGTTCCAATATGAGGGAGCATATTGAGCAAGTCATGGAGGCAGCAAGGAGGAAGAAATCAAAACAAGTAATAGATGAAAATGGTGATATTGACTTCCCTGTGATTAGAACCGTAAGTGTTTTTCATGCTTTCTCTATGTTTTCTTATTTCATGCCAAACCATTGTCCTAATCTAAATTATTATGTCCACCTCATACCATATTAATCAAAACCAAATGCGGCTAGAGCTAGATCCTGAACACATAGAGGATTCTATGGTGCATATTTTGGGACATGAGGTAAAGATAATATTAGTTTGTTTCATTATGTCAATATTTGAGTCTTCATTCCATCAATAGGCATATGAATGTTTATTTCATTGTGGTAAATAGAGACCAGCTACTGGAGATCCTTTAATTATGGAGGAAATGCCCGGAGAAAGATATTTCATAGCAGAACATAGAGCCAATATACCCGCCGCGAGAGGGGCACTTGTCAACACATCTGGGAGAGCACTGGAAGCTACAGGTTCAAGTATGATCAATCACAAATTATTTTATAGCACAAACCTACTTTAATTATTGTAATATCTTCTTGTATAGGAGCAACAGGGGCTAGTAGAGCATGGGGAGCAAGAAAGGCTACGGAAACAAGGGGAGCAAAAGGAGCAAGAGGAATACGGAAAATATCACAAGAAGAGGCACGTCAAGAAGAGTTTCAGTCAACTCAAGGACCTCCAAGAGATGATGCATGAGGAGCTCTAATTTGAGTGTAGCACAAAATGATTGTGTACTAGTTGATATCAGTACTAGTTGATATGAGAACTATCTTTTGGAGTGCTTTTGAACTGTTAAAATTGCTTGCATTGTATTACCTATGTGCTGTAAGACAAATATATTATGCACGAGCTGTCCAAAATAGTGTATAATTGTGCCATCATGCGCTGTCCAGTTTTTCATGTTCAAAAATGGTGTATATTTGTGCTTATATGCTGTCCTAAATGATGTATATTTGTGCCAAAATGCTGTTCAGTTTTTGCTGTCCAAAAAGCCCCAAAATTCTGTCCAAATGCTGTCCAAAAATCCTCCAAAAGCCCCAAAATTCTAGCCAAAATGTTGTCCAGTTTTAGCGGGGGTTAACCGCAAAGTTTTCTATCCAAACCAACCTCACATGTCGCGCGCGTGCGGTTTTTTTGGCAAAAACCAGGCAGCAAACCGTTTTGTGACCGCGGGTGCACCTAATTGCAAGTTGAGTGACTGGTTAGTTTAGTTTTGAAGATATGTGACTTAAGTGTACATACGGGGCAAGTTGAATGACCCACGGTGCCATTTACTCGAGATAGCAGGCGTCTCGAACGGAAGAAGTAATTGCTGGAGGTCAGAGTGGTCACGGAAAGTGGTGGATGGGAACTGACCACTGCTAGGGGGTTTGATGGCCACCGGGTTGTGTATAAGGATGGCAATGTGCAGAGCATGGGCAAGGTAGAGCAATACCATACCCATGCTCGTGTAGCCAATGGGTACAAAAGCTTACCCATACCCGTATCCGCGGGTATAAAACTTTACCCATAAACATACCTGGCTTGTACCCGTATCCATTGGGTACCTGATGGGTATATCCATTAGTATACAAGTTATTCAAAATTTTAATTTCATCAATAGCATGTTTGAAAAAAAGACAATAATCTCTACTTACTAATAGTAGATGAGTACATAAAAGTATCAAATTAAAGTTTAGAAGTGGCAATCTCATACTCGTCCCTAGGCTTCTTGGCCGCGTAGGTTCAAACTCTATAGGTAAGTTTTACATGTCAGTTTAAACGGGCAAGGTATGTGTATATCCATGGGTACAAGTCTATACCCGTGCCCGTACCTGTGACTTAACGGGTAGGGTATGGGTATTACTCATGGGTATAAAAGTATGCACATACCCTATCCATGCGGATTCTTAGTTGTGTAATTTTCACTTCATTCAGGTTATTGTGTAGGTAGGACGTTTCTTATGCAATTTTCATTTCTGATTCTGAGTTGTAAACAAAAAGTAGAGGAGCTGGTGGAGTCAGCGATCAAGGTCAAACTTAGATAGACAGCATATGTTGTATAACCAAAGTTTCTATAAAGATCTGTTGCAAACTGCATGGATATATAATGGCCGTGTATGAGTCCTTGCTTACAATAATGGTTGACGTTCCTGTCCGACAGTTTAGCATTTGACCGTTACTTAGTCAACTAGCTTTTCACTGACACTTCCCATCTATCCCCATGTGAGCAATATGCATGCTGTGTTGGATCCGTTCAACATGCCAAACGATATGATTCTCTTTATAAAACATGACATCGAAAATGTAAGAAATCTGAAATAAGTTTTGTCAGCTTCCGAGCAATTTTCGGGTCTTAAGATCAACTTTCATAAGACTAAATTATTTTATTTTGGTGAGACCCAGGACGAGGTCCACCGGTATGCCAAACTTTTTGGCTGCGGGCAAGCTCAATTTCCGATTAGCTACTTGGTGATTCTGATACAATATCAGGAACTTACAAAATGCCGAATCAAAACATGTCGAGGAGAGAACTAAAAAAAGACTAAGCGGTTGGAAAGTAAAATTGCTATCCCTAGACATTAATTTGATACTAAGTAATATTATACTATGTATGATTTTATTATTCCATCTTACTAAAGTAGTCTTACAAAGATTGAATTATTTCCATCGACCGACAGGGGCGGGACTACATATAGCTGAGTGGGGGCAAATTTGAAAAATTCAGTGCAGTTCTATCATATTTAAAGGGAAACGTTTCAAAAAACTCGAATTTGTGCTTGAAATGCCCCCGCTCAGATGAATTGCCCCCACAGGTTTTTTTGTCTGGGTCCGCCACTGTTGACCAAGATTCTTTTGAGAAGATAGTGAGAAAAAGAAATATTGATGGCTAAATGGGGTGTCTTTGCTGTCCCAAAGATCAATATGGGCTAGGTATTCATGACCTTAACGTTGAAGTATTATCCTCCTTAGTAAGAGGGTTTTTAAGATACTTATTACAAAAGAGGTGTATGACCAACACTCTTATGAATAAAATATGTACGTTCAAATGCATTATCCCAAATTCAATGGAAGCGTAGGGACTCATATTTTTGGGCCGGTCTAATGAAAACAAAGAAACACTTATTTTTCTTTGGATCGTTTCCTATTAAGGATGGCTCGGAAATTCGTTTCTAGGAGGATAAGTGGTTGGGAAATGCTACACTTTGGGGACAATATCCATCTTTGTACAATATTGTCTGTCAGAAGACTTATACAATCGCCATGGTTTTGAAATCTTTTTCACGGAATGTGACGTTCATACGAGATTTAATCAGCCCTAGACTTGCATCATGTAATGGGATGATGGGAAAATGGGGCAAAAAAACATGCGTCCATGTCATAGAGACGCGAGTATAATTTAAATGAGTAAGTGAATAAAGTAATAAAAAGATCAAACATTACAGTTACTTTATTTTTAGAACTCTGACATTTACATAAAGGAACTATTAATTACATCTCTGAAGAGAAATCCCCTGATTAAGAATTCCAGCATAACTTTACATAGCGTTACAACATGTGAATACTACAAAATAAATAAAAGTCCTCCTTGTTGTCCTCCCCGCCAGAATGATCGAGGAAGCCTTCGATATATTCACTGCTAAAATATGTGTAGAATTAATAATGGTTTGGTTTATTTGAAGCATATGGCATTTTAATTATCATATTATTCACTTGTACAAATATTAATAGTACATAATGTTCATGTATATAACATGTGTCGGCCTTGGCTACTTTCACATAGCACGTTAAGCATTAGGGATTTAGTTGTGAGTGGTGTCTATACTTTTGATCATATGAAGATCTATTTAAATGGTTAACTAACTAACTAAAGAGCATCTATGCAATGTAAAATATAACTCTATTTATGAGTCATTTTGTCATGCATGTGATTTCTATATGCATGGGCATGTGTACAATATAGGGCAGAACTCTGTTTACGAGTGAATTTTATCATGCATGTGATATATGCATACATGGAATGGAGGAAACATTTCGTTTACTTGGTGATGACAATGTATATAGAATTGTGCCAAGATAACATATGGGGATGTTATATGGAATTTCATGATGCACTATGATATGTTCAGTACAAATAACATAAGCTATGACCCTAGTTATCATTTAATTTGTATGGATATATTCACATATATGAGAGGAGTGCATTTTGTAGTTTTAATCTTTTCAAATGCACTATGTTATTTTAGTGCAAGTGACCTAGGCTATGACCCTAGTTGTAATTTAGTCTTATGGATGCATGCACCTATATGAAGGGGATGTATGGTTTAGTTTTAATATGTATGATCTTATATTATGACATGTAAGTTAATTTCCAACATGCATTTGTATTAGTACTATTTTTATATAGTCCCATGTATGTTATATATGAACAAGTGACTAAGTGGAACTAGTCAAATATTTATGTGATTTTGGATTTCAGTTTATGATAAGTTTATGAGTGAATTTTATCATGCATGTGATATATGTATACATGGAATGGAGGAAACATTTCGTTTACTTGGTGATGACAATGTATATAGCATTGTGCCAAGATAACATATGGGGATGTTATATGGAATTTCATGATGCACTATGATATGTTCAGTACAAATAACATAAGATATGACCCTAGTTATCATTTAATTTGTATGGATATATTCACATATATGAGAGGAGTGCATTTTGTAGTTTTAATCTTTTCAAATGCACTATGTTATTTTAGTGCAAGTGACCTAGGCTATGACCCTAGTTGTAATTTAGTCTTATGGATGCATGCACCTATCTGAAGGGGATGTATGGTTTAGTTTTAATATGTATGAGCTTATCTTATGACATGTAAGTTAATTTCCAACATGCATTTGTATTAGTACTATTTTTATATAGTGCCATGTATGTTATATATGAACAAGTGACTAAGTGGAACTAGTCAAATATTTATGTTATTTTGGATTTCAGTTTATGATAAGTTTGACTTCACTTGTATTTATGCTAGCATCACGTAGTAACATTTTGCCCATGCATATCATAACCAAGTGAAGTATGGTGGTTTGTTCTTGCTTGTATTATCACTAACATGGCGTAGAATATATGCCCATAGTGTAACCAAACTCGAAGTATATTTCAATTTATAAGCATGCTTAACATATGGAATACATGCATGAAACATGATGGTGTAATATGATGGAGTACTCAGTAGCTATGCACATGGAGTTGGTTCTTCTCAGATTCAAAGTTGTTTATCTAGGAAGATGACATGCAACAAATATTTTATCTGGTCTCCCATGGTTAACACAAAAAATGCAATCTTAGCTCTCCATTTAGAGGACTAGACTAGGATCTTGTATATAGAGCAATTATATCCTAATTTATACCATCATATATAGAGAGATTTTTGATACCAAAAGAACATGAGTTTGATTTCTATATTTATCCTTGATTTGTATCAACATTGAATATAAATCACCATGTGACCAAACCAAGAAATATCTGATATGTGCATCTAGTATCAACATAGGACCAAGGATCACTATGATACCAAATTAAGGATTTGGTTTCTTATCTTGATTTGTATCATCATGAGATCTTGATTACCATGAGACCAAATCAAGGGTAGATTAATTTGGACAAGCTAAAGCAATGTATGCAAATATATTCTAACTGAAATTACTATTGCCATTATTTCTACTTGTAATGTTGATTTGTATGAACATGGGATTAAGATCACCATTGACGGAATCAATAAGAATTTTAATATGTGTACCACATATATATCAACATAGGACTAAATATCACTATGAGACAAAATTTAGGATTTGGTTTATATTCTTGATTCGTATTATGGTGGGATCAAGATCACCATGAGGCCAAACCAAGATCAATTTTATTGTACAGGCTAGAGAAATGTATGCGATATATATATGCTATGAACTTTGCCTCTTTTCTCACCTTGGCGGTGGAGCCGAACATGAGCAACGGTGCCTAAAGATGAACTGGCACTGGCCTATGGCAACCATGAAACTACGCATATGTCAGGGTGTATGTTGAGAGGATGGAGACTAGCGACGCAGGGGTGAGCATTCGGCGAGGGTGTCCACCGGCGAGCGGCCGAGAAGGTGATGACAAGCAAGCAGCACTTTGGTGCTCAACATGTATGGGTGCAGAACGATGTCGGGCTAGACTGACACGGTGGGTCATTAGCAATTCATGATTGGCAATTGATATCTAGCTATGGACTGGAACAGAGCGCGAAGTCGTGAAGTTAATTGTTGAAAGGGTCATTCGTCGATCTCTGCTGTGTCAGCAGAAACTGAAATCATTCAATTCAAACGATTTAAAAGGTAACTTCTAAACGCAAACAAACAGTTAAACACTAATACGTTTAACCATTGGCACAATATGCATGAGGGTTTTACAAGGTTTTGGCCCATATTTTTATGTTGGTGCATGAATCTTTGGACATCAAACCATAGATATATGCCATTTAATGTTTCCCAGGCGCAATGCCTTAAACTTTTTCTTCTACTTTGAAGTACTCTGAATGAGTGCAAAGTGTATTCTGATATTAATCAAGTGTTAATCAATTAGTAAGAACGCCATCTTTCATACTACCTCCATTCCGGTTTATAAGGCAAATATATATTTCAAAAAATAGTTTGAACATAAATTTTGGTCAATAAAGTACAAACTATATTAACAAAAATTATACAATTAGATTTATATTTAAAATACGATTCCAATGGTATAATTTTTGTGACATATAATTCATATATTGTTGACTAAATTTACGGTCAAACTATTTTCTTAAAATACGTATTAGCCCTATAATCCGGAATGGAGGGAGTAGTATACACATAAAGTTACATCTCTACAACTCGATCAAGCCATATCAATCTTTGAGAATGTAACTAAATTACTTCCCAACTCTGCTACCGCAGGGAGTTCCTTCCACAGAAGAGGCGCGCCATCTCTGCAGTGCATGCCGCCGACCCTGCCAAGAACAGCGGGTCTGCACCCACAATGACGAAGATCTCTTCCTCGACGGCGGTAACAGAGGCGTCCTTGGACGAGATGACACCCGAGAGTTGGGCGGTAGACAGCTGGAAGTCGAGGAAGGCTCGAGAATGACAACTTTCACCGGAAGATATTAGACTTGTCATGTTAATTTAGTCATTTAGTCAAGATTAACCGTTGTAAGGATCCTTTGTCCATCCCATCTCCTACTGTGTTAGCAGAAACTGTAATCATTCAATTCAAACGATTTAAGAGGTATACTCTCAACGCGAACAAAAAGTTAAACATAACACTTTTAGTCGGGCTTATAGCTCCTATGCGACGTCTTTACGTGGAATTGGAAGGAAAGCAACATCGTTGAAAAGAATAGCTCGCATGCGACGGTTGTGAGGCGACAAATAGCTCCCGTGCGACACTTCTACTTAACCCCACCAGACCGTCAACGAATTCGAATCAGCTGAGCACAGTAGGACCCACAGCCTCTCCACGTCACGGCGGAACTCACCTGATGTCCACCTCATATCGTGGGATCCACCCTGTGGTTGAAGAGAGCCGTTGGCCCCGATCCGTCCCCGCACCCGAGCACTCCCGCCACCGTTCCAGCATCTCATCCCCTTCCGTTTTCTTCTCCGGTGAGCAAGTGCGGCAACGCCTGCGAGGTATGTCGAGCTCTGCTTCCTCCCACGGCTCATGGCCTCGGTATGGTGCGGTGTGATGAGGAGGTGCCCCGATTGCCCCCGTACCGCTGTTGGAGATATGCCCTAGAGGCAATAATAAATGTAGTTATTATTATATCTTTGTGTTTATGATAAATGTTTACATTCATGCTATAATAGTATTAACCAGGAAACATTAATACTTATGTGATTTGTAAACTAAATAAGAGTCCCTAGTAAAGCCTCTTCATAATACTAGCTTGTTGGTTAATAGATGATTGTGGTTTCCCTATCATGAACATTGAGATGTTATTAACAACAAGATCATATCATTAGGAGAATGGTATGATGGACATACTCCTATAGATAAGCGTAGCATAAAGATCAAGTCATTTTAATAGTTCAATTGCTATATGCTTTCTGATACATAATAACCTAATTCCTTCGACCATGAGATCATGTTTATCACCATCACCGGAAGGATGCTTTGATGACATCAAACACCACACCGTAACTGGGTGGCTATAAAGGTGGCATTGAGTGTTTGGAAAGTATGGGTTGAGACACATGAATCAAGAGTGGGATTTGTCCATCCATATGACGGATAGATATACTCTGGGCCCTCTCGGTGGAATGTCATCCAATTAGCTTGCAAGCATGTGGTAGCTCTGAAGGGATCACATACCACGGGAACGAGAAAAGAGTACTTATCGGTAACGAGGTTGAACTAGGTATGCAGAGATACCGACGATCAAAACCTCGGATAAGTAAACTATCGTGAGACAAAGGGAAATTGGTATCGTATGTAAGTGGTTCATTCGATCACAAAGTAATATTTGAAATATGTGGGAACCATATGAATTTCCATATTCCTCTATTGGTTATTGATCGGAGAAGTGTCTCGATCATGTCCGCATAATTCACGAACCGTAGGGAGACACACTTAAGGATTTGATGTTGTTTGAGTAGTTATGGAATGATGAGTAAGAGACTGAATGTTGTTTGGAGTCTCGGATAGGATCCGGGATATCACGAGGAGATCCGGAATGGTCCGGAGAATAAGATTCATATAAGGAAAGTCCTGTTTCGGGGTTGGAGAATGGTTCCGGTGTTTTCATCAGGAATGTTCTAGAAGGTTCCGGAATGTCTGGCACTCCGGAGGGGAAGGGTGCATGAATGTGTCATTACAAGTTGGAATGGTTGCATCATGTACTAGGTGTCATCGCTGAACAAAATAAAGGGATAAATCAAATCCTAGTTTGAAAAGTCAAACGCCAATTTGAAAAAGTCAAACGGCTATTTTGTTTGGTGGAGGGAGAGTAGGAAACCTACTTGGGGAGGAAGTCCCTCTCCCTCCACCGCCGGCCCATGGAGACCGAGTTGGGGAGGGACTCCCCTCCCCTTGGCACGCCCCCTCCACCTACATAAGGAGGGGCAGGGCTGCTCCTCCAAGCACACAACTTGCACCCCGCAAACCCTAGCTCCAAGTCGCCGGCGACGCCACCTCCTGCTGCCGTCGCTGCTGCCTAGGGCAAACCCTAGCCGCCGACTTGGGCTTCCCCAAACCCTAGCCGTCGGCCTAGCCCTCTCTCCTTGGTGCGTATAAATCCTAGATCACCGAGGCCTCTCTCATAGTCCACCATACTCGCTCCGGCTTAAGGCGAAGCCCTGCGAGATCTCCCCTCTACTTCCGGTACCACGCCGTCGTGCTGCCGAAATCGCGAGGAGAGTGCTACAACCTCCGCTGCCTGCTGGAACAAGGGAGAGGAAGGTCTTCATCGAGTACCGAACGTGTGACCGATCATGGGAGAGCTCTTAGCAGCGCCGGAAGGATCATCTACACGATCTTGAGATCGGGAAGAGTACGACTACATCACCCACAAGAATCTGATCTCGTTAACCGCTTTGGAATCTTTGAGGGTGAGTTTCACTATCCACTCGTTGCTACAATCTAGTAGATAGATCTTGGCTTGTTTGTTTGCATGCGGTAGAAATTTTTTGTTTTCCATGCTACGAACCCCTACAACCGCGCCCCTGAAGCGGCTTGTCACATCCACCGACAAGAACGGCAACATTGGCCGGGAATTTGTGAAGTGTGAGAGCAAGCCCGAGCCGGGAAAGGTGAGATCTGAGTGTTCCGAGCGCCAATTTCTCGCTTTTCTTTCGAAATTTCATGCATTTCATCGAACTTGGGATTTAGGGTTCATCTCTGCGATTTCAGGAACTGCCAAAATGTGGGAATTTTGAGTGTCTTGATGAGTACATCGATTGAATTGGGGTGGAGGTAGCATCCCGGGAGCTCGAAAACCCGTCTGTGGTGGAGCAATTGGGATGTGGCAACCCCATTTCCGATGGTACTACGGTAGATGCGGAAGTGAAGGCCGACCTGAAGAAGATGAACAAGCAGCTAAGGCAAATCATCAAATTGAAGAAGCAGGACAATCTGATGGCCGTTTTTTATTTTTGTGTAATTTCTCTCGGATTAGTTTATCTCCTGATCGTTAGTCATTAGACAGCGCAGTCAGTGTTCGGGTGATGCTTTGTAATGTATGTAATGGTCTATGTCTTTGGATTCAATAAAATGCAACACAAATTCGGGCTAATTTTGAGCTGCTCTGTTTTCGAAATCAGTATTCCTTCAGTTTCGTCAGTTTCGTCAGTGTTCCTTTTATCGACAGGTGCGCGGTAATGAGAGGGGGAGGGGTTGAAAAGTTAAAAAAAAAACAATTGACGAGGATTAAAAAGGCCAGACCCAAATAGAACTTAGTCAGGCCAAAATGGTCGTATCCAGGCCCAATAATAACTATATGTTGATTGGGCAAAAAAAATGGTACTCACGTTACAATCTAAATAGGGAAATGTGGATCTGCAGATACTCGTGCTTAGGTCGCAATCTTTTTTTTTGCGAAAGTAAATATATAAATGAAGTCCAAGGGCATCCATTTAACTAACATAACTTGGACGCTCCTTTAACTTATGTAAATATGTAAATGTCTTGTTTGAAAATGAACCATGTGTTGTTTGAAAATAATCAACCATCTTTACGTTAACTTATTCTTCCTTTTAAGATTTTCTAATTTCACTCATTTTATAAATATTGCACGACTATTATATGAGAACTTGTTTTTGTGTCTTTTGTTTTATGCACTTGTTGTTTTGAGTGTTTTGACAAATGACAATACAATAAAACACAGATTACAATAAAACAAGGGGATAGACAATATTGGGATAACAATCCTTATATTAGATAGCCGGATCGATAACATTGGAATAACATTACAATAAAAAGAAAAAAGTACAATAATATAGAAGGGAATAGGCGCCCCGCCTAAACCCTGGGCTAGCCCCTAAACCCTAACCCTAGCTACCCTACTCCATCGGCGGTGGAGGCGGTGCCGGTGCCGTCGCCCACCGAGCCGCCGCCGCAGCATTCCATGCCGCCAGCCTCTCCCGCTGCTCCCGCTTCCGCTGCTCCTCCTGGAAGGCCCAGCGATTGGCCTCCCGTTGCTCCTCGTCCTCCCATCTGCGCCTTTTATTCAAGGCACGCTTGGCCTGCTTCTCCTCCCACCTGGCGTAAGCAGCCTCCTGCTTTGCCTCCTCCTTCTCCGCCTTAGCCCAGTACGCTTCGGAGGGGAGGTTGCCGCCGCCGAGGACTGGGTTGTGGACGATGGGGCCCTGCTCCCAGGGGCAGGGCGGGGATTTGCGTCCCTTCTTCTTGCCACGCTTGGGGCGCGTGGGCGCCTCCTGCTCCCAGAACTGCTTGTGGTCCGGGTGGTTGTCCTCGCCACTTGTGTCAAGGAAGCGGAGGGGGGAGGTCGCCATGGTCGCCGGAGTGTTTGGGGGCTGGGAGGAGGCAAAGGGACGGGCTCGATCGAGGTTGAAGATGAGGGGCAATATGAGATGAGGAGGCAAAGGCGTTTTGCCTATTTATTGAGGGCGGGGCGTGAAGGGCGGCGTGGGAATCCAGCGTTGCGTTGGCGCAGACGCGTGCGCTGCGTTGCGTGTGGGCAACGGGCGTGATCAATGCGAAAGAGAGAGAAAATTTGCTAGGATGCGACGTGACCCCTGCACCGCCGCCCCCGCCCCTGCATGCATGCATGCATTAATGTGAAAGAGAGAAAAAACGTCCAAGGTAGTTGTTCATTGGCAGTGAAAAATAAAAGGGAAAATAGAATTTGGCCTTGATTTACTTCGGTAATAAATGCAGGAATCTAGTACCAAGGTACTCGTTCGTTTTTACACACCGCATGCAACAAACTCGTTTGTTTTTACACACGCAAGAAAAATCGGTGGGAGTAATCAGAGGAATGTCAATTGGAGGGAATAGAGGGAGTATGAAACTAAGTTTATAATATTTTAGATTTTGATTTTTTTTCTTATATACGTAGTCAAAGTTGATATTTTAGATTTATAAATATTGACTTTTTGTATGGCGCATGAACCAGATGGGAGTAAGTTTGACTGAAGAAAGTTTTTCGACGTACACTTATTTAATACGCTGCAGTGCTGTTGCACGCAAAATAGCTAGACTGCGACGCTAGGGGCAGCTGCATGCATGGTGTAGCCCGCCCCGCCCAGCGCCCTCGCATACCACGCTCGGTCCAACGGTCAATGGAGTGTGCCACACTATAGTTATATTTATTACATATTTTAGATTTTGATATTTTTTCTTAGGCTGGTCATAGTGACATGTATACTCCCTCTGTCCACAAATAAGTGTACGTTTCGCTTCAAAATTTGTCCACAAAAAATGTACTTCTACCTTTCCAATGCACTTTAAAGTAGAAAAAATTGCTTTAGGAAATCAAGTCCAATAACATTTAGCAAATGATCTCTTCAATTTATTTGCGGACGGAGGGAGTATGTGGGAGTAACTTAGATTTGGTATCGTGCATATGTTAATAGTATAAGTTACTACCCATAGTGCAAAATAACATAGATGTGGTATCATGCAAATTCTCATTTATTACAATAAACCTGAGGGGAGTAAGTTTGACTGAAGAAAGTTGTTACACGTACACTTATTTAATGCGACGGAGAGAACTTATTTAATGCGACGGAGGGAGTAAATACGCTGCAGCGCTATTGCACGTAAAATAGCTAGACTGCGACGCTAGGGGCAGCTGCATGCATGGTGCAGCCCGCCCCACTCAGCGCCCTTGCATGCCACGCTCGGTCCAACGGTCAATTGAGCGTGCCATGCTGTACCTTATCTGTTCATGGAAAAATAATGAAGCCAATCAGATTCCAGAATCGTCCATCCCACGGATCGCCAAGAGCTAGCCGCGAAATCCTTCTAAGAGACGCCAACCAATCAGGTTGCAGAACAAGCCCTTCCATGGATCGCCTAGAGCCACCCGCGTAATCCTTCTAGAAGACGCGATCGGACGGCCACAGTGTCGCGGTAGGGTTAGATCTACGTTCCTCATTCGGCCTTAGGGTTAACTGGGTTTATGATGCAGTCAACGGGGTTTCACAAGTTTGACCAGACATTCAAATGTGCATAACTAATTCAAAAAAATACAAAACCTTCGCATGGTGTCATGTTATGTGACATAGTTGTGAGGAAAAATATCAAACTTGGTCTATTGATCATATTTTAAAAAAACCATTCACAAAATGACCTATCTCCTCCGAAGTTTTCTGGCTTTCGGGTCAAATGAGCAATGATATGGCTAGAATCAAGCCATAGTTTGTGATAATGTGCCCATATTTGGCATGCATGTCTATAATGGGATGACTAACAATGTTGTAGCACAAAGGTTTCCTTTTCGACGCACAGAAAATCCATTTTCTATTTTCTGAGTGCCGAAAGAGGGGGTTTGTGAAGCAACCACCAAATTGAAGTTTCAAAATGGTAACATCCTATTTTTCAAAAATACTATACCACCTAGCATGTACAATTTCCCAACTTGAGTATCTCAAACCTTTTATTCCATCCCTGGTGAAAAAGAAAAATCATGCCGAATCGGTTGGAAGTGGGTAAGATATGAACTCCAGGTACATGATTTCATGCTGATGATTTTTTGTAAAAATCATTTTTAGGTTCAAAACATGCTATTTCATCAGAGATCCAATGCTAGTTCTGTGAGCCTCAGCCCCTAGCTAAGAATATTTATGAAAACCCTTCAAGTTTAACCAGACATTCAAATGTGCATAACTAATTCAAAGAAAATCAAAAAAAATACAAAACCCTCGCATGGTATCATGTTATGTGACATAGTTCTGAAGAAAAATATCAAACTTGGTTTTAGAAATGGTCGAAAAAAAACTTGCTTACAAATGGGGTGGTTTACCCTAGCTTTGGAGCCCATTTCTACCCTATTTTGGGTGAGGGTGAGTTGTACTTCACAAAAGGGATCAGGGTGAGGATGAGTTGTATTGTACATATGAGAAAAACGTTGGAAGCTCATACAAACATAGAAAAGTGACATAGCTACATCTGTTGAAATTCAAATTTACCATCATATTTGAATTTTGTCCAAATTATCAACAAGTGACAAATTATTATAATAACAAATATTTACAACAACAATTGCCAAATTATTATAATAACAAATGTTTACAACAACAACAACTGCCAAATTATTACAATAACAAATGTTTACAACAACAAGTGCCAAATTCAAAGTCTATTTCTTTTGGCTCTTCTTACCCCTCATTTTCTTCTCCTTCACAAGTTTCACACCACACAACAGGTTTATGCTCTTCTTTTTCTTACCATTACCATCTGGCCTCCCCATAGCACGTCCAAGAGTCTCCTTCACCTCTTGCACCTCCTCAACAACCTCATGATCATGATCTAGAGCCTCATCAACATGGTCACTTTGCACCAGAGCCTCAACAACATGGTCAGTTTGCACCAGAGCCTCAACAACAGGCTCATTTTACACCAGAGTCTCAACAACAGGCTCATTTTGCACCAGAGCCTCAACAACAGGCTCATTTTGCACTAGAGCCTCAACAACAGGCTCATTTTGCCCCTCATTTTGCACCAGAGCTTCCAAATCAGAATCGGTGTGCCCTAAAGCCTCAACAGTTTGCACATCATCCTCCAAAACAAGTTCAGATTGCACCTCAGCAGCACCAAACATGATCTGGTTAGTTCTCTTCTTTCTTTGGCCATTGATTCTTGCCCTTTTCACTGGCCAGCGTTCGTCAACAACAAGAGATGGGCCTTTTTCTCCACGCTTCCTCGTGAAAACAAGCAAGTTAGCTGGGGGAGAAAAATCATCAATAAGAAATGGGATAGATTTTGGATGAACATACTTTGGCTTTTTAGCAGTGTATCTGCACTTGGTAGAGCCAGCTCGGTGTCCAAGTTCTTCACAGAGTTTGCATCTATTCTTGTTACCTTTTTGGGCCCTTTTTGGCTTGGCATCTTTCTTTCCCTTCTTGCTGCTCCCACCTTTCTCAAACCAAGCCTTGAATCTACTCTGCTTGGGCCTGCCAGCCTTTCTTTTCATCAAAGGAGGACACAAGGAGAACTGAATGTCCACTTCAGGCCAGTGAGACTGATCTGTAAGTGCTGGAATTGGTGTTCCATATGCAGCCTTGAATTTTGCTACAGAATAATACTCATGCAAATATGGGTGCATATTTAGCTTGTGTTTGGAGGCCAAGAAAAGTATGGCATGCTCACAAGGCTTCCCAGTGTGTTGTCACTCAAGGCATGTGCATTCATGCAATTGAGTGTGAAAAACATGCCTCCTGCCAGTCTTTGTATCTTTGACTTCAGCACCCCACAATGAGGATTTCTCAACACGCAAATGTGCAAGATTTCTGCTCATGTTGACCACCTGCTGCACAACATCAGGAAGCTTATCTCCTTGAAGAACATCACCAACCTTCTTCTCAATTCCCACAACCTCATGATCATGATCCTGATCTGGTCAACCATGTCATGGACAGGCAAGTCTTTTAACTCCTTCACTTTATTGTTGAAACTTTCTGCGAAATTATTGTTGATATGATCACATTTGATGGCAGTGCTAAAACCAGACCTGTACCATAAAAGAGAATGGTAGGTTTCCAACCATCCTCCTGAGAGCATGCCACCTTAATCTTCTCAAGATGATATGAATGTGTCTGCCTGGTGTAAGATCTTGCTGCTGGCCACATGCATCCAAAATCATCTCCTCTGAATTTTTTGATCAAATTCATCCACATATGGCCGAAGCACTCCCTCTACTTAGCATGAGGGAAAACAATCTTCACTGCATTTTCTAAACCTTTACATGCATCTGTATGCACTGCCAATGGAGACACTGGCCCTATGCATCTTTTCAACTGCATCATGAACCATGTCCATGATGCCTCTGTCTCAGACTGAAACATGCCAATAGCTACAGGGAACATCCAATTGTGTCCATCTAAAGCATTGCATGCTTCTAGTTGACCATTCCACTTTCCAGTTAAGAAAGATGAGTCTATACTCAAATATGGACGGCACCCTGCTTTGAAGCCATCGATGCAAGGCTTTAAATCCATGAAGAATTTAGAGAAGAAGACTTTCCCATCAGCAGTTACCTCAGTATCTATCTCCACAATACTGCCAGGTGACCTCTCCTCTACTTCTGCTTTGAAGTTATAAAGCATTCGAAAGGTATTTGCCCAATCACCATATAGCTCTTTAATTGCCCTTTGCTTTGCCTTCCACACTGTAGTATAATTCAGCTTAATGGGGTACTGCTTTTCCAAGTCTATTTTCAGTCTCTTTGCAGTGTTGTTTGGTGTTGTGGCTAAAATGGGCTTGATATTTTCTGCAACCCATAATTGTGATGTCATCTTTGTAACTGTTTGAGAACTTGTAATGCAAGTATGAGGTTTTGGAATTTGATTCACTCTTATTGTCCTTCCATCAGGTTGGCGTCTAGCAGATATATACCACTTGCAAGTCTTGGCACCACCATCATAACCTATGCATTTTGCATAGAAATTCTTTTTATCAGTCCACATAGTCTTGGTAGCAAACTCACGTTTGACTGCATATGTCCTGAAACACATCCTGAATTTATCCATGCTTGGAAACAATCTCCCAACTTCAATAACTGGGTCCTCTTTGTCATAAACTGTTATTAGCTCATCATCATGTGCATCATCTACATGAACTGCAACATTTTCCAACAACTCTAGATCTATATCTGCCTCTTCATCTCTTAAATGGTTGTCATCATCATTTGCAGCTTCATCCCTCTTCTTCTCCTTGTCTCTGTCATCTATAGGAATGCCAAAAAGCTTTGCCATTTCAATGTCATCTATTGGTGCAATGACCAAATCAGTCCGGTCATGTATCTCAGATGAATTCCAATCAACAGTTACAATCCTTTGTGCATTACCATCTGCAGCCTCCCCTTGTGCATTAGCATCATCCTCCACTGTTAACACTTCCAACTCAGTAAGTATAGGCATTACTTGCCTTTGTGCAGCCCAATCATCCTCGACCATCTGAGCAGCCAGCTTCGAGGCCACATATCCAACCCTTGAATCAGGTTCCAGATCAATGAGCTGTGCTAAACACAGAACAATTTTGCTTGTCCAACCGTTTCGCTCATCGATTTTATCAACTATATGTTCACCTGTCTCAACCCTAACATAGTCACATTTGTAATCATCAAATCGTAACAAAGAAACTTCTTGCCCTGGCCCCCAAACCACACTATTCGCAATTTTTTCCACCATTTTCCTCACCGCCTCCTCTCCCATGTTTATTAGCTCTTGGGGATCAACATGTTCCAATTCCACCTCCCATTTAACAACGGTGTCTCTCTCAATGAGCTGCGTGCTGCCATCAACTAAAACAGCCCTAGAGGGAAAGAAATTGATGCGAAATTCGAAGGTTTGGCGCGCAACATCGTCTCCCCTGTTTTTGGCGGGCACTGTGAGCTAGCGGAAGCGAACAAAGAGCTCAACCTTAGAGAAATTAAGTGCAGAGATACGGGATATACCGATTAGAAGTCCCCTCTCCATGCTCCATATCGTTCCCCCTCGCCCCGTTCAGCACACCCTCGCCTCCACAATCTAGCATCAATGGACACCCTCAGATCTCGAATTGAGAAGAATGAGAGAGGAATTAGCTTTCAAATGGCACTCACCACCTTTGCCGTCGAACGAAAGCGCCGCCGCCTAAATTAATTGTCGTGCCGCCGCCGGCGCCGAGAACGATGGGTGAGGTCCGCCGCCGCCGTCGGGGAAGCTACAGTCAGTGTGACGCGCGCTCTCGGTCGGAAGCGGTTGGTTTGACTGGCTTGACTGGCTGTCCCAACCGACCGGTTTGGCTTAACCCTAATCTTGGAACAAAGTTAAATGTGTCCTTACGACCGTTTTAAGGCCCGTGTGACGCTGGGATATTAGCTGCCTCACAACCGTCGCATGCGAGCTATTCTTTTCAACGATGTCGTGTTCCTTCCAATTTCGTGTAAAGACGTCGCATAGGAGCTATAAGCCCCTTTTAGTCGTTGGCACAAAGAGACCTCATCCAATATGCATGAGGATTTTACAAGGTTTTAGGCCATATTATTATGTTGGTGCATGAATCTTTGGACTTCAAAGCACAGATGTATGTCATTCAAATTTTTTCAGGCGCAATGCTTTAAACTTTTTTCTTCCACTTTGAAATACACTCTGAATCGAGTGCAAAGTGTATTACGATATTAATCAAGTGTTAATCGTTACATCTCTACAATTCGATCAAGCCATAGCCATATCGATCTTTGAGAATATAACTAAATTACTTCCCCACACTCCGCCATCGTGCCCATCGAACAGAGTTCCTTCCGCTGAAGAGGCGTGCCATCTCTGCCGTGCACGCCGCCGCCGACCCTGCCAAGAACAGCGGGTCTGTGCCCATGATCAAGAAGACCTCGTCGTCGACTGCAGCAATGAAGGTGTCGTTGGATGACACGACCCCCAGTAGTTGGGCGGTGGACAGCTGGAAGTCGAGGAAGGCACTGCAGCTCCCTGAGTACCCGATCAAGAATGACCTGGACACAGTTCTCCAGACGATCGAGACCCTTCCGCCCATGGTCTTCGCTGGGAGGCAGCACCACCTCGAGGAGCACCTCGCGGAGGCCGGCATTGGCCACGTCTTCGTCCTCCAGGTAGGTGACTGCGTCGAGAGCTTCAAAGAGTTCAACGAAAGTAACATCTGTTATGCAGACTCTAATCTTATTACATTTGGTTAATCCCCTAGAACATTGTCATGATTCTAATCTATTTTCTTTGGTTTGCTCAAATATCCCACGAGACTTCTATCAGGAGACGTCTCTCTACCTACAACCAACAGAAGGGAGAGAACATCTCGATCATCCTGACATGAAAAGACACGCTGTTATGCCTCGCAGACACACACTACTTATAAACACAAGTGACGGGTGCATTCCAGAATAAACCATCACCCCACATACACTTTTTGCCTAAATCTCATGCGTACACTGCCGTTCTTGAATAGAAATCTTCATGTACTAAGATTCTGTGGCCTGCCTAGCTCATTATTCGATTCGTTTGGGTCTCCCTGAGCTATGAGCCTATGCCAATGCCGATTAACGGAACAGTCTTACTTTCCAAGTCAGATGACCCGTGAAACATGCTGACAAAGGCCAACGTGGCCATTGACAAAAAAAACTTGCGTGCTAGGATGCTAAGCTCTTCATGTGATTGCTTTAGAAAGGTTTTCTTAAGGAATTCGGATTGCTTACAGACGGATCTTGTTGAGGCGCGTCCAATTGGGCTGATCGGCTGGCCTATTTGTGGTTTGGTCGCTTCTCTCTCAAACTTAAAAACCTGGTGTCCATGTCGAAGAGAAGAAAAAACCGGTGGTGTGGATTTTAGTGCTTTGAGCCGGCACGTCTATAGTGGCGGACCATCTGGATCTAACATGACCTCTAACATGTTTTGCCACTTCGCCGGAAAAAGAAGAACATGTTCTGCCAGTGCTTTGGTTTTCTCAGATGTCCTAGACATTTCTCTATGTATAAATAATCTCTACTATCTAAAAAATAGGAAGGTGTTCCGTTTTCTGCCAACCGCACAACTACGTCGTCCCCTTCGTCGATGGTATTTGTCCCTTCCGCCGCGTATTAACCACACCTACGCCCGTGATCCTCGCTTGCCGCAGACCGCGCCTCCAATCCAAATCCAATTCCCCAGACCCCCCTCTCTCTCTCGTGGCCGCCTCCCAGGGTCAACCACCCGAGTGCCACTTCCCCTGCCGGCCTCCACCGCACGACGCCGCCAGCCCAATCCCGTTGTTCTTGCACTGGTGATAGAAGGGGAGGCGTAGACGAGGCGCGTTGCTGGCCCAATATCCTCCTCCGCTCGCTGCTCGCCCGTGCCCTCGTGGTCAGCACCATCCAAGATCTTCGAAAGATCGATTGGTTTGGTTCTGCTCCTATCAAATCTGTTTCAGCTCCTCTCTCCTTGCCCGATTTTGTGATTCTACTTCCAAAATCCCACTGCAGTTGTCACCACATCCTCGGCTCCCCTTCCTTCACCAAAGCAGGCGACAGCAGCGTCAACATCCAGGCCCCCTCAAATGAAGGTAAGGTATATACAGCGAGTGTGTCCTCTGTCGAACCTAAACACATGCTTTCTCTCCTTGGTATCAGGCTGACAGCGCACCTGGAGAAGAACGCACGAGGAGTTATCCAACAACTATATGAGTCTGTACTGATCCAAAGCATCTCTGGTGAGGTTCTGCATATCTGAAAGTTTAATATTTGCATTGATGCACTAGTGTATGTGCGTCTCAGTGCAAGTGAGGTTGCCCGCTCATCATCCATGCCTACTTTGCCTGGTCTTTAATTTGAGCAATGCCTCTGTTAATCAAATAGTTAGGATATAATTAGGATATAATAGTTAGGATATAATTCGTGACCATGTATATTCTTCATCTAATGTTAGTTTGAGCAATGCCTCTGTTAATCATCTATATTCTTCATCTAGGCTGGCAAGCACATGAATTTGAGATTTTGAAGAATCATTTGGCAGAGTGAAGTAAAAAAAGAAAAATGTAATCTCTTTTCCCATAACAATTTGCTTCGGAGTCTGGATGCATGGATGCGGTATACACAAGTTCAGTAAACTCTCTGGATGTTGGGTGCACAAATTAAGATACTGCTCCTTAATTTTTATGTTCATATTAATTGTTTGTTTCTGTTCATTTTATTTAATTATAGGATAGTAAATCTTCTGGTCTTTGCACATATATATACACAATGTCAATGTCACAGTATTACCATGGCAGCCGAGGAACTTGCAGCATAGTGCCATGGAATGAGGCTGCATGTATGTTCCTCTCTATCACTAATTCTCTCTCTCCCTCTCTGAGGATCAGGCAACATCGATGCACATATGGGTTTTCCCGATCAAGCGCTATGGGATGCATCGTTTGCTGGAGTATCTGGCCGTCGGGGTGGTTACTTTTTCACCGGAGTACCCACCTCGCAGAAAGCTAAAGGGCAGGAGCACCATAGCCGGCACAGGAATGTAAGCCCATGGAGCCTGCATGTTCATGTGAGCTTAATTTGCATTCAGAACTTTACATGGAAATACCAAGCATAATTGTTTAGTCATGTGGTTTATACATATGCAACTTTGAGAGGCAAAAGGTTCAGAGATGAGATGTACAAATATTTGATTGTAGGATAGTAAATCTCATGGTCTTTGCACATACACACACACACACAACATCAATGTCACAATATTACCATGGCACCCGAGGAACTTGCAGCCAGTGCCATGGAATGAGACTGCATGTATGTTCCTCTCTCTATCTCTATCACTAATTCTCTCTCAGCCTCTCTCTCTCTCTCACTCTGAGGAGCAGGCAACATCGATGCACATATGGGTTTTCCCGATCAAGAGCTATGGGATGCATGCTGGACTATCTGGCCGTCAGGGTGGTTATTTTTTCAACGGAGTACCCACCTCGCAGGACGCTGAAGGTCAGGAGCACCATAGCCGGCACAGGAATGTAAGCCCATGGAGCATGCATGCTCATGTGAGCTTAATTTGCATTCAGAATTTACATGGAAATACCAAGCATAATTGTTTAGTTATGTGGTTTATACATATGCAGCTTTGAGAGGCAAAAGGTTCAGATATGAGATGTAGAAACTATAAAATATCAGGCTACACATCCATCCATGCAATAGGGATTCTTGGTCATGTTCACCATCTATGCACGTCAGTTTCTGAGGTCGCCGTCCAGTGTTGGCTAAACCGCTGTCGGACGGGATCGACCAGACACGATGGCGTGAGAGGCAGCCTTCTCTCCTTCCCACCAGTTCTTCTCTCAAAGTAGTGAGGTTAGGAGCGACGCTTTCATATATATGTACTTGTGATTCTATTTTGAAATGCATGAAGAAAACTACAAAATGCACATTACTTAATTAGTACAACAATACTTATTCATTCTACTTGTACATTATGATGGTGTCTTATTTGTTGAGATTATGTAAAGGTATGCAAATATCTACTTCAGTCAAGAATGTTTCTACTCAACCATGACTTGTACTTTGACAAATATCAAGATCCTCTACCTGCAGTGTAGTAGGTATCAGTTATGGTTTGTATTCATCTCTGGCCTAAAGATATCATGTTTCCCAGTTGTGTAAGTGATAGGGCAAAGGTGTCCGATCTTTCGATGAGATGATGATAATCGATTTGGGTGGAGTTCGGGCTTGACGATCCGACTACACGTGCGAGCACGAGCGCCAATGCAATCGCTAGGCCAATCTCCTGGAGGTTACCGATCCTGCGGGAACACGATCAGCCTGACCAACGAGGGTCTTAATTCCTACCTAAAATCGAGAACAAGTAAGAACCAATATTGCAATCAAGATATTGCGGATTAAGAGGAAAGCTTTATTGAAAAGGTGGGATCCTGAATAGGTGCAAAGTACAAGAGGCCTCTGCGACGCTCGAGCCTTGACGAAGTTGCTATGATGGCTAACTTAATGTCTAAACAAAATCTGAGTCTAGGGTGACGGCTATGGGGAGTATTTAAGGGCGAAAAGGTGGGGTTTCGGCCAGCCATGGAAGTGGTGGCCGAATCCAACCCTAGAAGTCCTTTTCCCCTCAAATACGGACTCTAAAAAGTGGCTATTTAAAATCCTGCGAAAATTACATGGGCCTGGCCCAAAATAAAGGTGTCGCAGCACCATATTAAGCTATGGACGAATTCGTGAAGTATTAATCTTGAATATTTCGTCCAAGCCTTCTTTCTTCATTATGGTGGCCTCAAAGTTCTGAAATCTTCATATGTGGCCTTCTCTTGGATCATCACATGCTTGCTGCCATCTCCATGCATGGCCATGCTCCAATGCTTGTCTCTCTCATCCATGCTTGGTCCATCATTCCTAAGAGTAAGAAATACATCTGATTTAGGCAGCATCATATTCTCATGTATGTAAGGAATAGTTCCAAGAAACGAAGTACCTGATAGTTAAGTTGTTTGGCACGAGATCTTGTGATGGGTCCTTGTATGTGTATAGCTGTAGATACAATAGTTGTATCAATAGAAGGGATGTCCACATCATGCTCCCCTTCTTGAATTGAAGTCGTCCTCGACGCAATCTCATCTTCCTCACCAAAGTAAGGCTTCAAATCTGCAATGTTAAACGTAGGACTAACAGTACCAAAGTCTGCAGGCAAATCAAGTTTATATGCATTATCATTTATTTTCTCTAACACCTTAAAGGGACCGGCAGCACACGGCATTAACTTAGACTTGCGTAAATCAGGAAAACAATCTTTACGCAAATGTAACCAAACAAGATCTCCAACATCAAACACAACATGCTTTCTCCCTTTATCCCCAGCAAGTTTATACTTAGCATTCATGTGTTCAATATTATCTTTAGTAGTCTTATGCAAGTTTAATATCATTTCAGCGCGTTGTGTAGCATCCAAATTATTTTGTACCGAAGAAGGTAAAGGCAATAAATCAATAGGTGCACGAGGAACAAAACCATACACAATCTCAAACGGGCACATCTTTGTGGTAGAATGCAACGAACGATTATAAGCAAATTCTATATGAGGTAAACACTCTTCCCACAATTTTAAGTTCTTCTTTAAAACAGCCTGCAACATAGTAGACAAAGTTCTATTTACTACTTCAGTTTGTCCATCAGTTTGGGGATGACATGTAGTACTAAACAGCAATTTAGTCCCCAACTTAGCCCATAAACATCTCCAAAAGTGGCTAAGAAATTTAGTATCACGATGAGAAACAATAGTATTTGGCACACCATGCAAACGAACAATTTCACGAAAGAACAAATCAGCAATATGCGCAGCATCATCCGTTTTATGACAAGGAATAAAGTGTGCCATCTTAGAAAACCGATCCACAACAACAAAAATACTATCCCTCCCCTTCTGTGTTCGTGGCAATCCCAAAACAAAGTCCATAGAAATATCCTCCCAAGGAACACTAGGAACAGGAAGAGGCATATATAAACCATGTGGATTAAGGCGAGACTTAGCTTTTTGACAAGTAGTGCAGCGTGCCACAAATCTCTCAACATCTGGACGCATACGTGGCCAAAAGAAGTGTGCAGCAAGAATATCCTCCGTCTTCTTGACACCAAAGTGTCCCATCAATCCTCCTCCATGCGCCTCCTGTAACAACAAAAGACGAATAGAACAATCTGGAATGCATAGTTTGTTAGCGCGGAACACAAATCCATCATTGAAGACGAACTTGTTCCATGTTCTACCATCTCTACAATTCTGCAACACATCTTTAAATTCAGCATCATGCACATATTGTTCCTTAATAGTTTCCAATCCAAATATTTTGAAGTCAAGTTGAGATAACAAAGCATAACGGCGCGACAAAGCATCAGCAATAATATTATCTTTACCCTTTTTGTGTTTGATAACATAAGGAAAAGACTCAATAAATTCAACCCACTTTGCATGACGACGATTCAACTTAGCTTGACTACGAATATGCTTCAAAGATTCATGATCAGAATGTATAACAAATTCTTTAGGCCATAGATAATGTTGCCAAGTTTCTAATGTCCGAACTAACGCATATAATTCTTTATCATAAGTAGAATAGTTCAGACTAGCCCCACTCAATTTCTCACTAAAATATGCAACATGTTTTCCCTCTTGTAATAACACCCCTCCTAAACCAATTCCACTAGCATCACATTCAAGCTCAAAAGTCTTATTAAAATCAGAAAGTTGGAGTAAGGGAGCATGTGTTAGCTTATCTTTTAATATGACGAAGGCATGTTGTTGTGCATCGCCCCAAACAAAGGGCACATCCTTCTTGGTAAGCTCATTCAGCGGCGCGGCAATTGATCCAAAGTCTTTGACAAAGCGCCTATAAAAACCAGCGAGGCCAAGAAAACTCCTCACTTGTGTGACCGTCTTGGGCTGCGGCCAATTCTCAATAGCTTCAATCTTGGCTGGATCCACTTCAATACCCTGTGATGTAACAACATAGCCAAGAAACGCAACTCGATTGGTGCAAAAGGTGCACTTCTCAAGGTTACCAAACAAACGTGCATCACGTAAAGCATTGAAAACATCACGTAAATGGTCCAAATGATCCTCTAAAGATTTGCTATAAATCAGAATATCATCAAAGTAGACTACCACAAAACGTCCAATGAAAGCACGTAAAACTTCGTTCATTAATCTCATGAAAGTACTAGGTGCATTAGTTAAACCAAACGGCATCACTAACCACTCATATAAACCGAACTTAGTTTTAAATGCTGTTTTCCATTCATCTCCTAATTTCATACGAATTTGGTGGTAACCACTACGCAAATCAACTTTAGAAAACATGGTAGAGCCACTCAATTCATCAAGCATGTCATCTAAACATGGAATAGGATGACGATAGCGAATAGTAATATTATTGATAGCTCTACAATTAGTACACATGCGCGAAGAACCATCTTTCTTAGGTACCAAAATAATAGAAACAGCACAGGGGCTAAGGGACTCACGAATATGATCTCTGTCGAGTAGTTCCTGAATTTGGCGTTGTATCTCCTTTGTCTCCTCTGGATTGGTTCTATATGGCGCGCGGTTGGACAACGTAGCACCAGGAATTAGATCAATTTGGTGCTCAATTTCTCTAATAGGAGGTAGTCCTGGTGGCAGCTCAGCGGGAAAGACGTCCTCATATTCCTGCAAAAGGTTAGCAATAGCGGGTGGCAAAGAAGGAGGCATATCCTCAAATGAAAACAAAACCTCTTTGCAGACAATTGCATAACATTGAGTATTGTTTACATCTAGTTCAGCAATATCAATTTTATTTGCAAGCATACATGGACTCTTCAAACGAATTTCAGTAGCATGGGTAGAATCAGATTTAGTGTTCTTTGGTGGTACAAAATCTGCAGCAACAATCTGATTCTCATTTTTATTTTTCTCCTCAGTTTTAGCTTTACTAGCTCTAGCAAGATCATCTTTTAAAATATGTTCGGGAGTCATAGGTTTTAGACTAATTTTCTTTCCATCATGCATAAGAGAATAGTGATTAGTTTTGCCATTATGAACAGATTCTCTATCAAATTGTCATGGTCTACCAAGTAACAAAGAACAAGCTTGCATAGGTACAACATCACAATCAACAAAATCAGAATATGTACCAATAGTAAAATGCACGCGTACCATTCTTGTTACCTTGATCTTGCGAGAACTCTCAAACCATTGGATGTAATATGAATGTGGGCGTTGTCTTGTTGGAAGTGCAAGCTTCTCTATCATGTCAACACTAGCCAGATTATTACAACTCCCTCCATCAATGATGATCCGTATAGCTCTTTCCTTGACAACACCACGTGTTTGAAACAGGTTGTGGCGTTGATCTTGCTCAGATTTGCTCAATTGCACACTCAACACACGCTGTGTAATTAAGCTCTTGTATTGATCAGCAGCTTCAGCTCCCATTACCTCTGTCTCTTCATCAGCATCAGAATTGTCTCCATCTCTAGCAGAAATAAGGGCTAATGTATCTTCATCAAAGTCACTGCTGAATCGTACTGACCATCATCCCGCACCATCATCACACGTTGTGTTGTGCACTGCCTCTCAATATGACCAAAACCCCAGCACTTGCGGCATTGTATATCCTTTGTCTTACCCGTGGAAGCCATAGAAGATGCACTACGAGCAGGAGCATTGGATGACGATGGAGGAGCAGCTGGAAATCTTGTGGTGGCCTTGGATGTGGTAGGAGCTGGTGGCGAATCACGAGAAGGAGGCGCTGAGTGTCGGGATGTCCAAGTGGATGTGCGACCTGCAAAATTATTAGTCCTCCTCCATGGTGTTTGGCGATCCTGCACTTCACGTTCAGCTTTGCAAGTAAGATGAAACAAACGAGTGATAGAATTATATTTCTTATAATCTAATATGTGCTGAATGTCCTTGTTTAATCCACCAAAGAAACGTGCAAGCATTTGTTCATTAGATTCAACAAGACCACACCGAACCATCCCCGTTTGCAATTCCTGATAATACTCTTCTACAGAATTTTTCCCTTGCTCTAAACGTGTCAGGTTCTTTAGTAAATCACGTTGATAAGTGGGAGGTACAAAACGAACACGCATAGCAGTTTTTAAAGCAGTCCAAGTACTAGGAATAGTAGTAGGATTTAAACGACAATACTCAGACCACCAAAGGGAAGCAAATTTAGTGAATTCACATGTAGCAGCACTAACACGCATATTCTCAGGATATTTTAAACATGCAAAACGTTGTTCTACTTCCATCTCCCATGTAAGATATGCATCAGGATTATATTTACCCTCAAAAGATGGAATATTCAATTTAAGCTTAGCAACATGCTCATCATCACGTACCGGTGGTCGGGCGTTGCGGTGGTAATGTCGGGGACGTCCAGCAGGTACATGTGGAGGTTGTTCAACCTCCTCGTCAAAATCGTCGTCGTCGTGGTCGTAGTAGTACCCGTCGTCTGTCCCCAACGTCGCAGCAGCCGCGGCGGAAGTCTGAGGTGCGTCAGCTGCAGCGGTTGCCGCGGGTGCGGCGGCCGCCGAACCAGTAGTCCGACCCGTGATCGGAACGCGCCGTGCGCCATGTGTGGGTGCGGGTGCCGGCAATCTGTTCAAAATCTCCTTGAACCGAGCGTCAAGCTTGGCGTTGAAGGATTTCTCGAGCCCATCGATCTTGTCCACGGCGTTGGAGAGCTTGGTGTCAAACTCCCCTAGGCGTGTATCCACGTCTTCAGCGCGACTGACCAAGAGCGCGGAGAAGTGGGCATGTAGTTCTTCGTTCGTCATTGTGGCAGGGTTCCGCGAAGTATCTGTCATGGTTAGTCCTTTAAAAAGCACAGGTATATACTACGGAAATAGGGTGGAAGGCACGCGTAATCCGTCAAGCAATATACGAAGCTCTTACAAGTTCTTACCAAACAGCAGGAAAAGGCGATGTGCAACCGCGAGGATCAGTGGGTCCAGAGATTGAACCGAGCGATTACCGGGAGTCGAGACACCGCACGTGGAGAATATCTGTGGAGCTCTGGGAAGGCTTAGCAAAGGGGGTTAGCAATTATCAAAACAGCAATGCAAAAGTTGAAAGAATGCTCAACGACGGTACTGTGCTGGTCCTAGGCTAGACCGTACTAGAGACGCGAGCCTAGATCACCAACGATGTCACGGCGCGGAACAACAAGCACTGTATGATGATATGGCACTCTGAAAAGCGAACCGAGAGGTGGAAAATCACTATGATGGCGAGTGTCTAAAACTGATCTACGGGGTCTAAAAATAGGTTAGCCCAAAAAAAAATTCGAATTTTTTTTATTTTGCTCCGGAAAGCGCGTAGGCGCCAAAAAAATGTCGCTATAACGGCCGATGGAGAAAAGTGATCCCCGGGGCCGAAAAACAGTATAGCCAGAAAAAAATTTGGAGGCGGTTCCAGACTTTTTTTTTTGCTCTCCTTCTGGACTTACGACCGAACTTTTAGCTCGGCACGGACTTTAGCTGAATACGGAAACAACAAAGAAGGAAAGTAAAAAGAAGTAACTAGGAAACAAGAACTCTACGCGGACTCGTACCACGGCAGGAAAACTGATCGGATCTGTGTCGTGGTAGGAAGGCGGTGACGAAGTATTAGGGTTTATGGTGGCTGGGTGTATGGCGGCGGAATATGGTGGCGGAATATGGTGGCGGCGATCGGCGAGTGTGGCGGTGACCATTATGATCAGAACTCGAAACTCTAAGGGAGAGACACTAAGACCAGCAACTCGACGCGACGATGTAGACACAAATTCAACAATGCAAAAACTGAAAAGATAATGCGAGGCGTAAATTGGTTATGGGATGGATCTAAACTCTAACTGTGTTTTTGGCTTTTTCGTGGGTTATAGGTAAAAACAGATCTAATCTACGAAAACAGTAAAATCTCACCGAGCAACTTGAAATCTGATACCACTTGATAGGGCAAAGGTGTCCGATCTTTCGATGAGATGATGATAATCGATTTGGGTGGAGTTCGGGCTTGACGATCCGACTACACGTGCGAGCACGAGCGCCAATGCAATCGCTAGGCCAATCTCCTGGAGGTTACCGATCCTGCGGGAACACGATCAGCCTGACCAACGAGGGTCTTAATTCCTACCTGAAATCGAGAACAAGTAAGAACCAATATTGCAATCAAGATATTGCGGATTAAGAGGAAAGCTTTATTGAAAAGGTGGGATCCTGAATAGGTGCGAACTACAAGAGGCCTCTGCGACGCTCGAGCCTTGGCGAAGTTGCTATGATGGCTAACTTAATGTCTAAACAAAATCCAAGTCTAGGGTGACGACTATGGGGAGTATTTAAGGGCGAAAAGGTGGGGTTTCGGCCAGCCATGGAAGTGGTGGCCGAATCCAACCCTAGAAGTCTTTTTCCCCTCAAATACGGACTCTAAAAGTGGCTATTTAAAATCCTGCGAAAATTACATGGGCCTAGCCCAAAATAAAGGTGTCGCAGCACCATATTAAGCTATGGACGAATACGTGAAGTATTAATCTTGAATATTTCGTCCAAGCCTTCTTTCTTCATTATGGTGGCCTCAAAGTTCTGAAATCTTCATTTGTGGCCTTCTCTTGGATCATCACATGCTTGCTGCCATCTCCATGCATGTCCATGCTCCAATGCTTGTCCCTCTCATCCATGCTTGGTCCATCATTCCTAAGAGTAAGAAATACATCTGATTTAGGCAACATCATATTCTCATGTATGTAAGGAATAGTTCCAAGAAACGAAAGTACCTGATAGTTAAGTTGTTTGGCACGAGATCTTGTGATGGGTCCTTGTATGTGTGTAGCTGTAGGTACAATGGTTGTATCAATAGAAGGGATGTCCACATCAGTAAGAAATCATTGAGTCCTACATGAGGATGAGGAATCACACCAAGTCCAATGCACCTTGCCGCATAATGTGTTGCAGGATACAACATGTAATCTCACCATCCCTTCTCTTGCTCAATATATTTATGTTAGTTTCCACCATCCATCAATCATTGCTAGGGGAAGATGATACCCATCATTTGTGCCTCTGGTGTCATGCAACTGTTGCTGGAATTTAATTCTGGTTTTAACAAGGTTAAACTAATAAACTGGTATAATTTATTTCAAAACTTGTATTGGATAGGTTGGTGCCTTAGTAGCTTTCATATTAGAAAGTTCATCTATCTTGCTATTCCATGACAAACATAATCTAACAATTGAACGGTAAGTGTTTTGTTAGAGCATATCAATTTCCAAGTTCTTACAAAAAATTGCATTGTAGTTATATGATTGGAGAAACCCACATGTCTTTTCAAGCAAATGTAGTAGTTATTTTTTAATTTATGATAGATTGAATCGAAAGGTTATCACCTTTTAAAGTCTCAGTCATTTTATTGATATTAGGTGACCACTAATTTGTATGGTCAATTCGTATTTTCTCAACATTGTATATATCCTCTCATTTTTTGTTAGTAAAATGTGGTTTATATTTTTATTTCCTATTCCACATATATTCTATGCGTATATATGTTCTTGCCTTCCCTGCATCTCTTGCTTAGTAAATTTTCAACATAGTCTGTTTTGCAGGTTGTTTCCTTTTTGTTACTTCAGTGATTTTTGCCTGTCCATGGGCCACTGGTTTAGTTTATAGCTAAACTTACACAGTTGATAGAAAAAATAGAACCTTTTGAGGTCACCGAGCCGAGGATAGGCATTGCCGATTCACCCTACGCTTGCTGCTAGAGAAGGCACGAGAGGGCATGGTTGCGTAAGCGTTGGTGCTGTGGGCACTATTGTTATACTGGTCAACAGCAAGGCGTCTCACCATATACCAGTAATAGCGTCTAGCCAATGTAAGCTCATTCCATTTGGCTCCGATTTTTCTACTCTGATATCTTCTGTTTGTAGCCAGTTCAGAGCCATTGTTAACCATCAAACGACTAAATGGAATTTGTTCTGAGAAATGCAAGTATATATTATAATTTAGAGCAACATGAACACACCGAGGAGCACATCCGTGTGGGTCATCCTTAACGTTCAAGCCGAGGAGCACGGCAGCAACTGCGCTCCGCCTCTCCATCCTCCCGACGGAGGTGCAAGTGATTATGCATAGATGGATTCAATGAATGTTGAAAGGTGGGTTTCACTTACCAGGACTAATGTGTCATCCTCAACGTTCAAGCCGAGGAGCACGGCAGCAGCTGCGCTCAGCCTCTCCATCCTCCCGACGGAGGTGCAAGTGATTATGCATAGATGGATTCAATGAATGTTGAAAGGTGGGTTTCACTTACCAGGACTAATGTGTTTTAAGCCTAAAAAGTTATTGTTCCTGTTTTTACATACGAATGATTCTATGGTAAATGATGTCTTCTGAGTTGCAATTAACCTTGAATTAGCATGCATAGTTGCTTATATGCCAGTCTTAATTTATGTTTATAAATCAGTTGGGTTGAAGTTTGTCTGGTAAGTTCCAAGAATTTGTGCAACTACTAGAATGACATGACTGCACTGAATCCCCCCTGCCCTCTTCTAAACTTTATTGTCGCAATTTATTAATAAATAGAATGGTTCTTCCAAGCTGCGAAATTCTTTTTCATCATTTTGAAAGTTCAGTTTACTATATTCGTTTTGTATGCTGAAATTCTTGTGGTATACTTTTTCTTATGCAAACTAATGACTTGTTGCTTCCGAAATTCATTTTGTCGTTATATTTTCTGCATCAAGTTGCCACGTTTAATATTAAATTGTATTGTTATTCTCGTTTGTATACCCATTGGAAAAGTATTTTGGCAGGGGATTAATCCAATAGTTTTTTCAATCCTTAATAATTTGTAAGTTGAACAAGTAGATACAGGTTGTGAAGTAATTCTATGTCACAAATGAACCATTTTATTTTGGCAATGATTTTCGTAATATTCATTCTTCTATTATTTGAAGTCCACAGAGTCTATTCAACTAAATAGTCAAAATCGGGCCAGGATTCCGAAGTACCAGTACCTTTTGTCAATTCCCTTGTTTCTTATGAATTGGCACTGGATGCAAAGGTTTCCTATTATTGACTCGACCAACCTATGCAATGCTTACGGGCCCAGAGACTTACTGAGGAATGCAATCAGATGTTGGTATCGTAAGCAAGAACCAAGGAAGGGCAAAGTAAAGAATCTACAGGCTGACCGTGCTATTTAGGTGTGAATTTATATTTTCCATGATTGCTTTCTTGCTACCATCTCAGTCATGGTTCCTAGGATGTTTGTTAATTTGCATTGATTTTCTTTAATAAAGTTCAGTAGAAAAGTTGTGCAGTTCCGGTCCCCTTTTGTTATACTTTTTTATTTATTTTGTGATGCTTGAAACAAAATAATATCCGTTAATAATTTATACTTCAAACTTTTCTTGCAGGAACATCGTATAGACAACAATCCAATTTTTAATTGTGACTTATAAAATAGCTTGAATACATGTGATATTTTGTATCTTTCTTTGTGCTTGCTCTTCTCTTTATTTTTCTTTTCCAGTCTATTCACTATGTGTAGGAGAGCTATGAGTGTGGCCTCAAGTTCAAACAATGTGCTATATTATTTATTCCTTTGGGAGGGAATACATGTTCTAATCATATATATTTAGAATACATTTCTCTCCTCCCATCTCATGTTAGCCCTCCTACTTATACATTATAGTTTTGTGCATGACATTTTGTCAGAGTTTTTGATTATTTTTCTCTTACATATATCAATATGAATGGTTCGGCATCCTGCCTGTCAATCCTCTGGTGCTTGATGGGCTACATGTGGATTTATCGAGTTGTCAAATCAATTGAGATTATTAAAAGATATGGTTGTGCAGTTCTTTATATATATATTTGCATATAGAAGGTTTGTTCTTGCTTTCCCTAAGAAAAAACTCGGAGTCAACTAGCCAAGTGTCACTATACTATGAACTATTCAATTTTAAATTTGTATCTTCTTTTCCAAATAATCCACAACTTGTGCAATTCTAGATATGAATATTTTATGCCCCTCCCCCCCCCCCCCCACAAAAAAAAAAAATTGATAAATTTATTATAGGAAAATACCGGACTGAAGAACCACGTGTTCCTACTTGAGTGTTGGAAAAACAAAAGTAGGTCTTCCCTAAAAAAAGTAGGTCTGGTATTAGTAATGAATTCCTGATTTGAAATCAGCTCCGCATAATCATAATCTTACTACCAAGAAAAAAAAGTAAATCTATATCAATTATTCCTGGTGAAACACTTCCTAGATAAATGGATATTTTTATGTGTAGTTGTTACAGCTAGGAGGTGGTAGGAGATGATGCCTGATTTGCAAGTAGATCAAGAATTGACACTACTCTCCTTCGTCTGGTTACTCTTTCTCATATTTGATGGTATGCAGAGCTTCTGTGTCCAGACTTCAGATCATCTCGTGCAGTTTTCCAGTGAACCAAAATGGGTTCAACATGAAGAGAGAGAGAGAGAGTTACCTCTACACCTGTTACCTGTACCATGGGTGGAGTGATGGTCATGTGCATATTTTAATGTAAAATTTTAAGTTCTCTTGCTTAATAGGTAGGGGCAACATCTATTGTCGAAATAAACAGGATGTAGGATCAAAGAATAATGCAATTTTTTAATTTTTGTTTTTATATGTTTACTAGCTTCTCAATATATTTATTATATCTTTTGGATTCTAAATGAAATGTACACCATTTGTTTACTGATTGTGTTAACATAAAACGTATATTGAGAACATTCTTCCCATTGGCATAATAGATGAAAGCTTCATGGTTGATGTAAAAAAATGGAGTTGTTAGCATTAAACCATCATTTTACGGTTTAAATTTGTACACCATTCTCAATATATTTATTATATCTTTTGGATTCTAAATGAAATGTACACCATTTGTTTACTGATTATGTTAACATAAAACGTATATTGAGAACATTCTTCCCATGGGCATAATAGATGAAAGCTTCATGGTTGTTGTAAAAAAATGGAGTTGTTAGCATTAAACCATCATTTTACGGTTTAAATTTCAACTTTGATATAACTTTATATTTTGCAGACAAAAATGTACCACAAAAATATGTGTATGAAGCCTCTACGACCAACAAATTTGTCACTATTGGCATCGTTCTATGATGCACGCGATTAATGGAAAGGATGAAATGTTTGAATAAAATGATGAGCTAATTCATATTTTTATTTTTCCGTAGCAACGCACGGGCATCTTACTAGTAAAAGGATAAAAAAGCAATCATATTGAGGTAACTCTCGGCAAGAAATGTTAAACGTCTGGCTTTAAATTAATAACTAGTATGGTGGCCCTCACAAATGCGAGGGCATCATCTTTGTTACATCGAAAATGTTAAATATTTATTCCATATCTTATATATCTATTTGTACTCTCATTTACCTTTTTATACGCTTAAAACATAGATATAAGTATAGTGGTAAGAAATAACAGAAAACAAACAAACACTTTTATGAGAGATATAATAATACTTGTTTCTTGAACAACCTATTTTCTAAGGCAATGTGTAGGAAACATCTTTACTTGTTCAACCCTTTTCTAGGAAATTAAGAAATAATTCATAGTTCAGCCACTAATTTATTTGCTTATTAATGTTTTTTCTTTATTTCTTCTTGATAGATCCTCATGGTCATAACGATGAGACCCTAAATATTGTCAACAGATCAAATGCCCTTTCCTGTTGACCATCCCTACTCCGAGCTAGAATTGCACCCTTATTTCAAAAGAACTACGCTAATTTATTTCCATCCTAATAAAGAAATTATAAGTTTAAAATTTAATTGATAATTTTATACATATGACAAATAATATAAATTTTTATGTACTATCACTGACTACCATTGTTTCCATCTATATGAATGACGGAGCATCTGGTTGGCATCTATCGGGAAAATATTACTACAAATCATGTATATATTGATGTTCCAATTTTAGAAATTCAAAATACTAATATATTGAAAACTACACCCCAAAAACTTAGGTATTTCTTCATTTGCATTAACCTTCCGTGCATTTTTTGCCGGTCCCTGCTGCACCATCTTGTACATATACATTGTATACCCACATGAGATCCTACTAATTATTTTAATTCTCTTAATCTAGAGTATCTATAACATAGGTATCGTACGTCCAATGTTTCAATCTACGCCATTTCTTTTGCCGTTAGCGGCGAATTAGGTGGCTGAATGCATGCATAGACTTGAAATGAAGGTTTAGGTGGTATGATGGTTCCAAACTTTCAACCATTTTCTATCTAATACTCTCTTCAACCTATATTAGTTGATTCAAATTTGTCTAAATTTGGATGAATCTAGACACTATTTAATATATAGGTTTATTCAAATTTTGACAAATCCAAGTTAACTAATATGGGTCCGAGGGAGTACTAAAATATATGGTTAAGAGCTTGCACCGTTTTGATATCCGCCGGGTTCGTTCACCTGTAATAGCCACGTACTCGATATGCGTTTATAGTCTAATCAGAAATACAATTGTCTTTTGATTATTTTCTATGCTCTACCATTGATGTAGGAATAAATAAATTGACACTATATAGCTGAATTCACAACACCTAATGTAGTATGGATTTTACCCGTTACGTCCTAGCATGGTTACTATTTGAATTTATTTCTTCATATGGACATAATTTATACCAGTGAAGACGTCTGAATCAAACACAAGTTGGTTCTGGCTCGGCTATACTTTTACCAAGCTATGCCGTCGAGATGAACCGTGAGAAGACGCACACTAAGCTAGATGATATTATGAGCCGATTGATCTTGTTGATAAAACTTGTGGTACAACTTATGGACTGTATGAAATCTAGCTACATAGCTAGCAAGATGGAATTGGAGATAAAGATGAAGATGATGAAAGGTCGATCGCAGTGTTGAATATCGACGACGCGGCGATGCGCGCGGCCGTCGCCCAGGAGTTAGCCAGCTCCTTAACTACTACTACCGGACTGTTGTGTTGCACCGTACTGCTTGCTGCGCCGCCGTGGTAGCAGCGGAGAAGGACTCAAATACGGATCCACGCAACCTGTCTTTGCTAAAAAAATCAAACGGCCATACGACTCATTAGGCCACACGGTCCAGGATCCCATAAAATCGCGTGCCTTTGCTAAAAATATAAATCAAACGGAACCTGACATACGTGACTTGTTGGACTCATTAGGCCACACACGGTTCAGGTTAAGGTACATTTGCGTCTACATAGATCCAACGGCTGTGCTTTATTAAATTAAAACATCTAACAGTTAGAATAATTCGAATGATGTGGAGTGTCTCGAAAAACACTCTTATATTACTTTTAGTATATAATAGATAGATGCCTTTATGGCTGAGAGATGGACAGCTTACAAAGAAACAAAAGATTACATGACACTAGAAAACAAAGATGAAACACAGCTTGTAGATCTGGAAACCCTCCTACACAGACGAAGCACCGGATCAAAGCAAGTCGATAAAAGATAGCTAGTCTCGCAGGGCGAACATCTCATCACCTACTACTGAACAGCTCAAAACAGCAACCCAACCAAAACCACCCACTACAGGAATAGGAAGCTACGCTGACGGCCAAACGTCGGGGCTGTCGGCGTAGCTATCGTCCAGACCAGCCCCGCCAAGCAGCCGTCGGCGTAGCTATTTTTTATTTTACCTCATTAAACTTTGAAAAATCATAACTAAATCATTCTAATTCGGAAAAATACAAATAATATATCAAAATTTGCAAAAAAATAAGATATACCTATCTACACTCAAATATTACATATTTGTAAATAAAAATTAAGTGAAACATAAAATATTATATATAGTTTAAAACGGGCATAAAAAAACGATCGAAACAATGCAAAACCTTCGCGTGGTGTTATATTACGTGACATAGTTAGAAGCAAAAATATCAACCTTGGTATATTGATTATGTCTCAAAAAAACCTTCACAAAATGACCTATCTCATTTGAGGTTTCTTGGCTTTCGGGTCAAATGACCAATGTTATAGCTAGAATTAAGGCATAGTTTGTGATAATGTGTTCATATTATGCATACATGTGTATCATGGGATGGCGAACAATGTTGCAGGAGGAAGTTTTCTTTTTTGTCACACCAAAAAGCCCTTTTCCATTTTTCGAATATAAAAAACGGACGGTTTTGTGAAGCAACCACCAATTGGATAATTCAAAATGCTACCACCACATTTTACAAAAATACTAGACCACCTTATATGGACAATATCCCAACAGGGGGATTCGAAAACTTTTTGTCCACCTCTGATAAAAAAGATAAATTCCTGCCGAATCGGTAGGAAGTGGGTCAGATATGAACTACAGGTACATGATCCAATGCTCATGTTTTTTTACAAAAATCATTTGTAGGCTCACAATATGCTATTTTATAAAATATCCAATGCAAGTTTAGTGAGGCTCGGCCCCGAGCTAAGAATCTTTATGCCAGTCGTTCGGCAAAGTTTGACGATAGTTTAAAACGGTCATAAAAAAATAAAAAACGATCGAAACAATGTGAAACCTTCACGTGGTGTTATATTATGTGACATAGTTAGAAGGAAAAATATCAAACTTTGTATATTGATTATGTCTCAAAAAACCTTCACAAAATGATCTATCTCGTTCGGAGTTTCTTGGCTTTTGGGTTAAATGACCTATGTTATGGCTAGAATCAAGGCATAGTTTGTGATAATGTGCCCATATTCTGCATACACGTGTATCATAAGATGACAAACAATGTTGCAGGAGGAAGTTTTCCTTTTCGTCGCACCAAAAAACCATTTCCTATTTTCCGAGGACAAAAAACGGACAGTTTTGTGAAGCAACCACCAAATGGCTAATTCAAAATACTACCATCAAATTTTACAAAAATACTAGACCACCTTATATGGACAATGTCCCAACAAGGGGATTCGAAACCTTTCCGTCCACTTTTGGTGAAAAAAACAAATTTCCTGCCGAATCGACAGGTAGTGGGTCAGATATGAAATACAGGTACATGATCCGATGCTCATGTTTTTTTACAAAAAACATTTTTAGGTTCACAATATGCTATTTTATCAAAGATCCAATGCAAGTTTAGCGAGGCTCGGCCCCGAGCTAAGAATCTTTATGCCCTTCGTTCGACAAAGTTTGACGATAATTTAAAACGAGCATAAAAGATTTAAAAATGATCGAAACAATGTGAAACCTTCGCGTGGTGTTATATTATGTGACATAGTTGGTATGTTCATTGTTTCTCAAAAAAACCTTCAAAAAATGACCTATCTCATTCGAGGTTTCTTGTCTTTCGGATCAAATGACCAATGTTATGGCTAAAATCAAGGCATAGTATGTGATAATGTGCCCATATTGTACATACACGTGTATCATGGGATGGCGATCAATGTGCAGGAGGAAGTTTTCCTTTTCATCGCATCAAAAAACCATTTCCCATTTTCTAAACATAAAAACGGACGGTTTTGTGAAGCAACCACCAAATGGCTAATTCAAAATGCTACCACCACATTTTACAAAAATACTAGACCACCTTATATGAACAATGTCCCAACAGGGGATCCAAAACCTTTCCGTCCACCTCGGATAAAAAAGATAAATTCCTGCCGTATCGGTAGGAAGTGGGTCAGATATGAACTACACGTACATGGTTCGATGCTCATTTTTTTTACAAAAATTATTTTTAGGTTCACAATATGCTATTTTATCAAATATCCAATGCAAGTTTAGCGAGGTTCGGTCCCGAGCTAAGAATCTTCATGCCCGCCATTCGACAAAGTTTGACGAAAGTTTAAAACGAGCATAAAAAATTCAAAAACGATCAAAACAATGCGAAACCTTCACATGGTGTCATACTATGTGACATGGTTATAAGGAAAAATATCAAACTTGGTATATTGATTATGTCTAAAAAAACCTTCACAAAATGACCTATCTCATTCGAGGTTTCTTGCCTTTCGGATCAAATGACCAATATTATGGCTAGAATCAAGGCATAGCTTGTGATAATGTGTCCATATTGTACATACATGTGTATCATGAGATGGCGAACAATGTTGCAGGAGGAAGTTTTCCTTTTCGTCGTACCAAAAAGCCATTTTTCATTTTCCGAGCATAAAAAACGGTCGGTTTTGTGAAGCAACCACCAAATGGCTAATTAAAAATGCTACCACCACATTTTACAAAAATATTATACCAATTTATATGGATAATGTCCCAACAGGGGGATACGAAATCTTTCCGTCCACCTCTGGTAAAAAGATAAATTCCTGCCGAATCAGTAGGAAGTGGGTCAGATATGAACTACAGGTACATGATCTGATGCTCATATTTTTTTAAAATAATTTTTAGGTTCACAATATTCTATTTTATCAAAGATCCAATGCAAGTTTTCTTTTTCATCGCACCAAAAAGCCATTTTTCATTTTCCGATCGCAAAAAGAAGATTTTCTGAAGCAACCACCAAATAGCTAATTCAAAAATGGAGAGTTTGTGATTAGTTGATATGGATATCATATTTGGATTCCTCTCATTTTTCTGATCAATTTATACATATTATTTGTCAAATTCCGATTTACGGATTTAAAGATATTTATTATTCCATATTAAATAGAAAAATACAAAAAGTAAAATTATTATATTTTTATTTGAATTCAATAATATTTTTACTTATTCATTAATGTTTACTTAAATAATTGTTTGTCATTTCAAAAAATACAAATATGTGACATGATGATATAAAAGTTAACATGATTGATATCATAGTATTGGCAACAATGTATGAATTACTTTGTGAAAACAGATTCCGAAGGAACGAGGATGTTAAGCGTGTTGGAGCTGAAGTAGTATTAGGATGGGTGGCCGACCCGGAAAGTTTGACCAAGACTGCAATTTAATCAAATATTAAGTGTAATTAGTATTAAAAATGTTCAAAGTGAGAGATTAATGAGTCAAACTATTCAAAGATTAAAAAATTGAAAAAAAAATTAAAAAAAATTTAAAAAAATGTTTTTGCAACCGGCCGATAGGCTATGCCGACGACCGCTACGCCGAGGAAAAAGCCGTCGCCATAGCGTACGCCGACGACTTTTGTGTGCTCCGACGAAGGAGACCTTTGCCGAGGTCAGACGTATGGTACGCCGACGGCTTTTTGCCCTCGGCGTAGCACGTGCTTCCTGTGGTGACCTCTGAAGAGGGACCCCTGCCCTCTCGCCTAGGATCGAAGGATGTCGCACCATCGGAATGTGGAGATGCTCACTCTGAGCTTGGGCGGAAGCTGATGAACAAGGTATCACAAGAGTCTCTGCACACGGCTGCCCTGCCGGAGCTTACCAAACAAAGACCGCCACATTGCTAATTTTCTTAGGCCCAACTGCATAGGAGATGAAAACTACAGGCTCCGAACGTCGACGAAGACAAAGCAAATGTAGCACCGACGTCGTGAAATACTTTTCTTGCGTGCACGTGACATAGCGTGCTTGCCTGAGCCCTCCATTCAGTTTGAGATTAGAAAATGAGCCATCTTGCTCCCGTTGTATTTATTTGCATTTCAATTGAGTGGTGCCTCCTACAGTACATCTCTTGACACCTTTTTACAGTACATGTGTCCTCTCCTCTCACTCATCTGTCCTTTTTTATAAGATCTTAAATCTTGTTTATACTTTAACTTTTGAATCAAGTGTCCGATTTATATTCCAATTGCATATTTATGTTTCAAATGGCAAGGACTTCGAAACAAGACCAATTTTAAATATATTTGTACAATTTTTAAAATTTGAATTTTGAAACATGATGAAACTCTATGGAACATAGTAAACTCTATGTATACATGCAAAATAAAATTTTGAGGAAAAGCACAATGAAGTTGTAGATACACAATACTTCAATTATTTTCAGACTTTGATGAATCAAGTTTGGAACATGTTGAAACAAATTGTTTGAAAAAATATTTTTCACTAGGCTTTATTAAGTTTTAGAATTAAATTTTGAAATATTGTCAAAATATATCCAATATTGTTCTTTTTATTAAACTCTCTACTGTAGCAATCCAAATATTCAAACCATTTTCAAATTGGACTTTTAGTTTACGAGCTACAAAAATTTCAAGTTTGAGAGCTAAATCCACAAAGAAAAGAGAATAAACCGACACAAGCTGTATAAAAATGGTAGGAGAGACAAGGTGGGGCATGCATGGTAAATACCATGCACGCTTTGCACTGACGTCAAGCATCGAGGAAGGAGATCAAACTCCATAGGAAGAAGCTTCGGCTCTAGGGCCATGGCGTGCTCCTTGTTGGAATTATGCCCTAGAGGCAATAATAAAGATGTTATTATTATAATTCTTGTTCATGATAAAGTTTATATTCCATGCTAGAATTGTATTAAGCGGAAACTTTAATACTTGTGTGGTTTGTGAACAACACCGTGTCCCTAGTACGCCTCTATGGACTAGCTCATTGATCAATGATGGTTAAGGTTTCCTAACCATAGACATGAGTTGTCAATTGATAATGAGATCATATCATTGGAGAATGATATGATGGACATACCCAAACTAAGCGAAGCAATTAGATCGTGTCATCGTGTTCGTCTTTGCGAAGCTTTTCTTATGTCAAATATTGTATTCCTTAGACCATGAGATAATACAACTCCCTGGTATCGGAAGAAAGCTTTGAGGTCATCAAACGTCATCCTATGAGAGGGTGATCATAAAGGTGTCTCTCAGGTGATCGAAAAGTATCTGTTGGGTTGTATGTATCAAGATGGGATTTGTCCCTCCCAAGTCGGAGAGATATACTTTGGGCCCACTCGGTAATCGATATCAACACCGCTTGCAAGCATGTGGTTAAGGAGTTAATCACAAAGTGATATCGGATTACGGAACGAGTAAAGTACTTTGTCAGTGAACGAGATTGAACTAGGTATGACGATACCGACGATCGAATCTCGCAAGTAAAATATCGCGAGACGAAGGGAATATATATATATGGGATTGATTTAATCCTGGCATCGTGGTTCATCCGATATGATCATCGATGAATGTGGAGTCAATATGGGTGCCCACCCCGCTGTTGATTATTGATAGAAGATCATGTCGCATATTCTCGAACTCAGGTCACACACTTAACGTGTCTCGACGCTAGGATAGATTGGATAATTGGTTTATGAGTTTTTGTTCGAGTCTCGGATGGGATCCGGATATCACAAGAGGTTCCGAATGGTCCGAGAATAAGATTCATATAAGGCAGTTTTTGGAGTTCGAATTGTTCCGGTTAATCGGTATTGTCTAAGCTTCTAGAACCTTCCGGAAGGGGACCAACGTGGCCCCACCTTCCGGGAGGGGGCATGGGCCTATGAGGGAGTGTCCTGGCCGCATTGGGCCGGGGGCACAAGGCCCCATAGGGCCCAGCCGGCCCAAAAGAGTTTAAACTCGGGATAGGGTTTCTAGAAGGGGGAGAGTCCATGCCCCCCACTCCTTCCTCCCTTGGCCGCCGGCCCAAGGCTTGGAGGAGGGGCAAGGTCTGGCCGCCCCCCCTCTATATAAAGAGGGCTGGGGCGCCCCCTCCCCTCTACACCTTCCCTCCAAACCCTAGTCGCCCTGCTGCCCTTCCTCTCTCCCTCCCGACTGTTTGTAGGCGAAGCCCTGCTGCAGAAATTCTCCACCATATACACCACGCCGTCCTGTTGTAGATCCAATCTATCTCTCTACCATACTTGCTGGTCCGAGGAAGGAGGAGACGTCGAGGTGCTGCACGTGTGCATCTCACGGAGGCACCGCCACTTGTGGTGCTAGATCGGGTCGGATCGCGAGGAGGAGAAGCGAGTACGACTACATCACCCACGCCCGAGCGTTCGTTGTCAGCGAATCTTCAAGGGTATGAAGATCTAATCCAATCTCTTATTCTTTGCATCTCCTAGATTAGATCTTGGCTTTCCTCCGCTCGCATCCATAGAAAATTTTGATTTACTATGCCGAAAACCCTTCAAAGGGTATCAGAGCTAGATCTATGCGTAGATGTGTTTCACGAGTAGAACGCAACATGGTTGTTGCGGGCGTTGATGTTTTCTGTTGCAAGCCTCTTGTTTGTGTTCTTATTATGACGCGGGATAGTGAGATTGAAGCGGTCCAGGCCAACCTTACGCGACGCCGTCATGAGACCGCTCCGCACTTGACGTGTGGCTTGTTCCACACATGCGTGGTGGATGCCGTTTCTCTCACTATAGTTGTCATGGGATTAACACCGAAGTTTGGCAACCATAATATCACCGTTGTAGCTTTCCGTAGGTAAGAATCGTTCTTAGCATCTACTCCCATAAGCCACGTAAAACATGCAACAACAAAGTAGAGACGTCTCACTTGTTTTTGCAGGGAGTGTTTTCTGTGATATGGTATGGCCCAAGATGTGATGTGTATATTGTATGCGATGATCATGTTTTGTAATGTTTCACGACTTGCATGTCGATGAGTACACAACCGCAGGAGCCATATGGTTGTCTTTATAATTGTGTATGACCTGCGAGTCAACTTCTTATACGCCATGTAATAGCTTTACTTTATCGCTAAGTAGTTAGCAATAGTTGTAGTTGCTATTCGTGGTGGAGGCAATCATGGTGGAGTGATGGAGATCATGCCGGAACGCACAAGATGGAGATCATTGCGCGAAGATTGGCTATACCATGTCACATAAAGTTATATGCATGTGATGTTTATCCTTTTATGTATCTTATTATGCTTAGATCGCGACGGTAGCATTATAAGATGATTCCTCACTTAAAGATCAAGATAAAACTGTGTTCTCCCCAAGTATGCACTGCGAAAGTTAAGTCGTGTCCAAGCATCACGTGATGATCGGTGCTATAGACTCTACGCCACATACAACGGGTGCAAGCCAGTTTTGCACGCGGAAATACTTGGGTCTAACTTGACGAGCCTAGCATGTACAGACATGGCCTCGGAACACAAGAACCGAAAGGTTAAGCATGAGTCATATGAATGATATGATCGACACTTCGTTGTCCACCATTGAAACCACATCTCTTCTCGTGATGATCGGATTAGGTGTGGTGAATTTGGATCGTGTTCACTAAACAACTTGAGGGATGTTGAATTTAGTGGGAGTTCATCTAGTAATTTGATTAAGTTGAACTATTTATCATGAACATAGTCTAAATTGTACTTGCAAATACTGTAGATCACATGGCCAAGTCCAACTTCAACTTCAACGTTTTTGCTGAGAAGGAAAAGCTTAGAAACAATGGGTCTAACTTCACCAATTGGTTCCGCAATCTAAGAATCATTCTATCTGGCGGACAAAAGGACTATGTCCTTGGGAAAGCGTTAGGTGACCCCTAACATACCGCTGATGAGAAAGCTGTCTATCATCAGAAGATGATTATGGTGTGATTAAGAGCACCATGTTGTTTGCTATGGAACCGAACTTCAAAATCGTTTGAAGAGTATCCTGCCCTTTGAGATTCTCAAGAGTTGAAAACCATGTTTGAGACTCAGGCCCGCTTACGGAGATATGAGATCTCCGAGAAGTTCTTTAATCGCAAGATGGAGGAAGGAGTTCCGTTAGTGAGCACGCCATTAAGATGACGGCTACACTCAACGCTTTGAGCAACTGGAATGCACGATTCCAGGAGCTCAAGATTGACAGGTGGTTCAATCACTCCTCCCAGCTACAAAATTTTGTAGTGACTCATAATCAGATTGGTTCCATCGATACGATCACCGAGCTCTTCGCAAAGCTGAAGGCTGCGAGTGGACATCAAGAAGGATAATCATGTGTTGATGGTCAACAAGCCCTCCTTTAAGAAAGGTAAGGAGCAAAGAAGCCCTTCAAGAAGGGCGGCAAGGCTATAATGCCCTGCTGAGAAGAAGCTCAGGTCTGGTCCTAAGCCGTACACTGAGTGCTTCTATTGCAAGGACAAGGGTCACTGGAAGCGCAACTGTCCGAAATACTTAGCGGACAAGAAGGCTGGCACCATCAAAGGTATATTTGATATACATGTTATTGATGTTTTCCTTACTAGCCCTCGTTGTAGTGCCCAGGTATTTGATACGTTTAGTTGCTAATATTTGTAACTCAAACAGGAGCTATGGAATAGATGGCGGCTTATAGGGATGAGGTGACGATGCGCGTTGGCAGCGGATCAAGAGTTGATGTGATGGCCGTGACGCCTCCTTAGTTTTACCTTCGGGATTAGTTTTAAACCTTAATAAATGTTATTATGTGCCTGCGTTGAGCATGAACATTATTTCTGGATCGTGTTTATTGCAAGACGGTTATTCATTTAAATCGGAGAATAATGGTTGTTCTATTTATATGAGTAACATCTTTTATGGTCATGCACCTCTTGTGAATGGTTTATTTCTTCTAAATCTCGAAAGGGATGAAATACACATCCATAACATTGAGGCTAAGAGATGCAAAGTAGATAGTGATAATACTACTTATTTGTGGCACTGTCGTCTAGGTCATATTGGTGTAAAGCGCATGAAGAAACTCCATTCTGATGGACTTTTGGAGTCTCTTGATTTTGAATCATTTGACACATGCGAACCATGCCTCATGGGCAAGATGATCAAAACCCCGTTCTCCGGTATGATGGAGCGAGCAACAGACTTGTTGGAAATCATACATACCGATGTATGCGGACCGATGAGTGTTTCGACGCGCGGTGGATATCGCTATTTTCTCACTTTTACCGATGACTTAAGTAGATATGGGTATATCTACTTAATGAAACATAAATCTGAAACATTTGAAAAGTTCAAGGAATTTCAGAATGAAGTGGAGAACCATCGTAACAGAAAAATTAAATTTCTACGATCCGATCGTGGAGGTGAATATTTGAGTTATGATTTTCTCATGCATCTTAAAGCAAGTGGAATCGTTTCACAACTCACGCCACCCGGAACACCACAGCGCAATGGTGTGTCTGAACGCCGGAATCGAACCCTATTAGATATGGTCCGATCGATGATGTCTCTTACTGATTTGCCGTTATCATTTTGGGGTTATGCATTAGAAACCGCTGCATTCACTTTAAATAGGGCACCATCTAAATCCATTGAGACGACACCGTATGAACTGTGGTTTGGTGCTAAACCTAAGTTATCATTTCTTAAAGTTTGGGGATGCGAAGCTTACGTCAAGAAGTTGATGCCGGACAAGCTCGAACCCAAAGCGGACAAATGCGTCTTCATAGGATACCCTAAGGAAACTATTGGGTATACCTTCTATCACAGAACCGAAGGCAAAGTGTTTGTCGCAAAGAACGGTTCCTTTCTTGAGGAGTTTCTCTCGAAAGAAGTGAGTGGGAGGAAAGTAGAGCTAGACGAGGTTGTTGAACCTTCTCTTGAATTGGAGAGTAGCGCAACACCTGAAATTGTTCCAAAGGTCATGCACCAATAATAGAGGAAGCTAATGATAAGGATCATGAAGCTTGGACGATCTTGCCATCGAACATCGCAGTCGACAAGGTCGCGTGCCCTCTCTGAGTGGTACGGCAACTGCCTTAACTGTCTTGTTAGTAGATGACAGTGAGCCTTCGAACTATGAGGAAGCGATGATGAGCCCAGACTCTGAGAAATGGCTAGAAGCCATGAAATCCGAATTGGGATCCATGAGCGAAAACCAAGTATGGACTTTGGTGGACCCTCCTAGCAACCGAAAGGTCATTGAGTGCAAATGGATCTTCAAGAAGAAAACGGACGCGGATGGTAATGTTACCGTCTATAAAGCACGGCTTGTCGCAAAAGGTTTTCGACAAGTTCAAGGTGTTGACTACGATGAGACTTTCTCTACCGTAGCGATGTTTAAGTCCATTCTGATATTATTAGCTATTGCTGCGTTTCATGATTATGAAATATGGCGATGGATGTCAAGACTGCGTTCCTCAATGGCAACATTGATGAAGAGTTGTATATGATGCAACCCGAAGGTTTTGTCGATCCTAAGGATGCTGATAAGGTATGCAAACTTCAGCGTTCCATTTATGGACTAAAGCAAGCATCTCAGAGTTGGAACCTTCGTTTTGATCAAGTGATCAAGAGCTTTGGATTTGTTCCAAATTGCTACGAAGCTTGCATCTACAAGAAAGTGAGTGGGAGCTCGGTGACGTTTCTGGTACTATATGTGGATGACATATTGATTATTGGAAATGACATCAACATGCTTAACGATGTGAAGAGTTATTTGAACAAGTGTTTTTCAATGAAAGACCTAGGTGAAGCTGCTTATATATTGGGCATCAAAATCTATAGAGATAGACAAAGACGCCTGATAGCTTTAAGCCAGAGTACATACCTAGACAAAGTTCTGAAAAGGTTCAGAATGGATAAGGCAAAGAAAGGTTCGGCCTATGTTGTCGTAAGATATTGAGCAAGGCTCAGTGTCCAGCTACGATAAATGATAGGGAAGCTATGAGCAAAGTGCCTTATGCCTCGACCATAGGTTCCATCATGTATGCCATGCTGTGTACTAGACCGGATGTGTCCAATGCTCTTAGTTTGACGAGCAGATATCAAAGCGATCCAGGAGTGGAACACTGGACAGCCGTGAAGAACATCCTAAAGTACCTAAATAGGACTAAAGAAATGTTCTTAGTCTATGGGGGTCATGAACAACTTGTCGTAAAAGGTTACGTCGACGCTAGTTTTGACACCGACAAGGATGATTCTAAATCTCAGACAGGATACGTGTATATTTTGAATGGAGGAGCTGTGAGCTGGAGAAGCTGCAAGCAAAGCATGATCGCGGGATCTACAGTAGAAGCGGAATACATGGCTGCTTCAGAAGCGTCAAGTGAAGGAGTTTGGATCAGAAACTTCATCACTGAGCTTGGCGTGGTTCCAAGTGCATTGGACCCACTGGAGATATTGTGTGACAACACTCGCGCCATAGCACTCGCTAAGGAACCAAGATATCATCCAAAGACCAAGAATATCAACCGCAAGTTTCATATAATCTGAGATTATATTGCAGATGGAGATCCGAAGATTAGCAAAGTACATACTGATCTGAATGTCGCAGATCCATTGACTAAACCTCTTCCACGTGTAAAACATGATCAGCACCTCAGTGCCATGGGTGTGAGATTGTTGCCAAATGTAAACTAGATTATTGACTCTAGTGCAAGTGGGAGACTGTTGGAATTATGCCCTAGAGGCAATAATAAAGATGTTATTATTATAATTCTTGTTCATGATAAAGTTTATATTCCATGCTAGAATTGTATTAAGCGGAAACTTTAATACTTGTGTGGTTTGTGAACAACACCGTGTCCCTAGTACGCCTCTATGGACTAGCTCATTGATCAATGATGGTTAAGGTTTCCTAACCATAGACATGAGTTGTCAATTGATAATGAGATCATATCATTGGAGAATGATATGATGGATGACCAAACTAAGCGAAGCAATTAGATCGTGTCATCGTGTTCGTCTTTGCGAAGCTTTTCTTATGTCAAATATTGTATTCCTTAGACCATGAGATAATACAACTCCCCGGTATCGGAAGAAAGCTTTGAGGTCATCAAACGTCATCCTATGAGAGGGTGATCATAAAGGTGTCTCTCAGGTGATCGGAAAGTATCTGTTGGGTTGTATGTATCAAGATGGGATTTGTCCCTCCCAAGTCGGAGAGATATACTTTGGGCCCACTCGGTAATCGATATCAACACCGCTTGCAAGCATGTGGTTAAGGAGTTAATCACAAAGTGATATCGGATTACTGAACGAGTAAAGTACTTGCTGTGAACGAGATTGAACTAGGTATGACGGTACCGACGATCGAATCTCGGGCAAGTAAAATATCGCGAGACGAAGGGAATATATATATGGGATTGATTTAATCCTGGCATCGTGGTTCATCCGATATGATCATCGATGAATGTGTGGGAGTCAATATGGGTGCCTGCACTCCGTTGATTATTGATAGAAGATCATGTCGCATATTCTCGAACTCAGGTCACACACTTAACGTGTCTCGACGCTAGGATAGATTGGATAATTGGTTTATGAGTTTTTGTTCGGAGTCTCGGATGGGATCCGGGATATCACGAGAGGTTCCGGAATGGTCCGGAGAATAAGATTCATATAAGGCAACGCAGTTTTGGAGTTCGGAATTGTTCCGGGTTAATCGGTATTGTACCGGAAGCTTCTAGAACCTTCCGGAAGGGGACCAACGTGGCCCCACCTTCTGGGAGGGGGCATGGGCCTATGAGGGAGTGTCCTGGCCACATTGGGCCAGGGGCATAAGGCCCCATAGGTCCCAGCCGGCCCAAAAGAGTTTAAACTCGGGATAGGGTTTCTAGAAGGGGGAGAGTCCATGCCCCCCACTCTTCCTCCCTTGGCCGCCGGCCCAAGGCTTGGAGGAGGGGCAAGGTCTGGCCGCCTCCCTCTATATAAAGAGGGCTGCTGGGCCCTCCCACACCTTCCTCCAAACCCTAGTCGCCTTTGCCCTTCCTCTCCCTCCCGATTGCTTGTAGGCGAAGCCTCTGCAGAAATTCTCCACCATATACACCACGCCGTCGTGTTGTAGATCCAATCTATCTCTCCACCATACTTGCTGGTCCGAGGAAGGAGGAGACGTCGAGGTGCTGCACGTGTGCATCTCACGGAGGCACCGCCACTTGTGGTGCTAGATCGGATCGGATCGCGAGGAGGAGAAGCGAGTACGACTACATCACCCACGCTCATTTAACGCTCCACCGTATGAATCTTCAAGGGTATGAAGATCTAATCCAATCTCTCTCGTTGTTTGCATCTCCTAGATTAGATCTTGACTTTCCCTCTGTTCGCATCCGTAGAAAATTTTGATTTACTATGCCGCGAAACCCTTCACTCCTGTAGCCGGTAGAGGGGAACCCTTCCCCTCTCTCCCAAGCTCGATGGCATCACACCACCAGACAGCATACGTCTTGGGCATGTAGAGAGCATCCCGAAGACTGAGGGACCACACCCATCGCCAACATCGTCGAACCGGATCACGCAGCCACCACCCTCCCACCAACACCAACGAACCCACACAACCCGTTGTTCCGAGAGCAGCGCCTCCAGGAAGGTCACGACGAACATGGCTCTGCCTCCACCCACAAAGTTAGGGTTTCACCCCAGGATACGAACATGGGAAGGTTGGGGAGAAGGGAGTATCTAGATGATGCCTCCACAAAGGATAAAAATGGCACCCACAGGCGTCATCACCATCGGGATTTCTCCAGGTCTACTTTCGTACCACCAGCACATCCATCGGACGAAGATTCGACAGTCCAGGGACTGCACGGGCCAGATCCGGTGAGGAGGGGTGAGCCGAAGAGAGTGGAGAATGCGTTCTTCCAATCAAACGCCTCTGACTATATACCACTGACCACCAGAGTGGCCCCACACCACGCATGTCCCCCGCCGACACCTCGCCGCCCGCACGACCGAGGATGCTAGACCACAGAGCCGATGACACCACACCTCCGTAGGACGCTGCCTTAGCACCCAGGGCCCTCCGTGTGAGGCAGGAGCGGAGGGAGCCTTGCCATCGCTTTCATCGACAACACCAAGAGGGGAGGCCCGAAAACCTTAGGTAGCGACAGGCAAGGAGAACGAGGGGAGGGGAGGTGGCGGCGTGCTATAGGGTTTCACCCCCGAGTTGTCTATGGGAGGCGACGCAAGGGCTATGCTTTTTACTTGTTCCTAGGCATATCGATTAACAAACATAACTCATGGTAAGTAATGGTGCATTCCAAGTTTATGCCACAAAACCTAGCCTCATGCTCCTTTTGCCCAGTTCTCGTTTCTGATGCGTACTTTGCATAAGTGAGGCCCAACTTCCTAATCCCTGCAGTTTTTCTTTTTAAATTTCTGATTCATTATGTTCTTCTAGGTCAAACTTGCATAAGTGGATAACTGAGCAGGGACAATCCATGAGGGAGTCGGAAAGGTTTAAATGGGTCGCATGGAGGCATGGAGCTTTCACATAAGAAATAAAGTCAGAATTCAACTGTTCGTTAGGTAGGTTGCTTCATAGGATTTAATAGACGACAGACAATCACTTCATAGTATATATATCCATAGTCAAAACACGGATCACAACTCAATCTACATAAAGCATAAAGCTAGATAGATGATATTAGTAGGAACCATATGAATAATGAAAGCCCCGTTGATAAAATGGGTCACCTTTGGAACAAATTTATAGCATCCGAATTTCGTCAGTATGAGAGCTTGGCTCTCGGCTACCTTGTCAATTGAGCCTCCATGGTCTTTGTCATTTCCTGTAGAGCATGCACATCATTTCTAGTTGCAACGACTTGAATAGATAATTTACCAATACTAGTCTCATGGTTCTTTGTGACTTTAATAAGCATATTATTTTGCTTAGTTTGAGCTTGCATAAAAGTTCTAACAGTATTTTCAAATGAGTGATTGTCATGATTTGCTCCATTATGGTTATCATAATTATTGTAAGGAGATCCTACAGGATTAGAGTAATGTTTTTAAACATTAGAAGCAACATTTTGATTCTTCCAAGTAGGATTATAAGGACTACGCGCTATAAAATTAACATCAGTAGTGATAGCATTAATTTGGATATCTTCCTTACCCTTTACTATGTTGAGTAACTCATCTACCTTTGCAATAAGTTGTTCATTGTTTTCCTCGTTGATTGAATTCACCCTTTTTGAGGTTCTTTCCACATGCCATCGGGCATGTTTGTTTTTCATATCATCAAATAACGTATTTTCAACACGAACTTGCTTTTCCATGATTGTTCCTCCTGCTTTAGTATCTAGCATAGACTTAGACATTGGGTTAAGGTCATTATAAAATAAATGCAATATAAGCCACTCTTCCATCCCATAACTAGGACAGTTTATTACGGCTTCTTTCATCCTTTCCCATGCAAGCATTAGTGGCTTGCGGTCTCCTTGTCTAAAACTTGTAACATTGGACCTTAGCTGCATAGTCTTAGCTGGGGGAAAAATTAGCCATAAAAAGACTAGTGCATTCCTTCCAAGATGTAATAGTTCCTTTAGGTAGAGCTAGCAACCAGTTCTTAGCCTTTCCCCTAAGTGAGAAAGGAAACAAATGTAATTTAACAACATTTGGATCAACATCTTTAATATGCATCATGTCGCAAATTTTAGTAAAAGTATTTAGTTACAAACCTGAATCCTCAAAAGATGAGCCTCCAAATTGGTTCTGCTGAACCAAACTCAAAAGGTTAGGCTTAATTTCATATGCTTCCGCATCAACAGCAGGCTAAGTAATAGGTGCACGAATAAAATCATCAGTAGGAGTAGCATACTCCCCAAGTTTTTTTTGAGCCATGGCTCTTTTCTTTTTTGTATTATTAAAGTAAAGGAAACAAATAAATAAGTAACTAATTTTTTAGGTTTTCAAATAGATAAAAAAAAGTAAACTAATAACAAGAAATAAACTACAAACAGAAAAACTTAAAACAAAGTCTCTAGTGACCTCACTAGGATAGAGAATTTCTTCCCGGACAACGACACTAGAAAAAGAGTTGATACCTTCGATCCGGATTCAAGGATGTAGTATAATAGTATTTTTCCCTAGTATGCCTAGGTTTAATCAAATCTTGGGAAACAACGCTAAAAAGAATTAAAAATAAGGACACGTCTACAAGACTTTTTTCGTTTTACCTTTGTTTACTAGACCAATCTAGTTTAATTTATATCGTGAGTTGATTCTGTTGGATATATGCCCAAGAGGCAATAATAAAGTGGTTATTATCATATCTTCATACTTATGATAAATGTTTGCATACCATGCTATAATTGTATTAACCGGAAACATTAATACTTGTGTGATTTGTAAACATAAAAGAGTCCCTAGTAAAGCCTCTTGTTAAACTAGCTTGTTGGTTAATATATGATCATGGTTTCCTGATCATGAACATAGAGATGTTATTAACAACAGGGTCATATCATTAGGAGAATGATGTGATGGACATACTCCTATAGTTAAGCGTAGCATAAAGATCAAGTCATTTAATATAGTTCATTTGCTATCAGATTTCTGATACATAGTAACCTAATTCCTTCGACCATGAGATCATGCATATCACCTTTACCGGAAGGATGATTTTATGACATCAAACACCACACCGTAACAGGGTGGCTATAAAGGTGGCATTGAGTGTTCGGAAAGTATTGGTTGAGACACATGGATCAAGAGTGGGATTTGTCCATCCATTTGACGGATAGATATACTCTGGGCCCTCTCGGTGGAATGTCATCCAATTAGCTTGCAAGCATGTGACTGGCTCACAAGGGATCACATACCACGGGAACAAGAAAAGAGTACTTATCGGTAACGAGGTTGAACTAGGTATGCAGAGATACCGACGATCATAACCTCGGATAAGTAAACTATCATGAGACAAAGGGAAATTGGTATCGTATGTAAGTGGTTCATTCGATCGCAAAGTAATCGTAGAAATATGTGGAAGCCATATGAATTTCCAGATTCCTCTATTGGTTATTGATCGGAGAAGTGTCTCGATCATGTCCGCATAATTCACGAACCATAGGGAGACACACTTAAGGATTCGATGTTGTTGAGTAGTTATGGAATGATGAGTAAGAGACCGAATGTTTTTCGGAGTCTCGGATGGGATCCGGGATATCACAAGGAGATCCGGAATGGTCCGGAGAATAAGATTCATATAAGGAAAGTCCTGTTTCGGGGTTGGAGAATGGTTTCGGTGTTTTCATCGGGAATGTTCTAGAAGGTTCCGGAATGTCCGGCACTCCGGAGGGGAAGGGTACATGAATGTGTCATTGCAAGTTGGAATGATTACATCATATACTAGGTGTCATTGCTGTACGAAATAAAGGGTTTAATCAAATCCTAGTTTGAAAAGTCAAACGCCAATTTGAAAAGTCAAACGGCTATTTTGGAAAGTGGAAAATAAGTGGGAAATCGAGTTGGGGAGGAGTTCCTCCTCCACCGCCGGCCCACTAGGGATCCGAGTTGGGGAGGGACTCCCTCCCCTTGGCCGGCGTCTCCCTCCACCTATATAAGAAGGGGCAGGGCTCCCCTCCTAGATACATAAGTTCCCTACCTCTAAACCTAAACCCTAGCCACAGCCTAGGGATTTCTCCCAAGCCGCTGAGTTAGAGCTTCTAATTGCCCTAGCCGCCGGTTTAGCCCCTTCTAATTGGTGTGTCTAAACCCTAGATCACCAAGGCTCTCTCATAGTCCACCATACTCGCTCCGGCTTAAGGTGAAGCCTCATGAGATCTCCCTCTACTTCCGTACCACGCCGTCTTTGCCGTAATCACAAGGAGAGTGCTACAACCTCCGCTGCTGGAACAAGGGAGAGGAAGGTCTTCGTCGAGTACCGAACGCAGTGACCGATCGGAAGCGCTGCCGAACGCAGCGCCGAAGGATCGCTCACGCGATCTTGAGATCGGCAAGTGTCTGACTACATCACCCACGAGAATCTGCTCGTTAACCGCTTTGGAATCTTCGAGGGTGAGTTCCTCTATTGACTCGCTACAATCTAGTAGATAGATCTTGGCTTGTTTGTTTGCATGCGGTAGAAATTTTTGTTTTCCATGCTACTAACCCCTACAAAGGGTATCGAGCCGTGTCTATATGTAGATCTGTTGCACGAGTAGAACACAATGGTCATTGTGGGCGTTGATGCTTTTATTATCGATTGCTTCTTGTGTACTTTGCATCTTGCGGGATGGTGGGATGAAGCGGCCCGGGCTAATCTTACATGACATCGTTCGTGAGACTTGCTCCACGCTTGACATGCAACTTGTATTGCATAAGTGGATTTGCGGGTGCCTGTTTCTCCCAACATAGTTAAGATTCAATTTACAACGGGTGATTGACAATACTAGTATCAATGTTGTGGTTCTTGTTCATAAGTTAGAGCGACACTTAATGAAAGCCCCAAACCACGTAAAATATGCAAAGAAAATTAGAGGCGTCTAACTTTGTTTTGGAAGGGTGTGCTGTGATGTGATATGGCCATGATTGTGATTATATATGATGTATGCAATGTTCCTTATTGTAAGTTGGCAACCGGCAGGAGCCATATGGTTGTCTTTAAATTCTGTGAAGACCCGCGTGTCTATTCAAAGTAGTTGTAATAGTTGAAGCTGGTGAACGACAACCATGGAGCGGCGTCATTGACCTTGATGCAATGCCGGTGATTATGGAGATCATGTTCGTGCTTGAAGATGGAGATCAGAAGCACAAAGAAGAAAGGCCATATCATATCACATATTATGAATTGCATGTGATGTTAATCCTTTTATGCATCTTGTATTGCTTAGTTTACGACGGTAGCATTATAAGATGATCCCTCAAGCACACAATTTCAAGTTTTAAAGTGTTCATCCTTAGTAAGCACCGTTGCTAAAGCTCATTGTTTCGAAGCACCACGTGATGATCGGGTGTGTTAGATTCTGCGAGTGTATACAACGTGAGCAAGCCAGATTTGCTCATGCAAAAGCTAAGGTTTGATCTTGACGATCCTAGCATGTACAGACATGGTCTCGGAACACGGATCACCGAAAGGTAAAGCATGAGTCATATAGTAGATATGATGAACATGTTGATTGTTCGCCATTGAAGCTACATCAACTCTCGTGATGATCGGTTTTGATGTGGTGGATTTGGTTCGTGTGATCACTAAAACAATGTGTGGGATATTGTTTTGAGTGGGAGTTCAACGGCAATATGATTAAAAGTTGAACATTATTTATCATAAATTAAATCAAAGTGAATTTGCATAGTTGTTGTAGTCATTGGCATCCGTTTACCACCTTGCGCTTAGTTTTAATTGAGATGATAGAACTATAGAATTCTGGTTAGTTACTTTACTTAACTGGTATCGTATTGTTTTGAAGTGTTAATCTAAAGTTTAAAAGTCCTATTGCAAACTTTCAGTAAAGTTCCGGTTACTCCATGAAGTTTAATAATTGGTATTAAAAACAAGAGTGACAATTCCAAGTATTAGTGTATGAGTACCATGTTTATCTCCATGATTCTTGATATTCAAAGGATTGTCTTAATATCAAGGTTATCTAGGATCTGAAAGAGTTGTTTCAGAAACCATGATGTGTGGAAGATATTGTGATATCTGAAACGAAGTTTTGGTTGCAACATGATAGAGTATAATATGGCAAAAGTCATGTTCTCATATTTGATGAGAATTTGCAAAAGGTTGGAGACACTAGTTGTCCTAATCCTCCAAAAGGCTTTGGAGAGCAACATTATACTCGCGATTCACCGTTACAAGCTAAAAGTAGCTTGATCATGGATAATTCCATGATAAGGGTGAATATTTGATGTAGGTAAAATGTTTACTACACCAAGAGATTACTAAAGAAAGGAATTTGAAAGAACACCAAACATTTGATAATGGTGATCTACTTCAAAGTGCAAGTCCAAAGAAATTGGTATTTAACTATACATGCTTTGGACTATGTGTCATATGTATGACTCCACTATTGATGTTGATAGATTCTTTCAAGCTGAAAAGGAAATACTGAAAGAGAATCTCATAAGTATGTGGCAGAAAAGAAAAGACTAGAATTGTTCAGCTTAAGTATATAGATGATATACATGTTATGGCTATATTCTTTGCTTCTTAAACAATGTGGTTCTTAAGTATTTGATACTGAATTTGTTGGTGTGAATCGTCATACGAAACAACAGAATTCATGAACTACAATGGCCTAAGTAACTAGAAAAAGAATATGTGATGATGTTCATCGAGAACAAATAAAGGGTTATTGTGTTGCTCGTTAAACATCAAAGCTTGCCTTCAAGATTTGTTTTATCAGGTATTATGAGAACAAAAGGGTTGTTCCAATAATTGCCGTAATCCATAAAAGATGGATGATTTACAAATCTCGTTGGATAAATCACATCCATAAAACTAGTGCTAAAAATGTCGAAAGACAAATTGATTGGAAGATCACTTAGGAAGTGACATCGCCGTTTAAATTATAATGGAAAGAAAACATGAAGAAACTCTATGTGGATGGAATTTTGGAGTCTTTTGATTTTGATCAAATGACGCTTGTGAAACTTTCCTAGAGATAATTAAAACTTCATTCATAGGCCAAAAGGGAACGAATGACTAGCTTATTGGAACTTGTACATATTGTTGTACAAAGTCCATTATGTGTAGTCAACAGCGATGGATTTCAACTTCATATGCTTTCTCCGAAAATTTGAGTGAATATATGAATATTTACTTAATAAGGATGAAGTATGAAATATTTGAAAAAGTTCAAAGTCTTTCAAGATGAAGTGCAAAATCATTGTAATAAGAATATAAATAGTTTATGATAAGATCATAAAGGAAGATATTTGAGTTACAAGTTTAGCATAATACCTAAGATTTAAGGAATCGTTCGTGGATTTGCATTTCCAAACACCATAAGAGTATGGAGTGTTCGAGATATGTAATTAAACCTTGTTTGACATGGTAAGATCAAAGGTGTAATTCATAAAACTGCCATTATATTTTAAAGATTAAAAGCTTTAGAGACTACCGTTTTCCACTAAAAAGAGCTCCATCATAATCCGCTGAAATGACACCATATAAAGTTATGGTTTGGGATAAAACCCAAGTAGTCCTTTCTTAAACATTGGTATGCTATGCATAAGAAAGATGTTTGCAACCAAAGTCGGATGAAACTGTCTTTGTATTATCAAGTAAATATTCCTCCATAAACACCGGAGACAAAAGTATTTGTCGCTTAGAACGTCAAGTTTCTTTGAGAAGGAATTTTTCGTGAAAAGATAAGTGGGAGGACAATAGAACTTTGATAAGGTTAAAGGAACCTTAGCTATATGTGCAAAGTTGCAAAGCCGAAAAGTGTTCCGGAGGCAGCAACAATGCTCATGGCTCACGTGCCTCAAAGGTTGCAGTCACGGAGGTCTAAGTTTCTATTGAACCAAGTAGGTCGAGTAAACAATCAAATACCAAGATTTGAGGGTTGAATCATTATTTGAGAATAATGAACGGACTACATGCAAAGAAGCGATGATGGGCCCTGACTCCGTCAATTGGTTTGAAGCCATAAAATCCGTGATAGTTCCATACACGAGAAATCAAGTTTTGAACTTGAAGGACCCTCGAGAAAGGTGTAAGACCTTACAGTTGTGTTTGGATCTATAAAGAAGTAGACATGATGTTTCACATCTATGAAATAGTCGACATGTTGGGAAAGAGTTCACAACAATGTTCAAAGATTGACTATGACAAGATTTGATCTTTCATAGCGATATTTAGTCTAGACGGATTAATGTAGCAACCACTACATATAATTTTGTTATGTGGTAGTAGAATAAACAAAACAAGTTCTTCTAATAGAATGGTTACCTAGGACGTGTGCATGACACGGTCCAAAGGGTTTTGTTAATTCAAAGGATGCTAAAAGCATATGCAAACTTCAATGGTTGAAGTAAGCATCACGGAGTTGGAATCTTCACTATGATGAAACTGTTAAAAGAGTTTAATTTCATCGAAGACAATGAAGATACTTGCATTTGCAAGAAATTAAGTGGGAGCGCTAAGACATATTTCTAATACATTATGTGGAAGACATATTGTTGATTAAAAATGATGTATCTTTTATTAACACATATTAAGAATTTCATCCCGATGAAAGACTTAGGCAAAACCCAAATATTTGGCATCAATAGATGCTAATATGGTTGTGCCGAAAGTACATAGATGATATATTGAATAATTTCAATATAGAAACTACAAGAAAGGTTCTTGTCGCACAGAAAGGATTGAATGAGTTCAATATTGATGATATATTCAAGTGTATTGACACTTGGTAAGTGAAACAAAGATTCAAGTATAGATTGATACTTGATGTATGAAATCACAAAGAGTATTTATATCAATCATGTTGTGATATGTACAAATCCAGATATGTCCTATGCTCTAAATGTTATGAGCATATACCAGAATGATTCATAAGATGATTATTGGACGATAGTAAAGATATTCTTATGATCTTGTAAAAGAACTAAGAATATATTATTTTGTAGAAGTGACAAATAGATGGTTAGTTCATTGTAAATGAATTACATTGATACTAGTTTTGTCATAAAGTACAAATTAAGTTTATCTCAATCTAAACTAAGGGTGGCACAATATAATGGAAAGTAAGTTCCATAATGGATTTAGATGAGTTCCAAAGTTAAGACATTGTGATAGATACTACAACAAAAGGCTAAGTATATGACTGCTATAATAGCAGCTAAAGAGGGCATTTGTGTCAAGTAGTTTATTATCAAACTAGGTGTAGTTCACAGCGGGATAATACTATGAATATATATTGTATGACAATATTATCAACATGTTTTAACCCCAAAGAACTAAAGGTCTCACCAAAGGACCAAAATTATACAAAGCCATCTCATTAGAGAATGAGTGATGCGTAGAGACGCAAAGACATGCAATTACACATGGACCTGGAAGTGTCAGATCCGGAGATCAGTTGACCACTAGCAATCGTGTACATACAACACCGAAAAGCCATAGGTGTTGAATACACAAAGGTTTGAAACTAGATTATTGACTCTAGTGCAAGTGGGAGACTGTTGGAGATATGCCCAAGAGGCAATAATAAAGTGGTTATTATCATATCTTCATACTTATGATAAATATTTGCATACCATGCTATAATTGTATTAACCGGAAACATTAATACTTGTGTGATTTGTAAACATAAAAGAGTCCCTAGTAAAGCCTCTTGTTAAACTAGCTTGTTGGTTAATATATGATCATGGTTTCCTGATCATGAACATAGAGATGTTATTAACAACAGGGTCATATCATTAGGAGAATGATGTGATGGACATACTCCTATAGTTAAGCGTAGCATAAAGATCAAGTCATTTAATATAGTTCATTTGCTATCAGATTTCTGATACATAGTAACCTAATTCCTTCGACCATGAGATCATGCATATCACCTTTACCGGAAGGATGCTTTGATGACATCAAACACCACACCGTAACAGGGTGGCTATAAAGGTGGCATTGAGTGTTCGGAAAGTATTAGTTGAGACACATGGATCAAGAGTGGGATTTGTCCATCCATATGACGGATAGATATACTCTGGGCCCTCTCGGTGGAATGTCATACAATTAGCTTGCAAGAATGTGACTGGCTCACAAGGGATCACATACCACGGGAACGAGAAAAGAGTACTTATCGGTAACAAGGTTGAACTAGGTATGTAGAGATACCGACGATCATAACCTCGGATAAGTAAACTATCATGAGACAAAGGGAAATTGGTATCGTATGTAAGTGGTTCATTCGATTGCAAAGTAATCGTAGAAATATGTGGAAGCCATATGAATTTCCAGATTCCTCTATTGGTTATTGACCGGAGAAGTGTCTCGATCATGTCCGCATAATTCACGAACCGTAGGGAGACACACTTAAGGATTCGATGTTGTTGAGTAGTTATGGAATGATGAGTAAGAGACCGAATGTTGTTCGGAGTCTCGGATGGGATCCGGGATATCACAAGGAGATCCGGAATGGTCCGGAGAATAAGATTCATATAAGGGAAGTCCTGTTTCGGGGTTGGAGAATGGTTCCGGTGTTTTCATCGGGAATGTTCTAGAAGGTTCCGGAATGTCCGGCACTCTGGAGGGGAAGGGTACATGAATGTGTCATTGCAAGTTGGAATGATTACATCATATACTAGGTGTCATCGCTGTACAAAATAAAGGGTTTAATCAAATCCTAGTTTGAAAAGTCAAACGCCAATTTGAAAAGTCAAACGGCTATTTTGGAAAGTGGAAAAGAAGTGGGAAACCGAGTTGGGGAGGAGTTCCTCCTCCACCGCCGGCCCACTAGGGATCCAAGTTGGGGAGGGACTCCCTCCCCTTGGCTGGCGTCTCCCTCCACCTATATAAGGAGGCGCAGGGCTCCCCTCCTAGATACATAAGTTCCCTACCTCTAAACCTAAACCCTAGCCACAGCCTAGGGATTTCTCCCAAGCCACCGAGTTAGAGCTTCTAATTGCCCTAGCCGCCGGTTTAGCCCCTTCTAATTGGTATGTCTAAACCCTAGATCACCAAGGCTCTCTCATAGTCCACCATACTCGCTCCGGCTTAAGGTGAAGCCCTGCGAGATCTCCCCTCAACTTCCGGTACCACGCCGTCGTGTTGCCGGAATCACGAGGAGAGTGCTACAACCTCCGCTGCCTGCTGGAACAAGGGAGAGGAAGGTCTTCGTCGAAAATTTAACGTGTGACCGATCATGGAAGCGCTGCCGGAATGCAGCGCTGGAAGGATTGTCTACGCGATCTTGAGATCGGCAAGTGTACGACTACATCACCCACAAGAATCTGCTCTCGTTAACCGCTTTGGAATCTTCGAGGGTGAGTTCCTCTATTGACTCGTTGCTACAATCTAGTAGATAGATCTTGGCTTGTTTGTTTGCATGCGGCAGAATTTTTTTTTCCATGCTACGAACCCCTACAGATTCAATGGATGGATATAGGCTAGGGTTAAAGATCCACCTGCAGCTTCACATCATATGGGATAAAAGATAATAATAGGCACAATCATGTGTAATGTTTTAATAAAGTTAATATTTGTGGGCAGCACATCCTAATATACTAAAGCCCCTGCGAGCAGCAGGCATAACAATCTTTTTTGATCCAACCAGTTGTACCGCGGAGCGCCGGGTCACAAACTTTTGTTACGTGAAAAACATAGATCAAAGACTTAAGGAGATATGTTATTGTTGTTCCCGAATAGGTCGCTAAGTGAAGACCGTACAACCTTTGTCACTGGGTTTTCTCAAGCCTTTATCGATCTCGGGGGTCTTGGGTACCTACAAGTCTAAAGATCGAGGCAGAGAAAAAGAAACAAAACATACAAATACCTTATTCAAACAATACACAATACTCCCATAGATTAAATGCACATAATCTGCGAGGTTTCTCCCTAACCCGTAGCCCGCGAGGATTACTCACTCATAACAATAAGATCAAGGATAGAAAAAATTATGCAAAATACTTAGATTCAAATCAAATATTCTTTCAATGGTTGCCGAATCACAAGGATATCTCAAGTATAAAGTAATAACTATGGGTAATGGAGAGGATGGAAGATGGAGGGGAGGAACTATGGTCTGGATCTCTTTTGGTGGTGTTGTGATGCAATCTGAGAATGGCGGACTTCTGTACGGTGATGGCAACAAAGGCTGCCACTTTTATTTGGGACTCCAAGTATAGAGTGTTGTAGCAAGATTCTTTTCCTCAGAAGGGTGACTCGAGAGTTTATATCGAACTCTCAAGGAATTGTATGGATACTTGTCTTCTCCTCTTCAAGTAACATGTAAAGTAAAATAATTTGCCTTATGTGCCCAACTCCACCAAGTGGTTGTCAAGCACAAGGTTTCGTATTAGTAATATGAAATATAAAATATAAAAAACTAACATAATAAAGTAAAGTAAAGAAATACAAACTAGATGATATGGAAGATAGTAGAGTTGTTTTTAGGTTTTTATGAGTGATTGCAAGTAGGAAACTATTTTTTGTATTTTAGAAATAATAAATTACAGAAATTAAAAAGGATAATATATGCAATGAAAAGGTGTTTCTTATGATAAAAAATCGGAGTCGGTGATACGTCCAAAACGTATCTACTTTCTCGAACACTTTGCTATTATTTCTTCTCTAAACTTGTGTTATTTGGATACAACTAACACGGACTGCGTTGTTTTTAGCATAATTACCTTGGTGTCTTATTTTTGTGCAGAAAATGAACTATCGGGAAAAATACCGGAAAATATGCCAAAAATCATATTTCACCAGAAGATCCACGAAGCCAGAAGGGGAGACAGAGGGGAGGCCTGGGGGCCCAGACCCACCCCATGCATGGGCCCACTGACCCCGCGCCTAGGGGAGGTTTGGACACCTCAGGTAGCTTCTCGGCCTCCCTCCACGTCTATAAGTTTCCTTCTGACCTAAAAACAGGAGGGTTCGATAGTTTTCCAGAAAGAGTTCCGCTTCGCCGCCGCCACCAGAAACCAAGATTCGGATCCAGAAACTCCGTTCTGGCATCCTGCCGGGACAGGTAATTTGGAGAGGATCATCGCCATCGTCATCACCAACGCATCTCCATCAACCACCGATGTTTCCCTCATCCATGAGTGAGTAATCCCTCGATGTAGGCTTGGGGATGGTAGGGATTAGATGAGTTCAATCATGTAATCGAATAAGATCTGTTAGGGGCATAGTGCCTAGTATCTCTATTAGTGCTATTTGACTTTGTTGCAACTTGTTGTGCTTAAATGCTTATCACTAGGGCCCGAGTGCCATGATCTCAGATCTGAACTTATTATTGAATCATTATGATAGTATTGTTTATGATCATATCTGCAAGGTGTGTACACATATCATTGTTCGGATCCAAAGGCCCCAAAGTGACAATAATTGGGACAATCGGAAGGGATGGCTGTGGTGTGAGGATCACATGTGTTCATGGAGTGTTAATGCTTTGCTCCGATGCTCTATTAAAAGGGGCACCTTAATTGCCAGTAGTTCCCTAGAGGCCCCGCTGCCACGGGCTGGCTGGATAGAAGATGTTATGCAAGTTCTCATTGCGAGCACGTATGACTATATATGGAGCACATGCCTAGGATTATTTAGTACTTGGATGCTTGTTATTATTTATCTACAATGCCCTAGTTCTTTGAAGTTACATGTTTAGACTCGTCCATGCAATGCCCGTCCATCTATCCCTATGCCTACCGCACTCGAATCCTACTGTTACCGTTACTATTACTATTGCTACTATTTCACTACTAGAAAAACAGCAGTTAGTGGCGCACCTGGAAAGATCATCTGTGGCGCACTAGCAGTGTGCCACGTGCCTTGCGCTACGGCTATCTCCCAGCCGTGGCGCACTGCCTAGTGCGCCACGGTTGTGTAGAGATAGGCGTAGCGCACCTGCTAGTGCGCCACGGCTATGTGGGCAGGTGCGCTACGCATAGGATCTTCTGTGGCGCACTGGAAGTGCGCCACTAAGCTTCTATAGTGCGTTTTAGGTGTAGTGCGCCACAGAAGGTAGATCATGTGCGCCACATGTGTATTTTTTGTTTTTTTTTAAATTTCCGAGCCAGATTATATACAATACAGATTATATACAATATTACAGCAGATATACACACACAGATACAAGATATACAATTATATATATAAATACACAATATGAAAAACAAGATTGAAACAAATACATATAGATAAGTCTCATACATGAATACATAGTATAAGTTACATTGTTTCGATCAAGTTACAAAGTAGTAGTTGGTGACATGCGAATACATGTGTCGATCGAACAAGTTAGAGCTCGGAAGCTCGCCTAGACATCTAAACTAGCTAGACACAAACGCGGGATAAACAACCAAAGAAGATAAGCATGATCACCGTCGCGACGAAGGTGTAGGTCTTCATCCGGTTCCTTGTCGTCCTAACTCCCGCTAGATAGCGCGTGTATCTAGCTTCCACCTCCGCCATAGTGTTGTACCCTTTGTATCTATTGCCGCTGAAACTGTGCACCTGTCTCCGGTAGTCTTCCCAATCATCGTAGACTCCGGGAACCCGTCCCTTGTACACGACGTACCACGTCATCTACAAGTTAACAATAATAATTAACCGGTGATTGAAAAAACATGTATAATTAAAGTCGCATATGAAGATACACTTATAGAAAGTACTCCTAAATCAAAAAGAGCAAACTCAAAAAGCATGCCTCATATATAACTAGGTTGTTCGACACAGGAATATGCTACGATGGAACCGTCCGCCAAGTAGGATGCACAACACCTGGACCTATGCATAGCACAAGGCGGACAATCCCATCGCAGCACATTCACATATATAGTGTGCCACGACATTTCAATCATCAGCATTCTCGAAAAAGACCAAAGTAACTCGAAAAGCATGCCTCATATATAACTAGGTTGTTGGACACAGGAATATGCTACGATGGAACTGTACGCCAAGTAGGATGCACAACACCTGGACTTTTGCATAGCACAAGGTGTACAATCCCATCGCAGCACATTCACATATATAATCATCGACATTATTCTTGAAAAAGACCAAAGTAACTCAAAAAGAATGCCTCGTATATAACTAGCTAGGTCGTTGGACACAGGAATATGCTACGATGGAAGTATTCGCCAAGTAGGATGCACAACACCTGGACCTGTGCATAGCACAAGGCGAACAATCCCATCGTAGCACATTCACATATATAGTGTGCCACGACATTTCAATCATCGGCATTATTCTCGAAAAAGACAAAAATAACTCGAAAAGAATGCCTCATATATATACATAGGTCGTTTTGGACACAGGAATATGCTATGATGGAACCGTGAGCCAAGTAGGATGCATAAGACCTGGACTTGTGCATATCACAAGGCTCACAATCCCATCATAGCACATTCACATATATAGTGTGCCACGCCATTTCAATCATCGGCATTATTCTAGAAAAAAGAGTAAGGAAAAAAAGAAGGAACAAAGTGAGCAAAGGACCAAAGAGTAAGCAAAAAAACCAAGCATTGATTGATATATAATAATAATAAGCAAAATAAGTAACGATGATTCATAAACCTAATAAGATAAGTATAGTAGCATGTACACTTGTCCACACACACAAAGGTCATCTATAGTTTGTAACTACAACTAGGCCAATATCAAGCCTTCTGGCTCGGCTTAGGGAACGGGAGGATGCCTTGTCTCGTCATGAACTTCCTATAGTCACCCTACATCTCTAGGCGATCTTCTATGTCACGGTTATTCGGGATATTTCCTCCATAGAAGATCCCCCCCGAAGTCATGACATCACGAAAGATGATTGCCCCAAACTGCTGCTGGATGCGATACATCTCTTGTCTAATATCTGAATCATTGATCTTGGCATTTGCTTCGGCCCACTGTTTGAGATGATATGGCAGCGTAGAATTCTGCTGGTCAAGTAGGAACGCCCTCATGTGATGGAGTGCGTAGTAGGCTTCCTTCTTATTGTTTTCCAGTTGCTTCACGCAGGGGAACTCCGTTACGTGGTTAAAGACGTGCCTGCCGAACTTGACCTTCGTACGCATGAAGGTGGTTCCTTCCGTCGAGGCAAAGCCAGTGAGAGCATCATCCAGAACTTCCTTGATCTTGTCGTAGTTTTTCTTCTTTTCTAGACTCCCCGAGTCGAAATACATGGCATGGGAATGCTTGGCGATAAGGAGATGAGCGCAAAGGTTCATATCTCAAAAAATTCAAATGGAATGTGTTGGAAAAAGAATGATGATGATCTAATAAAGCCAATCGACGGTGGCGAGTGAATAACGACTTACTCGGGAAAGTAAGGCACGAGAATGTATTCCTTTGTCTTGTTCGCCACGAGGATTCTTTTTAGGTACGAGGCCACGATACATCGTTCGGCGGGGGAACCCAAGCAGCCGTCACGCATGTAGTAGGGGTCCACTATAGCGATGCCCGATGTGTTCTCTCTAATGATCTGCTTGGCCAGGCTGAGAGAAAAGAGACGGACCATGGTATAGTGCAGTGGGTATAGGTGGAACATATTGAAGATGTCCTCGAACCGCAGGAAGAACAGATCCGCAGGGGCATTGTCGACGAAGCCCAAGCCTGGTGGCACCTGAACCACGAATACTGGGTGCGAGGGATCTTTCTCCGATAGAAGGCGTCTCTATCGTCAAGATGCCATGCACACTCTGCAGTTCTGAACTGGCGAAGCCCGCAAATTCTTAGGTAGCATGGGCTCACCCGCCACATGAATCCTCCACATAATACCCTCGGGTCTTGGTGGCCCGTCCCGAAACCTGATCGGATTCGCAGTTGTAGACGCCACCGGCTGGCTCGAGCTGCTAGATTTTCTTTTCCTGCCCTTTTTTCCTTTTGGAGAGCGGGCAGGCACATAATCTGAGCACCGCCGCCTATGTAGTGTGTCAGGGCTTAGAATAAAGGGCGTTGGTTGTATCAGCTGGCTCAGAAGGCGCAAGCCGGAGGCGTCTCCGAGAACCAAACAGACGCTTGGTGATAGTGGCTTTATCTGTGGGGCCACCAGCTAGGTCTTCGCTACAAACCGAGTGCTGAAGAAGTGATCATTCCGGTCTTCGCCGCCCTCGGCGGATCTGCGCCATGTGCATATCATCAACATGATCATCCGACCCACCGTGGAGGTGACGGCAAGGCGGTGAGGGGCCTTGCCACCGCTTGTCGCTGGCACGACGGTGGTGCTGTTGTTCGTGGCGTGATGGCCCCGCCCCCAAACGGATCATGCTCTTTGGCCATAGCAAGAATAAGCGAAGCAAGTTCGAGGACGTACGACTCTTCTTCATCCGCCTCGGGTGGAATGGGAGGTTCCGTGTCGCCGCAGCCCCTTAGCACCGACTAATTTTAACCCGCACGCTATCTGACATCAGCCTTGAGTGGAACGTGCGCTGCAAGGGTTGAACGATGGTACCCTTGGCAACATCCCTCAGCTCGTTGTTCACGTAGCATAAGAGAGTGCAAGGAACATCCGTCTGCGGAAAACATGTACGGCGTCGTCAAAGATGCCATAAGAGTAATAGATGGCATGAAAGTCGGTAATTAAATCAATTTGTTTACCGTGATGGCGTCGAGATCGGCTAATGTCGACGCACCGCATACGGCGACGGGCGTGCAAGAGACGGAAGGGCTGCTTGATGGCGCGGTGCTAGCCGCCGGTGTATTCTCCCTACCAACGGGTGCTTGGAGCTCCGGTGCCGCTGCGACAATGGCAGGGGGGCACCAACATGTACTCCGGCGCCGCGGTGATGGCAGGGGGAGTCACCAACACTTGCGGCGCCGCGGTCCTAGCGGGCGGAGTCACGAACACGTAGTTCGCCTGATTCGTCGGTGCCGTGTTGTTCGAGTGGCTGCTGACCATGCTTGGAATCGGGCACGGCCCTACTCGACCACCCGCACTCTAGTTCGCTATTGACTCCACCAAGGTAGGCAGGAAGGACGTGAGGGTGATTACCAGGTTGTCTTGGACGATCTGCGGGATCCGCGCCACTTGTGCCTTAAGTTCTTGAACCTCGCGGTTTTCCTCCTCGCTCCTTCCCGACGGCGCCACATGCGTCCTCGACGGTGGACCAAAATGATCCACCCAATTCTTACCCCCGAGGCCGGCCAGACGGCCAGCCGACGACGGCTTCTTTGTAACCGGCTCTATTTTCTTGGCCCGGTTCATCGCCCTGTTAAAAGGGTCATCCCACCGGGTGGCCGCCGTCGACCCCTAGGATGAGGAACCCTGGGATCCATGACTAGCTACAATTTCCTCCTCCTGCAGAAGAAGTAATAGTGAATCATTTAGATCATCGATTAGATTGCAATCGAGTTGATCCGCGGTAATTAGATTATACTTACCACAATTTACTCGAATTCCTTCACCGCAGGATCCGCGGTGAGTTGCCACATGGTAACGGGCCCTGATGAAGTTTGGAACCTGCCCGGGTTCGAATTTATCAAAGGGGTTTTCTATCCCCTTGGATCTATACTCTTCGTCCTCCTTATTCCATTTGGCCTCCGCGGTTCTGTATCCACCAGATCCGAGATGGTGATGACCTATATTCATCGCCTGCGGACCTTTCCCGATTACTATTGGCGGGCTCTTTCGATTCACCTCTCCTTGAACTCCCGGAACTGATCTTCGTGATCTGCGAGTCAATCTTCCGGATCTCCTCGAGACTTTTGCCTTCTTTATAGATCTTCTTCTTTATCCGGGTTCTCCAACGTGGCGGTGCTCATCTTTGTGAGGGCAGATTTGTTTACTTTGTTCCCATGATAATTTGTGTTCTGATACTTAGCGGGGAACTTGTATCTTGCGTCCAGCTTCTCGAAGAGGAGTGTGCGCAAGTGGCCATTATCTTTATGCCGGAGATTCTCGGTGTTGATCGAGATGGTTGTCCAGGTAATCGCCGCTAGTTGCCCACCGTACCCTTTGACGACAAGGGCGGGCTCCAAGGGAACCCCTGATGGGCTCACTTCGGTAATTTCCTCCCTGACCGTGCCGACCGTGTTCGGGCGCTGGTCCTTCGGCTTCTTCTTCTTCTTCTTAGGAGGATTGCTACCACTCCCTGTGCCCTCGCTGCCATCAGTGGTTTCATCGTCCGCCGTTCCTTCGGCTTCTTCCTCCGCATCTTCCATCTCATCATCCTCGCTCTCCGAAGGATGGTATTCTTCATCGTCTTCTAGCCGCTGGGCCGCCTCCCAGAATGTCAATTGTTTATTCGGAGGTCTGAGTTCTCCTTCAGCGCTGATGCGCTTAGAACATCCAGCCTCGTCGTTGTCACACATCTTCGCACTAATAAAAAACAAATAATTGGTTAAATGCACGGAAAATCCGGCATGACCTTTGCTAATTTTCTTAAACTAGGAGTGCCCGATTTCTGCCGAAACGGAAGTTAATCAACATTCCGGCAAAAATCGGGACTCATTTCATACAAGAACCTGTATATATATATATATGGCCAGCATAGCCAGCACACGATAAATGGCCATCATAGCCAGACATTCAGACAAGAACATAAACAAACACCCTAACCAGCATGGCCAGCATTGCACCCACAGACTCATAGCTAGCACCCACATATGGTCGACCACACACAGTAATCCATCCAGCCAAAATATAGATGAAATAGAAACAAGAGAGGCATTTGGTCAGCACAAACAACAATAATCTAGTAGGAAAAAAAGAGTAATTATATAGTGACAAGAGCAGAGCAACACAGGATTATATCTGAAGAGGATTATATATAGGAGAAAACTAATAGTAATATACATAGTGGAGAGAAATGGAATTGTGTCCCCAACAACACCTCAGTTGCAGTCTAGAAAAATTGGGTGGTTCAGTTCAGTCCCTCACTCTTGTCCCTCTCTCTCTATATATAGAAAAAACAGAAACCAACTGAGCTCTCAGCACCCTGTATAGGCAACAGTGCCAGAGCTTCAAGCTATTTCTATCTGTATAGAAATGCAATCAGGAGTATAGGTCTCAGTATTGAACTAAGTTTATTTAGTTTGTAGGCTATATTACAGAAGTTTGCTAGAAAGGCAGATGCATGATTTTCTTCAAACAAGAAGATACTGGTTAAACCTACCTAATGTTGACTTGCACGGGAATAAGGTATCTTAACAAAACACTCCACTAATAGTCACCTACACAGCTTCAAGCTATTTCTATCTGTATAGAAATGTTAACTAATTATATGTGTACCTGCATGAGTAATAGCTGTAGGCAGGGTTTGAATATATGTGTTGTGCGCTTGCAGGCACAACTTGGCTAAAAGGGTACAGAAAAGAGAAAGGGGATCCTACCTATCAAATAAACTTCAGAGCTACACACTCATCACTGATAGATGATGGGCATCTCTTTTCCATTATTAATTTCATCCTACAACAGGAGACACCGGGGCCCTTTCTTTACACTGCCCACACTACCATCTTATCCATTAATAGAGATGCAACAATGATTTGGTATTATCATCCCTTCCACTCTCTCTGCTCCTCCTCCCCCTCCTCCTCTCTCTCTACCATTACCCCTCCCCCAACTTCTATATAAACCAGCAGTAGGGACACCAAGAAGCCAAAAACTCACTGTTGCTTCTCAAGTCTGAACCACTCTTCCTTTCCAAGAAAACCTCATCTCCTGGTAGGTAGGTAGCTATCTAGATAGTGGGTGTTGGGAAATACTACAAGCAGAAACAGAGAGCAAACAGACAAGAACTACAAGCTACATGCTAATAGAAAAAAGAGCAAGCAGATTAAGTCATGGCTAGAACATCTTCAAGCTCTCTGTTTGCTAAAAATCAAGAACTACAAGCCTAAACCTACAAGAACTACAAGCTAAAAATCAAGCCTAAACCTACAAGCTCTCTGTTTGCTCTTTGTTTCTAACAGAACATCAAGCCTCTGTTTGCTCTCTGTTTCTGACAAAAAATCTTCAAGCTCTCTGTTTCTCTCTGTTTCTAACAAAAAATCTAAACCTACAAGCCTCAACCTACAAGCCTAAACCTAGGGGCAACGATGGCCTGCAGAGAGAGGGGAGAGAGGGAGAGAGAGGGAGAGAGGGAGAGAGAGGGAGAGAGGGAGAGAGGGGAGACGCGACGCTCACCTTTGACGGGCGGACGACGGCGGCCTCCACCTCCTGAGACGCGGCGGCTGCTCCTCCTCGGACACGGGCCTCCTCCTGAGACGCGGGCCTCCTCCTCCTCGGACACGGGCGGACCTCCTCCTCCTCGGACGCGGGCAGGCCTCCTCCTCCTCAGACGCAGCGGCGGCGGATCGAGAGCGGCGGCGGCGGGAGAGAGACGGGCTGAGAGATGGAGAGATGGGGATGAGAGAGGGGGGTCGAGCGCCACGTGTGGATAAAGCCACTTAGGCGTAGCGCACTGGGGCATAGTGCGCTACGGATATCTGTAGCGCACTATGGGCTAGTGCGCTACGCCTATCGGCTTCTAACTACTGTATAAGAAAACTACAGCCCCACTATCTAACAACTACACTAGCCTATCCCACTGGTTCCGCCCTTAGCTCTATTCAAAACTTGTGAGCACCCAGGTTCGAATCCTGGTGCCCACCTTTTTTGTTTTATTTCAAAAATACTTTTAAATGTTTCAAAAAATGCCCAAAAGTGGTGATATATGCCATAGAAGTTTTGTTTTGATTTTAAAATACTTTTAAATATTCCAAAAATGCCCAAAAGTGATAATATATGTCATAAAAGTGGTACAAATATGATTTAAAGTATAACTAAATTTCATAAGAACAGATCCATGAATATTACAATCTTTTTCGACCACGCGTTTTACAATATTTTTTGAGCTAGCGTTTTACAATCTTTTTTCCCTTCTTTGTCACGGTTGAATAATTTAGCCCCGGCACTTTAATGTTTCTTCTTTCGAATGGGCTACCTTTTTTGGATAGGGTTGTCCTTTTTCTTCTTGTGATGTATGTTGCTGCATCGTAGTCGTCGTCATCTTCAATCTTTGGATCGCCATACTGGTCGAAGTCTTGCTTGTTGGCGACTCCATCCATTCCGATGATGTTTCTTTTTCCTCTCCTCACGACAACACGGCTACGATTTGTCGGGTCGGTAATGAAAAAACATTGGTCCACTTTGGTAGCCAGTACCCACGGTTCATTTTTCGCGGCCACGTTTGCACCGGCGGCCTTGGATTTGGCTGCTTCGGGTATAACCATGATTGTGAAATACCGGTCTTCTCTTTCGACGCTCTTTGCCCATCTGACATGGAACATCGACACCTTTTCTCCACAGTAGTCGAGCTCCCAGATCTCCTCGATTCTTCCGTAGAATCTTTCCTTCACGTTGTTATCGGTGTAGAATTCCGACGTTACGCCTGAGTTCTGATAATCACACTTGTTGTCCTTTTCCTCCGTGTAGAATGTGTAGCCGTTGATATCATACGCCTGATAGGTCACCAGGTTTTGCATCGGTCCCTGCGACAAGGTGAATATGATCTTTTCCGTGTCAGAAGAATGCGATCACGGGGGATTATCAAGGAGCGTCTGCCTAAACCAACGTGTGAAATCTGAGTTGTGCTCTTTGATTATTTCTCCCTGCGTCCTTTGTATGCCCCGGTCACTGTACTTCTTCTCGATTAACCTTTTGTGCTTCTGTACCCAAGGATCGACCAGTTCTAAATGCTGTAGCGCGAAGAGGTTTGCTCGATCAAAGTCTGCGCATCGAAAATTGAAGTCTGCATGCAGTATGCGACGACCCTCTCAGTGACCAGATCCGTCGAGCTTGCCAAGGTGCCTGTTGACGGGAAGACCGACAGGGTTCTCGATGTCTAGATAATTCGTGCAGAAAGAGATGCACTATTCGGCCAGAAAGCCCTTGGCTATGCTTCCATCTGGACGGGACTTGTTGCGAATGTATCCTTTGATGTGTCCGTTCATCCTTTCGAACGCCATCATGCTGCGGAGGAACATCGGCCCGAGTTGTACGATGTCCTCCACGACATGGACCAGCAGATGCACCATAATGTCGAAGAATGCGGGTGGGAAGTAGACCTCAAGCTCACATAGTATCACCACGATCTCCTCCTGTAGCCTCCCGAGCTGATTCACGCCAATCGACTTCCTAGAGATGACGCCGAAAAACTTGCATAGGCCAAATAACGTTTCACGGACGTGCTCGTCCATTATCCCTCTTAGTGCGACCGGAAGTACCTGCGTCATTAGCACAGCATAGTCGTGAGACTTCATGCCACTGAACCTCTTCTTCGCCTCGTCTAGGTATCTGCTTATCTTGCCCGCATAGCCGTAAGGAAATTTGACTCCTGGAAGGCACTTGAAAAACTTTTTGATCTCATCCTGGCTTAGAGTGAAGCAAGAAGGAGGGCAGTAATATTCGTTCTTCTTGAAATTTTTACCCTTCCGACGACCTTGTGTCGTCTCCGACTCATGATCATCGTCATCTTCCTGATCATCAGGAGTAGTGCGTCCTCCGTGAAGCTCCTTCCGGATACCCAAGCATATCAGGTTGTGCCTTGCTTTCGGACCATCTTTCGTCCTATCTGGCATGTTGATTATGGTGGTGACCAGACTCTCGCACACGTTTTTCGTGATATGCATGATGTCAAGGCTATGAGGCATGCGGAGAAACTTCCAGTATGGCAAATCCTAGAAATCAGACCTTGTTTTCCATACCTTCATCAGTGGCTTGTCTTGTTGCTGCCTCTTTCGCTTCTTTCCAGGCTTAGGACAATCTTTCCAGTTTTTCAGCAACTCTTCCACTTCTTCGCTGCTCCTACGCTCTGGGATTCCTCGGGTCTCCACGTTTTCTCCATGGATCATTCTTGCCGATCCACCTCTGGTGCGCCATGAACACGGTTTTCGATGACCCAGGATCTTTCTCTAGTTGGATATAGCTTGTGTTATCCATGCACCTAACGCATGCGCAGAATCCTTGGATAACCTGCCTCGAGATATACCCGCAACCTGGATAGTCTTGCACCGTAGTGACCAACGCGGCTCTCATAGTGAAATAATCTTGTGCGACGGCGTCGTAAGTATTGGCTCCAGATTCCCATAACGTGGCTAGCTCCTCTTTCAACAGCCCGAGATACAGATTGATGTCGATACCAGGTTGTTTCGGCCCTTGAATTAGCATACTCATTTGTATGTACTTCTTCTTCATGCACAACCATGGAGGGAGGTTGTACATCCATACAAACACGGGCCAAGTGCTGTGCGTGCTGCTCGCTACGAACGGATTGAGTCCATCGGTGCTTGCACCAAGCCGATGTTCCTCGAATCTCCACGAATTCTGGGAATTCGAGGTCCAATGCTTTCCACTGGCTAGCATTTGAAGGGTGCGTCAGCAGCTCATCCTTTTCGGGGTCATCATCATCATCTCCTGGCTTCTTCCTTTCCGCATGCCATCGCATGAGCTTCGCTTCCTTAGGGTCCGCGAAATAGCGCTGCAGACGAGGAGTGATAGGAAAGTACCATACCACTTTTCGAGGTGCTTTCTTCCCTTTTTTGTATCGACTCACGCCGCACACCGGACATGTGGTTTTCTCCGCGTCCTCGCCCCGATAAATGATGCAATCGTTGATGCATACGTGATATCTAATGTGCGGTAGATCGAGAGGACAGACGATTTTCTTGGCGTCCTCGATACTAGTTGGACATGTGTTCCCCTCCGGGAGACGATCGTGCCAGAATGCCATCATATCGTCGAAGCTTGGGTCGCTCAATTTGTGTTTTGCCTTCATCTCCATAGCCTTGAGCGTTACATTCAACTAGGTATCATCGGGCCTGCATCCTTCATACAATGGAGTAACCACGTCTTTCTCAAGTTGCACAAGCTTGGCTTTCTCTCTAGCGGCAGCCCTGGCGTTACTCGTCTGCTTGAGAAGCAGCTCTTGCACATAAGGGTCCCACACCCAGCCTGACGTTGTTCCATCATCGTCTGCTCCTCCGGCATCTAGATCATCATCCTGGTCTGCTTCCGCACCTTCACCATCTCCAGGAGACTCTTCATCATCTTGCCCGTTCTCGCCGTGATGATGATCATCGTCATGTTGGCCACCTTCACCGTCTCCATCGTCTACGTCATCGCTTATCCAACGAGTGTATCCATCCATGCAACCATGGCGGAGCAGGTGCGTCTGCAGATTCCCGGAATCTGGGTCGATCACCCAGTTGAGTTTGCATCTTCTGCACGGACATCTTATATCTGTCTTGTTATTTCGTATCAAGTCGGCCGTCGCACATTTCAAAAATCTAGCCACAATGCCTTCGCTCAGTATGCGGACCATTTTTGCCTGCACGGTGTACACGGTACAATTTGAAGTCTATTAGAACCACATAATGAATGCATGCATGCAATGGTCGATAGAAAAATTCGGCATGATCTATCCAAAAATTAGGACCTTTGCGAAATGCCAAAGTCTTGCCAAAATGGAAATGGATCAACATTTTGGCAAAACAAATGGCAACTTGTTCACATACAAACACAAGAGAGAGAGAGACCGATCCATACACACATGAACATATCATTATCCTCTCCATACACACATGCATGAGCATCATCGATACTCTCCATATACACACATATGACCATCGATCCTCTCCATACACACATCATGAGCATCGATCATCTACATACATATGAGCACATCATCCATATACACATGAACACATCCTTACATGGACAACTTACCGAGATGAGAGACCGATCGCGAGAAAGATGTTATGGGGTAACCCCGGGGTTGGCCCGATCTTTCACGAATTCCACGAGGAACGAGGGGGAAAGCGGTGGTCGGAGGATGAAATCGAGGGAGGAGATGAAAACCACGAACACACGCAAACCAAAACACGATACACGCCTATCCCTCACACCGGTGGCAACCGGTCCAACATAATCCCTAGGATCGGTGTTGGGCGAAGCTCGCTCTCCATGCCAACAACGGGGGATGAGGTGCTTGGTGAGATCTTGACGACTTGGGGGCGTGAAACCGAGAACCCAAGGCCTTGTACAACTTGAACGCACTAGGCAAGATCCAAGAGGAGGGTGGACAATAGGTGCTCCTTATCAAGGAGCATGAGACCAATAGATTAAAAGATCCACAAGGGGTGTCTTAATCTATCATTATCCAAGTCTAGGGTTTACATATGAGGGGTGGGGCTATATATAGGCCAACCACATAAACAGGGGTAGTTCTGGAATAAAACTAGAAGTTTGGGCGAAATTGGGGGTTACATGGGCCAGGCCCAAAAGGCTTTAACATGCTCAGCGTCGGTCGGTCCGGAGACTCGGTCTAGGGTCGGAGACTCCAGTCTGGGCCGAGACTCAGTCAATCTCGGACCCGTCTCGGAGGGCTTACTGTCCGGGCTTGAGTCTCCGGTCTAGACCGGAGGAAGGTCCAGAGACTCCGGTGTAGGGGACCGGAGACTCCGGTCTACACCGGAGACTCCGGTGTGCAGAGCTCCAACAGCTTCTTCTCCTGGTCCTGGTTCCTTGGTGGCTTGGTGTGGTGGTGTTGCTTCATATCTGAGGATACACAACGTAGATGCATGAAGTAGCAAGCCATCCAAAGGTAGGCCAAAATCACATGAGGAAAGGAGCGAGTTAACCTTGGCTTGTAGGAGCTTGCACGGCACGAGTCATTGGTCCACTTGGGGGACTAGGTGTTGTAGATGGAGGTGCGTGCATGGGGACGGGCTGCATCAGCTCCCCCCCTTGGGAAAGAGTCGTCCTCGACTCTTCAACCTTCTCAACTTCATCTTTGCCATGGTAGGGTGATAGGTCCTTGACATTGAATGTCGGGCTCACAAGATACTTGGATGTTGGGATATCTATGATGTAGGCGTTGTTGTTGATCCTCTTGAGCACTTTGAACGGTCCATCACCTCTTGGCTTTAGTTTGGAGTCGCGGTCCTTGCGGAAGCGGTCTTTACTCAAGTGTATCCATACAAGGTCGCCTTCTTCGAAGATCATCTCTTTCTTGTTCTTGTTTAGCCTTGATGCTTGGCGAAGGACTTGTTTCTCGATCGTAGCTCTTGTGTCTTCATGGAGTTTCTTCATTGTTTGGGCACACTTGAGCACGTCCATATTGGCACGTTCATGAAGAGGTAGAGGAAGGATATCGAGCGCGGTGAGGGGCTCGAAGCCATAGACGATCATGAACGGGCTCCTCATGGTGGTGGAGTGCTTGGCGCGGTTGTAGGCGAACTCGGCATGTGGAATACATTCCTCCCAGTCTTTAAGGTTCTTCTTTATCAACACCCGGAGGAGTGTGCCAAGACTTCGATTGACGACCTCAGTTTGTCCATCGGTTTGAGGATGCGAGGCGGACGAGAAGAGGAGCTTGATGCCGAGCTTGGCAATGAGTCTTCCAGAAGTAGCTCATGAATTTTACGTCGCGGTCGGAGACGATTGTTCTTGGTACACCGTGTAGCCGAATTATTTCCCTGAAAAACAAATTTGCGACATGTGAAGCATCATCGGTCTTATGGCACGGAATGAAATGTGCCATTTTGGAAAAGCGATCCACTACTACAAATATAGAATCATGACCATGTTTAGATCTAGGCAAGCCTAACATAAAGTCCATGCTAATGTCCGACCAAGGTGCATGAGGAATAGGCAATGGCATATAAAGACCAAAGGGGTTGGACTTATACTTAGCTTGGATACATGTAGTGCATCGTTGGACGTGGCGCTCCATGTCGTGCTTCATCTTTGGCCAAAAGTAGTGAGTGGAGAGAATGTCATATGTCTTGTCACGACCAAAGTGACCCATAAGGCCTCCACCATGGGACTCTTGAAGAAGCAAAAGTTGGAGAGACGATTTCGGAATGCAAAGCTTGTTTTGTTTGAAAAGAAAACCCTTATGCAAATAGAAATCATCAATCCCTTTATCTATTGAACATTGTGCAAATATTGGTCCAAAGAAAGAGTCGGACGTGTACAAAGATTTGATGTCATCAAGACCCAAGACATTTACTTCGAGTCGTGTAAGAAGGCTTGTGTTTTTGCGAGACAAGGTGTCCGCTACCACATTTTCTTTGCCCTTCTTGTATTTGACAATGTAAGCAAAAGACTCCATGAACTCAACCCATTTTGCGTGCCTTTTACTTAAATTGGCTTGGCCCTTAAGATACTTCAACGACTCATGGTCAGAATGGATGATAAATTCTTTGGGCCAAAGATAGTGTTGCCACACTTGAAGGACTCGAACCAAGGCAAAAAGTTCTTTGTCATAAATGGGATAGTTGAGGCGTGCGCCATAAAGTTTCTCACTATGGTAAGCAATAGGACGCCCATTTTGCATAAGGACTCCACCAATGCCAATACCACTAGCGTCACATTCAATCTCAAAGGTTTTTGTGAAATCCGGTAATGCAAGAAGTGGTGCTTCGGTGAGCCTCTTTTTGAGCTCATCAAAAGCCTTTTGTTGTGCTTTTCCCCAAACGAATGTGACATTTTTCTTGGTCAATTCGTTGAGGGGGCAAGCAATGGTAGAAAAGTCTTTCACAAAGCGACGGTAAAAGCCACCCAACCCATGAAAACTTCAAAGTTCACTAACATTTGTAGGGATGGGACAATCTCGTATGTCCTTGACTTTTGAGACATCAACTTCAATGCCATTGGAAGACACAACAAAACCAAGGAAAATCAGCTTGTCTTTTGCAAAAGTGCACTTTGGGAGATTACCGTAAAGCTTTTCATGACGAAGGATTTGAAGGACCTCCTTAACCTGAGTAACATGCTCCTCTAGTGATTTGCTATAGACAAGGATGTCATCAAAGTAAACAACTACACTCTTCCCAATGAGAGATCTCAAAATATGGTTCATGAGGCGCATGAAGGTAGATGGAGAATTTGATAAGCCAAAAGGCATAACCAACCATTCATAGAGACCAATCTTGGTCTTGAAGGCGGTTTTCCACTCATCACCTTCGGCCATGCGAATTTGATGGTAACCACTACGAAGATCAATTTTCGAAAATATAGTGGCTCCACATAACTCATCAAGCATGTCATCAAGACGCGGTATAGGATGTCGATAACGCACGGTGATAGCATTGATTGGACGGCAGTCCATGCATAACCGCAACGTATCATCCGTTTTTGGGACTAGAATCACGGGAACCGCGCTAGGACTAGTGCTTACTTGGATCAAACCTTTGGAGACGAGTTGGTTGATTTGTCGTTCTATCTCCTTCGTCTCTTCCGGGTTCGTGCGATACGCGGCGCGGTTTGGGAGTGGGGCGCCGGGTATGAGGTCGATGCGGTGCTCGATTCCACGAAGAGGGGGTAGTCCATGAGGAAGCTCTTCGGGAAATACATCTTGGAATTCCTGCAAAACAGCCATCAAAGAAGGAGGAACATTTGTCAAGTCATTAGTTCCTTGCGCTAGTCCCTTGCATACAAGGACATAGTGCAAAATGGATGGGTTGTTCCGCACTTCTCTCATCTCACTTTTGGTGGCAAGAAGAACACTCTTAGTTTTTCCACTCGAGTTTGGCTTGTGGCACTCACTCACTATAGTGTGGTTGTCTCGCTCACCACTCTTCTCACAAGATGGTTTTGTGTATTGCGCCCTCGCTAAAGCCTTTGCGTTGTCCGCAATTATTTGGCTAGGAGTCATTGGTTGCAACACACAAGTGTTGTCAAGCCATTTGAAGGTATAAGTGTTTGAGTGACCATCATGCAAAGCACGCTTGTCATATTGCCACGGCCTTCCGAGCAACATATGGCAAACCGTCATTGGGACCACGTCACATTCCACCATGTCCTTGTAGGGTCCAATTGAGAACGTTACCGAGACGGTGTGCTTGATCTTGACGGATCCTTGGTCACTTAGCCATTGGATATGGTAGGGGTGTTTATGCGGATGGAGGGTGAGGTTGAGTTTCTCACACAATTCCGTGCTTGCAAGTTTGTGGCAACTCCCTCCATCGATGACAACTTTGATGGACCTCCCATTGATACCGGCACGAATTTGGAAGATGTTTGATCGTTGGTCTTCATTCTCATTGGCTTGAGTAGTTAAGACCCTTGTGACCACAAGCGATGGACTTGCGTCATGCTCACACATGAGTAGCTCTTGGTCCTCTTCCAAATGTTGCCTTGCCATGGCTTCCTTGACCCTTGCATCAAACTCTTCTTCACTCAAGTATTCTTCATCGCCGTTGTCATGGATGAACAAAACTTTCTTGTTCCCACATGCGGCCGACTTGTGTCCTTTGCCTCCACACTTGTAGCACTCACCATTGAATGGTTGTTCATCTCTTGTGTACTTGCCACTTGGGGGCGGTTTTCCTTGAGGAAGGGTTGGCTTGAAGGGAAGCTTGGTGGTATTTGAGGAGCTTCCACTTGGTGGTGTCGAGGTAGTGGTTGGATCTTGCTTGTATGTGAAGTATGTCTTTGGCTTGTTGAACTTGATGTCCTCATGCACTTGACGTTCGTCCTTTGATGCAATGTGCACAAGCTCAACCATGTTGTTGTACCGTTGGAATTCGGTGATGCACTTGATAGGATGGTTCAAGCCATTGAGGAAACGTGCCATTGTTTGTTCATCCCGCTCTTCAATGTTGGCACGGATCATGTTGAGCTCCATTTGCTTGAAGTACTCTTCCACGGTCTTTGTTCCTTGACTAAGCATTTGAAGCTTGTTGAAGAGGTCACGCGTGTAGTGTGAAGGAACAAAGCGGGATCTCATATGAGCCTTCATATCTTGCCAAGTTGAGATTGGAGGCTCTTCTTTTGATTCACGAGCGAGTTGGACTTGTTCCCACCAAAGGTTGGCATATTCATCAAACTCGAGGGATGCCATGGCCATCATCTTCTCATTGCTAAAGTTGTGCATGCGAAAGATCTTGTCAACCTTGAGTTCCCATGAGAGGTATTCTTCGGGATCATTGGAACCGGTGGACTTGGGCATGGTGAACTTGAGCTTGCCGAAAGTTTCTTCCTCATTGCGGTTCCGGTTGCGACGGTTGCCATGATTTTGGCGGCCATCTTCATCATCCGAGCTCTCATGTCTTGCTTGTTGATGGTGGCGTTGCTCTTGCGGTTATTGAGGTGCCGCGTTTGGTGGTGGAACTTGGTTTGGACGACGAGCTTGGGGAGCTTGCTCTTGTTGTTGTCGTGGTTGATGCCGAGGGGCATCATCTTGCGCCATGTGGCGAGGAGGGCGTCGAGTCCCGTGCGCAATCGGTTGTTCTCTTTCTTCTTGATGTGGAGGAGGCTCGTCGTTTAAATCATGTTGACGGCGATGACGTTCATGTCGAGGAGGATGCCTTGGTGGGTCTTCGAGTGCTTCACGCCGCCGGCGAACTTGTTCTTCCACTTCGGATGCTTCACTTGTTGTGGAAAGAACATTTCGATGGCGATGGGCTTGGTGGTCCATGTGAGGTTGTTCTTGTTGAAGCACAAGTGCCCTTTGTTGTGGCCGGTCCGCTTCACGTCTTGGAGGTCTTGCGGAGAGGTCACCATCATAGCTTGACGTTGCGGCGTGCCGCGGCGATGGTACCGCTTGAGAAGAGCTCATGGAGTGAAGGACGGGTCCATCCCGGTGCCTTGAAGCGTGATGGCGAGGAGCACTTGATTCGCTTGAGGAGTGTCGTGATGAGCTTGAGTCGCGCGAGCGTGGCCTTGCTAACCCATCAATGAGGCGTTGAAGCTTCTCATCCGTTGAGGCGAGGGCACGACCAAGAGCTTCATTTTGATGACCGAGGTTGTGTTGCATGGCATGCATTTGGCCTCGGACTTCCTCGAAGCGGTTGTTGATGTTCTTGAACTCCACTCGGGCTTCGCTAAATTGTTCATCTTGGCGCCGCTCAAGGGCTTCACAACGGTGGTTGAATTCTCCTCGAACCTTCCAATGGCCCCATCTTGTCATGTATGGATTGTCGTCCTCCGGAGGTGGTGGTGGTGGTTGGGACGGCTCGCCATTCCTGTCCATGATGCAAAGCCGACAAGGGTTGTATATGGAGAGTAAAGGTGCGTAGTGTTAGCCTTTTACCTCACCTTGGAGATTATATCAAACCAATTGCCACACAAAGGAGCGAACAACGTGCAAAGTGAAATGGTAAAGAAACTCACACACAACGGAGCTACAACTCTCAAAAGCTTTTGGTGGATGGGTAGGATTGTGGGAAAGCCAAAGAACCAACCGAACGCAAAGGAGAGTCAAAAGTGGAGAAAATCCAACAAAACGCAAGTCAAAAGGAAATGGTCAAATCAAAAGGTGACGAGAACCTACGACTACACACACGCGTGGAGAAAAATGGGGTTAGCACGACTATGAAAGTGAGCACGCAATGGCCTAACGAAGACTACGCTCGGGTGTCGTGCCAACGCAAGGAGAGACCACAACTCGTTTGCCAAAAGAGGGTAAGCAACGGATTCGTGCACTTGCATTGGCGCGCTTCTTCCTCTCTCTTTTGCTTACAAGCTTGATTCTCTCTTTGTATTGGGAGACTATATATCTTTCTATTTTCCTTTTTCTCTCTTTTTTTTGATTCTTTTTCTTTTTCTCCCTTGCTAAGATACCATGATAACTTTTGTATTTGCCCTCACACTCTCACTTTCCAATGGCAAGTGCACAATGCTTAGACAAACACAAAATGAGTTGCTCTCATAGGATAGGTACACACAAAGGAAGATATGGCTACAAAGGTTGACACAAGTTATACCTTAGTTGATGGTGATGATCTTGTGTCGATGGGGCGGGGAAGAGTTTGGGGTCCGTGGTGTCGAAAAGCGCGGTGATGTTGCGGAAGCTATCTGTTAGTTGGTGACACGCACACGGAACACAAACAACAAGTGGACAGATTAGCCATGCAGGAAAAGAGGAAAAATGGGCAAAACTGGCGTCCAGGGCCGGAGACTCCGGTGTGGGATGTCTGCTCGTGTTCTTGAGCGGAAATCCACGCCTAGAGTCCTCAAATCCGCGAAAATTTGGCCAAAATTGGGCTGGGAAAGCATGAGCAAAGCTGAACCAACACCTTAGACAAGATTTGGTCGGATCAAAACCACAAATAACACTCCAAAACGACAGATCGATCCAAAGGCAAATTGGGGCTGTTTTTTGGAAAAAATTTGAATTTATGGTGGATAGAAGAAAAATTGGGGGGAAATTCGTGATCAACCTTGCTCTTGATACCAAGATGTTATGGGGTAACCCCAGGGTTGGCCCGATCTTTCACGAATTCCACGAGGAACGAGGGGTAAAGCGGTGGTCGGAGGATGAAATCGAGGGAGGAGATGAAAACCACGAACACACGCAAACCAAAACACGATACACGCCTATCCCTCACACCGGTGGCAACCGGTCCAACATAATCCCTAGGATCGGTGTTGGGCGAAGCTCGCTCTCCACGCCAACAACGGGGGATGAGGTGCTTGGTGAGATCTTGACGACTTGGGGGCGTGAAACCGAGAACCCAAGGCCTTGTACAACTTGAATGCACTAGGCAAGATCCAAGAGGAGGGTGGACAATAGGTGCTCCTTATCAAGGAGCATGAGACCAATAGATTAAAAGATCCACAAGGGGTGTCTTAATCTATCATTATCCAAGTCTAGGGTTTACATATGAGGGGTGGGGCTATATATAGGCCAACCACATAAACAGGGGTAGTTCTGGAATAAAACTAGAAGTTTGGGTGAAATTGGGGGTTACATGGGCCAGGCCCAAAAGGCTTTAACATGCAGCGTCGGTCGGTCCGGAGACTCGGTCAGGGTCCGAGACTCAGTCTGCAGGCCGAGACTCCGGTCAATCTCCGGACCCGTCTTCGGAGGGGGCTTCTGGCTGTCCCGGGCTTGAGTCTCCGGTCTGGACCGGAGGAAGGTCCGGAGACTCCGGTTTAGGGGACCGGAGACTCCGGTCTACATCGGAGACTCCGGTGTGCAGAGCTCCAGCAGCTTCTTCTCCTGGTCCTCGTTCCTTGGTGGCTTGGTGTGGTGGTGTTGCTTCATATCTGAGGATACACAACGTAGATGCATGAAGTAGCAAGCCATCCAAAGGTAGGCCAAAATCACATGAGGAAAGGAGCGAGTTAACCTTGGCTTGTAGGAGCTTGGCACGGGCGCGAGTCATTGGTCCACTTGGGGGACTAGGTGTTGTAGATGGAGGTGCGTCCGTAGGACGGGCTGCATCAAGACCGATCGCGAGAAAGATGTAAAGAAGAGGTGCGCGCGAGACCGGAGAAGGAGATGAGAGACCGGAGACCTTCCTCTATTACTTATGTAACATCCAAGGCAAGTTATACATGCTAAAAATGGTGAATGGGTGGAGAAATTGAAGTGGGAAGGAGAAGATCCCGACTTGATCTAAGGAGGAAGAAGAAGGGGAAAGTGAAGTGTGGGATGGTGGATGTGGTCACACATGTGCACATAAAGTGCTGTAAAAAAATGGACACATCCGTGGCGCACACGGCCCTAGTGCGCCACAGGGAGGAGAAACATCCGTGGCGCACATGCCCCAGTGCGCCACAGGGAGTAGTAACATCTGTGGCGCACATGCCATAGTGCGCCACGGATGTGTCTGGCCGTTTGACAGCAGGGGGCGTAGCGCACCCCCACCATGTGCGCCACAATTGGCACTAACATCCGTAGCGCACCTGACCTATGTGCACTACAGATGTTTGGCGTGCGGCCAACAGGGCCCTGGCCCACACATATCTGTGGCGTACTATGGTCATGTGCGCCACGGTTGTTCTAGTTACTAGTAGGGCACTGCCCATAGGTGAGCCACGCCTGTTTTAGCCGTGGGGTACTTCAACCATGTGAGCCACGGATGTGCTGATTACCTATAGCCATTTTCCTAGTAGTGTTTTACTGTTGCTGTTGCTGTTGTTTTGCTGTTGCTACTGATAAACTTCTGTGATTAAGAACTATTTTCAGGTGCAGCTGAACTGACAACTCAGTTGTTAAGGCTTGCAAGTATTCTTTGACTCCCCTTGTGCCGAATCAATAAATTGGGTAATACTACCCGCGAAGACCGTTGTGATCCCCTACACTTGTGGGTCATCACCCAGGTTCATGGGTTCACTTGTCTACTCTCTTTTTAGGTTGTGGTGATCACAAAACAATTCATCAATGATAAAGATTCATGAAATTTTCTATATGTTCTTGATAAAGTAATTAATATGGCCATCACATTCTAATATTGAGATGGAATACATCTCTTTCTTATACTCCTCAAGAAAGGGAAATCTCCATGCAATCTTGAATTAATAAGAACAAATCATAGTATAGCTTTAAGCAATATTATATTATGTTTGAAATATAAATATGCTACCTTGATCTAACAAGGTTATCAACTATCACAAGATAACTATAGCACATGAATTCACTTTATCCCTAGTGAGGCACCAAAAGAAAGGTAAAAACCAAAGTAGATCTTGAATACTATGTGTCATAATTCGATCTCTACCACCATGCTACTCCATCTAACACACACTTCTCCCCATACAAGTTCTTCCATAAAAGTTGGGTCAAAAAAAGAATTTAAGAATGTGGTGCATGATATGCATCTATCAAAACATCTTACACAAAATAGATTCCAATCTCAAATATCAAATCATAGAATAAAGATCCACCACATAGGAATTACAAATATGACTATAATCATGTAGGGCAGCTCATATGGTACTAGATATATTAAGAACAAGAGAGATATAGATCAAGCTACTGCCACAAACCCATAGCCCGGAGGTGGACTACTCCCTCTTCATCATGGTGATGGTGCTGGAGATATTGGAGAGGGTGGAGATCTCCCCGGAGGTGGATCCGGTGGAGTTTCCCCCTCCAATCTTTGCTGCATCTGACTCTATTTGGTGGTGTTTTTTTTCTTTGGTGTGCTCTGTCTCGAGGACACCTCGGGGGTCCTTATATAGGGATTTTTAGTTCAATATAAATCTATGGGCGAAAGAATCAAGGCGATTAGACGACCGAGAAGGAAGTTAGTATGGGTGGCGCACCCACCAGGCCTGGGCGCGCCACTTGGGATAACTTGGGCCTCCTGGCCCTCCAGGTGGGATTATTGTGCTTCAAATGCTTCTCATGGATAAATGTAGACAATCCCAAAAGTGCAGGTCCATTTGACTTCGTATAGATCGTGAAACATCAAAACCATTGAAAATAGGGTTTTTCTGCCCTATAGGGTTATAGCCAAAATAAAGGGGATCATTGTTAAATCCCAAAAATAAATATAAAACATGGATACAACATTATATATGATGCAAATATGTTAACAAACTACAAAGTTCATGTATGCATTTTACATGCATCACACGGCAGCTAGGACCTTAAAATATATAAGCGTCTTCATGAAAATTGTAGAGTGTGACGAGATGAAGCCGCCACCACATGGTACGGGTGGGCCGTACGAGCCGGCCCTGCTCGTACCAGTGGTAGTTATGGACCCTGACACCTGGTGACTGCTCGGGGATTACTTGGTTGCGTGAACTTTGTTAAAATCTTCATTTATGACTCACGATTTTGCATTAAAAACATAATTTCCTTCATAACACAATTCAAAGCAATGGCTTGCATATCACTAGTAGAAAAAGAGCCATTCGTCCACCCCAGTTTGAAGCATTACTCCCGATTATGGTTTAACCTGGGACTAATGTGAGCATTAATTCCGGTTCAAACGGCTAGAACGCCAGCAATCTTTAGTCCCGGGTCAAACGTGATCTTTAGTCCCGGTTCGTATCACCAACCAGGACTAAAAGGGGTGCCCCCGGTGTCAACCCCTTTAGTCATGGTTCGTATCACCAATCAGGACTAAAGGTGTGACCTTTAGTCCCGGTTCGTATTACCAACCCAGACTAAAGAAAGTGGGCAAAAAAATTCTCAAGTTCTGACGTGGAAGTAAAACGGGCACAAATCCTTCTAGAGATTGTCTTTTCTAGATTCAAAATCATGCCGAAAAATTATAAAAATTTCTAAAAATAAAATCCTTCGAACTGTAGTTATATTAAGTGATTTAGTTGTGAAAGGATACGGATGTCGCCTAGAGGGTGGTAAATAGGCGATTAAAACTTTTCCTAGAGTGGCTCAACAAAGGCGGAATAAAACTAGTGTTTACTTTGTTAAGCACAACCTAGAAACAACTAAGGTTCACCTATGTGCACCAAAAACTTATGCTAAGCAATACAAGCAACAAAGTGATAGCAAGATATATATATTACTTCAAGCACGAAGGCTATCACAATGTCAAGTGCATAAGTAAAAGAGCTCGGGTATAGAGATAACCGAGGCACGCGGGGACAACGATATTTTACCGAGTTCCTCCCAACATGGAGTACGTCTCGTTTGGAGAGGGGGTGGTATCAAACAACCAACACCACAAAATGCCTCCCTTATTCTCCGGTGAATCTCACCCAATGGGATCGATCCACGCTTCCACTACCGGTGCACTTGTCGGTGGCAACCGGAACCTCTCACAAGGTTGGGGCATGTAGAGTTCCCAACCTTTAATAAGGTTGATCCCTCCTGTGTTTACAATGCTAGTCTCTGGATCAATAGCTAGCATCCACAGTTAAGATGTAATATCAAGAAACAAAGGTCATAATACAACTTTATAACTAGGAATAAAATACTTTATTACATCTTATATAGCTCATTTGGCTATTACATTACATTGCAGCGGAATAACTATAAGCATGGGGTCCTTCATCTTCAAAGTGCCACAGGCAGATGTTGGTTGTAGACTTTGTAATCCTAATCAATCAATCTTCACTAAAACAATCAAACAAACCTGCAACATAATAAGTTACAGCCACATGGGTCAATACATTTGAATTGTATTAGCAAGTTTCACTACTATGTATAATATAAGTGGATCCTATCATTACATGCATATTTGGCTAAGTAGAGTTTTAGGCTCATTTGCAGAAAGCAATGTTTTATCCTATCTTTTCAAAATGGTTTTGGTCCTTTGTCAAATCTCCTTTCAAAATCCCTTGAACTCCTTGGTAAAAACTCAAGTGTTCAAGTCCTTGTCAAAATCTCTTGAGCACCTTGGTAACCCCAAGTGCATCAAGCTTCAGGCCTTAGTTGCTCAGTATTGTCCATAATCGGGGACACGGCTAAGTACTTAGATTTTATTATCTTCTGCAGAAGTTGTACAGTTTACCCACATGACACAATCTCATCTTGATGCCACCAGTGGCCGCTGGATTAGTACTCACCAAGATGGAATACTGGCAGATTGAGAATGTGACGAAGTCTTTCCAAAGGGTCCTCCCATACATCATTGCTAGCTTGTCATCAGTAACAATGTAGGATTCCAGGTCCCCATTTTTCTGTAGCCTGAAGACAATGCATGGGTCTTCCCAATGTAGTTGACTAAGCCAGAGCCATAATAGCATGTGGTTGCACACGAAAGCCACTGTACGAGAAACATGTTCAATCTCTAAGTTTCCTAGGTGGTTTTCCTTTGGAGCACAACACAAAGAGATTTGCCATAGACAAGGTTCCTTTTGTTGCCAAAACTCAAAGTATCCTTGGCCACCCAGGTGGTTCATTGAGTCCTTGTTTTATTATATAAAACATAAGTCTTTTCTCAACCTTTGTAAAATCTCAACATGTATCTCTTTTCAAAATATAGCATGTCTAAGCATGTAACAACTACATTGTTTTCACTAAGGTATATATAGGGAATCCTATTAGGATTAGCATAGCATAAGTATAGAAATTATTTTCATGCATGTTTTCAAAATCCACTAAGTATAATGAAAATAGTAGGACTTTGGATGATAGTGTAACTTGCCTTTTTGGTAGGGAATGGTGGTTCACTCCTTGATCTTGCTAGTCTCACACTTCACTACAAGTCAATCAAGCAAACACAAAATCAACTAACATTCCAAACCAAAGTCAAACAAACAATTTCACACTCACAAAGCAATGGAATCTAAGTCATGCATAAGCATGCAAAGGTTGGTTCTATTCTAAGGATGGTCTCCACTAGGCTTCTGAACTTTGTAAGTTCCAAATTGGTCATTTTCCTAAGTGGCAAAGTCATTTGCAAAAAGGGTTTTGTCCCAAAAACCATTTTAAAATCCATTCATCATTTTATGTGGTGGAAAATATTTTTATCAAAGCAAAGCTTTTAAGTTTTTCACCAAATGAGTTGCTAATTTGCAAAACTTGGTGTTTTGGGTCAGTAGGTTTGGTCCAAAACATTTTTCCAAAGTTTTTACTCCAAAAACATTTTCATAACAAAACCAATATTTTTAAATGGCTAGAAATGGGCTAAATCAATTAATCTATCCTAAACTTTCATAAAACCATTTTTAATTCCATGGGTTGGTTCCTAGGGTCAGTAAGTTCTTCACAAACCATTTTGCAAAGGTTTTAACCCTAAAATCATTTTTAAATAATTTTTCTACTCTAAACAAGATCACAAAAGAAACTGCAAAAACAAACAAACTAACAGATACTATTTGCTAAACCAAGAGCATGGTTGGTTAGGGCTCGGTCTCCTGAATCCAACGACATAAAATTTGTAATTTTTGGACGTGTGGTTTGAAAGTTACAAGGGTTTGAAAATGGCATCAAAATCTGTTTTCAAATCCTATTTTAAATCTCCTGGTGACACGCGGCACGTTCTGATTCGTCAGTACCGCTTCGCTCGGATCGCACAGCTGCAGCCGTTAGATCTAAAGTGGATCGTGCGGCATAGGGCAAGCATACCTCTTCGCTCAGTCAATCTATCGTGGCCACGCAATTAAGATCCTGGCGATTTACGACGCTTGCCGTGAACTGGCACGACAATAAGCAAGGCGCTCTGGCAATGACCTTGCCGGCTATACAGGAAGCTAGGGAGAGAGGGGAAGGGCTCACCGAGTTCGCCGAAGCTTTCTGATGCTCAACGTGCTCTTGGTTGGTGGAGGGGCGCACGGGGACGGGCAGGATTCCTCGCCGGAGTTGGTTCTGGCGATGGACGCACGCGGTCGAGGTCGAGGACGACATTAGGGATCACCCGGAGACAAAGGAAACACACAGTCAGGAGCGCAAGGACACGGCGAAGGTGTGTGCGTGAACGAGAGGGGTCGGGGTGGTCAGCGTTTACCGGGGAAGGTCGTCGGAGAGGTTGCAGACTCGGCGGCGTTCGGAAGCTTGACGTAGCTGACGCTCTGGGGCGCCCACGGTCGAACGAAAGGCACTGGGAGATGCGTCAAGAAGTGGTGAGTCTGGGTGCGAAGTCAGGGAGGCAGGAGGTGGTGTGGCTTGGCCGGAATCGACAAGAAGGGTCGTCGGAGACAGAAGCGCTCGGGGAGGAATTGGGGCGGCCTGGGGGCGTGCTTGAGGGAGGAGACAGAGGGGAAGTGAAGAGGAGTCACTGGCGTTTTATCATGCATGGTCAATGGCAGGTTTAATCCATCCTTCAATGCGAATTACGTCGGGTTTAACTCGCTTGCAACGGCCGGCGTCGTAAACGCGAGGAGGAAGAAGGGGTCGTGCGGGTGTGAGAGAAGAACAGGAGGAGTGGGGTCCAGTCGTCAGCAGGAAAAGAAAGGAGGGGGAGGGTCCACTGGTCATTCTCTGCGTGGTTCAATTAGTTGGTGCAGACCGTTTTCTTCGGGAGGGAGAGCTGGGCTGTTTGTTGGGCCTTGTTGGGCTTGGTCCTTTGCACTATTTTTTTTCTGTCTGATTCTTTTTCCTTTTCTAATTCTATTTTTCTGTTTTGAAATTCAAACAATCAAACAAGGTTCAAATCAATTCAAACCAACACCACACTTCACAACTTTGAACTTGGTTCTGTTTATCAACATAAACCAAATTCTAAAAATAAAATAATATTTTTTTTTATTCTTTTTAGGATCCATTCTTTAATTAAATAAAATGGATCTTTAGTTTATTAATAAAATAGGGGTTGATTTAATTAATCAAATCTCCATTTGAAATCCAAATATTTTCAAAACCAAATCAGTAGGTTTTATTTGAAAATAAAGAATACTTGGAAAGGTTGTTTAAAACAAAATAACATTTTTGCTATAGGGTCCATTAATAATTAAATAAAATGGACCTTAGTTAATAAATCAAATAGGATTAGTTTTATTTAAATCTTTATTTTGAAATCTAGGATAAAACCAAAACACTTTAGTAGGTTTTATTTTGAGAATACAAAATACTTGGAAAACTTATTCTAAATAAATAAATAAGTTTTGATGTTTTGGAAATAGTAAAACCTTTATTAATAAAAACTTGGATATCTAAATCCTTTTTATTTTATTTTAAATAAACCTTTACTATTTTAATCAAAGCAAAACCTTTTGTTTCAAAATATTGGCCAAGGTTTAATTTTGGCTTTATAAAATAATCTTTATTTATAAATTCTACTTTGCTTTTGAAAACCAAATCTTTTTATTTTAAAGATCCAAAATAGTAATTCCAAAACATTTTATTTGCCTTTATTAAATGTTTATCTTTATAAATCCCTTTAGGATTTAATTGTTCAAAATAGGTTTGAAGATTCCCAATTGGATTCAAAAAGTTTCTTCTGGCCCTGAAAATCAAACAGAGTTTTATTTTATTCATTTATTTTCACATTACATGATTTGGAAAATCTTGGGATGTGGCAGGCTACCACCCTTAAAATAAATCTCGTCCCGAGATTTGGGGAGGCTAGGGGTTACAAGTTGGCTCAAAGCATCTAGGGTACTACCACCCTTAAAAATTTTCAAACAAAAATTACATCTTGGCTTGTTTGGGATCTTGATGAATCTTCTCTGGGCAAACATCTGCGTAGTGTCCTTTGTTTCCACACTTGAAACATGTGACTTGGCTGATATCCCTCATAGGCTTGTTTATCTTGTGTTTCATCTTCTCTGGACAGTTGCTTGCATAATGTCCTAGCTCTTTGCAGTTGTTGCACCATACTTGGCTAATATCTTTCTTTTCCTTTGATATCATTGCCTCTTGTTTGTTTCCTTGGTTCTTCTTCTTTTCTGGGCATTCATTGGCATAATGTCCCATCTCTTTGCAAGTATAACATTGCTCTTGAGTAATATCCTTCTTGTTTGGGCTGGGGCATTTCTTCTTCTTCTTCTTGGGTTTCTCCAAAGCTAGGAGTTCTTCTAGTTCATGCTCTTCATATTTCACCAAAAAGGTGGGAAATCTTTCTCTCTTCTTGGGGCAGTTACTAGAGATATGACTTTCTTTACCATTAGGGCATTGATCTTCATGCTCCTTGGATGCATGATCCTTGTCTTCACAAATATTGCTAGCCTGGGTTCCTTCTAGAATAACATCTTTGCCATCCTTGTTGATTATTTGAGTAACCAGTCCTTGCAACAATTGGGATTGAAGCTTCAAAATCCTTTGTATGGCTGGGTCTAATCCATTGTTGTTGGCTAAAAGCTGAGTTGTCTCTTGGCTCAACTGGTGTTGGGTTGCTATGAGCTCTTTCATGCTGGCCTCTTGGTTGGTGTTGGTGTCATCAACCTTGATGTTGGAGTCTCTTGGAGAAGTCATCTGTTTGGGTTGGGTTGGGATTAGAATAGACAAAAAGAGTTCTAAGGAATTAATTCTAATCACACACATCACAATTCACACAAGCAATGTGCAAGCAACCACAAACAAACATTCCACTCAAACAACAAGTTTCAAGCATATTTTTAGGCAACCAAAAATATTTTTGTTACACCACATAAGTTGGTGGGTTTGACTTAAACTAAATATGGTGGTCCATCTATATGGTTCACTTGTGATCTTTCCATCCTTCTTGGTTGATTCTTCTTGAATGAGATCTTTCTATCCTTGGAGAATTCTTGTGTCTTGGTCACAAATCTTCAAAGGTGATGATGGCTCCTTCTAAGTTGTTTTTCCTTAGTCTTCAAGTCTTGAGTAACATTTCTTGTCTCACTTGTAGTCTTTAGTGATATCCATGTTTGAAGTCCTTGGTGAAAATGTTGAAGATGTTGAAGTCATTAGAGTTGAAGATGTTGAAGTCATTTGAGTTGATATCCAAGGTTGAAAATGTTGAAGTCATTAGAGTTGATGAAGTCCTTAGCTCATGGTGAAGTCTTTGGCCAAGGGTAGGTTTTTCCATCAAGTTGAAATAGATGAGGTGTAGAGTTGAAACAAAAATGGTTGAGGAAAGAGTTTAGAAGATTGTTTTGTAAATAAGTTTTGGAACAAATACAACTCCTATTTTTCTAAGGGGTTTTGTCCAATCCTAGGGTTACAAATCCTACAGGCAACACAATGCTCTGATACCATCTTGTAGAGTTCCCAACCTTTAATAAGGTTGATCCCTCCTGTGTTTACAATGCTAGTCCCTGGATCAATAGCTAGCATCCACAGTTAAGATGTAATATCAAGAAACAAAGGTCATAATACAACTTTATAACCAGGAATAAAATACTTTATTACATCTTATATAGCTCATTTGGCTATTACATTACATTGCAGCGGAATAACTATAAGCATGGGGTCCTTCATCTTCAAAGTGCCACAGGCAGATGTTGGTTGTAGACTTTGTAATCCTAATCAATCAATCTTCACTAAAACAATCAAACAAACCTGCAACATAATAAGTTACAGCCACATGGGTCAATACATTTGAATTGTATTGGCAAGTTTCACTACTATGTATAATATAAGTGGATCCTATCATTACATGCATATTTGGCTAAGTAGAGTTTTAGGCTCATTTGCAGAAAGCAATGTTTTATCCTATCTTTTCAAAATGGTTTTGGTCCTTTGTCAAATCTCCTTTCAAAATCCCTTGAACTCCTTGGTAAAAACTCAAGTGTTCAAGTCCTTGTCAAAATCTCTTGAGCACCTTGGTAACCCCAAGTGCATCAAGTTTTAAAAAGTTTTATTTTAGAAATTAGAGTGTCGAGATCTTCCATAGCTTCAGGCCTTAGTTGCTCAGTATTGTCCATAACCGGGGACACGGCTAAGTACTTAGATTTTATTATCTTCTGCAGAAGTTGTACACTTTACCCACATGACACAATCTCATCTTGATGCCACCAGTGGCCGCTGGATTAGTACTCACCAAGATGGAATACTGGCAGATTGAGAATGTGACGAAGTCTTTCCAAAGGGTCCTCCCATACATCATTGCTAGCTTGTCATCAGTAACAATGTAGGATTCCAGGTCCCCATTTTTCTGTAGCCTGAAGACAATGCATGGGTCTTCCCAATGTAGTTGACTAAGCCAGAGCCATAATAGCATGTGGTTGCACACGAAAGCCACTGTACGAGAAACATGTTCAATCTCTAAGTTTCCTGGGTGGTTTTCCTTTGGAGCACAACACAAAGAGATTTGCCATAGACAAGGTTCCTTTTGTTGCCACATTCTCCAAAACTCAAAGTATCCTTGGCCACCCAGGTGGTTCATTGAGTCCTTGTTTTATTATATAAAACATAAGTCTTTTCTCAACCTTTGTAAAATCTCAACATGTATCTCTTTTCAAAATATAGCATGGCTAAGCATGTAACAACTACATTGTTTTCACTAAGGTATATATAGGGAATCCTATTAGGATTAGCATAGCATAAGTATAGAAATTATTTTCATGCATGTTTTCAAAATCCACTAAGTACAATGAAAATAGTAGGACTTTGGGTGATAGTGTAACTTGCCTTTTTGGTAGGGAATGGTGGTTCACTCCTTGATCTTGATAGTCTCACACTTCACTACAAGTCAATCAAGCAAACACAAAATCAACTAACATTCCAAACCAAAGTCAAACAAACAATTTCACACTCACAAAGCAATGGAATCTAAGTCATGCATAAGCATGCAAAGGTTGGTTCTATTGTAAGGATGGTCTCCACTAGGCTTCTAAACTTTGTAAGTTCCAAATTGGTCATTTTCCTAAGTGGCAAAGTCATTTGCAAAAAGGGTTTTGTAAAACTTGGTGGAAAATATTTTTATCAAAGCAAAGCTTTTAAGTTTTTCACCAAATGAGTTGCTAATTTGCAAAACTTGGTGTTTTGGGTCAGTAGGTTTGGTCCAAAACATTTTTCCAAAGTTTTTACTCCAAAAACATTTTCATAACAAAACCAATATTTTTAAATGGCTAGAAATGGGCTAAATCAATTAATCTATCCTAAACTTTCATAAAACCATTTTTAATTCCATGGGTTGGTTCCTAGGGTCAGTAAGTTCTTCACAAACCATTTTGCAAAGGTTTTAACCCTAAAATCATTTTTAAATAATTTTTCTACTCTAAACAAGCTCACAAAATAAACTGCAAAAACAAACAAACTAACAGATACTATTTGCTAAACCAAGGGCATGGTTGGTTAGGGCTTGCTCTCCTGAATCCAACGACATAAAATTTGTAATTTTTGGACGTGTGGTTTGAAAGTTACAAGGGTTTGAAAATGGCATCAAAATCTGTTTTCAAATCCTATTTTAAATCTCCTGGTGACACGCGGCACGTTCTGATTCGTCAGTACCGCTTCGCTCGGATCGCACAGCTGCAGCCGTTAGATCTAAAGTGGATCGTGCGGCACAAGGCAAGCGTACCTCGTCGCTCAGTCAATCTATCGTGGCCACGCGATTAAGATCCTACGGCTACCAGACGCTTGCCAGGAACTGGCGGCGCTGACGGCGGCTGCGCGGCGGCGCGGCTCTGGCAATGACCTTGCCGGCTATACAGGAAGCTAGGGAGAGAGGGGAAGGGCTCACCGAGTTCGCCGAAGCTTTCTGATGCTCAACGTGCTCTTGGTTGGTGGAGGGGCACACGGGGACAGGCAGGATTCCTCGCCGGAGTTGGTTCTGGCGACGGAAGCACGCGGTCGAGGTCGAGGACGACGTTAGGGATCACCCGGAGACAAATGAAACACACAGTCAGGAGCGCAAGGACACGGCGAAGGTGTGTGCGTGAACGAGAGGGGTCGGGGTGGTCAGCGTTTACCGGGGAAGGTCGTCGGAGAGGTTGCAGACTCGGTGGCGTTGCTCGAAGCTTGACGAGCGACGCCTGGGCACCCAGTCGAACGAAAGGCACTGGGAGATGCGTCAAGAAGTGGTGAGTCTGGGTGCGAGGTCAGGGAGGCAGGAGGTGGTGTGGCTTGGCCGGAATCGACAAGAAGGGTCGTCGGAGACAGAAGCGCTCGGGGAGGAATTGGGGCGGCCTGGGGGCGTGCTTGAGGGAGGAGACAGAGGGGAAGTGAAGAGGAGTCACTGGCGTTTTATCAGGCATGGTCAATGGCAGGTTTAATCCATCCTTCAATGCGAATTACGTCGGGTTTAACTCGCTTGCAACGGCCGGCGTCGTTAACGCGAGGAGGAAGAAGGGGTCGTGCGGGTGTGAGAGAAGAACAGGAGGAGTGGGGTCCAGTCGTCAGCGGGAAAAGAAAGGAGGGGGAGGGTCCACTGGTCATTCTCTGCGTGGTTCAATTAGTTGGTGCAGACTGTTTTCTTCGGGAGGGGGAGCTGGGCTGTTTGCTGGGCCTTGTTGGGCTTGGTCCTTTGCACTATTTTTTTCTGTCTGATTCTTTTTCCTTTTCTAATTCTATTTTTCTGTTTTGAAATTCAAACAATCAAACATGGTTCAAATCAATTCAAACCAACACCACACTTCACAACTTTGAACTTGGTTCTGTTTATCAACATAAACCAAATTCTAAAAATAAAATAATAATTTTTTTATTCTTTTTAGGATCCATTCTTTAATTAAATAAAATGGATCTTTAGTTTATTAATAAAATAGGGGTTGATTTAATTAATAAAATCTCCATTTGAAATCCAAATATTTTCAAAACCAAATCAGTAGGTTTTTTTGAAAATAAAGAATACTTGGAAAGCTTGTTTAAAACAAAATAACATTTTTGCTATAGGGTCCATTAATAATTAAATAAAATGGACCTTAGTTAATAAATCAAATAGGATTGGTTTTATTTAAATCTTTATTTTGAAATCTAGAATAAAACCAAAACACTTCAGTAGGTTTTATTTTGAGAATACAAAATACTTGGAAAACTTATTTTAAATAAATAAATAAGTTTTGATGTTTTGGAAATAGTAAAACCTTTATTAATAAAAACTTGGATATCTAAATCCTTTTTATTTTATTTAAATAAACCTTTACTATTTTAATCAAAGCAAAACCTTTTGTTTCAAAATATTGGCCAAGATTTAATTTTGGCTTTATAAAATAATCTTTATTTATAAATTCTACTTTGCTTTTGAAAACCAAATCTTTTTATTTTAAAGATCCAAAATAGTAATTCCAAAACATTTTATTTACCTTTATTAAATGTTTATCTTTATAAATCCCTTTAGGATTTAATTGTTCAAAATAGGTTTGAAGATTCCCAATTGGATTCAAAAAGTTTCTTCTGGCCCTGAAAATCAAACAGAGTTTTATTTTATTCATTTATTTTCACATTACAAGATTTGGAAAATCTTGGGATGTGACAGGGCACTTCTCCACAACTTAATTGGAGGATCCCAACAAATGCCACAAAAGGCCACAATGCCACCAAGGCCACAAAACCGTCTAGGGTTCCAAGAACCCAAGAGGGACAAGCTCCAAAGAGTCACACGAACCAAATCCACCGAGGAGAACTCAAACCGATGCACCAAATGAAAATGGCAAGAACACCACAAAGGTTCTCAAATCCCTCACTCTCAAGTTCCAACAAAGCCACTAAAGCTATTGGGGGAACAAGAGAGGAGGAATCACAGAGAGACACAAAATCCCCTAAAATCTAGATCCCCAAAGATACACTCACAAAGAGATGAACCGGTTAGGTCAAAACGTATATCTAGATCACCTCCAACTACCCCTCTAATATGTGCAAGAATTAATGGAGGGGTGAGTATAAATCAAGCTCAAAGAGTAAGGCAAATAAGGGCAAAGCTTATACAAAAGGAGGAGAAAGAAGGAACCCTAAAAGAAAATGGACAAAAGACTTATATAGGGCTAGACAAAATATGGCCGTTAGTGTTTTTTCAACGTGCAGTAGTACGGTTTGGTCGGTACTCGACCAAAACTGCAAATGCCAGAAAAACGAAGCCCAAAGAAATAAGATGCGAAGGGACCAATGAGCAGAAGCAAGCTGAATACAAGAAGCAGCTAGCAGCGCATGCGGCAGAGCAGCAGCTAGCAGTGTATGCGGCAGCAGTCAACGCCACAAGGCACAAGATGCATGAGCGAGCGCCCCAGCGGTGCACGCGGGATGCGCGAGAGCAGCGGGGGCCATAGAGGGCCAGCGGCAGAAGCGGAGCGACGCTAGGCGCGGTATGGCGCGTGGGGCGGCCAGCGCGAGGTAGCGCGACACTGGCCCGACGAAGCGGCAGGTCAACGCGGATTCGCGGAGCCAGCGGTCGCAATGGCAAGCGGGCGGCTGGGCGTGGGAACGAGCGCAGCTGGATCTGGATCTAGATCTGGAAAGAAATCGGGCCGGTACTACCGCTTGGCTCAGAAAACAGATTGACAGGCAAATATTCAAACAACAATAACTTTTGACTGGAAGCTCCGATTGACCCGATTCAAATTGTGTTGGATAGAGGACGACAAGGGCTTACCAATATTGATTATCACCAAGTGATAAAGTATCAAGTAGAATAATGTGATATACCTCACTTGGTGAGAAACCGAAAAGCCGCATAAATCAAAATCGCAACAAGATACATATGGGAGATCCGATTTTGATGAACAAGAGCTTGTTATGGAGATTACCACAAGCTCTATATCCTCACATGGATAAGACCAAATAACAACCAAATACGATGATGCAAGTATGCAAAGGTTTGAGCTCTCTCCGAACGATGTGACCGAATTACTCATACGAGATCCCCTCTTGATAGTACGGTTATTTATCCTAAACCCGGTCTCACACACACAACGTGAGACCGGCAAAAAGGAAAACCTATCAAGATTATACCTTTGCCTTGAGCATTCCACTTGAGCTCGATGTAGACGATCTTGCCCTTCTCAAGATGGAACGTCTTTCTTAATTCCTCATCATCGACCTTGCATATTGAGCTTGCCCAACATATGTTCTTTGCATTTCATCGACCTTGAAGCCAACACATGCTCCAAGCGATGCCAATGGAAAAATCCTACAAGTATAACTTAATACACACATTAGTCCATAAAGATTGTCATTAATTACCAAAACCACACATGGGGGCCCAACATGTTCTTTCAAGTTGTTACAAAAAATAACAAATATAAATTTCAACATAATTTACAAAAAAATGTTATGGAAAATTCAAATGGCCATAACTTTTGCATACGATGTAAAAAAAGTACAACCTATCAAACGTGCAGAAAAAAATTAGCTCTTTGATTTCAACATGCTTAGGCCGTTTTGGATTCTTAAAATTCTAAAAGAAAAAAAATTAGAAATTAAATTATTTTAGTATTTTTATGTCATATTTGAATTCCTCACATTTTCTGATAATAATGGATATATTATTTGTCGAATTTCGATTTATAGATTTGAAGATATTTTTTATGTCATATTAAATGAATAAATGGCAAAAAATGAATAAAATATTAATTTAATTAATTTTTACTTTCATTAGAATAAAATATTATTATTACTTATTTATTGTTGTTTACTAAAAATAGTTGTTCTTAATTTCAAAAAATAAAAACGTATCACATATTGATATGAGTTAATAGGATTGATATACTAGTCTTGACAACAAGGTATAAGGAACCTTCGCGCGGGATGAGAGAGATGGAATGGAGAAGTTAAGCGTGCTGGGTGTGGAGTAGTGCTATGATGGGTGACCGGCCGGAAAGTTTGACCGTAAGTATGATTTAAACTAAGATTAAGTATAATTAGTGTTAAAAATGAGAGGTGTGGGAGATTAACGAGTCAAACAATTCAAAAGTTTAAGAAAAAAATAAAAAAAATAAAATAAATTTGGAAAAAAATTAAAAAAACCTTTAGTCTGGGTTCGTATTACAATGCGGTGACCCAGCATATCACTGCATGTGTAGTACACTATAGTCGTTGACATGACATCCATAAAACACCGTTCCGTAAATATCATATCCCTCAGAGTGGTGCAATAAAAACATTGCGGGTCCATATTACAAATATACACACATTATTATTATTACAATACCGGAAGTTCAAGGCTTTCAAAAGATTCAACTTACAACCCAAAATATAAAGTTTTTCAGTGGAATTAAAAAGTAACAACTCCGACTAGGAGTTGAGCTCAACAACTTATTCTATAGAGTTCATGCTGCTCGGCTCCGTTGATTACTACTAACTAGGGATACTTAGTTGGACTAGTTATCATCAACACCGTAGCATATTTCGTAATCCACTCCTTCAACACCTCCGGACAGATCAGGTTCCTCGTAGAACACATCTTCTTGACATTTGGCTGCATACATTGGCACTTCTTCGGGATCCACAGAGTCTAAGCAAGGGATCAAAGGAAAGAATGAGTAAGAACGTTACCCAACAAGTTCATTATATGCAAGGTGGGAAGTTTGATGCTCTAAATACCACCTCGGATTATAAATACTTGGTATTATGCAATTTTTGTAAATCTTTCTTCAAAGATAAATTTTATTATGGAAATCTATGACGATCAGCCTTCACAGGTTGACCAGAACTTTCATGGAGTTCCTTTCCTGCCACGTTCGTAGCTCCTTCCCGGAATAGGGAGTAACAAGTTATAATTTTTACACTCTACAGAGGTGCGTTACTTTACCCATGAGAGATCAACTCCTTGTTGCACAACCGGGCGTACTTTCCCGTCCACAATTCCATGATGTGGGGCCTAGTAGTTGGTCCAAGCCAATCACTGCCCCCTTCGCGACCTCGGATGCCTCCTTGGTGTACACCATGCCCACATAATGAATTACGGCCTGAAGCTATGGAAGATCTCGACATTCTCAATCTGCCAGTATTCCATCTTGGTGAGTACTAATCCAGCGGCCACTGGTGGCAACAAGATGAGAGTGGGACATGTGGGTAAAGTGTACAACTTCTGCAGAAGATAATAAAATCTAAGTACTTAGCCGTGTCCCTGGTTATGGACAATACTGAGAAACTAAGGCCTGAAGCTATGGAAGATCTCGACATTCTAATTTCTAAAAGAAAACTTTTAAAACTTGATGCACTTGGAGTTACCAAGGAACTCAAGAGATTTTGACAAAACTTGATGCACTTGGAGTTACCAAGAAGCTCAAGAGATTTTGACAAAACTTGATGCACTTGGAGTTACTAAGGTGCTCAAAGAGATTTTTGACAAAGGACCAAAAACCATTTTTTGAAAAGATAGGATAAAATATTGCTTTATGCAAATGAGCCTTAAACTCTACTTAGCCAAATATGCATGTAGTGATAGGATCCACCTATATTACACATAGAAGTGAAACTTGCCAATACAATTCAAATGTATTGACCCTTGTGGCTGTAACTTGTAATGTTGCAGGTTTGATTGTTTTTAGTGAAGATTGATTGATTAGGATTACAAAGTCTACAACCAACATACACTGTGGCACTTTGAAGATGAAGGACCCATGACTATAGTTATTCCGCTGCAATGTAATGTAATAGCCAAATGAGCTATGTATTGATGTAATAAAATTATGTTTTTCCTGGTTATAAAGTTGAATTATGACCTTTGTTTCTTGATATTACATTTGAACTGTGGATGCTAGCTATTGATCCAGGGACTAGCATTGTAAACACAGGGGACTCAATCTTATTAAAGGTTGGGGATGCTACAGATGGTATCAGAGCATTGTGTTGCCCGTAGGATTTGTAACCCTAGGATTGGACAAAAACCCTTAGGAAAATAGGAGTTGTCTTATTCCAAAAACTTATTTACAAAAACAATCTTGTAAACTCTTTCCTCAATCATTTTTGGTTTCAACTCTACTTCTCTTCTAATTCAACTTGATGGAAAAGCCTACCCTTTGACCAAAGACTTCACCATGTGCAAAGGACTTCTTCAACTTCTTCAACTCTAATCACTTCAACTTCTTCAACTCTAATGACTTCAACATCTTCAGCATGTTCATCAAGGACTTCCAACTTGGATATCACTAAAGACTACAAGAGAGACAAGGAATTTTACTCAAGATTTGGAGACTAAGGAAACACAAGTTAGAAGGAACCATCATCACCTTTGAAGTCTTGTGACCAAGAAGTTTTTCCAAGGAAACCATGATCTCATTCAGGAAGAATCAACTAAGAAGGATGGAAATATTTCAAGTGAACCATATAGATGGACCACCATATTTAGTTTAAGTCAAACCCACCAACTTATGTGGTGTAACAAAAATATTTTTGGTTGCCTAAAAATATGCTTGAAACTTGTTGTTTACTTCAACTCATGAGTTAAGCTCATAAGTTGTTAAGTGATTGGTTGCTTGTTGAATGTTTGATGGTTTGATTGTTTGATTGAACTTGATTGTTTTGAGTTGTGTGTTAGGACTTCTTAAAAAAAACCTATCCACCAATACTTATCCCTATCAAACCAACAGATGCCTCCCCGTCGTGCCAACCCCAACCAAAACAACAACATCACTCCTGAGATGCAGCAGATGATGACAGCTCAGACGCAACTGATGCAGCAGATGACCACATTCATATAGAATTTGAATAACAACAACAACAACAACAACAATCAGAATAATCCTCCAGCCCTAGACATGCTCACCAAATTTCTGAAACTTAGGCCTGCAAGGTTCTCTGGAACAACTGATCCAATGGAAGCTGATGATTGGTTGCGTTCAGTAAACAAAGACTTAGTGACTGTTGGCTGCACCGATGGAGAAAAAGTTAGGTTTGCAGCATTTCTACTTGAAGGACCAGCAGCAACATGGTGGGATAACTTCCAGATCACCACTCCCCTTGAAGATGTAACTTGGGCTATTTTTGGGGATGGATTCAGAACAACTCACATCTCACCTGGAGTAATGTACTTGAAGAAAAAGGAGTTTCACAATCTGAAACAACATCACCTCAGTGTGGCCGAGTATATTGAAGAATTCAACAATCTGGCACGCTATGCACCGTATGAAGTTGATACAGATGCTAAGAGAAAAGAAAAATTTCTTGAAGGACTTAATGATGAGTTGAACCTACAGCTAGTTGTTGCCTATGTTCCAACTTATCAATCACTCTGTGACAAAGCCATCATTTTGGAAAACAAGATGAATCAAGTTGAGAACAAAAAGAGGAAGCATAAACTCAAGAATCATTCAGGATCATCAAAGAAGAAGCATTCACTCAAAAGGAACAATGAAGATTCTGAACCACATCAGTATCACCACAACAACAATGGAAGTGATAATAATGGAGATGATATTGACAATGGAGATAACCTTGGTCAGAATCAACAAGACAAATTCAGGAAGAAAGACATTAGCCGATTGCGGCTATACCTGCAAGGAACTTGGACACTATGCATCAAACTGTCCTGAGAAGAAAAAGAAAAAGGCTGCTAGAAGAGCCAATGGAAATGACTCCAATGTGAACCAGAAAGGACATGTGAACCACATTGACAAGGATGGAAACGTTGAAGAGATAGAAGAAGTGGATGACAGTATTTAGATAACTCAGTTGAGTCAAATAAGGATTCCTTGTCTGAATATCAAGTGTTGAACCTATAGACAAGAGAACCATCAATGTAACCCTATGAGACTTTATTTTAAGGGTGGTAGTACCCTAGCTGTTTGAGCCAACTTGTAACCCTAGCCTCCCCAAATCTCGGGACGAGATTTATTTTAAGGGTGGTAGCCTGTCACATCCCAAGATTTTCCAAATCTTGTAATGTGAAAAATAAATAAACAAAATAAATCTTTGTTGAAAATCAGGGTAAAAAGAAACTTTTGTTTCTAAAAGGAAACTTAAAAATCCCATCTTGAGCAAACTTTGGTGGAAGTTTGAATTCAACAAAAATTCAAATCAAGGGAAATGCATTCCTCAATGAATGTATCTGGAAATTTGAACATTAGGAAAGTAAATCCAAAACCCTAAACCCTAATGGAAGGAAATCATTTTCCAAAGTATCTCCAAATCTATGGATTGGATCCATACCAAATCTGATCAACAAATAATCACAAAGGATCAAGAATAGACCATAGAGATTGGTTTCACTTAGTTTGGAACCATAGACAAAATCTTGTGAATATAATAAGATAAGGAAATTGAATTTCCAAAGCCAATAAAGCCCTTACCAAAAGCCCATACCAATTAGTGATCAAATAATCCTAAAGGGATTTCTAAAGTTAAACATTTGATAAAGGAAAATAAAATGTTTGGAGTTACTATTTTGGATCTTTTTATAAAAAGGTTTTGGTTTTTAAATGGAGATTTTATTAAATCAAACCCTATTTTATTAAATAACTAAAGATCCATTTTATTTAATTATTAAATGGATCTTAAAATAAATAAAAAATATTATTTTATTTTGAGATTTGGAATATGTTGAAAAACAGAACCAAATTCAAAGTACAAAGTTGAGTGTTTGTTTGAATTGTTTGAAATTGTTTGAATGTTTGAATTGTGGTTTGAAATTCAAAACAGAAAAGAATTAGAAAAGGAAAAAGAAAGCAGATAGAAAAAAAAATAGAGTTTGGACCAGCCCACTAAGGCCCAGCAGCCCAGTATCCCCTCCCCGCAGAGAAAACTGTTGACACCGTTTAACTGACCCGCTAAGTCCCTGACCGGTGGACCCAACTCCCTTTCTTCCTCTAACGCTGACAAGACGGCCCCACTTCACTGTTCTTCCTCCTCACCCGCCACTGACCGAGCCCACCCTTCGCCGGCCGTTGCAGGCAGAATAACTCCGGCGTAATTCGCCTTAAACACGCGATGAATTAGCCCCCTGACGACGCCTATTTAATCGCCTCGCTCTCTCCTCCGTTTCCCCTCAGACTCCTCCCCCAAGCTCGCCCCCAGGCCGCTCCAATTTCTCCCCGAGCCGCCTCTGTCCGACGAGCTGTCGCAGCGATTCCGGCCAACTCCGACCACCCCTCTGCCTCTACTTCACGCGAGTGGACTCCTCTCGACTCCACGCATCTCCCAGTACTCCTGGTTCGCCCGCGCGTGACCCAGAACACCGTCTTCGACAAGCTCGACTCGCCGCCGCCATCTGCTTCCTCTCCGACGAGCCCCACCGGTAAGACCAGACCGCCCCTTCACTCCTCGTTCACGCACACAACCTTGCCTTGGACCCGCGCATCTAACCATGTCTTCACCTTGCCTTGGAGTGAACCACAGCGACGTCCACGACGACCACCCGACGCCCACGACGCCGCCACGAACTCCGGTGAGGAATTGCCACAGACCCCGAGCGCCCCTTGACCAACCGCGAGTACCTTGAGCATCGCCGTGATCCCCTGAGCCCGGTGAGCTACTCCTCTTTCTCCCTCACCCCCTGTAGCGTCGCCTCCATCGTCGACCCACCGCTCCGCCGTCCTTAGCCACCGCAGCGCCGCCAGTTGATGGTCTGATTGTTAGCAGCCGTTCGATCTATATCTAGCGCTCACGATTAGTTCACTTAGTCGCGAAGAGGTATGACCTCTGGACCGCACGATCCACTTTAGATCTAACTTTCCACGTTGCCGATCCGGCCGAACCGGTACGGGCGAATTAAAACACGCCGTGTGTCGCCTATTAGGTTTAAAAACAGATTTGAAAACAGAAACTTTTGCAAACTTCAAACCCTTGTAATTTTGGATCCACACGTCCAAAAATTACAAATTTTATGTCGTTGGATTCAGGAGAACAAGACCTAGCCAACCATGCCTTTAGTTTAGCAAATAGTAACTGTTAGTTTGTCTGTTTTTGCAGATTCTTTTGTGTGCTTGCTAAGTTTAGAAAAATTGTTTAAAAATGATTTTGGGGTTAAAACCTTTACAAAACGGTTTGTTGTGACCTTACTGACCCTAGAAACCAACCCATGTTTTGGAAAATGATTTTGGAAAAGAATAGAATGGATTAATTAGTTTAGTCCATTTCTAGCTAAATAAAACTATGGTTTTGTTTATGAAAATGTTTTTGAGTAAAAACTTTTGAGAAAATGGTTTGGACCAAACCTACTGACCCAAAACACCAAGTTTTGCAATAGCAACTCATTTGGTGAAACAAAATAATGATTCTTTGATTTAAAACCATTTCTAGTCAAATAGAAATGAGGTTTATTTATTAAAAATGATTTTGGAAGAAAACCTTTGGAAAATGTTTTGTTTTAAACTCACTAACCCAAACCCCAAGTCTTGTGATTTGAAAACCTATTGGGTGAACCCTATAGGCTAATGCCTTAGTAAAAAAATATTTCTACACCTCATAAAATAATACTTTGTTTTGAAAATGGTTTAAGGATAAAAACCCTTTTGCAAATGATTTTGCCACTTTGGAAAATGACCAATTTGGACCTTATAAAGTTTAGAAGCCTAGTGGAGACCATCCTTACAATAGGACCATCCTTTGCATGCTTATGCATGACTTAGCTTCCATTGTCTTGTGTGTGAATTTGTTTGAGTGATTCTTGGTATGGAATGTTAGTTGATTGGTGTTTGCTTGATTGACTTGTAGTGAAGTGTGAGACTAGCAAGATCAAGGAGTGAACCACCCTTCCCTACCAAAAAGGCAAGTTGCACTATCATACAAAAGTCCTACTATTTTCATTATACTTAGTGGATTTTGAAAACATGCATGAAAACAATTTTACACTTATGCTATGCTAAATCCTAATAGGATTCCCTTACATTACTTAGTGAAAACCTTGTAGTTGTACATGCTTAGCCAAGCTATATTTTGAAAAGAGATACATGTTGAGATTTTACAAAGTTGAGAAAAGGACTTGTGTTTTATATAATAAAACAAGGACTCAATGAACCACCTAGGTGGAGGTTACTTTAAGTTTTGGAGAAGGTGGCAACAAAAGGAACCATGACTATGGTAATCTCTTTGTGTTGTGCTCCAAAAGAAAACCCACCTAGGAAACTTAGAGATTGAACATGCTTCTCCAATTGTGGCTTTCATGTGCAACCACATGCTATTATGGCTCTGGCTTAGTCAATTACATTAGGAAGACCCATACATTGTCTTTAGTTACCAGACATGGGGATCTGGAATGCTTCATGGGGGCTAAAGACAAGCTAGCAATGGTGTATGGGAGGACCTTTTGGAAAGACTTCGTCACACTCTCAATCTGCCAGTATTCCATCTTGGTGAGTACTAATCCAGCGGCCACTGGTGGCAACAAGATGAGAGTGGGACATGTGGGTAAAGTGTACAACTTCTGCAGAAGATAATAAAATCTAAGTACTTAGCCGTGTCCCCGGTTATGGACAATACTGAGCAACTAAGTCCTGAAGCTATGGAAGATCTCGACATTCTAATTTCTAAAAGAAAACTTTTAAAACTTGATGCACTTGGAGTTACCAAGGAACTCAAGAGATTTTGACAAAACTTGATGCACTTGGAGTTACCAAGAAGCTCAAGAGATTTTGACAAAACTTGATGCACTTGGAGTTACTAAGGTGCTCAAAGAGATTTTTGACAAAGGACCAAAAACCATTTTTTGAAAAGATAGGATAAAATATTGCTTTATGCAAATGAGCCTTAAACTCTACTTAGCCAAATATGCATGTAGTGATAGGATCCACCTATATTACACATAGAAGTGAAACTTGCCAATACAATTCAAATGTATTGACCCTTGTGGCTGTAACTTGTAATGTTGCAGGTTTGATTGTTTTTAGTGAAGATTGATTGATTAGGATTACAAAGTCTACAACCAACATCTGCCTGTGGCACTTTGAAGATGAAGGACCCATGACTATAGTTATTCCGCTGTAATGTAATGTAATAGCCAAATGAGCTATGTATTGATGTAATAAAATTATGTTTTTCCTGGTTATAAAGTTGAATTATGACCTTTGTTTCTTGATATTACATCTGAACTGTGGATGCTAGCTATTGATCCAGGGACTAGCATTGTAAACACAGGGGACTCAATCTTATTAAAGGTTGGGGATGCTACAGGTTTGCATAAACCGTGAGATGCCAGAACTATCGTGGGACGATGAGGGTTCCCACCCATATGTTGCATATCCTCTATGAATTACGAATTAATATGCATGCTACGAGGATAACAGCCACGACCTGCACATCTGGCTTCATGCGTGAGGAAGAAGATACAGCTGACTTCTCTGTCCCATTCCAAATCTCACGGCTAACGTGTAATATACGGCGCTAGAATCACTTATGTTAGCGGTTATTAAGTCCCTACTTGATCATCATTGTTGCAAATAGAACCCTAAGTTCTATTGCTCCATTATATCATCACTTAGGATGATATCAATGATTTCTTTATTTGTGAAAATAATATTTTCTTTCTTTTATAGTATATATGGTAACACACAATTGGCAAATACTTTGATAAAGACTCTTCAAAGGACATGAGCAAGTGATGAACATGCCTTGTGATGGCAATGTAGTGAAGTCTGATGCTTACACTAGACCTTGAGCTTCTATGTCTACGAAAACATCATTATTGCCCGGTAAGGACAATATTTAAAGAAGCAAAATGATTATGCAAGTAATGTAATGCATCATTTAACTTGATATGCAATCTCCCCATTATTTTAAAAAGTCTTTTTAATAATAAAGGATTTATAAATATTACTTCTTTTAATACTTATAACATATATTGAATTATTTTATTTTGTTTTCCTTTTATTTGACTTTTATTGATTTAATAATTCTTTTAGGAATTATCACTTAAATATCAAAAATTGTTATTCAATATTTATTTAGTAATTCTAAAAAATGCTACAATATTAATATATATAATGAAAGTGATTTTTATTTATTTTTATCATCTTTCAATAATTTTGTAAAATTCCATATGGAATATATAAGTTACAAAATTCCTAATAAGATTTAAATGTTTAAAATTTTATATCTTAATTTATTTGGATAGTGTGGATTATTGTGAATCCAAAAATATTTTATTTATAATTTTTGGACTTTTATTTTGTTTTCTAGAATTTAATTAAGTTCAGAGGTATTTTGGTCTGTTCCTATTTATTAAAACAGGACTTAAAGGTTTTTGGGTTGGTTTAATATTTTTGGGCCCTGGTGGCCCATTAGACAAAGTCAAAATAGACACCCCGAAGGGTCTGGCCCAACTCAGCCCACTCCCTTGCTGCCTCTTTCCTTCGAGCTCACTCCTCTGCCCCCGACCCCGTGGTTGGTGATATCGCCGCCGGCGATTCCTGCCGTCGTGGGCCATTCTGGTCGTCGCCGTGGTGCAGTAGGACGTTGTCGACTACACCCATCCTTTCTATCCAACTGGATTTGAGTATGGGGCTCTCCTGCGATGGATCGATGCCGTCTCAAACCCTAGGGTTTGGGGGTTGGCGTGGATCTTAGCGCTGCCGCTGCTGTCGTGCGTCATGGTGACTCTCCTCGCCTTAAGGCGTGGTCATGGTCACCGCTGTGGCGCTGTATGGGTCGCAACGCCCCCCTGGGGGTGCTCCCCGTGCCGCCATGGTCGTCGGCCACCTCTGCTTCCTCTTCTAGTCTTCAGCGAGGACCTTTGGTGAGTTCTGTTCCTCTCCCCTAGTGCTCTCTGCGCTTGCTGATCCTATGCTAGATGTTGGCAGTGACCTCTCTGGTTACTGTCTTGTCCTGATTAAGATGATTTATTCCATTTAGGGTTCTTATCCTGTGGTTGATCATATACTGGATGAATTATATCATGTGTGGATGGTCTGTAAGCATGCTAAATGGTCCTTAGGCTAAGGCTTGTTGCTTAAGATGAACTATAATGGTTCTGATGGCTTATTAGATGCTTTTATGCTTGGATTGCATATGATTCAGATGGTATAGTTTCTTTAAAACCAATGCTTGGTAAAGTCAGTGGGTTTGATAACTTTCCCCTATCCTTACTTGATTAAGGATAATGAGTATGGTGTGATGTAATCACTGTCCTAGTGCTGTTGGCTTGAGAATTCATATGTGGTTTGAGATCACAATGATCTTAGACAGTGAAGATTTACATAGAAATGTCCTAATTATGATTCCTGTATTAACAGGAAAATGATTAGTAGATTAATTGATTAAATCCGTGATGATTGTATGTTTATCCTCATTCATGTAGAATTGTTCTTGGGACACCATCTTGGTATGGCACACAAGATTGATTCTTATTCATTGATTGGGTTGGTTTAAGCTTAAAACAAGCTTGGTTTATAAGATAAGTAGAAATGTTCTTCTCTGAAATCCCTAAGACCAATGATGTTGGTCTGAGACTTAGGGGTTTAGGCCTTATCTAGTTGATTCATATAGATAGTCCTGGTAGTGGTACCAGCTATTGTTTCTTGAATCAAAGCTTGGAAAAATGATAGTAGGCTTAATCATTATATGGTTCTAAAAGATTAGCTTCTAAGGTGCTACCCTTATCTTAGGGATGTGCCTAGAAATTAAATCTTAGCTATATTTGTGCTTTAATTGAAATATATAGCTTGACAACCAACTCAATGATTCTGTTCTGAGTTTTGGTTGGATCCTTGTACTTTGTTGTTTGCTTTTAGAGTTTAAAATCTCAATGATGGATTCACCCCACTTGGGTGCTTTCTGAGAGTTTGTTTCATAAAACAACACATGCTTCTATCTAGATAATATGATTAGATCATGTGAAGATTTTATGATACTCACCACAAAAACTGATGATTGTGGAGTAGGGTGGTGATGTTGATCTTGTTTTGCTGAGCTCCTGAGCTTGACCTTGAGCTAGCCTGCTCCTCATAGCTCCTGGACTTGGTCTTGCTATCCACCTGATCCTCCCCCCTCCTTATGTCACCATCCTGGTGATGAGATCTTGAGCTTTGATTGGTTTGGTTGTTGGCTGTTGTGCTTGGTTTAGCTGCTGGCTATTCTTGTGAGTGAGCAGTTAACAGATGCACTAGTGCCTGTCCACGGCTATGCTGATGGTTTTGTGTGTTTGAGCTGTGCTGTGAAGCTGACAGCACACTACATGCATTTAGGTGTGTGTCCTGCTTGTGTGCTTGCTGTACACTTGTGGATATGCTTTGGACTTGAGAGTTACTTTTATCTAATTACCTTTACCTGGCTGGTGAAACTTGCCCCTCCTTGCTGTCAATTTGACCTTTTTGGCTTAGAATTTATAAAATATAGATTCTTTCATATTGGTGAAACTTGCCCCTTTTATAAATTTCTCAATGATGAAACTTGTTCAGTGCATCTCACTGACATGTCTGAGAGTAAAACAATTCTAACCCTAACCTTTATTATTTTGTTATTAGTGTTTGTCTTGCAGGTACAGATTTAAAGATGAAGATTTTAGTTTAGGTTTTCTTTATAGGATAGTGAATGTAATCTTCTTTATTATTTTGTGATTTTCATTTTATTATTTTGTAATATTCATTTTATTCTTTTGTAATAAAGATTATATTATTATCAATAAAGAAATATTCTCATTCTTTATTTATTTGCTATTGTGAAGTTTTTGAATAATTTCCAATAAGTTACATTTGTAACTTATTTATTAAATGAAAATATGAGATAATTTTCATATTCTTAATTGTTTTCTTTAGATAAAATTTTAGTTATAATAATTAACTCTTAATTAAATCAAGATTCAAACCTTATTCCTTATTCATTTGAATTATAATTCAAACACTCGAGTTAAAAATTCAAATTCATTTTCCAAAACACATAATTCCTCAAAGATCATATTAAAGTCTATAACAATCATCCTTTAAGACTAAACCTAATCTCAAAGTATGAAAGAAACCTTGATCACTTTAGGTTTTTATTTGGCGAAAATTTTACCCACATTTTCACAGATGAATGCATGCAACATTCCAAATTCCTAAATCTACCCTTCGTTAGTTCCTAAATGCTGGGATGTTACATACAAACCGGGACTAAAGGTCCCGCGCGCTCGACGCTGCCCCGTGAGCGCCTTTAGTCCCGGTTTGTGGCCGAACCGGGACTAAAGGGGTAGGCCTTTAGTCCCGATTTCGTAGTCCCGGTTTCCGTCCTTTACAAACCGGGACAGAAGGCACGTTTTCCACTAGTGTATCTTTGCAATAATTAGTCATTAGTGGAAAAGCAAAAGAGATTATTATCAGTTACTTGACAAAAATAATGTTTAAACGCGAAGAAAGATGGCTATTTTGAGAGCCATCACCACACATGGGAACATGTTTTGAAGCCGCTATCCAGTCTTACCCTGGACTTGATCGTCTATAGGAACTCTTGGATGTTCCTCTGCTTGTTCCCGAATTATGTGTGTGAGACAATGTTGATGAGCTCCCCTTTGTCAATTTGGTAATGCAGCAACAATTTGGTTAATGATTATAGTAAAATATGTACACTGGAAGCACCTATATTAAGTGGGGTTCTTTTACATATCTTGCTCGGTGGTAAATGGCATAAGATGTTAATTTACTAGATAAAATACATGTTCAACTATATCCTATCAGCAAGCTATGACTTTGCCTAGCAAACAAGGAGTTCCCTTTTAAATTCGAAGCAGTCTAGAAGTTGTTTATTTCAGACAATTGCATGAGGCAGCTCAGAATTCTTCTCTCGTTCCTAGGGCCACTGGATTTTGATATGTACATTTACTAAATCCTTCATAATGAAGCAAAGAGATATAATCAATATGATGGATGATATTTTTACCCGTCGTCTATATTTTATGCATTGGTAAGTATCTTCTCTTCAATCATCTTATTTTGCATAGTCTAGATATTTGCCCGTTCCTTGCCCAAGTATATCTCCGCTCCTCCATGTCGATCTAAAAAAAGGTATATCTTGGCCGCTGCATTGCATCAAACATGGCAGGGGCATTTGAGGTAATAGATAATTTCACTACAAATATTGGCCGTCATATTGCAGCTAATAGGAGAGGCTCATTTGAGTTAATAGATGATTTCACTATGGACCTAACAAAAATAACTTTTGATAACTTGTGGCCTCAGGAGCTTCTGATGAATAAATCTTCTTCTTTTGTGTGACAGATTGGAAAATTGACAATAAGACAAGCAAAGGATACAATCATGGGCCTCCTTATGAGTGACATGATTCCTAATCTTGTGAGTTGGGGTGGTAAGGATATGTAGGTTTTATTGAAGTTCTCCCAAGATATTGGTGCTTGAGTACCACTCGCTGATATTCATGGTTTATCACATTTATAGCATATTTGTGTAATTTGTTAGGTCTGATGAGCATCAAATGCTATGATAAGTTAAAAAGCTGCATGAGAAAAGTGAAGAATGATTCTTTAGTTTGAAACATATTTTTGGTTGATGATGTGTGACCATAAATTCCTTCACCTTTGCAAAGAAGGAACATGGTTTCAAAACCCATAGCTCTACTTTGTGCACCTCTATTCACTAGCCATTGTCTGCAAACAATTAATTTTTATTGTAGTTTCCAAATATTTTTTGCAGATCATGGTAACTTTACGAACCTCTAGCTTTCATGTATGCATCTTTTGTAGTCTCATTTTTTTATGCAACCTTCAATCAACTATAGATGTTTCTGACGAGGTTTAATCTCGTCAATGCCCATTGTTATGGACTTGGGTTTTGGAGAAGATGGGGATGCTGGAGATCGTGGCACGGTTAACAGACAAGCAACCAGGGGACACGAGATTTACCCAGGTTCAGGCCGAGGGAAAAACCCTACTCGCTTGTCTCGCTCTTTGATTCTGGCGGAACCGAAGGTTCTGAGGTGCGAGATTCGATCTGGCGTGGATGCGTGTGCGAAAGTATGAGTCGAGGTGAGTTGCCCTAGGACGTGCCCTCCTGGCTTTATATAGACTTAGGCAGGTCTCGGGCGTAGTCCTAGTCGGTTACAAGTTCTAGGGTTTTTACCCCTTTGAATTTCCTATCTCCACTAGTCTTGCTCTCCAAGGATCCGAAGACGTCATGGGCCTTGGCCACCCGAAAATCTTTATGGGCCAGCGTATATCTGCTGTGGGCCTTCCTTGGGCTAGACCAGGTATGCTGAAGTCACGTACCCGTAGGGTATAACCATGTCAGTAGCCCCCGAGTGATCAGTCGAATCGTAGATTCGGCTGAGGACTCTTCAATCCTTGGGTGCAACTCTGTCTTTCAAGGGAAATGTGTATGGATTGTGGATACGTGTGCCTGACTCTCCCGACGGATCAGGGTCGGTTAACTGTCTTAGGACAAAACAACACGATCTTCTTCAGGTTCGAGTCCCTTGACTCGAACCCGGAACATATGCTGGCGTAATTCACTCGGGCGCGGAGGACTTACGGTGAGTGGAATTCGGTGATTTTAAATGATGTACCCAACGCGTCCGTCGATTTTTCATCGCCACTGATGCAATTCATACTAGCGATCGCAGCGATGCAGTGCGTTGCCAGGCCATCAGATGATATCTGTAGGTCTTATCTTTGCGTCGCAGACGCAGCATCCGAATGTTTATCACCGCGGAGGTGTTTCGGGTGGCCAAGGAGGATGTTACTCACTTAGCATTAATTGGGGCAGAGTTGCCGAAAAGTTTTGCGTGCTGATCCGAAAGATCGCAGTCGAAGATTTCATAAGGTGCGCGACCAGCGCTCCCTATGGGAGTAGCCCCCAAGTGTCTGTTCGAGTCGTAGACTCGAACGGAGACTTTTAGTTCAAGCATTGTTTTAATCATTAAGTCCGCAGGACTCGAAAATTTTCGGATGCTGAAATCCATCCTCCCTATGGGAGTAGCCCCCGAGTCCGTAGTGGAGTTGTAAACTCGACGTAGGACTCAGAGAAATAATTTTGTCTTCATTTGTATGCAAGCGCTGCCAGCGCCTCGATAGGAGTAGCCCCCAAGTATTTATTCGAATCGTAGATTCGAGCGAGTACTTTTAGCTGTGGAGCCGAAGTGGTGCTAGTATAGCTTTTGATGACATCAGTGCTTACGATCGATGACCTCAAGCGCCTGCTACGCCAGAGATGACTTGACTGGACGAAGCGTGGGTCCCACTTGCTGACTTTGAATTGACCGATCACGCACGGCGTGGAGATGATTACGGCGTCTCCTCGATTTCCGCGTGTAGTAGACAGCGTGGTAACGACGGTTCGTTTTGGTGCTGACACGTGTACGGCCAGATCTACCGTTGGCGTTAGGTCTTCTCGATGGACGGTCAGCGTGCGTCGTCTTCGCTGTTATAATCCCTGGTGAAATCGTGGTTTTTTTTTCACCGCAGCAGTTCATCTATTCACTGCCCCTTTGTTCTTGAGCTATTCTTGCTGTGCGCTGAGAGTTTCCTCCACATTCCCTTTGTCTTTCTTCGTTGGCAACGCCACCACCGCCGTAGCGCCATGGGGAAACCAAAGAAGTCCTCATCTGCAGTTGGGACCAGCGCCGCCGGAGGCAAGAAGGGTACCGCCACTGCTCGCGTCACCGACGGTGGCTGGCGGCGATCAGAAACGCGGGAGAGCGATCTCCGCAAACTGCGCGAGCGGAGCCTGATCCCGCAAGACACGACGGCCGTGATACTCCCCGGCAATGAGGTAATCCCCCGTCCCCCGTCTGGGTATAGGGTTATGTTTGTTTCCTTTATGATTCGCGGGTTTTCTTTTCCGGTCCATAACTTCCTTCGTGGACTGCTCTTTTTCTATGGGGTTCAACTCCATCATCTGTCTCCCAACTCCCTTCTCCACATTGCGTGTTTTATCACGCTTTGCGAGTGTTGGCTTGGCATTGAGCCGCACTTTGGCCTTTTCTGGAAGCTTTATTCCGTGAAGAGGCAGTCTGGTTCGGATGGTGTGTATCCCATTGGGGGTTTCATCATCTCCCTCAGTCCTAATGTGCAGTTCTTTTCCTTTTCCATGTCCGAATCTGTTCAGTACTGGCGGAGGAAATGGTTTTACATCCGTGACTCCGTACTGCCTGGGCAAGATTTTGGGCTCGTTCCTTTTGACCCCTCCCAGTTGATTGAGAAGAAAAGATCCTGGAAAAACCAAATCTTGGATGGTGAGGTGGCGGAGGTAGAGGCCCTGTATCATCGGGTGGAGGATCTCCAATTGATTCCTGAGAAGGAGGTGAACGGTGTCGAAATCATCCGGACGTTTCTTGAGCGCCGGGTGCAGCCTCTCAAGCGAGGGCGCATCCGATGTTTCTTTACTCTGGGCGCCGTGATCCGACGAGGGTTTCGAGTGAGAAAATCTCCGAGGCGAAACTTGACAAGGATCTTCGCGTGCTGTTGAAGTTCAAGGTCGACGAAAAAATCCCGGGGAAGTCGCTGACTCCTCCCTTTTTCTCGATGTTGGTCGTACCGAAGGTGTAGATTTGCGCACGTAGTGCTTCCCTTTTTTGTTGGGTGTTTATTTGTGTCCTTTGTTTGCTAACAAAGTTTCTTCTCATCTTGTAGAGCTTCAAAGTGCCGGGCATGGCACCACCGTTGCCCGAGAGGTATCCGAATGCCCCGGATAATGAAGTGGTGGATTCCGTGTCCGAGCTACCGTCAGCGCGATCCCCAGCGGAGGATGCCGATGAATCGAGTGAGGACCATTCGCGCGAGCGATCACGGAGCTCGAGCGAGTCTTCGGATGCTTCAACTCCTCCGACTCCCAGAAATCCTCTGGGCCTTGAGCGTCATGATGATGTTCATGGGGGTTCTTCTTCTCCCCTTCCTGCCATTCCTGTGCGGGTTGTTGCTCCGCACCCGCCAGCAAAGCGGAAGAAGGAAGAGAAGAAGGAGGAGAAGAAGGAAGAAAAGAAGGAGGAGAAGAGGGCCCGAAGGGCTTCTCCTATCTTCGACCTGAGCGCGTTGGGCTCGTAAGTTTTCTTATTGCCACTATTGTCCTTTGCTTTTATGATGTTTGCACCTGTGCTGATTGGCTTCGTATGCAGGCAATCCTCCGACGGCTCCAGTGATGGTGCGGGGGAGATGATGGGGGAGTCGAACATTGCATCGCCTCCTCCTCAGACGGTGGCGACTTTGGGTGACGCTGCGCCAGTTCCTCCTGTGCAGGAGAGGCTGGTGGTTGCGCCTCGGAATTTCGCAGGCGGGCCTGCAGGTTCGCCTTCGGAGCACGTAAGTTTTCTTGCTTGATGTTACGGGGGGAGCCCCCGAGTGTCTTCGTATGCTGATGTTGTTTATGCTTCTTTGTGTTGGGCGTAGCCCCCAAGTCCTGCTCTTACTATTATTGCCTGTTGCTGCCGCCTTTTGTCCAAGAGGCCAAGCGGCTGGTGGAACACCCACGGAGGCGAAAGCTGGCAGCTTCAAGGTATTCGTCTGCCTTGTAGTACTTTTCTTGCTTATCCTGGTCCTGTTCTTTGACACTTGCTTATTGTAAATGCAGAGGAGCATAATGACTCTCTCCGTGAGGTCGATGCTCTGAAGAAGAGCGCCTTGAGCTGGAGCTGACGAAGGAAGCCGAAGCGAAAGAGCGTCTGAAGCAGGAGGCCGCAGATCGTGAGGAGCAGCTGGCCACCGTTGCGGCTGCTCGTGAAAAAGGGGTGGCGGAGAAGCTCATGGCTGCTGCCAAGGCTATTTCGGGTGAGCACTAGCTTTTGTACTTCCTCCTTTTTCTTCGGATCGTCTTCTATGTTGCCTTTCTTCATGATTTCTTCTTTTTTGTCTCAGATGCCGCAGGCATCGAGTTTGACCGCGGTGCTCTGGAGCACGGGAGTGCTCTAGATGATGCCACTGTAGCGGTCGAAGGCCGCTGCAGCACCGTCGTCAACTCCCTTGCCAAGGCGAAAGAGGTCCTTGGTCGCTTCCACCAGGAGCTCTTCCCGAAGGGCGCATCACTTGAAGACGTGGGTGCCCTGGCAGAGGCTCGGCTACCGCCCTGCGTACAAGCGCAAGCAGAAGGGCATCGGCGCGTCCATCGGGCTGGCGATGGCCATGGCGGCTGGGGCGGAGCTGGACCTGCCCCAGATTACTTCTCGGATGCCTACAGCTGCGGATGGATCCGAGGTAGCCTTCGCCGCTTACTCCGCTCGCTGCAGAAGATATGGGCCCAAGCTCATTGACTTGCTGTCTGACTATGCCTTGCGGCAGCAGGGCGAAGCCAAAGCTAGGCAGTCTGGTTCTGAGGCGACTCAGTGCCCTCCTCCTTAGGCGTAGTAGACGTAGGGTAGCTTGTAGTCTATTTTTGTTGTAAATATCTTTTGTAGTACCATCCTTGTGCCACGTAGTGGTCTTATATACTTTAATGAATTTCTCCGAGTTGTGCTCTATCCTTGGCTGAATGTCTGTGTGCCTTCTTTTTTCTGCTGCTATAGGTTCCTTCGGGTCCTGACCCAGTTGACACTTCCTCCGAAAGGCCCTTGCGAGCATCATTGGATGATTCCTCGCAGCTCGCGTTTCTTCGAGATCGCGTGCGCAGCTTGGAGAGAGATTTGCTTGGGTTACGCGGTCGTGCTGACGTTTGGAAATCCAAAGCAGACCGTGGTGCAGCCAGAGAGGAGTATTTGATGGCGGAGCTGGGTCGGCTGTCCGAGCAGCTGCAATGTAAGTTGATCCTTCTTTCGGGCTGTAGCTCAGTTCTTCGGGTGAGCCTGCTGGCCTTACTCTTGTTTTGTGCGGTTGTCGCAGGTGCCAATCTTGCTCCGAGGGAAGAAAAGGAGCGTATTGCTGTTCGAGTCAATTGCTTGACTCAACAGGACATGGAGGCCGGCGGCTTCTTCTGGATGGATCGTGATCGCGCCATAGTTCTGGCGACGGTGCAGGACCGTGTCTACCAGGTTTCGCGGGTGCTCCGCCAGGTGCAGACATCGCTTTCCTCGGTGCTGCATGCCATGTTTCCGTTGGATGTTGTGCCAATGACCCTTGCAGGTCTTCTGACGAAGTTTCGGAGTACCAGCAATGTCAAGGAGCTGGTGCGGCAGCAGATCGTCGCAGGGGTGAAGGCTGCCTTGTCTCTTGTGAGGGTGCACCGCCCAGACGTAGATTTGGCTGCTGTGGCGACTGGGCCACCTCCTCGACCAGATGGTGGCGAGTGGAATATGCGTCCGCATTACGCGGCTGTAAGGCAGTATGCCGAACAGATTGTAGATTTGTTTGAGCAGTGTGCTCAGGTTATTCTTCAGAATAGGTAGGACCTGAAAATAAACAGATAGATGTAAAATTTGTATATTGCGGCTGGGCGTGCATGTGCCCTTTGTTGTAAAGGTTTGCTTGTTTGCGAGCACGTAGTGCTTTGATTTAGTACGTGTCCTTTTCGTTTGCCTGACGTGGTCAGCTACTCAGGTGTACACGTTTTGTCCTCAGTCGATGAAATCGTGAGGTGGGGGGAGCCCCCGAGTGCGTTTGTAGCATGTAAATAAAGTTGCAGAGAAATAGTCAACCAAAGGTTGGGAGCGAGACACTTAGCTTTATTTGTATCGTAATGGAGGAGGTACATGGTTCGGCTGAGTAGCCGTGGCTGTAAGCCTTGTCGAAAGTAAAATGGGGTACATTGCTATGGGTAGAATCGTCGCAGGTGCGAGATGTTCCATGGGTTGGAGTATGCGACTCCAGACTCCACGTGCTTGAGGCGATAGGCGCCACCTGGGATGACCTCGGTGATGGCATAGGGTCCTTCCCATGGTGACTCGAGTTTATTCGGTCGCTTTTGCTTGAGTCGCAAGACGAGGTCTCCTTCGACGAAGGACCTTGGGCGCAACCGGCGGCTGTGGTAGTTGCAGAGACTTTGCTGGTACACCGCTGATCTAGCTGCTGCTATATCCCGTGCTTCGTCGAGTGTGTCGACGGCATCTTCGAGTGCAGCCGTGGATTCGGCTTCACTGTAAGCGATGACTCGTGGAGCCTGGTGGCGTACTTCGGCTGGTAGCACAGCCTCAGCTACGTGCACCATGAAGAACGGTGTGTAGTCGGTGGAGCTGTTTGGCGTAGTCCGTAAGCTCCACAGGACAGAGGGTAGCTCTTTCGTCCAGTTTCCGGCTTTGTGCTCGAGTAAGCTCATGAGGCGCTTCTTGATGCCGGCGCCGATTAGACCGTTGGCCTTTTCCACTTGCCCGTTTGTTTGCAGGTGTGCCACTGAGGCATACGTGATGTTGATCCCGAGGCCTTCGCAGAAGTCCTGGAACTCTTTGGAGATGAAGTTCGATCCGTTGTTGGTGATGATGCTGTGTGGTACGCCGAACCTGTAGACAATGGATTCGAAGAATTTGACGGAAGTTTTGCCCTTCTGGTTGGAGACTGGCATTGCCTCGATCCACTTGGTGAATTTGTCGACTGCGACTAGGAGGAAGACGTGTCCTCCCTTTGAGGATTTTGGCAGTTTGCCGATCATGTCGAGGCCCCATTGGGCAAAAGGCCAGGCTATGGGTATGGGTCGAAGTTCGAACCCAGGTGCGTGCGGTTTGTCGGCGAACCGTTAGCACCCGTTGCATCTTCGGACGATGTCCTTTGCGTCGCTCATGGCCGTTGTCCAGTAGAATCCTGCTCGCAGAGCTTTGGCGACGAGGGAGCGACTGCCTGCGTGGTGGCCGCAGATGCCCTCGTGTATATCTTGGAGTATGGCCTTGCCGTCATTGATGGTGACGCACCGTTGTAGTACGCCCGTAATGCTGTGTTTGTACAGCTCGCCGTTGATGATGGTGAAGGCTTTTGACCGACGAGATACGCGCCGGGCATCTGTCGGGCTGTCTGGCAATTCTCCGTTTATCAGGAACTGGAGGTATGGACGTGTCCAAGTTTCTTCGACTGCCATGACCTGCATCAGGTTGACCATGGCAACTTCGGTATCCAACTTTTCGGGTCCTTCATGACCTTCGGGTAGCGTATCCCCCGAGTGTTCTGCTTCTTCGGTTGATCCCTTGGGGAATTTCCGCTTGATGGATGGCACGCAGATCTGTTCGAGGAACACACCTGGTGGTACCTTTGCACAAGTGGAGCCGATGTTGGCGAGTCTATCGGCCTCCTCGTTGCTCTCTCTTCCAACGTGCCGAAGTTCGCACCGTCGAATTCTCCTTCGAGTGTATTGTATAGCGCGCGGTACGCGATCGTGTTTTCGGTGTGTGCGTCGCACTCATTCATCGTCTGCTGTACGACAAGGTTGGAGTCACCGTAGATGACCAGGCGCGTTGCGCCGCATATTTTTGCCATCTTCATGCCATGGATGAGGGCTTTGTATTCGGCCTCGTTATTTTTGCCATCTTCATGCCATATTTGCCATCTTCATCCGAAGTACGTACTTCATCTTGTCACCTTGCGGGGAGGTCAGTATGACTCCTGCCCCTGCTCCGGCTTCGCGTTTGGAGCCGTCAAAATGCATTGTCCAGGACTGCGACATGTCTGGGGTGTCAGGCAGCTGCAGCTCCATCCAGTGCACCAGGAAGTCCGGAAGGACTTGAGATTTGATTGCGTGTCGCTTCTCGTAGATGATGTCCAGAGGTGATAGTTCAATGCCCCACAGGGCCACGCGCCCTGTGGCCTCTGGGTTATTCAGGATGCTGTTTAGGGGTGCCTCGTTGACGACCATTACCTGATGCTCCTGGAAGTAGTGGCTCAGTCGTCGAGCCGTCATGAACACGTCGTAGGCCAGATTCTGGTAGTGCGGGTACCGCTGTTTTGTTGGAGTGAGAACCTCGCTGAGGTAGTAAATTGGGCGTTGTACCCCGTGGGTCTTGCCTTCTTCGGGTCGTTCGACCACGAGTCTTTATCTTGACCACCGGTGTGTGGCTGCTATGTACAGAAACAGGGGCTCGCGCTCTTTTGGCCTGACCAAAACTACCGAGGAGTAGAGGAGCCGCTGAGGCTTTCGAATCGTCGTTGGCTTCGTGTCCACTCGAACTTATGCGCTGGCGCAGCTGGTAAAATGGTAGGGCCTTCTCGCCCATGCGGCTGATGAACCTGCTTAGTGCCTCTACTCGCCCTGCGAGCTGCTGAACGCCCTTGAGGTTTTTCGGCTTCTCCATTGTCATGATAGCTTTGATTTTCTTCGGGTTCGCTTCGATCCCTCGTTGAGAGATGAAGTACCCGAGCAGCTGACCCGAGGGAACGCCGAAGGCGCACTTTTCTGGATTGAGCTTGATCCTATAGTGATCAAGGTTGTCGAACGTCTCGCGGAGATCGTCGATAAGTGTTATTTCCTCCTTGGTTTTTATGACTATGTCGTCGACATAGACTTGGACGTTGCGACCGATCTGGTCCTTGAGGCAGGCCTGCATGCATCGCTGGTACGTGGCACCCTCGTTCTTTAGCCCGAAGGGCATTGTGTTGTAGCGATACTCTCGAGCGGTGTAATGAATGCCGTTTTCTCTTGATCTTCGATCTTGAGTCGAATCTGGTTCTAGCCTGAGTAGGCGTCGAGGAAGGAGAGTTTCTCACAACCTGCAGTCAAATCGATGATTTGGTCGATCCGAGGAAGAGGGAAGTGGTCCTTAGGGCAGTGTTTATTTAGTGACGTGAAGTCCACGCACATCCACAGGATGTCCGTGTCCTTCTTCGGGACCATCACCGGGTTTGCCAGCCACTCGCTTTCCTTGATTTCCCGGATGAAGTCTGCTGCGAGTAATCTGTTGATCTCCTTGCCGATAGCTTCGGCTCGTGGCTCCGACAGTCTTCGGATGGACTGCTTGACTGGCTTGGTGTCTGGAAAGACATTGAGTGCGTGCTCGGCGAATTCCCTGGGAACTCCTGGCATGTCCGCAGAACACCAGGCGAAGATTTCCCAGCGCTCACGGAGGAATTCGACGGCGCGCCTTCCTATCTTGATCTTGAGGTCGTTGGCGATCAACGCCGTCTTGGAGGCATCCGTTGGATGGACCTGCACTTTCTTGGTGTTGATGGTGGAGTCGAAAGACATGTCAGGTGCGTTCTGCTTTGTGACTGGGGGTAGCCCATTGTCCGTCACCTCGTGGAGCCTTACAAGCTCGTCTTGCATGCCGAAAGACTGGGAGATTTTGTTGAAATCCCTGTCGCATTGGTCCGATCGGGTGAAGCTCCCGTGGACTGTGATGACGCCCCTTGGTCCTGGCATTTTGAGTAGTAGGTATGCGTAGTGTGGGACGGCCAGGAACCTTGCGAATGCTACACGTCCCAGTATGGCGTGGTATTGCGACGGCCAGTCCACCACTTCGAATTCTAGGCGCTCCTGCCGAAAGTTGTCCTGCTTCTCGAAGATGACGTCGAGCCCTATTTTGCCTAGGAGGGAGATGCCCTTCCCTGGGACAATGTCGTGGAACGTTGTGTCTGATTGTTCCAGGCTATATTGCGGGATCCGCATAGCTGCTAGAGTGCTTGCGAACATTAGGTTGATGCCGCTGCCGCCGTCCATGAAGACGCGACTCATCTCGAAGCCTCCGATCTGCGCCTCCAGCACCAGGGCAGCATGACCTGGGCGAGGGATCTGGCAAGGGTGATCCGCGCGAGTGAATGTGATGCAGGACTCCGATCCGCTGAGGTACTCAGGGATTCCAGGCGGAGTTGCCACGGCCAAGTTGATTTGTCGGGTGATTTTCTTCTGCACCCTGTTGGTGGGGCGTCCCTTCTGGATCATATTTAGCGTTCCCTTTGGTGGGGGGTATGCGACTCCGACGTTGTTTTGCGCTGGTGCGACTGGTTGATTTGGGCCTCCAATAGGCGGCGGTGGAGGAGCTCCGTGTGCTATTTCACCTGGCGCAGGTGTGTTTCCGAACGCAGAATTGGAGCTTGTTGCCTCATCTGCATCATGCCTTCGCTGAGTTTCTGGAACTCGCGGCAGTCCTTGAGCATGTGGCTAGATTTCTTTTTGCCATCTTGTTTGTCAATGTAGAAGTGGATGGTGCATGGACCCGAAAGTTTGTCGAATGCTAAGGGCCCGTTGTCGCGGTCGTGGCGTTGCCACGACTGCGTTGGTCGTCCGTTGTCGCGGAAGTTTCCGCTGCGGTATCCTCCGCTGTTGCGGCTGTTGTCGTTACGATGGTCGGCGTAGCCGGCTGCGACCATGTCGGGTCCGTCGCGGTCCTCGTAGACACGCGATCTCCTCTTGCTGCGGCGTTCGCGTCTTCGGCCGTAGTCGTCCTCTTCGCCGTCTGCCCAACTGTTGGCGATTTCCATGAGGTGGTCGAGTGTCTTGGGCTTTACACGCCCAAGTTCCTCCTTGAAGTCTGGGCGCTTGACGCCGTCCCTGAAGGCGTCGATGGCCCTTTCTTCGGAGATGTGTGCTGCGGAGTTCTTGGTTGTAGACCAGCGTAGTATGTACGAGCGAATAGATTCACCCGTTCTCTGAGTGCAGGCTCGCAACTCTTCGATTGAGGCGGGCCTCTTGCTGGTGCCTTTGAAATTTCGGATGAAGCTATAAGCGAGCTCCTCCCAGCTTCGGATGGATCCTGATGATAGGCTGCTAAGCCAGACCCGCGCCGCGCCTGTCAGCTGAAGGCATTGCATGGCGGTTTCTTTGTTGCCTCCGTGAAGCTTGACGGATGACAGATGGTCACTGAGCCAGGACTTTGGATCTTGCGTGCCGTTGAACTTCGGAGTATCCGAAGGAAGCTTGAAGTTGCGTGGCATCTGTGTTCGTCGGACGGATCTGCTGAAGCATCGAGCCCCGCAGAGTTCTCCTTCGTCTTCATCCATCTCAGATTCAGACGAGCATGCGCGTTTGGCGCGTGCTTTGTCGATCTTGCGCTGTGTAAGCTTGTCTCTGGCGTCGTAGTCGCGTTTATGGCGGTGCGAGCTCTTCTTCCTTCGAGGAAGATCGTGTTCCTCTTCATCTTCGGATGAGGGAGTGGGGCTCCGGTCGCGCCTGGCCGGAGCTTTCTTCTTCGGCTCCGTAGGAGCGTCTTCGTGGAGCGCAGCTCCGATTAGTCCTAGTCCGGTGAGTGCGGACCTATGCATGGCCCTTTTCGGGTCCCCCTCCGGAGGTGGGTGAGCCGCGAGATACGCAGTGGCTGCCATGATCGCAGCTTGTGGCGTCTTCGGGGTGATGTTGCCGTCGGCGTCCATATCCATGAACGATGTGTGGAGAGTTCGGGTCACGTCACGCCGCTCCTTCGGGTCCATGTTTTCCACCCGAGAGTGGTGCTTGTTTCCCTGGTTTCCGTTTGTGCTAGAGCCGGGTCTCATGGCGGAGAGCGCAGCTCGTCGCGCACTGGACTCAGAGGCTGCTTTCTTGCGTTTGTCGAGCGTCTCCTGCATCTTGACTTGCTTCTTGTGCTCCTCGATGAGGAGGTAGTGGTATGCCATCAGTAGGTCACGTGAGGAGTCCAGAGGTAGGACTATTTCGCCTGCGACGGCGCGGCGTGCTTCGACCCATCCTTCTTTGCTAAGTTGGATGAGGTGGCCCCTGTTTTCCCCGTTTTCGCCGTTTCCGTCCTGCGGGTTGGGGTTGGGCGGCGGGTTAGGCGTTTCCTCGTCGGTTTGGATGACTGCGGCGCACAGATAGCGCCTGCAGATTGGTTGGCTGCTGCCGCAGCTTTCGGATCCGGAACCGTAGGTCCCTTCATCCGAAGGTGGATCGCACAGATCGGAGTTGCAGCAGCTGCTGCTGTAGAACTCATCTGTTGATGGTGACGTGCGTAGCACGGGGTGTGGAGCCCACGAAGCGGGCCTGATTGACGGCACGGGCACCCGCTCAGGGAGGCGGAGGGTGCCAGTTTGTCCCACCTGGAAGCAGAAGCTCCCGAACAGAATTTCGAGTCCGTCGCCTACGGGCTCGAAATCCTTCATGGTATCCGGCGAGTGGGCGGTGAAGTCGAAAGCGCCGAAGAGGAGGTGATTCTCCGTCACCGCGGAGTTGTAGATCGATCGGGTTGGAACCGTCACGACCACACAATCAGCAGCCTTTTCTCCCCACGGACGGCGCCAATTGACGAGGTTTAATCTCGTCAATGCCCATTGTTATGGACTTGGGTTTTGGAGAAGATGGGGATGCTGGAGATCGTGGCACGGTTAACAGACAAGCAATCAGGGGACACGAGATTTACCCAGGTTCAGGCCCCCGGAGGGAAAACCCTACTCCTGCTTGTCTGCCCTTTAATTACGGCGGAACCGAAGGTTACAGGGTGCGCAGATTCGATCTGGCGTGGATGCGTGTGCGAAAGTATGAGTCGAGGTGAGTTGCCCTAGGATGTGCCCTTCTGGCCTTTATATAGACTTAGGCAGGTCTCGGGCGTAGTCCTAGTCGGTTACAAGTTCTAGGGTTTTACCCCTTTGAATTTCCTATCTCCACTAGTCTTGCTCTCCAAGGATCCGAAGGCGTCATGGGCCTTGGCCACCCGAAAATCTTCATGGGCCAGCGTATATCTGCTGTGGGCCTTCCTTGGGCTGGACCAGGTATGCTGAAGTCATGTACCCGTAGGGTATAACCATGTCAGTTTCAGTTTTCTAATGGCCGGTTTAACTTTAAACATTAAAATCTTTCTTTTACTGCTGAGTTTTTGTGCTATAATAAAATAATATCTTTTTGAAATGTCTGCGGACCCTAAGGTCTCCTCTTAGCTCTAATGAACCTGATTAAACCGACATGTTTTATCAAGCTTTATAGTCACTCATTCTTGTTAACTATAAGGCATATGATACTTTTGTATATCCATCTTATTATCCATTTTATGTGAAACATCATAAAACCAACACATTGTTTGTGGCACCAAGACATGGACATGGCGCATAATGGCATGTCAAAGTGGCCATGAGGGTGGAAGGGCCAGGAAGGAGGCTTTAGCATGAAGCCACGAGACACACACGGAAGAGGTAAAAGACATATGCATCTTTGTCATGCCTTTGGAGCACTTTGTTTTATGTGTGAGAGAGAGGGGAAGGGAGAGGGTGGTGCTGAAAGTCCCTTCTATTATATACTAAAAGAAATGTAAGGATATGTTTCGAGGCACCAGGTTGATCCATAATATCTAAATTATTTTTGATAGTTAGATCTAAAATTTGTGCCCCGCAAAAAATCTAAAATTTACGGCTAGGATTTAAATAAAGACTAATAGTTATGTAACCGTTTAATCTAGAACGACACGCTTAACTACCATAGGAAAAAAACATGTACATAGTCCAAGATCTAAGAGAAAATTGCAGACAACACCACTTGTCGGTGCCGTTTTTGCACATAACACAATTTGAGAAACTTTTTGCACAAAACACCAAATTTTGTTGTAAACTTTTGCATAAAACACTAATTTCATCATTAATAGGATAAATACGGAATTAAGCTCGTGGGGTCCATTGGCAATGCCTCTGGCATGGATACTGGTCTCGTCGTAGGACCCCCCGATACAAATAAGAAGACGGCAGCGGCGCTTCTCAACGTTTCATGAAAATTTAAGAGCCGCCATAGGAATTAGGAAACAAAGAGTTAGCTACATGAAGAAGATGACGACAACAGCGCTTCTTCTGAGCGTTTCAGACCAATTCCTCTTGTTGTATTGCGCTTCCGTAGGAGCCGTCATAGGAATCAGGAAACAAAGAGTTAGATGCAAATTTCTACGAGACCGGTTCTCTTTTTATTTCATGTTCCAACAGAAAGAAAAAGTATACAATTAACAAATACAGGATCGATCAATCATCAAAGGAAAATCATGTGGCGATCACATGCTTGGTACAGTAATACATAGTCTCCATGTTGGTAAAATATTATTCTCTACATGGAAACCAGCCAGTGATACGTGGAAGAATACATACGTAGTTACCATCATCATTAGCAATGAGAAATATTTTGCCCAGCGCCCGATGCCTTCGTCTTCTTCTTCGTGTCCGGCAGTCCTATAATGAGACCAGCAACCACACCGGAGACACTGCCAATGGGCCCCATGAGCTTAATTCCTTATTTATCATGCTAATGATGAAATTAGTGTTTTGTGCAAAAGTTTACAGAAAAACTTGGTGTTTCATGCAAAAAGTTTCTTAAATCGTGTTTTGTACAAAAACGGCACCAACAAGTGGTGTTGTCTGCAATTTTCTCAAGATCTAATCTTTTTCAAGTGATCATGACGTACCATTAAAAAAAGAAAGACTCGATAGACGTATCTTCATAAGACTATTTCCGTTCCTTAGAATAAAAAGGCGACGATAGCTAGGTAGAAAGTGTTGACAACCGGAAAGGTGGGACGTCATGGGATATGAAGTACAAATACAATATTTAATACTTCCTCCGTTCTAAAATAGATGTCTCAAGTTTGTTAAAATTTAGACGAATCTAGACACTATTTAGCATATAGATTCATTCAAAATTTGAAAAACCTAAGACATCTATTATTGGACGGAGGGAGTATATAGAACGATACACAATTCTGAGTTCTGACTAGCGGCTCCAATGCATTGCATGCAAATTATGGGCATGACTCTAGAGGAAGAGAGACTAGAGCTAGACACTGGTATGGTACATTAGTACTTTTGGTCTTTGGTTAGTCATTTCGCTAGCATGTATTGTGCACCATCAAAAAGTTTATGAATTCAATATTCAACACGCGTGTATTTCATGGCTACTGTGCATACGGTGTGACAAGAAAAAATGTGTATAACTATGATTTTGCACCTATTAACAATAATTTGAACACCCCGCAAAAAAAAAGAATTTGAACACCCCGCAAAAAACAAGAATTTGGGCGGGCCCTATTTTAAATAACGAATCAAAACCACTAGATCATCATACTATCTAAAATACAGATAGATCTTTTTTTGAGGAAACAGTTAGATCTTCTTAAATCAATGTAGACCCACGGTATAATGGTTTAGATCTACCATGGAAGTATACACCCACGGTGTCTTTGTATAAAATGTGACATATTTCAGAATGAACATAATATCATTTTTTCATAATTGAGGGAGTAAAGAAGAAATAAATTGATTATGAGACAAAATAATTGAAAATTCTCAGTATATAGTCGACCTACCAGAAAACAATATTTCATCTATTCATTTTGTTAGCAGCATATCTTCGTTATTCGTATACAAAGTTATATAAATATTCAAATGATTACGAAAAGACCTAAGAAAATGTGTGTTATCAAACAACAATTGGGAGGGTACCAGAATGATCGGATTAAATGCAGATACCAACATGGATACTTGAAATATAAATATGGAGTGAACAGATAAAAATTTAAATGAACATGTATACGATGTATAGTTATGATCAAACAATATACACGATCTCTTAAAGTTATGTTTAAAGCATATACACTGGTTTTGTCAAATATGAAGATTTTTTGAACTTATTGAAACTTTATACTTAGCAGAGGTTTTCTTATGTGTAAAATAAAATTTACTAGCATTGGAATTAATAGAAGGTTGGTAAATAAGATGTAGGTGGGCATTCGAACTGAATTCATGAGAATAACAAGTTTGGATTAGTAAAAAAATACATGAAAAAAGAAATATTTGGTACTGGAGTTGATATAAGTCAATTTTATCCTTCCTTAGATCCATTGGATATTATAATATTTCCTTTTTAAAATGATACCCTAATAATATTTCACCCGCAAAGTTAAAACTATTAAATATGTCTTCTATGCATGACATATATAGATGGTGGCTAAATAATTTATTATTTTCAATAGTATTTTGTGAATGTACTAATATTTCCAATCAACTTGGGCATAGTAAAGATGATGATAGGTGATGCCCTCGCATTTGCGAGGGCCACCGTGCTAGTTATGTTATAAAAAAGTGTAATACAAAGTGTAGATATGGTCCATGAACAGTTATACTAGGAGGTTTTGACACAACTCCACTGTCTGTTACCTATATGAATTATTACTCCATGTACGGACTGGCATCAAAGAGCAAAAGCATTCTGAAATAGAAGTGTGTTGTAAAGAGCAAAAGCATTGTGAAATAGAAGTGTGTTGTAAAGAGCAAAAGCATTGTGAAATAGAAGTGTGTTGTAAAGAGCAAAAGCATTCTGAAAAAGAAGTGTGTTGTAAAACATATTAAGAGTTTGACCTGCAAGTTTCGGTAAGATAGTCACATAAATTGCATAATATGGACCAGAGGAAGTAGCACATTTCAATCTTATATGAATTTAGTGTGCACTTTGTTTTCTTTAATCCTTAAATTTCATGATTGCTGAAGAACCTTGCCCCTTACAACTACAATGATATGATGAGCTGCTCGGTACAGCCCTGAAAGTACTCGCAAAGCAGCTGACAGCTCAAACTAATTTCCAGGAAAGTGAACTTGTTTGTCGGTCCACTTCATGGTACAAGGGTTGGCATGTGCAAACTCTTTGCTCATTTCTTAATTCTGAAACTTGCATTTTTTTTAATACCAGAATCATCTCTGATCACGTCCACTTGCCACTGCCAGCTTGCATGCCACCTTTACAAGATAGATATATACCTCAATCATGCGCAGTGTTACACGCCATACTCCAGAGAGAAGAGAGATGAGCAACCATCCAAAGTTGAGACTGTCCGATCTCATGCCAAACTCTTGGTTCTACAAGCTGAGGGACATGAAGAGACCCAGGCCACCAAGCCAACAGAGAAGCTCTACAGCTACAAGAACATCCAAGAGATCATCGTCAAGCCACTACTACCATGGAAGCACCACTCCCAGACCTCTTCCGCCACTATCAACACACCAATCCTACTCTTACCTACAAGCAAAGCAAGGCAGGCTACCGGAGGAGCTGGACCTCTTTCCTTTCCATCTCAACGCAAAAGCAAGAGGCATTCAAGTCCGCGACGAAGATCAGTCGACAAAACCGACAAGTGCCACCAACAAAGAGTTTCAAGAGTTGAAACTACGCCCAATTCGCACAAGGCCGATGTCGTTAACCGAGTCTGGAAGTGTGCAGCACAGCAAGACCACAAGCAGTACGAGCCCGAGATCACCAAGGCTTAAGAGTAGAAGGCTTCATCTCCTCAGCAGTGGTTGCAGAGTTAGCAGCACTACGAGCACTGGTCGCCGGTCAAGCGCCGCTGCGAAGAGGAGCTACCCCGTCGTGGTGGCGTCGACCGACCCGTACAAGGACTTTTGGGAGAGCATTGTGGAAATGATCGTCGAGAACGACATCCATGGGAGCGAGGCTTTGGGGGACCTCCTTGAGTGCTATCTGTCATTGAACTCGAGGGAGTACCATGGAGTAATCACGGAGGTGTTCACGGGGATCTGGCTTCAGGTTACTGATGGCCGTATTGAGCTGTGAGGAATAACTCAGAGCCGTGAATAACGTGTGTGTGTGTACGTGTGCGAGTATTGACTTTCCATGTCCGTGACATACCAGTACTGCTAATCTATTGGTCGATGTGTTTTTGTGTATTAATCTATCTATCTATCTATCTATCTATCTATACTACGAGTATAATTTGTCTTGAGGTAGGTTGATATGCATAAATTTTCCATCTGACATTTTTTAGACGTTTTTGTTCCTACCGTTTGGAGTAAATTACCCACGAGTGAAACTAAACGGTTCTATCTGTATAATAAGAAAAATTTCACATCCCCACGCGACGACTCTCTCGAGCACCGGCTCCTCCCCGCGCCGACAGACCAACCCCGTCAAATCGCTTTGTTTTGCCTCACACATGGACAGGACGCACCAAATGAGAGGATGCACCAACCAAGTTCTCGTCAGGGAGATGCTAATGATGAGCACCATTCGTCTGGTCATATGTGTTACAATTGCGACAAGAAGATAACGAAGAATGAAAACGAAAAAACACAGCAAGGCGACACAGATTTAACGTGGAAAAATCTCTTCAACAAAGAGAAGAAAAAACCACGGGCGCCAGTCAGCGAAACTTCACTATATCGAGGAGTGTTTACAAAAGTAAGGTCAGGCCGAGTCGGCCCAAGCCTCCGGCGATGGGCCTCGCTCCACTCGTCAGAAGTTGGCCTATACTTTGTAGAATTTGGATCAACATATAACAATATGCATTCCCTACAAATATAATACGAGCTCTGATTTGAGCTGCCTGCCTGATACCATCCAGGAAAAGAACATCTTAAATCCAATTAACTGCTTATTCGAAGGGCCTTAGGACGAACTTCATTAAGGAAGAAGAGAAAGTTTTTTACAAGAGTGTCACCGTGTGGCAAGAGACGGCTGGGGTGGCCGAGCAAAGGAAAATACTTCCAAGATCTGCACACAACTCTAGATGAACCTCTAAAAGAAGGCATGGGTGCGCTAGAGGCGACCGCCCAAAGCAAGCAGGAGCCTAAAACGCAATAATACATCCGGCAGCCTTCTAGGAGTGAATTTCTTTGATGATTAGCTTAAATGCAGGGTCAGCCGTGCTATACTCTTGCTGGAAGATGCGTGAATTCCGCTCCTTCCAGATCCTCCAATGCACCAGAATTGCCATGCCACGGTGTTAAAGTTGCGATGCATGCTCTTCGGCACCCTCTTCCTTGCTTTCATAGCTCAGTTGGTTAGAGCACCCGTTCAGTAAGCGGGAGGTCTTGAGTTCAACTCTCAATGAAAGCAATTATATGCTTGCTGTTTCATCAGATCAGGTAGCTGTAGCTTAACCCAGTTAGAAAAAAACGGCAATGCGCAAATTCACAGGAGGTATAATCTTTAGATTTTTATGACAGTAATTAAGAAGAGTTAACAAAGTATCTTTATGATACACTACTCTGTAATCTGGATAGCCTAGGAGAGCACATAAGAACAAAATAAAGTGTGCTTAGTATTCAGAATTAGCTGCCACTGGGCCAAATCATATTCTGTGATTTACTATTGGCATCTGGACACTTGCTCTCATGCTACTTATTGATCTTGTAGTAGGGAAGGTTTCATTGCATAATGCTTGTCTATTTGTAAAGATATATGATTTAAGTGTTAGTATATATTTCATTAAAGAGTTCTTTCGGTATATTTCCACAATGTATACTATAGAAACTTGAATACTGAGAATTATGTTCCAGTTTTCATGGCTTGCATAATCAGGTTAATATCTATATGTGTTACCTTTGTAAAAACTCCATCACGAGCGCAAAATTAAATTATTGGAGGTAAATTCTATGGGCATCTGGACACTTGCTCTCATGCTACTTATTGATCTTGTAGTAGGGAAGGTTTAATTGCATAATGCTTGTCTATTTGTAAAGATATATGATTTAAAGTGTTAGTATATATTTCATTAAAGAGTGCTTTCAGTATTGTATTTCCACAATGTATACTATAGAAACTTGAATACTGAGAATTATGTTCCAGTTTTCGTGGCTTGCATAATCAGGTTAATCTCTATATGTGTTACCTTTGTAAAAACTCCATCACGAGTGCAAAATTAAATTATTGGAGGTAAAGTCATGTTCTCCTTGCAAACACGGTATTAAGTTTCGAGAAAATGAAGGTTCAAGGTAACATTATGGTAGCCAAGGTAGATATGATTTCTCGTTACTAACCAACGGAGAAAAATAGCTGGCTATTTGATTTCTAGTAAATTTGTATGTGTACCATATTTACGTATATGACAAGAAAAAGACTTGAGTGTTGAGGTAGAAGACGTCAATATGCGAGATGTCGAGGACAACGTCGAGGCGAAAGGCGTCAAGGCGGAAGATGTCCAGGCGGAAGGCGGCAGCGCTAGCGCACCATCGTTTGTCTTGCTCTCTATGGTTGGAGCAAAGGTACTAATACTTTGCTTTTATCTTTAATAGGATATATGTAATAGGAACAACTTTGATTCTGCAGGAGTTTTTGTCTCTCAATTCTGTCAGCACGTTCTTTCTGAATTTTCTGGATCAACATCTTACTAATAGCAAGTAGCAAGTATCCACTATTATCAGATACTGATTAACTGTTATGGTTGGTCGTGCACATATTGTTTGGAAAGTTTCTGGAAGGAACCATTATTGGACTTGATATGTATCTTGATGTTCTTCATAGAGCATGTTTGTGGGTGTGCCACTTTCCGTGCGAATATTGATTTGCATACCATCAAATTTAATCGTAGAAACTCCAATTTAGGCTAGAAGGTGCAGGGATGGCCGATGAATTGACGACTTTATTTATAGGTGGGTTGGGTGCATCCATGTGGATTTGGTCTAAAACTTAGGAAATTTATGACAGATTGGCAGCAAACATGGTAAGTTAGCTTGACGCATCTAGAGCATGCTATGTTGGGTGATATATAGGGCAACGATTGTTACATAAGATGTACAAGACTACAAGTACATCTCAATGTTCATCGCTTATTGCAATTACCTTAGTTTACTCTCCTGATAGGTCAGAAGAAGTTGGTTTGATAGAAAATTTGTGATGTCATAACAGGTTCAATAGGCTATACCCTTGTTCTAGATGTTCTCTGTCATCTTTTATGTGAGGAGATGTATTCCTGTCATGAATGTAAAGTAAAGATGGTAACCTGGTACTGTGAACAAATTAAGCCGAATCTTATTTCCAGTAGCATATGTGCACAACTGAATGTTATTTTCTTTTTCTAATAACCCTAACAGGCTATTTGATGTTAAACCTTCATTTGTTGTTTCTGGTTGCAGAAAATTGATCACAATGTTGAAACAACCACCATTGATGATTTTGATAATCGTCCTTGAGAACATGCCTTAGGAAATGAGACGAATGAGGGGTCGAACTCGGTTGGTTGGAGGCTGTTGCCCCTCATGGCAGCGGGGAAAAAGATGGGTTGTACCAGCTCTCAACGGTTGGAACAGAGGTACTAATACTTTGCTTTGAATCTAGACTGCTAGAGACAGTTCGGATACTGCTAGAGCTAATTCATTCTATCTGTGCAGCAACTACTCCAGATGTTTGTTCTCTCTAATTCCTTGGTTGGGCTAAAGTTAGCTTACCTTGTCAAATCAGACCTGAACCTGAACCTTAGTATGATCAGACCTGAACCTGAACCTTAGTATGATCAGACCTAAACCTTACTATGTGCTACAACAGTACAATCAGCTACTTTAAGGTTCAGTTAAAAATTAAATCCATACTTTGAAGTAGTAGAAGGAATTACCAGATCTGAACTACAAGGATAAATTGTATTAAAATGGCTGATTCGTACTCTGCATCAAGTTCACTAGATTCATCGATTGGATTTTGGCTACGAGCAACAAAGTTCTTTTGCCAAAGATGTACATAGACATATATTCAGTGATTCAACTTTGGCCATAAAACTTGTACGAACTAAACCGAGATACTCTGAATTGCCCGTCCAGTCTACACTGACAATTTACTTATGGCTATGTCCCAAATATGAAGAGTTAACATGCAGTTAACTAGCAAATTTTCTTGTAACCACCTTGAAAACTTCTGAGATTATAGAATATAGAGAAGAATGTCGTATACTTGTATCGTGGACCAGCACCGAGACTAACGAAATGCATGTCTCGTATGGCGATGGCTTCAGGCTGTTCTAGCAACCGGTGGGCACCAGCCACATCTAATTCGATAGCCATCGCTTCCTGTAACCCAATGTTCCTCTTACAAAATGCAGCAGCTCTGCCTTTATTTGTGGAATTGTAATCTTTCAAATTAACATTGGAATCTGCTTGCTGCGATACTCAGACCTTATCAACGAAAGTGATAAGCTAAGGCTGATGAATGGGAACCGGAGGCCGACCATTGCAAGATCACGAAGTCTTCCTGCACTAGGTGCACATGCTTCATCTTTGCATATTGTGCTGCTTGTGTAGATACATATGTTTAGCGCGTTTTTTTTCTTTCACTTTGTTCTATATATATGAGCTGAATCCTAAATAAAACAAAGCTTGTCGGCATAATATCCCCCTGAAATAATTTTATCAGTGTGAGTTATTTAAACCTTCTTTTACTTGCATTAACTTATTCATTGTTCATTTTAAAAAAAAACTAACTAATTAATGTTTCCAGTACATGACAAATTGAGTCACATATAGAAAAATGTTTTTCCATTCATAGGCGGTAAAAAAATGTGATGACGAAAAAACATTCTGGATCGTGGCAACACACGGTCATTCAACAAGTAAGTTTGTAATAACCGTACTTTATTTCCTGTAAACTTCCCCTTAATTAATTGACTGGGACAAAAAAATTGCCCCTGTTTCAAAAAAATTTATCAAAAATTCACTATACATAAAAAAGCAACAAGTTTATAACTCAAATTGAATAGTTCAAAAAGGGAACCGTGTCTTCACGAATCACGACTGGCCATCAAGCTTGCCATGCTTTACTTCCTCAATATTAAGCGTGTACCGGAATTTCGTTTCCTTAGACCAATCCCTGGAAGGATTGTACCATGGATAAAATACTGTTATTACTAGCATATAATAAGTGCTCCTATCATCACTAATGGCAACATATCTCTTCACGCGCTTGAAGTTTCTGCACCAAATGTCACACCATGTTTATTGCTTAAGTGGTCTGTTTGGTACCCTCCAATATCTCAGAAGTTTATGCAGATTCTAGAGAACACAGAGACAAGTGGCATAACCCCATATATAGAGAAAGACTTTGCGAACAGTTTGAGCAATATCGGTGGGGCGACGATCACAACACCGGTGCATTCGAATGTACAACCACCGGTGGCTCATCCATTCTTCCCCTGGTCGCATGCATACATTGCCGTCTCGCCAAGCCAATTCCTGCAAAGAGAAGCAAAATCGTGTTCTTTCATTGTGATGCAATATTTTTACTGTTGACATTTGTGTGATACTCTCTCCATTAGTCCATTTCAATATAAGATGTTTAGGTCTTTTTTTAAACACATGTATTTACACTCTTTTTAAAATATACTCCCTCTGTTTAAAAATATAAGACGTTTTAGCTTTGTCTATTGAATATATCAATAGACGTTACTTAGTATATAGGTCCGTAGAGGTAACCTATATACTAAAAGACGTATTCGATTCACAAAGCTAAAACGTCTTATATTTCTGAATAGAGGAAGTATAGCTTTAGAGCAAAATAAGTAAAAACTTATATATAAATACGTCTAGATACATGTGTTTTACAAAAAAAAACTAAGACATTTTATATTTTAAGACGGAGGGAGTACAATCCAAGCACGGTCAGAGTCGCGCCCTGTCCTAGTTTTGCGGCCACCCAGACTGAACACTCTCAGAGACTTCCGTACGGCCCGAATAGAAGCAATCGGAGGAGGAGAAAGGCAGAGCAATTGCAGACTTGGATAGAGACCGAAAGACAAGTCCGACTCTCGCCTGAAGTTGAAACCCGAATCGGAGAGGGAAAAGCATGTCACGCGTCTTCAAGTTCATGAGTAGAGGCACCCTACCTACACTACACGTCGCTGGTTCGAAGCAAATCCAACTGAACCTAGCAAACACCCCGCACCCTACATTCACGCAGCCGCAAGCAAGCAAGCATGGGAGGCACGGCGAGGCTAGCCGCACTGGCGGTGGTCTTCCTCGCAGCCGTTCTGCTCTTCTTGCCGAGCGCGGCGGCCGCCACCGCGGCGTTGGTTAGGGCTCCGCTTTCCGTCGCCGTGAGCGGGTTCATAGCTATGCCAAATTACTACCAGCTGGCTGGCGATCGACGTGTTCGTCTCCCGTATCACATCATCTTGAAGCGGTGCTTTCTTGTTTTAAAACTCGTGTATATATGCGCAAATATCGTGTGCGCGGTTTGAAATACCCACTCAAGGAGTAGAAGAAACTGGCGATGTTTACATCAAGGAGGAATTAAGACCTATATTCCGCAAGTAGATCGCCTCCGGGGAGGAGGGCGTCGAGGCATTGAGCGGGTCGTTAACATTAACAATAGTCCATAGGCAGGCCGCCGCAGGCGTGTGAGGTGATCACCAGCCCATCGTCAGTTCTTTTTTCGTTGAACACTGTAATTCTGTAATGCGATGAACTGAAAAAAATAGCTAGTTTATTCTATAATAGTATATTTTTTTCAGATCATAACAAATCACCAAAAGGATGTGATGATATCCTATTAAACCTATTTAACAATTCTGACTCATTTTTAAATTCTGATAGCTCGACCCACTTGACAGACTTACGTCGATGCCTATTCAACTGCCAAATAAGTGGTTGTTGTATGTCTTCACAAGACGAAAAACCAACTCTACATATATGATGGCATCCCAGGCTTAGGGCACGTACATCGCGGGCGTTTATATGCGGCGCTAGCCGATATTTCGTTCCTGTATCGGCAGTTGTCGGATTGATCTATAGGCACTTCGTAGCGTCGACGGAAAGTGGAGCGTCGGTAGCTAATACTTTTTTTTTCGCACGACCTGGAGACAACAAGCGGCGGACGCTAGCGATAGAAGCTTGAAAATAAAATAGTTCGGCATCCGTACGACTCATTCCTGAACTGTTCAGCGTCAGCCAAAAACGCCTCTGGTTGGAAGAGTCCGGACGCTTGCATCGTCCTTCTTCTTTTTCTTGTTTGGCTAAGCGACCGAATTAGCACTCTCCATTACAAGGCCAGCCGCTTAGGTATTAAATGGATTTTGGGGCATATTTTTTGGCTCGCTTAAGCGTCCATCTAAGAGGCTTCCATTAAACATGCCCTTATTCCGCACGTCCAGATTGCTGTACGATTCGTGCATGCCTCTCTTTTACAATTTGCAGAAAATGTCCTGTTCTATACTTAGATTTTTATAGCTAAGCCCCTCCCCGTTCTATACGGGCTTTTATTTGAAATTGGAAGGAACACGACGTCGTTGCAAAGAATAGCTCGCATGCAACGCTTGTGAGACAGCTAATAGCCCAGGGCCACACGGGACATAAAACGGTCGTTGAGGACACATTTAACTTTGTTCCAAAATTAGGGTTAAACCAAACCGGTCGGTTGGGACAGCCAGTCCAGCCAGTCAAACCAACCTCTTCTGACCGAGAGCGCGCATCACACTGACTGTAGCTTCCCCGACGGCGGCGGCGGACCTCAGCCATCGTTCTCGACGCCGGCACCGGCGGAAGGGCAATTATTTAAGGCGGCAGCGCTTTCGTTCGACGGCGAAGGTGGTGAGTGCCATTTGAAACCTAATTCCTCTCCCATTCTTCTCAATTCGAGATCTGAGCGTGCCCATTGATGCTAGATTGTGGAGGCCGGGGTGTGCTGAACGGGGCGAGGGGGACGAGATGGAGCATAGAGAGGGGACTTCTAATCGGTATATCCCGCATCTCTGCACTTAATTTCTCTAAGGTTGATCTCTTTGTTCGCTTCCGTTAGCTCACAGTGCCCGCCAAAAACAGGGGAGACGATGTTGCGCGCCAAACCTTCGAATTTCGCATCAATTTCTTTCCCTCTAGGGATGTTTAGTTGATGGCAGCATGCAGATCATTGAGAGAGACGCGGTTGTTAAATGGGAGGTGGAATTAGAACATGTTGATCCCCAAGAGCTAATAAACATGGGAGACGAGGCGGTGAGGAAAATGGTGGAAACAATTGGGGATAGTGTGGTTGAAGGCCAGAGCAAGAAGTTTCTTTGTTACGATTTGATGATTGCAAATATGACTATGTTAGGGTTGAGACAGGGGAACATATAGTTGATGAAATCAATGAGCGAAACGGTTGGACAAGCAAAATTGTTCTGTTTTTAGCAGAGCTCATTGATCTGGAAGCTAATTCGAGGGTTGGATATGTGGCCTCGTGTTGGAGATATGCCCAAGAGGCAATAATAAAGAGGTTATTATCATATCTTCATACTTATGATAAATGTTTACATACCATGCTATAATTGTATTAACCGGAAACATTAATACTTGTGTGATTTGTAAACATAAAAGAGTCCCTAGTAAAGCCTCTTGTTAAACTAGCTTGTTGGTTAATATATGATCATGGTTTCCTGATCATGAACATAGAGATGTTATTAACAACAGGGTCATATCATTAGGAGAATGATGTGATGGACATACTCCTATAGTTAAGCGTAGCATAAAGATCAAGTCATTTAATATAGTTCATTTGCTATAAGCTTTCTGATACATAGTAACCTAATTCCTTCGACCATGAGATCATACTTATCACCATCACCAGAAGGATGCTTTGATGACATCAAACACCACACCGTAACTGGGTGGCTATAAAGGTGGCATTGAGTGTTCGGAAAGTATGGGTTGAGGCACATGGATCAAGAGTGGGATTTGTCCATCCATATGACGGATAGATATACTCTGGGCCCTCTCGGTGAAATGTCATCCAATTAGCTTGCAAGCATGTGACTGGCTCACAAGGGATCACATACCACGGGACGAGAAAAGAGTACTTATCGGTAACGAGGTTGAACTAGGTATGCAGACATACCGACGATCAAAACCTCGGATAAGTAAACTATCGTGAGACAAAGGGAAATTGGTATCATATGTAAGTGGTTCATTCGATCGCAAAGAAATCGTAGAAATATGTGGGAGCCATATGAATTTCCAGATTCCTCTATTGGTTATTGATCGGAGAAGTGTCTCGGTCATGTCCGCATAATTCACGAACCGTAGGGAGACACACTTAAGGATTCGATGTTGTTGAGTAGTTATGGAATGATGAATAAGAGACCGAATTTTGTTCGGAGTCTCGGATGGGATCCGGGATATCACGAGGAGATCCGGAATGGTCCGGAGAATAAGATTCATATAAGGAAAGTCCTATTTCAGAGTTGGGGAATGATTCCGGTGTTTTCACCGGGAATGTTCTAGAAGGGTCTAGAAGGTCCGGCACTCCGGAGGGGAAGGGTACATGAATGTGTCATAACAAGTTGGAATGGTTGCATCATGTACTAGATGTCATTGCTGAGCAAAATAAAGGGATAAATCAAATCCTAGTTTGAAAAGTCAAACGCCAATTTGAAAAGTCAAACGACAAGTTTGCTTGGTGGAGGGAGAGTAGGAAACCTACTTAGGGAGGAAGTCCTACTCCCTCCACCCGCCGGCCAAGGAGGAGGAGTTGGAGGAGGACTCCCTCCTCCCAACCGCGCCTCCCTCCCACCTATAAAAGGAGGGGCAGGGGTGCCCCTCTTCCCTACACCTCTCTCCTCTAAACCCTAGCCCTAGCCGCCGGCCTCCACCAAGTCGCCGCCGCCCCTAGGGTTTGCCTAGCTGCCGAGTTGGGGCCCTCCCCTTGCCCTAGCCTGTTGGAGATATGCCCAAGAGGCAATAATAAAGTGGTTATTATCATATCTTCATACTTATGATAAATGTTTACATACCATGCTATAATTGTATTAACCGGAAACATTAATACTTGTGTGATTTGTAAACATAAAAGAGTCCCTAGTAAAGCCTCTTGTTAAACTAGCTTGTTGGTTAATATATGATCATGGTTTCCTGATCATGAACATAGAGATGTTATTAACAACAGGGTCATATAATTAGGAGAATGATGTGATGGACATACTCCTATAGTTAAGCGTAGCATAAAGATCAAGTCATTTAATATAGTTCATTTGCTATAAGCTTTCTGATACATAGTAACCTAATTCCTTCACCATGAGATCATGCTTATCACCATCACCGGAAGGATGCTTTGATGACATCAAACAACACATCGTAACTGGGTGGCTATAAAGATGGCATTGAGTGTTCGGAAAGTATGGGTTGAGACACATGGATCAAGAGTGGGATTTGTCCATCCATATGACGGATAGATATACTCTGGTCCCTCTCGGTGGAATGTCATCCAATTAGCTTGCAAGCATGTGACTGGCTCACAAGGGATCACATACCACGGGAACGAGAAAAGAGTACTTATCGGTAACGAGGTTGAACTAGGTATGCAGAGATACCGACGATCAAAACCTCGGATAAGTAAACTATCGTGAGACAAAGGGAAATTGGTATCTTATGTAAGTGGTTCATTCGATCGCAAAGTAATCTTAGAAATATGTGGGAGCCATATGAATTTCCAGATTCCTCTATTGGTTATTGATCGGAGAAGTGTCTCGATCATGTCTGCATAATTCACGAACCGTAGGGAGACACACTTAAGGATTCGATGTTGTTGAGTAGTTATGGAATGATGAGTAAGAGACCTAATGTTGTTCAGAGTCTCGGATGGGATTCGGGATATCACGAGGAGATCCGGAATGGTCCGGAGAATAATATTCATATAAGGAAAGTCCTGTTTCGGAGTTGGAGAATGGTTCCGGTGTTTTCATTGGAAATGTTCTAGAAGGTTCCGGAATGTCCGGCACTCCGGAGGGGAAGGGTACATGGATGTGTTATATCAAGTTGGTATGATTACATCATGTACTAGGTGTCATCAGTGAACAAAATAAAGGGTTTAATCAAATCCTAGTTTGAAAAAGTCAAACGCCAATTTGAAAAGTCAAACGGCTATTTTGGAAAGTGGAGAGGGAGGTGGAAACCGAGTTGGGGAGGAGTTCCTCCCCTCCACCTCCGGCCCACCTTGAAGCCGAGTTGGTGAGGGACTCCCCTCCCCTGGCGCAGCCCCCTCCACCTATATAAGGAGGGGCAGGGCTCCCCTCCTAGACACACAAGTTGCCTCCTCTAAACCCTAGCTCCAAGCCGCCGCCCTCCATAGCCGCCGCCGGCCCTAGGGCAACTCGACGACGCCTAGCTAAACCCTAGCCGCCGGCCAAGCCCCCTCCTCGGTGTGTCTAAACCCTAGACCGTCGAGGGTCTCTCTCATACTCCACCATACTCGCGCCGGCTTAAGGCGAAGCCCTGCGAGATCTCCCCTCTACTTAGGTACCATTGTCGTCTTTGCCGAATCGCGAGGAGAGTGCTACAACCTCACTTTTCTTGGAACAAGGAGAGGAAGGTCTTCATCGAAAATTTAACGTGTGACCGATCATGGAGCACTGCCGGAATGCAGCGCCGGAAGGATCGTCTACGCGATCTTGAGATCGGGAAGTGTACGACTACATCACCCACGAGAATCTGCTCTCGTTAACCGCTTTGGAATCTTCGAGGGTGAGTTCCTCTATCGACTCGTTGCTACAATCTAGTAGATGGATCTTGGCTTGATCATAGATTAGATCTTAATTGTGTGTTCATGCGGTAGAAATTTTTTGTTTTTCCATGCTACGAACCCCTACATAGCCGCCGGCCTAGCTCTCTCTCCTTGGTGCCTCTAAACCCTAGATCTCCAAGGCCTCTCTCATAGTCCACCATACTCGCTCCGGCTTAAGGCGAAGCCCTGCGAGATCTCCCCTCTACTTCCGGTACCACGCTGTCATGCTGCCGGAATCACGAGGAGAGTGCTACAACCTCCGCTGCCTGCTGGAACAAGGGAGAGGAAGGTCTTCATCGAGTACCAAACGTGTGACCGACTGCGGAAGCGCTGCCCTAACGCAGCGCCGGAAGGATCGTCTATGCGATCTGGAGATCGGAAGTGTACGACTACATCACCCACGAGAATCTGCTCTCGTTAACCGCTTTGGATCTTCGAGGGTTAGTATTCTATTGACCCGTTGCTACAATCTAGTAGATAGATCTTGGCTTGATCATAGATTAGATCTTGATTGTGTGTTCATGCGGTAGAAATTTTTTGTTTTCCATGCTACGAACCCCTACAGTGGTATCAGAGCCATGTCTATATGTTGATCTGTTGCACGAGTAGAACACAATGGTCATTGTGGACGTTGATGCTTTTGTTGTCGATTGCTTCTTGTGTACTTTGCATCTTGCGGGATGCACTACTGCAGAAAGGCTTATAGCCTCCAGTGGTTAGTGACAGGCAAAATTGTGCCTGTCACTAATTACCATTCCTAGTGACAGGAAATGATGAGCCTGTCACTAAAAGGATTCACTAGTGATAGGCGTACAAATATGACTGTCACTAGTACTTTTCACGAAGAAGCGTCCATCCGAAAAAAAAATTTAGTGACAGGCTGAGGTAGATGCCTATCGCTGGGATCCCTCATAACTATTGACAGGCTAAAATTATGCCTGTCGCTAGTATTTTCCATGTGGGGCGGCACTAACTAGGCAAACTAAAGTGACAGGCATTGTAAATGACCGTCACTGGTTTTAGAAAAAAAAAATTTCTGGCAGCCGACCAAGCAGATCAGTTTTGCTACACTAGACAGCCCATCCACGTGCGGCCTTCAAATGACGCACTCACTCCGAGGATCTAACGTATACACAGAAGATAGTTGATGATGATGAAACCTAATTTTTTTTACGATGCAAGATATTATGAACTATCCTATATTTCCTGAATTTTGTGTTTTTCTAAGTTTTATAAATCTTGTACTCCCTCCGTTCCAAAATAGATGTCTTAGATTTGTCAAAATTTGAATGATTTTATATACTAAATAGTGTCTAGATTCGTCCAAATTTTGACAAATCTGAGACATCTCTTTTGAGATGGAGGGAGTATGAACTTTGCATCATTTTTGGTGATTTTTTTTCGTCTGGTTTTATTATACGTAAAAAAACACGTTCGTGTCAGGCAAACCGATTAAGTGGAACGACCGCCCCCTTCCTCCCTATCCCCATCCCCGATTCCTAGTCCTCAACCGCTGACATGGTTGTACCCTACGGGTGCGTGACATCAGCATACATGGTCCAGCCCAAGGAAGTGTAGGGGTTCGTAGCATGGAAAACAAAATTTTCTACCGCATGCAAACAAACAAGCCAAGATCTATCTACTAGATTGTAGCAACGAGTCGATAGAGGAACTCACCCTTGAAGATTCCAAAGCGGTTAACGAGAGCAGATTCTCGTGGGTGATGTAGTCGTACTCTTGCCGATCTCAAGATCGTGTAGACGATCCTTCCGGCGCTATGCTCCGCAGCGCCCGTCGGTCACATCGTTCGTACTGATGAAGACCTTCCTCTCCTTGTTCCAGCAGCGGAGGTTGTAGCACTCTCCGCGATTCCAAAGACGACGACGTGCTACCGGAAGTAGAGGGAGATCTCAGGCTTCGCCTTAAGCCGGAGCGAGTATGGTGGACTATGAGAGAGCCTTGGTGATCTAGGATTTAGACACACCAATTAGAAGGGGCTAAACCGGCGGCTAGGGCAATTAGAAGCTCTAACTCGGCGGCTTGGGAGAAATCCCTAGGCTGTGGCTAGGGTTTAGGTTTAGAGGGAGGCAACTTGTGTGTCTAGGAGGGGAGCCTTGCCCCTCCTTATATAGGTGGAGGGAGGCGCCAAGGGAGGAGTCCTCCCCAACTCCGATCCCTGGTGGTCAGTGGAGGAGGAACTCCTCCCAACTCGGTTTCCCACTTCTTCTCCACTTTCCAAAATAGCCGTTTGACTTTTCAAATTGGCGTTTGACTTTTCAAACTAGGATTTGATTAAACCCTTTATTTTGTACAGCAATGACACCTAGTACATGATGCAATCATTCCAACTTGCAATGACACATTCATGTACCCTTCCCCTCCAGAGTGCCGGACATTCCGGAACCTTCTAGAACATTCCTGCTGAAAACACCGGAACCATTCTCCAACCCCGAAACAGGACTTTCCTTATATGAATCTTATTCTCCGACCATTCCGGATCTCCTCGTGATATCCCGGATCCCATCCGAGACCAACAACATTCGATCTCTTACTCATCATTCCATAACTACTCAACAACATTGAATCCTTAAGTGTGTCTCCCACGGTTCGTGAATTATGCGGACATGATCGAGACACTTCTCGATCAATAACCAATAGAGGAATCTGAAATTCATATGGCTACATATTTCTACGATTACTTTGATCGAATGAACCACTTACATACGATACCAATTTCCCTTTGTCTCACGATATTTTACTTATCCGAGGTTATGATCGTCGGTATCTCTACATACCTAGTTCAACCTCACATCGATAAGTACTCTTTCTCGCTCCGTGGTATGTGATCCCTTGTGAGCCAGTCACATGCTTGCAAGCTAATTGGATGACATTCCACCGAGAGGGCCAGAATATATCTATCCGTCATATGGATGGACAAATCCCACTCTTGATCCATGTGTCTCAACCAATACTTTCCGAACACTCAATGCCACCTTTATAGCCACCTCATTACGGTGTGGTGTTTGATGTCATCAAAGCATCCTTCCGAAAGGTGATATGCATGATCTCATGGTCGAAGGAATTAGGTTACTATGTATCGTAAAGCTTATAGCAAATGAACTATATTAAATGACTTGATCTTTATGCTACGCTTAACTATAGGAGTATGTCCATCACATCATTCTCCTAATGATATGACCCTGTTGTTAATAACATCTCTATGTTCATGATCAGGAAACCATGATCATATATTAACCAACAAGCTAGTTTAACAAGAGGCTTTACTAGGGACTCTTTTATGTTTACAAATCACACAAGTATTAATGTTTCCGGTTAATACAATTATAGCATGGTATGTAAACATTTATCATAAGTATGAAGATATGATAATAACCACTTTATTATTGCCTCTTGGGCATATCTCCAACAGTCTCCCACTTGCACTAGAGTCAATAATCTAGTTTCAAACCTTTGTATTCAACACCTATGGCTTTACGGTGTTGTATGTACACGATTGCTAGTGGTCAATCGATCTCCTGATCCACACTTCCAGGTCCGTGTGTAATTGCATGTCTTTGCGTCTCTACGCATCACTCATTCTCTAATGAGATGGCTTTGTATAATCTTGGTCCTTCGGTGAGACCTTTAGTTCTTTGGGGTTAAAACATATTGATAATATTGTCGTACAATATATCTTCATAGTATTATCCCGCTGTGAACTACACCTAGTTTGACAACAAACTACTTGACACAAATGCCCTCTTTAGCTGCTATTATAGCAGTCATATACTTAGCCTTTTGTTGTAGTATCTGTCAGAATGTCTTAACTTTGGAACTCATGCAAATCCATTATGGAACTTACTTTCCATTATATTGTGCCACCCTTAGTTTAGATTGAGATAAACTTAATTTGTACTCTGTGACAAAACTAGTATCAATGTAGTACTTTTACAATGAACTAACCATCTATTTGTCACTTCTACAAAAATATACTCTTAGTTCTTCCAAAAGATCATAAGAATATCCTTACTATCGTCCAATGATCATCTTATGAATCATTCTGGTATATGCTCATAACATTTAGAGCATAGGACATATCTGGATTTGTACATATCACAAAGATGATTGATATAAATACTCTTTGTGATTTCATACATCAAGTATCAATCTATACTTGAATCTTTGTTTCACTTACCAAGTGTCAATACACTTGAATATATCATCAATATTGAACTCATTCAACCCTTTCTGTGTGACAAGAACCTTTCTTGTAGTTTCTATATTGAACTCATTCAATACATCATTTATGTACTTTCGGCACAACCATATTAGCGTCTATTGATGCCAAATATTTGGTTTTGCCTAAGTCTTTCATCAGATGAAATTCTTAATATGTGTTAATAAAGATACATCATTTCTAATCAACAATATGTCCTCCACATAATGTATTAGAAATATGTCTTAGCGCCCCACTTAATTTCTTGCAAATGCAAGCATCTTCATTGTTTCCGATGAAATTAAACTCTTTAACAGCTTTCATCATAGTGAAGATTCCAACTCCGCTATGCTTACTTCAACCATTGAAGTTTGCATATGCATTTAGCATCCTTTGAATTAACAAAACCCTTTGGACCGTGTCATGCACACGTCCTAGGTAACCCTTCTATTAGAAGAACTTGTTTTGTTTATTCAACTACCACATAACAAAAATTATATGTAGTGGTTGCTACATTAATCCGTCTAGACTAAATATCGCTATGAAAGATCAAAATCTTGTCATAGTCAACCTTTGAACATTTTTGTGAACTCTTTCCCAACATGTCGACTATTTCATAGATGTGAAACATCCATGTCTACTTCTTTATAGATCCAAACACAACTGTAAGGTCTTACACCTTTCTCGAGGGTCCTTCAAGTTCAAAACTTGATTTCTCGTATGGAACTATCACGGATTTTATGGCTTCAAGCCATTTGACGAGTCGGGCCCATCGTCGCTTCTTTGCATGTAGTCGATCATTATTGTCAAATAATGATTTAACTCTCAAATCTTGGTATTTGATTGTTTACCCGACCTACTTGTTTTAATAGGAACTTAGATTTCCGTGACCACAACCTTTGAGGCACGTGAGCCATGAGCATTATTGTCGCCTCCTAACACTTTTCAGCGCGCAACTCTCGCACATATAGCTAAGGTTCCTTTAACCTTATCAAAGTTCCATTGTCCTCCCACTTATCTTTTCATGAAAAATTCTTCTCAAAGAAACTTGACGTTCTAAGCGACAAACACTTTTGTCTCCGGTGTTTATGGAGGAATACTTAACAGTAATACAAAGACAGGTTTATCCGACTTTGGTTGCAAACATCTTTCTTATGCATAGCATACCAATGTTTAAGAAAGGACTACTTGGTTTTATCCCAAACCATAACTTTATATGGTGTCATTTCAGCAGATTATGATGGAGCTCTTTTCAAGGAAAACGGTAGTCTCTAAAGCTTTTAATCTTTAAAATATAATGGCTTTTATGAATTACACCTTTGATCTTACCATGTCAAACAAGGTTTTAATTACATATCTCGAACGCCCATACTCTTATGGTGTTTCGGGAAATGCAAATCCACGTAATCCATTCCTTAAATCTTAGGTATTATGCTAAACTTGTAACTCAAATATCTTCCTTTATGATCTTTATCATAAACTATTTATATTCTTATTACAATGATTTTGCACTTCATCTTGAAAGAGTTTGAACTTTTTCAAATGTTTCATACTTCATCCTTATTAAGTAAATATTCATATATTCACTCAAATTTTCGGAGAAAGCATATGAAGTTGAAATCCATCGCTCTTGACTACATATAATGGATTTCATACAACAATATGTACAAGTTCCAATAACCTAGTCATTCGTTCCCTTTTGGCCTATGAACGAAGTTTTAATTATCTCTAGGAAAGTTTCACAAGCGTCATGTGATCAAAAATCAAAAGACTCCAAAATTCCATCCACATGGAGTTTCTTCATGTTTTCTTTCCAATATAATTTAAACGGCGATGTCACTTCCTAAGTGATCTTTCAATCAATTTGTCTTTTGACATTTTTAGCACTAGTTTTATGGATGTGATTTCTCCAACGAGATTTGTGAATCATCCATATTTTATGGATTACGGCAATTATTTGAACAACCCTTTTGTTCTCATAATACCTAATAAAACAAATCTTGAAGGCAAGCTTTGATGTTTAACGAGCAACACAATAACCCTTTATTTGTTCTCGATGAACATCATCGCATATTCTTTTGCTAGTTACTTAGGCCATTGTAGTTCATGAATTGTGTTGTTTCGTATGACGATTCACACCAACAAATTCAGTATCAAATACTTAAGAACCACATTGTTTAATAAGCAAAGAATATAGCCATAACATGTATATCATCTATATACTTAAACTGAACAATTCTAGTCTTTTCTTTTCTGCCATATATTTATGAGATTCTCTTCAAGATTTATTTTCTGTTTGAAAGAATCTATCAACATCAACAGTGGAGTCATACATATGACACATAGTCCAAAGCGTGTATAATTAAATACCAATGTCTTTGGACTTGCACTTTGAAGTAGATCACCATCATCAAATGTTTGGTGTTCTTTCAAATTCCTTTCTTTAGTAATCTATTGGTGTAGTAAACACTTTACCTACATCAAATATTCACCCTTATCATGGAATTATCCATGATCAAGCTACTTTAGCTTATAACGGTGAACTCATGAGTATAATGTTGCTCTCCAAAACATTTTGGAGGATTAGGACAACTAGTGTCTTCAACCTTTTGCAAATTCTCATCAAATACGAGAACATGACTTTTGCCATATTATACTCTATCATGTTGCAACCAAAACTTTGTTTCAGATATCACAATATCTTACACACATCATGGTTTCTGAAACAACTCTTTCAGATCCTAGATAACCTTGATATTAAGACAATCCTTTGAATATCAAGAATCATGGAGACAAACATGATACTCATACACTAACACTTGGAATTGTCACTCTTGATTTAATACTAATTATTAAACTTCATGGAGTAACCGGAACTTACTGAAAGTTTGCAATAGGACTTTTAAACTTTAGATTAACACTTCAAAACAATACGATACCAGTTCGTAAAGTAACTAACCAGAATTCTATAGTTCTATCATCTCAATTAAAACTAAGCGCAAGGTGGTAAACGGATGCCAATGGCTACAACAACTATGCAAATTTACATTGATTTAATTTATGGTAAATAGTGTTCAACTTTTAATCATATTGCCATTGAACTCCCACTCAAAACAATATCCCTCACATTGTTTTCGTGATCACACGAACCAAATCCACCACATCAAAACCGATCATCACGAGAGTTGATGTAGCTTCAATGGCGAACAATCAACATGTCATCATATCTACTATATGACTCATGCTTTATCTTTCGGTGATCCATGTTCCGAGACCATGTCTGTACATGCTAGGCTCGTCAAGATCAACCTTAGCTTCCGCATGAGCAAATCTGGCTTGCTCACGTTGTATACACTCGCAGAATCTAGCACACCCGATCATCACGTGGTACTTCGAAACAACGAGCTTTAGCAACGGTGCTTACTAAGGATGAACACTTTAAAACTTGAAATTGTGTGCTTGAGGGATCATCTTATAATGCTACCGTCGTTAACTAAGCAATACAAGATGCATAAAAGGATTAACATCACATGCAATTCATAATATGTGATATGATATGGCATTTCTTCTTGTGCTTCCGATCTCCATCTTCAAGCACGAACATGATCTCCATCATCACCGGCATTGCATCAAGGTCAATGACGTCACTCCATGGTTGTCGTCCACCAGCTTCAACTATTACAACTACTTTGAACAGACAAGCGGGTCTTAACAGAATTTAAAGACAACCATATGGCTCCTGCCGATTTCCAACTTACAATAAGGAACATTGCATACATCATATATAATTACAATCATGGCCATATCACATCACAGCACACCCCTGCAAAACAAAGTTAGACGCCTCTAATTTTCTTTGCATGTTTTACGTGGTTTGGGGCTTCCAATAAGTGTCGTTCTAACTTACGAACAAGAACCACAACATTGATACTAGTATTGTCAATCACCCGTTGTAAATTGAATCTTAACTATGTTGGGAGAAACAGCACCATAAAGCCACTTATGCAATACAAGTTGCATGTCAAGCGTGGAGCAAGTCTCATGAACGATGTCATGTAAGGTTAGCCCGGGCCGCTTCATCCCACCATCCCGCAAGATGCAAAGTACACAAGAAGCAATCGACAACAAAAGCATCAACGCCCACAATGACCATTATGTTCTACTCGTGCAAAAGATCTACATATAGACACGGCTCTGATACCACTGTAGGGGTTCGTAGCATGGAAAACAAATTTTTCTACCGCATGCAAACAAACAAGCCAAGATCTATCTACTAGATTGTAGCAACGAGTCGATAGAGGAACTCACCCTTGAAGATTCCAAAGCGGTTAACGAGAGCAGATTCTCGTGGGTGATGTAGTCGTACTCTTGCCGATCTCAAGATCGTGTAGACGATCCTTCGGCCTGGCTCCGCAGCACTTCATGATCGGTCACATGTTTACTGATGAAGACCTTCCTCTCCTTGTTCCAAAGAGGGCAGCGGAGGTTGTAGCACTCTCCTCGCGATTCCGTGACGACGGCGTGGTACCGGAAGTAGAGGGGAGATCTCGCAGGGCTTCGCCTTAAGCCGGAGCGAGTATGGTGGACTATGAGAGAGCCTTGATGATCTAGGATTTAGACACACCAATTAGAAGGGGCTAAACCGGCGGCTAGGGCAATTAGAAGCTCTAACTCGGCGGCTTGGGAGAAATCCCTAGGCTGTGGCTAGGGTTTAGGTTTAGAGGGAGGCAACTTGTGTGTCTAGGAGGGGAGCCCTGCCCCTCCTTATATAGGTGGAGGGAGGCGCCGGCCAAGGGGAGGGAGTCCCTCCCCAACTCGGATCCCTAGTGGGCCGGCAGTGGAGGAGGAACTCCTCCCCAACTCGGTTTCCCACTTTTTCTCCACTTTCCAAAATAGCCGTTTGACTTTTCAAATTGGCGTTTGACTTTTCAAACTAGGATTTGATTAAACCCTTTATTTTGTACAGCGATGACACCTAGTACATGATGCAATCATTCCAACTTGCAATGACACATTCATGTACCCTTCCCCTCCGGAGTGCCGGACATTCCGAACCTTCTAGAACATTCCTCTGAAAACACCTAACCATTCTCCAACCCCAAACAGGACTTTCCTTATATGAATCTTATTCTCGACCATTCCGGATCTCCTCGTGATATCCCGGATCCCATCCGAGACCAACAACATTCGGTCTCTTACTCATCATTCCATAACTACTCAACAACATCGAATCCTTAAGTGTGTCTCCCTACGGTTCGTGAATTATGCGGACATGATCGAGACACTTCTCCGATCAATAACCAATAGAGGAATCTGGAAATTCATATGGCGCCCACATATTTCTACGATTACTTTGCGATCGAATGAACCACTTACATACGATACCAATTTCCCTTTGTCTCACGATATTTTACTTATCCGAGGTTATGATCGTCGGTATCTCTGCATACCTAGTTCAACCTCGTTACTGATAAGTACTCTTTTCTCGTTCCCGTGGTATGTGATCCCTTATGAGCCAGTCACATGCTTGCAAGCTAATTGGATGACATTCCACCGAGAGGGCCCAGAGTATATCTATCCGTCATATGGATGGACAAATCCCACTCTTGATCCATGTGTCTCAACCAATACTTTCCAAACACTCAATGCCACCTTTATAGCCACCCTGTTACGGTGTGGTGTTTGATGTCATCAAAGCATCCTTCCGGTAAAGGTGATATGCATGATCTCAGGGTCGAAGGAATTAGGTTACTATGTATCAGAAAGCTTATAGCAAATGAACTATATTAAATGACTTGATCTTTATGCTACGCTTAACTATAGGAGTATGTCCATCACATCATTCTCCTAATGATATGACCCTGTTGTTAATAACATCTCTATGTTCATGATCAGGAAACCATGATCATATATTAACCAACAAGCTAGTTTAACAAGAGGTTTTACTAGGGACTCTTTTATGTTTACAAACCACACAAGTATTAATGTTTCCGGTTAATACAATTATAGCATGGTATGTAAACATTTATCATAAGTATGAAGATATGATAATAACCACTTTATTATTGCCTCTTGGGCATATCTCCAACAAGAAGGCCTACGGCAGACGTACGCCGGCCCATGAAGATTTTTGGGTGGCCAAGGCCCATGACGCCTTCGGATCCTTGGAGAGCAAGACTAGCGCAGATAGGAAATTCAAAGGGGTAAAACCCTAGAACTTGTAACCGACTAGGTCTATGCCCGGGACCTTCCTAAGTCTATATAAAGGCCGCCACCCATCCAACGCCGCCAGCCCCTCCAACGCCGTCGCTCGCAGCGGCACCTTCCCCCGACGCGAGGACGCCTCCCCCAACACGAGGACATCTTCCAACACCGCCATGCATCCCAAATCCCTGTCGCCTGTCCCCCTGACGCAAGGACGCCGCTGCCCTAGGACCACCAAGCCCGCCGCCGCTGACGCGTCACAGGCCTCCTGCCGCCCGAGGACGCCGCCCTGCATCCCAACTCACAGCCGGCTGTCCCCCGGACGCGTGGACGCCGCCGCTCGAGGACCAACAAGGCCACCGCTGCCGACGCATCACAGGCCTCCCGCCGCAGACGTCGCCAGGCTTCCCGCCGCAGACGCGTCCCAGCAGGTTCGTATTACCAAGTATAGTTGCGATGACTAGATCTCTCTCTATCTCACACACTCTCTCACGATCAGTCATGGATATGTGACAGGGTTTATTACAACAAGTAGCAGAGTTTGAATAACAACCAAGCCTCCCATTTTTCGTACAACCTGCAATTTAACCACTTGATTCGCCATGTTCAATCCTGACAAATACACATGATATATTGGATTGCGTACACCAATGTTATTCAGATAATCGACCACCATGCTGGAATCTCTTTTATGTATTAAGTCTGAATCAGACGTGATGACTTTACTAAACTGTAGGCATGAGTTTAGGTCACCTCTAATAAAAGAGATAGAAGTCAAACCTTGGTAACATTTAGTTCGACCATTCAGAAATTTCCATTCCTACAGTTATTTTGATTTTGCACATCGTGGTGTTTTTGGCATTATACTTTAGTTAATAGTTTCATTGGTTCATATATTTGTAGATCTTCCTCTTTTTGGTGAATCTGAAAAGAAAAAATTACCCTTGCCAGCATTTTATAGATCTCATACTTAATTTTTTATACAGCCGAAACACTTCACTTTTTTTATGTATAGACTGATAGCTTATCAATTTGTGTACTTGCAGTTTCCAGCCATTGTATACATACCTTTTTGAGTGTTACTCTATAACTCTCATTCCTATTTGCTTCTAGATATCATTACTTCAAATTTTGAAAGAAGCCAATCCATCACCTGAAAATGCAATACCTTTTTGGAAATCTCGCAGGCAACAATTACTAAAATGGTCATTCTAGTAGAATAAACATTTTGTGAAAAATACAGGCAATCATGTTTAATAACTTCTCACTAACTAGTTTCAGAACTTCTCACTAATTAGTTCCTGTAATTGACATGAACTTATTTTTGAGGAGTACCTACTCTTACCTGTTAAGAGGGATGACAATTTACAACTCTTACCTGTAATACTTCAGGAGTAGCTATTCTAACAGCAAGCTCCGATGATGGGGCCTCAAATAGCACCAATAGACAACATGCAGGCTATGCCTATGCGGACTGCTGCAAATTTTCTGCAGAAAATTTAACACTTCAGTTTGATAAATAAAATTACAAGCAGGCAAAGCGGAAGCACACAAAGAGCAATAGCGCCGCGCCGCCGCCATCCGCCAATCCCCCATCTTTGCATGTCAAGAACGCCATCACTGGTCTGGCATGCTCCCTCCCCTTGCGCCTCACCATCGCCACCAAATGACGTTGTCTACTCCATAGGTACAACAGCCTGGTATACAAAACACAATACCAACAATGTTTGTTGTACCAATGTTATATGTATCATACAGGGATCATACGACCATCTAAATTAAAAGGGACTTTCCAAACAATATGATTCATGCAAGAACAGATCGAATTGCAACAGTTCCTTGTTATTTCAAAACTATTCATTTCCTGCTTTTGGGGTTCTACTTTCTTTTATCCTCAGCTGATGCTATTTAGTACATACTCACATCTTAGTGTTGGGTACATAAATACTATGTATAAACTGTTTAGTGTTTTCTCATTTCTGCAGATAGGCGTGGTGGTCTGCTCGAGGATACTTAAACATGCCATATATGTTGGTAGTTCTTCTGCGTCATGTGGGTCTAACTTAACCTTTGGAGTTCAAAGGCGAGGAAACAGGCTAAGGCAAATTTTTATGGACGACGGTCCTATGTAAGCATGGGCAAAAACGGTGTGTCCGGTTTCACCGGGTTGGGCTAGTTCAAAATTTTGTACTAGTTTCAAAGTTTAGATTGGATTTGTGAATAAGATTGAACTAGGAAATTTTTGGCCGGTGTGACCGGTTTCACTTTTTGCATGGGCTTAGTCCTATGCCATTGTGTTATCTATGCAAAACTTATGTCATATTTCCATATGTGAATGTATTATTGGTATAATATTTTATTTATTTGAAATATTTGTGGAAAATCTATTTACTTTGCTATCCCTGAATATTTAGGGAAAAAAGCATTTAATTTTTTTATTATCAAAATGCACACCAGTGACAGGGAGGATAATCCGCCTCTCACTGAAAACCTCGTAGGTCCGCGTCCTATGATCGCAACCAGTGACATGCATCATTTTTACTTGTCACTAATTCACACATACTAGTGATAGGCACATGCCCGTCACTAGTAACCTTGTACCAGTGACTAGTCATTAGTGATAGGCACTTTGCCTGTCACTAATGGGCGTTTTGAGCCTGTCACTGATGGCCTATTCTGCAGTAGTGATGGTGGGATGAAGCGGCCCGGGCTAACCTTACATGACATCGTTCATGAGACTTGCTCCACGCTTGACATGCAACTTGTATTGCATCAGTGGCTTTGCGGGTGCCTGTTTCTCCCAACATAGTTAAGATTCAATTTACAACGGGTGATTGACAATACTAGTATCAATGTTGTGGTTCTTGTTCATAAGTTAGAATGACACTTATTGAAAGCCCCAAACCACGTAAAACATGCAAAGAAAATTAGAGACGTCTAACTTTGTTTTGCAGGGGTGTGCTGTGATGTGATATGGCCATGATTGTGATTATATTTGATGTATGCAATGTTCCTTATTGTAAGTTGACAACCGGCAGGAGCCATATGGTTGTCTTTTAAATTCCGTTAAGACCCGCGTGTCTATTATTCAAAGTAGTTGTAATAGTTGAAGCTGGTGGATGACAACCATGAAGCGGCGTCATTGACCTTGACGCCACACCGGTGATGATGGAGATCATGTTCGTGCTTGAAGATGGAGATCGGAAGCAAAAGGAGAAAGGCCATATCATATCACATATTTTGAATTGCATGTGATGTTAATACTTTAATGCATCTTGTATTGCTTAGTTCATGACGGTAGCATTATAAGATGATCCCTCAAGCACACAATTTCAAGTTTTAAAGTGTTCATCCTTAGTAAGCACCGTTGCTAAAGCTCGTTGTTTTGAAGCACCACGTGATGATCGGGTGTGTTAGATTCTGCGAGTGTATACAACGTGAGCAAGCCAGATTTGCTCATGCGGAAGCTAAGGTTTGATCTTGACGAGCCTAGCATGTACAGACATGGTCTCGGAACACGGATCACCAAAAGGTAAAGCATGAGTCATATAGTAGATATGATGAACATGTTGATTGTTCGCCATAGAAGCTACATCAACTCTCGTGATGATCGGTTTTGATGTGGTGGATTTGGTTCGTGTGATCACTAAAACAATGTGAGGGATATTGTTTTAAGTGGGAGTTCAACAGCAATATGATTAAAAGTTGAACACTATTTATCATAAATTAAATCAAAGTGAATTTGTATAATTGTTGTAGTCATTGGCATCCGTTTACCACCTTGCGCTTAGTTATAATTGAGATGATAGAACTATAGAATTCTGGTTAGTTACTTTACGAACTGGTATCGTATTGTTCCGATTACTCTGTGAAGTTTAATAGTTGGTATTAAATCAAGAGTAACAATTCCAGTGTTAGTATGTAAGCATCTTGTTTATCTCCATGATTCTTGATATTCGAAAGATAGTTTCAATATCAAGGTAATCTAGGAGTTGAAAGAGTTGTTTCAGAAACCATCATGTATGGAAGAGTATAATATGGCAAAGTTTATGTTCTCATATTTGATGAGAATTTACAAAATGTTGGAGACACTAGTTGTCCTAATCCTCCAAAAGGTTTTGGAGAGCAACATTATACTCGCGATTTATCGTTATAAGATAAAAGTAGCTTGATCATGGATAATTCCATGATAAGGGTGAATATTTGATGTAGGTAAAATGTTTACTACACCAAGAGATTACTAAAGAAAGAAATTTGAAAGAACACCAAACATTTGATGATGGTGATCTAGTTCAAAGTGCAAGTCCAAAGACATTGGTATTTAACTATACACGCTTTGGACTATGTGTCATGTGTATGGCTCCACTATTGATGTTGATAGATTCTTTCAAACAGAAAAAGAAATACTGAAAGAGAATCTCATAAATATATGGCAGAAAAGAAAAGACTAGAATTGTTCAGTTTAGGTATATAAAGGATATATGTGTTATGGCTATATTCTTTGCTTGTTAAATAATGTGGTTCTTAAGTATTGGATACTGAATTTGTTGGTATAAATCGTCATACGAAACAACAGAATTCATGAACTACAATGGCCTAAGTAACTAGCAAAAGAATATGTGATGATGTTCATCGAGAACAAATAAAGGGTTATTGGGTTGCTCGTTAAACATCAAAGCTTGCCTTCAAGATTTGTTTTATCAGGTATTATGAGAACAAAAGGGTTGTTCAAATAATTGTCGTAATCCATAAAAGATGGATGATTCACAAATCTCGTTGGAGAAATCACATCCATAAAACTAGTGCTAAAAATTTCGAAAGATAAATTGATTGAAAGATCACTTAGGAAGTGACATCTCCGTTTAAATTATATTGGAAAGAAAACATGAAGAAACTCCATGTGGATGGAATTTTGGAGTCTTTTGATTTTTGATCAAATGACGCTTGTGAAACTTTCCTAGAGATAATTAAAACTTCGTTCATAGGCCAAAAGGGAACGAATGACTAGCTTATTGGAACTTGTACATATTGTTGTATGAAGTCCATTATGTGTAGTCAAGAGCGATGGATTTCAACTTCATATGCTTTCTCCGAAAATTTGAGTGAATATATGAATATTTACTTAATAAGGATAAAGTATGAAACATTTGAAAAGTTCAAAGACTTTCAAGATGAAGTGCAAAATCATTGTAACAAGAATATAAATAGTTTATGATAAGATCATAAAGGAAGATATTTGAGTTACAAGTTTAGCATAATACCTAAGATTTAAGGAATCGTTCCGTGGATTTGCATGTCCCGAAACACCATAAGAGTATGGAGCATTCGAGATATGTAATTAAACCTTGTTTGACATGGTAAGATCGAAGGTGTAATTCATAAAAATGCCATTATATTTTAAATATTAAAAGCTTCAGAGACTACCGTTTTTCCACTGCAAATAGCTCCATCATAATCCGTTGAAATGACACCATATAAAGTTATGGTTTGGGATAAAACCCAAGTCGTCCTTTCTTAAAAATTGGTATGCTATGCATAAGAAAGATGTTTGCAACCAAAATCGGATGAACATATCTTTGTATGAATCGTTAAGTATTCCTCCATAACACCGAAGACAAAAGTTTTTGTCGCTTAGAACGTCAAGTATCTTTGAGAAGGATTTTTCCGTGAAAAGTTAAGTGGGAGGACAATAGTACTTTGATAAGGTTAAAGGAACCTTAGCTATATGTGCAAAGTTGCGCAGCGCCGAAAAGTGTTCCAGAGGCAGCAACAATGCTCATGGCTCACGTGCCTCAAGGGTTGTAGCCATGGAGATCTAAAGTTCCTATTAAAACAAGCAGGTCAGATAAACAATCAAATACCAAGATTTGAGAGTTAAATCATTATTTGACAATAATTATCCGACTGCATGCAAAGAAGCGATGATGGGCCCTGACTCTGTCAAATGGCTTGAAGTCATAAAATCCGTGATAGTTCCATATACGAGAGATCAAGCTTTGAACTTGAAAGACCCTTTGGAAAGGTACAATACCTTACAGTCGTATTTGGATCTATAAAGAAATAGACATGGATGTTTCACATCTATGAAATTATCGACATTTCGGGAAAGAGTTCACGACAGTGTTCAAAGAGTTGACTATGACAAGATATGATCTTTCATTAAGCGATATTTAGTCTAGACGGATTAATGTAGCAACCACGACATATAATTTTGTTATGTGTTGAATAAACAAAACAAGTTCTTCTAATAGAATTGTTACCAAAGGACGTGTGCATGACACGGTCCAAAGGGTTTTGTTAATTCAAAGGATGCTAAAAGAATATGCAAACTTCAATGGTTGAAGTAAGCATCGCGGAGTTGGAATCTTCACTTTGATGAAACTGTTAAAAGAGTTTATTTTCGTCGGAGACGATGAAGATGCTTGCACTTGCAAGAAATTAAGTGGGAGTGCTAAGACATATTTCTAGTACATTATGTGGAAGACATATTGTTGATTGGAAGTGATGTATATTTTTATTAACACAGGATAAGAACTTCATCTCGATTAAAGGCTTAGGCAGAACCCGAATATTTGGCATCAATATCTATATGGATAAATTGTGACGCCAATATGGTTGTGCCAGAAGTACATAGACGAGATATTGAATGAGTTCAATATAGAAACTACAAGAAAGGTTCTTGTTGCACAGAAAGGATTGAATGAGTTCAATATTGATGATATATTCAATTGTATTGACACTTGGTAAGTGAAACAAAGATTCAAGTATAGATTGATACATGATGTATGAAATCACAAAGAGTATTTATCAATCATGTTGTGATATGTACAAATCCAGATATGTCCTATGCTCTAAATGTTATGAGCATATACCAGAATGATTCATAAGATGATTATTGGACGATAGTAAAGATATTCTTATGATCTTGTAAAAGAACTAAGAATATATTATTTTGTAGAAGTGACAAATAGATGGTTAGTTCATTGTAAATGAATTACATTGATACTAGTTTTGTCACAAAGTACAAATTAAGTTTATCTCAATCTAAACTAAGGGTGGCACAATATGATGGAATGAGAGTTCCATAATGAATTTGGATGAGTTCCAAAGTTAAGATATTGTGACAGATACTACAACAAAAGGGCTAAGTATATGACTGCTATTACAGCAGCAAAAGAGGGCATTTGTGTCAAGTAGTTTGTTATCAAACTAGGTGTAGTTCACAGCAGGGATAATGCTATGAAGATATATTGTACGATAATATTATAAACATGTTTTAACCCCAAAGAACTAAAGGTCACACCAAAGGACCAAATTTGTACAAAGCCATCTCATTAGAGAATGAGTGATGCGTAGAGACGCAAAGACATGCAATTACACACGGACCTAGAAGTGTCAGATCCGGAGATCAGTTGACCACTAGCAATCGTGTACATACGACACCAGAAAGCCATAGGTGTTGAATACACAAAGGTTTGAAACTAGATTATTGACTCTAGTGCAAGTGGGAGACTGTTGGAGATATGCCCAAGAGGCAATAATAAAGAGGTTATTATCATATCTTCATACTTATGATAAATGTTTACATACCATGCTATAATTGTATTAACCGAAAACATTAATACTTGTGTGATTTGTAAACATAAAAGGGTCCCTAGTAAAGCCTCTTGTTAAACTAGCTTGTTGGTTAATATATGATCATGGTTTCCTGATCATGAACATAGAGATGTTATTAACAACAGGGTCATATCATTAGGAGAATGATGTGATGGACATACTCCTATAGTTAAGTGTAGCATAAAGATCAAGTCATTTAATATAGTTCATTTGCTATAAGCTTTCTGATACATAGTAACCTAATTCCTTCGACCATGAGATCATGTTAATCACCATCACCGGAAGGATGCTTTGATGACATCAAACACCACACCATAACTGGGTGGCTATAAAGGTGGCATTAAGTGTTCGGAAAGTATGGGTTGAGGCACATGGATCAAGAGTGGGATTTGTCCATCCATATGACGGATAGATATACTCTGGGCCCTCTCGGTGGAACGTCATCCAATTAGCTTGCAAGCATGTGACTGGCTCACAAGGGATCACATACCACGGGAACGAGAAAAGAGTACTTATCGGTAACGAGGTTGAACTAGGTATGCAGACATACCGACGATCAAAACCTCGGATAAGTGAACTATCGTGAGACAAAGGGAAATTGGTATCGTATGTAAGTGGTTCATTCGATCGCAATGAATTTCCAGATTCCTCTATTGGTTATTGATCGGAGAAGTGTCTCGGTCATGTCCGCATAATTCACGAACCGTAGGGAGACACACTTAAGGATTCGATGTTGTTGAGTAGTTATGAAATGATGAGTAAGAGACTGAATGTTGTTTGGAGTCTCGGATGGGATCCGTGATATCACGAGGAGATCCGGAATTGTCCGGAGAATAAGATTCATATAAGGAAAGTCCTATTTCGGAGTTAGGGAATGATTCCGGTGTTTTCACCGGGAATGTTCTAGAAGGGTCCGGAAGGTCCGGCACTCCGGAGGGGAAGGGTACATGAATGTGTCATAACAAGTTGGAATGGTTGCATCATGTACTAGGTGTCATTTATGAGCAAAATAAAGGGATAAATCAAATCCTAGTTTGAAAAGTCAAACGCCAATTTGAAAAGTCAAACGGCAAGTTTGCTTGGTGGAGGGAGAGTAGGAAACCTACTTAGGGAGGAAGTCCTACTCCCTCCACCCGTCGGCCAAGGAGGAGGAGTTGGAGGAGGACTCCCTCCTCCCAACTGCGCCTCCCTCCCACCTATAAAAGGAGGCAGGGTGCCTCTTCCCTACACCTCTCTCCTCTAAACCCTAGCCCTAGCCGCCGGCCTCCACCAAGTCGCCGCCGCCCCTAGGGTTTGCCTAGCCGCCGAGTTGGGGCCCTCCCCTTGCCCTAGCTGTCGGCCTAGCTCTCTCTCCTTGGTGCCTCTAAACCCTAGATGGCCAAGGCCTCTCTCATAGTCCACAATACTCGCTCCGGCTTAAGGCGAAGCCCTGCGAGATCTCCTCTCTACTTCCGGTACCACGTTGTCGTGCTGCCGGAATCACGAGGAGAGTGCTACAACCTCCACTGCCTGCTGGAACAAGGGAGAGGAAGGTGTTCATCAAACGGTGAACGATGTGAACGCAGTCTTGGGAAGGATCGTCTACGCGATCTTGAGATCGGAAGTGTACGACTACATCACCCACGAGAATCTGCTCTCGTTAACCGCTTTGGATCTTCGAGGGTTAGTATTCTATTGACTCGTTGCTACAATCTAGTAGATAGATCTTGGCTTGATCATAGATTAGATCTTGATTGTGTGTTCATGCGGTTGAAATTTTTTGTTTTCCATGCTACGAACCCCTACACCTCGAAGCTGGCTGCTCAGATGGTCGAGGATGATTGGGCTGCACAAAGGCAAGTAATGCCTATACTTACTGAGTTGGAAGTGTTAACAGTGGAGGATGATGGTAATGCACAAGGGGAGGTTGTAGATGCTAATGCACAAGGGGCTGCACAAAGGATTGTAACTTTTGATTGGAATTCAGTTGAGATACATGACCAGATTGATTTGGTCATTGCACCAATAGATGACATTGAAATGGCAAAGCTTTTTGGCATTCCTATAGATGACAGAGACAAGGAGAAGAAGAGGGATGAAGCTGCAAATGATGGTGACAACCATTTAAGAGATGAAGAGGCAGATATGGATCCAGAGTGGTTGGAAAATGCTGCAGTTCATGTAGATGATGCACCTAATGATGATCTAGTAATAGTTTATGCCAATGGGGACCCATTTATTGAAGTTGGGAGATTTTTTCCAAGCATGGATGAATTCAAGATGTGTTTCAGGACATATGCAGTCAAATGTGAGTTTGCTACCAAGACTATGTGGACTGATAAAAAGAAGTTCTATGAAAAATTCATAGGTTATGATGGTGGTGCCAGGCCTTGCAAGTGGTATATATCTACTAGACGCCAACCTGATGGAAGGACAATAAGAGTGAATCAAATTCCAAAACCTCATACTTGCATTACAAGTTCTCAAACAGTTACAAAGATGACATCACAATTATGGGTTGCAGAAAAAATCAAGCCTATTTTATCCAGAACACCAAACAACACTGCAAAGAGACTGAAAATATACTTGGAAAAGCAGTACCCCATTAAGGTGAATTATACTACAGTGTGGAAGGCAAAGAAAAGGGCAATGAAAGAGCTATATGGTGATTGGGAAAATACCTTTTGAATGCTTTATAACTTCAAAGCAGAAGTAGAGAAGAGGTCACCTGGCAGTGTTGTGGAGATAGATACTGAGGTAACAGCTGATGGGAAAGTCTTCTTCTCTAAATTCTTCATGGCTTTAAAGCCTTGCATCGATGGCTTCAAAGTAGGGTGCCGTCCATATTTGAGTATAGACTCATCTTTCTTGACTGGAAAGTGGAATGGTCAACTAGCAGCATGCAATGCTTTAGATGGACACAATTGGATGTTCCCTGTATCTATTGACATGTTTCAGTCTGAGACAGAGGCATCATGGACATGGTTCATGATGCAGTTGAAAAGATGCATAGGTCCAGTCTCTCCATTGGCAGTGCACATAGATGCATATAAAGGTTTAGAAAATGTAGTGAATATTGTTTTCCCTCATGCTGAGCAGAGGGAGTGCTTCTGCCATATGTGGATAAATTTGATCAAAAAATTCAGAGGAGATGATTTTGGACGCATGTGGCCAGCACCAAGATCTTACACCAGACAGACACATTTATATCACCTTGACAAGATTAAGGCGACATGCTCTGAGGAGGATAGGGTCAAGTTTTGTACATGGTTGGAAACCTACTATTCTCTTTTATGGTACAGGTCAGGTTTTAACACTGCCATCAAATGTGATCATATCAACAATAATTTGGTAGAATGTTTCAACAACAAAGTGAAAGAGTTAAAAGACTTGCCTTTCCATGACATGGTTGACCAGATCAGGATCATGATCATGAGGTTGTGGGAATTGAGAAGAAGGATTGGTGATGTTCTTTAAGGAGATAAGCTTCCTGATGTTGTGCAGTAGGTAGTCAACAGGAGCAGAAATCTTGCACATTTGCGTGTTGAGAAATCCTCATTGTGGGGTGCTGAAGTCAGAGATACAAAGACTGGCAGGAGGCATGTTATTGACACTCAATTGGATGAATGCACATGCCTTGAGTGGAAACACACTGGGAAGCCTTGTGAGCATGCCATACTTTTTTTTGCCTCCAAACACAAGCTAAATATGCACCCATATTTGCATGAGTATTATTCTGTAAAAAAATTCAAGGCTACATATGGAACACCAATTCCAGCACTTATAGATCAGTCTCAGTGGCATGAAGTGGACATTCAGTTCTCCTTGTGTCCTCCTTTGATAAAAAGAAAGGCTGGTAGGCCCAAGCAGAGTATATTCAAGGCTTGGTTTGAGAAAGGTGGGAGCAGCAAGAAGGGAAATAAAGATGAAAAGAAAGATGTCAAGCCAAAAAAGGCCAAAAAGGTAACAAGAATAGATGCAAACTCTGTGAAGAACTTGGACACCCGACTGGCTCTACCAAGTGCAGATACACTGCTTAAAAGCCAAAGTATGTTGATCCAAAATCTATGTATTTCTTGTTGATGATTTTTCTCCCCCAGCTAACTTGCTTGTTTTCAGGAGGAAGCGTGGAGAAAAAGGCCCACCTCTTGTTGTTGAAGAATGCTGGCCAGTGAAAAGGGCAAGAATCAATGGCCAAAGAAAGAAGAGAACTAACCAGACCATGTTTGGTGTTGTTGAGGTGCAATCTGAACTTGTTTTGGAGGATGATGGGCAAACTGTTGAGGCTTTAGGGCACACCGTTTCTGATTTGGAAGCTCTGGTGCAAAATGAGAGGCAAAATGAGCATGTTGTTGAGGCTCTAGTGCAAAATGAGCATGTTGTTGAGGCTCTGGTGCAAAATGACCATGTTGTTGAGGCTCTAGTGCAAAATGAGCATGTTGATGAGGCTGTGGTGCAAACTGACCATGTTGATGAGGCTGTGGTGCAAAGTGACCATGTTGATGATTCTCTGGTGCCAGATTGTGTTTTTCAGGAGGTGCAAGAGGTGAAGGAGACACTTGGACGTGCTGTGGGGAGGCCAGACGGTTATGGTAAGAAAAAGAAGAGCATAAACCTATTGTGTGGTGTGAAACTTGTGAAGGAGAAGAAAACGAGGGGTAAGAAGAGCCAAAAGAAATAGACTTTGAATTTGGCACTTGTTGTTGTTGTGAACATTTGTTATTGTAATAATTTGGCACTTGTTGTTGTACACATTTGTTATTGTAATAATTTGGCACATGTTGATAATTTGGTCGAAATTCAAATATGGTGGTAAATTTGAATTTCAACCAATGTAGCTATGTGTACTTTTCTATGTTTGTATGAGCTTCCAATGTTTTTCTCATATGTAGAGTACAACTCATCCTCACCCTGATCCCTTTTGTGAAGTACAACTCACCCTCACCCAAAATATGGTAGAAATGGGCTCTAAAGCTATCCCCATTTCTAAGCAAGTTTTTTTCCACCATTTCTAAAACCATGTTTGATATTTTTGCTCATAACTATGTCACATAACATGACACCATGCAAAAGTTTTGTATTTTTTTGATTTTTTTTGAATTAGTTATGCACATTTGAATGTCTGGTCAAATTTTTTGAAGGGTTTTCATAAATATTCTTAGATAGGAGCTGAGGCTCATAAAACTAGCATGGGATCTCTGATGAAATAGCATGTTGTGAACCTAAAAATGATTTTTACAAAAAATCATCACAATGAAATCATCTACCTGTAGTTCATATCTTACCCACTTCTAACCGATTCGGCAGGATTTGTCTTTTTCACCAGGGGTGGAATAAAAGGTTTGAGGTACTCAAGTTGGGAAATTTTACATGCTAGGTGGTCTAGTATTTTTGAAAAATAGGATGTTACCATTTTGGAACTTCAATTTGGTGGTTGCTTCACAAATCCCCCCTCTTTCGACACTCAGAAAATGGAAAATGGATTTTCTGTGCGTCAAAAAGGAAAACTTTGTACTACAACATTGTTATTCATCCCATTATACACATGCATGCCCAATATGGGTACATTATCACAAACTATGCCTTGATTCTAGCCATATCATTGGTCATTTGACCCGAAAGCCAGAAAACCTCAGAGGAGATAGGTCATTTTGTGAAGGGTTTTTTGAAATATGATCAATATACGAAGTTTGATATTTTTCCTCACAACTATGTCACATAACAAGACACCATGCGAAGGTTTTGTATTTTTTAGATTTGTTTTGAATTAGTTATGCACATTTGAATGTCTGGTCAAACTTTTTGAAGGGTTTTCATAAATATTCTTAGCTAGGGGCTGAGGATCACAAAACTTGCATTGGATTTCTGATGAAATAGCATGTCGTGAACATAAAAATGATTTTTACAAAAAATTATCAGCATGAAATCATGTACCTGTAGTTCATATCTTACCCACTTCCAGCCGATTCGGCAGGATTTGTCTTTTTCACCAGGGATGGAATAAAAGGTTTGAGGTACTCAAGTTGGGACATTGTACATTCTAGGTGGTCTAGTATTTTTGAAAAATAGGATGTTACCATTTTGAAACTTCAATTTGGTGGTTGCTTCACAAATCCCCCCTCTTTCGGCAATTAGAAAATAGAAAATGGATTTTCTATGCGTCGAAAAGGAAAACTTTGTAATACAACATTGTTAGTCATCCCATTATACACATGCATGTAGGGGTTCGTAGCATGGAAAACAAAAAATTTCTACCGCATGAACACACAATCAAGATCTAATCTATGATCAAGCCAAGATCTATCTACTAGATTGTAGCAACGAGTCGATGGAATACTAACCCTCGAAGATCCAAAGCGGTTAACGAGAGCAGATTCTCGTGGGTGATGTAGTCGTACTCTTTCCGATCTCAAGATCGCGTAGACGATCCTTCCGGCGCTGCGTTAAGCAGCGCCTTCCTAATCGGTCACACGTTCGTACTGATGAAGACCTTCCTCTCCTTGTTCCAGAAAGTGCAGAGGTTGTAGCACTCTCTCGCGATTCCAAGACGACGGCGTGGTACCGGAAGTAGAGGGGAGATCTCGCAGGGCTTCGCCTTAAGCCGGAGCGAGTATGGTGGACTATGAGAGAGGCTTGGCGATCTAGGGTTTAGACACACCAAGTAGAGGGAGCTAGGCTGGCGGCTAGGGCAAGGGGATGCCCCAAGTCGGCGGCTAGGGTTTAGCCCTAGGCGGCAGCGGCAGGAGGTGGCGGCGCCGGCGGCTTGGAGCTAGGGTTTGCGGGGTGCAAGTTGTGTGCTTGAGGGCCCCGCCTCCTTATATAGGTGGAGGGGCGCCAAGGGAGGGAGTCCTCCCAACTCGATCTCCAAGGGCGGCGGTGGAGGGAGAGGACTTCCTCCCAAGTAGGTTTCCTACTCCCTCCACCAAACAAAATAGTCGTTTGACTTTTTCAAATTGGCGTTTGACTTTTCAAACTAGGATTTGATTTATCCCTTTATTTTGTTCAGCGATGACACCTAGTACATGATGCAACCATTCCAACTTGTAATGACACATTCATGTACCCTTCCCCTCTGGAGTGCCGGACATTCCGGAACCTTCTAGAACATTCCCGATGAAAACACCGGAACCATTCTCCAACCCCGAAACAGGACTTTCCTTATATGAATCTTATTCTCCGGACCATTCCGGATCTCCTCGTGATACCCGGATCCCATACGAGACTCCGAACAACATTTGGTCTCTTACTCATCATTCCATAACTACTCAACAACATCGAATCCTTAAGTGTGTCTCCCTACGGTTCGTGAATTATGTAGACATGGGCCAGACACTTCTCCGATCAATAACCAATAGAGAAATCTGGAAATTCATATGGCTCCCACATATTTCTACGATTACTTTGCGATCGAACGAACCATTTACATACGATACCAATTTCCCTTTGTCTCACGATAGTTTACTTATCCGAGGTTTTGATCGTCGGTATCTCTGCATACCTAGTTCAACCTCGTTACCGATAAGTATTCTTTTCTCATTCCCGTGGTATGTGATCCCTTGTGAGCCAGTCACATGCTTGCAAGCTAATTGGATGACATTCCACCGAGAGGGCCCAGAGTATATCTATCTGTCATATGGATGGACAAATCCCACTCTTGATCCATGTGTCTCAACCCATACTTTCCGAACACTCAATGCCACCTTTATATCCACCCAGTTACGGTGTGGTGTTTGATGTCATCAAAGCATCCTTCCGGTGATGGTGATAAGCATGATATCATGGTCGAAGGAATTAGGTTACTATGTATCAGAAAGCTTATAGCAAATGAACTATATTAAATGACTTGATCTTTATGCTACGCTTAACTATAGGAGTATGTCCATCACATCATTCCCCTAATGATATGACCCTGTTGTTAATAACATCTCTATGTTCATGATCAGGAAACCATGATCATATATTAACCAACAAGCTAGTTTAACAAGAGGCTTTACTAGGGACTCTTTTATGTTTACAAATCACACAAGTATTAATGTTTCCGGTTAATATAATTATAGCATGGTATGTAAACATTTATCATAAGTATGAAGATATGATAATAACCACTTTATTATTGCCTCTTGGGCATATCTCCAACAGTCTCCCACTTGCACTAGATTCAATAATCTAGTTTCAAACCTTTGTGTATTCAACACCTATGGCTTTCTTGTGTCGTATGTGCACGATTGCTAGTGGTCAACTGATCTCCGGATCTGACACTTCCAGGTCCATGTGTAATTGCATGTCTTTGCGTCTCTACGCATCACTCATTTTCTAATGAGATGGCTTTGTACAAATTTGGTCCTTTGGTGTGACCTTTAGTTCTTTGGGGTTAAAACATGTTGATAATATGGTCGTACAATATATCTCCATAGCATTATCCCTGCTGTGAACTACACCTAGTTTGATAACAAACTACTTGACACAAATACCCTCTTTTGCTGCTATAATAGCAGTTATATACTTAGCCTTTTGTTGTAGTATCTGTCACAATGTCTTAACTTTGGAACTCATCCAAATCCATTATGGAACTTACTTTCCATCACATTGTGCCACCCTTAGTTTAGATTGAGATGAACTTAATTTGTACTTCGTGACAAAACTAGTATCAATGTAGTACTTTTACAATGAACTAACCATCTATTTGTCACTTCTACAAAACAATATATTCTTAGTTCTTCCAAAAGATCATAAGAATATCCTTACTATCGTCCAATGATCATCTTATGAATCATTCTGGTATATGCTCATATCATTTAGAGCATAGGACATATCTGGATTTGTACATATCACAACATGATTGATATAAATACTCTTTGTGATTTCATACATCAAGTATCAATCTATACTTGAATCTTTGTTTCACTTATCAAGTGTCAATACACTAGAATATATCATCAATATTGAACTCATTCAATCCTTTCTGTGCGACAAGAACCTTTCTTGTAGTTTCTATATTGAACTCATTCAATATATCATCTATGTACTTTCAGCACAACCATATTAGCGTCTATTGATGCCAAATATTTGGGTTTTGCCTAAGTCTTTCATCGAGATGAAATTCTTATCCTGTGTTAATAAAAGATACATTATTTCCAATAAAAAATATGTCTTCCACATAATGTATTAGAAACATGTCTTAGCGTTCCCACTTAATTTCTTGCAAATGCAAGCATCTTCATCGTCTCCGATGAAATTAAACTCTTTTAACAGTTTCATCATGGCGAAGATTCCAACTCCGCGATGCTTACTTCAACTATTGAAGTTTGCATATGCTTTTAGCATCCTTTGAATTAACAAAACCCTTTGGACCGTGTCATGCACATGTCCTTGGTAACCATTCTATTAGAAGAACTTGTTTTGTTTATTCAACACATAACAAAATTATATGTCGTAGTTGCTACATTAATCCGTCTAGACTAAATATCGCTTAATGAAAGATCAGATCTTGTCATAGTCAACTCTTTGAACATTGTCGTGAACTCTTTCCCGACATGTCGATAATTTCATAGATGTGAAACATCCATGTCTATTTCTTTATAGATCCAAATACGACTGTAAGATCTTGTACCTTTCCAGACGGGTCTTTCAAGTTCAAAGCTTGATCTCTCGTATATGGAACTATCACGGATTTTATGGCTTCAAGCCATTTGACGGAGTCAGGACCCATCATCGCTTCTTTGCATGTAGTCGGATCATTATTGTCAAATAATGATTTAACTCTCAAATCTTGGTATTTGATTGTTTACCCGACCTACTTGTTTTAATAGGAACTTAGATCTCTGTAACCACAACCTTTGAGGCACGTGAGCCATGAGCTTTGTTGCTGCCTCCAGAACACTTTTCGGCGCTGCGCAACTCTGCACATATAGCTAAGGTTCTTTTAACCTTATCAAAGTTTTATTGTCCTCCCACTTAACTTTTCACGAAAAATTCCTTCTTAAAGAAACTTGACGTTCTAAGCGACAAACATTTTTGTCTCCGATGTTATGGAGGAACAGTTATTCGAAATAACATACAAAGATAGGTTCATCCAACTTTGGTTGCAAACATCTTTCTTATGCATAGCATACCAATGTTTAAGAAAGGACAACTTGGGTTTAATCCCAAACCATAACTTTATATGGTGTCAATTCAACGGATTATGATGGAGCTCTTTTCAGTGGAAAAACGGTAGTCTCTAAAGCTTTTAATCTTTAAAATATAATGACAGTTTTATGAATTACACCTTTGATCTTACCATGTCAAACAAGGTTTAATTACATATCTCGAACGCTCCATACTCTTATGGTGTTTCGGGAAATGCAAATCCACGGAACGATTCCTTAAATCTTAGGTATTATGCTAAACTTGTAACTCAAATATCTTCCTTTATGATCTTATCATAAACTATTTATATTCTTGTTACAATGATTTTGCACTTCATCTTGAAAATCTTTGAACTTTTCAATTGTTTCATACTTCATCCTTATTAAGTAAATATTCATATATTCACTCAAATTTTCAGAGGAAGCATATGAAGTTGAAATCCATCGCTCTTGACTACACATAATGGACTTCATACAACAATATGTACAAGTTCCAATAATCTAGTCATTCGTTCCCTTTTGGCCTATGAACGAAGTTTTAATTATCTCTAGGAAAGTTTCACAAGCGTCATTTGATCAAAAATCAAAAGACTCCAAAATTCCATCCACATGGAGTTTCTTCATTTTTTCTTTGCAATATAATTTAAACAGCGATGTCACTTCATAAGTGATCTTTCAATCAATTTGTCTTTCGACATTTTTAGCACTAGTTTTATGGATGTGATTTCTCCAACGAGATTTGTGAATCATCTATCTTTTATGGATTACGGCAATTAATTGAACAACCCTTTTATTCTCATAATACCTGATAAAACAAATCTTGAAGGCAATATTTTAATGAGCAACACAATAAACCTTTATTTGTTCTCGATGAACATCATCACATATTCTTTTGCTAGTTACTTAGGCCATTGTAGTTCATGAATTCTGTTGTTTCGTATGATGATTCATACCAACAAATTCAGTATCAAATACTTAAGAACCACATTGTTTAACAAGAAAAGAATATAGCCATAACACGTATATCCTTTATATACCTAAACTGAACAATTCTAGTCTTTTCTTTTCTGTCATATATTTATGAGATTCTCTTTCAGTATTTCTTTTTTCTGTTTGAAAGAATCTATCAACATCAACAGTGGAGCCATACACATGACACATAGTCCAAAGCGTGTATAGTTAAATATCAATGTTTTTGGACTTGCACTTTTGAAGTAGATTACCATCATCAAATGTTTGGTGTTCTTTCAAATTCCTTTCTTTAGTAATCTCTTGATGTAGTAAACATTTTACCTACATCAAATATTCATCCTTCTCATGGAATTATTCATGATCAAGCTACTTTATCTTATAACGGTGAATCGCGAGTATAATGTTGCTCTCCAAAACTTTTTGTAGGATTAGGACAACTAGTGTCTCCAATCTTTTGCAAATTCTCATCAAATATGAGAACATGACTTTTTCCATATTATACTCTATCATGTTGCAACCAAAACTTCGTTTCAGATATCAAAATATCTTCCACACATCATGGTTTCTGAAACAACTCTTTCAGATCCTAGATAACCTTGATATTAAGACAATTCTTTGAATATCAAGAATCAAGGAGACAAACATGATACTCATACACTAACTCTTGGAATTGTCACTTTCGATTTTAATACCAATTATTAAACTTCATGGAGTAACCGGAACTTACTGAAAGTTTGCAATAGGACTTTTAAACTTTAGACTAACACTTCAAAAAAATACGATACTAGTTCGTAAAGTAACTAACCAGAATTCTATAGTTCTATCATCTCAATTATAACTAAGCGCAAGGTGGTAAACGGATGCCAATGACTACAACAACTATGCAAATTCACTTTGATTTAATTTATGATAAATAGTGTTCAACTTTTAATCATATTGCCGTTGAACTCCCACTCAAAACAATATCCCTCACATTGTTTTAGTGACCAGACGAACCAAATCCACCACATCAAAACCGATCATCACGAGAGTTGATGTAGCTTCAATGGCGAACAATCAACATGTTCATCATATCTACTATATCACTCATGCTTTACCTTTCAGTGATCCGTGTTTCGAGACCATGTATGTACATGCTAGGCTCATCAAGATCAAACATTAGCTTCCGCATGAGCAAATCTGGCTTGCTCACGTTGTATACACTCGCTCTAACACACCCGATCATCACGTGATGCTTCGAAACAACGAGCTTTAGCAACGGTGCTTACTAAGGATGAACACTTTAAAACTTGAAATTGTGTGCTTGAGGGATCATCTTATAATGCTACCGTCGTGAACTAAGCAATACAAGATGCATAAAAGGATTAACATCACATGCAATTCATAATATGTGATATGATATGGCATTTCTTCTTTGTGCTTCCGATCTCCATCTTCAAGCACGAACATGATCTCCATCATCACCGGCATTGCATCAAGGTCAATGACGCTGCTCAATGGTTGTCGTCCACCAGCTTCAACTATTTCAACTACTTTGAATAGACACGCGGGTCTCAACAGAATTTAAAGACAACCATATGGCTCCTGCCGGTTGTCAACTTACAATAAGGAACATTGCATACATCAAATATAATCACAATCATGGCCATATCACATCACAGCACACCCCTGCAAAACAAAGTTAGACGCCTCTAATTTTCTTTGCATGTTTTACGTGGTTTGGGGCTTTCAATAAGTGTTGCTCTAACTTACGAATAGGAACCACAACGTTGATGCTTGAACTATCAAGTACCCGTTGTAAATTGGATCTATACTATGATGGGAGAGACAGACACCCGCAAAGCCACTTATGCAATACAAGTTGCATGTTGAGCGTGGAGCAAGTCTCATGAACGATGTCATGTAAGGTTAGCCCGGGCCGCTTCATCCCATCATACCGCAAGATGCAAAGTACACAAGAAGCAATTGATAATAAAAGCACCACCGCCCACAATGACCATTGTGTTCTACTCGTTCAACAGATCTACATATAGACACGGCTCTGATACCACTGTAGGGGTTCGTAGCATGGAAAACAAAAAAATTCTACCGCATGAACACATAATCAAGATCTAATCTATGATCAAGCCAAGATCTATCTACTAGATTGTAGCAACGAGTCGATGGAATACTAACCCTCGAATATCCAAAGCGGTTAACGAGAGAAAATTCTCGTGGGTGATGTAGTCGTACTCTTTCCGATATCAAGATCGTGTAGACGATCCTTCCGGCGCTGCGTTTCGGCAGCGCTTCCGCAGTCGGTCACACGTTCAGTACTCGATGAAGACCTTCCTCTCCCTTGTTCCAGCAGGCGGCGGAGGTTGTATCACTCTCCTCGCGATTCCGGCAGCACGACGGCGTGGTACCGGAAGTAGAGGGGAGATCTCGCAGGGCTTCGCCTTAAGCCAGAGCGAGTATGGTGGACTATGAGAGAGGCTTGGCGATCTAGGGTTTAGAAACACCAAGTAGAGGGAGCTAGGCCGGCGGCTAGGGCAAGGGGATGCCCCAAGTCGGCGGCTAGGGTTTAGCCCTAGGCGGCGGCATCAGGAGGTGGCGGCGCCGGCGGCTTGGAGCTAGGGTTTGCGGGGTGCAAGTTGTGTGCTTGGAGGGGCAGCCCTGCCCCTCCTTATATAGGTGGAGGGGGCGCGCCAAGGAGAGGGGAGTCCCTCCCCAACTCGGTCTCCAAGGGCCGACGGTGGAGGGAGAGGGACTTCCTCCCCAAGTAGGTTTCCTACTCTCACTCCACCAAACAAAATAGCCGTTTGACTTTTTCAAATTGGCGTTTGACTTTTCAAACTAGGATTTGATTTATCCCTTTATTTTGTTCACCGATGACACCTAGTACATGATGCAACCATTCCAACTTGTAATGACACATTCATGTACCCTCCCCCTCCGGAGTGCCGGACATTCCGGAACCTTCTAGAACATTCCCGATGAAAACACCGGAACCATTCTCCAACCCCGAAACAGGACTTTCCTTATATGAATCTTATTCTCCGGACCATTTCGGATCTCCTCGTGATATCCCGGATCCCATACGAGACTCCGAACAACATTCGGTCTCTTACTCATCATTCCATAACTACTCAACAACATCGAATCCTTAAGTGTGTCTCCCTACGGTTCGTGAATTATGTAGACATGATCCAGACACTTCTCCAATCAATAACCAATAGAGGAATCTGGAAATTCATATGGCTCCCACATATTTCTACGATTACTTTGCGATCGAATGAACCATTTACATATGATACCAATTTCCCTTTGTCTCACGATAGTTTACTTATCCGAGGTTTTGATCGTCGGTATCTCTGCATACCTAGTTCAACCTCGTTACCGATAAGTACTCTTTTCTCGTTCCCGTGGTATGTGATCCCTTGTGAGCCAGTCACATGCTTGCAAGCTAATTGGATGACATTCCACCGAGAGGGCCCAGAGTATATCTATCCGTCATATGGATGGACAAATCCCACTCTTGATTCATGTGTCTCAACCCATACTTTCCGAACACTCAATGCCACCTTTATAGCCACCCAGTTACGGTGTGGTGTTTGATGTCATCAAAGCATCCTTCCGGTGATGGTGATAAGCATAATCTCATGGTCAAAGGAATTAGGTTACTATGTATCAGAAAGCTTATAGCAAATGAACTATATTAAATGACTTGATCTTTATGGTACGCTTAACTATAGGCGTATGTCCATCACATCATTCCCCTAATGATATGACCCTGTTGTTAATAACATCTCTATGTTCATGATCAGGAAACCATGATCATATATTAACCCACAAGCTAGTTTAACAAGAGGCTTTACTAGGGACTCTTTTATGTTTACAAATCACACAAGTATTAATGTTTCCGGTTAATACAATTATAGCATGGTATGTAAACATTTATCATAAGTATGAAGATATGATAATAACCACTTTATTATTGCCTCTTGGGCATATCTCCAACAATGCATGCCCAATATGTGCATATTATCACAAACTATGTCTTGATTCTTGCCATATCATTGGTCATTTGACCCGAAAGCCAGAAAACCTCGGAGGAGATAGCTCATTTTGTGAAGGATTTTTTGAAATATGATTAATATACCAAGTTTGATATTTTTCCTCACAACTATATCACATAAAATGACACCATGCGAAGGTTTTGTATTTTTTGGATTTTTTTGAATTAGTTATGCACATTTGAAAGTCTGGTCAAACTTGTGAAAACCCGGTTGACTGCATCCTAAACCCAGCTATCCCTAAGGCCGAATGAGGAACGTAGATCTAACCCTAGCGCGGACACTATGGCCATCCGATCGCGTCTTCTAGAAGGATTCCGCGGGTGACTCTGGGCGATCTGTGGGAGGGCTTGTTCTGCAACCTGATTCGTTGGCGTCTCTTAGAAGGATTTCGCGGCTAGCTCTTGGCGATCCGTAGGATGGATAATTCTGGAATCTGATTGGCTCACATCGTTTTTCCATGAATAGATAAGGTACATTGTGGCACACTCCATTGACCGTTGGATCGAGCGTGCCATGCGAGGGTGCTGGGCGGGGCAGGCTGCACCATGCATGCATGTCATGCAGCTGCCTCTCACGTCGCAGTCTAGCTATTTTGCATGCAGCCAACCGACGCAGCAGCGTTGCAGCGTATTTACTCCCTCCGTCGCATTAAATATGTTTACGTCTAACTTTTTTCTTCAATTAAACTTACTCCCCTTCGGTTCATGCGCCATAGAAAAACATGCAATTCCAAAAAATTACTCCCTGATTTATGCATTAATTGTCTCCATTCTACTCCATCTGTCCCAAATTACTCTGCGTTTTGGGTTTAGTAAAAGTCAATATTTATAAACTTTGACTACGTATATAAGAAAAAATATCAAAATCTAAAATATATAATAAATATAATTAGATTCACCATAACACATACTTTTATATTATATAAAATTTATATTATAAATGCTAGTATTTTGTTCATGCATGCATGCGGTGTAAAAATAGTGTGAACCCACTTGTATTTACATGCGACGTCTACTAAGTGTTTCTTCTTTCCTTGTGCTACTCTGCATGTAGTGTGAATAAGGTTGCATGCGGTGACAACTCTTCAATTGTTTTTAAACTTAGTTTCATAATATGACTTGGGACTGTCAGGCTGTGAATGCTCTGCGGGCTCCGACGCGCGTGAGACTTTGGACTCAGGGTGACTTGGGCGCCCGCCAGACTTTGGACGTTTTTTCTCTCTTTCCCATTAATGCATGCATGCATGCAGGGGGGCGACGGTGCAGGATAGGGTCACGTCGCATCCTACCAATTTTTTTGCACTGACCGCATTGATCACGCATGCGGCTACGCCTGCTGCCTACACGCAACACAACGCACACGACCCTTCACGCTGAGCCCTTCATGCCGTCCTTCACGCTGAGCCCTCAATAAATAGTGGAAAAATGCCATTGCCTCCTCATCTTCAACCTCGAGTCCCTTTGCCTCCTTTGCCTCCTCCTAGCCCCCAAAAAACACCTCTCCGGCGAGCGACAATGGCGACGCCCACCCCCCTCCGCTTGCCTTCAGAATCCAAGGTTAGCGACGAGGACAACCACCCGGACCATAGGCAGGTCTGAGAGAAGGAGGCGCCCACGCGCCCGAGGCGTGGCAACAAGGGGGTGACGCAAAGCCCTGGCCTACCCCTGGGCCCAAGCCCCCTTCGTCCATAACCCCCAACCCCGCTGCGGCAGCAACCTCCCCGACTCCGGCCCCTCCGACGAGGACCTCAAGGTGGTGGAGGAGGAGGAGGCAAAGGAGCTGGCTGCTACCGAGAAGTGGGAGTAGAACGAGTCTGCGCGTGCCCGGAAGAAAATGCGGCAACGGGAGGAGGAGGACCGACGGGCGGCAGCTCGCTGGGCCTTCGAGGAGGAGCAGAGACGACGAGAGACACGGGAGAGGGCGGTGGCTTGGAAGGCGGCGGCACCGTCCCCACTGCCGATGGAGTAGGGCATCCTCCCGGCAGCGAGGTTGGCCGCCAGCCCTAAACTCACGTAGTAGCTAGGGTTAGGGTTTAGACGCCCTTAGGATTAGTTTCCCTTAGGGTTTATGTAATGTGGGGCCCTCTATGTAATGTGGAGCCCCTCTCTATATTGTACCCCTTATATTATCTAATATATTATCTATGTGATCGACTTGTGTTTTATTGTATTGTCATTTGTCAAAACACCCAAAACAATAAGTGCATAAAACAAAAGACACAAAAAAAAGTTCTCATATAATACTCGTGCAATATTTATAAAATGAGTGAAATTAAAAAAGCGCAAAAGGAAGAATAAGTTAACGTTATGGTGGTTGATTATTTGAAACAACACATGCAACACATGGTTCATTTTCAAACAACACATTTACATATTTACATAAGTTAAAGTGGCGCCCAAGTTAAAGTGCTCGGCTTGTTAGTTAAATGGATGACCTTGGCCTTCATTTATATATTTAGTTTCGCAAAAAATAAAAGATTGCGACCTGAGCACGAGTATCTGCAGATCCACACGTCCCTAGTTAGATTGTGACATGAGTACTATTTTTTTGCCCAATCCACAAGTAGTTACTATTGGGCCTGGATACGACCATTTTGGCCTGGCTAAGTTCTATTTAGGCCTGGCCTTTTTCAATCACTCCTCGTCGATTGTTTTTTTAACTTTTCAACCCCTCCCCTCCCCTGACGAAACTGAAGGAACAAAACAGAGCAGCTCAAAAATTGCCTGAATTTGTGTTGCATTTTATTGAGCCAAAGACATAGACCATTACATCCATCTTTGCAGGTTCTACGATAACAAAGCATCACTCGAACGCTGATTGCGTTGTCTAATGACTAATGATCAGGAGATAAACAAATCCGAGAGAAATTACACAAAAATAAAAAAAACGGCCATCAGATTGTCCTGCTTCTTCAATTCGATGATTTGCCTTAGCTGCTTGTTCATCTTCTTTAGCTCGGCCTTCACTTCCGCATCCACCATAGTAACAGCCCACATTTTGGCAGTTCCTGAAATCGCAGAGATGTACTCATCAAGCATAAATCCCAAATTTTGGACGGGTTTTCGAGCTCCCGGGATGCTACCTCCACCCCAGTTCGCTCGATGTACTCATCAAGCCACTCAAAATGCGCACATTTTGGCAGTTCCTGAAATCGCAGAGATGAAGCCTAAATCCCAAATTCGATGAAATGCATGAAATTTTGAAAGAAAAGGGAGAAATTGGCGCTCGAAACACTCAGATCTCACCTTCCCCGGCTCGGGCTTGCTCTCACACTTCACAAATTCCCAACCAATGTTGCCGTTCTTATCGGTGGATGTGACAAGCCGCTTCAGGGGCGCGGTACGAGGGCAATCGGGGCACCTCGTCATCGGCACCGCACCATACTGAGGCCATGGGTGGAGGGAGGTTGAAGCGGAGCTCGACATCCCTCGCCGGCGTTGCCGCACTTGCTCGCCGGAGAAGAAAACGGAAGGGGACGAGATGCTGGAACGGCGGCAGGAGGGCTCGGGTGTGGGGACGGATCGGGCCAACGGCTCTCTTCTACCACAGCGTGGGTCCCACGATATGAGGTGGACATCATATGGGTATCGCCGTGACGTGGACAGGCTGTGGGTCCTGCTCTGCTCAGTTAATTTGAATTCGTTGACGGTCTCATGAGGTTAAGTGGAATTGTCGCACGGAAGCTATTTGTCGCTTCAGAAGTGTCGCATGCGAGCTATTCTTTTCAACGATGTAGTGTTTCTTCCAATTCCACGTAAAGTCGTCGCATGGGAGCTATAAGCCCGTTCTATACTACATCTGCAGCTCGAAGCTGCCATTTTCTAACCAGTTTACGGTGATGAATCAAGAGTAGCATTAGGATCTGTTTTGACAAACGATATCCATCCATCTAAGAATTATGATATGTTTTGGCAGAACAATTAAGGAAGAGCAACGATAGCATGAACGGAAATCCATCTCCAATTCTCCATGAACAAAAGAAAAATCCACATCAACAAAGAGAGAGAACCCAAGATTATGAGGCAGAGCCCAAGATCCCATCTGCATCAATGAAAGAACTCCATCTCAAAAGGGCCACACATAATCATGGGAGCTGCTGTTACGGTATCTGCCCACACAGCACATAGATGTCAACCAATGGCCTGGATCCCCCGTGCCCCACCCCTTCGGCTGTTCGGCGGGCAGAACCTATGGCGCTGCGAGCATGGGGACGAATGGATCTGGAATGTGGCTTGGTTAATGGAGGCCAGGGCTACCGCCCAAGGCCGGCATCCGGCCCGGTCCGACGCGAGCCACCTGCGTCGTCGGTCGGTCGGTCGGCCGTTTGTCGCCGTCCTCTTTGGCATAAAGAACAGGGTCACGGAATTGCTGGTCGGATTTGTGAGATTCATAGATAAGGTGTAGAGAAAAAAGAGAGATACGATGTGTGCAGCTTACAAGATGGACTTGTACACCTTGACCACCATAAGGAGACGAAGCTGCATTTGTACAGGATAAAAGTGCATAATGAGGTAGCATGCATCTTAGAGCACTACAGACTGTTAAATAGGCCGGAGACGCCCACGACCTTGTAGAAAAACTGCGTTGTTCGCAAGATCACCTGGCTCACCAGCCCGCTAAGCACTAGTTGCATCCCGCAACCTTGGCTCCACCTAGCCACACAATTCGGTTAGACTTATACGCGCGTGTAGTTTGGCTAGTAAGTTGAGGGGGTGGTAGTGGACACAAGCAAACTAGTGTGCACAAGCAAATATTGACTTTGCGAGAAAATAAAAGGTAAGAAATGTAACTTACTATTATGTTATTAAACCATTTGAAAATAGACAATCAATTTAAAATAAACATCTCAACGGTGGATATCTATTTAAAATATTATAGCCAATTGTGTGCACAATTTATGGATCGGTTGACCATATTTAGCTTTTATTCATACATCACTTCGTTCAATGAGAACGTAAAACCATGATGATTAGTTTGACTTAATTAAAAAAACCATGACATTGTCGTGACGAGTTCAAAAATCCAGTGGCTTGCAATGCGCGCTGATGTTCGATTTTAGCCATGTTAAAGACAATTCTCATAGTGGGACCCGATGTCTATGGATGACGTGGCAAGGTGAACAACCATATTGGGAGAGAGATTTAAAGCAAGGCCTTTTTTGTAAAAAAATGCTTTCTTCCAGCTGCTACAATTGTCATCTCTTTCTAAAAGAAAGAAAAATCCATAACCGACGTCGCTTCCACCCATCCGTAGCCACACCGAGTCACCTGTCGGCGATCTTTAGTCAAAGGAAGATGGCTCGTCGGTGCCGCAGCGCCGAGGCCGAGGGCGGCGGAGGACCCGCCCGTGGGCCACACTCCCATCTCATCCGCCGTACACGGCCGTTGGTGTCGCTCCATCGCTTGTGCGTAGTACATCCGCCCCATCTGCTATGTTGTAATTGCAACAAGTAAATAACAAAGAACGAAAAGAAAATCATATCAAGGGAACACAGATTTAACGTGAAAAAACTTTTTCAACAAAGGGAGGAAAAAACCACGGGCTCCAACTAGTGAAACTTTACTATATCGAGAAGTGTTTACAAACGCCGGGGATTTTCTCAGATGCGACTCATCCCAACCGGCGGCTTACAAGATCTGTATCAAGGCTTCGCGATGGGTCTCACTCCGCTCGTCAGAAGTTAGCCTTCTTAATGAATTTAGATCATACTTCAACAAACTCCACATTGAGACAAAGTCCTTCTTGTAGCATCAACAACAACCATCTCTCTGAACAAACAAAGCAAATACTTTCGACGCCAATAGCCACTTGGGCTAATCAGTTAAACCAACTAAATTCGAGCAAATCTCAAACTTAGCAACCGAAACAGGTTTAGTCATTATACCAGTAGGATTATCATGAGTGCTGATCTTGCATACTTTTAGTTTACCTTGAGGAACAATGTCTCTAATAATATGGTACTTGTCATCAATGCACTTAGTTCTCTCATGGAACATATGATCTTTTGGAACATGAAAATGGTACTTGACATCAATCTGCTGCACGCGGCCCAAGCCTTCGGCGATGGGCCTCCCTTCGCTCGACAGAAGTTAGCTTTCTTAATGAATTTGGATCATACTTCAACATGCTCCACCATGCGAGGCATCTGCTCCGTCCCATCCACACCTTCGCTACTGCTAGATGCACGCTTGAGAGGGAGCGTGACGGCGAGACCGGTAGCACAGTGGAGCATCATGGGAGGTCAATTCCTTCACATCGGGCGGTTGCCTGTGCTGCCCCATCTCCTCCATCCTGTGAGGCCAGCGGCGCCCCATCCCCACCTTCGCATTTGGCCGTTGACACCTCCCCATCTCCTCCACCTCCAGATGCGCGCTCGAGAGGGAGCATGGCAGCGAGACCGGCGGCGGAGCATCACAGGAGGAGGCGAGCGCTCGCGGGGGAAGTCCGATCCGGAAGACGAGCACCGCTCGGCAGCGGACAACACTCATGAGGTGCGGTTGTTGGCCACGACCAAGGCCATGTACAAGTGCTTCTCCAGCGGTTTTTTAGACGGACACTCGCTATTTTGAGACATAACTAGAGTGGATAAATCATGAAAATATCCAGAATTTTGAAATTTCTTGTTGGAGATATGCCCTAGAGGCAATAATAAATATAGTTATTATTATATCTTTGTGTTTATCATAAATGTTTACATTCATGCTATAATAGTATTAATAAGGAAACATTAATACTTGTGTGATTGGTAAACTAAAATAGAGTCCCTAGTAAAGCCTCTTTATAATACTAGCTTGTTGGTTAATAAATGATTGTGGTTTCCCTATCATGAACATTGAGATGTTATTAACAACAAGGTCATATCGTTAGGAGAATGATATGGTGGACATACTCCTATAGATAAGCGTAGCATAAAGATCAAGTCATTTTAATAGTTCAATTGCTATATGCTTTCTGATACATAGTAACCTAATTCCTTCGACCATGAGATCATGCATATCACCTTCACCGGAAGGATGCTTTGATGACATCAAACACCACACCGTAACTGGGTGGCTATAAAGGTGGCATTGAGTGTTCGGAAAGTATTGGTTGAGACACATGGATCAATAGTGGGATTTGTCCATCCATATGACGGATAGATATACTCTGGGCCCTCTCGGTGGAATGTCATCCAATTAGCTTGCAAGCATGTGACTGGCTCACAAGGGATCATGTATCATGGGAACGAGAAAAGAGTACTTATCAGTAACGAGGTTGAACTAGGTATGGAGAGATACCGACGATCATAACCTCGGATAAGTAAACTATCGTGAGACAAAGGGAAATTGATATCGTGTGTAAGTGGTTCATTCGATCACAAAGTAATCGTAGAAATATGTGGGAGCCATATGAATTTCCAGATTCCTCTATTGGTTATTGTTAAAAGAAGTGTCTCGATCATGTCCGCATAATTCACGAACCGTAGGGAGACACACTTAAGGATTCGACGTTGTTTGAGTAGTTATGGAATGATGAGTAAGAGACCGAATGTTGTTCGTAGTCTCGGATAGGATCCGGGATATCACGAGGAGATCCGGAATGGTCCGGAGAATAATATTCATATAAGGAAAGTCCTGTTTCGGGGTTGGAGAATGGTTCCGGTGTTTTCATCGGGAATGTTCTAGAAGGTTCCGGAATGTCCGGCACTCCGGAGGGGAAGGGTACATGAATGTGTTATATCAAGTTGGTATGATTGCATCATGTACTAGGTGTCAACGCTGAACAAAATAATGGGTTTAATCAAATCCTAGTTTGAAAAGTCAAACGCAAATTTGAAAAGTCGAACGGCTATTTTGGGAAGTGGAAGGGAAGTGGGAAACCGAGTTCGGGAGGAGTTCCTCCTCCACCGCCGGCCCACTTGGGATCCGAGTTGGGGAGGGACTCCCCTCCCCTTGGCCGGAGCCTCCCACTTATAAAGGGAGGGGCAGGGCTGCCCCTCCTAGTACACAAGATCTCCACCCAAAACCCTAACAGGGCGCCGCCACCTCCTGTTGCCGCCGCCTAGGGCTCCCCTAGCTGCCGACTTGGGCAAGCCCCAAACCCTAGCCGTTGGCCCTAGCACCTCCTCCTTGGTGTGTCTAAACCCTAGTCGCCGAGGAGCTCTCTCATAGTCCACCATACTCGCTCCGGCTTAAGGCGAAGCCCTGCGAGATCTCCCCTCTACTTCCGATACCACGTCGTCGTGCTGCCGGAATCACGAGGAGAGTACTACAACCTCCGTTGCCTGCTGGAAAAAGGGAGAGGAAGGTCTTCGTCGAGTACCCGGGAGCGCTGCCGAACAGCGCCGGAAGGATCGCTCTGTGATCTTGAGATCGGGAAGAGTACGACTACATCACCCACGAGAATCCGCTCTCGTTAAACACTTTGGAATCTTCGAGGGTGAGTTATTCCATCGACTCGTTGCTACAATCTAGTAGATAGATCTTGGCTTGTTTGTTTGTATGCGATAGAAAAATTTTGTTTTCCATGCTACGAAACCCTACAGTGGTATCAGAGCCGTGTCTATATGTAGATCTGTTGATGCTTTTATTGTCGATTGCTTCTTGTGTACTTTACATCTCGCGGGATGGTGGGATGAAGCGGCCCGGGCTAACCTTACATGACATCGTTCATGAGACTTGCTCCACGCTTAACATGCAACTTGTATTGCATAAGTGGCTTTGCGGGTGCCTGTTTCTCCCAACATAGTTAAGATCCAATTTACAACGGGTGATTGACAATACTAGTATAAATCTTGTGGTTCTTGTTCGTAAGTTAGAACAACACTTATTGAAAGCCCCAAACCATGTAAAACATGCAAAGAAAGTAGAGGCGTTTAACTTTGTTTTGCAGGGGTGTGCTGTGATGTGATATGGCCATGATTGTGATTATATTTGATGTATGCAATGTTCCTTATTGTAAGTTGGCAACCGGCAGGAGCCATATGGTTGTCTTTAATTTATGTTAAGACCCGCGTGTCTATTCATAGTAGTTGTAATAGTTGAAGCTGGTGGACGACAACCATGAAGCGGCGTCATTGACCTTGATGCAATGCCGGTGATGATGGAGATCATGTTCGTGCTTGAAGATGGAGATCGGAAGCACAAAGAAGAAAGGCCATATCATATCGCATATTATGAATTGCATGTGATGTTAATCCTTTATGCATCTTGTATTGCTTAGTTAACGACAGTAGCATTATAACATGATCCCTCATGCACATGAATTTCAAGTCCTAAAGTGTTCACCCTTAGTAAGCACCGTTGCTAAAGCTTGTTGTTTCGAAGCACCACGTGATGATCGGGTGTGTTAGATTCCGCAAGTGTATACAACGTGAGCAAGCCAGATTTGCTCATGCGGAAGCTAAGGTTTGATCTTGACGAGCCTAGCATGTACAGACATGGTCTCGGAACACGGATCACCAAAAGGTAAAGCATGAATCATATAGTAGATATGATGAACATGTCGATTGTTCGCCATTGAAGCTACATCAACTCTCGTGATGATCGGTTTTGATGTGGTGGATTTGGTTCGTGTGATCACTAAAACAATGTGAGGGATATTGTTTTGAGTGGGAGTTCACCTAGATTAATTTAACTATTAATTAGAACTCAATTTGTCATAAACTTAGTCTAAACTATTGCAAATATGTTGTAGATCAATGGCGGCCCCTACCATCAATTTTAATGCGTTCCTAGAGAAAGAAAAGTTTAAAAACAATGGAAGTAACTTCGCGGATTGGTTCCGCAATTTGAGGATTGTCCTCACAGCTGGTAATTTGACCTATGTGCTGGATGCACCGCTGGGTGACCCACCTGCAGCTACTGCTACCGACGAAGTAAAGAATGTTTACCTCGCTCGGAAGACTCGATCTCCACAGTTCAGTGTGCTATCTTGTATGGTTTAGAATCGGAGCTTCAGAAAAGGTTTGAGAATTCAGACCCACATGATATTGTCTGTGATCTCAAATTGATCTTTGAGACTCATGCGGCAATTGAGAGCTATGAGGCTTCTGAAAAGTTCTTTAACTGCAAGATGGAAGAAGGCAGCTCCGTCAGTGAGCATGTGCTAAAGATGTCTGGGCACGCAAACAAACTTCAAAGCTTGGATATAGTGATTCCTAATGCTTTGGGGATTTACCGTGTCCTTCAATCACTACCACCAAGTTACAAGAACTTTGTGATGAACTACAACATGCAAAACATGAACAAGACGGTGCGAGAACTCTTCGCCATGTTGAAATCTGCAGAAGTGGAGATCAAGAAAGAGCACCAAGTGTTGATGGTCAATAAGACCACCAAATTCAAGAAAGGCAAGTCTAAGCAAAAGGGACACTTCAAGAAGGGTGGTAATAAAGTTACCGCACCGACGAAGAAGACCAAGGCTGGACCCAAGCCTGATCATCGAGTGCTTTCTTTGCAAGGGAGAAGGTCACTGGAAGCGGAATTTCCCAAAGTACTTGGCGGATTTGAAGAACAGCAACATCAAGAAGAAAGGTATATCAGATATACATGTTATTGATGTGTATCTCACTAGTACTCGTAGTAGTGCCTGGGTATTTAATACTGGTTCGGTTGCTCATATTTGTAACTCGAAACAGGTGCTGCAGAATAAACGGAAGCTAGCGAAGAACGAGGTGACGATGCGCGTTGGAAACGGATCAAAGGTTGATGTGATCGCGGTCGGCACGCTACCTCTTCATCTACCATCGGGATTAGTTTTATACTTAAATAATTGTTATTTGGTGCCTGCGTTAAGCATGAACATTATATCGGGATCTTGTTTATTGCGAGACGGTTACTTGTTTAAGTCCGAGAATAATGGTTGTTCGATTTATATGAGTAATATGTTTTATGCACATGCACCTTTGATAGATGGTCTATTCTTATTGAATCTCGATAGTGGAAATACACATATTAATAACATTGAGGCTAAACGTTTGAAATCGAGCGATAACTCGACCTATATGTGGCAATCGCTGCCTTGGTCACATTGGAGTGAAGCGTATGAAGAAACTCCATTCCGATGGACTTCTTGAATCACTTGATTTTGAATCACTTGAAAGATGCGAAGCATGTCTGATGGGAAAAATGACTAAGACTCCATTTTCTGGTATGATGGAGCGAGCTACGGACTTATTGGAAATCATACATACCGATGTGTGTGGTCCAATGAGTGTAGCATCGCGCGGTGGTTATCGTTATGTTCTTACCTTCACGGATGACTTGAGTAGATATGGGTATATCTATTTCTTGAAACATAAGTCCGAAACTTTCGAGAAGTTTAAGGAATTTCAAAGTGAGGTTGAGAATCAACGTAACAAGAAGATTAAATTTCTACGTTCTGATCGTGGAGGTGAATATCTAAGTTGCGAGTTTGGCGAGCATTTAAAGAAATGCGGAATACTTTCACAATTGACACCGCCGGGAACACCACAGCGTAATGGTGTGTCCGAACGTTGTAATCGAACTCTCTTAGATATGGTTCGTTCTATGATGTCATTTACAGATTTACCGCTATCATTTTGGGGTTATGCATTAGAAACAGCCGCATTCACTTTAAATAGGGCACCATCTAAGTCCGTTTAAACAACACCGTATGAATTATGGTTTGGGAAGAAACCTATATTGTCGTTCCTTAAAGTTTGGGGTTGCGAAGCCTATGTAAAGAAGTTACAGTCGGACAATCTTGAACCCAAAGCGGAAAAATGTGTCTTCATAGGATACCAGAAGGAAACTATCGGGTATACCTTCTATCATAGATCCGAAGGCAAAATCTTCGTTGCCAAGAATGGATCCTTTCTAGAGAAGGAATTTCTCTCGAAAGAAGTGACTGGAAGGAAAGTAGAACTCGACGAGGTTGACGAACCTTCTCTCGAACTTGCAAGTAGCGCAACACCGGAAGAAGTTCCTGTGGTGCCTGCACTAATAAGAGAGGAAGCTAATGATGATGATCATGAAACTTCGGTTGTAGTTGCTACAGATCCTCGCAGGTCAACGAGAACTCGTACCACTCCTGATTGGTATGATCCCGTTATGAGTGTCATGTTGGTGGACAACACCGATGACCCTGCGACATATGAGGAAGCGATGATGAGCCTAGATTCCAATAAATGGCAAGAAGCCATGAAATCCAAGATTGGATCCATGTATGAAAACCAAGTATGGACTTTGGTGGACTTACGGATGGTAGGAAGGTCATCGAGAACAAATGGATTTTCAAGAAGAAAACAGATGCTGATGGTAATGTTACTGTCTATAAAGCTCGACTTGTCGCAAAAGGGTTTCGACAAATTCAACGAGTTGACTACGATGAGACTTTCTCACCTGTAGCGAAGCTAAAGTCTGTGAGGATTATGTTAGCAATCGCTGCATATTATGATTATGAGATATGGCAGATGGATGTCAAAACAGCATTCCTCAATGGAGACATTGATGAAGAGTTGTATATGATGCAACCCAAAGGTTTTGTCGATCCTAAAGATGCTAACAAGGTATGCAAACTTCAACGATCCATTTATGGATTGAAGCAAGCATCCCGAAGTTGGAATCAACGTTTTGATAAGGTAATCAAAAGTTTTGGATTTATACAAACTTATGGAGAAGCTTGTATTTACAAGAAAGTGAATGGGAACTCTGTAGCATTCTTAATACTATATGTGGATGACATATTATTGATTGGGAATGATGTAGACCTTCTTAATAGTGTCAAGGAATATTTGAATAATAGTTTTTCAATGAAAGATCTTGGCGAAGCAGCTTACATATTAGGCATAAAGATTTATAGAGATAGATCGAGACGCCTAATATCATTGTCACAAAGTACATATTTGGACAAAGTTCTAAAGAGGTTTGGAATGGAAGATAGCAAGAAAGGGTTCTTGCCCATGTTGCCCAATACGACGTTGAGTAAAACTCAAAGTCCGACAACGGCAGAAGATAGAGAAAGGATGAGTAAGACTCCCTATGCCTCAGCCATAGGATCTCTAATGTATGCCATGCTATGTACTAGACCCGACATTGCATATGCTGTTAGTTTAACTAGCAGATATCAAAGTGATCCAGGAGTGGATCATTGGACAGTGGTCAAAAACATCCTTAAGTACTTGAGAAGAACTAAGGATATGGTTCTTTCTTATGGAGGTGATGAACAGCTCGTTGTTAATGGTTACACCGATGCTAGTTGGAACACCGATCCGGATGATTCTAAATCTCAATCTGGATACGTATTTATTTTGAATGGTGCAGCAGTTAGCTGGAGGAGTGCAAAGAAAAGCGTTGTGGCGAGATCTTCAACTGAATCGGAATACATGGCTGCTTCGGAGGCTTCACAAGAAGCGATATGGATGAAAGAGTTCATTACAGAGCTGGGTGTGGTTCCTAGTGCGCTGGACCCAATGTCTATCTACTGTGATAACATGGGCGCCATAGCCAATGCGCAAGAACCAAGGTCACACAAGAAGCTGAAGCACATCAAGCTACGTTTTCACGCTATTCGAGAACATGTCCAAGATGGGGACATAAAGATTTGCAAAGTACACACAGATCTGAATGTGGCGGATCCGTTGACTAAACCTCTCCCGAGGGCAAAACATGACCAACACCAAACCGCCATGGGTGTTCGGTATATTACCATGTAATCTAGATTAGATGACTCTAGTGCAAGTGGGAGACTGTTCGAGATATGCCCTAGAGGCAATAATAAATATAGTTATTATTATATCTTTGTGTTTATGATAAATGTTTACATTCATGCTATAATAGTATTAACAAGGAAACATTAATACTTGTGTGATTTGTAAACTAAAATAGAGTCCCTAGTAAAGCCTCTTTATAATACTAGCTTGTTGGTTAATAAATGATTGTGGTTTCCCTATCATGAACATTGAGATGTTATTAATAACAAGGTCATATCGTTAGGAGAATGATATGGTGGACATACTCCTATAGATAAGCGTAGCATAAAGATCAAGTCATTTTAATAGTTCAATTGCTATATGCTTTCTGATACATAGTAACCTAATTCCTTCGACCATGAGATCATGCATAGCACCTTCACCAGAAGGATGCTTTGATGACATCAAACACCACACCGTAACTGGGTGGCTATAAAGGTGGCATTGAGTGTTCGAAAAGTATTGGTTGAGACACATGGATCAAGAGTGGGATTTGTTCATCCATATGACGGATAGATATACTCTGGGCCCTCTCGGTGGAATGTCATCCAATTAGCTTGCAAGCATGTGACTGGCTCACAAGGGATCACATATCACGGGAACGAGAAAAGAGTACTTATCAGTAACGAGGTTGAACTAGGTATGCAGAGATACCGACGATCATAACCTCGGATAAGTAAACTATCGTGAGACAAAGGGAAATTGGTATCGTGTGTAAGTGGTTCATTCGATCACAAAGTAATCGTAGAAATATGTGGGAGCCATATGAATTTCCAGATTCCTCTATTGGTTATTGTTCGGAGAAGTGTCTCGATCATGTCCGCATAATTCACGAACCGTAGGGAGACACACTTAAGGATTCGACGTTGTTTGAGTAGTTATGGAATGATGAGTAAGAGACCGAATGCTGTTCATAGTCTCGGATAGGATCTGGGATATCACGAGGAGATTCGGAATGGTCCGGAGAATAAGATTCATATAAGGAAAGTCCCGTTTCGGGGTTGGAGAATGGTTCCGGTGTTTTCATCGGGAATGTTCTAGAAGGTTCCGGAATGTCCGGCACTCCGGAGGGGAAGGGTACATGAATGTGTTATATCAAGTTGGTATGATTGCATCATGTACTAGGTGTCATCGCTGAACAAAATAATGGGTTTAATCAAATCCTAGTTTGAAAAGTCAAACGCCAATTTGAAAAGTCAAACGGCTATTTTGGGAAGTGGGAGGGAAGTGGGAAACCGAGTTCGGGAGGAGTTCCTCCTCCACCGCCGGCCCACTTGGGATCCGAGTTGAGGAGGGACTCCCCTCCCCTTGGCTGGAGCCTCCCACCTATAAAGGGAGGGGCAGGGCTGCCCCTCCTAGTACACAAGATCTCCACCCAAAACCCTAACCGGGCGCCGCCACCTCCTGTTGCCGCCGCCTAGGGCTCCCCTAGCTGCCGACTTGGGCAAGCCCCAAACCCTAGCCGTCGGCCCTAGCACCTCCTCCTTGGTGTGTCTAAACCCTAGTCGCCGAGGAGCTCTCTCATAGTCCACCATACTCGCTCCGGCTTAAGGCGAAGCCCTGCGAGATCTCCCATCTACTTCCGATACCACGTCGTCGTGCTGCCAGAATCACGAGGAGAGTAGTACAACCTCTGTTGCCTGCTGGAACAAGGGAGAGGAAGGTCTTCGTCGATCGGTGCAGGCGATCAAGGGAGCGCTGCCGGAACGCAGCGCCGGAAGGATCGTCTACGCGATCTTGAGATCGGGAAGAGTACGACTACATCACCCACGAGAATCCGCTCTCGTTAAACACTTTGGAATCTTCGAGGGTGAGTTATTCCATTGACTCGTTGCTACAATCTAGTAGATAGATCTTGGCTTGTTTGTTTGTATGCGATAGAAATTTTTTGTTTTCCATGCTACGAAACCCTACAGTGGTATCAGAGCCGTGTCTATATGTAGATCTGTTGATGCTTTTATTGTCGATTGCTTCTTGTGTACTTTGCATCTCGCGGGATGGTGGGATGAAGCGGCCCGGGCTAACCTTACATGACATCGTTCATGAGACTTGCTCCACGCTTAACATGCAACTTGTATTGCATAAGTGGCTTTGCGGGTGCCTGTTTCTCCCAACATAGTTAAGATCCAATTTACAACGGGTGATTGACAATACTAGTATAAATCTTGTGGTTCTTGTTCGTAAGTTAGAACAACACTTATTGAAAGCCCCAAACCACGTAAAACATGCAAAGAAAGTAGAGGTGTTTAACTTTGTTTTGCAGGGGTGTGCTGTGATGTGATATGGCCATGATTGTGATTATATTTGATGTATGCAATGTTCCTTATTGTAAGTTGGCAACCGGCAGGAGCCATATGGTTGTCTTTAATTTATGTTAAGACCTGCGTGTCTATTCATAGTAGTTGTAATAGTTGAAGCTGGTGGACGACAACCATGAAGCGGCGTCATTGACCTTGATGCAATGCCGGTGATGATGGAGATCATGTTCGTGCTTGAAGATGGAGATCGGAAGCACAAAGAAGAAAGGCCATATCATATCGCATATTATGAATTGCATGTGATGTTAATCCTTTATGCATCTTGTATTGCTTAGTTAACGACAGTAGCATTATAACATGATCCCTCATGCACATGAATTTCAAGTCCTAAAGTGTTCACCCTTAGTAAGCACCGTTGCTAAAGCTTGTTGTTTCGAAGCACCACGTGATGATCGGGTGTGTTAGATTCCGCAAGTGTATACAACGTGAGCAAGCCAGATTTGCTCATGCGGAAGCTAAGGTTTGATCTTGACGAGCCTAGCATGTACAGACATGGTCTCGGAATACGGATCACCAAAAGGTAAAGCATGAATCATATAGTAGATATGATGAACATGTCGATTGTTCGCCATTGAAGCTACATCAACTCTCGTGATGATCGGTTTTGATGTGGTGGATTTGGTTCGTGTGATCACTAAAACATTGTGAGGGATATTGTTTTGAGTGGGAGTTCACCTAGATTAATTTAACTATTAATTAGAACTCAATTTGTCATAAACTTAGTCTAAACTATTGCAAATATGTTGTAGATCAATGGCGGCCCTACCATCAATTTTAATGCGTTCCTAGAGAAAGAAAAGTTGAAAAACAATGGAAGCAACTTTGCGGATTGGTTCCGCAATTTGAGGATTGTCCTCACAGCTGGTAATTTGACCTATGTGCTGGATGCACCGCTGGGTGACCCACCTGCAGCTACTGCTACCGACGAAGTAAAGAATGTTTACCTCGCTCGGAAGACTCAGTACTCCACAGTTCAGTGTGCTATCTTGTATGGTTTAGAATCGGAGCTTCAGAAAAGGTTTGAGAATTCAGACCCACATGATATTATCCGTGATCTCAAATTGATCTTTGAGACTCATGCGGCAATTGAGAGCTATGAGGCTTCTGAAAGGTTCTTTAACTGCAAGATGGAAGAAGGCAGCTCCGTCAGTGAGCATGTGCTTAAGATGTTTGGGCACGCAAACAAACTTCAAAGCTTGGGTATAGTGATTCCTAATTCTTTGGCGATTTACCGTGTCCTTCAATCACTACCACCAAGTTACAAGAACTTTGTGATGAACTACAACATGCAAAACATGAACAAGACGTTGCCAGAACTCTTCGCCATGTTGAAATCTGCAGAAGTGGAGATCAAGAAAGAGCACCAAGTGTTGATGGTCAATAAGACCACCAAATTCAAGAAAGGCAAGTCTAAGCAAAAGGGACACTTCAAGAAGGGTGGTAAGAAAGTTACCGCGCCGACGAAGAAGACCAAGGCTGGACCTAAGCCTGATCGAGTGCAATTCGCAAGGGAGAAGGTCATCGAAGCGGAATTGCCCAAAGTACTTGGCGGATTTGAAGAACGGCAACATCAAGAAGAAAGGTATATCGATATACATGTTATTGATGTGTATCTCACTAGTACCGTAGTAGTGCACAGGTATTTGATACTGGTTCGGTTGCTCATATTTGTAACTCAAACAGGTCTTTGCAGAATAAACGGAAGCTAGCGAAGAACGAGGTGACGATGCGCGTTGGAAACGGATCAAAGGTTGATGTGATCGCGGTCGGCACGCTACCTCTTCATCTACCATCGGGATTAGTTTTATACTTAAATAATTGTTATTTGGTGCCTGCGTTAAGCATGAACATTATATCGGGATCTTGTTTATTGCGAGACGGTTACTTGTTTAAGTCCGAGAATAATGGTTGTTCGATTTATATGAGTAATATGTTTTATGCACATGCACCTTTGATAGATGGTCTATTCTTATTGAATCTCGATAGTGGAAATACACATATTAATAACATTGAGGCTAAACATTTGAAATCGAGCGATAACTCGACCTATATGTGGCACTGTCGTCTTGGTCACATTGGAGTGAAGCGTATGAAGAAACTCCATTCTGATGGACTTCTTGAATCACTTGATTTTGAATCACTTGAAAGATGCGAAGCATGTCTGATGGGAAAAATGACTAAGACTCCATTTTCTGGTATGATGGAGCGAGCTACGGACTTATTGGAAATCATACATACCGATGTGTGTGGTCCAATGAGTGTAGCATCGCGCGGTGGTTATCGTTATGTTCTTACCTTCACGGATGACTTGAGTAGATATGGGTATATCTATTTCATGGAACATAAGTCTGAAACTTTCGAGAAGTTTAAGGAATTTCAAAGTGAGGTTGAGAATCAACGTAACAAGAAGATTAAATTTCTACGTTCTGATCGTGGAGGTGAATATCTAAGTTACGAGTTTGGCGAGCATTTAAAGAAATGCGGAATACTTTCACAATTGACACCGCCGGGAACACCACAGCGTAATGGTGTGTCCGAACGTCGTAATCAAACTCTCTTAGATATGGTTCATTCTATGATGTCATTTACAGATTTACCGCTATCATTTTGGGGTTATGCATTAGAAACAGCCGCATTCACTTTAAATAGGGCACCATCTAAGTCCGTTGAAACGACACCGTATGAATTATGGTTTGGGAAGAAACCTAAATTGTCGTTCCTTAAAGTTTGGGGTTGCGAAGCCTATGTAAAGAAGTTAGAGCCGGACAAGCTTGAACCCAAAGCGGAAAAATGTGTCTTCATAGGATACCAGAAGGAAACTATCGGGTATACCTTCTATCATAGATCCGAAGGCAAAATCTTCGTTGCCAAGAATGGATCCTTTCTAGAGAAGGAATTTCTCTCGAAAGAAGTGACTAGAAGGAAAGTAGAACTCGATGAGGTTGTCGAACCTTCTCTCGAACTTGCAAGTAGCGCAGCACCGGAAGAAGTTCTTGTGGTGCCTGCACCAATAAGAGAGGAAGCTAATGATGATGATCATGAAACTTCGGTTGTAGTTGCTACAGAGCCTCGCAGGTCAACGAGAACTCGTACCACTCCTGATTGGTATGATCCCGTTATGAGTGTCATGTTGGTGGACAACACCGATGACCCTGCGACATATGAGGAAGCGATGATGAGCCCAGATTCCAATAAATGGCAAGAAGCCATGAAATCCGAGATTGGATCCATGTATGAAAACCAAGTATGGACTTTGGTGGACTTACCGGATGGCTGGAAGGCTGTCGAGAACAAATGGATTTTCAAGAAGAAAACAGATGCTGATGGTAATGTTACTGTCTATCAAGCTCGACTTGTCGCAAAAGGGTTTCGACAAATTCAAGGAGTTGACTACGATGAGACTTTCTCACCTGTAGCGAAGCTAAAGTCTGTGAGAATTATGTTAGCAATCGCTGCATATTATGATTATGAGATATGGAAGATGGATGTCAAAACAGCATTCCTCAATGGAGACATTGATGAAGAGTTGTATATGATGCAACCCAAAGGTTTTGTCGATCCTAAATATGCTAACAAGGTATGCAAACTTCAACGATCCATTTATGGATTGAAGCAAGCATCCCGAAGTTGGAATCAACGTTTTGATAAGGTAATCAAAAGTTTTGGATTTATACAAACTTATGGAGAAGCTTGTATTTACAAGAAAGTGAATGGGAACTCTGTAGCATTCTTAATACTATATGTGGATGACATATTATTGATTGGGAATGATGTAGACCTTCTTAATAGTGTCAAGGAATATTTGAATAATAGTTTTTCAATGAAAGATCTTGGCGAAGCAGCTTACATATTAGGCATAAAGATTTATAGAGATAGATCGAGACGCCTAATATCATTGTCACAAAGTACATATTTGGACAAAGTTCTAAAGAGGTTTGGAATGGAAGATAGCAAGAAAGGGTTCTTGCCCATGTTGCCCAATACGACGTTGAGTAAAACTCAAAGTCCAACAACGGCAGAAGATAGAGAAAGGATGAGTAAGACTCCCTATGCCTCAGCCATAGGATCTCTAAATGTATGCCATGCTATGTACTAGACCCGACATTGCATATGCTGTTAGTTTAACTAGCAGATATCAAAGTGATCCAGGAGTGGATCATTGGACAGATCAAAACATCCTTAAGTACTTGAGAAGAACTAAGGATATGGTTCTTTCTTATGGAGGTGATGAACATCTCGTTGTTAATGGTTACACCGATGCTAGTTGGAACACCGATCCGGATGATTCTAAATCTCAATCTGGATACGTATTTATTTTGAATGGTGCAGCAGTTAGCTGGAGGAGTGCAAAGCAAAGCGCTGTGGCGAGATCTTCAACTGAATCGGAATACATGGCTGCTTCGGAGGCTTCACAAGAAGCGATATGGATGAAAGAGTTCATTACAGAGCTGGGTGTGGTTCCTAGTGCGCTGGACCCAATGTCTATCTACTGTGATAACATGGGCGCCATAGCCAATGCGCAAGAACCAAGGTCACACAAGAAGCAGAAGCACATCAAGCTACGTTTTCACGCTATTCGAGAACATGTCCAAGATGGGGACATAAAGATTTGCAAAGTACACACAGATCTGAATGTGGCGGATCCGTTGACTAAACCTCTCCCGAGGGCACAACATGACCAACACCAAACTGCCATGGGTGTTCGGTATATTACCATGTAATCTAGATTAGATGACTCTAGTGCAAGTGGGAGACTATTCGAGATATGCCCTAGAGGCAATAATAAATATAGTTATTATTATATCTTTGTGTTTATGATAAATGTTTACATTCATGCTATAATAGTATTAACAAGGAAACATTAATACTTGTGTGATCTGTAAACTAAAATAGAGTCCCTAGTAAAGCCTCTTTATAATACTAGCTTGTTGGTTAATAAATGATTGTGGTTTCCCTATCATAAACATTGAGATGTTATTAACAACAAGGTCATATCGTTAGGAGAATGATATGGTGGACATACTACTATAGATAAGCGTAGCATAAAGATCAAGTCATTTTAATAGTTCAATTGCTATATGCTTTCTGATACATAGTAACCTAATTCCTTCGACCATGAGATCATGCATAGCACCTTCACCAGAAGGATGCTTTGATGACATCAAACACCACACCGTAACTGGGTGGCTATAAAGGTGGCATTGAGTGTTCGGAAAGTATTGGTTGAGACACATGGATCAAGAGTGGGATTTGTCCATCCATATGACGGATAGATATACTCTGGGCCCTCTCGGTGGAATGTCATCGAATTAGCTTGCAAGCATGTGACTGGCTCACAAGGGATCACATATCACGGGAACGAGAAAAGAGTACTTATCAGTAACGAGGTTGAACTAGGTATGCAGAGATACCGACGATCATAACCTCGGATAAGTAAACTATCGTGAGACAAAGGGAAATTGGTATCGTGTGTAAGTGGTTCATTCGATCACAAAGTAATCGTAGAAATATGTGGGAGCCATATGAATTTCCAAATTCCTCTATTGGTTATTGTTCGGAGAAGTGTCTCGATCATGTCCGCATAATTCACGAACCGTAGGGAGACACACTTAAGGATTCGACGTTGTTTGAGTAGTTATGGAATGATGAGTAAGAGACCGAATGCTGTTCATAGTCTTGGATAGGATCCGGGATATCACGAGGAGATCCGAAATGGTCCGGAGAATAAGATTCATATAAGGAAAGTCCCGTTTCGGGGTTGGAGAATGGTTCCGGTGTTTTCATCGGGAATGTTCTAGAAGGTTCCGGAATGTCCGGCACTTCGGAGGGGAAGGGTACATGAATGTGTTATATCAAGTTGGTATGATTGCATCATGTACTAGGTGTCATCGCTGAACAAAATAATGGGTTTAATCAAATCCTAGTTTGAAAAGTCAAACGCCAATTTGAAAAGTCAAACGGCTATTTTGGGAAGTGGGAGGGAAGTGGGAAACCGAGTTCGGGAGGAGTTCCTCCTCCACCGCCGGCCCACTTGGGATCAGAGTTTGGGAGGGACTCCCCTCCCCTTGGCCGGCGCCTCCCACCTATAAAGGAAGGGGCGGGGCTGCCCCTCCTAGTACACAAGATCTCCACCCAAAACCCTACCCCGGCGCCGCCACCTCCTGTTGCCGCCGCCTAGGGCTCCCCTAGCCGCCGACTTGGGCAAGCCCCAAACCCTAGCCGCCGGCCCTAGCACCTCCCCCTTGGTGTGTCTAAACCCTAGATCGCCGAGGAGCTCTCTCATAGTCCACCATACTCGCTCCGGCTTAAGGCGAAGCCCTGCGAGATCTCCCATCTACTTCCGGTACCACGCCTCGTGCTGCCGGTATCACGAGGAGAGTACTACAACCTCCACTGCCTGCTGGAACAAGGGAGAGTAAGGTCTTCGTCGAGTACCGAACGTGTGACCGACTGCGGGAGCGCTGCCAGAACGCAGTGCCGGAAGAATCGTCTAAGCGATCTTGAGATCGGGAAGAGTACGACTACATCACCCACGAGAATCCGCTCTCGTTAAACACTTTGGAATCTTCGAGGCTGAGTTATTCCATCGACTCGTTTCTACAATCTAGTAGATAGATCTTGGCTTGTTTGTTTGTATGCGATAGAATTTTTTTGTTTTCCATGCTACGAAACCCTACATTTCTAACTTATGTCTCCCTGAACTGTTTTCTCCTTTGCCACGTCAGCCCCTGGCATCAGGTCCCGTTGTCAGAAACGTCGTTAAAGCTCGCCAAATCGAGTATCAGCGCATATTGCAATCCACCGGTGCAATGTACGTGATCTTTTGCCAATCTACCGAAAGTCGGTGGATTTTTGAACTCCTCAGACAAATATTGCGGTTTTTTGTAATTAACTTGATTAGGTCATATGAAAAATTAGCGTATCCGACATAATATATACATCATTTTGATAGAAAATCAGGTTATATAAGAGATTATGTGCATCTTTTTGCATCTTTACTTCATATCTGTACGAGATTATGTACGGAGGTAGCCCTCCAGGATTTGGTCTACAGTTCAGTATGTTTGTGGACATCTGTACGAGATAGAGTGTGCCCTATTCTACTAAGGAGAAGGATTTGGTCTACAGGTCAGTATGTTAACTACGCTGCTTCAATCGTCGACAACATCTACTTTACACGGTTAGGTTTTCACTTTTCTTTGTTGGACTCTACAGTTTGGTTTACTCTAATATATCACGAGACACTACAGGACGCGCCCGCTACGCCGAGGGCAAAAAGCCGTCGGCGTAGGCTAAAATGCCCTCGGGGTATGGTACGCCGAAGGCTGCCCTCGGCGTAGCCTCCTCGGCAAAGGTCTCCCTCGGCGGAGCACGTAGAGGCCGTCGGCGTATGCTACGCCGAGGGCAATGCCGTCGGCGTAGCGGCAGTCGGCATAGCTTGTCGACAGGTTGCAAAACATTTTTAAAAAAAAATTATCTTATTTTATTTTTTTTCTCAATTTTTGAATCTTTGAATTGTTTGACTCGTTAATCTCCCACTTTGAACATTTTTAACACTAATTACACTTAATATTTAATTAAATTGCAGTCTTGGTCAAACTTCCCGGCCGGTCACCCATCCTAATACTACTCCAGCTCCAACACGCTTAAACTTCCTCGTTCCTTCAGAATCTGTTTCCGCAGAATAATTTATACATTGTTGTCAATACTATGATATCAATCCTATTAACCCTTATATCAACATGTCACATGTTTGTATTTTTGGAAATTACAAACAATTATCTAAGTAAACATTAATAAATAAGTAAAAATATTATTGAATTCAAATAAAAATATAATAATTTTACTTTTCTATTTTTCTATTTAATATGGAATAATTAATATCTTTAAATCTGTAAATCGGAATTTAACAAATAATATGTATAAATTGATCAAAAAAATGAGAGGAATCCAAATATGATATCCATATCAACTAATCACAAACCCTCCGATTTTTGAATTATCTATTTGGTGGTTGCTTTAGAAAATTCTCTTTTTGCGCTCGGATAATGAAAAATGGCTTTTTGGTGCGATGAAAAGAAAAACTTGCATTGAATATTTAATAAAATAGCATATTGTGAACCTAAAATGATTTTTGTAAAAAAACATGAGCATCGGATCATGTACATGTAGTTCATATCTGACCCACTTCCTACCGATTCGGCAGGAATTTGTCTTTTTCACCAGAGGTGGACGGAAAGGTTTCAGATACCCCTGTTGGGACATTGTCCATAAAAGGTGGTATAGTATTTTTGTAAAATGTGGTGGTAGCATTTTGAATTAGCCATTTGGTGGTTGCTTCACAAAATCGTCCGTTTTTTGTGCTCGGAAAATGGGAAATGGCTTTTTGGTGCGACGAAAAGGAAAACTTCCTCCTGCAACATTTTTCGCTATCCCATGATGCATGTGTATGCACAATATGGGCACATTATCACAAACTATGCCTATATTTTAGCCATAACATTGGTCATTTGACCCGAAAGCCAAGAAACCTCGAATGAGATAGGTCATTTTGTGAAGTTTTTTTTGAGACATAATCAATATATCAAGTTTAATATTTTTACTTATAACTATGTCACATAATATGACACCACGCGAAGGTTTCGCATTGTTTAGATCGTTTTTGAATTTTTTTATGCCCGTTTTAAACTATCGTCAAACTTTGTCGAACGCCGGGCATGAAGATTCTTAGATCGGGACCGAGCCTCGCTAAACTTGCATTGGATTTTTGATAAAATAGCATATTGTGAACCTAAAAATGATTTTTGTAAAAAAACATGAGCATCGGATCATGTACCTGTAGTTCATATCTGACCCACTTCCTACCGATTCGGCAGGAATTTGTCTTTTTCACCAGAGGTGGATGGAAAGATTTTGGATCCCCTTATTGGGACATTGTCTATATAAGGTGGTATAGTATTTTTGTAAAATGTGTTGGTACCATTTTGAATTATCCATTTGGTGGTTGCTTCACAAAACCGTCCATTTTTTGTGCTCAGAAAATGGGAAATGACTTTTTGGTGCGACGAAAAGGAAAACTTCCTCCTACAATATTGTTCGCCATCCCATGATACATGTGTATGCACAATATGGGCACATTATCACGAACTATGCCTTGATTCTAGCCATAACATTGGTCATTTGACCCGAAAGACAAAAAACCTCAAATGAGATAGGTCATTTTGTGAAGGTTTTTTTGAGACATAATCAATATATCAAGTTTGATATTTTTACTTATAACTATGTCACATAATATGACACCACGCGAAGGTTTCACATTGTTTCGATCGTTTTTGAATTTTTTATGCCCATTTTAAACTATCGTCAAACTTTGTCAAACGGCGGGCATGAAGATTTTTAGCTCGGGGCCGAGCCTTGCTAAACTTGCATTGGATCTTTGATAAAATAGCATATTGTGAACCTAAAAATGATTTTTGTAAAAAAACATGAGCATCTGATCTTGTACCTGCAGTTCATATCTGACCCACTTCCTGCCAATTCGGCAGGAATTTATCTTTTTCACCAGAGGTGGACGGAAAGGTTTCGGATCCGCCTGTTGGGACATTGTGCATATAAAGTAGTATAGTATTTTTATAAAATGTGGTGGTAGCATTTTGAATTATCCATTTGGTGGTTGCTTCACAAAACCGTCTATTTTCTGTGCTCGGAAAATGGGAAATGGCTTTTTGGTGCGACGAAAAGGAAAACTTCCTCGTGCAACATTGTTCGCCATCCCATGATGCATGTGTATGCACAATATGGGCATATTATCATAAACTATGCCTTGATTCTAGCCATAACATTGGTCATTTGACCCGAAAGGGAAGAAACCTCGAATGAGATAGGTCATTTTGTGAAGGTTTTTTTGAGACATAATTAATATATCAAGTTTAATATTTTTACTTATAACTATGTCACATAATATGACACCACGCGAAGGTTTCACATTGTTTCGATCGTTTTTGAATTTTTTATGCCCGTTCTAAACTATCGTCAAACTTTGTCGAACGCCGGGCATGAAGATTCTTAGCTCGGGGCCAAGCCTCGCTAAACTTGCATTGGATTTTTGATAAAATAGCATATTGTGAACCTAAAAATGATTTTTGTAAAAAAACATGATCATCGGATCATGTACCTGTAGTTCATATCTGACCCACTTCCTACCGATTCGGCAAGAATTTGTCTTTTTCACCAGAGGTGGACGGAAAGGTTTCGGATCCTCTTATTGGGACATTGTCCATATAAGGTGGTATAGTATTTTTTTAAATGTGGTGGTACCATTTTGAATTAGCCATTTGGTGGTTGCTTCACAAAACCGTCCGTTTTTTATGGTCGGAAAATGGAAAATGGCTTTTTGGTGCGACAAAAAGGAAAGCTTCCTCCTGCAACATTGTTTGCTATCCCATGATGCATGTGTATGCACAATATGGGCACATTATCACAAACTATGCCTTTATTCTAGCCATAACATTGGTCATTTGACCAGAAAGCCAAGAATAAACCTCGAATGAGATAGGTCATTTTGTGAAGGTTTCTTTGAGACATAATCAATATACCAAGTTTTATATTTTTCCTTCTAACTATGTCACATAATATAACACCACGTGAAGGTTTCGCATTGTTTCGATCATTTTTAAATTTTTTATGCCCATTTTAAACTATATATAATGTTTTATGTTTTACTTAATTTTTATTTACAAATGTGTAATATTTGAGTGTAGATAGATAGGTCTTATTTTTCTGCAAATTTTGATATATTATTTGTATTTTTCCGAATTAGAATGATTTAGTTATGAATTTTCAAAGTTTAATGAGATAAAATAAAAAATAGCTACGCCGAGGGCAGCCGTCGGCGTAGCATAGGATATGCCGAGGGAAATTCTACGTCGATGGCTGCTTGGCCGAGCTGGCCTAGACGATGGATAAGTAAACTATCGTGAGACAAAGGGAAATTGGTATCGTGTGTAAGTCGTTCATTCGATCACAAAGTAATCGTAGAAATATGTGGGAGCCATATGAATTTCCAGATTCCTCTATTGGTTATTATTCGGAGAAGTGTCTCGATCATGTCCGCATAATTCACGAACCGTAGGGAGACACACTTAAGGATTCGACGTTGTTTGAGCAGCTATGGAATGATGAGTAAGAGACCGAATGTTGTTCGGAGTCTTGGATAGGATCCGGGATATCACGAGGAGATCCGGAATGGTCCGGAGAATAAGATTCATATAAGGAAAGTCCTGTTTCGGGGTTGGAGAATGGTTCCAGTGTTTTCATCGGGAATGTTCTAGAAGGTTCCGGAATGTCCGTCACTCCAGAGGGGAAGGGTACATGAATGTGTTATATCAAGTTTGTATGATTGCATCATGTACTAGGTGTCATTGCTGAACAAAATAATGGGTTTAATCAAATCCTAGTTTGAAAAGTCAAACGCCAATTTGAAAAGTCAAACGGTTATTTTGGGAAGTGGAAGGGAAGTGGGAAACCGAGTTCGGGAGGAGTTCCTCCTCCACCGCCGGCCCACTTGGGATCCGAGTTGGGGAGGGACTCCCCTCCCCTTGGCCGGAGCCTCCCACCTATAAAGGGAGGGGCAGGGCTGCCCCTCCTAGTACACAAGATCTCCACCCAAAACCCTAACCCGGCGCCGCCACCTCCTGTTGCCGCCGCCTAGGGCTCCCCTAGCTGCCGACTTGGGCAAGACCCAAACCCTAGCCGTCGGCCCTAGCACCTCCTCCTTGGTGTGTCTAAACCCTAGTCGCCGAGGAGCTCTCTCATAGTCCACCATACTCGCTCCGGCTTAAGGCGAAGCCCTGCGAGATCTCCCCTCTACTTCCGGTACCACGTCGTCGTGCTGCCGGAATCAGAAGGAGAGTACTACAACCTCCGCTGCCTGCTGGAACAAGGGAGAGGAAGGTCTTCGTCAATCCGAGCGATGTGACCCATTTGAGGGCTGCCGAACGCTTGTGGAAGGGTCGTCTCTGCGATCTTGAGATCGGGAAGAGTACGACTACATCACCCACGAGAATCCGCTCTTGTTAAACACTTTGGAATCTTCGAGGGTGAGTTATTCCATCGACTCGTTGCTACAATCTAGTAGATAGATCTTGGCTTGTTTGTTTGTATGCGATAGAAAATTTTTGTTTTCCATGCTACGAAACCCTACAGTGGTATCAGAGCCGTGTCTATATGTAGATCTGTTGCACGAGTAGAACACAATGGTCATTATGGGCGTTGATGCTTTTATTGTCGATTGCTTCTTGTGTACTTTGCATCTTGCGGGATGGTGGGATGAAGCGGCTAACCTTACATGACATCGTTCATGAGACTTGCTCCACGCTTGACATGCAACTTGTATTGCATAAGTGGCTTTGCGGGTGCCTATTTCTCCCAACATAGTTAAGATCCAATTTACAACGGGTGATTGACAATACTAGTATCAATCTTGTGGTTCTTGTTCGTAAGTTAGAACAGCACTTATTGAAAGCCCCAAACCACGTAAAACATGCAAAGGAAGTAGAGGCGTCTAACTTTGTTTTGAAGGGGTGTGCTGTGATGTGATATGGCCATGATTGTGATTATATTTGATGTATGCAATGTTCCTTATTGTAAGTTGGCAACCGGCAGGAGCCATATGGTTGTCTTTAATTTATATTAGACCCGCGTGTCTATTCATAGTAGTTGTAATAGTTGAAGCTGTTGGACGACAACCATGAAGCGGCGTCATTGAACTTGATGCAATGCCGGTGATGATGGAGATCATGTTCGTGCTTGAAGATGGAGATCGGAAGCACAGAGAAGAAAGGCCAATCATATCACATATTATGAATTGCATGTGATGTTAATCCTTTATGCATCTTGTATTGCTTAGTTAACGACGGTAGCATTATAAGATGATCCCTCATGCACATGAATTTCAAGTCCTAAAGTGTTCACCCTTAGTAAGCATCGTTGCTAAAGCTTGTTGTTTCGAAGCACCACGTGATGATCGGGTGTGTTAGATTCCGCAAGTGTATACAACGTGAGCAAGCCAGATTTTATCATGCGGAAGCTAAGGTTTGATCTTGACGAGCCTAGCATGTACAGACATGGTCTCAGAACACGGATCACCGAAAGGTAAAGCATGAATCATATAGTAGATATGATGAACATATCGATTGTTTGCCATTGAGGATTTACCGTGTCCTTCAATCACTACCACCAAGTTACAAGAACTTTGTGATGAACTACAACATGCAAAACATGAACAAGACGTTGCGAGAACTCTTCGCCATGTTGAAATCTGCAGAAGTGGAGATCAAGAAAGAGCACCAAGTGTTGATGGTCAATAAGACCACCAAATTCAAGAAAGGCAAGTCTAAGCAAAAGGGACACTTCAAGAAGGGTGGTAATAAAGTTACCGCGCCGATGAAGAAGACCAAGGCTGGACCTAAGCCTGATACTGAGTGCTTTTACTGCAAGGGAGAAGGTCACTGGAAGCGGAATTTCCCAAAGTACTTGGCGGATTTGAAGAACGGCAACATCAAGAAGAAAGGTATATCCGATATACATGTTATTGATGTGTATCTCACTAGTACTCGTAGTAGTGCCAGGTATTTAATCTTGGTTCGGTTGCTCATATTTGTAACTCAAACAGTCTTGTAGAATAAACGGAAGCTAGCGAAGAACGAGGTGACGATGCGCGTTGGAAACGGATCAAAGGTTGATGTGATCGCGGTCGGCACGCTACCTCTTCATCTACCATCGGGATTAGTTTTATACTTAAATAATTGTTATTTGGTGCCTGCGTTAAGCATGAACATTATATTGGGATCTTGTTTATTGCGAGACGGTTACTTGTTTAAGTCCGAGAATAATGGTTGTTCGATTTATATGAGTAATATGTTTTATGCACATGCACCTTTGATAGATGGTCTATTCTTATTGAATCTCGATAGTGGAAATACACATATTAATAACATTGAGGCTAAACGTTTGAAATCGAGCGATAACTCGACCTATATGTGGCACTGTCGTCTTGGTCACATTGGAGTGAAGCGTATGAAGAAACTCCATTCCGATGGACTTCTTGAATCACTTGATTTTGAATCACTTGAAAGATGCGAAGCATGTCTGATGGGAAAAATGACTAAGACTCCATTTTCTGGTATGATGGAGCGAGCTACGGACTTATTGGAAATCATACATACCGATGTGTGTGGTCCAATGAGTGTAGCATCGCGCGGTGGTTATCGTTATGTTCTTACCTTCATGGATGACTTGAGTAGATATGGATATATCTATTTCTTGAAACATAAGTCTGAAACTTTCGAGAAGTTTAAGGAATTTCAAAGTGAGGTTGAGAATCAACGTAACAAGAAGATTAAATTTCTACGTTCTGATCGTGGAGGTGAATATCTAAGTTACGAGTTTGGCGAGCATTTAAAGAAATGCGGAATACTTTCACAATTGACACCGCCGGGAACACCACAGCGTAATGGTGTGTCCGAACGTTATGTCGAACTCTCTTAGATATGGTTCGTTCTATGATGTCATTTACAGATTTACCGCTATCATTTTGGGGTTATGCATTAGAAACAGCCGCATTCACTTTAAATAGGGCACCATCTAAGTCCGTTTAAACGACACCGTATGAATTATGGTTTGGGAAGAAACCTAAATTGTCGTTCCTTAAAGTTTGGGGTTGCGAAGCCTATGTAAAGAAGTTACAGTCGGACAATCTTGAACCCAAAGCGGAAAAATGTGTCTTCATAGGATACCAGAAGGAAACTATCGGGTATACCTTCTATCATAGATCCGAAGGCAAAATCTTCGTTGCCAAGAATGGATCCTTTCTAGAGAAGGAATTTCTCTCGAAAGAAGTGACTGGAAGGAAAGTAGAACTCGACGAGGTTGACGAACCTTCTCTCGAACTTGCAAGTAGCGCAACACCGGAAGAAGTTCCAGTGGTGCCTGCACTAATAAGAGAGGAAGCTAATGATGATGATCATGAAACTTCGGTTGTAGTTGCTACAGAGCCTCGCAGGTCAACGAGAACTCGTACCACTCCTGATTGGTATGATCCCGTTATGAGTGTCATGTTGGTGGACAACACCGATGACCCTGCGACATATGAGGAAGCGATGATGAGCCTAGATTCCAATAAATGGCAAGAATCCATGAAATCCAAGATTGGATCCATGTATGAAAACCAAGTATGGACTTTGGTGGACTTACCGGATGGCCGGAAGGCTGTCGAGAACAAATGGATTTTCAAGAAGAAAACAGATGCTGATGGTAATGTTACTGTCTATAAAGCTCGACTTGTCGCAAAAGGGTTTCGACAAATTCAACGAGTTGACTACGATGAGACTTTCTCACCTGTAGCGAAGCTAAAGTCTGTGAGGATTATGTTAGCAATCGCTGCATATTATGATTATGAGATATGGCAGATGGATGTCAAAACAGCATTCCTCAATGGAGACATTGATGAAGAGTTGTATATGATGCAACCCAAAGGTTTTGTCGATCCTAAAGATGCTAACAAGGTATGCAAACTTCAACGATCCATTTATGGATTGAAGCAAGCATCCCGAAGTTGGAATCAACGTTTTGATAAGGTAATCAAAAGTTTTGGATTTATACAAACTTATGGAGAAGCTTGTATTTACAAGAAAGTGAATGGGAACTCTGTAGCATTCTTAATACTATATGTGGATGACATATTATTGATTGGGAATGATGTAGAACTTCTTAATAGTGTCAAGGAATATTTAAATAATAGTTTTTCAATGAAAGATCTTGGCAAAGCAGCTTACATATTAGGCATAAAGATTTATAGAGATAGATCGAGACGCCTAATATCATTGTCACAAAGTACATATTTGGACAAAGTTCTAAAGAGGTTTGGAATGGAAGATAGCAAGAAAGGGTTCTTGCCCATGTTGCCCAATACGACGTTGAGTAAAACTCAAAGTCCGACAACAGCAGAAGATAGAGAAAGGATGAGTAAGACTCCCTATGCCTCAGCCATAGGATCTCTAATGTATGCCATGCTATGTACTAGACCCGACATTGCATATGCTGTTAGTTTAACTAGCAAATATCAAAGTGATCCAGGAGTGGATCATTGGACAGCGGTCAAAAACATCCTTAAGTACTTGAGAAGAACTAAGGATATGGTTCTTTCTTATGGAGGTGATGAACAGCTCGTTGTTAATGGTTACACCGATGCTAGTTGGAACACCGATCCAGATGATTCTAAATCTCAATCTGGATACGTATTTATTTTGAATGGTGCAGCAGTTAGCTGGAGGAGTGCAAAGAAAAGCGTTGTGGCGAGATCTTCAACTGAATCGGAATACATGGCTGCTTCGGAGGCTTCACAAGAAGCGATATGGATGAAAGAGTTCATTACAGAGCTGGGTGTGGTTCCTAGTGCTGGACCCAATGTCTATCTCTTGTGATAACATGGGCGCCATAGCCAATGCGCAAGAACCAAGGTCACACAAGAAGCTGAAGCACATCAAGCTACGTTTTCACGCTATTCGAGAACATGTCCAAGATGGGGACATAAAGATTTGCAAAGTACACACAGATCTGAATGTGGCGGATCCGTTGACTAAACCTCTCCCGAGGGCAAAACATGACCAACACCAAACTGCCATGGGTGTTCGGTATATTACCATGTAATCTAGATTAGATGACTCTAGTGCAAGTGGGAGACTGTTGGAGATATGCCCTAGAGGCAATAATAAATATAGTTATTATTATATCTTTGTGTTTATGATAAATGTTTACATTCATGCTATAATAGTATTAACAAGGAAACATTAATACTTGTGTGATTTGTAAACTAAAATAGAGTCCCTAGTAAAGCCTCTTTATAATACTAGCTTGTTGGTTAATAAATGATTGTGGTTTCCCTATCATGAACATTGAGATGTTATTAACAACAAGGTCATATCGTTAGGAGAATGTTATGGTGGACATACTCCTATAGATAAGCGTAGCATAAAGATCAAGTCATTTTAATAGTTTAATTGCTATATGCTTTCTGATACATAGTAACCTAATTCCTTCGACCATGAGATCATGCATAGCACCTTCACTAGAAGGATGCTTTGATGACATCAAACACCACACCGTAACTGGGTGGCTATAAAGGTGGCATTGAGTGTTCGGAAAGTATTGGTTGAGACACATGGATCAAGAGTGGGATTTGTCCATCCATATGATGATAGATATACTGGGCCCTCTCGGTGGAATGTCATACAATTAGCTTGCAAGCATGTGACTGGCTCACAAGGGATCACATATCACGGAGCGAGAAAAGAGTACTTATCGATGCGAGGTTGAACTAGGTATGCAGAGATACCGACGATCATAACCTCGGATAAGTAAACTATCGTGAGACAAAGGGAAATTGGTATCGTGTGTAAGTGGTTCATTCGATCACAAAGTAATCGTAGAAATATGTGGGAGCCATATGAATTTCCAGATTCCTCTATTGGTTATTGTTCGGAGAAGTGTCTCGATCATGTCCGCATAATTCACGAACCGTAGGGAGACACACTTAAGGATTCGACGTTGTTTGAGTAGTTATGGAATGATGAGTAAGAGACCGAATGTTGTTCGTAGTCTCGGATAGGATCCGGGATATCACGAGGAGATCCGGAATGGTCCGGAGAATAATATTCATATAAGGAAAGTCCTGTTTCGGGGTTGGAGAATGGTTCCGGTGTTTTCATCGGGAATGTTCTAGAAGGTTCCGGAATGTCCGGCACTCCGGAGGGGAAGGGTACATGAATGTGTTATATCAAGTTGGTATGATTGCATCATGTACTAGGTGTCATTGCTGAACAAAATAATGGGTTTAATCAAATCCTAGTTTGAAAAGTCAAACGCCAATTTGAAAAGTCAAACGGCTATTTTGGGAAGTGGGAGGGAAGTGGGAAACCGAGTTGGGGAGGAGTTCCTCCTCCACCGCCGGCCCACTTGGGATCCGAGTTTGGGAGGGACTCCCCTCCCCTTGGCCGGCGCCTCCCACCTATAAAGGGAGGGACGGGGCTGCCCCTCCTAGTACACAAGATCTCCACCCAAAACCCTAGCCCGGCGCCGCCACCTCCTGTTGCCGCCTCCTAGGGCTCCCCTAGCCGCCGACTTGGGCAAGCCCCAAACCCTAGCCGCCGGCCCTAGCACCTCCTCCTTGGTGTGTCTAAACCCTAGATCGCCGAGGAGCTCTCTCATAGTCCACCATACTCGCTCCGGCTTTAGACGAAGCCCTGCGAGAACTTCCCTCTACTTCCGGTATCACGCCTCGTGCTGCCGGAATCACGAGGAGAGTACTACAACCTCTACTGCCTGCTGGAACAAGGGAAGGTAAGGTCTTCGTCGAGTACCGAACGTGTGAACGACTGCGGGAGCGCTGCCGGAACGTAGCGCCGGAAGAATCGTCTAAGCGATCTTGAGATCGGGAAGAGTACGACTACATCACCCACGAGAATCCGCTCTCGTTAAACACTTTGGAATCTTCGAGGGTGAGTTATTCCATCGACTCGTTGCTACAATCTACTAGATAGATCTTGGCTTGTTTGTTTGTATGCGATAGAATTTTTTTGTTTTCCATGCTATGAAACCCTACATTTCTAACTTATGTCTCCCTTAACTGTTTTCTCCTTTGCCACGTCAGCCCCTGGCATCAGGTCCCGTTGTCAGAAACGTCGTTAAAGCTCGCCAAATCGAGTATCAGCGCATATTGCAATCCACCGGTGCAATGTACGTGATCTTTTGCCAATATACCGAAAGTCGGTGGATTTTTGAACTCCTCATACAAATATTGCGGTTTTTTGTAATTAACTTGATTAGGTCATATGAAAAATTAGCGTATCCGACATATTATATACATCATTTTGATAGAAAATCAGGTTATATAAGAGATTATGTGCATCTTTTTGCATCTTTACTTCGTATCTGTACGAGATTATGTAACGGAGGTAGCCCTCCAGGATTTGGTCTATAGTTCAGTATGTTTGTGGACATCTGTACGAGATAGAGTGTGCCCTATTCTACTAAGGAGAAGGATTTGGTCTACAGGTCAGTATGTTAACTACGCTGCTTCAATCGTCGACAACATCTACTTTACATGGTTAGGTTTTCACTTTTCTTTGTTGGACTCTACAGTTTGGTTTACTCTAATATATCACGAGACACTACAGGACATGCGCGCTACGCCGAGGGTAAAAAGCCGTCGGCGTAGGCTAAAATGTCCTCGGGGTATGGTACGCCGAAGGTTGTCCTCGGCGTAGCCTCCTCGGCAAAGGTCTTTCTCGGCGGAGCACGTAGAGGCCGTCGGCGTATCAAAATGCCGTCGGCGTATGCTACGCCGAGGGCAATGCCGTCGGCGTAGCGGCCGTCGGCATAGCTTGTCGACAGGTTGCAAAACATTTTTTTAAAAAAAATAATTATCTTATTTTATTTTTTTTCTCAATTTTTGAATCTTGAATTGTTTGACTCGTTAATCTCCCACTTTGAACATTTTTAACACTAATTACATTTAATATTTAATTAAATTGCAGTCTTGGTCAAACTTTCCGGCCGGTCACCCATCCTAATACTACTCTAGCTCCAGCACGCTTAACTTCCTCTTTCCTTCAGAATCTGTTTCCGCAAAATAATTTATACATTATTGTCAATACTATGATATCAATCCTATTAACCCTTATATCAACATGTCACATGTTTGTATTTTTTGAAATTACAAACAATTAACTAAGTAAACATTAATAAATAAGTAAACATATTATTGAATTCAAATAAAAATATAATAATTTTACTTTTTTCTATTTTTTATTTAATATGGAATAATTAATATCTTTAAATCTGTAAATCGGAATTTAACAAATAATATGTATAAATTGATCAGAAAAATGAGAGGAATCCAAATATGATATCCATATCAACTAATCACAAACCCTCCGATTTTTGAATTATCTATTTGGTGGTTGCTTTAGAAAATTCTCCTTTTGCGCTCGGATAATGAAAAATGCCTTTTTGGTGCGATGAAAAGAAAAACTTGCATTGATTCTTTAATAAAATAGCATATTGTGAACCTAAAAATGATTTTTGTAAAAAAACATGAGCATCGTATCATGTACATGTAGTTCATATCTGACCCACTTCCTACCGATTCGGCAGGAATTTGTCTTTTTCACCAGAGGTGGACGGAAAGGTTTCAGATACCCTTGTTGGGACATTGTCCATAAAAGGTGGTATAGTATTTTTGTAAAATGTGGTGGTAGCATTTTGAATTAGTCATTTGGTGGTTGCTTCACAAAATCGTCCGTTTTTTGTGCTCGGAAAATGGGAAATGGTTTTTGGATGCGACGAAAAGGAAAACTTCCTCCTGCAACATTGTTCGCTATCCTATGATGCATGTGTATGCACAATATGGGCACATTATCACAAACTATGCCTTGATTTTAGCCATAACATTGGTCATTTGACCCGAAAGCCAAGAAACCTCGAATGAGATAGGTCATTTTGTGAAGGTTTTTTTGAGACATAATCAATATATCAAGTTTAATATTTTTACTTATAACTATGTCACATAATATGACACCATGCCAAGGTTTCGCATTGTTTCGATCGTTTTTGAATTTTTTTTATGCCCGTTTTAAACTATCGTCAAACTTTGTCGAACGTCGGGCATGAAGATTCTTAGCTCGGGACCGAGCCTCGCTAAACTTGCATTGGATTTTTGATAAAATAGCATATTGTGAACCTAAAAATTATTTTTGTAAAAAAACATGAGCATCGGATCTTGTACCTGTAGTTCATATCTGACCCACTTCCTACCGATTCGGCAGGAATTTGTCTTTTTCACTAGAGGTGGACGGAAAGGTTTTGGATCTCCTTATTGGGACATTGTCTGTATAAGGTGGTATAGTATTTTTTGTAAAATGTTTTGGTACCATTTTGAATTATCCATTTGGTGGTTGCTTCACAAAACCGTCCATTTTTTGTGCTCAGAAAATGGGAAATGGCTTTTTGGTGCCACGAAAAGGAAAACTTCCTCCTACAATATTGTTCGCCATCCCATGATACATGTGTATGCACAATATGGGCACATTATCACAAACTATGCCTTAATTCTAGCCATAACATTGGTCATTTGACCCGAAAGACAAGAAACCTCGAATGAGATAGGTCATTTTGTGAAGGTTTTTTTTGAGACATAATCAATATATCAAGTTTGATATTTTTACTTATAACTATGTCACATAATATGACACCACGCGAAGGTTTCGCATTGTTTCGATCGTTTTTGAATTTTTTATGCCCATTTTAAACTATCGTCAAACTTTGTCAAACGGCGGGCATGAAGATTTTTAGCTCGGGGCCGAGCCTTGCTAAACTTGCATTGGATCTTTGATAAAATAGCATATTGTGAACCTAAAAATGATTTTTGTAAAAAAAATGAGCATCGGATCTTGTACCTGCAGTTCATATCTGACCCACTTCCTGCCCATTCGGCAGGAATTTGTCTTTTTCACCAGAGGTGGACGGAAAGGTTTCGGATCCCCCTGTTGGGACATTGTGCATATAAGGTAGTATAGTATTTTTATAAAATGTGGTGGTAGCATTTTGAATTAGCCATTTGGTGGTTGCTTCACAAAACCGTCCATTTTCTGTGCTCGGAAAATGGGAAATGGCTTTTTGGTGCGACGAAAAGGAAAACTTCCTTGTGCAACATTGTTCGCCATCCCATGATGCATGTGTATGCACAATATGGGCATATTATCACAAACTATGCCTTGATTCTAACCATAACATTGGTCATTTGACCCGAAAGGCAAGAAACCTCGAATGAGATAGGTCATTTTGTGAAGGTTTTTTGAGACATAATTAATATATCAAGTTTAATATTTTTACTTATAACTATGTCACATAATATGACACCACGCGAAGGTTTCACATTGTTTCGATCGTTTTTGAATTTTTTATGCCCGTTCTAAACTATCGTCAAACTTTGTCGAACGCCGGACATGAAGATTCTTAGCTCGGGGCCGAGCCTCGCTAAACTTGCATTGGATTTTTGATAAAATAGCATATTGTGAACCTAAAAATGATTTTTGTAAAAAAACATGAGCATCGGATCATGTACCTGTAGTTCATATCTGACTCACTTCCTACCGATTCGGCAAGAATTTGTCTTTTTCACCAGAGGTGGACAAAAAGGTTTCGGATCCTCTTATTGGGACATTGTCCATATAAGGTGGTATAGTATTTTTTTTAAATTTGGTGGTACCATTTAGAATTAGCCATTTGGTGGTTGCTTCACAAAACCGTCCGTTTTTTATGCTCGGAAAATGGAAAATGCCTTTTTGGTGCGACAAAAAGGAAAGCTTCCTCGTACAACATTGTTTGCTATCCCATGATGCATGTGTATACACAATATGGGCACATTATCACAAACTATGCCTTGATTCTAGCCATAACATTAGTCATTTGACCAGAAAACCAAGAATAAACCTCGAATGAGATATGTCATTTTGTGAAGGTTTCTTTGAGACATAATCAATATACCAAGTTTTATATTTTTCCTTCTAACTATGTCACATAATATAACACCACGCGAAGGTTTCGTATTGTTTCGATCATTTTTAAATTTTTTATGCCCGTTTTAAACTATATATAATGTTTTATGTTTTACTTAATTTTTATTTACAAATGTGTAATATTTGAGTGTAGATAGACAGGTCTTATTTTTTTGCAAATTTTGATATATTATTTGTATTTTTCCGAATTAGAATGATTTAGTTATGATTTTCAAAGTTTAATGAGATAAAATAAAAAATAGCTACGCCGAGGGCAGCCGTCGGCGTAGCATAGGATATGCCGAGGGAAATTCTACGTCGATGGCTGCTTGGCGGAGCTGACCTAGACGATGGATACGCCGACGGCCCCGACGTTTGGCCGTCGGCGTAGCGACCGACCGTCGGCGTAGCTTCCCATTCCTGTAGTGAGAATTCTCCTCGACTTGACCTACAACATGATATTATGCACAATTCCATGTCTCCATTACAACAACGACCGCTATCCGTGACTTGAAAGGAAAAGGATTCAAGAGCATTTCAATTGTTACTTGGACGATAGCTACGCCATTTTATAGCAAATAGAGACTCCTACATTTTCCACTTTGCATATCATCATATCATCCAGGTTTTGCTCTATTTCGTCGCCGCATATTCGTGTGTGAGGAAGCAAGATATGTGTGCTCGATTGCCTGCCTCTTTTATGTGGAAGAAGCAAAACTTGTGTGCTCGCCTTTCTCTTCATGCAACTCCTTGGGGCTTCCTCCATTGTATTTTCATTATAAGAGAGGAAGCATTCTGCCAGCTTTTGCTTTTTCTTTGCTAACGCTGAGCGATCCCCCGATTTCTACCTAGCGGATTTACGGTTAATACATTTTGTATGGCACAGAATATGAACAACTAACAATAGAACGCCCTCCTGAGCTAGACAAGCAGTAGGACTCTTTGCTCAACAATGTGAATGATTAGTTGAGAGAAAAGAATTATAAAATAAAACGTTGCAAAAGAATGGACATGTATGAAATATTGTCTAGTGGTTAAAATTCGTTCGACTGTGCTGGTCATTTTGTGTGTCAATATAAATTGTTCTTTTCTTTCCATATAAAAGAGTCCAGTGGTCATATAGCATAGTGGCACACGCACTGCTCTCTGGCTACTTCGAATACTACGAAATACTAATGACTAATGAGAGATGCATGAACTTTTTAAATTCTGCGTGCTGTTGTTCTTTCCGAAGAAGAAAAAACAGGCAGGCTCAAAATGACCAGAATGATCATTTTCGAGGAGACAAAAAATGTCTGTCCAGTTCGACCACTGAGCCCCTAATCCAAAGAGGTATATGATGGAATTGTAGAAAACTTGTGTGAGATGGGAGAGACACACGATTCATCATATTTGGTTCACTCTAATATCCCATAACGATAATTCTGAGTAAAATCCCTCATGTCTGTATGAGGTATTTTACCTGGACACGAATGGTGAAGCACCCATTTTATACAGGACTGATCCAAGTACTAGAAACTCATCTAGTTTTTGCTCATGCATACGACTCTTTCTGCAGCAAGAATTGTGTGAAGGTGAAGCAAAATTTGCATGCCCTTCTTCCTCTTGGAAGATTTTTTTTCCAATATGGGCCAGACGATATCTGGCATAGGCCTCCACACAACAAAGGCCATTGACACGAATGGGCACATATATAACATCTGATAGGCCTACTTCGACTAGTCTAGAGCGCTCCTTCTAGCTCCTTGTAGTGGTTTTACTCCTAAAATTGCATGAAGAAGCATATGGTCTTTGGTTTCAAAAACAAATACTTTAAGAGAACTCATCAATAACATGTGGAAGTAGATCATGTCAACATACACACGAATCCTCGATAAAACCAAGATGGTTTGGTGACCGATGGTAATCCGAGGCTCTCGATTGAGCCGTCACTGAAGCACGTAAAAAAAATGATCATGCTGCATCTTTTGCTCTCTAGAACTGCGAAATTGCACATGTCCAACATTGAGTATTATAAAGCATGCAAGACAAATGTCAACCGAGACAACTCGATTCAGCTCTAAGAATAAATAAAACTCCACACGAATGGACACGCGAAGCTTCCTATAAACATGATGCGTCTCTACTCTTTCTCGTGGTTTAGCAGGGCGGATCAACCTGTTGGCGCAAAGGCGCAAGCCAATCCTTTTGTCCATCCAACACCATAAGCTTTGCTGGTACATGGCCATCGGCTCTCTGATAAATCTCTGTTGGAACCTAGTATGAAATCTGACTACTACGGTCATTTTTTTCCAATGCCTTGACTGGTGTTGTGAACCGTCGCAACCTTGAGGAGACGAAGGAACACAACAACTATACTCTAATCAGCGACAAATCCATCCCTGAAGCGAGGGGCAGATCATCAGCATCCACGGCGAGCACTGTCGCCTCATATAGAGCCATAGAGATACCCTACGGGCTCGACACGCATCGGCAGGGTCGGTCTACAGATTTTGGGGGCCCTAGAGCAACATAAAATCAGTGGCCCCTTGTTTAATGTGGTTTTACCCCATGCATATGCTTGCACGCGCTAAGTCATTCTTCCTGTAGTAGAAACACACCTTCTGCTTTCCTTGATAGGATAGGATGGGTCGTGGTTCTTCTGGTTTATATGGTTCGGTTAAGTAGGCCGAGCCGACACGTGTGTGTGACTACTAGTTGGAACCGCTCGACCTTTGCAGTTCATGCAGGACCTGAAAAAAAAAGGAAAATGATCACAATCCCCCGGACGATACCATCGTCCGGGTCAACAACGCGCTGAATGCGACCAGTCGTGGACCCACCTTATCACATCCTTTCGTCCTCCTCTTCGTGAATCTCGCCTCGGCAGAAAACCAGCAAGGATCCAAATCTCCAATGGGGCTTGCTGCCTTTGCTCCACCGGCCGTCGCTGCCGCCCGCCGCCGGCCAACACCGCCTCCAGGCGCCGCCCTGCTGCTCCTCCATCTAACCTTCGGACTGGCATCGAGGACGACGGGCTCGCCCCACTTCTGCTACCAGGACGCCGAGGCTCTCCTCCGACAAGGGCCTCGCCGGAAGCCGTCCAGCTACTTCCTCTCTCATACCTCCGGCGAGGACACTCCTATGCACGCTACCTACTGCGATGGATTTTTTCTGCCAAAATGAGTGTATTTGCTACCGAAGGCTTTGGTTGTTGCTATCAAGGCCCCTGGATTTTTCTACTCTGGATTTTTGCATGTTAGAGAATTGCTGGGATGGGAATTTTCTATATATCAAAATGGTTTTTCTACATTGATACATTTTTTTGCTATCTCTGTTTTTTTGTTTTGCTATAATACCATAAAATTTTTGCTACAAGTTCTCCGACGAGGTCTTCTAGCTAAATTCTCTGGCGATGTCTCTGACGAAATAGGTTTTTTGCTACATTAGAAGAACACTGTGTTGGAGATATGCCCTAGAGGCAATAATAAAAGTGGTTATTATTATATATTTTTGTTTATGATAAATGTTTACTTTCATGTTGTAATAGTATTAAACTGGAAACATTAATACTTGTGTGATTTATAAACTAAATTGGAGTCCCTGGTAAAGTCTCTTTATAATACTAGCTTGTTGATTAATAGATGATCGTGGTTTCTCGATCAGAAATATTGAGATGTTATTAATAACAAGATCATATCATTAGGAGAATGATATGATGGACATACTCCTATAGATAAGCTTAGCATAAAGATCAAGTCATTTTAATAGTTCGTTTGCTATAAGCTTTCTGATACATAGTAACCTAATTCCTTCGACCATGAGATCATGCTAATCACCATCACCGGAAGGATGCTTTGATGAAATCAAACACCACACCATAATTGGGTGGCTATAAAGGTGACATTAAGTGTTCGGAAAGTATGGGTTGAGGCACATGGATCAAGAGTGAGGCATATGACGGATAGATATACTCTGGGCCCTCTCGGTGGAATGTCATCCAACTGGCTTGCAAGCATGTGACTAGATCACAAGGGATCACATATCACGGGAAAAAGAAAAGAGTACTTATCGGTAACGAGGTTGAAGTAGGTATGCAGAGATACCGACGATCAAAACCTCGGATAAGTAAACTATCGTGAGACAAAGGGAAATTGGTATCGTATGTAAGTGGTTCATTCGATCGCAAAGTAATCATAGAAATATGTGGAAGCCATATGAATTTCCAGATTCCTCTATTGGTTATTGATCGGAGAAGTGTCTTGGTCATATCCGCATAATTCATGAACCGTAGGGAGACACACTTAAGGATTCGATGTTGTTTAGTAGATATGGAATGTTAATAGGGATACCTAATGTTTTTAGGAGTCTCGAATGAGATCTAGGATATCATGCGGAGATCCGGAATGGTCTGGAGAATAAGATTCATATAAGGAAAGTCCTATTTCGGAGTTCGGGAAAGTTTCTAATGTTTTCATCGGAGAAGTTCTAGAAGGGTCTAGAAGGTTCACCGGTCCGGAAGGGAAATGGTCCATGAATGTGTCATGGATATGTGGAATGATTGGATCATATCCTATGTCACTTGGTGATGACATTTGCAAGAGAGAAATAAAGCTCTAAATTAAAAGTCAAACGGGAAGTTTGAAAAATCAAACTGGAACAATGGTTTCCTAGTGGGATAAGAAACAAGTCCTTCTCTCAATACAACTTGGGTTTGGGTTTGGATTCAAACCCACCCCTCCCAAGGTTGTCCCTCCCTCTTATAAATAGAGGGGGAGGGCTGCCCCAACACCACAAGAGTCAAGACCTCCCAACACACCCGCGCCGCCGCTGCCGCCGCGCGCCGCCGCCCTAGACGCCGCCGACACCTCCTCCTCTCATTCATCTAAACCCTAGATCTCCGGGAAACCCTAATCCACCATAACTCGCATCCGGCTTAGGCGAAGCCCTGCGGGATCTTCCCTCTACTTCCGACACCACGCCGTCATGCTGTCGGAATCACGAGGGGAGAACTACAACCTCCGCTACCTGCTGGAACAAGGGAGAGGAAGGTCTTCATCGAGTACCGAACATGTGACTGACTGCGGAAGCGGTGCCGGAACGCAATGCCGGAAGGATCGTCTACGCGATCTTGAGATGGGCAAGTGTATGGCTACATCACCCACGAGAATCTTCTCTCGTTAACCGCTTTGGAATCTTCGAGGGTGAGTACTTCTATCGACTCGTTGCTACAATCTAGTAGATAGATATTGGCTTGTTTGTGTGCATGCGGTAGAATTTTTTTGTTTTCCATGCTACGAACCCCTACAGTGGTATCAGAGCCAGGTTTATATGTAGATCTATTGCACGAGTAGAACACAATGGTCATTATGGGTGGTGATGCTTTTATTATCAATTTTTTTGTGTACTTTGCATCTTGCGGTATGATGGGATGAAGCGGCCCGGGCTAACCTTACATGACATCATTCATGAGACTTGCTCCACGCTCAACATGCAACTTGTATTGCATAAGTGGCTTTGCAGGTGTCTGTCTCTCCCATCATAGTATAGATTTAATTTACAATGGGCACTTGATAGTTCAAACATCAACATTGTGGTTCTTGTTCGTAAGTTAGAACGACACTTATTGAAAGCCCCAAACCACGTAAAACATGCAAAGAAAATTAGAGGCGTCTAACTTTGTTTTGCAGGGGTGTGCTGTGATGTGATATGGCCATGATTGTGATTATATATGATGTATGCAATGTTCCTTATTGTAAGTTGGCAACCGGCAGGAGCCATATGGTTGTCTTATAAATTCCGTTAAGACCTGCGTGTCTATTCAAAGTAGTTGTAATAGTTGAAGTTGGTGGAAGACAGCCATGAAACGGCGCCGTTGACCTTGACGCCATACCGGTGATGATGGAGATCATGTTCGTGCTTGAAGATGGAGATCGGAAGTACAAGAAGAAAGGCCATATCATATCACATATTATGAATTGCATGTGATGTTAATCCTTTATGCATCTTGTATTGCTTAGTTTGCGACGGTAGCATTATAAGATGATCCCTCAAGCACATAATTTCAAGTATTAAAGCGTTCATCCTTAGTAAGCACCATTGCTAAAGCTCATTGTTTCGAACCACCACGTGATGATCGGGTGTGTTAGATTCTGTGATTGTATACAACATGAGCAAGCTAGATTTTCTCATGCGGAAGCTAAGGTTTGATCTTGACGAGCCTAGCATGTACAGACATGGTCTCGGAACACGGATCACCAAAAGGTAAAGCATGAGTCATATAGTAGATATGATGAACATGTTGATTGTTCGCCATTGAAGCTACATCAACTCTCGTGATGATCGGTTTTGATGTGGTGGATTTGTTTCGTGTGATCACTAAAACAATTTGAGTGATATTGTTTTGAGTGGGAGTTCACCTAGATTAATTTAACTATTAATTAGAACTCAAATTTGTCATAAACTTAGTCTTAACTATTGCAAATATGTTGTAGATCAATGGCGGCCCCTACCATCAATTTTAATGCGTTCCTAGAGAAAGAAAAGTTAAAAAACAATGGAAGCAACTTCACGGATTGGTTCCACAATTTGAGGATGGTCCTCAATGCTGGTAATTTTACCTATGTGCTGGATGCACCGCTGGGTGACCCGCCTACAGCTACTGCTACCGATGAGGTAAAGAATGTTTTCCTCGCTCAGAAGAATCAGTACTCCACAGTTCGGTGTGCTATCTTGTATGGTTTGGAATCAGAGCTTCATAAAAGGTTTGAGAACCATGACCCACATGATATTATCCGTGAACTCAAAATAATATTTGAGGCTCACGCGGCAGTTGAGAGTTATGAGGCTTCTGAAAAGTTCTTTAACATCAAGATGGAAGAGGGCAGCTCCGTCAGTGAGCACGTGCTTAAGATGTCTGGGCACGCAAGCAAGCTTCAAAGCTTGGGTATAGTGATTCCTAATGCTTTGGGGATTCACCGTGTCCTCCAATCACTACCACCAAGTTACAAGAACTTTGTGATGAACTACAATATGCAAAAGATGGACAATTCGTTGTTAGAACTCTTCTCCATGTTAAAATCTGCAGAAGTGGAGATCAAGAAAGAGCACCAAGTCTTGTTGGTCAATAAGACCACCAAATTGAAGAAGCAAGGCAAGTCTAAGAAAAAGGGAAACTTCAAGAAGGGCGGTAAGAAAGTTACCATGGCGAAAGAAGACCAAGGCTTGGCCTAAGCACGATCTTGAGTGCTTATCTTGCAAGGAGAAGATCCTTTGAGCGGAATTGCCCAAAGTACTTGGTGGATTTGAAGAGCGGAAACATTAAGAAGAAGAAAGGTATATCGATATACATGTTATTGATGTGTATCTCACTAGTACTCGTAGTAGTGCACAGGTATTTAATCTTTTGGTTGCTCATATTTGTAACTCGAAGCAGTCTTGCAAAATAAGCGGAAGCTAGCGAAGAACAAGGTGAGGATGCGTTGGAAATGGATCAAAGGTTGATGTGATCGCGATTACACGCTACCTCTTCATCTATCATCGGGATTAGTTTTATACTTAAATAATTGTTATTTGGTGCCTGCGTTGAGCATGAACATTATATCTGGATCATGTTTATTGCAAGACGGTTACTTGTTTAAGTCCGAGAATAATGGTTGTTCGATTTATATGAGTAATATGTTTTATGCACATGCACCTTTGATAGATGGTCTATTCTTATTGAATCTCGATTGTGGAAATACACACATTAATAACATTGAAGCTAAACGTTTGAAATTGAGTGATAACTCAACCTATATGTGGCACTGTCGTCTTGGTCACATTGGAGTGAAGCGTATGAAGAAACTCCATTCCGATGGACTTCTTGAATCACTTTAAAGATGGGTAAAATGACTAAGACTCCATTTTCTGGTATGATGGAGCGAGCTATGGACTTAATGGAATTCATACATACCGATGTGTGTGGCCCAATGAGTGTAGCATCGCGCGGGGGTTATCGTTATGTTCTTACCTTCACGGATGACTTGAGTAGATATGGGTATATCTATTTCATGAAACATAAGTCCGAAACTTTCGAGAAGTTTAAGGAGTTTCAAAGTGAGGTAGAGAATCAACGTAACAAGAAGATTAAATTTCTACAATCTGATCGTGGAGGTGAATATCTAAGTTACGAGTTTGGCGAGCATTTGAAGAAATGCGGAATACTTTCACAATTGACACCGCCGGGAACACCATAGCGTAATGGTGTGTCCAAACGTCGTAGTCGAACTCTCTTAGATATGGTTCGTTCTATGATGTCACTTATAGATTTACCGCTATCATTTTGGGGTTATGCATTAGAAACAACCGCATTCACTTTAAATAGGGCACCATCTAAATCCGTTGAAACGACACCGTATGAATTGTGGTTTGGGAAGAAACCTAAATTGTCGTTCCTTAAAGTTTGGGGTTGCGAAGCTTATGTAAAGAAGTGAAAGTGTAAGATGGTTAACCTAGAGGGGGGTGAATAGGGGTCTACAAAATTCTTTATAATCTTTTGCAAGTTTTAGGCTTTGCGGAATATAAGTGAGCCTAAATGCAAACTAGGTGAGGCAACCTAGATGATGTACAAGATACTTCAAGCTCGAAGGCTATCACAAGGTAGGCAACACAAGTAAGAGATCGGTTAAGGAATAACCGAAGCACGCGGGGACGAAGATGTATTCCCGTGTTCACCACCTTTGGGAAGGGGGCTATGTCACGTTGGAGAGGTGTGAGGTTCCATGAAGGATTCCTCACGCGCCACGAAGGCTCACCTTCTTCTCCGAGCCTATCCCACGAAGGAATAGCTCACTTACTCGTGGTAGACTTTAGGGTAGTCTCCAAACCCTCACAAACTTTCCACGGGGCAAACCACAAGCCGAATGCCTCCGGGCGACCCTACCCACCTAGGGTTTCCCACAAACCCAAGAGTAACAAGCTAACTCAATGAAATCAAGGGGGAATGAACTTTGGCTTGGTGGAAACGTAGATCGGGACCTCCTCTTCCTTTCTACCAAAGGGATTTGGATTTGGTTGGGTAGAATGGGAGATCCTCAAGCTTTTGTGTTTCAACAATGGGGAGAGAGAGAGAGCTTCACGAAATGATATGAACTGAATGCCTAACCTACTCAAGCTGGAAGAAGGGATATTTATACTCAAGGAGAAAACTAGCCGTTTTGAGCCAAAAACGCAAGGTCCAGTTTTAAGTTCGGTTGGTCCGGCCCACACACCGGACAGTCCGGTCCACAGCCCGGAAAACTGGACTGAAACCGAAACTGCTCTCAGTAACCAGACTCGGATAGACTCGGAGTGAGAAAACCGGAGAACCCGGTTTGAGTCCGGATTTCCGATCCTGACACCGGACGGTCCGGTCTGGGAGCCGGTCCAACCGGTCTGAAAACCGGATCTGCAGAAAAGGCTTAGGTGGATAGGATTTCTTCTCTTCTCTCTTTGGTGATGGATTAGGTAGGAGAGAGGGATGTGTATATGTCTTAGGTGATCATCCCCAACAAGCTCATCGAGAGAACCCCTCTTAATAGTGCGGAGCTCCTAACCGGACTCAAATTACATGAAAAGGGAAAACTCCGGTGCGAAGCTTCATTATCAAAATGGGGGGGTCTCCGATAACATTTCATCACAGCATTGGACTAGAACCTGTGTAAGACACTAGAAATAGCATTAGTCCACTCTAACCATGGTGTCATTGTCAACCAAAAATAGCATAGGGTAAAATACCCTTTCAATCTCCCCCTTTTTGGTTGGCGATGACAAACCGAGCTAGAATTCACAAAGATATTATAAACAACAATAGACATAGTCATAGCATAATATAAATATCCATGGTTCACACACATAGCACAAACTTGTTCAACAGACAGAACGAAAGCAGATAGTTCATACATAAAGCGAAAGGGAAAGCACAATGCCATAAGAAGCAATGAGAACGCAAGGGGCATTGTGCTAACGGCAAACCCCGGAAAACCCGTAGATAACTAATAGAACTCTACTCTTCTCCCCCATTGGCATCAAGACACCAAAAAGGAAGAGGAGGAGAGCGATGCTAACGCAGCCCAACTAGAAGAACGGCGGAGGAGGAGGAGGAGGGACATCTTCCTCTTGAGTACTCACACTATCAAGAACATCATCATTGTCCTCATCAACATGACCCCGAAAGCGAGGGACCACCAGGACCACTGGGAGCAAACTGACCAGGGAAGAACCCATAGAACATAGCATCATCAAGAGGCGGCATCTCATAGTTGACATAAGGAACAAGGGCCATCTCAGGACCATCAGGTGGATGAGTGACATTCTGGGTCGCAAGAACTCATTGTGGCAGCGTCTAGTCTCCTGGCTCAATTCCAAAGCCTTGGGTGAGAGGAGGACTCACCAACAGGACGACGAGAACCAGCCCGAGTAGAAAAAGAAGGCCGAGGATCATGAGCAGCTTTGGTGCGGTGCTCAGTAGGCCGCATCCCAGGGATCTCAGGAGTGTGTGCACGGAGACAGAGATTAAGCATTTCTTGTTCCTCACGCTCGCCCACCATCACACCAGGTGGCACCACCCGATTGAGCAGCTTCTGAACATACGCGCAGAAAGTGGGAGTCATCCTGTCCAAAGCAGCCCGCCGCAGCTCACAGTACACAAAGTCACGTCCATCAATCTTCCTCAGCCGATCTGGGTGACAGTAGTACAACAAATTGGCAAAATACCCACGGCAGTTGGTGGAATCGCCAACACGGGGAACAAGGGACTGACGGAAGATAGTATCCAAGGTATGATAGTAGTAATACATGCCAGTCATGAACGGAGGACTCCACTGAGAATCACTAGGATAGCAGAAAGCAAGAGTCTCAGCAGGCTTGACCTTCTCACTGTGAATACAGAAGCCTCCGCCTCGACCAGTGTAGCCCATGACATCGACCAAAACAGCATAAGTAGCATGAAAACACCTCGTGCCAGTCATCCAGGTCATAGTGCGATCCTCATCATCATGAAAATAGACTGTGCAAAAGAACTGTCGGATGAAGTCGGGGTAATAGTCCTCCTTGAGACAGACGAGGTCGAACAGATCCATTTTACTCAAAGCTTCATCAACATAGAAGTAATCAGAGGCTGCATACATATTGAACCACTCCAGATTGAGAGCTTGAATGTGGCCACAAGGAGTGACCCGGAACTGAGTGTAAATGTGGTCACACATCATAGCCCGAGTCTCAGTCCAAAACTTCTTGTCAGATCCTTTATAGGTGCGTTGCTTGAAGCGATAGGGATTCTGCTTGCGGAGAGCCCTGTACTGACCAATCTCCATACCCTTCAGATTTTGACAAGGCACATCCTCAGCCTCGGCCTGAGAAGCTTGCTGCTTACCCCTGTTAGCTTTGAGTTTGATGCGCCCAGAGCGAGCGCTCCCCTCAGGTTCAAGCTGCACAGACGGAGGGTTGCGACGAGCCCGCTTACTCTTGTTAGCTACTTCGGGCACATACTCATGATCAGGCACATACTCATCACTAGCAGAATCAGCGTCTTCACCCGAGGACATGGCTTCCCGTGAAGGAAAGGACCAAGGAGCCCTTGAGGAAGGAGAACACCAAAAAGAGACCAAACCACCGTGAGAGGAAGAAATTCCTTTGGTGACAAGCCTCCAAAAGTCCTTCCTTACGAAATGGGGGCCCGATCTATGGATCCTAGGGGTGGAATCACCCTAGGAGAGGAGGGGAGGGTGGGGAGGGGCGACAATGGAGGAGGAGAGGTCGGGGGAAGTGAAGTGGAACTGTGGGAGGAGGGGAGGGACCAGGGAGAAGAGGAGAAAAGGAAAAAAAACAGATTTGAAACTCGGTTTTAAGTTCGGTTGAACCGAGATCCAAACCGGAGGACCTGGTCTACAGCTCGGAAAACCGGAGTAGAACCGAAAAACGGTTCAGATACGAGATCCGGATAGACCCGGTATAGTATAACCGGACTTTCCGGTTCTGGTCCGGATTTCCGACGCTGGCACCGGGTTGTCCGGTCTGGGAGCCGGTTCGACCGGGCCAAGAACCGAACAACAGAATTTTTTTTTTCGAGGATGGCATGTGCAATTAGAGGAAGATAGTAGACTCCAAAAGGGTAGAGGAAGCAGGTGATCTAGGCATGACTTTTGGAAAGAATCAATTTCAACCTCACAAAGAGCAACAATAGGCATGATTCGACAATATCAAGAGCGAGAGGAAAGATCAAACTCAGAGAGCCTCAAGATGGAAAACATTGAAAAGCAAAGGAGGCTAGAAGGTTGTGGGGGATTTCTCCCCCTATGTTTAAGCACATGTGTCATGACGCCTCAAAGATAGATGCTTGGACTCATATCATGACACGAGATCAATTTATGTTGCACACATAGGTATGCATCAAACCAAGACATGGTAAGATGGCTATCCCTACATGTGCAGCGCAACTAGTCTACATAGCATGTTAAGAGCAAGAATATAGTGCAAGAAGCAAATCAATCCAAGTTTTGGGGATCTAGGATACCGAGTTCTCGCCTTAACATGACAAACCGGGCTTCATCCAAAGGCTTCGTGAAGATATCGGCCAATTGGAACATCGTACCCACATGAGTGAGATTGATATCACCATTTGCGACATGGTCACGTAGGAAGTGGTGGCGAATGTCAATATGTTTGGTGCGGCAATGTTGGACGGGGTTGTTGGCGATCTTTATCGCGCTTTTATTGTCACATAGAAGAGGCACCGTACCAAGAGACACACCATAGTCTTTCAAGGTTTGCCTCATCCATAACAATTGCGCACAACAAGATGCCGCGGATATGTATTCGGCTTCGGCGGTGGATATGGCTGTGGAGTTTTGTTTCTTGGAATACCAACTCACCAACGACCGGCCAATAAATTGGCAATCCCCGGAGGTTGATTTCCGGTCAACCTTATCACCTGCCCAATCGGCATCCGAATAGCCAACAAGCTCAAAGGTTGACCCCTTTGGATACCAAAGCCCGAGAGTAGGAGTGAGAACAAGGTACCTAAAAATCCGTTTGACCGCCATCAAGTGGCACTCTTTGGGAGCGGATTGAAAACGAGCACACATTCCTACACTTAACATGATATCCGGCCTAGAAGCACAAAGGTAGAGCAAGGAACCAATCATAGAACGATATACCTTTTGATCCACGTCCTTCTCACCTACTCCAAGGCCAAGTTGTCCATTTAGTGGCATGGGTGTCTTCATGGGATTAGCCTTGGCCATCTCGAACTTATTGAGCATATCCTTAATGTACTTTTCTTGAGAGATGAAAGTGCCATGAGGAAGTTGCTTTATGATGAAGCCTAGAAAGAACTTCAACTCCCCCATCATGGACATCCTAAATTTCATAGTCATCAACTCGGCAAAAGCTTTGTTATGAGATTCGTTAGTTCCACCAAAGATAATATCATCAACATATATTTGAACAATAAATAAGCCACCCCCTTTAACCCGTTTGGTGAAAAGGGTGGAATCGACCTTACCCACGCTAAACCCATCCATGAGTAGAAAATCCCTAAGGTGATCATACCAAGCACGAGGAGCTTGCTTTAGTCCGTAGAGAGCCTTATGGAGTAGATACACATGGTTGGGATAGCATGTGTTTTCGAAACCCGGGGGTTGAGCTACATATGCAACCTCTTTCAAGGGACCATTAAGAAATGCACTTTTCACATCCATTTGATAAAGCTTGAAGTTATGGAAAGATGCATAAGCAAGCAAGAGACGAATAGCTTCAAGACGAGCAACGGGCGCAAAGGTGTCCTCATAGTCAATACCTTCTATTTGGGCATACCCTTGCGCCACTAACCTTGCTTTGTTCCTCGTGACGACCCCGTTCTCATCTTGCTTGTTTTTGAACACCCACTTGGTCCCAATAACATTGATGCGATGATCTTTAGGCCTCTCCACAAGAGACCATACTTCATTCTTGGGTGAAACACTCGAGTTCTTCTTGCATGGCAATGACCCAATCTGGATCCTCCAAAGCCTCATGTACCTTAAGGGGCTCGAAGTTGGACACAAAAGCATGGTGCCCACAAAAGGTTGTGAGGTTCTTCTTCTTGGCACGGGTCTCGATCCCTCTTGATATGCTTCCAAGGATATTTTTGACTTGAAGTCCACTTGCAATGGAGGCGGCCTTAATCTTCCGAATTGTGCCTTCATGATTAACAAATTCATCTTTTGAGGGGCCTTGATCGTTGACACCATCTTGAGCTTGGCCTTGAGATGGAGGTTGATCTTCTACTTGGTCTTGCTCGAAGGTTTGAGGGCTTGGTTCTTGTTCTTCGGTTTGCAAGGCATCATGAGAGAGATGTTGATCTTGTGATGCATTTGATGGCTCAACTTGGATAGAGCTTGGATCTTCTTGAGTTGAGCTTGATTCTCCCCCATCATCTTGTTGAACATGAATGTGAGACTCAGTGGGCAAGATGTGCCCAATACCCATCAACTTGATGACTTGAGAAGAATCACCATCTCCTACATCACGAGAAGAAACTTGCCCCTCATGGGGACCATTATTCTCCAAAAACTCCACGTCACAAGATACTTCAACACAACCATTAGTCTTGTCGTAGTATCTATAGGCATGAGAGTTTTCCGCATAACCAACAAAAATACCCTCTATAGTTCTAGATTCGAATTTACCGAGCTTTTCCTTTTTGTTCTTGACGAGACACTTGCACTCAAAGACACGGAAGTAGTTGACATTGGGCTTCTTACTTGTGAGAATCTCATATGGAGTCATGTCAAAGGGAGCACGGAGGAAGAGCCGGTTCGTGTAGTGGACCGCGGTAGCAATAGCTTCTCCCCAAAAAATTGTGAGGAGACTTGAATTCACTCAACATTGTTCTTGCCATCTCAATGATTGTCCGGTTCTTCCTTTCAACAACACCATTTTGTTGAGGGGTATAAGGAGCTGAGAATTCATGTTTGATCCCCTCATCTTCAACAAATTCTTGCATTGTGTAATTCTTGAACTCGGTGTCGTTGTCGGTTCTAATAGTCTTGATCTCCATACCATGAGTGCGTTGAGCTTGCTTGGAGAAGATCATGAATTCCTTGAAAGTCTCATCCTTCGTCTTGAGAAGAAAGACCCAAGTATACCTTGAGTAATCATCAACAATGACAAGACCATATCTTCTTCCTCCAAGAGAGTCATATGTCGAAGGCCCGAAGAGATCCATATGGAGCAATTCCAAGGGTCTTGACGTGGCCACCTTGGTAACGGAAGGATGATGCTTTACAATTTGCTTCCCTGAAATGGAAGCACTACACACACGATTTTTCTCAAAGGAGATACCGGTTAGTCCAATAATATGTTCACCCTTTAGGAGGAGATTGAGATTTCTCATGTTGACATGGCCTAGGCGACGATGCCAAAGCCATCCCTTGTCAGCCTTGGCCATTAGACATGTAGGAAGAGATTGACTCTCTTTTGAGAGGTCGACCACATAAAGGTCGTCTTCCACGTGTCCAATGAGAACCAAGCTGAGATCATCACCCCTAAAGACCTTCACAAAAGTTCTAGAGAAATAGGAGTCATAGCCGGCATCCGCGAGATGTTTAATAGAAAGCAAGTTGTAACCAAGGTTTTCAACACGTAGGACGGTCTCAAGAGTCAAAACCTTGGAAATTACCAACTTACCATAACCAAGAACCTTTCCTTTTGAGTTATCTCCAAAAGTGATGCTTGACGTTGAGTTGACATCGTGAATGAATTGGTCAAGCCCACTCCTACCTCCGGTCATGTGATTGGTGCATCCACTATCAAACACCCATTTTGATCCACCGGAGGCATAACCCTACAAAATCAATTCTTTGATTTAGGAACCCATTGAGTAATGGGTCCCCTAGCATTAGCAACAAGATCCTTAGGTACCCAAATTTAGTACCACCTATAAGCATAACCATTTCGAGGGCCAACATATTTGGCATATACATTTCCTTGAGTGCCCTTACACAACACATAGGAAGGATTAGACTCTCCCGCAAACTTGTGATTGGGATTGCCCCTCATGGCTCCCCCATTCACCACATTCTTTTTGACCCGGTCAACCACCTTGTCACCTTCCTTCACAAAGGTTATCTTCTTCAGTGGAATGGCATTGCTCGTGTTGTTCTTTGGATCAAAACCGACACCTTCCTTGGAAACTCTCGTCTTCTAACGGGACAAAATATCATCTAGGATCTTTCCCTTGGAGGTAGGTGCACGACGCTCTTTCTCAAGTTGCTCTTTCAACTTCTTATTTTCCTCAATGAGGTAAGCTTGATCAAAGGTAGAGTTAGAGGTACAAGAATCATTTTCAACTATAATTGGATCCTTCAATGTACCAAGAGCTTTCTCATAGGACACCCGAAGTTGATCATGGTTCTCTCCAAGTTTTATGAGCTCACGCTTGACAAGCAAACTAGCCTTCTCAAGGTGCTCAAGGTCCTTGGTAATAGAAGCATGAGCAACTTCAAGCTCTTTCTTTGAAACATCGAGCTCTTGAGACAATGAGTTAGCCCTATCAATAGTGTCCATGTCTTTTGCTTTATCAATTTCAAAGATTTCAATTTGTAGTTTAAGAAAAGAGTTGGTATTCTTTTCCTCACAAAGCTCTTGCTCAAGAAGATTGAATCTTTGTTTCTCATCATCAATATGAGATTCCAAGCTATCAATGGTCTCATCGCGTGAGCTAACAAGTTCCATTAATTGCTTGACTCTAGCACGAGCAATGGGAGGAAGAGACTTCATGATAGCATACATTTCTTTTATATATTCTTTTCCAAATTCATCATTATCACTATCACTATCATGATCACTCTCAAGATCATCCAAGACACTAGATAGGGATGGAGGAGAGACAATTACCTTGGAGCTTCTTGCCATAAGACAAGAACCGGTGATCTTGGGAATAGGAGAACTCTCGATGTAGTCCTTGGAGTAGTCGTAGGTGAGAGGTGAACCGGATTCGACATATGCCAAACCGGTCACACCCACCACTTTCTCCTTATCCCCACACTCCACGTCGGACTCGTCCTTGGAGCTCCTTGCCATGAGGCAAGTGGAAGTGACCTTGGGGTTAGGAGAGTCGTCAGTGTAGTCCTTGGTGTAGTCATAGGTGAAGAGAGACCCGGGTTTGGCAAAGGCCAAACCGGCCACTCCAACCACCTTCTCTTCATCCTCTTCCTCATTGTCGGATATGTAGTCTTGGCCTAGGAAGCCCTTACCATCACGCCTATTGTTCCTCTTGTATCTTTCATTTATGGGGTTGGGCTTCAATCTTGGTTTGGCACCTTCTTCATATTTAGGCTTGTCAAGCCTCTTCTCATAAGGACACTTGTCGGCAAAATGGGTTGCCTCATCACAATTGTAGCACATCCTCTTCTTCTCACTTGATCCCATTGAGATTTTCCTTCTTCGGAACTTCATGTTCTTGGTGAAGAGAGCAAGTTGAGAGAGCATATCATCAACTCCATCACCATCGCTATCTTCATCACTAGCAACATCTTCTTGCACTTGCTTGGCCTTCAAAGCTAGAGAGTGGGAAGACCCGATAGCACGGTTGATCTCCTTGATCTTTTGCCCTTCATCCGCCAAGTTATCCGTGGCAACTAGATAAGAGACTAGATCATCAGGAGTGAATTGATTAGCTCTATCGAGGAGTTGCAAGTTCAAGGCAAGCTTCTTGTCGGTGACCGCGATCATGGAGACAATCTTGGACTTGATAAGTTCATCATTCAAATTGAATCCATCATCATACTTCTCACACCCTAGGCCACCAATCTTCATGCGGAGGGCAACGAGTCTATTGTATGCTTTAGCGATAGTTTCACCATCATGGTTCATGAACATGTTCATCTCAGACTTGGCAGCTTCATACTTGGACTTTTGGATAAGAGAGGTTCCCTCTTGGAGAATTACAATCCTATCCCAAAGATCCTTTGCGGTGGGGATGTCGCTGACTTGATCATGGAGAGTGCGGTGGATGGCACTCCTTATCTTGTCACAAGCCGTTGCATTTAGTTGACGGTCGTAGTACTCCCCCGGGGTGAGGTTGTTGGGATCATGAGGGTGGAAGCCGGTGCATACAATCTCCCAAAGCTCAACGCTGCAGCTGCGAAGATGAGATTCCATAGAAGCTTTCCAATGAGAGAAGTGAGTTCCATCATAATGAGGTGCAGGGTCCGAACCATTAATATGAGGCATGATGTTCTTTTGCTTAGGATAAACATAAGGGAATTGATTAGGGGGCGTGGAAGTTTTTGACGAGCCGCCCTCATGAGCGGACTCGGCATCCTTATCCTTCTCGATGTCCATTGGTCTCCCTTGAGGTACTACCAATGGATTACCAAGAAAAGCCCCATCTCCAATGGCCTTAAGTTGTCCTTCTAGGTAACTCATTCGAACAAGGAGATCGGAATCCGCCTTGGCCTTTTCAAGGGCACTCTTGGCTAAGAGTTCACGAAGCTCCTTGACCGAATAAGTTTTTTCCTCCTCATCATCGGAGAAAACCATCTTTCCTCTTAGGCGGTAAAGCCCTTAAAAGAGCCCTTGGCTCTGATACCAATTGAAAGTGTAAGATGATTAACCTAGAGGGGGGGTGAATAGGTTTCTACAAAATTATTTATAATCTTTTGCAAGTTTTAGGCTTTGCGGAATATAAGTGAACCTAAATGCAAACTAGGTGAGGCAACCTATTTGATGTACAAGATACTTCAAGCTCGAAGGCTATCACAAGGTAAGCAACACAAGTAAGAGATTGGTTAAGGAATAACCGAAGCACGCGGAGACGAAGATGTATTCCCGTGTTCACCACCTTTGGGAAGGGGGCTACGTCACGTTGGAGAGGTGTGAGGTTCCACTAAGGATTCCTCACGCACCACGAAGGCTCACCTTCTTCTCCGAGCCTATCCCACGAAGGAATAGCTCACTTACTCGTGGTAGACTTTAGGGTAGTCTCCAAACCCTCACAAACTTTCCACGGGGCAAACCACAAGCCGAATGCCTCCGGGCGACCCTAGCCGCCTAGGGTTTCCCACAAACCCAAGAGTAACAAGCTAACTCGATGAACTCAAGGGGGAATGAACTTTGGCTTGGTGGAAACGTAGATCGGGACCTCCTCTTCCTTTCTACCAAAGGGATTTGGATTTGGTTGGGTAGAATGGGAGATCCTCAAGCTTTTGTGTTTCAACAATGGGGAGAGAGAGAGAGCTTCAAGAAATGATATGAACTGAATGCCTAACCTATTCAAGCTGGAAGAAGGGATATTTATACTCAAGGAGAAAAACTAGCCGTTTTGAGCCAAAAACGCAAGGTCCGGTTTTAAGTTCGGTTGGTCGGGCCCACACACCGGACAGTCCGGTCCATAGCCCGGAAAACCGGACTGAAACCGAAAATGCTCTCAGTAACCAGACTCGGATAGACTCGGAGTGAGAAAATCGGAGAACCCGGTTTGAGTCCGGATTTCCGATCTTAACACCCAGACGGTCGGTCAGGAGCAGTCCAACCGGTCTGAAAACCGGATCTGCAGAAAAGGCTCAGGTGGATAGGATTTCTTCTCTTCTCTCTTTTGTGATGGATTAGGTAGGAGAGAGGGATGTGTATATGTCTTAGGTGATCATCCCCAACAAGCTCATTGAGAGAACCCCTCTTAATAGTGCGGAGCTCCTAACCGGACTCAAATTACATGAAAAGGGAAAACTCCGGTGCGAAGCTTCGTTATCAAAATGGGGGGGTCCCCGATAACATTTCATCACAGCATTGGACTAGAACCTGTGTAAGACACTAGAAATAGCATTAGTCCACTCTAACCATGGTGTCATTGTCAACCAAAAATAGCATAGGGTAAAATACCCTTTCAAGAAGTTACAGCCAGACAAGCTTGAACCCAAAGCGGAAAAATGCGTCTTCATAGGATACCCGAAGGAAACTATTGGGTATACCTTCTATCATAGATCCGAGGGCAAAATCTTCGTTGTCAAGAATGGATCCTTTCTAGAGAATGAGTTTCTCTCGAAAGAAGTGACTGGAAGGAAAGTAGAACTCGACGAGGTTGTTGAACCTTCTCTCGAACTTGCGAGTAGCGCAACACCGGAAGTAGTTCCTGTGGCGCCTACACCAATAAGAGAGGAAGCTAATGATGTTGATCATGAAACTTCGGTTGAAGTTACTACAGAACCTCGCAGGTCAACAAGAACTCGTACCATTCCTGATTGGTATGATCCTGTTATGAGTGTCATGTTGGTGGACAACACCGATGACCCTGCGACATATGAGGAAGCGATGATGAGCCCAGATTCCAATAAATGGCAAGAAGCCATGAAATTCGAGATTGGATCCATGTACGAAAACCAAGTATGGACTTTGGTGGACTTACCGGATGGCCGGAAGTCTGTCGAGAACAAATGGATTTTGAAGAAGAAAACAGATGTTGATGGTAATGTTACTGTGTACAAAGCTCAACTTGTTGCAAAAGGGTTTCGACAAATTCAAGGTGTTGACTACAATGAGACTTTCTCACCAGTAGCAAAGCTAAATTCTGTGAGGATTATGTTAGCAATCGCTGCATATTATGATTATGAGATATGGCAGATGGATGTCAAAACAGCATTCCTCAATGGAGACATTAATGAAGAGTTGTATATGATACAACCCAAAGGTTTTGTCGATCCTAAAGATGCTAACAAGGTATGCAAGCTTCAAAGGTCCATATATGGATTGAAGCAAGCATCCCGAAGTTGGAATCAACGTTTAGAGTCCCTGGTAAAGCCTCTTTATAATACTAGCTTGTTGATTAATAGATGATCGTGGTTTCTCGATCATGGACATTGAGATGTTATTAATAACAAGATCATATCATTAGGAGAATGGTATGATGGACATACTCCTATAGATAAGCGTAGCATAAAGATCAAGTCATTTTAATAGTTCGTTTGCTATAAGCTTTCTGATTCATAGTAAGCTAATTCTTTCGACCATGAGATCATGCTAATCACCATCACCGGAAGGATGCTTTGATGACATCAAACACCACACCGTAACTGGGTGGCTATAAAGGTGGCATTGAGTGTTCGGAAAGTATGGGTTGAGGCACATGGATCAAGAGTGGTATTTATCCATCCATATGATGGATAGATATACTCTGGGCCCTCTCGGTGGAATATCATCCAATTGGCTTGCAAGCATGTGACTGGCTCACAAGGGATCACATATCACGGGAACGAGAAAAGAGTACTTATCGGTAACGAGGTTGAACTAGGTATGCAGAGATACCGACGATCAAAACCTCGGATAAGTAAACTATCGTGAGACAAAGGGAAATTGGTATCGTATGTAAGTGGTTCATTCGATCGCAAAGTAATCGTAGAAATATGTGGGAGCCATATGAATTTCCAGATTCCTCTATTTTTTATTGATCGGAGAAGTGTCTCGGTCATGTCCGCATAATTCACGAACCGTAGGGAGACACGCTTAAGGATTCGATGTTGTTTAGTGATATGGAATGTTAATAGGGATATCGAATGTTTTTCGGAGTCTTGGATGGGATCCGGAATATCACGAGGAGATCTGGAATGGTCCGGAGAATAAGATTCATATAAGGAAAGTCTTATTTTGGAGTTCGGGAAAGTTTCCGATGTTTTCATCGGAGAGGTTCTAGAAGGGTCTAGAAGGTTCACCGGTCCGGAAGGGGAATGGTCCGTGAATGTGTCATGGATATGTGGAATGATTGGATTATAGCCTAGGTCACTTGGTGTTGACATTTGCAAGAGAGAAATAAAGCTCTAAATTAAAGGTCAAACGGGAAGTTTGAAAAGTCAAACTGGAACAATGGTTTCCTAATGGGAGAAGAAACAAGTCCTTCTCTCAATCCAACTTGGGTTTGGGTTTGGATTCAAACCCACCCCTCCCAAGGCTGCCCCTCCCTCTCATAAACAGAGGGGGAGGGCTGCCCCAACACCACAAGAGCCAAGCCCTCCCCACACACCCGCGCCGCCGCCCGCGCGCCGCCATCCTAGCCGCCACCGACACCTCCTCCTCCTCCCGGTCATCTAAACCCTAGATCTCCGGGAAACCCTAATCCACCATAACTTGCATCCGGCTTAGGCGAAGCCCTGCGGGATCTTCCCTCTATTTCCGACACCACGTCGTCGTGCTGCCGGAATCACGAGGGGAGAACTACAACCTCTGCTGCCCGCTGGAACAAGGGAGAGGAAGGTCTTCATCGAGTACCGAACGTGTGACCGACTGCGGAAGCGCTGCCAGAACGCAGCGCCGGAAGTATCGTCTACGCGATCTTGAGATCGGCAAGTGTACGACTACATCACCCACGAGAATCTGCTCTCGTTAACCGCTTTGGAATCTTTAAGGGTGAGTACTTCTATCGACTCGTTGCTACAATCTAGTAGATAGATCTTGGCTTGTTTGTGTGCATGCGGTAGAAATTTTTTGTTTTCCATGCTACGAACCCCTACACTTTGTTGCTACAATCGTCTTTTGATTTTGCTATAACAGTGTCAACTATTTGCTACATGGTCTCCGGCGAGAATCACCAGCAATTTTTTCCAACGATGTCTGCAGCGAAGTCGGTTTTGCTACATTAGCACAATTTTTTTGCTACATGTTGTCCGGCGAGGTCTCCGGCGAGACATTCTCTTTCTGAAACGAACCGGTTTTTTCTTCGAAGCAAAAGCAGAGACATATATAGCAAACGCGGGATGTTTTGCAGTAAATGGACACGTGTCAGCACGGGAAGCAGGACGAATGGGAGCTCCCATCGTCCGGAGGACGCATATCACTTGCCAAAAAAAAAGCCGGACGTCAACCTGAACCGATCGCAGCTGGATCCATTGTTCTTGTGAAAGAAAAAATTTGTTTGTCAGTTAGCACCGAGATCCACTTGTGCATGCATGACAGCTTGAGGACAGGGTCAAAACTTGATGAGCTATACGCATGACCCCGTACGTATGGGAAAGATAGCTATATATATGCGCATGCCTCTTTGCTTGGCAAAACGGACCCTACTCGTCTAAAAATGCTTGCTGTAGATCCTTGCAGTGTTATGTTGGTCGTGAGATGTTGGAGTAGGCCAAATAAGCAAGACACTTTTAACTTTTATATGTGTGGTGTGGCGGGGTCGGTGCTCGAAACGCTCAACAGCGACCTCCCTCTTGGTTGAGATGCCAAATTTACTACCTTGTTGGGTGAGAAAGACTGTAATTGTACTGTTATGGACTTCGTCTCCCTCCAGCAATTCTAAGTGTTGGCTTTGAACAACGAATGGATGAAGTTAATGAATGTGGGTGGTTCCCATATGGCAATTATGTGTTCAGAAGCCTTTCATATAACCGTTTGTGCATGAACGAATTAGTGAAGTCTCTATTAGAAGAGAACTACAAAATCAGTCTGTCTGATTAAGCATTGGGGAGCTGTATAGTTCGAACGGAGTGGTAGTAGAGCTCTAAAGTGGCTCGTTCTTATCCGTTTGTCCGGTTTTCATGTGGGTTTTAGGTACTTACCGAGTCAATTCTTTACTTTTTGTGCCAAAGCAAGGCTTCTTTCTCGACTTTACTTGAATGCCATGATGGAGCTATCTTCATTTTTTCTGCTTTTGATGGAACCACACCATTATTTGACCGAAGCAAGACAAAATGTCATTTTTCAAGTCTGGGGATATATTTGCATTACAAGTAGCTCAATGGTCATGTCAGATAGCGCCTTTCAAGCCCACCGAATAAACACAATGGCTACATCATCAAAGAGTGAGTGGAGAAACCACCTAGAAGACGCGCTTGAGGATCCGGATCCTAAATTCATCTTGCTTGAATGGTGGAAGGTGAGTTTACTTAGGTACCCGGTGTTGGAAAACATAAAACTGACAACAGTGGAGGCATTGGTGTGTGGTGAAAGTTATATTAAGGGTGCCCATAGTGACTTTAATGCGATGGTATGATTTCCATCTCCTTTCCAAATTTCAACTCTCTAATTTTATTGTAAAGCTTGTGGCTAACTTTTAAAATGCAGGAGAAGGAGGAAGATGAGGAGAAAAATGTGGAGTCCACCAAGTTGAATAGGAGTGGGATCAATTTGGTAAGCGTGTAAAGATTACTACATCTTTACTTGTCATGTGAGCAAAAAATCAACTAAAATATTCTTACTTGTAGACTTTTATGTCATGTGGATGTTGCTATTTTGGTTCATAAAGATGGATGATGATCTTGCTACAAGTGAATGCTACTTATTTCATTTGTGTTATTGAGTTCGAACTTGGAAACCTTGCAAGTGGATTTTTATTTTGATTTGTGTCGAAACTTTGAACCTAAGTTGTAATCGCGTCGATGCAGGCATGTTGTTAACTTGTGATTGTCGATTATCAATCAAACTATTATGGCCATAGAGTTTGGTGTCCAAAAGCTTCTAGATTTTGAAAAAACCTACTATTACATGTTCAGTTTACTATAAAAAAACATTATAATACATGCTAATTTAAAGAACGAGGACATGTCATGTGTACATGCTACTTGTTGATTTTGAGGTTCTTAATTATTGATTCTTTTCATTGAAATGGATTCTTTCATAGTTGAATTGTTATACTGTGAAGTTTTATGGAAAATTTTGTGTGTTTGCTTGCCCGAATTGGTTGGATAAAAATCTACTAGACCAACCGTTGGAGCGAAGTAACGTACCTGCCAATATGTAGAGGCTTAAGGCAAAATCAATTGTTACATGTCATCAAGTGTATATGCTAGCTCTGCTTGTCTCGTGTCCTCTACAACGGCCGCTTCCCGCCACTGGCATAGGAGGACCAGGCGAGCTTGGAAAACACGACCGTGGTGCTGGCCCACTCCAAGAGGTCGATGTGGGCATTGTGCCCAGCCAGAGCAGCATCCATGATCAGCGTTGCCTCCCCGAAAAGAAAATGAGCTATTTTAAAAAATCACAATCAATATCACGATGATATATTTATAGCAGAAAATAATAATAAATAGTAGAGATACATAAAAGGTCTTCAGTGATTATAAAATAAAGTCTAACAGAAAAGGAGCTAATCTTTAAAATCTTCTCTTTTCATGACACAATCTTGTATTTTTTCAAAGGCAGCTGAGTAAACATGACTTATATGTCAAATCCTAGACATGTACAAATGAACAATGGTTCTCCCATAATTTTAATTTTAACTGCAATGCTAAGGCTACATATAATCATGCACCTATTAGAATAATCAACAAAAGTCAGCAAGAGTACCACCACCGATATTTCAGAAAAAAGAAACAGAACATCTTAGATGATATTTCAGGAAAAAGAAACAGAACATCTTAGATGACGTCGAAGGACAGCCAACAGTACGAATCTTCATTGTCGAGGACATAGGAGCCAAGACAATTATTGGAAGGATAATCCTTCTCGTGGCAACTATGAGAAAATATCTAAGATCGGCTTGGCAAAGTAAGTCCAAAATATCGTACCTGTAGAAGATTAATCTTACAACACCATCATTGACGCTAGAAAGATCACGTATTCAAATAAAGGACCGAAGATCACTTATTGCAGATGATGACATCTCCATTGACGTACACGCCAAAAAGAAGATGTCTACCAAAACCCTAACCTAATTTTTTGGAAACACTACCTTTATTGAAGATCGGGTTCCCCACCCTCCCGATGCCGACAAGGTCGTCCGGAGGAGGGCGGAACCGCCTAATGGAGAAGGAGGAGATGGAGGTAGAGGTGTAGGCGACAACTAGGTCTAAGAGGCGGCTGCCGAGAGACAAAAGCGTGATGGGATTTCTTCAGCAAGTTTTAGCTATTTTATTTTTGTTGTTGTCTGACATGGAAAAATGATGGGCCCCATGGGACAAAAATAAGTCAAATTTGAAGGGAATTCACGGTAATGGCATCCAGTGGCATTTTCCCAATTTATCGTTCCTTAGAGATACAATTCTAATTTTGATGAGATTTGGGGACACAATCATAAACATTTGTTTCCTTTCCAAATTAATTGACACAGATTTGTCTAGCTATCTATGTATCTAGACAAGTATTAGTGTGTAGAGAATCTAGATAAATCTATGTCAATTAATTTGGTACACACGAAATATATAACATATTTACCACCATTAGTGCTCTTGATTGTGTATGCATACATGGATTACAATCGTAGTGGATATCAATCTTACGAATTACTATAGGAATATTAAGCTGCTGAATTAATGGGCAATCCCTTTCATATCTAATAGATACGAGTTATGCCTTAGGTATATATTTTCTAATAAATACTCTGTATCAAATATATTAATTCTCCTATCGCAAATAGTTAATGCCTAACGAAATTTAATGATAAAAATTTCATCTCAGGCCCTATAAATAGACCGGCCTTGATACCTTTTGGCTAAGCACACATCAAGTTATTCAATCTAAGCTTTCACAATGGCGTGCAAAATGGCACTAGTGGTCTTCTCTCTATCGGTGTTAGCATTCTTCCTCTGCCTTGGTAAGTAAATGATCCATGGTTATTCAGTTTTATCAAAAGCTGTACTACCATATGTATATATAGTTCTAATGAGACGTTTTTTTGGAACTTACATCAGGTACCGCTGAAGCTGGCCCACAGTACTGCAAGTATGCGGTTCATCCTTACTATCGTGATAGGTGCGAGAACACTTATGACGAGAATTGTCGAATTGCTTGTACCAGATTTGAACCACCAAAATACAAGGGTGGAATGTGTAGCTTGGATCACTGCTACTGCTATACCTGCTAAGATACATCACTTCTGCCTTCGTGGACACCACCACGGAAAGATTAGAGCTCCTAGCTTGATTGCTTTTCTTTGTATCAGAATAAATTGTCAATGCATTTGACTATTCTTTAGAAAGTACTACCTCCATTCCAATCCTTTCCAGAAATAGGGTAATTCTATGGGCCTAGTCTTTGCTAATCAGACGCTGGCTAACCAGCACTGATTTCTTAGAGGTGTCTATTGATTTTAAGGTCCCCAATGGCAAGAAAAAAAAGTCAATGCTGACATTTATTCATTATTATACTCCCTCCATTCCAATCTAATTGATGCAGATTTGTGTGGGTATGTATGTATCTTGACGCAATTTAGTGTCTTGATTCATGCAAATTTAGATAATTCTTCCTCAATTAATTTACAATAGAAGGACTAGAAAACATATCTGCCACCATTACTGCTCTCGATTGTGTATGCACATAAGGATCACAATCGTAGCCGATATCAATCTTATGAACGACTATATTACGAGATATTGAACTGCTGAATTTATGGACAACCAGTGCAGGCTAGCGCCGAGTCGTTTTTTTAAACAACGCAGGAGAACTACATGTCATATATTAAGGAGAAAATACCAAGATAGGTCAAACAAGGTATATACACTGTTAGTCCCACAACTTGCGTAGATGTCCAGATTAGTCCCACAACTTGTAAATTCTGTTAGTCCCACAACTTGCGTAGATGTCCAGATTAGTCCCACAACTTGTAAACTCTGCACCCGTGTTATACAAACTTGTATTGTTGGAATAGAAAAGTCCACAATTATTTGGAAATGACACGTGGCATTGTAAATTTTGCGAGAATACCCATGTATATTCTAGTCCGTGTAAACATGCTGCTGCCTTACTGGTGGGATCCCACCTGTCAGTGCTTGCAGAAAGAATACATGTCCATTGTACAACTCATGATCAACTGGAACAGTAAGCACGCTTGAGTTCCACTAAGACAGACCATGCCCTGTCATATATTTTAGAGACTTTAAATTATTATTAGTAGTAGGTGAATACATGTCCATTGTATCCAAGCATTCTAGGAGGGAGCTTGGCGTGGACGATGCCGTGTAGCTCCTTGCCAATGGTCACGGCTATAGATTATACCAGACCAATAGCGTTGTTGACATAAAAAATACCAACAATGTTGTTGTTTATATTATACAGGACAGAAATGCCAATATATGTGGACAGAATTGTTTTACACGGCTAATGGTCAAAAACGATAGCCAGAAACAATTGGACAGAATTGGCAAGGAGCTGCAGGACAGAAAAAAAACGCTAGAGCAACATCAAAAGAACATGCCAAAAAGAAAACAAATATAGATAATAGTGAATCGACTAAACGATGATGATTTGAGACCGCTGCACCCTCCGGCTATGTCCCGCCACGCTCCAAGCCCCCGCACCCCATACCAAGCAGCACCCTCACAGAGGGAGGTGCTATCACACGGCGCTGCTACCCGAACCAGCGTACTGGACCCAGGGTTTCCCCCAGCACTTGGGGTAAAGTGGAAACAGGATCTCCGCGACGCCCTCCAAGAAGGAATGGCACCACTCGAAAGCGGCGCCGCGATGGTATTGGATGAGCCGACAATGATTTCTCCCGATCCCCTCCACCAAGGCATCCCGAGGTGCAACAAAGCACCATCACAAACCTCGCCGCCCATGAGCACACGCCACCAAACCGCTCGATCCACCGCAGAGTAGGAGCTGCCACACCTACGTCTACCCAGCAACACATCGGACCTTCAACTTCTTCGGAGCACCACCGCCGATGAGGAGAGGCCACCGTGATGCCATCCGAGATCTACGGGGCGAGCTCGATCCTTGCCGCCACCGTGGACACAGCAGTCACGAGCGCCGCCACCTGCCACTGACTCGAGATGTAGATGGCCGCCCCCAGCGCCGGCCGCCACCACACCAGGCCTCGCCAACATCTGTCGAGTCGCACTGCGCGCCAAGACTCCTTCGTCCTGCCTAGGAAGCTTGCGCCGAGGGAAGGAGGACCCGCCGCCATCGGCACCACGTGGGCTTTTCCCGGCTGCCAACGCCGGCGACGCCGGGAGGGAAGCGGGTGGGAAGGGACGACGAGGATCTAGGGCTTCGACGCCGCTTCGGTCGCCCGCGAGGAGACACACCCGGGATACCTGTAAGTCTTTATTTTGGACATTCAAAAGTATGTGTTCTAAAGTTGTGAAGAATTAAAAAAAGATGCAAATTTTAAATCTAAAATAATTTATATTGTATGCTACATAAAAAATAGAAAAATAAAAATATGGGTTGACAAACTGTGTATCTTCAAATCCTGTAAGAGTTATCTCTTTTTTAGCCTCAATACAAATCAGTGAGGGTTAAAAATTTGCACAATAAAAATGCTTACATTATTGCATACACGTACATATTTTTTAAAGATGTTTTTGATACTTCGAATTGCACTTTTACATGCGTCGTGTGGTTTCATCTTATATAAAAGAAATGTGTCTTCCTAAATAATCAGCAGATTCTGTCTGGGTAGTGGTTGTGCCGGTGTGCACCTATTCAAAAGTGTTGTGTTCGAATTTTATTTTATTTGCACGTATGCTGACATGTGGACTTGTCTGTCTGTCCACATCGAGGACACAAATGTTAGAGAAAAATACACATGGATCATTTTAAAAAAATTGCGACGTCGTAGGTGGACGTATTTAGTCAAACTTGCTGAAATTTGATCAAATTGAACTAAAATACTCTTAGGATACAAGTTATGGGCTAATGTTGTTCAATTTACAATGTAAGACTAAAATGCTCTCAGAGCGTAAATTGTGGGACTAAAAGTACCTGTGGAAATGAACAGTGTTCCAGAATGACCTCAGAGCCGGTATATTGGTGGATTCGGGACGAGCAGTGCTAAGAGCATCTCCATTCGCCTACTCAGGATGCCAATCCGGACGCCGAAAATCGGTCCAGTCGCGTATCCAAGAACCTGTTTTCGTCCGGATTTGGGTGATTTTTGGTCCGGGCTTCCCACACCGAACCCATGTTCCCGGGTACGCCCTGAAAACGCCGGACGCAGCGAAAATGGGCATGGGCCAGCTCTATCGGCGAGACAGTCCCATTCCCACCCGCCCCACTCGCCCAGACTGCGTCGAAGAGCTCCCAGCGCCTCTGTCGCCATGACTTCGCCGGCGGAGCTCCTCCACGCCGAGACATGCCCACGCCTCTAGATACGCTCGCCATAGTTGTCGCCCAGTCCGCCCGCTCGTTCCGCCGCCGCTTTCGCCGTAGCTCTGCTTTGCTGCATGCTCGCACCACCACACCCGCCAAGTGTTCGGCATTTGGCCGGTTCGTCCATGGACTCCGACGACGACGAGATACTCGCCATGGACTCCGACGACGAGGAGATCCTCGCCGTACTGCTGGAGGAGGAGAGCGCCGCGGTCACCGAAGGTGAAGAGCACTTGGCGATCCTCGCCTCGCTCGCCCAGCTGTACATGCAGATGGCAAAGCCGAAGCGCGGTGGTTCGGCGCCGGGTCGCCGTAAGTGCAAGGCGAGGCAAAGGATAGAGGGCTACTGCTTGTTGTACGCCAACTACTTCGCCGACCAGCCACTCCATGGAGAGGACGTGTTTCGCCGCCGTTTCAGGATGAGATGGAAGCTCTTCCTCAAGATCGTGCATGCCATCCGGGAGTTCGACCCCTATTTCTTTTGCAAGAAGGACTGCACCGACTTGGTTGGGTTTTCCTTACTACAGAAGTGCACCGTGGCGATGAGGTTGCTTGCATATGGAGCGTCGGCTGACAGTGCCAATGACTATCTCCGCATCGCCGAGTCCATCGCCATCGATTGCTTGTACAGGTTCTGCAGAGAAGTGATTGCAGTGTTCGGGGAACAGTACTTGAGATTACCCACTGCTGAAGACACTGCTCGGATCCTTGCAGTCAATGAAAGTAGATGATTTCCTGGCATGCTTGGAAGCATAGATTGCATGCATTGAGAGTGGAAGAACTGTCCATTTGCATGGCAACGAATGTACAAAGGCCACAAAGGAGTTTGCACTGTGATACCTGAGGCAGTTGCTACACATGATCTTTAGATCTGGCACTCCTTCTTTGGCATGGCAGGATCGAACAACGACATCAACGTCCTCAACTCCTCAACTGTCTTTTCCAAGCTTGTTGAGGGTCATGCTTCCCCTGTGGAATTTAAGATCAGAGGGCACCACTACAACAAGGTATACTATCTAGCAGATGGCATCTATCCAAGATGACCAACATTTGTGAAGACTATCTCAAACCCAATGCTCCCCAAGAATTCTCACTTTGCCAAGGAATAGGAAGCCGCAGGAAGAACGTGGAGCGGGCATTCGGTGTGCTCCAGCAGAGGTTTGCAGTTGTCCGGTTCTCTGCTATGACCTGGTCGAAAGACAGATGTGGGAAGTGATGAACTGTTGTGTGACCTTGCACAACATGATCATTGAGGATAAGAGGAAGGATCCAGTGACTTTGCTCGAGGAGAACGAGCCATACTACAGACAGGGTCCTCTTGTCGAGCCTGATCGTTAGGTGCCTCCAACCTGGGCTGCATTCATCGCCATGCGTCAGGAGATCCGAGATCCGGCGATGCATCAACAGCTGCAGGATGATCTTGTTGAGCACATATGGATACGCAGGGGCAACACGTCATAGATGCCTAGCATGAACTGCCAAACTTGGCCAAAATATGTTGTATTTTCACTGCAGGCCGAACTATGTTTATGACGATCCAATATCGTCATAGACGATTATAACGATTTCATAAAAAATATCGTTGTATGTAATTACTATTACTTAGTTTTTAACGATATGTTTTTTTCATCATAAGATCATCATATATTATAAACAATGAAGATTCAGTAACGAAAATGGAGGATCGTGTATCAAGAGATTTTTGTAGCGTACTGCCTAGTATGTTTCGGCCATGGGTTTATGTTTATATTGTTTTCACTAGAATATGACCCTATTAATCACATTTTCCTTACTACTCCTACACAATCGTCGGAAATCTTTTTTGATTCCTGTGTATGTGGCTAAGTTATCTGCTGCTGGCTGTGTTTAAAGATTAGATGCTGATTGCTATTTATACGGAAGTAATTAGATGTTGGTTGCTGCTGATATGACAGCAACGCACATGCATGGCGTGTCTTTCTAATTTTTGCAACCTTTTCATAGAATACTCAATATTAAGAAAAAAAAAAGATAAGAGTATATATTAATATTGCAAAGATACCAATTACACCTAGCATTTGCAACAACGCACTGCCCTAATGACATTACGGTTGCACACCGCAAATAAATTTACAGAAAAGAAAAGTCCAGCTATAATGACCCATTCTTTGTAACAGCGGTACTAACATCACCAAGTTAGCACCAGAAGCCCAGCTTCTCTAATAACGACGCCTATAATAAGGAAACAGTGCATAAGCCGACGTCGCGTGATCATAGGTCATAGTTTTTTACCTTGGATAAAGAACATGCTCACAACACAGTTCCTTCAACTTGACCATTGGCAGACACAACCAATTAAGGCCAGATCTTAGATTTTCACCTTGCAGGGTAGGACTTTTAACTTCTCATGTATTGTCCCTCCCACATGCCGATACAACTAATACAAGTCAAGAATCACCAAGCTAGTTCCTCATTGCCACAAAGACTTGAACCGCCATTGATAGTCCTCTCATCTCGGCTTTCATTTCATTCCCGCCTCTGACTTCACCATGGACCAAAAGATGTTTTCCATGATGGTAACAGAGAGTAGAGCTTCACAACACTCTCTCTGAAAGTGCCAGTAAAAACACGAGTGCACATGACCGAATACCATCCGATCCAGTAATCTCCAGGCATTAAGCGACCATTGAAGTTCGCTAGCGGAGCCTTCTAGAACAGGACACAAAAACCAGATTGATGGGGACATACATCCGACAGATCATCATCTTAGCGCAAGTTGGAACCCTATGACCGCCACCTTTATTCAAGACGAGCTAGTAGCCCCCATGCCACCCGTCGTCGCCCTGTTGGATCAGCTCCTCTGAACCTCAACGACAAGGACAACATCGAGGAAGAAGATGGCAGAACAGAGTGATCTTCCGTTAGACCCGACCAAACCGCGCAGCGAGGAGGAGCACTCGCCGCTGGTCAACGCACCACCCTGGTAGACCTACGCCACCACCCGTGTTCCACATGTGCGCCCCCCGTAACAGACTGCCTCGTGCGTAGGAGACCGTCGGAGCATGCCCGCCCTCACCCCCATCTTTGACAGGCTAGGTGTGGCCACCACCACCAATAAATACAGCAGCAACGGCCATATAGAGTAGATCAAGCGACAGCTCACTGGGGTGGGAGAGGATCCTCCGGAGTTGCGTCGTGCAAGGAGACCCAAGAGGGAGGAGAAGAACGGGGAGGAGGGGGCACTAGTGGAAACGAGGCCTTTGGTTGAGGTAGGAAGTGGGCTTTAACACCGGTTCTTCTATGACCCGGTGTTAAAGGGGGTGCCCGTACCAGCGTGGCCCGTGCAGCAAAAAGGCGCACCCCCTTTAACACCGGTTTGAGCCACGAACCGGTGTTAAAGGCCCTGCACCACCGCCCTGCGCAGCCCCCCCCTTAACACCGGTTCGTGGCTTGAACCGGTGTTAAAGGGTGGGGCATTTATTTCGTACATTAAATGGGTGGGGGAATTTTTAATTCAAAAAATAGGATAGAATTTAGAAAATTCATATATTTTTCATTTCAACTCAGAAAAATATGAATGATATATCATAATTTTCAGAAAAATAATATCTATCCATTCGTATAAAAATATTTTATAGTTACTGTAGATGAAAATTTTCAAAATGATTAAAACACTTGAATATATATTTTGATTATTCAATTAAAAAAAAGAGTCAAACCCTAAAACTTTGAACATAAGAAATATTAAGCATCTGAAAAGGAATCTAACCCTATTTTATTAGAGCAAATCATATTTTATTTTGTATTAACATTTTTGAATTGTTTGGATATTTAAATTTAGCATCTTTTGTATACTTTGGAATCTGACAATTCTTCGCGCCAGTTCTTCCCGCATTTCTTCCCGCTAGTTCTTCCCGCCATTTCTCACTATATATATGTAGGATTGGCCTCCATTGTCATTTCACATCTCTAGACTCATATCTGCAACCTCATCACTCTTTTCCATGGCTTCCATCGTACCACTAACCTCCGGGGAGGCGGAGGCGCTTTGCGCCTCGAACTACCCCTGCCCGCCGGGCTACTGCGTCCCCATCGGCTCGATGCTCAGTGTCGGAGGCATGCCGGTTCCTCGTGTCCCTCTAGGTGTGGCGAGTCGGATGGCCATAACGAACCACTACTACTTCGAGCTCACGCCGGAGCAGCGGAGGAATCCCAACTGGCATTCTGACTATTTCCCGACTTGGGAAGCCTTCTTCGGGGATCGGCGTGAGAGGGCGCTCGCCAGGCACGAGGAGGACGGCCCACCTCCTCCGAACTTCAACGAGGCCGACCGTCAGTTGTGGTGGCGCAGCCGGACTCTCCAGAGCATCATGGCCTATGACACGGCCGCCGACTCTAACCCCCGCCTGCGCTACCCTCAAGTCTAGCCCACGCGTACTCTGCCTTCAAGGTTCAATTACGGCGACCCCAACAACGACAGCAACGACGGTCGCGGCGAGTACGACGACTACAGTGGCGAGTATTACAGGTGTAAGAAGGAGCATGACTGAATCACTCCAATATTCCAAAACAAGTTCGGCCGATTGTGACTTAATCTGGCCATGTATCTTAATTTTCAGTTCTTTTATGTATCTTAATTTTTAGTCGTGCTTTATGTAACTTACTGTTAGTTGCATTATGTACTTTAGTTCCAGTTATATCGTAATAAAAATTTCTCATTGGTATATTGATTATGTCTCAAAAAACCTTCACAAAATGACCTATCTCATTCGAGGTTTCTTGGCTTTCGGGTCAAATGACCAATGTTATGGCTAGAATCAAGACATAGTTTATGATAATGTGTCCATATTGTGCATACATGTGCATCATGGGATGGCAAAAAATGTTGCAAGAGGAAGTTTTCCTTTTTGTCGCACCAAAAAGGTATTTTCCATTTTCCGAGCATAAAAACGGACGGTTTTGTGAAGCAACCACCAAATGGCTAATTCAAAAAACTACCACCACATTTTACAAAAATACTAGACCATCTTATATGAACAATGTACCGACAGGGGGATCTGAAACCTTTCCGTCCACCTCTGCTGAAAAAGACAAATTCCTGCCGAATCGGTAGGAAGTGGGTCAGATATGAACTACAGGTACATGATACGATGCTCATGTTTTTTTTTTTAAAATCATTTTTAGGTACATATTATGCTATTTTTTAAAAAATCCAATGCAAGTTTAGCGAGCCTTGGCCCCGAGCTAAGAATCTCCATGCCCGTTGTTCGACAAAGTTTGACGATAGTTTAAAATGGGGATAAAAAATTAAAAAACGATCGAAACAATGCGAAACCTTCGCGTGGTGTTATATTATGTGACATAGTTAGAAGGAAAAATATCAAACTTGGTATATTGATTATGTCTAAAAAAACATTCACAAAATGACCTATCTCATTTGAGGTTTCTTCGCTTTCGGGTCAAATGACCAATGTTATGGCTATAATCAAGAAATAGTTTGTGATAATGTGGCCATATTGTTCATACATGTGCATCATGGGATGACAAACAATGTTGCAAGAGGAAGTTTTCCTTTTGTCGCACCAAAAAGGCATTTTCCATTTTCCGAGCATAAAAAACGGACGGTTTTGTGAAGCAACCACCAAATGGTTAATTCAAAAAACTACCACCACATTTTACAAAAATACTAGACCACCTTATATGTACAATATACCAACAGGGGGATCTGAAACCTTTCCGTCCACCTCTGATGAAAAAGACAAATTCCTGCCGAATCGGCAGGAAGTGGGTCAGATATGAACTATAAGTACATGATACGATGCTCATATTTTTTTACAAAAATTATTTTTAGGTTCACAATATGCTATTTTATCAAATATTCAATGCAAGTTTAGCGAGGTTTGGTCAGATTCCAAAGTATACAAAAGATGCTAAATTTAAATATCCAAACAATTCAAAAATGTTAATACAAAATAAAATATGATTTGCTCTAATAAAATAGGGTTAGATTCCTTTTTAGATGCATAATATTTCTTATGTTCAAAGTTTTAGGGTTTGACTATTTTATTTTTGTTTTAATTGAATAATCAAAATTTATATGTAAGTGTTTTAATCATTTTGAAAATTTTCATCTACAGTAAGTATATAATGTTTTTATATGAATGGATAGACCTTATTTTTCTGAAAATTATGATATATTATTCATATTTTTCTGAGTTGAAACGAAAAATATATAAATTTTCTAAATTCTATCCTATTTTTTAAATTAAAAAAGCCCCCACCCCTTTAATGTACGAAATAAATGCCCCCCTTTAACACCGGTTCCAGCCACGAACCGGTGTTAAAGAGGGACATTATTCGTTATATCCTTCTTTAACACCGGTTCCAGCCACGAACCGGTGTTAAAGGGGGGTGCGCGCGAAACGAATTCCCCCTTTTAACACCGGTTCGTGGCTGGAACCGGTGTTAAAGGGGGGGTTATAACACAGCGCGTGCCTTCCTCTTCCCCTTCCCCCAGCCAGATCGATCGAGCAGAGGAAGAAGCAGAGGAGCGCGCGCAGAGAAGAACACCGACAGGCTGCTCGCGCCGTCGCCGTCCACGCCCGTCCACTCGTCGTCGCTGCCGTGTCGTCCGCCGCCGTCGCCGCCCGCTGGCCGTCTGGCCCACGCTGGCCCGCCCACTTCAAGACGGAGCTGCCGTGCCCTCTGCTGCGCCTGTTTACGCCTGGGCCGCCGACGCCACCCCTGCCCACTCGCCACCCACTTGTCAGCCACCCTGCCGAGTTTGCCGGCGGTGAGCTCCATGCATGCATATATATATGTGTGTTGGATTTATTATTTGTGTGTATATGTTTTATTTGTTTTAATTATTTGTATGTTTTATATGTATATAAATGGTGCATATATGTATATATTGTATGTATTTTGTTTGTATATATAAATGGTACATGTATATAAATGGTGCATCTATTTGTGTGTAATTGTAGTATTTTATTTGTATATAAATGGTACATGTATATAAATGGTGCATCTATTTGTGTGTAATTGTATGTATTTTTTTTGTATATATATATGTACATTATATCCTAATGGTGCATTATATCCTAATATGTACATTATATCCTAATGGTGACGTTGGAGGGGCTGCCCACCCGACCGTGCGATGTATATATATTGTTGTAGGGGTTGGCCCTAGCACCGCCAGCCGCACGCATCCCCGCACACCCGACCGTGCGATGTATATATATTGTTGTAGGGTTTGACCCTAGCGCCGCCAGCCACACGCATCCCCGCTAGCCGCATGCATCCCCGCACACCCCCACGCATCCCCGCTCTTGCCCTAGCGCCGCCAGCCGCCGTCCTAGCACACCTCTTATTGTCGATAGCATTATAACCATGCATTGTTAATAAACTTTCATGACAAGTTAATTAGAATAACTAAATGTACCCTCTCATATGAATCCGGGGTTTCTCCGAATTAGGGTTTGGAATGACCAAGCATGTATTAGGGTTACATTTAAATACTTTTAACCTGTCATATCATCATCCTTGCTCGAGCATTTCAATAGATGTATTACTGATATTTGTGTGATAATATTATTGTTTCAGAAACCATGGATCCACTCAGTAGAAACCTTAAAGAGGAAGAAATAATGGAGAACATGATCCACGAGGACACCTCACAATATCTGAACTTGGAGGGACATGATGACAGCTCAAGTAGTCATGGATAAGATGACGACTCCGGTGAACGCACTTTAGTGATTACAAAGTCCGTCGAGGTATATGCATGGATTAAGCCTCTGCTGACTTGCACTGATTGATTAGTATATATATGTACATGTATTAATTAACGCTTCTTTCTTCTTTTAGCCCTCCGGATCGACTAGCCAGCAACAATCTTCTTCTACGAAAAAGAGCAAGCAAGGCGCAAGCTATCGGTTGAAAGATCGTGCAAAGTTCACGATCGAAGCAGTCCGTGTTGATGGCAGGCCGATGGAGCCCAAGAAGGCCGCGGACAAATTTATACGGCAGGCTGGAGATCTTGTTAGGGACCAAATCCCAATCATAATTGAATATTGGAATAAGCCAAAGAAGGGCGACGGTACCTTTGTCGATGAAAGATCCAAAGAAACGCTTTGGAATTCGCTGTTGGTAAATTTCACCCTTCCGCCAGAGGAGGATGAAAATAAACCGGTTATATAGGAAAATGTCAAAGAGTGGACTCTAAATAAGATGGCTGACGCTTTCCGCAACTGGAAGACAAAATTGAACAAATTTGTCAAAGCTCGCGAGACTCCAGATTTCGAAGACGCATATTATGCGAAGATAAGACCTCACTGGCCCAAATTTGTGGCATCCAAGGAAGGTGCTATAGCTACAAAGAGGTCCGAAACCAATACGCTAAATGCCCAGAAGAAGGAATATCACCAGAGGACGGGGTCAGGTGGCTACATATCTCAGAGGCCTAAGTGGGAGGAAGCTGAGAAGGCCCTGCGTGATAGAGGGATCACACCCCAGACACATGGGTGGGACCTACGTGCAAAGAATTGGTTCTACAGAATCGGGGCAAGGATGGACCTAGAAACGGGATTGGGTATCTTCCCAACCCTCCTTGCCAAACCCGTCACTGAACTCATCATGGCATACGAGAAAACAGTCGCGAGGACCTTCCATCCCGACAGAGAGAATGACCAGCTGACACGCGCCATCGGTAAAAAAGAACACCCTAGACTTGCACGAGGCACAGGGGGTATGACGTGGAAGGATGGGTTTACCGAGTGGGGCGGCTCTTATAGATGGCGCGGCAGAAAAGAAAAAGAGCGTACAGAGCGGATGACACAGATAGAACATGCACTTGTGGCACTGCAGGCGCAACTGAATGCACAAAAGAGCCAGCAAGCTACCGGCCCATCTCAGCAGCACGAAGAGCCTGCATTGGAAGCTGCCGGCGGCCCAGACTCTGTGCGGAAAAGCAGCGTGGTTTCCACGGAGAACGTGCAGCCTACACTTGAAATGGTGGGTCCTCAATACCCCGTGGATGAGATCACGAAGAGAGAACACACTGAGCTACATGTGAGATCAATGGGCTTATCCATTAAGGTGGCGGTCGGCTATGCCTTACCTCCTGTAGCTGGTGGAACTTACCACTGTCGACCGATTCTAGATGGCTATGCTATTGTCGGGGTGGATGAGGTTGTGAAGGAATATGAGGAAGCACAACTTGACCATGCTACAGGTGAAGGGGAAACTCAACTCAAATTTGCAGCGAAAACAACCATTCTTTGGAAGAAGGAACACATCGTGCTTCCAAATTGGAGGCCACTAGCACCCCCGCCGTCTCCGCAGCGTCAGCAGTCTGAGGCGCTTCAGCCATCTCCAAGTCATTAGAATACTCCCCTGTCGTCTCCGGCGCTTCAGCCATCTCCTGCGCGGCAGCCATCTCCGACGCGCCAGCCATCTCCTCTGGCCCGACCATCTTGGCCACCCAGCCATCTCTTGCATGCAGCCATCTCCTACGTCACCATCTCCGGCGTGCCATCTCTCAAGGCGTCAGCCATCTCCGGCGCTTCAGCCATCTCCTCAGCATAAGTGGAAGAGCACTGCCACGAAGAGCATCACTAGCACTGCCACAAAGAAATCCGCAGGAAACCGTACACCAAAGAGTTCAAGAAACTACGTCCCGTAGCCTTCCGCCAAGACATTGTCAGTATTACCGTGGAATCGCAGTGACGAGGAGACCAATAGGATCTCAGAAGAAGAGGTCAAGAAATTCTTTGCACCTAGACCGGCCGAGCCAAAGGAGAAACTAGATCCGGCGGTGGTGGAGAAGTTTTACAATAATCTTTTGGAACCTGAAACCCCACTTGTGCCGGACTACGAGCGCCAGATTATGAATGGGGATGCAAGGCGGAGGGAGTCTGAAAGTAGCAGTCGTGCGGCACCCCAGAAAACAGTTCCCATGCTCGGAGATCAGGAAAACCAATCATGCGCCCCGCTCCAAATGTTCGACACACGAATAGCTCCTCCTGTAAATGATTACGAGGAAGAGCTACAAAGAAAGGCCAATGAGATGGGAATGACTTACATTGCATATTTTAACATCATGGGAGACAACTTGCCCAAAGGCGATGCCAACCCCATACAGCCATGGAAGTATGGGAAGAATCCCGTAAAGAAAGAGGAGCTCAAGAATCTATCAACAAAGATGCGAAGATTGCATAAGTGGTACCTTGATTTCTGCAAGACGAGAAAGGAAGAATGGATTACGACACATATAAGAGATCAGATTTTCTTGTGCGGAGACGACGAGATCAGCTTCAACATTTAAGACTTGCATTTTCTATTCAATCAGAAGGAACTCGACAAAGCTGCCATCAGCCTTTATTGTGTGTAAGTACTATTTCTGTAATTTCTATATCATCTCATTCAATTCATTAATTGCATGTATATATATGCTCACCATATATGTATATACTATTATGCAGGAAAAAGGTTATGGAATGCATGAAAGAAGACCCTTTTGACATTGGGTTCGTTGAGTTCATAAACAAGTGGTAAAACTCAAACCCGGGCAAACAGAAGATTTCTTGCTAACTTCGTTACTGAGACAACAAACCAAAAGGAAAATACTATTGCCTTACAACTTCTCGTGAGTGTTACCCTCTCTTGTACACATTCTGTTTCGGCTTACTCGATGTTCAGTGTAACTGATAATGAGTTATGCATGCGTAGGTTCCACTTTATTCTGCTAGTCATTCAAGTTCACTCAGGAAAAGTCCTTGTAATGGACTCAGTTACGAAAATACCAAGAGCTATGAGCAGACTTTAAAGAGATGCTCCAAAGGTGATTTCAATCATATTATCGCACTAGATCGGCAACTTTCGTGACAACAAGTAATTAATTACTCATTTGTCCATTTTCTTTGTCGGACAGGGTTTGGAAAAGGTTCACGGGAAGGGCCGTGGGTGAATGGTCAGAAGAACTAAAATTTATAGACCAAAATGTAAGTAATACTAGCTAGCTAGGTCTGCGTATCTCTTTAATTCTGCTTCCAATTCTATTATATCATGCTTTATTGATTATTATTTTGATTGAACTCTTTATTCTCGTAAAGTGCATGCATCAGGGACCCGGCAATAACTTATGTATACTATGTTTGCGAGTTTATTCGCAACACGATATGTGCGACGGGCCAAGACGCACTAGAAAAACTTAAAGCAAGTAAACAAAGTATACAATATTATTTTATTACTATCGGTTGTGTTGAGTTTTATTCTTATATATATATTGACCCCATTGTTCATATATATTTAGATCGAACGGATGCGGGACCAACTCCTACCATTTGACCGCATACGAGCCATTCAAGAGGAATTGGCAGGGTTCATACTTGATGAGGTCGTCACGCCTGGCGGAGAACTCTTTAGATATCCACGAAAATGAACATGGACGGAGATGTTATATTGTATATATGCTTGAACGTGTTTGTCTTGTACTTGGTGCTTTCAACGTGTACGGAGAATACCACAATGACGATGTTTGTGTATAGTAATAGTTGCTTAATTATTCATGTACTCGTATGTACCGACGATGTATGTGTACACCTCTCCCGATCGATTCCCCCTCCCCCCTCCCTGTCCCGCTGCGTCGCAGAAATACGCCCAGAACGGGGCGGCGGCAGAACTCTGCCGCGGCAGAGATTTATGTCGTTTTCCTGCCGCGACAGAGAACCTTTAACACCGGTTCGTGTTACGAACCGGTGTTAAAGAGGGGGACCCTGAACGTCGCGGCAGTCCCACGTGCTCCATCCTTTAATAGCGGTTTAGGCTCTAACACCGAACCCCCAACAGCGGTTCTGGAACCGCTGTTAGAGGCCTCTACGAACCGGTGTTAGAGGCCTACCTGTGCACTAGTGGGGCGAACGGTAGTGAGCGGTGGCGTCGATGGTGTTCGCATGGTAGTTGGGCGATCAGATCGGGAGGGAGCGATCCGATATGGAGTCATCTACTAGTAGTAGTTAGTTTTACATATTGAAGATATACACTCATCGTTCAAGATCTCCTTTACAGTACCCTATAATAAAAATAGGCCGTCAAGTCGCAGGATCCAACTGTACGTACGAACGTCGAAATTTGGCTACCAGTGTGACTTAGAGCATCTTCACTCGTTGGGTGAACCCAGGCCGAAATTCGAACATTTTTTTGGCCGGGCGGAACTTGATTTCGGTCTGGGTACGCCTAGTTTCCCACTAGCGTACCCAGGCCGAGTCCCGGGACGCCCGTTTCCGCTCAAATTCGGCTCAAGTTCGTCCAGATTTTGGCATACAATGAATACAAAACTATTTACGACCAAAGTTCGGTGAAATTTTAAACATAGTTCGGCGTAAATGTAAAATCGTCACTGGTAGTCTAGTCTAGCCACGTCAGATCCTACGTGGCCAATCCGACGTGGCAAAATTGTGACGAAACAAAATCGTCGTAATCTAAATTTAGTCCAGTCTAATTTTGTCGCTTATATGTGTCGAGCCCATTAATTCTGGCATGTTTGTTCTCCATTTAACAGCCCATTCTATTAGAGCCTTGGCCCATTCTATTAGAGATTTGGTCTGTTTCACATCGATTTGTGTTTGGGTCGTAGCCTTTTTATGACCCATTTCATTTTTTGGCCATGGCCATTTTTATCAAATTTATTATCCTTTTTGGGAAATCTACCGTGCGGGGAGGTCTACCCGGCCCAAGAATACATTGTATGCTTCGTGGGCAGGACCTAATTTTCATCCGTGGCCATGGTCCAACAGTCAAAGTCATTGTTAATAAGTTATGTGTGCTATGTTAAAACATCAAAGAAGTTACGTGTGCTATGTTAAAACATCAAAGGAAGTGTGGCGTGGTGGTAGCCATCGCTCGTGGAGTCAGGTTGGTTGCAGGTTCAATCCCTGGCCAAGCTTCTTTGTCCATTATTTCGAAAAAGGAGGCGTGCATGTTGGTTGCTAAGTCTCAGATAGACATGACATGTAGATGTAATTTTTGATGTGTCCGGCCAGTCATTTCAAAGTATCATATTTTATAAATTATGACGATTTAAATTGCTCATAGTCAGCTATAAATTATGTTCTAAGCTGCATCTTGTAGGTCATGACGATTTCGTATGATAAAATTACGACGATTTTTACACAAATCGTTGTAAGTCTAGGATTTTGACCTCTCCAAATGGCATATGACCATCTTGTTCGAAATCGTCTTGAATCTACGAAGATTCCATTTCCCGTGACTATGTGAAGGTCACAAGTTAACACATTTCTTGTAGTCGTAGACAATATTGTTTCAATTGATGTTGTTCGCTGGAGATTTGGAGATCTTATGCCCAACGATCTCATTCCAAAGAGATACAAGATGGCATAGAAGATAAGTTCTGTGAGATGGGAGAGACACATGGTTCAACATATTTGGTTCAATCTAGTATCTCCTTACGACAACTCTAAGAAAATTATTTCTCTATTTATACATGAGGGTATTACCACTTGGACACCAAAGAATCATACAGAAGCACCAATTTTACAAAGGAGTGATCCAAGTACTAGAAATGCATCCAGTTTTTGTCGATGCATTCGACTCTTTCTGTAGCAAGATTGTGTGAAGGTGAAGCGGAACATGCATGTGTTGGAGATATGCCCTAGAGGCAATAATAAAGTAGTTATTATTATATCTTTGTTTTTATGATAAATGTTTACATTCATGCTATAATAGTATTAACCGGAAACATTAGTACTTGTGTGATTTGTAAATTAAATTAGAGTCCCTAGTAAAGCCTCTTTATAATACTGGCTTGTTGGTTGATAGATGATCGTGGTTTTCAGATCATGAACATTGAGATGTTATTAACAACAAGATCATATCATTAGGAGAATGGTGTGATGGACATACTCCTATAGATAAGCGTAGCATAAAGATCAAGTTATGTCAATTGTTCGTTTGCTATAAGCATTCTGATACATAAGTAACCTAATTCCTTCGACCATGAGATCATGCTAATCACCATTACTGGAAGGATGGTTTGATGACATCAAACACCACACTATAACTGGGTGGCTATAAAAGTGGCATTGAGTGTTTGCAAAGTGTGGGTTGAGGCACATGGATCAAGAGTGGGATTTGTCCATCCATATGATGGATAGATATACTTTGGGTCCTCTTGGTGGAATCTCATCCAATTAGCTTGCAAGCATGTGACTGTCTCAAAAGGGATCACATATCACAGGAACGAGAAAAGAGTACTTATCAGTTACAAGGTTGGACTAGGTATGCAGAGATACCGACTATCAGATGTCGGGTAAGTTAAACTATCACGAGATAAAGGGAAATTGGTATCATATGTACGTGGTTCATTCAATCGCAAGGTAATCGTAGAAATATGTGGAAGCCATATGAATTTCTAGATTCCTCTATTGGTTATTGATCGGAGAAGAGTCTCGTTCATGTCTACATAATTCACGAACCGTAGGGAGACACACTTAAGGATTCGATGTTGTTTAGTAGATATGGAATGTAAGTAGGGAGACCGAATGTTTTTTGGAGTCTCGAATGGGATCCGGAATAAAACGAGGAGATCTGGAATGGTCCGGAGAATAATATTCCTATAAGGAAAGTCCAATTCCGGAGTTTGGGAATGATTCCGATGATTTCATCCGAGAGGTTCTAGAAGGGTCTAGAAGATTCACCGGACCGGAAGGGGAAGGGTACATGAATGTGTCATGGATAAGTGGGATGATTGAATCATGTCCTAGGTCACTTGGTTGCGCATTTGTAAGAAAAAAATTAAGCTCCAAATTGAAAGTCAAAAGGCAAGTTTGAAAAGTCAAAGTGGGACAATGTATCCTGGTGGAGGAAGGAAAGGATCATTCTTTCCCTCCACCACAAGCCAACTAGGAGAGGGAGTTGGGGAAGGATTCAAACTCTCCTATCCCAAGCTGACCTCCCTCTTATAAATAGAGGGGAGGGGGTTCCCCAAGGACACACAACACTAGCCCCTCCCCACCTAGCCACCACCGCCCCCCAACATCGTCGCCACCTCCGCCGCCGCCGCTCGCTGATGCCACCTAGCGTCGCCGCCGTGCCGTCGCCTTGCACCGCCGCCGGCCACGCCCCTCCTCTCCGGCCCTCTAAACCTTAGATCGCCGAAAACCCTAGATCCACCATAACCTGCTCCGGCTTAGGCGAAGCCCTGTAGGATCTTCCCTCTACTTCCGACACCACGCCATCGTTCTGTCGGAATCGCGAGGGGAGAACTACAACCTCTGTTGCCTGCTGGAACAAGGGAGAGTAAGGTCTTCATCGAAATCAACGTGTGATCGATCATGAAGCGCTAAGGAACGTAGCGCCGGAAGGATCGTCTACGCGATCTTGAGATCGGCAAGTGTATGACTACATCACCCACGAGAATATGCTCTCGTTAATCGCTTTGGAATCTTCGAGGGTGAGTACTCTAATCGACTCGTTGCTACAATCTAGTAGATAGATCTTGGCTTGTTTGTGTGCATGCGGTAGAATTTTTTTTGTTTTCCATGCTACAAACCCTAAAGTGGTATCAGAGCCGTGTCTATATGTAGATCTGTTGCACGAGTAGAACACAATGGTCATATGTAGATCTGTTGCACGAGTAGAACACAATGCCGTGTACTTTGCATCTTGCGGGATGGTGGGATGAAGCGGCAGCCCCTACCATCAATTAGAACTCAATTTGTCATAAACTTAGTCTAAACTATTGCAAATATGTTGTAGATAAATGGCAGCCCCTACCATCAATTTTAATGCGTTCCTAGAAAAAGAAAAGTTGAAAAACAATGGAATCAACTTCGCGGATTGGTTCCACAACTTGAGGATTGTCCTCAATGCCGGCAATTTGACCTATGTGCTGGATGCACCGCTGGGTGACCCACCTGCACCTGATGCTACCGATGAGGTGAAGACTGTTTTCCTCGCTTGGAAGAATTAGTAATCCACAGTTCAGTGTGCTATCTTGTATGGTTTGGAATCGGAGCTTCAGAAAAGGTTTGAGAACCATGACCCACATGATATTGTCCGTGAACTCAAAATGATATTTGAGGCTCACGCGACAGTTGAGAGTTATGGGACTTCTGAAAAGTTCTTTAACTGCAAGATGGAAGAGGGCGGCTCTGTTAGTGAGCATGTGCTTAAGATGTCTTGGCACACAAGTAAGCTCTAATGATTGGGTATGGTGATTCCTAATGCTTTAGGGATTTACCGCATCCTCCAATCACTACCACCAAGTTACAAGAACTTTGTGATGAACTACAATATGCAAAACATGGACAAGTCGTTGCCCGAACTCTTCTCCATGTTAAAGTCTGCAGAAGTGGAGATAACGAAAGAGCACCAAGTGTTTATGGTCAATAAGACCACCAAATTCAAGAATCAAGGCAAGTCTAAGAAAAAGGGAAACTTTAAGAAGGGCGGTAAGAAAGTTACCACGCTGGCGAAGAAGACCAAAGCTGGGCCTAAGCCTGATACTTTGTGCTTTTACTACAAGGGAGAAGGTCACTGGAAGCAGAATTTCCCTAAGTACTTGGTGGATTTGAAGAACGGAAACATCAAGAAGAAAGGTATATCCGATATACATGTTATTGATGTGTATCTCACTAGTAGTCGTAGTAGTTCCTGGGTATTTGATACTGGTTCGGTTGCTCATATTTGTAACTCGAAATAGGTGTTGCAAAATAGACGGAAGCTAGCGAAGAACAAGGTGACGATGCGCGTTGGAACTGGATCAAAGGTTGATGTGATCGCAGTCGGCACGCTACCTCTTCATCTAACATATGGATTAGTTTTCTACTTAAATTATTGTTATTTGGTGCCTGAGTTGATCATGAACATTATATCTGGATCATGTTTATTGCGAGACGGTTACTTGTTTAAGTCTAAGAATAATGGTTGTACGATTTATATGAGTAATATGTTTTATGCACATGCACCTTTGATAGATGGTATATTCTTGTTGAATCTCGATTGTAGTAATACACATATTACTAACATTTAAGATAAACGTTTGAAATTGAGTGATAACTCAACCTATATGTGGCACTGTTGTCTTGGTCACATTGGAGTGAAGAGTATGAAGAAACTCCATTCCGATGGACTTATTGAATCACTTGATTTTGAATCACTTAAAAGATGTGAAGCACGTCTGATAGGTAAAATGACCAAGACTCCATTTTTTGGTATGATGGAGCGAGCTACAGAATTATTGGAAATCATACATACCGATGTGTGTGGACCAATGAGTGTAGCATCGCGCGGTGGTTATCGTTGTGTTCTTACTTTCACAAATGACTTGAGTAGATATGGGTATATCTATTTCATGAAACATAAGTCCGAAACTTTCAAGAATTTTAAGGAATTTCCAAGTGAAGTAGAGAATCAACATAACAAGAAGATTAAGTTTCTATGATCTGATCGTGGAGGTGAATATCTAAGTTACGAGTTTGGTGAGCATTTGAAGAAATGCGGAATACTTTCACAATTGACACCGCCGGGAACACCACAACGTAATGGTGTGTCCGAACATCGTAATCGAACTCTCTTAGATATGGTTCGTTCTATGATGTCACTTACAGATTTACCGCTATCGTTTTGGGGTTATGCATTAGAAACAGCCGCATTCAGTTTAAATAGGACACCGTATGAATTATGGTTTGGGAAGAAACCTAAATTGTCGCTCCATAAAGTTTGGGGTTGCGAAGCTTATGTAAAGAAGTTACAGCCCGACAAGTTTGAATGCAAAGCGGAAAAATGCGTCTTCATAGGATACCCGAAGAAAACTATCTGTATACCTTCTATCATAGATCCGAGGGCAGAATCTTTGTTGCCAAAAATGGATCCTTTCTAGAGAAGGAGTTTGTCTCGAAAGAAGTGACTTTAAGGAAAGTAGAACTCGACGAGGTTGTCGAACCTTCTCTCGGATTTGAGATTAGCGCAGCACCGGAAGTAGTTCATGTGGTGCCTACACTAATAAGAGAGGAAGCTAATGATGTTGATCATGAAACTTCGGTTGAAGTTACTACGGAACCTCACAGGTCAACGAGAACTCGTACCACTCCTGTTTGGTATGATCCCGTTATGAGTGTCATGTTGGTAGACAACACCGATGACCTGCGAAATATGAGGAAGCGATGTTGAGCCCAAATTCCAATAAATGGCAAGAAGCCATGAAATTCGAGATTGGATCCATGTACGAAAACCAAGTATCACTACTAGGAAAACGGCTATAGGTAATCCACACTTTTGTGGCGCACTTGCTAGTGGTGCCCCACGGGTAAAATAGGCGTGGCGCACTGCCCACAGGTGCCCTACGGCTAACTGTCGTAAGCATGGCGCACATGGAGGTGGTGCGCCACGGCTATGTGTGGGCCAGGACAGATGTGGCCACAACACACATACCCGTAGCGCACTAGGTCAAGGTGCGCTACAGATGTGTCACTTAGCCGTAGAGCACCTTGACCTAGTGCGCTACGGGCATGTGTGCTGCAGCATCTGGGTCAACTTAGCCGTAGGGCACTCTTCCCTAGTGCCCTACGGCTAAGTGGCCTGCACCAACTCCACCCCCCTCCCCCCCGTGGATTGCCTTTTTAGGTTTTGCAAAAAATAAAAGAAAATAATAAACACTTCAAAAAGTAAAATCATTTCATCTTTAGGTAGGTAATGTGGTATAGTTTCTAGGAAAATTAACAAACATGAGTTTCCACTTTTTCTGCAAAAAAAAAGTCATGCCACGGTAAAATGGCCATAACTTTTGCATACGATCTCGAAAAAATCGTATAATATAACAAAATGATGAGAAAGAGATTTCACATCCGCTCGCAACCACCTCCGGTCATTTAGCGATTTTTTAGATTTTCAAAATTAGAAAAGAGTAAAAAGTTACGGTCAAAAGACTGTTTTTTCCTGCAGAAAAAAATAGAGGGCAACTTAACCGTAGCGCACCACCACCTAGTGCGCTACGAGTAGGTTGGGCGGGATTCAAAATTTGAATCCCCACCCCGCCCTCCTACCTTTTCCTTCCCCCTTTTCCCTCTCCCTTTTCTTTTCCCTTCTCCTTCTCCCTTCTCCTTCTTCCTTCTCGTTTTCCTTCTCCTCCTTCCCCTTCTCCTTCTCCCTTCTCCTTCTCCTTCTCATTGCAGTGACGGCGTGAAGGTGGCCTCCTCCTCTCCTTGCAGTGACGGTGGAGCAGCGGCGGCGCAACGCCGGCCTCCTCCTCTCCTTGCAGTGATGGCGGCGTGACAACGGCCTTCTCCTCCTCCTCGCAGTGACAACGGGCGATGGCGACATCCTTCTCCTCACCGACCTCCCTTCCTCCCTCTCTTCCTACCTCCCTCTCTTCCTACCTTCCTTTCTCCAACCACACCCTTCCTACCACCTCGACGCCGGCGAGGACTAGAGAGGCCACAGCCTCCCGCACCTCCCTGCGGTGGTAGGTCGTGGCCACGGCCATGCTCCGGCAAGGTGACACGATGGCGACGATGCACAGATCCAATTGCTTTTCAATTCAAAACGAGGGTGTTTTTTTATTTTTGAAAAACACATTCATGGCGCACCCTGTACCCCTACTCGTGGTGCACCTGGTAGTGCGCCACGCCTATCTCGAGATAAACATAGCGCACCAGAAAGTGCGCCACAGCTAGGAGATAGCCGTAGCGCGAGGCCCGTGGCGCACTCCTAGTGCGCCACGGATGTCCTTTTCAGGTGCGCCACGAATGACCATTTTCCTAGTAGTGTATGGACTTTGGTGGACTTACCGGATGACCGAAAGGCTGTCGAGAACAAATGGATTTTCAAGAAGAAAACAAATGTTGATGGTAATGTTACTGTCTATAAAGATCGATTTGTCACAAAAGGGTTTCGACAAATTCAAGGGGTTGACTACGATGAGACTTTCTCACCAGTAGCGAAGATAAAGTTTGTGAGGATTTTAGTAGCAATTGCTGCATATTATGATTATGAGATATGGCAGATGGATGTCAAAATGGCGTTCCTCAATGGAGACATTGATGAAGAGTTGTATATGGTACAACCCAAAGGTTTTGTCGATCCTAAAGATGATAACAAGGTATGCAAGATTCAATGGTCCATTTATGGATTGAAGAAAGCATCCCGAAGTTGGAATCAACATTTTGATAAAGTAATCAAAAGTTTTGGTTTTATACAAACTTATGGCGAAGCTTGTATTTACAAGAAAGTGAGTGGGATATCTGTAGCCTTCCTAGTACTATATGTGGACGACATATTGTTGATTGGGAATGATGTAGACCTTCTTAATTGTGTCAAGGATTATTTGAATAGTAGTTTTTCAAAGAAAGATCTTGGCGAAGCAGCTTACAAATTAGGCATAAAGATTTATAGAGATTGATCGAGACGCCTAATGTCGTTGTCACAGAGTACATATTTGGACAAAGTTCTAAAGAGGTTCGGAATGGAAGATAGCAAGAAAGGGTTCTTGCCCATGTTGCCCAATATGACCTTGAGTAAAACTCAAAGTCCTGCTATGGCAGAAGATATAGAAATGATGAGTAAGACTCCCTATTCCTCAGCCATAGGATCTATCATGTATCCCATGCTATGTACTAGACCCGACATTGCATATGCTGTTAGTTTGACTAGCAGATATCAAAGTGATCCAGGAGTGGATCATTGGACAGCGGTCAAAAACATCCTTAAGTACTTGAGAAGAACTAAGGATATGGTTCTTTCTTATGGAGGTGATGAACATCTCGTTGTTAATGGTTACAGCGATGCTAGGGAACACCGATTCGGATGATTCTAAATCTCAATCTGGATACGTATTTACTTTGAATGGTGCAGTAGTTAGCTAGAGGAGTGGAAAGAAAAGTGTTGTGGCAAGATCTTCAACTGAATCGGAATACATAGCTGCTTCGGAGGCTTCACAAGAGGCGATATGGATGAAGGAGTTCATTACAGAGCTCGGTGTGGTTCCAAGTGCGCTAGACCCAATGTCTATCTACTATGATAACATGGGTGCCATAGCCAATGCGCAAGAACCAAGGTCACACAAGAAGCTGAAGCATATCAAGCTGCGTTTTCACGCTATTCGAGAGCATGTCCAAGATGGTGAAATAAATATTTGCAAAGTACACACAGATCTGAATGTGGCGGATCCGTTGACTAAACCTCTCCCGAGGTCAAAACATGACCAGCACCAAACCGCCATGGGTGTTCGGTATATTACCATGTAATCTAGATTAGTTAACTCTAGTGCAAGTGGGAGATTGTTGGAGATATGCCCTAGAGGCAATAATAAAAGTAGTTATTATTATATCTTTGTGTTTATGATAAATGTTTACATTCATGCTATAATAGTATTAACCGGAAACATTAGAACTTGTGTGATTTGTAAATTAAATTAGAGTCCCTAGTAAAGCCTCTTTATAATACTGGCTTATTGGTTGATAGATGATCGTGGTTTCCCGATCATGAAGATGTTATTAACAACAAGATCATATCATTAGGAGAATGGTGTGATGGACATACTCCTATAGATAAGCGTAGCATAAAGATCAAGTCATTTCAATAGTTCGTTTGCTATAAGCTTTCTGATACATAAGTAACCTAATTCCTTCGACCATGATATCATGCTAATCACCATTAATGGAAGGATGCTTTGATGACATCAAACACCACACCATAACTGGGTGGCTATAAAAGTGGCATTGAGTGTTCGAAAAGTGTGTGTTGAGGCACATGGATCAAGAGTGGGATTTGTCCATCCATATGACTGATAGATATACTCTAGGCCATCTCGGTGGAATGTCATCCAATTAGCTTGCAAGCATGTGACTGGCTCACAAGGGATCACATATCACGGGAACGAGAAAATAGTACTTATCAGTAACAAGGTTGAACTAGGTATGCAGAGATACCGACGATCAGACCTCGGGTAAGTTAAACTATCGCGAGATAAAGGGAAATTGGTATCATATGTAAGTGGCTCATTCAATTGAAACGTAATCATAGAAATATGTGGGAGCCATATGAATTCCCAGATTCCTCTATTGGTTATTGATCGGAGAAGAGTCTCGTTCATGTCCGTATAATTCACGAATTGTAGGGAGACACACTTAATGATTCGATGTTGTTTAGTAGATATGGAATGTAAGTAGGGCGACCGAATGTTTTTTGGAGTCTCGGATGGGATCTGGGATACCACGAGGAGATCCAGAATGGTTTGGAGAATAAGATTCATATAAGGAAAGTCCAATTCCGGAGTTCGGGAATGATTCCAATGATTTCATCAGAGAGGTTCTAGAAGGGTCTAGAAGATTTTCCGGACCGGAAGGTGAAGGGTACATGAATGTGTCACTACTAGAGAAAAGGCTATAGGAGACATGCTTATAGAAGGCACATTTAGACCATATGTGTCTCCTATAAAATAGGTGAGGCGCACTGCTTCTCCATGCACCTCTAGTATAAAAATAGGCGAGGCGCATATGATAAGAATGTGCCTCCTATAATCCCTGTACGAACGAAATCAAGCAGCCCCAGATTATGCGAGGCAAATTCTAGCATACGCGCCTCATATATATCAGATAGGCGAGGCGCATATGGGCAGAATGCGCCTCACACAATATGTGTGGGCCCGCGTGTTGGTAGGTGCTCGAATATGCGAGGCGCATATGACCCTCCTATATATCAGATAGGCGCGGCACATATGGGCAGAATGCGCCTCACACAATATGTGTGGGCCCGCGTGTTGGTAGGTGCTCGAATATGCGAGGCACATATGGTCATATGCGCCTCCTATATTTGATAATATGCGAGGCGCATATGGTCATATGTGCCTCAACTAACTCCTGCGGGCCCGGGTGGAGGTAGGTGGCCGCATAGGCGAGGCGCATATTGCTATATGAGCCTCCTATAGTTTAAATTATAGGAGGCACATATTGTGCAATATGCGCCTCCTATAAACTCGCACCACCTTTTTCCAGCTTTTTTCACATGGAGCCAACAACCACCCCACTCACTTGTCTCAATTCTTCCTCCTCCACCAAGACAAATCTGGTCGCCCCCTCCTCCTCCCCACCTCATTTCCCTCATTGATTCACCATAGAACCTCGCTCAACCTCCATTGGTTGACATTCATATGTAAGTGAAGTCTCTTGCTCCTCTAGAGTGCGCCTCAAGTAACTCATGCAGGCGCGGGTGGAGGTAGGTGTTCGCATAGGCGAGGCGCATATGGTCATATGCGCCTCCTATAGTTCAAAGTATAGGAGGCACATATGGAGAAATATGTGCCTCCTATAGTTTGAAGTATAGGAGGCACATATGGAGCAATATGCGCCTCCGATAACCTGGCCGGATTCAAATTCAAAACAGCCACCTACCACACCTATATAACACCTACCATCTCTCCTCCTTCTCCTTCTCCTTCTCCTCCACCTCTCCTCCTTCTCCTCCACCTCTCATCCTTCTCCTTCTCCTCCATCTATCCTTCTTCTCCCCTTCTCCTCCTTCTCCACTCTCCTCCTCCTCTTCCTCCGGTGACCTCCTCCTCCTCCGGCGACCACTCTATCCATGGCCTCCACAACCACACCGACCATCTCCTCCTCCACCTCCGGCGACCACCTCCGGTGGCCTCATCCTCCTCCACCATATCCGGTGATCCCCATGGACATGGCCTCTAGCACATGCCTGCGATGGTAGGTTGTGGCCACGGGATGGTCTCCGATGAGCTCCGACGAAATTCTGGCCAGATCTAGATCTTGATCTGTCCACCTTTTTTTGAAATTCAAAAATAATATACGAGGCGCATTCTAATCAATATGTGCCTCGCATATGCACAATATAGGAGGCATATGCAGAGTATAGGAGGGGCATATCAATATGCGCCTCGCACATGCAGAATATAGGAGGCGCATATTGATATGCGCCTCGCATATGTGAAGTATAGGAGGCGCATATGCGCCTCGCATAAAAAATAGGCAAGGCTCAAATCTAGAGGCGCATACGATATGCGTCTCGCATATGCTTTTAGGTGCGCCTCGCATAAGGTTTTCTCTAGTAGTGTGCCATGGATAAGTGGAATGATTGAATCATGTCCTAGGTCACTTGGTTGGGCATTTGCAAGAAAGAAATTAAGATCCAAATTGAAAGTCAAAAGGCAAGTTTGAAAAGTCAAACTCGGAAAATGTATCCTGGTGGAGGATGGAAAGAATCCTTCTTTCCCTCCACCACAAGCCAACTAGGATAGGGAGTTGGGGAAGGATTCAAACTCCCCTCTCCCAAGCTGCCCTCCCTCTCATAAATAGAGGGGAGGGATGCCCCAAGGACACACAACACCAGCCCCTCCCCACCTAGCCACCACGCCGCTGCTGCCCCCCAGCGCCACCGCCAGCAGTCGCCACGCCGCCGCCTGATACGTCCAATTTGAATCACCATTCTATATCATAATTTGCCTCTATTCATTGATATATGTCTTATTATGAGGTATTACTTATGTCTTTTCCACTATTTTTGCATGTTGGATGATTCTTGGAGGATGGACTGCCGGAGTCTGGATTCTGAATGAAAAAGAGGTGTTTTGATGCAATTTCGCGAAGATAAGCAAAATACCAGAAAATATGGGAACATTATATTTTCTCGGAAAACAGAGGAAGCCATAAGGTGAGACACAGAAGGTCCACACGGGGCCCCCACACCCCCCTAGACGCGGGCCCACCTTGCCCCACGCCTAGGGTAGGTGTGGCCACCTGTCTGGCCTCTGACTCCGCTCTCTCGCCTATATCTTCCTTACGGAACCCTAACACCAGGGGGCGACCACGGATAGATTTCCGCCACCTCTGCGGGGCGGAAAACACCGATAGAGAAAGTTCTCTCTGGCAGACAGATTTCTGCCAGGGAAATTCCTTCCCGGAGAGGGGAGATCGTCGCCATCAACACCGTATCAAGCTAGGCTTCATCAGGATCATCATCATCATCCACACCATCATCTCCACCGGCACCATCATCACCACTCCGTCCTGCTGTAACAATTGTATTGGATATTGCTTTAGTTCTTAGGCGAAAATTTCCTGGTGTTAATTACTATTGTAGTTGATGCTTGTGAGTAGAACCATTGGATTATTGTTTATGTTCAGATTGTTATTCATCACCATTTCATCTTTGATCTTAATTAATATGATGTCTTGTGAGTTGTTCGTGTAGTTCTTGAGGACATGGGAGAAGTCATGTTGTTATTAGTGGATTTGTGTTGAGTTATTATTCAATGGTTTAGTATTTAATTTGTGGTGCTATTCTTCTAGTGGTATCATGTGAACGTCGACTACATGATACTTCACCATTTATGGGCCTAAGGGAATGCATTGTGTATTGGATACTAATTGTGGGGTTGCGGAGTGACAGAAACCTGAACCCCCGTTAGGACACCATTGCATAAGGGAGCGTAGGATCTCAGAGTTTAAGGATGTGGTTAGGTTTATATCTTAATTACTTTCCTGTAGTTGCGGATGCTTGCAGGGGGTTTAATCACAAGTATGTATTAGTCCAAGTAAAGTCAGTACATTAGCATAGGTTCACCCACACAACACTTAAAACACCAAAGAAGAGTACTTAGATATATGAAGCGAACGCACTTGACAGAATTCCCATGTGTCCTCGAGAATGTTTGGTCCTTATAAGTATTTCCACTGGATTGTCCTTTGCTAAGAAAGGATTGGGCCACTTTCTGCGTTTGTTCTTTATTACTTGCACTTTGTTTCGTTGCTTTATCAGAAAACACCTAAAAATCCGTTTGCTAAGTATTTACAGAGATTTCCTGCTCCATACCACTAGTCAACACCTTCTGCTCCTTGTTGGGATCGACACTCCTATTTATTGAAAGTACTGTGATACACCCCATATACTTGTGGGTCATCACCGCCTCGCGTTGCCGCCGGCCACGCCTCCTCCTCTCCGGCCCTCTAAACCCTAGATCCACCATAACCTGCTCCGGCTTAGGCGAAGCCCTACAGGATCTTCCCTCTAGTTCCGACACCATGCCATCGTGCTATCGGAATCGCGAGGGGAGAACTACAACCTTCGCTGCCTACTAGAACTATGGATAGGAAGGTGTTCATCGAGTACAAAATGTGTGACCGTCTACGGCAGTGCTGTCGAAACGCAGCGCTAGAAGGATTGTCTATGCGATCTTGAGATCGGCAAGTGTACGACTACATCACCCACGAGAATCTGCTCTCGTTAACCGCTTTGGAATCTTCGAGGGTGAGTACTCTAATCGACTGTTGCCACAATATACTACATAGATCATGGATTATTTGTGTGCATGCGTTAGAATTTTTTTTCCATGCTACGAACCCCAACAGCATGATCTTCTTTCTCTTGGATGATTCTTTTGCAGTATGAACAATCGATATTTGTCGCAGCCCCCACACATGTCGAAATATTTACATGAGTGAGCAGATATATAACGTCCCATAGGCCCACTTTGATTTGTCTAGAGTGTAGGGTTCGCAGCATAGAAAACAAAAAATTTCCTTTGATGGGAACAACTATGTACCAAGATCTATCTACTAGATACAAGCAACGGGCGGATATACATCCATAGAGAACATACCCTTGAAGACCGACAAAGCTTAACGAGTCCAAACTCGTGGTTGATGTAGACGATCTCTTGCCGATCTCAAGATCGAGAGGAAGTCCTAGCGCCGCAAAACAGCGGCGCATCCGTGCTCGCACACACGTACGAGGCAACGAGCAACCTTCGCCTCCTCGCTCCAGCGATGCAGCGGAAGGACAACTCTTTCTTACCGAATATCCACCGGGAACATGTATCTCGCTAGTCCGAGACCATGGGGGATAAATTCTAGAGGGGGAGAGAGATCCTTTACGAGGAGGTGTGCTTTGAGAGGATGAGAGGGGGGCCTTTTATAGGAGAGAGGGAGGGCACCCAAGGGGCTTGGCGCCCAGCCATGGGGCTGCCCCCACCTCTTCCCCATTCATGTGGGTGGACACTCCACTCACTAAAATGCCTTTCAATTTCCTCCACTCAAAAACCCACTCAAATTCCCATTAAATTTCCACCAAATTCAATGCAAACTCTCATTAAATTAAACTCCTTTTATTTATTAAGAAATTTGTCAATTACTTTAATGACAAACATTCTCATATAACCCCTTGCTAGTATTTCATTTCACATGCAAAAACACTTTCTGCAATTTCACCCAAAAACCCGTTTCTACATCTAGTGAAATAAATTCCTGCTCTTGTTATTCTTTTCGGCATGAAACTTTTGCTCCAAATGGATATCGGTGTCTCTTAAGTGTGTCACCCTACGGTTCTTGAATAATGCGTACATGATCGAGACTCCTCTCGGATCAATAATCAGAAGCGGGATCTGGAGACCGATACTAACTCCCACACATTCAGCGATGACTTTCTTATGATCGCGAGAACCTTTTATGCTAGTATCTTAATCCTTTTGTTTCGCGATATATTACATGTCCGAGATTCGATCATCGGTATCTCCATACCTAGTTTGATCTCATTACTGAAATGCACTCTTTTCTTGTTCCCGTGATATAACATTCTAGTGATCAAATCACTTGCTTGCAAGCTAATCAATGTGATATCACCGAGAGGGCCTAGAGAATATCTATCCATCATCGGGATGAACAAATTCCACTCTTGATCCATGGGCCTCAACATAACACTTTAGTAGTTCTGAACCCATCTTTATAATCACCCTGTTACGGTGTGACATTTGATGTTATCAAGAAAATCTTCTGGTGTTAGTGATTGACATGATCTCATGGTCTAAGGATTAGGATCACTTCATAAGTTGTTATAGAAATATAAACTCAATGACTTTGATTGTAATGCTATACTTCAGATGAATGTTCATCACACCATTCCAATAATGTTGTGACCTCTTTATTAACAACATCCAATGTCCATGATCAGGAAACCTTTGATCATCTTGTTAATCAACAAGCTAGTTTATAAGAGAGGCATAACTAGAAACTTCCTTTTTGTTTATTAAACACACATGTATTAACGTTTCCGTATTAATACAATTATAGCATGTAAAATAAACATTTATCATAAATAAGGAATATGATAATAACCACTTTATTATTGCCTCTCGGGCATATTCCCTTCAGTCTCCCACTTGCACTATAGATAATAATCTAGCTTGAAAACTTTGCGTATTGAACACATATGGCTTTCTGGTGTTCCATATACGCGATTGCAAGTGGTTAACATGATCTACAGATCTGACGCTTTAGGTCCGTGTGTATTTGCATGTCTTTGCGTCTTCACGCATCACTCATTCTCCAATCAGATGGCATTGTATAAATTTGGTCTTTTGGTGAGACCTTTAGTTCCTTGGGGTTAAATCATGTCGATACTATTGTCATACAATATATATTTAGTGTTAGCCCGTTGCGAACCACACCTTAGTTTGGTAACAAACTACTTGACATAAATTCCCTCCTTTGCTGCTACTATAGCAGTCATATACTTAGCCTTTTGTTGTAGTACCCGTCACATTGTCTTAACTTTGGAATTCATCCAAATCCATCATGGAATCTCATTTCCATTACATTGTGCCACCCATAGTTTAAATTGAGATAAACTTAATTTTTATGTTGTGACAAAACTAGCATCAATGTAACGCTTTACAATGAACTATTTGTAATTGTTTGTGACCTCTACACAAATATATTCTTAGTTCTTCCAAAAGATCATAAGAATATCCTCACTATCGTCCAATGATCATTTTATGATTCATTCTGGTATATGGTCATAACACTTAGAGCGTAGGACATATCTGGATGTGTACATATCATGGTATGATTAATCAAAACATTCTTGTGATTTCACTCAAGTGTCAAAGCACTTGAATCTTGTTTCACTTATCAAGTGTCAATACACTTGAATCTTGATTCAATTCTTTTCCATGCGATAAGAACCTTGTCTTGTTGTTTCTATATTGAACTCCTTCAATATCTCATATATGTATATTTGGCACAACCATATTAGCATCACAGTCTATCCATATAGACATTCATGCTAAATATTTGGGTTTTGCCTAAGTCTTTCATCGAAATGAAATTATTAACCTTTGTCAATAAAAGATACATCATTTCCAATCAACAACATGTCCTCCACATAATGTATTAGAAATATGTCTCAGCGCTCCCACTTAATTTCTTGCAAATGCAAGCATCTTCATCGTCTCCTGATGAAATTAAACTTCTTTAACAGTTTCATCACGGTGAAGATTCTGATTCTGCGATGCTTACTTCAACCATTGATGTTTGCATGCCTTTTAGCATCATTTGAATTAACAAAATCCTTTGGACCGTGTCATGTACACGTCCTAGGTAACCATTCTATTAGAAGAAATTTGTTTTGTTTATTCATCTACCATATACCAAATTATATGTAGTGGTTGCTACATTAATCCACCCAGACTAAATATCGCTATGAAAGATCCAATCTTGTCATAGTCAACTCCTTGAACATTGTCATAAAATACTTTATGACATGTCGACTATTTCATAGATGTGAAGCATCCATGTCTGTTTCTTTATAGATCCAAATACGACCGATAGATTTTTATACCTTTCCGGAGGGTCTTCCAAGTTCAAAACTTGATTTCTCGTGTATGCAACTATTACGGATTGTATGGCTTCAGGTCATTTGACAGAGTCAGGGCCCATCATCGCTTCTTTGCATGTATTTAGTTCATCATTGTTAAACAATAATGATTTACTCTCAAATCTTAGCATTTGATTGTTTAACAGACCTACTTGGTTCAATAGGAACTTAGATCTCCGCGACCACAACCCTTGAGGCACATAAGCTATGAGCACTATGGCTGCCTCGGGAATGATTTCTGGCGCTGCGCAACTCAGCACATTTAGCTAAGGTTCGTTAACCTTATCAAAGTTCTATTGTCCTTCCACTTAACTTTTACGAAAAATTCCTTTTTCAAGAAACTTCACATTTCAAGCGACAAACCCTTTTGTCCTCGGTTTTATGGAGGAATACCCAATGGTTATTCGAATAACCTACAAAGACATGCTCATCCGACTTTGGTTGTAAACATCTTACTTATGCTTAGCATACCAAAATTTTAAGAAAGGACAACTTGGGTTTTACCCCAAACCGGGTGTCATTTCAATGGATCAAGATGGAGATCTTTTTAGTGCAAAAGCTGTAGTCTCTAAAGCTTTAATCTTTTAAAACATAATGACAGTTTTATAAATAACACCTTTAATCTAACCATGTCAAACAAGGTTTCATTACAAATCTCAAAGACTCCATATTCCTATGGTGTTTCGGGAGATGTAAATCTAGGTGTTTTGCTAAACTTGCAACTCAAATAAATCCCTTTATGATAAAAATCATAAATCATTTATTTTCTTGTTACACTTGCAACTCAAATAAATCCCTTTATGATAAAATCATAAATCATTTATTTTCTTGTTACAATGATTTTCCACTTCATCTTGAAAATCTTTGAACGTTTTCAAATATTCATACTTCTTTCTCATTAAGTGAATATTCACTCAAATTTTCGGAGAAAGCATATGAAGTTGAAATCCATTGCTTACGACTATACATAATGGACTACATACATCGATATGTATAAATTCCAATATTTTAGTCGTTTGTTCTTCTTTGGCCTTTGAACGAAGTTTTAATTATCCCGAGGAAAGTCTCACAAGCGTCACTTGATCAAATCAAAGACTCCAAAAATCCATGAATATGGAGTTTCTTCATGTTTTCTTTCCAATATAATTTAAACGGTGATGTCACTTTGTAAGTGATCTTTGAATCATTTGTCTTGCGACATTTTAACATCATTTTTATGGATGTGATTTCTCCAACTAGATTTGTAAATCATCCATATTATATGGGAGACGGTAATTATTTGAACATTCTTTCTTCTCATAATACCTGATTTAAATAACTATTATTAAGACAAATCTTGAAGGCAGACTTTGATGTTAACGAGAAATACAGACAACGGCTTGTTTGTTTTTGATGAACATCATCACATATTCTCTTGCTAGTTACTTAGGCCATTGTAGTTCATGAATTGCGTCATTCTGTATGAAATTTCATACCAACCAATTCGGTATCCAATACCCAAGAACCACATTTTTTAACAAGCAAAGAATATAAACATAACATGTATATCATCTATATACCTAAATTGGACATTTCCAATCTTTTCTTTTCTGCCAAATATATTTTATAGATTCTCTTTCAGCATTTCCTTTTCCTTTTTAAAAGAATCTATCACTATCAACAGTGACGCCATATACATGACACATAGTCCAAAGCGTGTATATTCAAATAATAATACCTTTGGACTTGCACTTTGAAGTAGATCACCATCATCAAATGACCGGCATTCTTTCAAAAATCCATTCTTTAGTAACCTTTTAGTGTAGTAAACACTTTACATACATCTTCTATTCACCCTTATCATGACGACTTTCATGATCAAGCTAATGTAGCTTATAAACGCGAATCGTGAGTATAGCATTACTTTCCAAAACCTTTTCGGATGATTAGGATGTCTAGCATCTCCAACCTTCGCAAATTCTCATCCAATATGAGAACATATATTATACTCTATCATATTGCAACCAAAACATTGTTTCAGATATTGTTATATCTGCCACACATGATGGTTTCTGAAATAATTCTTTCAGCTCCTAGATAAACTTGATATTAAAACAATCAAGAATCATGGAGGCAAACATGATACTTAAGATACTAACACTAGAATTGTTACTCTCGATTTAATACCAATTATTAAATTTCACGAAGTAAACAAAGTTTGCTGAAAGTTTGCAATAGGAATTTAAACTTTAGATTGACACTCAACACAATACGATACCATTTCGTAAAGTAAATATCTAGAATTCTATAGTTCTATTATCTCAATTACAACTAAGCATAAGATGGTGAACGAATGCCAATGACTACAACAAATTATGCAAATTCACTTTGATTTAATTTAGGGTAAATTGAGTTCTACTAATCCAAATTAGAAATAAACTCCCACTCAAAAACAACATCCCTCATGTCTTTTTGGTGATTAAATTTACCAAATCCACTACACCAAGTCCGATCATCACGTGAGTCGGTGTAACTTCAAAGGCGAGCATCAAATGGGCATCATATCTTTCATATGACTCGTGCTTAACCTTTCGGTCCGTGTTTCGAGGCCATGTCTGTACATGCTAGACTCGCTAAGTAAGAACCTTAGTATTCACGTGTGTAACTGTCTTACACCCGAAATATGATAGTGGATCCAAGAACACCCGATCATCACGTGATGTCTTGGAGCGACGAAACATAATCGGTGCATACTTAAGGAAGAACACATTTTTATCTTGATATTTAAATGAGGGATCATCTTATTATGCTAATAAAATTCCAAACTAGCAATATAAGATGCAACAAACATCACATGTTAATAAGTGAAATGATATGGTTCTTGCATTTGATCTCCATCATGTGCATCTTAAGTATGCACCGATTATACCTCTATGTGTAAGGCCAAGGTCTATGGAACTTACAAGTTATTTGTGTTGTAAGAGTATCGACTTATACTTCTACTTACAACATCACCATATCATGACACTAGCCCAGCAATAATGTAAACTAGACGCCTCTAATTTATCAATTGTAAGTTTTACGTGGCTTAGGGCTTTCGAAGATAGAACCGTTCTTACATATGAACATGAACCACAACGAGGATAACCAAATTGTTGACAACTCGTTGAAAATTAGATATTAACTATAGTAGGAGAGACAGACACCCGCTAGCCACTTATACAAAACCAGTTGTATGTCAAGCGTGGAACATGTCTCATGTGCGAGGACATGTAAAGTTTGTCCAGGACGCTTCATCCCACTATGCCACCAATATCCAAAGTACAACTAAGAAGTAATAAAATGATCATCATCGCCCACATACTCATATGTGTACTACCCGTGCAAAGCATCTATGCATAGATCCCGCTCTGATACCACTGTAGGGTTCGCAGCATAGAAAACAAAAAAATTCTTACCATGGGAACAACTATGTACCAAGATCTATCTACTAGATACAAGCAACGGGCGGATATACATCTGTAGAGAACATAACCTTGAAGACCGACAAAGCTTAACGAGTCCAAACTCGTGGTTGATGTAGACGATCTCTTGCTGATCTCAAGATCGAGAGGAAGTCCTAGCGCCGCAAAACAGCAGCGCATCCATGCTCGCACACACGTATGAGGCACAAAGCAACCTTCGCCTCCTCACTCCAGCGATGCAGCGGAAGCACAACTCTTTCTTGCCGAATAGCCACCGGAAACATGTATCTTGCTAGTCCGAGATCATGGGGGATAAATTCTAGAGGGGGAGAGAGATCCTTCACGAGGAGGTGTGCTTTGAGAGGATGAGAGGGCCCTTTTATAGGGGAGAGGAGGGCACCCAAGGGGCTTGGCGCCCAGCCATGGGGGTGCCCCCACCTCTTCCTCATTCATGTGGGTGGACACTCTACTCACTCAAATGCCTTTCAATTTCCTCCACTCAAAAACCCACTCAAATTCCCATTAAATTTCCACCATATTTAATGCAAACTCTCATTAAATAAAACTCCTTTTATTTATTAAGAATTTTGTCAATTACTTTAATGACAAACATTCTCATATAACCCCTTGCTAGTATTTCATTTCACATGACAAAACACTTTCTGCAATTTCACCCAAAAACCCGTTTCGGTATCTAGTGAAATAAATTCCTGCGCTTGTTATTCTTTTCGGCATGAAACTTTTGCTCCAAATGGATATCAGTGTCTCTTAAGTGTGTCACCCTACGGTTCGTGAATAATGCGGACATGATCGATACTCCTCTCAGATCAATAATCAGAAGCGGGATCTGGAGACCCATACTGACTCCCACACATTCAGCAATGACTTTCTTGTGATCGCGAGAACCTTTTACGCTAGTATCTTAATCCTTTTGTTTCGCGATATATTACATGTCCGAGATTCGATCATCGGTATCTCCATACCTAGTTTGATCTCGTTACTGTCAAGCACTCTTTTCTCGTTCCCGTGATATAACATTCTAGTGATCAAATCACTTGCTTGCAAGCTAATCAATGTGATATCACCGAGAGGGCCCAGATCCGTCATCGGGATGAACAAATTCCACTCTCGATCCATGGGCCTCAACATAAAACTTTAGTTGTTCTGAACCCATCTTTATAATCACCTTGTTACGGTGTGATGTTTGATGTTATCAAGAAACTCTTCTAGTGTTAGTGATTGACATGATCTCATGGTCTAAGGATTAGGATCACTTCGTAAGTTGTTATAGCAATATAAACTCAATGACTTTGATCGTAATGCTATACTTCAGATGAATGTTCATCACACCATTCCAATAATGTTGTGACCTTGTTATTAACAACATCCAATGTCCATGATTAGGAAACCTTTGATCATCTTGTTAATCAACGAGCTAGTTTATAAGAGAGGCATAACTATGAACTTCCTTTTTGTTTATTAAACACACATGTATTAACGTTTCCGTATTAATACAATTATAGCATGCAAAATAAACATTTATCATAAATAAGGAATACGATAATAACCAATTTATTATTGCCTCTCGGGCATATTCCCTTCATATTGCGCTCCTTCTAGATCTGTGTCGTGGTTTTAGTCCTAAAATTGAATGAAGAGGCATATGGAATTTGGTTAGGAAAAAATACATGAGGAGAACTTATGAACAAAATGAGTAAGTGCTTGATGACCCAAAAGTATAGGGGGTGTATTGCAGTACTTTCGATAAATAAGAGTGTCGAACCCAACAAGGAGAAGAAGGTGTTGACAAGTGGTTTGGATCAGGAATTCACTATAAATACTAGCAAACAGATTTTTAGGGGTTTTTGATAATGCAGATAAGTGCAAGTAAATAAAAGACAATAATAATAATTGCAGCAAGTGGCGCAATCCTTTCTTCTGCCAAAGACAAGCCAGTTGTATTACTTATGAGGACCAAACGTTCTCGGGGACTCATGGGAATACTGCCAAGTGCTTTCGCTTCATATAGTTGATTAATCTTTTTTGGTTGAATAAGTGTTGTGTGGGTGAACCAATGCTAATGTACCGACCTTACTTGTACTAATACATACTCGTGATTATAGACCTTGCAAGCATCCGCAACTACAAGAAAGTAATTAACATAAAAACCTAATCACATCATTAAACTCTGAGACCCTACACTCCCTTGTACAATGGTTTCCTAAAGGGGGTTTATGTTTCTGTCACTCTGGCAACCCCACAATTAGTAGCAAAATACACAATACATTCCCCTAGGACCATAAAGGTGAAGTATCATGTATTCGACGTTCATATGACACCACTAGAATAATAGCACCACAACTTAAATATCAAATCATTGAATATTTCTCAACACAAATCCACTACTAACAACATGACTTCTCCCATGTCCTCCAGAACTAAACGAAATACTCACGAGACATCATATGGATCAAGATCAGAGATGATATAATGATAATGAACAATCTAAACATGAACAATAATTCAATGGTTCCACTCAATAGCATCAACTACAACAAGTAATCAACACTGGGAAAGTTTCCCCTAAGAAATATGCAAGATTCAATCCAATTGTTATAGAGGGATGGAGTGGTGGTGATGGTGTTGGTGGATATGATGGAGAAGATGATGATGATGATGATCCCGATGAAGTCTAGATTGATGACGCTATTGATTGGCGATGATCTCCCCTCTCCGGGAAGGAATTTCCCCGGCAGGATTCTGCCTGCCGGAGAGCTCTTTCTCTCTTTGTAATTTCCACCCCTCAGAGGCGGTAGAATCTTTATGTGGTCACTCTCCGAGTCTTAGGGTTTCAGGGGGATGATATAGGCCAAAGGGCGATGCCAGAGGTGGGCTAGGGTGGCCACACCACCTGGTGGCGCGGCCTAGGGGGCGCGCCAGGGGGTGGTGTGGGCCCCCTGTGGCCCATCTCCACTTCCCCTTCTGGCTTCCTTCGTCTTCTGGAAAAATAGGGATTTCCATATATTTTATGGAATTTTTTGATCTTCGCGAATATTGCATCCGGACACCACTTTTTCCATCAGAATCATGACTCCGACAGTTCATCCTCCAAAAGTCATCCAACATGCAAAATAGATGAAATAACATAAGTATCATCTCTTAATATTAAATATATCAATGAATAACAGTAAATTATGATATAAAATAGTGATGCAAAATGGACGTATCAACTCCCCCAAGCTTAGACCTCGCTTGTCCCCAAGCGAAAACTGAGCTCAGTAAACACGACCACATTTTTTTGGAGTGAAGTGTCAATAAAAAGAATATGGACAAGAAGCATCACATTTATTAATACACAAGTCATAATAGAATAAAACTCACTCTTATATAACTTAACTTGCAACGAGTAAGGGAGTCATAATAAGATGCACAAAGAAAATCAAAATTAGTGATGGAAAACTTTGTTCTTGGTCAGAGAACAATTAACAAATCATACTTATTTTTAGGCAAAGCTTTTATAAAGGAGTTTATATTCCAGGAGTCTCTTGCTCAAACATAATGGACTTTTTACAATGATAGCTTTCAAAGTAGTATTTGTTCAGATAAGAGCATTGTGAAAAACAAGGAACATAAGAAACAAGATTGAATAAATCAACACATGGATGATTGAATCACGACACCTCAAATCCTTGCTAGAGATAGAAGGGAATAGGTTTACTAACTCAACTTAAAAGTAAATGATAGACCCTTCGCAGAGGGAAGCAGAGATTTCAAATTTCATAAAGAGCTTCGAAAAAATTATGGTACTTACTAGCTTTGAACTCTCATTGCCCCTATCATAAGCATCTCAAGGTGATTAAGGTTAAAGTGATAAAAATATGAAGTATATGTGTGACAAATCATAAGTTGGAAATCTCATGTCCCTTGAGTACGAGAGACGTTCCTCACGCTAATCAACTTTAGTCACAAGCAAGTTCTTGTCATTGTAAGTACATGTGTATCATAGAGAACCGCCAAAATGACAAGGCAACAGAGAGTGAGCATCTCAGCGATCTTTTTCTTTACCATGAGCATGGTGCTTTTTTCTATTTTTTAAAGATGTTTCATAATTGCTCACTATGGTTATGCTACAACTTTCCACCATGATTAGGCATTGCTTAGGCTAGCCGCCCAGGCGTTTCTCTAACACATATATAATACTCCATGAACTTATAAGCTCCCCTTTTATTTCACATCGCCGACATCCACAAACAAATTAGCATGATATCAACCGGATAATATGTACAGGTGTTGAAAGCGTTCCCCATGACAACATGGTTCCGCTAACTCCCAACCTATAACTTGCAAGCATATAGGCAACATAGATGACACAATTGTTCAAGTTTATTAAGTGCAAGAAAATAAAGTGTGCCATCAAGTTCGTGAGATATTTAATCACTAGTTTTCACATAACAAATAATTTTATTTTGGAAGATAGATAAAACTCGAGAATTTACTTGGAATAGCAATAATGCTAATAGGTAGATATGGTGGACACAAATAGCATAGGTTTTAGTTCAAGGGTTGGATGCACGAAAATCATTCCCTCTCAGTACAGGTTTTTGGCTAGCAAGGCTGGGTAGCAAGCATAAGAGTTGAAGGAAACAAACAAACATACAAGTGATAGAAACAATCATGCAATCTTCCTTGAAAACACAAAAGAACTTAACTTGGGAATACTAAGCTTATGAGCCAATCAAGAAAGAAAGGAAATAAAATAAAATATCTATAAGTACTTTTCTCTTTCCCATTCAATTCTCAAGTAGTGTTGCTACTGACCAAAGCTAGGTTTTCCAAAACCAACTAAATTTACTTGATGCTCCCAAAGTGAGACCAATACTAACAACAAGATCAATCATATAACAGAAATTGCAAACTAAAATAAGATGTGTAAAAAGTAAATGATGAAACTTCTCGTTAATATTCCATAACAACACTCACACCAAGGGATACAGAGATAACCAACTAGAGGAGAGATACTTCCATAATGCAAACCATCCTATATGATAATTTCTCTATTCATGATATGACTCTAATAAAAAGTAAAAATATGAAAGATAATTATGTGATACCGCGGCACTCCCCCAAGTTTAGAACAAACCAAGGGGATGCCAAAACCTGATGATGAGTTACTCCTTTGGTGGTGGTGGTGTGATCATGGTTGGAGTGAGGAAATCCTCCAGCATCTTGCAAATCCTGTTATTCTCCTCTTGAAGTATATCCACCTTTCTCCTCAGGGCTCGGTACTTATCAAAAAACTCATCAGTGGATCTAAGGGCTTCCACTATCGAAGGGCAGGAATTGAGGTCTAGAACTGAGGTCATCATCCCCTGCATATTATGAGAAAAAGCACGTCCAGTGTTAATTGCCCTTACAAGAGTATGGTTTCTTGCCCTTGGTCCTCAACCAATCTATCCCTTCATGCCCGCTGACATGTTCTTTACTTCCTCCTTGACACTATGATCCATGTCTTCGCGCCTAGCTGCGATCCTTTCTTCTTCCACCCATCCAATGGAAGTTCCTTGCTTAAGATCGTGGAGGAGCTCGCGCCGGCGTCGCAGCTCATAGTCTTCCGAAAATGAACTCTGAAATGACATCTAAACAGAACAGATCGAAATAAAAATACAACAAGAACACGATATACGGACCTCAGGGGGTCCGGGGGATTATATATTACGAAGTTTAACGACAAAAGGAAGGTACCGTGATAAAATGGGACGGAGACGGGCTCCGTAAAGGTCACACCACCTAGTAGCGCGGCTAGGTGGGACCACGCTACAGGGTGGTGTGAGCCACTCGGGCTTCGTTTACTTCCCCCTTTCGACTAGTTATCTCCCATATTAACTAAAAACTACAAAAATATAAATTGGAAAGTTTTTCGTGAACCTTTTTTACCAGAACTGTTACCTATTCGAAAATGGACTCTGCAGGTTCTTGAATTTGGTCTTTAATAAATTCTTCCAGAGTCACCACTTGAATAATATCAATATCTTCATTATAAGAATCTTCAGAAATATAATGTTTGAGCCTTTGACCATTCTTTATCTCATTACATCATTCTCTCCCAATACTTGAAAATTTCTTTCATACAAAACTTCACACAAACTTCATTAGCAACATTAGTGTATGCAAGATAATAAATCTATGGGTTCAATTTCAACTGAATACCATCAAAACATAAGCTACAGTACCAGCTCCTTTCAAAAGCCCAAAATAATTTAAAAGGAAATTGATTTAAGAGGCAAATGCAAAAATGACACAAATCTGTCAAAACAGACCTGCAGGTAAAGATCGATTTTTTAGAAAATCTTTTGTTGCTCAAATTGAAAAGTGCAAAACTAATGAAAGTTAAATAGTAACTTTGGACACATGCACAGAAAATTATAGCTCAATACGGCATACTAGGATTTTTCACGATTTTTTATAGTGAAGCACAAAAATCTGTTTCGGGACAGCAACTTCCCCACATCTCACCTCCCTCTCATTAGAGGCCAATCTTGACACAAAAACCAAACAAAAAGTATAAGGAGAGGCTGTTATAGAGGTAATAACTTCCAAGACTGAAATAAACAAAAATAAACTAAAAGCAAATTATAATGGGTTGTCTCCCAAAAGATCTTTCTTTATAGCCATTAAGATAGGTATGATAATTTCGATGATGCTCACATAGGAAATATGGATTTGAAGTAGAAGAGAGCATCAAGAAGCAAATATCTAACATATTTAAGTCTAACCCACTTCCTATGCCAAGGAATTTTCTAAGAAAACAAATTATTGAAACAAGAGGTTACTAGCATAGGAAGGCAAAACAAGTGCAACACTAAAACTTTCAACATAAAGCGGGGAAACTTAATATTATTGAGATGCATAAAACCATGTTTCCTTCTCTCATAATAACTTTCAGCATCATTATGGATAAAATTAACAATGTTATTTAAAATCGTCAAATAGAGGTTTAAGATTGAAAACTGGATCAATAGAAGCAAGTTGTTCAACTCTAAAATCCTCATTAGGCAATTTGTTTTCATAAGGAGATTTAGCAAAATTTGAAAAATTAAACTCATAAGATTCTCCATCAAATTTAGTTAAAATTTTCTCCTTCCTACAATCTATAATAGCTCCATAAGTGTTCAAGAAAGGTCTACAAAAAATGATAGGACAAGTTTTACTAGCAGCGGAACCAAGTACTAGAAAATCAGCAAGATATTTAGTTTTACCACAAAGAACTTCCACATATCTTATAATACCAATTGGACATATGGTTTCTCTATTAGCAAGTGATACGTCGGAAACGTATCTATAATTTTTGATGCTCCATGCTTGTTTAGTATCTACTTTGCTTTACTTGTCTACACTTTGAGGTGCTTTTTACATGTTTTCTGGTACTAACCTACTAACAAGTTGCAACAGTGTCAGATGCCTGTTTTTTGCTGTTTTTGGTTTCAAAAAAGTTAGTAAAGAAATGTTCTCGGAATTGGACGGGACAAACGTCAAAGTCAATTACTTTCCGTGGGGAGCAAGAAGTCCAAAGGGTAGCCGGAGAGGCCGGCCAGGGCGGCCAGACCCACCCTAGGCATGGGTGGGCCATGCCCCGCGCCTGGGTAGGGTTTGGGGCCCCTGGCCGCCGCCTCGGCCTCCCCCTTCGCCTATAAGAAGCCCCCGATGCAGAAACCCTGAGTACCCGATCAAATCTTCAAGAAACCGTGTGTAGCCACCGCCACCATCGTCCCTAGATCGGGGGATCTGAAGTTCTTCCCGACACTCTGTCGGAGGGGAGATTATCCAGGAGGCATTCTCTCCGGTATGATGCGTGAGTAGTTTCACCTTGGACTATGGGTCCATGCAGTAGCTAGATGGTTGCATCTCCTCCTTTGTGCCTTCATGTATAGATCCTGTGAGCTCCGTTCATGATGAAGATCTAATCTATTTGTAATCATGCATGTTGTGTTTGCGGGGATCCGATGGATATTGAGATTATTATCTTGGTTTGATTAATGGTTTTGTCTTTATGATTCTATCATGTCTGTGTTGTTTGTGATCTTGCATTCTCTCCGTTGTTAGTAGCTATCTTGGCCAAGTAGTTGCTAGTGACTCCAAGAGGGGATATTTATGCTCGATAGTGGGTTCCTGCATCTAGTTTCCAAGGGAAGTGACAGATATCTCTTCGGTTGTAGATGTGTTGTTGCTACTAGGGAGAAAACAACGGTCTCTTGTTCATGGAACATGTGGACTATTTACCTTACACACTTTGCTTAAAGCTTATGTCATTGCTTGCAACTTAATACTAGAGGGGGTTCGGATGATAACCTGAAGGTGGACTTCTAGTCATAGATGTAGTTGGATGGCGGTCTATGTATCTTGTTGTATTGCCCAATCGAATCTTATAGGATCTTTCTGACTAGTAATTGCATTGTTATGCCTTGCGCAGTTCCTGTTAATTGTATTGCTGTAATTTGTTTACCCTTCATGCCATGTTGTTTATCTAAGGAGAGAACCTCTAGTGAACTATGGACCGCGGTCCAATCTTTACCATTGATACATCTTCCACCGTTACTTTTTTACTTGCATCAAACCATTACCTTCCACACCATACGTTTAATCCTTTGTTACAGCAAACCGGTGAGCTTGATAACCTCACTGATTCGTTGGGAAAAAGTCTTGAGTTTGTGTTGTGCAGGTGTCCGCGTTGCTTGCAACACCTGTGTGACATTTCCTTCCTCCATCTGGTTCGATAACCTCGGTCTCAACTGAGGAAAACTTGCTCCTTGCTCTTCACACCCTATGCTTGGGGTTACCAACGAAGTGCCACGTCGAGCATCATCACAAGTTGAATAACCACATCAATTTCTTCAAGTTCACAAAGACCAATTTTATGCATAATTTCTTTGTAAAGCTCATAAGGAATATCACTTGAACTTGCACCAATATCACATAAACCATAATAGCAATGATCAACAATTCTAACGGAAAGTACAGGGACACTAGCTTTCCTAGTTTTACTAGCATGTGAAACAATATTAGAAGCATCTTCATAGAAGATAATGTGTCCATCTTCTACATTTTTATTGACAAGGTCTTTAACAATTGCTACTGCAAGTTCAACATTTATTTGTTCATCACGTTCTAAAGCTTTCATTGTAGTGTTGTTAACCACACTAGATATCATAGAATTTTCCTTTACCTTAGCAGGGAAAGGTATTTTCTCAATATAAAGTTCGGGCAAAATATGATCAATAGTATAAACTTCAGTATTTCTAGCTGGAATACTACTAACAATATCTTTATGTGGTGCATGATACTTGTTCCATTCCCTTTTTGGAATTTCAATATAAAAGGCAAAGGCCTTAAAACAATTTGCAATACTTTGAGAATCAAGACTATACTCATTACTAATATTATAAAGTCATCAGTTCCCATAAAAAGTTTAATGCATTCACAATCATAATTTATACCTGACTTTCTTCCTTTGTCATTCTCCCATGCTTTAGCATTTTCTTGAATATGGTCTAGAAGATCTCATTTAGCTTCTTCTTTCATACATGTGAATGATCCAGCATAAGAAGCATCCAGTAAATCTTTATCATGAAGAGAAAGCCTTGCATAAAAGTTATTAATAATATTATTATTAGGGAGCTCATGAATAGGACATTTGAACATTAGTAACTTCAATCTCTCACAAGATTGGGCTGTACTCTCTCAATCACGAGGCCAAAAGTTATATATTTGATTCTAGTCTTTATGAATCTCACTAGGAGGATATAATTTAGAATAAAATAGAGGTACAATTTCCTCCCATTCCATAGATTGGCCATTCTTTGGCATCTTATACAATTCCTCAGCTCTGCCTTTCAATAATAGAGAGTAACTTTTTCTTAACTTGATCTGTGGTAATACCTGCACACTTGAACAACCAGCATAATTTATGTATAAAAAGCAAATGATCACCAGGATGGACAGTTCCATCTCCAAAATAGTAGTTATCCATAACTCGATCAACAATTTTTGTAGGTATTTTAAATGGATCTATTTCAGCAGGTGGTGGTTCATTTACTATCCTAGCAGTGGTATTAGTTTTCCGAAACAGGAAACTAAGTGAATTATCCATATTGAAAACAAAATAACAAACAGAAATAAAACAATACTCACAGTAGAAATTTCCTTTACCAGTTGCACTCTTCAATAGTGCTTCACTCCCCAGCAACGGCGCCAGAAAATAGTCTTGATGACCCACAAATATAGGGGGTGTATCATAGTACTTTTGATAAATAAGAGTTTCGAACCCAACGAGGACCAGAAGGTGTTGGCAAGCGGTTTGGATCGGGAATTCACTGTAAATACTAGCAAACGGATTTTTAGGGGTTTTTGAAAATGCAGATAAATAAAATGCGAGTAAATAAAAGACAATAATAAAAATTGCAAGAAGTGGCATAATCCTTTCTTCAGAAAGGACAAGCCGGTTGTATTACTTATGAGGACCAAATATTCTCAAGGACACATGGAAATACTATCAAGTGCTTTCGCTTCATATAATTGATTAATCTTCTTTGGTTGGATAAGTGTTGTGTGGGTGAATCTATGCTAATGTACCGAACTTACTCGGACTAATATATACTTGTGATTATACCCCTTGCAAACATCCGCAACTACAAGAAATTAATTAAGATAAAAACCTAACCACAGCATTAAACTCTGAAATCCTATACTCCCTTGTGCAATGATTTTCTAAAGGGGGTTTAGGTTTCTATCACTCCGGCAACCCCACAATTAGTAGCCAAATACACAATGCATTACCCTAGGCCCATAAAGGTGAAGTATCATGTAGTCGACGTTCACATGACACCACTAGAAGAATAGAACCACAACTTAAATATTAAACCATTGAATATTTCCCAACATTATTCCACTACTAACAACATGACTTCTCCCATGTCCTCAAGAACTAAACGAACTACTCACGAGACATCATATGGATCAAGATCAGAGATGATATAATGATAAGTAACAATCTGAACATGAACAATAATTCAATGGTTCCACTCAATAGCATCAACTACAAAAAGTAATCAACACCGGAAAAGTTCCCTTAAGAACTATGCAAGATTCAACCGAATTGTTACAGCGGGATGGAGTGGTGGTGATGGTTCTGCTGGAGATGATGGTGAAGATGATCCCGTTGAAGTCTAGCTTGATGACGGTGTTGATTGGCGACGATCTCCCCTCCCCAAGAAGGAATTTCTTCGGCAGAATTCTACCTGCAGGAGAGCTCTTTTTCTCTCTGTAGTTTTCGCCCCGCAGAGGCGGCAGAATCTTTCTGTGGTCACTCCTCGAATCTTAGGGTTTCGGGGGGATGATATAGGCGAAAGGTTGATGCCAGAGGTGGGCCAGGGTGGCCACACCACCTGGTGGCGCGACCCAGGGGGCGCGCCAGGGGGTGGTGTGGGCCCCCTATGGCCCATCTCCACTTCCCCTTCTAGCATCCTTCGTCTTCTGAAAAAATAGGGATTTCCATATTTTTTTGGAATTTTCTGATCTTCGCGTATATTGTATCTGGACACCGTTTTTTCCATCAGAATCCTGACTTCGGCGATTCATCCTCTAAAAGTCATCCAATATGCAAAATAGATAAAATACAATAAGTATCATCTCTTAATATGAAATATACCAATGAATAACAGTAAATTATGATATAAAATAGTGATGCAAAATGGACGTTTCAGTGCTCCATATCAATGCAGAACTAAACTTACAGGTAGTTAATGTAAGCATGTGGATAGCCCAAAGACTAGACGAAGAACATGCCACCTATTCGTCAATATAAATTTCTTAGGAGTCTCATTGTCTGGGTGATGATAATTCATGAGAATCAAGTAGTAAGGGAAATGGTGGCTGACTTCCCAAGTTCCTGGTCTATTGTTCTGTGTAGAGCCATTGGAGTAACCAAATAAATGCAAATATGAACCATGGATGCCGACCGGATTAAGCCACTAAATTCGTAGGAAAGGTGTGGGAATGGACTACTTACTGAACAATGTGTGCTTCTTCAGGTCAATGCTAGGTGCTTAGAATTTTATTTGCTTACATATTCTTTTTGATAAATTAAAAAACAATGCTATATGTTCAATTTTTTCCGTTTTGTACATGCAACTTCCTTTTTATTTTTACAATACATTTGTTAATTCAAAACTACATAAATATGTGCAGTAGTAAACCTACTGTTTGTGGCCATTTGTCCTAAACATGAATCCTCGAAAAAAGCAAGATGATTTGGTTATCCATGGACATCGGAAGTAAGGCTGCAAGCGGACACATGATGTGTCTGCAGTGCCGCATAGCCCGCTCCACATAAATTTCTAAGCGGACGCCTGCAGAATTGTGAGGGGCTGTATGGACTGCCCGATGTACCACATATCGCACATAAATTGTTGCTCTGTTAGCTGGTTTTGCGGCGAGCAATTTTGCTTTTATATAAAGCTAGCCAGGTAAATGGGACATACGTATATCGGGCCATATTTACTCTAGTTCAATCTTCAGTGGTACACATAGCTCATTGTGTAGTCGATCCATTATTCCTTTTTGCCATTTTATATGTAGCAAACAGTATACGATACAATATAAAAAATGCCACGTGCAGGTAGTAAGAGGCCTTCTAAGCAGTTCAATAGAAGATTTTGGGTGTGTACGGTGAGAAAGCGGACGCTAATACTCGAAATTAGGATCTCACGGGTAGGTATCAACACCATCCAACTATTAGGGCTATGCCTCGATTCATTATATTGGATTGTTCTCGACAGCGGCAGTAACCTGGTGTAGATGGAGTCGTCCAGTCAACGAGCATGCCGGGCCAAACTGCAATGCCCTTCATGTACATATATGCCTAGCCGCTAGCAAATACCGCCTGTAGATCTACTACCACCCGTCCTGCAGCAAATGTGAAGGTGAACACTATGAGGGCATAAGTGGGCGCCGTATAACTGCGATTAACATTTGGCTGACTGACGCGGGGCTCCACATATATTCATTGTGGGCACATGCGGCACATAAGGGGGCTCCCGCAAACTGCCCCACTTGCACCCTGAACTCAAAGGATCCATCACCAAAGCAGATAAAAAACAATGATGTTGCTTCTTTTGGTCTCTAGAACAAAAAAATGCACATGTCCAACATTGAGTAGTTGATTTATGTACTTATTTCCAATGGATACTTGATATCATAGATCTTCTTAATGTACACTCAACAAGTTAGAAACTTAGATCATCTTCGGGTAATGCTTGGTGCTTAGAATTTTGTTTTCTTATATATGCATTACTATCAATTTAAACACAATGTCGTACGTACATTTTTCCTTTTGTATGTGTAACTTTTTTCCTTTTTCTTATACGTTATTTAATTCAAATGTACATAAATATGTGCAGTAGTAAACCCATGGTCTCTCACAATTCACTAGTGCAGAACGGCCCATATGTTCCGGTTGGTAAGGGCCTTTAGTCCCGGTTCCCCAACCGGGACGGGGCAATCGGGACTAAAGCCCCAACCTTTAGTCCCGGTTGCCCCGCCAACCGAGACAAAATAACGTACACGTGGCCGCTGCTCCGTGCGAGGGGGGGGGGGGAAGGAGTAACACTCTGCCGCGGCAGAGATTTGACACATTTCTTTGCCGCGGCAGAGAATTCATTTTGGCAACCTTTTTTTGCCACGGCAGCATTTTGGCCACTTTTTGTGCCGCGGCAGAGAATTCATTTATGTTGTTTTATTTTTTATTTAGTGTTTTGCACTCATCAATGAAGGAATCATTATATTACACAAGATCATCATAATAATATAGATCCAAGTGTCGAACATATTACATTCGATACACGGAGTTCATGCACTACATACAAAATAAGCTCTTTGTACAATCCATATTGGATATACACACCCGAATAGTATTCTACTTTTGGGTCTAGGACTTCTGTATCCAAAAATCCTGCCAATTCCTCCTGAATTGCTCGTACGCGATTCTTTGGCAGAAGACCGTCCCGTAGACCTTCGATCTGATTTAAAAAAGGAGTCAACCTATATGAATGAAACTAAACACAATTTGATGATAATTAAAAACTATAGAAATTGTTTACGTACGTTAAGTTTCTCTAAATTTCTCCCCTTCTCACAGCACGTCTGACGGATGAACTCGCAAACATAGTATCCACATAAATTATTCCCTGCGTCAGGGACTTTACGAGAACATAGTTTAATCAAAATAATAATCAAGCATGATACTAACGGTATCAAAACTAGAATCAAAGAGATGCGCAGATATAGCTAGTGGTGCTTACATCTAGTGGTTTAAATGTACGCTCCTCTTTCCAAACACCCCTAGCCTTCTTGGTGAACCGTTTCCAAGCACTGTTCGGCGAAGAAAAGGAATAAAAGAAGTTATTAATTACTTGATATCATAAAATTTACGAACGTTGCCGATATAGTGTCATAATGATTAGAATTACCGCTGGAGAATCATCTACATGTCCTTCCACGTCTTAAGGGGTTTATGTTTCGAGTCCATGACTAGTACACGCCATTTGTCAGGTTGAATGATTAACAGAATATAGTGGAAGCTGCGCATGCATAACTAATCAATTATATACTTAACATCGAGTAAGCGAAGTAGATAGTGTATACAAGACAATAACACTCACTCAAAGTTGTAAGAAAATAGTATTTCCCTTCTGGTTTCTTGAAACCTTAACGCGTGTACGATATTATCCTCTATATCCTAGGGGTTTATTTTGAGATTAGCTTGATGAACAAAAATGTGGGTCAATGAACCCAATGTCATAGGTCCTCTGCTGAATTCGAGAATCTTCATTCTGCATATTATAGTATGATTATATACATGCAATAAACGAGGTGAGATAGCTAGAGACTAAATTAATTACAGAATTAGTACTTACAGACAATAGGCACTGATGATCGATTTGTCCAAGGCGTCTTGATTGAATAATGAAATAGTCCAACAAATTCAATGGATATCATGTCATCTATTTCTTTCCCATAATGCTTTTTTGTAACCCTCAACATTATCCAGTTAGCCACGGCCTTTGTGGCATGCATATACCAGTTATGCAATCTTCGCATTTTTGTTGGAAGATTATTTACCTCCTCAGGTTTGACGAGAAGTTCGCCGTACTGGTATTTATATGCTAATTCACCCACGGGGAAGTACTGTAACTGGGATAAGTAGTGGGCAATACTCATACCTTGAGCAGCGGCAGCTTCTCCGCATTATCCAACTACATCTAGATCATACTGCTCTTCGGCTGCATATTTGCTCGACCCCACATTGGTATGGGAAATCACCTTGAGAGGGGCGCAAGATTGTTTTGCTTGTTCTCCGAGCTGGGCAACAGATTTCCCGCTTGCATCAGTACTGCTCTTCGACAGTTGTTGTGCCGCATGTGACTTGAGAATAGAGCTCTCATAGTCTGATGACAGCTTTGGCTCGGGTTGGTGAAGGGCCTTTAGCATTTTGAACACTCAGGCTTTTTCTTCTTTGGTGCTGGGAAACTCTGGCTCTTTCGGCCGCCTCAGCTTAGCAAAAAACGCTGTCGTTTCCGCCTCAACGGTTGTCGTAGTCGCATCTTCAGTACAATCATAAGCTCTCTTGGGAGGAACCTTTGGTACTTTTGGAAGAGGCTCCTGTTTACGTGTCGGCTATCGCTTACCACTCCGCAGAGTAGCAGTGTAGGCTTACGCTTTTTTTCCTGAGGCGCTGGCGATGGCTGCCGCGGCGATGGCTGCGCCAGAGATTGCTGAGGCGACGGAGACGGGTGAGGTGACGGAGATGGGTGAGGCGACGGAGACGGGTGAGGCGGCGGCGAAGATGGCCTTGGCGTGTGATTTTGAAGCACGATACATTCCTTTGGCCATAGAATGGTGACGTTTGTTGCTTCTCCCAGTTCAGTCACATCCCCTTCACCTGCAGGGTAGTCAAGCTTCAAACCTTGAAAGGTGGGCATGATTTCATCCACCCCAACAACAGCATAGCCTTGTGGAACTGGACGACAATGGTAAGTTGGTGTGGGTCCAATTGGTAAGGCATAGCCGACCGCCACCTTCATTGATATGTTCACAACTTTGACATGTAGCTCGCAGTGTTTCATCTGTGTGATATCATCCACTGGGTAGCCAACACGAGCCATCGTCGGTGCACCATCGTCATCGTCATTGTCATCACCCGGGACCTCGGTGGAAGCCACACTGCTTTTTCAATTATTCGATAGGCCGGTAGCATCAAATGCAGGTTCTACCACCATGTGTTGCTGAGATGGGCCGGTAGTACCTTGCTGGATAAGTGCATTAATTTGATCTTGTTGTTGCTTTATTCGTTCTTCAATTATATGCAATCTCTCTTTCTGAATATCTGCTTCAACTTCCGCCTTGTCCTTTCTCCTCTTACGGCTTCTATCAGGATATTTCTTCCTCTCTGCGGGAAACCCAGTCCTCCATGGTTAGGAGCCTATTGTGTCTTGTGTTCGTCCATCTTGTTCCTTATTTCCAAGGGCGGGTGTGAGCTCATCATTCTCTATATCGGGAATGAAGTCCCCATCTTTAACAACCTTTACTGTGTTTCTCATCTTCCCGATTGGCAAGGGGTCTTCTTTATGTCGTATGTTATATATACACTTCCCTTTCGAGTCCAACATGCCCCCATGCCCGTAAAACCAATTCTTTGCATGTTCGATCCAATCGTCTGTCTCTGGGATGATATTTTTAGCACGCAGTTCATCCTCAAGTTTCTTCCACTTAGGAATGCCATCCCTGTAGCCACCTTGCCCCATAGTATGGTGATACTTCTTGTTAGAAGCATTCAGCTTATTCGTTGCAGACATTTTCTTAGCTTTTTCTGATGTCTTGTAATTCACAAACTCAGCCCAGAATGGTTTTAACTTTTAATACTGAATCTTCTCGAAATCCGGAGTCTTCTCTTTCACGACATAGTCAAGGTGCAATCTTTTCTTCCAGTTTATGAAACATTGGGCCATCTTCTTCATAGCCCACTCTCTGACCTTCATCTCCATGCCTTTCGCATGTTCTAAGGCATCCTCAACTGGATTGAAAGGATATGGATGTCGCCTAGAGGGAGGGTGAATAGGCGATTAAAACTTTTCCTAGAGTGGCTCAACAAAGGCGGAATAAAACTAGTGTTTTCTTTGTTAAGCACAACCTAGAACAACTAAGGTTCACCTATGTGCACCAACAACTTATGCTAAGCAATACAAGCAACAAAGTGATAGCAAGATATATATTACTTCAAGCACGAAGGCTATCACAATGTAAAGTGCATAAGTAAAGAGCTCGGGTATAGAGATAACCGAGGCATGCGGGGACACCGATATTTTACCGAGTTCCTCCCAACATGGAGTACATCTCGTTTGGAGAGGGGGTGGTATCAAACCACCAACGCCACAAAAGGCCTCGCTTATTCTCCGGTGAATCTCACCCCAACGGGATCGATCCATGCTTCCATTATCGGTGCACTTGTCGGTGGCAACCGGAACCTCTCACAAGGTTGGGGCACTTCTCCACAACTTAATTGGAGGCTCCCAACAAACGCTACAAAAGGCCTCAACAAATGCCACCAAGGCCATAAGGCCACCAAGGCCACAAAACCGTCTAGGGTTCCAAGAACCCAAGAGGGACAAGCTCCAATGAGCAACTCAAACCAAATCCTCCGAGGAGAACTCAAACCGATGCACCAAATGCAAATGTCAAGAACACCACAAAGATGCTCAAATTCAGTCTCAAGTTCCAACAAATCTACTAAAGCTATTGGGGGGACAAGAGAGGAGGAATCAAAGAGAGACACAAAATCCCCCAAAATCTAGATCTCCAAAGATACACTCACAAAGAGATGTTTTGGTTTGGTCAAAATGTAGATCTAGATCTCCTCCAACTACCCCTCAAATATATGCAAGAATCAATGGAGGGGTGAGTAGAAATCAAGCTCAAAGAGTAAGGCAAATGGGGGCAAAGCTTAGACAAAAGGAGGAGGAAGAAGCAACCCTAAAAGACAAAGGGGCGAAGCTATTTAAAGGGCTAGGCAAAATATGGCCGTTGGAGCCTTTAATGTAGCGGTAGTACCGGAAGTTCAAGCGGTACTACCGGAGGACTCCGGTACTACCGGACCAGGTACCGGACTTGGTACCGGAAGACCAATATTCAAACTTCATAAGCCCTGGCCACAGCGGTACCACACTTGGTGCTACCGTAAAGCGGTAGTACCGCAAGTGGCAACCGGTACTACCGGAGACGCAGTGGAATCAACAACTTGGTCGAAAAAACTCTCTCTCACGCCAGGTAGAAAAATGACTTTTGCCAACTTACAAAAGGCTACTGCCACGCCAGGTACTAAAATGCGGTACTACTGCATTTTAGTACCGGGGTGAGCAGTGGCCTTTTATAGGTTGGAAAAAGGCTCAGTCACGCGCGGTACTAAAATACGGTACTACCGCATTTTAGTACCGGAGCGGGCAGTAGCTTTTGACAAGTGGTTAAAAAGCTACTGTCGCGCTAGGTATTAAAATGCGGTACTACCGCTTTTTAGTACCTAGCCCGACAGAAAGAAAACGGGCCGTTTTCAGGGGCGGGCGGTAGTACCGGCCCGCCCGGGCGGTACTACCGCTTGGCCCAGAAAATAGATTGCCAGACAAATATTCAAACGACAATAACTTTTGACTAGAAGCTCCGATTGACCCGATTCAAATTGCGTTGGATAGAGGACGACAAGGGCTTCCCAAGTGAGAAAGTATCAAGTAGAATAATGTGATATACCTCACTTGGTGAGAAACCTAAAAGCCGCATAAATCAAAATCGCAACAAGATACAAATGGGAGATCCGATTTTGACGAACAAGAGCTTGTTATGGAGATTACCACAAGCTCTATATCCTCACATGGATAAGACCAAATAACAACCAAATACGATGATGCAAGTATGCAAAGGTTTGAGCTCTCTCCGAATGATGTGACCGAATTACTCCTACGAGAGCCCCTCTTGATAGTACGGTTATCTATCCTAAACCCGGTCTCACACACACAATGTGAGACCGGCAAAAGGGAAAACCTATCAAGATTATACCTTTGCCTTGAGCATTCCACTTGAGCTCGATGTAGACGATCTTGCCCTTCTCAAGATGGAACGCCTTTCTTAATTCCTCATCATCGACCTCGCATATTGAGCTTTCCCAACATATCTTCTATGCATTTCATCGACCTTGAAGCCAACACATGCTCCAAGCGATGCCAATGGACAAATCCTACAAGTATAACTTAGTACACACATTAGTCCATAAACATTGTCATTAATTACCAAAACCACACATGGGGGCCCAACATGTTCTTTCATGGATCATCCGCATTTGGATCCAGCTCAGTAAATCTTTGGCCATGTTAGGGACATAGAAACATGTTCCCTCTTCTTCCGCATCAGCAGGCCTATTCCAATTTCGAATGGTGATCGGGACGAACTCCCTAACGATTACTCCGCATTGTGCCACAAATTTGTTTGTGACAATAACGGGAGCCGTCGGTTTGCCGTATTCACCGATATCTTCGATCCTGAACCTCTCATGGTCTTCCAACTTTTTGGTTGGGCCTCGTCCGCTCTTTTCAGTAGATTTGTTTGATCCAGAGGGATAAAACAAGAAAGATCATCGTTACTATTTCTATATAGACAGCAGATGATTAATTAATGAATTAATTATATTACATGCACCTCGCCGGAGTGGTCGTCTTCTCGATCACACAAGGCATCACCTTCAAACTCAAACAAGTCGTCTCTTCCGGCAAAAATAGGATCACCCTCACCAGAGTTGTTCAGAAACGTCGATAATCTAAATTTTCTTCCCCGTGGATCACACCTTGGATCAACTCTTCCTTTTCTTCGTCTCTGTCGTGTGGGTCCATATTTTCTGCATAGGTAGAAAAACAGATAAGTCAAAGCGGCTAAGGGAGAATGTTAGGTAGGGTGTTGAGAGATATAAACCCTAATTCGGAGAAACCCTAATATATACATACACAATAATAAAAATAAATTTACAATATCAGAAACCCTAAGTCGAAGAAACCCTCGGGCTCGGATCCTATCGCGAAGAACCAATACCAGAAAGAAAGGTGGCAATCAATACATGGCATAATACAATGCGCAATCAATATGTATGACATGTCAGATTTAGAGATCCTACACTAACCCTAGGTGCAACATCGATTTAAAAGGGTTCGGGATGCCCTGGCGAGGAGACATCGGCGAACCCACATGTACATAAGTGGTGTCGAAGTTTCTTTACCTAAGATAGGGTTTTTAAGTTGCTTGACAATGTATGATGATTGCTTAGACAGATAGATTTTAATTTTCTGAACATTTTGATATATTATTTGTATTTTTCTGACTTATAATTCGTTAGTTATTGAATTTACAAGTTTATATCAATTTCTGAAAATATTAAACCATTTTAAAACAGTTACTGCGTCACTGTACATCAGCACAGGGGGGTATTTTTTCACCGGGTCTAGGGCTACCCACAGTGACTGACCAGTGGGGCCGAACACACATCGGCATTCCACACGGGCGGTCAAAAGTCAGCGGGGTCCGTGGACACGTCAGGACGACGCCAGCGTGACATCATCATGACAGCCACCGTCCGATGGTCACCGGCGACGGCGAAGGAGGGCGCGTGGGGCGACGAGATCTAGCCTACTCGAACGAGGCGAGCAAGGCAAGCCTACTGGTGGCAGCACCACTATGTTTTGGTCGCCGGAGCAAGGAGAACGGCGGCGCACGGCGGCAGAACGCACGGTTTGACAGCGAGCAACGACTACAGAGGGAGAGGGGGTCGAGGGAGAGGTCCTAGGGGACCAGCAGCTCACCGCGGATCGGACGAAGGGCTCGGGGAGGCCGCGCGAGGTCTAGATCGAAGGCGATGTCGACGGCGGCGGTCGTCGGTGACAAGGAAGATGGTGTTGATGGCGATGATTGCAGACTCCCCTCTTCGATTCCTCTTGCAGGGAGATAGAGGGCAACGAGGCGGAGCTCGTGGCAGGGTCAGCAAGGCGAAGCTCGGGCAACCTGCCGGCATCGTGGGGTGGCGTATCCTATGCGCGCGTCGATGAAGCAGAGAAGTTAATTAGCCGATAGCTAATTAACCTAATTAACCTATAGCTAATTAACCTACTTAACCTATAGCTAATTAACCTAATTAACCTATACGTACTACATGCATATGCATATGCCGACGCGCGGCGAAGGGGAGCAGAGAGAATGGAGGGGGCGGAAGCGCACCTTGGTGGTAGTGGCGACCGTGCCAAGCGCATTGGCGGCAATGGCGGCGCGGTGGTGGCCTCTGCTTGTGCGGCAACGGAGGCGCGGCGCCTGGACGGCAACGGCAACGGAGGCGTGACAACGGCGGCGCGTGCTCGAGCCCTCTGCTTGCGCGGACGGAGGTGGCCGGGGCGCGCGCAGACGGAGGCGGTGGTATGGCGGCCAGGACGTGCGGGCGGCGGCGAGCTCGTGCAGCCTGCCGGCATCGTTGGGGATTCCTGTGCGCGAGCCGATGAATGAGATGGGAAAGAAGAAGAACATGCGCGCAAGTTATAAAGGAAAGGCCTTTTGTCCCGGTTGGTGGCTCCAACCGGGACTAAAGGGTCATACGTCCCGATTGGTGCCACAAACCGAGACATATGCTCCATTTTTTTTCATATTTTGGGCTGAGCCCAAGCAGCGCGCGTAGGGGGACTTTAGTCCCGGTTGGTGGCTCCAACCGAGACGTATGACCCTGTTTTCAAAAAAATTTCACGAATTTTCTCTTTGTTCCCGTCTTATTTTTTAATTTGGGGTTTAAATTTGCAATGTTTTTTAAATGATAATTAATTTGGAATTTAGAAAAACTTTAAACATAAAAAGTGTTTAAATTTGAATAACTAATTTAAAACCATTTTCTGTTTTTAAAAATAATTAATGTAACATGTTAAACTATGAACCATCTAAAATTAAAAATGAATTAACTTATATTTTTTGAATATTAATTTGGAATTTAGGAAAACTTTAAACATAAAAAGTGTTTGGATTTGAATAACTAATTCAAAACCATTTTATGTTTTTAAAAATAATTAATGTAACCATTTAAAATTAATAATGAATTAACTTATATTTTTGGAATATTAATTTGGAATTTAGAAAAACTTTAAACATAAAAAGTGTTTGGATTTGAATAACATGAAAATTTTATTACGATAGAACTGGAATTAAAGTACATAATGCAACTAACACTAAGTTACATAAAGCACGACTGAAGATTAAGATACATATAAGAACTGAAAATTAAGATACATCGTCAGATTAAGTCACAATCGGCCAAACTTGTTTCGCAATATTGGAGTGATTTAGTCATGCTCTTGCCTACACCTGTAATACTCGCCAATGTAGTCGTCGTACTCGCCGCGGCCGTCGTCGCTATCGTCGTCGGGGTCGCCGTAGTTGAACCTTGAAGGCTGAGTACGAGTTGGCTGGACTTGGGGGTAGCGCGGGTGGGGGTTAGAGTCGGCGGCCGTGTTGTAGGCCATGACGCTCTGGAGAGTCCGGTCGCGCCACCACAGCCGACGGCCGGCCTCGTTGAAGTTCGGAGGAGGTAGTCCGTCCTCCTCGTTCCTGGCGAGCGCCCTCTCACGCTGATCCCCAAAGAAGGCTTTCCAAGTCAGGAAATAGTCGGGATGCCAGTTGGGATTCCTCCGCTGCTCCGACGTGAGCTCGAAGTAGTAGTGGTTCGTGATGACCATCCGGCGCGCCACACCTAGAGGGGCAGGAGGAACCGGCACGTCTCCGGCGGTCAGCATCCAGCCGACCAGGACACAGTAGCCTGGCGGGCAGGGATAGTTCGAGGCGCAAAGCGCCTCCGCCTCCCTGGGGTTACTCGTATGGTGGAAGCCATGGAAAAGAGTGATGAGGTTGTACATATGAGTCTAGAGATGTGAAATGACAATGGAGGCCAATCCTGCATATATGTAGTGAGAAATGGCGGGAAGAAATGGTGAGAAGAGAAATGACGGGAAGAGAAATGGGGGGAAAAACTGCGGGAAGAAATGGCGGGAAAAAAATGGCGGGAAGAAACTTGGGTTTAGGGTTTAGGGTTTAGGGTTTGAGATGTCCCGGTTGGTAGATAGCCCATTTAAGGTGGTCTAGTATTTTAGAAAAATGGGACGGTAGCATTCTGAAACAGCATTTTGGTGGTTACTTCACAAAACGACCCGTTTTTTACGCTCGGAAAATGAAAATGGCTTTTCCGTGCGACGAAAAGGAAAACTTCCTCCTGCAACATGTTCTCCATACCAATGTCCACATGCATGCATAATATGGGCACATCATCACAAACTATGCCGCGATTCAGCATATAATATTGGTCATTTGGACCGAATGCCATGAAACCTTGAACATGATAGGTCATTTTGTGAAGTTTTTTTCAAGACATGATCAATATACCAAGTTTGGTATTTTTTCTTGCAACTATGTCACATAATATGACACCACGCGAAGGATTTACATTGTTCAGGATTTTTTTGAATTTCTTATATCCGTTTTGAATTTTTTGAATTTCTAACTATGGTTGAACCAGCGTGCATGAAGATAGGGGACGAGCATCGTTAGAACTTGCATTGGATCCTGAAGAAACCACATATTACGAGTCTAAAAATGGTTATGTCAAAAAATCACGGGCGTTAGATTATGTACCTGCAGTACAAACCGGACCCACTTCCTACCGATTCGGCAGACATTTGTCCTTTTTATCCGAGATGGACAAAAAGGTTTGAGATGTCCCAGTTGGGAGATAGTCCATGTAAGGTGGTCTAGTATTTAAGAAAAATGGGACGGTAGCATTCTGAAACAGCATTTTGGTGGTTACTTCACAAAACGACCCGTTTTTTGCGCTCGAAAAACGGAAAATGGCTTTTTCCGTGCGACGAAAAGGAAAACTTCCTCCTGCAACATTGTTCTCTATACCAATGTCCACATGCATACATAATATAGACACAACATCACAAACTATGCCGTGATTCAGCATATAGCATCGGTCATTTGGACCGAAAGCCATGAAACCTCGAACATGATAGGTCATTTTGTGAAGGTTTTTGAGACATGATCAATATACAAGTCTGGTATTTTTCCTTGCAACTATGTCACATAATATGACACCATGTGAAGGATTTACATTGTTCGGACTTTTTTTGAATTTCTTATGCCCGTTTTGGATTTTTGAATTTCTAACTATGGTCGAACCAGCGTGCATGAAGATAGGGGACGAGCATCGTTAGAACTTGCATTGGATCTCTGAAGAAACCACATATTACGAGTCTAAAAATGATTTTTTCAAAAAATCACGGGCGTTATATCATGTACCTGTAGTACAAACCGGACTCACTTCCTACCGATTCGGCAGACATTTGTCATTTTTACCTGGGATGGACGAAAAGGTTTAAGATGTCCCGGTTGGGAGATAGTGCATGTAAGGTGGTCTAGTATTTTAGAAAAATGGGACGGTAGCATTCTGAAACAGCATTTTGGTGGTTACTTCACAAAACGACCCGTTTTTTGCGCTCGGAAAATGGAAAATGGCTTGATCATTTGGACCGAAAGCCATGAAACCTCGAACATGATAGGTTCATATTTAGTCCCGGTTGGAGGGATTTCGGCAGGCTGGGCCAGGCAGCACTAATGATAGGGGTGAGTGTCGATATTATGTCGTGCGGCTTGTACCTTGTCCTAGATGGTGTCACCAACCGGGACTAAACTTTAGTCCCGGTTGGAGTCTCCAACCGGGACAAAACATGAGTCAACACTAATAATAGGAGTGAGTGCTGACATTATGTCGTGAGTGTTGACACTATGCCGAGCTGCTTGTACTATAAATAGGCATCCTTGCGAGTCCAGTCCTCCAGCCAGATTGAGGCATCTCCAATATGGTTTTCGAGAGCAAGGACACCACTATGACCAGTTTCAGGGAGATGCCGCCAGATTCCAGTCCTCCGGCATCCCCAAGAAACTGGTCATAGAGGCACTCCCTAATATGTGAAATTAGTTAGCTCCCAGGTGTATTGATCTAGTTAGAGAAGTTACAAGCTCCAAGATGGTGTGCGAGAGCAGGAACACCACCACTACGGCTTGAGGAGATGCCATCGAGCCTGGGCCTCTTCCAAGATCTCCAACTAACTGGTCATAGAGGCACTCCCTAATAACCACGCACGTTTGGAGATCAGATCTTAATGGTAAGTACGAATCGGGACAACTTCTTCATAGTTCGGGAAAGTCGTTCTATGAATCGAGACTAAAGGCCCCTTTTAGTTTCGGTCCAGCCACAAAACGGGATTAACACTCAAGACATTTATTAATATTAAAAACCGAGACTACAAAACTGGGAGTAAAGGCCCCCCTATATATCGTCCCGGTCAAGCCACAAACCGGGACTAACACTCAATAAATTTATTAAACTTGTAAAATTGCAAACATCATAAAATATCCTTCACAAAAATGAGATATCATGTCTCATGGCATTTAGGTTCACAATATGCAGCCGACCGGCCAGACATGAACTAGTGGTACACAATATGACCATGAACTTCTTGGCATATGTCCTTCCTTATGATCGCTTCAGACGTAACCATGGAGCATCTTCTTTACTTAACGGAATTCTTGGGTCAGTTTTCACTATGAAGGGCGGAATTTCATCAAACTTATTATAATCTTCTGACATGTCTGTCTTGTCCTCGATTCCCACGATCTTTATTTTCGCTGAAAGAACTATGTGACGCTTTGGCTCATCATATGATGTATTTTGTTTGCATATTTTTTCTTTTTTTCGGTCTGGACTACATGTCCTTCACATAGAAAACCTGAGACACATCATTGGCTAGGACGAATGGTTCATCTCTATAACCAAGATTGTTGAGATCCACTGTTGTCATTCTGTACAACTGGTCTATCTTTACCCCTTCCCCATTCAGGTTGACCCATTTGCAGCGAAACAAAGGGACCTTAAAAGAGACTCCATAGTCTAGTTTCCATATCTCCTCTATGTAACCATAGTATGTGTCCTTTTGCCTATTCTCGTCCATTGCATCAAAGCGGACACCATTGTTTTGGTTGGTGCTCTTTTTATCTTGGGCGATCGTGTAGAATGTATTCCCATTTATTTCGTACCCTTGGAAATTCAATATAGTAGTAGATGGTGACGTGGCCAACAAGTATAGCTGATCTCCAACAGTGGTGTCATTCAGGAGATGTGTCCGCATCCAACCACCAAAAGACTTCATGTGTTCATCTGTAATCCATGAGTCAGGCTTCCCCGGGTTTTTGGAGAATACAATATTCTTGTGTTCCTCGATATACGGAGCTGCCAAGGTGGAATTATGTAGAACTGTGTAGTGTGCTTTAGTGAAAGAATTCCCGTCCCTACATTTCATTGCTTTCTTTCCCAGCGTGCCTTTTCCACTTAGTCTTCCCTCATGCCGCGAGTCAGAAACACCAATCGGCTTAAGGTCAGTAATAAAGTCAACACAAAACTCAATGACCTCCTCTGTTCCATATCCCTTGGAGATGCTTCCTTCTGGTCTACCACGGTTATGAACATATTTCTTTAAGACTCCCATGAACCTCTCAAAGGGGAACATATTGTGCGGAAATATAGGACCGAGAATGGCAATCTCTTCCACTAGGTGAACCAGGAGATGCGTCATAATATTGAAGAAGGATGGTGGGAACACCAACTCAAAACTAACAAGACATTGTACCACATCCTTCTGTAACTTTGGCAGAATATCTGGATTGATTACCTTCTGAGATATTGCATTGAGGAATGCACACAACTTCACAATGGGTACTCGAACATTTTCTGGTAGAAGCCCCCACAATGCAATCGGAAGCAACTGCGTCATAATCACGTGACAGTCATGAGACTTCAGGTTTTGGAACTTTTTGTCTGCCATATTTATTATCCCCTTTATATTAGATGAGAAGCCAAACGGCACCTTGATACTGTAAAGGACTTCAAAAAAGATTTCCTTCTCTGCTTTGGTAAGAGCGTAGCTGGCACGACTTAAGTGACGCTCTTTATCCGTCTTGTTATGTGTATTCATGTTCTCTGGGTCTTTCATAATTTGTTGGTCCTCCCGTGCTTCTGGTGTATCTTTTGCCTTCCTATAAACGCCTAGGAATTCTAGCAGGTTCACACAAAGATTCTTCGTCACGTGCATCACGTCGATTGAAGAGCAGACACGTAGGACTTTCCAATATGGCAGCTCCCAAAATATAGATTTCTTCTTCCACATGGGTGTGTGTCCTGTAGCGACGTCGTTCGGAACTGATTGACTGCCGGGACCCTTTCGAAAGATTACTTCTATGTCCTTGACCATACCAAATACATCATCACCAGCAGGGAGTTCAAGCTTCTTCCAGTGATCTGCCTCACCTTTGAAATTCTTGCCTTTCTTTCTTACGGGATGATTGGTCGGAAGAAATCGTCGATTCGCCAGGTACAGAACCTTCTTGCATTTATGCAAATATGTACCTTCAGTCTTATCTAAACAGTGCGTGCATGCCTTATATCCCTTATTTTCTGTCCTGAAAGGTTACTAAGAGCAGGCCAATCATTGATGGTTATGAAAAGCAACCCTCGTAGGTCAAATGGCTCCTGTTTGTTCTCAACCCACGAATGTACACCTGGTTTGCCCCACAGCTGTAAGAGTTCTTCAACTAATGTCCTAAGGTACACATCAATGTTGTTTCCCGGTTGCTTCGGGTCTTGGATGAGCATTGACATCATAATGAACTTACGCCTCATGCACAACCAAGGAGGAAGGTTGTAGATACATAGATTCATGGGCCAGGTGTTGTGACTTCAGCTCTGCTCCCCAAAAGGATTCATGCCATCCGTACTTAGACCAAACCATAAGTTCCTTACGTCACCTGCAAAGTCTGGGAAGTCTCTCTTGATTTTTCTTCACTGTGATCCATCAGCAGGGTGTCTCAACTTCCCGTCTTTCCTACGGTCTTCTTTGTGCCATCGCAACAACCTGACATGCTCTTTGTTTCTGAACATGCGTTTCAACCTTGGTATTATAGGAGCATATCACATAACCTTAGCAGGAACCCTCTTCTAGAGGGGCTCTCCCTCAATATCACCAGGGTCATCTCGTCTAATCTTATACCGCAATGCATTGCATACAGGGCATTTATCTAAATTCTCATACTCCTTACCACGGTAGAGGATGTAGTCATTAATGCATGCATGTATCTTCTGCACATCTAATCCTAGAGGACAAAGAGTATTATTTGCTTCGTAAGTACTCTCGGGAAGTTCGTTATGTTTTGAAAACTTCGGCTTCATTATTTTCAGCATCTTTTCAAATGGGGAGTCAGTTAGACCACACTCTGCCTTCCATCGCAGCAATTTCAGTGTGGTACCAAGCTTTGTGCTGCCATCTTCGCAATTTAGGTACAACAATTTCTTGTGATCTTCTAACATGCCCTCTAACTCCAACTTCTCCTTTTCTGTTTTACAGTCTCGCTTTGCATCAGAAATGACCCTACCAAGTTCATCAGCGGGCTCATCTGATGCCCGTTCTTCACCTCCTTCCTCTTTATTGTCTTCCATTGCAGTATCACTGTATTCAGGAAACATATGATGATAGTTGTTATTATCATCTTCTTCTTCACTATCTTCCATCATAACCCCTCTTTCCCCGTGCTTGGTCCAGCAATTATAGTTGGGCATGAAACCTTTCATAACCAGGTGGCCGCGAATGATTTTCGAGGAAGAGTACTCCTTGTTGTTCCGACATTGAACACATGGACAACGTATACAACCATTATTTTTGTTTGCCGTAGCCACATCGATAAATTTATCCACGCCTTTAATGTATCGGGTACACGCCGGTCACCGTACATCCATTCCCAACCGGTCATCTGCATCATATAATTAAGTTTATCAAAAGCAGGACATCATAAATAGTGAAATGACCAATTCATATCGACACATGCATTGTATCAATGACAGAGAAAAGATAAGATTGCTAACCTCGATCGAGGGAAATAAAGAGGAGAAAGCTCAAGTGCGTCTCGGACACCTTCTATATTTTTGTTCTGTGAAAAATTGAACAGGATCATTCACTCAAACATTTCATCAAACACCTTGAATGCATGCATAGGAAAAAAATAAACTAGCACACCTCTCACACCTTCCACCAAGAAAAAACAGAGGGGAGGCAGAGGGCTGGGGCATCGTATTTATAGAAGGCGGGATCATACGTCCCGGTTTGCAAACCGGGACTAAAGGTGTCTGCCAGGCCACGTGTCTGGCGCCCAAACTCTAGTCCCGGTTTGCATGACCCCTCACGAACTGGGACACATGCCTTCGACCATCGTGCCTGCTCGAATCGGGACGCATGCCAGCATTAGTCCCGGTTCGTGGCGCAACTGGGACGCCACGAACCGGGACTAATGCTGTTAGGGGGCGCGAAAAACAAAGTATGAATCCTTCAAAAAACAAAGACGGTTTGGTGAACCATGGCCAGCAGAAGCTCTCGATGGAGCCATCACTGAAGCTGATAAAACACGATGATGTTGCATCTTTTGCTCTCTAGAACTAAAAAATTGCACATGTCCAACATTGAGTATCAGATGATGTTGCATCTTTTGCTCTCTAGAACTAAAAAATTGCACATGTCCAACATTGAGTATCAGAAAGCGTGCATGTCAAATGACAACCGAACCGAGACAACTCAATTCAGCTCCAAGAATACAATAGAAATACGGAATTGTACTTTTATACCGACAGCTGATTTGTAAAACCTGGCAGAAAGTGTGAACACGTGCGGTCAACCAGCTTATAATCATATAAAAATTTAAAATGTCCTATAGAATAAACTGTTTGTCCGATTTAAGATCTGTTTTCACCGCTGGACTAGTCGTGACGAGATCTTCAAAACTAGATCCCATGTTGATATGTTTTGATAAAAAAAATTATTTACCCCAAACACGTTAGTTATCCATGTTATAATATGTAAGTTATTCACCCAGTAACACATAAGTTATCCACCATATAAACGTGTTGGGTAGAGGCGATCTCGCATACATGTTGAATTTTTTTAATTAGAACGTGGTAGCCTAGTTGTTAGAGTACTGAGACTTTATTGTCATCAATGCTTTAGCGTCGACTAGCGATGAATGTTCGGTACCCTAAAACCATTCGAAGCTTCGTCACCTACGTCGCGGTAGCAGCGACGAACGACGAAGTCGAGCCGCTGGACTACTGGTTGCGCGTCACGTTGTTCACTACGACTGACTAGTTGGGGCATAAGAACCCATTTGTTTATATCGTATGTAAAAAAAGTTTAGATTTAGTTGCTTTAAATGAATTACGTTTGATGTTTGACGTAATAGTTTTTCGAGGTTGAGTAGTTCGTACGCTGCGAGAGCCGTGACAGATGACGAAGCCGAGGTTAGAATAACTTTTTATATTCTATTCATGGGTAAATTTTTATAATGGTGAATAAGTTACATGTTATTGGATGGGTAACTTATATGCTGATGTCGTGGATAACTTATATATTATTAGGTGAATAACTTATATGCTGAATTCCGGATAACTATTGGTCCAAACCAAGTTTTCAGAATAGACTAACATGAGATCTAGTTTCGAAGATCTCGTCATGACTAGCCTAACAGTGAAAATGGATCTTAATTCGGACAAACGGTTTGACCTATAAAATATTTTAAATTTTTATATTTGAATTAAGCTAACTAATCAAAACTCTTATCATTTAGTGTTTGGAAATATATGATGCATACAATTGTTGGACCGGTTACTATCAGAACTTCCACCAGATTTTAACTTTTTCGTACGTAACCGTCCTGTAAATAAATACAACTCCACACGGCCAGACACAAGTCTCTCTTCGGACCAGACGCATGATCAATGATGTAACCCTGGTTGAGCCTGTCGATCAACCTGTTGACAGAGACGCAAGCCAATGTTTGCCAATTCGATCCGATGCTCTGACTACTATATGGCCATCATCCGATGCTCAATCGGTGTTCTGGTCCGTCACAGCAACCGCGAGGAAAGGAAAGCACACAACGCCTATCCTCTCATCAACGACAGCTCCATCCGTGAAGCCAGGGGGCAATCCGTCAGCATCCACGGCGAGCACTGCCGCCTCATGTAGAGGTACCCGCCTGGCCCGACACGCATCGGCCCCATGTAAGCGTCGGCGATGTACAGGTAGCCGGACTCGTAATGGAACCGCGGAGGACGTAGACGGTGGCTCCGGCCGCCGTCGTCCCTCGTTTCGCCGAGCGTGGAAAACAGTGCTAGTAGCACAACGGCGAGGGAGATCGTGAGCACCGCCAGCTTCCTCGCCCACCCCATGTACGCGCGCGAGTTCGCTCTCCCGTGATGCTTCTATTGATGCTGGATCGGTTGTGCTTGTGGTGGTATATATGGTTCGGTGAACTAGGCCGACTCTGAATTCCAGTTGGAATCGGTTTTGTCCGTTGGCCATTGCATTGCATTCAGGAAATACCCATTACGAGTCGGACAGAGCCAGCTGGTGAACCAATCACACACGTTTCGTTGCTCTTCTGAAAAAACCTGGTTTCAGTTAACTCGGTAATTTCACTTTCTGCATGACAGCATGAGGACTCGGCCAAAACTTGATGCGCTATACAGCTCATGACTAGGCCGAGTCTGAATTCGAGCTGGAATCGGTCAACTAATATGGGTCAACTAATATGGGTCGGAAGGAGTAGTAATTTCCACCTACTGACGTAATAATAGACTGATTCTTATGTATGGTTCAATATCTTGGCCTGAAACTACGCAGATCGCCTGATGTTATGTTTCCTGATGCTTCCTTTGTGTTTTTGCAGGGAGCATTCAGTTATAGCGTTTGCTCTCTTTGTTATCAAGTCGCAGACCTCTTAGTTTTCTTCTTTTCTGTGGTTTCCCTTTCTCTGTAGCTAAGTTGTAATTTTCTCCGAGATAACTATGAGATGGGGAAAATATATTACAAAATGACGTGTTGCATATCACTATGTAAATCGTTTCTGAACTAGGATTTTTTTTCGGATGCTTTAAAGAAGTGGTCATCCTGCAGGTTGCTAGGGTTGTTCACAGTAATAATACAAGACATATGGCAGATGAAAAAACTCCAGTCCTGATTGAAATAAATTTGTTGCATGTGCTCCGCCTTAATAACACACACCAGTTTAATCTTACAATGCACGCATGCAATCAACAATATCTGAAAGGATGCTAACCAACTACTATTTCTGCATAGGTTTCTGATCCGTCACTCTGACTACTATATATATGGCCATCAATCGATGTTCTGGTCCGTCACAGCAACTCAATTTTGCTCTAAGAATACGGTAGATACACGAAGTCTCCTATCAACTCTCTCTTCGAAGCAGAAGCCCTGGTTCAGTTGTTCGATCAACCTGTTGACACAGAGACGCATGCCAATGTTTGTCCATCCAATCCCGAATGCTTTGCTGATTTATGACCATACGCTTCCTGATAATCTTGAAATCGTTGTTCTGGTCCGTCACTCTGACTACTAGTATTATATATGGCCATCAATCGGTGTTCTGGTCCGTCACAGCAACGGTGAGGAAAGGAAACTGCACAAGGCCTATCCTCTCATCAACGACAGCTCCATCCGTGAAGCCAAGGGGCAGACCGTCAGCATCCACGGCGAGCACTGCCGCCTCATGTAGAGGTACCCGCCTGGCCCGACACGCATCGGCCCCATGTAGGCGTCGGCGATGTACAGGTAGCCGGACTCGTAATGGAACCGCGGAGGATGTAGACGGTGGCTCCGGCCGGCGCCGCCGCCGTCGGCCCTCGTGTCGCCGAGCGTGCAGAACAGTGCTAGTAGCACAACCGCTAGAGATATGGTGAGCACCGCCAGCTTCCTCGCCCACCCCATATTGATGGTACGCGCGTGAGTTCCTTCTTCTGTCAGCAAAGATGATGCACCGACGGCCTCTGCTTCTATTGATGGTGGATCATCGGTTGTGGTTCTGCTGGTATATACGGCTTGTGGTGGACAAGGCCGATACTGAATTCGAGTTGGAATCGGTCGTCCGTCGCATTGCATCCAGGACCTATTGCGAGTCGGAAAGAGCCAGCTCGTAAAACCGATCACACGTTTCGTTGCTTTCACTTTCTGCATGACAGCGTGAGGACACTGCCAAAACTTGATGCGCTATACTACTGATGACTCCATACGAATGGTGCAGCTATATATACATATGCCCTTAATCGCTAAATGGTGCGGCTTTGCAACACCCTAAATGAGAGTAGAAATGTTCGGAGTTAGTTCTTTGAAGGGTTATGTCGTCGTGTGATATTGGAGTAAGCCAAATAAACATGATAGGTCCAACTTTTACATGGGTGGCGAGGGAGCATTTGTGTTGGAAAAGCTCGATAGGGGTTTTTCTTGAACAGATACACGATATAGTAGACCACTTCTATGGTGACATCATGTGTAATTGTGGATGGGTTCTTAGCCCAGTGGTGAGAGTGCGGTGACACTGCCCAGCCGGCGCAGTTGGTGGGATTTATTCCAGATCGGTCGAATGCTGTGTCTCCCACCTCTTCTTCTTAATTAAAATCCGTAGATTCGAACCCAGTTGCCAGGATTTATTCTACGGATCTAACAGTATGTCTCACACCTCTTCTTCTTGATTAAAAGTCACGGGGATGGTCTCGTTTAGACAGATTGTGTAATCTGCTGTTAGGGACATTTTCACCAACCAGCGATTTTATGTGTGGCTTGTACTTTGTATGGTTTCTTTGCATTTCGGCACCTAATTTGTAGTAAACTAGCAAGGTGGCCCTCGCAAATGCGAGGGCACTATCTCTAGTGTGTCTAAAAATAGCCGATAAAAGAATCTATAGATTTACATGTATTTATATTATATGTCGGGAAATGATACAAATATAATATCAACTCAAATTATAATAAGTAAAATGCCACTTTTGTGGATAACATATTTTACACTAGTGTGTGGATGATTGTTATGGCATTCCCTAAAACAATATATTAATGACCACATGTGTTGTTTCTACATTACATTAGATAAATAATTTGAATAAGTTCACTCCACGAGCTAATGAATATGTTTATATAGTAGTGTTGGATTGTTATGGAAATATATAATGAGGATGTCATTAACATTGAAATTTAATTTCTTATGGTCGTCAAAAATTAGAATTCCACATTTGTTTACAATTTTTTGAATGTGAAAAGATTCGGGTTTGATTTTCTAGTACATAAGAGAAAACATTATCAAGAAATAATTATAACAAAAAAATTGATATTTGGCATTGATATTTCCCTAGTGGTATAATAGTTTCATTGTGCAAGCACATGGCCCATTACTAATGATGGAGCCTCCATTTCCATGGAAATATTGCCCCCGCTCTCTGCTTTCGGTTGACATGAAATTATGCTAAAATATTATGAATAATGGTTCCATCAGTCTCAAAATGCATTTTAAAATACTCAAATTTCATTCAACTATATTAACTCATAAGGTTATTGTGAGCAGTTCCTCATGTCTCATCCTATTTTGCTTGTTTTAGGCAACTTGAATAATTTCATATTATCAAAAGAACCAACCAATTTGAAGTAATCAACATATTTGACTTCAAGCTTTGAATTTTCAAGCATTGTTTCTCGTGTACTACACGATCAATACCGATGTGAATAGTTGTACACTTGAGAAAATAACACATGGTTCATCTTATGGATCCATCAATTGTGGATTATGGCTAGTGTGTCTATCAACGGCAATAATATGGTGACCCGGCATTTGTGCGGCTAGATTTAATTTATTCATAAATATGCTACATAATGTGTAGTTGTTTTATAAATTTATTATGTTATTTGTCAAAAACTTGTTATGTAAACCCATGATATTTTGTATAGATCTTTAGTTTCCTTACTTTCACTTAAATTCCTAGTGTACATATCTTCACATCAATAATTTGTTAGAGGAATTTACCACGAAGACTTTAATATAAAATTAACATATCTCAAATATAAAACCTATTGTAGTAATACTTCTCCATTAGAATAATTCAATGCCCTACATGCTTTCCCACCTCTGGATCGAATATCCTATGTTGCTCGACCGATATAAGAATATGAAGTATCGATATATATTATCTTGAATTGCCTAAATATTTTCTCTCATGTACAAACTGCACATATTGTTCTTTCAGATAATGTCCAGAGTTTTAGAGGACTCATATATTTTGGAACAACCAAAATATCGTATTCCATATCTGAATGTTTCATGCCTTATATCTTTTCCCTGAAATAGTTTGTATGTTACTATATCAATGCTTATTTTGTTTGATCAATATTTTTATACTTGTCTTGATCATGTCAAATTAGTTTTGTATTTTTCCATTCTAATGTATTAATCAATGACTTCAGGTCCAGAGTTTCTAAGATACATTTTAGAACAACAAAAATGTCTTATTCCATATCTAAATGTTTTATGCCTTATATATTTTCCCTAATTTTTCTAAATTACTCTTCAATGGTTGTTTTGTTTGGTCAACCTTCTTATACTTATCTTGTTCATGTAAAATTAGTTTTGCATTATTCCTTTCTAAAATATTAATTGCCGACTTGTGTTGATTACAATTTTAGCATGTTCATTTCATATCAATCACCGCATTTGGAACATTTGAAAAAATGTGTATTATACATTTTTGAGGATTTCTTTCTTCAAGTTAGACCATTACAACCAAAATATACTTTTACCCTTTTTACGTATGTTATATGAATGAAGTACCTATCATCACTTATGTCGTGTACCCGACTTTTTTAAAGGAGAATTCATCATTTGAATCTTATAAATCTGTCATTTAATTTTCAAGTTAATGATGCCTTCTAAAATATTATTTACCGACTTGTGTTGATTAAATTTTATAGAAGTGTGCATTTTTAAGCACACTTGTCATAACCTGTTCATTTTATATCAATCCTTGTATCTAGATTATCTGCAAAAAAAAATATTGTATATGTTGGAGGATTTCTTTCTTCAAATTAGAACATTGTAGCCACAATATCTTTTCACTTTATTACGTATGTTATGTGATAGAAGTAGCTGGCGTCACTTATGTCATGTACCAGATTTTTTAAAATGCAAATGCATTCTTTGAATCTTCTAATTTTTTGATTTTTTTTAAGTTAAGATATTCGTTAGTGATTTCTCAATCAATATTCGTTAGTGATTTCTCAATCAAGCATACCTATGATCTTCGTTGTAGTGCAACTCTCAAAGAGTTTATATTCTATCGATCAGATACATTTTGGCACATCTATGTAATATATGTTTGCAATCGTAGGCGTTCTTTATTGATGTTGGTCACATGAGACAAACTACTACAATGTCAAATTAATTCGGGATGTAGTACTAGTAGTCAGTGGTAGAGGGCCCCATCTGGCATGCGTGCACTTCGAATCTTGTTTGCTTTGTCGCTTTATGGCCTGGAACTCTGGAAACAAATTACTGCCACTATTAATTAAATGTGAGTATTTTACCATGTCGGTAGTTAGCCTAAACCCTTCAAGTCCTCCTATCTGACCGTTGATTCCTCAAACACCAACCAGAAAACTCCCTTATAAACACGGAAGGACAAGAGGATTACTGTATATATACACTATTCTTAGGACATGTACTATGGAGCCGCTTAGGATAGACGCTAGGATCATAATCCTGGTCGTTATGGTCAAATCCCATTTGATCCGGGAAAAAAAGCTAGCGTAGCTGCTTAACCAATTGTCGGGCGATTGGCCCTTTTTATTGACTGGGCAGACCTTTTCTCTCCTGACAGACCTTTTCCGTACGCTAGAAACAAATCACGTTAAGCGTCTTGGTTAGTGCTCTGCGTTGCAGTACTTGGCTTTAATCTTTAAATTCTATAATAATTAATTTTTATTTTGCTACTCAAGCGTCTACCTAAGAGTCTAGCAATGTACATGGCCTTAGAATGCTAATCATGTACTCCAAGTGCACGCATGTAAATACGCAATCGAAAATATATTGTCTCTAACATTGTAACTACTTAAGTAAAAATAAATAAATATGTGACAATGTAAAAACTGCCATTTTTATGGTATATATTAATTATTATTATTTTTCATGACAACATTGCAATTCTACAAGGTTAATTTTTATAGATCGAAGTTCTATCACCCTTTCTCCGCATAAATATATGTACTTCCTCCCCAAAAATAAGTGATTTGGCTTTGTCCATATTCACATATATCTAGACCATACTTGAGCATGGGAACCAAGCCTGCTGGAATGGGCCTGGGATGCATATTTAGGATCGACGAGGTGGGCGGGCCGGGCCTGGGACGCAGGAAAAGGCCGTTTAAGGAGGCGGCCTGGCTCGAGGCCCGACGGCATGATTGGATTTTGGATGCGTGGGCCAGGGTTGGGACAAAAATTTAGGCCCGACGGTCAGGCCAGGCTGGGGTAGTGCGGCAAGCAGGAGGTGGTTGGCGGCTGCGGGTGGTACTAGCCGGGACCAACCGGCCTAGATCTGGGCCCTTAGGCCCAGATGGGTCGGGGGTGGGCCAGCCTGCCATGTGAACCCTGGATCTATAAGCGGCGGCGATTTTGCTAGCACTGGATGTAGTAGCGATGATGACTGGCCAGTTGCAGCATGGTTGCGGGCTTTATAGGCCCGCATGGGTCCGGCCGGACCCTCTTGATATTGGTGTCTCCCTGCGGGGACTTTACGGGTCCGTTGGACCTGGCCGGACTTGACTGCGACAGTTGTGCCAAAGGTAGCGTTCGGTCCACTACCACCTTTGGTAGTGGAGGCAGTTCCCTCCTACGGGTTGTGGCCCTGATGTCCCCAATTCGAGCCACTTCTATCCTTCATACCTCACAACGTTCTCTCGATGAGGCGATGAGGTAGGCTTCATGTTCGTGGTGGCGCATGTTCGTGGACGGCAAGTTTGGTGGTGGCGAGGCCTCAACATTGCATGGATCCTATGCAACGGTCCGCCCGAGGGTTGTGGGGAGGGTTTCGGGAGAAATACTTATCGGCTCATCCGACACCGATGCAGTGCCGCCCTCGGGTGGCATCCTTCCTCTATGGAGGGCGTTGGGGCTACCCTTTCCCCACTTCCTTCTGTGTGTCGGGGGAAACCCTAGGACCGGTCTCTAGTCTGGGCAGCAACGATTGATTTACGTCTTGAGGGTGTTTCTTGGTGCTTGACGAGTCATTGCAAGGAGCATGGTGGGACTTTTTTGGAGGGCACATTGGTTGCGGGCCATCCTCATTTAATTGATCTGCCTCTGTCTTAATTTTGTTTCTTCTTTGTTTCTTTTGGGTGAGTGTCTACTGCTGTTCCAGCATTTTCTTTCGTTTTGGATCTATCATGGTTGTATCGTATGCTTTCTATATTGATATAGCGATGTGAAAGCCTATTTCTAGTAAGGTACATCTTTCAACATAACCCAATGCACGAATGAACATGGGTTTTACATAGCATAGTCATTAGCCTGAGTTGCAGTATAGTGGAAACAGTTAATCCACACGCCATGATCAAAATAACAGCCTTACAATAATTTAAATAACTCACAAACATAGATGACCCACTCACTTGAACGTTGCCTCTTGTGTGATACCTATTCAGGTTCCATACCCAACATTGGTAGAACGCTGAAGTGAAGGACTTAGCTCTTTCAGCAACATTTATCTAGTTCTCATTTTCTTGATGAGACTTTCTTAAAAGAGGGTCAGATTAGGTCATCTCCAACGGCCCGAACCATTTCGAATATGGTACGTGTCCAGATTGGTCGGTTTGGGTCGGCCCGCAGACACGAAAACAGACCATTTTGGCCTCTGTCTGTTTGGGTCGGGGCTGCCCCTAGCGGGCGTGACCTATTTTTCCTCCGCGGAATTCAAAGATTAAAAATAAACATAAAATAAAAACTTAGATATATTTTAGAAATACTCTTAATTTACATGTAGAAAATAAAGAACATAATTAAAACAAACCCTAGCTACGGGTAGAGCATCTGGCGGCCGGCGCGGCGTGGTGGCGGAGACGGCGGCGGTGACACCTAGTCATTGGGCTTATTGAAGAGGCCCATGAATACCGCAGATAGTACGCTGCTGCTAGTGGCGGCTGTTGGTGCGCCGGTGTAGTGGCAGCTGCTCCAACAGCGTCATAGGCGCAGGTGGATGCCAAGGCGGTGCCTGGAGATGACCTCGCTAGGAGGGATCGGGGATGGCTCATTGAGGCCCCCAGGTGGGTGCCAAGGCCGTGCGTGGAGATTCCCTCGCTAGGAGGGATTGGAGATGGCTCATTGAGGCCCCACTCATCTCCGAGAGAGCGGAAGATCGCCTTCTCTATCTCCAACTCCTCTCGAGATCGGTCGAGGCGGGCACACAGGGTCGGGTCGCCAGGTTTGCACGGGAGGCGCGCAAGCAGTCGACGTACGCATCCCGGAGTTCTTGCCGCCCGATGTGATGCGGTTAGAAGACGCGTTTGAGGATGGTGAAACTGAAGGGCTCGTCGGTGGTCCAGTTAACTGGACCTTGGTATGGCGGCGACTACCTGCAAGGCCTTCGGATATTGTAGTATACCTCTTATTCATAATATAACTATATTTTCACAATATGATCGTACCATTTTTTTATGAGGTGTGTAAATTAAGCAAATTTCAATCATAACATTTCAGAAACACCAGTGCAAAAACATTTGTGCATATGCAAGTGAATCCCATTTTATCGCACAAAATCACAGAGAAGGGACATCAAACATATGTAGTAAGGAGGTGAATGATTTCAATGTTGCGAGAAAAATAGTGCAACATAAACAAGACATGTGCAACAAACAATAGTCATCAAAACTTCGTGTCCAGTGTTGTTTACAGTAAAAGATCCACGAGTTTGTAGCATGTAGTGTGAGTATGCAACATTGAAAATCCGCAAATCACTAAAATCCTCCCATGTGTGGTCTGGTCACTGACTAATCTGACTCACAGGGACAACAACTAGGTAGCCCAAATTCATCCCCGTGACACCATGCCTTTGCTTGAGCTCTAGCATGTGGATGTCGATTTTTAACTCTAACTCAGAGACCTCCATGAGGTCTTGTCAACACCCGGATTTTTAATCCCAGATGCCTGTTATGCCATACATCGCAATCCCAGGATTACCATTTTTGCGAGACATAACAGATTTGGATGCCATAGTACATCATCCATTACAAACCATATATAAGGTCTTACACAAATAAGGATCTCATGATCTAGTTCTTAATATAACTCAAGCAGCGGAAATACGTAATAATAACGGTAGCGTAGGCAAAGCTCCATCTTCTGGGTCACAGGCAATGCTGACGATGGGAGATGATCCTAGTTGTCGTAACCTTCCTGGGTTCCATCCTCCAGGTACTCCTCTTCATAGTCTGGCCATGGGAATAGCCAGGGACAAAGCCATGAGTACTCTTTAAGTACTCGCAAACTAATACTAACAAGTGAAGGGGTTTTTGTATTAGGACACTAAGCTCTAGGCTTGTTTTGCAAAAAGCCAGATTTACCTCTACTAAGTTTAGAAACTAAGAAATCTTGTTGAAGTTTTATAACACCTAAGTGGGAACTTGTATTTCATATCACAACTCTGTTGTGGTCAATTCAAAATCTCAATTGATTTCGTAACTCATTTTGAAAACATCTGACGGGGGAACAGTATGGCCACTCCAACTGTCCATAACCGTGGACGCGGCTATTCGAATAGTTTGACACTCTGCAGAGATTGTACACTTTCATCACAACATTCGATACATCTGTCAGAAACAAATCCTGAATTCACCATACTCAGTTTGCGGATAATAAATCCTAACCTTTCGATTACACGCCCTAGTATAAGCACCTCTCCTGTGAGTTTGGCCTCCCAACCATGACCAGCTGTCATCTTGGGTACTGCACAGGTGGACAATCTTCACAAGGTAGCCTCAGCTCAGACCTTGGCCGTGAGGAAACCAATACTAAGGTATATAAGTTTCTAGTCAAGCCCTACCCAATTTTAGGGTATTGTGGTTGTATGGTAAAATTGGAATGGTATCGCATCCAGACAACCATCAGTTTTATAAAGGTCTAAGGCTCATGCCTCAACATTTTCATCACCAAAATCATCTGGTATTCGGAAAACACATGTCAAAACATCTTAATAGAATGATCCATCATTCCAAGGTTTTCATAACCATTTTTCCACCAAGTATTCCCATCTAAAGTTGATCAAGTTTTATGCTTAGCACTAGCATCTACAAGTGGGGGTAAGTACTAATGAGGGGTGGTAAACTAGTGGGGTTTTACTAAGTTCAATCTCATGCCTTAGGATGACATAAAGATTATCTAGCTTAGGCCAAGTTTTATGCTCTTCATGCAACCTTCAATTATCTTTCTAGAATCTACAATTCACTTAAGTAAGCTCTAAGTAAATAGCTTTGATAAATAAATAAAGTATAAAGCTGGTAAGTAAAATTAGGATGGGGTTATCAAGTGGGTATAACCACATATGCTTAAGGCATATGGTTGGCATGGTAAGGCTTGATAAAGTATAATATCTTGCAAGTGTTAGCTTGCACATTCAACTAGTAGTATTAGGCTTGCACAAGTATCAGTATAAGCTTGCTCAATTGCAAGTGTTAGCTTACTAAGTTAATAGCTTGCAAGTATTGGCTTGCATAGGTAAAGTATCTTGCAAGTGTTAGCTTGCCTTGTGTAGAGCAGTGGTTGAAGTTCTCCTCGGCTTCTTCTTCGTAGTATCCTCCTTCCTCCTCGTATCCTTGGTCGGTACTAGCGTCTATGAATAAATATGAGGTACACAATCACCAAACAATATTTAACTACTTTCAATCATCACACACAAGGGTTCTATAGATGATCTAGCATCCTCACTGACATCACAAGAATAAAGCATTTGTCTTATTTATTTTATTTTTAGAAAAGTAATTTCTACTCATTGAAAAACTACTTAAGATTTAATATTCTCCAAACCAAACATGGGATCATGTTGACACATGTCATCACCACACATTTCACTACATGGGAATGTGATTTGAAGTGGTGTCACAATTTAATAAGGTTTAACCTTTTTATTTTAAATAAAATAAGTGACTAGAAATGCCTATGTGGCATTCTTTTATTACTTGAATATTATTTCTGTAAGTAAACCCATATATTTTTATATATTCTGAAAGGTATGATCAATTGTGATTTTTGAGAGTTGGAATCAACTCAAAAGCTATTATGGTTTAAATGTGAAATTTTTTTGAATGCATAAAAGCTTCTGCCTTGTTATTTTTACCAAGGGTGATCTACAGATCCAAATGATTTGAATCCAACGGGCTTGGATTCAGCATTTCCAGGCCTTTCTAACAAAATTGGTTTCATTCAATTTGGTTTACTAAATCGAGCTGGGTTGATTTTTGAAACTAGATACAAAACTAAGTTTGAATATAAATAGAAAAAGTTAAATTCAAACGAGTGGGCTGCGCGGGAAGAGAAAATGGGCCGGCCTGCTACGCACAGCGCTTACGCGGGCTGGTTAAGTTGCTGTCCCCACGCGTCAGTGAGACGGGGGGTGCGAAGCGGTACGGGGCAACGTGGTGCGTTGGATCTAGTTCTAATCCAACGGCTCTGGTTCATCGTCCACGTCGGGCAGCGCCCGGCGAGACAGAACCCTAAAGCGGCAGGTGAGGGTCGTGGGAGGCTCACCGGGGCTCAGGCGAGGGTCGGCGAGGCGGGCGAACGACGAAGTCGACGACGGCGAACCTCCTGGTACCGGCAGCTTCTCCTAGGGCGGCTCCAATCCATGGCTTCCTTCTTCTCCAGCAGCGGCGGGCTCTGGCCAAATTACGGCGATGCGCTGCTCGTCTTGCTCTGGGAACGGGGTGGAAAGATCAATGAGGAGAGGGGAGTGAGATGGTGTGAAGAGTTTGAGCGGAGGAGGCCTCTATTTATAGTCTCGACTACGAGACCGAACGGGATGGGCAGGCGACGGTGGCGACATGGCTACGGCTGCTAGAGGCATGGCCGAGGGTGGCGATCCATCGGTGGTCTCCTGGCGATGCTCTATGGCTTTAATGCGTGTGTAGGGGCGGTGGCAAACGGTCTGGAACGCTCGACGTTCTGCGCGGCAGAGGCGGCGTCTTCGACGGCGAGCGGTGGCTACGGGGTACGGGCGGTGAAATGGGCATGTCTGGCGGTCTCCTGGGACGGTGGGGAGCATGTTGGCGGGCGGCGAGGGCTCGAGGTGGTCTGGTTGAATGGGAACGGCGCGTGCTCTTCAGCGCGGGTCGGCATGGTCGACAGCGGCAAGGGCGCGGCGTTCCTGGCTGTTCTGTCTGCTGTCTGCGAGGCAGGGCTGGTCGAGAGGGGGCGGTGAGGCATGGGCTACCTCCTAGACAAGGTTGGCACGTATAGTTCTTCCTCTAGCCTGCTGTCCACACTGGGGTGACATGGGTGCTCTCGGCCTGTTCACCATTGATGATATTGGCAAGCTTACAGTGGGGATAGTGATTACTTAAGTTTGCTAGATGATCTACTGAGGTTGCTGTGAGCTAGAGAGGGAACAAGTTTGGCCAGAATCACTGTACACTATAGTGTTTTGATTTTGTTTGATTTGAATCAGCAAGGTGTTTGATAAAATGGCAGCATGAATTCAAGTTTTGAATTTTGAAAAGATTTTTGGTGGGTGTGCTAGGCATGCGCTGGTGAGTCTGTGGATGCTTGGGTTTTGAAAGTTGAGCTTGTTTGAGTGGTTTTTGCAAAAGTGGGATTTTCCCATATGATATAGATTCAATTTTAAACTGTCATTTAAACTATGCATTCAAATGTTTTTGGATGATCACAAGGTGGCCTTGATACTTTGTTATGAGTACTATCAGGGGGTGTAAAGATCCAAACAAGTTTCTGTTAAGTTTTGAAAGTTAGAGACAGCCAAAGTAGGCATGGGAGTTAAATTGGCCAAAGTGACCATCCTCTATTTTGTTTGTTTTGATTTATTTGTCTTTGAGAAAAGTGTGGGGATTGTTTAGATGATGTTTATTTCACCTAAGAATCCGTTTACAAGCAAAGAAACACACAAGCAAGGTAATTCAAAAGAATCTAAATTGAAATGCATACACATATGCATGCTTTTATATTTTTATTTAGAAAAGTTTTTATTAATCTTAAATTTTGATGATTAAAGTTTGATGATCCAAGTTTCATATTTCTGGGATGTTACATGTCGTCCATGGCAGCATGAGGGACAGTGCCAGATGCAGCGAATAGCAAGGGATGGTGGAGACTGATACCGTGGGCAGCAGGGAGGAATTGGGTGAAACCGTGATGGATAAGAGCGCGCGTGCATCTCTTGGCGTCTCTATAACTTGTCTGCTGGTTATGGTTCGGTGAAGTAGGCCGAGTTAGAATCGGCATCCCGTTGTGTGCAGGACCTAAAAGAAAACAAAGCCCATTTCGAGTCGGAAAGAAGAACCGCGTGAACCAATCACATGTGTAGTTTCTCATGTGATTGCAGTTAGCACCGAGATTCACTTCTGCATGACAGCATGAGGACACGGGCAAAACATGATGACTGGTGCAGCTATATATATGAACACACCTTGCCGTGCCATCGTATCAATCTGTTCTCCTACATGCCAAAGAGTTATGTAGAAATGTTTTGTCGTCATGAGATATTGGAGTAGGCCAAATGAGGAAAATAGTTTTAACTGAGAACCACATGATAGTGATTTTCCATTAAGTGTGAGACAGCAGTAATTCGGTCCTCGCAGACTGTGTTTAGAGACTACTCCTCTCCATGTAGCTATTTTCTGTACTGGGATCTTTTTCTGATGCTTCAGTGCACTTTTGTGCCTACTTTGTAGTAATTGAAACCAGATTCGATATGAGTGTGTGCTTGTTCGGCAGAAGCTAGGATTAATAAAATCACTTTTAATGTGAAAAAATAAGAATCTCAGATAAGCATTTTGAGGGAATCATCTTTTTATCTATCACTCGTTCCCTGTTTGATTATCATTGTCTCTCTAGCATGTGGTGAACTGGTGATTGCAAAATGTGATGCTGATGCACAGACCATTTGTAACACACTGAAGTAAAGGACCATCCCAGTTTGAGGTCCTCAGGCCATGGAGTAGCTCTTTGAGGAACATTTATTTTGTTCATATATTTATTGATGGGAAAAGAGATTTTATTTTTTATTAAAAAGGGTGAGAGATTATATTGCCCATCAGGAAAAGTCGAAAAGAGTTCACACAATCGCTCATGCACTCCTGCAACAACCTCATACTACACAATGTACAAATTCATGAGCAGCAATTTCTCTGAACTCTCTGGAATTTTTGATAAAAAAGACCACCCGCCCTGACAAATGGCCAAAACAGACCACCTTTGAGATAAATTGAAAAAAAAACCACTTCTCTGTTGCCGCAGGGCGGCCAGGTGACACGTGGCACCTGCACGCATCAGGTAGAAGCTGCATAGCATAACCATAGATACACACAGAAAGATCCCATTGTTTTTTTATTTGTATTGTACAGTTGAAAAAAGAAACTAGAAAGTCCTACTATTTAGCCTAAAAAAATTGTATTCAACCAGTTCTGCAGCAAGGCTGGACATCAAAACGAACACATAAGTAGGCACGTCTTCAGAAATCTTTGAAATTACCTTTTTTTGTGAACATCTTTGAAAATAACGTAGGAATGAACAAGTCAAGTCTACATAGTCATTAGCCTCAGTGGCTGCATAGAGAAAACATTTAAACCAGAGAGTGCAACAACTAACTCAATTAAACCATTGTTTGTCTTAAAATCTCCACATGCCAGACATAAACCTACAGGTTACAACCTAGTATTGGATATAGGTATACACAGCAAGAGTGCCTTGTACATGTCCTAGAAGCAGTCCCTACAATCACCCAGGAATCAACATAGTATAGCACTCTCAAATGTTGACTTCCATCAGTACACTATGGTTAAACCTGCATGTCTGCATTCTTCTTCAGAACCGAGACATGATAAGCAGAGTCTTCAGAACCAAATTGGATTTTAGAACCATGCATGCCTAATCTAATCAACAAATGAAGCCAAGTCCACCAAAATGGCAGACTATTCAACGTTGATGGTTTCACATGTTCAAGGCAGTGGTGTTTTATGCCCCTAGTACTATCTGAAAAGATACAATGCATGTCTTCTTAATGTACCCTTAACAAGTTAATTAGATCATCTTCGGGTCATGCTAGATGCTTAGAATTTTTTTTATTACATATGCATTATTATCTTGCCCCAATGGTCTATTATTTGATCTTTGTCATTCCCATTTTTTTAAAAATGCCGTATGTTTAATTTGTTTCTATTTAGTATTTGTAATTTCTTTTTTTCATTTTCTTATACATTTGTTAATTCAAAAGTACATAAATACGCATGCAGTAGTAAACCTATTGTTTCTCGCCATTTGTCCTTAACTTGAATCCCCCAAAAAGAAAGACGGCCTCTCAAAAAAAAAGACGGTTTGGTGCTCCATGGCCATTAATATTGGAAGCTTTCTATGGAGCCGTCACTGAAGCAGATAAAAAACGATGACGTACGTTGCATCTTCTGTTCTCCAGAACTAAAAAAAAGCACATGTCCAACACTAAGTATTAGGGAGAACTCATAATCTGAGATTTTGTAGATTGTTGATCGCGCTTACCGCACGATCAACACTAAGTATTAGAAAGCGTGCATGCTTCAGGTTTTCGGATTGCTACCAAGAACTTTTCTTGCAAGTACCTTGGCATGCCTTTATCCTTGCGACAATTAAGGAAAGCAGACTACCAAGACCTCCTTGGCAAGATTGAGGTAATGTTGGCCGCATGAAAAGGCTCACTCATGTCTAGAGAGGGCAGGCTTGTACTGCTGAAAAGCGTTCTCTCTTCGGTGATGATCTACATGATGACGACGCATAGAGTACCGGCTTGGGTGCTTGAGCAGATTGAAAAAAGGTGTCGAGCATGGCTGTGGAGAGGCGAAGGTTCGTGTAACAGAGGACACTGCCGAGTAAAGTTGTCGGTAGTATGCAGGCCAACAGATTTGGGCGGACTGGGAATTCATGACCTTGTTAAATCCGGACGTGCTCTACGGCTCCATTGGCTGTGGCGTGCTTGGAAATCACCCACGAGACCATGGGTGGGATCTGCTCTCCCATGTGATGAGACGGACAGAGCTCTCTTTGCCGCTGCTACCCAAATTACCATAGGGAATGGAGCGATAGTAAATTTCTGGCATGACCACTGGCTTACGAACTTGGCACCTAGAGAAGTCGCGCCTTCCCTTTATGCTATCTCCGCACGCAAGAACATGTCAGTTCGAGAAGCAATGCAGGGTGAGAAATGGTTTGCCGATCTTAGCAAGGGACTAACACATGTGATGCTTCCTGAGCTCCTGCTCCTAGCGAGCTTGCATGACGAGGTTCAGCTTGTTGGGGAAGCCGAAGACACAATTAGATGGCGTTTCTAGGCCTCGGGCGAGTACTCCGCAAAGTCAGCCTATCGAATGGTGCTGTTTCTTCGGATTTCTGCTCCTCTATATGGAAAGTATGGGTCTAGGAAAGTGCAAAATTTTTATGTGGATGGCTGCTTTGGGACGCATTCTTTCGGCCGATGCTCTGCAAAGGAGGGGATGAGAGAACAATTATTTTTGTGCCCTTTGCATGAGAAATCTTGACACGCCCATGCACCTTCTCACCGAATGCCCCTGGTCTAGAAGGGTTTGGACAACGATTGTTGTGCACGCCAGTATTGCATCCCGCCTCCTGGAACGATCTTGCTACACTCCCAGAATGGTTGCAACAGTGTAAAGCTAGCTCCACCCCGGAAAAAGGAAAGGAACCCAATCCCTCCTACTGCTTGTGGCTTGGGCAATTTGGAAGGAGAGAAACCGAAGGATTTTTTAAAAGGAAGAGCTCTCAGTTGAAGGTCTGGTCCTTTGTATTCACGATAAAGCCACACTTTGGAACTTGGCGGGTGCAAAAATTTCTTTTGACACGGGCTGAGTTGTTTGTTGTTTTCTTTTCTTTCCTTTCCTTTTCTCTCTCTGGCGGCTTGGGTACTTGTTCAAGTTTTCGTTGTCTTAAGCTCTTCTGTAACAAATCTTCTATCTAATCAACGAATTTAACAGCTCTCCTACTAACATTCAAAAGAAAGCGTGCATGCATATCAAATGTCAACTGAACCGAGACAACTCAGTTCAGCTCTAAGAATACGGTACATACACGAAGTGTCCTAAAAAGTCCATCAACTGTTAACTCTCTCTTCGGACCAGACGCATGATCAACGGATGATTTGATGTAACACTTGTTCAAGCCGGCCGATCAACCTGTTGATTGAGAGAGACGCATGACACTCTTTGTCAACTCAATCCCGATTCCTTTGCTGATTTCAATCCGATGCTCAACCGGTGTTCTGGTCCGTCACAGCAACCGCGAGGCGATGAAAGCACATAACGCCTATCCTCTCATCAACGACAGCTCCATCCGTGAAGCCAAGGGGCAATCCGTCAGCATCCACGGCGAGCACTGCCGCCTCATGTAGAGGTACCCGCCAGGCCCGACACGCATCGGCCCCATGTAAGCGTCGGCGATGTACAGGTAGCCGGACTCATAATGGAACCGCGGAGGACGTAGATGGTGGCTCCGGCCGGCGCCGCCGCCATCGTCCCTTGTTTCGCCGAGAACGGAGAACAGTGCTAGTAGCACAACGGCGAGGGAGAAGGTGAGCAACGCCAGCTTCCTCGCCCACCCCATGTACGCTCGTTCGGCGCGTGAGTTCCTTCTTCTCTGTCAGCAAATTAAAGACGGTGCACGAACGGCCTCTGCTTCTATTGATGGTGGATCGGTTGTGTGGTTCTGCTGGTATATACGGTTCGGTGAACCAGGCTGACTCTGAATTCGAGTTGGAATCGGTCGTCCGTCGCATTGCATTCAGGACCTACAAGAAAACAAGCCCATTTACGAGTCGGACAGAGCAAGGTGAACCGATCACAGGTTTCGACTTTCGTTGCTCATCTAGAAAACTTGGGTTAGCAGTTAGCTCGGAGATTTCACTTCTGCGTGAGTACTCGGCCAAAACTGGATGCGCTAGAGTACTACTCATATGACTCCATGAGTGGTGCATCTATATATACATATGCCCTTTATCGCTAAAGGTGCAAAATACTTTTGCTTTGCAGCACTCTACCTGTCAAAGGATAGTACACATGTTTGGTGTAGATCTTTGAAGTGTTGTGTCAATATTGGAGTAAGCCAAATAAACAAGATATATCTAACTTTTACATGAGTGGCGACGCAGAATCGGTGTTGACATCGCTCGATGGCGCTGTCGCTTGAAGAGCTAAACGATTGTTACCCACTTCCAGGGTGACGGCAGGCGTAATCGTGGATGGGTGCTTAGGCCTTCCACAAATGAGTATATCTCAGCAAATTTTTATAGGAGATATAAGAGACACCTTTTCCAATGCATTGTATCTTATAGGTTGTATCTTAATTTAATATTTTTTCTCTCATGTATGTATTTGATTGGGCTATCAAGCCTTTTTGTCTATGATTACATGCAAGAGGTGTATCTTAGGCTGGTTATAGTGCAAGTAACTTAGTAACTAAGTGTCCAATTTAACAAAATTGCTTATCTGGCAGTGAGTTAATGAGAGATAGATAGATTATTTGGTCACTGTAATAGCACACATACCAAGATAAAATACGTCTATAACGTAATAAATGACCATTTGCATGACACCATATGTACATATTACCGCCCACTATAAAGGTAGTAATATAGACTTAGTAACATATGCATGTTACTACTCTATCTTACTTTGCACTATGACCAGCCTTAGCTAAGATACAACACTCTCTCTCATCACTAAATATGGTGCCACATTATCTTTTTTGCTTATGATACCGTGCCAAGAAACAACCATTGTGGAAGGCTTAGCCCAGTGGGGGGAGCACAGTAGCACGACCTAGACGGGGCGGGTTCAAACCGTGTTGGTGGAATTTATTTCGCGGGTCGAATGGTATGTCTTCCACCTTTTCTTCTTAATTAAAACCCGCCTGTTCTAACCATGGGCCCAGAATTTATTCCACTGGTCCAACCGTGTGTCTCACACCTCTTCTCAATTAAAAGCCACGGATTGAAACCCAGTTTCTGGGATTTATTCCATGGTAAATACTATGTAACGGGGTCCGATCAGAAGCAAACCATCGGCACAACGAAGGGACGTCGATTCCCATTTAATCGGACGTTTCACAACGCAAACGAATCGACCAAACGGCGCTATACGAGAGATACCAGAGTAAACGGCGTGATACCTCTTTAATGCATACCGAACAAAAAACGGGCGTCCGTAATCACCGCACCTCTCCCCGACAGTCCAGTACCTGGAGGTCCGCCCCGCTTCCATCTCTTCCACCGTCGACCGCCCCAATATTGCGACGAATCCCCCCCCCCCCCCCGCATCGCTGCACTACTCCCCTCTCTGTGGCTGCGCGTATGAATCTCTGAGTCCGTCGGTCATCGTCGGGGCGTCCTTGCTTCCACCGCCCCCATCTTCCAAATCCGCATCGCGGCGCCCCTCCACTCTATGGCTACGAGTCTGCAGGGAATCTCCCACACCGCTGCACATTCGGCTGCATCCTGCTCTGTGGCGGCTCGTTTGAAGCTCTGACGCCACCGGTCGTCGTCGGGGTGACCTGCGGCCGCCGGAAGTCGAGGTCCGGGGGGATTCTTGGTGGCTGCTCCCGCCTAATCGGAGGGTGAGTCGAGCGCTCACGCCCAATTTGTTGGCTGGACAGATTCGATCTCTCACGGAATTGCACGCACATTCCGAACCATGACAGGAGAAGGTGATTAATTTTTTGACCCCCATGATTTCCTAGCTGTTTTCATGTATCAGATCTACCTTGTACATGTAATTGTGTAGTTTCTTTACACATATGTGCTCATATTTGTAGATCGGCTAGTATATAGATTCCCGGGTAATGAATTTTTTATCGGATAAATGCAACTCGTTTTTATGCTCCCGTGTAATGGTGTTCATGCTGCCACATATCCACATATATGCTTGTTATACAGTATGTTTCTCACATTTTTTACCTGGTTGCTTTCGATGTTCTTGTGTGCACATTCAGAGAGATTTGGCGGCAACCTTTGCATGCATTACTTTTTAAAATGTTTCTGCTTCCACAGAATTTTCAACCTGCTGCATACAAACAATCTCATGCTTCTATAAACCATGCTACCATCATACCACAACTGTGCTTCATGTATTCTAGATGTACAATCCCACATAGTTATATATGATTTCATACCAACATGCTTCCATTTACATTTCATGCTTCCATCATACCTCATATGTTTCATGTACTTTTCTATGGCTAACAGCTAAAATATTTTCTTCTTCTTCATATATGTGGATATCTATCTGCCACAAACAAATAATTTGCAGGCTTCTATTATACATTCTACCACCAAACAACAAATATGTTTTATGTACTCTCTTAGTTTAATTCCACAAAGTTATATACAATTGCATATTGACAAGATTTCATTTACCCTCCATGATTCCATTATACCACTATATGTTCATGTATTCTCATTGTCCATTTTCACACAGCTATATACAATTGCATACCAACATGTTTCCAATTTCCTTTTTTGCAGCCAACATCACCAAAATGCCTAAGGCTACAAAGGGGGAAAAGGATGTTGAACCAGAATCTAGACTGAAGAGTCGTTTCTCGGGATCTCGACTGAGGGACATTGTACTGGGTCTTAAGAAACCTCGGAAAGATCTCATCAGAAATCGAGGGTGGGGAGTTCTTCTGGACATTGGCGCTTTCTCAACTCCAAGGGGATTGCTGGAATGGATAATTTCAAAGATTGATCCCGAGCTTGGTGAATTTAGGAACGCTCGCAACAACACTCACATAGTGTTCAACAAAGAAATGCTAGTTAAAGCCCTTGGTATTCCACGTGGAACTAGGCCGGTGGTTCTGACCGGTGAACATGAAGAATCACCACATCGTGATTTCTACAGGATACAATATAAAACAGCTGGAATGCGGTCACCAATTTACCACGCCGAAAAGTTGCTTGCAAATGATGATCTGGATGATGAAACATGGTTCAGGACTTTCTACCTAGTGGTGATTGGTACATATTTCTTCCCTGGAACCAGCAGCATGTTGCCTCTTGAGTACCTAGGGAGCCTCGGCGATTCAAATATTGTTTGTGAATATGATTGGGCTGATCAGATTTTCCGACATACAATGTCTGAAATAAAGTGCTTCCAAAACAGATGCAGGAAAGCAAACAAGATAGGAAACACAAATCCAATGTGGGCTGGCGGTTGCTTACCATGGATCGCGGTATGCAATTTCCTACGTACTTTCTTCATTCACAGAATCTACCTTCACCCATTTTTAATTTAAATAGAGAAAATATTTTTGTACCATAAATTTCATGCAGATTGTTTACATGGATCACCTGGACTTCCCCGTGTCAACTCTGTCCACTCACCGGATTAACTATGCCGTCCCTAGAGCTTCCAATATTTCAGATGCTAATTTCAAGTTTGTTGTTAAGCATGACAAAAGTAGGCTCACATTATCTCCACATACATACGGTGCCCGACCAGTGAGTCATTTCAAAATCTGACCCCACTATGTACCCATCATTGCGCTGCATGTCCTTTTTAATGCTTCTTACACATTATATTTTTTTAGTTCTGTGCATTCAACGTCACCCCGTATGCTTTTGTGGATACAAACTTGGGAAACCAAGCTTTCGAAGCCCCACCTAATTTACAACTGAATAAAGAAGTACCCATCACTCATTCAGTTCAGGTACTTTTCAAATTTCGTGTTTTATGCTTCATTCAGGAAAATTGTGCATGCTTCCACTACATTTCCTGAAAAAAAACATATCAGTGTTTTGATTGTACTTTCTGTCCACCAGGAAGCATCTCCACAGCACGGAACTCACACATTTTCTTTAACAGAGGTAATGTCACTTGTATTTTTTTGCTATACACACAATCAAACTATGGTTTAATCTAACATAAATATTGACCTTATTGCAGGGGCTCCCCGAGTATCTAAAGACAATCCAGGAGAAGTACACCTCTTTATGGCGTGAGGATGTTGACAGATTGACGAAACTTCACGACAAGCACATGTCCCAATTTGCTTCCGAAGTATTTGCAGCCATCAAGCAAAATCCACATCTACAAATGGGTTATACTCACCTCCCAGAGCCACCACTCCCGTTACTTCCCCATTGAGAGCTCCCAATCCCATAATATCCTCGCCCATAGTTGAGCAACCCGTGTTCCGCGAAGAAGGTGCCCAGAATTCTGACCCTAAAACAACACCCAATACACAATTTTGGGTGGAAGCCAGTAAGATTGCAGAACAGGTAGAGCAAAGCGCTGGCAAATCAGCAAATACGAGGGATGCATCTAATTCCAAACTTGCCCATACGGAAAACGAATCCAGTGGCCCAGCTACTCATACACGTTTTCGCGGCGATGACATGGAATGTCCTACATTCGATCTTCTGCCACCTGGGGAAACTTGGAGCCAACAATTTGCACCCACCAACCTACAATCTTCTGACGCCGCCCGCAACAGCCCCGCACCAAGCCTGTTGGAACCAAATATTACATCAGGTAATGCATACCACTTCTCGAAGCTTTACATTCTATGGCTTCTTTGCATTTCTGATTATGTGGTTTTCACTCATTTATCTAATATATTCACTTTCCATGGTAGGGTATTCCATACCAAAACATGATGGCAACCACAATGCTTTGCCATCCCCCCAGAATTCGATCCCAGCACAACCTACCAATGATTCACAACCAAAAAAAATAGGTCAGAACAGTACACATATGCATGGTTCTGCACATTTAATTGATTCATAGCTGACACTTTAGTGCTTCCATGCAACACACCATTTAATTTATTTTTCTTGCTACTCCAACCATTTGGACACCATGCGCTTCTCATTATCAAATTTGATGCTTCCTACTACATATAATTTGTGAAGTTTCAGATTTATTAAAAAACCCTTCACCAAGTTTCCTACTACATGTGTTGTAATTCATTCATACTCGCCATTTTTTGGTTTCAAACTCTATCTTGTTCCATACTTCACACTCAGCTGCATACTGACATACATACAGGCGCACACACGCATCCGGAGAATAGTAAACCAAGTGCTACAAAAAATACTACATCCACAGCACCTGCACACGAAGATGGACAATATGATTTCTCAAGCATCCTACTTTCACCGCAACCACCATCGGTTCACCGTGAATCCCAACCATCAAAGCTAGGTAAGTTCACATGTAATGTAATTTGCTGCATATCAATTTGATCGCTGCTCAGTGCTCACTTACTTATACATCCAAGCTTCCTACGTAGTTGACACAAACAATATGAAAGTGCATTTATAAAATATATTGTGCTCCTACTGATCAAAAAATGCAATAGATTCTTCTTTGTCCTACATAAACTTGTCAAGTTTTATTCTTCAATCACAGAACAACTTCTTATATTTTACTAGAGAACATATCAATCCATGATTCCGTCTCTCTTTTTAAATCTGACGTACCACACATATGCACTGAATGGATATTTAAAATGAATATAGGTGTACAGACGCGAGGATCGATCCAGAAACATCCTAGTGAAAATTGTGTGACAACTACCACACCAACCCTGGTTGACAAACAAAATGATTCACCAGCCATCAAAACATCGCAGATCCCACCGTCTGCGAACGATTCCCAACCATTAGAACTAGGTAAGCTCCTCAAAACTGTCTAGCCATTCATTCCTTTTTTTAGCGAAAAAAAATAAGGATCCATTCATTAATTAAAGGCGCTCAGTAACTGATGAAAGAATTCTTGCTTTTTTGTACACACCAACTAGTTGCACAAAACTATGTCAGTCTACTATAAAAAATGTTTCCATCTGAACAAACATGATGCTTCAATCCCGTAGAGTGTTGTTCTAAGTTTTATTTCAAACAAGATAGCATTTTTACTCAATTCCCACCAAACACCTATAAATATTTTGTTCATTACAACCTACTATATATACACATTATGATTTATCAAAGCCACATATTCTTGCGCATATGATGTTAACCACACACACAACATTTTCTAACTTTTCAAGCTACTTTACCTATATTGTTCATGTATCATGCACTTTCCACACATACTCAGTTTCAAGCACTGTTGGCACTCAAACTCAAGAAAAGAAAAACCGTAAGAAAAGAGCCTTCCTTGGCATTAACAATGAAGCAAACCGAAAGATTCTCAAGAAGCTCAAAGCTACCGATGTATCAAAGGATATATATGATATGTACATTACGAGAAGGTGCATAAGGCCGCCTCTTGTTGGAGAAGAGAGGTAACACTCATCAACAAATTACTACTTGAAGTTTCATGTATTCCTTGCAATCTATTGAATCAATAATGGGATTCGTGTACTTGACCAGGCCCCCTTTTGTTGATTTTGGAAAATATCACATATCATATGAAGACTTCCGTGAAGCTCTCAAGCCTCGCGGGAGAATTGACACCCACGTCATGGAGCTTTACATCAGGCACTTCAACTTGATTTCTAATGTTGCTTCAAGCAGCGAGCCTACATGCACAAAATTTGCATTCTCCCAGTCCTTGACCGTACGGCCGTTACTAATCCCAAATATCATTCTTCCAACTTATTTATAGTCTAATGTGTTGTACATGCTACATCCTAAATTTTGTAGGAAAAATTATGTGTACCTGAAGCAAAATTTGACCCAGCTGATTGCCAAAAAGAATTCATGGAAGCTTATAAAGATCATATGCTCAAATCAAAGGACATGGTAATTTCACAAAAGTTGGTTACTTCTAGTTTGTACTGTCTCTGGAGTTTTCTCACATGCTGCCAACAAACGTGCTTCTTTCTTTGTGGAACTTCCAGCTATACTTTGCTGTAGTAGACAGCGAGCACTGGGTACTAGTGTCCATCAACCTACTCCACAAACAAGTCAATTTCCTCGACTCTATGATCAATGCTAAGAAGAACAAAGTATACGAGAAAGCACACAACCTGGTACACGCTTTTCCTTTTATTTATTTTATTCGTGTTGCATAATGGTGTCCTCATAATCATATAGTCTTTCAAAATACTAATTGGACATTATTTTTGCTTCATCACATGCTTCCGTCAACCCGTTTATGCGCTCTTTTTTAAGAAAAAGGAAATTATTACAAGGTGTCAAAATATACATCCATTCAACATTACTGTGACAATACTTTTTGTTAAAACAACCGTATTATCTAGTATTTTACCATTCTAAATTTTGTGCCTACTCATGAATATACAACTCCATATTTCTGCTTACCACCTTCCTAGTACTTGCTTCCAGCTACTCTTCACCCTGGTGATCCCATCCTTTCTATTTCTAGCAACCACTAAAATTCTTGCTTCCACTGACTAAATTTTTGCTAATTCACAGGTCGATAATTTTATCACACTGGCATCACATGTCAAAGCATTCCCAAGAACAAACTTCAGTCGGTTTATCCAGAACAATCCTCAGGACGTATGTCAACAAACCACCATGTAAGAAATTTACCATGCAAAAAATAGCATTCGTCTAGACCTACCTATTTTTGAAACTAGAGAATGGTGTGATTTAGTTTTTGTTTCCAGATTTGACTGTGGAGTATTCGTAATGCTATTCATGAAGATGTGGGATGGCAAGACAATGAAGCCATTTGACCTAGTATGTCCGAATATTCATAACCTCGGACAAATATTCTTACTTTATGCTTCCATAAATAGTGTTCCTGCAATACATGAAGCATATCTGAATAGTTTATAACACCTGTACATTTCTCACATTAATCACTACCCTCCTATTTTCGTTCAGGACATTTTACAACATCGAATGGTGCTAACCCACATGATCATGACATCGGAGCTGAACAAGGCTAATCCTACGTGGGTGCTCAAGAAGAAATAAATGCTTTTATTCGGTCCCAATCTATCGCAGTACTGAAGCACTACTCTGTTTACATGAATGTTTTTGTTCCTTTTTGAAATATTTCGCAGTAAAAATCCGTATGAGACGGAGCATCATCTATTTACCCTATTTTCCTAAACCATTACGCACGCTGTAATAATTGGTCAGAACCCGTGAATGATACCTAAATTTATATTGTTTGTCACTCAATTTAAACGTCGTAACATTTTCTTTCCATACATAATCTGGATCTTTCTCGTTTGCATTGTTACTCCACCTGTTAAGAAACGTGCTTCTATTGACTACGACTGTTAGGTTCGTGCTGTAAATACCCCTTGATCTATGCAAATAAAATAGATGCTAACATTGTAATGAATCATTTCCAAGAAAACCATACTGAATCATCTTATAAACATACTATATTCCAATATTAGAACCCTTTGTTGTTTTAAAAACGCTCGGAAACTTGGTACAATGCCATGATTTTCATAAACAAATAAGTAGACAGAGTGTCTTCCACGATATTTGAATCAGTAGAGTCTCAAAAACACTGAATTTTTACCACGAACAATAGATTATTTAAACAAAAACGCCAGTTCATTGTATACTGCTACATTTTGATCACTCCGTAGTTCATAACTCAATAATAAAAAGAATCGTTAAGTTTGCTTCAAACATGAATCCATGTGTTTCATCTATTTTATTGTGCATGCTTCTATATCATGAAGCACAAGCTTCTGGATACGCACACGAAACCAAAACGATGTAACTCTCCAATCCGAAACTCACTAAATCGTGAGACCCCATATCGATATATTTTTGCAAGTACAATGCTTCTACAAATGAAAAAAACCATTTCCAATGTTTCCACCTTACTAATAGATACACATGTTGGAAGCCTCAAAGTGTAAGCTCCGTTTCACGTCTCAATTGTTCCTCACGCTCGGCATTTTGCTTGTTCTCCAATGCCAAAACAGGGCAATGCCTCCTGGTGTGATCGGTTTCACGACATTTTGAACAAGCATAATTCTTCCGTTTAGTTCCCTTCTTTTTTGCTTCCTCCTGGCGAATCTCAACCAAAGGCTTCCTCCTCTTTTCTTTATCTGATGGACGACCTTTCTTGGCTGACCTAGGAGGATTCTGCAGATTGTTGTTTGCTACCTCTGGTTCTTCGCCTGTTTCAGGTTCTAGCACGCCGCCAGACATCCTGAAATTATCAACTAAGGAATTCAAATGTTCCACCCCACCTTCAACAATCTTGTATGATCCTGCGCCGAAGCATGCTTTTGCCGCCAACTTATTCATCATTTTGCATAGGGCATTATACCTGAGTGTGTTGGTATCTGGGATTATGCTAGAACCAGAAAATGGTATATTGCTCTTTGCTTCACAAATAGTAGCTGCCTTAGACCACCTATGAAGCAGGTATTTCTCAGGTATTTCTTACACGTTTGTGTGTACCATAGCCTTCAGGATGTGGTGGCACAACATGCCATTCACATTGAACCGGTTGCAGCTGCACATGTACGAGTTTTCCTGTTGCTCGAAACTTACAATCCTAATCTTCTGTGCTCTCGGATCATTCTTGTGAATCTCAAACTTCACCCCTTCACCGGGAACCGGGTATATGCTATATGTCGTTGTCATCTCCATGAATTCCCTGAATTTTCCAAAAGCAGCTCTTGTATAAAATTTGGATGCTTGCTCCTCAATCTTATAACTGCAAAAAACATTTAAAAAAACACATAAATTAAGACGAATCAGTTTATGCTACATAGACTACCTCAATGTTTCCAACTAATACAAACCTGGACCAAACGGCTGCTGTTGTCGCCTCCCCAAGAAAACCAGCGTTATCCTCTCGATCCAACCTTGTTTCCTGAATGTACTCGTACTGCTTCACAAATTGCCATACTGAGTCCTGTGGATGCACGAGCTTCTTGAAAAACGAGTTCAACCCTTCGGACCTCCCTGTTGTACCAGTGAAAGGAAAGAAATTATTCTTGAAGAACGTTGGTGCCCATGTATCCCTACAACCCCACATGTTGACCAGGTGTTCGTTTTCTACCAAACTGTGCTTCGACAACATCATCTGCCACATGTTCTCAAAATCATCAATAGTATCTGCTCCATAGATACAGTAAAAAATTCCTTCTCGAAACCCTCACGTGTACGAAATAATGTTCCAAGCTTATCCTTTGCTATCCGAAGCACATGCCATAGGCAACACCGATGAACCGTCCCAGGGAAAACATCATCTATAGCACCTGCCATTGCTTGGTCCTGGTCCGTCATTATGGAGGTTGAATGTTCTTGACCCATAGCATCCATCCATGCCTCAAAAACCCATTTGAAGGTTTCCTTCTTCTCATCCGGTATCAATGCACATCCAAGCATTATGCTTTGCATGTGATTATATATGCCAACAATTGGTGCAAAGGGCATGTCATATCGGTTCGTGCAAAATGTGGTGTCAAAAAATACACAGTCTCTAAATTTCCGGTACAACTCACGTGTCCTTCCGTCCACCCAGAAAAGAGCCCTAACAGCATTGTTCTCATCAAGCTTGATAGCATAGTACAATTGTGGACTCTCCGCTTGTATCTTCTGAAAATACTCTACTGTTTTGGACATGTCGCTATGCGAAACCTCATTTCTCAGCTTGGTTCGGATGTTTGTAACATCACGGTTTGTGTACGGCAATCCTGAGAGTTCCATGAAGGTCCCCAAGTGTGGCCATGATGAGAGATGTGTCGGCGTTCCGATTGTGCAATGTCTTGATCAACATGTAGTCCTCATAGGGCACCTTACGATGCGATATGTAATACCGTGTCCACTCTTCTCTACTCATCAGTGGATGTGTGTGTTCCTCAATGAAAATTGTTACTTCCCATTTATCCTTCCTCAACCCAACTGACATTCGAGCCTTGCAATCATGACGCTTCAGCTTGTTTCTTTTCCTTTTTCCTGCAGCTGGCGCACTGCTAAAATTATCAGAATCAGGTGTTGTTTCCGTTGCTTCACCCACTTCATCAAGCACCTCCGGATCTAGTGCCTCATCGACAGAACTGCCAGCAACTTTGTCTTTCCGAGCGTGCGCACACTCGAAGTCCCTCCTAATTAAATGGTCACATCCTTTTTTCTGGGACCTTCTTGAGCAACCTATCCTGCTTCCAAATCCTAGCTTCTCGGCATAACCATTATAAAACAACTGTGCCTCGTCGACGCTATTGAAAACCATTCCAACCTGTGGACACGATCGCCGGAGCCTTCACATCTATCAGATTCGAATTGAAGAGCTATCCGGCATATGCATTTGAACATCCTGAACATGGAAGCATTTTATGATTTAATCAGAAACCAAGCAACACAAGTGGTTTCCATTAAATCAGTTACATGCTTCATTTTGTTAATATTCGTTGCTTCATCACGGTAAACACCTACAGCCCAACTCAATCAACTATAATTCTACAAATCATTTACAATAGCTTCCATATGCCGATGTGTATGCTTCAAGGAATATGTTTGCTTCCGTCGATATTACTGACATGTATGCTTAAAACAATATTATTGATAGCATGCTTCTACTAAAATGATCATTTCAAATGCTGTATGCTTCCAACAACTGAATCAAATTCAACCTCATACCTATATCAACTAAAGCTATTATTAATACATGCTTCTAATATGTACAGCAACTAAATTAACTGATAATCTACTTGATCCACGAAACCTGCTTCGTGTGACTAAAATGCGAGCTTCCACGTAAAATAAACACTGCTTCGTACAACCATTACAAATAAATTTTTTCATCACCAACTTTAAGTATCACTATGCTTACATACACTGACAAGTAAGCTTCAAATGATAACTCTATGCTTCTCGTTTTTTCACATCCTACTATTTCAACTTAAAATCTAAATGATACAGGAAACTTGCTACCACAGTCAAGAATATGAGCTTCTACCAAATTTAATTAATGCTTCGTCCGAATAATAAATCAGCAATTTGCAACCATCTGTACAATATTCGTCGAGAAGCCCACAATCAATTAAACCAGGAATTATTCCCAAGCTCATCTCGAAACTCCCCCACGGATCTCTCACACCACTAAGATTGCTAACAAAGAACCAACTAGAAAAAACATAGAAATGAACACAGATACATCTCGACTGAGAAGAAGGGTACTGTACCTCTCCATCTCCATGGATAAGAACGGGTGGGTTCCCAAGGTGTTCATGTCTGGGAAGAATTCCACCCCTTAGAGATCCACCCAACTTGGCTTTCAGCACAGGATCAATCACACAGGAAGCACGTCTAAAAAAAGGATTAAGATACGGAGGATACTTGATGTTCTCTTTCAGATGCGCCATTTTCCTACGAATCTAAGGCCGAGTAGCAACTCGCCGGATGGAAGCCAGGAATGATGCAGGGAGACGTCGAAGGAGATGAAGAAACTGGGAGCAATTAAGCTGTACTTGGGCGTCCGTCAAGGAAGCAATAAAGGTGGGGGCGTACGTCTTGCATACTAACGGTGACGGAGCAAATAAACGTCAAGCATGCAGACCACATCGCGCGTGGAGGACCTGCTGAAATCAACGAGCCAGCTGTGGCCAATCCAACGACAGTCGTCTCGTCCGATCGGAAGCAAGTAATCGGCGTCCGACTGCTAGCAGGGCCCTTATTCCATGGGTCCAACTATGTGTGTCACCTCTTCTTCTTGATTAAAAGCCGCGGGGTTCCTATTGGTCTTGTTTAGACAGAATACCTGTTCTTAATTAAAAGCCACGAATTCGAACCCTGTTGCCAGGATTTATTCCATAGGTCCAATGATGTGTGTCACCTCTTCTTCTTGATTAAAAGCCGCGGGGTTCCTATTGGTCTTGTTTAGACAGAACACCTGTTCTTAATTAAAAGCCACGGATTCGAACCCTATTGCCGGGATTTATTCCATGGGTCCAACGATGTGTGTCACCTCTTCTTCTTGATTAAAAGCCGCGGGGTTCCTATTGGTCTTGTTTAGACAGAATGTGTAATCTGTTGTTAGGGACATCTTCACCAACCAGCGATTTTGTGTGTGTCTTGTACTTTGTATGGTTTCTTTGCATTTTGGCGCCTACTTTGTAGTAAATGGCGGGGCTTTGTATACTTCTTGGCACACAAACTCGGTATGAAATAACCCATTTCATTGTCGATAAAATATCACAAGTAGATAAAGATCATTTTGAAGAGCTTTTGATCCGTGTCTTCATTGCTATCAATTATCTCATGCCGTAATCAACCTCATCAATCTCACTTCTCGTGTTTCATCGCCTTGTCTCACTGGCAGATTAGAAAATGATCGAGTTTAAGAAGTCTGGTAACCGACCAGAAATTCCATTACCCTCCAAGAAATGTCCAGTTAACCGAGGACTGGAAATTTGACTTGATGCAGTCTCTCTGAACTTGCTGCACATGGAAACATTATGTAAAAGCTGCATAGCATAACCGACTAACGAACACAAATTTAGAAGCAAGAAAAGCTCCTTTTTTCCTTTTATATGCAATAAGAAAAAAACTGCAAGTACACGTAGTAGGAAGTCCTATTGTTTTACCTCAAAAAACATGCCAACCAGCTCTGTAGCAAGCGTTAACATCAAAACAAACAAATAACCAGGCAGGTCTTTGGACATCTTTCAACATAACCCAGTGCACGAATGAAGTTGGGTTTTACATACCATAGTCTTTAACCTCATTTGCAGCATAGTGGAAATAGTTAATCCACACACAATGATCAAAATAACAGTCTTATAATAATTTTAATAACAGACAAACAGAGATGACCCACTCACTTGAAGTGAATGACCTAGCTCTTCTGAAAAAACTTGGGTTAGCAGTTAGCTCGGAGATTTCACTTCTACATGAGTACGCGGCCAAAACTGGATGCGCTAGATTACTACTCATGACTCCATACGCGGTGCATCTATATAATACAAATGCCCTTGATGCTAAAGGTGCAAAATACTTCTGCTTTGCAGCACCCTACCTGTCTAAGGATAGTAGAAATGTTTGCTGCAGATCTTTGAGGTGTTGTGTCATAGCTAGTGAGATATTGGAGTAAGCCAAATAAACAAGATAGATCTAACTTCTACATGAGTGGCGACGCAGAATCGGTGTTGGCATCGCTCGATGGCGCTGTCGCTTGAAGAGCTAAACGATTGTTAGCCACTTCCAGGGTGACGGCATGTGTAATCGTGGATGGTTGCTTAGTCCACTGGGGGAGCAGGGGAGCACAGTAGCACGACCCAGCCGGCGCGGGTTCAAACCCTGTTGGTGGAATTTATTCCACAGGTCGAACTGTGTGTTTTCCACCTTTTTTCTCAATTAAATTCCGCGCGTTCAAATCATAGGCCCTGGATTTATTCCACGGGTCCAACAGTGTGTGTCACACCTTTTCTTCTTGATTTTTTTAGAAATGGGCGCATGTATTAACACAAAATATTTAATGTTTACATCCAGCCTCTACATAACTAAGATGCACATAGCCAAATGAACGAGGAACTAGAGAACAAAAAGTAGACAAGCATTACAAAATGTCAACACCCGGATTTTTAATCACAGATGCCTGTTATGCCATACATCGCAATCTCAGGATTATCATTTTTGCGAGACATAACAGATTGGATATCACAGTACATCATCCATTACAAACCATACATAATGTCTTACACAAATAAGGATCTCATGATCCAGTTCTTAATACAATTCAAGCAGCAGAATAACATAATAATAACGATAGCGTGGGCGAAGCTCCATCTTCATGGTCACAGGCAATGCTGACGATGAGAGATGATCCTAGTTGTCGTAACCTTCCTGTTGTCCATCTTCCTGATACTCCTCTTCATAGTCTGGCCACGGGAATAGCCAGGGACAAAGCCATGAGTACTCTTTAAGTACTCGCAAACTAATACTAACAAGTGAAGTGGGTTTGAGTAGGATATACTAGACTCTAGGGTTGTTTTGCAAAAAGCCAGATTTACCTCTACTAAGTTCAAAAGCAAAGAAAACTAATTGAAAGTTTTATAACACCTAAGTGGGAACTTGAATTTTATGTCACAACTCTATTGTGGTCAAGTCAAAGTCACAAATCATTTTACATGGCCACCACTACATCACGGTTGATATTTAGGGGCACAAAAAATTGCCTTAGAAAATACAAAAAGTGCGTCAAAAGATCTTTGATGGCATTAAAAAAATGTCGAATCAAATAAGGTAGGTAAAAATCATTTAAGGCACTTTTAAAAAGTGCCTTTAAAGATGGATTTTTGAGGCACTTCTGAAAATGCCTTTAAAAATAGATTGTTTTAGGCACTTCAAAAATTGCCTTAGAATATAATTTGAGGCACTATTGAGTAATTCTTCAATATATTTTTGTTGGCACTTCTCATAGTGTCTCAAAAAATAATTTTAGGCACTTCTCAAAAATGCCTAAAAAATAGTTTAAGGCATTATGCAATAATGCCTCAAAAAGCAATTGTAGACATTATACAATAATGCCTCAGAACAATTAAAGCCAATAATTTTTAGGCACTTTTCAATGTGAATTCAAGCTCACATTGGTAGCACATTTCCTATATATTCCCATGAACTTATGATTCTAAAACAAATATAGCATTGCATTTAATTTGATCCACTCAAAAGAATCATTCAAGTTGCACCAGATTACACCATTACAAAATTCAGTCACATTTAAACAGTGTTGATCATATGAGTTAGTACGACAAAGTAGTCAATATATCGTCTGTAAAAAGAGTAACTAATAGATCCTGCATATAGTATAATCTCACCATCGTACATCTATTCTTGCGCTCTTTTGCTTACGAGACTTTTCAAACATTATGTGTAAGAGAATTCTGGCAAAAGGAATATACAAAATTAATTGCAGGAGTAACATATTTTGAGCCATGCAGATAAGCCATGCAGATATCACATTCACATATGAACTCACAATATTCGTTTTACTACATGTTTCACTGTTAGTGCATGCAGTTAACATTAGATAGAATGTTTTAGTTAACATCAAGTGCAGTTTGTAAATTTTAGTGAGAGAAGCATCACACGTCATGCACTCTGCACTAATTGTGTTGTACTCATCAGGAGAAGCAAATTGCTGTGTCATGTACATTACGACCAATGCAGGCAAATAAGATAACCATTGGACTACACTATGCTGGCAAGTACAAGTGTACCAATTACTAATCACTTGAATTTTAGGTTTTGAGCTGAGCATTCAGCTACTAGTGAAATACAAGCAAAACAAGGTAGATCCCATGCTTCTACAGCACATAAATCATAATTTCTTAGCATAACTCCTCATTAAAAAGGGGATGCATAAAGGTAACTATAGTTTGCTAGTAGTAGTTGGTACAAGCATATTTAATAATGATCAAGACAATACTAAGAAGTATATTGTCAGAATGGATAATCATATCCTAGAATATTTATTCTCTCCATGAGAAACCATTAAAAACAAACCAACAAAAGCAGCAGATGTGCAGTGGTGTATTAAAGAATGCCATGGTGTATTAAACAAGGTAAAATAGACAGAAGTGTTATTAGAAACTTTAATGGCCATAGGTAATTATCTGAGCACTTTTGCTTGTACAGACTCCTCAGCTTGATCTGCCAAAATTTGGTGGTGCATAACCCATACCTTGTTTGGTAAAAAAAATTGGCAACTCACATCATCATTGTCCTTGTAGTGAAATACGTCTGCATAGTTTGTTCCTTGTGATCAACCATTTCCATTTTCGCCTCTTGATCTGTTATAGTAGGATACCATCTACAGCAGCACTATAAAGGCCAAACTTCTTCCTTCCCGCCTCTTTAGAAGGTGTTGCTACATCTCTCTGCAATATCTTAAAATATCCTAGAGTGAGAAGAGTTTCTACCATAAACTTATAAGTAACACAAACTTTTCTTCTTTGAATATGATAAAGAACTCTTTTGTTCAGGACACTGCAATGGGCCGGTCTAAAAACAAGCATAAACTAAATTCATTTGTTGCATGTCAAGGTGTGAAAATAAGTAGGATCTTTTTTGACATACGTCCTGTCTGTATCGCTTAGCTTAGGAACTTACATTTTGGGCTTGTCAAATTGGTCACATAATCTAGAGTTATTGGTAGGATGAATTGAGCTCCCCAAAGGAGCATTTTTATCATACATCACCTAAATGTGTCTTTCATGAAGTGCTAAAAGCATGAACTTATTTATTTTCTTTCTACCTTTGGCAGTAAAGGGATATTAACTATTCATTTTTATATATTGGGTTTATAGGGATGAAGGATGCATGCTGATATCACCCAAAAGGACACCGGCAACAACCAATGCAAACCAACCTAGTTATTTGGCCTTTCCCACAACCACTCTTGTATTGGTTTATTTTGGTATTGAAAGACAATACACGATGTTAGCAAGTAAACGATGGGTTCAAAGCTAATTCCGTATATATATTGTTCACATGCAGTATAAGATAGTGGAAAAAAAGTCTAGAATGAAGTTGAATCTAGTCTGACCTAGTAACACATTTGTTTTATTTGGAAATGCGGTGACCCAGCATACCACTGCATGATGTAGTCGTTGACATAACACCAATGAAACACCGTTCACTAGTATTACATTCCTCAGAGTGGTACAACAGAAACACAACAGGTCCAAGACATGACTATAGGTTACAACTCAACTCTTTACACAACATCCAGAGAACACACTAGGTTAAAGAGAGCGAAAGAAACTTCTTACAAGAAGAATCAGAAATAAACAACTTAAAAACTATCATACTAATAAGACTAGTATTTTAACTAATGGTCTGGCAGTGCTGCTATTGCAATACGCTACAGAAATAGGTTCTATAGATAGAGATTATATTCCTATCTAATCAGTAACTTCGTCTTCACTTGAGTTGGTGTATATGTTGACTTCCTTGACTTCATTGAAGATCTTTAGCTTCTGATGATGATTCCTGGAGCATAACTTGATGTAGACGTCATCTGTACTGGCTTTAGAACTTAGCAAGGGTTAAGGAGATACTTTGAGTACGAGCGTACTCAGCAAGTTCACTAGAAAATGAGTGTTTGATGCACTATATCTACAGCCACAGACCATAGGTCGTAGGCAATGTAGGTTTTCATAAACATTTCTTCAAAGGTTGCTTCTATTCTGAAAAACTATGTCCGTCAGCCTTCACGGGTTTACCAGAACTTTCATGGAGTTCCTTTCCCGCCGCGTTCGTAGCTCCTTTTCGAAACAGGGAGTAACAAGTTACAGTTCTTACACTCTGCAGAGGTGCTTTACTTTACCCATGAGAGATCTTAGCTTTGTTGCACATCCGGGCCGCGAACCCGTTCATACTTACTTGGTATGAGGCCCAGACTAGGATCCAAGCCAATCACTGCCCTCTCTGCGACCTCATATGTCTGCACGATCCTTCGGGGCCAGCTCACCTCCGTTAAGCCCCCTTTCGGGCAGGCTAAAACCCTGATGAGTTCCCGAAGACTCTATGACCTGGTGTTGCCCTGGCAAGTGCCATATTAAATGGTCCATCCACTAAACACCATCCATAGATAATCTAGACGCCAAAAGTGTGGGACGTAAGGGTGCCCACCCATATGTTGGATCCACACAAGGAATCACAACGTCACGTTAAGGTCGTCTTGCCTCCATACGAGAGGAAAATGATACAGCTGACTTCTCCGTCTCATTCCAAATCTCATGGTTAACGCGTTATATACGACACAAGAATCACTGGCGACATTGGTTGTTAAGACCTAGATAATATGTTCCTTTACCACTGGAACTTTCATAGTAGGTTATTACCTCATGGTAAATAACCTATAATCATATTATTACGAAAATAGTGTTTTCTGACCTTTTTCAAATGCAGGTGATGACAACACTGGATTTGCAAAATACTTTACAGAAAATAACCAAAGGACATGAGCAAGTGTGAACTTGCCTTTTGTGATTGCAAGATTATGCACTCACGGTCTTCAAGGCAATATAAGATCCAATATCTGAAATCAGCATCATTGTCCGCTAAGGACTAATGTTTAAAGAAGCAAGATGCTATTATGCATTAGTAATATAATGCAATTTCGTAAACTCGAATCCCGGGATAAACGTTGATCTAGGGTTTGGAAACTGGAAATGGTTACTTTAGGATGTGTTGTCCTTTTAGATAAGTTTCATACTTGTGCTTCTTATTCAGGCTTGTGAGTGTGTGTGAAACAAAATGTGAGTATAATAAAGCACACATAATAATGGAATACTCAAGTGGGAAATGTATCTGTAGACTATGTATATAAGGTTTGTTCATCATTTAGAACTTTCATAAAAATTCTTAGGTCTTGCTTTATAATGTACCTTAAAAGAATAACTTCTGAAGAAAATCTTACTTTGCTAAGGAGAAGTATTTGAATTTTAAGTTAACCTTATTAGGTGTTCTTTCAAGTTATAGTCTTTAAGTAAGAAAGAATTGCTTTATTTGAATAATGATATTAGTAGTATTTGAGACTTATCTCTCTTGGTTTTTAACTTGGTTAGTTTGGTATTAAGATGCTTTATAACTTAATTATAACAGACCAAATTTAACTATAAAACACATAACAAAGTCTTTAGCATAGTATTTAAAGTATTATAGACTAAAGTTAAATTTAAAGACATAGATGGACTTAGAGTATATTGCTTATGTTATTTGTACCTTGTATACTTTATAATGTTTCCTTACAGTCATTTAAGAATGGCATTACTTTACTTCTATTTGAGTAGTGGTTTCTTAATTGTTTAGTGGAATAGAATCATTTTCTTTTCTATAGATGAGTGGTTATAGTTTGTAAACAAGGAAGTAATATTATTTAACTACTTACGGATTCAATATAGTGTTTTGGTATGTTTATAACTTGTGGTTGAAGTGAATGAATAGGTTTTTATCTCATTACAAATTATTCTTGGAGATTTTACATTAGATAAGGATCCTTTTATAAAATAATCTACACTTATAGTTGAAGGATAATTCAATAAAATTGTTTTTAAAATGTGTTAAAACATTTTGACTTCATATTATCCATATTCAAGACTAATACTATTTATTAGACTTTAAATACTTAATTTTAGAATATTTGCAAATTTTACTTACCCTTATATGAATTATTAACTAAAGAAATAGGTTTAAATTCAAGTTATTAAAGTTTTTAACTTTTTATTTAACTCAAAAGTGGAATATTATATTTTTAACATATAGGTATTATTTTTGTGATCATTTTGGTATATTACACTTATTTTTTTGATTTAAAAATAATAAGATATGATTTTTATAATACTTATTACTTTATAAATACATAATAAATAAAAAATATTTAATTAAGTGGAATAATAATGCATGGTTATAGTTTTAAATTATAATTCTTATTTTTCTAAGATTTTTGGAATTTTATTTATATTTTTAACTTTTACTTTTATTAAAGTATAAATTATCAAAGTTTTATAACTTGGAAAATATTTATTAAATAATAATCATTTAAATAACTAACATAATAATTTTTGATAATAGTTTTAAATTTTAGATTTTATTTTTCCAAACATTTTCATATATTACACATATTTTTCTGAATTATAAAATAGAAGTTATTAATTTAACAAGATTTAATGATTTTATTTAATTTCTGGAATATTTGGATTTTAGTTAATATGGTATTATCAATTTGCTAAACAGAGAATTCCTTTTCATACCAATACTGAACCTACCCTAGACACTGATTGGTGGGACCTTTGCCATGTCATTTCTATTGTTTTTATTTATGACAGAAATATTACTAAAAAAATAAATGATAAAGAAAATTTAAATATGACATCACCATGACATCATGGTGACATCATCAATGGGGATCCTCACAGTAGCCTTCAATTCTATGGATTTGCTGGTTGCGCGAGTTGGTTCTAGGGCTTATCGGGAAGAGGACGTCGCAGTGAACCTTATAGTGGCGGCGTCACTCGATTTAGGTCGCCGAAACATTGGTGGCGACGATGGCTAACGGTGGCGGTGGCTGATGTTCATCGGGGGAACAAACGAGGAAGCAAGGAGGAACTTGAGAGGGTGCGTGAGCACCGGTAGCTCACCGTGGAGCTGAAGGGCGTGACGGCGTGACCATAGGAAGTCTGTGGTGGCGGAAATTGACGATGAACGACGGTGTCTGGCGGTGGAGATCAGGTGTCGATTGGGTCGACAGAGGGCTCCCTGGCTTGCGTGAGTAGGGGAAAACAATGGAGTCGAGCATCGCGGTCTCCGTGGTGGCCTCATAATGGCAAGGAGAGGCCAGAAGCGAGCTCTGGATCGAGCCATGGCGGGTTAGGGTTTCGGCAGAAGGGAAAATTTGAGAGGAGGAAGGGGATTGGGGTTCTCCGGCGGCGGCGCTGGGATTAAATAGACGGCGTAGAGAAGTGGCGCTCATCTTGGCGTGCGGCGCGTATCACAGCACCGGCGAGTGGCGGCGGAGCTGCCACCAAGCTGCTTTGCTCAAGGTAGAAGACGACGAACCGTTACGGGCCGAGTTGGGCCGTCGTGGGCTGCTGCGGAGCGAGCGGAAGAAGAATGGTGTTGCTGCTGGGCGATGGATATGTAGAGAAAGAAATGGGTTGCGACATGTTGTAGTTTTTTTATTGTTTTCCTTTTCTCTTTTCTGTTTTGGTTTTCAGATTTGTGTATTACACATTTATTTCAAATTTCCTTTATAGAATTTATTTGTTAGATAGTTGCAGCAATAATGGTTAGTGTTTAAAGTCATTTTGAGAGCTTTTATTATATAGTGCTATAGTTTGTTTATTTTCTTTATATATATAGTTTTCCTATTATTATTTGTAAGGGCTTTTAATATGCATTTAATTGAGCTAATATCCATAAACTCAGCTAGGGTTTATTATAACTAACAAAAGAGTTAGAGTTTGAATTGTAAATGCTTACCCTAGGGTTTAGGGTTCTTAATATACTTATATTCTTTTGTTGGATGTGAAAAAATATTAATGACTAAACATATTATCTTTATGTTTATGATCTTTAATGATATCACCCTTTAAAACAGAAGTTATTTTCTGGAATGTCTTATGGAAAGAATTGATAAATATAACTCCTGAGCACATATGGTTATGATAATTGGAAATGAGAAAGATATGCTTGATTGATTTTCTATAGGAAAATATTCCTATAAGCCATTGTAGAAATAAGATGATAGATCAATCATAGAAAGTGGATATTATGTTTGGTTATAGATTTAGGGTTTAGGGTTTACCAAGCATTCCTATCCTCCATAATTCATAACTCTGGACTTCCAATTAAGGAATTCCTTTCCTAGATATACTACTCCTTCATATCCATCATCATGTGTTAACATGATGAGCTTTACTTCACAAGAATACTCTTATCAATAATTTCCCCCACCTAAATCCTTTTGTAAATGCAATGAGCTTGACATTAAAGCTTTCATAATCTTCCCATATTCATACTTAGTTATATCAACTACTCTACTGCTGATAACCTCCAATCCAACAAGTGGTTACTTTTAACTACATTCATACTCTTCCTTAAACATCCATCTCCAACATTACTCTAATAGATTTATATATATAATTCTACTCTCCTCAAAAGCTTACAATCCTTTAAGAGGAATAATATTACTTCAATAACTTCATGCTACTCTAGCTTCATCTTAGTCATACTATCTTATATCTATTTAACTCCAATATCTTATATTCAACTTCACATCATATCATGGTGACTTAGCATGGCTACTCTAGAATAACATATCTATACTAGGGTTCAATCATGTTTTATCCACCAATGTAACTTATACATGATATAAGCATTCAATCTTGGTGAGCAACGCATCATCATATAATCCTTTAATCATTTATGGCTTAGGTTTCCAGTTGGCTAATCAAGCTTCATCAATACAACATTATAGTTGTATTGAAACTATCTTCTTAGTATATCTAATGGATTAAGGGATGTTATTCATTAGAATTTTGTCAATTACTTTAATGGCAAACATTCACATATAACCCCTTGCTAGAATTCTATTTCACATGCATAACCACTTTATGCAATTTCACCCGAAAACCTGTTTCGGTATCTAGTGAAATAAATTCCTGCGCTTGTTATTCTTTCCGGCATGAAACTTTTGCTCCAGTTGGATGTCGGTGTCTCTTAAGTGTGTCACCCTACGGTTCATGAATAATGCGGGCATGATCGAGACCCCTCTCGGATCAATAATCAGAAGCGGGATCTGGAGACCCATACTGACTCCCACACATTCAACGATGACTTTCTTGTGATCGTCGGAACCTTTTAGCTAGTATCTTAATCATTTTGTTTCACGATATATTACATGTCCGAGATTCGATCATCAGTATCTCCATACCTAGTTTGATCTCTTTATTGACATGCACTCTTTTCTTGTTCCCGTGATATAACATTCTAGTGATCAAATCACTTGCTTGTAATCTAACCAATGTGATATCACCGAGAGGGCCCAAAGTATATCTATCCGTCATCGAGATGAACAAATTCCACTCTCGATCCATGGGCCTCAACATAACACTTTATAAGTTCTGAACCCATCTTTATAATCACCCTGTTACGGTGTGACGTTTGATGATATCAAGAAACTCTTCCAGTGTTAGTGATTGACATGATCTCATGGTCTAAGGATTAGGATCACTTCGTAAGTTGTTATAGAAATATAAACTCAATGACTTTGATCGTAATGCTATACTTCGGGTGAATGTTCATCACACCATTACACTAATATTGTGATCCCGTTATTAACAACATCCAATGTCCATGATCAGGAAACCTTGATCATCTTGTTAATCAACGAGCTAGTTTATGAGAGAATCATAACTAGGAACTTTCTGTTTGTTTATTAAACACACATGTATTAATGTTTCCGTATTAATACAATTATAGCATGCAAAATAAACATCTATCATATACTTGGAATACACATAATAAACACTTTATTATTGCCTCTCAGGGCATATTCCCTTCAGTCTCCCACTTGCACTAGAGACAATAATCTAGTTACATAGTGATGAATCTAACACCCATGGAGTTCTGGTGTTGATCATGTTTTGCTCTAGGGAGAGTTTTAGTCAACGGATCTGCTACATTGAGATCCGTGTGTACTTTACAAATCTTTATATCTCCATCCTTGACATGCTCGTGGATGGAGTGAAACCGGCACTTAATATGCTTGGAATTCTTGTGAGACCTTGGTTCTTTGGCATTAACAATGGCACCATTGTTGTCACAATAGATCACCATTGGTTCCAACGCGCTTTCAACCACACCTAGTTCGGATATGAACTCCTTCGTCCAAACCGCTTCCTGAGCCGCTTCCGAAGCAGCAACATATTCGCCCTCCGTTGTTGATCCCGCCACCACAGGTTGTTTGGAACTCCTCCAACTAACCGCTCCGCCATTCATGAGAAATACATATCCGGATTGAGATTTAGAGTCATCCGGGTCGGTGTCAAAACTTGCGTCGACATAACACTTAGCGAGGAACTCTTCTTCACCTCTGTATACAAGAAACATATCCTTAGTTCTTCATAAGTACTTAAGGATATTCTTGATCGCTATCTAGTGTTCCGAACCTGGATCTGATTGGTACCTACTAGTCGAACTAATAGCATGTGCCACATCCGGTCTTGTACATAGCATGGTGTACATTATAGAGCCTATGGCTGAAGCATAGGGGACTTTGTCCATTATCTCTCTTTCTTCCGCCGTAGCCGGACTTCGAGTCTTACTCGATGTCTTGCCTTGCAACATAGGTAAGAACCCCTTCTTACTTCCATCCATTTTAAACTTCTTTAAAATCTTATCAAGGTATGTACTTTGTGATAGCCCTATTAGGCGCCTAGATCTATCTCTATATATCTTTATGCCTAATATGTATGACGCTTCACCTAGGTCCTTCATTTGAAAATTTTCTGTTTAGATATCTTTTAACACTATTTAAAATATCTATATCATTTCCGATCAATAATATGTCATCCACATATAATATCAGAAATGCCACATTGATCCCACTCACTTTCTTGTAAATACAAGCTTCTCCATAAGTTTGGACAAATCCAAACTCTTTGATCACCTCATCAAAGCGGAGATTCCAACTTCGTGATGCTTCCTTCAATCCATAGAAGGATCCCTGAAGCTTGCACACCTTGTTAGCATCCTTAGGATCGACAAAACCTTTGGTTGTATCATATACAACTCTTCTTCAATATTACCATTGAGAAACGCGGTTTTGACATCCATCTGCCATATCTCATAATAGAAATATGCAGCAATTGCTAACACAATCCTAACTGACTTTAGCATCGCTATGGGAGAGAATGTCTCATCGTAGTCAACTCCTTGAATTTGTCAAAACCCCTTTGCGACAAGTCGAGCTTTATAGACGGTCACATTACCATCATCATCAGTTTTCCTTTTGAAAATCCATTTGTTCTCCACGGCCTTTCGGTCGTGAGGTAATTCCACCAAGTTCCAAACTTGATTTTCATACATGGATTCCACCTCGTATTTCATGGCTTATAACCATTTGTTGGAATCCGGGCTCATCATCACTTCTTCATACGTCACAGGATCATCAATTTCATCAACCATGAAATTCATAACAGGGTTTCCGTACAGCTCGGGAGCTGCACGCGCCCTGCTAGACCTGCGAGGTTCGGTAGTACTCTATTTCGGAGTTTCATGATCATTATCATTAGTTCCCTCTTCAATAACCTCTTCGAGTTCTACCTTCTGACTACTCACACCTTTCGCGACAAACTCTTTCTCTAGAAAGGATCCATTCTTGTCAACAAAAACCTTGCCCTCGGATCTGTGATAGAAGGAATACCCAATAGTTTCCTTAGGGTATCCTATGAAGACGCATTTTTCCGCTTTGGGTTCGATTTTATCCGGTTGAAGTTTCTTCACATAAACATCGCATCCCCAAACTTTAAGAAATGACAGCTTAGGTTTTTTTCCAAACCACAATTCATACGGTGTCTTTTCAACGGATTTAGGTGGTGCCCGATTTAAAGTGAATGCAGAAGTTTCTAGTGCATAACCCCAAAATGACAACGGCAAGTCCGTCAGAGACATCATAGATCGAACCACATCCAATAAAGTACGATTACGACGTTCCGACACACCATTTCGCTATGGTGTTCCGGCAGGTGTGAGTTGTGAAACAATTCCACAATCTTTCATGTGAGTGCTAAACTCGTAACTTAGATACTCACCTCCACGGTCGGACCGTAGAAATTTGATCTTTCTATTACGATGATTTTCCACTTCATTCTGAAATTCCTTGAACTTTTCAAAGGTTTTAGACTTGTGTTTCATCAAGTAGATATAACCGTATCTACTCAAATCATCTGTGAAAGTAACAAAATAACGATATCCACCTCGCGCCGACACACTCATTGGACCACATACATCAGAATATATGATTTCCAATAAATCTGTTGCCTGTTCCATTAAACCGGAAAACGGCGTTCTAGTCATCTTGCCCATAAGGCATGGCTCACATGTATCAAATGATTCAAAATCAAGTGATTCCAAAAGTCCATACGAATGGAGCTTATTCATGCGTTTAACGCCAATATGACCTAGACGGCAGTGCCACATATATGCGGATATATAATCATTAAGTTTAATCCTTTTAGCATCAACATTATGAATATGTGTAACATTATTATCGAGATCCAATAGAAATAAACCATTCATCATCGGTGCATGAACATAAAAGATTTCATTCATATAAATGGAACAACCATTGTTCTCGGATTTAAATGAATAACCACTTCGCATCAAACACGATCCAGATACAATGTTCATGCTTAGTGTAGGCACCAGATAACAATTATTCAAGTTTATAACTAATCCACGGTAAATGGAGAGGTAACGTTCCGACGGCGATCACATCAACGCTTGATCCATTGCCGACACGCATCTTGACCTCACCCCTTGCTAGCGGTCTCTTGTTCCGCAGCCCCTGATTCGAGTTACAAATATTAGCAACCGTATCAAATACCCGTGCTACGCGAGCACTAGTCAAGTACACATCAATAACATTTATATCATATATACCTTTATTTGCCTTGCGGCCTTCTTGTCTCGCCAAATACTTGGGGCAGTTAACTTCGAGTGGCTATCCCTTACAATAGTAGCACTCGGTATCGGACTTAGGTCCAACTCGGGTTTCTTTTCAGCACGGCAACCGGCTTGCCGCCTTACTTCCTTCCATTTTCCTTCTTGACTTTCTTGAAACCGGTGTTCTTATTGATCATCAACACTTGATGTTCCTTTTGATCTCCACTTCGTTTTAAGCATTGACGTAAGCTCGGGAGAGACTTCTTCATGCCTTGCATATTATAGTTCATCACAAAGCTCTTATAGCTAGGTGGCGTAGACCGCAACACGATGGATGCCTAAGTCAATGGGAATCGATATTCCCAAGGACACAAGCTTATCCGCGTAACCCGACATCTTGAGTACATGCTCACTAACGGAGCTGTGCTCTTCCATCATGCAGCTAAAGAAATTTTCTGAAGCATTGTAGATCTCTACAGCAGCATGTGTGTCGAAAATCATTTTCAACTCACCCATTGTATCAAATGCATTGCCGTTTTCGAAACGCTTTCGAAGTTCTGGCTCTAGCCCATACAATATGCCGCAATGAACTAAGTTGTGGTCCTCCTGACGAGTCTGATAGACATTCTTCTCCTCGTCAGGGGCATCCTCAAAAGGTGGGGGGCCTAGTGGCGCTTCTAGCACATATTGCTTTTGTGCAGCAGAGAGGAGAAATCTCAAATTCATGGCCCATTCGGTAAAGTTGCTACCGTTCGTTGCAAGTTTCTCTTTCTCCATGAACACATTGAAACGAAAAGCAGGTGGTGCCATCTACAACAGAATTTGTAGTTTAGACTAAGTTTATGATAGATTGAGTTCAACTAATCCACATTCCAAATGAACTCCCACTCAAAAACGACATCCCTCGTGTCTTTTTGGTGATTACATGAACCAAATCCACTACACCAAGTCCGATCATCACGTGAGTCGATGTAGCTTCAAAGGCGAGCATCAAATGGGCATCATATCTACTATATGACTCATGCTTAACCTTTCGGTCCGTGTTCCGAGGCCATGTCTGTACATGCTAGGCTCTCCAAGTAAGAACCTTAGTATTCGCGTGTGTAACTGTCTTACACCCAAAATATGGTCGTGGATACAAGAACACCCGATCATCACGTGATGTCTTAGAGCGACGAAAACATAATCAGTGCATACTAAAGGAAGAACACATTCTTATCTTGATATTTAAATGAGGGATCATCTTATTATGCTAATAAAACGCCAAACAAGCAATATAAGATGCTATCAAACATCACATGTTTATTAGTGGAATGATATGGTTCCCGCATATGATCTCTATCATGTGCATCGTGGTATGATCACTATCATACCTTTATGTGTAAGGCCAAGGTCTATGGAACTTACATGTTATGTGTGTTGTAAGAGTATCATCTCATACTTCTACTTACAACATCACCATATCATAACACTAGCCCAACAACAATCTAAACTAGACGCCTCTAATTTATCCATTGCAAATTTTACGTGGCTTAGGGCTTTCAAGGATAGAACCGTTCATACCTACGAACATGAACCACAACGAGGATAACTAAATTGTTGACAACTCGTTGCAAAATAGATATTGAATATAGTAGGATAGACAGACACCCGCTAGCCACTTATGCAAACTAGTTGCATGTCAAGTGTGGAACAGGTCTTATGTGCGAGGACATGTAAAGTTTGTCCGGCCGCTTCATCCCACTATGCCACCAATATCCAAAATTACAACTAAGGAGCAACAACATGATCATCATCGCCCACATACTCATATGTGTACTATCCGTTTAAAGCATCTACGTATAGATCCGGCTCTGATACCACTGTAGGGTTTGCAGCATAGAAAACAAAAAAATTCCTACGATGGGAACAACTATGTACCAAGATCTATCTACTAGATACAAACAACGGGCAGATGTATATCCGTATAGAACATACCCTTGAAGACCGACAAATCTTAACGAGTTAAACTCGTGGTTGATGTAGACGATCTCTTGCCGATCTCAAGATCGAGAGGAGGTCCTAGCGCTGAAAATCAGCAGCGCATCCGTGCTCGCACACACGTCCGAGGCACCGAGCAACCTCCGCCTCCTCGCTCCAGCGATGCAGCGGAAGCACAACTCTTTCTTGCCGAATAGCCACGGGGAACATGTATCTCGCTAGTCTGAGACCAAGGGGATAAATTCTAGAGGGGGAGAGAGATCCTTCACGAGGAGGTGTGAGTGAAAGAGAGGGATAGGGGTGCCTTTTATAGGATAGGGGACCCCAAGGGGGTGGCCGGCGCATGGGGGCTGCCCCCTTGCCCTCCCCTCTTCATGTGGGTGGACACTCCACTCACAAAAAACCTCTTCATTTCCCTCCACTCAAAATCCCACTCAAACTTGCAATTAAATTTCCACCAAATTTAATGCAAATCAAGCTTCATCAATACAACATTACAGTTGTATTGAAACTATCTTCTTTGTATCTCTATTGGATTAAGGGATGCTATTCATGGACTATGCCTACTTAATCCAATAGGATTACTCCTGGTAACTATCTTCAATATTCATCCTTGTAATCTTCTTTGTTACCATATTGATTTGATTTCTTCCAATCACTCCCATCCTATAGATGATATCTTAAAACTAGAATTACCACTTCTTACTTATTTGTTTATAGGCCTTGAGTGAATGCTATGATATGGTCAAGAGTTGATAGATCAAGAATTGATAGGTTAAGAATTGGTGAATCAATAGTTGATTACTCAACATTGATGAACAACAAATATTGGAATAAGATCTAATAGATATGATAAGGACGGATATGGAAAGAGAGATATATGGTGAATGATCTTTGAATTGGTTTCCTTCCTACTCCATATAACTAAAGAGTTAGGGTTTAAGTATTACCATGATACTTATGGTATAAGTAGATGAGATTAAGATTTAGTTGTTAAATTCCTTTTACTTAAGTTATATTTATAACTTGGTATTCATGAGTTGTTGTAATGAATACTATGATATGATCACCTAAGGATCAAATATAAATCATTAACTAATGTGTTAGGGCTTAATTTTATTACATTTGATCTACCCTTAGATCAAATCACGTTTACCCAAAATAAGGTTTTAACAAAGGTCATATTGAAACTTATCACAGTCAACCTGATGATCTACTTCAATTCCATCAAGTTGAGAGAAGCTTCAATCACTTTCACAAGTTTTGTTCAAAAGCGCGAAAATTATTCGGATTTTCTATGCATGAATGCAATGCACACATTTGTGTTCAGCTTATTTCTAAGCTCTAATGCTGGGACGTTACAGGAAAGGAAAGACATGATAATAACTGAATATTTGAAAGTACAATATCATAAAAATTGTTCTATATAGTGATCCTAGTCATATCAGGTATAGTGAACAATGTTAAAACTTGGTATAGTGAACAATGTTAAAAGTCTGGAATGAAGTTGAATGCATGTTAAAACTTGATCTTATAGCAATGTTTCATATTAAGTATTATGGATACATTCTGCCCAGAAATAATACTTGGTATGGTGGACATTAGTATTTCAAGATAATCTCCTCTTTTTCTTTTTCTCCATTGGTTGCACCCACGCATGAGCCGATGTTGAACTTCACCACACCGGGCGGTGTGATGATGGGCATGAAAAGCGCCTCGACACCTGAGTCTCGAGGACAACGATAGTTCTACTTACTCGTCCATCTACAGAAAATATAAGGCCAAGACATGTCACTGATTCATTTATAAAGAAAAACGGTGGTTATAGAACATGTTATTGGACAAGGTACAACATCTTGGTTGTCATCTAAATCATTTCGAGAAGGTAGTAATGCAAGAGGGTCAACTTGCAGACACTATAGCATTCAACAATTGACTGCGCTACTACAACTAACCACATCCTATCTAAATCCTACAAAAGGTCTATGTAATGTGCGTTAATGAAGTCACGCAATTGCCCATAGTCAGAGACTCACGTGATAGTCAGGTAATCTAATGTAGCGATACTTCATCAGCTACGTGACCTCATCAGATGCTGAGCACTTAAATCACTATAATCCCTTATTTATGTCGCCCAACAACATGATCATCAATCAAAAAATTCAGAAAGCAGGCAACAAGACGGAGAAATAAAAACGAGGCTTACCTGAACGATTGCAGGAGACCCGAGCCTGATGATCTCGGCGAGGTGTGACTCCCAACAGGTTCCCACTCCACCCATTGACAACAGATTTTGTCGAGTAACAGCCCGACGCAGAGAGACTCTAGCCGACGGCGGATCGTACGAAACCCACCAAATCAAGCCCCGGCGAGGGCATTGGGAATATGACGGGACAGGGAGGCGTCGACATCGTATTCCTCACCGGAGATAGAGGCATCTAGGGTTAGCCACGACATAGGCAGAACAGCACAGCGACAGTAGCGGGTGGAGGCAATGGAGAGATAGGGAGGATACTATGGAGTAGGCAGAGTCTAACAGCGATATGGCTGTGCCAACCGGCAGTGGAGGCGGCCGATACTGGGCGGCGGTGGGGATGGCGAGAGAGATGGGTCGGGAGGGAGAGAGGCGAACGAAAAGATGGGGCATGGGTATTCTAGGTGTTGGACAAAAAACCAGAGAAAACCGAAGGGTGCGGACGAAGAAGGATGAAAAAACCGGTGGAGCGAAGGACTTGGACGGAAAAAATCGTCGGAGTGCGAGCTGACTGGCAGGAAACGGAACGGGAGGTGGAAGGCTTGACCTTCTTAGCTTGATATGTACAGGGTGTTTTCGTAAATTGTCACGTATATTTCCTGGCACTTTTTAGAGTGCCTTAAAAAATCTATTTTACCGGCAATTTTGAAAAGCGCCTAAAAAAATTCTAATTATTGAAGGCTTGTTTGGAAAGTGCCTTAAAAAATCTTTCTTTGCAGGCACTCTTGAAAGGTGCCCCTAAAAATAATTATTCAAGGCATTTAGTAAAAATGCCTTTAACAAAGTGCCTTAAAAAAATCAACCGTGACTTAGTGCACTTCAACTGTCCATAACCGCGGACACAGCTATTCGAATAGTTTGGCACTCTGCAGAGGTTGTACACTTTCACCACAATATTCGATACATCCGTCAGGAACAATCCTGAATTCACCATACTTAGTATGCGGATAATCAATCCTAACATTTCAGTTACTTGCCCTAGTATAGGCACCTCTCCTGTGAGTTTGTCCTCCCAACCATGACCAACTGTCATCTTGGGTACTGCATAGGTGGACAATCTTCACAAGGTAGCCTCAGCTCAGACCTTGGCCGCAAGGGAACCCATACTAAGATATATAAATTTCTAGTCAAGCTCTACCCAATTTTCGGGTATTGTGGTTGTAAGGTAAAATTGGAATGGTATCGCATCCAGACAAACATCAGTTTTATAAAGGGCTAAGGCTCATGCCTTAACATTTTCATCATCAAAATTATCTGGTTTTCAAGAACACATGTCAAAACATTTCAGTAGAATGACTCATTATTCTAAGGTTTTCATAACCATTTTCACCAAGTATTCCCATCTAAAGTTGATCAAGTTTTATGCTTAGCACTAGCATCTACAAGTGGGGGTAAGCACTAATGAGGGGTTGTAAACAAGTGTATCTTATCTAAGTTAAATCTCATGCCTCGGGATGACATCAAGATTTATCTAACTTAGGCCAAGTTTTATGCTATTTATGTTACCTTCAAATATCTTTCTAATATCTATAATTCACCAAGTAAACTCAAATAAAAACTTTGATAAAAAAAAAGTACTATGCTTGCAAGTAAAACTAGGATTTGGGTATCATCAAAGGTATCTAACCAAGCATGCTTAATGCATTGCCTAGGTTATCTAACTTTCATAGTTGCAAGTGTTAGCTTGCTTAGATAGTAGCTTGCCTTGTGCAGAGCAGTGGTTGAAGTTCTCCTCGTCTTCTTCCTCGTAGTATCCTCCTTTCTCCTCATATCCTTGGTCGGTACTAGCGTCTATAAATAAATACAAGGTACACAATCACCAATCAATATTTAACTATTTCTATTTATCACACAAAGGTTCACACTAGCTGATCTAGCATCATCACTATTATCATAAAGATTAAAGCACTTGTCTTATTTATTTTATTTTAGAAAAGTAATTTCTACTCATTGAAAAACTACTTAATATTTAATATTCTCTAAATAAAACATGGGATCATGTTGACACATGTCATCACCACATATTTCAGTACATGAGAATGTGATTTAAAGTGGTGTCACAATTTAATAAGGTTTAACCTTTTTATTTTAATTAATTAAAATGACTAGAATGGCCAATGAGGCATTCTTTTATTACTTGATCATTATTTCTGCAAGTAACCCTATATATTTTTATATATTCTGAAAGGTATGATTAAATGTGATTTTTGAGAGTTAGAATCAACTCAAAACCTTTCATGGTTGAATTTTGAAAAATGTTTGAATGCAGAAAAGCTTATGCCTTGTTATTTTTACCATGGGTGATCTATAAATCCAAATGGTTTGAATCCAATGGTCTTGGATTAAGAACTCCAGTACCATTCCAACAAAATTGGTTTCATGAATTTTGGTTCAGGGAATTTATCTGGGTTGATTTTTGAATCTAGGTACACAGAACTGACTTTGAAATTAAATGAAGAAACCTAAGTTTGAACTGTTGGCTCGCGCGGGATGTTTAACTGGGCTGGCCCACTACGCACAGCGCGCGCGGGGGCTGGTTAAGTAAGCGGCCTCACTCGTCAGTGAGACAGCGAGTGGCGAAGCGGTACGGGGCAATTAGGACCGTGCGATCTAACTCTAATCCAACGGCTACGAATCATCGTCCACGCTGGGCAACGCCGGCAAGACAGGACCCTAGCATGGCCAGTGGGAGTTGACGGGGGCTCACCGGGGCTTCGGCGATGGTCGGCGATGGGGGCGAACGACAAAGTCGATGACGGCGATCCTCCTGGTACCGACAGCTTCTCCTGGGGCGGCTCCAATCGACGGCGCCTCTCCTCCTCTGCAGCGGCAAACTCTGGTGCAATTCCGGCCACCTGGTGCTCGCCTTGCTCCAGGAGTGAGTTGATGTGATCGGTGAGAGGTGGGGAGTGAGATGGTGTGCTCAAATCGAACGGGGGTGGCCTCCTTTTATAGTGCCTGAAGGGGACCGAATGGCGCGGGTGGAGCTCGTCGGTGTCATCGACATAGCGTGCTAATGGCATGTGCGACGATAGGAGGCGGTGATATGCTCCTTGGCGAAGCTCAACGGCATGGTCATGCAGCATGGGGCGGTGCTGAACGGTCGAAACGTCGCGGAGCTCTGGACGGGTCCGACAACAAGTTTAATGGCGCACATCGTCCATGGTCCGCGCGGAGGCGGCGCTCTCGCTTCGCTGTGAAAGCAACTGGGCGCTTGCTTGGCGGGTGGTCCAGTGGCTGGCTGTGCTGGGGGCTTGGACAGGGCGGCGGTGGACGGTACTGCGTGTACCAGATAAGGTTGGCAAAGCTAGAGCTTCCTCTAGCTCGTTGGCGACATGGGGTGACAATGGTGCTCTCAGCATACTCACCATTAATGGCTATGCTTGCTCACAGTGAGGCTAAAGCTAGTTAGTTTAGTTTGATCATCAACTGAGAGTGTAGAGTGAGCTAGAGAGGGGACAAAGTTGGCCAAAATTACTGCTACTAATAGTGTTGGTTGTTTGTTTGTTTGCTGCAAACAAGGTGTTTGATGAAATAGCCGCAAAAAATTTAAATTTGAATTTTGGATTCAAACGTGGTGGGTTTGCTAGGCACATACTAGGGAGTCTCTGGTTAGTTGGATTGGTCAAGGGGCACTGGTTTGGTTGGGTTTTTAAAAAGGTGTGATCTTCACATATGTTAAAGATTCAATTTTGAATTGTGATTTGAATGAGGTTGCCAATTGTTTCTGCAAGTTTGAAAGGTGGGTTTTGATTCACTTTTACTTAGTCTTGCAAGGGGTGAAAAGGATTGGAAAAGTTTCTGTTTGAAATCTTGGACTAGAAACACTTAAAGTGACCTAGTGATCAAGATTGTCAAAAATGACCATTTGCTTTATTTGATTTGTTTTTGATTTTCTCTTGATTTGTTTCTGCTTGGAAATGTTTTAGATGATGTTATTTTCATCTTTAAACCATTCCTTGCTATTTAGGTTAATCACACAAGTCTATTCATGCATTCATAAAATTATCACATACACATATGCATTCATTTGATTTTTATTTAATCAAAGTTTTTGTTAACCCTAATTTTAGTGATTAGAATTTGATAATCATTTCTCAATACTTTTGGGATGTTACACAAAAAGACACTATCAAAAAATTATCTTTAATCTAAGGAAGATCAATCCTCAAATCACGCGGTCATCCATGTCGGGAGAAAATATCCCTCGCTGTATCCTCCAATCGCGTAAATCCCTTCACAAATAAGTCGCGAAACTCGATGCGTTGGAGAGTAATCCATGGATAGCCGTGGCTTGATAAATAACCTGCAGAGGAAGACACAATGTTATTAAAAATAATATCATTTCTACAAAGCCATAGCGACCATATAATGGCATGCGCTCCCACCCTAAACAAAGTTTTGTACTTATTAACTATTTCACGCAACCAATTACCAAAAACATTGGTTGCTGAACATGAAGGAGATAAACCAGAAGCTATTTGGATGAATGACCATATAGAGCGAGCAAATTTGCAATAGAAGAATAAATGACGAATTGTCTCATCGTGATGACAAAAAACGCATTGTGTACTTCCATGCCAATTTCTCTTTGTAAGATTATTTTTGTGAGAATTACACATTTACGTAGATACCATGCAAATATCTTCGTCTTAAGGGGTATTTTAATTTTTTAAATTTTACTATTATCATTGACCGGGATATCAGGTTCGACCAAAGCTCTATATAGTGAGCCAACAGAATATTTACCACGTTCTAGTAATTTCCGTTTGAACACGTCAACATCGCCCGACAATTGTATCGTGGATAACCGTAATAGTAGATTATTCCAGGATACCAGTCAAGGACCAATGAGACTTCTTCTGAAAGACACATTAGGAGGTTGTTTTTCATCACTGTGGAAATTGTATACCCTTTGTGTCTAACAATCGAATAAATATTGTTCGCAAAGAGTAGTTTGGCCAAGCCACTTATCTTCCCAAAACCTAATCTGTGATTCATCCTTAATCTCAAAAGCACGAGAACGAAAGAAATGTTTTTTGGTGGCCAGAAGGCCCGCCCAAAAGTGTGAATCACCGGGTTTCCAAACCACTTGAAACACAGCTTTGGACCCCACATAGTTTCTCCATAACATGGTTTGCCAAACGCCATTTTCTATAAGTAGTTTAAAAATCCACTTGCCCAGAAGCGTGGTGTTTTTGACTTGCAAATTGTGTATTCCTAGTCGACCATACTCCTTCGGGCGGCAAACCACATTCCATCTGGCCAGTCGATATTTCTTTTTTTCACTATCCCCTTGCCAAAAGAATCTTGAACGGAAATAATCCACTTTGTTTAAGACACCTTTTGGTAATTGGAAAAAACAAGATCATATACAGTACCATGTTAGTTAGTACTAAATTTATGAGTATTAGTCTTCCACCAAGGGATATCAATTTTCCTTTCCAACTATTAAGACGTTTTTGTAGCCTTTCCTTAACAAGTTTCCATTCAGCAATTATGAGACGCCGATAATGAATCGGTATTTCCAAATAGTTGATTGGAAATTGCCCCTAACAACAGCCGAAAAGTTCGGCATATAGGTGGGCCTCGCCAAAACAATACAAATCACTCTTATGGAAGTTAATTTTAAGTCCAGATAGTTGCTCGAATGCTGATAAAATTAATTTCATATTCTTAGCCTTCTCCAGATCATGTTTCATAAAAAGTATTGTGTCATCAGCGTATTGAAGAATAGGGAGTCCACCATCAATAAGATGTGGAACTAATCCTTTCCTTTGACCATCAGCCTTAGCTCTCTTAATAAGGATTGCCAACATATCAGCCACTATATTAAATAATAAAGACGATAATGGTTCCCCTTGTCTCAGTCCTTTCTTAGTCTGAAAGTATTTGCCAGTATCTTCATTTACTTTAATGGCAACACTACCTCCAGACACAAAGGACTGAATGAGAGCATGCCACTCCTCAGGAAAAAACTTTCATGCGGAGTGTTTGCTGAAGAAAAGACCAATTAACTTTGTCGTATGTCTTCTCAAAGTCAATCTTAAACAGTACACCATTTAATTTTTGTGAGTGTAGTTCATGGATTATTTTATACAGAATTACAACATCATCTAGGGTATTTCCTCCTTACATGAACGTAGTTTGATACGATCTAACAACATGGTCAGCAATTGAATTTAGTCTAATCGTGGCAAGTTTAGTAAAAATCTTAAAGCTAACGTTAAGAAAACAGATTGGACGATACTGTTGTATACATTCTGCGATGTTTACATTAGATAGTAAAATTATGTTGCCAAAGTTTAGTCTAAAGAGATCTAACTGGCCGACTTATAAAAACCTAAACAAATCCATTAGGTCCTCCTTAATAACATCCTAAATTTTTTGATAAAATTACGCAAGCGAGTTCCTTCTTCTTCTGTCACTGTCCGCAAAGACGGTGCACGAGGGCCTCTGCTTCTATTGATGCTGGATCATCGGTTGTGGTTCTGCTGGTATATATGGTTCGGTGAACTAGGCCGACTCTGAATTCGAGTTGGAATCGGTCGTCCGTTGCATTAAGAGTCGGAAAGAGCCAGCTGGTGAACCGATCACACGTTTCGTTGCTCTTCTCAAAAAACTTGGGTTAGCAGTTAGCTCGGTGATTTCTCTTTCTGCATGACAGCATGAGGACTCGGCCTAAACTTGATGCGCTATACTACTCATGACTCCATACGAATGGTGCGGCTATATATATACATATTCCCTTGATCGCAAGACTCTACCTATCTATCTAAGGAGAGCAGTAATGTTTGGTGTAGATCTTTGAAGTTTTATGTCATCGTGAGATATTGGAGTAAGCCAAATAAACATGATACCTCTAACTTTTACATGAGTGGTGAGGCAGCATCGGTGACAGAAACGCTCGATAGTGGTTTCCATACTTCAGTTTCTGACTTCCATGGTGAAAGCATGTGTAATCTGTTGTTAGGGACATCTCAACCAACCAGCTATTTTCTCTTAGCATGTACTTCTGTATGCTTTGGGGATTCGTATACTTCCTGGCACACAGACCCGGTATCAAATAACTCCTTTCATTGTCAAAAGAATATCACAATTGGATAAACACTTTGCAAGCATCATTTTTAAGAGTTTTTTATCAGCCTCTTTATTGCTATTAATTTTCTCCCTGCCGTAATCGATCTCCCCTTTAGTGCTTCATCGCCTTGTCTCACTGTCATGGTGAACTGGTGATCAGAAAATGTTCGAGTTTGAGCAGTGCTGCAACAGGGCACCGATGGATGACTGGAGATTTGACCTGATGCAGTCTCTCTCTAAACTTTCTGCACCTGAAAAACGTAAGGTCGAAGCTGCATATTATAAACGACTAAGAGCATCACGCCGATTCGGACGCCAAAAATAGGTTCGGAAACTGAAATTTCGCCGAGTCACGTATCTAGAAATCTGTTTTCGTCCGGATTTAAGCAAACTTTCGTCCGGACTTCTCAAGCCGTACCCAGGATCCCGGAAACGCCCTGAGAACGCTAGACGAAGCGAATTCGGCGAGTGGACCCGTCCAGTCAGCATATATTCGCCCATATTTATCTAAAGTTCGCCCATATTCGACCATATTCGTCCAAAGTTCGTCCATATTCGCCCATATTCGCCTAAAGTTCGTCCATATCGTCATATTCGCCCAAGGTTCATCCATATCGACCATATTCGTCCAATGTTCGCCCAAAATTCGACCATATTTGCCCAAAGTTTATCCGTATCGCCCATATTCACCCAAAGTTCGCCCATAGTTAGCCCATATCGCCCATATTCGACCAAAATTCGTCTATATCGACCATATTCGTCCAAAGTTTGTCCATATTCGTCAATGGCCATCGGAAGCTTTCTATGGAGCCATCACTGAAGCAGACAAAACGATGACGTACGTTGCATCTTCTGTTCTCCAGAACTAAAAAAAAGCACATGTCCAACTAAGTATTAGAAAGCGTGCATGCATGTCAAACGTCAACTGAATCGAGACAACTCAGTTCAGCTCCAAGAATACGGTACATACACAAGGCCTATCCTCTCATCAACGACAGCTCCATCCGTGAAGCCAAGGGGCAATCTGTCAGCATCCACGGCAAGCACTGCCGCCTCGGTACCCGCCAACTGCAAACGCGTTTACAGGTCGCGGTAAACGGGTTTTGCGGGACGAAAAAACGTCGGCGTGGATCAGTCCCGCAAAGGCAAACTGTAAAACAGAATATTTGCGTTTGCAGGGACTGATTTGCGTCGGCTCGGCCCGAACCCGCAAACAAGGGTTTGCACAGATTTATTAACACAAACCTGACGATACAAATGCGAACAATAGATGAATCATTCAGTGTTTTACATCAAATTGCCGTGGCAGTTCATACGAAAAGGTACCATAGTTTCATAGTTCAAATACCGACGCATAGTTCATACTTACTCGCTAAGCAAATCAAGCATCACGAGGCTCGGCGGAGGCACCATCGTCTTGAGTACCCGATGATCCACCACTTGCAGCTACCCTTCTTCTCTCGGCGGTCTCGATCGTGGCTGCCTGCCACCAAGCAAGTTGTTGCGGATTCATGTCCTTTGTGGACATCATCATGAGCTCCCTCTCTTCAGCCAAGATCATCTTAATTGTCTTGGCTTTCTTCACTTCGATCTTCTCTCGTTCCAACTCGGCCTTGAGCCTTGCTTCTTCTCGGGCTGCAGCAACCTTGGCAAGCTTGATCTCATTTTTCTTCTCGGTCACGAGCATCTTCACCCCCAATGTCTTCATTGTCATTGACTCTTTGGACTTCATCATTTGATCGAACTTGTCCCTCAACAATGATCCCTCGGCCTCAATCCGGAGCCTCTCTTTGGCCTTCTTGTTTCCTTCGGGCTTGTCTTTGTTTCTCGGCCCATCGTCGTCACTATCATCCATCTTCACCATTGACCCTTTCTTGGGTGCTTTTTCTTGGTCCCTCAATTGCCACTTGGGCAGATGTTTGAGCACATCATGGCAATGCTTGAATGCAAAGCTCTTGCCCTTGCTGCCAGTCATGTCCTTGTACCTATCATTGGCAATTTTGTCATACATATCAATGGTTGCTCCACTCAGCGGATGCGTGGTGGCTTGATCCATTGCCGCGGACCAGCGGCTGCACGCTAGTTTGATCACGTCCCAACGACCTTGCAGGGTTCGGTATGATCGATACACCGGCTGTTTGACACAAGGCAAGAGCTTGCAGAATTGATCTTTGATGGCTGCCAATAACGCTTGCCCGTTTGATCCATGACGTAAACAGCATCCATCCCCACTTGTGACCAAGCCCGGCACAACGTTACATCTTCGATCTTGGTGTAGTTGGAAGTTCTTCTCGATTTCGGTTTGACGGTGGAAGCGTCGACCTCGACCACATCTTCTTCCTCCTCATCCTCTCCACCATTGTCAACATGCTCACCGTCAACTCACCATCCTCATCATGCACACACTCATCTTCCACCGCACCGTGACTGCCATATGGAGCAAGTGGTGGAGTGCCTATATTGACCTCCGACTCGTTGAGGAGATAAATGAACGCATGCAGATGCGTTAAATACCCCCATATTCACGCAGAAATTAATCTACATACGAGAACGAATTACTTTACCTGCTGGAACCAGCGTCGAACACCTCATGTGCATCTTCACAATTCGCATCGTTCGAAGCCGAATCTCCGGTGACTGGCGGAGGAATGGGGGTGCGGCTGGCCAGCGTCTTCTTCTTCGTTTCCTTCGGCACGGCCTTTGCCCCGCTCGGCATAGCAGATTGCAATTTGGGTCGTGCGTACTTCTTCGGCTTCGGCACCGCGGGCGGCTCGGCTCTGGCCACCGCTGGCGGGGCAACACTACCGGTCGAGATCATGTGCGTGCCCGCCCTCCTCCACTTCTTGATGCTCGACTCACCGACCGTCGATGGCACTTCCACGCCTCCCACCCCCGGAGCCACCACTACTGGAAAAACGGTCTTCAGTTCGATCTGAACAAAGCCAGCAGTCCTGGCTTGTCACGGCCCGTGACTAGTGCTAGCACTAATCCAGGGCCATGAGGCCTCCAACGGTGGCCGTAGACACTAGTCTCGGGCCGGACCAGATCTCTAGTCCCGGTCCGTAATACGGCCCGGAACTAATAACCTAGAGCGGGCTAGCTGCTCATTTCGGGGACTATTAGTCCCGGGTCGTATCACGGCCCGGGACTAGATGTCCATCAGTATATATACAACTTCATGTCCACCTGCCCTAAACCATATGGTGGCCATTTTACTCAAAGAAGCAAGCCGATTTCATTCCATTTTTTTCTCAAGATTTAGTTTGCAACCCCTAAATCCAAAGTTTTAAAAGGTTAGAACTTCATTCTTTCATCTCTTATTGCTACTTTAGCTCTATAATACTCTAGAAGTATAGAGATATGGATCAATGCATGCATTCTCTAGAAGTAGAAGGATTTTGATATGTGTAACAAATTTTGATTAGGCACATAGTTACTGAAAATTGAAATGTGTAATTTTAGAGTTTTAGAGCTTAGAAAGGAATGAGGTTTTCACTGATAGAACAATAATCAAAAACTCCACATTTATCATATTAATTGTTTTCTCCAATTCACAAATTGGTGCAAAATTCAAAATTAATGCTCTAGAAGCTCTCAATATAACTTATAATAATTTTATCATGTTGTGTAATGGTTTTTGATATACTTTTACTATAATGCAGATGGTCCAGGAATAGATGTACAGTCTTGGCCGATCGACGCCAAAGTAGTTTATTAATGGCATGCATGAATTCATCCGTGTTGCTGATGCAAACAAGCGCAATGGTTTTGTATTATGTCCATGTAGTGGATGTAGGAATCGGAAGGATTACTCTGACTCAAAAACCATTCACAACCACCTATTGAAGTACGGCTTCATGCCCAGTTATAATTGTTGGACCAAGCACGGAGAGAGAGGGGTTATAATGGAAGACAATGAAGAAGAGGAGGAGGATGACAACTATCATGGTTTCCCTGAGTACGGAGATACTTCCATGGGGATGCTGAAAGGGAGGATGAAGAAGAGACACATGATGAACCCGTTGATGATCTTGGTCGGACCATTGCCGATGCACGAAGAGACTGTGAAAATGAAAAGGAGAGGGAGAAATTCAATCACATGTTAGAGGATCACAAAAAGTTGTTGTACCCAAATTGCAAAAATGATCCAAAAATGCTGGGCAGCACACTGGAATTGCTGCGATGGAAGGCTGAGTGTGCTATACCCGACTCCTCATTTGAAAAGTTGCTGAAAATGATGAAGAATATGCTTCCAAAATATAACGTATTGCCCGCCAGTACGTATAAAGCAAAGAAGGTTATCTGCCCTCAAGGTTTAGAGGTTCAGAAGATAAATGCATGCCCTAATGACTGCATCCTTTACCACGGTGAGGAGTACGAGAATTCGGATGCATGCTCGGTATGCACTGCACTTCGGGATAAAATCAGACGAGATGATCCTGGTGACGTTGAGGGCGAGCCCCCCGAAAGAGGGTTCCTGCCAAGGTGATGTGGTATGCTCCTATAATACCACGGTTGAAACGCTTATTCAGAAACAAAGAGCATGGCAAGTTGTTGCGAAGGCATAAAGAAGAACGTAAGTCAGACGGGATGTTGAGACACCCCGCTGATGGGTCGCAATGGAGAAAAATCAATAGAAAGTATCCGGACTTTGCAGATGATGCAAGGAGTTTAAGGTTTGGTCTAAGTACAGATGACATGAATCCTTTTGCGGAGCAGAGCTCTAGTCATAGCACCTGGCTCGTGACTCTATGCATCTATAACCTTCCTCCTTGGTTGTGCATAAAGCGGAAGTTCATTATGATGCCAGTGTTGATCCAAGGTCCGAAGCAACCCGGAAACGACATTGATGTGTACCTAAAGCCATTAGTTGAAGAACTTTTACAGTTGTGGCACGAACCCGACATACGCGTGTGGGATGAGCACAAGCAGGAAGAATTTGACCTCCGAGCGTTGCTTTATGTAACAATCAATGATTGGCTTGCTCTTAGTAACCTTTCAGGACAGTCAAATAAGGGACACAATGCATGCACGCATTGTTTAGATGAGACTGAAATTATATATTTGGAACATTATAATAATAATGTGTACAATGGGCATAGTCGGTTTCTTTTGGCCAAGCATCCCTTAAGAAAGAAAGGCAAGCATTTCAACGGTCTGGCATGTCACCAGACGAAGCCTAAGGAGCGTACTGGTGCTGATATATTTAATATGGTCAAAGATTTGGATCAAATAGTAAACTTTGGAAAGGGTCCTGGCAGAAAATCTGTTCCAAAGGATGCTGAGGGACATGCACCCATGTGGAAGAAGAAATCTATATTTTGGGAGCTACCATCGTGGAAATCCTTAGAGGTCCGCTCTGCAATCGATGTGATGCATGTGACGAAGAATCTTTGCATGAACCTGCTAGGCTTCTTGGGCGTGTATGGGAAAACAAAAGATACACCAGAAGCACGAAAGGACCATCAACATATGAAAGACCCATATGGCCTGCATCCAGAATGGTTTCAACATCATGCCAGCTACGCTCTTACCAAACAAGAGAAGGAAATATTTTTTGAATGCCTGAGCAGTATTAAGGTCCCGTCTGGCTTCTTGTCGAATATAAAGGGAATAATAAATATGGCAGAAAAAAGTTCCAAAACCTAAAGTCTCATGACTGCCACGTGATTATGACGCAAATGCTTCCGATTGCATTGAGGGGGCTTATACCGGATAATGTTCGAGTACCCATTGTGAAGCTATGTGCATTCGTCAATGCAATCTCTCAGAAGATAATCAATCCTGAAGATCTACCACGGTTACAGAATGATGTGGTCCAATGTCTTGTCAGTTTCGAGTTGGTGTTCCCACCATCCTTCTTCAATATTATGACGCACCTACTGGTTCACCTAGTCGAAGAGATTTCCATTCTAGGTCCAATATTTCTACACAATATGTTTCCCTTTGAGAGGTTCATGGGAATCTTAAAGAAATATGTTTGTAACCGTGTTAAGCCAGAAGGAAGCATCTCCAAGGGCTATGGAACATAGGAGGTCATTGAGTTTTGTGTTGACTTTGTTCCTGACCTTAGGTCGATTGGTCTTCCTCAATCGCGGTATGAGGGGAGACTGAGTGGAAAGGGTACTCTAGGAAGGAAATCAATAATATGCAGGGATGAACATTCTAACACCAAAGCACATTATAGAGTTCTACAGAATTCTATCTTGGCAGCCCCGTATATCGAGGAACACAAGAAAATTTTACGCTCCAACACCCCTGGAAAGCATGACTCTTGTATTCGAGATGAACACAAGAAGAGTTTCGGCGGTTGGTCACAACATCTCATCGAAACAACACTCTTGGAGATTAGCTATACTTGTTGTCTAGGTCACCATCTTCGACTATATCGACTTTCCAACGGTACGAGATAAATGGGTATACATTTTACACGATCGCCCAAGATAAAAAGAGCACCAACCAAAACAGTGGTGTCTGCTTTGATGCAACAGACAACAATGGGTCAAAGACCACATATTATGGTTACATAGAGGAGATATGGGAACTTGACTATGGACCTACTTTTAAGGTCCCCTTGTTTCGGTGCAAATGGGTCAAGCTGACAGGAGGAGGGGTTGAGGTAGACAAGAAGTACAGAATGACATCATTGGATCTCAACAATCTTGGGTACTTAGACGAACCATTCGTCCTAGCCAATGATGTGGCTCAGGTTTTCTATGTGAAGGACATGTATACCAAACCTAGAAAAATAAAAAATAAGCAAAAGAATACATCAGACGATGAGCCAAAGCGCCACATAGTTCTTTTAGGAAAAAGAAACATCGTGGGAGTGGAGAACAAGACAGACATGTTAGAAGATTGTGATAAGTTTCATGAAATTCCGCCCTTCGCAGTGAAGGATGACCCAAGCATAATGTTAATGATTGAAGATGCTCCATGGATATGGCGGAATCAGAAAGGGACACACGCGAAGAAATGATGTGTAATAATTGTAACATTTTATGAATGAAGATGCTCCATGTGCCCATTTTTATAGTGTTGTCTGCAAACCATCTTGAGTGTGTTAGTCCCGTTTTGTGGCTGGACCAGGACTAAAGGGGGGAACTTTAGTCCCGATTCGTACTTACCATTAAGATCTGATCTCCAAACGCACGCGGTCACATATTAGGGAGTGCCTCTATAACCAGTTTCTTGGAGATGTCGGAGGACTGGGCTCCGGCGGCATCTCCCTGAAACTGGCCGTAGTGGTGTCCCTGCTCTCGCACACCATCTTGCAGCTTGTAACTTCTCTAACTAGATCAATACGCCTGGGAGCTAACTAGCTAGTTTCACATATTAGGGAGTGCCTCTATGACCAGTTTCTTGGAGATGCCGGAGGACTGGGCTCCGGCGGCATCTCCCTGAAACTGGCCGTAGTGGTGTCCCTGCTCTCGAAAACCATCTTGGATAAGCCTCAAACTGTCTGGAGGAATGGACTCACAAGGATGCCTATTTATAGTACAAGCAGCTTGGCATAGTGTCGAAACTCACGGCATAATGTCGACACTCACCCCTATTACTAGTGTTGACTCGTGTTTTGTCCCGGTTGGTGTCTCCAACCGGGACTAAAGATTCATCTTTAGTCCCGGTTGGTGACACCATCCAGGACAAGGTACAAGCCACACGATATAATGTCGACACTCACCCCTATTATTAGTGCTTCCTGGCCCAGTCTGCCGCAATCCCTTCAGTCGCGATTGGTTTCTCCAACCGGGACTAAAGATGAACCCTCTATTTATAGGCATTTCCCTCTATTTATAGGCCTTTTCCTCTATTTATAGGCTGCTCGATCCAGCATGCCCGCCCTTTCCCTCTATTTATAGGGCGACCGTCATGGCCACCCACACATACACACATTCCTCGACGCCTACTTTAGGATGCCCATCCCGCATCCTCGTAGTCGACTCGGCGGCAACGATGGAGTACTAGGCTCCGCCGGGCATGTCCGAGACTGGGCTCCGCCAGGCTAGCACTGGATGGTGCTACCTTCTAGGACGCGTAGCTTGGTGAGGAATCCGGGTGTCGTCTTTGACCTGGAGCTTCTTTGGTATAGGTCGCCTGGTCCAGGAAGTGTGCAGAGGGAGCCGGCCACCGAGGAGGTGGTGAAGGGAATATGCCCGAGAGGCAATAATAAAGTGGTTATTATCGTATTCCTTATTTATGATAAATGTTTATTTTGCATGCTATAATTGTATTAATACGGAAACGTTAATACATGTGTGTTTAAGAAACAAAAAGGAAGTTCCTAGTTATGCCTCTCTTATAAACTAGCTCGTTGATTAACAAGATGATCAAAGTTTCCTGATCATGGACATTGGATGTTGTTAATAACGAGGTCACAACATTAGTGTAATGATGTGATGAACATTCATCCGAAGTATAGCATTATGATCAAAGTCATTGAGTTTATATTGCTATAACAACTTACGAAGTGATCCTAATCCTTAGACCATGAGATCATGTCTATCACTAACACTGGAAGAGTTTCTCGATGACATCAAACGTCACATCGTAACTGGGTGATTATAAAGATGGCTTCAGAACTACTAAAGTGTTATGTTGAGACCCATGGATTGAGAGTGGAATTTGTTCATCCCGATGATGGATAGATATGCTCTGGGCCCTCTCGGTGATATCACATTGATTAGCTTGCAAGAAAGTGATTTGATCACTAGAATGTTATATCACGGGAACGAGAAAAGAGTGCATGTCGGTAACAATATCAAACTAGGTATGGATATACCGATGATCGCATCTCGGACATGTAATATATCGTGAAATAAAGGGATTAAGATAATAGCGTAAAAGGTTCACACGATCACAGAAGTCATCGTTGAATGTGTGGGAGTCAGTATGGATCTCCAGGTCCCGCTACTGATTATTGATCGGAGAAGGGTCTCGATCATGTCCGCATTATTCGCGAACCATAGGGTGACACACTTAAGGGATACCGACACCATTCGGAGCAAATGATATGCCAGAAAAAGAAAAGGAAAGCGCAGGAATTTATTTCACTAGACACCGAAACTGTTTCAGTTGAAATTGCTGAATCTGGTTCTGCATGTGAAATTGAAATGTTGTAAGGGGTTTTATGTGAATGTTTGTTAATTAAAGTAATTAACAAAATTATGAATAAATAAATAAAAGAGTTTTATTTAAATGAGAGCTTGCATTAAATTTGGTGGAAATTTAATGCATGTGAGTGGATTTTTTAGTGGAGGCTTTTTAATGGGAGTGGAGGCTTTTCATTTTGAGTGCCCCCCCTCTCCCCTATGGCTGGGCTCCATGCCCCTTGGGTGCCCCCCCTCTCCCCTATAAAAGGCCCCCCTCTCCTCCTCTCAAAACACACCTCCTCGCGAAGGATCTCTCTCCCCCCTTTAGAATTTCCCCATGGTCTCGGATCAGCGAGATACATGTTCCCGATGGCTTTTTCTGGAAGGATTTTTTGCTTCCGCTGCTTCGCTGGAGCGAGGGCGCGGAGGTTGTCGGGGTACCCGTACGTGTGTGCGATCACGGATGCACCACTGCTTTGAGGTGCTGGACTTGATCGTGCTGGACCGGCTGGACCAGATGGACTTCATCACGATCTTGAGATCGGCAAGCGTTCGTCTACGTCATCCATGAGTACAACCTCGTTAACGCTATTCGGTCTTCGAGGGTATGTATTCTATGGATGTATATCCACCCGTTGCTTGAATCTAGTAGATAGATCTTGGTACATAGATGTTCCCATCGTAGGAAAATTTTTGTTTTGTATGCTGCGAACCCTACAGTGGTATCAGAGCCGGATCTATGCGTAGATACTTTGCACGGGTAGTACACATATGAGTATGTAGACGATGATGATCATTTTATTGCTTCTTAGTTGTACTTTGGATATTGGTGGCATAGTGGGATGAAGCGGCCGGACAAACTTTACATGTCCTCGCACATGAGACCTGTTCCACGCTTGACATGCAACTAGTTTTGCATAAGTGGCTAGCGGGTGTCTGTCTCTCCTACTATAGTCAATATATAATTTGCAACGAGTTGTCAACAATTTGGTTATCCTCGTTGTGGTTCATGTTCGTAGGTAAGAACGGTTCTATCTTCGAAAGCCCTAAGCAACGTAAAACTTGCAATGGATAAATTAGAGGCGTCTAGTTTAGATTGTTGCTGGGCTAGTGTTATGATATGGTGATGTTGTAAGTAGAAGTATGAGATGATACTCTTACAACACACATAGCGTGTAAGTTCCATAGACCTTGGCCTTACACATAAAGGTATGATAGAGATCATACCACGATGCACATGATGGAGATCATATGCGGGAACCATATCATTTCACTTATAAACATGTGATGTTTTGATTGCATCTTATATTGCTTGTTTGGCGTTTTATTAGCATAATAAGATGATCCCTCATTTAGATATCAAGATAAGAATGTGTTCTTCCTTAAGAATGCACCGACAATGTTTCGTCGCTTCAAGACATCACGTGATGATCGGGTGTACTTGAATCCACGAGCATATCTCGGGTGTAAGACAGTTACACACGCGAATACTAAGGTCCTTACTTGGCGAGCCTATCATGTATAGACATGGCCTCGAAACATGGACCGAAAGGTTAAGCATGAGTCATATAGTAGATATGATGCCCATTTGATGCTCGCCTTTGAAGCTACACCGACTCACGTGATGATCGGACTTGGTGTAGTGGATTTGGTTTATGTAATCACCAAAAAGACACGAGGGATGTCGTTTTTGAGTGGGAGTTCATTTCTAATTTGGATTAGTAGAACTCAATTTATCATAAATTAAATCAAAGTGAATTTGCATAATTTGTTGTAGTCATTGGCATTTGTTCACCACCTTATGCATAGTTGTAATTGAGATAATAGAACTATAGAATTCTGGATATATACTTTACGAACTGGTATCGTATTGTGTTGAGTGTCAATCTAAAGTTTACAGTACTATTGCAAACTTTTAACAAAAAATTCTATTTACTCCGTGAAATTTAATAATTGGTATTAAATCGAGAGTAACAATTCCAGTGTTAGTGTCTTAAGTATCATGTTTGCCTCCATGATTCTTGATTGTTTTAATATCAAGTTTATCTAGGAGCTGAAAGAATTGTTTCAGAAACCATCATGTGTGGCAGATATAACGATATCTAAAACAATGTTTTGGTTGCAATATGATAGAGTATAATATATGTTCTCATATTAGATGAGAATTTACGAAGGTTGGAGATGCTAGACATCCTAATCATCCAAAAGGGTTTTGGAAAGTAATGTTATACTCACAATTCGCCTTTATAAGCTAGAGTAGCTTGATCATGAAAGTCGTCATGATAATATTGAATAGAAGATGTATGTAAAGTGTTTACTACACTAAAAGATTACTAAAGAATGGATTTTGAAAGAATACCGATCATTTTGATGATGGTGATCTACTTCAAAGTGCAAGTACAAAGGTATTATTATTTGAATATACACGCTTTGGACTATGTGTCATGTATATGACACCACTTTGGTGTTGATAGATTCTTTTAAAAAGGAAAAGGAAATGCTGAAAGAGAATCTATAAAATATATTTGGCAGAAAAGAAAAGATTGGAAATATCCAATTTAGGTATATGGATGATATACATGTTATGGTTGTATTCTTTGCTTGTTAAACAATGTGGTTCTTGGATATTGGATACCGAATTGGTTGGTATGAAATTTCATATGGAACGACGCAATTCATAAACCACAATGGCCTAAATAACTAGCAAGAGAATATGTGATGATGTTCATCGAAAACAAACAAACCGTTGTTTGTATTTCTTGTTGACATCAAAGCTTGACTTCAAGATTTGTTTTAATAATTGTTATTTGAATCAGGTATTATGAGAACAAAGGTTGTTCAAATAATTATCGTATTCCATATAAGATGGATGATTTACAAATCTAGTTGGAGAAATCACATCCATAATACCTAATGCTAAAATGTCGCAAGACAAATGATTGAAAGATCACTTACGAAGTGACATCGCCGTTTAAATTATATTGGAAAGAAAACATGAAGAATCTCCATATTCATGGATTTTTGGAGTCTTTGATTTGATCAAGTGACGCTTGTGAGACTTTCCCTGGGATAATTAAAAACTTTGTTCAAAGGCCAAAGAAGAACGAACGACTAAAATATTGGAATTTATACATATCGATGTATGTAGTCCATTATTTATAATCGTAAGCGATGGGTTTCAACTTCATATACTTTCTCCGGAAATTTGAGTGAATATTCACTTAATGAGAAAGAAGTATGAAATATTTGAAAATGTTCAAAGACTCTCAAGATGAAGTAAAAATCATTGTAACAAGAAAATAAATGGTTTATGATTTTATCATAAGGGATTTATTTGAGTTACAAGTGTAACAAGAAAATAAATGAATTATGATTTTATCATAAAGGGATTTATTTGAGTTGCAAGTTTTGCAAAACACCTGGATTTACATCTCCCAAAACACCATAGGAATATGGAGTGTTTGAGATTTGTAAGGAAACCTTGTTTGACATGGTTGGATCAAAGGTGTTATTTATAAAACTGCCATTATGTTTTAAAAGACTAAAGCTTTAGAGACTACCGCTTTTCACTGAAAAGAGCTCCATCTTGATCCGTTGAAATGACACCATATGAGTTATGGTTTGGGGTAAAACCCAAGTTGTCATTTCTTAAATTTTGGTATGCTAAACATAAGTAAGATGTTTACAATCGAAGTCGGATGAGCATGTCTTTTAGGTTATTTCGAATAACAATTGGTTATTCCTCCATAACACCAAGGACAAAAGGGTTTGTCGCTTGAAACATGAAGTTTCTTGAAGAAGGAATTTTTCATAAATGTTAAGAGGGAGGACAATAGAACTTTGATAAGGTTAACGAACCTTAGCTATATGTGTTGAGTTGCGCAGCACCGGAAATTGTTCCGGAGGCAGCCATAATGCTCATGGTTTATGTGCCTCAAAGGTTGTGGTCACGGAGATCTAAGTTCCTATTGAACCAAGTAGGTCGGTTAAACAATCAAATGTTAAGATTTGAGAGTAAATCATTATTGTTTGACAATGATGAACCGAATACATACAAAGAAGCGATGATGGGCCCGACTACATCAAATGGCTTGAAGCCATAAAATCCGTGATAAGTCCATACACGATAAATCAAGTTTTGAACTTGGAAGACCCTCCGGAAAGGTGTAAAAACCTATCGGTCGTATTTGGATCTATAAAGAAACAGACATGGATGTTTCACATCTAGTAAATAGTCGACATGTCGTAAAGTATTTTATGACAATGTTCAAGGAGTTTACTATGACAAGATTTGATCTTTCATAGCGATATTTAGTCTGGACGGATTAAAGTAGCAACCACTACATATAATTTGGTATATGGTAGATGAATAAACAAAACAAAGTTCTTCTAATAGAATGGTTACCTAGGACGTGTACATGACACGGTGCAAAGGGTTTTGTTAAATTCAAAGGATGCTAAAAGGGCATGCAAACTTCAATGGTTGAAGTAAGCATCACGGAGTTGGAATCTTCACCGTGATAAAAAGGAGTTTTCATCCGGAGACGATGAAGATGCTTGCATTTGCAAGAAATTAAGTGGGAGCGCTGAGACACATTTCTAATACATTATGTGGATGACGTCTTGTTGATTAGAAATGATGTATCTTTTATTGACAAAGGTTAAGAATTTCATTTTGATGAAATACTTAGGCAAAACCCGAATATTTAGCGTGAATGTCTATAGTGGATAGACTGTGATGCTAATATGGTTGTTCCAAACGTACATATATGAGATATTGAAGGAGTTCAATATAGAAACAACAAGAAACGGTTCTTGTCGCATGGAAAGGAATTAAATCAAGATTCAAGTGTATCGACACTTGATAAGTGAAACAAGATTCAAGTGCTTTGACACTTGATGAGTGAAATCACGAGAATGTTTTGATCAATCATACCATGATATGTACGCATCCAGATATGTCCTATGCTCTAAGTGTTATGAGCATATACCAGAATGAATCATAAAATGATCATTGGACGATAGTAAGGATATTCTTATGATCTTTTGGAAGAACTAAGAATATATTTGTGTAGAGGTGACAAACAATTACAAATAGTTCATTGTAAAGCGTTACATTGATACTAGTTTTGTCACAAGATACAAATTAAGTTTATCTCAATTTAAACTATGAGTGGCACAATGAAATGGAAAGGAGTTTTCATGATGGATTTGGATGTATTCCATAGTTAAGACATTGTGACGAATACTACAACAAAAGGCTAAGTATATGACTGCTATAGTAGCAACAAAGGAGGGAATTTGTGTCAAGTAGTTTGTTATCAAACTAAGGTGTGGTTCGCAACAGGCTAACACTAAAGATATATTGTGTGACAATTGTATCGACGTGTTTTAAACCCCAAGGAACTAAAGGTCTCACCAAAAGACCAAATTTATACAATGCCATCTCATTGGAGAATGAGTGATGCGTGAAGACGCAAAGACATGCAAATACACACGAATCTGAAAGTGTCAGATCCGTAGATTATGTTAACCACTTGCAATTGCGTATTTGGAACACCAGAAAGCCATAGGTGTTCAATACACAAAGTTTTTCAAACTAGATTATTGTCTCTAGTGCAAGTGGGAGACTGAAGGGAATATGCCCGAGAGGCAATAATAAAGTGGTTATTATCGTATTCCTTATTTATGATAAATGTTTATTTTGCATTCTATAATTGTATTAATACGGAAACGTTAATACATGTGTGTTTAATAAACAAAAAGGAAGTTCCTAGTTATGCCTCTCTTATAAACTAGCTCGTTGATTAACAAGATGATCAAAGTTTCCTGATCATGGACATTGGATGTTGTAAATAACGAGGTCACAACATTATTGTAATGATGTGATGAACATTCATCCGAAGTATAGCATTACGATCAAATTCATTGAGTTTATATTGCTATAACAACTTACGAAGTGATCCTAATCCTTAGACCATGAGATCATGTCTATCACTAACACCGGAAGAGTTTCTCGATGACATCAAATGTCACACCGTAACTGGGTGATTATAAAGATGGCTTCAGAACTACTAAAGTGTTATGTTGAGACCCATGGATCGAGAGTGGAATTTTTTCATCCCGATGACGGATAGATATGCTCTGGGCCCTCTCGGTGATATCACATTGATTAGCTTGCAAGAAAGTGATTTGATCACTAGAATGTTATATCACGGGAACAAGAAAAGAGTGTATGTCGGTAACAAGATCAAACTAGGTATGGAGATACCGATGATCGAATCTCGGACATGTAATATATCGTGAAACAAAGGGATTAAGATACTAGCATAAAAGGTTCACACGATCACAGAAGTCATCGTTGAATGTGTGGGAGTCAGTATGGATCTCCAGGTCCCGCTACTGATTATTGATCGGAGAAGGGTCTCGATCATGTCCGCATTATTCGCGAACTGTAGGGTGACACACTTAAGGGATACCGACTCCATTCAGAGCAAATGATATGCCAGAAAAAGAAAAGGAAAGCCCAGGAATTTATTTCACTAGACACCGAAACTGTTTCGGTTGAAATTGCTGAAACTGGTTCTGCATGTGAAATTGAAATGTTGTAAGGGGTTTTATGTGAATGTTTGTTAATTAAAGTAATTAACAAAATTCTGAATAAATAAATAAATGAGTTTTATTTAAATGAGAGCTTGCATTAAATTTGGTGGAAATTTAATGCATGTGAGTGGATTTTTGAGTGGAGGCTTTTTAATGGGAGTGGAGGCTTTTCATTTTGAGTGGGAGCTCCACCCACCTGAATGTGGAAGAGGTGGGGGCAGCCCCATGGCTGGGCGCCATGCCCCTTGGGTGCCCCCTTCTCCCCTATAAAAGGCCCCCTCTCTTCCTCTTAAAACACACCTCCTCGCGAAGGATCTCTCTCCCCCCTTTAGAATTTCCCCATGGTCTCGGATCAGCGAGATACATGTTCCCGGTGGCTTTTTCTGGAAGGATTTTTTGCTTCCGCTGCTTCGCTGGAGCAAGGGCGCGGAGGTTCTCGGGGTACCCGTACGTGTGTGTGATCACGGATGCACCACTGCTTTGAGGTGCTGGACTTGATCGTGCTGGACCGGCTGGACCAGATGGACTTCATCACGATCTTGAGATCGGCAAGCGTTCGTCTACATCATCCATGAGTACAACCTCGTTAACGCTATTCGGTCTTCGAGGGTATGTATTCTATGGATGTATATCCACCCGTTGCTTGAATCTAGTAGATAGATCTTGGTACATAGATGTTCCCATCGTAGGAAATTTTTTGTTTTCTATGCTGCGAACCCTACAGGTGGTACGGCATCGTGTTAGGGAGGAGGACGAGCACGCCCGTCGCTATATGGCTGTGTTGGACACCAGGGTCGACGATACATGGCAGATTATTCAGGGAACTCACCTGAGCTATGCTCGTGTGATGGTTCTGTCTCTTTGGGTTTTCACCTCCCGCGGCTTAGGCACTGGGAGTCGTCATCCAGTTTGATTGAGCAAGATGTATTAGTTTCAATACTACGGCATTTTGATTGAGCAAGATTTATTAGTTTCCAAAAACAGCATTTGAACACCTGAGCGAACTCACAAGAATATAACAAAATCTTCATATTTAGTCCTAGGACTAGGTAAAACTCAAGACATTTATTAATATTAAAAATCGGGACTAAAGTCGCCCCCTTTAGTCATAATCATGCCTAGTCCTATAGTATGCAGGTTCAGGGTGTTCTCCGTCATCGTCATCATCATCATCATCGTCACCTGCCACTCTGGGGATCCCTGGCCCAGCCATGGCATATACCGGGGGCACCTGCCACTCCGGCCTCGGATTCACGGAGGACGGGGGAGGGGTCTCCTAGAATACGATGCCACTACCACCGGGCGGGGGAGGGGCCTTCTTGTGGCCATGTGGCGGGTGGACTTGTGGGCACCGCAGGCGAGGATGGTCTCCCCCGGCGATGTAGCGCATCACTCTGATGATAGTACGGTTTGCCCACCATAGACGGCGTCCAACTTCTTGTGGTTCACCGGGGCGGGCCATCACCCTCATACCTGGCGATCTCCCTTTCCTGCCGGTTAGCAAAGAAGGCATTCCAGGTGTCGTAGTTGTCGGGATCCCACTAGGGATCCATCCGCTGCTCTGACGTGAGCTCGTGGTAGAAGTGGTTCGTGATGGCCGCCTGGCGTGCAGAACCTTGAGGGACAGGAACCCCTCCAACGCTCAACATCCAGCCGGCAGGCGGCCGGTAGCCCGGTGGACAAGGGTAGCTGGAGGCGCACAGTGCCTCGATCTCCTCGAGGGTCAGAATGGCCTAGTAGGCGTTGTCCATTGTTGTGAGAGAGGAAGGTGTGGATGTGTGGATAGCCATGGCACGATCGCCCTAGATATAGAGGGAAAGAGCGGGAAAACTTGGCGGGAAGCGGTGGGAAATGGCGGGAAATATCTTTAGTCCAGGTTAGTGAGTACAACCGGGACTAAAAGCTTTAGTAAAAAGGAAAGGGCGGGAAAACTTGGCGGTAAGCGGTGGGAAATGGCGGGAAATATCTTTAGTCCCGGTTAGTGACCAACCGGGACTAAACGCTCTGGTAAAAAGGAAAGGGCGGGAAAACTTGGCGGGAAGCGGTGGGAAATGGCAGGAAATATCTTTAGTTTATAAATTATTCAAAGTTTTACAATAGGAAATATGATTTTCCAAAGTTCTATATTTGATTTGAATTAAAAAAGAAAATTTACAAATGAAATAATTTATAAATGATGCAAATAGATGTATGGATATTATATTAAGATTCTTTATATTTTTATGATAATAATAGACATATTATTTGTTTTATTATGATTTTTACAATAGAAGATATGATTTTCCAAAATTTTATATTTGATTTGAATTAAAAAAGAAAATTTACAAATGAAATAATTCATAAATGATGCAAACAGATGTATGGCCATTATATTAAGATTCTTTATATTTTTCTGATAATCATAGACATATTATTTGTTTTATTTAGATTTTTACAATAGAAGATATGATTATCCAAAGTTTTATATTTGATTTCAATTAAAAAAGAAAATTTACAAATGAAATAATTTATAACTGGTGCAAACATATGGATGGATATTATATTAAGATTCTTTATATTTTTCTGATAATAATAGACATATTATTTGTTTTATTTGGATTTTTACAATAGAAGATATGATCTTCCAAAGTTTTATATTTGATTTGAATTAAAAAAAATAAAATTTACAAATGAAATAATTTATAAATGATGCAAAACAAATGTATGGATATTATATTAAGATTTTTTATATTTTTATGATAATAATAGACATATTATTTGTTTTATTTGGATTTTACAATAGAAGATATGATTTTCCAAAGTTTTATATTTGATTTGAGTTAAAAAGGAAAATTTACAAATGAAATAATTTATAAATGATGCAAACAGATGTATGGATATAATATTAATATTCTTTATATTTTTTTGATAATAATAGACATATTATTTGTTTTATTTGGATTTTTACAATAGAAGATATGATTTTCCAAAGTTTTATATTTGATTTGAATTAAAAAAAGAAAATTTACAAATGAAATAATTCATAAATGATGCAAACAGATTATGGATATTATATTAAGATTCTTTATATTTTTCTGATAATAATAGACGTATTATTTGTTTTATTTGGATTTTTTCAATAGAAGATATGATTTTCCAAAGTTTTATATTTGATTTGAATTAAAAAAAGAAAATTTACAAAAAATAAACTAGTCGCGGGTCGTGGCTGGACCCAGGAGTAGAGGGTGCCTGCGCGTGCGAAAACAAAGCGGCCAAAAAAACACACTAGTCCCGGGCTATGGCCCAACCCGCGACTAAAGGGGGGTCTTTAGTCGTGGGTTAAGCCACGGACCGGGACTAGAGACCCTCTAGTCACGGGCGGTGGCTTAGCCCGGGACTAAAGGGGGGTCCCTATATATTCTGAGCGCCACGGGAGGTGCTGCCCTCGACGAAGACGAAGGCGAAGCACATCACAGGCGACGCATCGAAGACACACAGGGGGTGCTGTCCAGCCACCGATTCCACCACCGCTCTGCCGTGCGTGCTCCGCCGTGCCGCCTCTCCGCCGTTTCAGCTTTGCACGTGCCATCGCGCCTCATGCCGCTTCGCAGCCTCGCCGTGCCATCAGCTTTGCCACCCCGTCGTCTCTTGTCGATGAGAGCTCGAAGGTGGTTTTTTACCACAAATAATATTAGCTACGGTTATTATAATTAGAATTATTGTTTTAGTTATTAGGATTAGGATTGGGATTAGGATTATTATTTTAGTTATTTTTTGTTTTAGCTATTAGGATTATATTGTCTTACCACAAATAATATTAGGGTTATTATAATTAGGATTATTGTTTTACCACAAATAATATTAGGATTTTTTTTAGTTATTCGGATTATTGTTTTACCACAAATAATATTAGCGTTATTAATTAGGGTAATTGTTTTTTTTAGTTATTAAGATTATTGTTTTACCACAAATAATATTAGGTTTATTAATTAGGGTTATTGTTTTTTTGTTTTAATTACTAAGATTATTTGTTTTACCACAAATAATATTAGGGTTATTTTTGTATTAGTTTTAGGATTATTGTTTTATCGCAAATAATATTAGGGTTATTAATTAGTGTTATTAGGGTTATTTTTTTGTTTTAGTTATTAGGGTTATTTTTTTCTAACCTATTTAACTCTCTTTCTATTATAGTTAATCAAGTCATGGATCCATCCAAAGATCCTGGTCGCATTGGTGAAGATTTTCTTCAGGGCATGGTAAGAGGTGAAATTCCTCTTAATATTACTACCGGTGAAGATATTATTCTCGAGGAAGAGATTTCCTCATATCTGAATCCATCCGGTGATGGACTAGAGGAAAACCTGATGTACCAAGGGGAAGACCGGATGGACGAAGGGCAAACAAATAACAACAATAATGATGGCCCCTCGACAGGATCCGGCGAGGTACATATATATAAAGCCTCGTGTTACCTCTATTCATCAATTGATCTAGATATATCAATATATATATATATTAATCACTCTATCTTCTTCTTTTAGCCCACCGGCTCGAAGCAATCGACAGCTCGAACGAAATGAGGGCCGAACAAAAAGTTGGATGGTAATCAAAGGTTCACCATCGAAGAAATAGATGATGATGGTGAACCGATTGCTCCAGAGAGGCACCGGAGGATGTTTACAAATCAATGCGGGGTGCTTGTTAAGGAAAACCCGCCGATCACCATCCAAGAATGGAATAAGTCAAAGAAACCCGGTGAAGAATCCAACATCTATGTCACCGATGATGCCAAAGATGACCTTTGGTAGAATCTCATAGCGCATTTCATACTACCTCCAGAGTATGAAGAATTTGAGGCAGATGGCATTACCCCAAGGCCAGGTGGGCTTGAAAATAGAGCGAAAGTCAAGGAGTGGGCTCTGAGCAAGATGGTCGAACTGTACCGGAACCACACTAAAAGTTTATACGCGAAATACGTCACGAAAAAGAAAACTCCAGACTTCAAAGGAACAAACGAGAAGTTGAGAGAACAGTGGCCCGATTTTGTAAAGTACAAGCAATCTGATAAAGCAAAGGCAAAGTCGGCAAAGAATGCGTTAAATGCTGCCCAAAAGAAATACCATCATAAAATGGGGACAAGTGGCGACAAGAGTGTCGTCCCTAAGTGGGAAACTATGGAGAAGGACATGAGGGATAGAGGCGTCACTCCTGATATAGATGGATGGTCCGAGAGGTCAAAACATTGGTGGTACGGGCACGGGGGATCGTTGGTCCCAGAAACAGGGAAGACATTATTTCATGAAAAAATTCTAAAACCCTCCGAAGACCTTGTTCAAGCAATGAACGATGCTCAATTGGGATTGTTCCGTCCCGAGAGAGAGAACGAAGAGCTGACACGCGCCCTAGGGAATCCTGAAAAGGGTGGACGAACATGAGGCAAAGGCGCTCGTGTCTCGTGGAAGAAAGGGTTTCTCAGTATGATGTCAGTTATAGAAGCGGTCAGAGAAAGAAGGACCGGGAGACAGACTGGATCTCCAATGTAGAGCAGAACCTAGCTGATCTGAAGAACCTCATGCAATAAATTAGAAAAAGGTTGTCGTCAACTCACCCGCGGGCTGATGATCCTGCATTGGATCTTAGCCAGCAGAGAAGCAACGTGGCTTCCACGGAGGTTCGGGCTAATGATCAAGCACTACTAGATGATGCACCGGCTCCTCGCTACCCCGTGGATGATGTTAGAGAGATGGCACAATGTGAGCTACATCAGCCAATGAACAACCTGTCCTTCAAGGTGGCGATCGGCACTACTTTACCTTGTCTACCTGGAGCACTCGACCATTCACTTCCGATTCCACCTGGCTATGCTCGTGTCACGGTGGATGACATAGTGGAGGATTTTGCGGACCTAGAGATTGACATCGCTACTCCTGAAGGCCTTACGAAACTAGGAGATGTCAAGCGCAACATCATTCTATGGAAGAAGAAGTACATCAAGTTTTCAGGCTCGGCGCCAAGGCCACCGACTCCGAGGAATCCAAGTCCATCCCGCATCGAATATCGTCAACATCCAAGTCCAACCCAACCCGATTATCGTCAACCTCCAAGTCCATCCCGCCCCGCCGATGATCGCCGCAGCAGGAGTACATCAACTTGATCTCCGCCTTCGCGCAATACTCGATCTTCGCCTCCGCCTCCATGCAATACTACTACCTCGTCGAAGAAATGGAAGGTCGATGCTCCTCCATGCCCCACATCAAAGAAAGGTCAAACAGCGAAGATAGTCGACATCTCGCCGGCTCTTACAAAGAGACCTAATGACAAGACAGATGAGGAAACTAACATGGATGTGGCTTCCCAAGTTAAGGTGCATTTTGCACCTAAAAAGCCTGAGCCAAAGACGGTATATGATGAAAAAACCAAAAAGTGGGCTAAGTCCTTTCTTGAGCAACCATCCCAGATATCAATGAATTTGGAATCAGACTATGACCGGGAGATTATTAAGCAAGCAAAGAATAAAAAAAGCACAAGTGTAAAAAGCGGGAAGCAAGTTGCCCAGCTCGGAGCATAGAAGAATCAATCGGCCGCCCCACTCAAAGTCATTTCAGACCTCGACAAGGCCTTCAGAGCTGAAATGGATATGGACATGCAAATAATGGACCCCAGAGCCCGTACTAATGCTGCACTAATGGGCATCACTATATCGCAGGCCAAAAGACTTGTTACCGAAGCAAATATGTCTCTTGGTCAATATTTAGGCTATGAAGATACGCCAGCGGGCCAGATAGTACGGAAGTATGTCCAAGGGGAGCCTCTAGTCAGTAATGAGGAGCTCGCACGTCTATCCACACATATGCTAAATCTGCACGAATGGTACATGTCGCAAGCATAAAAAAGTATAAAAAAGATTGGTTTCCGGTGGACGTTAGAAAGGACAATCACTTCAAACCATACTCGATACAGGTTCAAATGACCGAACTGTTTCAGTTATACAACTAGCGCGCCCTCAACAAATATATCATTGGTTGCTACTGTCTGTAAGTGATTTATTTCTATAATTAAGTTTGTAGCTCAACTCGTTCATTGCATTTAATATATTATCCTAACTATATATCCTTTTGTATGATATTATATTCCACGGAATGAAGATGCTTGAATGCAAAAGAGCTAGAAGATATGACCCTGGGTTCATTGACCCATAAATCGTTAATGAATATACATTAAAGAATCACCCACTAGTAGAAAAAAGGCCATCCGTTCGTGCCCCCTAAGAGCATTAGTCCCGGTTGCGCCACTAACCGGGACTAATGCTGGCACGCATCCCGGTTCGAGCGGGCACGGGGCCCAGAGGCATGCGTCCTGGTTGGTAAGGGAGCATACGTCCCGGTTTGTAACACAAACCGGGACTAAAGGTTGGGCGTCAGCCACGTGGTGTGGCACACACCTTTAGTCCCGGTTTGTGTTACAAACCGGGACGTATGCTCCCGCCCTCTATAAATGCAACGCCCCAGCCCTCTGCCTCCACTCTGTTTTTTCTTGGTGGAACGTGTGAGGGGTGTGCTAGTTTTTTCCCCTATGCATGCATTCAAGGTGTTTGATGAAATGTTTGAGTGAATGATCCCGTTCAATTTCTCATAGAACAAAAATATAGAAGGCGTCCGAGACGCACTTGAGCTTTCTCCTCTTTATTTTCCTCGATCGAGGTTAGCAATCATATCTTTTCTCTGTCATTGATACAATGCATGTGTCGATGTGAATTGGTCATTTCACTATTTATGATGTCCTGTTTTTGATAAACTTACTTATATGATGCAGATGAACGGTCGGGAATGGATGTACGGTGACCGCCGTGTACCCGGGTATATGAAAGGCGTGGATAAATTTATCGATGTGGCTACGGCAAACAAAGAGAATAGTTTTATACGTTGTCCAAGTGTTCAATGTCGGAACAACAAGGAGTACTCTTCCTTGAAAATCATTCGCAGCCACCTGATTATGAAAGGTTTCATGCCCAACTATAATTGCAGGACCAAGCACGGGAAAAGAGGGGTTATGATGGAAGACGGTGAAGAAGAAGATGATGATAACAACTATCATCATATGTTTCCTGAATATAGTGATACTGCAATGGAAGACAATGGAGAGGAAGGAGGTGAAGAACGGGCATCAGATGAGCCGGCTGATGAACTTGGTAGGGTCATTTCTGATGCAAAGCGAGACTGTGAAACAGAAAATGATAAGTTGAAGTTAGAGGGCATGTTAGAAGATCACAAGAAATTGTTGTACCCAAATTGTGAAGATGGCAGCACAAAGCTCGGTACCACACTGGAATTGTTGCGATGGAAGGCAGAGTGTGGTCTAACTGACTCCTCATTTGAAAAGATGCTGAAAATAATGAAGCCGAAGTTTCCAAAACAAAACGAACTTCCCGAGAGTACCTACGAAGCAAAGAAGACTCTCTGTCCTCTAGGATTAGATGTTCAGAAGATACATGCATGCATTAATGACTGCATCCTCTACGGCTGTAAGGAGTATGAGAATTTAGATAAATGCCCGGTATGCAATGCATTGTGGTATAAGATCAGACGAGATGACCCTGGTGATGTTGAGGGAGAGCCCCTCGGAAGGGTTCTGCTAAGGTTATGTGGTATGCTCCTATAATACCAAGGTTGAAACGCATGTTCAGAAACAAAGAGCATGCCAGGTTGTTGCGATGGCACAAAGAAGACCGTAAGAAAGACGGGAAGTTGAGACACCCTGCTAATGGGTCACAGTGGAGAAAAATCGAGAGAGACTTCCCAGACTTTGCAGGTGACGCAAGGAACTTATGGTTTGGTCTAAATACGGATGACATAAATCCTTTTGGGGAGCAGAGCTGCAGTCACAGCACCTGGCCCGTGACTCTATGTATCTACAACTTGCCTCCTTCGTTGTGCATGAAGCATAAGTTCATTATGATGTCAGTGCTCATCCAAGGCCCGAAGCAACCGGGCAACGACATTGATGTGTACCTTAGGCCATTAGTTGAAGAACTCTTACAGTTGTGGGGCAAACCAGGTGTACGTGCATGGGATGAGAACAAACAGGAGCCATTTGATCTACGAGGGTTGCTATTCGTAACCATCAATGATTGGCCTGCTCTTAGTAACCTTTTAGGAAAGACAAACAAGGGATATAAGGCATGCACACACTGTTTAGATAAGACTGAAGGTACATATTTGCATAAATGCAAGAAGGTTGTGTACCTGGCGAATCGACGATTTCTTCCGACCAATCATCCCGTAAGAAAGAAAGGCAAGCATTTCAAAGGTGAGGCAGATCACCGGAAGAAGCCTGAACTCCCTGCTAGTGATGATGTATTTGGTATGGTCAAGGACATAGAAGTAATCTTTGGAAAGGGTCCCGGCGGTCAATCAGTTCGAGCAGCGTCGCTCTACAGACACGCACTCATGTGGAAGAAGAAATCTATATTTTGGGAGCTGCCATATTGGAAAGTCCTGTGTGTCCGCTCTTCAATCGACGTGATGCACGTGATGAAGAATCTTTGCGTGAACCTGCTAGGATTCCTAGGCGTGTATGGGAAGACAAAAGATACACCAGAAGCACGGGAAGACCAACAAATTATGAAAGACCCAAAGAACATGCATACACAGAACAAGACGGATAAAGGGCATCACTTAAGTCGTGCCAGCTATGCTCTTACCAAAGCAGATAAGGAAATCTTTTTTGAAGTCCTTTACAGTATCAAGGTGTCGTATGGCTTCTCATCTAATATAAAGGGGATAATAAATATGGCAGAGAAAAAGTTCCAAAACCTGAAGTCTCATGACTGTCACGTGATTATGACGCAGTTGCTTTCGATTGCATTGAGGGGGCTTCTACCAGAAAATGTTCGAGTACCCATTGTGAAGCTATGTGCATTCCTCAATGCAATATCTCAGAAGGTAATCAATCCAGATATTCTGCCAAGGTTACAGAAGGATGTGGTACAATGTCTTGTTAGTTTTTAGTTGGTGTTCCCACCATCCTTCTTCAATATTATGACACATCTCCTGGTTCACCTAGTGGAAGAGATTGCCATTCTCGGTCCGGTATTTCTGCACAATATGTTCCCCTTTGAGAGGTTCATGGGAGTCTTAAAGAAATATGTTCATAACTGTGCTAGACTGAAGGAAGCATCTCAAGGGATATGGAGCAGAGGAGGTCATTGAGTTTTGTGTTGACTTTATTCGACCTTAAGCCGATTGGTGTTTCGACTCATGGCATGAGGGAAGACTAAGTGGAAAAAGGCACTGGGAAAGAAAGCAATGATATGTAGGGACGGGATTCTTTCACTAAAGCACACTACAGTTCTACATAATTCCACCTTGGCAGCTCAGTATATCGAGGAACACAAGAATATTATGCGCTCAAAAACCCGGGGAAGCCTGAATCATGGATTACAGATGAACACATGAAGTCTTTCGGTGGTTGGATGCGGACACATCTCTTGAATGACACCACTGTTGGAGATCAACTATACTTGTTGGCTGCGTCACCATGTTCTACTGTATTGAATTTCCAAGGGTACAAAATAAATGAGAATACATTCTACACGATCGCCCAAGATAAAAAGAGCACCAACCAAAATAGTGGTGTCCGCTTTGATGCAATAGACGAGAATGGACAAATGGACACATACTATGGTTACATAGAGGAGATATGGGAACTAGACTATGGAGTCTCTTTTAAGGTCCCTTTGTTTCGCTGCAAATGGGTCAACCTGAATGGGGAAGGGGTAAAGATAGACCAGTTGTACGGAATGACAACAGTGGATCTCAACAATCTTGGTTATAGAGATGAACCATTCGTCCTAGCCAATGATGTGTCTCAGGTTTTCTATGTGAAGGACATGTCCTCCAGACCGAAAAAAAGAAAATATGCAAACGAATACTTCATATGATGAGCCAAAGCGTCACATAGTTCTTTCAGGGAAAAGAAACATCGTGGGAATCGAGGACAAGACAGACATGTCAGAAGATTATAATAAGTTTGATGAAATTCCGCCCTTCACAGTGAAAACTGACCCAAGCATTCCGTTAAATAAAGAAGATGCTCCATGGTTACGTATGAAGCGATCATAAGGAAGGACATATGCCAAGAAGTTCATGCTCATATTATGTAACTCTAGTTCATGTCTTTCGTGGTTTGTGGCTTCACCGAAGGATATCTTTCGCGGTTTGTGGCTTGACAGGAACTATATATAGGGGGCCTTTAGTCCCGGTTTTGTAGTCTCAGTTTTTAATATTAATAAATGTCTTGAGTGTTAGTCCTGTTTTGTGGATGGACCGGGACTATGAAGAAGTTGTCCCGATTCGTACTTACCATTAAGATCTGATCTCCAAACGCGCGCGGTCACATATTAGGGAGTGCCTCTATGACCAGTTTTTTGGAGATGCCGGAGGACTGGGATCTGACGGCATCTCCCTGAAACTGGTCGTAGTGGTGTCCCTGCTCTCGAAAACCATCTTGTAGCTTGTAACTTCTCTAACTAGATCAATACACCTGGGAGCTAACTAATTTCACATATTAGGGAGTGCCTCTATGACCAGGATCCGGTGGCATCTCCCTGAAACTGGCCGTAGTGGTGTCCCTGCTCTCGAAAACCATCTTGCAGCTTGCAACTTCTCTAACTAGATCAATACGCCTGGGAGCTAACTAATTTCACATATTATGGAGTGCCTCTATGACCAGTTTCTCGGAGATGCCGGAGGACTGGGCTCCGGCATCTCCTCAACTGGCCGTAGTGGTGTCCCTGCTCTCGAAAACCATCTTGGAGATGCCTCAAACTGGCTGGAGGACTGGACTCACAAGGATGCCTATTTATAGTACAAGCAGCTCGGCGTAGTGTCGGCACTTATGAAATAATGTCGACACTCACCCCTATTATTAGTGTTGACTCGTGTTTTGTCCCGGTTGGTGTCTCCAACCGGGACTAAAGGTTCATCTTTAGTCCCGGTTGGTGACACCATCCGGGAAAAGGTAGACGCCGCACGACATAATGTCGACACTCACCCCTATCATTAGTGCTGTCTGGCCCAGCCTGCCGAAATCCCTCCAACCGGGACTAAAGATGAACCTTTAGTATATTGAAAATCCGAACAATGATCATGTCTCGAAAAAACCTTCACCAAATGACCTTAACAAAAAAAACCTTTAGCTTTCCTTTTTGTCGCACGGAAAAGCCCTTTTCCATTTTCCGAGCGCAAAAAACGGGTCGTTTTATGAAGTAACCACCAAAATGCTATTTCAGAATGCTACCCCGTCCCATTTTCCTAAAATATTAGACCACCTTACATGGACTATCTCCCAACTGGGACATCTCAAACCTTTTCATCCATCCCGGGTAAAAAGGACAAATGTGTGCCGAATCGGCAGGGAGTGGGTCCGGTTTGTACTACAGGTACATGATCTATCGCCCGAGATTTTTTGAAAAAATCATTTTTAGACTCGCAATATGTGGTTTCTTTAGAGATCCAATGCAAGTTCTAACAATGATCGTCCCCTATCTTCATGCACGCCGGTTCGACCATAGTTAGAAATTCAGAAAATTCAAAATGGGCATAATAAATTCAAAAAAATATCCGAACAATGAAAATCCTTCGTGTAGTGTCATATTATGTGACATAGTTGAAAGGAAAAATACCAGACTTGATATATTGATCATGTCTCGAAAAAACCTTCACAAAATGACCTATCATGTTCGAGGTTTCATGGCTTTCGGTCCAAATGATCGATGTTATGTGCTGAATCGCGGCATAGTTTGTGATGCTGTGCCCATATTATGCATGCATGTGGAAATTTGTATGGAGAACAATGTTGCAGGAGGAAGTTTTCCTTTTTGTCGCACGGAAAAGCCCTTTTCCATTTTTCGAGCGCAAAAAATGGGTCGTTTTGTGAAGTAACCACCAAAATGCTGTTTCAGAATGCTACCATCCCAGTTTCCTAAAATACTAGACCACCTTACATAGACTATCTCCCAACTGGGACATCTCAAACCTTTTCGTCCATCCTGGGTAAAAAGGACAAATGTCTGCCGAATCGGTAGGAAGTGGGTCCGGTTTGTACTACAAGTACATGATCTATCGCCCGTGATTTTTTGAAAAAATCATTTTTAGACTCACAATATGTGGTTTCTTCAGAGATCCAATGCAAGTTCTAACGATGGCCGTCCCCTATCTTCATGCACGCCGGTTCGACCATAGTTAGAAATTCAGAAAATTCAAAATGGGCATAATAAATTTAAAAAAAATCCAAACAATGAAAATCCTTCGCGTGGTGTCATATTATATGACATAGTTGAAAGGAAAAATACCATACTTGGTATATTGATCATGTCTCGAAAAAACCTTCACAAAATGACCTATTATGTTCGAGGTTTCATGGCTTTCGGTCCAAATGACCAATGTTATGCGCTGAATCATGGCATAGTTTGTGATGCTGTGCCCATATTATGTATGCATGTGGACATTGGTATGGATAACAATGTTACAGGAGGAAGTTTTCCTTTTTGTCGCACGGAAAAGCCCTTTTCTATTTTCCGAACGCAAAAAATGGGTCGTTTTGTGAAGTAACCACCAAAATGTTGTTTCAGAATGCTACCGTACCATTTTCCTAAAATACTAGACCACATTACATGGACTATATCCCAACCGGGACATCTCAAACATTTTCGTCCATCCCGGGTAAAAAGGACAAATGTCTGCCGAATCGGTAGGAAGTGGGTCCGGTTTGTACTACAGGTACATGATCTATCGCCCGTGATTTTTTGAAAAAATAATTTTTAGACTCGCAATATGTGGTTTCTTCAGAGATCCAATGCAAGTTCTAACTCATATCTGCAATCTCATCATTGTCATTGCACATCTCTAGACTCATATCTGCAACCTCATCACTCTTTCCCATGACTTCCACCGTAGCACTAACTCCCAGGGAGGCGGAGGCGCTTTGCGCCTCGAACTACCCCTGCCGGGCCACTCGTGTCCCCTGGCTGGATGCTGAATCTTTGGCGGTGGCGTGTCGGTTCCTCCTGTCCCTCTAGGTGTGGCGCGTCGGATGGCCATCACAAACCACTACTACTTCGAGCTCACGCCGGAGCAGCGGAGGAATCCCAGATGGCATCCTGACTATTTCCCGACTTGGGAAGCCTTCTTCGTGGATCGGCGTGAGAGGGCGCTCGCCAGGCACGAGGAGGACGGCCCACCTCCTCCGAACTTCGACGAGGCCAGCCGTCGGTTGTGGTGGCGCGGTCAAACTCTCCAGAGCGTCATGGCCTACGACACGGCCGCCGACTCTAGCCTCCACCTGCGCTACCCTCAAGTCCAGCCCACTCGTACTCAGCCTTCAAGGTTCAACTACGGCGACCCCGACGACGATGCAATGACTTTTGGCGACTCTGTCATTTATGGCGAGTATTACAGGTGTAGGCAGGAGCATGACTGAATCACTCCAACATTGCAAAATAAGTTCGGCCAATTGTGGCTTAATCGGGCCATGTATCTTAATTTTCAGTTCTTCTATGTAACTTTGTTTTAGTTGTGTTATGTACTTTAATTCCAGTTCTATCCTAATAAATTTTTCTTTCCGCCCAATATTTCCCGTCCTTTCTTTCCCGCCCATTAATATATAAAAATTATAAGTTAATTCAAATCCAAATTAAAAATAGAAAATGGTTTTCAATTAGTTATTCAAATTCAAACACTTTTTATGTTTGAAGTTTTTCTAAATTCCAAATTAATATTCAAAAAATATAAGTTAATTCATCTTTAATTTTAAATGGTTCATAGTTTAAATGGTTACATTAATTATTTTTTAAAAATATAAAATGGTTTTGAATTAGTTATTCAAATCCAAACACTTTTTATGTTTAAAGTTTTTCTAAATTCCAAATTAATATTCAAAAAATATAAGTTAATTCATTTTTAATTTTAAATGGTTCATAGTTTAAATGGTAACATTAATTATTTTTTAAAAATAGAAAATGGTTTTGAATTAGTTATTCAAATTCAAACACTTTTTATGTTTGAAGTTTTTCTAAATTCCAAATTAATATTCAAAAAATATAAGTTAATTCATTTTTAATTTTAAATGGTTTATAGTTTAAATGGTTACATTAATTATTTTTAAAAACAGAAAATGGTTTTGAATTAGTTATTCAAATTCAAACACTTTTTATGTTTAAAGTTTTTCTAAATTCCAAAGTAATATTCAAAAAATATAAGTTAATTCATTTTTAATTTTAAATGGTTCATAGTTTAAATGGTTACATTAATTATTTTTAAAAACAGAAAATGGTTTTGAATCAGTTATTCAAATTCAAACACGTTTTATGTTTAAAGTTTTTCTAAATTCCAAAGTAATTATCATTTAAAAAACATTACAAATTTAAACCCCAAAATAAAAAATAAGATGGGAACACAGAGAAAATTCCTGAAAATTTTGAAAACAGGGTCATACGTCCCGGTTGGAGCCACCAACCGGGACTAAAGAGCCCTGCGCGCGCCCCTTGGGCTAATGAAAAAAAAGTGGACTATACGTCCCGGTTGGTGGTATCAACCGAGACGTATGACCCTTTAGTCCCGGTTGTTGGCATCAACCCTGACGTATTCTCCCTCCCCTTTATACACGACGCCCCTTCTCCTTCTCCTTCTTTCCCGTTCCTCATCAACCGCAACAGATCATCGCCGCCGCCGCGAGGACAAGCGCTCGGACACCGTCAGGCTGCCCAACCACTGCCTCGCTGTCGGCCTCCACGAGCTGCCCCGCTGTCGCGCCTCCACGTGCTCCTCGCCGGCGCTCCAAGCCTCGCCGACTCTGGCCACCACCTCCACCGCTGATTCCGGCCACCCCGAACCCCTCCGTCAAGTTTTTCGAGCTCCTGGTGAGTTTCTAAAGCTCAAGGCGAGCTCCGTTTGCCTGCTTGCTTGCTGTAGCCGCCGCGCGTCGTGTCCGAGCAAGCTCCGCCACTCGCCGCCATCGTGACCACTGTTCCGATGACCACAAGCGGGCGGCAATTCCACCACTGGGTCCGCCTCGATCTCCTCTTTCCAACTAGCCTACCCACTAGCCCGCGCATGCAGCGAATCGACGGATTCGAGCCCAACCCGAGGATCCCCATTGCTGATGTCATGCTAACATCAGCATGAGGCAATATATCCTCTTTTCTTTTTATTAAAATCATTCTTGTAATTCTTGTTTGAAAATAATTATAATAACCCATGGGGCCCAGACATCAGTGACTGTGAGTAGCCCCAGATCGAGTGAGAAATGTTTCCCAGCCTATGGTGACGTCAGCCTGAGGTCATAAATGTTTTAAAATTAATTAAATAAATTTCAGAAAATGATTTAATATTGTAAAATCAATAACTTATTATTTATAAGTCAGAAAAGTATGTATAATATACCAAAATGTTCAGAAAAATGAAACCTACCTCTTTAAGCTATAATCATGCATTGTTAAGCAACTTACATGACAAGTATGATTAGAAGAACATAGTAATCCCTCACAGGTGATTCCGGAGTTTCCCCGAGTTAGGGTTTGCGCCCTCGGAACCCCGTTTAATTTGTCGAGCATGCTTTAGGGTTACTTTTCAATACATTTTAACTTATCATATCATCATACTTGCTTGATCATTGTATCGATGCCATGTGTTGATTGTTCCCCTCTCTTTCTGGCGTTCGGTTCTTCGCGGTAGAATACGAGATCGAGATCAAAGACCGAGGTCAACACCATCAAAGATCGAAGATTTCTTGATAGCCATCATATTGTAGATGCTTAGCCATGATATTAGTTGTCATAGACCCCAGTTGAATCGATGTTGCACCTAGGGTTAGACGGTGTGTCCTCGCCAGGGCATCCCGAACCCGAGGGTTGATTGATTGCCTCCTTTCTTTCCGGTATTGGTTCTTCGCGATAGGATCCGAGCCCGATGGTTTCTCGGAATTAGGGTTTCTGATATTGTAAATTCATTTTTATTATTGTGTATGTATATATTAGGGTTTCTCCGAATTAGGGTTTATATCTCTCAACACCATACCTAACATTCTCCCTTAGCCGCTTTGACTTATCCGTTTTTCCACCTATGCAGAAAATATGGACCCACACGACAGAGACGAAGAAAAGGAAGAGTTGATCCAAGGTGTGATCCGCGGGGAAGAAAATTTAGATGTATCGACGTTTCTGAACAACTCCGATGAGGGTGATCCTCTTTTTGCCGAAAGAAACGACTTGTTTGATGTTGAAGGTGATGCCTTCCGCGAGGGACAAGGCGATGCCTTGTGTAATAGAGAAGACGACCGCTCTGGCGAGGTGCATGTAATATAATTAATTCATTAATTAATCATCTGCTATCTATATAGAAATAGTAACGACGATCTTTCTTCTTTTAGCCCTCCGGATCAAACAAATCTACTGAAAAGAGCGGACGAGGCCCAACCAAAAAGTTGGAAGACCATGAGAGGTTCAGGATCGAAGATATCGCTAAAGACGGCAAACCGACGGCTCCTGAAGTTGTCGCAATCAAATTTGTGGCACAATGCGGAGTAATCGTTAGGGACTTAATCCCGATCACGATTCGAAATTGGAATAGGCCTGCTAATGCAGATGAAGAGGGAACATGTTTATTTGTCCCTAACAAGGCCAAAGATTTACTGTGGAAGAGGCTCATGGTTAATTTCAAACTACGGAAGATAGAGCTGGATCCAAATGCGGAGGATCCAGTTGAGGACGCCTTAGAACATGGGAGAGCCATGGAGGCTAAGGTCAGGGAGTGGTCTTTGAAGAAGATGGCCTAGTGTTTCACCAACTGGAAGAAAATATTGCACCTTGACTATGTCGTGAAAGAGAATACTTCGGATTTCAAGAATATTCAGTTTGAGAAGATAAAACCATTCTAGGCTGAGTTTGTGAAATACAAGACATCAGAAAAAGCTAAGAAAATTTCTGCAACGAATAAGCTGAATGCTTCTAACAAGAAGTATCACCATACTATGGGGAAAGGTGGCTACAGGCCTGGCATTCCTAAGTGGGAGAAACTTGAGAATGAACTGCGTGCTAAAAATATCACCCCGAGACAGACGATTGGGTAGAACGTGCAAGGAATTGGTTTTACGGGCATGGGGTCACGTTGGACTCGGAAGGGAAGTGTATATATAACATACGACATAAAGAAGACTCCTTGCCAATCGAGAATATGAGAAAAGCAGTAAAGGCTGTTAAAGATGGGGACTTCATTCTCGATAGAGAGAATGATGAGCTCACACTCGCCCTTGGAAACAAGGAACATGATGGACGAACACGAGGCACAAGCGGCTCCAAACTATGGAGAACTGGGTTTCCCGAAGAGAGAAAGAAATATCCTGATAGAAGCCGTCAGAGGAGAAAGGACGGAGCGGAAGTTGAAGCAGATATTCAGAAAGAGCGAATGCGTATAATTGAAGAACGAATAAAGCAACAACAAGATGAAATTAACACACTTAAAGAGCAAAGTACTACCGGCCCATCTCAGCAGCACACTGCATTCGATGCTACCGGCCTATCGAATAATCGAAAAAGCAGTGTGGCTTCCACCAAGGTCCCGGGTGATGACAATGGCGATGACGATGGTGCAAGCGATGAAAAGCTGTGGCTACCTAGTGGATGATACCACAGATATGACACACTGCGAGCTACATGTCAAAGTTGTGAACATATCAATGAAGGTGGCGGTCGGCTATGCCTTACCAATTGGACCCACACCAACTTACCACGGTCGTCCGGTTCCACAGGGCTACGCTGTTGTCGGGGTGGATAAAATCATGCCCACCTTTGAAGTTTTGGATCTTCACTACCCTGCAGGTGAAGGGGATGTGACTGTACTGGGAGACGCAACAAACGTCATCATTCTATGGCTAAAGGAATGTATCGTGCTTCGAAATCACAGGCCAAGGCCATCTTCGCCGCCGCCTCACCCGTCTCCAGCGAGGTCGTTGTCGCCGCGGCAGCCGTCTTTGTCGCCTTACCCGGCTCTGTCGCCTCACCAATCTCCAGCGCAGCCGTCACCGCGGGAGCCATTGCCGGCGCCTCAGGATAAAAAGCGTAAGCGTACCGCTACTCTACGTGATCGCCGAAACGTAAACAAGAGCCTCTTCCAAAAGTACCAAAGGTTCCTCCCAAGAGATCTTATGACTATACTGAAGAGGAGACTGCGGCGATCGTTGATGCAGAAACGGCAACGTTTTTCGCTAAGCTGAGGCAGCCGAAAGAGCCAGAGTTCCCCAGCACCAAAGAAGAAAAAGCCAAAGTGTTGAAAATGATAAAGACTCTTCATCAACCCGAGCCAAAGCTATCATCAGACTATGAGCGTTCTATTCTCAAGTCACATGCGGCACAACAAGCCTCGAAGAGCAGTACTGATGCAAGCGAGAAATCTGTTGCCCAGCTCGGAGAACAAGCAAAACAGTCTTGCGCCCCTCTCAAGGTGAATTCCCATACCAATGTGGGGTCGAGCAAATATGGGGCCGAAGAGCAGTATGATCCAGAGGTAGTTGCACAATACGGAGAAGCTGCCGCTGCTCAAGGTATGAGTATTGCCCAGTACTTATCCTAGTTAGAGTACTTCCCCGTGAGTGAAGTAGCATACAAATACAGTACGGCAAACCTCTCGTCAAACCTGAGGAGGTAAATAATCTTCCAACAAAAATGTGAAGATTCAATAACTGGTACATGCATGCCACAAAGGCCGGGGCTAACTGGATAGTGCTGAGGGTTACAAAAAAAGCATCATGGGAAAGAAAAGGATGACATGATATCCATTGAATTTTATGAACTATTTCAATTATTCAATCAAGACGCCTTGAACAAATCGATCATCAGTGCCTATTGTCTGTAAGTACTAATTCTGTAATTAATTTAGTCTCCAACTATCTCACCTTGTTTATTGCATGTATATAATCATACTGTAATATGCAGAATGAAGATTCTCGAATGCAGCAGAGGACAAATCTATGACATTGGCTTCATTGACCCATATTGGGTTCATGAAGCTAATCTCAAAACAAGCCCCCAGGATACGGAGGATAATATAGTACATGCGTTAAGGTTTCAAGAAACCAAAAGGGAAATACTTTTTCCTTACAACTTCGAGTGAGTGTTATTGTCTTGTATACACTTTCTATTTCGCTTACTCGATGTTAAGTATATAATTGATTAGTTATGCATTCGCAGCTTCCACTATATTCTGTTAATCATTCAACTTGACAAAGGGCGTGTACTAGTCATGGACTCAAAACATAAACCCCTTGAACAGTGGAAGGACATGCAGATGCTTCTCCAGCGGTAATTCTAATCATTACGACACTATATCGGTAACGTTCGTGAATTTTATGATATCAAGTAATTAATAACTTATTTTATTCGTTTTCTTTGTTGGGCAGCGCTTGGAAACGGTTCACCAACAAGGCTAGGGGTGTTTGGAAAGCGGAGCTTACATTTCAAGCACTAGATGTAAGCAACACTAGCTATATCCACACATTTATTTGATTCTAGTTTTGATACAGTTATTATCATGCTTGATTATTATTTTGATTGAACTATGTCTCGTAAAGTGCCTGACGCAGGGACCAGGTAACAATCTATGTGTATACTATGTTTGCGAGTTCATCCGGCAGACGTGCGATGAGAAGGGCAGAAATTTAGAGCAACTCCACGTACGTAAACAATTTTTATAGTTTTTAATTACAATCAAATTGTGTTTAGTTTCATTCATATAGGCTGACTCCTTTTTTAAATCAGATCGAACGTCTACGGGACGGTCTTCTACCAAAGGATCGCGTACGAGAAATTCAGGAAGAATTGGCGGGATTCTTGGATGCAGAAGTCCTAAACCCAAAAGCAGAATACTATTCGGCTGTGTATAGACAATAGAGATTGTAAAAAGAGCAACTTTTGTATGTAGTGCATGAACTCGATCTTGTGTAATATAATGGTTCCTTCATTGATGAGTGCAAAACACTAAATAAACAATAAAACAACATAAATGAATTCTCTGCCACGGCACAAAACGTGGTCAAAATGCTGCCGCGGCAACAAAAGTTGCCAAAATGAATTCCCTGCCGCGGCAGAGAAATGTGTCAAATCTCTTCTGCGGCAGAAGCTTATTTGTCGGTTAGTATTAACCGACGGTTGTTCTCCCGCACGGAGCAGCGGCCACGTGTATGATCTTTTGTCCCGGTTGGTGGGGCAACCGGGACTAAAGGTTCGGGCTTTAGTCCCGATTGCCCCATCCCGGTTGGGTAACCGGGACTAAAGCCCCTTACCAACCGGGACCAATGGGCCGTTTTGCACTAGTGACCCCAAGGACGTGTAGGAAGACCTGTGCAGGTTATTAACCGAGAATAATTTTGTTAATGAAATACTATTTCCTTACAACTTCAATTGAGTGTTTCTATCGTGTATATATTTTATTTTTGCTTACTCGATGAGCTATGCATGTATGCTTATGTAAACGTCCGCATATTCCACTGGATCTTGCTAAACATTCAAGTTGACAAGTCCCTAGTTGAAGTCCATGACTCATTAAGTTGGGACCAAGAGCAGTGGAGCGACATGAAAGCAATGCTCCATAAGTAATTTCAATCATTATAGCATTATATCGGCCTCTTTCGTTCATTTCCTGATATCAAGTAACTAGTAACTCCTTTGTTCATTTTCTTTGCCGAGCAGGTGTTGGACACGGTTCAGACCGAAAATACCAGGTCCATTCAAAGAGGAGCTAACTTATAAAATGGTGAAGAGTTTACAGCAGCCACTAGAAACTCATTTATGTGGATACTATGTCTACGAGTACATCCGCGAGTTGACCAGTGAGCGGAAAGTTGAATCACATTATATTTATGGTTTGCGAGAGAAACTAGAGCCAGACCAGCGCATACGAGCAATTCAAGAGGAGCTGACAGGATTTATGATGAAGGAGGTCTTTGATGTACATGGAGAGCATTATGCGGATGACGTGGAACTCGATTTGCCTTAGTGATCTTCATGTAGTTGATATGATATATATATCATCAATGACCATGTAATTTGAAAACATTTCTTCCTTTTGATATGATTGATTATATGTATGCTTGCAAGGGATCCATTAATTATATAGATGCATCAACATGTACTGTGTATGTAGTAGCGTAGAATTTGTGTACTGAAATATATGTTTGAAATTATAGTGAAACATAAAAAGAAAAAGGAACGAAATGGCAAAAAAAAGGAAACACACAATCTCTGCCGCGGCAGAGAAACACGCAATCTCTGCCGCGGCAGGAAACCATATAGTCCCGGGTGGTGTTAAGGCCCGGGACTAGAGGGTTTCCGCCCCCCGCGGCGCTGAAACATCCACGTGGCTGTTATTAGCCGCGGGCCATAGCGAGCCGGGACTAGAGGGGGGGCTCTAATCCTATTTTTGCAGTCCCGGGCGCAAAACCAGGACTAGAGCTAGTTACGGTCCGGGACTGGAGGCCTGTTTTCCACCAGTGCACGGTCACGGCGGGAGAGGGAGCAGGAGCGGGAGCGGGAGAAGGAGATGGGAGCCGCGAGGTGGGCTCAACGGCCGGCGGGGTCGACTTCTCGCTCATGGCGGTGAGTGGAGGCGACGGCGGAGCGGAAATCGCGGGGGCGAGCAGATCCGAGCCGGCGGCAGCGGGTGGAGGGAAGGGGAAGGAGCTGAAATTTCCGTCGAGCGCTTTCGGCAGTTGCACTGCGGGTTCGCGCTTGGTTTCCCCTCCCAGCCCACGAAAACCCAGATCGCGCCTCCGATCCCGCGCCCACCCCGCAAAATAATTTGCAGTTTCGAGCGTTTGTGGGGACTGATCTGCGCCCTCTGGCGAACTAAACCGACAAATTAGTGGTTATTATGCGGGTTCGCCTCTTTTGCGGGGACTGTTAGAGATGCTCTAACGAGAACAGATTTAGACGCAGCAAGAGCTCCCTTTTGTTTTTACAGATGGAAAAACAAAAAAAAATTCTTTTTACAGATGAAAAAACAAAAAAGAACTGTAAGTATATGCAACACGTATTCTTATGTAGTCCTATTGTTCAACCTCAAGAAAATACGCCAACAATTCAGGTCTTTAGAAAATACGCAGTAAGAAAATACGCCAACAAGCCGGAACACCAAAACGAACACATAACCAGGCAGGTCTTGAGACCTCTTTCAACAATGCACGAACGAAGTTGGGTTTTACATAACATAGTCATTAGCCTCAGTTGCCCACACATACTGCAATCTCTCTGAAGTTTCTGCACCTGCAAACGTCAGGTAAATGCTGCATAGCATAACTTACTGACTAACACACAGAAGGCAAGATAGCACAAGTGTATGTTTCGCCCCAAAAAAGTACAGTTAACCAGCTCTGCAGCAAGCCTGAACACCGGAACGAAAAAATTGGTATGCAAATATCCAGACATCTTCCAATATAACGCAATATTCAGTCAACTTTAGGTAGTCCTTAGCCTCAGTTACAGCATCATAGTACAAACAGTTAAACCGCACACCATGACCAAATTAACAGTCTTACAGTAACTTGGTTACAACAGATAAACATAGATGAACCACTCAATTGAACGCTAAACGTGCAAGATACTTTTGCTTTGCAGCACCCTACCTGTCTAAGGATAGTAGAAATGTTTGGTGTATCGTAGATCTTTGAAGTGTTGTGTCATAGCTAGTGAGATATTGGAGTAAGCCAAATAAACAAGATAGATCTAACTTTTACATGAGTGGCGAGGCTGCAACAGCGTTGGCACCAATGGGGGGCTGGAAATTTCAACTGATGCAGTCTCTCGGAACTTTTTGCACCTGAAAACGTCAAGGTAGAAGCTGCATAGCGTAACCGAGAACACATATTTACACGCAGCAAGGGCTCCTCCCTTTTGTAGATTCAAAAACAAAAGGAACTGTAAGTATATGTTGTAGGTAGAAATGTAGTCCTATTGTTCCACCTGAAAAAAATATGCCAACCAGCTCTGCAGCAAGCCTGAACATCAAAACGAACATATAATCAGGCAACCTAGCTATTTCAGCAACAATTATGTAGTTCTCATTTTCATTGATGGTACTTCTTAAAAAGAGTTCACACAATCGTGAACAGACATGTTACAATCTCCTGCAACAACCCACACAACATAACTGCCACTTCTACCAAATTGGACCAATTCATGAACAGACATGTTACAATCTCTCTGAACTTTCTGCACCTGCACACGTAAGGTAGAGACTGCATAGCGCACATAACTTACTGAAGAACACATAGATACAAGGGGTAGGACCTCCTCCTTTTTGACGAAAGGTAGATAGCACACAAGTGTATGTAGTAGGAAGTCCTACTGTTTCGCCCCTAAAAAGAACAGTCAACCATCTCTGCAGCAAGCCTGAACATCGGAATAAAGAAATAAATAGGCAAGTCTTCAGACATCTTCCAACATAACGCACGAATTCAGTCAACACTATGTAGTCCTAGTCTCAGTTACAGTATCATAGTACAAACAGTTAAACCACACACCATGACCAAATTAACAGCCTTACAGTAACTCGGTTACAACAGACGAACATAGACGAACCACTCAATTGAACGCTACTGCATATCTGAAACTTAGTTATATATCCAAAAACTCCACTTGCCTCACCGAAACCTACAGGTTACAAGCTAGTACTGGATACAGATACACACAGAAGGAGTGCCTGTACATGCCCTATAAGTAATCACAAATTACAATCATCCATGATTCAGCATAGTATAGCACTCTCTCGAATGTTGACTGCCATTTACAGAGTATGGCTCAACCTTCTAGTCTGCATTCACTTTCAGAACGAATACGACCATGTGCAGAGCCTTCAGAACCAAGGTGGATTTCAGAACCATGAATCCATGGCTAATCTTACCAAGAAATGAAACCGGATTCCACCGAAACAACAGCCGGGTCATGTTGATGGACCCAGATGTTCATGACAGTGGTGCTTTATGCCCCTAGCATGATCTGAAAATATAGAATACACACATTTGAGATGGCAAATCTTGTAATATCTCTAGATTGCAATTCTTGAGCATGAGTACAATATATCAAAATTCCATGTCGCTAACTGAAATATATTACTTACAACCTTACTGAAGTTTTCATTATTCGCAAATAACAAGAAAGCAAACTTAGATTAGTTGTAGGTGTTTGAAGAAAGTGCGTATATACCTATAGTGTAGAAGCTCACGTATGGGATAATTTTGTCTGTAAATCTCATGTTGGTCAACTTCCTGGCTTTGCCTGAACTGATATCCACCATATACGATCCAACATGTGTGCTCAAGAAGATGACGCCATCTGCGGATCCAACCAGAAGGCCGCCTGATATGCCATCCCAATCGGGCGTGGTCCAGCAGCCAGGGCGGGGCACCAACATGTCGAGATGGATGACACTGTGTCGCGGCCACGCCACAGCTCCGTCTTCACCAACCTCCCTTGACCACAGGTGGAGGCTAGACTCCTTCACGCCGGCAAACACAAGCACACCATCGTCCTCCGCCATAACAAGGACAATGTGCTGCTGGTACTCCTGGAATCGGGTGTCGATCACCGACAGGCGCTTTTCAGCTATGTTGTACTCCAGGATCCTGTTGCTCATATTAGACGGGAAGTAGACTGTTTTCCCCATTAGAACACTGAATCCCAAACCACTGTCCATGAACCTCATATACTCCATGCCAGGGTACTGCTCCATGGCGGTATCTGGATACTCAGCGAAGATGGTGTCACTCCACTCGCCGGCCACCGATGAGTAGACGGAAGCGAACGCCAACTTGTTGAGGCCTGCGAAGGCCACGAGGAAGGGGCCGCCGTGGCAATCGAGGTGGTCGCAGCCGTCCATGGCGCAGAGCACCGTGGCGCTCCAGGAGCCGTACTGAAAATCAGGCAAGAGCATCCTCCACTGCTCGTCCGTAATGGGGTCCCATACGACGAATTCGATGTCCGGCTTCGGCGGGAAGCTGTAGAGGAGGACGCGGCCGTGGCGAGAGTCGAGCACGATCCAGTTGGGGCGGTGGGTGCCGCCGGGCGGGCGGAAAGGCGTGGTGGGTACCAGGACGCAGTGGTGAGGCTTCTCTGCGCTGCCCTTGTTGTGGATGAACCCGAGCAAGGGCGGCGTCCGGCGGTGGAGCTCGCGGTAGGTACGGCAGAAGGCCGGATCCGAGAGGAGCCGTCGCCACGGCTTGCAGCAGAGGGAGGCGCGGAAGAGGCGCCTGGGGTCGTCCGGCGGGGTGCGGAGGAGTATGTCGCGTATGGCGTCATCGGGCAGCTGCGGCGGCGGCGGCGAGAGGCGGCGCCGGCGAGACGAACTCATCTTGCTCCGGTGGGATTTGGGTGCGGCCTGCGACTGGAAATGATTTTTCTTTTTGGATAAAGGAAGATGCCCACTGTCCACTGATGAAGCAGAGTCGCATTTTGGCAAAAAAGTGATTTGAGATCCACCGACTCAAGAGAGCTTTTCTCACAATAAAATAAAACTTTAACTCAAGAAATTCTAAAGAATACGCAACTACCTGTACATGTCTACTACGCGCGTACAAAATTTTGTCAACATTTGTGGTTTGATCAACAGTCTCTAATTCAAAATACCTGAGATCTATGTTGTCCAAATATTGGAGTATACCTTTCATTCATAACATATTTTTATATTTTTGTAATATCACCGTAGCATTTTCTATATGTGTAGATTAAGCAAAATATCACCATAATATTTCAGAGACACCGGTGCAACAAAATTTGTGCAGCGAGTAATTCCCATTTTGTTGCAACAAATCAGCGAGTGGGTCATCTATGTTTGTCAGTTATTTAAATTATCATAAGTCTGTTATTTTAATCATGGTGTGTGGATTAACTGTTTCCACTATACTGCAACTGAGGCTAATGACTATGCTATGTAAAACCCAACTTCATTCATGCATTGGGTTATGTCGAAAGATGTCTAAAAACCTGGTTGGTTATTTGTTTGTTTTGATGTTCAGGCTTGCTGCAGAGCTTGTTGGCGTATTTTTTTAGGTGAAACAATAAGACTACCTACCGTAAGATGTTTTTCCATCTGTAAAAAGAAAAAAGGAGGGATCTCTTGCTGTGTCTAAATTTGTATTCATTAGTCCGTTATGCTATGCAGCTTCTACCTGACGTTTTTAGGTGCAGAGAGTTCAGAGAGACCGCATCAGCTCAAATTTCGAGTCCTCCGTTGGTGCCATGTTGCAGCACTTCTCGAGCTCGAGCATTTTTCTAATCACCAGTTCACCATGCCAGTGAAACGAGGCGATGAAACATGAAAAGGGAGATCATGAGATTGATTACGGTAGGGAGAAAATTGATAGCAATGAAGAGGCGGATCTAAAGCTCTTCAAAATGATGCTTGCAAAGTGCTTATCTAATTGTGATATTTATTGACAAATCTAAGGGGTTATTTCATACCGAGTCTTTGTGCCAGAAGTACACAAAGCCCCCACATTTACTACAAAGTAGCCGCCGAAATGCAAAGAAAGCATACAAAGTACAAGTCACAAAAAAATCGCTAGTTGGTGAAGATGTCCCTAACAACAGATTACACATTCTGTCTAAACGAGACCATTAGAAACTCGGCGGTTTTTAATCAAGGAGAAGAGGTGTATGAGACAACATTGTTGGACCCGTGGAATAAATCCGGCAACTAGGTTCGAACCCACGGATTTTAAATTAAGAAGAAGAGGTGGGACACACGTCATTCGACAACTCTCACCACTGGGCTAAAGAACCCATCCACGATTACACATGCTGTCACCATAGAAGTGGTGTACTATCGCCTATCTGTTCAAGGGAAACCGCTGTTAGAAATAATGGGGCTAATCCATTTAGGCCCATGTGTATTTCAGATTTTTTCTAAATCTCAAAGCCTAAATTTGTGGCAGCCTATTTGTGTTTGAGCCCATGTTAGTGGCAGCTCACATGAAAGTGGAGTGGGAGCTCAAGTTTAGTCCCACATGGAAAGTTGGAGGAGAGTTGCATTACCTTATAAGGTGGAGTGTTGCACCACTTTGTAAGTGAGTAGCAATAAGAGAGATACACGCGCGCGCTCCTCCTTCGACGACGTGCGCGTGCCGCGGGTTGCGGGAATCTCGCCGAGCCGAGCTTTATTTTGCTGCCCAGAAAAACTGTGAGGTTTTGCCAGACGTGTCAAACAGTTAGCTTATTCGGCTACTGTATCCGACCCGAATATGCGTAACGTGGACTCAGCCCACGTTTCGCCTCCGTTAGGGTTTCCTGAGCTTCTCTATATAAAGTCATACGCGGCTACCGCCACAATACCACCGAAAACCAATCTAAGGTTTTGCCATCCTCTCTACTTGCGCCGTCACCGTAGTCTACTCCATCCCGCTTGCCGGCGTGCACCGGCAGACGGGAGATCAGGTCTCCGGAACCACTCGCACTTGTGATCCTGTACGGGAGAGGGCGAATAAGGTTTTTGGGAAGCGCTCTGCGTGACTGCTCGAGTTCTCCATCACGGGTTGTCTTCCATCCAAGTCAGACGGTGCTGCCTACCGCCGTCTTCGTCGCCATCTGCTGCGATCACTCTTTCCCAAAGTTTCTACTACGACAACCGAACGGTACATGCTACGTGCTCCTGTTTTGGTTATTCGTCATGTTCTGCGAGTACATGTTAAGCTGCTATTTGTTTCCGATCATCATGTTGTTTAGTACATCTAGTATGTTCGAGTTACATAAACTAGTAGCTGGTTTTGTCATGATTTATATTCTGGAATTAGTCGTGGAAATTATGTCTAATAATCCAACAACCGCTATCGAGATTTTCCAACACCGATGCTGCCTCGCCACTCGTGTAAAAGTTGGAAGTATCTTGTTTATTTGGCTTACTCCAATATCTCACGATGACATAAAACTTCAAAGATGTACACCAAACATTTCATACCTTTAGCGATCTAGGGCATATGTATATATATAGCCGCACCATTCGTATGGAGTCATGAGTGGTATAGCGCATCAAGTTTTGGCCGAGTCCTCATGCTGTCATGCAGAAAGTGAAATCACCGAGTTAACTGCTAACCCAGGTTTTTTCAGAAGAGCAACGAAACGTGTGTGATCGGTTCACCAGCTGGCTCTGTCCGACTCGTAATGTCTCTCTGTAGTTTCTGAATGCAATGGGATTGTCCTGAATGAAGAACGTGATCGGTTTTATGAGCTCTTTCCGACTTGTAAGGAAAATGATATGGATCCCTCGGACGATGGGGGGTTTCCATCGTCCTCCACCCCCCAAAATCGCCTCAAATTTTATTTTTTCTGCAAAAGGCCTAGTTCCTGAATGCAATGCAATGCAATGGCCAACGGACAGACCGTTTCCAAGTCGAATTCAGAGTCGGCCTAGTTCACCGAACCATATATACCACCACAAGCACATCCTCTGCTGACAGAGAAGAAGGAACTCACGCGCGTACATGGGGTGGGCGAGGAAACTGGTGTTTCTCACGATCTCCCTCGCTGTTGTGCTACTAGCACTGTTCTCCGTTCTCGGCGAAACAAGGGCCGATGGCGGCGCCGGCCGGAGTCACCGTCTACGTCCTCCGCGGTTCCATTACGAGTCCGGCTACTTGTACATCGCCGACGCCTACATGGGGCCGATGCGTGTCGGGCCTGGCGGGTACCTCTACATGAGGCGGCAGTGCTCGCCATGGATGCTGACGGATTGCCCCCTGGCTTCACGGATGGAGCTGTCGTTGATGAGAGGATAGGCCTTGTGCAGTTTCCTTTCCTCGCGGTTGCTGTGACGGACCAGACCACCGATTGATGGCCATATAGTAGTCAGAGTGACGGACCAGAACAACGATTTGAAGATTATCAGGAAGCGTATGGTCATGAATCAGCAAAGCATTCGCGATTGGATGGACAAACATTGCCATGCGTCTCTGTGTCAACAGGTTGATCCAACAGCTGAACCAGGGCTAGCCACATCAAATCATCAATTGGTCATGCTTCTGATTCGAAGAGAGAGTTGATAGGAGACTTCGTGTATCTACCGTATTTTTAGAGCATAATTGAGTTTGTGAAAAATATTGAATCCCTAATGTTTTGGTGTATTGATCGATTTTGATCCTCGTCAGGAGTATATATATACGTACAAACTTGGAGGGCAAGAAGCCTATGACTTGGAATACAAGATGATCTCTAAAATCCTAGTCTATCTCTAATTGTGTACGTATAACATCCCTCTCAGTCGGAGTAGGAGTGAAGCGGATGCTTGCGACTGGATTTAAAGTCTTGCGCTTCCGTCGTCTTCATCTCCTTGTTATCATCACCTGCGTGGACATGATCATGGCTGGCACATAGGGGCGGTGACTGCGTCCCCTTCTAGTGTCTCTCTTCCCTCCCGTAGTCACAGCAGGAGTGGCGTGGACGCAAGTGAGACGCGGACGCCGTTGACTGAAGTTCTTGAGTTGTTGTAGACATCGTTCTTCATGTCGATGTCGAGGTAGCCGATCGTGATGTAGCCGTGGTCAATGTAGGTGTGGTCAATGTCGTAGTCGTCGTAGTGGTGTGACCGCCATTGCCGGGGGCGCAAAAAATTGCGCGGTTTTTTTTGTTTTTGTTGACGAAGCTGCAATTGTGAACGTTTTGCACCTTGTAAAGGCATCGTCGGGGGCGTCTCGTGGACGCGGTCATAGGTGCGACCACTAGTTTTGCCAGAACTGGAGGAAGCCACCAAGCACACACGGTTTTGCCAGAACCATATGCGTGGTCGTAGGGGCGTCACAATTGTGATGCCGGTTTATACACACAGTTTGTTGTTGCAGTCATAGCCCCCTAGTCGCTCTCACCCAGGGCGACTCGGGGGCGACCTCAAAACCCTAGCCCCCAGCCGCAGGTCCCTCTCCTCCCCCGCGTCGTCGTTGGAGGAAGCCGTTGGGCGAAGCCAGTGCGGCCGATGGCGGCGGCGCGGGGCCTCTCCTTGCGTCCCTCTTGAGTGCCTCAGCGGAGGTCCTCGGGAGGGTTCGGTGACGCGCGCATGGGTTGCCTCCGACGCGGCGGTCGAGGTCTGGCGCACGGCGGCGCGACCTGGCGAGCGGTGGTGGGTGGAGTTTGCCGGCACTGGATGAGGCCCCCTCGCCATTATGGCTCCAGCCGGCGGTGGGAGCTCGGATCTGGAGGCGGCGGCCTCTACCGGAGTAGGCCGGGTGGCGATCTGGTGGAGGAAGTGCCGACGATGGGATTTCGTTGGAAGACCTAGATCGGATCTCTTTCCCTAATTGCCTGCTCGATCCGTTCTCCGGAAACCGGCCGGCGGTGTGGGGATCGCTGTGTTGGATCTAATAAAGGTGGTGGTCCTTTGGTTTCTTCCGCACGAAGACGAAGATCTGCTTGAGGTCTGCCCTCGTTGACCTGGTCTGGAGAGGTGGGTTCTGGAAGGCTCTGCCGGCGAACTCCCATGGGCGTATCATGTCTGGAGATTGCTGGATCGGAAGGTATTCAGTTATGCACACCTTGTTTTTCTGGCCGTTTGGTTTCAGCGGGAGCGTTATGAAGCTCTGTTGTTTGTTCCCACCAAGCGCCATTCTTAGAGCCATGGTGAAGTCAGATGCGGAGAATGTCAGGATAGCGGAAATATGAGGGTAGCGATGGTGATTTTTGTTCTTGTGGTGACGGAGATCTGACTGCGTGATCTGGGACTCGTTGCAACGACTATTGGTGCGGGATGAAAACACAGGGGGAGTTCCTAGTCTTATCTTGCAGGGTGAAAATCCAAGGTATGACTTTAACTGGTTGTGCCTGGCAATAACCTTGTTGAAGGCATTGTTTTGTGAGCAAAGACTTTCTCCAGGGTGAAAATCTATGATCTTTGATCGGACAACGACGGCGCTTGGGCACTGTTTCCTTCTTGAAGACGTTGTTATTGGAGTGGAGGACTTCTGGTGTTGTTCTAATGGTGTCACTATTGTTACTTTGTGGACTAGTTCTCTGTAGCGGGACTTTTCTTTTTTTGTAATTTTTTTTCTGAGTTGTGTGCATCCGTAGATCTGCTAGGGCATGCGTTGTTGCAAAGGCTGGGTGTAACTAGTATCCCGTAATACTAATATATACTCTTTTCCAAAAAAAAATCTAGATTCGTATATATCTAAGTATTTAGACTAAAAGCATTCATATTTAGATAAAGTTGAGACCATTATATGGATAGGAGAGAGTAGTACTCAATGTGCCAACATGTGCATTTTTTTTAGTTCTAACGAGTAAAAGATGCAACGTCGCCATTTTTTATCACCTTCAGTGACGGCTCTATCGAGAGATTCCGATGGCCATGGCCAAATTGTCTTCCTGGAGTCATGTTTTAGGAGAAATGGTGAGAAACAGTAGGTTTGTTACTGCACATATTTATGACTTTTGAATTAACACAAATGTATAAGAAATAAAAAAATAAAATACAAATACAAAATGGAAAAAATGAACATAGTGCATTGTTTTTAAATTTGGGAATGATAAAGATCATATAATAGACCGTTGGGGAAAGCTAGTAATGCATATATAAGCAAAAAAAACTGAACATCTAGCATGACCCGAAGATGATCAACTTAACTTGTTGGGGGTACATTAAGAAGACCTATGATATCAAGGACAGTATCCATTGGAAACAAGTACATCACATAAATCAACTACTCCAGTGGTTCATGCTTGCATTTATTTGGTTACTCGAATGGCTCTACACAGAACAATAGATATGGAACTTGGAAGTCAGCCACCATTCTTTTCTACTTGATTATGATGAATTATCCTCACCCACGCAACGAGACTCCTAAGAAATTTATATTGATGAATATGTGGCATGTTCTTCGTCTAGTCTTTGGGCTATCCACATGCTTACATTAACTACCGATAAGCTCATCTAGTTTTTTCATTGATATGAATTACTTACACATTTGTGATAAGTTCACACTTGTATTTTTCAAACCAAATAGCATATGCTTCTTCATGCAACTTATGAGTAAAACCACTTCCAGAGCTAGAAGGAGCGCCCGAGATAAGTCAAAGTGGGCTATCAGACATTATATAACATCCACACAAAGTGAAAATGACCTTTCACACACGGTAAATCAAACACTAGTAGAAAAAAACTACTAGTGTCATACCAAAATAGCTTATTGGTGACGCACCATGGGTACGCCACAAGGCTCACGCCACTAGTAAGTGTGGCGCATGGCCTGGTATTCCCTTAGAGATACTACTGATGTATAAACTAATACGCTACCAGTATCCACTACTGGTGACGTACACATGTATGCACTACTAATAGTTTTTCGGGTTAAATAATACTGCTGTAGTTATTGAATTATCAATAATTTTCTATTATATACTAAAAGCAATATAAGGATGTTTTTTGAGGCATTACGTTAAGGGTCTGTTTGACAACGCAGTTTTTTCTCAGTATCTCAAAAATACCACAGTATTTTAAAATACTACAGTTTGAAATACTTTGAGCTGTTTGGCTACCACAAAATACCAAAGTTTTGAAACCATAGTATTACAAAAAAAACTGAGTTATTTTCATACTAAAATAGAAATAGGTCTAGAACTCTTTTTCCAAAAACTGTGGTATCATGAAAACCAAAGTATCCAAAAGCCAGGCGCTGCAATACCGTGTTTTCTGAATACTTTGGTTTTCAAAATACTAAGCTGCCAAACGGAGCCTAATCCACATAGGCCTAAAAAATCTACTATGTTGATCTGTATTGTAATAAGATTTAAATATAAAAGGTGTTACGTAAAACATTAAACATATACACATGAGCACATATGACACGTCAATTGAAAAAAAAACTAGAAACTACCGAAAAGGTGGCAATTACGTGGAGTTCTGGCCGATACTAGGGACGCGCGCGCTACGCCGAGGGCAAAAGGCCGTCGGCGTAGGCCAAAATACCCTCGGCGTATGGTACGCCGAGGGCTGCCCTCGACAAAGATCTCCCTTGACGGAGCACACTCAAGCCGTTGGCGTATCAAAATGCCGTCGGCGTATGCTACGCCGAGGGCTTTGCCGTCGGCATAGCGGCCGTCGGCATAGCCTGTCGGCCGGTTGCAAAAACAACTTTTAAAAAAAAATTGAAAAAAAATAATTTTTTTATTTTTTTCTTATTTTTTTTATTCTTTGAATTGTTTCACTTGTTAATCTCCTACTTTGAACATTTTTAATACTAATTATACTTAATATTTGATTAAATTCCAGTCTTAGTCAAACTTCCCAACAGGTAACTCATCCTAATACTACTCCAGCTTCAGCACGCTTAACTTCCTTGTTCCTTCAGAATCTGTTTCCGCAAAATAATTCATACATTGGTGTCAATACTATGATATCAATCCTATTAACTCTTATATCATCATGACACATGTTTGTATTTTTTGAAATTACAAACAATTATTTAAGTAAATATTAATGAATAAGTAAAAATATTATTGAATTCAAATAAAAATATAATAATTTTATTTTTTTGTATTTTCTATTTAATATAGAATAATTAATATCTTTAAATCTGTAAATCGAAATTCAACAAATAATATGTCTAAATTGATCAGAAAAATGAGAGGAATTCAAATATGATATCCATATCAACAAATCACAAACCCTCCGTTTCTGAATTAGCTATTTGGTGGTTGCTTTAGAAATCCCCTTTTTGCGCTCGGATAATAAAAAATGCCTTTTTGGTGCGATGAAAAGGAAAACTTGCATTGGATCTTTGATAAAATAGCATATTGTGAACCTAAAAAATATTTAAAAAAAAAACATGAGCATCGGATCATGTACCTGTAGTTCATATCTGACCCACTTCCTACCGATTCGGCAAGAATTTATCTTTTTCACCAAAGGTGGACGGAAAAGTTTCGGATCCCCTGTTGGGACATTGTCCATATAAGGTGGTATAGTATTTTTGTAAAATATGGTGGTAGTATTTTGAATTAGCCATTTGGTGGTTGCTTCACAAAACCGTCTGTTTTTATGCTCGGAAAATAGAAAATGACTTTTTGGTGCGACGAAAAGGAAAACTTCCTCCTACAACATTGTTCGTCATCCCATGACGCATGTGTATGCATAATATGGGCACATTATCACAAACTATGCCTTGATTCTAGCCATAACATTGGTCATTTGACCTGAAAGCCAAGAAACCTCGAATGAGATAGGTCATTTTGTGAAGGTTTTTTTGAGACATAATCAATATATCAAGTTTGATGTTTTTCCTTATAACTATGTCACATAATATGACACCACGTGAAGGTTTCGCATTGTTTCGATCGTCTTTGAATTTTTTATGCCCGTTTTAAACTATCGTCAAACTTTGTCGAACGGCAGACATAAAGATTCTTAGCTCGGGGCCGAGCCTCGCTAAACTTTCATTAGATCTTTGATAAAATAGCATATTTTGAACCTAAAAATGATTTTTGTAAAAAAACATGAGCATCAGATCATGTACCTGTAGTTCATATCTGACCCACTTCCTACCGATTCGGCAGGAATTTGTCTTTTTCACCAAAGGTGGACGGAAAGGTTTCGGATCCCCCTGTTGGGACATTGTCCATATAAGGTGGTATAGTATTTTTGTAAAATGTGGTGGTAGTATTTTGAATTAGCCATTTGGTGGTTGCTTCACAAAACCGTCCGTTTTTTATGCTCGGAAAATAGAAAATGGCTTTTTGGTGCGACGAAAAGGAAAACTTCCTCCTGCAACATTTTTCGCCATCCCATGATGCATGTGTATACATAATATGGGCACATTATCACAAACTATGCCTTGATTCTAGCCATAACATTGGTCATTTGACCCGAAAGCCAAGAAACCTCGAATGAGATAGGTCATTTTGTGAAGGTTTTTTTGAGACATAATCAATATATCAAGTTTGCTATTTTTTCTTATAACTATGTCACATAATATGACACCAAGCGAAGGTTTCATATTGTTTCGATCGTTTTTGAATTTTTTATGCCCGTTTTAAACTATCGTCAAACTTTGTCGAACGGCGGATATAAATATTCTTAGCTCGGGGCCGAGCCTCGCTAAACTTGCATTGGATCTTTGATAAAATAACATATTGTAAACCTAAAAATAATTTTTGTAAAAAAACATGAGCATCAGATCATGTACTTGTAGTTTATATTTGACCCACTTCCTACCGATTCGGCAGGAATTTGTCTTTTTCACCAAAGGTGGACGGAAAGGTTTCAGATCCCCCTATTGGTACATTGTTCGTATAAGGTGGTATAGTAATTTTGTAAAATGTGGTGGTAGTATTTTGAATTAGCCATTTTGTGGTTGCTTCACAAAACCATCTGTTTTTTATGCTCGGAAAATGGGAAATGGCTTTTTGGTGCGACGAAAAGGAAAACTTCCTCCTGCAACATTGTTCGCCATCCCATGATGCATGTGTATACACAATATGGGCACATTATCACAAACTATGCCTTGATTCTAACCATAACATTGGTCATTTGACCCGAAAGCCAAGAAACCTCGAATGAGATAGGTCATTTTGTGAAGGTTTCTTTGAGACATAATCAATATACCAAGTTTGATATTTTTCCTTCTAACTATGTCACATAATATAACACCACGCGAAGCTTTCGCATTGTTTCGATCGTTTTTGAATTTTTTATGCCCGTTTTAAACTATATATAATGTTTTATGTTTTACTTAATTTTTATTTATAAATGTGTAATATTTGAGTGTAGATAGATAGGTCTTATTTTTCTGCAAATTTTGATATTATTTGTATTTTTCTGAATTAGAATGATTTAGTTATGATTTTTCAAAGTTTAATGAGATAAAATAAAAAATAGCTACGCCGAGGGCAGCCGTCGGCGTAGCATAGAATATGCCGAGGGCAATTTTACACCGACGGCTGCTTGGAGGGGCTGGCCTGGACGATGGCTACGCCGGCCCCGACGTTTGGCCGTCGGCGTAGCGACCGACCGTCGGCGTAGCTTCCCATTCCTGTAATGCGACCGGCCGTAAGGCAACAAGAATTAAATACCGATTATATAGGACCCTATATAGAAAGTACCTCACGTACGACAAATCACATACGATTTGCCTACGATTGCTTAATCCATGGTGACCTAGCACTTATATAGGTGTGATCAATGTCTGGATCAATGTCTGGTAGGCTGCGTCGTAACAAAATCGTACCTGATTTGACGTACGAACCAAGCAGTGCTCTAAAAGTAAAGAAACTCACGGGCAAGTGAACATACGTGGCTGCTTAGGACTCTAGAAGGGAAAAAAGAGCTATATTGAAGAGAACATGCTATTGATTTCTGGTTAGAATTCACGGAGGAAGAGAACAAAACCTTTAAGATTTCTATCCACCAACATAAAAACAATCAGAGAGTATAGATATGCGGTGTACTATTTCATTTGAATCAGGATTTATCTGAGCTCATACAAGTCCAATATGATGCCACGATCATCCAAAAAAATAGATTGGCCAAACTATGGATAATCCGCCGATGCACTGGCGGTTCAACAAAAATGTTTGACGGTGCGACATCACGGTATGATCTTGCTGTCTTGGTAAAGCCCTCCAAAAACCACAAGAACAAGGTTGGCTAATCATACTAATGAGTTTGCCTCAACTATCTGTTTCTATGAAACAAATGGTTGGTCGTTCCAGATGGACGTAGAGGTCATCCTCAAAGTTTCATATGAATTCATCGGCTCACCGACCTATTATAGAACTCATTCGGGGTAGTTGTTTAAGCAGGCAAACATAACACCGTTAGCCACACTCTAAACAAGGGAAGAAGTTGGCGTAGAAGCTGGCCAATGACCATGACACATAAACGAGTTATTTTGTGCACGTAAAAAAAATCAAATGTAGTGCGATGATCGTTTGTTTCAAAAGAACATCTGTTACATACCGTACTACTCTATGGCTCTTGCAATTGAAGATAATCCAAATAATTAGTACCATTATCGACAAAAGCTTGGTACATAATTATAGACATAAAATAGTATTGTTTGTCACACTTTATACGCTTGGGTAAACATGTGGCGCATGATTCTTTTGTGCCAGTAATATTTTTGAACTACAGGTAACTTTATAGTCCAAATAAATTAGAATTTGTATTTCTGATATATGTTGTTAACAAGATTTTAATAATTCTTTAATACATAGTTTTTATTTGTGAAATGTGTATGTCCAAAATATTGCCTACTAACTGTTTATGAAAGAATACTATTTGTAAGAAAATAATTTAACATGGTGAAGTATAAGAACCATTTTGACTATTATTTTACTAATCCATATGTTCCAAATTAATTGACTCAACGTCGTCCATATACGACGCATTTTGGTATCTAGATACATGCATACCAAAGTTGAGTCAATCAATATGAGCGGAAAGTAAATTATAGTATCTTATAAATTTATAGAAACCCCTCTGTTTGTTTGTTGATGCTTACTAAAATATCATGTTCGTGGAAATCATCTTAAATTTGTGAGGAATGAGTTTTACAAAGAACTCACTATATATACTGTGTCTATCCTCAGATTAAGCTAATCATACAAAGAAGACGTGTTTCCTAAGATTACGAATTACATAAACCAAAATAGAAAACATTAGAACATATTAAAGCTTGGCCTTCGCAAATACGAGGGCATCATCTCTAATCTGTCAAAATTGATTGAGAAACATCGATTTTAAATTATATGAATGTTTAATCATCATAAGTGTTATCCTAATAAATGTTACGTGTGACTTAAACATTTTAAGTATTTCACCATCAGAACTCCCTATAATTCGTATGCAAATGTTTATTCTTCTCATTCACCTTCTCCATTCTAAACTAAATGAGCATTTCGACATGTTAGTTTTCAAGATCCAAAATTCACAATCATTCTCATGTGGAAGAACATACCTGTTTAATGACACCAAATCATCCACTTCCATGCAAATCCTTCATTGTTTAGATGTGTCGTCCAGCTCAATCCAATTATTGCATTATAATCATGTTTCTGTTGTGAAGTTAAATTGTAAAGTTATATATGTCAATATTTCATCCTTCGGCCATCTCATATTCCAAAGGTAGGTTTGTACGTTCTTGTATGTCAATCTTTTTCACCACTAAACCAACTTTGATTTTTTTTCAAACTATAGGTTTCAATCATATAATGTGAATATTCCGTGAAAATCCAATTCCCATGCACTTTAACAAAACTAAAAAAAGATGCTCGTGCATTTGCGAGGAACTAAGTCGGATACAGAAGAGAATATGTTAGTGTATCCTTCTTTTTTGTGCAAACAAGGGTAGATGGTATGTTATTGCTTCAGTGCATACAATGGTAGTCGGTGATATACACATATATTTAGATATGTAATCGTCCATAAAATTCATTTGTTAACTTATAATTCCTTTATTGGGATGGAAATATATCAGGGCAATTGTTTTGGAATAAGGGTGCAATTACCTCTTGCATGGGGATAGAGATGATCAACATCAAAATACATTTTATTCGTTGAATGAATATAGGGGCTCATTGTTATGGCCATGGGAATCTATCAAGGGGACATATAGAAAGAACACTAATAAATAAGTTGTTGAACTATGAATTGCTGCTTCATATTCTCGAAAAGGGATGAATGTTTCCTCCATGTTTATTTAGAAAATAGGTTGTTCAGAAAAATACATTTCTCCTAAAAAATTCCATTGATTTCTATTTTTTCTTACCACTATACGTATGTCTATGTTTGAAATACCGTATATTGTGCAATGAAAGAGGTAAATAAGAGAAAGCAAATACATATATAAGATTGGGAATGAATATTTATCATTTTCGATTACCAAAGTTGATGCCCTCGCATTCACGAGGGCCACCAATGCTAATTTACTATAACAAAAATATACATAGGAGTTTAGAGTGGTTGACATTTTTAATAACCACCCATCCACCTTGATCTAACGGTGAAAAAACTAGCAGTCAGTGTGAATATGTGGGACTAGTAAAAAAATAAGATGGGACCCGTATCAATATAATTTAATTATTTTCATTGTTTAGAGGACGCCCTTTTGTTTTGCAGTCCAAAATATTTTTTCTCAAATTTTAGCAACTCTCCCTGTCCTCTCACTTCACCATCTCTCTGTCCTCTCACTCTCCACCGACGCCCGCAAGCCTCACCTCCTCACTCTCTTCACCGATGGCCATGGGCTGTGGCAGCGACATCAAGGCATCGGCCGTTGATGCTAGGTGACGAAGGAGAGACGTGGAGTTCACTACAGGAGAAGACGGATACGCCGACGGCCGGGTCCCGTCGGCGTAGCCCCTAAATCCCGTCGGCGTAGGCTGGCCCGACGGCTGCCGTCGGCGTACAACCCCATAGGCGTAGCCCCTCTTCCCTTCGGCGTAGAAAAGCCATCTGTGTATATAGCTACGCCGACGGCTCTTTGCCATCGGTGTAGACCTTATGGGTCCCACCTAGATGATTAACGGCCATTTGGCTACGCCGACGGCTTTGCCGTCGGCCTAGATTTTTCAAAAAAACAAATTTCAGTTTTTTTTCAAATTTTATGTTCAAATTTTTTCCAAATTTTTTTAACGTTTTTGAATTGTTTAACTTGTTAATCTCACATAAACACGCTTAATTCTAAGTATACTTACTCTCAAGTTAAATTGCAAGTAGTTAAACTTCCCAATCGATCACCCATCCTAACACTACTCTAGACTCAACATGCTTAACTTCTCCATTCCTTCCACATGAGCTTCCGACAAAGAAATTAGAACTTGTTGTGAATATTATCATATCAATCCGGGTTGGGAAATTGTCCATTCAAGATGGTCTACTATTTTTGAAAAATGGGTAGTATCATTTTGAAACTTTCATTTGGTGGTTGCTTCACAAAACACCCCGTTTTTTGCACTCGGAAAATGAAAAATATGTTATACGAAAATATTTGTATTTTTATATATATTTTTGAAAAAATATAATAGTTGAGTTTATATAGATAGATCTTATTTTTCTGCAAATTTTGATTTATTATATGTATTTTTCTGAATTTAAATGATTTAGTTATGATTTTTCTAAGATTAATGTGGCAAAAAAGAAAAATAGCTACGCCGTCGGCTTTGCGTCGGCATAGGTGTGAAACCTTGCCTCGGTGTAGACTTGACGCCATCGCTCTACCGTTAGCCTAGTAGGCTACGCCGACGGTCCCGTTTACGCCGTCGGATATTTATCCCACGCCGACGGGAAAACTGAGCCAATGGCCCGTCAAGCTACGCCGACGGCCTTGATATTTTGCCGTCGGCGTATAAAAAGGCCGTTGGCCTATCTGGATAATCCCGTAGTGGTTGGGTCCATCGGGTCTCCCTAGAATCGGTGGTGGGGAACCTGAGATTCTATGGGTGCATCAGAGGAGGCCATCGGGGTGGTGGTGGGGAAGGGGTTTTTGAAGCGATTGGCTGGCGCCAGCGTTGGAGATCCTGAGGCCGCTAGGCGATGGAGGAGGGGCGTTGGGGATTGGGGAAGTTATGTGACGCCTGCGCAGTGGGGATGCCACCGCATCGATGCGGCCGTCTCCCGCGAGCCTATTGACATGGAACCATGGAGAGGCGGCCATCCTGCCGGAGCCGGTACGGTGGGAAGCAAGGCTGTCGCGGCGGAACCATGGAGAGGCAGCCTGATTATGTGGCGTGCAAGTTTGCTCTTCCGTGTGTGAGCATACACACACAAACGAGATCTACATTTCTTGCTGGATGCCCGTTGCTTCTGTAGTTCTGCTAGTACGTTTTAGCCATCTGCGCCGAGACCTCATATGCGTAAGAAGTGAGAAAACAAGAGGGCCACATCTCGGATAGAAGAACCACATGAAGCAATCACAGTTTTTGTAGCTCTCATGCAAAAATAATGGCTTAGCACGTACGAAGGTTCATTTCTGCATGACAACACGTGAACAGAGCCAACCCTTTGCGAGACTCCATACGAAGGGTGCAGCTATATATATATATATGAACACGCCTTGCCATCCCGTTATAATTCGATCATCACCCAAGGGTAGATCGACACCAGTAGTAGTAGGAGTTATATATGTAGAAATGCCTTTGGGTAGATCGGAGTGTTTCATTGTGAGATACTGGAGTATACCAAATAAAGAGGGTGTTTGTAAATGAATGGTGAGGCAGCCCAGATGGGAGGTGCTCCGTTGGAGGGTTTGCCATCAAGTGTCATGAACGAACCATATGTTGATGGTGTGACCCCCGACATGGAAGATTCTCATGATAGATTAATGAGAAAAAGATTGCCAAAGATGGTCACTCCCGATAGAGAAGAAAAGCACCATGTATTGTAATGTCGTTATGTTACGGGATCGACAGGCCAAGTGCGCAGCGAGACTCCGCATGGTAATTGGTTGGTCGAAAAAATAAGCAAATACATGCTAGTTGGATTAATTGCTGGTGTATATACAAACAATATTATTGTTTCAAACTTGAATGGTATACGGCATATCTACTTCATAATTGTTAGTGTCATAAAAACTGTTAAATTTGGAAATGGATTAGAGAGATACATGGTCAAAACACAAAAGAAGAGTATCTGATTACCATTTGTTAACAGTGAAACCGATGTCAATCGGACTACATAACCAACGGTGATTAATTAGAAAGCGTGCAGAATGCAAAGATTCAAACAAAAAAAATACTCCCTCCGTTTTAAAATATAAGATGTTTTAGCTTTGTGAAGCAAATGTATCTAGATTTCTTTTAGTATATAGATTCACTCAAGTTTGAAATGAATCTACACACTTAAACAAATCTAGATACATTTTCTTCACACACCTAAAACATCTTATATTTTGAAATGGAGGGAAGCAACTGTGCAGAATCTATTATATACTAAAAGCAATATAAGGGTGTTTTTCGAGGCACCTAGTTGATCCACATCATCTGAATTATTTTGATACTTAGATCTAATATTTGTGGCTAGGATTTAATGAGATACGTAACAAGGTAGTTCCAATTGTCACGTCATATATCTAGACGATTATGTACTCCATATACGTGTCCATATTTCTCTAGAAACAAGGACTCCCGTGGTTAACTAAACATCCACGTCACACCAAAAAAAAAAACGTGCAAAGCAATTTATTTCGTAGGCAATACATCCCGTAGAAATAGGTGATACGAATCCGTGAAAGAAAACGTATAAGTAGAAATTAGCTAGCTGGGTACGTTTAAAAATAAAAGATCAGACCAGCTAGCTAGCCGTGTCGTCTAGCTGTCCGTTTGAAAGTAAAATAAGAGATCAGCTGGCTAGCTAGCCAAGCCGTTCCTGCAAACAAAATGTACAATGGCTACACTTCATATGTTTCTATTCCGACAACCAACAATTTGGAAGATTTTCTATGACTTTGGTTGTGTTTGGGAAGAAATTTTTTTAAGGTAAATTGAAAATCCTGTGATTAGTAAAAGTAGAATGATTTTACGTAAATTGAGGCGTTTGGCTTTAGTAAAAAAATGCCGTTTTACATTTCTGTTGCACTGATTTGCAGTATATAATTTTTGGTCCGGACCTCCTTTTCAAACCACGGTATTTATTGGTTAGACAAGTAAATACTATACTTTTATAATACTTGGGATTTGGAAACACTCGGGTGTCAAACAGAGCACTAAACTTATAATAAATTGAAGTTTAAATGATCAATACGTAGTAGAGTGTATTTATGCATGTGTATGTTTGAGTATACAAAATAGGCAAAATATCTCTATGTTTTTAATTTAAGTCAAAGAAATAAAAAAATCTGTGTTTTCTTCGAAGCTCGATGTAATAATGGGCAAAATATTCAACGGAAGGCGCGCAATATCAAATTCTTTGAATATAAATAGAGAAACTACAAACACCTGATAAAAAAAATGTAGTATATGCATTAATCATCTGGTCCATATTGTTAGATCTTGGCACATATTATTTAAAAAAAATGCTAGATATTACTATATCCATGTACCTAAAGTAAAAATTATTGACTTGACTTATTTTTCATTACAGTTAACACAAGACTAGAAACAAGAGATATACAAAATTTCTATGGAACATAAAGCACCCTAATGTCAATTAGAGAGATCCTCTTTTATCATAACTAATATATCCCTAGGTATTGCAAGAAATATGCCATCACAAACGATTACAATTGAGAAATGCTCACAAAATGCAAGCATCGAGTTGTCAATCTCATGGCATATTCTATTTGTTAGCAAGTAATATTTTTTAATAACTTGACGTAAAATAATTAAAACCAACATGTCTTCATAATTTTCATAATATAGGTAACACCTAACATATCTTTGGACTCTACTAAAGCAATTTATATCGATAGATTATCATTATAAATTATGAGTATCCTGTTTTTATTGAATATGATTCTAGAAAAGTTTATACTTACTGAAAGTAATAGATCTTGCAAGTGCACCAAAATATATCACAATCAAAGTATGTATATATAAAGGATCCAATAATCTGGTAAATCCTAATTTTTTGAATACAATAGGGAAAAAACCTACTCTGTCATTTTCTATTACATGTGAATGTACATTTGATCATGAGTGAAATACTCATGAGGTATCAAGCCAGGATTGCATTCCTTCCTTTAGGCATGGGTACGACTAATACTCATATGATCACTAATAAATACACACCAACCAATTATAACATATTCGATGGATATAACACGTAGCCTTAATGTTAAACTTGAATGAATTAAAAAGCTCTCCTAGCATCCTTATGGGAATCAGGAGAGGGATACATGAGGAGGAATGCTTTTTGAAGATCAAGGCCTTCAACAAAAATAATGGATGTGTGCAAAGAGATATGCAAAACTTTATATACGTGAGAGCAAACTCACTACATTACCAAGTGGGGTAATACAAGGTATTATTAATACTTAGTGTCACTGTTGTCAGGTGAGTTACTTTATATACTTTATCTTCGCATATTTTAATTATTTGAAATTGTTTCGATGGCTATTGTTTTGTTTGTATGATTTCACATTCTTAGAACCAAACACCCTTATGGGCATCAACGAGTATGTGAGGAGTGATGTTTTCTGAAGCTCGGGGCTTGAAATAAAAATAATTGTTGTGCAGAAAGATATATGCCAAACATTATATACGTGAGCAGAATCTTATACACCATACATTACCAAGAGGTTAAGACAAGTTATTTGTAAGACTTAGTGTCGTTGTTGTCAGGTGAATTATTTGATATACTTCATATCATATTAAACCAAGGAACTAATTGTTTATTTAGAGGACCTAAAATGTGCAAATATTAATTATTTGAAATTGATCCGGTGGATATTTGTTTGGTTTCTATGATTTTACATACTTAGAATACTTGCCATGTATTTTCTATGATGTAGTGAGGTCAGAATAAGAGCACAAATCATTCAACTACTCAATAAAACCGAACACTGATTAACTGCTAGAACTATACTATCGAAGTTGTGTATTAATGTTACATGGAACCAAGGAATTCTAGATCGAGATAACATGTAATTATTTAAATACATAGAAAAATAATATATCAAAATTGATGACATTATAAAACTTAAATCCATATTTCTCTTACTTGAATTAGCGAGGTATAAACATGTAAATGTATCTTCTAGGAATATTTTTGAACTTATATAGTACAAATTTGTGTTTACCATTTTATAGGATCCTATTAATATACAAAATGGTGTAAAAGTTTCAGCATGGAACTTTGTTGAAGTTTATAAGGTTTCAGGTTTTGGAACTGCATAAGTAGTTGTGAGGAAGAAACTCGGACCAAGGTAACGATTCTAATTGTTTAATTTGTATGAACTATTAACGATGATGATTTATTTTCTTTTAAGCTCAAGCCAAAATTCGTCCATATTAATTAAGCTCGAATACTTATCCAACATCACACATAGTTTTACCATTGAGATAATATTACATTGAACCAACACACATGTATCTTTTGATAGAAGAAGCAACAATTTTCAGCCCACAAAATTAAGTTGTTTAGATATCTTATTTGCATATATCATAATCTTCTTAGAATAATATTTTATGATACTAGATCCATATTATTTCTTATCTTATAATGTGATATCTATGAACCATAATTCTATTACTTAGACGTCTTCAACCTACTAAACTAAAGATGGTGCATGCCCTCGCATTTGCGAGGGCCACCGTGCTAGTGCAGAGAAACAGAAATACTAATGTGGGTACAGAGATATTAGAGACACAAGGCACTAGCTTAGACCAATTAATGGTCAGCCCATTTGTGCAAACCAGAGGCACGATCACGACCTGTTTGGCGCTTGTAAACATTAGTGATTGAGCAGAAGCATGAATGCTAATCGACCAATAGAAATCCGAGCCTGGTCACGTAGTTCTGTGTTGATCTCTGTTCCTGTACTATATCGTTTCAGCGATGCCTCCATCCATGAAGCGAATGTGCAAACCGTTGCCTCATCTAGAGGTGCCCGCCTGGCCTGATGCCCCATGTAAGTGTCGGCCATGTAGAGGTAGCTTGACTTGTAGTGGAGCCATGCATGGAGAATGCCAGCGCCGTCATTGGTCGTCATGTTTGCCAGCCTGACTATATGGCGCCAAAGTTTGCTCTTCGGCCGTCTCTGTGAGCAACACACACAATTGGCCTCTACATTTCAGAGATCTGTGCCAAGACCGGATGTGCAGACCAAGTCAGGAAACAGAGGAACCACGTGAAACACTCCAAGGTTTTGCAGCCCTCATGCAAAAAAAAAAAAAAATGGCTTAGCACCAAGGTTTATTTTTTCATGACAGCATGCGAACAGAGCGAATCCTTTGTGAGACTCCATAGCAATACTGATGGTGCAGCTCTATATATGAGCATTCCTTGCCATCCCGTAATAATTTGATCGCCCAGGTGCAAGTTCCTTTTTGGTTGAAAACATTGTCACCGGCAGTACACTACAGGAAATAGGCCAGGCGCTGACGGCCAGACCCCGCCAGCGTAGCCCCTGATTGCCGTCGGTGTATGACCATCGGCGTAGCCCGTTTGCCCGTCTGCCGTAGGCCTAGAGGAATTGGCTGGAGCTACGTGAACGGCAATGCCGTCGGCCTATCTTTTTTGAATTTTTTTTTAAAAAATTCCAAAATTTTTTGTTTTTGTTTTGAATTATTAGTCTCACAAGCATTTTTTTTAATTATTTGACTCATTAATCTCACAAGCATTTTTTAACTCTAAGTATAATTAATTTCCGGTTAAATTATACTAACGATCAAACTTTCCCATCGGTCACCCATCCTAGCACTACTCCAGCCCCAGCACGCTTAACTTCTATGTTACTTCCAGATAAGCTTCCAATCAGGAAACTAGACCTTACTGATAATATTACCATATCAATCCTATTAACCCTTGGAGGATGGTATCACGCGTCTTTATTTTTTAATTTTCAAACATGTATTTAAGAAAACAACAATGAATAAGTAATAATAATCTTGAATTCAAATTAAAATAACACAAATTTTATTTATTTTTCCTTTTTCCATTTAATATTGAATAATTCACAAATACAAATCCGTAAATCGTAATTCGACAAATAATATATCCAAATCGATAAGAAAAATAAGAGGAATCCAAATATAACATCCCTATCATATATTTAATTATGTATCGTATCTTTTTAACACTATAACAATCAATACTATGTTAGGAGTCATGAAACACCCTTTTTGCACTCGGAAAAAAAAGGAAAATGGCTTATTGGTGCGACAAAAAAGAAAACTTGAAGTGGATCTCTAATGAAATATAATGTTGTGAGTCTAAAAATGATTTTTGTAAAAAATCATGAGCATCAGATAATGTACCTGCAGTTCAAAATTAACTCATTTCCTACCGATTTGGCAGGAATTTGTCTTTTTCACGAGGGATGGACGGAAAGGTTTGAGATACACAGATTGGGAAATTGTCCATTCAATATAGTCTAGTATTTTTTAAAAATGTGGTATTATCATTTTGAAACTTTCATTTGTTGGTTGCTTCACAAAACACCCCTTTTTTGCACTCGGAAAATGAAAATGGCTTTTCGGTGCGACGAAAAGGAAAACTTCCTCCTGCAACTTTGTTCTCCATCCCATGATACACATGTGTGCACAATATGGACACATTATCGCAAACTATACCGCGATTCTAGCAATAACATTGGTCATTTGACCAAAAATCCAGAAAACCTCCATTAAGATAGGTCATTTTGTGAAGGTTTTTTTGAGACTCAATGAATATACTAAGTTTGGTATTTTTCCATGCAACTATGTCACATAATATGACACCACACAAAGGTTTTGCATTGTTTCGATTGTTTTTGAATTTTTGATGCCCATTTCAAACTATTGTCAAACTTTCTAAATCGAGGGGCATGAAGATTCTTAGCTCGGGGCTGGGCCTCACTAAACTTGCATTAGATATCTGATGAAATAGCATATTGTGAACCTAAAAATGATTTTTGCAAAAAATCATGAGCATCATATCATGTACCTGTAGTTCAAATCTAACTCATTTCCTACCGATTTGACCGGAATTTGTCTTTTTCATGAGGGATGGACGGAAAGGTTTGAGATATCCAGGTTGGGAAATTTTCTATTCAATATGGTCTAGTATTTTTAAAAAATGTGGTATCATCATTTTGAAACTTTCATTTGGTGGTTGCTTCACAAAAACACCCTGTTTTTTGCACTCGGAAAATGAAAAATGGATTTTCGGTGCGATGAAAAGGAAAACTTCCTCCTGCAACACTGTTCATCCCATGATACACATGCGTGCACAATATGGACACATTATCACAAACTATACCATGATTCTAGCAATAACATTGGTCATTTGACCTGAAATCCAGAAAACCTCGATTGAGATAGGTCATTTTGTGAAGGTTTTTTTAAAATCAATGAATATACCAAGTCTGATATTTTCCATGCAACTATGTCATATAATATGACACCACGCGAAGGTTTTGCATTGTTTCGATCATTTTTGAATTTTTTATGCCCATTTCAAACTATCGTCAAACTTTCTTAATCGAGGGGCATGAAGATTCTTAGCTCGGGGCTGAGCCTCACTAAACCTGCATTAGATCTCTGATGAAATAGCATATTGTAAACCTAAAAATGATTTTTTTCAAAAAATCATGAGCAACATATCATGTACCTGTTCAAATCTAACTCATTTCCTACCGATTCGGCGGGAATTTGTATTTTTCACTAGAGGTGAACGGAAAGGTTTGAGATTCCTAGGTTAGGAAATTGTCCATTCAATATGGTCTAGTATTTTTGAAAAATATGGTATTATCATTTTGAAACTTTTTTTGGTGGTTGCTTCACAAAACACCCTGTTTTTTTGCACTCGGAAAATGAAAAATTTGTTATACGAAAGTATTTGTATTTTTATGTATTTTTTGAATAAAAATATATAATATTTGAGTTTATATAGATAGATATTATTTTTCTACAATTTTTGATATATTATATGTATTTTTCTGAATTTAAATGATTTAGTTATGATTTTTTTTAAGATTAATATGGCAAAAAAAGAAAAATAGCTACGCCGCCGGCTTTGCCGTCGGCATAGATCTGAAACCTACGCCGTCGGCGTAGAATTGACGCCATTGCTCTGCCGTTAGCCCAATAGGCTACGCCTTGGTCCTGTTTACACCGACGGCGGCCGTTGGCCTATTTATTCTATGCCGACGGCAAAACTGGGCCAACAACCCATCGAGCTATGCCGACGGCCCCGACATTTTGCCGTCGGCCTATTTGGTTATTCCCGTAGTGGTAGGAGTTATGCAGAAATGCCTTAGTGTAGATCTTTGGATTTTTTCATTGTGAGATACTGGATTAGGCCAAATAAAGAGGACACCTTTAAATCAATAGTGAGGTAGCCACTGGTGGAAAACAGGGCTGTAGTCCCGGGCCGCAACGGGCTCTAGTCCCGGTTTTGGGCCCGGGACTGCGAAAACGGGACTAGAGGCCACCCCCTCTAGTCCCATCTCACAACGGCCCGCGACTGATAACAGCCACGTGGTTGTTTCAGCGCCGCGGGGGGCGGAAATCCTCTAGTCCCGGGCTGTAACACCACCCGGTACTAAAAGGTTTCCTGCCGCAGCAGAGATTGTGTATTTCCTTTTTTTTGCCATTTCGTTCCTTTTTCGTTTTGTGTTTCACTATAATTCAAACATATATTTCAGTATACATATTATACGCTACTACATACACACTACACGTCGATGCATTTATATAATTAATTGATCCCTTGCAAGCATACATATAATCAATCATATCAAAAGGAAGAAATATTTTGAAATTATATGGTCATTGATGAATATATATATCATATCAGCCACATGAAGATGACTAAGGCAAATCGAGTTCCACGTCATCCGCATAATGTTCTCCATGTACATCAAGGACTTCCTTCATCATAAATCCCGCCAGCTCCTCTTGAATTGCTCTTATGCGTTGGTCTGGATCTAGTTTCCCCCGCAAATCATAAATATAATGTGAGTCAACTTTCCGCTCACTGGTCAACTCGCGGATGTACTCGTAGATGTAGTATCCACATAAATGAGTTCCCGGTGGCTGTTGTAAACTCTTCACCATTTTATAAGTTAACTCCTCTTTGAATGGACCTGGTATTTTCTGTCTGAACCGTGTCCAACACCTGCTCGGTAAAGAAAGTGAACAAAGGAGTTATTAGTTACTTGATATCAGGAAATGAATGAAAGAGGACGATATAATGCGATAATGATTGAAATTACTTATGGAGCATTGCTTTCATGTCGCTCCACTGCTCTTGGTCCCAACTTAATGAGTTGTGGACTTCATCTAGGAAGTTGTCAACTTGAATATTTAGCAAGATCCAGTGGAATCTGCGGACATTTACATAAGCATACATGCATAGCTCATCCAGTAAGCAAAAATAAAATATGTACAAGATATAAACACTCACTTGAAGTTGTAAGGAAATAGTATTTCCTTAACAAAATTATGCTCGGTTAAGAACCTACACAGGTCTTCCTCCATGTCTTTGGGGTGACTCTTTAACGTATATTCATTAATGATATATGGGTCAATGAATCCAACGTCGTATCTTATAGCTCTTTTGCATTCAAGCATCTTCATTCTGCGGAATATAATATCATCATACAAAAGGATATATAGTTAGGATAATATATTAAATGCAATGAACAAGATGAGCTACAAACTTAATTATAGAAATAAATTACTTACAGACAATAGCAACCAATGATATATTTGTCGAGGGCGCGCTGGTTGTATAACTGAAACAGTTCGGTCATTTGAACATGTATCGAGTATGGTTTGAAGTGATGCTCCTTCCTAACGTCCACCGGAAACCAATCTTTCTGATGCTTTTTTTCTGCTTGTGACATGTACCATTCATGAAGATTTCGCATATATGTGGATAGACACGCGAGCTCCTCATTACTGACTAGAGGCTCCCCTCGGACATACTGCCATTCTATCTGACCCACTGGCGTATCTTCATAGCCTAAATATTGACCAAGAGACATATTTGCTTCGTTAGCAAGTGCTTTGGCCTGCGATACAGTGATTCCCACAAGTGCAGCATTATTACGGGCTCTAGGGTCCATTATTTGCGTGTCCATATCTATTTCAGCTCTGAAGGCCTTGTCGAGGTCTGAAATGACTTTGAGCGGGGCGACCGATTGATTGTTCTGTGCTCCGAGCTGGGCAACTTGCTTCCCGCTTTTTGCACTTGTGATTTTTTTCTTCTGTGCTTGCTTAATAATCTCCCGGTCATAGTCTGATTCCAGATTCATCGATATCTGGGATGGTTGCTCAAGAAAGGACTTAGCCCACTTTTTGGTTTTTTCATTATATACCGGCTTTGGCTCAGGCTTTTTGGGTGCAAAATGCGCCTTAACTTGGGCGGCCACATCCGCGTTAGTTTCTTCATCGGTCTTGTCATAAGGTCTCTTTGGAAGATCCGACGGGATATTGACTATCTTCGGCGTTTGACCTTTCTTCGATGTGGGGCGCGGGGGACCGTCAAACTTCCGTTTCTTCGACGAGGTAGTAGTATTGCACGGAGGCGGAGGCGGAGATCGAGTTGATGTACTCCTGCTGCGGCGATCGTCAGCGGGGCGGGATGGACTTGGAGGTTGGCGATAATCGGCTTGGGGTGGACTTGGAGGTTGGCGATAATCGGGTTGGGGTGGACTTGGAGGTTGACGATATTCGATGCGGGGTGGACTTGGAGGTTGACGACGCCGAGCCTCGAAACTTGATGTACTTCTTATTCCATAGAATGATGTTGTGCTTGACATCTCCTAGTTTTGTAAGGCCTTCAGGCATAGCGATTTCAATCTCTAGGTCCGCAAAATCCTCCACTATGTCATCCATCGTGACACGAGCATAGCCTAGTGGAATCGGAAGTGAATGGTGGAGTGCTCCAGGTAGACAAGGTAAAGCAGTGCCGATCGCCACCTTGAAGGACAGGTTGTTCATTGGCTGATGTAGCTCACATTGTGCCATCTCTCTGACATCATCCACGGGGTAGTGAGGAGCCGGTGCATCATCCAGTAGTGCTTGATCATCAGCACGGACCTCCGTGGAAGCCACGCTGCTTCTCCGTTGGCTAAGATCCAATGCAGGATCGTCATACCGCGGGTGAGTTGACGACGGCGGCCTTTGGCTAATTTCATGCATGAGGTTCTTCAGATCAGCTAGGTCCTGCTCTACCCTGGAGATCCGGTCTGCCTCCCGGTCCTTCTTTCTCTAACGGCTTCTGTAACTGGCATCGTACTGAGGAAACCCTTTCTTCCACAAGACACCGGCGCCTTTGCCTCGTGTTCGTCCTCCCTTTGCAGGATTCCCTAGGGCGCGTGCCAGCTCATCGTTCTCTCTCTCGGGAAGGAACAATCCCAATTGAGCATCGTTCATTGCTTGAATAAGGTCTTGGGAGGGTTTTAGAATTTTATCATGAAATAATGTCTTCCCTATTTCTGGGTCCAAGGATCCCACGTGCTGCATTACCAGGTGCTTTGACCTCTCGGGCCATCCATCATGCCGGAGTGAAGCCTCTAGCCCTCATTTCCTTCTCCATAGTTTCCCACTTAGGGACGGCACTCTTGTAGCCACCTGTCCCCATTTTATGATGGTATTTCTTGTTGGCAGCATTTAACGCATTCTTTGCCGACTTTGCCTTTGCTTTATCAGATTGCTTGTCTTTGTACAAAATCAGACCTTGTTCTCTCAACTTCTCGTTTACTCCTTTGAAGTCTGGAGTTTTCTTTTTAGCGACATATTTCGTGTATAAACTTTTCTTGTGGTTCCGGTACAGTTCAGCCATCTTGCTCAGTGCCCACTCCTTTACTTTCGCTCTATTTTCAAGCCCACCCGGCCTTGGGGTAATACCATCTACCTCAAATTCCTCATACTCTGGAGGTAGTATGAAATGCGCTATGAGCTTCTGCCAAAGGTCATCTTTGGCATCATCGGTGACATAGCTGTTGGATTCTTCACCGGCTTTCTTTGACTTATTCCATTCTTGGATGGTGATCGGCAGGTTGTCCCTAACAAGCACCCCGCATTGATTTATAAACATCCTCCGGTGCTTCTTTGGAGCAATCGGTTCACCATCATCATCTATTTCTTCGATGGTGAACCTCTGATTACCATCCAACTTTTTGTTCGGCCCTCGTTTCGTTCGAGCTGTTGATTGCTTTGATCCGGTGAGCTAAAAGAAGAAGAGAGAGTGATTAATATATATCTAGATCAGTTAATGAATAGAGGTAACACGAGACTTCATATATATATGTGTACCTCGCCGGATCCCGTCGAGGGGCCATCATTATTGTTGTTATTTGTTTGCCCTTCGTCCATCTGGTCTTCCCCTTGGTACATTAGGTTTTCCTCTAGTCCATCACCGGATGGATTCAGATATGAGGATATCTCTTCCTCGAGCAAACTATCTTCGGCGCCGGTAGTAATATTAAGAGGAATTTCACCTCTTATCATGCCCTGAAGAAAACGTTCACCGATGCGACCAGGATCTTCGGATCGATCCATGAATTAATTATCTATAACAAGAGGAGAGTTAAACAGGTTAGAAAAAACAATAATCCTAATAACTAAAACAATATAATCCTAATTATAATAATCCTAATATTATTTGTGCTAAAACAATAATCATAATAACTAAAACAAAAAAATAACCCTAATCCTAAGCCTAATTCTAATCTTAATAAATAAAACAAAAAAATCACTAAAACAATAATCCTAATCCTAATTCTAATATTTTAATTAAAACAATAATCCTAATACTAAAACAAAAAACCCTAATATAAAAAAAACTATAAAAAAACTATAGAAAAAAACTATAACATTTCCTAATATTAATTGTGGTAAAACCTAATATTATTTGTGGTAAAACAATAATCCTAATATTAATTGTGGTAAAACAATATAATCCTAGCTAATAACTAAAACAAAAAATAACCCTAGCTAATTACAATAATTAATAACCCTAGCTAACTAATAATTACAAAAAAAACCTAGCTAATTCTAGCTAATTACAATTACAATAATTAATAACCCTAGCTAACTAATAATCCTAATCCTAATCCTAGCTAATTACAATTACAATAATTAATAACCTAGCTAACTAATAATTACAAAAAAACCACACCTTAGTACTCCTTGAGCTCTCACCGATCGAGGGGCAGTGAGGCAACCTGTAATGAGTGAGGCAAGGCCTGTGGCGCCGAGTGTGTGACCTGAGACAAAGCGAGATCGAGCACTGGAGCGGCTAGGCAGTGGCGGCAAGATGCGATAACCATGGCGGCAGCTGACGGACGAACGCGTCATGAGCGGCGACGGAATCGGACAGCACCTCCCCTTCTTCGTCTTTGTCTGTGTGCTTCGTCTTCGTCGATAAATGCGAAGTGTTGGGGCAGCAACTCCCCTGGCGCCAGAATATATAGGGAACCCCCCTTTAGTTCCGAGCTAAGCGACGGGACGGGACTAAAGGGTCTTTAGTCCCGGGTCGTGGCTTAACCCGCGACTAAAGACCCCCCTTTAGTCGCGGGTTAAGCCACTACCCGGGACTAAAGAGCTTTTTCGGCCTCTTCGTTTTCGCGCGCAGGCACTCTTTAGTCCCGGGTCTAGCCACGACCCGCGACTAATTGTTTTTTTATAAATTTATTTTTTAATTCAAAACTAATATAAAAACTTTGGAAAATCATATCTTTTATTGTAATAATCCAAATAAAACAAGTAATATGTCTATTATTATCAAAAAATATAAAGAATCTTAATATAATATCCATTTATCTGTTTGCATCATTTATAAATTATTTCATTTGTAAATTTTCTTTTTTAATTCAAAACTAATATAAAAACTTTGGAAAATCATATCTTTTATTGTAATAATCCAAATAAAACAAATAATATGTCTATTATTATCAGAAAAATATAAAGAATCTTAATATAATATCTATTTATCTGTTTGCATCATTTATAATTTATTTCAGTTGTAAATTTTCTTTTTTTAATTCAAAACAAATACAAAACTTTCGAAAATCATATCTTTTATTATAATAATCCAAATAAAACAAATAATATGTCTATTATTATCAGAAAAATATAAAGAATCTTAATATAATATCCATTTATCTGTTTGCATCATTTATAAATTATTTCATTTGTAAATTTTCTTTTTTAATTCAAAACTAATATAAAAACTTTGAAAAATCATAGCTTTTATTGTAATAATCCAAATAAAACAAATAATATGTCTATTATTATCATAAAAATATAAAGAATCTTAATATAATATCCATTTATCTGTTTGCATCATTTATAAATTATTTCAGTTGTAAATTTTCTTTTTTTAATTAAAAACTAATACAAAACTTTGGAAAATCATATCTTTTATTATAATAATCCAAATAAACAAATAATATATCTATTATTATCATAAAAATATAAAGAATCTTAATATAATATCCATTTATCTGTTTGCATCATTTCTAAATTATTTCATTTGTAAATTTTCTTTTTTTAATTCAAATCAAATATAAAAACTTTGGAAAATCATATCTTTTATTGTAATAATCCAAATAAAACAAATAATATGTCTATTATTATCAGAAAAATATAAAGAATATTAATATAATATCCATTTATCTGTTTGCATCATTTATAAATTATTTCATTTGTAAATTTTCTTTTTTTAATTCAAATCAAATATAAAAACTTTGGGAAATCATATCTTTTATTGTAATAATCCAAATAACACAAATAATATGTCTATTATTATCAGAAAAATATAAAGAATCTTAATATAATATCCATTTAGTCCTGATTGTAGTCACAAACCGGGACTAAAGATATTTCCCGCCATTTCCCACCGCTTCCCGCCAAGTTTTCCCGTCCTTTCCTTTCTACGAGAGCTTTTAGTCCCGGATGTAGTCACTAACCGGGACTAAAGATATTTCCCACCATTTCCCAAAGCTTCACGCCAAGTTTTCTCGCCCTTTCCCTCTATATTTAGGGCGATCGCGCCATGGCTATCCACACATCCACACCTTCCTCTCTTAGAACAATGGACAACGCCTACTGGGCTATTCTGACCCTCGAGGAGGCCGAGCTGTCTTGACTCCAACTACCATTGTCTGCGGGCTACCGCCGCCTGGCTGGATCTTTGGCTGCAGGGTTCTGTCCTCCTGTCCCTCAAGGTTTCGCACGCCAGGCGACCATCACAAACCACTTCTACCACGAGCTCACACTAGAGCAGCGGATGGATCCCCAGTGGGATCCCGACAACTACGACACCTGGAATGCCTTCTTCGCTAATAGGCGGGAAAGGGAGCTCGCTAGGTACGAGGGTGATGGCCCGCCACCGGTGAACCACAACGAAGCCGGCCGTTGTTTGTGGTGGGTGAACCGTACTATCATCGGAGTGATGCGCTACATCGCCAGGGGAGACCATCCTCGCCTGCGGTGCCCACGAGTCCACCCGCCACAGAGCCACAAAAAGGCCCCACACCGGCCCGGTGATGCATCGTCTTCCAGAGACCCTCCCCGCCCGCCGTGAATCCGAGGCTGGAATGGCCCCTGGTATATGCCATGGATGGGATGAGGATCCCCGGAGTGGTAGGTGACGATGACGATGATGATGACGATGACGAAGAAGACCCTGAAGCTGCGTACTATAGGACTAGGCATGATTATGACTAAAGGGGCGGCTTTAGTGCTGAGTGTTAGCTAGTCCCGGTTTGTCCCGGTTTTTAATATTAATAAATGTCTTGAGTGTTACCTAATAAATAGAGGGAAATGCCTATATAAAGAGAGGGTTCATCTTTAGTCCCGGTTGGAGAAACCAACCATGGCCCAAGGGATTACTTGGGCGAGCAACACTAATAATAGGGGTGAGTGTCGACATTATGTCGTCGTGCGGCTTGTACCTTGTCCGGATGGTGTCACCAACCGACTAAAGATAACCTTTAGTCGGTTGGAGACACCAACCGGGACAAAACATGAGTCAGCACTAATAATAGGGGTGAGTGTCGACATTATGTCGTGAGTGTCGACATTATGCCGAGCTGCTTGTACTATAAATAGGCATCCTTGTGAGTCCAGTCCTCCAGCCAGTTTGAGGCATCTCCAAGATGGTTTTCGAGAGTAGGGACACCACTACGGCTAGTTTCAGGGAGATGCCGACGGAGCCCAGTCCTCCGGCATCTCCGAGAAACTGGTCATAGAGGCACTCCCTAATATGTGAAATTAGTTAGCTCCCAGGCGTATTGATCTAGTTAGAGAAGTTACAAGCTGCAAGATGGTTTTTGAGAGCAGGGACACCACTACGGCCAGTTTCAGGGATATGCCGCCGGATCCCAGTCCTCCGGCATCTCCGAGAAACTAGTCATAGAGGCACTCCCTAATATGTGACCTCACGCGTTTGGAGATCAGATCTTAACGGTAAGTATGAATCGGGACTAAAGGCCCTCCTTTAGTCCCGGTCCAGCCACAAAACGGGACTAACACACTCAAGATTGTTTGCAGACAACATTATAAAATGGACACATGGAGCATCTTCACTCATAAAATGTTACAATTATTACATATCATTTCTTCGCATGTGTTCCTTTCTGATACCATCGTATCCATGGAGCATCTTCATTCATTAACATGATGCTTGGGTCATCCTTCATCGCGAAGGGCGGAATTTCATGAAACTTATCACAATCTTCTGACATGTCTGTCTTGTCCTCCACTCCCACGATGTTTCTTTTTCCTGAAAGAACTATGTGGTGCTTTGGCTCATCGTCTGATGTATTCTTTTTCTTATTTTTCTTTTTCTAGGTTTGGTAGACATGTCTTTCACATAGAAAACCTGAGCCACATCATTGGCTAGGACGAATGGTTCATCTAAGTACCCAAGATTGTTGAGATCCAACGATGTCATTCCGTATTTCTTGTCTACCTCAACCCCTCCTCCTGTCAGCATGACCCATTTGCACCGAAACAAGGGACCTTAAAAGTAGGTCCATAGTCAAGTTACCATATCTCCTCTATGTAACCATAATATGTGGTCTTTGACCCATTGTTGTCTGTTGCATCAAAGCGGACACCACTGTTTTATTTGGTGCTCTTTTTATCTTGGGCTATCGTGTAAAATGTATACCCATTTATCTCGTACCCTTGGAAAGTCGATATAGTCGAAGATGGTGACCTAGACAACAAGTATAGCTGATCTCCAAGAGTGTTGTTTTTGATGATATGTTGCAACCAACCGCCGAAACGCTTCATGTGTTCATCTCTAACCCAAGAGTCGTGCTTTCCAGGTTTGTTGGAGCGTAAGATTTTCTTGTGTTCCTCGATATATGAGGCTGCCAAGATAGAATTCTGTAGAACGGTGTAATGTGCTTCGGTGTAAGAATGTTCGTCCCTACATATTATTGATTTCCTTCCTAGAGTACCCTTTCCACTCAGTCTCCCCTCATACAGCGATTGAGGAAGACCAATCGGCTTAAGGTCAGGAACAAAGTCAACACAAAATTCAATGACCTCCTCTGTTCCATAGCCCTTGGAGATGCTTCCTTCTAGCCTAGCACGGTTACGAACATATTTCTTTAAGATTCCCATGAACCTCTCAAAGGGAAACATATTGTGTAGAAATACAGGACCGAGAATGGAAATCTCTTCGACTAGGTGAACCAACAGGTGCTTCATAATATTGAAGAAGGGTGGTGGGAACACCAACTCAAAACTGACAAGACATTGGACCACATCATTCTGTAACCGTGGTAGATCTTCAGGATTGATTATCTTCTGAGAGATTGCATTGAGAAATGCACATAGCTTCACAATGGTACTCGAACATTATCTGGTAGAAGCCTCCTCAATGCAATCGGAAGCATGTGTGTCATAATCACGTGGTAGTCATGAGACTTTAGGTTTTGGAACTTTTTTCTGCCATATTTACTATTCCCTTTATATTCGACGAGAAGCCAGACGGTACCTTAATACTGCTTAGGCATTCAAAAAATATTTCCTTCTCTTGTTTGGTAAGAGCGTAGCTGGCATGACCTTGAAACCATTATGGATGCAGGCCATCTGGGTCTTTCATACGTTGATAGTCCTTTCGTACTTCCGGTGTATCTTTTGTCTTCCCATACACGCCCAAGAAGCCTAGCAGGTTCACGCAAAGATTCTTCGTCACATGCATCACATCGATTGCAGAGCGGACCTCTAAGAATTTCCAATATGGTAGCTCCCAAAATATAGATTTCTTCTTCCACATGGGTGTGTGTCCTTCAGCGTCCTTCGGAACAGATTTTCCTCTAGGACCCTTTCCAAAGGTTACCAGTTGATCCAAATCTTTGACCATATCAAATATATCAGCACCAGTACACTCCTTAGGCTTCGTCTGGTGACATGTCAGACCGTTGAAATGCTTGCCTTTCTTTCTTAAGGGATGCTTGGCCAAAAGAAATCGACGATGCTCATTGTATACATTCTTCTTACAATGTTCCAAATATATACTTTCAGTCTCATCTAAACAGTGTGTGCATGCATTGTATCCCTTGTTTGGTATCACGAAAGGTTACTAAGAGCAGGCCAATCATTGATTGTTACGAAAAGCAATGCTCGGAGGTTAAATTCTTCCTTCTTGTGCTCATCCCACACGCGTATCCCGGGTTCGTGCCACAACTGTAAAAGTTCTTCCACTAATGGCCTTAGGTACACATCAATGTCGTTGCCGGGTTGCTTCGGACCTTGGATCAACACTGGCATCATAATGAACTTCCGCTTCATGCACAACCAAGGAGGAAGGTTATAGATGCATAGAGACACGGGCAGTCTTTGTATGGAGCTCTGCTCCCCAAAGGGATTCATGCCATCTGTACTTAGACCAAACCTTAAACTCCTTGCGTCATCTACAAAGTCCGGATACTTTCTATCGATTTTTCTCCATTGCGACCCATCAGCGGGGTGTCTCAACATTCCGTCTGACTTACGTTCCTCTTTATGCCATCGCAACAACTTGGCGTGCTCTTTGTTTCTGAATAAGCGTTTCAATCGTGGTATTATAGGAGCATACCACATCACCTTCGCAGGAACCCTCTTTCGGGGGGCTCGCCCTCAACGTCACCAGGGTCATCTCGTCTAATCTTATACCGAAGCGAAGTGCATACCAGGCATGTATCCAAATTCTCATACTCCTCACCGCGGTAGAGGATGCAGTCATTAGGGCATGCATGTATCTTCTGAACCTCTAAACCTAGAGGGCAGACAACCTTTTTTGCTTCGTACGTACTGGCGGGCAATACGTTATCTTTTGGAAGCATATTCTTCATCATTTTCAGCAAATTTTTGAATGAGGAGTCAGGTATAGCACACTCAGCCTTCCATCGCAGCAATTCTAGTGTGCTGCCCAGCTTTTTCAGACCATTTTCGCAATTTAGGTACAACAACTTTTTGTGATCCTCTAACATGTGATTGAACTTCTCCCTATCCTTTTTAGTTTCACAATCTCTTCGTGCATCGGCAATGGTCCGACTAAGATCATCAGCGGGTTCATCACGTGTCTCTTCTTCATCCTCCCCTTTAGCATCCCCCATGGAAGTATCTTTGTACTCAGGGAAACCATGATAGTTGTCATCCTCCTCCTCTTCTTCATTGTCTTCCATTATAACCTCTCTCTCTTCGTGCTTGGTTCAACAATTATAACTGGGCATGAAGCCAGACTTTAACAGGTGGCTGTGAAGGGTTTTTGAGTCAGAGTAATCCTTCTGATTCCTACATCTATTACATGGACAGAATACAAAACCATTGCGCTTGTTTGCATCAGCAACACGGATGAATTCATGCACGCCATTAATGAACTCGCTAGAGCGTCAGTCAGTACCATACATCCATTCCCGGACCATCTGCATTATAGTAACAGTATATCAAAAACCATTACAACATGATAAAATTATTACAAGTTATATTGAGAGCTTCTAGAACATTAATTTTGAATTTTGAAAAATTTACATGGACCAATTTCTGAATTGCAGAAAACAATCGACATGATAAATGTGGAGTTTTTTATTATTGTTCTATCAGTGAAAACCTCATTCCATTCTAAGCTCTGAAACTCTAAAATTCACTACAAAAAATGTGTTGATTTATGACCTTTTGTTAGTGACCCTAGATGAAATCGTCATAATTCTATGACGATTTTACACAAAATTATCATAAGTCATTTAGAAAGGCCAAAAGCCCCCAATATTATGACGATTTCAAAAAATCATCATAACTTTTAATTCGTGAAATATTTAAATGACGTGGCAACCACATCACGTGTTACGCTTGCGTGTCAATTATTTCTCACATATGGCAAAAAACTGGGCATTGGGGACTCGAACCCACAACCCACAGAATCTCTATCGTTGGTGATACTAACCAACAGGACACAAGACAGGTTGTGATTTATATCTGCACTTGACCTTTTATTTAGTAGGTGTCTGTATTGGTAAATACAAAAATAAAAAGAAGTGGAGAGGAGATTCGAACAGGGTACCAAGCGGGGGGGCGAAACCGCGACCATCATACAGTATGGAGAACTGGGAACCAATACGCCAACAGTTGTTTGTTCTCTCAACAAACGTTCTCGTACTTTAATATACTAAATTTTGTCTATTGGACCTTGGCCTCGCCTGGTTATTTGGCTCAGCCCATGAAGTAGACAAGGCCTCGCCTGGGCCGGCTAGAAATTGCCTCGCGGTGGACTACAAGCGGGCCGGCCAGGCTGGTCCGATAGGATTTTTTTCTTCTTTTCATTTTTCTGTTTTTTAATTAATTCTTGTGTATCTTTTTCGTAAGAAGTCTAAAAGAATTCATTTTTGGCTCTAAATTTTTATAAAATTCAGTAGATCAACTTAGAGTGTTTATTATAAATACTTTGACTATTCGAAAATAGTATATGTACTAATCCCATATTAGTCCATAGTAGGGATAATATGATATTTTCTTAGAAAAAAAAGGAAAATATGATATTTCAAAATAAGATTTTGAAACTAGGGTTTTGAATTCAACATTTTGGATGAGTGCAATGGATGATTATTATGCCCATTTTGGGTTTAACTAGGTTTTACATAGTTCGGACCGTTTTTGAAATTCTTTTGCCCGTTTCAAACTATGGTCAAAACGGCGCGCACGGAGGTTCTTAGCTAGGGGCTAAGCCTCGCTAAACTTGCATTAGATCTCTAATGAAATATCATATTGTGAGTCTAAAAATGATTTTTTCTAAAAATCATGAGCATCGGATCATGTACCTGTAGTTCATACTGGACCCACTTCCTACCGATTCAGCAGGAATTTGTCTTTTTTGCCAGGGGTAAACGGAAAGGTTTGAGATACCCCGGTTGGTACATTGTCTATTTAAGGCGGTCTAATATTTTTACAAAATGTGGTGGTACCATTCTAAAACTGTCATTTGGTGGTTGCTTCACAAAATGCCCCTTTTTTGCGTTCGGAAAATTGAAAATGGATTTTCCGTGCGTCGAAAAGGAAAACTTTCTCCTGCAACATTGTTCGCCATTCCATGATACATATGTGTGCACAATATGGGCACGTTATCACAAACTATGCCACGATTCTGGCCATTACATTGGTCGTTTTGGCCCGAAAGCCATGAAACCTCGGAGATGATAGGTCATTTCTGAGAAGGTTTTTTTGAGACACTTGCAATATACCAAGTTTGGTATTTTTCCTTGCAACTATGTCACATAAGAAGACACCACACGAAGGATTTGCATTGATCGGACCTTTTTTGAATTTTTTATGTCCGTTTCAAACTATGGTCAAAACGGCGGGCACGAAGGTTCTTAGCTAGGGGATGAGCCTCGCTAAACTTGCATTGGATCTCTGAAGAAACAGCATATTGTGAGTCTAAAAATGATTTTTACCAAAAATCATGAGCATCGGATCATGTACCTGTAGTTCAAACCGGACCCACTTCCTGCCGATTCGACAGGAATTTGTCTTTTTCGCCAGGAGTGAACGGAAAGGTTTGAGATATCCCGGTTGGGACATTGTCCATATAAGGTGGTCTAATATTTTTACAAAATATGGTGGTACCATTCTAAAACTGTCATTTGGTGGTTGATTCACAAAAAGCCCCTTTTTTGCGCTCGGAAAATGGAAAATGGATTTTCCGTACGTAGAAAAGGAAAACTTTCTCCTGCAACATTGTTCGCCATCTCATGATACATATGTGTGCATAATATGGGCACATTATCACAAACTATGCCGCGAGTCTGGCCATAGCATTGGTCGTTTGGCCCGAAAGCCATGAAACCTCGGAGATGATAGGTCATTTCTGAGAAGGTTTTTTTAAGACACTTGTAATATACCAAGTTTGTTATTTTTCCTTGTAACTATGTCACATAAGAAGACACCACGCGAAGGATTTGCATTGATCGGACCGTTTTTGAATTTTTTATGCCTGTTTCAAACTATGGTCAAAACGGCGGGCACGGAGGTTCTTAGCTAGGGACTAGGCCTCGCTAAACTTGCATTGGATCTCTGATGAAACATCATATTGTGAGTCTAAAAATGATTTTTCCCAAAAATCATGAGCATCGGATCATGTACCTGTAGTTCAAACCGGACCCACTTCCTGCCGATTCGGTAGGAATTTGTCTTTTTTGCCAGGGGTGGATGGGAAGGTTTGAGATATCCCGGTTTGTACATTGTCTATTTAAGGCGGTCTAATATTTTTACAAAATGTGGTGGTACCATTCTAAAACTGTCATTTGGTGGTTGCTTCACAAAACGCCCCATTTTTTGCGCTCGGAAAATGGAAAATGGATTTTCCGTGCGTCAAAAAGGAAAACTTTCTCCTGCAACATTGTTCGCCATCCCATGATACATATGTGTGCACAATATGGGAACATTATCACAAACTATGCCCTGATTCTAGCCATAACATTGGCCGTTTTGCCCGAAAGCCATGAAACCTCGGACATGATAGGTCATTTCTGAGAAGGTTTTTTCGAGACACTTGCAATATACCAAGGTTGGTATTTTTACTCGCAACTATGTCATATAAGAAGACACCACGTGAAGGATTTGCATTGATCGGACCGTTTTTTGAATTTTTATGCCCGTTTTCAACTATGGTCAAAACGGCGGGCATGAAGGTTCTTAGCTCGGGGCTGAGACTCGCTAAACTTGCATTGGATCTCTGAAGAAACAACATATTGTGGGTCTAAAAATTATTTTTCTAAAAAATAATGGGCATCAAATAATGCACCTGTAGTTCAAACCGGACCCACTTCCTGCCGATTCGGCAGGAATTTGTCTTTTTCGCCAGGGATGAATGAAAAGGTTTGAGATACCCCAGTTGGGACATTGTCCATTTAAGGTGGTATAATATTTTTACAAAATATGGTGGTTCCATTCTAAAACTGTCATTTGGTGGTTGCTTCATAAAACGCTCCGTTTTTTGCGCTCGAAAAATGGAAAATGGATTTTCTGTGCCTCGAAATGGAAAATTTTCTCCTGCAACATTGTTCTCCATCCCATGATACATATATGTGCACAATATGGGCACATTATCACAAACTATGTCGTGATTCTGGCCATAACATTGGTCGTTTGGCCCGAAAGCTATGAAACCTCGAACATGATAGGTCATTTCTGAGAAGGTTTTTTCAGACACTCGCAATATACCAAGATTGGTATTTTTCTTTGCAATTATGTCATATAAGAAGACACCACATGAAGGATTTGCATTGATCGGACCGTTTTTGAATTTTTTATGCCCGTTTCAAACTATGGTCAAAACGGCGGGCATGAAGGTTCTTAGCTCGGGGCTAAGCCTCACTAAACTTGCATCAGATCTTTGAAGAAACAGCAGATTGTGAGTCTGAAAATCATTTTTAAAAAAAATAATGGGCATCGGATCATGTACCTGTAGTTCAAATCGGACCCACTTCCTACCGATTCGGCAGGAATTTATCTTTTTTGCCAGGGGTGGAAGGAAAGGTTTGAGATACCCCGATTGGGTCATTTGTCCATGTAAGCTGGCATTTTTTTTTGAAAAATGGTATGGTAGCATTTTGAAACTTTCATTTGGTGGTTGCTTCAAAAAATGGCCCGTTTTTAACACTCAGAAAATGAAAAATGGTGCAGCCAATCAGAATAGAGAATAATAATACCCACGGATTACCCCACCGAAGGTGATCTCAGCCATTTACATGCACTCCATCCAACGCCCAAAATTTTATCCCACGCCTCCTTGGCCCCTGTCATTGTACGCGGAATGACAAAAACGCCCTAGAGTCCCATAGACTTCACCACATAAGTGATCAGGGGTAATTTCGTGATATCAACATGGTAGAGAGGGACTGACCCCCAAATCCTAATCCCATCGCTCCTCTTTGCAGACCCCGCCGCCACTCCTTCCTCTCTCTCTCTCTCTCTGCTCGACAGCGGCCCCTCACCGCAACCCTATTCCCCTTGCTCCGCACTGCGTCGCTCGCCACCCGACCCGCCTCTCCTCTCTCTCAATCTGGGAGAAGCATGGTCATGGATGGCGGCCAGGCCGCCGTGGTTGTGCGCCACCGCCCGCATCCACCTTGCGTCAGATCCCGAGCCACCCCACGCCTCCTTTCTCTCTCGATTCCTTGTCGACCCGACCCACCTAGAGCCAGATCCCCACCTTCACTGAGTATCACCTCTGCCTCCCAAGATCCAATCCACACTGCCGCCGCCACCCCCACCCTACCCCCAATCAACGCCGTCTTCCATCCACATCCTCCCCGGTCCTCTCATGCCGCCGCTTCTCCATCCGCGTACATGTTTCCCTTCTTCCTCCAAGCACTAGAACCACCGCCCGAACCTCCCTGCTCGATCCTGTGCCCTCACACTCACCGTCGGCGGCCTCAACTACATCCTATGCATCACCGACGAGCCCAACCACAAGTAACACCCGTGCCCGAAGAGGAGGGGAGGTCTGTCGGAAGGACGCCCGGATCTTCCAGATGCGCCGCTACCGCGACCATGGGGACGTGGGTGGGCGTGGGTGGCCTGCCGCCGATGCAGATGGAGGCGTGGGTGGGCGGCATGGTCGTGGATGGCGGCCAGGCCGCCGTGGCTGTGCGCCACCCGGAGCAGCAACATCGCCACATCGGCACGGCGGTGCACCTGGCCGCCGACGGGCTCGCGGGCGTCGTCAGCAAGACCTGCATTGCGCCGCTCGCCCGCCTCACTATCCTCTTCCAGGTACAGAGCCTCTCGATTTGTTGTGATAAAAGTGATTGTGAGCCTGATTTAGTACCCCTAATGGTATAACACGCCTCCTTGGCCCCTGTCTTTGTCTTTTTATCTTGTACACATTGTTTCTGGTATTTCTCCAATCAATGAAAGTAGCATTGATATAAGATTAATCTATTTGTTGTGATAAAAGTGATTGTGAGCATGTAGTCAATATATGAATACTGTGAGCTTTATTTCTTGTCTAGTTATTGTGCTGATGCTTCATTTCGTGTTCTCCCTGTCTCATTTCGTCTTGATTTTGTTTCTGGTATTTCTCCAATCAATGAAAGTAGCATTGATATAAGATTAATCTATTTGTTGTGATAAAAGTGACTGTGAGCATGTAGTCAATATATGAATACTGTGAGCTTTATTTCTTGTCTAGTTATTGTGCTGATGCTTCATTTCGTGTTCTCCCTGTCTCATTTCGTCTTGATTTTGCTTCTGCTGCTGGTGTACAACCTTGTCTCTACACAAGGGTGAATACCCGTGGTAATGACAGACAACTTATAGAAAAGATGCGTTGAATAATGATTTAGACCTCAAGTTAGATATATGATTTAGACATCAAGTTAGTGGTTTGAATGAATACAACTATAAATCGCAGTAGCATTTCCCTATCATGTATAATTTCAAACAGCCTATACACATGTTCTTATGGTTTCCTGAATGTTTGTTATGCATATTTACCCTATCATGTGTAATTTGGTGTGATCTTTCATGCAAGGAAGACTGTGACTGCCCTAAGATGTGATGTGGCTGGGAATACATCAAACTATAGTTGTGTTTATATTTGATGCTAGTTGCTGATACTAGCCTGCGTGTTTTGGCATACAGGGAATTGGATCGGCAAATGGGGATGTGAAATGAGGAGAGGCAGGAAACTTGGATTTCACCAGTAGCATTGACTTGGAGTGTCCGACAAAACAAAATCCTCTGGCTAGGTCTTCAGATCTTACTGGCCTCACCCCTGCTGCTCCTCTTTTGCACGGGCTCCATGGTGTATGTAAGTTCTGTTGTTCCTCCCTCTTCTCCTCCACTTGTTATATGAGGCATGGTTGTATTACGTACTGTTTATTTGCATTCTGTCGTTCATAGAACTTGTTTGAGAACTCACAAAGAATTAATGGAGTCACTGTCCCCGACGTCCAATATGCCATGTTCTGTAGGTACTCACAAAGAACTTGTTTGATAACTCACAAAGAATACATGTTCCGTGACCATGCTAGTTGATTTTTTACATATGCCAGAACATCTACTGCTTGATACTAGAGTTGGACTAATGCCTTGCATTACTAGCTTGATAAGTTGTGCCCTATTGATGTAATGCTAGTACAAATTCAAAGCATGTAGTCTATTGGATTATCGTACTTTCAAGCTTTTATGGAAATTTAACTTACCACTGGTAATGTGTTGTTACTTATTTATCCAATTGATATCATTTATGCTTGCTTTTCTTTGCTTGCCAGATTGACAGAAATGCCATATGAAAAAGTATTTTAGGAAGTTCTTGGACAGTATCTATGTCAGCGACAAGGGCGTCATTAAGGAGTAGTGAAATTTGATGTGTTTATGATCTGGCTGTGTCTTGTGTGATCTGGTTGTGTCTTGTACGTGGAATTATGTGATAATTGAGGTGAAATGCTGCATTTTAGACTGTCTTCGTGATGTGTAAATTATATTATTGGAAATATTTCTTTTATTTAAATTGTATGATTGTAAAAATTGCTGGCCTGGTTTGAATATTCCATTCTGTTAGAATAGCCTCTACTGGATCTATGAAAGGCCATGATCAAGTCAATGTTATGCTGAAATTGGCTGTACACGAAACAAACCGTAAATAGGCCATGGCCCCAAAACAGACGAACCTTATAAAGGCCACATCCCAAAAAATCAAATGGACCTTAAAAAGGCAACGACCCAAAAAGAACAGCTACATAAATGGCCAAGGCCTTGAAAATAAAATTCTGGATTTATTGGGCTTAGCCCAAGTAGGCGACTGAAATGGACTGGACTGATTTCGATTTAAGACGATTTAATTTCGTCACAATTTTGCCACGTTGGATTGGCCACGTCGGATCTGACCTGGCCTGGCTGGATGGTCCGTGACGATATTGAATCGTCATAGAGGTTATGACGATCCAATATCGTCATAGACCATTATGACGATTTTACCAGAAACATCGTTATAGTTTATTTGCGACGCCCAGCTTTCGACGATCTTAAAATCGTCATAGAATCGTCATAAACAGACTACTACGATTTTGTGACGAAAATGGAGGGTCATATATAGACAGATTCCTTGTAGTGATTACACATTTCAATTTTCAGTAACTATATGCCTAATCAAAATTTGTTATATATATATATATATCAAAATCCTTCTAGCTACTTCTAGAGCATGCATGCATTTGATCCATATCTCTATACTTCTAGAGCATTATAGAGTTAAAGTAGCAATAAGAGATGAAAGAATGAAGTTCTAACCTTTTAAAGCTTTGGATTTAGGTGTTGCAAACTAAATCTTGACAAATTCTGAGTAAAAAATGGCATGAACTCTTTTACTTCTTTGAGAAAAATGGCCACCATATGCTTTAGGGCAGCAGGACAGGAGGCAGATTATATAGTCGTGGATAACTAGTCTCGGGCCGTGATACGACCCGAAACTAATAGTCCACGAAAGGACCAGCTGGCCTGCTCCAGGTTATTAGTCTCGGGCCGTATTATAGACCGGGACTAATGACCTGGTCGGCCCGGGACTAGTCACTACGGCCGTTTCTAGCGTTAGAGGCCCGTGACTAGTGCTCCCACTAGTCGCGGGCTGTGCCAGGCCGAAACTGCTGGGCTTGTTCTGATCGAACCGAAGATGGTTTTTCCAGTAGTGAGCACAGATAGGCCACACACCTGACGATGGTTTGTCGTCAAGTGTCGTGAACGAGCCATGTGTTGATGGTGTGACCCCCGACATAGAACATACTCCTGATAGCTTGATGAGAAAAATGCTGATGAAGATGGTCATTCCCGACGGAGAAGAAAACCACCATGTATTCTGATATCATCATGTTATGGGATCGACAAGCCAAGAGCGCAGCTAGCTAGACTCTGTGTGGTAATTAGTTGGTCGGAAACACAAACAAATACATGCTAGTTGGACTGCTGATGTATATACGAGCAATGTAGTTTCAAAGTTGAATGGTATTCAACGTCTACTTCATAATTATTATGCCATAGGAACTTTTGAATTTTTTCCCGAAAGGCCTAGAAATTGCTGGTTCTCATATATTAGTAGAATATTTACACGATCGCACTAGGCGAAAGGATGAAAAAAAGAGAAGTGAAAAAGGTTAGCAAACCAGCCACCCTAGTGGCAGTACTGGTTCCGCAACCCCGTGATGCAAAAGCATAACCTTGCCTCGCATAGCCATGACCGCAAGCGTTTCCCGAGGCCGCTTCCTCGGCGCACGTCCACCGTCCGAGGCCGCTGCCCCGACCACAGAGCCAGGGGAGGAGACAGGATTCAACTAAAAGGGGGACCGATCAAGGTAAATTTGATATAAGGGTGCCCGGTCAAGCTAATATCGCCTTATTTGATTCTCTAATCACCTCCTAATCAGAAAATTTTGCGTGTTGTAAGTTGTCATAGGGGCTTTCGCTCCTGCTCGTCCCCCTAGCTCCGCCACTGCAGAGCCACCCAACACGACATGCACGAACCCATGGCACGTCAAGCAATAAGAACTCCCAGGCGACGCCTCCTAGAAGAACTTTTAATTTGGCAATGGATTAGAGACACTACTTGGTCAAAACACAAAAGAAGAGTATCTGACTACCACTTTTTAACAGTGTAACCAAAGTCAATCTTGGTGACGATATCAAGATCAAGTTCAGCATGGAGCCTGGTGGCACAACCAATGTCTCAAGGACGCTGCACCCGTAAAACCTGTTAGTCGATCAAGCTGTAGAAAACCACCGCTAGAAAAGACATCTGCGATACGAGCTGGCGCATACAACGCTTGGCCAAGCATGGATGGCACTGTCTCTTGGCAATGGACTGAGTATGACTCATACTCTGCCACATCCCCATATTTTTTTTGGAAATGAACGCTTTATTACTTCAGTAATATTTACACCCGGTCTCTACATAATAAGGATGCACACAGCCGATCATTTACACAACTTGCAACCATAACAAAAGTACTAAAACTATAAAGACTTGTAGATAGTAAAAGGGCCTCTAGCTAATGACATGTCTATTTGCAGATCACGCTGCCATCCATGTCGGAGAAAATATCAATCGCCGTGTTCTCCAATCGCGTACACCTTTCACAAATAAGTCGCGGAACTCTATAAGTTAGAGAGTAGTCCATGATCATAGGATAGTCGTAGCCCGAAAGATAACCTGCACAAGGGACGACACTATGTTATTAAAAATCTGGTCATTCCTATATAGCCAAAGCGACCAAATAATGGCAAGCGCTCCCATCCTAAACACAGTCCCAAATTTATCCTCAATCCCATGCAACCAGTTGCCAGAAACATTGGCAACCGAGCGTGGTGGAGATAAACCAGAGGGTACTTGAATGATTAACCATATAACACGAGCAAATTTACACCGAAAGAATAAGTGTCGAATTGTCTCATTGTGATGACAAAAAACACACTGTGTACTTCCTTGCCAATTCCTCTTAACAAGATTATCTTTGATCAGAATTACCCATTTACGTAGGTACCAAGCAAAGACCTTTGTTTTCAGGGTATTTTCATTTTACAAATTTTACTATTATTATCGACTAAGATATCTGGTTGGATCAAAGCTCTATATAAAGAATCAATGAATTTTTTTACCATGCTTTAATAAAATCCATTGGAATTCGTCCACACCCTCCGACAACTGTTCTGTGGATAGTCTCAATAAGAGATTGTTCCAGGATATTAGTCTAGGACCTATAAGACTTCTTGTGAAAGGGACATTAGGAGGTTTGGAATCCATTACCATGGAAAGCGTATCTCCTTTATGCCTAACAATCGAATAAAGAGCCAGATATTATTCCGTAAGGAGAGTTTGGTCTAGCCATTTATCCTTTCAGAACCTAATCTGTGATTCATTCTTTAATATTAAAAGCACCAAATCATAAGAAATGTTTTTTTGGAAGCCATCAGCCTAGCCCAAAAATGTGAATCACCGGGTTTTCAGATCACTTGAGACACAGCTTTGGAGACAATATATTTCCTCTATAAAATGGTTTGTGTGTAGACACCTTCTTCTGTAAGAAGTTTGAATAACCATTTACCTAGGAGTGCAGTGCTCTTAACTTGCAAATCATGTATGCCAAGTCCATCGTATTTCTTTGGTCGGCAAACCACATTCCATTTGGCCAGTCGATATTTCTTTTTCTCATAATCCCCTTGCCAAAAGAATCTTGAGTAGAAGTAATCCACTTTATTCAAGACCCCTTTCGCTATTTGAAAGAACAAGATCATATACAGTACCACGTTTGTTAGTACTGAATTTATGAGTACAAGTCTTTCACCAAGGGATAATAATTTTTCACATCCCCGTATGCAATTCAATTCGAGGGTGCAGGCGTGCTGCTTGAATGGCCGGAGCCGCTATGAAACAAGGGATGTACAAATGTACAACCATTATTTGGTTTAACTATATTCTCAAAGACAAGTAGCTCACTCAGTCATAGCGAGCCCAACAAAAATATATGGAGGTTGCTCGCGCGAGGCGACACCAGGACACCTCCTCCCATCCCTAGTAGTCTCCGCCACTCTCTCCCCCGCTGGCCGCTAGCACCGCCCACCCCTTGGTCGTCGAAAACGGCGGGCGGGTCTCACGCGCCTCGCTTAGTTCCCTTCGTGCGAGGGGAGGGATAGGGGCAGCGTTGGTGGTATGTGCGGCGGCGAAGGAGCAACTATGGGTGGAGATGGTGCAAATTGGAGGCGGTGGCATGCCTACCCTAGGCGGTAGCGCTTCTTTCTAGATCTCTCTCGGCCTTGATCTTGTGGTCTACTTGTTCCGATCGCTAGAAGCCGGCCGGCGGTGTGGGTACCTCTGCATGGGCATCAATAAAGGATGTGGTCCTATTGTTTCTTTTGCTTGATGTCTGTCCTCGTTGATCTCGCCTAGAGAGACGAGTTTCTAAAGGCTCCATCCGTGAACTCCCATGGGCATATTATGCCTGGAGATTGCTGGATTGAAAGATATTCGATTGTGCGTATGCATGTTTTTCCTGGCCATTTGGTTTCATCGGGAGAGTTGTGAAGCTCTGCTGTCTGTTACCATCATGTGTCGTGTCTTCGACGATCCATGGTGAAGTAAGATACAGAGAATGTCAGGAAAGAAGGAACATGAGGGAAACAATGGTGGTTTGAGTTTTTCTGGCGACGAGGAACTGCCTGCGTGATCTGTTGATTCATAGCAGCAAGTTTTTGTGTGGGTGACAACACATGAGGAATTCATAGTCTTACCTTGCAGGGTGAAAATCTAAGGTCTGATCTTAGTTGGTTGTGCCTGGCAATGGCCTTGTTGAAGGCATTGTTTTTTAAGTGAGGATTTTCTCTAGGTCAAAACTTATGATATTTGATCGACTGGCGACAATGCTTGTCCACTGTTCGCTTCTTGAATGTGTCTCTATTATAGTGGTTGGACTATTGGTCTTGTTGTGGAGGTGTTAGTGTCATTGCTACGAGGAATTGTTCAATATAGCGGGACTTTTCCTTTTTAGGTTGTGTGTCATGGTATTGCCGACGAGTATGCCATGGAGGGGGTCCTCACAATACGTGTTTAGAGACGTGGGGTAAGGCGTAAGGTTGGCGGGTACGAGGTAACACAACTTACCCAGGTTCAGATCTCACGACGGTGGCGGAATCCTACTCCTACTATAAATCACTATAATGTCAATACGCCGAGTTACAGAGATTGGTTCGTTGTGTGAGGTATGAGTTGATTGGTGCCTAAAGGCTCCTCCAGGTTCGGCTTATATAGTCGTCAGATTATAGGGTTACAGATAAAGTCCTAGCCGGACAGGTTACAGAGTCCTACACGGTACACAACTAGTCTAACGTGTCTTGCACTCCAAGGCTTCGGGTACGCTGTTGACTCCTCCGTAGCCTTCCTTCATCCAGCATGGGCCTCCCTTCTGGATCCATCTAACTGGGCCCCCAGCAAGCCATAGGCCTTGCTACCGACTATGGGTCACCCAGGTTATATGGATTAGAGACATGCAATGGTAATACCCATTTACCATATCCCCAACAGTAGTTTCCGGAGAACTCCGAGATCTTGCGCCGTCTTGCCTCTTCATACTAAATGCTCCGTCTATATGGATGTCGAAAAATCGTCAAGCAATATCTTATAGCCCTCCCAAGAACCCTGCAATGCTCTCCGTCTTCAACATTTAAGTCGGAGAACCGTTGAATCTTCCATCATACTCTTCTCGTAGCCGGACTAGATCCGTGCATGCCGGAATCTTCAGATGGGATGGTTCACATGTCTATGCCAGTAGAGTGACATAGACAATAGGTCAGCAACGCCTTGTAAGTCACACATGCAGAGAATGTAATCATAGCCGATTTCCCCGCGCGAAGGATACAAAACGTTGGCGGCGGCGGTGGGAACGTGGCGAAATTTTCACGCACGCGCACACACGCGATGTCCATGCAGCAACCGTTCGATCGACTTGCATGAATGAACCGAGACTAGAGTTGCCCAATGAACCGGGTCTAGCCAGTTGCTGCCTCCTAGCCGTTGCATAGGTGAACACTAGTCCCGGTTTCAGACTGGGCCAAGACTAGAGGCCAGAGCAGCTCCAAACCAAAGGTTGTTTTTTACTAGTAGGTGGACTTGGGAAAATAGGCAGCATACTTACCTATGGGGCACCACATAGTGATGTGGCACATGTGTGTTTCATAACCTTGGCGCACCACTATGTGGTGCCCTACGGGTAACTGTCCTACGTCCATCTCTGCCCTGGCCCACATATAGTGCTGACGCACATGTGGCATGTGTGCCACGGGTACGTGACTTATCCGTGGGGCACTTTTCAGCCGTGTGCCACGACTATTTTACCCGTGGGACACCATTGACATGTGCGCCATGAATATGTGGATTATCTATAGTTGTTTTCCTAGTAGTGTGAGGTCCTTCCAAAAAAAAGTAAGCGAATGGCTCTCTAATCTATCGGACCTTCTTATTTTTAGAGGTAAACTAGCAACGTGGCCATTGTAGATAGCAACATTGCCCTTAGAGGGTCAGAATTGTCATAGAAAAAATTGTAGATTCATGGTCATTCAAATTATGCTATAGAAAATAACAAAGTCTATGGTCACCATATGTGTCATTTTTCCACGATTAAAATGGTATATACAATTAAGTTCATTTACCGAGTTAGGTGGTAGTTCTTATGTGATGTTAGACCAACACATAAGTTAAACATTCAGTTTTTTAAATAATTAGTGTTCACTTGAACACTAACCATACAATGTTTAGATATGTCTAATAGGATATAAAACAACTTTTCTTCATAAAGTAAAATAAAAATAAATTTATCGAAGGCAATAAATAGTATATTAATTTTACCTTGATTTGATCTTTCTACCTCTTGTTTTTTAAGTTGTTCGTAAAATACATGAAATTCTCACGTTCGTATGATTACAAATTCTAATGACATGTCATATTATTTTCTTTGGATAATAAACCTAGAAGCTTTCTCCAAAGAACCATAGATTTTTTCTTAAAAAACCATAGGAACTAAGAGAAAAGTGTATGTAGTCACATCATATTTAAACCAAATGAACATATTAGACATAAACATTGTCCAAAAAATTGTACTGAATGCAAATTTTATTTCTTGTTGTACTGAACCATATTACCAAAGTGGTTTATATAAATATTATATAAGATTTAAATACTCCAAATTTAACTATCTAGCTCTATAGAAAATCCCCAAGAATTAGTATGTAAATTGACTCTCATATTTATGTTGTATAAAAGTTGAACATATCATTCCAGTTTACGAATAAAATAGTAGTAATGACATATCAACAACAACCTTGTTTGTTGGTATTGATACTTATGTAGTGGTATCGTCTCTCCCTAAAAAAACTCATGCCTAATAACCAACATTCGACCATCCACCTTCTATGAAAAATGAGTTGATCAATTGCTTTTTCGGCTTTATGCCTTAAAAACTATACAATCATCAGATGATGTTTATATATGATGTTTAAGTAAATTCATGCAATCTTTCGAATGTGATGAGTTTAGGTGTAGGTAATAACTATTTAACCCGATACACGTTGGAAAAATCTACTGTTTGCGATATGTTCATATATGGTTATGATGACCTACTGGCTATGACTTTCTTAACTACAACTATGAAAATCTATTTACCTGATATTTGTTAAAAAAATATGACGGCATTTTAGTATTGATCATGTGATGAGTTTAGGTGTAGGTAATAACTATTTAACCCGATACACGTTGAATATCAACTATTTTTTATGTACTAACAAAAACAAGACCTCTAAGTTGATTATGAGATGCTTTTGCTTTTCTGCATGTCAGGAATGCAGTGAACATTCAGCATCATGCATGTGTGCCAGATCAATTATCTGAATCCCTGTTTGCAATTCATTGATTTATTTTTGTACTAGTGGACATCATTTCTCCTAAAGTTGCTAATATAAAGATGGCAGAGCTCTATTCAATCTATAATGGTACTAGAAATTCAATCTATAATACTACTACAAATTGCATCACATACCATGATCAGTAGCCCAATTAAATTGCCTAACTATAAGCTAATTATGCCCAACTCCATAACATTGGCGCTGAATTAGGTCATCGGCAGATGTTTCAACCCATTCATCCGGGAAAACATGGTGGTATAGCATGATAGCACAGATATGCTGCATCAAGGCCATGAACGCGTGAAGAGCATGCATGTGTTTGGAATGACGTAAGTTCCTTCCTTACATAGGTGGTGGGTCCATCAGCAAACTCTAAAACTTCCGCAGTTAGTGCATGACAACGTAGCACAAGCCGGATGATCTTCCCATCCATTACTCAGCGGTCAAAATATAGAGGGTGCAGCTATAAAACGCATTTTCCCATGAGACTATTCCAGCAATAGGTATGCTAGATCTTCTTAGCAGGAATTAAGGTTCCTGCGTGAGACATTGGAGTAGATCAAACATCTTCTTAGCAGGGATTATGGTTCCTGCGTGAGACATTGGAGTAGACCAAACATTTGTTTTACTATATAAACCAGTTCTTATCAGCGGGACACCATGTGTGGTCATTTTTCATTAAGGAAGAGAGCAATCCTAGACCATAGGAGTGCTACCAGCAAACTGAAACCGAACATGAACCTGGTGTACTGCTCGTTTGTGTCCAATTGGTGCATCTAGCTAACCATTGCGGCGCATCAGGTGGTTATGGTATATGCAATGTATCAAGTTAACTTTTTGGTTCAGGGAATAAAAAACTCATGATATGAAAAACCTCCTGGAAATCATGTGAATAAGTTCTTGGAAAAGATCTAAATTTGTACCTTCTATAAATTGTGGACTAATTCCTGGGACGCAGAAAAAGGCAAATTGTCTATATCAGCAGTCCGATTCTAGCCTTTTGTCAGACGCTTTTCCACTGAAAAGATCATCACATACAAAATATTCATACCGCTCAACATTTGTGACAAACTTCCATGATGGTTGCGTCATTGATCTAATACATCTAAAGTAAGCGTTGGTATTTCCCCCTGTTGGTGGTGTCGACTCCATGAAGAACGGGAATAGCTTGTCCATCAAGTGCATGCAAAATCCTACATTACTATTGTATCACTGACAAGTGAGCCATCTATGTTTGTTTGTTGAAATCCTAAAGTGCTTCATATCTATAATCTTGTATAAAACCTTTTGTGAAACTGCTTTAAATTGCAACAATTTCTTATAAATTATGAAGCGTAGACCTAGGAACTTTCCTCTGACTAACAGTGCAGGTAGTATTTCCAATAATTTGAAGATCTTGAAGAAGCATATTTTTAAGTCAACATAGATAGTGCACCTTAGTCACCACAATATAAAATCAACATGCTGCATCAATTTCTAGCTTCCCAGATGAAGCATCATATACCGCACAAAGCAACCAAAGAGCGTCGATGTAACGCCACACCACATGTTTCAAATTTGTGATCCCTTTTTTCATATCATAATTTTTTCACCAAAAATAAAAAAAGGGAAAGCTTTTTTCTAGACGGATATAAAAAGGCGAGCATAAAAATCCGATCAACTTTTTTTGTTTGAATAGGGAAATAAAACCCCGGCCTCTGCATCAGTATATGCACATATCCTTTTATTTGAGGGTCAACATCCAAAATTATTACAAAGTTAAGAAAAATCAAAGATCGTTGAGAGTTTATACAAGAATCAACCAGCGGAAAATGAAAAGCATACAACGATTAAGTATCTTGTAATCTACTGAGCATTAGATGCCCTAATCTACTTCCATGATATGTGTATTTTTTAACTTGTGATCCATTTTTTTTCTGAAATCAAACTCAAGGAACATAGTGGTTATGCTTCACGGAATAATGTTTCAAGGTTTGAGAGACCTCTCGTGTGAAGCCAGAACTAGCAAAGCGGAACTGAATACATGCAACTTGAACTAAGCACATACTTTAAAATAGGTGCGCTAACAACGGGTGCTAGGCTTGATCTCCAAGTCGTTATAGGCCCAAATCCTAGGATTTCTTGTTGCATCGATGCAAAAACTATATGTCGGGCGCCAATCCTTTCTATTTTCCTGCACTAGCCTGTTTGAGTAGCTTTTAGCCTTATACGTCGGGCGCTTTGGTAGTTATTTGATTTTCCAGTATTTATTCTTGTCCCACCTAAGATCCTAATCTACTAGTGAACATGGTAGAGACTGAAACACGATACAACTTCAAAACTGTATCCATGAACCACCTTTGGTTTCTTGAAATGGCTTTATCCCTAAATGAATTCGTAAGAAGTAAGAAAATGTCCCAGTAATATGCAAGAGCTTCTTTTTTTAGGACAAAATTTGTTGGAGTTTGTACATGATGTGGCAGATGTAGTAGCCATGAAGGTTGGTTTACCCTGCTTTTGGTGGCCAGCCAAAGTAGAAGAAACTTGGTAATTTGGTGGTGTTGATTTTAGTGCTTTGGGCCCTGTAAAAGAACAACTCTAACTGCTCGAACACTTCTTCGGTCAGCACTTCTGGTGATACGGTTGAGTCATGTAAATCAAGTCCGGACGTGCCTATGATCCTACAAAGTACTAGTCAAAAATCGCTGGTTCGCTGCGTGCGGATTCTTGGAGGAAGAACCACATGAAGCAATCACGGGTTTTAATATTCCAATGGAAGAAGTTGGCTTGGCAGTTAGTACCAAGGGTGATTTGTACATGACAGCATGAGAATAAGGCGTCAACGTGATGAGCTATACTAATGGCTCCTTTCGAATGGGATGGAGCTATATAAATCAACATGGCTTGCCGAGCTGCCGTGTCCCATTTATTGTTGGATCACTAAAGGTACACGACACTTTGAGTTTACAAGATAGTGCCTTTTAAGGAGTTTTATAGGTAGAAGTGTTTGATGTAGATCTTTGAGGTATCGCCGTGAGACATTGGAGTGAGCCAAATAAACGAGATGCATTTTTATGAAAATTGAGGCAGCCTAAATGCATAGAAGACATAACAGTGGTTTCTCATTCGGGATTGTGAAGGTGCCAGGCTTAAATGATGTGACCCAGGACAAGCGACGGCGTCCGATTAGCTTGAAGTCCAGAACAAAGTTGCACAAGACGACTAATCTCCACCTACTATCGCTCCTGCCCTCAGCTCGTCATGAACGTCATGAGCGCCATCGCAATCAACTAGTAGCTACACCTTGGCTGCATGTTTAAGAACAAGACAACCAGCTGAGAATATCATTCTGCCGCACCCCGGCTGGGCTGCACGTTATCCAAGTTATCGCTTGGGGCCTTGGGGTAGAGCCATCACTTCTGAGACAACAGCTCCACTTGTATTTTTTTATACAACAGTCCGTAGCTCCCACAATTTATCCTTGATCAGCCCGATGAACATGATCCCGTCCACCATGTCAACTGGACACTGTAAAAGCCCGAGCTTGGTTTATTTCATGAGACCATGAGCTGAAAATCTTAGATGGGCTATTGCTTTAATAGATGTTTTGAACATGCTCTACTACAAATTATTTCGGCAACTCCGAAAGTGTCAACGAGTCAAAAGGAAAACGCTTGGCCCAATCCTGTGATGAGGCGAATAACCAAACACACAAGCTCTAGTTATGTTCCCCAAAAGTCTGTTTGGCACTATAAAGAGGTGATTTATGCATGAGAACTAGGAAGAAGAGGTATACGCATTCTTGTCTCCATAAAAATTGTGTAACTACGAGCTACATATATCATGCATTACCGGCACATTGATATGTCACAATAGGTCTCTCAAATGCGTTTGCTTCACAAAATCACAGTTGCCATGTGCCAAGGAGCTGTGTAGGTATGTTTCATGTAAACTTTCAAATGACCAGTTTTTATTGAGATACTCGAGTAAGCGAGACAAACAAAAGATGCTTTTCTCCAAGTGGCGTGATGGGGTGATATTAGTCTAGGAGAGTGTTTGTTCGTAGTTGTATTATAAACAGATTAGGCGTCATGGTGTGTCTGAAAACTATTCAAGTTCCAATAACTCATTTTTTGGAAAGGAGCATATATTAATATCACAAGATACCAATTACACTCAGCCTCTGCAATAACGCATCGCCCTAGTGGCCATACAGATGCACACAGCCAAAAAAAGTAAGAAGAACTACAAAAAAAAAGAGTCCCGCTACACTGACCCATTCGTTGAAACAACGGTACTACCACCACTAAGACAGTACTAGAAGTCCAGCTTATCCAAAAGCGACGCCTCCAAGAAGGGAACAGTGGACAAACACCATCATCGCCCGATCATAGATCTTAGGTTTTCACCCTGAAAAAAGTCCACACTCTCAAAACAATACGTTCAAGAAGGCCATTGCCAGGCACAACCAATTAAGGACCGACCCTGGGTTTTCACCCTGAAAGGTAGGACTATGAAGCTCTCCTATACGGTCGCCGCCACTTGCATGTCACTGTTCCAAGTCACGAGTCACTAAGCCAATTCCTCATCACCACCCAGACTCAAACCACAATTGTCAGTCCTCAGATTATGATCTCCATGACATTCTCCGTCAACACCATGGAACGAGAACATGCCCTATGATATTAACAGCCAATAGAGCTTCGAAGCGCTCCCTGTGAACCCAAACAGTCAGAGTAAAACATGGGTGCGCACGACTAAATCCCACCAATCTGGCAATCTCCAGGCATTATTCGCCCATGGGAGTTCGTCGCCGAAGCCTTCCGGAACTTGCCACTCCGACCAGATCAAAGAGGGCAAGCAACAAGTAGATCATCGTCTTGGAGCGAGAGGAATCCTAGGACCGCCACCTTTATTTTCAGTAGACGAGCAGGCTCCCATGTCGTCTGTCATCTCCATGCAACACCAATAGAGGAGGAGAGGGCAACCTCTAGGAGATCGGCGTGGCTAGGCCACAGCCTCACCCCCAGTGGTGTATAGCCACCGGTCCAACCTGCTGAAGCCGGCAGAACGGCGGCGTGCCTCCATCCACTCTTCGGCCGCCGGAGATCCTCAGGCCCTGGCCAAGACGGTTGCGTCGTACCAACCCCATAGCCAGCGCCGCACCTCTCCCATGTGAACGCCACCGCAGACCCCTCTCATGCCCCCATATTTGATGGACGGGGCGCCGCCGCCGGAGTAGGCAGCAGCGGTGGCCGACGCGGTGAGGGTTGGGGGAGTCTAGGGTAGTATGGGGTGGAGGCCCCCTGGAGCCGCCGAAAGTCGCCTGGGGGCGGCTTAGGGGAGGGTGGCTCGGAAGAGGGAGAGGGTTAGAGTTCCTTAGAGTAGTAGCTAGTCATTAGTAATCATGGTCGATAGGTTCCAATAACTTTAGCTCATGAGACAGCTGCACAATAAGACCAATCACATCAGAGTCAAGATATTTTACCATGTTTGGATTAAGAGTTTTGTCACATCAGCCTAGAAGTGAGCAATGCATGCGGTTTCTAGCCTAGACTAAACTGCTACTTAGAAATCCAAAATCAGTGAAAACTATAGCTTGAGTCTATTTCTAATTCATAAAATGTATAATATTAAGCTCAGTCGGCCAAAAGTTATCCTAGTTGCATATCGATTCCTCACAACTACTTCCTCCATTCCATAATACTAAATGTCGTGGCAAAGTAAAATAGTTTGCCAAAACATCTCTTATTATTATACAGAGGGAGTACATCATGAAGCCTCGATGGGACCACACAATACATCGAACAGAAACACATGACGGCAACGCACTAACTCCTTTAGGGCCTCTAGGGCAATGGATTTAAAAGGCATTGTGTATAAGTTTTTATTTTTTTAAATTTATACAAATTTCAATTTTGTTTTATTATTCCTATGAGGTGAGTGTTAAGTTTGGCACCTCTAGAGATGAAATTCTAGAACCACTAGTGACACTCTTGAATGACACCTTTTGACTTAACTTCAGCTTATGTCCCAACTGCACCGTGACTAAAAGAGATCTGGTTAGTAGATGCACTATTTTGGCCCCGTAGAGATATTTTATTGTCTTTACGTACTTGTAGAAGCATTTTACACATTGTCTCATAAGTGTTGCAATGGGCAGTGTCTCTATGTGTTAACGACACTAGTAATAATGTCTATACATCTTACAAGACACAACAATGAGGCATTATATTATGTCTCTACACGTAGTATTCATCTAACTATCTCCCTTAGAAAAGATCTTGTTTATACCTAGAATGAATTTCTTTTAAGTACTGCACATCGGGACTAAAACTTCAAACAAATGTCTCTACACAACAAGCAAAATGCCTCAAGTAGTGTCGTTACATAAAATATAAAGACATTTTACAGTGTGTCTCAATGATTGACTATATATAACTTTTGTGACAATTTAGAATGCCTCAAAAGTTGTCTCCTAAATGAAATTTTCATTCGTTTATAAAATTATCTTAACTAATGACTATATTTGAGAAACGTCATGAAGTGTCTCTTAAAAATTGTCGCAAAAAGATGCGAAATGTCTCTACGTGATTTTTAATGAGACAAAATAAGAAATGTCTCAAAGAGAATGTCTCTAACATTTTTTGTCTCGGCCGTTAGTCATGTCCTAAACTCCCAAGTGCACTGATTGCTCAATCCTTACAGGAAAATGTTTTATTAATAGTCTAATAGGTGAATCATGCTTTGTCTCTGTGTTTAACAAAGTGTACTACGTATGTTAATTACAAAGTGTGACAATTAAAATCTATCATATACTAAAATCAATATAAGAGGTTGTTTCGAGGCATCACATTAATCCACATCACCCAAATTATATTAAAATTATATTAACTATTGGATCTAAAATTTAAGGCCAGGATTTAAGCGTACGAAAAGTTATGTAGAACTGTGGTTGTACAAACAAAGTCAACAAGTCACGTGCTAGGAGTTAATGAACGCCACCGTGTCCAAACAGATTTGGCCACCTAAAAAAAAGATTCGATGAGAGATTGGAGTCCCTGTCATACACGCCAATAGAAGTACGTAGCAGTACGTGTTTTTTTTTTCCAAACTGATGAGCGTCTTTCTCACTCCCAACGTGTCTTTGAATTAGACAACAAGAGAATGTGAGTCCATGGCAAACACATAGGTTGAACCAAATTAAAATTATGTACTCTCTTCTTTTAAATTATAAGATGTGTTAGCCTTTTTTCTAAACATATGTGTATATACGTAGGTTTAGAACAAAATGAGTGAAGCTACAAGCTTGAGGACGTGTTGATACATAAGTTTTAGCAAAAGTCTAAAACATTTTATATTTTTGAAATGGTGAGAGTACATGTTTAATCGGATAACATATCTACACATACATGTGTTCCATCAACTCACAAGGTGTTCTTAGAAAAATAAATAAAGAAGGTAGCTCCCCACTAGCACACAAGAACGGGTATGATAAAATGTAGTATGTACTATTTGTAAGTATATAGTATTAGTTATGAATACCAAATGCAAAAATAGACAAAAGTGACCGTATTGCAAATTATAGGAACCAAATATAAATGATATCAAACACTTCAATATTTTTTGCATAATAGTCCGAGTCTGTACAACTTGATGTTACAGCAGATAGAAAATAAATTTCCACATTTGTGCAAAAAACAATATTTTTTTGCGAACAAATAGTTACAATTGACGATATTGTTGGACAAGTAAAAGGATAGACGATTAACGCGTCTGGCTAGCATTAGTTGTTTGTCCATATAAGACTCTATATAACAAATTCACAATGTGTTCTATATATTTAAAATAGTGACTCAACATGACCTTGCCATAAAACTAACATACTTACAACATTATGATTGTCGCCTTAAACTTAGCTTAGGACCTACAAACTTGGTGAAGCGCATGAAGGTGGCTACATCATTGTTTAAAATATTACACGGAGGAAGGTCGCTATGTCATTTTTCCAAACTAGGACCCACATTAATGTAACATAATAAAAAGTTTAAACAATTACTACCACCCAAGTTCTCTCTACTTGATAATACGAGAGTTCGAACTCAAATTTACTCATTTGTACGAAAAATACATACAATCATTCATGAGAAATAAAATGAAATAATAATTTTCTATAGGTCACGTTAATTGTTCAAGTAAAAACAAGGACTCCGTATAAAATATTATCAAGTCCTATATGTTTAAAATAAAAATACTCAACATGACTTCGGCATAAAACTAGCACATATGATCTATTATTACTATGGAAATAATCTTAGCTTAGTCCTATATGTCGGGATAACTCGACTTTTATTATTAGAAAAATATAAAAAATATCACCACTATTTGATCAAAATACATATATTGCATCTGAGAAACCAAAGCATACGGCTGTCAAGTCCGAAAACCCTATTTCTCTAAGTACAATACAAACAAGAAATTTCATAAATTAACATAAGAGAATAAGAAGGAAGTAGATTGCCATAATGTTAAATAGATAGTTTTGTATTTTAATTCAAATTATAATATAATATAAAGGAGATACACTAAGTATTCTCGAAAACAAAATAAAACAGAATGTCTGACTGTCAATATGGTGAAACCTTTCTTTATTAGCATACCACATTTGATTGGTCTTCACAACTGTACCTAACCAAACACTACATGTAGGTCAATGATATCCAAAAAGAACACTTGATATTTCCTTTGGACTTTATCTTAAAAACTCATAACATATTATCATAGTTGTACCTCAAATGAACATTTCATAGTAGGTAGATCTCACAAAAGAACCAAAATCCATCACAATCGATAGATTTTAATTTTTTATAAAAAATATAATCAGCGTCCAAATTTGATCCACTTTAGGGAAACATGAATTAACCAATGCAGCCTATATCAAAATCTTATGATGTGTAGATGATATGTGGCACACCTATACAAGCATTGGAGGAGGAGCATGAAAGTAGCTTCGCTCTACAATGCCAAGTGGAAGCTACTAAAGAGTGTTGACCCAGCAAGACATAAGCTGGCGGCGTGATGGGTTGGGAAAATATTACATTCCTTAAGAAACACAATAATACTAACTACGATGCTCAAGCTCATACCACTGAATCCGGTGCATTGAATTATACACAAATGCATTCGAAAAGACATGTATAAGCTAGGATAGTGTGATATAAATAGTCGATATTTTCTAACTTTGGTTCAAAATACAAGATACTTTATACATATTATTGTCAACCTTTATAACTTTATTACATATAAATTCATTAATAAATGAGAATAACCATGATCTTCCACTTTGGAAAATATCTTTCCTATGTAATCATACAACACAATGTGTACTACGTACTAACAAATCTAACAATGGTATAAAATCTCAAAGTGAAGTAAGACAGAACGAGACTACACAAATTTTTATAGTTGCATTTATCCTTTTGAGCATAGTATTTGATGAACTAGAGAGGCAAATCTTGGTTATAGTGATCTACCATATTTTATTATAGTACACATATAGCTGTTCCTTGCAGGGATAATGGATCATAGTTGATTCGTTCTCTTAACTTTGCCTAAACAACCCTTCATATTATTTGACTGAACCCTTATTATTAGTTGCATTAAAATATACAATTTTTTGAAAACTTAAAAATATACACATTTTCCTAAGTGTACCTATAATAAGTAAAATTTTAAGTTACAACTTAGAATACTAATATATAGAAAGTAGAGGTTATCTTGTCATGTGATCTTTAGTTCTAGATTATAAGCTAATATCATGTAAAAAGGAACACATATAGCCAATAGTCTTATCTTAGAAATACCGAGAGCAACTTAGACACGCGGACACCACAACCACATGCACACATCACCTACTGAAGATGGGAGTTGTGGAACTTGAAGATTAATGAATCACTATAAATGCCTCACTATTGACAAGAATGATTTTTTTTGAATTGTATTGACTAGAATGTTGCCTATGCCCAAACAATATTCATGTTGGTTTGGGAGCGTAACTCCTAGCCCAACCACATACATGTTCTCATGGTTTGTGGTGTGGTATTTTAGAAATTGTTCAATAAGTTTATAGGTCACATTTTAAATAATTACCACATGATGTTTTATTTGGCATAACATTATTTAAAGTGACTATGCCTTATATGTCGGGGGTGTACCCCCGGGTACCCCAGAGTTGATGTATAAAGAGACCGTGAGAGACTAATAAACATCTGTATAAAAGAATATAGAGATATGAAGAAGATACATCAAAATATATAAAGCACAAAGAGAGAAATCTTACCTGAAAAGGAGAAAAAGACACACAGGCCGAATTAAATAAAAGTCGGCCTGGTCAAATCCCTCCCAGGCCGAATTAAGCCTTACCGACGTGGTTCTCGGTCTCCCCGGCTGGGCCGAGCTGCCCTCCAATCGGCCCACCTCGGCGCCGAACTGCTCCCGCCAACGTCACCAACTCCCGCCAACGCCGCCCGCTCCCGCCAGCGTCCCGCCAGGCGTCTCCCGCTCCCGCCACACGAAACGTCGCTCCCTCCCGTTGTCGCCCGGGTAGGCCGAATGGGGTTTGGCTCGGCCCACCTCGGGTCGCGACGCCGCTAGCCCGGCTGGGCCAAGTCAATCCGGCTGGGCCGAATCATCAAGACGCCCCGGCTGGGCCGAATCATCAAGACGCCCCGGCTGGGCCACCGAGTACCCCGGCTGGGCCGCCATACACCCCGGATGGACCGCCATATACCTTGGCTGGGCCCTGTCTCCCCCAGGACGAGTCAGTCCCAGACTGGGCCGAGTCTCCACTTTCCCTAGGGCGTTTTAGACGAGATGTAGTGATCCAGACGTCCACTTATCCATCCCAGGAAGCCTCCGCGACACCTACGACGACTCAACATCGACCCAGGACAAGACAAACAAGTATCGTGCCAGTCTTGGGACGTCCATGGCTCAGACTGGCACATGGCCCTGTGGAATATGCCCTTGGCATCAAGAAGATGCTAGGAAATATGCCCTTGGCATCAAGAATATGCTGAGGAATATGCCATGGCATCTCCAAAGATGCCAAGGCATATGCTGAGCATCTAAGAAGATGCTAGGAATATGCTGCCTAGATACCAATCGTGGGGAACAAGATTTGTCCCCTGGGCTCCCCTTTATAAGGAGCACCAGGGGGATCGTTCTAAGAGAGGCCCCCGAAGGGCTCCTCCCCTCTCTGCTCATTAGGAGCTCTCCTTCTTCTTCTTCCTCCACTCTCACAGACAGATCTAGATAGAAGTATAGGAGATACAGCTCAAGGAGCATGGTTGTAGCCACAAGTATGGCAAGATTATAAGATATTAGATGTATAGAATGAGGGGTTATCTCCACTTGAGAGCTTCAATCCAATATACATTGTATTTCTCTTTGTTCATACGAGTGTGGTCTTCACTGCATCATCCCTCCCCGGATTCCTCCACGTCCATCGGCCCCAACTTTAGCCTACCCATGGCATATCCCGTGATACCACCACGACATTTGGCGCCCACCGTGGGGCCTCTTAGTGGCGTTGATTGGGTTTCCATCCGGACGGGAACATCTTCCTCATAGGGCTCATTCAGCTTCACCAAGCCAACAGAGAACAAAGAGGTAAGCGCAGAGGCTCTCCAAGTCTAACTCATCGAAGCAGGTGAGACTCAGTAAGAAGGACTCAAGCACTACTCCAAGCTTACTGTAAGTACCAGGTAACTCAGAAGGGCAGGTATGACCTAGCAAGACTAACTCAAACACTACTCCAAGTATACTGTAAGTGCCAGATAACTCAGTAACCTACACTCAATCCTTCACCCCGGTGAGAAAATAACTTAACCCGGGGACTAGTCAACTTATCCGTAGAGTCACCTTTGGATTAAGAGAACATTATGTTGTTTTAGATCTGTATTTCAGCCAGCTTATTTATAACTCGGATAGAAGTTGAATCATCTTATTGATGATTCAGATAGAGTTTGAGTCAGTTTATGTATGATTTGGATTAACCTTTAACTCAGCTCGTCAGCCAGCTTATTTATAACTCGGATAGAAGTTGAATCATCTTATTGATGATTCAGATAGAGTTTAGTCAGTTTATGTATGCTTTGGATTAACCTCTAACTCAGCTCGTCAGCCAGCTTATAGATAATTCAGATAGAATTTGAGTTGGTTTATTTACGCTTTGGACCGACCTTTAACTCAGCCCACCAGCCAGCTTATTGCTGATTCGGACAGAATTTGAGTCAGCATATTTATAATTCGGATAAGATTTGAGTCAGCCAATTTATAATTTGGATAAGATTTGAGTCAGCCAATTTATAATTCGGATAGAATTTGAGTCAGCTTATTTATGATTCAGACAGAATTTGAGTCAGTTTATTTATGCTTTGGATTATCCTTTAACTCAGCTTACCGGCCAGCTTATTGATGATTCGGATATAAATTGAGTCAATTTATTTATGCTTCGGATTAACCTTTAACTCAGCTCAGTAGATTGTCTCTGATTCAGACTAACATTTGATTCAGCTTGCCAGGGTATATTATAATTTGGATTTGTATTCAGATTCGGCGTACTAATCATATCTCTAATTCGGGCCGAAGCTTTATTCAGTTCGCCAGATTGCCAGGTTATGTTATGACTCGGATTGATATCTCACCATCTTGCAAGGTTATCCCATATCTCGGATGACTATTGGCCAGCTTATCATATCTCGAATCTATATCCCATATCTACATCTCAAATCAAATCTCTTAGCGGTTAGCCCTATTATCATATCCTAAAACTTAATCTCGGATCTATATCCCGGATCCATATCAAAGGCAAATTAACATCATCACGCCATATCAAGTTATATCGTGGCAAACAGATGACTCGGATTTGAGTCATATAACTCGGATTTGGGTCAGATGACCCATATTTGAGACATAAGTCAATTTTGAGTAAAGTAACTCAGATTTGAGTCATATAACTCGGATTTTGAGCCAGGTAACTCAGACTTAAGACATAAGTCAATTTTGAGTAAAGTAACTCGGATTTGAGTCATGTAACTCGGATTTGAGTCATATAACTCGGATTTGAGTCATATAACTCGGATTTGGGTCAGATGACCCAAATTTGAGACATAAGTCAATTTTGAGTAAAGTAACTCGGATTTGAGTCATGTAACTCGGATTTGAGTCATATAACTCGGATTTCGAGCCAGATAACTTAGACTTAAAGACATAAAAGTAACTCGGATTTGAGTCATGTAACTCGGATTTGAGTCATATAACTCGGATTTGAGTCATATAACTCGGATTTGGGTCAGATGACCCAGATTTGAGATGTAAGTCAAAATTGAGTAAAGTAACTTGGATTTGGAGTAAGATAACTCGGATTTAAGTCATATACCTCGGATTTGAGTCAGATGATTCAGATTTGAGATGTAAGTCAAAATTGAGTAAAGTAACTCATATTTGGAATGAGATAACTCAGATTTGAGTCATATACCTCGGATTTGAGTCAGATGACCCAGATTTGAGATGTAAGTCAAAATTGAGTAAAGTAACTCGGATTTGTAATGAGGTAACTCGGATTTAATTCATATACCTCGGATTTGAGTCATAAGACTCAGACTTAAGACATAAGTCAATTTTGAGTAAGATAACTCGGATTTGGAAACAAATGACTCGGATCATAACTTACCCAAAGAGGTTAAAAGAGCGGTGCCAAAGAAGGCCAGAACTCATGACTTACCCAAAGAGGTTAAAAGAGCAGTGCCCAAGAAGGCCAGAACTCATAACTTACCCAAAGAGGTTAGAAGAGCAGTGCCCAATAAGGCCAGAACTCATGACTTACCCAAAGGGGTTATCACCAGTGCCCATGAAGGTCAGGAGTCCAGAAACTTACCCAAAGGGGTTATGACCAGTGCCCATGAAGGCCAGGAGTCCAGTAACTTACCCAAAGGGGTTATGAACAGTGCCCATGAAGGCCAGGACTCCAGTAACTTACCCAAAGGGGTTATGACCAGTGTCCATGAAGGCCAGGAGTCCAGTAACTTACCCAAAGGGGTTATGACCAGTGCCCATGAAGGCCAGGAGTCCAGTAACTTACCCAAAGGGGTTATGACTAGTGCCCATGAAGGACAGGAGTCCAGTAACTTACCCAAATGGGTTATGACCAGTGCCCATGAAGGCCAGGAGTCCAGTAACTTATCCAAAGGGGTTATGACCAGTTCCCATGAAGGCCAGGAGTCCAGTAACTTACCCAAAGGGGTTATGACCAGTGCCCATGAAGGCTGTGGAGTCGATAACTTACCCAAAGGTTATGACCGGTGCCATGAAGGCGAAGTCGATAACTTACCCAAAGGGGTTATGACCAGTGCCCATGAAGGCCAGGAGTCCAGTAACTTACCCAAAGGGGTTATGACCAGTGCCCATGAAGGCCAGGAGTCCAGTAACTTACCCAAAGGGGTTATGACCAGTGCCCATGAAGGCCAGGAGTCCAGTAACTTACCCAAAGGGGTTATGACCAGTGCCCATGAAGGCCCGAAGTCTAGAAACTTACCTAAAGGGGTTATGACCAGTGCCCAAGAAGGCCAGAGGTCCAAAAACTTACCCAAAGGGGTTATAACCAATGCCAAAGCAGGCCAGAAGTCAAAGAACTTACCAAAAAGGTTATGAACCAGAACTTTAGAGGGCCAGAAATCAATGATATATGAAAAGACTATAGTCCGGATAAACAACTCTGGGGATATTTAGTATAAAGCCTATGCACGACTCAACGAGTCCCACATAGCCTCGGGGACTAATGTCGGGGGTGTACCCCCGGGTACCCCAGAGTTGATGTATAAAGAGACCGTGAGAGACTAATAAACATCTATATAAAAGAATATAGAGATATGAAGAAGATACATCAAAATATATAAAGCACAAAGAGAGAAATCTTACCTGAAAAGGAGAAAAAGACACACAGGCCGAATTAAATAAAAGTCGGCCTGGTCAAATCCCTCCCAGGCCGAATTAAGCCTTACCGACGTGGTTCTCGGTCTCCCCGGCTGGGCCGAGCTGCCCCCCAGCCGGCTGGGCCGAGCTGCCCTCCAACCGGCCCACCTCGGCGCCGAACTGCTCCCGCCAACGTCACCAACTCCCGTCGACGCCGCCCGCTCCCTTGCGTCCATGAGCGTCTCCCGCTCCCGCCACACGAAACATCGCTCCCTCCCGTTGTCGCCCGGGTAGGCCAAATGGGGTTTGGCTCGGCCCACCTCGGGTCGCGACGCCGCCAGCCCGGCTGGGCCAAGTCAATCCAGCTGGGCCGAATCATCAGGACGCCCCGGCTGGGCCGAATCATCAAGACGCCCCGGCTGGGCCACCGAGTACCCCGGCTGGGCCGCCATACACCCCGGATGGACCGCCATATACCTCGGCTGGGCCCTGTCTTCCCCAGGCCGAGTCAGTCCCAGACTGGGCCGAGTCTCCACTTTCCCCAGGGAATTTTAGACGAGATGTAGTGATCGAGACGTCCACTTATCCATCCTAGGAAGCCTCCGCGACACCTACGACGACTCAACATCGACCCAGGACAAGACAAACAAGTATCGTGCCAGTCTTGGGACGCCCATGGCTCAGACTGGCACATGGCCCTGTGGAATATGCCCTTGGCATCAAGAAGATGCTAGGGAATATTCCCTTGGCATCAAGAATATGCTGAGGAATATGCCATGGCATCTCCAAAGATGCCAAGGCATATGCTGAGCATCTAAGAAGATGCTAGGAATATGCTGCCTAGATACCAATCGTGGGGAACAAGATTTGTCCCCTGGGCTCCCCTTTATAAGGAGCACCAGTGGGATCGTTCTAAGAGAGGCCCCCGAAGGGCTCCTCCCCTCTCTGCTCATTAGGAGCTCTCCTTCTTCTTCTTCCTCCACTCTCACAGACAGATCTAGATAGAAGTATAGGAGATACAGCTCAAGGAGCATGGTTGTAGCCACACGTATGGCAAGATTATAAGATATTAGATGTACAGAATGAGGGGTTATCTCCACTTGAGAGCTTCAATCCAATATACATTGTATTTCTCTTTGTTCATACGAGTGCGGTCTTCACTGCATCATCCCTCCCCGGATTCCTCCACGTCCATCGGCCCCAACTTTAGCCTATCCATGGCATATGCCGTGATACCACCACGACATTATATATTAGTTTATTCATTATGCATGAAATCATAAATTTATTTAAAAAAATGGTTTTTAGGGGATTAAAGATGCTGCCCTCGCATTTGCGAGGGCCACTATGCTAGTTTAAAAAAAATGAGATATACCTTTTTTCGAATGAAAAAAAGAGATACACAAATGTGCAAAACGCAAACAAAAAAAGCAGTTGCCTATAGACCAATTAGCGGCGAGACCATTAATTTAGTCGGGCGACAAGTTTGACGCTTGTAAACATTAGTGAAGAAGCACACACATGCATGCTAATGAGCATGATGTTCTTCCCTTGGAACCAACCTCATAAGATTTGTTGATACATGCCCGCTTTCCGATACAAATCCGATTCTGGCCCCTAGATTTGATGTTCTCTATTCATGCGCTATACTATTTCAGTGATGGAACAGTGAGGAAAGTAACACACAAATTGTCTGCTCCGGCGTAGTGCAAAAGAAAGCGTAGTTTCCTATAGACCAATTAGTGGTGAGTCAATTAATTCAGTCAGGCGACAAGTTTGGCGCTCGAACAAGCGCACGCATGCATGCTAAGAGCATCTCCAGCAGCGGCGCTAAATATGACGCATGCCCAAAAAACCGCATTTTTAGCGCGCGGCGCCTTGTTTTCAGCGCTCCAGCAGCGGTGCAAAAATATCGCGTGCCCAAATTAAATTTTCAGCGTGCCTTATTTGCGCTATCCCGAGCGCTAGATCTACAGCTCCTATTGACGCGCGCTGGAAACGCGAGCGACGCGCGCGAAGTCGCAACCGCCGCGCTGAAGAATCCCGCGCGCCCTTGTCCCTCCCGCCTCGCACAGGCGCCGGCGATGGACGGCTACTCCGGCACCCCACCGACGCCGCCGTACACCTTCGCGCCCGCCGTAAGCAGCACCGGATCGATGCGGCCACCTCTCGCGCCTTCTTCCGCCGCCGTCGCCGCCGGGAACCCTAGCGGTCCGCTCGCGCGCGGGCTTTTCACGGCGCCGAGACGCGGCGCAATAACCGCCACGGCGCGATTCCGCCGCAGCGCCAGAAGAAGGCGGCCAACAAGCGCCCCGTCGCCGCCGCCGCGCAGCAAAAAAAGGGGAGGAAGGCCATCGCGCCACCCAAAGTCCCGCGCGCTCCGCTGCACCAACAACGTCTCATGGACGAAGAGAAGAAGTTCATGTTCATGGACACCTCCTGACATGGTTATACCCCGCGGGTGCATGACCTCAGCATACCTAGTCCAGCCCAAGGAAGGCCCACGACAAAAGTACGATGACCCATGAAGATTTTCGGGTGGCCCTGGCCCATGATGCCTTCGGATCCTTGGAGAGCAAGACTAGAGTAGATAGGAAATTCAAAGGGGTAAAACCCTAGAACCTGTAACCGACTAGGACTATGCCCGGGACCTGCCTAAGTCTATATAAAGGCTAGGAGGGCACGACCTAGATCTCTCGACTCATACTCTCGCATACACACCTCCATGCTAGATTGCATCTGCGCACCCCTGTAATCTTCGGTTCCGCCGTAATCAAGAGCAGACAAGCAGGAGTAGGGTTTTCCCTCCGGGAGCCTGAACCTGGGTAAACCTTGTGTCCCCGTGTTGCTTGTTTGCTAACCGTTCCACGATCTCCAGCATCCCCATCTTCTCCAAATCCCAAGTCCATAACAATGGGCATTGATGAGATCAAACCTCGTCAATTGGCGTCGTCTGTGGGAACTGGGGGCGCTGATTGTGCGATTGTGACGGTCCCAACCCGATCTATCTACAACTCTGCAGCAACAGAGAGCCATCTCCTCTTCGGTGCTTTCGACTTCACCGCCCACTCGCCGACCACCATGAAGGACTTCGAGCCCGTAGGCGACGGACTCAAAATCTTGTTCGGGAGCTTCTGCTTCCAGGTGGGGCAAACTGGCACCCTCCGCCTACCTGAGCGGGTGCCCCTACCATCAATCAGGCCCGCTTTGTGGGCCCCACACCCCGTGCTACGCACAACATCATCGTGAGATGATTCCCTACGATGGCAGCTGCAACTCCGATCTGCGATCCGCCATCGGATCACGAGGACCTATGGTTCCGGATCTGAAAGCTGCGGCAGCAGCGGGCCAATCTACGAGAGCTACCAATGCGCCGCAGTCATCCAAAGCGACGTGGATCAGCAAACACCCAACCCGCCGCCTAACCCGCCAGAATGAAACGGTGGGAACAGAAGAAGCCAATCTCCCCCACCTGAAGGGGAAAACAACGGCGGCCACGTCATCCGCCTTAGCAAAGAGGGATGGACCCAGGTCCGCGAAGCTGTGGCAGGCAACATAGTACTGCCCGCAGACGCCTCGCGAGATATGCTGATGGCCTACCACCTGCTCCTAATCGAGGAACACAAGAAGCAGGTCAAGATGCAGGAGGTGCTTGACAAACGCAAGCAAGAAGCCTCAGAGTCCAGCGCGCGACGAGCCATGCTCTCCGCCATGGGCATCGGCTCCAGTTCGAACGCCAACCCAGGCAACAAGCACCGCTCCCGGATGGAGAACATGGATCCCAAGGAGCGCCGCGAATTGACGCGAACTCTCCACACATCCTTCATGGAGATGGACGCCAACGGCAACGTCATCCCAAAAACGCCGTAGGCTGCGATCATGGCAGCCACTGCGTACCTCGCGGCCCACCCACCTCCCGAGGGGGACCCAAAGAGGGCCATGCACAAGTCCGCACTTACCGGACTCGGACTCGTCGGAGCCGCGCTCCACTAGGAAGCTCCTAAGGAGCCGAAGAAGAAAGCTCCGGTCAGGTTCGATCGCAGCCCCACCCCTTCATCCGAAGAGGAGGAACATGACCTTCCCCGGAGGAAGAAGAGTTCGCGACGCCGCGACCGCGACTACGATGCCAGAGATGCGCTCACACAGCGCAAAATCGACAAAGTGCGAGCTAAACGCGCATGCTCGTCTGAATCCGAGATGGACGAAGACGAAGGAGAACTCTGCGGAGCTCGATGCTTCAGTAGGTCCGTCCGACGGACACGGATGCCGCGAAATTTCAAGCTTCCTTCGGATACTCCGAAGTTCGACGGCACTCAAGACCCAAAAGCTTGGCTCAGCGATCACTTATCATCCGTCAAACTGCACGGTGGAAACAAGGAGACCGCCATGCAATGCCTTGAGCTGCAGCTGACAGGTGCAGCCCGGATCTGGCTCAGTAGCCTATCCTCAGGGTCCATCCGAAGCTGGGACGAACTAGCTTATAGTTTCATCCGAAACTTCAAGGGTACCAGCAAAAGGCCCGCCTCAATCGAAGAATTGCGAGCCTGCACTCAGCGAACGGGCGAATCCATTCGCTCGTACATCCTACGCTGGTCCAACACAAAGAACTCCGCAGCCCACATCTCCGAAGAGAGGGCCATCGACGCCTTCAGGGATGGCGTCAAGCGTCAAGACTTCAAGGAGGAGCTTGGGAGCGTCAAACCCAAAACGCTCGATCACCTCATGGACATCGCCAACAGGTGGGCTGACGGAGAAGACTCCATTCACCGAGCACAATCAGAATAAGAGGACGACTATGGTCGACGGAGAGAGCGCCGTAGCAAGAGAAGATCGCGCGTCTACGACGATCGCGACGGACCCGACATGGTCGCGGCTGGCTACGCCGATCGCCGCAACGACGCCAACCGCAACAGCGGAGGAAACTTCCGCGATGGAGGGCGCCCAGCACAGTCGTGGCAACGCCGCGACCGTGATAACGGACCCTCAGCATACGAAAAGCTTTCGGGTCCATGCACCATACACTTCTACATCGACAAGCAGGATGGCAAAAAGAAAGCGAGCCACATGCTCAAGGACTGTCGCGAGTTCCAGAAGCTCAGCGAAAGCATGGTGCAGATGAGGCAGCAAGCTCCAATCCCTGCGTTCGGAAACGCACCCGCACCAGGTGAGATAGCGCATGGAGCTCCTCCACCACCACCTGTAGGAGGCCCGAACCAACCGGTCGCACCAGCACAGAACAACGCTAGAAACGGGTATCCCCCCGCCGAAAGGAGCACTGATGATCCAGAAGGGGCGCCCTACGAATAGGGTGTAGAAGAAAATCACTCGATAGATCAACCTGGCCGTGGCAACTCCACCCGCCATCCCTGAGTACCTTAGCGGATCGGAGTCCTGCATCACGTTCACTCGTTCGGATCACCCTTGTCAGATCCCTCGCCCAGGTCATGCTGCCCTGGTGCTGGAGGCATAGATCGGAGGTTTCGAGATGAGTCGCGTCTTCATGGACGGCGGCAGCGGCATCAACCTGATGTTCGCAAGCACTCTAGCAGCAATGCGGATCCCGCAGTGCAGCCTGGAACAATCAGACACAACGTTCCACGGCATCGTGCCAGGGAAGGGCATATTTCCCCTGGGCAAGATATGGCTCGACGTCATCTTCGGCAAACCGGACAACTTCCGACTAGAACGGCTCGAATTCGAAGTGGTGGACTGGCCATCACAGTACCACGCCATCCTCGTGCGTGTAGCATTCGCAAGGTTCCTGGCTGTCCCACGCCATCTTGAATATGCATAACTGCTATTCAAGATGCCAGGACCGAAGGGCGTCATCACAGTCCACGGGAGATTCACCCGATCGGACCAATGCGACAGAGATTTCAACAGAATCTCCCAATCATTCGGAATGCAGGAGGAGCTCCTTAGGCTCCGCGAGGTGACGGACAATGGGGCACCCCCAGTCGCACGACAAATCGCACCTGACATGTCTTTCGACTCCACGGTCAACACAAAGAAGGTGCAGATCCACCCGACGGATGCCTCCAAGACGACGCTGATCGCCAACGACCTCAGCCCCGCATAGGAAGGCGCGCTCATCGAATTCCTCCGTGAGCGCTTCGCCTGGTGTCCTGCGGACATGCCAGGAGTTCCCAGGGAATTCGCCGAGCACGCACTCAACGTCTTTTCAGACACCAAGCCCGTCAAATAGTCCATCCGAAGACTGTCCGAGCCACGAGCCGAAGCTATCGGCAAGGAAATCAATAGACTACTCGCTGCAGACTTCATCAGGGAAATCAAAGAAAGCGAGTGGCTTGCAAACACAGTCATGGTCCCAAAGAAGGACACGGACATCCTGCGGATGTGCGTGGACTTCATGTCGCTAAACAAGCATTGCCCAAAGGACCACTTCCATCTTCCTCGGATCGATCAGATCATCGATTCGACTGCAGGTTGCGAGAAACTCTCCTTCCTCGACGCCTACTCAGGCTATAACCAGATTCGACTCAAGGTCGAAGATCAGGAGAAAACGGCGTTTATCACACCGTTCGGAGTATTCTGCTACAACACAATGCCTTTCGGGCTAAAGAACGCAGGTGCCACGTACCAGCGATGCATGCAGGCCTACCTCAAGGACCAGATCGGTCGCAACATCCAAGTCTATGTTGACGACATAGTCATAAAAACCAAGGAGGCAAGGACACTTATCGACGATCTCCACGAGACGTTCGACAACCTTGACCACTACAGGATCAAGCTAAACCCCGAAAAGTGCGCCTTCGGCGTCCCATCGGGTCAGCTGCTTGGGTACTTCATCTCTCAGCGAGGGATCGAGGCGAACCCGAAGAAAACAGAGCCATCATGACGATGGAGAAGCCGAAAAACCTCAAAGGCGTCCAGCAGCTCGCAGGACGAATAGCGGCGTTAAGCAGATTCATCAGCCGCATGGGCGAGAAGGCCCTACCATTCTACCAGCTGCTACGCAAATCAGATAAATTCGAGTGGACGCCGGAAGCCAACGATGCATTCCAAAGCCTCAAGCGGCTTCTCTCCACCTCGCCCATCTTGGTCACGCCAAAGGTGCGCGAGCCTCTGCTGCTGTACATAGCAGCCACACACCAAGTGGTGAGCACCGTGCTAGTGGTCGAACGACCCGAAGAAGGCAAGACCCACGGGGTCCAGCGCCCAATCTAATACCTCAGCGAGGTACTGACACCAACAAAGCAGAGGTACCCTCACTACCAGAAGCTCGCCTACGGCGTGTTCATGACAGCTCGACGGCTGAGCCATTACTTCCAGGAGCACCAGGTAATGGTCGTCAACGAGGCACCCCTGAACAGCATCCTGAATAACCCAGAGGCCACAGGACGCGTGGCCCTGTGGGGCATCGAGCTGTCACCCCTGGACATCATCTACGAGAAGCGACTCGCAATCAAATCTCAAGTCCTTCCGGACTTCCTGGTACATTGGATGGAGCTGCAGCTGCCAGACACCCCTGACATGTCGCAGTCGTGGACAATGCACTTCGACGGCTCCAAGCGCGAAGCTGGAGCAGGAGCCGGGGTCATATTGACCTCCCCGCAGGGCGACCAGATGAAGTACGTCCTACGGATGAAATTCCGAGCCTCCAACAACGAGGACGAATACGAAGCCCTCATCTACGGCATGAGGATGGCAAAGATATGCGGCAGAACGCTCCTGGTCATCTACGGTGACTCCAACCTCGTCGTCCAGCAGACGATGAATGAGTGCGACGCACACGCCGAAAACATGATCGCGTACCGCGCGCTCTACAACGCACTCGAAGGAGAATTCGACGGCTGCGAGCTTCGGCACGTCGGAAGAGAAAGCAACGAGGAAGCCGACAGACTCGCCAACATCGGCTCCACCTGCGCGAAGGTGCCACCAGGTGTGTTCCTCGAACAGATCTGTGTGCCATCGATCAAGCGAAAATTCCCCAAAGGATCACCCGAAGAAGCAGAACACTCGGGGGCCACACTGCCCGAAGGACATGAAGGACCCGAGAAACTGGACACGGAGGTCGCCATGGTAAACTTAATGCAGGTCATGGCAGTCGAAGAAACTTGGACGCGACCATACCTCCAGTTCTTGATAAACGGAGAAGCGCACGACCGACAGATGCCCGACGCATATCTCGTCGGTCAAAAGCCTTCACCATCATCAATGGCGAGATGTACAAGCGCAGTATTACGGGTGTACTACAAAGGTGCGTCACCATCGGTGACGGAAAATCCATCCTCCAAGACATCCACGAGGGCATCTGCGGCCATCACGCAGGCAGCCGCTCCCTTGTCGCCAAAGCTCTACGAGACGGATTCTACTGGCCAACGGCCATGAGCGACGCAAAGGACATCGTCCGAAGATGCAACGGGTGCCAACGGTTTACCGACAAACCGCACGCACTCGGATCAGAGCTCAGACCCATACCTATAGCCTGGCCCTTTGCTCAATGGGGCCTCGACATGATTGGCAAACTGCCAAAGTCGTCGAAAGGGGGACACGTCTACCTCCTGGTCGCAGTCGAAAAATTCACCAAGTGGGTCGAGGCCATGCCCGTCACCAACCAAAAGGGCAAAACTGCCGTCAAATTCTTCGAGTCCATTGTCTACAGGATCGGCGTACCGCACAGCATCATCACCGACAATGGATCGAACTTTATCTTCAAGGAGTTCCAGGACTTCTGCGAAGGCCTCGGGATCAACATCACGTACGCCTCAGTGGCACACCCGCAAACAAACGGGCAAGTAGAAAAGGCCAACGGCCTAATCGGCGCTGGTATCAAGAAGCGCCTCATGAGTCCACTCGAACGGAAAGCTGGAGCCTGGACGAAAGAGCTACCATCCGTACTGTGGAGCTTACGGACTACGCCAAACAGCTCCACCGGCTACACGCCCTTCTTCATGGTACACAGAGCCGAGGCCGTGCTACCAGCCGAAGTACGCCACCAGGCTCCCCGGGTCGTCGCCTACAGCGAAGCCGAATCCACGGCTGCACTCGAAGATGCCGTCGACACACTCGACGAAGCAAGAGACGTAGCAGCAGCTCGATCGGCGTTGTACCAGCAGAGTCTCCGCAACTACCACAGCCGCCGGCTACGCCCAAGGTCCTTCGTCGAAGGAGACCTCGTCTTGCGACTCAAGCAAGAACGACCGAAGAAATTCGAGTCGCCATGGGAAGGACCCTACATCATCACCGAAGTCATCCCAGGTGGCGCCTATCGCCTCAAGCACGTGGAGTCTGGAGTCGCATACTCCAACCCATGGAACATCGCACACTTACAGCGATTCTACCCATAGTTACCTACCACTTTACTTTTAATAAGGCTTTTCAGCCAAGGCTATTCATCCGAACAATGTACTTCCTCCATTACGATATAAATAAAGCTAAGTGCCTTGCCCCAAAATTTCGTTTCGTTATTTGCAACATTACTTTATGCTACAAACGCACTCGGGGGCTCCCCCCCACCTCACAATTTTCACCAGCTGAGAATCACACGTGTACACCCTGAGTAGTTGACAACGTCAGGCAAACAAAAAGGACACGTACTCGAACAAAGCACTGCGTGCTCACAATAAACATAAACCTTTATAACACAGGGCATAACACGCCCAGTCAAAATATACAAATTTTACATCTATCTCTTTTACAGGTACTACCTATTCTGAAGAATAACCTGAGCACGCTGCTCAAACAAATCTACTACCTGTTCGGCGTACTGCCTTACAACCGCATAATGCGGACGCATATCCCACTCGCCACCATCCGGCCGAAGAGGTGGCCCAGCTACTACAGCAGACAAATCCACATCAGGACGGTGCGACCTCACAAGGGACAAAGCAGCCTTCACGCCCGCAACGAGCTGTCGCCGCACCAGCTCCTTGACATTGCTCACACTTCAAAACTTCGACAGAAGACCAGCAAGACTTGTTGGCACAGCACCCAATGGAAACATGACATGCAACACCGAGGCAAGCGACGTCTGCACCTGACGAAGCACTCGTGAAACCTGGTGCACACGATCCTGCACCGTCTCCAGAGCCATGGCACGGTCACGATCCATCCAGAAGAAGCCGCCAGCCTCCATGTCCTGTTGAGTCAAGCAGTTGACCCGAACAGCGACACGCTCTTTCTCTTCCCTCGGAGCAAGGTTAGCACCTGCGACAATTGTAAAAAATAAGGGGCAAGGCCAGCAGGCTCATCCGAAGAACTGAGCTACATCTCGAAACAAAGAACAACTTACATTGAAGCTGCTTAGATAACCGAAGCAGTTCCGCCATCAAGTACTCCTCTCTGGCTGCACCGCGATCCGCCTTGGACTTCCAAACATCGGCGTGACCACGCAACCCAAGCAACTCCCTCTCAAGACTACGAACACGGTCCCGAAGAAAAGCGAGTTGCGAAGAATCATCCAAAGATGGCCGCAGCTGCGACCGCGAGGTGTCACAGGTCGACCAAGTAACCTAGAGCAGCAGAAAAAGAAAAGGACACAAACATTCAGACAGTGGTAGTGCACAACTCAGAAGAGTTCATTAAGCATATAAGGCCACTACGTGGCACGAGGACTGTGTTCTTCAAAATATTTACAGCAAAAGCAGACTACAAACTATCCTACATCTACAATGCCTAAGATGCGGCACCCTGAGTCGCCTCGGAGCTGGATTGCCTAGCCTTGGCCTCCCCTTGCTGCCGCAGCGCATACTCAGACAGCAAATCAATGAGCTTCGGCCCATATCGCTTGCAGCGAGCAGAGTAGGCAGCAAAGGCTACCTCGGATCCGTCTGCGGTCGTCGGCATCCGGGAGGTGATCTGGGGCAGGTCCAGCTCCGCTCCAGCCGCCAAAGCCATCGCCAGCCCGACGGACGCGCCGATGCCCTTCTGCTTGCGCTTGTACGCCGCAGGCGCTTCGGCTGACAAAGCCTCCGCCAGGGCATCCACATCATCAAGGGCCGCGCCCTTAGGGACAAGCTCCTTGTAGAAGCGGCCAAGGACCTCCTTCGCCTTGGCAAGGGAGCTGACGACGGTGCTGCAACGATCTTCGACCGCTGCAGTAGCATCATCTAGAGCACTCCCGTGCTCCAGAGCGCCGCGGTCAAACTCGATGCCTGCGGCATCTGAGACAAAAAAAGACATGACGAAAGCAACGCAGAAGAAGACAAGAAAACAAGAAGAAAGAAGCACAAATACAACACTCACCCGAAACAGCCTTGGCAGCAGCCATGAGCTTGCCTGCCACCTCTCTCTCGCGCGCAGCCGCAACAGTGGCCAGCTGCTCCTCACGGTCCGCGGCCTCCTGCTGCAGACGCTCCTTAGCTTCGGCTGCCTTGGTCAGCTCTAGCTCGAGGCGTTCCTTCGCACCAACGGTGGCCTCGGCCTTCTTCTCCAATTGACCAAGGCTCTTCTTGAGAGCGTCGACCTCACGGAGAGAAGTATTATGCTCCTCTGCATTCGAAACAAGCAAACGTCAGAGAGCAGGACCGGAATAAATGAAAGAAGCACCAAAAACAAACAGGTACCTTGAAGCTGTCGGAGGTTAGCCTCTAGCACCAGGCGCTCCTGCACCAGCCGCTTGGCCTCTTCCACAAAAGGCTGCAGAAAAAGAAACACCAGTAAGAAAAAGGACTTGGGGGCTGTGCCCAACATTAAGGAATAAAGGCAAAACTCGAACACGAAGACACTCGGGGGATTCCCCCCCGAAGATTCGAAAAAAGAACAAGACACGAAATTTTTTCAGACACACGGGGGCTCCCCCCGTGGCACGAAGCAGAGGTACTTACATGCTCTGATGGCGACTCGAGGCCATTGGCGAATTCTGAGGCGCAACCACCTGCACCTCCTGCAGAGGAGGATTCGGAGCGGCGCCCCCTGACATTGCCACCGTTTGAGGAGGAGGAGACGCAACTTTCGACTCCCCCATCATCTCCCGAGCACCATCGCTGGAGGAGTCATGGGAGGAATGCCTGCATACGAAGCAATCAGCACAAGTGCAAAATCAAGAAGGAAAAAGGACAGCAGTAAGACAAGAAACTTACGAGTCCAGCGAGCTCAGGTCAAAGACAGAAGGAGTCCTTTGGGCTCTCTTCTCCACCTTCTACTCTTCCTTCTTCTCTTCCTTCTTTTCTTCCTTCTTCCGCTTCGCTGGCGGGTGTGGCGCTACAGCCTGCACAGGAATGGCAGGAATGGGAGAGGAAGATCCTCCATGCCCGTCACTATGACGCTCAAGGCACAGAGGGTTTCTGGGAGTCGGAGGAGTCGAGGCATCCGAAGACTCGCTGGAGCTCCGTGATCGTTTGCGCGTATGGTCCTCACTCGACTCGTCGGCATCTTCCGCCGGAGATCGCGCCGACGGCAGCTCGGACACGAAATCCACCACGTCATTATCCGGGGCATTCGGATATTTTTCAGGCAATGGCGGTATCATGCCCGGCACCTTGAAGCTCTGCAAAAACCATAAGGGACTTTGTTAGCAAACAAAGGAAAATAAATACGCAGCCGACAAAAAGCGCTACGCGCACAAATCTACACCTGTGGAACATCCGACGCCGAAGAAAACGGCGGAGTCAGCGACTTCCTCGGGATTTCCTCTCCGGCCTTGAACTTTAGCAGCGAGCGAAGGGTCCTGTCAAGATCCCCCTCGGAGATTTTCTCAGCCGAAACCCTCGTCGGATCACGGCGCCCAGAATAAAGAAACATCAGGTGCGCCCTCGCTTGGAGAGGCTGCACCCGACGCTCGAGAAATGTCTGGATGATGTCCACGCCGTTCACTTCCTTCTCCGGAATCAGCTGGAGATCCTCCACCCGACGGTAAAGGGCCTCTATCTCCGCCACCTCGCCATCCAAGATGTTGTTTTTCCAAGACCTTTTCGGCTCAATCTTTTGGGAGGGGTCAAAAGGAACAAGACCAAAATCTTGCCCAGGCACTCTGGTCAGCGGATATAAAACCATCGCCTCCATGATCTTGGACAGATTCGGACATGGAAAAAGAAAAGAAAAGAAGATTGGGACTGAGGGAGATGATGCAACCCCCAATGGGATAAACACCATCCGAACCAGACTGCCTCTTCACGGAATAAAGTTTCCGGAAGAGGCCAAAGTGTGGCTCAATGCCGAGCCAGCACTCGCAGAAAGTGATGAAGCAAGCAATGTGAAGAAGAGAATTGGGCGACAGATGATGAAGCTGGATGCCATAGAGAAAGAGCAGTCCACGGAGGAAGTTGTGGACTAGAAAATAAAACCCACGCATAACGAAAGCGAGAAACATAACCCGATACCCAGCTGGGGGACGGGGGATTACCTCGTTGCCGGGGAGTCTGACGGCCACCCTATCTTGCGGGATCAAACCCCACTCGCGAAGCTTGCGGAGATAACTCTCCCGCGTCTCTGATCGCCGCCAACCACCGTCGGTGACACGGGTAGCGGTGGCGCTTTTCTTCCCTCCGGCAGCGCTGGTACCAACCGCAGATGATGATTTCTTCGTTTTCCCCATCGCGCTCCGGCGGCGAGAGTGCGGACGGGAAGAAGGAAATGTGGAAGAATATCGCAGCGCGCAGCAAGAACCTGTAGAGCACAAGGAGGCAGTGAAAACAAGAGTAGATGCGGTGAAAACAAACTGCAGCTTTCCCCAATGATTATAACGATGAAGACGACACACGACAACCGTCCATCCAGAAGACCTAACGCCATGGCGAGATCTGCCATACACGTGTCAACATCTGGCGAACCGCCGTTACCACGCCGTCCACTACGCGTGGAAATCGAGGCGACGACGTAATTATCTCCACGCCATGCGTGACCGGTCAATTCAAGGTCAGCAAGTGGGACCCACGTTCATCCAGTCAAGTCATCTCTGGCGTAGCAGACGCTTGAGGTCATTGATCGTCAGCATTGATGTCATCAAAATCTATACTAGCACCAACTACAATTCTTCGGCTCCACAGCTAAGAGTACTCACTCGAATCTTCGATTCAACTAAATAATCGGGGGCTACTCACGTCGGGGCGCTGGCGCGCACCCGAAAGACGAATAAAGACAAAATATTTCTTCGAGTCCTACGTCGAGTCTACGACTCCACTACGGACTCGGGGGCTACTCCCATAGGGAGGATGGATTTAAGCATCCGAAATTTTTTGTGTCCTACGGACTTAAAAATAAACAAAGTGCTTGAATAAAAGTCTCCGCCCGAGTCTACGACTCGAACAGACACTTGGGGGCTACTCCCATAGGGTCGCGCACCCTATGAATTCTTCGACTGCGATCTATCAGATCAAACACGCAAAACTTTTTCGGCAATTTTGCCTCAGTAGAATGCTAAGTGAGCAATGTTTCTTCTTGGCCACCCGAAACACCTCCGCGGTGACAAATGTTTGGATGTTGCGTCTGCGACGCAAAGATAAGACCTACAGATATCATCTGGTGGCCTAGCAACGCACCCGACTGCGCTCTGCTAGTATGAATCCGTGCCAGCAGGTGCGATGAAAAATCCCGACGGACGCGTTGGGTACATCAATTAAATTCACTGGAATTCAACTCCTGTAAGTCCTCCGCGGCCTGAGTCGAATTACGCCAGCATATGTTCCAGTTTCGAGTTGAGGGACTCGAACCTGAGGAAGATCGTGTCGTTTCGTTCTAAGACAGTTAACTGACCCTGATCCGTCGGGTGAGTCGAGCTGCGCATCAACAATCCCTACACATGAACTATTGAAATACATAGTTGCACCCGAAAGATTGAAGAGTCCTCAGCCGAATCTACGATTCGACTGATCACTCGGGGGCTACTGACATGGTTATACCCCGCGGGTGCATGACCTCAGCATACCTAGTCCAGCCCAAGGAAGGCCCACGGCAAAAGTACGATGGCCCATGAAGATTTTCGGGTGGCCCAGGCCCATGGTGCCTTCGGATCCTTGGAGAGCAAGACTAGAGTAGATAGGAAATTCAAAGGGATAAAACCCTAGAACCTGTAACCGACTAGGACTATGCCCGGGACCTGCCTAAGTCTATATAAAGGCCAGGAGGGCACGACCTAGATCTCTCGACTCATACTCTCGCATACACATCTCCACGCCAGATTGCATCTGCGCACCCCTGTAATCTTCGGTTCCGCCGTAATCAAGAGCAGACAAGCAGGAGTAGGGTTTTCCCTCCGGGAGCCTGAACCTAGGTAAACCTTGTGTCCCCGTGTTGCTTGTTTGCTAACCGTTCCACGATCTCCAGCATCCCCATCTTCTCCAAAACCCAAGTCCATAACAATGGGCATTGATGAGATCAAACCTCGTCACCTCCAACCTCGATGCAAGGCAAGTGGAGTACATCAACATGATGCGTGACCAAATCTTGGCTCAAAAGAGGATGTCTATGGGTGGCATGGGTGGCATGGGACGCTTTGGTGGCATGGGTGGCATGGGAGGCTATGGTGGCATGGGAGGCTATGGTGCACCACCGACTTCAAGTGACTACGGAGGCATGGGTGGCATGAATGTCGCTCCCGGGGGTTTCATGGCAAGTATGATGAACATGGGTGGCATGGGTGGCATGGGTGGCATGGGCGTCACGGGAGATGCTCAAGCTCACGTTGCTGAACATGCTCAAGGACAAGTTGATGAAGGCAAAGAGGATGGCGAAGAGAAGGAGATGGATGATGAGGAGGATGAAGCATGATTGATGTTTCATATGGCTATGTGAGCTTTTGGTGGCGATGTGTTTGTGAACATCGATGAACATGTTTATTTTGCATGCTTTTGAACTTTGTGCTTGCTTGTTTGATGAACTGTGTGGATTGATTATCTATCTTTGTGCTTTGATCATATTTGTGTTCATTTTTCTAGCGCCATCTGTGCGAGCGCGCTGCATTTTACAGCGCCTGTCTTTGCGCTTTATTTTTCTTGTAGCGCTAAACCCTGTTTTTACAGCGTCTGTCTTTTGCCGAACCAAGTCGCGCGTGGCAAATGTGATACAGCGCGCGGCAAAGTGGTTTTACAGCGCCAAAGTTTTGCGCTGCTGCTGGAGATGCTCTAATGTGTGTTGTTCTGCCCTTGGAACTAGCCTCAGAAGATTTGATACATGATCGCTTTCTGATAGAAATCCGATTCTAGTCCCCTAGATTTGATGTTCTCTATTAATGCGCTACACCGTTTCCGTGATGCCTCACAGCCTCAGACAGTTGCCTGACAGTGAGGAAAGTAACAAAACAACGCCCGTCCTCGTCTCTCCTGATCAAGAACAGCTCCATTCACGAAGCGGAGGCCTAAGGGACAAACAGTCTGCTCCTGCGCCGTGCATGCACTGTCGCCTCATGTATGGGTGCCATGCCTGGCCCGATCTAATGTGTCTACGAATTGTAATCGATGGCTCCTTACGCTAATGAAAACATGAATCAATCACATGTTTGGCTCAGTCCGCATGATAGCATGCGAACAGGGTGAAACATAATGATCTATATTCATGACTCCATACGAATGGTGTAGCTATATATATGAACATGCTTTGCCCTCCGATATTTCGGTCACTAGAGGTCCACTACTTTTGAACAAAATCGTTACCTATCAAAGAGTTATGTAGAAATGCTTGGTGTAGTTTTTTTGAGTGTGTCACTGTGAGATACTGGAGTAGACCAGAAGAATAGGTTATTTTTGCATGGATGGCGAGGAAGCCTACACCGGGGAGTGCGGCTCTCATGGTGTCACGCCTGACAAACAAGAGGCTTCCAATAGCTTGATGAGAAGAAAGTCACTGGAGATGTCAATACCCTCGGAGAGACAAACCGCCATGTATCGTCACGTCTTCATGTTAATCTACATGTCATCACCCACACCCTCGTCAGATGTCAATACACTCGGAGAGACAAACCGCCATGTATGGTCACGTCTTCATGTTAATCTACATGTCATCAGTCATCACCCACACCCTTGTGGGTATGTGATGTTGAGTGCCTGATCGTTAGTGTATACTAGGGAACGTGCCGCGGCGACACGCCGCACCCTTGGGTCCTTCTTAATCTTACAGTTCTAGTGCAATGCTGTAATTGTAGTTAATGGCTTCAGAAGCAAAAAAGAACAATTCACTATGTGCTGCCTAGGTCGAGTACTTATCAAGCAGTGATGGCAAACTACAACAGCATTGCACAATTTGCCTTTTGTATATATGTAATATGTATGTCCGGTATGGTCACACCAAAGAAATATACAAAGCAGAGAACATGATAAAAAATTTCCAATTAGCAGATGTTCAATGTATAATAAAGCCAGTCAGAAATTTGTCAGGCCAAACAAATTTGCATCACCTCACGAATTCTTCCTGAGTTAAAAGGCTGGGAATGACAGAGTACTCTCACTTGGTAGTACTGGATCTGCCCTAAATACTTATCCGACATAATCAACTGCAGGAGCATTTCCACCTGTATAACTTCAGAACGTTCACGTCAAGAAACTCTGTCAGAGCATTTTCAGATTTCCTAGAAGGGAACATAATTTCTTCTCTTGAATTAACAGTATAACTTCAGAACTTCCACGTCAAGAACCTCTGTCGGCGCATTTCCAGAGTTCGTAGAAGCAAACATAATTTCTTCTCCTGAAATAACAGTATCGCAATTCTTATTTAATATATGGATCTATAGTGTCGTATGGCACACAAAAAGTTCTAATCTGATTGCCCTTTCTGATGTTACTGTAAATCTTAAAATATAGATTTTAGATAGGAGTTCAACAATGTCTTCTTTTAAATATTTAGACTGGCTTCACTATAGTGGATTTTTTGGACCAACGGCTTGTTGAGGAATCAAGATAAAACAACAAATTCAATTAACTACATGCTCGAAATGAATTGTGGTGCATACGCTAGATGTATAACTAGTGAGGGTCCAATTAGATGTGTATAAATAGGCAGAACAGCTACATGCTCGAAATGAATTGTGGTGCATACGCTAGATGTATAACCAGTGAGGGTCCAATTAGATGCGTATAAAAAGGCAGAACAGAGAAGAATTTTTTGCCAATGCGCCTATCTAGTTGCATGCAACAGAGGCTATGTACTCGTATGAACACTAAATAAAAATATCAGATTGACATGTATTTACTGTCAAATGTAAAAGAAAGCAAGTAGTGGCCAAATTTGCATAGTGACACCAATACGCTTCTCTTAGGTATCTCCAGGATAGTTTCCAATGATCTATGAATTGGTCATTCAGAAGTAGGAACTGATGATACATAGTAGAGGACTGATAGATATACTTCCAAAATTACCTCACAATACTACTACATGTCAGGTTAATATGTAGTAAAGCTTAATAAAATTACGGACATAGCAACATACCTATTGAGAATATACATTAGTAATGTTAATGCATCTTCTTGGTAAATGGAATGTTGGAGAAATAAATGAGATCAGTGACAATATAAATCATAAACATATTGATCTCCTTCAATGCCTGAATTGCATAATTATGAACAACTAAACAAACTACCTGACCTTGTTATTCTTGATTGTCACTTAATTTCAGAGAAATGAAATCACCTCAATTACATAAATAGATTAATCACCCTATAAGTCTGACTGGGTTTTTGTTGAATGCCTTGTAGGGCTAGATAAAAAATGCATAGACAAAGATGAAAAAAGTGGGGGATTAAAATTTGCCAAACCACTGCAGCCCAAGATGTTGGGCCATTTGGCGAATATATCAAAGTAAAACAAATCACTTTTGGAATTTCCGATAAAATTCCAACAGCATCAGTATGACGTATGTACAAAAATTCTTCCAATTATTAGTTGGACATCGCTGCACTAACTATTCCATTTATCAGCTGGACATATGTACACTAAATGCAGTGGCACAGGTCCTTCAAGGAATGTAAGGGGGCACTCGAAGATAGGGGGAGGAAAATAGCCAAGAAAAAGAGATGATTGTAGGTACCTTCATTAGGCCCCAATGCAGCGAGACTGCGTGTAAGACCACAATCATTTCAATCGGAAACTTTTTGAGAAGACCCATCGATTGCTGATGATAGGCTCTGCAGGAAATGTTGTATCATATAAACAAAGCATAGCTTGATATGGTAAGAACTTTGTTCTACTCAAACTAAGTGGGAAGACTAATATGTTTAGAAGTTCTACATAATGACCCACAAAAATTAAACACATCAGCAAAGCCAAAGAGAATAGCAAAAAAAAAAAACATAGAAGAAAAAATTAAGTGGAAAGCAGAAGAACCTGGTGCCGGTCGTCTACGCGCATCAGCTATTCCAGCTTCCTGAAGATAGACTGGATGTGAATGAAGAGCAGACTTACCTCCCACCATGCCCAGGCTGCCGCAGTAGTGAAATTGGTCTTTCAAGGATCAAATTGGGCGTGGTATGGCCTTCATCCTCAAGGACTTCAGATCAAATTAACATTAGCACTGATTTAATATGATCTAACCAATGCAAATGTTTTGGGGAAAGACTGAAGGTTCTGTAAAGAAGTGAAGAACAACACGAGAGATCCTGCAAACTTTCTTGTGTGTTCGCTATGGGATTGAAATAAAAAACTGCAGCAAATCGAAGCAAAAAATAGCGTTGTGGTGATCTCCTGATATCCACTTGACTGAACTTAGAGAGAAACATAAAGATGAGAGGGAAGAGACTAGATCGACGGGAAGGAGGTAGAGAGAGAAAATGAGGAATAGACCTGGATGGTTGAGTCCCCGCGTCTGTGTCGCCAGACTCAACGCCACGCTCTCGCCGCACGTGCATGTGTCCCGGACCAGTCGTGAAGCTCGTGTGCGACTGAGGTGCCTCACGGCATGTCCATCCTGCAGATGCTGCTGGGTGAGTTGTGAAAATTATTCTGTAATACTGAGCATGCTTTCATTAAAAAAAGAGTCAGCATGTCGTTCCCTCCATGAAATTCTGCACCAAGGAGACTAAGGCAAGACAAAGATCTAGAGATAGGAATGTGCTGGAAGGAGATAGAAACACTGCTTATTTTCATGCAGTGGCCAACCAGCGTAGGAGAAAGAAATTAATCAACGTTCTTGATGGTCCTGATGGGCCTGTTACTGACAGTAAAGATATGATTAAGGTGGCAACTGATTATTATAGAGAGATTTTTGCTTGGGAACCTAGGCCCAATATTCAGCTGAAACAGGATTTTTTCTCTGAGGAAGAGAAGGTCAATGAGGCTGAAAATTTAAATCTAGGTGCAAGTTTTTCTGAAGAAGAAATTAGAGTAGCTGTTTTTACTTCTTATGCTGATGGGGCCCCTGGCCCTGATGGTCTTTCATTTATGTTTTATCAATCTTTTTGGGATATCTTGAAGCATGATCTTATTGCTATGTTCCAGTCCTGGCATGAAGATCAGTTTAATATTTTTAGGCTTAATTTTGCTATGATTACTCTGATTCCTAAAGAAAATGAAGCTAGGACAATGAAAAAATTTAGGCCAATTAGTCTTTTGAATTGTTCTTTCAAAATCTTTACCAAGGTTCTGACTAACAGACATGCTACTGTGATTGGTAGATTAATCTCTCCTAGTCAGTCTGCATTTATTAGGGGTAGGTTTATTTTGGAGAGTGTGGTTACTGCACATGAGGTTGTGCATGAGGTGCATAGGAATAAGAAGCAGGGCCTAGTTCTCAAAATAGATTATGAGAAAGCCTATGATAGAGTTAATTTAGACTTTTTGTTTGAGATTTTAGAGTTAAGAGGTTTTTGTCCTATCTTTATTAGATTTATTAAGCAGATTACTTTGGGGGGTTCTGTGGGGGTTAAAGTCAATGATTTCGAGAGTGATTTTTTCTTGACTGGTAAAGGCCTTAGACAAGGTGATCCCATTGCCCCTCTGTTGTTTAATCTGATGATTGATGTTTTTTCTAGGATGTTAATTAAGGGGGCTAGTTGTGGAGCCATTAAAGGTCTCTGTCCTAATTTCTTTCCAGGAGGGATTGTTTGTTTGCAATATGCAGATGACACACTCCTCTTCTTGGAGCCTAGTGAATCAATAGCTGTTAATCTAAAATGGATTCTCACCTGCTTTGAGCAGATTTCTGGGATGCGTATTAATTACCATAAGAGTGAGCTTATTCCCATTAACATGTCTGAGTCAGATACTAAACCTTTCCTAGACATTTTTGAATGCATTATGGGTAATTTCCCTGTTAAATATTTGGGGATTCCTCTTCACTTTGAGAAGCTGAAGAGAGAAGACTTAGACCTCGATAGAAAACACTGAATAGAATCACAGGTTGGAGGGGCAAACTTCTATCTTATGCTGCTAAGAAGGTGCTTATTCAAGCCTGTCTCTCTAGCATTCCTATTTATTTGCTTTCTTTCTTTAAGTTTCCCAAATGGGCTTTGAAACTCCTAGATTCACATTTAGCCAACTTCTTCTGGAATGATGAAGAAGGTAATCATAAGTTGCATCTAGCTAATTGGTCTTCAGTTTGCATGAAGAAAGAGTTTGGAGGTTTGGGTATCCCAAACCTGCATGATTTGAATTTATGCCTTCTTGGCTCCTGGGTTAAAAGGTATATTCAGGGAGAGGGGGCTCTATGTAAAAAGGTGATAGATGCTAAATATAAGACTAAGTCGCCTAATATCCTCTGTTGTCATGATGGTCATCCATCTACCTTTTGGAAAGGGGTCATGTGGGCATCTAGGGCGGTTGAGATTGGATATAAATGGCATGTGGGGAATGGTAAAACTATTAGATTTTGGGAAGATATCTGGTTTGGAAATTCTAATTTAGCTACCCAATTCTGGGAAATTTATTTGATTTCTAATCAGCAGACTAAAACGTTACCTGAGTTATGGGATGGTACACATCTTAGATGTGACTTTAGAAGAACCTTTACTGAGGATTTAATGCTGCAATGGCATGAGCTTCTGGGCATTGTTCAGTCAATTAGATTCTCTGAAGAAGATGATCAGTTAATTTGGCAGTATAAATCAAAGGGTAAATATTCCTCATGTTCTATGTATTCACTGGTCAATTTTAGAGGTATCACTCAGGTTTATCTTCCTGCAGTTTGGAAATTACTTATTCCACCCAGGATCCAGATTTTCCTTTGGTTATTTTCTCAAAATAAGATTCTGACTAGAGATAATCTTAGAGCCAGGGGGATTCCAAAACCTTTAGAATGTAATCTTTGCAAAGAAATAGAATCTGTTCATCATTTATTTTTTGAATGCTTAGTCTCTAGATTACTTTGGAGGGATGTTCAAGATATTTTTGGTGTTAGTATTGTAGACTTTGAATCCCTTGCTTCGAAATGGATTGCTAATAAGAAACATCTTCATTTGAATGTGGTTTCTTCTGCTGTTCTTTGGAGCATTTGGAACAATAGAAATAGCCTTGTCTTTAATAAGACATCTTGGATTAATATGAAACAGGTCTGGCGTCTGGTCCTTTCCTTCTTAAAGACATGGCAAAAACCATTCAAGGACCTGGAGGGGGGGAAGGTCGCCCTTTTCATGGAGAAGATGATCGACAGACTGAGAAAACCTCTGACGCTCACGGCAAGATGATCTGTGCTGGCTTCGAGTGGATTTCCACTTGGAAGACTACTGCGTCATCGAGCTATGGAGGGAGGGCATCGCTGAAACACCTCCAAGATCACCCTGATGAGGAGGAGAATGTTCATGTGGTGTTCTAGTCTGTCCTTTGATCTGTTCCATGTGTCTTTTGGCTGCGTTTTAAGGGGTAGTTTGTAGAGCAGCTGGCTTTGTTCTGAGCCGAAACCTTCTTCAGTTTGTTAGGCTTTGAGCGTTTAAAAGCTCCTTACTGTCGTTTTCCTTTCCTGTTACTTTTGGAACTGGTTGTTTCATTATTTCATAATGGAACAGGGGACAGAGTCCCTTTCGATCTAAAAAAAAATTCTGCACCAAGAGTTCGACGGGAACAAACTCTAATCACTGATTCATGAAAGAAAGAAACAAATCAGCAAGAAGATCGTGCAGATTAAACCCCGACCGGACTAAGGCCAGGTCACTATGCATCCTAATAGAACCACCAAAACAGCCAGAGTTCACAAACCTGCAGAACCACATATACCAAAGAGCAAATAAATAGAAGGGGAAAGGAGAGAACAGAATAAAAGCAGGAACCCCAGATTACCTTTGACGTCTCCGAGGTGCACACCGTCGAGTCGATGTGGAGGACGATGGTCGACATCTCTAGAAGCTGCCCTCCATGAATGCGAGCTCGCCGGTGGTGCCGTGCAGAGAGCCCCTGAGGTGGCGAGGCACGACCACCACGCCAATCCGGCCGCTCAGTCGGTTAAACACGCGGGAGCAACGTTCCGGGCCAGCATCGACACAGCGAGAGAGAAGGGCACCGGCCCCAGGGGCACGATGTGGGCGGCGAGCATGGAGAGGATGAAGCAGGCGAGAGAAGACGGGGAGAGTTGGGGCGGTTGGCCCGAGGTGATAGGGCCAGCGAGGCGAGAACAGGTGAGGCGTTTGGGATTTTTCTCTTCCTCCACAGTTGGGTCAAAGCGGTGAGGGGAGGAGTCGGTGGGAGTGGAACCCACCCACTGTTTCCAGAGGAGTCTAGGGCCGATCCACCACAATTAAGGGAGGGAAAATAGGAGGGACGGGGAATCGCGAGGACCAGCGATGTGCGTTTACTGTAGATGGCGGCAGTGTAGACATCTGCAGTAGAAACCGCCGATTTGGCTCCTCGACGGGACGCTAAGGCCACGCGCCTTTAATTATGGTTATATTAACTAGCTGAATGCCCGTGCGTTGCTATGGTGTACTAATTTTTTGGCATAAATATAAATATATAAAAATTTAATTGGAGATAGCCACATGATAGTTTAAAACAAATACCGTTTTCATGAAAATCGTATATGTTTCTATTTTATCATGACAATAGTCGCCAATACACTGGCCTCCTTTTCAATGCTAAACATCGCACGCACTGGCCAAGCTTTTGGATTAAAAACGTCGCACGATTCAAATTTTGCCCTAAAATCGGATGCGGTCAATTTGACTCTCTATTTGTTCTCTTCGTATATCCCCACTCTTGGGTCGGGCCAACTCCTATCTTAGTCTAGGCAAAGCTAGTTGGACATGTGATAGACTTCAAAAATAATATCAGTCGGCCAATTGCAAATAGAGCTAGCCTGGACTGTATGTTCATGCCACAGGGACCAAGACTTCTCCTAGCCGCTTAATGGGGCGGGCGAGAACGGTCAGATATGAGCTCTATCAATTGGTCCTGAATAAATTTATACTTTTACTTTCCAAAAATACCTCTCAAGATACATATATATAGTTATTTACAATTTAGTGAAATGAGTGTATAAGCACCAAACTCATGGCTTACAACAGAGATCACAGGAGATGACGAAGCCGCGACAGAAGGAAGCCACTTCCTTGGTGCTCTACTCCTCCATGGCCAGCATGATCACTCACATCCTTAGCGTAGCCCTCGTCAAGGTTCAGGCTGAACCTGATGGCAAGCGACGACCAATGAATGCAGTCATATTACTGAAACCAGTGCCAGTGAACTTTTGATTAATTCTTATAGATCGATGCAGTGTGCATATGATTGTGGATGCATGCAGTGGTAGCAGGGGCTATACATATGTATATTCCTTTTCCTACTGCTATTGTTTGTGTCGAACTGAAGGAAAAGGCCTCTATTCTAATATAATTCCTCTACATTTCTCATATCTTGGATACTCTACGCTCAATTAGGCGACATGGGGCTGGGATTAGAAAAAAGATGGCGACAAATTAAGAGAATGCATGCTGAATAAATGTCCAGCAGATCAGGCTAGTGTTGTTTCAAGATTCCGGACACCACAGCCAGAGACACACCTTGAAGCCTCCACGCGAACCTCCATATCGAGCTTCAGCCCGAGCACGAACAGCTACAGTCAGATCTGGGCGCCTGATCCCGAAATCACCCCGCTGCCCTGAGCGAACACCACCGCGCTCACCTAGCACACCGCAGATGACGGCCCGCCGCCGCATCCACCACCTTCGCCCGAGCCCGCCGGCACGGCTTCCTCTCTCCGGTCGTAGTCGCCCCCACGAGCCGGTCGCCACCACGCGAGAATCAGGGACCCCCGACCACCTTCGATGGCGGGGGGTGGTCGCCATCGCCGTGGAGGAGGCCAGAGACGGGCAGTGGCCGGTAAAGCCTGGATGGGGTGCCCCGGCGGCGGCGCGGTTTGCACCCCTAGAGGGAGCAACACGAGAGGTGGGTTACCGGTCGCCGGTCGAGGCAGCCCTATGCGCGAGCTCGTCTTCGCTAGTCAGCAGGAACCATAGTTTTCACTTAGCGGGGGCAGTGCTTGTAATATGTCCGAAAAGCCAAGGGCAAAACCAAAGGAGAGGACGACCTGACGGTGGTACGTCGTCCTGCCTCTAGCACCGCAAACCTCCTCGCTCGCTGAGTCGCCCCGGTCTCCAAAACTGAATATAGCGTAGTCATGCGTGCGTAGTCGTTCAGTCGCCAGGCTAAAGGAACCAGTAAAAAGAAAACAGCCAAGAACAACCGCCCCACTATGCACGACTCGAATCGCCCGGGGAGAAAAAGGAAGGCACGTCCTAGGAAATTCTCCACGCACCCCCTCCCTCAAGTCTGCTCACGCTCGCCATTACAGGACGACTATTCTTCACTATCGTCGTTGGGATGACAAGTCGAATGGTATCTGGGGAGAAATTGAGGGAGGAGGAAGAGTGGTGGAGTGGCGGGCGACCACGGTTGAGGGTGGAGCCGGGGGTGCGCAGCCTACGGCGTGGGCGGCGGCCCCGATGTCAATCGCATTCTCTGGTTCAGGTAGGTGCGCTTGGGTTCTCCGCGTCGCTGCGAAATTTTAGAGAATCTGCTCTCAAATTTGTTTTTTCACAATTTTTTTGTCCAACTTATGCAGAGCAAATTTGCTTGAAGATTCTTCCGAGAAGAAATTGAACTATTTGGATCGTTCCATCAATTTAATTACACAATTGAGGTAGTTGTCGTCCTTGCAACCCATAGAAGAATTTCGTGGCAGTCCTAGGAATCATGGATATAGGCAAGGGCTTGCAGCTGCAGCTGCGTTATAACCCAGGAGCTCACCGACGCTTCTCTTGGCAGGAGGCGGTCTACGGCTGGGATCTCACGGCTACAACGAGGATTCCAGAAGGAGCACTGACCCATGGTTTTCTAATCTCGATGGTTTCCATTGGTTTTCTGATCTGATACGTTTGCATCTCCAGGATACCTCATTATCTTGTAGATACTATAAAACATGTCTGCTTAATATTCGATTTACTTGGAGTCTCGATGATACTTTTAGTTGTATGAATGTGGATGAACTTAAGCTATTGTAATGGTAATTTTAGATATATCATCAGTTTCTTTAATTGTACATATCACACATGCCTGGTATGAAATCAAATTTTGGATGAACTTAAGCTGTTTGTACTGGTAATTTTAGATACATGAGAGGACTGATGGTAATATTAGATAACAATGCTTTCTTTTCTTTTGTGATAACAATGCTTTCATTTATGTGTCTTCTCCTGTCACATTCGCTCTGCCAAGAGCCCTGGACCATCCTTTCTATTCTCCCATGGATCAACCGAAGCATGTGGTCATGGTTGTCATCGCCTCCCATCACCACCATTCTACTCTGGTGGTCAGAGCTCACGGACCAGACTTTCTGTCGGCCCAAAGGACATTAATGGTTTAGCTTTGCAGTAAATTTCCTTCCTTGATAACTTCTGCAAGACTAAGACGTCGGGAGCAAGGGGCAGCACAAGATCTGGAGGAGCTCGAGCAAGCAACAAAATAAGGAGATCGACTCTTTTGCTAGCTGGAATATTTTTCTTTTTCCTGTGATGGCTATAATGTTTATCTCTTAACTATTAGTTCTTCTGGGCTAGAGAATAGAAAATCAGGTAGTTTGGTTCATCTCTTAACTATAATGGAGAAGAGAGAAAACCTATGAGCCCCATAGTTTTCAGGAATCATCGACCCAACACTCCTTTACTATGGTTTCTACTTCTGGTATGTCTCTAATAAAGCCTTCAAAACTATGAACTAGGATAACCTTTTTTGCCCCGTCTACCAACTTAAATAGCAGCCTTTTTTATCTGTTGTCGCCATGGAAGTATGCCCTAAATGACCAGCTTTGATAATATCATCGAAGAAGCGCCCGTAGCATTCTAAAATTCTGTATTGCAAGTAAGGATATTCTTGCACTTAATCAAAAAGTTTGATATTTTTTTTCCTAGACCCTACGGATCTATTACCACTAAGAATACAACATATGTTACTACTTAAACAAAGATAATTTGGCCAAGATTTTTTAGTACATATATGCATGAAACTTCAAGATAGTCTGTCAAAAGACGGAATGTTTTTCCTATGTGTAAAGTAATCAAAGTGTACAAACTTATATCAAAACCAACATAGGACCAAAAGTCCAGAAGGCTAAGTTATAACATACTTAAATGGCTCTATGAGAAATAATCCTTTGTCTACTTTTCTTGAAGCTAACATATATTCTTTCCCAAGGAATTATATTCAAAGTTTTGAAGATCAGTTCTGAAGTTTGAAATATGATGGCAAAAGGTGTGTTTTTGAGCGTTATTATTTTGCCTGTACTTCTCTATGTTGTCGTGCTCAAAAGATACGATTCTCTAATTTTGCAGTATCTTGAAGGGAGCAGGGCTTTAATACTTATTTCCTGATGATATGCAAAGAGGTGTGTACTACCAAACTGAATTTTAGAGCACTTGCTTGTTTAGTTGGAATTTCTCCTCTTTTCCTAGAACTTGTGGTGTATGGTTGATGTCAATTCCCTTTTATGTGCTTGTGAATGTTGCCGAGTATAGGTTTGGATATTTGTGGTTGACTAGCGTTGATGCCATAAAGAATTGTCTATCTATTCTGATCTTGTTCTTTAGGTAATGATCAATATGAATGTTACCTGTGATGAGCCTTATGGCACGTTCTGCTATTTGATGAACTTTATTTGGTCGGATACATTGGTTGCTCATTTGGACATCTTCCATGTCATAAGCAACGATATATATGTTTGAAAAAATTTACTCTAGACAATTGGTATTTTGATATTGTGATGATTGATGCTTATAGTAGCGCATTTAAATGGACCATAGAATATGTCCTCAACATTTCCATATAATGTGCATATAATTTGTTGTAGCATCTATATCTATGCTGATTATAATACAATGTGCATACAACCTGCGTGTAATATCCCCACTATTTTATGCTAAGAGTGGTTCCTTGGAGATGGACATGCCTCTTGCTGCACCGTCTCGTGATCCCATTATACTAAAAAGTACTACTTAGTGTTTAGCAGTTCTGCACTTCCATTTCGTTCTTTATAATAAAACAGATTTTTTTGTATGATCTAAGGCTCATTGTCAAGGTGTAGCTAAAGAGTAGCTGGTTATATTCTTAATGTAGTCATCATCTTTTTATTTGAGAAGTTACATGATATTATAAGTTCGGAAGTTATGTAGTTTGTGGCTGTAAGGGGACAAAACAACTGGTATTTCACTCCACGTGTAAGGGCATGATATCAATAAGATCCATCTTACTTAGAGTTCCTATAATTTTTTTCACTCGAATGTGTGTATCTTCTAGATTTCAGGTCGGTGGACGCATCGAGGAGTTCTGATTGTTTCTTGTGCAGTGAGCTAAGAGAATCACGGTGCATTTAGAGTGCAATGAGCGAGGTGAATTTTAGTCGCGGTTTTAATTGTTTCCTATCTTGATTGGGGAATGTACAATGCAGCCAACCATCTTTGGCATATTACCAGTGGTTATAGATTTTGTATGGACATGGCAGTTGTGCTTGAATAAATTATGCATACTTCTTAATGGCAATGCAATACTACTCATTTCTACCATCATCTACACATTCTATCAAAGAACTTCTACTCCCTCCGACCCATATTAGTTGACTTGGATTTGTCAAAATTTGGATGAACCTATCTAGGTTCATCCAAATTTTGACAAATCCAAGTCAACTAATATGGATCGAGGGAGTATTTGATACGGCACCCTTATGGCACCAGAACATGGTTATTGTGATCCATATTGTTGGTTGGGCTAGATATTCTGCCTTTAACTCAAATTTTACTTGTAGTTATTCCAGAAACTTTATTTCAAAGTTGTGTTATCTCAGTATCATGTTTTTCATGTATCATATGTTTCATAACAGAGCACACTATTTAAATCTCTGCTTTTCATTCTAGCATCACGATTAGATTAATGATCAATTAGCACCCTCCTCGCTTTAGTATTGATTTTAGGCAAGGTGTTCTGTATGCCAATGATGACGTTTCATGGCAATTCATTGTTTTATCTAACTGCAATATAACTACCAAAGAGTTTGAACTACCAGTTCAAATATGAAAATTTGCATGTACTATGATCACTTCAACGATCAGGAATAAAAATCAAGGAGCTGTGGCAACGGATAGGCATATAACTAAAAACTCATCATGATAGTCCAAGTGAGCTGGCCACAGGGATGAGCAGAGCCAAAGGGGAACTCAGTTGACAAAGTTGTTGGTGTTGTTTCAGACGTGTGGGGGTGGTACAGACAAACATAGGGTGTGACAAGTCAACAACTTAGTGGAAGTCTACCGCTGGTCTCATCCTAGCAGGCTAGCATTGTGGCTTTCTCCACCGTCGAGTGGAAGAGAAGCTGACACTGGAGTCTATCAGTTGTGGTCTCCCAGAGATCATTGTGCAACTTGTTTTAGCGGGTCTCGAAGACAATTGGGTCAAATAGTCGATAGGGAGCAAGACACAAATGAAAGCTTTTTTATGTAGTACCCATACAAGCTAAACTGAATGGTGATGACATATGCTGCTCGGATGGTTACAAGTTGAGCAAGAAGTTTTTGATACACCTAATGTAACTAAATAAGGTCGAATGTTGTAGTATGAGAATACATTAAGCTTTCTATATACGTTGAATTAGTGAACGTGAAAAAAAATGATGTTTTTAGAACTCTAAATATACTTAAATATTTAAGTGAATTTTATGTTTACACGTGTAATATATGCCATGATGAAAAATCATGATGTCGTGGCAACGCACCTGCATTCAACTAGTTATAGATTATATGCAATGACACCGCTGTAATGTTGAGTGCTATACACCATCCACATCAGAAATCGAATCGTTGGTGCCATATGTACTGTTCATTAGGCAATGCCTTCCAGAGATTACATGATCAAAACCAGAGTATCCAGTTACGTCTGTTAACAAGTGAAACTGAAGCCCACACACTTCGTTTAGAACTACTCGTGTTTTTTTTTTGTTTACTACTGAATGGAAGGGTTAAGTGACACTAGCCAGTCAGATGAGAAACTTCGGTGGGTATTCTCATATCACCACAGAATCAACAGGTAGCCCAGAGCAATCACATTTATTGTTTTATTACGGGCAGGTAACACCCCCTGCAGACTGGCCGGTTTTGAGGCTGTTCCATACCCGAGAAGAAAACTAGAGTAGAAAGCACACAGATTACACAAGTAAATGGCACATGGAACAAAGGGGAACTTTATTGAACTTTCTCTCGGTAAACTCCCGTACAATGATTGCTCCTCTATTTATGGACTAAGGGGATAGGATACCCACATGGGCCAACCCTAGCCTGGTAGAGGCCACACCGAATGGGCCGCTACCGGCACAGTTTTCCAACACTCCCCCTAGGTATCTTATCTGTATAACCATGGCTTAAAACTCCGAAAAAACCAGTGGGAAAAATATGGAGAAATGCACATGGTATACTTCTTGCTATGTTGCACGAATTGCCTCATTAGAAACCTCATGTGAGAAACTTCATCAAAACTCACTAAGGGAAAAAGAGTATAATTCACTTAACTATAAAGTTAAGCACTCAATCATCGGAATCAAGATTTCAGCGATGAGTTTGTGAAGATTCTCCCCCTGAACCTTGCATCCCCTTAAGTCTCATCATGCCTATCCCACGGACACATCTCTCGAAAGAAGATGCTGGCAATGATTTAGTGAACAAATCAGCGAGATTTTCACATGACTTAGTATGCAAGACTTTCACTTCGTTCATCTTTTGCAATTCATGTGCATAGAAGAACTTGGGGTTTATATGCTTTGTGAGATTACTCTTCACGTAACCCGTCTGGACTTGTGCAACACAAGCAGCATTATCTTCATAGATAATTGTTGGGGTATGTACGGTGTTCAGTCCACATGACATCTGGATGTGGCTAACTACTCGTCGAAGCCATACACATTCTCGTGATGCTTCATATAATGATATGAATTTCGAGTGGTTCGTCGAAGTTGACACAAGAGTTTGCTTAGACGATTTCCAGGAAATAGCTGTTCCACCACAAAGGAAAACATATCCAGTCTGCAACTTGGATGTATGCGGGTCCGAAAGGTACCCGGCATCTGCATAGCCTACAACAGATAGGTCTTGGTTCTTTTGGTAAAACAAGCCAAGGTCCTTTGTCCCTTGTATGTACCTAAAGATGCCCTTAACGCCTTTCCAATGCCTCTTGGTAGGCTCGGAACTGTACCTTGCAAGCAAATTGATTGGCCGAATGCAATATTGACCGTGTACAATTCGAGGTACATAAATCGCTACTGCACTTAAGTAGGAATTCGGTCCCGAATTTCCTCCCCTCTTCTTTAGGCCTGAGCAGGTCCTTGTCTTCTTTGCAAAGATCTTCCGACCATCGGGGTCTTAGAAGGATATGCCTTTTCAAACCCAAATCGTTCCAACACCTTCTGGGTGTAGGCCGACTGGTGAATTAGAATCCCAGCAGGGGAATGCTCAAGTTGCAGACCCAGGCAGAACTTGGTTTTGTCTAAGTCTTTCATCTCGAATTCCGACATCAGGTAGGAACTCGCTTCCTCAATATCGTCAGGTGTACCAATTATATTCAAATCATCCACGTACACCGAGATAATACAGAAACCATCCTGCGATCTCCGTATAAAAACACATGGGCAATCTTAATTGCTCGCGTAGCCCTTCTGATGAAGGAAATCGCTTAAACGATTATACCACATCCTACCCGACTGTTTTAGTCCATACAATGACTTCTTAAGCTGAACACTGTATAAGCTCTTGTTTGCTCTATCCTGGTTTAGGACAGGGATACTTTCTGGTACTTTTATGTATATGTCCGAATCCAAGTTACCATATAGGTAAGCGGTGACAACATCCATTAGTTTCATTTTTAAGTCCATGTTTACTGCCATTGAGATCAAGTATCTAAAGGTAATTCCATCCATGACTGGGGAGTAAGTTTCCTCAAAGTCGACACACATTGAGTGAAACCTTGAGCAACGAGCCTTGCTTTGTACCTTACTACTTCATTATTCTCGTTTATCTTTCGAACAAAAACCCACTTATGGCCAACGGGCCGAATGTGGGGAGTTGTTAGACAAACAGGTCCAAATACCTCTCTTTTGTTTAACGATAATAATTCAGCAGTAATTGCCTTCTGCCAATCTTTCCAATCCGACCTTTTCTTGCAATTAGCGAGCGTGTTAGGCTCAGGGTCAAGATCTATGATTGAGGCAATTTTCTTGATAAAATTAACGTCGACATTTGCCATGGCTCGGTTGTATGACTCGCCCGAATTAACATAGTTAATGGCCATTTCGTCATGGAGTGCATCAGGCACATCCTCTTGCTCCACCGGATTTCCCAATCCAGGAGCTAGGTCCTTTAGCTTTCCCGCTCCGATGTGTGCGTACACAACTTCGCTGGGTATTTTCGATATAGGAAAGTTCAAGTCCGGAATTTCGTGTACTGAAATATCCGTACTTGTGCCAGGTCTCAACTAGCTCCCCTCAACAGGGGCAGACTGTAATAAATCTCTCTTATCCTTTTTCTTCGGGCGTCCCCGGGTACTTGGGATTTGAGAAACCGGAATCCGCGTCCTCTTAGGCCTTGGAGCAGGAGCGGGTATACCATCATTTTTCTTTGGTATTTCAACCCTTTCCGGTGCATTGCGTGCATGCACATGCGACTTTGTCACAGTCTTTAAATCACGAAAATGATCGGGCAGTTGATTCGCTAGGGAGTGCAAATCTAGTATCTTTTGGACTTCTCTATTAGTCTCAACAGTGCGCGGGTCATGAGCGTGGATCCCCGTGGCTTTCCACGTGATTTCTCGACTTTTGTCATCTAGGGGTTGATTACCTCCCCCCAAAGTCGGAAAAAGATCCTCGTCAAAAATGCAGTCAGCAAAACGGGCCGTGTGACAGTCACCTGTCAAGGGGTCCAAGAACCTAATTATGGACACAATCTCATAACCAACGTATATTCCCGACTTACGGAGCGGTCCCATTGCTGATCGCTGGGGTGGTGGTATAGATACATATACCTGGCAACCGAACCTTCGTAGGTGGGAAATTTTCGGTGCCGACCCTTGCGCAAGTTGGATAGGAGAGTGGATGTTGTAGGCCGATGGTCGAAAGTTGATGAGATTAGCGGCGTGTAAAACCGCGTGTCCCCAATATGTAGTTGGTAAATTACAACCCTGAAGGAGTGGTCTGGCAATAAATTTAATCCTTTTAATCAATGCCTCCGCAAGTCCATTTTGAGTGTGGACATGCGGTACAGAGTGATCGAGTTTGATTCCAGTTGGCATGCAATAATCATCGAATGCCTTTGAAGTAAATTCTCCGGCATTGTCCATTCGAATAGACTTTAAACGATAATCAGGAAATTTATTCCTTATTTGTATGATCTGGGAGATCAACTTTGCAAAAGCATGGTTCCTTGTTGACAGCAGGCAAACATTGGACCATTTAGAGGAAGCATCGATGAGCACCATGAAGTATGCAAAGCGGTCACGAGAGGGGCTGAATTGGACCACATATATCCCCTTGAATACGTTCTAAGAACGCGGGGAGTTCATCCTTCACCTTTAGGGGGGACGGTCTAATGATCAATTTCCCCGTAGCGCATGCGGAGCACATGAAATCATCGGGATTCGGGAAATTTTTCACATTAACATTATGACCATTCGAGTTGTTAATTATATTTCTCATCATCCTAAGACCGGGGTGGCCTAACCTATCATGCCAAAGGCAGAATAGTTCGGAGCTTCTAAAGACAGTCTTAAGGGTAGTGTAAATAGGTGGTGCTACTATCTTAGTGTAGTACAACCCAGTAGCTAATGAAGGGAGTCTTTCGACAACATGTTTACCATTTTCGTCGTGCTTGGTGATGAGTGGGAACTCCTTTCCATTCTCATCACCATCGGTTTCTACATGGAAACCATCTACGCGGATGTCTCTAAAACTTAAGAGAGTACGAGACGACTCCGGATACAACAATGCCTCTTCAATGATCAGAGTTGTTCCATTTGGGAGTATGATAGTTGCTCTTCCGGAGCCAACTACATTCGGACCGCAGCCCGCGATCGTCATTATGTTACCAGGGTTTTTGGTAATGGACTCAAAATACTTTGTTTCTCTCAAGATGGTATTAGTGGTGCCGCTATCAGCAAGGCACGTTTCCTCCATTTGGGCGCCACACGCGTTCTAAAATATAGTGCCTAATTAATATAATGGAGCGAGGAAGATGCTACATCAAGTAAGTAAAACACATAAACATTTCAGAACATCACACAACCAAATAATGGAATAAATGAATGAAATAAATGTCATCCAATCACCGAAAACAAATAAATGTTATGCTCTCATAGAGCTTACAACCATATCGAAAAATTGTATCTGATTATTTGCGGAAAAGAAATCATCACAACAAAAAGGAACTCAGGTGGATTCTGCAAAGAAACCATCAAGCTCAGCCTGTATCTCAAGGTCAGTGAGCTTCTCTTCGTTGGCTATCGTCATCGAGGCAGCAGAGATGTCTAGCTGAGGCGGGGGGACAAGCGCTCAACCTCCATGGGCTGGTGGCGTTCGTGGGAACCGCCGAGGGTGCTGCCACTTGTGCTACGTCCTGCGCCACTACGGGCGCGACGTTCTGCACAGGCGCCGCTCCGGGTGCCAGTGGTGCCTCAACCTGGACAAGGTGCGCCTCGCGCGCCTTCTTGTTGGCCTTGAACGCGTCCACGACGTGTTTAGGGGCCAAACACTGCCTGGAGAAGTGAGTCTTGGAGCCACAGCGGAAGCAGTCCTGGGGCCTTGCCTCCCCCTTGCCCGCCTTGCGTTGCTTGGCCGGGTTGGAGGAGTTGGGGCCCTTCTTGCCCTTCTTGCCTCTCTTTTTGTGGATGAGCTTGCGCACCTTGTAGGCACCGGCATTTGCCTCATGACTTGGGACCCCCGCGAAGGGTTGCACGGAGAAGTTTTTTTTCAGAACATTATCCTGCGCCTCGGCCACCTGGAGAACTTCAATAAGCGCTCCATATTCCGTGAATCCTTCCTGGCGAAAGTTTCGCGAGGACTGGATGTTGTCCGGATGGAATGTGGAGAGGGTTTTGTCTATCTTCTGCTGATCGGTGGTACTGGTCCCACACAGCTGAAGAATGGTACAAATCCGGTGCAACCTGGAGTTGTACTCTCCCACTGTCTTGAAGTCCGCAAACCTCAGACGAATCCAATCTGCCTCCGCCTGTGGCTGAATGGTGTACTTCAGCCTAGAGAACCGCTTGTCGAGGGCGGTCCAAAGGGCAGAAGCACTCCGTTCTGCCATGTACACGTTTTTGAGAGTCTCACACATGTGATGGCGGAGGAAGTGCAGAGCTTTGGCGTTGTCCGTCGGGATGGTTTGCTCGGGGCCGTCGGGGTCCCCGCAATCAACGCATCCTTGATGCATCGACCCTCGAGGACGATCTCAACGTCCGAGGCCCAAGTCAAGTAGTTAAGCCCATCATGGGTCAACTCCGGGAACTCGCGGCTGACGATTCCGATCATCTGCAATTTATGCAAAGTGTGTAAGATTACAGCAGGTAATCGGTTGCATAAATGCAATAATCGATACAATAATTTCAAATATGACAGCGTTCCAAAATTTAAATTGAAAACGGTACAAGCTAACTATGAGATATAAAGTATTAAAATCATGCGATAATTAATAACTGTAGTAAAACATATTACAAAATCTTGTGCTAAATCGGACAGAAACAGAGCCAAAAACGGTCCAACCGCCCAGTGATCGCGTGCTCCCAAACGGCCCGGCCACACTTGCCTCTACGCGACCGGCGCGCTCCAGACCGTCCCTGCCCGCTTAGCCGGGGAACGGAGCTAGCAGAGCTAGCTCCGACTAGGGCGGCAGCGCCGACAACAGGCCGGACCAGCGGCGAGGTAGGGGGCGGCGGCGGACCACGCGCGGCCAGCGTGGGCAGCCAGCGGCTCGGCGGCAGCGTGCGCACGCGGCAACAACATGCAGTGGGGCGGCGGCTGCGACCTGGCGGGCGAATAGCAGGCGTGGCGGGACCTTGAGGCAGCCTTGACCAGAACGGCCTGTGACGGTAAGCGGCGGAAGCAGCGGCCAGCGAAACCCTGCAACAGCGGCGCAGCAGCGGCAGCGGCGAAACGGCCAGCGCGCAATGCGGGCGCAGCGGCGAGCGCGTCTTGGCGCGAGCCAGCGGCGGCTGTGGCGTGGCGCAGCATGTGGCAGACAGCAGCGTAGCGGTGGCCAGCAGCTGCGGGCGAAGCGCGGGCTGCGGTGTGACAGCGTGGCGGTGGCTCGCGGTGTCCAGCCTTGGCCTTGTGGCAGCTGGAACGGCGAGGCGGCGGCTTCGGCGGCTGACGGCGGCGGCCAGCGAATGGCGCGGCGCCGCTTGTGACGGCCATGAGGCCAGCAGTTCGTGCGTCTCGCGAAGCGTCTTGTGGCAGCCAGCGAGGCTGCTCCATATCCATGGCCTCTGCGCTTGCAAGTCACCGTACGTACATGGTTACAAAAAAAATACATGAACAAAACTGTAGATCGATCCGATCTACTAAAAAAACTGTCAAGATCAGTCCGATATACTAAAAAAAATCTAGATCGGCACAGCAGGTGCCTGCATCGACGATACAGTCCGGGAGTGATTAGATCGACATTGGTCGGCGACAGCAGGTCAGCTCGACTCCCGGAAAGAAAAATCAGACCTTAGATGGGATCTGATCTAAGATCTGAACGCAAATCTTGAAAGAAAATCGCGAGACGAATCCATTTTTGCGGTCAGATTCGGGTTACCTTCAACGAAAGCCTGCATGATGCAGGCTCGACGGTGGCTTGACGGAGGCTCGACGGAGAGACACGTGCTGATAACGTGTTGGAACACCCCTGCCGACTGGCCGGTTCCGAGGCTGTTCCACACCCGAAAAGAAGAGTAGAGTAGAAGGTACACAGATTATACAAGTAAATGACACAGAAAACAAAGAGAAATTTTATTGAACTTTCTCTCGGTAAACTTCCGTACAATAATTGCTCTAAGGGGATAGGATACCCACATGAGCCAATCCTAGCATGATAGAGGCGACACCGAATGGGCCTCTACCGGCCCAATTTCCCAACAAATCCATCTCCACCTCACCACCTGTGGCGTCGTTCGTTGTGCCGCGTGGGGACTGGGAGGCCGGTATCCCTGGTTGGCTCTGTGCCCTCCGACCGAACAACACGGACAGACGAATCCCATATCTCCCTTGCCAGGATCAATGTGGAGCTGCATCAGCATCTTATATTCTTTTCAAAGTTCAACTTTTACTATCCATAAATTAGCATTATTAGATAGTAGTACTATGTAATCAAGATATTGTTGCTAAATTCTCTGGATCAAAGGTTATTTTGGTATATGTGTATGCTTATTTATATAAACGGAGGTGCTTAGATAGGCATCTACCTAGTGTAAATAAGCACCGGTGCTAAAAGAAAAACCGGTTTATTTTTCTAAGCACCGGCCTAAGTACCTTGCATTGTACATGCTCTTAGGTTGCTCACGTAAAATAGAAGTAATTTAAATCAGACGTGGTAGTTCACAAAGCAAAAGCTGAATAGCTTAAACACACGGTTTTATTTTTTACAAAAAGGATAAAAAGATCAGTCACTAACTCTTCAGGATCGAGGATATGGTCCGATGGACGATTTTAAATTTCCCCCGCGAGCTGGCCTCGTCGGCGCTGGCGTGTAGCTCCGGCAGCCGGTAGCCCTGCCGCCGCCCTCCCCCGTCCTCCCCCGCCCCTTGCGGCATCCTGCCCCTGCGCTCATCCCTCCCCTGCCAACGTCCCCCATGGACTCGCGTCCGCGCTGCACGGCACCACGCCGGCGCTGCCCCGCTTTGTTGGCGCGCCTTGGCAAGGTCCGCCTCCCCGAGCCGGCGGTCCTCCTCCGCAGGGATGCTAGGAGGTTGCTCCTCCTCAACGCTAGGGAGGAGGTGCTCGACGCCCGTCCTCTTGCGTGCGACGAGTTCGTCCGAGCAGGATCCACTCTCGCCTTCCCTGCCCACCGCGTCCACATCGGCCGACAGGTAAGCTCTAAGTCGGGTGCTTCTCCTCGCAGGTTGCCGCCGACCAAGATGCCGCCTTTGTCGTCGTCCCCGCGGTAGCTGGACCTCCCCCCGCTCTCGCCGGAGGTATTCGCGTCGGTGGGTAACTTACAAGGGCGCAATTGGGCAGACATCGAGGAGGAGACCGAGGAGTGCGACGGTGTGCCGTGGCGGAGCCGGTTCCCTCATCCCCGACGCCAGCGACTCGGGACCTGCCCATTCCGGATCAGGGGGTCGCGATCCCACGCTGCCCTTCCGCCCTGCGTCGGCCATCGCTGGGGGGAATACCTTTCCCTGGCGCAGCTGGCCCAGGGGGCAGGAGGCCGAGTCCGCCCCTAGCGGCAGGGAGGCCCGTCCGTGCGCGCAAGGGGGGGATCTCGGCTGCTGCCTTGCGGGCCGGCCTACCCATGGCTGGTGGGCCTCGGACGAGCCTCAACCCGTTAGAGGCCTGCTCGCTGACGCTGGGACGCGGCCCGTTGGAGGCCTGCTGGCTGGCGAGGGAACCCTAGGGGCGTGGCCTCCCTCGCCTCTCCTTGGCCCGTCAGTCGCCTTCCGCGATTGTTCTCCTCTCATCCCCATCCCCGACGCCCCACCTCTACCTCGCCGTCGTCGCCCTGCCCCGTGCCTCCACACCCTTCCCTGCCCTTGATCTCCTACCGCGACGCCCCCATGGCCCCGAAGAGGCCGCGGAGCCCCCTAGGTCCACCTAGACACACCGGCAGGAGCCCTCTCCCTGGTGCAGAGCCTCGCTGGCTCGTAGGAGCCCGTCGCCCCGCCCATCCCGTGGCCTCTGATGACCCACAAGTATAGGGGGTGTATCGTTGTATTTTTGATAAATAGGAGTGTCGATCCCAACGAGGAGCAGAAGGTGTTGACTAGTGGTATGAAGCAGCAAATCTCTATAAATACTTAGCAAACGGTTTTTAGGGGTTTTCTAATAAAGCAAGGAAATAAAGTGCAAGTAAATAAGACAGCAAACAATTGCAGCAAGTGGCACAATCCTTTCTTAGCAGAGGACAAGCCGGTGGATATACTAATGAGGACCAAACATTTTCGAGGACACATGTGAATACTGTCAAGTGCTTTCGTTTTATATAGCTGATTAATCTTCTTTGGTTTTATAAGTGTTGTATGGGTGAACCTGTGCTAATATACCGACCTTACTTGGACTAATACATACTTGTGATTAAACCCCTTGCAAGCATCCGCAACTACAAGAAAGTAATTAAGATATAAACCTAACCATAGTCTTAAACTCTGAGATCCTACACTCCCTTGTGCAAAGGTTTCCTAACAGGGGTTCATGTTTCTGTCACTCCGACAACCCCACAATTAGTAGCCAAATACACAATGCATTCCCCTAGGAACATAAATGGTGAAGTATCATGTAGTCGACGTTCACATGACACCACTAGAAGAATAGCACCACAACTTAAATATTAAACCATTGAATAATACCTCAACACAAATCCACTCCTAACAACATGACTTCTCCCATGTCCTCAAGAACTAAACGAACTACTCACGAGACATTATATGGATCAAGATCAAAGATGATATGGTAATGGATAACAATCTGAACATAAACAATAATTCAATGGTTCCACTCACAAGCATCAAATACAATAGTAATCAACACCGGGAAAGTTTCCCCTAAGAACTATGCAATATTCAACACAATTGTTACAGCGGGATGGAGTGGTGATGATGGTGCTGGTGGAGATGATGGTGTGGATGATGATGATTATCCCGATAAAGTCTAGCTTGATGATGGTGTTGATGGCGATGATCTCCCCTCTCTGGGAAGGAATTTCCTCGGCAGAAATCTGTGCGGAGCTCTTTCTCTCGGTGTTTTCCGCCCTTGATGGCGGAATCTTTATGTGGTCGCCCCCCGTGTATTAGGGCTTCGAGGAGAAGATATAGGTGAGAGGGCGGAGCCAGAGGTGGGCCAGGGTGGTGACACCCCCTGTAGGCACGGCCCAGGGTGTCCCGTGCCTGGGGGGTGTGGGCCCCTGTGGCCCAACTCCGCCTCCCCTTCTGGAATCCTTCGTCTTCTAGGAAAATAGAATTTTCCGTAGTTTTTCTGGTATTTTTTTGAACTTGCTAAATTGCATCAAAACACCGCTTTTTCCATCCGAATCCTGACTCCGGCAGTACATCCTTCAAGAATCATCCAACATGCAAAAATAGATGAAAAGACATAAGTAACACCTCTTAATATGAAATATATCAATGAATATAGGTAAATTATGATATAGAATAGTGATGCAAATTGGACGTATCAACTCCCCCAAGCTTAGACCTCGCTAGTCCCCAAGTGAAACTGAGCTCAGTAAACATGACCACAGGTTTATGGAGTGAAGTGTTGATAAAAAGAATACGGACAAGAGGCATCACACTTACCAATGCATAACTCATAGAAGAAAGCAACTCATTCTTATATAACTTAGCTTGCAACAAGTATGGTAGTGATATGTCCAAAACGTATCTACTTTCTCGAACACTTTGTTATTGTTTCTTCTCTAAACTTGTGTGATTTGGATATAACTAACACGGACTGACGCTATTTCCAGCAGAATTACCTTGGTGTCTTGTTTTTGTGCAGAAAATCAACTATCAGGAAAAATCCAGGAAAATATGCCAAAAACTATTTTCACCAGAAGATCCACGGAGCCAGAAGGGGAGACAGAGAGGAGGCACAGGGGCCCAGACCCACCCAGTGCGGGCCCACGACCCCGTGCACGGAGGTGCGCCACCCAGGCGCTCTTGACCTTCTCTGCGCCTATAAGTTGCCTTTCGACCTAAAAACCGAGGGGGTTCGATAGTTTTCCAAAAAGAGTTCCGCTCCGCCTCCGCCACCAGAAACCAAGATTCGGATCCAGAAACTCCGTTCTGGCACCCTGCCATGATCTCAGATCTGAAATTATTATTGAATCATTATGATAGTATTGTTTGTGATCTTATCTACAAGTTGTGTACACATATCATTGTCCGGATCCAAAGGCCCCAAAGTGACAATAATTGGGACAGCGGAGGGATGGGCGTGGTGTGAGGATCACATGTGTTCATGGAGTGTTAATGCTTTGCTCACGGTGCTCTATTAAAGGAGCACCTTAATTGTGATAGTTCCTAGAGGCCCAGCACGGGCTGGCTGGACAGAAGATGTTGTGCAAGTTCTCATTGCGAGCACCTATGACTATATTTGGAGCACATGCCTTGGATTGTTTAGTACTTGGATGCTTGTTATTATTTATCTGCAATGCCCTAGATCTTGAAGTTACATGTTTATACTCGTCCATGCAACGCCCGTCCATCCATCCCTATGCTTTTCGAATCCAAGCACTCTTCTTTGTTACTATTGCTACTGTTTCACTGTTGTTGTTAGTGCTGCTGTTGCTTTGCTGTTACTACTGATAAAATTTTGTGAGCAAGAACTATTTCCAGGTGCAGATGAGCTGACAAATCAGTTGTTAAGGCTTGCAAGTATTCTTTGGCTCCCCTTGTGTCGAATCAATAAATTGGGTAATACTACCCGCGAAGACTGTTGCGATCCCCTACACTTGTGGGTCATCAAGAATATTTTCTGGCGCCATTGCCGGGGAGCATAGCTTTATTTGTAAGGTCACTTGGATCTACTATTGTTCACTGCTACTCTTTTCATCATGGGTAAGTCTCGTGATGGAAAGTTCCCTATTTTACCATCCACTACAAGAAGAGGTACAGTCCTAAACACCTCTGTTGCTCTTGATTCACCGTCTGTTATAAGTAAGCTTGTCACACCACCACCACATACTCATGCTACACACACTGCTAATACTGCTGAATCTGAAACTGCTTTTGATACTCATGATGTTACTTCTAGTGTGTATGATGCGAGTGGTTCACTAGGTCCTTTTCTAGATGCTACTATGGCTAGTCTAGGAAATACCGAAACTCCTAGTGAAGACACTGTTACACATGTTATCTCACCTGAGGCTAGTGAGAGTTATGATATTAATGATGGTTACGTTGAGTTCATTGATGAATTTGTTGAAGAGTGCCGAAACACACATGGTACTAGTGCTATGAAGAGTCTCCTTGCTAGACGTACTATTATGCCTAAGTTGTCCTCTGATCCTAAGTTTGCCACTTCTCTCATAGATATTAAAGATGAACATTATGATTTCTCTCTTGATTTGTCTTATTTAGATATTGCTGAGAAAGAACCTTTTTGTGGGACTGAAAATGAGAGTGTTGTGGCTCATATGAATGAGCTTTCTACTATGAGTACTTTATTCTCTAATGATTTTAAAATGCGCAAGTACTTTGTTACTAAGATCTTCCCTTTTCACTAAAAGGAGAAGCTAGGGCTTGGTTTAATAGATTACCTCCTGGTTCCATTGATAGCCCTGATTGCTTGATTGCTTCTTTATTCCATAAATATTTTCCTCCCAGTGCTGGACATGCTGCTTTGCAGAGACTTTTTGATTTTAAACAGGGAGAAGAAGAGAACTTGCCTGAGTCATGGACAAGGTTCTGTGCCTAGATTCAGGCACATCCTAGATGTCCATTGCCTAAGAATTAGCTTCTTGATATTTATTATAATGGACTAACTAATGATTCTAGGACATACCTAGATAGCTTTGCTGATTGTGTTTTCAGGAAAAGGACTCCTACAGATGCTGAAGAATTGATGACTAAAATAAGCAAGAATTATGATGATTGGACTTCAACTGAGTTGAATACACCTGAGCCTATTACTCCTGAACCAGGTGTTTCTGAACCAATTCCAGCATCAACAACAAAGAAGACGGGAGTTATTGCATTAAATGATGAAGTGATGAAGGAAGCTAAGAAGTGTCTAAAGGAGAAAGGTATTAGAGCTGAAGATGTGAAGAATTTACCTCCTATAGAAGAATTATCTAAGCCAATTCCCCACTCATCTACTATTGAGGTACACTCTCTCCAATTTAATGAAGGTGATATTCCCTATGGTAAGCCTCCTGATCAATGCTTAGAGGAACTTGACACATTTATTGTTAAACAAGGTAATTTTAATAAACAAGTTTAGAATCATTTATTGGAAAACTCTAGAGCTATCCATGAGTTGAAAGATATTGTGGAAAGAAATTCTAATGATATTAAAATGCTTTGTAAACACTTTCAAATGGTTCAAACCCAACTTTATCAACTTGCTAAGGTACAAAAGGATATGCTAGTTAATGCCTCAGGAAATAAACATGCTTATGGAATTAGAACTAGGAGTGGTGTAGCTACTCAAGATCCTTTATATCCTGAGGGACACCGTAAAAGAATAGAGCAGGACTCCTAACAAGGTGAAGATAGTGGTAGTCCTCGTAAGAGAAAGAAAAAGAAAAATAAACATAAAGTAGTTGAGGAACCACTTGAACCTGCTGTAGATCCTAATAGTATATCTGTCTCTGATGCTGAAACTGAGAGTGGTAATAATAATGAGTCTCCTGATAAGGAGGAAGGTGAGGAAGAACCTGAGAAACACACTAAGAACACTAGGTACACAAAGGAGGATTTTATTGCTAACAAACATGGTAAAGAGAGAGAACCTTGGGTGCAGAAACCAATGCCTTTTCCAGGTAAGAAACACAAGTCAAAGGAGGAAGAACACTACAACAAGTTTTGTGAGTGGATGAAGCCTTTATTTTTGCAAAATTCCTTTGACTAATGCTATTAAATTGCCTCTTTATTCAAAGTATATGAAGGATATTGTCTCTAATAAAAGGAAGATTCCTAATGAGGAAATTTCTACTTTGCTTGCTAATTACTCCTTCAATGGTAAGGTTCTAAGGAAACTTGGTGATCCAGATATACCAACTATTCCCTACTTTATTAAGAATAATTATGTTAGAACTGCTTTATGTGATTTGGGAGATGGAGTTAGTGTTATGTCTTTTTCTCTCTACAAGAGACTCTAGCTAGAAAAGTTGATACCAACTGATATATCTTTGCAAATGGCTGATAAGTCAACTACTATTCTTGTTGGTATATGTGAGGATGTTCCTGTTCAAGTAGCTCATAATTGCATGGTTTTAACAGATTTTGTTGTGCTTGAAATGCCTGAAGATGATAATATGTCTATTATTCTTGGGAGCCTTTTCTTAATACTGCAGGTGCTGTCATCAATTGCAATCAAGGAAAAGTAACTTTTAATATTAATGACAAAGAGCACACTGTCTATTTCCCCAAGAAGGTTGTTAGAAGCTATTGCCTAAATTCCATTGAAAATATTGAGAGCATCAAGGTTGGAGAATTATATTGTCCCATTCCACAAGAAAATTTTGAAACTATTATGATTGGGACCATTGCTATCAAGTATGAGGTAACATAATCACCTTGTGGAATGCAAAGTTTTGTTTCATATAAGATTGTTTTGGTAACAAGACTTGATTAACCTTGTTAACAAAAGGATTTTAATGAACAAAATAATGTTTCCACTGTGGTTATACTTGCTTTCTTTTACTTTTCTCCTTCATAGTATTTGCTTGAGATTTAGTTTTGCTAGTAGTTTGTTTGAGTTTATTAGAGCTCCTGTAGTTTAGCTTTTGGTTTGCTTTTGCTTCTTCTGAAAAAACTGTTTCTGCGAGAAAATCAATTTTCATACCCTGAAAATTGGCCGAAAATAAAGTTTCCCGAAAAATCCCAGAAAATTCAAAATAAATTTTTCCTCGAAAAAAGGGGCAGAGAAGCACCAGAGGTGACCCAGGGGGCACCCCAGGCCACCACACCTGTGGTAGGCACGGGCCCACCACTGGTGGCGCCTAAGGGGGGGTTGCCCCACCTGGGCCCCTCCAGGATGCCTCCTCAAAGCCACCTTCTTTCTCTCTCCCGAAAAACACCAGAAAACTTTCTCAAGCTCGAGTTCTTGCTGTTCTTGCTCGCGATTTTCGATCTCCTTGTTCAGCCCATCTCAAGTTCTGATTTTTGGAGGGTTTGCTCCTTGGTATGTGCCTCCTCCACTTGTCCAATTAGATTTGTGATTGGTAGATTCTATCTTGAGTATTTTGCTGCTATAGGTGACAGGTTGTTTGAGCTTGCATGCTTGTTCTATGCTTAGAAACTTTGTTTTGATGCATGTGTAGTCCTCTAGCAAGTTCCTATAGTAGTTGCTCATCATTTATCAACTTAGAAATCACTTGGTTTGATGATTGTCTAAAAATTTCAGCAAGAAAGATGAGTGCTTATCCACTGAATCAATATGACTTGATGGTGCATGAGTCAATGAAGGTTCATCGTGAGGAGGCAGTTTTTCCTTCCATATATCCATGCCTGAATTTATGAGAGCTGCGGGGATCCTCCAAGATTTCCAAACTATGGTTACAAATGCAGGGTTGGAACACTTTGTTGAAGGTGAACCCTTCCAATATGTTAAGCTAACCATGGATTTTGTGCAGGACTTCCGGTTCACTTGGTCTACATCTAATCCTATGGTTGATTACAATATATATAATATACTTGTTGACCTGCATTTTGCTGATTTCTGTGCAGCAATTAGAGTACCTAAGTGGGGATCTTGTGAGAAGATCAAGGAAAGGCCCAAGCCACTTGTAGATTTATATGCTGAGATTTTCCAAGGTTTCGACTTCTCAAAGGAAAGTGGTAAAATTCGGAATATTCAGTTCTCAGCTATTAGATACTTTACCTATTTCATTACCAAGTGTGTTCTTGCTAGAAAATTGTCTTCTTTTGACGAGGTTTCAACTCGTCAATGCCCATTGTTATGGACTTGGGTTTTGGAGAAGATGGGGATGCTGGAGATCGTGGCACGGTTAACAGACAATCAACCAGGGGACACGGGATTTACCCAGGTTCAGGCCCCCGGAGGGAAAACCCTACTCCTGCTTGTCTGCTCTTTTATTGCGGCGGAACCGAAAGTTACAGGGTGCACAAATTCGATCTGGCGTGGAGGTGTGTATGTTGTAATCGCAGGGTGTAATCGTTGTTGGGTGTCTCCTCCTCGTTGGACCCTCCTAGCCTTTATATATGGGGAGGCTAGGTCTCGGGTACCGATACGAGTAGGTTACAAGTTGTATTGAAACTCTAGTCTTGTTCTTCAAGGATCTGAAGGCGTCATGGGCCTGGGCCACCCGAAAATCTTCATGGGCTGGCGTATATTGGCCGTGGGCCTTCCTTGGGCTGGACCAGGTATGCTGAAGTTACGTACCCGTAGGGTATAACCATGTCAGTAGCCCCCCGAGTGTTTAGTCGAATCGTGGGTCGGTGAGACTCTTCAATCCTTCGGTGTAACTACATCTTTCAAGAGAATGTGTAGGGATTGTTGATGCGTGTGCCTGACTCACCCGACGGATCATGGTCAGTTAATCGTCTTAGGACAAAACAACACGATCTTCTTCAGGTTCGAGTACCTCGACTCGAACCAGGAACATATCTTTGGCGTAATTCGACTCGAGCCACGGAGGACTTACGAGTGGAATTCCGGTGTTTTTAAATGATGTACCCAACGTCCGTCAGGATTTTCATCGTACTGTTAGTGCAGATTCATACTAGCGAGGCGCGATCGGTGTGTTGCCGGGCCATCGGATGATATCTGAGGTCTTATCTTTGCGTCCTTGCATTTAACATCGAATGTTTATCACCGGAGGTGTTTTGGGTGCCAAGGAGGATGTTACTCACTTAGCATTAATTGGGGCAGAGTTGCGAAAAGTTTTGCATGCGGATCTGGAAGATCGCGTCGAAGATTTCATAGGGTGCGCGACCAGCGTATCCTATGGGAGTAACCCCAGTGTCTGCTTGAGTCGTGGACTCGGCGGAGACTTTAGTGCAAGCATTGCTCGGTTGTTTAGTCCGTAGGACTCGAAAATTCGGATGCTGAAATCCTTCCTCCCTATGGAGTAGCCCCGAGTCCGTAGTGGAGTCGTGGACTCGGCGTGGGACTCGAAGCTCTTGTGTGTGAGCGGCCATCGCTCCGGTTTGGAGTAGCCCCAGTGTCTGGCGGAGTTGTAGACTCGAGAGACTCAGTCTTGTATCATGCAACGGTAGTAGGAAAATCTCGTGGGCATACCGCTGACCGGAAGTACATCGGTGTGCGACCAGCGCTCGATAGGAGTAACCCCAAGTATTTAGTCGAATCATAGATTCGGTGAGTACTTTAGGTGGAGCGAAGTTATTGCTAGTATAGCTGTTGATGGCGTCGATCTTGACGATCAATGACCTCAGCGTCTGCTGCGCGGAGATGACTTGGCCCGGACGATCGTGGGTCCCACTTCCTGACTTTGAATTGACCGGTCACGCAGCGGCGTGGAGATGATTCTGGCGTTCCTCGATTTCCAGCGTAGTGGGCGTCGTGGGAACGACAGTTCGTTTTGGTGCTGGCACGTATGCGGCGGATCTGCGTTAGCGTTAGGTCTTCTTGATGGACGGTCGGCGTGCATCGTCTTTGCTGTTATAATCCATGGTGAAAATCGTGGTTTGTTTTCACCGCAGTTCTTGCGTTTCGCCTCCTTGTGCTCGGCGATTCTTGCTGCGTCTTTGAGAGTTCCTTCGCATTTCCTTTGTCTTCGTCGTTGTAGCGACACGCCCGTAAGCGCCATGGGGAAGCCAAAGTCTTCGCTGCGGATGGGAACCAGCGCCGGAGAGCAAGAAAGCGCCGCCGCTGCTCGTGTCACCGATGGTGGTGGCGGCGTCGAGAGCGCGAGAAGCGATCTCCGCAAGCTGCAGCCGAGCCTGATTCCGCAGAGACCACGGCGATGAGACTCCCCGGTAGTGAGGTAATCCCCCGTCCCCCATCTGGGTATCGGGTTATGTTTGTCGCCTTCGTTTTGCGTGGGTTTGCGTATCCAGTCCATAACTTCCTTCGTGGACTGCTCTTTTTCTATGGGGTTCAACTCCATCATCTGTCTCCCAACTCCCTTCTCCACATTGCGTGTTTTATCACGCTTTGCGAGTGTTGGCTTGGCATTGAGCCGCACTTTAGCCTCTTCCGGAATCTGTATTCCGTGAGGAGGCAGTCTGATTCGGATGGTGTGTATCCCATTGGGGGTTTCATCATCTCTCTTAGTCCCGATGTCCAATTCTTTTCCTTTTCCATGTCCGAATATGTCGATCTTGGCGGAGAAATGGTTTTACATCCGTGACTCCGTCTTTTGGGCAAGATTTTGGTCTCGTTCCTTTTGACCCTCCCGATTAATTGTGAAGAAGAGGTCTGGAAAAATCAGATCTTAGGCGGTGAGGTGGCGGAGATAGAGGCCTTGTACCGTCGGGTGGAGGCTCCAATTGAATCCGAGAAGGAGGTGAGCAGTGTCGACATTATCCGGTGTTTCTTGGCGTCGGGTGCAGCCGCTCTGGCTAAGCGCACCGATGTTCCTGTACTCTGGGCACCGTGATCCGACGAGGGTTTGGTGAGAAGGTCTCCGAGGTGGACCTTGACAAGGATCTTCGCGTGCTGTTGAAGTTCAAGGCCGACGAAAAAATCCCGAGGAAGTCGCTGACTCCTCCCTTTTCGTCAATGTTGGCCGTGCCAAAGGTGTAGATTTGCGCACGTAGTGCTTCCCTTATGTTTTTGTCAGTTGTGTACTTGTGTCCTTTGTTTGCTAACAAAGTTTCTTCTCATCTTGTAGAGCTTCAAAGTGCGGGCATGGCGCCACCATTGCCCGAAAGGTATCCGAATGCCGGATAATGAAGTGGTGGATTCCGTGTCCGAGCTTCCTTGGCGCGATCTCCGGCGGAGGATGCCGGCGAATCAGTGAAGACCATTCGAGTGGCGATCACTGAGCTCGGCGAGTCTTGGATGCCTCGACTCCTCCGACTCCAGGAATCCTCGGGGTCTTGGCGTCATGATGATGTTCAGGGGTTCGTCTTCTCCTATTCCTGCCGTTCTGCGGCTGTTGCTCGCACCCGCCCAAAGCGGAAGAAGGAAGAAGAAGGAGGAGAAGAAGGAGGAGAAGAGGGCGGAGGGCTTCTCCTATCTTTGACCTGGAGCGTTGGGCTCGTAAGTGTGCTTGTTGCCACTGTTGTCTTTTGCTCACTTGTTATTTTGCGCTGTGTTGATTGGTTCGTATGTAGGCAATCCTCAAGCGGCTCTAGTGATGGGCCTTGAGATGATGGGGAGTCGAACATTGCGTCGCCTCCATGAGCGGTGGCAACGTCGGGTGGTGCTGCACCAGTTCCTCTTGTGCAGAGAGGCTGGTGGTTGCGCCTCGGAATTTGTGAGCGGGCCAGTTTTTACGCTTCATGTCACGGGGGCCGGCGTCTTCGTGTCTTGATGTTGTGTTTGCTTCTTTGTTTTGGGTGAGCCCCCAAGTCATGCTCTTACTACTTTTGCTTTTCCTACAACCTTGTGTCCGAGAGGCCAAGCGGCTGGTGGAGGAGCACACGACCTTTGGAGGTGAAGCGCATCAAGTCATTCGTCGCCTTGTAGTACTTTTTGTGTATCCTTGTCCTGTTTGTTGACACCGGCTTGTTGTGAATGCAGAGGAGCATAATGACTCTCTTCGTGAGGTTGATGCTCAAGAAGAGCCTTGGACAATTGGAAGGCGAAGCTGCCAGGCGAAGAGCGCTTGAGCTGGGCTGTCAAAAGCGGCCAAGCGAAAGAGCGTTCTGTGAGAAGCAGCAGTCGTGAGGTAGGAGTAGCGGAGAAGCTCATGGCTGCTGCCAAGCCTATTCGGGTGAGTGCTAGCTTTTGTACTTGCTTCTTTTCTTGGGTCCTCTTCTATGTTGCTATTCTTCATGTGTTCTTCTGTTTTGTCTCAGATGCCGCGGGCATCGAGTTTAACCGTGGTGCTCTGGAGCACGGGAGTGCTCTGGATGATGCCACTGTGGCGGTCGAAGACCGCTGCATCCTTGCGTCAACTCCCTTGCCAGGCGAAGGAGGTCCTTGGTCGCTTCTACCAGGAGCTCTTCCCGAAGGGCGCAACCCTTGAAGATGTGGGTGCCCTGGCAGAGGCTCTGTCAGCCGAAGCGCCTGCGGCGTACAAGCGCAAGCAGAAGGGCATCGGTGCGTCCGTCGGGCTGGCGATGGCCATGGCGGCTGGGGCGGAGCTGGACTTGCCTCAGATCACTTCTCGGATGCCGACGGCTGCGGATGGATCAGGTAGCCTTTCGCTGCTTACTCCGCTCGCGAGCGATATGGTCCCAAGCTCATTGACTTGTTATGCGAGTACGCCTTTGCGGCATGGCGAGGCCAAAACTAAGCGATCGGCTCTGAGGCGACTCGGTGTCCTCGCCTTAGGCATAGGAGATGTAGGGTAGTATGTAGTTTACTTTTGCTGTAAATATCTTTTGTAGCACCATTCTTGAGCCCTTGATGCTTATTTAATAATTCCTCCGAGTTGGGCTTTATCGTTGGTGAGTGTACGTGTGCCTTCTTTTCTTCTGCTTTAGGTTCCTTGGTGTTGACCCAGTTGGTACTTCATCGAAAGGCCCTTACGAGCATCGTTGGATGATTCCTCGCGCTTCGCTTTCAATGGGATCGCGTGCACTTGGAGAGGATTTGCTTGGGCTACGGTCGTCTTGGCGTTTGGAAGTCAAAGCGGACCGTAGTGCAGCAGAGAGGAATACTTGATGGCGGAGCTGGGTCGGCTGTCCGGCAGCTGCGATGCGGTAAGTTGATCTTTCTTTCGGACGTAGCTTAGTTCTTGGTGAGCACTGGCCTTACTCTTGATACGTCTTTGTCGCAGTGCGAATCTCGCTCGAAGGAAGAAAAGGGCGCATTGCTGTTGAGTCAATTGTTTGACTCAACGGGACATGGAAGCCGGTGGCTTCTTTTGGGTGGATCGCGATCGTGCCATGGTTACGGCGACGGTGCGGGATCGCGTCTTCAAGTTTCGCGGGTGCTCGCCAGGTCACATCGCTGTCCTCGGTGTTGCACGTCATGTTTCCGTTGGATGGCGCGGCAGCGACCCTTGCAGGTCTTCGGCGAAGTTTGAGTGCCGGCAATGTCAAGGAGCTGGTCTTGCGGCAGCAATGGGTGAAGGCGCCTTGTCTCTTGTGAGGTGCATCGCCGATGTAGATTTGGCTCTGTGGCGTGGGCCACCTCCTCGGCCAGATGGTGGCGAGTGGAATATCGTCCGCATTACGGCTGTAAAGGCGATATGCCGAACCGATTGTAGATTTGTTTGAGCAGCGAGATCAGGCTATTCTGTGGAATAGGTAGAACCTGAAAATAAACATATAGATGTAAAATTTGTATATTTCGGCTGGGCGGGTATGTGCCATTTGTTGTAAAGGTTTGCTTGTTAGCGAGCATGCAGTGCTTTGATTTAGTACGTGTCCTTTTCGTTAGCCTGACGTGGTCAGCTACTCGAATGTCGTGTGTTGTCCTCGGTCGATGAAATCGTGAGGTGGGGGAACCTCGGCGCGTTTTGTCCTCGGTCGATGAAATCGTGAGGTGGAGGAGCCCGGCGCGTTTTGTCTCGGTCGATGAAATCGTGAGGTGGGGGAGCCCAGTGCGTTAGTAGCATGTAACAAAGTTGCGGAGAAATAGTCAACCGAAGGTTGGGCGAACACTTAGCTTTATTTGTAGCGTAATGGAGGAGGTACATGGTTGGCTGAGTAGCCTTGGCGTAAGCCTTATTGAAAGTAAAAGGGTACATTGCCCATTGCTATGGGTAGAATCGCATAAGTGCGAGATGTTCCATGGGTTGGAGTATGCGACTCCGGACTCCACGTGCTTGGCGATAGGCTCCACAGGATGACCGGTGATGACATAGGGTCCTTCCATGGCGAATCGAGTTTGTTCGATCGCTTTTGCTTGAGTCGCAAGGCGAGGTATCCTTCGACGAAGGACACAGGGTGCAGACCGTGGCTGTGATAATTCGCGGAGACTTTCTTTGGTACACGCGGACTTAGCTGCTGCTATATCCCGTGCTTCGTCGAGTGTGTCGTGGCGTCTTGAGTCCAGCCGTGGATTCGACCTCGGCTATGGCGATGACTACGTGGAGCACAGTGACGTGCCGGTAGCACAGCCTCTCCGTGTACCATGAAGAAGCGGTGTGTAGCCGGTGGAGCTGTTTGGCGTGGTTCGTAAGCTCCACGGAGACGACGGTAGCTCTTTCTCCGGTTGCCAGCTTTGTGCTCGAGTGAGCTCATGAGGCGTTTCTTGATGCCGGCGCCGATTAGGCGTTGGCCTTTCCACTTGCCCGTTTGTTTGCGGGTGCGCCACGAGGCGTACATGATATTGATCCGAGGCCTTCGCGAAGTCACAGAATTCTTCGGAGATGAAGTTTCATCCGTTATCGGTGATGATGCTTTGTCGCGATGCGCCAACACCTGTAGACTATGGATTGAAGAACTTGACGGCGGTTTTGCCCTTCGGTTGGTGATTGGCATGGCCTCGATCCACTTGGTGAATTTGTCGATGCGACCAAGAGGAAGGCGTGTCCTCCTTCGAGGATTTTGGCGGTTTGCCGATCATGTCAAGGCCCCATTGAGCAAAAGGCCAAGCTATGGGTATGGGTCGAGTTCGGACCCAGTGCGTGCGGTTTGTCGGCGAACCGTTGGCACCGTTGCATCTTCGGACGATGTCGCTGCGTCGCTCATGGCGTTGGCCAATAGAATCCTGCTCGTAGAGCTTTGGCGACAAGGGCTGCTGCGTGGTGGCGCAGATGCCCTCGTGGATATCTTGGAGTATGGTCTTGCCATCGCTGATGGTGGCCTTACCGTTGTGCGCCTGTAATGCTGGGTTTGTTGATTCGCCGTTGATGATGGTGAAGGCTTTTGACCCGACGAGATATCGTCGGGCATCTGTCGGGTGTCTGGTAAGTTTCCGTTTAGCGAGGCGGAGGTATGGGCGTGTCCAGTTTCTTCGACCGCCATGACCTGCATCAGGTTGACCATGGCGACTTCGGTATCCTTCTTTTGGTCCTTCTTGACCTTGGTGTAGCGTAGCCCCAGTGTTCTGCTTCTTGGTGATCCTTGGGAATTTCGCTTGATGGATGTACGCAGATCTGTTCGAGAACACACCTGGTGGTACTTTTGCACAAGTGGAGCCGATGTTGGCGAGTCTATCGGCCTCCTCGTTGCTCTCTCTTCCGGCGTGCGAAGTTTGCAGCGTCGAATTCTCCTTCGAGTGCGTTGTATAGTGCGCGGTACGCGATCATGTTTTCAGCGTGTGCGTCGCACTCATTCATCGTCTGCTGGACGACAAGGTTGGAGTCACCGTAGATGACCAGGCGCGTTGCGCCGCATATTTTGCCATCCGCATGCCATGGATGAGGGCCTCGTATTCGGCCTCGTTGTTGGAGGCTCTGAATTTCATCCGAAGGACGTACTTCATCTTGTCACCTTGCGGGGAGGTCGGTATGACTCCTGCCCTGCTCGGCTTCGCGTTTGGAGCCGTCAAAATGCATTGTCCAGATTGCGACATGTGCAGGGTGTCGGCAGCTGCAGCTCCATCCGGTGCACCAGGAAGTCCGGAAGGACTTGAGATTTGATTGCGTGTCGCTTCGTAGATGATGTCGGTGGTGATAGTTCGATGCCCCACGAGCCACGCGTCCTGTGGCCTCTGGATTATTCGGGATCTTTGTTTAGGGGTGCCTCGTTGGCGACCATCACCGATGCTCCTGGAAGTAGTGGCTCGGTCGTCGAGCCGTCATGAACACGCCGTAAGTAGTCCAGCTTCTGCTGTTTTGTTGGAGTGAGAACCTCTGAGGTAGTAAATTGGGCGTTGTACCCCATGGGTCTTGCCTTCTTGGTCGTTCGACCACGAGTCTTATCTTGACCACACAGGTGTGGCTGCTATGTACAGCGACAACAGGCTCGCGCTCTTTGGCGTGACCAAAGCAGGCGAGGTGGAGAGGAGCAGCTTGAGGTTTTGAATCGTCGTTGGCTTCGGTGTCCACTCGAACTTATGCGCTTGCGCAGTTGGTAAAATGGTAGGGCCTTCTAGCCCATGCGGTGATGAACTGCTTAGTGCCGCTACTAAGCTGCGAGCTGCTGAACGCTTGAGGTTTTTCGGCTTCTCCATTGTCATGATAGCTTTGATTTTCTTGGGTTTGCTTTGATCCTCGTTGAGAGATGAAGTATCCGAGCGGTGACTGAGGGCGCCCGGCGCACTTTTCTGGATTGAGCTTGATCCTGTGGCGATCAAGGTTGTCGAGCGTCTCGCGGAGATCGTCGATAAGTGTTCTTGCCTCCTTGGTTTTGATGACTATGTCGTCGACATAGACTTGGACGTTCTGCGACCGATCTGGTCCTTGAGGCGACTGCATGCATCGCTGATGCGTGGCACCCGCGTTCTTTAGCCCGAAGGGCATTGTGTTGTATGTATACTCGAACGATGTGATGAAGCGCCGTTTTCTCTTGATCTTCGACCTTGAGTCGAATCTGGTTATAGCTTTGAGTAGGCGTCGAGGAAGGAGAGTTTCTCACAACTGCGGTCGAATCGATGATCTGGTCGATCCGAGGAGAGGAAGTGGTCCTTAGGGCGGTGTTTGTTCGGTGGCGTGAAGTCTCGCACATCCGCGGATGTCCGTGTCCTTCTTCGGGACCATCACGTGTTTGCCAGACCACTCGCTTTCCTTGATTTCCCGGATGAAGTCTGCTGCGAGTAATCTGTTGATCTCTTTGCCGATAGCTTCAGCTCGTGGCTCCGACAGTCTTCGGATGGACTGTTTGACTGGCTTGGTGTCTAGGAAGACATTGAGTGCGTGCTCGGCAAATTCCCTAGGAACTCCTGGCATGTCCGCGGACACCGGTAATTTTCCGGTGCTCACGGAGGAATTGACGAGTGCGCTTTCCTAGGCGGTGTTGAGGTCGTTGGCGATTAGCGCCGTCTTGGAGGCATCCGTTGGATGGACCTGTACTTTTTTGGTGTTGATGGTGGAGTCGAAAGACATTTCAGGTGCGTTCTGCTTGGTGACTGGGGGTAGCCCATTGTCCGCCAGCGAACCTTACAAGCTCGTCTTGCATGCCGAAGGACCGGAGATTTTGTTGAAATCCTGTCGCATTGGTCCGATCGGGTGAAGCTTCCGTGGACTGTGATGGCGCCCTTATGGTCCTGGCATCTTGAGTAGTAGGTATGCGTGGTGTGGGAATGACGGGAACCTTGCGAATGCTGGCGTCGAGATGGCGTGGTATTGCGGCCAGATCCACCACGCCAATTCTAGGCGCTCTGCCGAAAGTTGTCCGGTGTCGAAGATGACGTCGAGCCCTATTTTGCCGGGGAAGATGCCCTTCCACAGGACAATGCCGTGGAGCGTTGTGTCGATTGTTCCGGCTGCATTGCGGGATCCGCATAGCTGCTAGAGTGCTTGCGAATATTAGGTTGATGCCCTTGCCGCCGTCCATGAAGACGCGACTCATCTCGAAGCCTCCGTCTGCGCCTCCAGCACCGGGGCAGCATGACTGGGCGAGGATCTGGCAAGGTGATCAGCGGGTGAATGTGATGCAGGACTCGATCCACCGAGGTACTCGAGGATTGCGGCGGAGTTATCCGCGGCCATGTTGATTTGTCGGGTGATTTTCTTACGCACCTGTTTGTGGGGCGTCCCTTACGTATCATATTGAGTGCTCCTTTTGGTGGGGGTAGCGACCCGGTGTTGTTTTCTTGCTGGTGCGCTGGTTGATGTGGGCCTCAATAGGCGGCGGTGGAGGAGCTCCGTGTGCTATTTCGCTAAGCGCAAGTGCGTTTCTGAGCAGAATTGGAGCTTGTTGCCTCATCTGTACCATGCTTCGCTGAGTTTACGGAACTCATGGCGGTCCTTGAGCATGTGGCTAGCTTTCTTTTGCCATCTTGTTTGTCGATGTAAAAGTGGATGGTGCATGGACCCGAAAGTTTGTCGAGTGCTGAAGGTCCGTTGTCGATGTGGCGTTACCAGCAGCTGCGTTGGTCGTCCGTTGTCGCGGAAGTTTCGCTGCGATATCCTCACGCTGCGGTGTTGTCGTTCTACGGTCGGCGTAGCTGGCTGCGACCATGTCGGGTCCGTCACGGTCCTCGTGAGCGTCGGTCTCCTCTTCTTTGCAGCGTTAAACTTCTTGACCATAGTCGTCTTCTTCATCGATTCGCCAGCTGGATGCAATCTTCGCCATCTACTTAACTGTTGGCGATTTCCATGAGCTGGTCGAGTGTCTTGGGCTTGGCGTCAAGTTTCTCCTTGAAGTCGGGCGTTTGGCGCCGTCCACGGCGTCGATGGCCGCTCTTGGAGATGTGTCTGCGGAGTTCTTGGTAGTAGACCAGCGTAGTATGTCTGGCGAATAGATTCACCCGTTCTCGAGTGCAGGCTCGCAGCTCTTCGATTGAGGCGGGCCTTTTGCTGGTGCCTTTGAAGTTTCGGATGAAGCTATAAGCGAGGTCCTCCCAGCCGGATGGATCGATGATAGGCTGCTGAGCAGGACCAGCGCCGTCATTGTCGCAGTGAAGGCATTGCATGGCGGTTTCTTTGTTGCCTCCGTGAAGCTTGACGGATGATAGATGGTCGCTGAGCCAGGACTTTGGATCTTGCGTGCGTTGAACTTTGGAGTATCGAAGGAAGCTTAAAGTTGCGTGGCATCTGTGTTCGCGGACGGATCTGCTGAAACATCGAGCCCTTGAGTTCTCGCCGTCTTCATCCATCTCAGATTCGGATGAGCATGCGGCGTTTGGCGCATGCTTTGTCGATCTTCTGCTGTGTAAGCTTGTCTCTGGCGTCGTAGTCGTGTTTGTGGCGGTCGAGCTCTTCGTCCTTCGAGGAAGGTCGTGTTCTTCTTCATCTTCGGATGAGGTGGGGCTCGATCGCGCTGGCGGAGCTTTCTTCGGCTCCGTGGGAGCATCTTCGTGGGCGCAGCTCGATTAGTCCTAGTCCGGTGAGTGCGTACCTATGCATGGCCCTTTTCGGGTCCCCTCCGAGGTGGGTGAGCCGCAAGATACTGTGATGGCTGCCATGATCGCGGCTTGTGGCGTCTTCGGGTGATGTTGCGTCGGCGTCCATATCCATGAGCGATGTGTGGAGGGTTGGTCACGTCACGCCGTTCCTTCGGTCCATGTTTTCCACCGAGTGGTGCTTGTTTCCCTGATTTCCGTTTGTCTGGGCGGGTCCCATGGCGGAGCGCGGCTTCGTCGCGCGCCTTGGACTCGAGAGGCTGCTTTCTTGCGTTATCGGCGTCTCCTGCATCTTGACTTGCTTCTTGTGCTCCTCGATGAGGAGGTAGTGGTATGCCATCAGCAGGTCACGTGGGGAGTCCAGAGGTAGGACCATTTCGCCTGCGACGGCACGACGTGCTTCGGCCCATCCTTCTTTGCTAAGTTGGATGAGGTGGCCCCTGTTTTCCCCGTTTTCGCCGTTTCCGCCCTGCGGGTTGGGGTTGGGCGGTGGGTTAGGCGTGTCTTCGTCGGTTTGGATGATTGCGGCGCCTGGAATGGCGCTGCAGATTGGTTAGGCTGCTGCAGCTTTGGTCGGAACCGTGGGTCCCTTCATCCAAAGGTGGATCGCACAGATCGGAGTTGCAGCAGTCTGCTGTAGAACTCATCTGTTGATGGTGGCGTGCATAGCAGGGTGGAAGCCCACGGCGGGCCTGATTGGCGGCACGGGCATCCGCCGGGGGCGGAGGGTGCCGCTTGTCCCACCCGAAGCGAAGCTCCGAACAGAATTTGAGTCCGTCGCCTCACGGGCTCGAAATCCTTCATGGTGGCCGGCGAGTGGGCGGTGAAGTCAAGAAGAGGAGGTGATTCTCCGTCGCCGAGGAGTTGTAGATCGATCGGGTCGGAACCGTCACGACCGCACAATCAGCAGCCCCAATTCCCACAGACGGCGCCAATTGACGAGGTTTCAACTCGTCAATGCCCATTGTTATGGACTTGGGTTTTGGAGAAGATGGGGATGCTGGAGATCGTGGCACGGTTAACAGACAAGCAACCAGGGGACACGGGATTTACCCAGGTTCAGGCCCCCGGAGGGAAAACCCTACTCCTGCATGCGCTCTTTTATTGCGGCGGAACCGAAAGTTACAGGGTGCGCAGATTCGATCTGGCGTGGAGGTGTGTATGTCGTAATCGCAGGGTGTAATCGTTGTTGGGTGTCTCCTCCTCGTTGGACCCTCCTAGCCTTTATATATGGGGAGGCTAGGTCTCGGGTACCGATACGAGTAGGTTACAAGTTGTATTGAAACTCTAGTCTTGTTCTTCAAGGATCCGAAGGCGTCATGGGCCTGGGCCACCCGAAAATCTTCATGGGCTGGCGTATATTGGCCGTGGGCCTTCCTTGGGCTGGACCAGGTATGCTGAAGTTACGTACCCGTAGGGTATAACCATGTCATCTTTTCATCTAGCTTTTGTCGCAACTGCTCTGAATAGGAGTAGATCTTATAGTTTGGGTGCGCTGATAGCTCACCATCTCACCACCAACCATGATAAGGGTGGAATTTGTGGAGGTCTCATTGCTTCTAGGTTGCTAGCTTTCCATGGTTTAGAGCCTCATTATTCAGATTTTCAGTTCCCCATAGAGAGGCTTGATATTGCATCCATGATTCAACATGGTTTTGTTTCCTTGGGGGCTAATGTGAGAAGTTTACCATATGAATTATCTTTTGCCTAGCAAGGTCGGAGAAAGGGTAGGACTGAGAAAATAGTTTATTTGCCTGCACCTGCTTTGTTTAACTTTTATAACAGGCAAGGATGGTCACTTACGGAGGAGGAGGTTGACTCTTATATGGGGGAACTCTCCCAGCAAGAGGAGAATGTTGAAGAGGATGCCAAAGAAAATTCGGTTCAGCCCTCCAACTTGGGAGAGTCTTCATACCAGCAGCCCTCATTTGATTGGGGTGCGTCTTCTTCTTCATCGCAGGTGCCTGACTATGATCATTCCTATGATGACCCGCCAGCATGGGGGTACTATCCGTGTTATTGAGCCCCACTTAGGCCAAAAGCCTAAGCTTGGGGGCAGGTATACCGACGTCACACTCATATATATATATCATGTTCGGTCGGTTCTTTGTATATCCATTGTTTCGCTTTCTTTTTGGTTCTTGTTGCTTCTTTCTTAAAAACACAAAAATACCAAAAATATTTTCGTTGTTTCTCTTGGTTTGTTTCTTTGTTTCTTTGCTTTGGTTTGCCTTAAAAGAAAAATCCAAAAAGATTTTTCTTTGTTTGGTTTTCTTTGCTTTTGTTTGGTTTTTCTTTGTTTGCTTGTTTCTAAAAAAATCAAAAACACCAAAAATATTTGTTGTTCTTCTTTGGTTGTGTGAGTTCTTTGCAGGGTTCAGCCGTCCACAGTGGATATTGGTTTTCATGTTAAATATTCAAGTCACACAAGTGAAGGGCAATAATGAAGATTAAGACAACTTGAGGTGTGGTAAGAGGCTGGTAACGAACTCTATTTGTTTTTCATTTTTGTACATATACTCATCGTTGTGAGCATACTTATCCTGTTTGTGTAAGGTGTATGTCATTGTGGATGCTTAGTAGTTCTTGCTTGTTTATGATTAGCTCCAGCTTACTAATAGGTTGTAGCGTGTCATATGAATGTTTGCTTGCATTGTTTTATTCATATTTTGGTATGACATTGTGGTATCCTCCTCTGACTGTTCATGTGAATCGACTTGGCACATGTTCACGCATGCATATGACTAATAAATAGTCAGTAAGCCTCGATGATTTATTTTGCCTCAGAGTTCTTGTATCACTTTCATGCCATAATTAGTCCTGTTTTGTTTCAAGCATGATTATGACAGTTATTGATCTCTTGTTTGTCGCTCCCTCTCTATTGCTAGCCTTCACTTGCACTGAGTATGTGCTCTACCTGTTCTTCCAACTCCTCAAAACCAATATTGCCAGCTGTGTCCACCATACCTACCTATCAACATTATTTGCTACTTCAGTGCATATATTATATATGTCGTGTTTTCTTCCAAAATAAAATGTTTGTCTATTTTGAGAAAGTTAGTTAGTAAAGCTCTCACGAACTTGATGGCACACTTTATTCCTTGCGCTTAATAATCTTGAACCATTGTGACTAGTCCATGAAAGTTATATGCTTTCTTATTATATCTTTGAGTCGAGAACCATCTTTATCACGAACGCTTTCAACACCTGTTGGATATCTCATCCAGTTGATACTTTGCTCTTTTGTTTACGGATGTCGACGATTTGAAATAAAAGGGGAGGTTGTGAGTTCATGGATTTTATACATTGTGTTAGAGAAATGCCTGGGACACTAGCCTAAGCCATGCCTAATCATGGTGGAAACTTGCAGCATCACTGTAATGAGCATCTAGGAAGCATCCTCAATAAAAAGCTATGCATATGGTAAATAAAAAGATTGCTGAGATGGTCATTGTCTGCTTGCCTTGTCATTTTGCTTATGGGAAAGCTCCTGTACCATATGCAAGGCGTACCCCGTTGGCGGTTCTCGATGATATGCATGTATTTACAATGACAAGAACTTTCAGGTGACCAAAGTTGAGTAGCATGCGGAGCGGCCCTCGTACTCAAGGGACTTGGGATCTCCAGTCTATGATCTGTCAAGCATATGATTCAGAGTGGGCCTCACTTTCACCTTAACCACATGAAGATGCCTATGATAGGGGCAATGAGAGCTCAAAGCTAATGAGTACCTTCCTTTCAACATTAGGAAGCCTTTCAAACCTTCACAAAACCGTTTTCACAATTTTTTTGAGTCACCACTTATTCTATGAGCACCTTCTTGAGAGCATAGTTGTCATTCCTGTTTTTATTCCAAAACTTGGTTAATTATGTCATAACTTTGATGCTTGTATCTTTGATATCTTTACCTCTAGTCTTCACTTGAACTTCAGAGGTGCCTTGGCATTTATATTGTGCTCTTCAAACAAAGGCAAGCGAGATACCACTCTATCATACCTTACTATGAGCATTGCAATGTTGCTTATGTTTATGTTCCATGCTACTTATTATTATTGAGTTGGTTTCTCTTCATAGCTTGCAATGACTATTGAGTATACTTAGTTGCACACTTCTTATTATGAATTGTCTAAGCATCTACTCATGTGCTGAGAATATATACATTATATGAAGCAAAGTGTTCGTGAAAGTTCTTTTATCGCACTCAGTTTTCAACTGAATTGCTTGAGGACAAGCAATAAGCTAAGCTTGGGGGGAGTTGATACGTCCAAAACGTATCTACTTTCTCGAACACTTTGCTATTGTTTCTTCTCTAAACTTGTGTGATTTGGATACAACTAACACGGACTAACGCTGTTTTTAGCAGAATTACCTTGGTGTCTTACTTTTGTGTAAAAAATCAACTATCAGGAAAATTCCAGGAAAATATGCCAAAAACTATTTTCACCAGAAGATCCACGGAGCCAGAAGGGGAGACAGAGAGGAGGCCTGGGGGGCCCAGACCCACCCTAGGCACGGGCCCACCTGACCCCGTGCCTGGAGGGGGTGTGGCCACCCCAGGCAGCTCTTCGGCCTCCCTCTGGGCCTATAAGTTGCCTTTCGATCTAAAAACCGAGGGGGTTCGATAGTTTTCCAGAAAGAGTTCCGCTCCGCCTCCGCCACTAGAAACCAAGATTCGGATCTAGAAACTCCGTTCTGGCACCCTGCCGGGACGGGGAATTTGGAGAGGATCATCGCCATCGTCATCACCAATGCATCTCCACAAACCATCGATGTTTCCCTCATCCATGAGTGAGTAATCCCCCGCTGTAGGCTTGGGGATGGTAGGGTTTGGATGAGTTCTATCATGTAATCGAATAAGATCTGTTAGGGCATAGTGCCTAGTATCTCTATTAGTGCTATTTGACTTTGTTGCAACTTGTTGTGCTTAATGCTTGTCACTAGGGCCCGAGTGCCATGATCTCAGATCTGAAATTATTATTGAATCATTATGATAGTATTGTTTATGATCTTATCTGCAAGTTGTGTACACATATCATTCTCCGGATCCAAAGGCCCCAAAGTGACAATAATTGGGACAGCCAGAGGGGATAGCTGTGGTGTGAGGATCACATGTGTTCATGGAGTGTTAATGCTTTGTTCCGGTGCTCTATTAAAAGGAGCACCTTAATTGCCAGTAGTTCCCTAGAGGCCCTGTAGTCACGGGCTGGCTAGACAGAAGATGTTGTGCAAGTTCTCATTGCGAGCACATATGACTATATTTGGAGCACATGCCTAGGATTGTTTAGTACTTGGATGCTTGTTATTATTTATCTGTAATGCCCTAGATCTTGAAGTTACATGTTTAGACTCGTCCATGCAATACCCGTCCATCCATCCTTATGCCTATCGCACTCGAATCCTACTACAACCATTACTGTTACTGCTGCTGTTGCTTTGCTGTTACTACTACCAAACTATTACTACTGATAAACTTCTGTGAGCAAGAACTATTTCTAGGTGCAGCTGAACTGACAACTCAGTTGTTAAGGCTTGCAAGTATTCTTTGGCTCCCCTTGTGTCGAATCAATAAATTGGGTAATACTACCCGCGAAGACTGTTGCGATCCTCTACACTTGTGGGTCATCAAGACTATTTTCTGGCGCCGTTGCCGGGGAGCATAGCTTTATTTGTAAGTTCACTTGGATCTATTATTGTTCACTGCTACTCCTTTCATCATTTGGAAGTCTCCTGATGGAAAGTTCGCTATTTTACCATCCACTACAAGAAGAGGTACAAGTTCACTACTACTCCTTTCACATCAAGACTGTTCCGACCCCCTACACTTGTGGGTCATCAGGGAGTCACAATAAAGATGCATAAAGATAAATCATAATTAGAATTGGCAAACTTTGTTCTTGTTCAAAAAACAGTTGGCAAACAATTTTCAAATAAAGCTTTTGTAGAAGTTTACAACAAGAGTACTCTTTGCTCAAACATAAAAGGTTTTTCACAATGATAGCTTTCAAAGTAATACTCATTTAGATAAGAGTCTTGTGCAAAAAAGAAAGATAGAGAACTTGATTGAATAAATCATCATACAAATGCTTGAAACACAACAACACAAATGCTTGCTGGAGATAGAGAGGAATAGGTTTACTGACTCAACTTAGAAGTAGAAGAAATGCCCCTTCATAGAAGAAAGCAGAGATTTCAAGTTTATAAAGAGCTTTCAAAAGATTATGCTATTTACTAGCTTTGAGCCCTCATTGCCCCTATCATAAGCATCTTGAGGTTATTAAGGTTAAAGTAAACAAGGAAGGAGTATATGCTTGACGAAATATAAGTTGGCAATCTCATGTCCCTTGAGTACGAGGGCCGCTCCTCATGCTACTCAACTTTAGTTACCGGTAAGTTCTTGTTATTGTAAGTACATGTGTATCATAAAGAACCGCCAACAGGGTATCCCTTGCACATGATACAAGAGTTATCCCATAATTAAAATGACAAGGAAAGTAGACAGTGAGCATCACCGCGATCTTTTTATTTGCTATTTGCATAGGTTTTTATTGATGATGCTTTACAGATTGCTCAATATGGTTATGCTGGAAGTTTCCACCATGATTAGGCATGGCTTAGGCTAGCGGCCCAGAAGTTTCTCTAACACACATACATAACTCCATGGACTTACAAGCTCCCCTTTTATTTCACACCTACGACATCCGCAAACAAAAAGAGTATGATATCAACTGTGTACAATGTACAAGTGCAATGTTGAAAGTGTTCCCCATAACAGAACCGTTCTGCTAATTCCAACGTATAGGTGAAAGCATATACAACTTCGATGACACAATGGTTCAATTTTATTAGGGAAAAGAAAATAAGGTGTGTCATCAAGTTCATGAGAGATTTACTGACTAGTTTTCACATAACAAAATATTCATACCGCTCAACATTTGTGACAAACTTAAGCAAGTTAGATACTGCCATGATGGTTGCGTCGGTGATCTAATACATCTAAAGTAAGCGTTTGTATTTACCCCCGTTGGCGGTGTCGACTCCATGAAGAACGGGAATAGCTGGTCCGTCAAGTGCACGAAATATCCTACATTACTATTGTATAACTAACAAGTGAGCCATCTATGTTTATTTGTTGAGATCCTAAAGTTCTTCATATTTGTAATCTTGTATAAAACCTTTTTGTGAAACTGCTTTAAATTGCAACAATTTCTTATAAATTATGAAGCGTAGACCTAGGAACTTTTCTCTAACTAAAAGTGCAGGTAGTATTTCCAATAATTTGAAGATCTTGAAGAAGCATATTTTTAAGTCAACATAGATAGTGCACCTTAGTCACCACAATATAAAATCAACATGCTGCATCAATTTCTAGCTTCCCAGATGAAGCATCATATACCGCACAAAGTAACCAAAGAGCATTGATGTAACGCCACGACACATGTTTCAAATTTGTGACCCCTTTTTTCATATCATAATTTTTTCACCAAAAATAACAAAAAAGAGACGGATTTTTTCTGGACGGATAGAAAAAAGGCGAGCATAAAAATCCGATCAACTTTTTTTTGTTTGAATAGGGAAATAAAACCCCGGCCTCTGCATCACTAGATGCACATATCCTTTTATTTGAGGTTCAACATCCAAAATTATTACAAAGTTAAAAAAAAATTAAAGATCGTTGAGAGTTGATACAAGAATCAACCAGCAGAAAATGAAAAGCATACAACGATTAAGTATCTTGTAATCTACTGAGCATTAGATGCCCTAATCTACTTCCATGATTTTTTTTTGGAAAAGAGCATATATTAATATCACAAGGACACCAATTACACCCAACCTCTGCAACAACGCATGCCCTAGCGGCTCTACGGATGCACACAGCTCAAAAAAAAGAAAGAGAAATTACAAAAAAGAAAAGTCCCGCTACAGAGAACTAATCCTCAAAGAAACGACAGTGACACCATAAGAACAACACCAGTAGTCCTCCACTCTAATAACAACGCCTTCAAGAAGGAAACAGTGCCCAAGTGCCGTCGTTGCCCGACCAAAGGCCATAGGTTTTAACCCTGGAGAAAGTCCTTACTCACAAAACAATGTCTTCAACAAGATCATTGCCAAACACAACCAGCTAAGGCCAGACCTTGAATTTTCACCCTGCAAGATAAGACTGGAAACTCCCATGTGTTGTCTTCCCGCACCAACAGTCGCTGCAACGAGTCTCAGATCACGCAGCCAGATCTCCGTCACCACAAGAACAAAAATCACCATCGCTACCCTCAAATTTCCGCTTTCCTAACATTCTCCGCATCTGACATCACCATGGCTAAAAGCATGGCACTTGGTGGGAACAAACAACAGAGCTTCGCACCGCTCCCGCTGAAACCAATCGGCCAGAAAAACAAGGTGCGCGCGACCGAATACCTTCTGATCCAGTAATCTCTAGGCATGATACGCCCATGGGAGTTCGCCGGCGGAGCCTTCCGGAACCCGCCTCTCCAGACCAGATCAAGGAGGGCAGACATCAAGCAGATCTTCGTCTTCATGCGAAAGAAATCAAAGGACCACCACCTTTATTAGATCCGACACAGCAATTCCCACACCGCCGGCCGTTTCCCGGAGGACGGATCGAGCAGGAAAAAGGAAGAGAGCCAAACTGGGAACCACTGCAGCAGCGCTGGAGCCGCCGCCCAGCAAGATCCCAGCACCACGACTTGACTGCTGCCTACCACGGCGCCCCCGCTGAGGGCCGACCTGGCCTAGATGGCCCCAGATCTAGCCCACGTGACGCACCAGCAGACGGTCGTCATCGTAGTGAGGCCCCTCCCTACACCACCCGTACCGCCTCCGCCGAGCCACCATGCGCCGCCCGCGACCTCCAGAGCAGGCTGCGCCGTCGCCCCGACCTGCCATCACGCCTCCACGGCAGCCCCCCTCTCCAACCTTCGACGGCGAGGGCGCCCGCCGCCACCGCGAGAGGGACCTGCGGAAGCGGCGGCGGAGGGAGTCGCACGGGGGGAGCCCGCCGGCGGCGGCTAGGGTTGCCCCGAGTCGCCCCGTACGGGAGCGACGCGGGGTCGGGGGGTATCGGGGGAGTGTATCCGTCCTAAAATCAGCCTTCTTCCATGATATGTGTATTTTTCAACTCGTGATCCATTTTTTTCTGAAATCAAACTCAAGCAACATAGTGGTTATGCTTCACGGAATAATGTTTCGAGGTTTGAGAGACCTCGTGTGAAGCCAGAACTAGCAAAGCGGGAGTGAATACATGCAACTTGAACTAAACACATACTTTAAAATAGGTGCGCTAACAATGGGTACTAGGTTTGATCTCCAAGTCGTTATAGGCCCAAATCCTAGGATTTCTTGTTGCATCGATGCAAAAACTATATGTCGGGCGCCAATCCTTTCTTTTCCTGCACTAGCCTGTTTGAGTAGCTTTTAGCCTTATATGTCAGGCGCTTTGGTAGTTATTTGATTTTCCAGTATTTATTCTTTTCCCACCACTAGTGGAAACGAGGCCTTTTGTTGATCCAGAAAAAGGGCTTTAACACCGGTTCTTCTACGAACCGGTGTTAAAGGGGGGCCGTACCAGCGTGGCCCCTGCGGCAAAAAAGGAGCCCCCCTTTAACACCGGTTCGTGCCACGAACCGGTGTTAAAGGACCCCTACAACAGATGTTTCTTTTAACACCGGTTCGTGGCATGAACCGGTGTTAAAGGGGGGGCTATATAAGACACCACCGCAGCCCACACACCCCACTCTTCCATTTTTTCACTATCTCATTTTGTAGCCTAGCAAGAGGGTGTGAAGAGTGCTAGTTTGTGTTTTTTTCATATGCACAAGAGGTGTTCGGTGAAATGCCCGAGAGCTCAAAATAAGTTTTCTTGTTGCTCTTTCCGTCTCGGTCGAGGTCGGCAACTATCCTTTCATGTGTCATTGATGTACTATATATATAAATGATCATCTCCCTATTAATTTTTGATATATACTACATATTAATGCAGATGAACCGGCAATGGATGTACGGTGACCGCCGCACTTCCGAGTATATTACGGGCCTCCAAAATTTCATCGTTGTGGCTAATGCAAACCGTGGTCACAATGGTTTTATGTGCTGTCGGTGTGTTCACTGTCAGAACAAGAAAGACTACTCAAATACCAAAACCATTCACGCCCACCTGCTTCGATCCGGTTTCATGCCCAGCTATAATTGTTGGACCAAGCACGGAGAAAAAAGGGTTGTGATGAAAGACAACGAAGAAGAAGAGGATGATGACAACTATCATAATATGTATCCTGAATATGATGATACTGCAACGGGGGTAGATAATGAAGATCAAGAGGGAGCAGATGGGCCCGCTGATGACGATCTTGGTCGGGCCATTACTGATGCAAAGGAAGAATGTGAAACTGAAAAGGAGAAGGAGAAGCTGGAGTAGATGTTAAAGGATTACAAAACATTGTTGTATCCAACTTGCGAAGATGGCCACAAAAAGCTAGGTACCACACTGGATTTACTGCAATGGAAGGCAGAGAATGGTGTGACTGACAGCGCATTTTCAAAGTTGTTGGTAAAAATGAAGAATCTTCTTCCAAGAAATAATGAGTTGCCCGACAAGACATACCAAGCAAAGAAGGTTGTCTGCCCTCTAGGATTAGACGTGCAGAAGATACATGCCTGCATTAATGACTGCATCCTCTACCGCGGTGAGAAGTACGAGAATTTGGATGCATGCCCGGTATGCACTGCACTGCGGTATAAGATCAGACGAGACGATCCTGGCGATGTTGAGGGCGAGGCCCCTAGGAAGAAGGTTCCCGCCAAGATTATGTGGTATGCTCCTATAATACCACGGTTAAAACGTCTCTTCAGAAATAAAGAGCATGCCAAGTTGTTGCGATGGCACATGAAAGACCGTAAGAAAGACGCGATGTTGAGACACCCCGCTGATGGGTCACAGTGGAGAAAAGTCGAGCGAGAGTACCCGGACTTCGCATGCGTGGCGCAAGGAACTTAAGGTTTGGTCTAAGTATAGACGACATGAATCCTTTTGGTGAGCGAGCTGCGATCCACACACTGGTCAGCGACTCTATGTATCTATAACCTTCCTCCTTGGTTGTGTATGAAGAGGAAGTTCATTATGATGCCAGTGCTCATCCAAGGCCCGAGGCAACCCGACAACGACATTGATGTGTACCTAAGGCCATTAGTTGAAGAACTTTTACAGCTGTGGGCCAAACCAGGTGTACGTATGTGTCTTGATAACATAGGGTAGCCATTTGACCTCCGAGAATTGCTTTTCGTAACCATATATGTTTGGATTGCTCTTAGTAACATTTCAGGACGAACAAACAAGGGATACAATGCATGCACACACTGTTTAGATGAGACTGAAAGTGTATATTTGGATAAATGTAAGAAGGTTGTGTACCTAGGGTATCGCCGATTTCTTCCGAACCTGCATCCAGTAAGAAAGAAAGGCAAGCATTTCAAACGTCTGGTAGAACCCCGGAGGAAGCCTGTCCTCCGTACCGGTGAGGAGGTATTTGGTATGGTCAAGGACCTAGAAGTAATCTTTGGAAAAGGTCCTGGTAGTCTATCTGTTCCGAATGACGATGCCGGACACGCGCCCATGTGGAAGAAGCAATCTATATTTTGGGACCTACCCTATTGGAAAGTCTTAGAGGTCCGCTCTTCAATCGACGTGATGCACGTGATGAAGAATGTTTGCGTGAACCTGCTAGGCTTTCTAGGAGTGTATGGGAAGACAAAAGATACACCGGAAGCACGGCAGGACCAGCAACGTCTGAAAGCCCCTGAAGAGCCTATGCATCCTGAGAACAAGAAGGGTAAACGTTGCCACTTAACTCCTGCCAGCTACGCTCTTACCAAAGAAGAGAAGGAAATCTTTTTTGAATGTCTGAGCAGTATCAAGGTCCCGTCTGGCTTCTCATCGAATATAAAGGGAATAATAAATATGGCAGAGAAAAAATTCCAAAACCTGAAGTCTCATGACTGCCACGTGATTATGACACAATTGCTTCCGATTGCATTGAGGGGGCTTCTACCTGAAAATATTCGAGTACCCATTGTGAAGCTATGTGCATTCCTCAATGCAATATCTCAGAAGGTAATCGATCTAGAAAGCCTACCAAGGTTACAAACAGATGTGGCCCAATGTCTTGTCAGCTTTGAGTTGGTGTTCCCACCATCCTTCTTCAATATTATGACGCATCTCCTGGTTCACCTAGTAGAAGAGATTGCCATTCTCTGTCCTGTATTTCTACACAATATGTTCCCCTTTGAGAGGTACATGGGAGTCTTAAAGAAATATGTTCATAATCGTGCTAGGCCAGAAGGAAGCATCTCCAAGGGCTATGTAATGAGGAGGTCATTGAGTTACGTGTTGACTTTATTCTGACCTTAAGGCGATTGGTGTTCCGTAATCACGACATGAGGGAGACTGCGTGGAAAAGGCACCCTAGGATGTAAAGCAATGATATGTAGGGACGGGCATTCTATCAATCAAGCACACTACTGCGGTTTTACAAAGATCTATCTTGGTTGCCCGTATATCAATGAACACAAGAATTTAATCGCCTCAAACACCCGGCACCGATGAATGGATTATAAGTGAACACATGGTGAGTTTTGGCTGGCTGCAAAGACTTCTCACGAATAACACCACTATTGGGGATCTGTCAGACTTGTTAGCTGGGACACCATCTTCGATGTATGTACTTTCCAAGGGTACGAGATAAATGGGAATACATTTTACACGATAGGCCAAGATAAAAGAGCACCAACCAAAATAGTGGTGTCCGCTTGATGCAGCAGAAGACAATGGGCGAAGACCACGTTATGGGTTCATAGAGGAGATATGGGAACTTGACTATGGACCTAATTTTAAGGTCCCCTTGTTTCGATGCAAATGGGTCAAGCTAATAGGAGGAGGGTTGAGGTAGACAAGAAGTGCGAATGACAATGTGGATCTCAACAATCTTATGAAGGTAGACAAGAACTTAGACGAACCATTCGTCCTAGCCAATGATGTGGCTCAGGTTTTCTATGTGAAGGACATGTCCTCCAGACCAAAAAAAAAGAAAAAATATGCAAACGAATACATCATATGATGAGCCAAAGCGTCACATAGTTCTTTTCAGGAAAAGAAACATCGTGGGAATCGAGGACAAGATGTACATGTCAAGATTATAATAAGTTTGATGAAATTCCGCCCTTCACGGTGAAAAACGACCCAAGCATTCCGTTAAGTAAAGAAGATGCTCCATGGTTACGTCAAGCGATCATAAGGAAGGACATATGCCAAGAAGTTCATGCTCATATTATGTAACTCTAGTTCATGTTTTTAATATTAATACATGTCTTGAGTGTTAGTCTTGTTTTGTGGATGGACCGGGACTATGAGAAGAAGTTGTCCCGATTCGTACTTACCATTAAGATCTGATCTCCAAACGTGCGCGGTCACATATTAGGGAGTGCCTCTATGACCAGTTTCTTGGAGATGGCGGAGGATCTGGCTCGTCGGCATCTCCCCGAACTGGTAGTGGTGTCCTCGCTCTCAAAACCATCTTGCAGCTTTGTAACTTCTCTAACTAGATCAATACACACAGGAGCTAACTAATTTCACATATTAGAGTGACTCTATGACCAGTTTCTCGGAGATGCCGGAGGACTGGGCTCCATCGGCATCTCCCTGAAACTGGCCGTAGTGGTGTCCCTGCTCTCGAAAACCATCTTGGAGATGCCTCAAACTGGCTGGAGGACTGGACTCACAAGGATGCCTATTTATAGTACAAGCAACTCAACATAGTGTCGACACTTACGAAATAATGTCGACACTCACCCCTATTATTAGTGCTGACTCGTGTTTTGTCCCGGTTGGTGTCTCCAACCGGGACTAAAGGTTCATCTTTAGTCCCGGTTGGTGACACCATCCGGGACAAGGTACACGCCGCACGGCATAATGTCGACACTCACCCCTATTATTATTGTCGATGGTGTTTTGTCCCGGTTGGTGTCTCCAACCGACTAAAATTCATCTTTAGTCCCGGTTGCGGACACCATCCGGGACAAGGTACACGCCGCACGACATAATGTCGACCCTCACCCCTAATCGTAGTGCTGACTCGTGTTTTGTCCTGGTTGGTGTCTCCAACCGGGACTAAAGGTTCATCTTTAGTCCCGGTTGGTGTCTCCAACCGGGACTAAAGGTTCATCCCGCCATTTTTTCCCACCAGTTCTTCCCTCCAGTTCTTCCCGCTAGTTCACTATATATATGTAGGGTTGGCCTCCATTGTCATTACACATCTCTAGACTCATATCTGCAACCTCATCACTCTTTCCCATGGCTTCCACCGTAGCACTAACCCCAGGGAGGCGGAGGCGCTCGAACTACCCTCGCCCGGGCTACTATGTCCCCGTCGGCTGGATGCTGAGTGTCGGAGGCGTGCCGGTTCCTCCTGTCCCTCTAGGTGTGGCGCGCCGGATGGCCATCACGAACCACTACTACTTCGAGCTCACGCCGGAGCAGCGGAGGAATCCCAGATGGCATCCCGACTATTTCCCTACTTGGGAAGCCTTCTTCGTGGATTGGCGTGAGAGGGCGCTCGCCAGTCACGAGGAGGACGGCCCACCTCCTCCTAACTTCAACGAGGCCGGCCGTCGGCTATGGTGGCGCGGTCGGACTCTCCAGAGCGTCATGGCCTATGACACTGCCGCCGACTCTAACCCCCGTCTGCGCTACCCTCAAGTCTAGCCCACGCGCTACCCTCAAGTCCAGCCAACGCGTACTCTCCAGAGGTTCAATTATGGCGACCCCGACGACTATAGCAATGACGGCGGCGACGAGTACGACGACTACAGTGGCGAGTATTACAGGTGTAGGCAGGAGCATGACTGAATCACTCCAACATTCCGAAACAAGTTTGGCCGATTGTTACTTAATCTGGCCATGTATCTTATTTTCAGTTCTTTTATGTATCTTAATTTTCAGTTCCAGTTTGGCTTTATGTAACTTACTATTAGTTGCATTCTCATTCAAGGTTTCTTGGCTTTCGGGTCAAATGACCAATGTTATGGCTAGAATCAAGGCATAGTTTGTGATAATATGGTCATATTGTGCATACATGTGCATCATGGCATGGCAAACAATGTTGCAAGAGGAAGTTTTCCTTTTTATCGCACCAAAAAGGCATTTTCCATTTTCCGAGCATAAAAAACGGACGGTTTTGTGAAGCAACCACCAAATGGCTAATTCAAAAAACCACCAACACATTTTACAAAAATACTAGACCACCTTATATGGACAATGTACCAACAGGGGGATCTGAAACCTTTTCGTCCACCTCTGGTGAAAAAGACAAATTCCTGCCAAATCGGTAGGAAGTGGGTCAGATATGAACTACAGGTACATGATACGATGCTCATGATTTTTTACAAAAATCATTTTTAGGTTCACAATATGCTATTTTATAAAAAACCAATGCAAGTTGAGCGAGGCTTGGCCCCGAGCTAAGAATCATCATGCCCGTTGTTCGACAAAGTTTGTCGATAGTTTAAAACGGGGATAAAAAATAAAAAAAGATCGAAACAGTGCGAAACCTTCGCGTGGTGTTATATTATGTGACATAGTTAGAAGGAAAAATCTCAAACTTGGTATATTGATTATGTCTCAAAAAACCTTCACAAAATGACCTATCTCATTCGAGGTTTCTTGGCTTTCGGGTCAAATGACCAATGTTATGGCTAGAATCAAGGCATAGTTTGTGATAATATGGCCATATTGTGCATACATGTGCATCATGGCATGGAAAACAATGTTGCAAGAGGAAGTTTTCCTTTTTATCGCACCAAAAAGGCATTTTCCATTTTCCGAGCATAAAAAACGGACGGTTTTGTGAAGCAACCACCAAATGGCTAATTCAAAAACCACCAACACATTTTACAAAATACTAGACCATCTTATATGGACAATGTACCAACAGGGGATCTGAAACCTTTTCGTCCACCTCGGTGAAAAGACAAATTCTGCCGAATCGGTAGGAAGTGGGTCGAATATGAACTACAGGTTCATGATACGATGCTCATGATTTTTTAAAAAATTCATTTTTAGGTTCACAATATGCTATTTTATCAAAAAAATGCAAGTTGAGCGAGGCTTGGCCCCGAGCTAAGAATCATCATGCCCGTTGTTCGACAAAGTTTGTCGATAGTTTAAAACGGGGATAAAAAATAAAAAAAGATCGAAACAGTGCGAAACCTTCGCGTGGTGTTATATTATGTGACATAGTTAGAAGGAAAAATCTCAAACTTGGTATATTGATTATGTCTCAAAAAAACCTTCACAAAATGACCTATCTCATTCGAGGTTTCTTGGCTTTCGGGTCAAATGACCAATGTTATGGCTAGAATCAAGGCATAGTTTGTGATAATATGGCCATATTGTGCATACATGTGCATCATGGCATGGCAAACAATGTTGCAAGAGGAAGTTTTCCTTTTTATCGCACCAAAAAGGCATTTTCCATTTTCCGAGCATAAAAAACGGACGGTTTTGTGAAGCAACCACCAAATGGCTAATTCAAAAAACCACCAACACATTTTACAAAAATACTAGACCACCTTATATGGACAATGTACCAACAGGGGATCTGAAACCTTTCCGTCCACCTCTGGTGAAAAAGACAAATTCCTGCCGAATCGGTAGGAAGTGGGTCAGATATGAACTACAGGTACATGATACTATGCTCATGATTTTTTACAAAAATCAGTTTTAGGTTCACAATATGCTATTTTATCAAAAAAACAATGCAAGTTGAGCGAGGCTTGGCCCCGAGTTAAGAATCATCATACCCGTTGTTCGACATAGTTTGTCGATAGTTTAAAACGGGGATAAAAAAATAAAAAAAGATCGAAACAGTGCGAAACCTTCGCGTGGTGTTATATTATGTGACATAGTTAGAAGGAAAAATCTCAAACTTGGTATATTGATTATGTCTCAAAAAAACCTTCACAAAATGACCTATCTCATTCGAGGTTTCTTGGCTTTCGGGTCAAATGACCAATGTTATGGCTAGAATCAAGGCATAGTTTGTGATAATATGGCCATATTATGCATACATGTGCATCATGGCATGGCAAACAATGTTGCAAGAGGAAGTTTTCCTTTTTATCGCACCAAAAAGGCATTTTCCATTTTCCGAGCATAAAAACCGGACGGTTTTGTGAAGCAACCACCAAATGGCTAATTCAAAAAACCACCAACACATTTTACAAAAATACTAGACCACCTTATATGGACAATGTACCAACAGGGGGATCTGAAATCTTTCCGTCCACCTCTGGTGAAAAAGACAAATTCCTACCGAATCGGTATGAAGTGGGTCAGATATGAACTACAGGTATATGATACGATGCTCATGATTTTTTACAAAAATCATTTTTAGGTTCACAATATGCTATTTTATCAAAAAAACAATACAAGTTGAGCGAGGCTTGGTCAGATTCAAGTGTATACAAAAGATGCGGCATTTAAATATCCAATCAATTCAAAAATGTTAATACAAAAGACGCGGCATTAAATTATGATTTGCTCTAATAAAATAGGGTTATATTCCTTTTTAGATGCTTAATATTTCTTATGTTAAAAGTTTTAGGATTTAACAATTTATTTTTGTTTGAATTGAATAATCAAAATTTATATGTAAGTGTTTTAATCATTTTGAAAATTTTCATGTAAAGTAAATATAAAATGTTTTTACATGAATGGATAGATATTATTTTTCTGAAAATTATGATATATTATTCATATTTTTCTGAGTTGAAATGAAAAAGATATGAATTTTTTAAATTCATATCTTATTTTTTGAATTAAAAATGCTCCTTTAATGCATGAAATAAAAGCCCCCCCTTTAACACCGGTTCTAGACACGAACCGGTGTTAAAGGAAACATTATTCGTTTCACATTCTCTCCTTTAACATCGGTTCGTGTCTAGAACCGGTGTTAAAGAATGTTAATAAATGCGCTGCGATTCCCCTTTAACATCGGTTCCAGCCCGAACCGTGTTAAAGGGGTATTAAATGCGCCTCCTTCCTTTCTTCCCCAGGCAGATTGAACCGCCTGTCACAGAGAGCGAGAGCGAGAGGCGAGAGAGCAGCAGCGCGTCCAGCCTCGCCGGAGCCGCCGCCGTCGTGAGTCAGCCGCCACTCGCGCCAAGACCGCCACCACCACGCCACTCAAGGCCTTGCAGAGAGAGCAGCGCCCGTGCCCAGCCCTCGCCAGAGTGCCGCCGCCGCCAGTCGTGCTCGTGGTGAAACTTTGTTACTTATTTGTAGTGAAACTTTGTTACTTTTTTTTACATGTCTTTGTTACTTATTTGTAGTGAAACTTTGTTACTTATTTGTAGTGAAACTTTGTTACTTTTTTTACATGTCTTTGTTACTTATTTGTAGTGACACTTTGTAGAAAGAAATGAATAGACTTTGAATCAATCCGATTAGAAATAGAGAAATAAACCATGGGCATATATTTATCTCAAATACTACATTTGTACTCCATCCGTCCACAAATATTGACCATCATTTGGTGAACAATGTGGGGAATATGTGTGATGTATAAAAGATATAGTCGTATATTCATATTTGAGTAAAGTTTCTGATGTTGTAACATTGATAATATTGTTTACTTAGTGTTGGTGGTGAACTTGATGGTCAAAATCGGGAAACTCGAAACTAAGATGGCATGTAATTATGGAGGGAATAGTAGTATAGATAGGGTGTCAAGCGGGGCGGGTTCGCGGGCAACATAGTTTCACCGACTAATATAAATTATACTACATGCATAGATTAAAACTTGTATACAAATTGGACTGCGTATAGGTGTAGCTGTCTGAGACTAAATAATTGTCCGCAAACCCGCCCCACTTATATACAAACTTGCATCCTGCCAACGTTACCCACTTCGGGGTGTCGTTGTGGAGCTCTGACTCATCCTGATTAGGGTTTGGACCCCTCGGAACTCGTTTAAAATGATCAAGCATCCTTAGGGTTTTAATTTCATTTGTGTATTTATTTGTGTATTTTTGTATGAATAATATGTATATTTGTGTATGAATCCAAGTCCACTTGAATGTTTACACTCTTAGTCTAGATAATATTATTGTTTTAGAAACTATGGATCCACTTAGTAGAAACCTTTAAGAAGAAGAAATAATGGAGAACATTATTGATGAGGACACCTCACAATATCTGAACTTGGAGGGACATGATGACAGCTCAAGTAGTCATGGAGAAGATGAAGACTCTGGTGAACGCAATTTAGTGATTACAAAGTCCGACGAGGTATATGCATTGATTAAGCCTCTGCTGACTTCCACCAACAATCTTCTTCTACATGTATTAATTAACGCTTCTTTCTTCTTTTAGCCCTCTGGATCGACCAGCCAGCAACCATCTTCTTCTACGAAAAAGAGCAAGCGAGGCGCGAGCCATCGGTTGAAAGATCGTGCAAAGTTCACGATCGAAGTAGTCCGTGTTGATGGCAGGCCGATGGAGCCCAAGAAGGCCGCAGACAAATTTGTACGTCAGGCTGGAGTTCTTGTTAGGGACCAAATCCCAATCATAATTGAAAATTGGAATAAGCCAAAGAAGGGCGACAGTACCTTTGTCGATGAAAGATCCAAAGAAACGCTTTGGAATTCGTTGTTGGTAAATTTCACCCTTCCGCCAGAGGAGGATGAAAACAACCCGGTTATAAAGGAAAAGGTTAAAGAGTGGACTCTAAAGAAGATGGCTGACGCTTCCATGAATCGGAAGACAAAATTGAACAAATTTGTGAAAGCTCGCGAGACTCCAGATTTCGAAGACGCATATTATGCGAAGATAAGACCTCACTGGCCCGAATTTGTGACATATAAAAAACGTGCTATAGCTAAAAAGAGGTCAGAAACCAATACGCTTAATGCCAAGAAGAAGGAATATCACCTGTGGACGGGGTCAGGTGGCTACATATCTCAGAGACCTAAGTGGGAGGAAGTTGAGAAGGCCCTGCGCGCTAGAGGGATCACACCCCAGACAGATGGGTGGGACCTACGTGCAAATACTTGGTTCTACGGAATCGGGGCAAGGTTGGACCCAGAAACAGGATTGTGTATCTTCCCAACCCTCCTTGCCAAACCCGTCACTGAACTCATCACGGCATACGAGGAAACATCCGCCAGGACCTTCCATCCCGACAGAGAGAATGACCAGCTCACACGCGCCATCGGTAAAAAAGAACACCCTGGACATGCACGAGGCACAGGGGGTATGACGTGGAAGGATGGGTTTGCCGAGTGGAGCGACTCTTACAGATGGCACGGCAGAAAAGAAAAAGAGCATACAGAGCGGATGACACAGATAGAACATGCACTTGAGGCGCTGCAGACGCAAGTGAATGCACAACAGAGCCATCAAGCTACCGGCCCATCTCAGCGGCACGAAGAGCCTGCATTGGAAGCTGCCGGCGACCCAGACTCTGCGCGGAAAAGCAGCGTGGCTTCCACGGAGAACGTGCAGCCCACGCTTGAAATGGCGGGTCCTCGATACCCCGTGGATGAGATCACGGAGAGCGAACACGCTGAGCTGCATGTGAGATTAATGGGCTTATCCATTAAGGTGGCTGTCGGCTATGCCTTACCTCCTGTAGCTGGTGGAACTTACCACTGCCGACCGATTCCAGATGGCTATGCTATTGTCGGGGTGGATGAGGTTGTGAAGGAATATGAGGAAGCACAACTTGACCATGCTACAGGTGAAGGGGAAACTCAACTCAAATTTGCAGTGAAAACAACCATTCTTTGGAAGAAGGAACACATCGTGCTTCCAAATTGGAGGCCACTGGAACCCCCGCCGTCTCCGCAGCGTCAGCAGTCTGAGCCGCTTCAGCTATCTCCTGCGCGGCAGCCATCTCCTGCGCGGCAGCCATCTCCGGCGCTTCAGCCATCTCCGGCGCGCCAGCTATCTCCGGCCCGTCAGCCATCTCCGGTGCTTCAGCCATCTCCTCAGCGTAAGCGGAAGAGCACTGCCACAAAGAGCATCACTAGCACTGCCACAAAGAAATCCGCAGGAAACCGTACGCCAAAGAGTTCAAAAAACTACGTCCCGCAGCCTTCCGCCAAGCCATTGCCGGTTTTACCGTGGAATCGCAGCGACGAGGAGACCAATAGGATCTCGGAAGAAGAGGTCAAGAAATTCTTTGCACCTAGACGGGCCGAGCCAAAGGAGAAAATAGATCCGGCGGTGGTGGAGAAGTTTTACAAAAATCTTTTGAAACCTGAAACCCCACTTGTGCCGGACTACGAGCGCCAGATTTTGAAGGCGGATGCAAGGCGCCGTAGGGAGACTGAAAGTAGCAGTCGTGAGGCACCCCAGAAAATAGTTCCCATGCTCGGAGAGCAGGAAAACCAATCATGCGCCCCGCTCAAAAGGAGCGACACACGGGACGCTCCTCCCGTAAATGATTACGAGGCAGAGCTACAAAGAAAGGCCAATGAGATGGGGATGAGTTACATTGCATACTTGAACATCATGGGAGACAACTTGCCCAAATGCAATGCCAACCCCATACAACCATGGAAGTATGGGAAGAATCTCGTCAAGAAAGAGGAGCTCAAGAATCTACCAACAAAGATGCGAAAATTGCACAAGTGGTACCTTGATTTCTACAAGATGAGAAAGGAAGAATGGATCACGACGCATATAAGAGATGAGATTTTCTTCTGCGGAGACGACGGGATCGACTTCAACATTGAAGACTTGCATTTTCTATTCAATCAGAAGGAACTCGACAAAGCTGCCATCAGCCTTTATTGTGTGTAAGTACTATTTCTGTAATTTATATCTCATCTCATTCACTTTATTAATTGCATGTATATATATATGCTCACCATATATGTATATACTATTATGCAGGAAAAAGGTTATGGAATGCAGGAAAGGAGGCCCTTTTGACATTGGGTTCGTTGACCCAAATAGAGTTCATGAAGAAGTGGTAAGAACCAAACCCGGGCAAACAGAAGATTACTTGCTAAGGTCTTTACTGAGACAACAAACCAAAAGGGAAATACTATTGCCTTACAACTTCTCGTGAGTACTGTTACCCTCTCTTTTGTACACATTCTATTTCGGCTTACTCGATGTTAAGTGTAACTGATGATGAGTTATGCGTGCGTAGGTTCCACTTTATTCTGCTAGTCATTCAACCCGACTCAGGAAAAGTCCTTGTCATGGACTCGTTATGAAAAGAAAAAGAGATATGGGCAGACTTTAGAGATGCTCGGTAATTTCAATCATATTATCGCACTAGATCGGCAACTTTCGTGACAACAAGTAATTAATTACTCCTTTATCCATTTTCTTTGCCGGACAGGGTTTGGAAAAGGTTCACGGGCAGGGCTGTGGGTGAATGGTCAGAAGAACTAAAATTTGTAGACCAAAATGTAAGTAATACTAGCTAGCTAGGTCTGTGTATCTCTTTGATTCTGCTTCCAATTCCATTATATCATGCTTTATTGATTATTATTTTGATTGAACTCTCTATTCTCGTAAAGTGCGCGCATCAGGGACACGACAATAACTTATGTGGATACTATGTTTGCGAGTTCATTCGCAACACGATATGTGCGACGGGCCAAGCCGCACTAGAACAACTTAGAGTAAGTAAACAAAGTCCACAACATTATTTTATTACCATCAATTATGTTGAGTTTTATTCTTATATATATATTGACGGCCCATTCTTCATATATATTCAGATCGAACGGATGCGGGACCAACTCCTACCATTTGAACGCATACGAGCCATTCAAGAGGAATTGGCGGGTTCATACTTGATGAGGTCACGCTGGCGGAGAACTCTTTAGATATCCACCAAAATGAACGATGACGATGTATGTGCCGATGACGATGTATGTGCCGATGGCGATGTTTGTGTATAATAATAGTTGCTTAATTATTCATGTACTGTATGTACCGATGGCGATGTATGTGTATACCGCTCGATCGATTCCCCTCCCTCCTCCAGAAATCGCCCGAACGGGCAGAGGCAGAACTCTGCCGTGACAGAGATTTAGGCCGTTTTTCTGCCGCGGCAAGAAAACGGCCTAAATCTCTGCCGCGGCAGAAGAACCTTTAACACCGGTTCCAGCCCCGAACCGGAACCGGTGTTAAAGGGGGGGCTGAGGCCTGCGGCAGCCCCACGTGCGCCACCCTTTAACACCGGTTCGTATAAGAACCGATGTTAAAGGGGCCCCCCTCTAACACCGAACCCTCAACAGCGGTTGTAGAACCGCTGTTAGAGGGCCCTCCCAACCGGAGTTAAAGGGGGAGGTCTGCACTAGTGCACCTAAGATCCTAATCTACTAGTGAACATGGTAGAGACTGAAACATGATACAACTTCAAAACTGTATCCATGAACCACCATTGGTTTCTTGAACCGGCTTTATGCCTAAATGAATTATAAGAAGTAAGAAAATGTCCCAGTAATATGCAAGAGCTTCTTTTTTTAGGACAAAATTTGTTGGAGTTTGTACATGATGTGACAGACGTAGTAGCCATGAAGGTTGGTTTACCCTGCTTTTGGTGGCCAGCCAAAGTAGAAGAAACTTGGTAATTTGGTGGTGTTGATGTAAGTGCTTTGGGCCCTGCAAGACCATGTACAATACAAGGTGCTTACAGAGGTGCTTAGAAAAATAAACTAAGCAGTTTTTTTAGCACCGGTGTTTATTTATATAGGAGAGGTGCTTAGTTAGACGTCTACCTAGTATAATTAAACACCAGTGTTTAGTAAAATTTAAAAAAAAACCAGTGCTTAGTAAAAAAAGGTTTATTTTTTTAAGCACCTTGCTAAACACCCTGCGTTGTAGATGCCCTAAAAAAAACAACTCTGCTCAAACACTTCTCCAATCAGCACTTCTGCTGATACGGTTGGGTCATGTAAATCGAGTCCGGACGTGGCTACGATCCTACGACTAGTCAAAATCGGTGGTTCGCTGTGTGTGGGTGCTCCGAGGAAGAACCACGTGAAGCAATCACATGTTTTGATGTCCCAATGCAAGAAGTTGGCTTGGCAGTTACCACCAAGGATGACTTGTGCATGACAGCATGAGAATAAGGCGTCAACGTGATGAGCTATACTAATGACTCCCTTCGAATGTGATGCAGCTATATAAATGAACATGCCTTGCCGAGCTGTCGTCCCATTGATTGTTGGATCACTAAAGGTACACGACACTTTGAGTTTACAAGATATAGTGCCTTTCAAGGAGTTTTATAGGTAGAAGTGTTTGATGTAGATCTTTGAGGTATCGCCGTGAGACATTGGAGTGAGCCAAAATAAACGAGATACATTTTTCTGAAAATTGAGGTAGCCTAGAACCACAAATGATATCACAGTGGCTTGTCATTCGGGATCATGAATGTGCCAGGCGTAGATGATGCGACCCGAGTCAAAGGAGATCTCCGCCTTAGCTTGAAGTCCAAAAGAAAGTTGTCAAAGAACATTAATCTCCACTTTCTATCACCCATGGTCCGTTCTAGTCATAAACATCATTAGTGTCATCGCACTCAACTAGTAGCTACACCTTGTTTGCTCAATTGTCAGTGGACTGCAACATACTAGTTGGAATATATATATACACGAAACAATAGCCTCAAAGTTGCTTGATTTAAAACATTTATTCCAACATTTTCATCAATGCTATTTTTAGATTTTGACAATGCATTAGAAATATCTATCTTCTATCTATTATAAAGGGTGTTTTTTGAAGCACTACGTTGATCCACATCATCTGAATTATTTTGAAGGGTCAGATGTAAAATTTGTGGTTGCAATTTAATGAGAGGAATCGGTCATAGTAGTCACGTACACAATTTTCAACAACAGAACGATAATTCACGTGCACACAACTCCAACACGTTACCTATTCCATTTTGCAATTAGCTCAGTTTTTTTAGTCTGGCGCGTTTTGTTGGCTTAGTTTTTTTTCCCTGGCGGAACACATATTCAAGCCCAGTATAATCTCGTATCTGTATATAAACGACGCCACACGGCACGACCCCATGTGAGACCCATCTAAATTTAATCACCGCGATTAGCTTCCACGTCCATGCATGCACCATTGTTGGGCGTAACTGAAGCTTTCTCTTCTCCGCCGCCTGGTAAAACTCGGTCGCTCGTACCCGCGGATCTGATTCCCCTCGGCGCCGCCGATCTACCCCGCGTGCGTCGCCGCAGATCCTCGCGTCCGCCTCTGCAGATCCTCGTGTCCGCCGCCATAGATCCTCGAAAGTAGAAGGCACGCCAGCGGCTCGGCGACTTCGTCACTAGGGTTTCTAATCCAAATCGTCGGCTTCATCTTTCGATCTTGTAAGTTAATCCCATGATCATGCTTCGTCTCTAGTAATTGTTAGACACACGTAGCATTAGTGATTCTAACAGTGTGGCGCAATCACTCATAGAGGAGATGGAGGACTCTAGATCTAGTATGAAAGAGGATCAAACCGGGTATGTCGGTGTTGATTCCATTTCCACCAATACACATCCCGAAGACGGCTGGAGCGAAGAAGAGTTTGATGTGAGGACACATTATCTTCTTCTTTCATATTTAAATGTTATATTAAATAATATATGATATCTCATGGCTTGATTTATTTAGATTGTTTATGACGACGATTTCCAAAGTGGCCTTAACAATCATGAAGATACGGACATGTCGATAGTGAGGTATGTGTACTGGTGTAAAATTTTATATGTTATGCACCGGATGATGCAATTGTTTGTGTACTAAATAACTATAAATATATGAAGCTAAGCACTTCAGCCATCGATGGGCCATACCACATCAGCACTCGGTACTGTAGATTCGCTACAGTAACCGAACAACTATAGTAACGTGGGCCATTTTTATTCCTACTTTATTTTTTCTACCACTTCGATCTCTCCAGAATCGTGTCCACATCTTCCTTAAGCGGTTTGACCGATCTATCCAGAGAAGACGGCGGCGCCCCCTCTATTTACTCTTCCTCCACTCCTTTCTCTCCCTTAGATCAAGCTCCTCCTCGGATGGCCATGGGCGTTGAGGCGACTCTCCATCCACTCCCCCAACGCTTCTAGCTCTCCTCCTGGAAGCACATCCTAGCGTTCCTCGATGGCCAGGCCAGTCGATCGAGGTTGTTGACAAGGGCCTTGACCGTGTACTGGTCCGCTGCGCCAGCATGAGGCGGTACACTGCCCATGTACGGTGCGCAGGCGGCAGCGGCAGACGGGTGGCGCAGGCGCGCCATTTAATGGTGGCGAGGGGTCTGCTGACTGCCCCGTCGCGGGGATGCCATGACTACTCACCGTATCGGAATTCCACCTCAGACCGCCAAGCCGGAGTCTGACGGCGAGAGATCACGAGCGCTTCCCCCGCGTCACCGCCGGCCATTCCTTCTTCCCTTCGTTCACCTCCTTGGTCTTTGCGTCCCTGCACCATGTCGTTGAGCTCCTCCAGCGCGGCGTCCATCCAGCGAGGCCGCCCGCACTAAACAAGCAGTTGCGCCTGCTGCCTCGGACACTGCTGCCTCGCCGCACGTATAGTCTTTGGCCATGTTGAGGTACTGTATCTTTCGATCAGCTCATGCCTTTTCTTCTTCACTTATCATGTTCTGGTGTGCCTTCTCCTATGTGTGGTTTGCCGGCTCAAGTTGCAGTTTCTGTGGCTGCATCGATGCTCTCCGTCCGTGTCTTCCACTACAAGTTCTTTTCTGGCTGCTACTTTGTCTCTGCGTGATGTTGATTCTTTGCCTGTTGTTTCAGGTTCTCTTCGTCCTTCAGCTGTTATGTCCGACATGACTGCTAGGAGACAGGAGATTTAGCTAGGCAATATTGTCTCCTTCCTCTCATTTGCCTTCTCATGTACGGATAGGTATCTGCATTTCACGGCTTTGCCGAACAGCAGGCCGGTAAAGCAACATTGAACAACTGAAAGCATAGTCTACTCAACGAGGTAAATCCTTTATCACTTTATACTAATTTTCATGTTTTTCCTATCGATTTATTTATCAAGTGAAGTAGTTTCAGTTCTCAACTTTCATTTAGATTAAGCAAGATACAACTTCTTACAACATTGTTCAGCTTGTGATTTTGATTACTATTATTTATGGGTATAACTTGATCTTCAATATCAGGTACTGGATGCATAAACATATCTACTGATAGGCAATTAAATTTTCGTTCATAGCTATCTATGCTTTTATCTTTTTTTTTTCATGTTCGCACGCTGATTTGTTCTGTTCTTAGTGCAAAGTGGGTTAAATATCTCTTGCTTGCTCCAACCTTTGATAAGGGAATCTGATATGTGAAATCATTTAGTTGATACTGCGGTGCATCTGTTTACTTGACAGTCTAAGGTATTATTTTGGCAGAAAAACTATTTTCCCATCTTATTGGATGTTTTCCGATTATATCAATCAGTTTGGACGATGTTTTCCAATTATATCAATCAGTTTGGACAACACGTAAATGTCTTGGTCTGATGTGTACTACAATGCGTGCAAGAATTTTGATTTTTTCACTCATGGATAGTAATAGTTTGAACCCTGCTATATCAAACTGAGCTGTTGGTTTTGGATTCAGTTCACATGTCTCTCTTTGTGATATTGAATAAGACCGGTAGGCAGAGGTGACCAAACGTGTTAATTTCGTCTACTTCCATGTGAAGCATCATGCGTTTGATATGTCTATTTTGTCTGAATTGGCTTGATATGTTCAATCTTTTGTGGGTTCATCCAGGTTGTGTGGAATGACATACAAGTGTTGTCTCGAGGCAGGTGCATCATAGCTTGCAGTTAAGGTTCTATTGATTATACAAGAAGGGTGCTGCAAGCCTTATCCTGGCTATTATGGTATATTATCAGTGAGTTTTTAGAGATAAATCCACTTCTAAATTTTAGCTTACATATGCTAGCTCTTATTTCCCTGATTTTCGTTTGTCACCTTGACTTATCTATGCATATATCCGAGAACTGAGTTGAGAGTCGCAAGTATGGAATTGCGTGCAGGAGCGCCCTTGCTAATTGTATTCATCTGAATATAACGTTTAGGTGTCTACTCTCTGCTAAATATACAGATTTAAGCTAGGGTCTGAAGTAGCCGCATCGGTACAGATATCCACTTGATTCTACAATTTCATGTATGTTCAGTGGCATGCCAATGATTCTGATATATCTATATTGTGCATCCAGCGAATTGATAGTGCATTACGTTTTTATTTGCAGGACACATTTTGCACTGATGAGGTCAGAAGGTCCAGATAATTGTTTTTTGCTATGTATCTGTGGTTACATTGAAAAAATTTCTGATATTGATGGTTGCTGTATGGGCTTATCAGTGCTTTATGTTGGAAGGCAACACGACACACCGATCAATCTATCTCGCGGTATGCCAAACCAACCAAAGGATGAGCAAAATCCAGAGGCAAGTACCTACCAAGGCTTTCATGGAAATGGTACATTCAGATTTAGAGGAGTAAGCATTAAAAACTACCAGTTGAGTACACAGTTTTTCTACACGAAAGTTATTTGACAAGGTGCAATCTTCTTTGTCTAAGGACAGAAGCTCGAGAACAGGGCACGAAAATAAAGAATGCAACGCCATATAATACATCAGCTAAGAAAGTACATGACCGCATCTATCTCATGACTTTTTGAAAAAAACTCATGATTGTACAGTTAATTACAACTACAGTACGAACTTATCACTCACTCACTCATTTTGCATAACCATCCATGAAAGGAAGAAACCTGCTACGGAATTATTTCCATCTAACTATAAAGGCAGCACCTTACCAGGCAGCTTTAAATTGAACAATGTAACCATGGTCCATAGCAAAATACTAATTTCAGTTTCTCTTTTCCTGCAGCAAGTATCTAAATGTCGCTTCCATCAGCAAGTAAATATATGTGCAAACCAGAAAAGAATCAATCATAGACTTACCGTATTATGCCTCTGTATGGTGAGATTAAGACACGAGTTACCTGTCTGATCAGTTTAGTATTGAAAGTTTGTGTAGAATCATGAAACATCTACCTGAATCACTATGTGGCTGCTCATGTCTTTCTTGCTATCTACTATTCAGTGCTTATAGGCTGATCACTATTTTCTTTTTTATTCATAGGCAAGTTAGACCGAAGAAAACATTCAGCTACGGGTTATTTGCTTTTTTATCTATAGGCGAGGAAGACCCAAGAAAACACTCAGCTAATGGGACATGGTGCAGCCTACAAAGTTAGAATTCAAACTAGAGAATAGGTTTGAACATCTTACAGATCAGTTGGTTTACGAGAAGAATCCTGTCAATTGCTGAAAATCTATCATAAACTATTTAATGTTTACTGCCTGCCATGTTGTTAAAATGGTTTGTTACAGGTTCCTTTGGTTTGTTGAAGTGTTGATGCCAGAATCATTAGCGATGGTGTGGTATATGGCTGAAGCATTATCAAAAAAGTTTCTTTACCTTACAATATTGCAGGGACGTCAAAAAAGGTCAGTACCACCTCTTTCCCAATAATTTTCCGGTTATATAATTCACTGGCACTATTGACTTCTCTAAAATTGCTTTTTCAGATGTACGAAAAAATTCCAATAACTATATTGCAGATTTAGTTAAATAATTCTATGATCAATATTGAATTTGTCAAAAATTAACGTGCAGATAGACGTAAACATAGATATGCTATTTTTCATTTCACCATTGCTCCAAATGACTTGATTCTTTTTTTAAGATGACATTGTGGTGTTGTAAAACCATGTGCGTGGCACCGTGAGAAAAGTTCTACAACCAGGGGGCAGAACACTAAAATTCTTCATCTAGGCTTACTCACAACACTAAAATTCTTCATCTAGGCTTACTAACCTGCTACAACGATAGTCTTCTGATGCCGTCACCATGATCTGTGATGACCTAAAATATAAGCCACCATCTTCAGTACCTGCCATATATTCAGTTGGTTAATGTTATTTTATTTTTCATTTACAAGGTTTGCTTTCCTGTAAGTGGAACTGATGTTAGATTCTGATGCTTTTCTCTTTACAGGACTCTTCTATTGCAGTTGTTTCTTCCTGCCAGCTTTCCATTTATTTTGAAGGATAGTCAAGTATATTGTATCCATCCATTTTGGTTTTATATTCATGTAATAGGCTTACAATGTCTGTTTACTGAATGTCTAAAGATAACAGCGTTATGTGCATTTGCACCTCCATGTGTTCATATAATGTCAGGTCTGTCAACCAAGATCGATTTTCTTTGCGCAATCCTGATATCTTGTGCAGTTTTTACTTTCACAATACCAACATCTTCTACTCCAGCAGTAAGATTTTTTGTTCCTACATTTCTTTGACATGACAATTCATAAATTTTGATGATCTATTATACTGTTACATGGCTTTGTACACCGAAAAAAGCTAATGCACCAACAATAGTCAATTATTTATTCATGTTTAATAACTTATATCAGTTACATCGTACTATGGAATTTGTACGATAATTTATGTATCTTTACGGGCGTGGCATGTTGCCGCGCCAAATTTCCTAGTATTTTTTTTTTCAGGTACAAAATGTCTCTGGTATGGAGTATGACTATTTAGGTGAATCAGACTTGGAGATAGGTAATTATGATTATTGTGAAGATGCACCAAATTTTGATATGTTCGTTGACACGAGTGAGGTATTACTTATAGGCTGTTTTCTAGCAATCAACGAACCGACATGCATACTACTATAGTTCTAAAGGCTAGGTTTTGAATTTGTAGCAGGCACCATGTAATCAGACTGAGAGTTCAAATAAATATAGCAATGACACTGGATATCCTGATGATAAGAGAGAACTTACTGCAAGATAATGGAAATGACATTTGATAGTGAAGCAGCAGCCTATTCTTTATACAACGGATATGCCAAAGATCATAGGTTCGGCATTAGGAAGCACCAAGTGACGCGGTTTGATGATGGAGTTGTTCGTCTAAGGCGCTTTGTGTGTTGCAAGTAAGGGAAACGTAACACTAAGTTACTGACAATGGAAGACCGCAAATATAGGCTCAGAGGTGAGACTAGGTGCAACTGTAAGGCACGTATGGTGGTGAAGTTTGATAGAAAAACTGGTCTTCGGGTCGTTCAGAGTTTTTATGACACTCACAATCATATGTTAGCGAGACCGGATGAAGTCCCTTTTCTTTGGTCCCATAGGAAGATCAACGACTCCCAAAGAGCTGAGATATTATCACGGTGTAACATGTGGGTTAGGAAGTATATCATCATGCGATCAATGATTAGCAACGCTGGTGGTTCATTTGCCGGTATGGGATTTACAAGAAAGGATTTGTACAACATGTGCGCAAGGGAAAAATAAAGATGCTTTATAAGGGTGATGCTAACACAACCTTGGGCATCATGGCGGAGAGAAAGAAGAGGGATCCTAAGTTTTTTTATGATTACACGCTACATGAAGGCCGTCTGCAGCACTTGTTCTGGTGTGATTTTCAATCACGTCGGGACTACCAGGACACGGCGACGTCGTTGTGTTTGATAGCACATACAAGATGAATGAGTATAGAATGCCTTTTGTTCCCTTTGTCGGCTTGAATAATCACCATAAAACAACGGTATTTGGCTATGCCATCCTATCAAACGAGACCGAAGAAATAATTGCTTGGCTGCTCCGGACTTTCTTAAAAGCAATGTGCCAGCAGAAGCCAAAGGCAGTAATCACGGATGCGGATGTCGCGATGATCTACGCTGTGGATGAAGTACTTACTGGTGTATACCATCATATTTGTAGCTTTCATGTAGAAAAAAATATGGAGATGCACCTTCCTAACAAGTCTCTGAATGAGTTTAGGACTCTTCTATATTACACTACGTCGAAGCAAGTATTCGAGCAGTGATGGCACGCTTTTGTTAGAAAGTGGACATCACCCAAAATTACAAATTGGATAAAGAGAATGTACACGAAGAAGAGATTATGGGCCGCCGCGTATCTTTCAGAAGGGTTCTGGCTAGGTATGAAAAGCAACCAGATGAGTGAAAGTTTAAACTCGTATCTTCACCTTCACCTTGATGGGGAAATGAACTTGGTGGACATGGTTAGTCACTACGAGAATGGCATCACACGTCTCCATGAGAAGGAGGCCAAAGATGACTGCACAGCTTCACAGATATTTCCGATGCCAGTTACTGATTTCAGAGAACTAGAGGTAGCTGCTGCAACATTCTTCACTCCAAATGTGTTCTATATTTTACAAGGTGACATTTTGAATATTGGCGGCATGCAGATTTTAGAAAGAAAGAGAGGATCTGACTCACACACCTTTGTTGTCGCATGGAAAAATAATCTTGACAGCAAGTTTTACGTGGAATACACACCCAACTCGTCAGAAATTATAAGGTTTTACGACACACTAGTAGAAAATAGGCCATCCATTCATGCCTCCTCAGAGCATTAGTCTCGGTTGTGCATGAAGCGGAAGTTCATTATGATGCTAGTGCTCATCCAAGGCCCGAAGCAACCTGGCAATGACATTGATATGTACCTAAGGCCATTAGTTGAAAAATTACTACAGTTGTGGCGCGACGAAGGTGTTCGTATGTGGAATAAGCACAAACAGGAGCCATTTGACCTGCTCTTAGTAACCTTTTAAGACAGTCAAACAAGGGATACAATGCACGCACGCATTGTTTAGATGATACTGAAAGTATATATTTGGATAAAGGTAGGAAGAATGTGTACCAGGGGCATCGTCGATTTCTTTCGGCCAGGCATTTCAATGGTGAGGCAGATCACCGGAAGAAGCCTATCCGCCGTACTGGTGATGATATATTTGGTATGATCAAGGATCTAGAAGTAATCTTTGGAAAGGATCCCGATGGTCAATCTGTTCCAAATGACGCTGACGGACATGTGCCCATGTGAAAGAAGGAATCTATATTTTGGGAGCTACACTATTTGTGGGCGAATCGGACTGTCATCAGGGTGATGTGCTACATCGTCGGGGGAGACCATCCTCGCATGTGGTACTCGCAGCCTCCACAGAGCCATAAGAAGGGTGGCGGTGGTGAGGGTCGCGGGTGTAGCGGCATCGTCATCCGGGAGCCCCCTCCCCCACGCGTCGTGAATCCGAGGCCGGAGTGGCAGGTGCCTCCACAATATCTCATGGCTGGGCTGAGCATTCAGCCGCGTGCGCCTAGCAATGACCACGGCGACGAAGACGAAGACAACCCTAAAGCTGAATACTATAGGGCTAGATATGAGCATGACTAAAGGGGGGTCTTTGTTAGTCCTGATTCTGTAGTCTCGGTTTTTTAATTATTAATAAATGTATTGAGTGTTAGTCCCGGTTTGTTGCTGGACCGGGACTAAAGGGGGCCGTAAGTACGTCCTGATTCTGTAGTCTCGTTTTTTTAATATTAATAAATATCTTGAGTGTTAGTCCCGTTTTATGGCTGGACCGAGACTAAAGGGGGGAGTTTAATCCCGAATCAGGGAGATGCTGTCCCATATTAGAGAGTGCCTCTATGACCAACTTTAGGGACATGCCGGAGGACTGGGCTCCGGCGGCATATCCCTAAAGTTGGACGTGGTGGTGTCCCTACTCTCGCACACCATCTTGCAGCTTGTAACTTTTCTAACTAGATTAATACGCCTGGGAGCTAACTAATTTCACATATTAGGGAGTGCCTCTATGACCAGTTTCTTGGAGATGCCGGAGGATTATGCTCCGGCGGCAATATCCCTGAAACTGGCCGTAGTGGTGTCCCTGCTCTCGCAAACCATCTTGGAGATGCCTCAAGCTGACTGGAGGACTGGACTCACAAGGATGCCTATTTATAGTACGAGCAGCTCGACATAGTGTCGACACTCATGACATAATGTCGACACTCACTCCTATTATCAGTGCTGACTCATGTTTTGTCCCGGTTGGTGTTTCCAACCGGGACTAAAGGTTCATCTTTAGTTCCGGTTGACGACACCATCTGGGACAATATACAAGCAGCACGACATAATATCGACACTCACGCATCATTAGTGCAACTTGCCCCAGCCAGCCGCAATCCCTTTAGTCCCGGTTGGTTGGAAAGATAAACCCTCACAAAATTCGAAACGGGCATAAGAAATTCAAAAAGGTCCGGACAATATAAATCCTTCGCGTGGTGTCATATTATCTGACATAGTTGCAAGGAAAAATACCAAACTTGGTATATTGATTATGTCTCTAAAAAACCTTCACAAAATGACCTATCATGTTTAAGGTTTCATGGCTTTCGGTCAAAATGACCGATGTTATGTGTAGAATCGCGACATAGTTTGTAATACTGTGCCCATATTATGCATGCATGTGGACATTGGGATGAAGAACAATGTTCCAGGAGGAAGTTTCTTTTTTTTCGCATGAAAAATCTATTTTCCATTTTCCGAGCGCAAAAAACGGGTCGTTTCGTAAAGCAACCACCAAAATGTTGTTTCCGAATGCTACCATCCCATTTTTATAAAATACTAGACCACCTTATATAGACAATCTCCTAACCGGAAGATCTCAAACCTTTCCGTCCTTCCCGGGTGAAAAGGACAAATGTCTGCCGAATCGGTAGGAAATGGGTCCGGTTTGAACTCCATGTACATGATCTAACTTCCGTGATTTTTTGAAAAAAATCATTTTTAGACTCACAATATGTTGTTTCTTTAAAGATCCAATGCAAGTTTTAACGATCCTTGTCCCCTATCTTCATGCACGCCGGTTCGACCTTAGTTCGAAACGAGCATAAGAAATTCAAACACTAGTATAGAAAAGATATTATTTAATTCAACAAAATATTAGTTTTACAACAGAGTATGCTAATATATTTATATTATAGATCTTTTTTTCTGCAAATTTTGATATATTATACATATTTTTCATCATTACAGAATAAAAGATATTAAATTAATAATATAATTAATTAAAATATCTAGTCCCGGACCATACCACAAAAGTTATTATTTAAATCAACAAAATATTTGTTTTATAACAGAGTATGCTAATATATGTATATTATAGATCTTTTTTTCTGCAAAATTTGATATATTATACATATTTTTCATCATTACAGAATAAAAAGATATTAAAGTAATAAGATAATTAATTAAAATATCTAGTCCCGGCCTATATCACAAACCGGGACTAGAGGTTTTTGGCGCGCGAACGAAATGGTGTGCTGAAAAGACCTCTAGTCCCGGCTCGTGGCTGGAACCGGGACTAGAGGCCCCCCTCTAGTCCCGGCTGGGGGGTGGGACCGGGACTAGAGGTGGTGGGTATAAATACCCACCGCCATCCTTCTGGCCCGAGCCACGCTCCCGCGCCCGTGCTGGTGGATCTCGTCGCCATCGAGCTGCGCCCGTCGCCGTCGCCCGTAGCCACGCCTGTGGTCTTCGCGTCGCCGCCGCCTGTGGACTTTGTCGCCGGCGCCTTTGCCCTTCCCCGCGCTGCCGCCTGCGTCGCCCGTGGTCGCCGCCCAATCTTCCCGCGCGCCGCCGCTGCTCGTGGTCGCCGCCCACAAGCCGGCAGTACGTGTTTTCCTCTTTTTTTCTTTTTTTCATATATAGTTTATAGTATATAATTTAGTTAGATATAAATGTGTTAGTATATTTTTAATATTGTTTAGTTAGATATAATTGTGTTAGTATATTTTTAATATTTGTTAGTATATTGTTTAGGTAGATATAATTGTGTTAGTATATTTTTAATATTTGTTAGTATATTGTTTAGTTAGATATAAATTTGTTAGTATGTAGTTTCAATATTTTTAGTTAGATATAAATTTCTTATTATATTGTTACATATTTTTAATATAGATATTTAAGGATATTTTAGTTTGATATTTTTTTTAGACATATTATTATTTAGTTTAACAATATTTAGGGATTTGTATATAATATTTGTTAGTATTTAGGATATTTAGAGATTTGTATATAATATTTGTTAGTATTTAGGATATTATTGCTAATATTTAGGAAATTATTACTATTATTAAAATATAATTATTTACTTAGCATTATTTTGGTCAAATCCATACCTACTTTAGGACATGCCCATACCGCATCCTCATAGTCGACTCGGCGACAACGAGAGAGCACTACGCTCTACAGGAGTTGTACGAGATTGAGCTTCACCGGGCTGACACTAGGAGGTGCTATCATCAGAGACGCGTAGCTTGGTGAGGAATCCGGGTGTCGTCGTCGACCCAGATCTTCTTTGGTGGAGGTCACGTGGTCCAGGAAGTGTGCATAGGGAGCCAGCCCCCAAGGAGTTGGTATGACGTCGTGTCAGGGAGGAGGACGAGCACGTCCGTCGCTATATGGTGATGTTGTACGCCAAGGTATCTCACCCTAGTTATACTCCTGTGATGGTTCCGACTATTTGGTTGGTCACATCCCGCGGCTCAGGAACCGGGAGTCGACGAGTTTGACCGATGTTATTAGAGGAGATGCTGTTTTTTATATGATATTACTAATTTGTCGTGATTCGAGATGTGTTATGACTACTTTGTTGTTTTTTGAGATGTTATTCGAGATATTATATGATATTAATACTTTGTTGTCATTCAAGATATATTATTACTACTTGTTGTGATATATATGATACATTTTTAATTTTATTACTCATATGCACATTATGTCATAACAGTTATTCTATGGACTTCAATGGTAGAGAAGGTGAAGAGCCTTTATTCGATATGATACGAGGTGATGAACCACTCCCCTATCAGGATGGAGCGCTCGTGACGAGTGTGGAGAAGAATACTATGGACCAGAAGATGGCTCACAGTTTCTGAATGAGTCCGGTGAGGGAATAGAGATAGAAACTCTAGTCGAAGCGCAAATTAGTTTTAATTTCGATGATGGCTTGGAAAATGATGGACCAGCCTTGACAAAGTATGGCGAGGTATATTATTAAGCCTCTTGATCACTAGATAGATGCATTAATTGATTTGTGTGTGTATATATATTAACGAATGTTGTTTCCTATACACCTGACAAGTCCTCGATCGGTCGGTAGTCCTCGGTCGGTCGATAGTCTGCGGTGGGTCAGTAGTCCTTGGTCGGTCGGTAGTCTTCGATCGGTCGGTAGTCCTCGGTCGGTCGAAAGTATGCGGTGGGTCAGTAGTCCTCGGTTGGTCAGTAGTACTCGATCGGTCAGTAGTCCTCGGTGGGTCAGTAGTCCTCGGTTGGTCGGTTAGTAGTCCTCGGTCGGTCAGTAGTCCTCGGTCGGTTGGTAGTCCTCGATCAGTCAGTAGTCCTCAGTCGGTCGGTAGTCCTCGATCGGTCGGTAGTCCTTGGTCGGTCAGTAGTCCTCGATCGGTCAGTAGTCCTTAGTCGGTCAGTAGTCCTCGGTCGGTCAGTAGTCCTCGGTCGGTCAGTAGTCATCGATCGGTCAGTAGTCCTTAGTCGGTCAGTAGTCCTCGGTCGGTAGTAGTCCTCGATCGGTCAGTAGTCCTCGGTTGGTCGGTCAGTAGTCCTCGATCGGTCAGTAGTCCTCGGTCGGTCGGTAGTCCTCGATCGGTCAGTAGTCCTCGATCGGTCAGTAGTCCTCAGTCGGTCAGTAATCCTTGATCGATCAGTAGTCCTCGATCGGTCGGTAGTCCTTGGCCGGTCAGTAGTCCTTGGTCGGTCGGTAGTCCTCGGTCGGTCAGTAGTCCTCGGTTGGTCGGTAGTCCTCGATCGATCAGTAGTCCTCGGTCGGTCAGTAGTCCTCGGTCATAGCCCCGTCGGCATAATAACATCAGGTTCAATTTTTTTGAATTTTTTTCTCAACTTTTTTAAATCTTTAAATTGTTTGAATCGTTAATCTCTTAGTTGGAATTTTTTAACACTAATTACATTTAATCTTTGATCAAATTGCATTTTTAACAAACTTTCCGCTCGGTCACCCATCCTAGCACTACTCCAGCTCCAGCAAGTTTAATTTCTCAGTTCCTTCCGAATCAGTTTCCACGAAGCAATTTGTACCTAGTTGTTAATACTGTGAAACCAATCCTATTAACTCTTATATAATTATGTCACATGTTTTTATTTTTTGAAACTACAAACACTTATTTAAGTAAACAACAATGAATAAGTAAAAATATTACTGACTCAAATAAAAATACTATTGAATTCAAATAAAAATATAATACTTTTACTTTTTGTATTTTTATATTTAATATGGAATAATTAATATATTTAAATACTTAAATCGGAATTTGATAAATAATATGTCTAAATTGATCAGAAAAATGAAAGGTAGTTCATATCTAACCCAGTATGAAGTGACATCAGCCGACGTTGGTCAAGCTTAACCTTGAGCAATCCCCACGATGATGTCATGCCTGCGTCATCGTGACATCAGCCGGCGCTGGTCAGCCTAGTCAAACCCTCTCTGGGTCCCATCTGCCCACGTGGAGGCTGAGGTGGCCAGTGACCCACCTGTCTGTCTCTAGGGATAGCCCAACCCTTAGTGTAAAAAGGTTTTCCAGTTTTATTTTAAAATAAGAAAAGGTTTAATAATTTCAGAAATTGATTTGAATATTGTAAATTCAATAACTAATTCATATTAATTTAGAAAAATATAAATAATATATCAAATTGTTCAGAAAAATGAGAACTATCTAGTAAAGATATAATCATGCATTGTTCAACAACTTTGAAGACAAGTTTAATTAGAGAATTAACCAACCCCTCTCATATACATCCGGAGTTTCCCCGAGTTAGGGTTTTCACCCCTCGGAACCCCGATTAAGTTGTCGAGCATGCTTTAGGGTTTCAATTCAGAACAATTTAACTTGCCATATCATCATCCTTGCTTGATCATTGCATCGATGCCATGTGTTGATTGTTTCCCTCTCTTTTCGGTGTTTGGTTCTTCCTGGTAGAATACGATATCGAGATCAAGATCGAGATTGAAGACCGAGATCAACTCCATCGAAGATCGAAGATCGACGAACAATACTTGACCAACTATAACCAAGTCAAGTAAAAAGCTTCCGAAGATCTGCTTATCTGTCATCAACTGGCAAAGGCAAGCATAGCCCCACCATGATATAATCCTATGATTTGAAAAGAATTTCAGTTCTTGCCATGATGCATACGATTCCACTGTGGTCTTTTATCGATAGATAAAGTATCCTATCTATTGCATTACTTCCTTTGAGCATATATTACCAGATCCACTGCTCCTAGCATAACTAGGTTTGGCTTTGTGCATTGCTAGAGCTTATATCTGTGTCCTTCTTAGCCATGCATAGCTGTCAGTACTGGTTCATCCAGATGATGTATCAGATGCAGAGAATCTAATATGACAGGAGAACGTGATGAGATGATATCCGAGGTGATATGAGTGAAACATGCTAAGGCTTGTATGGGAGGCCACGGTGGGATGTGGTTTTTCTAGTCCCATGCTCGCCACCACTAGGACCTGGGTTCTTGCCTTTGGAACCGAGACGAGCGTACAACCACACGGGGCCTGGACAACCTCATGACTAACTAACTTGCCTAGTAGATTCCATGAATCACATAGTTCGGGCGTTCCATTCGACATACGCATTGAAAATATTTTCGAAAGAGGGGGTGAAGGAGGTGCATTCATACAGGTAGGGAAGCGTGGAACGGGTTGCTTGGGGTTGATGGAGCCCCTGGTAAACCAACCTCGCCTCACATCTTTAAGTACCGGCTTCGGGATTTGACCCGTTACGGCGGAACCATACTTATTGCGTGACTCATGGTCTCGGAGAAATCAAGGTAAAGGTCGTGGTCAACCACTCTCTGCCGGCCTTCCAAAGAAGAGGGCTAATCTATAGTGGCATTAAGAATCGGTTGGCGCGTGTGGGTAAAGTTGTACACCCCTGCAGGGTAATAATCTTTTCGAAAAGCCGTGTTCATGGTTATGAACGACTTGGCGACCGGACTCAAGATCATATGTAACATTAACCACCATAAAACTTGTTGAACAACATGTTCTTAAGGATGCTTCCTCATGGGTACGAGGGGATGATCCTAGTTGGTAGATGATGATGATTTGGTGGATATCAAAAGATGATGATCAATATTTTGGAGATGACGATCTCTTATCCCTTTTTAAAATGTTCTGATTAGACGAGCTTATTCTCCCTCTTGATTTAGAGACAAAGATGGCTTTATGCAAAACAACTCCACCAGCCATAAGTCTTGCGGAGTACACCCTGTACTCACCCTTGTTTTGTTGATACTTTTGAAAGAGTAAGTGTTCCCCTGAACATCAGTTTGGTACTACATCGACATCGACGAGTAGTTTGGGCTTCCCGGCCAGCAACCTGGAATCTATGGGCTGGGACGTCATCATTATGCTTCAGGCCTCTTAGTCCATTTGTTAAGTTTGCTATACTTAATAGCATAATTTGCCTTCCGTTGTTTGATGTTTGTGGTCAGTGACCTCTTCTTGTAATATTTTGGTTCTTTGCTCAGTTATGATCTTGCTGTAATAATTTTTGTGTCGTAGGGTCACTGCCATGTTACCGATTCTTTATTGGATATTCTCGAGCTCAAGGTTAAGCTTATTTCAGACGGAGGTCTGGGATTTGTTTAGTCCTGATCCCGGGGGTGTCACACGTAGCACCACGTGTGTCGAGGCCACATCGCGCATGAGTTCGGGTTGGCTACAGTAAACCACAATCCGGGAGCGATCTGAACCGACTAAATAGCTCGAGACTCATTCTGCAAACTGTAGGGCGTGCGCGTCGAGACGGGCAGGCAGGCGAGTGGCTTTGTTGGAGGAGGAGCGCGGCTGTAACACTTCTCTTCTCACTCATTTATAAAATGGTGAGACAATCCATCTTAAGGTGGTGTAACTCTTATCGAACTTTTCACGTGAAACTGAACTTTAGCTCTAACTCCTCTTGTCACATATGTGAGATGCCACTAACAAGAGCTGCTTCACATACATGCTTCCACATACATGGGCTTGCATATTTAAGGAAAAAGCAGAAATCACACATGGGCCTAATGAATTAGCCCATTATTTCTAACACTATCTTCATGTCATCTGTGTTACTCCCTCAGTCTCAAAATAAGTGACTTCACTTTGTCTAGATTCGTATTTATCTAGTCATAAAACAAGTCTTGTACATATACAAACATAAACAAAGTGAAGTCACTTATTTTAGGACAGAGGGAGTACAAGATATGCATGCGATCACCCATGGCACGGTCAGAAACCCCATTAACTAGAGTGCCATTGCAATTAGCTACACGTTGTTTGGTCATTGGTTGGTCAGATGGACATGTAAACCGGTATTGGGGGAAGCCTCACACGGAAAAGGCCGTGGGGTTCCTGTGTTTATATAGGCTCTTAGGCCAATTAGGGTTTGGTACAAGTTACAGTTAGGTCCTATGTAAATACAATATATACAGTCTAACACCCCCGCAGTCGCAGCGGGAGGTTCTCGGACGTAGAGACTAGACCGAAAATCAAAGAAGAGCTGACTCGGTAGTCCCTTCGTCATCACACAGCAAACTGTAGAGCAGAGGGAACGTGTAGGATGCGAATTTTGCCAAGAGAGACGCGCTCTCTAACAAAGTGGATGTCGATCTCAATGTGCTTGGTGCGGCGATGCTGCACTGGATTGGACGACATGTAGATGGCGGAGATGTTGTCACAGTAGACAAGTGTAGCCGTGTCGAGAGGATGATGGAGCTCCTGAAGAAGCTGACGAAGCCAGTAGCACTCAGCCACCGCATGGGCGACAACACGATACTCGGCTTCAGCACTAGAGCCCGAGACAGTGGTCTGAAGCTTGGAGGACCAAGAGATCAGACTGTCTTCGTAGTAGACGCAATAGCATGACGTGGAGCGACGTGAGTCCGGGCAACCAGCCCAGTCTACGTCGGAGTAAGCCGTCAGGGATGTCGACGACGAGGCACGGAGATGAAGGCCGAAGTCCATGGTGCCACAGACATACCGAAGAACACGCTTCACCAAGGCGAGGTGAAAAGTGCGAGGAGCATGCATGTGAAGACAAATCTGCTGCACGGTGTAGGAGATGTCAGGGCGCGTCAGAGTAAGGTACTGAAGGCCACCAGCAAGACTCCTGTACTCCGTGCCATCAGGAAGAAAATCACCATCAGTTGTCGAGAGCTTGGCATGAGTGTCGATGGGTGTCGAGGTTGGATGACACTCAGCCATGCCAGCCCGCTGAAGAATGTCAGCGGCATACTGTCACTGAGACAGAAAGAGACCATCGTAGGAGCGCGTGACGGTGATGCCGAGAAAGTAGTGAAGAGCACCAAGATCTGTCATGGCAAACTCACTATAGAGCCGGTCGAGCAGCCGCTGAAGAAGAGGCGTGGTCGAGGTGGCGATGATGATGTCGTCGACGTAGAGTAGCAGGTAGGCCATGTCGTGCCCAAATCGCAGCATGAATAAGGAGGTGTCGATAACGGAGGCAACAAAACCCATAGTGGTGATGTAGGCAGCAAACCGCTGGTACCAGGCGCGGGGAGCTTGTTTCAAGCCATAGAGGGATTTGTGTAGACGACACACATGGTCAGTCCTTCTGGTGTCGATGAAGCCTAGAGGCTACTTGCAGTAGAAAACTTCGTCAAGAGTACCATTGAGGAAGGCATTCTTGACGTCAAGTTGACAGATAGGCCATGAGCTGGAGACGGCGAGGTGGAGAACGAGTTGAATAGTGGAGGGCTTCACGACGGGGATGAATGTCTTGTCGTAGTCAATGCCGGGACGCTGGGAGAAACCACGAAGAACCCAGCACGCCTTGCGCCGAGACAGGGAGCCATCGGAGTGGAAGTTATGAGAAAGATCCACTTGCCGGTGACCACGTTGGCGCGGGGTGGACGCGGCACAAGAGACCAGGTGCCATTGTCGATGAGGGCCTAGTGCTCTTCGGCCATAGCAGCGCGCCAGAGTGGATCCTGAAGAGCTTGCCGACCCGTGGTTGGCACGGCGTCGACGGAGTCCATGACGGAGAGATCCAGGCGGTCAATGGGACGCACGGAGCCGCCAGACCATGTAGTCCTTAGCAGGGGACCGGTGGGAAGCGGGGCGGGTGTTGTGGTCGAAGTGGAGGCAGGAGGAGGCCGCCGAGCCGGCACGGCAGGGTGGCGTGTTGCCGTGGCAGAGGTGGCAGGTGTCGGGGCTGCCGCGGTAGGGGCGACAAGCGAGCGGTCTGCCGCGATAGGCGCGACAGCGGCAGCGCGTACAGTGGCCGTCGTGGGGGGCCCAGGCGAGGGTGGACCCCGTATGTCGGTGAAGAGGAAGTCCAAGCGTCGAGGCGTTGAGGGCGCGGGTGGTACCCGAGCCAAAGCTGCTGTCTGAAACGGGAAAACAGTCTCGTCGAAAATAACATGTCGTGAGATTAGTATCTTCCCGAAGATGGGATCAAAGCAGCGGTAACCTCGGTGTTGCGACGGGTAACCAAGAAAAACACAAGGGAGAGACCGAGGACGTAGTTTGTGTTTAATGATGAAGGAAATATTGGGATATCAAAGGCATCCAAAAACACACAGTGTGTCGTATGGGGGAGACCGATCATGGAGGCGGGTGTAAGGGATGCGCGATCCAATGGCCTTGCTAGGCCGACGGTTGAGAAGAAAAGTGGAAGTGGCAAGTGCTTCAGCCCAAAAGGACTCAGGAAGATGAGCATGAAACATGAGCGTGCGCATTGTGTCATTGATGGTAGGAATGGCGCGCTCAGCCTTACCGTTTTGTTGGGACGTGTATGGACACGAGAGACGGAGGATCGTCCCGTGTTGGGAGAGAAGTTTTTCTATAGTGGAGTTAAGAAACCCAGTTCCATTATCAGTTTGAAGAGATCGTATGGTGGTATTGAATTGGGTGCAGACATAAGCGGAAAATTTTGCAAGTGTACGAGGCACACAAGATTTCTGACGCAAGGGAAACGACCAATAAAAGTGAGAGTAATCATCGACAATAACAAGGTAATATCAAAAACCAGAATTACTAATAATTGGTGAAGTCCACAAATCACAATGGATCAACTCAAACTTTTCTCGAGAAACGGATGTAGAAGAACTAAACGGTAGATGCACATATTTGCCAAGTTGGCATGCATGACAGACAGAGGAGCGCCTAGATTTATTACACTTAATGAAGGAAAACTTCTGGAGAACCGCCATGGCATCGCGATCGGGGTGTCCAAACCTTTGGTGCCAGAGATCAGCGGTGGTGGTGGTGGTGGTGAAGAGCATGGCGGTGGGAGGCGCACGGTGAGGGGTGCCAGTAAACGCGTAGAGATCCCCTTCATTATTGCAGCGAAGGATCACGCGGCGAGTCTTTAGGTCCTTCACAGAAAAACCAAGAGCGTCAAACTCGACAGAGCAAAAACTATCTCTAGTAAATTTGCGGATGGAGAGTAAGTTGCGAATTAAATGAGGAACTAGAAGAACATGGTTGAGATGAAATAGATGACCAGAGGGAGAACGAAAAGAAGTGTAACCGGAGGAAGAAATAGGCACGGACGTGCCGTTCCCCACGGTTACGACGTGTGGACGAGAGAGAGGAGCTGTGAACAGTATGTTACCCTCGTTGTTCGTCATGTGGGACGTGGCACCGGAGTCCATCACCCATCCCCCCTGCTGGTACAGGTTGTTCAAGGCCGCGATCAGTCCGGCGTTGTCCCATGCTGGTGCAGCGGAGGAGGACAGTGTCGTCTGGTAGAGGGGCGCGGCAGTGGTGTTGAAGGCCTGGGGGCGCGGACCGAGGATGCCGGGTCCAGAGGTGGGAGCGCGCCACTGCCCCGCGCCGGGGGAGAAGCAAATCCAGGGGCCCTGGGGCACCGGGGTGCCAGGGAGAGCAGGGCCACCAGTGGTCTGCTTGCCGCCCGTCTTGGTCTTCGTCTTGCGGGACTTGCCGGAGTTGGAGGACTCCCCGCGACAGCCCGTGCCGGTGCATGGAGGGGCAGGAGGACGGGACTGAGCGACGAGGGCAGTAGAGGCGGCATTGGCCGCGGCGTTCGCCTGCTGCATCTCCTCCATGAGGAGCATGCTCTGAACACGGAGAAAGGTGGGCATCGAGTCCATCATGGAGATCACGGTGTCCGCGGAGGAGAACCGAGGCCCGAGGCCGTGCAGGGTGTTGAGGACGAGGGTGCGATCGGAGACCGCAGCGCCGTTCTCGGCGAGAGCGTCGGCGATCTTCTTCTGGAGGCGGCAGTACTCGGTGATGGAGTAGGCGCCCTGGACCAGCTGGCGAAAGTGGAAGTCGAGGTAGATCGCCTTGCTGGCCTTGTTGGCGGAGAAGAGCTCGAGGACGGCGAGCCACAGCTGGCGCGCAGTCTGGTCGCGGCAAGGACCATGTCGGCGATGTCCTCGTCCATGGCAGCGTGGAGGATGTTGAGGACGGTGTAGTCCGATGCAGCCCAGTCGGCATTGGTGGGTGCGGCGGCGACGGTGCCGTCGATGTGGCCGGTCAGCCTAGCGCGACCGAGAGAGGCGCACATGTAGATCGCCCACTTGGTGTAGTTCCCAGCATGGCACGGGGCACCACCCTGGGGTAGGGCGCCCGTGGTGCCGTTGGCGGCAGCGGGAACGATGGCACCGGCGACCGAGGAGAGGACGGCGGGGTGGGTGGCCATCGAGGGCAGCGGAAGGTGAGCGGCAGAAGCTAGGTTTTGACCCTTGGCAGCGGCGGCGGGTTAGGAGTGGATCGGGTGTAGCTAGGGTTTAGGCTGATACCATGTAAACCGGTATTGGGGGGAAGCCTCACAGGAAAAAGCCGTGGGGTTCCTGTGTTTATATAGGCTCTCAGGCTAATTAGGGTTTGGTACAAGTTACAGTTAGGTGTTAGGTCATACGTAAATACAATATATACAGTCTAACAGGACATCGAAAAAGTCACGATGGCTGGATTGTTTGTGTATACTCCCTCCGTTTCAAAATATAAGATGTTTTACTTTGTAAAACAAATATATCTAGATTTCTTAGAGTGAATCTACCGTACTAAAAGTAGTCTATATTTTTTTTCATAAATCTAAAACATCTTATATTTTGAAACAGATGGAGTACACAACAGTGAAAAGTGCACCTTCCAATTTGGATGCATACACCATTTACTTGAGAATTTTATAATACCGTTTATACTTATATAATTTGAAAATTCCTTTAGAGAGAATTCATGGTCAAAACAAGAGTATTGGATTTTACCATCTGTTAAAAAGTGAAACCAAATCCTATAATCCGCTCACAAGTACTTGTGCTTTTAGTTTATCCCGCCACACTAGCAAGTCAGTGTATCAACACCAGAACCAAAGTATGATAAATCCAATGGCAGAATCGTATGAAGAGGCGGGCATGCATTTGCAATCATGCTGGTTCATTCTTATGCTGGTTAAATGCGGATGGGCGATCTGTACAAGTTCCATAAAGTATGCATGATAATATGACATAAGTCGGATGATCTCCAATGCAGTACTTGTCGTTCAAATATAAAGGGTGCAGCTATAAACACCCATCCTGGAATTGGTGAGAATTCAGCAATGTGTCTCTGATCTCTCTAGCTACAAGAAAGCGCAGAACACATTTGTATTACAAAATCGGACCTCTCAATGACTTCTATGTGTACAAGTGTTTGATGTACATCTTTAAAGTGATATGTCGTGAGATAATGGAGTTAGCCAAATTAACGAAGTACATTTTTAGGAATGGCAAGGCATCCTATGTGCTACAGGCGGAGGATAGTGATATGCAATTCAGTGTCATGAACGTGTGGGAAGTTCATGATATGACCTACGACGCCGGTGAGAGTCGCGTTTGATTGAAGTCGAGACTAATGTTGCACGAGAAGATCAATCCCCACAAAACCCGAAGTTGTTCACCATGCGTCAGTATGTCATAGGGTTAGGATCTGCATGCTTTCACTAATGGCCCCATCACAAATTAAAGTATTAAACACCATCAGAGTGTCATGGATATTGACTGGGCTAGCTCTTATTGGTCATTGGTCTCTTGATATGTATTGACAACATCCTATTAGATCGAATATGTATACAATATACTACAAGATTAGTAAAATCTTTAGAATTGGACCATAAACAGAACATCTACTTTGTCGATGCTATTTTTACAATTTTCAATATGGCTTGGAGATTGCATGATCAGAAACACAGTACTGTGTGATAATCTGTTCATAAGTGAGACTGAACTCCATTCCTTGTTTTCAATTAGTTGTGCTTTTAATTTTACTAGCATGGTGGCCCTCGCAAATGCGAGGGGCAACGTCTATATGGATATAATTTGTTTTATTGGTTATCAAATTTTACATTATGCATTAACAATTTATCAAAACTTTTTAAGGACTTATTACCTGTGCGGGAATAATTATATGTGTTTTTTATGTGGTGATATTAGACCTGTACATAGAAATAAATTTATATTGTGAGCTAGAGTGTAATTTTGTTTTTATGTAAAACTAGCATAGTGGCCCTCACAAAACGAGGGCACCACCTTTATTTGTTTTTCTATAGAAGACATCTTCCTAGTGTGTCAGATTTGATGATAAAATGCCTTCATAAATTCATGGACTTAAGGTTATGTGATTGTAAATAATACATTATATATCCACCATCTTTATAAATATCCAAAATAGATATCACATGCCTAGAATATATCACATACCCTTAATGTGGGTGAAAGATCGTTAGGAGTTTTTGAAAACACCATGTTAGCAAACATATATGAAATTTGTGCATGAGATTAAATTGCAATATGCAATTGGAGTTTTAGACATGAGCTAGACGTTAGTTTCTACGTGATCGATTAGTATGTAGGTCTAACATTCTGATTGTTAAATAATTAGGATTTACTTGAGCGATGATCTCATGATAAGGATACCATTCTGATGGTACAAAAATATTATTTTGTTACTAAGGCTAAGAAAAAAGAGTTTATCCTCATTAATATGTACGTCAAGTAAAGCTTAAGAATTTTAATTATAACTATATTTTATCTATTTACCTCTTGTCCCTCCACTTGTCATAAATACACAACATTCGCATGTTGTTTTGAATATGACGCTATAGAAATGATCGGTCTAGAATATACAGTCTTGAATTATTTCTATGTTATTAGAAATATACCATTTATCTTAAATTTAGAGATCTTACTTATTTTGTCATGTTTCAATAATATATTTTTCATACCAACAACAATAGCAGATCTTCTTTCCAATGTATGCAATATTCTGTTTAACTACTTTTAATATATTATTCATACTATTCAATCATTTCATTATCCAATCTTTCATTGGTATTTTCTTGTCATGTAACATGACGAATAAACTATCATGGATGAGATAGTGATGGTATTTTAGTCGGTCATCATTTATTCTACATGATTGCAATTTTGAATGACACATATTAATAAAATTTAAGGATAAGAAACCACATAAAATTCCTTGCGAATTTTTCATTGAGAAATTAGTTTATTTAATCACACACACATTAGGTAACCATAAGATCTCATTATACATAAATAATTTCAAAAGTTTATTCCCAAAACAAATATTTTGAAATTTCTATCCCTTCTCCTATAGCAATAAAATATACAGCCACTGCACGTATTGTAGATTTTTTTCGAAATGGGGTAATCCTGGCCCCTGCACGTACAACCAATAATGAGCATTTCTTTGACTGTCGAATTAGCTTCGCCTCAAACCATGTATGCACACTTTCCCTCTTCATTGAAAATGTTCGTTTCAATATCACCATTTTCAGCTCACTTTCAACAAAAGGCTTTGAGAGGTAAGGGAAGCACTAACCAATCGCTGTATTGTAGCTTATGTATGTTCTGTTAGTGTGTCTTTGTGACAAAGTCTTGATGGTTGATATGGAGTCATATAGAATAAACATGTATTGGCTTCGTTTAATTCTTGGTATTTTTGTACGAATCAACTTTGTTGGTTAGATGTTCGTAGAACTGCTCATGGTCGTCTTTTCAAAAAAAAATCTCCTCGTGGATTGGAGATTAGATGATAAAGTGATTGGAAAATTTGTCTTAGGAGGATTGTGTCTCTGGAATCACCGTGCGCCCAATACCTAAGGTCCTACTCTCTGAAGTTAATCGCATTTTTTAAACATGAGAAGTTAATCGCATTTTTTTAAATTCGGATTTAAACATGAGAAGTTAATCGCATTTTTTGAAATTCGAATTTAGCTTCCAGACGGAATTGGATGTGCCTCGAGGCCGAAGAGAAAACAAACCGGCAACATGCCGGACAGATTAACCACGTGAGGCAATCCACGTTCTGCTGCTCTTGTGCAAAAGCATGCTCTTCTAAAACAATGCGGCAGCTCTATTGATACCAAGGATGCATAATTTGTGCATGAGAGAACAGGGGCAAAAGTTTGATGAGCATTATATATGACTCCATACCAATGGTGGCATGGTGTGGCTATATATATGAACATTGACCGGACGCCTAGCCAGCTAGCCTTCCCATTGAGGGAGAAAAATACTTTTGGTTTAGGAGTACGTACTTGTCAATGAATTATGTAAAGCTGTTTTGTCTATGTCTTTGGAGTGTCATGCTATCATGAGACACTGAGTAAGCCAAATAAAGGAAATGCTTCTCGATTAGTTTTTCTACAAAAAGGCAGCCCCCCATGCTTTTCATTCTGTTAGAAGAAGAATCCAAGATGTACAAAATCTGAACTGCCTGGAAAAGAAATTAGCAAACAAACAAAGGGAGAAAAATTAGGGAAAGCTCCTAGCAGCCCTATAGCCATCATCCCAATCTGGTTCCCTGGGTCTACGGAGCATGTCTGCACTGTGTTCTGGATGATGTGCCAAAAATCCAAATCAAGCCATTTACACTGTGTTTGGATGTATGAATTTGAGATCAAAATTGAACTGGACTGAGAATTCCAAATACAGGATGGGAAGGGAAACGACCACCAATTCCAATTGTATTGTTTGATTGTGCATGGTATTTGCAGTTGGAATCAAAGGGTAGTAGCCAATTTCAATTCGTTTTTGGGTGTACAAACAATGGAATCGAATGCTATGTTGAGTTTGTACCATATAAACTTTTCTACATATATGGAATTTTGTATGAATATATTGGAATGTTTATATATTATTTTTCCCACATAGTAACAATAAAACATTCTGAATAAGGTCACAACAACACAATTCTATAGCTTTTCTTAGAAGGGACTCAATTCGGTAGCTAAATGGACATATAAATACACTAATGCTTCACACCCATACATTTTGAATAAAGATCTTCCTACATACACAGAATAAATGCTAGTCTACAACAGAGGGTCAACCATGTAACAAATATTACACGTGAAGGCAACGGTAGCAACAATATTTCCTATAACACTATGTATATGTGGGCAATATTATTGATACTGAGCACAATAATATTGCCTATAGCATTGTATATAAGCATGGTTATATATGAACATTAGCTGAAGCGTCTTTCCTTTATACTCTATGTAACTGATATAATTGTTAGGGGTGTCTCATGTCCCTCCCGTGTCGCCCCCGCATGTCATCCAGGGGGAAACCCTAGATCCCACCGACCTTCGTCCCATCCCACTCCTCTGTCCTCCTCCGCCGCTGTCACGGGGCATGGTCAAGCAAAGCCCTGGCGTCGCTGGTGTTGGAGGGGATTCTTTGTTACCTTGCACGGCAGGGCGGGCGCGAAAACGCGCTTCTGTTTTAGGGCATGGAGGTGACGCTCGGGCTCGACCTGTGGTAATGAAGTGACGGGCAGCGAGGTGAAGGTGCGCTCCTGGATTGACGGCGACTCTGCTGGCCGGATTCTTTGGGAGGCAAGCGATGTGGGAGGCACAGGCTGCCGACGATCGTCTCTGCCTTCTGTTGGAGTTGAGGGTGTAGCAGAATAAATGTGGTCATATCTTGATGTTCTTCGAGCACCATGGCGTCAATATTCTTCATGTTGGCCTCCTCGATCGTGCCACCAACAATTTCCGTCTTTCTGTTGGAGTTTTCCGCACTTTGGCGCAGAATGTTATTGGTTATCTTGAGCTGAATATATGCGATCGTGTGTTCCTTTGTTATTCTGGCGAGGGGCGAAGCATTACCTTCTTGTCGTTACCATGGGACATGTTTTCATATAGTTTTCCATGAAACCGATATAGGTGGATAAATTCATGTTGGCTGTGATCAGAGGTTAGTAATGGTACAGGGTACAAGTTGCAATGAAGACAATGTGGTACACATTCTCCCTACGTGTCTGGTGTTTGATGACTTGCAGCAGCATCCTTGGCAACGTGGTGGTAGTACTGGTGGACTGCGTTACTGCCCGGTATTTTTTTGATTACCGAGTCATGATTTCCATGATGAGAATGCAAGATCTGGCCTTCATTGGTGCTCTTGTTGTAGGCATTGTTTTGGAAACTTGGACTTCTTCCGGGGTCAAAACCGAAGATCTTCGACTAGGCGATGACAATGCTTGTGTACTATTTCCTTTTTGGAGGCGTTTCTTTTGGAGAATCTCATTTGAAGTCCAGGTGTTGTCTTCGGTGGTGGTTTGAGTGCTATTGTTGTGAGTGGTACATCACCGTGATGGGCCTCTGTTTCCTTTTTCTCTATTTTCTATTTTTTTGGTTGTACGCATTCTTGATGTCTTTGATTATCTTGCTAATGCAGAGGTTAAATGTAATTGGTATCTTTGCGATATTAACATGCTCTCTTTATATATAAAAACCAATAGAACAATTGTCTGAGTTGCTGTCAATTTTCAAGAGATTGCATCTGGCCAGCAGACCATCCTCCATGGTCTTATATGAGTAAATGAGTGGTTAGCTGAAATTAATAACTAGAAGGATACCCCCCGATGTTGCAATGGGCATATTTTTAAAAACTCTACTGTATAAGTGAAATGATATAATAAGCATTAAACATGGGGTTTTCAAAAAAAATCAAGATTCATTTGATAAAAATAGTCAAGATGTTACATGAAATTATTGTATACTAGATGGATATAAATGGGTGACGTGGACAATTAAATGAGGTGATGTGGACATATTGCACTATTATTAATAGATATTAGTGGGATAACATGGACGTTTGATTGGCTAATGGAGTAGATAGATATTAGTGGGATAACATGACCGTTTGATTGGCTCATGGCGTAGATGATGCGGATGTCTATCATTTAATATTAATTACAACTAGTAGAATTTTACTTTATAAGAAGTATGGATAAAACATTGACGATGAATCGTGGAGGAAGTATGCCCTAGAGGCAATCATAGAGATGATTATATTTCATATGTATCCATGAGTTATTGTAATGTTCCTTGAATATCCATATCAGGAAACTTGTATTGATTGGTAATTATGTGAATTGTTTGTGAAACTCTTTACTTGTATGGTTATTTAATAGTTGTCCCTAGTCGGAGTTCATGTGAGGACACACGTGAATATTAGACTAGCACATCGATTGGTTGATGACTATTTTTCGCAAGTCATAGACATAGAGATGTCAAACCAATGATGTGGACACATGTTATAAACATGGGGTTGGGCTGACCCAACCTAAGACTGGCAATTAGTTGCAGCTCTCTCTCTACACATCGTGTACGTTTTGTCCTTAGACCTGAGATTATCGCATGTTCTTGAGATGTGAATCGACCTACTTTGGGGCTATCAAACGCTGCACCGTAACAGTGTAGTTATAAAGGTAGATTTCGGGTTTGTCCTGAAGCATGATGCAAGGCATGGTCAATCAAGATGACATTTGCCCCTCTTTACTTGAGAGAGATATCTCTGGGCCCCTCGAGTGATCGGATCCAGAAATGCATGGCCATGCTATATATGGTTAAGAGTTAACCTAGTAAAGGGATTCCGAATCACGGTATCGAGAAAGGGAGGTTAGCTTGGAGCTAGACCAAATATCGTGAGGCAAAGGGAAATACATGTACTAAACCTTGTGATGGTTCGTCCGATATGATCTTTGTATGCGTTTAGGAGTTGACACGTCTTGCTAGAGGCCGCTACCAACTATTGACAGAATAAGTGTATTCGTGTCATGTCTATACGCATATGAACCTATAGGGTCACACACTTAAGGGGCTGGAAGCCTAATAAGGATTGGATCCGAATTAGACCAGGCTTAGGCTACTAATGGGCTGCTAATGTAGAAGCCCACTAGGGACGCCTATATAAGAGAGGGTGGGGCGAGATGGCCAGGGTTAGACCTCAGACCATTCCACCCAGCCGCCACACCTCACGCCTGTGTTGCACGCGCGGACCTAGCAGTCCGGCGTCTGACGCTTCCATCCTGTACGCATGGATACCTCGGAGGCGCTGCATCTGTAGCGTTTTGGACGAGCCGCGCAAGGGGAGCTGCTCGTGGGACGAGGACAAGGAGGAGACGTGGAACGTCTGCACTGCCTCGACGCGCTTCATCAATTCCGCAACTGCGCCTCTAGTGGTAATCCCATGATCTATGACAACAGTAATCCTGGTATACGCGGTAGAAATTTTTTGATTTGCGCTAGTGTAGCCTACCCGTATCCCATCAGTGGTATCAGAGCCGATGCTGTTTAGTTATAGGTTTGGGATGTTTGCATATGGTGATATGCAGATTGATATGAATGATGTGATCGTTTATATGGCGATGGTTTAGGATTGATCTATGATCTTGCTTTCCATGATCGTAATTCTGAGGTTGTCGAACGACTTACCCCTACCGGTCGGTTTCCGCCATCGGGGTAGACAGTGACACATAAATCCTGTTGAATCACGCAAAGATCAATATGATTGATCGAATCGGAACCTAGATCTAAAATCGATGTACCTTGATCAAAGGAGTTTGATTGAATCGGGACAGGAGTTGGTTTATGGTAAATTTGATTTGCCAATCAAAATCCTTAAAGAAAATTGTGAAGATTCGATCTCTCATTTTTCACGGTTTGATTTGCCAATCAAAACCGCGAGGGGCGCTGCCCCTTCGAACCCCACAGGGGGAGACCTCCTAGACCCCCCCTTTATCGTAGCCCCTTTTGTATCTCGTTAAGGTAACTAGCAATGTCACATGATCTGGTAGAATGCGATTCTATGCATAACTTATTTTTGCAGGATGTATGTGATCAGTATGGCCCATATATATGTATGTGATGCATGTATGATATTTTGCATGACACGGTTGGAGCCATATGTGTTGTTATTTATTGTAATGGCCTGCATGCCAACTTGTGATGATCCCAATACTATGTAATTTTGATTACTAGCTGTTAGGAGTAATAGCTTATATTAGTTCTTGGAGGACTCATTACTTGGAAGATGGCTCACATGGAACATGAAGATGGAGATCATCATGGTGGACAGGTTCTATGGCGATGGAGATCACCGTGAGAAAATGGGCCATACTGTGTCACATATATGTGAATGCTATTCTTATGTGTTTTACTACTATGCATGCTTAGATGATAGAAGTAGAACGATCCCTCACAAAGTTTAAGTTAAACCATGCCCTACCAACCAAACCTTGCACCATCCTATGCCCTGTACAATCGTTGGTGGGCCTATGAAATTAGGGTGCCGCGGTTTTTCTTGGCTGGATGGGTTTGTATCGGATACCTACACGCATAAGGGTTGGTGAACTTGACAAGGTCATCTTAACAGTTAAGGACCTTGGGGCATAAAGGTTGGGCGCCTAGTTTTGACATAGAGATGTCACCCAACAACAAGAGTCATATGTGATATGATTAGCAAGTGTTGCTTACCGATTTACCTTGTCTTCTAGTAGTGATGCTAAAGCTCACTAGTCAACTTGTTAATTGTGGATCTTGAATCACTTAGTATCAATAGAGGGATATTGATTTAAGTGGGAGTATATGCTATTAAATTGTTTAATATGTTTTACTCCTTCATGGTTACATGGCTTAGTATTTTGCATGTTTTCTGTTATAGATCAATGGCACCGAACACTACATCACCTTTCTCTTTGCGTTCGATTCTTGACAAATATAAACTAAATGGAACAAACTATCCGGACTGGGTCCGTAACCTGAGAATTGTTCTTAGGTCTGATAAAAAGGAAACGGTTCTAGATACCCCAATCCCCGATGAACCTGCTGATAATGCATCTGCTGCCCTCAAGAATGCCTACAAGAGAGCATGTGATGATTCTCTTGAAGTTAGCTGTCTTATGATTGCATGCATGGAACCTGAACTCCAAAAGAAGTTTGAGGATCAGGAAGCATACGATATGATCGTCGCGCTTAAGGACATGTTCCAAGATCAGGCAAGGACTGAGAGGTACAATGTTGCCAAGTCCTTTGTCGAATGCAAGATGGCAGAGGGAGCAGCTGTAGGCCCCCATGTGATCAAAATGGTTGGCTACAGTCAGACTTTGGAAAAGCTTGGGTTTCCACTAGGCCAAGAGTTGGCCACTGACTTCATTTTGGCATCTCTTCCATCCAGCTATGGGTAGTTCATTTCGAACTACCATATGCATGGGGTGGAGAAGGGCCTTAATGAATTATGTGGGATGCTTAAATCAGCAGAAAGTGACATGAAGAAGTGTGCAGGGCATAGCCATGTGATGGCTGTCCAGAACAATCCTAGCTTCAAGAAAAAGGGTACTTCTTGGATGAAGAAGGGCAAGGCTAAGGATACGATCCCTAAGCCTGCACCCAAGCAAAAGGCTGGACCTGTAGAAGACACTGAGTGCTTCTTTTGTCATGAACATGGCCCTTTGGAAGAAACTGCAGCAAGTACCAGGCTTCTTTGAAGAAGAGTGGAAGTAAGAGTACTTCCCACTCAGGTACGCTTGTTGTAAATGTTGTGGACATTCTTCTCGCTGATTCCTATGTTAACTCTTGGGTATTTGATACCGGATCGGTTGCTCATATTTGCAATTCGATGCAGGGGCTAATAAGTAATAGAGAAGTGCAGAAAGGCGAAGTGGATTTTCGCGTCGGAAATAAAGCAAGGGTTGCTGCATTGTTCGTCGGCGTCATGCAACTTCACCTTCCGTGAGGATTTATTATGGAGTTGAATAATTGTTATTACATTCCAAGTATGGGTCGAAACATTTTATCACCTTCATGTTTGATGAGGGATGGTTATTCATTCACGAGTGCAAACAATGGTTGTGTAATCTCTAAGAATTCTATGTTTATGGCTAATGCTCCCATTGTGAATGGGTTATTTATTTTAAATCTTGATGATGCATCTGTTTACAATGTTATTGCTAAAAGGCTTCGGCCTAATGATTTGAGTCCTACCTATTTATGGCATTGTCGTTTGGGGCATATAAGTGAAAAGCGCATGAAGAAGCTCCATGGTGATGATCTTCTAACTTCGTTTGATTTTGAATCATACGAGACATGTCAAGCTTGTTTACTTGGAAAGATGACCAAGTCGCCTTTTTCGGGTTTACGCGAGAGAGCGTCAGACTTGTTGGAACTCATACATACTGATGTATGTGGGCCAATGAGCACGACAGCCAGAGAAGGATATCACTACTTCATTACTTTCACTGATGATTTCAGTAGATATGGTTATGTCTACTTGATGAGGCATAAGTCTGAAACTTTTGAAAAGTTCAAGGAGTTTCAAAGTGAAGTAGAGAATCAACGTGGCAAGAAAATAAAGGCCTTGCGATCTGATCATGGAGGTGAATATTTGAGTCACGAATTTAGAGATCATCTTAAGAGTTGCAGAATTGTTCCACAACTAACGCTGCCCGGAATGCCTCAAAGAAACGGGGTCTCCGAACGGCGTAATCGAACTTTGTTGGACATGGTTCGATCAATGATGAGCCAGTCGGATTTGCCATTGTCATTTTGGGGTTACGCTCTAGAAACAGCAGCTTTCACACTTAATAGGGTACCATCTAAATCCGTAGTTAAGACACCATATGAGATGTGGACTGGAAAGAATCCCAGTTTGTCTTTTCTAAAGATTTGGGGTTGTGATGCATTTGTCAAGCGACTTCAGCCGGACAAGCTAACACCCAAATCGGATAAGTGCATTTTCATGGGATATCCGAGGGAAACCTTAGGGTATTACTTCTACAACCGAGAGGAGGGCAAAGTGTTTGTCGCTCGTAGCTGTGTTTTCCTAGAGAAAGAGTTTCTCACAAAGGGAACAAGTGGAAGGTCGATGCGACTTGAAGAAGTTCAAGATGAGCCAGTTGGGGATGCTTCTACGAGTGATGCTATTGTAGCAAAAAAAGTTGAGGAACCCGTGGCAACAGAAGCACCACAACCACGAAGGTCGGCGAGGCTCCGCGAAGCGCGGGAATTATTATTGTTAGACAATGATGAGCCCGCAACCTATGCAGAAGCGATGGTGGACCCAGACTCTGAGAAATGGTTGATCGCCATGAGATCCGAGATAGAGTCCATGGGAGACAATCAAGTTTGGAACTTGGTTGACCTGCCTGATGGTTTTAAAGCCATCGAGTGCAAATGGATCTATAAGAAGAAGATTGATATGGATGGAAATGTTCACATCCATAAAGCTCGACTTGTTTCAAAAGGTTTTCGACAAGTTCAAGGAGTTAACTACGACGAGACTTTCTCTCCCATAGCGATGCTTAAATCTATAATGATAATTCTAGCCATTGCTACACATTTCGACTATGAAATATGGCAGATGGATGTCAAGACGGCTTTCCTAAATGGAATCCTAACTGAGGATGTGTATATGATGCAGCCCGAAGGTTTTGTCGATCCAAAAATGCTGGAAAGGTATGCAATCTTCTAAAGTCCATTTATGGGTTGAAGCAAGCATCTCAGATTTGGAATATTCGATTTGATGAAGTTGTAAAGGAGTTTGGCTTCATCAAAAACGAACAAGAACCTTGTGTTTACAAGAAGGAAAGTGGGAGAGCGCTGGTATTTCTAATCTTATATGTAGATGACATATTGCTGATTGGAAATGACATTCCTATGCTCGAGTCTGTTAAGACCTCATTGAAAAATAGTTTTTCGATGAAGGACTTGGGAGAAGCGGCATATATTCTAGGCATCAAGATCTATAGAGATAGATCAAGGAGGCTAACTGGATTAAGCCAGAGTACATACATTGACAAGGTGTTGAAACGGTTCAGCATGGAAGAGGCTAAGAAGGGGTTCTTGCCCATGTCTCACGGCATAAAACTCAGCAAGACTCAGTGTCCTTTGACTACTCAGCAAGACTCGCCCAGATGTTTCCTATGCTCTAAGTGTTACGAGCAGATACCAGGCTGATCCAGGTGAAGGTAATTGGACAGCGGTAAAGAACATCCTTAAGTACTTTAAAAGGACTAAGGATGTGTTCCTAGTTTATGGAGGTGAGGATGAACTCAGTGTAAAGGGTTACACAGATGCGAGTTACCTTAACGACTCAGATGATTCGAAATCACAATCAGGTTATGTGTTTGTCATGAATGGTGGTGCTGTGAGCTGGAAAAGTTCCAAGCAAGATACGGTGACCTCCTCTTCAACAGAAGCTGAATATATTGCTGCCTCGAAGGCAGTAAAGGAAGCTGTTTGGATTAGGAATTTCCTGATCTCTCTCGGTGTGGTTCAGGGCGCGTCCAATCCCTTGGACGTTTATTGTGACCACAATGGTGCTATTGCACAGGCCAAGGAACCTAGACATCACCAGAAGAACAAACATATTCGCATGCGTTACCATCAGATTCGAGAGTTCGTTGAGGATGGTAGTGTCATGATATGCAAAATACATACAGACTCAAATGTTGCTGATCCATTGACTAAGCCTCTCCCGCAGCCTGCGCATGAAGCGCACACAAGAGCAATTGGTATTATATACATTTTAGATTGACTCTAGTGCAAGCGGGAGACTGAAGGAAGTATGCCCTAGAGGCAATCATAGAGATGATTATATTTCATATGTATCCATGAGTTATTGTAATGTTCCTTGAATATCCATATCAGGCAACTTGTATTGATTGGCAATTATGTGAATTGTTTGTGAAACTCTTTACTTGTATGGTTATTTAATAGTTGTCCCTAGTCAGAGTTCATGTGAGGACACACGTGAATATTAGACTAGCACATCGATTGGTTGATGACTATGTTTCGCAAGTCATAGACATGGAGATGTCAAACCAATAATGTGGACACATGTTATGAACATGGGGTTGGACTGACCCAACCTAAAACTGGCAATTAGTTGCAGCTCTCTCTCTACACATCGTGTACGTTTTGTCCTTAGACCTGAGATTGTCGCATGTTCTTGAGATGTGGATCGACCTACTTTGGGGCTATCAAACGCTGCACCGTAACAGTGTAGTTATAAAGGTAGTTTTCGGGTTTGTCCTGAAGCATGCTGCAAGGCATGGTCAATCAAGATGGCATTTGCCCCTCTCTACTTGAGAGAGATATCTCTGGGACCCTCGAGTGATCGGATCCAGAAATGCATGGCCGTGCTACATATGGTTAAGAGTTAACCTAATAAAGGGATTCCGAATCACGGTATCGAGAAAGGGAGGTCAGCTTGGAGCTAGACCAAATATCGTGAGGCAAAGGGAAAGGCATGTACTAAACCTTGTGATGGTTCGTCCGATATGATCTTTGTATGCGTTTCGGAGTTGGCACGTTTTGCTAGAGGCCACTACCAACTATTGACAGAATAAATGTATTCGTGTCATGTCTATACGCATATGAACCTATAGGGTCACACACTTAAGAGGCTGGAAGCCTAATGAGGATTGGATCCGAATTAGACCAGGCTTAGGCTACTAATGGGCTGCTAATTGTAGAAGCCCACTAGGGACGCCTATATAAGAGAGGGTGGGGTGAGATGGCCAGGGTTAGACCTCAGACCATTCCACCCAGCCGCCACACCTCACGCATGTGTTGCACGCGCGGACCTAGCAGTCCGACGTCTGACGCTTCCACCTTGTACGTATAGATACCTCGGAGGCGCTGCATCTGTAGCGTTTTGGACGAGCCACGCAAGGGGAGCTGCTCGTGGGATGAGGACAAGGAGGAGACGTGGAACGTCTGCACTGCCTCGACGCGCTTCATCAATTCCGCAACTGCGTGTCTAGTGGTAATCTTGTGATCTATGACAACAGTAATCCTGGTATACGCGGTAGAATTTTTTTTATTTGCGCTAGTGTAGCCTACCCGTATCCGATCAAATCGATGTGGCAGTTCATCTGAGTTCACCTTGTACGTTTGAAGAGAAAGGGTGCCACCAATCTATTCTTTGTTGCATAGTGTAGGGGTTCGTAGCATAGAAAACAAAAAATTTATATCGCATGAACACACACAAGCCAAGATTTAATCTACTAGATCAGTGCAACAAGTTGATAGAGTACTAACCCTTGAAGATCCAAAGCAGTTAATGAGATCAGATTCTCGTGGTTGATGTAGCCGTTCACTTGTCGATCTCAAGATCGCGTAGACGATCCTTCCGGCGCCACGTTTCGGCAGCGCTCCCGCAGTCGGTCACACGTTTGGTACTCGATGAAAACCTCTCTTTTCCTTGTTCCAGCAGGCAGCGGAAGTTGCAGATCTCTCCTCGCGATTCCAGCAGCACGACGGCATGGTGGTGGAAGTAGAGGGGAAATCCTGCAGGGCTTCTCCTAAGACGGAGTGAGTATGGTGGAGTAGAGAGGTCCCTTGGCAACTAGGGTTTATAGGCCAAGAGGAGGTGGTTGCCGGCATCTAGGGTTTAGCTAGACGGTGGCGTTTAGAGGATCCCTGGGCGGCGGCGCCTTGAGTGGGGCGGTGACTGGCTAGGGATTTTGGGTGTTTGTGCAAGGGGGCGGCCCTACCCTCTATTTATGAGAGGGAAAGGCGACAAGGGGAGGGGAGTCCTCCCCCAACTCCCCTTTCTTGGCGGGCGGCAAGGAGGAGGTAGGAAACCTTCCCTAAGTGGGTTTCCTCTCCTCCCTCCACTAGGCAACCATGTTGGGATTTGACTTTTCAAATTGGCGTTTGACTTTTCAAACTAGAGTTTGATTTCTTTCTTCCCATTGCCCAGCCAATTGACCTAGGACATGATGCAACTATTCCACTATGGTATGACACATCCATGTACCCTTCCCACTCTGGATCGGTGGACCTTCTAGAACATTTCGTTGAAAACACCGAAACCATTTCCGAACTCCGGAATTTGACTTTTCTTATATGAATCTTATTCTCCAGACCATTCTGGGTCTCCTTGTGATGTCCCGGTTCCAATCCGAGAATCCGAACAACATTCAGTCTTTTACTCACATTCCATATCTACTAAACAACATTGAATCCTTAAGTGTGTCTCCCTATGGTTCGTGAATTATACACACATGATCGAGACTCTTCTCCGATCAATAACCAATAGAGGAATCTGGAAAATTCATATGGCTTCCACATATTTCTACGATTAATTCATGATCGAATAAACCATTTACATACGATATCAATTCCCTTTGTCTCGCTATATTTTACTTATCCGAGGTTTGATCGTTGGTATCTCTGCATACCTAGTTCAACCTCGTTATTGATAAGTACTATTTACTCATTCATGTGATCCCTTGTGATCCAGTCACATGCTTGCAAGCTAATTGGATGACATTCCACCGAGAGGGCCCAGAGTATATTTATCTGTCATATAGATGGAAAAATCTCACTCTTGATCCATGTGCCTGAACACATACTTTCAGAATACTCAATGCCACCTTTATAACCACCCAGTTATGAAGTGGTGTTGGATGTCATCAAAGCATCCATCCGATGATGGTGATTAACATGATATCATGGTCGAAGGATTTAGGTTACTATGTATTTGAAAGCTTATAGAAAGTGAACTATTTGAATGACTTGATCTTATGCTACGCTTAACTATAGGAGTATGTCCATCACATCATTCTCCTAATGATATGACCTTGTTATCAATAACATCCAATGTTCATGATCAGGAAACCATGATCATCAATCAATCAACAAGCTAGTTTAACAAGAGGCTTTACTAGACACTCTTACATGTTTATAAATCACACAAGTATTAATGTTTCCGGTTAATACAATTATAGCATGCGATGTAAATATTTATCATAAACATAAAGATATAATAATAACTAATTTATTATTGTCTCTTGGGAATATCTCCAACACATAGTCTATCATATAAGTCTGCACCAATGGAGCACTAACAACCTTCGACAGGAGTGGAAGTAGTAGAAGGATAAATATTGTAGGAAACATCATTTTGCATGGTTCAAACAAATTAATTTAAGTAACCTCGGTCAATCACCGCATTAGCTAACACTAGACAATCTAGTTTCATATTTTACTTTTGTATCAACAATCTTTAGGCATATAGACACCAATATAGCACAAACAAGCACACATCTTATTTTTGCGTGTTAGAAGAACAACTAAATAATGGTAACCAAATGCAGAGGACAAGGAGATGGGAAACTGAAGTGAAATAATCTTATATTTTGTTGGTTTAGATGGCTCTACCTACTGCCGCCGGTGCCCATCCCGCCAAGGAACTAGGGTTTGGGAGCCATGCATGAGACAAAGAGGGAACGGAAAGGAGAACATGAAATTATGACCGGAATGGAAAGGGAAGAGGGAGAGGAAGGTGGGAAGCGGTAAAGAGAACGTGGACTCATCGGTGGTAGCCGCCTGCGCCGATTGTTCCTAGTCGCGAGCGAGAGGGTGCCTCACAAGCTCATGCACCCTTCACACGAAGGGGTAGGAGAGACGTTTACGAGCCTTTCCGACCTCAGTGGCTCACAATCACTAGAGGCAGGGGTGTACACATCATCGGGCACCCCATCAAATTGCCTCTACGTTCAACGCTAAAATTCTATCGCCACCCAACGGAATTGTGCCTAGGAAATTCCATATGGACTTTTCCCATGCTAGATTCCAACATCAAAACACAGTGTTAGGTCACCATACGGCACCTGCTACACGCAATCAATAGTGCAGAACATGCCCATATTCTGATTACTCCCCCCGTCTCGGTTTATAAGACTTACCCGTATTTTTAGGTTAACAAATTAACCAACTTAGCATGAGGTAAATAAGATAAAAACTATATTATTAGAAACTTCAAATGTTATATTTTCTAATGATATAATTTTTATATTATATAATTTATATTATATAGTTCATGCGGATGACCTAGATATACGCGTAAGTCTTATAAACTGGGATAGAGCTAGGGAGTAAATAAAATTGATGTGCTAACTTAGTACTCCCTCCATACCATAATATGATATATTATACTCCCTCCGTTAGGGATTATAAGCCTAAGAGCTTTTTTAAAATGTTAGAAATTATAAGTCCTTTCTCATTTATTACCATCTCTCATCCAATGCATGGTTTTCTTTTTCTTTCTCTTCTCTCATGCATGTATAACTATTGGTGTATGTAGTAATCAAGAAGGTGAGTTATTGCTTTTCTTAATCCTATCAAAATGGTCCATGGGCCTTATAATCCCTAACAGAGGGAGTATTATGGAACTCATGAAGAAGATAATGTAAGAACATCATGTGCATGCCCCTGTGATGTTTTCTAATAGAACGACGAGCCCTATTCATTTTTCTACCAAATATCATCATCTTTCCCCTTGATCAGTTGTCGAATGATTTGTCCAAATATAACTTAATTAGGCACAACTAAATTTACATGGGGAATCAGCATGGCAGCAAAACTATGCTGCACCTAGACCAGAATCATGTGAAGAGGCACCAGGCATGCATGCATTTGGAATGACAAAAATCCAGGGTTCGCTCCTAGCCTGCTCTGGTGCAAAAAAAAAGTTGGAAAGCACCAAGGGTGAATTCCGCATGACAGCATGGGAGCAGGGTCCAAACCTGAAAGGCTATGCTCATGACTCCATTTAAATTGCCCGACTATATAAATGAACGTGCCTGCCGTCCCATTGATAGTTGGATCACTGAAGGCCCAAAATACTTTTGGTCTACAGAATAGTACATCTCAAGCAGTTCTATATAGTATAGAGGTTTTGATGTACTTCTTTGAAGTGTTACGTCATGGTGAGATACTGGAGTAAACCAAATAAATGGAATATGTTGTTATGAATGGAAAGGTGGCCTAGGTGCTCGAGCCTCTGGAGAGTGGTTTTCCATTTGGGGTCAAGAACATGTCAGCCATGGATGACGTGACTTGTCACGGAGGACTACACCCGGATAACATGAAGTCAAGAAGAAACTTGTGCGAGAAGATCAGCTCCCACAATACCCAATATGTACATCTTGTGTCGATATTTTGCATGTTCGACCAGCTATCGTCCATGGCCTCGTCATAAAACCATGAGTGTAATCACAATCAGCTAGTAGCTACACGCCTACACCCTCCTAATATCATGACACTGAAGCTCATCCTACGACACTAGCAAGTCAGATGGGAGCTTAGCTGACTGCTCCAGTATCACCGTAGAATTGATTGCAGATGTGTTGCACGGACCAGGGACGGAGACAGGGGGGGGACGAGGGGGGGCTTAGCCACCCCCATGGTTTGAAATTTGTGAAGAACTCTTCTCACTAAAGGTTCAATTTCTTATTGATTTAGCCAAGTCTGCCCCCCTCATGCCAATTTTGCCCCCCTCAAGTTGAGAAGCTGGCTCCGTCCCTCGGACTGTCATCAGCATGAGACCAAAACTATGATGTACACAGGGCAGAACCGTATGAAGAGGCACGCCTGTTTTTGGAATCAGCAGGTTACTTCTTTGGCTGGCGAAATGCTCATGAGCTAACCGTATAACCTTCCTCTATTTATGGATGGTAGCATGACACAAGTCGGTTGATACAAAAATTTGAGTGAAATATTCATGGTTCAAATATAAACAGTGCAGCTATAAACACACATCTTGGAAGCAGTCGTATTCAGCATTGATTCTCGATCTTCCAACATAGAGCATCTCTAATAACTACCCCATTTTTGGACATGCCGCATAAAAATTGTCAAATGGGGCACTTTTAGGCCGAAACAGCCTCCAACAGCTGCCCCGTCCGGTTTTGCTACCACATATTTTTTGGAGCACTGTTGCGTCGTACTACATATTTGGGGCACCGCAGCTCGCCCAACCGCCGTCCGGTCTCTCAATATAGGAATGGATGGAGACGCCGACAGCCAAACGTCGGGTCCGTCGGCGTAGACCATGACCAGGCCAGCCCAGCCAAGCAGCGCCCTTGCCGTAGAATAGGCTACGCTGACGGCGGGCCGCGTAGCTATTTTTCTGTTTACTTCATTAATCTTTGAAAAACCATAACTAAATCATTCTAATTCGAAAAATATAAATAATATATCAAAATTTGCAGAAAAATAAGATCTATATATCTACACTCAAATATTACACATTTGTAAATAAAAAATAAGTGAAACATAAAACATTATATATAGTTTAAAACAGGCATAAAAAATTCAAAAATGATCCAAACAATGCGAAATCTTCGCGTGGAGTCATATTATGTGACATAGTTAGAAGAAAAAATATCAAACTTGGTATATTGATGATATCTTAAAAAAACTTCACAAAATAACCAATCTCATTCAAGGTTTTCTGGCTTTCAAGTCAAATGACCAATATTATGGCTAGAATCAAGGCATAGTTTGTACATGTGCATTATGGGATGGAGAACAATATTGCAGTAGGAAGTTTTCCTTTTCGACGCAAAAAAAAGGCATTTTCCATTTTCCAGGTGCAAAAAACAGACGATTTTGTGAAGCAACCACCAAATGGCTAATTCAAAATGCTACCACCACATTTTTCAAGAATACTAGACCATCTTACATGGACAATTTCCTAACAGAAGATCTCAAACCTTTCCGTCCATTCCTGGTAAAAAGACAAATTTCTGCCAAATCGGTAGGAAGTGAGTCAGATATGAACTATAGGTACATGATCTGATGCTCACGATTTTTTACAAAAATCATTTTTTAGGTTCACAATATGATATTTCATCAGATATCCACTTCAAATTTAGCAAGGCTTAGCCCCGAGCTAAAAATCTTCATGCCCGCCGTTTGACAAAGTTTGACGATAGGTTAAACGGGCATAAGAAATTCAAAAACAATCCAAATAATGCAAAACCTTCGCGTGGTGTCATATTATGTGACATAGTTGGAAGGAAAAATATTAAACTTGGTATATTGATTATGTCTCAAAAAACCTTCACAAAATGACCTATGCCATTCGAGGTTTTATGGCTTTCGAGTCAAATGGCTAATGTTATGACTAGAATCAAGACATAGTTTGTGATAATGTGTCCATATTATGCATACATGTGCATCATAGGATGCCGAACAATGTTGCAGGAGGAAGTTTTCATTTTTTTTCGCACCAAAAAGTCATTCCATTTCCAGAGTGCAAAAAAACGGGCGGTTTTGTGAAGTAACCACCAAATGTCTAATTCAAAATGCTACCACCATATTTCTAAAAAATACTATACCACCTTACATGGACAATTTCCTAATAGGAGAATCTCAAACCTTTCCGTCTATCCCTGTTAAAAAAGACAAATTCCTGCCGAATCGGTAGGAAGTGGGTCAGATATGAACTACAGATACATGATCTGATGCTCATGATTTTTTACAAAAAACATTTTTAGGTTCATAGTATGATATTTCATCAGAGATCCACTTCTAGTTTACCAAGACTCAGCCCCGAGCTAAGAATCTTCATGCCCGTCGTTCGACAAAGTTTGATGATGGTTTAAAACGGGCATAAGAAATTCAAAAATGATCTAAATAATGTGAAACCTTCACGTGGTATCATATTATGTGACATAGTTGGAAGAAAAAATATCAAATTTGGCATATTGATTATGTCTCAAAAAAACTTCATAAAATGACCTATCTCATTCGAGGTTTCCTGGCTTTCGAGTCAAATGACCAATATTATTGCTAGAATCAAGGCATAGTTTGTGATAATGTGTACATATTATGTATACATGTGCATCATGGGATGGCGAACAATGTGGTAGCAGAAAGTTTTCCTTTTTGTCGCACCAAAAAGCTATTTTCCATTTTCCGAGTGCAAACAACGGGTGGTTTTGTGAAGCAACCACCAAATGGCTAATTCAAAATACTACCATCATATATTTTTTAAAAATACTAGACCGTCTTATATGGACAATGTCCTAATAAGGGGATCTAAAATATTTTCGTCCATCCCAGGTGAAAAAAGACAAATTTGTGCCGAATCGATAGGAAGTGGGTCAGATATGAACTACAAGTACATGATCTGATGCTCATTATTTTTTTACAAAAATCTTTTTTAGGTTGACAGTATGATATTTCATCATAGATCCACTTCAAGTTTAGCGAAGCTCAGCCCTGAGCTAAGAATCTTTATGCCTGCCATTCGACAAAGTTTGACGATAGTTTAAAACGGGTATAAGAAATTGAAAAAAGATCTAAATAATGTGAAACCTTCGTGTGGTGTCATATTATGTGACATAGTTAGAAGGAAAAATATCAAATTTGGTATATTGATTATGTCTTAAAAAAAACCTTCACAAAATGATATATCTCATTTGAGGTTTCCTAACAAAACAAACAACTACTCCTCAGATAGAAGAACCACGTGAACTAACACCGGGGATGCTCCTTCTTCTCCAAGCATGCAAAATTATTCTTGCTATCCATGGACGCATGATTTGTGCATGACAGCAAAAGAAAGCATGACCAAAACATTATTGAGCTATCCTCATGACTCCATACGAACGGTGACATGGTGTAGCTATATATATCAACATATGACTGCACGCCTTGCCGTCACATTTATAGTTCGTCACATACTGACTGCTATGTTCTGGGTTTACAAGAATGTACATGTCAAGGAGTTACATCGAAATGTTTGGTTTATGTTTTCCAAGTGTCATGTCCGTCTGAGATATTGGAGTAAGCCAAATGAAGAATATAGTTTCCTCTGAGTGGCTAGGTGGCCTAGGTGTAGAGAAGCCAAGATATTTGTTACTGAAGCAAGTTCCCTGCTTGCTTCAAACCGACTTTGATCCACCCAACCTCGTCGGTGTCTCGCAGTCACATAAATACTAAATTTTGGTTAATATCAGGACCGGAAGAGATTGTGCACTTATCCTTTGGGGTTGCAACGCTACTCCTATTTAAGTAACACAATCCCTTTACGCTGCTGGAAAGATCATAACGTGTGAGAGTTTTATGGTATGACTGCTACTCAAAATTGAACTTGAGAAGAAAGTTGCACTTGGAAGACGAATTCCCAGAATCTGTAAATTTGTTAGGATGCACCCAGGCAAAAAACAAGTTGGATGATATATAAATTACCCTCGATAATTGTCCTTTTATATTTTATAGCTTTGATTGGTTTAGCCATTTCATGCCATGAAAATATACACAGGATTAGAAACACAATTTATTTGTTTACCGGGTTTTAACAAGTGAAACCAGAGGGTGTCTTCCGCCTCCAACCTTTGTTGTGCTCTAGTTTTATCTTTATAGTGTAAAGAGTTTTACATACACCGGTATAGAACGAAGCTATGCACACGGGTAAAAAACCCCATTGGCAATGAAAAAGGCTAAGTTGTCCGGGAAGTATCACTGATGCGAAGATCTCAGTGGACACGGAGGCAATAAGCATCAATGATGAGCCCCTCGGTTGGAAACACTCTTCGGCGTTCGTCTGTATCCCTAAGGTTATAGCTCAGTTATGGTTATTTTGGTTCCACCCGTTTGCATTGAGATAAATCTATAATTTGCAAGGCATTACAATGTCCCATAGAATGAGCACTAAAACAGTAACATACTTCATTCATATCATAGACCAATCTCACCCTTACATTTCAATCACAATATGATCAAGTACACAGTCACTTTGAGAACAACAATATCTCACTAAAACATAATATGACAGATTACATTTTTAACATAACAAATTTTATTCATAACATAGATAATTAATCTGGTCGAGAAACGGAAGCAGCCAACCCATGTTTCGTTATCTCCGATATGGTCATCTTGACATCAACGTTTCTTGACATGAGCATGGGTGTTCACCATGTGCTTAAGATCTAGCAAGGATGATGATCAGATTGCCAGTTTATTTCTTTATCTCGTGTGCCTATTGTCTATGGATATAATTTTATTTGTTAAGTTTGAAACAATTTGTTTTAAGTGAGTGAAACTAGTTGTTCTAAGTGTGAATCATTGTTTTGATGCCTACAAATGTATTCATGTGCTTATTATGTACATGAAGGACTTTGTTTGTTAAGTTTGAAACTACCTTTGCTCCTAACTAAGACGTTTTAGGAACACACAAAATTCATTGCCAATGGTTTCCTGGGAAAGTTTGATGCATTTGATTATCACATCACATATACATATTATCAAATCTCTGTTTCCATTACATAGGATAACGATGCATATTTAATCCCGTTGTCGATGTTTCTCAGGTCGTGGGGCACCCAGTCAGAAAGCCTTCATTGGACACGCGAATATTTTTTAACCAATGACTATCTCGCTGCCATTTCCATAATGGGTTGACCTTATGTTCATTCTATACTAATGATATTCGGAGAGTGGCTAGATGGAGGAAAAGGATGAGATTACTAATACTAAATTAGAGCGATAAACATTCTTGTAGCAGCCCCCGTGCGGCTGCGCCTAGCCGCACCGGAGTGTCCACCGCCAGCTCTCGCCTCCCCTCGTTCCATTCCCCCTAGCCGCCATCAGAGATGTCGCCCCTAAGTTGTCTTGAAGGAGTAGCAACAGACTCACTCTGGTCGCGGCCCTGGTGTGGTGCCTTATCTGGCTCCTCTAGCAGCGGTTGTGCGGTGCGACAAAGGTCAAACTACTGTTAGGCGCGTTGTATGCAGGTGGGACGGTAGCTGGCGATGACACGGTGTTGGTCCATATTTCGACCTATTTGTGACGAGATTCATAGTAGCATGCTCATGCCCCTTCTTATGTGGGTGTATTTTCCCATATCAGATGGGCATCAGGGCGGCTGGACTAGGTACAGCAGGGGCAAGGGCATCCTCCTGCTAGAGGGGGCCAGTCAATTGGCTGCTAGTTGTGGTGGATCTCGGGTTCCCAGGTCTAGTCCTGGCCACGAGTGGAGGAGGCACGGCTGCCGGTGAAAACATTCTATAACTCAGGTCATGGCGGTTGATGGCGGCGATGCACCGTTAGCTTGTTAAAGGCATCGTCATTGCATCCATGAATAACTCGCACGAGCTCCTCTGAGCAAAACACTAGTTCTAGGGCTCCTAGATCTGATGACGACACATATTTCGGTGTCACTCTCCGTCATTGGGGGCATCATTTTTGGAATAGGTGCTTGATGGAGGATGCAATAGATGGAGCATTGTTACATCTACCGCCTCGGCGATGGTGGGTCTAGGCGGCTTTGTGTAGGGGGTATTGTTGTCGAAGTGACATGATGGAATCGCGTAGAGCGGGGGTGCTGTCTGGCATTGTGGGCAGTGTCGACGACGGTCCTGGTGGTTATTATGCGGATATCTTCCCTAAAGATTGCTCGGCATGGTGGTGACGTCTTCTCGAGAGTGTGCATGAGGTTCTCGTTGAGGGTCTTCTATATCGGATGTGTAGGGTGACTTGGTGATTCCTTTGATACCTAGTTGGATGGTTGTCGTTTGTATTTTTAGGGCATAAGGTCCTGATGGCATGATCATCCCCATTGCGGGTTTGTAGGTGTTGCGTATTGGCTTCGGGTTGTTTGATGCATATGCTCTTGCCAGATTTTTGTTGAATAAAACATAAACAAAGTCCATATGCATCTTTTCAATGCAGTGTCCCTGGGTCTTAACCTCCTTTTCGAAAAAATAAAAAAGTTAGAGGAGAAGCGAGCATTCTAAAAAATTTCAGTTATGATTATTTTCAATGGCAAGACATTAGGAAAAATGATGTTAGAATCTAGTGAACAATCCTCATCAGGCATGTGTATTGATCGAGTTGTGAAGTCATCACTAGATCACCTACTACATGTACTCACCTGTACTAGTGCACATTTAACATTGCTCCTGATCTGAGTCTATAAAAATGATTTCCCCATATTGTTTTAAGAAGACATCATAGCTCTGTTTATTTTGCTACCACATACGATCATATTTTGCCTTGATCGGTAGCTTGATTAATAAGTTCTCAATTATAACCTAATTAAGTCCAACTATTGGTATCAAGATGAGAGCTATCGGATGGTACAACCAGGCTAGAATCGTGTGAAGAGGAACACATGCTCTTGGAATGATGCAAGTTATTGCTCCCTTGGGTGGGAGGGTTCATGAGCAACCTATGGAAGTTCTTTTGACTGAACTAAGCCGAATTCGAATATGTATACGAGTCGGAATTGGTGGGTGGTGGGATGCGTATACGAGATGCAAGGAAACGAGATGCATCACAACACCAAGGGTGATTTCTTGCAACCACGGGTTCCCCTGCTCGTCGTGTATCATATCAAAAGGTCGGATTAGGACCAAGGGGTGACTTCTGTATGACAACATGAGAACAGGGCTGAAACTTGACGAGCTATACTCCTGACTCCATTCGAATGGCTTGCAGCTATTATAAATGAACATGCCTAGCCGTCCAAAAGATGGGTATATCACTGAAGGTGCAAGAAACTGTTGATCTACAAAATAGTACATTTCAGGAGTTATGTTTGTAAGTTTGATGCAGGTATATGAAGTGTTATGCCGTCGTGAGATGGTGGAGTAAGCCAAATCAGGGAGATTCCTTTTTATGAATGGCGATGTGACCTAGGTGCTTGAAGCCGATGATAGCCGTTTGCCTTTGAGTGTCTTGAACGTGTAAGACGTTGATGTGTTAAAACACTAATTGCAACAACTAGTCTAGATCTATTCGGTAGCTCTTTTGCCTTTGCATATCTAGACATGTAACTGAGAGAGGGAGAGAGGGATCTGAGAGGAGAGGAACCACCTGCTCCCTGGCTTGACAAGCACGAGCCAGAGGGGATGCCCGAGCTGGTGCCGGAGCTAGATCCACCGTCGTTGGCCATGGGTGGTAAAGGGGGTGAGTGTGGCGGCGGTGGAGCTTCCCGTCGGCGCAGCGCTAGCCTAGATCGGATAGGGTTTGTAGGTGGGGTGGCTAGGGCACGTCTAACCTCGTGAGGCGTGCTTCCGGCTCCTCACCTCTTTATATAGCGCTGGCGACAGGGGCCCACCAACCAGATAGGGTTGGGCGCCCCTGATCAGGGCGCAGTTAGGGACGTGACGGGCCGTTGGGCCCGTTCACGTTTGAGATCTATCTAACATTCTCCCCCTAGATCTCGACTTTACCTTTAACCTTGTTCTTTACTTATTTCACCACAGAATGATACATAGAGCATGTTTCATCGTCTCAGCTCAATTGCCGATGGAATCAGACAGCCACTATATACCTTCATGTTTTGAAATAAATCATGTTACTTTTGGGCCTCTTTAGTCCAGGAATCATAGGCTTTCCTTTAAACCCATGCCGGCTATGTGTTCCTTAAACACATTGGGTGGTAAGCCTTTCGTTAGCGGATCCGCAAGCATATCCTTTGTCCTTATATGCTCGAGTCTTATAGTTTGATCCTGAACTTTGTCCTTCACAACATAATACTTTATATCTATATACTTTGTAGCATTACTCGACTTGTTGTTGTGAGCATAGAATACTGCGGGCTCGTCGTCACAGTACATCTTTAGTGGTCTGCTGATGCAGTCAACCACTTTCAAGTCGGGTAAGAATTTCTTTAACCATAACGCCTGTCCCATGGCCTCATAACATGCTATAAATTCTGCATACATCGTAGATGATGCAACTATCGACTGTTTGGCGCTTCTCCACGAAATAGCACCTCCTGCGAGAGTAAAGACATACCCTGTCGTGGACTTTTGATCGTCTTTATCTCCCGCAAAATCCGCATCTGAATACCCTTTTATCTCTAGGGAATCAGATCTTCTATATGTTAGCATGAGGCCTTTTGTGCCTTGCACATAACGCAAAGCTTTCTTTACCATCTTCCAGTGCTCTTTGCTTGGATTCTCTTGATATCTACCGAGTACCCCGGTGATAAATGCTAAGTCAGGGCGAGTGCACACTTGTGCATACTGTAAGCTTCCAATAGCCGAAGCATATGGTACTGACTTCATTTGATCGATCCCATATTGTTTCTTTGGACATTGGGATTTCCCAAAACTATCGCCCTTGACTATGGGAGCAGGTGTTGAATTACTCGCATGCATATTGTATTTCTTTAAAATCTTTTCTGTCGCTTCTGCGATAGTCCTAACACTCCATTCTTTCTGTCTCAGTGAATTTCTATGCCCAAAACATAAGAGGCTTCACCAAGGTCTTTCATGTCAAAGTTAGATGACAAGAACTTCTTTGTCTCTAGTAGTAGACTAACATCACTGCTGGCAAGCAGAATGTCATCCACATACCAAATTAGGAAAATATATTTCCCACTTTTGAACTTTGCATAAATGCAGTTGTCCTCAACATTTTCTTTGAATCCAAATCTTTTAATGGTATCATTAAACTTTAAATACCACTGCCTAGAGGCTTGCTTTAACCCATAAATGGATTTCTTTAGGCGGCATCCCATATGTTCCTTCCCCTCCATGAAAAAACCCTTGGGTTGTTTCATGTAAACATTTTCTTCTAAATCTCCATTTAGAAATGTCGTCTTAACATCCATTTGATGCAACTCTAAATCAAAATGTGCAACTAGTGCCATGATGATTCTGAAGGAGTCCTTACATGAGACCGGAGAAAAGGTCTCATTGTAATCTATGCCTTCTCTTTGCGTAAAGCCTTTTGCCACGAGTCTAGCTTTGTATTTTTCTACATTCCCGTTGGAGTCATACTTTGTTTTGTAGAACCATTTGCATCCTACTGTTTTGGCTCCTTTAGGAATTTCCTCTAAGTCCCAAACGTTGTTGGAACTCATTGATTTCATTTCATCTTCCATTGCCTCCACCCACTTGGCTGAGTGAGGGCTACTCATGGCTTCTTCATATGAGGTAGGATCGCCCTCCATATGAACTACATTGTAGACTTTATAAATTTCTTTAGAAATGGCTGGTCTTCGTTCTCTTTTAGACCGTCTGAGTTCATCAGACTCTTGCTCATTTCTTGCCTCGGGTTCAGGCACATTTACAGTAGGTGGCTGTTCTGGCTCCCTTTCGTGCTCAACAGTGGGTTCAGGTGGCTCCTGATGGACAGGTTCCGAACTTTCGCCCATTGTTGTCACGTGTGGAGTCACAACAGGTGCCGGCACCACAACCTCAGGGGTTGTAGATGGTGGCACAACAGGTAGCGAGAAAAATGGCTCCTGAGTCATCGGATTAGGTGCATGCACCCTCTTCTCCTCAAGATCAATTTTCCTAGCTACCGTGCTCCCCCTCATCAATTCGTCCTCCAAGAAGACTGCATGTCTCGTTTCTACAAACTTTGTGTATCTGTCGGGACAGTAGAAACGATAGCCTTTGGACTTATCTGGATAGCCAATAAAATGGCAAGATACTGTTTTGGGGTCTAACTTTGCAATGTTTGGATTGAAAACTTTTGCCTCAGCTGGGCTCCCCCAGACCCTCAAGTGGTGCAGAGAGGGGACTCTGCCTGTCCAAAATTCATAAGGTGTTTTGGGCACCGACTTACTTGGTACTCTGTTGAGGATGTGAATGGCGGTTTTAAGCGCCTCCATCCACAATCCCAATGGGAGGGTGGAATAGCTCATCATGTCATGCACCATATCCATAAAGGGCAGTTGCGCCTTTCAGCTACTCCGTTTCTTTGAGGTTACTTGCATAGAATACTGGGCGACTATTCCATTTTCTTGCAGGAAACTTGCAAAGGGTCCTGGTACTTGACCATATGGAGTATGCCGACCGTAGTACTCCCCCCCCCACGATCGGACCGAACTATTTTAATTCTTTTATCATGCTGATTTTCTACTTCAGCTTTGAAAATTTTAAATTTATCCAATGCTTTAGATCTTTCTTTAATTGGATAAATATAACCATACTGGGAGTGATCGTCCGTGAATGTTATGAATGAATCATATACATCCACACTTTTCACCGGAAACGGTCCACAAATGTCCGTGTGGATTATTTCTAGTGTAGCTATGCTTCGGTTTGCACCCTTTTTAATTTGTTTGACATACTTTCCTTTAATGCAATCTATGCATTGTTCTATGTCGGAGAACTCTAACGGAGGAAGAATGTCATTTTTAATGAGGCTTTCTATTCTTCCCCTCGAAATATGGCCTAGTCTGCAGTGCCATAGTTTCGATGAGTCAAGAGTTCGCTTTCTTTTCTTTTGTTCTTTGTTCGACAAGGGAACTTTTTCATTCACATCACACACAGAAAATACTTTATCATGCAAGGATAATAAATATAACTTATCATATAAGGTAGCAACACCCACACAAATATCTTTTAACCAAATGGCACACTTGCCATTTCCAAAATAACATTCATAAGAATCTTTGTCCAAGCACGACACACTTATTAAATTTCTATAGATTAAGGGAACAAAAAGAACATCTTTGAGCAAAAGAGAAGAGCCATCAGCCAGCTCCAGAGGGACGTCACCAATGGCCTCCACTTCTGCTTCAATCCCATTCGCCACTTCAATGAGTCTTTCTCTTTTTGGCATGATTCTTGTCGAATGGAACCCCTGTAAAGAATTGGCAACATGAACAGTTGCACCAGAATCAATCCACCAAGTAGATCTAGTAAACTTTTCATACAGAGATTCATTAACAAAAGAAACTATATCTTTACCATTTTTGGCCATGATGTATTTCAGCCAAACTGGACAGTCCTTCTTGTAGTGGCTAGTCTTTTTACAGTGATGGCACTGGTCTTTCTCCCCAGGGGTGGACTGGTGATGCTGGTACTGGTGCTGCATTGGGCCCTTGCCACGTGGCTTGTAGGGTGAGCCAACATGGTTACCATTTGTGAAGCTTCTCTTCCTATTGTCCTTCACGAAGTTCAGGGAACCGCCGTGAAGGGCCTTCAGCCTTTCCTCCTCTTGGGAGCACATCCCAATGGTCTTTTCTATGTCCCACTTTTCAGGGGACATATTATAGTTTATTACAAAAATTTTGAAAGGCTGTGGAAGAGAGGCCATCACTAGGTGCACCAAGAGTGCAGGCTTTAGCTCGAGGTCCTCATCCATGGGCTTCAGCTTCGCTGCCATGTTTGACATCCTCAGGATGTGCTCTCTTATTCCGTGGGGTCCTCCCGTGTACTTTTCAGTCACACTGTTTTTAACAATTGGTCGCCTATCTTTGAAGAGCCAGTAAACTGGCTCTTTATCTTGGCGAGGTATTCGCCCACGGTGGCACACTCTCCAATTGAGCCCACTATGGAGTTCTCAATTGTGTTCTTTACGAAGGCCAAACATTTCTTGTTGGCGTTCACCCATTTCTGATTATCAATCGAGTAGGCCAGCTCCAATGGAGCATGGTCCCTCTTCCTTTTCTCAAACTCAGCACTTTCCTCAGCATCTCCCCTGACAGGGTCAGCGGGCTTGACTGGTTGCTTGGTGTCAACCACCCAATCCACTTCGGCGCATCTGAGCATAAATCGACCTTTTTCCTCCATTCGGAGTAGTTGTCCCCCCGCAGCAGCGGGATGTCCTTCAAACAGGCCATGAGGTTGAGACCTCCTGAAAACCACAAAAGATGTGAGATCACCAAGGAAAACAACTGTATGCATTAATTCAACGTTGATATAAATTATGCATGCAATTGTTTATGGTATTTAAAATTACATCACCGTTGGGTAGAAATAAAGTTAAATACACCTTTTAATACTCAATGGAAAAGATCATGATCATGTTTATTAACAACGTTGGTCAATTAATAACATGGAACACAATCATCTTTAATCACTTTATCACATCTTTATGACAAAATTTAAACAAACTTTGTTGCATTATTGCAATTTAAAACATACATTTGCAGCGGAAACTTAATGATGACTTTCATGATACTTTGAACTTTACAGAAAAAATTCTGCCTTTAAATCATTCTCTAGTCAAAATATACTTGCAATAAGATGACTAGAGAAAACTATGCAAAAAATGCTTAAAAACCTTAAGCAAAACAATTAAAACAACTCTGTAAAATAAAAAACAGAAAAAACTGGTTAAAAAACGCCCTACTAGGCCTCTCCCTGGGCGGCCTGCAGTGGCCTAGTGCCAGCCGGGGCCAGCCTGGCTCGCCAGTGACTGCCGCAACCAGTGGCCTTGCCACGCCTGTCAGCTGCCAACCTGACCCGCCAGCAAGCCAGCAGCCCTTGAGCCATGCCGCGCCCCCCCGCGTGCTTCATCCTGGCCGTTCGTTCGCCCTACCCTAGATCTAACGGTCGCGCGCGCGTTTCGGCCGCATAAAAGCCCCAGACCGCCGCCCCCCTCAAACCCTAACTTCATTCCCCCCCCCCACCCGCCCCCGCGTCCACTCCGCGTGAGCCCAGCGGTGGCGCCGCGGGCTCCCCGCGTGCTCACGGCGGCGGAGCCGCGTGCACACCGCGTGAGGCCGAGGCGAGGCGGCCGCCTACCGCGCGCCCCTCCATCTTCCTCTGCTCCGGCGGCGCGAGCCCCGCGCGAGGCCGAGGCGAGGTGGCTGCGGCGGCGCGCCCCTCCCTCTGCCCCTCTGCTCCGGCGGCGCGAGCCCCGAGGCGAGGCGAGGTGGCTGCAGCGGCGCGCCCCTCCCTCTGCCTCTTTGCTCAGCGCCAGACGCCTTGGTCGGGCGAGGCGAGGTGGCGCGTCAGCCTCCTCTGCCTGTCTCCGTGGCGGCGCTGGCGAGGGGCCGGCGGTGGCCGCCCTCAGCACGCCCCTCCCTCACCCCTTTGCTCGCTAGCCACGCCCCCCCCGCCCTCCTTGCCGGCGGTGCGTCCACCCGAGGGTGGGCGCACCACCGTCAAGAGGGGTGGTGGCGGAGCCCTTTGCGCTACGGGTGGCCCCTTTTTTTGTTGCTTTGTCCATGGGGAAACGGCGGCGCCCCCCCCCCCTGCTCCTTGCCGATGTGTGCATCCACCCAAGGGTGGGTGCACCGTCGTCAAGTGGCCGAGGTGTAGGGCAGAAACTTTTCGATTGAATCTTCATTAGGGTCTATGGGGCTTTGTCTTTGATTTGGGATGCTTTTGGGGCTTAGATCTAGGGTTTCCTTTGCCCCGAAGGGGTATTTCTTCTTCTAGATGTCTCCCAAAGGGATGCCCATCTAGATCGAGAGGAAAGGCGTGGCCATAGGGCAGACGCTCTTTAGATCTGAAGTGTTATGCCGTCGTGAGATGGTGGAGTAATCCAAATCAGGGAGATTCCTTTTTATGAATGGCGATGTGACCTAGGTGCTTGAAGCCGATGACAGCCGTTTGCCTTTGAGTGTCTTGAACGTGTAAGACCCGTTGATGATGTGACCGACCAGGGCGTACCGCTAGCAATTAGCATCAAGTCTAGTAGAAAGTTGGGCGAGAAGATCAATTCCCGCAAAACAGAAGTTTTTCACCATGTATCGGCATGTTTTAGGAACTGCATGCTATCCCCTTCACACAAACCATCAGTTTGGTCAGCTGGATATGTGACAACGTCCCAGTTGGTCGGCTGGATATACACTGATACATAATAGTAAAGCTCAACTGAGAATTTGATTATAAACGACATGTCTACTTTCTCGATGCAATTTACAATCTACAATATGCCTTAGAGTTAGATAATCAGAAACAGAGTATCCGGTTAGTATGTGACTGTATGTTAACACATGAGACTGAAGTGCATCCTTCATTTACAATTAGAGGTGCTTTTAGTTTTATCTATTGACTGCCACCGTGGAGTGGTCCAGTGTATCCCTAATACTGGCAAGTGAGACGCGAGCCTTTGTTGACTGCTTCGATACTACCACAGAATCGATTGCAAATGTGTATCCACATCATGCATGTGTACCCGATCAATTACAATATATTGATATATCTTTATATATACTAGTGTACCGTGTACAACAATGGCCCTGAACTAGCTAATATAAGGACACTGGGTATATATTGTGTTTGTCAAGAGAAGGCAGAGCTCTATTCATTGTGTGATGGTGTGCTACAAATATCAGCAACTTCTACCTTGATCTTCCCCCATTTCAAAAAAAAAGTACACCAATCAAATTGCTTAACTATAACTTAATTAAGCCAAATCCAGAACATGTGCGCTGCATTAATTTTTGGCAGATGTTTCAACTGATTCATCCAGCAAAGCGTGTATTATTTTGGAATGACGGAAGTTCCTTGGCTAATAGGGTGGTGGGTACATGATCAAACTGTGAAACTTTCGCAGTTTGTGCATGATAGCATGGTAGAAGCCGAATGATCTTGGCATTTCCATCCAGTACTCACCGTTCAAACAGAGGCGGGGCAGCTATAAAACACATCCTCCCGAGGAACTAATTGAACAATATGTATGCCATATCTTCTTAGCAGGAATTATGGTTCCTGCGTGAGACATTGGAGTAGACCAAATATATGCTATACCTAAACCAATCCTCATCAGCGATGCATCCTTGCAAGAACACCATCAGTTCACTTCGCATTAAGGAAGAGAACAGTCCAGCACCACGGAGTCCTACGAGCCAACGGCTTGGTCAGGCGAATACTGAAGCCAAACAGGCTGTTAACTTCTTTTGCTTTGAATGTCACACCATAGCCAAAAGTAGCCGGTGGTACTAGAGCCGACATGGACCTGGTGTAGTGTGTGATTTCTTCAATTTACTAGAATGTATCCATTAACAATCTCGTTTGTGTCCAATTGGGTTCGGCTAGCTATCCATTCTTGTGCATCTGGTGGTTTATTTGGGGAATGGAAAACTCCTGATAGGAAAATCCTCAGAGAAATCATGTGTAGAAGTGTTTTGGCCAAAACCTAAATGGATACCTTCTGCAAATTGTGGAGTAATTCCTCAAGCAGAAACAAAACCAATGCTTTATATCAGTAGTCACGTTCTAGCTTTTTGTCGGACAGGTTTCCACTGAAAAAATCATCACAAACAAAATATACATGCCACAAAACATTCGTTACATAATCAACTTAGAAATTTCTATGATGGCTGCATCAGTGATCTAATACTTCCAAAGTAAGAGTTGATATTTGCGCCGCTTGGCACTGTTCGAGTCCATGAAGAACATCACTAGCTACTCCAACAAACCCATGAAAAAGACTATATTACCGTATCACTTACGAGTGAACCATACATGTCAATTTGTTGAAATCCTAGAGTGCCTCATTTCTGTAATCAATTTGTTGGATTCTTCTCTGGAGCACCGCGTGTGGCAAAACAATGGACATTTTCTAGATTCATTCATAAGTAGATTTAGGCCTAGTTCTGAACATAAGAGTTGTCGCACATTGAACTCGGACTACACCATGTTTATTGTCGATCAGAGGAAGTACCACTAATAGAAAACGGGCCTTTCGTATGGGCCATTAGTCCTGGCTGTGGCTGGGGCTGAGACTAATGGTCCGGACCCCAATGGGATGAAGATGCCCACTGTGTATGGCATCATAGTCCTGGGCCGATTGGGTCCATTTGTTTCGATTTGGGACATAAACCGGGACTAATGGGTCTGGGACCTGCAGCGCGCTGTGGGCACCCCCATTATTTCCGGTTTATATCTCAAACTAGGACAAATGGACTGGCTCTATATATATAGTCCCTTCCCTTACTCCTGTTTTTTTCCTGGTGGGAGGTGGTATATGTTTATGCTGGTTTTTTGGCTCTATATATATACAGTCCCTCCCCTCACTCCTGTTTTTTTCCTAGTGGGAGGTGTTATATGTTTGTGCTGGGTTTTTTTCATATGCACTAGAGGTGTTCGATGAAATGCCCGTTAGAGCGATGCGACTTGAGTTCACACAAGACAAACATGATATGAGATGCTCGCGCCATATTTAAGTTTTCTCATCTTTGTTTCCATGTATCCTAAAAGGTTAGCAACTATTTTCTCGTTTAGACCGTGTGGTACTAATTTTAGCATCGTGATTGTGTTTGATATGTAGTTATATGATGTAGATGAGCCATCCATGGATACACGGTGACCGACGCTCTAGCGCTTACAGAGAAGGCTTGCGTTCTTTTCGCCTTGTGTCCGAGGCGAATAATCGGCGGGATGGTTTTATGTGTTGTCCATGTGCTGAATGTCGGAATGAGCAGGCTCACACTTCCTCGAGAGTCATTCAGAGCCACCTTCTTTGGTCCAGTTTCATGTCTAGCTATAATGTTTAGACCAAGCACGGAGAAAGAGGGGTTATGATATAAGACGATGATGAAGAAGAGAACGATGATGACAACTACCGATTTATGTTCCCTGAATACGCTGATACAGTATTGAAAGACAATAAAGAAGGAGGTGAAGAATGGACACTAGATAAGCCCGCTGATGATCTTGGTCGGGTCATTTCTAATGCAAAGCAAGGCTGTGACACAGAAAAGGAAAGGTTGTAGTTCGAGCAGATGTTACATGACTACAACAAATTGTTGTACCCAACTTATGAAGATGGCCAGAAGAAGCTAGATAGCACACTAAAATTGCTGAAGTGGAAAATATTTGTTCTAAGTGTGAATTATTTTTCTCATGCCTACTAAATGTATTTCATGTGCTTATTATGTACATGAAGAACTTTGTTTGTTAAGTTTGAAACTACCTCTGCTCCTAACTATAAGACGTTTTAGGAACACACAAAATTCATTACCAATGGTTCCCTGGGAAATGTCGATGCATTTGATTGTCACATCACACATACTCCCTCCGTTTCGGTTTATAAGACCTACGCGTATTTCTAGGTCGATAAATTAACCAACTTAGCATGAGTTACATAAGATAAAAACTATACTATTAGAAACTTCAAATGTTATATTTTCTAATGATATAATTTTTATATTATATAATTCATATTATATAGCTCATGCGGACGACCTAGGTATACGCGTAAGTCTTATAAACTGGGATAGAGGTAGTACATAGTATCAAATCTCTGTTTCCATTACTTAGGATACCGACGCATATTTAAGCATGCTGTTGATGTTTCTCGGGTCGCAGGGCAGCCAGTTGGCAAGCCTTCATTGGACCATGAATATTTTTTAACCAATGACTATACACTTCTGTTTCTGTCCCCTACCCCGCGTTGGCATCGATGTCTTGGCTGCCCATTTATCACCTAGCAATTGGCCCTTAAGCCCACCTCCTTTCCCAAGTGGTCCCAGATCCACCCCGTATTACTCGTTTGTCCATCTGTCCATCTGCAAATACATACACGTGTACTCCGTCTGTACAGGAAGACGTGAGCGGTGCGATCCCAGTCTGAGGCCTTCACCCGCATCGAGCTCGCCTACCACGCCGTCACTATCGCGATGGGCCACCACGTCCTGCGCTGCGTCGAGTTCCTCGTCGGCGAACGGCCGCCCTCCGGCACCGGCAAGCCCGACGACCGCATGGTCGGCTACTCGGGCGACACGGTCACCGCCGCCAACGACCACATCCTCAGGTATGATCGGTTGGTACCAGGTCCGAGTCAGCTCCCTGTTTCCAATTCGAGCCCCGTACATACACATATCAGCTGATCGATCTGCCTTTTAATTCATGTCCCGTACGTACACATATCAGCTGATCGATCTGACTTTTAATTCATGTCCCGTATGTACACATATCAGCTGATCGATCTTCCTTCTGATTCATGTCTCGTACGTACACATAATCAGCTGATCGATCTGCTTTTTTTCACTAGAGTCCGTGTATAATATCCTCTGGTTAGTTGGCGGACGGGTTGCGGGTGGGTTGTGTGCGGGCCGAAGAGTCCCATATTGCCCTCTTTCTGCCGTTTTCATATTGGTTTGCCCTTATGGTCATTCTGTACTAGTGATATTCAGAGAGTGGCTAGATGGAGGAAAAACGATGAGATTACTAATACTAAAGTAGAGTGATAAACGTTCTTGCAGGGGCTCCCGTGCGCCAGCGCCTAGCCGCACCGGGGTGTCCACCGCCAACGCTTGCCTCCCCTAGCGTCGTCAGAGGCATCACTGGGCTAAGTCCTCTTGACACAGTAGCGACAAACTCACTCTGGTCGCGGCCCTAGGGTTACGCCTTATCTGTCTCCTCTGGCAGCGGTTGGGCGATGGGACAGAGGCCAAACTACTGTTAGGCGCATTGTATGCAGGTGGGACAGTAGCTGGCGATGACATGGTGTTGGTCCAGATTTGGACCCGTTTGTGACGGAGAGCCATAGAAGCATGCTCATGCCCCTTCTTCTGTGGGTGTATTTTCCCATATCATATGGGCATCATGGCAGCTACACTGGGTACAGTCGCGGCATCCTCCTTCCGGATGTGGTCGGTCGATTGGTTGCTAGTTGTGGTGGATCTCGGGTTCCCATGTCTACTCCCGGCTGCGAGTGGAGGAGGCACGGCTGCAGGTGAAAACCGTTCTATAACTTAGGTCATGGTGGGTGATGGCGACGATACACCATTACATTGTTGAAGGCATCATCATTGCATCCATGAATACCTCGCACGAGATCCTCTGAGGAAAACACTAGATCTAGGGCTCCTAGATCAGATGATAGTGCCTCTTTTGGTGTCACTCTCCCTCCTTGGGGGGCATTTTTGGAATAGGTGCTTGATGGAGGATGCAATAGATGGAGCATTGTTACATCTACTGCCTTGACGATGACGGGTCTAGGCGGCATTGCGCAGGGGGACTTGTTGTCAGAAGTGACATGATGGACTCACGCAGAGCGGGGGCACTGTCTGGAGTTGTGGCGGTGTCGACGGCAGTCCTGGTGGTGACTATGCGGATATCTTCCAGAAGATTGCTTGACGGTTCGACGCTGATGATGTCTTCTGGAGAGTGTGCATGAGGTTCTTGTTGAGGGTCTTCTAGATCGGATGTGTGCTCCCGGTTCACCATAGGCTGACTTGGTGATTCCCTTGATACCTAGTTGGATGGTTGTCGTTTGTATTTTTATGGCATAAGATCCGGATGGCATGATCATCCCCATTGCATGTTTGTAGGTGTTGTGTATTGGCTTCACGTTGTTTGATGCATGCTCTTGCCAGATTTTTGTTGAATAAAACATAAATAAAGTCCGTATGCATCTTTTCAATGCAGTGTTCCTAGGTCTTAACCTCCTTTTTGAAAAAATAAAAAAGATAGAGAAGAAGCGAGCATTCGAAAATTCCTCATTTATAATTATTTTCAATAGAAAGACATTAAGAAAAACGATGTTACAATCTAGTGAACAATCCTCAACATGCATGTGTATTGATCGAGTTATTGAAGTCATCACTAGATCGCCTAGTACATGTAATCAATTATACTAGTGCACAATTAACGTTGCCCCTAATCGAAGTTTATAAAAATGATGTCCCCATATTGTTTTAAGAAGACGTCATAGCTCTCTTTATTTTGCTACCACATTTTTTTGGAAATGAGCGCTTTATTATAAGTAATAAGTTTACACCCGGCCTTTGCATAACTAGGATGCACACAGTCGATAAACCACACAACTTCAGACCAAAGCAAAAGTTCTAAAAATACATAAAAATGCCAACAAAAATAAAGTTCTCCATAGTAGCTAAGCGAGATCTATCTGTAGATCACGTTGCCATCCATGTCGAAAGAAGATATCCCTCGCCGAGTCCTCCAACCGCATACAGCCTTCCGTAAACAAGTCACGAAACTCCATGCATTGGAAAGTAGTACAAGATCGGAGGATAGTCGTGGCTCGATAGATAACCTACAAGGGATAAGACATAATGTTATTAAAAATATTGTCATTTCTATATAGTCAAAGCGACCAAATAATGACAATCGCTCCCACCCTAAATAAAGTCTCATATTTATCCTCAATCTCATTTAGCCAGTTGCCAAATACATTGACTACCAGCCGTGGAGGAGATAAACCAGAGGCTATTTGGATGATTGACCATATAGCACGAGCGAACTTACATTGGAAGAATAAATGGCGTATTGTCTCATTATGATGACCAAACACACATTTCGTACTTCCATGTCAATTCCTCCTAACAAGATTATCTTTTGTGAGAATGACCCTTTTACGGAGATACCAAGCGAAAATCTTCGTTTTAAGGGGTATTTTCATCTTCCAAATTTTACTATTATCATCGACTGAAATATCAGGTTGGATCAGAGCTTTATACATTGAATCAACAGAAAATTTACCACTCGGTGATAATTTCCATTGGAATTCGTCCACACCCTTAGATAACTGTATCCTGGATAATCTTAATAAAAGATTGTTCCAAGACACTAGTCTTGGGCCTAATAGACTTCTTCTAAAAGACACATTAGGGGGATTAGTTTCCATCACCTTGGACAATGTATCCCCTTTGTGCCTGACAATCGAGTAAAGAGCTGGATATTGTTCACGAAGAGAATTTTGGCCAAGCCATCTATCTTCCCAGAACCTAAATATTAAAAGTACCAAATCGGAAGAAATGCTTTCTGGACGCCATTAGTTCAACCCCAAAATGTGAATCACCAGGTTTTCCAAACCATTTGAGACACCGCTTTTGAGCCTTCATATTTCCTCCATAGAATGGTTTGCCAGGCCCCTTCTTCTGTACGAAGTTTGAATGGCCATTTACCTAGGAGTGCAGTGTTTTTGACTTGCAAATCATGTATGTCCAGTCCACCGTATTCTTTGGATCGGTAAACCACATTCCATCTGGCCAGTCGATATTTGTTTTTCTCATTATCCTCTTGCCAAAAGAATCTTGAGCGAAAATAATCCACATTTGACAAGACCCCTTTTGGTATCTGGAAAAACGAGATCATACTTAGTACCATGTTGGTGAGTACTGAATTTATGAGTACTAGTTTTCCATCAAGGGATATAAATTTTCCTTTCCAACTATTAAGACGTTTCTGTAGCCTTTCCTCAATGAGCTTCCATTCAGCAATCGTGAGACGCCGATAGTGTATTGGTATTCCTAGATAATTGATTGGAAACTGACCCTGGCCACAGCCAAAAAGTTCGGCATATAGGTGGCCATCGTTTTTAGCCTCGCTAAAACAATACAAGTCACTCTTATGGAAGTTAATTTTTAATCCAAAGAGTTGCTCAAATGCTGATAATATTAATTTTAGATTCTTAGCTTTCTCCAGATCGTGTTCCATAAATAAGATTGTATCATCAGTGTATTGAAGTATAGATAGTCCACCATCAACTAGATGTTGAACCAGTCCTTCAATTTGGCCATCAGCTTTTGCTCTCTCAATAAGGATACCCAATATATCAGCTACTATATTGAATAATATAGGCGATAATGGATCCCCTTGTCGCATCCCTTTTTTGGTCTGAAAATATTTTGCTACCACATACCATCATCTTTTACCTTGATCAGTTGCTTGGTTAATAAGTTCCCATTTATAACCTAATTAAGCCCAACTAGTGGTATCAACATGAGAGCTATCGGATGGTGCAACCAGGCTAGAATCGTGTGAAGAGGAACGCATGCTCTTGGAATGATGCAAGTTATTGCTCCTTTGGGTGGGAGGGTTCATGAGCAACCTATAGAAGTTCTTTTGACTGAATTAAGCCGAATTCGAATATGGATACGAGTCGGAATTGGTGGGTGGGGAAACGAGATGCATGACAACACCAAGGGTGATTTCCTGCATACCACGTGAGGCAATCACAGGTACCCCTGCTCGCCATCTATCATGTCAAGAGGTAGGATTAGGACCAATGGTGACTTCTGTATGACAACATGAGAACAAGGCTGAAACTTGACGAGCTATACTCATGACTCCATTCGAATGGCTTGCAGCTATTATAAATGAACATGCCTAGCCGTCCAAAAGATGGGTATATCACTGAAGGTGCAAAAAACTGTTGATCTACAAAATAGTACCTTTCATGAGTTATGTATGTAAGTTTGATGCAGCTCTATGAAGTGTTATGCCGTCGTGAGATAGTGGAGTAAGCCAAATAAGGGAGATTCCTTTTTATGAATGGCGATGTGACCTAGGTGCTTGAAGCAGATGACAGTCGTTTGCCTTTGAGTGTCTTGAACGTGTAAGACGTTGATGATGTTACCAACCTCGGCGGACCTCGAGCCAATGGAATTAAGTTGGTCAAGAAGATTAATCCCCGCAGAAACCTACGTTTTTCACCATGTATCAGCATGATTAGGATCTGCATGCTCCCCCCTTCACAAAAACCATCAGTTTGGTCTCGGCTGGATATGTAATGACAACGTCCCAGTTGGTCGGCTGGATATACACTGATACAAAATAGTAAAGCTCAACTGAGAATTTGATTATAAACGACATGTCTACTTCCTCGATGCAATTTGCCGTAGAGTTACATGATCAGAAACGACATGTCAATAATATACTGTAGTGATGAGCACCTAGCACATCATGCATGTGTACCCGATCAAGTATGTGCTCATGTGCCTACAATTATATATACTAGTGTACTGTGTACAAGAATGGCCCTGAACTAGCTAATGTAAGGATACTACGTATATATAGTGTTTGTCAAGAGAAGGCAGAGCTCTATTCATTATGTGATGGTGTGCTACAAAGATCAGCAACTTCTACCTTGATCTTCCCCCATTTAAAAAAAAGTACGTCAATTAAATTGATCAACTATAACTTAATTAAGCCCAACTCCAGAACATGCTCGCCGCATTAATTTTTGGCAGATGCTTCAACCGATTCATCCGGCAAAGCGTGCATTCGTTTGGAATGATGGACGTTCCTTATTCTTTTTCTTTTTTTTTTGCAAGGGATGGTCGTTCCTTCGTTAATAGGGTTGTAGGTACATGAGCAAACTGTGAAACTTTCCAGTTTGTGCATGATAGCATGGCACAAGCCGAATGATCTTGGTTCCCATCCAGTACTCACCGTTCAAACAGAGGCGGGGCAGCTATAAAACATATCCTCCCGAGGTAGTAATTCAACAATATGTACTCCCTTTGTCCAGAAATAGGTGACTTGGGTTTATCTACATCTTCTTACGTACCAGGAATTATGGTTCCTACCTGAGACATTGGAGTAGACCAAATATTTGCTATACATAAACCAATCCTCTCCAGCGATGTATGCTTGCAAGAACACCATCAGTTCACTTCGCATTAAGGAAGAGATGAGTCCTGCACCACGGAGTCCTACGAGCCGATGACATGGTCAGGCGAATACTGAAGCCAAACATGCATGTTGACTTCTTTGCTTTAAATGTCACACCGTAGCCAAAAGTAGCCGGTGGTACAAGAGCCGACACCGTATCCAAAAGTACTCGGACCTGGTGTAGTGTGTAATTTCTTTAATTTACTAGAATGTATCTAGTAACAATCTCGTTTGTGTCCAATTGGTTAAGCTAGCTATCCATTGCTGTGCATCTGGTGGTTTATTTGGGGAATGGAAAACTCCTGATAGGAAAAGAGGTAATGTTTGGCTATGCGAAGAAACGAGAAATGTGGCTCATATATGGAATACTGAAGCATATGGAATACTGAAGCATATGGAATACTGAAGCCAAACATAAGTTGAGAAGAAACGAGAAATTAAGCCCATATACCTATCGTTTGAACTCCACTCTCCAAGACCCTAGGGGATTGACAGTCTTTGCTTTATCTTTTGGTATGGTGCTTCACATATGAAGCTAGAAATTGATGCACTATGTTGATTTTGTTATTTTTGCCTAAGGCAGGACTATCTATGTTTGTTTAACTCACTTCTTCAACTCAGTCAAAATTTGCTAGAAATACTACCTAAACTATTAGTTGAATTAATTTTTCTTGGACTAAGCTTCATAATTTGTAAGGAGCAATTATATAGCAGTTTCACAATTTTTTATCCATGATTACAGAAATGAGGCACTCTAGGATTTCAACAAATTTACATGTATGGCTCACTCGTAAGTGATACAGCAATGTAGTATTTTTCATGGTCTTGTTGGACTACCTAGTGATGTTCTTCATGGACTCGAACAGTGCCAAGAGGCGCAAATATCAACTCTTACTTTGGAAGTATTAGATCATTGATGCAGCCATCATGGAAATTTGTAAGTTCCTTACGTAACGAATGTTGTGTGGCATGTATATTTTTTTTGTGATGATTTTTTCAGTGGAAACCTGTCCCACAAAAAGCTTGAACGTGACTACTGATATAAAGTATTGGTTTTGTTTCTGCTCGAGGAATTACTCCACAATTTGCAGAAGGTATCCATTTAGATTTTTGATTTCCCTGAGGATTTTCCTATCACTTTTGCTTCGGTCCCCCACCCCCTCCCCCTTCCTCTTTCAAATTTTGACAAACAAAAACTCGATTCCGATTGTTTAGAGGATCGTACGAACCCATACGAACTCCGTATGATCCTCTTAGACGTATATTCACCATATACGTATGCTCATGTGCCTGTGGAAGGCGAAAATCAGAAGTTATATAACAACAACAACAAAAAATATGACATACAAAGACGTAGATCGCGATAATAGGAGGTGGGATCAGCCGGTCGGAACGTGGATTATACCCAGTTCGACCGAGTACACATATACAGAGATAGACGTGATCTCGATATGGGCATCATCGTTTAAATATAGATGGCGCCCACAGCTCTGTTAACACATCGTCGCCAACTCGCCATGGTACTATGGTGGTAATTCAGCATCTCTTAGACCTTCTTACCAGGAATCATGGTTCCTGTCATGCTTTGAGACATTGGAGTAGACCAAACATACCTTATAGCTAAACCAGTCCCGGTCAGCGATGTAACCAGTCAAGAGTGTCATGTGTGTTAACTAGGCGTCGAGGAAGAGGGCAGTCCAGCGCTCCTGGCGTCTATCATACCAAAAGATGTCCCGACTTACAGCCCAGCAACGTGGTCAGGCGCATTTAGGTGCAGAATCGAGCTATACCACCGGCCAGGAAACCGAAAATCTGTAGCCAAGAGCTGACATGAACCTAGGGACCTGGTGTATACTGCTCATTACTGTCCATATAGTGCAGCTGCCTATGTCCGTTATTGCTGCGCATATGGTGGCTGACTTGATATGCATATGGGATGTACAATGTATCTAGAAATAGTTTACTTTCCAATTTGGGAAAATGCATGTGGGAAACAGTACCACAGTACAAGAATTCCTTGGAAACCAAGTTCTTAGAAAAAAAATCAGTAAATTGTCGTAAGCTTCTTCAGCCAAAGAAAAAAAAAAGGCAAATGCTTTACACCGATAACAAATTTAAAATCTGAACTTTTTAAATAATGTGAACAGTTTTTCAAATATAAACTTCTAAAATTTTGAACTTTTTTCGAAAGTAGAACATTTCTCTTATCATAATTTTTAAAGTCTTAATTTCGATAACAAATTTAAAATCTGAACTTTTTAAATAATGTGAACAGTTTTTCAAATATAAACTTCTAAAATTTTGAACTTTTTTCGAAAGTAGAACATTTCTCTTATCATAATTTTTAAAGTCTTAATTTTTTTAATCACCAAATATTTTAAAATTTAAAACGATAAGAAAAAAGAAGGATAAGAAAAAGGAAGAAACGGCCGAATTGGGCCCGCGTTGGGGCAGCCATGAAATTTTTTCTTCAGGCGGAGACCGTCGCCATGCTGCCCTCTCTGCTCAGGTTCTGTCTTGCTTGATTTTCTGCAGGTGCACGGTCTATAGCGAAACTATGTGTTTCTAAGCGTCAGGTATCGTCGTCTCTCGTTATGAACGTATAAAGTTACCTCACAATCCCAGCCGACACCATGACTTTAAAATTCTCATCCGAAACCCAAACTATCTTTCTGCCGTGAGAAAGAAGAGACTATATATCACATGAAGAAAAGAAGAGGAAAATATACCTTATCACGTTGGTCGAATCTAGTTACAGAACAGAGGCAAAAAAATGGAGCCTGCAGGCAGGTTGCAGGTATTCCCACTAGCGCGACCACACAACCAAAAGCATGCAAAGGTCACATATGCCGGCAAACACACACGAGCGCGAGTCCAATCAGCGCATAATCATCCTCCACTATGCTCGGCCCCTCTCGAATTCCCTTGGCCCCGACATACCTAATACCTGATCGAGCGTCCACGGCAGAAAACCAAGGCGAGCGATCTCAGCGAAATCCTACGGATCATGGGAATCCAAGGCAAGAAAACAACTTCTCCACCGAGATAAGCAAAGCATATATATGCTCGCTGACCATTTCCCCTTTCACCTTTGTGGCTCACTAAGGTTTATCATCCAAAAACTCCGCTGAAAAGACGGCACTGATCGATCAAATGGTGCGCGGTGACTCACGCGCGCCATCGCGAGAGAGTTGTCGTTGTTATCGTTGTTCTTGTTGTTGTTTCGCCCCCAGGGGTAAGTAGATTGGCTGGACCTAGATCACACGTCGTCGCTACACAATCTCTCAACTTGCTGCGATCGGTATAAATCGAAGCGCACAGTAAAAAGTGACATTCGTTCTTTTGATGTTTTCTAGCGTCGGTCGTTTGGCAATCATGAAAAAGCAACCCTGGTGGGGCCAGCTAGCGAGAAATGATGAAGCTAAATATTCCATATCATCCCATGTGAAGTGTTGATGAATTAATAATTGTGTGTAGTCTTATGCTCTTACGGTACCCACGTCATGGCCGTCCGGTCTATCGTAGTGATCAGCAGACGAAAATATAGCCAACATGATTTTAGAAGCTTTGAAGGATGCATGGGTGAGTGGATCGAAAGCTTGCCTCAATATGGCCAATTAGCCAATTTGCTACACCGTGCAGTGTACGGCCAGCCTTTTTTTTGGTCCGGAGAATAAAGCTGCCGCGATAAACAGGTAACACATGCGACTATATTAATTAATTATTTAAGCGTGAACCGCAGGAAGTCTCTCAGCCATCCTGCGGCGTGCCTTGCCATTTTATTAGTTAATTGCAGTGTGGTGAGCTGCCGATCTGCCCACAAGCTTCTGTTCTAGGATGCTGCTTGTGGGCCATAGAGTGACCGTGTGTCCCATCATGTCGATGTTAGTTTTCTCCTCCCCTTCTCATCTCTCAGCGTCCTAGGGATTTCGGCCGCCACCGGCCTAGCTCTGGTCCTCTGCCAAATCCACCCCATCCCTATCCTCCCATCCATGACCATGAGAGAAGCAGGAAGGGTCGGTGCACCGAAGCGGCTCTTGCCACCACAGCCGTCGAGAAGATATAGGTCAACTTCTTCACGGCTCGGTGTCAGGAATCAAGTCTATCTTCGCCGCCGCCCCATTCCACTCTCTCCTCCTCTCTCCACATCAGACCCCGCCGGCGCCTCCAATCACCGGCAAGGTGGCAAACACAACAATTCCCTTTCTTTTTGGCAAGCCTCGCGGCTCTCGTGTATATATGCAAAATGCGACTAGTAGCTTTGCTTCGAGAAATATGGGATTGAGTGAGCTCCATGCTAGGAGCCGAGAGATATAGATTCTGCAATAATAGTGAGTTCCGTAGCCAACTTGGAGCCCTACAACTTGTGCTCACGAGACATTGCGTCTATGATTATCCACGTTATCGTGATAACAACATCTTATATTTCTAAACGGAGGGAGTACGTACTAAGCGTGAGGGTGTTTAATGGGACGGTGCGGAATTACACAATTTTTCTCACTGGACACAACAAAGATCAAACGGAATTGCTCGCCATTCGCCACGTTGTGATTAAGATAGCGAGACATCGATGAAGTGTTGTACATACCTAGTGGCAGTGGCACTGACTGCTGACCAAACTATCGGTGCCCGGAGTGGCTTATCAAAGAAGTTAATAAGTGGTTGAGAGAATTTTTTTGGGTCGGAAAAAAGGAGATAAATGGAGGCCAATGCCTGATAGCTTGGGAGAACATTTGCAAGACGACATGCTATGGAGGGCTAGGAGTAAAGGATCTGAGGCTACAGAGTCTGGCCTTGCGGGTGCGCTGGGAATGGTTGAAGCGCACGGACCCTTCGAGGCCATGGCAGGGGTTGCCGATGATCAGGGACGCAGAGGCCTTTGAGGTTTTTCAAAGCTTAGCAAGAATTGAGGTAGGGAATGGACAGAAGGTGTACTTCTGGAGTGATCGATGGATAAATGGCAGAACAACAGAGGAGATTGCTCCGCTGGTCGTCGGCTCGGTCAACACACACGGGAAGAATAGCAGACTAGTCGCAGAATCCCTACTTGCTGACATTTGGATGGAGGACTATGCTCAAGACCTGACATCGGAGGGGTGTCTGCAATGTTTGCTACTTTGGGAAGAAATTGAAAACATAGAGAGGGATCCTCGGAGGCCGGACACCTTCACTTGGAAGGGAGCGCGTGAGGGCCACTACTCGGCACGAGATACATATCGCATGCCTAAACAGGAAACGTCAGATTCAGCATGCACAAGCCGATCTGGAAGTTGAGAGCGCCACTGAAGTGCAAAATCTTCGGGTGGCTAGCGATAAAACACAGGTTGTGGACCTTAGATCGGCGCTTCTGGCATGGCCTCCAGGATCATTCGGAGGAATGCTTCACCTATATGCAAGAGGAAGACAACGTTGAGCACATCCTGGTGCAATGTCCATATGCGAGGCATGTTTGGTTTAGATGCTTTCAGGAGGTGTAGCTCCAAATTCGGCAACCGCAATGCTGGTCGAAAGCAAGAGGGCAGGTGCACACCACGGACAGGAGACATTTCGACACCCTAGTACTGCTTGTTGCTTGGACCTTATGGAAGCAGCGGAATGCCCGCGCCTTTGGCAACGTCAGGCAACAATGTAACTCGCAGGAGGCGGTGAGGCGAATCAGAGATGAATTTAGTCTTTGGGAATTTGCTTCCGGAGGAGGGAGTCACCACCTAGAGCGAGAGTAGGCTTTAGTTGGTGTGTGTTGAGAATCGAGTGTTCGGAAGCAATTGTGCGCATTTGTTCTTCAACTTCTTGTAATATGTTGTTTGCTCCTTCTATAAAGATATGGTACGCTATTGGCGTACCCTCGAAAAAAAGTATCAGTGCCGAGTCAGACTAAAAGCCGCGTCGTCTCATGCGAAGACGGCCTAAATACACTCTACTACGCAAAATCGGTCGGGTAGACAACTCTACAGCCTTTTAGAAACAGGCATGCGTCCAGCTATATTAATATAGCAATCATGATTGATAACGTTGTTGGACCAGAAAACACAATGCCCAAAAGACAAAAAAAAACAAAGCCGACGACAGCGGCTCGACGAAAACGAGAGTGATGCGCAACCGCTGCGCCCATCTGAGAATTACCACCCCTCTCCTAGACTCTCGAAAGCGTCACATATCAAACAACACCTCCAAGAAGGAAAGCGACGACGAAGACGTTGCTGCCCGGACGAGTCCTAGGGATTTCCCTGATACACTACGGGAGGTGGGAAAAGGATACACCCGACGCCCTTCAAGAAGGAAAGCGACACCCGCATGCGTCACCACGTCGGTGTCAAGACGATAAGGATTTCTCCAGACCCCTCAAAACACCACACTCCCGGACGCTTTGAAGCTCCACCAAGCTCGCCGCCCACCAACACACGCCACCACGATCTTGTAGTCACCACCGTCGCCTCATCATGACCCATAATGCGAGGCTGGAACGACCGAAAGGAAGAAACTTTGGCGAGGGTCAACAATACAATGACATGCGGGAGGGAACAACCTCCACCGCCGAAAGGCGATAGCCGCCCGAATGTAGCAACTGGGGAAAACCAGGCCCTCTTTGGTCCGGCCGAGCCCAAAGGACTCATGAAGCCCCACTGCCACACTGCAGCAAGGGTGTCACCATCGCAACCGACCCTAGAACTAGTCCCTACCTCACCGCCCGCCAGTAGATCCAGTGCCACCGCAGATCCCTGCCGCGAAGCAACTGCGCTCTTGCCACCGTGCTCATCCGGGAATACCGGTCCATCGCCGGTTTGAGGATCTCCATATGGGCCGGCAAGGACGAGGAGGGATGAACACGTCACCTCTGTGCCGCCCTTGGGCCACCATGGGCCAGATTTGTCAGGCGACCACCCGACCTAGGCCCGCCCGGCCAACATCCGATGTCCTGGCCGCGCCATATCTAGGAGGGGCGGTCTGCCACCCGATGCTCGCAGTGATCAAGGTCCCCGGACGGGGACCGCACGACCCAGATCGGGCCCAAACTGGCCCAGATCTGGCCATGCGGAGCTCGCCGCCGGTGGCACCTGCTGCCCCGCCCGTTGGACTGCCCGTAGACGCCGCTTGGAGGGTCCCGCCGCACCCCGTCCCTCAGCAGCCCCGCCGCACCCACCATGGCACACCGCCGCCAGCAAGGCGCCCCACGCATGCTGCCATCGCTGGGAGGAAGAAGATTCGCTGTCGCCGTCATCGTCGCCCGCGGGGGGCAAGAGAGATGAGTCGCGAGACGGTTTTCTTTTTTGACTGCACCACCACACCTCTAGAGCCCGAAAGCACCGCCACGCTGATCCGAATAAAACGTGTACGGTCGTTAAGCCATTCTAGAATTCCACACGGAAGGTACAAGATCTCCATTGCCACTTCACGCACGTAAACTGAGAGCATCTCCACTCGTTGGCGAACCTAAGCCGAAATCCGGATCTTTTTTTGGCCGGACAGAACTTGATTACGGCCTGGGTACGCCCAGTTTCCCACTCGCGTACCCATGCCTAGTTCCCGGGACGTCGTTTCCGCTCAAATTCGGCTCAAGTTCGTCCATATTTCAGCATAGTTCGGCATACAATGAATACAAAACAAATTACGACCAAAGTTCGGCGAAATTTTAAACATAGTTCGGCGTAAATGTAAACATAGTTCAGCCTGCAGTGAAAATACAACATATTTCGGCCAAGTTCGGCCAATTCATGTTGGGCATCTACGACGTGTTGCCCCCGCGTATCCATAGGTGTTCAACAAGATCATTCTGCAGTTGTTGATGCATCGCTGGATCTCGAATCTCCTGACGCATGGCGATGAATGCAGCCCAGGTTGGAGGCACCTGATGATCAGGCTCGGCAAGAGGACCCTGTAGATGGTATGGCTCGTTCTCCTCGAGCAAACTCAGTGGATCCTTCCTCTCATTCTCAATGATCATGTTGTGCAAGGTCACACAATAGTTCATCACTTCTCACATTTGATCTTTCAACCAGGTCATAGAAGGGAACCGGACAACTGTAAACCTCTGCTGGAGCACACCGAATGCTCGTTCCATGTCCTTCCTGCAAGCTTCATATTCCTTGGCAAAGTGAGAATGCTTGGGGAGCATTGGGTTTGAGATAGTCTTCATAAATGTTGGCCATATTGGAAAGATATCATCTGCTAGATAGTATCCCTTGTTGTAGTGGTGCCCGCTGATCTCAAATTCCACAGGGGGAGCATGACCCTCAACAAGCTTGGAAAACACAGTTGAGGAGTTGAGGACGTTGATGTCGTTGTTTGATCCTGCCATGCCAAAGGAGTGCCAGAAACAAAGATCATGTGTAGCAACTGTCTAAAGTATCATAGTGCAACCTCCTTTGTGGGCTTTGTACATTCATTGCCACAAAAATGAATAGTTCTTCCACTTCCAATGCATGCAATCTATGCTTCCAAGCATATCAGGAAATCCTCTACTTTCATTGACTGCGAGGATCCGAACAGTGTCTTCGGCAGTGGGTGATCTCAAGTACTGTTCCCCGAACATTGCAATCACTGCTCTGCAGAACCTGTACAAGCAATCGATGGCGGTAGACTCGGCGATGCGGAGATAGTCATCAGCACTGTCAGCCGGCGCTCCATATGCAAGCAACCTCATCGCCACGGTGCACTTCTGCAGTGAGAAAAACCCAACCAAGCAGGTGTTGTCCTTCTTGCAAACGAAATAGGGGTCGAACTCCCGAATGGCATGCACGATCTTGAGAAAGAGCTTCCGGCTCATCCTGAAATGGCGGCGAAACACGTCCTCTCCATGGAGTGGCTGGTCGACGAAGTAGTCGGCGTACAACAAGCAGTAGCCCTCTATCCTTTGCCTCGCCTTGTACTTCCGGCGACCCGACGCCGAACCACCGTGCTTCGGCTTCGCCATCTGCATGTACAGCTGGGCGAGCGAGGCGAGGATTTCTAAGTGCTCTTCACCTTCGGCGACCTCGGCGCTCTCCTCCTCCAGCAGTACGGCGAGTATCTCCTCGTCGTCGGAGTCCATGGCGAGTATCTCCTCGTCGTCGGAGTCTATGGCCGAACCAGCCAAATGCCGAACACTTGGCGGGCATGGTGGTGGGAGCACGCAACAAAGTAGAGCTATGGCGAAGTTAGGGCGGCGAAAGCGGCGGACTGGGCGACAACTACGGCGAGCGTATCTAGAGGCGTGGGCATGTCTCGGCGTGGAGGAGCTCCGACGGCGAAGTTATGGCGACAGAGGCGTTGGGAGCTCTTCGCCGCAGTCTGGGCGAGTGGGGTAGGTAAGAATGGGACTATCTCGCCGACAGAGCTGGACCACGCTCATTTTGGCTGCATCCGGCGTTCGCAGGGCGTACCCGAAAACCTGGGTTCGGCGTGGAAAGCCCGAACCAAAAATCGCTCAAATCCGGACGAAAACAGGTTCTTGGATACGCGACTGAGACGATTTTCGGCGTCCGGATCGACGTCCTAGGTAGTCGAGTGGAGATGATGTGAGTTCTTTCTCGTTTCCCACTATTGGCGGCCTTGTTCAGGCAGCGCCGTCATTTCCCCCGTTTTTCCTGGAAACGGCAGCGGGCTGCGCTTTGAAAGTGGCCTGAAGATGTGGCTCTACTTGCATAGAGGAGAGACCGACGTTGACACGAGCATCTCGCTTTGGCTAGCTTTGATGGAGAGATATATGATGTGTTGCGTCGATGGGTATTGCTCGATGATCGATTCTTTTAATTTTGTTTGGCTAGATATACAATATAGGATCAGGTTGTTCTAGGCCTCAGGCTGGTCCTCTCTATAAAATGGTCAGACCGTGTTTAGACCTTTGAATTCAAGGTCATTAGGAAAATGCCTGCCGGTCGGGGATATTACTATACTGAGCCAAAACAGGATGAGAATGAAAAGATTCAGTTGATATTTTAATGCTTCACGGAGAGAAGTTCCCCTCTCCAATAATGTCATTATTCTAATCGTAAGGAGTAGTAGAAAAATGTGTCCACGTCAACAAGCAAGCATCGTCCACATGTACACCGCTGGTAGCAAGAGTGAGCCGGTGGTTGAGCTCGTGTTGTCGTCGTCAAGCCTAATTCGACCTTCAGGAAGAAGTTTTCCATTGAATGTGATATGGGTTTGGGAGTATTGCATTTGCATGCAATGTTCGAGGTTTGAGTATTCCTACTAGCAGCATATAGTAATGTGCGTTAGTGGAGGAGGATCAATCACATAGACACGTGTTATGTTTTCTCTAACCACTCGAAATCAAATATGCGTCTGCAGTGTGACTGTGTCTGTAGCCCCAGTTTTTTTTTAACTGGTGGACATCAGATCTGGTGACCGCCCATGATTTTTTACGAGTCACCCTGACGCACAGGCACAGCACAAGCCGGCCAACAGATGTTGCCGTCCATTGATCGAAGAATGCGTTCTGTGTTCCTCCCAAGTTCAGATCAAATGTTGTTGTCTCTTAGACCATGTACTATGTGGATTCGGTTCAAAGAAAATTATGTCAGGGTTATGAGTTGACTATTTTTCTCTACTATGTGTGAATTGCTTGTGAGTCCCATACTCAAATAAACAACTAGCATCTCTCATATGGTTGGCTGACAATCTCTCTTTTGTCTTTACTCTATGCCATATGGGCCAGAAGACCTCACCCCATGCATGCATGCATACTTCACCAGGGAAGAAGGGAACCAAAAACTTGATTCGCTTTTTGTGTCAAGCCATATAAATCGATTCACAAAAATGTATTGAACCAGTTTAAGAGAGATGAGAGACGATAAGAATCGCTTTTGGCCCACTGATCAACCTCCTCTATATTAGTTTAAGAGAGATGAGAGAGACGTGGTCTTAGCTTACTTTATGGTTTACCACTGATCAACCTCCTCTATATTAGCTTATCAAAACGTACTCCCTCGAATCCATATTATTTGTCGCATAAATGGATGTATATTTAGACATGTTTTAGTGTTAGATATATCTAATCTAGTGACAACTAATATGGACCGGAGGGAGCACTATAATTTAGAAAGGCGGTAATATTTCTTTGACATGGCACACATGGCAGAGAAATGTAACTTGCGAATCGATACCGAGCAGCGGTGACATCTTGCACAAACTCAGACGGTGTTATTATTGTATCGTCAAAATTAGACCATTTCTTATGAAAATTAAATTAGGTCATGGATAAAAAGATGTGTCTTAGCAAACACGGTGCCTTGTTGCATTGCATCATATACTAAACGACCGATTTCAGTGTCGAACTGTCGGGGAAACAACCTCTTCATGGTCGCTGTGTTTCTCCACAAATGGAACACACAAGTGTCTAGTCCCCCGGGCTTTCTAGAAGGGTGCCAATCAGCCACTACTTCTTCCAAGTGTCACAAGATGACCTTCTGCAAGCAGTCGCAGGGAGGCTGGCGCTTGGTTACATTAACAAGGACACATGAACAAACGCGATTCGGAAGCATATATTCCATAGGGGTGATGGCTTCAAGAGGATCTTAATTTCAGTGAGTGCTTTCTAGGCTGCTGTTGTGTGCTCTTCTGAAAGAAACATCTATTACTAACGGTTTTGAAAGCCACCTCTTGAGACTCAGTCCAACGTTTTTTTAAGCAGAAGGTAGAGGATTCTATGTATTATAGTTCCAACATAGAATCGACTAATATATGAAATTCAAGAAGATTGGAATTCGGTTTACATTAGCATTTGACATTTGGTAATAAGTTGCTCGATATTGCCCTCTTCGACCTTCTTTTTTGTTTTTCCTAGATGCAGTGGTGGGTTACTTGTGAATGGTAGGTTTTTTAAGGGAATTCACACTATAATGGGAGTACATGAAGTGGCACAACCATGACTACAAGCAAAATATGGTAACAAACACTTGGTACTCTACCAAATGCAGCGATGGGTCCATCTAGAGAATGCCCCCTGAAGTCCTACAGCAAAGACTGAGCAGCCTACAGGCAACGGTATTCCCGCTAGCACGACCACACAACCAAGCATGCACCACACACAAACAAGTCCAATCAGCGCCTAACCACCCTCCACTACGAGTCGACCGTCCACGGCAGAAAACCAGGGTGATCGATGCGTCGATGGATCGATCTTTACCCGAGGCAGGAAATCAACTTCTCCACCGATCGAGATAAGCAAAGCATATGCTCGCTGACCATTAAGGTTTATCATCCGACAACTACACAGAAAAGACGGCGTCGGTCGATCGGTGCGCGGTGAGTCATCACGGCATGCTATAGAGTAGGAGTCGTTATTGTCGTCGTCGTTGTTGTTTTCCCTGGATCACAGTCGTCCCTACACGACCTCAACTTGATGCATGCGCGCGATCGGCATCGAGGCGCACAGTGTGGCCTTTGTTTTCGTTCCTCGGCCTTTTTCTTTATCGTTGGTCGTTTGGCAATCATGAAAAACCAACCCTCGGCCACCAGCTACGGAGAAAATATCAAGTTGGATAGTGCTCTCTTCGTTTTAAATATAAGATGTTTTAGCTTTGTAAAACTAATAAATCTAGGCTTTTTTTAGTGTGTAGGTTCACTCCGAACCTCAACGAATTCACGTACTAAAAGGAGCCTAGGTACATTAGGTTTATAGAGCTAAAACATCTTATATTTTAAAACATAGGGAGTATTTCATATCTTCTATTGCGAAGTGTGCATGAATTGTGTGTAGCCCTATGGCTCCCATGCCATGGCCGTAGGTCTATCGTAATAATCAGCCAAAAATATTTCTTCGCGAGAGTACTTCCTCGGTTGTCTTAGATTTTTTTAAATTTAGATAAATCTATATATAAAATAGTGTTTAGATTTATTTAAATTTAATAAATTTTAGACATCTATTTTGAGACAGAGGGAGTAATAAAAATAACCAGCACGATTTTAGAAGCTTGGACGGATGATGACTTGGGAGCTAGCGCACGTGTCTGACAAGAGATAGAAGAGTAGATGGATCGAAGGCTCGCCGTTCGGTGACTCCATCCAGTGGTGCATATGGCCAATTTGCAGGGGTTAATTTTGTCTTGAGAGGAACCTTTGCTAGCCTAGACTAGTGTTCGTCGTCACAGGAGACATGTATGCAAGCTAACCACCACTGCATGCACGTAGTAGGTGTACATATAGCAAGACTTTTCTGTCTCAGATGTAAAGTGTGGTGCGATGAAGAGAGAATGCATGCATGTGATGCCATGCTAGGAGCCGATCCAATAATTGAGATGTCCATTCGAGTTCAGTACCCAACTTGGAGCCCCAACTTGTCTCTACGCGAGATGTCGAATACGATTATCCCAAGTTATTAGTGCCGTGACGAGGAGGTTGTTTGATTGGAGGTGCCGAATTGCATAATTTTCCCAGTGATCACATCAACACAGAACACCTCACAATCCTCCACGTCCTGATTAAGATCAATGAAAAAGAAATAATCGTGACCCTTGTTCAAACGCTATACATGCTATAGCATGCCAATAGCGCGTGCCATAGTTGAAAATAATATATTTTTTAGAAAGAATAAAGGATATAGTGAAACATATAGATGTTTTAGCTCGATCATGTTTGGGTACTCCACACCCTCTCATATGCTCTCTTACTCTACATCCACCAACAAAAAAAATAGCATGCTATATATAAAATAGCGTTAGCGCTATGATATTTTGAAAATAGCGGCATAGTGAGAAAAATTACGAAAATCTAGCGTGGTATCTCCAAATACTCCCATTGATCTAAATTAATGGACTCTAGATTCGGGTGTACCTATCCCTAAAACATGACTATACATCTGAATCTAGACAAATCCGAGTTCATTGATTTAAATTGGAGGGAGTACTATATAGCAGACGCTATATATTTCATTCATTAAGATAGATGACGCATTGTGAAATTCTTTCAAGCATTGTGACCTGATCTGATGGCACTAAATTCTGACCAAACTTTCAATGCCAAGTCTGACTGAGAGTCGTATCGATAGACCGACGTGAAGACGACCACCGTTCTACTACGTACTCCCTCCGTCCTGAAAATAATGTCGCATAATTGTGTAGATTCACATGTATTTTATACATAAAAATATTTGAATATATGCAAATTTAAACAAATATGCGACATCTTTTTCTGAAAGGGAATACGATAAGCCCCCGGTAGCAAAGACCATCTCCAGAGCCCAAAAATCACCGCCGCGCTGTTGCAAATAAAACTTGTACCGTTCGGAAGAGATGAATGGAAAGATCTGCACCGTTCACATACAAGGGGCTTTTGACTGCCGGTCGAGGCATCTTCGTTTGCCAGTTCACACACGTAAACACCAGACCAAAACGCTCTGGAGAAGCTGAGAGCATCTCCACTCGTTGGCCGAACCCAGGCCAAAATCCGGACCAAACTTCGGCCGGATGGCGTAAGTTTTCGGCCTGGGTACGCCCAGTTTTCCACTCGCGTACTCAGGCCAAGTTCCTGGGTCGGCCATTTCCGCTCAAATTCGGCTAAACTTCGTCCAAATTTCGGCATAGTTCGGTATACGACGAATACAGAACTTTAAGACCAAAATTCGACGAAATTTTTAAGCAGAGTTCGGCGTACTGTAAATATAGTTCGGCCTGCAATAAAATTACAACATATTTCGGCCAAGTTCGGCCAGTTCGTGCTCAGCATCTACGTCGTGTTGCCCCTGCGTGTCCATAGGTGCTCGACAAGATCATCCTGCAGCTGTTGATGCATCGCCAGATCTCGGATCTCCTGACGCATTGCGATGAATGCAGCCCATGTTGGAGGCACCTGATGATCAGGCTCGGCAAGAGGACCCTGTAGATGGTATGGCTCGTCCTCCTCGAGCAAACTCATTGGATCCTTCTTCTCATCCTCAATGATCATGTTGTGCAAGGTCACACAACAGTTCATCACTTCCCACATCTGATCTTTCGACCAGGTCATAGCAGGAAACCGGACAACTGCAAACCTCTGCTGGAGCACACCAAATGCCCGCTCCACGTCCTTCCTGCAAACTTCATGTTCCTTGGCAAAGTGAGAATGCTTGGGGAGCATTGGGCCTGAGATAGTCTTCACAAATGTTGGCCATCTTGGATAGATGCCATCTGCTAGATAGTATCCCTTGTTGTAGTGATGCCCGTTGATCTCAAATTCCACAGGGGGAGCATGACCCTCAACAAGCTTGGAAAAGACAGTTGAGGAGTTGAGGACGTTGATGTCATTGTTCGATCCTGCCATGCCAAAGAAGGAGTGCCAGATCCAAAGATCATGTGTAGCAACTGCCTCAAGTATCATAGTGCATCCTCCTTTGTGGCCTTTGTACATTCCTTGCCATTCAAATGGATAGTTCTTCCACTCCCAATGCATGCAATCTATGCTTCCAAGCATACCAGGAAATCCTCTACTTTCATTGACTGCGAGGATCCGAGCAGTGTCTTCAGCAGTGGGTGATCCCAAGTACTGTTCCCCGAACAATGCAATCACTGCCCTGCAGAACCTGTACAAGCATTCAAGGGCGATGGACTCGGCGATGCGGAGATAGTCATCGGCAGCATCAGCCGGCGCTCCATATGCAAGCAACCTCATCACCACAGTGCACTTCTGAAGCGACGAAAACCCAACCAAGCCGGTACAGTCCTTGCAAAGGAAATATGGGTCGAACTCCCGGATGGCATGCATGATCTTGAGGAAGAGCTTCCGGCTCATCCTGAAACGGCGGTGAAACACGTCTCTCCATGGAGTGGCTGGTCGGCGAAGTAGTCGGCGTACAACGTGCAGTAGCCCTCTATCCTCTGTCTCGCCTTGCACTTCATGCGACCTGGCGCCGAACCACCGCGCTTCGGCTTCGCCATCTGCATGTACAGCTGGGCGAGCGATGCGAGAATCTGCAAATGCTCTTCACTTTCGGCGACCTCGGCGCTCTCCTCTTCCAGGAGTTCGGCGAGCAACTCCTCGTCGTCGGAATCCATGGCGAGTATCTCGCCCTCGTCAGATTCAGTGGACAGCACCTCGTCGCTGTCGGATTCCATGGCCGAATCCGGCCAAATGTCGAACACCTGGCGGGCGTGATGGTGGGCGCACCGAGCCGAAGCACAGCTACGGCAAGGGTAGGTAGGCGAAAGCGGCGACGGAGGAGGCGTGGAGCTGGGCGGCAACGACGGCGAGCGTATCTAGAGGCGTGGGCATGTCTCGGCGCGAGGGAGCTCCGCCGGCGAAGTCATGGCGACAGAGCTCTCGCGGCAGTCTGGGCGAGTGGAGTGGGTGGAAATGGGACTGTCTCGCTGACAGAGCTGGCCCACGCCCTTTTTTGCGGCGTCCGGCGTCCCTAGGGCGTACCCGGAAACCTAGGTTCGGCCTGGGTAGGTCGGACCAAAACACGCCGAAATCCGGACGAAAACAGGTCCTTGGATACGCGACTGGGCCGATTTTCGGCGTCCGGACCGAAATTCGGCGTCCGGACGGGCGTCCTGGGTAGGCGAGTGGAGATGCTCTAAGAGGCAGAGTTCTTTTCCGTTTCCACTTTTCGTGGCCTAAGCTGTTCAGGCAGTGCCGTCATTCTCCCCATTTTTCGTTGAAAGGGCATCTCCTTTTGGCTGGCTCGGATAAAGAGACGCGCCTCCTTATGTCTTAGGCTAGACAGGATCAGGTTGTTCCAGGCTTGTAGCTGCCCCTCTCCGGAAAACCTTCTGACCGCGTGGAGACCTTTGAATTCAACTTGCAATATATCAAGATGGCAACAGGGCCGGGGATGGCCAGGGATGACTCCACCATACCCGCCCCGATCCCCGCCAGTACCCATCCCCGCCCATCCCCGTCAAAACCGGGTACCCGTTCCCCGTCGGGGTCTCCATGGGGATCTCCACCCTGACGCCCAAGCAGGGAGATGCAGATGATGGGTTGCGCTGGCAGCGAGCAGATGTGGGGAAGCGCCGGTGGCGAGCAGATGTGGAGAAGCGCCGGTGACGAGTTTATGCGGGATGGTGAAAAATCCGCTCCTCCTCCTCCTTCCTTGCCGACGAGCTCCATTGTCGACGGCGTCGATGCTAAAACGGGCAGATGTCGATGAGGGACGATGGGCTGATGTGGGGAGATGTGCTCGGGATGACGTGACAACAAGCTCCTCCTTCCTTGCCGATGAGTGGCGGCTGGGAGAGGGAGAGGTGGGGGTCATGGGGAAAAACATGTGATGGGCTAGGTTCCAGTAGTATATGGGAACATTGTGTTTCGGTGGCCCACATGTCAGTAGGCTATCGGGTCTCCATGGAGTCCCCGCGGGAGGGATTCTCTACCCATCCCCGCCCCGCTAGACTAACGGGTACCCGCCAGACCATCCCCATGGGGTGAGTTCATCCCCCATCCCTGACTCGTGGCGGGTAAATCCCCACGGGTACCCGTCCACCTTGAGCAATATATAGGAAAATCATATTGGTCCTAGATTGAGATATTATACTGTGCAAAAAATTGGAGGGAATCGAAAGATTCAGTGGATAGTTAAACGATTTTGGTCGCCTCTCTCGTAATTAGATATACCTCGCGATTCGTGCAATGTAGAAGGACACATGAGCTGTAACTAGATTGTATCTAAGAATTTAATAAGGTTGTAACTAAGAATTGGTATAAATTTTATGAGTTGCAACTAGATAGCAACGGAGAATTCGCACAAAATAGTAGGATGATGTCAGCGACCAAGATATAATTAAAAATCAGACGCCTATCTAGACGCTCTCATATTTAAATGCTTCGGGAGGGGTGTTCCCCTCCGATAATGTCACTACTTAATTTTATGGATCAAGTAGGCAAATACTTCCACGTCAACCCGTGGGCATCATCCACATATCGTGTACACCGCCGGTAGCAAAAAGTAAGCTGGTGGCTGAGCTCTTATCGTCGTCATGAATCAATGGTTTGAACTTCAGGAAGAAGTGAAGATGGTTACCATTGGACGTTTGCATGCAGTGCGTTAGTCGATAAGGATCGATCACATCGACGTGTATGTTTTGGTTAACACCTCCAAGTCAAATATAAAATTGTCTGTCTGCCTATCCGAAAACCACCTTCTTTATTCGTCTACATCTTATCCGGTGACCGTCCATGATTTTTTATGACTCACCATGACGCACACTGCACAAGTCCAAGGCCGGTCCATAGATTTTTAGGGCCAAGGACAACACCGTATCAAGGGTCATTTGTTTAATATGGAAGACATTCCCTAGGGTTAAGGGGGGCAATGGCCCCCCTATTATAGAAAATTTCATAAGGATATTTTTAATGTTTATTATACTTAAAAAAATTAAGGTTACTCTATTATTAAGAATGATTAGAGTGCTTAGGCGTCTCAACAGTTTCTTTCAAAGTATGCTACTTGTTTACACACGTAAGGCTTAAAAAATATTAGTATTCCACGAAAGAAATAGTTGGGTAATGCAATAGCAGGTTAAATAATATTTATATTTGATAGATCTATAGTCTTTGAAATGTCGGTGAAAAATTCAAAACTAATTAATTTATCAAGTGAACTATATACCATGATACTTATTTCTACCAATTGATCATTGTGTACATGTGTATATACATATGCACCTCTAAAATTAATTACAGAACAAGTTTATGGGAGTAACAAGTTCATATGACTATGCAAAAAATGAGTAGAAAAGCAGACATAAGATTAAAATTTAACATGAAATACTCTCGAACAGGTATGATAGGACATGCGGAATCATTGGAAACGGAGGAGAGCCGTTTGTAAAATAATATGGTTATGTGATTGTCTATCTACTAATTTACGTTGAGGTAGGTTCGTCCGCACTAACTTTTGGTTCCGATTTTTACTTTGGACGATTTTGCCCCTCTACGAAATACAGTATTACCCGCCCGTGCCACCGTAGAAAACGGTTCGTGCCTCCTTATCCTCTCTCCACCGCCATCGGCTTGATCCCGGCACCCTTCTCCAGCGGGAGGATCTGTAGGTAACAAACGACAGAGAGATGGAGTATGAGGCCGGCCAGAACTGGGACGGCGGCGCCGGAGCTCCGGAGCGATGCCTTGGTCAGCCTTGAGAGCCCTACCAAATCTTTCGCCCTAGAGAACCCAGCAAGTATCTGATCTCCCCAGCGAGGTCCTCCGCCCAACAAATCCTCTGCCCCAGAGGCACCTGACCTCCCCAGCGAGGTCCTCCGCCCAGCAAATCCTGTGCTCCCAGCGAGCACCTGATCTCCCCAGCAGCTCCTCCGCCCCCAGCGAGCACCTGATCTCCCCAGCAGCTCCTCCGCCCCCAGCGAGCACCTGATCTCTGGCGTGGCACCACCTCAAGCTATGATCTCGGACAAGCACCGCAATGGCAAGCAGCCAACAAGATCAACAGTCTTCTTGTCAGGTTTCAGGAACCTCATTGAGAGTTGTGACCATTGCAGAGTATAGTCAGTCCACGTGCTCATTGGAAAAGATTATCGACAGGAGTAACATTTTTGTCGAAAAGGTTCATACCCGCTTTACCCAATCTGGTTGAGTAGAACTAAACAGAGTGTATATACCTTCGTGACATCTTCAATCTTCCCTGTTTAAAATAATTTAGGTGTTCGGATAAACAGGCAAGCAAGTGACATTCTAGGTAAAGCATTTCCATGCGTCACTCCAAAAAGATGAATAACACCACTGACCGTTGCTTTCATCTTGCTACCTGAATCCATGTGTATACTCCTGCCTAAGTACAGTATGCGAGTAGTCAAGACAATAACAAAATCACTTTCTACCATCAGGTGCACTCCCGACCACCGGATGAAACTAATTCTATTACCTGGCGCAATTCAACTCTCTGCCGGTCAACTACACTCTGGTTGGTTTTAGGTATTTGAACCATTTCGTGGGATAAAAGAAAGAAACATTTTACTCTCGCAAATGCCATAATCATAGAATTTCACATATTTTCCCATTATTTCACGCACACAAATAATTCATATTTTGAGAAATCGTGATGCGGTTACATGAAACACTTCCATGTCCAGCAGAAAGGAAAACGATGAACTGATTCATCATGCCAATGCTGGAAATACAACACGGCTAAACTGGCATATTCGCCTCATGCAACTGTGCATGTATTTTTTCCCTGGTTCAGTACATACAACTACTCCCTGGTTCAGTACATGACTCGGCACATAATTCTACTGAATAAAATTTCTTAATTGATGTTAGTGAGTTCTATCTAAGGTCAGAAAGATTGGTACAATCAATTCCATAAGCATAGAGGTAGTGCAAGTAGCATAGAGATAGACTCGACAGTACTACTCCAAACATGGGCAGGGACTATAGTTTCATATCCATAACAAATTATAAGTAAACATTCAACTAAAAGTATCTCTGCTCTGACTAAATCTATCGAACTAACAAAACCTAAAGGCAATTGTTTCGAGTAATATTTCAGGAGGGCAATTGTTTTGCAAAGAAACGGCTACTCCTCTGTTTACCTCAAATTGCAATTATTCAGTCATGCAAAGTGCTACTTCTCTTTTTTTTTGTAAGGAAAAGTGCTACTTTTGTGTTCTTGCAGATCAAAAATACGCTGGTTATTAAACTGAATAGTATGAAAATCATCTGTTCTTGGGATAATAGCAAAGTGCAATTGTTTTGCAGCTCATGATTAAACTAAGCAAATTTCCTGGAGTACTGGTTATTGAAGCAATATAGAATAGGAGAATAGGAGTTCGATTTCTATACCTATAGATTTCAGAGTAGCCCACGCCCACTGGATCGAGCCGGCTTCTCCAGGCACGGCCATCTCCCTGAACTCGTGGTCGGCGCAGGCGACGCTGAAGTTGCCCTCCATCTCCTCGTGCGGCGTTGGGTTGAGGTCGACACGACCCGCCTCCGGGGTGACAGCACAGAGGATGTGGCCGATGTAGTGGTGCAACGCATGGTGGGAGCGGCCTCGGGGGTGGGATTGTCGACCTCGACGACGACCCAGAACACATGCGGGCGAACGAGCTCCAGCCAAGGCACATCAAAACACGAGCTTTGACATCGAGGCTGCTCCAGACGGTAACCAAGAGAAGGGGAACGAATCCATGGTCAGACTGGGGCGTCGCTGGTCCGGGAGTTGAAGCATGAGAAGGGAAGCCCGCCGACGGCAAGGAGCAAGGAGCCATCGAAGAGAGTGGGTTGGTGCCAGCGGCCCTACATCTAGATCGGCTGGTGCTCTCTTCGTAGTGAGTGAGGGAGAGAGGCATCGGGGATTCGGTGGAGAGAGAGGAGTGAGGCTGGTTGGGCGGTCGCCGACACGAGGGCAAATTGCGAAACCCCGAACTTTCGTGTACATGACATTTTTTGTTCATTGTTTCGTTTAGCGTCTTATATTAGGAGGGATTACTAGCTACTCCCTCCGACCCATATTAATTGACTTGGATTTGTTAAAATTTGAATGAATCTAGACACTATTTAGTATATAGGTTTATCTAAAATTTGACAAATTCAAGTCAATTAATATGGGCAGGAAGAAATACTATATTTTGTAAGTACTTCCTTTGTTCCAAAATATAAGGTGTTTTAGCGTCTTATATTATATTATGACACGGATGGAGTACTAGCTACTATTTCGTAAGTACTCCCTTTTGTTCTAAAATATAAGATGTTTTATCTTTTATAAAGCGAACGTATGTAGATGTCTTTTGATGCGTATGTTCCGATTGAATCTACAAATAAAAGGAGTTTAGATATATTCTTTTAACAAAAACTAAAACATCTTATATTTTAAATCGGAGGGAATAGTACAAAAGAGAAATGCATAGTCAAATTCCAAAGATAAAAGAATAACCATGAGTTGATGAGAGGAAACATGGAGCCACAAAACGAAATAATCTCTAAGCATACTTATTATTAGAATGGATGGAGTATAAAAGAACAGATGAAGGAAAATCTAATAAAAAATAAAATAGTACGATGAAAAGGCTAACTGAATTGGTTATGCAGGTCGACTGATTTTGTATTTACTTTTTCTCTAAAGATTGCAATGTACAGGCAATTTTTCTCTATATATTAATTAATTACTGAATATGTTTTCCTTTACCACATCAAGAAATTAACATGATCTGAAAAGATCAATGCTCAAATGCCATTATACATATGTCCATGTCAATGCCAAGCTGACAATATGCGACTTATGAATCGTTTGATCAATATTTGAGTCTACCCTAGCGGTGTTGACCAAAGTCCTCTAATGAAGATAGACATGAGATGTGCATATGTTGATTCCGCTAATGAAGATTAGACACTAGATATATTGGTTAAATTTTTATCCACATATATAGATTTAAATATTTTTTTAACCGTAGCAATGCATGGGCATTCAGCTAGTATCTTTAGTATCCACTACTCATAACCATGTAAATGCACATGAGGAATGGTGTTAGCTTGCCAACTTGGAGACGCTAGAGAAATAAGACATCGAGAAACATATTCATAAATGATGAAGTATCTTTTGGGAAAGAAGAGTAAGAATAAAGCAATAGTGCACTACATCTTGACACATCTATATTTTCTATAATTATTCTACATGGTTGGGTATTAAAAATAAAAGTTACTATAGATACATAAACAAGTCTTTGGCCGGAGCCCCTACATCATGAGGGCCCAGGGCGAGCTCCCTTTGCCCCGCCCTATGGGTCGGCAATGCACAAGGCGGCCACCAGATGTTACCGTCCACCGATCTGTGTTTAATCTCGCTATCTCTCTCAGCTTACTTTATATTTTACCAGTGATCTGTTTGTCTGACAAGGCAATGGAACGGTATGTGTGTTTGTAGATCAGTACTAAACTTGTGCCATTATTTTCAGTCTGCAGTCTTGTAGTCTTTAGATGCAAAGAGTATAGTTGCACGAATGCTCCTGGAATTTGATGCATCTTCACTGGTGAAAAAAGGGCCTTCAGTTCCGGGATGCAACTGGCTCTAGTCCCGGTTTTGGGCCCGGGACTGCCAAAACGAGACTAGAGCCCCCCCGTCCCCCTTGTTCCGGCTCGCTACGGCCCGCAACTGATAACAGCCACAGCGCCGCGGGGGCGAAAACCCTCTAGTCCCAGACCATAACACCACCCGGGACTATAAGGTTTCCTGCCGCGACAGAGAATTGTGTGTTTCTCTGCCGCGGCAGAGATTGTGTATTTTCTTTTTTTTGCCATTTCGTTCCTTTTTCGTTTTGTGTTTCACTATAATTTCAAACATATATTTAAGTACATATATTCTACGCTAGTACATACACAGTACACGTTGATGCATCTATATAATTAATCGATACCTTGCAAGCATATATTGATGATATATATATATATATCAAAAGGAAGAAATGTTTTGAAATTACATGGTCATTGATGAATATATATATCATATCAACTACATGGAGATCACTAAGGCAAATCGAGTTCCACGTCATCCGCATAATGATCTCTATGTACATAAAGGACCTCATTCATCATAAATCCCGCCAGCTCCTCTTGAATTGCTCTTATGCGCTGGTCTGGCTCTAGTTTCTCTCACCATAAATATAATGTGAGTCAACTTTCCGATCACTGGTCAACTCGCGGATGTACTCGCAGACGTAGTATCCACATAAATGAGTTCCCGGTGGCTGCTGTAAATTCTTCGTCATTTTATAAATTAGCTCCTCTTCGAATGGACCTGGTATTTTCTGTCTAAACCGTGTCCAATACCTGCTCGGCAAAGAAAATGAACAAAGGAGTTATTAGTTACTTGATATCAGGAAATGAATGAAAGAGGCCGATATAATGCGATAATGATTGAAATTACTTATGGAGCATTGCTTTCATGTCGCTCCACTGATCTTCGTCCCAACTTAATGAGTCATGGACTTCAACTAGGGACTTGTCAACTTGAATGTTTAGCAAGATCCAGTGGAATCTGCGAACGTTTACATAAGCATACATGCATAGATCATCGAGTAAGCAAAAAATAAAATGTGTACAAGATAGAAACACTCACTTGAAGTTGTAAGGAAATAGTATTTCATTAACAAAATTATTCTCGGTTAAGAACCTGCATAGGTATGCCTCCACGTCCTTGGGGTGATTCTTTAACGTATATTCATACGATATATGCATCAATGAACCCAACGTTATATCTTCTAGCTCTTTTGCATTCAAGCATCTTCATTCTGCAGAATATAATATCATACAAAAGGATATATAGTTAGGATAATATATTAAATGCAATGAACGAGCTGAGCTACAAACTTAATTATAGAAATAAATCACTTATAGACAGTAGCAACCAATGATAGATTTGTCGAGGGTGCGCTGGTTGTATAACTGAAACAGTTTGGTCATTTGAACCTGTATCGAGTATGGTTTGAAGTGATGATCCTTTCTAACGTCCACCGGAAACCAATCTTTCTGACGCTTTTTTTCTGCTTGCGACATGACCCATTCGTGCAAATTTCGCATATGTGTGGATAGACGCGCGAGCTCCTCATTACTGACTACAGGCTTCCCTTGGACATACTTCTGTACTATCTGACCCACTGACGTATCTTCATAGGCTAAATATTGACCAAGAGACATATTTGCTTCGGTAGCAAGTTCTTGGGCCTGCGATACTGTGATGTCCATTAGTGCAGCATTATTACGGGCTCTGGGGTCCATTATTTGCATGTCCATATCCATTTTAGCTCTGAAGGCCTTGTCGAGGTCTGAAATGACTTTGAGCGGGGTGACCTATTGATTCTTCTCTGCTTCGAGTTGGGCAACTTGCTTCCCGCTTTTTGCACTTGTGATTTTTTTCTTATGTGCTTGCTTAATAATATCCTGGTCATAGTCTGATTCCAGGTTCATCGATATCTGGGATGGTTGCTCCAGAAAGGACTTAGCCCACTTTTTGGTTTTTTCATCATATACTGTCTTTGGCTCAGGCTTTTTAGGTGCAAAATGCGCCTTAACTTGGGCAGCCACATCCGCATTAGTTTCCTCATCGGTCTTGTCATAAGGTCTCTTTGGAAGAGCCGGCGGGATGTCGAATATCTTCGCCGTTTGACCTTTCTTCAATGTGGGGAGCGGGGGAGCGTCGAACTTTCGTTTCTTCAACGAGGTAGTAGTACTGCACGGAGGCGGAGGCGGAGATCGAGTTGATGTACTCCTGCTACAGCGATCATCAGCGAGGCGGGGTGGACTTGGAGGTTGACGATAATCGGGTTGGGGTGGACTTGGAGGTTGACGATATTCGATGCGGGTTGGACTTGGATTCCTCGGAGTCGGTGGCCTTGGCGCCGAGCCTGGAAACTTGATGTACTTCTTCTTCCATAGAATGATGTTGCGCTTGACATCTCCTAGTTTCGTAAGGCCTTCAGGCGTAGCGATTTCAATCTCTAGGTCCGCAAAATCCTCCACTATGTCATCCACCGTGACACGAGCATAGCCAGGTGGAATCGGAAGTGAATGATGGAGTGCTCCAGGTATCTTTTGTCTTCTCATACACTCCCAAGAAGCCTAGCAGGTTCACGCAAACATTCTTCGTCACATGCATCACATCGATTGCAGAGCGGACCTCTCAGAATTTCTAATATGGTAGCTCTCAAAATATAGATTTCTTCTTCCACATGGGTGTGTGTCCTTCAGCGTCCTTCGGAACAGATTTTCCGCCAGGACCCTTTCCAAAGGTTACTGTTTGATCCAAATCTTTGACTATATCAAATATATCAGCACCAGTACGCTCCTTAGGCTTTGTCTGGTGACATGCCAGACCGTTGAAATGCTTTCCTTTCTTTCTTAAGGGATGTTTGGCCAAAAGAAATCGACGATGCTTATTGTACACATTCTTCTTACAATGTTCCAAATATATACTTTCAGTCTCATCTAAACAGTATGTGCATGCATTGTATCCCTTGTTGGACTATCCTGAAAGGTTACTAAGAGCAGGCCAATCATTGATTGTGACGAAAATCAATGCTTGGAGGTCAAATTCTTCCTGCTTGTGCTCATCCCACACGCGTATGCCGGATTCGTGCCACATTTGTAAAAGTTTTTCAACTAATGGCCTTAGGTACACATCAATGTAGTTTCCGGGTTGCTTCGGACCTTGGATCAACACTGGCATCATAATGAACTTCCGTTTCATGCACAACCAAGGAGGAAGGTTATAGATGCATAGAGTCACGGGCCATGTGTTGTGACTGGAGCTCTGCTCCCCATAGGGATTCATGCCATCTGTACTTAGACCAAACCTTAAACTCCTTGCGTCATCTGCAAAATCCGGGTACTTTCTATCGATTTTTCTCCATTGCGACCCATCAGCGGGGTGTCTCAACATCCCGTCTGACTTACGTTCCTCTTTATGCCATCGCAACAACTTGGCGTGCTCTTTGTTTCTGAATAAGCGTTTCAACCATGGTATTATAAGAGCATACCACATCACCTTGGCAGGAACCCTCTTCCGGGGCTCGCCCTCAATGTCATCAGGGTCATCTCGTCTAATCTCATACCGAAGTGAAGTGCATACCGGACATGCATCCAAATTCTCGTACTCCTCACCGCGGTAGAGGATGCATTCATTATGGCATACATGTATTTTCTGAACCTCTAAACCTAGAGGGAAGACAACCTTCTTTGTTTCGTATGTACCGGCGGGCAATACGTTATCCTTTGGAAGCATATTCTTCATCATTTTTAGCAAATTTTCAAATGAGGAGTCAGGTATAACACACTCAGCCTTCCATCGCAGCAATTCCAGTGTGCTGCCCAGCTTTTTCAGACCATTTTTGCAATTTGGGTACAACAACTTTTTATGATCCTCTAACATGTGATTGAACTTCTCCCTCTCCTTTTCAGTTTCACAGTCTCTTCGTGCATCGGCAATGGTCCGACCAAGATCATCAGCGGGTTCATCATGTGTCTCTTCTTCATCCTCCCCTTCAGCATCCCCCATGGAAGTATCTCCGTACTTAGGGAAACCATGATAGTTGTCATCCTCCTCCTCTTATTCATTGTCTTCCATTATAACCCCTCTCTCTTCGTGCTTGGTCCAACAATTATAACTAGGCATGAAGCCGGACTTCAATAGGTGGCTGTGAATGGTTTTTGAGTCAGAGTAATCCTTATGATTCTTACATCCACTACATGGACAGAATACAAAACCATTGCGCTTGTTTGCATCAGCAACACAGATGAATTTATGCACGCCATTAATGAACTCGCTAGAGCGTCGCTTAGTACCGTACATCCATTCCCGTGAAGGGTTTCGCGGCATAGTAAATCAAAATTTTCTACGGATGAGAACAGAGGGAAGCCAAGATCTAATCTAGGAGATGCAAACAACGAGAGAGATTGGATTAGATCTTCATACCCTTGAAGATTCACGCCTGAACGCGTTAAATCGGGCGTGGGTGATGTAGTCGTACTCGCTTCTCCTCCTCGCGATCCGATCCGATCTAGCACCACAAGTGGCGATGCCTCCATGAGATGCACACGTGCAGCACCTCGACGTCTCCTCCTTCCTTGGTCCAGCAAGTATGGTGGAGAGATGGGTTGGATCTACAACGCGACGACGCGGTGCAATTGGTGGAGAGTTTCTGCAGCAGGGCTTCGCCTACACGCAGTCGGGAGGGAGAGAGAGAGGAGGGCAGCAGGGCGACTAGGCTTGAGGGGAAGGTGTGGAGGGTGGTGCGCCCCAGCCCTAACCCCTCCCCCAAGCCCTAGGCCGGCGGCCAAAGGAGGGAGGAGTGGGAGGCAAGGAAACCCCCCCTTCTAGAAGCTCCAACTAGGGTTTTACCCTTGCTGGCCGGTTGGGCCCTATGGGGCCTTGTGCCCCTGGCCCAATGCGGCCAGGGCACTCCCTCATAGGCCCATGCCCCCTCCTGACAGGTGGGACCACGTTGGTCCCCCTCCGGAAGGTTCTAGAAGCTTTCGGTACAATACCGATTAACCCGGAACAATTCCGAACTCCAAAAACTGCACTGCCTTATATGAATCTTATTCTCCGGACCATTCCGGAACCTCTCGTGATGTCCCGGATCCCATCCAAAACTCCAAACAAAAACTCATAAACCAATTATCCAATCCATCCTAGCGTCGAGACACGTTAAGTGTGTGACCCTTCGGTTTCGAGAATATGCGGACATGATCTTCTATCAATAATCAACAGCGGGGTCTGGAAACCCATATTGACTCCCACACATTCATCGATGATCATATCGGATGAACCACGATGCCAGGATTCAATCAATCTCATATATATTCCCTTCGTCTCGCGATATTTTACTTGCCCAAGATTCGATCGTCGGTACCGTCATACCTAGTTCAATCTCGTTCACATCAATTACTTTACTCGTTCCGTAATCCGATATCACTTTTTGATTAACTCCTTAACCACATGCTTGCAAGCGTTGTTGATATCAATTACCCAGTGGGCCCGAAGTATATCTCTCCGACTTGGGAGGGACAAATCCCATCTCGATATATACAACCCAACAGATACTTTCCGATCATCTGAGAGACACCTTTATGATCACCCTCTCATAGGATGACGTTTGATGACCTCAAAGCTTTCTTCCGATACCAGGGAGTTGTATTATCTCATGGTCTAAGGAATACAATATTTGACATAAGAAAAGCTTCGCAAAGATTGGGTCTGTCCATCATATCATTCTCCCAATGACATGATCTCATTATCAATTGACAACTCATGTCTATGGTTAGGAAACCTTAAACATCATTAATCAATGAGCTAGTCCATAGAGGCATACTAGGGACACGGTGTTGTTCACAAACCACACAAGTATTAAAGTTTCTGCTTAATACAATTCTAGCATGAAATATAAACATTATCATGAACAAGAATTATAATAATAACATCTTTATTATTGCCTCTAGGGCATAATTCCAACATCCCGGACCATCTGCATTATAGTAAAAGTATATCAAAACCATTACACAACATGATAAAATTATTACAAGTTATATTGAGAGCTTCTAGAGCATTAATTTTGAATTTTGAAAAATTTACATGCACCAATTTATGAATTGGAGAAAACAATCAATATGATAAATGTGGAGTTTTTTATTATTGTTCTATCATGGAAAACCTCATTCCATTCTAAGCTCTGAAACTCTAAAGTTACACATTTCAATTTTCAGTAACTATGAGCCTAATCAAAATTTGCTACACATATATATCAAAATCCTTTTACTTCTAGAGCATGCATGCATTGATCGATATCTCTATATATACTTCTAGAGCATTATAGAGCTAAAGTAGCAATAAGAGATGAAAGAATGAAATTCTAACCACTTAAAGCTTTGGATTTAGGGGTTGCAAACTAAATCTTGAGAAAAAAATGGCATGAACTCGCTTGCTTCTTTGAGAAAAATGACCACCATATGCTTTAGGGCAGCTGGACAGGAAGCAGAATATACAGTGGTGAACAACTAGTCCTGGGCCGTGATACGACCCAGGACTAATAGTCTACAAAAAGACCAGATGGTCTGCTTCAGGTTATTAGTCCTGGTCCGTAATACGGACCGGGACTAGAAATCTGGTCCGGCCCGGGGCTAGTGTCTATGGCCGTTTCTAGCCGTTAGAGGCCTCACGGCCCGGAACTAGTGCTAGCACTAGTCGCAGGCTGTGACAGGCCGTGACTGCTGGCGTTGTTCACATCGAATCGAAGACCCTTTTTTCAGTAGTGCTTGTCAACGGTTTAGGAATCATCTGCCGACCTGAATAAGTCTGCTGTTTGCTTGTTGGCTGAGCTAAAAAGTTGTCAATTCTCTCGTGCTTCTGTGGAGACTAATAGAACGGACACACGCGCGCGGGGCGGCGTTCTTCATGGGCTATATGAAAGATGGAGGTGCTAGGTATTATCGTCATTATATTGGTCTATTTGTTAATCAGATTTGGTGGTGCATTTCAGTTCAGGGCATATGAAAGTCCGAGTATATTACAGGAAAGAAATGAGGCTGCATGCACCCCTGCCGGCAGGTATTCCCACTAGCGCGACCACAGAACGAAAAGTATGCACACGTCTCGGATCCACAAGGCCCGCAACACTCAACACACGAGTCCAATCAGCGCCTAATCATCCTCCACTCCATTGGGCCCTCTCTAAATCCCTCGGCCCCGATCGGCGAGCGATGCGTCGATGGATCGCAGCGGAATCCAAGGCTGGAAATCAGCTTCCCCACCGAGATAAGCAAATTAGCATATGCTCGCTGACCATTAGTCTTCCTTTTGCCTTTAGGGCTCACTCCACTGAAAAACTCCAGTGAAAAGACGGCGCCGGTCGATCTGTCGGTGCGCGGTGAGTCACGCCATCACTAGTCTAGAGAGTGCTCGCCGTTGTTGTTTCCCCACGATAAGTAGTAGATCGTCTAGCTGGACCTAGCTAGGATCACACGCCGTCCCTACACGATCTATCAACTTGATGCATGCATGCGATCGATGAGCATCGAAGCGCACAGTGAAAAGTGGTACTAGTTGTTCATCGACCTTTTAATCGCTTGTCGTTTGGAAATCATGGAAAATATTGCCTTGACAGGAACCTTAGCTACCTTACTGTGTTCGCCCCAGGGGAAACATGCAAGCAAGCTAACCAGCTGCGATGCGATGACCAGGGAATCTGGGAATGCATCCATGGATGCAACTATATATGCAGGTGCGAGTAGAGCTTTGGTTCGAGATATATCAGGTTGAGTAATAATGCCGTGCTAGGACCTATAGGAGCCGAGATATAGAGATCCTCCAGTAATTGAGATGTTCATTCGAGTTTCCGTAATAGCCAAGTTGGAGCCCCAGGTTACTGTCTAATACCCCGAGGATGGTGTGTTTGATTGGAAGCTGCAGAATTACATGATTTTCTCACTGATCGCATCAAAGAGACAATTGCTCACCATTTGCCACATCGTGACTAAGATAGCAACAGATGGATGAAGTCTTGTTTCAACAGATGGATGAAGTATCACTACAGGAATAACAAGAAACGCCGACGGCCTTATTTTACGCCGACGGCTAAAGGTCGGGCCCGTCGGCGTAACTGGGCGGGCTCGTCAGCTGGGCCAGGTGGCCGTCGGCGTAGAAAACCCGTCGGCGTAGGGCGAAACCCCCCGACGGCCGTCGTCGGCGTATATAAAACCGTCGGCCTCCAGTTACCTACTTCTGACGGCGACCGTCGGCGTAAAGGTACCGTCGGCGTATGATGCCACGTGTCCCTACCACCCGTCCCACCTGACGGGCGTGGGCAACGGCGTTAGGCGCGTCGATACGCCGACGGCAAGGCCTATCTGGCCAGCACGTGTACGCCGACGGCAATGCCGTCGGCCTAGGTAGGTACTTTTACTACTTTACTCCAAATTATAATATTCAAATAGTTGCATAATTTATTTCCCACTGTAATTTTAATGTAGATGTACTTTATAAATAACTTGGTGATTGTAAGATATCTCATTTTTTATGGACCACGGGGAACCGAACCCTATCTATTGGGAAACCCTAGAAACCCCTCTCTTTTGGGGACCCTCGGGCATCGAACCCACTATTTGGAGAAACCCTCCACCGAGTGAAAGTTATCGCATATGTACGCTTGTAAAGGCCAAAAAAGTATATTGGTATGACATAAACAAACCTAAACTACCGTCCATGTTGCATGCGATAACACTTAGAGAAGTGTGCTGGACATGTAGGAGTAGGCTCCCGCCGCGGGTCAAACGAGGCTAGACCGGTGGAACCTTGGGCCTATCCTTGGTTTTCCATGTAGATATGACCTAAACAAACCTAAACCACCAAGAGAGTGCGTTGTTCAACCCTCGTACGGAGAATGCTACGGGGGTAGACCCGCGGGTCCCTCGGATTAGGGTTTCGTCGGACAAGGACAGCCCGAGTGCCGGGATGCCTCGGGAACATGGGTGTGGCCCTAGCATACAAGCACAAGGGTGGTGGATTGCCCCTAGATGGAAAACCTAGCTCCGGGGTGTGACCGTCCACGTTGCATGCGATAACACCTATAGAAGTGTGTTGGACATGTAGGAGTAGGCTCCCGCCGCGGGTCAAACGAGGGTAGACCGGTGGAACCATGGGCCTATCCTTGGTTTTCCATGTAGATATGACCTAAACAAACCTAAACCACCGAGAGAGTGTGTTGTTCAACCCTCGTACGGAGAATGCTATGGGGGTAGACCAGCGGGTCCCTCGGATTAGGGCTTCGTCGGAAAAGGACCGCCCGAGTGCCGGGATGCCACGGGAACATGCGTGTGGCCCTAGCATACATGCACAAGGGTGGTGGATTGCCCCTAGACGGAAAACCTAGCTCCCGGGTGTGACCGTCCACGTTGCATGCGATAACACCTATAGAAGTGTGCTGGACATGTAGGAGTAGGCTCCCGCCGCGGGTCAAACGAGGGTAGACCGGTGGAACCCTGGGCCTATCCTTGGTTTTCCATGTAGATATGACCTAAACAAACCTAAACCACCGAGAGAGTGCGTTGTTCAACCCTCGTACGGAGAATGCTACGGGGGTAGACCCGCGGGTCCCTCGGATTAGGGTTTCGTTGGAAAAGGACCGCCCGAGTGCTGGGATGCCACGGGAACATGCGTGTGGCCCTAGCATACATGCACAAGGGTGGTGGATTGCCCCTAGATGGAAAACCTAGCTCCGGGGTGTGACCGTCCACGTTGCATGCGATAACACCTATAGAAGTGTGCTGGACATGTAGGAGTAGGCTCCCGCCGCGGGTCAAACGAGGGTAGACCGGTGGAACCCTGGGCCTATCCTTGGTTTTCCATGTAGATATGACCTAAAAAACCAAAACCACCGAGAGAGTGCGTTGTTCAACCCTCGTATGGAGAATGCTACGGGGGTAGACCCGCGGGTCCCTCGGATTAGGATTTCGTCGAAAAAGGACCGCCCGGGTGCCGGGATGCCACGGGAACATGCGTGTGGCCCTAGCATACATGCACAAGGGTGGTGGATTGCCCCTAGATGGAAAACCTAGCTCCCGGGTGTGACCGTCCACGTTGCATGCGATAACACCTATAGAAGCGTGCTGGACATGTAGGAGTAGGCTCCCGCCGCGGGTCAAACGAGGGTAGACCGGTGGAACCCTGGGCCTATCCTTCGTTTTCCATGTAGATATGACCTAAACAAACCTAAACCACCGAGAGAGTGCGTTGTTCAACCCTCGTATGGAGAATGCTACGGGTAGACCATGGTCCCTCGGATTAGGGTTTCGTCGGAAAAGGACCGCCCGAGTGCCGGGATGCCACGGGAACATGCGTGTGGACCTAGCATACATGCACAAGGGTGGTGGATTGCCCCTAGATGGAAAACCTAGCTCCGGGGTGTGACCGTCCACGTTGCATGCGATAACACCTATAGAAGTGTGCTGGACATGTAGGACTAGGCTCCCATGGTCAAACGAGGTAGACGGTGGAACCTGAGCCTATCCTTGGTTTTCCATGTAGATATGACCTAAACAAACCTAAACCACCGAGAGAGTGCGTTGTTCAACACTGTGACGGAGAATGCTATGCGTAGACCCAGGTCCCTCGGATTAGGGTTTTCGGAAAAGGACCGCGAGTGCCGGATGCCACGGAACATGCGTGTGGCCCTAGCATACATGCACAAGGGTGGTGTATTGCCCCTAGATGGAAAACCTAGCTCCCGGGTGTGACCGTCCACATTGCATGCGATAACACCTATACAAGCGTGGTGGACATGTAGGAGTAGGCTCCCGCCGCGGTTCAAACGAGGGTAGACCGGTGGAACCCTTGGCCTATCCTTGGTTTTCCATGTAGATATGACCTAAACAAACCTAAACCACCGAGAGAGTGCGTTGTTCAACCCTCATACGGAGAATGCTACGGGGGTAGACCCGTGGGTCCCTCGGATTAGGGTTTCGTCGGAAAAGGACCGCCCGAGTGCCGGGATGCCACGGGAACATGCGTGTGGCCCTAGCATACATGCACAAGGGTTGTGGATTGCTCCTAGATGGAAAACCTAGCTCCCTGGTGTGACCGTCCACGTTGCATGCGATAACACCTATAGAAGTGTGCTGGACATGTAGGAGTAGGCTCCCGCCGCGGGTCAAACGAGGGTAGACCGGTGGAACCCTGGGCCTATCCTTGGTTTTCCATGTAGATATGACCTAAACAAACCTAAACCACCGAGAGAGTGCGTTGTTCAACCCTCGTACGGAGAATGCTACGGGGGTAGACCCGCGGGTCCCTCGGATTAGGGTTTCGTCGGAAAAGGACCGCCCGAGTGCCGGGATGCCACGGGAACATGCGTGTGGCCCTAGCATACATGTACAAGGGTGGTGGATTGCCCCTAGATGGAAAACCTAGCTCCTGGGTGTGACTGTCCACGTTGCATGCGATAACACCTATACAAGCGTGGTGGACATGTAGGAGTAGGCTCCCGCCGCGGGTCAAACGAGGGTAGACCGGTGGAACCCTGGGCCTATCCTTGGTTTTCCATGTAGATATGACCTAAACAAACCTAAACCACTGAGAGAGAGTGTTGTTCAACCCTCGTACGGAGAATGCTACGGGGGTAGACCCGCGGGTCCCTCTGATTAGGGTTTCGTCGGAAAAGGACCGCCCGAGTGCCGGGATGCCACGGGAACATGCGTGTGGCCCTAGCATACATGCACAAGGGTTGTGTATTGCCCCTAGATGGAAAACCTAGCTCCGGGGTGTGACCGTCCACGTTGCATGCGATAACACCTATACAAGCGTGGTGGACATGTAGGAGTAGGCTCCCTTGGTGAGTCAAACGAGGTGACCGTGGAACCATGGGCCTATCCTTGGTTTTCCATGTAGATATGACCTAAACAAACCTAAACCACTGAGAGAGTGCGTTGTTCAACCCTCGTACGGAGAATGCTACGGGTAGACCATGGTCCCTCGGATTAGGGTTTCGTCGGAAAAGGACCGCCCGAGTGCCGGGATGCCACGGGAACATGCGTGTGGCCCTAGCATACATGCACAAGGGTGGTGGATTGCCCCTAGATGGAAAACCTAGCTCCGGGGTGTGACCGTCCATGTTGCATGCGATAACACCTATAGAAGTGTGCTGGACATGTAGGAGTAGGCTCCCGCTGGTCAAACGAGGTGACCGTGGAACCCTGGGCCTATCCTTGGTTTTCCATGTAGATATGACCTAAACAAACCTAAACCATCGAGAGAGTGCATTGTTCAACCATCATACGGAGAATGCTACGGGGGTAGACCCGCGGGTCCCTCGGATTAGGGTTTCGTCGGAAAAGGACACTGAGTGCCGGGATGCCACGGGAACATGCGTGCGGCCCTAGCATACATGCACAAGGGTGGTGGATTTCCCCTAGATGGAAAACCTAGCTCCCGGGTGTGACCGTCCACGTTGCATGCGATAACACCTATACAAACCTGGTGGACATGTAGGAGTAGGCTCCCCCCGCGGGTCAAACGAGGGTAGACCGGTGGAAACCTGGGCCTATCCTTGGTTTTCCATGTAGATATGACCTAAACAAACTTAAACCACCGAGAGAGTGCGTTGTTCAACCCTCGTACGGAGAATGCTACGGGGGTAGACCCGCGGGTCCCTCGGATTAGGGTTTCGTCGGAAAAGGACCGCACGAGTGTCGGGATGCCACCGGAACATGCGTGTGGCCCTAGCATACATGCACAAGGGTGGTGGATTGCCCCTAGATGGAAAACCTAGCTCCCGGGTGTGACCGTCCACGTTGCATGCGATAACACCTATAGAAGTGTGCTGGACATGTAGGAGTAGGCTCCTTGTGGTCAAACGAGGTAGGTAGGTGGAACCCTGGGCCTATCCTTGGTTTTCCATGTAGATATGACCTAAACAAACCTAAACCACCGAGAGAGTGCGTTGTTCAACCCTCGCACGGAGAATGCTATGGGGGTAGACCCGCGGGTCCCTCGGATTAGGGTTTCGTCGGAAAAGGACCGCCCGAGTGCCAGGATGCCACGGGAACATGCGTGTGGCCCTAGCATACATGCACAAGGGTGGTGGATTGTCCCTAGATGGAAAACCTAGCTCCGGGGTGTGACCGTCCATGTTGCATGCGATAACACCTATACAAGCGTGGTGGACATGTAGGAGTAGGCTCCCGCCGCGGGTCAAACGAGGGTAGACGGTGGAACCCTGGGTGACATGGTTATACCCTACGGGTACTCGATGTTAGCCTACCTGGTCCAACCCGAAGGAAGGCCCACTCGATGACCTGCCAGGGTCCAGGACGCCCAAGACGTTTCGGCTGCACGAAGCACATATGGACACGGACTCCAAAGCGCACAAGACAAGGATACCTCAAGACTAGAGTTTGAATACAACTTGTAACCTACTCGTATTGGCACCCGAGACCTAGCCTCCCCATATATAAAGTCTAGGAGGGTCCAACGAGGAGGGCACGACTACGGGCACGTACGCAATAGACCTAGAACAGACTCATACTTTCGCACACGCATCCACGTCAGATCGAATGCACCAGACCTTGGTTCGCGTAATCAAAAGAATCAAAGAGCGCATAAGCGGTAGGGGGTTTTTCCTCCGGGGCCTTTGACCCGAAATTGGTAAATCGTGTCCCGGTTGCTTGTCCGCAACCGTGCCACGATCTCCAGCATCCCCATCTTCTCCAAAACCCAAGTCCATAACAATGGGCATTGATGAGATTAAACCTCGTCAATTGGCGCCGTCTGTGGGAAAAGGCCATGATCTTCTACTTCGAGGGTCCTGTACGATCTTCGACTCCAACAACTCGGGGGCTCGGGGGCTCCATCGACATCGGCGACCCAATACGGCTTTCGGCTGCGGTGACCCGATACATCCTTCGGATGCGGCGACCCGGTGCGGTCTTCGATTGCGACAATCTTCGGATGCGGAACTCGCTGCCGCCATCGACCCAAAGGAACCCGTCGCTGCTATGACCGTGGTCCGCCGCGTCGACTACGTCCGCCGTGTGACCCGCTACCGCGTCGACTCCGTCCACGACAACTACCAATAAAGCTAAGTTTCCCTCTACTCAGAGCTAATTTCTTTTTTAACTCTTTTCGAAACACTGGGGCTGCGCCCTCTTCGAGTAACCTAATGTGCCATCGGCTCCACGCACTCGAGCACCTCGAACGCGACAGCCCGAGTAGCTGATTCTGCCTGATCGTCGAATCCTTGAACTCCGAGTGCCTCGGCAAGGTACTGAGAATAAGGGTAATCAGGCTAACGAAAAGGCCTAGCATACAGTGCAAAAGTGTCTGACTCGATCGGCACCAGAATCTTACTATACAAGCCGACAGGCAAATATTCTTTACAAGATACAAGTACTTCACAATTTTTTATGTTTTCTGCAGCTTACAAGGATGTCGACTACGTCGAGCTATTCTATCGGGTCCTCCAACAGGAGTCGACGAAACAACTGGCTACGCCACAAACTCAAGGCCCGAGTCGAAACCCTCCTCGAATGGTTGCATCACTTGATGCTACAAGCGTAGCCGACTCGATGCACTTCCGGGTCGATGGTTTCTCCTGCATGAGTCTCCACTCAGACCGACTGGACACTCGAGGGCTACTCCTATCAGAGCCAGTCGCGCGCCGATGTACTTCGTCATGCATGCCACGAGATTTTCGGCTACAACTACATGATAGACTCGATCTACTCTGAAGCCCACGACTCGCCGGCACACTCGGGGCTACCTGACTAGGCGCCAAGACACAGATTCCGAGTCCCTCGTCGAGTCTACGACCACTACTTGACTCGGGCTACTCCATAGGGAGGATGGATTTAAGCATCCGAAAAATTTTCGAACCGGACCTAATGATTGAAACAATGCTTGAACTGAAAGTCTCCGTTCGAGTCTACGACTCGAACAGACACTCGGGTGCTACTCCCATAGGGAGCGCTGGTCGCGCACCCTATAGTCCATTGTGTTGACTACGTCCATGATGTCGATTCCTTTACAACAGCCGAACAAATTCAGTTGACCCGATGAACTTCCGGGTGAAGTGCTTCGCACTCGACACAACTTTCGACTCCGACATCCAAATACAAGGTTCAAGACAACTAAGTCTCCACCCGAATCTACGTTTCGGATGGACACTCGGGGGCTACTGACATGGTTATACCCTACGGGTACCCGATGTTAGCCTACCTGGTCCAGCCCGAAGGAAGGCCCACTCGATGACCTGCCAGGGTCCAGGACGCCAAGACGCTTTTTGCCACGGCACATATGGACACGGACTCCAAAGCGCACAAGACAAGGATACCTCAAGACTAGAGTTTGAATACAACTTGTAACCTACTCGTATTGGCACCCGAGACCTAGCCTCCCCATATATAAAATCTAGGAGGGTCCAACGAGGAGGGCACGACTACGGGCATGTACGCAATAGACCTAGAACAGACTCATACTTTCGCACACGCATCCACGCCAGATCGAATCACAGACCTCAGAACCTCTTGCCCAGTAATCAAAGAGCGCGAGGTAGGGTTTTTCTCGGGGCTTGAACCGGATAAATCTCGTGTCCCCTCGTTGCTTGTGTCGTTAACCGTACACGATCTCCAAAGATCCCCATCTTCTCCAAAACCCAAGTCCATAACAATGGGCATTGACGAGATTAAACCTCGTCACTGGGCCTATCCTTGGTTTTCCATGTAGATATGACCTAAACAAACCTAAACCACCGAGAGAGTGCGTTGTTCAACCCTCGTACGGAGAATGCTACGGGGGTAGACCCGCGGGTCCCTCGGATTAGGGTTTCGTCAGAAAAGGACTGCCCGAGTGCCGGGATGCCACGGGAACATGCGTGTGGCCCTAGCATACATGCACAACGGTGGTGGATTGCCCCTAGATGGAAAACCTAGCTCCCGAGTGTGACCGTCCATGTTGCATGCGATAACACCAATAGAAGCGTGCTGGACATGTAGGAGTAGGCTCCCGCCACGGGTCAAACGAGGGTAGACCGGTGGAACCCTGGGCCTATCCTTGGTTTTCCATGTAGATATGACCTAAACAAACCTAAACCACCGAGAGAGTGCGTTGTTCAACCCTCGTACGGAGAATGCTATGGGGGTAGACCCGCGGGTCCCTCGGATTAGGGTTTTGTCGGAAAAGGACCGCCCGAGTGCCGGGATGCCACGGGAACATGCGTGTGGCCCTAGCATACATGCACAAGGGTGGTGGATTGCCCCTAGATGGAAAACCTAGCTCCAGGGTGTGACCGTCCACGTTGCATGCGATAACACCTATAGAAGTGTGCTGGACATGTAGGAGTAGGCTCACGCCGCGGGTCAAACGAGGGTAGACCGGTGGAACCCTGGGCCTATCCTTGGTTTTCCATGTAGATATGACCTAAACAAACCTAAACCACTGAGAGAGTGCGTTGTTCAACCCTCGTACGGAGAATGCTACGGGGGTAGACCCACGTGTCCCTCGGATTAGGGTTTCGTCGGGAAAGGACCGCCAAGTCCGGATGCCACGGGAACATGCGTGTGGCCCTAGCATACATGCACAAGGGTGGTGGATTGCCCCTAGATGGAAAACCTAGCTCCCGGGTGTGACCGTCCACGTTGCATGCGATAACACCTATACAAGCGTGGTGGACATGTAGGAGTAGGCTCCCCATGGTCAAACGAGGGTGACGGTGGAACCCTGGGCCTATCCTTGGTTTTCCATGTAGATATGACCTAAACAAACCTAAACCACCGAGAGAGTGCGTTGTTCAACCCTCGTACAGAGAATGCTACGGGGGTAGACCCGCGGGTCCCTCGGATTAGGGTTTCGTCGGAAAAGGACCGCCCGAGTGCCAGGATGCCACGGGAACATGCGTGTGGCCCTATCATACATGCACAAGGGTGGTGGATTGCCCCTAGATGGAAAACCTAGCTCCCGGGTGTGACCGTCCACGTTGCATGCGATAACACCTATAGAAGCGTCTTTGGACATGTAGGAGTAGGCTCCACATGGTCAAACGAGGGTAGACCGGTGGAACCTTGGGCCTATCATTGGTTTTCCATGTAGATATGACCTAAACAAACCTAAACCACCAAGAGAGTGCATTGTTCAACCCTCGTACGGAGAATGCTATGGGGGTAGACCCGCGGGTCCCTCGGAGTAGGGTTTCGTCAAAAAAGGAACGCTCGAATGCTCGGATGCCACGGGAACATGCGTGTGGCCCTAGCATACATGCACAAGGGTGGTGGATTGCCCCTAGATGGAAAACCTAGCTCCGGGGTGTGACCGTCCACATTGCATGCGGTAACACCTATAGAAGTGTGCTGGACATGTAGGACTAGGCTCCCGCCGCGGGTCAAACGAGGGTAGACCGGTGGAACCCTGGGCCTATCCTTGGTTTTCCATGTAGATATGACCTAAACAAACCTAAACCACCGAGAGAGTGCGTTGTTCAACCCTCGTACGGAGAATGCTAGGGGGGTAGACCCGCGGGTCCCTCGGATTAGGGTTTCGTCGAAAAAGGACCGCCCGAGTGCCGGGATGCCACGGGAACATGCCTGTGGACCTAGCATACATGCACACGGGTGGTGGATTGCCCCTAGATGGAAAACCTAGATCCGGGGTGTGACCGTCCACGTTGCATGCGATAACACCTATAGAAGTGTGTTGGACATGTAGGAGTAGGCTCCCGCCGCGGGTCAAACGAGGGTAGACCGGTGGAACCCTGGGCCTATCCTTGGTTTTCCATGTAGATATGACCTAAACAAACCTAAACCACCGAGAGAGTGCGTTGTTCAACCCTCGTACGGAGAATGCTACGGGGGTAGACCCGCGGGTCCCTCGGATTAGGGTTTCGTCGGAAAAGGACCGCCCGAGTGCCGGGATGCCACGGGAACATGCGTGTGGACCTAGCATACATGCACAAGGGTGGTGGATTGCCCCTAGATGGAAAATCTAGCTCCGGGGTGTGACCGTCCACGTTGGATGCGATAACACCTATAGAAGTGTGCTGGACATGTAGGAGTAGGCTCGCCATGTCAAGCGAGGTAGACCGTGGAACCCTGGGCCTATCCTTGGTTTTCCATGTAGATATGACCCAAACAAACCTAAACCACCGAGAGAGTGCGTTGTTCAACCCTCGTACGGAGAATGCTACGGGGGTAGACCCGCGGGTCCCTCGGATTAGGGTTTCGTCGGAAAAGGACCGCCCGAGTGCCGGGATGCCACGGGAACATGCGTGTGGACCTATCATACATGCACAAGGGTGGTGGATTGCACCTAGATGGAAAACCTAGCTCCAGGGTGTGACCGTCCACGTTGCATGCGACAACACCTATAGAAGTGTGCTGGACATGTAGGAGTAGGCTCCCGCCGCGGGTCAAACGAGGGTAGACCGGTGGAACCCTGGGCCTATCCTTGGTTTTCCATGTAGATATGACCCAAACAAACCTAAACCACCGAGAGAGTGCGTTGTTCAACCCTCGTACGGAGAATGCTACGGGGTAGACCCGCGGGTCCCTCGGATTAGGGTTTCGTCGAAAAGGACCCGAAAAGTCTTGGGATGCCACGGAACATGCGTGTGGCCCTAGCATACATGCACAAGGGTGGTGGATTGCCCCTAGACGGATAACCTAGCTCCCTGGTGTGACCGTCCAGGTTGCATGCGATAACACCTATACAAGCGTGCTGGACATGTAGGAGTAGGCTCCGCCCAGGTCAAACGAGGTAGACCGTGGAACCCTAAGCCTATCCTTGGTTTTCCATGTAGATATGACCCAAACAAACCTAAACCACCGAGAGAGTCGTTGTTCAACCTCGTCACGGAGAATCTACGGGGTAGACCCTGGTCCCTCGGATTAGGGTTTCGTCGGAAAAGGACCGCCCAGTGCCGGATGCCAGGAACATGCGTGTGGCCCTAGCATACATGCACAAGGGTGGTGGATTGCCCTAGACGGAAAACCTAGCTCCGGTGCGACGTCCACGTTGCATGCGATAACACCTATTGAAGCGTCTTTGGACATGTAGGAGTAGGCTCATGCCATGAGTCAAACGAGGGTGAACCGGTGGAACCTGGGCCTATCCTTGGTTTTCCATGTAGATATGACCCAAACAAACCTAAACCACCGAGAGTGCGTTGTTCAACCCTCGTCGGAGAATGCTACGGGGTAGACCATGAGCCCTCGGATTAGGGTTTCGTCGGAAAAGGACCGCCCGAGTGCCGGGATGCCACGGGAACATGCGTGTGGCCCTAGCATACATGCACAAGGGTGGTGGATTGCCCCTAGACGGAAAACCTAGCTCCCGGGTGTGACCGTCCGTCGGCACATGCGATACATGCACGCGATTAGGGTTTCGCATTAGGGTTTACGTGGGCACGAGAGCACGAGGATGTCTCCAAAACTTGCATTATATAACTACATAAAAAATTATAGGTAGAAGTTTAATATTATATTTTTAGATTATTATATTTTTTAGAAGTTTAATAAAAAATATTTTTTTATTAAATTTTATTTAGTCTACGCCGGCTTTGCCGTCGGCCTATCTGTGGGCTTTTTTTGGGTGCACGCTCACGAAAGCCGCAAGCCCAGACTTAAGTGGATAAGGCTAACCGCCTACCCGAGCCCCACACCACACTTCACCACACACCACGCACCTCCTCCTCATTCTTGGCTGCTCACACCGCCAGCCCTGATCACTCCCGACAGCCTCCTCCGCCTTCACCGCCTCCCGCTCCCTCCTCCCTCCCGCCGGGCCTCCCTCCTCCCCTCCTCCCTCCCTCCTCCCCTCCTCCTTGGCCTCCTCCTCCCTCCTCCTCCTCCCTCCTCCCCTCCTCCTCCTCCCTCCTCCCTCCTCCTCCTCCTCCTCCTCCCTCCTCCCCCGCCTCCCTCCTCCCTCGCCTCCCTCCCTCCTTCCCTCCCTCCTCCTCCCTCCTCCTCCTCCTCCTCCTCCCACATCCCTGCCTCCCCTCCTTCCATCCTCCCTCTGCCTCCCCTCCTTCCCTGCCTCCCCTCCTCCCTCTGCCTCCCTGCCTATTTAGGGTAATTATTTGTTGTTATATAATTAGTTTCTACTATATTACTTGTTGTATATTAGTTCTAGTATAATTAGTTCTAGTATATTAGTTGTTCTAGTATATTACTTGTTGTGCTATAATCACGACTCTATTTACATTCACTAGATCCTGTCGCTGTCCCGGAGGTCGCCGTCCCGGAAGTCGCTGTTCCGGAGGTCCCCGTCCTGGAGGTCAAGGTCGCTGTCCCGGAGGTCCTCGTCCTGGAGGTCACCATCCCAGAGGTCGCCTACTACCTCTACCGCCGAGGGTGAGCTACAACTCTGTCTCCTCCCTCGCATATTTGATGTCAGTAGATTCCATTTCTACGTCAAGTCGCGTCACCTAGGTGTCATATCCCGTCTGCGAGCATTACGCGGATAAATATGCATTAGAGGTCACATATTATGAAGCGTAATGCTTGCGGCATTTACGGGACAGTCGGCGGATGCGTAGTTGGGTACGTTCTCCATGCTCGCCCTGTCCGAAGTCAGATTTTGTGGCGCCCCGTTGTACTCCGGATGCACATCCTCTTGGATTTTTGCCGAGACGTGTATCGGGAGAGCAGCGGGGAGGTGCTGCCGAAATTCTGGCTTGGAACAGGATAGAGCATGGAGAACCTACTCAATCTACGGATCCGGTGGCTGCTAGGACCCTCTATACCTATTAGAGATGTAGGTTATGCGTTTTTCTCGGTAGATAAATAGAAAATATGATGCATTTAGTTTCATGCTATTATTTGATATGAAATGCTATGTTTATTGTTTGGTTCCCAATAAAAACAGAGGACGGCTGATAATGGGTGGATATACAAATTGGTTGTACTAGTGTTGTTGATAGAATGTATGAGTGGACATGGAAGACTGATCATTAGTGAAGGAGTTAGCGTGGTTCAAAGGCGTGCATTCGTCTAACTTGCCCTTGCGCTCATTGCAATAAGCGTCATCATCATCAAAGGAGGAAATGAAAAACACCTTTGGAGATATGGTTATATCAGGGACTTCGTCACGACGGTTGACTTTACTCAAGATTTAACGTGATAGAGGTGAGGTGATGCGGCAACGGATCAATGGCAATGAGGGCGATGGGATTAGAAATTTGCTAGATGATTTCCATGATGCCGACATGCCAGATTCGCCACCTTCACATGAACCGCCAGAACTGGAGGAACCTCGTGAACCAGAGGATCCGGAGCCAAGCGCGAAGGCCTTCTATGATTTGATGGCCTCGGCTAAGAGGCCTCTGTACGAGGGTTCAAAGATTTCTCAGCTCGATGCCATCTCGCAAGCACTAGCCAAAAAGCTCCAGTACGGCAACACCCGTTCATGCTTTGAAGACCATCTGCAAACATATGGTAACATGTTGCACAAGGGCATTGTCCGCCTAAAACCATGTAATGGGCAAAGAAAATCTCATGCGGCCAAAGATGGAATACCAAAAGATAGATTGTTGTCCAAAAGGTTGCCTCTTGTTCTGGAAACAGTTTGTGAATGACAATTACTGTAGCAAGTGTGGGGCCTCTAGGTATCATGAGGTGGGATACGATGGTCAGAAGACGCAAACAAAAGTCGCCATGAAGATTCTTCGTTATCTCCCATTCATAAAAAGAATCTAGCGGCTTTACATGACCAAGGAGTCTGCCACACAGATGACGTGGCACAAGACGGGGAAGAGATATGAGGATGAGCAAGGACGGGTAAAGATGGGACATCCATCTGATGGTAAGGCATGGAAGAACTTTGATAGAGACCATCCCGATGAGGCAGGAGAGGCTCGGAACGTTAGAATTGCTATAGCAACAGATGGATTCAATCCATATGGTATGTCGACCGCCTCGTATAGCTGCTGGCTCGTGTTTGTTATGCCGCTCAATCTCCCTCCCGAAGCCCTAATGCAAAGGAAGACCATATTCCTGTCGCTGATCATTCCAGGGCCTGAATACCCGGGGAAGAATTTGAGTGTGTACATGCAACCGCTTGTGGAAGATCTGAACCACTCTTGGCACCACGGACGCTGACATACGACCGTGCATCAAAGACAAACTTCTACATGAAAGTTTGGTTCCACTATTCCATGCACGACATGCCCGGGTACGCCCTATTCTGCGGATGGTGTACAGCTGGTAAGTGGCCATTCCCAGTGTGCAGGCATCTACTTGAGTTCCTTTGGCTAAAGGCGGGTAAAAAGTATTCCGCATTTGACACGCATCGACCATACCTCAAAGGAGACCATCCGTTCAGACAAGACAAAAAGAACTTCATCAAGGGCAAAGTTGTGCTTGAAGAAAAAGAGATACCAACGTTCGATGGTGTTGCTGTTGATGCCGAGTTACGTGCTCTCGTGCGTACCGAGTCTGGTTTCCCACAGTTTGAGGGATATGGAAAAACGCACAACTGGACACACGAGGCAGGCATAACGAAGCTCGAGTATTACAAGGACTGCGAACTTCCCCATAACATGATGTGATGCACACTGAAAAGAATGTCGCAGAGTCTCTCTTTTACACAATTCTGAACATTCCTGAAAAGTCAAAGGATAATGTCAAGGCTAGAGTCGATGTTGAGGAGCTATGTGATAGGAAGAGACTATGCATGCAACCTCCTGAACGCAATCGAAAAAATTGGGTCAAGCCACATGCCTACTACTGCCTTGATAGCCTCCAAAAGAAGCAGTCATTGGGGTGGCTCAAATTCGTCGTGATGTTCCCAGATGGTTATTGTTCGAATATGAGCAAGGGAGTCAATTGGGCAACTGGAAAAGTCACTGGGCTCAAGAGTCACGACTATCATATATGGATTGAGCGGCTGATGTCGGTGATGGTTCGAGGGTATCTCCTAGAGCATATCTGGCGAGTGCTTGCGGAGTTGAGTCATTTCTTCCGCACGCTCTGTGCCAAGCAGATATGTCCCTTGATGATTGAAAAGCTGCATGATCTAGTGCCGGAGTTGCTATGCAAGTTAGAGACGATCTTTCCGCCAGGCTTCTTTACTCGATGTTACATCTCATTGTGCATCATGAACGAGGCACTCTTGGGTGGACCGTGCGGTTTAGTTGGCGCTTTGTATTGAGAGAGAGTTTAAGTATATTCAACCAAATGTGGAAACAAAATAAGATTGAAGCATGCATAGCTGAGGCAACTCTCCTCCAGAGATAATGACGCCACGACAACATACTATGGCGATGATGTTCCCACTATGCATAACCAGTGTCGGTACAATGTCGACGAGTCAAGCATGACCCCAAGCTCCTCCTCTTCCGGTGTCCTGGCAAGGCCGGTGGCGCAACAAGTTATACCTTGAAAAAGGAAGAGAAGGATTGCATAATGCTATATGTGCTTATGAACATGAAGGAAGTGGTCCGCGGTGAGAATGAAGATGAGGAAGAAAATCAAGTGCCCAGTTTCCTTAGGTAAAATGGTGAACAAATTCATTTGCAACTAGTAACTCGGTTTCGATCTAATACGTATTTTCTCCTTTTAGCCAATTCACAGATGAAATGTGGTCGGGAACGACGGATCCCGGCGATGTGTGAGTTGAAACCCTTCAAAGTGGGTGCCTGGAAAGAAAAATTTCACGTCTTGGTTCTATGAAAAGGTAATTTATAACCTGTCCCTCTTACCTGGCAATCCGTGACTTGTCCCTCTTATTACACGTAACTAATGCACAATTTGTACGCAACTTGTAGGGATCTGATCCCAACGTTGAGATGTCGGATGAGTTGAGATGTGTCTCCCAGGGCTGGGAAGTCAAACAAGTTTATTATTTACCCTACCCATGTCAGAAAGAGGAACTCAAGGGCTGGGAAGTCGTGTTCCAGGTATCGCCACATGGTAAGCTACCCATGCCCTCCGACGATGATTACAACAACATTGACCCTAAAACATACGAGGGAGTTTTCTATCAAGAACAAGAGAACTTTGGGGACTTTGACTTACAAGATCTTGAGAACCTCGAGAACAATGCACATACTCGTGGTGAGGTAGTCACGAATATAAAGGACATTGATATGCTCACCAAGTTATATTCGGACAATGGCAACGATGAGCCTCCACCCTGCGATGAACCTCCAACTTACTTCTCACGTGATAGTGATGTTGATAGTGCTGATGAGAACCCAAGACATACACATGAGAGTGATGATGATGAGTGGTGAGGGTCTTTTATGTCTTTTATGCCTCGACTATGTTTAGTATCTTTATTATGCTTAGTATCTTTATTATGCTTAGTATTTATGTTTAATATCTTTATTATGCTTAGCATCTTTATTATGCTTAGTATCTTTATTATGCTTAGTATTTATGTTTAATATCTTTATTATGCTTAGTATTTTTATTATGCTTGACTAAATTGTTTACCTCTTCTCAATGTAGGTGATTGACCAATATGAGCCAACACAAGGAATCACCGTCCTCTATCCTTAAGTGGAAGTAGAAGAAGGTTACCAAAAGTGGAAGAGCACCCATTCCCAACTCGCGTTACAATGACGACAATGCGGGAGGAGGAGGACGAGGTGAGGGAGGAGGAGGTGGACTTCCTCCGAGGCCAGGACGAGGTGCAAGACGAGGTGAGGGAGGAGGCGGACTTCCCCCGAGGGCAGGGCGAGGTGTAGGACGAGGTGAGGGAGGAGGCGGACTTCCCCCGAGGGCAGGACGAGGCGGAGGACGAGGTGCAGGACGAGGTGGAGGATGAGGACGAGTTGGAGTACGATGTTTACGCCTGGAGGGGGGTCTCGAGACCAGGACTTTGATTCTCGAGACCAGGAGGGGGAGTCTCGAGACACGGAGGGGGAGCCCCGAGACCAGGAGTCGGGGCCGTCGACGCGGCCGAAGAAGCCAAAGATTCGTGGGGAATCGGGTGTCCCAAAGGATGAACACCTTCTCGAGGAGGAAACCCATCATTACGCCTAACGGCATTGAGTAAGTGGCTATACTAATTTTGAACATGTAATTTCATTTTGGTCATAAGAATTTGGCATGTACTAATGTTTTACTATTGTGCAGCAACTGGACATTTCCTCCAGGTACCCGTGCGCCTAACACCTTGGTTGGAGCTCTGATTAGGAAATTTTGGCCAGGCTTTTTTTCCCGTCTAGCCAACGAGAGAGGAAGCTAGCCACCGGGCCATGACTATGAGGCCGCCAAAAACTCGGGCTATGCTGGGAAAGCTTCTGAAGCCGTGATCACCAAGTTTTGGGTAAGGCAAAGTTTTCGAGTTTCGTTCATAGTTGATGACCCCACCATGCTAACTTATGACCCTCACAATATTTTGTATGTATGATTACAGAGATTCTATAGGGTGCTTCTGGAGGACCAGGAGAAGGCGGACAAGACTTTGCGGGGGGCTTGTCAGAGGTTGACACGGCAGCAGTTTTACAATCAGAAGCATACCACCACCAGTCTATACAGCTCCGAGAAGTTGAGAAAGAGGGCGCCGAAGCATTTGAATGTGAAGGCCCAACCAAAGATGACCGAGGAAGATTATGCCGGGGTAAGTAAATTGTCAATCAGATTCTATGTTGTTGCTAATTGCATTATCCATTCTTCAAATGAGTATTGTTTTTTCAGTTTATGCCCACGTGGGCCGATGGTAAGGAGGACGCATGGCTGGCGTTGTCGGCGAGGTGGCGCGGGGAAGACGCCGAGTTCAACGCCTTGAGCGAGCGGAACAAGGCAAACCGTGGCTCCGGAGGGACACACTGTGCGGGAAACCGCAACCATGGTCGCTTCAAGGCCCATATGGTATACATGTATACATGGAACAATCTGTATTTATTTCCCTTCGTGATCCTACTTGATACGCATAACATTTTTTGTCCATGCAGGAGACACATCTAGAGAGGCCTTGTTCTGACTATGAAGTATGGGAAATGATGAAGCAGAAGAAGCCTGATATGTCCCAGCCTCAGCCCTGCTTCGAGTTCTATGGCACTGCCAAGGAGGATGGTGCTAACTACCTCGAGGCGTTCACTGGTTTTCATCCGGAGGTGGAAGATCCTAGAGCAGCGGAGACCGACGAGAGAGCGGTGGTCGTGGCGGGGCGCGGCCGGGAGCACGGCCGTTTCAAGATTCTCGATAGGGTGATCCCGCGAACTCCTGCTTTGAGCCTCACGCGGATCAAGGCTACCCTCACCGCCGACGACCCGCTATCCCTCCTCGACGGCCTTCCCGAGCGAACGACGATGTAAGTTTTTCTCATTTCCATCATATTTACGAAAGTCATTCGTGAGTGGCTAAGTTGACGAGATTCATTGTTTTTGAAATTGTAGCCTGTTTTGGACGCGGCCTACAAGGCCGCTTTTGCGGAACACTTGGTGACGCTCGAGACGTGGTCCCAGACCGGCGGCCCTCTGACGATGGGCGAGTTACGCGATGATGTAAGTTTCCACCTTTATTTTGCAAAATATGACAAGTCTCGCATTCCCTAGTTTGAATCTTTATTTACGCAACGCCTCATATCTAAACTATCTTGCAGCTTTTGGAGAGGTTTTATGGCCTTTGGAGAGCGAGCCACTCTACATACGGCCACCTAGGCCAGGGCCGCAGCCAATCTTCCCATCAAAGGACGAATATGCTTTGACCTTCTACTCAGGGACCCCGGTAAGTTTTTTGCCAAACCGGTTGTTACAACAAACCTGTGTCTTTGTGGTTGCTAACTCTGCCTCAAACATGTAGGGACCGGGATGCTCCGACAATACACACTTTGGTCGTCATGATGCCTCGCCGACTATCTCGCGCGCGATGACACCGGTTCATACCGGTCGTGCTTCTCCTGGTGCTTCTGGTGGTGGTGGTGGTGGTGGCGGTGGCGGTGGCGGTGGCGGGGATTCTCCTTCTTTCCATCGTGCTGAGGGTGGCCGTGCTTCTCCTTCTACCGGTGGTGGTGGTCATGGCGGTACTTCTCCTTCTTCCGGTGCTGGTTCGACGGCGGCTACTCGACGTCAAGCTTCACCTTTCTTCACGCGGGGAGACATGGGTCTCTCGAGTAGCTCTCCGGAGGTATAGGCATGTGCATGTGTTAGGATGCACTTAGAGATGTACCTATGTGTGGATGTACTAGCTATGTTGTTTGGATGAGGATGTACTATGTATGGATGATCTAGTTATGTTCTTTTGACGATGATGATCTTATGTTTGTCCATGTGCTATGTCCGAAATCTGTGTCTTCTTTTGACGATGAATCTGGGAATATATAATTTGCAGGAAATGAATAAAACGAATGAAAAAAATTGCCAAGGACTAAGCCGGCATTCTTGGTCGGCGTGAAACGGAATCATATGTACGTAATTAGTTTGCCCGACCGCATAGCCGTCGGCGTCAGTGCTCGTGTTGCCCAGTGAGCAAACTTTGCCCGATGGCATTGCCGTCGGCGTCGATCTTTATGACGGCAGCCGTCGGCGTATCCGCGCTCGTAGGCAGCCACAAGGGGGGCACGTGTCCCCTTAGGCCGACCGCATAACCATCGGCGTATCCGCGCTCGTAGGCAGCCACAAGGGAGGCACGTGTCCCCTTAGGCCGACGGTATTGCCGTCGGCGTATAGAACCATGCGCTAACGGCCGTTACACTATAGTGGGCCCCAGTGAGCCTAGGCCGACGGGAATCTATACGCCGACGGGTTATTGGGCTACGCCTACGGCCTATTACGCCGACGGGCATACGCCGACGGCCCCCGTCGGGCAAGCCTACGCCGACGGGGAACAGGGCCTACGCCGACGGGGTCCAGCTGTCGGCCTATTTAGCATTTCCTGTAGTGTATTGTGAGCGTTGTGACATCGTGCCGATGGAAATGACTTCTGACCAAACTGTCAGTGCCTAATCCGACTGAAAGCCACGTCTTTCACGCAAATACGACCTCACAAAACCTCCAGTGCCCGAAAGCACCACCATGCTGATCCGAATAAAACTTGTACGGTCGGTAAACCATTCTAGACTTGGGCACGGAAGGTAGAAGATCTGAACCTTTCACATGGTGACAAGGCCACTTTTGATTGCCGTTTCGTGGCATCTCCATTTGCCAATTCACGCACGCAAACACGAGCCAGCCGAAACACCCAGGAGAAACAAATAGGCAGAGTTCTTATCCTCTCAGAAACGAATCTCTGAGCCATCCTCAATAGAAAATATGCGAAAGAGGAAAAAAATGCTTCTTCGTAGCCATCAGTTCGGTCCAAAAGTGCGAGTCTCCTCGCTTCCAAAGCATTTGAGACACCTCCTTCGAGCCAACATATTTCCTCCTTGGAAGAGTTTGGCATACACCATCCTTAGTAAACAGCTTGAAAAGTTATTTAACAGTAGAGCGGTATTCTTGACCTTAAGGTCATGAGTCTTTGGGACGGCAAACCACACTTTATTTGGCCGAGATATAGAGATCCTCCAATAACTGAGATGTTCATTCGAGTTCCATAGCCAAGTTGAAGCCCCAAGTTACTGTCTAATACAAAATTAAAGGATGGTATGTTTGATTGGACGTTTGCCGAATTACATATTTTTCTCATTGATCACATCAGAGAGAGAATTGATCACCATTTGCCACGTCCTGTGACTAAGATAGCAAGAGATGGATGAAGTCTTGTTTGAAGAGATGGATGAAGTGTTATGAGATTGCTGGCATTGTGACTTCGTGCCATGTCGGACTGAAAGCCATGTCGCCCCTGCGAAGACGGCCTCCCAAAATAGGCCGCACACACACCTCAAGAGACTGAAAGCATGGCCGCACTGATCCGAGAAAAACTACTTGTACGGTTGGTAAACCATTCTAGACTTGGGCACGGAAGGTAGAAGATCTGAACATTTCACATGGTGACAAGGCCATTTTTGACTGCCGTTTCGTGGCATCTCCGTTTGCCAATTCACGCACGCAAACACCAGCCGGTCGAAACGCCCAGGAGAAACAAATTGGCAGAGTTCTTTCTCGTTTTCACTTTTCGTGTCCTAGCTGTTCGGGCAGGCAGGTGCCTTCATTCTCCCCGTTTTTCCTGGAAACGGCAACGTGGCATGATAAAGATGTGGCACCACCTGCATATATATGAAGAGACTGACGGTGACACGAGCATCTCGTTTCGGCTTGGATAGAGATGTGATGTGTTTCGTCGATGTGTACATATTGTTTGATGAGACTCTTTTATTTGATCAGGTTGTTCTAGGCTTGTTGTAGCTGCATGGTCCTCTCTATAATAATCTTCGGACCGTGTGTAGACCTTCGGGTTCAAGGGCAATCACATTTGCTTCGGTCCCCCACCCCCTCCACTCCCCCTCTTTCAAATTTTGACAAACAAAAACTCATTCCGATTGTTTAGAGGATTTGCATAAACTCAATTAGCTTCCATGGTCCTCTCTTACGTATAAACCCATCGTATGCTTTCGTGTATAATGTCGTGGAAGGCAAAAATCAGAAGTTATATATAACAATAACAAAAAAAATTAAAAATATGACATACAAAGACGTAGATCGCGATAATAGGAGGTGAGATCGGCCGATCGAAATGTGGATTGTACCCAGTTCGACCGAGTACACATATACAGAGATATACGTGATCTCGATATAGGTTTCGACCGGTCAAAAAAATAACAAAGTCCATGTAGCTTAAGTTTAGGGGTGGGGGACCGAAGCCCACCTCAAGGGCAATAGGAAAATGCCCCTTGGTCGGGGATATTCTACTGAGGAAATTTGGAGGGAACAGAAAGATCCGTTTGATAATTTAAATGGTTCAGGGGGAAGTGTTCCCTCTCCAATAATGTCATTACTTAATTCTATGGATCGAATAGGAAAATAATTCCCCACGTCAACCAGCAAGCATCATCCACATATAGTACACTGGTAGCAACAATATATATGCCGGTAGTTGATCAATTGAGCTCAAGTTGTCGTCGTCAAGCTAAGCTTAGTTTAAACTTCAGGAAGAAGTGAAGAAGTTTGCCATTTGGACGTAATCTGGGGTATGGGAGTATTGCACTGCATGCGGTGTTCGAGGTTTGTGCATGTGTATTTTCACAACTGGCAGCATATAATATATATATATGTATATATATATATATATATATATATATATATATATATATATTAATGTCCATTAGTCGAGGAGGATCAGTCACATCGACGTGTATGTTCTCTCTGACCGCTCGAGGTCAAATATACAACTATCTGTGCCTGTAACCCCTGCTCTTTTTTTATTTGTCCACATCAGATCCGGTGACCGCCCATGACTTTTTACGAGCCACCATATGACGCACTGCACAAGCCGGCCACCAGATGTTGCCGTGTCGTCCATCGATCTGTGTCTTGTGTTTCTTCCAAGTTCACATCAAATGTCAATGTCCCCTGACCTTACTTTATGTGTTACCAGTGATCGATTTGCCTGCAAGGACATGTCAGTACAAAATCTAACTTCTTAGAACGATGCTAACTGAGCAACGATTCTCGGTGTGCAATCTACCTGCCTTTAGATGCAAAGGGTGTGCTCTCACGAATGCGTCTGGATTTTATTTTTTTGAAAACGGTAGAGGGGTCTCGAAGGACCCCAATGCAGCATTCATAGTCAAAGCGGTTGGTATAAATATGCACGCAGGCCCCTACACATTTCACCGGCCTGCATTTTTATAGAGAAGACCTTGGAAAAAGAAATAAAAAAGCAATCAAGTCCTTGTCCTCTGCCACCGTTGGCGAGACTCCAGCTCCGGCCACCCTTTCGCCGTCGGGGATGAACCACTTGGCGTCAAGAGAGCGCAGAACGCCGTCGCTGAGCTCGAGGAGTAGCCTCCATCTTGGAGGTTGAGTAGACGCATCTCGTGCGTCCGAGAAGGCCATTGATACGGCCGCAGATCACGAGGGCAGTCAATATGTGTCTGGAATTTGATGTGCCATGTCAGCGGTGTAAGAATCATCTGCCGACCTGATTAAGTCTTCTACTCCATCCGTCTCGAATTAGGTGTCGAAGATTGACCTAAATTCGTATGTATGAATACACGAAAACGCATCTAGATATATGAATCTAGACAATTTCCACATCTAATTTGAAACAAGGGAGTATTTGATTTAAAAAGCTGCCGATGGCCGATGCTATCTCTCTTGACTAATACATGGACGCACGCGGGACGCATTCTTCACGGCGCTGTGTAAAGAGGCTGGAGGTGTTAGGTATGATCCTCATTGGTCCATTTGTTAATCAGATTTGGCGGTGCATTTCAGGGCATATGCGCAAAGCACGTATGCGCATGCGCCATGCTTGCATGACTTTTGCCTTCAGGACTTTTACCTCCAGCCTTCGGACACGTCGGCAGATGCCGCGAGAAAGAAACAAGAGAATATGTCTCCCTACCTTCGGATATCAGATCATGTAGTACATGTACATCCATCTCATTCGGGCCTGGGTTTTGAGTAGTAACGTTTTACTTGTTCATCTGAAAATATCCTACGACAAACCTGTAATACGAGAACATATTACAAATGCAAAATAATTGTTTGTTTCATGTATGGTGTGCCCTTAGTCCTAAGATCACGCTATCATCTATGTCGGGTAAAAACATTTTTCGCTATATCCTTCAAGTGTGTATAGACCTACGTAAACAAGTTACCAAACTACACATTATAGAGGCGACCATAAACCTCGCGTACGATGCTTCGATACATAACCTGGAAAAGAGAAGACACTTTATCATTAAAAACCTTGTTATTTTTTCTTAGTGATAGCGACCAAATAATGGCGAGATTATAGTCAACCCCATGTAGCCAATGCCAATATGTTGGCAACACTACAAGGAGGATACAGCCTAGAAGCTACTTGGATGACCGACCATATATAACGAGCAAATTTGTACCGGAAAAATAAATGCTTAATTGTGTCATCATAGTGACAAAATACACAATGATTACTTTTATTCCAATTCCTTTTAACAAGGCTGTCGATTCGTGAGAATCATATCACGTCGCAGATACCATGCAAATATTTTTTGTCTTTAGTGGTATCTTTATCTTTCAGATTTTATTATTATTATCGACTGACACATCAGGCAGGACTAGTGCTCTATACGTAGAATATATGGAGAATTTTCTACTCTCGTGTAAATTCCACCAAAACTCATTAGGACCATCTGAAAGTTGTAAAGTGGTTAAACATTGTAACAGATCATTCCATGATGCAAATCTAGGTCGAATTAGTTCTCTCCTGAATGTCACGATTGGAGGAGTTCTAGCAACATGGCAATGGTATCCCCTTGTGACAAACAATGCTGCATCGACTGGATATTATTCCCGGAATGTAGAATTTCCATGCCAATTATCCTCCCACAAACGAATCTCCGAGCCATCCTTAATGAAAAATGTGCCAAAGAAGAAAAAGTGCTTCTTCGTGGCCATCGGCTCAGCCCAAAAGTGCGAGTCTCGTGACTTCTAAAGCATTTGAAACACCACCTTCTAGCCAACATATTTTATCCTTAGGAGAGTTTTCCATACACCATCCTCAGCTTGAAAATCCATTTACCTGTAGAGTGGTATTCTTGACCTTAAGGTCATGAATCTCTAATCCACCATGGTCTTTGGGACGGCAAACCACACTCCATTTGTCCAGTAGGTATTTCTTTTTCCCGATGTCTTCTAGTCAAAATAACCTAGTTTGGAAATAATCTTATGTATGCAAGACTTCTGGTAAGAAGTTGGAAGTAATAGATCATAGTCAAAATAACCTAGTTTGGAAATAATCTTATGTATGCAAGACTTCTGGTAAGAAGTTGGAAGTAATAGATCATATATAGTACCATATTACTCAGTACTAATTTAGGCGCACTAAACTCCCGCCAAGAAGTAGAAATTTTCCTTTTCAACTACTTAGCCTTTGTTTAGTCTCTCCTCGACGTGTTTCCTCTTAGTATTTGTGATTCTCTGATAATGAATCGAAAGAACCGGTACCCATAGCGGGTACTTATATGTGAATTGAAAGAATCGATACCGATAATGAATCAAAAGAACCGGTGCGATGAGTGACATGAACCGCCGACTGAGTGGCATCAATACCGTAGATGTTGTCGCTGGTGATGAAGTCATTCATGGAAGAATTTTCCATTCAAGCAGTCATGCTAAAAAAACAGAACTACAACAATGGTGTGTGCGCAAAGAGGGAAAGAAGGTCATATCCGTTCTGTTATAGCCTTCTTCTGCTTATGTATCTCATCGGGTTAAGTCATGGGATTAACGCCATTTGGAGACGGTAAGACCCCATGAACTATGTAAATCGGAAATAGGCCCATTCCATGGGTATGAGCCCGACTCATCCCTCTTATAGAACATGCATAAGAGGCGGCGAAACAGAAGCTTTGCAATATATTAGCAATGTAGGACTAAATTTAGGCCCACCTTTTTTCATCTAAAAAAGGCTCTTTGAGATTTTTGTATTTTTTTATTCATGTGTTTCGCTTCTACTTTGGAAGCATGGAAAAAAGGTAATGCAAAGATTGGAGTTGAAGACCATGGTTTAAAAGACTTTCAATATTTAACTTCTGTTTCTATACGGATGCTTGTTAGTTGTGTGCGTTTGCAATGTTTTGAATTTTTTAATGTGTCATCTAATTAATTCAGATTCTTTATCATATCAATAAAATTAGATAATTGCTACAAGTAAATTGTTGTTTTTGTTTTCGTAGAAGGAAGTGTCATGACAAACACCGCGCCTTGTTGCAACATATATAAACCAACATTTTTTATGTACACTGTTGAGCAAACAGCCATCCGCATTCCACCTATGCATTTCTCCACAAACGAGCAAGCTCAGCCCTCTTACAAAACATGTGTGACGAGCGGCGAAGGAGAAGTGTGCTTGTACCACTTCTCTCCCCAAGCTCCTACTTGATAGTAGTTGACCAACCATTATAAGGAGTCTCAACTCTCTCTATATTAGCAATGCGGTACTTAATCTAGTCCCACCTTTTTTCATGCATATAAATGGCTCTTTGAGATTTTTCAAACTTATTATGTTAATGAGCTTCACTTCTTCTTCAAGGGGCATAAAAAAAGGTAATGCAAAGATTGAAATTGAAGACCACGGTTTAAAAGACTTTCAGTATTTAACTTTCATTTACATAAGGGTCCTTGTTACTTGTGCTATTTTAAATGTTTTGAATTTTTTAATGTGTCATCTAATTAATTGATATTTTTATCAAGTCAATATAATATAATTATATCATTGCTAAAACTAAATAGTTGTTTCACTTAAACGCAGTAAAGGAAGTGTCATGACAAACACTATGCCTGATTGCAGGATATATAAACCAACATTTACGGTGTAGACTATCGGGCAGACATCCCTCGGCATTCCACCTTTGTGTTTTTCCACAAATGGAGCACCTGACCTGGTCAGTTTTGCTTCTAGAAGAGTGCGATTATTAACTACTTCCTACTATCACAATATAAATCTTGGCACCAACTATTCAAAACAAGGAGACAGAAACCTTGTGGCACCAACTGTTCATTTCATTAGCGGAGGGTGAAAGGGACATGAAAAAATCCGAATCGGAAATATGGTATATTCTGAAAGGGTGATGCCTCCCAAGGGGATAGTAAAATGTTGCTTTCTAGGTTCTCCCATGTCTGCTCTTTTGTAGAGAAAAAAACTATTGTATTACTAACAGTTTGGCCTTTAATTATTGACCTCTATCAAGATCCCCACGAAATGTGAAAGCCATCTCTTGGGATTCGTCCAACATTTTTTAGCACAAGTTACATGATTCTCTACATTATAGTTCCAACATGTAATCAGCTATTATATAAAAAATAAAGGAGATTGGGATGCAGTTTACATTAACATTTCATTTTTTTCCAATAAGTTGCTCGATATTTCCCTCTTTGAATTTCTTATGTTTTTTCCAAGATGCAATAGTAGACTAACCGTAAATTATTACTTTTGTAAGGGTATAACGGAGGGTTTTATTTTATTCTGCTTTTGCATTTGCATAATTCACAGAGTATATGAAGTGGCACAACTATGTCTACGAGCAAAATATGTTAACAAACAGTACTACTCTACCACCTTAAGTCCTACATGAAACAATTCACCTTCACTTCCAAAGCAGTGCTTTTAGGAAGCGAATAACACGCCCACCCCAGTTTTGCCAGATCCAACCAGTGATGAGTACATCAAAGATATCCGCAATGAGAGGCCACCACGAGAGCTTCTTGTGAGTGGTGTGATCAAACAACAACCTCGACCCTGACACCATGTTCACCAACTCAACTACTCCCTCCTATTCATATTACTTGTCACTAAAATGGATGTATCTAGACATATTTTAGTGTTAGATACATCCATTTCAACGACAAGTAATATGGATCGGAGGGAGTATATAGGATTGACCACCTTTTGGTGAGGAGGAAGCACGATGAGCCACCACTAGGATCCACACAGGTACGCTCATGACCATACGGGTGGCGTGTAGCTAGGACTTAGGGGAAAGCTCGATCCATCACCCCTAGCACACCATCGCACTTAGGCCGACAAGCCCGATAGGAGCCATTGTAACTCGAAGGAGCCACACAAGACCCTCCACAAGTACGAATCTACAACCACAAATCACCACTAATGCCACTGAAGTGACACTGCCATTACCATTTCTCCTTGTGGATAGGGGCGGAACCAAGATATACACCCCTAGGTATGGCACTTCTTGTGGACATTGTCCCTTGCTGCAACATACCAAGGGTAGGGGTGGGGCAAGGCCCTTGGGTCCCTACCCTACCGTCCTCTCTCTCTCTCTCTCTCTCTCTCTCTCTCTCTAGGTGATCCAATGCTTGTGGACACAGGGCCGGCCCTTGGGGGGGACCCGAGGGGCAGCCGCCCCGGGCCCAAAATTTGGGGGGGGCATCCCCAGACATGTGGGGCATATATAGGCTATAGATCTTAGAAAAGAAAAAAACCATACTCTCTTCGACCCATATTAGTTGATTCAAATTTGTCTAGATTAGGATGAATCTAGCCACTATTTAGTATATAGGTTCATCCAAATTTTGATAAAGCCAAGTCAACTAATATGGGTTAGAGGGAGTAGCATTTTTGAGTTTCCTATTAGGCTAGATTGGGCCCTCTACTTTGCTAGACATACACATACGTTTCAGATTTGAAGTCCATCACGGTAGCACGTACCTAACATGCGATTAGATCAGCTATCCTCTTTGATCGTATCATATGAAGACACGGTGGTTCATGTCTCGACCTCGACTCAACGTTGCGCTGTCGATCGTAGGAAGACCCACACGCGGCAAGCAGCAAGCCGTCGTCTATCGGCCGATCGTCGCCTATCGCCTCGCCCCCTCGCCCTATGTCTCTGCCTGTGGCCTGTCTCTGGTCTCGCTTTGACCGTTCAGCGTCTGCAGGTTCGAATTCTGAATTTCTGATCTCAGTCTTCTGCAGTCTAACGTTGCCCCTAATTTTTGTTCTAATTAGTAGTTCTTTTTTATATTTTTGTGTGGTTAATTGGTTATGGCAACATAGAAGTACGCGCGAGACTTGTAAACCGAAACTGAGGTAGTAGTTCTTGTTGAGAAACATAGTAATATTGATCTAGAGGATGAGATCGGTACAGAGGAGAACGATGACATCAACGCGGGTAATAACAATGTAAGTAATCATGATATCATATTTGATTCATCTCCTACAAAATCTACTAGTGTTGATGAGGAACAGTTAGTGTGGTTATTTATGATCCGGCATCGAGAAGAAGTTATTGGACGAGATTGATATTGATTTCATTATCACTGACTTCGCTTCTAGAAATACACAGAGATAATTTGAAGGTAATATGTAAACATTGTCATTTTTATATGAATATTGCAAATGGGTATAGTTGAGTATTTATTCTTCATTATTTTATTCTTGTATGTAAAAAAAATTAGGAAGGAGCCTGGAATTTTAGTTTCGCCCCGGGCTCCTGAAATCTCAGGACCGGCCTGACATTGTCCAACAGCTTTCTCGGCAGCTTGTCTTAATGGACATACATTTGGGCTGGCCGTTTCATTGATAAATGATTGTGGGCCATTTTGTTTAGGTTTCACTTTCTAGGACATTTGTAATGCTTAGTTTTTTTTTTGAGAATTGTAATGCTTAGTTTTGTTAATGTAGTAAATACAGATAATTCAATCTGTCCTCAAAATTTGGAAGCAACTCTTGTAGACAGGCAAAAGCTGTGAAGCCACAACTTTATCCATCAGGATTATATATACTTGAGACCTCAGTGCTCTCATTCATAACCATTTTTTTCCCCGAAAAGATCGCATTCCTAACCTTGTGTTTGGAAAGTGTACTTTCTACAGTGTTCACGTGATGAGGATCGCACCTCCTAGCCTAACTTAAAATATTTGAACACGGCTCTAGCCTGAGCTTGGGCCATGAAGAACATGTGTTTGGATTTTGGAACAATCCTTAGTTCCTCGCACGCATGGACCTCTATGAGCAACTTCTACGTTGGGGGCTCTGCACCTTTTTTCCTCATTCTATTTTTGAATACTCCTACAAACTGTAAAAGAAAGGTCTCCTGGCTGCTCGACTACCCCATATCGACCCGGCCAAGTGGGGCTAGATGCCCACCTTCTTCATCCTGCTCTCATCATGACCGTTCAAAAGTGGTGCTCAACAAGTGTATTTTTATGGATCGGGTGATGATGCGGCGGCCAAATCAAGCGGCACGAGGGCGGCACCTCACGATCGAGAGAGTATCGACGATCGGAGCCAAATAAACTATACATGGAAGAACATGTTCCCAGCAAGCGAGAACGCAATACTTCACAAGCTAATGTAGCATATCCACATAAAATAAGTCCAATTCAGACATCGACATCATCAGGGTGGTCATGCACTTAGCAGCCAAGGTGGAAGAAGACAAACTGCTGATGGAGCTAACCAGGCAAAATTTAATTAGGCCAGCCAGAAAACGAAAAGTAAGGCTCGTGCCATTCCGACGGAGGAGTCGTTGTCGACGGCGGCAGACGCTGCTTTGGCATTTACTCAGGAGGATACATATCTGTAGGGTGGTTGGAACATACTTACATAAAAAAGGTTTTCTTACATATGTCCTGAAAGGTCTAATGGCACCATCATATATATCTGTTTGGCATTTTTTGCGTTTGCGTCAACGATAGGGAGAATTCGAGCGCGACCTTGTTTCGGTCGGGAGAGGAAAAGGCGTACTACATGATTGGTAAGAGAGGCGAACCAAAGCGTAGTGTGGCGCTAAATAGGAATCGATGAGAAGTATGGGCAGACGTTGATACACTAACCCATGCTGTTTTATTTTTTTGGCATTTCAGGGATAGATAGCGGAGTAGTGCTAGCTTGCCACAGTCTTATCTCACAAGCAAAATGCACGATTGGATTTGAGTTCATTTTTGAACGCCAATAAAAACATGGCATGGCAACAGGTAAAGGTAGGAACCAAGTTCTAACGCTCGGTAAGGCTTGTGGCGTCGCTTCGAGACGTGTATGTGTGCCAAAGCTGGCCAACGGTTCTTGTCGGTCACCGGCCAGCCTACACTACACATGTCAAAGCCCGTCACGGGCTTGCCCAGCATGTGCCTTAACGGGTCGTGCCATACTCGTCATGGGATGGCCTGGCACTGTGACTTAACGGGTCGTTTCATGCCCGTCACGGGCTGTCCTGACACGTGGCTAAACAGGTCGTTCCATGCCCGTGGTCCGACTAGCGCCTAGGCATGGCTCAGCCTGGCACAACATATTAGGCCCATCACAGGGGGGAGTAGGAGACCCATCACGCGGGGGGGGGGGGGGGGAGTAGGGGAGGGGGGGGAGTTTGAAACTCAAGGACGGGAGCATAATAACGAGGACACTTGACGGGAGGGGCGGCTAGGAAAAACTATGAAATTTGAACAGGCGGTAGGGCCCGAGGAAGCAGGGAATTTTCACATGTGAGTGGGGCCGGGAGGAGTGGCAGTGGCCGGCGGGTGACGTGGTGTGGGTGGGAGGTGCATGTTAGGGATTTCTTTTGCCGAATTTGGAACTATTTTAAGGTACTTTTCTCCTTTTTAGGAATATTTTTGAATTTTTGGCTATAGGAGAGGTATGTTTGCCCGAAATTTGTCACATGTTTGCCATAAAGGCAGCCCACCCTTCTCATCTCTCACAGTCAAACATGGATGATCCCAACAAGTTTATGTTCAGTATAAATGATTTTGGGGTTGATCCTAACCAGTTTATTGATCCCTATGTCAAGTCACCTCTTACCGGCCCCAACACCGACTATACAGAAACTCCATGATATATCCTTTCCAAAAAAACTATGTCAACACTTCTTACGCCACGACCGGTTCAAAGAGGCACAAAAGGACCTCCTAGGTGTGGGAGAACTTAGAAGAAGAAGAATATGAGGACATCATTATAATGAACTTGAGAGCAATGGTGTGTTGTTCATGTGGGACAAAGGATGAACCGACCACATGGAGATCCATGTCGTCTCGCACGACAAGAAGGAAGGAGAGTCTGTGTAGAGTAGGATCCAGTTCAACTCTGATGGTACAATACATAATTTCTATTGGGATTCGCTAGGAAAAAATCGGCCTATCGAAAACACCAAGATCAATATAAGGAAAAACACGACAAAGATTATATCTAGAACTCACCAACGATGTATCGGAGATTCATTCGCTGATGAAGTAGTTGGTGTAGATCTCGATGGAGGATCGCATAGACGATCTCTCTAAAGGTATCCACGCGTAAGGCGATCTCGATCCAGTAGAGCATCATCGTTCAGAGCTCACCAGTGTCTGAGTATCCAAGCAGCCCTCTTGCATGTATGGGAGAGAGACCTCACGTCGAGGCAGAGGGATAGCTAACCCGAGTGAATGAGTGTCTAGAGGGTTGTCCCCATCCTCCTTTATATAGGAGGACGGGGAAGGGTGAGGCTCCCTAGGGTTTCCCGTGGGGTGGCCAATGGCCAAGGAGGGCCAAGGGTGGTGCCTCCACCCGCACCCCACGAGATGAGTTGATCTTCCATCATAAATGGAGATCACCCCCTTCGTTTACAACATATCATATACCTACAATTAAGTGAGGTATGCCTTAAGTAGAGGATTTAATCTGAACTTTCCTAAATTCTCTTCGAGCAATATTGGAAGGTTTGATGCAGCTCTAAGGGGTAAATGCACCATCCCATGGTGGCCCATGCGACACCTCATGTTAGGGGCTCCACCTCTCGTTCATTTCCTCCCAAAACTATTTCATATGGAACGACTTCTGATTTTCTCCCCAAAACTTCTACCGGTGATCTGGAACTCTGCCGAAGTTCTCGCTGCCGAAGCTCTAACCCATCTCACATGAGACAAATGTATTGTACCGGGTGATTGATGACCCGCAAGTGTAGGAGATCAACTGTAGTACCTTTCAAATAGAAATGGTTGTCAAACCCACGAGGAGCTGATGGTATTGGTTAGCTAATTCAACAAGTAATAAAAGTTGGAAAGGTTTAATTTTCTAGTTTATTGTTTGCTGGAAAGTAAATGACAAGTAAAATAAACTACTAATAAGGTAAATTGCAAGTGACTTGAATGCTCTTTTCAGAGAACCCCCAATCCTCCTGTTAATCCTCTACTTAGCAGGAGAACAAGCTTGAGGTGTGTTCTTGTATGAGGCAAATGTTCCCACGGGCGACGCATATTTCATGGCATAAGAATTTCTAAAAAAAAAGTATGGTAAGTATCTTGTAAAATTTTACTCTTGTTGGATGGAGCCTAAAGTAACTGCGGGAATTTGCATGAGCAAACACACCCCTAATGGTTGGTTCCAAGGCCAGAAATGAGCAAGCAAGGGATTCATTAAGACATAAATGTCCAACCATTGCCTTAAATTTTATGGTCCCCGATCATATAACCCCCCCCCCCTATGCAACTCTAAAGACTTGGACATGGTTTATTTCATCCCCTGCTATCCATACTCCCTTTGATTACATCAAGGTGCAGCCCTATAAACCCATATAGGTGAAGTACCACACAGTCAGTGTTCATATGTTAGCATCATAGAACAAAATGAAAGCATAAAACTTGACAAAATACTCATAGCATACTATATCTAAATCATAGGCAATCTATCCTATGCCCTTAGGAACATGGGAAACTACTCACAATGGTGAAACATGACAATGAACAGTGGCATACGGTATACAACACAATCTGAAAATATAACTTCTCCACAAAATAACATCAAGTTATCGAGCATCGGCATACACACATCACTTAGAAACTTACTTAGGGTTACGATCTATCATAAACTATGAGGGAGATGAAGATAATGTTGTTGTTGGGGATGATGGAGATAGTGATCGAGACACTCTCCCCTACACCAATGATAAGTTCGTGATGACGATGACTTCGATTTTCCTAAGGCGGAGGCCTCGGAGCAACATGATCTATCCTCTCCCGGAGTAGGATAATACTTTCGCCACTGCGTCGCCTCTGTAGGCCTTTTGAAAAATAGGGTGTAGGTTTTTTCACGACATGGAGCTCTTCGTAAAAGGACAGAGGCAAGGCGACCCTCGAGGGCCAAATGGTGGCCCTGCTCACCTGGATGGGGTATCAGGCCGCGTGAGCTGGCCTATTTTGGGCCTCGTGGCTCCCCTCGTTGACTTCTTCTCAAAACAGGCTTTTGTCTAACTTTATATATAAAGCAAAACTATGCAAGTACGATACAAGTGCCGAGCCAAAGAAAAATAAAAGAGAGTTTATTAGGACAATAACGCAGTAATGCCCAAAAGAAAAAAAAGACACGACACAAAGCTCCCTCTAGGAAAGCTCAGCGATCCGGTGACGAAGCATACTGGTGTGCCGTATCCAGTATAGCCTGAAGAATGCCGATGAGAAACTTTCCGATGATATCTAGTATCCATGATCTTCTATCCGATGAGAAACTTTCCGATATTTCTTTTTAAATCATTTCAGTATCTAAAGGTCCCTTCAACATAAGTTAGATGTGAATAAGTTACCCGTTCCATCGGCACCTCCAGCTCGTGACAACAACTTCTCACTGCCGGAGGTGAGGCATCTCCATCTGCAAGTTCGTGCACGCAAACACCAGTTCACTCTAGAGAAGCGAAGCAGAGTTCTTTCTTGATTTCACTTTTTGCGGCCTATCTCTTCAGGCGGGAGACCAACGGCGACACGAGCATCTCCTTTTGGCTGGCTTGGATAGAGATACGTCGTGTTGCTATGCTTGAGATTAGAGACTCTTTTCCTTGTTGAACTTGATAGGAGTAGCTAGCTTGGTCTAGGCTTCTAGCAGGTCATCTCTATAAAATCTTGTGACCTCGTGGAGACCTTTGAATTCAAGGCAATAGGAAAGTGCCTATGGGTCGTAATAGAAAGATTCAGTGGATATTTTAAATCCTTCAGGGAGAAGTTCCCCCTCCAATAATTTCATTACTACTTAATTCCATGAATCTACTCGAAAAAATAATTCCACGTCTGGGTGTGGGCATCATCCACATGCCCACATACACACTGGTAGCAACAATATGCTGGTAGTTGAGCTGATGTTGTCGTCGTCCACCTTAGTTTGAACTTCATGCAGAAGTTTGCAAGCCTGTAGAATATCGCATGCAGATGCAGTGTTCAAGGTTGCAAGTGTTACCACTAGCACTAGCAGCATATATTAATGTGCGTTGGTGGAGAAGTATGTTAAGACAAAGCCAAATACAATTGTCAATCAGTCAATGTCTTTAACCCCCAGTAATTTTTTATTCGTCGGTATCAGATCCAGTGACAGTCGGCCATGATTTGTCAATTTTCATGACTCGCCATGACGCACAACACTAGCCGGCCACCAGATGTTGCCGTGCATCGATCGGTGTTCTCTGTTTTCTAGCAAGTTCAGATCAAATCTAGCCAGGCTTACTTTATGTTTACCGAAGATCTGTCATTTGTCTGACAGGGCGTTTTACAGAGTGTAACTTTGTACGTAGATCGACGACAAACTATGCACAGGTATGGTTGCACGACGTCTTGAACTTTATGCATCATGTCAGTTGTCAGCAAGTTAGGAATCATCTGCCGACCTGATTAGGCCTGGCTAAGCAAAAAAGTTGCCGATGCTCTCTTGTATCTATGCAGACTTGATTATACAACGGGCGCACACGGGCCACGCGAGACGCATTCCTGGTGGCGGTGTATAGAAGCTGGAGGTGTTAACTTAGGTATGATCGTCATTGGTCCATTTGTTAATCAGATTTTTGGTGGTGCATTTCAGGGTATATGCAGGCGCGCATGCGCATGGGTGCAACTTCTGCCCCCACATTGCTAGCTGCTGGGCTAAAGAAACAAGAGAATATATCCCCCAAACTTCGGATATGTATCAGCTCATGTACATCGATACCATCCATTCGGATTTGGATTTTGGGTTTTTTTTCTTTGCTCGGAGGGTTGTGAGTTTTTACATGTGCCTTTTTCAAGTCTCTAAAAAAATCTTTATATATACTAACAAAATATGTTGCAAATAAAAAGGAAATATGCCAAAATGTAAACACTCTTCGTTTATTTATCCGATTTGCAGTTACAGAAGAACACTTCAATCATGCTACGACCATGAAGCCACTGACTTACAACTTAAGGATGATTTGTCTTGATCAATAACATTTTTGTGGCAATAGTCAAATTTATTATCAAAGTTAGGCCTGTAAATTTCTTACAAACATAGATGAGGGGAATACTTTTATTATTCTATCAACAAAGTTAGATCATTGCATATCAAAATAAAATTAGATCATTTGTAAAAATAAATACCTCATTTCACCATTACATCAAAAAAGAAACGTCACGGCAAACATGATGCATATTCTTGCAACATATATAACCCGGACAAATGAGAATCGAAAATACCATATATTCCCATGGGTGATGCCTCCAACGGTATCTTAATTTCAGTAGTTGCTTTCTAGGCTCCTGATGTGAGATCTTATGTAGGGAAAAACTATTACTAACGGTTTTGTCCTTATGACGAACCTCTATCAACAATCCCACAAAAAATATGAAAGCCACCTCTTGGGACTCGTCCAACACTCGAAACAGGCGTTCGCCCCGCTATATTTATATAGCAACCGATTGAGACCAATACTATTCTATTAAATGAAAAGGTAGGTATCTACTTCCTCCGTCCTAAAAAGATGTCGCAAATTTGTTTCTCTATGCACTAAAATGCATCTAGATTAATGTGAATCTAGAAAAATATGCGACATACTTATTCGGATGGAGGAGCTAAAATATATGGAACTCAAGAAGATTGGACTTTCTTGCAGTTTACATTAGCATTTAGCAACATTTTGTGCCCCGCCTGAATCCACAATTGGAGGGAGTAGTGCACTTCTAACACTTATACACGTGCTAGTGTAAGGGTACCCACCATCCCTTGATAAAACTGAACACGTCTCTAGCTTGAGCAAGGATCATGAATAACATGTGTGTGGATTTTGCGTCAACCTTCAGTTCATCAGCCCTCACACATATCAGCTTTTTGGGGCAACTTCCACGTTGGGGACTCTGCGCCTTCATCCTCATTTTTATACTCATACGCACTGTAAAAGAAGGCCCTTTGGCTACTCGGCTACACCAGATCGATACAGGTGAGGCTAGATGCCACCTTCTTCATCTGGTCTTGCATCATGATCGTCCAAAAGTGGTGCTCAACAAACATATTTTTATGGATCGGGTAATAATGCGGTGACCAAAAGAAGCAGCACAACGGTGGCCACTATATGTGATTAGCAGACACAAATAAACTATGCAGTGAAGAACATGTTCCCAGCAAAAGAAAACGCAATAATTAACTATAGGTAATGTAGCATATTCCATGTATATAAATAAAATAATGTAAAACAGATACTGCAATATACGTTTTCACTTCTCAAAGATATGCACACGATACGTAGCATATGGTGGCATGGCCGCATGGACCCAAAACATCAGGACGAATGGACCGTAGTCATCCTCTTTGCAGCCAAAGCGCAACAAGACAAACGGGTGATGTGGGTAGCCAGGACCAAATTAAATTAGGTCAGCCAAAAAAAAGGAAGGATCGTGCCATTTCGGTGGAGTCATTGTTGATGGCGGCAGGAGGGCTGCTTTGCCATTTTTATTAAATTTATTTAAGGCTCGCTTGTTATATATTTGTAAGGTGGGTTGGTACATATATAAAAAGGGTTTCCTAGCTTACATATTTCCAGAAAGGTCGGACGGCACCATCGATCGAAAAGGTGTACATGATTGCTAAGAAAGGTGAACCAAAGCGTAGTGGCGCTAAATGTGAATGGGTGATTGATGGTACGTGAAAACGCAGATGTTGATTTTCCATTTGGCATTTCAGGGATTGAGAGTATGGGGATGTCATTTTATTGCTTAAGTGGTGTGATAAGCGACCGCATCGTTCCTTCCGATGAATCCTCGATTGATAGGCTAGCTCTACTATATGTGAGCAGGTCAGTGGTGAGGTAGATGGCGATACTCATCATTTACATTGGGTATATTTTCTCTCCGGTTGAAAACCCATGACTTAGCCGTCTCGCTACATCGGGCAGCCTTGATGTCTGCACGTTGTTCCCTTTTTGAACGTGCTGGTTTGAAGTTTTGCCTCGGGGTAATAGCTCTAGGTTTGACTGTCCAGATCAGCCAATATTGATGTGCTAGCGGCGATTTTTTCCCGATGACGCTATCTTGGAGTGTTGTGCCCTTTGCTAGGTCACATGTCGCTCGACCATCAGACTATGATCCATGGTCAAAGGGTATATGGTAAGATTTTGGGTCATAAGGTTTATGGTAAGATTTTGTAAATGATGTCATGAGTAGGTCCTATATGTGAATTGTCTCAGTTTTTTATCTTCTTGTGAGCCGACCCAAGTTCAATATCAATGTTGTTGGCATTATTTTCAATAATTAATAATCATATGCATGCATACATCATCTGGTTTTATATTTGTTTCGGATTTGCAATGTAATACTACTCCCTTATGTTTTTGTTTATCTTGTGTTATAGATTTAGTCAAACTCAAACTTTCTAGAGTTTGACAAAAAAAACATTGGAAACAACTCAATACCATGTGCATATACTATAAAAATATACATTATGATGATTTTCATATCATAGATTTTATATGCAAAATTTTACATGTAAAAATAGTCAAATTTTACAAAATTTGATTTGACAAAATCCAGAACACGAGATAAATAAAAAGAGAGTGAGTAACAACAGACCTAACGGTCATGTGCGCATAACAAGCAAAATGCATGATTGGATGTGAATTCCTTGTTTTCCATGCTTTGACATCTGACGTTTGTGTCCTTATCATTGTACTACCTTGGTGAACATCATCGCCTACATGGTTACCCTATAACTTAATTAAAGACACGTCATGCCATTAATTAACTACACCATCCTTCCAAATAGTACTACCCCTGCCGTCTCAAACAAATCAAGATGCAGTTGACAATTGACAGGCAAAGCTCTGAACCCGTGTGCAGTCCAGCATAGATCACCTCGTCCCCAACGCCGGTCTGCTGGGGCAAATGAAGGATACGCGCCGGAGTATAAAGGTAAAAAAACCATCCTCGAGGGCGTCGTCTCGTCACGTCGTGTCGAGAGTCGTCGAAGCAAAACCAAAATACAAGACGTGTGATGTAGAGGTGACTCGTGTCCACTATCTATTCTATTGTCTATTATATACTAAAAGCAATATAAGAGTGTTTTTCGAGACACCAGATTGATCCACATAGGCTTATAAAATATACTATGTTGATCTGTATATTAACGGTTAAGATTAAAAGACAAAAAATGTTACGTAAAATATTAAATAGGTACACATGAGTTTATGACACGTTACTAAGTTTACATATTCGGAATCACGTGCGTGTCCCTGAAAAAAAAAGAACATCCCGTGCGTGAACTTCCGGCCGGCCTGGCCGGAAACAAAACGGCTACGGGATCGTTTATTTCCGTTTGACAACAGATAGATATACCGTACTAATATATACTAGCTGAATGCCCGTGTCTTGTTACGGTATAAAAATAATAATAAAACAAGACAGTCTTTCGGACTCAAATATCCTAGGATCTATAATTTTTTATACCCTTTGGAATATAAAATGTATAAGTTGTTTGCTATCTGAATTTTCTCTTTGAATCAAATCACTATTGTTCCTTTTAAGGGCAAAATTACTTTTTCTTCTTGATGAAACGATCCTAACAATGAGGATCCTAATAAATTCTCAGGCATCTCAACATACAGATAGAATACATTATTGAGTGAAGATTTCATTCTTGTTATTTCGTGTCTCGAAAAATCTTTACCAACATTACTTCTAGTCAACAGAAAAGCGATCCTCAAATTGAAGGCACGACAAGCCTAAATTTTATCCACCAATGTAGTACTATGTAGTTTCTTGGCAAACCTCGATCCCAACCCCTAAGCATGTTCTCATTGAAGATAAGGCAACTTATAACAACAAATGGATTTTTTGACAAATAAGACCACTTGTCTAGTGAAATTGTAAAAAAGACCACCTCCCCGTGGCGGCAAGCGTGGCTAGGAGACACGTGGCTTGCCGCCACCGGTAGTAGCGGCATGTTGCCAAAAATTTCAACAGATGATTTGAATAGATGAAAGATGATACTTCCCCTGTCTTAAAATAGATATCGTAGATTTGTCAAAATTTACGTGAATCTAAACACTGTTTAATATATAAATTCATCTAAATTGATAAACCAGCGATATTTTAAGATGGAAAGAGTATAAATGATGTAACGGAAATAGATTAAATCAGGGGTAAATAGTGTGGCAATGCTCGATCTACAGATTCAGTATTTATTAATGCTGCCAAGATAGGTGAGTTGTTTTCCATGCAGTATACTCTGCCATCATGGAGAGCTTGCTCTTTTCCATGTGACGTCACTGATTCTGAAGTCTCTGATCGGCTTGTGCTGCACCGCGGCAGCTCCAACATCCCGCACCTCTGGCCTCGTACTTCTCCATCTGCTTGTCTTCCGGCCAACATCGCTGCTCCCAGTCCGCCGCTCGTGCCTCTCCGGATGCTCCCAGGATGCTGTCTACGCAGCTGGTTGCTCCTCGCCTATCGCTTGTGCCTATATGGCCTCCGGCTCCTCAATCCCCACTAGTCCCTTCCTCCAACGGCAAGATCTGGACTTGGATGTGGTGATGCGCTGCAATTGGAGGCTGGATGCGCACGACGCAGCAAGGGATCCGGAATCATAGGGCGCCGAGCAGTCGGCATCTTCACTGCTGCTCGCGTGACGCCTGTGCCGGGTCTGTGGGTGGCCGGCAGGACTGCACCGGTGAGCGTAGAGGCTGGGGTGGCCGGCCATCGAGCGGCCCGGCAGGAAGTTTCCACGCCCACGGAGTGCTAGTATGGTAGGTACACCCGGCTTTCTTCCCGGCGAGTTGCCTTCGAGCTCGCCGGCACGACGGTTGGAACGGACTCACGCCTGCTGGTGGCGAAGAATCAAGAGACGGCGGTTGGAACAGCCTCGTGCCTGCCGGTGGCGACGAATCGAGAAGAGGAGGTTGCAGCTTTATCGTGCGTGCGCGTTTAGGATAGCACTTCCAAACACACATCGGATCGATGGTTGATTCGTTTCATCAACGGATTTTATCGCAGAGACCAAGCAAAAATTAGCAATCTCGAAGGCGCCTAGACGACGGACGAAGACGCACAGTGACGAAAACCACAGTAGGACAAATTATATAGTAGAGATATCTACAGTATATTTTATTAAAGTGAAAATCGAGTCATGGTACTAAAAGAATGTGGACATGATTTTGATCATGAAAATACACTTAGAATAACCAAACAAATTATATTTGTAGCTAAATGCAAAATGACAGTGAAATAATCCTCTTTAGCCATTTTGACCAATTGTACTATTTTGTTATATTCATATGTGTAGAATGTAAGCCTTCGTGCAACAACATATGTAAGTTCCCAAAGTAATTTTTGTGTGGGGCCTGATATCTTATACATTTTTTCTTCGGATTTGCATCTATATCGACAACTTAGCTGTTGAGGTCTTAATGAGACGTATAGCTCAAGGACTCTTTCCAAAGAAAAAAAATACAAGAGTATAGTGACGAGTCAATATCAATTGTAAAAAATAAATGTGGAGTAAATATCCAATACATCGGATAGTAGTAAAAAAATTATTTTTAAATCATGCTCAGCTGAAAATATGCACCTCTAATATGTAGTGCAAGTTATGTACAATACAACGTGGTAGGCAGAACACATGGTCGCTTCAAGGATACGTCATCTCATCTGTGATGATTCTCCAAGATGTGCAAAGAAGTTTTGTAAAAAAAAACTTGGCAGTCATGTACGAAATTTTATTTAGGTTAAAATAAATATCTAACCTTGGCATGGACATTTTATTTAGGTTAACCATATGGCCCATATGGTCAGGCACTCAACAAAACTAAACTTTACATAAACATCAAGGACCTAATATCTGTTGGATCCTAGTTATTAGTTAGGCAAGCAACAAAGCATACATAGTATGACAAATGTAAAAATATTGTGTATGACAGATAGACATAACTAATAAGAGCCCCTTGGGGCTCGATGGATACACAGGTTGACCCATGTATTCTTTGCCCCAAGCATATATTGTACAGTCGAGTCACGCCATAGCCATGGAAGCATTTTTGAGGAGTAAGTAAGGATCAATGCTCAAATACTAAAAACTTGAAGCCGGTCAGCTATCTATTAGTTAATCTTTTGGCAGTATTATTAATACAAATTCATTCAATACTACTGTGTGAATATGTAACCTTGCCTTATGAGGAAATATGTTGGAACATGAAAAGGAGCTTTGTATAATCTTACAAGCTAGAGTTGGAACATGAACTGGACCGGAGGCAAAGGTAGCAAAGCTACAGATTCGAGTGAAATGGTTGGTGGTAATGATGGTCGTTGCTAATTCATGGTGGGTGTGTGGGAAATACTATGGACTCCGGACTAGATTTCTTTCTTATTCTATGTCGATTTTGGCACAATGACCCAGCTAAAGCATTTGACAAAAAAATGTGTCTAACCAAAGATATATATCAAGTGCACCGATGTGCATGGTTTAGGTCTTTAGGAAGCTCAATGGTTAGTAATTAGAGATGTACATCCACAATGAAGAACAGTGATATATTTAGGGGCATGTCAATAAACAAATTTGTGTTGTTTTCACGATAACTCACTAATAAGATTTTTTGTTATATATCCACAACAAAGACATGCATATTTCCTTATTCAAAAGAATATAAAAATATTTTAAAACTTGAATTGTTTAGATTTTCCCTATCTGATTTGTTTGTTTCATAGGATTAGACCCAGAAAGTTTTTGATGGAAGACGCTCTGAATGAAAGGACAACTTTCATTGGGCACGAACGAATGGAAAAAAATTATTGCTCATTAGTTAATTTGTCTTTCCAAAGATTAAATTAACACATTTTTGGTGTCAACTTTCATGTTTTATGATCATAAAATAGAATTTGTCATTACAATGATGTATACTTACTAAGTCTGCCATGTAGAATTGTCATATTATATACATGAAAGCGCAAATTACATGTGATGAGGAGCTTAAAAAACATGACTTGGAGAGCAGGGTCGGTCCATAGATTTTGGAGGCCCTAGGGCAACATGAAATCAAGGGCCCCTAGTTTAATATGTCAGAGCTTTCTTAGGGTTAAGGGGGTCAATGCCCCCCCTACTTAATTTTTTATTAGAGATATATTTAATATTCATGCTAAAAATTTAAAGGATACTTAAAGTTTACATGATTGATGCTCTTGGATGTCTAAACAATGTCTGTCAAGCTACAATAAAAAAAAAATAATCGGTGCATTTGATAGATCTATGATCTTTGAAATCTCGGTGAAGACATTCAAAACCATTTATTTCTATTGATTGAGAAAACTATATAACATGATAGTTATTTTATCAATTGCTATTTTGTGTACATATGCTTGTGCAAAAAGTCAGTAGATGACTAAAAATATTAGGCACTAAATTAAGAAGAGGATGGCATATTCTCTCAAAAATATATGATGGGGACGAGTAGAATTGTTCTGAATAAGAGGATAGTTGCTTGCATAATGATATAGTTATGCGGTTATGTCCTTAGTGTTCACTAATGAATACTCACAACCTTATAAAGGAATATGAGGACCGATGTTATGCACATCTGGAGTGACCAACAAAAAAAAACGTGGCATCGAGAAAACATATTCGCAAATGTTAGAGTTTTTTTTTGAGAAATAGGAGTAAGGGTAGAGTCATGATAATCCATAGCTTTAACCATCTCTATTTTCTTTTTAGACAACAAATTATATTTTCTAAAATTATTCTACAATATTGCACGTCAAAAATATTAGACAAATATGGGTACACAAACAAATAGTGGGCCAAGGCCCCTATATCATGGGGGCCCAGGGCGAGCGCCCCTCTGCCCTGCCCTATAGGCCGGCCCTGTTGGAGAGTAGGGATAAAGGGAAAGAATTAAACAAAACAAAATGATAGAATATCCATTTTGAAACATACAATGCTGTACAATCCTGTAGTCAAACTTTGATTATTGAACTATAAATATATACTAAAAGCGTGCCAAAATAAAATAGCATGGTTGAATTTTTTTATTCCTTGCATATTCAGAATTACAAAAATAAGGTCAACCTAAATATTGGTTAAGTCTAAGATGTCCCATATTTCTCAAAGGTGGGAGGGTGCCACATATTCAAAAACATATATAGAAAGTAAACTAGAGAAAGATCTGCAAAAAGTAGAACAACAAATACTCCCTTTAGTTCTAAATGTAAGATGTATAGTTTTTGCATGAACATAAAAGAACGCATTTCGAGGGATTATTATAGGAGGTATAATTACACAAATTTTTGGTGAGATTACTATGACTTTTTAATGTGAGAAAATATAGGTGTGTTGCGTGAGATAAAAAATTAATCAAGACTCTAAAATTTTTGTCTAGACGTGGGGTGCAACATAGTACACCCTATAATCTGTTTGTTTTCTTAAAAAGACGAATACACCTTATATCTAGAAACACAATAAGTATTATTTACTTGACGTACATATTAACTAGGAAATAATTTATCTTGCATCAGTAATTGTGAACTTATCTCAACCTACTTATCTAATATCTGATATAAATGACACATATGACCATCAATTTGGTGTTTTTCGAAAGAGCATTCAAATTGTTTATCATAACATATTATATTTACAATATCAAATACATGTAAAATCGTAGACTTATTGCTTGGTCATTTAGGCGAACAAAATATGGTGCCCTCGCAATGCGAGGGCCACCTTACTAGTGACCAAAAAAAGAAGTATAAGGGGCCACTATACGAGATTAGCGGAGCCAAAATACGGAGACTAAATAATATATGTTCCCTGTTAGACATGTAACTGAGGATGAGTCGAACTCTTACTTGTACTTACACGCTATGGTAGGGGCTTTTCCTCATGTAATCGGTACGTGAGTTTTATAGAATCGATACCCGTTGTCGGGTTCGGTTGCATGTATATCTACGGCAGGAAAAGCCCCTTCCGTAGCGTGTACAAGTAGGAGTCCGACTCATCCTCAATTACATGTCTAACATTCCCAACAAACGAAAACACAATAATTCATTATAAGGAAAATCTAACGCGAGGCGTCGCGCGCGTGGCGTTTTATGCGGCGGCGGTACGCACACCTTGACCGCGGCAGCCGGCCGGCCGACCGGATCCACGTACATGTACGAGTATTTTTCACGAAATACTCTTGGTTTTTTATGTGAATTTAATATGGCTAAATTTTCTGGACGATGATGGATTCCTCTAAGTACGGCTGCAGTATACTTACACTTGTTCTAATTCTGTATTTGTGATGTGTTTTATCTGGCAATCAAGTATAATCAATCTGACAACCAAGTGTAATTTATCCGGCAATTACTTTCACATTTTTTGACCGATGTCGTTATAGAGGTGATGTATTCTTATACCTTTTGGTGTTGTGTTTTATTTGACGATCATATGACTGGCCACCGAGTGTAATTTATCCGGCAATCATCTCTAACTAATCTGGCAAGCATATGTATACATGACTTTGTCTTGGTTAAAACCTGGCAACCAAATATAATAATCCGGCAATTAGACTGATTTTAATCTGGCAATTCGGCTTACTTAATCTAGCAGTTAGGCATATTTAGTCTGACAATTAGTATTCTTGCAATTAAAATGACAATTAGGTATGGTTAAACCTGGCAGCCAGGAATAATTAATCTGGCAACTATAAATGTGACAAACAAGGTCTAATTATTCCCAAAATTAATAATCTAGCAATTGTGTCTAATTAATCTCGCAATTACTCCTAATTAATCTGATGATTAGACTATGATTTATCGGGTAATTAGTATGATCAATGAGACATGGAGACATGCACCTGATAATTTTATAGTACGGAGCCGTGATGCTACTACTCGTGATGTGCAGAGACAGATGCATGCAGTGAGCCTACCATAATGACTTTTGTCCAATTTTTTTACTGAAACAGCCCGTGTCTACCGTTTTATGGATCGTACAGCTACTGCCGCATGGAGAGGACCAGCATGTGGCGCCGCGCGTTAGTTCAGTCCTTCATTATAAGTAATGTAGCATATCCATAACACGATAATTCGTTTTTCACTTCTTAAAGCTGCGCATACATAATGTATAACGACATGGACCAAATTAAGACATCAGGACGAATGTCATCCTCTCTTTTTTTCTGAAAGGATAACGAAGGTCTCTTGCCAGCCAAAGCGCAACAAGACAAACCGATGATGGAGTCGTTATCTATGGTGGCAGGGTGGCTGCTTTGGCATTTTTATTTTAATGGCTCACTTGTAGTATATCGAGTTGGTTAGGAAATATAGGGTATTAAAGGTTTTCTTACATATATCTAGAAAAGTCTAATGGCACCATGGATCCTACATTTGTTTGTGTCGACGAAAGGAAAAAGGAATCCGAGTGCGATCTTGTTTCGATCAGGAGAGGAAAAGGTGTTTGTATATGATTCCTAAGAAAAAGGTGATGCTAAGTTTAGTGGCGCTAGATAGGAATGGATGTGTGGCACGCCAAGACGTGGATGCACTAACCAATGCTGATTTTTCTTTTGGTATTTCAGGGATAGAAATTGAAGTGTGGGTATGACAGACAGTTTATTTATTTTACTACTTAACAGTGGAGCTAGACTGTCTGTCATGTTTTTTCATAATTAACAAGCGAAATGCATGATTAGATTTGAATTTCTTTTTGGAAAAAATCTAAAACAAACCTTAAATTTGTCGGCGCTACCTAAATCAAACCCTGGACTTTGAATCCTGGAAATTGGTACTCCGAAGTGTCGAATCCCGGACTATTTCCAAACTTGGGGCTCTTTAATTGAGTTGGGAGTCGCTAATGTGGCAGGTCAAACCTGTGATAGTTGACTGGTTAGCCTGACCTAGGGATGTTGTTCTCATGCATCGCCCATGCATGGCCGATGCAGTTCACATTAGCATTTAGTCATCTGCAAAAAAAAAAGTACATTGCCATTTAGCAACATTTTGTGCCCCACCTGAATCAAGAATAAAGGGAGTAGTGCATTTCTAACGTGCTAGTGCACGGGTACCTAGCCAGTAGCAGACCCAAGATTATTTTAAAGCCTAGACAAACTACGAATATAAAGGCCAAACATACAATTTTTAGTCAAAATAGTTTGTGTCGGCCGACCGGAAGCCTGGGCAAACGTCCCAGCTAGAGGGGCGCTGCGTCTTCCGGTGTACCCTAGCATCCCTCGATAAAATTGATCACACGTCTCTAGTTTGAGCACGGGTCATGAATAACACGTGTGAGGATTTTGCATCAATCTTCAGTTTCTCGGTCCTGACACACATCAGTACATCACCTTTTGGGGCAACTTCCAGGTTGGGGATTCTGCGCCCTCATCCTCATTTTATACTCCTACGCACTGTAAAAGAAGGCCCTTACTGCTCGGCTACACCAGATCGATGCAAGTGAGTCTGGATACTGCCTTCTTCATCTGGTCATTCATCATGATCGTCCAAAAGTGATACTCAACAAACATATTTTTATGGATCGGGTGATAATGCGGTGACCAAAAGAAGCAGCACAAGGGTGGCCACTATATGTGATTAGCAGAGACAAATAAACTATGCAGAGAAGAACATGTCGTTCCCAGCAAAATAAAATGCAATAATTAACTATATGTAATATAAAGCATATTCCATGTATGTAAATAAAATAAATGCAGATACGTAGCATATGGTGGCATGGCCGCATGGACCGAAAACACCAGGACGAATGGACCATAGTCATCCTCTTCTCTTTGCAGCCAAAGCGCAACAAGACAAACGGGTGATGTGGGTTGCCAGGACCAAATTAAATTAGGTCAGCCAAAAAAAATGAAAGGAAGGATCGTGCCATTTCGGCGGAGTCATTGTCGATGGCGGCAGGATGGCTGCTTTGCCATTTTTATTAAATTTATTTAAGTCTCGCTTGTTATATATTTGTAAGGTGGGTTGGTACATATATAAAAAGGGTTTCCCTACATATTTCCAGAAAGGTCGGACGGCACCATCGATCGTACATTTGTTTTCTTTTTCTTTTGTACGTGTCAATGATAGGGAGAATTCGAGTGCGATCTTGTTTCGGTCAGGAGAGGAAAAGGTGCAAGTGATTGCTAAGAAAGGTGAACCGAAGCGTAGTGGCACCAAAAATGCGAATGGGTGATTGATGGTACGTGAAGACGTCGATGTGCTAGCCGATGTTGATAATCCATTTGGCATTTCAGGGATAGAGAGTATGTGTGTGCGAGTTTATTACTTAAGTGGTGTGATAGTGTCTGTGTCGTTCCTTCTAACGAATCCTCGATTGATAAGCTAGCTCTGCGTGAGCAAGTGAGCGGTGAGGTAGTCGGCGACACTCTTTGTTAACATTGGGTATATTTTCTCTCCGGTTGAAAACCCAAGACTTAGCCTTCTCACTAGATCAGGCAGCCTTGATGTCTGCACGTTGTTCCCTTATTTAACATGTTGGTCTAAATTTTTGCCTTAGGGTAATAGCTCTAGGTTTGACTGTCCAAATCAACCAATATTGATGTGCTAGCGGTGATCTTTTCCTGATGACGCTATCTTGGAGCGTTGCGCCCTTCACCAGGTCACATGTCGCTCAACTAGTCGACTCTTGATCCACGGTCATAGGGTTTATGGTAAGATTTTGGAAATGAAGTGTCTTCATGTGAGCTGACTCGTTTGGTACTATCAATGTTTTTGGCGTTGTTTTCAATAATTTAATTGTATGTGCATACATCAACCTAGAAATCGGGTTTTATGTTTTGTTTTCAGATTTTCCCCTTAAGCAATGGAATACAACTAGATAGCCGGTCTTGTGTGCATATCAAGCAAACCGCATGATTGGATCTGAATTCCCTTTTCCTGCTTTGACATCTGACATTTGTCTCCTTATCATTGCACTACCTTGGTGACAACATCGCTTACATGATTATTACCCTAAATCTTAATTAAACATGCATCATGCCATTAATTAACTACACCACCCTTCCCAATACCTTTCCAAACAAATCATGATGCCTACTCAAACAAATCAAGATGCGGTTGACAATTGCCAGGCAAAGCTCCGAACTAGTGTGCCGTCCAGCATATGTCACCCCGTCCCCATCCGTCGGTCTGCTGCAGCAGACAAGGATACGCGAGACTCGGCAAGACGCCGGAGTATAAAGGTAAAAAAGACCAGGCACGAGGGCATCGTCTCATCACGTTGCGTCGAGCCGTCGATGCAAAACCAAACCACAAGACGAGCGAGTGATGCGAAGGGGACACAACAACAAACATAAACGCAATAATTCGATATAAGTAATGTAATATATCCATACAAGTGTTTCTTAAAGGTATGCATACGTCACCTATAATGACATGGACCAAATTAAGACATCAGAGCCAAAATAAGGAGACTAATATATGTTCCCAACAACAAACGGAAACACGATAATTCAGTATAAGTAATGTAGCATATTCATACAAGTATATATATACATAATGCGAAAATATGTGTTTTTTCACTTCTTATAAAGCTACGCATACGTAATAACCTATAACGACATGGACCAAATTAAGACATAGGTCATCCTCCTGCCATCCAAAGCGGAACAAGACAAACCGATGATGGAACGTGTCATTTCGATGGAGTCGTTATCGATGGCTAACTGCTTTGGCATTTTTATTTTAAAGACCCGCTTCCGCTTGTTGTATGCATATCGGGTTAGTTGAAAAATACTTCCTCCGGCCAATATTAATTGACTTGGATTTGCCAAAATTTGAATGAACTTACATATTAAACAGTGTCTAGATTTATTTAATCTAGACATTTGAGTCAATTAATATGGATCGGAGGAAGTAAAGGTTTTCTTACTGCATATATCCAGAAAATTCTAATGGCACCATCGATCCTACATTTGTTTGCGTCGACGAAAGGGAAAAGAATCCGAGTGCATGCGATCTTGTTCCGGTCGCGGAAGGAAAAAGATGTTGCACTACATGATTGCTAAGAAAAAGGTGGAGCTAAGCGTAGTGGCGCTAGATGGGAATGGATGTGTGGTACACCAAGACGTCGATGCACTAACCAATGCTTGTTTTTCTTTTTCTTTTGGTATTTGATGAGGGATAGAAATGTCTCCTTGGTGAACAGCGTCGCTGGCATGTGCTTATACCCTAATAAACCGTAAACAAGCATCAGTGCTCAGGCTTTTAGTTTGTTAATTAAATTAATTAATTAATTATCAAGGCACCCGTTCATAGTAATCAAGACGGCGCGGCCGGATCAGCTGCTAGTGCCGTCCAGCGTAGGTCACCACCGCGTCCCCATCGGCCGGTCCGCCGCAAGAAAACGCGAGACTCGGCAGGACGCCACATCCAACTCCCTCTGCGGTCTGAGACCAAAACGCGAGACGTGTGCGCGGGCGGGGCGGAGCGGGGCCCAGGGTCCACTGTCCCTGCATGGTGCGGGCCACGTCACTGTTTAGGTCGCCACCTAGGCGGGCCCCACCGGGTCGCGACGCCTGGAGATTGACACTGGGTGGACGCGGGCGCCACGCGGGCTACCCCCTCCCAGTCTAGTGAGAAGCGCACTCGCATATCAGTCGCCCTCGCGCTCAACGATCTCTGCACGCCGGCAGCATACCGGTTTGCACGCGATCGGTAGCTAGCCCCGTTTCCTGTGGTCGCCGCCTGGCCGGGGCCTCGTCGGGTTTTGTGTGGGGTGGACGTGCGATTCTTTGGTTATCTAGAAAGCGTAGACTGCAGCGGTGTAACAAAACTTGCGGGAGGTCCCGCACCTGGTCTCCGGTGGATCCTATGCGGAGACGCGACCTGCGTTTGTTAGGCTGGGTACATTGGTTTTTCTTTTTTTTTAAACGCATAAAAACTGACACTTGTACTCTATGAAGAATTATGCGGAAAATTCGTACCGTTGTATTCGTACTGTTCTACTAGTAGAAAAAAAAGATTGAGCATATATAACATGTGTAAATTTCTGCATGCCCGTGAGTGGTCATGCCATTGTCAAATAGAGTAGTACTATATCTTCCCTTAGGTTTAAAAAACGACATCAAGTGCACATATGTTTGAATGTGCATGTTGTTCTCGCAAGACTAGTTTGACAAGGCTGTTGCAAGGGCTAAGACAAATAAAAAAAGGTCATATCCTTGCAGTATGTAACATGTGTGAATGTCTACGATGCCCGCGATTTGTCATGATACTGTCAAATACTTTTATCTTTCCCGAGGTCTAAAACACGAGATCAAGTGTGTTGTAGTGTAAAAGTGGATTGCACTAGCCTTTTTCATCAGTTCAGACTTTTGGTTGCGTTGGCTAGTTTATGAAGCTTGACATGGTATCAGAGCCTAAGGTCTCGAGTTCGAGTCCTGGCTTTCGCAATTTATCCTAAAATTGTTGTTGACCCCTCTATGTCCACGTATAGGCCTCTTGAGTCATACGTGAGTTTCGCTACCGTCGCTTCTTTCTGGTTGCACGCTTGACTTCTCTCCGTCACACGTGAGAGGGGGTGTTGAAGTGTATAAGTGGATTGCACTAGCCCTTTCCATCGGTTCGGACATTTGGTTGCGTTGTCTAGTGCATGAAGCTTGACAAAGTGCACATATCTTTGAACTTGCATACTTTCCCCCACAAGACTAGTTTGACAAGGCTGTTGCAAGGGATAAGACAAAAAAAAGTCATATCTCTACGATATGTAACACGAGCGAATTTCTACGATGCCCGCAACTGGTCATGCTATTGTCAAATATATGTCTTTCCCAAGGTTTAAAATACGAGATCAAGTGCACATATGTTTGAACTTGCATATTTTCCTCACAAGACTAGTTTGACAAGGCTGTTGCAAGGATTAAGACTAAGAAAAATAATCACCTTTTAGTCCTAGGTAAAGGTTCGCTATTCACCAACAAACTCTAGACCTTTATAAAGTCCAACATGCCTAATCAAGATAACACAAGTTTCACGTGTTTTCAAGAAAAAAAAACAGTTACCTTTTAAACCTAAATTTCAGCAAAAATTCACAATCCACCACAATAATCCTCTAGAACCTTATAAACATCAATAGAGACATATCGAGGCCACAAGGTTCATGGATTTTCAAGAAAAATAAATTAACTTTTAGGCCTAAATTTTGGCAAAAGTGTATTGGTCGTCCATAAAATTTTGTGGCATTATAAGCTTCAACATCGACTTACTGAGACCACACAGTTTGGTGGGTTTTCTAAAAAAAAAGCATGTACATGTTAGCGTCACGTAATCAGACAATTAAAAACTCGATGGACATTAGATATACATTACAAAATAGGTGAACATCACGAGGTTGGTATCAAGAGTTTATTGTTGTTTTCACGTGTACCTGACCTACTAGTCTGTATAAGCTGATGTGTTTGATGACATGAGCATTTATTGTGAAATACGTTACACCCGCTAAATCAGATGGTTACGATAGCGTGATGTTGTAACTTTTGTAAGCCAAGACAATACCCTTTAACTTCAATCGACATCTTTTCTTTAACAACATTTTTTTGTGAATTCATTATGGTTTAAATTGGGCCAGAACCTGGTGTGTAAATAATCACAAAAGGTCGTGGATACTCTTGGGTGCCAACATCTCAACTCTCAAGAAGTATAACTATGGAGTTTAAATCTTTGTTCTTAGTTTAGTGCAATAATGGCAACATGATTGACTATGGTGTATATCCGCAATGCTGAGAGTTTATTGTTGTTTTCACGCAAACCTTACCTACTAATTTGTATAAACAAATGGCTTTGATGGCATTGTGATATACTCCCTCAGTTTCATAATATAAACTTTTTAGCAAGTTGATTCTGTGGAATAGAGAGAGTACGTTACACCCACTATATCAGACTTTATGATAGTGTGAAGCTGCAACTTATACGCCAAGATAATTTCGGGGTGTGATGACAGTGTTTCTAGGTGGTTTTCTCCCTGTAACTTTGATGAATATTTTCTTCAACGACATTTTTCATGTGAATTCATCGTGCTTTAAATTGGGCCAAGAACTGGTGTGCAATTAATCATAAAAGGTTGTGGATGCTCTTTAGGTGCGAAGATCTCAAAGTAGTATAGACAATAGTGTTTGGTCGTTCTTAGTTTAGTGCAATAATGCCACATGATTGAATATTCTGTACTTATAAAATACAAATTTAAAAACTAACCATCTGCCTCACATGACTAGTACATGCCTCCAGCCATAAACATCGGCAGAACAGTAGAATCTCTCGTTAGTCTCTCATCTGCTGTAGTAGCATGTGAGGAAACTGCCGTTATGACCAGTATAAAACATTAAATCCACGCCACCTAACTAATACTCCCTCTGTTTTAAATTAACCGCGCGCATGCTTACCTAGATGGCCTATTATTCTCTCATTTTTCATTAAAAAATTCCTACGATTTTTGGTATACGTAATATACATTTCATACTATCTATTTCAAAAATTCTAGGATTTTTTTGAATGAAAAATAACGAAGTATTAGCCCACCTACATAAGCGCGCCGGCGGAGTAATTTGAAACAGAGGGAGTACTGCACACGATATATACTTTTTTTTTCATGGCAATTGCAAGAAACTATTCTCCTCACACGTAACCTCTTTATCTATAAACAGCTGTATCTGAATAAATCCGCCTAATAAATGGTTCTAGTCTTCTAGTTAGACATTTGATTGCCTGAGAATATTACGGGCTGAACTGCATCACACACATTAATTATCAACATCCTTTTTCTCTTTTTCCACCACACACTTTCTGTCTTATTTTTTGCATATATTGCTACAACTATTACTCTCTCTATCCTGAAATAAGCAACTTTGGTTTATTTAGATTCACATGTACTCCCTCTGTTTAGAAATATAAGATGTTTTAGGTTTGTGAAAGAGATGTATCTAGCAGGGCCGGCTCTAGGCCATGGCCACCTTGTGCAAAGGCCAAGGGCCCCAGCCGGAAAGGGGCCCATGATTATATATTTCTCTATACTCCATACTATATACATCTCTTAAGAAAAGCCCACATTCCAGCCGCCCCAATCAAGAGAAAAAAAACACACGGGGAACGTGAAGTTGGAATTTGGAAAGGCAAACGATCCTCGAGTCCTTGCTCTACGCGATCAGACGAACATGACCCTTCAACCTCCATAGACGCCTTGATACGATGCCTGCGCCTTGACCTCTGCGGCATCTGGGGCCCGGCCGTCCCAACCCGATTCCCGATCGATGTCGGTCCCCCTAATTCTCGGATGAAAATTCGGTACTTCGGCTTTGCGCCCCTTCTCTCTAGCATATTCAATTTTTTTTGAATCTTTAATTCTTGTTTTTATGTCTTTTAGCTAAACTTGTACGAATATATATTAGGGTTCTATCTTTAATTCTTCATGTAATGTAATTTAGGTGATATGGCGTCGAGACATATGTCTGGTGCTGTAAAAATGAATAAAAGAAAGGAGAGATTGAACTTATTGAATCACAAAAGTAGTTTAAAACGGTATTTTCCTATAGAAAGTAGTGTTGATGTAAATGACGATAATCAAAGTCCAGAATCTGAAACCAGACAAGACGATGATCCACGAACTAATTGGAATTAAATCTTATTCAAGCTTTGGGGTAATAAAACTAGCAACAAATACTAGTTCTTTATATTTTGAGACTAAGAATGTGTTGTGTGTGGTTGGATGTTAATTTTTAATTATAAGTATATATGTCTATATTTTTAGATATGCCTTCGAGGATCATGCTATCAAATTCGCACTAGGGCCCCGCAAAACATAGAGCCGGCCCTGGTATCTAGGCACCTTTTAGTGTATAGATTCAAATGAATCTAGACATTAAAATGTGTCTAGATATATATTCTTCACAAACCTAAAACATCTTATATTTCCAAACGGAGGAAGTACCTATATACTAAAACGTGTCTAAATACATATAGATCTTGTATATTTCACCGTCTTGTACACCTTTTAACTTTGCAATCACTTAAGAGTAAATTTGCAGATGATATATGAATGAAAGAGTGAAATAATCCCCAAGAGGCCACATGGAGCATCTGCAAAGGATTGAGAGGAGAGCCTGCATGCCACGTCAAAAACAACAACTAGCTAACAAGCAGGCAAAGTTCCTTTTGCAAAAGAAAAACCAAAAACGCCGCTTTTGCCCATCAATTTCATGGTTTTATTTTGCGGTTTTGCTCTTCCTGCCCCACCTCCTCCACCTCCTTCCCCCATATTCCAACCTTCCCTCCCTCCCCTTCCGCTGCTTCTCATCTCCTTCCACCTTCCTCCCGTGCAGCAGTGCACGCTCGCCCACACCAACGCTGTTCTGTTCCGCCCTGCTCCCTTGACCACCCTTAAAAGCCTCGAGACCTCCAAATATATCCCACCTAATCCCGCCCCATTCTCGTGCTGATCTCTGCACGCCCGACACTTCAAAGAACGTCCCGCCGGTCACCACCACCTAATTTAATCCCGACTCCCGACTCCCCCAAGTAGCCACTTCCCTCCTCTGTTTCTTCTACGTGTAGGGGAGCAGGCAGCTGGGACGAGCAGTGGACGAGCAGTGGACGAACAGGGAGGGGAACAGAATGAAGAGTCCCCCGACCATAGATCCTGAGGCGCCGGGCACTCCTCCGGAGACCAGGGTATGTCGGTGGTGGCAGTTTCGTTTGTGATTCTCCAAAGCTCCGATCGAGGCTCAATCTTGATGTCACCGTTCTTGCCTTGATCCGTGTTGGATTCTTATGAATGTATTTTCCTTTTTTTGTTTCGCAGGGGGAGCGGCAGCAGGGGCAGGGGCAGGGGCATGGAGGGAGGCAAGTAGGGGGCAGCAAGAAGAGGCTGCCGTGGCGGATGACGCTGAGCCTGGCGTACCAGAGCCTCGGGGTGGTGTACGGCGACCTCAGCACGTCGCCGCTCTACGTCTACAAGGCGGCCTTCGCGGACGACATCCAGCACTCGGAGACCAACGAGGAGATCCTCGGCGTCCTCTCCTTCGTCTTCTGGACGCTCACCCTCGTCCCGCTCCTCAAGTACGTCTGCGTCGTCCTACGCGCCGACGACAACGGCGAGGGCGGCACCTTCGCGCTCTACTCACTCCTCTGCCGCCACGCCCGCGCCGCGCTCCTACCGCCGGGACGTGGCGCCGAGCCCGGGGACGAGGACCAGTTCTCCGACGCGGGCGGCGCTGCAGCCAAGAAGTACCTCGAGTACGGCGGAGGCAATGCCACAGCCGCGCTGGGCGGCGGCGGAGGCGCCGCCGCCAGCGTCAGGCGGGTGCTGGAGCGACACAGAGTGCTGCAGCGCGTGCTCCTCGTGCTCGCGCTCGTCGGCACCTGCATGGTCATCGGGGACGGCGTGCTCACGCCGGCCATCTCCGGTAAGTCTTCTTCCCATCACCTCACTGCCTGTTCTTGATTTGCTAGTATTTCTGGATTGGTGTGGAATGCTGATCTGGAGATTCTGTTCTGTTTCTGCAGTTTTCTCCGCGGTGTCCGGGCTGGAACTGTCCATGGAGAAGGGGCATCACAAATGTAAGGATCCAACCATGGCCATGGCCCTCTTTCTGTTGATTTCTCTTTCTCAGGGGAGTGCAGATTTGTCTTCTCTGTCCTGTTTTAGCCACTGTCTCTTGATTCATGTCTCTGGACTAGCTAGTAGATGGCACAGGTCAAACTCCCAATTTGCCTATCCAGTGCTACAATTGCCCTGCTATTAGAAGATTATTTGTTTAATTAGTTTTATGTTAAAGATTACCTTTTGACCTACATGGTTCACCTTGGATCCTGTCAAGTAAGATAATATGGCGATCCGGGTTATTGACTTGTTAGTGGTAGAACCGGGTAGTGATGTGACCTGCACTTGGCTTCATGGTGACTGAACCTGCGGAGTGTGAAAGTTAACTGCAAGGACATGAACGAATTGACCTAACCTACTCAGATTATCAATTACGTGCCAAGTTGTAGTAGCTGTGTGTGTCTGATAATGCAGTTCAGTTTTGGGAAGGTGTTTGGCAGAGCATGATCACGGACAGGGATGTGCGGTTTATGAAATTTGGAAAGTACTGTTACTAGTCATCGCGTGGCTAATAGTTGTTATGAGCAGGAAAATAGACTAATTCTCATGGTCACTGATGGTTCCTATAAATGGTACACGCACGTGCGGTGTGGAAGTTTAGTTGGAACCAAAAATGATCTTGTTTAGTTCATGTTTTGCTGGTACAAGATAGCGAGGGATGGCACAAATATGGTAGTAGTAGTAAGTAGCAAGGTTCAGAAATCAGGGAATATTCAACGCATGCTCAAGCCTGAAGAAAAGTTAACATGTGATTAATTCAGAGTACTGTCACTAGTCATGGCATGCCGAACAGTTGTTATGAGCAGGAAAGTAGACTAATTTCTTCCTCATTGATAGCTCTACTTGCCGAGTTGTGGTGGTATGGAGTTGTAGCTGGAACCAAATATGATCTTCATCTACAGGAGTATGTTTGTTTCGTTCATGTTCTGTTGTTAGGAGAAAGAGCAAGAGTACAATTATGGTACCAAGTAGCAAGGTCCATAAATCAGTCAGAAATGCACTAATGCTGAGTCCTGAAAAAGTTGGCATCTGATAAATTCCGGAATTCGGATCAGAAGAAATTCGTTTTTCATTTTCCGCAGCAATAATTTAGCTGTGTAGACTTAATTTATGCCTGCACATGTGCCCTGCCCTTTATGCTGATTCTTTCTTTGTAGATTTGTCCTGCTCTATCTACAATGCATTTTTTAATCGTATTTTGCTAATATGGTTCTGCAGATGTGGAGTTACCTCTTGCTTGCTTCATACTGGTTTGCCTATTTGCGCTGCAACACTATGGCACTCACCGGGTGGGGTTCCTTTTTGCCCCAATTGTGATAGCATGGCTTGTATGTATAAGCTCAATTGGTGTCTACAATATTGTGAAATGGGAACCTCATGTGTATCGAGCATTATCTCCGTATTACATGTACAAATTCTTGAAGAAAACACAGAGAGGAGGTTGGATGTCCCTGGGGGGAATACTGCTATGTGTTACTGGTACAGTGCTCAGCAACCATTTTTCAGTGCCTTGACCTGTGGATCATATCCACTTATGTGAATGCTTTACTCTTTCAGGATCTGAAGCAATGTTTGCAGATCTGGGACATTTCAATCAGTTGTCGATACAGGTGAAGAAATGACCGCTGCACACTGAAGTTTTCGGCTCCAGCATTTCAATATTGAAGCAAGCAATACCGGTGAATATTTGCCTCTGATAACTTTTTCCTGGATGCAGATTGCTTTCACTTGCATGGTTTACCCATCATTGATCCTTGCATACATGGGCCAAGCTGCTTATCTGTCTAAGCATCATATCCTGGAAGGTGACTACAGGATCGGATTCTACGTGTCTGTGCCTGGCAAGTCATGTTCCTCAGATCTTTTGTCAGAAACGAGAATAGTATTATATTGTTCTGCTTGTACTGTATTTTTAATGTTTGCAATTCTGTCATTTTCCAGAGTTGATTAGGTGGCCCGTTCTTGCGATCGCCATTCTTGCCGCAGTTGTTGGTAGCCAAGCTGTTATCACCGGCACATTTTCCATGATCAAGCAGTGCACTTCTCTAGGCTGCTTTCCCCGGGTGAAGATCGTGCACACATCAGCAAAAGTCCACGGGCAGATATACATTCCAGAGATCAATTGGATCCTGATGATACTGTGCTTAGCCGTAACTATCGGTTTCAGAGACACTAAACACTTGGGCAATGCATCAGGTATACAATGTCAATAAGTCATTGGCACCTTGAAACTGAATTGTCTTATCCCCTGCTAAATTGACATTATATATACATCCGAATGATATGTGGTGATGTTTCTGTAAACAGGTTTGGCTGTAATAACTGTCATGCTGGTCACAACATGCCTGATGTCGCTGGTGATAGTCCTGTGCTGGCACAAGAGCATATTCCTCGCAATCGGGTTCATCGTGTTCTTCGGCACCATCGAGGCGCTCTACTTCTCAGCATCGCTCATCAAGTTCAAGGAAGGGGCCTGGGTCCCTATCGCCCTTGCCTTCTTCTTCATGATGGTAATGTGCATCTGGCACTACGGCACCATCAAGAAATACGAGTTTGATCTTCAGAACAAGGTCTCCATCAACTGGCTCCTCAGCCTCAGCCCGAACCTCGGCATCGTCCGTGTCCGCGGCATCGGCCTCATACACACCGAGCTTGACAGCGGCATCCCTGCGATCTTCTCCCATTTTGTCACCAATCTGCCTGCATTCCATCAGGTAGGTATCTGCATATTATTCCTCTTCTTTCTGAAGCTAGATCAGATCGCCTTATTCAGACATTCAGAAGTAAACCTGACATTTCTTGATTTGGTGATGAGCAGGTGCTCATCTTCATGTGCATCAAGAACGTGCCGATACCGCACGTGTCGCCGGATGAGCGGTTCCTGGTCGGGAGGATCGGGCCGAAGGAGTACAGGATCTACCGGTGCATCGTCCGGTACGGGTACCATGACGTGCAGATGGACGACCAGGAGTTCGAGAAGGACCTCGTGTGCAGCGTGGCGGAGTTCATCCGCTCCGGCGGCGGCGCCTCCAACTCCAAGGCCAACGGAGGCGCCACGTCGGACGGGGCGCTCGAGAAGGACGAGGAGCGGATGTCGGTCGTCGCCTCGGGCAGCATGCGGATGCTGGAGGAGGAGGGCGTCGGCGCGGTGGAGGGCACGGTGGGGCCCTCGCGCGCCGGCGCCGGCGCCGCGGGGGAACTGGGCGTGAGGAAGAGGGTGAGGTTCGTGCTGCCGGCGGCGTCGCCGCGGCCGAACGCCGGCGTGCAGGAGGAGCTGCGGGAGCTGACTGACGCGCGGGAGGCTGGCATGGCCTTCATCCTCGGCCACTGCTACGTCAAGGCCAAGAGCGGATCCAGCTTCTTCCGGCGGTTCGTGATCAACTTCGGCTACGACTTCCTGAGGCGGAACAGCCGGGGCCCCACCTACGCCGTCACCGTCCCGCACGCCTCCACCCTCGAGGTCGGCATGATATACTATGTCTGACTGATGATGAACCTGATGATCCCCGAAGAATAGAAAGAAAAAAAGTAGTAGTAGAAGAAGAAATGGAAGTGAGACAAATTTTCAGCTGTATATGCTAGATCTGTATGAGTTCTGATGTAAATGTATGTAGCCTGTTTTTCCTGTGTATCTATCCCTTTCCCCCCCTTGTAAGTAGTACAAAGACGCCATTAGAGAGGCTCAGAGCTTGTTCAAAAAAAAAAAACAAAGAGAGGCTCAGAGGGTCAAAGAAGCTCTGCTAGTACAAAAATACAAAAGCTGTGGCTGGTTTGCTATGGCCATAGACTCGATTATCCTAACACGAAAGCTGAGGTCGCTGTGCATCGCGGGGGAGCTCTCTGAGGCCGTGAGTCTCCTCCACCGGAGCGCCGTGCGCCCTGCCCCAAGCACCTACGCGCTTCTGCTGCAAGAATGCGTGAACCGGAAGGACGCGAAGCTCGGCAAGAGGATCCACGCGCGCATGGTCTCCACCGGGTACAGATGCGGCGACTACATCGCCACCAAGCTGCTCATCTTCTACGCCAAGATCGGGGAGCTCAGCGTCGCCCGGAGCCTGTTCGAAGGAATGCCCAGGAGGGGCGTCGTGGCGTGGAACGCGCTGATATCCGTGTGCACGCGCGGCCGTCTGGAGGCGCAGGCGGTGGAGATGTTTTCCTCGATGCGGGCGGAGGGGCTGCGGCCGGACCAGTTCACGTTCGCGTCCGTGCTCTGCGCGTGCGCGAGGCTAGCCGCGCTGGAGCACGGCCGGCGCGTGCACGGCGTCATGGCCAAGTCGGGCCCTGTTGTCGCGGGCAACGTCTTCGCCAACAGCGCGCTCGTCGACATGTACCTCAAGTGCAGCAGCGCCGAGGACGCGCGCCGGGCGTTCGCAGCCGCGCCGGAGAAGAACGTCACCATGTGGACGGCTGTTATCTCCGGGCACGGACAGCACGGGCACGTGCGCGAGGCGCTGGCGCTCTTTGCCCACATGACGCTCGACGGGTTCCGGCCGAACGACGTGACCTTCCTCGCCTTGCTCTCCGCCTGCGCGCACGGTGGGCTCGTCGATGAGGGGCTGCGGTACTTCTCGTCCATGCCGTCGGACTACGGCCTCACGCCGAAGGGCGAGCACTATGCGGCAGTGGTCGACATGCTCGCCAGGGATGGCAGGCTCCACGACGCGTACGAGCTTGTCAAGAACCTGCCGGACTGCCAGGAGCACTCGGTGGTGTGGGGCGCGCTGCTGGGCGCCTGCAGGAAGCACGGCGGCGACGTGAGGCTGGTCGAGCTCGTCGCGCGGCGCTTCTTCCGTCTGCAGCCAGGGAACTCTGGCAAGTATGTCGTCCTGGCGAACACGTACGCTGCCTGCGATATGTGGGACAGTGTGGCCAGTATGCATGAAGCCATGAAGTCGCTCGGTATTAGGAAGGACCCTGCTTGGAGCGCTGTCGAAGTCCAGGGGAAGAAGCACATCTTCCTTGCCAGAGACACATACCACGGCGAGTGCTCGGCGATATACGAGGCCTGCAATGCGTTGGCCCGTTCAATCACCGAGCAGTCCGTGGGAGCTATTGACGGCATCAGCCATGGCAGCTCGTCGGAGATGTGAATAAACCCTTGTGACATGCAGATCTTCTTGTTTGTCTGCAATTCAACCGTATACATGGAGTGACGGGCAGTGCTATCTGAAGGGAAAGTTTCTGAATGAAACAGCACACTCAGACAAGAGATAGAACACAGTTCAGCTGGTCCGATGCCAACTCTGTTAGTACCCTATATGCATTTATTTATTGGGAGTATCTAAATCTCGGGCGCCTGAGAACTAGTTATGTCTAAGTCGCTGATGTCATCTTAATATTTGTGCTAATTCTCAGTTGCAACCTAGTTGCAACTCATATGCTGTATTAGTTCTCGCCATTACAACCTAGTTGCAACTTATTAAATTCTCAGTTACACCTGACTTGCAACTCATGTGTAACTTCCATTTTGCACGAATCACGAGGTAAATCAAACGGTGAAAGAGGCGACTGAGATTTAAGAAGTTCTCAGGCGCCTGAGAACTAGCAAATCCGTTATTTATTGAGCTTAACATTGACGGTGGAGATAGAAATTTGGAAAATGATACGATTTCCATGGGGACCGTGTCGCGCCATTCGTTAGTTGACACGTGTCCCCGCTCGTGCCTCGCCGAAACCGCTTGCTACACGCGCCTCGTGCACCCGCCTCGCGCACATATTGCCAAAACCGCTTCGGTCGGTTTCACCGTGACCAGGAGGGGATCGAGAGGCGACCCGTGCACTCTGTTAGTACTGATTCATCATTTTCCCCTTCCATTTCCGTTCATGCTTGTCAGTAGTTGTTGCTTGTGCTTGCTTCGGACCCGTGGGGAATAGGTGATGTTACATGTAGCAGTAGGGGTTCGTAGCATGGAAAAACAAAAAATTCTATCGCATGAACACACACAAACCAAGATCCGATCTACTAGACTGGTGCAATGAGTTGATAGAGTACTAACGCTCAAAGATCCAAAGTGTTTAACGAGATCGGGTTCTCGTGGTTGATATAGTCGTTCACTTGCCGATATCAAGATCGCGTAGACGATTCTTCCGGCGCCACGTTCTGACAGCGCTACCGAACTCGGTCACACATTCGGTACTCAATGAAGACCTTCCTCTCCCTTGTTCCAACAGGCAGCAAAGGTTGTAGATCTCTCCTCGCGATTCCAATAGCACGACGGTGTGGCGGTGGAAGTAGAGGGGAAAGCTCGCAGGGCTTCGACTAAGCCAGAGCGGGTATGGTGGAGTAGAGAGAGTCTCGGCAACTAGGGTTTAGACAATGAGGGGTGGAGAGCAGCCGACGGCTAGGGTTTAGACTAGACGGCGGTGGCGGTTTAAAGGAGGCTAGGGCGCCAACAGCTTCTGGGGAGAGGGGGGGAGGGGGCAGCGACGACCTAGGGCACCTTCCTCGCCTTGCTCTCCGCCTGCGCGCACGGTGGGCTCGTCGATGAGGGGTTGCGGTACTTCTCGTCCATGCCGTCGGACTACGGCCTCACGCCGAAGGGCGAGCACTATGCGGCGGTGGTCGACATGCTCGCCAGGGATGGCAGGCTCCACGACGCGTACGAGCTTGTCAAGAACCTGCCGACGCCAGAGCACTTTCGGTGGTGTGGGCGCTACTGGGCGCCTGCAGGAAGCACGGCGGCGACGTGAGGCTGGTTGAGCTCGTCCCGCGGCGCTTCTTCCGTCTGCAGCCAGGGAACTCTGGCAAGTATGTCGTCCTGGCGAACACGTACGCTGCCTGCGATATGTGGGACAGTGTGGCCAGTATGCATGAAGCCATGAAGTCGCTCGATGTTAGGAAGGACCCTGCTTGGAGCGCTGACGAAGTCCAGGGGAAGAAGCACATGTTCCTTGCCAGAGACACATACCACGGCGAGTGCTCGGCGATATATGAGGCCTGCAATGCGTTGGCCCGTTCAATCACCGAGCAGTCCGTGGGAGCTATTGACGGCATCAGCCATGGCAGCTCGTCGGAGATGTGAATAAACCCTTGTGACATGCAAATCTTCTTGTTTGTCTGCAATTCGACCGTATACATGGAGTGACGGGCAGTGCTATTTGAAGGGAAAGTTTCTGAATGAAACAGCACACTCAGACAAGAGATAGAACACATGTCAGCTGGTCCGATGCCAACTCTGTTAGTACCCTATATGCATTTATTTATTGGGAGTGTCTAAATCTCAGGCGCCTGAGAACTAGTTATGTCTAAGTTGCTGATGTTATCTTAATATTTGTGCTAATTCTCAGTTGCAACCTAGTTGCAACTCATTAAATTCTCAGTTACACCCGACTTGCAACTCATGTGTAACTTCCATTTTGCACGAATCACGAGGTAAATCAAACGGTGAAAGAGGCGACTGAGATTTAAGAAGTTCTCATGCGCCTGAGAACTAGCAAATCCGTTATTTATTAAGCTTCACATTTACGGTGGAGATAGAAATTTGGAAAATGATACGATTTCCATGGGGACCGTGTCGCGCCATTCGTTAGTTGACACGTGTCCCCGCTCATGCCTCGCCGAAACCGCTTGCTACACGCGCCTCGTGCACCCACCTCGCGCACATATTGCCAAAACCGCTTCGGCCGGTTTCACCGTGACCAGGAGGGGATCGAGAGGCGACCCGTGCACTCTGTTAGTACTAATTCATCATTTTCCCCTTCCATTTCCGTTCATGCTTGTCAGTAATTGTTGCTTGTGCTTGCTTCGGACCCGTGGGGAATAGGTGATGTTACATGTAGCAGTAGGGGTTCGTAGCATGGAAAAACAAAAAATTCTATCGCATGAACACACACAAACCAAGATCCGATCTACTAGACTGGTGCAATAAGTTGATAGAGTACTAACGCTCAAAGATCCAAAGTGTTTAATGAGATCGGGTTCTCGTGGTTGATATAGTCGTTCACTTGCCGATATCAAGATCGCGTAGACGATTCTTCCGGCGCCACGTTCCGACAGCGCTATCGAACTCGGTCACACATTCGATACTCAATGAAGACCTTCCTCTCCCTTGTTCCAACAGGCAGCAAAGGTTGTAGATCTCTCCTCGCGATTCCAATAGCACGACGGTGTGGCGGTGGAAGTAGAGGGGAAAGCCCGCAGGGCTTCGACTAAGCCAGAGCGGGTATGGTGGAGTAGAGAGAGTCTCGGCAACTAGGGTTTAGACAATGAGGGGTGGAGAGCAGCCGACGGCTAGGGTTTAGACTAGACGGCGGTGGCGGTTTAAAGGAGGCTAGGGCGCCAACAACTTCTGGAGGGCGGAGGGGGCAGCGACGACCTAGGGCACCTTCCTCGCCTTGCTCTCCGCCTGCGCGCACGGTGGGCTCGTCGATGAGGGGCTGCGGTACTTCTCGTCCATGCCGTCGGACTACGGCCTCACGCCGAAGGGCGAGCACTATGCGGCGGTGGTCGACATGCTCGCCAGGGATGGCAGGCTCCACGACGCGTACGAGCTTGTCAAGAACCTGCCGGACTGCCAGGAGCACTCGGTGGTGTGGGGCACGTTGCTGGGCACCTGCAGGAAGCACGGCGGCGACCCGAGGCTGGTCGAGCTCGTCGCGCGGCGCTTCTTTCGTCTGCAGCCAGGGAACTCTGGCAAGTATGTCGTCCTGGCGAACACGTACGCTGCTTGCGATATGTGGGACAGTGTGGCCAGTATGCATGAAGCCATGAAGTCGCTCGGTATTAGGAAGGACCCTGCTTGAGCGCCGTCAAGTAAGTCTGGGAAGAAGCACATCTTCCTTGCCAGAGACACATACCACGACGAGTGCTCGGCGATATATGAGGCCTGCAATGCGTTGGCCCGTTCAATCACCGAGCAGTCCATGGGAGCTATTGACGGCATCAACCATGGCAGCTCGTCGGAGATGTGAATAAACCCTTGTGACATGCAGATCTTCTTGTTTGTCTGCAATTCAACCGTATACATGGAGTAACGGGCAGTGCTATCTGAAGGGAAAGTTTCTGAATGAAACAACACACTCAGACAAGAGATAGAACACAGGTCAGCTGGTCCGATGCCAACTCTGTTAGTACCCTATATGCATTTATTTATTGGGAGTGTCTAAATCTCAGGCGCCTGAGAACTAGTTATGTCTAAGTCGCTGATGTCATCTTAATATTTGTGCTAATTCTCAGTTGCAACCTAGTTGCAACTCATATGCTTTGTACTAGTTCTCAGTTACAACCTAGTTGCAACTTATTAAATTCTCAGTTACACCCGACTTGCAACTCATGTGTAACTTCCATTTTGCACGAATCACGAGGTAAATCAAACGGTGAAAGAGGCGACTGAGATTTAAGAAGTTCTCAGGCGCCTGAGAACTAGCAAGTCCGTTATTTATTGAGCTTAACATTGACGGTGGAGATAGAAATTTGGAAAATGATACGATTTCCATGGGGACCGTGTCGCACCATTCGTTAGTTGACACGTGTCCCCGCTCGTGCCTCGCCGAAACCGCTTGCTACACGCGCCTCGTGCACCCGCCTCGCGCACATATTGCGAAAACCGCTTCGGCCGGTTTCACCGTGACCAGGAGGGGATCGAGAGGCGACCCATGCACTCTGTTAGTACTGATTCATCATTTTCCCCTTCCATTTCTGTTCATGCTTGTCAGTAGTTGTTGCTTGTGCTTGCTTCGGACCCGTGGGGAATAGGTGATGTTACTTGTACCAGTAGGGGTTCGTAGCATGGAAAAACAAAAAATTCTATCGCATGAACACACACAAACCAAGATCCGATCTACTAGACTGGTGCAATGAGTTGATAGAGTACTAACGCTCAAAGATCCAAAGTGTTTAACGAGATCGGGTTCTCGTGGTTGATATAGTCGTTCACTTGCCGATCTCAAGATCGCGTAGACGATTCTTCCGGCGCCACGTTCCGACAGCGCTACCGAACTCGGTCACACATTCGGTACTCAATGAAGACCTTCCTCTCCCTTGTTCCAACAGGCAGCAAAGGTTGTAGATCTCTCCTCGCGATTCCAATAGCACGACGGTGTGGCGGTGGAAGTAGAGGGGAAAGCCCGCAGGGCTTCGACTAAGCCAGAGCGGGTATGGTGGAGTAGAGAGAGTCTCGGCAACTAGGGTTTAGACAATGAGGGGTGGAGAGCAGCCGACGGCTAGGGTTTAGACTAGATGGCGATGGCGGTTTAAAGGAGGCTAGGGCGCCAACAACTTTTGGGGGGGGGGGGAGGGGCAGCGACGACCTAGGGCACCTTCCTCGCCTTGCTCTCTGCCTGCGCGCACGGTGGGCTCGTCGATGAGGGGCTGCGGTACTTCTCGTCCATGCCGTCGGACTACGGTCTCACGCCGAAGGGCGAGCACTATGCGGCGGTGGTCGACATGCTCGCCAGGGATGGCAGGCTCCACGACGCGTACGAGCTTGTCAAGAACCTGCCGGACTGCCAGGAGCACTCGGTGGTGTGGGGCGCGCTGCTGGGCGCCTGCAGGAAGCACGGCGGCGACGTGAGGCTGGTCGAGCTCGTCGCGCGGCGCTTCTTCCGTCTGCAGCCAGGGAACTCTGGCAAGTATGTCGTCTTGGCGAACACGTACGCTGCCTGCGATATGTGGGACAGTGTGGCCAGTATGCATGAAGCCATGAAGTCGCTCGGTATTAGGAAGGACCCTGCTTGGAGCGCTGTCGAAGTCCAGGGGAAGAAGCACATGTTCCTTGCCAGAGACACATACCACGGCGAGTGCTCGGCGATATATGAGGCCTGCAATGCGTTGGCCCGTTCAATCACCGAGCAGTCCATGGGAGCTATTGACGGCATCAGCCATGGCAGCTGGTCGGAGATGTGAATAAACCCTTGTGACATGCAGATCTTCTTGTTTGTCTGCAATTCAACCGTATACATGGAGTGACGGGCAGTTCTATCTGAAGGGAAAGTTTCTGAATAAAACAGCACACTCAGACAAGAGATAGAACACAGGTCAGCTGGTCCGATGCGAACTCTGTTTGTACCCACACCCAAAGTTGCCTGAAATTACATTTCCTATATGCATTTATTTATTGAGCTTAACATTGACGGTGGAGAGAAATTTGGAAAATGGTAAGATTTCTCTAGGGATTGCGCGTCGATTCCGTCCTCCTGGTTGCCTGCCGTTCGATCAGTTTTGATTGCGCCGTTTGTTTGTTGCCACATGTCCCCGCTCGCGCCTCGCCGAAACCGCTTGCTACACGCGCCTGACGCACATATCGTCGAAACCGCTTCGACCTGTTCCACCACGACCAGGAGGGGATCAAGAGGCGACCGCACCGGAGCGAGGCGACTGCGGTGCGACGCTCGGCGACCGCCGCCGACCGCGGCTTCTCCTCCTTTCTCGCAGAATCTTCTCCTCTCTGATACGCTCCAATCTCCCGCAGAAACCCTAGGCTAGCAGGAGGATGGGACCACCGATGCGACAGGAGGGAGCACCTCCAGCGACAGAAATGTTGATGTGAGTACTGATTCATCATTTTCCCCTCATTTTCCCCTTCCATTTCTGTTCATGCTCGTCAGTAGTTGTTGCTTGTGCTTGCTTCGGACCTGTGGGGAATAGGTGATGTTACATGTAGCTAGATGTTGCTTGTCTGGGGGACCCGCGGGGACTAGATGTTGTGCTAGTTTTGCTCTTTCAATAGGTATTGCTAGTTGTCCTCTTTCAGTAGTAGGATTTTACTAGTTGTGCCCTTTTAATAGTAGGATTTTGCTAGTCTCTGCTTGTTCAGTAGTAGGATTTTGCTAGTTTATGATTTTTAGTAGTAGGATTTGCTACTTGTGCCCTTTCAGTAGAATTTGCTACATGTGTTAATTGATATGATTTGCTACATAGTTGTTAGTTAATTGCTTCAATTTGCTACATGTACCCTTTAAGTAGGATTTTTCTACTTTTATGCTTGGATCTGTTGACATGCTACATGTAGCTTTTTTGGTTGGCTTGCCAATTATGGTTTGGATGCTATATGTAAGTTTTTTTGGTTGATTTTCTACATGTAGCTATATGTATCTTCTTTTTGTTTGCATGTTATATTTGGTTGGCATGCTACATGTAGCTTTTTTGGAGGTGAAGTTGCCATGTTAACCATATTTGGATTTCAAATTCTTGGCTGCAGGTTGCTCCGGATGGTAAGAGCAAGGTTCATAAGGGGAAAAAGGTTGTTGTGAGCCGCACAAAAAAGGGTGAGGATGTGAATAAGGTCAAGCGGGACATTTGGATGTCGAAGGACCGGTTTAGTGCCAAGCGGTTGCGTACTATTCCAGACAACCTTTCACCAGCGAAGAGAGGCATTATTGGAGAAAAGAGTGCATTCGGAGCATTGCGGAATGTGGCACCATTTAGGATTTCTAATGAGTTTACGGATTTTGTTGCTAGCCATACAAATCCTCGTCTGCGTGAGTACAAGCTTCGGAAGAACCAGAAGGTGTTTACCAGGGATATGGTGAGGAAAGTGTTCGGAATCCACTGCGGGAACAAGCCTATTGATCTTTACAACACTAAAGGTGCAGCGCTTGACGAGATTTAGGAATTCTACCATGCTAGAAAGAAGAGGGCATAGTTAGCTACTGCTATTGATATCTTGAAGAACTGTGCAGATACAGATGAGGAAACCATAATTCGCACATGGGATCTTGTTTCCCTAGCCACTGTTGTTGCTCCTAAAATCTCGAACCATGTTAACTTGAAATATGTTGGTCTTATGGCTGACCCAACCAAAACTGATGAGTATGATTGGGATGAGCATTTATTGGGTTTGGTGATGCAATCCGTGAGCAATATTCAGAAGAAGAAGCGAGAACTGGTCCTTTCAAAGGATTGTAGCAAATTTTAATTTTGGATAACTGGCCCTTTTGTGCTTCTTGGGGTAAGTAATCTCCACTCTTCTATGTTAGTATGTAGCGGTTCACAACGTTTTTGTGGTGCTTGCCTTACTTTGTATTTGCCTTCTTTGTAGATTGCATATATGGACCATTGGATTTCCCAACCGAGCGATCACAAGTTTGACAAGTCATTGCCTAGAGTATGCTCGGTCAAGTCCAGTGAGTTTGCCTTTATTGTAGAAAATGACTACGATAGAAAGATTTTGCAGAATAGTACTGTTTTTGGGAGGCGAGAGGTAGTGCACTTTCCACCACCAGAAACATTAAAGTTTTATTTTTTTCTATTAATCCTCTTAAATATGACTTTTTCTTGTGTGTAGTTCCTCCCGTTGTCAGCAACGCCGTATGGTATTGGTACTGTTTATGATGATTTGAACCAATCCGCTCCTATTAAAGATGCTGATGTTAATCCTTCCGTGTCGTTGAATAAATGGCTCAATTTCCCTAGCAGACAGGATTTACAGGTATAAAATATGCCATATTAGTACATTAATGTTTTTGTTTTGCTACTTTATTGCAGGGTTTTTGCTACCTTAGTTTCATTGCTCTGCTACCAGTTTCCAATCAATTTATATAATTGTTTCAACATGTATTAAAAGTTCTTTGCTACATTAATGTTTTTGGTTTTCTATTTTAGTTCATAGGTTTTGCTACTTTAGTTTTATTTCTCTGCTATCACTTTCCAATTAGTTTATGTAGTTGTTTCAACATGTATTAAAAGTGTTCTGCTACATTACTTATTTTATTTTGCTACATTGGTACATAAATTTTGCTACCTTAGTTTTATTACTTTACTACTTCCAACGTGTTAGCCTAGGTGTTAGGGTACCGAGGCTGAGTTGCCGTCGACGTGGTAGCGGCGACGGGCAATGAAGCCTCGATACCCTAACACCCTTCAAGGTTTTGTCACACGTACGCCGCGGTAGCGGCGATGGCCGACGAAGCCAAGCTGCTAGACAAGAGTTTAAGCTTTACGTAGGTTGACAACTTAGTATGCGGGCTGGTGCCTAAGTTACCCTAGATTATCTACCCATATGCAAAAGAAACTTAATAGATTTTTACTAGACCGCACATTTCGAGGATTCGTCGCCTGTACGTAGCGGCGACGGGCGACGAGTCCGAGCCGCTAGACTAGAGTTTATGCTTTACGTAGGTTGACGACTTAGGATTAGGGGTGGTGTGTAAGTTACCCCAAATTATCTATCCATATTTAAAAGAAGCTTAATAGATTTTTACTATACCACACATTGGATTCGTTGCCCGTATGCCGCGATAGTGACGACGGACGACGAATCCGAGCCGCTAGACTTGTGGTTGTACTTTCTAATACTCCCTCTGTTTTAAAATATAAGATGTTTTAACTTTGTGAAAGGAGTGTATCTACACACCTTTTAGTGTGTAGGTTCACTTCAAACCTACATGAACCTATAAACTAAAAGAGTCTAAATACACTCCTTTCACAAAGCTAAAACATAGTGTGAAATAAAGGGAGTATTATATTAAAAAAATGCTTGTAGTACATCATTTTTGTTGTCTTGGCTTACTAACATGCTTCTAATGTTCCTTAATAGGCTTCTGCTCGTTTCAAGCACTTGTATGAGAAAGATAAGGCAATTTTTGAAACTAATGTTGATGGAACAACAAAGAACCTTTCTACTGGTATGGAACGCATACAGGCTCAACGCATGGATGCCTTTTTGGTTGATGTTGAATCATCAAGTAAAGAAGGAGCTAGCCCAAGCATTGTTTTCCCAACCAATACCGCAACACCTAATGATCTATCGCACGATGATGATGGTTCAGAAACAGAAGAGGATGAGAATCTTTTAGCTACATCGGAGCCTAAGGATCATGGTGCTGCTACACCTAAGGGTCATGAGCATGCTGGTGCTGCAGCTGCTGTTGAGAAGCATGCTGATTGTGCAGCTGCCGCTGAGGAGCTTGTTGTTGCAACAAAAGTGCCGACGTGCCTCAAACTGCAATAATTATGGATTCTACGACCAAGGGAGTTGATGCTACTGAGAATCCTGATGTTGTTAGCCCTGGTAGGTAGATGCTAGCTCAGGTTTGTTGAGGCATGAGAAGAAGACCAGGTTTAAGAGGGCTGTCAAGGAAGAGCTCACACCTCCAAAGTTGAAAAAGATGAAGGTCTCTCAAGATGTCGATCAAACTTACTCCACATTTGTGGTGCATGGTTGGAAATTCAAGAGCCATCCAAAGGATAGGGCACCGTAAGTTTTCTGTTTTTTTAACATTCTTGTGTAGATAATTTTGTTGCTACATTTGTAGTAAACTATTTTTACTAGTTCACAGAAAAGATTCTGTTTTTGCTACTCTCAAGTAATGTTTTTGCTACCTTGCATCTAACTAGTTGCTACATGTGTCTGTATGTTTTGCTACTTATGAGATTGCATTTTTGATACTATTTTGCATTGAAACCTCTGCTACTATTTTGCATTGAACCACCTGCTACTTTAGTTTATTTATTTTTTGCTACTTTACATTCACCTGTCAGCCACTTTGCAATTAACTGTCTGCTACATGTGTTTGTATGTTTTGCTACTTGTGAGATGGCATTTTTTCTACTCCTTTGTTGCATTGAAACCTCTGCTGCTTGAACTACCTGCTACTTTATTTTGTTTTTTTGCTACTTTACATTCACATGTCTGCTACTTTGCAATTAACTGCCTGCTAATGTACATTCCTTTGTGCAGGCCACCTTTTGTGGAGATTGGGCGGTACTATACCTGCTACAAAACTTTCCAATCATCTCTTTGGCCACGACAACATCTCGATAACGAGGTGATGAAAGTGTGGATTGAGAAATTCAACCACGAGTGAGACAATATTTGCAAAAAAAGTGTACGACAGAAGAGAAAGTACACTTTTACGCAACACATTGTGGTTAGTAAGATATAAAGTAAAAGTAGCATTTTTCATTGATTTTTCACTTGCTCAACATGCATTACAAATGTTCTTCTACATTACTATTAATTTCTTGCTACTTTAGTCCATAGATTTTGCTACCCTAGTTCTATTCTGTTGGTACCACTTTTCATCCACCTTGTAGTTGTGTTACATTATGCTACATTACCGTTACTTTATTGCTACATAACTACACATATGTTGCTACATTAGTTATCTTTCTTTGCTTCCACTTTTTTTTGAACATTGTGGTGACTAATAGATAGAGTAGCAATTTTTACTTGCTTTTGATACTGCCTCATCTGACATCTTTTGAACTTAAACGCAAAACAGGGGAAGCTAGTTGTTGATCCAAACGTATTCAATGTGAAAGCATGTATGGATGAATTGAAGCAGGAGAATGCAAAGTACAAGATTTCCAAATGTGACCTTGTGAGTTAAAATCCTCTTCCTATCTTGTTCACATTTGCTTCATGTCTTCAAGTTTTTGCTATATGCCGCCATACATTATGCTAAATATTTCCATGTTATAATGTAGCTATACTTTATTGTGAAACTCAACCATTGGGTAGTTCCTTGTATCAACCTAGTAGCAAAGCAGATGCACATTTTTTATTCAATGAAAGGTGCCAAGGATGCTGGTTTGTTGGATGAAAGTGCACGCAATATCCTGCTACAGTTTGTTTTCAGGTTATTTGCTACTTTATTATTAGGCCTTTTATTGTGCAGATTAGTAACTATACATTGTGTTTTTTTGCAGTTCACAAACTTTTCTATTTTTGTGAAACAATCGAAGCTGGTAGATAATATCAACTTTGACACATCCGTACTAACCAATCCCTATCGCCCGTAGCAGACTACAATGTAAGATTTGCGTCCTTTCTTTTTGTTTTGCTATTTTAAATCCTTATCCTGATCACTAGTAGCAAACATATGCTACATTAATGTTTTATTATTGCTACCGTAGTTTTCATATTATGCTACCTTAGGTTCGTACACTTGCTACATATGTTCCTACTTGGTTTTGCTAATCTATGTGTTTCTTTTTTGGCAGCTATTATTGTGGATTCTTATGCATCCTCTACGTGGATAACTTCAGCAACAAGGTCATGGCGGAGTTCGACAACAATGTTATACCAAATCTAAGGAAGGTTCTTGCAACAGATATGATCGAGGCAAGACAAAAGAAAGGAAACATTCAACAACTGATGGAAGATGAGTTGCAAAAGAAGCATAGCTAGAGAGGGACTATTAGGGCATGCGTGAGGTAGTTAGTTGAAACTTTATTTTGTGATCTATGTGTTCTTATTTTGCACTTGTAAGGTTTAAACTAATGTAATCGTAGATGTGCTCACAAATCGTAATGTTGGTTGGATAACCTCTACATGTTTGTAATGCTTCTCTACATTTGAATTTATAAAAGCTTGATGATTGTCATGTTGTTATTATCTACTGAAGCTGCAACAGTGTGATTGTTTTTCTAAATAGAAGTATTGTTTATGCTACATACATGCTGCAGAAATGCTACAAATAAATATTACTACAGAAATGCTGTCAGTTATTTTTGTGTCCAGACATGTGTTAATTTTCTATATTTGTCTAAACCAATTGCTACATACATGTACATGTTATGCTACCCAAGTGTCCAAGAGTTTCTAGATGCTTCATTTCTGAAACTAAGATTTTTTGTAGCAATTCTAAGTATTTAGGTATATAAACAACATTTATGCTACCATATTAGAAACTCTATGTTCCAAATGCTGAATACTCTTGCTACCATTATTTACCAACAATAGATGATAACCAAGTGTGTAGAATTTCCATATTTAATAAGAACATATGCTACCCAAGTACAGAAGTTGCTACAACATTCATTCAGAAAATAAGATTGTCTTTGGTAGCAATTTTAGCTCTTGCTACATATGAACAACAATCATGCTACCACATAATATTCGTTATGCTCCAAATGGTCAGTACTTTTGCTACTACCAAGATTATGTCATATCATAAATTTCATATCTTGTATCAGGATGATGCTACATGTACACTGTATGTATGCTACATAGTAACAATATGAGTGATACATCTGCTAGTACATATTGCTGCATCGCATAGTTTTAACTCCATTTTCGCAGCATTTCTTGTAATCAATGCTTGCATGTAGATGCATTGTTTCACGGTGTGACCCGCTTCATGGCAGTATGTGAAATTTTGCTTTCTTGGATTCATGTTAGTTTTTGGCCTTGCATTAGTTTTCTGGATCTTGAGATTTTTTCATTCTCTTGGCATTTGCTTCATCACGAAGCTCAACCAATGGTTTGTTTCACTTCGACTTCTCAGTTGGTCTCCCTTTTGGCTTTACCCTTGCAGGGTTCTTTAGTGTGCTACTGGGAGCATCATTACCTTGTTCTTCTTGATGTTGATTGTTTATATCATATTGTGGAGGAATACCTTGCTGTGGTTGAACATTTTTTGGCCCTCCTTGCTGCTCTCGTTATTGCTCCCCTCCCTGTTGTGTAGCATTTTGTGTGTTCCTCATGTTAGCAACAAGCTGCCTCGCCTCATCAATCATCATGTAAATAACAACATATGTTTCATCACTCAAGCAAGCATCTGAATAAAGCTCATTCATATTTCTGCACAAAGCAGTGTACTTGAGAATATTGGTACCCGGAATCCTGAATCTGATGCTATTTGTCCCAGGATCATGTGCAGGAATTGTTGCTACAGGAGACCACCATCATAGCATGTACCTATCTAGAATTTTCTACACATTCAAATGGACCATCACCCTGACTATATGCGGGCATATAAGGCCACATATCTCAAATCTATTACATTCGCACTTGTAGCACTCGTCATCAAGCACAACTTGCACATGATAGGTTTTGACACGATAAATCGGGATTTGAATGAGATCAAAACACATGCCTTCACCCTATACCTGCACTGGATAAAACCTTGTTGACCTCTCAATCATCTTCTGGAACCTTGCAAAGATCTCCCTAGTATAGAACTCTAGACCCTGCTTTTCAATGTTGTAGCTGCAAAAATTGTTTGTTGATGATTGTCAGAGTGGTGCTACATAAGGTGTTACATTATGCTATAATAGTTGTACAAGTATGCTGCAATATGTATAAACGAATGCTACTGAAACAATTCTGCAATGTAAAAACTCACTTTCCCCATAGTGGTGTTGTTGTATCCATGGTGAATGATGCATTGTCTTCTAGGTCTAGCATGACATTTTGGCACAACTCATATTGCTGCACAAAGTCCAAACTGAGTCACTTGGGCGAATTAAAGTTTTAAAGTAGGATTTGAGGCCTTCAGATCTTCCCATTGTGCTTGTAAAGGGATAGAAACCGTGTCTGAAGTAGATATGCGCCGATGTGTTTCTGGTCTTCCACATATTCTGCAAATGCATGTTCTTAGTCATAGAAAACGTTTCCAACATATGCTGCCAGCAGATCTCAAATTCTGCTACGGTGTCCGTGCTGTAAATGCATGAGTAGAATGCCACAGCAAAAGGGCTACCTTCTTTCAAGTGAGGACCAAGTTTTGTTCTTGCTAATCATAGCAAGTGGAAGATGCAACATCTATGAATTGAATCAGGAAATATGTTTGAAATTGTTGTTTCCATCGCTTGGTCCTAATCTGTCATGATATGGTCTGGAGCCAAACCATTCATTGCTTCCTTGATTTTGCTGAATACCTAGCTGAATGTGTCAATTGTTTCATCGGGTGGCAGAGCATAACCCAACACAATTGTATGTGTGTGTGTGGTTGTTGATGCCCACAAGTGGAGAAAAGGGCATGTTGTATTTGTTTGTAAAAAATGTAGTGTCAAAAAACACCGAGTCCTTGTACTTGGGGTACAAGGCCTGATACGTCGTAAACAGTCTGTAGCCGCCGCCACCATCGTGACTAGATCGGGGGATCTAAAGCTCTTCTCGACACCCTCCCAGAGGGAGAGATCATCCTAGAGGCCTTTTTCATCACCATGCCAGCCTCCAGTATGATGCGTGAGTAATTCCACCTTGGACTACATGTCCATGTAGTAGCTAGATGGTTGTTTATCCTCCTTTGTGCTACCATGTTTAGATCTTGTGAGCTCCGTTCATGATCAATATCATCTATTTTTAATCATGCATGTTGTGTTTGTGGGGATCCGATGGATATTGAGATTACTATGTCATATTGGTTAATGATTCTATCTTATTGATTCTATCATGTGTGTGTTGTTTGAGATCTTGCATGCTCTCCATTTCTAGTAACTATCTTGGCCAAGTAGATGCTAGTGACTCCAAGAGGGAGTATTTATGCTCGATAGTGGGTTCATGCCTCTACTAAATCTGGGGAAGTGACAGAAATCTCTAAGGTTGTAGATATGTTGTTGCTACTAGGGAGAAAACAACAATCTCTTGTTCATGGAATAATTGCATTTTTTACTTTACACACTTTACTTAAAGCAGTTATCTGTTGCTTGCAACTTAATACTGGAGGGGGTTCGGATGATAACCTGAAGGTGGATTACTAGTCATAGATGCAGTTGGATGGCAGTCTATGTATATTGTTGTAATGCCCAATCAAATCTCATAGGACCGTGAATGTCTAGTATTGCATTGTTATGCCTTGCTTTGTCCTGTCAATTGCCCCGCTGTAATTTGTTTACCCAACATGTTATGTTGTTTATCTTAAGGAGAACACCTCTAGTGAACTATGGGCCCCGGTCCAACCTTTACCATTGATACATCTTCCACTGTTACTGTTTACTTTCTGGAAGCCACCATTACTTTCCACACAATACGGTTATCCTTTGTTTTCAGCAAACCAGTGAGATTGACAACCTCACTGTTCGTTGGGGCAAAGTCTTGAGTTTGTGTTGTGCAGGTTTCCATGTTGCTAGCAACACCTTTGAGTCGTTTCCTTCCTCCTACTGGTTCGATAACCTTGGTTTCTTACTGAGGGAAAAACTTGCTGATGTACTCATCATACCTTCCTGTTAGGGTTTCCCAACGAAGCTCTATAGTGATCTGAGCCGCATCAAGCCTTTTTTGGCGCCGTTGCCGAGGAGGCTAAGGACGACTTCACAAGGGGATTCCTTCACAACCTTTCTCTTTACTTTGTTTTTGATTTGCTTAGTTTCTTTTGCTTTGTTTTGTTTGATTATTTTTATCAAAAATTTCAAAAAAATAGTTTCATTTGGTTTGCTTTTTCTTATAAAAAATACAAAAAAATTAGTTCCTACTATAGTTGTTGGTCTGTTATTGCCTTGCTTTGTCATGCTTTCTATCAATGGATGGTTTCTTTGAAAATAGTTCTTATTGGAAATGTGGGTTCACGGAAGAACAAAAGTATTATTAAAAGGTACACCGCTTGTCACAAAAAGGTAAACACTTATGAGAATAAATTGATAAATTGAATACTATTGCTAGAGACATGTGCTCTACTTATAATGTTACTTATTGCTTTGATAAATCTTGTTGCTATAGGAGGTATACCCTTTTCAATGTGAGTATAATGATAATGTTACCATATCTCCTTATGTGTCACATTCCAAAATTTTCCAAATTTTGAAATGTGAAAAATAAATAAACAAAAGAATTAATTGTTGAAATTTAGGGTGAAAAGAAACTTTTTGCTTCTAAATGGAAACATCAAAACCCTTCTTAAACAAAATTGGAATAAAAATGGAATCGAACAAAATTTCAATCAAATGAAATGCATTCATCAATGAATGTATCTTGAAATTTAAACACTTGGAAAAGTTAAACCAAAACCCTAAAACTCTAATGAAAGAAATAATTTCCAAGATCTCTCTAAGACTATGGATTTGATCCATATAAAAATTCAGCAACAAACATTTATAAATAATCAAAAATGGTAAACAAAAATATACTAAAACCATAGAAATTGGTTTCACTTAATTTGGAGCCATGGATAAAAACTTATGAATTTAAAAAGATAAAGGAAAATAATTTCCAAGGCTAATAAAGCTCCTAACTAAATTCAATACCAAATTATGATCAAAATAATCCCAAAAGGATTTAAAAAGATAAATAAATATTAAATAAAATTATACAAATTGGAATCACCAATTTTGGAGCTATAAATAAAAAAATATGGATTTTATAAGATACAGAAATAAATAATTAAATAAGAAATAATTGCAAAGACAATTTAAACCTTGGCCAAATCCATAAAAAAATGGAAGTTTACTGAATAATAAAAAGGAATAAAAGATTATTTACATAAAATTATATGGATTGAACCATATTCAATTTTATTTAAATAAAGACAAATTGCCTAAACTAAATAAATAATAAATCACAAGAAAATTATTTAGAAGACAATTTAGAACTTGAATTAAATCCATAAGCAAATGGAATAAAGATAATCCAAATAAAAATAAAGGAATAAAGATGATTTAAATAAAATTTGATGGGGATATGCCAACCGGGGTATACCTAGTAGGACGTTTCCGACTGGCCCAGGAACTGGCGAGTGGGCCTGCAAGACGGCGACTGGATCAAGGCCCGGCGTGGATCCAAGCTACTGGAAGCTGAAGGCCCAAGCGAGTGGATAGGCCCGGTGGGATTAGGTTAAACAGGAACCGAAGCCTTAACTGATTCGGTTGAGATATGTAAACCCTAGGAGAGGTGAGCCTATATAAACCTCCCTACAGGGCGTGTAGAGTTACGTTCCATCATACACCCAAGCAACTCGCCGCCTAGCCGCCGAGCTCGCCCATTGTACCACCATCATAATACAATCTAGCAGGAGTAGGTCTTTACCCTCCGGGGGGCCGAACCTGGGTAAAACCTTGAGTCTCCGCCCTCATCTTGCACCGCAGATGGCTGGCCGCCCTTGCCCCTCGTTCTACTACTCGCTGCCGATTGCAGCATCTGCTGTGACCATTCCCACGACAGTGGCGCCCACCGGGGGGCCTGGCCGGCCTGGCCGGTGTTCTGCAGCGAGATCCAATCGGCCCATCAACGAGACGGTCGCCACCGGCCGCATGATAGCGATCGGCGAGATGCTCCAGATCTTGCCGAGCAGCTACGTCCCGGCGGCGTGACCCGTCACGCACAACATGATCTTGCCAGTAGGCACGATCAGCCTCTTCGTCGGCCTCACCGACATCATCGTCTCGGAGGACTCGGCTCGCATCCGCGAGTCGCCGCCACGCGACCGGCTCTCCGACAGCCAGGTCCGCACGATCCACCGCCTCGCCTCCGAGTACAACTCGGCCCATAGTGACGTGGCCGAAAACTCCGCGGCCACGGAAGACGCGACCCTCAATGACGACGCCGACTCGGCGACCCCGGCGTCACTCGCCGGATCCATCACCGCGGCTTCACCCGCGGGCTCCATCACCCAGGTCTCCAACGTGGGAGACTTCGAGGATCCCTCCATCCTTGGGATCTTCGACTTTGACTCCGGGTCGGAAAACTCCGCCGATCTCCGCGACAGGACCGGTCGCCACGCCGCGACCTATATGGCGACTGGCACCGATCCACCGGAGGACCCGTTCTCCACCCCGATCCCTCCCAACGCCACGACAACGGAGGTCGAGGAACTCTGCCTGAAGCTGGCGGAGGCCGTCCACAAGGAGCAGGCCGAGCGCAAAAAATTTCGCCTCGAGTAGGTGACAGCGCAGGAGCTGTCGCGTTACCACGCGCAACAAATCAGGACGCGCCTGAATCCTACCGTTCAGGGGCGCGCCCTGAACTTCGACGACGAAAATGACCCGACCCGCGTGGCCGAGCGCGCGATCTGCGAGAACGCGCCACCAGGAGGAAGCGCCCGGCCCCCTCCAGGGTCGACGGCGATGGGCGCCCCACCTCCACCCAACCGCACACCCCCCAGGGATCAGCCGCGGATAGTAGTCTCCTCACGGGAGCGAGACGCGAATGGCCTCCCACTGTTCTCCACCCTGATGGACAACCTCGTGGCGGGCCGAGCAGCGGCTGTCAACATCACGGCCACTGGCAACGGCGCCCTACAGATCCAGTATGTTAGGGCCCTGCTCGCGAAGGCCGTCGAGCAGCAAAATGCAGGCGCCGACTCGCAGGGTCGAGTGTACTCGCGTTCTTCGGGAAGCAGAGCGGCCTCCAGCGGCCGCCCACTGGCGGCAAACACCCTCAACTGCCCGCCACCAGAGCCACTGCAGCTCCAACACCGACCCGCGAACGCATCACTCTCCACCAACGACCCCAGGCCAGCGACCAACTTCGTCGCCGCCAACGGTCAACCCATCGACGCCCGCACCCACATCATCAACAACCAAAGCTGGCGCGCACGCCAGCCCGACGACCTGTGTCACACCCTGGTCAATCGCCGCGACGGCGAGCCGATGGGGTCGCTGAGTCGACTCGGACCCAGATGCTTCGGACCAATGATCCGAGGTGAGAAGTACCCGGCGAACTTCAAAGCACCAAAGGAGATAGAAAAGTACGACCCTTCGTATGATCCCCCCGTGTGGCTCGACACATACCTCATGGCGATGGGGATCGCTGGCCACACCGACCTGCTAGCCGCCCGTTTCCTCCCCCTGATGATGGAGGGGACGTGCAGGCAGTGGATCAACACCCTCCAACAGGACATCATCGACTCATGGGAGGAGATGTGCGACGCCTTCGTCAGGCACTTCGAGTGTTCCTACACCCGCGCCACCACCATCGAGGACCTGGAGCGCTGCGTCCAGGGACCCCGCGAGTCGACCCGCAACTGGGTCCAGCGGTGGCAGGAACTATGGTACAACGCGGTCGGCATCCACCCGGACACCGCGATCCATTGCTTCAAGTCCTCGTGCCGCTACGAGCCCTTGGTCGCCAAGCTTAAGCGACATTCTCGCACACTCGACAACATACCGGACCTCCTCGAGATCACCAAACAGTACGCGGAGGAAGATCCAAACCAGGAAACCGACGACGAGTCGGGAGGCCAACGCCGCACGAGCGGCAATGACAACGGACGGCGGTCCGACCTACGCTACAGCAACACTCGCCTCACTGGCAAGCGCCGCAGTGACGGACGAGTCGACTTCGTCGCCAACGCCGGGCATGCGCAACGCGAGCCCAAGAGCTTCCGCCGCGATGGAGGACAACGCCGCGACGGCGGCAACTACAAGGCCAAGCCAAGGTTCGACCCCGCGGCCCTCCTTAACCAACCTTGTGCGTTTCACAGCAGGGAAGGGAAACCCGCAACGCACACGACCGCCGACTGCCACACCCTCAGGGAGATCGAGAAGGCACGGCGAGCAAGGGAGGACCCCGATAACAACCCGCCAAACGGCGGAAAATTCGGCAACGTGGCCGGCTCGCTCCATACCTTCACAGGCTTCAACACGAAGCGCGAGAAGAAGGTCATCACCCGCGCCGTCGCCGTCAACGCGGTGGACCAGGTGGATGTTCCCCAGTTCCTCAACTGGTCGGAGCAGCCCATCACCTGGAGCCGCCAGGACCACTCGCCGCGCATCGAGTACCCAGGCCGAGTCGCCCTGGTGGTCAAGCCAAAGGTGGGCGACTACTGGCTCCCCAAGACATTGATGGACGGCGGCAGCTCCATCAACATCCTGTACCTGGACACCTTCAGGCAGCTGTGGCTCCCGCAGTCGATGATCGAGACGACCCACACCACGTTCCACGACATCGTCCCCGGTCGGAAGGCGTACCCGATTGGCAAGGTCACACTGCCAGTCACCTTCGGCACGCCAGCAAACTTCTGCACCGAGCGGATCGTCTTCGACAGCCCCTACCATTGCGTCCTAGGGCGCCAGGCGTTCGCCAAGTTCATGGCAGCGCCCCATTACGCGTACAACGCGATGAATCTCCCCGGGCCGTGCGGCGTCATCACCATCAATGGCGACCCCGACATGGTCGCCGAGTGCGAGGCCAAAGGAGCCGAACTCGCCGACGCCGTCATCGCGGCAGAGGCCAACCACGCCGACGAGCTCGCCAAGTACGCGAGCGGGATGAACAATGACGACCCCACCATACTCAAGAAGCCCAATTCAGAGGGCGCAAACACCTCAGCCTTCGAGGCAACGACGCACACCCGCACCGTCGAGCTGGTCCCAGGCGACTCCAGCCAGACGGTGACGATCGGAACAGGGATGAGCCCAGCCTAGGAAGGCGCGCTCATCGAGTTCCTCCGTGAGAACAGGGACATCTTCGCATGAAAGCCCTCTGACATGCCTGGTGTCCCTAGGGAGCTCGCTGAGCACAAACTAAACACCGACCCCAAAGTGCGACCCGTCAAGCAGTCACTGCGGCCCTTCAATGAAGAGCGCCGCCGAGCTATCGTCGAGGAGGTGCAGCGCCTACTCGCTGCAGGCTTCATCCGGCCAATAAAGTACTCCAAGTGGCTGGCAAACCCAGTCCTGGTCGAGAAGAAGAACGGGACCTGGAGGATGTGTATCGACTACACAATCTTGAACAGCGCCTGCCTGAAGGAGCAGTTCGTCCTCCCGCGGATCGACCAAATAATCGACTCCACCGCGGGCTCGGAGTCGCTGTGTTTCCTCGACGCCTACTCTGGGTACAACCAGATCAAAATGGCTGTCGAGGACGAGGAGAAGACGGTGTTCATCACGCCATTCAGAGCCTTCTGCTACACCGCCATGACCTTCGGCCTCAAGAACGCCGGGGCGACCTACCAGTGGTGCATGCAGGAGTGCCTCGCGAGCCAAATTGGCCGCAACATCCACGTCTACATCAACGACGTGGTCATGAAATCCGCTCGCCAGGGCGATCTACTCGCCGAACTGGCAGAAACATTCTCCAACCTGCGGAAATACAAGATAAAGCTCAACCCAGGCAAATGCACCTTCGGTGTACCAGCAGGGCAACTACTAGGGTACGTCGTCTCCAAGCGCGGGATCGAGGCGAACCCCACAAAGATCGACACGATCGCCCGGCTCGGCAAACCCGAGTGCTTGCGCGATGTCCAGAAGCTTGCCGGGCGAGTAGCGGCTCTCAGTCGCTTCATCCCCCGCCTGGGCGAAAAGGCGATGCCCCTAAACCGCATGATGCGCAAGAACCCCACCTTCCAGTGGGACAAGGAGGCGGACGACGCACTCCGTGACCTCAAGAAGGTGCTACTTGCAGCACCATTACTCGCCGCCCCCGTCGACAAAGAACCCATGCTGGTCTACGTCGCGGCTTCCGAGCGAGTCGTCAGCGCTGTCATGGTCGTTGAGCGACCGGAGGAAGGAAAGGAGCACCCGGTACAACGACCGGTGTACTACATCAGCGAGGTCCTCTCCGAGTCGCGCCAGCGATACCTGCAGTACCAGAAACTGGTATATGCGGTCTTCAGAGCACATCGGCGCCTGCCGCATTACTTCCAGGAGCACCCGATCATGGTCGTCTCCTCAGCACCGTTGCAGGACATCATCCGCAACCGCGAGGCGACTGGGCGAGTCGCTAAGTGGGCCGTCGAAATCGGCGTCCATAACATCAAGTACGAGCCACGAAAAGCGATCAAGTCGCAGGCTCTAGCAGACTTCATCGCCGACTGGGAAGAGGCCCAGCAGCCAGAAAAGCTGCCATACCTCCGATACTGGAGCCTGCACTTCGACGGATCCAAGAACGCGGACGGCGCGAGGCGGGATCGTGCGACTTCACCAAAGGGCGACAAGCTCCGCTACGTCCTCTGCCTCGACTTCACCCCCTGCACCAACAACATGGCCGAGTACGAGGCACTCCTCCACGGCATGCGAGCCGCCAAGGAGATGAACGTCCACCGCCTATGCTGCTACGGAGATTCCGACCTCGTCGCGGGGCAAGTCACCGGCACTTGCAACGCCGTCTCCCCCACAATGGCGGCATACCGCCAAGCAGTAGACAAGCTGGGGGGACACTTCGCAGGCTACTCCGTCGAATGGATCGATAGGCGGAAGAACGAGGAGGCCGACACACTCTCTCGCATCGGGTCGGCTCGACTCGCGCCACCCGCCGGCGTCTTCCTCGACACGATCACCAAGCCGTCAGTCTCACCCCCAAGGGAGATCGACATCGGAGTCCCGCGGCCGGGCGGGCGCCTGTCGCCTTTCGTCGCCGAGCGAACGGTGGACCAGGCCCTACATCGCCTACCTGGAGGCTGGGACCTTGCCGGCAGACGAGACGGACGCCCGGTTGATTGCACGCCGATGCAAATCCTTCACCATCATCGACGGCGAGCTCCACAAGCGCAGCATGACCGGCGTGTTCCAACGCTGCGTCCAACCCGCCGAAGGACGCAAGATCCTCCACGACATCCACTCCGGCGACTGCGGCCACCACGCCGGCGCCCGCTCTCTGGTCGCCAAGTCCATGCGGCACGACTTCTATTGGCCCACCGCACATGCCGATGCCGTCGACATCGTTCAACGGTGCGCCGGGTGCCAGAAGTACGCCAACCAGACACACGTGTCGAGCTTAGCACTCAAGACAATCCCCATCACCTGGCCGTTCGCCGTGTGGGGTATGGATATGGTAGGCCCCTTCAAAAAGGCCCCCTCTGGCTACACCCACCTTCTGGTCGCGGTCGACAAATTCACAAAGTGGGTGGAGGCCAAGCCAGTCCGGAAATGCGACGGGAAGACCGCCACCAAGTTCTTACGCGAGCTCATATATCTCTACGGGTTCCCAAACAGCATCATCACGGACAACGGCACCAACTTCGCCAAAGGAGCCATGGCCGGGTTCTGCGAGGAACACCACATCCGGCTCGACCTGGCGCCAGTCGCCCACCCGGAGTCCAACGGACAAGCCGAACGGGCCAACCAGAGCATCCTCCACGGCCTGAAGCCGCGGCTCCAAGTACCACTCGAGCGCACCGCCCGGTCTTTGAGGAGCTACCCTCCATTATCTGGGGCATCCGCACCTCAGTCAACAGGTCGACAGGGTTCACCCCCTTCTTCATGGTGTACGGCGCCGAGGCAGTCATGTCCACCGACCTCGAGCACGACTCGCCAAGGGTCGTCCACTACACGGAGGTTGCGAACGAACTCGCACGACAGGATGAAGTCGACCAACTCGACGAAGCACGCGACCTAGCTCGCTCATGCACCGCCATCTACCAGCAAGGACTCCGCCGCTACCACAGCCGGCGGGTGAAATCTCGCACCTTCCAAGAAGGCGACCTGGTGCTGCGCCTCGTCCAGGACAAGAAGGGCATGCACAAGCTATCCCCCCCATGGGAGGGACCATTCGCCATAGGGCGAGTACTCGGCAACGACGCCTACTACCTCATCGACATCCGCGGGGACGGCAAACTCGACGTCAAGCGACCATGGAATGTAAACCTCCTACGGAAGTTCTACTCCTAGAACTCCACACATGTATCCTCCAGTCGCTATGAAATAAAAATGTTGATTACCGCAAATTGCGTCTACTCTCCGTGTCTTGTGCCACTCGCACTCGTAATAACAGCGTCAAGCTAACTGCAGAAGTCAACCTCTAGCATAGCGATTGACACGGCCAAGTAGTGCGCTACAAGGGCACTGGGTACCCCAGGTCTTGTAACGTCCACGAAAAACGCCTACCCGGAGCCCCACTGGAGTCGCCTAGCTTGACTGGCTCAACGAGCCAAGACAACTGCCGTCGCTTCTCACAGCGACTATGATCCTCCGCATCCTCGATATAGCGACTCGAACGGCCAAGTACCACGCTCGGGGACTGACGACCAGTTCAGTGCAAGCGGCTAGGGAAAAACGCCAAGTATGAGAGCATGCCCAGGACTTGCCATGCGACTGACCCAACGGGCCAGGCAGGAGTGATGCGCTCAAACAAACGCGCCAATTCCTCACCCACCCTCGAGTCGCGCCTAGAACAACCAAGTACCACGCTCGGTGACTCGGCCACCCGACCTCGTTCGCGCAAGGGAAAACGGTGTAGTACAGAGCACTCATGGGAGTCGCCTTGCGACTGGCTCTCCGAGTTCGGGCGAGTCGACCTCAATAACAAAACATTCAAAACCGCAAACACATAACAAACGAGGTAAACCCCATAAAAAGGGCGGACGCGCTCGGGGACTCGTTCAACCCTCAATCAAAAACAAACAACAATTCACAAAATAACACGATATCTCGTTAATAGCATGTCGCAATCGTGACAAAATACAAAGTATGCCCAACGGCAGAGTTGCTACTAACGCCCCAGGGCAAACTACTCTACTCCGCAGGCTTCGACGACGGCTCGCCAGCACCCTTGCGGTTGCGAATGAAGGGCGTGTCTCGGGTTCGGAGATGCGTCGTCAGCTCACCCGCCATCGCCGCACGAAAGGGCTGCTCGACCTTGAAGTCTCGGTGCTGCGGCTCGGGGTTGTTGGGTGCGACGACCGTCTCCTGGTAAGGAAGGAGGTCGCCCATCGCCCAGACGCGCTCGGAGTACACCGCGGCACGGTCCGTCAGCTTGAGCACCTCGGAGATCTCCACTGCGCCAGTCGACAACGGGTAGCCACTCGTTACGTCGTCTAGATCGAAGTCTTCCGGGAAGTGCGCAAGCCCAAGGCTGAGCGTCGTCGCCGCTCCGCGCCGGAACGCCGACCGCGTCATGAACTCAACGACCGACGGCGCCTTCTCCAAGTACTTCCACACCTCGACGAGGTCGCCGGGAATTACTTCCGTGGGCGACATCTCCTGAAGGTATGCCCGTATGCACGCTGACGCCGAATCGCCGACCTACACACCGCTGCGGCGTCGAATGAGCTCGCCTCTTCCGTGCTATCAAGGATCCGACCTGCGGACAGAAGATGACAGTGAGTACATCAAACAGTACACAACACATATGCAACAGGCAGGAGCAGGCACACTTACCAATCAAGGGGCGGGAGAGATCCGTGATGAAGCTTTGAAGAGAAGTATAGTCGTCCTGAAGCCCAGCGACAAGGGCGTCAGAAACTTTACATTCCTCTTCCGCGGCTGTAACAGCGACCTTGGCTCGCCCATTCGCCGAACTCGCTTCCTCCTTCGCCTCCTTCAGTTCGTGTTCGAGGTCGGCGATACGCTTCTCAGCCGAGCCCAACACCGATCGAGCTGCGTCCAACTCACTCGCTGGGACAAGTCCCTGACAGGCCTCTTCTTCCTTCGCAGCGATCGCTTGGAGCTCTTTGTTCGCCTCTTGGACGGTGGCCAGCTCCTTCTCCGCGCGACGCTTCGCGGCTAGTCGGTCAGCCGACTCATGCTGCAAGCCCTGCACACATACCCATAAGAATTAACAACAGCGAGATCCTAAGTGCCCACCCGCTGAAATTCAGCGAGTGCGCACTCGGGGACTGGCAATCAAAAATCCCTAAAGTGCCCACCTGCTGAAATTCAGAGAGTGCACACTCGGGGACTGGACGCGAAAAATAAAACAAGACGCTTAAAGCATCAGACCGCTGCAATACACCAGCCTGATCCTCGGGGACTGGACATACCTGGATGGCGGCGCCGAGCATGCCATGAAGTTGTATCGCGTCCACAGACGCGAGAAGGGCTAGCGTGTACCCGCGACGTTGCTCGACCTCCGTGTCGGCGACCCCAGGCGCGCGGCTCGAGGGCGAGGTACCGCTTGCTGGAGCCGCTTTGGCCATGAAGCGCGGGAACATCGCGATGGAGGCTCCGGCACCAAAGGAGGTCGGCTCGGTCGCTCCAGGTGAAGGAGCACCCTCCTTGGTCGGCAAGGCCGCCTCTGCGACGGGTTCACTCGGCGCGATCGCCGTGTCATTAGACACCGTGACAACTTCGTCGCCTTTGGCCTTCTTGGCGCTATCTGCGGGGACGTCGACCTCGTCCGCCTTCCTTTTTGGGAGGGATCCTCCTTGTCGATGACGGGTGGCACCTTGGCCACGGTCGGATGGCCAATCTTCTTAGCTCCAGTCCTACAAATTGATCACGTGAGCAGAATATTGCGAGTACAATGAAGGACAAAAGTAGGTGAGCAAAACTCACTTGGCGACTGGAAGGAAGCGTAGCCCCGTGCGGATGCCGGCTGGCTTATCCAGTTCGGGGCCCAGTCGGCGGCTGAGTCCCATTTCCAAGACATCGTGTTCCCAAGACACGGATGGATTCTTCGTCGTCGAGGCTGCAACGGGAGCCTATGAGGCATCTTCAGCGGGAGCTTCCCTGCGAGGTGAAGCCGCCGCGACCGGAGCGACCCCAAGCCCAGAGACTGGGGCGAACGGCGGAGGCAGTGACGCCAGTGGCGCTTCGCTCAGGACAGTGGCCGTGTCCAGCACGGCTACCGTCGGCGGCGCCCCGTCCTTGGCTAGGCTGGTGGCGTCGGAAGTGCTCGCCGAGTGCGGCAGGGACGCCGGTCTCATCGGCTTCGTCTTCTTCTTCAGTGGGGCCTTCACCTCCTTCTCCTCCTTCTTCTTCTTCTTCTTCTTCTTCTTCTTCTTCGACGGAGTGGCCTGGCGGCGCGAGGTGGTCTCTGGAAGTTCATCGTCATCGTCATCATCATGACGCTCGATGCTTTTACTCGCCTCAAGCTCGCGTTGACGCTGCCCGCGGGTCTTGCGAACCAGCGGGGCGACCTCCTCCTCGGATTTGTCGTCGCCGTCGCCCTCATCACTCTCGGTGTCGCCCTTGGCGGGAGGCGACTCGCCCATGTCCCGGACGGTCGATCTCGAGTTCTCGTCGTCTGAGGGCGGGAGCCACCCTTCCACCACTTGGAATAGCTGCAATGAACACAAGATGAAATTAGAATGACCGCGACTGCATAAACTGCGACTGCGAATGATGTAAAGTGACTTACCGTTGGGGCTGGATGCTTCGCGGTGTAGGGGGCGACCCCGGCCTTAGCGTCCAGGTACACCGCCAGGGTGATCTTCTTCAGGGCTGGGATGTAATCCTCGAGCCTCCACTCGGTGAGGCAGGACTTCGTCGAGTCCTCCCGGCCCGTGTATTGGTACATGTAGTGGTCGCGTTGAGCCAGGGGACGAGCCGCCGCCCGAGCCAGCAGTTGTACGAGTTGATTGTTTGGAGGCCCTTCTTCTTCAGACCACGGATGGTTTGGAGCATTTCGTCCACGACCATCCGCTGGTCAGTGGGGAGCTTGCCGACTTGGAGTCGGCGCGGTTCGGGCCGGTCGGCAGAGTATCGTGGGATCGCCACCTCGCCCTCCGGAGTCGCCTCAGTGACGTAGAACCAGGACTTCTTCCACTCGCTCGCCGCCTTGGCGGGCAGCATCAAGTCGAAGAACGAGGCCTTTGACTTTAGCTGGAACATCAGGCCGCCCGCGGCAAGCATTGGGCCGCCCGCTTCCTCGCGACTGATCCGTCCGTGGAACAGATCTTGCCACAGAGGGAAGTAGGGCGGCGGCCAGTAGCACTTTCGCGAGCGCCACGAAGATGGCGAGCTTCTCGATGCTGTGCGGGCCCAGGTCCGACGGTTGGATCCCGTAGAATAGGGACGTAGGGAATCCCAGCCCCCGTTCTAGGTGGCTGGTAAAGCAGATGAACTCTCCCTCGCGCGGGTCCGGAGTCACCTCTCCGGCCGCGGGGATGCGCCACCTACAGGCGCGTAGGATCCCTGCCTCCTCAAAGTAAGCCAGGAGCGCCCTCGTACACTTGGACCTGCCCCATGGTTCGGTGGAGGGGGCCATTCGTGAGAAGGTTTGGGGAGATCGGAGGATTTCGGCTCGACTGGATCGCGACGCGGAGGAGAACGAAGGAGTGCGCAATCAGAGGAAATAGTGGAGAAGTGGTTCTACGATCGCCTACCATTCCCCTTATATAGCGGTTATTACCCGCCAAATCAGGGAGCCGTTACTACGCGGTGATTACGCCAAAAGTTACCGTTGGATAACCCCAACGGCTAGTTTGACCACGTTTAACGGTCCAACTTCAGCCACTCGGCTCGCCGACCCGATCACTACGACAGTGACTGAGAATTTCGCCGACTCGACTCGCCAAAGCTGTGATCAGAATGATTAGTTTTTCCTTTATTTAGGAGCCCGCCGACGATTCGACTGGATGCTTACTTTGAAGCCATATACTCCGACTGCCAGCAACCACCTGCGCCAAATCAACGATGGCCTCGGGGACTACTGATGGGGATATGCCTACCGGGGTATACCCAGCAGGACGTTTCCGACTGGCCCAGGAACTGGCGAGTGGGCCTGCAAGACGGCGACTGGATCAAGGCCCGGCGTGGATCCAAGCTACTAGAAGCTGAAGTCCCAGGCGAGTGGATAGGCCCAGTCGGATTAGGTTAAACAGGAACCGAAGCCTTAACTGATTCGGTTGAGATATGTAAACCCTAGGGGAGGTGAGCCTATATAAACCTCCCTACAGGGCGTGTAGAGTTACGTTCCATCATACACCCAAGCGACTCGCCGCCTAGCCGCCGAGCTCGCCCATTATACCACCATCATAATACAATCTAGCAGGAGTAGGTCTTTATCCTTCGGGGGGCCGAACCTGGGTAAAACCTTGAGTCTCCGCCCTCATCTCGCACCGCAGATGGCTGGCCGCCCTTGCCCCTCGTTCTACTACTCGCTGCCGATTGCAGCATCTGCCGTGACCATTCCCACGACAAAATTATATGGGCTTTTAACCATATTCAATTTTATTTGAATGAAGACAAAATTCCTAATATAAATGATTAATTAAATCATGAGAAAATAATAATTGAAATTTCCAAAAGGGATTAAAAGTTATCTAATTGACTTAAAAGAATAAAATAATAATTAAATAAAATGATATGGTTTGGAACCATATTCAAATTTTATTGAAAATAAAGTCAAATGCCCAATTTAAATAAATATTAAATCATATTAAAATATTAGAAATAATTCAAAGTGAATTATTTAAACACATTAATCAATAGTTTAAACCTACTAAAAAGGTTTGGTGAAATTTGAATTCAAAATGGAAGCTTGAATCAATGGTTTGAATAAAGACACAAACCTCATTTAAATAAATATTAAACCATAAAAGAATATTTGAATATTCTAAAATGGAAATTTAAACACACTATTAAACAGTGTAAAACATACAAGAAATTTGGGAAAGATTTGAAAACAAATGAGTGTTTGAATCATTTGAATAAAATCAAAACAGAATTCAGAAATGGAAAAGAAAAAGAAAACAGAGAAGAAAAACAAATAGAAAAGGATCAACCCATCTAACCTACCCAGCCCAGTAGGCCTAGCTAGCCCACCCGGCTCACCTCTCACCCCGCGAAACGTTTTCTCACCCGCGCCCTTACCCCTCACCTCGCTGATGTGTGGACCCAAGCCACATTGGCATCCCAGTCATCATCTTCTTCCTCGCGCGCTGACCCCGCCCCCTTCTCCCTCCTCGCCTTTTCTGGCAAAATTAACGCGCTTCAATTCGCTTAAACGCGCTAGTTAATCAACCCCGTGACCTTGCCCTCTTAAGCGCCCTCCTCTCCTCCCCAATTCCCCTCACTCGCCACTCCCTCTCCGCCACAAGGCTGCGCAAATTGCTCGCTTGAACCTCTCTGCTACGACGAGCTTCCTTGTTGAATTCTGGCGAACCCATACCTCCCCCTGCCCCTGGACCACACGAGACTGACCGCCAACCTCGTGCGTACCTGCTAGCATCATCAGCTTGCTCGCGCGCGCCCCATAATGCCGGCGCCGTCTTTGTCTGAGCGCCCAGCTCGGTAGTTTCGACCTCCCTCTCCCTCTCGATGATACTCGTGTGTTCACCCCTCCCTTGCACGCCTAACGCTACCTATGGATTGTCTTATCAAGCCTTGTAGCCTCACCCCCGTCGACGACCGTGCGTGCCCGAGCCAGTAGACAACTCCGACGAGCAATTGTCGTCACGCCCGCGCGCCCCTCGACCAACGACAACCACGTTGAGCATCAACACGTCACTACGAACACGGTGAGCCACCTCATATCTCCCTCGCTTCCTGTATTCGCCGGACCACACTCTTTGGCTTGCGCCGCCTCGGCGTCGAGCCAGCCCAATCAATGGTTAGTAGTCAGAGCGTTAGATGTGAATCTAGTGGTTAGGATTAAATCTAGTCAAAACGGTATGAGCTGATCTGATCCGTGCGATCTCACTTAAATACAACACACCACGTAGCTCGATCCGTGTGAATCGGTATGCGCCAGTAGGAAACAGCCACGTGGCCTGCCTGTTGATTTAAAACAGAAATTGAATCTATTAGTTGTTTGAATTTGTAAATTCAATAACTTTTGATCTGTTTGGCCAAAATTTTCAAATTTTATATCAATGGATTCATAAAAATGAAACCTTTGCAACCATGCCCTTAGTTTAGTATTTTGCTTCTAAAAAATTAGGTGTTTTTGCAAAAACATTATTAGGATTATTTTGTGTATAAAAATTATTCTAAAAATGATTTTTGAATAAAATCTTTTGCAAATGGTTTGATTTAAACTCTCTGACCCTAAACACTAACATTAAAATTTAAAACATATTTTGTGACACTAAGGAAATATTCCTTTTAATAAAAGCATTTCTGATAAAACAAAAATGTTGCTATTATTATAAAAATGATTTTTGAGTGAAACCTTTTGCAAATGAATTTGCTTTAAACATTATGACCTTAAACACTAACATTTGTGTCTAAAAACAAATTTGGCTAACACTAGAAATTATTACTTTGATTTAAATCATTTCTAGCAAAACAAAAAATGATTTAAATGGCCTATTTTTACAAACTTGCTTTGAAATGGTTTTGCCACTTTTATAAATGACCATTAGGTGTTTTGAAATGTTTATAACCTTATTAGAAACCACTTTTCCAAATAAAACAATCTTTTGCATGCTTGCATGCATTGCTTTGTTTTTATTATTTTATGTGGTGAATTGTTTGAATGCTAGTTTTGAATATGTGCCTTGCTTGATTGAATTGTAGTGAACTTTGAAGAGTGTGAAAATTTCAAGATCAAGGATTGAACCTAGTTTCTCTACTAAAAAGGCAAGTGCTGCTTCATACATTTTTGTCATATTATTTTCACTATGCATTAGTGATATTTTAAGTAGGACTTGCATAGAATTTTCTATGTGTTAACTATGCCTTGGGAAATCCCAGTAGATGATGCCTTAGTAGAATTTTTACCTAAGTTAAGATTCTTGCTACTAGTATGCTTAGCCTAGCTAGTAGAAAACAAGGGTGGATTATTCATGCCATGATATTATACAAAGTCTATGACTTGTGTTTTTTCTTAATAAAACTACTAAGTGAATGAATCACCTGGGTGGAATAGTGAGAATGGGTTATGTTGAGTGGTTACACAAGGACCGTATTCATGGCTACCTTGTGTATCACACTTGTGGAAAGCTGTCACATCCCAAGATTTTCCAAATCTTGTAATGTGAAAAATAAATAAACAAAATAAATTTTTGTTGAAAATCAGGGTGAAAAGAAACTTTTGTTTCTAAAAGGAAACTTAAAATCCCATCTTGAACAAACTTTGGTAAAAGTTTAAATCCAACAAAATCCAAATCAAGAGAAATGCATTCCTCAATGAATGTATCTGGAAGTTTAAATACTTGGAAAATAAATCCAAACCCTAAAACCTAATGGAATAAAAATCATTTCCAAGCTATCTCCAAGCCTATGAATTTGATCCATGTAAAAACTTGTCAACAAACATTCACAAATGATCAAGAAAGACAAATAGAAATAATATAAAGCCATAGAAATTGGTTTCACTTAATTTGGAACCATAAATAAAATCTTATGAATTTAAATAAGATAAGGAATTGAATTCCCAAAGTTAATAAAGCATCTATCAATAAATCCATACCAAATGGTGAGCAAATAATCCTAAAGACATTTAAAAGGATAAACAAATATAACATAAGATTTCACAAATTCGAAACACCAAGTTTGGATCTCTAAATAAAAAGATATGGATTTTATAAGATAAAGAAAGAAATATTAAATAAAGGTTATTCAAAGACCAAATCAAATCTTGGCCAAATCCATAAGCAAATAGAATAAGATATAATCCAAATCCAAATAAAATAAAAGGATAAAGAATCTCCAAATAAAATAAAATGGCATAAGCCAAATCCTATTGGAATTAAAACAAATACCCAATCTAAAATGATTAATAAATCATATTAAAAACTTTTCCAAATAATTCAAGATGAATTATTTGACACCCAATTAATCAAATAAAAACCTACTGAAAAGATTTGGAAAGTTTAAAGAATTTAAATGGTGTTTGAAATATTATTAAAACCTATTTGACTTAAAACTAGGGCCTTTTTGATTAAATAAAAGACCCCCAAAAGAATAAGGTTTTATTCAAAAATTGATTTCGGAATGTGCTACTAATCAATATTTAAATCTTCACAAAATTTGGCAAAGGATGGAATTCAAATGAGTGTTTGAATTGCTTATTCAAAATCAAAACAGAATTAAAGAAAAGGGAAAAGGAAAAACAAACAGAAAAAAATAGTAAAAGACCCAGCCCAACTAGCCTGGCCCAACTAAGCCCAACAAGCCCACCTCTCCCTCTCACCGAGCGAACCGTTATTCACTCAGAAACGCACCCGCAGCATCGCTGACAGATGGACCCCATCACCCCACTCCTCTCTCACGCTGCCAAGCGGACCCCACCGCTAACTCCTTGTTCCTCACCCACCGCTGACCGCGCCCCCCTCCTCTGGCCATTACTACCGATGAATTGCCTGCGTGAATACGCGATAACCGCACCATGTAACTGTCCTAATTTCTCTACGAAGCTGCACTGCCCCGACGAGCTCCGACGAAGATTCTGGCAGCCCCGCACTACCCCTTGCCTCCCCGAGCACACAGACAAGTTCCCCAGACCCAGACGCACCTCTCTGTAGCGCCAGCTCGCCCCTGCGCTCCCCTAAGCCTCGACAACGACGACACCAAGCGTCGCCACCGTCTGCTTTCTTCTCCGGCGACTCCTCTGGTAAGAACCTGACCGCCCCTCTTCTTCTCCTTCACGCACGCATCATCGCCACATCCTTGCGCGTCTAACTGTGCCTTCTGTTTGCTCCCTCGTGACCCGTAGCGCTGCCCTCGATGACGACAGAGCGTGGCCGTCGTCAGACGCAACTCCGACGAGCAATTATCAGCAACCCTGTGCGCCCTTCGTCAACCGCGAGCAGGTTAAGCATCCCCGTGCCACGGCGATTACGGTGAGCCACCTCTTCTCCTTCCTTGCTTCCTCTATCGCCAGCCCCGCCGCTAGCCGAGCGTCTCCAACGCGCGCTGCCACTGAGCGCCGCCAGTCTTTGGTCTAGATAGTTTGAGCCGTTGGATTTCGATCGTGTGCACGTGATAGATTGACTAAACGAACCGGTACGCTCGCCTCTGCGCCGCACGATTCACTTTAAATCCTGAGGTCCACGTTGCTGATTCGAGCGAAACGGTATGGGCGAATGAGAAGCAGCCACGTGTCTCTGTTGTTTTGTTTTAAAACAGATTTGATCTATTAGATACAAGATTTTGTAAAATCTATAACTTTTAATCTACACGTCCAAATTTTGCAAACTTTATATCAATGGATTTAGAAAAACAAGCCCTAGCCAACCATGCACTTTGTTTAGTAAAAAGCTTCTGGTAAAATGTTTGTTTTTGCAGAAACTTATGTATGCTTGTTTAGGATATAAAATTTATTCCAAAATGATTTTGAGGATAAAATCTTTGGCAAATGGTGTGTTTTGAACCTACTGACCATAGGAAACAAATTGTGGTTTCAAAAATGTATTTGGTAAAACAAAAGAATGAATCTTTGATTTAAACCATTTCTAGTCAAATAAAAATATGGTTTAATTGTTAAAAAATGATTTTGGAGGAAAACCTTTGGGAAATGTTTTGGAAATAAACTCTCTGACCCTAACCACAAGATTTTATGGTTTGAAAACATATTTTGTGAACCCTATAGATTAATGCCTTATTAAAAACATTTCTACACCACATAAAATGATACCTTGTTTTAAAAATGGTTTATGAAGTAAAACCTTTTTGCAAATGGTTTTGCCACTTTATAAAATGACCATTAGGTGCTTTCAAATGTCTATGAACCATTAGAAACCACTTTATCAAATAAAACAATCTTTGGCATGCTTGCATGCATTGTTTTGTTTTTATTATTTTATGTGATGAATTGCTTGAATGGTAGATTGAAATATTGTTTGCTTGATTGAAATGTAGTGAATTGAGGTGTGTGAACATTGCAAGGATCAAGGAGTGAACTTATACTATCTACCAAAAAGGCAAGTGATGCTTCATACTTTGTCCCATTATTTTCACTATGCATTAGTGATATTTCTAAGTAGGACTTGCATGGAATTTTTGCTAAGTATAAACCATGCTATGGGGAAACCTAGTATATGAACCCTTAGTAGAAATTCCTAAATTAAGATTCCTACTACTACCATGATTAGCTTAGCTAGTAGAAAACAAGGGTGGAAAATATATATTCATGCTATGGAAAAATTTCTAAGTCTGAGGACTTGTGTTTTGTTTAATAAAACAACTAAGTAAATGAATCACCTGGGTGGAATGGAAAGAATGGTTTGTGTTGAGTGGTCATGCAAGTCCAGTATGCTGGGGGAAACTTGGGCTTCACCAAGTCCAGTATGCTGGGGAAAACTTGGTGTCTCACTTGTGGATGGCCACCCAGGAACAAAGAGATTTGAGATGTCAAATGTTGAGAAGCTTCAAGTGAAGCCACTTGGCATTATGGGTTCTGCCTGGATCATATAGGTTGCAATAACTTAGCCAAATGGACAGTTGGTGGTAGGGGTTTGATAGGTCGGAGCGCGTCCATTTTGGTCTAAGGGAAGGCTTCTGAAAGATCTTGTCTTGGGAAACCAAGTCTTGTGGGGAAAGTGCACCACCTCTGCAGAGTGTAAAAAAATCTAAGTACTTAGCCATGTCCCTGGCAAAGGAAAATTTGAGCATCAAGACATGGAAGCTATCAAGAATCTCATCATCCAAATTTCTAAGTTAAAAACTTGTGGTTGAACAAGGGTTTAAGGATCACAAATTTATATTGGGAGATGCCTTGGGAGAGATTTTGTCAAGCAAAAACTTAGTGTTTTCAAATGATAAGGAAAATCTATTTTGAGCAAAGCAAGCCTAAGCTCCACTTAGCCAAATGCATATAGATGATAGACTCCACAATATTACCATAGTATCACTTGCCAATACAATTCAAATGTATTGACCCTTGTGGCTGTAACTTGTTATGTTGCAGGTTTGTTTGATGTTAGTAAAGTTTGTTGATTAGGATTACAAGTCAACAACCAACATGTCTGCCTGTGGAACTTTGAAGATGAAGGACCCCATGCCGTTACTATATTCTGCTGCATTGTAATGAGATAGCCAAATGATCTATGTAAGATGTAATGAATTATTTTATTCCTGGTTATAAAGTTGTATTATGACCTTTGTTTCTTGATATTACATCTTAACTGTGGATGCTAGCTATTGATCTAGGGACTAGCATTGTAAACACAGGGATCTCTACCTTATTAAAGGTTGGGAACCTTACAGATGGTATCAGAGCATTGTGTTGTCTGTAGGATTTGTAACCCTAGGATTGGACAAAACCCCTTAGAAGAATAGGAGTTGTATTTGTTTCAAAACTTATTTAGAAACAATCTTGTAAACTCTTTCCTCCACCTTTTTTGTTTTGACTCTACATCTCTTCTAATTCAAACTTGATGGACAAGCCTACCCCATGGCCAAAGACTTCACCATGTGCAAAGGACTTCATCAACTCTAATGACTTCAACATCTTCAACTCTAATGACTTCAACATCTTCAACATTTTCACCAAGGACTTCAACCTTGGATATCACTAAGGACTACAAGTGAGATAATAAATGTTACTCAAGACTTGAATACTAAGGAAACACAACTTGGGAATCATCAACACTTTGAAGTTTTTGTGACCAAGAATTTTCCCAAGGATACAAAGATCTTGTTCAAGAAGAATCAACCAAGAAGGAAGGAATGATTTCAAGTGAACCATATAGATGGACCACCATATTTATTATAAGTCAAACCCACCAACTTATGTGGTGTAACAAAAATATTTTTGGTTGCCTAAAATATGCTTGAAACTTGTTGTTTGAGTGGAATGTTTGTTTGTGATTGCTTGCACATTGCTTGTGTGAATTGTGATGTGTGTGATTAGAATTATTTCCTTAGAAATCTTTTGCCTATTCTAATCCCAATCCAACCCAAACAGATGACTTCTCCAAGAGACTCCAACATAAAGGATGGTGACAACAACAACAACCAAGAAGACAACATGAGAGAACTCATAGTAACCCAAACCCAGTTGAACCAAGTGACAGCTCAATTTATAGCCAACACCAATGAGGTAGATCCAACCATGCAAAGGTTTTTGGAAACCCAAACCCAATTATTGCATAAGGTGACAGATCAAATGATCAACATGGGAAACAACTCTTCCAAAGGAGTTTGTGACAACAAGGATGACAAAGATGTTATTCTAGAAGGAACCCAAGCTTGCAATATTTGTGGAGACAAGGATCACACTTCCAAAGAGCATGAAGATCAATGCCCTAATTGTGAAGAGAAACATCCAATTGACCAATGCCCCACATCTCAAGCTACTTGTTACTTATGTGAAGGAAATAATCATGTCCCTATCCAATGCCCCATCTATTCCATAGTTGAACAAAGGAAACAAGGTGGAGTGCAACAACTGATTGTAGACTATCATGAGAGAGCCAAGTCTACCAAGAAGGATGAGGACAAAGGAAAATCTCCACTTGTACCTCCATGCAATATGACCCAATTTAAAGGACCAAAGAGGAGACATATGCATTATCCAAGGAGTAATAGAAAGTCAAGGAGATCAGTAAACATTCCTACCTATGAGATAACATATGAAGAACATGAACTAGAAGCGCTCCTAGCTTTGGAGAAACCCAAGAAAAAGAAGGACAAAAGCCATGTGCAATGTGGTCATTGCAAAGAAATGGGGCACTATGCCAGTGAATGTCCAGAGAAGCAGAAATATAAGGAGATTAGCCAAGTGTGGTGCAACAACTGCAAAGAGCTAGGCCATTATGTAGCAACTTGTCCACAGAAGATACGTGAAGAACTCAATCTTATCACATGTTACAGTTGTGGTAACCAAGGGCATTATGCAAGCAACTATCCAGAAAAGATGAAGCACAAGATAAACAAGCCTATGAAGGATCTCAGCCTTGTCACATGTTTCAAGTGTGGAAACAAAGGACACTATGCAGATGTTTGCCCAGAGAGATTTCAACAAGACCCCAAGCAAACCAAGATGTAATCTAGTTGGAAAATTTTTAAGGGTGGTAGTACCCTAGATGCTTTGAGCCAACTTGTAACCCCTAGCCTCCCCAAATCTCGGGACGAGATTTATTTTAAGGGTGGTAGCCTGTCACATCCCAAGATTTTCCAAATCTTGTAATGTGAAAAATAAATAAACAAAATAAATTTTTGTTGAAAATCAGGGTGAAAAGAAACTTTTGTTTCTAAAAGGAAACTTAAAATCCCATCTTGAACAAACTTTGGTAAAAGTTTAAATCCAACAAAATCCAAATCAAGAGAAATGCATTCCTCAATGAATGTATCTGGAAGTTTAAACACTTGGAAAATAAATCCAAACCCTAAACCCTAATGGAATAAAAATCATTTCCAAGCTATCTCCAAGCCTATGAATTTGATCCATGTAAAAACTTGTCAACAAACATTCACAAATGATCAAGAAAGACAAATAGAAATAATATAAAGCCATAGAAATTGGTTTCACTTAATTTGGATCCATAAATAAAATCTTATGAATTTAAATAAGATAAGGAATTGAATTCCCAAAGTTAATAAAGCATCTATCAATAAATCCATACCAAATGGTGAGCAAATAATCCTAAAGACATTTAAAAGGATAAACAAATATAAAATAAGATTTCACAAATTGGAAACGCCAAGTTTGGATCTCTAAATAAAAAGATATGGATTTTATAAGATAAAGAAAGAAATATTAAATAAAGGTTATTAAAAGACCAAATCAAATCTTGGCCAAATCCATAAGCAAATAGAATAAGATATAATCCAAATCCAAATAAAATAAAAGGATAAAGAATCTCCAAATAAAATAAAATGGCATAAGCCAAATCCTATTGGAATTAAAACAAATACCCAATCTTAAATGATTAATAAATCATATTAAAAACTTTTCCAAATAATTCAAGATGAATTATTTGACACCCAATTAATCAAATAAAAACCTACTGAAAAGATTTGGAAAGTTTAAAGTATTTAAATGGTGTTTGAAATATTATTAAAACCTATTTGACTTAAAACTAGGGCCTTTTTGATTAAATAAAAGACCCCAAAAAGAATAAGGTTTTATTCAAAAATTGATTTCAGAATGTGCTACTAATCAATATTTAAATCTTCACAAAATTTGGCAAAGGATGGAATTCAAATGAGTGTTTGAATTGCTTATTCAAAATCAAAACAGAATTAAAGAAAAGGGAAAAGGAAAAACAAACAGAAAAAAATAGTAAAAGACCCAGCCCAACTAGCCTGGCCCAACTAAGCCCATCCAGCCCACCTCTCCCTCTCACCGAGCGAACCGTTATTCACTCAGGAACGCACCCGTAGCATCGCTGACAGATGGACCCCATCACCCCACTCCTCTCTCACGCTGCCAAGCGGACCCCACCGCCAACTCCTTCTTCCTCACCCGCCGCTGACCGCGCCCCTCTCCTCTGGCCATTACTGCCGATGAATTGCCGGCGTGAATACGCGATAACCGCACCATGTAACGGCCCCGTGACCATGCTGTATTAATCGACAGCATCTCCTCTCCGTTTCCCCCTCAGTCCCCCACCTTAGCGCGCCCCCAGGCCGTCCTAATTTCTCTACGAAGCTCCACTGCCCCGACGAGCTCCGGCAAAGATTCCAGCAGCCCTGCACTACCCCTTGCCTCCCCGAGCACACAGACAAGTTCCCTAGAACCAGGCGCACCTCTCCGTAGCGCCAGCTCGCCCCCGCGTGCCCCTGAGCCTCGACAACGACGACACCAAGCGCCGCCACCGTCTGCTTTCTTCTCCGGTGACTCCTCTGGTAAGAACCTGACCGCCCCTCTTCTTATCCTTCACGCACGCATCATCGCCACGTCCTTGCGCGTCTAACTGTGCCTTCCGTTTGCTCCCTCGTGACCCGTAGCGCCGCCCTCAACGATGACAGAGCATGGCCATCGTCAGACGCAACTCCGACGAGCAATTATCAGCAACCCTGTGCGCCCCTTCATCAACCGCGAGCAGGTTGAGCATCCCCGTGCCACGGCGATCATGGTGATCCACCTCTTCTCCTTCCTTGCTTCCTCTATCGCCAGCCCCGCCGCTAGCCGAGCGTCGCCGCGCGCGCTGCCACTGAGCGCCGCCAGTCTTTGGTCTAGATAGTTTGAGCCGTTGGATTTCGATCGTGTGCACGCGATAGATTGACTAAACGAACCGGTACGCTCGCCTCTGCGCCGCATGATTCGCTTTAAATCCTGAGGTCCATGTTGCTGATCCGAGCGAAACGGTATGGGCTAATGAGAAGCAGCCACGTTTCTCTGTTGTTTTGTTTTAAAACAGATTTGATCTATTAGATACAAGATTTTGTAAAATCTATAACTTTTAATCTACACGTCCAAATTTTGCAAACTTTATATCAATGGATTCAGAAAAACAAGCCCTAGCCAACCATGCACTTTGTTTAGTAAAAAGCTTCTGGTAAAATGTTTGTTTTTGCAGCAACTTATGTATGCTTGTTTAGGATATAAAATTTATTCCAAAATGATTTTGAGGATAAAATCTTTGGCAAATGGTGTGTTTTGAACGTACTGACCATAGGAAACAAATTGTGGTTTCAAAAATGTATTTGGTGAAACAAAAGAATGAATCTTTGATTTAAACCATTTCTAGTCAAATAAAAATATGGTTTAATTGTTAAAAAATGATTTTGGAGGAAAACCTTTGGAAAATGTTTTGGAAATAACCTCTCTGACCCTAAACACAAGATTTTATGGTTTGAAAACATATTTTTTAAACCCTATAGATTAATGCCTTATTAAAAATATTTCTACACCACATAAAATGATACCTTGTTTTAAAAATGGTTTATGAAGTAAAACCTTTTTGCAAATGGTTTTGCCACTTTATAAAATGACCATTAGGTGCTTTCAAATGTCTACGAACCATTAGAAACCACTTTCTCAAATAAAACAATCTTTGGCATGCTTGCATGCATTGTTTTGTTTCTATTATTTTATGTGATGAATTGCTTGAATGGTAGATTGAAATATTGTTTGCTTGATTGAAATGTAGTGAATTGAGGTGTGTGAACATTGCAAGGATCAAGGAGTGAACTTATACTATCTACCAAAAAGGAAATTGATGCTTCATACTTTGTCCCATTATTTTCACTATGCATTAGTGATATTTCTAAGTAGGACTTGCATGGAATTTTTGCTAAGTATAAACCATGCTATGGGAAAACCTAGTAGATGAACCCTTAGTAGAAATTCCTAAATTAATATTCCTACTACTACCATGCTTAGATTAGCTAGTAGAAAACAAGGGTGGAAAATATATATTCATGCTATGGAAAAATTTCTAAGTCTGAGGACTTGTGTTTTTTTAATAAAACAACTAAGTAAATGAATCACCTGGGTGGAATGGAAAGAATGATTTGTGTTGTGTGGTCACGCAAGTCCAGTATGCTGGGGGAAACTTGGGCTTCACCAAGTCCAGTATGCTGGGGAAAACTTGGTGTCTCACTTGTGGATGGCCACCCAGGAACAAAGAGATTTGAGATGTCAAATGTTGAGAAGCTTCAAGTGCAGCCACTTGGCATTATGGGTTCTGCCTGGATCATATAGGTTGCAATAACTTATCCAAATGGACAGTTGGTGGTAGGGGTTTGATAGGTTGGAGCGCGTCCATTTTGGTCTAAGGGAAGGCTTCTGAAAGATCTTGTCTTGGGAAACCAAGTCTTGTGGGGAAAGTGCACCACCTCTGCAGAGTGTAAAAAAATCTAAGTACTTAGCCATGTCCCTGGCAAAGGACAATTTGAGCATCAAGACATGGAAGCTATCAAGAATCTCATCATCCAAATTTCTAAGTTAAAAACTTGTGGTTGAACAAGGGTTTAAGGATCACCAATTTCTATTGGGAGATTCCTTGGGAGAGATTTTGTCAAGCAAAAACTTAGTGTTTTCAAATGATAAGGAAAATCTATTTTGAGCAAAGCAAGCCTAAGCTCCACTTAGCCAAATGCATATAGATGATAGACTCCACAATATTACCATAGTATCACTTGCCAATACAATTCAAATGTATTGACCCTTGTGGCTGTAACTTGTTATGTTGCAGGTTTGTTTGATGTTAGTAAAGTTTGTTGATTAGGATTACAAGTCTACAACCAACATGTCTGCCTGTGGCACTTTGAAGATGAAGGACCCCGTGCCATTACTATATTCTGCTGCATTGTAATGAGATAGCCAAATGAGCTATGTAAGATGTAATGAATTATTTTATTCCTGGTTATAAAGTTGTATTATGACCTTTGTTTCTTGATATTACATCTTAACTGTGGATGCTAGCTATTGATCCAGGGACTAGCATTGTAAACACAGGGATCTCTACCTTATTAAAGGTTGGGAACCTTACAAAAGCCACCCAGGAACAAAGAGATTTGAGATGTTAAAGTGTTGAGAAGCTTCTAGTGCAACCACATGGCAATATGGACTCTGTCTGGATCATATAGGTTGCAATAACTTATCCAGATGGATAGAAGGTGGTAGGGGTGATAGGTTGGAACACGTATATTTGGTCTAAGGGAAGGCTTCTGAAACATCTTGTCTCGATGCATGTCGAGTCTTGTGGGGAAAGTGCACCACCTCTCGAGAGAGTAAAATCTAAGTATTTAGCCGTGTCCCCGGCAATGGACAATTTGAGCATCAAGACATTGAAGCAATCAAGGATCTCCTCATCCTAATTTATAAGTTAAAAGCTTGTGGCTGAACAAGGGTTAAAGGATCACCAATTTTTATTGGTAGATGCCTTGGGTGATTTTTGACAAACAAAAACTTAGTGTTTTCAACTAATAAGGAAAACCTTATTTTGAGCAAAGCAAGCCCCAGCTAAACTTAGCCAAATGCATATAGAAGATAGATACCACTTTTCTACCATAGTATCACTTGCTAATAAAATTCAAATGTATTGACCCTTGTGGATGTAACTTATTATGTTGCATGTTTTGTTTGATGTTAGTGAAGTGTGTTGAATAGGATTACAAGTCTACAACCAACATGATTGCCTATGGAAAATGAAGATGAAGGACTCCATGCTATATAGATATTTCTGCTGCATTGTAATGAGATAGCCAAATCAGCTATGTAAGATGTAATGAATTATTTTATTCCTGGTTATAAGTTGTAATATGACCTTTGTTTCTTGATATTACATCTTAAACTGTGGATGCTAGCTATTGATCCAGGGACTAGCATTGTAAACACATGTATCTCTACCTTATAAAGGTTGGGACCTCTACATTATGTTAAAGGAAATTATGACTTTTATGATGTGGAACAAATTGAAGAATTTATTGCTTGGAAGGGTGCATTTGGACTTGCTAGTTTGCTTGAAAATACTGATGATTCACCCTATGAATATGAGGTTTATGATATACTTAAATTTTTCTTTGATAATTACAAGGAAGAAAATGGCTATATTCTTGAATATTTTAATAGATGCTTTCCACCCATGGAAGAGACTAATGCCTTGAAGGAGCTTATGGAAGAAGAAATTGCTGAAACTGGAAGCTCATTAGATGAAAAAGAGGAGGAGAGTGATGAACAAAAGGAGGAAGAATGGATTAGCTACCCATGCCTACCTTCTAATGAGAGTAACTCTTTATCCCTTACATTATTTGATTGTCCCCCATGCTTACCAAAGGAGGATGAATGTTATGTTCCTGTGGATTAGCTACCCATGCCTACCTTCTAATGAGAGTAACTCTTTATCCCTTACAATATCTGCTATGGGTAAAACTTGTGATAATACTTATGATCCTGTTATCTATGATAATCCTATATTTGTGCCTAACTTCAAAATGCATGGTACTAAAGAATTTTGCTTAGAAAATGTTTATGATAAAGCTCTAGATGATGGTCCTATATTGAATGATCAGTCACCTTATTATAAAATTGTTAAAAGTGGGTTTGAAGGTTTTAATCCCACTATTCTTGAGCTTGATAAAAATTATGTGTTTCTAGATCATGAAAAGCATGTATTAGGTGATATTTATATTGTTGAGTTTATTAATGAGGCTACTGAAAATTATTATGACAAAGGAAAATATGGTTGTAGAAGTTTTCATGGTACTGAAACACCTTTCTATGTGCTGTAAGCTTTGAAGTTACTGTTGTTTTATCTTCCTATGCATGTTACTTTGTTCTTTGTGAATTTATTCGCATACAAGATTCCTATGCATAGGAAGTGGGTTAGACTTAAATGTGTTTTGAATTTTCTTCTTGATGCTCTCTTTTACTTCAATTCATATTTCTTATGTGAGCATCTTCTCAAACTATCAAGCCTAACTTAAAGGCGTTAAAGAAAAGTACTTCTTGGGAGATAACTCAATAGTTTTCTTGAGTCTTAGAAGTTATTACTTCTATAATAACCTCTCCTTATCCTTTTTGTTTGATTTTTTGTGTCAAGAATAACCTCTAATGAGAGGGAAGTGAGATTTTGGGAGTTGCTATCCCGAAACATATTTTTGTGCTCCACTATAAAAATTTGTGTAAAATCTCTATAAGTCGGATTAAGCTGTAATGTTTTGAATAAATCCCCCAGGTTGTTAGATAACTTTCGTTAGTTCAACACTTTTTGATTTGAGCAACAGAAGGTCTTTGAAAAAAAATTAGTTTCTACCTGGTGGTCTATTTTGATAGATTTCTGCCATTATTTGCATTTGCTTCTTATTGATTCCTTTTTGGGTTCTTTTTGGGAAATTGATCTTTTTGAGGGAATTGCTACAGTAGCTTGTGTTTTTAGTGAAAGTTTTGCTGTTTTGAAACTAAACCCAAAGGTCTATTATCTTTTGAATGCACTAATGTTGCTAATGAAGACTGTGTGAAGTTTTATATGAAGGAAAATCTTCAGGTGTAAAGGAAGAATGATGTAATGAGATGAAGAATGGACAAAATCTCAAGATTGGGGATGCCACCCCGTGTCACCCTAAGAAATATTCAAGAGGTACAAGCATCAAATCTTGGGGATGCCCAAGGCATCCCCATCTTTATCAATAAAAATCTCAGGTCTTTCTAGACACTTCGTTTTTATTGTTTCATGCACAGTTGTGTTGTTCTTGGAGCATCTTAGTTTTTGTTTTGGGTTTTGGTTTGCTTAGTTTGCTTGAATAAAGTACTTGGACCCCTGTTTTCGCTGTGTTGTTTCAAATAAGTTGATTGGTGTTGGAAAGGAGTAGAAAGTTCTTGCTTGAGTAGTACAAGAGGAGCTTGCTTTGACTTAGACTTTATCTGTAGGATCTTACCCAATAAGGTAGAGATCCCTGTGATTGCAGTGCTAGTCCCTGGATCGTTTTGCTAGCACCCACAGTTTAAGATGAAGTACACAAAAACAAAGGTCATTATTACATCGCAAATCCAAGAGTACAATAGTTCATAGAATTCACTTTCCCCAAGGCTAACTTATCTAGAGTTATCAATACATAGCAGAATAATAGAGTCTTCATATTCCTGTGCCACAAGCAAACATGTCGAGCATAGACCCGTAACCCTACTCACCATCAGAGTAACCTGCAACATGATAAGATACAGCCACAAAGGGTCAATCCAGTTGGAATTGTATTGGCAAGTGATACCATAGTTGTATAGTAGAACCTAACATCTACATGACTATGGCTAAGTGTGGATCTAGCTGGCTTTGTGAAAAGCAAGTTTATCCTACTAGTTTGAAAATACTAAGTTTTGCTTTTACAAAACACTAAGGTACCACCAATAGATATTAGTGAACCTCTACCCTTGTTCACCCACAATTTTAACTTAGAGAAATTGGGATGAGGAGATTCTTGAACTATTTCAATGTCTTGACGCTCAGAAGTTGTCCATAACCGGGGACATGGCTAAGTACTTAGTTTTACCCTCTCGAGAGGTGGTGCACTTTCCCCACAAGACTCGTCAAACATCAAGACGAGACTTTTCAGAAGCAATCCCTCAGACCACCACAGACGCATTCCATCCTACCAATTCTACCACCTTCTGTCCGTCTGGCTGAGTTCTGACAACTTAGTTGGTCAAGGGAGAGCCCATATGCCATGTGGTTGCACTGGAAGCTTCGCGACATAAACATCTCAAATATCTTTGTTCCTAGGTGGCCCTCCACAAGTGTGTTACACCAGGGTAAACCATAGAAATGGGCCTTGAGTAACCACTCAACATAAACCAAACAAGTCCCAATCCACCCAGGTGTTTCATTAACATTGGTTGTTTTCTTAGTCAAAAATATATAAGATATTAACTTTCCACACCATCATAATATGAATTTCCACCCACAAATTCTAATAGAAAGACTAAGAATTCTAGCATATGATGTCTCCTAACTTAGGAAAATACTACCAAGATATAATCTATAGGATTCCATAGCATAGCAATATAATTAAAATTATCATGCAAGTCCTACTAAAATAACACTAATGCAATAGGTAAAATAATAGGACATATGATGAATATATCACTTGCCTTCGTAGCTAGGAGAGTAGGTACAATCCTCACAGCAACAAACTTCACAATCCACATAATCTACACATCATAATCAAACAACAATAAAATATACAAATCAATATATGGCACTCAAAAATAATATGGATGCATGCAATTATGCAATGGCATGAAAGTCACACTTTTAAAAACAAAGTTTACAGTACAGAAGATAAGGTACATTTTCTAAAGGCTAAAGATCACAAAATCTACCTAATAATAATTTATACAATAACTTTTATAGCCAAAATAACCCTAAAAATGTCTCTTCCTAAAACTCAAATTTTATAGATGCTAATGAACAAAATAGGGCCACAGAAATAATGTTCACATTTTTATGAATCCATACACACCAAATTTGCATTTTTCTGAATTATGGATCAAAAGTTATGAATTTTTTTAAGTTTAAACATCTAGTAAACAAAATCTGAATTTTAAACAGAAAACCCTAGCCACGTGGCGCAATCCCACTGGCTGGTACCGTTTCGGGGGGATCAAGCGCGTGCGCCGTTGGATCTAAGTCAGATCGTGCGGCTCAGATCGGCCAGTACCTCTTCGCTAACAGGATCTGTCCTAACCCTCGGATCTGGATCTAGCGGACCAGAGCGCTTTGGCCAGAAACGGGCGATGTTGATGGCGGTGTGCAGCGGCGATGCGTCTGGTGACGGTGCACCGGCAGTGCTAGGGGGTAAGGGAAGGTGCAGGATGGTTACCGAGGTTGCAAGGACGAGGGGGTTGCCATGGTAGACGTGGTTGTCGAGGGGGCGCTCGGGTTTGCCTGCAATTGCTCGCTGGAGTTGTGCTCGGCGTCGGTGGGTTACAGACGAAGATGGAGTCAAGATTTTGGGGCACAAGAAAACAAACGACGGTGATTAACGGATGCGCCCAAGGACAGCGAACATCATAGAGCAAGGCAGAGGGCGAGGGGGTGTCGGGCCTCACCGGAATCGTTGCTGGAGTGCGTCGGGACGACGGCGGCTTCGAGTCAAAATTTGCAGAGCGTGGGGGCTCTCTCGTGGAGTGGGGTGCGGGGAAATGGAGAGGGGAGCATGGGGTTTAAGTAGCAGGGTTCAGAGGGAGCAATCACGCCCCAAATCAATCGCATTTACGCGATTGAATTCATGAGGAAACGACAGAGAGGGGGAGCGGGTCCTGCGCGCGTTGAAGACGACGATGGTGACGTGGAGGTGGGGCCAGGTTATTAGTGAGGGGGTGCGGGGTCAACACGGTGAGAAAAGAAACAGAGGGGGAGTGAGGGGTGTCGGGTGGACTGGTGGGCTGGGGGGTATCAATAAATGGTTGGCAGGTAAGATTTTTTCCTCTAGTCTTTTTTTCCTTTTCTGTTTTTTTATTTCTAATAAGGATTTGAACTAGCAAATCAAATCCAAACCAAAACAAACTTTCACCAAAAATTTGAGGGGTGAACCTAGTGTTCAAAAATGTCTTAAAACAACAAATCTCTAACAAAAACATTTGGGCAAAAATAAAATAAAAATAAAAACACAAACCCCACACTTGCATATAAAGAGGGGTTTTTAATAGGGTTTTGCTAGGTTTAAATTTTGCGAAAAAAAATTGTGCAATGCACACATGCCCTGATGACTTGAATGCAATGAGAATGTTTTGGTTTAATGAAAATTGGGATGTTACAAATCTAACCCCCTTAAGATGAATCTCGCCCTCGAGATTCGGGTTGGCTAGCAAATATGTGAGGGTGATCTTTCCGAAGATCATCTTCTCTTTTCCATGTTGCTTCCTCCTCAGTGTGATGATCCCACTGTACTTTGCAGAACTTGATTGTCTTAGTACGAGTGACTCTTTCTGCTGTCTCTAGAATCTTGATAGGTTTCTCTTCATAAGTGAGATCATTCTCTAACTGAACTTATTCCTATTGGAGATATGCCCTAGAGGCAATAATAAATGTAGTTATTATTATATATTTGTGTTTATGATAAATGTTTACATTCATGCTATAACAGTATTAACAAGGAAACATTAATACTTGTGTGATTTGTAAACTAAATTAGAGTCCCTAGTAAAGCCTCTTCATAATACTAGCTTGTTGGTTAATAGATGATTGTGGTTTCCCTATCATGAACATTGAGATGTTATTAAGAACAAGATCATATCATTAGGAGAATGGTATGATGGACATACTCCTATAGATAAGCGTAGCATAAAGATCAAGTCATTTTAATAGTTCAATTGCTATATGCTTTCTGATACATAGTAACCTAATTCCTTCGACCATGAGATCATGTTTATCACCATCACCGGAAGGATGCTTTGATGACATCAAACACCACACCATAACTGGGTGGCTATAAAGGTGGCATTGAGTGTTTGGAAAGTATGGGTTGAGACACATGAATCAAGAGTGGGATTTGTCCATCCATATGACGGATATATATACTCTGGGCCCTCTCGGTGGAATTTCATCCAATTAGCTTGCAAGCATGTGACTGGCTCACAAGGGATCACATACCACGGGAACGAGAAAAGAGTACTTATCGGTAACGAGGTTGAACTAGGTATGCAGAGATACCGACGATCAAAACCTCGGATAAGTAAACTATCGTGAGACAAAGGGAAATTGGTATCGTATGTAAGTGGTTCATTCAATCGCAAAGTAATCATAGAAATATGTGGGAGCCATATGAATTTCCAGATTCCTCTATTGGTTATTGATCAGAGAAGCGTCTCGATCAGGTCCGCATAATTCACGAACCGTAGGGAGACACACTTAAGGATTCAATGTTGTTTGAGTAGTTATGGAATGATGAGTAAGATACCGAATGTTGTTCAGATTCTCGGATGGGATCCGGGATATCACGAGGAGATCCGTAATGGTCCAGAGAATAAGATTCATATAAGGAAAGTCCTGTTTCGGGGTTGGAGAATGGTTCCGGTGTTTTCATCGGGAATGTTCTAGAAGGTTCCGGAATGTCCGGCACTCCGGAGGGGAAGGGTACATGAATGTGTCATTACAAGTTAGAATGATTGCATCATGTACTAGGTGTCATCGCTGAACAAAATAAAGGGATAAATCAAATCCTAGTTTGAAAAGTCAAACGCCAATTTGAAAAGTCAAACGACTATTTTGTTTGGTGGAGGGAGAGTAGGAAACCTACTTGGGGAGGAGTTCCTCTCCCTCCACCGCCGGCCCACTTGGAGACCGACTTGGGGAGGGACTCCCCTCCCCTTGGCGTGCCCCCTCCACCTATATAAGGAGGGGCAGATCTGCCCCTCCAAACACACCTCTCACACCCCGCAAACCCTAACCCTAGCCGCCGCCCACCATAGCCGCCGCCTAGGGTTTCTCCCAAGCCGCCGAGTTGGGGCTTCTAGTTTCCCTAGACGCCGGCCTAGCCCCTTCTACTTGGTGTGTCTAAACCCTAGATCACCGAGGCTCTCTCATAGTCCACCATACTCGCTCCGGCTTAGAAGAATCATGAGATCTCCCTCTACTTCGGTACCACGCCGTCGTGCTGCGGAATCACGAGGAGAGTGCTACAACCTCCTGCCACTGGAACAAGGAGAGGAAGGTCTTCATCGAGTAATCAACGTGTGACCATCATGAGCGCGGACGCCAACGCGGAAGGATCGTCCACACGATCTTGAGATCGGGAAGAGTACGACTACATCACCCACGAGACTCCGCTCTCGTTAACCGCTTTGGAATCTTCGAGGGTGAGTTCATCTATCGACTCGTTGCTACAATCTAGTAGATAGATCTTGGCTTGTTTGTTTGCATGCGGTAGAAATTTTTTGTTTTCCATGCTACGAACCCCTACAGTGGTATCAGAGCCGTGTCTATATGTAGATCTGTTGCACGAGTAGAACACAATGGTCATTGTGGGTGGTGGTGCTTTTATTATCAATTGCTTCTTGTGTACTTTGCATCTTGCGGTATGATGGGATGAAGCGGCCCGGGCTAACCTTACATGACATCGTTCATGAGACTTGCTCCATGCTAAACATGCAACTTGTATTGCATAAGTGGCTTTGCGGGTGTCTATCTCTCCCATTATAGTAAGATCCAATTTACAACGGGCACTTGATAGTTCTAGCAATAACGTTGTGGTTCTTGTTCGTAAGTTAGATCGACACTTATTGAAAGCCCCAAACCACGTAAAATATGCAAAGAAAATTAGAGGCGTCTAACTTTGTTTTGCAGGGGTGTGCTGTGATGTGATATGGCCATGATTGTGATTATATTTGATGTATGCAATGTTCCTTATTGTAAGTTGGCAACGGCAGAATATATGGTTGTCTTTAAATTCTGTTAAGACCCGCGTGTCTATTCAAAGTAGTTGTAATAGTTGAAGCTGGTGGACGACAACCATGAAGCAGCGCCATTGACCTTGACGCCATACCGGTGATGATGGAGATCATGTTCGTGCTTGAAGATGGAGATCAGAAGCACAAGAAGAAAAGGCCATATCATATCACATATTATGAATTGCATGTGATGTTAATCCTTTATGCATCTTGTATTGCTTAGTTAATGACGGTAGCATTATAATATGATCCCTCAAGCACACAAATTTCAAGTTTTAAAGTGTTCATCCTTAGTTAGCACCGTTGCTAAAGCTTGTTGTTTCGAAGCACCACGTGATGATCGGGTGTGTTAGATTCTGCAAGTGCATACAACGTGAGGAAGCCAGTTTTGCTCATGCGGAAGCTAAGGTTTGATCTTGACGAGCCTAGCATGTACAAACATGGTCTCAGAACACGGATCACCGAAAGGCAAAGCATGAATCATATAGTAGATATGATGAACATGTCGATTGTTCGCCATTGAAGCTACATCAACTCTCATGATGATCGGTTTTGATGTGGTGGATTTGGTTCGTGTGATCACTAAAACAATGTGAGGGATATTGTTTTGAGTGGGAGTTCACCTAGATTAATTTAACTATTAATTAGAACTCAATTTGTCATAAACTTAGTCTAAACTATTGCAAATATGTTGTAGATCAATGGCGGCCCCTACCATCAATTTTAATGTGTTCCTAGAGAAAGAAAAGTTGAAAAACAATGGAAGCAACTTCATGATTGGTTCCGCAATTTGAGGATTGTCCTCAATGCTGGTAATTTGACCTATGTGCTGGATGCACTTTGGGTGACCCTTTGCGGTGATACTACCGATGAGGTAAAGAATGTTTTCCTCGCTCGGAAGAATCAGTACTCCACAGTTCAGTGTGCTATCTTGTATGGTTTAGAATCGGAGCTTCAGAAAAGGTTTGAGAATTCAGACCCACATGATATTGTCCGTGAACTCAAAATGATATTTGAGGCTCACGCGGCAGTTGAGAGTTATGAGGCTTCTGAAAAGTTCTTTAACTGCAAGATGGAAGAGGGCAGCTCCGTCAGTGAGCATGTGCTTAAGATGTCTGGGCACGCAAACAAACTCCAAAGTTTGGGTATAGTGATTCCTAATTCTTTGGGGATACATCGTGTCCTCCAATCACTACCACCAAGTTACAAGAACTTTGTGATGAACTACAATATGCAAAACATGGACAAGACGTTGCCAGAACTCTTCTCCATGTTGAAATCTGCAGAAGTGGAGATCAAGAAAGAGCATCAAGTGTTGTTGGTCAATAAGACCACCAAATTCAAGAAAGGCAAGTCTAAGCAAAAGGGACACTTCAAGAAGGGTGGTAAGAAAGTTAATGCACCGATGAAGAAGACCAAGGCTGGACCTAAGCCTGATACTGAGTGCTTTTACTACAAGCAAGAGGGTCACTGGAAGCGGAATTACCCAAAGTACTTGGCGGATTTGAAGAACGGCAACATCAAGAAGAAAGGTATATCCGATATACATGTTATTGATGTGTATCTCACTAGTACTCATAGTAGTGCCTGGGTATTTGATACTGGTTCGGTTTCTCATATTTGTAACTTGAAACAGGTGCTGCAGAATAAACGGAAGCTAGCGAAGAACAAGGTGACGATGCGCGTTGGAAACGGATCAAAGGTTGATGTGATCGCGGTCGGCACGCTACCTCTTCATCTACCATCGGGATTAGTTTTATACTTAAATAATTGTTATTTGGTGCCTGCGTTGAGCATGAACATTATATCAGGATCTTGTTTATTGCGAGACGGTTACTTGTTTAAGTCCGAGAATAATGGTTGTTCGATTTATATGAGTAATATGTTTTATGCACATGCACCTTTGATAGATGGTCTATTCTTATTGAATCTCGATAGTGGAAATACACATATTAATAACATTGAGGCTAAACGTTTGAAATTGAGCGATAACTCGACCTATATGTGGCACTGTCGTCTTGGTCATATCGGAGTGAAGCGTATGAAGAAACTACATTCCGATGGACTTCTTGATTCACTTGAAAGATGCGAAGCATGTCTGATGGGTAAAATGACTAAGACTCCATTTTCTGGTATGATGGAGCAAGCTACAGACTTATTGGAAATCATACATACCGATGTGTGTGGACCAATGAGTGTAGCATCGCGTGGTGGTTATCGTTATGTTCTTACCTTCACGGATGACTTGAGTAGATATGGGTATATCTATTTCATGAAACATAAGTCTGAAACTTTCGAGAAGTTTAAGGAATTTCAAAGTGAGGTAGAGAATCAACGTAACAAGAAGATTAAATTTCTATGTTCTGATCGTGGAGGTGAATATCTAAGTTACGAGTTTGGCGAGGATTTGAAGAAATGCGGAATACTTTCATAATTGACACCGCCGGGAACACCACAACGTAATGGTGTGTCTGAATGTCGTAATCGAACTCTCTTAGACATGGTTCGTTCTATGATGTCACTTACAGATTTACCGCTATCATTTTGGGGTTATGCATTAGAAACAGCCGCATTCACTTTAAATAGGGCACCATCTAAATCCGTTGAAACGACACCGTATGAACTATGGTTTGGGAAGAAACCTAAATTGTCGTTCCTTAAAGTTTGGGGTTGCGAAGCCTATGTAAAGAAGTTACAGCCGGACAAGCTTGAACCCAAAGCGGAAAAATGCGTCTTCATAGGATACCCAAAGGAAACTATTGGGTATACCTTCTATCATAGATCCGAAGGCAAAATCTTCGTTGCCAAGAATGGATCCTTTCTAGAGAAGGAATTTCTCTCGAAAGAAGTGACCGGAAGGAAAGTAGAACTCGACGAGGTTGTTGAACCTTCTCTCGAACTTGCGAGTAGCGCAGCACCGGAAGAAGTTCCTGTGGTGCCTACACCAATAAGATAGGAAGCTAATGATGATGATCATGAAACTTCGGTTGAAGTTGCTACAGAGCCTCGCAGGTCAACGAGAACTCGTACCACTCCTGATTGGTATGATCCCGTTATGAGTGTCATGTTGGTGGACAACACCGATGACCCTGAGACATATGAAGAAGCGATGATGAGCCTAGATTCCAATAAATGGCAAGAATCCATGAAATCCGAGATTGGATCCATGTACGAAAACCAAGTATGGACTTTGGTGGACTTACCGGATGGCCGGAAGGCTGTCGAGAACAAATGGATTTTCAAGAAGAAAATAGATGCTGATGGTAATGTAACCGTCTATAAAGCTCGACTTGTCGCAAAAGGGTTTCGACAAATTCAAGGAGTTGACTACGATGAGACTTTCTCACCAGTAGCGAAGCTAAAGTCTGTGAGGATTATGTTAGCAATCGCTGCATATTACAATTATGAAATATGGCAGATGGATGTCAAAACATCGTTCCTCAATGGAGACATTGATGAAGAGTTGTATATGATGCAACCCAAAGGTTTTTTCGATCCTAAAGATGCTAACAAGGTATGAAAACTTCAAAGGTCCATATATGGATTGAAGCAAGCATCCCGAAGTTGGAATCAACGTTTTGATAAGGTGATCAAAAGTTTTGGTTTTATACAAACTTATGGAGAAGCTTGTATTTACAAGAAAGTGAGTGGGAGCTCTGTAGCATTCTTAATACTATATGTAGATGACATATTGTTGATTGGGAATGATGTAGACCTTCTTAATAGTGTCAAGGAATATTTGAATAATAGTTTTTCAATGAAAGATCTTGGCGAAGCATCTTACATATTAGGCATAAATATTTATAGAGATAGATCGAGACGCCTAATATCATTGTCACAAAGTACATATTTGGACAAAGTTCTAAAGAGGTTTGGAATGGAAGATAGCAAGAAAGGGTTCTTGCCCATGTTGCCCAATACGACCTTGAGTAAAACTCAAAGTCCAGCAATGACAGAAGATTGAGAAAGGATGAGTAAGACTCCCTATACCTCAGCCATAGGTTCTCTAATGTATGCCATGCTATGTACTAGACCCGACATTGCATATGCTGTTAGTTTAACTAGCAGATATCAAAGTGATACAGGAGTGGATCATTGGACAGCGGTCAAAAACATCCTTAAGTACTTGAGAAGAACTAAGGATATGGTTCTTTCTTATGGAGGTGATGAACAGCTTGTTGTTAATGGTTACACCGATGCTAGTTGGAACACCGATCCGGATGATTCTAAATCACAATCTGGATACGTATTTATTTTGAATGGTGCAGCAGTTAGCTGGAGGAGTGCAAAGCAAAGCGTTGTGGCGAGATCTTCAATTGAATCGGAATACATAGCTGCTTCAGAGGCTTCACAAGAAGCGATATGGATGAATGAGTTCATTACAGAGCTCGGTGTGGTTCCAAGTGCGCTGGACCCAATGTCTATCTATTGTGATAACATGGGCGCCATAGCCAATGCACAAGAACCAAGGTCACACAAGAAGCTGAAGCACATCAAGCTACGTTTTCACGCTATTCGAGAACATGTCCAAGATGGAGACATAAAGATTTGCAAAGTACACACAGATCTGAATGTGGCGGATCCGTTGACTAAACCTCTCCCGAGGGCAAAACATGACCAACACCAAACTGCCATGGGTGTTCGGTATATTACCATGTAATCTAGATTAGTTGACTCTAGTGCAAGTGGGAGACTGTTGGAGATATGCCCTAGAGGCAATAATAAATATAGTTATTATTATATCTTTGTGTTTATGATAAATGTTTACATTCATGCTATAACAGTATTAACAAGGAAACATTAATACTTGTGTGATTTGTAAACTAAATTAGAGTCCCTAGTAAAGCCTCTTCATAATACTAGCTTGTTGGTTAATAGATGATTGTGGTTTCCCTATCATGAACATTGAGATGTTATTAACAACAAGATCATATCATTAGGAGAATGGTATGATGGACATACTCCTATAGATAAGCGTAGCATAAAGATCAAGTCATTTTAATAGTTCAATTGCTATATGCTTTCTGATACATAGTAACCTAATTCCTTCGACCATGAGATCATGTTTATCACCATCACCGGAAGGATGCTTTGATGACATCAAACACCACACCGTGAATCGGGTGGCTATAAAGGTGGCATTGAGTGTTTGGAAAGTATGGGTTGAGACACATGAATCAAGAGTGGGATTTGTCCATCCATATGACGGATAGATATACTCTGGGCCCTCTCGGTGGAATGTCATCCAATTAGCTTGCAAGCATGTGACTGGATCACAAGGGATCACATACCACGGGAACAAGAAAAGAGTACTTATCGGTAACGAGGTTGAACTAGGTATGCAGAGATACCGACGATCAAAACCTCGGATAAGTAAACTATCATGAGACAAAGGGAAACTGGTATCGTATGTAAGTGGTTCATTCGATCAGGTCACATCCCAAGATTTTCCAAATCTTGTAATGTGAAAAATAAATGAATAAAATAAAACTTTGTTGATTTTCAGGGTGAAAAGAAACTTTTTGATTCCAATTGGGAACTTTCAAAACCTATTTGGATCAAATAAAATCCTAAAGGGATTTAAAAAGATAAATAAACAATAAAGTTAAAAATATTTGGAATTACTATTTTGGATCTTTTAATAAAAGATTTGGTTTCCAAAAGAAAAGGTAAATTTATAAATAAGGATTATTTATAAAGCCAAATTAAACCTTGGCCAATATTTTTGAAATAAAATGTTTTGTTTAAAAATAGTAAAGGTTTATTTAAATAAAATAATAAGGATTTAATATCCTATTTTATTTAAGTAAAGGCTTTTCCCATTTTAAATAAACACTAAAACTTATTTATTTATTTTAAGTAAGTTTTCCAAGTATTTTATATTCTCAAATAAAACCTACTGAAGTGTTTTTGGTTTTATTTTAGATTTCAAAATAAAGATTTTAATAAAACAAATCCTATTTGAATTATTAACTAAGGTCCATCTTATTTAATTATTAATGGACCCTAAAATAAAAAGGTTATCTTATTCTAAACAAGTTTTCCAAGTGTTTATTATTTTCAAATAAAACCTACTGAATGGTTTTGGTACTATTTTGGATATCAAATAGAATTTTAAAAAAATAAATAAATCAAACCCTATTTGATTTAATAAACTAAGGTCCATTTTATTTAATTAATAAATGGATCCTAAAAAGATTAAAAAAATATTATTTTGTTTTGGAACTTGGTTTTGTGCTGTTAAACAGAACCAAACTCAAATACAAAGTTTGGTGAATGTTTTGAATTGATTTGTTGATTGATTTGTTTGATTGAATTTCAAAACAGTAAATAGAAATAGAAAAGGATAAATCAATCAGACAGAAAAAAAATATGAAGCGGCCCAGCCCAGCTATCCTAGCCCACTAAGCCCAGCAGCCCAGCTCCTCTTTCCCCCCCGAAACATTTTCTTTCACACACGAAACTACCCGCGCAGTGAATGACAATCGGGACCCACTCCTCCTCTCTCCCTCTCGCTGACGCTAGGCCCCACCGCCAGCTCACCGTCTTCAACCCCGCGACGACCTCTTCTCCCTCCCCTCATCGCCGTTTCTAGCTGTGATTCCGTGGCTTAAATTCACCTTAATGCGACCACCATTACTCGCCACGACCACACCCATTTAAATGCCAGCGTCTCCCCTCCATTTCCCCTCAGTCTCCTCCCCCAAGTGCGCCCCCAGGCTGTCGAATTTTGCTCAACACCGCCACTGTCCGACGACGCTGCGGCGAGGATTCCGGCAGCCCCATGCCACCACTTGCCTCCTCGAGCACGTGGCTGTGATCCCCATCGCCTGGCGGACCCTTCCGCACCGCCAGCTCACCCGCGCGAGCTCTGCAAGCTCGGCAACATCTTTGACTGAGCGCCACCGCCCACTACATCAGCTCCGGTGACCCTCCCCGTAAGCCCCGTCCTTCCCCCTTTCTCTAGAGGACACCACTACACCCTGCGTTCCTTTGTGCTTCTAATGCCCCTGTTTCGCGTCCTGTCGCACCTTGTAGGTTCGTCTTCGACAGCACCAGAGCACGCCGTCGCCAGAAGGAACTCCGGCGAGAAATTATCACTACCCTCGTACGCCCCCTGCTTCCCCGAGATCACGTTGAGCATCAGCATCGTTCAGCGAATCAGGTGAGCACCCTCTCCCTCCTTCTCGCTTCCTGCAACACCGGCGACGCCATCGCCGCCATTGCCGCTGCCGTAGTCCAAATACCGCCAGTTCTAGGTCATTAGACTAGGACCGTTGGATCTTGATCCTGAGGCTTAGATAGGACCACTTAAAACCGAAGGGGTACGCGATCTGTGCCGTGCGATCCCTCTTTGATCTAACGCTCCACAACGATCGATCCGCACGAAGCGGTACCGACCAATCGCAGCGCGATGCGTGGCCAGAGTGTTGTTTAAAAACCAGAGTTTGATCTATTAGTTATTCCATTTTGTAAAATCCATAACATTCAAACCACACGTCCAAAATTTGCAAACTTTATATCAATGGAATCAGTGGAACAAGCCCTAGCCAACAATGCCATTTGTTTAGTAAAAAGTTTCTATTAAATTGTCTGTTTTTGCAGAAACATTTGTATGCTTGTTTAGATTATAAAAATTGTTCAAAAATGATTTTGGGGATAAAATCTTTGGCAAATGGTGTGATTTGAACCTACTGACCATAGGAAACACTTTGTGGTTTCAAAAATGTATTTGGTGAAACAAAAGAATGATTCTTTGATTTAAAACCATTTCTAGTCAAATAAAAATATGGTTTATTTATTAAAAATGGTTTTGAAGGAAAACCTTTGGGAAATGTTTTGTTTTAAACTCTCTGACCCTAAACACAAAGTTTTATGGTTTGAAAACATATTTGGTGAACCCTATAGATTAATGCCTTATTGAAAACATTTTTACACCACATGAAATGATACCTTGTTTTGAAAATGGTTTATGAAGTGAAATCCTTTGCAAATGACTTTGCCACTTTATAAAATGACCATTAGGTGCTTTCAAATGTTTATGACCCATTAGGAACCACTTTTCCAAATAAAACAATCCTTGGCATGCTTGCATGCATTATCTTGGTTCTATGATTTTATGTGATGTTTTGCTTGATTGGTAGATTGAGTTTGTGCCTTGCTTGATTGAATTGTAGTGACTTGAAGAGTGTGATTGTTGCAAGGACAAGGAGTGAACTTATACCCTCTACCAAAAAGGCAAGTGATGCTTCATACTTTTGTCCCATTACTTTCACTATGCATTAGTGATTTTTCTAAGTAAAACTCGCATGGAATTTTTACCAAGTATAAACCTTGCTATGGGAAAACCTAGTAGATGAAACCTTAGTAAAATTTCCTAAGTTAAGACTCCTACTACTATCATGCTTAGCTTAGCTAATAGAAAACAAGGGTGGAAATATATTCATACTATGGAAAAATTTCTAAGTCTGAGGACTTGTGTTTTTGTTTAATAAAACAACTAAGTTAATGAACCACCTGGGTGGAATGGTAATTTCTTGGTGGTTTTTGGTTGAGTGGTTACACAAGGCCCATGGCTATGGTTTACCTTGTGTATCACACTTGTGGATTGCCACCCAGGAACAAAGAGATTTGAGATGTCAAATGTTGATAAGCTTCAAGTGCAACCACTTGGCATTATGGGCTCTGCCTGGATCATATAGGTTGCTAGAACTTAGCCATTTGGACAGTTGGTGGTAGTGGGATGATAGGTTGGAACGCGTCCATTTGGTCTAAGGAAAGGTTTCTGAAAGATCTTGTCTTGGGAAACCAAGTCTTGTGGGGAAAGTGCACCACCTCTGCAGAGTGTAAAATCTAAGTACTTAGCCATGTCCCTGGTAAAGGACAATTTGAGCATCAAGACATGGAAGCTATCAAGAATCTCATCATCCAAATTTCTAAGTTAAAAACTTGTGGTTGAACAAGGGTTTAAGGATCTTCAATCTTTGATCGGGAGATGCCTTGAGAAAGATTTTGCCAAAGCAAAAACATAGTGTTTTCAAATGATGAGGAAAATCTATTTTGAGGAAAGCAAGCCTAAGCTCCACTTAGCCAAATGCATATAGATGATAGAATCCACTATACTACCATAGTATCACTTGCCAATACAATCCAAATGTATTGACCCTTGTGGCTGTAACTTGTTATGTTGCAGGTTTGTTTGATATTAGAGAAGTTGATTGATTAGGATTACAAGTCTACAACCAACATGTTTGCCTGTGGCACTTTGAAGATGAAGGACCCCATGCTTATAGATATTCTGCTGCAATGTAATGTAATAGCTAAATGAGCTATGTAAGATGTAATAAATTATGTTATTCCTGGTTATAAAGTTCTAATATGACCTTTGTTTCTTGATATTACATCTTAACTGTGGATGCTAGCTATTGATCCAGGGACTAGCATTGCAATCACAGGGATCCTTTTCCTTTACAAAGGAGGGATCTTACAGATGGTATCAGAGCATTGTGTTGCCTGTAGGATTTGTAAACCTAGGACTGGACAAACCCCTTAAAAAAATAGGAGTTTTATTTGTTCCAAAACTTATTTACAAACAATCTTGTAAAACTCTTTCCTCAACCATTTTGGTTTTGTTTCTACATCTCTTCTATTTCAAACTTGATAGAAAAACCTACCCCCTGGCCAAAGACTTCACCATGTGCAAAGGACTTATTCAACTCTAATGACTTCAACATCTTAAACTCTAATGACTTCAACATCTTCAGCATATTCACCAAGGACCTCAACCATGGATACCACTAAGGACTACAAGTGAGACAAGGAAATCTTACTCAAGATATGGAGACTGAGGAAATGCAAAATTGGAAGGAATTCACTTCACTTGAAGTTTTTGAGACCAAGAATTTTCCCAAGGAAACCATGATCTCATGCAAGAAGAATCAACCAAGAAAGATGGAAAGATCTCAAGTGAACCATATAGATGGACCACCATATTTAGTTAAGTCAAACACACCAACTTAGGTGGTGTAACAAAAATATTTTTGGTTGCTTAAAAAATGTGCTTGAACTTGTTGTTTGAGTGGAATGTTTGTTTGTGATTGCTTGCACAATGCTTGTGTGAATTGTGATGTGTGTGATTAGAATTGTTTCCTTAGAAATATCTTGCCTATTCTAATCCCAATTCAACCCAAACAGATGACTTCTCCAAGAGACTCCAACATCAAGGATGGTGACACCAACAACAAAGAGGACAGCATGAGAGAACTTATAGCAACCCAAAACCAGTTGAGCCAAGAGACAACTCAGCTTTTAGCCAACAACAATGGACTAGACCCAGCCATTCAAAGGATTTTGAAACTTCAATCCCAATTGTTGCAAGGATTGGTTACTCAAATGATCAACATGGGAGAAAACTTTTCCCAAAGAGCTAATGACAACAAGGGTGACAAAGATGTTATTCTAGAAGGAACCCAAGCATGCAATATTTGTGGAGACAAGGATCATATATCCAAGGAGCATGAAGATCAATTCCCCAAGAAGAGAGAAAGATTTCCCACCTTTGGGGTGAGGTATGAAGAACATGAACTAGAAGAACTCCTAGCTTTAGAGAGACCCAAAAAGAAGAAGAAGAAATGCCCCAACCCTAACAAGAAGGATATTGCTCAAGTGCAAAGAGATGGGACACTATGCCAGTGAATGCCCAGAAAAGAAGAAGAACCAAAGAAACAAACAAGAGGCAATGATACTAAAGGAAAAGAAAGATATCAGCCAAGTGATGTCTTTCAAATGCAAGGAACTAGGCCACTATGCAAACTTCTGTCCAGAAAAGATGAAGCACAATATAAACCAGCTTATGAAGAATCTCAGCCTTGTCACATGTTTCAAGTGTGAAAACAAAGGACACTATGCAGATGTTTGCCCAGAGAAGATTTCCCGAGGATCCCAAGAAGGCCAATGTGTAATTAGTTGAAAATTTTTAAGGGTGGTAGTACCCTAGATGCTTTTGAGCCAACTTGTAACCCCTAGCCTTCCCAAATCTCGGGACGAGATTTATTTTAAGGGTGGTAGCCTGTCACATCCCAAGATTTTCCAAATCTTGTAATGTGAAAAGTAAATGAATAAAATAAAACTTTGTTGATTTTCAGGGTGAAAAGAAACTTTTTGATTCCAATTGGGAACTTTCAAAACCTATTTGGATCAAATAAAATCCTAAAGGGATTTAAAAAGATAAATAAACAATAAAGTTAAAAATATTTGGAATTACTATTTTGGATCTTTTAATAAAAGATTTGGTTTCCAAAAGAAAAGGTAAATTTATAAATAAGGATTATTTATAAAGCCAAATTAAACCTTGGCCAATATTTTTGAAATAAAATGTTTTGTTTAAAAATAGTAAAGGTTTATTTAAATAAAATAATAAGGATTTAATATCCAATTTTATTTAAGTAAAGGCTTTTCCCATTTTAAATAAACACTAAAACTTATTTATTTATTTTAAATAAGTTTTCCAAGTATTTTATATTCTCAAATAAAACCTACTGAAGTGTTTTTGGTTTTATTTTAGATTTCAAAATAAAGATTTTAATAAAACAAATCCTATTTGAATTATTAACTAAGGTCCATCTTATTTAATTATTAATGGACCCTAAAATAAAAAGGTTATCTTATTCTAAACAAGTTTTCCAAGTGTTTATTATTTTCAAATAAAACCTACTGAATGGTTTTGGTACTATTTTGGATATCAAATAGAATTTTAAAAAAATAAATAAATCAAACCCTATTTGATTTAATAAACTAAGTTCCATTTTATTTAATTAATAAATGGATCCTAAAAAGATTAAAAAATATTATTTTGTTTTGGAACTTGATTTTGTGCTGTTAAACAGAACCAAACTCAAATACAAAGTTTGGCGAATGTTTTGAATTGATTTGTTGATTGATTTGTTTGATTGAATTTCAAAACAGTAAATAGAAATAGAAAAGGATAAATCAATCAGACAGAAAAAAAAATGAAACGGCCCAGCCCAACTATCCTAGCCCACTAAGCCCAGCAGCCCAGCTCCTCTTTCCCCCCCGAAACGTTTTCTCTCACACACGAAACGACCCGCGCAGTGAATGACAATCGGGACCCACTCCTCCTCTCTCCCTCTCGCTGACGCTAGGCCCCACCGCCAGCTCACCGTCTTCAACTCCGCGACGACCTCTTCTCCCTCCCCTCGTCGCCGTTTCTGGCTGTGATTCCGTGGCTTAAATTCACCTTAATGCGGCCACCATTACTCGCCACGACCACGCCCATTTAAACTCTAGCGTCTCCCCTCCATTTCCCCTCTATCTCCTCCCCCAAGTGCGCCCCAGGCTGTCGAATTTCGCTCAACACCGCCACTGTCCGATGACGCTGCGGCGAGGATTCCGGCAGCCCCACGCCACCACTTGCCTCCTCGAGCACGCGGCTGTGATCCCCATCGCCTGGCGGACCCTTCCGCACCGCCAGCTCACCCGCGCGAGCTCTACAAGCTCGGCAACGTCTTCGACTGAGCGCCACCGCCAACTACATCAGCTCCGGTGACCCTCCCCATAAGCCCCGTCCTTCCCCCTTTCTCCAGAGGACACCACTACACCCTGCGTTCCTTCGCGCTTCTAATGCCCCTGTTTCGCGTCCTGTCGCACCTTGTAGGTTCGTCTCCGATAGCACCAGAGCACGTCGTCGCCAGAAGGAACTCCGGCGAGAAATTATCACTACCCTCGTACGCCCCCTGCTTCCCCGAGAGCACGTTGAGCATCAGCATCGTTCAGCGAATCAGGTGAGCACCCTCTCCCTCCTTCTCGCTTCCTGCAACGCCGGCGACGCCACTGCCAAGCCGCCGCCGCCGCGCGTCAGAGTCCAGCGCCGCTAGTTCTAGGTCATTAGACTAGGACCGTTGGATCTTGATCCTGAGGCTTAGATAGGACCACTTAAAACCGAAGGGGTACGATCGATCGTGCGATGCGATCCACTTTGATCTAACGCACACCACAGCGATCGATCCGCATTTAGCAATCGCGAGCGACGCTGCGGGTGAGTGTTGTTTAAAAACCAGAGTTTGATCTATTAGTTATTACATTTTGTAAAATCCATAACTTTCAAACCACACGTCCAAAATTTGCAAACTTTATATCAATGGAATCAGTGGAACAAGCCCTAGCCAACCATGACATTTGTTTAGTAAAAAGTTTCTGTTAAATTGTCTGTTTTTGCAGAAACATTTGTATGCTTGTTTAGATTATAAAAATTGTTCAAAAATGATTTTGGGGAAAAAATCTTTGGCAAATGGTGTGATTTGAACCTACTGACCATAGGAAACACTTTGTGGTTTCAAAAATGTATTTGGTGAAACAAAAGAATGATTCTTTGATTTAAAACCATTTCTAGTCAAATAAAAATATGGTTTATTTATTAAAAATGGTTTTGAAGGAAAACCTTTGGGAAATGTTTTGTTTTAAACTCTCTGACCCTAAACACAAAGTTTTATGGTTTGAAAACATATTTGGTGAACCCTATAGATTAATGCCTTATTGAAAACATTTTTACACCACATGAAACGATACCTTGTTTTGAAAATGGTTTATGAAGTGAAATCCTTTGCAAATGACTTTGCCACTTTATAAAATGACCATTAGGTGCTTTCAAATGTTTATGACCCATTAGGAACCACTTTTCCAAATAAAACAATCCTTGGCATGCTTGCATGCATTATCTTGGTTCTATGATTTTATGTGATGTTTTGCTTGATTGGTAGATTGAGTTTGTGCCTTGCTTGATTGAATTGTAGTGACTTGAAGAGTGTGATTGTTGCAAGGACAAGGAGTGAACTTATACCCTCTACCAAAAAGGCAAGTGATGCTTCATACTTTTGTCCCATTACTTTCACTATGCATTAGTGATTTTTCTAAGTAAAACTAGCATGGAATTTTTACTAAGTATAAACCTTGCTATGGGAAAACCTAGTAGATGAAACCTTAGTAAAATTTCCTAAGTTAAGACTCCTACTACTATCATGCTTAGCTTAGCTAATAGAAAACAAGGGTGGAAATATATTCATACTATGGAAAAATTTCTAAGTCTGAGGACTTGTGTTTTTGTTTAATAAAACAACTAAGTTAATGAACCACCTGGGTGGAATGGTAATTGCTTGGTGGTTTTTGGTTGATTGGTTACACAAGGCCCATGGCTATGGTTTACCTTGTGTATCACACTTGTGGATTGCCACCCAGGAACAAAGAGATTTGAGATGTCAAATGTTGATAAGCTTCAAGTGCAACCACTTGGCATTATGGGCTCTGCCTGGATCATATAGGTTGCTAGAACTTAGCCATTTGGACAGTTGGTGGTAGTGGGATGATAGGTTGGAACGCGTCCATTTGGTCTAAGGAAAGGTTTCTGAAAGATCTTGTCTTGGGAAACCAAGTCTTGTGGGGAAAGTGCACCACCTCTGCAGAGTGTAAAATCTAAGTACTTAGCCATGTCCCTGGTAAAGGACAATTTGAGCATCAAGACATGGAAGCTATCAAGAATCTCATCATCCAAATTTCTAAGTTAAAAACTTGTGGTTGAACAAGGGTTTAAGGATCTTCAATCTTTGATTGGGAGATGCCTTGGGAAAGATTTTGCCAAAGCAAAAACATAGTGTTTTCAAATGATGAGGAAAATCTATTTTGAGCAAAGCAAGCCTAAGGTCCACTTAGCCAAATGCATATAGATGATAGAATCCACTATACTACCATAGTATCACTTGCCAATACAATCCAAATGTATTGACCCTTGTGGCTGTAACTTGTTATGTTGCAGGTTTGTTTGATATTAGAGAAGTTGATTGATTAGGATTACAAGTCTACAACCAACATGTTTACCTGTGGCACTTTTAAGATGAAGGACCCCATGCTTATAGATATTCTGCTGCAATGTAATGTAATAGCCAAATGAGCTATGTAAGATGTAATAAATTATGTTATTCTTGGTTATAAAGTTGTAATATGACCTTTGTTTCTTGATATTACATCTTAACTGTGGATGCTAGCTATTGATCCAGGGACTAGCATTGCAATCACAGGGATCCTTTTCCTTTACAAAGGAGGGATCTTACAGATCGCAAAGTAATCATAGAAATATGTGGGAGCCATATCAATTTCCAGATTCCTCTATTGGTTATTGATCGGAGAAGCGTCTCGATCATGTCCGCATAATTCATGAACCGTAGGGAGACACACTTAAGGATTCGATGTTGTTTGAGTAGTTATGGAATGATGAGTAAGAGACCGAATGTTGTTCGGAGTCTCGGATGGGATCCGGGATATCACGAGGAGATCCGGAATGGTCCAGAGAATAAGATTCATATAAGGAAAGTCCTGTTTCGGGGTTGGAGAATGGTTCCGGTGTTTTCATCGGGAATGTTCTAGAAGGTTCCGGAATGTCCGGCACTCCGGAGGGGAAGGGTACATGAATGTGTCATTACAAGTTAGAATGATTGCATCATGTACTAGGTGTCATCGCTGAACAAAATAAAGGGATAAATCAAATCCTAGTTTGAAAAGTCAAACGCCAATTTGAAAAGTCAAACGACTATTTTGTTTGGTGGAGGGAGAGTAGGAAACCTACTTGGGGAGGAGTTCCTCTCCCTCCACCGCCGACCCACTTGGAGACCGAGTTGGGGAGGGACTCCCCTCCCCTTGGAGCGCCCCCTCCACCTATATAAGGAGGGGCAGGGTTGCCCCTCCAAACACACCTCTCACACCCCGCAAACCCTAACCCTAGCCGCCGTCGTCCACCATAGCCGCCGCCTAGGGTTTCTCCCAAGCCACCGAGTCGGGGCTTCTAGTTGCCCTAGCCGCCGACCTAGCCCCTTCTACTTGGTGTGTCTAAACCCTAGATCACCGAGGCTCTCTCATAGTCCACCATACTCGCTCCAGCTTAAGGCGAAGAACTAGGAGATCTCCCCTCTACTTCCGGTACCACGCCGCCGTGCTGCCGGAATCGCGAGGAGAGTGCTACAACCTCCACTGCCTGCTGGAACAAGGGAGAGGAAGGTCTTCATCGAGTACCGAACGTGTGACCGATCAGGGAGCACCACGAACGCTGGCGCCGAAGGATCGCTCACACGATCTTGAGATCGGGAAGAGTACGACTACATCACCCACGAGAATCCGCTCTCGTTAACCGCTTTGGAATCTTCGAGGGTGAGTTCATCTATCGACTCGTTGCTACAATCTAGTAGATAGATCTTGGCTTGTTTGTTTGCATGCAGTAGAAATTTTTTGTTTTCCATGCTACGAACCCCTACACTTCCAGTGGTATAGTGTCTTTTAACAAGGTTTCTTCCATCTCCGGATGACACTTTTTCAGCTGGCTAACATGGAACACATTATGAACTACTGACATAGATTCTTGTAATTCTAGCTCATAGGACACTTCTCCTTTACGACTCAAAATCTTAAATGGTCCTACATAACGAGGTTCCAATTTCCCTTTGACTCCAAATCTCTTCACACCACGAAGTGGTGAGACTCTGAGATAAGCTCTACCACCTACCTCATAGGTGACCTCTCTACGTTTTGGATCTGCATAGCTCTTTTTTCGGGATCGGTCTATCTTTAGTTTATCCTTTACCATCCTGACTTTCTCTTCGGCTTCCTTGATCAGGTCTGGTCCGAATAAGTATCTTTCTCCTACTCCATTCCACAATAATGGGGTAGTACACTTCCTTCCATAAAGGAATTCAAATGGAGCCATCTCTATGCTTGATTGATAGCTATTATTGTAAGAAAACTCCGCGTATGGCAGAATTTCGTCCCAACTAGATCCATAGTCTAGCACACAAGCTCTCAACATATCTTCCAAAATATGATTGGTCATTTTTGTCTGTCCAACAGTCTGAGGATGAAATGCATTGCTGAATTCTAGTCTAGTTTCCAATGACTCATGTAGTTGTCGCCAAAAATGCAAAGTGAACTGAGTCCCTCTATCCAACATAATACTCTTAGGTACTCCATGTAGACACACAATTCTGTTCATATAGATATTGGCTAATTTAGCACTTTTATAGGTGGTCTTTACGGGTATGAAATGAGCCACTTGTGTTAAGTGATCCACAACAACCCATATAAAATCATATCCAGATATAGTCCTTGGCAATCCTCTGATAAAATCCATACCGATTTTATCCCACTTCCAATCAGGTATTGGCAGAGGTTGTAATAACCCTGTCGGTTTTTGATGCTCTGCCTTTACTCGACTACACATGTCGCACAAGGCAATGCGCTCTACGATATCTTTCTTTAGATTGTTCCACCAAAATCTTTCCTTCACATCCATGTACATCTTGGTGTTGCCAGGATGAATAGAATATGGTGAATTATGTGCTTCTTAGTTCAGGATCTTGTGGAATGTAGATACGCTTCCCATACCATAAGGTTCCTTGATCATCTTCATGGAATCCCTTTGCTTTTCCTTTACCAATTTTACTCTTAATTCACCCTATTTCCTTGTCCAATTTTTGAGCTTCTTTGATTTTATCCAATAGTGTTGGTTGTACTTCCAGGGACATAAGATATCCTTCAGGCACTATCTCTAATCTTAGCTCTTTAAACTGAGCACTCAAATCTTCTGGCAATTCTCCATTGGTGAGGCCATTCACATAAACCTTGCGGCTTAATGCATCAGCTACGACATTTGGTTTCTTGGGATGGTATTGCAAACTTATGTCATAATCCTTGATAAGTTCTAGCCATCTTCTTTGTCTCATGTTGAGTTCCTTCTGGGTGAAAATGTATTTCAGACTCTTGTGATCGGTGAACATTTCACAATGCTTTCCCATAAGATAATTTCTGCATCTCTTTCATGCATGTACAACAGAGGCCAACTCTAAGTCATGCATAGGCTAGTTTACTTCATGATTCTTGAGTTGTCTCGAGGCATAGGCTACCAATTTTCCTTCATGCTTTAACACACCTCCTAGTCCTTGGTGAGATGCATCACAATAAACTTGAAAATCTTTCTCTAGATCTGGCAAACATAACACTGGTGCAGACACTAATCTCTTCTTCAACTCTTGAAAACTAGTTTCACAAGTTTTTGTCCTATCAAACTTCTTCTCTTTCTTTAGTAAATAAGTCATCGACTTTGCTAATTTCGAGAAGTTCTCAATGAATCTTCTATAGTATCCTGCCAAGCCCAGGAAACTACGAACCTCTTTAACTATTTTGGGAGGTTCTGCGGTGACCCAGCATACAACTGCATGTGTAGTACACTATAGTCGTTGACATGACATCTACAGAACACCGTTCCGTAAATATCACATCCCTCAGAGTGGTACAACAAAAACATTGCGGGTCCATATTACAAAAGTACACACATTATTATTATTACAATACCGGAAGTTCAAGACTTCCAAAAGATTCAACTTACAAACCAAAATATAAAGTGTTTCAGCGGAATTTAAAAGTAGTAACTCCAACTAGGAGTTGAGCTCAACAGCTTATTCTATAGAGTTCATGCTGCTCGGCTTCATTAGTTACTACTAACTAGGTACTTAGTTGGACTCGTTCTCATCGACACCGTTGCGGATCTAGTAATCTACGCCTTCAACTCCTCCGGGCAGATCAGGTTTCTCGTAGAAAACAGCTTCTTGGCATTCGGCTGCATACATTGGCACGTCTTCAGGATCCTCAGAGTCTAAGCAAGGGATCAAAGGAAAGAATAAGTAACATCGTTACCCGACAAGTTCATTATATGCAAGGTGGGAAGTTTGATGCTCTAACTACCACCTCGGATTATAAATCCTTGGTACTATGTAGTTTTTGTAAATCTTTCTTCAAAGATTGATTTTATTCCGAAACAAACTATGAAAATCAGCCTTCACAGGTTGACCAGAACTTTCATGGAGTTCCTTTCCTGCCGCGTTCGTAGCTCCTTCCCGGAACAAGGAGTAACAAGTTACAGTTCTTACACTCTACAGAGGTGCGTTACTTACCCATGAGAGATCAACTCCTTGTTGCACAACCGGGCGTACTTTCCCGTCCACAATTCCATGATGTGGGGCCCAGTATTTGGTCCAAGCCAATCACTGCCCCCTTCGCGACCCCGCATGCCTCCTTGGTGTACACCATGCCCACATAATGAATTGCGACAATGGTTTGTACAAACCGTTAGATGCCAGAACTATTGTGGGACGATGAGGGTTCCCACCCATATGCTGCATATCCTCTATGAATTACCAATTAATATGCACGCTACAAGGATAACAGCCACGACCTGCACATCCAACTTCATGCGAGAGGAATAAGATACAACTGACTTCTCTGTCCCATTCCAAATCTCATGGCTAACGCGTAATATACGACGCTAGAATCACTGATGTCAGGGGTTGTTAAGTCCCTACTTGATCATCATTGTTGCAAATAGAACCCTAAGTTATATTGCTCCATTATATCACCACTTAGGATGATATCTATGATTTCTTTATTTATGAAAATAATATTTTCTTTCTTTTATAGCATATATGATAACACACAATTTGCAAATACTTTGATAAAGACTCTTCAAAGGACATGAGGAAGTGATGAACTTGCCTTGTGATGGCAATGTAGTGAAGTCTGATGCTTGCACTGGACCTTGAGCTTCTAGTTCTACAAAAACATCATTATTGCCCGGTAAGGACAATATTTAAAGAAGCAAAATGATTATGCAAGTAATGTGATGCATTATTTAATTTTATATGCATTTACCCCAAAAAGTTCCTTTTTGAGTAATAAAGGATTTATAAATATTACTTTTTAATATTTATAACATATATTAAGTTATTTTATTTTATTTCCCTTTATTTGTCTTTTATTGATTTAATAATCCTTTTAGGATTTATTAATTATACATTAAATTTATTACTAAATATTTATTTAGCATTTTTCAAAAATACTATAATATTAATAAATAATGAAAGTGATTTTTATTTATTTTTATCACCTTTCAATAATTTTATAAAATTCCCTAAGGAATATAAAAATTACAAAATTCTTATAAAATTTTAAGTGTCCAAAATTTTATATCTTATTTTATTTGGATAGAGTGGATTGTTGTAAATCCAAAAATATTTTATTTATAATTTTTGGACTTTTATTTTATTTCCTATAATTTTATTGAGGTTAGGGGCATTTTGGTCTTTTCCAGTTGATAAAAAAGATTTATTAAGCAACTTGGGCTGGCCCCTTAGGATTATTGGGCCAGGGTGGCCTAATAGGGAAGGGTCAAAAGATAACCCCGAAGGGTTTTGGCCCACCCAGCCCACTCTGCCTCCCTCTCTCCCTCGACCTTATCCCCTCCTTCTCTGACTCGACCCCGTGGTCGGCGATGCCGCCACCGTCGATTCCTGCCGTCGTCGGCCGTTCTGGTCGCCGCCGTGGTGCAAGTTGGGGTTGTCGATGACCCTCTCTCGTTCCATCCACTTGGATTTTACTTCAAGGCTTCCCCGTGGCTAGGTCCACCCCATTCCCGAACCCTAGGGTTCGGAAAAGGTGTTGTCACCGCCGCCACGATCCCGCATGCGGTGGTGTGTTGGGCTCGTGTGCTGCAGCCATTGCGTGTGCAGTGCATTCTGGTGCCCTCTGGTGCTCGTGTTGCCATGGTTCTTCTACCTCTGCTTCCTCTTCGATTCATCAGCAAGGACCTTGGGTAAGTTGTCGCGGTGGTGTTTGTCTATGCTACTTCTATGATTCTCCCTGTGTGTATCTAGTGGCTACTCATGCCGAGTGACTATGTGCTGATTTGATTCATCTCTGGATTAGGGTTCTTGCTCTAATTAGGGTTCATAACCCCCTGTTGATCATATCTATGATGCTTTAGATCTAGTATTGTTCATATCTGATCATGGGAAATGATTGTCTACTATGGTTAATGATTGATAGTGGCTTTGATGATGCTAGTTGCCTGTCAGATTTATTCTAGTGGTAATCCACCATGATCCATGCTAGTGTTCAATGAAATCCTTGATTGGATTATGTTGTTGATCTGAGAGTTTACTCTACTGTCAAAATGCTTATACTGACAGTAGTTTCTCTCAGTAGTTGCTTGCTGCAATTATAATATTGGCTTGTTTGATATTATATACTCTGAATCAAATCATTACATGTAATGATTTTCTGTGGATGTATAGATTCATTTTAATGTTGATTCCTGGCATTTGGCTTCAGGAAAATGATATGTAGTGGTTGTCCCTTTTTATCTGTGGAAACTAAGTAAAGATTGGTTTTAGTCCATTAAGAACTTATCCTTATGATACCATTGTATTCTGGCACACAAGTGACTGAGTTTTATTTCTGGGCTTAGCTGGATAATGCTTGTGATCAAAACTGACAAGTTGACATGAAAGCTTGTATTAACTTTCCTGCCTATGATGTTGGACTGAGGCTCTAGGATGTAATTCCTAGTTAGTTGGGAAATAGTTTGTTTGAAACTTGAAAGATTAGAGGTGCTACTCTCTCTGAGAGATGTGCCCTGATCTGATAAGATCAAATGCAAATGATCTAAGTTGCAAAAATACACTAAACCCAGTGATGCTGGTCTGAGGGTTTAGTGTTTGTGGTTGAGCTTAATTTACTTATCTTTGAAATCTATAGGATAGATTCACCCCTCTTGGTTGATTATTGAGAGATTATTTCATAAAGCAACACATGCTTTTATGATGAAATCATGTGATGGTTTTATGAGGCTCACCGCAGATTCTGATGTGGGTGTAGTAGATTGATGATGATCTTGATCTGGATCTTGATCTGCTTTTGCTGTGCTCTTGAGCTTGCTCCTGAGCTTTCCTGCTAATCCTAGCTCCTGGGCTTGACCTTGTTGTCCCCCAGATCCATCCCCCTCCTTATGTCACCATCCTGGTGATGTTTGGGTTGATCTGGGTGGTTGGGTTTGGCTGCTGTTCTTGGTTTGACTGCTGTTCATCCTGGCTGTGCTGGTGTGTTGTGTAGTGGAGTGGTGCACTAGTGCTTTCCCCACGGCTGTGCTGTGGTTTTGTGATATTGGTTGTGCTTGTGAGGTCGACAACACACCCCTTGCATGCTTGTATGTGTGTAGCTTGTGTGTCTACTATGCACTTGTGGATAGGTTCAGAAAGTTTTGAACTTACCATTACCAAACTACTTTTACTTGGCTGGTGAATTGGTCCCTTTTGGCTGTCATTTGAATTCTGGCTTTGAATTTATGAAGGATGAAATCTTTCATATTGGTGAAACTTGCCCCTTTTTGATCATTTCTCAATGATGAGAATGTCAAGAGCACCTCATTGACATATCTGAGAGAAATATACTAACCCTAATCTGATTTTGTTTTCTATTTAATCTTTGTTTTGCAGGTACAAAGATAAGGATGAAGATTTAGTGTAGTTTTAGATATAGGATAGTTAGTAGATATATAAATGTAATTTTCTTATTCTTTTGTAATTTTTCTTTTATAATTCTTGTAATCTTTATTTTGTTCATTTGTAATAAAGATTATATATTTATTAATAAAGAATATTCTTATTCTTTACTCTTTTGTAAATTGTGAAGTTTGGAATAACTTCAGTAAATTCATTCTTTGTGACTTGTTTATGTATATAAAATGAATTTCATATAAAATATTGTTTTTAGATAAGATTTAAGTTATAATACTTTTCTCTTTAAATAAATTAAGATTCAAATCTTAAATCAAAATCATTTAAATTATAAAACACTTAAGTTTTAAAATCCAAACTCATTTCAAAACACACATAATTCTTTTAAGATCACATGAAAGTTTATAGCAATCCTCCTTTAAGACTAAACCTACTCCCAAAGTAAGAAAGAAACATTGACCACTCAAGGTTTTTTTTATTTGGCGAAAATTTTACTCACATTTTCTCAAATGAATGCATGCAACAATTCATATTCCTAAATCTACCCTTCATTAGGTCCTATATACTGGGATGTTACAAACTTCCCCCCTTAAATTAAACTTTGTCCCGAAGTTTGTGGAGATGTACCTGAATAGTTCTGGATAAGCTTTCCTTAAATCCTCTTCCTTCTCCCATGTGGCTTCTCTCTCAGGGTGATGTTCCCATTGTACCTTGCAATATTAGATTGCTCTGTTCCTCAATCTTTTCCAGTTTTCTTCTAGAATCTTGCAGGGCTTTTCAATGTAAGTCAGGTCTGCTTGTAGTTCTATGTCTTGATGTGTTATTGCATCATCTGGAACTTTCAAACATTTGCGAAGTTGTGACACATGGAAAACATTATGCACTTGAGCCAGTCTTGATGGTAACTCTAAAGAATAAGCTATAGATCTGTTCTGACTCAGTATCTTGAATGGTCCGATGTATCTTGGACTCAATTTCCCTTTAACTCCGAATTTTTTTTACTACTTTCATTGGACTTACTTTCAAATAGACCATATCTCCTATTTCTGGATGCCATGATCTTCGGCTTTGATCTGCATAACTGATCTGGGCTATTTTCAGTCTATCCCTGATCTTATCAATGATGTCTTGGGCTCTCCTTGATATAATCTGGCACAAATTCTTTGCTGCTTTCAGGTTCATACCAACATATTGGTGATCTACACTTCCTTCCATACAGAATCTCATATGGAGCTGCCTTCAGACTACTTTGATAGCTATTGTTATAAGAAAATTCTGCCAATGATAGGTGATCTTCCCATGTTCCTCCAAAATCTAGTGCACAAGCTCTCAACATGTCTTCTAGTATTTGATTTGTTCTTTCAGTTTGACCTCCTGTCTTAGGATGATATGCCATGCTGAAATCTAACTTTGAACCAAGTGCTTCATGCAATTGCTTCCAAAATGCTGAAGTAAACACTGATCCCCTATCAGTTACGATCTTTTTGGGTACTCCATGTGTAAGATCCCTCCTTTATAAGGAAAAGGATCCCTGTGATTGCAATGCTAGTCCCTGGATCAATGCTAGCATCCACAGTTTAAGATGAAGTACACAGATACAAAGGTCATTATTACATCCATTCTAGAGATTAAATATAGTCTTTACAACTCCAAGGCCATAGGCCTGATACAAGAGTTTGAATAAGTAAATAAGTAAAAGTCTTCATCTTCATGTGCCATAGGCAAACATGTTGAGTGTAGACTCATGACACCTAATCCTCATCAGAGTAACCTGCAACATCACAAGTTACAGCCATAGTGGGTCAATACATTGGAATAGTATTGGCAAGTGATACCTTAGTATAAATTTTAGGTGGACTAGATACTATATGCAATTTGGCTAAGTGTAGCTTGGCTTGCTTTGCTCAAAATAGGTTTTGCCTATTAGTTGAAATCACTAAGTTTTTCTTTGTCAAAACTTTTCCCAAGGAGCCACCAATAGACATTGAGGTCCTTCACCCTTGTTCACCCATAAGTTTTTACTTAGAAATTGGGATGAGGAGATTCTTGATAGCTTCCATGTCTTGATGCTCAAGTTGTCCATTACCATGGACTTGGCTAAGTACTTAGATTTTTCCATCTGCAGAGGTGGTGCACTTTCCCCACAAGCCTTGATTTTCACCAAGACAGGACCTTTCAAAAGCCTCCCCTTAGACCAAATGTACGCGCTCCAACCTATCATTCCACTACCACCAACTGTCCAAATGGCTAAGTTCTAGCAACCTATGATCCTGGCAGAGCCCATATTGCCAAGTGGTTGCACTATAAGCTTCTCAACATTTGGCCTCTAAAATCTCTTTGTTCCTGGGTGGCTTTCCACATGTGAGATACACAAGGTAAACCATATAAATGGGCCTTGTGTAACCACTCAACCAAAACCACCAATCAAGTCCCTTTCCACCCAGGTGATTCATTAACTTAGTTGTTTTATTAAGCAAAACACAAGTCCAAAGACTTAGAAATATTTTCATCATAGCAAGTATATTTCACCACCCTTGGTTACAATTAGCTAGGCTAAGCATGGCATAGATATCATCTTAACTTAGAAATTTCCTAGCAATACTACAACTACTAGGATTTCCCAACATGGCATATAAGAAAAATAATAACATGCAAGACTTAGCAAAATATTTCTAATGCTTAGTATAAAACATAGGGATAGAAATATTCATGAAGTACCACTTGCCTTGGTAGTTTGGAGAGTAGCACTCCTCACAATCACAATCACTAGCACCAAAATCTACACAAAGCATCATAGCCACAATCACATACCAAACATATACAATCAAAAATACATGCATGCATGCAAAATGATATGTGATGATTTTTAAAACTCAACAAAGCAAGTATTTAGTACTGATTCATAAACAAGTCAAAAACTTGCCAAACATCAATTATTTAAACCGTAAATCATTTCCTAAACATTTCCTATACTCAAATTATCCCTACACAAGTTTCTGCAAATAAAACCATTTTAACAGAAGCTAAACATTAAACACATTGCATATTTAGAAAGATCTTGCTCTCCTGATTCCAACGGTGTAAAATTTGTCAAATTCTAACGTGGGGATCAAAAGTTATAGCCAAATCAAATTTGAATAACAATCAGATTCAAATCCAGTTTTTAAATCTAAACCCTAGCCACGCGTCTGTTTCTGATTGGCCCGTACCGATTCGGGCGGATCGATCAACGAGAGCCGCACGATTTAACTAAAGATGCACGACCAGATCTAATGCGTAACGGTTCATTAAGTGAACTATTCCTGCGCGCTGGATCTAGATTTGACGGCTACGAATCAATCGACCAAAACTGAGTGGCGCTGGCGGCGGCTACTAGCGGCGGCGAGCTCTGCCTACGGTGGCGCGGCACTACAGGTCGTCCTAGGGTCGTCGGAGGGGCTTACAAGAACCGTGACGACATGCTGACGCTCAACCTGGTGGCGGCTTGGCAAGGGGCGCACGGTGTGGGCTGCTGGAGCTCGTCGGAGTCATGCACGACGTCAGGTGGTGGCAGACGAAGTTGTTGCCGATGCTCTGGGCCTTCCTAGTACCAACCAGAGGCGAACCTAGTCGTATGCGAGAGAGGTCAAGGGGCACGCAGTGCTTACCGTAATCGATCGCCGGAGTTGAGTGGCGGCTCAGTCGTTTGCAGAAGCGAACAAGGACGGCGTCCTGGGTCACAAGCAGGCAAGCAAATGGTATCAGAAGGTGCACGAGGTCATGCTGGACACACTCGTTTGAATCTGAGGCACAGGGGCGGTCAGGACTCACCGGAATTTGCTGCCGGAGATGCTCAGTACCGCGGCGGCGCAAGTTCGATTGTGGACAGCCTAGCGGCGCTCTGCGGTTGGTGAGTGAGGGGAATGGAACGGAGTGGGGAGAGGATCTTATAGCCAGAGCAGGGGCGGAGATTACGCACGCATTCATCGCCTATTAAGAGGATTAAAATCACGGCAGAGGCGGGGAAGAAACGGGCGGCAACGGCATCCGCGCGCGAGATTTGGGGAAGAAGGAGTCGACGTGGAGAGGGCCCAGTTGTCTGCGAGAGAAACAGAGTGGGGGTGGGGTCCTGGCGTCAGCGACTCTGTGGGTGCGTCTGCGAGTGAAAGAGAGAGAGGGGGAACCCGGGTGGGCTAGCTGGGCTGGATTCGTTGTTGGGCTAGAAGTCTGGCGACGGCCCTTTTCTATTTCCTTTTTCTTTTTCTTTTTCTGTTTTGATTTTCTGGAATGATTTTCAAATGATTTCAAACTCTATTTGAATTCAAATCTTTTCAGGATTTTTTGCAGAGTGTAACCTTCATATTTATGGACATAAAATCATGTGGTCTCATTGTATTAGTTTGGTCCTTTTGATCAAACAAAATAAGCAGTGCTATAGCACAGGATTTGAAAAAGTTTTGGAAATGGTTTCTGAATCATATTTGTTTTGTAGAATTTCACCAAACTTCAACAATCAAACACAATAACAAGAGAGCAGGCAATGCTTGGTTTAGAACAACTAACTCTTCAATTGAGAGTGACATTAGACTAATAGCTGTTCACATAAAATAATGAGCATCAGATGCTCCTGTTTTGAAATGGTTTTGAAATGAAACCCTAAATGTTCATGGATGCATGGATGATATGCATGAGTCTTGAAACATGATTTTGAGGATGTTACAAATCGAACCCCCTTAAGGTGAATCTCGCCCTCGAGATTCGTATTGGCTAGCAAATAGGTGAGGGTGGTCTTTCCGAAGATCATCTTCTCTTTCCCATGTTGCTTCCTCTTCGGAATGATGGTTCCACTGAACTTTGCAAAACTTGATAGTCTTAGTCCGTGTGACTCTTTCTGCAGTCTCAAGAATCTTGATAGGATTCTCCTCGTAAGTAAGGTCACTTTCCAATTGAACCTCCTCCAAAGGTATAGTATCCTTCAAAGAGGTTTCCTCCATTTTTGGATGACATTTCTTAAGCTGACTCACATGAAACACATTATGAACTGCTGACAAAGACTCTGGCAATTCAATTTCATAGGCAACTTCTCCTTTACGACTCGGAATCTTGAATGGTCCAACATACCTTGGTGCCAATTTTCCTTTGACTCCGAACCTCTTCACTCCACGAAGTGGTGATACCCTAAGATAAGCTCTATCACCAACTTCGTAGGTGACTTCTCTACGCTTGGGATCTGCGTAGCTTTTTTGTCGGGACTGTGCTATCTTCAACCTGTCCCTAACCAACTTGACCTTCTCTTCGGCTTCTTTGATAAGATCTGGTCCGAATAAACTTCTTTCTCCCACACCATTCCATAACAATGGGGTGGTACACTTTCTTCCGTAGAGAAACTCAAATGGTGACATCTCAATGCTGGCTTGATAGCTATTGTTATAAGAAAACTCTGCGTAAGGCAGAATTTCATCCCAACTGGCTTCGTAGTCTAGGGCACATGCCCTCAACATGTCTTCAAGAATCTGATTAGTCCTTTCGGTTTGTCCATCCGTTTGAGGATGAAAGGCAGTGCTGAATTCTAACCTCGTTCCCAATGACTCGTGTAGCTGTCTCCAAAAATGGGAAGTGAATTGAGTTCCCCTATCAGACACAATACTCTTGGGCACTCCATGTAAACATACAATTCTACTCATATAGATTTTGGCCAACTTAGCACTTGTGTAGGTTGTCTTCACGGGTATGAAATGAGCCACTTTAGTTAGGCGATCCACTACAACCCAAATTGAATCATATCCTGACCTGGTCCTTGGTAATCCGGTAATGAAATCCATACCAATCTTGTCCCATTTCCAATCAGGAATAGGTAGTGGTTGAAGCAAACCTGCTGGTTTCTGATGTTCCGCCTTCACTCTACTACATACATCAAACAAAGCAATATGTTCGGCGATGTCCTTCTTGAGATTATTACACCAAAATCTTTCCTTCATGTCCATGTACATTTTGGTGTTACCCGGATGAATGGAATACGGTGAGTTGTGTGCTTCTTGCAAAATCAGTTTCCGAAGCTCCGGATCTTGTGGAACACAGATACGTTTCCCATGCCATAAAGTACCCTGTTCGTCTTCATGGAATCCTTTGGCTTTTCCCATGCCAATCTTCTCTTTAATCTCTTCAATTTCCTTGTCAATCTTCTGGGCTTCCTTGATCTTGTCCAATAAAGTGGGTTGAACATCCAAAGACATGAGATGTCCTTCAGGCACAATCTCCAATCTGAGTTTTCTAAATTGGGTACATAAATCGTCTGGCAATTCTCCTTTGGTAAGGCCATTCACAAAAACTTTACGACTTAGAGCATCCGCTACCACATTTGCTTTACCGGGGTGGTATTGCAAACTTAAGTCATAGTCCTTGATGAGTTCCAGCCATCTTCTTTGTCTCATATTAATTTCCTTCTCGGTGAAGATATACTTCAAACTCTTGTGATCTGTGAACACTTCACAACGCTTTCCCAAAAGATAGTGTCTCCATGTTTTGAGTGCATGGACAACAGAAGCTAACTCTAAATCATGAGTAGGATAGTTCACTTCATGAGTTTTGAGTTGTCTCGAGGCATAAGCCACTACTTTACCGTCTTGCATAAGTACTGCACCCAAACCTTGATGAGATGCATCACAATATACATGGAAATCTTTTTCCAAATCTGGCAGACATAAGACTGGTGCTGTCACAAGTCTCTTCTTTAATTCCTGAAAGCTGAGTTCACAACCTTCAGACCAAGCAAACTTCTTGTCTTTCTTTAGCAATTCCGTCATGGGCTTAGCTACCTTAGAGAAATTTTCAATGAACCTTCGGTAGTAACCTGCTAAGCCAAGGAAACTACGAACCTCTTTCACTGACTTGGGAGATTCCCATTCAGTTACGGCTAAAACCTTAGCAGGATCAACTGCTACACCATCCTTTGTCATAACATGTCCAAGAAAACCAACTTCATTCAACCAGAATTCACACTTGCTGAATTTGGCATAAAGTTTATGCTCTCTTAACTTCTCAAGTATTGAACACAAATGTCCTTCATGCTCTTCTTTGCTCTTGGAGTAGACTAAAATGTCATCGATGAAAACGACAACAAACTTGTCAAGGAATTCCATGAACACTTTGTTCATCATATTCATGAAATATGCTGGAGCATTGGTCAAGCCAAAAGGCATTACGGTATACTCATACAATCCATACCTTGTGGTGAAATCTGTTTTAGGTATGTCTTGTTCTCTTATCTTGAGTTGAAAATAACCTGACCGGAGATCAATCTTTGAGAACACACAAGCTCCTTCTAGCTGATCAAACAAGTCATTGATTCTAGGCAAAGGGTATTTGTTCTTGATAGTCACCTCGTTGAGTTAACGGTAATCTATGCATAACCTTTGACTTCTATCCTTCTTCTCCACAAATAAAACTGGGGCTCCCCAAGAAGAAGAACTTGGTTGAATAAATCCTTTCTGCAACTGTTCTCCAAGTTGTTTCTTGAGTTCCTTCAGTTCATCAACTGACATCTTATATGGTCTCTTGGCTATTGGTCCAGACCCTGGTACCAAATCTATATGAAACTCCACATCTCTATCGGGTGGCATTCCTGGCAATCCTTCCGGAAACACATCCGGATATTCACTGACAATTGGCACACTGTCTATGCTAACCCCCTTAAGGGAATTTAGCTTACTCCCTTTTGGTTCAAAGTTGGATCTGAATTTAATCCATTTTCTTTCCGGGGTTGTGAGTGCAACAGTACGATTAGCACAATCTAGTACTCCTTCATACTTAGCCATCCAATCCATTCCCAATATTACGTCCAGTCCTTGGGAATATAGGATTATCAGACTCACTGGGAACTTATGTTTTCCAAACTCTATTACTAGATCCCGGCATCCAAGGCTTACTATCATATCTCCACCCGGAGAACTAACTTTTATTGGACACCCAATGTTTTCCGTTGGAAACCCATTTCTATCAACAAATGCTTTTGATATGAATGAATGCGATGCTCCAGTACCAAAAAGAACAAATGCTGGAATAGAATTGAGTCTAAACTTACCAGCAACAGCATCAGGTTCCTCATAGACTTCCTCCACATTGATGCGGTTTACTTGTCCCTTTTGAAAAGGGTTGGGCTTGTTGGGTCCTTCAACTTTCTTTTCTGGGCAGTCATTTGCATAATGCCCCATCTTCTTGCACTTGAAGCATTCAACCTGACTAATGTCTCTCTTAACAGGTTGGCTTCCACTTCCACTTCCATTACCACTATGGTGGCTCTTATGTCCACCTTTGTGGTTCTTGTACTTGTCATTGTCATGACTACGGTGATGCTTGTTGTCATGACGGTTGTGGTTGTGATGCTTGTTGAATTTCCCATGCTTTTGGGATGCTGAGCTTCCGCTGTCATCATAGTGGGAACGTTTGTGAGACGATCCCGAGCTGTGCTTGTCGGAGTGCTTTCTCTTTCTACTCTCAACTTGTTTCATTTTGTTCTCCAAAATAGCAGCCTTATCACAAAGAGACTGATAAGTGGGAACATAGGCCACTGAAAGCTACAGATTCAGTTCATCATTCAGGCCTTCAAGGAATTTCTCCCTTCTCTTAGCATCGGTGTCAACTTCATCCGGTGCATAACGCGCCAGATTGTTGAACTCCTCAATATACTCTGCCACACTGCGGTGGCGTTGCTTCAAGTTATGGAACTCTTCTTTTTCAGACTCATCACTCCGGATGAGATGTGAGCAGTATGAAAGCCATCCTCAAAGATTGCCCATGTCACATCTTCTATGGGAGTGGTGATCTGGAAGTTGTCCCACCAAGTGGCGACTGGTCCTTCCAGCAAATGTGCTGCAAATCTGACCTTTTCAGCATCAGTACAACCCACAGTTACCAAGTCCTTGTTCACAGAGAGTAGCCAGTCATTGGCCACCATGGGATCAGTTATTCCTGAGAACTTTGCTGGCCTCAATCTCAAGAATCTGGTAAGCATGTCAAATCCCGGTGGGTTGTTGTTGTTGTTATTGTTGTTGTTTTGGTTCTGGATGAACGTCGTCATCATCTGCATCAGCTGAGTTTGAGCGGTCATCATTTGTTGCATTTCTGGAGTGATGTTGTTGTTGTTATTGGGGTTGGGGTTTGCACGACGGGGAGGCATCTGTAGTTTGTTCAATAGAGATAAGAATGAGATACCCATAGATGCTTTTATGCACAATACATCACACAACAATCTCAAAGCATGCAACAAAAGGATAAAGGTTCAACAACAAGATAACAAGTTTGCAAAGTAAAACACACACAGATAACAAGCCATCCACATGTCGGATGGTCAAATAACAAGTTCTCAAACAACAAGTATGATAATAAACGGTAAATGAGTAGTCAAATCTACTCCTCGGCATCAACCTCCTCCTCGACAAAGGTAAGACCTGCATTCTCCATTGTGGTCTTGTATTCCTCGACATTGGTGGTCAAGGTCTCTATCTTGGCTTTGAGAGCCCTCTTCTGGGAACGAAGCCTCTCAATCATCGTCTCTTGATGCTCGAGCTCGAAGTCCTTGGCCTGCAGTTCTTCAGTCATGTCCCGGATCTTCTTGTTCCGATCCTGGAATCGCTTCTCCTGACTCTTGAACTTTCTGGCTCTCAAACTTCGTCTCCATCTCCTTGACTATCTCATCTTGCTCTGCGAACCTTCTCACGAAGCTGTACCTGGAGTTCATCATTGCTAAGCATGACGTTGGTCCTATCAGTGTCCACGTGCCTAATGAGAGACTCTAAATCCTGGAGGTATAGACGAATTGGATCTACTGTGTCCCTCGAATCGTCCTCGAAGTCAATGGACTCTCCATCCTCATCACGTCTACCGAAGACGTGGAAGTGAGTACCTCTAACCTGTCGAGAGTGTCTCCCTAACAGACGTCCTATCAGATCCTGCATGACTACGTTAAGGCCTCTCTCCTTGTCATCATGCATGAGCTTGAAGATGATGGCCTCCGTGGTAGGCTCTGTCTGACGCCCGGGCTGATTGACCTTGAAGCCCCAAAGGTCTTTCCTTTCAAACTTGGTGAGGGGAAGCACCATGATGGTAGGAAGAGGGAGATTGAGCAAGGTGGTAAGCTCAACAATACGAGGACCAAAGCGAGTTCCCTGGAACTCCTCAACAGTGCTGATAGTAACATTAGGCATCTATTTATAAGATAGAAAAAGTTAGAACAACACAATCTAAAATGAAACACAAGGCAAAGCATCACATACATATTAAAACACACAAGTCAAGGTATACATGGATCCATTACAACAATCAAGGTTCAACTTATTTTTAAAGCAACATTTGGAAAATAAGGTGATAAGTGGTGGTCCAACTAACGAAGTATGTTTACAATCCTATCTCACTGGATCTGTTGGCTAACACAATATTTCTAGAAGCAATTAGCCTTTATTGTTCACATGACTCCATCACTAAGTGTATAATGTCTCCTCTTAAGGTTTGGTTGGTAGCCTCCAACTCTTGGGTATGTTTCTTCTCTTTCTTTAGGTCATTTTGGAGGTTGAGCATTCTGCACTTGACTCTAGCACTAAGTTCTTTGATAGTCCTCCAAGCTGCATCCCTTGCTGACTCAAAGAATGTGGGGTGCACCACAGTGTTGGTGTACATGCAGAATCCTATTTCCTTGTGGTTGTCTTCCTTGTTTTTGTACAAGTGAAGTTGCACCCACCAGTACTCAACTCCTTCATCCATCACAGGAAAGCCTTTGTACACATCTGCACCATGTATTTTCATTGCCACCATGAGGTCCTTGAGAGCCTTGGGAAACTCTGTTTCACACTCCAAAGTCATTGTCATGAGTGGTCCTTTTCTTATGGCTTCGTTGATGGAGTTCATCTACAAATAGAGATGAGAAAGAAGATTAGAAAAGTTTACGAGAAGAATAGACAAGTGTAGAAGTTGTTGAAATTTTTTCCTTAGTGGTTTCCAATCCTAGGGTCATAATCCTACAGGCAACACAGTGCTCTGATACCATCTGTAAGATCCCTCCTTTATAAGGAAAAGGATCCCTGTGATTGCAATGCTAGTCCCTGGATCAATGCTAGCATCCACAGTTTAAGATGAAGTACACATATACAAAGGTCATTATTACATCCATTCTAGAGATTAAATATAGTCTTTACAACTCCAAGGCCATAGGCCTGATACAAGAGTTTGAATAAGTAAATAAGTAAAAGTCTTCATCTTCATGTGCCACAGGCAAACATGTTGAGTGTAGACTCATGACACCTAATCCTCATCAGAGTAACCTGCAACATCACAAGTTACAGCCACAGTGGGTCAATACATTGGAATAGTATTGGCAAGTGATACCTTAGTATAAATTTTAGGTGGACTAGATACTATATGCAATTTGGCTAAGTGTAGCTTGGCTTGCTTTGCTCAAAATAGGTTTTGCCTATTAGTTGAAATCACTAAGTTTTTCTTTGTCAAAACTTTTCCCAAGGAGCCACCAATAGACATTGAGGTCCTTCACCCTTGTTCACCCATAAGTTTTTACTTAGAAATTGGGATGAGGAGATTCTTGATAGCTTCCATGTCTTGATGCTCAAGTTGTCCATTACCATGGACTTGGCTAAGTACTTAGATTTTTCCATCTGCAGAGGTGGTGCACTTTCCCCACAAGACTTGATTTTCACCAAGACAGGACCTTTCAAAAGCCTCCCCTTAGACCAAATGGACGCGCTCCAACCTATCATTCCACTACCACCAACTGTCCAAATGGCTAAGTTCTAGCAACCTATGATCCTGGCAGAGCCCATATTGCCAAGTGGTTGCACTATAAGCTTCTCAACATTTGGCCTCTAAAATCTCTTTGTTCCTGGGTGGCTTTCCACATGTGAGATACACAAGGTAAACCATATAAATGGGCCTTGTGTAACCACTCAACCAAAACCACCAATCAAGTCCCTTTCCACCCAGGTGATTCATTAACTTAGTTGTTTTATTAAGCAAAACACAAGTCCAAAGACTTAGAAATATTTTCATCATAGCAAGTATATTTCACCACCCTTGGTTACAATTAGCTAGGCTAAGCATGGCATAGATATCATCTTAACTTAGAAATTTCCTAGCAATACTACAACTACTAGGATTTCCCAACATGGCATATAAGAAAAATAATAACATACAAGACTTAGCAAAATATTTCTAATGCTTAGTATAAAACATAGGGATAGAAATATTCATGAAGTACCACTTGCCTTGGTAGTTTGGAGAGTAGCACTCCTCACAATCACAATCACTAGCACCAAAATCTACACAAAGCATCATAGCCACAATCACATACCAAACATATACAATCAAAAATACATGCATGCATGCAAAATGATGTGTGATGATTTTTAAAACTCAACAAAGCAAGTATTCAGTACTAATTCATAAACAAGTCAAAAACTTGCCAAACATCAATTATTTAAACCCTAAATCATTTCCTAAACATTTCCTATACTCAAATTATCCCTACACAAGTTTCTGCAAATAAAACCATTTTAACAGAAGCTAAACATTAAACACATTGCATATTTAGAAAGATCTTGCTCTCCTGATTCCAACGGTGTAAAATTTGTCAAATTCTAACGTGGGGATCAAAAGTTATAGCCAAATCAAATTTGAATAACAATCAGATTCAAATCCAGTTTTTAAATCTAAACCCTAGCCACGCTATTTACGATTGGCCCGTGCGGTTGGCGGATCGATCAACGAGAGCCGCACGATTTAACTAAAGATGCACGACCAGATCTAACGCGTAACGGTTCGTTAAGTGAACTATTCCTACGCGCTGGATCTAGATCTGACGGCTACAAATCAATCGACCAAAACTGAGCGGCGCTGGCGGCGGCTACTAGCGGCGGCGAGCTCTGCCTACGGTGGCACGGCACTACAGGTCGTCCTAGGGTCGTCGGAGGGGCTTACAAGAACCGTGGCGACGTGCTGACGCTCAACCTGGTGGCGGCTTGGCAAGGGGCGCACGGTGTGGGCTGCTGGAGCTCGTCGGAGTCATGCACGGCGTCAGGTGGTGCCAGACGAAGTTGTTGCCGACGCTCTGGGCATTCCTAGTACCAACCAGAGGCATCAGTAGCTGCACAAGGACAAGGCGAACCTAGTCGTATGCGAGAGAGGTCAAGGGGCGCGCAGTGCTTACCGTAATCGATCGCCGGAGTTGAGTGGCGACTCAGTCGTTTGCAGAAGCGAACGAGGACGGCGTCTTGGGTCACAAGCAGGCAAGCAAATGGTATCAGAAGGTGCACGAGGTCATGCTGGACACACTCGTTTGAATCAGAGGCACAGGGGCGGTCAGGACTCACCGGAATTTGTTGCCGGAGATGCTCAGTACCGCGGCGGCACAAGTTCGATTGTGGACAGCCTAGCGGCGCTCTGCGGTTCGTGAGTGAGGGGAATGGAGCGGAGTGGGGAGAGGATCTTATAGCCGGAGCAGGGCGGAGATTACGCACGCATTCATCGCCTATTAAGAGGATTAAAATCGCGGCAGAGGCGGGGAAGAAACGGGCGGCGACAGCGTCCGCACGCGAGATTTGGGGAAGAAGGAGTCGACGTGGAGAGGGCCCAGTTGTCTGCGAGAGAAACAGAGTGGGGGTGGGGTCCTGGCGTCAGCGACTCTGTGGGTGCGTCTGCGAGTGAAAGAGAGAGAGGGGGAACCCGGGTGGGCTAGCTGGGCTGGATTCGTTGTTGGGCTAGAAGTCTGGCGACGGCCCTTTTCTATTTCCTTTCTCTTTTTCTTTTTCTGTTTTGATTTTCTGGAATGATTTTCAAATGATTTCAAACTCTATTTGAATTCAAATCTTTTCAGGATTTTTTGCAGAGTGTAACCTTCATATTTATGGACATAAAATCATGTGGTCTCTTTGTATTAGTTTGGTCCTTTTGATCAAACAAAATAAGCAGTGCTATAGCACATGATTTGAATAAGTTTTGGAAATGGTTTCTGAATCATATTTGTTTTGTAAAATTTCACCAAACTTCAACAATCAAACACAATAACAAGAGAGCAAGCAATGCTTGGTTTAGAACAACTAACTCTTCAATTGAGAGTGACATTAGACTAATAGCTATTCACATAAAATAATGAGCATCAGATGCTCCAGTTTTGAAATGGTTTTGAAATGAAACCCTAAATGTTCATGGATGCATGGATGATATGCATGAGTCTTGAAACATGATTTTGAGGATGTTACACCATGCTTACTTACTATCTCTTTAACATATACTTCAACTAACTTCTTGGCATTATCCTTTTGATTCACTGGAATAAAATGTGCACCCTTAGTGAGTCTGTCCACAATTACCCATATCATATCCTTCCTTTTTGGTGTCATAGGTAATCCTGTGATATAGTCCATACCTATTTCCTCCCATTTCCATTCAGGAATTTCTAAGGGTTGTAATGGTCCTGCTGGATTTTGATGTTCAGCTTTCACCCTTTGACAAGTATGGCATTCAGATACATATTTAGCAATATCTCTTTTCATGTTATTCCACCAGAATAGTTCCTTCAAATCCATATAAATCTTGGTACTCCCTAGATGTATAGAATAGGGTGTATCATGTGCTTCTTTGAGTATGATATTTCTGATTTCAGTGATATCTGGAACACATTGACGATCTTGGAACCATAAAGATCCATAATCTCCAAGGCGAAAAACTGATTTTTGCCCTTGAGATATCCTCCGAATTTCCTCAGCAATAAAAGGATCTTTTTCTTGATGTCTAAAAATTGCTTGCTTAAGATAACTGTCCTGCTCTGCAACTACCTGCATAGTTGCTAATCCTCCAAGAACCTATGTTCTGATGAATTGAAGTTCCAACCTTTCCAAGTCCATTTGTAACTCTTTTGGTAACTCTCTATTGCTTGGCTGTGTATCTGCCATCTTTCTGCTTAAAGCATCTGCTACAACATTTGCTTTCCCTGGAGTGTAATTGATTGTTAAATCATAATCCTTGATTAATTCCAGCCAACGCTTCTGTCTCATATTCAATTCCTTTTGAGTGAAGAAGTGCTTGAGACTTTTATGGTCAGTGTATAACTCACATCTAGCTCCATAAAGAAAATGCCTCCATCCTTTCAGCGCAAAGACTACTGCTGCTAACTCTAAATCATGATTTGGATAGTTGACTTCATGTGGTTTCAATTGTCTTGAACCAGAAGCAATCACTTTCTGATCTTGCATTAACACACAACCCAAACCTTCTTTAGATGCATCACAATATACAGTGAAATCCTTCCCTGTTTTAGGAACTGCTAAGATTGGAGCTGTGGTCAATCTAGTCTTCAACACTTGGAAACTTGCTTCACACTTCTCATCCCACTTGAATGGTGTATTCTTCCTTAATAATTTGGTCATTGGTCCGGCTATTTTGGAGAAACCTTCAATGAATCTCCGATAATAACCAGCCATTCCTAAGAAACCTCGAATTTGCTTCACATTGGTCGATGCCGTCCACTCTAGTACCGACTGAACTTTAGATGGATTCACAACAATCCCATCCTTACGGATCACATGACCGAGGAATTCTACCTCATCTAGCCAGAACTCACACTTACTGAACTTAGCATAAAGCTTATGTTCTCTTAAAGTCTGCAATGCTATTCTCAAATGGTCAGCATGTTGTTCCTTATCCTTGGAATATATCAGAATATCATCAATAAAGATGATGACAAACTTATCGAAATATGGCATGAAGATCTTGTTCATTAGATTCATGAATATTGCTGGTGCATTGGTCAAACCAAATGGTACTACCAGATACTCATGGTGTCCATATCTTGAGACAAATTCTGTTTTTGGAACATCTTCCGGCTTGATTTTTATTTGATGGTATCCAGATCTTAAATCGATCTTTGAAAATACTCCAGCTCCTTTCACTTGATCAAACAAATCTTGAATTCTTGGTAAAGGATACTTATTCTTGATTGTCACGTTGTTCACATTTCTATAATCACCACACATCCGTCTTCCACCATCTCTCTTATCCACAAAGATTACTGGTGTTCCCCATGGAGATACACTTTCCTGTATAAATCCTTTTCTTGCTAACTCATCAATTTGCTCCTTGATTTCTTTCAACTCCTTGGGTCCCATTTTATATGGTGCTTGAGCTATTGGTGCTATACCAGGTATTAGGTCAATGGTGAACTCTATCTCCCGGTCTAGTGTCATTCCTAGTAACTCTATTGGAAAAACATCTTGGAATTCATTAACTATAGGAATCTACTCTAATTTAACTTCTTTCATTGAATTCAACTGCAGATCCACCATGATATGACTGTGTTTATATGCTTGGTAAACTATCCTTGCTCCACTTGGATTTTTGATTGAGACAGTTTTCTCCTCACAATTAATTTGAGCTCTGTGTTCCATCATCCAATCCATCGCCAGCACTACTGCAATTCCCTTCAAAGGAATCACATAAAGGTCTGCGAAATATGTACAACCACAGATCGAGATAACCTGATCTTGTTTTATGTGGCGTACAATCACATTCCCTCCTGCCGTAACTATGGTCATAGGACATTCTAATGTTGCCCTTCTAATCCCGAACTTATCACAAAATTCTTCAGAAATGAATGAAGTAGTTGCACCAGTATCAAATAGAACTTTGTCGGGATTGGTAAGGATATTGAGCGTACATATCACTGCATGCTCCGAATTATCCACCTCCTCGAGGGTTGCACAGTTTAGTTTTCCGGTAGGTCGGTTTCTTTTGCCATTATTGTTCTTGCCATTGTTTCCTCCTTTATTGGGCTGTCCATTTCCTCCACTGGATTGTCCTCCTCCTTTGGTAGGCCATCCTCCTGGTGGTTTGCTCGGACAATCTGGCTTGATATGCCCCTTCTGACCACAACCATAACAGATTACTACAGGATTTTTGCACTCCCTCTGGAAATGCCCTGGAATTCCACAGTTGTTACAGATAACATTCCTTATCGGATTAGATTGATTTCCACCACTGCCCATGTTATTGTTATTGTTGTTGTTGCCATAATTCTTATTCCGAGGTTTGAACTCCAGGTTAGGTTTAGGTTTGCTTGCCTGAATTCTCTTGGTTTCCTTCTTGGCTCTCTTCCTCCGATCCTCTTGGACATTCTTGTAGTCATCTTCAAAAGTAATGGCTGCATCTAACAACTGCTGATAAGTTTGCTTATTGGCTAACCTTAGCTGCATCCTCACAAATGGATTTAATCCACGCAAGAAACGCTTCTTCCGCTTCTCTTCTGTGTTGACATCCTCCTCCGCATAACGAGACAGTTGACTAAACTCCCGGATGTACTTCATGACACTAGTATATCCTTGCTGAAGCTCCTAAAATTCTCTCCGTTTCAACTCCATGACGCTTTCCGGAACATGATATTCACGGAATCTCTGCTTAAACTCCTCCCAGGTAAACTCCCTACCTGGTTGTTGCATGGCTAACTGATTTTCCCACCATGATGCTGCAGGTCCAGTCAGCAGATGAGTTGCATACCTCAATTTTTCCTCATCATTGCAACCCATAGTTTTCAGCTTCCTTTCTGTATCTGCTAGCCAATCTTCTGGATCCATTGGTTCAGGAGCTGATGCAAAAGGTAACAGTCTTGCATTCTGGAAATCAGATAAACTCACTCCTCCTCCTTCAGATGCCCTCTGATTTGCTCGCCCAACAACTCTTCCATGAATTTGTTCTGGGTCTCTTGCATCATTTGCATACATTGCATAAAGTTCTGCTCCATTAACGACCTCATTGGTGCTGGTGGTGGTAATGCTCCTTGATTTGCTGTATCGGCATCAGCCTTTTCCTTGGCCTCACGCTCCATCCGCTGCTGCTCTGTTTCCATTTCTACACCCGTATCCATGACCCCCTAGTCCTGCAACATAAAGCGAATACTCATAATTACATCATGCACATGTGTTCTGAGCTCGACTTTACGCACAGAACTAGTCACACAATGAAGATCCAAAGAAAATCCTAATATGCATTTCACATACTATACATAATATCATAATGATACAAAGTTCTTACAACATATACCATATAGGTATATTCGCAAACTACCGTATTCATTTCACTACCTTATTCTTTGGAGTACAATATACAGTGCTTGATAGTGTTGACTACTTGTCTCCTTCTAGTAGTAACTACGCTCATCATACATACCTGATGTCCAACCGTGATGACGTGTTATTCGTCACACAGTTTGTGGAACATATGGCCTTCCACAAGGAACATACTCTGTATCTGAAGTGTCAGTACTTGAGTCATTACTCAACCTGAGCGCATTGACTCCCTCCAGCTCAGCTGAAAAGTCTTCAGAAATATATTCAACATTATCTCGAGCCTGCATCTCCTGAGCTTCATCTCTAGAGTTGTCAACAGGATACGCAGATCCTGCGTCTCCCCAGGTGCTCTCGTGGACAAGATAATTGAATACTGGATAATGTATATTCCCTGGGCTTTGAGAAGATGTTGATGATTCAAACACTCTCTCTTCAGGGTCTTCTTCTTCATCCTGATCATCTATTGACATGGTATTTCTACTTCTATTATTAGGGTTCATTCTTGCACCCATCCAACTAGATTGTCCAACATTTCTGTTAGAACCATCTGTGGATATCTGGTGTTCATGAGATCCATTATATGATCCCATCCTCCAACCATCTGAATTCTCAATAGGAATTTCTGAGTTAGAACCATCCTCTGAGCCCTGTGGTACTGCATACCGCATATCTATAGTAGGATCATGTGTAGGTTCAGGTCTTGGTGAGTAAGGATATGGTGTAAAAGATTTCGGATCTATAGGTATATCCTTAAATATAGGTGTTGCACCACTACTTGCTTCTTTCTCTAGATGGAATGCTAACTGCTTCCTCCTTTCTAGATCAGTTAGATCCTCTAGCATGTCATTTTTGTCTTCGACAATAACTTGATGAGTCTTATAAAAAGACACAACGAGTGTCCGATATCTATCCATAAACTTGGAAGCTAACTTAGGATGCTTCTTAACCAAATTAAGATGATCTGGCATAGGTTCCGAGTCTATAGAATCATGAGGTATCACAGAGAATGTGCTACCTTCTATCTCCTTGGTCTTCTATCACAGAGAATTAGCTATTGCCTCCACAACAGCAACTTGATAGGCTGCTAAATGACTCCTACCTTCTCCTATGGGTAGATCATGATATAATCCAAGCTTCTCTAGAAGTTGGATACTCACACGATACTTGGATAACGTCCGACCATCTAGGTAAGTGATAGTGTTCACTGGAATTCTAGTTAGACAATTAAAGAGCTTTAAAAGTTGACTAAGTTGGTCTGTAAATGATCCTTGATAATCATCAAGAGTCTCCTCTTTCCTTACCAAAGTCTGTTTTGGAAACTTTGGTGCCATATCTCTGTATATCAGAAAAATAATTTTGATTAGTATCCAATGGCATATTGCATCATAACAAAGAATTATCGCACTTAAATATATAACGAAATATTCTCATTTGAATACCCATTATATGACTTTTAGAGAATTCTTTATTGTTGCTAGATTTCCTACAGGTAATACCCTTTACTAGGTTTCCAACCTAAGGTCAAAGCAATTTGCTCTGATACCAACTGTGGTGACCCAGCATACCACTGCATGTGTAGTACACTATAGTCATTGACATGACATCTACAGAACACCGTTCCGTAAATATCACATCCCTCAGAGTGGTACAACAGAAACATTGTGGGTCCATATTACAAAAGTACACACATTATTATTATTACAATACCGGAAGTTTAAGACTTCCAAAAGATTCAACTTACAAACCAAAATATAAAGTGTTTCAGCAGAATTTAAAAGTAGTAACTCCAACTAGGAGTTGAGCTCAACAGCTTATTCTATAGAGTTCATGTTGCTCGGCTCCGTTAGTTAGTACTAACTAGGTACTTAGTTTGACTCGTTCTCATCGACACCGTAGCGGATCTCGTAATCTACGCCTTCAACTCCTCCGGACATATCAGGTTCTTCGTAGAACACATCTTCTTGGCATTCGGCTGCATACATTGGCACATCTTCGGGATCCTCAGAGTCTAAGCAAGGGACCAAAGGAAAGAATGAGTAACAGCGTTACCCAACAACTTCATTATATGCAAGGTGGGAAGTTTGATGCTCTAACTACCACCTCGGATTATAAATCCTTGGTACTATGCAATTTTTGTAAATCTTTCTTCAAAGATTGATTTTATTCTGAAAAAAAACTATGACAATAAGCCTTCACAGGTTGACCAGAACTTTCATGGAGTTCCTTTCCTGCCGCGTTCGTAGCTCCTTCCCGGAACAGGGAGTAACAAGTTACAGTTCTTACACTCTGCAGAGGTGCGTTACTTTACCCATGAGAGATCAACTCCTTGTTGCACAACCGGGCGTACTTTCCCGTCCACAATTCCATGATGTGGGGCCCAGTAGTTGGTCCAAGCCAATCACTTCCCCCTTCGCGACCTCGCATGCCTCCTTGGTGTACACCATGCCCACATAATGAATTACGTCAATGGTTTGTACAAACCGTTAGATGCCACAACTATCGTGCACTACTAGGAAACTAGCTATAGATAGACATAGCTTCTGTGGCGCATGGTCCTGACCATGCGCCACAAAAGTTACCCACTGGCGCATCCGGAGACATGCGCCAAAGAACCACCAAACTTCTGTGGCCATAGAAGTTTGGTGGGACCCACACCAGCCGTTGGACCATGAATCTTCTGTGGCGCATTACTACATATGCGTCACGAAGTTTCAGTGAGACCCACAGACGGGTCGGCCGTGCTCGACCAAACTTCGTGGCGCATGTGGTGATGCGCCACGAAGTTTATATCTTCGTGGCGCATTTGGGATATGCGCCAGAAGATATATGGCCCCACTCTGCTCACCTATGTACAAGCTTCCGTGGCGCATTGTTGCTGTCAGGCGCAGGAAGAACAAACCATGGCGCATGTGCTTGGTATCTGCCACAGAAAGCTTCGTGCTTCTCAGATTATTTTCCTCTTGTGCTTTTCCTGACTAAACAAGTACCTTGAACAACAAAACAAGTACCTTCTCAGAATATACTAGAAAATCTAGTAGATAGACATGTGTAGTGGCATACATCGTTGCAAAATGCACATGCGCATAGCCTTGAATAGCAAAACAACAATGCCAAACATTCGATCATTGCAAATACACAAACTACAACATTGCAAATCCCTTCAAAGAGCTGGTGGGGGCGATGGCGGTGGAAGATGCCAAACCTCCATGTTCACGCGCGCCTGCAGCCTGTGGACGTGGTCCTCCATGGACACGTTGGGGTCGAGCACCGGCTGCCACCCGATTGGTTCCACCATGCGCGCCCTCTCCTCCGGAGATGCGAGCACGGCGTACAACCTCATGGCCTTGTTGTAGATGGCCTCGTGCCACAGTCTGGCCTCCTCCTCGATTAGGTTGACCTCTGAATCCCGCGGTGGCTAACTCCTAGCACTTCCCTTCGACCTCGCCCCTCCACTGCGAGTAGGCTGCAGGGAACGCGAGCGGGCTGTGCTCTCCAGCGAGTCTTCCAACGAGTTGTGGGAAGAAGACATGAGGGCAGGTATGTTGCTTTGGACAAGGAGTGTGGCATATATATAGAGGGGTGTCATTAAAGAGTTCTATCTGCCACCTTTATTTGGTGCAGATCTGTGCCTTAGTGTTCTGTGGCACATGGGTCAGACATGCGCCATAGAAGTTTAACCTTCTGTGGCGCATTCGTTGGCCATGCGCCACAGAACATTGAGTAAGGGCCCACTTGGCCCACTGCACCCTATGGCCAGGTTACATGGCGCATGCATGCATGCGCCACGAAGATTGAACTCTGCGCCTCTGGCCTCTATGCGCCACAGAACCCTTCGACCAGATCTGCTTAAAGGTGGCAGCATTGCTTCCTCCTCTCTCCCACCATCCATTTCACATACTTCTTCCCCCCTCCCAGCTCGTCTTCCTCCTCTCTCCCACCCCATTGTGTCTATACTTTTCTACATTTTGTTGTATTTAAACCTACTATAGTTGATAGATTGGCTAGGGAGTCTTTCTCCAACTAGTTGATCTAAAACACACCTACTTTTCTCCTCCACATCTCTACTTTTCTCTCTATAGATCTATTGATCCACACTCTCTCACATCGCGCTCTCGAGTCGGTATTCTATCTACCCGGTGAGTAATTGGCCATGAATATGCATGTTTTGTAGGTGTAAAGCTTGTCGCGTGGGCGGTGTGTATATGCGATGCATGCATGGCGCGAAGATGATGTTTGTGCATGAAGCTTGTGTGGTGCATGAATGGTTGCATGGGAAGAAGATTCTTGTTTTTGCTTGTCTCTGTCCCAGTGTGGTGCATGGATGTTTGCCGAAATGTTGATTCATTTCCATTTCGGCAAATTTTTGCACCACCCATATGTCCTACTTTTAGGAAAGGTCATGCCGAATTTTTCCGGCGACGACCATGCATGTGTGTTTTGTGTGTGTATATTTCTAATTAACCTACTCTCTGTCTTTTTGCTCTATATGTGCATACCGCGCAGGCTACCATGGTCGTTAGCATGAGCGAAGGTCGAGTTACTAGGTATAAGAAAGACGCCAAGGCGGACATGATTCGGAACAACAAGACTCAGATAATATGTCCATGTCGAACATGCAAACTCCAGCGCTAGATCGACCCTGATTCTGGAAAATTGGAGGATCACCTGCTCAGGCGCGGTTTCATGCGTGACGACTTCGATGAGGAGCTGGCAGTAAATGGTGTTGGTCATCATGAAGACTTGGGCGAGCGAGAAGACGAAGAGTCTCCCGACGGGCATGGTAATGATGACGAAGAATATACCGGCGACGGGCATGATCATCATGACGAAGAAGGAGATGTCGACGGGCATGACCATCATGAAGAAGGAGAATAAGCGAACACCCAGACGCTGCTAACTTCGGTGTTAAGGGATCCTCATGTTCAGGAACTGCTTCTCAAGGAGACGAGCAACACCAAAGCTGCAGCCAGAGAGAAAGCCAAGCTGGCGCAAATGGAGATAGATGGGATGACTCCATTATATCCTGGGTGTCGGCCCGAGGATACACGCCTAAGTGTAACGCTCAAGGCTCTAGAGATGAAGGCGGAACACAAATGGAACGACGTGAGCTTCAATGCTAACATGGAATTCTGGCACGATCGTCTTCCTAACGGGAACACATTGCCAACAAGTATAGAGGAGGCCAAGAAAATTGTGTGCCCTCTCGACCTACCGCACGTTAAATACCATGCATGTATCAATGATTGCACACTTTATCATAACGAGTACACGGAGAGAATCACATGTACGGTGTGCAGCCATGGACGGTATAAGAGAGGGAACAAGAAAGTTCCTCGAAAAGTGGTATGGTACTTTCCTATCACTCCCCGTCTACAGAGATATTTCGTAGATCCTAAGGAAGCAAAGCTAATGCAATGGCACGCGGAAAGGGAGAAACCCGAAGATGATCCAGAGAAAGGCAAGATCCTAACACACCCTTCAGACGCTAGCCAGTGGAATGCATTGGACATCGAGTTCGAAGAGTTCGGGGGCGATGCAAGGAACGTCAGGCTGGGTATGAGCACCGATGGACTCAATCCTTTTGGCAACCAGAGTAGCACGCATAGCACCTGGCCCGTGTTTGTATGGCCGTACAACATCCCCCCGTGGCTCTGCACAAAGCAAAGGTACGTACACATGAGCATTCTTATTCAGGGGCCGAAACAGCCAGGTGTTGATATGCATCTTTAACTCGGGCTATTGAAAGAGGAGTTAGCCACGTTGTGGGAGACGCCAGCCCATACGTGGGACGCCTACACTAAAGAATATTTCCCTCTGAGAGCCGCGTTGCTCACGACGGTGCAGGACTATCCTGGTTACGCATATGTATCGGCCCAGGTGAACCACGGACACAATGCATGTGTCAAGTGCATGGATAAGACCCCGCATCTCCAGCTACCCAAGGATCCCGGGTCTTCGAAAACCGTGTTCCAAGGGACTCGTAAGTGGCTTCGCATGGATCACCCGTGGAGAAAATGCGGTGACCTGTTCAATGGTAAAGATGAGCTCGAAAGTGCCCCGCGTACGAGGAGCGGCAAAGAAATCGAGGAGCTTCTAAATAATTGGGATGAGTGCCCAGTGCCAGGGAAGAAGCGACCAAGGACAAAGCCGCTTCTGGGTGTATGGAAAGCGAGGTCTATTTTCTGGGACCTGCCATACTCCACACGCCCCATAGCCTCGATGTAATGCACATCACGAAGAACGTTACCGAGAGTCTGCTTGGCACTCTCCTCAACATACCGGAGAGGACCAAGGATGGGCCGAAAGAAAGAAATGACCTGAAATTGCTTGGCATCAAGGAGCTTCAGTACCCTGATAGTGATGATGATGACGATCAAACGGAAGGGACTCAGGGTCGCTGCAAAAGGGTTAAGAAGAATGAGGTGGTTGTGCTTCGTGCTGTCTGCTTCACTCTGTGTCAGGAGGAGATCGAGTAGTTTTTCAGGTGCCTCCTAGGAGTCAAAGTTCCTCACGGTTACTCAGGCAAGATAAGCAGGTATCTCGACATAGAGAAGAAGAGGTTCAGCGGTATGAAGTCCCACGACTGTCACATGATGATGACACAAATACTTCCAGTTGCCATACGAGGGATAATGGACGAGCACGTCCGTGAGACGCTGTTTGGCTTGTGCAACTTTTTTGACGTCATCTCTAGGAAGTCGATCGGTATGAAGCAGCTCGACAGGCTACAGGAAGAGATCGTGGTGATACTATGCGAGCTCGAGATTTACTTTCCGCCGGCATTCTTCGAAATCATGGTGCATCTACTTGTCTATGTCATGGATGACATCATCCAGCTCGGGCCGACATTCCTGCATAACATGATGCCGTTTGAAAGGCTGAACGGTGTAATCAAAGGGTTCGTTCGCAACAGGTCCCGTCCAGATGGAAGCATAGCCAAGGGCTTTCTGATCTACGAGTGCATCTCTTTCTGCCAGAACTATCTAACCACCGAGAACGAGGATGTTGGAATACCCACCAAGAAGCACCTCGGCAGGCTCGCTGGGTATGGTCACCGTGAGGGCCACCGCTCACTGCATGTCGGCATTGCTAATCGACGCGCCGACTTTTCCAGGGCACACCGAGTCGCACTACAACACATTGAATTGGTCAGCCCTTGGGTGGAAGAGTACAAAAGCTTGATAGAGCAGGAGTACGTGGACCGGGCCCGCCCGAGGAAGAAAGGAGACATAACAAGAGAACACAACTCCACCTTCACGGGTTGGTTCAAGAAAAGGCTGCTGGACAATCCCCCGCAGACGCCTTCTACGGAAGATCAACAACTCATATTCTCCTTGTCACAGGGCCCAGCGCATAACGTAAAGACCTATCAGTCATACGACATCAACGGTTACAGATTCTACACCGAGGAAAAGGACATGAATAGCGAATATCAAAACTCAGGAGTTACTATGATGTCCTTTGCCGATGACGAGACTACTGTCATGGAAAGATTCTATGGAAGGATCGAGGAGATATGGGAGCTCGACTACTGTGGAGAGACGGTACCGATGTTCCGTGCTGGGCCAAGAACGTCGAAAAAGAAGGCCGATATTTCACCACCTGCGTTATACCAGATGCCAAGTCGGCAAAGAAGGCCTCCACGAAAAATGAGTTGTGGATAGTCGCTAGCCAAGTTGATCAATGTTTCTTTATTACCGACCCGTCAAAGCCCAGTCGTGTTATAGTGAGGAGGGGAAAGAGGAGCATCATCGGAATGGAAGGATCTGCCAACGAGCAAGACTTCGACAAGAATGGCGATCCGAAGATCGAAGAGGAGTCTGACAAGTACTTCAACATGCCTACTACTACTATAGTAAGAAGAAAGACCACACTACCTACTAAAGGTTGTCCGTTCACGAGAAGAAACCTCATAGTGCCCGGGCTAAAGTATTCAACCGCGAAGAAAAAAGGCAAGAAGATTGTGAAGAGAGGCTAGCTCGAGTAAAATTATATTGATGTATATGTTTCGGGTTTTTTGAGAATAATATAATTATGTATACGATATTCGGGTTTTTTTATGTATATGATTCTTGGTTTTAAATATATTTGTAACTTGTAATTAAAAATAATTTTTAAATAAGGAAAAAAATTGAGACAGCCAGGATTGAGCAGGTACCTGCAGTTAGTGTCACAAACAAAGCCCAATAGGCTAGTGAGTGATTCATGTCAAACTACAACATTGCACTGTTTTGGACTAAGTGCCAAGGTTCTGTGGCGCATATCACTAGAATGCGCCACAGAAGTTCAAACTTTTGTGGCGCATGCGAGCGATATGCGCCACAGAACATTGGCACTTAGCCAAATAACTGTTCGCCCCCTTCCCCTTTCTTTCCCCAACCTGCAGCTTTACCTCTCGCGCCCGACGACGAACCCTAGCGCCCGACGATGAACCCTAGTGCTCGACGAACCCTAGCGCCTGCACGCACCCTAGCACCAAAGGAGGAGGGAGCCGTCACTGCTGTCGGAGCCGCTGTCGGAGCCCGTGGAGGAGGGAGCCCATGGAGGAGCAGGCGCATGAGCCCGTGGTGGAGGAGGAGCCGCCACCGGAGCCCGTGGAGGAGCAGGAGAAGGAGCCTGCCCACGCCACCTCACCGTCCACGCTTCCTCGCTGTCCACGCCACCTCTCCGTCTACCCCTTGGTGAGCATCGTCGTCTCCTCCCCTCTCCCCTCTCTCTCTGTTCTTCTCTGTTCTTCTCTCTGTCGGCGTCCCTCTCTCGGACTCCTGTGAGAATTAGTGTCAACTTATCCACTTTTTTAAATGATGAACAATGTGTGAGTAATGCATCTACAGATAATGCTGAAGCTTTATCTGTAGCACACATCCAACAAGTAATGGTGAACAATGTTTGTGGTAGAAGAATGCTTGCTGCAAGTATGCCATCTTCATCTACATTGTGATTTCATCTTATTGTTACATTTGTAGCAATTCTTTTGACAAGGACTCTGAATATTGGTTGAGACTTGAGTATAATTTCAGTGTTTTTTGCATTCTAGAAATTCAGTTAGCATTACTATCAGAAATTCAGTCAGGAATTTAGTTAACTGAACTTGCAGTATCATAAAGTGGAATACACCATATTTTTCTATAGTTCACTTAAGGTATTTTGATCTTATTTGCTACAATTTAGTTCAATTATTTTGATCTTATTATTCCTATGAGTATACTGCTATTCTGGGGATCGACTCCTGTGAGAATCAGAAAATAGTGCATGATATTTTGGAGTATTTTGCATCAGTCTTCTTTTTGTTTTCAATTGTTTTCATTTGCTACTGTCAACATTTGTACAGTTAGTGACGAAAAACTTATCATGCTTTGGAGTATGTAGCAACATTAGTGACCATGACAACAATGAACTCATCATGATTTTCCAGGAGTGATTATATTGTCAATTGTGAGTGCATGAAAATAATTAAGGGTTGGTGTGCAACCTAGACAAGAATTCACCGCTATGTGTAAACAATTCAGGGTTGGAGTAGTTTAATAACCGTTTGACTAATTGCTCACTTCATCTGTACTGCATTTGTAGGTACTCCTGATCTTTGTATTGCATTTGTCTCTTGGTACTAAGTGTCATATTGAACAAGTACTATACAGTTCCCAGCATTAAGAATTGTTTCTTGCACTTTCTTGGCAGTACCTGGATTTTGACCTTTAGGTAGATTATTGAGATCGTCTTCTTGTATCCCTCCTCACAATGAACAGGGATGGGGCTGTTTATCTGCTGTTTATGCAACTCAATTATGAACTGTTTATCTATTGTTTATCTGGTTGTAAAAGATATAAATAAACATGTTTCTTCTGCCATATATTGATTTAAGATCTGTGAATTTATGTTATCTGTAGTTCTTTCATCTAGATGCATGCTCTGGCCAATTTGTGCATTGAGGTATGATCTGTCTGCTATATATTTCGTTGATCATTATGAGAAAGTGGTGGTATTTGTGTTGTTGTTTATATGAATCTGTGATGGATGATGATGGATGATGGTGTTGTGTTGCTGTTTAGATGAATCTGTGATGGATGATGATGATGGATGAAATGGTGATGTTTATATGAAATGGTGTTGTGTTGCTATTATGGTCAATGGGGTTATCATTGGGGATGGGGTGTTTTTTCTTGCAGAGATTTCAATTGAGTTGCCCGTTTGTCCCGAAGTGTTAATTCACTTCCGTTTCGGTTGAGAAATGGGCACTCGTAGGTCCAAAAATTAGCAAAGGTCATGCCGAATTTTTCGATCAATATTTGTGCTAAATTTTTGCCTCTTTCTTAGTAATAAAGCGCAAACATGTCGACTAACGATGAGGCCGGTCCTTCTAAACAAATGAGCGTCGAGGATCTAGCCCGAGAGGCCAACAATCGTTCTGGGGGCCATCCCAAGAGCATGAGGAGGCGGAGGAGATGAGAATGACACCACCACCAACGACCGTCGTCGGAGGTGCTGGGGGCGAGGAAGATCCAGATTACGAGGGGGACGACGATGACTATGATGGAACTAGTGAAGGCGGGGAGGAGGGTAACACCACCATGGATGGTGGCGAGCGCACAGATGGTGGTAGCGGCAACCCAACCACCATACAGAAGAATAAGGATATTAAGGATCGAGAGCCACAAGTGCTCACCAACGTCTGTGATGAGTTCACCGAGGTCACAGAAGGTGGCAACCCATTGCGCCTTCATCGATTGCCTGCGGGTACGTCATGCAACTCGGGTGCATCGTCCGGGAAAGCATGTCGACCAACACGTCGTACATCCGACGTAATCATGCTTTGGTCGAGAACCTCCTTAAGAAGCTTCACAAGCGATACACATTCCCAGAGAAGTTCAGAAACCTGGAGAGTAATAAGAACCCGGTGAACAAACTAGCACTGACAAAGATGGGCAACGTCTTGAGCAGCTGGAACACCCGGGTAAAGAACAACATTGACAAAGGTGAAAGCTGGGAGACTATAAGTAGGAAAATTCCGATGCTCGACGAAGAAGAGTTCAAGATATTCAAGGCGGACTTAGATACCGCTGCCTCTAAAGCATGGACTGAGTGGGGAAAGACTATGCGAGAGAAGAATATAGGTAACCACCAGCTTGAAAGTGGCGGATACAGAGGGAAACAGCCCATTTGGGACAAGGAGGACGTCGAGCTTGAATGCCTGGGTAAAGAGAACCCATGGCATAAAATTATAGACCTACAGATCCGACAATTTGTCCGGGCCTGCTACTACCTGGACCCTGTTACAGGGGAGTTCATCACTGATGACCCGGATGTGAAGGCCTTTGAGCATGAGCTGGTAAGGAATTTACTGTGGATCTCTCATTAAAATAATTAAGACAAGAATCTAAATGCATGCATGGGTTCACCTCTCCTTGTATCTCTGCAGGAGAAGGAATTGAACACTAGCGAGGACTTGTCGTCCCAAGATTCGGCGGCGGAGCCATGGGACACTGTTTTTAACAGGGCGACGAACACTTACAAGAAGAGGGAGAAGAAGTTGCCGCCAAAATCAGCTGGCCATGTGTCTGTCTTCAGTACAAGCATGAAGTTTACCGAGTACTACAAAGAGGACGCAAAGAAGAGGAGGGAGAGGAAGAACCAGTTGGCGGCTAAAGATAAAGCCGAGGTTGAAGAGCTGAAGTTGAAGGTGAAGACATTAGAGGCAAAAGTGGACAAGAAAGCGATGGACAAGTTATTGGAGGAGAAGCTTCGCGCGATCATCCCCCTGGGTTGATGGAGGGGCTAGCTGTTTGGAATGCGGGAGGTCGACAGGGGACGATAAACGTGCCCAGCTTTAGCGGCAGCAACTCAAGCATCAACGTTAACTCGTCGCCGGACTTGGTGACCCCACCGGCCACCATCGCCGCGGCGCAGCCGCAAGAGCTTATTGTCGCACAGCTGCCCCCTGCTGCTCCCGCCAAAAATACCAATATCGCACAGCCGGCGGTGGCACCAGTACCACGGGAGAATGCTGATGATAGGCCTGCTGCCGAGATCGGCCGTGTGTCGACATTAGCCGAGCTCAAGCTCCTCACCAAGGTAACTAATATCATACTCCGCTTCATCTTCTTTATGCGCCTTTGGTGATTGCCACCTCGATCATGATGCCCAACACATATGTGTCGATATTCAGGACGCTGCTTGCGTACTACTCCACAAAGTTGACGACGGCGAGTTGAAGGATGTTGCCAAGGGCAATATCATACAACCGGCGAACCGCACGATGCAGAACAATGCAATGGACGATGCCGTGATGAGGGTCCGGATTGCTCAGGTGTTGCCAGGGTGCGACGACATGGACCCCCCTTTCAACCTCAGGGAGCCGACGAACACAAGACCCTTGAAGAATGCCACGGCTGGCCCTTGACATGGCCGAAGAGTCAGATTCGTCTTACGGGGCACCTAAGCGCCACCTCGATCGCCCGACCACCACCTCGGATGCCACCTGTCACCGGCGCCACCTCGATCGTCCGGACACCACCTAGGAAGCCACCTGTCATCGTCGCCACCACCAGTCGCCACCAACAACTGTTGGGAGCGTGTGGGCCGCCCCAAGGTGATGCCGCCGTCGCAACGCAACCACCGTCGCCCCCGCCACCACCATCACCACATGGCGGCAACAACGATGATGATGAATAATTTGTCAACATCGACGACTACATCAACACCGGTGCCGGCATAGGATTGTACATGCCTGCTGTGGATGAAGAACCCTTCATCGCTCACGAGGGTCAAGGTGGGCGTCCTACTACATGCACGCAACGCCTGGTCTTTGGAGGTTTATCTCAAGAGACGCCTCCGGCCGCCGATCAACAGGAGAAACCAGTTGGATTCGTCTTTAGCCCTGACACACTCCAAAAGGCGGTTGTTGAGCACTTAGCATCCCCAATGGAGGAGCCTGCTCAGAAGACGAAGAAGCACAGGAAGAGAGGTAATAAAGCTGAGAGCCAACCTCCTTCGAAGAGGATCCGGGCTAAGGATGACGTCGTACCAGCCCGCGAGGATGGCTTGCCCAGGATACATATAGTCGGTGAAGCGATACTGACTCCGGATCTGCTTCGCCTTGCTGGTGGACATATGCTCGCTTTGAGTGATAGTATCAAGACACTAGAGGGCATTATTCTTAAAGACAAAGATCCAAATTACCCGGTTTTCACTGTCAAGGTGCCATCGGACGTGGACTTCATCCATGAAGCCCCCGCGGACGCGTTCTTCATATCGTACGAGGATGTCTTCAAGCTGTTTCTCTCGAAACGGCTGGACTATAACATGGTCCGCCTATTCACGCTCAATCTGGCGATGAAGACCAAGAGAGAGCAGACCCCCTACATCGCGATAGTGGATCCCTACTACATGCGTGATAGCCAGTTGAGGGAAGGATCTGAGACGCGTGCCAAGGCGACGGCGTATCTCGAGAAGTTCATGGTGGACCACAAGAGTACGAACACGCTTCTTTTGCCTTTCTTTCCCGAGTAAGTACACACAAACCCTAGCATTGTTAACTTAGGATTTCTTATAGCTTTCTTCCATTGCCCTTTTCCAACATCCCATTTCAATCGTGTTGTCTAGAGACAAATACTACACACTCATCGTCATTTGCACAAAGTACTCGATAGCATCGTATTTCGACTCGGCGAGTAAGAAGAATACGAAGGACTACACCATAATAAGGGGTGTTTTGAATGAGGCTCTCGAGGGCTATGCTAAAAAGGGATGCCCCTTCATCAACAAGGGGGAATGTATCAAGGATGACAAGCACGTGTTCAAGCATGTGCTCGAGTTCCCCTTCGTCAAGGAGCCGGCTACTGGCGGTGCCAAGGAGGCCTTCTATGCCATGCATCACCTTAAAGGGTTTGTCCGGGATTGCCAGAACCTAACTTTGCCATCTAGTTTCCGACCATGGGCCGAAAATTTGGCGCGAAGGGACGATGATGATCTTAGAGAAGACTTCCATCGCATCTAGGTTAAGTTGTCGGAAATCATCATGGAAGATGTCAACACGAGGGGAGGGGTCCTAAAACACAACAGAGGGTTGACTAAGAGGGAGATTGAAAATATTCTTCGTCAACAGGGTGACAACAGGACGTGGATGACGAAGGATGGCTATCTACCATTCCCGAAGCCGAGCGTTAGCAGTTCTCAACATTGATCGATGTGTGCGCCCAGAATTATCATAGATGTCTGTGTGTAGTGTTGTGTCACTAACTATATACTACCGTGGTCGTATGTTGTAAACTTCATTATTGTGGTCGTTGTCGTCAAAGTTCTATGATTATGATCGATGTGCTATCTTCTATGTTTACTGATCTTTTGCTTTAGTTTATGTGAATATATATGCATGTGAACCAATTTAGTTCTTTCTGTTGCATGATTTACTAATATGCCTTATCTATAGACATGACGAAGTGGTACGTGGTGTACAAGGGTTGGGTTCCAGGAGTCTACGATGAGTGGGAGGACTGTCAGAAACAGGTGAACAAGTTTAGCGGTAACAACTACAAAGGATACGCGACTCGAGAGGAGGCGGTAGCCAAGTGGAGGAACCACCTATGTAAGGAGAACCGGATGAAGATATTGCTAGTGCTCTTGCTCTTGCTCACCGTCATCATAGTTGTATTCTGTTTGATTCTAGTGTAGGCGAGATGAATACTTTATTTGTAATGTGATGAGATGGTGAACTTTGTAACAAACACTTGTAACAAACCACTTCATTTGACTTGTATTGTAATGTGATGATCACTTGTCTATCTCGTTCGGGCTCTAAGTAGTGTGATGGCACTATATTCATGTTTGTATTATATTCGTTTTCATATACTAAGTCAAATATACTGTTTCTGTATAATACTGTATAATACCTATATAATATTATATATTTGGACAAGTTTCAATTTTTTTTAATACCTGATACTCAAACCAGTGGCGCATCGTTTTAACCTTCTGTGGTGCATAGTGTTTCAGTGGCGCATTGTCCATAATGCGCCCTTTGAGCAATCCTATGGCGCATCAGCGAAATCGCCACGTATCATGACTTCTGTGGCGCATTTCAGAATGCGCCACACAAGTTTTCATCAGTGGAGACATAACAGTGGCGTCCCGGCCATGCGCCACAGAAGATCAATACTGATGCGCCACTGAAGAAGGATTTCCTAGTAGTGGTGGGACGATGAGGGTTCCCACCCATATGATGCATATCCTCTATGAATTACCAATTAATATGCACGCTACGAGGATAACAGCCACGACCTGCACATCTGGCTTCATGCGAGAGGAAGAAGATACAGCTGACTTCTCTGTCCTATTCCAAATCTCATGGCTAACGCGTAATATACGACGCTAGAATCACTAATGTCAGGGGTTGTTAAGTCCCTACTTGATCATCATTGTTGCAAATAGAACCCTAAGTTCTATTGCTCCATTATATCACCACTTAGGATGATATCTATGATTTCTTTATTTATGAAAATAATATTTTCTTTCTTTTATAGCATATATGATAACACACAATTTGCAAATACTTTGATAAAGACTCTTCAAAGGACATGAGCAAGTGATGAACTTGCCTTGTGATGGCAAGGTAGTGAAGTCTGATGCTTGCACTAGACCTTGAGCTTCTAGTTCTACAAAAACATCATTATTGCCCGGTAAGGACAATATTTAAAGAAGCAAAATGATTATGCAAGTAATGTGATGCATTATTTAATTTTATATGCATTTACCCCCAAAAGTTCCTTTTTGAGTAATAAAGGATCATATATTGAGTTATTTTATTTTATTTCCCTTTATTTGACTTTTATTGATTTAATAATCCTTTTAGGATTTATTAATTATACATTAAATTTATTACTAAATATTTATTTAGCATTTTTCAAAAATACTATAATATTAATAAATAATGAAAGTGATTTTTATTTATTTTTATCACCTTTCAATAATTTTGTAAAATTCCCTAAGGAATATATAAATTACAAAATTCTTATAAAAATTTAAGTGTCCAAAATTTTATATCTTATTTTATTTGGATAGAGCGGATTGTTGTAAATCCAAAAATATTTTATTTATAATTTTTGGACTTTTATTTTATTTCCTATAATTTTATTGAGGTCAGGGGCATTTTGGTCTTTTCCAATTAATCAAAAAGATTTATTAAGCAACTTTGGCTGGCCCCTTGGGCTTGTTGGGCCAGGGTGGCCCAATAGGGCAGGGTCAAAAGATAACCTCGAAGGGTTTTGGCCCACCCAGCCACTCTGCCTCCCTCTCTCCCTCGACCTTATCCCCTCCTCCTCTGACTCGACCCCGTGGCCGGCGATGCCGCCACCGTCGATTCCTGCCGTCGTCGGCCGTTCTGGCTGCCGCCGTGGTGCGAGTTAGGGTTGTCGACGATGCTCTCTCGTTCCATCCACTTGGATTTGACTCCGGGGCTTCCCCGTGGTCAGGTCCACCCCATTCCCGAACCCTAGTGTTCGGAAAAGGTGCTGTCGCCGCTGCCGTGATCCCGCCTACGGTGGTGTGTTGGGCTCATGCACTGCTGCGGCCACTGCCGTGGCAGGTGTAGGTTGCAGCGCCCCTCTGGGTGCTCCCTGTGCCGCCGTGGTTCATTAGCCCCTCTACTTCCTCTTCGATTCATCAGCGAGGACCTCGGGTAAGTTGTCGCGGTGGTGTTTTTCTATGCTACTGCTATTATTCTCCCTATGTGTATCTAGTGGATACTCATGCCGAGTGACTATGTGCTAATTTGGTTCATCTCTGGATTAGGGTTCTTGCTCTGATTAGGGTTCATAACCCCCTGTGGATCATATCTATGATGCTTTAGATCTAGTATTGTTCATATCTGATCATGGGAAATGATTGTCTGCTGTGGTTAATGATTGATAGTGGCTTTGATGATGCTAGTTCCCTGTCAGATTTATTCTAGTGGTAATCCACCATGATCCATGCTAGTGTTCAATGAAATCCTTGATTGGATTATGTTGTTGATTTGAGAGTTTACTCTTCTGTCAGAATGCTTATATTGATAGTAGTTTCTCTTAGTAGTTGCTTGCTGCAATTATAATATTGGCTTATTTGAGATTATATACTCTGAATCAAATCATTACATGTAATGATTTTCCGTTGATGCATAGATTCATTTTAATGTTGATTCCTGGCATTTGGCTTCAGGAAAATGATATGCAGTGGTTGTCCCTTTTTATCGTGGAAGCTAAGTAAAGATTGGTTTTAGTTCATTAAGAACTTATCCTTGTGATACCATTGTATTCTGGCACACAAGTGATTGAGTTTTATTTCTGGGCTTAGCTGGATAATGCTTGTGATCAAAACTGACAAGTTGACATGAAAGCTTGTATTAACTTTCCTGCCTATGATGTTGGTCTGAGGCTCTAGGATGTAATTCCTAGTTAGTTGGGCAATAGTTTGTTTGAAACTTGAAAGATTAGAGGTGCTACTCTCTCTGAGAGATGTGCCCTGATCTGATAAGATCAAATGAAAATGGTCTAAGTTGCAAAAATACACTAAACCCAGTGATGCTGGTCCGAGGGTTTAGTGTTTGTGGTTGAGCTTGATTTACTTATCTTTGAAATCTCTAGGATAGATTCACCCCTCTTGGTTGATTATTGAGAGATTATTTCATAAAGCAACACATGCTTTTATGATGAAATCATGTGATGGTTTTATGAGGCTCACCACAGATTCTGATGTGGATGTAGTAGATTGATGATGATCTTGATCTTGATCTGGATCTGCTTTTGCTGTGCTCTTGAGCTTGATCCTGAGCTTGCCTGCTCCTTCTAGCTCCTGGGCTTGACCTTGCTGTCCACCAGATCCATCCCCCTCCTTATGTCACCATCCTGGTGATGTTTGGGTTGATCTGGGTTGTTGGGTTTGGCTGCTGTTCTTGGTTTGACTGCTGTTCACCCTGGCTGTGCTGGTGTGTTGTGTAGTGGAGTGGTGCACTAGTGCTTTCCCCCATGGTTGTGCTATGGTTTTGTGATATTAGTTGTGCTTGTGAGGTCGACAGCACACCCCTTGCATGCTTGTGTGTGTGCAGCTTGTGTGTCTGCTATGCACTTGTGGATAGGTTCAGAAAGTTTTGAGGTCACCAAATGTCATTGTATGCTTGCTTCACAACTTCGAGGTCACCAAATGTCATTCCAACATAAGGAACAAGAGGCTATGAGCAAATCTCTTCACTAGCTTCTTTAGTAGCAAAAGAAGCATTGCCACTTGCTGTACTTTCTGCTCCTGTAGTAAATTGTTAACTAGAGTTTCCTGTAGCAGCATATCATTCAGAAGTAGATTCTGGTGTAGCAAATCCTTCAACGACATATCCTTCAACATCGTATCCTTCAACAGCCTAGTTGAGGTCGAATCCTCCGAGTATGCTGTAAGCAACAAACCCCTACAATTCAAATAGCAAAAGTTCAGGTCGAATTATTTGCTATAGGAAAATATGATGAATCTTTAAACCATAATTGTGCAACATATCAACATGAAGCAATATTAGTTGCTCCAGACTATTACTACAATATTGTACACTACAGTACATTACAACACATGTTCTTCAAGAAATAAACGCAGCAGTAAAAGGTAGTTTGATCCATGCTGTAGATTTTTGCTACATATGATTCAATACAACACATGATTCAATACAATACATGATTCAGTTTTAGTACATGTTCTACTTATTTTGCTGCATACTTTTGCTACAATGTACCATATAAAGCAACAATGTACAATTTCTCTTTGCTACAATGTACTATCTGAAGCAATAATGATTTAGTACTTTTGCTACAATATAAAGTTTTTCTGCTACCTAGTAGCACCATATGAATAAACAATGGTGGAAACCTTGGAAGGAAAATTAGGGAGAGAGGGAGTGCTCAACGACAAAGCTGGTTCTTCAAGCTCTGTATCTTGATTGAAAAACATTGGGGGATTCACATGTTGGGATTGATTCGTTTGCAGCAACGTCCTTGCGGCACCGAAATTCACCGGATCGGACTCATGGCGCTTTCGTGTTGTAGGGTTTGATCCACCAATTGAAGCGATGATTGGTGAAGGTTTAAGGTGGTGAGGATGGCCAGAAGGTGGGTACAATATGGAGGAGGAAAGATGGCTCATCTACGGCATCATGAGAGGATATCGAAGCCATGGTTGCTCTCTATCGTCCTCACAGCGACGCCCTCCTCGCGACCAACCTACGATCTATTCTATTTGTTGGTTTTTCTACAATGAATTATTACATGCTATGGTGCAACAAAAGCGGGACAGAGTGGTACATACCTCCTACTAGAAACATGACAATGTAATTCCCAAGTGAATACTCATCATATTTCTAGAGAACTCTTTACCATTGCTACATACCTCCTACAAGTTCTACCCATTTAATAGGTTTCCAACCTAAGGTCAAAGCTTTTGCTCTGATACCAGCTGTGGTGACCCAGCATACCACTGCATGTTGTAGTATACTATAGTCGTGGACATAACACTCACGGATTACCATTCCGCAAATATTACATCCTTAGAGTGGTACAACAGAAACAAACCGGGTCCACATCATACATTATCATTATTACAACCAGAAATTACATGACGACTCTGAGATCCTCTTAGGTCCATAGAGGTATCCCGATGACTCAGGGCTAAACTATAATAACTCGGAGAATAGAATATAGATAGAGGATAGAGATCTATGCTACTGTATTAGATCACTATGAATGCTACATCTACACTTCAGATACATCGGTCTCCATTCCATAGATGTTTTCGTAATTGTTCCATTCGACATTTCCGGATACTTCTGGTTCTTCATAGCGGAATTATTCTTGGTCTTCAATTGGATATAGTATTTCCTCTTCCTGACCGTTATTATCTTCAGAATCTAGCAAGGATTAATAAGATACGTTGAGTACGAGCGTACTCAGCAAGTTCACCAAAAAGGAGTGTTTGATGCACTATATCTACAGCCATAGACCATAGGTCATAGGCAATGCAGGTTTTCGTAAACATTTCTTCAAAGGTTGCTTTTATTCTGAAAAGCTATGTCCGCTAGCCTTCATAGGTTTACCAGAACTTTCATGGAGTTCCTTTCCTGCAGCATTCGTAGCTCCTTCCCGGAACAGGGAGTAAGAAGTTACAGTTCTTATACTCTGCATAGGTGCGTCACTTTACCCATGAGAGATCAAATCCTTGATGCACAACCAGGCAAACCTTTCCGTTCCACACTTCCTATGGTGTGGGGCCCAGTAGATGATCGAAGCCAATCACTGTCCTTCTCCGCGACCCCGCATACACCACAATTATTATATGCCCAAATTCAAGGTAGACCTTTCCCCGTATAAAATGGCTATACCTTAGTTGGATACACACAACAACCATTAACACTAGTAATCTGACTTTTCTAAGCCCAGATCTATGGTAGACCTTTCCCCGTCTAAAACGGCTATACCCACGATCTGTAGCTCACAAATGCCCATAACAGTGTGCAATGCATGCGAAAGGGAGCCGATCCAGCTGACTTCTCCGTCCCATTCCAAATCTCATGGTTAACGCGTAATATACGGTGCAAGAATCACTGGCGACATTGGTTGTTAAGTCCTAGATGATATATTCCTATGTAGTGGTATCCCACTGCCAGTCTTAATATATTAACTGATCACCCTGGATCAGTAACTGATACTTCAAGTTAATTATGAAAATAGTGTTTTCGACCTTTTTGAAATGCAGGTGATGACACACAGTTTGCAATTACTTTACAGAAAATAATCAAAGGACATGAGAAAGTGTGAACTTGCCTTGATAAAGCGACGTATTGTAGTCGAATGTCTCGACTTGACCCTGGACCTCGGTTTCTACAAAAATATCATCATTGCCTAGTAAGGACAATGTTTAAAGAAGCAATATGCTGTTATGCATAAGTAATGAGATGCATAATGCAAAATCCCAAGTAATTCTTCAATCATTACCAGTGAGATATATTTATGATTTATTTAAGATTTGCTTTAGTTTAAGTTTACTTCATAAGAAAGATAAATATATAAACTATGAAGAGTAAAGTACAATTATAATATAATTCTATGGTTCCATGATATTACGTAATTATTAAAAAAATCATGTTTTAAGTTGTCATGGCTTTAAAGAAATGATATAGTGTTTCTTTTGAAGTGGCAAAAAGAATAACATTTAAGAAAATATTATTTATGTTAAGTTATTGAACTTTGAAGATTAATAAGATTGAAGCTATGGTTTTGTAATAAGGTTTAATTGATTTGAGTTATTATATATATAGCTTAAGATATCTTAGACCAAAGTAAACTATAAAAATGTAATTGGACTTGAGATATAGCATTTGTAGTATTATCAATTATTAGGGTTTTTCCTAAGCATAATAAAAAAATGAAACCATATAATTATGGAACTTTGTTTTAAATATGTAAATTTAGCATGTGTGATATTTATAGATCACACCTTGAGATTTTTTCTTTATAAATAAAAATAGATGGATTTTATTATACTTTATTTAATGAATTTCAAGTTTGATAAATATGATTATTTATGAATTGTTAATGATTTGCAAAGGATAACTTTGTAAATCCTGACTTATAGTTAGTTAAGGATTTTAAAAGAATATTATAAAGTTAATTGTTTACACCTAGGTTTTATATTAAATTATAATTATGGTTTAGACTAGTTAGATTCAAAATATTATGTTTTGAATAAGATCATTTCTTACTTAGGAAATAATATTAAACACTTAACAAAACAATTATCTTATTTTAATAACTTAGATAATTCAAGTTATATGATATAAGAATTTTAAAATGTTTTTATAATAATATACTTAGTACCTTTCTAATAAATATACTTGCTTAACTTCTTAAAAATGAATTTTATTTATTTTTAAACATTATCTTTATTATTATATTTTTTATGCAATTTATTAATTATTTAATGTCCTTAAATATTTGTTTTAAATTTTTTTAGTAAAATTTTAAGTTAGTATTTTTATGAGATAAGAGATTTCTTTTGATTCATAAAAATGATTTTTATTTATTTTTAGGATTTTTTCTATATTTATTAATTTTCATTTAAATATTTTTCTTAGGTGGATATTATTTTAATAAACATTTGTATGTATTGAATATATTTTTAGGATTTTTCTACATTTTTCTAGAGCTTAGAATGTGTAGAAGGTATTTTAATAATTTCCACTTTTGTTTTTATTTATATTGGGCCAAGTTCTTGGGCCCATCTAGCCCAATACCCAGCTCAGTCCACCTGGTTGGACTAAGCCACAGAGCCCAACCGACCGAGTCGGTCAACTTGATCCATTCGGCCCCTTCCCTTCTCCCATGCTGCATCGTTCCTCACCTTCTTCCTCTCTGGCGACGTGGTGTCGCCGCCATCGCCGCGAAACCATGGCCGGCCTCGGCCTCCATGGCCGCCGCCATCGGTTGTCCTCGACGCGCTCCCCTCCACTACTCCTTCCTATCCAATTCGATCTATCATTTGATCCCCTTTTCGCTCGCCCACACTACATTCTTGTTGCTAGGGTTTCGGCTTTGACTCCGATGTGCTCTGGTGACCCCTGGATGGTGATGGTGCGGTTTTGGTGATCTGATGATTGGTTGGTTGCTGGTGCCGCCTCTTCCACGCACAGGCATCCATGGGTGCGGGTTAAGTACCACGGTGCTCCTCGTGCCGCCGCGTCGTGGTGATGATGCTGGTGCACGGTGAAGTCCTCCCCGTGTGTGCACTGCTATGGTCACGCGAGCCCTGTCTCGCCATGCCGCTGTGGTTGTGCCTCGGGCACCAGGTACACGCCCAAATGCTCATTTTCCTCACCCCTCTTCTTTTCTCTCAAATCTCTCTCACAGCATATTGTTCTAGTAGTTGCCATTGAGTATGATTAGTTGATGTGCTGCAACTTTGATTTGGATCTCCTTTAAGGATACTGAGAGGATGTTCGCCATGTTCTGATGATTGTTAGTTTAGCTGGAACTAATATAACACAATTCTCATACTGAAAGTGATACAATGGAAATTTTTGGATTCAAACACGTGGTTTGGATCAAATTTCATGGGATTCTAAAGTACCCTATAAACTTGATGTTTTGATTATTAATTTACCAAAGCTTTGTTTCAGGAAGTAGTTTTTCTGTAACCTTATACCTATTAGATATAACAGCAAAATGGGTATATGTCTCTGGCTAAAATGATGGTATGTATTAATCTTATTGCATGTACAGATTGTCAGAGAGATCATAATTTAAAGAATGATTCCTAGAAATTTTTATTCATACAAGATGATGAATCTTGTATGAATGTTTCCTGTAAGCATAGCTTACATGTTTCCTTTAACACTGTTTTCATGACAGTCTGAATGGTTGCAATGATTCCTATATTGCTAAGATGGGGAGATGATAGATTATATTTGGAGAGCCTTTACTAAATGATGAACTGTTTGTTAAATTATCTAGGAATTATTACTATGAGGTTTGCCACTGTGGTGCTTCCCTTTGGATTGAGCACAGTGGTGAACAACACAATAGCTATACATGAGGGTTGATTTTTTTTGCAAGGAATCTAGTGTTGACTGCCAATCAAGTAGTATATAAAAGATATGATTCCTAGAATATACTAGAGAAATGATTACACTCTTTTCTAATGGAATTTTCCATAGTGGCTTCTGCTAATATGGTCCTGCTATTGTGATGCCTCTTTGGAGTGTACACAATAGCCTGGTAGTATCTAGCATGTTCAGATGAGATTGATTTAGCTAAATGAATGTATTGCAAAATGGATTCCTTACTTATCAGTGGCATCTACTATCTGAGCTACTGCTGTGGTGCCTCCATTCATGGAGTGTGCACAGTGATGGCCTAGGTAGCATGATCTGCAGTTGTGAACTACTGCCTTGACTCTTTTCTAGCTATAACTTATAGTACAATTGATAGCTTGTATATAAGTGAGTGTCAATTTATTCTGTCAATATGACAATGATAATTTAAATGATTTAAAGTTGTTGTAAGCTAGGAAAATGATTATGTGGTGATGATTTCTTGTACTGTGTAGATTCAATAGTGGAATGCCACTGTGATGCCTCCTTTAGGATGAAACACAGTGATTTTCCACTAATGGATCTGCTAGACTTGCCAAATAGGCGTGGAAAATGATATCCTCTAATCTGGATGATCTAGATGTACCACCCTACTATTTGACCTTGGTCCATGATGCACAAGGCTGAGGCCAAACTCTTAGAGAGATAAGAACAGATAATTTGTTGGCTTTTAACAGCTCTAGGATGAACTAGTGTAGCAATTCTACACTATACTGAGAGCTCTCTCCCTCTTCCCCACTAATGCTTGTTTTAATTTGACAAGAACAGATACTAGCATGGTTCTAGTAGCCAACCTGATGCTTGTAGTGGAGATAGATGACTTGGTTGTGGATGTTGTGGTGATTTTGTTCTGTTGCTAGATCTAGTGTCTGCCCTGCTCCTCCTTGCACTCCTGGACTTCTCCCCCTCGCTGCTCACTTGGTCTACTCCTTATGCTCCTGGCCTCCTCCTGGTGTCCTTGGATGGCTTCCTTGAGCAACCAGGGTGCTAGTGATGTGGTGGTAGTGCACTATGGAGTTTTGGTGTTAAACTTATGAACTCTGGAATGTAAGGATGCCTGTGTGGTTGATCTTTGTTGGTTGTGTTGGCTGTTTCTTGCTATGGTGAAGTAATTTCAGCATAGCACTCCCCTGCTACGGCTGTGTACTTATCTCTCTCTCTCATAGTGCCTCCTATGTTGACAGCACATAGACATGCATGTGTGTGAGCTGTGTGTGGGCTTGCCTCACCCAGATGCATCAGATCAAGTTAAAATCTCTTGATATTTGCTGATGGTTTTACTATTTGACTTTTACCTTATACTAAATTGGTGAAACTTGCCCATCTGCCTGTGAGGTTGTACTGAGGCAAAATTTGCAATAAGAACAGATACTATTTCATTTGGTGAAACTTGCCCCATTTTAATATGCTCAATGATGTGACAAAACAGTGCATTGCACTGTTACTACTGAGAGCACAAATACTAACCCCTGACCTTTTTTATTTTTTTATCTTCAATTTAATTTGTTTTGCAGGAATCAAAAGATTATCCAGGAATATCAAGACTAGATATAGGAATTCTAGTTTATATTTGAATTATTGTAATTTTCTTATTCTTTTGTATTAACCATGTAATACTTATATTTTTGATTAAAGTATTTCTTTTCTAATAATAAATTATGTAATGATATTGTAATGTAATAATTTTTATTATTATAATTGTATCCATCTCTTATTATTTCTTTATTGTAAAATAATAATGTAATATATATTCTTTTAATAAAGAATTCTTCTACTTGTTTTAATTATGTAATTCATTTTCCATTTTCTTTATTCACTTATTTGTTTTATTGTTGTAATTTATTTTCTTTTCTCCATTTTGTTATTTTATTATAATCTTTCCTTTATTCTTTTATTGTAAAAGAATAATGTAATGTTGTTCTTAAATAATCTTTATACTTTTGTTAATAATACTTGTATTTGTCTTATTGTGATTAATTATTATAAAGCAAATTTCTCCCCTCATAATTCCAGAAAACAATAGAGATTATGTCAAAATTCATCTCACTCCCCTTCTGATGTTACAAAACCTAATTCATCGGAGTGAGAATTCTGATCACTCCAGTCTTTTAATTTGGCAAAAAAATTACCCGGATTTTCAGATGCATGCATGCAGATGCACAAAATCCTAAATCTACCCTTCGTCTAGTCCTAAATGCTGGGATGTTATAGACTTCCCCCCTTAAATTAAACTTCGTCCCGAATTTTATGGTTTCTTGTTTCAAGAAGGTTTCCGATAGTCTTGTCCTGAGTTTTCTTCTTTCCTCCCAGTTTCTTGTCTTTCCAAAGTAATGCTTTTAATAAACTCAGCACTCCTTGAGTTTACCCTCAACCTTGATTAGGTTATTTTTAATGCCTAATGCTAATTCATACTTCCTCCCGAAGCTTCATGAGATTACTTTTAACCCTGAACAACTTTATGGACGAAGGACTACTGATACTAAACATACCTGTCGTAGCTTCGTCAACGTGGTTCCATCCAACGTTTCCACCCCTTGATGGTGGTTTTACTCCTCGAGTAACCAACTTGTAGGGACATTCAGATCTCCTATGTCCTTCCAGACCACACCTATAGCACACCTTTCCGGTCTTCCAACAATCCCTCCTTATATGACCTAATGCTCCACACTTACCGCATATGATTTGTTTCTTTCGTTTTGGTGACTCATACTTTGATGTGTCACTTGTGGATATGAATCTAGGTATGAAACTTAAGTTTGATGTTGACTTAGTAAATTGAAACCTCTTTGGTTCCCTTTTAGCTCTTTTCTTGGCTAATTTCTTCCTCTCTTTCAATAACATCTTGTAATCATCCTCGAAAGTAATTGCTACATCAACCAACTCTTGGAAACGTCATATTGCAGCCCCTCATATTTTCATCTTCATATAAGGGTTTAGTCCTTTCAAGAACCTTTTCTTGCGCTTCTCCTCTGTATTTACCTCATCAACGGCATAACGAGATAATTGACTAAACTTGATAATATATTTCATCACAGTTTCATCGTTTTGCCGTAAGTCCATGAATGCTCTCCTTTTAAATTCCATAATGCTCTCTGGAACATGATACTCGCGAAACTTCTGCTTGAATTCTTCCCAAGTGAATATCTCTTCTGGTGTGTGCATAGCTAATTGATTCTCCCACCAATTTGCGGCAGATCTGGATAGAAGAAATGTTGTATAACATAACTTCTCATCATCATTGCATCCTACTGTTTTAAGTTTCTTTTCTGTATCCATCAGCCAATCCTCCGCATCCATTGATTTTGATGCAGATCCAAAAGGAATTGGTTTGGCGTTTTGAAAATCAGAAAGACTTACTTTGATGTCTTTGTTTTCCTCTCTGGGTCCAATTCGTTTGAGTATTTCCTGCATGAACCTATTCTGGTACTCTCGCATCATTTGCATGTATTGCATGAAATTCTCCTCTGTCAACGGACGATTTGATGGTCCAGTTGCAATTACATCCATATTGCTTTCCCTCTACTTAGCTTCTTGTTCCAGACGCTGTCTTTCAAACCCAGCTTCTACTCATGTATCCATACCCTCTCTAGTCCTGTTACATAAAGCGATTACTCATACTTTCATCATGCATATGTTTTCTGAGCTCAACTCTATGCACAGTGCTAGTCACACAAGGAAATCAAGAACCAAACCCAAATAACAACCAAACCTATACCATGTATTATACATGGTTTTTATAAACTATTACAAACAATCCTCACAACTACGGTTTGACTCTCACTTAGTACATTAATTGTATGTTTCAAGGACTTGCTTGCTCGTATGAGCATGCCCTTACTTCTTAAGTCATGCCTCTCAAACACTACGATGTACATTACTGGTTATGTACATCATTTAAACCCTTTACTTCTATGGATTGTCTCTTCTTACTTTTCTCTCTCTTTCTAGTACTTCCTAGAATTCCGTCTATGATGACGTGAAGTCCCACAACTACCTTCTGGAGTATATATGAAGGGTTTCGCAGCATAGTAAATCAAAATTTTCTACGGAAGCGAACAGAGGGAAAGCCAAGATCTAATCTAGGAGATGCAAACAACGAGAGAGATTGGATTAGATCTTCATACCCTTGAAGATTCAGACAATGAACGCGTTAACGGGCGTGGGTGATGTAGTCGTACTCGCTTCTCCTCCTCGCGATCCGATCCGATCCAGCACCACAAGTGGCGGTGCCTCCGTGAGTTGCACACGTGCGGCACCTCGACGTCTCCTCCTTCCTCGGACCAGCAAGTATGGTGGAGAGATAGATTGGATCTCTGACAACACGGCGTGGTGTATATGGTGGAGAATTTCTGCCGCAGGGCTTCGCCTACAAACAGTCGGGAGGGAGAGAGGAAGGGCAGCAGGGCAACTAGGGTTTGGAGGAAGGTGTAGGTTGGGGGTATGAGAGGGGGCGCACCAGCCCTCTATATATAGAGGGGGGGGGTGCGGCCAGCCCTAGCCTCTCCTCCAAGCCTATCTCTAGTTTAAACAATTTAAACTCTCCCTTATCTAGAAATCCTATCTTATCTTATCTCTAGTTTAAACGATTTAAACTCTCTAGGATCGGCTGGGCCCTATGGGGCCTTGTGCCCCTGGCCCAATGCGGCCAGGACACTCCCTCATAGGCCCATGCCCCCTCCCGGAAGGTGGGACCACGTTGGCCCCCTTCCGAAAGGTTCTAGAAGCTTCCGGTACAATACCGATTAACCCGGAACAATTCCGAACTCCAAAAACTGCACTGCCTTATATGAATCTTATTCTCCGGACCATTCCGGAACCTCTCGTGATATCCCGGATCCCATCCGAGACTCTGAACAAAAATTCATAAACCAAGTATCCAATCTATCCTAGCGTCTAGACACGTTAAGTGTGTGACCCTGCGGGTTCGAGAATATGCAGACATGATCTTCTATCAATAATCAACAGCGGGGTCTGGGCAGCCATATTGACTCCCATACATTCATCGATGATCATATCGGATGAACCACGATGCCAGGATTCAATCAATCCCATATATATATTCCCTTTGTCTCGCGATATTTTACCTGCCCGAGATTCGATCGTCGGTATCGTCATACCTAGTTCAATCTCGTTCACAGCAAGTACTTTAATCGTTCCGTAATCCGATATCACTTTGTGATTAACTCCTTAACCACATGCTTGCAAGCGGTGTTGATATCGATTACCGAGTGGGCCCGAAGTATATCTCTCCGACTTGGGAGGGACAAATCCCATCTCGATACATACAACCCAACAGATACTTTCCGATCACCTGAGAGACACCTTTATGATCACCCTCTCATAGGATGACGTTTGATGACCTCAAAGCTTTCTTCCGATACCAGGGAGTTGCATTATCTCATGGTCTAAGGAATACAATATTTGACATAGGAAAAGCTTCAAAAGATGAACACGATGACACGATCTAATTGCTTCGCTTAGTTTGGGTCTGTCCACCATATCATTCTCCCAATGATATGATCTCATTATCAATTGACAACTCATGTCTATGGTTAGGAAACCTTAACCATCATTGATCAATGAGCTAGTCCATAGAGGCGTACTAGGGACACGGTGTTGTTCACAAACCACACAAGTATTAATGTTTCCGCTTAATACAATTCTAGCATGGAATATAAACTTTATCATGAACAAGAATTATAATAATAACATCTTTATTATTGCCTCTAGGGCATAATTCCAACAGTCTCCCACTTGCACTAGAGTCAATAATCTAGTTTACATTTGGCAACAATCTCACACCCATGGCACTAAGGTGCTGATCATGTTTTACACGTGGAAGAGGTTTAGTCAATGGATCTGCGACATTCAGATCTGTATGTACTTTGCTGATCTTCAGATCTCCATCTGCTATATAATCTCGGATTATATGAAACTTAGTTGATATGCTTGGTCTTTGGATGATATCTTGGTTCCTTAGCAAGTGCTATGGCGCCAGTGTTGTCACACAATATCTCCAGTGGGTCCAATGCACTTGGAACCACGCCAAGCTCAGTGATGAAGTTTCTGATCCAAACTCCTTCACTTGACGCTTCTGCAGCAGCCATGTATTCCGCTTCTACTGTAGATCCTGCGATCACGCTTTGCTTGCAGCTTCTCCAGCTCACAGCTCCTCCATTCAAAATATACACGTATCCTGTCTGAGATTTAGAATCATCCTTGTCGATTCGAAACTAGCATCGGCGTAACCTTTTCTGACGGAATGTTCATCACCCCATAGACTAAGAACATTTCTTTAGTCCTATTTAGGTACCTTAGGATGTTCTTCACGGCTGTCCATGTTCCTCTGGATCACTTTGATATCTGCTCGTCAAACTAAGAGCATTGGACACATCTGGTCTAGTACACAGCATGGCATACATGATGGAACCTATGGCCGAGGCATAAGGCACTTTGCTCATAGCTTCCCTATCATTTACCGTAGCTGGACACTGATCCTTGCTCAATATCTTACCTGACAACATAGGCACTAAACCTTTCAATGCCTTATCCATTCTGAACCTTTTCAGAACTTTGTCTAGGTATGTACTCTGGCTTAAAGCTATCAGGCGTCTTTGTCTATCTCTATAGATTTTGATGCCCAATATATAAGCAGCTTCACCTAGGTCTTTCATTGAAAAACACTTGTTCAAATAACTCTTCACATCATTAAGCATGTCGATGTCATTTCCAATAATCAGTATGTCATCCACATATAGTACCAGAAACGTCACCGAGCTCCCACTCACTTTCTTGTAGATGCAAGCTTCATAGCAATTTGGAACAAATCCAAAGCTCTTGATCACTTGATCAAAACGAAGATTCCAACTCCGAGACGCTTGCTTTAGTCCATAAATGGAACGCTGAAGTTTGCATACTTTATCAGCATCCTTAGGATCGACAAAACCTTCGGGTTGCATCATATACAACTCTTCATCAATGTTGCCATTGAGGAAAGCAGTCTTGACATCCATTTGCCATATTTCATAATCATGAAACGCAGCAATTGCTAATAAAATCCGAATGGACTTAAACATCGCTACGGGAGAGAAAGTCTCATCGTAGTCAACACCTTGAACTTGTCGAAAACCTTTCGCAACAAGACGTGCTTTATAGACGGTAACATTACCATCCGCGTCCGTTTTCTTCTTGAAGATCCATTTGCACTCAACGGCCTTTCGGTCGCTAGGAGGGTCCACCAAAGTCCATACTTGGTTTTCGCTCATGGATCCCAATTCGGATTTCATGGCTTCTAGCCATTTCTCAGAATCTGGGCTCATCATACCGGAGAACGGGGTTTTGATCATCTTGCCCATGAGGCATGGTTCGCATGTGTCAAATGATTCAAAATCAAGAGACTCCAAAAGTCCATCAGAATGGAGTTTCTTCATGCGCTTTACACCAATATGACCTGAGCAATGATTGCCACAAATAAGTAGTATTATCACTATCTACTTTGCATCTCTTAGCCTCAATGTTATGGATGTGTGTTTCATCCCTTTCGAGATTTAGAAGAAATAAACCATTTACAAGGGGTGCATGACCATAAAAGATGTTACTCATAAAAATAGAACAACCACTATTCTCCGATTTAAATGAATAACCGTCTTGCAATAAACACGATCCAGAAATAATGTTCATGCTCAACGCAGGCACATAATAACATTTATTAAGGTTTAAAACTAATCCCGAAGGTAAAACTAAGGAGGCGTGCGACGCCATCACATCAACTCTTGATCCGTTGCCAGCAGCATCGTCACCTCATCCCTCAAGCCGTCGTCTATTCCGTAGCTCTGTTTGAGTTACAAATATTAGCAACGAGATCAAATACCCAGGCACTACAACGAGGGCTAGTAAGGAAAACATCAATAACATGTATATCAAATATACCTTTGATGGTGCCAGCCTTCTTGTTCGCTAAGTACTTGGACGATTCTTCCGATGACCCTTGTCCTTGCAATAGAAGCACTCGATTCCGCTTAGGTCCAGACTTGAGCTTCTTCTCAGCAGGGGCAACGCGCTTGCCACCGCTTTTCTTGAAGGGATTCTTTGCACCTTTACCTTTCTTAAAGGAGGGCTTGTTGACCATCAACACATGATTATCCTTCTTGATGTCCACCTCCGTAGCCTTCAGCTTTGCGAAGAGCTCGGTGATCGTATCAGTGGAACCAATCTGATTATGAGTCACTGTAAAACTTTTGTAGCTGGGAGGGAGTGATTGCAGAACCCTGTCAATCTTGAGCTCCTCTGGAATCTTGTAGTCCAGTTGCTCAAGGCGTTGAGTGTAGCCCGACATCTTAATGGCGTGCTCACTAACGGAACTCCCTTCCTCCATCTTGCAGTTAAAGAACTTCTCGGAGATCTCATATCTCTCAGAACGGGCCTGAGTCTGAAACATGGTTTTCAGCTCCTCGAGAATCTCAAAGGGCCCGGGATAGTTTTCAAAATGATTTTGAAGTTCCGGTTCCATAGCAAACAACATGGTGCTCTTAATCACACCATAATCATCTTTCTTGTTGATGAACAGCTTTCTCATCAGCCGTAGCGATTGCGGAGGGTCACCTAACGCTTTCCCAAGGACATAGTCCTTTTGTCCGCCGCATGTAATGATTCTTAGATTGCGGAACCAATTGGTGAAGTTAGACCCATTGTTTCTAAGCTTTTCTTTCTCAGCAAAAACGTTGAAGTTGAAGTTGGACTTGGCCATGTGATCTACAGTATTTGCAAGTACAATTTAGACTATGTTCATGATAAATAGTTCAACTTAATCAAATTACTAGATGAACTCCCACTAAATTCAACATCCCTCAAGTTGTTTAGTGAACACGATCCAAATTCACCACACCTAATCCGATCATCACGAGAAGAGATGTGGTTTCAATGGTGGACAACGAAGTGTCGATCATATCATTCATATGACTCATGCTTAACCTTTCGGTTCTTGTGTTCCGAGGCCATGTCTGCAGTACATGCTAGGCTAGTTTAGTTAGACCATAGTATTTGAGCGTGTTCAAAACTGGCTTGCACCCGTTGTATGTGAGCGTAGAGTCTATAGCACCCGATCATCACGTGATGCTTGGACACGACGAACTTTCGCAACGGTGCATACTCGGGGAGAACACGGTTTTATCTTGATCTTTAAGTGAGGAATCATCTTATAATGCTACTCATGATCTAAGCATAATAAGATACATAAAGGATAAACATCACATGCATATAACTTTATGTGACATGGTATAGCCAATCTTCGCAATGATCTCCATCTTGTGCGTTCCGGCATGATCTCCATCACTCCACCATGATTGCCTCCACCACGAATAGCAACTACAACTATTGCCAACTACTTAGCGATAAAGTAAAGCTATTACATGGCGTATAAGAAGTTGACTCAGGTCATACACAATTATAAAGACAACCATATGGCTCCTACGGTTGTGTACTCATCGACATGCAAGTCGTGAAACATTACAAAACATGATCATCATACATTATACACATCACATCTTGGGCCATACCATATCACAGAAAACACTCCCTGCAAAAACAAGTTAGACGCCTCTACTTTGTTGTTGCATGTTTTACGTGGCTTATGGGAGTAGATGCTAAGAACGATTCTTACCTACGGAAAGCCACAACGGTGATATTATGGTTGCCAAACTCCGGTGTTAATCCCATGACAACTATAGTGAGAGAAACTGACATCCACCAGCCGCATGTATGGTACAAGCCACATGTCAAGTCTTGAGCCGGTCTCATGACGGCGTCGCGTAAGGTTGGCCTGGACCGCTTCAATCTCACTATCCCGCGTCATAAGAAGAACACAAACAAGAGGCTTGCAACAGAAAACATCAACGCCCGCAACAACCATGTTGTGTTCTACTCGTGAATCACATCTACGCATAGATCTAGCTCTGATACCACTGAAGGGTTTCGCGGCATAGTAAATCAAAATTTTCTACGGAGCGAACAGAAGGAAAGCCAAGATCTAATCTAGGAGATGCAAACAACGAGAGAGATTGGATTAGATCTTCATACCCTTGAAGATTCGCACAGCGGAACGTTCGTCGGAACGTGGGTGATGTAGTCGTACTCGCTTCTCCTCCTTGCGATCCGATCCGATCCAGCACCACAAGTGGCGGTGCCTCCGTGAGATGCACACGTGCGGCACCTCGATGTCTCCTCCTTCCTCGGACCAGCAAGTATGGTGGAGAGATAGATTGTATCTACAGCACGACGGCATGGTGTATATGGTGGAGAATTTCTACCGCAGGGCTTCGCCTACAAACAGTCGGGAGGGAGAGAGGAAGGGCAGCAGGGCAACTAGGGTTTGGAGGAAGGTGTAGGTTGGGGGTATGAGAGGGGGTGCACCAGCCTTCTATATATAGAGGGGGGGTGCGGCCAGCCCTAGCCTCTCCTCCAAGCCTATCTCTAGTTTAAACAATTTAAACTCTCCCTTATCTAGAAATCCTATCTTATCTTATCTCTAGTTTAAACGATTTAAACTCTCTAGGATCGGCTGGGCCCTATGGGGCCTTGTGCCCCTGGCCCAATGCGGCCAGGACACTCCCTCATAGGCCCATGCCCCCTCCCGGAAGGTGGGACCACGTTGGCCCCCTTCCGGAAGGTTCTAAAGCTTCCGTACAATACCGATTAACTGAACAATTCCGAACTCCAAAACTGCGCCTTATATGAATCTTATTCTCGGACCATTCGAACCTCTCGTGATATCCGGATCCCATCCGAGACTCGAAAAAATTCATAAACCAAGTATCCAATCTATCCTAGCGTCGAGACACGTTAAGTGTGTGACCCTGAGTTCGAGAATATGCGAGACATGATCTTCTATCAATAATCAACAGATGGTGCAGGCACCCATATTGACTCCCACACATTCATCGATGATCATATCGGATGAACCACGATGCCAGGATTCAATCAATCCCATATATATATTCCCTTCGTCTCGCGATATTTTACCTGCCCGAGATTCGATCGTCGGTATCGTCATACCTAGTTCAATCTCGTTCACAGCAAGTACTTTACTCGTTCCGTAATCCGATATCACTTTGTGATTAACTCCTTAACCACATGCTTGCAAGCGGTGTTGATATTGATTACCGAGTGGGCCCGAAGTATATCTCTCCAACTTGGGAGGGACAAATCCCATCTCGATACATACAACCCAACAGATACTTTCCGATCACCTGAGAGACACCTTTATGATCACCCTCTCATAGGATGACGTTTGATGACCTCAAAGCTTTCTTCCGATACCAGGGAGTTGCATTATCTCATGGTCTAAGGAATATAATATTTTACATAGGAAAAGCTTCACAAAGATGAACACAATGACACGATCTAATTGCTTCGCTTAGTTTGGGTCTGTCCACCATATCATTCTCCCAATGATATGATCTCATTATCAATTGACAACTCATGTCTATGGTTAGGAAACCTTAACCATCATTGATTAATGAGCTAGTCCATAGAGGCGTACTAGGGACACGGTGTTGTTCACAAACCACACAAGTATTAATGTTTCCGCTTAATACAATTCTAGCATGGAATATAAACTTTATCATGAACAAGAATTATAATAATAACATATTTATTATTGCCTCTAGGGCATAATTCCAACAATATAAACATCCAGAGGGTGTGCACTCTTGATTAGAAGTACCTAGACTGAGACTGGTCATTGAAAAATGACTAGAAAATGCGTGATCTACTGTGGAATTCTCATGTCCACCTTCAAATGCACTTTCAAAGTAAGATGTATTCTCTGCTTTTTCCTTGACTTAGTTATACACATAGATGTAATAACCATCAGTGCCTTCTTCCAGGTCAATAGGATTGGTACTACCCCCATATGGATCATAGGTTCCATGTTGTAACATCTCAAAATTCATGATTTCAAAGGTTGCATATCATTCATGCATGCATATAGTTTTGAGATCAAATTTTAAACCAATTTCAAGAAAACAGAAGCACATATTGCTATCATTTTATGTGATCAAACTTAAATCAAATGACCATCCTCATTTGAGAGCTTAGTGTTTTAAAAACAAGTTTGTTTGGTTCCTTGTTGACTGGTTTGAGTGTGGAGTTTGAACAAATTATACAAAATAAGGAGGGTTTCAAAACCATTTTCAAACATTTGCAAACCAGGTGCTTTGTCACTGTTATTTTTGTCCTTTCAAAAGACCAAGCCCACTCAAAGTGACCACATGGTTTTATGCTTAGAATTGTGACTGTTGCACACTGCAAAAAACCCTGGAAAAGTTTGAATTCAAAAGCCTTTGAAAATCATTTGAAAATCAATCCAGAAATTCAAATTAGAAAAAGAAAAGGAATAAAGAAAAGGAAAAGGACCGGTGCTACTATTCTGGCCCAACAGCGAAGCCAGCCCAGCTAGCCCACCCGGGTCCTCTCTCTCTCGCACGCGCAGACGCACCCGTGGAGTCGCTGACGCCAGGACCCCACCTTCCCTCTGTTTATTTCGCTGACAGGTGGAGCCGTGACCCCGTCGTCGTCTTCGTCAATCATGCGCGCCTGCGCCGCTCACGCCGCTGTTACTCGCCGCAGTCACTGCCGCGTTGATTCCCCTTGATTCCGTGAGTAACTCCACGCCCCGCTCCGGCTATAAGAACCTCTCCCCCTCGCGGTCATTTCCCCCCACACTGCACACCCTTCTCGCCACCAGGCTGCCAGTATTCGCTCTTGCGCCGCCGCAGACAGAACCTACTCCGGCGACCAATTCTGGTAAACCTCGTGCGCCCCTTCCTCTCTGGTTCATACGAACAACTTCACAACTTCCTTACGCACCTCCTGATCCTCTTTGCCCTCTGTTTGTGATCCAGAGCTTTGTCTTTGACGAGCACCGTGAGCAACCGACGCCGTCCCCAACTCCGGCAAGTGATTAAGGTAAAATCCGACCGCCCCGTGCCTCCCCTTTGACAATGACTTGTTCGCCTGACCAATGCGCACACACTAATGCCCTTCGTTTGCGTTAGGGTGAAGCAGAACGATGCCAACGTCGCCGTCCATTGGTGCCCAACCCTGTCATCCACTCCGACGAGATCCCACGGCCTCTATAGCGTGCCCCTTGACCAGCCAACACCACCTTGAGCATCAACAGCCCTCTGCGATTCCGGTAAGCCCTTTCTTCCTCTCCCGCGTGACCTAGAACATCAGCTCCGCCACTGACAGACGCGCCGCCGCCTGTCGCCGCCGCTAGCGCCGCAACTAGATGGTCAAGCTGCTCAGGAGCGTTGGATCCAGATCGTACGGATAGGATAGAACGCGAGCGAAGCGGTAAGGTTAGATCTGAGCCGCACGATTAAGTTAGATCTAGCGGCTCAGAAGCGTGATCCGACGCGAAATGGTACGCGCCAATGAGAGCGTGACGCGTGGCTAGGGTTTGAGTTTAAAACAGAATTTGAAATCTGATTTGTATCTAAATTTGAAATAGCTATAACTTTTGATCCACACGTTAGAATTTGACAAATTTTATACCGTTGGAATCAGGAGATCAAGCCCTTTCAGAATATGCAATGTGTTTAATGTTTTGCATCTGTTAAAGTGGTTTCCTTTGCAAAAACTTGTGTAAGGCTTATTTTGAGCATATCAATTGTTTAGGATTTAATTTAGGGTTTTGTCAACACCCGGATTTTTCAATCCTAGATGCCTGTTATGCCATACATCGCAATCCCAGGATTGCCATTTTTGCGAGACATAACAGAATTGGATACCATAGTACTTCATCCATTACAAACGATACATAAGTTCTTACACAAATAGGGATCTCACGATCCAGTTCTCAATACAACTTCAAGCAGCGGAATACGTAATAATAACGGTAGCGTAGGCGAAGCTCCATCTTCAGGTTCACAGGCAATGCTGACGATGGGAGATGATCCTAGTTGTCGTAACCTTCCTGGGGTCCATCCTCCAGGTACTCCTCTTCATAGTCTGGCCATGGGAATATCCAGGGACAAAGCCATGAGTACTCTTTAAGTACTCGCAAACTAATACTAATAAATAAGGGGGTTTTGGATAATAGGACACTAGGCTCTAGGGTTGTTTTGCATAAAGCCAGGTTTATCTCTACTAAGTTCCAAGTTATATAGTCACAATTTTATAACTCCTAAATGGGATCTTGTAATTCAGGTCACAACTCTGTTGTGGTCAAGTCAAAGTCTCACTTCATTTCACAAGTCCTTTTTTAAAAAGGGTCTGACGGGGGAACAGTATGGCCACTCCAACTGTCCATAACCACGGACGCGGCTATTCGAATAGTTTGACACTCTGTAGAGATTGTACACTTTCACCACAACATTCGATACATCCGTCAGGAACAAATCCTGAATTTACCATACTCAGTATGCGGATAATCAATCCTAACCTTTCGATTACACTCCCTAGTATAAGCACCTCTCCTGTGAGTTTGGCCTCCCAACCATGACCACTGTCATCTTGGGTACTGCACAGGTGGACAATCTTCACAAGGTAGCCTCAGCTCAGACCTTGGCCGTGAGGGAACTAATACTAAGGTATATAAGTTTCCAGTCAAGCCCTACCCAAAATTCGGGTATTGTGGTTGTACGATAAAATTGGAATGGTATCGCATCCAGACAACCATCAGTTTTATAAAGGGCTAAGGCTCATGCCTCAACATTTTTATCACCAAAATCATCAAGTGTTCGGAAACACATGTCCAAAACATTTCAATAGAATGATCCATCATTCCAAGGTTTTCATAACCATTTTTCCACCAAGTATTCCCATCTAAGGTTGATCAAGTTTTATGCTTAGCACTATCATCTACAGGTGGGGGTAATAATGATGAGGGGTGGTACTAGTGGAGTTTCACTAAGGCTAACCTTATACCTTAGGCTGAGATCAGGGCTCTAGTCTTAGGCCAAAATTTATGCTCTTTAGGCAACCTTGAGCACAACTGTCTAATATCTATCACACTCTTAGGTAGACTCTAAGTAAGATTTGATAAAGAAATAAAGTAAGAAGCTTGCCATAAAACTAGGATTGGTTTAGCAAGTGGGTATGATCACTTATGCTTAAGGCATATAGTATTCATATCACAAGTATGGGTTTGTGGCAACAATAGGGTATTTTGCAAGGGTTAACTTGCATCAATGTCCATATAAGCTTGCATAGGTATAGGATCTTGCAAGTGTTAGCTTGCACATTCAATGGTAGTATTAGGCTTGCATTGGTATAGTATCAGCTTGCATTGGTCAACTTGATTGGTAAAGCTTGCCTTGTGCAGAGCAGTGGTTGAAGTTCTCCTCGGCTTCCTCTTCGTAGTATCCTCCTTCTTCCTCGTATCCTTGGTCGGTACTAGCGTCTATGAATAAATACGAGGTACACAATCACCAAACAATACTTAACTACTTGCAATCATCACACACAAGGGTCCTATAGATGATCTAGCATCATCTCTAACATTACTAGGTTAAGGCTTGGTTTAAAACTTTTTATTTTGGAAAAGTAATTTCTACTCATTGAAAAACTGCTTAAGATTTAATATTCTCCAAACTAAACATGGGATCATGTTGACACATGTCATCACCACATATTGTAGTTCATGATAATGTGATTTAAAGTGGTGTCACAATTTAATAAGGTTTTACCCTTTTATTTTAATTAATTAAAGTGACTAGAAATACTTATGAAGCATTCTTTTATTCCTTGAACATTATTTCTGCAAGTAAACCTATATATTTTTATATATTCTGAAAGGTATGGTTAAATGTGATTTTTGAGAGTTGGAATCAACTCAAAAGCTTTTATGGTTTAAATTTGAAAAATGTTTGAATGCAGAAAAGCTTCTGCCTTGTTATTTTTGCTATAGGTGATCTACTGATCCAAATGACTTGAATCCAACGGTCTTGGATTAAGCATTCACAGATCTTTCCAACAAAATTGGTTTCATCCAATGTGGTGTACTGAATCGATCTGGATTGATTTTTCAAGTTGGGTGCTGAAGTGTGTTTGAAAAGAAAAAGGAAAGGTTTAATTTGAATTGCTGGGCTGCGCGGGAAATTCTAACGGGCCGGCCTGCTAAGCGCAGTGCTTCCGCGGGCTGCGTAAGTGGGTGTCCCTACTCGTCAGTGACACGGGGCTGGGCGAAGCGGTATGGGGTGATGTGGATCGTTCGATCTAGCTCTAATCTAACGGCTGTGGATCATCGTCGTCGCGAGACTGCTCCGGCGAGAACTAAACCTAGCGCGGCCAGTGGGGGTCGCTGGGGGCTCACGAGTCTTGGCGAGGTGGCGTGGTAGGCGACGACAGCAATCGATGCCGAACCTCCTGGTACCAGTGGCTTCTCTTGGGGCGGCTCCAATCGCTGGATCCTTTCTTCTCCGGCAGCGGCAGGCTCCAATGAAATTCCGGCGAGGTGGTGCGCGCCTTGCTCTAAGGATGGTGTGGCACGGTCAGTGGGGAGAGGGGAGTGAGATGGTGTGAAGAAATCGTGCGGGGGTGGCCTCTATTTATAGTCGAGCGAGGGGACCGTCGGGGCGCAAGGTGAGCTCGTCGGGGGCGACGTTACAGGTGGCTAATGGCATGGGCAAGGGTAGCGGACGGTGCTGTGCCTCCTGGCGATGCTCAACGGCATGGTCGTGAGGCATGGGGCGGTGTGGTTTGGTCTTTAACGGGCGGTGCTCTACGCGGCAGAGGCGGCGTCTTCGACAATGGCGGTGGCTGATACCAGTGGCGGCAAACGGGGTGTCTGGCGGTGTCTGGGTCGGTGGTGATCGTGTATGGCGCGGTGAGGCGGCCTTGTGATGCACGTGGATGCTGGTTGCGGGTGGCGCTCGCGCATGCTCGGCATGGTGCGGCGCGGCTTGTCGCGTGGTCGAGGGCTTGCAACGCTTCATGCTGGGATAAACGATGGCGGTGGGCGGTGGGCTGCCTCCCGGACATCTTGGCTAGCTTCTTGCTCTAGCTTGCTGTCCACAATGGGGTGACATTGGGGTGCTCGGCTGTTCACCATTAATGGCAATGGCAAGCTCACAGGGGTGCTAGTGTTGGGCTAATCTTTCTAGATGATCTACTGGGTTGTGTGTGAGCTAACTAGGGAACAAGTTAGGCCAGAATCACTGCACACTATAGTGTTTGTGGTTTTGTTAGATTTGTGTCTGCAACCTGTTTGATGAAATGGTTGCATGAACTCAAGTTTTGAATTTTGAAATGATTTTTGGTGGGTTTGCTAGATTGGTTCTGGTGAGTCTGCAGATGCTTGGGTTTTGAAGATTGAGCTTGTTTGAGTGGGTTTTGAAAAAGTGGGATCTTACCATATGAAGAAGATTCAATTTTGAATTGTCATTTAAACTATGTATTTGAAAGTTTCTGGATGATCACAAAGTGGGCCTTGATACTCTGTTATGAGTACATTCAAGGGGTGCAAAGATCCAGAAAAGTTTCTGTTAGGTTCTGAAAGTTTGAGATAGCCAAAGTAGGCATGGGAGTTAAATTGGTCAAAATGACCATTCCCTTAATATATTTGTTTTCATTTATTTGTCTTTAGGAAAAGTGTAGGAAATATTTTAGATGATGTTATTTTCACCTTAGAAACATTTTACAAGCAATGGATCACACAAACAAGGTGGGTTTAGAGGATTTCAAAATTCCATGCATTCTCATATGCATGCATTCATGAATCCACTTAGAAAAGTTTTTGTTGACCCTAATCTTGATGATTAGTGTTTTGATGATCTAAGTTTGATATTTTTGGGATGTTACAAACCTTCCCCCCTTAAACAAAATCTCGTCCCGAGATTTGAAAAGGACGAAAAGATTACCTAGGGTTTGAAGAGATCTGGAAACTCCGTTTTGATGTGATCTTCGCGTTCCAATGTAGCTTCCTCTTCTGTGTGATTTCTCCACTGAATCTTGAGAAACTTGATGCTCCGGGTTCTGGTGGTTCGAAAGGCTTCCTCCAATATACGGATGGGCACTTCGGGATAGGTCAGGTCATCGTTGATCTCTATGGTCCGGTGGTCGATATTCTTGAACACTTCGGTCTTCTCGGGGACTTCGAGACATTTGCGAAGTAACGAGATATGGAACACATTATGTACAGATGACATCTCTTCAGGTAGCTCCAGTTGATAAGATACTTCTCCTCGACGGTTCAAAATTTTGAAAGGTTCGATATATCTAGGGGCTAACTTTCCCTTGAGTTGGAAACGCTGCATTCCCTTCAATGGCGACACTTTCAGATAAACAAAATCTCCGATGTTGAAGGCGAGGTCTCGACGTCTCTTGTCGGCATAACTCTTCTGTCGGGATTGGGCGGTCTTGAGATGCTCACGAATCTTGTGAACCTTCTCTTCTGCTTCTCGTAGGATGTCGGGTCCGAAAATCTGACTCTCTCCTACTTCCGACCAGTTCAAAGGGGTGCGACACTTTCTTCCGTACATGAATTCAAATGGGGCCATTTGCAAACTGGTTTGGTAACTATTGTTGTAGGAAAATTCTGCAAACGGCAGACAGTCTTCCCACTTGGATCCATAGTCTAGCACACATGCTCTAAGCATATCTTCGAGTATTTGATTTACTCGCTCCGTTTGTCCATCGATTACGAGGGTGATACTGTACTGAAATCTAGGCGGGTTCCTAAACCTTCTTGGACTTTCTTCGAATCTCGAGGTAAACTGAGTTCCTCGATCCGATGCTATGTTCTTGGGGACTCCGTGCAGACTAACTATTCTAGCGATGTACAACTCCGCTAGCTTCGAACTCTGATAGGTGGTTTTGACGGGCAAGAAATGGGCGACTTTGGACAATCTGTCCACTATGACCCAAATAGAGTCATTTCCCCTACTAGAAGTGGGTAGTCCAGTGATAAAGTCCATTCCTACAGAATCCCATTTCCATTCCGGAATTTGCAAAGGTTGCAACAATCCAGCGGGCCTTTGATGTCCTGCCTTGACTCGCTGACATATGTCACACTTGGCGATATAGCTTCCGATTTCTCTCTTCATCTTATGCCACCAAAATTGTTCTTTCAAATCTTGATACATCTTAGTTCCTCCAGGATGGATAGAATAAAGAGTATCATGAGCATCCTTCAAGATAACTTCTTTCAACTCTGAATCTGCTGGTACACAAAGGCGTCCTTTGTACCACAAAACTCCTTCTTCGTCCTCGGCGAATCCGGGTACTTTGCCTATACCGATACGACGCTTGATTCCGTCGATACTAGCGTTTCCCTTCCGCGCCTCCTTAATCTGACTGATCAAAGTGGGCTGAAGTTCTATGCTAGCCAAAAATCCTTCGCTTACTAATTCCAGTCGAAAATCTTCCATCTCTTTGTGCAAACTTGGTTGCTCCTTTAAAATCATGGAGTTCAAGCGGCACGGCAATCTGCTAAGGGCATCGGCTACCATATTGGCTTTTCCAGGATGATAGTGAATGTCCAGGTCGTAATCCTTGATTAGCTCAATCCATCTTCTCTGCCTCATATTCAGCTCCTTCTGAGTGAATATATACTTTAGGATCTTGTGATCCGAATAAATCTCACAACGGTTTCCCATCAGGTAATGTCTCCATGTCTTTAAGGCTAGAACTACGGCTGCGAGTTCGAGGTCATGGGTTGGGTAATTTTGTTCATGTTGCTTCAATTGTCGCGATAGATAAGATATAACTTTGCCTTCTTGCATTAGCACACATACGAGACCAATCTTGGATGCGTCACAATACACATCGAAGGGCTTCGTGATATCCAGCATAATCAAGATGGGGGCTGAGATTAATCTCCTCTTGAGTTCTTGAAAACTCGCTTCACATTTGTCGGTCCATTCAAACTTCTTGTCCTTCTTCAGCAATTGGGTCATGGGTCGGGCGATACTCGAGAATCCTTCTACGAATTTGCGGTAATATCCCGCCAATCCGAGAAAAGCACGAACTTGGGTTTGAGTGGTTGGGGCTTGACAATCTTCTACATCTTTCATTTTGGCAGGGTCAACGGCAATTCCTCCGGCTGATACAATGTGACCGAGGAATCCTACCTCCTGTAACCAGAATTCACATTTGCTAAACTTTGCATACAACTGATGCTCTCTAAGGGTTCCAAGAATGGGCCTTAGGTGTAGCTCATGTTCTTCTTCTGATTTGGAATAAATTAGTATGTCATCAATGAAAACAACGACAAACTTATCCAGGAAGTCCAAAAAAATCTTATTCATGAGGTTCATGAAATAAGCGGGGGCATTGGTTAATCCAAAAGACATGACTGTATACTCGTACAATCCATATCTGGTGGTAAAGGCAGTCTTTGGAATATCCTCTGCACGAATTTTGAGTTGATGATAGCCAGTTCTAAGATCAATCTTAGAAAACACCTGGGCACCAGTCAACTGATCAAACAAATCTTCTATCTTCGGCAAAGGGTACTTGTTCTTGATGGTGACGTCATTCAACTTCCGATAATCCGTACACAGACGGTTACCTCCATCTTTCTTGTCCACAAACAAGACAGGTGATCTCCATGGTGACGCACTTGGTTGAATCAATCCGATTTCCAACATGGAATCCAGTTGCTTCTTTAGTTCTTCTAGTTCCGATGGGTTCATACTATAGGGTCTCTGGGCTATGGGTCCTGTTTCGGGGATTAGTTCGATGATAAACTCGATATCATACCGGGCAAAACATCTGGAAATACATCGGGGTATTCGCAGACTATCCGAACTTGGTCAATGGTAGGTTGGGCTAGATTCTTGTTACACTTGAATTGGCGAGATAAGGTTTCAGATATATGTTCGACTGATATTCCGGTGGTACTGGTCATGGTAATGGCTTTCTTGGCACAGTCAATCAATCCTTTATGCTTGGACATCCAATCCATTCCTAGTACTACTTCCAAACCTTTAGTTCCGAGTACTATTAGATTAGCATAAAAATCTATGGCATGGATTCAGATAGGGACGGCTTTGCAAATTTGCCTAGCCTTGGTGGTTGATCCGGGAATTTGTACAATCATCACATGCTTCAATTTGGTTGGTTGAATTTTACTAGTGCAGGCAAATTCTTCGGTGACAAATGAATGTGATGCACAAGAATCAAACAACACTCTTGCAAGTACTAAATTAACAGAAAACATACCCAGCACGACATCTGGCGCTTCCTGAGCTTCTTCAGCATGCATGAGAAAAAGACGGCCATTGCGGTTGAGTGAATTCCCTGGGGCAAATCTTCTCCCTGGCTGGACACGGCTCTTTGCTGAGCTGGGACATTGGTATTAGGGGCTGTAGCATTCTTCTTGTTGGGACACTCGTTGGAATAGTGGCCTTTATTTCCACAGTCATAACAGGTCACTTGTGACTTGTCCTTGGCTGCGACAGGCACAACATTGCTTCCAGTCCTTGGGGCAGTGTTGGGGTGGGTGGTAGTATTGTTGGTGTTGAACTTGGGTGGGGCACGGGTGAAATTGCTAGAGTTGCCGGGGTTGTTGTGATTTCCTCCGGGTCTAGGGTTTCCACGGTTGGGATAGGTCGGACGGGTCATAGAAGTCTGTTGGTTCTTGGGGCAAATCCACGGAGATGGGTTGGGGCGATACTTTGGGTGCGATGGGTTCTGGTTGATGCATCATGCGACGCTTGCGGTTCTCATTGGCTTGGTTGATCTTTCCTTCCATTTGGATAGCAGAGTCGACAAGGGCTTCAATATCAACAAAGGGGATATTGACTAACACCGTCTGCATCTCGTCATGCAGACCATTCAAGAATCTTTCTTCTTGGCTTCGGTGTCTATCTCGTCCGGGGCATACCTAGCTAATGACAAAAATTTGTCATGGTATTCCACTACAGTCATCCTTCCTTGCTTCAACTCTCTGAACTCGTCTCTCATTCTCTTTATTAAACCTGGTGGCACATGGGTTCTGCTAAACTTGACCTTGAATTCCTCGGTCATCATCGGCCTCCGGTCATTGCGAACAACATCCACGGACCACAACATCTCCGACTAGATAATGGGTTGCGAACAAGACCTTCTCGTTGGCTTCCACTCCGGCTACTTCTAAGTTATTTTCCATGGTTTGCAGCCAATCATCGGCGTCTAGGGGTTCTTCTGACTTGGTGAAAACGGGTGGGTTGGTATTCTGGAAATTCTTGAGCTTAGATCCGTGGTTGTCCTGGTTTCCATGGCCTTGGTTGTTATGGGCTAGCTGGGCTATCTGTTGCAGAGTGGCTAGGTTGGCTTGACGTTCCGCTCTTTCGACCAGCGGTCAGAAGTCAACATTTGCAGGATCTGCAACATCGGGTCCGGAACTGAACCACTTCCTCCACGTGGCATCTGAAGATTTAGATAGTTCGAGAGAAAACAGGGAATTTTTCTAAGGTTTTGGGTCTTTGAAAAGTTTTTGGAGTTTGACTCAAGTTTTCTAGCAACTTGATTTTTCATTCATTCACTCATAGCACACAGTACAACACACACCACAACAAGGAAAACAGATGGTTTTAAGAACCATTAGGAGCTACGATCTGATGGGACTGACTACTACTCACTACGCTAGTGCTCAGTGCTACTACTCCTCGGAGTCTGTGGCTTCATCATCTTCAGGATCATCGATGAAGGTGAAATCATCCTCATCGGTGAAGAAGTCCATGGCCTGATCCTCCAGAAAATCATCGTCATCGCTGAGATAAGAGTAAGGGTCTCCACAAAGATCTTCTCCGGCATTCTCCCTTTCCTCCAACTGCATGTCCCTCTCGTGGATGGTCTCTTCCAGAGATGAGATGCGATGGCGAAGACGGGCAATAATGCGCTCCTTCTTGTCGAGCTGACAGCGGCGAGACTTGCGATCTTTTGCTAGCATGGCGATGGTCTGATCCTTCGTCTTGATGATGGCAGACTTGTGGTTGCAATAGTCACGGCAGTTGTCCAACTCCTGCTGACGATCGTACATCATGAAGCTGAGGTGGTCTAATTGAGTCTTCAGCTCGGGGTGGTATGGGGCTTCCAGTGGTTGTCCATTTGCGTCACGTCTTGGGAAAAACTCAAAGCGAGTACCCTTGATCTGATTGATGCTCTGCCCACACAGACGGGAAAGAGCTTCCTGCATTGCTCTGGCAAGTCCATCGAGCTAGTTGTTCTCTCTTAAGGTAAACTGAATTCCTTCCGCAGTGGGAGGTTCAATCTTTCCTCGGAGACTGGCAACAATTATCCACTGCAGATCTTCTCCTCCTTGATCATTGAGCTGAGCTCCGAAGAACTCGGGGTGCAGACGCTCCAGAAGTTCCGAAAGCTGATCCAGATCCCTCTCAAAGATAAGGTCTCCTCCATTCCCGAGTTGATAAAACTTGTTGTACTTCACGTCCATCTATAAAAATAGAGGATGAGTAGATTAGCAGAGTGATCAAGTGTGTCAAAATTTTATCTATTTTGCAAGAGTTTTTGAGGAACATGAAGTTTTATTAAAGAATTTAAAGAGGTAAGAATGAGAATAAGTTTTCGTAAATATTTGTTTTCTTTGGTTTTTGAAACTAAGTTTTTGGTTCAACGTCCAACCTAACTAGGGTCTCCTATGGTCACGATGGCTCTGATACCAACTTGTCAACACCCGGATTTTTCAATCCTAGATGCTTGTTATGCCATACATCGCAATCCCAGGATTACCATTTTTGCGAGACATAACAGAATTGGATACCATAGTACTTCATCCATTACAAACGATACATAAGTTCTTACACAAATAGGGATCTCATGATCCAGTTCTCAATACAACTTCAAGCAGCGGAATACGTAATAATAGCAGCGTGGCGTAAGCTCCATCTTGAGGTCACGAGCAATGCGGCGATGGGAGATGATCCTAGTTGTCGTAACCTTCCTGGGGTCCATTCTCTAGGTACTCCTCTTCATAGTCTGGCCATGGGAATATCCAGGGACAAAGCCATGAGTACTCTTTAAGTACTCGCAAACTAATACTAATAAATAAGGGGGTTTTGGATAATAGGACACTAGGCTCTAGGGTTGTTTTGCAAAAAGCCAGGTTTATCTCTACTAAGTTCCAAGTTAGTCACAATTTTATAACTCCTAAATGGGATCTTGTAATTCAGGTCACAACTCTGTTGTGGTCAAGTCAAAGTCTCACTTTATTTCACAAGTCCTTTTTTAAAAAGGGTCTGATGGGGGAACAGTATGGCCACTCCAACTGTCCATAACCGCGGATGCGGCTATTCGAATAGTTTGACACTCTGCAGAGATTGTACACTTTCACCACAACATTCGATACATCCGTCAGGAACAAATCCTGAATTTACCATACTCAGTATGCGGATAATCAATCCTAACCTTTCGATTACACTCCCTAGTATAAGCACCTCTCCTGTGAGTTTGGCCTCCCAACCATGACCACTGTCATCTTGGAGTCTTGCAGTGGACAATCTTCACAAGGTAGCCTCAGCTCAGACCTTGGCCGTGAGGGAACTAATACTAAGGTATATAAGTTTCCAGTCAAGCCCTACCCAAAATTCGGGTATTGTGGTTGTACGATAAAATTGGAATGGTATCGCATCCAGACAACCATCAATTATATAAAGGGCTAAGGCTCATGCCTCAACATTTTTATCACCAAAATCATCAAGTGTTCGGAAACACATGTCCAAAACATTTCAATAGAATGATCCATCATTCCAAGGTTTTCATAACCATTTTTCCACCAAGTATTCCCATCTAAGGTTGATCAAGTTTTATGCTTAGCACTAGCATCTACAGGTGGGGGTAATAATGATGAGGGGTGGTACTAGTGGAGTTTCACTAAGGCTAACCTTATACCTTAGGCTGAGATCAGGGCTCTAGTCTTAGGCCAAAATTTATGCTCTTTAGGCAACCTTGAGCACAACTGTCTAATATCTATCACACTCTTAGGTAGACTCTAAGTAAGCTTTGATAAAGAAATAAAGTAAGAAGCTTGCCATAAAACTAGGATTGGTTTAGCAAGTGGGTATGATCACTTATGCTTAAGGCATATAGTATTCATATCACAAGTATGGGTTTGTGGCAACAATAGGGTATTTTGCAAGGGTTAACTTGCATCAATGTCCATATAAGCTTGCATAGGTATAGGATCTTGCAAGTGTTAGCTTGCACATTCAATGGTAGTATTAGGCTTGCATTGGTATAGTATCAGCTTGCATTGGTCAACTTGATTGGTAAAGCTTGCTTTGTGCAGAGCAGTGGTTGAAGTTCTCCTCGGCTTCCTCTTCGTAGTATCCTCCTTCTTCCTCGTATCCTTGGTCGGTACTAGCGTCTATGAATAAATACGAGGTACATAATCACCAAACAATACTTAACTACTTGCAATCATCACACACAAGGGTCCTATAGATGATCTAGCATCATCTCTAACATTACAAGGTTAAGGCTTGGTTTAAAACTTTTTATTTTGGAAAAGTAATTTCTACTCATTGAAAAACTACTTAAGATTTAATATTCTCCAAACTAAACATGGTATCATGTTGACACATGTCATCACCACATATTGTAGTTCATGAGAATGTGATTTAAAGTGGTGTCACAATTTAATAAGGTTTTACCCTTTTATTTTAATTAATTAAAGTGACTAGAAATGCTTATGAAGCATTCTTTTATTCCTTGAACATTATTTCTGCAAATAAACCTATGTATTTTTATATATTCTGAAAGGTATGGTTAAATGTGATTTTTGAGAGTTGGAATCAACTCAAAAGCTTTTATGGTTTAAATTTGAAAAATGTTTGAATGCAGAAAAGCTTCTGCCTTGTTATTTTTGCTATAGGTGATCTACTGATCCAAATGACTTGAATCCAACGGGCTTGGATTAAGCATTCACAGATCTTTCCAACAAAATTGGTTTCATCCAATTTGGTGCACTAAATCGATCTGGATTGATTTTTGAAGTTGGGCGCTGAAGTGTGTTTGAAAAGAAATAGAAAAGGTTTAATTTGAATTGCTGGGCTGCGAGGGAAATTCTAACGGGCCGGCCTGCTAAGCGCAGTGCTTCCGCGGGCTGCGTAAGTGGGTGTCCCCACTCGTCAGTGACACGGGGCTGGGCGAAGCGGTATGGGGTGATGTGGATCGTTCGATCTAGCTCTAATCTAACGGCTGTGGATCATCATCGTCATGTGAGGCTGCTCGTGAGAACTAAACCTAGTGCGCAGTGGGGGTCTGGGGCTCACCGAAGTACTGGCGAGGTCGTGGCGAGGCGGCAGCAATCGACGGCGAACCTCCTGGTACCAGTGGCTTCTCTTGGGGCGGCTCCAATCGCTGGCTCCTTTCTTCTCCTGCAGCGGCAGGCTCCAGTGAAATTCCGGCGAGGTGGTGCGCGCCTTGCTCTAAGGATGGTGTGGCACGATCAGTGGGGAGAGGGGAGTGATATGGTGTGAAGAAATCGTGCGGGGGTGGCCTCTATTTATAGTCGAGCGAGGGGACCGTCGGGGCGCAAGGTGAGCTCGTCGGGGCGGCGTTCTGCGACTAATGGCATGGGCAAGGGTAGGGGGCGGTCTGTGCCTCTGGCGATGCTCAACGGCATGGTCGCGAGGCATGGGGCGGTGTGGTTTGTGCAGAACAGGCGGTGCTCTGCTTGGCGGCGTCTTCGGCGGCGGTGGCTGTATGTACGCAGGCGGCAAGCGGGGGTGTTGGCGGTGTCACAGGTCGGTGGTGATCGTGTGTGTGGCGCGGTGAGGCGCGCGATGCATGGATGCTGGTTGCGGGTGGCGCTCTGGCGCATGCTCGGCATGGTCTGGGCACGGCTTGTGCGCGTGGTCCAGGGCTTGGCAACGCTCGCGGCTGGGACAGGCAATGGCGGTGGACGGTGGGCTACCTCCCAGACATGCTGGCTAGGCTTGCTGCTGCTCCTAGCTTGCTGTCCACAATGGGGTGACATTGGGGTGCTCGGCTGATCACCATTAATGGCAATGGCAAGCTCACAGGGGTGCTAGTGTTGGGCTAATCTTTCTAGATGATCTACTGGGTTGTGTGTGAGCTAACTAGGGAGCAAGTTAGGCCAGAATCACTGCACACTATAGTGTTTGTGGTTTTGTTAGATTTGTGTCTGCAACCTGTTTGATGAAATGGCCGCATGAACTCAAGTTTTGAATTTTGAAATGATTTTTGGTGGGTTTGCTAGATTGGTTCTGGTGAGTCTGCAGATGCTTGGGTTTTGAAGATTGAGCTTGTTTGAGTGGGTTTTGAAAAAGTGGGATCTTCCCATATGAAGAAGATTCAATTTTGAATTGTCATTTAAACTATGTATTTGAAAGTTTCTGGATGATCACAAAGTGGGCCTTGATACTTTGTTATGAGTACATTCAAGGGGTGCAAAGATCCAGAAAAGTTTCTGTTAGGTTCTGAAAATTTCAGATAGCCAAAGTAGGCATGGGAGTTAAATTGGTCAAAATGACCATTCCCTTAATATATTTGTTTTGATTTATTTGTCTTTAGGAAAAGTGTGGGAAATGTTTTAGATGATGTTATTTTCACCTTAGAAACATTTTACAAGCAATGGATCACACAAACAAGGTGGGTTTAGAGGATTTCAAAATTCCATGCATTCTCATATGCATGCATTCATGAATCCACTTAGAAAAGTTTTTGTTGACCCTAATCTTGATGATTAGTGTTTTGATGATCTAAGTTTCATATTTTTGGGATGTTACAGGTTTAAAGTATTGTTGTGTGGCAAAGTTTTGACTTGTTTAGGATTCAGTACTATACACTTGCTTGGTTGAATTATAAAAATCATCCCTTAGCATCTTGCATGCATGCATATATATTTTTGATTGTATATGTTGTATATTGTGGCTATATTCTATGTGTAGATTTTGGTGCTAGTGATTGTGATTGTGAAGAGTGCTACTCTCCCAACTACTAAGGCAAGTGGTACTTCATGAATATTTCTATCCCTATATTTTTGTACAAGCATTAGAAGTATTTTCCTAAGTCTTGCATGTTACTATTTTTGCCAAATGCCATGTTGGGAAATCCTAAGTAGTTGTAGAATTGCTAGGAAATTTCTAAGTTAAGTTACTATCTATGCCATGCTTAGCCTAGCTAGTAGAAAACAAGGGTTGGTGAAATATACATGCTATGATGAAAATATTTCTAAGTCTTTGGACTTTGGTTTTCCTAATAAAACAACTAAGTCAATGAAACACCTGTGTGGAATGGGACTTGATTGGTGGTTTTGGTTGAGTGGTTACACAAGGCCCATGGCTATGGTTTACCTTGTGTATCTCACTTGTGGAAAGCCACCCAGGAACAAAGGTATTTTAGAGGCCAAGTGTTGAGAAGCTTCTAGTGCAGCCACTTAGCAATATGGGCTCTGCCTGGATCACATAGGTTGCTAGAACTTAGCCATTTGGACAGTTGGTGGTAGTGGGATGATAGGTTGGAACGCGTCCATTTGGTCTAAGGGAAGGCTTCTGAAAGGTCCTGTCTTGGTGAAACCAAGTCTGGTGGGGAAAGTGCACAACCTCTGCAGATGGAAAAATCTAAGTACTTAGCCAAGTCCATGGCAATGGACAACTTGAGCATCAAGACATGGAAGCTATCAAGAATCTCATCATTCCAACTTCTAAGTAAAAACTTGTGGGTGAACAAGGGTGAAGGACCTCAATGTCTATTGGTGGTTCCTTGGGAAAGTTTTGACAAAGAGAAACTTAGTGATTTCAACTAATAGGCAAAACCTATTTTGAGCAAAGCAAGCCAAGCTACACTTAGCCAAATTTGCATATAGTATCTAGTCCACTTAAAATATACTAAGGTATCACTTGCCAATACTATTCCAAAGTATTGACCCCTTGTATGTAACTTGTGATGTTGCAGGTTACTCTGATGAGGATTAGGTGTCATGAGTCTACACTCAACATGTTTGCATGTGGCACATGAAGATGAAGACTTATATTTATTTACTTATCCAAACTCTTGTAATAGGCCTATGGCCTTTGAGTTGTAAAGACTATGTTTATCTCTGGAATGGATGTAATAATGACCTTTGTATCTGTGTACTTCATCTTAAACTGTGGATGCTAGCATTGATCCAGGGACTAGCATTGCAATCACAGGGATCCTTTTCCTTTACAAAGGAGGGATCTTACGAGTGGTATCAGAGCACTGTGTTGCCTGTAGGATTATGACCCTAGGATTGGAAACCAGTAAGGAAAAAAAATTCAAACAACTTCTACACTTGTCTATTCTTCTCGTAAACTTTTCTAATCCTCTTTCTCATATCTATTTGTAGATGAACTCCATCAACGAAGCCGTAAGGAAAGGACCACTCATGACCATGACTTTGGAGTGTGAGACAGAATTCCCCAAAGCTCTCAAGGACCTCATGGTGGCAATGGAGATACATGGTGCAGCTGTGTACAAAGGCTTTCCTGTGATGGATGAAGGAGTTGAGCACTGGTGGGTGCAACTTCACTTGTACAAAAACAAGGAAGCCAACCATAAGGGAATAGGATTCTGCATGTACACCAACACTGTGGTGCACACCACATTCTTTGAGTCAGCAAGAGATGCAGCTTGGAGGACTATCAAAGAACTTAGTGCTAGAGTCAAGTGCAGGATGCTTAACCTCCAAAAAGACTTGAAGAAAGAGAAGGAAAATACCCAAGAGTTGGAAGCTACCAACCAAACCTTAAGAGGAGACATTATAGACTTAGTGATGGAGTCATGTGAGCAAGATAGGCTGATTGCTTCTAGAAACATTGTGTTAGCCAAAAGATCCAGTGAGATAGGATTGTAAACGTACTTCGTTAGTTGGACCACCATTTATCACCTTATTTTCCAAATGTTGCCTTAAAATAAGATTGAACCTTGATTGATGTAATGGTTTCATGTATGCATGACTTGTGTGTTTTACTCTCCAAGGATGTGTATGTGATGTTTTGCCTTATGTTGTAACTTAAATTGTGTTGTTCTAAATTTTCTATCTTATAAATAGATGCCTACTGTTACTATCAACACTGTTGAGGAGTTCCAGGTTACTCGCTTTGGTCCTCGTATTGTTGAGCTTACCACTTTGCTCAATCTTCCTCTTCCCACCATCATGGTGCTTCCCCTCACCAAGTTCGAGAGGAAAGACCTCTAGGGCTTCAAGGTCAACCAGCCCAGACGCTAGACAGAGCCTACCATGGAGTCCATCGTCTTCAAGCTCATGCATGATGACAGAGAGAGAGGCCTTGAGGTAGTGATGCAGGATCTGATAGGACGTCTGCTAGGGAGACACTCCCGACAGGTTAGAGGCACTCACTTCCACGTCTTTGGTAGACGTGATGAGGATGGAGAGCCCATTGACTTCGAGGATGATTCGAGGGACACAACAAAGCCGATTCGTCTGTATCTCCAGGACTTAGAGTCTCTCATTAGGCACGTGGACACCGACAGGACCAACGTCATGCTCAGCAATGACGAACTTCAGGTGCAGCTTCGCGAGAAGGACAAGATCTTCGCGGAGCAAGACGAGATAGTTAAGGATATGGAGGCGAAGTTCGAGACTCAGGATAGGAAGTTCAAGAGTCAGGAGAAACATGTCCAGGATAGGAACAAGAAGATCAGGGACATGACTGAAGAACTACAGTCCAATGACTTCGAGCTCGAGCAGCAGCAGACGGTGATTGAGAGACTTCGTTCCCAGAAGAGGGCTCTCAAAGCCAAGATAGAGACCTTGACCACCAATGTCGAGGAATACAAGACCGCAATGGAGAATGCAGGTCTTACCTTTGTCGAGGAGGAGGTGGATGCCGAGTAGATTTGACTACTCATTTATCCTTTATCATCGTACTTGTTATTTGAGAACTTGTTATTGACCATCCGACATGTGGATGTCTTGTCATTTGTGTGTGTTTTACTTTACGAACTTGTTATCTTGTTGTTGAACTTAAATCCTTTGGTTGCATGCTTTGTGATTGTTTGCGATGTATTATGCATAAAAGCATATATGGGTATCTCATTCTTACCTCTATTGAACAAACCACAGATGCCTCCCCGTCATGCAAACCCCAACCCCAACAACAACAACATCACTCCAGAAATGCAACAAATGATGACCGCTCAGACTCAGCTGATGCAGATGATGACGACGTTCATCCAGAATCAAAACAACAACAATAACAATAACAACAATAACAACAACAACAACCCACCGAGTTTTGATATGCTCACCAGGTTCTTGAGATTGAGTCCAGCAAAGTTCTCAGGGACAACTGATCCCATGGTGGCCAATGACTGGCTACGCTCAGTAAACAAGGACTTGGTAACCGTTGGCTGCACTGATGCTGAGAAAGTCAGATTTGCAGCACATCTGTTGGAAGGACCAGCCGCCACTTGGTGGGATAACTTCCAGATTACCACTCCCATCGAAGATGTGACATGGGCTATCTTTGAGGATGGCTTTCGCACTGCTCATATCTCATCCGGAGTGATGAGTCTGAAGAAGAAAGAGTTCCATAATCTGAAGCAGCACCACTGCAGCGTGGCAGAATATATTGAAGAATTCAACAATCTGGCGCGTTATGCACCGGATGAAGTTGACACTGATGCCAAGAGAAGGGAGAAATTCCTTGAAGGCCTGAATGATGAACTCAATCTGCAGCTATCAGTGGCCTATGTTCCCACTTATCAGTCTCTATGTGACAAGGCTGCTATTTTGGAGAACAAAATGAAACAAGTTGAGAGTAGGAAGAGAAAGCACTCCGACAAGCACAGCTCGGGATCGTCTCACAAACGTTCCCACTATGATGACAGCGGAAGCTCAGGATCCCACAAGCATGGGATCTTCAACAAGCACCACAACCACAACCGTCATGACAACAAGCATCACCGTAGTCATGACAATGACAAGTACAAAAACCACAAGAGTGGACATAAGAACCACCATAGTGGTAATGGAAGTGGAAGTGGAAGTCAGCCAGCTAAGAGGGACATCATTCAGGTTGAATGCTTCAAGTGCAAGAAGATGGGGCATTATGCAAATGACTGCCCTGAAAAGAAAGTTGAAGGACCTAACAAGCCCAATCCTTTTCAGAAAGGACAAGTTAACCACATCAATGTGGAGGAGGTCTATGAGGAGCCTGATGCTGTTGCTGGTAAGTTCAGACTCAATTCTATTCCAGCATTTGTACTCTTTGATACTGGTGCATCTCATTCATTCATATCAAGAGCATTTGTTGAAATAAATGAACTACCAGTAGAAACTATTGGGTGTCATATAAGAGTAAGTTCTCCTGGTGGAGAAATGATAGTGAATTCAGGATGTCATGATCTAGTCATAGAGTTTGGGATGTATAAATTTCCCGTTAACTTGATAATCCTAAACTCCCAAGGATTGGATGTCATTCTGGGAATGGACTGGATGACTAAGTACAAAGGAGTGATAGATTGTGCCAACCATACTGTCTCACTTGCAACTCCAGAAAATAAGAGGATCAGATTCAAGACCAGTTTTGAAGCAAAAAGGAGTATGCTTAATTCTCTTAAGGGGGTTAGCATAGACAGTGTACCAATTGTGAGTGAGTATCCGGATGTGTTTCCGGAAGAATTGCCGGGAATGCCACCAGATAGAGATGTGGAGTTTCTTATAGATTTGGTACCAGGGTCTGGACCAATAGCAAAGAGACCATATAAAATGTCAGTAGACGAACTAAAAGAACTCAAGAAACAACTTGGAGAACAGTTGCAGAAAGGATTTATTCAACCAAGTTCTTCCTCTTGGGGAGCCCCAGTCTTGTTTGTGGAGAAGAAAGATAGAAGTCAAAGGTTATGTATAGATTACCGTTCACTCAACGAGGTAACTATCAAGAACAAATACCCTTTGCCTAGAATCAATGACTTGTTTGATCAGCTTGAAGGAGCTTGTGTGTTCTCAAAGATTGATCTAAGGTCAGGCTACTTTCAACTCAAGATAAGAGAACAAGACATACCTAAGACAACCTTCACTACAAGGTATGGACTGTATGAATACACTATGATGCCTTTTGGTTTGACAAATTGTAACATCCCTAAAATCATGATTTCAAAAATTGCATATCATTCATGCATGCATATAGTTTTGAGATCAAAATTAAACTCATTTCAAGAAAAACAGAAGCACATAGTGCTATCATTTTATGTGAGCAAATTTAAATCAAATGGCTATCCCCATTTGAGAGTTTTAATGTTTTAAACCTAGGTTGTTTGTCTTCCTTGTGGATTGATTTGATTGTGAAGTTTGAACAAGATTTTACAAAATAGAAATGGTTTCAAAAACCACTTTCAAAACATTTACTAAACAGGTGCAAAGTTCCTGTTATTTTGTTTTCCAAAAATAAACCAAGCTAACTCAAAGTGGCCACATGGTTTTATGCCTATATTTGAGACTATTGCACACTGCAAAAATCCCAAATTGATTTGAATTCAAATAGGACTTGAATTCATTTAAAAACCATTTCAGAAATTTGAAACAGAAAAAGAAAAGGGTAAAGAAAAGAAAAAGGCTAGGCGCTCCTATTCTAGCCCAACAGCAGAACCGGCCCAGCTAGCCCACCCGGCCTCCCTCTCTCTCTCTCGCAGCATAAGCGCACCTGTGATCGTGACACCAGACCCCACTTTCTCTCTACGTGTTTCACTGACGAGCGGGCCCTCTCCACGTCAGCGTCGTCTTTCCCAAATCCCGCGCACGAACTCCGCCGCTGCCCGTTGCTGCCTTGATTCCGCGAGGTTAATTGCATTGATTCAGTAAGCGTTTCTTGTCGAGCGTCTGGCTATATAATCCCCACTCTCTCACGACCATTTCCCCTCAAACAATTCCTCCTCCACGCCACCAGGCTGCCCACAACTCGCTCGATGTCGCCGCTGTTCCGACGACCGTGCCGACGAATTCCGGTGAGCCCCGTGTTCCCCTCTGTCCCTGACTCATACTATCAAGCTCAGCATGTCCTTGCGCACCTACTGACACTCCCCATTTGTCCTCGCATGATCTCTAGCTTCGGCAACGACTTTGACCGAGCGTCGCCGTTCTCTACACGAACTCCGGCGACCTCTCCCCGTAAGTACCAGCCGCCCCTTGCCCTCTGCCTGATACGCCTAGAACCCCCGTCATCTTGCGCATCTAACGGTGCCTTTCTTTTGACTTAGCACGACGAGGAACCTCGCCAACGTCGACAACTGACCGTACCTGACGCGTTCGCGAACTCCGGCGAGGAATCTCCGACGACCCCGTGCGCCCCTTCCCAAGCCATCGCCACCTTGAGCATCAACAGCTTCCTGCGGTTCTGGTAAGCCTCTTCCCCCACTTCCGCATGACCTAGAACGCCAGCGCCGCCGCTGACAGACGCGCCGCCGCCGCTAGCGCCGCTCAGTTTTGGTCAAACGAATAGTAGCCATCAGATCCAGATCCAACGTGTAAGATTAGTCCACTTATCGAACCGTTATGTTAGATCTGAGCCGTGCACGTTAGTTAGATCCTACGGCTCGCGTGCGTGATCCGGAGCGAAGCGGTACGCGCCAGTAAGAATATGATGCGTGGCTAGGGTTTGATTCAAAAACAGATTTGAAATCTGATTTAGATCCAATTTTGAAATGGCTATAACTTTTGATTCCCACGTTAGATTTTTCCAAATTTTATACCGTTGGAATCAGGAAGACAAGCTCTTTATGTTTATGCAATGTGTTTAGTTTTTAGTTTCTGTTAAAATGACTTTGTTTGCAGAAACTTGTTTGAGACTATTTTGAGTATAGAATTTGTTTAGAAAATTGTTTTAGGGTAAAATAAACTTGGATTAGCAAGTTTTTGACTTGTTTATGGTTCAGTAGTATGCACTTGCTGGGTTGGGTTTCCAAAAATCATGATTTAGCATTTTGCATGCATGCATATATTTATGTTTGTATATGAATTGTGTGTAATTTTGTGCTACCATTTTTGTGTAGACTTTGGTGCTAGTGATTGTGATTGTGAGTAGTGCTACTCTCCCAACTACCAAGGCAAGTGGTACTTTATGAATATTTCCATCCCTATATTTCATACAAGCATTAGAAGTATTTTTGCTAAGTCTTGCATGTGTTAATATTTTGCCAAATGCCATGTTGGGGAAATCCTAAGTAGTTGTAGAATTTCTAGGAAATTTCTAAGTTAAGTTACTATGCCATGCTTAGCCTAGATGGTAGCAAACAAGGGTTGGTAAAGTGTGTACATGCTATGATGAAAATATTTCTAAGTCTTTGGACTTATGTTTTCTTAATAAAACAACTAAGTCAATGAATCACCTGGGTGGAATGGGACTTGATTGGTGGTTTTTGGTTGAGTGGTTACACAAGGCCCATGGATATGGTTTACCTTGTGTATCTCACTTGTGGTATGCCACCCAGGAATAAAGGGATTTTAGAGGCCAAGTGTTGAGAAGCTTATAGTGCAGCCACTTGGCAATATGGGCTCTGCCTGGATCACATAGGTTGCTAGAACTTAGTCATTTGGACAGTTGGTGGTAGTGGGATGATAGGTTGGAACGCGTCCATTTGGCTAAGGGAAGGCTTCTGAAAGGTCCTGTCTTGGGAAACGAAGTCTGGTGGGGAAAGTGCACAACCTCTGCAGATGGAAAAATCTAAGTACTTAGCCAAGTCCATGGCAATGGACAACTTGAGTATCAAGACATGGAAGCTATCAAGAATCTTATCACTCTAACTTCTAAGTAAAACTTGTGGGTGAACAAGGGTGAAGGACCCCAATGTCTATTGGTGGTTTCTTGGGAAAGGTTTTGACAAAGAAAAACTTAGTGATTTCAACTAATAGGAAAAACCTATTTTGAGAAAAGCAAGCCAAGCTACACTTAGCCAAATTGCATATAGTATTATAGTCCACTTAAAAATTTACTAAGGTATCACTTGCCCATACTATTCCAAAGTATTGACCCACTGTGGCTGTAACTTGTGATGTTGCAGGTTACTGTGATGAGGATTAGGTGTCATGAGTCTACACTCAACATGTTTGCCTGTGGCACATGAAGATGAAGACTTATGTTTATTTACTTATTCCAAACTCTTGTATTAGGCCTATGGCCTTGAGATGTAAAAGACTATGTTTTATCTCTGGAATGGATGTAATAAATGACCTTTGTATCTGTGTACTTCATCTTAAACTGTGGATGCTAGCAATGATCCAGGGACTAGCATTGCAATCACAGGGATCCTTTTCCTTTACAAAGGAGGGATCTTACAGAACTTGGTGAGTGGGTGCACCATGATGGTGGGAAGAGGGAGATTGAGCAAAGTGGTAAGCTCAACAATACGAGGACCAAAGCGGGTAGCCTGGAACTCCTCGACAGTGCTGATGGTAATAGGCATCTATTTATAAGATAGAAAAGTTAGAGCAAAACAATTTAAGATAAACAAAAGACAAAACACCTCATACATATCCTTGGAAAATAAAACACACAAGTCATGCATACATGAAGTCATTACAACAATCAAGGTTCATTCTTATTTTAAGACAACATTTTGGAAAATAAGGTGATAGGTGGTGGTCCAACTAACGAAGTACGTTTACAATCCTATCTCACCGGATCTGTTGGCTAACACAATGTTCCTAGAAGTAATCTGCCTATCTTGCTCACATGACTCCATCACTAAGTCTATAATGTCTCCTCTTAAGGTTTGGTTGGTAGCTTCTAACTCTTGGGTATGTTCCTTCTCTTTCTTCAAGTCTTTTTGGAGATTGAGCATTCTGCACTGGACTCTAGCACTAAGTTCTTTGATAGTCCTCCAAGCTGCTTCTCTTGCTGACTCAAAGAATGTGGTATGCACCACAGTGTTGGTGTACATGCAGAATCCTGTTTGTTTGTGGTTGTCTTCCTTGTTTTTGTACAAGTGAAGTTGCACCCACCAGTACTCAACTCCTTCATCCATATCAAGAGCATTTGTTGAAAGAAATGAACTACCGGTAGAAACTATTGGGTGTCCTATAAAAGTAAGTTCTCCTGGTGGAGAAATGATAGTGAATTCGGGATGCCATGATCTAGTCATAGAATTCGGAAAGTATAAGTTTCCCGTTAACTTGATAATTCTAAACTCCCAAGGATTGGATGTCATCTTGGGAATGGACTGGATGACTAAGTACAAGGGAGTGATAGATTGTGCCAACCATACTGTCTCACTCACAACTCCAGAAAGTAAAAGGATCAGATTCAAGACCAGCTTTGAATCCAAGGGAAGTAAGCTAAATTCTCTTAAGGGGGTTAGCTTGGACAGTGTGCCAATTGTGAAGGAGTATCCGGATGTGTTTCCGGAAGAATTGCAGAATGCCACGGATAGAGATGTGGAGTTTCTGATAGACTTGGTACCAGGTTCTGGGCCAATAGCAAAGAGACCTTATAAAATGTCAGTTGATGAACTGAAAGAACTCAAGAAGCAACTAGGAGAATAGTTGCAGAAAGGATTTATTCAACCGAGTTCTTCATCTTGGGGAGCCCCAGTTTTGTTTGTAGAGAAGAAGGATAGAAGTCAAATGTTACGCATAGATTACCGTTCACTCAACGAGGTGACTATCAAGAACAAATATCCTTTGCCTAGAATCAATGACTTTTTTGATCAGCTTGAAGGAGCTTGTGTGTTCTCAAAAATTGATCTAAGGTCAGGCTATTTTCAACTCAAGATAAGAGAACAAGACATACCTAAGATAGCCTTCACTACTAGGTATGGATTGTATGAGTATACCGTGATGCCTTTTGGTTTGACCAATGCTCCAGCATACTTCATGAACATGATGAACAAGGTGTTCATGGAATTCCTTGACAAGTTTGTTGTCGTTTTCATCGATGACATCTTGGTCTACTCCAAGAGCAAAGAAGAGCATGAAGGACATTTGCGATTAATACTTGAGAAGTTAAGGGAGCATAAGCTTTATGCCAAATTCAGCAATTGTGAGTTCTGGTTAGAAGAAGTTGGTTTTCTTGGTCACGTTATGACAAAGGATGGTGTAGCAATTGATCCTGCTAAGGTTTCAGCTGTGACTGAATGGGAATCTCCCAAGTCCGTGAAGGAAGTTCGTAGTTTCCTTGGCTTAGCAGGTTACTACAGAAGGTTCATTGAGAATTTCTCTAAGGTAGCTAAGCCCATGACTGAATTGTTAAAGAAGGATAACAAGTTTGCTTGGTCTGAAGGTTGTGAACTCAGCTTTCAGGAATTGAAGAAGAGACTTGTGACAGCACCAGTTTTGTGCCTGCCAGATTTGGAAAGGATTTCCAAGTATATTGTGATGCATCCCATCAAGGTTTGGGTGCAGTACTTATGCAAGACGGAAAAGTTGTAGCTTATGCCTCGAGACAACTCAAAACTCATGAGGTAAACTATCCTACTCATGATTTGGAGTTAGCCTTTGTCGTCCATGCACTCAAAACATGGAGACACTATCTTTTGGGAAAACGTTGTGAAGTGTTCACAGATCACAAAAGTTTGAAGTATATCTTCACCCAGAAGGAAATCAATATGAGACAAAGAAGATGGCTAGAACTTATCAAAGAATATGACTTAAGTTTGCAATACCACCCCGGTAAAGCAAATGTTGTAGCAGATGCTCTAAGTCGTAAGGTGTTTGTGAATGGCCTTACCAAAGGAGAATTGCCAGATGATTTGAGTACCCAATTCAGAAAACTCAGATTGGAGATTGTGCCTGAAGGACATCTCATGTCTTTGGATGTTCAACCCACTTTGTTGGACAAGATCAAAGAAGCTCAGAAGACTGATAAAGAAATTGAAGAGATTAAGGAAAGGATTGGCCAAGGAAAAGCCAAAAAATTCCATGAAGACGAACAGGGTACGTTATGGCATGGGAAACGTATTTGTGTTCCACAAGACCCGAAGTTGCGGAAACTGATTTTGCAGGAAGCACACAACTCCCCGTATTCTATTCACCCGGGTAACACCAAAATGTACATGGACATGAAAGAAAGGTTTTGGTGGAACAATCTCAAAAGAGACATCGCCGAACATATTGCTTTGTGTGATGTGTGTAGTAGAGTGAAAGCGGAGCATCAGAAACCAGCAGGTTTGCTTCAACCACTACCTATTCCTGATTGGAAGTGGGACAAGATTGGTATGGATTTCATTACCGGATTACCAAGGACCAGGTCAGGTTATGATTCCATATGGGTAGTAGTGGATCGCCTAACTAAAGTGGCTTATTTTATACCCGTGAAGACAACCTATACAAGTGCTAAGTTAGCCAAAATTTACATGAGTAGAATTGTATGTCTTCATGGTGTGCCTAAGAATATTGTGTCTGATAGGGGAACTCAGTTCACTTCTCATTTTTGGAGACAGCTTCATGAATCATTGGGAACGAGGTTGGAATCCAGTACTGCTTTTCATCCTCAAACTGATGGACAAACAGAAAGAACTAATCAAATTCTCGAAGACATGTTAAGGGCATGTGCCCTAGACTATGGAGCCAGTTGGGATGAAAGTCTGCCTTACGCAGAATTTTCTTATAACAATAGCTATCAAGCTAGTATTGAGATGGCACCATTTGAGTTTCTCTACGGAAGAAAGTGTACCACCCCATTGCTATGGAATGGTGTGGGAGAAAGAAGTTTATTTGGACCAGATCTTATCAAAGAAGCCGAAGAGAAGGTCAAATTGGTTAAGGACAGATTGAAGATAGCACAGTCCTGACAGAAAAGCTACGCAGACCCTAAGCGTAGAGAAGTCGCCTACGAGGTTGGTGATAGAGCCTCTCTTAGAGTATCACCACTTCGTGGAGTGAAAAGATTCGGAGTCAAAGGAAAGTTGGCACCAAGATATGTTGGGCCATTCAAGATTCTGAGTCGCAAAGGAGAAGTTGCCTATGAAATTGAACTGCCAGAATCTCTGTCAGCAGTCCATAATGTGTTTCATGTAAGTCAGCTTAAGAAATGTCACCCAGAAATGGAAGAAACTTCCTTGAAAGATACTATACCTTTGGAAGAAGTTCAACTAGAAGGTGATCTCACTTATGAAGAGAAACCTATCAAGATTCTCGAGACTGCAGAAAGGGTCACAAGGACTAAGACTATCAAGTTTTGCAAAGTACAGTGGAATCATCATTCCGAAGAGGAACCAACATGGGAAAGAGAAAAAGATCTTCGGAAAGACCACCCTCACCTATTTGCTAGCCAATCCGAATCTCGAGGGCGAGATTCACCTTAAGGGGGTTAGATTTGTAACATCCCTAAAATCATGATTTCAAAAATTGCATATCATTCATGCATGCATATAGTTTTGAGATCAAAATCAAACTCATTTCAAGAAAAACAGAAGCACATAGTGCTACCATTTTATGTGAGCAAATTTAAATCAAATGGCTATCCCCATTTGAGAGTTTTTATGTTTTAAACCTAGGTTGTTTGTCTTCCTTGTGGATTGATTTGATTGTGAAGTTTGAACAAGATTTTACAAAATAGAAATGGTTTCAAAAACCACTTTCAAAACATTTACTAAACAGGTGCAAAGTTCCTGTTATTTTTTTTCCAAAAATAAACCAAGCTAACTCAAAGTGGCCACATGGTTTTATGCCTATATTTGAGACTATTGCACACTGCAAAAATCCCAAATTGATTTGAATTCAAATAGGACTTGAATTCATTTGAAAACCATTTCAGAAATTCGAAACAAAAAAAGAAAAGGGTAAAGAAAAGAAAAAGGCCAGGCGCTCCTATTCTAGCCCAACAGCAGAACTGCCCACCGGCCTCCCTCTCTCTCTCTCTCGCCTAACGCACCTGTGATCGCTGACACCCAGACCCCACTTTCTCTCTGCGCGTTTCACTGACAAGCGGGCCCTCTCCACGTCAGCGTCGTCTTCCCCAAATCCCGCGCACGAACTCCGCCGCTGCCCGTTGCTGCCTTGATTCCGCGAGGTTAATTGCATTGATTCAGTAAGCGTTTCTTGTCGAGCCTCTGGATATATAATCCCCACTCTCTCACGACCATTTCCCCTCAAACAATTCCTCCTCCACGCCACCAGTCGCTTCGGCGTCGCTGTTCCGACGACCGCGCCGACGAATTCCGGTGAGCCCCGTGTTCCCCTCTGTCCCTGACTCATACTATCAAGCTCAGCAAGTCCTTGCGCACCTACTGACACTCCCCATTTGTCCTTGCATGATCTCTAGCTTCGGCAACGACTTCGACCGAGCGCCGCCGTTCTCTGCATGAACTCCGGCGACCTCTCCCCGTAAGTACCAGTCGCCCCTTGCCCTCTGCCTGATACGCCTAGAACCCCCGTCGTCTTGCGCATCTAACGTTGCCTTTCTTTTGACTTAGCGCAACGAGGAACCTCGCCAATGTCGACAACTGACCATACCTGACGCGTTCGCGAACTCCGGCGAGGAATCTCTGACGACCCCGTGCGCCCCTTCCCAAGCCATCGCCACCTTGAGCATCAGCAGCTTCCTGCGGTTCTGGTAAGCCTCTTCCCCCACTCCCGCACGACCTAGAACGCCAGCACGCCCTTGACAGACGCCCGATCGCCATTCGCGCCGCTAAGCGCTCAGTTTTGGTCAAACGAATTGTAGCCGTCAGATCCAGATCCAACGCGTAAAATTAGTCCACTTATCGAACCATTATGTTAGATCTGAGCCGTGCGTGTTAGTTAGATCCTACGGCTCGCGTGCGTGATCTGGAGCGAAGCGGTACGCTCCAGTAAGAATATGACGCGTGGCTAGTGTTTGATTCAAAAACAGATTTGAAATCTGATTTAGATCAAATTTTGAAATGGCTATAACTTTTGATTCCCACGTTAGATTTTTGCAAATTTTATACCGTTGGAATCAGGAAGACAAGCTCTTTATGTTTATGCAATGTGTTTAGTGTTTAGTTTCTGTTAAAATGACTTTGTTTGCAGAAACTTGTTTGAGACTAATTTGAGTATAGAATTTGTTTAGAAAATTGTTTTAGGGTAAAATAAACTTGGATTAGCTAGTTTTTGACTTGTTTATGGTTCAGTAGTATGCACTTGCTTGGTTGGGTTTTCAAAAATCATCATTTAGCATTTTGCATGCATGCATATATTTATGTTTGTATATGAATTGTGTGTAATTTTGTGCTACCATTTTTGTGTAGACTTTGGTGCTAGTGATTGTGATTGTGAGGAGTGCTACTCTCCCAACTACCAAGGCAAGTTGTACTTTATGAATATTTCCATCCCTATATTTCATACAAGCATTAGAAGTATTTTTGCTAAGTCTTGCATGTGTTAATATTTTGCCAAATGCCATGTTGGGGAAATCCTAAGTAGTTGTAGAATTTCTAGGAAATTTCTAAGTTAAGTTACTATGCCATGCTTAGCCTAGCTGGTAGCAAACAAGGGTTGGTAAAGTGTGTACATGCTATGATGAAAATATTTCTAAGTCTTTGGACTTATGTTTTCTTAATAAAACAACTAAGTCAATGAATCACCTGGGTGGAATGGGACTTGATTGGTGGTTTTTGGTTGAGTGGTTACACAAGGCCCATGGATATGGTTTACCTTGTGTATCTCACTTGTGGTATGCCACCCAGGAATAAAGGGATTTTAGAGGCCAAGTGTTGAGAAGCTTATAGTGCAGCCACTTGGCAATATGGGCTCTGCCTGGATCACATAGGTTGCTAGAACTTAGTCATTTGGACAGTTGGTGGTAGTGGGATGATAGGTTGGAACGCGTCCATTTGGCTAAGGGAAGGCTTCTGAAAGGTCTTGTCTTGGGAAACCAAGTCTGGTGGGGAAAGTGCACAACCTCTGCAGATGGAAAAATCTAAGTACTTAGCCAAGTCCATGGCAATGGACAACTTGAGTTTCAAGACATGGAAGCTATCAAGAATCTCATCACTCTAACTTCTAAGTAAAACTTGTGGGTGAACAAGGGTGAAGGACCCCAATGTCTATTGGTGGTTTCTTGGGAAAGGTTTTGACAAAGAAAAACTTAGTGATTTCAACTAATAGGAAAAACCTATTTTGAGCAAAGCAAGCCAAGCTACACTTAGCCAAATTGCATATAGTATCATAGTCCACTTAAAAATTTACTAAGGTATCACTTGCCAATACTATTCCAAAGTATTGACCCACTGTGGCTGTAACTTGTGATGTTGCAGGTTACTCTGATGAGGATTAGGTGTCATGAGTCTACACTCAACATGTTTGCCTGTGGCACATGAAGATGAAGACTTATGTTTATTTACTTATTCCAAACCCTTGTATTAGGCCTGTGGCCTTGAGATGTAAAAGACTATGTTTTATCTCTGGAATGGATGTAACAAATGACCTTTGTATCTGTGTACTTCATCTTAAACTGTGGATGCTAGCAATGATCTAGGGACTAGCATTGTAATCACAGGGATCCTTTTCCTTTACAAAGGAGGGATCTTACACAAATGCTCCAGTATACTTCATGAATATGATGAACAAGGTGTTCATGGAATTCCTTGACAAGTTTGTTGTCGTTTTCATTGATGATATCTTAGTCTACTCCAAGAGCAAAGAAGAGCATGAAGGACATTTGTGTTTAATACTTGAGAAGTTAAGAGAGCATAAACTTTATGCCAAATTCAGCAAGTGTGAGTTCTGGTTGGAGGAAGTTGGATTTCTTGGTCATGTTATGACAAAGGATGGTGTAGCAGTTGATCCTGCTAAGGTTTCAGCTGTGACTGAATGGGATTCTCCCAAGTCCGTGAAAGAAGTTCGTAGTTTCCTTGGCTTAGCAGGTTACTACAGAAGGTTCATTGAGAATTTCTCTAAGGTAGCTAAGCCTATGACTGCATTACTAAAGAAAGACAAGAAGTTTACTTGGTCTGAAGGTTGTGAACTCAGCTTTCAGGAATTGAAGAAGAGACTTGTGACAGCACATGTCTTGTGTCTGCCAGATTTGGAAAAAGATTTCCAAGTGTACTGTGATGCATCTCATCAAGGCTTGGGTGCGGTACTTATGCAAGACGGTAAAGTAGTGGCTTATGCCTCGAGACAACTCAAAACTCATGAAGTGAACTACCCTACTCATGATTTAGAGTTAGCCTCTGTCGTCCATGCACTCAAAACATGGAGACACTATCTTTTGGGAAAGCGTTGTGAAGTGTTCACAGATCACAAAAGTTTGAAGTATATCTTCACCCAGAAGGAAATTAATATGAGACAAAGAAGATGGCTAGAACTTATCAAGGATTATGACTTAAGTTTGCAATACCATCCCGGTAAAGCAAATGTAGTAGCAGATGCTCTAAGCCGTAAGGCTTTTGTGAATGGCCTTACCAAAGGAGAATTGCCAGATGATTTGTGTGCCCAATTCAGAAAATCAGATTGGAGATTGTACCTGAAGGACATCTCATGTCTTTGGATGTTCAACCCACTTTGTTGTACAAGATCAAAGAAGCTCAGAAAGCTGATAAAGAAATTGAAGAGATTAAAGAAAATATTGGCAAAGGAAAAGCCAAAGGGTTCCGTGAAGACGAACAAGGTACTTTATGGCACGGGAAACGTATCTGTGTTCCACAAGATCCGGAGTTGCGGAAACTGATTTTACAAGAAGCACACAACTCACCATATTCCATTCATCTGGGTAACACCAAAATGTACATGGACATGAAAGAAAGATTTTGGTGGAATAATCTCAAGAAGGACATTGCCGAACATATTGCTTTGTGTGATATATGTAGTAGAGTGAAGGCGGAACATCAAAAACCAGCAGGTTTACTTCAACCACTACCTATTCCTGATTGGAAGTGGGACAAGATTGGTATGGATTTCATTACCGGATTACCAAGGACCAGGTCAGGATATGATTCTATATGGGTAGTAGTAGATCGCCTAACTAAAGTGGCTCATTTCATACCCGTGAAGACAACTTATACTAGTGCTAAGTTAGCCAAAATCTATATGAGTAGAATTGTATGTCTACATGGAGTGCCCAAGAGTATTGTGTATGATAGAGGAACTCAATTCACTTCCCATTTTTGGAGACAACTACATGAGTCATTGGGAACGAGGTTGGAATTCGATCGCTTTCATCCTCAAAGCGATGGATGAATGAAAGGACCAATCAGATTCTTGAAGACATGTTGAGAGCATGTGCCTTAGACTAGAGAGCCAGTTGGGATGAAAGTTTGCCTTACGCAGAGTTTTCTTATAACAATAGCTATCAAGCCAGCATTGAAATGTCACCATTTGAGTTTCTCTACGGGAGAAGATGTACCACCCCATTGTTATGGAATGGTGTGGGAGAAAGAAGTTTATTCGGACCGGATCTTATCAAAGAAGCCGAAGAGAAAGTCAAGTTGGTTAGGGACAGATTGAAGATAGCAAGATCGGATGAAAAGCTACGCGGATCCTAAGCGTAGAGAAGTCACCTACGAAGTTGGTGATAGAGCCTATCTTAGAGTATCACCACTTCGTGGAGTGAAGAGATTCGGAGTCAAAGGAAAATTGGCACCAAGATATGTTGGACCATTCAAGATTCTGAGTCGTAAAGGAGAAGTTGCCTATGAAATAGAACTGCCAGAATCTCTGTCAGCTGTTCATAACGTGTTTCATGTGAGTCAACTTAAGAAATGTCATCCAGAAATGGAGGAAACTTCTTTGAAGGATACTATACCTTTAGAGGAGGTTCAAATGGAGAGTGACCTCACTTATGAAGAGAAACCTATCAAGATTCTTGAGACTGCAGAAAGAGTCACAAGGACTAAGACTATCAAATTTTGCAAAGTACAGTGGAATCATCATTCCGAAGAAGAAGCAACATGGGAAAGAGAAGATGATCTCCGGAAAGACCACCCTCACCTATTTTGCTAGCCAATCCGAATCTCGAGGGCGAGATTCACCTTAAGGGGGTTAGATTTGTAACATCCCTAAATTCATGATTTCAAAGGTTGCATATCATTCATGCATGCATATAGTTTTGAGATCAAATTTTAAACCAATTTCAAGAAAACAGAAGCACATATTGCTATCATTTTATGTGAGCAAACTTAAATCAAATGACCATCCTCATTTGAGAGCTTACTGTTTTAAAAACAAGTTTGTTTGGTTCCTTGTTGACTGGTTTGAGTGTGGAGTTTGAACAAATTATACAAAATAAGGTGGGTTTCAAAACCATTTTCAAACATTTGCAAACCAGGTGCTTTGTCACTGTTATTTTTGTCTTTTCAAAAGACCAAGCCCACTCAAAGTGACCACATGGTTTTATTCTTAGAATTGTGACTGTTGCACACAACAAAAAACCCTGGAAAAGTTTGAATTCAAAAGCCTTTGAAAATCATTTGAAAATCAATACAGAAATTCAAATTAGAAAAAGAAAAGGAATAAAGAAAAGGAAAAGGGCCGGCGCTACTATTCTGGCCCAACAGCGAAACCAGCCCAGCTAGCCCACCCGGGTCCTCTCTCTCTCGCACGCGCAGACGCACCCGTGGAGTCACTGACGCCAGGACCCCACCTTTAGTCTGTTTATTTCGCTGACAGGTGGACCCGTGACCCCATCGTCGTCTTCGTCAATCACGCGCGCCTGCGCCACTCATGCCGCCGTTACTTGCCGCAGTCACTGCCGCGTTGATTCCCCTTGATTCCGCGAGTAACTCCATGCCCCGCTCCGGCTATAAGAACCTCTCCCCCTCGCGGTCATTTGCCCTCACACTACACACCCTTCTCGCCACCAGGCTGCCAGTATTCGCTCTTGCACCGCCGCAGACAGAACCAACTCCGGCGACCAATTCTGGTAAACCTCGTGCGCCCCTTCCTCTCTGGTTCATACGAACAACTTCGCAACTTCCTTACGCACCTCCTGATCCTCTTTGCCCTTTGTTTGTGATCCAGAGCTTTGTCTTCGACGAGCACCGTGAGCAACCGATGCCGTCCCTAACTCTGGCAAGTGATTAAGGTAAAATCCGACCGCCCCGTGCCTCCCCTTTGACACTGACTTGTTCGCCTGACCAATGCGCACACACTGATGCCCTTCGTTTGCGTTAGGGTGAAGCAGAACGATGCCAACGTCGCCGTCCATCGGAGCCTGACCCTGTCATCCACTCTGACGAGATCCCACGGCCTCTACAGCGCGCCCCTTGACCAGCCAACACCACCTTGAGCATCAGCAGCCCTCTGCGATTCCGGTAAGCCCTTTCTTCCTCTCCCGCGCGACCTAGAACGTCACGGCTCACCAGTGACAGATGTCGCCGCCGCTAGCGCCACCACTAGATGGTCAAGCTGCTCAGGAGCGTTGGATCCAGATCGTGCGGATAGGATAGAACGCGAGCGAAGCGGTAAGGTTAGATCTGAGCCACGCGATTAAGTTAGATCTAGCGGCTCAGAAGCGTGATCCGACGCGAAACGGTACGCGCCAATGAGAGCGTGACGCGTGGCTAGGGTTTGAGTTTAAAACAGAATTTGAAATCTGATTTGTATCTAAATTTGAAATAGCTATAACTTTCTATCCACACGTTAGAATTTGACAAATTTTATACCGTTGGAATCAGGAGATCAAGCCCTTTTAGAATATGCAATGTGTTTAATGTTTTGCATCTGTTAAAATGGTTTCCTTTGCAAAAACTTGTGTAAGGCTTATTTTGAGCATATGAATTGTTTAGGGTTTAATTTAGGGTTTAAAGTATTGTTGTGTGGCAAAGTTTTGACTTGTTTAGGATTCAGTACTATACACTTGCTTGGTTGAATTATAAAAATCATCCCTTAGCATCTTGCATGCATGCATATATATTTTTGATTGTATATGTTGTATGTGATTGTGGCTATATTCTATGTGTAGATTTTGGTGCTAGTGATTGTGATTGTGAAGAGTGCTACTCTCCCAACTACCAAGGAAAGTGGTACTTCATGAATATTTATATCCCTATATTTTTGTACAAGCATTAGAAGTATTTTGCTAAGTCTTGCATGTTACTATTTTTGCCAAATGCCATGTTGGGAAATCCTAAGTAGTTGGGAAATCCTAAGTTAAGTTACTATCTATGCCATGCTTAGCCTAGCTAGTAGCAAACAAGGGTTGGTGAAATATACATGCTATGATGAAAATATTTCTAAGTCTTTGGACTTTGGTTTTCCTAATAAAACAACTAAGTCAATAAAACACCTGGGTGGAATGGGACTTGATTGGTGGTTTTGGTTGAGTGGTTACACAAGGCCCATGGCTATGGTTTACCTTGTGTATATCACTTGTGGAAAGCCACCCAGGAACAAAGGGATTTTAGAGGCCAAGTGTTGAGAATCTTCTAGTGCAGCCAGTTGGCGATATGGGCTCTGCCTGGATCACATAGGTTGCTAGAACTTAGCCATTTGGACAGTTGGTGGTAGTGGGATGATAGGTTGGAACGCGTCCATTTGGTCTAAGGGAAGGCTTCTGAAAGGTCCTATCTTGGTGAAACCAAGTCTGGTGGGGAAAGTGCACAACCTCTGCAGATGGAAAAATCTAAGTACTTAGCCAAGTCCATGGCAATGGACAACTTGAGCATCAAGACATGGAAGCTATCAAGAATCTCATCATTCCAACTTCTAAGTAAAAACTTGTGGGTGAACAAGGGTGAAGGACCTCAATGTCTATTGGTGGTTCCTTGGGAAAGTTTTGACAAAGAGAAACTTAGTGATTTCAACTAATAGGCAAAACCTATTTTGAGCAAAGCAAGCCAAGCTACACTTAGCCAAATTTGCATATAGTATCTAGTCCACTTAAAATATACTAAGGTATCACTTGCCAATACTATTCCAAAGTATTGACCCACTGTGGCTGTAACTTGTGATGTTGCAGGTTACTCTGATGAGGATTAGGTGTGATGAGTCTACACTCAACATGTTTGCCTGTGGCACATGAAGATGAAGACTTATATTTATTTACTTATCCAAACTCTTGTAATAGGCCTATGGCCTTTGAGTTGTAAAGACTATGTTTATCTCTGGAATGGATGTAATAATGACCTTTGTATCTGTGTACTTCATCTTAAACGGTGGATGCTAGCATTGATCCAGGGACTAGCATTGCAATCACATGGATCCTTTTCCTTTACAAAGGAGGGATCTTACACATGCTAACCTAACTAGTTTCTATTTCTTTACTAGGATCACAGGGTATAGGATTTTCCCTGGTTCCATTGTAAGATTCTACTCCCCATCCATCGTAATTCCCAACTGGAATACTTGAATTGGATGTTTCCTAAGTTTCCTATATTACTCTATACTTGTCCAATGTCTACACGTTTCTAAGGCCCATTCTAATAATAATAAGCATAGGTTTCAGACTATGGTCCCTCAAACTTATTCTCTTTATACACCACTTTTTTGAGAAGACTGTTCTAAAATGCCTAGATTCTCTATATAACTCCTTTTTGCATTCTATTTATTTAGTAAGATCAAACTAATCCTCAAGGTTATGTCCAACTCCTAGACTAGAACCTTAATGTGTGTCATGGTAGGTTTTGAGTAATGACTTATTAGGACCTATGCATTCGGCATCTCAAGTAGATTCTGTCTGCACAAGTGCAGTATGATCCAACTTAAGTTTCAAATTGATGGAATCTCAAGGTATAGTAGTAAGTGTACTACCTACTAATTTCCTTGGATTCTTGTTTTTGCAGCCTGATTATTGCTTATAGAACTGCAATTTGATACGCCGCCGCCATACATCTCATCTCCCCAGATGACATTACTTCTCTTATCGCCAACTCTTTTGGTAAGATAAGCACTACACGGTGCTTAACTAACACTTTACTGTAATGGAAACTATAAACCTTGAAGAAAACTCGAGATTTGTAATTCCATATTCCATAAAAGTTATCTAAAAAGTTCGGTCCAACCACCTACATAGTCCTATACATCACTTGAACATCACTTGGACATTTCGGTTTGGGTACCGAGATGTCATTCCTCATTGTAGATAAGATATTATAATTGTCCTACTAGGTATTAATTTGTTATTATTATCCAATTGCATCATAATAAAGAATTATCGCAATAGAAACATGACAATGTAATTCCCAAGTGAATACTCATCATATTTCTAGAGAACTCTTTACCGTTGCTACATACCTCCTACAAGTTCTACCAATTTAATAGGTTTCCAACCTAAGGTCAAAGCTTTTGCTCTGATACCAGCTGTGGTGACCCAGCATACCACTGCATGTTGTAGTATACTATAGTCATGGACATAACAATCACGGAGTACCATTCCGTAAATATTACATCCTCAGAGTGGTACAACAGAAACAAACCGGGTCCACATCATACATTATCATTATTACAACCAGAAATTACATGACGACTCTGAGATCCTCTTAGGTCCATAGAGGTATCCCGATGACTCAGGGATAAACTATAATAACTCGAAGAACAGAATAAAGAAGCAACTAAGGTTTATACGAGATTTAATATAGATAGAGGATAGAGATCTATGCTACTGGATTAGATCACTATGAATGCTACATCTACACTTCAGATACATCGGTCTCCATTCCATAGATGTTTTCGTAATTGTTCCCTTCGACCCTTCCAGATACTTCTGGTTCTTCATAGCGGAATTATTCTTGGTCTTCAATTGGATATAGTATTTCCTCTTCCTGAGCGTTATTGTCTTTAGAATCTAGCAAGGGTTAAGAAGATACGTTGAGTACGAGCGTACTCAGCAAGTTCACTAAACAGGAGTGTTTGATGCACTATATCTACAGCCATAGACCATAGGTCATAGGCAATGTAGGTTTTCGTAAACATTTCTTCAAAGGTTGCTTTTATTCTGAAAAGCTATGTCCATCAGCCTTCACAGGTTTACCAGAACTTTCATGGAGTTCCTTTCCTGTAGCGTTCGCAGCTCCTTCCCGGAACAGGGAGTAACAAGTTATAGTTCTTATACTCTGCAGAGGTGCATCACTTTACCCATGAGAGATCAAATCCTTGACGCACAACCGGGCGAATCTTTCCCGTCCACACTTCCTATGGTGTGGGGCCCAGTAGATGATCCAAGCCAATCACTGTCCTTCTCCGCGACCCCGCATACACCGCAATTGTTATATGCCCAAACTCAAGGTAGACCTTTCCCCGTATAAAACGGCTATACCTTAGTTGGATACACACAACAACCATTAACACTAGTATTCTGTCTTTTGTGAGCCCAGATCCATGGTAGACCTTTCCCCGTATAAAACGGCTATACCCATGATCTGCAACTAACAAATGCCTAGAACAGTGTCCAATGCATGCGAAAGGGAGCTGATCTAGCTGACTTCTCCGTCCCATTCCAAATCTCATAGTTAACGCGTAATATACGACACAAGAATCACTTGCGACATTGGTTGTTAAGTCCTAGATGATATATTCCTGTGCAGTGGTATCCCAACTGCCAGTCTTAATAGATTAACTGATCACCCTGGATCAGTAACCGATACTTCAAGTTAATTATGAAAATAGTGTTTTTGACCTTTTTGAAATGCAGGTGATGACACACAGTTTGCAATTACTTTACAGAAAATAATCAAAGGACATGAGCGAGTGTGAACTTGGCTTGATATAGCGAAGTATTGTAGTCGAATGTCTCGACTTGACCCTCGACCTCGGGTTCTACAAAAATATCATCATTGCCTGGTAAGGATAATGTTTAAAGAAGCAATATGCTGTTATGCATAAATAATGAGATGCATAATGCAAAATCCCAAGTAATTCTTCAATCATTACCAGTGAGATATATTTATGATTTATTTAAGATTTGCTTTAGTTTAAGTTTACTTCATAAGAAAGATAAACATATAAACTATGAAGAGTAAAGTACAATTATAATATAATTCTATGGTTCCATGATATTATGTAATTATTACAAAATTCATGTTTTAAGTTGTCATGGATTTAAATAAATGGTATAGTGTTTCTTTTGAAGTGTCAAAAAGAATAAAATTTGAAGAAAATATTATTTATGTTAAATTATTCAACTTTAAAGATTAATAGGATTGAAGCTATGGTTTTGTAATAAGGTTTAATTGATTTGAGTTATTATATATCTAGCTTAAGATATCTTAGACCAAAGTAAACTATAAAAATGTAATTGTACTTGAGATATAGCATTTGTAGTATTATCAATTATTCGGGGTTTTCCTAAGCATAATAAAAAAATGAAACTTTATAATTATGGAACTTTGTTTTAAAGATGTAAATTTAGCATGTGTGATATTTATAGATCACACCTTAAGATTTTTTCTTTATAAATAAAAATATATGGATTTTATTATACTTTATTTAATGAATTTCAAGTTTGATAAATATGATTATTTATGAATTGTTAATGATTTGCAAAGGATAACTTTGTAAATCCCTGACTTATAGTTAGTTAAGGATTTTAAAAGAATATTATAAAGTTAATTGTTTACACCTAGGTTTTATATTAAATTATAATTATGGTTTAGACTAGTTAGATTCAAAAGATTATGTTTTGAATAAGATCATTTCTTACTTAGGAAATAATATTAAACAATTAACAAAACAATCATCTTATTTTAATAACTTAGATAATTCACGTTATATGATATAAATTTTTTAAAATGTTTTTATAATAATATACTTAGTACCTTTCTAATAAATATACTTTCTTAACTTCTTAAAATTGGATTTTATTTATTTTTAAACATTATCTTTATTATTATATTTTTTATGCAATTTATTAATTATTTAATGTCCTTAAATATTTGTTTTAAATTTTTTTAGTTAAATTTTAAGTTAGTATTTTTATGAGATAAGAGATTTATTTTTATTCATAAAAATGATTTTTATTTATTTTTAGGATTTTTTCTAAATTTATTAATTTTCATTTAGATATATAAGGGTCTTAATATTTATTTGCATTTTATTAAACTTAAATACATATGATTATATTTTTCTTAGGTGGATATTATTTTAATAAACATTTGGATGTATTGAATATATTTTTAGGATTTTTCTACATTTTTATAGAGCTTAGAATGTGTAGAAGGTATTTTAATAATTTCTACTTTTTATTTATTTATATTAGGCCAAGTTCTTGGGCCCATCTAGCCCAATACCCAGCTCAATCCACCTGGTTGGACTAAGCCACAGAGCTCAACAGACCGAGTCGGTGAACTCAATCCATTCGGCCCCTTCCCTTCTCCCACGCTGCCTCGTTCCTCACCTTCTTCCTCTCTGGCGACGTGGTGTCGCCGCCGTCGCCGCGCAACCATGGCCGGCCTCGGCCTCCTTGGCCGCCGCCATCAGTCGTCCTCGACGTGCTCCCCTCCGCTACTCCTTCCTATCCAACTCGATCTGTCATTCGATCCCCTTTTCGCTCGCCCCCACTGCATTCTTGATGCTAGGGTTTCAGCTTTGACTCCGATGTGCTCTTGTGACCCCTGGATGCTGATGGTAGCGAGGTGATGGTGCGATTTTGGTGATCTGATGATTGGTTGGTTGCTGGTGCCGCCTCTTCTATGCACAGGCATCCACGGGTGCGGCTCGGTGCGGGTTGAGTACCACGGTGCTCCTCGTGCCGCCGCGTCGTGGTGATGATGCTGGTGCACGGTGAAGTCCTCCTCGTGTGTGCACTGCTGCGGTCACGCGAGCCCTGCCTCTCCATGTTGCTGTGGTTGTGCCTCGGGCGCAAGGTACACGCCCAGATGCTCATTTCCCTCACCCTCTTCTTTTCTCTCAAATCTCTCTCACAACATATTGTTCTAGTAGTTTCCGTTGAGTATGATTAATTGATGTGCTGCAACTTTGATTTGGATCTCCTTTAAGGATACTGAGAGGATGTTCACCATGTTCTGATGATTGTTAGTTTAGCTGGAACTAATATAACACAATGCTCAAACTGGAAGTGATACAATGGAAATGTTTGGATTCAAACACATGGTTTGGATAAAATTTCATGGGATTCTAAAGTACCCTATAAACTTGATGTTTTGATTCTTAACTTACCGAAGCTTTGCTTCAGGAAGTAGTTTTCTGTAACCTTATACCTGTTAGATATAACAGCAAAATGGGTATATGTCTTTGGCTAAAATCATGGTATGTATTAATCTTATTGCATGTCCAGATTGTCAGAGAGATCATAACTTAAAGAATGATTCCTAGAAATTTCTATCTAGGAAGATGATGAATCTTGTATGAATCTGTATAGGTCCCAACCTTTAATAAGGTAGAGATCCCTGTGTTTACAATGCTAGTCCTTGGATCAATAGCTAGCATCCACAGTTAAGATGTAATATCAAGAAACAAAGGTCATAATACAACTTTATAACCAGGAATAAAATAAGTCGTTACATCTTACATAGCTCATTTGGCTATCACATTACATTGCAGCAGAATATCTATATAGCATGGAGTCCTTCATCTTGAAAGTGCCACATGCAAACATGTTGGTTGTAGACTTGTAATCCTAATCAACACACTTCACTAACATCAAACAAGCCTGCAACATAATAAGTTACAGCCACAAGGGTCAATACATTTGAATTGTATTGGCAAGTGATACTTTGGTAGTATAGTGGTTTCTATCATCTATATGCATTTGGCTAAGTGGAGCTTAGGCTTGATTTGCTAAAATAGATTTTCCTTATCATTTGAAAACACTAAGTTTTTGTTTAGCAAAAATCACCCAAGGCATCTACCAATCCTTGATTGAAGATCCTTTATCCCTTGTTCAACCACAAGTTTTTAACTTAGAAATTGGGATGAGGAGATTCTTGATAGCTTCCGTGTCTTGATGCTCAAATTGTCCTTTGCCAGGGACATGGCTAAGTACTTAGATTTTACACTCTGCAGAGGTGGTGCACTTTCCCCACAAGACTTGATTTTCACCAAGACAAGATCTTTCGGAAGCCTTCCCTTAGACCAGAATGGACGCGTTCCAACCTATCATCCCCTACCACCAACTGTCCATTTGGCTAAGTTATTGCAACCTATATGATCCAGGCAGAGCCCATAATGCCAAGTGGTTGCACTTGAAGCTTCTCAACATTTTACATCTCAAATCTCTTTGTTCCTGGGTGGCATTCCACAAGTGAGATACAAGGTAAACCATAGAAATGGGTCTTGTGTAACCACTAAACACAAACCATTCTTTCCATTCCACCCAGGTGATTCATTCACATAGTTGTTTTATTAAACAAAAACACAAGTCCTTTTCTTAGAAATATCTCATAGCATGAATATAATCCACCCTTGTTTTCTAATAGCTAAGCTAAGCATGATAGTAGTAGGGATCTTAACTTAGGAAAATTCTACTAAGGTTTCATCTACTAGGATTTCCCATGGCATAGTTTATACTTAGCAAAAATTCCATGCAAGTCCTACTTAGAAATATCACTAATGCATAGTGAAAATAATGGGACAAAAGTATGAAGCACCACTTGCCTTTTTGGTAGAGAATATAAGTTCACTCCTTGATCTTGCAATAGTCACACTCTTCAAATTCCACTACAATTCAATCAAGAAAGCAATATTCAATCTACCATTCAAGCAATCATCACATAGAATAATAGAAACAAAGCAATGCATGCAAGCATGCCAAAGATTGTTTTATTTGAAAAAGTGGATTCTAAGATGTTATAAAAATTTTAAAACACCTATTGGTCATTTTGAAAAGTGGCAAAACCATTTGATAACAAGTTAGTAAAAATGGCCATTTTAAATCACTCTTGTTTTGCTAGAAATGATTTAAATCAAGTATTATTTTCTAGTGTTTGACAAATACATTTTTAAACACAAATGTTAGTGTTTTATGGTCAAGAGTTTAATATTAAAACCATTTGCAAAAGGTTTTTTCAATAAACCATTTTTATACCAAAGAAGTATTTTATTTTGTTGGAAATGCTTTTGAACAAAGTAATAATTTTTACTAGGGTTTACCAAATATATTTTTAAATCCTAAAACTTAGTGTTTAGGGCCAGAGAGTTTAACTGAAACCATTTTCCAAAGATTTTACCCTAAAAATATTGTTACAATGAATTTTATACTCAAATTATGCCTACACAAGTTCTTGCAAATACAACCAATTTTCCAGAAGCAATTCATTAAACAAAGTGCATGGCTGGAAAGTACTTGTGTTGCTGATTCCATTGATATAAACTTTGCAAAATTTGGACGTGTGGATTAAAATTTATGCAATTTAAAAGTTTGAACATCTAATGGATCAATTCTGTTTTTAAAACAATAGACAGGGCCACGTGTTGTGTTCTGATTGGCTGAAAATGGTTCGTGAGGATCGTGTAGTGTGGTGTGTTGGATTAAAATAGATCGAGCAACACAGGATCACTCGTATCCCTTCGGGTTATGCTTCTATCGTAGCCACGCTATCAAAATCCTACGGCCTAAATCGATTGACCAAGAACAGGCGGCGCCGACGGTGGTGGTTGGCGGCGGCGCGGTCAGACAGTGGTGCTGCCGGTGATTCAGGAAGCAAGAGAGAAAGGGGGGATGCTCACCGAGGTCGCCGCGAAGTGCTGATGCTCAAGGTGGTCTCCATCGTCGAAGGGGCGCTCAGATTCGTCCTGAATCGCTCGCCGGAGTTGCACTTCTCCTCGGGTACGCTCTGTCATCGACGGAGACTAGGCTACAAGTCTCGAGAAGGCATGGTGAAGGGTCCGTTAGACGCGCAGGTGAACGCTGATTACACGAGTGTCAATGAGGGAAAGGGGTACGGTCAGAACTTACAGGGAGAGGTCGTCGGAGTCAGAGTAGTTCGTGGTGGCGCTCGGACAAAGACGGCGCTAGCATTTTGGGGTGCACGCGAGCAAAATGGTGATGCTGGAAGGTGCGCACAGCTAAGGAGAGCAGCTAGGGGTCGAGGAATGACTGGGCTCGCCGGAATTTGTGCTGCAGCTCGTCCGAGCAGAGGGTGTTCATGCGCGAAATCGAGGCAGCCCTGTGGCCGAGAGAGAGGGGTGAGCAAGGGGAAATGGGGAGGAGACCTGGGCGCTTTAACTTGCATGGTCGCGGCGAGGTTTTAGTACGGAATTGATGCGAATTTAATCGTCGGCATCAACGGCAGGAAACTGCCGGCGAGGTTAGCGCGCGGGTGAGGAAGAAGGTCTGCCGGGTGGGGCTCAGCGGTCAGCACGAGAGAGAGAGAGAGGAGTGGTGGGGTTAATATGTCAGCGACTTGCGGGTTCGTGTCTAGGAAGAAAACGTTTTGAGGAAGAAAAAGAAGATGGGCTCCGTGTTGGGCTGGACTAGGCTAGATGGGCTAGTTGGCTTCCTTTCCATTTTTTTGTTCTGTTTCATTTTTCTTTTTCTGTTTTCATTTTTCTGTTTTGATTTTGTTTAAATGATTTCAAACCTTGTTTGAATTCAAACCCTTTTCAAATGTTCAGTATATTTCTATACTGTTTTAAATAGTTATTTTAAGTCTATTTTAGAATAATTCCTTTATCCTTTTATGGTTTATATTTTATTTAAAATAGGCTCTTGCCCTTATTCAAATAAGATTTTAAATATAAATTCCATTCTTATTTAAATTCAAATTTTTATCAAAACCTTTTCCAGTAGGTTTTATTTATTCAAAAGGGTGTTGAATAATTCATTTTGATTCATTTGAAATATTTCCATATGATCTATTAATCATTTAAATTGGGTAAATGTCTTTATTCCAATAGAAATAGAATTTGGTTAAAGTCATATTATTTTATTTGAATATTATTTATCCATTTATTTCATTTGGATTATCTTTATTTTCATTTGCTGATGGATTTGGCCAGGATTTAATTTAGCTTTTTAAATACTCCTTATTTATTATTTCTTTCTTTATCTTATAAAATCCATATCTTTTTATTTAAAGATCCAAACTTGGTGATTCCAATTTGTAAAATATTAATTAATATTTGTTTATCCTTTTAAATCCTTTTTAGGATTAATTGCTCACAATTAGGTATGGATTTTAGATAGGAGCTTTATTAGCTTTGGAAATTATTTCCTTTCATCTTATTAAATTCATAAGTTTTCATCCATGGTTCCAAATTAAGTGAAACCAATTTCCATGGTTTTATAATATTTCTATTTATCATTTTGATCATTTATAAATGTTTGTTGACAAAAAATTTTATATGGATCAAATCCATAGTCTTTGAGGTATCTTGAAAATGTTTTTCTTCCATTAGGGTTTTTAGGGTTTTGGTTTATTTTTTCCAAGTGTTTAAATTTCAAGATGCATTTATGAAGAATGCATTTCACTCTATTTGAATTTAGTTGGATTCAAACTTTATTCAAAGTTTGTTCAAGATGGGTTTTTAAGTTGCCATTTAGAAACAAAAAGTTTCTTTTCACCCTGAATTTCAACAATTATTTATTTTTTCACATTTCAAAATTTGGAAAATTTTGGGATGTGACAGGCTACCCCCCTTAAAAGAAATCTCGTCCCGAGATTGGGGAAGGATTGAGGTTACAAGTTGGCTCAAAGCAACTAGGGTACTACCACCCTTAAAATCTTTCCACTAGATTACATCTTGGCTTGCTTGGGATCTTGATGAATCTTCTCTAGGCAAACATCTGCATTGTGTCCTTTGTTTCCACACTTGAAACATGTGACAAGGCTGAGATCCCTCATAGGCTTGCTTGTCTTGTACTTCATATTTTCTGGACAATTGCTTGCATAATGTCCTTGGTCACCACAATTGTAACATGTGACAAGGTTGAGTTCTTCACATATCTTCTGTGGACAAGTTGATACATAATGGCCTAGCTCTTTGCAGTTGTTGCACCACAATTGGATAATTTCCTTATACTTCTTCTTCTTGTCTGGACATTCATTGGTATAGTGTCCCATCTCTTTGCAATTGCAACATTGCACTTGGCTTTTGTCCTTCTTCTTCTTCTTGGGTTTCTCCAAAGTTAGGAGTTCTTCTAGTTCATGTTCTTCATATATCACCTCAAAGGTGGGAAAGTCTCCTTGTCTCCTTAATCGTTTCCTTGGATAATACATATGTTTCTTCTTCTGTCCATCAATGTGAGTCATAGTGCATGGAGGTGCAAGCTGAGATTTTCCTTTGTCTTCATCCTTCTTGCTAGAAGTTGTTTCCTCATGGGGGTTTACAAACTCTTGATGCACTCCACCTTGTTTCCTTTGTTGAACTATAGAATAGATGGGGCATTGGATAGGGACATGATTATTTCCTTCACATAGGAAACAAGTAGCTTGAGATGTGGGCATTGATTAGTTGGATGTTTCTCTTCACAATTGGGGCATTGATCTTCATGCTCTTTGGAAGTGTGATCCATGTCTCCACTAATATTGCAAACTTGGGTTCCTTCTATAATATCATCCTTGACATCATTGTTGTCACAAACTCCTTGGGAAAGGTTGTCTCCCATGTTGATCATTTGATTGGTCACCCTTTGCATCAATTGGGTTTGGGTTTCCAAAAACCTTTGCATGGTTGGGTTAACTCATTGTTGTTGGCCAAAAATTGAGTTGTCACCTGATTCAAATGGGTCTGGTTTACTAGTAGTTGTTCTCTCATGAGAATCTCTTGGTTGTTGTTGTCACCATTCTTGATGTTGGAGTTTCTTGGAGTAGTCATCTGTTTGGGTTGGATTGGGATTAGAGTAGGCAAAAGATTTCTAAGGGAAGAATTCTAATCACACACAACAATTCACACAAGAAATGTGCAATCAATCACAACAAACACTCCAATCAGACAACAAAGTTCAAGCACATTTTTATGCAACAAAATTCTTTTGCTACACCACATAAGTTGGTGGGTTTGATCTAAACTAAATATGGTGGTCCAACTATATGGTTCAATTGAGATCATTCCATTCTTCTTAGTTGTTTCTTCTTGAATAAGATCATGTTTTCCTTGGGAAAATTCTTGGGTCTTGGTCACAAAACTTCAAAGGTGATGATGGTTCCTTCTAAGTTGTGTTTCCTTAGTCTTCAAGTCTTGAGTAAAATTTCTTGTCTCACTTGTAGTCCTTAGTGATATCCAAGTTGAAGTCCTTGGGGAAAATAAAGTTGAAGTCTTTGATGATGTTGAAGTTGAAGTCATTTGAGTTGGTGAAGTCATTTGCTCATGGTGAGGTCTTGGTCCATCAAGTTGAAGTAGAAGAGATGTAGAATCAAAACCAAAATGGTTGAGGAAAGAGTTTACAAGATTGTTTGTAAATAAGTTTTGGAACAAAATCCAAGTCCTCTTTTTCTAAGGGGTTTTGTCCAATCCTAGGGTTACAATCCTACAGGCAACACAGTGCTCTGATACCATCTGTAGAGGTCCCAACCTTTAATAAGGTAGAGATCCCTGTGTTTACAATTCTAGTCCCTGGATCAATAGCTAGCATCCACAGTTAAGATGTAATATCAAGAAACAAAGGTCATAATACAACTTTATAACCAGGAATAAAATAATTCATTACATCTTACATAGCTGATTTGGCTATCACATTACATTGCAGCAGAATATCTATATAGCATTGAGTCCTTCATCTTTAAAGTGCCACATGCAAACATGTTGGTTGTAGACTTGTAATCCTAATCAACACACTTCACTAACATCAAACAAGCCTGCAAAATAATAAGTTACAGCCACAAGGGTCAATACATTTGAATTGTATTGGCCAGTGATACTTTGGTAGTATAGTGGTTTCTATCATCTATATGCATTTGGCTAAGTGGAGCTTAGGCTTGCTTTGCTAAAATAGATTTTCCTTATCATTTGGAAACACTAAGTTTTTGTTTAGCAAAAATCACCTAAGGCATCTACCAATCCTTGATTGAAGATCCTTTATCCCTTGTTCAACCACAAGTTTTTAACTTAGAAATTGGGATGAGGAGATTCTTGATAGCTTCCATGTCTTGATGCTCAAATTGTCCTTTGCCAGGGACATGGCTAAGTACTTAGATTTTACACTCTGCAGAGGTGGTGCACTTTCCCCACAAGACTTGATTTTCACCAAGACAAGATCTTTCGGAAGCCTTCCCTTAGACCAGAATGGACGCGTTCCAACTTATCATCCCCTACCACCAACTATCCATTTGGCTAAGTTATTGCAACCTATATGATCCAGGCAGAGCCCATAATGCCAAGTGGCTGCACTTGAAGCTTCTCAACATTTGACATCTCAAATCTCTTTGTTCCTGGGTGGCATTCCACAAGTGAGATACACAAGGTAAACCATAGAAATGGGCCTTGTGTAACCACTAAACACAAACCATTTTTTCCATTCCACCCAGGTGATTCATTCACATAGTTGTTTTATTAAACAAAAACACAAGTCCTTGTCTTAGAAAAATAAGATGTGCTCTGTGTTGAGTTGGACTGGGCCAGATGGGCTAGTTGGTTTCCTTTCCATTTTTTTTGTTCTGTTTCATTTTTCTTTCTCTGTTTTCATTTTTTTGTTTTGATTTTGTTTAAATGATTTCAAACCTTGTTTGAATTCAAACCCTTTTCAAATGTTCAGTATATTTCTATACTGTTTTAAATAGTTATTTTAAGTCTATTTTAGAATAATTCCTTTATCCTTTTATGGTTTATATTTTATTTAAAATAGGCTCTTGCCCTTATTCAAATAAGATTTTAAATATAAATTCCATTCTTGTTTAAATTCAATTTTTTTATCAAAACCTTTTCCAGTAGGTTTTATTTATTCAAAACGGTGTTGAATAATTCATTTTGATTCATTTGAAATATTTTCATATGATCTATTAATCATTTAAATTGGGTAAATGTCTTTATTCCAATAGAAATAGAATTTGGTTAAAGTCATATTATTTTATTTGAATATTATTTATCCATTTATTTCATTTGGATTATCTTTATTTTCATTTGCTTATGGATTTGGACAAGATTTAATTTAGCTTTTTACATACTCCTTATTTATTATTTCTTTCTTTATCTTATAAAAATCCATATCTTTTTATTTAAAGATCCAAACTTGGTGATTCCAATTTGTAAAATCTTAATTAATATTTTTTTATCCCTTTAAATCCTTTTTAGGATTAATTGCTCACAGTTTGGTATGGATTTTAGATAGGAGCTTTATTAGCTTTAGAAATTATTTCCTTTCATCTTATTAAATTCATAAGTTTTTATCCATGGCTCCAAATTAAGTGAAACCAATTTCCATGGTTTTATAATATTTCTATTTATCATTTTGATCATTTATAAATGTTTGTTGACAAAAAAAATTATATGGATCAAATCCATAGTCTTTGAGGTATCTTGAATTTTTTTTCTTCCATTAGGGTTTTTAGGGTTTTGGTTTATTTTTTCCAAGTGTTTAAATTTCAAGATGCATTTATGAAGAATGCATTTCACTCTATTTGAATTTAGTTGGATTCAAACTTTATTCAAAGTTTGTTCAAGATGGGTTTTTAAGTTTCCATTTAGAAACATGTTTCCTTTAACACTGTTGTCATGACAGTCTGAATGGTTGGAATGATTCCTACCTTGCTAAGATGGGGAGATGATAGATTATATTTGGAGAGCCTTTACTAAATGATGAACTGTTTGGTAAATTATCTAGGGATTATTACTATGAGGTTTTCCACTATGGTGCTTCGCTTTAGATTGAGCACAACGGTGAACAACACAGTAGCTATACATGAGGGTTGATTTCTTTGCAAGGAATCTAGTGTTGACTGCCAATCAAGTAGTATATAAAAGATATGATTCCTAGAATATACTAGGTAAATGATTACACTCTTTTCTAATGGAATTTTCCAAAGTGGCTTCTGCTAATATGGTCCTGCTATTGTGATGCCTCTTTGGAGTTTACACAATAGCCTGGTCATATCTAGCATGTTCAGATGAGATTGATTTAGCTAAATGAATGTATTGCAAAATGGATTCCTTACTTATCAGTGGCATCTACTATCTGAGCTACTGCTGTGGTGCCTCCATTCTTGGAGTGTGCATAGTGATGGCCTAGGTAGCATGATCTGCAGTTGTGAACTACTGCCTAGACTCTTTTCTGGCTATAACTTGTAGTCCAATTGATAGCTTGTATATAAGTGAGTGTCAATTTATTCTGTCAATATGACAATGTGAATTTAAATGATTTCTAGTTGTTGTAAGCTAGGAAAATGATTATGTGGTGATGATTTCTTGTACTGTGTAGATTCAATAGTGGAATGCCACTGTGATGCCTCCTTTAGGATGGAACACAGTGATTTTCCACTAATGGATCTTCTAGACTTGCCAAATAGGTGTGGAAAATGATATCCTCTAATCTGGATGATCTAGATGTACCACCCTACTATTTGACCTTGGTCCATGATGCACAAGGCTGAGGCCAAACTCTTAGAGAGATAAGAACAGATAATTTGTTGGCTTTTAACAGCTCTAGGATGAACTAGTGTAGCAATTCTACACTATACTGAGAGATCTCTCCCTCTTCCCCACTGATGCTTGTTTTAATTTGACACGAACATATACTAGCATGGTTCTAGTAGCCAAGCTGATGCTTGCAGTGGAGATAGATGACTTGGTTGTGGATGTTGCGGTGATTCTATTCTGTTGCTAGATCTAGTGTCTGTCCTGCTCCTCCTTGAACTCCTAGACTTCTCCCCCTTGCTGCTCACTTGGTCTACTCCTTATGCTCCTGGCCTCCTCCTGGTGTCCTTGGATGGCTTCCTTGAGCAACCAGGGTGCTAGTGATGTGGTGGTAGTGCACTATGGAGTTTTGGTGTTAAACTTATGAACTCTAGAAATGTAAGGATGGCCTGTGTGGTTGATCTTTGTTGGTTGTGTTGGCTGTTACTTGCTATGGTGAAGTCATTATAGCATAGCACTCCCCCTGCTACGGTTGTGTACTTATCTCTCTCTCATAGTGCCTCCTATGTTGACAGCACATAGACATGCATGTGTGTGTGAGCTGTGTGTGGGCTTGCCTCACCCAGATGGATCAGATCAAGTTAAAATCTCTTGATATTTGCTGATGGTTTTACTATTTGACTTTTACCTTATACTAAATTGGTGAAACTTGCCCATCTGCCTGTGAGGTTGTACTGAGCCAAAATTTGCAATAAGAACAGATACTATTTCATTTGGTGAAACTTGCCCCATTTTAATATGCTCAATGATCTGACAAAACAGTGCATTACACTGTTACTACTGAGAGCATAAATACTAACCCCTAACCTTTTTTATTTTTGTTTTATCTTCAATTTAATTTGTTTTGCAGGAATCAAAAGATTATCCAGGAATACCAAGACTAGATATAGGAATTGTAGTTTAGATTTGAATTATTGTAATTTTCTTATTCTTTGTATTAACCATGTAATACTTATATTTTTTATTAAAGTATTTCTTTTCTAACAAGAAATTATGTAATGATATTGTAATGTAATAATTTATATTATTATAATTGTATCCATTTCTTATTATTTATTTATTGTAAAAGAATAATGTAATATATATTCTTTTAATAAAGAATTCTTCTACTTGTTTTAATTATTGTAATACATTTTCCATTTTATTTATTCACTTATTTGTTTCATTGTTGTAATTTATTTTCTTTTCTCCATTTTGTTATTTTATTATAATCTTTCCTTTATTCTTTTATTATAAAAAATAATGTAATGTTGATCTTAAATAATCTTTATACTTTTGTTTCTAATACTTGTATTTGCCTTATTGTGATTAATTATTATAAAGCAAATTTCTCCCCTCATAATTCCAGAAAACAATAGAGGTTATGTCAAAATTCATCTCACTCCCCTTCTGATGTTACTAAACCTAATTCATCGGAGTGAGAATTCTGATCACTCCAGTCTTTTAATTTGGCGAAAAATTTACCCGGATTTTCAGATGCATGCATGCAGATGCACAAAATCCTAAATCTACCCTTCGTATAGTCCTAAATGCTGGGATGTTACAAACAGTGACAAACTGGAGACAATTTGGTAGCATGTACATCATCTGCATCTATCTTAGATGGGCACGGTTGAGGCACCAGACACTTTATTTCTTCCTCGTCGGCTAAGAATGAATAAACAAAACCACTTTTGGATATATGCATAATGATTATCACCATAGCATGTCTATAATCCGGCTAACTCGGGTGGCATAGTTGGTAGCAAGGTCTATGGTCTATTAGGCCGCCCAGTTTGGTGGATCCATAAGGGAGGCCCATGTCAGATGATGGAAGCCTACGATAACGACACGGACGTACCCAGAGCCTTGGAGTACAACACACAAAGTGATAGGGTGAACCTCTTGGGTGGCCTGATCTTCACAGATTTCATGGTCAAATCGATGGGAAAAGCGAGGGAAAGGGAAAAGGTAGCGAAAGCGAACACACCTCTCTAAGAACACGATGAACACATGCAAACAAAAACACGATATAAGACCTATTGCTCCCTCTGGCGGCCACTGGTCCGATAGAATCCTTGCAAGGAAAGATTGATCAACGTGCTCCGGTCAAATCCACATCGGAGGGGGAAGAACACCTTGGAGAGGATCTTGATAACTTTACTAGAGCCAACTCAAAGTAAAGACCATGTACAACTAAGGATGCTCAAAGGCACAATCCATAGAGGTGGGTGATGATAGGGTTCCCTCATGAAGGGAAGGAGACATAAATATAAGTGATCCATCTTAGGGCTTTCTAGTCTATCATCTATGTCTTATGGATACATGAAGGGATGGAGGGCTCTATTTATAGGCCAACCACTAAACAAGGGGTAGATTGGGGATAAAAATAGGGTTGGAATGGAATAAGGAGGTACATGGGCCAAGGGCCCAGCTATTGGAAGGCAGGCCCATCACTTAGGCCAGAGACTCCGAGCTTGAGGGCCGAAGACTTTGGTGTGGAGGCGGATTCCTTGCTATAGTCCACGTGCGGAGACTCTAGTGTAGAGGGACGAAGACTCCGGTGTCGTCGTTGCTCTCTGGGTTGTTTTCGGGGTGGTGTGCTAGGATCTCGAGGCATTGGTCCAAAGACCTAACCGGAGTCCAGGGCGGAGACTCCGGTGTTGGAGGCCGGAGCCTCCGGGCGTCAAGGCTAGAGACTCCTGTGCTTCAGCTTCTTCTTCTTCTGTCTCCTTTTCCAAGCCTCTGTCTTATTGGGCTTGATACTCCGGAATTCCTCCCTTGTCTCTATACTTGTCACTGTGAACCTATCATGGTCATAGGACGGAGTGAAGTAGTAAACCATTCAACAGGGTAGGAAGTGGGATCACATAGAGTATATGGTTCACCTTTGGAGTCCATGACGACTTGGCATAAGATGGAAACCTTGATGTGGTAGCGACCGCAGGTCGGGGTACATCATCTCCTCCTGCTTCAAAGAGAGTCGTCCTAGACTCTATACTATCATTACCATGTAGAGGAGGTCGAGAGACATTCTTGATCCTTGGCTTTACCATATAGTCATCCTCGAAAAGATTGATTGGCAACTCTTTTATATTCCTTCACTTTCTATGAAGCCTACAAATCTCACCACAAAATAAAAGCAACCCTCAACGAGTAGCCAATTCATGAAGATTATAGCATGAGTCCTCAAGTAGAAGGAAGTCACTTTAGTAAGTAGAGATATCTCGTATAAGTGCATCCATAGGATGCCATCTACGTTTCTTATTGTCAACTCGTGGTTGTTAGAGGTTGATGTGTATGCATTTGTAACTTCACACAACAAAGACCAAGAAAAATATTTTCGTGCGGATAGAGGAGCATGTCATGTCTATTCTTGTTCACAACACTATTAGCATAATACATGTATATAAAATGGAATGCATATGCAAGGTAAATGTGTATGGAAATCATTTGAACATAATACAAATGTGGGGACTCGAAAACTCCATACATGTCTTAGTGTGACACTCAAATCATTGGAGTAAAATTTTGATCAACATCTTTGATGCAAGAATAGGAGAATTCAGCAAAAACTCATAAGGAATGATAGCCAAAACAATGCCATCCGTGCAAAAAAACCATTTGAAAGAGAAAGTGTCCTTTATGTTTGTTGCAACAACAATATGAGATAATTGGAAGCTCTCATGACAATACATGCTCATAATGGAATCATGGTTGCACACAAAACATCAGAAAGAGAAATTGGTCAACATTTTTTTGCAACACACAAAGCATCAATATTCCATAGCAAGGAAACATGATTGTCACAAGGTGAAAGATTACCATCCACATACTTGCAAGCAAACAATAGGAAAGAGCAATTTTTCAACATGAGATATTCAAAGCATGCCAAAGGTATTAGAGCCAGGTTCGATCTAGAACTCACATTGGGGATGCTCTCAAGAGCTCCTTTTGTAAACTCATGCTCAATCGAGGTTGACATTATAGTGTGGGTACCTACACATAACATACACAAAAGGAAAAACATGTGTGTATGGTAGATAAACATATCATCCATTATGATGTATCTTTTCTTGTGCACATCACCATTAGTGTCAATATGGTTGAAATTATGTGCATGGTGAATATGCAAGTGGGGAACATGCTTATCATGGCAATCATCAAAATCGCCAAAAATTTAGAAAGCTATGGGGGCAATCTCATTACAACCCATAGGATAAGTATTGTTGCAAGCAAAACAAGTGATAGACAAATTATTTAACTTATTGCAAGAAACAAGAGAAATTGGATAACTATCATGACCAAGCATTTCTGAAGAAATTGTAGGATACACAAAAGATGTATAGCATGGCATGTTTATGGCAATTATATCGCAATTAAACAATTCCACATGATCAATATTACTCAAAGGCAAAGAATCACATGGGAATAGTAATGAAGCATATGTAATGTCTCAATAATCATCCATAGCATGCATATCCTCACAACTCATCATGTCCACTAGTGGGATCATGGCATCATCAATAACCTTATTTTTACCTTGTACATACCTCTCACATTAAGTGGGTGTTGTGGTAGGAGTGGCCTCCATGTGGGCGACTTCGTCTTCTTGATGTATCCATGGCGTAGCATCATCATCATCCACCATGTACATCTTATCCATTTGAGGCATCATTGCTTCGAGTCTTGGCGCTTCTTCATCCATGGAACCTAGCACAACATAAGAGAACACACTATAGGTAGAGGGTAAGTTGTTAGAAATAAAAATGGTGTCACTTGACCTATCAACTACCACTCTCAACTCACTCGGTGTATCACTCATTCCCTCAAAGTGGAAGCACTAATCTCATATAAGGTGGAGTCTCTCATCTCACTCTTGTTCACACTCAAGTGGGATAAGTGGCTCTCATACTCACATGGGATTGGTACCACATCATCACTCAAGCATATAGGGACAGGCTCGGCTTTCTCAACTCCATACGCCTCCTTTGGTGAAGGGAAAATCCCATCACCATTCTCAAACTTGTCGCCATCTTGTACTTTGGGTGCCATAGTGGTGGTGGCACTCATATAGGAAGTATTTGTCCTTGATGCCATCTTCACCATTGCATCCAATTGGTGGCAAAGCAACTTGTTTTCTTTGATCTCATGGGAAGTCATATGTTTGACGGCCACGTCCAACTTGGCGAAATACAGGTCCCTCTATTTCTTGTATGACATTCTTGGAGTGTTTGATGAAGAAGTTGCATTGAAGTTCTTGTAATTGGATGCTTCATCTTGAACTTGAACTTTTGGCATTGAAGCTTGATGGCGTGGAAGAAGTCTTTCTCTTGGTGCCATTTTGGTGGTGGCACTAGTAGTGGAAGGTGCCTTATGATGGTATTTGATGGAGGTCATTGGCGTGCCTTGCCGAAGGTTTATGTCGGTGAAGCACTTGATCATCCACATGACGCTCGTGATGACAATCCTTTTCCTTGGCACTCTTCTTGTGCTTGTGGTGCCTTCTTGATATTGATTGAGCATTATGGATGGTGCTCATCGTGAATTGTTCATCTTTGTGGTGAAGATGCCTTTGATGATGTCTTATATCCTATTTATGGTGGCGATGATCATGAGAGGATGTTTGTTGAAGATTCTTGTTTCTTGGCGCCACACTTCTTGGAGTAGGTGGTGCTTGACTCCTTGGTGATGGTGGTGGCGCTTGAAGCCTTGGCGGTGTTTTCTCTTGACGCTTTGGCGGTGGTGTCGCTTGATACCTTGGAGGTGGTGGAGGAGACCAAGCCCATTGTCGACATGGAGGTGGATCATCGAAGTAAGTAGTTCCCTTTGGTGTACCACACTTGGCCTTGTAGGTCATGGTTTCTTTATTTGCATCCTCTTGTGTGGCGTAGGAGTCTTCCATCTCCAAGCGATGGAGGGATTCTTCATGGCTAATGGAAGAACCATCAAAGTAAATGAAGTTCTCCGTGTCCTCCATGCTTGACGAGGCATCTTCTATGTTGCACCCGAACTCGTCCATGCTTGGGGAGTCATTGTTGTTGTAGTACTCCATATCACCCAAGCATGTGGAGCCATTGTCGGTGTAGTACTCCATCATATCATCGATGCTTGTGGAGTTGATTTTGGTGCGGCTCATCATGGTTCCTAATCCCCTAGACATGATTCACAAGACCAAGTGTTGTTTATGGAAGTGGTAGAGGGTGGTAGGGATGCAACGTCAAACCTTACTTTACCTTGGAAGATAGTACCGTGCAAGTGGTCAGACTTGAGAGCAATAAACCAAGCAAAGTGAAGTGACAAAGCAACCTAAACCCAACCAACAACCAAAAACACACACACAAGTCCTATTGTGGACGTGTATGGAAAGTGGCATGACAAGGAAACAATCTAAAATCAAGATATTGTAATGGATAGTAAAGAACCACGATGATCAGAAAGCAAAACAAGTCAATCCAGAAGAGATAGGAATTATGTTCAAGGAAACACACATGGTGGGATAAATGGGTCTTATGCGACGGAGGAAATGAGCTAAGAAATAAATAATTACCTAGCAAAGACTATAAGCTTGTGTCACACAAGTACAAGGAGAGACGCTAGTTCGATTGCATATAATAGGTGAGCTACAAGATTTGCACAATAAGTACCACAATTACAAGATGTTCATCAAGCTTGCGCTTCCTATTATATGAAGCACTTGTATCTTTCCTTTTATTTTTTATTTTTTATTTTTCTATTTTTCTCTTTTTTATATCACTTTTTTCTTTTATTTTTTCACTTGCCTCACTTCCTTGTGCCAACAACTATACAAGATAACTATATGAGATAGCACTCACACGTTTGGTCGAAATTCTACAAGGTATCAAATGTGCAAACCCTAAGAAATCATAGGATGAACTGGTCTCAATAGGTGTTTGTTGGTCGCAAAGATGGTGTAGTTCACAAAGGAATGCAAGTGGGAAGAAGTCGTGGAACGTTTGTACCTTTCGTCAATGATCTTCGCCCTTTATTGTTGGATTCCGCCTTGCTCAACAAATTTGTATGAAGTCGATAGCATGAAAAACATGGATGATGATTTAGAGCTCCTTCTCCTCTTCTAAACGAGCTAAAGAACACCAAAATCCAAGTTAGAATGCAACAGTTATGCTCAAAACCGTGAAGCAGTTTTTCTGCCCGCAGGGGGGCAGAGACTCTAGTCTTTGGGGCCAGAGACTCCGGTCTGGAGTCGCTAATTCTGGAACTCCGGTCCGGTCGATTTTAGGACGTCAAGAACTCGTCCAGGGTGCATTTTGGGCGGAAAAAGTTGGACCAAAACCTTAAATTCATCAGCGAAACCGGCTCAGGATCAAGATCCTAGGAAGTTGGACACACGTCAAGAACCGCACAGACCACCTCCGGGCTGGACACGGTCGCGGAAGGATCGATCTCGGATCTCTCTTAAGAGTTCACTAGCTTAGATCTTAACAAAACAAGAACCACCCAAACCACCCATGTGTAGGATATAATGGTGGAAGACAAACGCAGATCCGCTTGGCTCCCACAAGTGTTAGAGAAGCAGAGGTCGCACTTCGTCGGTACCGTGTGCATCTTTGATCTGTCATGCTGTGTCCAAAGGTCAGGTGAATCCCCGCATGACTACCTTGCCAGATGGATAAGGCTGAGGGGCTCCATGGAGGGAATACGCAATGATGATGCAGTGTACCAATGTCACATCCCAAGACTTTCCAAATCTTGTAATGTGAAAAATAAATGAATAAAATAAAACTTTGTTGATTTTCAGGGTGAGAAGAAACTTTTTGAATCCATTTGGAAACTTTCAAAAAAAAAACCTATTTTGATTAAGATAAATCCTAAAGGGATTTAAAAAGATAAACATTTAATAAAGGAAAAATAAAAATATTTAGAATTACTATTTTGAAATCTTTTTATAAAAAGTTTTGGTTTTTAGATGAAAAGATAGAAATATAAATAAGGATTATTTTATAAGCCAAATTAAAACTTGGCCAAGCCTTTGAAACAAAATATTTCTATTTGAGAAAAATAGTAAAAGTTTATTTAAATAAAATAATAAGGATTTAATATCCCTAGTTTATTAAAAATAAAGGTGTTACTATTTTAATTAAACACAAAAACTTGTTATTTTATTTCAAACAAGTTTTCCAAGTATTCTTTATTTTCAAATAAAACCTACTGATTTGGTTTTGAAAATATTTGGATTTCAAATGGAGATTTTTAGTAAATCAAATCCTATTTTGATTTAATAAACAAGGTCTATATTTAATTAATAATGGACCCTAAAATAAAATTATTATTTTTGTTTTGGGACTTTGGTTTATGTTGCTGAACAGAACCAAATTCAATTGCAAGTGTGAAGAATGTTTGAATTGATTTGAATGTTTGATTGGTTTTTTGAAATTCAAAACAGAAAACAGAATTGGAAAAGAATAAAACATTCAGAAAGGAAAAAAAATGAAAACAGACCTGGCCCAACTTAAGCCCAGTTAGCCCACGAAGAAAACGTTTCACTTTGTCAACCGACCCGAGTGGTGACCGGTGGCCCTCTTTCCTCTCACCTCACGACAAGAAGGCCCCACAACACTGTTCCTTCTCTTCTTCCTCGCGCCGATTACTCCCTGCCATTGCAGCCATTACTCCGCGATCAATACGTTGATTCATGATCACATTACTCGCCGTGGATCGCACACTATTAACCGCCTCCTCTCCATTTCCCTCGCATCCACGCTCAATGCCACCAGTCGCATCAATCAAAGCAGCACCGCCACTGCTCCGACCATCGTCCCCAGTCAATTCCGGCGAACCACTGCCGCCCCTTGCCTTCCTGAGCACACCATCGAGATCCCCACTCCCAGGCGCTTCTCCTGTACCTCCCATTCACTCGCGGGCGCTCCAGAACGTCGGCTCCATCTTCAACTGAGCACCGCTGCGTCAACACCTTACTCCGGCGAGTTCCCTAGGTAGTATCCGACTGCCCCTCTCCTTCTCCTTCACGCACACATCATCGCCATGACTTTACGTGTCTGACCCTGTCTCCCATTTGTCCTAGCATGCACCGTAGCCCCGCCTCCAACGACGCCCAAATGAACCCGACGCCAGGAGCAACTCCGGCGAGCCATTACCTTCGTCCCTGTGTGCCCCTTGCTTCCTCGAGAGCACCTTGAGCACCACCACGAGCACGCGAACTCGGTGAGCACTTTCCCTTCCCTCCTTGCCTCCTAGAACTGGCCAAGCTAGCCCGACCGCCGCCAGCCACCGTCATTGCCGCCACTTTTGGTCAAACACGCTGTGAGTCGTTAGATCCCCATCCAAAGGGCGAGATGAACGACTTAAGCGAACAGGTATGGGAGCATCTGTGTCGTGCGTTGTTAGTTTAATCCTACGGCCAGCATCACTCGATCCACCCGAGTCGGTATCGACCAGTAACATCGCGACGCGTGGCCAAATTTCGATTTAAAACATAATTTGAACCTGATTTAGATGCAGATTTGAAACCCTTGTAACTTTTGATCCACACGTCCAAAAATTTCAAACTTTATATCAATGGAATCAGTGGAACAATCCCTAGCCAACCATGTAATTTGTTTAGTAAAAAGCTTCTAGTAAAATGTTTGTTTTTGCAGAAACATTTGTATGCTTGTTTAGGCTATAATAATTATTCAAAAATGTTTTTGAGGTTAAAATCTTTGCAAATTGGTTTGTGGTGAACCTACTGACCCTAGGAACCAACTTGTGAATTCAAAAATGTATTTGGTGAAGAATAGGATTGATTAATTGATTTAGCCCATTTCTAGCCAAATAAAAATATTGTTTTGATTATAGAAATGATTTTAAAGCAAAAACTTTGGGAAAATGATTTAAATCAAACATACTGACCCAAAACACCAAGTTTTGTGAACTAACAACTTATTTGGAGAACAATATAAAAATTGTTGCTTTGATAAAAACATTTTTCACCACATAAAATAATGAATGGATTTTAAAATGGTTTTTGGATAAAACCCTTTTGCAAATGACTTTGCCACTTTGGAAAATGTCCACTTTGAGCCTTACAATTTGTAGAGCCTAGTAGAGACCACCTTGGCAAATAAAACTATCTTATGCATGCTTGCATGCATGGCTTAGATTCCATTATTTATGTGTGTTAATTTGTTTGAGTGTTATTGGTTGGAATGCTAGTTGATATTGTGTTTGCTTGATTGATTTGTAGTGAAGTTAGAAAAGTGTGAAACTAGCAAGATCAAGAAGTGAACCAACATTCCCTACCAAAAAGGCAAGTTACACTATCATCTAAAGTCCTACTATTTTCATTATACTTAGTGGATTTTGAAACATGCATGAAAAGAATTTCTATACTTAAGCTATGCTAAATCCTAATAGGATACCTTATATAATCCTTAGAGACAAACAATGTAGTTGTAAAATGCTTAGCCATGCTAAATATTTTGAGAAGAGATACATGTTGAGATTTTTATGAAGTTGAGAAAAGACTTGTATTTTATATAATAAAACAAGGACTCAATGAACCACCTGGGTGGACAAGGATACTTTGAGTTTTGGTTAAAGTGGCAACAAAAGGAACCATGTCTATGGCAATCTCTTTGTGTTGTGCACCAAAAGAAAACCACCCAGGAAACTTAGAGATTGAACATGTTTCTCCAATTGTGGCTTTCGTGTACAACCACATGCTACTTATGGCTCTGGCTTGGTCAACTACATTGGGAAGACCCATGCATTGTCTTCAGGTTACTGAAAATGAGGAACTTGGAATCCTACATGGGTACTGAAGACAAGCTAGCAATGGTGTATGGGAGGACCCTCTGGAAAGACTTCAACACATTCTCAATCTGCCAGTACTCCATCTTGGTGAGTACCTATCCAGCGGCCACTGGTGGCAACAAGATGAGATTGTGTCACGTGGGTAAAGTGTACAACTTCTGTAGAAGATAACAAAATTTAAGTACTTAGCCGTGTCCCCGGTTATGGACAATACTGAGCAACTAAAGCTTGAAGCTATGGGAAATCTCGACATTCCAATTTCTAAAAGAAAAACTTTTAAGTGTTAACAAAAGACTTGCAGCACTTGGGGGTACCAAGGAGCTCAAGAGATTTGGATAAAAACTTGAACACTTGGGGGTACCAAGGAGATCAAGAGATTTTGATGAAAACTTGAACAGTTGGTGGATTCCAAGGAGTTCAGAAAGAGGTGACAAAAGTTCAAAACCATTTTGAAAAGATAAGATAAATTATTGCTTTCTGCAAATGAGCCTAAAACCCTACTTAGCCAAATATGCATGTAATGGTAGGATCCACTTATATTCTACATAGTAGTGAAATCTGCCAATACAATTCAAATGTATTGACCCTTGTGGCTGTAACTTGTATTGTTGCAGGCTTGAGTGATATTAGTGAAGTTGATTGATTAGGATTACAAAGTCTACAACCAACATGACTGCCTGTGGCACCTTGAAGATGAAGGACCCCATGCCTATAGTTATTCCGCTGCAATGTAATGTAATAGCCAATTGAGCTATGTAAGATGTAATAAAATTATGTTTTTCCTGATTATAAAGTTATATTATGACCTTTGTTCCTTGATATTACATATTAACTATGGATGCTAGCTATTGATCCAGGGACTAGCATTGTAAACACAGGGATCTCTACCTTATTAAAGGTTGGGACCTCTTACAACCAATTTGTCTAAGGGCTCGAATGCGGTACCCTCCTCCGACATTCGCTCAAGAGGCAAAAAGCCGACAGGGTACTCACTCTCAGTCAAGTGATTGAGACTGTTAACAGTCTCTAAGGTTGATGATGAGGCCCGGGTTGACAACGCCACAGCAAACGGAGCATCCAAGTTCAACGGTCACGTTGTCTCTGGATCGGCCTCCACTTCTGAGAACGCAGACGGTCCTTCCGACTCAGTCTTGCTATGCCAACATCGGCATGGACTATGACAGCATGTTTGCCAACTCGGAGGAACTCGGTGCTGCTATGAAATAAATCGAGGAGGAGATCGAATGGAGTGCACCAACCAAATCGCCACTTCCCGCTAGGTACTGGTGGCCATAGAGAACGTGACAGAAGAAGACAAGGAGAACCAAGTTGCCGGAGTAGCTCCGCCAGTGGCAGACGATGTCATCAAAGAAGTGGTTGTAGGTAAGAAAACTGTGAATCCCTTGGATCTGGCAACAGCCATGCCTCCTCCGGCTATCCGTAGTAGCAGGCGTAGGAACTTACCACCGAACCTAGTGGCGCCAATCACACAATTTTGTCGCCACTGCCATATACATCAGCAGCCGGCAGCGCACGCAGGAGGCGAGGCATGCGCACTCGCCACGAGAAACCGCCATGGCAAGACGTGCACACGGTTACCAAAAACTAGCGCAGTGACGCAGGAGTCAAACCGACACGACATGCGCCAGAGCAACAGTCATGGCTGATGACACTACTAACCTCATCCACTAGATGTTTTGGCTCCAGCTTCGCCAGCTGGTCGCTGCCTTCGGTATTTACACATAGTGGGCGGCCATCGATTCCGCAGTCGGTTGAACCCAACCAGAAAGCAAAAGGAGAAGCGGCAGCCGGACTTCATCATCAAACTACCTCGAGAAACAAAGGAGCTCGCAAGACCTTCCCCACTGGCTAAGTCCTTACACGCTTGGGGACTAGTGTCGGGGGGATAACCCCCGGGTGGGGAAAGCCAGGCCTAAGTAGGCCGGCTCCAGAAGACACTAGCCGCGTGGCCTTCAAGCAGAAGAGATCTAGCCGATTGGTTAGTCCCACCCAGCTGGGCTTAAAGCTTTCCCGGCTGGCCCGTCTAGCCGGGTAGCCAAAAGAACCGACTAGGTGGCCGCTCCCACCTGGCTGGCCTCGAATTCAATGGAGAGTGCAGAGGGGGAGATGCTCCTTGTGGAGTACGCCTTTGGCGCCTCAAATCAATGGCGATGATGGTTCGATCAGCTGCCAAACGAAGATAAAGCAAAGTGGTCGTCTAACAGCCAAAGAAGCCTCGGGTGACTGTTAAAGGGAGGGATGACGCCCCAAAGCAAGCCCGGGTGATTTCTAAAGCAAAGGGTGACGCTAAAGGGAGGGCGCAGGGCTACTATAGTGCTGTCCATCGATGTACTAGAGGTTGACTGGGTCCTGGTCCACTGCCTGGGGCCCTGCAGCTGGCCCACCCTGTAAACCCAGATCCAAACAGCAAACCCTAGAACCCACATTGTAACCTACCTCCCCCGACTGGTATATAAGGGCGGGTAGAGCTAGGGTTCTAAGTAAGGAACAACAGTTGTAAGATTTCGCCTCTAGTTCTTATTCTTCCTCTAGCCATCGATAGTTGCTAAGGAAACAACTCCATAAGCACTTGTACTAGGAATTCGCCCCCTTATAGTAGATCTTGCAGGAGTAGGGATGTTACCTCTCCGAGAGGGCCCCGAACCTGGGTACATCGCTGTGTTTGCAATTCATCGTGCCCAACCCGTTGCGTGAGCCACCGATTGGACCTAAGTGTCCCTCTTTATCCATCCCCGATGGCACTGCCGTGTTCCACACCATGACAGGTAGTATGGCTGTATTTGAGGGATTTACTTGGGATCAATGATGACATCACTATGCATATCATTAGTTCTATTTCTTCTATGGATGAGACTAGTAGGTTATTGCTATAAGCGGTTGCGGAGGCAATAACAATTATGGATGTACTACCCACATATAATTATTTTGCTCTAACAATTACATGCATACTTTATTATTATCTTTTATTCCCATCAGATGTTTTGCACAGCTACTGGTGAAATCGAAAGCCCTAGGCCCTCTCTCCATCATCAAAAACAACAAAAAGATCGCAAACTATTGGTTCGGTGAAAACACAAAAAGAATTCCAAAACTCTCGAAGGTCCATTAAAGTAACTTCACTTTGCTTTCTGCTTCCTGAGGATTCGATAAACCTAGGTATACTAGGGAAAAAGAAGCTATACTACATCCGTAATCCAGATTGAAGGTATCAACCCTTTTTCTGGCGCCGTTGCCGGGGAAGCAATAGCTAACCTGGCGAGGTTAGTAGGAACCTTGCTAGTTTTAATTATTGTTTTTAATTTTGTTAGTTTGCTTTCAGTATTTATTTGAAAAAACAAAAAAAATAGTTAGTATTTTAATTCTTGTTTTTACTATCATTAGTATTTGTTTAAGAAAATCCAAAAACATAGGAAATATGGCTGAAAAGAAGCTTGTGGAGTTTGCAACTCCCAACAATGATTATTTGCGTACTCCTATTACTCAGCCAGAAATTAATGCTGAAGATTATATAAATTAAGCCCCACTATTTAAGTTTGGTTCAACATAATCAATTTGGAGGCTCTGCTGTTGAGGATGCAGGTATGCACTTGAACACTTTCAATGAAATATTTGATATGATGCGTATTAAAGATGTTGACCCTGACACGGTCAAGTTGCGCTTATTTCCTTTCTCTCTTAGAGGAAGAGCAAAAGAATGTTTGCTATCTTCTCCTAGAAATACTATTGCATCATGGGTGGAATGTACTTCTTTATTTATTACTAAATTATTTCCACCTGCAAAGACTATACAACTAAGATCTAATATTACTGGTTTTAGATAGGAAGAGTGTGAGCCACTAGCACTTGAATGGGAGAGAATCAAAGAATGCATGAGAAACTGTCCCAGTCATGGGATGGAAGATTGGTTAATTCTCCATTTATTTTATAATGCTCTTAACCCTGTGTCTAAGTATATGCTCGATACTACAACTGGAGGAACATTTATGGGTAAGCAAATTACCGAAGAAAAGCAGGTGCTAGACAATATGCAAGACAACCATGCCCAATGTCATGTGGAAAGATCAAACACGAAGAAGGTGAACTCCGTCACACCTCTAGAAAATGAAGAACTCAATGCTAAGTTAGATGAGCTCATATTATCCTTCAAAGGTAAGGAAACCCAGGTAAGAGCTAATTCCAAACCAACTATTTAAAAAATAGACTTCATTGCTCGTAATGATTATAACCCTGCTTGGAAGAAGAATTATAATCCAAATTTTTAGAAACACTATTCTAGTCCTGCAGGTAACTCTAATTATAATATGGCATCAAGTAATGGTAGTCTCCAAGAAACTCTTAAATCTTTTATGGATTCACAAAATGAGAAAAAAAATATTCTAGTTAAAATAACGGAGAACCATGATGCTATGCTTGGTAAATTATCAAACAAGTTGTTAGTTTGAGGAATGATTTGCAGGCCCTCCTAGAAAGAACAAGGATTGTTGAGGCACAGCTAGGTAAGATAACAGAGCGTCAAACTCTCATTCTAGCTAAATTTGCAGGTAAAGATGATCCCAATCTAGTAGAAGACCTCAATATGATAAGAATCCAAAGGGAGGAGCCTGAAGAACTTGACTACAACAATGCTCCTTCACCAAATTACACAGTTGAAGATCTTGTAAAATGGATCAATATCAAGATTCCGGTAAGTGAAGGAAATGAGGAAACCATGTATGAACACTTTGTTAATTAGGTAGCAAGAAAAGTACGTGAGATTGAGGAAGAGTATAAGAAAATTGCTGAAAAATTACATGTTAAGCTTGATGATATATTTGAGCCTACTATTAAGATTAAAATTGAGACTAATGAAATATCTGCACTTTGTGCTTTAGGTGCAAGTGTTTCAACAATTCCAAAGAGTATTTTTAATAAGTCAAATCTTGGCTCTTTTGAAATAACCGAGTTTAAATTGCATCTAGAAGATTCTACTTACAAACAAGCAGTAGGAATTAAAGAGAATACCTTAGTATACATTAAAGGATCTCCTGCTCTTATTGATTGTGTTATTGTTGACATGCCTGAAGATGCTACTTCTCCTATCATATTAGGCCATCCTTTCTTGAGAACTATTAAGGCTTTGATTAATCTGCATGAAGGGAACGTGAAGCTCCAATTGCCTTTGCGGGATCCTTTTGTTATTCATTTTCCCAGGAAAAAGAAATCCAAGCAAGATGAGAAGGAGGCCATCACTTTGAAGGCCAACTATTTTGGAGTGGGTGTTCCACTCATATGGCCTAACTGAGCAACATCAAGGTCAAGCCATTGAACATAAAAGAGCGCTACATGGGAGGCAATCCATGTGTAATAAAGGTTTGAGTAAAGTTTTTAAATTTTAGTTTAAGTTTTATGTTGAATAAAGAGTGCTAGAAAACTCCAGTGAGAAGGAGAGATTTCGTGGTACTAAAAATTCCTGTTTTATAAACGCTAATGTTGGTCGACAATTTAGTCTATCATTTTTCTATCAAAACATGGTGTTTCACTGAGGTTTAGTCTAAAAATTAATTCTTGAAGAAATAGAATTTTTTTGATGTATACAGTACCTTTAACGACCAACTATACTGCGGGAATAAAAATTCAGGCCGTATAGTTCCGGCCGTATAGTTATTTGAGCCATCGATAATTTTTCTTCCCAGATACAGAAGGTTTAACAACCAACTATACGGCAGGACCATTTTGGTCTGGCCATATAGTTACAGCCGCCAGGAAAGAAACCCTAGAAACCCTATTTTTTGTCGTCAGACCAACTATACGGTGGGAAAAAAGTGTTCCGGCCATATAGTTGCGTCTGACCACTTAAAACGCATGGGAAGGTACCCAAAACTCCAAAGCTTTAATCCTTTTTCTCTCTTCTACCTACAAACTCTCTCAAAACCTCAAGAGACCTTCACCTCTACTTAATTTCGTTCGATTTCCTCGCACACAAGTGATCTACGATATGTTTCTTCTCTGGTCCTCCAATTACTTTTTGCAAATTCATCTTTGATCTATTTTCATTATCAATCTAGGGTGAGACTTACTTTGAACTAATTTCCATGATTCTCTTGCCTAGATTATTAGATGAGATTCTTTAGTGTGCTATGATGAGGAATATGTTATGTTTATTATTGTTGGATCAAAAAGTTTTATTTTTGTCTTTCTCATTTATTTTTAGAAGATGAACACAAGGATCCAAAGCGTGCTCTTGCCACCGCTAGTTCTTCTCGGGCTGCAGCTCAGGAACACATGGGGATATGATTCAGGAATGAGTCCCACCATGATCGTTTCAACATGATCAAAAACCGAGAAGTGAAGGACACCAAGTGGGCTTGCCCCATCATATAGAACCAGCTCGGTATTTCTGATGACTTTAATTTACTATGCAATAGAGTTGGCCTAAAAAACTTTGTATTTCATGATGCACCTACCTATCGCCGGTTAACTATTGAATTTTTACATTCTTTGAAAAGCACTGTTAAAACATGGCATGGAGAGGATAGAATTTTTTTCCGACTTATGAACAACAATTATTCTTTATCACTTGATGAATGGTGCAATTGTTTTGGTTTACCTAACAATGATCCTAATGCTCTACGCGCATATTTTATTGGCATAGAACCTTCCCGTGAACGCTGCTATAACAGAATGAGCTTTACTTCTAGATTCGGCAAAGGGAAAAATATTCAACATCCTTCTATTCGCTATTTGTTCTTACAGGCGTGTAATGAGTTTACAAGACTCAAAGAGGAGGACATCTTAGTCCCTGCAAAAGCTGCTTTCAACTATAAAAACTTGTCACTCCACTTGGGCGCAATTCTTGTGCGCTACTTGGAGTACCAATCCTCCGAAAGCCAAGGACCAATCACATGTGGAGGCATCATCACCGTGCTTGCCAATGCCCTGGGCATCGACCTAGGTGAGTTGCAACGGGTGCTAGGTGAGCGTCGTGTTGGTTTCTCCACTCTAAATTCTTGTGGAATGCTCACTAGGAGAGGTGGTGTTTATTACCTGCATATTGCTGGATTTGGGCGTCTCTACCCCGCTCCTCTACCTAATGGTCTTTTCTCTATCGAGGAAGTACACATGCTTTATGACTTGTAGTATGAGAAAAACCAACCCGGGGAGGAGATTCTGGATGAGGATGAGGACCAAGAGGAGGAGCAAGAAGTTCCTTATCAAGAGGATAAGCCACCAAACCGGTTCGCTACATATCAAGACTTCAAAGAACTTGGAGGGACTGTGGAGGGGATGCATAATCTCACCCTAAACCTCCGAGAAACAACAAGTAACTTATCAACTCAATTTGTTGACTGGAGTTACAACTTTCCAACCACCTCAATGAATTGAAGGGCTTGCAAAAGCCTAAGCTTGGGGAGATTTTCTATCTATTTTTAATTGGCCTTCATTTGCTTTATTTTAATTTTGAGGTTATGATTTTTATTTGAGTTTATAAGCACTCGTGTTGGTTTCCCCAACACTTTATCTTTAGTTATTTTATTTTGTTTTCGAGATTTTCAAGCCGAGCCTTGCCGCCAATTTTTTATTCTTTAAATTCCCTTTATCAAAAACCATAAAAAGATTTCTCCATTTATCTTTATTTTCCCTCTTTCTTTTCTTTTCGCCTCGAGGTTCTCATGTATTTGCATGAGAGTGATCGACTTCGAGTTTCCAAGAAACAAATCAAAAGGGAAGAGAGAAGTGGAACCAAACATGAGAGGTATGCCTTATGACTCCCCACTTTTGAAGTTTGAGAAACCCATGCTAGTTAGTAGTAAATGTTAAGATGTTATATCAGTGGAGTCAGTCTCTATATTGTAGTAAAATTTTGTTTGCATGGGTATTTGGTTGAGTATGTTTTGTTCCAGCTCTTGTAGTTAACCAAGTCTTGCCTAAAAATTTGCTAAACAATTATAATAAGAAAAGTCTCACAATTGAAGGCTTGTATGTTGTAGTGTTTAGTCTTGAAAGCTTATTCCTAGAGACACTCAACACCACAGAAAATAATGATTAACTTGATACCTCTCTTTGAAAGGATTTGTTCAATTGAATTAATGTTTAGCGGTTTTTGTGTGCATGCCAAAGTTTGACTTGTGAATCATAAGAATGATATAGCTTTATGCATGTTAAACTTCATGGGATGCCAACAACTCTGCTAGCCTATGAACGATCTTCATGGAGGAAACTCCTAGATTTCGGCTATGAGTTGATTAAACATTTGTAGCAGCAATGCTATAATGGGTAAAATTCTTGGCACTCTCAGGTAGTTGTAACATGATGGAATCACTCCTCTGGCTGATATGAGTAATCATTATGCAAAAGGAACAAAAACCTTAGTGATGCCACGAGTGTCCATCACAGCCCGATAAACTAATGAATTTTTTTGGCATGCTCTCAATTACTTAAGAACTGAAATTCTTGAAGGACAATGAATAGAAAAGTAGTGCTTGAAAAGTCTTGATCTATTGATGTGGGAGAATTGGGATACTTTAGTATATATGCATTTCATGACGAACTCTCACATTCTCAATTTTACATGATTATACTTTATTGTTCAAAGCAAGCTTATGAGTTGATTACATGACATGGAATAAAGTTTACTCATTTGAATCATCCATGCTTACAATAATTTTGCTGCGCTATAAGGATTCATGAAACCCGTATGATATGCTTGCCATTACTCTATCTATGCTAAAGTTTTTCAGATTAATAAAGTGGAGGAAACATGAGACTACCAATCATGAGTAAGATCATCATCTTGTTATTTGAGTTTAAATGTTGAGTTCCTTTTTGATTTTGGTTTTCTTGCTCGAGGACGATCAAGTTTAAGCTTGGGGAGGTTGATGGATGTGAAATATAGCCATCCACAATCACATTTAAACTGGATATTATTCATATATTTGATGAAATATCTCTCTAAACCCTGCCACTAATGCCTAATGATCAAATGGGTATGCAATCCATTCTTGCTATTTTTTCCTGCACAGATAATGACATATAATGATGGGAATCACAACATTAAATTCCAAGATACGAGATTTCCAACACGTCAAAGAAACCAGGAGCCATGAAGTGGAGGAAGAATCCTTAATGACCAACTATACGGTGGGAATAAAATTCTGGCCGTATAGTTCCGGCCATATAGTTTCCATCGACTCCATTAGGTCAAACAGAACAAATTTCGTGAAGGAACCCCTACATAAAGAGGCCTCGGGCGACGATAAAATAGCTCTCCGCGTTCTACCATTCACCCCAACTCCATCTGCTTCGCTGCCGACGACACCCTTCCATTAGATCTAATCTCCAAACCCTTCTCCACCACCATAGCCATATTCCACTACTTGTAATAGTAGATGTATTCTCCAATTAGCGACACTGTAAGACTATTTGCTATAAATCTTATGATCTCTATTACAATGTTTATGATTGTTGATTTCATCTCTATGTGTGAGTAATTCTCCTTGGGCTAAGGTCTTCGGCCTAACCATGTAGCTTTTTGTGCATGTTACTTATCATAGATGGGATCATGTATTAGTTTGTATGACATGTTGATTATATTACCCTCTCTTGCCTCAATCTAAGGACTTTTCAGGTACCCAAGACCTCAAGGATTGATCCAGGTATAGGGAGTGTGTGTAATGACTGATCTGCAGGTTGGGAACCCCAGTGATAGAAGGGGTAGTACGGCTGTATGTGAGGGATTTACTTGGGATCAACAATGACATCACTATGCATATCATTAGTTCTCTTTCTTCTATGGATGCGACTAGTAGGTTATTGCTATAAGCTTTTGCAGAAGCAATAACAATTATGGATGCACTGCCCACATATAATTAGCTTGCTCTAACAATTACATGAATACTTTATTATTATCTTTTATTCCCATAAGATGTTTTGCACAGCTACTGGTGAAACCGAAAGCCCTATGCCCTCTCTCTCCGTCGTCAACAAAAACAAAAATATCGCAAACTCTTGGTCCGGTGAAAACACAAAAAGAATTCCAAAACTCACGAAGGTCCGTTAAAGTAACTTCACTTTACTTTCTGATTCCCGAGGATTATCGATAAACCTAGGTCTACTAGGGGAAAATAAGCTATACTGCATCTGCAATCTAGATTGAAGATATCAGTGGTCCCTCTAGAACATTCTAGAAGCTTCTGGTCAAAACACCAAAAAAATTCCGAACCCCGGAAAATGACTTCCCTTATATCAATCTTATTCTCCGGACCATTCCGGATTTCCTCGTGATGTCCTGGATGCAATCCGAGACTCCGAACAACATTCGTTCTCCAACTCATATTCCATATCTACCTAAACAACATCGAACCTTAAGTGTGTCACCCTACGGTTCGTGAACTATGCAGACATGATTGAGACACCTCTCCGATCAATAACCAATAGCAGGATCTGGATATCCATAATGGCTCCCGCATATTCAACGATGACTTCATGATCGAATGAGACCTTTAACATACGATACAGATTCCCTTTGTTGTGTGATACTTTACTTATCCGAGGTTCGATCACCGGTATCTCCATACCTAGTTCAACCTCGTTACCGACAAGTACTCTGTACTCGTTCCGTGATATGACATCCCTTCTGACTTAGTCAGTAGCCGTAGGGTATATCCATGTTATTAGCCCTCGAGTGTTCAGTCAAATCATAGATTCGAATGGAGACTCTATAATCTTTCAGGTGCCTTCTCGCTCGAGCATGTTTTCAAATGGATATACAATTTCATAGGGATTGTTGATGCGTGTGCCCGACTCTCCCGACGGATCAGGGTCAGTTAACTGTGTTTGGACAAAACAACACGATATTCTTCAGACTCGATTCCCCGGACTCGAATCTGGAACAATGCTGGTGCAAGTTGACTTAGGCCGTTGAGGTCTTATAGGCATAGAATTCCATTGTTTTAAGTTAGGTACCCAACGCTTCCGTCGGGATTTTTCATCGTGTCTATTGACATGGTATGTTACTGGCAGAGTGCAATCAGGTGCGATACTAGGCCATCAGATGATCTCTGTAGGGCTTATCTTTGCGTTGTAGACACAACATCCAAAAGTTTATCACCGCGGAGGTGCTTCAGGTGACCAAGGAGACTACTTCTCACTTAGTGTTATTTTGGGCAAACTTCTGCAAAAAGGATTGTTTGTTACATATGATCCGAAAGATCTCATCTGAATAATTCATAGGGTGCACGACTAGGGATCCCTATGCGAGTAGCCCCTGAGTGTCTGTTCGAGTCGCACACTCGAGCGAAGACTTTTAGTTCTGCCGATAGCATTAATGCCTTTGTGTTTTTGAATGCGCGACCAGTGCTCCCTATGGGAGTAGCCCCCGAGTCCGTAGTGGAGTCGCAGACTCGTCGTAGGACTCGAAGAAGTATTTTTCACCATGCTTATTTCCCTCAGGTGCGCGGCCAGCGCTCCTGAGGGGAGTAGCCCCCGAGTAATTGGTTGAGTCATAGACTCAAGTAAGTACTTTTTTGTTCAGTTGGAAATTTCGATCCGTTGCTTGCTTCTGCTTGATGACGTCATTGCTTACACCCAGTGAGCTCAAGCATCTATGGTAGAAGAGACAATGCGAAGGGACGATCGTGGGTCCCACCTGATGACGTTGATTTGACCAGTCACACGTAAATATAGCAAAATTTACGGTGCCTCCTCGATTCCCGTGTGTAGTGTGCGGCGTGTTCACAACGGTTTGGGCGGCTGTTGACACGTGTACAGTAAGATGAAGGGCACATGTTAGGGCTTCTACATCAATGGTTCTGCTTCGTCTTGTACGCCCTTTTATACTATGGGGAAAACAGAGAAGTTTTTACACCTTCACCATTTGCGTTCATCTTCTCCATTGCTGCCATTTCCAGAGCTCGTGTTTGTGCTACGCGCTGGACATCCTCCGTGTTTTCTATTTGTCGCTTCTCTTCTCACTTCATCGTGCAGTGTTTGTGCTGCGCCACCCAGAGGGGCAAGCCGAAGAAGTGCTCCTCCACTGCAGTGGGCTCGAGCGCCGCTGGTGCCGCCAAGAAGGTCGCTGCTCCTAGCCGCATCACTGATGGTGGATGGCGGCGCTCTCAGATGAGGGACACGGACCTGCGCAAGCTGCACAAGTCCGGTCTGATCTCCAAGAACAAGGACGACGCCATCCTTCCCGGCCAGGAGGTAATCCCGCGCCCACCCGAAGGGTTTCGAGTCATGTTTTCGAGTCATGTTCTACGCTTTTGCCATTCACAGCCTTTCTTTGCCTGCCCACAAGTTTCTTCATGGGCTTCTTTTCCTCTATGGGCTACAACTCCATCTGTTGTCCCCCAACTCTCTTCTCCACATCGCCTGCTTCATCACTCTTTGCAAGTGCTGGCTCGGTATCGAGCCACACTTCAGCCTCTTCAGGAGACTCTACTCTTTGAAGAGGCAATCTGGCACCGGTGGTGTTTATCCACTGGGTGGGTGCAGAATTTAGATTCGCCCCACTGTCCAGTTTTTCTCCTTTTATCTCTGCAAGTCCATCCAGCAGTGGTGGAACAAATGGTTGTACATCCGCGACGTCAAGCTCGACCGACAGCACTATGGCTTGGCTCCTTTCGACTCCAGAAGGCTTATATCCAAAAGCATTCTTGGTCGAACGACGTGATGGAGGGCGAATCCGAGGAGGTGGAGAAGATGTATCAGCGAGTAGAGGCGCTACAGCTGACTCCAGTCAAGGAGGTTAATGGTGTGGATATTATTCGCACCTTCCTCAAACGTCGGGTCCAGCCGCTCCAAGTGAGGGTGCATCCGATGTTTCTGTATTCTAGCACCAGCTACCCAATGAGGGTGTCGGAAGAGGAGATGTCCTCCTCGACTGAGCTGGACAAAGTGCTTCGGCCTCTACTAAAGCATAAGGCCAATGAAGATCTGCCGGGGAAGTCTCTGACTTCCCCCTTTCATGTGAAGAAGAAAGTCCCTCAGGTGAAACATGTGGTTGCATGTAATGCTTTTTTCATGTGCTTTTTCTTGATGTTTTCATTTGACTAAATTTTGCTTTTATCTTTTACTCGCAGGACTTCAAGGTAGCAGGCATGATGCCGCCTCTTCTTGAGAAGTTTGAGGCTGCGCCAGATGGTGGGGATGCGGAGTCTGAATCCGAGCTCCCTCATGCTCAGTCGCCTACCACCGAAGCCCCCGAGAGAAGTGAAGGGATATCTCGCAAGAGGTCCCAAAGTGAAAGTTCGGATGGAGCAACGCCGCCGACGCCAAGGGCCCCTGCCTTCCTTCAGCGTCATTCTGGGGATGAGGGTGCGACCTCCCCTATTGTGGCTGTCCCTATTCGGGCCATGGCTCCTCAGCCGCCGAATAACAACAACAACAACAACAACAACAACAACAACAACAACAACAACAACAACAACAACAACAAGAAGAAGGAGGAGGAGGAGGAGGAGGATCCAATCTTCGAATTATCCGACATCCCCTCGTATGTTTTTTGTTGCCTTTGCATTTGCATTGTGCTAAGTATTAGCTTAATGTCTTATTGATCATCATGAATTGTTTCGTGTGACTCTTATGAGGAACTCCTCGGATGAATCTCCCAAAGAGGAGCTTGAAGAGATGCACTGGGAGTCGAAGGTTGCGACGCCTATCCTCAAGATGGTGGCCGACTCTGATGACGATCTTTCGAGCTCCTCGAATCCAAGGACTCGTTCGATCGTCACTCGGAAGAATCAAATTAGACTCTCAGAGTCTTTGGGAGACCACATAAGTATCATATTCGGTCTCATGTGCAAGCCCCCGAGCCCTCTTGTTTACTTGTTTTGCTGCTTCCTTTCTATAGCCCTTCATCCGTGACTTAACAATTGTCTGGGCCAACAATATATTTCCTTGGAGGGTGGCCTCAAGCAACTCCAAGGTGTGTAGATTTTTTCTGTTCGACTACGGTTGTCACTAAGTACTGTTTGTGCTGATATTTCCCTTGATTAGTTTGCAGATGAGAACAATGATGCCCTCCGCAAGCTGAATGCACTCGAAAAGATTCTCGTCCAGGCGGAGACCAAGGCGAAGTATGTTGCAGAGGCCCTTCAACATCAACAGCAAGAGGCCCAGGATCGTGAGCAGCAGCTTGCAGCTTCCACGACGTCTCGAGAGAAGGCTATGGTGGATAAGCTCATGGCTGCTACCAAGGCGATATCCGGTATGTCACCACGCTTCTCTTTTTGAGCTTGTCTTCTTCGGGTGCGAGTCCTTTTCTCTTATCCAAAAAATTTCTTGTGTTTTTCAGATGCTACTTGTGTTGCGTTCGATCGTAGATTCTTGGATCATGGGGATCCCCTTGCGGATGTTGTTGCGGCGATCAAAGATCGCTGCAGCTTTGTTGTGACGTCGCTGGGCAAGGCCAAGGAGGTCCTCGCCCGCTTCTACAAGGAGATCAATCCGAAGGGTGTCGCCCTTGACGATGTTGACTCCCTTGCAGAAGCTTTGGGAGGTGATGGCCCTGCAGGCTACAAGAGGGCACAGAAGGGTGTAGGTGCCGCCATGGGGCTGGCAATGGAGGTGGCATCAGGTGCACAACTAGATCTTCAGCAGATTACTTCTAGGATGCCAATAGAAGCAGATGGCTCTGACGCCTCAAAGTGCAAACATTTTGGCCCGAATCTTATCGATATTCTGGCCACATATGCACTGGAGCAGTGGGCAGCCAAGTCGAAAGCCTCGGGATCTGAAGCCGCTCCTGATGCAGCTGCTTAGGTCGTCTACCTTGTAGTTTGCTTGGCTTAGTTAGTTTCTCTTTTGCGCATGTAATGCTTTTGGGCTTAACAACTGTTACTCCGCCACGTATTGGCTTTATTGATGTAAATATAAGTATCCCCTATTTATTGCTGTCAAATTCCTTGATTTTTATACTATGCTCATTGTACACCCTTAGGGTCCTTCGAGTGCTGATACAGTGGTTAAGCCGTCTCCTTTCTTTGGTGCCCTTCCGCCGCCGAGTGAGGCGTCGCAATTGCTGCTGCTGCGTGATCGCATCCAAAGCTTGGGGAAGGATGCTCTCGCGATCCATGGTCATGCAGATGTTTGGATATCCAAGACCGAACGAGACGTTATGAGATAGGAGTTTCTTCTTGAAGAACTTCGATAGATTGGCGAGCAACTCTAGTGTGAGTCATCATGAGCCTTTTCTTTTCTATTGTACCGTGTTTTTGTCTGCTCACCTGCTGCTCCGAAGTGCAGTTGTTAATCTTCTTCCAAAGGAAGAGAAAGAGTGTGTTGAAATTTGAATGAATTTCTTGACGCAACATGAGTTGAGGTTGGCGGCTTCTTGTGGATGGATCGGGATCTGGCAGTTGTCCTTGCCACAGTTCAATACCGCATCCTTCAAGTGCTTCGGGTGCTAAAGCATGCAAGGTCGTTACTCACGGCGATTTGGGTCACGATGTTCCCTCTGGATTCGGAGCCTCCAGCTTTTTGGGCTTGCTCGGAAGATTTTGAGACACAAGCGCTGTGAAGGAGCTGGTGCACCATCAACTGATAGAGGGTGTGAAGGCAGCCCTATCACTTGTTCGTCTTCATCATCGTGATGTCAACCTTGCGGAGATAGCATCTGGGCCGCTTCCTCCCCCGGATGGTATGGCGTGGGACATCCGTCCGCATTACGCAGCAGTGGCACAACATGCCGAACAAACTGTAGATGTTTTCGAGGAGCGGACGAACGTCCTACTCCAACATACCTGAGTCCTTCGAATAGCAAAATAGAATAATGTAAAGTCTGTAATTTTTCGAGTGGGATGTGTTTCCCTTGTAAAGTTGTATTTGTTGGCACGCAGTGCATTGTTAATTATAAGTGTGCACGTCCTTTTCATTAGCCTGACGTGGTCAGCTACTCAGGTTGGATGCGTTGTTGTTGCTAGTCGACAACGTCGTAATGTGAGGTGCAACCCCCGAGTGTGTTTAGCGATATGAATATATGTAAGATAGAGAAAATTGGGCCAATAACTTAGCTTTTATTCATTGTAACGTAGGAGGTATAGTGTTTGGCCGAGTAGCCTGGCTGAATAGCCTTATTGAAAATAAAAGACAACTAAGGGTAGAAACATCGCAGCTGTGCGACGTTCCAGGGATTGGAGTATTCGACTCCTGACTCGACCTCCTTTAGGAGGTAGGCACTGCCTGGGATTACTTTACTGACTACGTAGGGTCCTTCCTAGGGTGATTAAAGCTTCAGGTGCCCTTTCTGTTTGAGTCGTAGGACAAGGTCTCCTTCAATGAAGGACCTTGGACGCAGCCGACGGCTATGGTAGTTTTGGACACTTTGCTGCTATACCATAGAATGGGTAGCAGCGATGTCGCGTGCTTCGTCTAGCGTGTCGACGACATCTTCGAGTGCAGCCGATAATTCGGCTTCGCTATAGGCGATGACCCGTCGGGCCTTGTAGCGTACCTCAATAGGTAACATGGCTTCGGCTACGTGCACCATGAAGAAGGGCGTGTAGCCGGTTGAGCTGTTTGGTGCGTTGCGCAGGCTCCAGAGGATGGAGGGTAGCTCATCTGCCCAGGATCCCACAAGCCTTTCGAGTGGGCGTAGTAGTCGCTTCGTGATGCCGTTGCCGATGAGGCCGTTAGCCTTTTTGACCTACCAGTTGGCCTGTGGATGCACCGCGGAGGCATACGTGAGGTTGATGCCAAGGTCTTCGCAGAAGTCTCAGAACTCATTTAAGGTGAAGTTAGAGCCATTGTCTGTTATGATGCTATGGGGTACTCCGAACCTATAGACAATGGACTCGAAAAATTTGACGGCGGTGGCACCGCTTTGGTTAGTGATAGGCATGGCCTCAATCCACTTGGTGAATTTTTCGACTGCCACTAGGAGGAAGACATGCCCTCCTGGCGATGATTTTGGAAGCTTGCCAATCATGTCGAGTCCCCACTGGGCGAAGGGCCAGGCCAATGGTATGGGCCGCAGCTCTGATCCTGGCGCATGAGGCTTGTCTGCGTACCTTTAGAAGGCATTTCACCTCTGAACGATCTCCTTGGCGTCCCTCATTGCGGTTGGCCAGTAGAAGCCAGCTCATAGAGACTTGGCGACAAGGGCGCGGCTGCCTGCATGGTGGCCACAGATACCTTCATGGATGTCGAGGAGGATGCTTTTCCCATCACTGTTAGTGACGCATCGCTGGAGCACATCCGAAATGCTGCGCTTGTACAACTCGCCATTTATGATGGTGAAGGCCTTGGATCGGCAAGCTATGCGTCGGGAATCAGTCGGGTCCTTAGGCAGATGTTTGCTTATCAGGTATTTGAGATATGGTTGAGTCCATGTTTGCTCGATCGCCATAACCTGCATGAGGCTTACCAGTTCGACCTCCGTGTTGAGCTCTTCAGGTCCTTCGGTTTCCTCGGGTGGTGCAGTGCCCGAATGTCCTGTGACTTCGGTTGTGCCCTTCAGGAATTTCCGCTTGATAGAGGGCACATAGATTTTCTCGAGAAATAGACCTGGCAGTACTGGGGCATAGGTGGAGCCGATGTTGGTGAGCTTTTCAGCCTCTTCATTGCTTTCCCTGCCAACGTGTCGGAGTTCACAGCCGTCGAAGTCCCCTTCGAGTGAGTTGTAGAGCGCACGGTATGCGATCATGTTGGTGTTGTGAGCGTCGCACTCATTCATTGTCTGCTGGACGACGAGATTGGAGTCATCGTACATGACGAGGCGTGTGGCGCCGCACACTTTGGCCATCCGCATGCCATGCAGGAGTGCCTTGTACTCAACCCCGTTGTTAGATGCGCGAAACTTCATCCGAAGAACGTATCTCATCTTGTCCCCTTGAGGGGACGTCAGTATTATTCTGAATCCTTCTCCAACCTTGCGCTTGGAGCCGTCGAAGTGCATTGTCCAGGACTAGGACATGTCTGGGGTATCCGGCAACTGGAGCTCCATCCAGCGGACAAGGAAGTCAGCGAGCACCTGAGATTTGATGGCGATGTGACGCTCGTAGATGATGTTCCAAGGCGACAGCTCGATGCCCCACAAGGCTACACGCCCAGTAGCTTCGGGGTTGTTGAGGATGTTCGACAGTGGCGCATCATTAACGACCATGATTTGATGCTCCTGGAATTAGTGGCTCAATCGACGTGCCGTCATGAATACGCCGTAGGCGAGCTTCTGGTAGTGAGGATACCTCTGCTTTTTTGGGCTCAGTACCTCACTGAGGTAGTATACTGGGCGTTGTACCCCGTGGGTCTTACCGTATTCGGGTCGTTCAACCACAAGGGCGGTGCTGACCACCTGGTGAGTGGTTACAATGCATAGCAGCATAGGCTCCCTCTCCTTTGGCGTTACTAGTGCAGGTACTTGAGGTCTTCGAATGCCTCGTTGGCCTCGGCCATCCATTCGAATTTTTCGTCCTTGTGCAGCAGTTGGTAGAAAGGGAGGGCCTTTTCGCCCATGCGAGTGATGAACCTGATGAGTGTCGCGATACGCCCAACTAGCTGCTGGACCCCTTTGACATTCTTGGGCTTCCCATGGATAGTATAGCCCTGATTTTCTTTGGGTTGGCCTCGATACCTCTTTGAGAGATTAAGTACCCGAGTAGTTGCCTGGATGGGACGCCGAAGGCGCACTTGTCCGGGTTCAGCTTGATTTTGTAGCGGTCGAGGTTATCTAATGTCTCGTGGAGATCTTCGATAAGCATTCTGGCCTCCTTTGTCTTGATCACTATGTCGTCGACATAGACCTGGACATTGCAACCGATCTGGTTCTTGAGGCACACCTACGTGCACCTCTGGTAGGTGGTGCCTGCGTTCTTCAGCCCGAAGGGCATAGTGTTGTAGCAAAACACTCCGAATGGCGTGATGAAGGAGAGCTTGAGTAGGCGTCGAGGAAGGCATCGAAGAAGGAGAGATTATCACAACCTGCAGTCGAATCGATGATTTGGTCAGTCTGTGGTAGGGGGAATTATTCCTTAGGGCAGTCCTTGTTAAGCGACATGAAGTCCACACACGTCCGTAGGATGTCCATGGTCCTTTTGGGGACCATCACGGGGTTAGCTACCCAGGTACTTTCCTTTATCTCGATACCAATGGCTTCGGCTCTTGGCTCGGACAGTCGACGCATCGACTTCTTAACTGGTTTCGCATCCGGAAACACATTGAGTGCATGCTCGGAGAATTCCCTGGGAACCCCTTGATGCGGCTCAGTTGACTGTAGAGCCTCATTGGGAAACCCCAAGAGCAAGATGTGATGAACACAGCAGCAAGTTTTCCCTTAGTTATGAAACCAATGTTATCGAACCAGTAGGAGCAAGGAAACAACCCCAAGGTGTTATTAACAACTTGGAATCCTGCACAACACAAACTCAAGACTTTGCCCCAACTTACAGTGAGGTTGTGAATCTCAGTACTTTGCTGAAAACAAAAGATTAAACATATAGTGTGGAAGATAATAGTTGCTTGTAGAAAGTAAACGGTAACAGTAGATGATGTATCAATGGTAAAGATTGGACCGGGGTCCATAGTTCACTAGAGGTGTTCTCTTTAAGATAGATAACATTCTAGGTGAACAAATTACAGCGGGGCAATTGACAGATTGAGGAAGCAAAACAATGCAAATACTAGACATCATGACTCCTATGAGATTTGATTAGGAATTACAACAATATACATAGACATTATGTGACACCCCCGGGATTAAGGCTAGACAAACTCCAGACCTTCGTTTTAACATAAGCCTACCCTAATCTCGACAGCGTACATAGAGAGAATCGGTAACACAACGGTGACCCTATGACACAAAAATTATTACAGCAAGCTCATAACTTAGAAAAGAACCAAAATATTACAAGCAGAGGTCACTGACCACAAACATCAAACAACGGAAGGCAAATTATGTTATTAAGTATAGCAAACTTAACAAATGGCCTAAGAGGCCTGAAGCATAACGATGACGTCCAATCCATAGATCCCAGACTGCCGACTAGGAACTCCAAACTACTTGTTGATGTCGATGCCGTGAAGAACTCATCTTCTATGGTAACACTTACTCTGCTGCAAAAGTATCAACGAAGCAAGGGTGAGTACAGGGTGTACTCCGCAAAACTAATGGCTGGTGGAGTTATTTTTCATAAAGCCATCTTTTTTTGTAAACAAGAGGGAGAAGAATCTTGACTAATCAGAATATTTAAAAGGGGATAAGAGAGCGGTAAATCTAGCTTTGATCATCTTTTGATATCCATCGAATCATTATCAGTTGAACCTACTAACTAGGATTGTTGGGGATATGCTATATGGGTATCCTCATAGCATGTCTCTTATCCGACTAACCCTGGTGGCCCATAGTCGGTAGCATGGCCTATGGCCTGCTAGGCGGCCCAGTTAGGTGGATCCAGAAGGGAGGCCCATGCCGGATAAAGGAAGGCTACGATGGAGTCACCAGCGTACCCGGAGCCTTGGAGGACAAGATACACAAGACTAGTGATAGACGGTGTAGGACTCTGTAACCTGTCCGGCTAGGACTTCTCCCTGTAACCCTGGGATCTGACGACTATATAAGTCGGACCTATGGGAGCCTTTAGGGCGACAATCTAGTATCAATTTACATACGCCTCGCACAGCGAACCTATCTCTGTAACTCGGCGTATTGCCATTATAGTGATTTATAGCAGGAGTAGGATTCCGCCACCGTCGTGGGATCTGAACCTGGCTAAGCTATGTTACCTCGTACCCGTCAACCGTCCGCCTTACCCCACGTCTCTAAACACGCATTGTGAGGACCCCTCCATGGCGTACTCGTCGGCAATACCATGACAGTTGGCGCCCACCGTGGGGCAAGAGGCGCTTCAGGCTCTTCAGCGGGCGAGGACCAAGATCTTCGCGGGAATCGGCGAGACCGTAGCCATCGGCAGCGTTCTCTTTTCTGGCAACGTTCCGATCGTCCCTCCTGACGAATTCTGGATCCCAGCGAAGACGAACCCTACGCGGTGCTCGATCGTTCCTATCGGAGACATCCACCTCTTCATCAGCGAAACCGACTCGGGCACTAGTTCCCTGTGAGCCGGAGGAGCATCAAGACCCGCACGGACTGCCTACGGGCAGGATACGTTCGCGGAAGGATCGATGTCGGATCTCTCTTTGGAGTTTGCCGGCAAAGATCGGAAAGCATCTAAACCCGCACGGACCGCCTACGGGCAGGATACGTTCGCTGAAGGATCAATGTCGGATCTCTCTTCGGAGTTTGCCGGCAAAGATCGGAAAAATCCAAAGCGCCACCCAACCTCCCTTGTGCAGGATATAAAGGTGGAAGATCACTTCAAATCCGCCGGCTTCGTCTGTGCGTCTGGACAGCAGAGATCCAAGTTCGTCGGCGTGGTTACCATCTTCGATCTGGCACGCTGCATTCAGAGAGAGGGCGAAAACCCCCGCGACTACCTCGCCAGATGGCTCCGTATACGGAGCGACCTGACCAACTACCCCAATGATGATGCAATCTATCACTTTGTGGAAGGACTGGACCATGGCACGCTTCTCCGACATTCTCTAAGGCGGCAGCAGGCGTCAGGACGACTTACCTTCGAAGGCATGGTGAACACCGTCAACAACTACGCGGAGGCCGAAGCAGCAGCTCAGACAGCGCCTGCGCTCATCGACGGAGCCCCTCCGATTCAGCCACCACCACCGCCTCCGGCTGCCATCGTCATAGCAGCGCCACCACCTCCAGTCATCGTCGAGGCCGTTGCACCTCCACCGCCCGTCATCAAGGAAATCGTGGCACCCTCCGACTCTGTCATTGACGCGCTTTATGCTGATTTCAGTGCAGATTCAGAGGAAATAGACTTCAGTCCAGAAGAGCTAGACTCCGCTACGCAGGAGATGGAGGAGGAGTACTCGCGCGACGAACAAGCTAATAACAACGTCATGTCTCGAGGGGTGTTCGTCACCATTGGGACAGCGATGGATGAAGACCAACCCGGGCAAGCTCCGCCTACCGCGCTAGAGAAAGGGAAGGGCCCACTTATTGCTGCTGACGATGATCGCGCAAGAGTCATGCCTCCTCCGCCTAATCCAGTGCAGCAGTTGCAGGAACTCGGCACCGGTTCGAGCAACAACAACACCGCAAACTTGCCGCCTCCAGTATCTACGTCGGCAGCAGCCCATGTTACTCCGGCTGATAGAGTGATGTACGGCAACCTCCTTGTCGAGCCACTAACTGTTGATCATATCTGGAACGTGACTCAGCTTGACGAGAAGCGCCGGCAGCTACTGGAGGAAGTGCAAGCCATCGTGGAGCAAGGCGCTAAACTAGATCGAGATCTGGTCAACGCGCAGAAGTCCATAGAGAAAGCTAGAGAAATGGAGGTCGAGTACAAGACCCTGCTACAGCAGCAGAAGGCTAAGAAAGCTCCGGCTCGTGTCATCAACGATCCTGGTGTATGGCGCAACCTAGGATGGGCTCCCTCAAAGCCGGCACAGGCCAAGCCATAGATTGATAGCGAAGGCAAGCAGGTGATGCCCACCCCACTCCTTAACCTCGCCGTCGCCAAGACCCTTCTGGAGCAGGATAGATCGTCTGAGGCAGTGGAACAGGTCTATGACCTAGTGGCCAAGGTGGTGAAGCAGCAGGAAAAGGCCACCTCTCAGAGGCTCGAGTCTGACCCAGCGCTCTGCCGATCTAGCCAGTACAAACCGCCAAGGGACAGATCTCCTACGGATGTCGGATCACAGACGGGTTCATCAGAACGAAGACGGAGGGATGCGTGCATCAGGAAGGACGCTATCCCCATATCCTCCAACCATGGAGAAAGAGCCCAACCTCGTCGCCCATCGCCACTGCCCCGATCCCCCTGATGTCAGGAAGACTACAAGGCTCGCCATCGCACGGATATGCCTCCACCAAAACAGTGCGGCATCGTCATCCGCGACAACACGGAGCAGACCCGTCATGATGGAGAGCGCAACCAGGGACACAGGAGCAGATCACACCATGACCCTCCTCGTCCGACAAGCAACCGCGATAGGCGCGAAGCATCACAGGAGGGTAATAGCAAGAAAGCTAACCCACCGCCACCTCCGCCTCCGTCACCGCCAAGCAGTCACCATGGCGGAAGAGGCCCGTGTCATTCACGCAGCCCGTCCCCCTGTTGACAACAAGAAGAAGAACCCAGAGCCATACGACGCACGTTCACGGATCGATAAGATCCACGAAGCCCGGGAAGGACCATACCTGGGACCACGTTGCTTTGGACCTGGAATACGGTCCGCAACTTACCCCAAAGGTTTCCGGATTGACAAGACCATCAAACCCTATGACGGAACAGCCAAACCTGCCACATGGTTGCAGGACTACGGCAACGCGTTGGAGATTGCCGGAGGCAACCCCAACGTCGCCGTCAAGTACCTCTCGTTAATGTTGGCGGGTACGGCCCGTCAATGGATCGACGACTTGCCAGAGAAATCTATCTACAACTGTCTGGACATGCAAGAAGCATTCACCAAGAACTTTGAGGGTACATACAAGCGTCCCTGCACTGTGGGCGATCTACAACGGTGCATGCAAGAGAAAGACGAGACATCTCGCGCCTACCTCTCCTGTTGGCTGGATATGAAGAATTCCTGCGGAGGAGTGCACGCTCAGACCGCCATGGCCGCCTTCATCGATGGGTTGGAAAGGGGCACGTTGCTCCGACATAAGCTGAAGCGCTTACAGGACAATCATCAGCTGGACTTGAATCAGATGATTCAGTTAGCTAGTGAGTTCGCAGCTGCCGCCGACGACGCTCGTGGCTCCTTGCCGGAAACAGCCATTCCAACTCAAGCTCGGAGGAACAACAGTACAAAGCGGAAAACCGCTCCAAAAGAAAAGCAATCTACCGACATGGTCGCTATGACTTTTGCAGGACGAGGAGAAGGCGACAACGTGGCCGAGGAAGGGGAGCAGGCCACGGGCAGCAGCGAGGAAGTGAAACCAACTCGGCCCCCCTCCGCGTTCCCCAAACCTACGAAGAGTACCGCGATATGCCGTGCCTCGTACACCTCGACGCCAACGGCAAGGCCACCCATACCAATCGACACTGCAAGTTCGTCAACGACCTCAAGGAAGACCCGGAGTCCGGCTACAAACAAAGTCGGAAGAACAGACCACACGGCAAGGGCAAGGGGAAGAAGAAGGAGGAGGAGTCCAAGGATTCAAGTGACATGGACGAGGACGTTGACCCAAAGCACGCCGCCAAGAGCGACGACAAGGGCAAGAACCCCTTCGCAAAGAAGGCCCCAGTCTACCACACTTTCCTTGGTACCCCCACTGTCTGACAATAGAAGACTTCTCTAAGGATCCTGATGGCAACCCTCCCCCCGGTCCCTCAGTACCTGCGCTGGTCAGAGGTTCCAATAACTTGGGACAGGACGGACCACCCAGACCTTGTCCCCACGGAGAACCAGTACGCCATGGTAATCAACCCATTGATTGACGGCGTGGAGTTCACCAAGTGCATGGTGGATAGTGGAAGCAGCATCAACATCATGTACCTGGATACACTTCAAAAGATGAACTTGACGGAGGCAAACCTAAGGCGGACCAATACCGTGTTCCATGGCGTAGTGCCTGGTCGGGAGGCTCGGTCCCTTGGGTGCATCACACTTCAGGTAGCCTTTGGCGATGTTAATAATTACCGCCAAGAGCGCATGACCTTCGAAGTAGTCCCCTTCAAGAGTGTGTACCACATCATATTCGGCCGCGACATATTCCACACGTTCATGGCCAAGCCATGATTCGTCTACAACAAGCTCAAGATACCCGGACCAAACAACGTCATCACCGTCTCCGGAAGCTTTACCAAGGCAAGGGACTGCGAGATCAACGAAGCAGCCGTTGCAGAAGCTGTCCTCTACAACGAAGAATTCAAGGAGATCCAGAGCAAGGTCGATGACTCAGAGATGCCCGCGTCAAAGAAGCAAATCTCCGACTCCGCTCCTGCGTTCAAGGCCGCCATCGAGACCAAGCCGGTGGAACTTGTGGTAGGCGATGCCTCCAAGACCATCGCCATTGGGACGAACCTGGATCCCAAATAGGAAAGCGCGCTCGTCGAGTTCCTCCGTGGGAATAGGGACATATTTGCCTGGCAACCTGCCGACATGAAAGGTGTACCTAGGGAACTTGCCGAGCACAGCTTAAACATAGAACCAAAATGTAAACCAGTGAAACAACCTCTACGATGCTTCGGAGATGAGAAGAGACGCGCCATTGGCAAAGAGATAGCTAGGTTACTTAAGGCTGGTTTTATCCGAGAAGTCCTTCACACCCGATGGGTGGCAAATCCTGTACTTGTCCCCAAAAAGGGAACTAATGAATTAAGAATGTGCGTTGATTACACCGGCTTGAACAAAGCGTGTCCCAAAGATCCGTTTGTTTTGCCTCACATTGACCAAGTCATTGACTCGACGGCTGGCTTGGAACTTTTGTGTTTTCTCGATGCATACTCAGGATACCACCAGATCAAGATGAGGAAGTCGGACCAATTGGCCACTTCGTTCACTACCCTATACGGCACGTTTTGCTACGTCACAATGCCCTTTGGGCTGAAAAACGCAGGTGCTACCTACCAGCGGACAATGCAACATTGCCTTCACGACCAAATTGGTCGGAACGTTCATGCCTATGTGGACGATATCGCGGTGATGTCGAAAAAATCAAATGACTTAATCTCCGACTTAAAAGAAACCTTTGATAATCTCCGGAAATACAACTTGATGCTCAACCCTAGGAAGTGCGTCTTCGGGGTTCCAGCCGGCAAATTGTTGGGTTTCATCGTTTCCCAGCGCGGAATCGAGGTCAACCCGGAGAAAATCAAGGACATCTTAAACATAAACCATCTGACATGCCTCAAGGACATTCAACGACTAACAGGTTGAGTTGCAGCAGTTAGTCAGTTCGTCAGCCGACTTGGAGAGAAGGCTCTGCCGCTATACAAGTTGCTGAAGAAGGCGGACAAATTCACTTGGACGGACGAGGCAGATGCAGCATTGAAGCAGCTCAAGGAGATTCTTTCCTCAGCGCCCATTATGCAGCACCCGAGCCTGGAGAGCCCCTGTTAATTTACATGGCGGCAACCAACCAGGTTATCAGCATCGTTGTCGTGGTAGAGCGGAAGGAGCCAGGCTATGAGTACGGAGTTCAACGACTAGTTTACTACATAAGCGAGGTCTTGACGGAGTCCAGGCAGCGTTACCCGCACTACCAAAAGATAGCTTATGGAGTATTCCTTGCTTCTCGGAAGTTAAGGCATTACTTTCAGGAGCACCCAATCACAGTAGTGAGCAAGACTCCACTGTCCGACATTATCAACAATAGCGATGCTACAGGAAGGGTCGCGAAGTGGGGCATTGAACTTGCCGCCTTCGATATCACCTACAAGAGACGCGACGCTATCAAATCACAAGCCTTGGCGGATTTCATTGCAGATTGGACGGAGATGCCAGATGCTACTCCGTTGCCAGAACCAGAGCACTGGGTGGTGCACTTTGACGGATCAAAGTTGCTCAATGGCTCAGGGGCTGGTGTATTGCTACAGTCACCAAAAGGAGACAAGCTACACTAAGTTTTGCAGATCCACTTCGAGGCTACAAACAACATGGCGGAGTATGAAGCACTCATTCACGGACTACGTGTAGCCAAGGATATTGGCATCAAGCGCATAGTTTGTTGTGGAGATTCCGACTTGGTTGCCCAGCAGGTGGCTGGCACCTGGAATGCGCGGAACCCTATGATGGTGGCATATCGAGACGAAGTGGACGAGATAGCCAAGAGCTTCTTGGGCTACGAAGTCAAGTATGTGCCTAGGGAGAAAAACGAGGCGGCTGATCTGTTGTCTAAACTAGGATCAGGCCGAAAGAGAATTCCGCCAGGAGTTTTCCTAGAGAATCTACGCACACCATCCGTGAAGGGCGCCGGCATTGACAACCTGGACAGAGCTGACTCTTTCGTCAATATGGTGACAAAAGTCCCTCCGGCTTGGACAAAACCGTTCATGGAATATCTCGAACACGGAACTTTGCCCGATGATAAAGTCGAAAGACGGCAAATAGTACGACGAGCAAAGGGTTATACCATAATCAATGGACAACTCTACAAGAGGAGCACTACTGGTGTATACCTAAAGTGCGTTTCCCAGCTGGAAGGTATGGAAATCCTACGCGAAATCCATCTCGGAGATTGCGGGCATCACGCTGCTCCTCGATCGTTGGTCGCGAAAGCCTTCCGGCAAGGATTGTATTGGCTGACCGCAAAGGCGGACTCCGAAAAGCTGGTTGAGACATGCACAGGATGCCAGTATTATGCCCGACAACCACATGTTCCTGCTGAAGAATTGCGAACGATACCAATAACTTGGCCATTTGCAGTCTGGGGGCTGGACATGGTGGGACCGTTGCAAACGGCATCATGTGGATTTACGCATCTGCTTGTAGCAGTTGACAAATTCACCAAGTGGATAGAAGTTAAACCCATTAGAAAGCTTGATGGGGCAACTGCCCTCAGGTTTGTCCGGGATCTAGTGGTGAGATTTGGTCTCCCACATAGCATCATCACCGACAACGGAAGCAACTTGTCACTCGGAGAAGTGGAGGCCTACTGCTGGGACAAAGGCATCCGACTTGACCTTGCATCTGTGGCACATCCGCAATCCAATGGTCAAGTTGAGCGAGCCAATGGATTAATTCTGCAGGGGATAAAGCCACGTCTTGAGGCACCGCTACATAGAGCAACTGGAGCCTAGGTGGAAGAATTGCCATCTGTACAGTGGAGTTTGCGAACTACACCCAACAGATCTACCGGCTACACCCCCTATTTCATGGTATATGGAGCAGAAGTCATCCTACCTTCCGACATCCTCCACTACGCACCAAGAGTTGCCGCCTACGACGAAGATGATGTTGAAGAATCCAGACGCCTAGATGTGGACCTTCTCGAGGAGGAGCGCGTTTTGGCATGTCAAAGATCCGCCATCTACCAGCAGAAGCTACGCAGCTACCATAGTCGCCGCGTTCGGCATCGCTCGTTTAAAGAGGGGGATTTGGTGCTCCGACTTAAGCAGAAGAAGTCACATAAATTATCCCCGCCATGGGAAGGACCATTCATCATAAGCAAGGCGCTGCTCAATGGGTCTTATTACCTTGTCGACAATCGTGAGCTCAAGGATAGACCTTGCGAGGATCATAAGCGTAAGCGACGTGACCCGGATGATGACTACCCGGAGCTGATCGGCCATGGAACATAGCACAGCTACATCCTTTCTACACTTAGTATTTTTATCTAATCGTGTACCTCTTATATGATCAATGAAATAAAGCTCTTTGGTTCACTCATTTTGCTGAGTCTTTTACCTCCTTTAGTGTTCACTTTTGGATCATATAAAACTTTTTATGCACAAGTCTTGCAATTGCGCTTGTGAAAATTCCGCCTACAGGCGTTAGCTTAAGTTTTCTGGTCTACGTGTTCTTTGTCGTTTTTATGTGGATTCTGGAGTAGTGACTTTCGGCACTTGTTGTCGGAGATTTTGCGCTCAGGTTATTGACGGTGCCATTGGGCATCATCACCTAAGCACATGGTTCCGACAACGAGTCTTCTGACTCACGAAAAGTCAAGCATAAAAACCAGAGTAATGGATAAGCCAGCACTTGCTTTAAAATATGTACATACTGGCAATAAATTCTTAAGTAGCAGGATACGATAACCATTGTTTTTCGCCTTAAGGATTACATCGGCAAAGTTTTTCCGCGCACATTCCAGAGGTGAAACAGAAATTACAAAGTATTGTTCATTCTTTGGGTGCAGGAGACTTGGAAGCCGCATCATCGCCAGCCGGAGCATCACCCTCAGCATCGGTGCTATGGTGAGATTCAGAGGATTCTGGGTTGGCATTGTCGATAAAGTTCCTAGGCATGAAGACGTCAACATCCACCAACTCAGCAACCCTGGTGTCATACCCTGCAAGTGCGGACAGGATGGCATCGTGATCGATTTCCTTGCCGTCATCATCCGCGACGGGAATGCCTGAGGTTACCGTGTTGATGTCGGCATCGTCATAGTGCGCCTTCACCATCGACAACGCCATCCTTGCGCCAGCCCGTGCACAAGAAGCTTTCCAGCTCATTACACGCTCGGGGGCTCGGCGTAGAATCTCCGAGTACTTCGCCACGGAGTCCGAGGCCTTGATATAAATCTGCAGGGGCTTGGCGATCTCCTTGGCTTGGGCGATGGCGGTGTTGATGAAGTTGCCGGCAAGAACCATGCATTCTTTGTCAGAAGGAAGCGAGCGGGTTAAACCCATGGGCGCTGAAAATTCCGACAACGATTGCATGAGTTCAAAAATCCTAAGTATCCAGACTACAGAACTACAAGGCGGAGGACACTTACTGAATATGCTGGCCTTAGCCTGCCAGACGATGTCTGCCAAGGATTCATTCTCCTGTTGGAGGAGCTTAAACGCCTCGCTATGGCGAAGGTTTTGCTCATCGGCAGCTTGCTTATGATCCTTTAGGATCGCAAGCTCCTCCTTCAAGCGATTGATCTCAGCGGAGGCGGAGTCCTGCAGGACTTTCATGGAGTCCTCGTGCATCTTCAGAATTTCTTCCCTCTCCTTCTTAAGGATCTTGTTCTCGTTGTCCAGCTGCTGGATGTGCTTGGACTGCTCGACAATGTCCTTAGCCTTGGCAACATGCTCTACAAGTCAGAGAAAACACAGTACTTAGTAAGTACTCGGAGATTGAGGATACAACATGAAGACGGAAATGCGTAATAAGAAAACAGACTCTTATTTTTGATGATTTGTTCCTTCAAGAAGGCGGTTTTACCCTTTTCGGCTTCAAGGTCCGCTCGCATCTTCTGGTATTTATCATTGGCCATACCTCTCCGAGCATTCTTGTTCTATGGAAACAAAATACAAGGTAAAGTCGTTGTTTAGTCTACTTGGAGCTTCTAGTCGGAGATATTCCATCTAGACGCTCGGGGGCTACAGCGAGAGTTTTTAACTGAGCAATATGCTTAGCTTTTCTTTAAGCATCTAGTCAGAACTAATTCAGTTACAGCTAGAGGCTTGGGGGCTACAGCATTGAAAATTATGAACACTGTTAGGCTACTCTTAAAGCATCTAGTCGGAATATTTCATTCCATCTAAAGGCTTGGGGGCTGCAGTGAGAGTTTTTTCTAACTTAGTCACTCTTAGAGCATATAGATGCAAAACCTATGGTTTTCCGTCTACATCCTCGGGGGCTACAGTGGGATACTCATATGAAATATATAAAGCAAAGTAAAACTTATAAGTGCAATGATCTTGAGGTTTGTAGCACTCTCGGCTAGCAGCTTGCCAAAGGAAATACTATTTCCTCGCAAGATATCTGCTTGTCGGAGTAGCTCCTCCAGACCGCACGTCGGAGATGACGGCACTCCTCCTGCAACCATAACAGTGTTACTCGGCAGTAGCGTCGGGTAAACTATCTTGGGGTACTCAATTGAGTTTTGGGGAGTAGAGGCGCTGCCTTTGGCAGAGGTACCAGTTCCCACCACCGCCTTTCCGCTACCGATGGCATCCTTAGCCGGAGCTTCAGCCATTTGAAGAGCAAGATTTCTCTGCTGTCACCGTCACGACAGCAGCAATCTCGGTTGAAGCGCCAGAGTCCACTTCCATGACGGAAGGGCATGGTGCTTCCTGGACTTGGGACCTTGTCGGACCGGAGGAGGGCTTGACGGCAGGAGTGGTAGGGGCGATGGCGGGGGAAGAGTCACGATGCAGCATCTCTTTGATATTTCTAGAAGCCCCAAGAGTCTTGGAGGACTTCTTGAGGCTAGTTGTGGCTTTCTTCCTGAAACGTGCAAAATGCATAAGTATAGGACTAAGGCAGATAAATGAGACAATGTCGGAGAAATAAAGGCTTACACTAGGGGTGGCGCTTTGGCAAACAACCCGGTAGCTCTTCTCTTCTCCGCCTCCAGGGCGGCAGTACTCTTTTTGGAGGCTCCACCCTCCGTCTTATTTTTCATGCCTCCGTCAGCAGCGTCAGAGGTGGAGCCCTTCCGCTTACGCGCCAACGGAGCATCATCGTCGTACACGACCATGACGTCCTTCATCTTCGGATCATAGATTTGGGCAGCCAGGTTGCCCTCCTCTAGATCGCTAAGCTGTTAAGTAAAAAGTCATTGTGTTAGACGAGATGGTATTAGCAAGACGGAAAAATGGGGTAATATCATACACGGAAAATAAATGTCTACCTTTGGGCACTTCCCCTCTACGAACATGTCGTAGGTGAGGGTGAAGCCGCGCTTCTTATCTTTCACCTTGACGATGTCCTTAAGGCGGAACTTGACGGAGTCGCTCGAGAAGTTGTCCTCGGAGATCCGGAGGGTATCCCTTCGGTCGCCGGTATACTCGTGCATGAGCTTCGCGAGGTGCTGCAGAGGTTGGATCCGCCTGATGAACCAGCACATGGCTAGGTCCAAGCCGGTCAGACCCGTCTCTACAAACCACTCGATCCGCCTTATTGCGCGGGAAGCGTCGAGGTCGGAGGGAAGGGAGGCATGGGACCGCCACGTGGAGACTTCGGCGGCAGCTCCATCCACGAAATCCGGGTACGTCACTTCTCAGCCCAACAAAGGAATGTCGGGGTCGTAGAAGTACGTCTGTTGCCAGTTCTTGCACAATTCGTGGCCGATGATGTCGGGGAACCGCCGGCCAGGACGGATCTTGAAGCTTATGGTGCCGCAGTTTCTAAGCTCTTCCCTACTGTGTCCGGCTTCGCGCTTGACGGTAAAGAAGTATACAAACAAATCTAACCTAGGTCTAATCCCTAGGTAACCCTCACAAAGTGCCGCGTAGTTGCTAAGCACTAATATGCTATTGGGTGAGAGGTTGTGGGGTTGGACATGGAAGTGATTCAAGACGGACAGGAAGAAGTGGGAGATGGGTAGAGAAACGCCGCGTACCAATTGCGCCTTGAGGTACACCTTCTCTCCGGCTTGGGGAGAAGGAGTCACCTCGCCGGCCGGCGCCGCCCGCCAGACGAGTCCCTCCGTCGTAGGGAGATAGCCCTCAGCAACCATCTCCTGGATGTCGCGGCCGGTGATGTCCGAGCCGCGCCAATCGTCTTTGTGCGAGTCAGGTTCCTCTTCCAGGGGCTCCAGCGTCGCCAAGTTATGGTCGCCGCCGGTGGTTTCTATCACCGCTGATGCGGGGATAACCAAGCCTTCTGGGGGCACGACGACGGAGCTCGACGGCTTCGTCGCCGCTTCGCCCGATGCTGCCATTGAAGGGGAGGAGCTGCTGCTAGCCATGGAGGAGAGGGAAGGTGAGACTGGTGCAGAGAATTGGGCTAGGGTTTCTCGAGGTTTTCACAGAGAGCTCGAGGAGGCGCACGGCTGGAGGAAGAAGACGATGATGCGAGAGAATGAGGTGAAAAAGTAACAAGTGTCCCACGGTTACTATTTATCCTGCTCCGCGTCAAGATTCGTGCAGCTAATCGGACAGTTGCCGCGTAGACAACGTGGTCGAGAACGTGTGCGGTAATTTCGGCACGTCTCCAAACGGTCGCCGCCAACAGTTCGCATTGCTTGCGTGGGAAAATAGGCTATTATTACGTTCTCTGCATGTGTGAGTTACGAGGCGTCGCTGACCTAGGTCTATGTCGTCATAACTGACATGGTAGATGAGCCGTCACATCAAAGATTCCGGCGTGGACGGATTCAATCCGACTAGGCAGAAACGTACGGTGGAAGACTCAGCATTTCTCCGACTTATTAATCAAAGGCGAAGAAAGCTTTGCAGGGTTCTTTGGGAGGACTACAAGATGTTGCTTGATGATTTGCCGACTTCCATCTAGACGGAACATTCCACATGAAGAGGCAAGACGGCGCACGATCTCGGAGTTCTCCGGGGGCTACTGTTGGGGATATGCTATATGGGTATCCTCATAGCATGTCTCTTATCCGACTAACCCGGGTGGCCCATAGTCGATAGCATGGCCTATGGCCTGCTGGGCGGCCCAGTTAGGTGGATCCAGAAGGGAGGCCCATGCCGGATAAAGGAAGGCTACGATGGAGTCACCAGCGTACCCGGAGCCTTGGAGGACAAGATACACAAGACTAGTGATAGACGGTGTAGGACTCTGTAACCTGTCCGGCTAGGACTTCTCCCTGTAACCCTGGGATCTGACGACTATATAAGTCGGACCTATGGGAGCCTTTAGGGCGACAATCTAGTATCGATTTACATACACCTCGCACAGCGAACCTATCTCTGTAACTTGGCGTATTGCCATTATAGTGATTTATAGCAGGAGTAGGATTCCGCCACCGTCGTGGGATCTGAACCTGGCTAAGCTATGTTACCTCGTACCCGTCAACCGTCCGCCTTACCCCACGTCTCTAAACACGCATTGTGAGGACCCCTCCATGGCGTACTCGTCGGCAATACCACAACAAGGATCACCCCCTCGTACCCATGAGGAAGCATCCTTAAGCACACGTTATTCAACTTGCCAAGTTTTACGATTAGGTTCAAGTTCTCTATGATCATCACGTCCATTCCCAAGTCGTCCATAACCGTGGACGTGCTTTTCGAAAAGATTATTAGCCTGTAGGGTGATACGTCGGAAACGTATCTACAATTTTTTATGCTCCATGCTTGTTTAGTATCTACTTTGCTTTGCTTTGTCTAAACTTTGAGGTGTTTTTATATCTTTTCTGGAACTAACCTATTAACAAGTTGCCACAGTGCCAATTGCTTGTTTTCTTCTGTTTTTGGTTCTAGAAAGGCAGAAAATCAATATTCTTGGAATTGGACGGGACAAAAGCCAAAGTCAATATATTACCGTGGGCGACACGAAGTACAGAGGAGATACAGAGAGGCGAGCCAGGGCCGCCCCCCCCCCTAGGAATAGGTGGGCCCACCCTGTGCCTAGGTAGGGTGTGGGCCCTCCGGCCGCCTCCTAGCCTCGCCTCTTCGCCTATAAGAAGCCCCTGATGCAGAAACCCTAGGCATCCGATCAAAACTCCACGAAACCTTCGGTAGCCGCCGCCACCATCGTCCCTAGATCGGGGGGATCTGAAGTTCTTCACGGCACCCTGTCGGAGGGGAGATCATCCCGAAGGCCTTCTTATCCGGTATGAAGTGTGAGTAGTTCCACCTTGGACTACTGGTCCATGTAGTAGCTAGATGGTTGTATCTCCTCCTTGTGCTTTCATGTATAGATCTTGTGAGCTCCGTTCATGATCAAGGTCTATTCTATTTGTAATCATGCATGTTGTGTTTGTGGGGATCCGATGGATATTGAGATTACTATGTCAGATTGATTAATGGTTTTGTCTATTTGATACTATCATGTCAATGTTGTTTGTGATCTTGCGTGCTCTCCGTTGTTAGTAGCTATCTTGGCAAAGTAGTTGCTAGTGACTCCAAGAGGGGGTATTTATGCTCAATAGTGGGTTCATGCCTCTAGTTTCCAAGGGAAGTGATAGAAATCTCTTCGGTTGTAGATGTGATGTTGCCACTAGGGGAAAAACGGTCTCTTGTTCATAGAACAAGTCGATTGTTTACCTTACACACTTTGCTTAAAGCAGTTGTCTGTTGCTTGCAACTTAATACTGGAGGGGGTTCAGATGATAACCTGAAGGTGGACTTCTAGTCATAGATGCAGTTGGATGGCGGTCTATGTATATTGTTTTATTGCCCAATCGAATCTCATAGGATCTTTTTGTCTAGTATTGCATTGCTATGCCTTGCTAAATTCCTATCAATTGATCTGTTGTAATTTGTGTACCCTTCATGCCATGTTGTTTGTCTAAGGAGAGCACCTCTAGTGAACTATGGACCCCGGTCCAATCTTTACCATTGATACATCTTCCGCTGTTACTTGTTTACTTGCTACAAACCCTCATCACCTTCCACACCATATGTTTAATCCTTTGTTACAGCAAACCAGTGATCTTGACAACCTCACTGATTCATTGGGGCAAAGTATTGAGTTTGTGTTGTGCAGGTTTCCACGTTGCTTGCAACACCTATGTTACGTTTCCTTCCTCATACTGGTTCGATAACCTCGGTTTCTTACTAAGGGAAAACTTGTTGTTGTGCTGCATCACACCTTTCTATTGGGGTTTCCCGATGAAGCACTGCACGTTGACGCAGTGCCATCAAGCTCTTTCTGGCGCTGTTGCCAGGGAGGATAAGGACATCTTCACATGGGAGTCCTCCTCAACCTTTCTCTTTACTTTGTTTTTAGTTTGCTTAGTTTCTTTTGCTTGGTTTTGTTTGCCTCTTTTTATCAAAAACTCCAAAAAAATAGTCTAGTTTGGTTTGCTTTCTTTATTCAAAAACACAAAAAAATTAGTTCCTACTCTAGTTGCCACCTTGTTCTAGCTCACCATGTTACTCCCCAAGTTCACCCTGAAGGACCTCTCTACAGGTAGTGGCTCCATAATTGGGAAAGACAATATTGAAGAATTTTTTAATCATGTTAGCAAGCATGAGGATATTGACGAAAAATCTATAGAAGAACTTGCTCCTAATTATGAAATTGTTGCATCTTCTTTAGTTCATATGTTGGAGGCTAGGTTTGTTAGCCTTAACCCCATGATGCAAATTTTGTTCCTAAAACTAAAAGAAGAAAAGAATGCTGAAAAAAGAGAGTTTATTCTTGAAACTCTACTCAAAGAGTTCCATGATGTTGCTAAGGAGGACAAAAAGGTCTTTGAGCATTTTAATATGCCAGGCTCTTGTGTAGATGTTGTGGGTACTTCAGATAAAAGCAAGCCTAAAGATGAATTTAAGATACCCATACCCTTTAAGCTTGTTGGGATGCATAAGGCCTTTGAAAAGAATTTTGATTGGATTGTTCCTGAAAATCCTTTTGATGAAACCAGTAAACCAAAGAGAAATGGGAAGGGATCCTCCAAGACTCATTTGGATGAGATACCTCTCATAGTTGAAGACTTTGCAAATATTGATCTCAATTCCTGTAGAGGTCCCAAACTGATAAGGTAGAGATCCCTGTGTTTACAATGCTAGTACCTGGATCAATAGCTAGCATCTACAGTTTAAGATGTAATATCAAGAAACAAAGGTCATAATACAACTTTATAACCAGGAATAAAATAATTCATTACAACTTACATAGCTCATTTGGCTATCTCATTGCAATGCAGCAGAAATATCTATATAGCATGGGGTCCTTCATCTTCAAAATGCCACAGGAAATCATGTTGGTTGTACACTTGTAATCCTATTCAACACACTTCACTAACATCAAACAAACCTGCAACATAATAAGTTACAGCCACAAGGGTCAATACATTTGAATTGTATTGGCAAGTGATACTATGGTAGAATATTGGTATCTATCATTTATATGCATTTGGCTAAGTGTAGCTGAGGCTTGCTTTGCTCAAAATAAGGTTTTCCTTATAAGTTGAGAGCACTAAGTTTTTGTTTGTCAAAAACACCCAAGGCATCTACCAATAGATATTGGTGATCCTTTAACCCTTGTTCAACCACAAGTTTTTAACTTAGAAATTGGGATGAGGAGATCCTTGATAGCTTCCATGTCTTGATGCTCAAATTGTCCATTGCCGGGGACACGGCTAAGTACTTAGATTTTACTCTCTCTAGAGGTGGTGCACTTTCCCCACAAGACTCGACATGCATCGAGACAAGATCTTTCAGAAGCCTTCCCTTAGACCAAATGGACGCGTTCCAAACCTATCACCCTCTACCACCTTCTGTCCATCTGGCTAAGTTATTGCAACCTATATGATCCAGGTAGAGCCCATAATGCCATGTGGCTACACTTGAAGCTTCTCAACATTTGACATCTCAAATCTCTTTGTTCCAGGGTGGCTTTCCACAAGTGAGATACACTAGGGTAGGCCATAAATATGGGGCCCTATGTAACCACTCAACATAATCCATTCACACCATTCCACCCAGGTGATTCATTCACATAGTTGTTTTATTAAACAAAACACAAGTCATTGACTTAGAAATATTTCATAGCATGAATATAATGCACCCTTGTTTTCTACTAGCTAGGCTAAGCATGACAGTAGCAAGAATCTTAACTTAGGGAAAATCTACTAAGGCATCATCTAATAGGATTTCCCAAGGCATAGCATACTTAGTAAAAATTCCATGCAAGTCCTACTCAAAACATCACTAATACATAGTGAAAATATTAGGACAAAATGTATGAAGCACCACTTGCCTTTTTGGTAGAGAAACTAGGTTCACTCCTTGATCTTGCAATTGTCACACTCTTTAATTTCACTACAATTAAATCAAGGCACAAATTCAAACTAGCATTCAAACCAACTCATCACATAAAATAATAAAAACAAAGCAATGCATGCAAGCATGCAAAAAAGATTGTTTTATTTGGAAAGGTGGTTTCTAATAGGCTATAGACATTTAAGAACACCTATTGATCATTTACAGAAGTGGCAAAACCATTTAAAATCAAGTTAGTGAAAATGGGCCATTTAATTCACTTTTGTTTTAATAGAAATGATTTTAATCAAAGTAATATTTTGTAGTGTTAGCAAAATATTTTTTTTAAACACAATGTTAGTGTTTAGGATCAAAGTGTTTAAAGCAAATCCATTTACCAAATGGTTTTACCCAACAATCATTTTTAAACAATACCAACATTTTTGTTTTACCAAAATGCCTTTATTCAAAGGAATAATTTTCTATGGTTAATCAAATACATTTTTAAATCCAAAACTTAGTTTTTATGGTCAGTAGGTTCAAAAAAAATCATTTGCAAAAGATTTTACCCAAAAAATATTTTTAGAATAATTGTTATACTCAAAATAGTCCTACAAATGTTTTTGCAAAAAGAACTCATTTTCCAGAAGCAAAATACCAAACTAAGGGCATGGATGCAAATTTCACATTTTTGTGAATCCATGATATAAAATTTGCAAAATTTGGCCAAGCAGAACAAAAGTTGTGGATTTTACAAGTTTAAACAACTAATAGAAAAGTTTTTGTTTTTAAAACAAAAGACAAGCCACGTGTCACGTTCTTACTGGCGCGTACCGGTTAGTGTGGATCGATCGATACAGACCATCAGATCTAATTAACGTTGCACGACACAGATCAACTCGTACCTCTTCTTCTATGTTCTAATTCTATCCATCAGATCTAAATCGAACGGCTCATAGTGGCTCGACCAGAGATGGGCGGCGCTGGCAACGAACGTGTGGCGGCGGCGCTCTGTCAGCGACGTCCCGGCAACTACAGGAAGCGAGAAAGAGGGGAAAAGGTCTCACCGTGTTCGCCGTGGCATGGGGGTGCTCAAGGTGGTCTCTAACTGCCAAGGGGCACACGGTGTTGGCGTAGATTGCTTGCCGGAGTTGGGGTTACCGTCGGGCATGCACTGTCGTCGACGGAGGCGAGGATTCAAGGCACACAAAGACAAACGAAGGGCACCGTTAGATGCGTAACAGAGTCGCGAGCACAGGAGCATCAAAGAGAGGGGAAGGCGCAGTCGGGGTTTACCAGTAGAGGTCGCCGGAGTTGAGCTAACCGTCGGTGGCGAGTTGGCATTGTCGGAGGCGACGTTTTAGGGCGCGCTTGATCGAGCTAGTGCTACCGGTAGGTGCGCCTGGTGATGGGGAGCAAGATAGTGGGTGCCAGGGAGTGGGAGGCGGTCGGACGTCGCCGGAATTCGATGGAGATGCTCGTCGGAGTATTGGTGGCGCAAGGGGAAATTGAGGCAGCCCTGGGGCGGAGAGGTGCGAGTGAGCAAGGGGAAAGAGAGAGGATGGCGAGGCGCTTTAACGAGCGTGGTCGCAGGGCAAAATCAGTGCGGCAATAGCGCATATTGAAGCGACCATTCAATGGCTAGTAACGGCGAGGTGAGGGGCGTGGTCACCGCAGGTTGAAGACGACGATGCGCTGGCGGTGTGGGTCCATTGTGTCAGCGAACTGAGAAGGGGGTGCGGTGGGGTCATGGAGTCAGTGACTGTGTGGGTGCGGGTGTGAGTAAGAAAACGGTTCGCGGGGAGGGGAGAGAGTGGGCTGCGCTGGGCTTTCTGGGCCAAGTTGCTGGGCTAGTTTTCTAGGCTGGTTTGCTTTCTATTTTTTTCCTTCTGGTTTCTTTTTCTTTTTCCTTTTCTATTTTCTGTTTTCATTTTGTTAAAATGATTTAAACACCCATTTGAATTCAAATTCTTCTCAATCCTTTCAGTAGTTTAATACTGTTTATTGTTGTGTTTGACATTCCATTTTTAGAATATTACAAATATTCTTTTATGGCTTAGTATTTATTTAAATTAGACATTTTGTCTTTATTTAATAAGGGTTTAAATATGTTTTCAAACTTCTATTTGAATTCTAATTTTTTTACCAAACCTTTTTCATTAGGTTCATTAGTGTGTTAAATAATTCACTTTGAATTATTTAAAATATTTTAATATGATTTAATATTTATTTAAATCGGGCATTTGTCTTTATTCAAATAAAATCAAATATGGTTTTAAATCCATATAAATATTATTCAAATAATTCTTTTATTCCTTTTAAGTTAATTAGATAACTTTTATTCCACTTGGGCAATTTCCAACTTATTATTTTCTCAAGAGTTGATTAATCATTTATATTAGGGATTTTGTCTTTATTGAAAACAAATATGGTTCAAGTCCATATAAGTTTTTTATTCAAATAATCTTTATTCCTTTATTTAATTTGGATTATCTTTATTCCATTTTCTTATGGATTTAATTCAAGTTTTAAATTGTCTTCTAAATAATTTTCTTGGGATTTATTATTTATGTTAGGCAATTTGTCTTTATTTAAATAAAATTGAATATGGTTTAATCCATATGATAATCTTTTACTCCTTGTTACTATTCAATAACCTTTCATTCCATTTATTTGGCCAAGATTTAATTTGGCTTTTAAATATTCCTTAATTACTTATTTCCTTCTTTGTCTTATAAAATCCATATCTTTTTATTTATAGATCCAAAATTGGTGATTCCAATTTGTATAATTTTATTTAATATTTGTTTATCTTTTGAAATACTTTTAGGATCATTTTCCTCTCAATTTGGTATGGATTTAGGTAGGATCTTTATTAGCTTTGGAATTTATTTTATTTTATCTCCTTAAAATCATAAGTTTTTATCCATGGCTCCAAATTAAATGAAACCAATTACTATGGTTTTATAATATTTTTGTTTATACTTTTTGACCATCTATAAATGTTTGTTGATGAATTCTTATATGGATCAAATCCATAGTCTTAGAGATATCTTGGAAATTATTTATTCCATTTGGGTTTTAAGGTTTTGGTTTATTTTCCCAAGTGTTTAAATTTCAAGATGCATTCATTGATGAATGCATTTCACTTGATTGAAATTTTGTTGGATTTCCTTTTCATTCAAATTTGTTCAAGAAGGGTTTTGATGTTTCCATTTAGAGACAAAATTTTCTTTTCACCCTAAATTTCAACAATTACTTATTTTGTTTATTTATTTTTCACATTTCAAAATTTGAAATTTTTTGGGATGTGACAATTCCTCATTTGAAAATACTTGATTTCTTGCTTCTTGTGCCTAACTTAAAGGCGTTAAAAAAAGTACTTGTTGGCAAATAACCCAAGAGTTTCCTTGAGTCTTGGAAGTTATTACTTCAGTAATAACCTCTCCTTATCCTTTTTGTTTGCTTTTTGTGCCAAGAATGACTTCTAATGAGAGGGAAGTAAGATTTGGGGAGTTGCCGTCCTGAAACAGATTTATGTCCTCCACCATAAAAATTCGTGAGGAGTCTTTGTCAGTCGGATTCAGCGGAAAAGTTACGAATAAATTCCCCAGTATGTTAGCCAACTTCCGTTTGTTCAACACTTTTTGATTTGAGCAACAGAAGATTTTCGAAAAAATCGGTTTCTACCTACTGGTCTGTTTTGACAGATTTCTGCCATTATTTGCATTTGCTTCTTATTGGTTCATTTTTGAGTTCTCTTTTGGTGAATTGAGCTTTTTGAAGAAGTTGCTACAGTAGAATGTGTTTTTAGTGAAAAAAATTCTGTTCCAAAGCTAAACCCAAAGGTCTATTATCTTTTGAATACACTAATGTTGCTAATGAAGATTGTGTGAAGTTTTGTATGAAGGAAAAAAATTCAGGTGTAGAGAGAGAATGATGTAATGAGATGAAGAATGGAAAAAATCTCAAGATTGGGGATGCCACCCCAGTGTCACCCCAAGAAATATCCAAGAGGAACAAGCGTCAAAGCTTGGGGATGCCCAAGGTATCCCCTTCTTCATCAATAAAAAGCTCATGTCTGCCTAGACACTTCGTTTTTATTGTTTTATGCATTGTTGTGTTGTTCTTGGAGCGTCTTAGTTCTCGTTTGGTTTGCTTAGTTTGTTTAGTTTGCTTGAATAAAATAGTTTGGACCCCCGTTCTCGCTGTGTTGTTTTCAAATAAGTTGCTTGGTGTTGGAAAGGAGTAGGAAGTTCCTACTTGAAAGTGCAAGAGGAGCTTGCATTGACTGTGGCTTAGACTTTAGCATGACATGCTAGGTGTTGTTTTGACCTTATGCTTAGTGATTATTTCTGTAGCATGTCTTGTTCTAAACAATTGGGATTGCTTAGTGTGCCTTGAAAGAATTATGCGTTGTTTTAGCATAGAAAAGCATAGTATTGTGGTATTCGCCTTTGATGCTTTGTTTGGGTTGACTTGGCACATGCTCACACCATGTTATGACTATGAACAAGTCAACATAGCCTCTATGATCATTTAGTCATTGACTTGTAGTACCACTCTATGCTTTGATTAGTAATGTTTTGTTGCTCTGCATGATTATGGCCATTATTGCTCTCTTAGTTGGTTGCTCCCAGTCTTTTGCTAGCCTCCACTTGTATCAGTAAGCTCTACTCATTCTTCCAACTCCCAAGAAACCAAGTTATTCCAAAGTGTACAGTATAAACTCCTATGCATGGTGTGTTACACCATTCCAAGTATATTATTGTTTTCAGCTATCTTCCAATTAAAAGTATTTTGTTATGTGAAAACTTAGTGATTAAATCCCTCACAAACTTGATGGCACACTTTATATTCTTTGCCCCTAATAAACTTGAACCATTATGTCATCTCTGTTGTATATGCTTGCACTTATACGTTGGAATTAGCAGAACCGTGCTGTCATGGGGAACGTTTTCAACATTGCACTTGTACTTTGTACACAGTTGATATCATGCTCTTTTGTCTATGGATGTCACCGGTGTGAAATAAAGAGGGAGCTTGTAAGTCCATGGAGTTATGTATTTTGTGTTAGATAAACGCCTGGGCCGCTAGCCTAAGCCATGCCTAATCATGGTGGAAACTTGCAGCATCACCATAATGAGCTATCTATGAAGCATCCTCATTAAAAAAATATGCACATAGTAAATAAAAAGATCGTTGTGATGCTCATTGTCTGCTTGGCTTGTCATTTTGTTTATGGGATAGCTCCTGTACCATGTGCAAGGGGTACCCCGTTGGTGGTTCTCTATGATATGCATGTACTTACTATGACAAGAACTTACAGTTGACTGAAGTTGAGTAGCATGAGGTGTGGCCCTCGTATTCAAGGGACTTGAGATTGCCAACTTATACTTTGTCAAGCATATACTCCATCTTTGTTCACTTTAACCTTAATCACTTCAAGATGCTTATGATAGGGGCAATGAGGGCTGAAAGCTAACAAGTACCATAATTTTTGGAAGCTCTTTTTGAAACTTAAAATCCATGCTTCCCTTTATGAAGGGCCTTTCTTCCAGCATTATTTGAGTCTCCACTTTCTACCTTTAGGCACCATTAAGAGAGCATAGTTTCCATTCTGTGTGCAGTGTCCCAAAACTTATTGACTGATGCATATTGTGATATTACTTGTTCTTGTGCTACTTGTATCTAGTCACTCTTACGAACTTTGAAGGTGTACTATGCATGTATTTGCTACTGTATGAAGGACAAGATGAATGCCACTATGCCATATTTTCTGTATGTGAACAAACAAACGTTTTTCAATGCATGTTATTCATGATCTTTGTTTGTAGCCTTTCATGTTGCATGCATAGTTACTTTGTCTTATTGTTAGAACTCCATCTTTCATGCACATGTTTAGAGTTCTTTCATCCTAGCTTTCAATGCTTGGAAATAGTTTGATCTTGGTTTTAACGGTGCATGTCACCTCTTGTTTTATCACTTACCTACTCGAGGACGAGCAGGAGTTAAGCTTGGGGATGGTTGATACGTCGGAAACATATCTATAATTTTTTATGATCCATGCTTGTTCAGTATCTACTTTGCTTTGCTTTGTCTACACTTTGAGGTATTTTTATATCTTTTCTGGAACTAACCTATTAACAAGTTGCCACAGTGCTAGTTGCCTGTTTTCTTCTATTTTTGGTTCCAGAAAGGCAGAAAATCAATATTCTCGGAATTGGACGGGACAAAAGCCAAAGTCAATATTTTACCCTAGGCGACACGAAGTCTAGAGGAGAGACGGAGAGGCGAGCCAAGGCCGCCACACCCCCCTAGGCGCGGGTGGTCCCACTCCATGCCTGGGTAGGGTGTGGGCCCTTGGGCACCTGCCAGCCTCGCCTCTTTGCCTATAAGAAGCCCCCGATGCAGAAACCCTAGGCACTCGATCAAAACTCCATGAAACCTTCTGTAGCCGCTGCCACCATTGTCCCTAGATTGGGGGGATATGAATTTCATCCTGGCACCCTATTGGAGGGGAGATCATCCTGGAGGCCTTCTTCTCCGGTATGAAGCGTAAGTAGTTCCAACTTGGACTACGGGTCCATGTAGTAGCTAGATGGTTGTATCTCCTCCTTGTGCTTTCATGTATAGATCTTGTGAGCTCTGTTCATGATCAAGATATAATCTATTTGTAATCATGCATGTTGTGTTTGTGGGGATCCGATGGATATTGAGATTCTATGTCAGATTGATTAATGGTTTTGTCTATTTGATACTATCATGTCTGTGTTGTTTGTGATCTTGCATGCTCTTTGTTGTTAGTAGATATATTTCCCAAGTAGTTGCTAGTGACTCCAAGAGGGGGTATTTATGCTCGATAGTGGGTTCATGCCTCTAGTTTCCAAGGGAAGTGACAGAAATCTCTTCGGTTGTAGATGTGATGTTGCCACTAGGGAGAAAACAACGGTCTCTTGTTCATAGAACAAGTGGATTGTTTACCTTACACACTTTGCTTAAGGAAGTTGTCTGTTGCTTGCAACTTAATACTGGAGGGGGTTCGGATGATAACCTGAAGGTGGACTTCTAGTCATAGATTCAGTTGGATGGCGGTCTATGTATATTTTTGTATAGCCCAATCAAATCTCATAGGATCTTTTTGTCTGGTATTGCATTGTTATGCCTTGATCAGTTCCTGTCAATTGCCCTGCTGTAATTTCTTTACCCTTCATGCCATGTTGTTTGTCTAAGGAGAGCACCTCTAGTGAACTATGGACCCCGGTCCAATCTTTACCATTATACATCTTCCACTATTACTTGTTTACTTGCTACAAACCATCATCACCTTCCACACCATACGTTTAATCCTTTGTTACAGTAAACCGGTGGGCTTCACAACCTCACTGATTTGTTGGGGCAAAGTATTGAGTTTGTGTTGTGCAGGTTTCCACATTGCTTGCAACACCTGTGTGACGTTTCCTTCCTCCTACTGGTTCGATAACCTCGGTTTCTTACTGAGGTAAAACTTGCTGTTGTGCTGCATCACACTTTTCTCTTGGGGTTTCTTGACGAAGTACTGCACGTTGACGCAGTGCCATCATAGGGGTGTACAACTTTACCCACACGCGCCAACCTATTCTTAATGCCACTATAGATTAGCCCTCTTCCTTGGAAGGCCGGAAGAGAGTGGTTGACCGCGACCATTACCTTGCTTTTGCCGAGATCATGAGTCACGCACTAGGGAGATGCCGCCGTAACGGGCCGAGTTGTGAAGTCGGTCCCTAATGATGTTAACATGGTTTGAGATTATGGATGCCGGGCATCTCCCATTCCCTGCCACGCTTACCTACATGTATCAATGGACCTTCTTCACCTCCTTCGAGAAGAACCAGAATGCGTATGTCGAATGGAACGCCCGAACTATGTGACTCATGGAATCTACTAGGCAAGTTAGTTGGTCGAGGGGGTTTCCAGGCCCCCGTGTGGCTGTACACTCGTGTTGGTTCAAGAGGCAAGAACTCAGGTCCTAGTAGTGGCAAGTATGGGACTGCAAAAACCACAACTCAACATGGCTTCCCATACAAGCCTTAGCATGTTTAAATTTCATCTCTAATCTTACCACGTCATCTTGTAAAACTAGGTTCTTTCACAACTCTGATTCATCAACCGGATGGACCAGCGATAACAACTAAGCATGGCTAAGCTCAACAGATGCAAGAGCTCTAGAAACGCTTCACAAGCCAAACCCTAGTTATGCTAGGAGCAGTAGATCATGGAATATAGGCTACAAAGGTAACATGCATCATATAGGATTACTCTATGTATCGGTAAAAGACTTTGGAATCGTATGCACATGGCAAGAATGAAATACTTTGAAAGCATAGGATTCATATGTATGTGTGGGGATTCGCTTGCCTTTGCCTATTGGTAACCAATAAGCAGATCTTCGAACACTTTATACTTGACTTGATTACAGTTGATCAAGTATTGATCTTCGAGCTTCGATGGTGTTGATCTCGGCCTTCGATCTTGATCTCGATTCCGATATCGTATTCTATCGGAGAAGAACCAAATACCGGAAAGAAAGGAAACAATCAACACATGGCATCTATGCAATGCTCAATCAAGGATGATGATATGATAAGTTAAATTGCATTGAAATAAACCCCTAAGGCATGCTTGACAATTTAATCGGGGTCCCAAGGGGTGCAAACTCTAACTCGGGGAAAACCTCGGAGGCATATGAGAGGGGTTATGTTGTTGTTCTAATTATACTTGTAATGGAATTTGCTTATCAATGCATGCTTATAGCTTAAAGAGGTAGATCTTATTTTTCTGAACATTTTGATATATTATTTGTATCTTTTTTATTTAAAATGAATTAGTTATGAATTTCTCCATTTTTAGTTCATTTTAAATCATTTTTAGAATATTATAAAATAATTTACATTTTGAAATTACTTTTAACATTTTAGAAAACATAAAACATTTCTGGTATTATTTATTTGACTTACAACAGGGGCCCACATGTCATACATTTCTTAATTACAGAAATGATTTACAAAACATTTAAAATAAAGAAAACAGGGAATATGACCTCATGCTGATATCACCAGGGGGTTTAAATATTTTTACACCTGGGTGAGATCTAGCCGCAGTGGCTGATGGGTGGGGTCAGGGCCATGTGGATGCCACGTCGGCGCCACGTCTGCTCTCCGATGAGCATGTGCAGACGACGGCCAGTGACGGCGCAGGAGTGCAAGCTGGAGCGCGTGCGTATGTGCACTAGATAGAGGGGCCAAGAGGGGTCAAAGGATGGTGGCGCCGCCCCATTTGGGTCATCGGAGCGCCGACGGCGACTAGCTGCTGCGGCAGCGATGGCGGAGCAACGACGAGACTGCGGTATAGAGAGGAAGGGAGACAACAGAGAGGTCCTTCCAGACGGTGAGCTCACCGAGATCATGATGAAGGGGTCGGGGAGGGCATGCGAGGTCAGGAGACACTAGAATTAATGGTGAGTGCGGCGGCCGGAGATCAGGTAGGAGAGGTGGTCGGCAGCGATAGAGAGTGCCTTGGCCTGATTCCTTCGACAGGGAGACACAGTCCAGCACGGCGGAGCTCCTAGGCACCATGGCGAGGCTCAGGGCTGCATGAAACGACGACGACTAGCGGTTTTCGGCGGCCAGGGTTTGGGTTTCTCACAGAGGTGAGGGGAGAGAGTACTTGGGGGGAACTGAGAGGATAGGATGAGCGAGAGGGCGATGTGGTGGTCTTCTCCTTCTCCAGGGCGACGGCGAGCATCCCAGCGCCCAGCACGCATCACGACGATGGCGGGCGGCGGTGGACGCGACAGGGAGAAGCTTGTCGTCAGGGACAAAAATGATGAGTGACAAAGCGGTACCGGGCCAGGCGACGTGGGCCGGCTGCTGGGCCAAGGCTACTGCGTGCGAGCGGCAGACGGAGGGAGGAGAGTTGGGCTGTGGCCTAGGTAGTGTTAGGAATAGTTTTTATTTCCTGAAAGCATTTTCTATTTCTTTTTTCTTTATCTCTTTTGTATATTCATTTTGTAATCTGTTTTGTATTCTTTAAAATAGTAAACAGGTTCAAAATATTTTTAAATACACATGGCCCTCCATAGTATATTAAAAGGTCCATGTAGACTTATTTGTTAAAGCATTGGTAGCATTTCCGAATGCATTACTTAGAGAGGGAAAATACCAAAGTAGGTTTTTAGGGCTTTGTTTTTCCAAACCATTTTCAATGCATTTTCTCTTAACAAAATATGCATGAATGCTCATGATGCACAATCAATTCCTAACTAGAGATTAATAAAACTAGGGTTGTTACATCGTAATCCAACTGCATCTATGATTAATAATTCACCTTCAGGTTATCATCCGACCCCCCTCCAATATTAAGTTGCAAGGAACGGATAATTGCATTAAGCAATGTGTGTAAAGTAAAAAATACAATTGTTCCATGAACAAAAGATTTTTGTTTTATCCCTAGTAGCAATAGCACATCTACAACCTTAGAGATTTATGTCACTTCCCCAGATTACTAGAGGCATGAACCTACTATCGAGCATAAATACTCCCTCTTGGAGTCACAAGCATCTAGTTGGCGAATATAGCTACTAGCAACGGAGAGCATGCAAGATCACAAACAACACATACATGATAGAATCAATAATCAATCTGACATAGTATCTCAATATCCATCGGATCCCCACAAACACAACATGTATGATTACAAATAGATGATCTTGATCATGAACGGAGCTCACAAGATCTAAACATGATAGCACAAAGGAGGAGAAAAAACCATCTAGCTACTGTACGGACCCATAGTCCAAGAGTGAACTACTCACACATCATACCGGAGGCTGGCATGGTGATGAAGAAGGCCTCCGGGATGATCTCTCCCCTCCGGCAGGGTGCTGGGAATAGCTTTAGATCCACCCCAATCTATGGACGATGGTGGCAGTGGCAACGGACTGTTTCATGGAGATCTGATCAGGTGTTTAGGGTTTCTGCATCGGGGTGACTTTATAGGCGCAGAGGCGAGGCGGGGGGCCGCTCGAGACGCCCACACCTAGGGATGGCGTGCCCCCCAGGCTGCGCTGCCCTAAGGTGTGGTGGCCTCGTGGCCCCACTTTGTCTCCCCTTCGGACTTTGTGTTCCCTCCGGTAAAATATTGACTTTGGCTTTTCTCCCGTCCAATTCCGAGAATATTTGCTTACTAGCTTTTCTGAAACCAAAAACAGCATAAAATAGGCAACTGGCACTGCGGCATCTTGTTAATAGGTTAGTCCCAGAAAATGTATAAAAATACCTCAAAGTGTAGACAAAGCATAGCAAAGTTGATACTAAACAAGCATGGAACATCAAAAATTATAGATACCTCAAAGTGTTAATAGGCTTGCAATCTGGCTATGCCCGTCAGCTGCAGCTGAAGGCACTTCATGGCTCTGTTTTTGATCCCGCCATGGAGCTTGACTGACGACAGGTGATCGTCGAGCCAAATCTTGGGCTCTTGCGCACCGTCAAATTTCAGGTTGTCCGAAGGGAGCTTGAAGTTCCTAGGCATCCATGATTGTCGTACGACCCTGCTAAAGCACCTAGCGCCGCATAATTCCCTGTCCTCGTCTTCGGACTCGGTGGAGCACGCGTGATTTGTTGATCTTGCGCTGCGTGAGCTCGCTACGAGTGTCGTCGTTGCTGCTCATGGGCTACGGCGGCGTCGCGGCAGATCATGCTCTTCCTCCTCAGATGAGGGTGTGCGGCTTCGAGTGAATTTTACCACGGCTTGTTTCTTCGGCTCCACGGGTGCTTTGTCGTGGAGCATATCTCCAACGAGTCCGAGGCCTGCGAGTCCATATTTATGGATTATGTTCCTTGGGTCTCCCGCCGGTGGCAGGTTGGATGCAAGGTAGGTGCTCACCGCCATGAATGCGGCATGTGTCTTCTTGGGCATGACGTTGCCCTGCGAGTCCATCGTCATGAAGGACATGTCGAGTGCCTTGGTAGCCTCACGTCGTGCGGCGGGATCCATGCACTCGAGGCGAGAGAAGTACTTGCGGCGTCGTGGCCGTGTGAGGAGGATCCACTAGTGGCAGAGAGCGCAGCTCATCGCATGCTCGACTCGTCAGCCTCTCGCCTACGCTGCTCGAGCTCGACCTGCTGCTTGACTTGTCGACTGTGCTCCTCGACGAGGAGCCAGTGGTATCCCATCAGCATGTCACATGGGGCATTAATTGTCAGAGGGTTGCCTCGTACAGCGTCGCGCACCCTTTCCCATTGGGCACTGCTGAGATTGGTCTGGACACGATTGGTGCCTTCGGCGTTGTTGGGTCCCCGATTCCCGCTGGGGTTTGCCGGTACTGATCCGTCTCCTCCATTCTCAGCTTGGGGGTTGGGAGGAGGATTTGGTGGCGGTTCGGTTTCGTCATCGATGTTACCGTTGTGGATGACCGCGTGCATGTAACGCTCACAGACGAGATCGTTACTCCAACAACTTTCGGATCCGGAACTGTTGGTTCCTTCATCAGAGGGGGATCGCACAGATCAGAGTTGCAGCTGCTGCTATCATTTGAATCGCTTGTTAGCAACGTTATGCGCAAGGCGTCGATTGGTGGTACCCATGAAGCAGGCCTGATCGGTGGAGGTTGCACCCGCTTTGGGAGGCGGAGGGTGCCAGTCTGTCCCACCTGGAAGCAGAAGCTCCCGAACAACATCTCGTGTTGTGGTGGTGGCATGGCAGATGCCATGGGTAGGCTTAAGTTGGGGGCCGAATGGGTGCTTGTGGTCACCGGGGATGGAGTACACGGTCGATCCATGCACGAAGAACAAGTGGAACTCTCCAGACTTGGAAACTTGATTGATACCCCAAAGGTTACAAGTGCTCCTTGAGCTGTTTAGGCTTGAGTTCAATGTACTAGTTCCCTACCTGGTCCAACCTTCTTCTACTACTTCTATGCCCTCCCTTATATAGGCAATGCTAGCTAGCTAATACCCCTTTGGGTTCTAGGGTTTACTGTTTGGATCTAGGTCCCTACAATATGGGTCGGGTCATGGGCTTTCCCTAAGCCAAGTGGCCCGGTCCATAAAGGATGACAGCTAACGGTCTTCTGGTACGCTGCTTCTTGTTCTTTTTGGCGTCACGCTGTTACTTTGTACGTCAGCGCGTGCTTTCGGCATCACCCGACTCCTTTTGTGTCACCCGGCATCGCCCTTCTCTTTTGACCAGGCTTTACCATGGTCCCTCCTGAACCTTACTCGGAAAGGTGCCATGCATCCTTCTTGACTCGGCCCTTCCTAGGTTGACTCGGCTCGTTGGTACCTGCAAGAGTTACAACTTTGTCCTATGCGGGCCGAGATAGTTTGTATCTCGGCTCTCATGCTTATCTTACCCGGCCGTTCTTACCCGGCCTGGTTCCTTTGTTACTCGGAGCCAACCCACCTGCATTATGTTTCCCCTCTCGTGACCCTACCGGGGGTTATCCCCCCGACATTAGTCCCCGAAGCTGGTGAGGTCTAGCAGTCCAAGATGTTAGGCGTCTCCAGGTTCCTTTTGTGTGAATGGAACTTAGTTTTTGTCTTTATCCGTTGCAACTTTGCATCTTGCCGGGTTAGTCTGACAATTTCGGGTCAATTCTTTGACTTCTTGGCTCATTTTTGTCTCGAACCGAGTTACTTTGGCCAATTCCGAGTCATTTTCGGCGCGCTTCAGTCATTGACAGCTAGTAATCATGATTACTTGCCTCAATTTGTGTTCCAAGCCTAGGCAGCACAGTGACGGCTGCGCAGTTATTCCCCGTCACTGTGGCAGTCCCATCGGTCTGCGCCTCTTGTCCTTCCAGCCGTGACATGGAACTAGATTTTTCGTGTATCCTTGGCCATGTGGCGCTCGCTTACTGGCTCACCCAGCCCGGTACATGGCCACACGCTAGCCGCACAACACAGTTAGATCCCACTACAGGGGTTTTTTACTGCCCTTAAGTAGGGGTTGGGGGTTTCCACTTCCCCCACGCCCGTTCAGTTTCCTTAGCCTTTCTTCTTCCCCGCGCCTGCAAGATCGAACTACCTCCTTTGCGGTTCCTTCTCCCTCTTGCTCTAGTACTACGATTTCCCCTGTCCTCTTTCCATTCCAGCATGGGTCCTCGCTGCTCCAAGCCTCTCCTTACCGAGGAGGAGACAGACTCCGAGGATCTCATGGACGCTCGCGATGGTGCTGATGGTGCCGAGGAGCAGGAGATTCTCACCACCGAGCGCGGCGGCTGGGAAGGCTCGGAGGTCTCCATCGAGGAGGTGGAGTGGCTCCATTCCACCAGATGCATTCCGATGCAAGTTGATTGCCGCCTCCCCTTCGGTGAGATCTCCCCCAAACCTCACGCTGGCGAGCGGGTAGTTTTCCTTTCTCACTTTGAACGCGGTTTCTCTCTTCCTCTGAGCACCTTCTTCTCGTCTTTTCTTTCTACTTTCCATCTGCGAACCCATCATCTTCCTGCCAACGCAATTGGCTCTCTCTCTTGTTTCATCTCTACCTGCGAGGCCTATCTTGGAATTTGGACCACAGTTGCTTTGTGGGCCAAATATTTTGGCTTTAAGGTTCAGGTTGTTCCCCAGACTGGCGCTCCTCAATCCGAGAAGAGGCCGACCCATTGTGGTGCTGCTAGCATCACACTCAGGAGAGATTCTATCTTTCCTCGGGTTACTGGCATTGACTCCTGCAAGAAGTGGCATAGAACCTTTTTCTATGTCAAAAACAGCGGGTCTACTGACAACATCCGGCTCCCCCCTTTCTCGGATGAGGTCCCCCCACAAGAAACACTGGCAGCTAGACCCGCGCAACCAAGACGCTGCAGTGAACGAGGCTAACGCAATCCTGGAAAGGTTGCTGTCGCCGGATGAGAACTTCCATCTCGTCGACTTCGACCTCATTGTCTCTCGCCGGGTTAGCCCCATCCAAGCTAGGAGCCACAAGATGTGCTTCATGAGCGGCTCTCACGATCCCACTCGGCACTCCACCAAGGAGCTCATCCACGACTCCATTGCCCGCCGGGTAAGCTCAGTCGTTAAATTGAACTTGGCGGATGACTGGGCTTGGAGCTGCCCACCGTTCAGCTGGGTCAGGCATGTCCCCTGGGTAAGTTTTCCGAATCTCTTTCTTGCCGAGTTGGCTTTAGCTCTTTTGCCACTTTTAGTTTAGTTTTTGTTTCTCATTCTGTTTGTCTTTCGCAGAATCTCCTTCACCAGGTTGATGACAGTACTGTCCCTCCTGTTGGTTATCATGGGGACCGCTCCGACTCGGATGAGGCCGAGTACGACTTGGAGTGCTTCATGCCGATCCTGCATGCTGCGGCTGCTTCAGCTTCGGTAAGAGTCAATCTCGCAACCCCTTACAAGATTGGTCTGGTGATGATGAGGATGATGATTGTATACTTTTGGAGGTACATGCCTTATGACCTTAATCTCTTTGCTTGTCCGAGTAAACCCGTTATTTACTTATGAAGCTGGCCAGGTACATGATACTCCTCTCGCCGTGGGTGGAGTTTGCAAGATCCCCGTCGCCAAGCCGGGACGCTGGAGCCTCCTCCAAAGACTCAGCCGCCAAGAAGAACAAGCCCACTCGGCAGCCTCCTGCGCCTCGCTGCCGCCACTGGCCGCTGAGACCCGCCAAGCTGCTCGGCACCGTGTCACACGCCGAGTCACCCGTGACCCGGTCGTCACCGGGTAATCTTTTGTACTCGGCTTGCTCCATTCTTTTCTTTCTCATCACTGATGTTTTCTGACATATGTCTTGTTATTTTCAGTGTCGCACCTTTGACGGCGAATCAGGCTGCTCCTAGCATTGCCTCGCCGCTTAGGTCTGCTCCTCCTGCTGCTGACTCAGCGGCGCCGAGTCCCGTCCAGGTTGAGGCTCGCACTATTGAGGCTCACGCTTCTCAGTGTCAGTCATACCCGGTGGGTCATTCGGCTAGCCCTCCTGGCGCTGGCCAGGAAAAACTTCCTGATCTTGGTGCCCGTGAGTCCGGCGCCGAGAAACCCTCTGCCACCAGTTCCTCTCGCATCAGCCCTCAAGCTGATGTGAATGAACAACTTCCTGATCTTGGATCCAGCAAAACTGCTGAGCCCAGTCAGGAAGCTCCACATTCTTCTCCAAATCCCTCTACTCGCTCTCTAGCTCTATCAAAGGGCCAGAGCCAGCCTAAGGCTTCTATATCTACTCGCCCCTCATCCGGCAAATCCACTTCCTCCAAGCAAACAACTCTAGTCTGCGCTCCGGGTTCTGCTCCTTAGATCCGGCCTCCGACGTCAGCGACAAAGATCGCTTCAATGGGTAAGGGGACAAATTTGTGGCTGTCGGGTCAGGTGATGACTCCAGGGCTGTTACCCTCCATACCTCTGCCACTACGACCCATGCCACTATGGGAACCGCCCTGAAAACGAGTCGAGTTCTTACTCGGACGCCTAGTGGCAAGAGCCTTGGTTCGAATGAGCCTTACACCGTGGCATGGAATGCAGCAGGTGAGCAGGAGGTCAGCACTCTGCCAGCAAGAAGCTGAAGCTGGGTCCCAAGGTCGTCTCGGACATGACCCAGTAGGCCATTGCTCTGATGGCCCGCGCCAACGAAGTAAACGAGGTAAATTAACTTGTTACTCTTTTGTGTTATTGAGTATTTCTTTTATACATACCAACTAGTCCCCGAGGTTACAGTCGACTAAGAAACTTACTTGGCTGTAAGCTCTCCAATAGGCACTTATCCTTTAAATCCTTTACTCCAAGCCTGTATGTTAGAAGTTCGATCCCTAGCCCTCGAGGTTACTACCGAGTAAGGAACTTACTCGGCTGTAAGCTCTTAAGCTCTTTGATTCTTGTGTGCCAAACTTATGTCTTAGCTTCAATCCCTAGCCCTCGAGGTTACTGCCGAGTAAAGAACTTACTCGGCTGTAAACTCTTAAGCCTTTTTATTCGGCAGGTCGCCTGACTTGACTCTTTGTTATTGTCTGTCTTATTTTGATCAGCTCACGCATAACGAGTGCACCAAGTTGCATCAAGCTATCGTCCTGGCGCATCGCAAGCTCGAACTTGCATATGAAAAGCTAAAGACTGACACCCACGGCCAAGGTAATATCTTTTGCTCTTCCTCTCTTGTTTTTGGTGTAATTTTCCTTGGTTCAACTTCTCATTTTTTATCTTGGTCTTGTTCCACAGCCACTGCTCAGTCTACCATCAACGATCTTCACTCGCAAATTAGCGAGGCCGAGAGTAAATTTCTTGCCTCCCTAAGCCAATAGTTGAAATTTTCTGTTGGTACTAACAAATGTTTGTTCTGAATAAGCAGAGAAGCACCAAGCAATAGCTTGGCCGATGAGGTGACTCGGCTGAAGAAATTGATGGCCGAGACGAAGCAGAACCACTTGGCCGAGGTGAAAGGGCTGAGGGAGGAGCTTGCCGAGAAGAACGAGCAACAGGCTGCCAGCACCGAGAAGACCAAGAAGCTGCTCGATGAGGCCTGATCATTGGTCGAGTCGGCAAATCTGAACTTGGATGCCCTTCAAGCCAAGGCCAAGACTTGGCATAGCAAACTCGCCGCCATCAACTTTTTCCTCGGTAGTGAGTTCTTACTCTTTACGCACCGTATAAGTCCCTCTGGGCCTCTTCCATCTGCCCTTGTTATTTGCTAACTTCCTCTTTTTGCTTGTAGAGAACTTTCTTGAGGCCAACATGTTTGCCATCCGAGCCATGAAGAAAGTGAGAGCCGAAGCTGGTGCTGCCGCTGACGGCGAGGTGTCCATGGAGGAGCTCCTTGCAGCGGTGTCCGAACGGGTCAAGACCCTCAGGTCTTGCAGTGTGGACTTGATCAAGTTAGCTATCCATGCGTTTCACATGCTCTGGCCGGATGAAGACCCACCCGAACTCATCGAGCCACTGGCCGAGAGACTGCTCCTTACTGAAGATCGGCTGGATCAATGGCGTGAGTCGGCCGGCCGAGCTGCAGCGGATAAGGCTCTCTCCTTCGTGCTTTCATGGTACGAGTACATCAACCTTGATGTTCTTGCTCGCATAAGGGGATATGGCAAATGGCTGAATGACCGAGAGCTGATCAAGAAGCGCCAGGAGCGAGCTTATGCCATGATCGAGTACACCATGGTGCACGCTTGGTGTGAAGGGCCTAGCTTCCTCGACCTTAGTGACCCGCTCGTCGAAGTTGCTGATGAAGAGGGTGGCGACAGCGAAGCAACCGACTCAGATGATCAAGATGACCCGACCGCCGATGACTCTCACCCGGCCGATGCTCCAAGCACTTCTCCTGGCTCCGAGAGTGCCCCTCCGAGTTCTGCTGCTCCTTAGGCCAACAAATACTTGAACTTTTATTAGATCCCCGGTATTGCCGGGTGCAGATGTAACATACATTGCATTTGAAGTTTGACTACGTTCCTTTTGACAAGCTTCATATGTTTGTGTTATATTCTAAGAGCGAATCATTCAAGGGCAAGTCCCTGAGTTTCATTTTCTTGTGTCACCTTTCCTTGCCTCTGGCCCTTTTCTACCTTTTTCGATGTTCGACATTAGGATCTCAAAGTATGAAGGATATAGTTAGCGGGTATGAAACTTGGATAACTTGGCCGAGATTACTCGACACATAGTATAACACAACCTGCAGAGAGTTAGGAAAAAACTAAAGCCAACTCGCGTTTCTCCCTTGTACTTATCCGGCGTTCGTGTTTATCCGTCTTAGATCTTTTTCTCTTGCTTTCCATGAAGCCGTGTTTTCGGACAACAACATAGTCGAAGAGTTGATTTCTTTCGAGTAAACACTACTTATTTCCGAGATAAGTTTCGGGTATCACGCTAGCCGACATAAAATAATCGAAATGGAAAACTTAGGGGGTAGTCCCCGAGTCAGTTTTTTGAATCATACCATTTTATTATCAGCACATAGCCGGCAAACACGTCCGACATATGAGAGTTAGAGTGATACATGCACTGCTTCTCCTAAGTATAGAAGTGATGAAGCAGTACCACATTCCATGGACTTTTGGTTTCATCTCCTGACATGTCCGCCTTGTTCTTTTGCACCTCACGAGCGTCTATGAGATAGTAGGAATCATTGTGCAATGCTTTGCTTACAATGAAAGGTCCTTCCCATGGAGGTGATAATTTATGCATTCCTGCTGTGTGCCGCACCAGCCTTAGCACTATATCTCCTTCTCGAAAGACACGACGTTGCACTTTTCGGCTATGGTAGCGTCGTAGATTTTGTTGATATATAGTGGATCTAGAGAATGCCAGTTCCCTTGCTTCTTCGAGTAAGTCTACTCCATCTTCTCGGGCCTCTTTTACCTCGGCTTCCGAGTATTGCCTTATCCTTGGCGAGTCATACTCTATGTCGGCCGGCAAAACTGCTTCAGCCCCGTATACAAGGAAAAATGGCGTATAACCAGTTGACCGATTCGGAGTTGTTCTTAGGCTCCATAGTTGTAGAGGTCCCAACCTTTAATAAGGTAGATATCCCTGTGTTTACAATGCTAGTCCCTGGATCAATAGCTAGCATCCACAGTTAAGATGTAATATCAGGAAACAAAGATCATAATACAACTTTATAACCAGGAATAAAATAATTCATTACATCTTACATAGCTCATTTGGCTATCACATTACAATGCAGCAGAATATAACAATAGCATGGGGTCCTTCATCTTCAAAGTGTCACAGGCAAATATGTTGGTTGTAGACTTGTAATCCTAATCAACACACTTCACTAATGTCAAACAAACCTGCAACATAACAAGTTACAGCCACAAGGGACAATACATTTGAATTGTATTGGCAAGTGATACTTGTAGGGTTCGCAGCATAGAAAACAAAAAAATTCCTACGATGGGAACAACTAAGTACCAAGATCTATCTACTAGATACAAGCAACGGGTGGATATACATCCATAGAATACATACCCTCGAAGACCGAATAGCGTTAACGAGGTTGTACTCATGGATGATGTAGACAAACACTTGCCGATCTCAAGATCGTGATGAAGTCCATCCGTCCAGCGGTCCAAAGACGATCAAGTCCAGCACCTTAAAGCAAGGTGCATCCGTGATCGCACACACGCACGGGTACCCGACAACCTCCGCGCCTCGCCCAAATAAGCAGCGAAGCAACAAATCCTTCGAAAAAAGCCACCGGGAACATGTATCTCGCTGATCCGAGACCATGGGGAAATTCTAAAGGGGGGAGAGAGATCCTTCGCGAGGAGGTGTGCTTTGAGAGCAGGAGAGGGGGCCTTTTATAGGAGAGAGGGGGGCACCCAAGGGGCATGGAGCCCAGCCATGGGGGCTGCTCCCACCTCTTCCACATTCATGTGGGTGGAGCTCCCACTCAAAATGAAAAGCCTCCACTCCCATTAAAAAGCCTCCACTCAAAAAATCCACTCACATGCATTAAATTTCCACCAAATTTAATGCAAGCTCTCATTTAAATAAAACTCTTTTATTTATTTATTCAGAATTTTGTTAATTACTTTAATTAACAAAAATTCACATAAAACCCCTTACAACATTTCAATTTCACATGCGTAACTGGGCCAGCAATTTCAACCGAAACAGTTTTGGTGTCTAGTGAAATAAATTCCTACGCTTTCCTTTTTCTTTCTCTGGCATATCATTTGCTCCGAATGGTGTCGGTATCCCTTAAGTGTGTCACCCTACGATTCGCGAATAATGCAGACATGACTGAGACCCCTCTCCGATCAATAATCAGCAGCGGGACCTGGAGATCCGTACTGACTCCCACACATTCAACGATGACTTCTATGATTGTGTGAACCTTTTACGCTAGTATCTTAATCCCTTTGTTTCACGATATATTACATGTCCGAGATTCGATCATCGTTATCTCCATACCTAGTTTGATCTCGTTACCGACATGCACTCTTTTCTCGTTCCCGTGATATAACATTCTAGTGATCAAACCACTTGCTTGCAAGCTAATCAATGTGATATCACCGAGAGGGCCCAGAGCATACCTATCCGTCATCGGGATGAACAAATTCCACTCTTGATCCATGGACCTCAACATAACACTTTAGTAGTTCTGAAGCCATCTTTATAATCACCCGCCACGGTGACGCTTGATGTCATCGAAACTCTTCCTGTTAGTGATTGACATGATCTCATGGTCTAAGGATTAGGATCACTTCGTAAGTTGTTATAGCAATATAAACTCAATGACTTTGATCGTAATGCTATACTTTGGATGAATGTTCATCACATCATTACACTAATGTTGTGACCTCGTTATTAACAACATCCAATGTCCATGATCAGGAAACCTTTGATCATCTTGTTAATCAACGAGCTAGTTTATAAGAGAGGCATAACTAGGAACTTCCTTTTTGTTTATTAAACACACGTGTATTAACGTTTCCGTATTAATACAATTATAGCATGTAAAATAAACATTTATCATAAATAAGGAATACGATAATAACCACTTTATTATTGCCTCTCGCATATTCCTTCAGTCCCACTTGCACTAGAGACAATAATCTAGTTTGAAAACTTTGCGTATTGAACACATATGGCTTTCCTGTTCCATATACGCAATCGCAAGTGGTTAACATAATGTACGGATCTCGACGCTTTCAGTCCGTGTGTATTTGCATGTCTTTGCGTCTTCACGCATCACTCATTCTCCAATGAGATGGCATTGTATAAATTTGGTCTTTCAGTGAGACCTTTAGTTCCTTGGGGTTTAAAACACGTCGATACTATTGTCATACAATATAACTTTAGTGTTAGCCCGTTGCGAACCACACCTTAGTTTGATAACAAACTACTTGACACAAATTCCCTCCTTTGCTGCTACTATAGCAGTCATATACTTAGCCTTTTGTTGTAGTATTCGTCACAATGTATTAACTTTGGAATACATCCAAATCCATCATGAAAACTCCTTTCCATTTCATTGTGCCACTCATAGTTTAAATTGAGATAAACTTAATTTGTATCTTGCGACAAAACTAGTATCAATGTAACGCTTTACAATGAACTATTTGTAATTGTTTGTCACCTCTACACAAATATATTCTTAGTTCTTCCAAAAGATCATAAGAATATCCTTACTATAGTCCAATGATCATTTTATGATTCATTCTGCTATATGCTCATAACACTTAGAGCATAGGACATATCTGGATGTGTACATATCATGGTATGATTGATCAAAACATTCTCGTGATTTCACTCATCAAGTGTCAAAGCACTTGAATCTTGTTTCACTTATCAAGTGTTGATACATTTGAATCTTGATTCAATTCCTTTTCCATGCGACAAGAACCTTTTCTTGTCGTTTCTATATTGAAATCCTTCAATATCTCATATATGTACGTTTGGCACAACCATATTAGCGTCATAGTCTATCCACTATAGACATTCATGCTAAAAATTCGGGTTTTGCCTAAGTATTTCATCGAAATGAAATTCTTAACCTTTGTTAATAAAAGATACATCATTTCTAATCAACAAGATGTCCTCCACATAATGTATTAGAAATATGTCTTAGCGCTCCCACTTAATTTCTTGCAAATGCAAGCATATTCATCGCCTCCTCGATGAAAACTCCTTTTCATCATGGTGAAGATTCCAACTCATGATGCTTACTTCAACCATTGAAGTTTGCATGCCCTTTTTAGCATCCTTTGAATTAACAAAACCCTTTGGATCGTGTCATGTACACGTCCTAGGTAACCATTCTATTAGAAGAACTTTGTTTTGTTTATTCATCTACCATATACCAAATTATATGTAGTGGTTGCTACTTTAATCCGTCCAAACTAAATATCGCTATGAAAGATCAAATCTTGTCATAGTCAACTCCTTGAACATTGTCATAAAATACTTTACGACATGTCGACTATTTCATAGATGTGAAACATCCATGTCTGTTTCTTTATAGATCCAAATACGACCGATAGGTTTTTACACCTTTCTGGAGGGTCTTCCAAGTTCAAAACTTGATTTATCGTGTATGGACTTATCACGGATTTTATGGCTTCAAGCCATTTGATGGAGTCAGGGCCCATCATCGCTTCTTTGCATGTAGTCGGTTCATCATTGTCAGAAAATAATGATTTACTCTCAAATCTTAGCATTTGATTGTTTAACGACCGACTTGGTTCAATAAGAACTTAGATCTCCGTGACCACAACCTTTGAGGCACATAAGCTATGAGCATTATGGCAGCCTTCGGAACGATTTCCGGCGCTGCGCAACTCAGCACATTTAGCTAAGGTTCGTTAACCTTATCAAAGTTCTATTGTCCTCCCACTTAACTTTTGCGAAAAATTCCTTTTTCAAGAAACTTCACATTTCAAGCGACAAAACCTTTTGTCCTTGGTGTTATGGAGGAATACCCAATTGTTATTCGAAATAACCTACAAAGACATGCTTATCCGACTTCGGTTGTAAACAACTTACTTATGTTTAGCATACCAAAATTTAAGAAATGACAACTTGGGTTTTACCCCAAACCATAACTCATATGGTGTCATTTCAACGGATCAAGATGGAGCTCTTTTCAGTGTAAAAACGGTAGTCTCTAAAGCTTTAATCTTTTTTTTAAACATAATGGCAGTTTTATAAATAACACCTTTGATCCAACCATGTCAAACAAGGTTTCATTACAAATATCAAACACTCCATACTCCTATGGTGTTTCGGGAAATGTAAATCTAGGTGTTTTGCTAAACTTGCAACTCAAATAAATCCCTTTATGATAAATCATAATTCATTTATTTTTCTTGTTACACTTGTAACTCAAATAAATCCCTTATGATAAAATCATAAACCATTTATTTTCTTGTCACAATGATTTTCACTTCATCTTGAAAGTCTTTGAACATTTTCAAATATTTCACACTTCTTTCTCATTAAGTGAATATTCACTCAAATTTCCGGAGAAAGAATATGAAGTTGAAATCCATCGCTTACGACTATACTTAATGGACTACATACATCGATATGTATAAATTCCAATAATTTAGTCGTTCGTTCTTCTTTGGCCTTTGAACGAAGTTTTAATTATCCCGAGGAAAGTCTCACAAGCGTCACTTGATCAAATCAAAGACTCCAAAAATCCATAAAAATGGAGATTCTTCATGTTTTTCTTTCCAATATAATTTAAACGGCGATGTCACTTCGTAAGTGATCTTCCAATCATTTGTCTTGCGACATTTTAGCATTAGGTTTTATGGATGTGATTTATCCAACTAGATTTGTAAATCATCCATCTTATATGGAATATGGTAATTATTTGAACAACCTTTGTTCTCATAATACCTGATTCAAATAACAATTATTAAAACAAATCTTGAAGTCAAGCTTTGATGTCAACGAGAAATACAAACAACGGTTTGTTTGTTTTTGATGAACATCATCACATATTCTCTTGCTAGTTACTTAGGCCATTGTGGTTCATGAATTGCGTTGTTCCGTATGAAATTTCATACCAACCAATTTGGTATCCAATACCCAAGAACCACACTGTTTAACAAGCAAAGAATACAACCATAACATGTATATCATCCATATACCTAAATTGGATATTTCCAATCTTTTCTTTTCTGCCAAATATATTTTATAGATTCTCTTTCAGCATTTCCTTTTCCTTTTTAAATGAATCTATCAACATCAAAAGTGGCGCCATATACATGATACATAGTCCAAAGCGTCTATATTCAAATAATAATACCTTTGGACTTGCACTTTGAAGTAGATCACCATCATCAAAATGATCGGTATTCTTTCAAAATCCATTCTTTAGTAATCTTTTAGTGTAGTAAACACTTTACATACATATTCTGTTCACTCTTATCATGACGACTTTCATGATCAAGCTATTGTAGCTTATAAAGGTGAATCGTGAGTATAACATTACTTTCCAAAACCCTTTTGGATGATTAGGATGTCTAGCATCTCCAACCTTTGTAAATTCTCATCCAATATGAGAACATATATTATACTCTATCATTTCGCAACCAAAACATTGTTTCAGATATCGTTATATCTGCCACACATGATGGTTCCTGAAACAATTCTTTTAGCTCCTAGATAATCTCGATATTTAAATCAAGAATCATGGAGGCAAACATGATACTTAAGATACTAACACTGGAATTGTTACTCTTGATTTAATACCAATTATTAAATCTCACGGAGTAAATAAAGTTTGCTGAAAGTTTGCAATAGGACTTTAAACTTTAGATTGACACTCAACACAATACGATACCAGTTCGTAAAGTATATATCCAGAATTCTATAGTTCTATTATCTCAATTACAACTATGCATAAGGTAGTGAACGAATGCCAATGACTACAACAAATTATGCAAATTCACTTTGATTTAATTTATGACAAATTGAGTTCTACTAATCCAAATTAGAAATGAACTCCCACTGAAAAACGACATCCCTCGTGTCTTTTTGGTGATTACATGAACCAAATCCACTACGCCAAGTCCGATCATCACGTGAGTCGGTGTAGCTTCAAAGGCGAGCATCAAATGGGCATCATATCAAAACATATGACTCATGCTTAACCTCTCGGTCCGTGTTCCGAGGCCTTGTCTATACATGCTAGGCTCGCCAAGTAAGAACCTTAGTATTCGCGTGTGTAACTATCTTACAGCCGAAATATGGTCGTGGATCCAAGAACACCCGATCATCATGTGATGTCTTGGAGCGACGAAAACATAATCGGTGCATACTAAAGGAAGAACACATTCTTATCTTGATATTTAAATGAGGGATCATCTTATTATGCTAATAAAATGCTAAAATAGCAATATAAGATGCAATCAAACATCTCATGTTAATAAGTGAAATGATATGGTTCCCGCATATGATCTCCATCATGTGCACCATGGTATGATCTCTATCATACCTTTATGTGTAAGGCCAAGGTCTATGGAACTTACACGCTACGTGTGTTGTAAGAGTATCATCTCATACTTCTACTTACAACATCACCATATCATAACACTAGCCCAGCAACAATCTAAACTAGACGCCTCTAATTTGTCCATTGCAAGTTTTACGTGGCTTAGGGCTTTCGAAGATAGAACCGTTCTTACCTACGAACATGAACCACAACGAGGATAACCAAATTATTGACAACTCGTTGCAAATTAGATATTGACTATAGTAGGAGAGACAGACACCCGCTAGCCACTTATGCAAACTAGTTGCATGTCAAGCGTGGAACAGGTCTCATGTGCGAGGACATGTAAAGTTTGTCCGGGCCGCTTCATCCCACCATGCCACCAATATCCAAAGTACAACTAAGAAGCAATAAAATGATCATCATCGCCCACATACTCATATGTGTACTACCCGTGCAAAGCATCTACGCATAGACCCAGGTCTGATACCACTGTAGGGTTCGCAGCATAGAAAACAAAAAATTTCCTACGATGGGAACAACTAAGTACCAAGATATATCTACTAGATACAAGCAACGGGTGGATATACATCCATAGAATACATACCCTCTAAGACCGAATAGCGTTAACGAGGTTGTACTCGTGGATGATATAGATTTAACGCTTAGATCTCAAGATCGTGATGAAGTCCATCTGGTCCAAATTGTCCAACACGATCAAGTCCAGCACCTCAAAGCAGTGGTGCATCCGTGATCGCACACACGTACGGGTACCCCGACAACCTCCGTGCCCTCGCTCCAGCGAAGCAGCGGAAGCAACAAATCCTTCCAGAAAAAGCCACCGGGAACATGTATCTCGCTGATCCGAGACCATGGGGAAATTCTAAAGGGGGGAGAGAGATCCTTCGCGAGGAGGTGTGCTTTGAGAGGAGGAGAGGGGGGCCTTTTATAGGAGAGAGGGGGGCACCCAAGGGGCATGGCTCCCAGCCATGGGGGCTGCCCCCACCTCTTCCACATTCATGTGGGTGGAGCTCCCACTCAAAATGAAAAGCCTCCACTCCCATTAAAAAGCCTCCACTCAAAAATCCACTCACATGCATTAAATTTCCACCAAATTTAATGCAAGCTCTCATTTAAATAAAACTCTTTTATTTATTTATTCAGAATTTTGTTAATTACTTTAATTAACAAACATTCACATAAAACCCCTTACAACATTTCAATTTCACATGCAAAACTAGTTTCAGCAATTTCAACCGAAACAATTTCGGTGTCTAGTGAAATAAATTCCTGCGCTTTCCTTTTTCTTTCTTTGGCATATCATTTGCTCTGAATGGTGTCGGTATCCCTTAAGTGCGTCACCCTATGGTTCACGAATAATGCAGACATGATCGAGACCCCTCTCCGATCAATAATCAGCAGCGGGACCTGGAGATCCGTACTGACTCCCACACATTCAACGATGACTTCTGTGATCGTGTGAACCTTTTACGCTAGTATCTTAATCCCTTTGTTTCACGATATATTACATGTCCGAGATTCGATCATTGGTATCTCCATACCTAGTTTGATCTCGTTACCGACATGCACTCTTTTCTCGTTCCCGTGATATAACATTCTAGTGATCAAATCACTTGCTTGCAAGCTAATCAATGTGATATCACCGAGAGGGCCTAGAGCATATCTATCCGTCATCGGGATGAACAAATTCCACTCTTGATCCATGGACCTCAACATAACACTTTAGTAGTTCTGAAGCCATCTTTATAATCACCCAGTTACGGTGTGACGTTTGATGTCATCGAGAAACTCTTCCGGTGTTAGTGATTGACATGATCTCATGGTCTAAGGATTAGGATCACTTCGTAAGTTGTTATAGCAATATAAACTCAATGACTTTGATCGTAATGCTATACTTTGGATGAATGTTCATCACATCATTACACTAATGTTGTGACCTCGTTATTAACAACATCCAATGTCCATGATCAGGAAACCTTTGATCATCTCGTTAATCAACGAGCTAGTTTATAAGAGAGGCATAACTAGGAACTTCCTTTTTGTTTATTAAACACACATGTATTAACGTTTCCGTATTAATACAATTATAGCATGTAAAATAAACATTTATCATAAATAAGGAATACGATAATAACCACTTTATTATTGCCTCTCGGGCATATTCCCTTCAATACTATGGTAGTATAGTGGAGTCTATCATCTATATGCACATGGCTAAGTGGAGCTTAGGCTTGCATTGCTCAAAATAGATTTTCCTTATCATTTGAAAACACTAAGTTTTTGCATGACAAAATCACCCAAGGCATCTCCCAATAGAAATTGGTGATCCTTCAACCCTTGTTCAACCACAAATTTTTAACTTAGAAATTTGGATGAGGAGATTCTTGATAGCTTCCATGTCTTTATGCTCAAATTGTCCTTTACCAGGGACATGGCTAAGTACTTAGATTTTACACTCTGTAGAGGTGGTGCACTTTCCCCACAAGACTTGGTTTCACCAAGACAAGATCTTTCAGAAGCCTTCCCTTAGACCAGAATTGATGCGCTCCAACCTATCAATCCCCTACCACCAACTGTCCATTTGGCTAAGTTATTGCAACCTATATGATCCAGGCAGAGCCCATAATGCCAAGTGGCTGCACTTGAAGCTTCTCAACATTTGACATCTCAAATCTCTTTGTTCCTGGGTGGCCATCCACAAGTGAGATACACAAGGTAAACCATAGAAATGGGCCTTGTGTAACCACTCAACACAAACCATTCCTTCCATTCCACCCAGGTGATTCATTCACTTAGTTGTTTTATTAAACAAAACACAAGTCATTGACTTAGAAATATTCCATAGCATGAAATATAATCCACCCTTGTTTTCTACTAGCTAAGCTAAGCATGATAGTAGTAGGAATCTTAACTTAGGAAATTTCTACTAAGGTTTCATCTACTAGGATTTCCCATGGCATAGTTTATACTTAGCAAAAATTCCATGCAAGTCCTACTTTAGAAATATCACTAATGCATAGTGAAAATAATGGGACAAAAGTATGAAGCATCACTTGCCTTTTTGGTAGAGAATAAGTTCACTACTTTATCTTGCAATATTCACACTCTTCAAATCACTACAATTCAATCAAGCAAGGCACAATTTCAACCTACCATTCAAGCAAAACATCACATAAAATAATAGAAACAAAGCAATGCATGAAAGCATGCCAAAGATTGTTTTATTTGGAAAAGTGATTTCTAATGGGTTATAAACATTCTAAAACACTTATTGGTCATTTTATAAAAGTGGCAAAACCATTTGCAAAAGATTTTACTATAAACCAATTTTTAAACCAAAGCATTATTTTATGTGGTTGAACATGCTTTTCGCAAGGCAACAATCTTTAGGGTTCATAAAATAAATTTTTAAGTCATAAAACATGGTGTTTGGGGTCAGAGAGTTTAAACCAAACCATTTCCCAAAGGGTTTTCTTCCAAAATCATTTTTAACACATAAACATTGCTTTTATTTGACTAGAAATGTTTTAAATCAAAGATCTATTCTTTTGCTTGACAAAATATATTTTTGAAACCACAAATTGATTTCTAAGGTCAGTATGTTCAAAACAAACCATTTGCCAAAGATTTTATCACCAAAATAATTTTAGAAAGAATTTTATATTCAAAATACGCTCAGCTAATGGCGGTCTCAGCGAATCAGGAAGCAAGGGAACAAGAGGGATGACTCATCAGTTCGCGTGGTGTCACTGATGCTCGACGTGCTTGCTGTTTGTCGAGGGGCGCATGGGGTCAGTCGGAATTCCTCGCCGGAGTAGCTCACTGGCACGGGTGCGGTCAATCATCGACGAGGGCGACACTACGGAGCACGAGAAAGCAAACGAAGGATGCGGTTAGCTTCGTACGTTAGTCACTGATATGTGTGCATCAAAAGGAGGGCAAGGGGGTCTGTGCTTACCAGGAGGACTCACTGGAGTCGAGGCAGACGGCGGCGATGTTCAGCTGTCGTCGTTGCCGACGCTAGGGAGCTTGCGCGACTAAGCTAGGAGTACTGGGGTATGCGCCAGAGTCTATGGGACATGCTCGTGTGGTCGAGGAGGCGAGGGGCGACAGAGACTGGCCGAAATTCGTCAGGGAGTTCGTCGGAGACAGGGGCAGTTCGGAGATGATTCCGAGCAGCCTGGTGGCTCTCTGGTGGCGTTGGTTGGGGGAAAAGGAAGAGGGGAGCGTGGCAATTAAGTACGGTATAGTTGCAGGGAGAATTATTGGCGTAGTAACACAAATTGACGCCAAGAATCCGTGGCAGAAACGGCAGCGAGGTGAGGGGGAGGAACGGGTCCGCGGATTGAAGACGCTGACGGGGCAGGTGGGGTCCGCTTGTCGGGTAAAGAGATAAAGGGAAAGTGGGTCCAGGCAGTCAGTGGCGGCGTGGGTGAGTTTCTGAGTGAGAAGAAAATGCTTCGAGGGAAAGAGGGAAATGGGATGCTGGGCTAGTTGGGCCTGCTGGCTGGGCTGAGTCCTTTTATTATTATTATTTTCCTGTTCATGTTTCTTTTCTTTTTCAATTTATCTGTTTTGATTTTATTTAATCGATTCAAACAACTCATTTGAATTCAAACCTTTGCCAAACTTTGTGTAGATTTTAATACTGATTAATAATGCATTTTAAAGTCAAATTTAGAATATTTCTTTTATTCTTTTAGGGTCTTTTAATTATTTAAAATTGGCCCTTGCACTTAATCAAATAGGATTTAGTAATGTTTTCAAACTTCATTTGAATTCTAAATCTTTCCAAATCTTTTCAGTAGGTTCTATTTGTTTATTTGTGTGTCAAATAATTCACCTTGAATCATTTGGAATGTTTTTAATATGATTTATTAATCATTTTAAATTTGGTACTTGTCTTTATTCCAATGAAATTAAATATGGTTTTAATTCCATAAATTTTATTTGGAAGATTTCCTTAATCTTATTTAAGTTAATTAAGCAACTTTTAATCCACTTGGGTAAATTACAAATATTATTTTCCCATGATTTAATTAATCATTTCTTAATAGGGATTTTATCTTTATTCAAATAGAATAGGATTTGGTCAAAGTCATTTTATTTGGAAATTCTTTATCCATTATTTTATTTGGATTTGGATTATATTTATTCCATTTTCTTATGGATTAGGCCAAGATTTAATTTGGTCTTTAAATATTCCTCATTTAATATTTCTTTCTCTATCTCATAAAATCCATATCTTTTTATTTAAAGATCCAAACTTGGTGATTTCAATTTGTAAAATCTTATTTAATATTTTTTTATCCTTTTAAATCTTTTTAGGATTATTTGATCACCATTGGGTATGGATTTATAGATAGATGCTTTATTAGCTTTGGAAATTCAATTTCCTTATCTTATTAAATTCATAAGATTTTATCTATGGCTCCAAATTAAGTGAAACCAATTTATATGGTCTTATAATATTTCTATTTGTCATTTTTGATCATTTAATAATGTTTTGTTGACAAAAAAATTTATATGGATGGAATCCATAGGCTTAGAGATAACTTGGAAATGCTTTTCTTCCATTAGAGTTTTAGAGTTTTGGTTTATTTTCCAAGTGTTTAAATTTCCAGATGCATTTATGAAGAATGCATTCCTCTTTGATTTGAATTTAGTTGGATTCAAATATTAACCAAAGTTTGTTCAAGATGGGATTTTAAGTTTCCATTTAGAAACAAAAGTTTCTTTTCACCCTAAATTTCAACATTTATTTATTCTGTTTAAATTTTTTTCACATTACAAGATTTGGAAAATCTTGGGATGTGACAACAGTACTGAGGGTAGTTCCTCTATCCAACAACCAGGTGATCTCTGGAGTGGTTCCATTAAACGGGGTTTTATCCCGGACAGAACTAAACCATTAGCCCGTTCAACTTGTCCATTTGATTCTGGATGGGCGACTGATGCTACATCAAGTCTTATTCGGTGTTTCCCACAGTAGTGAGCAAAATCTCCTTCGGCAAAGTTCGTGCCATTGTCAGTGATCACGCTGTGCGGGTAACCGTATCTGAGAATTATATCCCTTAAGAATGTAACATCTGTTTTGCCGTCCAACTTCTTGATTGGTTTCACTTCTATCCACTTGGTGAACTTATCAATCATGACCAAAATATGAGTCATGCCTCCCCTTGCTGGTTTGAATGGTCCTACCATATCTAGGCACCATACTGCAAAAGGCCAAGTAATTGGTATGGTCTTCAATTTAGACGTTGGTAAATGCGACTTGGACGCATAGTGTTGGCAACCACTGCATCTTTCGACTAACTCTTGTGCTTGTGCCAAGGCGCTTGGCCAATAGAATCCATGTCGGAATGCCTTGTCTACCAATGCTCTTGACGATGCATGGTGCCCGCACTCTCCTTGATGGATATCCAGTAAGATCTCCTGGCCTTTCTCTGAGATGATACAACGCTGCAGTACGCTTGTCACACTTCGCTTGTAAAGTTCCTTGTTGATTATGGTGTACGCTTTTGCCCTTCGTGCTGTTTGTCTTGCCAATGTTTCATCACTCGGCAAGGTTCCATCTTTCAAGTAGCTGAATATTGACTGTTCCCACGTTGGTATTAGTGGTTCCGGGTCTGCTTCAACATTAATGTCCATTGGTTCTGCCGACATATGCTCTGCCGACATAACCTGAGGAGTCCTCGAGTGTGATTCGGCGACCCCTGAATTAGACGGATCCGTCCCCGAGTGACTCGAACCTACCCCTGAATCGATGTCCATTGGCACTGCCTCTGATTCCTGACTGGCTGGGATTACCCTGATTGATTCGGACTCTGGTGATGGCTTGATCGATGGCTTCCTGAGATGCTCCAACGCTACCCCTGGTGGTATCGCTTGCCTAGATGATCCTAGTTTGGATAGCACATCTGTTGCCTCATTTTCTGCTCTTGGAATGTGATGAAACTCGCAACCATCAAAATATCCCGAAATTTGTTACATGTGGAAACGATATAATGCCATGTTTGCATCCAGTGCATCCCAATGTCCAGACACTTGCTGAATCACCAAATCCGAATCGCCAAAACACATGATCCTTTTGATACCAATTTATTTGGCTACTTTAATGCCATGGACAAGTGCTTCATACTCGGCAACATTGTTGGAAGCAGCAAAATGAATCTGCAACACATACCTCAGTTGATCCCTTTTTGGAGATGTGAGCACTATCCCGGCGCCTAGACCCATTTTCGTCTTGGACCCGTCAAAATGCATTTTCCAGTAATTCGGATCTGGCAATGGTGGTTCGTACTGCATTTCCATCCATTCTACAAAGAAATCTGCAACGGCTTGAGATTTTATTGCATCTCGCCTATCATATTATAGAGTGTATGGTGCCAATTCGATGGTGGCGAATCGGCCGCTGGCATCTTTGCTGCCCAATATATCCGAGATAGGTGCCTCACATATTACCCGGATTGGGTGTTCTTGAAAATAGTGTTTCAGCTTCTTTGCTGCCATATATACTCCATATGTCATCTTTTGATAATGCGGGTAATTCTGTTTTGAGACAGAGAGCACTTCGCTCAAATAATACACTGGTCTTTGGACTGATTTGCCCCCTTCTTCATGTTCAACCACGATTACTGCACTTACAACTCTGTTGGTTGCGGCGACATAGAGCAGCATTGGCTCCTTGGATATTGGTGACGCTAATATTGGTGCTGTTGCCAACATTTTCTTTAATTCATGGAAAGCGCTATCAGCTTGCTGTGTCCATGTGAATTTGTCTGATTTCTTCATCAGCTGATATAGTGGTAGGGCTTTTTCGCCTAGTCGACTAACAAACCTGCTCAATGAGGCCAGGCATCCAGTAAACTTCTGGACATCATTGAGGGTTTTTGGCAATTCCATTCTTTCGATGGCCCTGATCTTTGTCGGGTTAGCCTCGATTCCTCGGCTGGATACAAGGAATCCGAGGAACTTGCCAGCCGGGACAACAAATGTGCATTTTTCTAGGTTAAGCTTCATCCGGAATCTTCTCAAGTTTGCGAATGTTTGACGCAAGTCCTCAATTAGAGTATGACTTTGTTTGGTTTTTATTACCACGTCATCGACGTATACTTGAACATTTTTGTCCAATTGATCTTGCAAGCATTTTTGCATGCATCTTTGATATGTTGCGCCTGCATTTCTCAATCCGAATGGCATGGTATGATAGCAATAAGCCCCGTACGGGATGATAAAAGTTGTCTTTATTTGATTAATTGGATTCAGTGTAATTTGATGGAATCCTGAATAGGCATCCACAAATGACAACAACTCACACCCAGCAGTAGAATCTATGACTTGATCGATCCGAGGCAGAGGAAATGGATCTTTTGGACACGCCTTATTAAGGTTCGTGTAATCAATACACATGCGCCATACCACTGCCACGTTCGGGTCATCTTTATTTTTCTCGACCAAGACTGGATTTGATAACCAGTCCGGGTGCAGTACCTCCATGATGAATCCAGCAGCAAAGAGTCTTGCAATCTCGGCAGCTATTACTTTCCTCCTATCTTCGGCGAAGCGGCGGAGGGGTTGCTTCACCGGCTTTGCATCTGGCCTTACATGAAGAGAGTGCTCAACCAGCTCCCTCGGAACTCCTTGCAGATCTTGAGTGGACCATGCAAAGATATCCCGATTCTCACGAAGGAAGATGGTGAGCTCGCTTTCCTATTTGTCTGTAAGGCCAGCCCCAATGGTGACTGTGCGCTCTGGGAAAGTCTCATCCACCTGCACCTTATTGGTTTCCTTGGTAGCTTGAAACGACACACTGCCATGCGGGTTGGTGAGTGCCGGCATGGACATTTGTGTTGCTTTGGCCAATGCTGCCACTTCCAACATCTGACTTTTCTCTTGTGCTATGACGAGTGACTCGGCCAGTGAAGATCCGGCTGAGGCACAAGCAATAGATCTTTTGTAATCCCCTTCAACTGTGATCACCCCACATGGGCCTGGCAGCTTCATCTTTAAGTAAGCCATATGGGTAGTAGCCATGAATCTTGCCATAGCTGGCCTGCCGAGTAAGGCGTGGTAAGAACTGACCAAATCCACAACTTCAAACTCTATGGCCTCAGTGCGACAATTCTCTCTGCTGCCGAATAAGACGTCAACCCAGATCTTTCCAATTGGCTCACAGGACAGTCCCGGCATGATACTGTGGAAAGTTGTCTTAGTCGGCTCTAGCATGTTCATGGTAATGCCTAACTTGAGCATGGTATCCTTGTACATGATGTTGATGCTACTGCCACCGTCAATCAATACCTTTGAAAACTTCATGTTGATATCTGGGCCCATGAATGTTGGATCCAAAACCAGAGCATATCCTCCAGGGGTTGGCATAATCTTGGGGTGATCTTTTATACTCCAAATTATCTCTTGCTCAGACCAATGCATGTATTTGGGGATTGTCGGCATCGTGGCATTCACTTCCATCATCCGTCGCTGCTGGATCTTCTTGTCATTTGGCTCTGTGACAAAGACAACATAGCTCAGGTGGTGTTCTTTGTACTCATTTCTGGTTCTATGACCGACATGAGCATCGTCACCTCTTGGATTGTGTACCTGGTGCACAGCTTCTCTTCTTTCTTGATGTTGATACCGCGGCTATCTGTTTTCGTATCTGTTTTCTGCTCCTACTTCTTGAGCATTTCCTCCTATAAGTGGCGGAGGGGGAGGTGGTGGTAGCTGCTTATTTGGCGAGTCCACTCTGTCTCTCTTCTGAAACCAAGTGCATTGCCTCGTCGTGTGATTGGCTGGTTTACTCGGACTGGGTGTGTGAAACTTACATGGCTGATCTAGCATCATTTCATAGGTGTATTTTTGTCGGTCCTGATACTGCTTCCTCTGGTCGTATGGACTTTTGACATCATTCTTTGTCACCCATTGTTGTTGACCATTTGTCCTTTGACGCTGACTGCTTCCAGCATCCGGATGATCCTGACTCACAGCCGCAACCTGAGTCGAACCATATCTGTAATCTAGTCTTTCGTATCTTCTCTTGCTCCTGTATTCGGACCGTTCCTGGCGCCTTTGCAACCCGGCAGCGTCATAGATCTGAGTCTCGGTCATCCCGTCTGCCGACATGAGCAGCGGCTGAGTCAGATCTCCTAACGCATACGAGTCGGAGATTCTTATCGTCTCTGCCAGGCATGCCGGCATATCTCTTTGTAACCTTTGCCACAGCACGCTTCCATGTCTACATCCTTGTGCAAACCATGCGATTGCTTGTGACTCGATTACCCCTTCACATGAGTTACGCATCGTACACCACCTTGTGAGAAATTCCCTGACTGTCTCATTCGGTCTTTGCTTGCACATTGCTAGTTGTTGCGGGCGATTCGGCCTCTTGTAAGTGCTCGTGAAATTGCTCACGAAAGCGTCGTGAAAATCGATCCAACTGTTGATGCTTCCGGGTGGCAAATTGTTCAACCATACCCGAGCTGGTCCTTCCAGCATCTGCGGCACGTAACGTACTACCCATCTCAAGTTTCCCTGCGCGATCTTCACAGCTGTTCCATAATCTATGAGTCAGTCCTCTGGCTTTGTGCTTCCATCATACGTTTTTGTCCCTCTGACCAGCTGGAAATTTGGCACTGGTGGCTCCTTCATGATCCTTGGGCCAAAACACGGTGCACCCTGCGGACCTTGCGATTCGATTATCTCTGCCATTTTTATGCGGTCAAACTTCAGCCTTGCATCATCCAGCTGAAGGTTCCTGCCTCCGAATCTTGCTCCCATTGCCTGATATGCATGATCCGGCAGTTCATACCCGTCATTTACCATAGCCGAGTAACCATCATTGTACCTATTCGCGTTCGGGTCAGCAGGCTGCTAAACTACTTTTCCCGCGCTTTTCTATCTTCTTTCCGACTGAGCTGGTGCATTATTCGGAGCTGGATTCCCTCCTCCTGCCGAGTGAGTTCCGCGCCTAGCATGAGGCGCGAAATTTTGCCCTCTGTTGTCATTTCTCTGCCCAGTTTTTTCCTGGTTTTCATTTTCCCGGAGATTATTTCTTTTTGCCCCTTGCGCATGCGCCGGGTTTCCTTGAACCACTGCCGGATCATAGGCGACCATCTGCTTATTTCTTCTAGAATCCACACTTTTTTCTTTTCTCGGCCTGGGCGCCGCTCCGGGTGAGGATGCCGTGTGCCCAGCCGATCTTGCCGGGACAGGAGTTGCCGAGTGAACCAGTTGTGACCTCCCTTCTATACCTGGGTTTGCTCTGTAAGACACCTCATTCAACATGCTAGCTGCTTTTACTAACTCATTGACTCGTTCTTGCTGCCTTTTCTTTGCTTGTTGCTTCCGCTGCTCGCAGATTAGCTGCTGCGGTGTTGTACGTTGGGCCCATGGCCGTCTCATTGCTATTCTCCGGTGTTATCTTCGATGTTGCATCTGCCAGCTCTTCGTTGAGGTTCCTTCCTCTCAATCTTGTTGCATCAAGCCGGGTCTTTGCGCCCTTGACTCGATTTGCCGAGTTAAGCTCTCGGATGGTGATATCCATGTCTTGTTGTAACTGTGCTAGCTCTTTGGCTTTCTCCAGGACTTTTATCCTGGCTTCCTCCAACTCGGCTTGCACACGCGTCGGGTCAGTTGCATGTGCCACTAGCTCTGCCAACTTATCTATCGCTTCCTACAGCTCCTTAGCCCTCTTACTACTAGCTATGTTCTCTGGTTTTTCCAGTGGCGCCTTCGCCGTACTCACAGCCCTTGGCGTTTCCTCATGATTTCCTCCCTCTGCGTTCTCATTCATCACTGGAACTAGTGGAGGAGCTACGGGGTTTGGGGATGTCATCATTACCTCCATGGAGACGAGTTGACGTGGTTTCCCCGCGACAGGAGTCGTTGGAGGATCCAGCGCCAGGACGACGTGCTCAGGATATGCGCGCTCCACGCGCACCGCGATGTAGACCTGGTGCTCGCCGAACTTGACGAAGCGACCGCCCCTAGGGAACGGCTTGGTCCCGAAGCAGCCCGCGTTGTCGCTGACGAAGTTGAGCGCTCCAAACCTCTGGATGAGGCCGTAGTAGACGCGCTCGCTGGTCTTGGCGATGATGTTGCCCGTCCGGATGAAGACTCCATCAAGCACCTGCTTCTGCCCCATGGTGGGCGCCAACTGTCGTGGTGGTGGCACGGGAGATTCCATGGGTAGGCTTAAGTTGGGGGCCGAATGGGTGCTTGTGGACACAGGGGAGGGAGTACACGGTCGAGCCATGCATGAAGAACAAGTGGAACTCTCCATACTTGGAAACTTGATTGATACCCCAAAGGTTACAAGTGCTCCTTGAGCTGTTTAGGCTTGAGTTCAATGTACTAGTTCCCTACCTGGTCCAACCTCCTTCTACTACTGCTATGCCCTCCCTTATATAGGCAATGCTAGCTAGATAATACCCCTTTGGGTTCTAGGGTTTACTGTTTGGATCTAGGTCCCTACAATATGGGCCGGTTCATGGGCTTGACCTAAGCCCATGGCCCGGTCCATAAAGGATGACAACTAACGGTCTTATGGTACGCTGCTTCTTGTTCTTTTTGGCGTCACGTTGTTACTTTGTACGTCAGCGCGTTCTTTGGGCGTCACCAGGCTCCTTTTGTGTCACCCGGTGTCGCCCTTCTCTTTTGACCAGGCTTTACCATGGTCCCTCCTAAACCTTACTCGGAAAGGTGCCAAGCATCCTTCTTGACTCGGCCCTTCCTCGGTTGACTCAGCTCGTTGGTACCTGCAAGGGTTACAACTTTGTCCTATGCGGGCCGAGATAGTTTGTATCTCAGCTCTCATGCTTATCTTACCTGGCCGTTCTTACTCGGCCTGGTTCCTTTGTTACTCGGAGCCAACCCAGCTGCGCTATGTTTCCCCTCTCGTGACCCTACCAGGGGTTATCCCCCCCCCCCCCCCCCACATCTCGAATGCATCGCCTACGGACTCGAAATATTTGCAGGTGGCCGGAGAGTGGGCGGTGAAGTTGAGAGCACCGAAGAGAAGGTGATTCTCCATTGCCGAGGAATCAAATATTGCTCCAGATGGAGCCATCGTAACCGCACGATCAGCGCCCCCAGTTCCCATAGAAGGCACCAATTGACGAGGGTTCGACTCGTCAATGCCCATTGTTGTGGACTTGGGTTTTGGAGAAGATGGGGATGCTGGAAATCGCGAGACGGTTAACACACACGCAGCAAGGGGACACGATGTTTACCTAGGTTCAGGCCCTCGGAGGGAAAACCCTACTCATGCTTGTGTGTTCTTGATTACGGCATAACTGAAGGTTACAGGGGTGCGCGGATGCAATCTGGCGTGAGGTGTGTGTATGAATTGGGAGAGAGCCTCCTTGCCATGCCCTCCTGGACTTTATATAGATAGGCCAGGTCCCGCGGTAGGTCGAGTCGGTTACAAGTTAGGGTTTCACCCTTGAATATTCTATCTACAACTTGACTGTGCTCTCTAAGGAGTCAAACTTCTACTAGGCTTGGGCCTCCCGGAGTCTCCTTGGGCAGCAAGTCTTCACGCGGGCCTTCACTGGGCTGGACCGGGTAAACCAATATAGGGTACCCGTAGGGTATATCCATGTCACCTAGGGTTAGGAGGCGTACGGGACAAGGGGAAAGGGGCGCCCCACCCCACCTTATATAGATGGGGGCGGCGTCCAAGGGTTCCCATCCCTTGCCGAGTTCTCCCCCAACTCAGCGCACAAGGGGAAGAGGCGGGAACTTTCCCACCAAGTCTCCCCCTTTCCTAATTTAGGGTTTGACCCTTCTTTCATTGTGGTGGTCGGTTTGACCCCCTTGGGCTTGGTGCAGCTGGCCCTAGGCCCCCACGGCATGGCACAACCCAAGTGGCCCCTCTCGGGGGGTGGTGGACCCATTGGTGGTCCCTCTAGAACATTCTAGAAGCTTCCGGTCAAAACACCAAAAACATTTCCGAACCCCGGAAGATGACTTTCCTTATATGAATCTTATTCTCCGGACCATTCCGGATCTCCTCGTGATGTCCTGGATCCAATCTAGTACTCCGAACAACATTAGGTCTCCAAATCATATTCAATATCTACTTAAACAACATCGAACCTTAAGTGTGTCACCCTACGGTTCGCGAACTATGCAGACATGATTGAGACACCTCTACGGTCAATAACCAATAGCGAGATCTGGAGATCCATAATGGCTCCCGTATATTCAACGATGACTTCGTGATCGAATGAGCCATTTAACATAGGATACTGATTCCCTTTGTTGTGTGATACTTTACTTATCCAAGGTTCGATCATTGGTATCTCCATACCTAGTTCAACCTCGTTACCGATAAGTAATCTTTACTCGTTCCGTGATATGACACCCCATGTGACCTAGTCACATGCTTGCAAGCCAATTGAATTACATTCCATCGAGAGGGCCCAGAGTATATCTATCTGTCATATGGATGGGCAAATCCCACTCTTGATCCATGCGCTTTAACACATACTTTCAGAATACCCAATGCCACCTTTATAACCACCTAGTTACGGAAGTGGCATTTGATGTCATCAAAGTAATCATCCGGTGATGGTGATTAAGATGATATCATGGTCGAAGGATTAGGTTACTATGTATCTAAACGCTTGTAGCAAAACGAACTTAATGACTTAATCTTATGTTATGCTTACTATGGGTGTGTGTGTCCATCATATCATTGTCCTAATGATATGATCTTGTTATTAATAACATCCAATGTCCATGATCAGGAAACCATGTTCACCTATTAATCAACAATTTAGTTTTAACAAAAGGCTTACTAGGAACTCTTTTATGTTTACAAAACACACAAGTATTAATATTTCTGGTTAATACAATTATAGCATGGGATGCAAACATTTATAATAAATACAAAGATATAATAATAACCACTTTATTATTGCCTCTTGGGCATATCTCCAACAGCGCAGACATGTTTTAACTGACGAGAAGTTTGAACATCCCATGGGAAGACTAAGCAGAAGGTTCTTATGGGCAATATCAACGACGTCCGCAAACTAGAATCTCTAGGGCCCCCTACTGTATTTTTATAACCTTCTCTATAAACTTTTGTGCATGTTTGTACCACGATAATGAACAAATGTGATGAGAATTGTATGGAGATGTGTCCTGTATGTTGTAGATCTTTTCTCTGAAAATAATGAATGTATACCTTTATTTCACATGTGTCATGTGATGTGTATTTTCATCTCTGTACGTATTTTTTGTTACTTTTACGCCTTCTTAGGAATTATGCCTCTATGTCTTTACGTACCTTCGGCTTGAATCTCTCAAGAAAAACGCATAAGAAACGTCCAAAATACGTGTTGTATGCCAGCAGTAGTAAACATGTATGTGTTATCACCCGTTTTGGGCCGATTAAAATCACAACAGTCAAAGTCGCAGAAGGTGAGTGGCGGGTGGATGCATTTTTACATTTTACCAAGATCCAGCTGGAAATCCAATCGTAATAGTTGGCTCTGAGTCGGTTATTAGAATTCGGCCCAAAACATCTTACACCGGTGGAATCTTGTTAAGAGAGAAGATTCTAGAAGTCGGTGGATTCAAGCCCAAGCCCATGACTTAGTCAGCAAGAATACTTGAAGATTAAGACAACTGTGCCAACACGGAAGGAAAGAGACTCTGAGAAGGGTTCATCGGACGATTGGAGACTAGATCTAGTATGAAGTCAGCGTGAGTTGTCTAGTTTAGAGTTACCTTCCTACTAAGGAGTTCGCAATGTACTCGTGTAGTAGTCTCCTAGGCTTCCACGAGAATACCAGCTGCCCCATATATATTTTGAGGAGTGTTGGCCGATTGACATTGAGCACACAATCGACAAATCAATGCAATCTACTTTTCGCACTATTTTTCGCATTACTTTCGACTACTCCACCATTGTCCCTGCTTCCATTTCTTCTGTGACTTTGCGTTGTGAAGGATCGACAACTGAGTTAGGGTGGATAGGCCGACTAACTCATCCAATAGCCATTGGAATCTCACACGGGATCCCTCTCGAGAAACCAGGGCTTCTAGTTCAAAGAGCATCGGCTTACTGTCTTGTGTAATGCGCTATAAGATCTGCCTCCTAGGAATGCATTGAGGTGCATCACCCTTGCTCTCCTAGGCACCCGAGTAAGACCTTATACGTTATCCGATCAAATGTATTGGCAACTCTAGTTCTCCGACTAGGCAGATCCGTTGTGCGAGTGTGAGGCCCTGTTTAACGAGCAACACATTTTTGGTGACAGGTCCCACTATCCCTTAGCCAAGCAAGATCGACATGGCTAACATCATAAGGCCTGCCTATGATGAGTTGTCGGATGATCAACGCAAAACCTTTGAAACTATGAAAGCTCAACACATTGAGCAGATCAAAGAGCTACGAAAAAAGAAAGAGAAGCAACTCTTGGACGAGATCCAACAGCTCCAGGAGAAGAAGGAAGAGGATATCGGGAGGCTTTCCTGGGAACCTTCAAGAAAGATTACTCGGGCAACATTGTATCAACCGGCACCACCCGATTCACACCTCTCGTTGATGCCTCAACTGTAAGTCTTGAAGTTTTATCAGATGATCAGTTAGTCGCCGTAGATCTACGCATTAGCTAGACAAACCAGCAGATTCTTAAAGATGCATTTGAATATGCCGGCACTACAAAAACACCGCTAGCGCGTCTAGCTTAAACTATGGACCACATGTTTATCCGGTAAGTCCAAACCCAAACCCTATTCAGCATTTGGTTTACTCTCCCGAGCCAACAACGAATATAACCTACTCGGCTAGGCCCAGCGCACCGATCTATCGACCAGTTCCTAGTACCATCCCGATCTATAATCCCATTATTATACCGAGGCCGCTAGCTCTGGCTCAATCGCAGAGGTCGTCCTCGGATTTTGATCCAGGATTTCGTTCACGTGTTATCTGCTTGACAGTATATATAACATGGCAGCACGCCATAGCTGACGTTTTGCTCATCATGTGTGTCTACCGATGATACGTCCACTTTCCTTTTAACGTGCAGTTTAGCGTTACAATAATTGAGCTGTTAAATTATGACATCAGGCGTGTTATGTCTACAGGCTTTAGCTCTTAGAAGTGAATGTGACGACGTATGTCATCTAGCGTTCTTCCTACCGGCCATGCCCTGGGAGTCACAGAGAAAAGTCTAGTCTCCAACATTTACTATCCTTGCCATCATTATTTGCACTTAAAGTGTGTACTACATCTTTATTTTACATTTGTATTCACCAATATACCTTTATTTTCCATCTTGTTACGTAATAATTTGTATTTTCTATTTTTTGAAATACCAAGTTAAGATAACTTGTGTACGTAGTACCTTCTAAATATATTTATCTAAAATGTTTCAAGGTATTTCTGCGTGTGGAACATAATACATTATATTATTCACGTAAAAGTTAGAATACTTCTTAAATCATTTTCTCATTTAGTTATTAAATAAATTTCTAGCTATTTAATGCATATAAGTCAAATTTGAACTACATGTATCTAAAAAAGGCCCGAGTTAAAAAAACATATCTAAGTAATTACTGACATTTTTAACTCCTATCCAAAAAATATATAAAAATTTCAGATGTTAGCTTCGAGAAATTCAAAAATTTACAAGCATCTTATTGGTTTTATCTTTCTATAAAATCTAAACGCACTAGTAGAAAACAGGCCTTTCGTCTAGGCCATTAGTCCCAGCTGTGGCTGGGGCCGGGACTAATGGCCCGCGCCGGACGGCCCGAGCCACCCCAATCCATAGATTCTGACCCGTTAGACCCTATTAGTCCCGGTTTGAGACACAAACCGGGACTAAAGCGCACTGGCCCTGCCGCTCGCTGTGGGCACCCCCTTTAGTCCCGGTTTGTATCTCAAACCAGGACTAGTGATCTGGCCCTATATATATGCACAGACCGCTCCCCCTCTCAACTTTTCTTTCCTGGTGGGAGAGGTGGTGTTGTTGTGCTATTTTTTTTTTTGTTCATATGCACTAGAGGTGTTCGGTGAAATGTCCATTAGAGCGATGGGAGTTTAGGTCACACAAGACAGACATGATTTGAGGTGCCCGAGCCATACTTAAGTTTTCTCATCTTTGTTTTCAAGTGTAATAAAAGGTTAGCAACTATTTTCTCGTTTAAACCGTGCGGTACTAATTTTAGCATAGTGATTGCGTTTGACATATATTTGTATGATACAGATGAGCCATCCATGGATGTACGGTGACCGACGCTCTGCCGCTTTCAGAGAAGGCGTGCGTTCTTTTCGAGTTGTGGCCGAGGAGAACAAGCGGTGAGATGGTTTTATGTGTTGTCCATGTTTTGACTGTAGGAATGAGAAGGCTCACACTTCCGCAAGAGTCATTCAGAGCCACCTTCTTCGGTTTGGTTTTATGTCCGGCTATAATGTTTGGACCAAACATGGAGAAAGAGGGGTTGTAATGGAAGACGGCGATGAAGAAGAGAACAATGATGAAAACTACCAATCTATGTTCCCTGAATACGCTGATACCATAATGGAAGACAATGAAGAAGAAGGAGGTGAAGAACGGGAACCAGACCGGCCCGCTGATGATCTTGTCGGGTCATTTATGATGCAAAGCGAGACTGTGACACGGAAAAGGAGAGGTTGCAGTTTGAGCAGATGTTACGGGACCACAACAAATTGTTGTACCCAACTTGTGAAGATGGCCAGAAGAAGCTGAGTAGCACACTGAAATTGCTGAAGTGGAAGGCAGAGACCGGTGTGACTGACTCGGGATTTGAGAAGTTGCTGGTACTCATGAAGAGGTTGCTTCCAAGAAATAACGAATTAACCGCCAGTACATACGAAGCAAAGAAGCTCGTCTTCCCTCTAGGATTAGATGTGCAGAAGATACATGTGTGCCCTAATGACTGCATCCTCTACCGCGGTGAGAAGTAAGAGAATTTGGATAAATGTCCGGTATGCACTGCATTGCGGTATAAGATCAGAAAAGATGACCGTGGTGATGTTGATGGCGAGCCACCCAGGAAGAGGGTTCTGGCCAAGGTGATGTGGTATACTCCTATAATGGGATCATTCCAGAACCAATTCGCGAAGAATGGGATTTGAGGGCAAGAAATTGGTTCATTGGGCATGGGAGTACATATTACGAACTTACAGGGGACCTTGTTTGCAGTGACAGGATAAAGGTACCCAGGAGTGCATGGCTAAAAGTGGTGAAAGATATTAAAGATGGAATAAAACAGTTTCATCCCGATAGAGAGAAAGACTTGATGACCTTGGTCCTCGGGAATCGCGAACATATAGGACGAGTCCGTGGCCTTGACGAGAGTTTCACGTGGGAGACTGGGTTTCCTAAGGACCAAGGTACCTATAGAAGCCGAGCAAGAGCAAAGCAGCGACGGGAGGAGGAGGAGGCAGACAAGTTCAACCAGCTGCTAGCAAGACTTGACAAGCAGCAGCAGCAGCAGCAGCAGCAGATCAACGAACTTAGAGGAATAGCGCTCTTGCAAGATCCTCCACTCGATATTACCGCCAACCCATCTCAGCGGAGAAGCAGCGTGGCTAAATCGGAGGTCCCATCTAACGATGCATCCTATACAGATGGCGGTCCCGGCTACCCCATGGATGGAATTAAGGAGCAGATACCTTGTGAGCTCCATAATAAATTGAAGAACGTATCTGTGAAGGTGGCGGTCGGATCGGCTTTGCCTTGTCCGCCTGACGCACGTAAGCATGGCCGTATGATTCCACCTGGCTATGCTAAAGTCAGGGTAGATCAAATCGTAAAGTCAATTGAGCTTGACATCCCTAGACCTGAAGGTGAGATCACACTCGGAGAAGTACTTGGTGGGATCATTCTCTGGGACAAAAACAACATACAGTTTTCAGGCTCGGCCCCAAGGATAACACTACCGCCTTCAAGTCGTCGCAGGTCTCCTTCACCTCCATCACCTCCAAGAAGCCCACCCCATGATGACTACAACCACCACATCATGATTCCATCTCGATCTCCACCGTAGGCTCAGCAGTCTTTGCTGCCCGCTAAGGACAATAAGCGAAAGCGTGCTCCGTTAGTGAGTACTAAAGGACACGGCAGCCCAAAACGGAAAATATCGCCCCTCCCAACAGTGCCTCATAAGAATCTTCCCATCAGACCTTATGATCGTACTGATGTGGAATCTGTAGCGATAGCAAAGGCTGAAGTGGCGGCGCATTTTGAGAAGAAACCCGAGCCCGCTCCGGTATACACCGAGAAGCAAAAGGCATATGCAATTGATTTTTTGAACACAAAATCGCAATATGAGTTGCACCATAAGACAAATGACTATCTACGCACACTTCAGAAAGAAGTGGCGAAGAGAAAATCAAGAAAATCAAGCAAATCAAGTGCAAGTGGTAAAACATCAGCAAGCACAGGTGCAAACGGGACCAAAACTGCAATCAGTAAAAAATCAGACATTGCCCTTCTCGGACAACAGGCCAAACAAACGATCGCACCCCTCAAGGTGGTTTCAGAAAATGTTCCCCTCCTCGCACAACAGCCAGTAGATATGTCAATAGCTGTGGAGTTGGCGGCCAGCATGGAAATTAACTAGTCTTGATGAATCCCCAACTCGACGTTCTACCACTAGTAGAGAAAAGCTTATAGAAGCACTCCTTACCACTGGCGAACACTGGCCAAAGTCGCCGGCGGTAAGATCTTCCAGGCCCGCCGCGTGCTACCGCCGGCGAATTGCTACTGTGTGCCCGGAGCTACGCGGGGGCGAATACGTCATGCGTACGCTGGGGCTAACATGGGCGGCATCCACCTAGATAGGCCACGCCATACCCCCGGCGAAGCAAGCACACATTCGCAGGTGCTAACACAGATACCGCTGGCGAATTTTGCGTTGGCGCGACGGGGATAAGATGGGCCAGGTCCAAGACTCCCACCACGACCACCCCTCCACCCACAAAAAAACCTCTATTCTCACCCAACGGCAGCCACACCCAAACCCTATCCACTCCTCGTCTTCTCTGCCTCGCGAGCGGCGGCCGTTAGCAGTCGCGGCAGCGGTGGTGGTTTGCAGACAAGGCGGTGGCGGGTTGCAGGCGAGGCGGCGGTGTGGCAAGCAGGCGAGGCAGCGGCGGCGGGTTACAGGCGAGGCGGCGACACGGCAAGCAGGCAAGGAGGCAACACGGCAAGCATGCAACGCAGCGCTGGGGCAAGCAGACGTAGGCTTAGGGTTTTGACCCCACCTGCTTCTCTCTCGTTCAAATTCGAATGAATCCCCCCTCCTCACACGTGGTTTCCATGCCCGTCGGCGTCCTGGTGGACTTGTCCTCCATGGGATGCGCCTGCTACTTCCCCAGCTGTGAGTCCCTCCTGCCCCACCCCACCTCTTGCTTCCTCGCCGCCATCTCCACCGCCTAAGATCTGGACCTTACCAACTTACTATGCCTCTTCTCTTGCGTCCTCAACACCTGCTCGCCTGATGTCTTTGTCCTATTTGGTAGAATGCTTAGCTAGCTAAGACACCGCTCCATTGTTTCAGCATCATTAATCATCTTAGAACCTTTTATGCAGGAAGGTTGTGATGGGTTAACTTATGGGGTTAATTGTCCAGCTGGTCTAATGACTTTTTGTGTGTGTGTGTTTGCAGGACTGAGGATACCGTAAGCTTGCTCTTACTGGAGCTGCTGGGTCTATCGTGGCATCGGCGATGTGCGTCATTGATTTCTCTTTTTTACATGCATTTTTTCTTGGATGTCTAGAAAATGCCCCATGTATGGAAACATTAGTTTTAGCTTGTTACTTAGTTCTGATAATAAATCCTTCAAATTCTAGCTACTTTAAGGTGTGATTCAAATATCAATTGCTACCTCCTTATCTATTGTACCCTATCGTAGACTCGCAGAGCTGCCAAGTTTGCTTATTAGCTTGTTATATGGGTCACAATGGATCTCTTCTACACTGGCCTCACCTATGTGTCTGTGGCCTCGGAGCCGAAAGAGTAGCATAAGTTCTACCATGTTGACAATGACGAGGTTAGTATGTATCCATTGACATCTACATGTACTTTGTCAATTAAACTAAATTCTTTGTCGAGCCATATGTATAGCAGTTAGTACCTTTTCGAGCCATATGTTGTTAGCAGGTTGTGTGAAGAGTGGATGGCAACAACACATCTTTGTTGCTACCTTACCTTGGTGTGCTCCTTGTCCATTGCGATTGACTAGGCTTCTAGTCATTTTTTCATTGCTCCACGAGATCTAATGTTTAGGCATTTAGGATGTATGGTCTGAATTTGCATGTTAATTAGGAGTTACCGTATCGTTTTAGCAGAAGTATGACTGACTGCATGGTGTTATTTACGAACTGAAAGGGCTAACTGAACCCTCCTATCTGATGTTAACTGAAATTATATTCTCACCCTAGATGCGATTTTGATGGATAAAGCTATCTGAGATAGATTTTCAAAAATTTATGCATACCTATTTTTAGCTTTTATTTTAATGGCTCATCACTTTTCCGAGTGTTATAAACCTTGACTTGACATGATAGCTTGGAACCCCATGCTTTACGTAGCTAGTTTATCTGGTAGACCTGTATTTATCTCAGTTCTAAAGTTGTTAGTGGGAATAACTAGATCACCTTGTTTTCTTCAAATAGTATTTTTCTATGGTCAATTGGCGTGAACAGCCGGTAGTTAGAATCTGCATTGCAGGTTCTTTTGCTGCTGAACTTGGATTCTTGTCACTGTACTTGTCTGGCAAAATAAAGGCGTTTGATCGGAGAGGTCAAAATAAAGGCGTTTGATCAGAGAGAGGTCACGTGGCGAAACTTAATTTGTCAAAGCTGCTTGTGCACTAAACGACTTGTAATCCTTGGGCACCTGTTCGTAGCTTCTTTTATGAGCTGTCCTAGGATGTATTGCAGTTGCTAACTGGCCCTGAATTGCTTTGAGTAGATTTCCTTTTAGCTTGTGTGTAGCTAGGTAGAGTGTGTGGGTTTGTTACCATCAAGTTTGATCCGTAAGGCATGTTTGTAGCCCTAAATTATGCTTACTGCACTACTGTCCGTAAGACACGTTTGATCCTCAGTACTTTATCTGTCTTAATATAATATTGAAGTATGAGCGTGAGATGTGAATCGGTCTTTTTTTTAATGCCTAACAACATACTGCCGGCGAACAGCTAGTTCGCCAGGGGTATAGCTAGCGCCTGCGCACATGCACGATTCGCCGGCGCCACTTTAGCTACCCCCGGCGAACAGGCCGATTCGCCAGCGCTAACATTCAGATACCCCCGGCGAACATCCTACACGCCGGCGGTAAGCCATTATCGCTGGCAAGGTGGTCACCGACAAACCCAAATTCGCCGGGGATAAGCTATTTTGGTGCGCCGGTGGTAAGGTTTTCTCTACTAGTGTAGCCGAGATGCCAATAGCCCCTAAATATGTCGTATGTGAGGATTTGGTCAGCAAAGAGAGGCTGAGAGAACTGCCAACACAAATGCGGAATCTCCATCAATGGTACTCGGCGGTCATGAAGAAGGGAAGAATAATGATCGTAGCCAATGTCCCACCTGAGTACTACTTCAGACCCAAAGAGGTACATATTGAGTTTTTAGAATTGTTCCAGTTATACCATCTCGACGCCCTGGATAAATCCATCCTCAGCTGCTATTGTCTGTAAGTTCTTGGATTCATTGTCTACATGTTTAGTTTTTCAGTTGTTTAGTTCAAAACATGTAATTATCCTTATTATGCAGAATGAAGAACCTGGAATGTAAAAGAAAAATAATCTACAATATTGGATTCATTGACCCAGATAAAGTGCATATAACCACGCTAACCGATAACCCCGAGGAGTCGGAGGAAAACATTCTAAGGTTTCTAATGGAGCAAAATTTCTCTGACCACATACTGTTTCCTTACAATTTTAGGTGAGGGTCTTACTCTGTTGTACTCATTCACTTTTGATTAGTCGATGCTAATAAGTGTAACTGATGAGTTACTGATGTATATATAAATGTTTGTAGCTTCCCTAGGTTCTGTTAGACATTCAACTTGATAAGGAAAGAGTTGATGTCATGGACCCATTAAAGAGAAACCTGAAAGATTTCCGCAGTATGCAGGACATGCTCCAAAAGTAAGTTTCACGCTATATCGGTCTTTTTCGTTGATTTCCTGAGATATCAGGTAATGAATAACTCATTCATTCATTTTCTTCGTCGGACAGGGTTTGGATCCGGTTCAAGCGCGAGGCTACCGGTGTATTTAGTGAGAAACTGACGTTTAGGATGGTCTCGGTAAGTAGCACGTGATATGTCCGCGCATCTCTTTACTTCTAGTTTCAATACAATAATGATGCTAAATTATTATTTTGATTGAATTCTATTCTTGTAAAGTACGCAAGGCAGCCACAGGGGTCGAATCTATGTGGATTATACGTATGTGAGTTCATTCGCATGTTTACCATCGAACATAATGATTATAGAGTCGATGTAAGAAATGCACTCACACCATCATTTTATTGCCGTCACCTTTTGCTATCATGATTGATATTCATATTGATCTCATTTTCATTATATATAGTTCGAGAGAATGCGGGATCAACTACTATCAGAGCAACGCGTACTAGCAATTGCGGAGGAGCTGGCGGGATTTATTGTCAAAGAGATCATAGACGATGCCGGAGAATTTAGTGTGAATAGGCGCTACTGATCTCCATGTAATCGAACAGACGTGCTCTAGTCAAAAGATTTTGTGATCTCCATGTAACTATGTAAATTATATATATTTGTATGTTCGATATCGTAATACAAGTTATCTTATATATGCACGAATATGTACGATATGTGGTGGCGTAGAAATATTCAAAAACTATGTTAGAATGAAAAATAAGTAAATAAAACAATAAAAATGAAATCTCTGCCGCGGCAGAGAAAGGGCACAAAATGCTGCCGTGACAGAGAACCACTAGTCCAAGGTAATGCTCTGCCACGGCAGAGAAAATACGCAAAATTCTACCGCGGCAGAGACCCACTAGTCCCGGTCCTTAACACCAACCGGGACTAGTGGGTGTGCACCACGAGCACGTAGGGGCAGCCACGTGGACATCCACTAGTCCCGGTTGGTAACTTGGCCGGGACTAGTGGTGGGCCTCTAGTCTTGCTTGATTAGCCCTTACGGCCTGGGACTAGAGGCCTGTTTCCTACTAGTGACGTGGTCCAAAGACTGTCTTTAAAAATTTAGTAAAATTTATAAAACTTGGAGTGTACATTGCTTTGTAACTCATGAATCTCCCACGAATCCATTTACAAATGTTACGAGGGAAATTCAAACATTTACATAAATGTTATTAGTTTTTTATTTTTTATGAAATCAAAATCTGGTCTAAAAATATGAAATTCAGCATGGGGTCATGTTATGGCCTCATGTGACCGTGCTTAAAATTTTAGAAAATTTCAGAGAACTTGGAATGTATATTACTTTGTAACTCATGCATCTCCCACGAAGCATCATACCATTCAAGACAAACTACCAAGTTTATAGTCCATGAAATACTTTTCTTCATCATTTGCACTTGATATTTAGACTGCAACTTCCTTTCACACTAGTATTCACAAATATATCTTCATGTTCTATCTTGTTATGAAATCATTTGCAATTTCTACTTTTTTGAAATACGAAGTTAATTAAGGTACCTAGCTAAATTGCTCAAAATGTTTTCTACATGTAAAATAGATATTATTTAGGTATTAAATAAATTTCTAGCTATTTAGTGGATATAATTCAAATTTGATCTACATGTATCTACAAAAATTCTTCATATTTAAGTATTTACGTAAATTTTTGGATCCTATCTAGAAAATATTTAAAAAATTAAATGGATGGCAGGCTTATTTGAATTCTATTTGGGATCTTGACTTACACTTATTTGTTAACAACAGACTAAACCCTACTATTAACATGACATTAATGGATAGATGGAAATATTATGAACATTTTCATATATTATTCATATTTTTGTGAGTTCATAGGAATTAGATATGATTTTTTGTACAAGACTATGTTGGTTTTAAAAAACATTCTGAACAAGAGAAATAGAAAAAAGAAATATTATGCACAATTCCATATGTTATTCATATTTTTGGGCTGTTTGACCCAGCCTTTGTGGCCTTATTGGGCCGACCTCGGTCCGTGCCATTTTCAGGAGTGATATGATGCAGCAGCAAGGAAAATCCATAAAACTTATGACACCCATTTTTTCAGTTCTCTCTATATCTCTAACTCCCTAAAGATGCTATACTTAAGCCTAACCTGGCTTACCAACATCACAAGCAAGCAGAGGTTTTCCTAAAAAAAACATCACAAGCAGCAACAAGGAGCAGCGCCAATTCCGTCAGGTCTGAATCAAAACTCATCGGGGTTCAAGTTCTGTGATTGACATCTCATTTGACGACGCTTCCACTAGAATTTCTTCCAAAATCGACTTCTCCTGGGTGCAAAAGGCTGGCCTGGACAGAGAAGGGAGACGCACAGTGCTGCTGCTAAGCATGACATTCACCGCTGACATCAACGGCCTATTTGAAGGTTTTTGCTGGACACATAATAGGCCTATGTGAATGTACTTCAGCAACTGGTCAATGGGGCAATGGTTCCTCAAGGATGGATCTATCAACATGGCGGCTCTTTCCTTTGTCCAGTGTTCTCATACCTGCACCAAATTGGTACTGCATTCTTCAGAACTTTAGAAGAGAAGGTTTCCTTTCCGAAACTACTATGATAGTGTCAATAGCGCGATGGTGCCATGAAAAATGCCACTCGCGCGTTCATAGGGTTTCTCGCCTTCTAAACAAATTTTCGATACATTCAAATTTAGACAAATTTTCGATATCTATCTCGAGACGGAAGGATACTATAATAGTGAGAGGTTGGCTGTCAGGAACAGTCTATGTACTCACAAAGTTTATGAGATCAGCCTCTTGCTCTGAGCCGTAGGGTCCATGGCTTGTTCTTCCTGTGACGATCTCTAAAATTAAAACACCGAGGCTGAATACATCTGACTTGATGGAATACTGACCGCGCATTGCGTATTCCGGCTGACATGTACCCACTGAAACAAGACAGTAGCTTTTTAGTATGCTCGATCGAATATATAATTGACAGATTAGTACGCTATCGCAGGCACGCCGACCATACATACTATGTTCCAGCAATGCGATGAGTGACAATATGTGACCGATCCCCTCCAAATATCTTTGCTAAGCCGAAGTCAGAGATCTTAGGATTGTAATCAGAGTCTAAAAGGATATTGCTTGCTTTGAGATCCCGGTGAACTATCTTCAGTTGTGAATCTTCATGAAGATATTGTAAGCCCCGAATGATTCCATTTATAATCTTGGACCTCTTCCCCCAATCTAGCCCCTTGGATTTCTCAGCATCTATCACTCAAACAAGAAACATCAATTATCATAGCGTTGTAGCTTAGATTTGATAGCACTAGACACTATCCTAGTAGTGGACGATTTCATTTATGAAAACAGAACACAACGAGAAATTTTTACCAAATAGAATGGTATCAAGACTTCTATTTGTCATGTACTCATACACAAGTATTCTCTCATGTTCCTCCAAGCAAACACCAATAAGCCCGACAAGATTCTTGTGGTGCAGCTTAGCTACCAAAAGCGGGAGATTTGATTATAACCCCCCCAGCTCGTTGCACTTTGATCTTATACCCCTTTGTTCGTCTGCTTCGATTCTAGCCCCCCCAATTCAGCTAAACTCTGCCCTATAACCCCTTTTAACATGTTTGACGGAATTATCAACATATAACGAACTTTGGTCACATGAATAGACAGAAATACCCTTCATCTCAACGGGAACATATGTGCTGCTCCAGCGACACAAAAAATGACAGCAAATATTTCTTTGGTTCAAATAAAAAAAAGGCTATAATTTTGCTGCAATCTAAACATTCACAAACTGATAGCACATAATATAGCAATCTGAACGTTCAGAAAATGACAGCACAACATAGTAAGAGCAGGAGTTCAACAGGTTCTAAAGTAGCTCAATGACAGCAAAATAAGTGAGTTTTCTACTCACGTACAGCCAAATAAGTGAGCTTTCTACTCACATACATAGGAAACAGGTTCTAAAATAGTTCATGACAGAAAAATATCACTTAGTTTCTTCCTCTTTGGAGTCAATTTCTTCTTCTTTTCATTTGCTGGACGCTTTGTTGGTGTAGTAGCAGCTTGGCTCCTTGTAACAGGTCATGGACTACTAGTGTTGGCTGTGCTCTTGCTCTTGGTTGGTGTACTGCCCGTTTGGCTCCTTGTAACAGGTCCTGGACTACTTGTTGTGGGCATGCTCTTGCTTTTTGATGGTGTAGAAGGGATTGCGTTGCTAACCGAAACATCAAACCATGATGATGCATTCTTTTTTCCCCCACTCTTCCTACAAGAAGAAGCAATTAGAAACAACAAGTATAGGACAAGGACAGGACATGTTATTAGAACTAGAAACAAGTATTTTTACCTTTTCTTTGTTCCATTTGTAGGACATCCAGCTTCTCTATGTCCTATCTCTCCACATTTCTTGCATTTGTTCAATGACCCCTTCCTTGATCCACCTTCCCACCTTTATCCTTTGTTTCCTTATTCTTCCGGCACCCTTTTTCTTGCCTTTTGGAATTGGTCCACGCAACACAAAACCGGTATCCACATGTGGCCATTGATTCTTATCCGTAAGGGGCTGAATTACACCTTCATATGCTGCCCTAAATCTGCTAACCGAGTAGTACTCATGCACAAAATCCTCCATGTTTACAAAGTTTCGAGCTTGCAAAACATTAATGAAGGCTAGTGCATGGTCACAAGGCTTGCCCGTGTGCTGCCATTGTAGACATGTACACTCATGTGCGAGTGTGTTCACCACATGCCTTTCATCATCTCTGTTAATGTTTCTCACTTCCCCACTAAAATCAGCAGATGCTTTGGCCTTGAGATGTCCTAGTCCTCTAGTCTTTGCATTTAGTTGATGTATAACAAATGGTAGTGTTATCCCTTCAAATCTTTCTCCAATCATTCTCCTCTTTCTAAATAGCTCCATGATCATCTCTCTAATCTTGTCGGCTAGCTGTACAATGGGCAAGTCTTTAATATCTCGCACCCAATTGTTAAAGCATTCAGCGAGATTGTTATTTATATAGTCACACTTGATTTCTGGATTGAACATACACCTCATCCACAACAGATTATGGTAGTCCCTAAGATAAGGATATACTTTCTCCGATGCCTCAAACACCTTTTTCATGTGATGCTGATATTCTTCTGTCCTATATGCCCTAGCAGCAGGCCACAACCGTCCAAACACATCACCATGAAAATATTTCTGAAAATTGTGCCACATATGCCTAAAGCACTCCCGCTGCTCCGCTTGAGGAAAAACACTTTTAACAGCATTTTCAAGACCCTTGCAAGCATCGGTACAAACAGCTAGTACCGAGGGGTCCCCTATTGCTTTCTTCACTTGATTCATGAACCAAGCCCAGTTATCTCCATTTTCGGACTCAATAAAGCCATACGCTACCGGAAACATCCAATTATGGCCATCTAACGCAGTGACTACAGCTAGCTGACCATTCCACTTGCCATTCAAATGAGTTGAATCTATGCTAATATATGGCCTACATCCATTGAGAAAACCATCTATGCAAGGCTTGAAAGCAATAAATAGCTTGCTGAAATGTACTTCACCTTCAATTGTTGTTGTATGAATCTCCACAATACTCCCTGGAGACCTCAATTCTACCTCAGCCTTGTAGTTGTATAGCATCCGGAAACTTTCTTCCCAACTACCATACAAGCTTGTTGCACCCTTTTGTTTCCCTTTCCACACCGTGTGATAATCTAGAGTGACATGGTGCTCATCTTGCAATTCTTTAAGAATCTTGACAACACCAATTGTTGGATCCTTCTTAAGCATAGTTGTTGCCTTATCAGCCACCCAAGATTAGGGAAGTCATGCTGGTCACTTTGCCACTGGTTGAGCTATAGATATGCTCTGTCTGATGCTTCACAACCTATAGCAAACAATGCTACAGATTAGTACAAATGAAAAATGGTGTTGATTATTATTATTATAAATGAAAAACAAATGAAATAAGAAATATACAAGTCTCAGAAAAATTTATTACCATCACACAATTTTCGACTCTCTGCCAACAAGAAGTTAAGGACCATTTGCAAGGTTCACCTTTTATTGATTCACCTTTACAAAAAGCCCGAAACCTCTTTGGCTCATTTTTTTAGTGCCATATTCAAACTCCCCATTGATAGCAAACTGTTTCATAGCCTTTCTAAATGCAGCCATATCAGGATAAGGAGTTCCTATATCCATCTTTGGCTTTCGTTCATCCCACACAATAAGTGGCTCTTCCGAAGCCTTATCATCGACAACAATATCTACCTCTTTGATATCATGCAAAGCATAATCAGCAATAGGAGCAATAACAGGACACGGCTTAGTTTCTCGCTCGTTCGCCTCTGTTTTTAAACCCAACAGAGCAAACAGTGCATTCTCATTCACCGGATTTTCATCCGGGATTCCCTTTTCCTCCCATTCATTTTCGGGTTCAATCTGGGACTCAATCAGAAGACTAGACCAGTCAACAATGGTGCTATCATTTTCTACTCCAGCACACGAGATCAATCCTGTTGTTAGGTTTGTCACACTTCATTGATTAGAATCATGCACAGACATTGCATCGATCCTATTCAATATAAACAAAAAAATCAGAAATTCCACACCAAAAACTCATGCATAAATCGGGCTAAAATAAGGGAGTATGATGTTACCTTTTCAGATCCATCACACCCCTTAGCGAATCCAGCCCGTCCCCCTCAAATCCCCATGTAAATCACCTAGGGTTTGACCCGATTTAGAACAGCAGTAACCAAGAACAATCAAATCCGGAAAAATAAGGTGGGGAGAAAGATTGCCTTACCTCTGGGCGGCGATGGAGGGCGGCGGCGGCCAGTGTGGAACCGTGGCGGAGCGATGGCGGTTCCTGGCGGCGGGGCGCTGCTCCTGGCTTGCACGCGATAAGAACGGGCGGTGTCCTGTGCGCGAGAACGGGACGGGACGGGGAGGGCTCTTATGTCCTGTGCGGGCTGTTCCACAGGCAGGGGTACTTTAGTCAATTTTTGAAACATTAGCACTAATTTATCTGCATCACATCTAACTGACGAGCTAACAGCCTAAAGAGGGGAAATCAACCAAGTTTAGCTGAATTGGGGGGCTAGAATCGAAGCAGACGAACAAAGGGGTATAAGATCAAAGTGCAACGAGCTGGGGGGGTTATAATCAAATCTCCCACCAAAAGCAGCTCGGATTTCAGCTCTTCTATTCCTTGTCTGGAAGTCTGTGAGAGCCTCTTTAGTCTTTACCGCTATTTCTTGACCTGCAGGTAGGTCTCCCTGCACAGCAGTTGAAAAAAGGAAAATTGAAGGGCTTATTTGGATAGTGGTATTTTCTTGAACGCTTTTAGTATTAGAACTAATTAAATGCCAGCACCTTAAAACGAAACACCACTCATCCAAACACACCCTAACAAACAGTGGCGGAGCTAGACGAGACTCCATGGGGAGCCCCCCCTTCACTTGTACATAGCAAATCAGGTTATAAGGGCTAATTAAGCAAATCAGATTAGGTTGGGGGGGGGAGGGGGGGCAGTGGACCCCCCTCACTTGTACATAGCTCCGCCAGTGCTAACAAACGGATGTCAATCCATAGGAAAATTACATTCGGTGGGACCAATACCTTGTAAACTACACCGAAATCTTCCTCACCAAGCCTTTTGTGTTCAGCAAAATCATCTGTAGCAGCTTTTAGTGTTGATAGATCAAGAAGGAATGACTCGATATTGTGAGTGTCATCCGAGTTTGTTGATTCTGTTGGAAGAGACATGCAAACAATAAGGGCAGCAATAAAATTTACTAGGGAATATGACTGATAATTGCTAAAGATATCTTCCCTTTTCTTGTACAGTAGTACATGTTGATACTTACTCTCTGAGCAGAATTAGGTTATATAAAAGGAATGAACCTATGGCCTTAAAACTACTATTCTCTTCCCTACCGATAAGGTGATTTATTACATACTTGCGCTGCTAAAATTTAATTATTCGAAATGGTTAAGAGGATTTACTTCGTACTAATGTTTTTCCTGCTCGTTTCCTCTTCCTCCTCCTCCAAATATAATACCATGCTACAATGACAGCGAGTGGTGCAGCAGTGGCAATCACGGCAATCGCTACTATTAGCGCTGTACTTATCTCATGTTTCGGTCCTTCTGCGAATGTATACAAAATTTGTAAGTGCCAAAACAAATAAAATATACCTACATGCGTAACTAGTGATCTTGTAAAAAGCAGGTCGTCAAAAACTCCTTTACATTTATTTATTTCTCTCAAGAAATTCACTTTGAAAATTTAAATCTTTTACTTCACCAATAGCAGTGGCAAGGCATGACAACATTGACACCACCACGGTCCATACCCCAAAAATCGGGTTAAGATTTTTGTGCTTTTTTTGGGCTCTTATCTTTTTATTTTTATTTAATCATATCTTATTTGGAGTTTCCCTGGACGTGCATGTTTGTCGGTGTTTTGATCTGGTAATAATAAACATGGTCATCGTAGGTGCAGCAGATCTAGATGGGTGCACACGGGACACAGAGTTTATACTAGTTCAAGCCCTCGGGAGGAGGTAATACCCTACTTCCTGTTTTGGTGGACCGTATTGCTTGTATCGCCGTATGAAGGATCTCAATGCACAAGAGAGGTTCTCGAGTATGAGGTTGAGTGTCTATGAATCTATGAAGATCTACCTTAGGAACTCTTTTATCTTTCATCAGGGGGATCTCTGCCCCGCCTTATATAGGTGGACGAAGACAGGGTTACAGGACAAGATGGAGTCTTAGTCGATTACAGATCAATTGTCTTTTCGGTTACGACTAAGATCCAATATATTTGGTAGATACTTGTCTTGTACATCAAGTATGATGATGCGCCCCCCGATTATAAGGTAGACTCCGAGTTGTTGGCCTGGCCCACCCCATTATCAGGGGGTGGACTTTGTACTTCTATACTATATCGAGGTGCTACATCATCATCGCCCCACGAGTCCTTCACAATCTGGCTACTGCGTGTTTTGGTGACGCCTTCGCCTGAACAAAGTATTTTTTACTTCTCCCCTAGACAAGTTTCCCAAGTGGTATCCGCACGAGTACTTACTATGTAGACATATATGCGCGCTTCGCCGTACCGTCAACAATCTATTTGCCAGAGTGTGGTAGGTATATTGTATTCGTTGTTGGCAACATATTTTGTTTTATTTGTGTTACCATAAATTAAATATATAAACATGTGTTGTGTTAAGTGTTTAATAGGTAGACAAATATGTCATTTACCGTGTATCCACTGATTCCAGCACTTGGAGCTTTGAATGCTCGAAAGAGAAATACAATCTCAGCCCTACAAGTGGGTCGGTAGGCTTCTCTGCTCTATTCAGTTCTCAGATATCAGTATCCTTCTTTTCCCTGCCCTTCGTGGCATAAATATGATGTTTCTGTCCAGAGATGGATGTCAAAGGCGAAAGGCACTAAAGATGTTTCATCAGAATTGCTATTGACATCGACTCGTCAGGTTCAAACTGACATAGACCTTACTAAGACCTATATTATTCCATGAAGGAGTCGCAGAACTTCTGTTAGGTTCTTATATTAGATTCCGTCTATCTCGGAGTCTAGTTCTTCACAGAATAGAAAGTCTGAATCAAAAATACAGAGTCTAGACCTTTTTTAGGCCCAATATTCCATTTGATTCATGAATAATACAAAGCCCAATAAAATAATCAAATATTTGATTCATTGAAACCGAGATATTTAACCTTAGACGCTAGAAGCGGGCCCTTATTTTATATTAAAACTCATAAGCAACATAAGGGTACAAGTGTTTCTTCAATTAAATAAAAAGGTACATCGAGCAAACTTCAAACAAAAATACATCAAGCAATAAACCAAGTTCAGTACCACAAAAAACGGGTATGTTACATGAAGGTAAAAAATTAATGATGTCAAAACATGCTAACTTATGAAGATCACACGATAAACTTGTTCGACTGCCTCAAAATTGATTCTTGCAACTATTTGCATTGCAGAGCTCCAAGAAAAGGCACAACTTTATATTCAACACTTATAAGTGGTTGGATTATTAAATAATTAGTTTAGTCAATATAGACAACCAGATTACATATATACTACTCCCTCTATACCAAGGCTTAATGCATATAACTTTTTTAAAAAGTTAAGCCATTTAAATTTTGACCAAACTTTAGAAAAATCTATCAAGAACTGTTATATTATACAGATATCATGTGAAAATATGTTTCATGATGTATGAAAGGATATGGATACGTATTGTAAATATTCATTTTTTTTCTAAAAACTTGGCCAAACTTTAGTTGGTTTGACTTTTGGAAAAATTTATATGCCTTAAGCCTTGGGATGGAAACAGTAATTCTATGCAAAAGTTATACTTGATATATTCCAAATTATTCACTGGTTCAATAAAATTTAAAAGAGAAGGTATTGGTGGAAATTGTCACAAATCTTTACATAAATGCAACATCTAATATGTAATCAAGTTTGATAATTTATGTACATCTAAATGAAAAATAGAAGTTATGACATTTATTTTGGACTCACTTAGTCGATGGAACCCGCTTGTTTATTAATCATAGAGCATGCTCCAAGTCAAGGGCACTATTTTTTTGTTAAATCAACTAGAAATTGTAGAACAATGTAGAACATGTATTAATTTACACAAGCAAATCATGTATTCTCGAGATATGCTAATATATTCAAAAGCAAATTCAGTTGCGGATCCTAAGAGAGACAAAATCATTTTATTATGCTTTTTTGAAGAATACATACATGTTAATTATTGAAGTGACATGAAACGCGGCCGTTTCTCGCAAGCCGCAACCATTCCTCACCCTGTTAGCGCTCCACGCTTTTCGTTCAATTATTCTTCTGTTCGATTACTGTAGATTCCGGGTTTTATCCAATCGCTCTGTGCCATGTCATCACATGCCTCGAGAGCCTTCTCCTTTTCAATTCTTTTTGTCCCGCCATCCGTCCCTAATTTTTCTAGTCAAAGCGGTGAGGATGATGCGACATCTTCGTGTAGTCCCATATAGGAGCGTCTCTATCTGCGCTGCCCCCTCTCTCTCACACCCACCGTCCCACGCGCTCACCTCCTCCTTATCTTCCACACCACCGGCAAAGCGTGCCGGCGGATGGGTGCGGGGGGTCAGGGGCGATGTTAAATCAGTATAGGAAAGGTTCGGGGCAGAGAAGCAGAGGTGGCCGACGCTGGATGCGAGAGATGGATAGGAGGCGGTGGCCTCGTGAGTGGAGGGAGGGGCAGAGTTGAGGGGGAGAGATTGGGAGGGGAGGGACCTTCTCCTTTTCAATTCTTTTTTTTTCGTCATTCGTCCCTAATTTTTCTGTTCAACGAGACTTGCGTAGCCTGGTCCGTTCAGGCGGGTTTGGTCTGCCACCGCCACTGCTCGTTCAACAGGTAAACTTTCTGTGTTGGTGTCAGATCAATCATCGTGTGCTGTACGAGACAAGGCAGGCAATGGTGTCGTCAACGACGACGGGACATAGCTAAGCATAAGCCAGCCATAGCGTTGCCATCTGGAAGGTCCTTTCCCTGTGTGGTAAATGGTGAGGAGGATCCCTCACGTCGAAAAAATTTAGACCGTCTGCGCGCGGTTCAGACAATAGGGTCCACCCACGTACGAACACATTATCATCACCTGAGGATTTTATTCCTTGCGATAGCACCCGGATGTGTCTTCGCCCGCCTCGTACTCATCCCCGCACTGGCGTTGTCCTGCAAGCCGAGAGGTGCTCCAATTTTCCAGGGGGAGGTGCTCCGAGGCCAGGCCACCAGAGGTCGGCTACGAGCCTACGAGGGTGTCCACCTGAGCTGCAAGTGTTACCATTAATGCTACAAGCGGCCGAAGCATATGCTACGAGCAGCTGGCACATTTGCTACGCGCCGGCCGTCGTTCTTGCTACGAGCGGCGAGCATGTGTGCTATGAACGGCGGCGATGCATTTTCTACCTACAACGGACGGTTGTTGCTACAAGCGGCGAAAACATGTGCTATGACCGACCAATGCATTTGCTACCAGCGGACATACGCTTTTTTGCTACGAGTAGCCAATGCCTTTGCTCTCAGCAACGGACATTGTTGCTATGAGCGCTTCTGCAACGTGCTTCTGAGAGGTGGAGCTGCTGCCCGCGGCCAAGGGAGGTGCTTCCAGGGGAGAGCGTTAGTGCTGCCATGGAAGGACGGAGGTGTTTCCTGCGGTCAACAGATGTGCTTTCAAGGAAGAGTGGTGCTACCATGGGGGGTGATACGAGGTGCTTCCAATTCCAAGGAAGCCTCATTGGAGGATGTGGTCGGAAAGAGAGGTTCACAACACCATATATCTACCACATGCAGCGGCTTGTTGTTCGATTTCTACAACGGCGGTGCGGCTGGAGAGGAGTGGGGCGAGGCCGCGGTGGGAAGGAGAGCGTCAGACGCCGTTACCGAGGAGTCAGGCTGGTGTGCCGGTGGTGCTCGCAAAGGGAGACGAGGAAGAACGAGTCAAGGAAACTGATAAGAAGATAAGAGGAAGAAGTGGCAGGGCCCACGCGTGGTCCTCTCTCCTTTTTTTGTCGGTAGGGGACACGTGTCAAGCCTGTGATGCGGAGGATCCGGGGATGCCAATCCTACGGAGAACGCTCAGCAGTTGCCTTCTTTTAAACCTAAACGTTGGCGGATGATTTCTTTGTTTGCGTTTATTTCTTTTTTCCAATCAGTTTATTTTATGCTACATGTGTGTGATATGTTTCCGTTTCTTTATTTTTTCCCGCTTCCTTATTCGGTTTATTTGCAGCTTTTTTCGTCGTCCCTCGCTCGTCTATAAATTAAGTGGGTGCTGCTAATAGCTCATATCTAGAAAAAAAATTATTGAAAAAAGTCTAAGAACGATGTCGCCCCACTGCAAATCTGAGACAGGTCAAGAAGAAGCACTGGTCGTGCACAGAGCGCGGATGGAGCTATGCCTCCCTCATCCGTTGTCCGAAGTGCTGCTTGCCAGAGTACGGGCTCGTACAGTTCCGGTGAAGCCGTAGCTCTCTCCTCCGCCCCCACTGTGGAGTTTTCAATGGAGGTGTCCCCTCCGCCCCCACCGTGGAGTTGTCAATGGAGGTGTCCACTCAGGGGTAAAGCTACAGAAAAATTACCATGATGCACAACTCTAGTATTGACACAACGATATATGTAACCAAGCAAGAGATTTAAGAGTGGTGTTGAATTTGGCAAGTCTTTGTATACAAAATTATTCAAAATAAAGGACAAACCTACGATAATAAATCATGACAATCAGGTTCTTACTGACATTATAAAAATAACGAGGATGCCACACACATAAGATGGTCGATATTAGCAAAAGAAATCGAGTTCTCGATAACCTTCAAATTTAATAACGAGGTTTCAAATTATCAACGGAAACAAAATGACAAAAAATATAGTTACCCTTAAATTAGAGTGTTACCTTGTAGTATGTGGGCTATCTTATTTTCATGAATTGATCAATCACTAGATCATTGGTGACTTATTTTCTTTCTTCCTTCTACATATCACTCAACATGTTATACTTGAGACGATTTCACAAATACATTTTCACTAGCTTTATCACCGAGAAGCCCATCTAAACCGTAGTTGTGGCACCAATCAAATCAACACAAGCAGATGAACTTATAAAAGGAAAAAAAAGATACACTTCTAGGACTGTAGGATAATAATAAAAATTCCACCGGATCATATTGTTGAATCTCCTCTTCCCAATTTATACCATCTCTACTTCCTGATAGATCCTTTCTTCTTAGAAAATACATGTCCATGTACCTGCATTTGACAAAGAGTGATTAAATAAGCTAAATTCTCCAACTCAGAACAAGTATGTATATGAGGATTTAAAAAATCGGATCAAAGAATTAGGACACCTTGGTCCTCGTACAGTGAGATGGGATTACCCTAACACCAAAGCTGAGGTCGCTGTGCATCGCAGTGAAGCTGCGAGTCTCCTCTAAGGCTGGTCCTAGTGCTAGTATCATAAGGTATATCATGTATATCAACTTAGCAAAAAAATTGATATGGCATCACAATTAATGAAAAGAGGTGGTTAGAGTATCATAGATAGATACCGTATCATAGCACGTAAAACTAAAAATCATAATGTCAAGTAAATCTTGTACACATATTTTACATAAAGATTCTACAAATCAATAAATATATCATTACTATAATACTACTACATGATACAATGCACTAGCGACATAATATCATACACTAGTATCATATGCATGAAACTAGTATTATGATACTCCCACTATGACCAGCCTAAGGTTTTTTCTAATGGATGTTTCTTAAGACGATATCATAAGTAAATTATTTATGTGACACTATATTTAATAAAGAGAGGAAGTAAGGTTGCATTTTAGCTTAGCTACAAGGCTTGCACAATATCTCTATATACTATCTAAAAAGAATCTTGTGTTCCGTCGTCGCCACTGCCCGCAATACGCCGCTTCCTTCGTCACGCGTTGTCCGCTTCGTCGTGGTCTTCCGCATCCTTTATGACCCCAAAACCGCATATCAGTTTGGAAAATGATACTGTTCACCCGGGGGATCGCACGCGATGCGTCCCCCGGCTCCTAAGCACGCCACGCGTCCCGTTCGTGGCAAAAAAAGCAGGCTGGATCCCACCCACGAGACTCTCCCTTATCTCTTTCCTCTCTTATCTATCTTCTCTTTCCTGCAGCCTGCACGCCATGGCTGCCGATACATTCCCCATTGAAATAATTCTCCCAGCGCCTGCACGAGAGGGAGGTTTGACAGCGAAATCCCATGGGTCTCCATATCCAGCGATGGCCCTCCCAATCGTCCACCATGTGCTCCGTCATGGCCGTGGGGAGCTCTACCCGTCGATGCATCTCAGGCCATGAGCTGCCGCGGGATCGGTCTCTGCTGCATCTCGCAGCGGGCTTTTTTTGCAACAGTTGTGGCCGGGGATTGAAGGGATGAGGGGCTTCCATGGAAGGGCATAGGAGAAGGTTGTTGCTGCCAACGGTGAGACGCAGTGCTACTGGCGGCGAGGCGAGGCGTGTTGCTACCACCACACGACGACCCTGCTAGCACGTCAAGGTGGTGCTACAGTGGCGAGGCATGGTGCTGCCATATCAGGGCGGCGGTGCTGCTACATAGGGCAAAACGGGTTGCTACCTTGGGTCAACGACTTTGCTACAGATGTGTTTTATACAAATTTTGGTCATGAATTCCGGCGAGAGCCTTGGTGATGTCTTCGGTGAAGTTTGTTTTTACTACACTAATATAATTTTTTTGCTACAATTGTTTTCCGATTTTGCTATCTTAGCATAACGTTTTTGCTACGAGGTATTCGACGATGTCTTCCGGAGAAAGTCTCCGGCGAGGTCAACTTTTGCTACATTAGCATATTCTTTTTGCTACCACTGATTTGTAGTTCTGCTACAACAATGTAAAATTTCTGCTACCACCATTTTCTGATTCTGCTACAATACTGTAAAGTTTTTGCTACGAGGTCTTCGACGATTTTTTTTCTGCGAGTCTCCGGCGATATCGGTTTTGCTACATTAGAACATTTTTTCTGCTACAAGGTCGCCGGCGAATTCTCCGGCGAGATCTAGTATGTCTGTTATTTTTCTGGACCGAAACGTTTTTTGCTACATGTAGCAAAAACGGGATACTTTGTAGCAAAACCGGATCGATTGTAGTAAAAGCGAGAATCTGGACAAAAAAAAGACATGTGTCACGCAGAGGACCCGGGGGATCGGGGGAAGTTATCCCCCGGGGACGCGTAGCGCTCGCCTATCAGTTTCCCCAAATACCGACACTGTCAATCAAGACCCAAGAAACGCCCGCTCGTTAAACCTGGTACGCCCAGCGCACGCGATCTCCTAGCCCTAGACGCACAGCGCGGACTGACCACGGGAGTCACGGTTGAGAGCATCCCGTACTCTGTGCCCCTGTGTCCTCGCCGTCACTCTGTGGATCCTGTGGATGAATCACCTTCGTCTTAGGCCGCTGCCATGGGCCGGGTTCTGGTCATCAAGCAAAAGACCGACATCAAGCCCCCGTGCTGGGAGATCGCGGGGATGCGCCTATGTCGACTTCAAGCGCAAGGTGAGCACGCCTCGCCAAGGATGACCATGCCGATCCTCGTCATGCACGCCCGTGGTGCTCTATGAGTTTCCAAATCCTGGCATCCAAATGATTTTTAGATCCCCAAAATTTGTGCGCACCTCCGTCTGTGCAATTTACAGGAGAAGATTTGTGCCAGGGATCTTTTCTACGCTCTCTGATGATTTGCTCATGGAAATGATCCAAAGCTACGAGCAGCGGTATGCTATTTTGTTCCAGCGAAGCTCCAGGCTACGAAGTATCTCAATTTTGTGTCTACTTTTTTTGTTTGTCATGTATAGAACAACGCTCAACCCATATTTATTAAAATTGACTTCAAAACAGTTGTTTTCCTGAAACCTGCACCGAGTGGTAAGAAAGACTGAATTTGTATTACCTGCTCCAGATTTCTCTTGCAGATTGAACTGAGAAAGCCACGGTTTCGATAACAATAATGAGGCAAGGAACTAGCCCTGATCAATCGGTGAGCTAACGAGAAAATATACATATATTAATTAGTTGCTCAACACGTGAGTCAGTGTTGTTGATGTTCCTGCTTAGGATCTAATACTGATAATATTATCAAAACCAAGTTGTACTGGTAATCTTGTCTATTGTACTGATGTATGTATATTTATTTAATTTTAATATGTTATTCTTCATTGCTTTTTTATCTACACATTTATTGACAGCTAATGAGATCTGTATTTTTTAAATATAGAGATTCAGTATATCTCCTCCCAGTTTAAGTTTAATCTTAATGCATTATTTCTCCTCACTAGAAATCAATCAACCAAGTCTAAATTGAGAAATTGAGGCGCTTAATAAAAGGTCAGCCACACGAGAGGGGTAGAGAATGGTGGAGGCTGTGTCACATTTGTGGCGATCCTGCCACCCTTAGTGTGCCGGCAACTCGCGGAGGATCGGAACTGAGTGTGAACCGTAGGAGGCGCCGGCGTCCAACCACACGGGTAAGGCAATGAACAGAAAAATAAATTCGTTTATTCTTTTGTTAATAACTACAGACTTCGGAGACCTGAGGAAAGCACTTGATGTTTGCAGGTAATTTACATTCTTGCGGAGGTCGCTATCATGTTACTCATGCAATGCAGTCTGCTAACTTCATTACTACAGCTGATAGAAAATAAAGCATATCCTTTTTAAACGAATTCTTGGTGGTTCATGCTTACTATATGGATGTAAGGCTACGAGAATATTGCATGCTCCATGAGCTATACTCTGGTTCGACACGCAAGATGAAGATATCCCGGAACGTCGTGAAGCCTAATGGGTAATTAAACTGTTAAATTCTTGCACAATTTAAATGAATTTGTGTGATAATTTCATTACCTTTGGAGTAAACACAGTACATCAGAAAATAAGTGGCAACTTTTTTTATAAAGGTTGTTGCATAGACGTATAGTGGAATCACTCAGTCTTCTAGATTCGTCGTCAAGTAATGGTTAGTATATACCTTCATGTTCCAGTTAGTTTTCCACATTTATTTGCTGTCGTGAAGTGGTTTTCCAAGGTGGACTGTGCTATACAATGTATTTTTAGATATGTCACACGTGCTGGTTCCTTTAGTATGGATTGGTAAAAATGATTCGGTCACATGAACGATTTGTCCCCCTCTCCCCTCCCAGTGTTTGCTGCATCCAGTGCAATTGTGGACATGGAAGGTTCCTATGCATATCTTGTAGAGTTTTTCTATTCTAATGAAAATAGTAGGCGAGTTTCAGTCTGCTGCCATAGCCTGTATAGAGTTCTTGTTCTATGATTGCCTTGTTCTGCCGTGCTATAATTGATGAAATAAAAATCTAATAGAAAAAGTAATTTTGCTTTCTAGATGCCTGAGGTACAGTCCTGCAATATCCAAATTCTCTGTGAGGTCTATATGTCGTTGCCCATGCTACTCTACTTACGGTGAATTGCACATGCTCACCATGAACTCCACACAGTGGTGGTTCGGGCAGTCGACCACAACCCTGGTGGGAGATGGTGTGTGGAACAAACAACAAGAGCCGGGAAGATGAGTGGTGGTTGCCAATAAGGTTGGCATCAACTGCCCAGGAGCATGGTTAGAGGCCATCAAAGTCAAAGGTGATCATAATGCCATGGTAATGAGCATGATAGGTAGTGCCGCTTGTTGTGTCCTACCTCCTATGTTCAGTTGAATGCTTATTTGGAACACATATGTTCAACTCCATTGAAATAACACATAACTTTGTTATTACTACTTCAGAGTAACCAAAAAATACACCAATTATTACTAATGTTTCCCTCCATCTTCTAACTGTTGTATCCTCTTTGGGAAACCTTCTGTAACCATGATACTAATATACATGTGGTAACTGGTAAGTGCTTCATGTCGGCTGCTAATTTAGTAAACTTTCAAACAAAGCTAATATTTACTCGTGTTTATTGGTTCTGTTGAAGCAAGAAGCTTTATTATCTACCGAGCACAAAATTATACATATTAGATTGATTTACTTGGTAGGGAAAATTTGACATGGAAAATATCTTAGACGTAGTACAAAGTACACATCATAGAAAATAGGGGTCTAATTCTCATCTCACCCGGATAGGTTGTTATTGATTTTCAGTGCACATATTTTTAGAGAAAACGCAAAGGATTTGCGTTTCATTTCATTAAAAAGGTAGAGTTTGAGTTACAGCCTCCCATGGAGGCAGATTTACAGCATTAATATCAGTGCACATCCCAAGAGGATGGCAGCACTACCCTGAGCCCTTTGGCACCTGCCCTTGCCCATAGTCGAAGCTCCTCCTTTATGCTCACAGTCAGAAAAGCCATTGAGGGCTGGGCGCCATTGAAGACGCAGTCGTTCCGGTGTTTCCATACCATCCAGGGGATCAGGAGGGCCGTGGAAGCAAGAGCACTCTGCAGAAGCTTGGGCGTGTCCTGAAAATCACATATCACATGCTAACACTTTGCTCTCTGTTTTTTATAAATTTTTCAAAAGCAGATTAGGTGAGTTTTTTCATGATGTATGTCTCCTCAAGTTAGTATTTTCAAGGATATTCGCAACCGGTGCGGCCTACCCAATAATTCGAGGTATGAAAAGTATAGGTTGTTATTGATTTTCAGTGCACATATCACATGCTCACACTTTGCTCTCCGATTTGTATAAATTTTTCAAAAGCAGATTGGGTGAGTTTTTTCATGATGTATGTCTCCTCAAGTTAGTATTTTCAAGGATATTCGCAACCGGTGCGGCCTACCCAATAATTCGAGGTATGAAAAGTATGAATGGTAAAGTGGTTTCTCAAATTTTATACCATCCATTCTTGTGTCTAAAATCATAGTGAAATGCATATGGTGTGCTCTTAACCAGTTCAATGCTCAATGGCAGATAGGTTCTGTTATATGTGGAAAGGCTCCAAATGAGATTATCAAAGACCACACAACTTAGCAAGATTGCAAGTGCCATTTATAGTGGACATGCGAATTATAAATATTTTGTGTTTTTATTTGTTGTTTGCATGCACCTGATGTTTCGGGTCATTTTAGCTGAACTAACAACTATTCAAATGCTATTTTCTTGTTACAACCCTACAAAGTTAATTAATATTTGAAGACAACTTTACAATGCAGAAAGAGCAAAACCAAATAAGACTTGAAAGTAGTGCACTAGCTGGAAGACTGGAAAGATCACTAACCTTAACAAACCGTTGTGTTGATCAGACCATGAGGCCATGATATCAGTGACCATACAAATTAAGGTTAGCTAATAGCACTAAATATGCAGAATTATTGTATCGGTCTGGACCATCACCCATTCTAGAACTAATATGTGTTTTGTTCACACAAAAAAAATCATATAGATAAATAATATTAACAAGTGTACTGACATTTCAGGAATATTTCACCTTATTGTGTTGTAGTCATATTTTGCTGGGCAAGGAGGATGCTGCAAGCTACTGCACCGGTGCTGAGAATGAGCTGGGAGGTGAACGCCTATGGCGACAACAGGTTAAGAAGAGGGTCTAGACTTCTAGGAGAAGTTGAGGGTAATAGGTGACTCCGAGAGGTACAACTGCAAATTCTATGCTCAGGCGATTAACTATATGAAGACTCAGTTTCCCATTTTTGCTGAACATCCACGGATGGATATTCTGAATTCTATTGTGGTCGGAGACAAACAAGGAAACTGCAATTGGGAGCATTGCTACTTAGATAGTTTAGTCTTAGAATTGATGCTTACGACATGAAGTTTTGGATTATTCATATACTCCCTCCGACCCATATTAGTTGACTCAAATTTGTCTAGATACACTCATATCTAGATAAATCTAAGTCAACTAATATAGGTCAGAGGGAGTGACAACAACAATCTGGTAATGGGAAAATATCACCAACAGTACATCATCAGGTAGCATTACTTTGAAAGCTTAGTGCCCGGACATGATTAGTAGGACTGTAGGAGCATATGACGATGTATACAGTGCCAAAACATGTTGTAGGTGACGTTTGTTAGTAATTTTTGTTAGCCCGTAGCAACTCCGAAGTCATGGTCTTTGAAAATGACTACCGTGATTTGTCGAAGTCTGAGTAAACATCAATGTGCAGGATCTGTTTCATGTTTAATTAGGATGACTATAGAGTATTGATTTTATTTTTTATTGGTGTGGAATGATAATTTTTTTTGGATAACCGTAGCAAGGCATTCAACTAGTCATAGACAAAAATACATGGTTAGTCCAATCACATGCATGCATGTACTCAAAATTATTAAATGTATATATAACTTTTAAGATGCAATCCATTGTACTATTAGTTATCTCTTAAGATACACCGCTATCTAAAATTACAAGCTAAGATACACTCCACTGTAAAAGTCCTAAAGTTGGCAAATTGATTTAGATTCATCTAGATACAAATATATCAAGTCAAGTTTTATTGTTAGATATATCCGTATTTAGAAAAATTTGAATGAATCGAAAGAAGTATGAAAAAATGAACTAAGTTTTTACAAATCATCACTATTTGACAAAATTAGTTCATTTCTTTGAACTAGACTGAAAGAAAAGGGTTCATAACTTACATCTCTAGTCTCCTCCACCGGAGCGCCGTGCGCCCTGCCCCGAGCACCTACGCGCTTCTTCTACAAGAATGCGTGTACCGGAAGGACGCGAAGCTCGGCAAGAGGACCCACGCGCGCATGCACGCGCGCATGGTATCCACCGGGTACAGATGCGGCGACTACATCGCCATCAAGCTGCTCATCTTCTACGCGAAGATCGGGGAGTTCAGTGTCGCCCGCAGCCTGTTCGACGGAATGCTCAGGAGGAGCGTCGTGGCGTGGAACGCGCTGATATCCGGATGCACGCGCGGCTGTCTGGAGGCGCGGGTGGTGGAGGGCCTGCGGCCTGACCAGTTCACGTTCGCGTCCGTGCTCTGCGCGTGCGCGAGGCTGGTCGCGCTGGAGCACGGCCGCCGCGTGCACGGCGTCATGTCCAAGTCGGGTCCCGTTGTCACGGGCAACGTCTTCGCCAACAGCGCGCTCGTCGACATGTACCTCAAGTGCAGCAGCGCCGAGGACGCGCGCCGGGCGTTCGCGGCCGCGTCAGAGAAGAACGTCACCATGTGGGCGTTCGTGGGCACGGACAGCACGGGCACGTGCGTGAGGCGCTGGCGCTCTTCGGCCAGATGACGCTCAACGGGTTCCGGCCGAACGATGTGACCTTCCTCGCCTTGCTCTCCGTCTGCGCGCACGGCGGGCTCGTCGACGAGGGGCTGCGGTGCTTCTCATCCATGACGTCGGACCACAGCCTCACACCGAAGGGCGAGCACTATGCAGCGGTGGTCGACATGCTCGCCAGGGATGGCAGGCTCCAGAACGCGTACGAGCTTGTCGAGAACCTGCCGGACTGCCAGGAGCACTCAGTGGTGTGGGACACAGCGGCGAGGTGAGGCTCGTTGAGCTCATCGCGCGTCGCTTCTTCCATCTGCAGCCAGGGAACTCTGGCAAGTGCGTTGTCCTGGCGAACACCTACGCCGCCTGCGATATGTGGGACACTGTGGCCAGTATGCACGACGCCATGAAGTCGCTCGGTATTAGGAAGGACCCTGCTTGGAGCATTGTCGAAGTCCAGGGAAGAAGCACATCTTCCTTGCCAGCGACACATACCACGATGAGTGCTCGGCAATATATGAGGCCTGCAATGCGTTGGCCCGTTCAATCACCGAGCTGTTTGTGGGAGCGATGTTGGCCCGTTCAATCACCGAGCTGTTCGTGGGAGCGATCGACGGCATCAGCCATGGCAGCTGGTCTGAGATGTGAATAAATCCTTGAGTTGTGACATGCAGGCCTTCTTGTTTGTCAGCAATTCAACCGTATACATGGAGTGTCGAGCAGTACTGGCAGTGCTATCTGAAGGGAAAGATTCTGAATGAAACAGCACACTCGATCATTCCTCTGGTGAACTCAGACAAGAGATGGAATAGTTGATCTCTCCGGAAGGAATAAACACAGGTCAGCTGGTCCGATACTAACTCTGTTTCACTGTTTGTATCCACAGTTGCCTGAAATTACATTTCTCATATGCATTTGCTTATTCCATTTAACATTGTCAGTGGAGATAGAAATTTAGGGTAAAAGAGCGATAAACTGGAGATAAACATGTAACAGGTACTCCCTCCGTTTTATAATATAAGATGTTTTAGCTTTGTGAAAAGAGTGTATTTAGACATGTTTTAGGTGTAGGTTCGGAGTGAAATCTATATACTAAAAGAGGTCTAGATACACTCCTTTCACAAAGCTAAAACATCTTATATTAAGAAACGGAGGGAGTACATCATCTGCATCTATCTTAGATGGGCACAGTTGAGGCACCAGACACTTTATTTCTTCCTCTTCTCTCGGGCAAAACCTTGCCTGCTAAGAATGAATGAACAAAACCACTTTTGTTTCTCATTTGGACAACCGATGAAACTTCAGCAACTTCCTATGCTTCTACTGAACAGCCTACTTGATCATCAACTATCTCAAGTACGTCACAACACATTCCTAGCAGCTAAAACACGCCTACCTATCTAAGTCTTGGCTTCTGGTGCTCTTACACGGAATCTTTTCTGACAACATTACACTCAAGAGAAGGCTGTTTGATCTTATTTTTCACCTGGCTGGTATACCCTGAATCGAAAATCATTATCAGCGCGAGACGAGCGTCCCGACATATCCCACGCCGACGATGAAGAAAGCAATGGATTGCATGAAGAGGAAGATGTAGTAATGTCCTTTCCCAAAGAAAATGTCATAGCATCCACAAAAGAAGATATAGGCTGCAACACCAAGCTCCAAAAGATGCAACCTGATTCCATATCAAAGTTAGAAACGAGAGTTGAGAAATCCACGGGGACAAGCATATTATGATAATGTACCTTTCTCTTATCTCTCTTATCTTCGTCCGTAGCTTCTTGGAAGCTTTGCTTTGTAGTTTCATCTTCAAAATGTCACCAAGCTTTTCTGTCACTACCCACTCGTTCACCCTACCAGCCTCCAATAGACCAATGAAGGTCGCCTTTGTTCTATGAATTGACATGACATTCTCAAACAGGACCCAAAAGATAACCAAGTGAACAGACCTGCATCATTTGATGATTTCTTGTGTTAATATGTGTTGTTGCTATCCCAGATTTCAGAAAGTTCAGGTTCATTTTTAAACAAACTGCATCGATGTTTAGAGGATTGGCACCTTGGAGTCCCAACAGCATTGAGAAGGGTAATAATGCTTGGAATGTAGACGTAACCCCACCTAGGTATCTCAATCTCAGGAACAAAGACTGTGGCTGGGATAACAAGGCAGTAAAACACGGAGGTCAAAATGTGGCCGATGATCTTGCGCACGAAAAAGAAGTTGTAGATGACATAGATTTTCTTCCGGAGCGTCACTTTCTGCATCAAGATCAATAGCTTGTTAGCAACAAATTCTACCTGCAATCTAAATTTCAAAATATGGCTTTGTGCAAGTGACCTTGTTTCTGACAATCTCCATGAACATTTTCCTGAACAGATTTGCAGGCCCGCACGACCATCTATGCTGCTGGTACCGAAATGCTTTGAACGTACTTGGGAGCTCGCTTTTCACCTGAAAGTAACATTTACAAGTTCAGCACTTGGTTCCTTCTGCACTAATGTTTCATCTGATTAGAGATGCAACGTATGAGCTGTGCAAATTGATGCACTTGATGTTGCATGAACTGATAGGCTAGTGGTGCATATTTACCATGAGATCACCAAGGTACACAAACTTCCATCCCTTGAGGCTTGCTCGGACTGCCAGATCCATGTCTTCAACCGTGGTTCGGTCCTTCCAGCCACCGGCCTCATTCAGAGCAGATATGCGCCACACACCAGCGGTTCCTGTTCGACAAGTATCTTGCATGTTAAGGAGGAATAGAGGATGCGAAGTGTGAATGCTGTTAAAATCCATGGCCAGGTATGTAGTGCTATCTATTAGTTACTCCAGGAACATATTTCTGGAGAATTTGACCCCTTGATTGTGTTTTCGCAAGTTACTGTCCCCGCAAGAAAATGTGATCAACTTTTGGGATATTTTAGGTCTTTTTTTGGACGAAAAACTGCTCAATGTCAAACATTTTTGTGCAATTTATTATACTGCCTAAATGTCCCCTGATCTGACTGCTGCCTGTGTGTGTGTGTTCTATTCTTTTGCACCTTACTTCCTTTCCCTCTGTGCAAGAAATGTGTGCTCTGTTTTCTCGAACAGAGAACGCAGAAGGTAGAATGATACAATTGCACATGATTTGTTCCCTAGAAGATCATGAAAAATAGTATCCTAATACTTACTACAAACACGGGGAGACAAACACAGATATATGTGTTTACAGAAGGAAGGAACCAAATCACACAAATGTGAATTGGGAACGCAGAGAAGGCATGTGTACTGAAATCAAGTTTTAGCATTGCATCCAAAGAAGGTATATGTACTGAGAGTCTGAGAGCAAGTTTTACCATTGAAGCCAAAGAAGGCGTAGGTGGAGGATCCCACTTCCTGCTCCACTTTGAAGTGATAGTCCAAGGACATCTCCTGCATCCTTGTCATCAAGCATTCATCCGCGTTCACTGTTCAGACCGAAGCAGCAGCAAAAACAAACAACAGCAATGTCAGTCATTGTCCTGCAGAGGAATTTCGACCAGAACAAGTGTAGGGGTACCAAGTACCAACAAGCAAAACATCCTGGTAATCGTACCGAATCTCCATCGGCCCTGGACGAGGGCGATCTCGGGGTTGTGGATGAAGAAGGGCATGGCGCGGCGCAGGAAGTCGGCCTCGGGCTGGAAGTCGGCGTCGAAGATGGCCACGAAGTCGCAGTCGCGGACATAGCCGTGCTTCATCCCCTCCTTGAGCGCGCCGGCCTTGTACCCGCGCCGGTTGTCCCGGATCTCGTACTTGATGTTCACGCCCTTCCTCGCCCACCGCTGGACCTCCATCTGCACCAGCTCCTGCACGCACATACGCCATAACAAACAGAAGAAACTGTAAATTCAGGACCCGTTGCATTTCCCGTAAATTGAAAAGGTAAAATCAGGATCATATAGGCTGAGTTTGGACACATGGTTTGTGCGTTTATGCATGCGGTGCTCGGTTTAGTTTTACCTTGATGACGTGGTCGGTGGAGTCGTCGAGCACCTGGATGACGATCCGATCCGACGGCCAGGACAGCCCGCACGCCGCCCCGATCGACAGCTGGTACACCTGCAGGTCATCGACCGCGCCAACAAGGCAATCAGTAACAAAGGACCGCGTCATGGCATGGCATGGCATGGCATGGCATGAGCTAAGAAGAGTGTACACTGTACAGGCAGGCACAGGACAGTGCTAGCTGCGTACCTCGCGCTCGTTGTACATGGGGATCTGGACGAGCACCATGGGGTAGGCGCTGTTGCCGCCGCCGCACTCGGGGTCGGCGTCGTCGTCGCGCACGGGCTCCCACCGCCATTGCCGCTCGGGCCGGCGGCCCAGCAGCCGTACCGCCGTGATCACCACGGCCATGTACACCTTCTCCACGAACAGGATCACGCACATGGCAAGGCACACCGCCACGGACGCGCGCAGCAGCGGCACGATCACCGGGCCGCGGACCTGCCGCCACATCAGCGCGAGCTGCTCCGCCGCGTCCATGGTAGTACGCGCACACGCCTAGACTAGCTCGAGCTAAAGGAAATGGCGGCTGCTCCCGCGTGGAGAGCTCGATATAAGGAATGTGGCTGACAGGGCGGTGTTGGTTGTGGGAGCTTGGGCGGGGTATAAAAGGAGCCCGAGGGAGGAGTGAGGGGTTCTGCTGGCTAACCAAACGCAGGGTAGAGAGAAGGGAGGACGGGCCTGCAATTCAGCGTAAGGGCGTGGCTTCGGTACGTGACAATTCACGATGTTCGAGGTGTAATAAATCTCTTGATTTCGTTTTGATTCCATTGAGAACATATATTTTCGATCCAAAATATTACTCCTGTAATATTTCGAATATTTCGCTTTAATTGTGCTGGCTGCTGGTGAGATGTCGCCTTGGCTGTATATAACATTTATATAGGGCACATCCCTCTACATTTACAAGTTGAAGTTTTTGGAGTGCTCTACTTCTGCTGATTTTTTATGAGGCCTACTTGTTCATTGGCTGTACCCCATTGATGTAGACGCGACTTTTGCATATTTACCAGTAAAATGCTTTACTAGTATTAGTACCAGGCCTTAAAATCCAAACCAAATTGCACAAAATCTTATGAGGTAATATATCCCATGTAGAAAGATATGATATGCATTTAAGGAGATATATTTTAGCATGTTGTGTTCAATACTGTATGGTTATTGTATTTCATTTGTGGTCCAAAGGGATTTTGCCGGAGTAAATATGCCGACTCTTTGCTAAGATGTTGTCCTAGCTGCCTTCTTTCATATATGTGCCCGTGCATTCACCTAAAAGTAGTTAATTTTTTATGATGTGGTTTATCACTTTTTACTATTGTTTGTGTCGGGATCCATATGTGTCTTCATGTCGAACTTTTTTTATGAATACGATAGTGGTTGTATCCATAGAGCAAATATCATATATGTCTACATTCACTATGCTATATTGCTGTGTACAACTTTAATGTCTTATTGACATTTGAGAATTGCACCATATAAGAATACTTTGTCTTTTATATTTTGGAGGTGTCTTCAAGATTTGGTCTCACAAGTACTATATTGATTTAGTATAGATATAATAGCATATCTTTATACGATCACCGGGCCGTGGACCTGCTGCCACATCGCCACGAGCTGCTCCGCCGCGTCCAAGGCAGCATGCGCACACGCTTAGACTAGCTCGAGCTATAAGAAATGGTGGCTGCTCCCGCGTGGAGAGCTCGACTGGAATGTGGCTGACAGGCCGGTGTTGGTGGTGGGAGCTTCGGCGGGGTATAAAAGGAGGACTGCCCGATGGAGGAGTGAGGAGTTTTGCTGGCTAACCGCAGGGTACAGAGAAGGGCGGCCGGGCCCGCAATTCAGTGTAAGGGTGTGGCTTTGGTACGTGACAATTCATGATGTTTCAGGTGTAATAAATCTCTTGATTTCGTTTTGATTCCATAGAGAACATATATTTTCGATCCAATATAGTACTCCCGTAATATTTCTAATATTTCGCTTTAATTGTGTTTGTTGCTGATGAGATGTCGACTTGGCTGTATACAACATTTATATAGGGCACATCCCTCTGCATTTACAAGTTGAAGTTTTGGTGTGCATGGTCTAAATCTTTTATTTATCTACTCTACTGCTGCTAAGTTTTTATGAGTCCTATTAGTTCATTGGTTGTACCCATTGATGCAGAGACGCGCTCTTGCATTTGCCAGTTAATGCTTTACTATTTTTTTCATTAGTTCTAGGCCTTAAAATCCAGACCAAATTGTGCAAAATCTTATGAGGTAATATATATCATATAGAAAGATATGATATGCATTTACGAAATTAAATTTCAGCATGTTGTATTCATTATTGTATGTTTATATCGTATTTCATTTTTTTGCGAAATATGTTGACACTTGTTGTCCTAGTTGTCTCCTTTCATATATGTGCTCGTGTATTCACCTAAAAGTAGTTATTTTTCATGATGTGGTTTATCACTTTTTACTATTGTCTGGGTCGGGATCCAGATGTGTCTTCATGTTAACCTTTTTTTATGAATGTGATAGTGGTTGTATCCATTGAGTATATATCATATATGTCTACATTCAACACAATATATTGTCGTGTACAACTTAATGTCTTATTTCCATTTGAGAATTGCAATATATAAGAATACTTTGTCCTTTATATTTTGGAGGTGTCTTCAAGATTTGGTCTCACAAGTACTATATTTATTTAGTATAGATATAATATCATATCTTTATATGACATGATTTAATGTTGTATAAAATATCTAAAGATTTCGTTACTCATAATGTGTCTTATGTAGTGGTTTCTTGATACTATGGAACTATAGATCACTGAGGTGGGGCTCAGTAGCAGTCACCCTCTATAGGTAAAGGTGGGTTACTTTCTGATAGCCACAATAATGTTGTTACAGAGGACATAACAAGAAGGTGACACACCCACACACCTCTACGGGTTTTCCCTTCAATATTTCCCCTTCTATAGCTAAGCTCTCGAGTTTCTTTCAACAAATCTAGGAACTACTAGAATTATAAAGTGAAAAATCCCTTATGTATTTTATCCTTAGCTTGAAACACTAAAATTTTCATATAGTTGTTTCACTATTTTATGAAAATTATACAATCACTCATGTGACTATATATTTTCCTAAATATTCAAATTTTAATAAAATTGGGATGAACATTCACTATTTATTAACTTTATAAAAAATCATGAGAGCAATCCAAAAATTATCGGATAAAGATCTAGAAATGAACATATTACTATAAAATGAACTTTTTTAGTTTCATATGGATTTTCTAAAATTCATACATATTAATCATATCAACAAGGAGGAAAATACAGAGAGAAACCCAACCTACCTTTTCCCTACCCCCTCTTCCCATGACGATGCGGCTTGACCCTAGGATGAGGTGGTGACATGACCCCTAAGTCCTGGAAGCTCCCACCTACCACAAAAACGACATGGCCTAGTTGTACGGGGGTAGCCTCTTATGATTCGCCAGAGCTTTCCTATGGCGACCGTGCCAAGATTTATTCCACGGAGTGAGCTACGGTGGACAATAGAAGGCAGATGGGTAGTGCTTGTCCTAATGGATGGAAGCACCTATTTCTCTCTTAGTGTGCAAGTATGTGAGTGCGGACAATGTTGACGGTGGCGCCGAAACAAAGGGAAGATAAGGTTTTGGAGGTGGATCATGAAACCGGTCAAACAAGCTATAAATGAAGATGTGGGGTTGTCTATGTAGGAGATAACAGGTACACACTGTTACATTTGCCCAAGGAGAGCAAGCACCATTTTATGCACTAGTATTGATTCAACACAAGTTGAATTGGCCATTAGTGTGCTACCAAAATTTCCTTGCATCTAAAAGCTTAAATTTCGTGTTTTGAGCAACTTATTCACCTTTGATTCTGATTTGGTGGTCAACATGAATTTGTCTTATAGCCATTGTGCGAGAAATCTCCCTAGCATTCACATGTGCCCATGAGAAACGTCCCACACGTCCTGCTACTAGAAGTAACAATGAACGGGTGGGCCCCTCCACGTGCAACTCTCTCTTCTATATATTTTTATGATGTTCAAGTTTGAAATTTGTAACAAAATCCATTTATGTAAAGTTTGAATCTTTGAAAAGTTGCAATATCTTAAACTTATTAAATGCTGGAATTTCAAAAAATCTAATCTTTGAAATTATGAAACTTTCTAGTTTAGGAAGTCTTTCAAATTTCTGAAAGTCAAAATTAAAAGTTCCAAATTTATGGATGTTCCAAACTTCCAATTTTTGAAATAGTGAAAAAATCCAAAACTTGATTTCTTTTTGAAAATTTTGACTTCCAATGATTTCATATATACTGAAAGGATGGAGAATTTTCAAAAACCGACACTTAAATTTGTGAAAGCTACCTAAAATGAAGAGTATGAAAAAGGGGGCATACCAAAAATTGAAAACATCTAGTCTGAATTTCGACATTGCTCAATTGTGCCCGTGAATTATCCACCCGCATCCCTAGTGTGATCCGTCGGGTAAAACAATTTTAGCTATACTTTTGTATTATGTCATCCAAAAGAATTGTCGGCTATGGGTTGGCAGGGGGTGCATTCTTGTAGTGCCCCCTCTAAATCCTTAGTGTTATTTTTCTTTAGTTTTATAGTACTAATGATCTCTTGATACTTTTATATTTTTATTAATATGCTACCCATGTTTTATTGCATTTCAAAGGTTCTAGTTGATTTTTTCAGTAGCTAGCACGCTCTTGTTTTATCTTGAAAATACCGACCTTCTCTGAATATAACCATACACTATAGGTGGAAGTTCATCTTTTGGCTCGCTCCTATGTGTTGATGTACTTGTCAAAAATCGGATCATTTTATGTGCAAGCCAATCCATTTTGGGTTTTACTTGTTTTATCTTGGAATATGGGAAGATCCATGTGGAAAAAGATAAAACATAGTGGCTTCAAATTTTTTGGATTAAGAATCACCTCTTTTTCTAAAAAGCACGCAAATGGATTCCTTAGATACTTTACTGGTAAAATGGAACATGTCACCAAGATCTTGTCCAGTAAGTCAAATGTTAATTTTTCTTCAACACACTCTCTTAAAAAATTTACCAGTCATAAAGAAAAATCAGTTATTAACAAGGAAAGAATAAATCTGTCTTTCATTCCTAATATCGATAAAATTGTTGTATCAATGACAATGAAGAGATAATTCAACATGTGGGTCACATTGTTGAGGCGGTACCGGACACTTGACTTCCTTTCTCTAAAATTGATTTTCTATCTAGATAAATAAAGTATATCTGGAAGTCTGACACAAAGACCTTAAACAACCGGCTGGATCATCACCAATCTCATAAAATATGGGCACATTATTATAAATTATGCCGCAATTCTAGCCATAACATTGGCCGTTTGGCCGAAAGTCATAAAACCTCGAACATAATAGGTCATTTCTTAGAAGGTTTTTTTAAGACACTTGCAATATACCAAGTTTGATATTTTTTTTCCTTGAAACTATGTCACATAATAAGACACCATGTGAAGGACTTAATTGATCGGACCGTTTTTTAATTTTTTATGCCTGTTTGAAACTATGGTCAAAACGGCGGGCATGAAGGTTCTTATCTAGGGCATGAGACTCGCTAAACTTGCACTGGATATTTAAAGAAATAGCATATTATTATTCTAAAAATGATTTTTGCAAAAAATCAGGGGCATCAGATCATGTACCTGTAGTTCAAATCGGACCCATTTCTTGCCGATTCGGCAGGAATTTGTCTTTTTCGTAAGGGATGGACGGAAAAGTATGAGATCTCCCGGTTGTGACATTGTCAAACTAAGGTGGTTTAGTATTTTTGAAAAATAGGGTGGTAGCATTTTAACAAAATTATTTGGTGGTTGCTTCACCAAACGCATCGTTTTTTGCACTCAGAAAATGAAAAATGGCTTTTCCGTGCGACGGAAGGAAAAACTTTCTCATGTAAACATTGTTCGCAATTCAAAGATACACATGTGTGCAACATATCATATCTATGCGAAGGTTTTCGGTATGCACTCTGCAGTGAGCGAGACTTTGGTGGAAAAAACCATATGAGATCATCTGCAACTAATCAATTACATAAAAAAACTACTCGTGGATTGCCCATCTCAGCCTAATCTAGACCGTTGAAGCATATCCAACGACCACCGAAGAAGCACACATCGCCCACCAACATACCTCCACCTCTAGCATCTACCACATCCCACCAACTCCCAGTTCCCATTCTCTCCCAGCCGCATCGCCCTCTCCCGAAACCCTAGCAGCGCCCGAACGGCCGAACCCTAGCATGCCCCGAGCCAGATCCACTGCCAGCCACACCCCTCTCGCCCCCTCCCACCCCAGAACCCCTCCTATGGCTCGATGCGCGCCACCACAACTTGGTCGTCACAACCATGCGAGCATCCACCCACAGATTCCTCTACCTTTCCATCTTTGATTCCCCATCCAACAGCCATAGTAGAGAAAAATCTCGCTCGACCACCAAGCGACTAATCCATGGCTCTCCACGCGATCGAAAACACGCTGTCGTCCGCAGTGTCGGAGCGGCCAAGAAGACCTCCAAGCTGTCGACACCAAGCGGCAGGAAGCGGAATGACGAGAACGCGGCGCCGAGGTCCAAGTCGACCTCGATGGTGGCGGTGGAGCAGGCCGTGGAGTACGTCCGCTCTGAGGATCTGCAGCTGGTGATCGGGCCCAAGGCGCGTGCCGCCGGCATGGTCGTGTAGATCGAGTCCAAGGACTTCGTGAAGTTCTGCGAAGTGCTCAATGACGCGCGCCGCCTCGCCAAACGCCAACCCTGCCGACCTTCCGTGAGGTACGACCGAAGCGCCATCCCTAGTTCCTAGTTGTTCGTGACTTGGGCATGGGATTTACAAGAGCGTGATCTGTAGGTAGATCGACAGCGGAGATTCATGGTGTCCCCGATTCCGTTGATGTACCCCGGCTGTACAGTGCTCTGCTTATTCCAAAATGTTAGTGGTAATCTTGATGCTTAGTTTAGAAAGTAGCCTAATACAGCATGCATATCTAGTGCTCTGCTTCTTCCTCTGTTTCATGTCTGTGGTGTGATCCACCGATATTTTCTTGCTTCATGTTTGAGACTAGTGTGTTTCACTCTGTTTTGTTGAATCACCTTAATTTGGTTAGATTGTAATCTGGTCACTGCCCTCATATGATACATCTTTGGGTCCTCATATTTTGTAGAGTTCCTTTGTGATGTTGAAGCTATGGTCTAAATAGATTTTTATTAGGATCTACTTAATCCCTTTGCTTGAGTTACATTCCATTTGGAGTCTCCATTGCAAGTGTTAATGATTACCTAGTTTAGTCTCCCTTCCATTTGGATTTATACATTGGAGGTCTACTATGCACCATGTATTCCTCTAGTAGCAGTAGTAGTGCAACTGGTTTATGTATAGCCAATATAGGTATAAGACCTCTATCAATCATAATAAGTATTCTCATGTGTGATGTTTCATTCTGAGTTTTGGACCTATTGATTATCTACAAACTATGCAACTGAGTTTACAGCAGTCGAGCTAAATGTTCATATTTCAGCTCTGTGTGTGGTGGTTTATTTTAATTTTTGTGTTTTAGTAGGGGTGCACCAAACTGCTCAGTAGTCTAACACCTTATGAATTCTTTCGAACATATGCTCAGTTTTGCAACTTTCTATGTCAGTAATCGGTCTCTTTACATTGTCCTATAGGTGAAACCAGATGCCCATTTCAAGGATGATCTTGGCCTAGACAGTATGGACGCAATGGAGGTTGTGATGTCCTTGGAAGAGGAATTCGGTTTCGATATATGAAGCTGACAAGATTGATTCCATCAAAGTTGCGATGGACTTCATCGCCTCACACCCCAAAGCCAAATGAGCAATGTGATATACTTGTTTAAGTTTTACTGCCATGAAACTTCTCAATAGATTTTTATCAGGATCTAGTTAATCCCTTTGCTTGAGTTACATTCCATTTGGAGTCTCCATTGCAAGTGTTAATGATTACCTAGTTTAGTTTTGGTACTTTTAATTCTTGTTTCCTCTCTCGAGTACAACTACATGGATGGTTTGGTACTGGTACTTTTACTAGATCTAGGAGAAACATGTCTTAATCTTAATAGGAGAGCAATGGTATTATTGATTCATCACTAGATGCATTTTTTCTTTCTTCAAATGTCCTATTGGTACTGTATATGGTATCATCAGACTTGTTAAGCTGCATCGAGATGTTTGAACCTAAACCTTTTCTGTTTGGCGCTCGCAGTCGATAGAGAAGAAGCAGTTGAACCCCATATGGGAGATCAAGGTGCGGAAGCTCGTCCTCAACGTCTCCGTCAGCATCAGCAGAGATCGCCTCACCTCCAAGGTATAATATGCCTATCTATTTATCTTCCTGGTCCCCTTATGAGCTCGCATGTGAGGGATTCAGATTAACATATGAGTATGACTATGTTGGTTGCAAGGTTTGGCTGATGTTTAGTTCAATATTGTGTGGTCTGCTTTGCTTACATCAATCTAGTTGCTTTAGTAGTTTGTGGAATTGCAAGTCATCAATGATCTAGCATGTCTCGCCACTAGCCTATTTGATCTGTGGAGTGCCTATCTTGTAGCCTGCTAGTAGGACATGCATCGGCTAGTGATACAAATGCATGTATTGGTTAGTGTATCATGTGTAAAAAGTCAGTCAATTCAACAAATAGAAATTCAAAGTATGTAGTCACTAGTCTATTAGATTTTGGTACTTGTAAGCTTTTATGGAAATGGACTTACAATAGGTAATATGCTGCTATTTATTTATCCAATTCGTATCACTTATGCTAGTTTTTCTGTTTGATAGAAATAAGAAGGTCGAAGGAGGATATTGGAAGTTCTTGGATGTGTTATATCTAGGCCAGCAACAATGGTGCCATAAGGAGTAGTAGGGAGCTCCGCTCCAGGTATTGACAACCGGTAGTGAATTTGTCATGTTTACATCTGTTGTATCTGCTGTCTATTTGGATATTGTGTCTCAAATTTGGCTGTTGTATCTGCTGTCGTGTTTATATCTGTTGTATCAGCTATCTATATATGTTATGATAATCTAGCTATCATGTCATGTGATAGTGTTACTTATTAGCCTCGTGGCTATCATGTTTAAATTCTCGATGATATATTGTTGTGTTATGTGACCTATATATTTGGAAATGTTGTTGGGCTGGTTTGTAAATTTGGGTTTGTACTGGATCTAAAAATCCACGTTGAATTAATAATAAACAGGAAAAAGGTTGAAAAATAAAAAAAGAAATTGGCTATAAAGAACAAAGGCCCAAAAGGGAATACACCCTAAAAAAGCGACAGCCCATAGACACGACATAAAATGAAATGCACTGCAAATGACCTAGGACCAAAAATAAAAATGCCAGCATTATTGGGCTAGCCCATATAGATCACAGTAATGGATCGGGCTGAATTTGTATTACGACGATCTCATTTCGTCATAGTTTTTCCACGTCGGATCAGCCATGTAGGAACTTACCTAGCGAGGCTAGATGGTCCGTGACGATATTGGTCGTCATAACAGTTATGACGATCCAATATCGTCATAGATGGATATGATGATTTTACCAAAAACGTTATAGTTCATTTGTGATGCCCAGCTTTGGACGATCTCAAAATCATCATAGAATCGTCATAAACGGACTACTATGATGACTTTGTGACAAAAATTGAAAGGATAGAGATGTCGCCTAGAGGGGGTGAATAGGCAATTTCAAAACTATTACGGTTTTGGCTTGATAGAATGCGGAATTAAACTAACGTTTATTTTACAAGCACAAAACCTAAATACACTAGGCTCAACTAAGTGCACCAACAACAAATTAAGCTAAGCAAGATAGCACAAGATAAATATACCACAAGTGATAAGCAAGATATAAGTACTTCAAGCTCGATGGCTATCACAAGGAAAGTAAGCTCGGATATAGAGATAACTGAGGCACACAGAGACGAATATGTATTCCCGTGTTCACCACCTTTGGGAAGGGGGCTACGTCACGTTGGAGAGGTGTGAGGTTCCACGAAGGATTCCTCATGTGCCACAAAGGCTCACCTTCTTCTCCGACTCTATCCCATGAAGGAATAGGTCCTTTCCTTATGGCTAGCTTTTCTTCCACTCCGGAGATGGCAAGCTCCACAACCACTTCACAAGCTCCACGAAGGAGAATCCCGGGTCTCTTCACAATCTTCCACAAAGAGAACACCGCGGTACCAACCGCCAAGACAACTAGGAGGTCACCCTCCAAGAGTAACAAGCTCACGGTCTCTCACTCGAACAAATCGTAATGGAGAGCTCAACACTTATGCAAGAATGCAAAGCAAGACCACCAAGGGTGCTCAAATCCTTCACTCTCAAATCCCACCAAAGCAACAAGTTCTAGGGAGGAATTAGAGAGGAAGAACAATGGTGGAAGTCAACCAATGACTCCAAGATCTAGATCCAATGAGTTCCCCTCACTTAGAGGAGGAATTGATTGGTGGGGATTGTAGATCTAGATCTCCTCTTCCAAAGCCCTCAAAAAGATGCAAGAATCATAGGAGGGAAGGGGGAGGAAGCAAGCTCAAGAGGTTCAACAATGGAGGTCAATTTCGTGGTCAAGAACGCACTAAAACGTTGGGAGAAGAACCCCCTTTTATAGTGGAAAGCAAATATGGCCGTTGGGAGAAAACTGTGTGAATCCGGTTGAAAGTTCGGTTGGACCGGCTCCAGAACCGGATGGTTCGGTTCCTGGACCAGAAAACCGGATCTCAACCGGGATAAGGGTCAGTACATAGTCTCGGATAGACTCGGTATAGAAAAACCAAAAATCCCGGTTGAATCTCGGTTGAAACCCGGTTGAATCTCGGTTTTCGGTCTTGCCGGACCACCTCTGGGAGCAGTTGAACCGGATCCACAACCGGGATGAAACTGACTTTACGAAAAACGCAATAACTTTTGCATCCGGACTCCGATTTCGATGACCTTGGGCTTGTTTTGACGAGGACAACAAGCCCTACAAGATTGTACAGAGAAAAATCATAGCCCAACAAAGGAGGATAGAACCAAATGAATAAAGGTAAGAAGCCTCCCTAAATAAGAACCGATAAAACCTTCAAACTCGAAAACGCCATAGAAGATGCATACAAATTCCGTTTTTGATGAACTTGGGCTTGTTGAAGAGATAGAAACAAGATCAAGAACCTCACATGGAGAAACACCAAGAAGCAACAAAATAGGAAGATGCAAAGTATGCAAACGATTGAGCTCCCTATGACGATGTGATCAAGTTACACAACCGAGAGCCCCTCTTGATAGTGCGGCTATCTATCCTATAACCCGGTCTCCCAACAACCACCTTGAGACCGGTAAAAGGAAAACCTAGCAAGGCCATACCTTTTCCTTGTGCATCCTGCTTGATCTTGATGACAACGCTTCAAGCTCCACCCAAGCCAGAATGCAACACTTGATCATTGTTGCTTCGTGAAGACTCCTAATTTGCTCCCCATACACCACTATGGGATAGCTTCATTAATACATGTCTTCACATGTCCATTATCACCAATATGGACGGCAAGTTTCAAGCAAATGATCTTCTCGAGATGCTTATCTTGAACTTTCCCTTCTCAACCTTGATGACGATCACCACTTGATGTCATCCTCTCATGGGCTATATAATATCTTCATTTTTGAAGCATGCCCATGGAAAGATACATGTCCCATATAGAAAACGCAAAGGCAAATATATAATGGGTTAGTTCATGATGCATAATTGACAAGGCTTACCATACCACAAGACCATGTGGTACATTCTTTATGCTTCATGTGTTGACCAACTTGAAATCACTCTTCACTCTTTGTATTGGTCAACCAAGTATCTTCTCTTGCTCCATATTAATATCTTGAGGTACATAAGGAACTCTTCATTTGATTACATGCTCTAAATCTTAGTCAACCATGGCTCAACTAATGAGGCTATCATGACACCAACATAGAGCCATATCTTGAATTCTTCTATTGAGATCACACTCTCAAGATCTTGATCATATCATATTCTTCTCTTCAACTCGATGTTTTTATGCCAATACTCAAGGTATATCTTTATCTTCATGGCATCCATACTTGAATCCAACACATGGACTACACGCATGACCTATGGAATATACCTTCATACAAAACTCAGTGAAAACATTAGTCCATAGGGATTGTCATTAATCACCAAAACCACACATAGGGGCAATTACCCTTTCAATCTCCCCCATTTTGGTAATTGATGACAATCACAACAAGAGGGTTTATATAATGAATATTAGAAACAAGTACGCAGCTTATCCAAGCATAAGTTGTATACAAGAGGTTGTATTTGATATGGTTAAGTAACACAAAGATACTATCCCATATCAAAATCGATTCTACTCACATAAACTACAACTAATGCAGGAGATGTGAGTAGAACCAACATATATAGAGCGAACTCCCCAACAATATATGCATGTGTGATGATCTTGTGATGATCTTGAATTTCATTGCATACATTGTCAAGCATAACCTTTGGGAGAGTTTCCACTATATATACAACCATGCAAAACATAATAAAGATGAAATGCATGAAAGGCAAACACTTAAGAACAAACCAATCATAAGTAGAAAACCATTTACCTTAAAACCCTCTAAACTTCTCCCCCATTGACAACAAGTGCCAAAATGGATAACAAGGTTAGAAGGACAATATAGTATGAGTTCCTACACAAGGTGTGCATTACTTGTAATATGAGTGAAATCACATGCACATATCCAATGACGAACACTTGGAGGAAATCAAACTATATTGAGGATCAAGGATTGCTAAAAGGATAACAAGGTGAAGGAACTTCAACGGATGAAGCAAGCAATCAGAAGATCCAAATAATCAAATGGACAAATAGTGCGCTAAGTGAAATAAGGAAGCTCCCCAAGGTTCGTGCATAAATTGGTTGTTTCATTTGAATACAATATGCACAAACATGGAATCCGCACTCCCTCTATATTATTTAGAACACAACCAAGATACAAGGATTAGATATAAACCAATACACTTGTCAAGACAAGCTTAAGTCCAAAAGAAACCAAATATGAGATATGAGTGCATGAAGATGAAATAAAAGTAAACCAAGCACTCATAAATCAAGACCTTACCAATACCATTAAAAATCAAGAGGATAAGAGTGATGGTCGGAAAAGAGCGAGCATATCAAGGGGAGAGATTAACACTCTCGTGTATATAAGTTTCTAAGGGGAAAAACATGAGAATAATCCACAAAGAAACATCCACACATAAGAGGTTAATAAAAAGAATACATGATATCCAAGCGGAAGTCACGAGATATACCAAAAAGGATATTTTGCTTAAGTGCATGTATATCCCATGGCTCTATTTTATCTTATGGTATATCAATGAACTTAACCAAAGAAAAACAAAAAATCTCAAAACCATCAAAACTAACACTAAGGGAACTAATGCTAGTTGGGATACTTTGAGAAAGGCAACAAGTATCAAAAGGAATGATTCAATGCAATTTCAACAATATTGCACACGAGAGTACCTTGAGGAGTTGATATGCAATAAATTGCTAGAAGGAATATTTGGAATTGGTGAATCATGAACATGATTTTATATACTCCCCTTTATATGCATCATCTCAAATTACTCACATAAGCAATAAGGATACAGAAGTCTTTCAAAGATAATTGCAAGAATCGAACATTTACAACCAAATAAATTCATGCCAAGATGCAACCTACAAGAGATTGGATGAAAAAATAGTATGCATGAATAAGATACTTGTTACCAAGATAGAAATGGTATGATGTAGTAGATAAGAATTTTTAGATCATCCTAGCTTGGCTCCAATTATCATGTGGTCACAACTTTCTTTATAGACGAGACAAGCATCCATTGCATCTTCAATGTACCTAAAACAACATTCAAGTACATGTTGGTCCCCAAACTTATTAGGTCCAAAGTGGTTAGAATAAACACAACACATAGGATACACTCCATAAAAATATGTGCATATTTAGAGATGAAATTTGAATTTCATGCACATCTTAGCCGTTTAAGGATTTGATGGAGTATACCCTATATATTGGATAAAAGAAATCAAAACATGACATAAGATATACATTTATTAAACATGCATGGACGAGAATTTCAAGATCCAACGAAGATATACTTTGGACAAATCACTAAAAATATTCACGAAGGCATACAAGGTGTGAAAAACACATTTGTTGTCCAAACTATATCAAAGAATCAAATCAACACAAGATTTGTTCAACAAAGTTCAACAAATGAACCTTGCAAAAACTATTAAGCATGAAAGATGAATTAAAAACACAAGTGCTTTAAAGATTTATCTCATTCAAGAAAACAAAATAGATAATAAAGAATGAGATAACAAACTCCTAAAAGAGCAAGGTTTCAACAAATAAACCAAACCCTTAACACTTTTCACAATGGCACAAGGTTCCGAGAAGAAAAGGTTTGTCTTCCACTAAAACACATTTGATAATAATCAAAAACATCATCAAAGATATGTTCAAAAGCCAAGGAAGACAATGGGAGCCACACAATTTTTTTTGAAAAGAAAGTAAGGCAATAAGAGGTTAACTCCAAAGTGAAGATGATCCACAAATGCTACCACACACAAGTATATCAATTGTCGAATACAATGAGTGTACTGGAATAGATTTTCGGTGGTATATTGCACGGATATTAAAGATAAATCTTCACAATAAAAATCATAGGATAGAAATAAAAAGATTAAGCACTATGCAAAGATAGAGATTCTTGATAGCTTCAACTAGTCACACAATCATGCAAAACTATGATTAGAATAACTTGAAGCAAATGGTATCCCAAATAAGATATAGAGATATGTATTTGAGAAAGACCGCACCAAGAATTTCTTACTAAAAAAAGACCGAAAAGACGAGCAATAAACTTTTCTAACAAAAATAGGACCATGTTTGAGCCAACATTCCACCTAGAAACAAGATAATCAACTATATCGACCCTAAGTGGCACTACCTCATATGTTCACATTTCCTAGGATTGTGATATGCAAAAGAAACATAGCACTCCCCCATAATGTGATATTCATTTTTTTAATAAGAGGCAAAACAACCTCAACTAGAGATAATTAATGGACATTTAGAATTTGAATTTCTCATGAGTATGATACACCACATAGTGACTAGATAAGCTTGCAATATCAATACTAAGTGGTAGTACTCATGTACACATATTTTAAGGTTTGAGATATGCGCGAGGCATGTCACTCTCCCAAAATGGGATGTTCCATTAACCACTCTAAAAGAGCCAAATAAGATATCATCAAGATGCATTAGAGGCTCAAAATAAAACACACGAGTAAATGATGTGCCAAACACCTAGACATACTTGAATACACAAAATAATCAAGCATGAGGCACACCAAATATAAACACATACTTGGTACAAAACCAAAACATGTAAAGGGGCAAGTAACTTACAATATAAATGTAAGGTTCCCAACCTTTGATAAGGTAGAGATCCCTGTGTTTACAATGCTAGTCCCTGGATCAATAGCTAGCATCCACAGTTAAGATGTAATATCAAGAAACAAAGGTCATAATACAACTTTATAACCAGGAATAAAATAAGTTATTACATCTTACATAGCTCATTTGGCTATTACATTACATTGCAGCAGAATATCTATAAACATGGGGTCCTTCATCTTCAAAGTGCCACAGGCAGACATGTTGGTTGTAGACTTGTAATCCTAATCATTTAAACTTCACTAATATCAAACAAACCTACAACATAACAAGTTACAGCCACAAGGGTCAATACATTTGAATTGTATTGGCAAGTGATACTATGGTAGAATAGTAGTATCTGTCATCTATATGCATTTGGCTAAGTGGAGCTTAGGCTTGCATTGCTCAAAAATAGATTTTCCTATCAGTTGAAAACACTAAGTTTTTGTTTTGGCAAAAATCACCCAGGGCATCTACCAATCAAAGATTGAAGATCCTTTAACCCTTGTTCAACCACAAGTTTTAACTTAGAAATTTGGATGATGAGATTCTTGATAGCTTCCATGTCTTGATGCTCAAATTTTCCTTTGCCAGGGACATGGCTAAGTACTTAGATTTTACACTCTGCAGAGGTGGTGCACTTTCCCCACAAGACTTGGTTTCACCAAGACAAGATCTTTCAGAAGCCTTCCCTTAGACCAAAATGGACGCGCTCCAACCTATCAAACCCCTACCACCAACTGTCCATTTGGCTAAGTTATTGCAACCTATATGATCCAGGCAGAGCCCATAATGCCAAGTGGCTGCACTTGAAGATTCTCAACATTTGACATCTCAAATCTCTTTGTTCCTGGGTGGCCATCCACAAGTGAGATACACAAGGTTCACCAGTCCCCTGGCCTTGTGTAACCAATCAACACAAACCATTCCTTCCATTCCACCCAGGTGATTCATTCACTTAGTTGTTTTATTAAACAAAACACAAGTCCTCAGACTTAGAAATTTTTCCATAGCATGAATATATATTCCACCCTTGTTTTCTACTAGCTAAGCTAAGCATGATAGTAATAGGAATCTTAACTTAGGAAATTTTCACTAAGGTTTCATCTACTAGGTTTTCCCATAGCATGGTTTGTACTTAGCATTCCGTGCAAGTCTTACTTAGAAATATCACTAATGCATAGGGAAAATAATGGGACAAAGGTATGAAGCATCACTTGCCTTTTTGGTAGAGAGTATAAGTTCACTTCCTTGTTCTTTGCAATGTTCACTCACTTCAAATCACTACAATTCAATCAAGCAAACAATATTTCAATCTACCATTCAAGCAATTCATCACATAAAATCATAGAAACAAGATAATGCATGCAAGCATGCCAAAGATTGTTTTATTTGAAAAAGTGGTTTATAAAGGTTCACAAACATTTTAAAACACCTAATGGTCATTTTATAAAGTGGCAAAGTCATTTGCAAAAGGTTTCACTTTATAAACCATTTTTAAAACAAGGTATCATTTTATGTGGTGTAGAAATGTTTTAGTAAGGAATTAATCTATAGGATTCTCAAAATATGTTTTAAAACCATAAAATCTTGTGTTTAGGGTCAGAGAGTTTATTTCCAAAACATTTCTCAAAGGTTTTCTTCCAAAACCATTTTTAATAAATAAACCATAATTTTATTTGACTAGAATTGGTTTAAATCCAAGATTTATTCTTTTTTTCATCAAATACATTTTTGAGACCACAATTTGTTTCCTAGGGTCAGTAGGTTCAAAACAAACCATTTTCCAAAGATTTTATCCCTAAAATAATTTTGGAATAATTTTTATATCCTAAACAAGCACACATAAGTTTCTGCAAAAACAAACATTTTACCAGAAGCTTTTTACTAAACAAAGTGCATGGTTGGCTAGGGCTTGTTTTTCTGAATCCATTTATATAAATTTTGCAAAATTTGGACGTGTGGTTTGAAAGTTATAGATTTTTCAAATTTGAACTTCTAATAGGAAAGTTTCTGTTTTTAAAACGAAGTCTGAGCCACGTGTCGAGTTCTTACTCGCTGATACCGTTTCGTCTGGATCACGCGCTGTAGGCCGTTGGATTTAAGTTGGATCGTGTGGCACAGAGACAATCATACCGCTTCAGTTAAGTTTCTATCGTGGCCATGCGATTAAGATCTAACGGTGCTAAGCACACTATCCAAAGATGGGCGCGCTACGGTGGCTACTGGCGGTGGAGCTGTCAGACGACGATGGTGGCGACGCTACAGGAGGCTAGAGGAGGAGTGGGGTGTCTCACCATGTTCACAAGGTCGAGGTGATGCTCAACGCGTGGTCGGCTTGGCAAGGGGCGCTCAGGGACGGCGGCAATTCCTCGCCGGAGTGTGCAGCGGCGTCGGTTGTGCTCAGGCGTCATCGCTGGCGTCGTTTAGGACCGTGCTAAGACAAAGTGGAGGCATGGTTAGGTGCGCACGAGGGTCGTGAGTAAGGGAGCATCATTGGGAGGTGCTGGGGCGAACGGAGGTTACCTGGGGAGGTCGCCGGAGAAAGAACAGACGCGGTGGCGCACGACTTGGAGAAGTTGCCGACGTTCTGGAACGAGCGTGGCCGAGCTGGAGGTACTGGAGGATGCGTCTGGTGCTGGCGAGTACCCTAGTGGCAACCAGGGGCAGTGGAGGTGGGTGTTCTCGCCGGAATCAACGTTAGAAGCTCGCCGGAGACAGTGGAATGCAAGCTCGAATTAGAGCAGCCTAGGGGCAGAGGGGATGCGCTGTTTTGGGGGAAAGAGAGAGCGGAGAGGGGCGCTTAAAGGAGCGTTGTTACTGGGAGGAATCACTCAGCCATCATGAAAGGTTCCCAACCTTTAATAAGGTAGAGATCCCTGTGTTTACAATGCTAGTCCCTGGATCAATAGCTAGCATCCACAGTTAAGATGTAATATCAAGAAACAAAGGTCATAATATAACTTTATAACCAGGAATAACATAATTTTATTACATCTTACATAGCTCTTTCGCTATTACATTACATTGCAGCAGAAAATCTATAAGCATGGGGTCCTTCATCTTCAAAGTGCCATAGGCAAACATGTTGGTTGTAGACTTGTAATCCTAATCAATCAACTTCACTATTATCAAACAAACCTGCAACATGACAAGTTACAGCCACAAGGGTCAATACATTTGAATTGTATTGGCAAGTTTCACTACTATATAGAATATAAGTGGACACTATCATTACATGCATATTTGGCTAAGTAGGGTTTAGGCTCATTTGCAGAAAGCAATATAGTTTTATCCTATCTTTTCAAAATAGTTATGATCTTTTGTCAAATCTTTCTGAACTCCTTGGTACACCCCAAGTGCTTCAGGTCTTTGTCAAAATCTCTTGAGCTCCTTGGTACACCCCAAGTGCTTCAAGTCTTTTTTTGTCACTTTCAAGTTTTTCTTTTAGAAATTGGAATGTCGAGATTTCCCATAGCTTCAGGCCTTACTTGCTCAGTATTGTCCATAACCGGGGACACGGCTAAGTACTTAGAATTTTATCTTCTGCAGAAGTTGTACACTTTACCCACATGACACAATCTCATCTTGTTGCCACCAGTGGCCGCTGGATAAGTACTCACCAAGATGGAGTACTGGCAGATTGAGAATGTGACGAAGTCTTTCCATAGGGTCCTCCCATACATAATGCCAGCTTGTCTTCAGGCACCATTGTAGGGTTCCTAGTTCCCTCATGTAGTTAACCTGAAGAGGCCAATGCATGGGTCTTCCACAATGTAATTGACTAAGCCAGTGCCCATTTAGCATGTGGCTGTACACGGAAGCCACAACACGAGAAACATGTTCAATCTCTAAGTCCCTGGGTGGTTTTCATCTGGTGCACAACAAAAAGAGATTGCCATATAAACATGGTTCCTCTTGTTGCCACCTTGTCCAAAACTTGAGTATCCTTGTCCACCCAGGTGGTTCATTGAGTACTTGTTTTATTATATAAAACATAAGTCTTTTCTCAACTTCATAAAATATCAACATGTATCTCTTCTCAAAATTTATAGCAGGGCTAAGCATAATACAACTACATTGTTTTCACTAAGGAATGTATAAGGGTATCCTATTAGGATTTAGCATAGCATATAGTATAGAAATCCTTTACATGCATGTTTCAAAATCCACTAAGTATAATGAAAATAGTAGGACATGGATGATAGTGTCACTTGCCTTTTTGGTAGAGGAATGTTGTTTCACTTCTTGATCTTGCTAATATCACACTCTTCTAACTTCACTACAAATCAATCAAGCAAACATAGATTCAACTAGCATTCCAACCAATATTCAATCAAATTAACACCATTAAAATAATAGAAACAAAGTCATGCATGCAAGCATGCAAAAGATAGTTTTATTTGCAAAGGTAGTTTATAATAGGCTCTAAACATTGCAAGGTTCAAAGTGGTCATTTTCTAAAGTGGCAAAGTCATTTGCAAAAAGGTTTTATCTATAAGCCATTTTAAATCAAATCATAGTTCCATGTGGTGAAAAATGTTTTTAGCAAAGCAACAATTTTATGTTGTTCACCAAATAAGTTGTTAATTCTCAAAACTTTGTGTTTAGGGTCAGTAGGTTTGAATCAACACATTTTCTAAAGGTTTTGCTCAAAAATCATTTCCATATCAAAATCAATATTTTTATTTGACTAGAAATGGGCTAATTCAATTATTCAATCCTAACCTTCACAAAATACATTTTTAAATCCATAAGTTGGTTCCTAAGGTCAGTATGTTCACAACAAACCATTTTGCAAAGATTTCAACCCCAAAATCATTTTGGAATAATTTTTATAACCTAAACAAGCATGCAAATATTTCTGCAAAAACAAACATTTTACCAGAAGATTTTTACTAAAAAAATTTCATGGTTGGCTAGGGCTTGTCTTGCTGATTCCATTGATATAAAATTTGCAAATTTTGGACGTGTGGATCAAAAGTTATGAGGTTTACAAATTTGCATCTAAATCAGATTCTAAAATCTGTTTTAAATCATCTAGTGCCACGCGGCACGTTTCCACTGGTCGGTACTGTTTCGCGTGGATCGAGCAATGTAGGCCGTCAGATCTAACTAGTAATGCACGGCACAGATCGAGCGTACCGGTTCGTTTAAGTTATTCTATCGCGTGCGTACGACTAAAATCCAACGACTCACAACTACTGGACATAAACCGGCGGCGCTAGCGGTGGTGAATGGCGGCGGCGCGGTCAGACGATGACGCTGTGGCGGCTACAGGAAGCAAAGGAGGAAACGGGGATGCTCACCGTGCTCGCGAGGTCGAGGTGAAGCTCGAGGTGGTGCTGGTCTGGCGAGGGGCGCACTGGAGCGGGAGTAATCGCTCGCCGTAGTCGGTGACGATGTCAGACGGCTCTGGAGGTCATCGAGGGCGACGTTGTAGATCACCCCGAGGAAGAATAAGGGCATGGTTAGACGCGGTTTGATCTGCTGATGAAGTGAGCATCAATAGGAGGTGCCAGGGCGGTCGAAACTTACCAGGGGAGGTCGCCGGAAAAAGAAGCAGACGTGGCGGCGGTCAGATGTTGTCGAAGCCGAGGCTCGGCAGCGGCGGTAAGCAAGCACCGGCAGAGCTGCTGGTTTGAGGAGCAAGCTTGCATGCTTGGGAAGGCGAGGCTGGACGGCGCCGGAATTTGGTCGGAGACGTCGTCGGAGCAGTGGCAAAGCGAGGCAAAAATGTCGCAGCCTGGTGGCTCCGGGGAAGCGGGGTCTGAGGGAAATCAGAGAGGAGGCGAGGGCATTTAAAACAGCGTGGTCGCGGGGTGGAGTAATGGCCGCTGTTAACGCGAATTGATCGCCGGCGTTACTGGCTGCAACGGTCGGGCGACGTGATCAGGGGGAAGACGATGCTGAGGTGGCTAGTGGGGTCCGCTTGGCAGCGTGAGAGAAGAGTGGGGAGTTGGGTCCACCGGTCAGCGTCTCTGTGGGTCAGTTAGTAGGTGCGAATCGTTTTCTGCGGGGAGAGAGGGAGTGGGCTGGTTGGGCCTTATTGGGCTGGACAGTTGGGCTGCGTCCGTTTCTATTTTTTTCTGATTGCTTTTTATTTTTCTAATTTGATTTTCTGTTTTGAAATTCAAACAACAAATCAAACTCTCAAATCAATCAAACTTCCACCACTCTTTGCATTTGAGTATGGTTCTGTTTAACAACACAAATCCAAGTCCCAAAATAAAATAATATTTTTATTTTAGGGTCCACTAATAATTAAATGACTAGACCTTAATCATTTAATTCAAATAGGATTTGTTTTATTAAAATCTTTATTTTTTTGAAATCTAAATATAAAAACTAAAAACACTTCAGTAGGTTTTATTTGAGAATATAAAATACGTAGAAAACTTGTTTAAAATAATTTAACAAGTTTTGATGTTTAATTAAAATGGTAAAACCTTTATTTTTAATAAAATTGGATATTAATAAATCCTCATTATTTTGCTTAAATGACCCTTTACTCCTTTAATCACAACAAAATATTTTATTTCAAAAACTTGGCCAAGTTTTAATTTGGCTTATAAAATAATCCTTATTTATATTTCTTCCTTTTCATTTGAAAACTAAATCTTTTTACTAAAAGATCCAAAAATAGTAATTTCACTTATTTAAAATTTTCTTTATTAAATGTTTATCTTTTCAAATCCCTTTAGGATTTCATTGATCAAAATAGGTTTGAAGGTTTCCATTTGGAATCAAAAGTTTCTTCTCACCCTGAAAATCAACAAAGTTTTATTTTATTCATTTATTTTTCACATAACAAGATTTGGAAAATCTTGGGATGTGATAGGCTACCACCCTTAAAATAAATCTCGTCCCGAGATTTGGGAAGGCTAGGGTTACAAGTAGTCTCAAAGCATCTAGGGTACTACCAGCCTTAAAAAAATTCCAACTAAATTACATCTTGGCTTGCTTGGGATCTTGGGGAAACTTCTCTAGGCAAACATCTGGATAGTGTCCTTTGTTTCCACACTTGAAACATGTGACAAGGCTGAGATCCTTCATAGGCTTGTTTATCTTGTCCTTCATCTTTTCTGGACAGTTGCTTGCATAATGTCCTTGGTTACCACAACTGAAACATGTGATAAGTTTGAGTTCTTCACGTATCTCTTGTGGACAGGTTGCTGCATAATGGCCTAGCTCTTTGCAATTGTTGCACCATACTTGGCCAATCTCTTTATACTTATGTTTCTCTGGACATTCACTAGAATAGTGTCCCATTTCTTTACAATGATTACATTGCACATGGCTTTTGTCCTTCTTTTTCTTGGGTTTCTCCAAAGCTAGGAGTGCTTCTAGTTCATGTTCTTCATATGTTATCTTATAGGTAGGAATGTCTACTGGTTTCCTGGACCTTCTATTGCTCCTTGGATAATTAATATTCCTCTTCTTTGGTCCTTTAAATTGGGTTGTATTGCATGGAGGTATCAGTGGAGATTTCCCTTTGTCCTCATCCTTCTTGGTAGACTTAGCTCCTTCTTGATAGTTTGCAATCATTTGTTGCACTCCACCTTGTTTCCTTTGTTCAACTATGGAATAGATGGGGCATTGGATAGGGACATGGTTATTTCCTTCACATAAGTAACAAGTATCTTGAGATGTGGGACATTGGCCAACTGGATGTTTCTCTTCACAGTTGGGGCATTGATCTCCATGCTCCTTGGAAGTGTGATCCTTGTCTCCACAAATATTGCAAGCTTTGGCTCCTTCTAGAATAAAATCTTTGTCATCTTTGTTGTCACAAACTCCTTTGGAAAAGTTGCTTTCCATGTTGAGCATTTGATCTGTCACCTTATGCAACATTTGGGCTTGAGTTTCCAAAAATCCTTGCAGGGTTGGATCTTCCCCACTGGTGTTGGCTATGAATTGAGCTGTCATTTGGTTCAACTGGTTTTGGGTTGCTATGAGTTCTCCCATGTTGTCTTCTTGGTTGTTGTTGTCATCAACCTTGATGTTGGAGTCTCTTGGAGTAGTCATCTGTTTGGGTTGAATTGAGATTAGAATAGGCAAAAGATTTTCTAAGGAAATAATTCTAATCACACACATCACAATTCACTCAAGCAATGTGGAAGCAATCACAAGCCAAACATTTCACTCAAACAACAAAGTTCAAGCACATTTTTAGGCAACAAAATATTTTTGTTACACCACATAAGTTGGTGGGTTTGACTTAACTAAAATATGGTAGTCCATCTATATGGTTCACTTGTGATCTTTCCATTTTTCTTGGTTGATTCTTCTTGCATGAGGTCATGGTTTCCTTGGGAAAAAACTTGGTCACAAAACTTCAAAAGTGACAATGGCTCCTTCTAAGTTGTGTTTCCTTAGTCTCCAAATCTTGAGCAAGATTTCTTGTCTCACTTGTAGTCCTTAGTGATATCCAAGGTTGAAGGCCTTGGTGAATATGCTGAAGATGTTGAAGTCATTAGAGTTGAAGATGTTGAAGTCATTAGAGTTGAAGAAGTCCTTTGTACATGGTGAAGTCTTTGGCCATGGGGTAGGCTTTGTTCATCAAGTTTTGAAATATAGGAGATGTGGAATCAAAACCAAAATGATTGAGGAAAGAGTTTTACAAGATTGTTTGTAAATAAGTTTTGGAACAAATACAACTCCTATTTCTAAGGGTTTTTGTCCAATCCTAGGTTTACAAATCCACAGGCAACACAATGCTCTGATACCATCTAAAAGGTTCCCAACCTTTAATAAGGTAGAGATCCCTGTGTTTACAATGCTAGTCCCTGGATCAATAGCTAGCATCCACAGTTAAGATGTAATATCAAGAAACAAAGGTCATAATATAACTTTATAACTAGGAATAACATAATTTTATTACATCTTACATAGCTCTTTGGCTATTACATTACATTGCAGCAGAAAATCTATAAGCATGGGGTCCTTCATCTTCAAAGTGCCACAGGCAAACATGTTGGTTGTAGACTTGTAATCCTAATCAATCAACTTCACTTTTATCAAACAAACCTGCAACATGACAAGTAACAGCCACAAGGGTCAATACATTTGAATTGTATTGGCAAGTTTCACTACTATGTAGAATATAAGTGGATCCTATCATTACATGCATATTTGGCTAAGTAGGGTTTAGGCTCATTTGCAGAAAGCAATATAGTTTTATCCTATCTTTTCAAAATAGTTATGATCTTTTGTCAAATCTTTATGAACTCCTTGGTACACCCCAAGTGCTTCAGGTCTTTGTCAAAATCTCTTGAGCTCCTTGGTACACCCCAAGTGCTTCAAGTCTTTTTTTGTCACTTTCAAGTTTTTCTTTTAGAAATTGGAATGTCGAGATTTCCCATAGCTTCAGGCCTTAGTTGCTCAGTATTGTCCATAACCGGGGACATGGCTAAGTACTTAGAATTTTATCTTCTGCAAAAGTTGTACACTTTACCCACATGACATAATCTCATCTTGTTGCCACCAGTGGCCGCTGGATAAGTACTCACCAAGATGGAGTTCTGGCAGATTGAGAATGTGACAAAGTCTTTCCATAGGGTCCTCCCATACATAATGCCAGCTTGTCTTCAGGCACCATTGTAGGGTTCCTAGTTCCCTCATGTAGTTAACCTGAAGAGGATAATGCATGGGTCTTCCACAATGTAATTGACTAAGCCAGTGCCCATTTAGCATGTGGCTGTACACGGAAGCCACAACACGAGAAACATGTTCAATCTCTAAGTCCCTGGGTGGTTTTCATCTGGTGCACAACAAAAAGATATTGCCATGTAAACATGGTTCCTCTTGTTGCCACCTTGTCCAAAACTTGAGTATCCTTGTCCACCCAGGTGGTTCATTGAGTACTTGTTTTATTATATAAAACATAAGTCTTTTCTCAACTTCATAAAATCTCAACATGTATCTCTTCTCAAAATTTATAGCAGGGCTAAGCATAATACAACTACATTGTTTTCACTAAGGAATGTATAAGGGTATCCTATTAGGATTTAGCATAGCATATAGTATAGAAATCCTTTACATGCATGTTTCAAAATCCACTAAGTATAATGAAAATAGTAGGACATGGATGATAGTGTCACTTGCCTTTTTGGTAGAGGAATGTTGTTTCACTTCTTGATCTTGCTAATATCACACTCTTCTAACTTCACTACAAATCAATCAAGCAAACATAGATTCAACTAGCATTCCAACCAATATTCAATCAAATTAACACACATAAAATAATAGAAACAAAGTCATGCATGCAAGCATGCAAAAGATAGTTTTATTTGCAAAGGTGGTTTCTAATAGGCTCTAAACATTGCAAGGTTCAAAGTGGTCATTTTCTAAAGTGGCAAAGTCATTTGCAAAAAGGTTTTATCTATAAGCCATTTTAAATCAAATCATAGTTCCATGTGGTGAAAAATGTTTTTAGCAAAGCAACAATTTTATGTTGTTCACCAAATAAGTTGTTAATTCTCAAAACTTGGTGTTTAGGGTCAGTAGGTTTGAATCAACACATTTTCCAAAGGTTTTGCTCAAAAATCATTTCCATATCAAAATCAATATTTTTATTTGACTAGAAATGGGCTAATTCAATTATTCAATCCTAACCTTCACAAAATACATTTTTAAATCCATAAGTTGGTTCCTAAGGTCAGTATGTTCACAACAAACCATTTTGCAAAGATTTCAACCCCAAAATCATTTTGGAATAATTTTAATAACCTAAACAAGCATACAAATATTTCTGCAAAAACAAACATTTACCAGAAGCTTTTTACTAAACAAATTGCATGGTTGGCTAGGGCTTGTCTTGCTGATTCCATTGATATAAAATTTGCAAATTTTGGACGTGTGGATCAAAAGTTATGACGTTTACAAATTTGCATCTAAATCAGATTCTAAAATCTGTTTTAAATCATCTAGTGCCACGCGACACGTTTCCACTGGTCAGTACCATTTTGCGTGGATCGAGCGATGCACGCCGTCAGATCTAACTAGTAATGCATGGCACAGATCGAGCGTACCGGTTCGTTTAAGTTATTCTATCGCGTGCGTACGATTAAAATCCAACGACTCACAACTACTGGACATAAACCGGCGGCGCTAGCGGTGGTGAACGGCGGCGGCGCGGTCAGACGATGACGCTGCAGCGGCTACAGGAAGCAAAGGAGGAAACGGGGATGCTCACCGTGCTCGTGAGATCGAGGTGAAGCTCGAGGTGGTGCTGGTCTGGCGAGGGGCGCACTAGAGCGGGAGTAATCGCTCGCCGGAGTCGGTGACGACGTTAGACGGCTCTAGAGGTCGTCGAGGGCGACGTTGTAGATCATCCCGAGGAAGAATAAGGGCATGGTTAGACGCGGTTTGATCTGCTGATGAAGTGAGCATCAATAGGAGGTTCCGGGGCGGTCGAAACTTACCAGGGGACGTCGCCGGAAAAAGAAGCAGACGCGGCGGCGCTCAGATGTTGTCGAAGCCGAGGCTCTGGGGCGAGCGCGGGCGAACGGAAAGCACTGGCAGGTGCGCGCGGGTCTGAGGAGCAAGCTTGCATGCTTGGGAAGGCGAGGCGAGGCTGGACGGCACCGGAATTTGGTCGGAGATGTCGTCGAAGTAGTGGCAAAGCGATACGAAAATGTCGCAGCCTGGTGGCTCCGGGGAAGCGGGGTCTAAGGGAAATCAGAGAGGAGGCGAGGGCATTTAAAACAGCATGGTCGCGGGATGGAGTAATGGCCGCTGTTAACGCGAATTGGTCGCCGGCGTTACTGGCTGCAACGGTCGGGAGACGTGATCAGGGGGAAGACGATGTGGAGGTGGCTATTGGGGTCCGCTTGGCAGCGTGAGAGAAGAGTGGGGAGTTGGGTCCACCGGTCAGCGTCTCTGTGGGTCAGTTAGTAGGTGCGAATCTTTTTCCGCGGGGAGAGAGGGAGTGTGCTGGTTGGGCCTTGTTGGGCTGGACAGTTGGGCTGCGTCCGTTTCTTTTTTTTTCTTTCTGATTTCTTTTTCTAATTTGATTTTCTGTTTTGAAATTCAAACAACAAATCAAACTCTCAAATCAATCAAACTTCCACCACTCTTTGCATTTGAGTATGGTTCTGTTTAACAACACAAATCCAAGTCCCAAAATAAAATAATATTTTTATTTTAGGGTCCACTAATAATTAAATGACTAGACCTTAATCATTTAATTCAAATAGGATTTGTTTTATTAAAATCTTTATTTTTTTGAAATCTAAATATAAAAACTAAAAACACTTCAGTAGGTTTTATTTGAGAATATAAAATACTTAGAAAACTTGTTTAAAATAATTTAACAAGTTTTGATGTTTAATTAAAATGGTAAAACCTTTATTTTTAATAAAATTGGATATTAATAAATCCTCATTATTTTGCTTAAATGACCCTTTACTCCTTTAATCACAACAAAATTTTATTTCAAAAACTTGGCAAAGTTTTAATTTGGCTTATAAAATAATCCTTATTTATATTTCTTCCTTTTCATTTGAAAACTAAATCTTTTTACTAAAAGATCCAAAAATAGTAATTTCACTTATTTAAAATTTTCTTTATTAAATATTTATCTTTTCAAATCCCTTTAGGATTTGTTTGATCAAAATAGGTTTGAAGGTTTCCATTTGGAATCAAAAGTTTCTTCTCACCCTAAAAATCAACAAAGTTTTATTTTATTCATTTATTTTTCACATAACAAGATTTGGAAAATCTTGGGATGTGACACATCAACAGGTATTCATCGCCGCATTCAATCGGCAGCAACGGCAGGGCGTGGCTGGCGCGAGGTTGATGATGCTGAGGTGGCGTGGGACCTGTCTGTCAGCGAGGTGGAGAGAGTGGGTACGGGGTCCACCTGTCTGCGTCTGTGTGGGTGTGAGTTCGAGTGAAAAACGATTTGCAGTGGGGAAAGAAAGATTGGTTGCGAGTTGGGCCTTCCTGGGTCTGTTTGCTGGGCTGCTGTTGTTTCATTTTTTTATACTGAAGCTTTTTCCTTTTTCCATTTGATTTTCTATTTTGATTTTGTTTAACCAATTCAAACACTTATTTGATTTCAAATCTTTGCTAGATTTTGTGTAGGTTTAGATACTGGTTAGTAGCACATTCTGATGCCAATTTTGGAATTTAATTTATTCCTTTTTGGGTCTTTTATTTATTCAAAAAAATGCTTAGTTTTAAATCATATAAGATTTATTAATATTTCTAAACACCATTTGATTTTCCAAAACTATCCAAATCTTTTCAGTAGGTTTTTATTTGATTAGTTGGTTCAAATAATTCATCTTGAATTATTTGGAAAGTATTTAATAAGATTTATTAATCATTTAAGATTGGGTATTTGTTTTAATTCCAATAGGATTTGGTTTAGATCATTTTATTTTATTTTGGAATTTTTTTAACCAATATTTTATTTAGATTTAGATTATAATTCATTCCACTTGTTTATGGGTTAGGCCAAGATTTGGTTTGGTCTTTAAATATTCTTTATTTAATAATTCTTTCTTCATCTTATAAAATCCATATCTTTTTATTTAGAGATCCAAACTTGGTGATTCCAATTTGTGAATTCTTATTTGATATTTATTTATCCTTTTAAAGATCTTTAGGATCCTTTGCTCACCACTTGGTATGGATTTTAGATAAGGGCTTTATTGTCTTTGGAAATTCAATTCCTTTATTAAATCCATAAGATTTTTATTTATGGTTCCAAATTGAGTGAAACCAATTTCCATGGTCTTATAATATTCTATTTGTCTTTCTTGATCATTTGTGAATGTTTGTTGATCAATTTTTATATGGATAAAATCCATGGATTTGGAGATACTTTGGAAATGATTTTTATTCCATTAGGGTTTAGGGATTTGGATTTATTTTCCAAATGTTTAAATTTCCAGATACATTCATTGAGGAATGCAATTCCCTTGATTTGGATTTTGTTGGATTCAAACTTTTACCAAAGTTTGTTCAAGATGGAATTTTAAGTTTCCTTTTTGAAACAAAAGTTTCTTTTCACCTTGATTTTCAACAAAAAATTATTTTGTTTATTTTATTTTTCACATTACAAGATTTGGAAAATCTTGGGATGTGACAGGCTACCACCCTTAAAATATATCTCGTCCCGAGATTTGGGAAGGCTAGGGGTTACAAGTTGGCTCAAAAGCATCTACGGTACTACCACCCTTAAAATTTTCCAACTAGATTACATCTTGTCTTACTTGGGATTGGTGTAACTTTCCTGGACAGAGGTTTGCAGAGTGTCCTAGCTCCTTGCATTTGAAACATGTGATAAGGTTGAGGTATTGAGGTGGCTTCTCTGGACAATATGATGCATAATGTCCTAACTTTTTGCAGTGGTTGCACATCACTTGGCTAACATCCTTCCTCATCTTGGGTTTCACTAGTTTTTGTTTGTCCTCTTGGCTCTTCTTTTCGGGGCATTCACTGGCATAGTGTCACATCTCTTTGCAATTGTAACATTGTCACTGGCTTTTGTCCTTCTTCTTCTTTTTGGGTCTCTCCAAAGCTAGGAGTTCTTCTAGTTCATGCTCTTCATACCTCACCTCAAAGGTGGGAAATCTTTCTCTCTTCTTGGGGCAGTTACTAGAGATATGACCTTCTTCTTCACAAGAGTAGCAACACTTTGTGGTCACTTTGGATTTGGCCTTATTTGGCATGGTTCTGACTTTGCCTTCATCCATCTTGGTAGAAGTTGTTCCCTTATGGAGGTTTCCAAACATTTGATGCATTCCATCTTGCTTCATTTGTTGAACTATAGGATAGATGGGGCATTGAATAGGGGCATGATCATTTCCTTCACATAGGAAACAAGTCACTTGAGATGTGGGGCATTGATTAGTTGGATGTCTCTCTTCACAATTAGGGCATTGATCTTCATGCTCCTTGGAAGTGTGATCCTTGTCTCCACAAATATTGCAAGCTTGGGTTCCTTCTAGATTAACATCTTTGTCATCCTTGTTGTCATCAGCTCTTTGGGAAAAGTTTTCTCCCATGTTGATCATTTGAGTAACCAATCCTTGCAACAATTGGGATTGAAGTTTCAAAATCCTTTGTATGGCTGGGTCTAGTCCATTGTTGTTGGCTAAAAGCTGAGTTGTCACTTGGCTCAACTGGTTTTGGGTTGCTATGAGTTCTCCCATGTTGTCCTCTTGGTTGTTGTTGTTGTTGTTGTCATCAACCTTGATGTTGGGGTTTCTTGGAGAAGTCATCTGTTTGGGTTGGTTTTGGATTAGAATAGGCAAAATATTTCTAAGGGAATAATTCTAATCACACACATCACAATTCACACCAACAATGTGCAAGCAATCACAAGCAAACACTCCTTCCAAACACAAGTTTCCAAGCATATTCTTAGGCAATCAAAAATATTTTTGTTACACCACATAAGTTGGTGGGTTTGACTTAAACAAAATATGGTGGTCCGTCTATATGGTTCACTTGTGATCTTTCCATCTTTCTTGGTTGATTCTTTTTGCATGAGATCATGGTTTCCTTGGGAAAACTCTTGGTCACAAAACTTCAAAGGTGATGATGGATCCTTCTAAGTTGTGTTTCCTTAGTCTCCAAATCTTGTGCAAGATTTCTTGTCTCACTTGTCCTTAGTGATATCCAAGGTTGAAGTCCTTGGTGAAAATGCTGAAGATGTTGAAGTCATTAGAGTAGAAGATGTTGAAGTCATTAGAGTAGAAGACGTTGAAGTCATTAGAGTAGAAGATGTCTTTTGCACATGGTGAAGTCTTTGGCCATGGGGTAGGCTTTATCCATCAAGTTGAAATAGAAGAGATGTAGAATCAAAACCAAAATGGTTGAGGAAAGAGTTTACAAGATTGTTTGTAAATAAGTTTTGGAACAAATGCAACTCCTATTTTTCTAAGGGTTTTGTCCAATCCTAGGTTTACAAATCCTACAGGCAACACAATGCTCTGATACCATCTGTAAGGTTCCCAACCTTTGATAAGGTAGAGATCCCTGTGTTTACAATGCTAGTCCCTGGATCAATAGCTAGCATCCATAGTTAAGATGTAATATCAAGAAACAAAGGTCATAATACAACTTTATAACCAGGAATAAAATAAGTTATTACATCTTACATAGCTCATTTGGCTATTACATTACATTGCAGCAGAATATCTATAAACATGGGGTCTGTCATCTTCAAAGTGCCACAGGCAGACATGTTGGTTGTAGACTTGTAATCCTAATCATTTAAACTTCACTAATATCAAACAAACCTACAACATAACAAGTTACAGCCACAAGGGTCAATACATTTGAATTGTATTGGCAAGTGATACTATGGTAGAATAGTAGTATCTGTCATCTATATGCATTTGGCTAAGTGGAGCTTAGGCTTGCATTGCTCAAAAATAGATTTTCCTATCAGTTGAAAACACCAAGTTTTTGTTTTGGCAAAAATCACCCAGGGCATCTACCAATCAAAGATTGAAGATCCTTTAACCCTTGTTCAACCACAAGTTTTAACTTAGAAATTTGGATGATGAGATTCTTGATAGCTTCCATGTCTTGATGCTCAAATTTTCCTTTGCCAGGACATGGCTAAGTACTTAGATTTTACACTCTGCAGAGGTGGTGCACTTTCCCCACAAGACTTGGTTTCACCAAGACAAGATCTTTCAGAAGCCTTCCCTTAGACCAAAATGGACGCGCTCCAACCTATCAAACCCCTACCACCAACTGTCCATTTGGCTAAGTTATTGCAACCTATATGATCCAGGCAGAGCCCATAATGCCAAGTGGCTGCACTTGAAGCTTCTCAACATTTGACATCTCAAATCTCTTTGTTCCTGGGTGGCCACCCACAAGTGAGATACACAAGGTTCACCAGTCCCCTGGCCTTGTGTAACCAATCAACACAAACCATTCCTTCCATTCCACCCAGGTGATTCATTCACTTAGTTGTTTTATTAAACAAAACACAAGTCCTCAGACTTAGAAATTTTTCCATAGCATGAATATATATTCCACCCTTGTTTTCTACTAGCTAAGCTAAGCATGATAGTGATAGGAATCTTAACTTAGGAAATTTTCACTAAGGTTTCATCTACTAGGTTTTCCCATAGCATGGTTTATACTTAGCATTCCATGCAAGTCTTACTTAGAAATATCACTAATGCATAGGGAAAATAATGGGACAAAGGTATGAAGCATCACTTGCCTTTTTGGTAGAGAGTATAAGTTCACTTCCTTGTTCTTTGCAATGTTCACTCACTTCAAATCACTACAATTCAATCAAGCAAACAATATTTCAATCTACCATTCAAGCAATTCATCACATAAAATCATAGAAACAAGATAATGCATGCAAGCATGCCAAAGATTGTTTTATTTGAAAAAGTGGTTTATAAAGGTTCACAAACATTTTAAAACACCTAATGGTCATTTTATAAAGTGGCAAAGTCATTTGCAAAAGGTTTCACTTTATAAACCATTTTTAAAACAAGGTATCATTTTATGTGGTGTAGAAATGTTTTAGTAAGGAATTAATCTATAGGATTCTCAAAATATGTTTTAAAACCATAAAATCTTGTGTTTAGGGTCAGAGAGTTTATTTCCAAAACATTTCTCAAAGGTTTTCTTCCAAAACCATTTTTAATAAATAAACCATAATTTTATTTGACTAGAATTGGTTTAAATCCAAGATTTATTCTTTTGTTTCACCAAATACATTTTTGAAACCACAATTTGTTTCCTAGGGTCAGTAGGTTCAAAACAAACCATTTGCCAAAGATTTTATCCCTAAAATCATTTTGGAATAATTTTTATATCCTAAATAAGCACACATAAGTTTCTGCAAAAACAAACATTTTACCAGAAGATTTTTACTAAAAAAGTGCATGGTTGGCTAGGGCTTGTTTTTATGAATCCATTGATATAAAGTTTGCAAAATTTGGACGTGTGGTTTGAAAGTTATAGATTTTTCAAATTTGAACTTCTAATAGGAAAGTTTCTGTTTTTAAAACAAAGTCTCAGCCATGTGTCGAGTTCTTACTCGCTGATACCGTTTCGTCTGGATCACGAGCTGTAGGCCGTTGGATTTAAGTTGGATCATGTGGCACAGAGACAATCATACCGCTTCAGTTAAGTTTCTATCGTGGCCATGCGATTAAGATCTAACGGTGCTAAGCACACTATCCAAAGATGGGCGGCGCTGCGGTGTGGCTACTGGCAGCGGAGCTGTCAGACGACGATGGTGGCGATGCTACAGGAGGCTAGAGGAGGAGTGGGGTGGCTCACCGTGCTCGCGAGGTCGAGGTGATGCTCAACGCGTGGTCGGCTTGGCAATGGGCGCTCAGGGACGGCGGCAATTCCTCGCTGGAGTGTGCAGCGGCGTCGGTTGTGCTCAGGCGTCATCGCTGGCATCGTTTAGGACCGTGCTAAGACAAAGTGGAGGCATGGTTAGGTGCGCACGAGGGTCGTGAGTAAGGGAGCATCATCGGGAGGTGCTGGGGTGAACGGAGGTTACCTGGGGAGGTCGCCGGAGAAAGAATAGACGCGACGGCGCACGACTTGGAGAAGTTGCCGATGTTCTGGAACGAGTGTGGCCGAGCTGTAGGTACTGGAGGATGCGTCTGGTGCTGGCGAGTACCCTAGTGGCAACCAGGGGCAGTGGAGGTGGGTGTTCTCGCCGGAATCGACGTTAGAAGCTCGCCGGAGACAGTGGAATGCGAGCTCGAATTAGAGCAGCCTAGGGGCAGAGGGGATGCGCTGTTTTGGGGGAAAGAGAGAGCAGAGAGGGGCGCTTAAAGGAGCGTTGTTACTGGGAGGAATCACTCAGCCATCAACGCGTATTCATCGCCGCATTCAATCGGCAGCAACGGCAGGGCGTGGCTGGCGCGAGGTTGGTGATGCTGAGGTGGCATGGGACCTGTCTGTCAGCGAGGTGGAGAGAGTGGGTACGGGGTCCACCTGTCTGCGTCTGTGTGGGTGTGAGTTCGAGTGAAAAATGATTTGCAGTGGGGAAAGAAAGATGGGCTGCGAGTTGGGCCTTCCTGGGTCTGTTTGATGGGCTGCTGTTGTTTCATTTTTTTTATACTAAAGCCTTTTCCTTTTTCAATTTGATTTTCTGTTTTGATTTTGTTTAACCAATTCAAACACTTATTTGATTTCAAATCTTTGCCAGATTTTGTGTAGGTTTAGATACTGGTTAGTAGCACATTCTGATGCCAATTTTGGGAATTTAATTTATTCCTTTTTGGGTCTTTTATTTATTCAAAAAAGGCTTAGTTTTAAATCATATAAGATTTATTAATATTTCTAAACACCATTTGATTTTCCAAAACTATCCAAATATTTTTAGTAGGTTCTTATTTGATTAGTTGGTTCAAATAATTCATCTTGAATTATTTGGAAAGTATTTAATAAGATTTATTAATCATTTAAGATTGGGTGTTTGTTTTAATTCCAATAGGATTTGGTTTAGATCATTTTATTTTATTTTGGAATTTCTTTAACCAATATTTTATTTAGATTTAGATTATAATTCATTCCACTTGTTTATGGGTTAGGCCAAGATTTGGTTTGGTCTTTAAATATTCTTTATTTAATAATTCTTTCTTCATCTTATAAAATCCATATCTTTTTATTTAGAGATCCAAACTTGGTGATTCCAATTTGTGAATTCTTATTTGATATTTCTTTATCCTTTTAAAGATCTTTAGGATCCTTTGCTCACCACTTGGTATGGATTTTAGATAAGGGCTTTATTGGCTTTGGAAATTCAATTCCTTTATTAAATCCATAAGATTTTTATTTATGGTTCCAAATTGAGTGAAACCAATTTCCATGGTCTTATAATATTCTATTTGTCTTTCTTGATCATTTGTGAATGTTTGTTGATCAATTTTTATATGGATCAAATCCATGGATTTGGAGATACTTTGGAAATGATTTTTATTCCATTAAGGTTTAGGGCTTTGGATTTATTTTCCAAATGTTTAAATTTCTAGATACATTCATTGTGGAATGCAATTCCCTTGATTTGGATTTTGTTGGATTCAAACTTTTACCAAAGTTTGTTCAAGATGGAATTTTACGTTTCCTTTTTGAAACAAAAGTTTCTTTTCACCCTGATTTTCAACAAAAAATTATTTTGTTTATTTTATTTTTCACATTACAAGATTTGTAAAATCTTGGGATGTGACAATAAATGAGTTAAGTACAAGTTACCGCGAAGAGGCACATTGGATATAAGATAGGGAAGTAATAATCCAAAGGACTTGGCTTGATCAAATATAACATATGAAGATCCCTTAATTCTTCATGAGTTATCCAAGTCCCCAATGCCCTCAATAAACACCTATTGATCAAGTTTGAGCTAGTTGGTCCCCAACCAAGTTGGGTCCTAAGAGGTTAGTCACAATAGGCTTGGCAACCCAAATGGTTCTTTTCTTGACACCACTTTGAGTTCCAACAAACTTGGCAAACACATTTCCATCCTTATCCTTCCTAAGAGAATAATCATCATCAACAATGATAGGGTTAGATAAGGTACCTTTTGAACATGAAGAGGCAAAGTGCCCCTTCACACGACATATGTAGCAACAAGTGCTCCCCTTTCTCTTCTTCATTGATTTCTTGGCTTGGGGAGCATTATCTTGATTTTTCTTCGGAAGTGGCCTAACTTCAACTTGGGATTGAACATGAACTTGTGGCCACTTCCCTTGTTGCTTCTCACTCAAGTGCTTTTTCTTCAATGGACAAGATCTGACATGATGTCCTTCAACCTTGCACTTGAAGCAAATAATATTGGCCGAATTCTTGACTTGGTTTTGGCCCTTCTTATTGCTTGTATTGGACTTGTTCTTGTTATTGGAGTTGAATCCAAGTCCACTTTTATCATTAGGGGATTTTTGCGCACTCAAGATATTATCGAGTGTGTATTTCCCTTCATGAATCTTTTCCAAGTCATTCCTTAAGGAAGTGACTTGGGCCTTGAGCTCTTTTATTTCCTGTATAGGGTTAGTATAAATACAAGTGCTAGAGGAAGTAAAAGCTTCATTGTTAGAGCAACAAGGCAAAGCAATTAATCCAACACAAGGTTTATCAATAGTATGGCTAGATGGATTACTAGGACTAGCACATGGCAAAATAGCATTTTGATTAGAAGTTGTGCTAATGTCCAAAAGAGGCTCATAAGATGTTATCTTAGTAATACTTGCCTCACAAGCTAACTTTAGCCCATCATGGGAGATTAGAAGATCATTATGAGAGCCCGAGAGCATTTCATGACTTTCTTCCAATTTCCTATACTTGATAGTTAGCAACTCAAGTTGAGCCCTTAGCTCAACATTCTCCTTTAGGGTAGATGCTTCACAAGAAGTAGAGTTAGTAGCACAAGCATCATTAATGGAATTTTCCTTTTCAAGCTCATAAGATTTAATTTTTTGTGTGAGGAGACAATTAGTGTGCTTCTCCTCGGCAAGCTCTTGCTTAAGGAGATTCAATCTCCGACTCACATCATCAAGTTGGAAATCCAACTCCTCTATGGTTCCCGTTTGTTTAGTTATGGTGTCCATAACGTGTTTGAGACAAGTAACGGCCTTATTATTACCACGAAGAGAGGTACACAAAAAAGTCAACTCAAGCAAGAGAGCACTAGTATCCTCATCAATGTCATCATCACTATCATCATTATCATTGCTATTATCTTTACAAGATATATTGGGATCCAAAGTAGGAGATACCTTTGATCCTCTTGCCATAAGGCACATGTGAGCATGGGAGAATGAAGATGAGGATATTCTTGAATCTTCATTCATGATCATGTCTTTCTCCATAGAATGTTTGATTTCCTCTACATTGTTAGATAAACAACTAGAGGAAATAGAAGCATTTTGTTCATGGTAACAAGGCAAATCAAGCATATCATCTCCACTAGTACTCAAATAATTTCTAGAGGATATACAAGGACTAGCAACACAGGGGGATATAGCATTATTGTTGCAAGAAGTGCTTAAGTCCAAAGAAGAAACATTGCAATGGGATAGAGATGAAGGATCATCATTAGCGAGCACAATATCAACATTGCAATTCCCAACACCACTCACCATATCTTTACCTTGTGTCTTGCCACACATTGGTGAAGTGGGTGAAGATGAGAACTCATCGCGGCCGGATGTGGAAGCAACTTGGAGCTCTTCATGATGTGAAGGAAAAGAGATCTCCTCGGATAAACCACCGACAATATTAGAAATGGAACCACCAAATATTTCTTTAAGCTTGGTCCACTTCTCATGAGACGACTTGCGCTTTACAATTGTCAAGAACAAATTAACTGTGGGGCTCAAAGAGAAAATAAGCTCATTAGATACTTGAGCTTCGAGATGTAAATTTTTCTCATCCTCTAATGATAGATTTTGAGGATCCATAGGAGGAGAAAAACCTACATCTAGAAATCTCTCAATATTTGGACACAAGGTCCGAAGATTACAAAGTAAGCAATTTCTCCACATAGAATAATTTGTGCCATCAAAGATAATTGTGTCATTGTGCACTATACTACTAGCCGACATCTTTACACTCTAGGCGGTGAAGCCTAAACAAGGAGAGACCTTGCTCTGATACCAATTGTAAGGATAGAGATGTCGCCTAGAGGGGGGTGAATAGGCAATTTCAAAACTATTACGGTTTTGGCTTGATAGAATGCGGAATTAAACTAACGTTTATTTTACAAGCACAAAACCTAAATACACTAGGCTCAACTAAGTGCACCAACAACAAATTAAGCTAAGCAAGATAGCACAAGATAAATATACCACAAGTGATAAGCAAGATATAAGTACTTCAAGCTCGATGGCTATCACAAGGAAAGTAAGCTCGGATATAGAGATAACCGAGGCACGCGGAGACGAATATGTATTCCCGTGTTCACCACCTTTGGGAAGGGGGCTACGTCACGTTGGATAGGTGTGAGGTTCCACGAAGGATTCCTCACGCGCCAGAAAGGCTCACCTTCTTCTCCGACTCTATCCCACGAAGGAATAGGCCCTTTCCTTATGGCTAGCTTTTCTTCCACTCCGGAGATGGCAAGCTCCAAAACCACTTCACAAGCTCCACGAAGGAAAATCCCGGGTCTCTTCACAATCTTCCACGAAGAGAACACCGCGGTAACAACCGCCAAGCCAACTAGGAGGTCACCCTCCAAGAGTAACAAGCTCACGGTCTCTCACTCGAACAAATCGTAATGGAGAGCTCAACACTTATGCAAGAATGCAAAGCAAGACCACCAAGGGTGCTCAAATCCTTCACTCTCAAATCCCACCAAAGCAACAAGTGCTAGGGAGGAATTAGAGAGGGAGAAAAATGGTGGAAGTCAACCAATGACTCCAAGATCTAGATCCAATGGGTTCCCCTCACTTAGAGGAGGAATTGACTGGTGGGGATTGTAGATCTAGATCTCCTCTTCCAAAGCCCTCAAAAATATGCAAGAATCATAGGAGGGAAGGGGGAGGAAGCAAGCTCAAGAGGTTCAACAATGGAGGTCAATTTCGTGGTCAAGAACGCACTAAAACGTTGGGAGAAGAACCCCCTTTTATAGTGGAAAGCAAATATGGCCGTTGGGAGAAAACTGTGCGAATCCGGTTGAAAGTTCGGTTGGACCGGCTCCAGAACCGGATGGTTCGGTTCCTGGACCGGAAAACCGGATCTCAACCGGGATAAGGGTCAGTACATAGTCTCGGATAGACTCGGTATAGAAAAACCAAAAATTCTGGTTGAATCTCGGTTGAAACCCGGTTGAATCTCGGTTTTCCGGTGCTGGCACCGGACCACCCGGTCTGGGAGCCGGTTGAACCGGATCCACAACCGGGATGAAACTGACTTTACGGAAAACGCAATAACTTTTGCATCCGGACTCTGATTTCGATGACCTTGGGCTTGTTTTGACAAGGACAACAAGACCTACAAGATTGTACAGAGAAACATCATAGCCCAACAAAGGAGGATAGAACCAAATTAAGAAAGGTAAGAAGCCTCCCTAAATAAGAACCGATAAAACCTTCAAACTCGAAAACGCCATAGAAGATGCATACAAATTCCGTTTTCGATGAACTTGGGCTTGTTGAAGAGATAGAAACAAGCTCAAGAACCTCACATGGAGAAACACCAAGAAACAAAAAAATAGGAAGATGCAAAGTATGCAAACAATTGAGCTCCCTATGATGATGCGATCAAGTTACACAACCGAGAGCCCCTCTTGATAGTGTGGCTATCTATCCTATAACCCGGTCTCCCAACAACCACCTTGAGACCGGTAAAAGGAAAACCTAGCAAGGACATACCTTTGCCTTGTGCATCCTGCTTGATCTTGATGACAACGCTTCAATCTCCACCCAAGCCAGAATGCAACACTTGATCATTGTTGCTTCGTGAAGACTCCTAATTTGCTCCCCATACACCACTATGGGATAGCTTCATTAATACATGTCTTCACATGTCCATTATCACCAATATGGACGGCAAGTTTCAAGAAAATGATCTTCTCGAGATGCTTATCTTGAACTTGCCCTTCTCAACCTTGATGACGATCACCACTTGATGTCATCCTCTCATGGGCTATATAATATCTTAATTTTTGAAGCATGCCCATGGAAAGATACCTGTCCCATATAGAAAACGCAAAGGCAAATATATAATGGGTTAGTTCATGATGCATAATTGACAAGGCTTACCATACCACAAGACCATGTGGTACATTCTTTATGCTTCATGTGTTGACCAACTTGAAATCACTCTTCACTCTTTGTATTGGTCAACCAAGTATCTTCTCTTGCTCCATCTTAATATCTTGAGGTACATAAGGAACTCTTCATTTGATTATATGCTCTAAATCATAGTCAACCATAGCTCAACTAATGAGGCTATCATGACACCAACTTAGAGCCATATCTTGAATTCTTCTATTGAGATCACACTCTCAAGATCTTGATCATATCATATTCTTCTCTTCAACTCAATGTTTTTTATGCCAATACTCAAGGTATATCTTTATCTTCATGGCATCCATACTTGAATCCAACACATGGACTACACGCATGACCTATGGAATATACCTTCATACAAAACTCAGTAAAAACATTAGTCCATAGGGATTGTCATTTGTCACATCCCAAAATTTTCCAAATTTTGAAATGTGAAAAATAAATAAACAAAATAAAATTTTGCTGAAATTTAGGGTGAGAAGAAACTTTTTGATTCCAATTGGAAACATCCAAACCTAATTTGAACAAATAAAATCCTAAAAGGATTTAAAAAGATAAACAATTAATAAATAAAATTATGATAGTTGGAATTACCATTTTTGGATCCTTAAATAAAAATATATGGTTTTTATAAAGCAAAGGTAGAATTATAAATAAGGATTAATTTATAAAGCCAAATTAAAACTTGGCCAAGCTTTTGAAATAAAACATTTCTATTTGATAAAAAGAGTAAATGTCTATTTAAATTAAATAATAAGGATTTATTAATATCCAATTTTATTAAAGTAAAGGCTTTTCCATTTTAATTAAACACTAAAACTTGTTAAATTATTTTAAACAAGTTTTCCAAGTGTTTTATATTTTCAAATAAAACCTACTGAAATGGTTTTGGTATTATTTAGATTTCAAATGGAGATTTTAAATAAATCAAATCCTATTTGAATTAATAACTAAAGGACTATTTTATTTAATTATTAAATAGATCCTAAAAGAATAAAAGTATTATTTTATTTTGACTTTGGATTATGTTGTTAAACAGAATTAAAAACTACACAAACTTTGGCAAGGGTTTTAATTCATTTGAGTGTTTGAATTGTTTGAATAAAATCAAAACAGAAAATCAAATGGAAAAAGAAAAGGCAATCTGTATAAAAAAAATGAAATACACCCAGCCCAGCAAACAAAGCCCAGCAAGGCCCAGTCGCAGCCCAACTCTTTTTTCCCCAGCGAAACGTTTTTCACGCGAACACGCACCCACACAGACGCTGAGCAGTGGACCCATCTCCCTCTCTCTCCCTCACTGCCAGACAGACCCCACCGCCAGCTAGGCGTCATCAACCTCGCGACCTCGTCGCCTCGCCGTTTCTGGCAGTAATTCCGGCGATGAATACCAGTTAATGCCTGCGTTAACTCCTCCGGTGACCATGCACACTTAAGCGCACGCCTCTCCTCTACCTTTCCCCTCACTCGCCTCTCCCTCTCTTCCCCTAGGCTGGGTAAATTTCGAGCTCGAGCAGCTCTGTCTCCGACGAGGTTCTCCGTCGATTCCGTCCACACCTCGCCGCCCCTCGCCCCCCACTGCACTTTAGCATGCTCTCCAGCCCCTTGCGCGTCTGCCCATAGCCCCAGCTAGCTCCCGCACACTCTGGAAGCTCGGCTTCGTCACAACTTCGCCACCATTGCCGTTTCTGCCCGCGAACTTCCCAGGTGAACTCCGACCGCCCCGAACCCTCTCGATGACGCTCACGTGAACCCCACGTTCTCCCGCATCTAACCGTGTCTTTGTTTTGCCTTGGGTTGAACTGCAGCGTCGCCCCGTCGTCAACCAGAGCCGCTAGACGCCATTTCAAACTCCGGCGAGGAGTTGCCAGCAGCTCCGAGCGCCCCTCGCCAAGCCAGCGCCACCTTGAGCTTCACCTCGACCTCGCGAGAACGGTGAGCACCTCCACTTCTTCCCTTGCGTCCTATACCGCCGGCACCGCCGCATCCCGAGCGTGCGCCGCCAGTCGCCACCGCCAGCGCCGCCCACTCTTGGTCAATCGCATGTCATCCGTTAGATCTTGATCGTCTGGCTGTGATTAGAACTTAGACGAAGGGGTATGTGCGCATCTGAGCCGTATGATTTAAATGAAATACAGCGGTCCAGAGAGCTCGACCCACCCGAAGCGGTATCGTCCAGTTATATTGCGCCACGTGGACAAGGTTTAGATTAAAACAGAATTTAGAATCTGATTGATATGCAAATTTGAAAAATTCATAACTTTAGTTATACACGTCCAAATTTTGCAAATTTTATATCAATGGAATCAGCAGAACATGTAATTTGTAACCATGCACTTTGTTTAATGTTTTGCTTCTGGTAAATTGGTTGAATTTGCAGAAACTTGTGTAGGCTTATTATGAATATAAAAATTGTTCTAGATATAATTTTAATGTGAAATCTTTGCAAAATGGTTTTTTGTGAACCTACTGACCTTAGGAACTAACTCATGGATTTAAAAATGAATTTTGCGAAGTTTAGGAATAAATACTTGAATTAGCTCATTTCTAGTCAAATAAAAATATTGATTTTGATATGGAAATGAGTTTTGAGTAAAACCTTTGGGAAATGATTTGATTCAAACCTTCTGACCCTAAACACCAAGTTTTGTGAATTAACAACTTATTTGATGAACAATATAAAATTATTGCTTTGATAAAAGCATTTTCAACCACATAGAATAATGATTTGCTTTAAAAATGGTTTATAGATAAAACCTTTTGCAAATGGTTTTACCACTTTAGTAAATGACCACTTTGAAATTTATAATGTTTAGAGCCTAGTAGAAACCATTTTTTACAAATAAAACTATCTTTTATGCTTGCATGCATGACCTTGTTTTTGTTAGTTTATGTGTGTTAAGTTGTTTGAATGTTGTGTTGAATATGTGTTTGCTTGATTGTATTGTAGTGGAATTAGAAGAGAGTGATATTTGCAAGATCAAGAAGTGAACCAACATTCTCTACTAAAAAGGCAAGTGGAACTATCATCCAAGTCCTACTATTTTCATTGCACTTAGTGGATTTTTGAAACATGCATGATAAGGATTTCTATATTTTATGCTATGCTAAATCCTAATAGGATACCCTTATATATTCCTTAGTGAAAACAATGTAGTTGTAGTATGCCCAGCTATATATTTGGGATGGGATACATGTTATGATTATATGAAGTATTGAAAAGACTTATGTTTTATATAATAAAACAAGTACTCAATGAACCACCTGGGTGGACAAGGATACTCAAGGTTGGACAAGGTGGCAACAAAAGGAACCATGTTTATATGGCTATCTATTTTGTTGAGCACTAGAAGAAAACCACCCAGGGACTTAGAGATTGAACATGTTTCTCGTACAGTGGCTTTCGTGTACAGCCACATGCTAAATGGGCTCTGGCTTAGTCAACTACATAGTGGAAGTCCCATGCATTGGCATCTTCAGGTTAACTAGATTTGTGCTAGGGAACTTGAAACCCTACATTGGTGCCTGGAAGACAAGCTAGAATTGTGTATTGGGAGGACTTCTATGGAAAGACTTTGTCACATTCTCAATCTGCCAGTAGTCCATCTTGGTGAGTACTTATCCAGCGGCCACTGGTGGCATCAAGATGAGATTGTGTCATGTGGGTAAAGTGTACAACTTCTGCAGAAGATCAAATTCTAAGTACTTAGCCGTGTCCCCGGTTATGGACAACACTAAGCAACTAAGGCCTGAAGCTATGGAAGATCTCGACATTCCAATTTCTCAAAGTTAAAAACTTGAGGGTGACAACAAGGGATTAGAAGCACTTGGATTTTTCCAAGAAGTTCAAAAAGATTTGACAAAGATCAAAAAACTATTGTGAAAAGATAGGACAAAACTATATTGCTTTCTGCAAAGAGCTTAAACCCCACTTAGCCAAATATGCATGTAATGATAGGATCCACTTAATTCTACATAGTAGTGAAACTTGCCAATACAATTCAAATGTATTGACCCTTGTGGTTGTAACTTATTATGTTGCAGGTTTGTTTGATGTTAGTGAAGTGTGTTGAATAGGATTACAAGTCTACAACCAACATGACTGCCTGTGGCACTTTGAAGATGAAGGACCCCATGCTTATAGATATTCTGCTGCAATGTAATGTGATAGCCACATGAGCTATGTAAGATGTAATGAATTATTTTATTCCTGGTTATAAAGTTGTATTATGACCTTTGTTTCTTGATATTACATCTTAACTGTGGATGCTAGCTATTGATCCAGGGACTAGCATTGTAAACACAGGGATCTCTACCTTATTAAAGGTTGGGAACCTTACAGATGGTATCAGAGCACTGTGTTGCCTACAGGATTGTAACCCTAGGATTGGACAAAACCCCTTAGAAAAATAGGAGTTGTATTTGTTCCAAAAACATATTTACAAACAATCTTGTAAACTCTTTCCTCAACCTTTTTGGTTTTGATTCTACATCTCTTCTATTTCAACTTGATGGACAAAGCCTACCCCATGGCCAAAGACTTCACCATGTGCAAAAGATTTCATCAACTCTAATGACTTCAACATCTTCAAGTGATTTCAACTTTAGTTTCACCAAGGACTTCAACTTAGACATCACTAAGAACTACAACTGAAAACCAAGAGACATTAGAATGCTTACCAAAGACATTGATATCAAGTTAGAGTATGGATCATATTGACCTATGAGGTATGATTATACTAAGTTGTTATTTTCAAGAAAACTTGTTGTTTCCTTCAACTCATGAGTTAAGCTCATAAGTTGATAAGTGAATAGTTGCTTGTTGATTGCTTGATTGTTTGATTGAACTTGGTTGGTTTTGAGTTGTGTGTTAAAACTTCTTAAAAACCTATCCACCAATACTCATCCCTATCAAACCAACAGATGCCTCCCCGTCGTGCCAACCCCAACCAAAACAACAACATACCCCCTGAGATCTGAGATGTTGGCGGTTCGATACGCTTGATGCAGGAGATGACCACACTCATACAGAATCAGAACAACAACAACAACAACAACAACAACAACAATAACAACAACAACAACAATCAGAATAATCCTCCAGCACTTGACATGCTCACCAAGTTTCTGAAACTTAGGCCTCCAAGGTTCTCTGGAACAACTGATCCAATGGAAGCTGATGATTGGTTACGTTCAGTAAACAAAGACTTAGTGACTGTTGGCTGCACCGATGAAGAAAAAGTTAGGTTTGCAGCATTTTTGCTTGAAGGACCAGCAGCAACATGGTGGGACAACTTTCAAATCACCACTCCCCTTGAAGATGTGACTTGGGCCATTTTTGAGGATGGATTCAGAACAACTCACATCTCACCTGGAGTGATGTACTTGAAGAAAAAGGAGTTTCACAATTTGAAACAACGTCACCTCAGTGTGGCTGAGTATATTGAAGAATTCGACAATCTGGCACGCTATGCACCGGATGAAGTTGATACAGATGCTAAGAGAAAAGAAAAATTTCTTGAAGGATTTAATGATGAGTTGAACCTGCAGCTAGCTGTGGCCTATGTCCCAACTTATCAATCACTCTGTGACAAAGCCACAATATTGGAAAACAAGATGAATCAAGTTGAGAACAGAAAGAGGAAACATAAACTCAAGAATCACTCAGGATCATCAAAGAAGAAGCATTCATTCAAAAAGAGCAATGAAGATTCTGAACCACAGCAGTATCACCACAACAGCAATGAAAGTGAAAATAATGGAAATGATACTGACAATGGAGATGACCTTGGTCAGAACCAACATGACACTTTCAGGAAGAAAGACATTAGCCAGTTACAATGCTATAATTGTAAGGAACTTGGGCACTATGCATCAGACTGTCCTGAGAAGAAAAGGAAAAAGGATGCTAGAAGAGCCAATGGAAATGACTCCAATGTGACCCAGAAAGGACATGTGAACCACATTATCATGGATGGAAACTTTGAAGAGATAGAAGAAGTGGATGTCAGGAACTAGTTAACTCAGTTGAGTCAAATAAGGATTCCTTGACTTATATCAAGTGTTGAACCCATAGTCAAGTGAACCATCAATGTAACCTTATGAGACTTTATTTTAAGGGTGGTAGTACCCTAGTTGCCTTGAAGCCAACTTGTAACCCTAGCCTTCCCAAATCTCGGGACGAGATTTATTTTAAGGGTGGTAGCCTTTCACATCCCAAAATTTTCCAAATTTTGAAATGTGAAAAAAAATAAACAAAATAAAATTTTGCTGAAATTTAGGAATAAATACTTGAATTAGCTCATTTCTAGTCAAATAAAAATATTGATTTTGATATGGAAATGATTTTTGAGTAAAACCTTTGGGAAATGATTTGATTCAAACCTTCTGACCCTAAACACCAAGTTTTGTGAATTAACAACTTATTTGATGAACAATATAAAATTATTGCTGTGATAAAAGCATTTTCAACCACATAGAATAATGATTTGATTTAAAAATGGTTTATAGATAAAACCTTTTGCAAATGGTTTTAACACTTTAGTAAATGACCACTTTGAACTTTATAATGTTTAGAGCCTAGTAGAAACCATTTTTTACAAATAAAACTATCTTTTGCATGCTTGCGTGCATGACCTTGTTTTTGTTATTTTATGTGTGTTAAGTTGTTTGAATGTTGTGTTGAATATGTGTTTGCTTGATTGTATTGTAGTGGAATTGGAAGAGAGTGATACTTGCAAGATCAAGAAGTGAACCAACATTCTCTACTAAAAAGGCAAGTGACACTATCATCCAAGTCCTACTATTTTCATTGCACTTAGCGGATTTTTGAAACATGCATGATAAGGATTTCTATATTTTATGCTATCCTAAATCCTAATAGGATACCCTTATATATTCCTTAGTGAAAACAATGTAGTTGTAGTATGCCCAGCTATATATTTGGGATGGGATACATGTTATGATTATATGAAGTATTGAAAAGGCTTATGTTTTATATAATAAAACAAGTACTCAATGAACCACCTGGGTGGACAAGGATACTCAAGGTTGGACAAGGTGGCAACAAAAGGAACCATGTTTATATGGCTATCTCTTTTGTTGAGCACTAGAAGAAAACCACCCAGGGACTTAGAGATTGAACATGTTTCTCGTACAGTGGCTTTCGTGTACAGCCACATGCTAAATGGGCTCTGGCTTAGTCAACTACATAGTGGAAGTCCCATGCATTGGCATCTTCAGGTTAACTAGATTTGTGCTAGGGAACTTGAAACCCTACATTGGTGCCTGGAAGACAAGCTAGAATTGTGTATTGGGAGGACTTCTATGGAAAGACTTTGTCACATTCTCAATCTGCCAGTAGTCCATCTTGGTGAGTACTTATCCAGCGGCCACTGGTGGCATCAAGATGAGATTGTGTCATGTGGGTAAAGTGTACAACTTCTGCAGAAGATCAAATTCTAAGTACTTAGCCGTGTCCCTGGTTATGGACAATACTGAGCAACTAAGGCCTGAAGCTATGGGAAATCTCGACATTCCAATTTCTAAAAGTTAAAAACTTGAGGGTGACAACAAGGGATTAGAAGCACTTGGAGTTTTCCAAGATGTTCAAAAAGATTTGACAAAGATCAAAAAACTATTTTGAAAAGATAGGACAAAACTATATTGCTTTCTGCAAAGATCTTAAACCCCACTTAGCCAAATATGCATGTAATGATAGGATCCACTTAATTCTACATAGTAGTGAAACTTGCCAATACAATTCAAATGTATTGACCCTTGTGGTTGCAACTTATTATGTTGCAGGTTTGTTTGATGTTAGTGAAGTGTGTTGAATAGGATTACAAGTCTACAACCAACATGACTGCCTGTGGCACTTTGAAGATGAAGGACCCCATTCTTATAGATATTCTGCTGCAATGTAATGTGATAGCCACATGAGCTATGTAAGATGTAATGAATTATTTTATTCCTGGTTATAAAGTTGTATTGTGACCTTTGTTTCTTGATATTACATATTAACTGTGGATGCTAGCTATTGATCCAGGGACTAGCATTGTAAACACAGGGATCTCTACCTTATTAAAGGTTGGGAACCTTACATCATTAATCACGAAAACCACAGATAGGGGCAATTACCCTTTCAATCTCCCCCATTTTGGTAATTGATGACAATCACAACAAGAGGGTTTATATAATGAATATTAGAAACAAGTACGCAGCTTATCCAAGAATAAGTTGTATACAAGAGGTTGTATTTGATATGGTTAAGTAACACAAAGATACTATCCCATATCAAAATCGATTCTACTCACATAAACTACAACTAATGCAGGAGATGTGAGTAGAACCAACATATATAGAGCGAACTCCCCCACAATATATGCACGTGTGATGATCTTGTGATGATCTTGAATTTCATTGCATACATTGTCAAGCATAACCTTTGGGAGAGTTTCCACTATATATACAACCATGCAAAACATAATAAAGATGAAATGCATGAAAGGCAAACACTTAAGAACAAACCAATCATAAGTAGAAAACCATTTCCCTTAAAACCCTCTAAACTTCTCCCCCATTGATAGCAAGTGCCAAAATGGATAACAAGGTTAGAAGGACAATATAGTATGAGTTCCTACACAAGGTGTGCATTACTCGTAATATGAGTGAAATCACATGCACATATCCAATGACGAACACTTGGAGGAAATCAAACTATATTGAGGATCAAGGATTGCTAAAAGGATAACAAGGTGAAGGAACTTCAACGGATGAAGCAAGCAATCAAAAGATCCAAATAATCAAATGGACAAATAGAGCTCTAAGTGAAATAAGGAAGCTCCCCAAGGTTCGTGCATAAATTGGTTGTTTCATTTGAATACAATATGCACAAACATGGAATCCTCACTCCCTCTATATTATTTAGAACACAACCAAGATACAAGGATTAGATATAAACCAATACACTTGTCAAGACAAGCTTAAGTCCAAAAGAAACCAAATATGAGATATGAGTGCATGAAGATGAAATAAAAGTAAACCAAGCACTCATAAATCAAGACCTTACCAATACCATTAAAAATCAAGAGGATAAGAGTGATGGTCGGAAAAGAGCGAGCATATCAAGGGGAGAGATTAACACTCTCGTGTATATAAGTTTATAAGGGGGAAAACATGAGAATAATCCACAAAGAAACATCCACACATAAGAGGTTAATAAAAAGAATACATGATATCCAAGCGGAAGTCACGAGATATACCAAAAAGGATATTTTGCTTAAGTGCATGTATAGCCCATGGCTCTATTTTATCTTATGGTATATCAACGAACTTCACCAAAGAAAAACCAAAAATCTCAAAACCATCACAACTAACACTAAGGGAACTAATGCTAGTTGGGATACTTTGAGAAAGGCAACAAGTATCAAAAGGAATGATTCAATGCAATTTCAACAATATTGCACACGAGAGTACCTTGAGGAGTTGATATGCAATAAATTGCCAGAAGGCATATTTGGAATTGGTGAATCATGAACATGATTTTATATACTCCCCATTATATGCATCATCTCAAATTACTCACATAAGCAATAAGGATATAGAATGCAACCTACAAGAGATTGGATGGAAAAATAGTATGCATGAATAAGATACTTGTTACCAAGATAGAAATGGTATGATGTAGTAGATAAGAATTTTTAGATCATCCTAGCTTGGCTCCAATTATCATGTGGTGACAAATTTCTTTATAGACGAGACAAGCATCCATTGCATCTTCAATGTACCTAAAACAACATTCAAGTACATGTTGGTCCCCAAACTTATTGGGTCCAAAGTGGTTAGAATAAACACAACACATAGGATACACTCCATAAAAATATGTGCATATTTAGAGATGAAATTTGAATTTCATGCACATCTTAGCCGTTTAAGGATTTGATGGAGTATACCCTATATATTGGATAAAAGAAATCAAAACATGACATAAGATATACATTTATTAAACATGCATGCGTGAGAATTTCAAGATCCAACAAAGATATACTTTGGAAAAATCACTAAAAATATTCACGAAGGCATACAAGGTGTGAAAAACACATTTGTTGTCCAAACTATATCAAAGAATCAAATCAACACAAGATTTGTTCAACAAAGTTCAACAAATGAAACTATTAAGCATGAAAGATGAATTGAAAACACAAGTGCTTTAAAGATTTATCTCATTCAAGAAAATAAAATAGATAATAAAGAATGAGATAACAAACTCCCAAAAGAGCAAGGTTTCAACAAATAAACCAAACCCTTAACACTTTTCACAATGGCACAAGGTTCCGAGAAGAAAAGGTTTGTCTTCCACTAAAACACATTTGATAATAATCAAAAACATCATCAAAGATATGTTCAAAAGCCAAGGAAGACAATGGGAGCCACACAATTTTTTTTGGAAAGAAAGTAAGACAATAAGAGGTTAACTCCAAAGTGAAGATGATCCACAAATGCTACCACACACAAGTATATCAATTGTCGAAGACAATGAGTGTACTGGAATAGATTTTCGGTGGTATATTGCACGGATATTAAAGATAAATCTTCACAATAAAAAGCATAGGATAGAAATAAAAATATTAAGCACTATGCAAAGATAGAGATTCTTGATAGCTTCAACTAGTCACACAATTATGCAAAACAATGATTAGAATAACATGAAGCAAATGGTATCCCAAATAAGATATAGAGATATGTATTTGAGAAAGACCACACCAAGAATTTCTTACTCAAAAAAAGACCGAAAAGACGAGCAATAAACTTTTCTAACAAAAATAGGACCATGTTTGAGCCAACATGCCACCTAGAAATAAGATAATCAACTATATCGACCCTAAGTGGCACTACCTCTGTAACATCCCTAAAATCATGTTTCAAACTTATGCATATCATCCATGCATCCATGATCATATGAATTTCATTTCAAACAAATCATTTCAAAAATAGAAGCATTTATGCTTATTATTTCATGTAAGTTTGCTCTAGCCTTAGTGCTATCTTCCAATGAGAAGAATACTTGTTGATTCAGTAAAGCTTAACTTAGGCACCACCAAAAGTTTGAACAAAATTTCAAAAAAACAAAATGAGTGAATAAACCAATATTATGCCTATTTGAATATATATCATAAAGGCTTGGTTTTATTTTATTTTCATTTGATCAAAGTGTTTTGATTAAACAGTAGTGTTTGACACACTTATGAGTGCAAGGTTTACAGTATAAAAACCTAGAGAAGTTTTGAATTCAAACTCATTTGATTCGGATTTGAAAATCATTTCGGAAAATCAAAAAAGAAAAAGAAAAGGAGAAAAGAAATAGAAAAAGGCCAGCGCCAGCAATTGAGCCCAGCAACAGATCCAGCCCAGTTAGCCCACCCGGGTTCCCCCTCTCTCCTTCTCACTCGCAAACGAACCCGCTGAGAGACTGACGCCAGGACCCCACCCCCTCTCTGTTTAACTTCACGAAGTGGACCTCGCGACCACGCCGCTTCAGATTCAATCACGCTATGCGATGCTCGCTCCGCCATTACCTCGTCGTTGTTTCTGCGCTCTTAATTACCATTGATACGCCGCGCGATCCTCGCCCCCGCTCTGGCTATAAGATCCCCTCTGCACCGCGGCCATTTCCCCTCACCTAGCGCCACCTCTACGCCCTCAGGCTGCCCGCAATTGCCTCTGCACCGCAGACAATAACTCCTAAGGCGATTCGGTAGCTCCGACCGCCTTCTCGGTTCAAACGAGCGTGACCGCCACGTCCTTGTGCATCTGCTAACACCCCTGGTTTGCCTGCTCGTGACCCAGGTCACCGTCCTCGTTCACACCCGCAACCACCAGAGCCGCCGCTCGACTCCGACGAGCAATAGCGGTAAGAATCAAGCACCCCTTGCCTTCCCTTTGGTACTGTCCTGTTCGCCAGACCCTTGCGCGTCTCCTAAACCCTCTGGCTTGTGCTAGGTCGACGCAGAGCCTCGGCAACGACCTCGACTTCAAGCAACAGATGCCGCCTGCAACTCCGACGAGCTCCAGCGACTGTGTCCGTGCGCCCCTTGCCAAGCCGTCTCCAGGTTGAGCATCAGCACGTCGTCGCGTTTCTGGTAAGCGTCACCGACGACCCCCTAGCCATCTGTAGCGCCGCGCCACCGTAGGCAGAGCTCGCCGCCGCCAGTAGCCACCACCAGCGCCGCCCAGCTTTGGTCATTTGATCCAGAGCCTTTGGATCTGGATCCAACGTGCGAGATTAGATCACTTAACGAACCGTTACGAGTAGATCTGGGCCGTGCAGATTATGTTGATCTAACGGCTCACAGACGCGATCCTGAGCGAAGCAGTACGGGCCAATTAGATTAAGACGCGTGGCAGTTGTTTAGGTTTAAAAACAGAATTTGAATCTATTAGATGTTTAGATTTGTTTTGGCTATAACTTTTGATCCCCATGTTAGAATTTGACAAATTTTATACCATTGGAATCAGGGGAGCAAGATCTTTCTAAATATGCAATGTGTTTAATGTTTTGCTTCTGTTAAAATGGCTTTATTTACAGAAACTTGTGTAGGGCTAATTTGAGTATATGAATTATTTAAGAATTGATTTAGGGTTTAATTAAATGTTGTTTGGCAAGCTTTTAACTTGTTTATGAACCAGTACTGTACACTTGCTTTGTTGAGTTTTAAAAATCATCACATATCATATTGCATGCATGCATATATTTTTGTTTGTATATGTTTTGTATGTGATTTGTGGCTATGATTCTTTGTGTAGATTTTGGTGCTAGTGATTGTGATTGTGAGGAGTGTAGCTACTCTCCAAACTACAAAGGCAAGTGGTACTTCATGAATATTTTTATTCCTATGTTTTATACTAAGCATTAGAAATATTTTGCTAGTCTTGCATGCTATATTTGGCTTATATGCCATGTTGGGAAATCCTACTAGCTGTAGAATTGCTAGGATATTTCTAAGTTAAGATGCTTATCTATGCCATGCTTAGCCTAGCTAGTAGCAACCAAGGGTTGGTGAAATATATACATGCTATGATGAAAATATTTCTAAGTCTTTGGACTTGTGTTTTGCCTAATAAAACAACTAAGTAAATGAAACACCTGGGTGGAATGGAAGGAATGGTTTGTGTTGAGTGGTTACACAAGGCCAGGGGACTGGTGAACCTTGTGTATCTCACTTGTGGAAAGCCACCCAGGAACAAAGAGATTTTAGAGGCCAAGTGTTGAGAAGCTTCTAGTGCAGCCACTTGGCAATATGGGCTCTGCCTGGATCACATAGGTTGCTAGAACTTAGCCATTTGGACAGTTGGTGGTAGTGGGAATGATAGGTTGGAGCGCGTCCATTTGGTCTAAGGGAAGGCTTCTGAAAGGTCCTGTCTTGGTGAAAATCAAGTCTGGTGGGGAAAGTGCACAACCTCTGCAGATGGAAAAATCTAAGTACTTAGCCATGTCCCTGGAAGAGGACAACTTGAGCATCAAGACATGGAAGCTATCAAGAATCTCCTCATCCTAATTTCTAAGTAAAAACTTGTGGGTGAACAAGGGTGAAGGACCTCAATGTCTATTGGTGGTTCCTTGGGAAAAGTTTTGACAAAGAAATACTTAGTGATTTCAACTAATAGGCAAAACCTATTTTGAGCAAAGCAAGCCAAGCTACACTTAGCCAAATTGCATATAGTATCTAGTCCACCTAAATTATACTAAGGTATCACTTGCCAATACTATTCCAATGTATCAACCCACCTGTGTGGCTGTAACTTGTGATGTTGCAGGTTACTCTGATGAGGATTAGGAGTCATGAGTCTACACTCAACATGTTTGCCTGTGGCACATGAAGATGAAGACTTTTATTTATTTACTTATTCAAACTCTTGTACTAGGTCTGTGGCCTTGGAGTTGTAAAGACTATGTTTGTCTCTGGAATGCCTGTAATAATGACCTTTGTTTCTGTGTACTTCATCTTAAACTGTGGATGCTAGCAATGATCCAGGGACTAGCATTGCAATCACAGGGATCCTTTCTCCTTATAAAGGAGGGATCTTACAGATGGTATCAGAGCACTGTGTTGCCTGTAGGATTATGACCCTAGGATTGGAAACCACTAAGGAAAAAAAATTAACAACTTCTACACTTGTCTATTCTTCTCGTAAACTTTTCTAATCTTCCTTTTCATCTCTAATTGTAGATGAATTCCATCAACGAAGCCATGAGGAAAGGACCACTCAAGACAATGAATTTGGAGTGTGAGACAGAATTCCCCAAGGCTCTCAAGGACCTCATGGTTGCAATGGAAATACATGGTGCAGCTATGTACAAAGGTTTTACTGTGATGGATGAAGGAGTTGAGTACTGGTGGGTGCAACTTCACTTGTACAAAAACAAGGAAGACAACCACAAGGACTCAGGATTCTGCATGTTCACCAATTCAGTGATGCACCCTACATTCTTTGACTCAGCAAGGGATGCAACTTGGAAGACCATCAAAGAACTTGGTGAAAGAGTCAAGTGCAGAATGTTCAACATCCAAAATAGCCTAGAAGAAGAGAAGAAACATACCCAAGAGTTGGAGGCTACCAACCAAACTTTAAGAGGAGACATTATAGACTTAGTGATGGAGTCATGTGAACAAGATAGGCTGCTTGCTTCTAGAAACATTATGTTAGCCAACAGATCCAGTGAGATAGGATTGTAAACGTACTACGTTAGTTGGACCACCACTTATCACCTTATTTTCCAAATGTTACCTTAAATAAGTTGAACCTTGGTTGATGTAATGGATTCTTGTATGCCATGACTTGTGTGTTTTGATTTCCAAGGTTATGTATGTGATGTTTTGCCTTGTGTTTTCATCTTAAATTGTGTTGTTCTAACTTTTCTATCTTATAAATAGATGCCTACTGTTACCATCAGCACTATTGAGGAGTTCCAGGGAACTCGCTTTGGTCCTCGTATTGTTGAGCTTACTACTTTGCTCAATCTCCCTCTTCCTACCATCATGGTGCTTCCCCTCACCAAGTTTGAGAGGAAAGACCTTTGGGGTTTCAAGGTCAACCAGCCTGGACGCCAGACTGATCCTACCACGGAGGCCATCGTCTTCAAGCTCATGCACGATGACAAGGAGAGAGGCCTTGAGGTAGTCATGCAGGATCTGATAGGACGTCTGCTGGGGAGACACTCCCGACAGGTTAGAGGTACTCACTTCCACGTCTTCGGTAGACGTGATGAGGATGGAGAGTCCATCGACTTCGAGGACACTTCGAGGGAGACAGCAGAGCCCATTCGTCTATACCTCCAGGACTTAGAGGCTCTCATTAGGCACGTGGATTCTGATAGGACCAACGTCATGCTCAACAATGACGAACTCTAGGTGCAGCTTCGCGAGAAGGACAAGCTCTTCGCGGAGCAAGATGAGTTAGTTAAGGAGATGGAGGCAAAGTTCGAGAGCCAGGACAGAAAGTTCAAGAGTTAGGAGAAGTGAGTCCAGGATAGGAACAAGAAGATCCGGGACATGACTGAAGAACTGCAGGCCAAGGACTTCGAGCTCGAGCATCAGCAGACGGTAATTGAGAGGCTTCGTTCCCAGAAGAGGGCTCTCAAAGCCAAGATAGAGACCTTGACCACCAGCATCGAGGAATACAAGACATCGATGGAGAACGCAGGTCTTACCTTTGTCGAGGAGGAGGTTGATGCCGAGGAGTAGATTTGACTACTCATTTATCATTTATTGTTATACTTGTTGTTGGGAATTTGTTATTTGACCATCCGACATGTGGATGGCTTGTTATTTGTGTGTGTTTTACTTTGCGAACTTGTTATCTGGTTGTTGAACTTTTATCATTATGATGCATGCTTTGTGATTGTTTATGTGATGTATTGTGCATGAAAGCATCTATGGGTATCTCATTCTTATCTCTATTGAACAAACCACAGATGCCTCCCCGTCGTGCAAATCCCAACCCCAACAACAACAACATCACTCCAGAAATGCAGCAAATGATGACAGCACAGACTCAGCTGATGCAAATGATGACGATGCTCATCCAGAACCAAAACAACAACAACAACAACAACAATAACAACAATAACAACAACAACTACTACTACAACAACAACAACCCACCGGGTTTTGACATGCTTACCAGGTTCTTGAGATTGAGGCCAGCAAAGTTCTCAGGAACAACTGATCCCATGGTGGCCAATGATTGGCTACGCTCTGTGAACAAGGACTTGGTAACTGTAATGCTGTCCGATGCGAAAAGGTCAGATTTGCAGCACATTTGCTGGAAGGACCAGCCGCCACTTGGTGGGATAACTTCCAGATCACCACTCCCATAGAAGATGTGACATGGGTTATCTTTGAGGATGGATTTCGTACTGCTCATATCTCATCTGGAGTGATGAGTCTGAAAAAGAAAGAGTTTCATAACCTGAAGCAACGCCACCGCAGCGTGGCTGAATATATTGAGGAGTTCAACAATCTGGCGTGTTACGCACCGGATGAAGTTGACTCTGATGCTAAGAGCAAAGAAAAGTTCCTCGAAGGGTTGAATGATGAGCTGAACCTGCAGTTGGTTGTGGCATATGTTCCCACATACCAGTCTCTTTGTGATAAGGCTGCTATTTTGGAGAACAAAATGAAGCAAGTTGAGAGCAGGAAGAGAAAGCACTCGGACAAGCACACCGGGATCGTCTCACAAACGTTCCCATTATGATGTGATGGAAGCTCAGGATCCCACAAGCATGGGAAATTCAACAAGCACCACAACCACAACCGTCATGACAACAAGCATCACATGATCATGACAATGACAAGTACAAGAACCACAAGGGTGGATATAAGAGCCACCACAGTGGAAATGGAAGTGGCGTGGAAGCCACTGTCAAGAAGGACATCAACAAAGTTGAATGCTTCAAGTGCAAGAAGATGGGGCATTATGCAAATGAATGCCCAGAAAAGAAAGTTGAAGGACCCAACAAGCTCAACCCTTTTCAGAAGGGACAAGTGAACCACATCAATGTGGAGGAAATTTATGAGGAGCCTGATGCTGTTGCTGGTAAGTTCAGACTCAATTCCATTCCAGCATTTGTTCTTTTTGATACTAGAGCATCGCATTCATTCATATCAAAAGCATTTGTTGATAGAAATGGGTTTCCAACTGAAAACATTGGGTGTCCAATAAAAGTTAGTTCTCCAGGTGGAGATATGATAGTAAGTCTTGGATGTCGGGATCTAGTAATAGAGTTTGGAAAGCATAAATTTCTAGTGAGTCTGATAATCCTAGATTCCCAAGGACTGGACGTAATATTGGGAATGGATTGGATGGCTAAATATGAAGGAGTACTAGATTGTGCTAATCGTACTGTCGCACTCACAACCCCGGAAATAAAACGGATTAAATTCAAGTCTAACTTTGAATCAAAAGGGAGTAAGCTAAATTCTCTTAAGGGGGTTAGCATAGACAGTGTGCCAATTGTGAGTGAATATCTGGATGTGTTTCCGGAAGAATTGTCGGGAATGCCACCAGATAGAGATGTGGAGTTACTTATTGATTTGCTACCAGGATCTGGACCAATAGCAAAGAGACCATACAAGATGTTAGTAGATGAACTGAAAGAACTCAAGAAACAACTCGGAGAGAAGTTGCAGAAAGGATTTATTCAACCAAGTTCTTCATCTTGGGGAGCCCCAGTTTTGTTTGTGGAGAAGAAAGATAGAAGTCAAAGGTTATGCATAGATTACCGTTCACTCAATGAGGTGACTATCAAGAACAAATACCCTTTGCCTAGAATCAATGACTTGTTTGATCAGCTAGAGGGAGCTTGTGTGTTCTCGAAGATTGATCTCCGGTCAGGTTATTTCCAACTCAAGTTAAGAGAACAAGACATACCTAAAACAGCTTTCACTACAAGGTATGGATTGTATGAGTATACCGTGATGCCATTTGGTTTAACCAATGCTCCAGCATACTTCATGAATATGATGAACAAGGTGTTCATGGAATTCCTTGATAAATTTGTTGTCGTTTTCATCGATGACATTTTAATCTACTCCAAGAGCAAAGAAGAACATGAAGGACTTTTGCGTTTGATACTTGAGAAGCTTAGAGAGCATAAACTGTACGCCAAATTTAGCAAGTGTGAATTCTGGTTGAATGAAGTTGGATTTCTTGGACATGTTATGACAAAAGATGGTGTAGCAGTTGATCCTGCTAAAGTTTCAGCTGGAATTGAATGGGAATCTCCCAAGTCAGTGAAGGAAGTTCGTAGTTTCCTTGGCTTAGCAGGTTACTACAGAAGGTTCATTGGGAATTTCTCTAAGGTTGCCAAGCCTATGACAGAATTGCTAAAGAAAGACAAGAAGTTTGCTTGGTCTGAAGGTTGTGAACTTAGCTTTCAGGAATTGAAGAAGAGACTTGTGACAGCACCAGTCTTGTGTTTGCCAGACTTGGAAAAAGATTTCCAAGTATATTGTGATGCATCTCATCATGGTGTGGGAGCAGTACTTATGCAAGAAGGAAAAGTTGTGGCATATGCCTCGAGACAACTCAAAACTCATGAAGTGAACTACCCTACTCATGATTTAGAGTTAGCCTCTGTTGTCCATGCACTCAAAACATGGAGACACTATCTTTTGGGTAAGCGTTGTGAAGTGTTCACAGACCACAAGAGTTTGAAGTATATCTTCACCTAGAAGGAAATTAATATGAGACAAAGAAGATGGCTAGGACTCATCAAGGACTATGACTTAAGTTTGCAATACCATCCCAGTAAAGCAAATGTTGTAGCGGATGCTTTAAGCCGTAAGGTTTTTGTGAATGGCCTCACCAAGGGAGAATTGCCCAAAGATTTGTGTGCCCAGTTTAGAGATCTCAGATTGGAGATTGTGCCCAAAGGACATCTCATGTCTTTAGATGTTCAACCCACTTTGTTGGACAAGATCAAAGAAGCCCAGAAGATTGATAAGGAAATTGATGAGATTAAGGAAAAGATTGGTAAGGGAAAATCCAAAGGATTCCACGAAGATGAACAGGGTACTTTATGGCATGGGAAACGTATCTGTGTTGCACATGATCCGGAGCTTCGGAAACTGATTTTGCAAGAAGCACACAACTCACAGTATTCCATTCATCCGGGTAACACCAAAATGTACATGGACATGAAGGAAAGATTTTGGTGGAATAATCTCAAAAAGGACATCGCCGAACATATTGCTTTGTGTGATTTGTATAGTAGAGTGAAAGCAGAACATCAGAAACCAGCATGTTTGCTTCAACCACTACCTATTCCTGATTGGAAGTGGGACAAGATTGGTATGGATTTCATTACCGGATTACCAAGGACCAGGTCAGGATATGATTCTATTTGGGTAGTAGTGGATCGCCTAACTAAAGTGGCTCATTTCATACCCGTGAAGACAACCAATACAAGTGCTAAGTTGGCCAAGATCTACATGAGTATAATTGTATGTCTACATGGAGTGCCCAAGAGTATTGTGTCTGATAGGGGAACTCAATTCACTTCCCATTTTTGGAGGCAGCTACATGAGTCATTGGGAACGAGGTTGGAATTCAGTACTGCTTTTCATCCTCAAACTGATGGACAAACCGAAAGGACTAATCAGATCTAGAAGACATGTTGAGGGCATGTGCCCTAGACTATGGAGCCAGTTGGGATGAAAGTCTGCCTTACGCAGAATTTTCTTATAACAACAGCTATCAAGCCAGCATTGAGATGGCACCATTTGAGTTTCTCTACGGGAGAAAGTGTACCACCCCATTGTTATGGAATGGTGTGGGAGAAAGAAGTTTGTTCGGACCAGAACTTATCAAAGAAGCCGAAGAGAAAGTCAAGTTGGTTAAAGACAGATTGAAGATAGCACAGTCCCGACAGAAAAGCTACGCGGATCCTAAGCGTAGAGAAGTCACCTACGAAGTTGGTGATAGAGCTTATCTTAGAGTGTCACCACTTAATGGAGTGAAGAGGTTCGGAGTCAAAGGAAAGTTGGCCCCAAGATATGTTGGGCCATTCAAGATTCTAAGTCGCAAAGGAGAAGTTGCTTATGAAATTGAATTGCCAGAGTCTTTGTCAGCTGTCCATAATGTGTTTCATGTAAGTCAGCTTAAGAAATGTCATCCAGAAATGGAAGAAACTTCCTTGAAGGATACTATACCTTTGGAGGAGGTACAATTGGAAAGTGACCTCACTTATGAGGAGAAACCTATCAAGATTCTTGAGACTACAGAAAGAGTCACAAGGACTAAGACTATCAAGTTTTGCAAAGTCCAGTGGAACCATCATTTCAAAGAGGAAGCAACATGGGAAAGAGAAGATGATCTTCGGAAAGACCACCCTCACCTACTTGCTAGCCAATCCGAATCTCGAGGGCGAGATTCACCTTAAGGGGGTTAGATTTGTAACATCCCTAAAATCATGTTTCAAACTTATGCATATCATCCATGCATCCATGATCATATGAATTTCATTTCAAACAAATCATTTAAAAAACAGAAGCATTTATGCTTATTATTTCATGTAAGTTTGCTCTAGCCTTAGTGCTATCTTCCAATGAGAAGAATACTTGTTGATTCAGTAAAGCTTAACTTAGGCACCACCAAAAGTTTGAACAAAATTTCAAAAAAACAAAATGAGTGAATAAACCAATATTATGCCTATTTGAATATATATCATAAAGGCTTGGTTTTATTTTATTTTCATTTGATCAAAGTGTTTTCATTAAATAGTAGTGTTTGACACACTTATGAGTGCAAGGTTTACAGTATAAAAACCTAGAGAAGTTTTGAATTCAAACTCATTTGATTCAGATTTGAAAATCATTTCAGAAAATCAAAATAGAAAAAGAAAAGGAGAAAAGAAATAGAAAAAGGCCAGCGCCAGCAATTGAGCCCAGCAACAGATCCAGCCCAGTTAGCCCACCCGGGTTCCCCCTCTCTCCTTCTCACTCACAAACGAACCCGCTGAGAGACTGACGCCAGGACCCCAACCCCTCTCTGTTTAACTCGCTGACGAGTGGACCCTGCGACCACGTCGCCTTCGTCGTCAATCACGCTACCGCAACGCTTCCGCCACATTTTGCCGCCGTTATCGCGCTTAATTGCCATTGATACGCCGCGCGATCCTCGCCCCCGCTCTGGCTATAAGATCCCCTCTGCACCGCGGCCATTTCCCCTCACCTAGCGCCACCTCTACGCCCCCAGGCTGCCCGCAATTGCCTCTGCACCGCCACAGACAGAACAACTCCGGCAGGCGATTTGATAGCTCACCGCTTCGTCTCTAGTTCAAACGAGCGTGATCGCCACGCCATTGTGCATCCGCTAACACCCTGGTTTGCTGCGCGTGACCTGTGTCGTCGCCTCGTTCACGCCAAGAACCACTGAGCCGCCGCCGACCGACGAGCAATAGCGGTAAGAATCAAGCGCCCCTTGCCTTCCCTTTGGTATTGTCCTGTTCGCCAGACCCTTGCGCGTCTCCTAAACCCTCTGGCTTGTGCTAGGTCGATGCAGAGCCTCGGCAACGACCTCGACATCAAGCAACAGATGCCGCCCGCAACTTCGACGAGCTCCGTGGATCGTGTCCGGCGCCTTGCCGTCGCCGCCAGTTGAGCATCAGCACGTCGTCGCGTTTCTGGTAAGCGTCACCGACGACCCCCTAGCCATCTGTAGCGTCGCGCCTCCGTAGGCAGAGCTCGCCGCCGCCAGTAGCCACCGCCAGCGCCGCCCAGCTTTGGTCGTTTGATCCAGAGCCTTTGGATCTGGATCCAACGTGCGAGATTAGATCACTTAACGAACCGTTACGAGTAGATCTGGGCCGTGCAGATTATGTTGATCTAAGGGCTCACAGACGCGATCCTGAGCGAAGCAGTACGGGCCAATTAGAATAAGACGCGTGGCAGCTGTTTAGGTTTAAAAACAGAATTTGAATCTATTAGATGTTTAGATTCGTTATGGCTATAACTTTTGATCCCCACGTTAGAATTTGACAAATTTTATACCATTGGAATCAGGGGAGCAAGCTCTTTCTAAATATGCAATGTGTTTAATGTTTTGCTTCTGTTAAAATGGCTTTATTTACAGAAACTTGAGTAGGGCTAATTTGAGTATATGAATTATTTAAGAATTGATTTAGGGTTTAATTAAATGTTGTTTGGCAAGCTTTTAACTTGTTTATGAACCAGTACTGTACACTTGCTTTGTTGAGTTTTAAAAATCATCACATATCATATTGCATGCATGCATATATTTTTGTTTGTATATGTTTTGTATGTGATTTGTGGCTATGATTCTTTGTGTAGATTTTGGTGCTAGTGATTGTGATTGTGAGGAGTGTAGCTACTCTCCAAACTACCAAGGCAAGTGGTACTTCATGAATATTTTTATTCCTATGTTTTCTACTAAGCATTAGAAATATTTTGCTAGTATTGCATGCTATATTTTGCTTATATGCCATGTTGGGAAATCCTAGTAGCTGTAGAATTGCTAGGATATTTCTAAGTTAAGATGCTTATCTATGCCATGCTTAGCCTAGCTAGTAGCAACCAAGGGTTGGTGAAATATATACATGCTATGATGAAAATATTTCTAAGTCTTTGGACTTGTGTTTTGCCTAATAAAACAACTAAGTAAATGAAACACCTGGGTGGAATGGAAGGAATGGTTTGTGTTGAGTGGTTACACAAGGCCAGGGGACTGGTGAACCTTGTGTATCTCACTTGTGGAAAGCCACCCAAGAACAAAGAGATTTTAGAGGCCAAGTGTTGAGAAGCTTCTAGTGCAGCCACTTGGCAATATGGGCTCTGCCTGGATCACATAGGTTGCTAGAACTTAGCCATTTGGACAGTTGGTGGTAGTGGGAATGATAGGTTGGAGCGCGTCCATTTGGTCTAAGGGAAGGCTTCTGAAAGGTCCTGTCTTGGTGAAAATCAAGTCTGGTGGGGAAAGTGCACAACCTCTGCAGATGGAAAAATCTAAGTACTTAGCCATGTCCCTGGAAGAGGACAACTTGAGCATCAAGACATGGAAGCTATCAAGAATCTCCTCATCCCAATTTCTAAGTAAAAACTTGTGGGTGAACAAGGGTGAAGGACCTCAATGTCTATTGGTGGTTCCTTGGGAAAAGTTTTGACAAAGAAATACTTAGTGATTTCAACTAATAGGCAAAACCTATTATGAGCAAAGCAAGCCAAGCTACACTTAGCCAAATTGCATATAGTATCTAGTCCACCTAAATTATACTAAGGTATCACTTGCCAATACTATTCCAATGTATTGACCCACTGTGGCTGTAACTTGTGATGTTGCAGGTTACTCTGATGAGGATTAGGAGTCATGAGTCTACACTCAACATGTTTGCCTGTGGCACATGAAGATGAAGACTTTTATTTATTTACTTATTCAAACTCTTGTACTAGGCCTGTGGCCTTGGAGTTGTAAAGACTATGTTTGTCTCTGGAATGCCTGTAATAATGACCTTTGTTTCTGTGTACTTCATCTTAAATTGTGGATGCTAGCAATGATCCAGGGACTAGCATTGCAATCACAAGGATCCTTTTTCCTTATAAAGGAGGGATCTTACAACCTCATATGTTCACATTTCCTAGGATTGTGATATGCAAAAGAAGCATAGCACTCCCCCATAATGTGATATTCATTTTTTTTAATAAGAGGCAAAACAACCTCAACTAGAGATAATTAATGGACATTTAGAATTTGAATTTCTCATGAGTATGATACACCACATAGTGACTAGATAAGCTTCCAATATCAATACTAAGTGGTAGTACTCATGTACACATATTTTAAGGTTTGAGATATGTGCGAGGCATGTCACTCTCCCAAAACGGGATGTTCCATTAACCACTCTAAAAGAGCCAAATAAGATATCATCAAGATGCATTAGAGGCTCAAAATAAAACACACGAGTAAATGATGTGCCAAACACCTAGACATACTTGAATACACAAAATAATCAAGCATGAGGCACACCAAATACAAACACATACTTGGTACAAAACCAAAACATGTAAAGGGGCAAGTAACTTACAATATAAATGAGTTAAGTACAAGTTACCGCGAAGAGGCACATTGGATATAAGATAGGGAAATAATAATCCAAAGGACTTGGCTTGATCAAATATAACATATGAAGATCCCTTAATTCTTCATGAGTTATCCAAGTCCCCAATGCCCTCAATAAACACCTATTGATCAAGTTTGAGCTAGTTGGTCCCCAACCAAGTTGGGTCCTAAGAGGTTAGTCACAATAGGCTTGGCAACCCAAATGGTTCTTTTCTTGACACCACTTTGAGTTCCAACAAACTTGGCAAACACATTGCCATCCTTATCCTTCCTAAGAGAATAATCATCATCAACAATGATAGGGTCAGATAAGGTTCCGTTTGAACATGAAGAGGCAAAGTGCCCCTTCACACGACATATGTAGCAACAAGTGCTCCCCTTTCTCTTCTTCATTGATTTATTGGCTTGGGGAGCATTATCTTGATTTTTCTTCGGAAGTGGCCTAACTTCAACTTGGGCTTGAACATGAACTTGTGGCCACTTCCCTTGTTGCTTCTCACTCAAGTGCTTTTTCTTCAATGGACAAGATATGACATGATGTCCTTCAACCTTGCACTTGAAGCAAATAATATTGGCCGAATTCTTGACTTGGTTTTGGCCCTTCTTATTGTTTGTATTGGACTTGTTCTTGTTATTGGAGTTGAATCCAAGTCCACTTTTATCATTAGGGGATTTTTGCACACTCAAGATATTATCGAGTGTGTATTTCCCTTCATGAATCTTTTCCAAGTCATTCCTTAAGGAAGTGACTTGGGCCTTGAGCTCTTTTATTTCCTGTATATGGTTAGTATAAATACAAGTGCTAGAGGAAGTAAAAGCTTCATTATTAGAGCAACAAGGCAAAGCAATTAATCCAACACAAGGTTTATCAATAGTATGGCTAGATGGATTACTAGGACTAGCACATGGCAAAATAGCATTTTGATTAGAAGTTGTGCTAATGTCCAAAAGAGGCTCATAAGATGTTATCTTAGTAATACTTGCCTCACAAGCTAACTTTAGCCCATCATGGGAGATTAGAAGATCATTATGAGAGCCCGAGAGCATTTCATGACTTTCTTCCAATTTCCTATACTTGATAGTTAGCAACTCAAGTTGAGCCCTTAGCTCAACATTCTCCTTTAGGGTAGATGCTTCACAAGAAGTAGAGTTAGTAGCACAAGCATCATTAATGGAATTTTCCTTTTCAAGCTCATAAGATTTAATTTTTTGCGTGAGGAGACAATTAGTGTGCTTCTCCTCGGCAAGCTCTTGCTTAAGGAGATTCAATCTCCGACTCACATCATCAAGTTGGAAATCTAACTCCTCTATGGTTCCCGTTTGTTTTGTTATGGTGTCTATAACGTGTTTGAGACAAGTAACGGCCTTATTATTACCACGAAGAGAGGTACACAAAAAAGTCAACTCAAGCAAGAGAGCACTAGTATCCTCATCAATGTCATCATCACTATCATCATTATCATTGCTATTATCTTTACAAGATATATTGGGATCCAAAGTAGGAGATACCTTTGATCCTCTTGCCATAAGGCACATGTGAGCATGGGAGAATGAAGATGAGGATATTCTTGAATCTTCATTCATGATCATGTCTTTCTCCATAGAATGTTTGATTTCCTCTACATTGTTAGATAAACAACTAGAGGAAATAGAAGCATTTTGTTCATGGTAACAAGGCAAATCAAGCATATCATCTCCACTAGTACTCAAATAATTTCTAGAGGATATACAAGGACTAGCAACACAGGGGGATATAGCATTATTGTTGCAAGAAGTGCTTAAGTCCAAAGAAGAAACATTGAAATGGGATAGAGATGAAGGGTCATCATTAGCGAGCACAATATCAACATTGCAATTCCCAACACCACTCACCATATCTTTACCTTGTGTCTTGCCACACATTGGTGAAGTGGGTGAAGATGAGAACTCATCGCGGCCGGATGTGGAAGAAACTTGGAGCTCTTCATGATGTGAAGGAAAAGAGATCTCCTCGGAGAAACCACTGACAATATTAGAAATGGAACCACCAAATATTTCTTTAAGCTTGGTCCACTTCTCATGAGACGACTTGCGCTTTACAATTGTCAAGAACAATTTAACTGTGGGGCTCAAAGAGAAAATAAGCTCATTAGATACTTGAGCTTCGAGATGTAAATTTTTCTCATCCTCTAATGATAGATTTTGAGGATCCATAGGAGGAGAAAAACCTACATCTAGAAATCGCTCAATATTTGGACACAAGGTCCGAAGATTACAAAGTAAGCAATTTCTCCACATAGAATAATTTGTGCCATCAAAGATAATTGTGTCATTGTGCACTATACTACTAGCCGACATCTTTACACTCTAGGCGGTGAAGCCTAAACAAGGAGAGACCTTGCTCTGATACCAATTGAAAGGATAGAGATGTCGCCTAGAGGGGGTGAATAGGAAATTTCAAAACTATTACGGTTTTGGCTTGATAGAATGCGGAATTAAACTAACGTTTATTTTACAAGCACAAAACCTAAATACACTAGGCTCAACTAAGTGCACCAACAACAAATTAAGCTAAGAAAGATAGCACAAGATAAATATACCACAAGTGATAAGCAAGATATAAGTACTTCAAGCTCGATGGCTATCACAAGGAAAGTAAGCTCGGATATAGAGATAACCGAGGCATGCGGAGACGAATATGTATTCCCGTGTTCACCACCTTTGGGAAGGGGGCTACGTGACGTTGGAGAGGTGTGAGGCTCCACGAAGGATTCCTCACGCGCCACAAAGGCTCACCTTCTTCTCCGACTCTATCCCACGAAGGAATAGGCCCTTTCCTTATGGCTAGCTTTTCTTCCACTCCGGAGATATCAAGCTCCACAACCACTTCACAAGCTCCACGAAGGAGAATCTCGGGTCTCTTCACAACCTTCCACGAAGAGAACACCGCGGTACCAACCACCAAGTCAACTAGGAGGTCACCCTCCAAGAGTAACAAGCTCACGGTCTCTCACTCGAACAAATCGTAATGGAGAGCTCAACACTTATGCAAGAATGCAAAGCAAGACCACCAAGGGTGCTCAAATCCTTCACTCTCAAATCCCACCAAAGCAACAAGTGCTAGGGAGGAATTAGAGAGGAAGAACAATGGTGGAAGTCAACCAATGACTCCAAGATCTAGATCCAATGGGTTCCCCTCAATTAGAGGAGGAATTGATTGGTGGGGATTGTAGATCTAGATCTCCTCTTCCAAAGCCCTCAAAAAGATGCAAGAATCATAGGAGGGAAGGGGGAGGAAGCAAGCTCAAGAGGTTCAATAATGGAGGTCAGTTTCATGGTCAAGAACGCACTAAAACGTTGGGAGAAGAACCCCCTTTTATAGTGGAAAGCAAATATGGCCGTTGGGACAAAACTGTGCGAATCCGGTTGAAAGTTCGGTTGGACCGGCTCTAGAACCGGATGGTTCGGTTCCTGGACCGGAAAACCGGATCTCAACCGGGATAAGGGTCAGTACACAGTCTCGGATAGACTCGGTATAGAAAAACCGAAAATCCCGGTTGAATCTCGGTTGAAACCCGGTTGAATCTCGGTTTTCCGGTGCTGGCACCGGACCACCCGGTCTGGGAGCCGGTTGAACCGGATACACAACCGGGATGAAACTGACTTTACGAAAAACGCAATAACTTTTGCATACGGACTCCGATTTCGATGATCTTGGGCTTGTTTTGACGAGGACAACAAGCCCTACAAGATTGTACAGAGAAACATCATAGACCAACAAAGGAGGATAGAACCAAATGAAGAAAGGTAAGAAGCCTCCCTAAATAAGAACCGATAAAACCTTCAAATTCGAAAATGCCATAGAAGATGCATACAAATTCCGTTTTCGATGAACTTGGGCTTGTTGAAGAGATAGAAACAAGCTCAAGAACCTCACATGGAGAAACACCAAGAAGCAAAAAAATAGGAAGATGCAAAGTATGCAAACGATTGAGCTCCCTATGACGATGTGATCAAGTTACACAACCGAGAGCCCCTCTTGATAGTGCGGCTATCTATCCTATAACCCGGTCTCCCAACAACCACCTTGAGACCGGTAAAAGGAAAACCTAGCAAGGCCATACCTTTGCCTTGTGCATCCTGCTTGATCTTGATGACAACGCTTCAAGCTCCACCCAAGCCAGAATGCAACACTTGATCATTGTTGCTTCATGAAGACTCCTAATTTGCTCCCCATACACCACTATGGGATAGCTTCATTAATACATGTCTTCACATGTCCATTATCACCAATATGGACGGCAAGTTTCAAGCAAATGATCTTCTCGAGATGCTTATCTTGAACTTGCCCTTCTCGACCTTGATGACGATCACCACTTGATGTCATCCTCTCATGGGCTATATAATATCTTCATTTTTGAAGCATGCCCATGGAAAGATACCTGTCCCATATAGAAAACGCAAAGGCAAATATATAATGGGTTAGTTCATGATGCATAATTGACAAGGCTTACCATACCACAAGACCATGTGGTACATTCTTTATGCTTCATGTGTTGACCAACTTGAAATCACTCTTCACTCTTTGTATTGGTCAACCAAGTATCTTCTCTTGCTCCATCTTAATATCTTGAGGTACATAAGGAACTCTTCATTTGATTACATGCTCTAAATCTTAGTCAACCATAGCTCAACTAATGAGGCTATCATGACACCAACTTAGAGCCATACCTTGAATTCTTCTATTGAGATCACACTCTCAAGATCTTGATCATATCATATTCTTCTCTTCAACTCGATGTTTTTATGCCAATACTCAAGGTATATCTGTAGGGGTTCGTAGCATGGAAAACAAAAAATTTCTACCGCATGCAAACAAACAAGCCAAGATCTATCTACTAGATTGTAGCAACGAGTCGATAGAGGAACTCACCCTCGAAGATTCCAAAGCGGTTAACGAGAGCAGATTCTCGTGGGTGATGTAGTCGTACTCTTGCCGATCTCAAGATCGCGTAGACGATCCTTCCGGCATTGCATTCCGGCAGCGCTTCCGCAGTCGGTCACACGTTCGGTACTCGATGAAGACCTTCCTCTCCCTTGTTCCAGCAGGCAGCGGAGGTTGTAGCACTCTCCTCGTGATTCCGGCAGCACGACGGCGTGGTACCGGAAGTAGAGGGGAGATCTCGCAGGGCATCGCCTTAAGCCGGAGCGAGTATGGTGGACTATGAGAGAGCCTTGGTGATATAGGTTTTAGTCACACCAATTAGAAGGGGCTAAACCGGCGGCTAGGGCAATTAGAAGCTCTAACTCGGCGGCTTGGGAGAAATCCCTAGTCTGTGGCTAGGGTTTAGGTTTAGAGGTAGGGAACTTGTGTCTAGGAGTTTAGACCTGCCCCTCCTCTTATAGGTGGAGGGAGGCGCGCCTGGGGAGGGGAGTCCCTCCCCAACTCGGACCCAAGGTGGGCCGGCGGTGGGAGGAGGAACTCCTCCCCCAAGTCGGTTTCAAACCTCCTTCTCCTCTTTCCCAAAACTAGCCGTTTGACTTTCAAACTAGCCGTTTGACTTTTCAAACTAGGATTTGAATAAACCCTCTATTTGGTACAGCGATGACACCAAGTACATAATGCAATCATACCAACTTGATATAACACATTCATGTACCCTTCCTCCGAGTGCGGACATTCCGAACCTTCTAGAACATTCCCGATGAAAACACCTAATCATTCTACAACCCCAAACAGGACTTTCCTTATATGAATCTTATTCTCCGGACCATTCCGGATCTCCTCGTGATATCCCGATCCCATCCGAGACTCAACAACATTCGGTCTCTTACTCATCATTCCATAACTACTCAACAACATCGAATCTTATGTGTCTCCCTACGGTTCGTGAATTATGCGGACATGATCGAGACACTTCTCCGATCAATAACCAATAGAGGAATCTGGAAATTCATATGGCTCTACATATTTCTACGATTACTTTGCGATCGAATGAACCACTTACATATGATACCAATTTCCCTTTGTCTCACGATATTTTACTTATCCGAAGTTATGATCGTCGGTATCTCTGCATACCTAGTTCAACCTCGTTACTGATAAGTACTCTTTTATCGTTCCTGTGGTATGTGATCCCTTGTGAGCCAGTCACATGCTTGCAAGCTAATTGGATGACATTCCACCGAGAGGGCCCAGAGTATATCTATCCGTCATATGGATGGACAAATCCCACTCTTGATCCATGTGTCTCAACCAATACTTTCCGAACACTCAATGCCACCTTTATAGCCACCCTGTTACGGTGTGGTGTTTGATGTCATCAAAGCATCCTTCCGGTAAAGGTGATATGCATGATCTCATGGTCGAAGGAATTAGGTTACTATGTATCAGAAAGCTTATAGCAAATGAACTATATTAAATGACTTGATCTTTATGCTACGCTTAACTATAGGAGTATGTCCATCACATCATTCTCCTAATGATATGACCCTGTTGTTAATAACATCTCTATGTTCATGATCAGGAAACCATGATCATATATTAACCAACAAGCTAGTTTAATAAGAGGCTTTACTAGGGACTCTTTTATGTTTACAAATCACACAAGTATTAATGTTTCCGGTTAATACAATTATAGCATGGTATGTAAACATTTATCATAAGTATGAATATATGATAATAACCACTTTATTATTGCCTCTTGGGCATATCTCCAACAGTCTCCCACTTGCACTAGAGTCAATAATCTAGTTTCAAACCTTTGTGTATTCGACACCTATGGCTTTCTGGTGTTGTATGTACACGATTGCTAGTGGTCAACTGATCTCCGGATCTGACACTTCCAGGTCCGTGTGTAATTGCATGTCTTTGCGTCTCTACGCATCACTCATTCTCTAATGAGATGGCTTTATATAATTTTGGTCCTTCGGTGAGACCTTTAGTTCTCTAGGGTTAAAACATGTTGATAATATTGTCGTACAATATATCTTCATAGTATTATCCCGCTGTGAACTACACCTAGTTTGACAACAAACTACTTGACACAATTGCCCTCTTTAGCTGCTATTATAGCAGTCATATACTTAGCCTTTTGTTGTAGTATCTGTCACAATGTCTTAACTTTGGAACTCATCCAAATCCATTATGGAACTTACTTTCCATTATATTGTGCCACCCTTAGTTTAGATTGAGATAAACTTAATTTGTACTTTGTGACAAAACTAGTATCAATGTAATACTTTTACAATGAACTAACCATCTATTTGCCACTTCTACAAAATAATATACTCTTAGTTCTTCCAAAAGATCATAAGAATATCCTTACTATCGTCCAATGATCATCTTATGAATCATTCTGGTATATGCTCATAACATTTATAGCATAGGACATATCTAGATTTGTACATATCACAGTATGATTGATATAAATACTCTTTGTGATTTCATACATCAAGTATCAATCTATACTTGAATCTTTGTTTCACTTACCAAGTGTCAATACACTTGAATATATCATCAATATTGAACTCATTCAATCCTTTCTGTGTGACAAGAACCTTTCTTGTAGTTTCTATATTGAAATCATTCAATACATCATCTATGTACTTTCGGCACAACCATATTAGCGTCTATTGATGCCAAATATTTGGGTTTTGCCTAAGTCTTTCATCAGGATGAAATTCTTAATATGTGTTAATAAAAGATACATCATTTCTAATCAACAATATGTCCTCCACATAATTTATTAGAAATATGTCTTAGCGCTCCCACTTAATTCCTTGCAAATGCAAGCATCTTCATTGTCTCCGATGAAATTAAACTCTTTTAACAGTTTCATCATAGTGAAGATTCCAACTCCGCTATGCTTACTTCAACTATTGAAGTTTGCATATGCATTTAGCATCCTTTGAATTAACAAAACCATTTGGACCGTGTCATGCACACGTCCTAGGTAACCCTTCTATTAGAAGAACTTGTTTTGTTTATTCAACTACGACATAACAAAATTATATGTAGTGGTTGCTACATTAATCCGTCTAGACTAAATATCGCTATGAAAGATCAAAATCTTGTCATAGTCAACCTTTGAAAAATTTTGTGAACTCTTTCCCAACATGTCGACTATTTCATAGATGTGAAACATCCATGTATACTTCTTTATAGATCCAAACACAGCTGTAAGGTCTTACACCTTTCTCGAGGGTCCTTCAAGTTCAAAACTTGATTTCTCGTGTATGGAACTATCACGGATTTTATGGCTTCGAGCCATTTGACGCAGTCAGGGCCCATCATCTCTTCTTTGCATGTAGTCCGTTCATTATTCTCAAATAATGATTCAACCCTCAAATCTTGGTATTTGATTGTTTACTCGACCTACTTGGTTCAATAGAAACTTAGACCTCCGTGACCGCAACCTTTGAGGCACGTGAGCCATGAGCATTGTTGCTGCCTCCTAACACTTTTCGCTTGCAACTTTGCACATATAGCTAAGGTCCCTTTAACCTTATCAAAGTTCTATTGTCCTCCCACTTATCTTTTCACGAAAAATTCCTTCTCAAAGAAACTTGACGTTCTAAGCGACAAATACTTTTGTCTCCGGTGTTTATGGAGGAATACTTAACAGTAATACAAAGACAGTTTCATCCGACTTTGGTTGCAAACATCTTTCTTATGCATAGAATACCAATGTTTAAGAAAGGACTACTTGGGTTTTATCCCAAACCATAACTTTATATGGTGTCATTTCAGCGGATTATGATGGAGCTCTTTTCAAAGGGAAAACGGTAGTCTCTAAAGCTTTTAATCTTTAAAATATAATGGCAGTTCTATGAATTACACCTTTGATCTTACCATGTCAAACAAGGTTTTAATTACATATCTCGAACGCTCCATACTCCTATGGTGTTTCGGGAAATGCAAATCCACAGAACGATTCCTTAAATCTTAGGTATTATGCTAAACTTGTAACTCAAATATCTTCCTTTATGATCTTTATCATAAACTATTTATATTCTTATTACAATGATTTTGCACTTCATCTTGAAAGACTTTGAACTTTTTCAAATGTTTCATACTTCATCCTTATTAAGTAAATATTCATATATTCACTCAAATTTTCGGAGAAAGCATATGAAGTTGAAATTCATCGCTGTTGACTACACATAATGGACTTTGTACAACAATCTGTACAAGTTCCAATAAGCTAGTCATTCGTTCCCTTTTGGCCTATGAACGAAGTTTTAATTATCTCTAGGAAAGTTTCACAAGCGTCATTTGATCAAAATCAAAAGACTCCAAAATTCCATCCACATGGAGTTTCTTCATGTTTTCTTTCCAATATAATTTAAACGGCGATGTCACTTCCTAAGTGATCTTTCAATCAATTTGTCTTTCGACATTTTTAGCACTAGTTTTATGGATGTGATTTCTCCAACGAGATTTGTGAATCATCCATCTTTTATGGATTACGGCAATTATTTGAACAACCCTTTTGTTCTCATAATACCTGATAAAACAAATCTTGAAGGCAAGCTTTGATGTTTAACGAGCAACACAATAACCCTTTATTTGTTCTCGATGAACATCATCACATATTCTTTTGCTAGTTACTTAGGCCATTGTAGTTCATGAATTGTGTTGTTTCGTATGACGATTCACACCAACAAATTCAGTATCAAATACTTAAAAACCACATTGTTTAATAAGCAAAGAATATAGCCATAACATGTATATCATCTATATACTTAAATTGAACAATTCTAGTATTTTCTTTTCTGCCATATATTTATGAGATTCTCTTTCAGTATTTCCTTTTCTGTTTGAAAGAATCTATCAACATCAACAGTGGAGTCATACATATGACACATAGTCCAAAGCGTGTATAATTAAATACCAATGTCTTTGGACTTGCACTTTGAAGTAGATCACCATCATCAAATGTTTGGTGTGCTTTCAAATTCCATTCTTTAGTAATCTCTTGGTGTGGTAAACACTTAACCTACATCAAATATTCACCATTATCATGGAATTATCCATGATCAAGCTACTTTTAGCTTATAACGATGAACTGCGAGTATAATGTTGCTCTCCAAAACATTTTGGAGGATTAGGACAACTAGTGTCTTCAACCTTTTGCAAATTCTCATCAAATACGAGAACATGACTTTTGCCATATTATACTCTATCATGTTGCAACCAAAACTTTGTTTTATATCACAATATCTTCCACACATCATGGTTTCTGAAACAACTCTTTCAGATCCTAGATAACCTTGATATCAAGAATCATGGAGACAAACATGATACTCATACACTAACACTTGGAATTGTCACTCTTGATTTAATACTAATTATTAAACTTCATGGAGTAACCGGAACTTACTGAAAGTTTGCAATAAGACTTTTAAACTTTAGATTAACACTTCAAAACAATACGATACCAGTTTGTAAAGTAACTAACCAGAATTCTATAGTTCTATCATCTCAATTAAAACTAAGCGCAAGGTGGTAAACGGATGCCAATGACTACAACAACTATGCAAATTCACTTTGATTTAATTTATGATAAATAGTGTTCAACTTTTAATCATATTGCCGTTGAACTCCCACTCAAAACAATATCCCTCACATTGTTTTAGTGATCACACGAACCAAATCCACCACATCAAAACCGATCATCACGAGAGTTGATGTAGCTTCAATGGCGAACAATCAACATGTTCATCATATCTACTATATGACTCATGCTTTACCTTTCGGTGATCCGTGTTCCGAGACCATGTCTGTACATGCTAGGCTCACAAGATCAACCTTAGCTTCGCATGAGCAAATCTGCTTGCTCACGTTGTATACACTCGCAGAATCTAACACACCCGATCATCACGTGGTGCTTCGAAACAACGAGCTTTAGCAACGGTGCTTACTAAGGATGAACACTTTAAAACTTGAAATTGTGTGCTTGAGGGATCATCTTATAATGCTACCGTCAGAACTAAGCAATACAAGATGCATAAAAGGATTAACATCACATGCAATTCATAATATGTGATATGATATGGCCTTTCTTCTTTGTGCTTACGATCTCCATCTTCAAGCACGAACATGATCTCCATCATCACCGGCATTGCATCAAGGTCAATGACGCCGCTCCATGGTTGTCGTCCACCAGCTTCAACTATTACAACTACTTTGAATAGACACGCGGGTCTTAACATAATTTAAAGACAACCATATGGCTTCGCCGTTGCTAACTTACAATAAGGAACATTGCATACATCAAATATAATCACAATCATGGCCATATCACATCACAGCACACCCCTGCAAAACAAAGTTAGACGCCTCTAATTTTCTTTGCATGTTTTACGTGGTTTGGGGCTTTCAATAAGTGCCGTTCTAACTTACGAACAAGAACCACAACATTGATACTAGTATTGTCAATCACCCGTTGTAAATTGAATCTTAACTATGTTGGGAGAAACAGGCACCCGCAAAGCCACTTATGCAATACAAGTTGCATGTCAAGCGTGGAGCAAGTCTCATGAATGATGTCATGTAAGGTTAGCCCGGCCGCTTCATCCCACCATCCCGCAAGATGCAAAGTACACAAGAAGCAATCGACAACAAAAGCATCAACGCCCACAATGACCATTGTGTTCTACTCGTGCAACAGATCTACATATAGACACGGCTCGATACCCTTTGTAGGGGTTCAGAGCATGGAAAACAAAAAATTCTACCGCATGCAAACAAACAAGCCAAGATCTATCTACTAGATTGTAGCAACGAGTCGATAGAGGAACTCACCTCGAAGATTCCAAAGGCGTTAACGAGAGCAGATTCTCGGGTGATGTAGTCGCATTCTTGCCGATCTCAAGATCGCAGAAGCGATCCTTCCGGCGCAATGCCTTCAAGATCGGTCACATGTTCGATTTCGATGAAGACCTTCCTCTCCTTGTTCCAAAGGCAGCGGAGGTTGTAGCACTCTCCTCGTGATTCCGGCAGCACGACGGCGTGGTACCGGAAGTAGAGGGGAGATCTCGCAGGGCATCGCCTTAAGCCGGAGCGAGTATGGTGGATTATGAGAGAGCCTTGGTGATCTAGGTTTTAGTCACACCAATTAGAAGGGGCTAAACCGGCGGCTAGGGCAATTAGAAGCTCTAAATCGGCGGCTTGGGAGAAATCCCTAGGCTGTGGCTAGGGTTTAGGTTTAAAGGTAGGGAAGTTGTGTCTAGGAGGGGAGCCCTGCCCCTCCTCTTATAGGTGGAGGGAGGCGCGCCTGGGGAGGGGAGTCCCTCCCCAACTCGGACCCAAGGTGGGCCGACGGTGGGAGGAGGAACTCCTCCCCCAAGTCGGTTTCAAACCTCCTTCTCCTCTTTCCCAAAACTAGTCGTTTGACTTTTCAAACTAGGATTTGAATAAACCCTCTATTTGGTACAGCGATGACACCAAGTACATAATGCAATCATACCAACTTGATATAACACATTCATGTACCCTTCCCCTCTGGAGTGCCGGACATTCCGGAACCTTCTAGAACATTCCCGATGAAAACACCGGAATCATTCTACAACCCCGAAACAGGACTTTCCTTATATGAATCTTATTCTCCGGACCATTCCGGATCTCCTCGTGATATCCCGGATCCCATCCGAGACTCCGAACAACATTCGGTCTCTTACTCATCATTCCATAACTACTCAACAACATCGAATCCTTAAGTGTGTCTCCCTACGGTTCGTGAATTATGCGGACATGATCGAGACACTTCTCCGATCAATAACCAATAGAGGAATCTGGAAATTCATATGTCTCCCACATATTTCTACGATTACTATGCGATCGAATGAACCACTTACATATGATACCAATTTCCCTTTGTCTCACGATATTTTACTTATCCGAAGTTATGATCGTCGGTATCTCTGCATACCTAGTTCAACCTCGTTACTGATAAGTACTCTTTTCTCGTTCCCGTGGTATGTGATCCCTTGTGAGCCAGTCACATGCTTGCAAGCTAATTGGATGACATTCCACCGAGAGGGCCCAGAGTATATCTATCCGTCATATGGATGGACAAATCCCACTCTTGATCCATGTGTCTCAACCAATACTTTCCGAACACTCAATGCCACCTTTATAGCCACCCTGTTACGGTGTGGTGTTTGATGTCATCAAAGCATCCTTCCGGTAAAGGTGATATGCATGATCTCATGGTCAAAGGAATTAGGTTACTATGTATCAGAAAGCTTATAGCAAATGAACTATATTAAATGACTTGATCTTTATGCTACGCTTAACTATAGGAGTATGTCCATCACATCATTCTCCTAATGATATGACCCTGTTGTTAATAACATCTCTATGTTCATGATCAGGAAACCATGATCATATATTAACCAACAAGCTAGTTTAATAAGAGGCTTTACTAGGGACTCTTTTATGTTTACAAATCACACAAGTATTAATGTTTCCGGTTAATACAATTATAGCATGGTATGTAAACATTTATCATAAGTATGAAGATATGATAATAACCACTTTATTATTGCCTCTTGGGCATATCTCCAACAATATCTTTATCTTCATGGCATCCATACTTGAATCCAACACATGGACTACACGCATGACCTATGGAATATACCTTCATACAAAACTTAGTGAAAACATTAGTCCATAGGGATTGTCATTAATCACCAAAACCACACATAGGGGCAATTACCCTTTCAAAAATAGAGGGTCATATATAGCCAGATTCCTTGTAGTGTTGCTCCACCATTGTCATTGCTTAGTGAAGCTCTGCCGCAAAATAGTTTGAAGTCTACACTTAGAGAAGTGGAGAAGGAGTTTATAGCGGATCCCTTCTGCCGCTGTCCCGCTAGACCGAGGGTGTGGAGGACGTCAATGAGCTGCACATGTGACCAAGTACGAACGTGTCACTGGTTGTGGCGCCGTGAGTACCCGATCTTGATATCATCGCGTGTACACCTTCACCGATAACGTTTGTGCAGGAACATAATCCCGCTTATGGTATTCGAGGGTGAGTTACTCGTTGCTACCATCTGTAGATGATCTTGGCTAGATAGTGGTTCACGCGTAGGAATTTTTTGTTTTCCATGCTATGAACCTCATCATGGAGCACCCTACATCGCCAGTAAACCATGATGGAGGCTCCTCCCCCTCGTATTCCAGCTAGACCTCCTCAGACGATGACTGTGAAATAAATTTGTAGGACTATTGTTCATACCCTCACAACACCAACAAGTTAGTTGTGTGCGACCTTTGACAAAACAATCACAAGTCATGCACAAGGGTATACCTTAGGAAACTGTTTGAGATGACTCGGTATACCTACAAAGCGAAGCATGGATCTAAAAATATCCTACTTGTCCTGTCTCCTTTTTCCACTCGGCGGCCTCGTCTTCTATTCTCTGGTCGGCGGGGATACAAAAAGAAGAAGCTGCTTCATCCCAGCTTCCTACAAATCAGATCGACTACACGACCCTGCAGATCAGCAGTACAAGGTTAATACAATTGCTCCCTTTTCTACTAGTAGTAGATCGCCTTTCGTACAAAATAGCCATCAGTATTTCATGGTATTTGACAGGATTGTATCCATATGTAGATGGAGTAGCTAGATCTCCGTGCAACATTTGTACCCAAGTTTATGTGGTTATTTAGCTATTGTTTTCTGTTAAGTAGGGTTTTTCATTGTTTCATTTATGATAATGTAGGGTAAATGGCCAAGCAGGATGCTTGCATCGACATTTAGAGTGGTAGCGATGCCGACGACAAGCATAATGTTGAGCGCAGAGTAATCATCAAAAAACAACAAAAACACAATAGAGTTTATCACCGAGGTTCGATTAATATCCTTTATTCACTTATATACTAGCTTAATTATGTTGTACTTAATCTATATATTATTCATGCCTGTGTATTTAGATCCTAATTATATAGAGAGGAAAAAGTTTGAGTGTCACTGCATGCTAGTGGGAGTAATTCAAAATAGTTAAGCTTTTTATTTGTATGAATAATTAGTTTTAGAAGTTTTTGCTCTAGTTCTTGTAGCTAAACGAGTCTTGCCTTGGAAATAATATTGCCAAACAAGTACAATAATAAAAAGTTTCCAATTTATGACTTGTATGTCGAGTTATTGTCTTAAGGGTTTACCTTTGAAGATACTTAACCCCATAGATATATTGATAGACTTGATGGCACTCTTGAAAGAAGTTGTTTTATTGAAATGAAGTCTAGTGGTTATTGATATGCATGCCAAAGATAAACATTGTGGGTCAAAATGTGATATTGTTTAAAGCTTATTTACATATTTTTGATGCACACCTTTGGATGCCAATAAATCCGCTGGCCTACGAATGATCAATGGTATAACCCCTGATTTCGGCTATTGAGTTAATGACATGGGTAGAAATTGTTACCATAATGGGGAAAAGTATTGGTACTCTTGAAGGATGTGCAAAATGTTGCTAAAAGATCATTCAATGATCCTTGTTGGAAACTATCTTTAAAATTAATAGAGATTCACACAAAGAGTCTTTGGCATGGTCTCATTACTACTTCATAAATTTTCTTGAAAGACAATGAATAGAATAGTAGTGTTTTGATAGTCTTGATCTATTGATGTGGGTGTCAATAAGACACTTCACTGTTATGCTACTTAGAACATGATCTCTCATACTTAATTTGCTAATATGAAACTTCCTAGTGTTCCTTGGCAAGCTGAGAGTTAACTAGAGGAATTTAAATGATTGTTACACTTCTAGTTGTTTATAATTATATCAAACTTTACTTTGATTGTTTTGAGTTAACAAATCTTGTATAGTGCTCTTGGCACTTCTCTAAATTTGATGAGCCTTTCAAATGGAAGAGGTGTTGGATGCATATAATTACCAATCATAAGTGAATTCATCTTCTTGTTATTTAGTTTAAACGTTGTGTTCCTTATGGTCTTGTTTGTTTCTTGCTCGAGGACTATCAAGGTTTGAGCTTTGGAGAAGTTTATGGCTTTGAAAATGCCATATTTCTTCAGGTTTTATCACATTTTAAGTCAAAAAATTGACCAAGAATCTCTTTAGCCTTACTACTAATGACTAATTATTGCAAATATGTGCAATCCTTAGTTTTAATTTGTGGTGTGCAGGAAATCACACTTTTAAGGTGAAATCAGGAGAATTTATTGAAGATTATCACGTTGCCTACTCAGCCAAGTTGAAAGGTCCAACTTTGGTCGACTAGAGGGGGGTGAATAGGAGACTACCAATTTTTATCTTGTTAATCAAGTTGAGGCTTTGTAAGAAATAAATTTCTCTAGATATGCAACTAGATGAGCAATCATATATGCTAGAGAAAAATCAACAAGTAACAAAGTGGTAAAGGACAAGAAGTAAAGGTGTAGAGTGAGTAACCAGAAAGGAGACACGGAGATGTAATTACCGTAGGTTCACTTACAAATAAGCTACGTCTATGTTGGAGAGGCGTTGGGGCCACACAAGGTCACCCGAGCGCCACAAAGGCCTCACCTTCTTCTCCGGTGAGCTCCACCAGAATGGCGGGCTCACAATCCACTAACATGTGACCTTGAAGGCGCAAACCGAAAACTTTACAACAAGGTTGAAGGGGAAGCTCCACAACTTAATTGGAGGCCCTCGACGACACCACAGAGCTTCACAACGCATGCCCTTAGCTCCGAGGATGTCCTACACCGTCTAGGGTTCCAAGAACACAAGAGTAACAAGATCCACAAAGGATGGTTGGGGGGAATCAAGATTCCTTTGGTGGAAGTGTAGATCTAGGTCACCTCTCCCACTCCTCAAAATATCAAGAGGTTTGAGTGGCTAGGGAGAGAGATCTAGGAAGATGAAGCTCTAGTATTAATGGAGGAGAGAGAAATTGAAGAGATAAGATGGGAGGAGGAAGAAGGGTGCCTTAAAGAGGCTCCCTTCAAAATGAAATGTTGCTTGTTCGCGACACCACCAGAAATTCCGGTGAGGGGCCGGAACTTCCGCTCAGCACTCGCCCCAACGGCTCAAAAGCAGAAGGGGGAGGCTCCATAGTATGACCGAAAATTCCGGTCGGCATGAGCAGAACTTCCGATGGTACTACCGGAGCAAGTTCTAGAACAAGTTAGCATGTTTCAAAACTAAACCATACAGTACCTAGGCAGAACGTGAGGCGAAACTAGAGGAGGAAATTCTGGATCGCGAAACCACCTGACCGGAACTTCTGTTGGAAGGCAGAAGTACCGCTCAAGGATTTCCTTGCGGAAGTAGCTAGGTAATGCTGGTCATAGCTACCGGTCAATATTGACCAGAACAGCTGACCGGTACTACCAACGCAGCTTATGTTGCTAATTTCGGCAAATAGAACACTTCAATGCTGAAGTATTCTGCATCTAGCCGAAACTAGAATCAGAACTTGAGTCGGAACTTCTGTCGTGCCAGCCCCGCAGCGGACTGCGGGCGGAACTTTCGACGCATGGCCGGAAATTTACGGCCAGGGCAGAAACAGCTCAAAATATCACTTTCTCGCTGAACAAACGGAGGGCTATGGCAGTGCAAATATGGTTTGTGCATGAAAACATGATTCCCCACAACCTTTCAAGGTGGACCCCCTCTTGATAGTACAGCGATCTAAAGCAACAACAACGAATGAAAAGCAAAAAAACAAAGGACGCCGTCTTCACGAGTCTTCAAGAGAGAGGTCCATAGACTTCATAGTAAACGAATAACCTGAAACTTAGGCACACGATTAAACCACAAGTGGGATTATCATCAACACCAAAATACTTAGGGAAAACAATGTTCTTTCACAAGTCAACTAGGGTCGAAAAGGAGCTTTCTGCAAGATTAACGACCTATCGTACTGGCAAGGCCCATCCGTGCAGTTGGTCCGTATTATGCGGCGATGTCTCCGCTAGGTCAAACACAATAACTCTCATGAAGGCACCTATATATTTAGAAACTCCAGCCGCCATGCAGAGGGACGCCATTCTCAGATTGCATCACCATAACACCAAAGGAGATCCACCACCATAGTTCATCCACTCCATCCTCCACATCCACTCCATAGTCATAGCCATCATCTTGTACTTGAGATCTCCTTGTGATTTGGCGACCATTGTAAAAATATTTGATTTCAATCTAAGTATTTTGTACAGTATTTTCTATACTTGATCTTATTGTTATGAGTGGGTAGTCCTCAGGGGTTGTGGGTTGGGGTGAAACCTTGCAGCTATTATGTACATTAATACATGGGAATATTGTGGGGTGATTGAATAGAAGATATGTATCTTTGTCTCTTGTCTCGATCCATGGATTTTTAGGTACCAAGATCCCAAGGATTGATAAATGCTTGAGCTGAGATGAGTGGTGAACGATGATGATGTGGCTCAGATCACTATAGAGCTTCATTGGGCGACCCCAAGAGGAAGGTATGATGAGTACAGCAACAAGTTTTTCCCTCAGTAAGAAACCAAGGTTATTGAACAAGTAGGAGGAAGGAAACGACTGAAAGGTGTTGCTAGCAACTGGAAACCTGCACAACACAAACTCAAGACTTTGCCCCAATGAACATTGAGGTTGTCAATCTCACCGGTTTGCTGAAAACAAAGGATTAACTGTATGGTGTGAAAGGTAATAGTGGTTTGCAGAAAGTAAATAGTAATAGTGGAAGATGTATCAATGGTTGATGGTGCTGACGTGGAACACTTCGTTGGAAACCCCAAGAGCAAGGTGTGAAGCAGCAAGCATCAAGTCTCCCCTCAGTAGAGACCGAGGTTATCGAACCAGAAGGAGGAAGGAAACGTCACACACGTGTTGCAAGCAACGCGGAGACCTGCACAACACAAACTCAAGACTTTGCCCCAACGAATCAGTGAGGTTGTCAAGCTCACCGTTTTGCTGTAACAAAGGATTAAACGTATGGTGTGGAAGGTAATGGTGGTTTGCAGCAAGTAAATAAGTAACAATGGAAGATGTATCAATGGTAAAGATTGGACCAGGGTCCATAGTTCACTAGAGGTGCTCTCCTTAGATAAACAACATGGCGTGAAGGGTAAACAAATTACAGCAGGGCAATTGACAGGAACTGAGAAAGGCATAACAATGCAATTACTAGTCAGAAAGATCCCATGAGATTCGATTGGGCAATACAACAAGATACATAGACCGCCATCCAACTGCATTTATGACTAGAAGTCCACCTTCAGGTTATCATCCGAACCCCCTCCAGTATTAATTTGCAAGCAACAGACAGCTGCTTTAAACAAAGTGTGTAAGGTAAATAGTCCACATGTTCCATAAACAAGAGACCGTTGTTTTCTCCCTAGTGGCAACAGCACATCTACAACCGAAGAGATTTCTGTCACTTCCTTGGAAACTAGAGGCATGAACCCACTATCGAGCATAAATACCCCCTCTTGGAGTCACTAGCAACTACTTGGCCAAGATATCTACTAACAACGGAGAGCATGCAAGATCACAAACAACACAGACATGATAGAATCATAAAGACAAAACCATTAATCAAACCAACATAATAATCTCAATATTCGTCGGATCCCCGCAAACACAACATGCATGATTATAAATAGATTAGATCTTGATCATGAACGAAGCTCACAAGATCTATACATGAAAGCACAAAGGAGGAGATACAACCATCTAGCTACTACATGGACCCATAGTCCAAGGTGGAACTACTCACGCATCATACCGGAGAGAAGGCCTCCGGGATGATCTCCCCTCCGGCAGGGTGCCGGGAAGAACTTTAGATTCCCCCCTCGATCTAGGGACGATGGTGGCGGCGGCTGATGGGGATGTGCCTACCGGGGTATACCCAGCAGGACGTTTCCGACTGGCCCAGGAATTGGCGAGTGGGCCTGCAAGACGGCGACTGGATCAAGGCCCGGTGTGGATCCAAGCGACTGGAAGCTGAAGGCCCAGGCGAGTAGATAGGCCCTGTCGGATTAGGTTAAACGAGTGCCAAAGCCTTAACTGATTCGGTTGAGATATGTAAACCCTAAGGGAGGTGAGTCTATATAAACCTCCCTACAGGGCGTGAAGAGATACGTTCCATCATACACCCAAGCGACTCGCCGCCTAGCCGCCGAGTTCGCCCATTGTACCACCTTCATAATACAATCTAGCAGGAGTAGGTCTTTACCCTTCGGGGGCCGAACCTGGGTAAAACCTTGTGTCTCTGCCCTCATCTCGCACCGCAGATGGCTGGCCGCCCTTGCCCCTCGTTCTACTACTCGTTGCCGATTGCAGCATCTGCCATGACCATTCCCATGACAGTGGCACCCACCGTGGGGCCTGGCCGGTCTGGCCGGTGTTCTACGGCGAGATCCAATCTTCCCATCAACGAGACGGTCGCCACCGGCCGCATGATAGCGATCGGCGAGATGCTCCAAATCTTGCCGAGCAGCTACGTCCCAGCGGCGCGACCCGTCACGCACAGCGTGATCCTGCCGGTTGGCACGATCGGCCTCTTCGTCGGCCTCACCGACGTCATCGTCTCGGAGGACTCGGCTCGCATCCGCGAGTCGCCGCCACGCGATCGTCTCTCCGAGAGCCAGATCCGCACGATCCATCGCCTCGCCTCCGAGTACAACTCGGCCCACAGAAACGTGGCCGAAAACTCAGCGGCTGCAAAAGACGCGGCCCTCAACGACGACGCCGACTCGGCAACCCCGGCGTCACTCGCTGGATCCATCACCACGGCTTCACCCGCGGGCTCCATCACCCAGGTCTCCAACATGGGAGACTTCGAGGACCCCTCCATCCTTGGGATCTTCGACTTCGACTCCGGGTCGGAAAATTCCGCCGACCTCCGCGACGGGACCGGTCGCCACGCCGCGACCTACATGGCGACCGGCACTGAACCGCCGGAGGACCCCTTCTCCACCCCGATCCCTCCTAACGCCACGACAATGGAGGTCGAGGAACTCCGCCTGAAGCTGGCGGAGGCAGTGCGCAAGGAGCAAGCCGAGCGCGAAAAATTTCGCCTCGAGCAAGTGACGGCGCAGGAGCTATCACGCTACCACCAGCAGCGAATCAGGTCGCGCCTGAACCCCACCGTCCAGGGGCGCGCCCTGAACTTCGACGACGAAAATGACCCGGCCCACGTGGCTAAGCGCGCGATCTGCGAGAACGCGCCACCAGGTGGAAGCGTCCGGCCCTCGCCAGGGTCGACGGCGATGGGCGCCCCACCTCCACCCAACCGCACACCCCCTAGGGATCAGCCGCGGATAGTAGTCTCCTCACGGGAGCGGGACGCGAATGGCCTCCCACTGTTCTCCACCCCGATGGACAACCTCGTGGCGGGCCGATCAGCAGCTGACAACATCACGGCCACCGGCGACGGCGCCCTACAGATCCAGTACGTCAGGGCCCTGCTTGCAAAGGCCATCGAGCAGCAAAACGCAGGCGCTGACTCGCAGGGTCGAGTGTACTCGCGTTCTTCGGGAAGCAGAGCGGCCTCGAGCGGCCGCCCAATGGCGGCAAACACCCTCAACTGCCCGCCACCAGAGCCACTGCAGCTTCAACACCGACCCACGAACGCGGCACTCTCCACCAACGACCCCAGGCCAACGACCAACTTCGTCGCCGCCAACGGTCAACCCATCGACGCCCGCACCCACATCATCAACAACCAAAGCTGGCGCGCACGCCAGCCAGACGACCTGCGACACACCCTAACCAATCGCCGCGACGGCGAGCCAATGGGGTCGCTAAGTTGACTCGGCCCCAAGTGCTTCGGACCGATGATCCAAGGCGAGAAGTACCCGCCGAACTTCAAGGCACCGAAGGAGATATAAAAGTACGACCCCTCGTACGACCCCGCCGTCTGGCTCGATACATACCTCATGGCGATGGGGATCGCAGGCCACACCGACCTGCTAGCTGCCCGTTACCTCCCCCTGATGGAGGGGCGTGCGGCGATGGATCAACACCCTCCCCCAGGATAGTATCGACTCCTGGGAGGAGATGCGCGACGCCTTCGTCAGGAACTTCGAGTGCTCCTACACCCGCGCCACCACCATCGAGGACCTGGAGCGATGCGTTCAGGGACCTCGCGAGTCGACCCGCAACTGGGTCCAGCGGTGGCAAGAACTCTGGTACAACGCGGTCGGCATCCACCCGGACACCGTGATCCATTGCTTCAAGACCTCGTGTCATTACGAGCCGTTGGTCGCCAAGCTCAAGCGACATTCTCGCACACTCGACAACATACCGGACCTCCTCGAGATCGCCAAACGATACGCGGAGGAAGATCCAAACCAGGAAACCGACGACGAGTCGGGAGGTCAACGCCGCCTGACGGCAGCGACGACAGACGACGGTCCGACCTACGCTACAGCAACACTCGCCTCACTGGCAAGCGCCGCAGTGACGGGCGAGTCGACTTTGTCGCCAACGCCGGGCACGCACAACGCGAGCCCAAAAGCTTCTTCCACGACGGAGGACAACGCCGCGACGGCGGCAACTACAAGGCCAAGCCAAGGTTTGACCCTGCGGCCCTCCTTAACCAACCTTGTGCGTTTCATAGCAGGGAAGGAAAACCCGCAACGCACACCACCGCTGACTGCCACACCCTCAGGGAGATCGAAAAGGCACGGCGAGCACGGGAGGACCCCGACAACGACCCGCCAAACGGCGGAAAGTTCGGCAAAGTGGCTGGCTCGCTCCATACCTTCACAGGCTTCAACACGAAGCGCGAGAAGAAGGTCATCACCCGCGCCGTCGCCGTCAACGCGGTGGCTCAGGTGGACGTTCCCCAGTTCCTCAACTGGTCGGAGCAGCCCATCACCTGGAGCCTCCAGGACCACTCGCCACGCATCGAGTACCCAGGCCGAGTCGCCCTGGTGGTCAAGCCTAAGGTCAGCGACTACTGGCTCCCCAAGACATTGATGGACGGCGGCAGCTCCATCAACATCCTGTACCTGGACACCTTCAGCGGCAGCTCCGATCGATGATCGAGACAACCCACACCACGTTCCACGGCATCGTCCCGGTCGGAAGGCGTACCCGATCGGCAAGGTCACGCCGCCACCTTCGACACCAGCAAACTTCCGCGCACCGAGCGGATCGTCTTGCTGGTGCCCTTCGACTTCCTACCGCTGCGTCAGGGCGCCAGCGTTCGCCAAGTTCATGGCAGAGCCACACTACGCGTACAATGTGATGAAGCTCCCTGGGCTGTGCGGCGTCATCACCATCAACGGCGACCAGACGCAGCGCGAGTGCGAGGCCAAAGGGCGAACCGCCGACGCCGTCATCGCGGCGAAGCCAACCACGCCGACGAGCTCGCCAAGTATGCGGCGGGTGAACAATGACGACCCACCATACTCAAGAAGCCCAATTGAGGGCGCAAACACCTCAGCCTTGAGGCAACGACGACACTCGCACCGTCGAGCTGGTCCCGGCGACTCCATCCAGACGGTGATCGGACGGGCATGAGCCCAGCCTAGGAAGGCGCGCTCATCGAGTTCCTCCGTGAGAATAGGGACATCTTCGCATGGAAGCCCTCTGACATGCCTGGTGTCCCTAGGGAGCTCGCTGAGCACAAGCTAAACGCCGACCCTAAAGTGCGACCCGTCAAACAGTCGTTGTGGCCCTTCAATGAAGAGCGCCGCCGAGCCATCGCTGAGGAGGTGCAGCGTCTACTCGCTGCAGGCTTCATCCGGCCAATCAAGTACTCCAAGTGGCTGGCAAACCCAGTCCTGGTCGAGAAGAAGAACGGGACCTGGAGGATGTGTATCGACTACACAAACTTGAATAGCGCCTGCCCAAAGGAGCAGTTCGTCCTCCCGCGGATCGACCAAATAATCGACTCCACCGCGGGCTCGGAGTCGCTATGTTTCCTCGACGCCTACTCCGGGTACAACCAGATCAAAATGGTTGTCGAGGACGAGGAGAAGACAGCGTTCATCACGCCATTCAGAGCCTTCTGCTACACCGCCATGACCTTCGGCCTCAAGAATGCCGGGGCGACCTACCAGCGGTGCATGCAAGAGTGCCTCGCGAGCCAAATTGGCCGCAACATCCACGTCTATATCGACGACGTGGTCGTAAAGTCCGCTCGCCAGGGCGATCTACTCGCCGACCTGGCGGAAACGTTCGCCAACTTGCGAAAATACAAGATAAAGCTTAACCCAGGCAAATGCACCTTCGGTGTACCAGCAGGACAACTGCTGGGGTACGTCGTCTCCAAGCGAGGGATCGAGGCGAACCCCACTAAGATCGACACAATCGCCCGACTCGGCAAACCCGAGTGCATGCGCGACGTCCAGAAGCTGGCTGGGCGAGTAGCGGCTCTCAGTCGCTTCATCCCCCGCCTGGGGGAAAAGGCGATGCCCCTATACCGTCTGATGCGCAAGAACCCCACCTTCCAGTGGGACAAGGAGGCGGACGACGCGCTTCGCGACCTCAAGAAGGTGCTACTCGCCGCACCACTACTCGCCGCCCCCGCCAACAAAGAACCCATGCTGGTCTACGTCGCGGCCTCCGAGCGCGTCGTCAGCGCCGTCATGGTCGTCGAACGGCCGGAGGAAGGAAAGGAGCGCCCAGTACAGCGACCGGTGTACTACATCAGCGAGGTCCTCACCGAGTCGCGCCAGCGATACCCGCAGTACCAGAAACTGGTATACGCGGTCTTCAGAGTACAGCGGCGCCTGCCGCACTACTTCCAGGAGCACCCGATCATGGTTGTCTCCTCAGCACCGTTGCAGGTCATCATCCGCAACAGTGAGGCGACTGGGCGAGTCGCCAAGTGGGCCGTTGAGATCGGCGTCCACAACATTAAATACGAGCCACGGAAGGCGATCAAGTCGCAGGCTCTAGCGGACTTCATCGCCGACTGGGAAGAGGCTCAGCAGCCAGAGAAGCTGCCATACCTCCATTACTGGAGCCTGCACTTCGACGGCTCCAAGAACACGGACGGCGCAGGAGCAGGGATCGTGCTAACTTCACCGAAGGGCGACAAGCTCCGCTACATCCTCTGCCTCGACTTCACCCCCTACACCAACAACATGGCCGAATACGAGGCCTTACTCCACGGCATGCGAGCTGCCAGGGAGATGAACGTCAACCGCCTACGCTGCTACGGAGACTCCGACCTCGTCGCTGGGCAAGTCGCTGGCACCTGCGACGCCGTCTCCCCCACCATGGCAGCATACCGCCAAGCAGTGGACAAGCTGGGCGGACACTTCGCAGGCTACTCCGTCGAGTGCATTGACAGGCGGAAGAACGAGGAGGCCGACACACTCTCTCGCATCGGATCGGCTCGACTTGCACCACCCGCCGGTGTCTTCCTCCCCGAGGGAGATCGACATCGGAGTCCCGTTACAACCGGAGGCAGCCCTGGTCGCACTCGTCACCGAGCCAGACGACTGGACCAAGCCCTACGTCGCCTACCTGGAGGCCGGCACCTTGTCGGCAGACGAGACGGACGCTCGGATGATCGCACGCCGATGCAAGTCCTACACCATCATCGACGGCGAGCTCCACAAGCGCAGCGTCACCGGCGTGTTCCAACGCTGCGTCCAACCGACCGAAGGACGCAAGATCCTCCACGACATCCACTCCGGCGACTGTGGCCACCACGCCGGCGCCCGCTCTCTAGTCGCCAAGGCTATGCGGCATGGATTCTACTGGCCCATCGCACACGCCGATGCCGTCGACATTGTCCAGCGGTGCACCGGGTGCCAGAAGTACGCCAACCAGACGCACGTGCCGAGCTCAGCGCTCAAGACAATCCCCATCACCTGGCCATTCGCCGTGTGGGGCATGGACATGGTAGGCCCCTTCAAAAAGGCCCCCTCCGGCTACACCCACCTCCTGGTCGCGGTCGACAAATTCACAAAGTGGGTGGAGGCCAAGCCAGTCCGGAAATGCGACGGGAAGACCGCCACTAAATTCCTACGCGAGCTCATATATCGCTACGGGTTCCCAAACAGCATCATCACGGACAACGGCACCAACTTCGCCAAAGGAGCCATGGCCGAATTCTGCGAAGAACACCACATCTGGCTCGACCTCGCGTCGATGCCCACCGGAATCCAACGGCCAGGCGGAACGGGCCAATCAAAGCATCCTCCACGGCCTGAAGCCGCGACTCCAAGTACCACTCGAGCGCACCACCGGGTGCTGGGTCGAGGAGCTACCCTCCGTCATCTGGGGCATCCGCACCTCAGTCAACAGGTCGACAGGATTCACCCCCTTCTTCATGGTGTATGGCGCCGAGGCAGTCATGCCCACCGACCTTGAGCACGACTCGCCAAGGGTCGTCCACTACACGGAGGCTGCGAACGAACTCGCACGACAGGATGGAGTCGATCAACTCGACGAGGCACGCGACCTAGCTCGCTCGCGCACCGCCATCTACCAACAAGGACTCCACCGCTACCACAGCCGGCGGGTGAAAACTCGCACCTTCCACGAAGGCGACCTGGTGTTGCGCCTCATCCAGGACAAGAAGGGCATGCACAAGCTTTCCCCTCCGTGGGAGGGACCATTCGCCATCGGGCGAGTACTCGGCAACGACGCCTACTACCTCATCGACGTCCGCGGGGACGGCAAACTCGACATCAAGCGACCATGGAATGTAAACCTCCTACGGAAGTTCTATTCCTAGAACTCCACATATGTACCCCCCAGTCGCTATGAAATAAAAAGAATCGGTTACCGCAAATTGCGCCCACTCTCCGTGTCTTGTGCCACTCGCACTCGTAATAACAGCGTCAAGCTAACCGCAGAAGTCAACCTCTGGTACAGCGATCGGCACGGCTAAGTAGTGCGGTGCAAGAGCACTGGGTCACCTCAGGTCTTGCATCGTCCACGAAAAACGCCACCCGGAGCCCCATTGAGTCGCTTAGTTCGATCGGGTCTCACGAGCCAAGACAACTGCCTTCGCTTCTTACAGTGACCATGATCCTCCGCATCCTCGACATAGCGACTCGAATGGCCAAGTACCACGCTCGGGGACTGATGACCAGATCATCGCGACCGGCTCGGGAAAACTCCAAGTATGAGAGCATGCCCAGGACTCGCCATGCGACTGACCCAATGGGCCAGGCAGGAGTGATGCGCTCAAACTAATGCGCCAAGTCCTCACCCACCCTCAAGTCGCGCCCAGAACCACCAAGTACCACGCTCGGGGACTCGGCCACCCGACCTCATTCGCGCAAGGGAAAACGGTGAAGTACAGAGCGCTCAAGGGAGTCGCCTTGCGACTGGCTCTTCGAGTCCGGGAGAGTCGACCACAATAACAAAACATTCAAAAACCACAAACACATCACACACGAGGTGAACCCCACAAAAGGGCGGACGCGCTCGGGGACTCGTTCAAACCTCAATCGGAATACACAATACAAGTCACAAAACAAACGCGATATCACATTAATAGCATGCTGCAATCATCTCAGAATACAAAATATGCCCAAACGGCAGATCTGCTACTAACGCCCCAGGGCAAACTATCCTATTCCGTAGGCTTCGACGACGACTCGCCAGCACCCTTGCGATTGCGGATGAACGGCGTGTACGGGTTTGACGGGTACATCGTCAGCTCACCCGCCATCGCCGCGCGGAAGGGCTGCTCGACCTTGAAATCCCGGTGCTGCGGCTCGGGGTCGTTGGGTGCAACGACTGTCTCCTGGTACGGAAGGAGGTCGCCCATCGCCCAGACACGCTCGGAGTACATCGCGGCGCGGTCCGTCAACTTGAGCACCTCGGAGAGTTCCACCGTGCCAGTCGACAACAGGTAGCCACTCGTCACGTCGTCGAGGTCGAAGTCCTCCGAGAAGTGGGCAAGCCCAAGGCTAAGCGCCGTCGCTGCTCCACGCCGGAACGCCAATCGCGTCATGAACTCAACGACGGAGGGCTCCTTCTCCAAGTACTTCCACACCTCGACGAGGTCGCTCGGAATTACTTCCGTGGGCGATATCTCCTGGAGGTAGGCTCGGATGCATGTCGCCGACAACGTCACCGAGTCGACGAGCGTGGCCACACATTGCCGCGCGTCGAATGAGCTCGCCTCTTCTGTGCTGTCAAGGATGCGACCTGCGAGTAGAAGATAACAGTGAGTATGTTGGATATCGCAAAAAGGCACATGCAGGGGCAGATACACTTACCAATCAATGGGCGGGAGAGATCCGTGATGAAGCGTTGAAGCGAAGTATAGTCGTCCTGAAGCCCAGCAACAAGGGCATCGGACACTTTACATTCCTCCGCGGCGGCCGTAATGGCGGCCTTGGCTCGCCCATCCGCTGAGCTCGCTTCCTCCTTCGCCTCCCTCAGCTCGCGCTCGAGATCGGCGATCCGCTTTTCCGCCGAGCTCAACACTGATTGCGCCGCTGCCAACTCACCCGTGGGGACAAGTCCCTGACGAGCCTCCTCTGCCTTTGCGGCAACCGCCTGAAGCCCCTTATTCACCTCTTGGACGGTGGCCAGTTCCTTCTCCGCGTGGTGTTTCGCTGCCAATCGGTCAGCTGACTCATGTTGCAAACCCTACACACAATTCAAACAGTTAACTAAAGCGAAATCCTAAGTGCCCACCCGCTGAAATTCAGCGAGTGTGCACTCGGGGACTGGCAATCAAGAAATCCTAAGTGCCCACCCGCTGAAATTCAGCGAGTGTGCACTCGGGGACTAGCAATCAAGAAATCCTAAGTGCCCACCCGCTGAAATACAGCAAGTGCGCACTCGGGGACTGGCAATCAACAAATCCTAAGTGCCCACCCGCTGAAATTCAGCGAGTGCGCACTCGGGGACTGGACGCGAACGATAACAACAAGACACTAAAAGAATCAGACCGCTACAACTCACCGGCCTGATCCTCGGGGACTGGACATACCTGGATGGTTGTGCCAAGCATGCCGTGAAGTTGTATCGCATCCACGGATGCGAGGAGAGCCGGCATGTGCCCACGACGCTGCTCGACCTCCGCGTCCGTGACCCTAGGTGCACGGCTCGAGGGCGAGGTCCCACTCGCTGTAGCCGATCTGGCCATGAAGCGCGGGAACGTGGCGATGGAGGCACCGGCACCAAAGGAGGCCAGCTCGGTCACCCCAGGCGAGGGAGCACCTTCCTTCGTGGGTACGGCCGCCTCCATTGCGGGTTCATTCGGCGCGACCGCCGTGTCGTCGGAGATCGTGACGACATCGTCACCCTTGGCCTTCTTGGCGCCATCGCCAGGGACGACGACTTCGTCCGCCTTCCTCTTCCGGGAGGGATCCTCTTCGCTGACGACGGGTGGCACCTTAGCCACGGTCGAGTGGCCTATCTTCTTCGCTCTGGTCCTGTAAATCGATCGTGTGAGCAAGATAATTCAAGCTGCTATGAAAGACAAGGGTAGGTGAGCAAACTCACTTGGTGACTGGAATGAAGCGTAGCCCCGTGCGGATGCCGGCCGGCTTCTCCAGTTCGGGCCCCAGTCGGCGGCTGAGGCCCATCTCCAGGACGTCGCGTGTCCAAGACACGGACGGCTTCTTCGTCGTCGAGGCTGCAACGGGAGCTTCTAGGATGGCTTCAGCGGGAGCTTCCTCGCGAGGTGAAGCCGCCACGGCCGGAGCGGCCCCTAGCCCAGAGACTGGGGCGAATGGCGGAGGCATCGAGGCCAGTGGCACCTCGACAGTGGCCGTGTCCAGCGCGGCTGCCGTCAGCGACGCCTCGTCCTTGCCCGGGCTGGGGGCGTCGGAGCTGCTCGCCGAAAAGTGGCGTGAGCCGGCCTCATCGGGCTTTCCTTCTTCGAGGAGCCTTTCGCCTTCTTCTTCTTCTTCTTCGATGGAGTAGCTTGGCGGCGAGGTGGTCTCCGGAAGTTCGTCATCGTCATCATGACGCCGAGGCTTTACCGCCTCAAGCTCACGCCGACGCTGCCCATGGTCTTGCGGACCAGCGGGCGACCTCCTCTTCGATTCATCGCCGTTGCTCGCCGCTCTCGCGCTCGGTGTCGCCCTTGGCGGAGCGACTCGCCCATGTCCTTTAAGACGAGACCGAGCTCGAAGTTCTCATCTGCGGCGGAAGCCATCCTTCCACCACTTGGAATAGCTGCAATGAACACAAAATGAAATTAGAATGACCGCGACTGCAAAAACTGCGACTGCGAATGATGCGAGATGACTTACCGTTGGGGCTGGATGCTTTGCGGTGTAGGGGGCGACCCCAGCCTTTGCGTCCAGGTACACCGCCTGGGTGATCTTCTTCAGTGCTGGGGTGTAGTCCTCGAGCTTCCACTCGGCTAGGCAGGACTTCGTCGAGTCCTCTCGGCCCGTGTATTGGTACATGTAGTGGTCGCGCCGAGCCAGAGGGACGAGCCGCCGCCCGAGCCAACAGTTGTATAAGTTGATCGTCTGGAGGCCCTTCTTCTTTAGACCGCGGATGGTTTGAAGCATTTCATCCACGACCATCCGCTCATCGCTGGGGAGCTTGCCGACTTGAAGTCGGCGCGGTTCGGACCAGTTGGCAGAGTATCGTGGGATCGCCGTCTCGCCATCCAGAGTCGCCTCGGCAACGTAGAACCAAGATTTCTTCCAGTCGCTCGCCGCCTTGGCGGGCAGCATCAAGTCAAAGAACGAAGCCTTCGACTTTAGCTAGAATGTTAGGCCGCCCGCGGCAAGCATTGGGCCGCCCGCCTCCTCGCGGCTGATCCATCCGTGGAACAGATCTTGCCATAGAGGGAAGTAGGGCCGGCAGCCCAAGTAGCACTCGCAGAACGCCATGAAGATGGCAAGGTTCTCGATGTTGTGTGGACCCAGGTCCGACGGTTGGATCCCGTAGTAGGCGCAGAAGCGCCGGAAGAACAGGGACGTAGGGAATCCTAGCCCCCGTTCTAGATGGCTGGTGAAGCAGATGAATTCCCCCTCACAAGGGTTCGGGGTCACCTCTCCGGCCACAGGGATGCGCCAACAGTCGGTGCGCAGGATCCCGGCCTCCTCAAAGGACGCCAGTTGCGCCCTCGTACACTTAGATCTACCCCAAGGTTTGGTGGAGAGGGCCATGGCGGAAGGATTTGTGGGGGGGGGTCGGAGGATTTCGGGTCGGCTGGATCACGATGCGAAGGAAGGCGAGAGTGAGTGCAATCGGAGGAAATGGCGAGAAGATGGTTCTCTGATCGCCTGCCATTCCCCTTATATAGCGGTTGTTACCCGCCAAATCAGGGAGCCGTTACTACGCGGTGATTACGCCAAAAGTTACCGTTGGATTACCCCAACGGCTAGTTTGACCACGTTTAACGGTCCAACTTCAGCCACTCGGCTCGCCGACCCGATCACTACGACAGTGTTTCGCCGACTCGACTCGCCAAAGCTGCGATCAGGATGATGAGTTTTCTCCTTTATACAGGAGCCCGCCGACGATTCGACTGGATGTCTGCTCTGGAGCCGTATACTCCGACTGCCAGCAGCCACCTGCGCCCAATCAACGATGGCCTCGGGGACTACTGATGGGGATGTGCCTACCAGGGTATACCCAGCAGGACGTTTCCGACTGGCCCAGGAATTGGCGAGTGGGCCTGCAAGACGGCGACTGGATCAAGGCCCGGTGTGGATCCAAGCGACTGGAAGCTGAAGGCCCAGGCGAGTAGATAGGCCTAGTCAGATTAGGTTAAACGAGTGCCGAAGCCTTAACTGATTCGGTTGAGATATGTAAACCCTAAGGGAGGTGAGTCTATATAAACCTCCCTACAGGGCGTGAAGAGATACGTTCCATCATACACCCAAGCGACTCGCCGCCTAGCCGCCGAGTTCGCCCATTGTACCACCTTCATAATACAATCTAGCAGGAGTAGGTCTTTACCCTCCGGCGAACTCAGGTAAAACCTTGTGTCTCTGCCCTCATCTCGCACCGCAGATGGCTGGCCGCCCTTGCCCCTCGTTCTACTACTCGCTGCCGATTGTAGCATCTGCCGTGACCATTCCCACGACAGCGGCTACAGACGGTTTCGTGGAGATTTGATCGGGTGCTTAGGGTTTTTGCATCGGGGTTTTCTTATAGGCGAAGGGGAAGGCCGAGGCGGCGGCCAGGGGCGCCAAACCCTATCCAGGTGCGGGGTGGAGCCCACCCGCGTCTGGGGTGGTTCTGGCCACCCTGGCCGGCCCCTTCGGCTCTCCTCTGAACTTCTTGTTCCCCACGGAAAGTAATTGACTTTGACGTTTGTCCCGTCTAATTCCGACAATATTTCTTTACTAACTTTTCTGAAACCAAAAACAGCAGAAAACAGGCATCTTACACTGTTGCAACTTGTTAATAGGTTAGTACCAGAAAACATGTAAAAATCACCTCAAAGTGTGGACAAGTAAAGCAAAGTAGATACTAAACAAGCATGGAGCATCAAAAATTATAGATACGTTTCTAACGTATCAACATCCCCAAGCTTAACTCTTGCTCGTCCTCGAGTAGGTAAGTGATAAAAAGAATAATTTTTGAGGAGACATGCACCCTCACAATAAAGACCCAACCATTTGCAAGCATTGAAAGCTGGGATCAAAGAACTCTAAACATGTGCATGAAAGATGGAGTTCTAACAATAGGAAAAAGTAACTATGCATGCAACATAACAAGCTACAAACAAAGATCATGAATAACATGCATTGAAAAACGTTCGTTTGTTTCACATAAAGAAAACATAGCATAGTGACAATCAGTGTCCCTCATAGAGTATAAAATAGATAGATGCATAGGGCACCTTCAAAGTTCACAAGGGTGACTAGAAATAAGTAGAACAAGAACAAGTAATATCACATTATGCATCAATTAATAAGCTTTGGAATACTGCACACAGAATGATAACTATGCTCTCTTAATGGTGCCTAAATGTAGAAGGTGGATACTCAAATAATGGTGGAAGAAAGGCCTTTTCGTAAAGGAAGCAGGGATTACAAGTTTCAAAAAGAGCTTCCAGAAATTATGTTACTTGTTAGCTTTCAGCCCTCATTGCCCCTATCATAAGAATCTTGAAGTGGTTAAGGTTAAAGTGGCAAAGCTGGAGTATATGCTTGACGAAGTATAAGTTCGCAATCTCAAGTCCCTTGAATATGAGGGCCACACCTCATGCATACTCAACTTTGGTTCCAGGTAAGTTCTTGTCATTGTAAGTATTTGCATATCATTGAGAACCGCCAACGGGGTACCCCTTGCACATGGTACAGGATCTTTCCCATAACCAAAATGACAAGGCAAGTAGACAATGAGCATCTCAGCAATCTTTTTATTTACCATATGCATAGCTTTTTATTGAGGATGCTTCATAGATAACTCATTATGGTGATGCTGCAAGTTTCCACCATGATTAGGCATGGCTTAGGCTAGCGGCCCAGGCGTTTCTCTAACACAGGATACAAACTCCATGGACTTACAAGTTCCCTCTTTATTTCACACTGATGACATCCATAGACAAAAGAACATGATATCAACTTGAGTACAAAGTACAAGAGTAATGTTGAAAACGTTCCCGTGACAACATGGTTCTCCTAATTCCAACTTATAAGTGCAAGCATATACAACAAAGTTGTCACAATGGTTCAAGTTTATTAGGGGCAAAGAATATAAAGTGTGTCATCAATTTCGTGAGGGCTTTAATCACTAAGTTTTCACATAACAAAAAAGTTTTAATTGCAAGATAGTTGAAAACAAGAATATACTTGGAATGGTGTAACACACCATGCATAGGATTTTATAGTGGACACTTTGGAATAACTTGGTTTCGTGGGAGTTGGAGTCATGAGTAGAACTTACTCATACATGTGGAGCCTAGCAAAGACTGGGAGCAACCAACTAAGAGAGCAATAATGGCCATAATCATGCAGTGCAAGCATACTAATCAAAGCAAAGAGTGGTACTACATGTCAAGGACTAAACGATCATAGAGGCTAATGGTGACTTGTCATATTCATAACATGGTGTGAGCATGTGCCAAGTCAACCCAAACAAAGAATCAAAGGAGAATACCACAATACTAAGCTTTTTGCATGCAAAAACAACGCATAATTTCTTCAAGGCACACTAAGCAATCCCAATTGTTTGGAACAAGACATGCTACAGCAATAATCACTAAGCATAATGCTAAAAAACACCTAGCATGTCATGCTAAAGTCTAAGTCACAGTCAATGCAAGCTCCTCTTGCACTTCAAGCAAGAACTTACTACCCCTTTCGAAACACCAAGAAAACTTATTTGCAAAACAACACAGTGAGAACGGGGGCCCAAACCACTTTATTCAAGCAAACTAAACAACCTAAGCAAAGCAAACAAAAACTAAGATGCTCCAAGAACAACATAACTATGCATTAAACAATAAAAACGAAGTGTCTAGATAGACCTGAACTTTTTATTGATGAAGAAGGGAATGTCTTGGGCATCCCCAAGCTTTGACGCTTGCACCTCTTGGATATTTCTTGGGGTGACACCATGGTGGCATCCCCAAGCTTGAGCTTTTGTCTATTCTTCATCTCATTGCATCACTCTCTCTCTCTACACCTGAAAATTTTCCTTCATACAAAACTTCACACAATCTTCATTAGCAACATTAGTGTATTCAAAAGATATTAGACCTCTGGCAAAGCTTTGGAACAGAAAGGCTTATCACTAAAAACACAATATACTGTATTAACTCCTTCAAAAAGCTCCATTCACCTAAATATAACTCAAAAAGGAATCAATAAGAAGCAAATGCAAATAATGGCAGAAATCTGTCAAAACAGACCATCACGTAGAAACCGATTTTTTCGAACATCTTCTGTTGCTCAATTAAAAAAGTGTTGAACTAACTAAAGTTATCTAACATACTGCGGGATTTATTCGTAAATTTTGAGCTCAATCCGAGTTACAGAGACTCCTCACGATTTTTTTTGGTGGAGGACATAAATCTGTTTCGGGGCAGCAACTCCCCAAATCTTACTTCCCTCTCATTAGAGGTTATTCTTGGCACAAAAAGCAAACAAAAAGGATAAGGAGGGGTCATTACAGAAGTAATAACTTCCAAGACTCAAGGAAACTCTTGGGTTATCTCCGAACAAGTACTTTTCTTTAACGCCTTTAAGTTAGGCACAAGAAGCAAGAAGAATCAAGTATTTTCAAATAAGGAAGCATTAACATCCATACTTGCAAAGTCTTCAAATATGAAAGGTATCTCATACAAATGGGTTTTGGAGGATCCCTTCTCACCTCTCTTTGGTCTACAACCTTCATCAAAAAGATTTTAAGGAGCAATCCAATCAAAATTCTTTTTAAAGGCTTCATGCATTCCAACAAGCTTAAAGGGTATGGGTATCTTAAATTCTTCTCTCGGCTTAGTTTTATCAGAAATACCCACAACATCTACACTTGAGCCTAGTATATTGAAATGCTCAAAGACCTTTTTGGCTTCCCTAGCAACATCATGGAATTATTTTGATAAAGTTTCAAGGATAAATTCCCTCTTTTCAGCATTCTTTTCTTCTTTTAGTTTTAGGAACAAGAATTGTATCAAGGGGTTAAGGCTAAAAAACCTAGCCTCCAACATATGAACTAAAGAATATGCAGCAATCTCATAATTAGGAGCAAGATCTTCTATAGATTTATCCTTAATATCCTCATGCTTGCTAACATAATTAAAGAATTCTTCAATATTATCTTTCCCAATTATGGAGCCACTACCTATTGCAAGATCTTTCAGGGCGAACTTGGGGAGAAACATGGTGAGCTAGAGTAAGGTGGAAACTAGAGTAGGAACTATTTTTTTGTGTTTTTGAATAAAGCAAGCAAACCAAACTAGACTATTTTTTGGGAGTTTTTTGGAAAGAGGCAAACAAAACCAAGAAAAAGAAACTAAGCAAACTAAAAACAAAGTAAAGAGAAAGGAAGTTAAGGACTCCCCTAGTGAAGACGTCCTTAGCCTCCCCGGCAACAGCGCCAGAAAACTTGTTGATGGTGCTGACGTGGAGCACTTCGTTGGAAACCCCAAGAGCAAGATGTGAAGAATCAAGCAGCAAGTCTTCCCTCCGTAGAGACCGAGGTTATCGAACCAGAAGGAGGAAGGAAACGTCACACAAGTGTTGCAAGCAACACGGAGACCTGCACAACACAAACTCAAGACTTTGCCACAACGTATCAGTGAGGTTGTCAAGCTCACCGGTTTGCTGTAACAAAGGATTAAACGTATGGTGTGGAAGGTAATGGTGGTTTGCAACAAGTAAACAAGTAACAGTGGAAGATGTATCAATGGTAAAGATTAGACTGGGGTCCATAGTTCACTAGAGGTGCTCTCCTTAGATAAACAACATGGCATGAAGGGTAAACAAATTACAGCAGGGCAATTGACAGGAACTGAGCAAGGCACAACAATGCAATTACTAGTCAGAAAGATCCTATGAGATTCGACTGGGCAATACAACAAGATACATAGACCGCCATCCAACTGCATCTATGAAAGTCCACCTTCAGGTTATCATCTAACCCCTCCAAAGATTAAGTTGCAAGCAACAGACAACTGCTTTAAGCAAAGTGTGTAAGGTAAACAGTCCACATGTTCCACGAACAAGAGACCGTTGTTTTCTCCCTAGTGGCAACAACACATCTACAACCGAAGATATTTCTGTCACTTCCCTTGGAAACTAGAGGCATGAACCACTATCGAACATAAATACCTCCTCTTGGAGTCACTAGCAACTACTTGGCCCAGATAGCTACTAACAACGGAGATCATGCAAGATCACAAACAACACAGGCATGATAGAATCATAAAGACAAAACGATTAATCAAACCAACATAATAATCTCAATATCCATCGGATCCCCGCAAACACAACATGCATGATTACAAATAGATTAGATCTTGATCATGAACGGAGCTCACAATATCTATACATGAAAGCACAAAGGAGGAGATACAACCATCTAGCTACTACATGTACCCATAGTCCAAGGTGGAACTACTCACGCATCATGCCGGAGAGAAGGCCTCCGGGATGATCTCCCTTCCGGCAGGGTGCCGGGAAGAACTTCAGATCCCCCCCCCCCTATATAGGGACGATGGTGGCGGCGGCTATAGATGGTTTCGTCGAGATTATATCGGGTGCTTAGGGTTTTTGCATTGGGGTTTTCTTATAGGCGAAGGGGGAGGCCGAGTTAGCGGCCAGGGGCGGGAAACCCTAGCCAGGCGCAGGGTGGGGCCCACCCGCGCCTAGGGTGGGTCTGGCCACCCTGGTCGGCCCGTCTGGCTCTCCTCTGGACTTCTTGTTCTCCACGAAAAGTAATTGACTTTGACGTTTGTCCCGTCAAATTCCGAGAATATTTCTTTACTAACTTTTCTGAAACCAAAAACAGCGTAAAAAGCATCCGCACCTGCAACTTGTTAATAGGTTAGTACCAGAAAACATGTAAAAATCACCTCAAAGTGTGGACAAGTAAAGCAAAGTAGATACTAAACAAGCATGGAGCATCAAAAATTATAGATATGTTTCCAACGTATCAATGGTAAAGATTGGACCGGGGTCCATAGTTCACTAGAGGTGTTCTACTTAAGATAAACAAACATGGCATGCTGGGTAAACAAATTACAACAGGGAAATTGACATGACTGAGCAAGGAATAACAATGCAATACTAGACATTCATGATCCTATGAGATTCGATTGGGCAATACAACAAGATACATAGACCGCCATCCAACTGCATCTATGACTAGTAATCCACCTTCAGGTTATCATCCGAACCCCCTATAGTATTAAGTTGCAAGCAACGGATAGCTGCTTTAAGCAAAGTGTGTAAGGTAAACAATCCACTAGTTCCATAAACAAGAGACTTTTGTTTTCCCCCTAGTAGCAACAACACATCTACAACCATAGATTGAATAGAGGCATGAACCCACTATCGAGCATAAATATCCCCTCTTGGAGTCACTAGCATCTACTTGGCCAAGATAGCTACTAGAAACGGAGAGCATGCAAGATCACAAACAACACAATCATGATAGAATCAATAAGATAAAACCATTAATCAATCTGACATAGTAATCTCAATATCCATCGGATCACCGCAAACACAACATGCATGATTACAAATAGATGATCTTGATCATAAACAGAGCTCACAAGATCTAAACATGGTAGCACAAAGGAGGAGATACAACATCTAGCTACTACATGGATCCGTAGTCCAAGGTGGAACTACTCATGAAGGGAATATGCCCTGAGAGGCAATAATAAAATGTTTATTATGTGTATTCCAAGTATATGATAGATGTTTATTTTGCATGCTATAATTGTATTAATACGTAAACGTTAATACATGTGTGTTTAATAAACAAACAGAAAGTTCCTAGTTATGCCTCTCTCATAAACTAGTTCGTTGATTAACAAGATGATCACAGTTTCCTGATCATAGACATTGGATGTTGTTAATAACGAGATCACAACATTAGTGTAATGGTGTGATGAACATTCATCCGAAGTATAGCATTACGATCGAAGTCATTGAGTTTATATTGCTATAAACAACTTACGAAGTAGTCCTAATCCTTAGACCATGAGATCATGCCAATCACTAACACTGGAAGAGTTTCTTGTTGACATCAAACGTCACATCGAATCGGGTGATTATAAAGATGGCTTCAAATCTACTAAAGTGTTATGTTGAGAATCATGGATCAAGAGTGGAATTTGTTCATCCCGATGACAGATAGATATACTTTGGGCCCTCTCGGTGATATCACATTGGTTAGCTTGCAAGCAAGTGATTTGATGACTAGAATGTTATATCACGGGAACGAGAAAAGAGTGCATGTCAGTAACGAGATCAAACTAGGTATGTAGATACCGATGATCGAATCTCGGACATGTAATATATCGTGAAACAAAGGGATTAAGATACAAGCGTAAAAGGTTCTGACGATCACAGGAAAGTCATCGTTGAATGTGTGGGAGTCAGTATGGATCTCCAGGTCCCGCTACTGATTATTGATCGGAGAAGGGTCTCGATTATGTCCGCATTATTCGTGAACCGTAGGGTGACACACTTAAGGGACACTAACATCCAGTTGGATCAAATGTTTCATGCCGAAAGAATAAACAAGCGCAGGAATTTATTTCACTAGATACCGAAACAGGTTTTCGGGTGAAATTGCATAAAGAGGTTATGCATGTGAAATGGAATTCTAGCAAGGGGTTATTTCTGAATGTTTGTCATTAAAGTAATTGACAAAATTCTGAATAAAATAGAAGAGTTTTATTTAATGAGAGTTTGCATTAAATTTGGTGGAAATTTAATGGCAAGTTTGAGTGGGATTTTGAGTGGAGGGATTTGAATGGATTTTTGTGAGTGGAGTGTCCACCCACATGAATGAAGGAGGGGAGGGGGCAGCCCCCATGTCCGGCGGACACCCCCTTGGGTGCCCCCTCCTCCTATAAAAGGCACCCCCTCTCCTCTCTCTCACTCACACCTCCTCGAGAAGGATCTCTCTCCCCCTCTAGAATTTATCCCATATGGTCTCGGACTAGCGAGATACATGTTCCCGGTGGCTATTCGGGAAGAAAGGGTTGTGCTTCCGCTGCATCGCTGGAGCAAGGAGGCAGAGGTTGCTCGGTGTCTTGTACGTGTGTGCGAGCACGGATGCGCTACTGCTTTGCGGCGCTAGGACTTCCTCTCGATCTTGAGATCGGCAAGATATCGTCTACATCAACCACGAGTTGAACTCGTTAAGCTTTTTAGGTCTTCAAGGGTATGTTATCTACGGATATATACATCCGCCCATTGTTTGTATATAGTAGATAGATCTTGGTACATAGTTTTTCCCATCGTAGGAAAATTTTTGTTTTCTATGCTGCGAACCCTACAACTCACACTTCATACCGGAGGCTGGCATGATGAAGAAGAAGGCCTTCGGGATGAACTCCCCTCCGGCAGGGTGCCGGAAAGAGCTTCAGATCCCCCTGATCTAGAGACGATGGTGGCGGCGGCTACGGACTGTTTCGTGGAAGATTGATCGGGTCCTTAGAGTTTCGGTATCGGGGGGTCTTTATAGGCGAAGAGGCGAGGCAGGGGGTCACCCAGGGTGGCCGCACCCCCCCTCCAGGCGTGGGATAGGGTTAGCTGCGCGGCCAGGGGGTGTGGCCCCCTGGTGGCTCTTCTCCGTCTTGTACTCTGGCTTCTTTCTCCCCACGGTAAAATATTGACTTTGGCTTTTGTCCTGTCCAATTCCGAGAATATTGATTTTCTGCCTTTTCTGGAACCAAAAACAGAAGAAAACAGGAAACTAGCAGTGTGGCATTTTTTTAATAGGTTAGTACCAGAAAACATATAAAAACACCTCTAAGTGTAGACAAAGCAAAGAAAAGTAGACACTAAACAAGCATGGAACATCAAAAATTATAGATATGTTTTCAACGTATCAAGCATCCCCAAGCTTAACTCCTGCTCGTCCTCGAGTAGGTAAGTGATAAAAAGAATAATTTTTTAGGTGACATGCACCATCAAAATGAAGATCAAACCATTTGCAAGCATTGAAAGCTGGGATCAAAGAACTCTAAACATGAGCATGAAAGATGGAGTTCTAACAGTAATACAAAGTAACTATGCATGCAACATGAAAGGTTACAAACAAAGATCATGAATTACAATGCATTAAAAGACATTTGTTTGTTTCACATATAGAAAACATGGCATAGTGGCATTCAGCTTGTCCCTCATGGAGTGGCAAATAGATGCATATGACACCTTCAAAGTTCATAAGAGTGACTAGATACAAATAGTTCAAGAACAAGCAATATCAATAATATGAATCAATCAATAAGTTTTGGGACAATGCACATAGAACTAAGAATGGCAACTATGCTCTCTTAACTGATGCCTAAGGATAGAGGGTGGAGACTCAATATAATGGTGGAAGAGAGTCCCTTCACAAAAGGGAAGGAGGGATTTCAAGTTTCAAAAAGAGCTTCCAAAAATTATGGTACTTGTTAGCTTTCAGCCCTCATTGCCCCTATCATAAGCATCTTGAAGTGCTTAAGGTTAAAATGAACAAACTATGGAGTATATGCTTGACAAAGTATAAGTTGGCAATCTCATGTCCCTTGAATACGAGGTCCGCTCCTCATGCTACTCAACTTTAGTCACCTGTAAGTTCTTGTCATAGTAAGTACATGTGTATCATAAAGAACCACCAACGGGGTACCCCTTGCACATGATACAGAAGACGTCAACACCCAGATTTTTAATCTCAGATGCCTGTTATGCCATACATCGCAATCCCAGGATTACCATTTTTGTGAGACATAACAGAATTCGATACCACAGTACATCATCCATTACAAACCATACATAAGGTCTTACACAAATAAGGATCTCATGATCCAGTTCTTAATACAACACAAGCAGCGGAATACGTAATAATAACGGTAGCGTAGGCGAAGCTCCATCTTCGGGGTCACAGGCAATGCTGACGATGGGAGATGATCCTAGTTGTCGTAACCTTCCTGGGGTCCATCCTCTAGGTACTCCGCTTCATAGTCTGGCCACGGGAATAGCCAGGGACAAAGCCATGAGTACTCTTTAAGTACTCGCAAACTAATACTAACAAGAAAAAGGGTTTTTGGATAATAGGACACTAGGCTCTAGGGTTGTTTTGCAAAAAGCCAGATTTATCTATACTAGGATCAGAAGCAAGAGATCTAGTTGAGGTTTATAACACCTAAGTGGGAAGTTGTATTTCGTAGCACAACCCTGTTGTGGTCAAGTCAAAGTTTCAATTCATTTCACAAGTCATTTTGAAAAGTCTGACGGGGGAACAGTATGGCCACTCCAACTGTCCATAACATGACGCTGCTATTCAATAGTTTGACACTGCAGAGATTGTACACTTTCACCACAACATTCGATACATCCGCCAGAACAAATCCTGAATTCACCATACTCGTTATGGATAATCAATCCTAACCTTTCAATTACACGCCCTAGTATAAGCACCTCTCCTGTGAGTTTGGCCTCCCAACCATGACCAACTATCATCTTGGGTACTGCATAGGTGGACAATCTTCACAAGGTAGCCTCAGCTCAGACCTTGGCATGAGGAACTAATACTAAGGTATATAAGTTTCATAAGCCCTACCCAATCTTCGGGTATTGTGGTTGTACGATAAAATTGGAATGGTATCGCATCCAGACAACCATCAGTTTTATAAAGGGCTAAGGCTCATGCCTCAACATTTTCATCACCAAAATCATCCGGTGTTTAGAAACACATGTCAAAACATCTCAGTAGAATGATCCATCATTCTAAGGTTTTCATAACCATTTTCACCAAGTATTCCCATCTACAGTTGGTCAAGTTTTATGCTTAGCACTAGCATCTGCAAGTGGGGGTAAGTACTAATGAGGGGTGGTAAGCTAGTGGAGTTTCAACTAAGTACAATCGTATATCTTAGGATGGTATCAAGGTTTCTAGCTTAGGCCAAATTTTATGCTCTTTAAGCAACCTTCAAATATATCTTTCTAGAATCTACAAGTCACTTGAGTACTCTCTAAGGAAGTAGCTTTGATAAGGAAATAAAATATAAAGCTTGCAAATAAAACTAGGATTGGGTTATCAAGTGGGTATGATCACATATGTTTAAGGCATATAGTTGGCATGGTAACAAGTAAGGGTTTGCTTGTATCAGTAGAATATCTTGCAAGGGTTATCTTGCACATTCACTAGTAGTATTAGGCTTGCATAGGTAAAGTATCTTGCAAGTGTTAGCTTGCCTTGTGTAGAGCAGTGGTTGAAGTTCTCCTCGGCTTCTTCTTTGTAGTATCCTCCTTCCTCCTCGTATCCTTGGTCGGTACTAGCGTCTATAAATAAATACGATGTACACAATCACTAAACAATACTTAACTACGTGCAATCATCACAAAAAAGGATCCTATAGATGATCTAGCATCATCACTAACATTACAAGATTAAAGGTTGGTTTAATTCCTTTTATTTTTAGAAAAGTAATTTCTACTCATTGAAAAACTACTTAAGATTTAATATTCTCCAAACCAAACATGGGATCATGTTGACACATGTCATCACCACATATTTTAGTCCATGGTAAAGTGATTTAAAGTGGTGTCACAATTTAATAAGGTTTTACCCTTTTATTTTAATTAATTAAAGTGGCTAGAAATGCCTATGTGGCATTCTTTTATTACTTGGTCATTATTTCTGTAAGTAAACCTATATATTTTTATATATTCTGAAAGGTATGATTAAATGTGATTTTTGAGAGTTGGAATCAACTCAAAAGCTATTATGGTTTTAATTTGAAAAATGTTTGAATGCGGAAAAGCTTCTGCCTTGTTATTTTTGCCAAGGTTGATCTACAAATCCAAATGACTTGAATCCAACGGGCTTGGATTCAGCATTCCCAGACCTTTCTAACAAAATTGTTTTCATTCAATTTGGTGCACTGAATCGATCTGGGTTGATTTTTGAAACTGGGTACAGAAGTGTGTTTGAAATAAAATGGAAAAGGTTAAATTCAAATAACTGGGCTGCGCGGGAAGTGATACTTGGCCGGCCTGCTAAGCACAGCGCTTCCGCGGGCTGTTTAAGCTGATGTCCCCACGCGTTAGTGATAGAGGGGGGTGCGAAGCAGTATGGGGTGATGTGGTGCGTTCGATCTGGTTCTAATCCAACGGCTGAGAGTCATCGTTGATGTTGGGCAACACCGGCGAGACAGAAACCTAACGCGGCCAGTGGGGGTCGTTGGGGGCTCACGGGGTGCAGGCGAGGGTCGGCGAGGCGGGTGAACGACAAAGTCGACGACGGCGAACTCAGGGGTGGTCGCGGCAGCTCCTGGGGTGGACGAAATCGACGGCGCCCTTCTTCTCCAGAGGCGGCCTGCTCCGGCGCAATTCCGGCGATGCGCTGCTCGCCTTGCTCTGGGACTAAGTTGGGGTGGTTCTGGGTGAGAGAGGAGTGGAATGGTGTGAATAATTCGAGCGGGGGTGGCCTCTATTTATAGTCGCGACGACGAGACCGAACGGGATAGGCAGGCGACGGTGGTGACATGGCTACGGGCTGCTAGAGGCATGGCCGATGGTGGCGATCGCTTGGTGGTATCCTGGCGATGCTCTACGGCTTTAATGCGCGCGTAGGGGCGGTGCGGTTTGGTCCGGAACGCGCGATGCTCTACGCGGCAGAGGCGGCGTCTTCGACGGCGAGCGGTGGCTGTGAGGCATGGAGCGGCAAACGGGGATGTCTGGCGGTCTCCTGGGTCGGTGGCAATCTTGTATGCACGCGGCGAGGGCGGCGCGCGGTCTGTGGGCGTGTGTCGAGGGTGGCGCTCGCGCGACGCCGCATGGTTGATGAGGCACGAGCGCCGCGCGCTGGTGCTGTGTTCGACGTCTTCGAGGCAAGGCTGGTCGAGAGGGGGCGGTGAGGCATGGGTGATCTCCCAGACAAGGTTGGCACGGCTAGTTTCTCTCCTAGCTTGCTGTCTACACTGGGGTGTCATGGTGTGCTTCGGCTATTCACCATTGATGGCATTGGCGAGCTCACAGTGGTGCTAGTGATTAGTTAAGTTCGTTAGATGATCTACTGAGGCTATTGTGAGCTAGAGAGGGAACCAGTTAGGCTCAAAACACTGCACACTATAGTGTTTTGATTTTGTTAGATTTGAATCTGCAAGGTGTTTGATGAAATGGCCGCAAGAACTCAAGTTTTGAATTTTGAAAAGATTTTTGGTGGGTGTGCTAGGTTGGTGCTGGTGAGTCTGCAGATGCTTGGGTTTTGAAAGTTGATCTTGTTTGAGTGGTTTTTGAAAAAGTGGGATCTTCCCATATGATAAAGATTCAATTTTGAACTGTCCTTTAAACTATGCATTTGAAAGTTTCTGGATGATCACAAAGTGGGCCTTGATACTTTGTTATGAGTACAATCAAGGGGTGTAAAGATCCAAACAAGTTTTTGTTAAGTTCTGAAAGTTTGAGACAACCAAAGTAGACATGGGAGTTAAATTGGTCAAAATGACCATTCCCTTATTTTATTTGTTTTGATTTACTTGTCTTTGGGAAAAGTGTGGGAAATGTTTAGATGATGTTTATTTCACCTAAGCATCCATATACAAGCAAAGGAACACACAACAAGGTGGTTCAAAAGAATTTCAAATGAAATGCATACACATATGCATGCTTTCATAATTTTAATTAGAAAAGTTTTTGTTAACCCTAATTTTGATGATTAGAGTTTGATGATCCAAGTTTAGTATTTTTGGGATGTTATAGAAGCTATCCCATAATCAAAATGACAAGGCAAGCAGACAATGAGAATCTCAGCAATCTTCTTATTTACCATGGGAAAATGGTGCTTTTTGCTCTCTTTCCTCTTTTCAATATGTCTCTCTTTTTTATAAGAAGAAAGCTTCATAGATTGCTCACTATGGTGATGCTGCAAGTTCCCACCATGATTAGGCATGGCTTAGGATAGCGGCCCAGGCGTTTCTCTAACACGCATACATAACTCCATGGAATTACAAGCTCCCCTTTTATTTCACACTGACAACATCCATAAACAAAAGAGCATGATATCAACTGTGTACAAAGTACAAGTGCAATGTTGAAAGCGTTACCCGTGACAGCATAGTTCTGCTAATTCCAACGTATAAGTGCAAGCATATACAACATAGATGACATAATGGTTCAAGTTTATTAGGGGCAATAAAAATAAAGTGTGCCATCAAGTTCGTGAGAGCTTTAATCACTAAGTTTTCACATAACAAAAAGTCTTTTTAATTGGAAGGTTGATGAAAACAAGAATATACTTGGAATGGTGTAATACACCATGCATAGGAATTTATAGTGGACACTTTGGAATAACTTGGTTTCTTGGAGTTGGATGCATGAGTAGAGATTACTCATACAAGTGGAGGCTAGCAAAAGACTAGGAGCGACTAACTAAGAGAGCAGTAATGGCCATAATCATGCAGAGCGACAAAACATTACTAATCAAAGCATAAAGTGGTACTACAAGTCAAGGACTAAATGATCATAGAGGCTATGGTGACTTGTTCATAGTCATAACATGGTGTAATCATGTGCCAAGTCAACCCAAACAAAGCATCAAAGGATAATACCACAATACTATGCTTTTGTATGCTAAAACAACGCATGATTCCTTCAAGGAACATTAAGCAATCCCAATTGTTTGGAAAAAAGTCATGCTACAGCAATAATCACTAAGCATAAAGTCAAAACAACAACTAGCATGACATGCTAAAGTCTAAGTCACAGTCAAATCAAGCTCCTCTTGTACTATTCAAGCAAGAACTTTCTACTCCTCTCCAACACCAATCAACTTATTTGAAACAACACAGCGAGAACGGGGGTCCAAACTACTTTATTCAAGAAAACTAATCAAACTAAAACGAAAACTAAGACACTCCAAGAACAACACAACAGTGCATGAAACAATAAAAACGAAGTGTCTAGAAATACCTGAGATTTTTATTGATGAAGAAGGGGATGCCTTGGGCATCCCCAAGCTTTGACGCTTGTACCTCTTGAATATTTCTTGGGGTGACACGGGGTGACATCCCCAAGATTGAGCTTTTGTCCATTCTTCATCTCATTAAATCATTCTTTCTCTACACCTGAAAATTTTCCTTCATACAAAACTTCACACAATCTTCATTAGCAACATTAGTGTATTCAAAAGATAATAGACCCTTGGGTTTTAGTTTTAGAACAAAAAAACTTTCACTAAAAACACAAGATACTGTATCAATTCCCTCAGAAAGCTCAATTTCCCAAAAATAACCCAAAAAGGAATCAATAAGAAGCAAATGCAAATAATGGCAGAAATTTGTCAAAACACATGAACAGGTAGAAACAGATTTTTTCGAAGACCTTCTGTTGCTCAAATCAAAAAATATTGAACTAACGAAAGTTAGATAACATATTGGGGGATGTATTCAAAAAATATCAGCTCTATCCGACTTACAGAGATTTTAAACGAATTTTTACGGTGGGGCACAAAAATCTGTTTCAGGACAGCAACTCCCCAAATCTTACTTCGCTCTCATTAGAGGTTATTCTTGGCACAAAAAGCAAATAAAAAGGATAAGGAGAGGTCATTACATAAGTAGTAACTTCCAAGTTTCAAGAAAACTTTTGGGTTATCTCCCAATAAGTACTTTTCTTTAACGCCTTTAAGTTAGGATCAAGAAGCAAGAATCAAGTATTTTCAAATGAAGAAGCATTAACATCAAACCTTGATTTCAAAGGAGGATAAAAAATCAAATTATCTCTCCTCATAGGGAAGCGTTCAATACCTTTCCTGAATGGAAATTGATATTTAATGGTGCCTTCTTTCATATCAATGATGGCACCAACAGTTCTAAGAAAAGGTCTTCCCAAAGTAATAGGACAAGAAACATTCTACTCAACATCCAAAACATAGAAATCAACAGGGACATAAGCATTTTTAACCATAATAAGAACATCATTAACACTCCCCATGAGTTTCTTTTTAGCATTATCATTAAGTGGGACATCCAAATAGCAATCTTCCAATGGTGGCAAATCAAGAATTTCATAAATCTTTCTAGGCATAATAGAGACACTGGAACCAAGGTCACATGAAGTTTTGAGATCAAAGTCATTCACTTGCATATTAATGAAGGGTTCCCAACTATCTTTTACTTTCCTAGGAATAGAGGCTTTGTGTTTCAATTTTTCTTCCTTAATTTTAATAAGAGCATATGCAATGTGTTTGGTGAAAGCTACATTCATATCACTAGCATCAGAACTTCTAGCAAGCTTTTGTAGGAACATAATCACTTTAGAAATATTGCAACCATCAAGATCAAAATCAAACTTAGCATCACTAGTAGTAGACTCATTGGGTTTAGGCATTGTGGTAGGAGTAATAGGGACTTCTTGTGGTTTAGTGGCATCCATATTGGTGGTGGTGATAGTGCACACACTATTGTTTCTAGCAATTTCAGCTTCTCTTTCCCACTTAGCATGTAGTTGAGCTAAAAGTCTAACATTTTCATCAATAGTAACTTGTATGGCATGAGTAGCAGCAAAGGTACTTTCCAAAGTTTCAGGTTTAGCAGCCATTTTATTAATCAAAGAGGACTGTTCTTCAGACAAAGAGGAAATGTTTTCTCAGCACTCAAAAGCTTTTCCTCCATAGTCTTGTTGAAAGTGGTTTGTTTACTAATAATATCTTTGAGCATGACTTCAAGTTCAGAGGGAGCACTTCTAGTATTGTTGTAGGAGTTTCCATATTGCCATTATTAGGAGGATAAGGCATATAGTTATTACCATAAGCATTATTGCCAAAAATATTATTCCTAATGAAATTCACATGAACTTGCTCTTGTTGAGCAACCAAAGAGTCTAAAGGAATATTATTTGGATCAATAGGATCTTTTCCATTAACAAGCATAGCCATGATACCATCAATCTTATCACTCAAAGAGGAGGTTTCTTCAACAGAATTTACCTTCTTACCATGTGGAGCTCTCTCAGTGTGCCATTCAGAATAATTAACCATCATATTATCAAGGAGCTTTGTTGCATCACCCAAGGTAATGGTCATAAAGGTACCTCCAGCAGATGAATCCAACAGGTTTCTTGAGGAGAAGTTCAAACCTGCATAAAAAGTTTGGATAATCATCCAAGCAGTAAGTCCATGAGTGGGACAATTCTTAACCAAAGATTTCATTCTTTTCCAAGCTTGAGCAACATGTTCATTATCAATTTGTTTAAATTTCATTATTTCACTTCTCATAGATATAATCTTAGCAGGAGGATAGTATTTTCCAATAAAAGCATCTTTGCACTTAATCCAAGAATCAATACTATTTCTAGGCAAGGATAGCAACCATTTTTTAGCTTTTCCTCTCAAGGAGAAAGGAAACAACTTGAGCTTAATAATATCTCCATCTACATCCTTATATTTTTGCATCTCACAAAGTTCAACAAAGTTATTGAGGTGGGCAGCATCATCATCAGAACTAGCACCGGAAAATTGTTCTCTCATAACAAGATTCAACAAAGCAGGCTTAATTTCATAGAAGTTAGCATCTGGAGCAGGTGGAGCAATAGGTGTACTTAGGAAATCATTGTTGTTTGTGCTAGTGAAGTCACACAACTTGGTGTTCTCAGCAGAGTTCATTTTGGCAAAAGCGAAGCAAGCCAACAATAGCAATAACTAGAGCGGGAACTAATTTTTTGTGTTTTTGATAAGAGAAAGCAAACCAAACTAAACTATTTTTTTTGGAGTTTTTGATAAAAAAAGAGGCAAACAAAACCAAGCAAAAGAAACTAAGAAAAACAAAAACAAAGTAAAGAGAAAGGTTGTGAAGGACTCCCCTTGTGAAGACGTCCTTAGCCTCTTCGACAACAACGCTAGAAAAAGGCTTGATGCGGCTCAGATCACTGTAGATCTTCGTTGGGCGACCCAAAGAGGAAGGTATGATGAGTACAGCAGCAAGTTTTTCCCTCGGTAAGAAACCAAGGTTATCGAACCAGTAGGAGGAAGGAAACGACTCAAAGGTGTTGCTAGCAACTAGAAACCTACACAACACAAACTCAAGAATTTGCCCCAACGAACAGTGAGGTTGTCAATCTCACCGGTTTGCTAAAAACAAAGGATTAACTCTATGGTGTGGAAAGTAATAGTGGTTTGTAGAAAGTAAACAGTAACAATGGAAGATGTATCAATGGTAAAGATTGGACCGGAGTCCATAGTTCACTAGAGGTGTTCTCCTTAAGATAAACAAACATGGCATGCTGGGTAAACAAATTACAACAGGGCAATTGACATGACTGAGCAAGGAATAACAATGCAATACTAGGCATTCATGATCCTATGAGATTTGATTGGGCAATACAACAAGATACATAGACTGTCATCCAAATGCATCTATGACTAGTAATCCACCTTCAGGTTATCATCCAAACCACCTACAGTATTAAGTTGCAAGCAACGGATAACTGCTTTAAGCAAAGTATGTAAGGTAAACAATCCACTTGTTCCATGAACAAGAGACCGTTGTTTTCTCCCTAGTAGAAACATCACATCTACAACCTTAGAGATTTATGTCACTTCCCTTAGATTAAATATAGGCATGAACCCACTATCGAGCATAAATACCTCCTCTTGGAGTCACTAGCATCTACTTGGCCAAGATAGCTACTAGAAACGGAGAGCATACAAGATCACAAACAGTACAGACATGATAGAATCAATAAGACAAAACCATTAATCAATCTGACATAGTAATCTCAATATCCATCGGATCCCCGCAAACACAGCATGCATGATTACAAATAGATGATCTTGATCATGAACAGAGCTCACAAGATCTAAACATGGTAGCACAAAGGAGGAGATACAACCATCTAGCTACTACATGGACCCGTAGTCCAAGGTGGAACTACTCACACTTCATACCGGAGGCTGGAATGATGAAGAAGGCCTCCGGGATGATCTCCCCTCCGACAGGGTGCCGGGAAGATCTTCAGATCCCCCTGATGTAGGGACGATGGTGGCGGCAGCTACAGACTGTTTCGTGAAAGATTGATCGGGTCCTTAGGGTTTCGGTATCAGGGGGTCTTTATAAGCGAAGAGGCAAGGCAGGGGGCACCTAGGGTGACCACACCCCCGGGCGCGGGCTAGGGTTAGCCGCGCGGCCAGGGGGTGTGGCCCACCGGTGTCTCTTCTCTGTCTCTTACTCTGGCTTCGTGTTCCCCACGGTAAAATATTGACTTTGGCTTTTGTCCCGTCCAATTCCGAGAATATTGTTTTTTTGCCTTTTCTGGAACCAAAAACAGAAGAAAATAGACAACTGGCACTGTGGCATCTTGTTAATAGGTTAGTACCAGAAAACATATAAAAACACCTCAAAGTGTAGACAAAGCAAAGCAAAATAGATACTAAACAAGCATGAAACATCAAAAATTATAGATATGTTTTCAACGTATCAGATGACTTCATGTGAAACCCAGTGAAAGCAAGGGGAGTACAGTTTTAGTTTAGGGATCCACTTGGGAGTAACAGCAACATCACCATTCTTAAGACTTTGATCTGTATTTTACTTAATATTTTTTATAGCCCGGTGCTTTATGATATAACGGTTGGATCAAAAGACTATTGCTATGCATGTTGCTCGCAAGGGATTTAGTGTCTATGGATGTGTTGCCCACAAACCTATCTATATTAGATCATTTCACACATAAATGTGTTTACTATTATCTTTATCCCATATGTATGTGCAGCTACATGTGAATCTTCAACCCTGGCATATTTCCATCCGTTGCAACAACCAACAATCCAAAGTAAACTAAGAAGGTTCGGTAAATGTAAGGTAAACGAGTAAACAAGTTTTATAGACGTCCCTCATATTTTTCATACAACAATTGTTTTCCAAGGTTCAATAAACCTAGGTATACTAGGAAAAAAGCTACTATACTGCATCCGTAAATCCGGATCAAAGGTATCAGCGACATATGTGACGTTCAGGCGGGAGACGATGGCGTAGATGAGTTCGTCATGGAGAGCGCTGGTGTGTCCTTCCGTGTTGTAGCAGTTGTTGGAGAAGTGGGTGAGGCCATCGTAGCCGGCAACAAACAAGGGGGCGAAGCCATCGACCATGGTGGTGACTGGCCAGGTGAGGGTTTCCTAGTGGGATAAGCGATATGAAGGTTTTAGGAGAGCAGCAAGGCTAGTTGGGCCACCGTGTAAGTGTTCTATTCGATCGGTAAAGTGATCTGGTGCACTGATTCAGAATATCCTATTTAGCCCATTTATTCTAGGAAACCCTACAAGTTCCACTAACTAGAGACCTTTCCAAAGGTCTGGTGCGGGAGCGCGTGGCGTGGAACACGACACATGGAGCGTGCGTGAATCCCCGATTCTCATGGCAATGGTATGAAGCACTGTGGTACGCATGAAGTACTTCATTCCCCTGTTTTGTTACCTCCAAAGTAGTACAAAGTATACTACCAAACTATAAATTTAGTATGAAATACACAATCCCGATTTATATACACAAACACATAAAATACAGGTAAACAAATACACAAAGTACAAGTACACATACACATGAAGTACAAGTACACATAAGATGGAGTACACCAACATACACAATACAAGTACACAGACACCCTGGAGTATAAGTACATAGACAGACGAGTACAAGTACATAGATACATGGAGTGCAAGTACAGAGACACACGAAGTATAAGTACACATAAGACCGTGTGCATAGACACAGAGTACGAGTACATATATACTTGGAGTACGAGTACACAAACACCCAATAGTATAAGTACACAGACACAAAAAGTACAAGTAAGAACACATACATGGAGTAAAAGTACGCAAACGCCCAAAGTACAAGTACACAAACACTCAGGGTACATATACATCTACATACAACATATAAGTACACATAAGGAAGAGTACATAAAGTCTACCCTTTTTTGAAAAATTGAAGTACAACTCAATTCAAGAACACTAACCCCATAATCCAAGGACATGTGTAGTAGTTTAGGAAGTATAGTAAAAGTTTATCCAAACCTATTAATATGAGATCTAATTTTGAAGGTCTTGACGCGAGGAATTCAAATATGAAAACATTGTAATTCAGAGAAACCATTCTTGAGATATTTTGTTTTAAAATTTCAGTTCCTAGACAAAAAAAGGGAAAATTGGAACTACCGTCCATATCCCTTCCTCTCTCATTCCAGCTCACTTTTATTCTCCTTGCGACACCTGGCGCATGCAGACACCGACGTGAGGACCACGTGGAAGGAGAGAGCAACACTTAGTGCGTTAGAAATAAGGTGGATAGAGCATCTCCATTGGACCGACCCATTCGACCATGATCTGTTCGAAATGGTCGAAACAGACAGGTGGACTGGGAAGACCGCACAAGCGACTAGACCCAAATGACCACGCCGATGGACCCATTCTTGGTCCAAAGTTGGGTTGGGAATGTGTTAGGCCAGACGCTCAGCCAACCATGCGCGATCATCCCGCATCCTTCCTCGCCCGCACTGGGCCTGCCTGGCAGTAACCCAACGACTCTAGCCATCAATGGAAGGACGCCTACACTGGGTGTGCCGCCTAACACATGCACTGGGCGTTGGACTTCAATGACGGCCTCTCGGCCTCCATCACATCGGCTTCGAATGTCATGACTGGTTTTCCTTTTTAAGTTGACCACCCTGTGGCTATCTCCTCACACCACAACATCGACAGCCATGGCCAGAGGCATATGATCAAGAGGAGGACGACTAGGACGGCCCTTGGGCCCTGGGCGCGGCTAAGGATGAGGTCGGCGAGGAGGCAGGGGACGAGGTCGACACAAATCGCCATCATTTTCCTCGTCGCCACCTACGTCGTCCGAGCCCTTCACGGTGGACATCTCCGGGTTCGATTTCGACGTGACCATCCTCCTGGTGGGTTGTGGGAGAAATTGTGACTCCCTAACAAGTTCGTGTGAGTGCTCGATGGGAAGGAGCCAACGCACGTGAATGTGCGGGAGTACAACTCCAGTCGCACCGTCTAAGACATGGAGGTGTTGTTCAACAACACAAGCCACATGTACCTCCGCCGCAGGGATCTGTTCGTCACGCACACTTTCTAGAGGTCAGGCACTTCCTCGTCTTCAACTTCAACGGCCACGTCATTCTCATCGTCATGGTCTTCAACGAAACCATGTGCCCCGCGCGTACCACACCGACGACGAGAACGAGGACAATGACTAGACCACAACGCTAGAGGTAGCCTTTATAAACTGTGTATTTATAGATCCTCTACTATGTATGGCTCTATGTATTTTATGTTCTAAATTATGTATGTAATCCATAAAATGAATAAGAAAACTCACTCCTATGATCAAAACTAGGGAATTTGGCGCCGGCGTGACGCCACGCCCGTGAGGAACAATGTTATGAATTAATCGATCAAAATTGTTGCTGAAGATTATTATTGTGTAAAGTTTCGACAGAAGACAATGGTAACACTATTTGTAGATAAAAGAGGCGGCACCATGGTGCGATCAGTGTTGACGAATAAAAGTATAACAAAATTGAATTTCCAATTATGAATTACACCAAAAAATTACCCACCCATGAAAAATTACCGAAGGGTAACTACCATGTGAAAATCATAGATGAAAAAGTGTGAGCGGAATGAAATAAACCCGAGACATTGTGTCCGTTAAGTAGAAAAATTTTGGTCGGAAAAAGTGGACCAGAAAATCTAAGCCGAATAGTTAGAGAAGATGAACGGCAAAAATATATGCCGTGGCACACGATTGGAGAAAATTAGACGATAAATAGTACACGCGTACACATGGGCCACCAAATAACGGACGAAAAAGGTGGGTCAGAAAATTTAAACATAATAGTTAGAAAAAATAAATATAAAAAAACGGTTAGGGCAAGAGAATTTTAGCCGAAAGTTGTATTGCATCTTCGTAACGTGACACACTTGACAAAACTAAACTGCGAATAGCACAGCCACAGACGCGGAAAAGGTGGGTTAAAAAATTTAAGTCAAATAGTTAGAAAAGATATACGAAAAAAATATCTGTTAAGAAAAGAAAATTTTAGCCAAAAAGGTTGTATTGTGTCAATGTAAAATATTAGGCAAATTAGACGATGAATAGTATACACGCGGACACAGACCGTCCGGTCAAACAGCCGGAAAAGGTGGACCAAATTTTTTACCGAAAAGTTGTGTTATGTCTACGTGACGTGGCACGTGATTGGACAAATTAGACAAAGAGTAATACACATGCGAACACGGACCGTCGGATTGAACGGCCGGTAAAGGTTGCAAAAAAATTAAAACGAATAGTTAGAAAAGTTAAAGGTTAAAAGATATCGATTGGGTAAGAAAATTTTAACCAAAAAATTATATTATGTCTACGTGACATGGCACGTGATCGGACAAAATTTGACTAAAATAGTACACGCGAGAACACGGACCGTCTGATCGAAAATTGACCGCCAAGAATAACCGTTCACTGTTGTTCATCCACGTGCACTGTTCATACGCGATGAATGGCCGGAGTGCTCCCAGACGAAGAATCCCGCGCCTTAATATATAGATATATTAATAGACTCGGATTTATCTCAATTCAGATATATCTAATACTAAAATATAACTAGATAAATTTGAATGTAGACAAAAATCCGAATCCATTAAATTTGGATGAATCAGAGGGTCCGTTAATTTGGATGAATCGGAAGGAATAGTTACATGCGGCTGCGCGATAGCCCGATCCGATAGATTGTCTCTTTCAAAGGTTTTATTTTTTCGTATCCGTAGATCCCTCTGGGGCCGAATGAGACCTTTGTAGTCCGGGCAAGGTGCGGATGTTTTTTTGTGCTGCGAGAACTAGGCCCATCGGGCTATCGAGAGATGCATCTTGTGCGGCCTTCAGGATGCCGAAATCAGCGTGAGGGGATTCCGGAAACCCTACCGCCAACCCGTCGCTGCCCCCTCACAGTTTAGCCCCTCGCTGCCAATCTTGAGATCTGGTTCTTCGGATACCCAAATAGTCAATCTTCATCACATTCAGCATAATCATGTCAGACTCAGACTGTGGTAATGCATCAATTTTTGAATATTATTCTGTAATAGTAGTTCTTTTTTTGTTCCTTATGGGAGTCGGTATATATTGTTGCGTCTCGCTTTCTCGAAAAGGATATGTGTGAATCGCGGCTCTTTCTGTGTGAAATTTGATGCGACACTTAGAAATGTAGTGACATCAGGGTTCTTGATAGGACTCCAAAATATCAGTTGAGGCCTGATTTGCATCACAAGTTTCGTAAACAGTAACTCTAAGTTCTTGTTGAACTGGGACATCAAACTTAGCTTTTGTTTGATGGATTTCCACAACTTCTTTGCATATCCAGGTTTCCATCATTTAGGTCAGCTAGTATGCAAGAAACTGCCTGTTTCGAGGAGTATGCAAGAAACTTATTTGGCCCTTTCAGCACGGGTGTCGTATCACCATGTGTCAAGAATAAGTGACTTGAGTTTTTTTTAAATTCGGATGTATCTATGTACTAAACGTGTCTAGATACATTCGAATTTAGACAAACTCAAGTCACCTATTTTGAGACGGAGGGAGTATGTGTTTTCGTGATGCATGCTCCATTTGAAATATTATTCTGTCTTCATGGTCTGGGTTCACTATTTAACCATTGTTTCCTTGCACTACTGTTATAGTTTCTGGAGAATTGGATTACAAGAAGATTCAGGAGGTATTGTAACCACTCATCTCTATGTTCTTCCTTGCTCTTCTATTTTTTTTTCCTTTACTGCTGGTTTTGACATTACATCATCTCTTGCAGTATTTTTATCAACGGGCTGTTTCGATTGCCAAGTCCAAACCCAATGATGTAATCACCCAAGATCCTACTGCTAAGGTTTTTCCTAACTTACAAAAAATCCAGCTTTGCTGCATTAGTTAATTGTTTAGTTTCTACCCTTTAGTATTATGGGTACTCAAGCTGTCTGCTGAAAAACATGTTTACTTTTGTCAAAAGGCATGTCAACAGGATTTTATTTATTTATTTGTGTTTTGTTAATGGCATAACTGATCTCCTTTCACCTTTTTCATGTGTGCATGATTTAGTCGGTACACATGGCCTTCTTTAAACTATCTCCCAGATTAAGGCCCATCCTAGAAAAGGATAGTGTCCGGTGCTTCCTCCACTTCTTCGTGAACGAGGAGGGCATGACATGGGATCATACCATCACCTCACAAACCTTAACTTACATGATCAGTTATGATGCCCTACGATGCGCAAAAGTTATATTGGAGGGCAAGGTACCTAGGCTCAATGGACTGCATGCCAATCCCAACTGCATTAACCCATATGGGCACTTCCCTCTCCATGAAGCTGCTGAAAGGTTTTCCATTGACATGATCAAGTTACTCTTTCGTCATGGGGCATCAGCCAATGTACGCACAGTCGGGGATGACATCATTGAGAACCTACTCCCACTTCATATTGCGGTCGAGAATACTTGCCTGCATAAGTATCTGGAGGATAATCTATTTCCATACCAGAATCATCCAGATTATATCTACAAGATTATCCATCTGCTATGCATGCCTGAAATGGTTTGTTTCACTTCACTCTCTATAGTCTATACTGAGTAATTTTGCAGCATAAATAAAAGGAAAGCTTTGGGATTTTTGTAGATCATGTATTGCTGTTAATAAGTTAAGTTAATAATGATACCTAAGGGCTAGAACATTACGTGTCCAGTTGCCAGATACTGAATTGTTCTCCTTTTTATATTTCTTATGTAAACATTCATTGGTGAATATTTTTCTTTAGAGACTTGCAGTCAGCAATTCTATTCCGTTCAGTTTTTTATTTTTTTGCCTGGAGATTATTCCTATTCCAGTAGTTACTTTAAAAGGAAGAAATGAGGTCATAAATTTTGGAAATTACTCTGTACCACTTGCTTTCATACAAATTCTTAAAGGCGCTAAGTTTTTTTACATGGTGATTCTTTTACAGAAAATATTTTTGGATACAATTAAACTGCTAGCCGAGAGAACAGATAATCTAGTTGATGAGATATGGAATTACGTGAAGGATGGAAAGATTATCCAGTTTGCAGTTTTACTTGTGGCAGCTCAAGCCCAAATCCATGGGGGGTGCTCCTCCATAAGCAACGGCAATAATAAGCGAGATGGGTTTGATATCATCATGTGCTGTATAGTGCGACGTTTGGTTACCCTAAGATTGGAGAATAAAAATAAAAATGCACGAAAGATGCTCGAGGAAGAGAAAATATTTCTGGATTTTATTGGCCTGCTTGTTGATATAGTATCCCAAGCTGGTGAAGCCCTTTCTGCATACATTCAGGCACATTCAGAGGTACCACCTTTTTTTCAATTGTAGTGCAGTTCTTATATCTCGATGTTACACTAAATATTTTAATATCTGCATAACATTATCGGAAGGTGTCTTTGAAAGATCATGAACTAACTGAGGCAAGAATAATGCTACTACTTATCATGTATACTGAGAGAAGCAAAAATACTTTGCTTAACAGACTTCCATGATATGATTTTGTTTTAGAATATTTCTCCATGTACTTCGCAAAATTTAATTCATTTGACATACTTCTGCGATACGATTTCATTTATACAGATTCCATGTACTTATTACTTAGTCAGAATGGGGATCTGAATTCTTAGTCCAGCTATCCATCTACAATTTAAATGATGCAATCAACTTATGTAAATGTTGCAACTGAAAAATATGAATGTAACAAAGATTGGTAGCATCAATAAAGAAAATCGATGTAGAGACAGACCCAGTCAATGTTGCAGTTCAAAAGAGACAAAAGGTGAGAATATATTGTTCTCAAGTGATAAACATGTAAATAATCACAACAGTTGACAGTTAGTTTCCTCAAGGAATAATCCTACAATCAGCTCAAAAAGCAATTGCGATTCTTGCTAAAGAGTAAATGACCACATATATATCTAGTAATTGTTGGAACCCCGATGGAGAGAGAAAACCTGCTAATGGTACTTCCAATACTTCCTTAATTTCCAAGATATGAAAAGGTTGCATAGCTGCGTTATAAGATCAATATTAAACTTTGAGATTGCACATCTAAATTTGGAAGCAACCATGTAGGACATAAAGTAGAGAGAGTAGTAGGTTGTACAAAATCCAGATCGTAGTGGGATCTGTGGACATTTTGTCGTCCAAGAACGCACGGCCACGAACGGCGCAAGTTCTTAGGGAACTTGTCCGTGATGATTTCCAGAGGCAGGTGCGTTAGCACAGGGGACATAACGGGATCGAATGATCTTTCATTACAGTCACAAAACCATGGGATTGATCAGTCTAGACAAAATGATTCAAGAAGACCTTCACTATACTGCCGCTGCACAATTGAGGTAGAGCTTGTTTGATGAATACCAGGATCGGCTAGATCAAATACTCCAGGAACACAAGCTTGATGATTTTGACATCAAATTTTGACACTGAAATTAATTATTCTACACTTTAAATTCTTGCCTACCCCAACTTGCTTGGGACAAAAGGCTTTAGTTGTTGTTGTTGTACACTTCTAAATTCTAATTCTAATCAGTACCTAGTTCTAATAACATAAAGTCATGAACTACTGAACTTTCCAACATCAACATGGGGAAGTATAAATCACATTAGTCCCAAACTTGTAGATTGAAAAGGGGATGAATTAATACCTTCCGGTGGTTGTTGCTGGCCATGGTGGTCGAGGTCGTCGTGGATCGATTCACCAAGTACACATTTTATTCCAGTGCATCATCCTTGTGCAGCTCATTCAGTCTCCAAACAGTTCATTGACAAAGTGGTTCGTCTACATGGGGTGCCCCAGTTATGCTCTCCACATACATCTCCGTGTTTTACAGGTGCATACCATCTGCTCCGTCTCCATGTTGACGATATTTGCGCAGGGAGACTTGAAGACGCCAATATTTTTGCCAACCACCCTCCAGGATCCCTTGGTCCGACGTAAGTGTGTCCGGTGATATGCATTATGTTGGTACGCATATTGCGGTTTTATTGGTGCCGTCATGCCACGGCGGCTTCTCTGTTCCTCCAAGGATGAGATGTCGATTGCCCTGTCATCACTGCCCATGGTGGTTGTCGAGGTATTGTTTGTACCGTCCGAGGACACCAGCCTAGATCAATTCCCTCAGCGAGAAATTGTCACGAACTCAAATCAATAGAAAGGAAAGCCGGCATGAGTTGTGTGATTGTATCATTGGCTATCATGTGTTCCAGCCGGAATAGATCGATCAACCAATAGTTACCTTTGTACGTTGCACCTTGCAAGCTAGCATCTTGAAATAATTTTTCAACCCGCTTTTGCCAGCTATGCTTGTGATTTATGGCCAAAATCACTGACTGGAAGTTGCAAGCTAGCTTCCTGAAGAATCCATCAAAATCTGTCAACCTGCTTCGAAATCTCACGGCAGACTTGTGCCCGTCTCTCTGGCTGGCGCTCCCAATCTTTCCATAGGAAAAACTTGCATACACAGTAGATTAGACATCGTAATAGCTATTAGATGGTTTAATTACGTCTTGGCTCCTCCGTTTTTTCTCCTAGCCCGGCCACTGATTTCTCAATTATATGTGCTACCTATGTGTTTTATTTGCTGTTTCCTTCCTATTATATCAGCTTGTATGTCATGCAGGTGCCCCACAATGAGGTTCTGAAACAGGTTTCTTCTATCCTCAAGGAGTATGGGTTTTTCCCAACTGAAGGAATCGTTAATGTTAAGAACCTGTACTACACTTTTGTTGCTTCCTATAATAAATTTTATGCAAATATTTTGGTTAGCTTGTTGATTATCTAATTATTTCTTCCACTTGTTCTTGAAGCTGCCCTTATGACTGCATAACGCCGGACGAAGAGTTATACCACAAAGGTGTGTTGGGCTTAAGTGAATTTTTCCAAATTTAATAATATGGGCCCTAATTATTGTTTCATGGAAAGCAGGGCTTATGAATTCAACCAAGGGAGTTACAGGAACGGATAATCTGCGTGCTGCAGAGGAAGAAGTAAATGTATCAGATATCACTGGAGCATTTTTATCATTACTCCCTCCGACCCATATTAGTTGACTCAAATTTATCTAGATTTGGATGAATCTAGACACTAATTAGTATATAGATTCATCCAAATTTTGATAAATCCAAGTCAATTAATATGGGTTGGAGGGAGTACTTTTTTTTTGCAAAGTGCCTTTAGAGCATTAGCTGTCACTAAGTTGGACCAAATCACGCTTAGTTAACAACTGTTACAGGATGTCACATAGAAGCTAAAACATCATCTCTTGATTAGAAAGGCAAAGCTAGTTTCATCTCTAATCTCTGTCTTTGCCTGCCCCAAGGAATTCATCACCACGTCGCACCCCATTTCAGTGGTGTTTACACTGCTGTTATCTACATGCCTCTGTTTCTGTGCGTTTCATGTTTAATTATCCTTTGAATGGGGCAATGATTACTTTTACGGCATCCCTAAAATTCAATACCCTGTGAACATGACTGGTGACTTTTTTTATAAAGGAGTTAATGCCTATTTTGCTCTAGTTATATTGTGGTAACATCTATTCTTCCTTTTTTTGTGCTTCTGTGGTCTTGTGGTGTCTGCAAATGGTCGTTTTGGTCATGAATTTGGTGGCCTATATAGGATCCCTTGGCATTTCAGCTATGGTTAGTCTGCTATGTTAATGTGACGGGGACCAGCGTATATGTTTCTCATCCACCTTTTGACGTAGGAAGAAGAGCAACATAATGATAAATGAACAGTACACAATGCTTTTGGGAAAATTATCTGAATTTCGCAGGTGAGCTAGATTTCCTAGCAACATCCCACTGAGAGATTAGACAAATGAACGCGTTATTGTTATTTTCCGGCTAGCATAGTAGTAATACGTAAGTGTTATTGAATAGTTTGTTCCTTCTAAAATTTCTTTGGTGCATTTGAGAATTCTGATGAAGGAAAAGTGCCCCGTGTTATAATTCCTCTGTTCCAAATTGTAAGTCGTTTTAGCTTTGTTGCAGGTCGAACTTCTCTAGCATTGACCAAGTAGAAAAATTCACAAACATCTACAGCATCAAACTAGTTCTGTGAGATACACCATGAAATATATCTTGATAGTGCATTTTCCTATAAACTTGGTAAAAAAATGTAACGATTTTGACATAGGACAACGATAAAACGACTTACAATCTGAAATGGTGGGAGTAATAGTTAGAGGCAACAGCAAAGCATGTTTCACTTGCTAATCAAGCTGGTTTCAACTGCTCTTCATGTTCCTTCAGCTTGCTACAAACGTAATTTATATCAATCAAATGGTATCATGTAGCTTAAGAATGAAAATTTGTTCAATAATAATGCAAATAACTTGATATATCAAGTGAGTGTTGATGCTGAATATGACGGTTTTTTTTGGTTTTCTGATGCTTAAACTCTGACATTGTGGGACAGGCTGTCGAAAATAAACTCTGTAGAGGATGGGATCCCACATACACAAGGAGAAGGTTCTTCCCTTATTGGAGATCAGTGCTACTGGCCCGGTGTTTAGTGCGTGTGTATCCAGCCTACGCAAGAGCGGATGCCAGTCGACCTACTGTGCCCACTCCAGTTCCAGGTCATAAGCTTCCCGTGTTGGGAAGAGCTCCACAGCTATCAAGTAATCATCAATCCAGAAGACCTTTTGGTACTTGTGCGTCCACGGCTAGGTCTGCACTTGGCTGTGAAGAGCTCCGTCGCTCTTGGGGTAGCTCAAAGGACAATAATCCAGTTCAAAATCACAACTTTCAAATGTTGGGAAGAGTTGGACAACTAACGAATAATAATGGTCAATCTAGAAGACTTTTTGGTACTGCTGCGTCCATCCTCTTGAAGGTGGTAAGGAATGTCTGAGCAGTTGGCCATGAAGGTTGCGGTGAGTTCTGTCCTTCCATTTGAAGTTTTTGAACATGTCCAACATAAGCTCATGTAAATAAGGGAGTTGTTTGGTAGGTCAAGTTTATATCGCTGTGCTTTATTTTTCTTCTGTTTAAGTCTGGATGGCTTCTTGCTTTCACCTATCGTTTCTTTTTTATGTAGAAATCTTCATGTGGATCTGCAGATTTTAATCTGAATCTCGTTATCTTGTTATTGTTTGTGCAGCTGGTTGTTGGTGGCACATTTGTAAGAGGTTGCTGGTTCGCGACTGTTCTGACAGCTTACAAGAGCATTGTCAGAGCCGGATAGACATCACGCGACTAGGCCGCTGAGTGCCAGTGATGTAAGAAGCATAGCATATATGTATGGCCTGACTGACATGCCACTCGGTGTATTCAATTCATCTGAGTGGTGCCAAACATGTTACTACTTGACCGTGGTTTGGTTCCTTTGAAAGAAAGGTTCCCTGAGCTTTTTGACATTTGCAATGACCAGCATGTTTCTGTAGCGGTAATGGCAGGGAGAAGATGGAATTTTAGATTCAGAAGATGGCTCAATGTGGGTCCGCGTGAGGAACTTAGGATACTCCAGAATATGTTGATGGGCCTCTTAATTGGGAACATGATAGGCCAAAATTGAAGTGGGCAAAAACTGGGAAATAGACAGTGAAATCGATGTATTCTCACCTGTCTTAACAGTCGTGTTGATAGATCATTTAGACACTTGTGGAAAGATAAGATATTTCTGAAAATCAGGGTCTGGCTGGTGCTCATTTGGCACAATGCTACAGCAAAAAAAAGATCTATGACCAGGAGAAAGTGGGTTGTAAATATTGCAAAATTCCAGAAGAAGAAACAATTCGCCATCTTTTCTTTCTATGTTCTGCAGCAAAATATGTATGGAGTGTCATTGGCAAGTATTGGTGCCAACAATAGACTTGGACCCTTTTCTCAGTTCTCAGCCTAGCAACTGTGTGCTGGGTGATCTGGAAGCTGAGCAACAGAGCTTGTTTCTGAAAAAAAAATTATAAATTCACCGGCGGTAGGTCTAATCTGCTATGACTGTTTTTTGTTAAATATACTGGGCAGGTCTTCATGTAGCTAATGAGCAGGATACCTGAGAGCTGGAGCTGAAATTCTACAGAGAAATGTGCTGGATGATGTTGCGGTGCTGCCCACTTCATCTGTTTATCAGTTAATCTCAAGGCAGAAAACATTTGATTAATTGATAACTAATGACTAATTAAGTATCTTTGTTTACATCACATTATTACATAGTATAGATATATAAGCCGCAATTAACACAAAACCTTCCATCCATCTCGTTGCTATGCGCCATTGCCATGGCCATCACATGCACCTGTCGCAGCAGGTAATGGCAGCGGTGGCAGCGCGTCGAGCTCCCTGAGCACGGCCACCACCTGCAGCATGTTGGGCCGCTTCGACGGGAAGTCGTCGACGCACTGCAGTGTCATCTCCAGGAACCTCATCATCTCTGTCTCTTCATCGCCGGTGGCAGCCTTTATCATCTCCGGGTCAATGACATCCTTCCCGGCGCCTTCCCTGACTTTCATCTTGACCCAGCCGACGAGGTTGGTGTCGCCGAAGTCCTCCTTGTCGGTGGGCCTCCGCCCGGTGAGCAGCTCCAGCAGCACGACGCCGAGAGAGTACACGTCGCCCTTGGCGGTGCACCGGAAGCTCTGGTAATACTCCGGCGGCACGTACCCGGGGGTCCCGGCGAGGGTGCTGACGCTGAGGTGCGTGTCGAGGGCGCTGATGAGCCTGGCCATGCCGAAGTCGGCGACGCGGGCCTCCATGTCGCCGTCGAGAAGCACGTTGCTGGACTTCATGTCCCGGTGGATGATGTGCGGGATGCAGTTGTGGTGCAGGAAGCACAGGCCCTTGGCCGCCCCGCGCGCCACCTTCTTTCTCTGCTCCCACGACAACGATGGCGCCGCCAGCAGCGGGCCACCGCCGACGGGTTCGTGGTGGAGGTGCAGCATGTCCTCGAGGCTGCCGTTGGTCATGTACTCGTAGACGAGCAGCCGCTCCTCGCCGACCTTGGAGTAGCCGAGCAGGGGCACCAGGTTCCGGTGCTTGATCTTGCCCAGCGTCTCCATCTCCGCCATGAATTCGCGGTCGCCCTGGTGGCTCAGCGGGATCAGCTTCTTGATGGCCACGGTGGAGCCGTCCTTGAGCGTCGCCTTGAACACCTCGCCGAACCCACCGGAGCCGATCAAGCTGGCCGCCGAGAAGCCGTTTGTTGCTTCGATCAGCTGCGTGAAGGTGAGCTTCCGGAGCTGCCGCTGGAAGGTTGCCACGTTGATGCTCAGCGCCTCCTTCTCCGCCTTGCCCAGCTTCCACGTCGTCGCCGTCCGCGTACCGTCCTGCAGGCTGCTCAGCATCCAAGCCTCCCGCACCTCCCGCCGCCGCGCGCGCACCACCACCGCCCAGATCGACACCGCGCACGCCAACCCGGCGGTGACCAGCACGGCCAGGATCACGCCGTTGGCCCAGGCTGCCCTCGGCAGAGGCCACCTGTTGTTACTACTGCTGTCAGGTGAAGCGGTGGCGCCGAGGCCGGACATGCTTGCCCTCGGCAGCCGGTCGCTACACGGGTCCAGGGGCATGCCGCATAGGCCCGGGTTGTCGGCGTACTGGCTCGCCGGCAGCGTGCTGAGCTGCCCACGCTGCGGTATCTCCCCGGCGAGGTCGTTGTCGGAGACGTCTATCTGCACGAGGAAGGAGAGGTTGGAGAATGATTCCGGGATACCTCCCTGCAGCCGGTTGTGCGACACGTCGAACACGCCGAGATTGTGGAGCCGGCCGAGCGACGACGGGATCTCGCCGGTGAGGTTGTTCCTCGCCAGGTCGAGCACCTGGAGCACCACCATGTCGCCGAACTCCTCGGGGATGGCGCCGACGAGGGCGTTGTACGAGAGGTCCAGGTACTCCATCGTCTGGTACCGCGTCCACCCGCTCACCGTCGCGCCGGAGTAGAGCCGCGTGAAGTCGCAGCTACTGAGGGTGGGCACCTGCAGCAGCCGCTCGGGCCGGATGCCGGCGAACTCCAGCAGCCCGCCCACGCCCTTGCACGCGTTCCCCGCGTTGCGGACGAACGCCAGCGTGTTGCCGGACAGGATGCCGCTCAGCGGCGTCGACCCGAGCTGCTTCCCGAGGCGGCGAGGGATCTCGCCGGTGAGCCTGTTGCTGTTCAGGTCAAGCCACATGAGGCTGCTGCAGTTGCCGAGCTCCTTGGGGATGGCGCCAACGAGGCTGTTGTTGGCCAGCTGCAGCACGGCGAGCCGGGACAGTCGGCCAAACTCCGGCCGTATCGTGCCGCTGATCCTGTTGCTGGTGAGCGAGATCCACTCGAGGCCGGTGCAGTTGAAGAGCTCGACGGGGATGTCTCCACCGATGAAGTTGTTGTTGAGGATGAGCGAGCGAAGGCTCCGGCATTGCCCGAGCTCCGCGGGAATTCGGCCGTCCAGGCCGTTTAGCCACGTCATGATCTTCTCCAGGGCGTGGAGCTGACCGAGCTCCGGCGGGATCGGACCGATCAGGTAGTTGATGCTAAAGTCGATTACCCGCAGCCGCGAGCAGTTGGCCAGGCCGGGAGGGATCGAGCCGGTGAGGAGGTTGTCCGGCATCCGGAGCTCCTCCAGCGCGGCGCCGGGCGTGCAAAGCTCGGCCGGCAGCGCGCCGGTGATCTTGTTGCTGCTGAGCTCGGCAACCCTGAGGTTATTACAGGCGGATATGGTGCTCGGGAGCGGCCCCGAGATGAAGTTATTGCTGAGAAGCAAGGTCTCGAGAGAGGTGAGGTTCCCGAGCACGGCTGCAGGAATGGCGCCGGAGATGTTGTTGTTGGCGAGGTCGAGCAGACGGAGGGCGCGGCAAGAAGACAGAGACTCCGGGATCGAGCCGGAGACGTTGTTGCTCGAGGCCACGAGCACACGAAGCGACGAGCACGCCGCGAGGCTGCGAGGGATGGAGCCCGTGAGCCGGTTCGACGAGACGTCGAGCACCTCGAGGCCGGCGCCTATCAACTCCGGTATCGCGCCGGAGAGGGCATTGTATGACAGGTTGAGCGTCTGGAGGCCCGTGCAACCGGAAAGCGACGGCGCGATCGCGCCGCTGAAATGGTTGCCGGAGAGGTCGAGCAGGACAAGCGTCTCCGGGAACGACACGCCGGCGATGTCGCCGGACAGGTTGTTCCCTGCAACGTCGAATGTCCGGATACTGGTGCTCGGCACCAGCAGCCTTCCGGGGAGCGCGCCGGTGAGGTTGTTCCGCGCGAGGCGGACGTCGGTCAGGTTGGGGTAGTAGTGCCCCAGCTGCATGTCGTCGGGGAAGCTGCCGGCGAGGCCGCCGTCAGAGAGGTCGAGCGTCCATATCCCACCGGGCAGTTTGGGAAGGTCTCCAGCGGCATCGGCACGGAGCGCGGCGTTCCCAGAGAGGTTGAGGTGGCGCAGCGCGTCCATGGAAGCCAGCGCCGCGAAGGAGGCGCGTCCGGAGAGGCCGGAGCCGGCGAGGTCGAGCCGCGCAACCCGCCCCTCGCCGTCGCACGTCACCCCGTACCACATGCACCACGTGGCATTGCCACCACCGCCGGGCGTCGTCTGCTGCCGCCAAGACGAGAGCACGCTTCTAGGGTCCTTGCTGACGGACGCCTTGAAGCGGAGAAGCGCCCCCGCGTCGTCGTTTGTCTCGGTGGACGCAGATGTCGACGACGTGTAGATCGAGGAGAGGAGGAGGAAGACGGCGAGAAGCAGCATGTGCTCCATTGCCATGGCAGGGAGGAGACAGAAGGAGTTGTCATGGTCGCATGTTGCACGGTTTAGTAGCAAGAAAGGTGCTCGATCGAGAGAAAAAAGACTAGTGTGCGCATGCAATTGCGGCTTTTCCAGCGTACAACACGCGATCGGAGATCTCAAGTTCCATCTTTGCCTTGCTTTTCTTGCTAGTAGTAATATTTTCTATTAATGCAGGAATGACACTTTACGAGTAACTTTTTTTGTAAAGTAAAAAAAACATAATCTGTTGGTCTAATAAGAACTAGCACACTGGCCCGCACCCATGTGTGGACATCATTTTGGGAGTTTTGATGAGGTCTTTCTTGAGATACCACTTTGATTTCATAATATCACAATATCTAAACAAAAACTAACTATTGTCTTGTGAATGACAGCAACATAAAAGATCATGTAAAATACAAAATTAGATTCTAAGCTAGACTTTGTTTCGAAATCCTCGTGCGGTATAATTATGTGCTTCTACTTTTGGAGGACCTACTCAAGATTTTCGGCTAAGAAATTGGAATTTGAATCACTGCCCAAACTACAAAAAAAATTTATTCCTAATTGCGAAAGAACCAAGGGAGACATGCATCATCTATTAATTAAGAACATAAAGGTGGAACATAATTATAAATTTTACATTGTTCCCATATATATTGATCAAAAGTGGAAGATTGGCTAAGTGGGAGACCGATCCGTGTCAAATCCCTGTATCATATGTGACGTAGAAAAATAATGCCTAATGGTCGGCTTTCGCTAATATTGTGTGCATGGCATCATTGCTTTGCTTAAGGATCATCCATGGGGAATCATGTGTGCACGAGGGAAAAGAAGGGCATGTGAGAAAGTGAAAGGGGATTAATTCCGTGGTCCAGCATAGAACAGGCCATTGGAGACCCCAAGTTCCACCTTTATTACCTTGCTTTTCTTTGTAACATTTTCTAATAGTGAAGAAATGACACTTTACGGGTCACTGGTTAATTTATGATCATACAATATTCCAAAAAGTAAAAAAAAATTGAAGGCCAAGCTACAAAGACACATGGAGTATTAAGGGTTTTGCTAATTCTTAATTGACTAGGAATTAAGTTAGAGCTCAATCGGGTTAGAATCCATTAGATTTGCATCGCGATTCGTTTGTCCAGTAAGTTGCAATAACCACATGTTGCAATTAAGTAGGATTTTTAGTTGCAGCCGGGGTTGTAACTAAGATTTTTTTAGTTGCAAGTGGGGTTGCAACCAAGAATTTTTAGTTGCGCGTGGGGTTGTAACTGAGTTATTTCTAGTTCTGATGGAGTTTGCATCTAAAATATGCATGGCATCATCTCACCAGAATTAAGCTACACCCACAAATTTTTAGTCCGCATGCACACACAATCCTTACTATGGAATGGTCTCAATATAGTTTGAAGATTTATCATTGGCGGGTGTGCAAGGCGCCAAACGTACACTTGATCTCTGTCATGCCAACAGATTCAAATTTTGCTGAAAATTGTTATCTTTCCTAGAGAGGACGGCAATCTATATGTGTGTAGAGAACTTGGGGAATTCAAGGCACCATCCCTACAAAGCTGAAAAATTCCAGCATTAAATTCTCTCATTTTTTAATGAAAAAATATCTTAAAACAACTTATACTTTTTTTGACTTTGTGGTCTGGATCGAAGTAGCTTTTGTGTCATAGCGGATCAAATGATGCGGTCAAAATCACAAGCTATACATTATGTTTGCTGATGATCTTTCTATACCGTGATATGTTCCTATGCCAAACCGTATATCTTCTAATATTTGTTAGATCGGTGTTGTTATGAATAGTGAACGGAACTGCGATGGCATGATAACAGGGGATTTTCCCGAGCGGGATAGACGCATGTGGCCGCTCGAATCTAGCCTTGAATTGATCGGTGTCATCTCACCTCCCCCAACCCCATCCATCAAAAGACACACTTGATCTAGTCGATGGAGACAGTTATCTCTTTAGTCAAAAGTTTTATTCTCAGAAACGCATCCATCAAAAGACAATCAACAAATGTTAGTTACATAACTGTAACATTATAGGTTGGAATTTAAATAGAGATCATGTGTATGCATTGCATTCATGTATAGAAAATCTAAAATATTTTTCCGAAGAACGGGCCATCTGTTCTTGTCCTCCACCCGTCAAGTCCGTTTGCATGACAGTGTTTAGTAACTTAATAAAATAATTCCTATTTATCAAATATATTCTATAATCATAAGACTTAGAAAAATCATATCTTATTATTTTAAAATCATAAAAATGCATATATATATATATATATCAAAATGATCACAAAACTAATATCTAAATGCTAAAAATATAACATTCCACCTTTGAAGTAAATACCAATTTAACACCTTAATAACTGGTATGTGCCCATTCCTCCCCGGCCAGTCCTAGTTCGACCCTGCATCTCCTCTGTCTCGCTGCGGACAAGCTTGATGCGTCGGCAGCGACCACCCCTCTGCGTCAGTGTGCCTCCTACCAGCGAGGCCTCATCCTCGAGCCGGGCGCATCCTCGACGCCTCTCCCGCGTTCTCTATAGCATGCGCCCCCTCTGCCCCGGCCGGCGAGCCACCGCCTCCGCCTCTTGGAGATGTTGCTCTGCCGCCCACGGAGCTCTTGCTCTCTCTCTCCCGTGAGGCGCAACACCGAGCATCTCCTCGAAACACGCTATTCGCCGCTTTATAAATAAAGCAACCATGTCCAAAAGAAAACGAAATGAAAGCAACAGTGACTCGACAACACAAGGGTAATCCATCCCCGCTGCGCCCGCCGAATGCACAGGCAACCTTATCATGCTGAAATGCACAGGCAACCTTATCATGTTCGTCTCTCTGCAAAGGCAACCTTATCATGTTCGTCTCTCTGCAAAGGTCCAAGGATCTAGCGAGACGGTGGAATGGACCAGTTTGAGTATACTGTACTAAAAACCAGTCAGGTCGCCATCTTCAGGGGCGCTTGTGCATTCAGACAAAAACTTTGTTCTTTTTAGGTATTTATTTAAGCAAAGCTACGGATCTTCAGATCGCCAATCGGCAGTCTGGTATACCACACCAGAAGCTTAATCTCTTCAAGCCGGGATTTCATAAGTTCTCCGAGGAAAACTACATTGTGAATAAGCTAGTAATTACGCTCTCAAGAATGGAGTACAGTTCTTAGGTCACTCAGCGCTGTTCTTCTCGATATTCAGCTATTACTACTCCCTCCATCCAAGGGTTTTGCGTGTTTTTTATTTGACCAAAAATTACACTTAAATATATAAACAATCGATGGTACAAAATTTGCATAGTTGAAAAGTGTTTTTCAATATGAATCCAACGGTACAATTTATGCACAATATAATCAAGATACTATTGCGTGTGCGTCTTATTTCTTGAAACATGGGCAATATTAAAATGAACACATGATCGAAATAAATAAAGGTTTGACCCCCTGTTCATACAATGGCTTCAGAAGAATCGAAAGATCTCTGTTCATGCCAAGAGGCATATGTTCCCTCGTTCCACACGATTTCATGAAAACTCAGTGTGTTTGTCTTGTTTGTGCAGATTGTCGGGAGCAAGCAAATAGTACCCCATACCGAACCTAAACAGGGGTGGTCTCTTCCCTGGTGTCCGCGAACCACTCGCCGACAAACATGATCATCACCAGAGCCTGGGATCCAAAAATCTCCACTCACATAGCACTGGCTAGTGCTACAGATACAACCAAAACATATAGTATCTCCGTTCTGAAATATAAAATATTTTAGTTTTGTAAAACAAATGTATTTAGACTTATTTTAATACGTAGGTTCATTAGGGTTTGGAGTGAATCTATACACTAAAAAAGTCTAGATACTTTTTTTCACAAACTTAAAACATCTTATATTTTAAAATGGAGGAAGTACCTATGTAAGTTAGGTCACCATCTTCAGGACACTTGTGCCATCTCAGACAAAACTACAGCCTCTGTATCAAAATAGATGTCGCAAATTTTTCTAAATTTAAATGTATCTAGTACTAAATCATGTCTAGATATATCCAAAAAAATTACAAAAATCTGACAACTATTTTAAGACGGAGGGAGTATTTCTTTTAGTCTCCTTAGTCCACTCAATGTTCTTCTTCTTGATTTCTACTCCCTCCGTTTTAAAATATATAGCTTTATAAAGCTAATGTATCTAGACCTTTTTTAGTATATAGCCTATGCACTAAAGAGGACTAAATTTATTAGCTTCACAAAGCTAAAACATCTTATATTTTTAAACGGAGGGAGTAGCTATATAAAATGAACGCCATCGAACTAAATAGAGGTCTGACTGTCCCTAGTTCATATAAAGATCTTTGTTCGTGCCAAGAGGCATATGACCCCTCGCTTGCTGAATCCCTACTCGATTTCATGAAGGCTCTAGCTGTAGCTTCAGAAATTTATTAACAGTCTGTCACAAGTTCACAAGATCTGTCACAATCCATTGATACAACCGTGAGCCGTGCCATCTCGACACGCATGTATGATACGATGCACATATAACAAGCAAAAGTGACATTCCGTGTCATGCCAGGTTGCAAACCAGGACACTGCCACGATCAATAGCTCGCTAGAAACTTCACATCAAGACGACAGAGAATTCAATTCAAAGCTACTACCAGTACGTTGCACTACTCAGTACTCGCCACCAAATCAAGGTGACGGCAGCAGCACAAGCCGCCGTTGCCGCACCGATTATTCAGAAGAGGAGAAAAAGAAAAACGAAGCAAAGCGCTTTAGGAAAACAGAGAACGGACCATCATGGCGACCGGTGGGAGCGGAGGGGATCGCGATTCAGACCTTCAGAGCGCCTTGAGCATGTCCTCGGCGCTGCTGTTGGTGAACGAGCCGCCTTCCTCGAGGTTGAGCACCTTCACCACGCCGTCCTCGGCCAGCAGCGCGTACCGCCTGGACCGCACGCCGAGCCCCACCGGCTTGTCCGAGAGGTCCAGCTCCACGCCCATGGCGCGCGTCAGCTCCCCGTTCCCGTCCGACAGCAGCAGCACCTCGTCGCCGACGCCCAGGCTCTCCTTCCACGCGCGCATCACGAACGCGTCGTTGACGGAGACGCAGGCCACGGCGTCCACGCCCTTGGCGCGGAGCTCCCCGGCCTTGGCCACGAACCCCGGGAGGTGCTTCTGGGTGCAGGTGGGCGTGAACGCGCCCGGGACCGCGAACAGGACCACCTTCTTGCCCGCGGTGAGCTCGCGGACGGTCACCGTCTGCAGCTCGCCGTCGGGGGAGTCGAAGTAGGAGAGGGTCGCGTCCGGGAGCCGGTCGCCGACCGCGATGGCTGCTGCGGCAGGGGCCGCGGTCGCCGAGACGGCTCGCGTCGGCGCGCGGAGGAGCCTGGCGCGGAGGGGGCCCGCGGACGCGAGGCGGCGGGAGGCGAAGGAGAGGGAGGACGAGGGCCGCGAGAGGAGGACGCGCTTCACCCCGGCGGCGGCGGCGGTGGCCGAGAGGGTGGCAAGGGCGGAGGTGGCCATCGTGGGTAGGTGTTCGAGGAAATTCTTGGGGTGTGTTTGACTTTGGGAGGAGCGAGTGGGTGGGGGATTTGGGGAGAGCGACTCCAAGCGGCGGGACTTGGGCCTATGTGGGGGTGGGTGGCGTCAGGTGGCATCTGCGTTCGTGGGCTTGAACAAGAGCAGTTTGTATTTTGTTCTTTTAGAGTTTTCCTTCAAAAAAAGTTCTTTCTGAGTAATTGGACTTTTTAAAAAATGTTAGGACAATGGGGCAGCCTTCCTTTGAGTTTTCACTACATAATTTTACTTATTTTATAAAGAGAAGAGAGAAAGAAAAGACTATCTTTCCTTAGCAAAGGGTAGTCTCGAATAAAACTCTGAAGAATACGCCACTCGTTGTGGCAGGAAACCAATTAAGAACTCTGGTGTATAAACTAAAGGATATGATATGCATGAATATGAAGTTGTGGACATGAATATGTAATATTTGATTGGTTAGAGAAGTCAAAGTGTCAAAACTTAATCGTTGTTGTTTTTGAGTAAAGGGTTTTGCCCCAAGCTTTCATTAAAGAAAACTGCATAGCAACCTACATAGTCTGGTCAGTTTTATTATAGATAAAGTCTAGAGGTAAACCTTTCCTACAGATAGAAAAGACTAGACCCACTACAAGAGATCGGATTGGTTAGAGAAGTCAAGTACTAAAATTTAATCATTGTTGTTTTTGAGTAAAGGGTTTTGCCCCAAGCTTTCATTAAAAAAATCCGCATAGCAACCTACACGATTTGATCAGTTTTATTACAGAGAAAGTCTAGAGGTGAACCTTCTCCACATATAAAAAGGACTAGACCCACTACATGAGATCTGATTGATTAGAGAAGTCAAGTGCTAAATTTAATCGTTGTTGTTTTTGAGTAAAAGGTTTTGTCCTCCAGCTTTCATTAAAGAAAGCCGCATAGCAACATACACAGTTTGGCTAATTTTATTACAGAGCAAGTCTGGAGGTGAACCTTCCCCCACAGATAGAAAATACTAGACCCACTACAGGAGATCCCATTGGTTAGAAAAATTAAGTGCTAAATTTAATCGTTGTTGTTTTTAAGTAAAGGGTTTCGTCCCTTAACTTTCACTAAGGAAAGTCGCATAGCAACCTACACAGTTTGATCAATTTTATTACAAAGCAAGTATGGAGGTGAACCTTCCCCACATATAGAAAAGACTAAACCCGCTACAGGAGATCAGAAACAAGAATCCGCCACAAGAACCACATATAAGGAAAACTTAGAAAACATCAACTTAAATAAGAAGAACACAAAGCTAGAATGACAAGATCCTCGGTTTTCTATATGTCTCAAACCCAGCATCCAGCTATCTCATGTTTCCTCAACTGTTGCAGCTTACTCTTATATGTCTTGGTTAAACCTAGAGGACACCACCTTGTTGAGTATATCTTGGATCTCTAGGTTGTCTTTCTCTATGGAAAGATTTCCTGCTAGTATGTAACATCCCAAAATTCATGAATTACAAAAGCATGCATTGCATTCATGTATTCATAGCATTCTTGACTTGCACAAAAATTTCCAAATCAAAACTCCAAATAAAACCAATTATATGCCTATTATTTATATATCAATAAGGCATGGTTCTATTTTATTTTCAAGGGATCAAAGTGGATTTGAGTAAACAGAAGTGTTTGGCACACATTTGAGTACAAAGTTCACTATATAAAAATCCAGAGAAAATTTGAAATCAAACTTGTTTGAAAAGGGTTTGAAAATGGTTCCTGAAAAATCAAATAGAAAAAGAAAAGGCAAAAAGGAAAAAAAATAAGCAGGCGCTGCACTTTTGGCCCAGCTCTAGAACCGGCCCAATAGCCCACCCGGCCATTTCCCCCTCCCCCTCTCTCTCTCACCCGCACCCACTCTACCCCGCAGACACTGCCAGTGGCCCCGCACCAGCTTAGCTCCTTCTCTCCTAATGACCCACAAGTATAGGGGGGTATCGTAGTACTTTTGATAAATAGGAGTGTCGATCTCAACAAGGAGCAGAAGGTGTTAAACAGTGGTATGGAGCAGGAAATCCCTGTGAATACTTCGCAAACGGATTTTTAGTGGTTTTCTGATAAGGCAACAAAACAAAGAGCAAGTTACAAAAGTAACGAACAAACGGAGCAAGTGGCCCAATCCTTTCTTAGCAAAGGACAAGCCGGTAGAAATACTTATAAAGACCAAACGTTCTTGAGGACACATGGGAATTCTGTCAAGTGCTTTCGCTTCAAATAGCTGAGTACTCTTCTCTGGTGTTGTAAGTGTTGCGTGGGTGAACCTGTGCTAACATACCGCCCTTCCTAGGACTAATACATACTTGTGATTAAATCCCCTGCAACATCCGTAACTACAGGAAAGTAATTAAGATATAAATCTAACCACAGCCTTAAACTCTAAGATCCTACGCTCCCTTGTGCAAAGGTGTCCTAATGGGGGTTCAGATTTCTGTCACTCCAGCAACCCCACAATTAGTAGCCAAATACACAATGCATCCCCCTAGGCCCATAAATGGTGAAGTGTCATGTAGTCGACGTTCACATGACACCACTAGAAGAATAGCACCACAACTTAAATACTAAACCATTAAATAATAACTCATCACGGATTCACTACTAACAACATGACTTCTCCCATGTCCTCAAGAACTAAACGAAGTACTCACAAGACATCATATGGATTAAGATCAAAGATGATATGGTAATGGATAACAATCTGAACATAAACAATAATCCAATGGTTCCACTCACAAGCATCAACTACAATAGTAATCAACACCGGGAAAGTTTCCCCTAAGAACTAAAGCAATATCCAACACATTGTTACAGCGGGACGGAGTGGTGATGATGGTGCTAGTGGAGATGATGGTGTGGATGATGATGATGATCGCGGTGAAGCCCAGCTTGATGACGGTGTTGATGGCGACGGCCTCCCCTCTCCGGGAAGGAATTCCCTCGGCAGAAATCTGACTGCTGGAGAGATCTTTCTCTCTCGGTGTTTTCCGCCCCCAGAGGCGGCAGAAATCTATATGTGGTCGCTCCCCTGGCCTTAGGGTTTCTAGGGAATATATAGGCGAAGGGGCGGAGTCGGAGGCCGGGTAGGTGGGCCACACCCGCCCTAGGCGCGGGGTCAAGTGGGCCCGCGCCTAGGGGTGTGGGCCCCCTGATGCCCCACTTCGTCCCTCCTTCTGGCTTCCTCCGTCTTCTGTTAAAATAATATGTTTCCATATTTTTCTGGTATTTTTCTGATCTTTGCGTAATTGCACCGAAACGCCTTCTTTTCCATCAGAATCCAGACTCCGGCAGTCCATCCTCCAGGAATCATTCAACATGCATAAACAGATGAAAATCCATAAGTAATACCTCATAATAAGACAAATATTAATGAATAGAGGTAAATTATGATATAGAATGGTGATCCAAATTGGGCGTATCAACTCCCCCAAGCTTAGAATTTGCTTGTCCCCAAGCGAATACTGAGCTCAGTAAACATGTCCACAGGTTTATGGAGTGAAGTGTCGATAAAAGAATACGAACAAGAAGCATCACACTTACCATTGCACAACTCATAGAAGAAAGCAACTCACCATTATATAACTTAGCTTGCAACCAAGTACATCAGTCACAATAGAGATGCATAAAGATAAATCATAATTGGAATTGGCAAACTTGTTCTTGGTCAGAGAACACCTGGCAAACAGTTTCACAAAAGCTTTTTGTAGAAGTTTCAAACAGGAACACTCTTTGCTCAAAAAGGTTTTTCACAAGTGAAGGCTTTCAAAGTAATAATCAATAGATAAGAGTTTTGTGCAAACAAGGAAGATAAAGAACATGATTGAATAAATCACCATATGAATGCTTGAAACACAACAACTCAAATGCTTGCTAGACATAGAGAGGAAGTAGGTTTACAGACTCAACTGGTAACTAGGAGAAAGGTCCATTTATAGAGGGTAGCGGGGATTACAAGTCATAAAGAGCTTCCAAAAGATTATGGTACTTACTAGCTTTGAGCCCTCATTGCCCCTATCATAAGCATCTTGAGATGATTAAGGTTAAAGTGAACAAAGATGGAGTATATGCTTGACGAAATATAAGTTGGCAATCTCATGTCCCTTGAATACGAGGGCCACTCCTCATGCTACTCAACTTTGGTCATAGGTAAGTTCCTGTCATTGTAAGTATTTACATATCATTGAGAACTGCCAACGGGGTACCCCTTACACATGGTACAGGAGCTTTCCCATAACCAAAATGACAAGGCAAGCAGACAATGAGCATCTCAGTGATCTTTTTATTTACTATGTGCATAGCTTTTTATCGAGGATGCTTCATAGATGACTCACTATGGTGATGCTGCAATTTTCCACCATGATTTAAGCATGGCTTAGGCTAGCGGCCCAGGCGTTTCTCTAACACAGGATACAAACTCCATGGGCTTACAAGTTCCCTCTTTATTTCACACCGTTGACATCCATAGACAAAAGAGCACGATATCAACTGTGTACAGAGTACAAGTGCAATGTTGAAAATGTTCCCCGTGATAGCACGGTTTTGCTAATTCCAACGTATAGATGCAAGCATATACAACTTCGATGTTCACAATGGTTCAAGTCTATTAGGGGCAAGTAAATAAGGTGTGCCATCAAGTTCGTGAGAGTTTTACTAACTAGTTTTCGCATAACAAAATACTTTTTTTAATTCGAAAGGTAGATGAAGCTTGAGAATTTGCTTGGAATAGCAAAAGCTACTAGGTAGATATAGTGGACACAAGTGGAAAAAGTTGGTTCAAAGGATTTTGGAAACATGAGAAGTATGCCTTCTCAAAACAGGTTTTTGGCTAGCAAGGCTGGGTAGCAAGCAAGAGAGTTGAAAGAAACAAACAAACATAAAAGTAATAAATCCAAACATGCAATCTACCTTGAAGACAGAAGAGAATCTTAAATAAAGAATACTAAACTTATGAGCCAACAAGAAAGAAAACAAATGATACAAAATACCTGTAAGCTTTTTCTTTCTTTTTGTATTTCATAGTAATGCTACTGACCAGAACTCGGTTTGCCAAAACCAATTTAGATCCACTTGATGATCCCAAAGTGGTGCCAATACTGATCAACAAGATCCATCATATAATAGAGATTGCAAACTAAAATAAGAAGTGCAAAAAGTAAAAAACAAGACTTCTCATTAATATTCCAATAAAGGCACTCACACCAAGGGATACAAAGATAATCAACTAAATGAGAGATACTTCCACATGCAAACCAAACTATAAGATAACCTCTCTACCACAGATATATATCCACTAAAAAGGTAAAAGATAAAAGATAATGGTTGTGATACCGCGGCACTCCCCCAAGCTTGGAACAAGCCAAGGGGATGACAAACCTGATGACGGATTACTCCTTTGGTGGTGGTGGTGGTGTTCTCTTGTCATCATATAACTTCCAAGGCAATGGTTCCCCATCCAAAAAGGATGTCCTTGTCTCCGCAATCCTGAAACTAGCAGTGGAGATTATGCGATAAAATCTAGCCTCATACTCACAGTTTTGGTTATGTATGTCATAGAGTTGTGCTTGCAATTGGTTGGTGGTCTGACGGAGTGAAAATATCTCTTCTCGGAGCTCAGTTACTTCTCCCTCGTGCTTGGTGATGAGTTCTGAACTTATCTTGTGAATAACATCCACTTCGCGTTTTGTCATCTTCTTGTACCTGAAAACTTCTTGTTCCAATGCTTCCATCCTGTATTCCAGACCGCCTTCTCCTTTAGGGCCTTGAACTTCTTTCATCTGTACCTTCCCCTCCTTGAGGATCAACTCTTTAGGATGAATCCTCAACTCATACATGTACGGGTTGAGGATGTCCGCAGAGGAACCCTCCGTGGGTGATCCAGAGGAAGACATTGAGGTTCCAAATCTAAGAATTTTCCTAACAGAAACAGATCGAAACGAAAACATGACGAGAATACGGTGCAAGAACCTCGGGGAACCTGGGGGTTATATATTATGAAGTTTCAATGCATAAGGAAGGTTTTGACATGGAAATGAGGCGGAGACGGAGTCTGAGGGGGGAACACCCCTCAGGCAGCCAGCTGGGCAGCGCTGGGTGGGTTTGTCCACCCCGGGCTCCATTTCCTCTTCAGTTTCGTCTCATAACTTATCTTATGTATTAAAAACATCAAAAATATAAAAAGATTGGGGTTTCACGAACCTTCTGTTTTCACCACTTTTACCTATTCAAAGACGAACTCTACAGATTCCTTTTCTCTTTCTCCCGAAAATTTCCTTACAAAATCCTTGCACAACCTCAATGACAACATTAGTGTAAGCAAAAAAAATAAACCTTTGGTACACACTTCAACTGAAAACCCATCAAAACAAAAGCTTCTGTAAGAGGCAAATGCAAATGATGGCGGAAATCTGACAAAACATACCAGAAGGTAAAGATTGATTTTTTCAAAGACCTTCTGTTGCTCAAATGAAAAAGTGTAGAACTGATTAAAGTTGGGTGACAAATTGGAGAACAAGCACAGAAAATTTCAGCTACATCCGACGTACAGAGCTCCCTCACGAATTTTTACAACATAGCACAAAAATCTGTCCCAGGCCAGCCACTTTTCACAACTCCTCTACTTCACAAAAGTAGTTGAACTTGACACAAAAACCAAAACAAAAAGGATAAGGAGCGGTTATTACAGAGGTAATAACTTCCAAGACTCGACAAAACTCTTGGGTTATCTCCCAACAAGTACTTTTCTTTAATGCCTTTAAGTTAGGCTTGAAACTTCCAAAGATGCTCACAAAGGAGATATATATTTGAAGTGAAAGAGAGCATCAAGAAGCAAATAACCAACACACTTGAGTCTAACCCACTTCCTATGCATGGGGGTATCATGAGAAAACAAATTTCTGAAACAAAAAGCCATAAGCATAGGAAGACAAAACAGATGCAACTTTAAAGCTTTCAACATAAAACGGGGAAACTTAACATCATTGAGATGCATAAAACCATGTTTCCCTCTCTCAAAATAACTTTCAGTAGCACTTTGAATAAAGTTGACAATATAACTGTCACTGGAAACAACTTTATTATCTGAGTAAGCATACTTACTGTCACCAAAAATAGGTCCAAGGTCATAGACTGGATCAATAGAGCAAGTTGTTCCATCCTGAAATCTTCATTAGGCAAGCTATTTTCACAAGGAGCTTTAGCAAATTTGGAAAAGTTAAACTCATAAGAATCTCCATCAAACTTAGTTAAACCTTTTTCCTTCTTACTATCAATAATAGCTCCACAAGTGTTCAAGAAAGGTCTACCAAAAATGATAGGACAAGTTTTGCTAGCTGCTGAATTAAGCACTAGAAAATCAGCAGGATACTTAATCTTACCACAGAGAACCTCCACATCTCTTACAATGCCAATGGGGTAAATGGTCTCCTTGTTAGCAATGTGAATAACCACATCAATGTCCTCAAGCTCTCAAGGACCAATCTCATGCATAATTTCCCTGTAAAGCTCATAAGGAATAGCACTAGAACTAGCACCAATATCACATAAACCATAGTAGAAATGATCACCAATTTTAACAGAAAGCACAGGAACACGAGCTTTTCTAGCCTTACTAGGATGAGAGATAATATTAGAAGCGTCTTCACAGAAGACAGTGTGCTCATCCTCTCTATTTCTAGTGACAGTGTCTTTCTCAATAGCTACCACAGGTTCAACATTCAATTGCTCACCAGGCTCCACAGTTTTCATTGTACCATTGTTATTTGCACTAATAAGCATAGAATACTCCTTTACCTTAGTTGGGAAAGGCATTCTCTCAACATGAGGTTCAGGCACAATATGATTAGTAGTATAAACTTGAGTACTTCTGTAACATCCCAGCATTTAGTAACCAACGATGGGTAGATTTAGGAATCTGTGAAATTGCATGCATTCATCTATGAAAATGTGGGTAATTTTTTCGCCAAATAAAAACTTTAAAGTGATCAAAGTTTCTTTCATGCTTTGAGATCAGGTATAGTCTTGGAGGATGATTGTTATAAACTTTGATATGATCTTTGTGGATTAGTGTGTTTTGGAAAATGAAATTTGAATTTAAACTTGAGTGTTGGATTTATAAGTCAACATGATTTAGAATTATGTTTGAGTATTATGATTTAGTCAAGAGTTAATAATTATTAGTTCAAACTTTAGATAAAGAACACAATTAAGAAAAATAATATTCATTCCATAATTTTATTCAATATATAAGTTACAAAATGTAACTTATAAACATGATCAAGAAACTTTACAATAAATAATGAAATAAAAGAACCTTTATATATATTGAGTAATATTACAATCTTTATTACAAAAGAATAAAATAAAAAATTACAAAAGGATAAAAAAAATATTACAAGTGACTATTTTACAAAGAAAAAAAGAAAACCTAAACTAAAGTCTTGAATCTTCAAGTCTGGTACCTGCAAAACAAACACAAACTAAAATAAAGAAAGTTAAGGATTAAAAATGTTGTACTCTCAGAATTGACAATGAGTTGCACTTTTCACTTTTTCATCATTGAGTAATCTTCAAAGGGGCAAGTTTCACCAATATGAAAGAACTATATCTTTCATAATTTTAAGCCATAAGTCAAATAAACAGCAAGGAGGGAAAGTTTCACCAGACAAGTAAGAGTAACCAGATAAAAGTAACTTCCATATCCAGAGCATATCCACAAGGTGTGCAGCAGGCACACAAGTAGCACACACACCAAACTGCATGGTGTGTGCTGTCAGCACAGCATCAACATGCCACATACACAAAACTACTCAGCACAGCCGTGGGAAATCAACCCAACACCATTCCCTGCTTCATACACATCAAACACAGCAGCCAAGCCAAACCAGATCACACCAACCAAAACCTAGATCATCTCGCCAAGATGGTGACATAAGGACGGGGTAGATCAGGTGGATAGCAAGCACAAGGTCAAGCCACCAGGACCAGGAGGTGGAGAGCTAGATCAAGGACAAGTCCAGAAGCTGGAAGTATCAGGAGGAGGACCAGATCAAGCTAGCCACACAACCAGCAAGATCAAGCTAGCCACAAGATCAACAACTTGCAACCCCAACAACAACCAAGTGTGGTGAGTAGAAAAGACCATCACATGAATTTTCTGTCTAAGCTAGACAAGCATACATGAGTTGTATCATACTCAAATTCTCAGAAAAACACCCAAGTGGGGTGAATCCATCATTGAAGTTTTAAACACTAAAAGCAACCAGAAAACTATATAGATCCAACTAGGATCTCAGAACCACATCATTGATCCTAGATATCAAGCTATATTCTAAATTCCAGAAAATAATATAGCCAAGATCTGAATTTCTAGGCACACCTCCTAAATAGGAGTAGAACCTTAGAATTTGATCTTATGTACCCATATAATTTATAAAGCCTACAATCATTTTTCCAACTTTGACTCAAGAATCAGTAGCTGGTATCACTACCAGAACCAATCCATGAGAAAAAACAAGATAAGGGCCTAGTCCCTAAACCTCAGACCAACATCATGGGTTCTAGGGATGCAAGGAAAGAAGATTCCACTTATCTATAATTCCAAGCTAATCTTAAGCTTGAACAAAACCAAACCAAGTAATAGAATCTAGTCTTGTGTGCCATATTAGGATGGTGTCACAAGAACAGTTTCTAAACTAAGCAGGTTAAACATCCAACTTTCATAGATACACTCACAGCCAACTATAAATCATTTTCCTGATACTAATCACAAGAATCATTTCCAGATAGATCCATATACATATCATCACTGTAAGAGACTAATTGATCTCAACTATATATGAATTCTTAAGCCAACAGTACAACAATAGTGTCTGCATCACACAACACTGTCATTAACCAAGTAATGACAGTGGTGAGCTCTTAAACCACTAGAATCTCCAAGCAATGATTCCAGAGCAACCTTATCATCTGACCCATATCAAAATTAACCAATGGAACCAAACTGATAAGCCACTAGCATCATCAAAGCTAACCATAAGCAGTAATCCACAGCAAACCACCACTCGACACGCTTAGGGATCATCAATACATGATTCAACTCGTCAGATATCTAATCCACTGAGGGATGTGAACCCTAAGCAGAACAAAAAATCCTAATCAGTACATGACACCATCCAGGAGTGGCCACTACCAACACATAGCATAGGATGGCCTAGCACAGAGGACACGAGGGGAAGAAGAACATCTTACTAAAGGATGTTGCTGTGGGCGAGAAGAGGAAGCAGAGGTCGACGACGAGCACGACGGCATGGGGAGTACCCCAAGGGGGCGCTGCGACCCACACCACGCCGAGGCGGCGAACCTAGCCACACCTGAAGGCGAGGAACACCCCCACGGCACACGGCAGCAGTGGCAGCGACAGCACCAGCACCACCCTAAACCCTAGGGTTCGGGATGGAGCTAGTCTGGTCAGGGGGAGCTCCAGATCCAAATCGAATTGGACAGGAAGGTAGAGCATGGTCGACAACCTCGCCCTGCACCACGGCGGCGGCCAGGAAGGTCCACGGCGGTGTGAATCGCCGGCGGTGGCATCGCTGACCATGGGGTCGGGGGAGGAGAAGAAGAGAGGTGAGATCGAGAGAGAGACAGAGAGGGTTGGGCTGGTTGGGCCAGGACCCTTCAGGGTGTCGTTTTGACTCTGCCCTATTGGGCCACAAGGGGCCAATAAACCAACACAGGCAACCCATTTACCTAAAGGCAATTTTAAATAAATAAGAAAAGACCAAAATGCCCCTAAACTGAAAAAAAATTTAGAAAATAAAATAAAGATCCCAAAATTATAAATAAAATATTTTTGGATTCACAATAATCCAAACGATCCAAATAAATTAAGAAATAAAATTTTAAACATATAAATTTTATTAAGAATTTTGTAATATATTCCTTAAGGAATTTTACAAAATTATTAGAAGATGATAAAAATAAATAAAAACCACTTTTATTCTATATTAATATTGTAGTATTTTAAAAAAATACTAAACAAATATTTAATATCAATTTTTGGTATTTAAATGATAATTCTTAAAGGAATTATTAAATAAATAAAATGCAAATAAAATGAAATAAAATAAAAGAATACAATATTCAATAAATATTAAACATTAATATTTACAAATTCTTTATTATTAAAAGAATTTTTATAATTTAAATAATGGGGGAGAATACACACAAAGCTAAAAAATGCATTACATTACTTTGCATAATCATTTTGCTTCTTTAAATATTGTCCTTACCGGGCAATAATGATGGTTTTATAGACATAGAAGCTCAAGGTCCAGTGCAAGCATCCGACTTCACTACCTTGCAATCACAAGGCAAGTTCATCACTTGCCCATGTCCTTTGAAGAGTCATTATCAAAGTATTTGCAAATTGTGTGTTATCATATATACTCCAATGAAAGAAAATATTATTTTCACAAATAAAGAAATTGTAGATATCATCCTAAGTGATGATATAATGGAGCAATAGAACTTACACTATGTTTGGATGTTGGAAAATCACCTTGGAATTGGAATTGGAATTCTGGAATTACTAGACCTAATTCATCCATTTGGAAGGGCCTGGAAACTAAAGCGTGGAAAGAGGGACCAATTCCGAGCGCCCCCCTCCCCGCGAGTGTGCGCCCCGTCCCGAAATTTTCCGAACCCATCCGCTCGGAAACATCTTGGAAACTTGTCGCGAGCGTAACCCTCGCCCATGACGTACCCCTCCTTGTGACCTTCTTCCTCGCTAAGAACTCGCGCCCATGACCTGGCACCGCCTCCTCACTTGGTGAGATCTCCCTTCAACGCCTCCCTTTCCGTCCCTTCCCTTCCCGCCTCCTTCCCTCCTTCCTTCCTCACTTCCCTTCTTGGAACAGCTGGGGGCGCCCTCCTCCCCCTGAACCCTAACCCCATGGCGGTGGCAAGGTGGGTGCCCTAGCGTTGGCAGGAGGTCGAGACGCAGTAGGTCGCTGGAGGCGATGCCCTTCCTCTCCCTTCCTCCCTCCCTTTCTTCTCCAATGATTGTTGCTGTAATTTTTTTCTTGTATGAACACCTAATTTGTTCTATATGTGAAGTGCAGATTTCTTCAAGAATTAGTACCACCTCAGTCCAATTGAAGTTTATATTGTAAAATCTCAAAAAAAATCAATTCCATGTTATGTACATCCAAACATGATTTGGAATTGGGTACTACCCTTTGAATCCAACAGAAAATTCCTTGCACATCCAAACGGAAGAATTGGAAATAGAGGCCATTTCCTTTCCATCTTGGATTTGGAATCTTCAGCCCAATTCAATTCTAAGCTTATTTTCCAACATCCAAACACAGCGTTAGGGTTCTATTTGCAACAGTGATAAACAATTAGGGACTTAATAACCAATGACATCAGTGATTCTAGCGCCGTATATCACGCGTTAGCCATGAGATTTGGAATGGGACGGAGAAGTTAGCTGTATCTTCTTCCTCTCGCATGTAGCCGGATGTGCAGGTCATGGTTGTTATCCTCGTAGCATGCATATGAATTGGCAATTCGTAGAGGATATGCAGCATATGGGTGGCAACCCTCAACGTCCCACGATAGTTCTAGCATCTAACGGTTTGTACAAACCATTGCCGTAATTCAATATGTGGGCATGGTGTACACCAAGGAGGCATGCAAGGTCACGAAGGGGGCAGTGATTGGCTTGGACCAACTAATGGGCCCCACATCATGGAATTGTGGACGGGAAAGTATGTCTGGTTGTGCAACAAGGAGTTGATCTCTCATGGGTAAAGTAACGCACCTTTGCAGAGTGTAAGAATTGTAACTTGTTACTCCCTGTTCCGAGAAGGAGCTACGAACGCGGCAAGAAAGGAACTCCATGGAAGTTCTGGTCAACCTGTGAAGGCTGATGGTCATAGATTTTCATAATAAAATCAATCTTTGAAGAAAGATTTACAAAAACTGCATAGTACCAAAGACTTATAGTCTGAGGTGGTAGTTAGAGCATCAAACTAACCACCTTGCATATAATGAACTTGTTGAGTAATGTTGTTACTCACCATTCCTTTGATCCCTTGCTTAGACTCTGCGGATCCCAAAGACACGTCAATGTATGCAGCCGAATGCCAAGAAGATGTGTTCTACAAGGAGCTTGACCTATCAGGAGGTGTTGAAGGAGTGGATTACGAAATCCTCTAAGGTGTCGATGACAACGAGTCCAACTAAGTATCCTAGTTAGTAGTAACCGACGGAGCCGAGCAGCATGAACCATATAGAATAAGCTGCTGAGCTCAACTCCTAGTTGGAGTTGCTACGTTTGAATTCTGCTAAAAGACTTTATATTTTGGTTTGTAAGTTGAATCCTTTTGAAGTCTTTAACTTCTGGTATTGTAATAATAATGTGTGAATGTTTGTAAGATGGACCCGCAATGTTTCTGTTGTACCACTCTGAGGGATGTGAGATTTATAGAACGGTGTTTTGTGGATGTCATGTCAACGACTATAGTGTACTACACATGCAGTGGTATGCTGGGTCACCACAGTTGGTATCAGAGCAAATTGCTTTGACCTTAGGTTGGAAACCTAGTAAGGGTATTACCTGTAGGAGTGTGTAGAAACGATAAAGAATTCTCTAAAAGAAATATAATGGGTATTCAAATGAGAATATTCCGTTATATGTTTTAGTGCGATAATTCTTTGTTATGTTGCAACATATTATTGGTTACTAATAAAAATATTTTTCTCATATATAGAGCTATGGCACCAAAGTTTCCAAAACAGACTTTGGTAAGGAAATAAGAGACTCTTGATGATTATCAAGGATCATTCATAGACCAACTTCGTCAACTTTTAAAGATTTTTAGTTGTCCAACTAGAATTCCAGTGAATACCATAACCTATTATGATGGTCGAATGTTATCCAAGTATCGTGTGAGTATCCAACTCCCAGAGGAGCTTGGATTATATCACGATCTACCTATAGGTGAAGGTAGGAGTCACTTAGCATCCCATCATGTTGCTTTTGTGGAGGCGATAGCTAATATCCGGGAGCATAAATCCAAGGAGTTGGAGGGTAGCACATTTTCTGTGACACCTCATGATTCTATAGACTTGGAGCCTATATCGGATCATCTTACTTTGGTTAAGAAGCATCCTAAGTTAGCTTCCAAGTTCATGGATAGATACCGAACACTCGTTGTGTCTTTTTATAAGACACATCAAGTGATTGTTGAAGATAAAAATAACATGTTAGAGGATCTAACTGATCCGGAAAGGAGGAAGCAGTTAGCATTCCGGTTGGAGAAGGAAGCAAGTAGTAGTACAAAACCCAACTTTAAGGATATATCTATAAACCCTGAATCTTTTACACCATATCCCTATTCACCAAGGCCTGAACCTATATATGATCCTACTATGGATATGAGGTATGTAGTACCGTAGGGTTCAGAGGACGGTTCTGATTCAGAACTTCCTATTGAGAATTCTGATGGTTGGAGGATGGGATCATCTGAAGGATCTCATGAACACCAGATGTCCATAGATGGTTCTGACAGAAATGTTGGACAATCTAGCTGGATGGGTGCCAGAATTAACCCTAGTAACAGTAGTAGAAATGCCATATTCATAAATAATCAGGATGAAGAAGAAGATCCTAAGGAGAGAGTGTTTGAATCATCAACATCTTCTCAAAGCTCAGGGAATATACATTATCCGGTGTTTAACTATCTTGCCCAAAGGAGCACCTGGGAATCAGCAGGATCTGCGTATTCTGTTGATGACTCAAGGAATGAAGCTCAGGAGATGCAAGCGGGAGATAATGTTGAATATGTTTCTGAAGACTTTTCAACTGAGCTAGAGGGAGTCAATATGCTCAGGTTGAGTAACGTCTCAAGTCCTGACACTTCAGATACTGAGTATGTTCCTTCTAGAAGGCCATTTGTTCCACAAACTGTGAGACGGACGTCACGCCATCACGGTTGGATATCAGGCATGTATGATGAGCGTAGTTACTACTAGAAGTAGGCAACTATTTAGAGTTATCAAGTACCGTGTATTGTAATCCGAGAAACAAGGTAGCAAGTTAAATAAGGTAGTGTATGATTATACCTATATGGTATATGTGGTAATGACTTTGTATTATTATGATATTGTAATGTATAATATGTGAAATGCATATTTGGATTTTATTTGGATTTTCATTGTGTGACTAGTTCTGTGCGTAAAGTCGAGCTTAGGACACATGTGCATGATGTAATTATGAGTATTCGCTTTATGTGCAGGACTAGGGGGTCATGGATACGGGTGTAGAGACCGAATCTGAACAGCAGCGGATGGAACATGAGGCCAAGGAGAAGGCTCATGCAGACTCAAAAAATCAGGGAACATTACCACCACCACCAATGAGGTTGTTAATGGAGCAGAACTTTATGAAGTGTATGCAAATGATGCAAGAGACCCAGAACAAGTTCATGGAGGAGTTGCTGGGACGAGCAAATCAGAGGGCACCTGAAGGTGGAGGAGTGAGTCTTTCTGACTTCCAGAATGCAAGGCCGTTACCTTTTGCATCAGCTCCTGAACCAATGGATGCAGAAGATTGGCTAGCAGATACAGAACGAAAGTTGAAGACTATAGGTTGCAATGATGAGGAGAAATTGAGGTATGCAACTCATCTCCTGACTGGACCTGCAGCATCATGGTGGGAAAATCAGTTAGCCATGCAACAACCAGGAAGGGAGTACACCTGGGAAGAGTTTAAACAAAGATTCTGTGAATATCATGTTCCGAAGAGTGTTATGGAGTTGAAGCGGAGAGAATTTGAGGAGCTTCAGCAGGGATATACTAGTGTCATGAAGTATATCTGGGAGTTTAGTCAACTGTCTCGTTATGCTGAGGAGGATGTTAACACAGAAGAGAAGCAGAAGAAGCGTTTCCTGCGTGGGTTAAATCCATTTGTGAGGATGCAGTTAAGGTTGGCTAATAAGCAAACTTATCAGCAGTTGCTGGATGCAGTTATCACTTTTGAAGATGACTATGAGAATGTCCAAGAGGATAGGAGGAAGAGAGCTAAGAAGGAAACCAAGAGAATTCAGGCAAGTAAACCTAAACCTAATCTGGAGTTCAAACCCCGGAACAAGGCCTACGGTAACAACAACAATAACAATAACAATAACAATAACAAGGGCAGTGGTGGAAATCAATCCAATCCTAGGAGGAATGTTATCTGTAATAACTGTGGAATTCCAGGGCATTTCCAGAGGGAATGCAAAAAAAGCCTGTAGTGATCTGTTACGGTTGTGGTCAGAAGGGGCATATCAAGCCCGATTGTCCGAGCAAACCACCAGGTGGTTGGCCTACCAAGGGAGGAGGACAAGCCAATGGAGGAAATGGACAACCCAATCGAGGAGGAAATAATGTCAAGAACAACAATGGCAAGAGGAACAGACCTACCGGGAAGCTGAACTGTGCAAACCTAGAGGAGGTGCATAATTCAGAGCATGCAGTGTTAGGTACGCTCAATATCCTTACCAATCCTGGCAAAGTTCTATTTGATACTGGTGCAACTACTTCATTCGTTTCTAAAGAATTATGTGATAAATTCGAGATTAGAAGGGCAACGTTAGAAAACCCTATGACCGTAGTTACGGCAGGGGGAAATGTGATTGTACGCCACATTAAACAAGATCAGGTTATCTCGATCTGTGGTTGTACATACTTTGCAGACCTTTACGTGATTCCTTTGAAGGGAATTGCAGTAGTGCTGGGGATGGATTGGATGATGGAACATGGAGCCCAGATAAATTGTGAGGAGAAAACTGTCTCAATCAAAACTCCAAGTGGAGCAAGGATAGTTTACCAAGCAGATAAACATAGTCATATCATGGTGGATCTGCAGTTGAACTCAATTAAAGAGGTCAAGTTGGAAGATATTCCTGTAGTAAATGAGTTTCAAGATGTTTTTCCAGCAGAGTTACCTGGAATGCCACCAGACCAGGAAATAGAGTTCACTATTGACCTAATTCCAGGTACAACACCAATAGCTCAAGCACCATATAAGATGGGACCAAAAGAATTAAAAGAACTCAAAGAGCAAATTCATGAGTTAGCCAGAAAAGGGTTCATCCAGGAAAGTGTATCCCCATGGGGAACACCGGGATCTTTGTAGATAAAAGGGATAGTGGAAGAAGGATGTGTGGAGATTATAGAAATCTGAACAATGTTACCATCAAGAATAAGTATCCTTTACCAAGGATCCAAGATTTGTTTGATCAGGTGAAAGGAGCCGAAGTATTTTCAAAGATCGACCTAAGATCTGGATACCATCAAATAAAAAGCAAGACTGAGGATGTTCCAAAGATAGCATTTGTCTCAAGATATGGACACCATGAGTATCTGGTAGTATCATTTGGTTTGACCAATGCACCAGCAATATTCATGAATCTGATGAACAAAATCTTCATGCCATATTTGGATAAGTTCGTCATAGTCTTCATTGGGATATTCTGATATATTCCAAGGATAAGGAAGAGCATGCTGATCATTTGAGAATAGCATTGCAGATCTTAAGAGAACATAAACTTTATGCTAAGTTTAGTAAGTGTGAATTTTGGCTAGATGAGGTAGAATTCCTCGGCCACGTGATCAGTAAAGATGGAATTGCTGTAAATCCATCTAAAGTTCAGTCAGTACTAGAGTGGACTACACCAACTAATGTGAAACAAATTTGAGGTTTCTTGGGGATGGCTGGTTATTATCGGAGATTCATTGAAGGTTTCTCCAAAATATCTGGACCAATGACCAAATTGTTAAGAAAGAATACACTGTTCAATTGGGATGAGAAGTGTGAAGCGAGTTTTCAGGAGTTAAAGACCAGGTTAACCACAGCTCCAATCTTAGCAGTTCCAGAAACAGGGAAAGACTTTCTGATTATCTTGTGATGCATCTAAAGAAGGTTTGGGTTGTGTGTTAATGCAAGATCGAAAAGTGATTGCTTATGGTTCAAGACAACTGAAACCACATGAAGTCAACTACCCAACTCATGATTTAGAGTTAGCAGCAGTAGTCTTTGCGCTGAAAGGATGGAGGCATTTTCTTTATGGAGCCACATGTGATTTATACACTGACCATAAAAGTCTTAATTATTTTTTCACCCAAAAGGAATTGAATATGAGACGAAAGTGTTGGTTGTAACTAATCAAAGATTATGATTTAACAATCAACTATACTCCTGGAAAATCAAACATTGTAGCAGATGCTTTAAGCAGAAAGAGTGCAGACATTCAGCCTATCAATCGGGAGCTACCAAAATAGTTACAAATGGACTTGGAAAGATTAGAGCTTCAATTCATTAGAACAAAGGTTCTTGAAGGATTAGCTACTATGCAGGTAGTTGTAGAGCAGGACAGTGATCTTAAGCATGAAATTTTTAGACATCAAGCAGAAGATCCTTTCATTGCGGAGGAAATTCGGAGGATATCTCAAGGGCAAAAATCAGTTTTTTGCCTTGGATATTATGAGTCTTTGTGGTTCCAAGATCGTATTTGTGTTCCAGATGTGACTGAGATTCATGATGTCATACTCAGACAGGCACATGAAACACCATATTCTATACATCCAGGAAGTACTAAGATGTATATGGATTTGAAAGAACTATTCTGGTGGAATAACATGAAAAGGGACATTGCTAAATATGTATCAGAATGCCATACTTGCCAAAGGGTGAAGGCTGAACATCAAAGTCCAGCAGGACCATTGCAACCCTTGGAAATTCCTGAATGGAAATGGGAAGAAATTGGTATGGACTTCATCATAGGATTGCCCATGACACCTAAACGAAAGGATATGATATGGGTAATTGTGGATAGACTTACCAAAAGTGCACATTTTATTCCAGTAAATTAGAAAGATAATGCTGAGAAGTTAGTAGAAGTTTACGTCAAAGAAATAGTAAGCAAGCACGGAGTGCCCAAAAGAATTGTATCCGATAGGGGATCAGTGTTTACTTCCGCATTTTGGAAGCAATTACATGAAGCACTTGGTTCAAAGTTAGATTTCAGCACAGCTTATCATCCAGAGACAGGGGGTCAAACAGAAAGAACAAATCGGATACTAGAAGACATGTTAAGAGCTTGTGCATTAGATTTTGGAGGTACACGGGAAGATCATCTACCATTGGCAGATTTTCCTACAATAATAGCTATCAGAGTAGTCTGAAGGCAGCTCGATATCAGGTTCTGTATGGAAGGAAATGTAGATCACCAATATGTTGGTATGATCCTGGAAGTAGCAAGGAATTTGTGCCAGACTATATCAAGGAAAAACAAGATATCATTGATAAGATCAAGGATAGACTGAAAATATCTCAAAGTAGGCAGAAAAGTTATGTTGATCAAAGTCGAAGATCATGGCATCCAGAAGTGGGAGACATGGTATATTTGAAAGTAAGTCCAATGAAAGGGGATAAAAGGTTCGGATTTAAAGGAAAATTGAGTCCAAGATATATCGGGCCATTCAAGATACTGAGTTAGAACAGAACTATAGCTTATGCTTTAGAGTTACCATCAAGATTGGCTCAAGTGCATAATGTTTTCCATGTGTCACAACTTCGTAAATGTTTGAAAGTTCTGGATGATGCAATCACACATCAAGAGATAGAACTACAAGCGGACTTGACCTATGTTGAAAAACCCTGCAAAATTTTGGAAGAAAGCTAGAAAAGATTGAGAATCAAGGCAATCAAATATTGCAAGGTACAGTGGGAACATCACCCCGAAAGGGAAGCCACTTGGGAGAAAGAAGAGGATTTAAGAAAAGCCTATCTAGAACTATTCAGGTACACTTCAACAAACTTCGGGACGAAGTTTAATTTAAGGGGGAAAGTCTGTAACATCCCAGCATTTAGGAACCAATGAAGGGTAGATTTAGGAATCTGTGAAATTGCATGCATTCATTTATGAAAATGTGTCGCCAAATAAAAACTTAAAGTGATCAAAGTTTCTTTCATGCTTTGAGATCAGGTATAGTCTTGGAGGATGATTGTTATAAACTTTGATATGATCTTTGTGGATTAGTGTGTTTTGGAAAATGAAATTTGAATTTAAACTTGAGTGTTGGATTTATAAGTCAACGGGATTTAGAGTTATGTTTAAGTATTATGATTTAGTCAAGAGTTAATAATTAGTAGTTCAACCTTTAAATAAAGAACACAGTTAAGAAAAAGAATATTCATTCCATAATTTTGTTCAATATATAAGTTACAAAATGTAACTTATAAACATGATTAAGAAACTTTACAATAGATAATGAAATAAAAGAACCTTAATATATATTCAGCACTGCTCCAAAAATCGTCCGATATGCCGATTTATCATCCGATTTATCGCTTATCACTGGATGACCGATAAGTCGATTAATCAATTTATCGCCCGATTAATAGATTTATCGCCCGATTAATCGGCCGATACACCCAAAAATCACTAATTTTGGGATGACCGAGAAGTTAACGATAAACGATATCCTCAACATTGATATTCAGTAATATTACAATATTTATTACAAAAGAATAAAATAAAAAATTACAAAAGGATAAAAGAAATATTACAAGTGACTATTTTATAAAGAAAAAAGAAAACCTAAACTAAAGTCTTGAATCTTCAAGTCTGGTATGTGCAAAACAAACACAAACTAAAAGAAAGAAAGTTAAGGATTAAAAATGTTGTACTCTCAGAATTGACAGTGAATTGCACTTTTCACTTTTTCATCATTGAGTAATCTTTAAAGGGGCAAGTTTCACCAATATGAAAGAACTATATCTTTCATAATTTTAAGCCATAAGTCAAATAAACAGCAAGGAGGGGCAAGTTTCACCAGACAAGTAAGAGTAACCAGATAAAAGTAACTTCCATATCCAGAGCATATCCACAAGGTGTGCAGCAGGCACACAAGTAGCACACACACCAAACTGCATGGTGTGTGCTGTCACCACAGCATCAACATGCCACATACACAAAACTACTCAGCACAGCCGTGGGAAATCAACCCAACACCATTCCCTGCTTCATACACATCAAACACAGCAGCCAAACCAAGCCAAACCAGATCACACCAACCAAAACCTAGATCATCTCGCCAAGATGGTGACATAAGGACGGGGTAGATTAGGTGGATAGCAAGCACAAGGTCAAGCCACCAGGACCAGAAGGTGGAGAGCTAGATCAAGGACAAGTCCAGAAGCTGGAAGTATCAGGAGGAGGACCAGATCAAGCTAGCCACACAACCAGCAAGATCAAGCTAGCCACAAGATCAACAACTTGCAACCCCAATAACAACCAACTGTGGTGAGTAGAAAAGACCATCACATGAATTTTCTGTCTAAGCTAGACAAGCATACATTAGTTGTCTCATACTCAAATTCTCAGAAAAGCACCCAAGTGGGGTGAATCCATCATTGAAGTTTTAAACACTGAAAGCAACCAGAAAACTATATAGATCCAACTAGGATCTCAGAACCACATCATTGCTCCTAGATATCAAACTATATTCTAAATTCCAGAAAATAATATAGCCAAGATCTGAATTTCTAGGCACACCTCCTAAATAGGAGTAGAACCTTAGACTTTCATCTTATGTACCCATATAATTTATAAAGCCTACAATCATTTTTACAACTTTGACTCAAGAATCAGTAGCTGGTATCACTACCAGAACCAATCCATGAGAAAAAACAAGATAAGGGCCTAGTACCTAAACCTCAGACCAACATCATGGGTTCTAGGGATGCAAGGAAAGAAGATTTTGCTTATCTATAATGCCAAGCTAATCTTAAGCTTGAACAAAACCAAACCAAGTAATAGAATCTAGTCTTGTGTGCCATATTAGGATGGTGTCACGAGAACAGTTTCTAAACTAAGAAGGTTAAACATCCAACTTTCATAGATACACTCACAGCCAACTATAAATCATTTTCTTGATACTAATCAAAGGAATCATTTCAAGATAGATCCATATACATATCATCACTGTAAGAGACTAATTGATCTCAACTATATATGAACTCTTAAGCCAACAGTATAGCAACAGTGACTGCATCACACAAAATCACTGTCATTAACCAAGTAATGATAGTGGTGAGCTCTCAAACCACTAGAATATCCAAGCAATGATTCCAGAGCAACCTTATCATCTGACCCATATCAAAATTAACCAATGGAACCAAACTGATAAGCCACTAGCATCATCAAATCTAACCATAAGCAGTAATCCACAGCAAACCACCACTCGACACGCTTAGGGATCATCAATACATGATTCAACTCATCAGATATCTAATCCACTGAGGGGTGTGAACCCTAAGCAGAACAAACAATCCTAATCAGGACATGACACTAGCTAGGAGTGGCCACTACCAACACATAGCATAGGATGGCCTAGCACAGAGGACACGAGGAGAAGAAGAATAACTTACTGAAGGATGTTGTTGTGGGCGAGAAGAGGAAGTAAAGGTCGACGACGAGCACGGCGGCATGGGGAGCACCCCAAGGGGATGCTGCGACCCACACCACGCCGAGGCGTCGACCCTAGCCACGCATGAAGGCGAGGAACACCCCCACGGCACACGGCAGCAGCAGCAGCGACAGCACCAGCACCACCCCAAACCCTAGGGTTCGGGATGGAGCTAGTCTGGTCACGGGGGAGCTCCAGATCCAAATCGAATTGGACAGGAAGGTAGAGCATGGTCGACAACCTCGCCATGCACCACGACGGTGACCAGGAAGGTCCATGGCGGCGTGAATTGTCGGTGGTGGCATCGCAGACCACGGGGTCGGGGGAGGAGAAGAGAGGTGAGATCGAGAGAGAGACACAGAGAGTTGGGCTGGTTGGGCCAGGACCCTTCGGGGTGTCGTTTTGACTCTGCCCTATTAGGCTACAAGGGCCCAATAAACTAACACAGGCAGCCCATTTACCTAAAGGCATTTTTTAATAAATAAGAAAAGACCAAAATGCCCCTGAACTTAAAAAATTCTAGAAAATAAAATAAAAATCCCAAAATTATAAATAAAATATTTTTGGATTCACAATAATCCAAACTATCCAAATAAATTAAGAAATAAAATTTTAAACATATAAATTTTATTAAGAATTTTGTAATATATATATTCCTTAAGGAATTTAAAAAAATTATTAAAAGATGATAAAAATAAATAAAACCACTTTTATTATATATTAATATTGTAGTATTTAAAAAATACTAAACAAATATTTAATATCAATTTTTGGTATTTAAATGATAATTCTTAAATGAATTATTAAATAAATAAAAATCAAATAAAATGAAATAAAATAAAAGAATACAATATTCAATAAATATTAAACATTAATATTTACAAATTCTTTATTATTAAAAGAATTTTAATAATTTAAATAATGGGGGAGAATACACACAATGCTAAATAATGCATTACATTACTTTGCATAATCATTTTGCTTCTTTAAATATTGTCCTTACAGGGCAATAATGATGGTTTTGTAGACATAGAAGCTCAAGGTCCAGTGCAAGCATCCGACTTCACAACCTTGCAATTACAAGGCAAGATCATCACTTGCTCATGTCCTTTGAAGAGTCATTATCAAAGTATTTGCAAATTGTGTGTTATCATATATACTCCAATGAAAGAAAATATTATTTTCACAAATAAAGAAATTGTAGACATCATCCTAAGTGATGATATAATGGAGCAATAGAACTTAGGGTTCTATTTGCAATAGTGATAAACAATTAGGTACTTAATAACCCATGACATCAGTGATACTAGCGCCGTATATCACGCGTTAGCCATGAGATTTGGAATGGGACAGATAAGTTAGCTATATCTTCTTCCTCTTGCATGTAGACGGATGTGCAGATCGTGGCTGTTATCCTCGTAGCGTGCATATTAATAGGTAATTCATAGAGGATATGCAGCATATGGGTGGGAACCCTCAACGTTCCACTATAGTTCTGGCATCTGACGGTTTGTACAAACCATTGCTGTAATTCAATATGTGGGCATGGTGTCACCAAGGAGGCATGCAAGGTCGCGAAGGGGGCAGTGATTGGCTTGGACCAACTACTGAGCCCCACACCATGGAATTGTGGACGGGAAAGTACGTCTGGTTGTGCAACAAGGAGTTGATCTCTCATGGGTAAAGTAACGCACCTTTGCAGAGTGTAAGAATTGTAACTTGTTACTCCCTGTTCCGGGAAGGAGCTATGAACGCGACAGGAAAGGAACTCCATGAAAGTTCTGGTCAACCTGTGAAGGCTGATGGTCATAGATTTCATTAATAAAATCAATCTTTAAAGAAAGATTTACAAAAACTGCATAGTACCAAAGACTTATAGTCTGAGGTGGTAGTTAGAGCATCAAACTAACCACCTTGCATATAATGAACTTGCTGGGTAACGCTATTACTCATCCTTTCCTTTGATCCCTTGCTTAGACTCTAAGGATCCCGAAGACATGCCAATGTATGCATCCGAATGCCAAGAAGATGTGTTCTACGAGGATCCTGACCTATCAGGAGGTGTTGAAGGAGTGGATTACGAAATCCGCTATGGTGTCGATGACAACGAATCCAACTAAGTATCTTAGTAGTAACCGATGGAGCCGAGCAGCATGAACCATATAGAATAAGCTGCTGAGCTCAACTCCTAGTTGGAGTTGCTACGTTTGAATTCCACTGAAAGACTTTATATTTTGGTTTGTAAGTTGAATCCTTTTGAAGTCTTGAACTTCTGGTATTGTAGTAATAATAATGTGTGAATGTTTGTAATATGGACCCGCAATGTTTCTACTGTACCACTCTGAGGGATGTGATATTTACAGAACGGTGTTCTGTGGATGTCATGTCAACGACTGTAGTGTACTACACATGCAGTTGTATCTTTGGGTCACTTGTGATTGGTCTGAGAAAATTGCTTTGACTTTGGGTTGTAAACCCTAGTAAAGGTAATACACTGTTGGAGAATTACTTAGCGATAAGTAATCTTGAGTCTTACATGAGGTAAACATTCTTTGGGAATCAAGACTTCATCGTAGCATCAGGTACGAATTGGGTCACCAATGATGCATCCGGCCACATAGGTCAAATTACCGGTTGTGAGGACAATCCTCAAATTGCGGAACCAATCCGTGAAGTTACTTCCATTGTTTTCAACTTTTCTTTCTCTGAGCGCATTAAAAATTGATGGTAGGGGCTGCCATTGATCTTCCTTGCAATAGTTTGAACTAAGTTTATGACAAATTGAGTTCAAATTAATAATAAAATTAATCTGGAGTGAACTCCCTCAAACAATATCCCTCACATTGTTTAGTGATCACCTGAACAAATCCATCCACATCAACCACGGTCATCACGAGTTGATATAGTTTCAATGGCAAACAATCGACATGTTCATCATATCTACTATATGTTTCATACTTTTACCTTTTGGTGATTAGTGTTAGAGACCCATGTACGTACATGCTAGGCTCGTCAAGATCAAACCTTAGTTTCCGCATGAGCAAATCTGGCTTGCTCACGTTGTATGCACTTGCGAATCTAACACACCCGATCATCACGTGGTGAAACAACAAGCTTTAGCAGAATTGCTAACTAAGGGTGAACACTTTATGATTTGAAATTCATGTGCATGAGGATCATCTTATAATGCTACCAAATAAATACACTAATCCATACAGATGCATAAAGGATTAACATCACATGCAATTCATAATATGTGATATGATATAGCCTTTTCTTCTTTGTGCTTCGATCTCCATCTTCAAGCACGAACATGATCTCCATCATCACGAAGCATTGCATCAAAGGTCAATGGCCTTCTCCATAGTTGTAGATCCACGGCTTCTTCAACTATACAACTACTTTGAATGAGCGGGTCTTAACATAAATTAAAGACAACCATATGGCTCACTGCCGGTTGCCAACTTATAATAAGGAACATTGCATACATCAAATATAATCACAATCATGGCCATATCCATCACTTGCACCCTACCGGCAAAACAAAGTTAGGCGCCTCTACTTTCTTTGCATGTTTTAACGTGGTTTGGGGCTTTCAATAGTGTCGTTCTAACTTTACGAACATGAACCACAACATTGATACTAGTATTGTTAATCACCCACGTTATAAATTGGATCTTAACTATGCTAGGAGAAACAGTGTCACATCCCAAATTTTAGATTTGGTCTTACATATCATTCATAGCATCGCATCATATCTTTCCATGCAAAATCGGTAAACCCTATTTTATTTTGCTACGAGGTTCCTCGGGAAGCTTTAGTAGGACTTACGAAAACCACCCTTGTATAATAGTGGTTTCGTTCAAACCTTCGGCAGATTATTCCTCGACCATACTGAACCTGTAAGGCGCAAGAATTGCCCGAATCAGACTCGTCTGGAGAAGTTATCGCCCGTTTTAATAAAGGAAAGTCCGAAAATCTGGACCGATTTCCAGTTCTAGTCTAACTCCGGACCGAATCAGTTTAGGATTTTGAAAGGGCCCCACTTAAAGGCGGACCCCAGCCTCGGGATCTGCAACCACCCAGCGCACCTCCGAGGACCGCCGCCCGATCTCCTGGTCCAGCGCGCCCGCCTCCTCGGCGCCACCGCCGCCTCCCGGCCATGTAGCCGATTCTCCGTCCCGCCGCCCGCGTACAGCACCACCGCCGTCCCTCTCTGTTCCGCTTGCGCCAGCGTCGCGCCACGAACAGCGCCGCCGCCCGCACCACCACGCCCCAGCGCCCAGCCGCCGCCGGCCGCCCGCCGACCTCGCTCCGCCTGTGCCGCCGCTAAGCGCCCGCTGCGCGCCTCGCCCGCCCGCC